>OU611893.1:0-10000000 GCA_914767815.1 Eupsilia transversa | reverse complement strand
TAGCTGCCGAGCAATGCAAGCAGGAATAGTCCTTACGGTGTTCAGATATGCGTGTCCGCGATAGTATCCCTATGTGTTTTTTTTTCGGGTATTTACTTAAAATTTCAAAGATCGTTTGGGGAGTTATTTTACAAACCCTGGCACGCTTCTTTGTTTCTCTGAATATTACATAAGTTTGGCTAAAAAACTAAGGTCCATAATATTAATGTTATAGTTAACAAACTCTCAAGCAATACCCAGCCTTATCAAATTATTAATATTACAAAGTTTCTGCTATTTTGAAATGAAAATTGAGTTTTTAAGATGGAGCTATTATTGATAAGGCTTATTACACCAATTACCTACGAGTAGACATCCAACTGATGTTTTAACTAGATTTTACTTCATCCTTAGTTTGCCCAGTTGGTTTTAAACTATTGGTACAGTTCGATTCAAACTTAATGGCGGCTCGGATGTTAGCTACTTGCTGCGCAGTACCCCACCCCTCACCCCCGCTGACACATGAAATTGTTACTGCGCAGCGACTCGCCTCATGTTCCGAGCCGCCATTAAGTTTGAATCGAACTATATGTAGGTATCTATCATTACAACGTCCCAAAGATTTTTATTTTCACCTTTATATTCTTAGCATTATGATCTAACAGTCAAATCTAAACGCAAACTCGATAGTTACGTTTACTCACTTGCAAACTTACACTAAGGCCTCAGTACACTGAAATTTTTGCGATCTATCGCAATTTATGTGTCTAAGTAAGGTGAGTGACCTAAAATGTCTACCTCACACCAACAACAAAGTATTTCTCTTCAAACTCGCAAAAGATTATTAAGTCATTCCATCGCGTCTGTATAAAGCATTGAGGAAACTTGGCCCAGTTTCCCCTTCAGTTTATATGAAAGACATTCATTAACGATGACGTTGAAGGGTAGCGGCGGGTAAAATGGCAATGCAGCTGAATGGATGAAGTATTCAAATGTGTTCTGTAACTGTGTGAAGGCCTGGAGGGTAATGTGCATAAATTCTATCTTTTCTGGTTACTGGTAGTGTGAAACTCTTGTGTCTTTGATGAATGTTCGTAGAAGCCAGAATACAAGTCATTGATTTTATAAATTTTTTCGGCATGGCTACTTCCATTTGATTACATAAAGACTGAACTGATTTTATATACAGTCATGAATTTGAGAGAAATATGTCACATGCACAAACACTCAGTCACACATACACACACACCCCCCCTCACAAACACCCCCACACAGACACACCAACACACAATCATCCACCAACGTACGCGCACAATTTAAATTTAGTTAATATCCTGTTTGTTATTATTGTATTACAGTATTTTGTTTGTCCTTTTTTTCCCCTTATTAAAGAGTGTATTGGTAAAATTCTCGATAAACTACGTTCACCATATTGTTCATAATTTGTGGTCGTGGGGGCCTGATGTCCTAAGATACAGGCCTCGGCTTAGTTTAGGCATCAGTCTCCCACAAATTATTGTATTTTGCACCTAAACTTGGTGTTGTAAACTGCTGTATAGTAATTTGTGGAAGAGAAATAAATACATTTTATTATTGATTATAAATGGGTATAGGAAGCAATTTTGACGAATAAGTACACGTGAAGTTTTCTTATTAAATGTTTTTAACCCCCGACGGAAAAAGAAGGGTGTATCTGTCTGTTCCCTCGTAGCTCCCAAACGGATGAACCGATTTTGATTATTTTTTTTTTGTTTGAAAGGTGTGTTGATCGAGAGTATTCTTAGTTACAATTCAAGAAAATCGGTTTAGCCGTTTGAAGATTATCGGCTCTTTTCTAGTTGATGATTGGATGTGCGCATCTTCCACAGGTCTGATCGATTCGAAATTTAGTATTCTGTTACTTCAATAATATTAGAAGAACATAGTAACCTTGAACCGATACTGCAGCATCACCTGGAATTGTGTTGGGGGTTATTTAAATTTTTAATTTTAACCTTTATTAAAGTCGCATCGCGCCTGTTTGCTGGGAGCCTTTACCCACGAAATACCAACAGTTGATTGAACTACATTCATAAGAACGTGTCATGGTAGATCAACCTTTTTATATATAAACCGCAAACACTTTATAACAGCACTTAACACTTAGGTTAATTATTTCATCAACAAGTCAATGGTGATGAGCACTATGTCACCAAAGGCTTAATGATGAAGATGATCAAAGTGGCCCGTCATTGTTCACAGCTGCAGATGTCTTAGTTATTACCGTTAGTAATTAAAAGAAGTGACGCAAAGACTATTTTACGGTGTCTTGTTAATTGTTTTGTATGGAAGGGATTACTGAGTTGATTCGTATTTACTTGCGTAACATGTTATGAAAAACTTGTCATCGGGCCGTTTTTGGGATTAGTCTTTAGGCATGTGGCGGCATCTACATCGTCACATGCGAACTACACAACAAGACCTGACGTCAGAAATCCTGCATCGCGCTATTTATGTTTACTGCGCGATTAACATAAATGTAAAACTATCCGACATCAAGCCTTGAGCAATTGCCCGCCAGACACAACACCCGTCTGGTCGGAGGATCCTCCCTTTTCTATAGAGGATTAGTGAACTTTACATCCTGTTCCTCATACCCCTAAAGACATGAAGCAAACTTTGACATAGGTTTTTTTATAATCACACTATGGACAAAAATACCAACATCAAGGTAAAAAAATGGTTTGTGTTGACTTTGAGGACTACTATTTGCGAAATGCTTTTAGAATTAAGTTTAGAAGAAAATTCAGATGCATAATTTTATTTTTTTCATGTTTCTCTTTGCATTTTTCACACCGTTTCCCGAGGGGGTAGACTAGACACTACAGAACGCCCTCTGGCGCCGCCTGCTATGATCCTTACATATCACATCAGAACAGACAGAGTGACTCATAATTATTGCAATAAAACACCTTGTGATCTAACCGTTATTATTTGCTTGACATTCACACAAAAATTACATTCAATGTCCTCGCATTTTAAATTTCTCATATATTAAGATTGCCATTGCAATACTTTTGAATCATTTAGATCGATTTCCCTGCGTCTTTTTTTTTGCCCTCTAAGGCAACGAATTATAACGTTGCTAAATTGAAGAGTACAACAGTGACGTAGAATGACAACTAAAATGACAGGTAGGTATTACGTTTAGTCGGTTACTTGACACCTGTCTCGTCACTTGTTTTTTTTGTTTACCTTTATTTAACTAACTAAACCAACGGAGTATAGCTTTGCTGGTCACACGAGGTTAGTATAAAAACGAGGATAAGTAAAGCTAAGGTGAGGGGCGCTACTAGAACAAAAATAAAACCCCACTAGCTTACTATCTTTCTCACTAGCTTTCTAGCCAAAAAATTACGATAATTCTGACTACTTTGCTAGCTTACTAGCACAATCTTGATATCCTAGCTTGAAAAACTAGCCTAGATACTTAACTGAGGGCAGGGGCAATTTTATGTGTGAGCAATATTCAAAATGGCGCTCTTACGTACAGACGTCGTATAAAATATTACTCGCTTGTCGGTTTATTATAGAATTTTGTTTACGTCTGCCCAAATCTAGGCGAATTGCTTTCGGATATAATTTTTTGAGTGTTCAGATATAAAATACAGAATTAAATTAATTACATGTCGTAGGATGATTTGATAGTTCGAAATCTGACAGTTCGAAAACACGGATTATTAGATAATGGCGAAAATCATTTTCAATCCTACTGGAAAAAGATAGGGTTTTTGCAAAAACACCAGTCTCTCTAGTAATATTCAATATACCTTAACTCTGAGTGGCTAGATATTCGCTTACTGACCAAATATTATTCTGATGACGTGCGTGAATGATTGACATTTAACACGTCAACCAATCAGAGGAGGTCTCGTTTTGGGCGCTCCGACCGGCCAATTAGCATTCTTATTTCATTATAGCTAACGTTTCGTTTCGAAATATTACTAGAGCGAACCGTGTTTTTCCAAAAACACTATCTTTTTCCAATAAGATTGAGAAATGTTTTCACCATTGTCTAATTATCCGTGTTTTCGCAATATCCCTAGGGTTTTCAAATCATCCTACGACTTATATGTATAACAGGTGGTTAGTTACTTTGTTTAGGAATAAATCATTTCCAAATAGGTACATAATATCACGACTGTATTCCCCGAAGAGTAAGGCAGAGGTGTGCCTTTAGTACATCCATATTTCTCCAGTTAAGTTTAAGTCCCATGTATAAACCTGGGCATCCAACCAAAGGCTCAGCAGTCACATTTGCGAGCAATAGACCAAGGAGGCAGTGCAATAATTCAGTATCAGATAATTTCCAAATACTACGTAAAAATAGGATTGTTCGTTGAATAGAATCGTAAAAAGTTAAATAATTCAATCAGAGATATTTCACTAAATACCACGGACTAAATACCATGTCAAAATACATATAAAACCAACCTCCTACCATAAACCACCTCAAAATACAATAACCCTCCTTTTGGGCTTCTCCGCAGTCGGGCAAATAGTGTCAGAAGCAATTTAAAAATCGATGACAAACACAAACCATTCATAACTGACGTAAGTTTCCTTGTAAGACATTATTAACTAATAGTGTTAATAGATGCGCGCACCGTACCGTTCTTTTAGTCATACGTCCATGCAATAAGAATGCTCAGAAGGTATTGTAACATAGTATTGTAACAAAGTTGCAGTACTTATTCATTATTATTAGCGAACCGTTTCGCTGTCCACGGTTTTTACGACTTGACAAAAATATGGGGATCTCTTAATTATATTTAAGTTTAATAATATCTAATGCAATGTACATTAACCTTCCGGAATAAATTATCTTGAAAATTACATCAAAATCTAAAAGTAAAAGTTTAGAAGAACAATGCGATCACATAACAGACACGTAAAGAATACGGTATGGATTTACATTATCATTGCATTATCACGATAATATGCAAACATGCATATTATCGTGACTTATAGATCTCGTTTGTATTTTTTCAGTTAAGTCTATAAAATGGTTTCCTTATCTTATCTATTTTCGATATTTGATACTTTCAAGAGTAGCTCTTTTGCAAATTTTTAAAGAAACGTTGAGTATTGCTCGTTTTACGTGCTTGATTTTTTTTTGTGTGATTCGTCATCTTGAGTGTTTCCAGATGAACTGCATTCCAACTGCCAATCCATTACAAAATATGGGTTTGCCAGTGACACTTGAAAATTGCAAAATTACGACTGCGTTTTCCTGCTACGACATTTGTATTTTTTATTTTTATAGTTTACTAGTTTTTGCCCTCGTGTATGTCGGGAATTAACTCATTGGAACGAAATAACGGGATAAAAAGTATTCTATGTCCTAACCCAGGTCATCATATCCGTATGCCAAATTTCACTCAAATCTGTTCAGTCGTATATCCGTTCAAAGGTAACAGTTTGGCAATTCTTCGGGCTATGTCGGATACCTTGGTTCTCCTGCGGATCTCTTCATTTCTGATTCAATCATGTAGCGAAACTCCAAGCATAGCCCTCTCCATTGCCAGAGTCTAACAATTCTAGGTATATGTAGCCTTAGAATTTCAGTATTTTTCAGTAATTAAGGTGAAGTCAGATGGCAGTCACCCATGTAAAAGATTAATTATTCCGTCGCATCAGACTAGTAAGCCTGGAAACCAACCTCAACATAATTGACCACAGGCTCGTGATTTTCTACATGATATAATACATATATAATATAATACATTTAGAAGATTGCTTGTGCTTTGTGGACCTTCTTATTTATTTGGTACATCCTACGCTGGACCGGTCACGCCTACTTAGTCAGCTGGGCTTCGAAAAGTCAATAGTTGATGTAGGATTGTAGGATCTGGGCATTCAGAAGGTCATGCAATAGTTCGAGAGAAGTTATTTGGTCACATTTTGAAGACTGGTTTGGAATAGTATTCTAGCTATATGTGATTGGATATCGGTACCTATGTTTCGTATCATCTATTTTATTTTCTAGGGTTTGGTAGACATTTGATTGATTGAATACATAATATATTATTTTTCTTGAATATATATTTTTATTAAAGTAAATATATTTTTTACTGCAGATGGTCGCACTAAAAATAATCTTGATCAGTTACCGGACAAGTTAATACAGCTGATTCTGTCTCAATAAATATAAGTAAAAAAATCCTTTAAAGTCAACGAGATAACAAATATATCGCATCATGCCAAATTAAAAAAAAATGTAAGAACCACTTACCAACTATAATTTTGAGTAAATAAATTCCTCAAACAGAACACTGTGCAAAATACAAACGTGACGTAGTACACATTTCTAACGGTCTAAAATCACAGAAAACACAAAAAGTCCGACCGTCCGTTGCAACATGCAGTCACCCACTGATCCTTACCTGAACTAATCGGACAAAAAAAAAAACATTTTGACGGATAAGTTTGCCTTGTCAAGGATACCGACCCCCTGGTGCTACACCCCTGATACAGCACAATTTTAATAACAACCGTCCTAAAAGTCACAATGCAATCTTTATTTCAGTGATACAGGAGCTATTTTTGCATGAATTAATTGTTAAAAAACAGCAAATAATGTTTGGTCTTATGTCAAAAATGTGTCAAACAGATATTCTTATTGTAAAGTAAAATTCACTTTTAGCTCGGAATATAGTCATTTTCGAGAAATATTTTACCTGTGCCACAGATAAGACTAATCAGTTACGTTTTGTTTGACTTTAGGATGACGTAAACGATCTTTTATTGTGAACATAGCATTATGTTAGTGGGTATCAAATGGGTGGGCGGGAACTTTCACTAAAAAAAGGTTTTTTACTTAAGTTTTTTTAGCAAAAACATTGGATTATGTCATTGGAACGGTCACTTTATTTATTGTTATGTTTTTTGTGGATCATTTTAAATCGTTTCTAAACTAGTTCGGAAAGCCAAAATAGGAGAGTTATGAAGGTCCAGATTTTATAGAGTCAATAAAATTTTACTATCTGTAACGGAACAAAAAACTTTTTTTTAAGTTAAGCTGGGTCTATTTTTTTTTAAGGTTATTGCAATTTAACTGTGTATCTGTAATATTACAGTAAACTTTGTTTTTATGGTTTAGTCATTATGCAATAAAATTCACATTAAAGATTTATTATGTAATAGAGATAAAGTCCAAATGCCTCAAAGACTAAAAATGACTACACAGGTAAATTTGACGAAGGTTACAAAATTTTATACACTACAAATATTTAAACCTTTAATTTACAACACAGTAATTAATTTTAAAGCAATTAAAAAGGTGAAATTTATGTATTTTCTTGTTAATTTAATTTACCGCCAGGTGTTACAGTTTTATGAAACCCGTAATAAAATGCAATAAAGTATTTTTTTAATACAGAGTAAATAATTTCAGATTTAATTATGCCTTATAAATTGTGTTTAATACCTTCCTTAAAACATCAAATAAAGACTTATACGGATTGTAATACGCGTTTTCGTATTTTTTTCCAAGAATTAATGCTTTTTAACACTGGGTTTTACAATCGTTTGACAGATAAAATACATTCTGGTCATTGATTTGTCATATACGGAAAAAATAAGTATCGTTAATTGTTTCTGAATGTATTTAGACTTATCTGATTCACATTTCTTTTGTTTAAGTATTTTTATAACCTAATTCCAGTTCCTTATTACTAGCCGTGGATCTCATCAGCTAATCCTGTTACAGAGGCTTAATTGATTTATTTAATAAAACGTTTCTTTTTTATTGAAAAAAAACTCCTCCATTTTTAAAGTCGGTTCAGTATGTGAAACACTCACCACCCTATCAATAAAAAAAAACAAGCATACATGACAAATCACTAATCAAATTATGTCCATTTCTCACCAATTCAAACTCAACACGAATGAATCACCAACGAAATTGCAGGAAAAAACGCATGAATTCTTAGAAAATGACGGAATCCTATGATAAAGAATTCTACGTCATAACATAAGGAAAGTGTGTGTATCAATGATACAACCCGAATGTAAACAAAATCCTCTGCTTCATGTTTTTATGTAAGCGTTATCTCAGATTATGATAAAGGCCTTGGAAATTGGTGTTTGTCATAAAACTTTTAAAAATGTGCAAAGGAAAACCAGGCTTATGTTTAAGGTTACAAAGTAGAATATACAAGGACTGTGCAGGTTGTAAATTGTATCAGATGTAATTATGTTTTTCAACAAAATATTTACACAGTAATGGATGCGGGCGATTAGTAAAAAGTGTGTTTTAAGGGCTTTTTTTAATATTTATCGAGGTTCATTTTTGTTTGATGAGCTGTTACTTAAGTTTTTATGTTTATCTCTTGAAACTACCATAAACATACTGAAATTATTGAATATAAAAATAAAATAAAAAGTCGGTAAAACAAACCAACTATTTCATTAATTCGAACCAATGTGCAAGGAATCGATCACACGAAATACATCACGTGATCACAAAAGTTACCATAGTAAAAAAAACTAATAAAAAATAAAGAAAATATAATCAAAGTCCTTTATAAAACCATCTAATTTAATTATTCATATCCCGCGGGTCATCTTGGTATAAAAAATTCCCATCTCAGGATACCATATTTGGAGAATGGATTCCATCTGAGGACTCATAATGGAATATTTACGTCACAAAGAAGAGAGTAAGCGTTTGGTCCTTTTGCTTCTATTATAGGATAATTTACTTTATATTGTCAGCGTAGATGTAATATGGGAGGATGGGAATATTGTGGATACGCTACGTATTATTATAAAGTAAAAGTTATTAAAGTAAATCAACCGGGAACAAATCCAGACTCTGAGCTGTTACTGAGAAATTCTTGATGGGAAAAACCAATAACACTTTGCCCAAGCTGGGAATCGAGTCCAGGACCTCGTGGTCAGTACTAGCGCTTGCGACCATTAGACCAACGAGGCAGTCTAATGCCTAATAACATTGGAATAAAAAACAAAAATCGAATAGTCGTTTGCTTTAAAATCAATTTGCGACCTTTTTACAAAAGGTTCGGAGGATCAGAGCTTGTAAAAGACAGGTTGGTTTAAACATGAGTTGAATTGTAACTACGAAACAAATTGAGTGCGAATGAAACCGTAAGGCCGCGGACACGAAATCAGCGGCGGCGGCGCTGGGAGCGGCGCTGGGAGCGGCGCTGGGAGCGGCGCGTTTCAATGCGTAAGGAACTGCACCCTCATTGCGAATGCACTATCAATTAAAATCGGAATCGTTTTTAAATAGATTGCTAATCCATTGCCTCAAAGTCCGAAAAAAAAACTGCTCAATAACGTAAATAAAGCAATGAATATTGTTGAACTGTCAAAATAAAGCAGATTAGTCTTAATCGTTTACGAAAATGTGTAACGCAATTAGATAACTGGCCTTGATGGCAGCGGCGCGGGGAGCGGCAACAGTTCCTTATAAAACTATGCATTTGAACGTGTCGCTCTCGCGCCGCCGCCGCTGCCGCTCACTTCGTGTCCGCGGCCTTAGAGGAAAGATAACGTGATGTAATTCCTGAAGCTGAAAGGTCCTAGAGGACAGAAATGGTACTATCACGTCGAACTGAACACTGTCTTCAGAATACGAAATTAAGATATCTCGAAAATGTGAGAATGGAAAAGCTTCCTCGCATTTTAGATTTTTAACTTCGTTTAACCTGTGAATTGTCGATTGAATACTGATTATTACATAGATTTTTCGTGTCTGTGTGAGCGTGATGTTCTACTAAACTAAGCAACGGATTTTGATGAGCTTTCACCATCATTTAGAGAATTTATTTCGGAAGGTTTATGAGTATAATACGACAAATTTAAACTAACCTAATCATGAAATCTCGATGTTTTATGCGGGCCCCCGCTCGCACAAAACATCGAGATTTCATAATTTTGTGGATCGCTAGTTTTTTATATAAAAAAAAAGAATCTCTTTCTGTTGGGTTATTATTGAAGCCATTATTTTTAATGCAGTCGAAACTTGAAAACAAATATAACTTCGTCGACTTTTTCTGAATTTCTTTATTTATTTTCATACAAATCACATGAAGAACGATAGTAATTATAATGTTTTATAAAAATAAGTCACATCGTCATCTGCCTAGCTTTTACTAGTATTTGACAGGACGCGACAAAAAATAAGGCAAGAAATAAAACAGAAGAATCTGCTATAAAATTTTTGCACGATCCCCGTATAAAAGGACCAAAAAAAATCCCTATAAGTTGCACAAAGATCTTAACCAAGGTAATAGGTATATCCACTTAATTCCTTCATTAATAAATGTAAGAATAGCGATCAATTGAGTGGGATTTGGCTTCATCTGGCCAGCTGAGCTTCGTTACCGGCTCTATGGTACAGGATGCTTGAAAAATGTGTCGAGGGATTTGTAGGCTTATTCTTGCGAATGACATGGTCTGTGAGTCACTATGTGATACTATCGTTCTTAGGAGATCGTAAGAGCATTGGACGTTCTATTAATTTTACTAACACTTGAACTGGAAATTAAGATATAGCAATTTTTGAAATATCAATGGAAAAATAATCAAATAAAATAAGTTTATTGTAACAGGTACAAGGTGGATGTTACAAAATTTATAATATGGGTACTTATATCTTTGCATCCTGCCGCAGAAAGTGACATACAAATATTTGTTTATAATAAAGTAAACCTACGGTTTGCTAATTCAGAATATAATACAAATTTATTAGAATATAACATAAATGCACTGATTTTAAATAATACGCAAGCTCAAAAACGTCAATGCTACGAAATAGTCGCTGGTAAAAACCGGAATAAGTGTATGATTGCAAATTGAATGTCAAAAATTACCCAAACATTGTTAATATTCATATTATCTCTGCTGGGTATCTCTCAAAAAACCGAATGAATTCAAAAATACATTTACTAAATATTTTAATTTGCATACACAGATTACAACAACCTATACATATTCAAAATGTGGGGCAAACCGTGCATTGACTAGTAAGTATGATTAATAGATAAGTTAGGACAGGTCGGGACTGCGTATTATTGGGACTGTCCTTAATAGGCGGGGAGTTCGTGGAAACCCTTGCTTTATGTATTGTGAATTTGTTGGAACGAAAGTTAAAGCTCCCGCAGTCACGACGCCACAGTACGAGGCGATTCTAGTAGAACAATTTCTATGACTTTTCATAGAAATTGTTTTACAAGAAATGCGTCGCTCTGTCGCGTCGTGCCGGTTTCTAGCAGCATATTGTAAATTTGTAGGGACGAAAGTTAGTGTTTAGTACTTTAGAGTATCGTTTCGAGGTTATATTTTGTGGGGTAAGCACGTAGTTGAGTTTTAGTTATTTGTGTGAGAGGGCTGTAAAGACAGGTTTATATTTAATACTCAACGTTGATAGTTTGAATAAGTGTTCATATTTTCTGGTCCTTGTGATCTTTATACCAACTGAAGATATAAATAAAATAAGTCTTATAGATAATTATAGTAGACTGGAACGAGCATAAGTTCAGGAAAAGTTTTGCATCCTGATAAATAGCTGAATACGTGTCATAAATCTAAGTAATCATACGAAGATCTCGCAGTGATTTTGATAAAAGCCCTAAACAATCTAATATATATTCTGGTATTAATGGATAAACCATAGATATAAGAAAGAAGTTGTTATTTATATTTCTATGGGATAAACTCAATGAAGACACATACCTTCGTACATCTGCGCGTACTGCGGGAAGCCTGCTGCCCTCAGCCATTTGCATGCCTCCGCCGCTTCGATCTCTGAAATAATACAAAATTAATAAATTAGCATAACATAAAATAACATCACGCCTGTATTGCCCGAAGTGTTAGGCAGAGATGTGCCTATAGTTCACCCACATTTCGCCAGTTATGTTTAAGTCCTATGTAATATGCGAGCCTATTACCAACAACCGGGCACAAACCCAAATTCCAGGCTGCTACTGAGCAATTCCAGATGGAAAAACCAAATAACACTTTGCTCGACCCGAGAATCGAAACCAGGACCTCATGCTCAGCAGAAAAACAAAATAATATATTGATATATTAGTTTAACTTTAAATATACATTGATAATGATGTTCTAGATGTAGGTATTGCTGGTCCTATAGCCTATGAATGAAGCTACGTAACGTTGTAGCGACGTATTCATTGATAGCTACCCTATGCGAAATTCTATACTTTTACGTCAAATTCATCCTCCTATTTGACATTTGACAAAACATAATTTAACTGTCAATACTTGTTAGTTCTTTGAAGATGATCCTTTGACGCTGTAACGTAGCAAAAAGCTGCACCCTTATTGCGCACAATCACAATCTGAATCGTGAAACAGATTGCGAATCCATTGCTTCATAAGTTCGAAAAAAATCTGGTCAACAACGCAGTGAATGTTGTTGGACTGTCAAAATAAAACAGATTAGGCTTAATCGTTTACGAAAATGTGTTATGCAATTAGATAGCTGGTCCAAATTAAAACCATGTCGCTTCCAGCATCGAAAAAAAACATGTTTTTATTTTCTTTACCGTTATCATTTTCAGATAAATTCAGAAAAGGTTATCTTACATAATTAAGTATTATAGAAAGTTCATCAATGTGAAAGCCAATAGAATTTTTATGGTCTCATCTTAGTTTATTACCAAGTTTTTATGGGAAAACAATGGAAAAACAGTGATTCGACCCACGCTTCATAAGTCGTAACTCGCAGTAAATGGCAGTACTATTTAATTCTGTACATAATTTATTGTTGTATTTTGCATAAATACTTGTCTAAGTTGGGGCTTAAAATTATTTTATGGGTATTTAATGTTTTGTGGGTTTAAATCTGCATTTGAGTTTTATTTACTCTTGGCAATAGAGAAAATATAGAAAGACAAAGAAATTACACTTTCTTTCTGTTATAATTATAGCCTTTACCTAACCTTCAATGCGGCGAAACTATCTTTTGAAAAGTCCATAATCTGCCTAGCCTTTTCTTTTTTTTTTCATGTTGGCGTCGGCTTACAGTCTAACCAGATGCAAATGAATACCAGTATTTTACATGGCGCCACTGATCTGACCTCTACAACCCAGTAACTGGGTAACACGATACCCCTTGGTAAGACTGGTTGTCAGTCTTTTAGGCTTCAAACTTCCCGTAACGACTGTCAAAGATCTACGAATGACAGCCGGGACAGACATAACGTACTTTCCGAGGCACGGAGGAGTCTCGATATGCAATGTAATCTATGACAGCCGGGACCAACCACTTAACGTGCTTCACGAGGTACATTACTTAGCCATGAGACCCTCAATGCGGCGAAAATTTCTTTAGACAAGTAAGGTATTGAATAAAAGTTATATTTTACACGTAAGTGGTAGGTAGGTAACAATACAAATAACTTTGGAAAAATTTTCATTTTTCATGAGAAAAAATTCTTATGAAAATGTACGCTACGCTGGTCTCCAGATCAGAGTGCACACAGTTCTATACAGTTTTTCAATACTTGAGCTTATTCTGAGAAGGTTGAAAAACTCCACTATAAAGATTAGATAAAACAATCTTGTTTACAAGGAAATACCATTTTCCAGGCTGTTGACTTTCAATATCTACACAGGAAATTAACAATTTCATTTAAAATTAATTCAGTTTTATAAAAAAAAAAAGTATTTTACAGCCCCGACCTGTAAAAGGGGAATTGATAGACGAACGTGAAAATACATGAGACCATCAATAATACCTGATTGCGGCCATGGCTTGTTTAGTGCTTTCTCAAATAATGTGAAAATTCATAAACAAAGTGAATTCCAGAATCACTGACGAACAACGAAAATTTTTCACGCGCCAGTAATTATGTTCTTTTTCTTTGTAGTAATTTGTTTCTTTTTTACTTTAAACGGCTCTATTTGCAAGCCAAATAGAAATTTTAATGACATCTTTGTTAAGTGACCTCCTTGGTTGTCAGGTGTCGCAGTAAAACGTTTTACACGACATATAATTATGAGTATTCATAATAGGTAATTTATTTGGCCGCTAAACACAACCGATATGGATTTTCATACTTACATTGCCGGCCGCCTGCTCGCATTTATTTGACCAGTACCGCACTTTCGATTTATCGCAAAATGCTCGAATTTCCAAGAATGTTGGAGAAAAACTTTTCTAAGTAGGTATTTCTTAGCGGCAAGTTATTCCACGAATTTCCTTTCAACTTTTATAATTACATAATTAGAAAACTCATTACTCAGTAGCGTTACAATACTAATTGGCTCACACAAGAACTAGTTAAGATTCCGTGGAAAAAAATAAAACAAACACCAAGAAGGCTTTCACTAATAAATATTAATGTGTCAGAACCAGTGTACTTGACCTCTGGACCCTTAACAAATGTTGGAGGTATCAATCAATTTTTACTAGGCGTCAGGGGTCAAAGTAAAATGGTTGTGTCGGAACTGTCTTACCGAAGTACAATCAGCAGCATTGTGACCCTGACGGGTACAAATGCCTAAATAATGGATAGGAAAGTGGGTAACGGATGGTGAGTGTAGAATTTGTGGATGCGGCAGTCAAAGATATATTTGGAGTATAAAGATATATTTGGAGTATAAAGATATTTTTGGAGTATGCAAGTATGCGTGACGGATATTGGTTTGTTTAGCAGCGACGATATAAAGGGAACATGTTAAGTGGTTTATTATCTAGAGAGATTGTATTGCGTTCACAAAATACTTCGAGCCATTCGTGTCTTCGTATAAAATTACACGTACGAGAATTTTTAGAAAAGTATGGTCTTAAATTTGATGGCTAGATACCAGGTAGAGTAGGCCAAATTTAGAATTGCCAAAGGCTATCAAAAGACTTTTAGAAACAGTTCCTATTTTATGCCAATTCACAATTCCATAGGGATTTAGCTCTAAATTACTGAGCCCAAACAACCCTAAACTCATCAGTGCAGATCACTCCAAAAAGAGTTTAAATCAAAGAAAATACATCATTCATCAAAATACATCATAAATCACATAGATACCAAATCAAAAATCAATCTGCCTAGCCTTTTCCCAACTATGTTGGGGTCGGCTTCTAGTCTAACCAGATGCAGCTGAATACCAGTATTTTACATGGACCGACTGCCTATCTAACCTCCACAATCCAGTAACTGGGTAATACGATACCCTTTAATGGGACTATAGATACCAGATCAATTTATTATTACCTCCCTACTCCATTACCTTAGCGGATAGTGGCAAAGTGCGGATCGATTTTTCATATGCACTTTTAAACGTATCATTTGTATGGTATCTGTTTGTACTAACGTCAAAATAATTACGTATGCAGGTGACTAACGATGACCAAAAGTAACTATTACCTATTCATTAGAAAACCAGCGTCAAAGAGCATCTGTCTCGAATTCATTTAAAATTTTATTTAAAATTAAAACAAATTCTCCTCTTCACGCTAAAAAGTTTTATTTAAGGTGAACCTTTTTGGCGTGAAGAGGAGAATTGGTATCTTGTGTTTAACGACCTGGTGCCAAATAAATGTTATTGTTTCTTTCTTTGCTGTGTTTATGGCACTTTAATATGCAAAGCACGCTAAAATAACCATGACAGTAAACTTGGTTACCTACTGAACCTATATAAACTCATCAGTATTATCAGTTTAGTTCAGTGTTCAACATATTTATTAGTAGTTCTCTTGATACCTACTACAACTCAGATCGAATATGTCCATGTTTAGCAGAACAATTGATGATCGCAGTTATTCGCCAAAAACGGATATTTATAACATAATTCTTGAAATAATCTTTTAACGGTACCTACAGGAGGTGGCAGGCAGCTGTGATTAAATGCAAACGCAATTAGCTGCATGTACACTTATTAATTTTGTTGTCTGTACAAATGTAGCCTATCGGCCACCGGCGTAGCGTCGACAGCGAGATGTATGGCCGTTTATGGACCGATAATACGGGATTGGGGCACCACCACTCTTTGTTTTGAATAATTTGTTACAAGATACGCCGAAAGGAACCGATGTTATTATGAAGATATTGTTTTTGGGTGGTTGAAAAATTGTGATATTAAATCATTTTAATATTAAGTTTTGGTTGTGGTGAAAGACGGAGTTATTGCCGATAATTTGTAGTGTGTAAGGAGTGTCGAAAATAAGGAAATCGATTTTTCTTGAGGAAAGGTACAATAATAATTGGCAGCCAATTCAAATGATATGCCTTCTTTCTATATAGCAGTTAGGTTTCTAAAGAAAAGACTTAAAAGATATAACGCTGATGGTAAATACGGATCAAACAAAGAAATAAAATACGATCATTTGCGGCAAACATGACGCAAAAAAAGAACACAAACACAAAAAAAAACAAGTTGGGGGAAAATACGCGCCACATTCGCGCAAAACGGCCCATGCACAGCATAATGCTGCGTCCGGATGCGAGACAGAACCCCCCGCGCGTTTTCAGAAACAAAATGCAACTCCTTGATACAGTTGACGACCAATTAGAAGGTTGAAGGTTCAGCACGTTGGTAGTGGGATCGATTAGGGTGTGCACGTACTTTGTCGGGTCTGTTACAGAATCTATTAAGTTTAAGTACCTGCTATCTAGTTAGGTAATTGATTCAGTCGTGACTTGGCGGAAGTCCATTATAAAATACAATAGACGTAGATATATTTAGTAACCTTTTCCGATTAACTAAAGAGTCATATAAAACCCTGTAAGAAATTGACACGTGTTCCACCTCTCAACGAGGCATTCTCAGGATGACGATTGACTTGTCGCGAACCCGAACACGATGTGTTGCCAAGCCGAGCGCTGGACGCTGAGACACGCGTTGTCTCTGATGACTCTTTAGGAATAGTTCAGCGGAATAGGTTACTAAATTGTATTTTACCTGCTATCTAACTGCGTAACACATTTTCGTAAACGATTAAGGCTAATCTGTTTCATTTTGACAGTTCAACAACATTCATTGCGTTATTTACGTTGTTGAGTAGATGTTATTTTCGAAGTTATGAAGCAATGGATTAGCAATCTGTTTCAAAACAATTCGGATTGTGATTGATCGTTTATTACGCAATTAGGGTGCGGTTCTTATAATAAAATCTCACAGATACACACACACATACATAAACTCACGCTTTTTTCCCATGGGGATAGGCAGAAACTACAGAACGCCACCTGCTACGATCCTTACAAACTCCCTTTGCCTCGTTAAGTTCATATATCTGGTAATACACGCCGGTTGCGAGTACTACGCACCTGACCTTTCTGAAGAACATCCCCAATAAGGTCACTACATATGTCCTCCTACGGCGTCCCTTTCCGGCGTTTCCACTCACACTTGCCTTGTAAATACATTTTGTTAGTCACCGTTCATTCATCCTCTCAACATGACCAAACTATCTAAGCATACTCTTTTCATTTTTTATCACTACATCTTCTTTTAAATCATACCTTTGTCTTATCACATCATTCCCAGCCTATCATTCATAGTCACACCACACATGCTCCGTAAAGAACGCTTTTACACAGCATTTATTGTTCTATCATGCTTCTTTTGCCACACCCAGCATTCACTTCCATACATAAGCGTGGGCACCAGCACACCATTGTGAACAGCCATTCGAGCCTTTTTGGACTTCAGCTGGTTGGTCACAATCGCCTGATATCCTCACAGATATGATTAACAAAAGGAATAATGAATACTCAATAGCACTTATTGTTGCAGGAAAATTTACTACAAAATGCATAAAATTATAAATAACTCGACATGTGTCCAGTTCCTAGTTACCAATACTAGATAATTATTATAAAGTTATCTGAGTATTGTGCATTGATTTTGCCGGTAGTCAAGTGTTTATTACTTCAATGACGTCATACAGACGTTTACTAGTAAATACAGTCATACTAGACCACACAGAGATTAGTTATTTAAATATGGGTGGCGCATTCATCAGTATGGAAAATATGTAGGTATGTAAAATAACGTAACATCGCGCCTTGTTTCCTCAAGGGGTTAGGAAGAGGTGTACATATTATGGTTGGCAGTTATGGTAAGTCCCATGTAGGGCGATGCCTCATTAGTGCGTTGCGCCGCGTCGTCGCAACGGATCAACGCATTGTCAGGACAACGCACGCACCTCAGTCAGTATATTGCCCCTCCAGCAGTGGAAGACAGTCCGTCATCGCACCGGAGCTTCGACAGCGTAGCGCACCACCCTCCCCCGCTTCGTCTCTCTTTCGTGGATCCCTTGAAACGTCGCATGCGACGACGCAACGCTTTACTGTGGCATGTCATTTAAAATATATGGAAAACGACCGACGCAGCGGCGACGCTGCAACGACGCAACGCACTAATGCGGCAAAGCTTGTAATAGAGTGGAACTTATTGCTATCAATCGGGCACAAATCCAGATTCTGGGCTGATACTAAGTAATTCCTAATGGAAAAACCTAATAACATTTTCCCGATCTGTGATAAGTATAAGGTACAAAGTCAAAGTCAAATTATTTATTTAAAGTTGAACATTAAAAGACTGTAATGATCAGGCCCAAGGTGTAAGCGAGCTTCACCCGGAATTCTCAACCACAGAGGAACTGACTATCTTTCCTCTAACTGCTGAAACACAACAATGGTTAACATTGTTGTTATGACGACAGACTTAGATAAGATGGTGGTAGCTAGCCAGGCGGACTTAGAACAAGCCCTACCACCAACCAAACCGAGCAGAAAATTTTGCCCCAACTGTGAATCGAACCCGGGATCTCTCAGTCTGAGACAGGTGGTCTAACCACTAGACCACAGCGGCTGTTAATCGCCCTCTATTTTGAAGCAGCTGATGAAATCTCTAAAAAGCAATGCAGTCGGAACCGCCAGATTTTGCAGCTGGCTAGCAGATGCAAGTAAATGCAGTGGGTTTTACCTAAGAATGATGAATGATGTTGTTTGTGATGGCCGCATACTAATAATATGTCAGACTTTAAGGGCGAATT
Organism: Eupsilia transversa; assembly: GCA_914767815.1. NCBI lineage: Eukaryota > Metazoa > Arthropoda > Insecta > Lepidoptera > Noctuidae > Eupsilia > Eupsilia transversa. Next base: position 9,980,988 of record OU611893.1, on the reverse strand, counting down.
TCACCAATGAAACTACACGCGTTCAGTACATCTAAACTGCGTTCAAGACCTGTCAAAACTGTTCTAGAATATTGACACTGACAGTTCATGAACGCAGCTCAGAAGTGCTGAAGTGGTGAAATCCGCACTTAGACTTCTGACTACCCGTAACGACTACCAAAGATCTACGAATGATAGCTGGAACCAACGGCTTAACGTGCTTTCCGAGGCACGGAACAACATGAAAACTGACATACCCACAAATAATACACTGCAATTTGTTATCATAACCCTTATGGGCGAATTTCAACAATGATTCTGAACGCATCTAGCACATCAATATCGCGTTCAAGAGCTGTCAGTGTTAAAATTGTTATGGAATATTGACGCTGACAGCTCTTGAACGCAGTTTAGAAGTGCTCATCGCGTTCAGTTTCATTTGTGAAATCCGCACTTACTCGTAGACATTTTAAGAACTAGATTCAACATTGGCTCTTCTTCATAGGAAACGACCAATTGGAACCGTGCACCTAGCTTCTGACGTTTAATAAGTGCCCATGTAGGTTTATGTGAAATAAAATATTTTGACTTTGAACATCACAATGGATTTCAGGAAAACATACCCAATTTCAAAGCAAGAGCGGAAGAAAAGCCGTTAATTCAATGCAATGGAGTGAATGATTTGTTTTTTGACCTGTTTTTCTGCTTGTTATGTAAACAATATTGAACCGGTTGTCAAAAAGATGGCTGTTATGAACGAATTAAATTACCCGTGTTGTTTTTGCCTTTTGTTTTGTGGTTGTTGGGTAATTTCTATTGGAAAGCAGTTATTATATTTTTTGAAGACCTTTGTGGGGAATCGCCTTCAGTTTTTCCAACGGAAAAAAAATAAGCTATAATGTTGAAATTCTCTGTTTTTACACCTAAACGGCATACACATTCTGAAATAAAAGATTTGATATAAAAACAAAACACGCACTCACACACACTCCAAACACTTGCACACTTCAGAGCCCAGGGTTTGTTGTAAAAGATTTGTTATAAATAACACTACACAGCTCAAAATCTTTAAATTATGTATTTTTTCTTTCAAACACGTCATCTTTTCATTCAATAACAAAATTACGACTATTTTTAACTTTACACAACTCTTCAAAACTATTTGAAAAGCTTCATCTGTATGAACATGGACTGAAACATCAAAAGATTGGCAGTGTTTTGGTATACTATCAACATAACAGTTCGTAGTAAACGCAGTTTAGTTTATATTCTACGATCCACGAAACAGCTGTTCAGGAAGCCGGTTCTATGAATTAGGTTTGAAATAAACTTTGACAATCACTGTATGTTTGCATCAGGTTCCGAATGCAGACATCACCAACTACCACACCACCAACCACCACACCACCAACCACCACACCACCAACCACCACACTACCAACCACCACACCACCAACCACCACACTACCAACCACCACACCACCAACCACCACACTACCAACCACCACACCACCACCAGCGCTGGGGCTCTGTCTCGCATAGGGTCTCAGCATTATGCTGAGCGATGGCCGTTTTGCGTGTCAAAATCAATTTGTTATTTTCGTGTACTTGGTTTTTTACAAGTAGTAAGTAACGTATTTTCTTTCTTACAGATTTCCACGTGGTGTTAATTCTACCAAATACATCCGCCCAGCACCCTAATTGTGTAATACAAAATTAATCATAATCGTTTTGAAATAGATTGCTAATCCATTACTTCATAAGTTCGAAAAAAAAATCTGCTCAACAACGTAAATAACGCAATGAATGTTGTTGGACTGTCAAAATGAAACAGATTAGTCTTATTCGTTTACGAAAATGTTTTACGCAATTAGATAGCTGGCTGACGGTACTGAATGTGACAGCATACCTCTGGATTGTCGTTTATTAAGGGTAACTTAGCACTCTTAGGGCTGATTTCACCAATGATACTGAACGCGATCAGCCCATCTAAACCGAGTTCAAGAGCTGTCGCTGTCAATGTCAATATTACAAAGAAAATAATGACACTGAAAGCTCTTAAACGTGGTTTATGTGCTGATCGCGTTCAGTTTTTAATAGTCAATTTCGCCATTAATGTAAGTTGTGCACATCTATTTATACTCATCAGGAACGAATCATGTTAAGCGACTGGCTGTATTTATTCTGGTGACCAAAATTAGTTGAGAAGACCAAGTGGAAAACTACTTTAATCAAACCCTCATGCGAATCAATCCCTATTAGTTTCATTACCACTGGGTAAGCTGGTAAGTAGGAAAAAACTATCACCACATGCCATGTGGATTTCCGCAAAAAAAAAGTAGCTATAGCACCTTTAACAAAAACTGTTTTTCCTGTAGTTTTTTATCAATAACGTTGTTGTTTCAGTTTGTTACAATATATGCCTGTCTTAAAGACTGTTTTCAAGAAATGAGGCGTAAAACAGTGAGTAAATATAGTGCACGATGGTAATGACAATTAGAGACATAATATTAATGAGGTTAGTCACTTCGTAAACGAACTCAACACTATCAAACTTTCCTCGACAAAAACAAAAGAACAGTATGCATTGCTCTTTAAGTAAGAACTTTCCTTAACCTTTTCTAGACTAAAAGAGCGATGGATGGTTTTTAATTAGTTTGTTCGTCTTGTTACTTTAACTAAAAACTTCGTTTTAACTAGTAATGAGTCTGGGTAATTAGACGCACAGATAAGTGACTCCCTAATAGTATGTGTTTTGTTATCTGTAGCGGTTGCCATGTTGTCTTATTGATGTTGTGGTTGCATTTTGATTTAGACTCTTTCAACAATTTTGATAATATACGGTAGGAGAGTTTCTTGTTTTTTGATTATTTAATCAATAATTTCATTATAGTCCGGCCGTTGAAGGAATGCGTTCCTGACACCTGACAGTTGCACAATTTCTAGTAGTAATAAGGTCAAATTCGCAAAAAACATATTCGTTAGTATGAAACTGACAGGTGTCAAGAACGCATTCTCTCAACGAACGGACTGTAGAAAGGATGACAGCTGTGGTTTCAGGGTTAGACTTTCAATCATAAAAGAAAAAAAATTATAGAGTTGTTCGGTAAAAAGTGTTTCAATTTTGAAGAATGGTTAATGGTGCCGATTCCCTTGTTCACAAACTAAACAAAATTTAAGTTCAGTGCATCTTTTTCTTTCTATTTCATTAAGAAAAGGTCAGAAGATATATTTTAGTTTAGTCCTGTCAAATTAATCAGCGCCTGACGTAAATTGACGTAATTTTAGTAGGCAAGTTTTTAATCACGTTTAAACTTGTATGGAGTAGTGACAGATTGGACAGGACTAAACTAAAATTTATCTTCTGTCCTTTTCTTAATGAAATAGAAAGAACAAGATGCACTGAACTTAAATTAAATTTAGTTTGTGAACAAGGGAATCGGCACCATTGTCCAGTTTTTAACCTTCATAGATACATTGTACTTATTAATCTTATCGTAGAATAATTTATAGGCAGTATCTTTGTTCGTTTCTACATTAATAGTAAAGCTTTAGGTATACACTGTTTAAAAAATACTTCATATAAAACCTAAACACACTGCAGAACATGTTAAAACTAACATTACATCATACCCAAGAATAACAACTCTAAAACTGGCACATTTTACATTTTGCCATAAAACACCAAAAAGAAAAAAAAAACACTATAAATTACCTGTTATTTGATCAACACTTAAATTAGGAACACTCATTATGCACAACACTGGCACTAAACTACACTAAACGCGGCAATCTTGGCAACATGCATGCTCCTGCGCATCGTTTTCAACACTGAATCACTCATTCATACGAAAATTTCGATCTATTAACTGCTATTTGTAACGTATTAACACATTATCTGTTATGCAACTAAGTAGCAATTTTATTGGTTATAACATAAATCGTAAAAACATTATATGCATACAGATGTTCATTCAAAATCTGTTCTAACGGTACTATAATAAGATGTTAAATTATCGACGTCTCATTTAAAAACACTGGCCACTACATAATTTTGTCACAAATTGAAACGGACACGGATTCTTTATTAGATTTGAATTTTTGGTTTTAAACCTCGAACACTTAACTTTAAAAGTTATGGCAAGTTGTAAAATATAAATCGTTTTTGAATTTAGAATGTTTTTATTTATGGAATTATTTTTAAGTTTAAAATCGTTTTCAGACAACGGTTTGTCTCGGAATGTTTTTGTATTAAAATTTTTTAAGACTTTTTAGATGCGAAATCGATTATTTTAATGTTAAAATCGTACTGATTCGAGTGTACTGTACACGGATGTAAGAAACAAACTAGTGAGACCGCTAGTTCACTAAGAATGAGATTAGTTATCAGTTTTTATCGCAAGCGGTCGTTACTGCGTCCTTTAATCGCTGGTCACGTCACCGATAGTGGTCTAGCTATGGACTATTATTAAATCACTTGTTTGGATGTGGTAAATGCAGCACTAATTTGTTTAAATTCAATATTGATTTTAAAAATCCGACCTGTTTTATGAATAATAATTTTGTAATTAAGGTTAACATTGCTTGTCAAGAATATTGTCTTGGAGAAGGATATTTCCTGTATTCATAGGAATTATTCTAATTAATCTCACTTGCATGAACAAAACACCAATCAAGTAATTAATAAACGGTATTATTGCTTGAAACAGAACTACCAACAATAAAATAAATATTAAATGCCTAAGTATTTTTTTAAAATACTTTTCGATCTTCTTTCAGGCAGTATTTTCTGCATGCATACACTTCAACAAAATGTTTTTTTTTTAATGGTCTGTCACAGACCTAATTTTTTTATTGATTCCAAAAAAGCGTCTCAATTCGCTGACGTCTCGGTTCTCAATTCGTCTGTATATACAGGTGTCCGGTAAAGATTTTTAACTAACTTTTTTACCTTATTTTACATTCTTCTTCACAACGACCACAAATTAATGAATTCCGTCGATTATTTGTTATAATATTGTACGTTGACTATGCCAACAGCGGCAGTAAATAATGTGACTAGAAATAATACATTTTTTTTTTTAAACATCGTGTCTTAGGTACCTACTACTTACTTTTTTTTTGTATTACCAGGTTATCCATTAATTACCAGACAGCCTGTATATATCTATACATGTTCTGGCATAACTTCTTTGTTTATGAACCGATTTTCAATTAAATAAAAACTATCCATTCCTTCATTTTACTAGCTCCATGTTAAACCCAATGACTAAAAGAATTAAGGCCCCGTAAATATTTAGGACTTCTTTATCTATTATGTCATTTAGCCTGTTATACATATTTATTTTATAATCCTAACTAATATTATAAATGCAAAAGTGAGTTTGTTTGTTTGTTACGCTTTCACGCTAAAACGGCTGAACAGATTTGGATAAAATTTGGCACATGGGTAGACCATGACTTGGTGGTTTTATCCCGATATTCGTTCAGGATCGAGACTTATGCGGGTGAAACCGCGGGGCGCAGCTAGTATAAGTATGTTATAATAGGAACTCCTTTCGCGCCACTCCCGCCACAATCCGCTCGTCCAATAAGGGCGCAGCTTCTAGAGGGTTCTAGAAGCTGCGCCGAGAGAAAAAACAGACGACGCGCACCTTTTGGAAAAAAGAGTGTCTGACAGCCGTCATGTTTGTCGAACCAGAAAGGACGATATAATTCTTACCCCGAACCTAGGTTTTTACACTGATATTAATGTATTGTGTATATTAAAATGTATATTTTGTTTGTTTGTATACAGAATGACGTGATGATATAGAAATAGACGTGAAATGACCTCATGGTGTGGGGGTAATGGTCGTGGGTGGTGGGTAAGCAGTAAGCTGCCTTATTAGATGCAGAATTGCAATATTTTGGTGTGAGGTTTGTTTTTGAAGATAAATTGAATTTAGGCTGGTTTGGCGAGTGAGAGGTTGTTAGTTTCCAAACTACTTGTAATAATTGTGGTATTAAATAACCTGACATGTTAATCAAATCAAATGTCTGGGTATTATTTTATTCTGTATGTATATAATGTTTTTAATGTAATGTAATGGACTTTGTCTGAAATAAATGAATTATTATTATTAAATTGGCGACAACTAGTTCTTAGCAATAGTTTATAGGTTTCATGGGGATTTATTCCGGTCGAACCCCTCATCGGATCCCCTGCTATTTTTTTGTTTTTTATGGATACTAGAATCCACGGTATTATACAGGGTGAAATTTAATTCATGGACACCCTCTTAAGGGTTCATTGTACTCATCATTATGAACAATTTTCACTATAGGACCAAACCTGGAATTGCGAAAAATCTGCTGTTCCCTGCATGTTGACGAGTTATTCGAACATTAATGTAGGAACAGCTGATTTTTCGCGATATTTATCCCGATATTCCCACAGGATTCAGACTTATAGTTACTTGCAGTTGAAACCGCAGAGCGTAGCTAGTAAACTATATTTTCGGCATCAAGCTCGATCCCACAACTCGTAGTAATTACTTTATTGAAATGTACAGTTTTGAGTTCGTTACTATTTTATTATATGTACAGAAGATGTATATGTATCTCAAAGAAAGACCATATACAAGTACGTATACTAAGCAGAATGCCTCACAAAAGACTTCTAACAGCGTCGTATAACCCTTATCTGTGGCAGTGAAAGTCAATACAACAGTCAGTTAGTCGGCAGTGATAGAACCTGAGTCTTTTTACTACACAATAATAATTTTACGCTGTTTTAATGTCCGCACTTACGTGGTACGGTGTCCATGTAGTTTTGAGAAGTTGGACAAAGTCTTCAGTGTTTTTAAAATGAAAAATTAATAATTAAGACTTTTTTCTTTAAAATGTAAACTTTTTGAAGTGTTAAATAAATAAAACGAAGTAATTAGTCAATATTATAATTTTATCTTGAAGCTGATATTTTATCAATCAATAAATCTTTAAAATCATGTCTTTTTCTTGTCAAACCGTTAAGATACGAAGATTGGCAGTTGATAAGGAAATCAATGCATATTTTGACATTTCAATAACCTTCTTAACCTTATTGGACCTATGCTGAGAGATGGTCATTTTTCGTGAATGTGAGGCATATTTTCCCATAACTCGTTCTTTGCGTCATATTTACCGCAAATAAACGTTTATTTTTTTCTTTTGATTATTGTTGAAAAACTGAATAAAAATTCGTAGAAATCCATAGCAGACTCATTGTCTGAAAGAAAAGGAAAAAAAAAACAAAAACGCGTCTACCAAACATCTCGACAAATTCAGTCACGTCAGTTATGTATGTTATCAGAGCATAAACATAACATAACATAAGTCATAACAACGCTTGAAATAATCCAGTTTCCGATAGCGAATGCAGTAAAATTGATCGTTATCGATTCTCAGTACGTCTGATTCATCAAACTCAGGTGTTTACTCACCGAATCTGCAGTTTCTGTGGCATGGGGAAAATAGATTCATAATATCACTTCTCTTTGATTTTATGAGTCAAGTCTACCTAATCTAAGATTTTTTTGTTATCATAAAGTTTTTGTTATTTTATAGTTAATTTTGAGATGTTATTGTTATTATAAAATTTCTAAGAAAAAGTATTCCAACTTCCTAGAAATGTTGTGTTTAGAATGTTTACTATTTACCTAGATTTATTTTAGTTTCCATTTTCATAAAAATATTTTTATTAAGACAGTTTTATTTTAATTTACTTACTTTAATAAAGTTATTTCGTATAAAATTGTAAATTCGAGACAATCATGTCAGTGTCAATTTAAAACCTTTGGAGTTTCAAACCAAAATCAGAGCAATTTACATCCGCTAATTCCACATTCAAATAAAAATACCACTAAACTTTCACATTATAACCACAAACTACCACTAAATAAAATCATAACATCTATCCTAAGACTCACCAATAACGGGTCACTCAAGCACATAAACTGCTCCTCCGATCCGGGCTCAGCCAAAAGCGAAATTCCCGGAACTGGAGTGTGGTCACCTGAGTTACCAGATGCGCTTCCGATTCTGAGTATGTTCAGAATAGAACTGGGTTATACGTTATCCCTGTCACTATGTGAATTTACTAGTTTATCTAATACTAGCTTTTGCCCGCGGCTTCGCACACGTTGTTGTCAGAAAATATACACAGGCATGTACTACTACCGGGATTAAAGGTATCCTTATGTATTAATCCAGGTTATATATAGTCTTCGTTTAAATTTTAATTTAAATACTAATTTTCATGGTTTAAATTACAAAATGACAATTTTCCATAAAACTTTCATCCCCTATTTGACTTCCTTAAGGGTTGTATTTCGTTTTTTTTTTTTGACTCTTTAGCAATAGTTAAGCGGAAAAGGTTACTATACCTACGTCTATTGTTCCTTGTTTACTACGCCACCCTAAAAAATCAATAGACGTAGGTATATTTAGTAACCTATTCCGCTTTTAACTATTACTTAAGTGTCATAAAAAACCCTGTAAGAAATGGACACGTGTTTCACCTCTCAACGCGGCATCCTCAGGATGACGATTGACTTGTCGTGACCCCGAACACGACGCGTTGCCACGCCGAGCGCCGGACGCAAAGTACGCATTCTCATGCATATTGGATGGCCCTCCACTTGGGGAGACTAAGAGGCAGATAGGTTTTTATTACGATACAAAATAGAGTGGGTATTATAATAAAGGTAATTTTGACCTTTACTTTCTTCTACGTGGAAAAAAATACATTTAACAGTCGCCGTTTCTCACAAAAGACCTTGTTCTCATCTCCTTATTTTCTACCTCAGGAAAAAATGGCTAACAATATCGCCACTATTGTTAGCCATTTTCTCGCTGTTATGAAGCCGTCAAAACAATTTAAAAAGCAAGGTCCCAAGAAAACCGATCCGTCAAACGATGATAACATTTCGTAACTTGATTGCGTTATCAACAAGAACAATAACAGACAAATTAGTTAGATAACGGTATCTTAATGTGTGTATTGACTCTTTTTGGGTAACTTGTAACAGATGAGGAAATAAATATACAGAGACTAAACTTCATATTATCGCGCGATACGTAGAGATAAAATATGGCGTAACTTAGTGTGCGTGCATGTCATAGATGCAATTGTCGCCGAGAGTAGACAAACCAGAGAAGCACCTCGTGCGTAGGCAAGAAGTCTGGTCGCAGAGACTCGAAAATCATAGGCCAGGCCAGGCATTTAGCCACCGACCAGCTTTTAGCAGTTTTTACGCACTGCTTGTGATCAGGCTCTGAACAGTTCGCCCGTAAACAATTGAACGTTGATCAGGCATAACATAAGATGGTCTTTGGATTTATTGCCGAATTGAACTGCAGGCTCCTGTAGCAAGCACAAAATAGATATCATCATCATAATCTTCCACAGTGCGACTTTACTCACTGCTGGGCATATGCCTCTTTTTAACCCCCGACGGAAAAAGAGGGGTGTTATAAGTTTAACGTGTGTATCTGTCTGTTCCCTCGTAGCTCCCGAACGGCTGAACCGATTTTGATTATTTTATTTTTATTTGAAAGGTGTCTTGATCGAGAGTGTTCTAATTATTTTTAAATAGCTATAATTCAAGAAAATCGATTATCAGCTCTTTTATAGTTGATGATTTCATGTGCGCATCTTCCACAGGTCTGATCGATTCGATTTTTTTTAATCTGTTACTTCATTGATATTAAAAGAACATAGTAACCGTGAACCGATACTGCAGCATCACCTGGAATTGTGTCGGGGGTTATTTAAATTTTTAATTTTAACTTGTTGTTATTACCAGTACCTACTCCTTTTTATTACCAGTGGCATGAGTATTTTGGAAGGTAGAGATTTCCACACTCCAAAATAGCAACGCCATTTCGCATAATGATTGTATGAAGTTTGGTCTCTGTAAAGTATTGACTCCGTAAAATTCAAGATGGCGGCTCCACATCATTATAATGTTGCGAAACATTAATCATTGGCATCAGGTCAAGTGTCCTACTGAATGTAAGCTAGACAGCAATTCATGATTATAAATTGGACATATTTGAATGCCATTCATGCTTCAGCCAATCACAATATTGGCAGTTTCACCGTGTCAAATGGGGTTATATGGGAAATGAGGTCTCTTCCGATTGATGGGGGACTGTGTGTGGACGAAATGCCCCTCGTATTCCCCAAATGAGAACCTAGACAAGGACAGAACTATAGAATACAACCTCATTTCGGTAGTTCTCTTTCATGTAATAAAATTCATCAACTGAGATACAGGTTTATACCTAGTTCAGGTAGAATTCAATTATTATTTTGTAAATATTTATGTAAATCAATTATTTCAATAAATCATTTTAACTGCGTAACCGGATATAATTTCTCACTCCAGGCGGCTACAGAAAAATAGCCAAAAAATATATTTTTGGTCTACCCAGGAGTCAAATATGACCCTCAACACGACCAACCGAATAACCAATAAGGCAGCCAAAGACGGTGTATAATCAAAATAAACAAGATAAAGCCCATGTCTGACCCAATCTGACCCAAAATGTCATTTAAACAAGCATTAACGTTTTAGCACCCAAAGCCGATCTCAATACAAAATGACACGAAATGATTATCACATTAACATGTTGCAGTAACAACCTGTTACCCGACTTACGGTCATCAGAGAGGTATTAAGTGTTTACACGGTAATCCTCCATTTGAAAGCAAAACTGACGTAATCGGAGATCATAATCAGAGTGGTCCAAGTTTTGAGTGAAAACAAAATATGTAAAATTCTTTAGAGGTACGAAGAACAGGGTGTAAAGTTCACTCATCCTCTATTGAAAAAGGAGGATCCTCTGACCAGACGGGTGTTGTATCTGGCGGGCAACTGCCCAAGGATTGATGTCGGATAGTCTTATATAAATGTGAATCGCGCGGTAAACTTAAATAGCGCGATGCAGGATTTGTGACGTCAGGTCTTTGATGCGTAGTTCACATGTGGCGATGTAGATGCCGCCACAATTCCATTTTTTATTTTAATACTACAAGTCTGTAAGAAAGAACAAAAGATTGTATACTTTACAATTATTTATGACATTATGTGCAGAAGAAAAGAGATTCATTTTCACATTCATCAATTAAACCCTAACCGCGCGTCCTTTTTAAAAGCGTCCGTCGTTGCGGTCATGATTGGGTCAATTTTTGTTCCGAAAAACGGAAAGCCCTCTTTCGGCGCAACCGCGCGTTCAGGTTCACCGAACAAAAAGTTACATTTATAAGCGCGACAATCGCGTATTCAAGCGATGATCGCTTTTAAATAGGACGCGGCCTATAGATAAACCGATAGGTAAACAATTTACTCGTTAGGTAAGTTGGTCAATTTTTTTTTTTTGTTACCCTACCTGCTCTGTCCATGAGTAAAGGCCCCCAAAATTACTTCCAGGCATCCTTTTCTAGGACCAAGCATCCAACCCTTGCGGTACGCGCTGAGAATGGACGGCGCCGCCGAGGCCAGCCCTAGGAAGAGGTGGCGAGACGACCTAGTTGACCGATTAACGCAGTTTTTTGTTACCAGCTAATATCCTATAAAAAATATACCTGATAGCCGATACCGAGTCGGTAAAGAGTACCTTATTATTTGAAAAGAAACGCCTACAACATTCAACTTTAGTTACATTTTAGAAATAACAAGTACCTACCGTCCTTATAATTTTACTACAAAATCGCTCCCGCTCTTAACTTATACCCAGCCCTAACTTAAAGTCGAGCATCACATGAAACCGCTACCGGGTGGCCCGGAAACCGTTCAAAAAGAGTTTACCGCTGTTTACCGCGGTTTACCGCAGTTTACCGCGGTTTACTTCAGTTTACCGGAGCTGACCTCAAGTAGTGAGATGTGTGGTCAAATATGCATGACGTAACTGAGTGGGTATTAAGAGAACACATTGGGAAGAAGCACAGCATAACATCATTCCTGTATTCCCCGAGGGACTAGGCAGAGGTATACCTACCTATAGTACACTCACTCAAGAACAATTTCTATGAAAACTTTATGAACATTGATCTATTAAATTCGCATCGCATCGCCGCACGAGGCTAAAGGCTAAACAACAATAAAAATATGGACAGGATGGAAACTAGGCCTATTTGGTGAAATAATTACGCTACGCTCCATTTTTAAAAAGATCGCGGCGACACCGCGGCACTCGCTTGTAGTCTCGTCAATGAGCGCGTCTGTGTGAGTGTGCCTTTTCAAACATTTACTACGTAGTTTCTGTACTGTCCACGTTTATACTGTGCTTAAAGCCGGGTCTGCTGCGCCATGTTTTAATGTTTTAAAAACATGAAACATCAAACACGAACCAATCAGGCATCCGGAAATCGCTTCGTATTTGATGTTTTTAAAACATTAAAACATGGCGCAGCAGACCCGACTTAACACACCTTGGAGAAAGCTGAATAAATATCTACAAAAAAATCATAATTGTTTATCAAATACATCACGACTCCATATTTTATTGAACTATTCAACATTTTTTACAATATTTATATATTTGAACTTGTCCACAAACAGAGGCGTTATTATAAACTAATATAGATTCAAAATTAATTTCAAATTTCAATAATCGCTTTTGCGGTCGTAATGCTTCGTTCAGACGTGCTTAGTGACTCGAGCGAGTTACTAGGACCAACAAGAGTGCGGTCCATCCGAATTCATGACTCTCATAGGGTGTTCGAGCCATAAACCATGGGGCTTCGACGTTTTTACGATACCATATGTCTGGTTAAAAAGTGTTTAACTACATTATTTTATGAACAGTTTAAAATTCTTTGGTGAGAGATGAAATGTTTAGTGTAGTGGATTATGTGATGATGTTTTCGAATTGATGTTTACTAGATTTTTATACTTTGTAGTTGTTTTTTAATCCCATATTTACATACCGAGACTCTTCTGTGCCTCGGAAAGCATGTTAAGCCGTTGGTCCCGGCTGTCATTCGTGGATCTTTGACAGTTGTTACGAATCGTCAGAAGCCCGAAACTCTGACTATCAGTCTTGTCAAGGGTTATCGTATCCTCCCCAGTAACAGGGTTCAGATAGGCAGTCACTCCATGTAAAATACTACTACAAATCCGACCCCAACATAGTGGCTAGGCGGATAAGTGGTTTTTTAATGTTTGAGTATAGTCTTCACATTTAAAATAGCTACAATTATTAGCTCGTTCGGTGTGCTTGCTTGAAGTTAATGAGGAAAAAGATATTTTTTTTATGAAAACTAAATTATTAATACATCATTCAAAATCATGTTTTCAGAACAGAACTATGGCTTGGTTTACATAATGTTTCTGAATATTAGAAAGATTGAAAGAAAATTGCATTATAGCAGAAAAATACATCTTAAAACTATAAAAACAGAAAACAATGATTATAATGCCAAAAGGGCCTTAGCTCAGCATAATGTCAGATGACAACACAAAGTGTACCACCTGAGTGCCATACGCTAGAATAATAAACACAGGAAGTGTGTCCGTTTTAATAAATAAAAGGTACTTAGTATACGAGAAATTAAAAAATCTCATTAAATATTAAATGAAATGTTGTAGGATACATGAGTGTGTGCATTACCTACCTAAGCTTTATAAAAATCTAAATTCATTTCTACGAAGGGAAAAATTTCGTATCAAGTGTTTCGCTTGTAATCTGAGTAACCGATTATCAAAAAGAAATCAATGTTCTTGAATTTAAAAGATCTCGGTTTTCTCAGAATTTCCTCTCACTGTATAATTTATTTCTATCTCAAATGATTCACAGAAAGATTTACTGAGAATCGAATAATTTTCGACATAGCGTTCGGAAATGCCACCAAAAATTCGACGAACATAGATTAAAGAAATTCGATTTTTTATAAATAACATTTCGAAGTTAACGATTAAAATGTAAAAATATTTTCCAAGAAATGAAAGCGCGTTGACACATCACTGGCATGGCAAGTTGGCCTACATTTGGCCAATATCCAAAAATGGCCAACCCCAAAAAAGGGCCAACGTTTGTTTTCGGCAATCAATGCAATTAAGTACAAGTTCGGCGTTAATTTGTATTAATTGTTATTTAAAAATGTAATTATCGTCGTTTGTTTAATCGTTTGTGTGGTAATTAAACGTTAAAATTCTTGTTGATTTTGCAAATTATTGGTGTTTTTGTGCACATTAAATGGAAAGCACTTAAAATCCAATTAATTATTTAATGATACTTACAATTTTCCTTCTACGTGACTGAATGACTCACAAAACACAGCCTAACAACTACATACAGCTACTCATAAGCCAATATAGACAAACATAGCGACCAACATTTTAGCCACTAGGTCAGTGGTTATTGGTCACATGTTTGGTGAAAACATTTGTTACATAAACGCCAACATGCTGTGACCGCAGCGTGGTCAAGCGATCGTTAAAATTCACTATAAACAGATGACCATTGCTAGGCGTCAATTGGTCATAAATTCTCCATGGTCCACTAAAGACTGTGGTGTATACAAAGCTAAACGAAGCATGAGGTTAGCAGCACGCGTAGCATGAACACCCTAGAAACTGGTTTTGTCGACGGAAGAATAGACAAAATGACAGATTCAGAATAACAATTTGTAGGACACCCCACGATACGAGGGAACTAAATTTTATTTTTGGACGTCAACGTGACTTTTTTTACCGTCTCGAACAAAACTGGGTATATTAGGTAGATGAACGGAGTAGATGCTTATGGCATACCTAGTTTTTTTTTTTCCTCAGCTTATAAAAAAATTTATCTCTCAAAAAAAAACGCTACAATTTTAAAGTAAACTTTTCATTGCACAAAGAAAGAGAAATTTTGAAAATAAAAAAAATTATTGATAAAAATATTGAATTTCAAATCATACGCGAGTCGCGTATGATTTTAATGTCTTACTAAGTATGCCATTTGCTTCTACTCCGTTCACCTATTTTATCCATTTTTTTTCGAGACGGTAAAAAAGGCATCCAGTACCTATAATTATACAGCAACTGTGGGAAGCAAAGGTGGGTCGCCAGTACTGTACTAGGTTAAGCAAATACAAGGTGCAGTTTGTCAGAAACTATTTGCGCTGCAATAGTTCAAAGTACTATTTTGTTAATCCCGTCCTGCCATCCGAAGCTAATGCGGTCGCCCGCTGTGTACTATCTGGGTGATTAAACAATTGCACGCTGGGTGAGTGGTCACGCCTACATTTCCTACCGTCTATTTTTGTACCGATCAATGGTCTATGTTTAGGATTGTACCTCTTGTTTCCCAAGTTCGAGAGCGTCTATAAATCTTCATGGATTGTAAAGTGTCTAAGGTTGTAGGTGGATAAAACCAGCGGTGGTTCCATAGCCACCGCCGCTCCTCGGCGCTGGTTTCGTACCCGCAGCCTAATAATAATGTACCCAGACTTTAAGATTCCACACAACCTCAGGTTTTTATCTCGCTCGAACCATACTACTCGCGGTCTGAGTGCGAGCGAGACGGAGGCGGCTCCAAATCAGCAAAAGTTTAGGTAATTGCTTTTTACGGCGAAAATAATGGTAATTTAAAAATAATAAAAAACATAGTCGCTGCTTTATAGTTAGTTCAGTTAGTGTGCCAAGTTTCATGATCTAATTTGAAGTTTTTTTTTAATAGCAGCGGTTTATTGTTCGGTTTGGAGGTAACTTTGGATTTATTTTCTATCGAGAAATTTTTATGAAATCGTGTTTTCGGCTAACATAGTCGCTAATATTAATCCTCAACTTTAACATATATTTATGTCAAAATTAATGCTGCAGTAGTTTCGACATAACGGCGGATCTTGCTAAGCAATTTGACGACTTATAGGCCCTTAAGAGCATAGCTGAATAAAGCATATTCATAGCATTAACTGTAACAGCACCTTTATTATCGTCACTTTCTTCAGGAATTCGTTGTCCGATTTATGGCGGCCATAATATTATGTGTTTCGAACATGGTGCTATGGTGATTTTCTGAATATTTATTTAAGCACCTATTTTAGCACATTTTCTCACATAAGGCAATAAAATAAAAATTATTTATTCATTGCATACATTATGATAAATAAACTACATGGTTAACAAAAATTGGGAATGTAGGTAAATATTTTTATTGCTTGTTTTATATTCTGATGTTGTTCTTAGCATTTAGTTGACATACTAGTGTGATTTTATAAGCTGAGCCCCACTAAAATTTCTATGTTTTTATATATTTATGTTTATAAACATACATAGCATAATCAGCTTATAATGTTCGCATTGCTTCGAGAGGGAGTGGGCTGTAATCTACCACGCGGGCCCAGTGCGGCTTTGTTAGATGTCACATGTCGATTTTTTTTTTGGTTTTTTGACATGCCTATGTTGTCTTCACCGTTTTGACAGCCGTCAATTTTCAGTATACCTAAATAATATTAATATTTCGGTAGGCAATTTATCTATTACAACATCGATTTAAAAAAAATCTTATCTATTGAAAACACTCTTTTCTTGCTAAAACAACGACTAGCTTTGCCCCATATTTTATCATTTAAAATGACTTTGGCCACCCAGAAATAACGATAATAATAAAAACGTCATTTCTAAGTTTTGCCAAAGTGAAACATTCAGTTGCTATTGGTTGCTATAATGAAAATACATTAAATTTCCACTTTGCCAGTGTTGCCGCAGTGGTTATTATAATTCGGTATAAAAAATTACATTTTTTTTACCGAATTATATCTAAGAAATCACGACACCTAACTAATAAACAATAACCGTAACGTTCTTTCCAATCCATTCGCAGATATTATGAAGATAATTATTCCAACACCACCATTGATTTATGTAACTGATACACAGCATCCTCCCATTGATTATATTTCAATACCCCATTGTCTATTACATTTAAATAGTACATGCTCTTGCTAAATAATCGACAGTAGGTAAAGCTGAGGTGTTGCAATTAAAGTTCGGAACAGACTTATAACAGAACACGCGATGCGACGCGAAGCTCATAGAAATGGAAATAATAGAACTCTTGCGGTGACGTAAACTTTGGCCATTGCATATTGCGATTATTATACAAGCTGTGTGACAACTTTTAATGTACAATAAAGTATATAACTTATATCTATTTATATGTATATACCGAGGACGCGTTTCTTCCTGGCTTATATAATTATAATGTTCTTTTGCTAAAGTTTGAGTGCGATTAGTGTTTCGCACCATATAATGGTTGACACCTTACACGTGCACAAGTTAAATTCCACTCATTTAAACTTTTCTGTCTAGAGCAGTATCATTCATTATACTCTTTCATAAATACTTTAATGCCGTCTGTATTAGCATGAATGTCCCGAATTAAAAAGGGTGGCAGGGACAAAAAAATGCTGTTCCATACATTTTGATTGCGTAAGTTAGGATTTTTCTATGAAACAGCAGTATTTTCTTTATAACTGACGAAAAATTTCTACGCTAGGGGGTCTGGAATCATTTAGTGAATAATTCATGGTTACAGTTAACGCTTCGATGTCCCTGTGTCCCTGTGCCTATTTTTATCGAGCGGCTAAAACGCGCAGGTGTGGTCGCGACTCGCGTCGGCTGTTACAAGTGTGTAACTAATTTCTCATGTTTGAATTAACATCTGCCTACACCAACCTACGTATGACGGATCTATAATGTTATTAAGTTAGTTAAGTTATTAGTCTAAGTTTTGGCTTGAACTTAGTTTACAGAATGTCTGTTTTGATTTTATGATTTCTGCATTGTTTTAGTATTTGTGGGATATTTTATGCCTGTTTCAAGTGTGGGCTAGTAATGAAAGTGGGTGTAGTTTTTGTTTCTTGCAGTCCGATGGTGTTTTAGAGGTATGACGTACAGGGTAGCTATAAACTAGCTTTAACCGCGTTTTTTTTTTCGTTTTTTATTCATATTGTTTATAGCATCTCTTTAGTTCATGAGCTATCCTAATCTCAAAAAATATTTGGCCTAGGTCTTAAGGGGAAGGCGTGAAAATTGATTCGCTGTGACAATGTATAATAGATACCTAAAAATGCACACATTACCTATGCTCATTATTACTGTCAAAGGTACAGGATATACCAATCACTAAAATCAACTCTAAAACCAAACACAATATTCTCTGCCTACCCCATAACAATCAAAAACCCACACAGACCGATAATTCTCAACATTTCGCACTGATGACTAATACCACAGAATATTGACTACAATAATTTACATGTCAAGGGAACTTGCAAATTAGATTTTGTAACATATAATAAGATTTAAAGAGACAGCCAATATGTCTGTAAATACCGATTTATGACCAAAAGGGCTTATAAACGGAATATCTGTAATTGGAAATGTCATTATGTTCGTGATTGTATCGAGATGTAGATTACAACGAGTTTGTGAAATCGATTAGTACTTAGTAGTAGACAGTTCAATACAATATCTACATCATTACAGAATCAATATCTTTAGATCGAGTTTATGGTATAGAAAATGGTGGCGATTCTCTTGTACACCCAACTAAACTAACTACCTACACTATCACTAAAATTCCTTACTTTTGGCTATGTGAATCTTAAAGATATTCTGCAAAAATAATTCTCTAAAATAGCATTCCTTTTTTTTTGAGAATCATTGAAAACAATTTCCTGCTGATTCAACACAACACAAAAAATACAACACGAATACAACTAAAAAGAGCTATCGTGGTTGTTAGTTCGATTCCTGAATGGTAAAACAGTAGGAAATCTGAAAAAACACTGTAAAATGTCTTTGGTTTTGAATTTTCGTTTTTTGCCACCGACTTCCGAAATTAAAGTTATTTTTCACTTTATAGTTTTATCACTTATACTTAGGTACACTTTATAGTCATTTTTATTTTTCACTTTTTAGTTGTGGTACCCCC
Organism: Eupsilia transversa; assembly: GCA_914767815.1. NCBI lineage: Eukaryota > Metazoa > Arthropoda > Insecta > Lepidoptera > Noctuidae > Eupsilia > Eupsilia transversa. The sequence goes on along the minus strand of OU611893.1, from coordinate 9,962,058 downwards.
GACAAAAAGAATTTTCAAAATTTGTCTACAATTGACGAAAATATCGACGGAAATACACAAACACACACAATACACAAAAAAAAACATACATACGCTACGAACATACAACCTCCTCCTTTTTGAAAGTCGGTTAAAAATGCGTTTGAACTGTCCGAAGAGCTTTTAAAAGCAAAGGGGAAACAGTGTTTCTACGGTGTAGGTCGGTTGCGTAAATAAAAATAAATAAATAAATAATGAATATCATAAAAAAGGATAATGTAGTACAAGAGGCATACACAAAGATATACATCATGTCAAACACAATCTACTGGGTGAAGTTCTTCTTTCCTAGCTAGATTATAGATAACCTTTATTAAGGAATAACAGTTCCTGTTCCTTACAAAAAGTTACAATAAACTAGTTTTTTTTTATCTACAATAACAGGATTGGGCGCTAACAAGTTCTTAAATGATAAATCCAGAAGTTCTTTTTCAAATCAGCTTATATTAAACATGGCATTTATCAGTATTTCGTAACTGCCACTCCTACGCATGTAGTTTTTAATTCCCCTCAGCAAACGTTAAATCTTAAACAAACATTTGTACTGAGATGAGTGACATCATGTTGCGCACGCGCGGTTTTACGCGCAGTTTGTTGAGGCGTGAGGCGTAAGTTGAAGGAGGGATTGACTGACGTTTATGATACTACGTAGAATGGACCCTTTGAGCGCATTATGTCCAATTCGCAAAATGTCCAGTGGGCTTAAAATGGACGTTGAGGAAGATTCTTCAAATTATCGAACTATTTTGACAATTGTAACATATCATAACATAATATCACGCCCGTAGGTCCCGAAGGATTAGGCAGAGGTGTACCTTAAGTACACCCACGTTTCGCCAGTTATGTCTAAGTCCTATGTAATAGGAGGCGAGCCCATTGCCATTAACCGGGCACAAATCCAGGCTCCGGGGTACTACTGAGAAATTCAAGACAGAAAAACCCATTAACACTTTGCTCAAACTGGGAATCGAACCCAGGACCCCACGCCCAACAGCCGCATTTGCGACCACTAGACCAACGAGGCAATCTTGACAATTGTACTTGTGCAAATGAGCTTTGATAAACTGTGGTGTACAATAAAGCATAGTCTAATATATATATTATCTATTGATCTATCGCACGCCTCAAATTATAGCAAAAAATAAAGATTTTTAATCAAGGCGTAAGCACAAAATAAAATTCGATGGGCGCTTACAACATGCTGCCCCATTTCTGTAGTGCGTCAGGGATGCGCATGTAGATTGCTTTTACGCAACAAAGCGTAAAAGAAGCGCTTCCCTGGTGCGCAGGGTGTTGGGCAGCTCCAACAGTGTCTTAAGCATGGTTGCGAGTCGCCTGGGGCCTAAGTCTACTAATTTATAAACGTTACATTGGTCTCTCAATGGTGATTTTTTGACAGATTTGCCATACAAAAACTGTCAAAAACTCACCATTGAAAGACCATTGTAACGTTCATAAATTAGTACCTAGACTTACGCCCTTGGACTGTGAGGGTCACTGTTGTGCCGTCTCTCATGGGATGTCGCAACGGTGACCAACCGTTATTTCTTGTATTGTTTTCCTTGTTTTTTGGTAAGTGTCTGTGCATAGCTGTAAGTTTTACCATCTTGTTGAGTCTTGGTTACTCGAATAAAGAAATTTCTATTCTATTCTATTCCTGCTTTCTGCTCATTACTTGGACCAACAACTCACGTTACGTTTAAATCTGTTTAGGCCGCGCAGCACTTACGAAACATCCAGCGAATCTTGTTGTGTTTGCGCAGTACATACTTGTGTATTATGTACTTATGTTGTGTGTACTTATCGTTTGATGTCTAAATATATTTTTAGAAACATTTGTGTGAGCAATGAAGTCCTGGGTTGGATTCCGGGTCGGGCAAAGAGTTATTGGGTTTTTTTCATCTGGAATTTGTCAGTAACAGCCTGGAGTCTAGCTTTGTGTCCGTCTGATGGAGATAGGCTCGCCCCCTATTACATGGGACTTGAACATAACTGGCGAAATGTGGGTGAACTATAGTTGCACCTCTGTCTAACCCTTTGGGGAGTAAAGGTGTGAAGTTATGTTATATTTAGTTTACCTAATATAATAGATTCATGCAAAGGATGGCTGTACTTACGTAGGTACATTCATAATAGTCATTGTTAAGCTTGCATAATAAATTAAACTTTCGGACCCAATATTTTTTCTGTAAGCAAGCTCTTTATTCTTCCGGATAATGTTCGATATGAAATTGATAAAAATAGAAATAAAAAATCTAAAAATAAGCAATTTTTTTTTTTCGAAGTAAACTGTATTTCATAGATTTTTTTTAATTGTAGTGTAATTGATAATTTTGTATGCGTCTAATAAATCGAATCATAATATTTAAACAGTTAAATAATTAAAATTCTTTACATAGGTACTTTCCAAACTATCCAACATTTCTGGGGTTGTTACTGAACTAATAACTTTATCTCCAATACTCAATAGTTTATTTGCATTCCACAAATATCCAAGACAAAAACACACACACACAGACACCCAAAACACACACATCACTCATTTAAAACAGTATTTCGAGAATATTTTTCACGCTAAATTAAATTTATTTTAACAACTCTGCACAATGAAATCAACGGACAATTCTAAACAAAATTACACCCTTTTCAAACAAAGGGCTGTTTATTTGTAGACCTGGAGTAATTTTTAGCCATTAGGTCTAAATATAGAGGAACACCTGCATGTGAATAATGTTATTATTGGAGCAGTTTTCATGGCTAAGTCCAGACGTGTGGTCTTGAAATGGGCAGACTTAATTCTTAAAGACTTTAAGAATGAAGTCTGCCCATTTGAAGGGGAATAGAGTTTCCTAGAAGAGCGGTTTCGTCATACGATAATGGTAATCATGAAATTCCCACATTTCCATTCTGTCATTTTCATCAGTCTTGGACATTAGGGTGTCAAGAAAAGCTCTTTAATTGGGCAGCCGTTATTGTGTGACCATTCACCGCTTTCTTAGACAACCAAAGCTTAACTGTCATTGACGGCACCATACTGTAAATTCAGTTTCAAGGTTTCAACTTATTCATTTTAGCCAATAAAAGCCTGGGCATTTCGTTTAAAGAAAGACGGTTTTTTTTTACAATAGAAGTGATGCACGGCGGGCACTGTAGCCATGCCGTTGCGCCAGCCTGTGTTCTTCATGCGGTCACGAGGATGACGAGTTTGAAAAAAGAAGACTTTTTCATCAGACATCGCATGGTGGACGTTGTGGGAAAGTCCGAAAGGGTTACCGTGGCTCCTGGCAACACACAGGCAACTGAAGGATCACGGGTGGGTGATAGACAGTAAGAGTTTTACACGCCCTCCCGCTCCGCCCAGAGCGAGAGAAGTGATTTGATAAATTCCCACCCAAAAAAAAAGGCTCTAGGTAAACAACTCACATTCCTAATTACTACATTATTTGCCTAATAACTACTGTAACCTCGAGACGACAGAAATCTAACAAAAAAGGAACTTAGTCTAGCACGTGCAGAATAAACGGTCCACTAGTTCCAAAAAATCTAGGTGCTAGCTACAGTATCGGGTTTCAATGTTCGTGAGGAAATCTAATATGGCTGTGTGACAGACAGACAGACAGATTGACACCTCGGTTATTTGATTAATCGCCTCACTTCAAAATGGCGCCTGGTTGATATATAGGTTGATATCACGGTAAAATAATTGGCTGTGTCGATTTAATATTCTGTTTTCAATTACACATTCACAGTTTTCTGGTGTAAACTCAAGGCTCCTTGGATTATTTGACACCTATTTCATCATCATCATCATTGTAGAATCCTGTTGATCTCGTATTTAAGCTGAGAAAAGAAAATCGATCGCCGCATCTAAAATGCCTGGAAAAGCTACTGGTCCATGAAGACGCAAATGAAAGCCGATCTACCGATCTCCCTGAAGCGAAAACTCATCGATATGTGTATTCTGTGAAGTCTAGAAAGAAATTATAGTTAAACACGGAAATGGCATGTGAAAACTATCGCGGCGATCACTTAAAATGGGATAAGGAAGATTTATTAATTCGTATGTTTTCTAATTTATTGCATTTCTTGATTTTATCGTCGACTTACTTATTTTTCAAACCACGTGGCAATAAACTATCCTGAACAAATTATGAAATTAGGTTCTCGTCTCATTCAAATTCAAATTATTAAAAATGAATTTGTGTTGATTTTATGAATGAGTTTGGAGCAGTTTTTGAAATATTTGCATATTAGTCCGGAATAATATGCAAATCTATTCTAAAAGTTTTGACTCGTTTATTTATTGGTTCAACTATACCGCAAATTCCGGATAAATATTTTTTACAAACTTAATAACAGGCGCAGACAATTTAGTCCTTACCGCAATGAAATAAGGTTTATTTCAAATTATAGCAAAATAAATATGTAACCACGAGTTCAAATTAACATCATCTGTACTTTTAGTACACCCACATTTCACCAGTTATATTTAAGTCCCATGTAATAGGGGGCGAGGGCCTACTGCCATCGAACGTATACATATCCAGACTCCGGGCTGCTACTGAGAAATTCCAGATGAAAAAACCCAATAATCCCCGACCCGTCTTTGCCCGACCCGGGAATTGAACCCAAGACCTCATTCTCAGTATTAGCGCATGCGACCACTCAAATAATCGATAATTCGGTCAAATAAGGATGTGACTATACATTATCGATAGCTGTATTTTTTGCCAGTGAATTGATTGTGTTGAACCAGTTATTATTTGTACAATAGCCGATTAAATGATCGAAAGTAGATATCGATTCAAATGAACGATCGATCGATCAAATGAAAGTATAGATCGGTATCTCTAGTCAAATAAATTTGGAACTAAATTATAACAATGAGATATCGTTATTAATTATTTCTCTATAATAAAATATTATACTATCACTTATTCTGACTTTAGTTGGCAATAAATACTTAGAACTTTTAATTTCTGGTCATTTTTTTTTGAGAAAAACTTTATTCAACTTTATTTAGGTATCTTTATTTATTTATCCTGTTTGGAAAAGCATCTTTCAAAGAATGTTCATTTTTTCTACCTAGCCTTTTCCCAACCATTTTGGGGTCGGCTTCCAATCTAACCGGATGCAGCTGAATACCAGTATTTTACATGGAGAGACATGATAACTGACCTCCACAACCTAGTAACAGCCAGGACCAACGGCTTAACGTGCTTTCCGAAGCAAGGAGGAGTCTCGGTATGTAACGATGGTCACCCATCCACGGACCAACCCCGGCAAGCGTAGCTTAACCTGATAGATCGACCCGTGCGGCTGTTATTACTTAGCCACGACCTCAAGAATGTTTATTATTATAATGAAACTGCTATAAAGGTATACCTACCCATAAGAACATTTTCCATTAAATCCTTATTGTTCATTACTCCATCAATATTCAAGCAGCCCACCCAGGTTTTCTCCAAAAGCTATACTTTAAGCGCTTAAGTTCTTAACAATGGAGTGAAAATGTTATTACTCATAAAATTTTCATTGACCACTATGGATTCTTCGAGGAATTTGCATTTGAGAACTGAAAACTATGCATAAAGGAATTTCTGAGATAGCGTTGGGAACTGTACTTATAAAACCGTTATTCTGCTAGAAGATCGCCTAATCTATTAAGCGGAGTTTTAGTACAACTTATAAAATGACAAGTACTTATTAAACAGTTCTGAATTCTCAAATTCTTTAAAAAAAAAGTTTTTTAAACGTTGCCCCACACTAGGAATTTCTCCTGCGTGTCATTGTATAATGTTAAGTTTGTTTTTGAGATAAATTCATCCCAAATATGGAACCCTTCGTTGTGTGGTCCGACATCGCATGTTCTTTTTTTGACTGTGCAGAATAAACAATTCTTCTTTTTCCAAATTGCAGATGAATCTATTGTTACAGGTTTTATTAAGGTTTGTAAAAGATTTAGGTACCTACAAAATTACTTAATATTACTTAAAGTTGAAGACTTTTCTGGTAATATCTCAGTAACCATTTTCAATTATCATGTTAACATTACACATCCCCTTATTAACATCGTTCTTATTTATAATCAACTTAATGATGTAACTAATATTTTGAAACAATATAATTTAAAATAGTGTCCGTGGAGTTTCTTGCCCGTTCTTCTGCATAGGAACCTACTACGCTTTGGAATGGGCAAATAGCTTCATTTTTCAAAACGACCGACAGCTTTGACAATTCAAAAGTGCCTGTAAATGGTTTAATTGAAATAAATAGTTTAAGTTTGAGTTTGATCAAATGTGGAACCTAACCAGAGAAATAAAGCAATCGTGAGAATATTAACATTACCATAATCACAGACCCAGTGAATAATGTGGCGACTAGAGATTAAACCAACAGGCTGACTTTACAAGAGCTGCCCTCTATACCACAGTAATGAATGGACACAGCCCTATTTTCCCACAACTGTGTAGGTGAATTCTCACGGAAGTGCATTAAGTGGTGACGCGGCATCGATATGTCGATGACATACGAGTGCTTGCGTTGCGCAGCCCTACTATTGATACAGTTGATTGTTTTAAGGAATATTTTATATTATATACATAAATATAATTGTGTAATTTGAGAATATTTTGAAACAAACGAAAAAAATTGTGATATGAACTGAAATAAATACAGTATAAACAACTCAAATATTGGAGAAACGTTCTAAAGTAACCCTAAAATATCTTACCATACACAAAATAATACTAATCGTAAAAGTTGATATTCTCCCAAGCCAAAGTTTTTAGTATAAAAAGCTTTTCTTAAGAGAAAAAACTAAAATGAGTTCTTGAAAGTTTTCAACGTTTTTCTAGATACTTCTAGCTCTAAGAAACTATAAAACCGTGGTCTTGCTGCGCTGATCATTTTACACTATCAGAATGCGACAAAAAATGCGTAGAAATGAAAGTATAATATTTGATACATTTTTATCTTCATTCTTTTGAATTTGATTTAACAAAGGCTATGAATAATAACAATATTAATCAATCAAGGTGTGATTTGCATTCGTACACAGGTAATTGAACCAATATGGAACATGATATGCCTGAAATATGATACGTTTTAAAATTATAATAACCTTATTTTAAGACACGTAGATTTTTATAGCCCGGACCGCAGACATATTGTGTCCATAATAAATACATCAACCAGAAACGGTAATAACTACAATAGACGTAGATATATTTAGTAACCTATTCCGCTTATCTATTCCTAAAGAGTCATAAAACACCATAATATTATAACAAATCGACACGTGTATCACCTCTCAACACGGTCGGGTGAAACACGTGTCGACTTCTTACAGGCTTTCTTATGACTCTTTAGGAATAGTTAAGCGGAATAGGTTACTAAATATGGCTACGTCTATTTTATTTTATAATGGATTTCCGCCAAGTCATGCCTGAATAAAATAACTAATAATTTATTACGAAAAAGTAGTCCGTTTGTCGTTTTGAAACGTTTCGCAACTTTGATACCTAATTACGTCCATTTTGTTATTTATTTTGGCAGGGCATGGTACACTCTCCACTCAGAAACATCAAAATAATAAAACGCAGGTGGACCCACGATGCCCAGCTAGTAAAAAAACATGAGAAAATCTAGTAGCCACAACCACATCAAACAATAGGCCTTTATACGGTGGCCTGCAGTTTGTCAACTGGGCCTGTAATTTGTCAAACGCAGCCGTCATTTGTCAGCGGTGGCTGTGATTTGTCAAATTTGTCAGATAACACTTCCACTGCGGTGGTCTTCAATTGATATATGTTCAATAACAATGCTAAAACGTGATCAGTTTTAGATAGCGTTGTTTTTAAACATGGAATCAATCGTGATTTTGGTATTTGGGGCAATTAGAAATTGTGTCATTATAAATTGATATGGTAATTGGGTGATGGGCGATAGTGGTTTTTAGAGAGTGGATGAACGGTACTAAATCGTGAAATTATTATTTTGAAGGGATAAGAACCATTCATTGTGTGATCTCATTAGACGGATGACGACGCCGCAGGCCAAGGTGAAGATGACGGGACGGGCTTGACTCTTACCGAAAGGACTGACAGGCAAGAGCAAAAGACAGAATTGTGTGGAAAAGGGAAAGGTAGGTTTTTGCCAAAAAAACAATAAAAAAATATCAAGAATAATTCACATGAAATATTACTAGACTTGACCATGATTCAAACCGACTACCACTTAAATCAATACCCAATACTCAATACTCAATATATTTATTTGTGTTCCACAATATTCACACGGCCCGTTACCCATTTTAGCCTCTGTTATTTTAAATCATATTGTTTCCCTCGAAAGATATACATGCACTGTGTTAATTATTCCAATTCAAAGAAGAAGATCGAGAGCTTTTAAGTTTATTGAATGATGCATCACTTCCAATCATTCTGCCTGGCCTTAAACAACTATGTTGGGGTAGGTCTCTCAAACCATTGCGGAAGATTTTTACGTTCCCGCGACCCCCGGCGTCGGTGTGAGATGGGACACCGGGGTGGTTTTTAGTCAGTAAGAGTCTGACAGACCCCTCCGCCTGCCCCAGGGCGGGGGACATCCATGAGGATTTTCCAAACCGGAACAAAAAAAAAAAAGGTCTCTCAAACCAGTATTTTAAATGATGGTGGGAATACCTATCTGACCTTCTTAACCCAGTTACTGGGTAACGTGATACCCGAGCACGTCTTTTCGAGGCGTATCGTGGTTTGGTTGTCAGACTTTTGGGCTTTTGACTACCCGGATGAATCACTACCATTTCACTTTTATACAACAAAAACCATAGCTGTCTATAACACATATTCTAAGAACAGCAATGAAACATGATACACCCACTCAAAGCGAACCATATCATTACAACTTACAAGACATTGCATAAAAACGCATTGAAACCCAGGCGGCCATGTTTTATTCATGGCGAATACTGTATTGTATTCAAATATAGACTTTCGCCAATTATAATGACTAGTGCTTTCGCGGGCAGAGCCTGGGTGCCTCACTAGTGGGTGTGCTTTAGAAACTGATTTAAGAATATTGGGACATAGTTCTGTGATAGTTTCGTAAGCTTTTGAAGGTTATGTTGGAAAGAGAAGAAACTTTTAGAAGTATTTTTGTTTATTATTACGATGGTCATTCTGCCTAGCCTTTCCCCAATCATTTTGGGGTCGGCTTCCAGTCTAACCGGATGCAGCTGAATACCAGTATTTTACATGGAGCGACTGCCTATCTGACCTCCACAACCCAGTAACTGGGTAATACGATACTCCTTGGTAAGACTGGTTACTGCGGGCTTGGTAGTTAAGCGGAATAGGTTACTAACTATATCTACGTCTATTGTATTTTATTTATTGGCTTACGCTCTAGCATAGCATAATCAGCCACTAATTAATAATAATCTTTTTCAAATTATTTACCGATTTTAAGTGAATAATTTACCTACATAACAATCTGTTAGAATTCGGAAACAATAAAAGAAAAGCATTGTAAAAATTAATGACTTTCGAATCATCTTTATTCAATCAAAATTCATTAAAAATGCATGTCACAGTGCCATCAAAAAACTATACAGACTTCACGGAATTAATTGTTTGTAAAGAATTTTTAAACAAGTTAAATAAATAATTGAGCTTTCTACAAAACACAGGAAGAATTGAAAAGCTTTTTACAGAAATCAATTAAAAGAGAATTAAACACATTAAAAGTTATCCGATTGCTTTTAATTGTGTATAAAAAGTCTGACAATATAAACAAAGAAAATTAAACAAGATTCTTTTGAATTCAAATCAGGAAATCTTATGTTTTTAAAAGGGAAAAATTGAAACAAAACTCTTCCTTCTTTTCCACTGTAACATTTAAATCAACTCCTTTAGTAACTTTTGTAGCATTCAATCACTAGCTGCTGGGGACCTGGGTAACTTAAATTAAAAAATGTGGGTCTGCAAACCCTACATTACAGCTCAATCTTATATTTATCTATTTTATTAATAGTCACACTAACAATTATACACGTTGTATGTTAAAAGACGTGATTTAGCATATTTACCATACCTCAGTTTCATGTTATACATTTAGAATATGTTTTTTTTTGTTAATAAAATTGTATTAACGTTTCTGTTAATATGTTATAACAAAACAATCAATGCAATCGGAGCCCGGATTTGTGTCCGGCTAGTGACAATAGGTAGGTACTCCCTTTTATGAGTGGGACTAAATGGCGAAATGACGGTTATATCCTGCTCTGCCTTCTGGCTAAACAGGCGTGATCTTTGAAGAATCTTTGAAGTTTAAAAATAAAAATGCGTAACGTATTTTCTTTATTTCTTTTCTTTCTTTAAAATACGGTTTTCATGTCAAAAGGAATCCCAATCACCATTAAGAGGAGTACAGACCGGTTGGAAAAGTCAAAATGCTAGCTGTCGACGCGTCCCGCTGCCGATTTTTTGTCGCGTCCAGTCGCAATGCCGTCGCGATGTCGCCTGCCTTAAAAAATATGTACATCGGTACATAATATGAGAGATTCGACTTTTGTAGCTGTGGGATATTTTGTTTTTTTCCCAAGGGAGATTCGATCTTCAATTTTATGGCGCTACAGCGCAATTCAGTTAGTCCTGATATTCTTAATGTCTCTACGAGTAATTCCTTCTTTCAACATTTCTTCATAAAGTGATGTTATAAAGAAATAAACGTTGCATTTGTAAATCAAACAATTATATGAACGGTCCCATGTGATCTTTCCCAATTAAAACATGTTTTATTAAATAAATACCATTGTTTATTATTTATTTAAAGCACAGAAATGTACAGAGGCGGACTTAATGCCAAAGGCATTTTCTACTAGTCAACCTTTTCTTTTTCCTTTTTTGATAAATTGTTAATTTAGTGTTAATTTATTTGGTGTTTGTATTTCCTGTGCGTGTCCCAAATAAAATATTTTTCTTTCCTTCTTTGGGTGGCGCAGAGAGCAGAGACAAATAGTGGTACAAAATAAAAAATTAAAATTACGAAATATTGAGGAATAAAAATTCATTTAAATATGAAGTTACGAATATACATACATAGACAAACTAGAAATGAACGAATAAATATACAAAAAGTATTTTTCTAACTCAAAATTTTATTTTAAAAATAATGTTTTTTTTACCCATAAACCGCTACCTCCTGCAATTTGTCCCGTAACCGAACAACGCCGATTCACCGGCCGAATGCCTTTAGAACGACCTAATGAAAACTGATAGCCATCCGTCATTGCGTCTCCTGCGCAGACACTGACATTCGTAATTATTTAATTGGAGCTATTATTATTGATAAAATATTACCGCAATATGATGATAGGTTGTGTTTTAGTGATATTGATTGTGATAATTTAATAAAATATTGGGAAATTCATGAGTGGATGTGTTGCATTCGGAAGAACCTTCTGCAGAATTTGAATCAGCATAATGCTGATCAGAAGAGAAGTTCGTTAATGTTTTCTTTTTATTATGGGGCCAGCTTACAATAAATGTCGTCAAAATAAGTCACTAACCCATACATCAAAATCGCAAAAAATGATAAGGAAAAAGCCAATGCTGAAAAAACTTTACAAAAAAAATGTTTAGGGCAAATTGTTACTTTGCCGTACTATTGAAGGATTTATTTTCGCCATTTTACACTTCACAAAAATTGAATCAATCTAAACTTTTACTAAAAAAAAACTTTATAAAGAATTTTTTTTTTCAGTTTGAATGTTTTAAGGGGTAATCTTGGGAAGTACCTACTGATTCAATTTCGAAAATTCTTTCACTATAAATGGTAAGCTACAGTATTGCCGAGTGTCATGGGATATTTAATATATGTTAAAACAATACATTTCACGCGGACAAAGTCGCGGGCATAAGCTAGTGTGTCAGTATAATACTACCGATCGATTCTTTATACATTAGAACCTATAAATATTAATAGAAAGTGACGTATGTAGCTTTCCAAATAATAACATATGAGAATAAGAGTTATTGATATCAGATGATACTCATATCATATTACATGGCGATGAGCATCAACATAGTTGATTACCTACAGTTAACACGGTTTACCGTTACCGGTTTTTTTGTTACTGTCACAGTTATCCTTTAATTAATCATGAGAAACTAGCTGTTACTAGCGGTTTTACCCACATTCTAGGGGAACTATTTATGGACCTGCTTAAAGTATGCCATAACCTGATGATTAACAAATTACGTACGAATACTAAAGTTTTTTGGTCATGTAAGTCAGGAGGAGAGAATCGAATGTTTGGCTGTTCAAGGCTAAAAAGGCTACAAGTTTGGCTGGGCAGTTCACCATAGCATAATTCATTTAATAAATTAATAATGTTGAAACATTTTTAATTTTTTATAATAATTCATAAATTTTCGTTGTGTCTTCACGGTGCCTTAACTAATTTTTGTTATCAGTGGAAACGTAGTGGATTGTACTGTAACCATCCTTAGATTTTAATTTTATAATTATGTAATCTTCACTGTACAATTGTTTGTCTTCCCAAATAAATAAATAAATAGCTGATTATGTAAATAACGCCAGGACTAGAGATTCTTCGGTGATTTAAAAATAATAATTTATAATACTGCACTAGACCCCTGAAGATATCTATGAGGCTTAATTGCAGAAAAAGCATGGTGGTAGTATTTGAAATGATTCTAAATGCCAGGGCAATCTCATCTCTGGGTTTTTGTACTTGTTAGAGCCTAACAGGGCCTATTTTTTTGTACTGTGGTGAACAATCCTCATGGATGTTCTCCACCCTGGGGAGGGGCGAAGGGGTCTGTCAGACTCTTACTGACTAAAAACCACCCCGGTGTTCCCTTCCCACACTTGGACCGGAGACCATAAGATGTTGTGCGCCTTCCATGATCCCTGGCTGTTGCCAGCCCGCCTTGCGGGCCACCTCAGGCCCGCGGGGGGAGTGAGGTGTAAGGCTCCCCCCGCGACGTCCAATAGGGAGCCCAATAGTGCCCTATTGGGCCCTACAGGACTCTATTGTGCTATTAAAAACCAACAAATAAACGTATTGTATTAAATATTTTCCCGAAAACGGGGCTCGTGACAAAATAACAGCCGCTGCGGACGGTCCATGGATGGGAGACCGTCCCTTTCATACCGAAACCCGTCCCTCTGTGCCTCAGAAAGAACGTTTCAAGCCCAAAGGCTAGATCGTAGATCTTTGACATTAAGGTCATTATTGATAGTCAGAAGCCTGAAAATCTGATAACCAGTCTTACCAAGGGGTATCGTGTTACCCAGAATGTGGGTTGTGTAGGTCAGATAGGCAGTCGCCCTATGTAAAATATCGGTATTCAGCTACGTCCGGGTAAACTGGAAGCCAAGCCGACCCCAATACAGTTGGGAAATGGCAAAGTAGATGCTGAGTATTTTCCAGTATAAGTTCTTCCGTTGGAACCGTTCCGTTAACCTAAAGGATGATTTCTATCAAGCGGCTCACATCGCATTAGATAGGAAAGGATACGAACGGATGCGGCGACAGCCGATCGCGTCCTGCAGGATGTAGACGCAAACGATCGGCTCCGTACCGTCGCTTGCGAACGTATCCCTTTCTGCGACTAGTCAAATAGTTTCATTCCTACCGTGTTGCAGGCGAACGGAGCCGATCGTGCATAGCAACATACTTTCGGCTACTGTCAAGCTGCTGTGCGCGGCTTGGTAATACTTATAGACTTTAAATACTGTGTACACGATTTGCTATCGTTTAAAGATTGTAAAAACGGTACCGATCCGATGCGATGCGAGCCGTTTGCTGGAGATCATCCTTTAGTCAACCGTTAAGTATGCATAGTAAGTTAAACTGCTATCTGGTCCAAGTTATGGTTCAACTGAATGGACAATGTCGGGAAAAGTTACTAGCTTTCTTGTACAGGCAGCAAAAAAGTTTGTGTGATTATGACGTCAGTCATTTTATTTTAATGGTGGAAGTTTGTGATTACGGCTGTAGAACTTTCCTTTCAAAGTTAATAAAAAAATACAATAGACGTAGATATATTTAGTAACCTATTCCGCTTAATTATTCCTAAAGAGTCATAAAAACCCCTGTAAAACGAGGCATCCTCAGGATGACTATCCTCATCGTCCAGCGCTCGGCGTGGCAACACGTCGTGTTCGGGTTCGCGACAAGTCAATCGTCATCCTGAGGATACCTCGTTGAGAGGTGGAACACGTGTCGATTTCTTGCAGACTTTTTTTATGACTCTTTAGGAATAGTTAAGCGGAATAGCTTACTAAATATATTTACGTCTATTGTATTTTATAATGGATTTCCGCCAATTCACGCCTGAATTAATTAACTATCAAAGTTAATTTTATTCGGTTTTAAAGGGGGATCAGGCTTCATTTGAAATTCATCGTTATCATCCGCCTAGTATTTCCCAACTATGTTGGGATCGCTTCCAGAGGTTCGATTAAATACATGCCTTAAAGAAGTACGATTTCATCATAATTATATTAACACCATATAGACTATATTAGTACCTGCCATATAATCTCTTCACCACCCTTGGTTGACTGGTAGAGAATGCCTAAGGCATTAAGTCCGCCTTTGAACCTTTTTTTTAGTGCGAATGTTTAAATGAATGAATAATAAATAATTACCTAGAAAAAGGCTGGATTCTGCTATAAGTAATATCGTGTTCTGTCTGACCTTTTCCCAACTATATTTGGGGTATTGGGTCGGCTTCCAGTCTAACCGGATGCAACTGAATACCAGTATTTTACATGGAGCCACTATCTATCTGTTCTCCACGAGTCAGTTACATGATACCCCTTTTTTTGAGCCTACGCTGTTCCACACCTGGGAAAGGCCAGAATATCCATGATAAGAAAGAAAAGAAAGAAAAATATCATTAAACTCGCACAGGAAATACAAACAGTAAAAAAGGAGCATTTAAAACTAACAAAATACATGATACATGTTAAACATACATGATACAATTTTATTTAATATATTAAAATTATTCATCCGTAAACTTCAATATTGAAAATGGACCTCCCAATGAACTGCAATTTTATCACAAAATTGCTTTAATTAAAACGCTTTCAGGCGGATTTGTGATTGCAGTTTGTTCTGAAAAGTAATTGAAAAGCTTACAGGAAAGCACTACTACACATAACATAATAAAAAAATATAATGTGTCCCACTGCTGGGCTCAGGCCTCCTCTTTCTGAGAGTGGGAATGGCTCGTAATCCACCACGCGGGACACGGGCGGGTTAGTCACATCTCTTCGAATTTTTAGTTCTAGGACATGCCGGTTTCCTCAAGATATTTTCCTCCACGGTTGTGAGAGCAGTGGTGATGAAATAATTTACACAAAGTAAAGTCGCTGCTTGGGTTCGAAAGCTCTACTATACTTCACTGAAATCTCTTATGATGGCTATAGGGGGAGAGAATGCCTAATCATTTAACAAATGGTTTCTGAACAATGAAGTTACTGAAGAAATAAACTTGAAAGCATTGACTACAACATTATTAGAGTTCTCAAGAATGGTGTAAAGTTTTATCGAAATTAAATTTAGCTTTCCAATAAAACAATACTTCATAATAAAACGAAGTGGCTTGTATTATCCATGACAGCCAATTCTTATAATATTATCAATTCCAACGTACAAATTGGTGAAAATTAACATTTAACATTTCCAAACTAATAACAAAGTGAAGTAAATTGAAATTGTTTGAAAATTATTTTCGTTAAAATATTTCGCAGGAAATCTGAATCGTTGGGTGAATAAAGTTGGTTCAAAAATATTTACTTTTAATAAAGTTCTTGTACACAATGGTCCAATATTGGCCACACTTCACTCTATTATTGGATAAGGTAGCATTCTTTATTATTATACATTATCCCCAACTTTTGTTGACCCCAGACCCGATAAAGTGATTTCTCTTGTATCGTTAGGTCAGTTTTGCTATTGGGAAAATTGAGCGTTGGGCAGTATAAAAATAAACACCCAGTCTTTCAGGTAAAATACATTAAAGAAGCTACAAAATACATGGAGTCGTTATAGATTATTTTCTATTTTGTGAATGTGAGAACGTTGTAGGCGAACTGTAGATTTGTTGCCCATTTTCTTTTTTGTTGAGTACCTGGTACTTGTTGAAAGGCCTACACTGTCCTCCAATACCTATTCATACTGATGATTGAAAATATTGTAAAAGCCAATTATTTTTAAAGAGCATCCGTGAAGTTTCTTGCCGGCTCTTCTCCATAGAACCGTGCACCTAGCTTCTGATGTTTCATAAGTGCCCCGGTATAAGTGAAATATAATATTTTGTGTTTAATTTAATACCCTGACGAAACCTGCTGCTTCTTTCTAATTAATTTTGTAGGTACAAATGCGGAATCGCTTCAAATCTGAAAATGAATTTCTTTCAAGAAAATTTCAAACCGTGGAAATCTCAACTTTGACTTTTTAGAAAATATACATTAAACAAACTCAAACTCAAAGCATTTATTTCAAATAAACCAATTACAGGTACTTTTGAATTGTCAAGGCGTCGGTCAGTCAGAAAAAATGAAGCTAGTTGCCCATTCCAAAGCGTAGTAGGTTCCTATGGAGAAGAACGGGCAAGAAACTCCACGGACACTCTTTTAAATCAAAATATATGTTACAAAATATTTGTTACATCATTCATGTTGAAATTATACATGTGAGAACAATGTAAAAAGACGTGCACGTTAAAAGCGTCCGTAATAAAAATATAGAAACAATTCAAAAATTAAAATAAACCGTGGCAGCTAAGAGATGACCAGTCCCTACTGACGGCGCCCGTTCACGAACATGACGCATGGATCAGCACCATTTAGCTCAACCATTTTGAAGGGAACTTAACGATCCAACACACACGCCACCACCAGCGAGACATTTGAGTCAGCATGACATACTCTCAGCCGCCAGGGCACATTCAAGTCAATGAAAGACGTACCCAGTAAATGATAGCTTTATAAAAAGTATGTGGTCACAGTGCTCACAAATGTGCTTTGCAATTATACAATATTAACAGATTGAATTTATACAATGCAAAGATAGTTTTTCCCAATCTTCAGCAGCTCCAACAATATTTTCGAATGCTAATCAACTAGTTTATGCGCGCTTGTGGAGCTGGACCAGCATTGAGCCAAGCATTTTTGTCAGCGATGTAATCACCCAACGTATAATATGCTTGGCAGCATAGTGTGCGTTTAATACAAGATTTAAATTTCGTTTCATTTAGTTGGAGTGGAGAAACATATTTAAAACCAGATTCAGATTGTCCAAAAAAAAAAAAACATTTTGAAACTTATTTATCCTTTCATTCATCGGAAAATGCTGCTGTAAACTTACCATAAAAGACATTTTTTTTTCTGCATCAAAGAGAAGGTTCGTAGGTTCGAAATAATTGACTTTTGTAGTAATTCTTCAGAGATTTACTACCTAAGTACCTACCTACCTACTCTATTGACCCCATAAAGGCCAACGACCGTACTTTCCCAAGCTTTACTTGCGAACCGTACAAAAAGGTTTCTTACCAAAAACGCATTGAATTGAATGGCGACATTGCGGACGTAATTCCTTATAAGGGTTGCCATGAATTAAAAAAAGGCTCAGCACAGTTTAAACTTTTAAAGTAGTTTTAGTTATTTTGAGGACGGGTTCTGTGGCAATTTCCTCTTTAGAGTTTTTCTTTTTTTTTAGTTCAAAGCACGCTACTGTAAAACGAAAGTATGATCAGACCAATATTATGCCTGGACTTTAAAAGAGACTGTTGTGATCTTTGAGTTTGTTTCGGCCTTTCTTCTCAGAGTAGTCAGTTAAGAAACGCCAACCTCATCTAGTTCTTAAAATATTATTGACGTGTAAAAGTGTTTGTACAAACCAATTTACAGAAAATATTTGTTTTTCCAAATCATTTCATTTCAGTGAACCGAAATACAAACGAGTTTTTCCAGTTTTTTTCCAAAGATTTCTGTTTTCTACCGACAGCGTGGTGTATTTCAGTTTTGCACAGAGATTTGCTATTCTCTATTATTTTGTTTTCGGTTCAATTTCGTTTTCAATTTTACTGTTACGGTTTCCTAAAGAATTTGTAAGTAATGGATTTCGTGACCCGGGGATAAACTATTTTACTAGACACCTATTCTAGTTTCCATTTCACAACCAATTTAGGGGATGATTGTATGGGTAACCAGTCGGAACTAACCTATGTAGATGTGTCGTTTTATGTATATTGCCCCTTGAAAAACGGAATTTCTAGGTTAGGAGCAAAACAATTTTAAATTGACATTGGTTTGATTGAATTGATTTTACTTTTAGCTTGTGGCGGCATCTATAACGCCACATGCGAACGCATCAAAGACCTGACTTTACACAAATACTGCATCGCGCTAATAGAGTTTGCTCATATGCAAATGTCAACATTTTTCGAGTCATTTTGACATTTTATATTTTTACTTACTGCCTTTCGGTAGGAGTCAAGTTCGTCCCAAAACTTAAAGGAACCCCGAAACCCAGCACGACTGTTGAATGAGTCGAGAGAGATGCTCATCCGTTTCACATTTAGCTTGTTTAACTTAAAGACCTGAATGAAAAATACATTAAACATTTCCTTTTACAATTGCGCCGTAAGAAAAAGTCGCAGTATTCCTCCACGAATTTTATTATATTTTTTGCGCATTTAATTGTCCTGTTTCGTGATCGATCGGTTTGGCACTTCGGGTTTTTACGGATCCTCCGATGTTGATGGTAATGTGTGTTTCTTTTTTTTTTGTTTTCGAGTACTGTTATAGTTTCATTCAATTGTAATGTGTGGTAGGGACAAGTTTTTGTTGCATTTGAGTTGGCATGTTTAAATTGATATTGTTTTGCTTTGGCTGGTACTTTTGCTGTGTCGTATAATTATTGGTAAATAACAATGTAAATCAACCCTTTTTTCTCTTTTGGAAGATACTTGGTTGGTAGAAAGTCTCTTTTTGACTAGTAAAGTAGCGGTCACGGTCACTTTATGAGAATCCTTTACGCATAAAGAAAAGTGCGCGATCATTAGTAACTGCACGACTTTTACCTTCCATGGTTGGCGAGTTTCTAGTTTTCGTAGAGCAAGTGCCTTCTGACCCGCCTATAGAAATACAGTCGATGAATATGAATCTATAATCTACACATACAAATAAATAAAATGGAAGTGTCTGTTTGTATTGTCAAAGTAACAGCTTATTACTAAATGCTTTAGGAAGTAGATAGGTACGGTACATAAAACAAAAAATCTATTTTATTAAAAATTTTGTCTCTGTTTGTTCCGGCTAATCTTAGAAACGGCTGGACCGATTTTTGTAATTTTTTTTAAACACAAAATCAAAATTTTCTTCTTACCTTCTTCTCTCGCAATATATAAGGTGCTATAAAAATATCTGCCACGGCTGCAATGGGAGATAGTATTGTGTTTATAGATTACAATAGTAAAGATAAATTATTGATCATGTGTCATTTTTTTTTTTATACAAAAAATTGTACGTATAAATTTGCAAGTGACGAACTAGTCAGCTGATTTCAGTTTTCATTCACAGAACAGATGGAAAGAGATAGCAGTTGTTTTCATTGACGAAGTGCACTTCGCGCGTAATTTGTGAACCACGTTATGCAGAGTAGAGTCAATGTTTATTTAACTACTTTATTTTCTCAAATTGATTTAACTGTGCCGGGGTACGAAATTTCTTTACTATTGTTATCTTTAAACACAATACTACCTCTCATTAAAGCCGTGGCAGATATTTTTATAGCACCTTATATATTATATTATTATATATATTATAGATATTCTTATCTTGCAATATTACTCTTTAACCTCCTCCTTTTTGACCTCGCATAGGTCTTTTTTCTTTTATTCGTTTTCTTTTATTGGAAAAAATATGTTAATTTTGTTAGTTTTAAATTCTCCTTTCTTTATCACTGTTTCTATTTCCTGTGCGTGTTTCAAATAAAATATTTTTCGTACTTTCTTAAACTTTATCTCTATTATCTATCTACATTCATTCATTCTACAATACAAAAACTAAATCGATTATTAACAACTCCGATATCATTGAAGAAATATAAAAACCGATAAATAGGCAATGAAAATTTAACACGACAAGCAACTTTACCGATTAATTAATAATTAACGAGGCGATACATCGATTAAATAAAATTCAACTGTATAACGAATTGATTTTTTGTATCGATTATTATTTAAATCGGTGAATGAAGCTTACGGAGCCTGTCCATTGATGCGCATGGATCTGCGCTTGCGCAGGTTCAAAGGAACGTAACTTCGTTTTATTGGTTGGTTGTTCAGTTAGCTTATTGATTTCTGAAAGGCGTTTCAATGTAACGTTTAGATTTATTATGGTGCAAGTGGGCGAAGGGACGTATGACCGAATGGCTGGATTTCTTTATTTTCTTTATTGAGTTAGCTTTTTATTATTGACTGGGATTGTTTGTTTTGCTTGTGGTTGTTGTGAGCTTAACTTAGCTTTATTTTAATAAAACATATTATTTAGTTTTAACTAATATGCAGTAATTTCTACAATCAATCACAATAAATAAAAAAAATGCTTTATGTAGAGTGATTCAAGGTTTGATTTCTTATTTTTTGCGCCACATTTTTGTACGGTGACTCAGGATGATTAAAAAACTAAAACAAAATTGTCATTCCCACAAAATAGACTTTGCCAATTCACAAAATAAATACCGGAAAACCGGTATCAACTGACTGAATCCAGCATTACATTTATACAATCGACGAGAAATGTTTCCTTTTAAAACGTTTTTTGCCGATCAAGAATTTCTGAGCACAGCGCCCGCGCACTGAATTATGTATTGTGCGCAAGAGTTGATGAGAGCGCGTTCGATATTTGAAATGTGGGTTCCGTTCCTTTTTCAATTTATACCCTTATCTTTGTTGATGATCGGGTATTTGAAAGTGTGATGCGCGGTTTTACACTATTACTATCTTGACAGTTGAAGGCGATTGGAATTTCATGTGGTGTTAACTTTATGACGTCTTTCAAAGAGTTGGTTATTAATTTCGAAATTATACTTTTGCTACGGATACTTACCTACTTTGAGCGGTTGTTTCAAATTACTGACATCTTTGAAGAGAGTCTTATGCCAAGCTTAGTAATTTTGGTTATTTTACAGCACTATGATTCACCTTGACATTTATTGTTTTTATTTTTTACATGTGGACTATAGCAATAATAATAATAACCACGAGGTTGATGTTATTCTCCTTCTATTAATCACTTCCTTAGGTAGCACCTTGTTCAAAACCAAACGTTTACCAATTTCTTACGTTAGGTAAACTTTAAAAAAACGTGAGCAATTTACACGTTTTGTAAATTTGTTTTTTTTTTAAATTGTAAATAATAAATATTCATTTCCGTATCAAAAATTTTCAGCAATTTTATAATAGCTGTATCGTGTGTGTCCTTCCTCACATTGTTGGTAAACACATTTGATTCACAGCGATGGAATATTCAGTTCAATTCAATCGTAGACGTTTGATCCGTACTAAAAATAGATGACCCTTTCGTAGAGAGATGCGACTCTAGAATTATATTGAGAGGATGAGCAAGAATGTCATAATGGTGCATTTCAACTTATAAGAATAATCTCAAACAATTACGAAATGAACATAACATCACGCCTTATTTCCCCGAAGGGTTAGGCAGAGACCCATAGTAAGTACTAGGGGGCGAGCCTATTGCCATCAACCGGGCACAAGTCCAGACTCCGGGCTTCTACTGAGAATTTTCTAATGGAAAACCCCAATAACACTTTGACCGACCTAGGAATCGAACCCAGGACCTCATACTCAGCAGTAGCACTTGCAACCACTTGACAAACAACGAGGCAGACACAGTTAATCGAAATGAAATGGGGGAAAAAACACCAAAGACATTTAAGTTAAGTAAACTGCGTGAAGTCGGATTAGTAATCCTAACTAATAACATTAGTAATGCGAAAGTGAGTTTGTTAGTTTGTTTCTTACGCTTTCACGCTAAAACGGCTGAACGGATTTGTATGAAATTTGACAAAGGAGGCTGGAATCTGTAAAAGGACATAATGCCGCCCGATAAGGCCGCCCATTGTGTGTTTTGTAATGTAATAATTGTTTTTTGCTAAGTATGTATTTTATTGGTGTACAATAAAGTATATATAAATAAATAAATGCTTCTTTTCATCCCGGTTGGCAGACGAAGTCGCGGGCTACAGCTATATTGTCAGGATGCTCTCAGATAGAAAATAAACAATAATTATAAACATCTTTATTAACTGCGAAATATCGGGCAAAATACGTCAGCTGCACAGGCATAGGTTGTTGAAGTGTTGATATGGGTTACAGAAAAGACCATCATTGTCAAAACCTACGTAGGTATAATATTTTTTCTGTGAACCTCACAAAATCCTGCCTCAATGTATCATGCAAGATTTTGTAAAGTTCAGAGCTTTGGATTCCACTTTGAGGAACCCTAAAAAAGTAACAGAAGCATTGGTATTTTCGTTTATTTGCAATAATTAATTCGTTTTTACTGGCCAATGTGAATTAAAATTTAAACAGCCGTAATTATAATTTTCAACAGTGCAACAGAATTTTTTGTGGTCACATTTTGAAACAGTGTTGGTCCTGTATTTGTGGGTTGACCAGTTCTACTTTTTCTAGGACCTCATTATCCTTAAGCTCGATATGGTGAGGTGGAAAACGGACCAAAATATTTTGTCACAGTTACAAACGAGTATTTATATAAACTGTAATGTATTTAACGTTCTCTTTTTTAGTCACTTTGGTGATCAAAAGCGTAGTTTTATCTACACGAAGACTCGTTTTATTAAATCATTCGAGTTTTATAAAGGTAATAAGTGCAAAATACCTACATACGATTCGATTCTCTCTGTTATTTTTTCACGTCTATACTACTGAGCTAATAGTTATGATATTAGACAGATTCCCTATATCTCTTATATCATAACTATTAGCCCGGGACTTGGAGAAGAAGGCTTTTTTTCATCCGAGATATTTTTATAAATAATAATTAAATAATTAATCATTATTTCCTTTATTCCATTAAATACGTATATTTTACATTTTTAAATATTAGAATATAAATAATTAATCATTATTATTATTTTATTATTTTGGGCGAACTTTAGCTAAACCTCTGCGTAACCCTTCGGGGAATACAGGCGTGATTTTATGTTATGTGTGTATATTTTTATTAAATAAAAAATGAAATATAAAGTGTACGGAGACAAAGTCGCGGGCAAGACCATAGATGCATAAGTAATATTACGCAGCTTTTACAAAGAATTACGAAACGAAGATTTAAATGAAATGGTAACATTCCAATCTAAAATTAGGCTGCTAATCCGTTTATATCGTTAGAAGCAGGCATCAGACGTATCTTGTCAATCACATGTCCTTATGATTGACAGGTGCTCCCATTTCTTGTTTAGATGCTGGTATTTGGAGCAATTTTGAGCAAAATTCTTGATGCAAATGGCTTTAGGTCTTTGTTTTCACTCTAATTGGAAATTAACAGTCGTATTTCGTTTGTGGTGAGAAAATTGTTGAGTATGAATGTATGATGGCTTTAAGAGTAGGGTAAGACTGAAGAATTTAACCATTTATGCACACATATAAACAGACAACAAGAAAAGAACAGAAAAATACGTAAAAAGGCAATGCTTATTTCTAAAGAAATCTCTTCCAGCATACCTGCGATAGGAAAGTACATAAAAAGAGATGTAGACAACGTGGAGAATCAATGGATGGACTATGTGAAAGATGATATGGCTATAAATCGGGTGACTACGGAGACGATTATTAGAGAAGTACGCTATGGAAGAAGAAACCATGCTGAGACGAACCTGAAAAACTTACATAAGGGCTGGTAAAAGATGATCAGCCGTATTGCTGTTGAAAATGAAGTACTTTTAATTTCAAACATTGTTGGTTGTTTTATTTTTATAGTCCTAAATATAGAACAAATCCCTTCAGTAAATAACACGACAATTAATCTAGAACTCGACACCGATTTTAAAGTACCATAAGCCACAGACTCGATAAATCACGGAATTTACATGACCACAAAAAATTAATCTATCCAACAATGATGCTGGTTAAAGAGGTAGGCTTGGCGGTAGCATCCGAAGGATTTGAATATATTTCATATTTATTAGGATAATCCTCTTACGGTGGGCATGAACATGGCTCAGTGGACTGAACTTTGTGATTTGATGTTTTTTTGAGGTGATTTTGTTAAAGGTTGGTTTCGTTGTCTATTTTATACTGAGTTGAGTTTTAAAACTGTATTTTGCATTTGTTGAGGTCCTGGTTTCGATTCCCAGGTCGGTCAAAGTGTTGTTGGGTTTTTTCAGGACTTTCTCAGTAATAGCCAAGAGTCTGAATTTATGCCCGGATGATGGCAATAGGCTCGCCCTCCCAAAAAAAACTGGCGAAATGTGAGAGCACTATCTAAACCTCTGGCTAACCAAAAGAAAACGGGTAGGATGTTATGTTCAATTTTAAGACTCTATTCTAATTTTGAATAATAAAAATATCTCATCTATACCAAAGATATGTTTTTTTTTGTTTTTTTCCGTTGGCTTCAACCGTGTGACCCAGTTCATGCCATGTTTTTCAGCATAAAACAGTCGATTTCAATGCAGATTTTACTCCTCTTTTCCTCAGTCTGGATAAAGGAACTTTCAGGTAGCCTTAAAAAAGAAAAAACAAAGACAGACAACATCGCAATTCCAATTAAAATTCAGACCGCTTGTTTTGAGAACTCCTCAGTATCGAGGCAGTCAAATTTTTTCTATAGCTGTGCATTTGCCATTCTGAAAATCAAATTCAGCGTAGTTGCTTGCTTTCCATGCTCTGCCAAATTATAAATGAAATATCCGTACTAATATTATAGCTTCACTTTTTTTCTTTGTTTGTTACGCTTTCACGCTAAAACGGCTGATCGGATTCGGATGAAATTTTGCACATGGGTAGTCAATAACCTAAGTTGGGATAAAGGATACTTTTTATTCTGATATTCCCACGGAATTGAGACTTATACGGGTAATACCGCGAGACGTAGCTAGTTCAGAATAAAAATGTTCCTCAACAGAAAAGTTCTTTTATAACAAACTCGATAGCAATTTTAAGTTTCGGTTGAATTTTGAAAACCATGTATTTCTTTTCCTCATGCATCGAGAAAATTCAATTTATTTCAAATACAAAAGTTTTTATTTCAAAGTTAACTACTTCTTCCTTCGTTTCGATTCCCAGGTGGGGCAAATTGTTATTGGGTTTTTCCATCAGGAATTTCTCACTAGCAGCCCGGAGTCTGATTTTGTGCCTGGTTGATTGCAATAGGCTTTCTCCCTCATGGGACATATGTATAAACGTAACTGACGAAATTTGGTACACCTCTGCCTTACCCTTCGAGAATTACAGGCGTGATTTTATGTTGTTGTCTACTTCCCTTGAGACCTTTTAATAAGTTACAGGATAATACCTTCTACTTATAATTATGTTTATCAGAATTGACTTTGGTCCCTACCCAAAATTAGGATCTGAATGTGAGCTGATCTTGGCTGTCTCAATCTGGTATCTATACCAAGATTGAGTAATACACAGTAGCAATGGCTTTAATTGTGACAGTTCAACAACATTCATTGCGTTCTTTACGTTGTTGATTAGACAAATTTTTCAAACATAATGAAGCAATGGATTAATATTAATATCTTTCAAAATCATTCGGATTAAGTGACTTACTCAATTAGGGTGCAGAACACCCTACTCGCTTCCCCCCTTCTCTATTCTTACCTTCCTGTATTTTATACCAAGACCAGATAATTCAAATCTATGAACTAACAAAATGCATTAAACTTCCTTTCTTACCATCTTTTTTCTTTGATACCCGTGTCAACTTTGAGAGCCACAGTTTAAAATACCCAGTAGCCCGGAAATGAAAGAGTATTTGTCGGTAACCACATAAGCCATTGTAGAGAGAATATATTTTAATCTTATAAACCGAAGTTTGAAAGATTAATTTAACTTTTTTTTTCATTCCTGTAGGGGAACATTTTATACTTATTTAAGGTACTTTAACTGAGTAAGTTGACGTTGGTTATAAGCTTGTAAGATGAGGAATAAGTGAAGTATAATAGAGTGGGTGTTTTAGAAAATATTTCGTGATTTATTGAAATGAAATGAAGAATTTTGGTTTAAAGGAAGTGTAAGTCTTCAAAGTCACTTTATAGTCATTTTAGTTAAGATTTGCATGCCTAGATAAGTTTTTCTTTGTTCGCTTTTACTTTTTAACATAACAAATGCTTTCTTATTGCAGTTTGTAGGTTTTAATTTAAATAGCTAGTTTGTAAAGATATTTTTATGTGTATTCCTCCACCTCCCCCGCCTCACCGCTCACATACCTCAGGCGGAGACTAGCAGTCGCGCACGGACTATAGGTCTAGTTAGTATTAGTGTACGACAATGATGTGAAAGAGGCATTGTTTGCTTAAAAGGAGGCTCCGAACACGTTTAAATACAATATAATTGTCTATTTGTCACAATACATTATTTTGTATTTGTATTGTATCGATCGATAAGTACAAATAAATAATAGTTTATTTATAAATCTTTAAACTAGTTTTATTGAAATCCAACTTGTATTGACATTAATCTAGTATACTTTAGTATATAGATGCAGTTACCGGAGTTAATAAATAACGTGAGATACTTATCTACTAAAGAAAACACTGTTTCATACTTTACCATACTGTTATAGATTTTGAGGCTAAAAGCTTTCACCGTTGTAGGTGGATAAATTGGTTGAAAGGTTTGCATACCTGAAAAAAAAAAAGAAAACAAAGTTAGTTATTTTTAAAATTCAACATCATTCTCACTTAATAAGATTACGTAGGTGGTACCTACTAAACGGTACGGTGTGGGGCTTGTGGCTAAATTAAATTAAAATTCATTTATTTTAGGTCCTTGACCCATATTATTCAAAACTACATAATTTTGACAACTTTTTAAGTGTCACAATTTTGGATTAAGTACCTAATTAAATGATTGAGTGATCAATAAAGTTAATTAGAACGATCGATCAGGTGAAGCTACGCTTGCCGCGGTTGGTCCGTGGATGGGTGACCATCTTTACATACGAAGCCGACTCCGTGCCTCGGAAAGCACGATAAACCGTTGGTCCCGGCTGTCATTTGTAGATCGTCAAAAGCCCGAAAGTCTGACAACCAGTCTTATCAAAGGGGTACCATCGTGTTACCAATTAACTGGGTTGCGGAAGTCAGATGGGCAGGCTCCAAGTAAAATACTGGTATTCAGCTGCATCCGGTTAGACGGGAAGCCGACCCCAACATAGATAGTAAAAAACTAGGCAGATGATGAGGTTACTACTGAAATTGCATTATGTGACATTAGTCTACCATTTACAGACCCCCCTTTATTCATAAAAGTTGCTTAAAGTTTTGTTATGATTAACGACTGTTTAACCACACATTTTTTGCTATAAACGTCTTTTAACTTTAATCATCGTTTATGAATAAACCCCTAAGTCTAAAAAGAGGGGAGGTAGTGCATCCGTCATGAAAAAATCGTTTAATATATTGCCGTGTTTTTTTGTGATGACGTTCCAAAGCCTTTCTCATGTCGTGTCTTAACGTAAGCAATCGTGTTAGTACACGACTGTCGCGATTTTCTTCGCCAATACGAACGCGTCTTCGCACATACAGAGGGCACTTTTCGGTTTTCCAAACAAATGAGTGACATTTATGAACGCCACGGTTGCGGGGCGCGTCCAATCGCTTTGGTTAGGATAGGACACGGGGTGACTCCGTCATCACCCACTACACATCAGGACCCGAGGTGGTGGCGCGTAGTGTTCCACGCGCGCCCCTCTTAAACGTCGCGGGGGGAGTCAAACACCGCACTCCCCCCCTGACCCGAGGAAGAGGCCCACAGACGCGGGCCCGGCACCAGTCGGGGGTTGCGGAAGATTCGTAGTTCCCGCGACCCCCGGCGTAAGTGTGAGAGGGAACACCGGGGTGGTTTCTAGTCAGTAAGAGTCTGCCAGATCACCCGCCCACCCCAGGGCGACAGGGGACATCCATGAGGATTTTCAAACCAAGAACAAAAAAAAAGGACACGGGGTGACTCACCCCGCACACATCATTAGCTGTTACACATCAAAAAACTTTTATATACCACCAGCACGCAACTCACAAAAACCGATCTAATTACCGAACCACCCATCTGTTCTCAAAGGAAGTAAAGTACATCATCTTTAAGACCGCTATCAAAGAGTAGAGGCTTGTAAAGTAAATAAAAGACGCACAGGCACCTGACTTCGAACGATAACTATCGTATAAATCAACAGTATACGCTGTAAATCCATCACCGGACGCCCCATAAAAACGACAATGATTTTTAGAGTTCCGTAAGCCGTAGTTTGAAGAAGAGTGGGTTTATTCGTTGATGTACACAGAGAACACGTAAACAGTGATCTTATTGGTGATGTTCTTCAGAAAGGTCAAGTGCGTAGTAATCAAAACCAGCGTGCGTGTATAACCAGAGGCCTGAGCGTAAGTTTGCACGTGAGTAAACGTAACTATCGCGTTTGCGTTAAGATTTTTGTTCTCACATTTATATTCTTAGCATTATCATCTATCTGTCAAATCTTAACGCAAACGCGATAGTTACGTTTACTCTCTTGCAAACTTACACTAAGGCCTCTGATGTATGAACGTAAACTAAGGAAAATGAGTATGTAAGGATAGAAGCAGGTGTTGTTCTATAGTTTCTGCCAACCCCCATGGAAAGAAGGCGTTATGTTAGTATGTATTTATGTAGAACAATTAAAATTAAAACGGTCATAAAGGCACAAAGGTAAGTATTTATTGGTGGTTTTGGTTGGTGTGTTTTTTGGTTAGTATTTTATTTATAATTAGCTTTTTGACAATATTTATAATTTTTGCGTGCCTATTTCCAGGCACAATGTACATGGCTCACTCCTATCTAATAAATGATTGATTGATTGATTGATTGAGTACCTACTGCTTATAATATAATCAGAAGTGAAAAAATAAAACTTATGAGAAGAAAGAAAAAAGTGGTAAATAAAACTTTTGGTGAGTTAAATAAGAAGTAGGTAGTAAATGTACAACACACGTCACTAACGACCTTTATAATGCTGAAAATGACAAACAAAAGCGGTTAAAGCTTTAAGTTTTTAAGTCAATTTAGTTAAATCGAAGCCATTTAATCGAAGACAACAAAGAACTTGAATCCAAGGGACGCAAAATAAACAAAATCGACAAACAAACAGAACCCACTCACAAACTCCGTTAAAGAATTAGCCAGATTTATATTCAAAACTTTAAAAGTAACAACAAAGCTGTTACTGAAGTTTAATCAGCTTAACAATTAAGCCCGTATCCAATTACAAAGATATTATCATATTGGGTGCAGCACATTCCAATGTTTGTTTAGGTAAAAAATCAACCCTTTGATAAAAGTAGCGATGGGGTTGAATTGAGCTTTGTCCATTCTGTAATTATGCTTCATAATCTCGTCCTCATTGTACACTATGTAGTTTGCACTCGTTGCACTACTACGCTATCACATTATTTAAAGATGAAATACTTCATACTAAAACAAAAAATGTTATCTGTGGTCCACTCGCTGGCGGGCCCGCATGACGTCTGTCAAATCATTGTACTTTTTTGTGCCGCGCGCTAATCATGTTTCCGTTTAAAAACTCCGAAATTTCTTAACGAAATGGGAAACCATCGAAGAAAACGTGGCAAAAAGAAATGGAGGACCTTAACGAACGTCTGCGAGACCTGGAAAATTGAGTGAAGACGCGAAAGCGGAGTCTTCATCGACATTCGGGTAAGTTTCTCGATATACCTACCAATTTGTCGTTAGTTGAAATAATTTTCCGAAAATTACCTTGTGATCCATACGCACATCAGTCTCTAGAGTTTTCATTAGAGTAATTCAATAACTGTGCCGTATACTTACAAAAGAACGACACCACACGAGCTTTCACGAGAGGCTAGCCGATGGTACCTATATCATTGAGTGTTAAAAACATATGCCTGCTGAATCCCTAGCAGTCTCTAAGAGTTTTCACGAGAGGTTAACCATGAGAACATTAACTGTGCTATATAACTACAAAGAACGACACCACAAGAGCTTTCACGAGAGGCTAGCCGGTGGTATATCGTTCAGTGTTAAGAAAAACACATCCCTGTTGAATCCCAAGCAGTCTCCAAGAGTTTTCACGAGAGGTTAACCATGAGAACATTAACTGTGCCGTATAACTTACAAGAGAACGACACCACACGAGCTTTCACGAGAGGTTAGCCGATGGTCTATAATAAAATTATGTTCAGTGTTAAAAACACGTCCCTGCTGCATCCTTAGGGCTATCACGAGAGGTTAGCCGTGCATTTGGGCCAATGGTTCACGAGAGGTTAGCCGTGAATTTGGGCCAATGGTTTATTTGTGAAAACACGTAACACGTCCCCGCTGCATCCCTAGAGCTATCAGCCGCGGATTTTAGCAGTCTGGGACCTTACTCTCATATTCTTTGTAGAGGAGTACGAAGTTCGTCTCTGTGGAAGACACTACAGTCAAGCACGTTCGAGAGGCTGTGTGTCACGTGACTGAAGCTGATGCAGCCAGACTGAATAGCCGTACTCAATGCTGCCAGTTATATGTTTATTTACATATCGGAAAACATTATGTTCTCTTAAAAAATTCCAAAATACTAACAATAATAAATTCTAGATATACTATTACATTCGTTACAGATATTCGTCATTCGATACAGACAGTATATGATTTAAGTTAAATATGTTGTGTTAGTACTTGCTTCATTTCCACTACAATGCAGCCGGAAGGAGACTGAGAGTAAAATGGTATCTATACCCCAACCTCAGGCCTTGCCTTCAAGTGTTAAGAATCTGCTCGGAGGGTGCAGTGGTTAGTTCACCTATGGAACTGCATTGCAGTCTGGCCATACGGTGGTTAAAAGTTATGATTAATAGACTAAGCTGACTGAAGCACCCATAATCTGTGGCCTGTTGAACCCACCAAAGTTTGAAAGGGGGGGGGGGCAACAGTGAATGAAGGTGGAATCAAATGGGAACAAAGGATCAGGGGGGCAGAATACAGGGGCTGCCATTATGTCCATTGACAAGGTCCTGAACAGTTTAATAGCCTCCCGAGGGAGTGACTATTGTGTGTCATTTATCATGATTGCATCACATGAAGATCCTTAACCCTACCCAACTTTATAAGGATATGAAAGAATTGATGGAGTGGGCACTGATACCTAACAGGTATTTTTAAGTTTCAAGATAAATTCAATGCCACCAAACATTGTCAGATCTAGGATTGTCACTGGCTCAGATACGGAGTGGTGGATTGCAGTATTTCTCTAAAGTTATGCATGGTTGTATTGCTACTTATCTAACCACACATTTGTGAATCAAGGGTTATAAACTACCCTTTACTGAGTTTCCAGTTCAAACTTCTAAATAACAACTTCAGTATATTTTTACTAAAATCAGATGGCACTTTAAATAACTATGGTGCCACATACCACTTTAAACTGGTGGACTTAAGGACAGCTATTATGGTTTTTTTGCCTATATTTGTTACCCATAAGAAAATATGTTAGAAGATATCTCCCGTTTCTGTTTTAAGATACATTGTAAGAGCCTACATGCCTCGCATTCGGGCTTAGCACAGCACCATGTGTGTTCGCTGGGATCATGGGTTGTCTTTCATAATTATATCCTGACAATATTCTGTGCCTTGCTGATTCATAGGCAAACTGCATAGAAAATGTGTCTACTACTCAAAATGTGTTAAGAAATCTAGGACTTATTATTAATATTGGAAACTGAAAAGGGTGCCCTAGAACCCAGCCAGTATCTAGGTTTCTTGTTGAATCAGTCCAGTTTGCCATTTCACTTAGACACTCCATCCAAAAGGAGATGCAAATAATAGAGTTTGCCTAATTACTAGGTATCTTTGTTGCTACATGCCCAGCTGTAGAGGGCTTTACACCAAGATCATGAAAGGTCACACACAACAGTTAGTAGCCTTAAAGAATAACAATGAAAATAACAAGGCCAGAACTGGTTTATAATTCAAATTTATAATAACATATCGCCTGTATTCCTCAGAGGGCTGGGCAGAGGTGTTCTTATTAAAAAATCCAAATTCAATTATTATCAAATACAATAGAACTAGATTAAAATTCAAAATAAATTATTTGCAAATACAATAGAACTAGAATCAAATCCAAAATCATTTATTTGCAAAGGTTGTCTCACATTTCAACGAACCACAATATAATTAAACAATTTGACTTTTTTCTTGAAATATTCTCTGCTGCTTCTCAAACTGACTGGGCCTGGTATGTTATGATAAAAAGTTCCATATAAATTACCTTGAACTTTTAACAGCAGGTAAGGATCAAAACAATTGCAAACAAACTCAGATACTATGATGTATTACCTAGAACAGATATCACAACAGTCATAGCCTATATCAATAAGATGGGTGGTACTTGCTATACTCACCTAAAGCTTAGCTAGACAGTTATGGCAATGGTGCAAGGAAAGACAAATATGAGCTCTTGCATCTTATATTAGTTCCAAAGAAAACACTATGGTAAATCTAGAATCTAGACATCCTAACATAGAAATTGAATGGAAGACCTGCAGGTCTTTTCTAGTCAATTGTTATTAAACTGGGTCAGCCCCAGTTAAACCTGTTTGCAAAAAGTCCAATACTAAGTGTCAGAACGACATCATGGCTCCCTGATCCAGGTGCATGCTCAGTAGATGCAATCACTATAAAATGGGACATCCACACCCATTGCGCAGGAGTCTCTGACACTGATTGGCCGCAATATTATCAGGGACGATTCCCTGAGAAGAGGAACACCAATCCCTTTAATTAATATAGTGCTAACTTTCTTGTCTAGCAAAGCAAGAAAGCTATATGAATCTGTTAGATCAGTGGATTCACTTCTGACAGAGTCAAGATATTGGCAGGCTCATTCACCGTGGTGATATTATTATTAACCACTAAGTTTAATCAAGGATTGTCTTATGGCTCACTCCCTAATGGTATTGAATGAGTTATAATTATATAACTGAAACTGGAGAAATTACCGACTATTACTATTAGCTGACACAGATGAGTAGAGTATCAAGGTTTCTTAGGGTAGGTAATTATATTTGAAATAAGAGCAAAGAACCCCAAACATGATATAATTTTGGGACTCCAGTAACATACGGGGTTATCTAATATCTTTCATAATTAAACCTTTGGTTTAGAATATTACAAACCAAAAAAATTGTAACCATAATAGCTCTTGTAATTGTACATTGAATTCAACCTTATCACTCATTAATATAGATAACATTTCTTATAATAAGGATAATTATGATCTTATAGATACCAGAAATATTTGAAACTTCTGCACCTGGAAGATCTCAACCGAACTTGATATTTTTTTATTTTTTTAAGAGAATTTATCTATCTGGCCTGCCACAACCCTTTTTGTTCTATCCAGATTTTACTAAGAGTATAAGACAAGATTTTAAATAATTAATTATATCCATAAGAAAATCTTTTCATGCCGCCTCTAATCTAACCATTAGTGGATGGATAAAACAAAATTTTTGTGCCCAGTAGTAGAATAGATGTTTCTAAATTCACATAGACAGACATACCTCTACCTTCAAGGCCTCTAAGGGAGGTATCGATGTTGAGGTCATAAGAAGAGCTGCTGATTGGATCACAAATTTTTGATTGTGGTCCTAATGCTTTTGCCCAGGCTGTGTGCTCTATAGAGAGTGGCTGCTCAAAAATTATTACATTTTTATGTCAATGTTAATTGTCTGTTTATATATAATTGATGTTTGTAAGTATAGGATTATTAATGACATGGTTGATTCAAGACTGAATAAGAATTCCAGGACTTATAGTACCTAATTAGAGAATTTTAAAGTTAGGTAACTAAGTATGTCTTTAACTTAATGGAAGACTGATTTTTAAATAGAAATACATTTATAATGAGACTTGGAATAACATGGTAAGTTATAATGTTCAGTTGGTAAATAATGCTGAACTGGTTACCAACACAACTTTATTCTTTGAACATCTACATAGTGTACAATGAGGACGAGATTATGAAGCATAATTATACAGATCGGACTAACTTACCTAGTGACGTCCGATCCTTAATTATGTGAAGTAATCTCGTCCTCATTGTATCCCAACCCCTCCCAGATAATCAACCTACATAATTATATACCTATGTGTATTGGATTGCCTTATCTAAACCCCTTCTAAAAGTTGTGTTGTGCTGTATGGACTATACGATGCCCGTACCGGTCATCGTGAAGTCCCGTTCATATGCTTTGAAAGAATGATTTGACAGACGTCATGCGGGCCCGCCAGCGAGTGGACCACAGATAACATTTTTTGTTTTAGTATGAAGTATTTCATCTTTAAATAATGTGATAGCGTAGTAGTGCAACGAGTGCAAACTACATAGTGTACAATGAGGACGAGATTACTTCACATAATTAAGGATCGGACGTCACTAGGTAAGTTAGTCCGATCTGTATAATTTGTTGATTGAACATTACGGTTAAAAATATTACCTACTAGCTGCACCTTGCGGTTTCACCCGCATAAAGGACCGTGCGATAGCCGCGATATCGCGGACGCGACAAGGGTCGCGCAGCCAGTCGCCCGCGATATCGCGCCGCACACTGGTCCCGAATGATAAAAAAGTGGACATTAAGAAATTTTTGACAGAAGGTCAACGGATTCGGCTGATTTTTTTTTTGTAGACAGCTGATGCAATTACAAATCACTTTTATAGATTGAGTTTTTGCCAAATAAGCCGTATTTTCAGAGAAAAAAAATATTGAAATATTTTTTGTATGAAAGAAATCCTAATTTTGTCTTTATCTTCCAAGATTCAAACGTATTCAAAATAAAACTTAGCGCAGCTTGTAGAGGTGCTAATTGCTCACCACTTTGTCATAGACACTCTTCTGCGATTTTGTGCTCCTTTTGAGTTACAGGCACTTTAAATATTTTTTGTATGAAAAAATCCTAATTTTCTCTTTATCTTCCAAGATTCAAACGTATTCAAAATAAAACTTAAAGCAGCTTGTAGAGATGCTAATTGCTCACTACTTTGTCATAGACACTCTTCTGCGATTTTGTGCTCCTTTTGAGTTACAGGCACTTTAAATATTTTTTGTATAAAAAAATTCTAATTTTGTCTTTATCTTCCAAGATTCAAACGTATTCAAAATAAAACTTAGCGCAGCTTGTAGAGTAACTCTTACAAATATATGAAATTATCAGTATCAAATAAACAAACAAGGAAATCTCAAAACGTGTTCAGACATGTTTATGTACAGGTAAGTTATTGTGTGACTCGTATGTAAAAATTTTTTTGTATAGAGTCATTGCTTAATTACCCTATAAGTGACGATTTCGGCTCTATTTGGTCATCTAGTCGAACGCGTCGAAAACGCTGAATGATGAATAGGTATATAAATTGCAATTAAAAATTCCCTTTGTAGTTTTGCGGTATTTATGTAGGAGCACATCTTAGTATGTTTTATTTTCTCCTGACTCATCCAAATTGCAAGAATATTTGGCTCATTATCTAACTACCCCATTAAGTAATGAGGTAGTTAGGTAATGAGCCATTATCTAACTACCCCATTAAGTAACGGGATAGTTGGGTAATGAGTCATATATCAATAGTATAAGGGCAAGCGGAACCCGTTTTTGTTCATTACGCGTCTTGTGCTCGTAAAAACAACACAATTTTTTATCAACTATCACCACATTGTAACTTTTATTTATTTGCCTGTAACATTTTTGTATCAAAATGACTACATTTGTGACTAATTTAGACATTTTTTCTTTTTTGAGTAATAGTGGGTGCCTTAAAAATAGTGATTTACTGTGTCAAACCATTATAAATCGTATTTCAAGTGAAATTCCAAACGAAGAGCTCAGTATTATCAAAAAGTTTTGCCAAAATTATACGTCAAACCTAGCTAGAAGATGGGACAATTCAGGTAGAAACGAAAGATTTGGTGTTAAAAACAAGGAGTGGTTGGAGTCTAAAATTTTGTGGCCAACTTTAACTTCTGTGAAATTTCCTATGTTGTTTGATCCAGAATATACCATAGAGGACATTTCAGTAGACGTAGAAGAGCATAATTTATCGTACGAAGAGGAAGCGGGTGCATCTACATCAGAAGCTACCACAAATACTCCCAGAACTAGAAATAAACGACCATTTGAAGATTTAACAAATAAGCAGAAGAAAAGACGTTCTTTGTCTCTTTTGGAGCATTCCGAAGAAGAGCTGTTCTATGCTCTTATTGCTAAACTTAATGAAAACGGGCGCACTGTTTGTTCTAAAGTTATTAAGTGCCTCTCAAATAAGCCAGAAAAGGTGCAAGAAGTAAGTGACTTTTTATATAAAGCTTCTGATAAATCGATTTCCGAGGAAGACACCTTAGCTCTTGCCACAGCATTGAGTTTATCAAAATGGCAATATCTAACTTTGAGGTCCATTTTAAGTACAAATGGCACAGCGGCTTTTCCATCTTACCAGAAGTTACTGTTGAAGAAGAAAGAATGCTATCCAGCAAAAGAAGATATTGTGATATCGGAGTCAGGAGCTAAAATTAAGTTACAGGCAGTTCTAGATTTAACTGCCGAGGAACTGCTGAGGGGTTTTTCTAGATTTATCTTTTTATCATTCAGCGTTTCCGACGCATTCACTAGCGTTAGATGACCAAATATAGCCCAAATTGTAAGTAATCGGCTAATTAAGCAATGACTCATTACCAAAAAATGCTTATAATCTGAATATGAGTCACACAATAAATTACCTGTACCTGAACATGTCTGTACACGTTTTGAGATATCCAAGTTGTTTATTTGATATATTTAAAATAAGACTTTTTTTAATAGAAAGACATTTATAAAAGTTACTTATTAATGAAGAAAATGTTATTACATCTTAGTCTATCTTTAACAAGATTATTTCTAATCCGCCTGAATTAATTTTTTAACTCTGAAAATACGGCTTATTTAACAAAAAATACATCTTTAAAAGTTACTTGTAATTGTATCAGCTGTCTACAAAAAACTAGTAAAGCTCATCCGACAACGAAAAATGTAAAGTGCCTGTAACTGAAAAGGAGCACAAAATCGCAATTGAGTGTCTATGGCAAAGTGATGAACAATTAACCCCTCTACAAGCTGCGCTAAGTTTTATTTTGAATACGTTTGAATCTTGGAAGATAAAGACAAAATTAGGATTTTTTCATACATAAAATATTCAAAGTGCATGTAACTCAAAAGGAGCACAAAATCGCAGAAGAGTGTCTATGACAAAGTGGTGAGCAATTAGCCCTTCTACAAGCTGCGCTAAGTTTTATTTTGAATACGTTTGAATCTTGGAAGATAAAGAGAAAATTAGGATTTTTTCATACAAAAAATATTTAAAGTGCCTGTAACTCAAAAGGAGCACAAAATCGCAGTTGAGTGTCTATGACAAAGTAGTGAGAAATTAGCCCCTCTACAAGCTGCGCTAAGTTTTATTTTGAATACGTTTGAATCTTGGAAGATAAAGACAAAATTAGGATTTTTTCATACATAAAATATTCAAAGTGCATGTAACTCAAAAGGAGCACAAAATCGCAGAAGAGTGTCTATGACAAAGTGGTGAGCAATTAGCCCTTCTACAAGCTGCGCTAAGTTTTATTTTGAATACGTTTGAATCTTGGAAGATAAAGAGAAAATTAGGATTTTTTCATACAAAAAATATTTAAAGTGCCTGTAACTCAAAAGGAGCACAAAATCGCAGAAGAGTGTCTATGACAAAGTAGTGAGCAATTAGCATTTCTACAAGCTGCTTTAAGTTTTATTTTGAATACGTTTGAATCTTGGAAGATAAAGACAAAATTAGGATTTCTTTCATACATAAAATATTCAAAGTGCATGTAACTCAAAAGGAGCACAAAATCGCAGAAGAGTGTCTATGACAAAGTGGTGAGCAATTAGCCCTTCTACAAGCTGCGCTAAGTTTTATTTTGAATACGTTTGAATCTTGGAAGATAAAGAGAAAATTAGGATTTTTTCATACAAAAAATATTTAAAGTGCCTGTAACTCAAAAGGAGCACAAAATCGCAGAAGAGTGTCTATGACAAAGTAGTGAGCAATTAGCATTTCTACAAGCTGCTTTAAGTTTTATTTTGAATACGTTTGAATCTTGGAAGATAAAGACAAAATTAGGATTTCTTTCATACAAAAAATATTTGAATATTTTTTTTCTCTGAAAATACGGCTTTTTTGGCAAAAACTCAATGTACAAAAGTGATTTGTAATTGCATCAGCTGTCTACAAAAAAAAAATAAGCTGAATCGGTTGACCTTTTGTCAAAAATTTCTTAATGTCCCCTTTTTTATCATTTGGGACCAGTGTGCGCCGGTCTGCACGTGCCGGTCTCGATATTGTGGGAATGGGTCGGTATCAGAATGACTGGATCGCAAATTGACCACGTCGCTCTTAGTCCAAATCTCAAAATGTCTAAATCTCAAAATACCTAAGTCGCAAAATGACTACATCGCAAAAAGTCCAAACAGTTTTGTTGGTACCTATACATTAATCTCTTTAGTTCTTAATGTTGGATGATTTCATGCCTGGCCACTTGGAAATGTCCATGATTGGAAATAAAACAATTGAAGTATGTGATATTCGTGCAATTCACACAGATATGTCACTGCTATTAAGAAGGTATTTTACTCTTTAATCACAATGTCTAGCAATAAAATGATATTCATTCCAAATAACAAAAATAGACCGGCTGTTTTATGCAACGGTTACCGCTATAATTGGGTAAAAGATAATGTGTCGAAAAATTCATTTTGGCGATGTGCAAATCGAAAAGAGTGCAGTGCGTCAATTACCGTGAATGCTAACAAAACAGAAATAATCCGTGAAAGCATTCATAGTTGTGTGTCAAATCCTGGAAAACAGAAAAGGGACATCATTGTCAATGCCGCAAAAGACAAAGTATGCCAAAGCATGGCGTCAGTTAAGAAACTTTACGAAAAAACTGTGCTTGAATACGATAAAGAAGATGATGAGAAGATGCCTCCGTTTGAATCTGTGAGAGATACATTACATCGAACACGCAAAAGGTTTCTAGAAGTACACACTACCGAAGTTTCGAAGTCGATTGATGTAGAAATTCCAAATATTATAAAGCATAATTTTTTAGTTTGCGAATATGAGTTGGATTCTCATAACAAGATGTTTCTATTTGCCTCTAAAATATGTAAAAACTATGCACAGAGCTCTCTTAACAAAACTTTTTTCGGCGATGGAACATTTAAGCCGGTCCCTATTCAATTCTACCAGCTTTTTTCCATTCATGTGGATGGGGCGAGTGATGAGCAAACTACGAATGTTCTTCCGATGCTGTATGCTTTGCTACCGAATAAAACGCAAGCAACATATTGTCCTCTATTCACATTGATACGTGATGTATTGGGGATTAAAATTAACAAATATAAATGTGATTTTGAATTGGCACAAATGAACGCGTTCAAAGAAGTTTTCCCTCGTGGTAAAATAACAGGATGTTATTTCCACTTTTCGAAAGCTATCTGGAAAAAAGCCGATGAACTGCAGCTGGTAGCTACAGACAAAGGAAAAGAAATTGCAGGACTGGTATGTAATTTACCACTATTACCATCGTCATTTATAAATATTGGCTGGAACTCTATAGTTACCTACGCGGCAAACTGTGAAGGAATGAGTGGATTCATAACCTATTTTGAAAAACAGTGGCTCATAAATAAAGCATTGATTTCATGTTGCTATGAGAGACACCGAACCAATAATGCAATGGAAGCTTGGCACCGTCGTCTTGGGGTTCGAATAAAAAAAACCACATTGATTCACTTTCTGTACAAACTTAAAAAAGAGTCCAGATACCAGGATATGATAGTGAGAGGATTTTTTTTCAAAACAGAAAACAGGAAAAAGAAAGCAATACTTTTTGACAGAAAATACCGACGGGAGCTTACAAAACTCCGGATGGAAGATATTACACCGCTTAACTTCCTTCTTAATATTTATCACCTTAAACACAGGTTAAATTACAAATAATTAATGTTAGAAATAAGAAGAATAAAGAATTGTTTTATTGTATTTTTAGCTCAGTAAATAATATAATTAAATTAAAATAAGTAAATGTTTAATGCTGTAAATGTTTTACTTTCCCTAGCCTATGAGCTTCCCCAAGATTCACTCTACCTTTACACCAAACTTGAACCAAATCAATCCATCTTGATGCTTGAACAAACAGAGAAACCTAGAAAATGACAAAATAAAAAACACCTATTTTGGGTAAAGTATAATACATATTCTGATACCAACCCATACAACTTATGTTTTTTAAACAATAACCAGTCATTCTGATCTGTATGTATGTACATATACCAACAAAACTGTTCGGACTTTTTGCGATGTAGTCATTTTGCGACTTAGGTATTTTGAGATTTAGACATTTTGAGATTTGGACTAAGGGCGACGTGGTCAATTTGCGATCCAGTCATTCTGATACCGACCCGTGGGAATATCGGGATGACTAGTATCCTTTGTTCTAACGTATGTCAAGGTCTACCCATATGTCAAATATTGACACACTACGTCTATATTTCGTCATAAAGACATTTGATACAACTGTCGATAAATGATAGTTGTGATTTGAATATGAGGACAATTCAAATGGGTCATCAATTTGATAATTTCCTTGACTACTAGTCAATAAACTGAGCTGGTGACACAATTTTACTGCAAAGCCTCTACAGTTGCCGGTAAGCACCATTGCTAACCTTTCTTCGGGGTTTTTTATTCCTCCTAGTTAGACCATTTGATTGAATCCTTATTTAAGGGTATGAGGATAGAAGGATAATTTAACTATACACACACCAGTCACACAAATTCCCCTTGATATTTTAAAATAAATGATCTTTTCATCCGCATATTTAATTTAAAATCAAATAACTCACTACATCCTTGTAAACAAACCGAAAAAAATAATTATAATAGCGTATTGTATTGTAACAGGATGGCCCATTGTCTGTTCACCATTCACCATTAAATGGTAACTTCATTCATTCTACCCCTTATTTAATTTATTTGGCCTACAAAAATAGTGAACCCTTTTTTGTTGAAAAATGATTGGCGTTTTGATATTTTTTTTATTTTGTTTGCTTAGATGACGTGGGTTGGTTTATTGTATTTATATTAGGATTCTGTGAATGAAAGATTTAATTTAACGTAATTTCGCTGATGAAAACTCACTCAGCGAAACTCACTTAGGAATAGCTATGCGGATGGTTACTTAATATAACTACGTCTATTGTATTTTATAATGGATTTCCGCCAACTCACGCCTGATTCAATTAACTAGGGTTATCTTTAAAAAAAAAAAGTATCTGACATTGATAAGATAATTCCCACGCCGAATTTGGAAGCAGCAGCCTCAGAGCTCTAAATTACGTTGGATCTAATCACCAATAAGAATCATCTTTTACAACACCCATGAGAAAACATACTTATACCCATTTCAAACCATTCCACCATGTTTATACTAAGTAAAAGATTCAAAAAGCATATAAAATTAAATAAGGTGATAACAAACCTATTAAATGTGATAATTGT
Organism: Eupsilia transversa; assembly: GCA_914767815.1. Classification (NCBI taxonomy): domain Eukaryota; kingdom Metazoa; phylum Arthropoda; class Insecta; order Lepidoptera; family Noctuidae; genus Eupsilia; species Eupsilia transversa. The sequence continues at coordinate 9,920,085 of OU611893.1, read as the reverse complement.
ACGCACAGCGCTCTCATTACACTTTTATATCGGAGATCTCGTTAAGATTGTATGTTGAACACAAGTTATGTTATGTGCGTGACCTGTGTTGGTGTCAAGCTTTTATGTTGATGGTTACTGCTGGTGACTGTACTGCACACATGGTTAGGAAGTTTGGACAGCAGTTAGGTGCTAGGCATTGTAGTCGCTTATATACAACATGTCCTGGAATTAACGCACTCTACCAAACTCCACACACTGAATATGAATACTTGTTGCGGCCCTGCCGCCGGGTGGCGCACGGTGGGACTTACTGTAGCCATGCCGTTGCAACCAGCCTGTGATATTCGCGCCGTCAGGGACGTCGATTTTGAAAAAAGAAGACAATTTTCATCAGACATCGCATGGCGGACGTATCGCCAAAGCAGAATTATTTCATACCTATGAAATACCAGGCCTTTATTAATGTCCATTATTTCCAAAGGCATAAACACGCGGCAACAGCCGAAACAATACTGAATATGATAAAATCATCATAATATACTAATCACAATAATTTTTACACGACTGCCCAAAAAAGAGTGTAATGTTTTCAAGGTTTATGTATGTATGTGAGTTTCTTTGTTTATGGGGGATAACAATAAAATATTAATCAGCATTCGACAAACGCGAATGCCGTATGTATCAGCCATATCTGCGTTCGTGACTAAAAGATCATTATTAACCTGCTTCAAGATAACACCAGTTTAAAAAAGGTTTACCGACAAATTTAACCGATACTGTGGGATGTACGGGAAGATGCTGGATGCAATTATCTCACGTAAACTGTTATTTAGTGCTTTTGGAGATTAGCGATGTTGATTGATCTTTTTTTTATATGTTGGTGCTAAAGAGGCGTGAGAGTTATCATTTGACTTGCTGACGATTCGGACACAATATATTTGGACACTGTGTCCGAATTGACACATTTTGATACATTTTTCACTGACAATTCAGACACCATTAAATTATTGAAGCTATTTAGTATATGTGGAAAAAAAGCGTTACCAAAACTATTTTAGGGTGGCTTTAAGGCGGCATCCTTCGGTAATAAATTGCTTTATGGACGTGTATGACTGTAAGTCACCAAATTAGAAAAAAAAACTAAAATATTACCCGACTGCCAAGGCGCGTATCCGTATGTGGGTTTGTAATATTATTTATTAAAAAACAGCTGCTTTTGTTAAAATCCGGTTGAAAATTGTTTTTACAACTACACGCTGGGCGTAGGACGGATTTCTACAATTAAGGTATTATTCAAAACAGCTGTTTTATTGGTGTCCGAATCATCAGTCAAAAAAAGTCAGATTCGAACACTGTCCGAAAATATTGTGTACGAGTCGTCAGCCTACAAGCAGAGTGGATCCTCAATAACTGAAATTTGAGAGGATTGGAAAGAATAAAAGAAGACTGGCCTGCGGTGGGACAACGCAGGCTGAAATTAAAATAATTTTAAAAGTATGAACTGAGCATCTTCTCTAGGCATCTCAGCCCCACGTCACTAACACTTGTACTTCTAAAACCGTTCTTACTGCTGCAATATAAAGGCGTAAGTGTAAACCTCACAAATATTCATGAAAGGCTCAAAGATGCTCAACAACGAACGACAGCAGCCTGACATGTGACTTATTCTTCACCACCTCCCTTCCTCTTCCTTCCTTCTTCTTGATACAGGTACAAAACACACCTTTACGTCTAACCAGCAAAGTTGAAACAAAACCCACAATATACCAGAGACGTAATTGATTCACAATCAAAATATTAAGACGAAGGCTTTGTTAGGCTCAAGACGAAACTTGTGTACACTGTAGTTAAATTTTCATTTAATATGCAAAATGGTTACATTGTAATTTGGTTGAGAAAACTCTTGAGGGCTTGTGACGGGGGTTATAAGTCTAGTTATTAATTTAGTGTTTCAGGAGAAGAGGGAATGTTTCGTAGCGGGATTGAATGGAAGGGTTAGGCTGTGGTTGCCATGGAGACCGCTGGAGATTCGTGATCTGTCATCGTGCATCACGCAATGTCTCTCCATGCAGGAAAGAACTTTCGGTCGTCCGTGTCCAGTTGTCTGGTATACAGGCTGACTTTGAAAACATGCAACAAAATTTAAGGGGGTGTTCTACTCATCAATATGAACAACTTTTACTATGGGACCATATAAGAACTCGCAACAAAAAAAAACGACTTTTCTGTATAAAGGTATACCCGATTGGACCATTTTGTATAAGAAGGTCGTTTTTTTTGTTGTTGCGAATTCTTCTTTGTTCCCATAGTAAAAGTTGTTCATATTGATGGGTAGAACACCCCCTTAAATTTTGTTGCATGTTTTCAAAGTCAGCCTGTATATCCATTATAGACGTTATTTAAAGTTTAAGCTAATGTTATAAACAGGTTTTGTTTTTTTGTTTTTCAGGGGTAATCTCTATAAGTACCGGTCCGATTAGGTAAAGAAAAGCTGCGCTATTGCCGAGTGATATAGGATGTGTTTCGTCCACACGGACGAAGATAAGCTTGTAAGAGAATACAAACAAAAAACAGAATTACCACACTTGTGTGATAAATAATTGTGCTTAGAATAGAATAGAATAGAATTCATAAAAAAAAAACCGTTCCCGTTCCGTAACCGTTCTAATAAATGTTGCAACCGAAGTTAATGAAAAGTGTCAAAACAACTATCAACTATTTTAATAAGTTCCCTCTTTATGTCATGCGTAGGAAGAAAATAATATCGATTTACATTACACATTATATTTTCAATTGAAACAGATCATCAAAGAATGTCATAACATTCATTTACTAAGTTTTATGGTTTTATACAAAATTGAAATGGTGTAACAACAAATGAAAACACAACAACTTTTATTTATTTTTATGGGTATGCTGGTAGTAAATTTATATTGCAAATTGTCTAATAGAAAGACGGAAAATAAAGAAAATTTGAATTATTTGTCACAAAAACACGCGCATGCAACAGGATAAAACTAATCAGCAATATTAAACAAAATAAATCTAAAAGTACGTACATATGAAATCTCGACCTAATCTTTACATTCCACGAGTGTATAATTATTTGCTAACACTTTCATACATTAATGGCTACACAGCAGCAAATTAAACAAAAGATAAATTAAAAAAAAAACCGCAAAAACAAATGAAGATTTTTTTTTTATTCGAACTTGCAACTCAAAGGAACGGCTCGTGCAGACCGGTGTGTGTCGCGCCCGCGATATCGCGCAAGTCTGCACGAGCCTTAAAGGACATTCTAGATTTTCCGAGACCAACTACTGAAGCCGACTTTGAAGTCGTTTCTCTTTGATGTGCCGCCAACGCGTTACACGTGAAGGCTTATTACGGTAGCTTCCGTTGAATGTACTTGCAATGAAGCACCGATTGTTTTTCATACTATAAATATTCCGTGATAATATGATAGTGGTACTTAAACACTTCCTGTTATGAAGGATCGATCAAGTAATGCCCGATGCATTACTTGATGGCTATAATAAAAACTTATTTACAAAAAAAACAACCTATTAAATAAATATTTATCTCTTGAATTCTCGCTATTGCACCTACCACTGTTTGTCTCTGCATCACCCAAAGGTTGACTGGTAGAAAATGCCTAAGGCATTAAGTCCGCCTCTGTACCCTTGTGTGCTTGAAGTATTACATAAATAAATAAATAAACTGACTTAAAAAAAAAAACTCCAAAACAAATACTGAAAAATTCTGGTATTCCCAAAGATTTGAGGGTAACAAAGATAAAAAAATAAGTAGTTAGGACATAGGTTGTATGCTTATTCCACCTAATCTTGTGTCAAAACCTCATGCAGAGGTAACAATTATGGTCTAAAGCTGGTTTGCTTAGATGCAGTCACCAAATCGAATGGTGATAATTTACAGAATGCGACAAAAAAAATATATGTAGGTACTGCCGCAATTTTTGTAAAGAAACCACTGTAGGCGAAAACTAAAAAAGAAAGAAAAGGAAAGAAAGAAAAATACATTTCGCCGTCCCCGGAGAATAAAATGATAACTACAAAAACGCAACTTTTCAGGAAAAATAAAAAACATGTTTTCGTCGATTGCTCCTTAAATACTGGATGTAGACAGATGATTGTCAGCTTTTAAAAAAGCTTATTTTTTGTTTGTTCCAAATGTTTTTGTGAAATACGCCTAAGTATCAAAATACAGATATTATTTAAAAAATAAGAAGTTAGCCAAAATGAATTATCGTCTAAATTGTATAATGTCGATTATCATTTTATTCTCCGTACAGCCTGACCAGAATCAAATATTGCACTCTTCACTTATCATTTTATTCTACGGGTCGGGACGGGACGACTGGATGGTTTTGAAAGAGAATAAAATGATAATTGCATTTATCATTATCTAGTCGAATATTTTTTCACGAGAACATAATTCTATAACTGTTTGTCATACTAACAAGTGGGGACACATTTTGATAATATTATAATAACAGTTTATTCTCGTAATTTATGACCTGTTTTAAATCTTTGAATACTATTGTAATATATTGTAACTTCGTAAATAACTGTATAAAAATAACGAAAAAAATTGAGAACATGTACCCACAGATCCCAAAAATGACATAACACTAAAACTAAGATAATGGCAGTTATCATTTTATTCTTCGGGGACGGCGATTTATTTGCGGTAAACATGACGCAAAAAAAGAACAAGTCGAACAAGTTATAAAAATCCCAATAAAATAGAAATCATGAGATGATTCATCATTCATCTATATCTTGGATACTTCCTAGTGAGTCCAAACATCTCCTTATTTTGTACTCCAGATTCAAAAATCAAAGTCGGTACTCTAATGTCACTACCCTACCCTCAATCCATCACGTCGGCAGATACCAACAAACGCTATCAACACGTGATACCAAGACCGATGGGTACCGGGTTCACTTCTTATGTAGGTCAACTTACAACTTGTTTGTTTGAATTTTAATTGTAGTTAATGAGCTTTCTTAATCAACGTTTTTAATTAAGAGTAGAAATTATGGGGTTTTTTGGTGTTTAAGTTTTGAATTTATGGGTTTTAGTGTTATAAGTTGATGTGTGAAATTAAATTATTGCTCTTTTTCTTAGAAGTTACTATAAAATGCTTTATCGACATCATTTATCAGCGTTAGTTTAGCTTTTACCACAGCGTTTTGCGCTATCTTTTTTTTTTTTTTTTTCGCTCGCCTCCTTCCTTTCAACCGCGACGCCTCGTTGCCCAAAAATCTGTATTCTGCAAGCTTAGAAAACGAAAAGTTCTCATAAATGAGATTTTCCTAGCCAGCGTTGAATATAGTAAAATCGAAGTTTATTTATTTATTTATTAAAACTTTATGCAAAAGTAAAATACTGTACAAAGGCTGACTTAATGCTAATGGCAACGTTAGGGTGAATTTATTCACATTTACGCGACAAAAACACTCACAATTTTATTCTTTAAAAATAAAGCACCCCAAAAACAACCTATCCTATGTTAATGAGAGGAGAAGGCAAATATATCATTTAGTTATAAGACATGATATGAATAAGAATTGAACAAAAAAACTTGACAACAAAGAACAATAAGACAGGCAGAGTAACCCGGTTTTATTCCTCTTTATTTTAAGGACGTTATCGAATGATAACGTCGCTCTGTAACAGCAAAACTAAAACTAACAACAATTAACAATCACTTCAAAACGAAAAATGCAAGCTTGTATAGAATCTTGCCTTGTTCCAGATAAAGGAAAGCCAAGATTTACTACACGTCTAATCACAAAATACAAATGAAATCTATGACAGATAAATTAACATATTTATGAGCACATGTCGACACATCATTGTTTCCGTCGCCTACATAAACGAATTATTTGTATGACATCAACAACTCCACTGCGTGCAAACTACATAATGTCGTAAGGTGTTCTCGCGACAGTTGGTCTAAGTCGATTCTGTAGAAGTTACATTACACTTTGGTCTTTCACACCTACATTGTAGTTTTCAATTATTATTTCGTGTAACTAAGTTGAATTTACTTCTGTAATATGTCCTGCAGACTGCCAGACCATTTAAAACGTAAAACCGTAATCAACATTTAAATCATCATCAGCATTTTAGCGCGGAACACTGCTGAGTAGTTCTAGGTAGATGTCTCCTTTCATTTGTGCTCATTTATCAATCATTTGAATATTAATCAGAATATGTCTAGCATACTTATAACGAAAGGGGGCGAAAGGTTCTGGAGTCATGACTGCATACCGGAACGTAGCGTAGGAAGACCTCCGACAAGGTGCACCAAAAACCTGGTGAAGGCCGCAGGAATTCGCTGGATGCGAGGAGCACAGAACCGGTAGAAGTGGCGGTGCTTGGGGGAGGCCTATGTCCAGCAGTGGACGTCTTTCGGCTGAAATAATGGTGATGATGACTTAAAACGTCGTAAAAAAATATCAAGTAATTTCTGCCAGTCAGCAAGATGGTAGTGGGGCAAACATGTAAGTACTAGTAGCTTTAAACAGACTCAGGTCTGCCGCAGCAAAGATAATCTCCACAGGTGGGGTTTCTGGAATGGTTCCGATCCTCAATGCGGCGTCTCCCCACAGACCATGACCCACCTTTCATCTTGTACCGCATGCGCTGTGACCTGTTAACGTGAGGACCTTATGACTGCGTCAGTGTAAGGTGTTAGCGTTGGCGAGGGCCAAACAGGAAATATAAATTATTTTTGCTAGCTGCATGCAAAGAAATGGCGGCTATTTAACAACTACTGAAGCGAACAGCATGAATGCTACAAAAGAAACTAAGTACTATTAACATTAGATAGAATATAATAATAATATCTTTACTGACACGTACCCAGACAGACAAATAGATAGATAAACGCCGGCACTTAACTTTTTAATGGAAACCCAACAGATTCAATTAATATCTTTCATTTCAATTAATCACTTCCGTGGGACGAGCAGCTGATCTTCTCAGCATTTCTCACACCATCGCATAAAAACAATGAGATAGAAACTGTACAGTTATGTTATTATTACCATAAAGAGCCCATAATTATAATTGTGTAACACGGAGCGGCGGAAGCGCTTGCGCAATCTTGTAGACAGAAGATTCAGAAGGGTCACTTATTTCAACCGACGATGGGGACTTGGGACGATGGGTCGCAAATATGTAGGTATGTACAGTTTGATTCAAACTTAATGGCGGCTCGGAACATGAGGCGAGTCGCTGCGCAGTAACAATTTTATGTGTCAGCGGGGGTGAGGGGTGGGGATCTGCGCAGCGAGTAGCTAACTTCCGAGCCGCCATTAAGTTTGAATCGAACTGTACTTACCTACATATTTGCGCACTATTGATGTTTATATGCGAAGTCCCCTTCGTCGGTATTACTGAACTAGACTTAAAAATTGATATATTACATTTTGTTACTCTAGGGGAGCAAATCAGCTAGTGCATATTATGTGCTCATTGTACATGGCAGACAGGTTGTCCATCAATCAACTCAGCAAACGAAACGACACTCGGTTCTCTGCCTTCCGTATCCAGTCTGACCCAGACACTTTTTAGGCTAGCTGGTCCATCAGGCTGAGGGGCGTCGTACGATACACTTATGTGGCCTGGGGCTGCAGTCTCGACATAGATAGCGATCGCTATACGACCGAATACGGTCGCAAAGTCCTGATGGCGTCCCTTGACGATCAAAATAACTTAACAAGCACGCAAAAGTCCCTAACGCTCGTCACGTGCTTTTCTAGCACGTCACGAGCGTTAGGACTTTGCGACCGAATTCAATCGTATAGCGACCGCTATCTATGTCGAGACTGCAGCCCCTGCCCTCGAGGACTCGCGTGCAAGGACTATCGCTATCAGTCCTACAAAAGACCACTAACTTTAATTTGCCACCATAGACCAACATCGCAAATATGAAACCACTGACTGCTGCTTCAATATAGTAGCGTTAACTAACCAAAAGGCTTTCGAGGTGAACCAAGCTCAAATTCAAAGCTTTTATTTCAAATAAACCAATTACAGGCACTTTTGAATTGTCAAAGGGCCTGCCTGTCAAGGGACCTGCGAGAGGACTTTTAGAAAAAAAAAAACGAACTTCCAGATCCGACCGTCCGTCAGACTGTCATAGATCGATACTACTGTCCCTTTCTATAGTATGACATCGGCAATAGGCGCACGCGCACTGTATCCGAGTGATCTGTATGCGCGGGAGTGGAGCCGTTATGTTCAGGGTTGATAGAGATTTTTTTAATAGTTTCGGAAGTGGTTGTGTTTTTTTATTTCGGGTTCTCAATTGTTTTAAATAAATTTTATGTGGCGTTGTTTTTACGGCTTAGTCCCATCTCATCCCCCGTTCCCAACTCATCCCCCACGCATTTATACTGGCTTTTGTGTTCTTTGTTTTTTTTTATATGGAGTATGTTTTTGGCAATAATTTTAACTTCAGGGGTTGATTCAACAGCGTCATGTCGAAAATCCTTGTATGGATTTACTATAAAGCAAAAAAGGGTAGTTTGTTACACAAAAAAAAAAAATATGTTGAAGCATTAAATATCGGCAACCCTACAACTAAGGTAAGCCAAACTTTTTTGTTCTGTAGCAAATGATGGGATTTTTATTATGATGGGAGATGGTTATCTTGCGTTGTTATATTTTTTTTCTTATGTGTTAAGTTTTTTTATGTCTCTTGAATAATTTATAACAATTTGTTGTAAAAAAAAATACCTCGAATAGATCAAACTTTTGAACAAATGAAAGAATTTAAGGATGAACGAAGAATCAACTCAAGGATGATGTCAAAAAATTTGGAGATAAGTAAAATAATCGTTTTACGTGATAGTAGCGATTCGAGACAATAGGCTCGCCCCTATTACATGGGACTTAAACATCACTGGCGAAATGTGGGTGTTGTGTAAGTTCACCTCTGCCTAGCCCTTCGAGGATTACAGGCTTGATGGTACGTTATGCAGCGATTCGATGCAAGCGTTATGCGGGATTCATGAAGTAGATTACAATGACAAAACTTCATAAAACGACGTATCTTTTTATAGTTAGGAGTATGGTTATCGCAATAGTCCCCACTTGCACAATCCATCGACCAGCCAATAGATCACCATACCATAGACGTTGGGCTATTGTCACCTCGCAATGGGCTATTGTTGTACTCTTAAATGATGAGTACCACAACTTGTCAACTTGTCAATGATACACCGTTACGACCTTTGACCTGACTGCAACATGGCATTGAATCGTATACGTTTATGAGAACAGGCATGACTTATGGTGTTTTTTGTCTTTGGTATTAGTTCCACTTTTTTGCCGACATTATTCAATTGGTTGTCATTATGTACAGTTTACCTTTTTTTTTGGTGGTAAATTGTCAAATAACTTCTCCAACTCTGGGTGGAGCGGGAGGGCGTCTCAGACTCTTACTGACTAAAACCCACCCGTGTTCCTTCAGTTGCCTGTGTGTTGCCAGTGGCCACGGTATCCCTTTCGGACTTTCCCGCGACCCTGGCAGGCATCGGCCCTAGCGGGCCCCGTCAGTGATGCTGACATCTCTTTGAGGCGCGCATGGAACACAACGCATTATGTACTTACCTTAGTTGCTGTTTTCAACAAAAACCTAGGGATCGGAATCTTATGTATTTTGGCGTAAACGATTTCTGTATGATTTTTTAAATCTATTGTATTACGTTGGGGTCACCAGTATAGAGGTATGATGAACAAGGTGTATAGTTCACTCATCCTCTATAGAAAAGGGATGATCCTCCGACCAGACGGGTGTCGAGTCTGGTGGGCAACTGCCCGACGATTGATATCGGGAAATTATATATATTATGCTGATCGCGCGGTAAACTCTGCTTGTGCGATGTAAGATTTCGCGTGAGTCAGTGTTATGCGTAGTTCGCATGTGGTTATGTAAACTTTTTTTTACAAACCCTGTTTTAATACTTTTATTTACTTTTTTGCTTTCCTGTATCAAAAAGATAATTTTTGCCTCCCATAACTCTGCTTACCCCTCGTAAGCAAATATTTTACCCCTTACCAGATCAAGCGTAAACCCATCAAAGGTCACCCAGTCCCACCTGTCCATTGTTGAACGGAAGTATTACGAAGAGTAATTACGTATGGACGGAAATTGTTGCCAACATCAATCATTGTTGGTTATTTACATTCAATGGTGTGAATGCTGACTCAGGGAGGCCTTTGTGGCCTGAGGCCTGGGGCCATCTGACTATAGATGTGATGTGTCACGGATTTTGGAGGACTGGCGTAATTAGGTAAGGCCCAGGGTCTTTATTTCACCGAGTAACTACGTATAGGGAACCGTCTGTTTTTCCGTTTTTGTGGGATTTGGACGGATTAAGAGAACCGAGTGGGGGATTCGGAGAGATTACTGATGTTGATTAACCTCATAATGTGATCATAAAATTCTTGTTGTTTGTGGTATTAGATAATCTAAACGATTTTTTTGTTGTACGGGACAGATTAGTTTCTGAACTGCACACTATAACAGTTTATGAGTTAGGTAGCGAGTGTGTCCAACATGTAAAACACTTCACAGTAAAACCAAAAGTTTATTTAGTACTAGTGTTGTAAGGTTGGTGATTCTTATATATTACTCTATACTCGTATTGGTTTTTTGGAAACTGCTATAAAACAGGAGAACAAAATTAAATGTATGATCAAGTAATTATGCCCATTTAACAAGAAAATATTGAAGTCTTTTCTTATCTTATCAGCCAGGAAAAACGATCGAAAGACACCTGGTATTTTGGTCGATTTTCTTGGATGATAATTGTAACCGCCTCTGTGGTCTAGTGGTTAGACCACCTGTCTCAGACCAAGAGGTCCCGGGTTCGATTCCCAGTGGGGGCAAAATTTTCTGCTCGGTTTGGTTGGTGGTAGGGCTTGTTTTAAGTCCGCCTGGCTAGCTACCACCATCTTATCTAAGTCTGTCGCCATAACAACAATGTTAAAAAAGCATTGTTGTGTTCCGGCAGTTAGAGATAAGATAGCCAGTTCCTCTGTGGTAGAGGATTCCGGGTGAAGCTCGCTTCCACCTTCGGCCTGATCATCACTTTCCATCAGGTGAGATTCTGGCCAAGAGCTTACCCGTTGCGGATAAAAAAAAAAAAAAAAAAAAAAACATAATATCTTTGTATTTATGGATTTAACTTGTAATTCAATGCCTATCATGTTTTCCAACCTGTGGGAGGAGTTACTCAATCCTTTGTAGAAACTACAAAATAATCCTTATGGATAAACTGGTAACTTTCAACCGACAACCAATAACTTCACCTCAAACATCTTATTCAACTACGCGACATTGTCTAAAACACAGCTTTTCGTTCAGCACAAGAGGTTACAATATTTATGAGTTAATTCGACAACCGAATCTTGCTCGGCAATACTTGGTTTACAGTCTACACAATGATTCGTGGGCGACCCATTCAGAGGGTCACGATACCATGTTCCTTTATGGAGTCAGTTTTGTAACAGATAAATTTATAGACGAGCTACCTTTAACGGTGAATGGGAATTGATAATGCGAAATGATGCTCTGCCAAAAGTGGAAGGATTTAGGTGAGACCAATTTTGTGTGGGAAAATTCTAGCTTGTGCATTTATGGGTCGGTTAAAAAGCGTACCTAACGTCTTCGACTTATTGGTCCATTTGCACGAATTTACTCACCCGAAACGAGTGAATTGTCACTTTTTTCAATTAATATATTCGTGGGTGAAATTGACAACTCCAGAAATTTACCCACAAATATACGTATTCGTGCGAATCGCTGTATGAGCCACATCATCTTTACCGATAACCTGTCTTGTGCTATTAACTTTTTCATTCATACTGCTAAACATTAAATATACTTTTACGTAGTAGTAGGTTGTGGTATTAGAGGAAATAACTCTTGCAAAAAGGTACGATTATATTCATTTGAGGAAATATCTTACATCTGTGTTAGGATTTCTACATTTCTTAATAAAAATAGCAGCACATTTTCTATATCAGCACAATATTAAGTGCTGTAAACCTTTGGAATTTCTGCATTTGTAAATTATTGAAGTTATTTAGGTCCATAATGCCATCTAAGACTTTTAACAAATTACTATTTAATTTTGTGCAGTTGAATATGAGGCTTTTGGCTAATTTTGTAAATGTGTGTTTTATGTAATGTGCGTTTAGTTTGTGCAGAATACACAATTTTTCTTTCTTTCTTTCTTTCTTTCTTTCTTCACTAAAGTCGTAGACTGTTCTAAGCATAATATTGTGGAATGAAAATGAAATACATGTATTTTCAATCAATCTGCGTCCAGTCTAACAGGATGCAGCTGAATACCAGTATTACATGGAGCGACTACCAATCTGACCTCCACAACCCATTAACTGCTGGGTAATACGATACCTTGGTAAGAAGACTAGTTGTCAGACTTTCGGGCTTCTGACGACCCGTAACGACTGTCAAAGATCCACGAATGACAGCCAGGACCAACGGCGTAACGTGCTTTCCGAGGCACGGAGGAGTGTCGGCATGTAAAGATGGTCACCCATCCACGGACCGACCCGTGCGGCTGTTATTACTTAGCCACGAGCTCCTACCTAGGTATATTCATCCCCAAATTAAACGTATCATCAAAGGGGACGTAATATCAAATCCATGCATATTTAATGACGTAACAAATCCCGTGCAAAATATACAGAGTAAGTGAGGATCGTGTTTTCGTTTGTGTAAAAAACATTATTGCGTGGGTGGAATGCCACACTTTTTATGACGTCAGCGCTACGCGAAAAGGGCGGAGGTCCTCGCTTCGATGTTACTGTGTGTTTAGGCCTTATAATGTACTGGCGTTAGGAGCATGGGTCCATCCTTTTGCTAATAAAAATCTGAATTTGTATCTAGTCTTCATGATTGATTTTATTGAATATTTTCTTTTCAAGAATTTAAAAATGTATTTTTTCATGTAAACACGATAAAAAGTCTTTAAGAATTTAAACATTTCCGAACGATATTCCAAAATTGTTGCGTTGTAAATGTTTCAAAGAGGGTAAAATATTCCGAAGTCATTTTGTTCGTACCAACACTTATAACAGATTTTAAAGCATCATAAATTTATTATGACGGTTTACGTATGCTTTTGTAAAGACGATTTCTTTCAGTAGGTTTAACGTCGACGAATTTAACGTAGAAAAAAGATTAAATAAAAAGTAAGTAGACTGCCTCAATGGTCCTGGTCGAAAGCGATACTGCTGAGGATGAGGCCCTGAATTCGATTCCTAGGTCGGGGAAAGTGTTACTAGGTTTTCCCGTCAGGAATTTCGCAATAACGGTGTCGGCCCAATGGATAAAGTTTTTCATTTTGATGGTCTGTACCACACCCATAAACATGACCACACCTTTTTGATACACCATGTATAATTATGTGATGATGATTGACAGGCAAAATATTACAGGTATATGGAAGATAATAAAGAAAGAAAATACGACGAAAGACATGAAACGACCTTCGGCCATTGACTTCGATAAGACGAAAGTATAGGATGTCTCTCACCACCAGCGTCAGGCACTTATTGGCGCACCCGTGAGGCACACTCCCCAGCTAATTTCTTACATCGTACTTTACACTTTTTATTTGAAATTTTATTTTATTGTTTTTATCTGCTGTATGTTTTTACTGTGGGCCTTTTAGTCTGTGTTAAATAAATGTATTTTATACCATTCCTCCTCTCAAAAGCTTATTTTGTCCACTGAAGACAGTGAATGAAAAGTACTTTTATTTTGGTGTTTGAATTTAGAACACACCAACTACACAAATATACAACCTCCTTGTGAAAAATTAATGTGCAATTTAATTAATTAAACTTCCTTTTTTCTGGATTAAATGTCTAGTTTCGCTTAAATCTTTCTTTTTCTCGTAGTCATGGTATACAGTATAGTATGCAACTCTTGAATAAAACGGATTTATATCGAGAGCCATGAATCACTCGCGTCGCTCAGGATTCTAATACTTGAATCACTGCCTACGGTCGTGATTCAGTCGTTAGAATCCTTCACTTGCTCGTGATTCATATGGCCCTCGCTTTAAATCCGTACTTTATTCACTAATTGCATAATAGACTATTCTTTCTTTCTTTCTCACATGTGCGGGTATTTCAACATACCTATCTATATAAAATTCAAAACTTTCAAGTCAGGAACTAAGAAACATCGGGTGCATTCAAGTACAGCCACACAATATGCATTACACATGAACCCACAAGGAAACGGATGGATGAACAGACGTAACGATGTATGTATATATGGATGGACAAGCAGACTGACTGTCAGGTGTGTTTCTACGGAAGTCAGGGATGTGTATTGTGTAAGAGGGTATAATACTCTCTGGGAAATTAACTGTTAAGCAAATTGACACCTTACGTCAAATTGCCGTGTTATAACCATTTCATACAACTGACAAAGCCACCGTGTTAAATTTAAGTTGGTAGTTAATTCGCTTATCAATTAATTTTTGGGTTAAAGAAATTGTGCTAAAATTACAACTGTAAGAAGGAAATTTTGAAAAAAAATGAAATGAAGTGTGCATAGGCCAAGTTCTAGTTCTCTCTAAATAACTGTTAATATAGGTAATAACACTGATGTGGGATACATAAACTCACACCACTTTTCCATGGGGGTAGGCAGAAACAACTAAACGCACCTGCTACAATCATTACATACTCCATAAGCCTCGTTTACGTTACGTAAAACGGCGGATGCGAGTCGCAAAAACAAAAAAAAAGTTTTTTATAGATATACATTTTTCAGTGTGACAATAATGTGTATCCTTCTTCATCATACACCATACCATATAAATAAAATAATATACATTATTTTGTCGAAACACAATCCCCATAGAACATTAAAAAACACCTCCATACTTGCAATAATTATTAACACTACACTAAAGAATACTTCAAGTTATTACTGGCTATAAAAGAACGTTCTAAAATTAAAAACAATAGATTTTGAAATGAGTTCGTGTTTAGAATTTCAATGAAACCGTTGGCATTTTGATTATTTCAAGATATCTATTCAAGCGAAATCTATAGAATTAGTCAAGGTGGCTTTGTCTTAGATAGCTTTAGAATTTTCCAGGTTCTTTTGTCGGACTGTCATTTGTTTTTTATTTAATTGATAGGAGACAATCAATAGATGGTAATGTAGTACTAGTTGTTGTGCTAATGTGACACCAAATTGTCTGAATAGATACAGGTAGGAATTTAAATTCTTATTTTTTGTTATTCTATCGATATATCTGTTCCAATCAACGGAATACAATTTTAGACAAAAAAAAAAAATTTTTTTTTGTACTACCACAAAAGAAAACTTATTTTTTTTGGTAGTACTATAGGTACACCCCTGCCCCCTTAGGGAATTAGAGGCGAGATATAATGTATGTTATCATTTTATTAACCAATACCGGACTTCCTAATTCTCTCGCATCGGCACGAAAAATATGAGAATAGATCAAGTCGTCCTTTATTGTAACGATTCTTCCAGATGATAAGCTTACAATCCCCAAGGACTAAAATTTGAGTCTCCGGCCTCCGGAAGACTAAAAACTGGGATTATCATGACGTATAATACTGCAATCTTCATCATCTGCTTAGCTTTTCCCAACTATGCTGGGGTCGGCTTCCAGTCTTACTGGACCGACTGCCTATCTGACTTCCACAACCCAGTTACAGGGTAATACGATAGTCCTTCGCAAGACTGGTTGTTAGACTTTCGGGCTTCTGACTACTCGTAACGACTGTCAAAGATCTACAAATGACATAAACATAGTTCATTGATTCAGGCGTGACTTGGCGGAAATCCATGATAAAATACAATCGACGTAGATATATTCAGTAACCTATTCCACTTAACTATTCCTAATGAGTCATAAAAACCGTGTAAAAAGTCGACACGTGTTTCACCTCAGTATGACGATTGACTTGTCGCGAACCCGAACACGACGTGTTGCCACTCCGAGCGCTGGCACTCAGCGTCCAGGAATAGTTAAGCGGAATAGGTTACTAAATATATCTACGTCTATTGTATTTTAAATGACATTAACTTGCCTTCAAGACTTTGCAGGCACGGAGGGGTCTCGATACCTAATGGATGGTCTTGGTCACCCATCTACGAATCGTATTGGCAAGCATAAGCACCTGCGATCGACCCGTGCGGCTATTATTATTTATCCACGAGCCTCTCAAACTCAAAGCATTTATTTCAGGCAGTTTTGAATTGTCAAGGAGTCAGTCAGTGAGAAAATATGAAGCTCTTTTAAATAAAAAGAATTGGTTACCTCATTCATGTTGAAATTATTCATATGAGAACAATATAGAAAGACGTGCATGATAAAAGCGTCCGTAAAATATAAAAATAATTCAAAAATTAAAAATAAACTATGGCAGCTAAGAGATGACCAGCCCCAACAGACGGCGCCCGTTCACGAACATGACGCATGGATTAGCACCATTCTTACCGCCCTTCCAGCATTACTATAAGAAAACACAACACTATCTTTATTTCCCAATACGCATCATAGTATTACAAATTCTTCCCACGCATATACCCTTGATATAGCCCCCATCTACGAAATGTCAACGAATCAATAATGTGTCCCGTTACCTGCGCGCACGCATTCTCATTGCAATTCAAATCGTGCGCCGGCGACGTGCGGGTGACGTTCTGTTTTGGGAACTTGTAAAGTTGGTAGAGTTCAAAGGGTACCTACTTACCCTTTTTAACGAAAAAAGGATGAATATGTTATTAGGCGTCTGGCAGACGCCATACTACTCTAGACAATCATTGTCTACAATTTAAGGTGATGCTTCTAGCTTTTGCGAAAGAAAAAAATTATAAAGAAAAAATATATTTAATTAACACAGATTAAAAGGCACACAATAAAATATACAGCAGATAAAAATTAAAAATCAAATATAAAGTACGATGTAAAAAATTAGCAGGGGAGTGTGCCTAACGGCTGCGCCAAAAAGGCCCAGTTCAGTAAAAATACCAGACAACTATAAGTGCCTGACGCTGGTTTTCAACTGGACCTGAAAGTGAAAAATCCAAAAAACAAAGAAAAGAAAATTCATATTTCGAACAGACCAAAGGTGTTCAGTTTTATTAACTGATTTTCAGTCTCAAAACTTGCATCATTGTTTTTGTAGAACTGGTAGATAGCCAATGACTTAAATCTTCCAGTGCAGGTGTGAAACGCTTGGTTTCTTTTTTTTTTGCTGATACAACCCGACGAAGTAATTAATATACGGCACGAAGATAGATGATTTTATTATTCAGTACCTTCAGTCTATTAATTTACCAGACACTCTAACCTAGATAGGTTTTTCACGCTGAATAAATTGAAGAAAACATGTTTCCTTTTTCGTTTATAATTTGGTTATATTTATGTTTCTAGAACACATTCTTACTCTCTCTACTCTACTAAAAAAACTCTATAATTATACTACAACAAAACACCTCAACTGTAGCAAAACACACGTTTTGTGAAGCTGGGCTGAGAAACTTCAAACCCACGACCTGTTGATTTCAACCCAACTCGTTACCGACTCTATTGTCACTAAACTAACACAACAGCTCAAATTAACAAAGATTAGTCTTTAATCTCTCAGTCCTTAGTACCCAAACAAAATTAGACTTCGCTTAAAGTCGTCCATACAAAGCGGGTAGGGCTGGGTGCACACGAGCAACAATTACCGCGGGGTATTGTTCGTGAGCAGCGATCGACTCGTAATTACACGCCTTACTGACAGTTGAGGCTACGGCTGGACAATTTGTTGGTTTAGCAAGGGTTTAGGGCTGCGGTAACGCCGAAAACAGTTATGTGTATCTTTTTTTTAATCTAGTTGATACAATTTTAATTCAAGTAGTTTTTTTTACGTTTATGGTAACTTTGTAGTTTGTACTGAGTAAAATGTTTGCAAGTGCCAGTGGTATGATCGTTAAAGAAAAGTTACATATTCAAATACATTGTATTTGTGAGCTGTAGATATGTTATAGTATTATACAAATACACAACCGACGCAAAAACGGTTGTTTTGCCTACATTCAGCGTTCTGCCAAACCTAAAAATGACGTTGTATTTTTTTATTTTTTATTATATAATTATAAAAAAAACTACCTAAATGAAAGCAATTGTTTTAAATTGTACACCCCTAAATTATGCACTGTCCAGTAACCGCCACAAGTAATTACCGAATGGTTCCTGTCTGAACGACCGGTCGGTGTGTCCCCCTCTTTACGATCTAGCGAACTCTGTCATTTTCTTGCCTCATTGCCGAGTAAGTGAATTTGTAAATATATGAACTGCTTATATAGTGTATCTACCTAAATTTTGAGTAGTCGTTGAAAAGGTTTTTTTTAAAGACAGTTTTTCGAATGTCGAAAATTTCGTGAGCGACATTTCACGTTTTTACTAAGCATCATCATTCTGCCTAGCCTTTTCCCAATCATGTTGGGGTTGGCTTCCAGTCTAACCGGATGCAGCTGAATACCAGTATTTTACATGGAGCGACTGCCTATCTGACCTCCACAACCCAGTAACTGGGTAATACGATACCCCTTGGTAAGACTGGTTGTCAGACTTTCGGGTGTCTGACGACTTGTAACGACTGTCAAAGATCCACGAATGACAGCCGGGACCAACGGCTTAACGTGCTTTCCGAAGCACGGAGGAGTCTCGGTATGTAAAGATGGTCCACCCATCCACGGACCAACCCCGGCAAGTGCAGCTTAACCTGATGGATCGACCCGTGCGGCTGTTATTACTTAGCCACGAGCTCCTCTCGCGTTTTTATTGAGTATCTTATCAAAATAAAACTTAGGTGCAAAAACATCACGCTTGGCATTGTTTTGAGGTGTGAGCAGGAATATAACGTTGGTGGCGAAATGATTACCGTTTTTTGGGTACCTATTGCAAATGTACAGGGTGAGAAAAGCGAATGAAATGAAAATTGACCTAGTAGTAGATTCCGATGGATAGGTGAATGTTGAGCAGCCACGAGTTTCCCAGTGTAGACTTTTGTTCCATACCTGTAACAAAAAGAAAAGAAAATTAGTTACATTGACAAATATGATATTTCACATAAAAAGTTGTGTGGTGTTCGAAACTGCATCAAGAATCATTAGGCCGCGGACACGAAATCGGCGGCGGGGAGCTGTGCATTTGAACGCGCCGCTCCCCGCGCCGCTGCCTTCCAGGTCAGTTCTATATAAATACAAGCATTGAAACGCGCCGCGCGGACTGCCTCATTGGTCTAGGGGTCGGAAACGCTACTGCTGAGCATTAGGTCCTGGGTGCGATTCCCAGGTCGGGCAAAGTGTATTGGGTTTTTCTATCTGGAATTTCTCAGCAGCAGCCCGGAGCGTGCAAGGTTCGCCCCCTATTACATGGGACTTAAACATAACTGGCTAAATGTGGGTGTACTATAGGTACACCTCTGCCCTACCCTTTGGGGAAACAAGGCGTGATATTATGTGAAACGCGCCGCTCCCCGCGCCGCCGCCGCCGTGCCCCCAAGATTTCCCTTCAAAGAACTCGATCAATCATCATCTGTCTACAGCAGACCACTGCTGGACATAGGCCTCTCCTTAAACACGGTATTCAACTCGATTTCCAACTCCCAACCAGGTGCTACCAACCAAACAACAAAAACAAACAATAATTATCAAGATTTCTAAAGAAAGAAAGAAAAATGCGTTTATTGGCAAAATATACCTTAAAACTAAAACAGAAAATAGTGATTATAATGCCAAAAGGGCCTCAGCTCAGCATAATGTCAGATGACAACACAAAGTGTACCACCTGACGCTGATTTTCAGCTGCAACCCACGAGTGCCATACGCTAGAATTAAAAACACAGGAAAGTGTGTGTCCGCTTTAATAAATTAGAGGTACTTTACAAAATATTAAAACAAAAAGCTCATACAAAATTAAATTAAGTGTTGTGGTATACATGAGTGTGTGCATCGCAAGTACAAGCAGTGTTACCAACTTAGTGGATTTTGTTTACATATTAGTGGTGAAATATCGGTTTTAGTGGCTGGTGGTTTTTTCTAGTGGTTTTTTACCTTACTACTCAGTTTCAATTACTGAAAATGCTATCACTCAACCACTAAGCCACGAAAACGTTATGAAATATAGTATTATTTTTACTTCATTTATTGCGACAATGGAATGAGAGCAAAGATACAAACAAATATTGGAACGAAGTATTAGGTACATTTCAAAGCTGGTCAAGGGGAATCTAGACTACAAGATAGAGTAGTAATAAAAATTAAGTTACATTAAATCTTGGCGTTCATCCTTATGTGAATGGGCAAAGAAGATACAGTATCTGCTTTGATGATGATGATAGCAATAATTAAGTAGATGCTTGGCAAAAAGTTACACCAGGAACTCATGATACATCTGATAATATGCGAAAAGAATTTGACAGATGAATACAATATCTTAAAAACAGATTGAGAAAACGCGCGTATTGTTGAGTCTCTTCATCAATACGCGCGTTTTCTCATCGGTTATGGATGTAATACATATTAGGAATATTTGTATTAGAAAGTTTGTAACTTGGGTCACCTGACATAATGATATTTTGATTGATTCATTATTCATATTGGTGTATAAAAAATCTATTAAGTTGATGAGTTAAATATATTTCTGCTTAGAATCATATTATGTAGATAGCTTTTTTATAGCAAGTACATACGTACAAAATTGATTGTTTCGGCTCACGCTTAGTTACAAGAATAATACGTTTAAAATTACATTACCTAATCATGTTATGGAAAGTTTGTTTTAAAGTGATTGTTTTAAATTGTCTTGTTAGTACCTACATAATCTTCTGCACGCGGAGCATGACCATCGTAGAAACGGGTTCTGTCTACGGAAGAATAGACAAAATGACAGATTGTCATTGTTTATCTGTCATTTTGTCTATTCTTCCGTCGACAAAACGCGGTTAGGTTACGCGTGCTGTATTGAAATAATTGTTTAAAATATAGATATTAATGTAAATAAATATGTAGTAGTGCTTCCAGTAAGAAAAGCTTATGAAAGGAACAAATGATTATCTGTAACATCAAACTATTTTAGGGTTTCCAATGCAAATCTCAATTTGCAAATGCATTAAGTGAATATCTCTGCTCCATCCTAGAGTCTTACCCTTTCCTCTTTATCTCTAAAGTCGTCATTATGTCTAAAATATGATTCTCACAGATCCAAACTTTCAATTTCAACACCTCAAAATAATTTCCCAACTTTTTCTCAGAAACTATGTACACGATAACTTTCATAGTGATTCATGTTCATCTCTGTCTTCACCCGTACAGAACAATGCTTGAACATATAAAACAATAGTATCGTCTTAATGATCTCATTTATCCGATAACTGATAAGCGGGAACATAGGTGTGTTTGTTATCAACGGAATTATCACGAAGTTAATTTGATTCAATCTCAGAAATGTTCACACACGGTCCATTGTTTTGGTATTATGTAAGTGAGGGAAGGAGACAGAAGGTTGACTCAATACTCAGTGATGAAAGGTGAAAGTTTAAAAAAGGAAATATGAAAAATGCGTGAAAATTTTCATACGGAAAGCCAATTCAAAAATTTAATGGAAAAAGCTTTGAAGAGCCTTTATTTTTGTGTATAAGCCAGTAGGAATATTGGCAGTTTAAGATTCAACATTAAAAGAAAACACGTAGGTAGGAGAAATAACAGACATCAGTCAATTTCTGTCTGTTAAAACTAATAAGGACGAAATTCACCAATGAAATTGAACTCGTTCAGCACAACTAAATCGCGTTCAGGCGCTGTCAGTGTCAAAATTTCTGTGGAAAATTGACACTGACAGCTCTTGAACGCGGTTCAGAAATGCTGATCGCGTTCTATTTCATTGGTGAAATTGGCACTTAGAGACGGAGATAGTGGCTCTATACTTACGAATGGGTTTTTCCATGAGATACATAATAGTGCGCAAGAATACCCACGTACCTAATATTATTTTCGGTTGTATATTTCGAGTAGATTGCAGCACCAATTATTGTAATACAAATATATAGATTTTATTTGGTCTATTTAACATTTAATTTTTTATACGACTCTGACATTTTTAGAATTTTTAGACAATTTTAATTATTATTTTTCAAGGAGTTGTTGAATATTTAAATTCAATTAATCACATTTGTATTTTAGGTTTTTATCGTAATATAGTTTATAATTTAATTGAATGATGAACTATGGACCAGAATTGTCTGAAATAATAAATTAATTAAAATTTTAATTTATTTGTATCCTAATTTTCGCACCAACCAGTAATTATATACCTATAAGCCAACGTTGATTTTCTGTTTCCAACTTTCCTTTGATATACATTTTACCATGGCTTGTGCTCGCTGGAGTTTCACACATGAGCGGCCATAATGATTCCATAGACAAATAGTTATTTCATGCAGAAAGAAATGTTACAAACAATAATTGAACTGTCAATGTGATATGAGCATCCGTCATGAAGATTTTGAATGGAAATGTCTACTGTTTATTATTTATACAATTCATTTTATTGCGTTTATTTTGAATATAGTGACGGCCCGCGTCGCGTGAAGTTCAAAGTTCAAAGTTTTTATTACTTATTGCGATTTTGGTGATACAACAGGGTTATAAAAATCTACCTTATAAGGCATGCATTGTTAGGTGACAATATTAGAAATTAAGTTACACATTACACGAAACATAATGAAATAATTGAAGCCGACCCGGGTCTCTTATTGTACCTCTAATAATACAAAATATATTTATACTTTACCTCTATCTTAACCTCCGTGCTTTTTTATGTAATAACTTTTTATTTATATGACTTTAGTTTATAGCCACCTGGCTGAACGTAACGTTACAACCTCTGCTGTATCCCTCGGGGAATTCAGGCGTGATGTTATGTAAGAATATTTCTTTTATGAAGAAGATTTTACAAAAACTTTTAATAAGAGCCTCTTAGTTACAGTTAAATTCTTCGGAACTAAGAACTTAATTCCCGTGCAGTCCTCTTTTTACTATATACCGCCTTAATTAATCTGAACTACTTACGTTAATAGCTGGGTTACTTCTTGTTTTCTTTTCTACAAAGTAGCAATTTGTTCTTTTGCAAGAATATTACCAATTCTGTAAATTAATTGAAACAGAATATTTTCATGAAGATTTCAGCAAAGTAAATTAAAAGCCACTTTTTCCTTTACCGTGAGTGGCTGTAAAGCAACTAAGATGTGAAAGACTTCAAGAGCCTAAAGAATTAGTAACTGCTGTAAAATAATCCATAACCCATGATAGTTATATTTATTTATTTATATTGCTGCGCCCCGCGGTTTCGCCCGCATACGTCTCGATCTCGTGTGAATATAGGGATAAAAAGTATGCTATAACCTAACTCAGGTCATGGGCTACCCATGTGCCAAATTACATCCAAATCCGTTCAGCCGGTTTAGCGTGAAAGCGTAAGAAACGAATAAACTCATTTTCGAATTTTTAATATTAGTTAGGACTATTAATTTTTACGGGAACAAAATTGTAATCCTATACTTATCCTCACATTAGTCCATACTTTGATAGCAAACAGCATATTTCAGAGATTCGTGACCATTGTGCAATGCCGAGCAATAATTATTTCACAATTTTATCTTGCGTTCGATTATTTTATTTATAGACCGGGCAGTAGACGTTCCCACTGTGCGGATCAGGGGGGTTCTTGCTAGGGATGGGAAAAGGAATTTCAGTTTTATCGACACTTTTTTGCGTTAACATGACTCATCATTACTGTATGGATTTTTATTATTCCTTTGAATCGTTTCATATTTGTAGTTATAACATTCAAGTTACAACATTCGAATCGATTTAATTCAAGTATACACTCTTGCTATTTTCAAGATTTGAATCACATGTGTTGGATTCTGACTGGTAATCCCCGAGTTTTTGAATGATGAAATGAAAATGAATTAAATCAATTACAGACACTTTTGAATGGCCAAGGAGTCGGTCAGTCAGAAATATGAAGCTAGTTGCCCATTCCAAAACGTAGTAGGTCCCTATGGAGAAGAACGGGTATGAAACTCAATCGACACTTTAACGCCAAATATTGGTAAAAATATTGGCATGTTAATGCAGCCGTCTCTCTAGCCCAAACTTATAATTATCAGTGATTGCAAGGATTCTTTGTCAATGCCATCCTCTAGACCACTTTCTAAGAACTATCTAGGTAGGTAATTATAGGTACGTAGTCCATTTTTAATTCAAATTTTATCGATACCACTTTGATACTATCCCAGCCCTACATACATGGTGTTCGCGTGTAAGTAGTGATATCAGCTATTTATAAGTGAACGTTCCGCTCAGCCACATATCACAAGTGAATGAACACTTTTGTTAGTCCACAACATTGCTCTAAGTTTTGTACCTCTAAAGAGGATTGGGATTAAAAAAAATAGTCTGCCTGTAGTTATTTTTAAGGTATTTTATTTTGTAAAGAAAGAGAATATGAAGCAGACCCATTAACTATATACTAGCTGCTTCCCGCGGCTTAGCCCGCGTGGACCAGAAGTCAAGTCACTTATAACATCAACTATCTGCCAGTGAAAGTCCCGTCAAAATCGGTCCAGCCGTTTCGGAGATTAGCCGGAACCAACGAACAGACAGACAGTCAGACAAAAATAACAAATGTTTTTTGTTATAAGTAGATATCGTTCTTATAATTATACTTTCATATGCATTTAGTAAAAAGTTTTTTCATTTTGTCATTTTGACATTACAAACAGACACTTCAATTTAATTCATTTGTCCTGTAGATGATGACACTCAAGTATAAATACCTTAGTAAGACGTATTAAGAGTACCTCACTGCTAACTGTAGGTGCAAATTAATTAATTAATTAATTTAGGGAGACCAAGTTGAAAATAATAGATAGCTACCTCCTCCTCCTTCAGGGAGAGAGGAGCTCGTGGCTAAGTAATAACAGCCGCACGGGTCGATCTATCAGGTTAAGCTGCGCTTGCCGGGGTGCGTCCGTGGATGGGTGACCATCTTTATATAACGAGACTCCTCCGTGCTGCGGAAAGCACGTTAAGCCGTTGGTCCCGGCTGTCATGCGTGGATCTTTGACAGTCGTCAGAAGCCCGAAAGTCTGACAACCAGTCTTACCAAGGAGTATCGTATGACCCAGTTACTGGGTTGTGGAGGTCAGATAGGCAATCGCTCCATGTAAAATACTGGTATTCAGCTGCATCCGGTTAGATTGGGAAGCCGACCCCATCATGATTGGGAAAAGGCTAGGCAGAATAATTACCTCCTCCTACTTCAGTCGTTTGCACACTGCTGAGCGACCCGAGTACATTTTTTGACAATCTCCCTCCATTTGTATTTTGTGTCGGAGATATTGGTGTTTAGGTTTCGCTTCACTTGTTCAGACCTTCGTATAGGGGACTACGTCCAGGCAGTAAAGTCCTAATGGCATCCCTAGACGGTCAAAATTGCTTGATAAGCACGAAAAAATCACGGGATTGCCAAGCAAGTCGCGTGCGTCTTGGGTAGCCATTAGGACTTTGCGACCCAAAATCGGTCGTATAGTGATCGGTATTTATGTCGAGACTGCAGCCCCAGGGTCTCTTTTCTATAACTATAACTTTTTCCAAGTTGACTAAATAAGAGTCATTCATGCAAGAGTTACAAAAAAATGATTAGGAATGCTCTGGCACGTGAGAGTGATTAGCCCATCGCACATTAGCTTAAGAGATTGAGCGTGTTAGTCTCAAATATCTCGCAGATTCCCCCTTTTTAGCCGATTACGGCGAAGCAAAAAGGAGAGTTATGATTTTGATCGGTATGTAGGTATCTGGTTTAAGATCATTTATTCTCATAAGAATAGGGGTATCAGGTATGTTCATCTATTCCCTCATAACTTCTAAACTACTCATAATAATTTGACAAATGAGGTATCGTTGGAAGCATCTTCGATCGCGATTCGTCTGCGATCTTCTGCTGGTTATAGGCTATGTGATGTCAAATTTTAAAATTGAATATGGCGCCCTCTAGAGGACATAAAGTCATGAACAAAATGTTTTGTTGAGTTCTGCTTTTTTGGGTATCTAATGAAAGGGCTTATTATTAACATAACAAAAAAAATTATATACATATTCATAGCTCAAAATAATTCGGGAATCCCAAAACATGCATGTAGTAAAACCGTTAACATTCATAAACATGTTATTGTAAAACTTACAAAATTCCACAACCGACCCTTTGTAATAAAAGTAAAACTTTCACTTACACGCCCCTTATCAGAATGAATTAGTGTCATTAACATCAATTAAAATTAATGAACGTAAACCCACATATTAAACGAACTTCCTACTTAACAATTCTGCTCCACCCTTTTCAATTGTTAGCGAAATAACATAGATGCTGCGTCATTATAAGGACAATGCTCTCATTCACTATGATGAGTCTTTACCCGACGCGGCGACGGTGATAAAAAGAGGGTTTTGTGTTTCAACTGTTTCACTGTCTGTATGTATGTGATATTTGAACAGTTTGTTCAAACTCAAAGCATTTATTTCAATTAAACCATTTACAGGCACTTTTGAATTGTCAAGGAGTCCGTCAGTCAGAAATTTGAAGCTAGTTGCCCATTCCAAAGCGCAGTGGAGAAGAACGGGCTAAAAGCTCCACGGACACTCTTTTAAATAAGTAAAGACTTGCTTGATAAAAGCGTCCGTAATAAAAAGGTAAAAATAAAAAAACAATTCTAAAATTAAAATAAGCAATGGCAGCTAAGAGATCATACATGCATGGATCAGAACCATTCAGCTAAATTTTTTGAATTTTAAAGCTGTGTGTTATGTTTAGTGTTTCAAGTTAAGTTCATCTTTCGTTTCATGTTTGTTATGGTTTTTAGTCACCCTTAGCTGTTACTTTTGTAATTTAATGTCGAAATATGAACATAAATTAGGCAATAATCAACATCAAGTTCAGAAATTAAATATTCAGTAATGAATACTTTGAGTAGATTGTAGAATATACCTACCTGACAAATTACCATCGACAAAGTCGAATAGTTTTACGTAATTTCGTCAACTTTTACAGTTTCACATCAATCTTTAAGTTTTTATTTCCATACAAACCACACCAATAACCACATAAAAGCATTACAAAAATAACTTTCCACGTATAATGTCTAACAATCTCATATTACACGTAATACCACCGATAAAAACCGTTAAAATTCAAATACTCGAACACCAACTACCACTCCCTATTACGTAATCAGTATTCTTACACAAATTGCTATTGACAAATCAATTGGTATTACTAAACGGTTTCTAACAGACATACGCTTATTTACATACCATACGATTTGAATTCAATGTAGCGGATTCAACTATCAATAAGTTTTAGAAATGCTACCGTTTGAGTGGCATTGAGTAGTATTTATACGGGTATTAGGTTGTTTTCATAGAGGTAGTAAAATGTGGTCACGTCACGCGAGTAAATTAATAGTGAGAGAGTGTAAACATGTTGGATTAATAAGTATTACGGCGCAGGATTTACCTGAAATGGTTATCGTGTTAGTGATTCAGCAGCAACAGTATTATCATGATTGTCCTGTAGCCCAATTCTCGTTCTTAAAAAACGTTCAAATTCAAGTCGCAATCTGTCAAACTTGTCAAAAATGTTGGTAAATTGATTGTATTTTTGACAGATTGCGAATGAGATGCGAATGCGAACGTTATTCAAGATACGAGAAATATCACTCTGGAATATAGTAGTTCGTCGTGGTCGTGGTACAGCACAGCCTGTGACATCATCTGTCATCAGAAGACAGCCATCATCGATGGCTGCGTGGTGCAGCCATCGATGCGATACTGCGTATCAAAATATATACTTCCTACAATAAAATATCTATTTTCTCTAAACCCAGCGATAAAATAAGTTGTTTATAGGAAGTTACGCATACGTATAAACCACAGTAAAAGCGAAATCGGTGGTAAAACCACACATTATACAAATAACAAGTTCTAATCTTCACATCGAATATCCATGTTTGAGTATATTCCGCCATAAAATCGATGCGAGTCAATCGATTTCCGAATCGAATAGTGTGGTAGAATGTTGTTTGTCGCGGAGTATTAACAAAACAAGCTCTAAAGCGTGTCTATATATTTACCTAATAAGAGAAAGAAAGACAGAAAAATAGATTTATTTGTCACAGAATAAATCTATCTAACAAATAAATCTATTAAGAGTAATCAGAAAAAAAAATGTACAAAATAATGTAGCTTTGAATAATCACGAGCATAAAAAAAGAAGGCTTCCACTCAGCATGATGCTGTTCTATGGGCATACATTTTGTAATTTGTAGGAGATTTGAGTTTAAACTAAGCCTTGGCCTATATTTTAGAACTCTGGAATTCCATTATATTCCATCTTCTAGTTTTTTTGAGTTGACCAGCATCTTTTCTCAAAACTTTGAGGAGTCAACAATGTGGCTTGCATTAAACGAGATTTTTTTCTGTGTTTTTGAAAATTCTGACATCAAAACAGTTAGTTATTTTTGCTATCCTAATGTTTTTTTTTCTGCTAATTTAATTCCAAGCCTAGTAAAAGCTTTTCTCGTGAGTATCTACATAAATTTTAGACGTTATCTTATTCAAACTGCAAGCAGGGTCATACAAGTGTACATATCACTTTCATACCGTTGATGGTAACTGCACGCTGTCGATTGTCAGCACACCTTTCTCAATCAGTTTCACCGCAAACATTTGTGTTCGGTCGATTTAAACTGAGCGTTTATAAGGTGCAACGCATATTTAGCCACCATCCACCATATTTTATTGGGCAAAAATTGCAAGCACTATCCGAATGCTTTCGTTGAATAAATTACCACTAATTACGGTACCTCTTCTCAGAGTTTCGAAGGCAAAATACCACTTTTTTTATATTTGTTTGCCCAGCAAAATTCAGCAACGCTAATATCGTTTGCTAACGTAGCCATAAGGTTTTCACGTGTGCTGGTGACATCGCATTTGGCGCAAGATGGAAGTTGGCCATTGTCTGTGGGGAGACGCCGCATACGCTTCGGAGATCTGAGCAGTCCATGAACCCCCACTTTTACTTGTGTACCTCGTACACTTCCCTTACTAGGTAGGTATAGCATAGCATAAGATATTCTTGCCCAAACTAGAGAAATGATTCCACTGTTGCCAACTGACGCTAGCAATAGATACTAGTATCTACAAAAAAATACCTACAAGACAGCTGCACTGGTGGTTCTTAATGCAAATGAAGAAGGACAAAGGAATCTACGATCCATTAAAAAAAAAACACCCGACTTATGGATGAGTGAAAATTAAACCGAATTTTAATATCACTTAAAAGCAGCCAACGCCACAGTTTTTCTCAAATACAATAAAACAAAATGCACAATGCCAGCTTCAACGAGATTCAAAAGTGAAGAGCTGATCGAGACTATTGAAGTAGAGTTGCAGAAATGCAGAATCGAGATCGGCAAATCTAGACAGTCAGCATTTTGTTCGTAAATGGACGACGGTCTTTAACCCGATCGAGTGAGAATTTTATCGCCAGCGGCAAATCGATTGTCAATCGATTCGTTAGTCGCTACCGTTGCTTATCGATGCTTCTTTTGCATCACTTCTTTTGTAAGCACGATTGCTTTTAGATTGCTATCGAGCCGATTATGAGTTTTGGACTTTTTATTTTTAATGTGATTTTAAGTTTCTTCAGGTGTATTTTGGCCCAACTGCCTCGTTGGTCGCAAGTGCTACTGTTTAATATGAGATCCTGGGTTCGATTCCCAGGTCGGACAAAGCCTTTTCCCTATTATGTTCGACTCGGCGTTCATTCTAACCGGACGTAGCTGAACCTACCAGTATTTTACCTGGAGCGACTGCCTATCCGACATCCACAACCCATTTGCTGCGTTACATGATACCCCTTGGTAAGACTGGTTGTCAGACTTTTTGGGCTTTTAACCACCCACTGCTAAAGATGTAGGAATGACAGCCAGGACCAACGGCTTGACGACCTTTCCAAAGCATGACGGGGTTTTGATATTGTAATGGATGGATGAACCTGCCACGGCAAGATCGTCCCGTGCGGCTATCATTTAGCTAGAAGCCCCCTCAAGTGGTACCTCTGATGTGTACACATAAAATTAACCATTGAATTAGCTTCAACAGGAATAAAAATAAAGTGACCTACTTTTTAACCTCAGAAGCACGAAAATTGCAAAACATTATCTAGAGAAAAAGTTTTTTATTAGTTTTTCTTTTAATTTTTGGGTTCTGTACCCGAAGGGTGCCAAACGGAACCCTACTTCTAAGCCTCCGATGACCTTCCGTCTGTCTGTCAGAGGGCTGTATCTCATGAACCGTAATAGTTGGATAGTTGAAATTTTCACATATTGTGTATTTCTATTGCCGCTATAACAACAAATATTAAAAATAAAATAAATTAAAAAATTATAGGGGTAAGACATACAAAAAACTTGTTTTTTTTTTGCTGGAGTAATAATATAAAAAAGTGATATTAAATATTGTACGGGGGTACGGAACCCTTCGTGTTTGAGTCCAACTCGCACATGGCCGGGTTTTTTACTCGAACATCGCCGTACCTTTAACTAACCTTATTTTTATAACAACTTTTAGACATTACACGTCGTTAACGTGACGTAATTGCAAAAGTTTTTAATACGTCTTGTTGATTTATATGGTACTGAAAAGGGAAAAGCTGAAAACTTTCCAACTAGGGAACTTTTGTTTTAAAAGTCATTACTTCATGTGATTGTCTAAAGGTGGGTCTAAGGCTCAAAGGGGAAATCGGGTAACGCTATTGCCCAGTTACGGGGAAATACGGGCGTCGTTTTAACCCTGTTATGGGGCGCTTTTGTGCAGTTATAGGGCAAAGCCGGTGACCTTTTAGCAAAGTTACGAAATCAGATAGACAGATATACTATAAAGTGTTTTTGTACACGATAAGCCCTTTAACGCTGTATTTAATAAGAAAATATATCCTTACTGTATTTCAAAACACCAGTATAAACTACCTATCCATTTTAAAGCTAAGTTTACACAATACCGGAAGATATCAAAGTGATAATTGCTCGCTGATATGCACCGGCATATAACTGATATGGTTCATGTTCATAGCTCGGTTGACCAACTCTTTAAGTGGTTAACTTTAATCTTAACTTTAATAGTTAATTTAATCTTTAACTTTTAATGAGACTGGCTTTTTAGGTTATCGTTTTCACGCAACTTAAGAGTAGGTTAAAATATGTCAGTAGCCGTTTTTATAAAGATTAGCTAATGGTGAGAAAGCATCTTAATTGGTAGTTATTTACTTATCTAAAGGAAATCATTAACAGTTACATATAGTTACCACTACTATTTACTGGTGGGATCGATAAAATTATGGAAATTGGGATGCATGCATGATGAAACTTTTTGTAAGAAATTGACTTGGTAATTTTAAACGTAGAAGGTGAAGGAAATAATAGAAAAACTCATATGAGATTTGTTGCTCATTAGGACGAAAATAATGGTTTGTTCTCATCACATTTAAAATATTTACTTTGAGATCAATACTAAAATTTCGAAAAAAAAATCTGCTGTTCCATTCATTTTATCGAGTTATGCGTTCATAAATAAATATATGGAGCAGCTGACTTTTTTCCGTCATTGCAGGGTTGGGCTTGATGTAAAAATTGTTAATAATTATGAGTAGAATGACCCCTTATGAGTTTTCTGTCTTGAAAAAGTTTTGTGATTTTACTGCTTATAAAATAAGCTGCTAAAGGAAAAAACAAGCACGTTAGTCAATTACCTAGATCCAGTATTGTTAACGAGCAAGCCACCTTTGAAAATCGAATCACGCTATTCTTTTCAATCTTGAATCGTAAGCCAAAGCTTGTAATTCTAGCGAGCCTCCATGCCGGAAATCTTCAATAAAAAGAAAAAGAAATTAAAAAAAAGAACTCACAATATCACGATTCCCTCAACTGACAATTGACATGTTCGCACGAACGTATCGATTGCGATCTCGTTCGGAAGCCGATTGTATCGGATACTGGCATTCGAATAGACGACACGACGCGAGTGAAACTCTGTCGCATCGATTCTTATCAATGCCTTCTTTGGTTTTCGATGATCGATTTAGTTGTAATGGTGAATTTGACAATGGATGTATGATGGAAATTTAGCAATCTTTAGATTTCTCGTGAGTGCTTGTAAAGTTTGAAAGTACTTGCAGTTGGAAAAGTTTATAAATAATTTATAAAATACAAAAAAGAAATGTTTTTTTTTTCAAATTGCTTAAAAAAATAACTGCGCATTTCCGGCAAGAAGAAGTGGCACAGGGTTACCCGCCCCTGCCCTCAAAATCAGAATTTTACCATTTATAGGGGTTTATTTATAAACGTTGCTTAAAGTTAAGTAATGATTAGTGACTTAACCATACATTTTTGACGTTTGAACGTCACTTAACTATAAGCAGCGTTTATAAATAAACCCCATAAAGAGCTGGCCCATTACCCAATAAACAAAAAACAAAAAAAGGCGAATCTTTATTCATTCACTGACAGACTACGCACAGTCTTATCTGCTGGCTCTAAAGCACGAAAGGTAGGTACAAGAGTTCCTTTTATGGCGAAGGCGAGCACAAAGGAAATTTTTGAAATGCTAGCCCCTAAAGGGGTTAAATAGATGGGTATGTTATTTTGACATTTTTGCCGACGGGAAACCCTATCGTGCGCAAGCCGTGTATTGAAATAAACTGCCATAAAGTTCAGTAGATCTAAAATCAGATCATTATGATCTGAAGAGGCAGTAACAAGTTTTGAAACATAGCTCAGTATTTTGCAAGATAAACTTATTGCATAAGACATTATACTGATTGATTGGGATCGCTAAGAGATATTATCTTAATAACTAAGCAAATAGCATAATCAATATCCTCATTTATCAATCCGTAAACGTCTACTGATTGACATGGCACACCTATCAATGACAGCTACTACGAATAGTCAGAGAAAACTGTTCTAATCACGCTGAGCAGTTGCATTGGTGCTAAACCGCTTCAATCAATCAACTCAGCCAATCGCAGTCGACTGCTGGACATAGGCCTTTCCTAGCCCTTTCGCATCCAGTCTGTCCCAGCCACCTTTTTAAGGTTCACCCATCCATTCATCATCCATCATTTTGTCCATTGGTTCATTAATTTGTCGGTTCATCTAGCTGGGGGTCCCACATTACGCTTGCCTCCACTCCAGGACTCGAATTGCTAATTCACTTATTACAATTAAAATCACGCAGTGTTCCTCATTCTCTTAGCTAAGACTAAGCGAAAGATGACGTATTACTTGTAGTCGCATTTATTAAACAACAGGATACCGTCCTTTTACCCGACTACGGCGAAGCAAAAAGGAGGGTTTTACTAAGTCAGAAACCACAACACTCTCTTACCTCCCTAACCTATTCCCTTAGTCGCCTTTTAAGACTTTAATAAATCTTACCCGGCTGTCACCCGGGTAAGATAAATTATTTTCTGAGAGCTTCATTAATAAACCAGAAATATGAAGTATCCAAGTCTTTGAATTCGGAAAATACTGCTGAGAAAACAAAAATACTTTACCTTAAAATACTGTTCGAAACGGACAAAATAAAAAACATAAGCAGTCATGGGGACTGCCAATAGAAATGAAAACTTAATTAATTAATTGTAGTTATATTTAATTAATAATTAAAATTATTAACTTAATTAATTTAATCAAAATTATTAACTTTGTGGCGGCATCTACACCGCCACATACGAACTAAGCATCAAAGACCTGACGTCACAAGTCCTACATCGCGGTATAAGAGTTTACCGAGCGATTAACATATATAAGACTATCCGACATCAATCCTTGGGCAATTGCCCGCCAGACAAAACAACCGTCTGGTCGGAGGATCCTCTCTTTTCCATTGAGTATGAGTGAACTTTACACCCTGTTCCTCATACCCCTAAATTAGTGACCCCGAATATGAACGTCAACGCAGCCTTCGTGCAACTACTTCAGCGTGACGTCATCATCATCACTCCCGCAAGCTTTCGTGAGGCGAGTCACACAGCCAGCCAACACCCACGGCTTCAACGGGTATCCTGACCACCAGCATGCAGCGAACGCGCATTCCTGGTCACCACCCTCAGCCTCATCAGCAACCCGGCGCTGTACCACATCCGACGCACTGGATCACAACGCAGCGCCACCCCGACTCACTGGGGAATCAAACTCAAAACTCAAACTCAAAGCACCACCAATCACCGCAGACAGTTCCGACCCACTGTGAACTATGCGGCACCCGGTTCCGACTCACTGGAACCTCAACTGGCACTGGCAAGCATCGCAAGATACAAGACTCAGCCCACTATCGACCTCCGGTCTCCGGAGGGGAGTGATGTGGCGGCATCTACACCGCCACATACGAACTAAGCATCAAAGACCTGACGTCACAAGTCCTACATCGCTGTATAAGAGTTTACCGAGCGATTAACATATACAGGGTGGCCGGTCGGTTGACGTCCAAAAATAAAATTTAGTTCCCTCGTATCGTGAGGTATCCGAAACACCCCCATGTATGTTCCGCGATTTTTGATAGTTTTCGAGTTATGATTTTTTTTCTGAATTTTTGAGAATTTTCGACCTGACAAATTGAAAAATTAAAAGAAACAAAAGTAGTAAGACTTTTACGAGATTTTTTTTTTGCAACTGAATCTTCATTAGTAGTACTTTCATGCAAAAAATAATCAGCTTCGTAACTGTGATGAAAGTTATGAAAATGTTGGTCTAAAGTGAAAAATTTACATTTGGTAAATTATGACTGAAATTTTCAACTTTAAATTAAAAATCTTAGCAAGTGACTTCATGGTTCCTAAGTAAGCTGCAAGAATGCGCCAGACTCTCAGCTTTCATAATCATTAAAAAAAAGTAGTACTTAATGGGGCAACTTTGGCTAAAATCGGCCTTCAAAGACAGCGAGGTGGAAACTTCTTAAAATTAGTCATCTGATAAATACATTTTTTTTCCCAATTTTCTCGTTCCTAAGATTATTTAGCTTGTTAACTAACCAAAAATGACTGCAGAAAAGCTAAGATTTAAACACTTGCCGGTAATTGGTCCATCTGTCGCGGTATATTTCATTTCAGTAATTTCTTACCTGCGTTGCGTAGTGACACGGGGCGCCGTCATTAACCGACTTAGCATAAAGGAGGAGGTTATCATTTCGGTTGTATTTTTTTTTAATGTGTGTTACCTCATAATATCTCCGTCATTTATGAACCGATTTGAAAAATGTTTATTTTGTTTGAAAGGGTATACGTCCCAGGTGGTCCCATTGTCATCAGGTCAGAATCTGATCATGGAACCCTGGAGAAATCGAGGGAAATCTTTAAATATTATTGGCACACCTATAGCGATTTGGATATTTTTTATAGTAACTTGTGCATTTTCTCTCGGAAATCACCACCATAAAAGGAATAGAATAGAGCGACCTCACTATGGTTCTCATTCATGATGGCATTTTTTTTTTACCAGGGGCCATTTTTTTACTCTAATACCTTTGTTCGGTTAGGTTAGCCTAACTTAACCAGCTGTTTTCTTTGATATTTTATATGATTACCCAATCACAAGAATACGGTGATGCTGTTCATCTTTGAGCAGTTCCATGAGCCTACCTTGAAAATCCAAGATCAGTTGCTCACTTTTAGGAAAGGTTAGGTTCGCTTAGGTTAGGTTAGGTTTTCTCGGAAAGGTGTCACTTACAGGGGACGCGACGGCGTGGACCGGCGCGAAATGTCGTGCGGTGTTCCACAGGGCTTGGTCCTGGGCCCGCTCCTGTGGGACATCGGCTAAGACTACGACTAGGTGTTGGGTTGCTGGCGTGCTTAGTATGATAGTTCCCTAGCACAAATAGAAATGCGTCCTCTTCTGACAAATGTGGAAACCCTACGAATTGAGGAAGCTTTCCTTCCATGGCTACAAAAGACACTCTCTGCCTGGTAACGTTTTTCGTATGCACGTTATAGTGCAATAGATTGAGGGTATTCTTTCTAGAATGAATTATGGTCACAATCTCAGGACCGAGTCTATTGTCAACAGCGACACGATAAACGGCGTTTATTCTGGCCGCGGCGATTTTAAAATGACAAAACATGTGATGTAGTGCACGGTTAAAATATGTTTGTTACAACAGCCATCACCGCCTCTACAACCCACCTAAATATCGTGATTAATCAGGACTTCTTTGCTTGGTCTGTTGTAAGCTAACTAGCGTTCCGGTCATTTGTAGGTGGAACGGGACTCTATAGCCACACGATTCGATATCATTAATGCTATCGGTAAAGCCCCTAGCTACTATGAAAACATCCCCACTGTTGAATTGAACCAATGCATTGGTTTTCTTCATTCATTAATAATTGGATATTTGTCGCATCAGAGGTTGTAGCACGCAAAGGATCCACAAGCGAAAAAACGACATAATTAATTATTTGGTAGGTTTAAGTAGGTAGGTTAGATAGTTGTTAATAAAAATAAGCTGCACATTTACGGCTACTACTAAAGTTGAACATTACTATTGTCACTGATATTTCTCGAGACGTTTTTGGTGAGGCGTTCGCATTATTACTGTGGTTATGTTTCAGTTTCAGAGTCTAGTTTTTTTTATAGTATCATTTTTTTAAAATGTGGTTATGTGGTTTTGTACAAAAAAAAATGTTTTTTGTTAAAAAATAAACACATCACTGCCCAAAAGCTTTCTTTTTTCTTTATCTCTAAAAAATCCCATCAACTTTGCAATTATTGACATGTATCTTAAGACTGTTGGAGGGTGGGGCCCTCCAACAAGTTTGAAACCAGTGTCATTTGAAGTGTCTGGTAGGTTAGATACTTTTTCGAAGATCAATTGAACACTGTTAGGTTAGGTTAGGTAAGATTAAAAGAAAACAGGTAGTTAGGTTAGGCTAACCTAACCTAACTACCTGTTTTCTTTTAATCTTTTGTATAATTACCCAATCACAAGAATACGCAATTAATGCTGTTCATCATTGAGGAGGTCCATGTGACCTTCAAAATGTAAGATCAATTGAACTTTGTTAGGTTTGGTTAGGTTAGCCTAACCTAACTAGCTGTTTTCTATTAATCTTTTGTACGATTGCCTAATCATAAGATTATACAAATGCTGTTCATCATTAAGGAGTTCCATGTGACCTTCAAAATCCAAGATCAGTTCATCAGTATTAGGTTAGGTTATGTTAGGTTAGGTTTGGTTTGGATAGGCAAGGTTAGGTTAGGTTAGGTTTGCCTAACAAAATGCTTTTTGTTATTACAAAAAAATCCCATCGATTTTGCAATCGTACAAGACAGTAAGTCTTTTTCTGGATCCTTATAAACATATTGACATGCATATTATAACTGTTGGAGGGTGGGGACGGGGTCCATATAAAATCCCCCATGGTCCTTTCCACCTCGCTGTCTGTGAAGGCCGATTTTAGCCAAAGTTGCCCCATTAAGTACTACTTTTTTTTAATGATTATGAAAGCTGAGAGTCCGGCGCATTCTTGCAGCTTACTTAGGAACCATGAAGTCACTTGCTAAGATTTTTAATTTAAAGTTGAAAATTTCAGTCATAATTTACCGAATGTAAATTTTTCACTTTAGACCAACATTTTCATAACTCTCATCACAGTTACGAAGCTGATTATTTTTTGCATGAAAGTACTACTAATGAAGATTCAGTTGCAAAAAAAAATCTCGTAAAAGTCTTACTACTTTTGTTTCTTTTAATTTTTCAATTTGTCAGGTCGAAAATTCTCAAAAATTCAGAAAAAAAATCATAACTCGAAAACTATCAAAAATCGCGGAACATACATGGGGGTGATTCGGATACCTCACGATACGAGGGAACTAAATTTTATTTTTGGACGTCAACCGACCGGCCACCCTGTATAAGACTATCCGACATCAATCCTTGGGCATTTGCCCGCCAGACACAACAACCGTCTGGTCGGAGGATCCTCCCTTTTCCATTGAGTATGAGTGAACTTTACACCCTGTTCCTCATACCCCTAAAACTTAATTAATTTAATTAAAATTATTAACTTAAATTTCACAACACATTATACTTCATAGCTACAGGTATACTGTTAACATACGCATGACGCAAAGCCATAAGATTTTCCCCTACCAAAAATCGCTCAACGTGCCGAAAGAAGCTTCCACTTCAAAAATAAAATATTATTTGTTAAAGCTGTATAATTTAGGTCACGATTCAGGATAACTAGAAACAGTTGGAGGTAATTGGCTAAGGCTTAGACGTTCGAACCATTTACAGACTCATAATTTTACACTTCAAATAGCTCGTATGTTTTTCTTTTCACGGCGCAAGTTATAAAAGGATGAATAGTTTTTCTTTTTTACATTAGAAAATAAATAAACATAATATCCAATTTACATTCAATTGGATATTATTTTTATTTATTTTTGATAGCGTGGAAATCCTTCTGGGAAGCCGCCTTTCCCAGAAGGAAGGTTATGTTGGAGTTTTATCTACTCAATCTTTTATAAAAATATATATTAATTTTGCTCCTCGTAACCTTTCTTTCTTTATTTAAATATTTTAATTTCGAACTCACGACCTTTTCCTCGATAGTCCGAAGCTTTGGCCACTGCTGTTAATATTTATTTTTTGGGAAATATTTAATTGTCAGACCATTATCTGTCGACAAAAGTTGAAGAAAATATCACTAAGTTTCTATGTAAAATACTTTATTTTATTTAAATGGCTTATCTAGTCGTTCATTATCGCGAAATTCATTACCAATTAATGCATATATCAATCAATCTTTCTTTAACTTAAGCCAAAATACAGCTCCAGGCCTAGTTTGAGATTCTTGGCAATACATTTGTGTGCTTATATTATTTCGACCTACTTGTTTGTAACATGTATTTTAAGTGTCAAATAAATGTTTTTTATTTATTTATTATTTATTCCCCTGCTAATATCTTACATCGTACTTTACACTTTTTATTTTATTTTTTATTTTATCCTTTTTTATCTGCTGTGTGTTTATATTGTGTGCCTTTTAGGCTGTGTTAAACTAAAGTATTTTCTTCCTTCTTTCTTCTTTCTATTCTACCTATCTATATCTTAAGCCCGTAATGCCCCAGTGCTGGACAAAAGCATCCCTTTCCCACACTCTGTCCACTGCCGTTGCGGGCCAGTTCTTTCGGAGTCAAGTTTATCAGCCCATCTTCGTCTTGGCCTACCACGATGTCGTCTAGCATTTAATAGGACTCGATCAGTGGTTCTTTCAGCTCACGGCTAATCTGACATGTGGCAGTCATGTCCAGTCGAATCTCTCTTACGATTGGGAGATTTCCGCCGGGTTCCTAACATCCGTGATTTTGATTTTAGCTCGCTGTATTGTGTTCCTCACTTTAATATGTATTCAATTCATTTTTTTAATCCATAATCTAGTCGTGACTATCACACAGGCCAGACAATTATTATAAATAAAAACACTTTTACTCTTCTCAACACACGTGTCTCAATCCTACCTCTCACTGTTTTACAAAACAACAATAGATCTATAATATAATCTACATTCGGACAAGGCTGACTGGCTGACTATCAGCCGGATATCGCTTATCTACACGATCTATATCGACAGCTAGTAAAAGTTGATCGCTATCGCGTCACGATGACTTATGGCCACGTATGAACACGCCATTATTTTTTTGTTCTTTTTTTTGTGTGTGTGAGCATTTGCATTTTTATTCTTTCAAGCCGTGTTTTTTTTTAATGTTTAACACAGCTTTCTTTATCGGAAAATGGACTTCTTTATAAATCTTTTGTGGTTGATTTCATCAGATAATTAATCATCATTATAGTTACGTAAAATTGAGCTACCGGTATTTTGTTTTGAGCATAAGCCAGGATAATTGAGCACAATATTAGGTATTAGTAAAATAAATAAAATGACAATGCCTATTGCTTTTCCTAACTCCCA
Organism: Eupsilia transversa; assembly: GCA_914767815.1. Taxonomy (NCBI): domain Eukaryota; kingdom Metazoa; phylum Arthropoda; class Insecta; order Lepidoptera; family Noctuidae; genus Eupsilia; species Eupsilia transversa. The sequence goes on along the minus strand of OU611893.1, from coordinate 9,879,886 downwards.
ACTCAGTAATAATTACACAATACCGCTAAAATTGAACAAGGAAAATAAAACAACTATTACCTAACCTCCTACCGCTTGCACCACAAAACAACAATAGCCATGTCGCGATATCTATGTTCCGACAACTCGAAGTCATCAGCCGGATCTCACAGATACTTATCTATGGTATCTCAGCATCGTTAGCGGTAAGAGTTGATCGCTATCGCTAGCGTGTGGATGATTTGTGGCTGACTCTGAACACGCCTTTATGCGACACTGTCTTTTAAGGAGCTTGATTGTGGTTTCATGTTTTGTGAGATTTTATTTATTTGTTTATAAGTTAGTTATTGTGTGATAAGTAGGTAAGACAAGATCGTAAGCTTTTGGAGATATTTTTTATCATAAATTAATTAACTAAAAAGTTATTATCGACCCTATGATCCAAGAATAAGTATATCTACCTACTTGCTGTTTTCGCCCCAAATATCATGCTTTAAATTGATTAAAAATCACTCGGGTTGTGCTGGTATCTCTTTTTTTGGATCAATTTTGTTAACTTTTTTATGTGGTTTCATGGTAAGATGAAGTCGAGGTCTAGGTTTTTTATACTTGCTTGCTGTTATATTGAATACTGCCTATATTTATAAAATCAACCTGTGATCTCCTAAGGGTTAGGCAGAAATGTATTAACCTAATTTGGATTAGGTTTGGATTGGGCATACTCCGGGCTGCTACTGAGAAATTCCAGGTGGAAAAACCCAATAACACTTTGCACGATGTGGTGGCACCTGGTTATATTACAATCAATTATAATAATTACAAACCCATATACAACGCTAAAACTGATCAGTATCACCTATAACATACCACAAAGTTAATAGTGATGTAAATTGCGCAATTATTTATCGATAAGTGAATTAAATCGGAATGTAAAGTTGTTAAGGAAAATCGATTGCTATGGCGATCGATTTCTTATATCGATAAAACCTTGTGTCGGATACTTTTTGCTTTAAACATACCGTCAAGGATTTGTTCCAGATTTCACACGAGTAACGTTTAGAATGTTGTTTTTGATCGAAAATTTATGTTTTGAAGTCATTGTTGACTTAATGCTGTGTGAAATCTTCTAACAAAATGTTTCAATAGGTTATGGAAGGTAGGTATATTAGACATATTGATAATGATATAGCAGGAGACTTACAGCTGAGTTTATACTTTACAGTTAACACAGTTAGGTACACTGGTACATGTTGTCTTCGCTTTCCTCTCTAACTTTGTTTTTATAATGATACCTATAAAATAAATTCTATTATTATGTATTCTCGTTTTCATAAATATAACTATTCTCGTCTAGACTAGTTTTTGTGACGATCTCTTTTATTACTATTAATATGAAGCAAAATTACTTTTTCTCCAAAAAAATTGACAAAAGCAATTGATCGAAAATTCCGTTCAGCCATTAATTACTCTTGGATTTTAATAACTAATGGTAAATTTATTTTGCTTTTGATTTTTTTTTGGGTCAGACTTTAAGGAGTCCAATGGTAATTCTTAGTCATTACTGTAAGGACCTCTAAACTGTTTAATTTGTAGCTTGGACTAACAAAGTTGACTAGACACTGGTAACTACTAAGTTAATGTTCGCAACAGTTTCCAAACTTATTAGCATTTAATGCAGATGGTTTGTCTATCTTTTGTACCCAAAAAAGGGTCTTGACAGAAGGCCAGTCGGGAAACAAAATGCTCCTAAAGGGTCCCGTTTTGATCTTCTGAACCTTGTTAGGAAGTTGGCTTCAGATGAAATGCATATGAATTGCATGAAATATTTTATCCTTGAATGCATAGCAGACGAATTCGTTGTTGGCCAAATAGTATTTTAGTCACTACTACAGTGTTTATACCTCCAGAAATGACGCGCGTTTTACTTGTGGTAACAAACTGTAAGAACACGCTGTGAATCTGCGTGTGAAGATGAGTAGGTTCAGCATATACACATACACACTTCGACTTTGCCGTTTCCTTAAATGATAGCGACTTACCTAGATCTCATGCGCTTACATACACATTCACAGCCGTGTTTGCTCACTTGGTAACCACAAGTAAAGCGCGCGTCGCTTCTTAAGATAAAATATTGTACTAGTAAAATACAAGTACAGTAAGTTTTTTTTAATTAGAATCAAATTAAAAACTTCAGAATTCTCCGCCAAAACGTCTACATAGTGATTATTGATAGCATGATGCGTCTTTATAAACCAACAAAAGGCATTGAGATATAACTTAACACTAAATGTCAGCATTGTACAGCACTTGTCTGGAATAAATACATTTAAACCGCAAATACATAACAAATCTTCGCAAACAAATGCTTGTAAAACATTTTAACAAATTTTATGTGCCTAATTTGTTACATAAGATAGTGCGACAGAACTGACCAGTTATTTTCATTGTTCGGTCACAAACAACACGCATAAACAATATGCAGGACGTATTCTAATGTAGACTCAGCACGATCTGCAGTGAGAGGGTTTATTTGGTATAATTTTTGTTTGTTATCGACACTGGGAACTTTGACCTTTGAGGGCACGTGAAAGTATCGATATAAAAAATGGCGCTTCACTAAAATTGGTTACCTAATCTTAAAGTTAGAATTTTGGCAATTTCAGTGGCTTCAGTTATGTTATAATAGATAGTGGTAGGCTTAGTAGAAACACGTACCTACCAAAATTATTAAAAATGGGCTGCTAAAGTTATTATTTGCTAACGAGTTGCCTGATTATTAAAACTAATGTACCTACTTAATATATTTAACTTGTTTCAGTACCCAATTTCCAAGAAAAATGCTTGTATACCAAATATATCGATATCATAACTTATTCACACATAGTAAATGTAACAACAAAGTCGAGAAATCTACCCAAAGATAACCACTAAACTATCAACTATCAAACAAACTTCGCATTTACAACAAGAGACCTACATTCCGAACAACTGAGCATCGATAAATCGATTCCCATCTCGATTCAAAGTTCAATCGGGTAGCTGTCATCGGATCGCGATAGCGTCGCGAGTTTACCGATATTCTGTGTTGAATTGTTGATACAACACTAGTATCGAGTGGAAACTGATGAAGGGATACTTAGACGGGTTTCACACCACTTTGTTTGGTTATATTGAAGTTTTGATAGATGCTTGATTTTAATCGATTAGATAGTAGTTTAGGTAATTGTTTTTCTACAGGTGCTTTATTTTTATCAAGTTTACGTTTCTAATGTTTTAAAAGCATTTATTTTCGTTGGATCCCACTTTTCGATCCCATTTTTTGGATATTAACGATGGGTCCCATTTGCTATTTCCATTGAATCCTATGTAATGACAACATGTGTACTTTCCAAAAGAAAAGTGTTTTATCTTTATCAAGCATTAAAAAATTTAAACAGTCTGGGCCCGCGTGGTGGATTACAACCCACTCCCTCTCGCCCAGAGTAGACCTGAGTCCCAGCAGTGGGAACATTATAGGCTGATCATGTATGTATATACCTATGTTATGTAAGTATAATTAATCTATCTCCTCATAGAGGACTGCTACTTACTACTACCTACCATACCTTATCTGTTTTGTAATAATATAGGGGGAGACTAGGGACACTTGATCCCCCCTTTTGGTTTTTGTCCGTACTATCCTCATTTATTATCGAATTTTAAATAATATATTTGTTTTAAAACACGTGTTCATTTGAAATTATCGCTTTATTTTCCATTATAAGTAATAGTTTATAAATAATGTAAACATCCTACCAAAATTAAAAAAGCGGCCAAGTGCGAGTCGGGCTCGCCCATGAAGGCGTAGCAGCAAGTAAGTAACGTAATATAAAAGTTCTTGTAGTTCGTTAAGGTGAAAGCGTCAGGGTTGCCCGCGAAATTCAAATTTTCTTACGTTTTTTGCAATTTGCAGGTTTGTATCAGGTTGTACGTTGATCTAAATATGATTTGCGACCGTATCAAATGTTTATTTATAAAATTATAATCATAGAAATCATCAATACAACTATAAGTTCATGTAAGTAATCCCGTTGAATGACTATTTCATGAAATCACGACATTTGGGGATTATGCTAACCTAAAGAGTTGTATTGCTGATTCTAATGATTATAATTCTTTAGACCCATATTGGTTTCGCTCGCAAATCATATTTTAATCAAGATACAACCTGACACTGACCTGCAAATTGCAAAAAACCTAAGAAAATTTGAATTTCGCGGGCTACCTTGGCGCATCCCCCAAGGCTGCCTGTCCACTGGAGGTAAATTGCGGTTTACGATTTATGACGCATAAAAAAAAACTACTTACTAGATCTCGTTCAAACCAATTTTCGGTGAAAGTTTACATGGTAATGTACATCATATATTTGTTTAAGTTTTATCATTCTCTTATTTTAGAAGTTACAGGGGGGGGACCATAGATTTAAGAATTTATATTTCTATGGGGGGGGGACACATTTTACCACTTTGGAAGTGTCTTCAGTTTAGAAAAAAATGATTTTAGAACCCTCAATATAATTTTTGATGACCTAGCTATAGATACCCCACATGTATGGATTTGATGATTTTTATCCGCGTTAGATACGACTTTACAAATTTATTTCACTATGTAATGTAAACACATTTTTTGGTGGGCCTAATCGCCGAACATCCTTTATAATAGACATAATGGTTCTTAAGGCATCAAATTGAAATGGATTTTGTCTAAACTTCATACATTTTTTCATACAGTCATCGTATGAAAAAAGTGCAGCCTGTTTTTATCCATAAACGGCTTTTTCCAACTTATACACCTCATTTTCTTGTCCTTTCTTTTTATTATTTCGCATATTGATAGACGCAATGACAAAAAAGTAAGTTCTAAAACTACCCCGACTACTGAAAAGCGCTCTAAAAGTATGAAACAAGAAAATATTTCAGACAGAAATCAAGACATAGGTACAAAGGTAAAGCCGTGGTCGCATGCCTTGTACACCTACGAAATTATAATGGCATTTATTTATGAGGTAACAGATGAACTTACATACATCCATAAATACCGGTCAAAATCATAACCCTCCTTTTTGCTTCGCCGTAAACGGGTAAAAAGGACAGCAGTATCATAGGTGGTCAGTCAATAAAATATACCCTCATTTTATTATAAACAATTTTGTTGTTGAAAGTACCCGCATTCAATTTTTTTTAGCATTTGGGATTCAACGGGAATTGTTTTTGGGATTCATTGACAAAAAAACGTTATTCTTTTGCATTTTTCAAATGTGGGATTCAACGGAAATACAAAATAATGTTTTGTGGGATCCAACGCCAAAAATAATAAACTGGGATTCAAAAGTGGGTTCCAACGACAATAAATGTTTAAAAGATTTCTCAGGCTATAATACTTTATGACCGAAATTAAAAATAAGTCATAGGGAGTTATTTTTATTTTTGATATTTTTTTATCTTGGGGAAACTTCCCTTGAACTCCCACTAGAAGTAGATAGAACTACCACTTTCCCAAAGAATTGTAAAATCAAACTGCAAGAGAGAATCCTATGACACCTTTTACTTTTTTTACACGTTCTAACTAGTGGAAAGTGAGTTGTGATCACGTACTAAGAAATTGGCAGAAACTTAGCCGTCACGGAGTTTCTGTCTAATATTATACGTGACGATTGAATGAGGCAATGGTGCCGATACCCTTTTTCACAAACTAAACTAAAGAAGAATGGGCGAAAGTGGTCCAAGAGCCTCCACTGATGAGACTTAGAGGAAATGGAAGTGCTTATTTTTCTTATGAATTTGGCAAAAGTTTATTAGATTCTGACCCGGGGTTCTATTGTTATGGTCATGTTTGTCCTGACTATAAATAATATGATTTTGCGTATAAAGAAAGGCCGGTTAACCGGCGACAACCTCCAAGGTTGACCTGCGAAATGCCATAAATAAAAAATAAAAAAAAGTTTGTGTTGTAATCTTCGATTTTTGAAAATACCGACATTTGCTTTTGACGGGACTTGATTTTTGTCTTTATAACCGATTTCAACGGATAATTCCTTTTTTTCCTTGTGATTGGTTATAGTGAGTGAATAATTATCAATATGTTTCGACCTTAAGCGGAAGTTCTTTGTCTACTGTGTAACCATTCTGTGTTACGTAAAAGACAAATGACAATTACCCAAACGCTTTTTGATGAAAATCCAGAAGCTGCTGTGATTATCACAGAAAATCTGCAACCATATCAGGTATGGAGAATAATCATTATTACATAACATAGCATCACGCCTTTAGGGCCGAAACTGCGTTAAACGGACGCCCGCGCGGTTCTATACAAAAGTGCTGCTGCGGGTGACCCGCGCGGAGCACTTCTGTATAGAACCGCGCGGGCGTCCGCTTTGCGCAGTTTCGGCCCTTAGTCCCCGAAGGGTTAGGCAGAAATATCCTAGTACCTATAGTACACCCACATTTCTCCAGTGTTTAAGGGCTATATTTCACCGGGACACCATGGCGGCGCAACCAGTCGCCGCTACCAACAAAATGTATACAGCTCTATAGAGAGTTACTCCTGGTGTCCGTTTGGTTGCGCAACCCTGTATACATTTTGTTGGTAGCGGCGACTGGTTGCGCCGCCATGGTGTCCCGGTGAAATATAGCCCTTAGTCCCATTTAATATGGGGCGAGCCTATTGGCATCAACCGGGCACAAGACCAGACTCCTGGCTGCTACTGAGCTATTCCAGATGGAAAATCAAATAAAACTTTGCCCGACCCAGGAAACGAACCCAAGACCTCATGCTCCGCAGTAGCGCTTGCGACCACTAATCTAACGAGGCAGTCAATAATAATCATTAATAAAAAAGAAAATAATACTGAATGAATGTGAGTGAGCGGCTCTCTTTCCGAACAGACTCTACTAATAATTAACGGTAAATCTATGTATTTTAAACCACGCCAATGTTTAAACTATTTACTACTACGACTTGTTTTTTTTTTTGTTTCAGATGATATTTAATAACGCTGAATACATTTGTAGACCTTGCTGGGTAGGAGTTTTAGGTTGCCTTCATCAGCAACGTGACATAGAACAACCACCAAATGTTGAAAACATCGCCGACCCTCCACTTGTTGATAATTATCAAAATGATCAACATCAGGAAGCAACTCCTCGCCATTCAGACGCTACAAAAAAACGATTGCTGATGGATTAACAACTATTATGTTCCCTGTTGCAAGAGTGTGTCAGTTTCACTTAGAAGCAAATGTTTGGGAAGAATTATTAGGAGCACCAAATATTAGTCACAGTTTTAATAGTGAACAAATAACTGAAATTATTAACGTGGTGAAACAAGTTGCAGAAAGTAGAAAAAGAAATGATTTTGAAAATCTCGAACAAATGGATGATGACTTGCACAGACACAATCTAGTGGCTAGGATTATCCACCAGCAACTTGCCGTGCAGTACAACAAGGTTGTACTGCACAGCCGAGTCCGAAGTACCATACTACAGGTATGTGCCCGACCCAGTTTTCGAGAATGGTTATACCACATTGTACTGGTACTGATCTATCATCACTGACAGGACTATTTTAGCCAATTGTGAAGCCTGAAATTGTGGTGATAGACCGACGATATCGCTGACCTTCAATCTTGACGACAATCTCGTGAAAGCTGTTGGACGTGGACTCTGCAATCATTGTACTGATAATCGTTACGTTTAATGGCCTAATAGCGGAAAGCCTCGACCAAATAAACAGTATTGAAAATAAAATAAAGGATTAATAAATGTTATTTGTTCCTCCACTATCTTGTTTTATTTTATCTAGCAACTACCTACGTTGAGCTTATTATGATTCGCATTGCATCGCTATGCTTAATCTCAACAACATAGTATCACGCCTTGTTTCCCCGAAGGGTTGTGCAGAGGTGTACCTATCCGTAGTTATAACATAACTGGCGAAATAATTCCCATAATATAATTCCCATGTAATAGACGGCGAGCCTATAGCCATCAACCGGGCACAAATCTAGACGCCGGGCTGCTACTGAGAAATTCCAGATAGAATAAAAATAAAAGTAAGTATAAAAACTAAAACCCAACTACGGAAAAAAAGTTAACTAAAAAGGTATAAACAAGTCATCTCAGACAGACAAATAAAAATCCGGAGTCACACGTGTTAGGGGATAATTCGAATAGATAACGTGTGACACCGGATTTTTAATTTGTCTGTCTGAGATGACTTGTTTATACCTTTTTAGTTGACTACATGGCGTAGTAGTTTTTATAGTTACTTTTATTTAAATTATTTTGGGGTAATTATATATATTTTTGAAATGTGCTAATTAAGCCCTTTCATTTGATACCCAACATGGCACCATTAAAAAAACTTTTTTTTTTGTTCTTTTTTGAGACTTTTTGTCCTCTCTAGAGGGCGATATAGTTAATTTAGTGTGACGTCACATAGCTTATAACTAGCGGACGACCGAGACGCTTCCAACGATGCCCCACTTGTGAAAACATACCGGTTAAAATCATAACCCTCCTTTTTGTTTCGCCGTAGTCGGGTAAAAACCCAATAACAGTTTGCCCGACCCGGGAATCGAACCCAGGACCTAATGCTCAGCAGTAGCGCTTGCGACTAGACCAACGAGGCATTTAACTTAAAATCATAATTATTTATATTCAGCATATAAACATGACCATAACAATATAACCCCGGGGCAGAATCTCATAGAATTTTGCCAGGATCATAAGACATATAAGTACTTGCATTTCCCCCAAGTCTCATTACTGGAGGCTCTTGGACCAAGTTCCTAGCATCCATGCCCATTCTCCTTTAAGTTCAGGGCATCTTTTTCTTTATAATTAATTGAGAAAAGGACAAAAGATAAATGTTACTTTAGTCCTGTCAAATTAATCAGCGCCTGACGTAAATTGTCGTAATTTTAGTAGGCAAGTTTTTAATCACGTCTAAACTTGTATGGAATAGTGACAGGCGTTGATTAATTTGACAGGACTAAACTAAAATGTATCTTCTGTCCTCTTCATAATGAAATACAAACAAAAAGATGAACTGAAATTAAATTAAGTTTGGTTTGTGAACAAAGGAAGCTGCACCATTATTGTTATTATGGCGATAGGCTCGCCCCCTATTAAGTACATGGGACATAAGCTTAACTAGCGAAATGTGGGTGTACTATATGTGCACCTCTGCCTAACTCTTCGGGGAATACAGGCGTGATGTTATGTTATTGGTAAAAAAACTCATGTCATAAAATCAAAGATGAATCTTTCTGTTTTTAACACGATCAATCACAATCTGAATCGTTTTGAAACAGATTGCTAATCCATTGCTTCATAAGTTCGAAAAAAAAATCTGCTCACCAACGTAAATAACGCAATGAATGTTGTTACGCAATAAGATTGTATGTTTTGCCATGTGACAGAGAGTCATCTCATTATCCTCCCCGTCCTCTTTCATTCATATCATCCCTCACACAATCCATCCTATTTTTCTTTGGTCTTCTCTCCCTCTCCATCCACCCACATTTATGTTCATCACTCTTATGGCTCATCACATCAGCTTTGTTGATTTTCATCAACATTATTAGCCCGATGACCATAATCTTGACGTTCAACAGACGTATTGGCAAACTCATTTTGTTGTTATTAGCCGACAGAATGTCGGGGACATTTTCGAAGTAAAATGGCCCTAAAAACGCTAATATTTCTACATGTTTCTGGAGACATTACGTAGAAAGATGATGAAGATGATCAAAAGCCCGCGCATTTTTGAGTATGAAAAATCGAATTTCGATTGAATTTCACTCCCCCGTGTCTTGGGATACATAAATTATTATCTTAGTAGGATGGGCCCAACCACAGATTAAAAGCAGAACCAAGATTGTCAAACGAGAACAATAAGGTAATGATATTCCGAAGTAATGATAGATAGTTAGGACAATTTATGGGAAGGTTAATTTATTAAACGATCATATCATAATCTATTATTATTTTGTTAAAAAAAAAACAATAACAATTAAAAATACATTCGTACAAAAATAGCTACCTACTATAAAGTTACCTACTAACCCCACTCAAAATATTTTATTCACGCAATTCTCACAAATTGCTTATTGGCAGCGGTGAGGGTCGGCCGTAAACTACCGCGCGGCTAATTACTGGGACTCCTGCGCATAGCCACAAATAGCGAGGGGGTAAGGGTGAGGTTACACACATTCATAGTAAATAGACTTTATATTACATTATTTTTATAATACTAAGGTGTGACTGAGTAAATAAAAAGAGCTTTGAACTCACTGCTTGCAGCCAAAGACCTGCAGGTTTTCTCAGGAAAAATATATATTCGAGCTGTTTGGGGTCAAACCCTCCGGCCGTGGGGTCCGAGTGCCCATGGCCTCATTAATGAAATCTCAACGCTATACAACGTAGCAGTCAGCAGTGCCACCAGCTCTTGGGTACATTACCAGTCGTCAGCGATGCGGATGAATTTTTTGACGCCATATTTTAGTTTGTGAATAGTTTTAGTTAAGTTAGTATGTAATTTTGTTATTTTTGATGAGAGAGAAGTTTTGCTTATCACGTTTTGAATCTGCATCTCAGAAGGCTTTCATAACAGACACCGAAAGAAAATCTCATCATTAGTTTGCGTAAAATTGAAAACATTCTGAAGATAATAATAAAAAAAGTTTACAATAAGTAGTACTGTGAGAAGATTATATAAACGCGTAGTTCCATAACCACCAACTAAAAACGTATGCGCCTACGCAGTAATACGCAACATAATAAACTTGCATTTAAATTGTTATTAAAAAACTATTGCATTATTTATTACAATAATGTAACCTGATACTTCAGAATTATAGAATACTTAAACGGTAGTAAAAGTATAGAGTTGGGTTTATGACAAATATGTAGCTATTATAATAAAAATCATTTGGAGCTCCTGGGAATAAGCCGATTTTTTTAAGATTTGTCATTGTAAACATAGGCTTTCCCCGCTTCAACTAAACTTAAAAATTTATGATGACCTGTTTCTTAACTCTGGAATAGTTGGAAGTCTTCAAAATCAACATTTCCGCCGAAGACGTCCACTGCTGGACATAGGGCTCCCCCAAGCACCGACACTTCGACCGGTTCTGTGCTTTTTTTATCCAGCGGTTTCTTGCGGCCTTCTCAAGGTCGTCCGAAGGTTGGAAGTCTTCGTCATGTAAATTGTTTTAAAACAAAACATTTTGTATCAGAAATAATCAATTCAGAGATGAACGTAAATTATTGTAGCTGTCAAAAATAACACTATCCGCAGAAAAAAACAATAGGCTGTCTTGTCATTTATTTTTTCTAGCATCTTGTATAGCGCTTACCTTGGAATCTTTTTCTTAAATAAAGAAAAAATAATAAACAACTAAATCTATACAAAGTATGATTTAATGTCGCTTGTCAAGTCTATCTGTGTGACCGCGTTTTTCTTCTAAACTACGCAACCGATTTTGATGCGGTTTTACCATCATTTAGAGAATTTATTCGGGAAGTTTGTGTTTAATACATTGGTATTGCACTTACATAATTAAAATGTGGTGGCATCTACAACGCCAAATGCAAACTACGCGTCAAAGAACTGACGTCACACAAATTCTGCATCGCGCAATTAGAGTTTACCGCGCGATCAACAAAGACTATCCGGCATGTATCGTTGGGCAGTTGCCCGCCAGACACGACACGCGTCTGGTCGGATGATCCTCCCTTTTCTATAGACGATGAGTGAACTTTACACCCTGTTCCTCATACCTCTAAAATAAAAACGAAAACTGTTGACATAATTTTTAGTCAAGTCTTAAAAACCGCACGAAACAGGGACGGGTCACTAATTATGAAAAGTTAAGTAATTTATAAAGAAAAAACCTTTCCACAGTCTTTGAAAACAAAATACTCCCTTAACTAATGGCGCGAAATGAGTACCATATTTTGTAAAGTATAATTAACGCTAAGGAAATTAAAACAGCACCTATTAATTATCTTTGACGGGCCTTCGTCAGCAGTTTTTAGTGAAAAATTTTAGGAAAATTATAAGTGAAGTACGAAACATATTTTTACGTTTAACAACGCCAACGCAGATTTATTTAGGCCAGTGTTACTTAGATAAAGTTTGGTATTTCATTCCAATCCTTTTCTTCAGCCTAGCAACCAGCCTGACGGTTTTCTAGCATAATAAATATAGAAAAACCAGCCAAGTGCCCAAATTATGCTCCAAATTTATGTCTGCATAATAAAGAGTACCTATTCAATTTTTTATTCTAGTGCATGACGGACCACGCACAATGTTCAGATGAATTTCTTCCAAAAATACACTTAACATTGTAGTTGGAAGACATGTTCTTCCTTAAATCGTTATACGTCACGGTCAATTGTCCAACTGCAAATGTAAGTTTGTGATCTCAAAACAAAAATGTCATAAAACAAAAAATTTACGCTTTTGGGACTTTTTCATTTACTTGTGCTGTGAGACCTTGCTTCCTGCCAAATTTCATAATTTTAGGTCAACGGGAAGTAGGTACAATAAAGGTTTTTATTTATTTGCGATTATCGAAATAGGTCGCATAAATGGCCGTATTATTGCGGTCCCTTGGAGCTCTAAAAAAAACTAATTTGAAATTAGAACTGAAGTACTGAAAATTGTCTTGACTTTTTGATAAAATCATTTTAAAAATGTCAAAACCCTAAAATGGCGATGGTAATGTTATTACTTTTCTATACGTTTTGTTTTCGACCTTTTCATTTTCAAAAATTTTCTTAAAAGGAGTTCTCATAAACGTTAATTTTATGGGCATAAATAATTAATATTTAATGGAAGTTTTCCAGTATGAACAAAGTTTTACTCTGAAGTCAAGATGAAGTGATAAATTGTCATTACAGTGTCTTATTAGATTGGCCTTGATACCAGATTTCCTGAGAGTGACCTTTACGGACCAACGGATTTTCTATTTAATTATATACTTTAGAGGAATCTTAGTGCCAGTAGTTTAGTTTAGGAGTTTCTAATGTTTTGAGTAAAATGTTTTAGTTGTAGCCATAGATACTTAATTATTTATAACTCCTAATAACAAAATATGAAATAATCTTTAGGTACCTTACCTTAACTTTAGGTACCTACTGTCAATTGAAGTTATCAAGCTGATATTTCCAAGAGCCTTTAATAAGCAGGTTTTTAAACCGTTTTAAATACGTTTATTTACGGCAAACATGACGCAATGAAAAAAAAGGTACACGATAATAACAAGTTGGGGGAAAATATGCGTCACATCCACGCAAAACGGCCATCGCTCAGCATAATGCTACGATCCTATGCGAGACAGAGCCACAGCGCTGGTTTTCAGCGACAGCCGGCGTTGACGTGATGACGTCAATCGGTGCAGCATATAATGCGATAACAATAACATCAGCAGCAGCAGTAATAATATCAGCTTGAACTATGGGTACAGACAACTTAAAATTCTCTTCTAACTTATGAACTGACGGACGATAACCAAGTTGTCATCCATCAACCCGCACGGAGGCCACGTGGTGGATTATGGCCCACTCTCTCACACAAAGAGGAGGCCCGTGTCCCAGCTGTGGGAACGTTATAGAATGGTTACGCTAAGTTGTGGTGGGACAAGAAAAGCTTCTGTCGAACACTTCGGCAGGCGATTTTTATTGACGATGGATAAATGACATCAAACAAGTCCGACTAACATCTGAAAAGTAAAGACTACCTTTGAGCACCGTTTCAGTCCTACAGAAAAATACAATATTTATTTCTGGAAATAGTCTGTTTTCTGAATAAATACCTATTTATTTTCTTAACAATAAAAATGGTAGCAGAGTGAGGTAAGCCTAAGCGTGAAGTGAACTGTAGGATTTTTTCCCACCTACGTTAAGGTTCAGTTAAGTTCAAGGAACTTCTCTCATAGCCGTGGGTGTTGGAAAGACGATTTATTTATAATACATGTACGTACCTATTGTTTTTTACCGCACCTCGATAAACATAAATTGATATTTAGCTGTACATAATTATGTTAAAATAACCTATCATGGAAAGCAATAATAACAAGCCATCATAGACAGACAAATTAAAAATCCGCAGTCGATTTATTCCCTAGCATGACGTGTGACTCCGGATTTTTCATTTGTCTCAAAATCAAAATCAAAATCAAAAGTCATTTATTCAAATTAGGCTGAGAATCAGCACTTTTTGAACGTCAAAATTACATAAGACAGTCCCCCAAAACGCCCACCCGTCACCACTTCCTAGTGCTTTAGCTGGGAAGAAGAAGTGGCGCAACAAACTCCCCAGCAGTGTCTGTCTGTCTGTGATGTCTTGTTTATACCTTTTTAGTTGGCGTTTTTGTCGTAGTTGGGTTTTAGTTTGTATAACTTTGATGAGAAAACCTAGTTTTATTCACCAACATTTTAATTAAAAAAGACGAATAGTTACGACCTTGTACTCGTACCTTAGGTTGGTTCAACGCGACAAAAAACACAACATTACGTAGTTAATTGATTCAGGCGTGACTTGGCGGAAATCCATTATAAAATACAATAGATTTAGATATTATTAGTAACCTATTCCGCTTAACTATTCGTCTCAGCGTCCAGCCCTCGGCGTGTTAACACGTCGTGTTCGGGTTCGCGACAAGTCAATCGTTATCCTGAGAGGCCTCGTTGAGAGGTGAAACACGTGTCGATTTCTTACAGGCTTTTTAAAACTCTTTAAGAATAGTTAAGCTGAATAGGTTACCTACTAAATGTATCTACGTCTATTGTATTTTATGTCATTACGTGTATCAAGTGGCAAATTGTAGAAGCCTCACAAATAACAAGTTAAAATTAAAAATTTCATTATCCCCCGACACAAACAAAGACAATTCCAGGTGATGCTGCAGTATCTGTTCAAGGTGTTCTATGTTCCTCATATATCATTGAAGTAACAGAATACGAAATTTCGAATCGATCAGACCTGTGGAAGATGCGCACATCCATTCATCAAATAGAAAAGAGCTGATAATCTTCAAACGGCTGAACCGATTTTCTTGAATTGTAGCTAAAAACAGTCTCGATCAAGACACCTTTTAACAAAAAATAAATAATCCAAATCGGTTCAGCCGTTTGGGAGCTACGAGGGATCAGACAGATACACACGTTAAACTTATAACACCCCTCTTTTTCCGTCGAGGATTAATAAAAACAAAATTTACCGAGTCAAAACAAACAAAAACCAAAAAGCACGTGCCAAAGCCTAGGCTTTTAGCTCCAACAAACACTATAAAATAGCACGTGTTGTAACCTAGGCTTTTAACCCTAAAACAAACAGCTCATCGGCATCGGACGGATGTGGAAAAACTTTAAACGCCCGGTTTTACAGTTTTATTTGCTCTACACGTTGGTATTTATGCGTTCAGTGATGGGCTGTTTCCTGTCGATGGTATCTGCGATAAATAATATTGCTTTTTTGTTGAAAAAGATGAGCGGAATTTTAAAAGATAATAATGCGTTTGCTAGTTCGCGGATAAATTCGTGAAATAATAAAAAATAAATGTTAACAACTGTGAAGCAGTTTTGAAACTTATGTGTTTGACGCGATTTTACTTGTAGTATTTTAACGAGATTGTTCAAACATAATGTGGGTATATAGGCAAGGGCATTATCTTTCAGGCAATGTAACTAAGTTAATATCTAGCATAGTTAAATATCAAAAACATTTTGAGGTAGGTAATACCTAGGAATTTTCGTAAAAAATACTTAGTTAGCTTTTAGGTAGACGCTACACCTAGGTAATATAATATTTACTAGCTTTTCATATGTAATCCAATAATGTTCCTTAAATGGAAAACATGTTGTAACTGGAGTTTCTGAAAGTAGCAGTTTTTTTTTCTTATATAATCTTTATATAGGCTTAGGTAACTCATCATAAATATTAATTAAAAGTAAAAGTTATCATATTGAAATGTAATAATAGCGCACAGATTACCTTTACCCATAAATGGTGAAATTAATTTTCTCCAATAATTATTTCTAAAAAAGGATCTTTTCTATTATCAAATGCAAATATTTAAATTCAAACCCAATTAAATGGACTTAAACGTTTTTAAATCGTTTTGGTACTTACATAACGAACCATTTATATTATTTATTGATCACTACAGGGGCATTAGAAAGTTCTGCGAATTAATGAACACTTAAAATAATTAAAAGTCAATGACTTTGCATATTAATAGATAGTATTTTTACGATTCATTTCTATCAATGGCAAGGTGATTTAAAGTCTGTATAATGGTGCTATTAAGATAATATAAACAGTAAAGCAGTTAAACATTGACGGTGTTACAGCTGATGGCATTAGAAAAGATACGTCAAAGATATTTTTAATGTAAGTGAAACATAATGGCATTATTGACGGGTTGGATTGAGATAAACATATCAATGTTCTAGATAATATATATTGTGTTTGAAATTTTATCGTTGATATTATTATTTTCTTTTTATTTATAGTTTGCCGTTGTCTTTATAGTTTAAGAATGTGAGAAGAATGGGTAGAGGCTCGACCTAATTTTTTGTAGACGAAAGTCTTGGCGGAGATGACCGCCTCCGCCACTGCTGGTGGTTCCATCAGCCAGGACCAACTTGCTGGCCAAAACCTCTCTGACTCGACTCTGACGAGCAGTTCGCACCATCAATTATATTCAGTTTGAAATTGATATATTTACATTTAACTGGAGTGAATTCGCAAAAGAACTACCTATTGTTTACACTTTGTTTTAAACAATCTTCTTTTATTTGGTGTTTTAATTTTAATTTGTTGTGTGACTTGGCTATCACATTAGGCTGAGACCTGTAATAGTACTTTTAAGGCTTTTCAATAAATAAATCATGGTTGCCCGAAAAGCTATCTACTGATGCTGGATATTGTGAAGGATTAACCAGCAACAAGAACTACCTTAACCTTTTGTATGCCGTAAATACAGACACAATTAAAAATTCATTGTGTCTCGGGTGGATCCACGTTCATGCCAACGGTTAAGGGAATTATGAAGAACAAAGAAGACTAGCCAAATAAATACTAAGCAGAAAGAAAGGCATTGATGAACGTTGGGAATGATGATACGACAGAAGCCATTTCTTTTTAACCACTCTTGTGATGGTCTGGGCCTTCATCTAACCTGATGGTAAGTAATGATCAGGCCGAAGGTGAAAGCGAGCTTCACTCGGAATCCTCAACTATCTTACCTTTGGCTATCTTACATTTAACTGCCGAAACACAACAATGGTTGTTATGGTGACAGAATTAGATAAGATGGTGGTAGCTAGCCAGGCGGAGTAAGAACAGATTCTACCACTAACGAAACCGAGCAGAAATGTTTGCCCCCTCTTCGAATAGAACCCGGGACCTCTGTGTGTGAGACAGGTGGTCTTACCACTAGACCGCTGAGGTGGTTATAGAAACAAAAGTAACGTTTTATTATATGGCTTAGATATTATGTTCATAATTCAAATAAATGTCACACATCTAATAGTTACTGCAGATTACAAATCAATTTTAATCATTCTCGTGCCCTTATCCTAATTTATTTGTGGTCGGCGCGACATTTGTGTTTTTCTTCCATACTTCTCTATTAGTCGTCATCTCGGTAGTCACCCCCTTTCTAGCCATATCATCTTTCACACAGTCCATCCATCGTTTCTTTGGTCTTCCCCTACTCTTATAGCCATCGACATTCATACTCAAAACTACAAATCAATTTTAATAGCGAACTTAAGCGATTACTTCTAATATTACGTGTTCACATTCATTAAATTATTGCTCCAGGCAATCTTCTTTATAAGGATCTGTAGGTATCTTACGTCACTAACAGCTGTAAAGAACATTAAACTTTTACATCTCATCAAATTATGTGTACTAAAATAGTTCTTGGAAACTAAATTGATGACCAACAGAAGTATTGAATAAAACTAGTCTTACAACATAAATCACTAGTGAATCACTAGTGATTCAAGATATGATTTACTCTGGTCGCCATTGACGTCTATATTAATATAATTATTTACATCAGCTTTAAATACAAACTTAAATTTACCAACACTGTACCGAAAAAATCGAACACAATGTACAGGAGGTAGATTTTGCCGACGGCAAATTGTAATTTGTAGTTAATTCACCAGAATCAGTGCATGACCTCATCAGTCAATCGAGAGGTCTTGAAAAAACAAATGCGTAACGACCACTGATTATCAGTGAGGGTAAAAACTAAAGCAGAGCATATACTGAATGGAAGTATCGTGTTTCATATCAAATAGGATTCATTGACACGGTTACGTCGATAACCTTTGGCATTGGGCCATCATTACGGTCGTTTCTAATGCTCTCTGTAATATTGTTGACGATAATTATTATTCTAATAAATAACTAGATGAGACATAAGAAATTAAGCCAATAAACTGTAAGAAAAATGAAATTATTTTAAATGTTGAAACTAAAAAGATATATTCAAGGTTACACAGCTTACCATCGCCGCCGGCGACATAATTTGAGAAATTCCTATTAATAAGGATCCACTTGGGAACAATAATGTTAAGAATAACTAGGTATTTTGCCTCCCACATACAAAAAATAACAGGGATGAGAGAGAGCCACAAGCTAGTAAAAAGAATAATAATGGAAGAAAGCATTTTAACTTTACAGAGCTTTTGAATAGAAAAGTGATGTATACCAACTTAGATAAGAATTGCAACTGCAAGGTACTAAATATTCTCTTCCAAAACACATAAATTAATAAGTCAGTTTGAACACAACAATTAAAACTGAAAGAGGAAAACTCCGATGCAAAGGGAAGGCCAGTTTGAAAACAATTTTACACGCATAGATCACGCAGATTTTCGTTGTATTTGTAGCACTCAATGCAATTCACTACACGAAAAAACTAGTACTGGTGTAAATGTGATTTCACCCCACCGCACAAAATTAACATTTGAGAACTTGTCAGTGCCTTAATTCTACAAAATTAAAACTCAACCTTCGGGATTTAAAAGTAATTAACCCGCGAAGTTATTCTCGCGACCTTTCCTGATAAGATTACCCGGAGATTGCCACACAGCCTTGATATTGTTTCAAGTTATTACTGAGAGTAAGCGCATTTTCTACAACGAATTAAATTGAGAGAAAATTGGAATTCGATATTTTATTTGAAGGAGACTCAATTTTGAAATAGTGTGACATTTAGTACCATACTAACAGAAAGAGAGTAGTTAGAAGAAGAAGACGCGCTGCGCAGACCCTTAATAAAGTGGGATATGGCAGAAGGAAGAGGCTGATGATAGGTACTTACTAAATGATAAACGGTACATCGATAATATCTTAACCTACTAGTATTATAAAGATGTATGTGTGTTTGTATGTGGGGGGTTATTTCCGGAACTACCAGTCGTTGGATAGCCCTTGGGAGCCGAGCACAAAGAAAAAAGTCCGAACAAACGCTAAGCGTAAACGAAAACTAGAGCGGGTGAGCGATCGGATGCGACGCGGTGCCAACCAGGCCCATCACGCGGACGAAATCAAGAAGCTAGTAATAAATATAAAACGATGACGAGTAACAATTTGAAGCAATAATAACATTTTCATACGTAATTATAAAACCAGGTCAAACATACACTAAAAGGATTAATATTTTGACCTCGTCAGTAATTACAATTAAATTGGGAAATCGAATCAACGTTTTGGCAAATTGGTAACAAATAATTGATGATTAAAATGCAATTATCATTTTACTAGATGACTTTTAACCTATTTATGATTATGACTTCCGGTGAACTTGACATGGACAATATTATTATAGTACTTCTAAATGTTTAGAACAAGGAAATGAATGGAGTTGTTTATTGATACAGGGACATTTGTATAATCCTCATAATTATCGAAAGTTAAAGGTTAATTAGATTAATAGCCAATAACAAGTATTATAAAGGCAATAATCATTAAGAGAATTGTAAATATGATAAATTAGAAGATACTTTATCTTTTATGTACCTACATTAAACTATGTATCAATATCAGTTACTGACTTAATCCATGATAGCAAAAAAATGAAATAAAAAGGAAATAATCAATGTTCCATGAAAATGAAAGAAACCACGTGGATGAAGTTCCAGGCAAAAACTAGTGCTATTTAAATCCGCTGGAAAAGCACTTTATCATTTTAATTTGATCCAAATCCACTTTATAGGAACATAGTGAAAATAAATGGAACAGAATTTTATTAAAATACAGACAAATATTTTTACCAGGCTTTTTATTTATTTGAGTAAACTAAAAATATTATCCTGTTATTTTACCCAAATAGCTTGCTAAACCAATTTTATTAATGAAATGAAATGTAGACAACAGAAATATACAAAACAGTAATCATAAAAAATCTTATCTGATTTTTTATAAAATGAAACTTATCGACATCGCCATCAGCAAAGAAGTTACATCACTAAATTATTTACCGTCTCTCGTTTGCAAAAACCACAAGATCTACGCGTCATACAGTCTGCGCCATGTCGGTCTGGTTGCAGTATAAACAAAAAATCACAACCACATTACTACCACAATCCATGCAAACAAATTACACCTTTATGTCCATAACTTAAGAGTCTAAACAGCCGCAGAATTAAGTAAGTCAGTCGCAATCCAAGACAAACTGTCGCCGATTATATTTACGCGAAATTGAACTCTAAGTTTAAGTACAGAAAGTCGTAGAGGTAGTAAATTCAAGTTGGTAGTAGCAAAAAATAATAAGCCTCTAGTAATACTTAACATTAATCACGAAGTCAATGGAACGCCGGCAAAAGTAAAATTAATCAGTTATTGGTTACGATTCATTGGTCAAACAAGGTTAAGTGCCAAAAGTATATTATTTCATTGCGTAAGGTCCGAAACTTACGCCTTATTTGCTTTAAGTAATATAATTAACAATTAATTAAAGCATTTTTGCTGTGTGGTCTCTGGCCACCTTGTTTCTACTTTCGTAAGTGTTAAGACACAACTAAAGGATACTATCAGGTAAATTTTAATGGCTTGCATTGATGACATCGTATTGCACGAATTCATCTGACAAGCGTGGCGATAATCTTATTGTTAACCATGTTTTGTCAGTTATAATAGGTTCAGTTTTAGGTTCATGTTCATTTTTGAATGTTATCAAGCCTTCAACTCAGTTTTTCAATTATATTTATAACGTATATAGAAGGTTCTAGTCCGGTGGTGCCTCGTTGTCTACTCAAACCTGTTCGCGTACTACATTTATAACATTACGATCAGCGTATCTGACTAGATTATCAAATCCTACAACAATGCCTCATTCTAACTTAAGGGAGCAATTTGAATTCTATTAGCTAGACAGTACACTTACTTGATAGCAAGTAGAACCCCACCTGAATGCCTAAGATAATGTCTGCTTACTTCTTCTTTGACAACAGTTAAAATGGCGTCATCATCATCAAGTACTTTAAGTAATTTTCCACCTCAAGTACTTTTTCTAACAACTTAATGACGGGAAGGGATCGTATTTTTTTCTTGTGTAATTTCAAAACGGATAATTTTGTTTTTATTGTAACTACCATGCAATACTTTCTTGATAATGTAATGATGTAATTTACTCGCTGCTTCAACATTGTAGGTATAGTTTTGACAACCAGTTTTTGTAAATTACCAATAATTTTCGAGCAAGCAAGATGAACTTATCACGATTAAGTAGAAAGTTATGTTCACAGGGAATTATTAGCCTCAAGATTCACGTAAACATGGCTTTTCCAAATTGATATGAAATCTTCATCATGTATGTATGTCAGCTTCGGATTTGAAATCCTGGGAGGTCTTCTTTTGTTTTTATTAAAATAAAAATTTCTTGTTTTATTTAAAACAACATTTCATGTAATGTTCCCATCAATGTGCACCGCTAACAAGACATTAATTACCGAGTATTAAATTCCACCAATATGTCGAACGTGACACAATTCCATCACAATTAACCCCGCAAGCCATAATTAAATATCACTTAGCCTTTCAACGGAGATCATATCAGATATTAATGATGCTTCATTACACTCAAATACTGACTTATACCTTACGTTTTGTGGAGGGAAAACTGATGAGGATATTAGCAGCTGTTTTCTCAATGAAGTCATAACAAGGAAAAGTGGTAGAAGTCGTCAACAAACCTCTCACGACTTACATATTATTATTATTAGTAGGCCAAATGGGTATATGGTATAGTATTATTCCAAGTAGCTTCTTGTACCAACTTAGTATAATAATCAACCATAGTTAATTTAGAATCCACTGCAGACCATGATCCGCCTACATAGACCATTGCAATAAACGGCCCGTCAGAAACATTATCATAATCGCCACGCTTGACAAACGAATTTGCCATTGCAGTTTGTTAGGCTTAAATCAGAATGTTGCTGCCCATCCCCCTGACATGGTCTCCTGATTGCTTTTCACAATATATAGAGAGCTGTACCAAATTCTATTGTCAACAGAGCAGGCGGATTGTGTTTGAAGGTAAATTCAATACATAACTGAGAATGTTTACTTAAGTCAAAAAACCAATACAATATTTCATTCAAGATAAATTAAGTCAGGCATCGACTGAAAACGATGTGAATGATGCCCTAATTTTGAAAATTAATTATTTTCTATGTCAAAACTTCATTTATTTTGTTCTTTAATTAATTAAAGCCAGAGATGGGATAATCTATGCTCGCTGACTTGGCTTTTAAGCTTATTTCCGACAAAGGGGTTTATTTATGAAGACGTTACAATATTTCGGAAATAACAAAATTAAATAAAGCTTCTTTAGATTGAATTAAGAAAGTGTGTCTAGCAGTACCACAATAATCTTAGGTTTTAAATAAAAATAGAACGTGAACCACTTTTTATCTCACACCATAAAAGCGAAGATAACGAGACGTACATGTAATTCTTTTCACTTGAGTAAGAATTACCCAACAAGCGCAATAATTATCGTTTTAAAAAGTTCCACTTTTAGCATCTTAGATCGTGTTCACGGTTCGTTCTTTTCTCTGGAATCGCCCATCTCGCAAGCTAATGTGACTACTAAATAGCGTCCATGAATTATAAATACATCGTAACTATCATTATTTACGGCATCCATTACGTCGCCACTACCTTAATGTTCTATATCTTTGGTTTAAACCCGTCAGTGAATACCAAACAATGAGATAGATCGCGCATTTGACGTACCAATCAATTTCCTGTCGCGGTGCTTAGCACGGGCCATAATGGTTATGGTTTCCTTCGCAACTCGACTATTATCTTCACGGGTTTACACTGAATTATTTTAAACGTAAGCAGAAGCAATAAAGTTTTCGAATCCGGTTCCTTTATTGGTAGTCCCTCATGATGTTTCCTTAAGTGATTGTGAAATTGTGTGAACATTTCGTTTGGTTTGTGAATATAATGGGAAATAACTGTTTGGATATGATAATGCATTTGATAAAGTTTATCTCGTAGAACGGTCAGCTGGGCTATAAAGTTTCTAACTGACTATTGTATTAAACGTTGATAAATTCATGGAGTTGCTTGCATTTCGTTAAGTATCTATTAACATATCATAATAACAATAAACAAACGTCAGTATACAGAAGCATTAAGAGGCGTATCACAAGGCACAGTCTTGGGACCACAAACAATTCAACACTGAATTGCTCTTTGTTTTCAAATGATTACAGTTACCGTTTTATCTAGTATTTCTCCATATTCCAGAAGATGAAGGTAGAATGAAATTACCTGCAACAAAGTAAAGTGTTTGATTAGTTGGATGAATATTTTAATATAATATTAGCTTCACCGTTTGTAGTCTTGATTAAAAGTAGTTTGCGTTCGCGTACTATATTCTGAGTACGTGGTTGGTTGGATATTACATAAAACCTTCACTCTATTGGTTTTTTCTAAACAAAGACACTCCGACACATTAAACACTACATTAAAAAAAAGGAAGTTAAAAGAGGCCTTTATTCTAATTAATTAATTGTGCTCTTTTGACATGAGCCAGCTAAAACCCCTAAAGCAGAACACAATAGCAACCAAAGAGAATGTATAACAGCAAACTAACATGTTATCTGCCAAATTAAATACATAATTAGATTTTCCTGTACATCCTGTTCCTAGTACGTTGTTAGTTATGTTAATTAGCAAGAATTACAATGATTTTGACATACGTTACTAATAATTTTAGAATGTATGCAGGTATATAATATTATACTACTAGCTTTTGCCCACGGCTTCAACCGCGTTAATATCGGAAATTAACCTACGGAAACGTACTGCTTTGATCAAAAGTATCGTATGTTAGGACATTCGTTACTTTTACAATTTGACACACAGGAAAAAAATCTGTTTTTTTTTCGCGATTTCAAGCTTTGTCACATAGTGAAAGTTGTTCATAATGAGGAGTGTATTGACTCCTTAAGAGGATGCTCATGAATTAAATCCCTGTATAAACTATAATTGTTACATCTACGTTCTTATCTTAACGACTTCGATAACTAGGGTGACGGCAGTTATGTAAACATAGTGTTATTACTTATTAGTTCATTATTACTTGTTCTATTATAAACCTTATCGGTGTTCATTCATTGGTGTGGTTTACAAAAGTATTATTGTAAACTATAGTAGCATGTGATGTAAATATTTAATGAACTATTTTTGGTAGAGGAAAACGAAATTATAATCGTTTGTTAAACGAATGGTGGTTGTTATATCGTTGGTTTTTAAGCAAGACTTCTTTTCTCTTCTTTTTCTTTCTTCTTTCTTTTTTCCTCTTTCTCATATCAGTTACGATTTAGTAAGGAATCACAATTTTTTTATTAACCTGTATTGTCCAACCTCTGGACACAGGTCAAAGAATTACTTATGTCGTGATTACTTATACTACGAGTGTTGAGAAGAAACCGAAAACATTAATTGAACGCAAAAATCAATCCCTACAATAGTTTCCCTATGACCTTCAAAAACTTAAAACAACACATTTCAAAGACGCTACCCCATTAGACCCTCAACTAAAAAAAACCTTCCCCACAAATTCCCTTCAACATGGAACCTATCACGTACAAAGCGATTGAGTTAAAATATTAATAATTCACGCATGCGTTCAAAGGAGCTGGGCAGAGCAAATCCTCTTAGGTAACTCAACGTTAAAGGTCGGGTTACTAGGTTATCTGTGGCCTTAGGATGAGGAAGATTGTTTGCAAGCGGGTTAATTATAAAGGCAGATGATGGTTGAGGTTGAGCGTTAAGTTTAGAGCCTTGCTGTTTCAATGAAACTAGTATAAATTTCGTTTGGATCATTCAGGAAATCGGTGTGTGCGGTTGAGAAAATTTGTTTTGAAGCCAATGAAAAGGAAGTGAATGATAGCTGGACGGCTGAATGGAGAAGCAATATATTTAGCGCCGACCCCAGGTACCTTCCTTACAGGGAACAATTGCAGACACATAATATGTCTGCAATAGCAACAAGCTTAGTAGCCTTTTTTTGTTCGCTTTAATTGATTCCAGCAGAGAAAACGGTAAAGCATTTTCTCCAAATCACTGAATAATAGCTGAATCACCTAGCGAATGGGATATTACAAAAAACCACTACCACTAAACCAAGAACCTAGTGTAAAGCTTATTGGGTTTTTCATTTCTCGATTTGGGCCCGGTTGATGGTATACACTGGCGCGATATCGCGGGCGCGACAGGGGTCGCGCCCCCAATATCACGCCGGTCTGCACGAGCCGTAATAGGGTCACTCTGAATTTACAAACCCCTTGACAATTCAAAAGTGCCTGTAATTGGTTTATTTGAAATAAATGCTTTGAGTTTGAGTTTGAGTTTGAACAACCATAACTAGCGAAATGAGGGTGTACTATAGGTACACCTCTGCCTAACCCTCTGCGGATTAGAGACGTGATGTTTACTTAACCTAGAAAAGAGTTCAAAACCGAGACCACACATCACAAATAAATTATGAAACCTATCTGCAACAAGCTCAAAGAGGCAGGCAATGTTGCTCATAGCGTCATAAGCGTGCCACTGTAAGCTACCAAGTTACACCATATTAAGTTACAACTCACGCAGGACAATAAACAAGAGGCATGATAGACCATGTCGTGTTTCATAGCTTATTACCGTGAATATAAAAATAAATAAAGTGAACATATGTATGTTCACTGTAAGCTTATATTCTTTAACAAAGCCAACGAGGCATTCCTCGTTGATCTTATTATCCGGCTGTCGCTGAAAACCAGTGCTGTGGCTCTGTCTCGCATAGGGTAGCAGCATTATGCTGAGCGATGGCCGTTTTGCGTGGATGTGACGCATATTTTCCACCAACTTGTTATTTCCGTGTACTAATTTTCATTGCGTAAATATAAACCGCAAATAAACGTATTTTCTTTCAGTTCCGTTTTATCCTAGACTTCTGAACGTAAAGTTTTGGGCCTGATCCTCAGGTCGAGCAAAGTGTTACTGGGTTTTTCCATCAGAAATTTCGGCAGCAGACCAGAGTCTGGATTTGTGCCCGGTTGATGGCAATAGGCTCGCCCCCTTTTACATGGGACTTGAACATAAATGGCAAAATGCAGGTATACCGTAGATATATCACTGTCTAAATCTTGGGGGATTACAGGCAATATGTTATGTTATGTTGAACATTACTGCCAAAATGTTGGTGTTATTACCACACACAGACATACCCGAGGGACTGAGTGAGACCCTGTTCACTACATAATTATGTACTTAATGGAAGGTCAGAACATGAGAATTCCAGTGGTTACATTTAGAATTCGTGTAGGCGGTGGGTCAAAGGTAGCACTGTTTTGATAATAGCTTACAAACCGCAAGCCTGAATGAGTGTGTAGTAAGTCTGAAACCAGAAATTCTTTAAACAGACAACCGATAATGGCATAGGACGAAGGAATGTTAGGAGTAATAGCGATGAAAGTTCAGTTTACGTCAGGCGTTGATTAATTTTCTGAAGTATTCATAGTCTTTTCTCAATTAAATTTAAATAGTACATTGCCAGTCTCATGAAATGCAATAGAATGCCAAACAAACTAATTCTCTCAACAAAATTCCACTTCATCACTTTATTATGCAGAATTCAAAATTAAACAAACTCAAAATAATTTCAAAACAGCTTTACCGTTGTCTGCAGTTGCAGTTTGCATAAACAACGTCATAACTCCTGAAGTTGGATGGAATGATACGATAGTTCTACACATTAGAGATAATAGAAAAACCGAATATAATGGAAGGAAGGGAAATACAGAAATAATGTAGAAAATTGACTACAGATTTGTTTACCTGCAGATTTGCATAGTTGATATAAAGGCTAATTAAACGTGAGCTTATAAAGATCCCCACTGGTGGGGATTTGTTGGTGGGGATTTCTGGAATAAATCGAAAATACTACTAGGACGTGAAAATTATACAATTTTTATATTCCTCAATGGGTTATAAATGCAGAATCGGGGACAGATATTCTTCTCAATACATTTTTTTTAAATTGTAATATAGGTACGTAATAAAAGACAGAGAATAAAATGATTCTATAATAAAATTCACACGCAAATTCACCTTTAATTTACAACCACTCAAATGCGCAAGAAGTGGGTGTACAACGGCGTAAAAACGCTTTCAACCAATGATATGCCATTTGATATTCTCGCGTTGTCAGCAAAAACAACATTGTAAGCAAACCAATGTTATACAATGTTGTGCCTAGTCATATGTTACCTTGGTTATGAGGAATATCAATATTAGCTACGAGTATGTACGGTAACTTAGCTTCGGTGTAATGTTTATGTTTACTGTACATAATATTATGTATTCGCCACATACAGGATATAAAGAAAATATTTATCGCAAACAGTATTATGTTACCATACATTGTATGAGAAGATAAATTACAATAGACGTAGATAGACTTGTCGCGAACCTGAACAAGACGTGTTGCCAAACCAAACAAACAAATCCATTTTCGCATTTATAATAATTATTATATTATACAATGTGTAACGGAAAGGGTATATCTATCCAAAAGGGGTGGAGATTACATTAGGTATAGAATCTCTATGCAAAGTTTCAGCTCAAAATAAATTACTCAAATCATTTTTTACCAAACTTTAGGTTTCGTAAGTTTATTGAATTATGAATGAAAAATTGATTGTCAAATCATAACAAACATTTCACCGCATTACGAAGATCAGACGGGATCGAATAAGCCGAAAATACTTAGAAGCGCGAGCGGCACAGAATACAATAATAGTACCGAGCGGTTGGTATCATGTACTGAAATTTCTCATCATGTTCGTAACATGTAGAAATAAGATTATAAAACCCTTGCCACATAGTTTGTTATCATCCAAAGAAGCCGTGCACTTGATATGTATATACCCTTTCCGTTACACGTTGTATAAGTTAGGATTATCCATATCTTCTGTATGCTGCCTCGTTAGTCTAGTGGTCGCAAGCGCTTCTGCTGCGAATGAGAGCAAAGTGTTTTTGGGTTTTTCCATCAGGAATTTCTCAGAAGCATGACCGGTTGATGGCAATAGGCTCATCCCCATATTACATGGGACTTACACATAACTGGCGAAATCTGGGTGTACTTTTATGGGTACACCCTGCCTCACCCTTCGGGGATTACAGGCGTGATGTTAAGTCTTCAGTATGAGTTTAAAATGCACTATAATCCACCCAAATCCAAAAAAACAAGTCCCAAAGTAGGTAAGTTTCCTTAAATCCTTTCTCGGATAGGTTTAGACAGAGATGAGGGTGGCTATGTTACTATAGACAATATTATTGGGATGTTTAACTCAAACTTGAGCCAAACATCACACAAACTATATCTTCTAACACTGACGCAGCTAAACTTGGATCTTCGGATGACGTCAAAAGCGATACCGAAGTAAAACTATCAAAACAAAACACGATCTCTTCAGAATAATTACTTCTACTTACCCTCGGGGAGTCGTGCTTCATAGTAGACAGATGTTTGAACTTACAAGACGTTATATTGTTATAGTGAGAAATGCTTCAGGCGAGACCTTTGCTTGAACTTTGATTTAATATTGTTTTTCTTATAACTATGGAAGCTAAGAATGGTGAAGTGTTTTGTTTGGAACATTGTGCATTAAGCCGTTTCCTCATTGATCGGTAAACAGCAGTGCGGTATGCTCTGTACCGAAACGATATCCCTGCTTTCATTTACAGACGGTATGTTTTCGGTAGATCATGGTCATGTTCGAACACATCTGCCAAATTTTATCCAAATCCGTTCAGCCGTTTTAGCGTGAAAGCCGAGCATGCTGTAAAACGCGTGGCGTCAAGCGGTACCGAAACGATCCCGCCCCGCTCCCGCGTATCAGTTACTGCTCATTGAAATATAGGAGCTCGGTAAGTTTTAGGTACCGAGTATATCGACCATGCCGATCCCGCACCGCTGACATACCGAACAGAGAAGATATGGCCTAAGAGAGGAATGCAGATTTTCCTATGGATGAAGTGACAAGTAACTTAGCACATGTTAGCACAAGACTTGTTGAGTAGCTAAGTTTAGATATGATGTAAGCCACATAGGATCGAATATAGTTAGAAGAGTAAGTATAATGGAAGAAGATATCTAATTGCGTAGAATAACTTTTGCAGATTATAAAATAGTTGAGATTATAATATAACAAGACACATTATATACTTAGGTAGATAATATCAACATTAAATTATAGTCATAACCTTAATGATGATGACGATTGTATTGACGAACTGAATTAAAACAAAACTTGATTTTTTTAGCACACAAGTGAACTGAAAAAGTGCTCTAAAAATGGTGTAGTAGAAAGTAATAAAGATGAATAGAATAAATCACTGGAACAAAATCAGAAGCAGTTAACGAACCGTACGTGTCCATAATAACTTAACTAGCTAAAAGACAAATGCGAATAAAATAAATCTTTCGCAAAATTATTCAAATGACTACCTCTCAGAGGAGGTCGTATACTCTCAAAATCTATGTACAAAATTAGATTTTACGATCATTTATTTTGTTTGATCCTTTTATAGGTGTTATTATTTTGCCATTTGCTGTACTTTATAGTTTTTCCTTTGTAAAGTATTATAATAGTTTCTATACCTTCCCACGCATGCCCTACACTTTATTAGACGTTATTTTACAAAAGGTTTAAACCTTTTGTAAGATGTGAAAGTTTGTGTGAAAGGTTCTTTTTTCATTGAATGTTTCTTTTGTTTAGTTTTGTACCAATTACAAATTATTGTTGAATATTAAAGGCTCGTGCAGACTGGCGCGACGCGACACCAGTAATTATTCTACCGTGAAGTTTTCTATTGTTAAGAGTCGCGTCGCGCCATCACGTCACACCAGTCTGCACGAGGCTTGATTTGCAAGTCTAGTGAGAGTCACCGGAATCGGTTTTAAAAATGGAACATTGTTTGATGGGTAATGGGAAGGCTGGGACTCAGTACCTACTGATTTATACGGGGTAACTATTTTCATAATTAACATTACTAGTTTTTTTAGCAAACGGAACTTTACACTAAACAACAAACTTATACTCAAGACCTTTAAAAAAAACTTCAAATATATTTCTCTAAAAATACACGTGAAAGTTATTTAGTTTTTCAGAAGGTCGCATTAACGACCCCTGGCAAAAAAATATACAAAACAGCTGCTTATTCAGCTAAAGAAACATTATGTAAAAGATTACATTCATAAAAAAACCTTTCAATATTTTTTAGTTGCCTGAGTTTTATAAACCTCAATGTGAAAAGAAATTGGTATTTGTTAATGAAGCATTTATTGGTAAAAGTAAAAATTTCGTTCTGTTCAAATTATTTTGATCTATCGTGAAAATAGGAGAACCAACTTTTCGTTCAATACTTATAATCTACCTACGAAATGTTACATCTATACATAGGATATTAAAGCTGAAGGGGGTCGAAAGTCTGTACATGGAAGATATTCGAAGAAAAGTTATCTGGGGACACTTAGAATCGATAACAGAACACCTACCAACAGATTTTAGAATTTTTGTTTGTTTGTCTGTTGACCGCGCATCACGTCGGAACTACCAGTCGGATTTGAAAGATTCTTTTTGCATTTTATAGCCCAATTCTTGAGGAAGGTTATAGGCTATGTAACATCACACTACGGCCCTCAGGAGCCGAGCAAAACGATAAAAGGCAGAAAGAACGCTAAGTGAAAACGAAGTAATAGAGCGGGCGGGCGATGGGATGCAACGCGGTGGGCCGGGGGCCGAAGTTTCACGAGGACGAAGTCACGGGCAGAATCTAGTACTAAATAAATATATTGATTATAATGCAGTTTATTTTGATAATATGATGGTTTTATCCCAAAAACAAAATAGGTTTTGATTTATTTGCGAGTATAAATATGTCGCATAAATGACCGTTTTTTTTTTTTCATTGGCTTAGAAGCTTTTTAGAGCACCAAGGCACTTACGACTTACGTATTGGGTATAAATTTCAATTTGATACCTCCAAGCGTTTCTGAGAAAAAGGGTCTTGACAGACTGACAGACGGACGAACGGACGACGGACAACGAAGTGATCCTATAAGGGTTCCGTTTTTTCCTTGGTTATCTTACACTTTTTTCGGTCGACGTAGCTATCAACAAGCAACTTCGTTCAAAAAAAAAATAACATTAACAATTTTCACCAGATTTCGCCCACAAATACCACCAGATCTCGATCACACTGCCATTCGACATGGCCTGTCCGAGACATACTAAAACATTTATTAATGATCTCAATAACAAAACACATTTAGAACCTTGAGGTAGTGTCGACATATATGGATATTTGGTCATTGTCCCTCTCCTTTCACTTTCGATTGCCCAATACTAATTATCTAATCTCGATCATTAATCTGGAGCGAATGGTGACCCCTACTATGAGGTTGTGTATTTTCAATGTGATTATTGTGAAAATAAGGTAGGTACCTTAAAGAACAAAGATTTTCCAACGGAAAAGAAATCAGATATTTATTTAAAGTAAAATTATAGGAATCTAATCAAAGTTAAAGTTAAAATATACTTTTTTCTCCGAAAAAAATTATCCATTTTGAATGTAAAATAATTTTATTATAAAGTTATTTTATAACTTTCGTAAGAGTTTTCTTGTATGATTATTACAAGTCTTTTTGCATGTATATTTCAGGTTTCAGGATTTATTCTTAGTTTTTATTTATATAATTATATAACCATCTGTTTTATTGTCTGTCAAATGACTTCGAATCTTGTGCCTATAAATAGTACGTTTTATTTGATATCAGTTTTATCTTGATTTTAGGCTTTATTTTTTATTTACTTTTTTGTATTTTTTTATGGATCATGTGGTTTGCAAAAATGATTCTAACTAATTTTTTTTTTTTTCTACATGTGAGTAACTTTCGAAAATAAATGGTAACAAAAAACTAGTAGTTACTATGATTGTTCGCCGTTCGCAAATAATGGGCAGCCAATTTTCAAGTCATAGCACTATTGTATCCGTATGTTACTACGATTCATTATTATTAATGTAACTTATCTAACTTTGATTAATTTTGGTTGCTATTGATCAAAAGATAGCTGTTAACTTTCGGTAAATTATGCAAAGATAATATTTTTGGTATTTATTTTGGTTGGATTGTAACTAGCCAGGATTGTTTTTATTTGTAGTTCAAAATTAGAATGTAATTTTTTTATATTCGCTATACATATTGTTCTTACAGTTACAGTTACTCAGTACAGTTAGTTCAGTACAGTGTAGTTCTTACAGTTACAGTTAGTTACAGTTGTTTTTTTTATGAAAACACCCTAGGGAAAGAGGGGGGGGGGTTTTGTTTGTACCTACTTAACACACATTATACTGTGTCGTGTTGTGCTCTGACGCGGGATATATCAATCAAATGAATCTGTTCAAGACTACGTCAAATCACAATGAGTTTGGATTGGCTAACACTGCGTCAGAAGGCGTCACGACACGACACAACACAGTAATGTGAATCCGGCTTAGCTGTGATAATAATCTGTACCTACGTTGTAATCAAGTTATGTTTTATTGTAAAAAATAACATACTGATGGGTCGAAAGGAAGATAAATAAAGGTTGGAGTTTTTTTTTTTTAAACTTAGGTGTTTGCGCGTAACATTTTCACATTTCCAGTTTTGTGGTATTTAAATATTGCAAGAATAAAATAATAAATATTAATATATTATAATGAAGATTCGTGTTGTTATGTCGTGACTAGTTAAGGCTCGTTCACACCGGCGCGACTTGTCGCGCGACGCGACACCGGCAATTGTTCAATCGTGAAGTTTTATTAGAAATTGTATTGTTAAAGTCGCGTCGCGCGACAAGTCGCGCCGGTGTGAACGAGCCTTTAAATGTCATTACTATTAAATGTGATATTTTTCATTTTTATCTAACAACAATCAATGCATAATTATGTATTATTAAGTCTAGACCTTGGAAAAATAATGGATGGATCTGCAATGAGGAGGATAACCTATAATAAAAATTATATTTTAATTTATTTTTCGTTTAGTTGGCTTTTATATATTTTATTAATACCTAGCGACCCGTCCCTACTTCATGCGGTCTTTACGACTTGACAAAACAACGAAATTTCTTTACTATTAACGTTAACACTATTACAATTCAGAAGCCTTAGTGTAAGTTTGCAAGTGAGTAAACGTAACTATCGCGTTTGCGTTAAGATTTGACTGATAGATCATAATGCTAAGAATATAAAGGTGAGAATAATAATCTAAACGCAAACGCGATAGTTACGTTTACTCACTTGCAAACTCACATTAAGGCCTCTGTCAGTCAAATCTTAACGCAAACGCGATAGTTACGTTTACTCACTTGCAAACTTACACTAAGGCATATTTAAGCAGGTGTATCAAAGGAAAAGTTTGGATGGTTTTTTATTATCAAGTTCATTATCAATTCCCATCGTTAACTATTAATGAGGTTCATTAAATTAACGGTAGTGGACTTAAAGATTTATTGTCGATGATGTACGGTTATAAAATTAAGTTGAGACATAAAAATACTTATGTTGTAGTATTGCCTATTGGGATAATTGTGGGAAAACTAAAATGGTTGTGACTTACTGTCTCTACTTATCAAGAATATATATAAGCAAATCAGCAGAATAGACATGACTATACCATAATACTTGTTTACTCTAAGGGTTGGATAGAGGTGTACCTATAGTACACTCACATTTCAAATATCGTTAATAAAAGTTGCTTGAAGTTCTAAGACGATTAAATGTCAATTATTTTTTTAATGTATAAAACAAACTCAAACTCAAACTCAAACTCAAATTCTTTATTGCAAATAATTATTACAAATATTTAATAAGTTGAAAATAGTGATAGAATTTTTTCTTCAATTATATTGTGTAAAAAAATAGTATATTATGCAACTAGTGAATAAAGGACGGATTTAAAGCGAGGGCCATAGATGAATCACGACCAAGTGAAGGATTCTAAAGACTGAATCACGACCGTAGGGAGTGATTCATGATGATTGAATCACGAGCATAGCGAGTGATTCAAGTGTTAGAATTCTGAGCGACGCGAGTGATTCATGGCCCTCGATATAAATCCGTTTTATTCAAGAATTGCATACTATACTTTATACCATGACTACGAGAAAAATAAAGATATAAGCGAAAATAGACATTTAATGAAGAAGAAAAAGTTTTTTTTTTTAACTTTGCCCCACTCCAGGAATTTCTCCTGTATCGTGTTTGCGTTTACAAACATTTAAACTGACATACACAAACAGCCAGCCCTGGAACAACTACATGTAGGTCATACAATATTTAATATTTGTCCCGTGCGGGAATCAAACCCGCGACACGCAGCGCAGTAGTCAATCGCTTAACCACTACACCAACCGTGCCGTCGAAATTAATTTAAATGCACATTTTTTTTTTTGCAAGGAGGTTGTATAGCATTGAGATGGATATTGAATATATTGGTGTGTTCTAAATTCAAACACCAAAACAGTGATTAAAAGTGCTTTTTATTCACTGTTTTGCGTGAATAAAATAAGCTTTTTAGAGGGGGAATGGTATAAATACATTTGCTCCCTACATACCTACTCGGGTCACGATGACAGAAAAAGTAATGTCCACAATGAATTCTGTCGGTCTATATTAATTCTTCCACCTGAAAAATACTATCCACTTTATTTCCTAAATTGAATCTCCAACCCCACTGTCCAATAACAAGGCTGTCATTCATTTTTTCGATACAAAACCAATTATAAAATTACACGTGTAGTGGGTACTGTCACGTGTAAAAATATGTCTCCTGTTCTACAGTCTTGAGCAATAAGAAAAAATGAAATTCAAAAAGTATCGATGATTGAAACATAATTAGGTTGGAGTGTACGTAACGGGGCACCGAGGAAAAAAGTTTTTTTTTTAGCAGAAAATGTTTTTTTCGCAAATCGTTTATTTTCTCGATTCTATCGTATTTATCACCTAAATATAAGGTTAAAAGCGTCTTGGTGTTCTTTGTCTCCGACCAGCCGTTTGTCCTAAAAACGATGTCGAAGGGATCCTGTTATAAAGGCGTCAGAGACTATATTCAATTATACTTTTTATCATTTTTATTGTTAGTTTTTTTTACATAATTGATTCTACTCGTGTTATTGCGAATAGTATTTTTTTCATAGTGCTTCGTTTCATATCTACTGATCCTTATGCGAAGCAGAGGCGGGCAGTTAGTGTATAAATACTTTTTGGCCGTGACTGTACAATCAGCTGCTGAGTTATTTATATGGGAGCTATGTGACCGTTCGCACGAGTTTTTAACTGCATTATGTCTGCAAAAGTGTTCCATGTGAAATGGGTGCCGACTTTAACTTGTGCTGGTTGAAAACAATGGTTAACAGTTATATGGTTTGAACAAGAGTTATTTGAGTTTATTTCTTATGATGATTTTGAGTGAAGAGAATTATATTTAATCTCAATCTATAATTTTGGAAATACGTCACTGATTTGACTAATCATCAAGTGAGTAAACGTAACTAGCGAGTTTGCAAGTGAGTAAACGTAACTACCGCGTTTGCGTTAAGATTTGACTGATAGATCATAATGCTAAGAATATAAAGGTGAGAATATAAATCTTAACGCAAACGCGATAGTTACGTTTACTCACTTGCAAACTTACACTAAGGCCTCTGATGTATGAACGTAAACGAGGCAAAATGAGTATGTAAGGATCGTAGCAGATGACGTTCTGTAGTTTGTGCCTACCCCCATAGCAAGAAGGCGTGAGTTTATGTATATAAATTTATTTTCTTTCTCTTCATATTGAAACGTGGCATCAAACTGTCTATAGCGGCCTTTAAAATCAGTGAAACAAAAGTACTAAAGAAAAACTTTCATAGTTTTTTAACTTAAGTATCATAATTGACTTTTCCACAGGAGTATCCCATATCAAACAACCACAACATCGACAATTTATATCAACAATCCGACATACAAACGAAATTGACCCAAACAAAAATGTCACCATAATATCCTATGTTTAATTAAGAAAACAGCACAAAATGTATCAACTGCTTGTCATTCCGGACCAGTCGTTAGAGTTAATTGAAGGAACCGGGTTACTTTTACTATACACTTAGATTAACAATCTATCCTTATTACTGATACTGTAAGTTATGGCTTAAGATCGCTTCGAACATATGTCAAGAGGTGAGGTGGGCTTTTTGACTGTGACACATTAGTCACAGCACATGGCAGGGTCCAGATTTGGACCTGGTAAATGTTCATTACTTACAAGCACATTATTATTCGTATTGTATGAGCCTCTAGTCGATCCAAGACTGATATATTTTCATTTTCAACCCTCTTGACGGATTGCTTCCATGCATGTCATACGACTTTCCACGGTATTCACACAAGTAAGGTCATAATCAGAATGGTATTGTTCAGTTATCAACCTAGTTCCGTTTCTAATAAATCACAGACTGTTTAGAAAACAGTTTCTCAGATGAATCACAAAGTCCTTATTCAACAAGTTTGTTCCCCATAAAGTTTTCCAATATCTTCATTATTGATGAAATAGTCGTCTGTTGACACTTAAACTTTCCACCCTATTTAATCCATTATCTTTCTTCGAAGCCACGTGCCGGAACTTTATAGGTCTGGATGAAGTTCCAGAGATTTTCAACTAGGAACTTACTTAAAAACCATGATTCCATACTAATATTATGAATGCGAATGTAAATCTTTCTGTCTGTTTCCTTTTCACGAGCTGAACGGATTTCGATGGGCTCTATGTATCTACGTATGGATCTATATTGTATTTGTTGATAGCTGGGCACAAATTATCCGGAATCCAAGCTGTTAGGGCGTTTATGCACTACATGTAACACTACACTGATGTAAAATCTCATACCTATATTTCCGGATCACGTGATATTTACTTGAAAATCGGACTGCCGTACCGTAAAATTCCTTGTAGTGCATAATCGCCCTACTGAGAATTTCCAAATGGAAAACCCGTTGTCCAACCCAGGACACGCTCAGCAGTTATGATAAAGCAAGACACAAATAAAAATAAAAAAACCATTTACAGGCAAGTCAAGAAGTCGATCAGTTATTCAGAAATTTGAAGTTAATTAGCCGTTCCAAAACGTAGATCTCTAAGGAAAAGAAAGGGCAAAAAACTCAATGGACACTCTTTTAAATCGAGATTATTACAAAATGACACATCATAAAACTCAAAAGTAATATATTTTCTCAATTCGCAAGATGAAAAGACATATTTACGTGCCAACATTTGTAAATATTAGTAAATTAGAACAAACACAGATCGTATTAACCTTTGACTGTAGTAATTGGAACGAGCGACCGGGTTCCCAAACGATATAATTATTGGGTCACTATTGAAAGCACTTTCTTAGAAATGGCCAACGAATTTGCTAGAAGTGGCCCAGATAATTGGGCTATGGGATTGGACTAATTGAAGAATTCTGGGACTTGTCTTGCTTGTAAATATTTAAGAGATATTTGCTGTCCTTTCTAAGAAGGGTTTTCTTCGAAAAAGCAGATTTTATAACGATGATAATGGATTGTGTGTACTGTAAATGTGACAGTATAATGGATGATGTTACTATGGGAGGAATATATCCAATTTTGGCATATTAACTATATAAACATCATTATACTGATAATAGTTATAGAACTAGAACTCAAAGAATAAGGTGAACTAAGCTAAACATAACATAAAATACCCGAAGGTATGTACCCTATTATACAACCACATTTCGCCAGTTATGTTTAAGTACTAAACTAATCAACATAAACATTGTTAGTGACAATGATGATAAACATAAAATAACGAACCAACCTAATTTTTATAACAATTTCAGACGCTATAAAGGTATAATCATAATAAAAGTAATGGACAGAAAATAATAACATAATCATCATATTATTAACTTACAGTTAGAATATTTACATACAAACCATCAAAATACTCCATTAAGATATTTGTCCACTGCTATTACTCACAATTTATTCTCGATACCGTTACAAATAATTTGATATCGAATACGGAACCGTTTAAGCAATTTTGGACAACATTCACAACCCAGATACATGTCGATAGCAAATGTTGAGTAGCCCACACGCAGCTCTAGTGTTTCACATCGATTTATGTATCGATATTGTTTAAATTATCTTGTTGATCTGTATCGATTTCATACGGGTTGACTTAGTCCTTGGACTTGAACCAATATCTCCAACCTCTATTTTAGTCACCACTACAAAATGATTACTTTGACGAGTATTACTTCAATAATTGCCTTGATTTCTTGCTCATCAGTATCTCATGTCATGCCTTGATTTATTCAATTATTGACATTTTTGTTTTTAAAATACTCACCAACATAACCTATTACCAATTTAGTCTCTTTTATATCACCATCAACAACATCCTCCATAGTTTCTAAATTTAAAACTTGATTATAAACAAAAAACTATCGACTAAAAACATCGACTGCTCACAACAAGACACTCAATCCAACTGATTGACAGATAAATACACTTTTATTATAGCAACGATATTGTTTGGCATATACAAGTAGCAAGTAGGCGAAGGTCTTCGGTTTATTGACACTCTATTGATAAATGTATGACATGTTCCGGTACTTCGGTAGTGATCACTTTGAAAAGCACTACCGACTTTAGAATAGTCCGTATGAGGTGTAGGATATATTTAATATATTTGCAATAAATGTGATTCATTTGTTCTTTAATAATATAAATTAAAAAAAAGGTTTTTGGTAGGAAACTAGGAAACTGTCTTCTTAATAGTGTAATTGTTGTTTTACCGGTTTAATTAATGTAAATAAATAAAATTTTAAATGTCTGCAAGTTTTGGGAAACGTTTTGAGTGGTATCAATAATTTCTTTGGATCCGATAAATAAATTATTGGCAAGGCATCGTCGTGTGAAGGCTTTTAAAGAATAAGGAATATTAAGATAAAATATCTAGTTTACAATTTCAAGATATAGATAAAATATAAACTTATAATAAATTTAGTCTTACAACAATATTGAGACTACATCGAAGTTAAAAAGTATAATCTAGAAACAATGAAACCTATTATTTAACTTTCTAATAGAACTATAAATCTTCAACTCTTTAAAAGCAAATTATTATATTTGCCTTCAAATGTAGAACAATATTTTGATATTGAAAATACCAGCGATACTAATAAATCAATCGACTAAACAAACAACGGGATACACTATGAAAATCGTTTTTAAATCGATTATCGGATCAAAAGCGCCGAATCGATTAAGTGCGATTTATGCCCGATTTTCATAGGCTTTTATTATTAGATCAAAAGCTCTGGAGTTAAGTAATCGATATTTTCGGTCGGGTTTATAATCGTATTTGGGATTAGTGTGCTGAAAATAGCCTTAACGATATTAGGGTTGGCTATTTCAAGGAGAAACCGAGGTCTACGACCGATAATGTAATTCGTTCAACGGTCGTGATTAAGGCAAGGAATGAATGAAATGGATGGGTGACTTGAATAGGTGCTCAAGATAGAAATGATTTTGATTGATGACATTTTAATCTAAACGTGGTAGAAAAAAATCTGGGAGACTTGTAACGTTTCTATTCAATTAAAGATAGAATGGTTCTCGTACTGAATGCCTTTATTTTCTAAAGTTGGTAATCTATCAATGTTTGGATCATCTACCGTAACTTAGGTTTCATGGCCGACGGCTTTTAGTCGAAATATTACCAGTCTTTCCAGTAGCATATTTACTGTTACGTGATCAATAATTACCTTCCTGTTCTAATTCTAATTTATGTGGGATCAGTCACTCCATACAATGACATCTCTATTAACTGTCATCTCCGTGTCCGTGGATTTTTTACCTACTACGCTTTGGAATAGGCAACTAGCTTCATCTTTGTGACTGTCCGACCCCTTGACAATTTAAAAGTGCCTATAATTTGGTTTAATTGAATTAAATGCTTTGAGTTCGTTTCTGTTTGCCCTCAGCAGTCACATCTTTTGCAGCGACATCATCTTCGACACTATCATTCTTTCCATTGCTTCTTTGGTCTTCGCCTAATGTTATAACCATCCAAATTCATACTCAATATTTTCCTAATAACATGTTCTTTACAGGTTGTAATATGAAATACTTCCTACAAAAATAAATGTACACGTCCCATATTTACCTTATTTCCATCACATAGAAGATTTAAATCAGATTTATTTGTATCATTAACGTCTGCCCAAGATAGATGGACGGACGTTCCAACATTAATAGAGAATTCCCACTACGAAATATGAGAAGGGGAATCTGTTTGTTAATTTGATATGCTTAACCCAATTTTCATGTTTTTAGTAGCAATTAGGTTGAGATTTATTATGCATTTTTAAGTAATTGGGAGGGAAATTGTAGAGGTGGTGTCAGTTACTAATACTATGAAGATGTATATTTATAAACCATTTTTATCTTGCCCACTGCTTCCGTTCTAGAAAATTATTAACTACTTATTTCTTAAGTGGCGGTTTTACCTCCTCGGATCCTTTTTCGTGATTTCCTCAGGGGATTTGAATATAGTA
The DNA here is from genome assembly GCA_914767815.1 of Eupsilia transversa. Taxonomy (NCBI): domain Eukaryota; kingdom Metazoa; phylum Arthropoda; class Insecta; order Lepidoptera; family Noctuidae; genus Eupsilia; species Eupsilia transversa. The sequence continues at coordinate 9,838,643 of OU611893.1, read as the reverse complement.
TAATATTGCTGGAAGAGGAGTATTTTCTTCCCGGTATTAGTGACTATAAAGAGGGCACTTTTCCTATGTTAATAACTATGATGCGATAATCCGCGGAGAATTTGATCTTTCAATATCGTGGAGCAGCGCTCGGAAAAGGACGATAAAGTTATCCATTCCGCTTTGTATTATCAAGTATATGAAGTGATAAATGAACAGCTCAGAATCAGGAATTAAAGTTTAACTTATAACACGAACAGTCGCACATACACATAACATAACATCACGCCTGTATTCCCCAAAGGGTTAGGTAGAGGTTTACCTACAATACACCAACATTTCGCCAGTTGTTAAGTTTCATGTAATAGAGGGGGGAGCCTCTTGCCATGAACCAGGCATAAATCCAGACTCCGGACTGCTACTGAGAAACTTATACTAAAGCAATGTTGACATAGCATATTGGCATATTGCTAGACAAGATGGCGAATTTTAATAATAGGACTAACTGCATGCTTGGATTAATACACCACATACGAAACACAGATCTTCAAGACATCTCTGCATTGTGTTTTATAATTCAACGTCAGATCCAGACCAGAGTTCAGTGCAGCGAACCAAACATTATACAGATATATGGATCTCATCGCTCAGCTCTGCAACGAATTCAGTCTACCGTATCTAATGCATCCTTGATTTTATCCTGGCTTTGCAAAGGTTAATATTGTTTTAAACTAGCTGGCTCTGTTCACTTCTAATAGGATGTAGTAAAACTCAGTTTTGTTCAAAATTGGCAAAAGTTAATTAGCCAAGTGAATTTCATGTAGCCAAAGGCGACCCACTGTTAGTATAGTAATATTATTTTCTTTACCAATAGAAATCTGTAAATATTGTACTCAAAATAAACAAAAGAAAAAATAGATTTTTAAATTAGAAGGCTTGTGAAAAAATTATGACCTCACAGTTGTTCTTATAGATATAGTTAGTTTCTAGTTTAATTTCATAATGCTTTGTTTAATCAAAAAGTTTGCATGTACTATCGTGGTGAGAGGATTGATCAGCTAGAATCTGAGCTGTACTAAACGTTCGACTGCATCCTTGATGATCTGAACAACGCATCTGACGATGACGCCACAATCAAATGAACATGGCTACCTACAGGGTCCACCAAACAGCAACATAGATGTACAGTCGAAATGAAAAGACGAAGAAGAAGAATCAAAAAGTAATCGAGAATGGTAATTCAATTTCATAAAAGAATATTAATTAAATAAAAATGTAACGCCCGATTACCTCATCCAATTTAGGTTCGAATGTACAAATATTCATATTGAATGCTCCATATAACCATCGATATATCAAATCAAGTTTCAAATCGATAACTTTCCACAATTTCACTTCTAATTCTTTTTTATAATTTACGATGTCAGCTTCCGCTACTTTATTGGTAGTTGTTATCGACTAAATAATATTGGTTTCGAGTTATTAATCTACATTTCAACATTTTAGGAATTTAACCTTAGATGTTATGGCTTTATTATTGATTTGAACTATTAATATTAGATTAGTATCTTGATTTGGGTTTTTTTGTTTGGTATCGAATAAATTATAAGACACGTCTACTTTTTATAATAATGCAAGACGGATAGCTTTTTTCATTTATGACTAAATTATTCTTCCGTGTGTTATATTGGAAACATTAATTTTATTGTATTATAACTTCTTCCCTAAAACCGCTGTATGTTCAAAATCCAAGTTCGAATTAACTCGCAATAAAGTCATGACCGCGTTCAGGTTCAAAACTATTCTTACAATTTCAAAACTAACACAAGTTAAGCCAAGCAAAGTCTCACGAAAGTTATTCTATACAATCTAACCAATCAAGAGATTCCGTGAAGTGTATCGATATTATAAATGATTGTGAAATAGGAAGTGCTGAAGGTAACACTAGGAGTGACATCAATACCCGTGAGTTTGTTCTGGAAGCGGCGAAAGTAATAGGAGATAGCGATGACAAGGTGGCAGATTTTATGCTTTCTGGTTGAGAATCTGAGAAATCTAACAACTGTGTCAAATATGTTAGAAAATCTGTTTTGAAGAATGTTCTCATCTTAATGATTAGGAAAAATAACACTTTAAACCTAATTCCAATTATCAAATTTTTCTTGAAAGCATCAATTTTACTATGAAAATATCCAGATTTTAAAGTAAGCTGTATCATTCGTTTTAATAATTATTATAATGATGAGCATCACTATCATCAGTAACCCATAAACATCTTCAAAATGAGTTACCACAAGCTTAACAGTCAACAATACATCGAAATTGATCAAAATTTTAACCACCTCGATCGAAATTGTTTATTGAAAATTAAAATTGCTTTTTTTTTCTACATATAATAAATATCACATCACAAAAATCACTCCCATACAATTGAAAATCTTCATTCTTACCCAGAGCTGGCTCCACAATATATGCCCTTAGCTGCATAGTCAACCAACAATAGCAAAACGTCTCTTCGTTATATTTTTCAAAGTCGTTACCAAGTGGATGATTTAATACCTCAGTTATGCAATGATATAAATCATGGGAATTTGTTTAGTAAAGAAATACTCGATGGGATAGAAATGGAAGATTAAGATAGTCTTGTTACGGAAATGAAAGATGTTTATCTGGTTTTGTGTGAAATTTTGTAACGCATTTTAGATGATGGGAATTGGAATTCCAATACTTATTTGAAGGTCTCATTTTAATTTGGAGAATAGAGATTATTTTGGTTATGAATATTAACTATACCTACATAATAATTATTTTGCCTTTTTCAGTGGTCAACTATAAAATAGCTTTTAGAATAAAAACCGAAGTGTTTCGAAAGTATCTCTCTTCAGGATTTTTCCAATTCCTAAGCTGATATTTACGCTACGACATATTTTGCTCGACTAGCGACCAATATTATCGAAGAAATTGACGGATTCAAAATCATCATAACGCAATTTAATACCTATGTCAATAAACTTGTTCATTTGTATTTACGTAACAGCATACCCTCAAAACAAACCAATAGCTATGGCCATGAATTTCCATCACCATCCCATAACAATCAGTTTATTGATCTCTCTCAGTTTGGAAGTGAAAATGATATCGTTCAGATCTCCATCGCAGATTATATTGTGTGCAGTGTCAATGTCAGTGATGTAATAAAGGTCAGGAACGCGGACATTGTCAAGTTCAAGAACAGTATCTTTTATCTTTTCGTTTGTTGTTGATATTGAGTCATCTGTTGTTGTCTGTAGATGTCTTGTGTTGGATATGATTCTTTAATTCTTTTGTTTTGATTTCAGTACCAGTTCTTTTGTTTTCAGTTTTTAGTGTTATTTATTCCTCTGTACCTCCTTTATGCTCGTCTTAATATAATTGGTTCCGGCGGTGTTGTGTTCCGGCAGTTAGAGATAAGATAGCCAGTTCCTCTGCGGTAGAGGATTCCGGGTGAAGCTCGCTTCCACCTTCGGCCTGATCATCACTTTCCATCAGGTGAGATTCTGGCTAAGAGCTTCCCCGTTGTGGATAAAAAAAAAAAAAAAAAAAAAATTGGTATATCGTAGATACCTCTTTCAAAGTATTTATATGATCTGATTCTCAATTTAGTAATATTACAGCGAGTATGTTATGAAACTAGGTAGGTTACATGCCCTTTCAAAATCTAGCTCAACAGTTCAACAAACCATACACTTACGTTAAAACTAATGGGCCCTATTCCGCAAACGAGACGTAAACTGGCGTGCAAAATAACCAAGCAACGCTCACCAATTATCCACTTTAATCGATTCAATCGATTACGGGTGACATGAAAGCGTTGGGATAAAATCGATCGTAATCAGCACTATTAGTTGGGAATTAACCGAGATACGGAATGTAAATATCGATGTTTATCGATACCGATTAATCGGTAAAAAAAATGCCTGCGAGTTCTGTGTGATCATGTAATGTGATTTCATTAGTGCGTTCGTGGATACATTCTTGGACATATAAAATGTTTTAAGCCTATCTAATTTATTCAATTACGATGTTTTCATTAAGGTTAGGGAATTTCAAAGCTGCCTTGCCTATTTGAAGACTGGTGAACCCTGACCATGTGTTTTAGACAGGTTTTCGGGGTAAATCTTATTATAAACTGAGATTTCACTAACTTTAACAGCTGTGTTATGTACTATATTAATAATATTAGTTAATTACTTTATGAACTAACAAGCAACATGTGTATTCATGGCCAGGGCTTCATGTTCGCCTAATATAAGGATGATCCCTGGGAGGCCAGAGTCTGCAGTGCTGGGAAGATTCATCCAGCTTCATGTGTCAAGATGAAATTAGGTATGATGTTTTGACATTATTGATTTAACTTTTTGAACTTTGAATGATCCATTACCAACATAGTTTTAAGACCTTTGTAAGTAACAGTTTTGGACAAATTTTATAGTCTGACTAAAATAAAAAAAACAATAATTAGTCTGAATGAATAGTATTTATTTATTTATTTTATATCTGTAATGCATCGTATCCTCAACATTTTTTCACGGCAAGTATTTTTTGTTCAGGCTACTAAAACTAGCATACCCAAGCTTGCTTACCTAAAATATATCCTGTAGCTAGCCATAAATATTTAACAAGTATAAAGGTCAACATTCGACGACCCGACCTATTTTTACACAAAACTTTTATTCACCTCTGTTACAAAGCTTTTCAGGAATGTTTTGTAAACAACTGTTGGGAAAATGTTGACTTTTCCACGAATGAACAATCAATTTTGACGGAAAATGGAAATTGTAGCCCTCAAATTTGCACGACAGTGCAGAGTTTGGCAGTTGTTTTTGAAAAATCAACAGCTGCACGACAGTGTAGAGGTTTTTATTAAAATGTTAGCCTATTGGGTGGAGCCCTCACTTATGTTTACTGGGCGTGAGCAGGTAGCCTTATTGCGTAACACAGTCATCAATGCAATGTTGATGTTTTCATTTCCACAGTGAAATACCTTTTCGAAAAATTTTAAAACTGCGCGACGTGAGGGCTCTACGTGACGGCGCGACGCGACACGTATAATTGTTCTGCCGTGAAGTTTTCTTAGAAATTGTATTATTAGAATCGTGTCGCATCGTGGCGTCGCGCCAGTCTGCACGAGGCTTTACGCAATTTGTATTTATCATATTTAATAATAATTGTCGTTTTTATTGTTACAGTTCGGTATAGACAAATCGTACGTCATAACAAAACAAGTTTAAGCTGGCCTGTTATTCTATTGAAACTCTGTCCTATGCTAGGCCATCTTAAGTTGTTACCACAGACGTGCCTACAATCAAATATTAGCCCACGTTTGCACGGATGTATAAATATCGCGGCGGGATCTAATCGCGCACAGGATTTTCAACTATCGGTATTCAACCAAGCATTTAGAATTCAAAAGAACGCATCCCAGCGCGCCTAGAAAACACACAGTTGGCGAAAAAAATGTACGCGGGAAGAAATCGCCTGGCATACCTGGAGGACCTGTAAGGCTTGTGCAGACCGGCGCGATATTGCGCCAGTGTGTACGTGTGTACGTGTGTCTGTGGTACGCCAGGCGATCGTTACTAAGTATGTTCCTGAAGGATATTGTTTATTTATAGTGAACAAACTAGAATTATCTAAACAATGTTGTTAAGATGTCTAGTACCTCTATTAAGATTTCTGAGAATTTCAGTTCGATTGAAATGTAACCTTTAAGGTTCCCTTTAAATTAATTATTCTCTGAAACATTAAAATAAATAGCTCTGAAGGAATAAATTAAAGTTATTATAAGAGTCTATCTAGCTATTAATATTGTATAATGTTACCGTTTTAAAAAATAAAGGAGGTTACTTCATATACGGTATGAAAAAGGTAATTTTAATTTTTATATTTCCAGAATCTGCAAAATTATGCTAAAAGCGAGAGTTCCAAAGAGATTAAAAAAAAAAAATCGTCGTGATTCATTGGAACGAGGGCATAAACTCCTAGGTTCGATTTCCGGGTCGGGCAAAATGTTAGTGTGTTTTTCCACCTAGAGTTTCTCAGTAGCACTGACGTGATATTATGATAAGTGTGGAAATAAAACATTTGCTATAAAAATGAAATTAATAAGAAAATAAACTCCCACGTTATAGCCAATAGGTGGGTAAGTACTCGTGGAGGAGGAGCTCGTGGCAAAGTAATAACAGCCACACGGGTCGATCAATCAGGTTAAGCTACGCTTGCCGGGGTTGGATCGTAGATCGGTGACTATATTTACAAAGCGAGACTCCTCCGTGCCTCGGAAAGCATGTTAAGCCGTTGGTCCCAGCTGTCATTCGTAGATCTTTGATAGTCATTACGTCGTCGACCATATTACCCAGTTACTGGGTTGTGGAGGTCAGATAGGCAGTCGCTTCATGTAAAATACTGATAATTAGCTGCATTCGGTTAGACTGGAAGTCGACCCCAACATAGTTGAGAAAAGACAGGCAGATTGATTGATGTTTAGGTGGGTAAGTACCTACAAAGATAACGCGCCCCACAAGCAATTTGATACAGGTAAACAAATATATTAAACTCCATCCATAATGTGCTATATATATGTAAATGGGTTGCTTTACTGAACAAAACCTTAATGTACATTATATTCAATTTTGTTCGTAATGTTGTATCGATCGAACTCGTTATTATACTTAATTTGCATTTTCTTAATAACTTGATTCGTGTTTTTAAGGGCCACACACGCTTGACGTAAGAGTTTCTTCACATTTCTTCGAGTTTCACTTGCCTTTTGGCTTTTAAGACTGTCGTGTATGGGAAAGACAGAGTTTATTTAACTTCATTTTAAACTATTTTCCGCCAGCGGCAATGTGTTTCAAAACGATTCAGATTGTGATCGATCGTGTATTACGCAATTAGGGTGCTGGACACTGTCATCACCTGCCTACTGCCCTGGTTACTAAGTAATAAGATATCCCTTGGTAAGACTGGTTGTCAGACTTTTGGAGCTTCTGAAGAACCGTATCGACCGTCACAGATCGCTGTATGACAGCCGGGACCAACCCCAACGTACCTGTAGAGGCATTGGTATATAAAAATAGTCACCCATCCACGTTACAACAGCGGCAAGCGTAGCTTAACCTGATTGATCGATCCGTTCGGCTGTTATTACTTAGCCCCAAGCCCAGGACACTGTAATCCCTCTTATTTCATAAATAAACAGATGTTTTCTTTCTAAAAAAACTGCAACACCCTTTTGACTTCATCTATTTGCTCTCAGATTACTTCCTGCACCTATATTTCCAATTAAAAAACCTCCGTGTCGGTACACGATACAGCGCATAAAATCTTATCGGACGTACTCTCATTACCATACTTCATTTGCATTGCTTAATAACTTAATTCGTATAAGTAACGGCCACACACGCTGAGCCGGTATTGAGCCGTTTAGTGATGGGAAACAGGTTTACTGAGGCCTGCCTCAATTTCAGATTTGGGTGAAGTTTTGGCCTCAAATCTGTTCGGGATGGGATTTGTCTGGGAGCTTAGTGTATTCTACGAGAGATTTGGTTACATATGTCTATGTGTAATATGAATTCATGAACATAACATAACATTACGCCTGTACTTTCTGTTGATGAAAAGTTTTTCACAAAGAATTATCAGAAAAGATTTTAAAAAAATTGTGTGTTGTCTGCTGCTATATTGTAACGCAAATGCTTTAGATGTAACGTTTAAGTTGCTATGTTGTAACGCACTTACTTAATATACACTGTTCCGCAAATAAACCGGGCTATTAAGAAAAACCAGACAAAAATACGTTTAAAAAAAAAGGGACATGAAATATTTTTTTGAAATTATTCTAAAGCCAAAAAATCCTCACTACCAATTTTAGTAGTCACATCACTACGGCCATTCTTTTTATTCCACCATCCATATTTGGATCCACATAGTGGTGGATATTAAATTTTAATACAAGATTTATAATTACGGGGAAAGTGTGTGTGCAATTTGAATGCATTGTAGTGGAAAACTACGCCATGCCCATTACGGGTAAGCAGAGAAATGCGGAACTAAGATGTATATTTAATTTATGTAAATATTTAATTTAAGTCGATTTATTAAATAAAAGCCGTTGGATCAGTCGTCCCGAGAATTTAAGCAGCACTTGCAGTGTGCGGTCTGTAGATGGGTGGACATTATTTATACATTGCAACCCATTCGATTTAAGAGAGCACATTCTGGTTGTCTCATCAACCTTGGTTTGTTTGGTTGGCTCATCTTGTCCTCAGCCTTCCGCATCCAGTTTGTACTGTCTTTTTTATATTTTTATGCCAGCTAATTTTATGGTCGTCGTTCAATCTAGCTACCATACTATGTATGTTGCGAAACACTCTACAGTAAAATTGTTTCATGTCATGCAACAAAATAAAAGCAAAAATACATACAGCAATAAAAGAAAGATCATACAAATTATAATGTTGAACATAAAGCCAGAATTACAACTTCGCAATCAATACAACATTAAAAACAAATTATGCGTAAAATGAGAACGATCCGGCTGATGTTCGAAACGATTATATTATTGTATGCATTACATGTCAAACGTTATGATTGGTATAAAAAATACTGGTAACATTATGCCAGGTGGAGACACCAATATGACAATTATTTAAACTGAGTATTTGTTAATTACGGTCTCAGTCTGCATGAAAATTCATTTATACAAAAAAATTGTCACAAAAGGTAGTCAAAGGTTAGAAAAAGCCTACCTAAATCATTTTTTTGAAATTTCACTCGTAGGAATTATTTGATAGTTCCTAAATACCTATGAAGTATAGCCAGTGTTTGAATTTATCGTCATGTTGTCGTCTCCACATTGTATTTTGATAATAATCATTAAATTTTGGCTAAAAGATTGACTGACCACCAGATGAAATGGTTTATCCTACAGCTGCAACTCCGAAGAGTAAAGGTTTTCTTCTAGAGTGATTTTCCTTACCCCAGCCGTATCGATAGTAGACGCCAGACGGCCTTTCCCATGAAGGCAAAATGGCTCCATTTTACCTTCATGGGAAAAGCCGTCTGGCGTCTTCATCGTCATTCTGTAAATTATGTAGTAACCCGCTAGTAAACCTCTGCTTCTGTTAGAATGGCAACTCTAGTTGGCATTTCTATTTTAATTGTGTTATCTGCGCAAAATTTATTGCATGCTGTGCATTTCTATAAGTAATGAGGCGCTTAGACTTAAGTTTGCAATGTACAAATTATAAAGTATTAGTGTACTCATTGTTGAAGAGCCTAATAATAATAAATTAATAAATAAATGTCTGTCTACTTTTCCTTTCGCTACCCTAGGTGTATGTACCTACTACTATCGTTTTATTTTCTATTAGGTCTGGTATTACCTACCATTTCTATAAATATATTCCATATAATCCCGTTCTTTCAAAAAATCGAAATCAAAAGGCATTTAACTAGGCTGAGACGCAGCACTTTTCGAAAGTCAAAATTATATAAGACAGTCACCTAAAACGCCCTACTTTGTTGTCTATAGATGACTATATTATGTTTCTTGGATAAGAGAACTCTTGTCCAACAATATTCACGCCGCAGAATACACCCGTCAATCCAATCTTAACGGTCTAAAACATTGATTCGTTTGAATTGATTCATTAATAGGAATTAATGGTCCTGTCTCTTCCCAAATTTCAATACTCCACCGTGAACCCACGTTGAGATGAAAGGGTTCCCTACATCAGCGGGTTTGTGGCATATTGTTAAGGATATTATAATAATTGATTGTAATTCAATTAATATTAAGTTCCAATACAACGCTGCTGGCTTCGCTTCCATTTTATTGGGATTGGATGTTAAGAGCCCACACTACCTCAGGTTCTTACCTCAGGACTCGCGGTCTGAGTGCGAGCGCGACGGAGGCGGCTACAAAACGGAAATAGTTTAGGTAATTGCTTCTTACGGCGAAAATAATGGTAATTTCAAAAAAATAAAAAACATGCTTGCTGCTTTATAGTTAGTTCAGTTAGTATGTAAAGTTTCATGATCTAAATTGAAGTATTTTTGGAATAGCAGCGGTTTATTGTTTTGTTTGGAGGTAACTTTGGATATTTTTTCTATAGAGAAAATTTTCGTGTGTGTGTGCGAAAATCGTGTTTTCGGCTAACATAGTCGCTAACATTAATCCTCAACTTTAACATATATTTATTTCAAAATTAATGCTGTAGTAGTTTCGATATAACGGCGGATCTTGCTAAGCTATTTGACGTCCAGTAGGCCCTTAATATGGAAGGTAGTATAGTAGGTCAGTGTGTGTTCTCCGGGTTAATAGCTATTGTTATTCAGCTGTGTGTTAATTGAAATTTACATGTTATGTTGTTTAGTTAATGATCAGTTTATATCGCGAGGATTCTGTTGTTTTACTCTCGTATCGGTATGAGTTATGGCTAACACAGTGGTAGTCGGTAGAGGAGCTCGTGGCTAAGTGTAATAATAACAGCTGCACGGGTCGATCCATCAGGTTAAGCTACGCTTGCTGAGGTTGGTCCGTGGATGGGTGACCATCTTTACATGCCAAGACTCCTCCGTGCCTCGGAAAGCACGTTATGCCGTTGATCCCGGCTGTTATTCGTGGATCTTTGACAGTAGTTACGAGTCGTCAGAAGTCCGAATTCGTGGCGATGTTTGGTGGCCCAAACATCGCCACAGTATCATCGGTGACATTGAAACACATCGGTGACAACATACTGAAACTTCGTTACTCCAGGAAGCTATCCCGTTGCTGCATGGTTTCTGTTGGTTCACCAGAGAGTTTGAAAGCTCTTCCTCATATTATGCTGAAGAGCGTCTCAGCAAAACCGTATTCATCGTACCTTTTTTCCAACAGGAAGTAAATCATACGCTTTAAAAACTGGAAATGTCCAGGATCCACTGCTTTATCCACTCATAACAATTATAAAATTATATATTATAATTATATTCTTCAAAAATATGAGCATACAAAACAACAAAACATACAAGTCATAAAATCGATGTGAATTATAATGAGGGTATCTGTTCCGATAATTGCGAGTTGCATCGGCTATCGTCGTGTGATGTCGGGTTTCGTCGGGTGTCCTCAGGCTATAGCATTTACTTTCTCCGTCTGGTCTGGACCTGCGTGATTTAGAGTGGTCTGGTATTTGGGTTGCCTTTTGTAAAAAATGTCTGGCTTTTTTGGTGGTTCGAAATAAATATAACTTGACAATTGTATGGAGAAGTTTATGAAAGTGTCCATAGAGTTTCTTGCCTGTCCTTTTCTATAGGAACCATATTAAGGCTCGTACACACTGGCGCGATATCGCGGGCGTGACAAGGGTCGCGCTGCCTGTCGCGCCCGCGATATCGCGCCAGTGTGTACGAGCCTTTATGCTTTGGGATGGACAACTAGCTTCATCTTTCTGACTGACCGACTGGACAATTCAAACGTGCCTGTAATTGGTTTAATGAAATAAATCCTTCGAATTTAGAAACTTTAAAAATGTATAGGGCCATTTCAATCAATCTGCCTAGCCTTTTCCGGATCGGCTTCCAGTCTAACCGGATGCAGCCTAACACCAGTATTTTACATAGAGCGACTGTCTATCTGACCTCTACAACCCAGTTACGGAGTAAGACTGGTTGTCAGACTTTCGGGCTTCTGACTGCCCGTAACGACTGTCAAAGATCTTCGAATAACAGCCGGGACCAACGGTTTAACGTGCTTTCCGCGGCACGGAGGGGTCTCGGTATGTTTATGGCCATTTGAAAAAGATATTTAACGCAAATCTGTAAGAAAGTATCATTCACCATCATCTCCACCAAAATAATTATCAACCTTTTAACTTCCACTGTTGAACAATGGACCTTCCAATAAGATGACATGCTAAGTAATTTGCCTAAATCATCACGCTTGGCAGATAGATTCTATAAAAGAAAAACTAAGAAAAAAATACGTTTATTTGCGGCAAACATGACGCAAAGAAAAAAAAAATACACGAAAATAATAAGTTGGGGGAAAATATGCGTCACATCCACGCAAAACGGCCATCGCTCAGCATAATGCTGCGACCCTATGCGAGACAGAGCCTCACCGCTGCTTTTCAGCGACAGCCGGATTTTCTATTATTTTGATGATAGCTGTTCCCTGTTAGAAACTGAAATAGCCGTAGAGTAACAGTTTTATTAAATCAGCCGCAGCGTGCTAAAATTTTCAGAGATAAAATAAATTGCATTTTATCTAAAATAATACCAAAAGCTGTCTAGCTCAGAAAAATGAAAAATATGTTGCAGACAATCTCTATTTTTCTTTAATTATCAGCTCAAACACAAGAAAATCATGAATACAGAGTTTAGACACAAATTCTTTCATCTACAGAAATCTAATAGACCTTAAAAGAAATATGCAATTAAGTGGAAACGTTTTACTTAAATAAAAATAACAACATAATTTGCTAAAGAAACACTTCAAAGGAAAGAATATTATAATACATACATTTTCAGAAAATTCGTACGCCCACTTTTGCCTACGCAGATTCGATAAAATATTTTTTTTATAAATACATTTTTGTTACAAGTTCCTTGTTTCAAATTGGATTAAAATAATATGAACCTTCTCTAAGGTAAAATTACGGCAGGTTCTTGAAAAAATTCACAACTTAGGAAAAAACATAAACTTTCTTTATGTGGCCTTTTGTGGTTTTCTTATAGCAGTGTCCACAGTGTTAGACCTCCAGACCGTATTTCAATACCTTCAATATCTGAATTTTCTAATGCTACACTTCACTCTATTCTTTAAAACATGATCATTCGAGTGGGAGACACAAATACCTGTGATAAACATGTTTGCTTTAATTGGGAAGGAACTGAACCCCACGACACAGGGTCTGGGGTCCAGGGAATTTATAAAAATCTACCGCCTAAGGCTCCTATGTAATCTATTACAATTTTGTTTTATATTGTTCCGTGTTTTTCCGGACCGAATAATGCTTTATGATTAAAAAAACATTTTCAGCAAAATAATAATGAGATTAAGCTTCCCAGATATGTCCAAAACATAAAGTCTGATCCACCCAAAGTTTCTGAGGTCATGTGTTCTCCAAAATGAGAGTACCCTGTGTACCCTGACAATATGACCCCAGCTAATAAAGGATCTTTCTTTTACCCCAGTTATTCGTACGTTTTATTACGAGTCGCTAGTTTTACGAGACTTGAATAGATTTTTTCGGGGTCGATGTATGTGGCAGTTCTCTCAATATATTAAGGACAGAAAAACCGTTTTTAATGTGGATGCCGCTTGATTAACTTTTCTTGTTTGGAGACTTTAGAGGAATCTGACATTTCAATTAAAAAAGACTTTTATTAGGTGAATAGATTTAAGTGCGGGTAATTAACTGAACATTCTAGATTAGGTAATTAATTTATACAGAATCGATATTCAATTAAAATGTGACAGCTGATTATATTCAAAGCTATTCTTAAATTAAACAAATGCTCATTAAAAAAAAATGCTTTGAGTTATTTCGAAACTCGCAATAATTATTTAAACTTTAATTTTTTACGTATCCCGTCCCTGACTCGGCAAAGTCTCGCCCATCGTTCTCTCTCGTTTATTATAAAGAAAGACGAAGAGATGGTTATAATATTTGGGACACGCTCCACGCTCAGGAATCAACTGTAACGAAGGAGTATTGAATAAGAATATTTCTAAGCCTATTCCATCTATTAAAAGTCATCATTTTCTAACTGACCAGACAGCTGTGCTGCTAGGGAGTTTGTTGCGGCACTTCTTCTTCCCAGCTAAAGCACTAGAAGTGGTGAAGGGTGGGCGTTTTGGGGGACTGTCATATGTAATTTTGACGTTCTAAAAGTGCTGATTCTCAGCCTAGTTTGAATAAATGACTTTTGATTTTGATCTTCCACACTCTTAAACAATTCATCTCTATTACAAAACTTGCTAGTCTTCCGAGACGACATAGGAGCTAGCTCAAGTCATAAAGACTTGGGTACTAAGTCGGTGGTATCGTCTAGCCATTACGTTTTCATTGCTACAGTCAGACGAGGCTAGTATATCAGATAGGGTGGATCAGGGTGGTTTGTATGCTACGGGGATGGGCGGAGTAAGTCGGAAGGGTTATGTTTTATTGAATTGCTATTAGTAAGTAAATCATAGGTAATTTCTCTAGGGCTGGAGTGTACATAACGGGGCACTGAGTAAGAAAGAAATTAGCCAAAAAAAAGAATATTTCCTCCAAACGTTACTTTCTCGGTTCTATCGTTTAAAACACCTAAATATAAGGCTAAAATCATCTTGGTATTTTTTGTCTCCGATCAGCCGTTTGTCGTAAAAATTGTGTCGAAAGGATCTTCGTCACATTTAGTTGCTCATGTTAATGTTCTTAAATATTATTCTATTGATAACGATCATTAGGGATCCACAAAAGTAAAAATGGAATCTTTATTTCTCTATTGTAAGGACGATCTTGTAAGGTCGAATTTCAACAGTGAAACTGGACGGGATCCCGCCTTCGAGAGCTGTCAATGTCATCATTGTTATTGAATATTGACACTGACAGCATTTGAACGCGGTTTAGTATGATGATCTCGTTCAGTTTCCTTGCTGATATTGTCCTGAAGCTCACTCTCGTATCAAACCATCCGTCTTTCACAGAGGTTTTTTTTATTGATATAAAATCCTTTTCCCAAACCTTTATTTTTTTGTGGGTGGGAAATCATCAAATAACTTCTCCCGCTCTGGGCGGAGCAGGAGGGCGTGTCAGACTCTTACTGACTAAAACCCACCCGTGTTCCTTCAGTTGCCTGTGTTGCCACGGGCCACGGTATCCCTTTCGGACTTTCCCGCAACCCCGGCAACTAGGCATCGGCCCTAGCGGGCCCCGAAACTACTAAGCAATTAAAATACTAAAACAATAGAATACCAACTTGCTAACTGACAGCTGGTTCATGCCTCTCTACTGGGCAAATGAATCTCCTTTGTCCTTCCAAAAACGGATCTTCAAATTAAAAAAAAACTGAACCAAGAATATTCGTTCATAAAAGTGAAGCGGAATTTCCTGCGTATCAAGAAATATTATGGTTCGACTTTAAAGTAAAACCAAATCATTCGTTAACATACCTTGAAACACATTAAGATTTTTATAACTATAATAACACACACTTTACTCTACTCAACGGTGACCAATAAGCGGTTTTAAACACAAAAATTATATATCGGCAGGTAAGTACTGAATATTTCACGTGAAAGCACGCGTTTACAAGTTCAACTGTCATGTTATCCGTGATCGTGGCGTTAACCTGTAGTTTAAGCACGTTTAAGTAAGGTTGTCGGTGAGTAAAACTTCTTTACATCAAATACTGGCCGAAAAGAAATTATGTAGGTACATTCTGTTTATGTAGGTAAAAAAGAAAAGAATAAATTTCTCACACCACCTGCTCGATAATGTCAAATTATAAGTCATGCAAACCTAACCCAAAGTAAGTCATAATAGACCTGGGTCTAGCCAGGCAATAATATTTTATTAAAATTATAATAATAATTAATAATTATGATTCTATTGAAATGTTATTATAACCCTGGTCACTAATGTGATTTGAATTTGGAACCTTAACTAGACAATTCGTGTTTTCATACGAATTTGTAGTTATTTTTAGGAGGCCTACTTATTAAACAAAGTTAGAAAGTGTGAATTGTTTACGGTTAAAATTAAGTACAATTATTTGAATACTATTTTAATTCGATACTTATAATGTGTTGTTGAATAAATTCAAAATATTTAATTTATTTTTTATATTCTGGGCAAATGAATTTCACATTAAATCAGGCGTACTTTGAAAACATAACTATGATATCATTAATACGAAGACATCGCTTGACAAACAATCCAAAATAGTTTCCTTACAGATCCGGCTTTTGTCAGCCCACATTGAAACCGTATCATAACCGCACCAAAATAGAAAATAATTAATTTAATTCCGGACAGCCCTAACACAAAGTATAATACCGGGAAACAATTACATTGTAATTCGTTGACCAACATTTTGCTCATCAAGATCTACCATTTTGGAAGAAAATTATTTAAAATGCGATTATGACAAAGTGAGTGAATCATGAAGACCTATTAACCTAATTTGAACAGTAAATACAAAGGAAAATACGGTTACACTGTTACACGTAATTTTAAATGTGTTTTTGTAACACAATTTGCATTATGCTAAGTAACATGACTGTGTTAGCAATTTGGTCGTTCTTGGTTTTTAGATAATTTTCATGACAACATTAAAGGACTATGAGTAATGGTGGGCCCACCTCTCAATAGAAATAAGATACCCATGAATGAATAGGTATTTTTATGCTGAATAAAACTTAGTATTACGACTAAGGTTAAAAGTCAGTACTTTCGGAGTTATATTACCATAAAAGTGATCCCAATCTAAACAATTAACGATCGTCGTTCACTCCATAAACACTACCTCAAACACACATACACTAGACTCAAAACGGCACGGTTGGCGCAGTGGTTAATAGATTGAGTGTTGCGCTGTGTGTCGCGGGTTTGATTCCCGCACGGAAAAAATATTTGTATGACCTTCAAGTAGTGGTTCCGGTACTACACGCGTAGTATGACCACCGTAGAAACGTGTTTTGTCGACGGGAGAATAGACAAAATGACAGTTAAACAATTACAATCCATCATTTTGTCTATTCTCCCGTCGACATACCACGTTTATGCTACGCGTGCTGAGAGTCCTACTTTACGATAGCCAATAATTATTATAATATTTAGATACAATAAATTACTAAAATCATAATTACATCAGCCTTAAGCTGAATACAAGCCATCAAGTCTCACATAAAATCTAAATGTAGTTGATAGCAACGACTCAACCAGATATTCAGATGAATAAAACAAGTTTAGCCACGTGCTTCTTGCATAAGTCCGTCGACCTGATTGCGCGTACGCAGTGCTATAAATGTCATATTATTTTGATATACTATCTGATCTGATGACTCAATTAAATGAATGGTTTTAGATTTAAGATGTAGTGGACAACATAACTGAGTGATTCGGTAGGCAATTTTTTTTTTTTTAACAAAATTGGTCATTAAGTTTTGGTCAATCTGAAGTGAATCCCGCGCAGGACTTCCGAAGCTTTAAAAAAATCGACGTCCGCAGTGTAGCGAGAGCTTTATTTTGGCTTATCTTTCTTGTCTTCCGTAATAATATGATCTGTTCCTATACATACAATAAAAATAAATAAAATTGAAGTGTCTGTTTGTAATGCCAAAATAACAGCTTTTAATAAACAGTACTTATAATAAAAAAAACTTTTTTTGTTAATTTTTGTCTCTCTGTCTGTCTATCTGTTTGTCCCGGGTAATCTCCAAAACAACTGAAACAATTTTGACGAAACTTTCACTGGCAGATAGCTGATATAATATTTATAGGCTAGGCTACTTTCATTTTAGAAAAAGAAAGAATAAGGGCTCCCACAGGCGACGCGATTGATACGATTTTTCATAATCTTTTTTTATTTTAGATCAAAGCGCCTCCTATAATATGGAAATACGTTCCAAATATGGTACATTTACACCAAAAAAAATACGAAAAACTACAAAGTAAATGTCATAAATATTAATGAGGGGTCGTTTGATCCACAAAGGGAGGTGTTAGTTTGTATGTTTCCATACGAATTTGGATTTACCGGGTTTCATGAATACATTTGGCACGGGCTTTATAAAAATATATAATATTTAGTAGAAAACCGACACAATTTTCTTAGGCATAAGGTTCATATTTCACCAATAAAAGCTATGTTTTAAGTGGCACGGCAATTGAGATATAGGATTTTCTTCATGTCGTCATACCATTTTTGTTTGTGCTACTTTTGGTATTAAAAATCTGCAATGCACATTTAACACACCTAAAATTGGTTATAGAAAATGACTTAACTATGTGTTTCCAGCCTTAAAATCGTGTTACGGTACGACATTTTTAAATTTTGAAAATTCATTGTAAAAATAGGTAATTATAATAAAACAATTTGACACTCACACTTTGAAAGCAAATGACACTATCCCTCAAAAAATTGTGTCGGTCCGTCTACCAAACATCGGGCATAGATGATTATGTCTAAGTATTGTCTATACTTCTATAGCCTCGTGATAGACTCACTGATAGCCTAAACACAGCTTAACAGTATTTTAACTACACTGGCGGACAAGGTTAGTGGACCATTTATCAGTCCAGGCTGGCAGACATGTGCGTGCGCATGATCATGTAGCCAATTAATGTATTATTGTTGTATTTTTAAGTTATTGAGTTTAATAACATAGGCTAAGTTCATACTAACACTAGGTATATGGATCCCTTGGTGTGTTTTTTTTTCTTAAATTTGAATTTGAATCTAACGACTGAAGATTGAGACAAGAACAGTGAAGAAGTCGTGAAAAAGAAAAAAGATAAAAAAGAAAGTAAAATTGTTGAAGTTTTAATGATGTTGATTTTTGTTGTTGTGTGAAAAAGATTTTGGAAACTCCATGAGTGAGTAAAACGATAGGGAAAATAGAAAAATCAACGGCTAAGCACTTAACCTACGTCGGCAAAGTCGTGAGCTAAGTTTCATCATTTATAAAACTAAGGTTACCGACACAAAATATGTCAATACTTCAAAAAAAACCAGTAATTGAGTTTAGCAGTTCGCAATAAAATATAAGTGCTATGAATGAGCCACATCCAGCAGCTGTGACCCATTTATAACAGCTGTTTGTAGTTTGCACGGAGAAATGAGAGTTTATAGAAAAATAAATGTACGCGCCCCGCATTTTAGTGTTCATAAAGTTTTACAAAAAAAATGGTGCAGACTCCAGGGTTTTGCTATTCCAAGGATACAATTTTAGCTATGAAATATCGTCAAGTTTCAATGCATCTAAAACTTACTGATATAAAACTAAGCACTAGAACGGCGTTAATATAATAACCTTATTGTTACTTATATTTTTGAGCAGTTTGGGGTTGAAACCCTCGCGCCGTGGGGTCCGAGAGCTCATGGCCTCTTTAACGAAATCTCCAAACGGCTGGTTGACACTTCCCGTGTCCCTAGGGCTGGCTTTTACTTTGGCAAGGGGCTAAGCATTGCCATACAACGTGGCAATGCCGCCAGTCTCTTGGATAAACTGAGAAAGACACCTGAGGAGAAGAAAAAGAACACACATGGCACAAGAAGTAGGTAATTAATTGAAAAGTAACATCGATGGGGAAATCAATCCGAATCAAAATCAATCAATGGACTCATTGAGCCTTTCACCACACGCTTCTACTGAATCGATAAGTTGCATATATTACTAACGACATTACATTATTGTATACAATTAAGTATATATCTTAAGCTGCATACTTACCTACTTAAACATAATGTAGCAATTTATCATCAGTTTCGTCACATAATCGTCACGATATCGTGAGTTGTGACCACAAATTGGTAATGCATGGTGGACTTGAGATAAACATTTTTGTTTTTATAAAATTTGGCTCAGTAGTTAAGAGATTTAAAAAGTCCGGCCATGTATGCCATGCAAATATGGAGGTTTGCATGGAAACCTAAAAGCCGATAAAAATGCTGTCATTTCTTAGGGCAAATCTGGTTGCAGGCGTTAGTAAACGCAAAATAAATTAGCTATAGCAAGTGAATTTAGCTCTTAAAAAAACATTTATCCCTTGAGTAATTACATTACCAAAGAAATCGTTTCTTTGGAATCGTTTCATTTACTGTGTGAAAGATGATATAGCTAGAAATGGGGTGACTACCGAGATGACGACTAATAGAGAAGTATGGAAGAAAAACACATGTTGCGCCGACCACAAATAAATTGGAATAAAGGCAGAAAATTATGGAGCTATTACTTTTGTGTTTGGTTAAACTAAGGTGTATCTACTTGATATACGTTGACTGTAAATCAACTAAATAGCAATACAATTACTCATTATGGATCTCAATAGCCCTTCGACCAATAAATCAAACACCCGAATGTCATCAATATAAAGTGCCTCCCACACTGTCTTAATCTTTGTTTACTGTCCGTCATTACAATTCGTCGGCATCGCCACCTCAATCGGCTTTATGTCAAGGCTAACCAGAACGTCTATCACCAATCACTGTAGCCGAATTGGGCCAATATTGGTCAATACTTCGATAGCCAATATTTGCAACACTCTTGTGCTAAAGGTTGGGTTATTATTAACACTTAATAAATTAAATGCTATAGACTTAAATAAACAATCAACCGTATGTGTTTATTGTTTATTTTAATGAACCAATTTTCCTTTTTATACACGAGTCAGCAACCAGTAACATGGTTGTTTTTTGTAATGTGATTGTCCTTGTTATAATTTTAGCTAAAATACTTGTATTGCTGGGGGCTAAGTCTGCTATTATAAATAATTCGTCATTATGGCAACCATACCTAGGCAAATGTTCCATTACCATTCATGTGCTATAAGTTCGTAATTTCCTAAATTCAAAATAGTGAGTCAGTGGACAAAATAAGATGTCAAAATAGTAGGAGATTACGAGTTGTATTACGCGCCTACGGGATTACCAAATACGAACAATTTGTCCAAAGGGGTAAGGAGTAGTAGTCTTTCAATTATAGGGGATGCTCCAAGGTAGCCCCCTAAATTCAAAATATGATTCGCGACCGTAACAAATATGGCTTTACAGAATTATAATCATTAGAATCAGCAACAACTCCTAAGTTTGAATTATCTTCAAATGTCATGGTTTCATGAAATAGTCATTCATATCAAAATATGAACTTTGACAGTTGTATTGATGTTTTTATGACTATAATTCTATAAATAAATATCTGATACGGCCGCGAATCATATTTAGATCAACATACAACCTGGTACTGACCTGAAAACGCTTCCACCTTAAGAGTACCAAAACTGTCCATACTGCAATTATGGTGCCAATGATCGGCCATTCTGACATAATTGCATTAGCAAATCTGGACCCCTGGCCAAAGGTAGACCTCTCAAACGGATCGCCGAAACGGGAGGATCCAACGATGAAGAAGATAATACTTGACAGACTAATAACTATGACGAAGATAATAGTCATTGGCCTAGAACTGGTCAGTTTGTCTGCCAGCATACTTGCAAAATCCACTGATGTGCCAAATAAAGTCGTATACATTAAAGTCTATCTAAATAATTCTTCTATTGTGTTGTAAAAGGATGTGGATACAGATGTTAATTAAACGTCTGTATAATTAAACGGGCAATTCTCTGAATTTCGCAACGCTTTATCGTTCGAATTGCCTATTATATCACTGATAATGAATCTTTTATTATTTAATTGTCTAATAGCTCGTGTCGCCATAATGCCCCCAGATATCGAAGCCTACATGACTTTTTTATTTGATTTGGTCTAGTCCATTTTGTAGCGAAATAAAATAACTTTTTTTCGCTAGTATTCATGTAGGTATAGTTTAATTTGCTTATAAAAATAAATCTGGAACATAAAAAAAAAAATGGTATTAAGTAAAAATATAAAAGTCGCTTTCATTGAGCTACAGTTTAAGAAATTACAAAAATAATAAAGATTCTAATTTAGTTGAATTAGTTCGTGACCCTAATTCAACTAAATTCGATTCTTTACAATAGATATCGATACCCACCAAGTCTGCGGAGTTTCGCTACCTAATTAAATTTGACAAACTATAATACGCTCACACGCCCATCCTTCAATTATCACATACCACCTACAACCTAGTTACGTATTCACAACAGCAACAAAATAAACAGTAAGTATACAAACAAGAACAGCAAACATCATCCAGTCACCAGTACCTAATTACATAGAAAAACCATGAATCATCTATGCGATGGAATTCATAAGTGCTAAAGATTGATTCACCATCGGAGAAAATGTTCATATAATATTGTGGTCTGACCATCTAAGAGCTAGTTTTTGTGGTCGCGGAAAGTGTGGTAACGATGCCGCATTTCTAATGGCAGTTATGATTTTTTAGGGTTCCGTAGAATGGGTGGCAATAGGACTGGAGTATATTAATGAGGCTATGATTTGGGTCATTCGGAAAATTTGTTACGAGATAATCATAATGTAACAGATAGTGGGAGCAGATGGCATAGATTTTTCTTTGCAGGTCATGAGTGGTTTTTGTGAAAACGCTCCTGATGATGCTTCGATTAGCTTATCTTACAGTTTTCTTATTCGTGGTATTCCCAAAAGCAATAACTTATAAGAGCTATGAAATCAAACAATTTTTTTTTAACAAGACTACCGACAAGAGTTTCACTATATTAGCTACGCCATCATCAATCAACCAACACTCGGTACAGAACCCTCAGTTTCGAAGTAAGACTCATACTTTACCAGTTATCGTTCGCGTTCCTATTTTCTTATGGGAAAGTTTTCTTATGTTTTCAATCAACTGTGCGACGGGTTCCTTACAGTTCATTTATTTATTACTATGGTGCTTCTCTGTGATGAGCAGACGGTTCTTCATCAATCGTTACTAGCTCAATGGGTTTTGGGATGCCTATTGAACGTGTCAATGGCTCCGCTAAGGACGAATATTGGAAAATTATTTTTGGGAGATTATGTGTATCATTTGCATAATAATAATGTAGTTCGATATCATGGCTTTTTCGATTTCATAATTTAGCTATATGTAGACTACGTTTAATCATTTGTTTTAGTTTTTATAAATTAATGATATTAAGTCTCTCTTTGCGTGGTATGATTTCATCATCAACTTTCACGTCTTGCGTAATTAATTCTCCTACCAATGGAATTTTCTGAATCAATACTCCATCATTGCAATCAACACCTTACACCTCATCAAGTTCTAATTAACGCAGTTTTCCTCGCCATTCAATATACCAAAAATAAACATGTTAATGGCTTACTTGAATTTTAATGTGCCAGTCATTATTTCAATGATCCTCGCATCCTCATTCAGGACATGTGAACGTTCTCTCATTAAGAAAAACCTTGGTCCACTCATGTCTTTAAACACTGTTTCAATGAAATCGTATGTTAAATTATTTATTTCTTCGTTTACATTTTGACTGTCAATAGATTTTCCCTTTCGAAGTATCACGCAATTGTCGGGTGTGTTGTGAGTATTAATGATTGTTAAATGTACTTTAAGTTGCGTTAAGTGATTTTATTGTTGCTTCATTGATATAACTATATACGTCTCTCAAGGCTAGATGATAAAAAACAGAGGCTTTAGTATTCTAGGTTTGTTTGTTGTCAACTTTAGATTAAGGATCATTATCTATAACTTCCTTAAACGAGTCGTCCGTGCTATTTGAGTCAATCTCCTTCAGACGATATCATTTATTTTATTTCGATGGGTCGCTAATGGTTTCTTTGGTTTCATTTTAAAAACTCCTAGAAGTATAGAATTCAATTTTAAAAGCTGAAATCAATGAGTCATTATCATGATCACATCATATATAAGGTGCGATAAAAATATCTGCCACGGCTTTAATGAGAGGTAGTATTGTGTTTAAAGATAACAATAGTGAAGAAATTTCGTACCCCGGCACAGTTAAATCAATTTGAGAAAATAAAGTAGTTAAATAAACATTGACTCTACTCTGCATAACGTGGTTCACAAATTACGCGCGAAGTGCACTTCGTCAATGAAAACAACTGCTATCTCTTTCCATCTGTTCTGTGAAAGAAAACTGAAATCAGCTGACTAGTTCGTCACTTGCAAATTTATAGGTACAATTTTTTGTATGAAAAAAAATATGACACATGATCAATAATTTATCTTTACTATTGTAATCTATAAACACAATACTATCTCCCATTGCAGCCGTGGCAGATATTTTTATAGCACCTTATATATACAGGGTGTTAGGGTAAACACCGTTTTCCTCTTAAGGGGTCATTCTACTCATCATTATGAACAACTTTTACTATGGGACCAAACCTGAAATCGGGAAAAAAAAATCAGCTGTTCCCTACATTTATGTTCGCATAACTCGTCAAAATGTAGGGAACAGCTGATTTTTTTTTCCCGATTTCAGGTTTGGTCCCATAGTAAAAGTTGTTCATAATGATGAGTAGAATGACCCCTTAAGAGGAAAACGGTGTTTACCCTAACACCCTGTATACAATTTAGAGTTTGTGTTTGAGAATCAAATGTAAGACTTGTGCGATTTGGTGTCCTGAAATACAGGCCTCACGTCTAGTTTAGGCACCAGTCTCCCACAGTATAATTATTGTTGTCATAAATTATTATGTACTCTGTATTGATACTTCTCTAATGTACCTATATTGTGGTGAGAAATAAACGATTATCTTATCTTATATTATCTTATTTTGCACTCTATCAAGAAAAACTGGACTATAAAAAATACTATTACGTTGTGGACAGGTGACGCAATGTGCCCTTTTTCACTAGCTTCCCATATAAACCGCTACAATTAATGGTCTAGGGAAATAGAACTATAATTATTCACTGGATTAGTGATCGCAGTACGATGGTAGCAGGGCAGTATAATCATGGCATGATGTAAGAACCCAGATGTGGTTCGCACACTAGAAAAGATAAATGATCTTTTCTTAGACGTTCACAATATTGATGATACATTTGAACATCGCAACAGGTACGTTGATCGTTTCTACAAAATAGAAGAACATTTTGTAAATGTATTTCTAAATGGTGTCCAAAATTTCAATACGTGAACAATAGATCGTTTTGGCTTCCGTTATTTTTTGGTGCAAGTGTTGGGATACATCTAACTTTAAAGCTCCTGTCATTTTAAAGTGATCAAGCCGCGGTACAAAGTTTAGGTTCCCAAGGAGATAATTCCTTGTTAAACCAATTAAAAGTAGATTGATGACGGATAATGTTATAAAACTAGTTATTTTTCCACTGCAATCAGCATTTTGTATATGTTTTGATTGATTGTGTTTTCATTTTTTATTATCGGAACACATTACGCAATAAGCTATGTAAATAAATTGTCTTTGGTCTCCGGCCCTGAGATCCAGCAATAGACAAAATTTGTCAATTTTTTTATTACTTTGGGGTGTTGAATATGAGGGTTTTGGCTAATTTTGTAAATGTTTGTTATAAGTAATGTGCGTTTAGTTTGTGCAAATTAAACAAATTTTTTTTTACCTTTCTATAATAAGAACACAAGAAATATGACGTACTTTTGAACCTATTCACATGCTCTTTTTAACAAGAATAAAGAAAAATTGACGGTAAAGCAAATTGCAATTTTTTCCGCAAAATGATAATTTCAATAATTTTTTTTTTTGTCCTGACATTATTATGACACAAAAAATCTGATTATGCACGCCAACAACTTTTTATGTTAAACATTTTTAATATCCTCTATCTAAACTACAACTTCATCGCTCAAAGTCTAAAACTTGTGACAGCTGCAACCACATTGTGGTTGTGGTCGCGGTTGTTCTAATGGTACCTTGTAATTACTTCCTCGCTTACGTTACGACAGTTGCATGTGAATCGGTTTAGCTAGCCAAACCCCAAATTATTATTATTTTTTTATTTTATTTTTTGTTTCTGGAAAGTTCATTTAATTTCGTTATTTTAACCAACATTTTCGTTAGCTTAATTATGTGCCTTATCTTTGACAACATAGAGTTTATTCTGTGGTTTACCTTTATTTCTTTTAAATCTTGCTTCAGTGCTTTTAAACGCACCCAATATTATATGTAAAGAATTATCTACTATTGCAATATAATTTTCACCCTCCAAGTTATTGGGTAATTGTACAAAATATCAAAGAAAACCTGGTAAAGTTAGGCTAACCTAACAAAGATATCAGAGAAAAAAAATGGTCCCTGGTAAAAAAAAAGGCCATCATGAATGAGATCCATAGTTAGGTTGCTATATTCCATTCCTCTTAATTGCACACTAAGAAAATATATAAATGTAAAATAATGCTATTATTGAATAAAAAAAGTAATATTCCAAGTAAACCCCCATATGAAAAATGTCGCCATAGTAAAAAAGTATCTAACCCACCAGACGCTTCGAATGACATTATTTGTCAAAGTTGGAGGGTGGGGACGTTTCTTCCCAATGTCCTTTGTTTTGTAGTTGAGGACAACAACGCGATAACACAGACAGACACAAAAACCGACTTTAATTTATAATAATGTATAGACAGTCAGCCAGTCAGAAGGGCTGGTCCTATTCTTAAACGTTTCATGAATTTTACTTCATACTAATAGAAATAGATATGTGATAGCATATTCGCACCTATGAATTCTATGAACTGAAATATGTTTGGAATTTAATTTATGATATCTGGCCAGCTTTGAAGTCTAATATGGATAGAGAAGGGCCATTGCTGACATAGCTTCATGAATTAATAGAGCAGCTGCAGTATCCACGTGGTATTGGGGTTGTTTTTAAAATAGATTTTCTGTCATTTTGTGATCATTTTTGCATAATGGATGGTTTCTATATTATATATTTATATACCTAACCCTAATCGTTGCCTTTTCCTCATCTAAATGTAAACAAATAATATAAAGAGAAAAAAAAAAAGTTTTGTATGTTTGTTACGCCTTCACGCTGAAACGGCTATATGGATTTGGATGAAATTTGGCACATGAGTAGACCATGACCTATGTTAAAACATAGGATACTTCTTATCTCGATATTCCCACGAGTTCGAGACTTATGCGGGTAGAACCGCAGGGCGCAACTAGGTTCCCACAAACCTAGAAACAGCATCGACAAAGAACTTTAAACCTTAAACCACACGAACTTCGAACTTCAAACATTACATACCCACCTTCATAAGACCCAGTTCTGTTCAGAACAGCTTATTGACGGCCATTGAATGTGCTCTGCATGTGACGTTATTGTTCTCATATGAGAACAAAAGCTGTAGGAGACTTGTCAGAACAATAATACCTGTGTTAACTATTTTAATTATCGTCTCTTTTATTGAAAAGTGTGTCACTGAGTTTTTACCCGACTGCTCCAGAAAGAGGGTAATGTTTTTCGAGAGTATGTAGGTATTTCTTTGGCACGCTCTGTAGCCTAAACGGCTTGATGAATTTTAACACATTAGGTGTCGTTAGATTGGTCTTAATTGTAGAGACATAGGCTATATAATATATATATTATTGCATCTGCAAACACAAAAAAAAAGTCTAAAAAAAAAAACCGACTGCGTACAAAGTAAACTTTAAAAAAGATTGAAAGAAGATAATGATTGTAATAAAACTTAATACTATACACAATCTCATGTATTCGGAGACAAATTAAGGATCCCACAGAGAGGCGCGACGCGACAGCGCAACGCGACTTTAACAATACAGTTTCTGAGAAAAGTTCACAGTTGAACAAATTACCGGTGTCGCACCAGTATGCACGTGCCATTATTGGTAGTTAGGTATTTATTGTTAAATAAGAATATCCGACTTTCGATCATTTTTGAAAGGTTATTGTGGAGCTTTCAGCTTTTTGTTGGAAAAGTAAGTTTGATATTAAAGATTGATATTGTTTTTAAAAATAAATTTATTTATATCTAATTTATCGTCTTTTGGGTGAATAAACAATAGTATCCAAGGTTTTTTAAAGTAATGAGTTAGAAGGCTTTAAGGCTTATCTACATGATAAATTATGGTCATGTGATTGCAGATTTGCTGTACCACGTGCGTACTTGACACGTCAACAGATGTTTTTGCGCGAATTTATCACTGTTCACGTCAGTCGTAAATTAAATAGTAGGTATAAATGCGATTTATATCGTGTTTTCATTACATGATTTTCTTCCACACTTAGCCATATGTAACTAAAAGTGTTTTTTTAATTAACGGCTCGTATACACCGGCGGGATATCGCGGGTGCGACAGGCAGCGCTACCCTTGTCGCGCCAGTGTGTACGAGCCTTAACTCTACCTATGAATTTCCAATTTTCCTCATAACTTTCTAAACTATATTTTTAATTAGAAATGCTCATAAACTAACCCATCAGAGAAAATAATAAATTCTTATTGCAACAACAAAGCTAATATAATTATCTAACTAAGTGACAGGACATCACGATAAAGTTTTGTGCACGAGCTACATGCTTAAGCGACACGCGTATGGCGAAAGCAATTGCGGAGAAAACAAATGAAAGAAGTTGTTTAGGGCATGCCACCACGCGCGACCACGGAAGAATAGAAAAAATGACAGATAAACAATTAGAATGTGTCATTTTGTCTATTCTTCCGTCGACAAAACCCGTGTGTGGTCATGCTACGTGCAGGAGTCACTGTGACGCGACTTGCGGAGTGACTGACGGACGGAAACAAGCGAGTGTTGCTTGACGCAAGTCGCGTCGCAAGCCGCATCACTCGAGACCGTGGACGCCTAAGGCACCTGTCCCTTCGCCGACGACGAAGTGACGCTATCAGCGATTTTCTCGCTCAAGAATCGCTCAAAAGATTAATAATAATATTATAATAATATTTTATTCCAAAAATTATAAGGCTTAAATTAGTACTTACAGTAAATAAATAATCAAGAGATGAATGTAAGTCCCTTGTTATTAAAAGAGATACATTATTATATTATAACAGTTTATTGCTGACTGTTCACAACGCTAGCGAGTATGTACTCGTTTGCCGCCGCAACAAGAGCTATAAAAGAGAATATTCGTACAGCAACGCTCGCTCGGCGGGCAGAACACTCGCTGAGAGATTGACGCTTGGTACATACGCCTACCAGCGAGTAATCGCACTTCACCGTCGAGCAGTCGCTGCTCGTTGCTAGCCAACTCGTTTTTAGCTGCTACCTCTACTAGCTTATCGCTAGCAGTGGGACAGGTGCCTTAAGCGGGTCACACGCGGTAGTAAAACGGTATGGGTTCTAACTTAGCGTTTATTGCACATAAACTATCTCGTGTATCGACGCCCTTATCAGGACGCGACTGGAGGTCGTTACTTTTTTAATAATATTTTCCTAATGAGCTGTACGGTATGTGAATAATGTGAGAAATTGTGTTTTATTTTCTGTAAAAGGATAATAAAATTAATGTTATTTTACATTTGTCTCTGACGCATTTTTCGACGTACCATTCTTTAGTAATAAGCTACTTTTGCAACCAATTACGTCTTTTAAAAAACCTACCAAATAAAGCTTACCACGCGTGAAGTAAGTGCCGCAGCTGGAACAGCCAAATTCAAAATCAAGACACATTCCAGGAACATTTTGTAAGGAGCTATTAAAGTATTTACGTTCTAACGTATTTCATAGGTCACATATTATACTTGGAGCCCATAACTTGTTATACTATTCATATAAACATCGTTGGCGGTAAAAACAATAACCTCCGACGTATAAAACACAAGATTTTAATCACATTCCTATAAAATAATATAAAACAAAAGAACGTCGATAACCCGAACTCAACACTAACCCACTCAATCCTCAAACAATGGGTAGTACCTACATCACTAACATGTTCAACATAATTATGTCCAACATGTCATGTCCCAAGTTGATGGACACGCCCAAATAATCCATTGATCTGGTCGACACTTGAATGAATGGGAACGTGGTAGGAGAATTTATTCGTCACTGGTGAGCAGAATTTACTAAATTCATGGAATATCTCTAGGTAGCTTTCGACGCTTTCAATCAAGTTAATTGTCAGGAACTGAAAACAATTTGCAAATCATTGGGGAAACCATAAAATGTGATAATTTAGCAATGCACCATGTATCTAATATATCTATATTTTTAAAAATGAATTGCTGTTCGATAGTCTCACTAAACTCGAGAACGGTTGGACCGATTTGGCTAATTTTGGGAAGAAAATATGGAAAAATTACTGTAGATATATATGGGTAGGTGGGTAGGTAGGTATGTACTTGAAATAAATTATTTGACTTTGACTTTGTGTGTGAAAAGAGTTTTCGCTTGTGGAATCCAGGATTTTTCCCAACTGCATCCTTATCCTTATCTGGTTGGTTAATTATTTAATCAAGGCATGACCTAATTCTCATAACTCATACTGAAACGAAGAAGGATTTCAAAGGGAAAATACAAATTGGAAGCTTAAAACTTTCAGTTTGTTCACAAAGCTCGCAGTTGCCACTTGAGTTAGAAACTTGTTGCTGCTTCTACAGATTAAGTCATTGTTTTGAACTTGTATCCCATTTGTAACTATTATTGTTACTTAAGACAGATTTATAAGTGAATCAGTTGGGAACTTTACTTTATACAGCGTGTATCTGAAAGGTATATTTAATAACCATACACTTGAGTCCAGTTTTTTCATTCTGCCCAGCCTTTTTCCCAATAATGTTGGCGTCGGCTTCCAGTCTAACCGGATGCAGCTGAATACCAGTATTTTACATGGAGCGACTGCCTATCTGACCTCCACAACTCAGTAACTGGGTAATACGATACCCCTTGGTAAGCCTGGTTGTCAGACTTTCGGGCTTCCGACGGCTCGTAACGACTTTCAAAGATCCACGAATGACAGCCGGGACCAACGGGTTAACGTGCTTTCCTAAGCACGGAGGAGTCTCGGTATGTAAAGATGGTCACCCATCCGCGGCACGCGCAGCTTAACCTGATGGATTTTTCGAGATTGCGACGTTGGTTCCATTGAGAATGTTGTTCAGTTTGATGCAAACCATCAAATTACTGTGCACGCGCACATAGTGGCACTTGTCTGTTCAGGTTGAAAGATAAGTGCGCGTGTTCAGAGTGTTTCTTTTACTTATCAATTTAATATTTTGTGAACATTTTAGAAATAACAAAAAAAAAATATTTTTTTTTAGAATATGCTTGCACTATACTATGCGGGTGAACGGGAACGCCCTTAGTTAGTTAATAATATATTGGATAATTACACCAAAAAATAAATTGCTCAACAATTATTAACCCTAGCTGATATTCAACCCCCAACATATCTGAGTGGAGTATTGACAATTAAAAACATTCATAATTATAACGAATAGCAGATGTTTGAAACAGCTGATAGTATTGCAATAATAGAATGCATCTGCAACCATATGTGCAAGTAAGTAGAAACTAAAAATTATGATCCACAACGCAGTACCTAGTTCAAGACTTATACATATTGTTCACACTACATTTACGTATAATAATGGCTTATTCCCAGGAGCTCCAAATAAATTTATTCCTGCGGACGGGAGGTTCGACATTGTCGCATTACTCTGGTAATTTGTTTGTTGAATCATAAATTAATTTGGTTGTAAATGTATAATTTTTTGTTTAAATCAATACTTTAAATTTTTTGAATAAAAAGTTTTTTAGTAATTATTATTATATTGCTTCTTTTAATTTGGAGCCGCCAGGAATTAAATGATTTGGAGCTCCTGGGAACAAGCCATAATAATTGCTTTGTTAGTCCAGTGTTCACATGAGCTACTTCTGAGCATGAGGTCCGGGTCGGGCAGTGTTATTGGGGTTACCCATCGGGGATTTCTCATTAGCAGCCCAGAATCTGGATTTGTGCCCGGTTTGCCCTCTGTTACATGGGACTTAAACATAAAAATAATACAAATGTGGGTATACAATAGGTGCACATCTGCCTAACCTTTCGGGGATTAATGGAGTGATGTTATGTTATTACAGAGATTCTACTTTCAGAGTGTGAGTGTGAGTTTCTTACCGAGCGTATCATAAATATGCCCTATTATGTAATCCAATGCCACAATCACACTTTTATGAGTCCTTTTGTGATCCAACGGCGTGTGCCTGATGGTTATCAGCACGCTCGTTCTTTCACCCTATTCAATGCATTACAAAGTAAAAATAAGCAAAAATAATCGCACGTCAATGCTGCCACAGAGCCTGCAGA
The DNA here is from genome assembly GCA_914767815.1 of Eupsilia transversa. Lineage (NCBI taxonomy): Eukaryota > Metazoa > Arthropoda > Insecta > Lepidoptera > Noctuidae > Eupsilia > Eupsilia transversa. The sequence goes on along the minus strand of OU611893.1, from coordinate 9,806,730 downwards.
TGGTTTGAAAAGCCACAGGATAATTAAAGCAGAAGTTCAATTCAATTTCAAGTAAATTATAAGATATTTACAGAAAAATCTCTATAGAAGGAGGAGAGAGCAATGGTGGAGCAGTGGTAAGGGCCGCGACTTTAGACTTGTAAGTCGTAGGATCGAACCCAGACAGATGATTTTCTTTGTGTCGATTATTTCATCACCACATTTACCACAACTCTCGAAATGGTGAAGGGAGATCAAAGGCATGAGACATCTACCAACCCGCACTGGGCCCGCGTGGTGGATGACGGCCCACTCCCTCTAACAGAGAGGAGGCCCGAGTCCCAGCAGTGGGCACATTATAGGCTAATTATTTTGTCTAAAGGAAACATTCCACATCGAGTTCGGCTTTGTAGTCAGTATCGTTCCTGTCACTATATACTTATGTGACAGTCTCTTTTTAAAGGCTCCTATAAACAGGCGCGACGCGATGTTAATAATATAATTTCTAAGAAAACTTCACGGTAGAACAATTACCGGTCGCGCCAGTATGCACGAGCCTTGAAGCTTGATGTGTCCTTCTTCGAGATAGAAGGTTGTAACAAGTTTTTTTGGTCCTAGGTAGGTATTTATTTTATCACCTACTGCTTCTTTAATGTACCTACCTATCTCTAAAATAACGAGACGGTATACTATACTTCAAAGGAACTAAGTACTAAAAGTTATTCAGAAATAAATTTTCAGTTCAAAAAACATTTCGCTTCACCGGTAAACTAAAAGTTTCACCCCATGAATGGACTGTTTCAATTGAAACTTCTGTTCCTCACTTGTATTATACTTTTACCCACGTGCGAGTGGCGCTTTCATTCAGAAACCACATACCACCTGGCATTCTAAATTCTCTTCAACTAACAACCTAAATGCAACCCTAATTTCGGTCAATAAAGTTCACATTCCAACGTCACCAGTTTGGAATGGACCGTTTCGTGGGTGGAAAAAAAAACATGTCGATTTTGGGAATGGGCCGGCTTCATTTCCAAAAACTTCTTTTTTTAAACACAAGGTCATTTTACCGCTAACGGTGTGCCGGGTGCAATTTGTAGGTCAATCTGTATCCCGGCCTTGTACAGATGTTTCGAGAAAAAAATGCAACCTTTGATGACGTACCTGTAACAAAAGATTTGGATATATTAGCGGTTTTGGAGTTTTAGAAGTTATAGGTTATGTTAGAGCGATTTTTTTTATAATGTTCTGTAAGGAATTTGAACATTCAAACACTATACCGCAGGGCTATGAACTAAGTGGTTACTACCTGACTACCTCAGACTGCTGGTTATAGGAAAATACAGCTGGTATTTTTTTTGCAAAGTTTTTTTTTTTACTCGCTACTTAGGAGACTTGGTAAGTACATAAACTATGTCAAAAAAAAAAGCTTGTAAGCAGTGTAACTAGTCTCAATCACTTTTACTTCAACGAGAATCGCCCCACTCAAACAGGGTGCACCACTGCACCTCTAATAAATCAATCCACTTTGCTGTGTATATCCAAGTAGCTTGACCACGAGCAAAGTGTGACAAGAAAGAATATCCACCACAACACTAACATATTTTTTTATATCTTTATGTACTCAAGCGACATCGTCACTTGATCGTCCAAGACAAAGGGCAGACTATCCATCACTGTAGAACATAGAGGGTTGACCCAGCGAGGTGTCAACATGGCGCTTGTGTAATATAAACCCTGAGTTGTTTGACCTGGGAGGATTGGCCTTTTGACCTGTTGTGCTTTGTGCCGGTAGGTCATTTTTGCGTGTTTATTGATCACTTTTTTGAGGGCAAGGATTGTTTCAAAACTTTTTTTAGCATTCCATTGTGCGTAGATCAACTTGGCCGGTTTTTTTACATTTTTTTTTAAATCTGAATCCTGAACCTGATTAACAGATTTTGTAAGGAATTCGAAGTAATAAAAAAAAATGGATATGTTTTTGATACGTCAGGCGTTTGTAGGAAAAGATGTTCTTTACTTTTTCGCCTTTTAGGTTATAAAGGGAAAACCCTTGCAAAAAATACAAAAAAAAAATGGAAATTGTGACAAATAGAAAATTACACTACATTTAAACGCGTTTGGAGATTCCTTTTAAGCAAATAATGCCTGTATTAAACGGCTCCAAAATCTTTTTTTGCTTTTTAAGTATTATATTTTTATACCGTTTAGTAACAATATTATAACTTACAGTTACACTTATATGTGAGAAATCTAAAAGCTCCTACTTATTCACTTGTATTACATAAAAGCAATAAACATTTAAAACAACAAACTCAAACACGTTTTCGAAAAGAAAATGTAGTTTTAGATGCGCTACAATTAACCGATGTTTAATTAACGGTTAACCGGTTTTTAATTATAACTTCGATTAGAAAAAATATAACTTTTACTTTTTAGATGTAGCTTTTAGCAATCATAAAGGTAATCGGGAAATTAAGGGAAAGTGTGTGTTGTGATTGAGTAACATTTATCATAACTACGTTATATTTATTAATCTGTCAGTTTTATATGTCGTAAGTTAAGTTTATGTTGAAACTGGCTCGTTGGTCTAGTGAACGCAAGCGCTACTGCTGAGCATGAGATCCTGGACTCGATTCCCAGGTCGGGCAAATTTGTTATTGGGTTTTTCTATCTGGAATTTCTCAGTAGCAGCCCGGAGTCTGGATGTGTGCCCGGTTGATGGCAATAGTTTCGCCCCTTTTACATGAGACTTTAAACATAGCTGGCGAAATGTGGGTGTACTATAGGTATAGGTTCACCTCTGCCCAACCATTCGGGGAAACAAGGCGTGATGTTATGTTATGTGTTTTATATGTTTTTTATCACACAAAAATCGATAGAATGTTAAAAAAGTTCAAAAGTTGCCAGAAAAATTGTAAAATTCGGCAAAACTGAAAGTGCATTTTCTATAGGAATTTAGCATGGACAAGACAACGTCTGTCGGGTTAGTTTAAAAATTACTCGAGCAAGAGAAACAGTCAGAAATTTAAAAAGAACTATCACCCAATAAAAAATAATACTAGAAACAGTATTCGTACATTCTGATCTTCCAGAAATCCATTCCAATAAGAAGTCAATATCCGTTCAGGATGAAACGAGACGCACATACAAAACTAACGAGAAGGAAAGAGACGGCATCAGTAATACGATCGTCTGAACAATTTGTTATGAAAAAAGTGGCAATACGATGGTTGTTGGATCCGTAATAAAGAATTATTAGGTAGCTCGAATTTCATGAACATAAAATCTATTTGTAGGGATTTAGATAGAATATGAACATAATATATAGCAATCAGAAAGATGTATAAACTTATGTAGTTTCGATTGTATTGCCTACTAGCTTTTGCCCGCGGCTTCGCCCGAGTTGAACGTATTACCGGGATTAAAAGTATCCTATGTGTTAATCCAGGTTATAAACTATATGTGTGCCAAATTTCATTCAAATCCCTTCAGCCGTTTGTTGAAGTATGTATCTGAAGCGTACCCCAAAGATTTAAAGCAAAGCTATGTGTGAGTTTCCAGGCATTTTGTTCTCACTCAAAACTATTTCTTACCAAATTTAACGGTACATCTATCATTTAATAGAAGATTAACCGCAAAAGTAACGCTCATTATTATCTAATTACTTACAATTACTCTCGACCAGTAAAAGTCATATTTATTAACTGCCTACAAATCAATTTATCAAAGCTTATTAGAAAGAAATTGATTGCGCATCTAAAAAATAACAAAATTAAAATAGACAGAAGTATCACTCCAAACTATTCGCGAAATAAACTTCTTTGAGAGAAAAATTTAGTAAATCAATTATTAGGTATATCAGTAGGAGCCCGAAGTCTGGATTTGTTCTGGTTTGATGGCAATAGGCTCGCCCCTTATTACATAGGACTAGATATAACTGGCGAAATGTGGGTGTACTGGTACATCACTGCCTTACACTTTGGGGATTAAAGGTCATGATGATATGTGTTATTAAATTATTTTTAAAGGGACTGACTCTTTTAAGGAAAAATATATAAAACATGAAAAGCCCTCAATATAATATATATAACGTTAGCGTGCAAAATAAACGGTCCGTTTACTGTTTACTGGGCGAGTGTTCACTTAATCAGTAATAGGAAATAGACCAACATACCTACTGATCTGGATTTTGATTTTGTACTAACAAATTACTAACACTCTGTTTATTTGTATTTTTATGTGTTCTACTAACAACCCTACTAACGTTTTATTTGTTAAAAATGTATGGACGTATATACGAAATAAAGATATATTATATTATAATATTCATGTTTTTTCTTATACTACAGGTGAGAAAAACCGACGGGTCACCTGAAACAAAACTTTTAAACCCGCCAAAATGGACACTACACAAAGGGGAATGCCGATGTGTTTCCAGTAGACAAAATACATCACAATTTGGCAAGGATTCTTGAAACCGTAGCACGATAACTTTACACCCCATAGGCTATTCGTCTCTCATAACCGTTCGTGCTTACTCCCTCTCACAGAGAGTGTGTGTGTGTGGCTGATTAAGCTTACGTTTAGCTATTTGTCTCGCTTATATTTTTAGCCTTCTGGGATTTAAAGTGGCCCATGTATGCACCTAGCTTCTGACGTATGTAGGTTTATGTGAAATAATAATAATTCCGACCAACCGCCTCTGTGGTCTTAACCGCCTCTGTGGTCTAGTGGCTAGACCACCTGTCTCAGACCCAGAGGTCCCGGGTTCGATTCCCAGTGGGGCAAAAATTTCTGCTCGGTTTGGTTGGTGGTAGGGCTTGTTTTAAGTCCGCCTGGCTAGCTACCACCATCTTACCTAAGCCTGTCGCCATAATAACAATGTTACCAGCCTTGTTGTGTTTCGGCAGTAAGAGGTAAGATAGCCAGTTCCTCTGTGGTAGAGGATTCCGGGTGAAGCTCGCTTCCACCTTCGGCCTGATCATCACTTACCATCAGGTGAGATTCAGGCCAAGAGCTTCCCCGTTGTGATAAAAAAAAAAAAAAAAAAAATACTTTTTTAAATTACCTTCGCGTTTACAATCATACTTCTGGAGTTAGCCTTCTGTGTAATAACATTCTCAATAAAAATACTTAGTAACATTATTTATTATCCAAATAATCCGTTTTGATAGTCAATACATCGTTCGGTCACGGTGTATTATGTTCATAAAACAATCATTAATCACGGGAAAGTGGATCTTCATTTATTTATTGCGAACAGATTGGAGGATTTTGGGAGGATTTAGGTGGGTCAATGTTCAGATGTTTGGATAACTGGATATTCTACGAATCGGATTATTTTGTCTTCTTCTTCAAAAAGACGTTTTACTAATCGAACGTTCTGCGTTAAAACCTTTAAAATATTGTAGCATTTCTAATTGCATTCTGGGCTAAGACCACCACAACATGGGTTCCTGAAAACGTCCAACGGCATCGCGGTAGACCCAGACGTAAATGGCGTGAACTTGACGCTTATAGGAGGGATTGGTCTATATTGGGTCAGGATCCAGTTGAGTGGAAAAGAGAGGGAGGCCTTTGCCCTGCAGTGGGACAATACAGGCTGATTATTTATTAATTTTCTACCTGTTTTGTTAGAATATTATGTAAAAGTTATTTTTAAAGGACAGTTTAGGTCTCTAAATTGAGCGCTGGCAACAATAGCACAATAGCTAAGCTGTATGTAGCAGGTAGCAGAAAGTATCTTTACTTGCTGCTTCGTCTCGGCGGCGGCGGCTTTCTTACATATTATGTTTTCAAAGATATTATTCAATACACCACACTAGAAGAACTTAGGGCGATTTGAAGAACTGTCATAAATATGTAATTTTGGACATTCTAAAATTGTTGATTCAAATGTTTGTTTATTTTGATTTGGATGGAGGGTTAGTTACCTTAGTTAGTCCAATAATTTTCCTGACTGGGAAACGAGTAAGATAGAGAAAGATAGAGTCAGGATTCGTAATCATCATTATGAACATTTTTAATATAAGACTAAGCCTGAAATATAAAAAAAATGCTTTCCCTACATTTTGTCGAGTCACGCGAATATTGTATGGAGCAAGTTTTTTTTTTGTAAATTGCATAACGTAACATTACGCCTGTGCCTTAAACGGTTAGGTAGAGGTGGTGGATATAATCCAAATATACAGTATTTGCATTTAATACCGTTATGGACGAGAAAAGAAGATGATTTTTACTTAATTATTCAGAAACATCACTATTTTCCTGCCTTTATCCCACTTTATTTGGTGTCGGCGCAACATGTGCTTTTCATCCATACTTTATTGTTAGTATTTCTTTATTATTAACTACCTACTTCTAAATTATTCAGAGACGAGAAGAATTATTATTACTGCAGCGAGAATCTTGTTTTAGGCGCCATCTTATTTGTTACGTGACAATCTATTTAAATAATATCGATAAACATGTCAGTTTTCTAAAAACAGACAGTTAAATATTTTAGCGAACTTTATTATAACAAATTACAATGAATTTAATTAATTCATGCAAACTCTGTTATTTAAATAACTAAGAAATAAAATTATGTTACTATGTATTTCGTAACTTCGCATAAATATTATTATTTGAATTTAATTATGGTCGTTTTATAACAGACAGATGAAGTGATGAACAGTTTATTAAGTTTATGTAAATTTTGATTGATATCTAAATTGTTATTCAATAGCCGTTGAAAGTTGGGTGAAGTTAAAATTGATAGATAGCGCTAAAGGAGAATTTATAGTGATATTTAAAAAAAAAGATATAATTGAATAATAATATTTTTTATAAACATATAAGTAATGTTCAATAATCTTTTATGAATAATGTACCTATCCTAAATAATATAAATGTATCAATCTGCCTAGCCTTTTCCCTACTATTTTGGTGTCGGCTTCCGGATGCAGCTAAATACCTACCTATCTGACCACCACAACCCATGCAGTTACTGGTAACACGATACCCCTTGGTAAGACTTTTGGGCTTGTGACTACCCGTAACGATAGTCAAAGATCTACGAATGACAGCCGGGACCAACAGCCTAAGAACTGGCTGTACTATCGCTCCATATTATTTCAGCAACTTTGGCCGTTAAAACGTTTCGTTACTCGATAAAGCTGTTTTATAAAAAGAAAGAAACAAATAAAAAAAATCCTGCCAAACCAATAAAGAAAGCGTAAAAAAGTATATAAAGATTTTTAATAACAGACATAACTCAAACAATCAAATTAATTACAAATATTTATTAAAGTTAACACAAGTATCCCGCAGCGCGCCACCCGCCTTCCGAAATAATAATTATTACTAGTAATTTTATTACTTTAAAACTTGTAATATCTGTAATAATACGGTAATCGGTTAAGCTTTTACAACGTAATAATAATTAATAACAGATTTAGTTGAAGTCGTAATTAAAAACGGAATAATTATGTTACGTTTCTTGATTTTATTTTATAATGTTTTTGTTTTTATTATTTTTTGTCTTTTCCGTTGCATGTTCAATATAATAACGGCTCGTGCAGACCCGGCGCGATATCGCGGGCGCGACAGGCAGCGCGACCCTTGTCGCGATATTGCGCTAGTCTGCAGGAGCCTTAACGCATCCAGATGCTAGGTCTGCCTTGGCGGTATAGTGCGTCCGACATGTGTGCCGAAAACAGGGTTTCAGATGACTTTTACGTAGCCATGAGAAAGTCGCAGGCCTTCTTAATGAACCGTATAAATAAGTCTGACAATGGAATATTGAGGGCCATAAACTAGGTAGACTATTCGGAGTAGCTCGTGCTAATAACAGTCGTACGCGTCGATCAGGTTAAGCTACGCTTGCCGGGGTTGGTCCGTGGATGGGTTACCGTCTTTACATATCGAGAATCCTCTCTAGTCGTTACGGGTCGTCAGAAGCCCGACAGTCTGACAACCAGTCATGGAGCTGAATACCAGTAATCTACATGGAGCGACTGCCTATCTGACCTCCACAACCCAGTAACTGGGTAATACGATATCCCTTGGTAAAACTGGTTGTAAGACTTTCGGGCTTCTGACGTCCCGTAACGACAGTCAAAGATCCACGAATGACAGCCGGTACCAACGGCTTAAAGTGCTTTCCGAGGCACGGAGGAATCTCGATATGTAAAGATGATCACCCATTCACGGACCAACCCCGGCAAACATGCTTAACCTGATGGATCGACCCGTGCGGCTGTTATTACTTAGCCACGTGCTCCTTACGAAGGTTGAAGTTGAAGTATGATAAGTTAAGGATATGGTCCTCTGGAAAAATGTATCATTCGATTACTTCCGTCTAATACTTTGCTCAATAAAAGCTTCTCCCCGCAAATTCTTTCATTGAGCTACTTACTGAAATCCTCATGGCCAATCAGATTAGATTTTCCGATACTTTTGATATTAAATTGAATCCTATGGAGGATATAAATCATTTATTCACTGCACTATGCGTTACTGGACTGGTTCACTCAAATCTGTGTGGTTCTTTCCTCAAAAGAACATCTCAGACACTAATATGCACGGTGGTCATAATGTGGCCTAACCATGATTATGTCTGGACTTTAAAAGAGACTGTGACCTCTGAGTTTGTTTTACAAGTCGGTTAGGAAACACCGAAATCATCTAGTTTTAAAACATACTTAATTTTGTATTGAGTACGAGCCTTTTGGCTTATCTATAATTTGTGTGTACTTACCATGTCAAAAATTGTAATGTGCGTTTATTTTGTGCAGAATAAACAATTTTTCTTTCTTTCTTCTTTCTTCTTCTAATTTATTTTTGACGTGTAAAGATTTTTTTTAACCAATTAAAAAAAAACATTTCATTTACTTACACTAGCTCAACACATCCCATAACGAACATAATTCATTATCATTCATGTTTTTATCTTTAGCCGCCAGTATCTTTTAGCCAATCAGAAACAGATAAATTATACTCGTTTGGAAAGTGAAAATGTCACTAATTGTTAAAGTGAATTTCACTTTAACAATTAGTGCCATTTTCACTTACAAAAGCTCATTACAGTAATGAATTGACAGAAATCTTGTAAATACTTTCTCTACAACATTATAGGGACATATTGTTTATTAAATTGTTAGTTATTACTTACATTTACTCAATAATTAATATCACAGCTGCGCATTGAGAACATAGAAATATGAGCAATTTTCTATTAAGCGCGTGACATACGTGTAAGCAGAACGCTCAACGAAGTTATGTCCCTAACCGACTCCATAATTTATCCTAATAAGCCTTTGTTATAAACACTTTTGTAACATCTAAAATACTTTATGGAATGCAATAAATAAATGGATATGAATAAGAAGTTTTGTTTATCTATTGTTACTGAGAAAAATAATATGTTGGCTTTGTCTTAAAGAATAAATAAATAAATAAATAAAAATTCTTTATTTCAGACTATTCAAATTATATTACATAATCTTAAAACTATGTAATAAGAGTCACATATATTATCTAATATTTATCATCTATTTTGTAGATAAATATCAACAGATTAGTTTTGTTTTAGTAGTAAGCAAATAAGGTTGAAAATGGTTTTACATTTAGGTAATCGGGAAGACTTAGATACACATTTGTGTTTCAAAAGTATTTATCCAGTATAAAAATAAACAATTTAAGTTAGTTCCTATAATTCAAAACCTTCCTATATTAAACATTTAGGTATCGATTCCTTGAGCTTCGTATTATCGTCTTCCGAAATATTTACTGATTCGGAAATAACATCCACTCAACGAAAAAATTTGCAAAACATTTACTTACCTACAAGGATTCGCAGTAATTCTATTCTCGTAATTCTAAAAGTACTTAAACTTTTATGGCACTTAAATCTTTAACGGGAAGTTCTGAAGCTTTTGCGCAGAGTAGGTATATTAACTCAGTTAAGTAATACTTTGAGGAAAATAGAATATTATGGTAATCGGAGGAAATGCCTGAAATTCGTCGACTTTTGTAAGTTTATTGAGTGATAAATCATTATTATGTTTAGTTTTTAGTACGGGTAAGTGAATATTCGAAGAGTCTCACAAGTCATTACACAGACTTACACTGATCACCTGGGTCCTAAGTCTACTAATTTATAAACGTTACAATGGTCTCTCAATGGTGAGTTTTTGACAGATTTGCCATACAAAAACTGTCAATAACTCACCATTGAGAGACCATTGTAACGTTTATAAATTGATGTATGCCGAGTGGGTGCCTGTGAATGTTTGTGCACCGTCTTTTTATTTTTAATAATTATGTAGGTTATCATTTCTCAATTTAAGAGCTTATACGAGTCAAAATATTTTAAGTCACATAAACATGGGTGCTGTCATATGAAACGTCAGAAGCTAGGTGCACGGTTCCAATTGGTCGTTTCCTATGGCGAAGAGCCGGCAAGAAACTCCACGGTTACTCTTGTAAAAATAATTGGCTTTTACAATATTTTCAAATGACAGTGCTAATAGGTATGAGAGGTCAGTATAGGATTTTAACAAGTACCGGATACTTAACACAATAGAAAATGGTCAGCAAATCTGTTGGAGTATAACACTGGCCATCTTTTATAAAGACAAGACTCTCTGTGTTTCAAAATAAAGTCGAGTCTGACAGTGCCGTCTCCGTCAATCGATTTTTGTAAAAAAAACGGATGTCATAGAATATTTTATTCTTTTAAATAATATGTTAAAATAAACATCATTCCCATTGCGTGATGTATTGTTTATTTATTTAAATTCTAATACTATAATAATAATCAGTCTACTAGGCCTACAATGTTCTCAAATTCACAAAATAAAAAAGAATCTGTAATTATAAAAGACTTAAAAAATAATACAAAATATAAACCTTAAACCTAATGACATAATTGCCTTTACAACTGCAACAAATCTGAATAAATAATATCATGTCAACAAAAGCCACAAATAAACAGTTGAACTGAAATTGTAGTCATACAGGATTAAATTAAATTATTTAGCGAAGCTACCCAGACGTCTTGGGTATCCATATCTAAACATGACTAAATAAAAAAAAAAAATATTATTTCAAGAAGGTAAACCTGAACATCGTCTCTTTTTTTATTTTATTTTTATTCATTATTCAATCGTCTTATTGATTTTTTCGAAGAAAACTTATATTTTCTGCACAGCTTGAGCAACATCACGACGACTGGTTATCCCGACATCGTGCAGACACGCAATAAAAAGAATTCTGCCAACAAGTTCGACCTATAGCTTGTCATTCTCAATACCCATGTGTATCCAGTAAACTAATATTTAACCACGTCCTATCCCCCGCCGCGAACCATGTACCATATTGTATCCATACAAAATAACATAGTACTTTATACTTTACACAATTTACACCATGTCGTAACGAAGACTAATTTATTAATATGTTTAATTGTCCTGTCGGCTATTGTTGGATGTCATGCTGTAATGGGGGTCGCGTTGTAATGGGAAATGTGTTTGATAGGAAAATTATAAAGAAAAGAAAGAAAGAAACTGAGAGAGAGAGAGAAAAGGTGTGAGATTATGAGATTTGTATTGATTTTTCTGGCGATTCTTGAGGAAGGCTTGTGGATCATAACGATATTTAATCGGTTTTAGAGCTGAATAATATCAGAAGGCCAATTCTCGTACTTAAAAAATGTTCACATTCAAGTCACAATCTGTCTAACTTGTCAAAAATGTTGGTAAATTGATTGTATTTTTGACAGATTGCGAATGCGAACGTTCTTAGAAATTATGGGAATTGCCCCGTTGTTTGAGGGTTTTTTTTCTATGGGTCATAAACATAAATGTAGTTATACTATAGATACACCTCTGCCTAACCCTGCGAGGATTACAGCCGTGATGTTATAACGTTTTTTTTGTAACCCTGGTCTTTTCTCTTTGAACGACAGTAATTAAAACTAACTCACCAAAACATTGTACCTACATTTTTACGAAAATAATTACAATGAAAGAAAAAAATGCAAAGGTTACCTTCCGTCTTGGAGTTTGATGAACTGCTTACCAAAGTTATCCATTTCGTAAATAACACCAATTTAGTAAAGCTTACTAACTAACTTAGCAATTTTAACCTGTACCTATAAGTTACTATCACACAGGATTTTCTATTATACTTTAACACTTTAATTTTTCAAAACTATAAAATGCCTAGTAATTTATAGAAATCCGTCCAACTCTCAAATAACCCAAAACATATCAACGCAATCCAAGAGTGAACCAAAAAGAAATAAACAAAAATCTAATTCCGTAACCGACCACACGCGTCGCCACTGTCGCCATACGTCTAAAATAATGTCCCTTACGTATGTTATTTTTATACCATAACGAGCAAAGTTCGAGCGTTAATTAAATAAACAGTGTGTTGGTGTGTTTGTTTGAGTGGTCGCATTGAAAAATATATGAGTTTGTACAAGAGCATTAGGTTCAAAAGGGTTGAGTGATTCATTTTGGTGGTTTCAGAATGTAAACGAAAGTAGACCCTTTTAATAAGGAAAGAAAATAATGTATCTCTTTCTTACACATTCGTAAGTCCTTGTTTTATAAAATGGAGCAATGAATTAATTGGCGTAGGTATATTTTTGCTTCATGACGAAATGTGGGTGTATTTATAGGTACACCTCTGTCTAACCCTTCGGGGGTTACAGGCGGGATGGTATGTTATTAATCTTAATCAATTGTGGAACAGTCCAAAAAAAACTGCAATTTTATTAAATATAAAAATAACGGTAACATTTTTTTAAAGCCCGTCTTCTCTATCCGATTGATTTGATTGATTGCGTTTTAAACCGATGGCACGACTACCACGAACATGATTGATTCATCAATTCAAAATAAATCCTCATAATTTTATATCAATTACAATACAAGTTTTATGACCAAAATCATTTTCCAAATTGTTACAATACCTTAATACCTTCATATTAAATCCTTTTTTTTAAACAGTTAGGTATTTTACAAGTTACGAGGAAAAACAAAACATTTGTCTATGTTAGTGTTAACCCGTACGCGCCGCGTCTAATTATTAATCTTTATTGGCTATTAAGCTTAGCGTGGCATCGGGTTGTAGACAATTATTTACTGTCTGGCTGCACCATAATACTGTCCTTCTGTTTATGTTCGGATAAATGCCTTTTGTATACATAATACACTAGCTTTATAAACCTTGTTAGGAGTAATTATAAGTTTAAATAAAAAACTCGGAAAAAATTACTTTGCGGTGCGCAATTTTAACAAGAAGGAAAAACCTTATTAATTAAATTTCAGATTCCCTTGTATCGTTTTCTAACACCCTCGGAAAATGTGGGGCTGCGGAAAATCTGGGTAGCTCATTCCTATAAAAAATATGGGGGAAAATACACAATGTCATTACCGAACGGAAGCATCGAAGCGAGCTCCATTAACATGACATAAAAGTACGTCAATAACAGGGAATGATATGACAATAATATCATCGAATCGGTTACTAAGGCTTAGTGGTCTGGGCTAAAATAGGCTTCCCATACCAAAAACTGCTGCTAATTACAACTAGACAATCCAAGCCTTGCCGCCCCAGCTTCGCACTGTTTTAAACGTGCTGAACCTGCCGCTGTAGATAAAACTTCGAGGTTTCTATATAATACGTTAGTTTTTATAAACTAGCCGTTGTCCACGACTTCGATCCAGGCTGAAAAGTAGCTATGTACTTCTCCATGTTCCAGGTTATCTATCTGTCAAATTTCATCCTTTCCGCCGTTTTAGCGTGAAAGCGTAACAGACAAACAAACTCACTTTCGCATTTATAATAGATAGATGTACAGCTTATAGATGATGAGCAGCAACGTTCTCAATTTAGTTTGACTTAGATCTGATCCGCCTATTTTCCGTGTTGACTGTGTCTATTTTTTACCAGTGGTATTTTAGGGTTAAAATACTATAATCAAGTTTTTAATACTTATCAAATACATCGTTCGTTGGTTTCTATTTCCAGCCATTGCTGTTTGATGTATGAAGTTTATCGTACCTGAAAAAAAAGAAAACAGAATTAAATAACTGTTTTACACTTAGAAAATACATCAGGGTTTAAAGAGATTAATATGGCGTACGCACAGTGAGCATGATGAATGATAATCAAACCTCCTTTTGCCACAATGCAATTTTTTTATTTTTTATGTTATATTTTAAGTGTTGTCCTCGTTGGTCTAGTGCTAGCCATAGCTGCTGAGCATGAGGATCTGCTTTCGATTCCCAGGTAGGACAAGTGTTATTGTGTTTTACCATATGGATTTTTTCAGTAGCACCCTGGAGTCTGCATTTCTGCCCAGATTTACATGGGACTCAAACATTACTGGCGAAATGTGGGTGCACTATTGGTACTGCCTTACCCTTCGAGGAATACAGGTGTGATGTTATGTTGGAAATAAATTTTCTTTGTTCATTAATTCCCTATATGACCGAAGCCTTTGCACTAGTACAATTACAACCTAGCATTTATCACACAAAGCACTTACTGCCTCATACATTATGCCCACAATATCTTAGAAATTCTCTTACTATTATTGTGTAGGTAGCCGGCACTTGGATTTACTGATGTATCTCCCCTGGAGAGGCTTTTTAGTTAGCCATAGGGTGTCTTGTGTGGCTGCCGGCCATTAATGTGGGACATGGTATTTATTGTGTACGTACCTACACGTGAAAAGTGTATCCTGGATGGGTGAGATTTGAAATCGGGAGTCCATTTTGCAATACAGAGGGCTAGTTAATTGATTCAGCCGTGACTTGGCGGAAATCTATGTATCTAATCTATTATACATTTTAACAGCGAATCAATTTTCACACCTCCCCCTTAAGACCTAGGCCAAATATTTTTTGATATTCGGTTAGCTCATGACCTAAAAAGGTGCCATTAAAAATATGAAATAAAAATCTAAAAAAATAACTGAGAAATTTCTCGGGTTAAAGCTAATAAAATACAATAGACGTAGATATATTTAGTAACTATTCCGCTTAACTCTTCCTAAAGTGTCATAAAAAACCCTGTAAGACATCGACACGTGTTTCACCTCTCAACGAGGTATCCTTAGGATGACGTTTGACTGGTCGCGAATCCGAACACGACGTGTTACCACGCGGAGTGCTGAGAGAGTGAGTGAGCAGTGTGGCTCACTCAGCGTCCAGCGTTCTTACAGGGTTTTGTATGATTAATGTCAGACCGTCTTAGATTTGTTAAGCAATAAAGCAATTTCCCAAATATTTTTGTCTTTTTTTGAAATCACAACCGTGAAAATGAAAGATGAAAAAGAAATGATTCAGTCAATCTGCCTAGCCTTTTCCCAACTATGTTTGGTTCGGCTTCTAGGCTAACCGGATGCAGCGGAATATCTGTTTAATTCATGGAGCGACTGCCTATCTGACCTAGTAACTGGGTAACACTTGGTAAGACTTTCGGACTTCTGACGACTCGTAACGACTGTCATAGATCCACGAATGACAGCCGGGACCAACGGTTTAACGTGCTTTCCGAGGCACGATATATAAAGATGGTCACCCATCCACGGACCAACCCCGGCAAGCGTATCTTAACCTGATGGATCGGCTAGTGCGGCTGCTACGAGCTCTTCCCGAAAAATGAAATGATGAGATGTTAATGATAGTATCTTAAGACTTTATGCAGTGTTATACTTCCATTTTGCATACACATTCACGTTAATTTTTGTAGGTTTTCCTATGGTTCGTACGTATCATGGCAGTTGAATTAATACACAAAATGGGCCCCACTACGGGGCCTCATAATCGACAAAAATGGCAACATTTGGCAAACATTGGACGGTAGCATGGCCAACTTTACATCATAACGTTAAATTATGGATAACAATGGACGATGGCATTTGGCTAACTTGAACCATATTGGATCATAAAGGTTAATTAGACGTTGTATGTCAACAGAGGCTATTTTAATTACTCTCTGTTTGATAGCAATAACACAATTCATTTAGTAGTAAGGTGGGCGGTACAATGAAGTGCCTGTATGTAAGGTTAACCTAAGTTATGTAAGAGCTCTTAGTTTTTATGAGGTCCTAGTACTTTTTATTTTGTTTGGCGCTGGCCTATGGAAAACCCGTTTATGTTTTTTGCTTAGGAAAATATACCTACTAAGCAAAATAATGACATGTTTAAATTAGTTACTTTTGAACAAGCTTTTAACTGTCAAAAGAAAGCATAAGGTAGATTCGAGATTCTACATCTTTTTTTTATCAAAACGGATTGTTTGCCACAATTTCGTTGTTGATTCTGTTGAAATATTCCCAGAGGACAAGACAAAATGAGAAAATGTTTTCAATTTCCAATTTTTCATTATATCCGAGAGTCGACAGGGACATCGACCTCGATCGATCTATCTGTAAAACAAGACTCATTGTATATTACACAAAGCTAAAATGATATTGAACACAATTGGATTTTAAAGAAGCGTAGACGAAGCTACTCCTTTCCACAAAAACTTAGACATTATTTCAACGCGTGTATAATGTCATTCTTACGTCAAACTCCACTACATAAATGTCATGTTTTACAGTTAAACGTATTATTGACAATTAAATCACAACAGTGAAATATTTGACAGTTATTTGCGACGTTGCCAACTTTCTGAATGCACCTTATAAACACAACAATACGCAACTTATAAATACACCTGACGAGTTCTATGACCCTAGGTTATATAAAAAGAGAATAAACTACATACAAATTCCAAAACACCCAAGATGCGGGAAATCCTTCCTACTTATTCGGCGATCCATATAAAAGATACCAAACATATCTTTTCAATGATATAATCGTATCGTAGGAGTTCAAACCTTTGAGAAGCCGCGGTCTGCGCGTGCACAAACAAAAAGACGCTGTTCGGAGTACCGATAGCAAAAAACGTTGCGTAATAGGATGAAAAAGAGTACCGTTAGTTCGTTACAGTGGGTTGTGCTGTGCGGCTGTTCGAGCCAATGCTATTGTGCATAAGGGCTTTGCAGACGAGCCGATGTAAATCGCGTTTCTGATTATTTTTTTTGAGATTTTTTCACTGATTTACAAAACTTGACACACGCACTGAATGAGGAATGAATAGGAAAATAATTTGAAATAACTACTAGCTTAAGGAATTATTAAGAGTATGTAGAGAATAATAATGGGTCTTTGATAAAAAATTGTTCAGAACATCTTTCTTTTATGAAGTGTAGAGAATTGCCTTTTTTTCTAAATGGTAAACTAAATCATTTCGTTCCATCAATTTTCAGGGTGGATTATAAGTCTGAAGAAATTAATGTTTGATGTTATTGATAGCGTAGCAACACAGTAAAATTAAATGGAACAAACGAAAATAATCAAATTCGAGACATTATATCCTGCGTATCGTATGTCAATATCCGGGATGTCAAAAACAATGCTTTTACTTTTTCCCGCCTGATTTGGTTTGGAGTGCCGACGGAAATTATCTCTGCTTAAGAATATTATACAGGGTTACTTGTAATTCGACGTATATCCGTCAGGAGCTGATAGGGAGGCCAGAATGCAACAAATTAAACACCCCATATGTATGGCCGAAATTCAATAGTTTTCGAGATATTTGAATTTTACGGGTTTTTCGATATTTACCCAAAATTTGACATTAAATTCCAAATAAAAAAAAAGCTACATATTGAATGCGTACCATTAAAGAATGATATCGTAGCTGGCACTTCAATCAAGCTATGAACCTAATTAAAAGTACTTAATTCAACGAAATAATTAAAATTATGAGCGATTTAAGAATAATATCTTACCAATATTTTCATTTTACGCTTCAAAAACGTTGTCTCGTCAAAAAAATTACTATGACGTTAATCGTACAAATAACTAAAACAACTTGCCTATTCTGTAAGCTTTCCAAAAAGGTATAAAAGTTAAATTAAGATACGTAATTCGAGGCATGGCATGTGTTTGAATCAGTGCGGGGACAGAAATCATCTGTGTTTTCAGTTTAGGATCATCCCTAAAACTACCGATTTTACTGGCGAATTTCTTCGTGATGGGTCGGGGTGTGCGGGCTGTTTTATAACCGTTGAAGAATTTATATCGGCCACATGGGAACGCAATGGGAAACGTGAGTATTCATCGATCACAGTTATTATGTACTTATTTCTTGTATTGGAAGGTACTTAATAACTGTGATCGATGAATACTCAAATGTCTGGACCTTTAAAATCAATACTTTATCTCTCCATAGGTGAAGTAGCTTTTATCAAGAACAGCTATTCAGTTCAGAACGTAATCCCAGTAGCGGCTTGGAAGCCTACGATCTCTCGTCGTTCTTCGGTGAGTAGTTGAATTTTCAGTGGCCTGGCGTTCTGCTTCGACTATTTGATGTTCTCCGGCTGGAGAACATTGTTCTGAAATACAACTAAAATTCTACAGATCTGCCTTGCCAGATCTAATCTTGATAAAAGCTACTTCACCTATGGATAAAGATAAAGTATTGATTTTAAAGGTCCAGACATTTGAGTATTCATCGATCACAGTTATTATGTACCTTCCGAAACAAGAAATAAGTACATAATAACTGTGATCGATGAATACTCACGTTTCCCATTGCGTTCCCATGTGACCGATATAAGTTCTTCAACGTTTATAAAACAGCCCGCACACCCCGACCCATCAAGAAGAAATTCGCCAGTAAAATCGGTAGTTTTAGGGATGATCGTAAACTGAAAACCCAGATGATTTCTGTCCCCACGCTGATTCAAACACATGCCATGCCACGAATTACGTATCTTAAATTTAACTTTTATACCTTTTTGGAAAGCTTACAGAATAGGCAAGTTATTTTAGTTATTTGTACGATTAACGTCATAGTAATTTTTTGGACGAGACAACATTTTTGAAGCGTAAAATGAAAATATTGGTAAGATATTATTCTTAAATCGCTCATAATTTTAATTATTTCGTTGAATTAAGTACTTTTAATTAGGTTCATAGCTTGATTGAAGTGCCAGCTACGATATCATTCTTGAATGGTACGCATTCAATATGTAGTTCTTTTTTTATTTGGAATTAAATGTCAAATTTTGGGTAAATATCGAAAAACCCGTAAAATTCAAATATCTCGAGAACTAATGAATTTCGGCCATACATAGGGGGTGTTCAATTTGTTGCATTCTGGCCCCCCTATCAGCTCCTAACGGATATACGTCGAATTACAAGTAACCCTGTATAAATCGTGGCAAAGGACGGATCAAATGTTTTTATTTTATATAGATACATTGTGTCTACTTGGTAAAATAATTTCTTAAGTAAGTACTTTCGTTATTAAATAGTTTGTTAAGGGTTTTTTTAAACTAAACTTATTATAGCTCGCATAGCCTTTAGAATAGAATAGAAGACTCTTTATTATGTACAATATAAATATTACCGATATAAATGTAGAAATTTTACCAGGCGTGACACAATGGCCGGGTTTATCTTTAAAAGCGAAGCTTTTAATAAAGATTTAGTTACCAGCCGATCGATTCTGTAAAATACTCACCGTGAAAACTTAAGTGAAGTGAGCTTAAAGTGAGCTGTCAATCCCTAGTATTAGATGGAATGACAGCTCGTCAAGCTCACTTCACCTTAGTTTTCACGGTGAGATTGTTACAGAATAGATCGGCAGTTGTCTTTTTGAAATAATCAATAAAGAAAGAAAGAAAAATGGGTTTATTTGTCACAGAAAGTGCTTACAGAAAGATGGGTAATCAGAAAAATAAATAAAGATAAATATTAATAAAATGTTATTTGATTCATATTTATTATTCTACTAGGCCTTTCCAGCTACAAGAGAATACAAAAACGCTACAACCGCAAACCCTCCCGTCTGAACTACTCTGTACCAGTCGACCTCGCCCATTGGGCAACAAAACAACCTCACAATGCACTGACGCACACTGAGAGAAAAATAGATGTCAACTGACCTTAGCAAAAGTCAATGTGGACACTGCCCTAATGTGCAACATAAATAGTCGTACGTTTACTATGTGGAACTTACTTTTATGTTAATGGATTGAACATCTTCACTACAATACATAAGTATGTGTAACGGGACACATCTGGTCAAGTTTTGAAGGCAAAGAATGTTTCTTTCGGTGGTTAAATTTTTTGGCGTTAAGTGTTGGTAATGTGGGCCCTAATGGTAGTTGACCAATGTTATGTCCAATATTTGAATTGTGTAACTAAAATAAGATTTTTATTTGAGAGTATACAGGCTGACTTTGAAAACATGCAACAAAATTTAAGTGGTTGTTCTACCCATCAATATGAACAACTTTTACTTTGGGACCAAATAAGAATTCGCAAAAAAAAAATCGACCTTCTTATACAAAATGGCCCAATAGGGTATACCTTTATAAAGAAAAGTCGTTTTTGTTTTTGCGAATTCTTATTTGGTCCCATAGTAAAAGTTGTTCATATTGATGAGTAGAACACCCCCTTAAATTTTGTTGCATGTTTTCAAAGTCAGCCTGTAGTGATGCACTTTTTCGGGAGTAGCTAAGTACCTGAAAAATATTTTTGGATGGATCGAAAAACGTTCAGTCGCGGTAGGTAAACTCATATTATCATCTAATAAAAACTATGCCATGTAGCAATTTTATAGCAAGGTGCACAGAAAAGGTAACTAAACGATTTAACAACCTATAAAAAATACAGCCACATATTTCTTCTTTTAGTAGATTACAAGCAATTTAGATACCCCATGACTAGTTTGATTCCCTGGATAAATTTATGTAAAATATACGGCCTTTTGATAGTCCAATATAATATACAAGGTGAAGACGACAATACAACAATAAATTAAACTGCGTAGGTATATCTAATGACGTTCCAGTCTGCATACAAAAATTCAATCAAATATCTCCAATAGTTTAGTCACTATAGCTAGTCAAAGTTTGGCAAAACCCAATATATGATAGTCGGCCCAGCACTACTATTTAGTTTGATAGAAAAAAAATACTTTTTTATTTTCAATGTTAGGATTTATTTGGTAGTTCCTAAATACTCCTATGCATTAATATTGCCAGTGTTTTAATTTATTGTTGTATTGTCGACTCCGCATTGTATACGTAAACTCACGCCTTCTTCCCATGGGGGTGGGCAGACACTATACCATTTGCTTTGTTTCATAGTCAGGTTATAGTTTTATTTACAAACAAAGAAAAAACCTGCGGTTTAAATATTTTTCAATGTTGTTTTCCTCATACTAGAAAATGTAAATTTGCTCAAGTGTAGTGTAGAGTGTAGCCAAAGTCAACATCAGCAACTGATGTTATTTTTAACGTAAGCTAAAATAAATATATTCCTACATATTAATATTTTACATATTTTTTTAGGATGGTACTATAAGTACGGAGGGGTACTACAGGTACAGAAGGGTACTATAGGTAGGTACAGAAGGGTACTATAGGTACGGAGGGGTACTATAGGTACACCTCTGCCTAATCTTTCGGGGAAACACAGGCGCGAACGTCTTTTTTTTTAAATAATATTTTTCATAGTGTTTAGAATTAAGTCTTTTTGTGTTAATATTGTACTTACCTATGTGCCAAATAAACATAATTATTTTCTTTTGTAAATTGCTTAGTAGTTTTCAAAAAAAAATACTGAGATCTCTGTATGTTGAACTCAGATAGTTTGTTTTGGTTACAGAATGTCACAAAGAAGTTCCCATGGAAAATAACATGACAAGTCCCGGCCACTATAAGTAGAAGTGTCAATAAGGTCAAGGGTCCTTTAGATATTTCTGGCCATTGAACTTTCAAGCGTCCGTGTCTAGATAAATCTCTGGTTGAAGACTATTTGCCAATTTAGAAAATTTCATAACACTATAAAGAGAGCGTATTGCTCGAATCTGCAACCTTCAAAGATGTTGGCCACTTGATTCAGTCCACATTCTTTCTTTATATGGAACAGGGTGTGTCCAATAAATAAATAAAAACAACAGACGATCAGTCACCACACTGTATAAACAAAAACACTGCCATTACTATAAACATACACTGGAGGCCACAAAAAATGACTCACGAATGCACCATAACATACGCCGTACACTCCCGGCCACTAAAACTGGTACAAATGCGTGCAACTCAAAGCATTGGAATGTCAACGCGGGTGGTGATTGACAATTGACCTTTTAAGGAGACGCTTGAACATCAGTGTAAACATGACCCGAGGTTTGTCTGAAGGATTTAGAAAAGTATGGGCTTTGTAAATAATGTGAGCGTTGTATAAAATAGACTACATAATTTGGTATTTGTGAATATTTTAGGTTGGGAATATTGCGAATATTTAACGTAATATTTCGGAATTGAGCGCCGAAAATTCTGACGATATTATCCGTCACGCACACGAATGTCATCTGCGTACCTAATAGGGAGAGGATTATGGACCACAGGAAAAACATTTTACTTATATGTCACATTTCTCACAATATGTTCATAGAATTGCTGTAGTTACATAGCTCGTAAATAGCTAAATAGCTACAACAGCTCTATGAATGTTTTGCGTGATAAATAAGAACCACAT
Organism: Eupsilia transversa; assembly: GCA_914767815.1. Lineage (NCBI taxonomy): Eukaryota > Metazoa > Arthropoda > Insecta > Lepidoptera > Noctuidae > Eupsilia > Eupsilia transversa. The sequence continues at coordinate 9,784,135 of OU611893.1, read as the reverse complement.
TTGAAAATCGTATAGGTTCTGGCCAATATTGGCGTATGTCAAAACGATTTTTTTTCTTCAATAAAATAGGAACTCAACCAGGAAGGAACTCATTATGCTATAAATGTGAACTTTATAAATTAGAATAAAATGGCAACAAAAAAAAACATTGAAATTCCAGACACACAGACACAATAAAACCATTTAGTTCTAAACACACAAACAAACAATAAAAAACCTATAAAATAATAACTCCAAAATTAGTTATGCGTGGCCCGTCGCCATTTTATGACCCCTTTACTAGGAACACATAGAAGCCGACTTGACCTTAAGGAACGTCAAATTGACATTCAAAACTCGCGCGCATTCCTTTAGAAGAAAAAGTTATGTCTGTATGCGGCCAGCCTAGGATTGTAAAAGCTGGATATGAATCATGTGGCTTCTGTATTCAAATTTCTTACGTACACTGAACATTTTTAAGGCAATTTGTAGATAGTTTCTGAACAAATGAGGCAATGTATAGTGATGTGGTTAGTTCATGCTTTTGTATGCCTATAGGCAGTTAAGTGTTGCTTGTAAAGGTTAGATTCCAAACGGGACTGTTGCTAAATATGTGAGCGGATGGTGCTGTGTAAGTACGGGAAGTATTTATCCTTGTTTGGATACTTATCGCGCGTTTGTTCTATCATACTGATATTAAAGATGGAAAATTTTGTCTTTGTAATAATTTACGAGTATGAAATCTTATTGTTTTGAAAAATGCTTATAATGCAATTGGTAAATATTTAAATTGTCTCGTAATATACCCTAACAAAGTGCGATTTTCTTGCAATAAAGACCCCATGGATATCAACGTTTTTCAGTCATAGTTCTTTAAAAAAAAAAAAAATATTATCCGAACAAATAATAATATACTTACCAAAGCGAAAGTTTGGGTTATTCCACAAATCCCCATTGTCAATCCCCATCAATGGGGATTTTTAAACTTTTTATTCATAAATCTCCATTGATAGACATAGAGATCATAGTGGGGATTTGTGGATAAAAAGTTCACAAATATCAATCGGTTTAAAAATAAAATATAAACATTTCTTGCAAAATTCGCTACAATAATCCCTGATTTTCACTCTAGTATAAAAGCCCCCAAGATCACAGTCACACACACGGTATGAATAACTTGTAGAACATCGTCATAAGGTCCGATCCAGTATTCAAGAATACGCAGAGCACATGTGTGTTATGAATACAGTGACGTCATTGGCGGCCATATTGCTTGCGTACACTGTACGTCACGCTTAGCCCTGCCACACACTGAGGTGTGTTAAGATTATTTAAATTCTCTTGTTGATCTTAGGATTACATAGCAACGTAAGGAGGTCGTCCAGGCGTATTGTGTTGGTAATTTTTAATTTAATATTATGTTTATTAAAAAATTACCTCCACGAGTATCGTTGTTACCTCCAGTGCAACCTGGGTAGTCAGCTCCATTGAGTTCTTGCTCATTAGCCAACGTTTTACACAGAACGTAATATCAATCAGCAACGTTAAAAATAAAAGATTAAATAAAATGACATGAATAAGCAATTTTGCGAACAATTTTAATTCTAATCACAAACATGAAGTTTTCGTCAATTTAACCTCTAGAACCTCCGACTTGTAATTTCATACACAAGAGGCCTTGTACTAACACGTAGGTACTTCGTAATTGCACGATTAAATCATCTTTCAAGTCAACTAGGCGTGTTAGAACGCCGCGTCACCCAGTCTGCGGCAGGCTTTACATTAAATCTACATACGGCATACAAGGTCGCGATGTTAACCAAACAATGTAAGTAATCACAGATTTTGTGTAAATGTCCGTGTTTGTTGTATTGTAGTCTTTATTTACTTATCTACACATGTGTGTTTTGCAGGTTCGTTACTAACAAATGAAATAAAATGGATTCGTAACTTTATTTTCATTGTTTACTAGCTAACCCGATAGACGTCCGTTCAAATTTTTCATACAAAAATTCTATAAAAAAAGGACGTTTATTTTTTCTCGAATTTTAACATTTTCTGGGTGACTTTTCAAAAATATCTTTTCATAGTTGAACATTTTAAAACAAAAAATAACGGTTAGGTTTACTGGGTACTCGTGGTGCCAATTAATTATTGTTCGTGTTTTTTTTTTGTATCAATGATTGTGTGAGAAAAAGTTTATTTTTAGAAGCATGTACTTACATAATTAGATTTACAAAAAATCCGTGTTAATTATTATTTTACATCGAATCTTTGATGATTTTATGTCAATTATTTATATTCTCTAATTTTAACATACCCAAATATTACAGTAATTCTTGGCAAAACGAATACATTCGTTCCAATTTAAAATTTAAATTTTCGGAACCAATCAACGGCGAGCAATTGTTAAATTAATTAAAATAAATCAATTTGGATCACGATTTTAGGTGAAAAACTGATTGCTATATTTAAATTCAAATGACATACAGTAAGTATTAATATTAAAATAACTTAATTAAACAAGCTTTATTATAGTTATTCTTTTGCTGTCAGCAATGTTAAAATTGGATTTTTTCTATTCGTATCATTTTTTTTTCTGTTCAAATCAAATCGTTCTTTAAAATTGCAGGTTTTATGCCTAAAAAGGAATGATCGGATACCGTTGAGAAAATTGCTCGAGAGTAAAACTCCTTGGAGACCACATCGACAGGATCATTCCATATTAAACTTCTTTTATATGTACCCAAGGGTCTCTCAATACATAATGGATTATGATATTATTATTTAGATATGTTTTATGAAAAAATTTGAGTAACTCATTGAAGATATAAAGCAACTACGCCGCAATTTCATGTATAAAAAAAAAACAAATATCCAGGATGTAAGGTAGCCTTTAACCTCCTCCAGGTCTCCACTGTCTTTCTTTTGGATCTTTTCAGTGGCTTAGAGGTAGCACACAGACAGACATACAGAGTTATTTTAGCATTTATAATATCAGTCATTCCGCCTAGCCTTTTCCCAATCATATTGGGGTCGACTTCCAGTCTAACCGGATGCAGCTGAATACCAGTATTTTACATGGAGCTACTGCCTATCTGACCTCCACAACCCAGTAACTGGGTAATACGATACCCCTTGGTAAGACTGGTTGTCAGACTTTCGGAATTCTGACGACTCGTAACGACTGTCAAAGATCCACGCATGACAGCATTTACAACATTGACAGCATTTATAATATCAGTATGAATGAGTTAAAAGTCTGACTGGGTAACAAAAATGCTATTTTGTATAATTACATAACACACGTCAATAGGAACAAACAAACCACATACGATACACCCAATTAAGTTAATGACCTTCTGTGTATAACATTAACTTAAAAATTAGATACACTATCATTAACCAGCATAATAGTGCCTGTCCAAACTTACGACAGTAAAAATAAGGCCCGGGCCGAAGTTGCGACATGTCGTAGGCGTTTGGTCGCCAGATGGCGAAGTGACGAAATCGCTATTTGTCTTAGAGACTGCATTTTTCAAATGCATTGCGGTGACCGCACGAAGTTTGCCGAAGTTTGACAGCTGTCAACGATGTCATATTTGAATTTAGAATTGATTTGTAATGCATTGTGTAATGATTTGGTTTTGCGATAACGTTGCTATATTGCTTCACTATTTAGATAACTAAATTTTTATAAAAAAAACAAGTTAAATCCAATTAATACTGTTGTTGCTCATCTAAGTGAAGATTTTATAAGAACTTAACATAAGAAGAAAAACGATCTTCGCATGGAGTCCAACACGCAGTGACTTACCTCACAGCGTATTATTTTAAACAAATTGTTCTATATTTCCCCAAACTACCACTACTACTACCACTAGCAGTACTAGGAGTAGTAAGACTGCCTCGTTGGTCTAGTGGTCGCAAGCGCTACTGCTGAGGTTGAGGTCCTGGGTTCGATTCCCGGTCGGGCCATGTGTTATTGGGTTTTTCCATCTGGAATTAAAGCGAAAACAGAAGGTAGTCGCAGAATTTATGCAACACACCGAAAAATACAATTTACACCATGTTTAAAAATAAAAACCTTTTAAAAAACTTTAAACAACGTTGTCGGACACACGGCTGGTAATTTTCAACATTTAAAAATTGGCTTTGACCGAAAGTAAAACTGAAAGCTTTGGGTTTATGAATCTTTTAACTTTGTTAGAGAGAAATGAGGTTTTATGCTGATTCAAATAATGTTTCGCGCTTGGGTTTTGTTTTTTTCTGCATTTGAAACTCTTTTACATTTTTATTCGATTTTTGACTAGACAGTGATTATGCACACTAGAAAGTGAAAAAGATTTGCGTAACAAAATTAATTTGAATTTAGAAGCATCATAATTAAATATTGTGTTGCTTAATTTTCAAGAAAAACATACCCTCTTTGAATTTTCGATAATAAAATTTGGCCGGATTTGCTTTTCAAAAATATAAAAATGATTTATATTAACAAAAGTAATTATTAGAATATTTATGTCGCATCATTGATTCATAAAGGCTCGTTCACACCGGCGCGACTTGTCGCGCTTCGCGACTTGTCGCGCGACGCGACTTTAACAATACAATTTCTAATAAAACTTCACGATTGAACAATTGCCGGTGTCGCGGTCCGCGACAAGTCGCGCCGGTGTGAACGAGCCTTAAAACACACCGTCAATGCTGCATCTTCCAGAATGCAAAACATTAAATGCTAAAATCATTAAATCACAAGAAACCACATGCTTAACATAAATCAAAACTACTGACGACTTTAGCAGACAGTGCGACAACTTATGGTGAAGTGATTATTTTCGCGTATGACCTACCGTTATGGTTGCCCACAATAAAATCCGAGAATAAACGGAACGATAAATCACATAGCAATTCCAAGAGCGGTGTTACCAGTTGCAAACCATAAAACGTAATTGAATAATACCAAGCGTTTGTTAGCCGAGATGGTGGTAATAAAAAATAAAAAAAGGTGTAAGTTCGACCTTCGTTTTGAGAATTCGGATGCGGGTTGCTGCAATCATTAATGGTAACAGTGCTAATATCCTCCGACAATGCAAATTAAATTTTTAATTATAAACTGTTTCGTTAAAATACAAAGAACCAAGCATATTTAATAAAAGCATTTTTTTTTTTTAAATTTAAACTTTTATCATGCATTGTCACGAGAACCAAACACGTATGCCAAATTTCAGCCCGATAGCTTCAGTGGAAGTGGGTGAAATATTGATTGCAATATTCCAGGACATACATACATACAAGTGAAGTTAAATAAAAGCTTTTAAAAAAAGGAAACTTTTCATTAGTAAAAGTTAGTCCGACATTTTCCAAACTTTAAAAAAATATATGCCCAAACAAATCAAATTAGCAACCTTTATCTTAGTTTCAAAATTCTCAAACCAGCTAACATGATAAGGATTCTTTACCTCATAAAAGAAATCTAAATAATTTCACCAAAGTATCGGTGCCGACAAGGTGTTTTATCGAGTCGATTTCTCGGGTCGTTGCGTTGGCATAACCTTGTAACAGCGGCTGAGACCTTTACGCAGTATTGTTACCAATGGGAAACTGAGGGATTGGGTTATTATGTTGAGCTATTCCACTCAGAGTACTGAACAGAGCATTTCAACGGCAATTGATCGAACGGCACCTAAGTTGTTCCACTAACCACACGCAAAAAAAAAACAAGTGTCCGACAAACGACTGAAGTTCGGAATGGTCGTGTAAGTATTTAGATTTCGAACATTTTTGACTTTGGAACGTTTTGTATTTTTTTGGCGTTCTTTTGTTTTTGATGTCTTGCTGGCTGGTTCTTCTTCAATGACTTGGTGTGAGCTCTTTAGCTTGTTTTATTTGATATAGCGGCGAAAAACTTGATGAATTGAAATCATTTAGGTACATAAATGTAATAAGCAAACGTGGTGATGGTGATCCATTCTTTTCTTATTTATTAGAAGAGGCACAGAAGGGAAGAGGTGCTGAAACAGGACAAATGTAATTATAAATTGCACTACTTTTATGAAACTTTGTTCGTGCAATCCTTTCTTTAAAAGGACTTATTTATTAGTTAATGTTGGTTACTGTCTCTTCATACAATTCCAGCCAGCATTATTATGATTTTTATAATGGGAAAAAAATTGCAACATTGTGTTGCATATCGGATTTCCTTTATCGTGGCAAACATAACAACAGATTCTAAACCATGTGCTTTCCCACCTTATCTTTTTGACTAGAACCTATAACGAGCAGCAGCTTCCTTGTCTGCTCATAAAAATAAACCTGGATATTCAATCGATGTAAAAGCAGGGATTCTGATATTGTCCAAAGCATCAGGCTCATGGCCCATCAGGCCATGTTCAGCAATTGAAGTTTATGGAATGATTGACCTCATCGTATCTAGAGGATGCTCTTTATTCCCCTATTATCTGACTATATCAGGAGGATGTGCAGCAGCACCCTTGTCTGCTAATAACAATAAACCGGCATCACCAATCCCAAAATAAATAAATAAAATAAATGTACAGTAGTGTTATTGACATTGTCCCAAGCATCAGGCCCATGTGTAGCTATAAAAGTTTACGCAATATTATGATTGTCACTTTTCGCTATAACCTCATAAGTATTAAGTTGGGTTGTGTGCACCGTGAGACAGATATTGAGTTTTCATAGTAATTTATTTGGCCGCTACACTGGACAGATATGGATTTTCATAGTAACAATGCAGGCCACATAGTCATTTGTTTTTTACCAGTACAGCAATTTCGATTTATCTTGAAGAAGGTTGTCGAAATAATGCTCGAATTTCGAAGCATGTTTGGGTAAATGCTTATAATAACAATATGTTTTACATTAACGATAATATCTTGAGTCATTGGGATCGCCATTACACCTTGTAAAGGCTATCCGACTAACTGGACTTTATTTTGTTTAGTAGCATCTTAGGTTCTTTAGTTTGTTGTTAATCTGGGTAAGATAGGATGAGCTTTTGCGTGGGTAAGGCCGGGACTATTAGATCCCGGTTTGGTTTCCTTTGAGTGCATTTTTGAGTTGCAGTTATGACGCTGGCTTACGGAACAGCAAGTTTTTTTAAGATTTTATATGCTGAACATCACTATCACTATCGTCCTCCCTCGCGGGCGTCAGTTTGTCCGCGATAAACTCAAAAACTACCGAACAGATTTTCACCAAATGAACGGAACGATTCATGAGAAAGGTTTAAGTGTCATGAAGATTTTGTGTAAATTGGCTGAAATATGATGATGATACTCCAAGTAGAATGAAAATTAGCCAAAATGAACATAAGTAACAGCAGTCAAAATAATAAAATAAAATAAACTGTACCATCCGTATGGTACAGATTTTTTAATTTGAGTTTAACGGATATTGGCCAAAACCGAAAACCAGAAGTCAAAATAATAAAATTTAAAAAAAATTTACCATACGGCACCACGGAACAAGCTAAAGAACCCATAAAGCTCTTGAAATTGTGGGATTATTAACCGACTAAATTAAAAATTTCAATTACGATAGCACAGAAGCTCACTGGACTGTGTGATTACAATCATAAGCATAACATTCTTTCCCTTAATTATCCCGACATTATCCACGATTACTATACCTAATCTAATCTCTTAATGTTCTATACAGTCGTTCCATTTCGCGCTCTACTGCCCCTACCTTGCACCGATGGCCTTAAACTGGATCTCAAACGGCCGTTTGAGGCCTCAAATGGCCTAAAACTGGGCCCTATAACAGTTAGGCCCATCGTCCATGACGCTTTTCAAAAGTAACTTGTTACAAACTCAAATCATCAATGAGTAGTTTTTTTCTCCTTCTTTCTTTCTTTAGTAGCCAGAATGACACAGCAGTAGTATTTCAATTGTAATATTACAAGATGCGACTTACTAACTCGTTATTACCTAGGTTGTGATTGGTTGCATCATGAACGCAGTGCCATTAAGGTGGATGCTCCAAGGTAGCCCGCGAAATTCAAATTTTCTTACGTTTTTTGCAATTTGCAGGTCAGTATCAGGTTGTATGTTGATCTAAATATGATTTGCGGCTGTATCAGATATTTATTTATATAATTATAGTCATAAAAGTCATCAATACAACTTTCTAAGTTCATATAATCCTATTGAATGACTATTTCATGAAATCATGACATTTGAGGATTATTCTTACCTTAAAATACTAGTGCTATGACACCTATGTTCAATGTTAGAGGTTTGATATCCACACTTAGTCCTTAAGGTGGACCATTGTGCGTGGTGCTTCGAGAAGCGTCGGTGCGTCGTGGACGCCAGGCCTTAGGCTCTATGATCGCATAAAAATCAAATTTAATGTAATTTATTACGGAAGACTACGGCAACCATGTTAGTATATTCTTATGGTATTATAAAGTGTTTGTTATCACCTGAGCATAGATATTTTGTATCGTTAGAAGTTTATACAACAACGTTAGGATTATTTTATTAGATTGTAAGTAAGATTGCTTCCATTGTTATCTCTGGAATTGATATTCAAACGAATCTACACGTTGTTAACACAGTCTTTAAATTTTTATCAATTTGTATTCTTCTTGATTTTTCTCATATTTAGAGACATATTAAAAGGAAGCCTTAACTTAAAAGTAGATTCCAGCTTATTACGCGGAGCAGATTCCAAAAGATAAATATAAAGAAAGAAAGAAAATACGTTTATTTGCAGTAAAAAAGAACACAAAACATAAAAGAACAAGTTTGGGGAAAATATGCGTCACATCCACGCAAAACGGCCATCTCTCAGCATAATGCTGACGCTGCGATGCGAGATAGAGCCCCAGCGCTGGTTTTCAGCAACTGCCGATGTTGACGTGATGATGTCAACCGGTGCAGCATACAATGAAATAATGTTGGAAACGCTTTGAAAGCGAATGCCACTGGTATATATACTGGAAACACTTTGAAAGCGATTGCCACTTGTAAATATACTGGAAACGCTTTGAAAGCGAATGCCACTTGTAAATATACTGGAAACGCTTTGAAAGCGATTGCCACTTTTAAATATACTGTTTTCAAAACAATTAATTCTGTTTCATACTAAAAACATAATTCCCAAAGTTCCCTTGGTTTATATATCGTTTACCAAATAAACCAAATACCGAATTAACAATAAATGAAAAAAAAAAACAAAGATGACCCTCCAGGCCGCCACCGACACATAAGGATTCGGTTATCATCGGAGTTCTTATATTAAAAATATTATTATAAATACCCACAATAACTTACAACACCTTTCATAACCAAAATGACAGCTTGATATAATAATGGCACTCAATTTGGGCTCACAAGAATAATTTGTTTGCTTTTGAGAGAAACCTCAAAGATTACCGGCCGTCATTTTGAAGTGTAAGCGGGTTTTTGTCACGTAAAAAAGTGTTTAAGGCAAGTAGGTTAAGTAAGTTAAGTTAAAACACTATTTGTGGCTTGCTTACCCACTTTAATGATTGGGATTTGGTGTTTCTTGTGATGAAACTCTCGTAAATCGTTTTTGTTTGTTTATAATTTTCGGCGTTGGATTGAAATTTGCAGCTATTAATTCGGTAGAAAGCCTAGAAAATCCCGCGACGGATAGCACTTTACAGGTATGAGGAACAGGGTGTAAAGTCCATTCATCCTCTATAGAAAAGGGAGAACGATTGATGTCGGGAAGTCTTATATACATAATGTGGATCGCTCGGTAAACTCTAATTGCGCGATGCAGGATTTGTGCGTAGTTCGCATATTGTGGCGTTTTCGATGCCGCCACAGTACGAAGTACGACATAACATAACATCACGCCTGTATTCCCCGAGGGGTTAAGCAGAGGTGTATCTATAGTATACCCAAATTTCGCCAGTTATGTTTAAGTCTCATGTAATAGGGGGCGAGCCTATTGCCATCAACCGGGCACAATTCCAGACTCAGAGCTGCTACTGGGCAATTCCAGATGGACAAACTCAATAACACTTTGCTCGACCCGGGAATCGAACCCAGGACCTTGAGCTCAGTAGTAGCCCTTGCGGTCACTACATCAACGAGGCAGAGGTGAAGTGCGAGTAGTAAAGGAAATTATTACTTGATGAAGAAATGGTATGTGCAATTAAAGTAGAAATTGCTATCCTGGAGTCCGTTCATAAGTAAGTATATTGCTTGCTATAGAAATCTTAATATTTGACAATATTTTGACATAAAATATGTACAAACTAGAGATAAACGAATTTAAGTTGACACTTCTGGGTATTGTAAAGAATTATTAATACTCTGGCAAGGAACTGATAGGTAAGTAACACACTGGAAACACAAAAACATAAAAATGCACGCAATGTGCCTAAAATGCGTAAAGGAGATATATATTATACTAAATATTGTGACATAGTGGGTATAGTACTGACTGACGTATTACTCATATGCAACTTAGTATTTATAAAAACTCCACTGGTAATAAATAAAATAATTACTGTTTATAACTCAACATCGACATGTTTTTAACAATCAAGGCTGGATTTATTGTCAAAATTCTCAAAATGTTATTGCTTTTCACACTTATTATTGGTAGCTTCAACTTTCTTTGTGTACCTATATAAACCCAAAATGTCATAATCGGAAGCTTACGATACCTTTTCTTCGATTATAGTGATGTGGTTACAGGTAAATTTTTCGATTCACATTGTTAACAAAAAATATTCAAACTTGTCAAGTTTATTTCAAAGCGGTCCACAGTAGGACCATTTAAAAAAGAGTGGCTTTCTTTGGGTAGACTACGTCATTGACAAAGCAACGTGATCATTCTTCGGGTGCCTTGCTTTTAGGAAAATTAAAAAAAAGAAAGAAAAATTGTTGATTCTGCATAAACTAAACGCACATTACATTATTTTTTGACATAAATACTTATTCGATAGTCCGAAGTACATTGACGTTTTTCGAAAACCATCTGACTTATTCAATTAAGGCGCCCACAGTGGTTTGTTCCTCATCAACTAACCTCATCAACACTTTAGTCAGTCGGTAAGAAACTGTGTTTTCTAAAAAAAAACGCTTTTCTTACTTCATAATAATCACTCTTTCGCTATAAATCTTAAGATTTATTCTGTAGTCTGTAGTTAATGTCTGTCGGTATCTCCATGTTCTAACACTATTTTCTAATAACACACTTGTTATTATTATAAAATAAAAAAGTTGACACTTTATTACGATAAAATATTTCATCACAAAAGTACCACTACATCTCATACAGTACTATAAACTAACCGTAAAGGCTCTAAATACATCACGAACGCGTCAAAATCCTAATAATAGAGAACAGATAACTTTACAACGCACAAAAACGTTTTATCGTTGTCAAATTCGACACTTTGTCAATGACAGGTCAAAAGTGTCGACATGGAACGTTCACATCTCTCTTATATTACATTGAACATCTTTATTTGCGACCAAGTGCTAAGTAATGATGTAATATGTTTTGGTATAAGTTTGAAGTGGTTAATTCGTAAGTATTGAATTCCTATGTTTTGTTGTTGGAGGAGCTCGTGGCTAAGTAATAACAGCCGCACAGGTCAATCCATCAGATTAAGCTGCGCTTGCCAGGGTTGGTCCGTGGATGGGTGACCATCTTTAGATACCCAGACTCCTCCGTGCTTCGAAAAGCACGTTAAGCCGTTGGTCCCGGCTGTCATTCGTGGATCTTTGACAGTCGTCAGAAGCCCGAAAGTCTGACAACCAGTCTTACCAAGGGGTATCGTATGACCCAGTTACTGGGTTGTGGAGGTCAGATAGGCAATCGCTCCATGTAAAATACTGGTATTCAGCTGCATCCGGTTAGATTGGAAGCCGACCCCAACATGATTGGAAAAAAGCTAGGCAGAATGATATTGAATTCCTATGTTTTATAATGGCGAAAGAATCTGCTGGATGCGAGAAGCTCAGGGCCGATCTTTTCTTAGTCCATAACAGTATTATCATTTGGGGTATCATATTTGGCCCTTTGATACTGTAGCCTATTTACTTGTAAATGTTTCTGATGAAAGAGTGACCTTTACTAGTATCTCCGCCTCTGTAGTCTAGTGATTAGACCTACTGTCTCAGTCCCGGGTTCGATACCCAGCAGGGGCAATAATTTCTGCTCGGTTTGATTGGTGGTAGGGCTCGTTCTAAGTCCGCCTGGCTAGCTACCATCATTTTATCTAAGTCTGTCACCATGAAAACAATGTTAGCAGCATTGTTATGTTTCGGCAGTTAGAGATAAGATAGCCACTTCCCCTGTGGTTGAGGATTCCGGGTGAAGCTCGCTTCCATTTCGGCCTGATTATCACTTACCATCAGGTGAGATTCAGACAAAGAGCTTCCTCGTTGCGGTTAAAAAAAAAATTGACTGTAATACACTTTTTTTTCTTTTGGATAATCTTCCCAAGATTCATACTTACCTCATTTTCTGTTTAACCAATTTTTAAAGATATCTGCCTCATTGGTCTAGTGGTCGCAAGCGCTACTACTGCATGAGGTCCTGGGATCCTCGAATCACGAGTCGGTAGTGTTAGGGGGTTTTCCATCTGGAATTTCTCAGTACCAGCCCAGAGTCTGGATTTGTGCCCGGTTGTGATGGCAATAGGCTCGCCCCCTGTTATATGGGTCTTAAACATAACTAGCGAAATAAGGGTGTACAGTCACGAGAAATCCATACTCTAAATTTGAAGACTTTTGCTCGTGACTGTACAAGTACACCTCTGCCTAAACCTTGGGGAAAAACAAGCGTGTTTATGTAATCTTCACAGATTTTATCTAAATTCTCGCCTCCATTATGAAACAATTCGAACCATATCTAAATATTTAGACTACCGATATTCAATGCATCCTTACCGCTACAATTGCGCCCGCGGCACACTCGAAGCAAGTGTTAAACTGTTCAACATGATACCGCCAGTAATTCGCTAACATCAGTGCAGAGGTATATACGGGAAGAACAGTGAATTAGGAATATATAATAGAAGGAATAATAATTTTGACCTTATTATATTTTTTGTAAAAAAATTGGCGGCTTAACATCGAGAGAAAAGGAATAGGAGGGGGGCTTGTTGCCATAAGTGGGTATAGCATAGGCCAAAAAAAATCCTTTTAAGACAAGTGGGAAAGCACAGGCTAATGATAAAAAAAAGACTGGATTGAAAGCCTAGTCGCTCTATACTAGTAGTGAAGGGCGGGCGTTTTTGGGGGACTGTCTTATGTAATTTTAACGTTCGAAAAGTGCTGATTCTCAGCCTAGTTTGAATAAATGACTTTTGTATTTGATTTTGACTTCTCAAAGTGATGATACTGGGCATAATACAGTCAGTGTTATTGAGTTTTTCAATCGTTTTTTTTTTGTGACCGGTTTATGGCAATAAACTCGCTCTATATAACATAGGGCTTGTTGGAATATTCAATGGTGTCGTACTGCAACCCTGCCTCAGGCGTCATGATTTTATATGTTGTGTTAAGGGTTAAGATTACATCAAGGGGTCAATTATATTCGATAACCATCTTCCTATTGCTATGCAGATATTGACCCCTTCCGATTATGTTATTAGCATTATGAGATATTTAGATACCAATCGATTTGCAAATTCAACTGATGTAATCCTCTTCGCCGTGGGCCAAAATTTACGGAAAATATTACTTGTAATTACTAAGGTGAGCTTCATAAATATCTTTAATAGCTTATTTAATGTGTGTTAACTGCCTCATGGATTCTGTAATCGCAATCACGCCTAAATAAGATTTTACATTCAGATTTTAGTAAGTTTATCTATAAATACGCTTATGGTTTTCGGCAGAAAACCTGGATTAAGATTTGTGAAATATAAATGTAAAGTTAAGTAGTTAAGCTTCCCATAACATGTGATATAAAACAGTACAAAAAAGTGTAGAAAAGAGGGCAATATTAAAATATTGTCTAACATTTATAATTTGGTTCTAATATCATATAACACTTCTTTCCGCGACTGTACCGCCTCGTCACTCCTGATGAATAAATGCATTATGGTTTTTTTTAATATCTTTTGGGCACATGTGGGCCATTATAATATGGCGGCCATCAGTATGTAAGGATAACGAGGCTCGTTAAAGATGGCACGGGGATATGAATCGCGGAACGATAAGGTTTCAGAATCAATTCAAACTTTTCTAAATCGTGCTTTGTAAATTTCGAATTTATTGAGGCTAAAGAATTAGGCATACTGGTATTCAGCTGCATCATGTTAGATAGGAAGCCAACCCTAACACAGTTGGGAAAAGGCTAGGCAGATAATGGTTCCGATTCCCTTGTTCACAAACTAAACTAAATTTAAGTTCAGTGCATCTTTTTCTTTTTCTTTGTATTTCATTAAGAAGAGAACAGAAGATAAATTTTAGTTTAGTCCTGTCAAATTAACCAGCGCCTGTCACTACTCCATACAATTTTAGACGTGATTAAAAACTTGCCTACTAAAATTACATCAATTTACGTCAGACGCTGATTAATTTGACAGGACTAAACTAAAATTTATCTTCTGTCCTTCTCTTAATGTAATAGAAAGAAAAAGATGCACTGGAATTAAATTTAGTTTAGTTTGTGAACAAGGGAATCGGCACCAATGACTCATTGGTTTTGCAGATATCACAAACCTTAAACCGCGACAACCCTGATATTCATAACATATTGAGTATCAAATATTTCGTCAAAGAATTTACTTGAGAGTACATTAAGTGTCTGCCTGGTCTGCCCACACTATAAACTTATGTAATAAAGTAAATCTTGTATGTAATGTTATGATTTAGCATTGTATAACTATTACATAATCAGCGTCTATAATGTTCCCACAGTTGGGACCTCCTATCCTACCTATCTCTGGGAGATAGTAGACCGTAATCCACCACGCGAGCTCACTTCGTGTTGTGTCTTGTGTTGTCTTTGAATTTTTGGTTCTATGACATGCCGGTTTCCTCACGATGTTTTCCTTCAACGTTTTGAGAGCAGTGGTGATGAAATAATTTACACAAAGTAAAGCACCTGTCTGGGTTCGAACTTACGACCTACAACTTGTAAGTCGCGGCCGTTACCACTGGGCCTCGGCTGCTCCTATGATAACTATTGGAAAACGATTGGAAACCTGTTTTACTAATGGAAAAGGTAAATGAACGTCATTTTTTTAATGATAAACTTCTTTCAAGAGTTATCTGAACCTATATCAGTATTATGCCTCGTTTCAGCTTTGGTGATTAAGGGACAACTCACACTTATTCAGCTCTATTCAGCGTTTGCCCACAGAAAACTACGATTTTATATGAGACGCGTACGCGGCCTTTTAGCTGCGGATAGCTTAAAGGACGCGTACGCGTTTCGCGCGTTTTCTATGGGCAAACGCTGAATAGAGCTGAATAAGTGTGAGTTGTCCCTAAGGAGCACACCCACTTACTGAATTGAGAACATGTCAAACTCTGATTTAGCATTACTTCATTAAGGTGACTACTTCCATATAGCCCGTGAAATCCAAAATTTCGAATTTCGCGGCATTGACCATAAGGAAAATAGAGTTACTATACAGGCATGTCCAAGAACCAAAAACTTTGAAGAAATGTACCAACCCGCACTGGGCCCGCGTGGTGGATTACGGCCACTCCCTCTCACAGAGAGGAGGCGTCAGTCCCAACAGTGGTAACATTATAGGCTGATTATGCATTATGCAAAGAAGAGTTTGATAAGTTTTCAATTTCAAAATTTTTATTCAGTAACTGGGTGTTTCATACACTAGCTTTATCAAAAAACAAAAAGTTTAACATCTGAACTGACAAACCATCGACACGATCAATGTTTTGCAGCCATGAACCCATCCTGATTTCCAAGGACGAACTATTTACAAACTTATTACAACTTTGAAAACAAAATTACAATAATCAGCCCACATTATGAACACATAACTGCACAAGTGCACACTATTACAACATCACAAAATTCAGTGACAGCAACAAAAAAAAAACATTAAATTTTATTACGTTTTTATCTACTCAATACATTCAAATGCAATAAAAAAAATGTTTTACATAATCCAGTGCTGGGTTTGTCATTGTCGAAAAACATCAATGTTGGTGGCCTAAATACCAAGTTGCAGCTCAAAACAGTAGGCCGATTGTGAATCAACGAGGAAGTGTTTTTCAACGATATGGGTCAGCTTTGAAGGGTAGTGAGGGAAACGTGTCGATAGATTCGGGTTTTGTTTATCGATAAATTCAAATGCATTGCTCGGTAGTGAAGGATTTCCGTGTTTGGGTTAGTGGTGGTTTGAAGTCAAAGGACTTACTTGTTTTGTAATTCAGCAATAGAGTCAGTTTACATTAGAAGTACTTATATCTTGCTTTATACCGTATCGTTTTGCTTATTTTCGATTCTTACCTGTGAACAAGAAAAAAATACGTTATTATAGAAACATACAATTAATGAATATCTTACGAAATAATGAACTGCCAAAGGCAAATTTTACACACAATAAATCATACATTCTACTGCTGAAAAGCCACGCCTTACTAATTAAGAAATATTCGACAAATATATCAACAAAAGCTAGACGCAAAATACAATTCATCATAGACCACAATTTATCATTCGCCATAACATCGACATGCCACATCCCTAACTGTAACGAATTGCATCACACTAGCCATCGACAGAGATTTAGAGCGGCGTTACGTTGGTTTACCTAATTTTTCTTTGTGGTAACATTGCTTCAACCAATCTCTCATTGTTTAGCCGAACAATGATGGCTTTGACGCCGTTCTGTGCCGGAAAATTATTAATTGAGGACGCGAGGTCGTTGCGTCCGGTATTTTTTTGAGACCAAACGCCGCGACTTCCCATCACTAGCTGTCAGTGTTTTTTTTTAGTTGTTATGTTTGCGGCAGAGAGTTTTCTTTAGACTTTTGTGTCGATGCACGATTATCTATGGTCGGTCTTCTCTTTGAATACGAAATAGAATAGATTTTCTGAAATTCTAGACTATAAGTTAATTTAGGTTAAAGGCTTATCTCATTTTGAATAAGATTGAGCTTGGACTTTGGTTAAAAATATTATTTGAAATTTTTATATTTATTTTGCTGACATAAATAGGCTCATAAAATACAGAAATAACGTTTTAAGAGCATTCGCTTGTGATAAAGCACGATGCTTTAGCATAAACGAATGATTTTCACGCCCCAATTATTTTAAAATGCAGATTGATATAAATGTATGGAGAGCAACACACATTTTGTTCGCGCTTTGATAGCGGATTTCTGTTTTTATTTGAAGTAAACACAGTTTTATGTTATGCAACACTTGTTTTTAGTGCTTTTACAAGGCCATTTTTAGCTGATTTCAATTTAAGAATAAATGTTTGAAATACGTTTTCGCCAGCTTGGTCTGCAGGTTGTAAAATAAATTCAGGAACATTAGTACTATCATGAATCATTTCCTTTATGGTAATTCTTCCAGTAATAAAACTTTGAATATTTATAGTTAAATAAATGTAAGAAATAATTAGTTTTTCGGGTATCTATCTTTATTTACTCAGTAGCTGCTGCCTGTGGCTTTGCCCTCGTAGAACCTAATAATTTTTTTCTAAAATAAAAGTACAGTTATAAAAGTATCTAATTTATTCCTTACACAGTAGCTCTACCAGTGACAGTCCTGTTAAAATCGGTCCAGCCGTTTCCGGAATAAGTCAGAACAAACAGACAAACACAAAGTCAAAAATTAAAAAAAAATATATATAAATACCGTATTTAAGTTATTTAAGCATTAGGTAAAAAGCTGTTATTTTGGCATTACAAACAGACACTTCAATTTTATTTATTTGTATGTCTGTCTACATACAATTAACATCCCAAAAGATTCAATTACCGATGTTACCGACATGTGCGTAATTTAGAACACACATGTCTCATAACTAGTTTCAGTTGAATTAAGCTTTATAATTATGTTTATTGATATCATCCGCATCTTTTTTTTACTTCCCGCTAATGAATCACTAATTAAACTTAGATCCGAGATAATTGACGAGTTTCAAATTCTTCCTTCTACAGTTTCGTCAATGAACTTCCCGTTTCAATTTGTTTGAAGAAGCTGGTTGGACATTGATCGTCTAGGTATGGTTCCTATTCGTTTTATGTACAATGGTTTGAATATACTCAATATTCAAGAGGTAGAGGAGAGAGAAATCTGGATGTTTTGATATGTCTGTGTCTATGCGAACTACGCATCAAAGACCTGACGTCACAAATCCTTTTTCGCACTATTTAAGTTTACCGCGCAATTAACATATATAAGACTATCTGACATCAATCCTTGGGCAATTGCCCGCCAGACACAACACCCGTCTGGTCGGAGGATCCTCCCTTTTCAATAGAGGATGAGAGAACTTTACACCCTATTCCTCATACCCCTAAATGTCTCCACATTAGTACATGCCACCTTTGCGAAGCACTAACATAACGTAACATCACGCCTGTATTCACCAATAGGTTATGCAGAGGTTTACTGTCAGCAACACAAGTCCATTAACACCGCCCCTTTTACATAACATCACAATTTACACAAAATAGTTCGATAAACTGCTTTATAATTATAGTACACCCACATTTCGCCAGTTATGTTTAAGTCCCATGTAATAGGGGGCGAGCTCCGAATCCAGAGTCCGGACAGCGAATGAAAAAATCCTGATGGAAAATCCCAATAATACTGCGAAAGCATTATTGCATAATAAATTCTATAAGAGCAGGCCCTATAAACTACGTATAGAATGTACTACTGGAAAGAATATTGTACGGCATACCTTCATTCTAATATTCATAATCCATATGGATAAGGACCATGTTTTTTTCAGAAACATTCCACGGTTCCAGCGTCAATGTACCTGTGTAGCGTGCTATATCGATCAGAGGCCTAAGTGTAAGTTTGCAAGTGAGTAAACGTAACTATCACGTTTGCGTTAAGTTTTTTATTCTCACCTTTATATTCTGAGCATTATGATCTTTCAGTCAAATCTTAACGCAAACGCATAGTTACGTTTACGCACTTGCAAAATTACACTAAAGCCTCTGTTGGCGCCTGGACGACACTGACAGGGGGGAGTTGTTTGTAAACATTTGTGAAATAGTCACAGAAATTTGTATTGATAAAACAAGATGGCGTCGTTAGTTCTAATTTTGACCACGCGCCAAAAAAACCTAGTAGCGTTGTAAATGTAAAACAGTGGAAATTTTTCGTATCTGTTACGTAGGTGTCAACTTAAAATGCTAGTTTATTTCTTTTTAATTAGAAGTTTTTATCTTTTCGTTTGAAATCTTCGGTGAATTATGACTTTTCTCTTGTGGTCCATAATTAAGGTTGTCAACTCTCATTTTCAAGCTGTTTTATTATTGATAGTAAATTAAATATTTCCGCCTACGCAATCAATTATTTATGTTGTTTTGCTTCTCATTATGGACTAAATATAAATAGATACTTAAAGGCAATACGTCGTCTTCATCAGAAGAAGTCTTATTGTCTCTATGCGAGGAGATTAGGAGATGTAAGTATTTTTTTTTTTTTTTTTTAATCCACAACGGGGAAGCTCTTGGCCAGAATCTCACCTGATGGAAAGTGATGATCAGGCCGAAGGTGGAAGCGAGCTTCACCCGGAATCCTCTACCACAGAGGAACTGGCTATCTTATCTCTAACTGCCGGAACACAACAATGCTTTTAACATTGTTGTTATGGCGACAGACTTAGATAAGATGGTGGTAGCTAGCCAGGCGGACTTAAAACAAGCCCTACCACCAACCAAACCGAGCAGAAAATTTTGCCCCCACTGGGAATCGAACCCGGGACCTCTTGGTCTGAGACAGGTGGTCTAACCACTAGACCACAGAGGCGGTTAAAAAGTAAAAGAAATGTTATAATAATATTCTGAATAATCACAAGTCTCTCATTACATTAGGGTATGAATAATAATGTTATCGACGTTCCTCTGAGGGCGTGAGGTGCGCGCGCAAATCAATCAACTCACTGCACTGCAAAGGTAGTGCAGTCACCATGATCACCAATATCCCAGTCGCAATTAATCAATGCCGGCTTCGATCCATCTTCGCAATCTTCCTCCCTGACGGGGGGCCGCCTCCTCAGTACTCGGGGCTCACTCGGGGCTACGTAAAGTTGACAGCTGTCATAATCGTTCTAAAATCAACTGTGCAAGTTTGGCATCGTGAAACTTTTAGACGCGCCGTCATACTTAATTGTTTATTTATTTTTATTCCAGTGGTACCTATTGTATTCATTTTCATTCCAGTTATATAGGTACGTAGTTGTTTGTTTATCAAGTAAGTACCTAAAGTGGATTAGAATTGTTTTGCATTTCGTTACTAAGTTTCTATTACTATTGAATATCAGCTGACCCAACAAACGTAATTGTACTAATAATTCATACAAAATTCCCATAGAAAATGCACTTTCAGTTTTTCCGGGAATTTTTCAATTTTTTCTAAGTATTACGAACATTTTAAAATAAATTTTCCATATCAGTGCAGCCGTACTTAAGTTATACGTTTAGCAACGAACAGCATTTCATTTTTATATTGGTAGGAGGGAGGGTAGGTAAAATAGATTAGCTAGTAACTTATACTTACCTTTGCGATAATTTCCATTAATCTTTATTTTTTTGCAGCCAGTTGCATAAAATACCTTTGATCTATGGTGATATTGTATTGTCTTTATTTCACCACATCCCATTCTATAATCTATTTAAGTACTTAGGGCTCAATCAATTTACTCCGTCCTATAATAATCTCCTAATGCATTATTGGTACATTTAGTTGTTGCAACATCCATAATAATATTAGATATACTGAGACTCTTAACAATTTCGTGACCAACATTTAAGTGCCCTGTTCTCGGCCCAAAACTAGTGGTCTATCTGTGCCCTTGACCAAACGGTCAAAATTATAGTCTTGACCCCAATGTCATTTGTGACTCAACAACGGGCAATTTTTTTGACAATGTTCTATTATTCGCCGTCTCTTTCAAACGCATTGTTGTTGATAGGGATGTGCCAATCTTTCTTGGCTATCGATGTTTTTATAAAAAAATTAGAATGTAATTTTATTTATTTAATCAATCAATGTTTAAGGTATTGGCAATTCAGCTAATATATTATTATAAGGATGAAATAGTGACATGACATTAATAACTTTGTTTGCATAAAGAAGAACCGCTATAGCCATAATCATTAATAAAACTTATGTAATCACGATTTACAACTTGAAAATCGCATAAATCTTTATAGCTTTATTAGACATGTGTGAAAATCGTAATTTAGATAGTGAAACGCACAGTACCTAAAGTTAAAACAAATACATTCTACAACTATAGTTGTCGCGTTTTAGCATGGCATGGCAAATAAAGTCCGTCAATGCCCAGAATCAATATCTATCGTGATCTTTAACAAAATTCCAATAACGAAAAACCATGCATAGTTTAATAATTATTAGGGTTCCTACGAGAGGTATTTGGGAAAGGGCAATGACCGCTATTACCACGCTAAAACGAGACTAACTAGACTATAGTTTCAAATTTTTGAATTTCTGACCGACTCCTTGACAATCCAAAAATAACTGTAAATGATTTAGGCCCGATTGCACGACAAATCACCTTACTAGCTCTTAACGAGTTTAATACATCGTTCCACAGCTGTCAAGAATGAGGAAAATATTATGAGTAATGTTTTGACTATGAATGTGGATGGCTATAAAAGTAGGAAAACACCAAAGAGGCGATGGATGAACTGTGTGAGAGATGAAATGGCTTGAAAGGGTGACTATACCGAGATGACGACTAATAGAGAAGTGTGGAAGAAAAAGACATGTTGCGCCGACCACAAATAAATTGGATAGAGGCAGGAAAATGATGATCTATAGGTGTCAATTGCTAGAAGATGAAGGAAAAAGAATGAAGTTTTAATTTTGTTTAGGTGCAAGCAGGCCTTTGAAATAAACAGCTTTGAGTTACATTTTCATCGCACACAAATACCAAATTAAAGACTAACCTAACCAAAGAACAAGTCGTCACTAAATTACAAGTTATGACTAATGACTTAACTCATGATTATTCAATAGTTAAACCTTCAACGCGCAACAACTGTGCCAACAACGTTTGACACTGTTCCTACACTAGTGTTTAATATTTTTGTTGGAGCACACGTGGGAATGAATCAGAAATTATAATAATGTTTGTTCGATAGCGAATGGAATTTTAAAGTTAGATCTTTATCAAATATTTGGAAGGTAAAATTTTAAAGATTTTGAAGAAAAACGTACTGATTTAAAGATAGCTTTGTTGAATTAAACATCTGTGAGTAGAATTTGACCGACAGTTTGTCCGGTTTAAGACCATAATATAAAAAAATTCAGCAATTTCAGTATAAGGCCAAAAAAAATGTCTGCTGTTGCCAAAAAAAATAGCTTAGCATGTAAAATGAGATTGCTTGATTTTTAATAATTATTTATGTGAGAAAAGAATAAACTATCGTGTGTGTGATTTAAGTTTAAACCGTTAAATATAACTATTAAAAGATGGGCACTGCATTTCTTTTATCAAAGAAAAACCTTTCGACAACCAAAAAACACTTTTTTCTTTTTCGGTTTTCGGCCAATAATGCACTTAAGGCCGAATTTCATTTTCATTTTCGGCCAAAAAAAACCGTCATCTTTCAGATCCTATCTGTGAGACAATCTATCAAACATGAAGATTTTTTAAGTAAATATTTTTTATTTACCTACAAATAAACAGGTACAAGAAACTTAAACCTACAGATAATACTGTCAGAACCGAATTAAGCCTGGATTACCAACACTAAAATTAAAATAATAACAAAAGAAGTATAAAGAGCTCTGTAATTGAACCTAAAATAAAGAAAAACCAAATTCATAAAGGAAGATCCTACTAATATTATAAATGCGAAAGTTTGTGAGGATGTTTGTTACTCTTTCACGCAAAAATGACTGGACGGAACTAAATGAAATTTGGCACACATATAGTTTATAACCTGGATTAACACATAGGATACTTTTTATCCCGATATTCCCACGGGATCGAGACTTATGCGGGTGAAACCACGGGGCGCTGCTAGTACATTTATAATAAGAACGTTCACGTTGCAAAGTTATATTTCGGAGGACGTTCCGCCATTTTTTTTTCTTTTTAAACATTAATCTTCACTTACTTAGAAACGGTCTTCGTTTATTTTTAATTCGCGAATGTATTAGCCCTTAAAATAATTATAAAGTTGGAATGGACTTTCTTAAAATTATACAGGTATGTTTGTATGTCAGTTACTTGAAAGCAATGCGTTAATTAGTATAAATTTTAATGTTTATGGATGTATATATTTAAAATGAGCCTAATATTTAAGAGGCACCAGACGATGAAATAATTTCAGTTTATTTTTTGAGACTCATTATTTTCTATGCTATCGTTTTTTCGTTGTAGTTGATATCTTAACACACTACACTTGAATGTAATAAGAAACATCGACCCTTAAATCTTAAAACCATAGTAAATAAAAGTAATTTAGTATTAAAAGTAATCTACAACCAAATAACCTCATAAGACTCAGCAAATGTCAATACTAATCAAAATCAAAAGTCATTTATTCAAAAAAGGCTGAGAATCAGCACTTTTGGAACGTCAAAATTACATAAGACAGTCCCCCAAAACGTCCACCCTTCACCACTTCCTAGAGCTTTACATGGGAAGCAGAAGTGGCGCAACAAACTCCCCAGCAGCACAGCTGTCTGTTACATAATAACAATACGTTTACAACACATAAGTGACAAAAATAGTAAACTTTCATATTTCAATAACAGAAACACGTTTCCTTAACTAATAAATAACACATAAAATAAACCTCGCTAAAAGCCACAAAATCAATACATAGCAATAAAATGTTTTACGCTGACTTGTCCGCAATCAGAACGAATCGCGAGTACGTGATATTAATAGAGATAGCCACTACTGTCAACGTAATATGACAGCTAAAATGGAACAAATAAAAATGCTTTAACAGCAAAAATTGTTGCAAAAAAATATAACAAAGTATGAAAATAATAACGAAGACAAAAAAAAATAGTACCCAATAAGTACTTAAGCCCATACTTTGTTTTCCATTCTGTATATAGTTTATATATTTATATTCACCTTCCACCTTTCGTGGTAACATTTTATTTATATCTTTTCTTTTTTTTTCATTTGCCTTTATTTAGAATTTAGAATTTAGTTAACTAATTGTATTTTCTTTTACAATAATTTTCTTTTTTAGTTTGTATCGATGTTGTTTTGTAGGGAATGCTGTGTATACCTTTATTAGGCATACAAACCAGTAATTTTATTTTGATTTGTTCTGTTTTAACATGTACGGACTGCTGTTGGTATACCAAATAAATAAATATACCAGAGAAGAATGGTTCCAGAATAGTGCGTTAAGAAATACATACTGTTTTCTTGAATGGTGGGTTGTAACTATTAAGATCTACTAGTTAGAGCGGTATACGAACTCCTCCATTCTTATAGACCTCTGTAGTGATCTGTTTATAATGTAGCAGCCTGTGAAGAGGTCTGTGACATTATGACACGGAACTTGCCAAAAGGCCCGACACTGGCAGGTTGTAGAAAGTATGGCGAGAACAAAATATAAAAGTTTCACCTTTGTATTGTATCTATTTATTAGATATGTAAACTATCTCATGCACGTCAGCAGTGTGGTTGCTGTCAACTGTCAGTTTACCACGAATAACGGGAAAAGGTTGAAAATTGGAGAGTGCCTGTATTATTGGCTTGGTGTAATGATCAGCCACTGTAGTGATGTATTCGACTTATTTACGGAATCAACAGGATTCTACAACTCTCAATAAAAGTTTCAATTAAAGTAAAGTTTAATTTAACAAACCAAATTAACATGACATCAAAATCCAAAAAGCTCAATCACAAAATGACCAAATTTTTTAATACTACACGTTTCACCTTTAGCTGGACCAGACATCATTTTCAAAATATTTATATCTCTTAGAGTAAAATCAGAATCAGAATTTTATTACAATACATCTTTTAAATTTAAGATCTAACAAAAGGAGTCGAAATCTAAAATAAATTATTTGTCAGCAATTTATAAGGACTTTGATCAATCAAAGGTTATAGTATCATCAAATAAGATTCCACGGGAGATACGGTAAACATTTTGTATCAATTGTGTTTGAACGTTTTCGTGTCAGCAGATTGTCTGAGATCAATATTGTTGATGCTTTGTGAGATGGAATCTTAGTTGAAGTAATAAAAGTGTTTGATGTCTTCTACAGCTTTACTATTCTTTTATTTTTATTTGATTGCACTAATTTAATTAGTTTTGAAATTGGTTTCATGCAATTTGTCTCACATTGACCATTCTAATATTCTAAAGTGAGTTTGTTTGTTCGCTTTCACGCTAAAACAGCTGAACGGATTTGGATGAAATTTGGAACGTGGGTAGACCATGACCTAGGTTAGGAAATGAGATACTTTTTATCTCGATATTCCAACGGGATCGCCGATCGACTTCTTTATGTAATAATCATCATCATTATCATAATAATATCACGCCTGTATTCCCTGAAGGGTAAGGCAGAGTTGGACCTAGTACTCCCACATTTAACCAGTTATTTTTAAGTGCCACGTAATAGGGGGCGAGCATATTGCCATCAACCGGGCACAAAGGACATGTCTGGTGGGGCAAGGGACGATTGCCTAGGTAGTCAAAACCAATGTTCAGTAATTATTGTTATATTATTATTATAAGCGGTGTATTTTATAGTTCATCAATCAATAAGGCTCCGGGTTGCTTCCGTGAAATTCCAGATGGAAAAACTTAATAACACTACGCCCGACCCGGGAATCGAACTCAGGACCTCATACTTAATAGTCTACACTTTCGATCACTAAACTAACGAGGCAGTCTACCTTTTAAAGTAATAAAGTCTTACAAATCTAGGTACTAAGTACATTAAAATAATAGTTTTATTGTCAAATCGTGACTATATTTTGACGAACTAGCACGTTTCGCTCATAATGTTGGCACTTCACAGTACATTTTCCAAGAATTTTGAAGAAATCTTCGTTTTGTACGGCATATCTATGAAATCAATGAACGCAGCCATAACAGCTTGCAAATTCCTTTGATAATCATGACCTTGTAAAATACTACTATAACAGTCTTCAAATAGATTTACATAAACCTGTTTAACAGTCAACAAGAGATTATATTAGAATTCGTGACAAATACGGAGTATCTTACTGATAATGTTGATTGATTGTAGTATTCATGTTTTGTTAACACTTAGAACTATGATCATTCATTCTGCCTAGCCTTTTCCCAATCATCTTGGGGTCGGCTTCCAGTCTAACCGGATGCAGCTGAATACCAGTATTTTACATGGAGCGACTGCCTATCTGACCTCCACAACCCAGTAACTGGGTCATACGGTACCCCTTGGTAAGACTGGTTGTCAGACTTTCGGGCTTCTGATGACTCGTAACGACTGTCAAAGATACACGAATGACAGCCGGGACCAACGGCTTAACGTGCTTTCCGAAGCACGGAAGAGTCTCGAAATGTAAAGATGGTCACCCATCCACGGACCAACCCCGGCAAGCGCAGCTTAACCTGATGGATCGACCCGTGTGGCTGTTATTACTTAGCCACGAGCTCCTCGAACTTAGAACTATGATCATTGTATCTACATAATTATTGTAGCGCCAGTGCCTCTCTAAATGACTGGTCGCAAGCGCTACTGAGCATGAGGTCCTAGCTTCGATTCCCGGGACGGCCAAAGTGTTATGGGGTTGTTTCCATCTGGAATTTCTGAGTAGCAGACCGTCTGGATTTGTGCTTGATTGATGGCAATAGGTCGCCCTCTATTACATAGGACTCAAACATAACTGGCGAAATGTGGGTGTACTTAGGTACACCTCTGCCCAACCCTTCGGACATACAGGCATGATGTTATGTTATACAGTGATAGCGTAGTAGCGGTTTCGACTTCGATACTAACGTACGCACCTCGAGACTTTTCAGATTCATGTGCCTATTGTATGATTATCACTTGCTTCAAAAACGTTGAAGGAAAATATCGTAAGGAAATGGTCATGCCTGAGAGATATTTCTCGACGGCATGTGAAGCCAAGTCAGAGGTTAATTTTATTAATTTTATTTATTCAGACAAAAGTCCATAATTGTTAGTCACAAAAATTATGTTACAAAAATGAGCGGCATTTTTTTTTATAACCTACCAAAAATTTCCCAAATCGGTTCATGGGCGGCATTTTTTTATAACCTACCAAAAATTTCCCAAATCGGTTCATGGGCGGCATTTTTTTATAACCTACCAAAAATTTCCCAAATCGGTTCATGGGCGGCATTTTTTTATAACCTACCAAAAATTTCCCAAATCGGTTCATGGGCGGCATTTTATTATAACCTACCAAAAATTTCCCAAATCGGTTCATGGGCGGCATTTTTTTATAACCGACCAAAAATTTCCGAAATACAAATGTCCGTAACACCCTATATGTGTTTAGTTTAAGTAGGTATATTATAATATGTGAACTAGGTTAAAAGGTGGAATTAATTAATGCTAGATTAGACTTATTGTTACCAATAACATTAAAGCTTCCAAGTTCCACTATTCACTTCAGTTTACGTCCCATCACAAATGTACCTACAGAAAAAATCACATCTGCTCATTCAGATGGTTTGTCCCAAATAAATCGTCGTGTGTGGTATCCAATGATTGAAAGCAAGCTATACACATAATGATCAGCATCGTCTCTCATTGGTTGATTTACAAGCTGCTTGATGTTACTGGAATTTGTCAAAATAATGAAACTGGAACTTATTCTGAAGATGGTCAGATAAAAGCTCAGTCATAAGTATTTTGCCGTCATTGGAAGATTTGGGGAATGAAGTTTTTATTTTGTTGACGGATTGAAACTTACATACGTTATCAGTTGGATAATGTTTTGTTTTGAATTTGGAATATTTTTATACAAAGATATTGAAATTCATAAAATCATATTCTACAGGCAGAATTTCAAGAATAAAAAAGTAAAAAATACAGACCGTTCACTATTAACGGCTCGTACACACTGGCGCGATATCGCGCCAGTGTGTACGAGCCGTTAATAGTGCCTTAACTTTGGTCCCTTGTCGTCTTGTGCCAATTGCTTCTCCAGCCATCTTGAACTCTATTCGTATTAAAACTAAGCTTGACAAGCAATGGTGCCAACATGACAGCAATAGACGAGTTATAGTGAACAGTCAATACTGCTAAAATGAATGAACAAATTCGAATAGAACGTTTCAAACTTAATAAAAACAAAATTTTATTTCGACTGCATACGATTGCAGCAAACAAATTGAATATCGTTCCATCGAACGGATCTAGTTGTTGTAAAATAAAATAACCACACAACTGTATATGCGATTAAGTTGTAATTGACCCTATTTTAATTCATCAAAACCACTCAATTATAACATTTATACCCTGGGTAATAAAGTCTGAAATAGCACTTAACCTAATCTCCCTTTTAAATGCATGTTTATTAATTAATGACAATAATTATGAATAGTGGTGCGCGGCATTGAGCTGCGCGTTTGAATAAATTTTATGGGCTCAAGTGTCAATTGACATAAGTATTTAGGCCATGTGACTACATTCGTTATTATTTATGCGCCAATAAAAACTGAATTTCATATTATAGCTATCATATTTTCGTAAAGTCAGGTTTCGATGTGTAAGGTTGCGATTTCCGGTGTTAAAAAATCGACTAATTGGTACGAAATGGTGATCAAATAAATCGATTATGACTGGATTGAAATTCGGGTTACGCGTGCATCACTATGCATGTCAAGTAGTTTTGTGTCTTACTGATGAATGAGTGACAGGGCTTCAACACCTGAAGATAGTAACATTTAGAAGATTTATATTTTTTGTTCCGTAGAGCGTGTAGTTGTAGAGAAGGCCTCGGCTAAATAATAACAGCCGATCCATGTCGATCGAAGGGTAATAATATAATATTTAGTTTGCAAATCAATAACGTTTAGAGGTATGAAGAACAGAGTGTAAAGTTCACTCATACTCTATTGAAAAGGGAGGATCCCCCGACGAGACGGGTGTCGTGTCTGGCGGGCAACTGCCCAACGATTGATGTCGGAAATTATGCTTACACGATGCAGGATTTCGCGTGACGTCAGTGTTACGTGTAGCTCATTTTTGTCGATGATGCCGCCACAGCAGTAATAGGTGGATTATTCATCTCTATCCCACCAAGTTGTTGTAGAATTTAGTGTTCTACTTTGCCCCACTAATCGATGTTGGTGGGACAAATAGATGCTAGTAGTGTTACAACCAAATTGCTTATTCTTTGTCTTTTGTTATACAAAATCTGCACGAATGAACTATAACTAAACGGTTATAAACAATACTGCAGAGTTACCATTTAATAATTCTCACAACGCATGGAATGTCCGAACTGGCAGCGGCCGCCGAAGCGTCTCCGTGCTCTGTGATAATTTCCAATGTGCAAATAATGCCTTTTCAATATTTAGATCTCGAACGCCTGATAGGTATCGATTTTCTCAGAATCGATATAATCAGTTCCCGTTGCTACCCTAGTTATCATTCCTGCATGTGCCACACGTTTCAAATTTCGTATTTAGAATCCTTTGGAATAACTTTACGCGCGTGTAACTGGCCATTTACAATCAATATATCTAAGTTACCAACTTAATTTTACCTTTCAAAAAGGAAACTCACATTCTTATACTATTGATCTAAGGTTGAATATACATTGATGTACTTTTTTATGAGTTAAAGGTAAAGTTGTGAGTAGTTTCTTGTAGTAAAAACAGAATTTTACTTGCAAATGCTTAAAGGTACTCAGACAGGCCACCGTTAATAGGTGTGTATTGAATAAAAACTTCAACATCAAGACACGTTGGTAACCCTTGAAGTAATGTTATCTCGAAGTTTTATTCGATATTACCGTGGCCTTCTAAAGGCCAGTTGACAGTTAAGCGGATCGAGTTAGAATCGATTCAGGAATAGATAATCATTGACTTAGAATTAGAATCGTTATTGGAATAATCGGTTTAGTATAATTGCGTGTTTTGATGTTATTTCCAGGATACACGATAATAATTAAACGTATTTTTTTCTGAGAATTTGTACAATAATTACCTATTAGAACAATAGAGTAATTGATTATAACTGGCTTATATAATAGCTACTTTATCACATTAATTAATCTAGAGACGCCACTTTATTATTAGAAAAATATTAAATTACTAGCTCCGCCCCGCGGTTTTACCCACATAAGTCGCGAACCCGTGGGAATATCGGGACAAAAAGTATCCTATATCCTAACCTAGGTCATGGTCTGCCCAAGTGCCAAATTTAATCCAAATCCGTTCAGTAGTTTAAATGTGAAAGCGTAACAAACAAATAAACACACAAACAAACAAACAAACTCACTTTCACACAAATATTTTATAATATTAATAAGTTAGGATATTTTTTCAAGGTAGGTATATCCCTTCAATGCATCTACACTCTCTCTAAGACTAGGAATAACGTGGGAGATAATTATGAACTTCATCTCCAACTATTTGCCACCCACAACCTTCATTACTGATCGTACCAGTAATTTAAGAACTCCGTAAAGTTTAGTTATGCTTAAGACACCCAACCTCAGGTTTTTATCTCGCTCGCACCATACTACTCGCGGACTGAGTGCGAGCGAGACGGAGGCGGCAACAAATCGGCAAAAGTTTAGGTAATTGCTTTTTACGGCGAAAATAAAGGTAATATCAAAAAAATAAAAAACACAGTCGCTGCTTTATAGTCAGTTCAGTTAGTGTGCCAAGTTTCATGATCTAATTTGAAGTAATTTTTGAATAACAGCGGTTTATTGTTCGGTTTGGAGGTAACTTTGGATTTTTTTTATCGAGAATGTGATGTAAGATGTGCTCGCCCCCGATAAGGACCAGGCCCGGGTCGACGGCGCGTTATGTTCCACGCGCGCCTCAAAGCGATGTCAGCATCATTGACGGGGCCCGCTAGGACCGATGCCTGCCATGGTCGCGGGAGAATCCGAAAGGGATACCGTGGCCCCTGGCAACACACAGGCAACTGAAGGAACACGGGTGGGTTTTAGGCCGTAAGAGTCTGACACGCCCTCCTAAAAAGGATAGTAAGTTGCAGATCTCTTGAAAATCAACAGTTTGGAAACTGCACCCGCTGCCTATCTAAATCTGATTGGTTTACTATGCCATCGGGCTTTCTTGTTTATGAATCCTTAAAATACCATTAAAAATATTTTCATCCTTTAGGTACAGACAATCGTACATAAATGATAACACTTGCACTGCGAAAATAAACCTAACTGTTACCACATAAAGGAGCTGTCAATGTCAAATAGTTACAACTGATGTGCAGTTGACTGTACCTACCTAGTTCTTAAGTTGTGACAAAGACAACCGTACACATATCGATATCTGAAGTCTTCATCTGTAGGCACATCGCCAATATAGTTCACTTTATCATTTTGATTGCAATCCAATCTATTGGTCGATCTACATCACAATTTACCAATCCGTCCTAAAGGTTCCACTTCCATTATGTGCATTTTTAAATACTTTTTTAGGTTGTCCGAGCAGTCATCCTTTATACTGTTTACTCTTTTCGGGCGGCCTTTATACTGTTGTCGGACGGTGTGGCTCACTCTGCTTCCAACGCTCGGCGTGGCAACATGTCGTGTTCGGGTTCGCGACAAGTCAATATCGTCATCCTGAGGATGCCTCGTTGAGAGGTAAAACACGTGTCGATTTCTTGCACGGAATAGGTTACTAAATATATCTACGTCTGTTGTATTTTATAATGGATTTCCGCCAAGTCATGCCTGAATCAGAGCAGTTAGCTCCACATGTTATCCGTACATCGCGACTTTTGTTAAAGAAATTGGGCATTGATTGCCTCGTTTGTCTTGTGGGGTTGCAAGCACTATTGCTCAGCCGGGCAGAAATCGAGACTCCTTTATATGGGATTAAACATAGATGGCGAAATGTGGGTGTACCTACTATAGGTACACCTCTGCCTAACCCTTCCAGGATTACAAGCGTGATGTTATGTGTTATGTAAATTAGGCAACTCAAGTTTACCGTCCAAAGTTTCTCTTCAACAATATTTTCGGTCAATGTGATTTTAGACTTTTTTTTCCATCAAGATAAGCTACAAAAGGTCGTATCTCCCTTATTCTCATAAATCTAACGAACCGTAATAACTCTTCAAGTCTAAAATAATACACAATATCTACAAAGCCCACGCATGAATTAAAACCTCAACATTTTACTGGAACTAATAAAGCCTTACATCGAATCGTCCATTATTTCACTCCTGTCAATAATTTGCAAGGCATTACACTTCGTTCTCACGTTGCGCCTGCGCAGTTTATAGGCGCGGATTAAGCGCGTACGCATACAATCCGGACTAATAATGCCGAGTGATTACTGGGTACTAATCCAGAGATAGAGAACATTTTAGTTGGAGTTATAAAAGTTTTATAACCAATTTTTTGTAGGAATGCTGCTATCAACAATCCTGAATGTGATTAAAAAATTACAATAAAATTTGTTTGCTGCCTATGGAAGACAATATGGATCAAATTGTGGCTAAGGATGCTGCCGACATAAAATACCAGATAAAGATAATGGTGCCAAATTTCAATTGAATCTTTTTAAAGAAAATCAAGAAGCCTGTCTGTCATGTCTTGTTTATACCTTTTTAGTTGGCGTTTTTGTCGGACCTAGTTGGTTTTTAGTTTTATAACTTTTTATTATTATTATTTTCGGTTATAATATTTATATTTTTGAAATGTGCTAATTAAGCCCTCTCATTTAATACCCAACATGACATCATATACTTTTTTTGTTCATGACTATGTCTTCTAGAGGGCGCCATACTCAATTTAATGTGACGTCACATTCCAATAACCAGCGGACGATCAAGACGCTTCCAACGATGCCTCATTTGTCAAATTATGATAAGAAGTTTAGAAGTTATGAGTGAACAGATGAACATACATAACGGTCAAAATCGTAACCTTCCTTTTTCTCTTTTCCGTTGTCGGGTAAAAATATGCCAGACCCACAGCGAAAGACTCCAATCCAGCTATAATATGACCGCAGACTGTCATCAATGCATCATTTACATGCGATGATACACCTCTTTCTGACCTTTCAGACCACACAATGTGCCCAATCGTGGCCACATTACTAAAACATATCCAACAAAAAACTCAATTCACGTTTAACTTTAAATTCAATGTGTGTACTCTCTAACTGAACAGAATAACGGCTAAGTACAATGGTGGCCATTGATTCGAGTTCAGCTTGAACTGCGTGGGTGGAAGCCTGCATTTAGTGGATGGATATAATGTTGGGTTAGTAGATATTGACGTTATGGCGGTGAAAAGATTGGTTGAAGGATTAATGGAGCTGTTGCGCGATACTGCTGGTTACGAAGGATGGATGTTCTTTATTTGACAGTTTGAAGGAGTTTTTGCAATGCTTGAGGATATCCAATGTATGCCATGTGAAGAAGCTTAGGAATCGGAGAAAGAATCAGCAAGATGTTACGATAATTTATTCCGCGTACGTGCCACATTTTCAATCAAATTTTCTAAAAAAGTCTTTATTTATTTTTAACATGACTCATGAGTGAAATAGAAATCAATTCCTCAAAGCCTTACGATCTCCGTGCTCGCTATCTAACTAATGAACACTTAACAGTAACATTATTGAAGATACTCACAACAACAAAAATTACAATACTAGCATCCAGCTAATAATAAAAAATGTAGACCAATAATACCAGACCTACAGAATAATAATTCAGTACTACACAGAGCTCTGTAGGAAGTGGCGCTTACTTATCTTGTGACTAATCATGTTACTACACAGAAAACAGCTACACATTTACTCACCAGTGACAAACATCTATTTATACAGTTAAACAATACACGAACAAACAGTCTCGAAGCACCTGCATCGTCAACACGGAACACACTTTTATATCAAAACACAAACAAAATAACAAACAAGTTACAGAATGACTCACTGTGCGTACGCGCAAAGTACAAGCGAACGTTGCAAAATTTATTTATTGATGTTATGTTTCCAGGTTGAGAAAAGGTCGTCTCTTAATTGAGGTAGTTGAAATGTACGATTCTGAAATTAATTTAAATGGAAAGGTGTTCCTTTAAAATACGAATTCAATATATATACCGAAGAAGCTAGCAGGAACTGGATGAGAGTAGTCAAGTTTGTCAAGAGTAAAACTAAGAATCGTAGGCTAGTCCGGGTTGGAATACATTTTGAACCCGTGTGTGTATGTGGTGAGGTTGGAAGCCAACTCTGTCATAGAAAGAGGTTAGGCAGTTAGATTAAAAACCCAACTAACAAATGCCTAGTGTCAACGAACTCAGTGTTAAGATTAAGTAATAAATGGAAGCGAAAATAATTGAATATGAAGAAGCAGAGGACGATATTGCTGATGACGATGATGCTGATGTATCCTAACAATCGGAAGCTTTTGTTAATCCACATGATAATATTAAAGGTACCATGCCTCGTCATCCTTATGAAACAGCTTTTATAATTAGATGAGTAAAACGTAGGGAACCCTTTATTACAACTTCAGCAGGTTTGAACAAATACGTCATTGAGTCACCCTGCGTTTATGCATCATAATAATTGAGCCCTTACATCGGATTCCTGTCAATTTGAAGACCTGCGCTTTGTTTGCATTTCGAGATGAAGTCAATGACATGGGCCGGATGAAACATAATGATTATGAGGTTTCGGTATTGAAATAAAAGATAAAAGAATGGTAATTGTAAATATTTTTGAGTTGGAAATTACACAAAATTGTTTTGGTATAAATGTTTGCAAGTCGATTAAGTGGAATTTTACGAAGATGATTCTTACCTATCTGAGAAGTTCGAACTATACAAATTATACAGTGGCGGACGGTGATAGATAATAATTCTTAGCATATAATAATATATAATATAATACAGGAGAAAGTCTGTTTTGCCAGCTATGCAGTTAAAAAGCTATAATTAGTAAGCAAAACGATACACTTTAGATCACAGGAGCAGTGCAATAGTTTGGCAAAATTAATAAAAGTGTAATTTTTTCAGAACAAAAACTAATCCCAAATGTCAGCAATACCAACACGAAATGAGTAACTTACGGAACATAAGAACGTGCTCATATAATAATAATAGTTTGCTAAAATTATATCACAAATAATATAGTATGGAGATACTTATTATCTTCACCTTCGTATCGAGTAATTTACGACTATTGGAATACTTTTACGAGTCTCATAATAAATCAAAACAAAGAAAAACAGTTATGGAAGATATATTATTAGTTACTGTTCCATTTATTTCGTAAATCAAAGACATAGGTTTACTCACACGAATGATTTTGGTTTGTGAAGCAACAGTTGGTGAATTTGGGGATGATATAATAGGAGGATACTGAATGAAAAAGGAGCGGTCATATTATTGCCTAAAAGATAAGATGGTATGAAAATACTTTCATCTTGAGATGAGGATGTCGTGGAGAAAGTGTAAGTATGAATGTAGACGACTTTAAAAGATGATATGGCTAGAAAGGGGGTGACTGCCAAGATGACGACTAATAGAGAAGTATGGAAGATAAAAGACACGTTGCACTGACCCCATATATATTAGGATAAGGGCAGGAGAATGATGATGACCTTCATCTTGCGATATTGACGATATTGCAATAATCATTGTTTCAGCAATAGATGAGAGTGAGTTTTAAGCAAGTCATATATTTGTTTTACAACATCTGTCAATACAAGTTTAGTAAACACCGTAAAACTAGTCAACACAACCCAACAATTTGTCGAAGACATAATCTGTTACTTTGACCCTAATCCACAACACATGTCAGTAATTTAAACATAATATTAACCCTTTAGCATATTGCCAGAACTCGTAAAAACTATTATGCAATATCTTTAAAACAGTACATTCTGTTATAAAGTAATAAGAATAATTTTAGTGTTACGAAGCAACCGACATTGTAAACTAAAATATTTCAAAGGAATTACTCTGTATTTTATGACTTGTGGTTTTCAAATACTTATTAGTATCTTTGAAACAAAACCCTACTCATTGAAATATAAATCTATAGAAATCAATTTGGTACATAATAATTATGCCATCATTTTGTGAAATGAGACATCATGCTTTAACCATCACAAAAGAGATAAATTATGATAATGTATTCAATGACTTCTCAGGGTGGAGTGTTACTCTGGCAGTCCCTGACGGTGTGGTCGGTTCTCTGGTAGTGATAGTATAGTTAGTAAGATCGCTACCCTTTTGACAGAATTATTTCCTTATCTAAAAATGGCGCTATCTCTCTGTCTATATATTTTAGTAAGAGGTATGTATGTAGGACGCTTTATCATACTGAGGGCGGATTCAACTAAACAGGAATAAATTTTATCCACGGAATAAGCCTTCTCTTCCGAAGCTTGAGTTTTTGACAGTTTCTACATACGAAAACTGTCAGAAGTAAATCTAATTCCGCGGATAAAATTTATTCCTGTTTGGTCAAATCCGCCCTGAATTGATGTTAACGTGAAAATAATGATTATTAATTCTTTTTTTAATTTTTATGCATATAAAATCATTTTTTTAAATATTTCTTAAAAAAGATATAGAAAACATTTTGGTGTTCCGCGGGTGACGGGAGCAGGGTCCAAGCTACCGATGGTTAGGCTGATTATTAATGTTATTATGATGATTCAGAAGCAATACACGCCATTTCAAATAACAAAACAAAATTAACACTCCATTTATTACAAACGTGTCAAAAATATAACGCATCAAATTATCTATTTTGTTATTGCAATAGCACATTGGCATGTACAAACAACAACATTGTTGTTGCAAATATTTATGTTGTTTTCATTGTTTTAGTGTACCATTGGCTGGAATGTTAGCCGTTTAAGGAATGCTGATGTTTAGCAATCTTTGGCAAGGTACGGCTGAGAATTGTCTTCTTATTGTCTGTTAAGTTATCTTTAACTGGTAAAGGTTGTGTCGATTTCATGAATTCCAAATATCTGTTATAGAGCTTGTTTGTCAACTATAGGTTGTCAAATGACTGGAAATAAACTTCTGGTTAGCCATCGTTTTGTATCTCAAAAAAACCATGAAATAATTTAGAATTTTTCGTGATTTGCGAAACAAAAATTTAATAGTTATAAAAGAGATAAAGTTTTCTGTTCTGACTAGTTATAAAGTTCGGTTTGCCTGTAGTAAATGAAGCGTCAAATTAAAGGTTAAAGGTTGGATAAATCAAATCACTAGCCTGAGAAACAATTGGTTATACGTTACACGGAAACTTTAAAATTGAAACTATATCAAATCGATCTTTTAATATTAACAATTCAACGCAGCTCTGACATGACTGAAGTTAAAATTCATATCGGTTAAACACCCTGCTCACAGTACCCGCGTCTCGTTAATAAAACATCATGAAAGATACATTATTGTAATTTGAACATTATCAAACACTATGAGTCAACAACGACATTAATAAACCACATAGTTTCTAAGAAATCACTAAGGAAAAACAAGCATTTACTAAAAAAGGATCGACCCTGATCAATGAAAGAAATATTCCTTAAGTTGAGCTGGTTCACAATAAAAGTGGAATTTCCAATCACTCATTTCTGTTTAT
This sequence comes from Eupsilia transversa, assembly GCA_914767815.1. NCBI lineage: Eukaryota > Metazoa > Arthropoda > Insecta > Lepidoptera > Noctuidae > Eupsilia > Eupsilia transversa. The sequence goes on along the minus strand of OU611893.1, from coordinate 9,746,213 downwards.
AAAAGAGGAATTTAAGAGGAAAGATTATGGTTTTAAGAAGGAATGGAAGTATTGGTTATGGGGAAAATAGTCTATGTTTCCCTAAAAAATTAAATGAGACATTTATAAGAGTTCTACTTTTAAGTATTCAAATTGATAAGCTGACAGATTTACAGAGCCAGGTCCTTAACGAAACGTTCCGATACAGCAAAACAAACACAAACGACAACACAAATGAATATGAACATGATTTTAAACATTAAAGTTTCTTAAATATTTCATTCTTAAGTGATATTTGAAGTAATTTCGAAACCTAAAGTCATATAACCACACTGTCAAGTATCCGATCTACTTTTTCTAACAAAATCAACAAAAAAAAAAGAAATCCAATAACATCGTTGTACAAGGCACTTACCTACATACAAGGATCTCAAATTGAAAGTCATTACGGAGGCGGAAAAACAAACGGACATAAGTGCAAAACCAAATACGAATGGGAGAGGAAATCAATACAAAATTCGTATGTTTACTTGCTACCAATCGGCGAGGGAATTACGATGGATCGACTTTTTGCAGAGAGTAAAGATAATAATGAACATGCAGAAATTAAGACCAATGTTGGAGATAATATTGACATTGAAATACCTCTGACTGATGTTGAAGAAATCAAAATGTATGCTAATGATATTGACGTTTAATAAACAAAATTTCAACTTTCTGAGTTTATCTTAGACATTACTGACATCGGTGACGGGAAACATCGTTAGGAAACCTGAATTTATATTATATAGTACACTCACATTTCGCCAGTTATGTACAAGTCCCATGTAATAGGGGGCGAGCCAATTGCCATCAACCGGGCACAAAACCAAACTCCGGGCAACTACTGAGCAATTCCAGGTGGCAAAACCCAATAACAAGTTGCCCGACCCGGGAATCGAACCCAGGACCTCAAGCTCAGCAGTAGCGCTTGCGACCACTAGACCAACGAGGCAGTCCTAACACATTTTCGTAAACGATTAAGACTTATCTGTTTCATTTTGACAGTTTAACAACATTCATTGCGTTATTTACGTTGATGAGCAGATTTTTTTCCAACTTATGAAGCAATGAATTAGCAATCTGTTTCAAAACGATTCAGATTGTGATTTATGCAATTAATGTGCTGGTGATCAGTGTCTTTTCTGTATGAGAAGAGGTCTTTGCCGTGCAGTGGATATAATAGGCTGGTATTATTACACAACATTCAACATGCGATAGTAACCTTGACCTCGTCCAGAATTTTTTGCTTCCAGAATAATGTTAATTTGATTTTGATAGTGAGGTTGAGGTTACAAACTATGACACTCATAACAAAGATTACCGGTTTTATAGCTTTTTAAACGTGACTCCTTAAATGAGCCACAAGTAATTATTACACATTATTTATTTCATTCTGAACCTTTGACTTCGTTATTCTGATAGCAATGTCTATTTTTTCCCTGATTTCATTCGGAAATACCAAAGCATCCATTTTAATTGTTATTTCTACATTGATAAAACCAATTCCTATAATGGTTTGCGATAATTTTGCGTGAACGAAGAGAATTTTTATATTGTCCGTGTAACTTATATTCTCGGTTGTGTCACGATTTTCTTTGATGGTAACATAATTTAGTAAGCTCCAAGTGTTCCAAAAATTTGTGTTATCAGAGTAGGATAGATCTGTAGAAATTGTTAATTTTTTCATTCTTTCCTTCCTGCTACTAGTTTAACTTTGATAGTAGAAAAACTAGAATAAGCATTCGTTATATTAATAAGTCATCATAATATTATGTATCATTAATTTATTCAATTCTAATGATGGTGTCTTTCCTCGCATTTTTTTCCAAGGTTTTGCTTGGTTTTTTAAAGCGTAATTATGCAAGGAATCCAATTTGTGTTAAAAGTGTCTGCAAATTCTACAAGTCCTTCACTGTTCATTACAATAGGACAAAAATAACAACGTATGACCTTAATCACCACCATATTATTTAGAATGATCCTAATGAAGCGTATGCGCAGATGCCCATATTAGTACGTTTCTAATTCTGTCTGTATGTCCGTAAGCTCATTGTTTCGCTCCAAAATTTTTTGTTCGCACAATTATACGCTTCGTTAAGTCAAGAAGACAAAAGGACTTTTTGTAAGACTTAAAGGATTTGCGGATATAAGTAGAGAATCATCAAAACAACTCCTGTGGTGGTATTTCCATAAAGCTGTTCCAACAAAATGTACTTTAGTTTGAATGGTGTAGGGTTTAAAATTGAAGATACAGATCGTCGAATCAAGATATCAGCAAACAATTGAGTGTATCATGATTGACTTTATAGTCAGTCACGCCCGAATTTATTTTCATCTCAACAAATCGATCGTCACCTTTATTCTCTGCATGCCACGGATCAGAATCAAGTTTATCATCAGCAAAATGAAGTTGGTACATTAAAACATGAAAGCATTAATACAGTGAATGGTTAATAACGTCTCGATTGACATTAATTCTTCCTTGTTGCGCTTCTGATTTGCATAATCTGTGAACTTGTTTCTCTTAAAAAAATACCGAATGAATCACGCTGTGATTAATGTGCTATAATCACATACGTACTTTGTAATGATAAAAAACTTGAATGGAACGGGTAAGCAAGTTTTTCTTGGAATAATTTGCGCTTACTGGTGCATTCTTATACGTACAATATGTTATATTTCATTATTGTTGGTTTCAACACGGAATTCCACAATAAGATATTATATTATAGCTTTTCTATTATCTACATTTTTGCATTTCGCACATTCATCAAACATTCTAGTTATTTTTAGATGTCCCACACTGTCAACTGACCTATTGCATGAAGTAGTTTTACCCGTTGTAAGATCAAATCAAACATCATCCTCATCTTGTTGATTATTTAGTACTATTTTACAATTATCAATCTATAGATCACACATATATCTTCAACCAAAATGGATTGTATATTCTAAGATTGCTTCACAACATCAATGGGAAACTCATCCCGTCATTCAACAATGAATATATTATAAACCTTGGAACATAACACCGTGAACGTGCTTCTAAACTCCATTAATGATCTTATGGCGTCGGTGGTTGACGTGAGTTTCTCACCATTGATCTATGAAGGACTTTGCTGTGGATGTAGGCCAAGTATTTTATTTACTGGATTGAAAGTTCTGTCTAAGTTGGTGGTTTAATTTAAAATATTGATAATCAGCTATTTCAATTCATTGCATGGGAGCCGTAATGACTCAGAGGCTAATGATTTCTCGAGTGTATGGAGCTGCGGGTGCGAACCCGGCGATACCTAATGTATAATCAGCGGACAGAGAGAAGTATCAACACGGCTAAGCATTTTACTTGTATAGATATAGGTGGATACTGATTTCGGTACCTAATTCCTTAGTAATAGACATCACTGACTGTTGATAATGGAAAACATTCATTCTGCCTAGCCTTTTCCCAATCATGTTGGGGTCGGCTTCCAGTCTAACCGGATGCAGCTGAATACCAGTATTTTACATGGAGCGACTGCCTATCTGACCTCCACAACCCAGTAACTGGGTAATACGATACCCCTTGGTAAGACTGGTTGTCAGACTTTCGGGCTTCTGACGACTCGTAACGACTGTCAAAGATCCACGAATGACAGCCGGGACCAACGGCTTAACGTGCCTTCCGAAGCACGGAGGAGGCTCGGTATGTAAAGATGGTCACCCATCCACGGACCAACCCCGGCAAGCGCAGCTTAACCTGATGGATCGACCCGTGCGGCTGTTATTACTTAGCCACGAGCTCCTCACTGTTGATAATGGAAAACATCAAAAGGAAACCAGAACTTACAATACCCTAAATTCGCTAACAGATACAAGAGTTCTACGTATGCTAAAAAGAATACCAACCAGTCAATTTCATTTTATTTTTGTTCATTGCTGTCCCACTGCTGGGCAAAGGTCTCCCCATAGCTGACAATTTAATTATAATATAATTACCAGTAGTTATTACTTCATAATGGTGCATTTAGTGTTTTAATTAGATACGGGCGCGACACCTAGGCCATTGAACTATTTTTTCCGGCATCGAATGACTGTGCAACGGAACGGTATTAGATTTGTTCATTCACAGATTCAGATGTCACAAAAAAGCGGCCAAATGCGAGTCGGACTCGCACACAATGGGTTCCGTACAACCATAGAATATTTATCCCTTTATTTTTTAACTTTAATTTATTTTTATTACTAATTATTATAGCGGCCATGGTAGTCCATACTCTGTAAAAAAATCAAGTGTGTACCTATTACTGTTCAAAAGATATAGCCCTGTGACAGACGACCGGACTGACGGACAGAGGAGGCTTAGTAATAGGGTCCCGTTGGCACTCTATGGGTACGGAACCAACCTTACAAACACGAAATCAATTAGCTCCTCCTTCAATAGAGGAACCAATAGTTACTTCCCATTCATAATAAGCTCGTTAAATTATCTAATTAGTCAGTGTAAGAAGGCTGTAACAGTAAGTATTCAATGTCAAATGTTTCACAATACGCTATGAGATGGTCGTGAGATGATAATCAAGTATCAATGTAATAGTGATGCGAAACTATTTGCATGTCACGACTGGATTCCTGTACCTTATACCTACTCGAGTAGGTATTTGAATTGCCTATAATATCCGTGTTCTTGCTTCTTTTTAAAATCGCAGCATTTTAATGAGATACGAGCCTTTTTGGCCTCGCACAGGTCGATATTTTTTTTTCATACTAAATAATTTTATTAGCTTTGTTCGTTTTAAATGCTATTTTTTTACTGTTTTTATTTCCTGTGCGTGTCCCGAATAAAATCTTTTTCTTTTTTTCAAAGGCATTTGAATATTTTTTCCTTCAAATATGAAAACAAAACAAGGGGTACCAATTCCGTCTCGTCGGAGTTAAAAATCCATGTGTTTTTGACATTATATCGTGCCAAAATTCCTCGAATGTTTACGTGGAAGGGTATAGTACACCCACGTTTGACCCTATGTAATGGGGGCGAGACTATTATAAGTATCCGGTTTCAAAAGTTTTTTTTTGTTTCAAAACAAATTCGTTTCAAAACAAATTCATTGAATTTGTTTCAAAACAAATTCAAAGTCCTACTACTTACTAAAATTCTTGATGGAAACTCTCCCTAACACTTCGCCTGACTTGGGAATCGAACCTAAGACCCACTCAGCAGTCAGCAGTCTCACTTGTGACCTCTAAACGAGGCGCTCTCTTCAAGAAACATTTCAATAAAACCCAAGTTTTTACTACCACCTGTTCAGAACGTTCAAATAATACAATTAAGACAGTAGTCAACGCGAAATTGTCACTTTCTAATGTTCGCACATAAACATAATCAAATTATGTCCAGCTGACATGACTGACCGTACTTTCGTTGAGCAAATATACCGTAAGGGCGAGGTGTGACTGCTAGCGGGGACGTGTTAATTGTAGCGTAGCGACTGAGGACACGTTATAATTGAATTTATTTGATGCAACATGAATAGAATCTTCTAAGGTCATGGATCAGGAATTTTGTTGTTTGTAAATCAGGTGTGTAAATCAAGAATTTCTATCAAGAAATTAAATGTTAGACATAATCCATTAACGATTTTTTTCATTAAAATATCTTATGTAAGTACTTATTTAAGATTTGAGTTGAACTCTTGAATGGATTATCTTACTTAATGATAGTTAGCAAGTGACTACTGAATACTATTTGAAATTCTGCATCTAAATGGTACTTCCTATTTTCTAGTTAATATTTGGTCTAGGTCTGCATCACATTACGTACCACCTAGCTTCAAAGAGAAAAAAAAACTGTTAAATATCTGTCTGTTTTTTTGTATCTTTCCTATTTCCAGAACATTATAATCCTTCGTGTTTTAGAAAACAATAATATTAATAGCATTGACAAAAAACGTCACAAAACATGCACTTAAATAAACGAAAGTTTCAAAATCTCTCAGCTATCAACGTGACCCATTCCTCCGGGCTTAGTTCAAACATTACTAGAGAGAGAACAAAAACGGAGAAATTCTCGAACGACGTGTGAAAAATGGTTTTCATTTTAAGTTTGTTTAACGCCTACATTCTTGACGTTTTCTGTTTTGTCTTAAGACGTTTTGTGTGACGTAAGCAGGTAATGACTTTTAACCTCATGCCGATACCAGAGTAGAATACTGCAGTTAGGTTGCTTGCCCTGGGTTTGATTCCCATCTCGGGCAAAGTGTTATTAAGTTTTCCCATCAAGATTTTTCAGTAGCAGCCTGGAGTCTGGATGTGTGCCCGGTTTATGGCAATAGGATCGCCCTATATTACATGGGCCTTAAACATAATTGCCTAACCCTTCGGGGATTACAGGTGTGGTGATATTTTATATTACTCTATGGTCTATTCTGTGACTATGCTTAATATTATACTTGTTAACGTTACGTCAAGCTTACGCCAATAGTAGCGCAGACACTTCGAAGTTTGAACTCACCACCTTTAGCTCGTCAATGCCTGGGCAATGTAGGCATTGGGCTATTATCGCGTACTGCCCTTATTACCCAGTAGGGTTATTACTGCGTAATGTTACAGAAATAGTAGAACGAACGAACGTTTGAGTACACATAAAAATCAGATAAACGGGAGAAATAGGTACCATTGAGTAATAGTTCTTAAATTAGAGTAAATGCTCTTGAATGTGGAACAGAGTTCTAATATTAGTGTATCTCGTTTCTGGAGTAGGTTGCTTAATGATCTTCACGTGTTGTTTTCTAACTGTAGGTATCTGAATAAACAGAGAAGTTTTATATGAAGGAACAGATATCTGCAGTACGGTATTGGTGTTTATTAAAAAAAATTGGAACGCAGTTTTTTAATGCGGCTTGTGGTAGGAGTAAAGGCTCGTATACACTGGCGCAATTTCGCGGGTGCGACAAGGGTAGCGCTGCCTATCGCGTGGTGAAATAATTTACACAAAGCCGCGGCCGCTACTACTGGGCTACCACCACTCTTCTGTCACGCTATAGGCTGGTCTTAATAATGCAAAATATAACTATTGGTATGTTTTTTTTTTTTGTCAACTTGGGTAGGAAAGATAGTGTCTTCATTCCAAAATTAACATAGATTAACAAATACTTATATAATCAAACTTAGTAAAGGAGTTTCATAATATTACATAGTTAGCCGTTTTTCACTTTGCTAATGTGAATAATTTGTCAGTGAATCAATAAAACCGATAGTGTTTACGAGTTGAGGATGACACTTAAACCTTTGCCCTGCAGTCTTAAACTGTCGGGAAATACAGCTTGATGATATAACCTCTTATCTCACGCATTACAACACTAGTTTCTCAAGCAAATAAAACTCGTAAACGTAGTATTAAGGCTTGTTTACCCAAAATTTAAGATGAAGCCACTGCAATGCAATTTTGTTTTGGCTATGACAGAAACAAAACCACAGTGTAGTGTGACGAGGTGCAAACAAGAATATGACATGAAAAAGATAAGGCTAAGCTTGCATATTAAGTTACTAAATCTTGTTTACACCGTGCAAGTCGCTAAAAAGCGCCCACACTCCACTAATAACTGGAGACGTGTGAATCGGGTATAAAGTCTGCAACTAAACCGGTAACACAGTATTACAGTGTCGACATTGTCAAAGGTCAACACCTATAGAACAGGTTCCAGTTATTTTGCTACGACTTGTAATTAATTTATTTTGTTGACAACGACCACACACTTCGTTGTAAAGGAATATTTTATAAAATAATACAAAGGTTTGTGGTGGTCAAACTGATAAAGGGTTTCAATTATGTGGTCATTCATAAAAATATTCTGGATACCGTTTTCCTCTGTGATCAATGAGAGGATGTTGTAATTAATTAATTAGTGTTATTATTATAGAAAAATGCTTTGCTGTTTTGTAGTGGTAAGTAGTGATAAGATTAAAAAAAAAACAAATTGAGAAAAGAACGTAAAGTCAAAATCTGGAAACATCCTGAGAGAAATAATGAATACCTTATACTGATGATTTAAAAATAAAAATGTCAACAATAAGTGTTTCCTCTTGTCCCATATATCAATAATACCATTTCATTTACCGCCTCTTCAATGTCATCACAAAACAAACTAACAAAAATCTTATTAAAATTCTTAGGCCTTTTCCTCATTGATCGGTGCGTCAACGGTTCGGGGTCAATCTGTTTCATTTTGACAGTTCAACAACATTCGTTGCGTTATTTAGGTTATTAAGCAGACAAATTTTTCGAACATAAGAAGCAATGGATAGGAAAATGGAGCAATATCCTTCAAAATGATTCTCTTCAAGATGATGATCGTTCAGATTATGATTGATCGTGCTTTACGCAATTAGGGTGCTGTATAGGTTCCCTCAAGCTCAAAGGAGGACGTGCGGGATCGCGAAAGATGGAAGGAGTGGAGGGAGGCGTTTGACTAGGAGAGGGACAGAGCAGGCTACGAAAATAAAAATCTTCAAAAAAGAAGAAGTTATTACATCATTCAACTTGACAGTAACAATAACCTTTGTACACAAATTAGTTGCTGAATGAACAACGGAGTTTGGTAAACTACCAATTTGCGTAGTTCATGTGATAGAAAACTAGAAACTATGCTGATAAAAGGGAAGAGGAAAATTGAAGTAACTATAAATGTACGGATTAGTAGGTACCACGAAGAAGGTACAACAGGAGTTAGGTAACACTTTTGTAGGAACTCCACATAAAATATTCAATATTTCAAATATGCAAATCTAACCTTAACACAGACAGACTTAAAACTATGACCCAAACTATTAAAATAACACAAGAAGTATTTGCACGACACAAGCAAAGAATTCCTATTTGAATTGTAAAACGCTTGCAAATAAGTCGATTTCATTATAAGGTTTTCCAACTGCATGAAATTTGAGACACAGTGCATGATATCACTTACATTGCAGTGCCATCAAACGACACGGAGAGAGGTAATAATCTATTTGGAGTAGTTTTGAATGCTGTCCAAATGATCGAGTAAAACAAGTCTGCATTTGAAGGTCACATTAAGTAAAATATTGCTTAACAGTATATTTGAATAAACAGACAGTATAATGATCGTGTAGCGTATATTTCAAACCGTCATAAATTATTTAATACGTAATTTTTTCTTGAAGTTTTTGCGTTTCGCTGTATGACACAATGCCATAGTATGTATATTAGCTACATAATATTGGAGGTTAGTTTTTGGTTATTAGTTAACCTCTTTTTTTGTGATAGAGGTGAATATACTGAAGTTCAAGCTGGTGCTAAAGTTAAACCTAGAGTTAATTATAGCTGTCTTATTGATAAGTGTACTTTGAGTAAAGCCAAATAGCGAATCTGCCAACTGAATAAAAGATTGATCGATCATCAGAATCCTAACAGAGATGTTAATAATAAGTAAGCCTTAATGATTTTGATTGCATTTGAATTCTTGATCTTTAGACATAGACATTAAGAAATCAAAAATCTAGTATCGTAATAATGATGTAAATTTGACTCTAATTAAATACACAGCATAGTGCATAAAACTATGCAGATATTGCTAAATATTCCAAGGATAATGAAATCATTTACCAAGACTGCAAATTTTAGCACATCCATCAGCATTCAGTACTAACATTGCATTTGTAAGCCATTTACAAATTCGTCCTAGATTCCTTTAATGGCTCAAGGTATAGACGCTAAGCTAACACTGTTACTAAACGGGACCCATCGATAAATCTATAGATTTTATCCATATTCTACTTTGGAAAGGTAAACAATACTTATACCATAAAAGAGGCTACAGTTATGCCAGCCCCCTTTGACTGCAGTTTGAATATATTTTCTATAAAGAGTCGCACAGCGGCAAAGGAAGGTCACGATTTAGCTATAATGTTTGCTATTTTTGTTGAATTTAAGCCGATATTGTTGTATTCGGATTTGTAGACTGCATTTATTTGCGTAGTAGATCTATCTTCCATTTTGTGATTTCTAGTATGGAGCCATTTTGCCTTATTGAGTGAGTTCAACCCACATTCACCCACGACTGCATCTGCTTCGTGCTACCATTTTGGTTCTTTGTCTGATTCAATATGGATTGTTGTAACTCAATTGAGAAACCTATTTGGTAGTTTATTACAGTCTTCAGCAAGTTTCTGACTAGAATAGTGATCACCTATAATATTAACTTGTCAAATACAATGTGTAATTGTAGCAACTGAAATACTGAAATCACGAAGACAATCAAAAAGCTTTTCCCTACATTTTGGTGAGTGCCAACATAATGTATGGAGGAGCTGTTTTTTTAAACTATTAAAAAAAAAAAAAAAAAATTGTAAAGTGCAATTTTTGATAGGCGAATGTCTTATGGGTTCGAGTCACCAACATGATAATTATAATAGCCATACCTATCTGTAGCAGTATATAGCGATATTGCGCCAGTCTGCATGAGCCTTTATTTCAAAGTTTAAAGTTTTCAGCTCTTCACGCAGCCATTTTTTGCTTTTTTTTTACAATGACGGCTTATGAGCTTTTTCAATTACACCTAGTTTATCAGTAATGAAATAACAAATGGAACGAGTAAAACATTGTTTGCTCCGACCAAAAACTCTGAAAATTCCGAAGAGCTTATCCTAAAAGCTACAGACCCGTGACCCACTTCATACACTTACGCAAAGCATCCTGCCACTGACAGTATCATTATTATTTTTCTTTGAAAAATGTAGAGTGTGTTTGTTTTGTTGATGTCAGGTGACACTGTCTGGAAAAATAAGGAAATGGTGAGAAAATAACCAAATGGAGTAGATGAACAAAGAAGAAACTTATTTACACTAGATGTGTGTGTGATTGTGTAACTAAGGAAATAAATTATGACAAACAAAAATGAGAAGAGGTACACTATGTAGTTCTAAATAAAAAAGATGCCTTCCAAATTTTGTGTCAAATTAAATCAAGTGTTGATTTGCTAGAAATACATTAAGCACTACAAAGAGATAATGATCCCAAAATGTGTCGATATTTTACTCATTCATATGCCTGTAACATTGCTTTGAACTTAGATACATTATCAGCTAGATGGGGTCAAATATTTTAGTAATCAGTAAATTCGAAACAGTTTATTTCAATTTAGAACGTTAAATTAGTAATTTAAACTTATCGTTCTAGATTAGGACTCCCTGGGGTTTTTAATTTTACCTAAACGTACCGCTTCGGCCTTCAAACAAAAATCTGTTTGAAAAAACATCAAAGTAAATTCTATTGAATTTTGTTTTCCAATTGACGTTAATATCATATCAACATAATATCAACTTCATGGCAGTAAAAATTAAGTTGATTGTAGAATGACAAGCACTATTGAAAGTTTATTTTTTTAAATACTCATTTTTGTTTACATTTTTGTAAACCAAATAATTGGGAATGCAGAATAGGTACCTATACAGATTTATATCGATACAAAATCTCCTATGAATTTTAAATCTGAACACAGAGGCTGCAGGGATCTAGGTTAGGCATGCTGGATACCCTAGATCTAGACCGGGATAAAGTTAGATAAAGAGGATTGGAACCAAATAAGGCAACACAAGAAATAAAGATATTTTCTCCAAGAAAACACGAGATCATAGATATTGATTTCGTTTCATACCTTCCAATCCGTTTTATAGAAACTTGAGATGCAATAATTAAACAATACAAACTTTACTCGGCGTCGTCGTAAGGACCAATAAAAACGTCTTATCATAACGACATGATTATTTACGACCAATCAGGAGAAAGCGTCATCTTGTAAACTTTTTGTGATGTTCTTCAATGTTTGGATTTTTATGAGAGACGTTAAAACAATTACTGACGAGGAGCAAGGGATATATTTTTATGCCTGTATTAGGTACTAGCTGCTGCCCGTGACTTCGTCTTTGTGTATTTTATATTTCATGTATCAAATTTTAGGGTTCCGTAGTCAACAAGGAACCCTTATAGTTTCGCCATGTCTGTCTGTCTATCCCCGGCTTAGCGCAGAGACTGTTAGTACTAGAAAGCTTTAATTTGGCATGAGTATACATGTTAATTACGCCGACAAAGTGGTAACATAAAATAGTGAAAAAAATTTTTTTTTGGGTATCTCCACTACACGATAAGTGCGGTTTTTTTTTTCGTCAGTCCCATAGTGTTGGGTATTTTTCTTTGGAAAGCCGAAAATTATTCCACAGGAACATACTACTAGGATAAAAAAAATATCTAAATAGTCTACCCCACATCAAAATTCGTTCAGCCACAATATATGTATGAACTGAAACCAACTTGACAGGCATAAGCTACTTTACAAAGCTTATGGCCGCTCAAGTTTGTTGCAGATCCTATATTGTTTCCAAGCCTCCTACTTTATAAGGCTTAGTATGAAAGACCCCGCTAATGAAGGAGGAAGGAAGGAGAATATTGATAAGAACAAGGTATAAAAACAAAGAAAACTATCGCAGCTAAATTAAACAAGGCTCTTTAGCTTGCAAGCCCAAGGCACGATAAGGAAAGAATTTTCTTCAATAAGAACAAAAGGACATCTGCCTAGCCTTTTCCCAAAGGCTATGCTATGTTGGGGTTTGCTTCCAGTCTAAACGGATGCAGCTGAATAGTATTTTAGATGGAGCGACTGCGTATCTGACCCACACAAGCCAGTAACTGGCTAATACGATACCCCTTGGTAAGACTGGTTGTCAAACTTTCGGGCTTCTGACGACTCCTAACAACTGTCAAAGATCCACGAATGACAGCTGGGACCAACGTCTAATTGTCGTAATGTAATGGAAATCTATTAGTGATAAAACACATAATATTTTTGAAGGCATCATCATGATGATCGATAATATTCTTTTACCAGCAAACCAGAAGGGACTTTCGTTACACAGCAAAAGAAAATAAACACTTATACAGGGTGTCTCAGACATAGTGGTCCAAAGGCAAATGAGGTCAAGCGAAGGGGTCCACCTATCATTAAAAAAACTTAAAAACCGGGATATTCTGAAAAGTTCAGAAAATTTCGCTATTATTATTTTCAAGAAATTTTACACTTTTAGTTCAAATCTGGCTGGAAGATGCCTTGCGAAAGCGAAATTTTCTGAACTGTTAGAATATTCCAGTTTATTTTTATTTGTATGATAGGTGGACTCCTTCGCTTTAGCTCATTTGCATTTAGACCACTACGTTTGAGACACCCTGTATATTACGTGTATTCCGTGTAAGTAAATTAAAAATCTATTGAATTGAGTAGTGTATCTCCAAAACCAGAAGCCTACCTCAACTGGTCGGTTATGATTCCCTTATGTTTTTTCTAAGCTTGCACCGTGCTTGACTCCAGTAATGTTATTTGCCAACTTTTGTATTCAAACCAAGTCTACTGACCATCTCCCAAGATAAAAGGTAATATATGCAAATCTCTGCCTATACCTTGTAAGATTAAGCGTGACGGTTGTTATGTAAATAACTTAGAAAACACAAATAGTACGAGATGACTAACACCATAGTATGTTCGTGTTTGTGCCACATTCTCCGAAACACGTTAAAAGCTTGAATGAAACCTGTTTAACTAGATAATAAGAATATTCCACAGCTGATTATCTTTGTCAAAATAGTCAGATTATAAGGTCAGTGTAAACGTTCTAGTTTTATTAGTAGATAAGTATTAGAAGAGGTTTCTTTTTTCTTACTGATAAAGTCGTAATGATTTCACACTCGAAGTGCTTTAGCAAAATAAAATACTGGATCCAATATAAAGTGATGGATTATTTAGATCAGTTAAGACAGTTATTTATCTAATAAAACACAAACAGTCGAGTACAATCCAAAACGCTATTTGGATATTTTGACGACTGACTCATTATTATTCATAGTTAATAACTCCTTAACTATCTTAATAAATACCCATTAATTAATTACCTTTCCATTACCTAAAAACAAAAACAATGAACCCTTAAATGTCTTCAGCAGAAACTCCTAAACCATTGAGTTACAGGAATAATAAAACGTTGGTATCACACTTTAACTAATTAATGAGTGAAATAACTTTATCTAATTAAACGAGGTTAGTGAACTGTTAATAAATAAAGCCGGTACACAATGTTACAAAAGATAAAAGTAAATAAAAGGGAACGATAAGGAAGTGTTACACGCGATTCTTTTTGAATTTGGAAAAAGTTTTGTTTTAGTCTTCAATTGGCTGGCTTGAAGACTGAGAATGACTGACACTAGCTTTCTGAAGAAGAAGAAAACACAAAAAGAAATCTAAATAGTTCGTTAAAGAAGAGGATACTAACGTCATGTTTTTTTTTCATAGAAAAAAGATGGTTTCTACCTAACAACATTATTAATATTACTGCAATGAAGGAAAACCTGATGGAAGTCTAGAGGTCACTTAATACTTTGGGTGAAACCATAGATGAATACAGATTGTTCACTCAGAAAAATCATTTAAATAAAAAGCAACTCTTGTTACGACACAATAAAGTGCAATTCAGGTCGCACAGTGCTAATTACCCACAGTTATATTAACCTAGAAGTAGCCTCTCTTTACGTAACTCTAGAAAAGAGCTGTAAATCTTCAAACAACTGAACGGATTTTCTTGAATTGTAGCTAAGAACACTCTCGATCAAGACACCTTTCAAACAAAAAAATATAATCACAATCGGTTCAGCCGTTTGGGAGCTACGAGGGAACAGACAGATACACATATACACACGTTAAACTTATAACACCCCTCTTTTACCGTCGTGGGTTAATTAGATCACGCGAACGGAAATATGAACTGTCTGTGGCATTCTTTAGCATTGAAGCACTCAATTGACTAAATTATTTTATTGTACCAATGAAGCTGGTCATAATAGTAAACAAAACATTCATCATCATCATTTTACAGTCCATAAATGTCAACAATTATGTCATTTTAAATACCATTTGGTGTGGTCTTTGGACAATATTGGCACAAAGATCGTTGATCTGACGATTAAGTCAAAATCTGCCTAGCCTTTGCCCAACTATGTTGGGGTCGGCTTCCTTTCCAACCAGATGCAGCTGAATACGAGTATTTTACATGGAGCGACATCTGACCTTCAGAATCCAGTTCCTGGACATAACGCTACCCCTTGGTAAGACTGGTTGTCTGACTTTTGGGCTTTTGACTAGCCGTAACGACTGACAAAAACCAATACCAACGGCTTAGCCTGCTTTCCGAGGCACAGAAGCATCTCGATATGTAATGGAGATAGAGAATTCCTCACGACACTTATAACCATAACCTATTTAACATGACAGCCTGTCATCCAACACCAACTAACACTTAAATCCTCTGTTGACTCCGGAAGGACCAGAAACTTAAGTAACAACTTGATTGTATAAGCGGTTATCAATCAAGCTCGTCAAGTCAGAGTGGAATGCGACCCGCGATAAGGAAGCATCTGCCTGCTCTAATTTGTTGGTAGGTACTGCGTTTATAAGAGCATTGTGTCTTGCGTGATAGGAGATTTGATAATGAGTTCCCTGGTTGTTAGCATAATGGGTAGATTGTTTTATTTTGATCTGTTCATGGTCTTATATGTTAGTAGAAACTTCTTGTTGAAGAACTTATTTGGTAAAGTTATATTACTCGCAAAAAAATTAACTCAGTAATAGCATCGCATTAATTGCCGGGCTTATGCTTTGTTCAGATTCATAAAGTGAGTGTGAAAAGGGACTTGAGACATTCAAACCTTAAAACTTGATTGATTACATCGCTAATTGATTCAGGCGTGAATTGGTCATTTTAAAATATAAATTACCTGACGGTTGACGGTATTTAGTAACCGCTTAACTATTAATAAAGAGCCATAAAAACCCTGTACGAAATCGACACGTTTTTCCTCTCTCAACGAGGCATCCTAATTATGACGATTGACTTGTCGCAAACCGAAACGACGTGTTGCCACGCCGAGCGCTGGACGCAGAGTTCCAGCAGAGTCGCAGTCTCTTCGTATACAGGTCACTAAATATATCTACGTCTATTGTATTTTTTTTTATTTTTATACATCGTGTCTGTTTGCCGAGGACCAGTTAATAGAAATGCCAACCTGTCATAAAAAAAGCTTAGAAAACAGATCGACGGCCCTAATGATGAAAATATACACCTTTAAAAAAAGGCCAAAGGTCGAGATAGTCGACAAAGATGAAAATTCTCTGAACCTTGAAACCTTACTTCCTATATCCATAAATAAGTGTAGTTAGTATTTCAGGCAGAGGTCCATACTAAAACTACTTTTACGACCAACCTTTAATTGCCCTCAAAGTTCATCAAGCAACAAGCTAACATTGCTAATAATCTATAAATACCCTCTATACTTATGTACAAAGATCACTCAGAAGTCACACGTCACTCAGACAGACATTTGCTATGATATCATCTTGTTTCTAACTTCCTCCGTGTCTGTACTGGCTAGCAATTAGCATGTACAGCCAGTACAGCTAATTACTAGCATTGCTCATGTTAATGTCTAGAATATGGTCTACGTAGACATTCTGAATTAGTGATAGATGTGTTGGTGCATGTCTGTTTGTGGATTTTTTGGTCCTTGGGTACAGGTGCCTAAGTCTACTAATTTATAAACGTTACAATGGTCTCTCAATGTGTGAGTTTTTGACAGTTTTTGTATGGCAAATCTGTCAAATACCCCCCATTGAGAGACCATTGTAACGTTTATAAATTAGTAGACTAAGGCCCCAGGTAGCTTGATGTTGATCAGCCTATAATATGCTGTAACAAATGATTCTTTTCGAGAGGGAGTGGGCTATAATCTACCACGCGGACCCGTTGGTAGATGTCAAATGTCTTCAAATTTTTGGTTCTAGGATATGCCCGTTGCCTCATGTTTTCCTTCACCGTTTTGAGAGCAGTGGTGATAATATTATTTACACAAAGTAAAGCGGCCATCTGGGTTCGAACCTACGACCTACAACGCGGTAAGTCGCGGCCGTTACCACTGGGCTGCCACTGCTGAGACAGATAGGCAGTCACTTCATCTGAAATATTGGTAAGTGCTCAGCTGCATACGGTTAGACTGGAAGCCGACCCCAACATAACTGGGGAAAAGGCTAGGCAGATTGATTGGATACAGGTAGCTTGAAGATTCCTACTACTTTTTCTCGTGGATGTTAACTGCAAGTGGTGTATGTTGAGATGTTGAGGGTCTGATTATTATAATAATACATACATAAACTCATGCCTTCTTCCCATGGGGGGTAGGCAGAAATTGCGAACGCCCGATCCATCGCCACCTGCCACGATCCTTACCTTCTTTTGCTTCGTTTAGGTTCATACATCACCCTGCACCCTAATTACATAATACCAAATCAATCACAATCTGAATCGTTTTAAAACAGATTGCTAATCCATAACTTTAAAAGTTTGAATTAAAAAAAAATCTGCTCAACAAAGTAAATAACGCAATGACGAATGTTGTTGAACTGTCAAAATGAAACAAATTAGTCTTAATTGTTTACGAAAATGTGTTTCGCAATTAGATAGCTGGTCATACACGCATGCGGGTTGCGATTATAATCATCCTCGAACTAAATAACTATAGGTGTTATTTGTCAAAGCCTTCTATGCTTCGATGTGATTTGTTATATCAATGACATGGCGTGATTCTAGTTACAAACTAATTGACAGCGACCTTCGAAAACTCACAACACAATTTGCTATTATCGTTACGGTATTTAAAATTGCTTCAATGTCAAATAAGTAGCTAAATATTTCCTGATTGGCAATTTCCATAACATAGTACAGTCAACCTTACAGTTACGACATAAAAGCGTGTAAATGAAAAATTGTTACAACTGATGTGCGGTTGACCATACCTATTACAGAAAAATAAAAGAAAATATTTGAAATGACGCACTAGACTGATGATACCCTTTCCGGATGCAGACATGAGCAAAAACTTACATCAAACAAGGCTGAATAAAAAGCCCGACATCAGAAACGATGCTATACATTCTTAAATACAGTTTAAATGTGAAATAAAAACTAGAATCGTCCGTAAAGTATTCGCTAGCAATTCGACACGCGGTATTAGTTACATCAGAATTTGTAACAATAATAAAATACCTAGATTTAGATTCGTTTTTTTTTTTGTTATTTATCGTTACATCATTGTGAGCGAATCATTGACTAAGGTGTTTTGTTTTTATTTTTCTTTCTTTTGTTTTGAACTTTATCTATTATTTTTTTGTCATAATTTTGTGCTGAAAAACTATGTATTTATGGTTACTCCTGTTCCGTAGAACGAAAAACCTGAGGTCCTTCAAGTTTAGAGTCTGTATCAAATACATAACATATCAGCATAATATTATAATGCCAGTATTCCCCGAAGGGTTAGGCAGAGATGTTACCTATGTACACCCACATTTCGCCAGTTATGTTTATCTCTTATGTAGTAGGGAGCGAGCCTATTGCCATCAACTGGCTGCTACAGAGTTCAAATACCTACATAATTAATGGTAGCAACTCTATAAATCATTCCAAAAGCACCAGATCTTTAAAATATAATCATTAGTTTTTAAATTACTTTTAAACGGCGGCTCACTGCATACCACGTAAATAACAGAAAACAATTAGAAATAACTCCCTTTAATGACACAATAAGGTATTCCGAGCTAAACGAATTATTCCAACTAGTTATTCTTAATGAAGTGTGAGTACGCAAATGCCAATGAACTGAAATTACAATAAATATCTGCTAAGCGCTCTGCTCTTACCACTAATGGCCGCATTAATGTTTTGATGTTGCAATGGTATGTTGAGCTTGCTGGGCTTAACTGTGGGTACTGTATTTGTAATATTGTTTTGTTTTGCAATAAACTAAGTTGCAAAAAAAACCTAAATAAGGTCTTTTTTAAAGATCAATAATTCATCTTATAGTAGGTTCATCATATCAAAAACCGTAAAGTTCTTCAGAATGTCACGGTTTCCTAGAAGAGCGGTCGCCGTCACATAACGTCCGCAGCGACGGCTGCCATATGACGGCAGCGTGATTTAACTTTACGGTTTCAAAAAACGCTCTCTAGAAAAACACACCAACTTACTTTCATAAATAACATTTCAGTAACGCCATTCGCCGGTAAATTGCAGACGCTATGTGGCGGCCACAGCAGTTTTAGGAAACCCTAGCTATAGTGAAAGAAGTTTTCAAAAACCCCTGAGTGAATCAACTGGGGGTTGAAGTTTATTGCCGAGGATGTCATGAGAAACAGCTGGTAGCTATCCTCGTAAAATATTCACGAATAGATTTTTTACAACCTAGAATTAATGACGATATTTTTACGAGCTTAATTCAAGTTTTAATTTGAAACTTCTATTTAACGATTAATAATTGCTAGATGCTCGATCGTGCTAAGTATCTAACAAAGTTAGCAATCAGGATTTTAGCCATTTTCATGTACTGTGACGTCATATATCGGTACTTTGCGTCATCTGGGTCTGCGAAGCTCATCTTTGGTCGTCAGATTAGCTATTGCTCTTGGCCAGATAAGTTCCTGGTCTTTGTAGATACGACTGTTACAATATAATTAGCTCGGTCACCTTTACAAGTTTTCAATTTAACATAGAAATTTCAGTTTAATAACTCTACTATCCAAAATAAAACATCAAAATGATACTGCCTCGTTGGTCTAGTGGGCACAAAAGCTGCTGAGCGTGGGGGTCCTGGGTTCAATTCCCAGGTCGAGCAAAGTTTTAATGGGATTTTTCATCTGGAATTTCTCATTAGCAGCCCGGAGTCTGGATTAGTCCCCGGTTAATGGCAATAGGCTCGCCCCCTATTACATGGGACTTAAACATAACTGGCGAAATGTGGGTGTACTAAAGGTACACCTCTGCCTAATCCTTCGGGGAATACAAGCGTGATGTTTTGTAATGTTATAAAACTAATAATAAAAACAGCTCCTTTCAAATGTCTCAAAAAAATAAACTTTCATTTGTGTAAACTTTAATTTTCGCTTTAAAAGTCCTCTAAAATAAACGCATGTAACTTCTACCTCCCGTCACACTCCCCAACAACCATCAAAACATTACAGCAATCATTAGCAGACGCAGCTTAGCAGATATTATTTATAACAATTTCAGTTCATTCACTCACAGCTTACCTACCTTTGATTACCTGGGCTTACGTGGTTATTAGGAACCGTCGTAAAACACAACTTTATTTAAATAGTCTAAGTAATGTTTATGACGAAGGTAATGTAATTGTTTCTAACGTTATGGGGATTGTAGAGTAGTTTTATTAACTGAGAAATTGCTGAAATATCATAGGAATTTCTGAATGGATTGCTATCTTGAGTTTCGTAAGGAAACACACCAGTCAACCAACCTAAATGGTATTATCAGCAAAGGCAAAAGCTAACATTGTTCCCATTATTGAGAAAATCGGTGAAGGTAAATTTCCTACAGAAACCGGCGTATCCTAGGACAAAAATTTCATAGATATCGCGGAACCCGCGCTGAGCCTGCTAATGTCATCTATGGCCAGGCCAACACATCTCACAGAGAGGCTTGGGCTCAGCATTGGGAACATTGTATGATCATATCATGATTTTAGTAAAGGGAACTTCCAAAAATAGTTTTAAAACTGCAGAACTGTCAAAGAGTTGTGGTGAGTTTTTGAAAGAAGTATCTTACTTATCTCGATTATATTTTCTTCATTATAGATCGATCTACCAATCTAAAATCGATAATCAATCTACCTAGCCTTTTCCTAACTATGTTGGGGTCAGCTTCCAGACTTACCGGATGCAGCTGAATACCAGTATTTTACATGAAACGACTAACTATCTGACCTCCACAACCCAGTAACTGGGTAATACGATACCCCTTGGTAAGACTGGTTGACAGACTTACGGGGTTCTAACGACTCCTAACGACTGTCAAAGATCCACGAATAACTGTCGGGACCAACGGCTTAACGTACTTTCCGAGGCACGAAGGGGTCTCGGTATGTAAAGATGGTCGCCCATCCACGGACCAACCCCGGCAAGCATAGCTTAACCCGATGTTACGTTACGTGATGTTACTTAGCTATAACAAGCCCCTCAAAAAGCGCTTCGAAAAACCGATAAATGAACTATTTATGTCACATTTTAAATGCAATCGAGCGTCACTTGTTCTCTAAGATATCTGACTGCCGACATTCCTTCGGGCTCTTTACGACATTTAATACAGTCTACACGTGTTTAAAAGCTGCTGTTTACTATGCATAGTGTCGGTATCCAACATGCGTGATGCGTGGTTATTCATGAGTGACATCATCGTCAGACCATCAGCGGAATAAAGGCGTGGCTGTTATAATGACGAAGGGTATTTTTTGTCAATGACTAAAAATATAAAAAAAGTTTTATATTTTTTTTTAGTTGTTTTATTTATTTTAGAACTGAAATGATAGGATAATATTGTAGTTGGTTATCATTAATCATTTTTGTTGTTAACGATGTTTCTTTTTTGACAATGACTAAAATGATGAAAAAAGATTTCGGTATTTTTTTTAGTTATTAAGTTTTTTATTTATCTTTCTTGTCATTAATCATTTTTTGTATTACATGTTTTCAAGCTTGTTGCTAAATTAAACTTAAATTAATGTTAAAAACTTTATATTCTTCTTTTTTATTTTTTTTTGTTTATGGTTAAAACAAATATTTAACTAAGTAAGTATTATTTGATAATTAACAAAAAATTGAGACTTGGACTTCGAATAAACAAAAAAAATATCTTTAGATGAAACTGCAAATAAGATTTGATTACTTCACAACCTCTTGTCAAAACACACAACCATTTTGAGAGATTGCATCAACATTATTAGTTATTTACAATAACATAATAATAACTTATGAGAATCTCTGTATAGTACTCTTAATCAATCAATGTTTGCAAACTAAATGTCAAGGCCATTTGAAACAGGTTTGTAAAAAATTTGGTAATCTTTGGTGTCGGTAATAATGACGGTATCGCTAATATTGTGCATTGATTAGTCTTTAGCAAAATATGGTGGTGAATTTAGTGTTTGATATTCATAGTTTTTTTTTCTACACTAATAATATTATCATAAAGAGGTTTGTAATTCTGTAAGTTTGAATGTAGGAGGTTTCATCTCTGGAAGAACTAATCCGATTTTGAAAATTCTTTCACTGCCAGAAAGCTACATTATTGGAGAGTGCCATAGGTGTGTGAGGGTCGTGATGTTTCATAACATAGTTGACGCGTAGTATTCGCGGGCAGAAGGTAGTTTACCTAACCAATTGTAATTTGATTTATTAGTCAATTGTTTTATTTTTTTATTTCTTAATATTTCTGATCGTGAAAATAATAAAGCCCTCATCATGGATAATCCCCGTAGTTTATTATTTTATCTTTGTTTTTCCTTGTTTTCAAGTTTGTTATTTTCAATAAGATTTTTACCTTGACCGTTTTTTGTTAAGGTTTTTGTGCATTAGCTGAGCCATTAGATTCATATAATAGACTAGTTATTATCTCTGCACTGCTGTTCTGATGAACACATACATGCCATATAAAGTTGACATGACAATGAGCTAGTATAACGTAAAAAGGCAGGTTTTTTTTTTTAAAGTAAACCTCATAAATTAGCTTTGTTGATCCTTTTATAGATTTTAGGGGTACATCACCCTTGCTCGTATTACCCCTAGTAAAATTTAAATAAAATAAAAACTCAATATTTGAGTTTGACAAAGGGGACTCTCAAAAATGTGTCACATTACATACCTAGGTACGAAAAAAAGATCATTCATTTATTTTGTTGAAATAGGTGCAAGATAAATGATACGGCTCAGTAGAAATTAAATAGTAAGTACGTGCTGAAGTATTGATATTGATCTAGTGGTCGCAAGTACTTCTACTGAACTTGTGGTCCTGGGTTCGATTCCTGGGTTGAGCAAAGTGTTGATGAGGTTTCTATCTGGAATTTCTCAGTTGCAGTCCGGAGTCTGGATTTGTGCCCGGTTGATGGCAATAAGCTCGCCCCCTATTATATGGGGCAAATATAACTGGCGAAATGTGAGTGTAAGTAGGTAATAAAGGTACACATCTGCCTTACCGCCCGGGGAATAGAGCGGTGATATTATATATAGATTACGTTATGAAGTACCTACATTATACTGAAATTAAAAATAAAATCCCACATTCTTGTCAGTCGAAAACAAAGAAAAACAACAAAAAATGAAGTTTGAATACCCTCATTTTACGAACGAACTGAATATTAATCTCTTCGCACCTCATTCTCAAAGAAAAACTATACAATCAGACATCGCATCGTTCAATAATGAAGTGCTTAACTTGGTCCAATGGCTCGGCAAGAATCTCGCTTGCCTTGGCTATTTCCTACTTGTTCACAACACTTTTGCTCAAGAGTATCGCCTCCGTACCAAAGTTATCGATAAAAACCGTAATCCGAACGTTCCCAACACTTTTGGTAGCAGAAACGGTAGCGATATGCTAATGTTGCTTTGATGCAACGACGTGGTACAGGGTTTTCGGAATTGTGCCGAGAAATTCCGTTGTTTTTTTTTTCTTGTTTTGCCGTATTGTGTATCGAAGCTCGATAATGTTTGTTGTAATGTTATGGTTAATAATAAGTTGATATTCAGTTTTAAGTAGGTGCGATTTAAAAAAAAAAACGTATGTTTTATAATAATTAAAGTGTATTGTAAAAAATTAAGTAACTTATTTATTGGCCAAAAAATAGTGCTACAATAATAGGTACCTAATATTCGTTTTATTTTACAGTCAATTATTATTTCCATTTTCCATGGTGATAGCTTCAACGTTTAATTAATTTTAATTAATTAACAAAGCATAACTATAATAATACGTAATAGGCCGCCTATTACATAGGACTTCAACATAACCAACAAAATGAGGGTAGACCTTTATCCAACCCCTACGGTAAAACAAACCGTAATGTTATGAATTTATGAACTATAATAAAATTCATTTTATAATAATTATTAACACGTCTTATCTGAACTGATATACAAAATAAGTAGGTAATATTAAACAGAAAAAATCTTTTTTGTCAACTTTAAAAAGTCCTTTACCGGATTCGGAAGTGACATATAAGTATCGATAACGATAAAAGGAAACCTCTATTAACGTTGAAGTGTTAATTTTTACACAAACTTTTTGGGAAGAATTTTTGAATAACACAAAATGTTGTGGAATATCTTTGTCTTATGCAATAGGGATATGGTAAAGGTTATTTCTTTACTGGGTTAGTGGGACTATTAAATTTGAAATGACAGTGAAATTTTTCAATTATACGTTTTAGAAACACAGCTTTCGAGGGTCATTTGTAAGATGACCCTCTGACCCATGTTTTAGGTTTCATAGAACTTAATTATTTTTTGATATATTGATTCTCAGTTATGTAAGTATTTTGAAGACTTTCAAGGCGACAAACAAATATCGTAAGCCATCAAAGTTCATATTAATGAAATGTAAAATGTATTGTAAATATTATGTAAGTGGTTAAATGTAAATAAATAAGTCTTAAATCTAGCAAAATTCAATACCTGATTTTCGCTTAAATGAGTTCTTTCATTTTGAATTTATATATCTTATCAATAAAGGCTATATTATGTACCTACATAATTTTAACAACACAATATTTTAAGCATGTTTTTAAAGATAACAGGAGTACAAAAAGAAACCAGTATTGTACCTTCCTACCTTTTTCATAGAATCAATATTCAAGTTTATTTTCCTTACAACTTACAAGTTATAACTTGTTCGCAACATAAAACAACAGATAGGGACCCGTCTTTGTTTTTTCAATCCTCCATTAAAAATTAACATATTCATTAAGTACTTAATGGGTATTTTTAATTCAATTAAACGATACTTTTTAGTACTTAATACATGAGTTTGTTGCAGTAAAAAATAAACAAACAATTATCTACTTATATCTACAAGAGACATCTTGGAAACTGGTTTTTATCGATACTATTTAAATACTAGGGGACATGCCTACCTATCAAAATTAAAATGTCATGTAAATATTTTAACATGAAAAAACTATGTTTGAAACCACAACTTTTAGTTTTATTTGCACAAGGTCTTGGCAATAATAACATAACATAATATCACCTCTGTAATCACCGAAGTGTTGCAGAGGTGTACCATGGTACACCCACATTTCGCTAGTTATGTTAAAGTCCTATGTAATAGGGTGTAAGCTTATTGCCATTAACCGGGCAAAAATCCAGACCCCGGGCTGCTGGCGGCTGGGAAAACCTAATAACACTTTGCCCGACCTGGGAATCGAACTCAGGGCCTCATGCTTAGCTCTTGTGACTAGACCAACGCTGCGGTCTTGGTAATAATAATAAACCTTAATTAATCAAATAAGGTTCTTAAACGCCTTTGAGTCGTTACAAAGTTGTACAAATAAATTAAATCGTGTTTTCACCAACTTGAGTTGAGAACTGTGATAAAATTTACTAAGGACTTCGAGCAGTACAATGTCAAAGATTTTTATTTATTTCAATGACTTAGGAGTTACTTGTATTCACTGTTTTATTAAACAACGCTAAGTTTCATTATCTTTTATTAAGGCAGATATTTAGTGATATTTCAAGTGATAAATTTCCATTATTTAATTCTAACTTAAAGCAACGAAACGATGGATGGACTGTATGAAAAATGATATGGTTAGAAAGGGGGTGACTACCGAGATGACGACTAATAGAAAACTATGGAAGAAAAATATATGTAGCGCCGACCCCAAATAAATTTAGATAAGGGCAGGAGAATAATAACTTAATTCTAACTTAACTTGTCTTATAGCTGTTATATTATGTTTGAAACAATTTACGATTTATTTATTTTATAGGTACTTTATTCAAAATACTTTAGAAATCATAAGAGGAACCAAAGTTAAACATCCAGTCAGCTGTTTAGTTGACCTTGGTTTTGGAAAGATCGAAAATGTTGACTCGATCAGCTGTTGGTTGTGTTTGTCTCACACAACTTAAAATACTTAACAGATGTTGTTTCCTCTCAACATAAAAGAACACGCACATAATGTTTAACTATAAATGTACTACGCATCACATGTTTGTAAACTCATCATTTAGTAACTGAGACCTTACCGTTTTGCCACGATAGTGCAAACAAGTCCTCGTCGCGAAGCCATTGTAGTTCGCGAATTATAGTAGACATATCAGCAACGAACGACATTAAAACTTGATACCATAACTTCACAACACATCAAAATCACATCACTAGCACAAAAAGACCGCGAACCAATCAAACAGTCCGTCAGAGCACAACACTAAAATCTGCCATCCACAAAAATGTTGAGAATGTCCAAAAAGCACTGAAAAACTTTCGCTGACAACGAAAAATTACCGATATCGCGTTACAATTGATGTTACGAAACGTCAGCTTGACAGATCGTAAC
Source organism: Eupsilia transversa (assembly GCA_914767815.1). Taxonomy (NCBI): domain Eukaryota; kingdom Metazoa; phylum Arthropoda; class Insecta; order Lepidoptera; family Noctuidae; genus Eupsilia; species Eupsilia transversa. Next base: position 9,719,707 of record OU611893.1, on the reverse strand, counting down.
CCGGGGTGAACGAACGGCATGCGCAGACGCAGCGTACGTGCGGTGTGCGCGATCGATGCCAACCGACTGGCTCGACAACTCGAGTAAACACTAGCGCAGCGGGGGGTTATCGATAACCTTCCGAATATCGACAAACATCACTAGTGGTGCTACCTCGTGTGAAACTGAAGGCCGGCAATTTTTACGGTTTAACGTAAGGTTAATGTAACTTGTTGGGTATTTTATTGATGATCTGAATGTAATGCGAGGCTCTGAGATTTTGTAACCGCTTGGCCTCTTGTTGGGTTCATTATTTTCGCGGTTTATTCGTCGTATTTTAAATATTTGTAATGATCTTTTAAGTGAAGTAAAAGTTTTAAACATAAGGATCAAATGGAGGATTAAGATAAATAATGTAAGTCAATTCTATATAGGAGCAACTCCTACGCAAGTTTTGTAGGCTCGGGTTATGCTTGCGCTAGTGCACTAGGTAGGTACTTTCTTGTAATTAAAATAAACAAAGGAGATGGATTATATGAAACCTATAGATAACACATTTGGAAAACTCAAAAACTAATGAACCGTCTATATCATAAAAACAATTCTGTCGCTTCGAATAGTCATTTTGAAAAAAACCTCTTTAGTCTTAAACGTTGGAAGTGGGATTTAAGAGGGTTCAGTAACCTTTGACGTTTATTAAAAATATTTTGTGATTGATATCCAAGTTTCTGCAGCAGTAGTGACCAGTGGTAACGGCCGCGGCTTACGAGTTTTAGGTCGTAGCTTCGAATCATGACAGGCGCTTTACTTTATGAAAATTATTTCATCACCACTGCTCTCAAAACGGTGAAGGAAAACATCGCGAAGAAACAGACAGAGAATCAAAGAAGAATCAAACAGAGGCATTGGCCAGAACCAAAAACTTAAAAGACATGTGACATCTATCAACCCGCACTAGGCCCGTGGTAGATTACGGTCCACTTCCTCTCACAGAGACCAGGGGCCTAGTCTACTAATTTATAAACGTTACAATGGTCTCACAATGGTTAGTTTTTGACAGATTTGCCATACAAAAACTGTCAAAAACTCACCATTGAGAGACCATTGTTATGTGTATAAATTAGTAGACTTAGGCCATCCCAGCAGTGGTGGGAACATTATAGGCTGATTAATATTACTTCTAATTTCTCTTAGTAATTCATGAGTACATAATATCTGCTGCACAAAGGCCTTCCCCAAATCGTTCCAAGCATCCTTTTCCAGGGCCACTTCGATCTAACCCTTGCGGTACGCGTCTAGGTCGTTTCGCCACCTCTTCTTGTCACGTGCCGTCCTAAAATAATCATAAATATTATAATACCTATGTCAAAATAAAACTAAGACATTTACAATCTTACTATAAATAGCAATATATCTATTTGTATGTAGATAATAATTGTTAGTTAAACAATGTCATCTTGGAATTAGGGTGCGCGGGAGCAGGATTTTGTCATATTCAAATTAAATGATAAGAAATGTGAGTTAAGCAAGATATTGTGTGTTACTGGATCTTTTCAGTTTCTAACGTTGGGGAAGCTTGTTTGAGTAACTCATCGATACCATAATCACTTTTTTTATTGGGTACGTACAAGCTGGGCCCTTTTACGTGTTCAGTTCACTAATTAGCAATAATTATCAAAAATGTTAAAAGCTTATGATAACCATAATATATAGGGTTTTTTTTTTGTTATTCTAAATAGGTACGCTCCACAATGAACCCACTGCAGAGCAACGGCTTATTTTTAAGGCATTGAAACTAACCTGACCTTTTCAAAATTACCTATTCGAAATTAGATGTTATTAAGGCTCTGCGTGACGTGGTTAGTAAAAACATTAAATGACGTAATCGTCCATTTATTATACGACAAATAAAAATAATAATTATACACCTTTTTATATCATTACCGTTATTACATTTAAAAAAAAATACCCTTCATCGTATTATTAAAGACGGCCGCTATAGCCTTCATAATAACTGGCGTGAAGTTACATATTATAATATTCTCGTAACAACCAATCATTTTGCACGGAAGTGTATAATTGGTGTGGTAGCTGGGCGAATACTCTCGGCCGCCAGTGCACGTAATGGCTTAAGTGGCTAAGCTCGAAATTATTAATAGAATGGTGTGTAAGCTTTTTGTTACGCGTGTTACAATCAAATTGTTTAAATTCTATTTCTACTATAGTCCATTTATTTTAGCATTAGACAAATAACGGCTAAAATTATAACAACAGTTATTCATAATAGTATTGAAATTACTGCAGTTTAGAATTATATTTCTAATGTAAATGGTAAATAAATTACATTACTTTGTATTTATCAAGAAATAACTGAGTTTATCGTTTATCGTTTTTTAACAATTTTCGAGTAATTTGACATTTTATATTTTTATTTCATAAATTTTCCTTTACATTTTTAAAATTTGTAAGGAAGAGGAGGAGTTTGTAAGGATCGTAGCAGGTGGCGTTCTGTAGTTTCTGCCTACCCCCATGGGAAAAAGGCGTGAGTTTATGTATGTATGTATGTATTTTTAAAATTACTCGAAAGTGGTTGATATTCGCATAGGGGTCATGAGGGGTCATTTGGTTGCAAATGACCACTCCTAAATCCCCTTAACGGATTGCTGACATATAAACAATAAGCCTGTATATTCATTTCATTCTTAAAGCTGGTGATCATCCAGTGTGAGAAGATTATGCAAACAACACTGTAATTTATACTAATTTCATGTAGAATTAGAATTCACTACTTTCTAACGTACTTAATTAAAATGTTAACGGTAGTTATATGTCGTCATGGTTTTTATTATGCGGGTTGTTCGCAATACAAGCTAAACAAGGCTTCACGCTTTTGTTAAACTCACTAAAACTCAAAGAGTTGAGTTTGAGATTATTGAGATTATGAGTTTGAGATTGAGGTTTTGAATTTTTGAGTTTGAGATTGAGGTTTATTATGGGGTTGTTCGCAATACAAGCTAAACAAGGCTTCACGCTTTTGTTAAAAATTTAATTTCACTAAAATCCACAAAAGTCTGACTAGACTTTTCCCAACTATGTTAGGGTCGGCGTCCAGTCTAACCGGATGCAGCTGAATATCAGTATTTTACATGGAGCGACTGCCTGATCTGAACTCCACAACCCATTTACTGGGTAATACAATACCCCTTGGTTGGACTTCAGGTTATCAGACTTTTGGGCTTCTGACTACTCGTAACGACTGTCAAATATCCACGGATGACAGCCGGGACCAACAGCTTAACGGCACGGAGGCGTCTCGGTATGTAAAGATGGTCACCCATCCACGGACCAACCGCGGATAGCATAGCTTAACCACATTGTGTTTAATTAGAGGTTATCTCTAATTATCTAGTTTTCAGAATCAAATAAAACAATAATTGGAAAATATATAAGTCCCACCCACCGCCCTTTGAGCGACGTCCCCGCCATGAGTGACACCCGACCACAGAGTAAAAACGACGCGCGTCCCTCCTTTTACGCCAGGATTAGAAGCCGTCACAAGATTCTTCCTAACAGTATGTATATCTAACGTAAATCTGTTTTTTTTAATGATTTGCGAACATGGCAATAATTCCTCGTTCACTGTGGAAAAAGTTTTCCATGTTACACAATCGTTAATTTAGCCCACGAACATCACTCCCTCAAGCTCTTACATACAAGACAATTAAATTCCTACATCCTTTTTGTTTTTCCTTTTAACACAAAATGGATTTACATACAGCTCGGTTCGCTCACAATCTCATTAGATATGTACGTCACAAACACTGAGTCGCGAGCATCCCTGCTCGAATCGCTAAATCTATTTACTCGTGCTTTTCACTAGTAATGCTTATCTGGTGTGTGTTGTAAGCGGTTGGCGGTGTAAAAGGTCATTAACAACCTGACATCAAGCAATGGACATTATCACTTTGGGGTGTTGAATACGACAAGGCTTATGGCTAATTTGTAAATGAGTGTTTCATGTAATGTGCGTGTAGTTTGTGCAGAATAAATATTTTTTCTTTCTATCTTTTCTTTCTTTTCTTTCTTTTCTTTCTTTTCTTTCTTTTCTTTCTTTTCTTTCTTTTCTTTCTTTTCTTTCTTTTCTTTCTTTTCTTTCTTTTCTTTCTTTTCTTGCTTTTCTTTCTTTTCTTTCTTTTCTTTCTTTTCTTTCTTTTCTTTCTTTTCTTTCTTATTACATACAGTCAATTTACCAAAAGTTTGACAGAATGCGACTTGATTGTGAATAGTTTTTAACTACAAGAAATAACCGTCTGATTCATTCTGGCATCTCCAGGTCATCCGTCATGTATGAATTGCCACACGCTTGGTCGTCAGTGAAAAGTCAAGGTAATCGTTGACTTAAAGCCATATAAAATTCGCTGATAAAAAAAAAGCTTACCTTATTTAGAAATAGAATGAACTTGGTTGTGAACATACCTGAAACAAAAATAATACACGTTGAATTTCATAATTTCTATTTTATCTATGAGCTACAAGTTAAGTATTAACAGCCGCACGGGTCGATCAATCAGGTTAAGCTACGCTTGCTGGGGTTGTTCCGTTGGTGATCTTTAGATACCGAGACCCCTCCGTGCCTCGGAAAGCCTGCTAAGCCCGGCCTCGGCTGTCATTCGTAGATTTTTAACAATCATTACGGGAATTTAGAAGCCCAGTTTAGCAATGTTACCCAGTAAGTTTATTGTGGAGATCACATAGGCAGTCGCTCCATGTCGCGCTCCATTAAGCTGCATCCATTTAGGCTGGAAGCCGACCCAAACATAGATGGGAAAAGGCTCGGATAGATTCTTACATATAAATGCTGTTCAACGTTAGCGACACGAGAGCGAGTCAATTAAATTTAAACCTTGTGTAATTCATACAAGCCTTAATTTGCACTGAATGTGCTACTTTATTACCACTCCCAAAAAATGTGAAAACGAAATGCTGTGAAACGCTTATAACTTGTCCCACAACAAAATGCACAATGAATTTACGTCTTAACACTACACGACTCGTTAACCCATTACTACAACAACCACGGCAGCAACTAGCCTTCAATTGTTTTTACGACACTCGCCACTAAGTTTTACACGCATAACCAATCAGTCAAACGTTTTAGTGTTTGAAGTAATTGAATATAATTATGAGAAAAACATGGAATTCCATTATATTTAGTAACAGAAATATTCCAAAAATATTCCATTAGACAACTTCCTACTTATTATAATAATGCAAAACTTAAGAATTTGGCAAAGGGAGGTGGTAATGGCTATCATGGAGTTCGGGAGGCTCTTCAGCTAATAAATGCTGTTGGGTGAAGAGGTCTGGCGCAAATAGCCAATGTTTTGCAGAAAGCTATTATTAACTTCTCCCAAGTAAACTGTTTTATTTACTATTTGCTCTGATTGTCTTAGGTAAAACTGGTACAGAATGACAAGCATTTAGTTTCTTCATTATATTGCTGTATAAAATTTTAATGATCCTAATCCTAACTAATTGTTACAAATGCGAAAGTGAGTTTGTTTGTTTGATACGCATTCACGCTAAATCGGCTGAACGGATTTGGATGATATTTGGCAAATGGGTAGGCCATACCCTGGGTTAGGACATAGGATACTTTTTATCCCGATATTTCTACGGGATCGAGACTTATGCGGGGGAAACTGCGGGCCGTAGCTACTAGGATAATAATTTGCACAAAAGTATTCCTCTTTCCAATTTTTCATTCACGGACATAACAAAAGCGGTCGACGCTAATATAAGCCACACAATAGAAATGGTCAGCCTCTGCCATACCTCTCTCATTCATAAGCAACCTAGTTTTTCAAAAGAAAAATGGAGTAGATTTTTATTTCTTTCTTGAAGAAATCGTGTCTAAAATCGCTTACGCCTATGCCTTATCCCACAGTCCAAAAGTAGGCATAATCTGAATACGTCTCAGCATTTCTTTTGTGCCTTATTCGAGTTGATTGCTACGCAAAAAGGCGTTCTGTCCTCCGCTCAGTTACATTAGCACAACGTGGGTGTAGACAACCCCTTAAAGTGACAAGCTACGATGGAAATTCTTGTTTGTTTGTAAGGAATGTTCGCAAATTTTTCAGCTAGTTTACACCGTTTGAATTGAATTTCAAATGGGTTTAGATGCTGATTGTGAATTTAAGCGATAAGAAACGAGTGTTATTATGGTTTTATAGGTTATGGTCGTTACGTAAGTTAGTAGTAGGTTCTCTCTGTGATAAGGTCCCGGGCTTATTTTTTAAACATTGATAGACGATGAAAGTGTTCAGTGCCAATTCGCTTTGATAAACACCAAATACCGACACCGGCAGGAATATTAATAAACTGTGATTAAATATTAATAATATAAAACGTTTATTTTCTCTACTGTACTTAATGCTAGTATTTGACATAGTACATGAACAAGAAGCTACCTTTGTGAGAAACTGGTAAATAATTATTTTTAAAGCAAATTATCAAACAAAATAATTTTTATCATCCCGTTTCTTTACTTAAGTGACCATACCAAGCGCACAAAAAAAAAAAAAAAAACTCGCCTAGCGCTTATACCTTGCACCACACACCAAAGTATGACGTACACAGATCTTACTTCTGACGCATATAAGTGTCGTTAAAGTCGTCACGTACTATTACGTTGAACCACTTCGCTCTTAAAGACTTTACTGGAACTTGGGAAACACTGAAGTGGCTATTCAAATGCAGAAGGAAGTTTGATGCTAGTTCACGCTTTCAGACGTCTAAACTTAAAGTATAGGTAAACCGAGTTACAGTTAGTTATGATGAGTAAAGTTTGGTAGCGTGAGAGGGCTCTCTTTTCAAAGGGAATCTCATATAGGACCTTTCGGCATCAAACAGCGTCTAACAGCACTAGTACAGTCTCGACTACTGAAGTTCTTTGGGCATGACTCCAGGCGGAATAATGACTTCATAGAGCGCCTAGTGGTGCAGGACAGAGTGGAAGGTCACTGATGAGGTAGACCAATCAAATAAAAGCCGTGGTTGCAGGCCCTGTTAATAAATGCGCCAGACTGTCATGTAACAGAACCAGATGGAGAGAGATCGTGAGGTGGGGAACGACTACACCTGCAACTGGATACAGTACATTGTGACCACGAACGCTCTCGTATATTCAGAAACGTCTTATGCGGAACTTACGAATAGTTACGAATAGTGGAGTACGAATCAGTCTTATTGGTCAGATTCCTCTTTGCTCGACATATGGTTTGGTGACATCCCTACTTCAGTTATATCTGGGACCAAACTGACGGTGCGATATTTCCCATGCCCGCATGCGGTTGCAAGATAACTTTCCTCATTCTGCGTGGGTTGTGGTCCAACAACCGCATGCGGGAATGGAAAAATATCGCACGGTGAAAAGCCGAATGTAGGAAAACAAGACTCATAATCTGATGGAAGAATGTTAGTCGTGATTGCCTATTTTTAGCATTAGATTATTAGTTTCGTTACTCAAGTGAATACGTACGCTCCAACGTCCTTTAAAACTGTACCAACATTGCACGAAATCTCAGGGATTTTTCAGAAAATCATTAACGCACACAACTAACTTATCTACTAACACACAGACATATACATATCCGTTTCCTACACGAAGCACGCGGACACAAAGTAAGTGTTCCGGGATGCATCATTCAACGCATCGCCCATAGCTTTGAACCTCTTTGAATTGATCAGCTGTGACGTATGGAGACCATTTTGTGGTAGACATTTTGTTTGTATTCGTTGGAAGATATTCTGTAAGACCAGCGGGGTAATTGCATAACACACTTACAGTAGCTATGGCTTTCATTTTGACAGTTTTCAAAATCAAAAATCAAAATCAAAATATTTTATTTCACATAAACCTACATGGGCACTTATGAAACGTCAGAATCTAGGTGCACGGTTCCAATTGGTCGTTTCCTATGGAGAAGAGCCGGCAAGAAACTCCACGGTTACTCTTTTAAAAATAAATGGGTTTTACATTGCTTTAAAAAATGTACAGTTTGAATAGGTATGAGAGGACAGCGTAGGCCTGTCAACAAGATACTTAAAAAAAATAGAAAATAGTCTGCAAATCGACAGTCTGTTGTGCCTACAACGTTCTCACATTCACAAAATATAAAGGAATCTATATAAAGGTCGAATAAAATAATAAAAACCTATTTAACCCAAATGGTTGTCACTACAACTTTAACCAATCCGAATGAGAACCCTACTTTACCGTTTAAGAACATTCATTGTGTTATTTACCTTGCGTTGTGCTATGGGGGACCCACAGCACAACGCTGATTTTACAATACATACCGAGACCCCTGCGTGCCTCAGAAAGCACTTTAACCCGCTGTCATTCATTTGTACATCTTTGACATTCGTTACGGGTAGTCAGAAGCCCGAAAGTCTGACAACTAGTCTTACCTAGGGGTATTATCACCGGGGGTTCGTCGTGGGGTTTGTGTCACCCTATGCAAAAATTTCTAATTTTATGTGTGTAATTTTTATGTTGTACATAATAAAGAGTATTGTATCTATCTATCGTGTTATCTAGTAACCGGGTTGAATAGGCAGTCGCTCTATCAGCAGCCTCAGGTTAGACTGCAAGCCGACCGCAGCATAGTAGGAGAAAGGTAAGCAGATGATGAGGCAATAATATGAAGAGCAAAGGCCTCTACTCACGCAAAGAAAAAAAATAGACCTACTGTACATTCCATCAAAATTATAGTAATTACCTACCTACTTCTTCTTTTTTCATTTTCAACGGTAGCCATTATTACGAAACATCTCATCTCACATCTCATTTTTCTTATTACGTCACGCACATCATTTTCAAATAGCGAACGAACGCTCCGAACTCAAATTCAAACTCCGAAGCAATCGTTCCGTGACACTTCGTAAACAATTACTAAGTATTCCGATGCGTGAAGTGTACAGCCAGTAATATAAGATCTATGGAGTTTCAACCAGCGATTACTCTTCGTACAAAATATAAAGGGATTAGAGAAAATGAGAGGTCTTGTAAAACTGGTTGAATGTTCATAGGTCGGTAATGTCAGTAGCATTATTGTTACTCGGTACCTTTTTGTAACGTCTTTCTTTTGTTTTGTATTTTCACCCTCCTACTGCATTGTTGAAATTGGTTTGACGTAATGATTATTTTAAATTCAGAACGCACCCCAAAAATACTTTTTATTAAAAATTTTCCTTGTTCTGTCTAAGCGTTCTCCCAGTGGAAACAAAGAAAAATATACCTAGGAACTTCAAAGTATTGGCTAACAACGACTCAGGAATTACAATTCCTTCCTTACCTTCGCTACAGTTTTTCATAATTAATAAGACAGGTGACTTACAACGTTTCCTTATTTATGTTATTGTTTAGGAATCTGAGGCATTTGTCCCACAGCCGGCGAGGAGGAAGTGGTTAACTATTAACGATTTGCTCGCACCAGAAAAAAATAAAAATAAAATAAAGATTATAGTAGGTACAAGAGATACATTATATTAATAGTTGATCGCGGACTGTTCAGTGTTCACAGTGTTCAGCGAGTACTCGTTTGTCGCAGTGACAAGAGCTATCAAAGAGACGCGACGCCGAGGGCTGGATGCCTCGTTGAGAGGTGCAACACGTGTCGATTTCTTCCAGACAGGGTTTTTTTATGAATCTTTAGGAATAGGTTATATTGTATTTTTTTGAGTAATCGCTCAGCGGCGATCGCTTGCCGAGCAAAACACTCGCTGAGAGACTCCCGCTTGCCCTAGCGTAAGCGTAGTATCAATCCCAGAGACAAAACTTCAATTGATACAAGCGTGACTTGGAGGAAATCCATTATCTGTTATACATTGTAACAGCGAATCAATTTTCACGACCTTAAGACCTAGGCCAAATATTTTTTGATATCGGATAGCTCATGCCCTAAAGAGCTGCCATAAAGAATATGAGATCAAAAAGAGAAAAAAAACGCGGAATTTCGCGGGTATTCTGGTAAAATACAATAGACGTATATATCGGTAGGTTGTCGGGTGGTGTGGCTAACTCAGCGTCCAGCACTCGGCGTAGCAACACGTCGTGTTCAGGGGCGACAAGTCAATCGTCATCCTGAGGATGCCTCGTTGAGAGGTGAAACACGTGTCGATTTCTTACAGGGTTTTTTATGACTTTTTTGGAATAGTTAAGCGGAATAGGTTAATATTATATCTACGTCTATTGTATTTCATATTATACATTTTTGATACAGTCCTCACGGCACTTAAATATAGTCGCTTAGAAAGCTCTTACCAAAAAACATCAATCAATTTCGATATTTATAACATTTACTTTTAATATACACTCTCCCTTTTATAAAACATATTGGCACGACCAATGGGCGGAAGTTAAAACACAGGCTATCAAATTTCAGCAGGAAATTGACATGACGGCGCGTGCGCGAAAGTAAACCAAACTTGACTCACACGGTGGTGCGGTAGAAGGCATGAGCGGAAGCGATTTTAATATATTATTTTGCATGACTGTCTTTTGAAGTTCCAAGCTACGGAGCCTAGATATATTGCAATTACCTTGGATTGGGCTAGCGTTATGGGGGACTGTCTTAAGTAATTTTGACGTTCAAAAAGTGCTGATTTTCAGCCTAGTTTGAATAAATGACTTTTGATTTTAATTTGGAATAGAATGCAAATAGATGCTGTCACATTTTTTCGTAACAATCCCCCTTTATCGAGCTGCTGACGTGGGGTTTGCGTTGCAATTAATTGTGAGATATATAGAGCCCGTGAGTGAAGTGAGTTTTACTGATGATTGATGGGAAAACAGTCATTTTTTAAGAAATATTTTTTTAAATCAGCCCTGTAGGTTTTGAGTTTATTCATTACAAACAAAAATAATAATCTTTATAATATTAGTGTGTACTAAGCTCAGGAAGAACTAACCGCTGTCAGTTCATAAATTAAAACCGTTTCTCATTAAGGATTTATCTTACATGTTACAGAGGCTAGTGTTACTGCGAATTAAAAAAAAAACAGTTCCGAATAACTTCCTTATTCTGCCTGAACGAGTCACTATTCCATTATAGAGTATCTCTGTCTCTTTTTAAAGATAGAAAAGGACGGGTGATGTGTAAATGTAATTGAAAGATACAGAATAAGGCGGTTGATGTGTTACTTTTTTGTACAGTCGCCCTTGTCTTTTAATTGGTGACGGACTTAGGAAACACGATGAGTGGGCTATTGTTTTAAAAAGAGAATGACACATAACCATATTTAAAATAAAAAAAGGTTCGTATTATATTATTTTTGTTGTATAATTGCAATTTTTTTTTCTTCTGTAAATCTCAGAAGTTTCGCTGTTTTAAAAAAAATGTTCGATTAAATTTTTTAAGTGATTGCTTAAAATAGCACTGCTTCGTTAACCACAGAACAGAAAATAGTACTGACCTGTGAAAACCTCGCAAAACGAGTTATGGCACTCAAATGGAGTTAGGCAGGGCACCTGACAAGGCGCAGTAAAGACAGGTGGAGTATGGCGGAAATCCATTATAAAATACAATAGACGTAGATATATTTAGTAACCTATTCCGCATAACTATTCCTAAAGAATAATAAAAATCCCTGCGTCCAACGCTCTGCGTGACAACACGACGTGTTCGCGTTTGCGAAAAGCCAATCGTCATCCTGAGGATGCCTCGTTCGGAGGTGAAACACGTGTCGATTTCTTACAGGGTTTTTTATATTTTTTTTAGGTGGAGTATGGCAGTAACCGAGTGATGCCCAAGGACTGGGTGGAAGACATTGTTACCATCGCGGGTAAAACCTGGTTGAAGCTGGCACTGGCTGGGGATTGGCACATGAAAAGAGAAGCCTATGCTCAGCAGTGGGTATGGGTATGGTCAGGCTGTGGATGATGATGACTGACCTTTGAATATAATTGATGTCGGAGCTACATTTTGTTTCACACCATCGTGATGGTGTGAAACAAAATGTAGCTCCATTGTTTGTTAACATTCTCATCATAATACCTATTGCTAGCCTTTTCCTACTATGTTGGGGTCGGCGTCCAGTCTAAGCGGATGCAGCTGAATAACAGTACTTTACATGGAGCGACTATCTGACATCCACAACCCAGTTACTGGGTAACACGATATCCCTTGGTAAGACTGGTAGCTGAACTACCCGTAACGACTGTTAAAGATCTACACCATCCATGTCCATGTCTATTTCTATTACTTAACACTCGATATCTACCTTAATCTCTGGTTTATTTTAAGAAGCTTCCTTTTCCATATTTTCCGCTCCTTACGGTCGTACGGTATTCTCAGCGTGGTATCCTTTATGTAAACGTCAAATTCGTCCCACTTGCGAATTAAGTCATTCTTGACCCTTTTCTACTCAGTTAACCTTCATCTCTTTCTGTTGACGTGTTACTTCATTCATAAATCATTATTCAAATACGGCCTTTTATCAAAAGCAAAAACACGATCCGTAAAAACATAACTCTTCTTCTGGTCAGTTGGGTAAAAGCTTAAAATCACAAGTTAAATAAATACAGGTCCAAAAAAAATTAAAGCGTAAAAAAATCTACATTTTCTGTTTTCTTTACTTCGACGAAGGGTATTTTTTTCTTCCCTTTTTTTGCCAAACAAAACTGGGCTTTAAATAAACAGACTCAAGTCCTTGAACAACTCGGGTTAAACGCTTCGCATCTGTGTTCAATATTGCAAGCCAACAAGGAGTCTTTGTATCTAATTACAGAAGAAAATAAAAAGTACATGGCCTTCAGTCCTTGCGGTCTGTGAGCTGTGACTCATCTAGTAAAAGTACTCTTTATGCTTTGTGTCCGTATGGTAATAATTATGGAAGTGCGGACTTTTGTCCATTCCGAACGCTCGTGTCATTGTGTTTCAAATGCGTATTTTCTTTTTTTACCCCCAAAGAGGTAATTGTTTTTAAAAAAATGCTTGGATACTGGTCGAACTTACGGGTCATGACTAGGGAACAGGACTGGCTGGTTTCAAATTCAAGGAATGTGTAGCAGTGCTGCTACTATTGGACTCGGGACTATATTCACGCAATGATTGCAAACGGGCGTCCACTCCCGGTCTAGTGTCGCTGGGAGTTCCCGAAAGCTCTTTACGTCTCTTGCAGACTGGCGCGACGCTATAACGCGACGCGACTCTAACAATACAATTTCTAAGAAAACTCCACGGAAGAACAATTACCGGTGTTGCGTCGCGCCGGTCTTATATGGAACAATTTCATTCATCACCGTTGTGACGTTAGACCAGCTGCTCTAAAACCTGTGAAGAAACCAATCATGTCCTAGAACAAATAAAGGCATGACGTGACGTCCATCAGACTGCACTGGGCCCACGAGGGAGATGTCTCTACTAGCTTCTAAGCTATTAGAGAGACTGAGTCGTAAGAAGTTGGACTCAGACCAGCTAATTGCGTAACACATTTTCGTCAACGATTGAGACTAATCCGTTTCATTTTGACAGTTCAACAACATTCATTGCGTTATAAACGTTGTTGAGCAGTTTGTTCGAACTTATGAAGAAGGATTAGCCATCTGTTTCAAAACGATTCAGATTATGATTGATCGTGTATTAATTATGGTCTGATTTGAGTCGCAGCAGGAGGGGAATTTATCTTTTAGGCTGATTATCTATGTCTAGCAGTGAAATATAAGGAGTTGAGCAAACTCAATCAAAGGCAACAAAGCAATGTAGGTAATTGGTAGAGTATATTATGTATGATGGAAGGGATTTTAATAATACTAGGTACACAACAGTGCCATTAATTCTGCCAAGTCTTTCCTAGAACCACGCCTAAATTCATGCTCTGATAGCCGCAATGAAATTGGCTTTATGTGAGATTGTTCTCGTACGCACGACAGTTACTTGGAATCCTAACGATAACTTAATTACCAGGCCGATGTTAAACAATAGGACTATTCAATTTGTTGTGTAGCCTGTCGGTTCAATGTGCTTGAGAATGCTTAATTGGCAAACATGTTTATTGTTGTCTAGTGCCATCAGAAACTGTTTGATTGATTTTTCGATGTTCGGAAAAAATATTCCATCTTCATGATCCCAATGTTTGAATCCAAAATTACTGACTGACTGTTGATTTCTGTTTGCAGTCTCTGAATAATTATTCTGATTTCTGTATTCAACTCTAAAAGTAACACTAAATATACGTATGTACTTACTGAATAAATTGCCGAAATATAAACCGGGGTGGAAAAGATAAACCGCTTTACGGTTAGGTTATTAACATTATCAACTTTCATTAAGGAACCAACACCAAAATCGCGAAAAAAATCTGTTGTTTCCTACATTTTGACGAACTTATACGAACATAAACCTAGGCAATGGTGCCGATTCCCTTGTTCACAAACTAAACTAAATTTAAGTTTAGTGCATCTTTTTCTTTCTATTTCATATTTCAAGGACAGAAGATAAATTTTAGTATAGTCCTGTCAAATCTGTCACTACTCCATACAAGTTTAGACGTGATTAAAAACTTGCCTACTAAAATTACGTCAATTTACGTCAGGTGCTGATTAATTTGACAGGACTGAACTAAAATATATCTTCTGTCCTTTTCTTAATGCACTGAACTTAAATTTAGTTTAGTTTGTGAACAAGGGAATCGGCGCCATTAGCAGATATTTTTCGCGATTTCAGGGATGGTCGCATAGTGAAAGGTGTTCATAATGATGACTACAATGACCCGTTAAGAGAATGCCCATAAATTCAATTTCACCCTGTATACTGGATGAGTAAAAAACAGTCACTTCAACTTTTCTTAAATGAAAGATAGTTAATTGATTCAGGCGTGACTTGGCGGAAATCCATTATAAAATACAATAGACGTAGACGGTAGATATATTTAGTAACATATTCCGCTTAATTATTCTTGAAGTCTTAAAAAACCCTGTAAGAAATCGACACGTGTTTCACTTCTCAACGAGGCATCTTGAGGATGACGATCGACTTATCGCGAACCCGAACACGACGTGTTGACTCAGCGTCCAGCTCTCGGCGTGTTAACACGTCGTGTTCGGGTTCCCGACAAATGGAGGGGATGCCTCGTTGAGAGGTGAAACACGTGTCGATTTCTTACAGGATTTTTTAAGACTCTTTAAGAATAGTTAAAGCGGAATATGTTACCAAATATATCTACGTCTATTGTATTTTAGGTTAAATGAAGGTGTTTTAAGAAGATCCTTGTCAATATTTTAAGTAAACAAGACATCATAGACAGTCAAATAAAAAATGTCAGTATTTAATGTAATGTGACGTCACAGAGGAGGACCAAGACGCTTCTAACGATACGCCATTTGTCAAATTATTTGACAAGTTTAGAAGTTATGAGAGAGATGGACATACCGGTCAAAATCATAACCCACCTTTTTGCTTCGCCATAGTCGGGTAAATACCAATTACCAGCAGTCATAACTCAAACACATAAAATAATTATTTAATAAGTAATATCTCTATAATTACATGACTATTATTCAGAAAAAACATGTCAATATCTTAACTTTCGTACACAACTTACCTTATATTTTCCTTTTGGTTTTATCTTTTTTCTTTTGGCAAACATATTTTTCCCTCACAAAGGACTAAGGATCTGTTAATTGGATGTTCAGAGGTGTATTTGCTCGTATCTTTTTCCTTAATGGGTAAATATATATGAGGTCTTTGGATTTTTAGGTGTCGATATTACTATGAATGCTTCATGAGAAAAAAAAAAGTATTTTTTTGACAAGGGATGGAATCCTTTCCCTATTATAATATGACAAATATCATATTAATTGCTTCAAATTACTTTTTTTACATTCTACAGTTTATTCAAATAATAGATCTTAATTATATTAAATTAAATAAATAAAAAAATATGGTATGTACAAGTGTAAATCTAAACTTAAAAAAGGGGGAAGAGCTAATTGAGCATCAAAAAATTCGTCCGCATCGTGGCAAATGGGAAAAGTGCCCAAAAGGCTGGCAGCATTGCCGCGTTGAATGGCAATGCTGATTCTTTGGGCTAAGAATAGGCCAGCCCCTCTGGTCACGTGAAGAGTCGACCAGTCGCTTGGCGATGTCCCGAAATACTCGATGAGTATTCGGACCCCAAGGCCTCAAGGCTCAAACATATAACTCTCAATTACTTTATTGATTAAGTTATCCGGAAAAGACCTGGAGTTACTGACATAGCCTGCAGAATAAGCAAGCTGAAATGGCTGTCAGTAATGTTCAAGATATAAAATACAATAGACGTAGATATATTCAGTAACCTATTCCGCTTAACTATTCCTAAAGAGTCATAAAAAACCCTGTAAGAAATCGACACGTAGTTCACCTCTCAACGAGGCATCCTCAGGATGACGATTGACTTGTCGCGAACCTGAACACGACGTGTTGCCACGCCGAGCGCTGGACGCTGAGCGTTCGGCGTGGCAACACGTTTCTCACGTTTCACGGTTTTTTATGACTCTTGAGGAATAGTAAAGCGGAATAGATCACTAAATATATCTATCTACGTCTATTGTATTTTATCATGTATAGTCCGCCAAGTCACGGCTGAATCAATGAACTGTCCAAGATATACGTAAAAAGTACATGAACACACATTGGTCCCTGCCCGGATTTGAACCCACAACCTCGTGCATCAGCAGCAAGGCCATCCCTCATACCTTCCTAACGAAAATAAGTATCGTATTTGTTATTTTACGAATACGCATTTTGATTTGCGAACTCCCAAACCATCACAATAAACTGATCAAATGTTAATTAATCAAACGTAATTAATTGTTTATTGGGTATGATAAAACATTTATTACATGCTGAGCTGAACGTGTCAGGGTTGTCATGGTCGATGGACTTTCTAATGCGTATGCCAACCGTAGGCTTATGTGGGTTTGCATTCAATGGTGTTATTGATAGAGGCATAGTTTATAAATTAAGCTTACATACTCTAGCCTACATACCTATTAAGCTCACAAAATAAAGCTTTAACTTTTTCGTGTTATGTTTTACCCAGCTTTCCTTTTTTTCAGTCTAATATTATTTTGTACACATTTTTGAACCAATGAAAAACCTGTAAAAATACTTTGACCCTTCGCTTTTTCCTGGTATTTCCCAGAAATTGTAACGAATCCATATTATCTTATAAAGCATAATCAGCCATAAAACGTTCTCACTGCTGGGACTCAGGGTCTCTGAGAGAGGGAGTGGACCGTAATCCACAGGCCCAGTGCGGGTTGGTAGATGACACACATGTCTTCGCATTTTTGATTCTAGGACATGGTTTTCTCACAATGTTTTCGTTCACCGTTTTGAAAGCAGTAGTGATGAAATAACTACACAAAATAAAGCCCCTGGCAGGGTCGGCCACCACTGCTCTCATAAAATTTAAATAAAACATAACCGAAGTCCAATTAAACAAAAACATAATTCTGCCATCCGCTTTTATTCTAGTCTAAATTAATGATTCTCTCAAACCGCCAGCTTGTCAAACAAGACATTTAATTATGAGCATTTAAACCTTTAATTAGAAATTGATAGAGACAAATCGTGCTGCGAGTTAATCAAAATAATATTACAGTGAAATAATAGGTTGTCTTCGTTGTGATTTGCATAGTTGTTAAGGGGTAGGTATGCCGTTTTTGGATTGTTATAAAATTTCTGCATGTGTTGGAGGTTATATAGCTCCAATTTCAATATTAGGAACAAGACTTCTATGGAAAAATGCTCAAAAAAAATAAAATAAAAAATTGGAAACAATAAATACAATTATTCCTCATCGAAGACTTTCTGCGGCCAGGAAATAAGAAGAGACTTAATTATTTATCATCTAGTATCAAATCTTTACGGAACTACTGAACTTTTGGCCACCATACTCTTCCACGAAATAAACTTTTATAGGTAGACATAAGTGTTGTGTATTTTTTTATTTCCTATTTATATCTCATTGTATGCTGCACCGGTTGACGTCATCACATCAACGCCAGCTGTCGCCGACAACCAGCGCTGGGGTTCTGTCTCGCATAGGATCGCAGTCACGCACATGTACCCCCAACTTGTTTTTTTTTTGTGTTTGTCTTCTTTCTTTGCATCATATTTACCGCAGTCAAGTATACGTATTTTCATTATTTCTTAGACAAAAATACAGGTATTCTCAAAATCGTTATTATGGAAAACATGTTATGCTTGTTAAGAGCCTTTTAGTAAACGTACACCACGGTTACCAACAAGCTCTTATTCATTCCTTCACACTGAAACACTGTCAATACCAGATAATAAATCTGAAATAACAATGGTATTGAAACCCTTGCGACATTACTTTTAACTTACGTACAGTCAGGTAAAATTAGCTGTTAAGCACACTGCCGTGTTAATAGCCATTTCAAACAAATAGCAAAGAACGATAACTGTCATTTGAATTTAGGGACGATTTATTTATTTTATTCGGGAATGCAAACAGTTACACAAAATAATATCTTAATAAACAAGAAGGGAGACAAAAAAAAAAACGTATGTGTAGCTCTTGACGTTATCCACACCTTAAAATTTAAGTTGGAAAGTATCTCTAGTCAATTTGATAAACAATTAATTTACTAAAAAAAATATTTGAAAAGAAGGTCTCAGGTTCAGCTTGCCCTTAACAAAGCTTCGTATTAAAAAAGTTCGTCCCGCCATTTCTGCCGTAACTGATTTACATATCTCCGACCTTTCCTTTCTAGTTTCGCGGAAAGTATATTATTAATAATATCAATTAATTTGAAGACGTTTGTTATTTATTAACTAACTAACTAATCGTGAAATGTATGATAACCTAGTGAAGAACTCACAATACTTGTCATACAACGTAATTTGTTAAAACGTCATGGGAAAAACTGGTTTTGCCTGATTTGCGAAATTGTTATCTTTTGTGGAGAAATTCGTAAGGTTGATTTGATTATGTGAAACTTAAAATGCAACATGCATACAAGTTCGATTCCCGGGTCGGCGAAGTGTTATTGGGTTTTCGATCTGGAATTTCGTAGTAGCAGCCTGGAGTCTGGATTTGTGCCCGGTTGATGGAAATAGGCTCGCCCCATTACAAGGGACTTAAACTTAACAGACAAAATGTGGGTACACCTCTATCTAACCCTACAGGGAAATAAGGCGTGATGTTATGTATTACATTTGCAAACGATTCTTTTTTTTACATACTAAGGGCGAGCGGGCACTATGACAAAAAATCGTTGCGAAAAAATATCGCAAATCTGTGAACCACAGAAATACACTACAATCCGCGCATTGCGAAAATAAATCGTTTGCTTTTATTGTTCGATTTTATTTCGCATTAAAAAAATCGCAACGATTTTTTATCGCGGTGCGCGCTTAGCCTCAGAAGCTTTACATACGTAATTACATAAATGACAGATGTTGAACATACAAGACAAGCTAATAAAACCGTATTTAATAACAAATAATTAATTAACGAAAGCAAAAGTTTTTTATCGAAACTTTTTCTGCACATTTATTACGTGGCGTGGATTTTTGACAGTCATTACGGGCCGAATAACCGAAGTTCGGCCGAACTTCCAGCAAACTTTTATTCGCACCGAATGTTCAGCCGAAGTTCGTATTCGGTTCAAACCACGTTTGGCCCATCCCTACTCTTTCCATTTATACCTATCTTCTATACTTATAATAAATCTGTAGAAGTGAAAATTCTGTACATTGAAAATATCAAAAAAATAAATAGCAGGGGGTGTTACTAGACCGACACCGAACCCAAAAATGAGATTACAATTTTTTTTGTCTGTCTGTCTGTCTGTCTGTCTGTCTGTCTGTCTGTCTGTCTGTCTGTCTGTCTGTCTGTTTGTTCAGGCATCACGCAAAAACTACCGGTTCGATTACGATGAAACTTGGTATAATTATTCATTAATATCCTGGGCACAACACTGGGTACTTTTTATCCCGTAAAAGTATCCTATCCTACGGTTGGGGGGTGTCAAAGTTTGTATGGAAGATTTTTAACGCGCTGTCCGATTAACTCGAAACTCAATATTTATACTTAAACCCAAAAATTAAGAATAACGCGTATCAGGATTTTTCGAAATTCAACCCCTAAGGGGGTAAAATAAGGGATGAAAGTTTGTATGAAAAATCTTATTCCTTGAGGTAATAAACATGAAACTTCGCACGAATAGTTATCTAAATAAATTATAAAGTTTGTAGTTTTTTGTTTTTCTAAATTACCCCCCAAAGGGGGGTTGGGGGGTGTCAGTGTTTGTATGGAAGAATTTTAACGCGCTGTCCGATTAACTCGATATTTATACTTAAAACCCATGGGGATGTATGGGGTAATTTCCGACACTCACGCGGGCGAAGCCGCGGGCAGCAGCTAGTTAGTAATAAATCCCCTCAACCTATAAAATTCCTGGATAGAACCGAATTCTATACATGAATTCGGCGTAAACATTAATCAATGAGCTTATTAGATACGGAAATTCCATACGGCAAAATCTATAGTGCCGGAAGCACTGCCAAACTTATATGTAATATGTTGTAGGAAAGAAATTAACCATTTGTTAATGATCAGGCTATTAATTATAACAAAACTCGCCTGATTAAACTAGTCAGATAAATTAAATTAATTAACTTTGACAGAGGAACCGCTCTTGTAGAAAGTTGGTCGCAAAAATTATTGCTCACAGAAGTTTGACCAAATTGAGATTTATTTTTGGTTGTTTTTATTTAGGTTATGCTATGCCATGAGTTTTTCTTGTAAGAAAATTATTTCAGTTTTTTCTGCTAAAACATAAGACAGAGATAACTCTCTGTCGTATGATAAAGCAAAAACTGATTACCAAAGAATTAAAAACCGATTGAACCAAGAAATAAAATTAAAATGAGTAAAATCCAACTCCATTGTCACCATTTGCTAAACGGCTTGGCACGCGATGGTGGGAAGACCAGACGGAATGACCATAATGCCTTGGAAGTTAGGTCGGCCTTTGGTGTGGGATCTTCTTTCTTATATCTATGTGTGGGATGCAACATGTGTCAACACCCTTGCGTCACCACTCTTTTCTAGCCAGGCGGGCTGTGCTGGGGCGGTTTCTGCAGGTGCGGAAAACCTCAAACGGCGAAAATATTCCGATCTTATTGGGAGCTATACATATGTTCGAGCCGTTTGGGGTTGAAACACTAGGGCTGGGTCCGAGTCCCCACTTGGTTTTTCAAGACATCGCTAAGCAGTGGCTCGACTCTTCACGTGACCACAGGGCTGTCCTATTTTTTGGCCAAAGAATCAGCATCACCATACAATGTGCAATGCTGCAAACCTTTTGGGTACATTTCCTATTGAACACCATGCGGACAAATTTTTTGCTGCCCTATGATTATTTCCACACATGAGTGAAGAACTACATTTAAAGATTTCCTAGTGCTTATTTAGGTATACTGATAAATGGTATTCTAAAGATAGCAAACTAATAGTAATTTGTTGCACGATGCATAATAATATTACGTGTGTAATAAAGTACGTGGGATTTTAATAGGACAATTCACAGAAAAAATTATAAAGTCGATAACCACGATAATAATGCAAATATTCTTGTCCTACAAGATATGCACTCTACGATAGAATTACAAACAACCAATCTTGGCATATTTTAATACATTGTCATACCAGGAAGAACATGACTGCCTCATTAGTCTAGTGGTCGCAAACACTACTGCTGAGCATGAGGTCCTGGGTTCGTTGCCCAGATCGGACAAAGCGTTATTGGGGTTTTCCATAACGAATTTCTCAGTAGCAGTCCGGAATTTGAATATAATTATGCTCTGTTATAGTCTGTGGAATTTGAATATAATTATGCCCCCTATTACATGGGACTTAAACATAACCGGCGATATATATATTTTTACTTATAGTACACCTAGTACTATACGTAAACCTCTGCATAACCCTTAGGGGATTACTGGCGTAATATTATGTATGTTTATGATCAGAAAGAACAATATTCGGAAAGAACGAAATATTATTACGACACGACGCGGCATAACGTAAGCTAAGCATGTCCTTACTTAGCCTTTCGACCGACAATTAATTAAATATCAAATTATTGTTATCTGTCTAGCATTCCGCCGGTGACTTTGATGTTCACATAAAACTGAGAAAATAAAAAACAATTTATTAGCAAATTGAAATTCGAAACTTGTATTTTGACATTTGATTATATGGTCGTGTATTTTTGCTTGTATTTTATATATATTAGTGTATGCTAAATATGTTTGTGACTGAAAGTTTTTTGCTGTCTCGTATTAATTATATTATTTTTTTGTGTTATGTTATTTAATTACTAGTTATAGAAGTCGAGGAAGTAATAAATGTGCAGAAAAAGTTTCGATAAAAAACTTTTGCTTTCGTTACTTAATTATTTGTTATTAAATACGGTTTTATTAGCTTGTCTTGTATGTTCAACATCTGTCATTTATGTAATTACGTATGTAAAGCTTGTTAGTATGTAAAAAAAAAGAATCGTTTGCAAATGTCGACCCACTTCCAATCACTCCTGGCTATTGATTACGTTTGTTGACTTACTCGTGCTTATTCGGGTGTTTTTTTTTTTTTATAAATTAAATTTTACCGTAGATAATTGTAGGTCCAGTTTAATTAGTTCAAAACTTGTTTCAATATTTTAACAACGGGAAACTTTCGGCCTATTAAATATCGTTAGAGTTCTAGTAAAAAAGACAAAGGTTTTTGATCTTATAGGATTGAGCATAATGAGCATTGATCATCGCGCTTATCAACTTGCAAGCTGGCAATTTATTGGCTTGCATAGTGACAATTACAGACGGGTAATTACTGAGGTTTTCTACGAAGTTTTCCCTCGTGATTCACTTCAGAGTCAGATGTTGAAGAACTCACAATGTTAAAATGTAATCTGCTATCTAATTGCGTAACACATTTTCGTAAACGATTAAGACTAATCTGTTTCATTTTGACAGTTCAACAACATTCATTGCGTTATTTACGTTGTCGAGTAGTTTTTTTTTTCGAAATATTGAATGGGTCTATCTGTTTCAAAACGATTCAGATTGTGATTAATCGTGTACGACGCAATTAGGGTTCTGGACCTAGTTTCAAAAACTGGCAAATTCTATGCAAAATAAACAGCAAGCATTCCAAACCTAGGGCGAAACATAACATTACGTCCTACCACGACACAAAAAAGGACAAAAGCAACTTATGAGACAACAAATATCTGAAGCATCCGTGCAATGTGCAATGCAACGCGTTTCTGAGGTGAACAGTCAGATGGATAAACAGAGGGCGGGGTGAGCGACCGATGTGCATCGCTGTCTATGGTAGAGTGACTGTAATGTGAGTGATTTGAAGGACAGATTCTGGAACTTAATAAATGTGTGCTTATTGTGGAAAAGTTTGTGATCTGAAAACAGTTAAATAATAACGTTATTTTAATTTGGATAGTACATCAGATCCTACTTATTATAGACCTATTTCATTTTTGGATAAAAAAAAAATACTTTAAAAAACAATCAAATCAAATCAATCACTGGAACAAAAGACTCAAAACTGAAAAGTTATGGAATCACTTTGTTGTCAAAACAAGCATATTTTGAGAGTCATGGCCAAATTGTGGACGTATCAATTCTGAATTTAGGATTAATGACAATTGTCATCAAAAGTATGTTTGCTCACTTTCTAGATTCCAGCTATCTTATAAGCTCTTCGCTGGTCTCGCTATGTCATCTCTCACACTCTAAGTTACGGTGCCGTCACTAAGTAATTGACCTCTACCTACCATGTCTGATGCATGATGGCACGTGTCACGTACACGTGGAGTTTCGGGCTTCAGCTTTAGTGTCGGGATAATTTGAAAAGTGACTCACAGAAATGGATGAGGAAATAGAAAATCTACGGCATTCTTAATTAATAAGACTACATTTTTCCCCCACTTTTCCTTAGAAAATGTTTTATTTTTCCTTTTTTAAAAAAAAGGTTGTAATTTTTAGTGTAGGTCTAGCAAGAATGTTATGGTTTGGGCTTTCTACTATTGGCCATTACGACGAGTTATCATGAGATTAACTTAGTCAAAACGTAAACAGAACTTTTTTGGCGAATTAATGAGCAAAAACTAAGGCAAAAAACTTCTCATCAATTTGATGGGGCAGAAGAACAATTTTCCCCTTTTTTTTTCTTCTGAAACTCCACAAGTCAATTTGACATTAAATTACACTTTCCTTATTCCAAAATTTCTTGCAGATTTATTTATCCGAAAAAAAAAAAACAATCAAAGAAAACACCAAAAACATGGTCACCCTCTAATCCCGCGCCATTGATGCGTCTACGCACGCACACATTGTATGGTAATCGTAGCGCATGCGTCGTGTCGCTAGCGCGGAAGGGATACGATTGTTTTCCTATTACAAGGAAGCGACACTCGTGTGATGGGCCGCGTATCGTACGGACGTGTCGGCATTCGGATTCTAGATTTGATTGATGCATCTTTGAAAGTGGTGATTCGTTTAAGTCTTAAGTGCAGTCTGGTGGTTTCCTTTGTATACTGATGGCTGTATTAGGTTTTGTCTGCTTTACGGTGTTACTAATTACACTTTTGATCTTTAAATTATTATTCAGAGGGGGCGTGGACTGCTAATGCTTAGTTTTGATCTGACCTGATATTGGCAAAGAGTATCGAGACTGTAAATTGACAAAATTGAGGTGGTCCCTCAAACACAGGCCTCAAATTCTGCCTCGAATTGAAAAGTGTATTTCAAACCGATCCAAAAGGTTCATACATAATGAATAATGTAGGTACCATAGATCCTTTATAAGAATTATTGAGATTCAGATTATTGCAGATCTTTCGCTCAATAATTCTCATAAGGCCATTTTTCTTGAGAACCCCAAAAGTTAAGGATTTCTACACATTCCTCTTGAGGATTTTGGATTCTCATAGAAAAAAATGTAGGTTACAAATTACAACGCCTACACCCAAGATAAAAATGTTATCCAGATTAAAGTTGACGTGAAAATATGTAAATAGGTTAAGAGGGTTTATTCTGAAAGTTGGCAACGTCGCAAATAGATGTCAAATATTTCGCTGTTTTGAATAATTTGATAATATTTCTGTATGGAAATAAAAAATGTGGCTAACTAGCGAACTAGAATATTGATTATGAAATGCAATAATTAATATCGTAACACCGAATAGTTAGTTTTAGATGTAAAAAAAGTATTTGGTAACTTTCCAAATGCCTTTTTTTCACCTAAAACGGGTACAACATCAAATTCAATGTTATAATTGCAATTCATTATTAATATTCTAGTCAATTGGTTAGCCACATTTCTTATTTCCATACAGTATTATTTCTAAATTAATCGAAACAGGTAAATATTTGACAGCTATTTACGACGTTGCCAACTTTTAGGATGCACCCTCTTAACTTTCTGTGACATTCTCACAAAATGTACTATTATAAAAAATAGGTAGGTATTACGAAAGTGTTTGTTGGTTTGTAGTTTTGTACTTTATTCACTAGTAACTTAGCAACGGATGGATGTGATTTTTTGCATCGAGAAAGTTTATGGGCCGGTGGAGCAGACGATTCCTGGAGTGGGCAACGTATTGAAAAGCGTACTGTTGGACGCCCCCGAGATGGGCCAAAGCCCTTAAGAAGGTGGCTTGGGCAGACAGGGTGCGGGAAGGCGGAGGACAGGGTGTTGTTGCACAGCAGAGGCCTATGTCCAGCAGTGGGCTGCGACAATGCTTTTTTTCCATGGAGAAAATACAATAAAATAAAAGTGAACATATTGTTACAACATACAGAAGAACTGTCTTTAATATAGGTAATGGTATGGCTCCTAAACTAGGTTTATACCTGTGACTTGGGAGTCAGTGTTCCTCCATTAAAAAAGTCGTTACGTATGTCGTTGATTTTAAAATAAAAGGCATATTTTTAAAGTTATACTACAAAAATAACAATTATTATGAAATGAGTGGAATGGTGAGTTGAGACAATGGCGGCACTGTATATTATTATGATGGCTTCCGACGTTTGCATGTTTTTATGAAATCCCGTTTTTTTTGCTACATGTGAAGAAACAGATGCCATACCACATGGTTGTACGGGCTGCAACAATAACGTACCGCTGGAACTGCTGGAGCTTATCAAATCGATAACCTCAATTTTTATCATTGGTAAACTGGTACAGGCGCCATCATTCAGTTCCGCTGGTTTAATATGAAAAATGCACGGTTCCTGTGATATACAGGCTGACTTTCAAGCCAGCCTGTAGAACACGTGAGCAAAGCTGCGGCACTAGACCACGCAGACGCTCACCACTCATGAGATGGACTGACCAAATCAAATGGAGAGAAATCGTGAAGCGAATCATATCAGGCCCTGGACAAGAAGCTGTATGAAGACCACGACCACTCTGACAAGAGCGCTACGAAGAAGAAGAAGATTACGTATAGTAACAATCAATCTGCTTAGCCTTTTCCCAACTATGTTGGGGTCGGCTTCCAGTCTAACCGGATACAGCTGAATCTCAGTATTTTAAATGGAGGGACTGCCTATCTGACGTCCACAAACCAGTAACTGGGTAATACGATACCCCTTGGTAAGACTGTTTGTCAGACTTTGCGGGCCTCCGACGACCCGTAACGACTGTCAAAGATCAACGAATGACAGCCGGGACCAACAGCTTAACGTGCTTTCCGAGGCACGGAGGATTCTCGGTATGTGAAGATGGTCACACATTCACATACCAACCCCGGCAAGCGTTGCTTAACCTGATGGATCGAACCGTGCGGCTGTTATTACTTAGCGACGAGCTCCTCAAAATTACTGATAGTTACATAGTAGTTACGATCGCTCTATCTGCCATGATGTTGCACGGATGTTCGAGTTGTTTATTTTTAGTTCATTAAAGTGAATTCTTTTTCATTCCCTTTTCGTTCGTGCTTCCGTCCCGTTGTGTCTGATTTCTTTTGTGAAAAAAGAAAAAGTTGGGTGTTTTACCTCCAAAACGAACAATACACCGCTGCTATTCAAAAAATACTTCAAATTAGATCATGAAACTTGGCACACTAACTGAACTAACTATAAAGCAGCGACAATTTTTTTAATTTTTTTGAAATTACCATTATTTTTGCCGCAAAAAGCAATTACCTAAACTTTTGCCGCCTCCGTCTCGCTCGCACTCAGTCCGCGAGTAGTATGGTGCGAGCGAGATAAAAACCTGAGGTTGGCTGGGCTCTTACCCTCTTACAGAGAGGAGGACTGTAATCATGCGTTGTAACTATTGTGTTTTATTCACGTTAATTAGTACAACTGGCAGGCTAGAAATGATGAGCTTTTGCTCTGAACTCCGACCCGCTTAATCAAAATTCCAATTTCGCATTCTCAATGTATTATTGCATTTTCGTTCAAAATAATTTGCTTGGCATGTATCGTGCATTATTATCCTTTTGAAAGAAGGGTGCCTTGCTGTATTCTTGTTGATTGGATTAAATGTTTTTTTTATATAAAAGCGTGAGTGTATGTAGGTTAATGTATGTACCTACATATGTCCATACACTCACACCTTTTCCCATGGAGGTCAGCAGAAACTACAGAGCGCCACTTGCTACAATCCTTACATACTTTTTTCTGCAATTTTTTTTATTTATAGGATTTAGAGCACAAGTCTAGTGCTGCTGAGGTTTTAACGAGCCTAATACTCAAATAAAAGCACAATAACTGAGAAAATTGCCTTTTCTTGCATATTGCAATGTCAGATCGTTAATACAGTAAAGCGTTGTAATGTAATTTTCGTGTGATTTAAGTTCACCGGTTTAATTCAATGATTAAAAGATTGACTCAGCATTAATTTTACTTTTACCACCAAAAAAAAAACTTATAGACGAACAAAAAAAAAAATTTTCGCTGTCGTTTTAGGTCTCGTACAGATTGGCGCGACGCGACTCTAACAATACAATTTCTAAGAAAACTACACGGTAGAACAATTACCGCTGTCGCGTCGCGCCAGTCTGCACGGGCTTTAGTTCGACCGAAAAAAAAACAGTTTTCGGTTGAATTCTATGGCAGGTTGAATTTCGCCTTGTTTTCTTACAAACGTACTACAGACAAGACTCGTCATCCTCACGATATTTTATTATTTATCCACAATCATCAATTTCCCGTGCGCGCTTCCTTCAGACTAAATCCATTTGGCATACCAAGTCCATAGCTCATCCAGTCGTTATCCTGACCACCTAGGTGGAATTCACTATAAGTGCTGCGGAAACAGACATCTGTGCGCAGGATCGGAATCCAAATGCATCGACTGAGTTAATAGATTTTCTATTAGGCTTAGCTTTGTAAGGCGGGCCTCAGACGGTCCATGATATTGTGCAATACTACGAGCATGAGGCATGATATTAAATTCCCGGGTCGCGCAAAGTGTTATTGGGTTTTTCCATCTTGAACTTCTCAGTAGCAGCCCGGAGCCTGGACTAGTGCCCTGGTGTCTGGAAAACTGGCGAAATGTGGGTGTACTATATACCAAAGTGCACCTCTGCCTAACCCTTCGGGGACTACAGACGTGCTGTCATATTAATGTTATCTTAATATCACGTACTGCGCAATGTTATTGACCGTTAAGGGTTAGTATTCAAGATCGTTGGGTTGGTAATTATATTGCACAATATTATTATTATGTAGGTCTAGGGACCGCCTAAGGCAGAGTGCAGACGGCGTTAGGTATGACGGCCAGGTAACGCGGCGAGACCTGGTCGCTCCACTCTGTCAGTCCGACGCCGCCGCCGCCGGCACTGTTGACGCTCACAGCGGCCCCCGGCCCCCACCTGGCCGCGCATTCCTAAGGCGCGGTACAGCGGTTTTGGTCAAACTATAGCTGAGAGAGTCGGCAGACAGACTATCACTTATGATAACAATGATATCGCGCACACTGGCTACAAAACTGCAAAGGCTCGTATGAAGCTAAAAAAGTATACCGAAAATAAGTTCCATTTTCCGAATCAAAGATGGCGGCTGATGGGAAAGTAAAAAAGTAAAATAATGCCCAGTAAAAAAAGCGTTGAAATTTCACTCATGGTACGCGGCTGTGTTGTGTTGTTGTATGTCGTAAGTAGTTTTTAAGATAATCATAATATTATAATAAAATGATCTATAATATATGTCTTAAAATTTTAAGATCTTAAAGAACTACAAATAAGTTAGCACTTCATTATTTTTCACAGTCTTGACATAATTTATCGTAGAAATGTATAGGACCGTACCGCGATATTTGAAAACGGCAACTGTAGTGACCCTGGACTGCAGACAGTATGTGGTTTTAATTTGACAACTGCTGTGACCATGGAGTGAAAAGTGATTATGGCATTGGTAGGTACCTAAGTTGCTGCTGTAGGATTTTGTTGAACCACACTGTTTATAATGCGTCTTTTGTTTTTTTATCAAAAAAGGTAGGTATCCATAATAATGGGTCGGAGTCATGTTGCTTAAAGCTAAGGCTCCTACAAACATGCGCGATGCGACAGCGCGACGCGACTTTAATAATACAATTTCTTAGAAAACTTCACGGTAGAACAATATTACCGGTGTCGCGTCGTTTGACAAGTCGCGCCAGTATGCACTAGCTTTTAAATGACTTTAAAATTGTATGGTCAAACAGTCTCTAATCATAACTTAACTTGAAGCAACGTTTATAAATAAACCGCAATATCTAACTTTACTATGCATCTACCAAAACAAGGTACCTAACCTACCTATGTAGGTAGGTACAGTCGACTTTGAATCATGACCCACCATAAGCTTATTTTCTTACAGAAATTCAAATACAATTAGGTCGACATTCGCGTAAACGCCGTTTCCCTGGTAACGACCTTGTCATCTGCCATTTAAAACGTCCTAAGTGTGACATGCACTGTAAAGGAGGGAAATATTTGTTACTTTGACGGTTTCAAACGATTTATCGTCAAAGTGGGACATGTCGACTGTACCTACATAAACTGCTGCAATACAAACACAATTGGGTGCGACATTTCTGACCACGAAATGCAATTATGGTTCAGTGATTGAATCTGACGGGTACCTTAATCAATTACTTCGTTTCACAGGTACCTACTCCACTGTAATTACGTTAAGGTTCCCGCAGACAGGTGGGACGCGACTCTGGTGGACCAATTTCTATGAAAACTTCACGGATTTTTTTCTACCGGTGTCGCGTTGTGCTTTTAGGTATTGTTTAAATGTCGAAACTCTCCCCTATAAGTGCTCATATACACGAGCGGCACATTGCCAACAGCAGAGGCAACTGCAGACATCAATGCTCGTCCAGCGGCAGTCGTGGATGCGTCGGAGGCAGCCGCACTCAGGGGTCAATAGAGACTTTGACACCTGAGTTTGTTTCGCTATTTCCTCTCAAGGTTAGTCGGATAGGAAATGTCAACTCCATCTAGGTTATTTTTGATTGACGTCAATCAATCTGCCTAACCTTTTCCCAAATATGTTGGGGTTGGCTTCCAGTCTAACTGGATGCAGCTGAATACCAATATTTTACATGGGGCGACTGCCTATCTGACCACCACCGCCCAGGTACTGCTGGGTAATACGATACCCCTTGGTAAGACTGGTTGTCCGACTTTCGGACAAAAACGGCTTAAAGTGCTTTCTGAAGCACGAAGGACTCTCGTGCCTCACCCATACACGGACCAACCCCGGCAAGCGTAGCGTAATCTGATGGATCGACCCGTGCGGCTGTTATTACTTAGCCACGAGCTCCTTATTTTTTAAAATTATGATTTATAAAAGTGATTCTGATATCTTATTGACGGAATTAACAATTTCGTTTCATATCCTAAAAAATTACAGTAAAATTATCAAATGCGTGTAATAGTATAATTAAATTATTTTCAGTGACCAAGCCCGTGGTCGATGTCCAACAAGTAACTTTATTGCACAGCTTTTAACACAGAAATAACTAGGTACTGTATTTTAATTGTAGGTGGATTTTCATAGTTACAAAATTTCAGCAGCAATACTTAGTTATAATCAAAGTCTTAAACAAACTATAACTTCGTGAAAACAAACTTAAGCAAAACTTATAATAAGTAAATACTTACTTCATAAACTTACTTAGAAACTAATCGCAAATAGATCGTTGAAAACTTTTAATGTGAAAAAACCTGCTACCAGAGTAATCTGACTTGAGTTTTCTGAAAAAGTGGAAAAGTAAGTAATAGCTTTACTTATGGAAAAGTAAATACTTAACGATCCGCTTATAGGCTTACAATTTTTTTTTTCAAGATTATATAATTATTTCTTGTTGTTTCAAACAATGTTATATCTAAGTATTAAGTAAGGTTTGTAACTTCAGATAGTCTTGGATTGGAATCCAACTGCAATATAGTTAGGAAAAGCCTGGACAGGCGATCGCATACCACATATTAACCTGCCTATCTTCTCGCGCTATGTAGGTCGTAGGCATATTTTTAGATAGACATTTTGTTGATTAAACTACATGAATGCTTAATTGAAAACTTTATTCTATTGCCTATAGTTGTAAAAAACAAAGCTAAAGAGTCTGTATAATTATAAGTGCCTACGAAAATTTTCATTGCAATCGGTTTTTTCCACGCAGCTATCCTGTTTCTGGTAGGCGCGTATTTTAAATTTAGGTAATGTTATAGCGAGCGTTTAAAACATAATAAACATCATTCCTGATTTAAACTAAATGTTTGGAATATATTGACTAACCACTTTTAAACTGCAAAACCAAATTACTGTATTTATCTTTGTTATTGATTGGTTTTAGTTTTAGTTTACATTTTGTAACTAGATAACAGTTAAATACCTACACCGGCAAGTTATTAGCAAGTTTAGTTCAATTTGAGCCTAATTAGTATCCGAACCAGTAAACAACCAGGTAAACAACACTGGCTGAACGCCAAACTTTTGCCCGTATTTATTTATTCGCGATGATTTGATCGACAACAAACTCTGTTATTGTTTAGTTTGGCTGAAGTTACCTTAATAAATTGTTCTGATACCTAATAATAAATTGATACTCTAACAAATTGTTATGCGCTGAAATGTATCTTTGTAACTCTAACTAGGTATATAATAGTTCAAGGAATAGGTATGTAATAAAAGAGGAATACTTGAAGGGGATGAGCAGTGGTAATGTGACTTACGAGTTGTGGTCGTAGGCGACCTGACAGGCGCTTTACTTCATATAGGTAAATTACTTCATCACCACTGCATCTCAAATCGGTGGTGGATTACGGCCAACTCCCTCTCACAGAGAGGAGGACTGTGTTGCAGCAGTGGGGACATTATAGACTGATTATTATAATAATTAGGTTTAATTTATGTGAAATGGATTCAGTATTTTTTCATCACCAATCCAAGCCAAGCATGGTTACATGGAATTGGCTAGATAATGACAATACGCCTAATAAATAAATAAATCTCACAGAAATCAAACGATTTTTAGAGCTACACTACCAAGAAGATCAAAGTTTATTCAAATCAGTTTAACCTGACCTGTTTAACAACATTGATAAAGTAATACCAGAATGATAAGCCCACTGCAATTACCAGCCAATATATATCATGAATTGCTGGTGGTCTCAATACATAAACTAACACGACCTTGCCACCATGTAGTAAAATAAAAACAGTAGTAAATGCTATTACCGAATTGGCGAATATCCAAGATTCCACTTCATGGTGGCACGATTGCGATCAAGTTCGGTTTTTTAATGGTTTATGGGAATGCTATTGGTTTGTTTTGATTTCTGGGTGAAAAAAAAGCTTTTCTGCGTCGGCAATAATAGCTCTTCCCGAGGGTTGATAAGGGAAAGCGTAAGGCAGTCATTGGGGTCCGTTTAAACAAATAATATTACTGTCGCGGTACATTTACTTCACTGTATTTTACCTATTTATTTCATTGCCCACTCGTAGTCACACCACATTATCACACCAGTATGTAATGACAAACAGGATTTTTTTTCTCATTTGTCACACCACTGATTGATTGACTCGATTTTTCCACACCATGTACCTATACGATACTTGCTAGTGCAGTACTTTTATATTCGAATGAAGTCTATCTGCTGATCGGCGTTTGCCGACTTTCGTTCTTTGCAATAGACTTCCTGTATTTTACCAATTTTTATGAAGTCTCAAGCAAAGTTGATGCAAGCTATTGCCATTAAATTTTGAATTGTGATTGTAATATTTTTAAATTAAGTTTTAGTTATTTGTTTATTTAAGGTCCGCAAAAAATAGGTCGGCGGTCCGAATCCGGAACGCGGTCCGCCATTTGGTGATACCTGGCGTAAGGTGTTACGGAAGTAAAGAAACTGTGGTTTAAAGTATTCTGTCACTGGCTGCAATGATGTAGAAAGTAGGCGGTTATGCAATGATTCTGGTGTGTGCAGATAGCGATGAATAAGACCCGTGAAGTAGACCAGACTTACCAAACTGTTGGACGCAATAAAAATATATGGTGAGGTAATAACTGATTCCGTTTTATGCAGATCCCTGATGAAACTTTATTTTGTTCTAGATCTGGTTTGACTTAAGACAGGCTTATTTGACCTAACATCACTCTTAATCACCTTAAAAGTTTAAACCCTCGTATTCTATTTTAAAACATTTCCAAACATCGTTCGGCTGTCGTATTTTGAAAAGCTATGCAAACTCGCGTTAATTAAGTCAACAAACATGACGTCTTAAAGGTCAATTGGGAGCATGATGTTAATCTCTAAATCCAACAGATTTTATCGACTTCCAAAGGTAAGAGACGTTGGATGTTTACTTTTTAATCTTTACGGAATACTGCTTTCATTTTCCATTTTATTTTTTATTTTCTGAAATATCTTCTTTAGGTAAAGGTTTGATCAGTCTTTGAAAATTCTTTTCTCAAGTATTAACTTTTATTCTTGGATCAAAAATCTAACCACTTAATCATGATTTTTCATAAATTTCTAGTCATTTATAGCCTTTTTTCACCAGCTGTTGAACATAGACCTCCTCCCTTTTGTTATTTCCTAGCCTTTGCGAGTCTTATCTATATCTACATATTTTAACATGCAGAAAAGTTTTATGAATTTCCCGAAATCCACGAATTGCAAAGCACCCAAGTTTTTACCTACAAACAAAACTTCTGAAGTATGAGGCTTCATATTATAGTTCGCATCAAAAAGCGCGGGAATTCAAACCTTTGAAGAATCTTCTTTGCCGCTCTGGCGAATTTCGAGAGGTATTTTAATTGCACATACTTGTCTGTACGCTACGAAATAAATGTCGTGAATAATTTCAGGATTTCGGTCTCTTTTTCGCAATGGTGGAAAACTTTGTTATACTTGAAAGCTATCCACTGATGCTCAAAAATGCCTTATCGTTCTGAATACATTCGTACAGCATGACCATAAGCATAATCAGCTATTTTCTGCTGGAACACAGGCCTGCCCAGACTCTGTGAGAGGGAGTGAGCCGTTATCCACCACGCCGGCCCAATGCGCGTCGGTAGATGTCACGTCATGTCTTCGATTTTTTTGTGGTTCTAGGATATGCCGGTTTCCTCA
This sequence comes from Eupsilia transversa, assembly GCA_914767815.1. Lineage (NCBI taxonomy): Eukaryota > Metazoa > Arthropoda > Insecta > Lepidoptera > Noctuidae > Eupsilia > Eupsilia transversa. The sequence continues at coordinate 9,685,050 of OU611893.1, read as the reverse complement.
CGATTTTTTCCTTCACCGTTTTGAGAGCAATGCTGATGAAATCATTTACACAAAGTAAAGCGCCTGTCTGGGTTCGAATCTAGGAACTTAAAAGACTTTTAGTTCTTCCTAAAATAACCGAAGAAACTTTTACAAACTAAAGTTTTCTTTCGAAGCAATTTTATTAGGTAGGTACTAGCTGTTTCCCGTGACTTTTTCTGCGATCCAGGATGAAAAGTAGCCTATGTCCTTCTTCAGGTCCCAGGTACCCATCTGTTCACAGCGATCGGTTAAGGGTGGATTCGAACAAACAGGATACATTTTACCCGCGGAATAAGATTTACTTCTGACAGTTTTCAGTCAAAAATTCAAAATTGATTCGGAAGAGAATGCTTATTCCGTGGATAAAAAATCCTGTTTGGTCGAATCCGCCCTTGGACGTGAAAAGGTAACAGAGTTAATTTCGTACTCCCATTCTTAAAGTATGGATATTTACAACTTTTAACAAACCATTTTCGTTCTTAGCTATGAACACGCTTCTTTTTTTTCTTTTATGAAGTAATCGGCTAAAGGATTATGTCGGTTGAATGAGCAATGCGCAAAAACTTTTTTCTCATTTTTCACAAATCCTTCAAGGATTTGACCGCTTTTATGATTTATCCTGTCGCTCAGACTACTTACTGTACTTAACACATGGGTATTTAAAAATGGCGTCTTTTTGCTGAAGGTATTTATTTAGTTTAGGTACACACTTGAATTTTCTCCTGTGTCTTGGATTCGATTGTGAACAAAAGTCTTACATAGCCGTCATCACCTATCTATACCCACCTAGGATACATAATTTAAAAAAGCAGTGTGTTGTTCCGTACAGGTCCTTGCAGGTTGATTTACGGAAAGGGTATTTGTATTAAATAAGCGGGTTCCCTGTAAAGATTTATGCAAGCACCTAAAGAGACGTTTACTAGGTAAGTTTTCCGCTACGTTAAGCGCGTGCACGGAGCGGGCGCCCGCGCGGCGTGCTATTTTATATTATCATCCTTAGAACAGCGCTGCGTCTTTATGAAAGCACCCTGAGATCAGAATCTGTAAGTTAGACCCTCACGCAGAAGTAGACAGTTGTAGCCAATTGCGTAGCCATCACGCCAAACCGTGACTTCAAATTCCGAGTTTAATAGAAATTAAGATGTATTCTAAATTCATAACAGATTTCAGCCCCTTACCACAGATAATATAATACTACGTAGGGGAGACTGGGTACGGTTGCAGCAGGGTACCCGGTACGGTTAAACCAACGCTAATAACTCGTAAACTATTAGCGGTGTGGTGACGGGTACAAGGGGAGAGAGACGCGGCCGGCAAGTCCGGACATGAATCACAGTGACGCGTTGCACTTTGCGCACTCTGTACGTTTCCAGGGGACCCTATTATATTTTTTCGACAAAAAGTAAGTATTTTCTATTGTTTTCTTTTTCAAATTACTTTGTTGATATTAGTATTTGCATTTTGAGTGATTTTCTGTTTTATTGTTAGATTTTTAAGGTTCGAAAGCCGTGATTCGTTTTTGTTTATGTTGTTTTGTTTCGACGCTATGTTTGTTTTATTAGCGGTTGAGGGGTATGGGGACGGATGAAGCAATTATTGTGGGTACGATTGAAACAATGATAACCGTTGCTTTTTTCATTCTAGATGCCCAGACAACGTATCAAAAAAACTTCAAGAGGCGAGTGTGATATAATTCAGTACGGAAATGCGTATGAAGAAGTCAATTTTTTATTTTATTTTACTTTAAAAAAAATTGTTAAGTTTAACAAATGTTTTTTTTGTATTTTTTTTTAAATTATTGACAGCAGCTGCTGTTCAGCTTGTTTTTGTTCCTACAGATAATTTGAGATATGGAAATCTTATATTATCATTTAATTATTGAGACTGATTGTTGATTTTTTAGTTATTCTTGTTTAGTCGTGTTAGTTTGTTTGTTTAAACCGGAGCAGAAGAGCTCTTTTTATGTTCGAAAAGATTAATAAGACTGATAGAAATGGTGCCATAGTAGAATTTAACTATTCCTTGTTGATTATGAATAAAGAAACTGATTTTTATAACTTATTTGTTTATGTTTCAACTGACCCCCATCGCTGTTTCAACCGCCCCTGGTATGGGTACGGTTGAAACAGTGGCACATTATTTTATTAAACTCTTCCTATCTAGTAAATATGGCAGTTGAGCCTCTAATTCTGAGATGTATTTGAAAACAAAAGTCTATTCTCTCATTTTATGTGTTTTGTTGTTTGTTATGTTTCAAAATGACTTTGCTACGAGCGTTCAAAGCAAAATTGTTTCAACTGTACCCAGTCTCCCCTACCCTTACAAACCTTACAGCTTTGTATTTTCAACCATCTTAAGGAGATTATTTCTCAATTACTGTAACACGATACTTTTAATTAAATTGAAATCTATTTTGAAGGAACTTGAACCCAAATCAAAGAGCCCAACAATTTCGAATTGATTTACATAAACTTAATGAAATATTTATTTTGTTATTTGTTTATGTTGATAAATGTTATCGGGACTTATTGAGAGGGTTTCATGAAAAGAGCCTTTATTATTGACAATAGCTACTTATCTCTGGCGCACCCTTGTTAGTACACCAATCTTGCTGACTTGCTTTATTTTTATCATGACTTAAACGTGAACAATCTTAGTGCTGCCTTTTCGCTGATTCTCAGCAGCTTTAGAAACTCTTAAAATCACTACAATACATCATTAAAGTGGTAGTAACAGCAGGTGACCTAAAAATGAGTTGTGTTTGAGAATACTAATCGTAAGAACCTTACAATATGAGATTCTGTGTAAGTACGTTACCGACACTATTGCAACTGCATACAAACTCTGCTTATTACCAGTGATCGCAAGCGGAAATTTGCAAATGGTACTCGAAATAGAAACACCAAATCGTCCCATCACAATAAATAAAATTCCTACATCGCTAAACCAACTTTTATCACCGAAAACGGAAATTTTAAACCAAGCAAACTTCGGTACTAAACCAGCCATAACAATCTAGACAAATTCACAAACCGTCCCTTTAAGTACAGACATTCAGACCACTTTATCTATACCACTATAATAGATTTTATAGCCCTTTTTATGGCAGACCCTCCAATCTAATCTGGCAGAGCGTTTGATAAACAAAAAAAGTCATAAAAAGCCATGCGGAAAGGGCATGTCCTTGAACTTGACCTTTCCAGTACAGGGCTTGGATAATTGACCTTGGTAAGGTCATGGGTAGGTATTTAGAAATTTGCCTATGGAATTGTTTTGGATTCATCGCGTGATTGTAGGGTAGGAGTACCTCAAGAACATGTTTTAGGACCAAGTCAGTAATGTTAAAAAAAAAAAACATAGCCAGTCGTAGTCTATGATGAAAATCACCATAGATTACAATTGTGGCAATGTAAGCACGAGATTCTAAATAAAAATAACAGACAAAAAAGAAAATGTGAAACGCTTGAAGCAGAATACAGCAGCTATGTTCAAGTTACTAAACTACGAAAACTGTACCACCTGGCTAGTCTTACTTGTTAAACCATATTCACCTGTGCACTACATACGTGCTAATATCCCAGCACGAGACTAGATGATTAAATTATAATATTCCTCAGTTACGAAGTAACTCTCTCTGCGCTCTCAATTGGATTAAAACATTTGGGAAATCTTGTGCGAAACATAAATGTAAATTAATTAAGTATTCTTGTTTTCTGTCTATTTTTTTATTTCTACCATAGATTCGTACAAAGAGTTCATGCTTTTATTTAGCTTTATTGTTTAGTCCTGCCAACTCATTTGTATCAGAAGTGACTTTACGTACCTAAGTATCTTAACTTTTAGAAATATATTATGTTTATCTGTTTTCGAGTTTTGTTGCAACAGTTTCCTTCTACATTTTCCTCTGTATAATTAAATCCCCTAGGGCCTCAAAAGTCTTATCATCCTACGATTCTTTTCCCATTCTGAGTTATCAGTATTGAATAATCTTACTATTTCATCATCTTTCTTGAAAAGCGTCCACCCACGCTGCTTTTATAAGTTTAAATTTTATCTTCTCGAATTAGAGTTGCTTTTACAACACCCACTTCAAACCTGCCCACATGGTGTATTTTAATCTACTTACAAAAAAAAAGCACCTAAATCCGGAATTAATTTTAACTTAATAACGAACGGAACAATAAACAATGTTCCAAGCTTTTCTTCAGAAATTGAAGAACAGCTGTGGTTTCACAAGAAATTCAATTTCGTATAACAAGTAAATAAAACGTTAAGAAACGCTTCAGGCTGTTCGCACGTTCTAGACTTTGCGACTATTTGTCCAAGACTTATGTCGCACTTAATATTTGTCGTTCGGTAAATATTAGCTAGATTTGTGGGAGTCTAGGATTTTGTGGGCTGCGGGTTTATTGGTAGGTATTACTTTATGTTGTTACTTTATATTATACAGGGTGTAATTTTAATCACCGTTTTCCTCTTAAGGGGTCATTGTACTCATCATTATGAACAACTTTTACTATGGGACCAAACCTGAAATCGTGAAAAAGAAATCAGTTGTTCCCTACATTTTGACGAGTTATGCGAACATAAATGTAGGGAACAGCTGATTTTTTTTTCACGATTTCAGGTTTGGTCCCATAGTAAAAGTTGTTCATAATGATGAGTACAATGACCCCTTAAGAGGAAAACGGTGATTAAAATTACACCCAGTATTGATTTGATAAGTATTTGATTTTATTCTTATTGGGAAACAGGATTAAAGATACGTGCAGTCTATGATAATACTTATACATTGATTAATTTTATTGAATGTTGTGGTTTTCCTTTTTTCTCTATATATGACAAATAAACGAAGGATTTGATAGATTACTTATCCCTTTACTGTTATCCTGTTACATCCATTATTGTTATCCCACCTGCGTCATTATACAGGTAAACGTTATTTCTAATTTCATACTACAATAAATCAATGATAAATTCAACAAAAAATACAATTGAATCCATGATTGGGATATCACTTGTTTTCAAATATTTCTTTCCACGAATTAAATACAACTTGTTTTGTTTTTATTGGCTTTTTAGCCACAGATTGAATGTACCAAGTGCAAGCGTTCACGTTATAATCTCAAACACTTATGTTGTTCTAAGTATTTTAAATTTCGTATTTTGCCTTCCTTTCATTACTTTGTAACCTTTCACGATTTACAAACACCTACCCAGTTACAAAACCATTAAGCGTTTTAATTACATTTGCATCACCTGTTTCTGAGTCTCTTATACATAATTCAATTACAAAGTTGTCGTCAAGTCGCAAGTTTGGAGCCAACTTGTATTCAAAATTTGGTCTTCATTTCACACGAGAAATATAAACGTAAACGTGTCGTGTCACGTAAACGTTTAAACTCTAAGCTTAATTGAACACGTCTATAATGTGAGTATTTCTTTTGATTCGTTTTGTTTTGTATTATATATTATATATTTGTTATTTTGCTACATTTTGTGTTTAATTTTAAGGCTTTTAAAGGGGTTTCTTTTGAAGGGCAAAAAACTGCTGTTATTGGTTGAATGATTTATCAACAGCCAATCCCAGCAGGTTACGCGCGTTTGACAATTTGTCACATTAATTTTGTGATATTTTTCGTTCGAGAACCTGGCCCTATGGGTGGACCTAAATTATGTTTAATTTGTTGTTAACCATTTATCTTTTATTATACAGGGTTATTGGTTATATTTCGGCAATCCATTAAGGGTACGTGAGTTGTCCATTCCATTTTCGAGTAATTTTAATAAATATTCAAAATAAATATAACTATGAAATAAAAACATCAAATGTCGAATGACTCGAAAATTGTTGACATTTGCATAGGAGTAAAAAAATGGGTCATTAGGTTGCAAATGATCTCTCCAACATGCTTCTAAGGGATTGCCGATATTATTATATCCAATAACCATGTATTATGTCGACATTGTGTGTTCCCGAAAAGCAAAATCCTGACAACAAAAAGTTTATTTTCTTCTTAGACCTCAAAGAAAGGTGACAAAGAAATCTTGAAACTTCGACCTTTTTATATCATTTTTAAAATCTTTGTTATTCAAAGCAGTCTACTGTCTTAGAGAAAATATTAAAAGTTTGAGGTTAGTTTTCGCTAGTTACGAACTACTGTAGGTAAGTTCATCTTTGCTCGTGGCCTCGTGGGATATAATTGTTATTATAAGTTTATTTACCAGTGCTAAAAGAGTTTACTAAAAAAGAAGGACCTACTCTAGAAGTTGGATTGTGAAAGTCATTCTGCCTAGCCTTTTCCTAATCATGTCTGAAATCTGAAAAAACCATACGCATAATCTGTGGATTAATTCGAAGGCCTAGGCAGTAATTCCCTTTCCTATTTCATAGTAGTTTCAATAGGTAGTAAGTGTGTAATAATGATAACCTTGTCCTTTTTGTGAAGTCGGTTAAAAACATAGTATAATTATAGGTATATATATGTAACTGTGTGTAATAGAGTATAAGGTACAATGGGGTTGGCGTATCCGTGTGGATAAAAACCCCTTAAATTAATAAAGAATAAAAAATAAAAAAATGTCTAACCGGATGCAGCTGAATACCAGTAATTTACATGGAGCGACTGCCTATCTGACCTCCACAACCCATTAACTGGGTAATACGATACCCCTTGGTAAGACTGGTTGTCAGACTTTCGGGCTTCTGACGACTCGTAACGACTGTCAAATATCCACGAATGACAGCCGAAACCAACGGCTTAACGTGCTTTCCGAAGCACGGAGGAGTCTCGGTATGTAAAGATGGTCACCCATCCACGGACCAACCCCGGCAAGCGCAGCTTAACCTGATGGATCGACCCGTGCGGCCGTTATTACTTAGCCACGAGCTCCTCAAGTTGGATTTTGTGAAAGTATGTTATCGAAATCATAATAATTAGCCTATAATTCTCATTGCTGGGACACATGCCTCCTCTCTGTGAGACAGAGTGGGCCGTATTCCACCACGCAGGCCACAATTTGGTTGGTAGATGTCACAATGTCTTCGAATTTTTGGTTCTGGGAAATGCCATTCCTTCACGATGTTTTCCTTCACCGTTTTGTCAAAAATCATGGGCGTTTGTAATATTATAAGCGACTATTATTTCAAAATTCTTTTTTGAATTTTTGATAGCCCAATTTTTGAGAAAGGTTATTATAGGCTATTTAACATCACCCTACGACTCTTAGAAGCCGAAAAAAGGAAAACAGTCAGAAAGGAACGCTAAGCGAAAACGAAGTAAAAGCGCGGACGGGAGATACCATGCGACGCGGTGGGTCGAGGGAATAAGAAATTTCACGCGGACCAAATCGCGGGCAGAAGCCAATAAACGATAATAATATTACTTTACAAACGTTAAAAATCTATGTATTAGCATAGAAAATGCCATCTTCAAATTGACAGACCTTGCATCGACTAACCTGAAGTCCAATTCTCGTATTTAAAAAACGTTCACATTCAAGTCGCAATCTGTCAAACTTGTCAAAAGTATTGGTAAATTGATTGTATTTTTGACAGATTGCGAATGAGATATAATGGCAACGTTCTTAAAAATAACGGCAATTGACCCTCTGACCTACAATTCAGTTAAAGGTTCTCTCTGCCAGAAGTTTAGCATTTTCTCAATTTACATTCCAATTTCAAACTGAAAACAAAACAACATCACAGCATTCAGTGAATACCTGAGAATTCTCGCAAATAGTGCGACCCTGGGGTTTTAATCACTCTTTTGTTTTAAGCGGCGGTTTACATTTTAAATACGGGTTGGATTTAATAGTTGGTTTAGCTAGTGGAGTCGACGGAGCTGACAACACTAGTCTTTGGTACTTTTTTATGTAATTTCAGAATTAGTTTGCATTTAATTTTTGTAGAAGAGGAGCAGTGACTGCATTTGCATTGCTGTGAATTGTGATTTATCTAGTTGAAGGGTTTACCATAGTTTCTTTTTGGAAGGAAGTTCATTAACGCGACTTGCGGTACGAGTAAAGTGGTAGAAATCGTCACGTAACGAAAAATCGTTAAAGTGTCAAAAGATCATACAGAGCCATCTAGTATACAAATAAGAATTTATGTGGCTCTATTTAAAAAAAAAACAAAACCTTTTGGCATTTGATAACCACGACACCTACCGACTTTTTTTGTTCAATGGTTTTGTGGTTTATGCATTTAAAAATGACCTATATATTTTCAGAAAATACTCCATTTCATTAGATAGATAGGTACCAAACATGATAATTATATTAATCTTAAATAATCAAAAAACTTTACATGCGCTATTTGATGCTATGTTAGATTTTATGTGACGTCATAATAACCTATAACCCCCGGAACAATAATAATATGTCTATGTCACTTCCAAGGATACGCGTTTGTCAATATACGAAGTGTAGTTTGTGGGAACAAATACATACATATCTTGTTAAAAAAAAAACAATAGACGTAGATATATAGCTATTCCACTTAACTATTCCTAAAAAGTCATAAAATAAAAACCACTGTAAGAAATCGACACATGTTTCACCACTCAACGAGGCATCCTCAGGATGACGACTGGTCGCGAACCAAAACCACGTGTTGCCACGCCGTGTGCTGGACGCTGATAATGGATTTCCGCCAAATCACGCCTGAATCAATTAACTACCGCTCGATTCTGTAAAAATCTCACCGTGAAAACAGAGGTGAAGTGAGCTGTCATTCGATCCTAATACTAGAGATTGACACTATTGAAAGCTCACTTCACCTATGTTTTCACCGTGAGATTTTTACAGAATAGCACTACTGGCCTGTTAAAATCATTAAAAAAATCCTTTGGCTTTGGCGTAGACGCGTAAAAAAGCCATAGTGTCCTTTTTAGGAAACTCAATGGTCTCTTTGTCTCTAAACACAAGAGTGTCATAACCTTTTGGCCTGCAGTGCATAGTGCCCACCTCATTAAGCTCGTGATCGACTCATAAGCTGAATGGCCGATTGTTTTAGTTAATATATTTAAATGACGCCTGATTGTCATCGAGTCGTGGTTCGTGACGAGAGGTTATTGGATTGTGGTAGGTTAATATTTTAGCGACATATACATATATCTGTATGCTGATCAAAATGTAGATATGTAGGTATAGTCCCATTGCTTTCCCACTTGACAACAAATCCTAGTATAGGTAGTATGTTTATCTTATGAAGCAACGCGCGCAACTGCGAATTGGACCAACTGCGAATTGGACCAACTGCGAATTAGATGAATTTTTGAACATTGGACCAATCGCGAATTGGACCAATCGCGCCTAAAGGCTTTATTCGTGGTTGACAAGTGTATAAACACGCTGTGAATGTGTGTGTTAGTGCAGGAGCTCTCGCTACCGTCCGAGACAATGGTGAAGTCGGAAGTGTGTGTGTGTTATGCTGACGCTACTCGTCTTCTCGCATACATTCACATCGTGTTTATACACTTGGTTACCACAAGTAAAGCGCGCGTTCGCAAGGTGATATAAAGTTCTTTATCTGTACTGTTGTAAAAGGGTGATAAGAAAACGTGTCAAGTAGGATAGGTTAATGTCAAAAGCATTATCTACATATGGACGTCTGAAACACCAATAGATTGGCAATTATAGCAGAAAATACAGTCCGGGAAATTAATTGTTAACCAAATTGACACCCGTCAGTTTGCCGTGTTTTAGAATGCATAAATACAGAAGAATGTACACATACAATTTAAGTTGGAGGCTAGTAGCTTAACAATTAATTTTCCTGGCGTTACCTAACTGGTACTTTCTGCTATAATCACTAATTCATTACACTAAAAATGAAAATAGGAAAGTACCTACCTACCTACTTATCTTGTATTTTAAAATGTATTTATAATTTGTAGGTAGGAGGAGCGGCAGCTACCTTGAACTAGGTTAGGTAGATTCTGACTGGGGGGACGTGTGAATTAGGTTAACAAGATGCATAATTATCATAATGCATCTTATAAGCACACATATGCACCTTTATACGTTATTATTATACGCTAACATACGTTCATAAAACTTGTATAAAAGTAAAAATTTACTTACGCGCAACCTATCTTTTAGTTTAGTTTCTGCCTACCCTCATGGGAAGAAGGTGTGAGTTTATGTATGTAGGTACATAAATAACAACATTATACGTTTGCCAAAATAATCTGGTAAGTTCGTTTCCTCTACCAAATGAAAAGTAAATTAAGCAATAAAAATAAAAAAAACATTTGAAACACAAATTAACAAAAAGAAAATATTATTCTTCTCAAATTGGGTTCCTTCTTATAAATTTTAGCGACATCAAAGAAAATTGTTTGTTCGAATATTTGAATCCTTACTAATTAAAATAATTAATTATTATCAAGATCTACAAACACGTAAGTATGAAGGCCGCCTTATAATACGCAGTTGATTGATTTAGCACGCAGATAGTACTTCGTAATTTCAACAACATTATCACAGCCCGGCTAGCTCAGTCGGTAGAGCATGAGACTCTTAATCTCAGGGTCGTGGGTTCGAGCCCCACGTTGGGCGCAAACTTTTTGCAACAGCAATTGAGATTTTTTTTCTTTTCTCTGTTATTTTTCGCATTTGTCCTACTTATTTAACTTAAAAATTAAGTTATTTTTATTAAAAAATCTCACCTGCAATTTTTCTTTCTCTCATTTTTCTCCATAGTTGTTCAGCTTTCCTCATAGGCCAGTTCTCGACCTTGGCGCTGAAACTCCTGAAGAACTTGTACTCCTTGAAGTGGGACATTCTTCTCTCCATCTTGCTTGGGGCATGCCCTGTTGGGGGCGGCGAAGGCGCTTTCGGCGTAGTCGACGGCGAGGGCTCCGTATTTTTTTCAATTCTGTTTTCAATTTTATTTTCAATTTTGCTTTCAATTTTATTTTCAATTTTACTTTCAATTTTACTTTCCATTTTATTTTATATAATTATTAAACTTTTGCAATTCTTATTAAAACAATTTAAATTCGGATTAAATTTTTTGGCCCCGAATTCAAAATTTAAACTTCCATTTAATCATCAACTTATCTTTTAATTCTATTGATTCCATTTTCAAATATAGTTATTTTACATTAATATTTTTTATGAAAATATTGATTTAATACTACATTATTTTTCTAATTCCACTTATTTGAATTCACTTTTATTTGGTAAAACTTCACTTAAACACGATTTAACTTTAACTAATTTAAAACACTTCGCTGGACTAGTTTCCAATTTCGCCAAGTGTTTTCGTTAATTAACCTGAAAAAAATAAAGAGCAAAGTTTATTCATTAACTCAGTTATTGTTGGAGCGAATTCCTTTAAATTAGAGGAATGAAACGAATAGTTATTGAAAGCCATTTTGGTTGGTGGTAGGGCTTGTTTTAAGTCCGCCTGGCTAGCTACCACCATCTTATCTAAGTCTGTCGCCATAACAACAATGTTAAAAGCATTGTTGTGTTCCGGCAGTTAGAGATAAGATAGCCAGTTCCTCTGTGGTAGAGGATTCCGGGTGAAGCTCGCTTCCACCTTCGGCCTGATCATCACTTTCCATCAGGTGAGATTCTGGCCAAGAGCTTCCCCGTTGTGGATAAAAAAAAAAAAAAAAAAAAAAAAAAAACCAGTTGTTAAAAGTAACGGAGTTATAAATTGATTTGTTTTTTTCATTTTAAAGGATAATCCCCATTAATATATTGCTGATTAATCAATATACATAAACATAACATTACACCTTGTTTCCCCGAAGGGTTGGGCAGAGGTGTACCTATCTATAGTACACTCAAATTTCGCCAGTTATGTTTAAGTCCCATGTAATAGGGGGCAAGCCGTGTTGAGAGCAGTGGTGATGAAATAATTTACGCAAAGTAAAGCGCCTGTCGGGGTCCGAACCCACGACCTACAACTCGTAAGTTTATTTGCTACGCTCTGCACCTGCTCTGATTAATTGTAAAGGCTCCCGCAGATAGTCGCGAGGCGACTCTGGTGAAACAATTTCTATGAAAACTTCTCGGAAATTGTTCTACCGGTGTCACGTCGCGGACTGGCGTCGCGCCAATCAATTGAAAGAATACACTTCTGTAATGACGGTAAACCACTGTAAGGTCAATTAACAATTATTAGCACAGCTATCTAGGTACTTTACCGCCGATGGCGATCACAATACAAAAAAGTTTCAGTCGATTGATAAAAGTGCAAGTGCTAAGCAGGGTTTGATGCCCAGGTGGGGAAAACTGTTTTATGGTTTTCTATTACTATTTCTCAGAAACAGTCCGGAGTCTGGATATGTGCCTGGTTGATGGCAAGCAAATCTTTGAGGTCACTTATTCCAGTTATTGCTCGGTCACAAGATTGATAAGATAATCATTTTATATTTTTTTAAAAACAATTATTTTATCAAATTAAAAATATATCATAAAAAGTATTTTTTGTTCATTATTAATTTTAAAATTAGTTGACAACAAAATGGGCATTTTATTTTATTCGGCGCTCTTTTTACATGACTCAGTAACTGTGTCATTGTATGCCTAATGAATTTTTATATTAAAATTCATCACGAATCGTTTCGTAATTGCGCGGCACAGCTGGGCTGTCAATTACTTACAAAAAGATTTATTACAAAATTGAATAATGATATAATCATTGCTCATGTAAATGGATGAGATTTTCTGTTGGAAATTGTAACTATTAGGTAGATAAAAAAAGTAAAATAATGTAGCCCTAATAAACTCCATTAATTTATTATAACATTAAACAACTAACCGTTAACATTAAAAAAACAAAAATGTATAAGTAATAAACTCCGTTATTTCACGATAAATACAAAGCAATGTAATCTATTATATTTACCATTAACAAAAAAAAAAAAAAAGTGCAGTTTTCTCAACAATATTACACAATAACTATCGTTATTTCGCCGTTATTAATTATCTATTGCTAAATTTCTAATGTTGTAATAAATGGAGATCTAATGGGGATCTTATAACTTTTTGAACTCGTTCCGTTTAACGGTTGCAAATCTTTTGGAGGTTTATTTAGAAAAAGATTCTGAAACCTTCATCCCGTACACATTATTGATTTTTGGTAGAATGTATGTATTTATTTTTAATTGTTTTTTTTTTCTCAAGAATTCAGGCCCCTTTTTGGTGACAGTGCAGTTTAGAGGTGTAAAGTTCACTCATAGTTATAACACCTATTTTAACCACTGATGGAAACAGAGGGGTGTTATAGGTTTAACGTGTGTATCTGTCTGTCTGTTCTCTCGTAGCTCCCAAACGGCGGAACCGATTTTGATTATTATTTTTTTGTTTAAAAGGTAATCAGTTCAGCCGTTCGAAGATTATCAGCTTTTTCTAGTTGATGAATGGTTGTGCGCATCTACTTCGGATTTATGTGACGTCAGGTCTTTGATGCGTAGTTCGCATGTGGTGTTGTAGATGCCCCCACAACAGGTCGAGCCTATTGACTGCAGCAAGAGTGATACATTCAACTTTATTGCTCACATTCATATCATTATAATATCAAATTTCATCTCCCAGTGGTTCATGTTGTACATTGTCTGCCACTCAGTCAGCCAAACAATGGTTTCCAAAAATAAATTGCGTTTTCTTCTCATCCCCTAAAATTAATTTCCCTACAAAATAGAAATATTGAAATGGTTACGCGGCTTCGATATGCAAACCTCGATTTGTTTCCAATCGATTGGGGATTTAGCTGACTTTTGATTTAATTCGATTTAGAGCCCTTTCAAATATATTTTAGGTATCCATTTTGTTGAAGGTTTTAGGGGACTTAGCAGGCTTTCATTCACGTCAACCATTTAGGATGATTTGTATGCTGTGTGTCGAGCCATCTTTTGAATAACACTGGGCTATTTATAATTTCGCTTTTATGAATATTTGTAATTCAAAACTTGACCTGGTTTGTAGGAAAGTCGATTAACCTATTTTATTTTTGTCTCTTGGTTTTTTGTAGTGCATTTTGAAGTTGTTATGCTGCTCAAGAGTAGAATTGAATAGCAGTTTTTTAGCTGCTGAAGACATTATAGGCCTGGCCTAAATTAGGCCGACGGTCATCGTCATCAACTCATAAATCAAAATATTTTTCACCTCACAAGCTCGGAAAGATTCTGTTTGTCATACGAAATCTGAGGGCAAAAGTGCATTTTATCCGCTTATCCGTGGAAAGAGTTTTTAAAATTCGAACCCTTTCTATTCAATAATTTTCTATACCACCGGGTCTACTGAAATTGCATAAATACGTATTTCATGTCAATGCACCAACCTCATTATTAGAATAATCGCACTGGCCAGTAAGACGACTGCATGATATGTTTTTCTTGCACCCAGCATTTTCCTCACTGTAGTGAGGTGAAAAGTTGTATGTTTCGCTCGGAAGCAAAGTTATTTTGGGTCTCGTACCTTTGAAACCTTCGCAACGCCCAGGTTTCAATACAAGTACTCGCACCAAAAACCAACTTTGCAGCCTTGCATAACAAATAACTATTATTTCACATAAACCTACACGGGCAATAATGAAACGTGAGAAGCTAGGTGCACGGTGCCTAGTGGTCTTTTCCAATGGAGAAGAGCCATTGGAAGAGTAATTGGCTTTTACAATATTTTTATCTCTGCAGGTATTCTAACCTGCAGACATGGCCAGCCATGAACTCATATCGAATAGTAATTAATAAAAATGTCTAAAAATACTCCTCTGTTTGCGTTTCCATAAACTATAACCCGGGTAAATTATCATGCAGGCTCCATAAATTAGTTCGTAGCATGTCATTAGACTACTGAAACCAGCTTTATTTTACTCCCTTCGCTCACCTTGGAAAATCTTGTCCAAATTTTCAAACCACTCTTTCTGTTTGTGTGTTTTGGCCTTATTATTATGCAAAAGGTTAGGTCCTAGAGGTTACGCTCTAAAGGTCAAAGGTTCAACTAATTTCGTTGTGATTTTATTGTCCTCTGCAGTGTTTTTGTTTTACATGTCAGTTAATTTTTCAGGCGTATTCGGCCATGGTCCAAAAAGATTTTTAGGGATAAAATATTGGGAGTTGACTTTATAATGCTCTATCTCATTATTAATCTCTGAACCTTTGACTTAGAATGCAGTTAACGAGCAGCAGCGCAGTGCAGTTGCGAGTAACATTTTTTTTTTTTTAATCTTGGTGATAATGTTCATTCTTTCTCAGTATGAGAAGAGACCTTTACCCTAGCATATATTAATCTGCCTAGCCTTTTCCCAACTGTGTTGGAGTCGGCTAACCGTATGCAGCTGAGTACCAGTATTTAAATGGAGCAACTGCCTATCTGACCTCTTCTGACGACTCGTAACGACTGTCAAATATCCACGAATGACAGCCGGGACCAACGGCTTAACGTGCTTTCCGAGGCAGGGAGAACGCTCGGTATGTAAAGATGGCCACCCATCCACGGACCAACCCCGGCAAGCGCAGCTTAACCTGATGGATCGACCCGTGCGTACCCGTACTCTAGCATAATCAGCCTATAATGTTCCCACTGCTGGGACAAAGGCCTCCTCTTTCTGTGAGAGGGAGAGGGCCCATAATCCACGACACGGGCCCAGCGTGGGTTGATGGATGTCACATGTCTTCAATTTTTTCCCTTTACCCTACAGTGGGTCAATTGGAATATAGTCCCTATCCTACTAATGTTATAAATGCGAAAGTTTGTGAGGATGGATGGATGGATGGATGGATGTTTGTTACTCTTTCACGCAAAAACGATTGAATAGATTTGAATGAAATTTGGCACGCATATAGCTTATAACCTGGATTAACACATAGTATACTTTTTACCCCGATATTCCCACGGGATTGAGACTTACGCGGGTGAAACCGCGGGGCGTTGCTAGTAATATTATACATAGAATAGACCACAGCAAACTCCAAACCATTTATCACCAAAACAAATGGCATTCTCGACCACCACGAAAAAAACAATTGCTATCAGTATTTACCTCGAAACATTAACAACTACCAAGTAAATTAAAAGCAGAAATTAAACACTCCCTTGAGCATTTTGTACGAAGATCGATGAAAAGCCCAGGAATTACTGTAATTGAATATTCTCAAGTTTGATCGACCGTTTGCTTTTCACGTAAGAAGCTGGCCAAGTGTGTGTGAGTAAAAATGTCTGTCTGTGTTCGTTACAGTGAAAAGTTTGCATGTGTGTAAAAGGTGACTATGTGTGCTTTTGAATGAAAGGTGACTGTGTGTGTTTGATTAAGGTGGGTTTAGACTAAATAATCATAGAACCAAAACAAAAGCATTCTTTTCTTGATATTCCTGAGATTTTATTATGCATAGACAAACGAATGCTCTATCCCTGATTGCAGAAAAAGAATTGGGATAGAATATGCATTGGTTCGTTGGATCTAAACCGACCTTAAAATGTGTCTAACAACGCGTTAACACCAAGGTTACAGATTGTGTCTTCTGTTTTCGTTTATTCCCTATTCTTTCAAGAAGATCCCTAAAACAAGTTCTACACACTAGTTGTAAGTGTCCAAAACTTGTCAAATACTTATAATACGAGTAGTATTTGCCCACCGCAGTGTGGGTATTAAATCAATTGATCCAATTAGTATGAAGTCAGAAATAAAACTCGAATACAAGAAACCACTGATATCAAACTTTCATTATCAGGATAAGCTTATAAACGTTGAAATATAATTAAACCACAGGAGGATTCAAAAAGCGGTCCATTTTTTTTTTATTTGACGTGTAAAACTGAAGATGAACAAAATAGTTGACAAGATATGTCTGAAATACCGTCAAAGCCTGATACATGTTTTATACACGACATGTTTTTGACAAGACTGGTAAAAAAATTAAGTATTAGAACTGCTTTTTCAATTTGTTTACTATTTACCACTTACGTTTGCTTTTACAGGGAAATTGGTGTAAACATGGGGTAAGGATTGCGTAAAGCTAGGGTTTTATAAGAACCCGGTGGCTGCCATAAAACAGCCGCAGTGACAGCCGCCATGAAAATGTTGGCAGATGTGTAAAAAAAAACTCTTTGGGAACCCACCCATTTACTTTCATAAGTAAACCCTAGCTATAGAGTGACAGGTGTCTTTGTGTGCGTTAGGGTAAGAACTCGCTATGTGTGTGAAGGAAAATTTTCTTCTGAAAGATTCTGCGAGTTTGTTTTGTGCGTTTGATTTCCGTTTAAGAGATTTATTTTTATGCCGGAAGTGCGTGTTATTTTATTAAATTGAGATACTGGGTTAACTCGATAAGGATTGAGTTCTTTTTATACGAAAAAGGCCACCATGTTTGTAAAATTACATTAAAAGGTAGTATCTAAGTGTTTAGAAAAAAGGTGATACAGTGTACGTCCTACAACCGGTTGTTGATTAAATTTTTTTTTGTGGTATAGAGTAGGAATTGTATTAACAACTTTCTCAGATTTTCAACAATTAGCATCAATTTTACGAAAAGGAGAAAAAAATACAATAGACGTAGATATATTTAGTAAACTATTCCGCTTTACTATTCTTAAAGAGTCTTAAAAAACCCTGTAAGAAATCAAAACATGTTTCACCTCTCAACGAGGCGTGTTAACACGTCGTGTACGGGTTCGCAACAAGTCAATCGCCATTCTGAGGATGCCTCGTTGAGAGGTGAAACACGTGTCAATTTCTTACAGGGTTTTTTAAGACTCTTTAATTAAGAATAGTAAAGCGGAATAGTTTACTAAATATAAATCTACGTCTATTGTATTTTATAATGGATTTCCGCCAAGTCACGCCTGAATCAATTAACTATCTTAAATTTGAAAAGGAGAAAATCAAGAACCTTTCACAAAGTAGCAAAAATATACTCTCATAAAATCACCATGTCTTCATCAAATATTCAGTAGCAAAATATAAAATTATTAGAAGGTCTACCCTGTATAACAATATTTATCTATGTAAATTGAATGAACCAAGTGGGTCACGGACTCAGGGATAAGGGACCCTAAGGGACGGCTTATATTTAAAGAGAGAGTTATATACCTTATATTATTATATTACTTATATGTATATATTTTATATAGACCTTATACAATATACTGCGACTGCAGTCTTTTCGAGTCGAGATTTTGCACATGTAGATTTTGTTTTTTAGAGGTAAGAGGAACAGGGTGTAACGTTCACTCATTCTCTATTGAAAAGGGAGGCTCCTTCGACCAGACGGGTGTCCTGTCTGGCAGGCAACTGCCCAACTTTTGATGTCGGATAGTCTTATATATGTTGATGGCGGGGTAAACTCTAATTGCGCAATAAAGGATTTGTGTGACGTCTTTGATGCGTAGTTCATTAAGGCTCATTAAGTATATCACCTACTAGTCTAAGATCCCGTCTATCTTACACAATAATCATCTGATTCTCTGATCTTGTACTAAAGTCTAAAATATAAACATTTTAATTCATTTTTGGTCTGAAAGAAAGAAAGAAAGAAAAATATTTTATTTGGGACACGCACAGGAAATAAAACAATAAACTATAAAAACAAACGTTAAAACTAACAAATTATGTAAAAATATAAAAAAGTAATAAAAAAAAAAAAAAAACAAAGTGCAAAGAGAACCTGTGCGTGGCCAAAAAGGCTCCTATCTCAGCATAATGCTACGATATTTGAGCAAAAGTAAACAAATACCGCAGCGCTGGTATTCTGATAGGGCCCACTGTGATGCCACGGACACACCTACGGACATGAAATAGATCCCACAGAGGAATAAAAGTAATGTAGTGGTCTGGAAAAATAGTGCTGTTTTAATTTC
This sequence comes from Eupsilia transversa, assembly GCA_914767815.1. Classification (NCBI taxonomy): domain Eukaryota; kingdom Metazoa; phylum Arthropoda; class Insecta; order Lepidoptera; family Noctuidae; genus Eupsilia; species Eupsilia transversa. Next base: position 9,666,213 of record OU611893.1, on the reverse strand, counting down.
ATACTTTGATTACAAGACCACTCAAAGATTTTTTGCAGAGAACGATATCGACAATAGCTATGTAGGTCCATTATACAGGCTAAGCTCAGCCTCTAGGTACTAGACTATGTATTGGGACATAACATTGTCTGTAATCATTGATGCTTGCCAATTTCCCTGAGGAGCGGTACTGAGTAGAGCTACCAATTAATAGTGTATGGAGATTCCCGCCTGATTAGTCTTGAGGATTCAAGAGGATGGCACGCGTCAGACCCTGTGTAACATTATTTCAATAATTATAATACCTGCTTAGCTTTAAACTGTCTGTGTGTGTGTGGGTCCTGGGTCGATTCCCAGGTCGGGCAAAGTGTTATTGGGTTTTCTATTAGGAATTTGTCAATAGCAGCTCGAGCTCTGGATATTTCTACTACATGGGACTTAAACATAACTGGCGACATGGTGGTGTACTACACGTACATCGCTCGCTAACCCAATATATATGTATACATTGATGGTATAACAGAATGAGGAGCTCGTGGCTAAGTAATAACAGCCGCACGGGTCGATCTATCAGGTTAAGCTGCGCTTGCCAGGGTTGGTCGGTGGATGGGTGACCATCTTTACATACCGAGACTCCTCCGTGCTTCGGAAAGCACGTTAAGCCGTTGGTTCCGGCTGTCATTCGTGGATCTTTGACAGTCGTTACAAGTCGTCAGAAGCCCGAAAGTCTGACAACCAGTCTTACCAAGGGGTATCGTATTACCCAGTTACTGGGTTGTGGAGGTCAGATAGGCAGTCGCTCCATGTAAAATTCTGGTATTCAGCTGCATCCGGTTAGACTGGAAGCTGACCCCAACATGATTGGGAAAAGGCTAGGCAGAATGAGATGGTATAACCGAATATAAGATCAATATGGACCCTGTCGGGCACAGAAAAATTAGGAGAGAGGAAAAGGGCTAAGCAGCAACCCTGAAAATATTACAGGGTTGATGTTATGTTATTGTGTCTTTCATTGTACTGTTTATTCCAAATTTTCTATTTTATTTTGTATTGTATTCACATTTTAGTTTGTTCATGACAGATATCAGTGACATCATTGTGGACAACTATCTCTTGGCCTATCCAGATGAAATTTAGTAAACTCAATCTGTTTTGATGACAATACATTCATTTTGTGCTATTTATTGGTGCAGCAATATCTACTATACAAATGATGAATTCTATTGTTTCACGGCATAAATACTTATTCATTGAAATTGAATAGCCAAACGTAATCATATCGATGATGTGCAAGTTTGCTAACAAAATCTGTGTATTCAACGAAGCAGCCGTTTTGTGCGCAGTGGTGGCCCAATAATAAATAAATAATAAATAATAACTTTATTTCCAAGTTTACAATTTACATATCGTAGGTTTTAATATTATGACAATATTGTATTTAAATTGCAAGAATCACTGATTATCTCCACTGGCACCCAAGCTAAGATTAAACTTGTGTTATGGGTACCAGGGCTCTCTCTATTGATACATTTTCCAATTTAAACAAACAAGCAAGTGCGGAGCTACATTACGTAAGTGGCTATCTTTGAGTACAAAGAGTAAAGAAAATAAAGTTAGTGAAAAAGAAAAGAAAACAATAAAAATACAAATTAAAATTACTTTAATTTAAAAATGTATAGAAACGGCGACCGAGTTGTAGGTCGTAAGTTCGAACCCAGGCAGACACTTTGGGGTTTATTTATAAACGCTGCTTAAAGTTAAGTAATGATTAGCGACTGATTAACCATACATTTTGACGTTTGAACGTCACTTAACTTTAAGCAAAGTTTATAAATAAACCCCTTGGTGTAAATTATTTCATCACCACTGCTTTCAAAATGGTGAAGGAAAGCATCGCGAGGTAACCGGCATGTCCTAGAACTAAACATTCAAAGACATGTGACATTCACCAACCCGCATGTTGAATTACATAAGGCTGACTCCCTCTCGCAGAGAAGAGGCTACAGGGATTATAGGCTGATAGTGCAACGAAGCGACTTAGGAAGCTGTTTCTTAATTCTTCAAATATTTAGACATGACTGCCTCATGATCAAATTCTTGTGTCATTATATTATTTATGTTTTTATTTTTTATTTTATATATTTTTAAAATGTGTTTTAGTCTTTAGTTACTGTCATTGGTTGCCGTTGTAGCTAAATAAATAAATACATTATTTTGGTAGTTATATTAATCAGTATTTTCATCCAAGATTTATTGTCGTTCCGCTGCAGATTTTTTTAAACGTAGGTAACTAATTCATATAGGTACCTAAGTAACTAAAATACTTCAATTAGAACGTATTCAAGTAGCGTAATTTTATGACCATTATTGTATGTGCTTTTAACCCATATAATATTATTGTCCCCATTCACCCTTTTGTTATGGCAAACTGTGCGTTATGGGATTTAGAATAGAATAGAATAGAATAGAATAATTTATTTGTGAAACATAGGTAATTACATATAAAGATCTTAAGAATTAGGTAGTGCGCTATGTTTTGCCAATAGTGACATACAAATGATATGATTTGCCATTCGTGGATAGATATCCCATGGATTACAGCTAGGGATGTCCCTTGACTCTTGCTTAATGTTACGGCGCCTTTATAGTCCCTTCGCGTATAATTATATGGACAGCCACACCTGACTTATAACAAAACCCAAAACGTCGAAGAATACGTTTACGTTTTACCACACCTGCACTGATATTGAGAAGTTTTTTTTTTTAATTTCAGCCCTAGTGATTTGCTTTTTGTAATAACAGTAAAATGAGAAAGGGTAATGTACCTACCTATATTTTCCAAATTGAATTTTTACCCATTTATAACAGCTGTTTGTAGTTTGCGCTGAGAGATGAAAATTTATAGAAAACTATGTAGGTACCTACCTATGTACACGCCCCGCGTTTTAGTATTCATAAAGTTTTACAACAATTTTACGCGGACTCGAGTCATTATTTTGCTATTTCAGGGATACCATTTAAATACCTATTGAAATATCTCGGAGTTATCGCTAACTAGTCGGTTGATCGGTGTATAGTCAGCGTCAATAAAAACAAGCGCATTAAAAAAAAAATGTGGCCGTCACGGGTCGCCCGGCAGAATGAAACATGACGGGGAGGGGGCGTGACGGCACAGAGAGCGTCATTCTGCCATGGTATAAGAGTTGATTTTACTCCCAAGGGGCGCAAATAGATGTTTAACATGAAAAACAAATCGACAGATTTAGTAAATTTTTGATAATGGGATACAATTATGGTTTACGTGTTGTAAGTTTATTACACTAGAACGAAGACTAATTAAAATAAATGCCTATGAAAATGTTGAAATATTCAGTAATTTTAAACCCTACAATTATCAAACGCGTAGGGGATGAGATGGGAAGGGAAGAGATGGGATTAAGCCCAACAAATACTGGAAACTATACAAACAAAAGAATACCCGAAAAAAAAATCTCACATTTCTGAAGAACCATGAAATATGACGTATCACAACAACAATAGACCAATCCTCCCCTCGTACATATATGTAAAAAAAGTATACAAAATTCCTTGGAAATAAGTATGAAAGTTAAGGTTTTTAATAAAATCTTTATTAAAGAATGGCAGATGCTTTTAAAATGGCGATAAAGAGATGAAATAAGGTATTTAGAATGTGGAACTCTGAAATTAAATTCGTGGAAAGGTTATGGAGGAAGGTAAAAATAATGGTAAAATAATACCAGCCTGATGGACACCCCTCCGTGTCTCGGTTCGTAGATCTTTGACAGTCAGAAGTAGTCAGAAGTCTAAAAGTCTGACAACAATTCTTACCAAGAGGTATCGTGTTACCTAGTAGCTGAGTTGTGGACGTCAGATAGGCAGTCGCTCCATGTAAAATACAGGTACCTACTCAGCTGTATCTGAGTAGACTGGAAGCCGAAAAACACTAGGGTACTTACCTATCTTATCTGTTTCATACACAGAGTATTGTGTGCTCGATTCTATATGGGGTCATGGGGTAGGTATGTTAAAGCAAACTTTTAAAGGTTTCCCATCTTTATATTTCTGTAGGTAATTCTACCAGCACGCGTAGCATGGCTACCATAGAAACAGGTTTTGTCGACGGAAGAATATACAAAATGACAGATTCTTATTATGAATCTGACATTTGGTCGACAAAACCCGCTATGCGTGCTGTATTACTAACACATTCTATTCTATTCTAAATCCAGACGGTTGTAAATGAGATAAACTTAAGAGTTCAGCACGTGCATTTTAGTATAATATTTCTAAAACTGCGTTTGTTTTTAACGATAACTTTATCGTTCTATTTTCATTCCCTGTTTTCCTCATACCTGCACGTGCAGTTATCTAAAAGTAACTAGGGCAACACCAATTATGGTTTATAAACATTTTTTTTTTTACTGAAAACTTTTAACATTTATTTCAGAACAATAATTATATGTATGTGGGTAATGTGGATGTGTGTGTATTTTCAACTAAATATTCATCTAAAGAAAAAGAAAGAATAACGTTTATTTGGACACAGTTCGTGAAACACAATGACAAAAAAAAAAACATAATCCTTGCAAAATTCGCAATTTAAATTATGGGCATTCGGTCCGAGTCAATATTTATGTAGGTTTAGCACAATAGTTATGATGACATAAGGGTAAATTCCACCAATTCTAGGACCATTAGGTGAAATTCAGAATCTTAGAAGTCACGATAAAAATGTTCCGAACATTATGTAAAACTACTTTTACTTCCATGTTTAGGTCTCTAATTTATTGTTTATTAATAAATCGACTACTTTATTTAAAACCCAAAACCCAAAATATTAATTTGGTCGCTCCAAATGATTTTAAGTACAAGTTTTAAGTGGATAATTATGAATCGACCAAAAAACATGAAAATTAAGAAAACAATTGAAGATAATAATTTTGCATCGATTTTAGTTATAATATTTATATTTTACTGTTTACACCACGTAATCGATAATTTTACTACACGTGCGGTAAAAACTATAGATAGGTACATAAAGATCGCCATGGTTTACCCTATGTTTTATGTTATAATAATGAAAACCAAACAGACTTTGTTTGGCTTGTGCTAAATTTTCCTGCCAAAAGGTTGAGTGCAAAAGTTGATAGTTTAATGTGATACAAAATTTCTGCTAAAAGCTTTCAGGTATTTTTCAATTAACTCTATACAGAGTTTGGAGTTAATGCGACTTATGAAACAGCGCATTAAATATATTTAAGGTGACTAATATTTTGTAACAATATAATTTAAAAGAGTGTCTGTGGAGTTTCTTGCCTGTTCTTCTCCATAGGTACCTACTATGTATTGGAATGGGCAACTAGCTACATATTTCTGACTGACAAATCAGAAATTGAATTTCCTTGACAATTCGAAAGTCGTCAATGGTTATTTGAAATAGATGCTTAGAGTGAGAGTAAGTGAAGGGTACCTACGTTAATTTTGGGGCCCTTTTTATTATTGTTATATTATTTTTGAAGTAATTATGCCATTTGATTAATTACATTTTTTTCTATAGTATGTATTTGTTTTTTAAATCAAACATTCAAACAATAAATTATTTTTTATTACATTGTCTGATTTAATTAAAAAAATACAACATGACTCTAAAAATAATGACTGATTTACATAAATGGTTAGTCTTTAATGAAACGTAAACATTAATCTGCAATCAAAACTTTAACAAAATTTCGCCCTAAATCCACCAAAGAAACCGAATAAAAAATAATGTTTTCCCCAAAATAAAAAACCATCATCAAATATAATTTCCGCAAGGCCAAAACTATAATTGCAGTAAATCTTATCATAAATATTCGTCCGTTACGATTGCACGGAAAGAAAAACATTAAATAAATCATTGACATTGACTCACCTCACTATATGTCTTTCATTTATTAACACTAGCACTAAAATCACATCACTACACTGAAAAATAAACGCACTTATTTACAAAAAGCACTTATGATAGTCGATAAAAAGTTGAATCGCTCGCGACTTCGAGAGCTGAAGGGAGCTCGTACGAAAACCGTCCTAGCTTGCCACGAGAATCTACAGGTCTGACCGCAATGCCACAGAATTTCCCGCTCCAAAGCGGGCAAGAGACATCGTCATGAAAATCCTATTAGTTGGAGCGAGATAGACATGTTTCGCATCTGCGGAAAAGCTTGCAGAATATACATAAGTATGCTAGTGAATGCGGCGGTCTATAGGCATTCGGACCATCCGATAGCTTATGTTAAATTTATAATTCATTCACTATGTTTGTTCTAGTTTTCCCATAGTTTAGTTATAACCAACATTGTTTTTTTAATAGGTATTATTTTTAGTTAGTTTAGTTTAAAAACCAGGTGCGATTTTTAAACACTTTTTGGGATAACATCGTACGTTTTATGGTTTTCACGTGCGGTTTTGGGTTTGAATTCTTAAAATTGTTACCTTTACGCTGAAATGTACGCAATGTATGAGAATTATTCAGGCTTTTAGCTTCTAATGAGATCAATTTTATCGTTGAATATTTATTTACTTGAATGTTATTCAGCTTGAAGATAATAACGAAAATAATTGTGATTGAAATTATGAAAATGTCTGCGTTTATTAGACGAAAATTATCTACTTTTTCTCATGGGTTTATTTTGTATTCCTTGACATTCAACGAGCTTTTGAAAATTCTTTATCTTATAGCAAGATAAAGAATTTCATCATAAACTAATTTAATGACCTAATATAACTAAAAAGGTATCAAGGTATCAAGACATTGATATCATTTTTTTTGGTGTTTGTTTAGCCGGCTAAACACCAAAAAAAACATCAAACAAAAAAAAATTATATCAAAAATGTGATATGTGATATCAAACGTGTGACTCCGGAGTCACACGTTACGTCTTTATTAAGTAATGTAATTACGGCATAAATCGTACAGATTATGATGATACCCTTTTGGTTTCGCCGTAGTCGGGTAAAAAAGGAGGAGGTTCTCAAGTCGACGGGTAACTACATTTGTTTTTGTTTTATAATTATGCCTAACTTTTTACAGAGTTGATCGATTTTGACGAATCTTTTTTTTATTAATCTGGTCATAAACGTCAATTTAACGAGCTCGTGGCTAAGTAATAACAGCCGGACGGGTCGATACATAAGGTCAAGTATGGTGGCCGGGGTTGGTCCGTGGATGGGTGACCATCTTTACATATCGAGACTCCTCCGTGCCTCGGAAAGCATGTTAAGCCGTTGGTCCCGGTTGTCATTCGTGGATCTTTGGCAGTTGTTACGGTTCGTCAAAAGCCCATTCCCCAGTTACTGGGTTGTGGAGGTCAGATAAGAGTCGCTCCGTGTAAAATAAGTACTGGCATTCAGCTGCATCCGGTTAGACTGGAAGCCAACCCCAACATAGCTAGGAAAAGGCTAGGAAGATTGATTGAAGTCATAAACTTAAATTGTAGACTTTTTCACGACCTGTTAAGAGGGTTTATTCTGAAAGTTGGCAACGTCGCAAATAGATGTCAAATATTTCGCTGTTTTGATTAATTTGATAATATTTCTGTATGGAAATAAAAAATGTGGCTAACTAGCGAACTCAGTTAGTCAGTCAGTTAGTCAACTTTGAACAAGTTAACGATGCCCTCTCTAAAGTTGTGCACTGGTTTAATGTAAATAATCTTCTACTCAACGAAAAAAAAACTAAACTTATTAAATTTTCAACGCCAAATGTCAGGCAGCTAACTACTAATGTTCAAGTGAATGGAATAGAGTTGGACCCTGTTGAGTCGACAGTTTTTCTTGGAATAACGATTGACGGTAAATTACAATGGGGCCCACACATAGAAAAATTGTCAGGAAGACTTAGTTCGGCCGCCTATGCTGTTAAAAAAATTAGGCAGATAACTGACGTGGATACAGCCAGAATTGTTTATTTTAGTTATTTTCATAGTCTTATGTCATATGGGATTCTTCTCTGGGGAACCGGTGCGGACATTAATAACATCTTTGTTTTGCAGAAAAGGGCTGTTCGAGCCATTTACAACCTAGGTCCAAGAGATTCCCTTCGAGAAAAGTTCAAAGAAATAGATATTCTGACTGTAGCCTCTCAGTATATATTTGAAAACCTATTGTATGTACACAAAAATATTTCAAATTTTAAGAAAATGTCCGATATTCATAGTTTAAATACCAGGAATAAACACAATCTTGCCGTACATCGAACTCGCCTCCACAGAGTAGGCAACTCGTTCATGGGCCAATGTATACGCTTTTACAACAAACTTCCCATTAACATTCGAAACTTACCCATTAAACGTTTTAAAAACTGTATCAAAACTAAACTTTGTAAAAAAGGGTACTATAAAATTTCTGATTATTTAGAAGACAAAAAAGCTTGGGAGTGAGCTGCTCGCTCTGCTAAAATTTGTGATAAAACCTTTATGGTTTTAACTTGCCACTTTAATAATAAATATGTAAAATCATGAAAAAATACCAGTTTTATATACACATTGACATTGTTGAATATTATAACAAAATGACATGATTACTTTGTTAAGTATTATATTATTTTTTAAATATTGTGAATGTGAGGACTATGTGGATCATTTTTTTATTTCTTTATTTTACATTTAGTGTTATTGATGTTCTGGCGGTTTGAGTATTCTATGCGGCCTACTCAAATGTCCTTTCTTTGGTATTGTTCGTCGAGTCGCTGAGCTCCTTAAGTTCTGAGATGAGCTCCTCGATTACTGACAATTGCTTGCACTGACTGGACAGGTCCACTCAAATCTGTGTGGTTCTTTCCTCAAAAGACCATTTCAGACACTATCTACATGGTCCTCATATGGCCTGACCAAGATAATGTCTGGACTTTAAAAGAGACTGTGACCTCTGAGTTTGTTTCGGCCTTTCTTCTCAGAGTAGTCAGATAGGAAACGCCGACCTCATCTAGCTTAGCTCTAATATTTTTTTAACATGACGTGTAAAAGTGATTCCGATATCCTATTTACAGAATAAACAATTTACAGAATAAATAAAATTTCATTTCATTTCATTTCATTTCATTTCACTAGAATATTGATTATGAAATGCAACAATTAATATCGTAACACCGAATAGTTAGTTTTAGATGTAAAAAAAGTATTTGGTAACTTTCCAAATGCCTTTTTTTCACCTAAAACGGGTACAACATCAAATTCAATGTTATAATTGCAATTCATTATTAATATTCTAGTCAATTGGTTAGCCACATTTCTTATTTCCATACAGTATTATTTCCAAATTAATCGAAACAGGTAAATATTTGACAGCTATTTACGACGTTGCCAACTTTTAGGATGCACCCTCTTAAGATGTAGTGCTATTTAATAGTTCGCTGGTCGCTGTCACTAATGTCAACTGTCAGTTCACCACGAATGGCGGGAAAGTGGGAAACAGTTGAAAGTAAGGTGGTACCTGCACAGGAGGCTTGGAGTGGTGATGAGCCAGTGTAGTGATATAATTAGCTTAAATACGGGATCAACAGGATTCTACAAGAAAAGTGGTTATATTTGCTATCTTAATAATAACCACGATTGGCTTAGATTAGTGATCACATGGATTGTTGGTATTTACGTTTACGGTAACGAAAACTATTCTGTTGACATAATTCTTTAGTTAATTTATAATTCAATGAGCATTCTTCAATAGAAAAGTACAAAACCTCTTACACTAAATATTTTTCTTCCAACTACGTAGTAATGTTATCATTAATCACTACAAAACCGATCACAAAGGACGTATTTTTTGTTTAGAACCAAAACAGTGCAGTAATGTTATATGAAATCTCATTAATGCACTGTTTAATCTATATTTTTTAAAGGTTATCTTAAATTAAATGTAAACATCTACAATAAAAAAACAATGCTCTTAGATGCGCCGCTCTTAGAGGTCCCGCTGACAGGTGCGACACGACTCTAGTAAAACATCATTCTGCCTAGCCTTTTCCCAATCATGTTGCGGTCGGCTTCCAGTCTAACCGGATGCAGCTGGTGCTCTAGTAAAACAATTTCTATAAAAACTTCCAAATTAAATTGAAAATTTGGAATTCTTCTACCAGAATCGCGTCACGCTTGTCTGATCCAGCCTTCAGGAAAGAACACACAAATACGATAAATTCACTATTTTGGCTAACATTCATTCTGACCACGAATCCCATTCACTTTCACGATTGTGTTTATTTAAATGAATATTATTCTGTAGGCATTGGCAAGAGTTCAAAATAATAGCAATTACGGCCCGCCTTTTATTTTTATTTTTCACCATCGTATTTATGAATGGAATTATTTATAATATGAATTGAAAGTTTTAAAGAAATAGCTAAGATAGTCAGTCAGACGGTTTAGGGCAGTTCACGAAGAATTGGCGGGATAAAAAGCGCGGGTAGAAAAAGCGGGGGGGTAACTGGAATAAGCAAGGACGGCTTTTCCAAGAATAAATACAGGATAGAACTCTTCTTTAATACGAACATCTGTTCCTAGTCTATGATGAAGGCCATGAATAAGGAAGTTTTTTTTTTTTTTAATTTCGTGCAAGATTTGAAGGAAATGTGATAATACGTTTTTCAATGGGCCTTTATTCTGAGAAGCATCACGGATTCTTTATTTTTTCCCGGTAAGATAAGTTAGAACTTACTGAAATCTATACCAATATTATAAAGAGGTGAAGTTTGTTTGTTTGTAAGTTTGTATGTAGGGTTAATCTCCGAAACTACCAGTCGGATTTGATTTGCATTGGATAGCCGAATTCATGAGGAAGGTTATAGGCTATGTAACATCACGCTACGACCCTTAAGAGCCGAGCAAAAAGAAAAAAGGCAGAAAGAACGCTAAGCGAAAACGAAGAGTCGCGGTGGGTCGGGGGCCGAAATTTTACGCGGACAAACTCGCGGGCAGAAGCTAGTATTGTATTATGTTATTGCTATGATGTTATTTTATGTTTATCTATTTTTATAACAGTGCATTCTCCCTATCCTTACATACGGCGCTCAAAATTGGTCATGGACAGGTCAGCAGGGGACCAAGCTCGAGATTTGCTAGCGAGCGATGGAGCGTAGTATACTTGGAGTTCGATTAACCGACCAGATATGGAACACGATACTGCGCTCTAAGACGCAAATCGGTGACGTCGTCTCCCAAAAAACAGCTAAGCTTAATTGGGACTGGGCCGGACACGTTTGCCGCACGTCAGATTCATTGTGGGCTAAGACCACCACAACATGGGTACCTGAAAACGTCCAAAAAAATCGCGGTACTATAAACTCAAACTAAAAGCATTTATTTCAATTAAACCATTTACAGGCACTTTTGAATTGTCAAGGAGTCGGTCAGTCACAATCAAAATATTAAGGAGGTAGTTGCCCATTCCAAAGCGTAGTAGGTACCTATGGTGAAGAACGGGCAAGAAACTCCACGGACACTCTTTTAAATGAAAAATTGTTACAAAAATTTATTACATCATTCATTTTTCAATAACTTATACATGTGAGAACAATGTAGAAAGACGTGCATGATAAATGCATCCGTACATAAAAATAAAAACAATTCAAAAATTACAAATAAGCCATGGCAGCTAAGAGATGACCAGCCCCAACTGACGGCGCCCGTTCACGAACATGACGCATGGATTAGCACCATTCAGCTCAACCATTTTGAAGGGAGCTAAATGATCCAACACACACGCCACCATCAGCGAGACATCTGAGTGAGCATGACATACTCACAGCCACCAGGGCACATTCAAGTCAATGAAAGACATAATATTACCCGGTAAATGATAGCTCTATAGTACATTATAGACATCTAGAGTATCAAGTATTAATCTTCTACAAGCTAGTCTGCACAAAGATCTAGACTGAAAATAGGTCAGCTGCATAGATCATAGACATAAACACCTTGTTATGATCTCGGCACTCAGACTTTATTAGCAGATCAATATTCCTACATATACGTATACAGGGTTACTGGTTATAATTATGTCGGCAATCGGTTAAAGGGATATAGGAGAGGTCATTTGCAACCAAATGACCCCTCATGACCCCTATGCATAATATGATTTATGTCAACCATTTTCGAGTAATTGAACATTATATATTTCAAAATGTATGAAATAAAAACATAAAAAGTCAAATCAAATATATTTATGTCGGATTCATAAGTTATATCCATAGGTGTTAGTAACAATAAACTTATCCTAGTGCTAGTACTGGTTAACATTAATTTAAGCTCATCCACTGCTTCAACAGTGGAGAATCCCACCTGTTAGCCAACGCGTCTAAGATGCCGTTCGCAGTGCCCCGCACGCGTCTGAGCAGCGAGGCGCTTCGCTTACGGATGATAGCATAAAACAATCAATGCGCGCCCCAGCAAACGTAGCCGACGCGCTGCAAAAACGAGGCAGTCCAAACAACACCCTAAACGCATTTTTATATTGAACACTATTACTATTGAAATGACTTCCTCGATGTTTTTTATATTTGCATAGGAGTCAAAAGGGGTCATTTGGTTGTAAATGACCTCTCCTGTATCCCCGTAATGGACTGCCGAAATATAACCAATACCCGTGTATTTCTGCTAGTCGTTCTAATGCACTTACTATTATGTTTTCTCGCAACTTCGTTCGCATAAAAACTTTACCGCTAAATGACCAGCAACCCACTAAATTCACTTAAGACATTTTATGCTATAGGTACATCATTGTACAAAAAAATCTTGATAGCTTTCTCTGTTACAATTTTTTTGTATCTGTTAGTTATTATATTAGGTAAATTCCGCTGTCTAATTGCGTAATACATTTTCGTAAACAATTAAAACTAATCTGTTTCATTTTGACAGTTCAACAACATTCATTGCGTTATTTACTTTGTTGAGCAGAACTTTTTTGGAACTTATGAAGCAATGGATTAGCAGTCTGTTTCAAAACGATTCAGATTGTGATTAATCGAGTATTAAGCAATTAGGGTGCCGAAATCGCGTATAAGGCAAAGTTTAATTGGGTTTTTCTGTTAGGAGAACACGGGCTAAACACACGATAACTTGAAATGGAAAACGTGGTTTCCTGCCTAATTGAAAAAGTTGTAATACCTTAACTAATTACTGAAAGTTAATACATTGGATGGACGCAGCGCATTTCGTTCCATTTTTGCAACGTATAACACTAGTAGTACACACGGCTACATATCAGGCTATATATTTCCAGTATAAGCTGATCCCGCATTGTATAGGATTTCTGTACAATGAGAGGTCAGCTTATACTGGAAATGCATAGCTTGATATGTAGCCGTGTGTACATAGTTTCAAACTTCTGCCTACTTTTCTATATATTTTTAGGGTTCTGTTATTCTGTACCCCAAAAAAAACGGAATCCTTATATGATCACTTCGTTGTCCGTCTGTCCGTCCGTCTGTCTGTCATTCTGTCAAGTCCCTTTTTCTCAGAACGCGCGGGTGGGTATCAAGTTGAAATTAATATCAAATACGCAGGTTTAAGGTCCCTGATAGCTCTAATAAAATTATCCAAAAACCAATCGCAGAAACAAAAAACAATAGGTACTGATAAAATGTTGTATATTTGCACTCTTTCTTGTATTATGTTTCTAAATCAAACCCTGAAAATCGGAAACAAAGGCTTATCTAAAACATGTTGTATAGAGTACATAATCCCATTTATTATTGACTAGCTGCTGCCCGCGGCTTCGCCCGCGTGAGTGTCGGAAATTACCCCATACATCCCCATGTGTTTTAAGTATAAATATTGAGTTTCGAGTTAATCGGACAGCGCGTTAAAATTCTTCCATACAAACATTTACACCCCCCAACCTTTTAGGGGGTAATTTAGAAAAACAAAAAACTACAAACTTTATAATTTATTTAGATAACTATTCGTGCGAAGTTTCATGTTTATTACCTCAAGGAATAAGATTTTTCATACAAACTTTCATCCCTTATTTTACCCCCTTAGAGGTTGAATTTCGAAAAATCCTGATACACGTTATTCTTAATTTTTGGGTTTAAGTATAAATATTGAGTTTCGAGTTAATCGGACAGCGCGTTAAAATTCTTCCATACAAACTTTGACACCCCCCAACCGTAGGATAGGGTACTTTTCCGGGATAAAAAGTACCCAGTGTGGTGCCCAGGATATTAAAGAATAATTATACCAAGTTTCATCGTAATCGAACCGGTAGTTTTTGCGTGATGCCTGAACAAACAGACAGACAGACAGACAGACAGACAGACCGACAGACAGACAGACAAAAATTTTTTTAATCAAATTTTTGGGTTCGGTGTCGGTCTAGTAACACCCCCTGCCATTTATTTTTTTGATATTTTCAATGTACAGAATTTTCACTTCTACAGATTTATTATAAGTATAGATATAGATGTTTCGGAGCCGGCTTCACACTCAGTTACAATAACAAAACATAATATATCGCGAACACAAACAAAACTATGCCTGAACACAACCAATATGTACATAATGAAACATTTCGTGGAATTGGAATTTAAATAATTTTGAACTACCAAACAAGCTCAGTGATAATAAAATTGTTTTTTTATTTTGAAAGAGCTCACGAATGCCGTGCTGCCTACAAAACATTATAAGAAAAAAGAATGATTTTCGCGAAAAAAAAACAAACAGTAGTATGGTGACTTGGTTTAAATAAGGTAAAAGCTCCCACAGACAACCGCGACGTGGCGGTGCGGCGCTATTCTGGTAGAACAATTTCCATGAAGTTTTCGTACCAATTGTTCGACTAGAGTCGCATCGTGCTGTCGTGACGTCACGCCTGTCTGCGGAAGCATTAAAAGTGTCGTATTTTTCTCAATACTCTTTTAACACAGTATTATATTTTTTTTTAAATACCTAACGGTGAGAAATCTTCAATACGATGTTTTTCGCAGTTTGTCTTTACATTTTGCTAATGTCTTTGACATGCGGTCCCGGACCTTTGGAAACCGCAACTCGCACGCAACTTAGGTATCCCCTGTATGCACTATGCAAAAAAAAAAGTTATTAGGACATATACATAACATCACGCCTTGTTTCCACGAAGGCTTGGGCAGAGTGTACCTATAGTACACCCACATTTCGCCAGTTATGTTTAAGTTCCATGTAAAAGGGGGAAAGCTTATTCCCGCCAACCGGGCACAAATCCAGACTCCGAGCGGGAGAAATTCCATATAGGAAAACCCAATAACACTTTGCCCAACCTTGGAATCGAACCCAGGACCTCATGCTCAGCTGTAGCGCTTGCGACCACTGCTGCAACTGCGACGCAACGAGGCAGTCATTATTATGAGGATAGAATATTAGTTATCTAATTCCATTACCACAATCTAACTATTTCATGGGTAATTTTATTATACATTGTAACAGCGAATCAATTTTCACGTCTCCCCCTTAAGACCTAGGCCAAATATTTTTTGCTATTCGGATAGCTTATGACCTAAAGAGGTTCCATAAAGAATATGAACTAAAAATCTCGACTAATTACAAAGGTATGCAAAAATCCGCGAAACGTTGCGACTATTCTGGTATATTACAAAATATCTAGTATCAATAATCAGCCTGCGTATTAATGATATGTTCAATATGCTTGGGGTTTTGCCAGAACCCACCATTGTTTGCGGGCTTGCAAGGACACTAGGTCTATAATAGAACAGAAGAATTACCTCTACTTACGTCGTAATAACAATCAATGGTATCTTTGTAAATGGATTGACATCACCATTGACCTATTTGTTAATAACATTGTCACCGTTTTTAGGTGCCGATGCCGTTTTGAGCCTGGTGCGTACTGGCGCGACACCGGTAATTGTTTACTGTGAAGTTTTCTTTGAAATTGTATCATTACCTCGTTGGTCTAGAGGTCGCAAGCGCTACTGCTAAGCTTGAGGTCCAGGCGTCGATTCCCGGGTCGGGCAAAGTGTTAATGGGTTTTTTCCATCTGGAATTTCTCAGTAGCAGCCCGGAGTTTCCATTTGTGCCCGGTTGTTGGCAATAGGCTCGCCCCCTATTACATGGGACTTAAACATAACTGGCGAAATGTGGGTGTACTATAGGTACACCTCTGCCTAACCCTTCGGGGAATACAAGCGTGATGTTATGTGTGTATTAAATTATTAAAGTCGCGTCGCGCTGTCGTGTCGCGACTGTTTGCCGCAACCGCGCATCCTAATCAAAAGAAATCGACGCACAAGTACGCGCATGACTCGATCGTTTTAATGAATTTTGACGTAGGTATATAAACGCGATTTGATTGATCGCGCGATGATCGTTTTTGGTTAGGACGTGGCTTACTTCTACGATACCGCAATGATACTGCCTCGATTTAGGAAGCTTCTGTGCTTCGGGGCGGCGCTGCGATGGTTATGTTAGCCATGACACACCACGCACAACGGACTGAATGAGATTCTTACTGTAGACATAGGAGTCCACATACATTACATACATAGGTACACACTTACTCGTATAACGTCTATTACTTTGCGATAGCACTTCAATAGTGCTGTGATATCGCCTCCTTACCGCTCTGTTCAAACTTTATGACGGCTCGGAAGTAAGCTACTCGCTGTGCCGTACCCCACTCCTCACCCCCGCTGACACATGAAATTGTTACTGCGCAGCGACTCGCCTCATGTTCCGAGCAGCCATTAAGTTTGAATCGGACTGGGGCCTAAGTCTACTAATTTATAAACGTCTCCCAATGGTGAGTTTTTGACAGTTTTTGTCTGGCAAATCTTTCAAAACTTACCATTGAGAGACCATTGTAACGTTTATAAATTAGTAGACTTAGGCCCCTGTACAAAATAGGTGGGTACTGGATTACCTACCTCAAAAATTAAGCATTTTTTTTTGTACTGCTACTTTTCTAACGACTAAACGCATTGTTGACGCCACGTTTGCGAAGCGTGTACGCTGCAAATACGTTTAAAAAACGCCAACGCATATGCAGCAAAAAAAAGAGGCACCTTAATATTAACCAAAACGAAACATAAAAGATTTATTTTCAGCTTTAATTATTAAGTAAGTACCCACAAACTGCTGAAAGGTCAAGAATTTCAGCAGTTTCCACATAACACGGACCAGACCGTCCCTCTGGCACGCGGTCACTTTTATTACGGCGTTAATTACTAAGTTAGGAGTTCAGAAGTTAAGCGAACTTTTGTGTAC
Source organism: Eupsilia transversa (assembly GCA_914767815.1). NCBI lineage: Eukaryota > Metazoa > Arthropoda > Insecta > Lepidoptera > Noctuidae > Eupsilia > Eupsilia transversa. The sequence goes on along the minus strand of OU611893.1, from coordinate 9,648,985 downwards.
CATTGGACACATAAAGGATGATTTCCACCAAACGAATCGGATCGCATCGGATCGGAAAGGATACGAACGGATGCGGCGACGGCCGATCGCGTCAGGCAGCACGTCGACGCATACGTTCGGCTTCGTTCCGTTGCTGGCGAACGTATCCGTTTCTGCGCCCAGTCAAATAGTTTCATTCTTACCGTGTTGCAGCCGAAAGGATCCGGATACGACGACAGACGAACGGAGGCGATCGCGCGTCGCAGCATACTTTCGGCTACGATCGCGTGTCGTGAAAGACGCCAGCGGTCAAGCTGCTGTGCGCGGCTTGGTAATATAGACTTTAATACTGTGTAAACGATTTAATATCGTTTAAAGATTGTAAAATCCGTGCCGATTCGATGCGATATGTTTAAGTCCCATATAATATGGGGCGAGCCTAGACTATTGCCATCAACCGGGCACAACCCACACGAATTTCCCGGCTGCTACCGAGAAATTCCTTATAGAAAAACCCAATAACGCTTTGCTCAACCTAAGAATTTAACCCAGGACTTCATGTTCAGCAGTAGCGCTCGCTTAAATCCACTAGCCCAACGGGGCAGTCGAAAGCCGAATATTTTTAGTAAGCTTTGTTCAACAAATACTCAAATTCAAATTTCACACAGGGTGAACACATGACAGGGACACATACAGAATGTGTTATTAATTATGATACTTATGATTCTAGCTGTGTCTGTGTCCCGCCAAAAGGCATACAAAATATCAAAAGTTTTTTAATACATAATACAATAAATAATACATTTTAGAAAATCAAAAGCCGGTACAATCACCAAAAAGGTCAATTGAAATTTTAAAAAAAAGAACAAAAAAAAAAAAATTGCCGAATCGAATGTGCCAACCCGACCCAGTGTTTAGCACCCCTGACCCTCAACGGGCACATAAACTTGGTTCAGCAACTACTTTTATTACTACACTAATTACAATGGCGCATGTAGCCGACACTTCTATAAATAATAAAGATTTATTGGTTTAAAATGGGAGTTTTTTAAACATAATAAATATATTTTTCTGAGACATGGAGACATGGCACACCCTGTTTAGTTTTATTGCGGATTTAGAAAATAGTTTTTGTTGTAAACCAGCTAGCTAATTGCGTAACACATTTTCTTAAACGATTCCGACTAATCTGTTTCATTTTGACAGTTCAACAACATTAATTGTGCAGAACGTTTTTTCGAACTTATGAAGCAATGGATTAGCAATCTGTTTCAAAACGATTCAGATTGTGATTGATCGTGTATTTCGCAATTAGGGTGCAGATGACCCTGATGTAAAGTAATTAGTGTTGCCAATGAGAAGGACAGGGTTGCAAAAAAAAATGGATGTTTGACCGTTTTGAGAGAAGTGGTAACGAAATAAAATACGTAAGGCGGCAGCCTTAGCCGTCCGATAATCGGTGACCGATTTTTTGTAGGAGAAAAATAGAACATACTGATAGCAATAGTGCAACGCACATGTCCTACAAAAAGTTGATCAGAAATAAAATCGGCGTATCCCGACCGATCCGATTATCGGTGAAAAATGGAACGTTCGGAAATGTAGCGTAAAACGCACACTACTCACCGACAGTCGGCCGCATGCACCCTCAATAGCAACAAACAAAGTGACGGACGTAGGCGTTAAGTCGACCACAAAATCGGTCCTAAGAATCAGAGGAAAAATCGGCCCGATTATCTGTCATACAAAAAGTCTGAAGTGGGCGGGCAGCCTAAAGTGCCTGCTCGGATTTGAACTCACGACTAACTCGTAACCCGTCAGTCTGGGCCGATACTACTGGGCCACCACTACTTTGAACTATTGCCGGCAGCAAAATGACATCCAATCATAATCACATGAATAAACTTAATTAGCATAACGCACAATATCATGAAGCGAAATGAAATCATGAATTTAAATTGGTTATTGCTTTTCCCGGCTTACCGTTATTTCCCTGTCCTCTCATACCTAGTCACACAGTAATTTGAAAACAATGTAAAACCCACTTATTTTTAAAAGAGTAACCGTGGAGTTTCTTGCCGGCTCTTCTCCATAGGAAACGACCAATTGGAACCGTGCACCTAGCTTCTGACGTTTCATAAGTGCCCATGTAGGTTTATGTGAAATAAAATATTTTGATTTTGATTTTGACAAAACTGTGTAATTTTGTTCCCCTGAACCGCGTGGCACCGCATCGTCTGCCCGCGCTATTACTTCGTTTTCACTTGGCGTTTTTTCTTTTTACTCGGCTTCTAAGGCTCCTAGTGTGATGTTAAATAGCCTATTAGCCTTCCTCAAGAATTGGGTTATCAAATGCATAAAGATTTTTTCAAATCTGCGCGTTTTAGCGCGTTAAAAAAAAACAAAAAAAAAAACTCTTCAGCTTTAATTGATTGATATCGATTTCAGTAGCTATCCAATCCACGCAATTGTGCTTTCAAACTAAACTGTTAAAGGCTCATACACACTGGCGCGGTAGGCAGCGCGACCCTCGTCGCCAGTATGTACGAGCCTTAACGAGTTACAGGGCGGTTAGATCAAACGATTAAGCTTAAATATAGTTAATAAACGGTTCCGTAGTGGGTTTTAAAAGCAAATGTTTCATAGCTATTTGTAGAATGATGGGAATTCTAAAAATAATAATATGATTAGAAAAATGGTATTCTTCTTCTTTTCATTTTTACAAATCGAGACTCCTCCGTGCCTCGGAAAGCACGTCTTTGGCAGTCATTACCAGTTTTACCAAGGGTGTTCGTATTACCCAGTTACTGGGTTGTGGAAGTCAGAGAGGAAGCCGACCTCAACATAGTTGGGAAAAGGCTAGGCAGATTCAAAAGTACTGCTCACATCGTTTCTAGTGGCAAAATTGCTTACCTACAAAAATAAAATAATAACAAACTAAAATAAATGAATATCGAATTTATTAGTGACAAGACATTACAAACCATATGTAACTACTACACAAGCCGTAATGGCTCTTAAATAAACACAGTTAATGTCTAGAATCGTATAAACGTTCCTAACAGTTTTTATAACGTTCCAACATTTGTTTTGATAAAATCGTATTGGAATGTGATTGGGCTGTAATAATTACATTCAAATTTTCCTGTTGATTTTTGCAGCGTTTTCTAATTAATAGCGTCCCGGAAGAAAGCGCTACAAAAATCAACAGGAAAATTCTATCCACATCGTAAAGCGTGAACATCAACTTTTGAAGGATCTTGCAACGGTTGGCACAATACAGTGCAAGGTATTAAAGGATGTTGCTCTTCTCATCGGGTCTCTGCGTTCAAAGCTCGGCGTGGCAACACGGCGTGTTCGGGTTCGCGATAAGTCAATCGTCATTCTGAGGATGCCGTTCTGAGAAGACAACGACCTCAAATAATTTAGAACTTTCAGACTTTTATGAAAAACTTTACAAAAGACAGAAATTATGGAAAAAGTTTTTTCAAAAGCAACAAACGTTCTAAACTTTGTTCTCTATTTGTTCAAAATTCGAAGTTCAATTTGTTTTTAGTTTATTTTCGGCCAATATAACATGGTAAAATAGTAAGTTGGTCTCATTACCTACGAAATGTATGGGAACAGTTTTTTTGCGATTTCTGACTATTCTAGTACTCAAACCTCAGTTGGTTCAATAAACTTTTTTGATCCTTATAAGAAACAGGATCGATTGGCATCAAAAAAAGTTTTTGTGAAAACTGCCCATTTCCTTGCTGACAGTAATTTTTTTTTCAAAAACTGTGAATGCAGATCAAATAATGTTTCCAAAAGTTAAGGACAGTTTCCTATTACCGTTTTCTTGTAGCGACAACGGTTAAGGTAGCTGTCCTTACTGCCCCATCTAAAAAATTCACCCTGTATACCTGTTACATTAGTTGGCAGCGCGACCTGGCGACGTCGCCATGGCGTCCCGGTGAGGTATGGCTCTTAGAAGTATTCGTTTCATAAATCTTGTTATTAAAAACTAGGCCTTGATATTGAAAATTATATAAAACGAATCTTATAATAAATATTACGTTTGCACTAAAATAGTTTATTTATTTATGGAATCAATGGCTGTTTTATGTTTCTTCTAACGATTGTAGTTTTATTTTTTATTTTATGTTACGTTTATGTGTTTTAAATGTTTAAATAATCGTATTTAGAGGTCGTCCGGTGTATGTGGGTAATGAGATTGTGTGTAGCTGTTGTTTGTGAGGAAAAGTATTAATTTTACTTTACAGTGTTGCGATTTTTCGACTTGACGAATATTTTTTTCTTATTGTATTTTCATGCCTCTTTATCAATCGAGCAGATATATCTATACATACGTACATATATCTATTATACAATGTAACACTTAAATGTTTTGACTAAGATTTGTAAACAATGTGTCAACAATCCCACATTACCTTGTGTTGTATTAATTTCTTTCTTTTTTCTTTTAGCCACTTTCTAGTTAACCTAGCTATGTCAATGCCGTGAAACTCTGTTATTGGCTTAAGAGATAATTGTCATCATCTCGCTGTCAATGTTCAGTGTATGCAGACTTTAAGATTCTAGTTAGGTACTTTGTCGCATCTGCATTGTGCTGTTCATTGATAGTGGGGTGAATTTTCACTTAAAATGTCATTTTAATAATAAGCTGTTGAGTTTCCAATAAATAAATAAATAAATAAATAAATAAATAAATAAATAAATAAATAAATAAATAAATAAATAAAGAAATAAATAAATAAATAAATAAATAAATAAATAAATAAATAAATAAAAAAATAAATAAAAAAACAGCGAATCAATTTTCACGCCTTCCCCGTTAGACCCGTGCCATATATTTTTTTATATTCGGATAGCTCATGACTTATAGATAACAATAAAAAATCTCGACAATTAAAAAAGTTATGCAAAAATCCGCGTAATTTCGCGGGTATTCTGGTAATAAATAAAATAGTACCTAACGAAGTCAAAACTGTGTACATTGAATATTTTTGAAAAAAAGTTATTACTACGAGATGTGGGAACGAGTCTGATGCCGAAAATATAGTTTTTGTCCGTTTGTCTGTATGTATGTTCCGGATTGGCGTCAAAACTGAACGTATTTGGACGAAAATGGCGCACAGATAGTTTATAACCTGGATTCATATGGATGTATGGAACACATAAATCAGGGTACTTTTGATGAAAATACCTACCTCCTACTACTGGGAGATATTTTCCGACATCCACGCGGGAGAAGCCATGGGCAAAATTGGTAAATTAATAAAAGCACATTTGTCGAAAATCATCTATTTGCATAAAATTTTAGCAAGTATCATTTGTCACTAATTTTACAATCCTGCCCCCCAAATGAACATCATCCACGAATTACATACAAATTGACTGCATCCGCTGAACAAACAGAAATACGCAACCTTCACCGCGCCTTGATCTCAAAACTCTTTTGATTCAAAATTCAGTAATTGATAAAGGCGATAATTTTAGAAACTTCTCATCTTGTCATAAATACTATTGAACATTGATGGTGAGTACAGACAGCATCAAAAGTAAAGACTTCTGTGTCCCCAAGCAACGGGAACTCTGTTGCAAAACTTGAAGGGTTATTTTTAAAGAACATAATTATAATTCTATTTTTAATTTATGAAAAAATGTAAGTAATAACTTATTCGACTCACTAATGGCTCTTTTTCATTAGTCGATAACTCGGTCGATACGATATACAGCATGCGGGGACTCCCCGCAGAAGGAAAAATAACGGATGAAAGTCATTAGTTTTTTTTTTTAAACCTTGCCCTACACTAGGAATTTCTCCTGTATTGTGGGTGAGGTTACAAACATTTAAACTCATACACAAACAGCCAGACCCGGAAAAACTACTTGTAGGTCGGTACACCATCTGCATGGAATCCCCGTAGCGGGCGTAGCGGCCAATGAAATTCATCGGTCGGAAAAAACGCAGGGCTAGTCACACCCAATGAAAATGACCAATGATAACAAGCCTTCACAGTGTGGCGGCATCTACACCGCCACATACGAACTAAGCATCAAAGACCTGACGTCACAAGTCCTACATCGCGCTGTAAGAGTTTACCGAGCGATTAACATATATAAGACTATCCGACATCAATCCTTGGGCAATTGCCCGCCAGACACAACACCCGTCTGGTAGGAGGATCCTCCCTTTTCTATGGGGGATGAGAGAACTTTACACCCTGTTCTTCATACCCCTAAATTGGTGACCCCGAATATGAACGTCAACGCAGCCTTCGTGCAACTACTTCAGCGTGATGTCATCATCATCACTCCCGCAAGCTTTCGTGAGGCGAGTCACACAGCCAGCCAGCACCCACGGCTTCAACGGGTATCCTGACCACCAGCATGCAGCGAACGCGCATTCCTGGTCACCACCCTCAGCCTCATCAGCAACCCGGCGCTGTACCACATCCGACGCACTGGATCACAACGCAGCGCCACCCCGACTAACTGGGGAATCAAACTCAAAAAACTCAAACTCAAAACTCAAAGCACCCTCAATCACCGCAAACAGTTCCGACCCACTGTGAACTTTGCGGCACCCGGTTCCGACTCACTGGAACCTCAACTGGCACTGGCAAGCATCGCAAGATACAAGACTCAGCCCACTATCCGGAGGGGAGTGATGTGGCGGCATCTACACCGCCACATACGAACTAAGCATCAAAGACCTGACGTCACAAGTCCTACATCGCGCTGTAAGAGTTTACCGAGCGATTAACATATATAAGACTATCCGACATCAAACCTTGGGCAATTGCCCGCCAGACACAACACCCGTCTGGTAGGAGGATCCTCCCTTTTCTAGAGAACTTTACACCCTGTTCTTCATACCCCTAAAACAGCAACTGCCAAACATGCGGTGCAGGTTCTCCGTATACCGTAATCGTTCCCTATCGACTAATGAAAACGGTTCCCGAATACGGGCCTTATGGCATGCTTTAGAGAAATCACCAGCTTTCCTCATGCGGGCTCTATCGACGAATGAAAACGGTTCCCCGCATGCGGGCCCTATGGCATGCGTTACAGAAATCTCCCGCATACGACTATCGACCAATGAAAATAAGCCTTTGGGAAAAGTGAGATTTTAAAAGGATAAACCTGTTTCGGAGTAAGAAATTATAATACTACCACCAATTCAATAAGTAGCCCCGAAATTATGGTTTGAGCTATACTCCATTTAGAATAAACAAAACATTTTACAGTCTGTTCAACCGATTTTGATTTCTATTCCGTAGGCGTAAGGATGGCATTAAAAGCAAAAACGTGATTATAATACCAACTGTTTACTGCAGCTGCCATTTGACATGCCACCATCGCAATAGAAGTCAAAATCGGTTGAACGGACTGTAAAAAAGGTTTGTTTTCATGTCTAATCTTATTGTGAATGGGGTATAGTAAAGTTTTGCAGACTGATTAATTGATTTAGAATATTTGAGAATGAAAATGAATGGAATATTTCTAAATAAGCTAGTTCCTAATAGCTGCACGGGTCGATCCATCAGGTTAAGCTACGCTTGCCGAGGTTGGTCCGTGGATGGGTGACCATCTTTACATATCGAGACTCCTCCGTGCCTCGGAAAGCACGTTAAGCCGTTGGTCGCGGCTGTCATTCGTGGATCTTTGACAGTCGTTACGAGTCGTCAGAAGCCCGAAAGTCTGACAACCAGTCTTACCAAAGGGTATCGTATTACCCAAATACTGGGTTGTGGAGGTCAGATAGGCAGTCGCTCCATGTAAAATACTGGTATTCAGCTGCATCCGGTTAGACTGGAAGCCGACCCCAACATAGTTGGGAAAAGGCTAAGCAGATAGATAGATAGATTTCTAAATAAGCTGTAACTTATTCCGCTGACCGTACTGATGCATACGTTTTATGAGGCCGTCTATTTTGGTACAATATCAAAACATATTTTGTAATAAATTCTATAATTAATGTTCTGTTATATTTTAGAGTTGAGCTGGAGAAAGAACACAAAATTATATCATGAATGTTTATTATATCCGTTAATGTAAGAGTTAACGAACATTTTCTAGTATTAAAGTAATGTTGTTTTGCTTGTGCTTTAATAAATCTCTCACTTATCTTTACTTATTATAAATTAAAGTCACTTTTCGTGTTTGTCTGTATGACCGCGTTGTTCTTCTAAACCACTCAACAGATTTTGATAAGGTTTTCACCATCGTTTACAGAATTTATTCCGGAAGGTTTATGTGTATAATACAGGCTGACTTTGAAAACATGCGACAAAATTTAAGGGGGTGTTCTACCCATCAATATGAACAAATTTTACTATGGGACCAAATAAGAATTCGCAAAAAAAAATACCCAAATACTGGGTTGTGGAGGTCAGATAGGCAGTCGCTCCATGTAAAATACTGGTATTCAGCTGCATCCAGTTAGACTGGAAGCCGACCTCAACATAGTTAGGAAAAGGCTAGGCAGATTGACTCCCGTTGCTAGCCTATACTTGAACCAGCTGAGAAAACCTGGAATCTGTCACAGAAGTATAGTTTTACAAAAGAGCCTAGTTGAATCAACGTACTAACTGAAATCACAATTACTGTTGTAATAATTTTATTATCATTTTTAATTCTGTGACCTATAGAATTTGTACCTATTTTATTTGCATTTTCATTTTATTCTATTGTAATCTACTAGCTTTAACCCACGACGTTCCGCGTTTTTTCATTTTCTTTATGGCATTGTTTAGGTCATAAGCTATCCGAATATCAAAAAATATTTGACCTAGGTCTTAAGGGGGAGGCGTGAACATTAATTCGCTGTTACAATGTATACCTAATAGATTCTGTTCCAGTATTGTGGAATTTTATTTGTGGAATTGGTTTTGCCCGAATTAAATGAATTTTATTTTATTTGTTTTTTTATTTTAAGCTCGTTTAGAACGTATTGGCTCTTTGGTTGTCACAAAGAAAAGGTTTAACAAAATTGTACCTTTTAACGGATCAAACGACGACTTAGTAAAGGGACTTGAGGAAACAAACTTGCTGACAAGCCTCGCAAAAGCACCTTGAAACACACAAAGTGTAAAGAAATGATTGAAGTAGGAATTCTGAAAATACTCTCAAATACACACATACATACATAAACTCACGCCTTCTTCCCATAGAGATAGGCAGTATGAGAGAAGTCGAAAAATTAGAAGACATGTAACATAAATTATACCAACCCGCACTGGACCCGCGAGGTGGATTACGGCCCAATAACTAACTATGTTGGGGTCGGCTTCCAGTCTAACAGGATGCAGTTGAATACCGGTATTTTACATGGAGCGACTGCCTATCTGACCTCCACAACCCAGTTACTGGGTAAAACAATACCCGGCCCTTGGTAAGACTGGTTAAGTTAAACATGGTCACCAATCCACGGACCAACCCTGCGTAGCTTAACCTGATGGATCTACCCGTGCGGCTATTATTACTTAGCCACGGAGCTCCACGGAGGTGGATTACGGTCCACTCCCTCTCAAAAGAGAGGACGCCTGTCTCCCAGCAGAGGGGAACATTATATGCAGATTATGTTGTATGCCCAAAACAATAGGTATGCCCAATTGAAACTTCTCGATCGAATATTCCAAACATATTTTAGTATCTAAACAAATGAGTTTTCGACCAAAAGCGTTGATTGATTCCGTCGGCGATTAATGCTTCAAAGATTTTCTTACTGAAATATTTTTCAGCCGGATTTCATAATGAAATGATTCATCGCTGAAAGATACTTTCGATAAACAAATTGTCGATGAAACACGCTTCGGCTAAACTTATTGCTTCCGTTTTAAAGGCATTATCGGCCTTTCATTCCCTCTTCTTGATTCTTTAAGAAGATAATCTTTAAATAACTTTCTTTTTAAAAGAAAAAAAGAATATGGAAATATATAGTTACCATCTAAGTACACATTATGGTAAAGCAATAAAAATATTGAATATTGAGAGTGAAAAATAGTTGCGAAAGTTCTAAGATCATAAATTATTTTTATTTGTTGTCAGGCTGGAGGAGCTTGTGTCGTTACGAGTCTTCAGAAGCCCGAAAGTCTGACAACCAGTCTTACCAAGGGGTATCGTATCACCCAGTTACTAGGTTGTGGAGGTCAGATAGGCAGTCGCTCCATGTAAAATACTGGTATTCAGTTGCAGTTATACTGGAAGCTGACCTCAACTTAGTTGGGAAAAGCCTAGGCAGATATATTGTTTTGAGGCTGGTAATGAGGGGTTCCTGCGGAAGATAATATTGAATGGTTAATTTATGTTTCAAGTGAATAAGGTACCTACATTAAATTATTTTTATAGGCCGTAGTTTTGTACCCTGGAGCCTTCTCCTGAACCAAAAATGTTGCAAATAAGTACATACATAAAAAAAACTCACACCTTACGTTGAATTTTATTCTATTGCTTACGGTCGGGAATCATATTTTAATCAACATACAACCTGACACTGACCTGCATTTGCAAAAAACATAAGAAAATTTGAATTTCGAGGGCTGTCTCGGCACATGTCTAAAATGTTTGCTTTAACAGACGCTAATCATTACGTTACGTTATGCCACGTTTATGAATAAGAGGGTTAATATTATTTTTCCACTACTTTACTGCAGTGTCTTGTTCGCCCAAGGAGTGGTCACAGAATAGGATCCTCGGACATACGTCCAACATTTTTATATCATTCTGCTTTAAACAATGTGTACTGAACCAAGAAATAGCTACATGTTATCTTATTACTGTGGAACACACAAGAATTCCACGGAGGACACCGGGGAGATGTGGTGCAGGTTTTTTTTTTGATGATTGTGTTTTGCAACATTCTTTTGCCCTGTTTTTTTGTTTAGATATCAATTATAATATATATAACAAATATCTACGAATAAATGACTTTGTTTTTGCAATATTGGTGAACTGAAAAGGAACTTGAATCTATGAAAATATTCAATAAATTCAGTAACAAATTGAACTCCAAATATCTGTGCCATAATTATTATAGAATAGAATAGAATAGAATACTCTTGATTGTACACCATAAAAATTACAGCTAAGCTTAGCTTTTTGCTTATATAGTTTCTGGAAGACATTATGTTTATGAGTCTGGTATCATAATTTTTTAGGGTTCCGTATTTAAATTCAATTAACACTTATTCGAGCGTGAATCACCTTTTAACAACTAAATATTTTCACCCAAATGCTATTTTCCCATACCACCTGCTCACTGTTCCCCAACCTCCTCGCCCAGCTGCTGTCGGGCGATGTAATCAAGGCGGCAAAACAAACATGTTGTGACCAGTAAGGTTAAAAGAAAGGAGTTTGTTAAGAGGAAGGCATTCTTTTCTAAATAAAAAATGCATTTTTTGTTGATATTTTAGAAATAAAGCAATGTTCCATTCGCACAATTTTTTCTACCCCCTGATAATCTCCCACCTGAACAGGATTGTCTTGGGTTACCTCAATCAATCTGCCTAGCTTTTTCCCAACTATGTATATTGGGATCGGCTTCTAGTCTAACCGGATGCAGCTGAATAGCAGTATTTTACATGGAGCGACTGCCTATCTGACCTCCACAACCAAGTAACTGGGTAATACGATACGCCTTGGTAAGACTGGTTGTCAGATTTTCGACGACCCGCAACGACTGTCAAAGATCCACCAATGACAGCCGGCCAACCAACGGCTTGCTTTTCGAGGCACGGAGTCTCGATATGTAAAGATGGTCACCCATCCACGGACCAACCCCGGCAAGTGCAGCTTAACCTGATGGATCAACCCGTGCAGCTGTTATTACTTAGCCACGAGCTCTTCTTGGCTTACCTAGAAGTCTTTAATTAACTAGAGTCCGGGCACAGGTTGGCCGAAGCAAGGAGAACCTGTTCAGGTGGAGATTCATAGATGATTGACGTCCTGGAGTGTAAAAACCTGGTGCGTTACAAAAAAAGATATCAAATATCAAAGTCATTGAATCAGCACTTTTCGAACGTGAAAATTACATAAGACAGTCCCCCAAAACGCCCACCTTCACCACTTCCTAGTGCTTTAGCTGGGAAGAAGAAGTGGCGCAACAAACTCCCCAGCAGCACAGCTGTCTGTTCAGTTGATTGAAACAAAATGATTCAAATTGATTGAATAAAAAAAAATACAATAGTACGCAAAATCATTTACATTACGCAACACAAAACATACCTACATTAAATTATTAGTCATATATCAGCTAGCACACGCCAATATACCAACCATGGGAGTGATGGATGCTACAATAGGTTCTAAAATATCTGTGTGCCAAATCCGTTCAGCCATTTTTGCGTGTTTGAGTAACAAACAAACAAACATACAAACTTGCACATTTATAATAATTATGTATAACAGGATTGTGATTTGGAGGAGCAGTGGTGGCCCCGACTTACGACTTGTAGGTCGTGGGTTCAAAAAACCCCAGACATGCGCTTAACTTAGTGTATCTAAATTATTTCATCACCACTGCTCTCAAAACGGTGAAAGAAAACATCGTGAGGAAACCGACATGTTCTAGAACCAAATTTCAAAAAGAAAAACATTCACCATCTACTAACCTGCACTGGTAGACGACGCAGCCCACCCCTCTCGAAGAGAGGAGGCCTGTTTCCCAGTAGTGGAAACGGTAAAAGCTGATTATGCTATTGTAATTCTAACTTTCGAAGAGTAGTAGGCATTATTAGAATCCTATAAGGCCTTTGACCAAACAGGCTATGTTTAAATTTGAACTGAAACGTACTTCTCTACAGATCTATGAATTGAAGATTCAGATATCATGCATAATAAAGTCATCTAGATTACATTATTTACTTTGGAGCGGTCAACGTCAAGGTCAAAAATCCACGAATATCCTAACAAAACAGAGGAATATACAAATTATATATTCATTGAATATTTCCTACACTGGACTTGATATTGAAAAATAAATATCGTAGGGTTGACGCCGTTCAGTGGTCAAGTCGTAAATCCTACGTGTATTCAAGTCATGACTGAAAATATTGCTTCTATGAAAGAGTACATTGACGTGGTCTGCATCGTCACTTAACATCACTTAAACAGATCTAAATCCAAGAAAATATAAACTGATAGAAAATCTTCTTAAACTTCATAAGGTGGAATTTTATTAAGTTGAATAACTAGGTATAAAAAACTAAAAACCATCCTCCGAGGCTCCTTCGTGCCTCGGAAAGCACGTTAAGTCGTTGGTCCCGGCTGTAATTCGTGGATCTTTGACAGACGTTACGGGTCGGCAGAAGCCGTAAAAGTCTGACAACCAGTCTTACCAAGGGGTATCGTATTACGCAATTACTGGGTTGTGGAGGTCAGATAGGCAGTCGCTCCATGTAAAATACTGGTATTTAGTTGCAGCCGGTTAGATTGGAAGCCGATCCGAACATAGTTGGGAAAAGGCAGAATTATAGAAAACTAAGGAAATCACTAACATAGGTCGCATAGCTACAAAGGAAGGAGGGTGCGCAGCAGATGCTGATTATGTTCAAGTAATTTTTTTCCATCTCTGTGAAAGAAAAATAAATTTTTACTTAAACAAAAACTACCCCTTATAACTGACCCCTTAACAGAAGTCCAGAGCAGTACGCAACCAGCATTGTTTTAATTTAATAACAGTCACATGCTCCCGTAAGGATTGAAGGGGACAAACGAAAAAATTAGTTGTGACACCCCTAGAGACCTCGCCTACTTGCCTTTTCTTTATAAAAGGAGGGTCCAGAGCAACCAGTCCTCAGAAACGAAGTAGCAGCCCTGAAGTCACTACGGCTTCTCCTGAACAAGCTGTGGAAACATGGTGATAGATTTAAACGGAAAATTCAAGTGAGTACACTGTATTCTTATGATTTGTTTGACCAGAGGTCTTAGTGTAAGTTTGCAAGTGAGTAAACGTAACTATCGCGTTTGCGTTAAGATTTTTATTCTCACCTTTATATTATTAGCATTGTGCAGTCAAATCTTAACGCAAACGCGTTACGTTTACTCACTTGCAAACTAGGCCTAGGCCTCAGTTCTAAATAGTTTGCTTTCAATCTTTGAATTTGAAACTCAAAGCATTTTTTCAATTAAACCATTTACAGGCATTAATTTGTGAATTGTCTAAGGTGTCGGTCTTTCAGAAAGATGAAGCTTGTTATCCATTTACTGTAGTTAGGCTCCTTTTATTTGGTACTTAGTGCCCACCATAATTTAAATAAGGGCCTTATAAGTACGGCCCTCCTCTTTAAGCCACAGTATTTAGCCTAATACAGATATTCGTATGCACCATATATGAAAAAAAAAATGTATAAAAGTTGTCACTAGAGTCTGACCAACGAAAGCTGTCCAAGAAAAAAGGCGGCAATTTTAAAGAATCAAGAGCTGTTATCCCTGGCTATACACTCCTGAAACGGAGTTGATACTTTACAATATTCAATAAATATTATGCAATAGCATCAGTATTTCATATTAATTAATTAGATGATTTTTTTACTTTGAAGTAAAATATTATTGTTATTATGATTGAATAATTCGTGGACAGCTTTCGTTGGTCAGACTCTAGGAATAATCTTTTGAGTTATTTTCGGGAAGACTACACATAACATTTTATATAGAGAACACATTTTAGATAAAGAATATTTTCCTAGTGACAATTTTATTTTGTAAAGTTTTTGTGTTACATTCTAATTTAAAATTTTATTATTAGCAATGTTTGTGAAGTTAGGTTAAGGTACCCACTATCATCGAAATGCTCTAGTCTGGTCTCATAGACACTCGTTGAAATGAAATGCAGAATATTAATAATAATCACTTTTTTTTTTCGCTAAAACTATGAAGTGGTGTGACGATCTAAACGTATTTGTGAGATAGACGATCGCGGAAGAAAGAATTTAACGAAGAAACAGGCTCTAGTAAAGCAATGGAAGACAATTTAGGCTAATCTAAAAACCTTACCGTTAATCTGATGTTCCTAGTTTACCCTTTTTTAATTCAAATATCTTACTTCTGTAAGAATGTGTAGATTAATTACCTTGTATCTAATCCTAGGTATTTATACGTTACTGCTCCTGCAGACAGGCGCGACCCTAGTAGAACAACTTCTAGGAAAACTTCTTGGAAATTGTTCTACCAGAATAGCGTCGCACTCGCTGTCTGTGAGAGCCTTTATCTCGGCTACTCACACTCAGGTGGCCATAGGTGGTTTGGTTTAAAATCACTTTCTTATTTCTGTCACATCCACGTTTTCTGTAGGACTACGGGTAAACAGTAAAATATCTGAGATAACTTAATTTAAAATAATTATTTTTTGTTCACAGATTCTAGCAAAATGCGAAGGAAAGTACAAACGTATCTCTTGTTCATCTTAATAATAACCACTGATGTCGTTCTCGGCAAAGCAAATAAAACTAAAACATTTAAAACTAATCACAAGAAACATAGTTCTTTCAAAGAAAAGTCTGACAATGATCGCATGAAAAGATCCCTAAATGACGATGATGATCGACCATTCTGGCCAAATAGGGGAAAAAAACAAATCAGTAATGACCCAACCTATTACAACACGAAATATGACAATGATTTTGAAAATAATCAAAAATTTGTAAAGTCCAGTGATAAACTATTGAAAGAACAACCATTTTGGGGAAATAGAGGAAGACGCGACAGTTCCATGGATAATTTGTACGGATATACCGTCGATTTTCCCGATTATTTGGTTAAACACTGCGAATACTGCTCAGAATTTGCCCAAAAGCCTGACGAATATAAGAATATTAAAGATAGAAGAGAAGAAATCATGTCTCCTTTCTGGGGTAGTCGGGGTCGAAGAAATTCAGCAGAAGTTGAAGGATCAGATAACGATCCTTTTTGGGGTAACAGGGGTAGAAGACAAGAACAGGAGCCCTTTTGGGGTAACAGAGGTCGCAGAACAGAAAATGAACCATTCTGGGGCAATAGAGGAAGACGCGAAGAAGAACCATTTTGGGGCAATCGTGGCAGACGTGATGACGTGGAACCATTTTGGGGTAATCGGGGAAGGAGAGACGACTCAGAGCCATTTTGGGGTAATAGAGGTAGAAGACAGGTAGACGAACCGTTTTGGGGTAACCGAGGAAGAAGGGAAGAGGAACCATTTTGGGGTAATCGCGGACGACGAAAGGTTTCTGAACCAAATTGGATTCGTAAGCAAGATTTAAAAGAATCTATATTGAGTGCCATAAATGACGTTGAAGACGACATCGACAATCTCTCACGGCTCAAAAAGAGTAATGTTGACCCAAATTCCTTTTGGAGTGGCAGAGGAAGGGATAACAAGCTATCAATCTTATTTAATGGGCCTGCAAGAGGTAGGACTACTAAATTGGGAAGACACGCACAAACTACTGAACCCGGTACTGTCTTGGACAACCAAATGTACGTCGATATACCAAAGTATATTTTAGTTGAAAGATCCGGTCGATCTTCAGCCGAAGCTGATGATCCTTACTATATATCAAGAGGTAAAAAGTATTATATCAATTACAATTTGGAGCAAGCAGCTAGAGATAGACGTGGAGCCATTGAAGAAATCGTTAAATCGGTACGTAATGATCCCTATTACATCGCAAGAGGTAAAAAGGATATTGATGCCACAAAAAATGGGACCTCTTCAATGCATAAGGATGAGTATATCAAAGCCAAAGAATTAATTTGTGCTGCAATTGATCTGATAATGATCAAAACCGATGGAGCCAAAGTAAAACGGGAAATTGATGACAACGATCGAGACAGGCGAACTATACTAAAGAAACTGGCAGCTCAACTTCAAATGGATCCATATTTTGTAAGTAGGGGCAAGAAAAATCAAATTTCCGGTGACAAAGATAATCTTCAAGATTTTATAATAAATGTAGCTGAAAAATGTAACTAAAGTTAGCTTTTGGTTTCTCATTTGATGTTGTCAAAGATTTATATTTATGGAATTTGGTGTAACTAATCGGTAGCAGCCAGGTTTATTGATAAGTAGTGATTTCGTAATAATCGATAGAATCTTAGTGCAATTATAAAAATTGTCTGTGACCTGATCGAATAAAATATAGATTATTTATCATGGCTTGATTTATTTGCTTTTTGTTTATATTAATACCCAACATTTCCTAAACACATAGAAACATCACAGAAAAACATACTGTTAATACTAACAGGTGTTAAATATTTAAACTAATTAATATTTAGAAGTAATCTTTCTGGACTACCTTTGATATTTCATAAATGTTTATAATAAACTCTGACAAGTTACAAATCTTAGTAAAATAAAACACAGTCATGTTAGTGCGACTTTTTTATTATTCTGCAATATTATAAATATAGGATACATCGTCCAAACATCCTATTTTAAAAATTTGTTGCTCTCTATATATGTCAGATCAGGTAACATTTCAAAATTTTTTGAGCAATCACAAAATTATATATTTTTTGACCAGATTTTCGATGATGTGGCAAGGTACATTCGGAATAACAGTTGTATACCTACTACTAAGCTTAATGAGAAAATATAGGATACAGATTGATTTTGGTTTCCAAAACATATTTCGGCTGTTACCCTTGATTACTTCCTCAACTTTCTAGAAGATTTCGTGAAAAGTGAATAAGAAAGATTTTATCTAAAAGATAGTTCTAAAGATTACACCTAAATAGACGAAGAGATCAGTCTAGATTTTTAATTAATTTTAGACATCAAAAATCTTCTTGCAGATTTAATTAGATAAATATTTTCAAGCCAAGTTTCTAATAGATAAAGTCTAGTGAAAAACAAAATTGAGCTAGTAAGCACGAGTAACGGAAAATCTGAAAGCTGACGATGAAAGTAATGAACAATTTAGAAGACCTAAAAGTCCCTTAGGTACATCAATTTATCATTATTTCAATATCCTACAACAGTTTCACTACTACTCAGACAACGATAATATTATAAAGACACATACTATGTCTTGATATGGGCTGGATACATGTAAATAGTTCTAAAACACTTGATAGAAACGTCTATTAGGTACGCAACAGGCCATTATACAGATGGTCCAATTTATTTAATAATACTGCACGTTTAAATTAATTTTGATACATTGGGGCGAATTGATAAAATTTGACATTTCATGTCCTATCGTTAATAATCTCATATTACGCTTACAAGCGCAAAACACAAAAAGATTTATTATATTTTTAACATACATCAACGTTTCGAAATGAAAGCTGGAATAATACTAACATTCATTGATGAAAACATTTAAAAAATAAAACCTTCCACTGACGAGTGAAACGTACGGAGAATACTCAAAACGTCAATTAAAAAGTCCTTGACGCGGTAAGCGTCAGAATGCTCTAGAACCCTGTAGGCCGTAAAATTCGTTCATACTCTCCACAGTAGGAGATGATTGGTCGAATCTTCTCTGCCTGCGTCTTCTGTCATTGTAGAACTCCTGAAGTCCTCGTATCCGTCTCCACCAGATATGATCAGAGTTTCCTTATTATTCTGAGTTGGCTCCGCTTGTTTCTGTAGTTTCTCGGCATTTGTCGACCTGCGACTTAGTGCCTTAGTCTTCAATGACGTCTGCGTCGTTTTGGCTGGCTGCTTTTGTGCGGCTGGGTTCTCGACGATCGTTAGGAACCTCACGTGGCCGGTATGCCCGTAGGTTATACCTGACAAAAAAGAGCTCTCATTATAATTTTCATTCATAAAAAAAATAAAGAGAGTTGGAAAAGTATGGGAAGACCTTTTTCCAGCAGAGGGTTAACATAGTTAAACCACCACCTATAGTTTGAAACAGTACCCTTACCGGTAAGATGCGGCTGTGTGAAGGCTCCGGTCCTGGTGTTGGGCGAGTTGTGCAGCGGCGCGGTGAGCAGCACGCCGGCGCTGGTGCCCACCCACAGCGTGTCGCGGTGCGCCAGCAGCGCCGTCACGCGCAGGCACGCCGCCTTGTGCTGGCGGATTATGTCGTCGCAACCTGGGGTTTGAGAAAACAGGTTAAATACAGTAATTAATTAAAATTCATTTACCTACTAGAGTACTGACGCCAGCTTTTAATAAAGTAACCATATCACGCACAAAAATTCCTTGGAACATGATAAAATCAGGATTTATCATCATTAAAATTTTAGGACCTGTTGGATTTAGATCAGGTTTCTTTGTAGAAGATAAAGAGTTTAATAGGCTGGGGCTAGACACAAGAATCTAAACAGAACAGTTTAAATGTATTTAGTGCATGAAAAGAGTTTCTGCGATTAAGACCATAATAATATCCTCCAAAATCTTTAAACTTTAATGACTCAACTGAATGGACAATCTTATACTTCGTGCAGGCGCCCTCATAAACTAAACAAACGTTGTTACGTGGTCTCATGAACACTGCTTACCATGCAACATCTTAGTAACTTGCGGCGTGATATTGATCTCAGCCAGCTGCTCGCGAGTGCTGGAGTTGTAACAGCGCAGCTGCGCCGCGTTGTGCAGTGACAGCCATATTGTGCCACCCGCCACCGCCATGTGGCTGATCGGCTTCGTCTCTGAACTTATTTGGAATGTTTCGTCCACCTGGAAACAGGATATAAAGTAGATATTAGAAATAATTTGGAAACTGGGATACAATTAATTGTTTCTTTAGAATAATGTGCCGAGTACCATATCGACGTTTAGAAATATTTTTCATTTTATATTTTTCATTCAATTTGGTATTTATGCATTTGTATGGAATTTTAATTTGGGATTGTAATGATGTTCACAATACGTGGACAGGGGTTTGAATTATCAGATGCGTCTAAATTCTTATTGTGCGAGACAGCCTGATGATCAAAATGATCATAATGTTGTACAAATTACAACTCTGTGCGCTAGTAATGTTTAAGTTCTATGTTTTAGGGGGCTAGCTTATTGAATAAATCAACCGGTTACAAATCCAGATTCCGGGCTGCTACTGAGAAATTCCTGATGGAAAAATCCAATAAAACTGTCCGATTTGGGAATCGATTCCCAGATCGGACAGTTTTATTGGATTTTTCTTCAGTTTTATTGGTTTCTTGAGACCACTAGATCACCGAGGCCGTCAAGGAAATCAATGAGTAGGATTTTATGCTTTCAAAGATCATTTAGTGTTTGTAACGTTACCTGCAGCGTATGCGGGTTGATGATCTTGATGGAGGCGTGCGTGGCGCACCACAGCTTGCCGCCCGACAGCAGCATGCTGCTCACGGGGCTGCTGCCCGACCCCACCGGGATCGTGCAGCGCTCCGACCACGAGCCTTCTGAGGACCACCACTACTTATTACTCTACTGCTTCTTTGAATGGGGTAGGGAAGGAATTAGGAGATATGGTTGAAGGAGATAGTGAGGATAACCAGACAATCGTGGATAAGGTTGGGTTGATGATGATACTATAAACTTTTTGTTAATTTCCTACGGCAGTTAGAAGTAGGCAAATAATGAAGTACAAAAAATACAAAAAGTATAGGGGAAAGCCTAAGAAATAATTGATAAGTAGACAGTTTTAAATGTAGAAAGGGATATATATACAAGGTGACGGCATACAAAGATAATATAATAAGGGCAGATTCGACCAAACAGGAATAAACTTTATCCGCGGATTAAGATTTACTTCCGACAGTTTTCGTATGGAGAAACCGTCAAAAATTCAAAATTTATTCGGAAGAGAAGCCTTATTCGGCGTATAAAATTTATTCCTGTTTGGTCGAATCCGCCCTAAGAAATATAAGTCATGTTGCGGTGACCTCAAACAAAGAAGAATACGGGCAAGAGAATGACGATAATAAAAATAAAAAAACAGCAGACTGTTGATAACTGATTCAACTATTTTAATAGTGATGAAATATTACGTGTGTATTTTTACTTACCTATATCCCGGCAATATACGACTAGATCGCCGTTGCCAAGTGCAACAAATACTTTTCCCTCCACGTATCTGAAAATAAACAATCTTTTATTAGATGCAATATATTTGCTTTTTTACTGGAGTCATAGATTTAAGCATCAATAAAATATCACAGAGGCGAAGTTCACGCATCAAAGCAGTTCAGTAGCTCGTCTGATGGGCTTCTGTTAGCTAGTTATTTTGTTTTATCAGCCTTTTTTCATCTTTAAGGTAAAGATGCACTTTCGAAGGCGACGACAGACCACAAACTGCGAAGCCAAAGTTCAGAGACACTACTAGTTTCTATGTTATGACAATACTTCCTTAGGTGGTGACATTTCCACCTGTTGCTGCGGTCTACATGCAACGAATTCTGTCAAGTAGAGGTCACTTACAGAGCCATAAGACGCCTGTTGCCTTCGGAAGATCTTTATTAAGTTCCAAAACCTTCTCATTTTGCAGAAGGATATTGAGGATAAGGAGGATACGGAGGAAAAGATACTCACACAATGGAATGAACCCCCGAGTTATGCTGTAGTTTTACTTTGTTTTTCTTTATCCTAATGTTGTCCAGACAGTTGTACACATGTATACAACCGTCTTCTGTGCCCAGCCACATTGTGGGCTGGTTGGCTGTGGTGCCACTGTCTTCTGAAGACTGACGACTGGCCGGCGATGATAGAGTGCCTGGAATTTTGGAGGCAGCTTTTAGAAAAATTGCAGCTTCTATATTTTGAACGGTATCCTATGTGTGCTTTGTGAATGGTGTTCTATTAGGGATCAGTATTCTTTAAAGCATTGTAGGTAGTTGTGGGGCAAAGCAAAGCAGTGTTGTAAAGGCCCTGTACGCAAAGTATGACCACTTCTTCTACTTCTTCACTTCTATGACCTCTTCTTCATGAAAAATAGACATACATATCTCTTTCTATACATATTACATTTCTTTTCTTAATTTTTGATATCGCGCGTAGATTTTGTTTTCTACGGTGGTCATGCTGCACGTGCTGGCAATCAGATTTGTCGTTTTCATTAATGATTTGTAAAACCGTGTCCTACCCGAAAGCGATCATCGCGCGAGTACGCGATTGTCGCTCGCGTTTATATGAATATGACATACTCGTGTGATCAATTAAGTTGTATTTGTACGTCATAATCCTTGATGATAACAGATAGATGATGATAAATGATAATCATCATCATTTCCCTAAATTGGTATAAAAAAGAGTTATAAATCTACGTCGAAAACTAAATGAGTTCAGTGTTTCCTAACTGACTACTCTGAAAAGAAAGACCGAAAGAAACTCAGAGGTCACGTCTCTTTTAAAGTCGAGATATAATCTTGGTTAGGCCATGAGGGCCGTGCAGATTAATTCAATTCATTCAAACGATCGCGTCAAATGGCGTCATGGCGTAGTCGCGCGACGGTCGCTTTCGATTAGGACACGGGGTAAGCCTTAAGTATTCCAGGATCAGTACCTACCTAGTTTACTACTCTCTCGTGTGTACTTGATTGTGTTATTTGACAATGTTGTTAGCAGTTCTAACAGAACGTATAAATATGGCGTGGTCGGATGTAAGTCATGTAATGAAACAATTACAAATTATATTGGAACCTCTAAAGCTATTTATTTTGCCAAGCATATTTTATTATTCCGGGAAAAAGCATAAATCTATAAAAATCCGTAGAAAGCTTCACGTTGAGCAAAGTTTAAAGAAAGCGCTTAAAAACATGCAAAATTGAATATTACGATTGTATATATTACCCAACATGGCACGTCCAGTTACTAAGTTGCGTTGGAATAGGAAATATATAAGTAAGTAAATAAATTAATGGGTAACATCGATACATACTGTGTTGATATTATTATAAACATGTGTATAAAAATACAGAAGATATATAGACGAAGGGAGGACTATTAGATACAAGTGTGACATCGAAAAGGAATATTTCAAGAAAAATGCCAATTCTACTTTAGTGTGGATCTTAAAACATTGAAAAAGATGGTATAAAAGTGAATAAGGTAATCAAAAGGAATGATTCAAATCAACAATCTACAACGACAATGGAGACTCTATGACATCAAAAGACTTTGGATGTAAAATATCACCGAGGAACTAAACACAATAATGATAAAGAAACTTCATCAAAGTCTTACCAGAATTAATCCCCATGGCCTGTTTATCCACCGCCGGATTCGAACTTGACTTCATCACGGGATGGACCTGGATGCTCTGCCCAGTATGTGGGGTGCTCAAGCTCTTGCTATGGTTAGGAGTCAACGTGGTCCTGTGGTTGCCCAAGCTGGCTGTCAGACTGCCGTGTAGACGGATGGTTGCCGACTCCTGGCTGCGTTCTGATTGGGCATCTTGATTCTCACTGGTTGAGGAGCCGTCGTCTTCTTCGTCGCTGGAGGATGAGCTGTAAAGGTGGTATTGATAATGTTAAAATATATACTACTAGTTTCTACCAGCGACTTAGTCCGCGTGAAATTTCGGCCCGCGAACCACCGTGTCACCCACTCGCGCTATTACTTCGTTTTTGCTTAGCATTCTGTCTGACTTTTTTTCTTTTTCTCAGCTCCTAAGAGACGCAGCGTAATGTTACATAGCCTATAACCTTCCTCAAGAATTGGGCTATCCAATGCAAAAATATTTTTTCAATTCCGACTTGTAGTTCCGGCGATTACCTCCTACATACAAACAAACAAATTTTACCTCTTTATAATATTATATTATTATAGTAGATTTAAAAAGAAAAACTAGTTTGTTAGCTCTGAACTAGTTGATCGATATATCGAGTGTTGTGGATGGAAGAGCAGAGGTTGTAACAAAGGAGATAGAATTTCAGATTAATTCAGAAATGTACATAGTCGGTCCTAGCACGTAATAAAGCATATGATAGTAAGTGGATCACAAAACAAAAACTGTTATCAACTCTAAGCAAATTCTTCTATCTACGTAAGCTTATAGTCTCTGTGACGACACGTATATGGCACAGTGGCAAATTTTCCCTCTAATAGCGTTTTGGGACAAATATTTGTATGCCCTACAAATATATTTTTGTTCGAGCCTGGATGTTTGTATACCATCGTGATTTGTTTGAATAACGGCATCCGTGTCAAACGTAATTCGGAACTATGGGGCATAAAAGCTGTCTATTTGTCCTTCATTCAGATCATTATTTTCGTTCAGGTCGACATTTCTGATACGTGTAGAATTTTAGGCTTATATTATAGCCTGATTTCAGTATTTTGTTGGATATTTCAATGCGTTTTTTCTTACATTGACTTCAAATAATATCACGTCACAAAGGATTTACATTATAAAAGACTACTCCTCTATCCTTTTGATGATTAAAGACACTCGAAAAAACATCGGATTTACTTTTTTCTGCAAGTTTTTTTTTTTACTGGGCAATATCCTCTATTAGCAAACCACAGCAACCACAACCAAATTTACCAAGGGGTATCGTAGGTATTACCCAGTTACCGGGTTGTGGAGGTCAGATGGGCTGTCGCTCTATGTAAAATACTGGTATTCAGCTACATCCGGATAGACTGGAAGCCGACCCCAAAATAGTTAGGAAAAGGCGAGGCAGATTGATTGATTTTGATCCTCTGATAGCAAATCCGCTCCCTTTCCCATTCATATATGGTTTCTCTAACAAAATACTTGCCAAAGCATCTGTACTAGTAACCAATTCCAAGAACACAACTATGAAATAGGGCGTAATACCAGTTTATGATACAGACCTGTCCAGCCGTATATTCTTGCAGCTGTCATCAGGGTCAGATATACTGATACCGGGCTTTACTGAACTTGTGCTGTTCAGCGAACTTGTGCTCCTGAAATATTAGAAAATAGACATTAGTGAACATCGTGACAGCAATGTAATAAATATAATATGCTTGAGCTGAGAGCATTATCGAAATGTGATGACTAAAATGATTATTAGATTCATCATGGGGATAGTTCTTAACATTTTCATTGAACTGGTGGTTGAGGCCGCATGAAAAGACATTTTTTTTAGTTCTAGGTCCAGAAAAGATGTTATATTCTATTTTTGGGGCTCAGGCGTGTTGAAATTAATAATCGTCTCATTGATCGACAATTCAGAAGTCAAATTATAAGAACTCACGGTATATCCAGCGTCTGTTGCCGAGTAAGCGCGGGCGCAGGCGGGACGCACGCGACGCATAGAATGCGTGCATTGCAGACGCCATTGCATGACGTCACTTGCGGCTTGGGTGACAACGTTAG
The DNA here is from genome assembly GCA_914767815.1 of Eupsilia transversa. Taxonomy (NCBI): domain Eukaryota; kingdom Metazoa; phylum Arthropoda; class Insecta; order Lepidoptera; family Noctuidae; genus Eupsilia; species Eupsilia transversa. The sequence continues at coordinate 9,623,798 of OU611893.1, read as the reverse complement.
TACGCAGACTTGGCCTACGTAGCCATCGCTGTTGCATACCTGAAAATGAAGAAAATCCTTGTTAAAATATAAAAAAGTTCAATAACCCTTGGTGGATGGACGCATGGTTCAGAACGTGAACTTTTTTGTTAAAACTGATATACTTAAAACTAATAATAAACAGCCAACATTCAATATGTTTTTGGGTCCACCAAAAACCTTTGCGGTGTTTCAATTTGAAGCCAACCAAAGATAACGAAGAAATAAAGACCACTGTATACCTAACAAAGTTCAGCTTGCATCATATTCTCATCTCAATCAATCAAGTTATGGGTCGTGTTCCATACAATAATTATATGTGTCAGAATTTCAAACTCTTACCCAAACATCCGGCGACTGTCCCTTCGGCGGCAGGGTGGGAGCGGCGCAAGTAAACTGTAGCCCAGCACGAGTCTTGCGGATCGGGACCGGTGACAGGAACTCTGGTGCTGGACGCTCTTGACCGTATACACCTGAAAATCGTTTAGAGATATCTTAAGTTTAAACCGACTGCTAATAAACTGCCACTTCTGATTTCCCCTTCAAGAGTAGAGGTGACAGAGAGTGTGAATGGCTAGCTAGTCGCAAATATATGTATATTGATATTGATATATATAATATTGATCTTATATTCTGTTATACCATCTATGTATACATATGGAATGCAATAAAGAATTGAGTATTGAAAAAATATGTTAGTTCTTCTGTATTTCAATGGTATTTATAGAATCATTATCAAACATAGATTTTTTCTTAAAATATGGATTCATCCTGAGTAGGTACTTTATTCTTTTCTGACTAAATGAGCTGCTTAGTCATCATTATCCCAATACTCAAGTAATCTTTCAATCATTATTTACAATGTGTGTGCTACTTACATAATTTCTGTTTGGTCTCATTTATTAACTCCTCCCAACTGCTCCTCTTCTCTGCTTTCGGGTATATTATTGTTATATTCTCTGGACCATTTCTGAAAATAAACAACGGTAACTGTTACTATCTTCAAGAATCATTATAAAACTGAACATATTTTCAACATTGACAAAAACTAAAAAGTGCAAGATACCACCAATCTTGCAGTTTTTTGTTGTTGTCAGTTCCTCTTTAATTTCGTCATCGTAATATTTGTATATTATCTGTATCAAAGTAATTACTTACGAAGTATTCAAACTGATCTCCATATAACACAGCTGCGTGTCACTATTCTGTCTATCTGACAGCTGCCTGTTCAACGTATGCAGCATCTCTCTGACCATCTCCTCCAGTTGTAAGTGCTGCGTATGTAACGCCGCCACATTCTCTGATATCTGCGTCAGTGTGTTCACATCTTCAGTCAAAGTTTCCACCTCATGCAAAATCCTCCTTAGGTTCTCATCTTTAGCTGTTGGCAAAGAATTGATGGATTGGCTTTGGGAAGTTACTAGAAGGATTAGTTTTATTGAAGTATGATTGATTGGAATCTGGGTTTTGGAAATGTTTTTGTTTGCTTATATGTTGGAAGATATCTTACAAAACTACTTAGTTAGCAGTTAAGGTAATGTTAAATTATTTCGGAAACATAATATGTTTGGTATAAAGTCCCTAAAGAAGAATTCATTTATATTAATATACTTCCAAAGAGTTCCGTGCATCATGAATAAATATCGAGCGACGATAGGTTACAACATTTGCACACTCGCAATTCTTAAATTCAACAGAAGTGCTTCTATAATATACAGTGTATATTGGCATTCAAAGTAAGCAGGATATCCTGCTTTAATAAAGGAACGATGAAACTCTAACATTCTCAAGATTTTATTTCATCTCCTAATAATATAAATCCAATGCTTTAAAAAATTGTAGAACAAAAAATACAGAATGAATAGACCCACTTTGAACGGCTTTAATGAAGAAAAGATAAAATCTTAATGTTCCAACTTTAAATGTGATTTTTATCATCCCTTCATTCGATTTTCTAAAAGTTTCAAGCCCCAACAGATTGCAGAATTCAGATCGTATCACAAACGATAGTTTGCTCCGTAAACTTCACCCGCGTTCTTTTTCATTCCCTCAGCATCGTGGAAAGTTTATTATTGATATCGAATCAATATTTCACCGTTTACAATTTGACCTACTTCGCGACGTTACAAAGCAATCGCAACAATTTCCTCGCTTTCCGTTTGTTTATTCCCAAGATGGAAACTGACCTTTCTGAGGTCTGCTTGAGTAATTTTCATTACAGTTTTTGTCAATAACCTTTTGTAAACGGCTCTTTCATGTTTTGTTTGGGCGTAGTTTCTTTGTGGTTTATGTTTTTATTTTCTTTTCTGTGGGAGACATGTTTTTGTCTTTATGTCATGCTGATTGTATCTACCTGAACTTTTCTGTTTGAGAAATATTATCTTCGTGCTTATTATTTATTTACTGTTTCTCAATCAATCTGCCTAGACTTTTGCCAACTACGTTATGGCCGGCTTCCAGTCTAACCGGATGCAGTTGAATAGCAGTATTTTACATGGTGTGACTGCCTATCTGACCTCCACAAACTAGTACCTGAATAATACGATACCCCTTGACAAACCCTGTTATCAGACTTTCGGGCTTCTGATGACCCGTAACGATTGTCAAAGATCCACGAATAACAGCCGGGACCAACAGCTTATCCTGCTTTCCGAGGCACGGAGGAGTGTCGGTATGAAAAGATGGTCACCTATCCACGGACCAACCCAAATGCGTAGCTTAACCTGATGGATCGACCCGGGCGGCTGTTATTACTTCGCCACGAGCTCCTTGTTTATTTACTGTTTCTCATACCTACGTATGTTATTTTATACGTATGTTATATATTATGTCTGATTATGGAATAATTTACAAATACTAATATATCGAAACCGGAGGCTAATTTGTCTATGGGGATGATTTGAAATAACCAAGTTGTCAAATCATATTTGTGTCAAACATCATCATCAATCATACAATTCTGCTAACAACACCAGCTGTTGTAGACCCTTTTCTGAGCTTTACCGAGCTAATCAGAAAGCCTCAATTGAAACATAGGCGCTCGGTAAGCGCTCGGTAAGGTTTCGGACCCGCGTATACCGAGCATGCTGATGTCGCACCGCTGCTGTACCGACAAATCACAAAATTGCGTCAGCTATTACAATATGAAACGGAACTTTTTGCAACCTCAAAACTTTTTCTGACACCACACAAAAGCTACTCAAAAATTTAGATTTAATTAAGAGATAAGTTCAAAATGGAGATTACCTTTAACAATCTCGAGATCGGCCAGCGATATCCTCATGAGTAGTTTGTACTTGTTTCCTTCCATCTGACTTGCTATATTACTTTGGTATGTTCTGAAAACAAACAAAAAAGTAAGTAAGTATATTATCATATTGTATGTTTATAAATAAATTAGTGAATTATTTTGTTCTCTTCTACTGTTGCACACGTTGTCTACATCTCTTTTTATGTACTGTTGCACACGTTGTCTACATCTCTTTTTATGTACTTTCTTCTTGTCTGTTTATATTTATGTGTGTGCATAAATGGTTAAATAAATTAAAAAAAAATTACATTGCGTTTTGGTTACGAGTAAAAATATTGGTACCTAGTTGATACAGAGCTGCCTTCATTAATTGGTTTCCCCCTTACTTATACAAATATCTTAGCAAAGGGAGAACCACTCCACGCATGCGTCAATACATAACGAAATCTGTTTGTGGAACCTTGATTTTGCTCGTAGAACTTACAACTATGGCTTCCAATTTTTAAATTGTAAAAAAATAAAATAAAGTATGTATTAAAATTAACTGCCTAGTTGGACTAAGTGGTAGCAAGCGCTACTGCTGAGCTTGTGGTCCAGGGTTCGATACCCGGGTCGGGCAAAGTGTTATTGGGTTTTTCCATCTAGAATGGCTCGGTAGCAGCCCGGAGTCTGGATTTGTGCCCGGTTGATGGCAATAGGCTCGCCCCCTATTACATGGGGCTTAAACATAACTGGCGACATGTGGACACTACCTCCTCTGCTTAACCCTTCGGGGAATACAGGCGTGATGTTATGTTAAATAATGGATAAATTCATCTCAACTTACGGTGTGGGCTTCTTAATTGTCCCTGTTCTCCTCTTAACACTAGTTATCAACAGAGTATCATTAAACAGAAAGAGAGCTCTGTCTTTTATAGTCCCCTGAGCTGAAGGCATCGTCACCGTCTCGTGCCTCAGGAACATGCGGTCCAGGGTCACCAGACTTGATAGACCCTCAATCATTTGCTCCAGTTCCCTCAAGGTTTGCTGCTGCTGCTCAAGCTCTAAGCTTTCCCGTTCAGTACAATTTATAAGTTCTAGTAAATCATGAATTTCCTTTTGAGCTTCTACTAGAAGTTTGTGGTCTGGATGTGACTGGTCTGGAAATAAATGAATAGTCAACATAAAACAATTGCTCATCAGTGCGATTATCTAAACACAATATTGAAATCGAACAGTGTCGAGATGTGAAATCCATCATGATTCTCAATTTAAAAACAAATGAAGATCTTGTGGCGGCATCTACAACCTGCATCGCGCAATTGAGATTGATTGATCTAATTAGAGTTTACCGCACGAAACGAGGATAAGACTATCCGACATCAATCGTTGGGCAGTTGCCCGCCAGACACGAAACCCTCGTCTGGTCGGATGATCCTCCGTTTTCTATACAGGATGAGTGAACTATACACCCTGGGGAAGAGATGGGACTAAGCCACATTATACCTCTAAAATCTCTTTCAATTTTCAAATTCTGAACGATCTTCATTTGATATGCATTTATGTATAGAACTCCAAAGAGAGCAGGCAAAGGTAATGTAGGTATAAATTCAAAGTCGAATTACAAAAATAAATCATGTACTTAAAGAAAATTAATTTTGCACCTGCCCCTCGTATAAAATATTGTTTCAAAGCGACTTTAGGGGGGAGTGCCATCAATAATGAGGGACAAAATATATTTGACACCGTCGAAGCTATTGTTATTCTAACAGCGAGCTAAGTGATTATGCCGTTGCTGAAAACAAATTTTCAAGGAATTTCTTTTGTTATAAATCCACTAATAACTAGAATAAAAAAAAGGTTCTGAATACCCAAAGTAATCTAGCTAGAGTGTGTTGTTATTAGACCAACTGTTTGGTATCATTATCTAAAATCATGATTCTTATTTTATTGGTTGATGTGAATAAAATCATCAATCAATTAATGGTCTCCATTTTTTAAAATCCAACACACAAAATTAGATTATCCCCTGACTGGTTTTAGATTTTTTTTCATGGACTAAGTACTTTCTATTAAGCACTTTGATTCACTCTAAGTATTTTGGAAATCCTGCACAAGGCCCTTGTGATTAATTCGCGCCTGCGTCCCAATAGTGGGACACTACAGGCTGAGTTCATGTACAAATCAAAATCATCATTTAAATTCTGAAATTTTTATAACATTTTACAATCTGAAAACTTTTTTTTTTTTTTATGATGCTGACAATTTTAATTATTATTTTTAATGAGATGTTGAATATTTAAAATTAATTAATTACAATCTTATTTTTTATTTTTATCTGTTTAGAATTTAGAATAGTTTATAATTTGAATGTATAAGTGTAAAACTATGGACTAGAATTATGTCTGAAATAAATAAATTATTATCATCTATTTCTATATCATCTAACCTGTATGCTTTATCAGCCTCTGTATCAGCAACTTATAACTCGGGAACTTCTGTACCGGTTTAATCAGCAAATTGTCCAATGACAGCTTTCCCTTGTGGTCTCTTGCCATAGCATCAAGGAATTTGGCAAAGGCCGGTCTGGATGCTGAAGCTGTCTTGATGGTCTCCTTCGCTTTCTTCAGGTTGTTGATGAATGACATGTAGGTGTCGATTACGGTGGGTTTTGTAAACTGCAAAAGAAGGTGGTCGTTAGAATTTGGAGTTTTGTTTTGACGTTAGGTACAATGGGGAGGCCTACGCCAAGCAGGCGACTAATACTAATTTAATTAATAATTTATATAATAATAATTTAAATATAATAATATTATAGTAACATAGAATTAATACAATTACATTTCAATTTAGCACTATCGTATAATTAAAATATTAAATCTCTAATAATTAAAAATGCACATAAAAAAATTAAGTTTGCATGTAAATAAATTTATTTAAATAATAAAGCCATTTATTTTAATTATCTCTATTTATAAGAGATAGTTATGATAAATAGCTTTTTAATTAATTAATTTATTTATTTATTTACAATGCTAAACGGCATCAAAAGATGAATGAATTCCCAAAAAAATAACTGGCTGAACGGGTTGAACCTCATGTAAGATTGAATTGAAGAATAATAATAAATAAATAAATTAAAAAAACAATTGACTTCCAAAAAGACACTACAAAGTGAAAAATAAGCCTTTTTTCACTCAGTGAAAATATTGCATACTCATAGTGAAAGAATGTTATAAATCGGTTCAGTAGTTTTTGAGTTTATTCATTACCTACAAACAAAAATACAAATATATTCACTTTATATTATTAGTGTAGATTGTCATCTCAATAATGACCAAGTGTTTAACGACTTTCGTTCCTGACCGTACAAGTAGTTTATACGTTATCCCATATTATCTGTAAAACCAGTTTTAAAACATAATTCATATGCATCGCAGCGTCCCATGTAAGAACTTGGAGCTAGTAGTTACATAGTACACGATAACATGATTACTATTCATATCGGCTCTGCTTGTCATAGTAATCCTATTTCCTCAGTTTACTTCCTATAATCTACTTACATGTTCAGCATACATGAAAGTGCCTTTTACTTTACTTAATAATATGGTATTACTCCATCTTACTGGTTCGCCTTATTGTCTTTGATATTGACATAACATTAGCATAATATACAGGGTTGTTATACAAGGGTGAAATTTAATTCCTGGGCATCCACTTAAGGGGTCATTGTCCTCATCATTATGAACAACTTTCACTATGGGACCGACCCTGAAATCGCGAAAAAAAATATAATGACCTCTTAAGAGGACGCCCATTAATTTTTCAGCCTGTGTAGTAATCAGATGGGGTCTCTCTCGCCTGATTATTAAACCGGGTGAAAAATGTGTTATGTATGAACTGTGCAGCATCTCGGAGTAACGTAGTCATTATTTTTTTTTGTAAAAATGTCTTTTATATAATTATACAGTCATAAAAAAGTCTTCTTACATGTTAATAAATTGAGGGGGGGTTTTTCTCTTGAAATTTAACAACAGAACATCACGCCTTTATTCCCCACAGGGTTGGGCAGAGGTGTACGTTTTACGTCCCATGTAATAGGGACTTTTATATATGGCATGTATTAACGAACTTGTATCTTTTGAAAGTTTCGTACCTACTTATATAACTTCAAAGTGGAAAAATCAAAGAATTACATAGACTAGAAAACTTTTAGTTCAGGCAGAGTACATAGGGTTAGTAACAATTTGACGTAACATTAACTAAATTAAATTAGCTAGCGAAACTTAACAGAAGTAATGGGTTTCGATTCTACCTAAACATAATAAAATGAAACAAAATATGATTTGATGTTTATTTTTGGGGGTTCAACAACCGCTGGTCGTGTAGTTACTTGAAGTACCTACAAGTTGAAAAATTCTTTTTTTGTTTTGAACCTATTACCGAAAAAAATATAAGTACCTGTTATATTCTTTTTAATAATAATTGTCTCCATTTTTCATAAAAATCCTCATCCTCATTTTTTTTCAAGAATCTTTTCAACTACTCGCGACAGTATAATATATTCTAAGTACCTATTCAAAGAAATTCTTAAAGTGACGTTGAGCGAAGCACCCACCTAATGAGGTAACTTTATAAGAGTGTCAACCGCGATTCCAACGTAACTTCTTACCTAACCTTCCCCAGACGGAGGAAATCAATGCGGATTTCCAAGTAAAAATGGGATTGTCACTTTACAAATGGACCAGTCGACCTTATTCTAAATCAGTTCATGCCAATCCGAATGTCATATCTCCAACTATGTATATTGTAAGTGCTCCAAACGGTAGGCTTTTATTCAATAAAATCCTTCTTCTAGCATATGCGTATGTTACTTTACTCTGCGTCCGGCGCTCGGCGTGGCAACACGTCGTGTTCAGGTTCGCGACAAGTCAATCGTCATCCTGAGGATGCCTCGTTGAGAGGTGAAACACGTGTCGATTTCTTACAGCGTATTTTATGACTCTTTAGGAATAGTTAAGCGGAATAGGTTACTGAATATCTACATCTTTTGTATTTTAGCTTATGTGGACTACTTTTATGCAGATCGAGACGTATATACATAATAAAAAATAATTAAATAAAACTGAACTGTCTGTTTGTAATGTCAAAAGAACAGGTTTTTACACTTAATTTGGATGATTAAAATATGGTACACATGAAACAAAATAGTTCTTTTTATTTTTGTCTGTTTGTCTCCGCTAATCTTCAAAACAGCTGGACCGATTTTGACGGGACTTTCACTGGGACTTTAGCTGATGTTATAAGGAGTAAGTTAGGGTTCTTATATTTTAGGCTTAAGTAAGAAACCAGATGCTAGTTTTTTATATAAACATAAAAGACTATACATTAACCAGTCACGAGCTCAGATTACGGCTGCTACTGAAAAATCGTAATGGTAAATCTAATAACGTTTTTCTCTACATAATCATTATAGTTGTTTGTAATCTGTGCTAATATCGATTATACTGTAGTAATTTGTCAATCCCCATAAGTAAATACAATCAAGAAGAAAGTCTTCGCTCCATCTTCATCAATCACTATTGAAAGCAAATGTTTTACTAATGCATATAAATATAACCTTATATGAAGAAAAGCGAAAATAAAAACGCGTGTAAACTGTAACTAGTACGAAGTTGGTTCCGTACCACCGTACAATATTTAGCACTACATTTTTTTTTTCAATGAAACATTTTTTTATCAATAAAAAAAAATGTCTGACTGTCTTTTTTTTTAAATAAAGTATTTAATACCTACTTAATTTCAAAAATACAAGAGAGGTTAAAACAAATAAAATAAGAATGGTAATATAATAATAAGTAACATAATAATTTTAAATTACAATTTATTTTATTTTAAATTCCATTATTTTAATACCGTTAATACGCACTACGAAAATGTCAAAATTTCCAGCTATCACGGTTCAAAAGTTACAGCCCTATGACAAACGGACGGACAGCGGACTCTTAGTAATAGGGTCCCGTCTGCACCCTATATGACTACGGAACGCCAATCAACGTCTATTTTATTGAATTCCTTAATAAACTCCAACCTTCTACATTTTCTGACAAGACAATTTATTTAAATAATTTAGTTAGGCGTCTAATATTTTGAAACATCTCTCAAAACTGTAATGTAAGAAGAAAAGTATAAGTCTCCATTGACGCAAGGCATTTGGTTACTTTATTAAAAGACATGGATCAAGTTGCTTTACTCAGGTACGTCAATCTTCATTAACTTTTACAAGACGATAATGAATTCTGTTGGCGGACATACCACCAAAAACCATAACTAATGAAAGCTGGCGTGACATCAAATTTATGAAATCTATATCCAGCAATGGGCAAAACTAACTAAAGATGAAACAGAGCGGGAAAGAAATGAAAAAAATATATCCACATTATTTTATTACTAATAAATATTATAAAAACAGCAGCAACCCGCCGCGTCTGCCTGTCTGAACGCGATAAACTCAAAAACTACCGATTGGATTTTCATACAGCTTTCACCAATGGACGGAGTGACTCATGAGGAAGGCTTGGGTGTATAATTAATTAAGGTTTTGTGTAAATTGGCTGAAATATCAGGATTTAAAATACTCCAAGTGGGATGGACATCAGTTAGGTACATTTTTATCTAACCCACATGCCTGACGCAACAGGATGATAGAACACAAAAAAATATTGGCATAATATTATATGCTCTGCTACTCGTGCAAAGCAGGGGCGGCAACCTTCTCGAAAAAAAAATACCAACATGATCAAAATCACACATCAATTTTTTTTTTCGATGTTCTTTTCTTATCAAAAATTAATTATTATTCATGAGTAGTAACATCCCTTAACATAGAACACTATCATTGTTATCAACCAAGAGGAAGAGGGTCTAACTTGAATGCACTGAAAGGACTGACCCACAATAGCAGAGGAAAGAAGTGTGTGGAAAAAGGTGGGATTCCTTTGCCCTGCAGTGGGACAGGCTACATAGATCACCTATAAAAAACACACCACAATAAATAATAAAAAATAATAAAAAATAAACACACAAACACATCGTAAACTTACCACATCTAAAAACACATCCCCAACTTTCTGCTGCAGATCCCATTGTTCCAACCGTCGCCTCAACTGCTCCAGGAATACTTGGTGCACGTTCAGGATCCCTGGCACCTGGTAGAAGATCTCGTCCACCAGGAATGCGTCTAGGAGACCAGCGTTCTCTGGACTCTTCAGAGGTTGGAGATATTTCTGTCAAGAAAAAAATTGTATTTTTACTGTAAGCTAAAATAATTAAAAAAAAAAAAAAAAATATTATTAATTTAATATTTTGTTTAAATATTATTGATTTTAAGATTTAATGCCTAGCTTCCTGTGCTTCATTATTAACCTGTTTCACTGCATATTCAAAGGCACAGTTTGCTTTATAAAATTGAACTGATTATTATTTTATGATACCTATGATGTGCAAAATAAATCCCGAAAATTATCTGAAGGTCGTGAAACAGAAAACAGTTAAATCCATGTTAAATCCGATAAAATTATATCAATACAGTTAACGTTGTTTAGAAATGTCTTATTCTCCTTTCTTGTCAATGGATTCACTGACATGGACGAGCGATAAATTGCGTCGATAACCCATAAAAAAGACTACTTAGTATACTCTCGCCATTTTCAATTCTTAATGTCTTGAAAAATATGTTAAATGTAAAAAAAAAAGTATTCTCGTAGACTGCCTAAATTAGAAACTTATTCTTGCAAAATGGGCCAGGTAAACATGAGATAAAGGTCAAGTACACGAAATTCGGAGACTGGCAGTAATAAGTAGAACAAAATATGCTGCATTTCAGTTACAATAATTAGATTTCTGCTTAATTATAATAGCAACGTAGAGCATAGCATTGAATTAACAATAATTATACATTTTGCTATTAAAGAAATTGCAGTAATTCCACAAAACTATTAAAGATGTACGTAGAATTTGTTAAACTTACACCGTAATTTCGTATGGCTAACAAATCATTCATTCTGCCTAGCCTTTTCCCAACCATGTTGGAGTCGGCTTCCAGTCTAACCGGATGCAGCTGAATACCAGTGTTTTACATGGAGCGACTGCCTATCTAACCTCCACAACCCAGTAACTGGGTAATACGATACCCCTTGTAAGACTGGTTGTCAGACTTTCGGGCTTCTGACGACTCGAAACGACTGTCAACGATCCATAAATGACAGCCGGGACCAATGGCTTAACGTGCTTTCCGAAGCACGGAGGACTTTCAGTATGTAACGATGGTCACCCATCCACGGAGCAACCCCGGCAAGCGTAGCTTAACCTGATGGATCGACTCGTGTGGCTGTTATTACTTAGCCACGAGCTCCTCACTCGTATGGCTCGTATGGCTAACAAATCCCACTTCAATATGGAACAAAAGACGGTAGCTTCCGAACGTGGTAACAAATCACCATAGTTACTTAGCTACGGGCAGACACTAGTTCACCCTTTTTGACAAAATTGTGATAATGAGGCACTCAACCTAAAAATACCTACAAACATTCTGCTCTCTAGACATCACAATTTAGCTCCACAATTTTTTTCACAAAAGGTTAGTAGTGTAGGCAAAAAAAGAAGTAAGTATTTACATTTGATTTTATAGGTTTAGGTTATACATGAGTAACTATGTAATATCGTATCAAACTACAATATGTCGTCAAAAAGTTCCTCCACATCGCTGTCGACTGTTAATGTACCCTAGAGACTGTTTGGAGATTTCATTGAACAGACCATGACCCCTCGGATCCCACGGACCGAGGATGCATCCGAATACCAGTATTTTACATGCAGCGACTGCCTATCCGACCTCCACAACCCAGTAACTGGGTAATACGATTCCCTTTTGTTAAACTGGTTGTCAGACTTTCGGGCTTCTGACAACCCGTAAAGATTGTCAAAGATCCACGAATGACAGCCGGGACCAACGGCTTAACGTGCTTTCCGAGGCACGGTAAAGATGGTCAAAAAAAATAATCACCGATAAGGTTAATTTATTACAAAATAAGATTCTGTTGAAATCCTTATCACAAAAACTTTGTCAAACTTATGGACACCATAATCACCAACATGCACGCGAGACGAGACTCGATTAGATAAAAATAAGAACAACTTTCGCTTTCGCAGTAAAACTCACAATACCTTTTTTATATTTTATGAATTTTACAACGGTAATAAAAACCCCAAGGCAAGTAGACTTACAAGGCTATAAACATTTTTCTGCCGCAAAAAACTGGAGACCATAAAAATATAGGCAAAATTCTTATCTTTTGAGTGAGAAAGTTTTCCGCCAAACATGGGATTACTTTGATGTTTCGTATTTCAACTTTGACAGTTTGGTTACCCTAATCAAAGAAAAGGAAAGGCTTCGTTCAGGGTGAGGAGGTTGCGCGGGGGGTAAGGTGACGCGAAGCATTAAACATTTATAAAATCGGTGACTGAGGCCTGGTGTCTAACGTGACAAGATAGGGATGGATGCCTGGTTTCTGAGGCCCTCGATAAACGATCTCTCTTTCGCAAAACTTCAATTTGAGCTTTTTTTTTCTTTAATTATATTCAGAAAAAAATATCGCATCAATAGCAATATTGAATAGATAATAAACTTCGGCTAAGAAATCTCAGAAACCGGGGGTGAGAGACTTTGTTGTTTTCATTCAATCCGCTCATTGCGACTCAAGCGACACGCGTCTTCGAAATGCGACTGCGAAGAAAACAAATGAAAGAATCACATAGAGCATGCTACGAGTCGCGGCGAAGCCACTTGCGGGGCGATCGCCTATTGTTTTAACCTGTGGAAACACGTCTACCCTCTACTGCCTGTTACAACAACTCGCGATGCACTCTGATCCCCCAATCGCACCTGCCACCGCCCATAAAGTTACCGTGTGTTCACCCTGAACTCCAAATGGGAGGGAGGGGTGCAACGCACAAAGATACGCCAGTGAAAGTTCTTAATGTTGAAGATGGAAATTTATTTGGCGACGCGAAGCGGTATCTGGGAGTAAATCTTGTTATATGAATATGGAGTCTTGGCTGAGTCAGATAATGACTGAAATTAAATTAGTCAAAAGTGGAGGTTATAAAGAGAGGAGGTTATAGTTTATTATACTTAAAGTTAGATTTTGTTGGAAATTTACAACCTGCAATTAGTAGGTTATTTAATTTCGGACGCTAGTGATACAGTTTTCTATAATTCGATTGAAAGATATCCAACTACAAGTAACTAAAAAGTAATTATATATTTATATATATATATTTTTTTTTTTTATAACGTTGCCCCACACTAGGAATTTCTCCTGTATCGTGGGTGCGTTTACAAACATTTAAACTGACATACACAAACAGCCAACATCTGTTACTTTACAATTCTACATCGTTTTCTAATAGGTATCAGATGATGTTTCGTTATACACTTTGACCGGAATTTGGTTTGCTCAACTCAACTATAACAAATAAAACCATTAACAAAAAGCTATATTTTCTACCATTCCTACCATTAGTCAGAAGCCTTGGAACAAACGTCACGGGCAGGCACGAATCTGGCCTAGAAAATAATTAAAAGTACCCAGCCGACACATTTCTATGGCCCTCTGTTATATCTGTCCTTCGTCTGACAAGGTTGAGGCGCAAAATGGTTAGAAACAAAAGATCCACTCCTTGGAACTGTCTGGAGAACCTAGGTTTTTTGTTATGACATTCATTTTTAATATTGGGATCTCGTTGAAATTGCAGACAAATCTATTTAACCTGGCTCTGAGTATTAGAGATAATATTCGTCATATAATTTTTCTTTTTTTCGATTTCTTTTGATACTTTTGGTAGGAGACATGTTACGTGTATAATGTTTTTGAATGCCCGGGCCTTCTGTTTCTTCGATATTTAGTATTTTAAGAGGGAAAGGGGGGGTGACGTCAGGGGGGGGACCGGTGACAATAAATAGCCCGACCCACATGATGGAAAGGTAGAGCGGAAAATTTGAGTGGGAAAACCACTGCGGAATTAGGGCTGGTCAATTTAGTGTAACCGTTCTAATCCGGGAAAAGGAATAAAAAGGAGCTCCTTTTGTGTTTTGCATAATGTCTTCGTGTTTTTTTTTCGATTCAAAGGGCGTTTTTATAGCTTACGTAGTGGTCTTCTTTTTTCTTTACAATTAGCAGTGATAAAAAAAAAATGGAAGAGAAATAAATAAATGAAAATCAATAGACTAAAATGGATGGTTTAATATGCATTTTGGGATTCAACATAGCAACACCAGCATTTAAAAAAAAAACATGATCTTATACTTTTGGTATCAATCTTCTATTATCGCAGTTTTCAAACATAACAAAATATTACTCGAAAATACGCAAATATTTATGTTCAATAATTTCTTAAGAAAGCAATAAGTAAATCCTGCATTTCAATTCACTGAACTAAAGACGAAAACAAACCAACTGACAGTACAATTTCCACCCCTGAAAAACATTCACAAAAGCACCAGAATTCACAACTTAACGACCTTTCGACAGCTCATTAATTCTCGAACAAAGAAAACCAAAGAAAGACGGAAAGATTGATCAGAAAGTCTACTGTAACAGCCCTGAATTTTCGTCGCCTCCATAAATATAACGAATTTGTCAGTCCGCGGCTAATTCCGGCCAGATAAACGGGCCACCTGAGTTACTGAGTTATTATAATAATTTTACGACTTACAATAATTAATTTCCATACTGATCTTAGTGATGAGAAAAACAGACAGTTCCGCTCGTGAAGTTTTACCGAGTTTCCTTGATGTGAGTCACGTTTTGGTTTGGAAAGGAATAACATCAGAAATTAATGCATCGATAAACCTGGGAAAATTGATATCTCCATCTGTTCTGCCTAGCCCCTTCCCAAATAAGTTGGGGTCTGCTTCAAGTCTAACCAGCATCCTAATTGTGTAACACACGATCAATTACAATGTGAATCATTTTGAAGGATATTGCTAACCCATTGCTTCCTAAGTTCGAAAAAATTGTCTGCTCAACACCGTAAATAACGCAATTAATGTTAGTTAATTGGCGGAAATCCATTATAAAATACAATAAAACAATAATCCTTAGGATGCCTCGATGAGAGGCAAAACACGTGTCAATTTCTTACAGGGTTTTTTATGACTCTTTTGTTGTTGAACTGTCAAAATATAACAGATTGCGATTGATCGTTTATTACGCAATTAGGGTTCAGACTCAGCCAGTATTCAACTGTATCTGGTTAGTAATACAAAGATTTATAAATAACATCCGGGTCCAACGGCTTGCTTTCCGAAGCACGAAAATCTATCTATTGTGAACTTAATGTCCCGGAAGCGATTGAAATCTAATAAGGGTTATTGGAATTTCGAAAGTAATCTAACATACATCCATTACCTGAGAAAATCGTGCCGAAAATTGCTATAAAAGAGACGTACCAGCAGCCATAGTGACATTATTTATTATTTCTGCCCCCGACTTCCTCGTGAAATTTCTTATTTTAATATAAAATATATCCCATGACACTCAGCAATATTATAGCTTCCCATTAGTGAAAGAATTCATGGAATCTGATCAGTAGTGCCAAAGATTACCCCCTTACATTTAAACTCAAAATTTTTACCTGTTTATAATGTTAGTATAGATGGATTTATGTACAACTTAATGCCTATATTCCAAAATGAGAAGGCAAATAATTATAAATGAATACCGGTACACATATTTTTTTAAAGATGTTTGTCTCTTTTTTTTCTTTTTTTTAACCACAACGGGGAAGTTCTTGGCCAGCATCTCACCTGGGGCCTAAGTCTACTAATTTATAAACCTTACAATGGTCTCTCAATGGTGAGTTTTTGACAGTTTTTGTATGGCAAATCTGTCAAAAACTCACCATTGAGAGACCATTGTAAGGTTTATAAATTAGTAGACTTAGGCCCCTGATGGTAAGTGATAATCAGGCTGAAGGTAGAAGCGAGCTTCACCCGGAATCCTCATCAACCGAGGAGATTGGATATCTTACCTCTAACTGCCGAAACACAACAATGCTGTTAACATTGAGGATGGCGACAGACTTAGATCATCATATCGTCCTTTTAACCCAATTTCATCTTCAAACTACGGCTAAGGCTCTGCTATGTTTACACGTGTGGAGACAGAAAAGGGAACTGTCAACCCAGTAATCCCCTTAGCGGGGAGTAACCGAAAATGTGTCATATAACCCCGACATTATATTACTTTAATAAAATATCTTAAGATATTTTCTTACCCGTTAAATTCCCTCCTCTGACCCAGATAAACATCGCTAGTAAGAGCTAAGAATTTTAGAGCTTGATGCTTGAAACTCGAGTATAAAGTTTGAACCATCGTTTGAAAGGAGGTTTCCAAGAAAATATGGCACAATACTTTTTGATTGCAGTTGAGAACTTTATAAGATGTATTGAGCGACACTTTCAAAAGGTTTGAGAACTTATTCTTTGAAAATACAAGAAAATCGCTAAAAATATTTTAGCGATTTTCTTTTTTGTTTTCGATTGGTTATTTATTTGTAAGATCACCAATGATAGATGGCAACGGTAGCCCAGTAGAAACAGCCGCGACTTACGAGTTGTAGGCAGACACTTAACTTTTGTGTAAATCACCACTGCTCTCAAAACTGTTGTGAGGAAACCGGTATGTCGTAGAACTGAAATCGTAGACATGTGACATCCACCAACCCGCACTGGGCCCGCGTGGTTGATGTCGGCCCACTCCCCCTCACCGTAATGTATTTTCTTTAATTATTGTTTTGTCTTACCTTGACTAATATCTCCAGAGCTTCCACATAGGACTTCTCAGTCTCATACAACTCCACAACCACATGTGTCCGTGTGTCCTGTAACAAAAAAAAACCGTTATCTGATATTTGTTATTGGTTCAATATATTTATCTTCTTGGCTAAAAGGGCCTATTACTCGGTTGATGATCCTTTTGCTAACTTAACCAAAGTCATAGCCTTTTAAAAGATTCTTAGTTAAGTTAATATTATCTGCTTATGTTCCAATAATGTAAAAGATATTTTACTAAACTTTGAGCACGACCTTCTATTATTGGCGAAGATGAGGAGTATTTTAACTATAGGAAAACAAAAGTCCTCATATTGTGTTTAGACCACTTTATTCTCTTACGTAATTCAGCCGACTTCGTCATCAAAACGTTCGTCATAGAAGCTACCTGTACGTCACATGTAAAGTCGACCCACCAATATTTACAGAAGACTATGGAGGGGAAGGCTTTCATTGCCACCATCACATCGCGATTTATGTTGTACCATTATATGTGAGAATGTAGGTAGTTAAGAGTTTAATCAATCTTAAATCATATTGAGGTAAAAAACGAACAGCTAATTTGTATTAACCTCATTAAAAACGTAAGCCCACTCAGCAATAATTAAAATACAACCCACAAAATCACTTCCAGTCGACATCAAGACCCAAAAGTTACATATTTATGAATATTACGTAAAAGGCAGAGCTCCGAAGGATTATCGAGCTAAAAGAAATTTATTTAAATGAAGCCATGAGGTTTGCATAAATATATACAGTGGGGTATGTCCACAAAATAGATAGTTACAGAAGGCCAGCTTCATACCATGAGCGAAATCAGATGCACCACACATAGACGTGTACGTACAGAGATCTCAAAAAAATCGTAAGTGCGCTTGCTTTAAGCCTGATTTATACGATGGCAGTGACTGGACCCAGTGACGCGGAAATTTCGACCCAGTCAGTGGGTTCACGTAGACGAGATTGGCAGTAAATCAGTAAAACAGTTGCGGGAAGCTACTGGTCCCAAAAATAGACGGGTAGGTAAGTCAACTGGACTGACTTGAGGGCGCGAAGTCAGGCACTGAACTGGGTTGAAACTATTGTCTCCACGAGCCCAGTTGCAAGTCAGCGCTAGACTGACTTACTAGACTATCACATTACTGGGCATGTATAAACCTTTACGTAAAGCGTGTCTATGTGTGCGTGCGTTCACCTTCTGTAACTATGTATTCTGTGGTATCTCGATGTACGCTTAAGTGAGTACAGTCGACAGCATAAATATTCATACGGGTTAAATGCGGTGTTGGAGCAGGTAAGGAAGGGAAAGGTAAAAATGTGGTGGGCACTTTTTGTGGAAATATTTTTGGGTTAAATACAAGGGTTCTTTGTGGATTGTTGTATACTCCAGTTTAATGATTACTCGTTTTTAGAAAAGAACTGGTTTGATCTTGTTGACTTCATATTTTTACTAGCTGTTGCCCGCGACTTCCTCTGTGGTCCAGGATGAAATGCCAAGTCCTAACCCAGGTCATATTCATGATTGGATTTCATCAAAAAGAGAATAAAAAAATAAAAAAATGCCCGTAATAATAATCTGAAGATGGGAAGTAAATATCGAGAAAAATTCATCGCAAACCGAGTCTCAAAAACAAAACAAAAAACAATAGAAGAAGTTGTTTTCTTTCCAGTTCATCTTTGTTTACGTAGTTTTCACAAGAAATACCAGAATTTCTTGCATGGTTCGTAGTTCCAATTATTATGGGTATATTTCCGTTCAATGCTTCTGAAGTTCTTGTGATATTTATTTATTTATTTAATACTTCAAGCACACAAATGTATAGAGGCGGACTTAATGCTTGATATCAATTTCGAATGTCAATTATGACTTAGGGTGAGAAATCTCGCAATATGTGAATAATGCGAGATTACTACGTTTAATCACGGGTTCATACGAACAATACAGCATCTGAAATATATTAAGCCGAAATTAAATAATTGGCTCATAACTAATTAAATTCTCAAATCAATTCTCTCTAAATCAAAAAATCAAAGCAATTCATTGACAAAAAAAGTTAGTGATAAATATTGTTACTGGTATTTATTTAGGTAGATAATAAAAAAATTAAAATTTTTAGAATCATAAATTTGTACTACTAAGTGTAATGACTGTTATTAGTGATGATAGTTGCTTATATAGGGAACTTGTTTCATTTAAAATATTTGTATGCCCGTCCATGGCGCGACCTATTATATATTATAGTTATTGTACCATGTTTAAATGCAAATAAATATATTCTATTCTATTCTATTCTCAGTACTTTTATTTTGTCATTGTTCTGTTTTCATTTTTTGTAAGTACTCCTGTTGGAGTAATAAATATTTATATAAACTATATTCGCGCGAACTTGCGATGGTGGCGTAGTCTCACGTGGTCGCTTATATTGGGACATTGCCTTAGAGTCTGTGAAACACCAAGAGCGACTTATAAATAGACAAAAACACACTTTTTAATTAAATAAAAGCCTTATTCTTATACCAACATACTTAAGCAATGAGTTCGGGTTTCTGAGGATTTCCGAAAGTTTGTTGTGAAAGACCTTTCTGTGATCTCTTTTTCAACGCTTTCGAAAGTAACTTTTCCGAGAAAATCTTTGCTTTTGGAAATTCTTAAGTACTTTGTGTGACAAAATAAAAGTTTGTTTCTGCAATTTAGTATTTCGCTTGGGAGGAGGTTTTGCTTTTCGTGAAAGTAACAGATTAAAGAAATTAATTAAAAAATTATTATTATTATGAATGGTTTGACACTAGTCACACTAGTCAAGGTTGAGCCAGGGCTTCTCAGTATCGCGGCCGCCAGCCCGGCACCAATCGGGGGTTGCGGAAGATTTTTACGTTCCCGCGACCCCCGGCGTCGGTGTGAGATGGGACACCGGGGTGGTTTTTAGTCAGTAATAGTCTGACAGACCCCTCCGCCCGCCCCAGGGCGGAGGACATCCATGAGGATTTTCCAACCCGGAAAAAAAAAAAAATGGCTTCTCAGTATCAATCGGGGGTTGCGGAAGATTCGTACGTTCCCGCGACCCCCGGCGTAGGTTGATTGGGGTTAAAGAAGGTCAGACAAGGAATACCTACATCTATGTGCTTCAAGAGATGTGGAATATGTGCTGGGGATGCAGAATATAATGTATTTTTATTTGGAAACTACCCGTGTTTTCTGGTCTAACGCTACTGCTGAGCACGAGGTCCTGGGATCGATTCCCAGGTCGGGCAAAGTGTTATTGGGTTTCTTCGTCTGGAATTTCTCAGTAGGTAGCCTGTAACTTGTGCCCGATGGAACACCGCAGTGGTTTTTAGTCAGTAAGAGTCAGGGCGGGAGACATCCATGAGGATTTTCCACCCCGGAAACAAAAAAAGAAACAAAAAAAGGGCTTCTCAGTATGCTGATTTCCTTAGGCCTCTAATCATGATCATCGTAATTTAATACTACACTGCTGGCAAATCCTGAGCGCTACAGCTTAGGTAGGTACGAACGCCACCACTTGCCAGTCCATGGTCACAGCAGTGGCCAAACTAAAACGACATTCTGTCTGATAGCTGGGGCCTAAGTCTACTAATTTATAAAGGTTACAATTGTCTCTCAATGGTGAGTTTTTGACAGGTATATTGGAAAAAGGCAGATTGATCGAGTTTCGACTATTAACCACAAATGAAAGAGAACCAAAGAAAACTCTAGCCAATATTGTGTGCCAATTAGACTAATTTCCAAATTACAGCTACAAAAACAAACAATTAAATAATTGGGGTTAATTTCCAATCTAACTTTATGCTACTAACACACTCACACACACTCACAACATGACATGAAGCCTCGTGCAGAATGGTGGTCGACAGCGCGACGCGACTCTAACAAAACAATTTCTGAAGAAAACTTCATGATAGAACAATAATTACAAGTGTCGCGTCGCCCCGTCACGTCGTGCCTGTCTGCACGAGTCTTGACGCCTGTTTTCATCAAAAGAAGGCAGAAGTGTACCTCCCTATTGTACATGCAAACCCCCTCCAGCTCCTGAATATCTGAATTTCACTCTACCACCTGACCTTCGCAACCCATTTACTAGGGCAATTCCCAAAAACCTACCCACGATTATGATAAAGAAAACGAACCGTTATCTAAATAACGAATGGTAACCCCGTCAGATCAGACGTTCGAACCTATATTTATGACTAGACTAGGCCACTTAGTCTAGATTTTATCACAATGACCTTATATTTGCGGTCAATGGGCACACGATTCCTACAAAGTAAAGGAAAACAAAATCAACCACGCGTGTCGTTCTAAAAATATGTCCATTTAGGACACGATAAGATCTTCCATGTGATTGGTTCGAACTAGTTCCAGGAATAGCGATTTTGGTTATTAATTTATGGGTATGGAATACATAGATCTTTGATATTTAGTAGTGGCCCAGATAATATTTTCTATTCATTACGAGCTGAGATCAAAAACCAATAAACACACTCTATTTGACCCCTTTTTGCGGGAATACCTACACATAAATACACTCCGTATGGGCCTTTCAAAGAGAGAAAGAGCAAGTACTTACGTTGGTCTCTCTTGTCTTCTTCAGCACAAAGGAGTAAGCTGCTGGAATTCACCCATTTCGTTCTCTGCACGCATAGCGTGACAACCATAGAAACGGGTTTTGTCGATGGAAGAATAGACAAAATGACAGATTGTGATTGTTTATCTGTCATTTTGTCTATTATTCAGTCAGTATTGATAAAATTGTTATGACAGGCTTAAGTTAAAAACTGGCATTGTGTCACCAATATGTAAAAAAAACTATATTTCATGTTACAGCACTACGGCGCACGAGGAAGCGAATCCATACCTATGTCTACCCCTTCCAAAAATCGCTCAACGAGCCGAAAGAAGTTTTCACTGTAAATAAAGTACTCTTAAATCTGTAATATTCATACTAAGGTGTAAAAAATATAGAAGAGATAATCTATTCTAGCAGACACATGCGAATTTGTTATATACTGAACAGATAGGTAATGTAAAGATCACAAACACGCGTTAAATTGTTGCATTACACGTTTTTCTAAGCCTCGTCAAAAATTGTTTACAGCTATTTTCGTCATTTACATTATCTTCTTTAATAACGCAGTATACTATTAATAGTAAAGGACCATATTGCGCCTTCTGAGCGTAAAAACGTGGGCCCTACGCATCTCAAACAGTCCTAAGTAAATATTCATTTAGTGTGAGTTTCGCAGAGATTGGCCGCTACCTGCGAGAGTACAATGAATATTTTTGGGAGGAATTCTTTTTCATTAGAAACTTATTTTTAAAGAGGAGAAAAGTTTTAAGCTTCGGGAACGAAAACAGAGTGCGGAGGAGCGGTGACCGAGTGGGTGGTGGCGATGGTACAATTTTGTACCGTCGCCGAGGCCGCCCCGCTCGGCCATCGGTCCTCGCCGATGTTTTGTTTTAAATTGAAGTTACAAAAAATGTGAATTGTTTTGCTATAGATAGAATTATACCCTAGGCCAAAAGACAGTGGAAAAGGGACACTTGCATTGTGAATCTTGAATAAACTGAAAAGTCGCGCGATCAGAAGAAAAAGGAATGTAAATTGCATTGCTGTATTTTCCTCAAATCGGATCACATCAATGCAGTTTTCATTTAATTTGTGAGGATTGTTCATACCTTTTATAGTGCCATAAGAGATCGATACGAAGAAGAAGAGTCGTCTAATTATTCCATAATTATAGTGAATAGAGATGCCTACTATCACTATCAATCCTGCAGTTAGTAAAATGATTTGTACCTACTTGAAATCCTAAATCCATCGTGTGACGGCACTCTAAGTCTTACCCCGCGTCCTGAGGCCTTAGTATATGTTTTCAAGTGAGTATACGTAACTATCGCGTTTGCGTTAAGATTTTTATTCTCACCTTTATATTCTTAGCATTATGATCTATCAGTCAAATCTTAACGCAAACGCGATAGTTACGTTTATTCACTTGCAAACTTACACTAAGGCCTCTGTTTCAAATTTATCGTCGCGGTAATACGCGATTATCGCGCTCATATGTCACTTTTTGTTCAGAAAACCGGAAAACGCCCACTTTTGACGCGACCACACGTTCAGCTTCACCGAACAAAAAGTGACGTATTCGCGCGCGATGATCGCGAATTCGCGCGACGATCGCTTTTAAATGGGACGCGGCCTTACACCATCTAAAGCTACACATATGTACGCCGGCAACCTTCAACTCCTTAAACTATGGTTACATAAACACCTATACCTTTTCCCTACCCGTATGCCATCCCCTCCCTAAGCCCCCCCCTACCCATCACTCCACTACCTTCGACTTCCCTTCTAACCATACAAAGCATATTAAAAGTGTTATTGACAACTAAGTAAGTGTCATTCAAAGCTTCTTTGATTAGGGTTGGCGAGCCCATTCATTTGTTATTTTAGGAGTGAAAATATAATGGAGGGAAGAAAGGAAAATATGGGGTGGCTTTTCCTTGTAATTGGTGAAGATAAGTATAGGGTGGTAACCTGATAATAGGTATCATCATAATTTCAGCCCAAGCACCGCCATTTCGGCCGGTTCTGTTTTGTTTCCCGCATCACCGTTACGTGACACTGTCGTATTTTCTTAGCTTTAAATATGAGTCAATCATTCATATTTAAAGCTGTTTGAATGAAAATGATTTACTCGTACTTATAAATGAAACTTAGATACACACATCAAGAGTATAGTGTTATGTTATCTTCGAAACTATGCATTTTTGGACCACATATTCTAGGACGTTTTGTTTGAGAGATATGGGATATTAAAAAAAGCACTTTGTATAGCTATTGCCGTACGATAAACTTGCAACTTAAAGAATACTTGTACTATTTATTTGTCAAACTATATTCTTGGTCATTATTCGTAAGCTCTGGTTAGATTTTAAATTCTTCGATCTTTTGTGAGTGACTGGATTATCGAATTATTAAATCAAAAGCAAGCAGGGAGGGCTGCCATAGGCTCTGTAGGTAAGCTGGACGTATAACTTCGAAAATACTTAAAGTCAGACATTTATATACCCAACAACAACAATTTATTCACTCTTATTATGGTAATTTCTAGTAGTCTCATTATGGTATATCAAAAGACAGAGTAACGGCTCGTACACACGGGCGCGATAGGCAGCGCTACCCTTGTCGCGCCCGCGATACCGCACCAGAGTGTACGAGCCTTAAAGGCTCATGCAGATTTGACGCGACGTGTCGCGTGGCGATTCTGCGATATTATTATCGCCACGAAACACCTTTCACACGCGGCGCGCCGCGATAACACGGGCGCGACAGGAAGCGCAACACCAAAGGATAAGGACATTTTGTTCGGCGTCGCGTCGATATCACCGCGATAAAGGCAGGCAGCACGACGCGACTCTAGTCGAACAATTTATAAGAAAACTTCGTGGAAATTGTTGCACCAGAATCGCGTCGCACCTGTGTGTAGTGTCGCGCGTTTTCATAGAAGTTGTTCTACGGATATAAGATTCGCGTCACGCAACTAGTCACACCAGTCTGCAGGTGCCTTAACTTACAAAACCGACCAACAAAATGAACCCTACAAGTATACCCTTTAAATATTTAATTTGACAGACAGCCCTAAGGATCACGACAGTATACAATTACTATACATATATACAGAGTGTAGCAAAGTGCGAGGGTGATATGTAGAGTCATTCACAACACGTTTACCAGACAATTGTGACACTCGCTTTGAGTCACGTAATTAAGTGCAGGGGTGACGTAAAAACAGGTTGAATAACTACTTTGTGACGTCATAAGATGTGGGATTAAGATTGCGGGTAGTGTTTTGTTATGAAAGAGGGTTGGTTCGTTCATTTTTTTTTTAAAATAAAGTATGAAAGAAAAAATGTTTTTTGAGAGTATTGAGAGTCGCACAGGAGATCACAAAATAAACGAAAACACATTATAGATTTAGTTTTTTTTTTAATTTAAAACGAAAGTTGTAAAATAAACAAACAGGTTGCTCATTCATTCTAAGATGTCGGGGATTAATAAATCTGCCTAGCCTTTTCCGAACTATGTTGGGGTCGGCTTCCAGTCTAACCGGATGCAGCGGAATACCGGTATTTAACTTGGAGCGACTGCCTATCTGACCTCCACAACCCAGTCACTGGGTAATACGATAGGTACCCCTTGGTAATACTGGTAGTCAGACTTTCGGGCTTCTGACCCGTACAGATTGTCAAAGATCCACGAAAAACAAGTGGGACCAACGGCTGAACGTGCTTTCCGAGGCACGGAGGCGTCTCGATATGTAAAGATGGTCACCCATCCACAGACCAACCCCGGCAAGCGTAGCTTAATCTGATTGATCGACCTGTGCGGCTGTTATTACTTGCCAACGGCTATCGTGTTACCCAGTGACTGGGTTGTGTGGAGGGCAGATAGGCATACCATGTAAAATACTGAAAATACTGGTATTCAGCTGCATCCGGTTAGACTGAAAGCTGAGCCCAACATAGTTAGGAAAAGGCTAGGCAAATTCATTGAACCATCAGACAAAGTAATAATTCTCTTTCTTGAAAACACAAATAAATAAATACTTATATTAATAGGTACACCAATGTCCTCATAACGCTCCAAAATTGGCTCCTATATTGTGCCAATAAGTAGTACAATAATAAAATAGATCGGCATAATGACAAAAACATTTCCTGTTTCAAAAATAGTACGTAAATAAGGAAATAGTAAATTAGCACATCGGGCACGAGCATTTAAAGCTATCAACAACGCATCGCTTTTGTATCGCATCGCTTCGACGATGGATTCAGGACCTAATAATATGCAGTAGGAAATATACCAGTGGTGGTCCAGTGGTAGCAGCCCCGACTTACGAGTCGTGGGTTCGAACCCAGACAGGCGGTTTATTTTTAGTACCTCAATCATTTCATCACCCCTGCTCTCAAAACGGTGAAGGAAAACATCGTGAGGAAACCGACATGTCCTAGAACCAAAAAATCGAAGACATGTGACATCTACCAACCCGCACAGGGCCCGCGTGGTAGATTACAGCCATCTCTCGATGTCTGCCAAAAGATAAAGTGGTAAATAGAAAGCACTTCCGCAAATGAAGCGTCCCTATTGAATACTGTGTGTTAAGATTATGACACTTCTAGAAACAATGTTTTGACAGCAAAATGGTGGGTTTATGTAGTACTAATCACACACTTGACAGTAATAACGAATCAGTAACTTCCTCATGAGGTAACAGTTTTCTTTGAGTTCATTGTTGTTGATGCTAGTGTGATTAGTCTTTTGAAGTGGGTTAAAGTGGAGTATGAAGTAATAGTTTATCAGTTTAGAAAATACTATTTCTCCTTTGTTCAATTCTCTGAATGACCAGATATGATATATTTCTTAAACTTTCTGTACCATTTTGCCAACCCTATACCTTTGTTTACATAATTACATGATTTACATTTTAGCGTGTATATATAAACTGGTCCAAAAAATGTAAACGTAAAGTTGCGGTAAGACGCAACGGTATTTTCAACATGCTAAAGCTTGATTGGAATTAATTGCCGTTGGCATACCATATTATGTTGATTTAGCAATAAAAGTACACCATCAAAAAAAAGTGCACCATCTAAACTCAGTTCAGATAATGCAAGTCATTTGCTGCTTTAATTCGATTGTATGTCACTAGCAAGAAACTGGCATCGTGTAAATGGGACTTAAGAGAATTTATTTATTTATTTATAAAAAGCTCAGCCACATCACATACATTAAACTTATACTAACTACAAGACTAATTTAAAAAGTTATACAGAACGCGAAATTTCGCGGGTATTCTGGTCATAAACAAATGAAAAACAATACATTCCATTTTCAAAAACAAATTCAAATTCTGAACCCTATCTCGAATGATGCAACTTTGCCAGCACAGAAACAAAACACAAGCGTTCGCGCACGTGAGGTGCTAAAGCTTTCAGCGGGCGCTACATCGCAATACCCATGTACTCGTTGTACTTGCATTAGAGACATGCGAAACTGAAGCGTTCTATCTATTATGTTGTGTGTTTCGTTCAAGTTTTCTATGGACAGCCATTTATAACATTGGAAACGTTATTCTTCCTCGAACATATTCCAGAATCAAAAGTGCCCATATTGGTGCCGATTCCCTTGTTCACAAACTAAACTATATTTAAGTTCAGTGCATCTTTTTCTTTCTATTTCATTAAGAAAAGGACAGAAGATATGTTTTAGTTTAGTCCTATCAAATGACGTAATTGACGTAATTTTAGTAGGCAAATTTTTAATCACGTCTAAACTTGTATGGAGTAGTGACAGATTTGACAGGACTAAACTAAAAAGTATCTTCTGTCCTTTTCTTAATGAAATAGAAAGAAAAAGATGCACTGAACTTAAATTTAGTTTAGTTTGTGAACAAAGGAATCGGCACCATTGTCTATTTCTTGTCTAACTTATGTTACTTTATAGATCAAGCCACTTCTCTGTCCTTGGTATTACTTGGTGAAATGTGTTGGGTTTATTTATTACCCTTTGGGGAATACAGATCAACTAATGGGGATTCGATCCCTGGGTCAGCCAATGTTATAGGGTAAGTCTACTCTAGGAATCTGAATTATAGGTTGTGGTCTGGTTGATGCCCATACACTAATATTATAAACAGAAAATGTTTTTATTTTTGTTTGCGATGCATTAACTCAAAAATTACTGGACTGATTAAAATATACTTTCAACAGTTTAATGCTATATTATCACTGAGTTACCATAGGCTATAATTTGTATAGATATGATGACGCGTAGATAGTGAGACATAAAATAAATGGATAAAAGTCTACTGTACACACTGCGTGAGATTGTTATTCTTGTAAAAATTTGTAACGCAAGAAAACATTATTTTCAATAAAAATAAATGAGATTGGAAACTAGGAAGAAGACAATAAAATAAACTTCCAATAAACGGTTTTTTTTGCATCGAAGCGGAGATTCTGTCACGCCTGGCCTCGTTAGGTGAATAGAAAATATTATAGTATATTGAAATAAAAAAAAGGTATTTTCATTTACATAAAAACACCTATATAGGTACATAGTTTTTTTTTTAATAGACATATAACGTTAACCTTACACTACTCGCTACCAGAGTGCGTACAATAGACGTAGATATATTTTAAATGCGTAAAATAGCGCTGGAGCTCCAGTGTGTGTGTGCGTGTGTGTGTTATGTGCTGACGCTGACGCTACTCATCTTCACGCACACCATGACAACTTGTTTGTACACTCGGTTACCACAAGTAAAGCAGGCGTCGCATCGTGAGATAAAAATACTGTATCGTAAACTGCTGAATTGTCTAACTTTAAATGTGCAAGGAGTCTTCTGCAATCTGTAACTTACTTTGCACCGTGAAAACTCTGACACTAATTCGACTTCTTGAAGTTTTCGTTGGTACACTCAGCTGCAGAGAAATCTCACCCCCTAGCAATGAAAAAATACATTGCTAGTGAGATTTCTCTGCAGCTGACTGTACAACACACAACTTGTTGTTTTGATGCGGTTTCAGTTTGGTTGTAAAAGTCAACGCGGGATTGATTTCAGCAGTTGGATCATTGAGGTTTCTGAAAACTAGCATCATGACCATGATTGCCGCTGAAAAGTGTCTGACTCATTCAAAGCTTGAATGTGACCGCTGCAATTTTACGATGGATTTTGTAGATAAGAGTCATGAAACTACGAGCCACTCAAACCTAACCACGTGTTTGAAACGATAGCCCCAAACGTGTTCCTGATCAAAACATCAACATTATGATTACTACAAATGATTACTAAAACGCATACGTTTGACTAAATCGAGTATAGTGACTCACTCGTTTTCAGAGATTGATCAAACGATATTATTACGATATTGTGATACGAATTCTTGCAATGTCTAAAATTAAACTCTTTACGCTAAATTCTGAGTGCTAAAAGTGTTCTGTGACTCAATTTTGTATTTTAAATCTAGACTAACGACTAGTGATCCTGGAATAAAAATTGATTTAAATATAAATGTAGTAGCGTATCAAATTTTCGTTCGCAAATGAATCAGATATGAAGATATAGGTGCTGAAATAAAAACAGTATAGATTGATGTGTGTGTGTTCATTTAATGTAATGGTGTTAAAATATTAATTTTTCAACATTGCAAAAATCGAAAAGATATTAATAGTTTTCCTGTTGATCCCTAGTACTAACAGTCTCTGCGCTAACCAGCACGCGTAGCATGACCAATTCTATCTCTTCTCTTCCAAGAATAGACAAAGCTCTTTCTATCCAACTTGACATCTCTTCTGCCCGAGCACGGGGCGACCCGTAGACTCGCGTTTCTATGAAGACAAAGTCATATTTAATCTTTCCATAGCAACGGGGAGGTAGCTAGTGATGAAGATAAGTTGTGAATTTTACGATAATATTTACGTTTCGTTATCAGAAAAAATGTGTCAAATGCCATGTTTTAAGACTTTTTGAACGTAACTCAAAGCAACAACAAAACGTTATGTTTTTATTCTGTGTCGACTCGGCTGTCGGATCGACTGATTGATTTAATTTGTGAAAATAATAGCAAACAAAGTAAATAAATAATGGGCAAGAAGGCCAAGATGAGGAGTGGGTTCGTCCGCAGTAAATGTTGCTTGAATATGGGCCAGACTTTGGAACAGTGATGTACGGTATGTAATTTTATTTAATAATTTTGTAACCTACTACCTACCTGAACAAAATGCGTAATGCATGGAAGCGTACACCAGCGCCGATGCCTTCTCAGAGCATATTCATTATGCTCCTGACTATGCCGAAACACCGAAAGGGGTCCCCTTGAGGTAGCCATTGGTAAGTTCTGTAGGTATGTAGTAAATAGTAATGCTACCTACTAACTTGGTGTACCTCTCTTTGTTGAGCATTTCTTATCGGTGTCATGAGCCAAAGCTCCAAAGCATCGCCTGAATCCCCTCAATGATAAATAAGTAATTTTGTTTTTGTTTCAGATTACATAGTTCCCGAAAGGCAAAACATATTAAAATGGGCCCCAAAAATTGAACAAAATAAGATAAAATTTATTTATTATTTGGGTCGCCGCAGCAAGTCTCCTTCCATCTAAATGCCGTCATGTCAATCAAAAGCCACCTCCTTTCTAGCCATCTTTACACTACATCTCTTAACATCTTTGTACTTATAATGTTAACTGTTTATTATTTCAAATACCTAACTATTTAAGAAAGGACAGCAATATTTATGTGTTTTATTTAAGAATAGGTCTGAAAAAAGCACGGTCATAAAAAGTCACAATCAATGTTGTGATATTTCCACATAATTAGTTTTTGTTATGTTGTGCTTCAAAATGTGTTAAGTACTTAATAGATAATATTGGCGAATTCTAGATTCATGTAGCCTCCGTAGTTCTGTCTTCTTTCTCGATGTTAATTGTTGAGCAGTTCTCCTGGTACTTCACCATCAGCACCAATTAACCATAATAATATGCATTGTGACGAGCATAAATTGCTTGGCAACCATATTAAAGTTATCGAATCGCAACCCGTGAAATACTTATTATTGAGTAGTTCCGATGGCTATTCGTGGCTTTCATCATCAATTCCACTTCACGAAATGGTGCTTACGAAGTGGTGGCCCAGCGTCAACCGTGTGCGGCGAGTCCATATAAAATGTATGAAAACTACAGGAAATATGCCGGTGGCGGCGTTTTGTGATTGTGGCCGGTGGCCCGTGTGCGGCGACACTAAATGCACGAGTTTCTATGAAAAATACCTAAATCGATATAGGTGTGCCTATAATATTTGAAGAGTTCCCTCGATTTCTCCAGGATCCCATTATCAGATCCTGACCTGACGACAATGGAACCAGCTGGGAAGTATACCCTTTCAAACAAAAAAAGAATTTTCCAAATCGGTTCATAAATGACAGAGTAGCGAGGTAAAAAAAAAAATACAACCGAATTAATAACCTCCTACTTTTTGGGAAGTTGGTTAAAAGTCAATAGAATCGCTTGTCTAGGTCCAATGTGATGTAGACAATTTGACACTTGTTGAGAAGAAATATTTCTATCCCCAAGTGTCAAAAGTAGAGAAAAATTGGTCGTCATGCTTAGCATTGTAGACTTTTGTCGACTGAAGAATAGAAACATTTCTTCTCTTCAGTCTTGACATCGCCATGCTTCAAACGATAGAAATATTTCTACAATCTGTCATTTCCGTCGACAAAACCCGTTTCTACGGTGGTCATGCTACGCGTGCTGGGGACAGACGGACAGATAGACGGACATGACCTGACAATTAACTACTGTATGCCTATAGTCAAATTAGGTGATGCAAAAAAGAGTTATAGTGTCGAAGTGTGGATGAGGAAAATATCATTGAAGATTTCAAAATAGAATTTGGTAGAGTATCCAAACTGATTTTATGAAGTTGGTAGTGATATCAAAATGTGGTGATTTTGCCAAATTGCAATGATAACACCTACGCGAGTATGAGGAAGGTGAAGATCATAAAACCAAACATACAGATCGTAATTTAACAAATAGGGTATCATAAAATGAAATTGTAGTTTCAAGTGAAGTTAAATCTAGATTTAGGGGGGGTATACTAAAAGGTATATAAACCTGTCTCAATGATCATCATCCTTTTACCATTATCACAGTTTATTTAGTGTCCGCGCAGCGTGTCTTCCTCTCCCATACATAGACCTAATTAGCCGTAATCATAGTCACCTATATCATCCTTACATTTTATAAAACAAAGTCTGCCGCGACTATCTGTCTGTCTGAACGCGATAAACTCAAAAACTACCGAACGAATTTTCAAACAATTTTCACCAACGGACAGAGTAATTCATGAGGAAGGTTTTGAGTAAATTGGCTGAAATATGACGATTATTGTTGAAAGTGTCGG
Source organism: Eupsilia transversa (assembly GCA_914767815.1). Taxonomy (NCBI): domain Eukaryota; kingdom Metazoa; phylum Arthropoda; class Insecta; order Lepidoptera; family Noctuidae; genus Eupsilia; species Eupsilia transversa. The sequence continues at coordinate 9,591,670 of OU611893.1, read as the reverse complement.
AAAAAATTATGCCTACTGGGTGAGTTTTACTGGCGTGCTTCGCGTAAACCAATAGAGTTATATGAAAATAATGTGTTACGGAATTAATATACGTACATTGTTTACTAACACAAAGAGAAAGAAAGAAATTCTACATATATTCAAATCACCAGTTATGTTTTTGAATGCCCAATTTTACCTACGGATTAGACTTTAGTCTACTAAAGTTTGCCATTTGAACAAGAATTTGCCATTTTACGACGAATACCAGTCTTGGACAAAACAAATTTGAAAAAAAAAAACCGGCAATTAAGTTTTCATTTTAAGAATTCAACAATATTCATTGCGTTGTTTACGTTGTCGAGTACCAAATTCTTTCATAAATTGAAGCAAGGGCTTCCTTTAAATTGTGAATGTGTTACTAAATTGAGGTACTGATTTCCATTAAAAAAAACCCAGATTTTGCCCATCCCTGGAAAATGAGAGTTGATAGCTGCTTTCTACTAAAGTTTAATACGTAGGTAAAATTAGTGCTCTAGAGCACCGGTGGCCTAGTGATAACGGCCGCGACTTACGAATTGTAGGTTCGAACCCAGAGGACAGGCGAACGGATCCGATCGCTCGTCGCAGTATACTTTCGGTTACGATCGCGTGTCGCGGAAAACGACCGTGGTCAAGCTGCTTTGCACGGCTTGGTAATATAGACTTTAAATACTGTGTACACGATTTAATATCGCTTAAAGATTGTGAAAATCGTCCTTTACATAACACGCTTCGGACACCGTCACTATTATCTTGGTATCAGTGAATAGTTTATGCGTTACCGTGGCAACTAGCAGGTGAACCTGCTATCTGTAGTTCTCAGGGCATTACAGACGTTCAATATTAATTTGCTTTCATCGAGTGGTTTGTGAGTTTGTATTTTCTTTTTTAGTCGTATTGAATGTAAGTTATCTATTTCAGGAAAAGCTTTTACTCATGATATTATATACTCTATAATAATAATACTGGACACCGAAATAAAAACTATTTGGTATATTTATTTTATAATTATGCTCTCGTCAGTAATTAGACAGTTTTTTTTTCTATCTCACAAAGTTTATTCAAAATTGACTTCATGTACAGTGGCCAGCACATCAAGCTACTAAAATCTGTCAAATTTCTTTAGTAGATTTTAAACTTTATCGCTAAAGCATTATGTTCAAGTTTGATTGGGAAAGTTTGACAGTTTTGGGTAGCTTGATGTGCTGGCCACTGTGCATGTGCTTCTTCAACGTCAAACAAAAGACATCCACTTGTGGCGGCATCTACAACGTCATATGCGAACTACGCATCAAAGACCTGACGTCATACAAATCCTGCATCGCGCTATTAGAGTTTACCGCGCGATCAACATGCTGCCCAACGTTTGATGTGCTATACGACATCAATCGTTGGGCAGTTGCTCGCGAGACACATCAACCGTCTGGTCGGAGCATTCTCCCTTTTCTATAGAGGATGAGTGAACTTTAGTACCTGTTCCTCATACCTCTAAACACCCTTTACCGCTTCAAGAGTATAAGCTGAGGACGAAAAATACGTTCAACTAATTACAGTTAGACATGGCTATCTGCTCAGATGCTGTCTAAAATCTCACTTCATTAGTCTTTGTGATCAATTATGATTGAATTTGCCTAGCCTTTGCCCAACTTTGTTGTAGTCGGCTTCCAGTCTAACCGAATGCAGCTGAATACCAGTATTTTACATGGCGCGACTGCCTATCTGACCTCCACAACCCAGTAACAGGGTAATACGATACCCCTTGGTAAGACTGGTTGTCGGACTTTCGGGCTTCTGAAGACCCGTAACGACTGTCAAAGATCTACGAATGACAGCCGGGACCGACAGCTTAACGTGCTTTCCAAGGCACGGAGTAGTCTCGATATTTAAAGATGGTCACCACGGACCAACCCCGGCAAGCGTAGCTTAACCTGATGGATCGATCCGTGCGGCTGCTATTACTTATCCATGAGCTCCTTCTTTGTCATCAATTATTATTGTTAATTTGTTATAGATTTTTCAATCCCACAAGTTTTATTAGTAGTTCAATTTAGTTGACACCGTTATCACCGACCATCGTGCCTAACAGGCCCTTATAGAATCGCGTGTCCCCAAAAAATATTCCCGAAAACGTCATCTGTTCCCTGTTATCATTCAACTCATCTATTAACACGTTATCAGGGCATTCGCCGACCTCGGTCCACTCGTGGTCGATCGATATGCCATTAATTATGTCCCACTGTGGCTACTGGAAACTTCGGCGCGATATTGTGTTACCGGCTACTGCGAATCAGGGTTGGTTGATTGAATTCGGTTAGATTTTTCAATGTGATTTAAATCAAGTCATAAATTATTACCTAAAAAAAACGAATTCCCTAAACTAAAGATTAAAAAAAAAAACTTATTAAAGAAAATTAGAAACATGTCGATGGTCAACACAATCAAAATTAATGTAAAAACAATAACATAACATTACGCCTGTAATCAGCGAATGGTAAGCTTCACCCACATTTCGCCAGTTATATTTAAGTCGCATGTAATAGAGGGCGAGCCTATTGCTATGAACTGGGCAGAAATCCAGGCTGCTGCGGAGAAATTCCAGATGAAAAAATCCAATACCTAACACTTCGCCCGGGAATTGAACTCAGGACCTTATGCTCAGCAAAAAACAATGTTAATCGAGAATTTGCCATTTTAAGACTAAAACATGACTGTATTTGGCAAAATAAATTATTTAAAAAAACTACTCGCAATGACAGCTTTCATTTTAAGAATTCAACAAACAAGTAGGTACAGATTTTTTTCAGACATTGAAGCAATGGATTATGAATTCCCTTCAAATTGAGAATGCGTTACTAAATTAAGGTGCTGATTTCAATTGAAAAAAAACGCAGATTTTGCCCATCCCTGAATGGAATGAGAGTTGATGCTGCTTTTAATGATGTGGCTGGCAGAAAAGTTAATTGTATAGCGCGTAATGATTGGCGGTGAGCTGGAGTTAATTACTTGGAAATGAACGCAGATAATGACCCGCTCTAATTGTGTGGTCCACCAATAAATATCAATTTATTTTACTATTTGGTCTATGACCCAGGATGAAAAGTAGCCTATGTCCTTTTCCAGGTTATCGCCTACCCATGTGCCAAATTTCATCCAAATCCGTTCAGCTGTTTTACCGTGAAAGCGTAACAAACAAACAATCTCCCTTTTGCATTTATTACAGTTAGGATAAAGGTCAGAAATGTCGTATAACAAGACCCATAAGAAGGTAAAACTGGAGTAGTTTCATGGTGTAACTGAAAACCTCTTTTCATTTTATTCATTACGTACTATGAAAAAGTTTTACTATGAAACAAAACGTAAAATCGCGAAAATAAAATCAGCTGTTCCCTATATTTTGTTATGTGCGGAAATCCATTATTAAATACAATAGATGTTGATATATTTAGTAACCTATTCCGCATAACTTATCCTAAAGAGTCATAAAAAACCCTGTAAGAAGTCGACACGTGTTTCATCTCGCAACGAGCATGGCAACACGTTGTGTTGGGGTTCGCGACAAGTCAATCGTCATCCTGAGGATACCTCGTTGAGAGATGAAACACGTGTCGATTTCTTACAGGGTTTTTTTGACTCTTTAGGAATAGTTAAGCGGAATAAGTTACTAAATATATCTAAGTCTATTGTATTTTTTTGTGAATATTTATAGAGCAGCAGCACAATGACCTCTTAAGAGTGTTGCAGTTATTTCAATTACGGGTTCCGGGTCCGGAAAAATAATATCAAATAAAAGATTTGCGGTGAATCCCGAGATAACTAAAAATGGGTTACATTACAAGACATCTTATTAAGAAACAGGGTTGCTTTACAGTAATACTGAATGAATATCCATATTGCGTTAGATAACAATGCCTGTACAATTTAGTTACATTGTAACAATTATATGGAAAATAAACTTACTATAGGTATACCTCTGCACAACCCTTCAGAGAAACAAGGCGTGTTATATTGTTAAACTTATTATCTCCTTTATTCCCAGAATCAATATTCAAAGAAGCTGATTTAATTACAAGGATTCTACAAAATCATCTACCTGAATATTTCATAGTATGTTTCATATTGCTTCGGCAGTGTTTTTCACACCCTTAGCCCTGACCGATAAACACAAAAGTTGGTCAAGGTGAAACGTAATAGGTACCTAGGTACACTTTATTATTTAAGGGTCAATAAGGGCTGAATGTCTCTGAATCAACTGTTGTTATTGTTTCTAAGTTCTAATATGTAAAATGTTACTACCTACTGCTTGGCTAAAAGGTTATGAAATAATAATAATAATATTATAATTATTTATTTATTTCCGACATCATTCTAGTCCATAGTTTTACATTTATACATTTAAATTATAAACACATAAAATCCCAAATAAAATTGTGACTTATTAAATTTAAATACAAATCATTAAAAATAATAATTGAAATTGTCAAAATACTTACTAATAAAAGATACTGGAAGCCGAACGCTAGGCAGATAGATAGATTGATTTTGATCATAAATAATAAGCCAAGTTCCGTTCCTAGACATTCGTGTCGAGCTGTAAGTACGTTGACCCCATTCCTAAATGAACCCGAAAATCGATGCCCAATAAATACCGAAAGAATTTCTGCCCCTAACATCTTTCTGATGTGAGAAAATCCCAATATCCAATTCCGCAGAATAACCGGCAATCTTAGAAACGGTGGAAAACCCGAAATCTCACGGGACGTGTTGGTCATTCCGATTCGGTCATCCAATTCGGTGTTCGATCGATTATCGGGAGTTTGGGACCGACTCGATACCCTCTCGTTTAATAAATCATAAAGTTCTGAACGAAATGATAACGAGGAGAATGGTATTGGGAGCATAAATGGTAAAGGAAGTTTTCGATGGAATTATTATTATGGTTATACTTTAAGACATCATTTTCTCGTTCTATATCTTGGAAATTTTCCAATAGAATAATCTTAAAGATGGTAAAATACCATCAATCCTTTTTTTCATGCAACTTTTGCAAAGGCACAAGTTTCCTGTTTGCTATGCCATACGCAATCCTATGCCAATCATATAATGATCAGGACATGTTTATCTACCATCAACCTATTCTGCTATACTTATCTTATTATTTATTTAACCATTTATGCACACACATATACAGACACAGACAAGAAGAAAGGAACAGAAAAATACGTACAAAGGTGTTGCTTATTTGTGAAGAAATCTCTTCCAGCATACTGGTGATAGGAACGCACATAAAAAGAGATGTAGACAGCGTGTTTAAGAATAGATACTCTTGTCTACATCTCTTTACTCTGAGTAGAAGAGAAAACAAACAATTTAAATAAAAAAACAATTCACTAATTAAAAACCATTGCTGAACATGGTCCAAAATGCCAAAAGCCATGTTATACTTTCTGGTTACCTACAAAAATCAGAAAGATCCCGTAACCTTTTACGAACACGATTTTTTTCCTTACAAACGAATGGAGCATAAAATATTTTTACGAAAATGTTTTCCTCTTTCCTTAAAATTCTGAAGGAAAAGTGAAAAGTTATGAACCCATAAAAAGTAATTTCAACAGAAACCGTAAAGCAACTTCCTTAATAATTCATGTAAGAAACCCCATAACCAGTTAAACTTTGAACAACTTTATACTTTCTAAAACATTGCTTTATTGATCACGTTTTTTGCAAATAAAAGTAGAAAATTAACAACATATTATCGACATTTTCGAATGTTTTGACAAGCCCTGTTTATTTTGCGTTATTCACCCTTTTTTACACGACATGCTTAAAAAAGAATTCCTTTGTTAGTTTATTTTATTTTATTGGTGATTAAAACTTCTACTTTTTCAACCTTTGGACTTTGCCAGCCAGCATTATTTACTTGGCCTGGACAATTTTATTAAACAAAACGCCAATGTAGGTACCTACCTAAATATTAAAAATATTCCCACATTTTGTTTCTCCGACAACTTGAATTTAACTTTTAATACCTACACCAATTTTCTACAATTAACATAAGTTCACAAAGTTACCAGTTATAAAGGTAATTTCAAATCCAAAGTACGCTTCAAAAGCTCCCTTTAATCATACAAGTGAAGTACCCATGTTCAGTATGTTCACAGATTTTAAATCCACAAAGCGTTGTTGACTCCGTTTACGAGGTTAGATTTAGGTAAAGAGGTTGAACCGAAAGCCTTCGAGCTGTAAATTATGTTGTTATGACATACTCCGTGAACGTACCCTGTGTTAAAGCTTTGTTGTTTCCGTTATGGTTGTTTCGTCTGATGCCCTATGGTTATGTATTTTTTAAATACTAAGTTTAAAATTTTTCAGAATATAATGAATAGAATAGAATAGAATATATTTATTGTAAAACATGAGTATACATCAAATAATATGTGCAAGGTCTTAAAATAACAGGTACATCTGCATGTTTTGCCATTTATGGCGTACAAAACCACATATTTTAGGTTTAGAATAAACCATTAAAGAGAGTTGAGTCTACACAACAAACTATGAAGATTGCAATGATGAAGTATTGTTTTTACAGATATGTTGGTGGAATTGTGAAAATGTCGTAATTAAAGGAATATATGAATGCGCCTCTTTGTGTGAACCTCTAGTAATTCCTATTTTGGGGTCCTAAAAATACAAAATAGCCAAGTTACAGCGACCAACACTTTGGTCGCGCGAGGTTCGTCACAGTTGTAACCTAACCGTCCGTTTGGTCGGGATATGTTATAATTTATTGCAACCAACTGTGAGACAAGGACAGAAATTGAAATAGAGACTAATTTATTTTAAAAAGTATTTATCATTAGAAGGTCCATAATTTTTTAGAGAATTAGTTAAATATTTCCCTTTTTTTTCCCTTTTTAATATAGCTAAAATGTAGGCACACATTTTATTTAATTTTACATTGCCACAAAAATGTCCCATCATTTACATACCCTTACGTCACAACGGTCCCTCTAAATATCTAGGGACAGAAACCCATGAGTTTATGGCCAGCCGAGCCTGCCCCATTATCGAACTCATTACTAATAATGACTATTGTCAATGTCATTTAATTCCCGACAGAAAAAAACTTCCCCTCTTTTGTCCCCTTGTGTTGATGCTTCTTTTGTTCCTTGTCAATGTCAAAGCTAGGTCAAAAGGTAAAGGTATATGTCAACCTTTTCAAACTCGTGTGTGGTTAAAAGCTTTCCGTCTAGAAGAGAAGCAGAAGCGTCCTTCTAGTGGATAATAAGAATTCAGTGGTTCGGTGGAACGATTCAAAATCAAATCAAAATCAAAAGATTTATTCAAACTAGGCTGAGATTCAGCACTTTTCGAACGACAAAATTACATAAGACAGTCCCCCAAAAACCCTTCACCACTTCCTAGTGCTTTAGCTGGGAAGAAGAAGTGGCGCAACAATGCCTACTTATTATGCGGGTTGCAGACCGAAAGCTAAGCTAACTTAGTTTAGCTTAGTTCGCATAGCTGACGCAGTTTTTCATACTTGTGTGCAAACTGCAAACTAAGCTATGTGAGCTAACTAAAATATGCGCAGCTAAGTTAGTTGTGTATGCCGATGCGCGCGTACCCGAGCTAAGCTAAGCCCCTCGCGAACTTCGCAACACTAACTGATCTTTCGCTTAGTTTTTGGTGTGCATGGGACATAATATTTTTTGTTTATCTTAGCTTAGCTTAGCTAAGCTGGCTTAGTATCGCCTCGGAATAGCTTAGTTTTCGGTCTGCAACCCGCTTTAAGGCTCCCGCAAATAGGCGCGACGCGACTGAAACAATTTTTAAGAAACACGGTAGAACAATAAATATTACAAGTGTCGCGTCGCGCCAGTATGCACGAACCTTTATTTAGATTTCGGTAATTGCACAGCACAATACAAAAATGTATAGAAATATAGAAAAAACAATACTGGTGCCAATTACCTAAAGTTGTCGAGCGCTTACGGATTCAAACTCCTTACAAACTATATGAATCCTAGAGCTTTTACAAATAGGTTAATCTATTCCTAAAAGCTTTTAAGGTACCTTCTTCTCAATGACTTATTATAAGACCTCACAAAGGCATGATATCCAATTAATGCTGGCACTGTTATACAAACGTGCAAATAAATTAATATCAAACACTAGCAAGCAGCGATTAGGATTACTAATCTGTTTGTCAGGTTTGTTTACTATGGCAATAATAATTCCTTTACAATAATCTATTGTGTTTCAGTTCTGTTTCAGTAGCAGAGTTTTAGTGTAGCCAAAATTACGCCACGAAAAGTTCGCACCTGCAATGATTTTGAATTATCTATGATACATCAAGCTGAAATTACGTTATCGAGTAATCTTTTTAGGAAACATAATTATCATCATTTCAGCCGAAAGACATCCTCTGCTGGACATGGGCCTCCCCCAAGCACCGCCACTTCGACCGGTTCTGTGCTTCTCGCATCCAGCGGATTGCTACGGCCTTCAGCAGGTCATTGGTCCACCTTGTGGAGGGGCTTTCCAAGGCTACGTCTTCTACGCTTGTTAGTCCAGAACCTTTCGGCCCAAAAGACATAAAAATATACCCGCAATTTTCATCGCGTAATATTTGGCACGTTTGTTTCTGCGCTTACAGTCGAGTATGTACTAGCTTCCGCCCGCGGCTTTGCCCGCATTTTATGTCAATAAAAAGTATCCTATGTCTTTCCCCAGGGTTTAAAGTATTCCCATACCAAATTTCATCGAAATCTGTTCAGCCGTTTTAACGTGATACGCGATCAAATAAACAGACATATAGATAAACAGATTAACAGCCAAAAATTCTAAAAAGTGTTGGAACGTGTTCTGTTATCGATTCTAAGTATCCCAAGCCAACTTTTTTTCGAATATCTTCCATGTACAGACTTTCGACCTTCTTCAGCTTTATTATATTCATAGATAGACCTGCGGTCAAGTCTACATTTCGATAGTAAATAAAATCTATCCGAATGCCAAGGACGGTATTCAGTATTGACGTCATCCAGTCATAACTCACGGTCTAAACTACCAATGTAAGAATTACATGTTGAACATTAGCACAACTGCCAAGATAGTGGTAATATTGATCGTTAAAAATATATATTTTGGGCTATTAAAATAATATTATGTAACCTTGACCTACCCTTGTCTTTTTTCTATTATCAAATAGATGACTCTTGGACATTTTAGAACATATTAGGTATATTAACTTGGAGGAGGAACAAAAAGGTTTGAATACTAGTATAGTCTACCTTATTGCCTTATAACGAAGGTATATCATCTCATGTCATCTCTCGATGTTTTTGGACTATTATATTAGCTATAATTTAAGTTTACAGATCCTGTTCTTCGTCATCTTATTAACCTGTGAGGCAGGTACAGGCATAGACAGACATGGGTCTACCCATGCCAGGGTGTGTCGTATCGTAGACAGACATGGGTCTACTCATGCCAGGGTGTGAAGTATCATAGACAGACATGGGTCTACCCATGCCAGGGTGTCTTATCATTTAAAGGTCAAAAATGAGATTTCCCTAAAGGCGGATACTAACCGGTGTAACGGTGCGTAATGTGACATTCGCAACGAGCCTGAAACGTTACGTCGTGTCCAAAAATCCGTATAATTGCTCGCGTGTTCGTGCTCGTTTCCACGTACTGACTGAACGAATGCTCGCTTTGTAACATGTTACATTACGCCCCGTAACACCGGTCAGTATCCGCCTTAATGATTTTTGGATCAGATTTTCTACTTTTCTTTCTTTGTCATTAGCAAACAGTTCAATGAAAAAAGAGATACATTCAGCAAAGTTGTTATTGCAATTGATTGCTCAATAATTTACGCCAGACGTATTTATGGGATATACAAATTATAAATATTATGCCAAAAGTATTTAATCATCGTTATAAATTATGGAGAGCCATTTACTGCACTCCGTTGATAACTTTCCACTACCATTATTTCGATCCATCCCCATAAAAAAACAAAACTACAGCCACATAACCCTTTACTTTTAAAGCTACACAAGTTGAGAAACACGATTAATTTTCCGCCACAATTTGTTCAATGCTCAACAGCGTCCAAAGCAATATCATAAGCTGGAGTTCATTATTTAATCATGAAACGCCTTTCGTACAGAACATTCAACAAATGCCTGAAACAATTATGAGACTTCGCATGTTATGTGAAAAGTTTTGTAACAATTTCCAGTGTGGAACGCTACTTTAAATAGGTTTAAAAGAAAAGAAAAATACAATATACGTAGATATATTTAGTAACCTATTCCGCTAACTATTCCTAAAGAGCCATAAAAAAACCCTGTAAGAAATCGACATGTGTTTCACCTCTCAACGAGGCATCCTCAGGGTGATAATTGACTTGTCGCGAACCCGAACACGACGTGTTGCCACGCCGAGCGCCGGACGCAGAGAGGGAATTCCTCTGTTTTATGACTCTTTAGGAATTGTTAAGTGGAATAGAGATCTAAATATATCTACGTCTATTGTATTTTATAATGCATTTCCGCCAAGTCATGCCTGAATCAATTAACTATCTTAAAAGAAAAGGTTATTTATGTTTTTACAGAGAGAACCTTGAAAATGAAAGGCTAGTTTACAGCGGTTGTGAAAGGCTGCAATGGGGTGGCTACTGAGGCGACGAATGAAAAATGATAGCGATGTAAGGGTTACTCTCTACTGAAATTGGCCACCGTGGACGAAATTCGGTCTGAAGGACTACCATTAAATAAATGAACCAGTGACAGCAGTAGCTCTAAAAGTTCACCATTATTAAAGCAGTTACAAAAAATAAAAAATTGACTCTGCGGTCCCTTGTGTATGGATATTACCTACACATGGCTTTCATACACCCGAATAACTAGACTAAACAAATATGGCTAGGTACTACCCAAACATTCGTCCCCTTAGAGGTTTACTGTGCTGCTAAATATGACGTCAAATAACTAGCTTTCTAGTTACACAAGCTGACTTTGAAAATATGCGACAAAATCTAAGGGGGTGTTCTACTCATCAGTATGAACAACTTCTACTATGGGACCAACTAAGAATTCGCAAAAAAATAAAATCTACCATCATATATTATACAAAATGATCCAATCGGGGATATTATCGGGTATACCTTTACACAGGAAGGTCGGTGCGAATTCAAGTTGGACCAATAGTAAAAGTTGTTCATATTGACGGGTAGAACACACCCTTAAATTTTGTCGCATGTTTTCAAAATCAGCCTGTATATCCGCAAGAGAGAAGTAATAAAAAAAAGCATACGGTTGTTTGGGTAGATATTATTATACCGAATAAAGACGACGGAAATACCTAACAGCACATTAGTAACTAAAAACAACACGCTATTTACACAATTGTGATAAATTATTTGATAACACAGGATTGGAACAGTTATGATAATGGCTAACTTGATCATTCCCTCAAAAGCCGAGAAGAAACATAGCATCGTGTTAATGGAAACAGTTGAATGAAACTAAAGAAACATCACACAACAGAATATTATCTAGCATTAAACCTCACCATATAATTCAGATTACGACCCATGGGTTTATTCGATTAACGGATATCCGTAATGTAATAAATAAATGTTGATTATCCGCCAAACATCCGCATACTCAACTATTGATTTTAAACTCCGCATCCTCATAATTTCGATGGGGATGTGACCCTATGTTGTTCGCACAAATAGTGAATTATGAAAAACTCTCGCCGAGCTAAATGGGCGGGCTGGAGTGTCAATTATGCGTTCCTATTGGCTGAACTTGTAATGTCCCTGTCCTATGACAGACGATCAGCTATTTTTTGTACGACATCCGCATCCGTACGGACATTCGCCCCCTCATCCGCATCCTAAATAAGGAATTTTCCAATATCCGTAGCCTCATCCGCATCCTGAAACTCGATTATCTCAACATCTTCATCCGCATCTTCATCCGTTATACGACATCCGTAAACAATCCTGGTTAATCGCATTAGGCTGTAGAGAGATCCGTACTAATGTGTGAAAGTAAATTAATCTTGCTTTCACGCTTCGACAGCTTATCTGATCGCCATGTAATGGTCACGTTTGTGTAGTTTGTGTCACAAGATGGACACCTTAGTAGGTACACTGTAAGGCTGCACAAGTATCCGATTAGTAAACTTACTGGCAACTCTCATGTTGTTAATCAAACAAAATTACAACTACTTAAGCTATAGGACATTTTGTGACGACCCCAAATAAGTGCATAATACGTGCAGTAAGGATAAGAGCAAGAACATTAAGATATAGGTTATAATAATATTCGGTATGATAAAGGTAAATGGATGTAGCATAATTAAAAAAGTTTTTGGTCCTAGAATGTTCCCATTGCTGGTAGACATGTCTCCTCTCTGTGACGGGGGAGTGGGCCATAATCCACCACGCGGGCAACGGGCCCAGTGCGGGTTGGTGGATCAATGGACATGATATTTACAAACAGATCAGAAATAGGTTTTAAGTGAACAGATGTCCATGAAAAATTGGCCAGAAAATGCAACTTAGAAAAAGATGTGGAAAACTGTATAGTCATCATCTAGCCCTTTGCGTCGGTTTCCAGATCCAGCCTAAGCGGATGCAGCTGAATACCAGCAGAGGGGAGTTTCTGTATTTTTAAGAACGAACGCATTCTAATCTCGGTCAAAATACCTCTAGTATACCTAAAATTTTGACAAGTTTTCGACATTAATTGCGACAAGATTTGGAACGTTTTCAAAAACGGGAATTGGCCTTGCATACTGTTCCCACCAGTAGACCAGTAAATTTTAATGAAATATTGGGGTAGGAAACGGTAAATTTTCACCCTGAATATAAGGCAAATTAAATCTTTACGGATCATCTCTTACTTTCTCATGAAAATAATCCTGAAGCGGTGACTATGCAAAAAAAGTGCTTAGTCACCTAACAGAGTAAATTAAGCGTGAAATATGTCAAGTCAGGACTGTCGTGAGGTTATAAATTATCTGCATCAAGGTTAAGTGGTTTTGAGATATCGGGTTAAAAGGTTTGGGGGTTAAAATAGATTAAGTGTGTGGATGCTACCGTTTAAAATGTAGAGAGTGGAAGACAGTGATGTTTGGTTGATGTTCCATTTGTTGACGAATTGCTTTTTTAACACCCGACGCGGCGACGGAAAAAGAGGGGTTTTAGTGTAAAGTTTAACGTGTGTATCTGTCTGTTCCCTCGTAGCTCTCAAACGGCTGAACCGATTTAGATTTTTTTTTGTTTGAAAGGTGTCTTGATCGAGAGTGTTCTTAGCTACAATTCAAGAAAATCTGTTCTGTCGTTTGAAGATTATCGGCTCTTTTCTAGTTGATGATTGGATGTGCGCATCTTCCACAGGTCTGATCTGATCTGTTACTTCAATGATATTAGAAGAACATAGTAACCTTGAACCGATACTGCAGCATCACCAGGAATTGTGTCGGGGGTTATTAATTTTTTTTTTTTTTTTTTTAAACATGTTTTATACTGGATGTAATAAGACCCGTTACAAACCCAACATCTACGCAATACTACATCAAACTAAATAACATTGTATAACAATAATTTCTGAGATAAGTACCTACTTACTACTTTTATTTTTGGTATGAAAAATAGTTTTCACTTTGACCTTCAAAATAATGATCACAATGACGGGAAAAATAAGTAACCTTCGCGGGTCTTTTTACATCCGTTATGTAGTTGTGGCGGCATCTACAACGCCACATGTGAACTACGCATTAAAGACCTGACGTCACACAAATCTTGCATCGCGCTATTAGAATTTACCACGCGATCAACATATAAGGTGCTATAAAAATATCTGCCACGGCTGCAATGGGAGATAGTATTGTGTTTATAGATTACAATAGTAAAGATAAATTATTGATCATGTGTCATATTTTTTTTCATACAAAAAATTGTACGTATAAATTTGCAAGTGACGAACTAGTCAGCTGATTTCAGTTTTCATTCACAGAACATATGGAAAGAGATAGCAGTTGTTTTCATTGACGAAGTGCACTTCGCGCGTAATTTGTGAACCACGTTATGCAGAGTAGAGTCAATGTTTATTTAACTACTTTATTTTCTCAAATTGATTTAACTGTGCCGGGGTACGAAATTTCTTCACTATTGTTATCTTTAAACAAAATACTACCTCTCATTAAAGCCGTGGCAGATATTTTTATGGCACCTTATATATAAGACTTCCCGACATCAATCGTTGGGCAGTTGCCCGCCAGACACGACACCCACGGTCGGAAGATCGTACCTTTTCTATAGAGGATGAGTAAACTTTACGCCCTGTTCCTCATACCTCTAAATAGCCTTTTCCCAACTATGATAGGGTAGGCTTTCAGTATAACTGGAAGCAGCTGAATACCAGTATTTTACATGAACCGACTGCCTATCTGACCTCCACAACCCAGTTGCTGGGTAATACGATATGCCTTTGCTAAGACTCGTTGTCAGACTTTCGGGCTTCTGACAAACCGTCACGGCTATCAAAGATCCACGAATGATAGCCGAGACCAACGGCTTATCGTGCTTTCCGAGATTCGAACGGAAAAATGAGAAATTATGAATTATGGAATTGAATTCTTGGAATCGCGTTCTTATTTTATTTGTAGTTTTAAAATAGGAAACACCTGTAGAAATAAGCTTTACATTAAAATAAAATAAAAATAGCTTTCGGCATGTCTGCAGAGGCATTTACTGTACCTTTTAGTAGTATCCCACTGAAAGCTGAAGTTTTAATGGGTTTTTATGTCAACGGGACTAAGAAGAAAACGTGCTTTTAGAGGCAGGAACTAAAATATAAGAACTAAGTAGTTTCCAGTAATAAAAGGAAATTGGATCATTTATGTAGGGTAGCAAAATCGTTTCAGTGTTAAAACTTTCATGTTTCAGAAATACACAAAACCGTCTTCTTTCTTATAAAATATCAGGTTAATACCATTAACCATTTTATAAGAAAGAAGACGGTCTAATTACATAATATAATATGACGCCTGTAATGCCCATAGGATTAGGTAGAGGTGTACATATATACCGTTGTAGATGCCGGCACAGCTAGGCCGACCGATTCATTTCTAAAAATGTTTCGTATTTAAAAAGTACAAATAAAAAAGCACGCTATTACTCTTGAATATAATTGAATAATTCATTGTTTCTTAATATTCTAAAGCCACGGTTTCCTACAAAAGTGGTGCCCGCCATATTATAAAGGCCGTCATTTTCACCAGTATTTGACACTACGGTGTCAAAAACGCTCTATTTTCAGACAGCCGTTATTGTATGACCGTTGACCGCTTTTTTAAACGCAGGCCACATATAAATGGCGTCGGGCGCGGACATGGCACGGGCGGCTTCCTATTCCATTCAACCGAGCAACGACATACCGTGTGTCCTAAATTGCGCTTTATTTCCGTGCATTTTGTATGAAATTTGAATGGAACGCCATGTGCCCTTTGCATGTCCGCGCCCGACGCCATTCATATGTGGCCTGAGCCTTAGGAAACCAAAATGTAACTATGGAAAAGTGCAGAGTTCAAAAAATATGTCCAGGTTAATACGCATAAAATATTTAAAGAACTTTTCGAGATACGACAGGAAAACTTCAATGGATTTCATGCAGTGTATTTTTCACTGGCAGAAACTTTCACTGCGGAGAATCCATTTTCTATGAAATAAGAATAAGCATAAGAATAATTTTATTTCACTAAGTTTACATTCTAGTGGATTTAATTCTAGACCTCACTCTAGAATTCTTGTGGGTTCCAGAATTTGATATGTATGAAAAGGTACAATTTTTTAACTTAAAATAGATAATTATATTGATGATTGAGATGAAATGATTTCTCAAAAACTAGAAGATGATAATGGCTAGATCAAAAACTGATGTATAGTTAGAAATGGGATGACTACCGAAATGACGACTAATAGAGGAGTATGGAAGAAAAATACATTTTACGCAGACCCCAAATAAATTGTACACCCATATTTCGCCAGAT
This sequence comes from Eupsilia transversa, assembly GCA_914767815.1. NCBI lineage: Eukaryota > Metazoa > Arthropoda > Insecta > Lepidoptera > Noctuidae > Eupsilia > Eupsilia transversa. The sequence goes on along the minus strand of OU611893.1, from coordinate 9,575,575 downwards.
AAGTTTAGGTTCCATGAAACAGGAGCGAGCTTATTGACATCAACCGGACACAAATCCAGACTACGGGCTGCTACTGCGAAATTCCTGATAAAAAAAAACCCACTAACACTTTGCCTTACCTGGGAAACGAACCTAGGGCCTCATGCTCAGCGGTAGCGCTTGGGACCACTAGACCTACAAGACAGTTCAATTAATTTAATAAAGAATAATTCAAATAAAACTCTTTTATATCATTATTTTGGCCTTTGCAGAGTCAGTAGGTAAGCTTAATTGATTTTCATTAAAAGTAATGAGTACTCAACAGTAAGACAGCAAGACAGCTGCTTGACAGTGTGACAGCTGACAGGGTAATAAAGTGAACAATTCACATTGCGTGAGCGAGCATGTCTAGGCTAACAACGTCTGTCTTACGCAATTGTCATGCTAATACATTGAATTACGATCGAAATTGCTGTTATCAAGTAATTAATAGAGTTTCATAATAATGGAATATAATTAAGACCTAACAGAACTAATAGGTAAAACATAATGACGTATGCAACATCTTCTATGAATGGAAGTAAAAAAGTATTTCTCATTGTTGATCCTTATTTTATTGCTGTTGATATATGAAGCCACTAGAGGGGCTGGTGGCTAAATAATAACAGTCACACGGGTCGATTGAAGGTTAAGGTTGCCGAAGTCGGTCCGTGGTCCAACTATTACATATCGAGACCCCTCCGTGTCTCGGAAGGCATAGGTGTCAAATCGGACTTCTTAGATTGTGGCGAGATTACTTGTCCAGCGATCATAATTAGGTAAATTGAATAGAGCCGTTTCATCTGATTATTTTGCGTATACTTATGAGAGAAGATTCAAATTATACCTAGATAAACGCTGGGCCAAAAGTTTCTGCTGCTCGGAACGACAGTCAAAGATCCACGAATGACAGCCGGGACGTTGGCTTAACGTGCTTTCCGAGGCAGGAGGCCGGGAGGAGTCTCGGTATGTAATGATGGTCACTCATCCACTGACCAACCCCGGCAAGGTAACGTGATGAATTGACCCGTTAGGCTGTTATTACTTACGCCACGAGCCCCTCCACATGGGTACCTACAACAAGATTAAATATAAATCCTTCTTCCCCCTTCAACGAGGATAAAAAAACTCGACGACAATTTTCATCAAACTTTAAAATACGCAGAGTTTTTTCATTCCGCTGAAGTAATAAGATTTCTAAGATTTCTTCACGGAGTTTCTAGATGGAAATTGATTTCATCGAATGAAAATTTCTCTTTGCTTTGCATTTATGTTTTATACTTACAAAAATGAGTACTAAGAAAAGAGACTACTTACTCGTTATTAAATGTAAAGACTACAGACTCTTTACATTTAATAAAAAGTAGTTTCTTTAATGATAAGTTTTTTCTAATAAAACTACCCACAGTGGCCAGTTTTATTAGAAAAAACTTTTGACATTCTAATTACTCAAAGGTTTTATTTTAAAATGTATAGCTAGTAACTTTCCAGCAAAGCGTAGGTAGGGTTTCTATGACCCCGTGTGGGTGCTACAAAAGTCGAATGAAGGATACCCGCGTATATTGAAGACCTTTTCAATTAGATTTGTACTAAATCTTCTACAAAATCTACAGTCCCGCCAATTTAGAATTTAATTCGTTATTTATATTTTGGGAAAATAATCACAACAGCTAAAATGAGTTAGTTGTTTCCTAGATGTGTGTAAGGAAAATGATTTTGAAGAAAATAGAAAATAATAACCATCGCTAGTACAAAAATAAACGTTTTCGCCAACGTCGTGAACCGCTATACTACATTGGTTTAGGTAGTTAAATAAAAGTAAACAAAAAAAAACACGTGACGAGAGAGTTGTCAATAACCGACTAAACGTAATACCTGTCACTTCAGTTGTCATGCTACGTCACAGTTGTACTGTTCAATTTAGCAACGTTATAACTTGTTGAGAGAACCTGTCTTTTTGGGCTCTTTACAATAGGCAGATTACAAAATATAGGTTTATTATAAATCTAGCAAAAAAAAATGTGCTCAAGCAGTTACATCTACGAAAATAGTTTGAGAATAAAATACGGTAAAGTTTTAACATACATAAAAGAGGAAATTATCGTAAAAATCAAAAATAAATTTAATTTTTTGTTTAAAATTTGTCACATTTTTATGTCGCAACGAAAGTCGCACAGTCGCACTTTATAAACGCCTAGCCGCGCCTAGCCTAGTTGGGGTCGCCTTCCTGTCTAACCGGATGCAGCTGAATACCTGTATTTTACATGGAGCGACTGCCTATCGGACCTCGACAACCCAGTTGCTGGGTAATACGATACGCCTTTGCTAAGACTCGTTGTCAGACTTACGGACTTCTGACAACCCGTAACGGGTAATACCCCTTGGTAAGACTGGCTGACTTCTTTGCATACCACATACTTTTATAAAACTGTACTCATTATCATCTTCCTTCCCTTACCTGCCGACCCGAGTACCATGGGAATGTTTCGGCGGAACACGTTTTCCAATGAAACTGTACGTCAAAATACAACTCCTTACAACAAGTCCTAAACTGCCAAAGCCGAGCACCGATCAATAAGCATTGGATACAAATACTAACGCCCGCGTGTGATCGATCACTTAAGATTAAAGACGGTACACACGGAAGGAATTTATGGCGCTCATAAAAACGACAGAATTTGATTGAAGAGCGTATTTTACAAGGAAATGTTTTGGGGTAGGCGATCTTCATTCCCCTTTCTCTATGATTGACGCGAACAGTCATAGAGAAAGGGTGTGTGGTATGTGGTTAAAATTTTGAATGAATGATGCGTATAATGTGGATGAATTTTGAAGAAAAGGGGGCGAAAAATAAAAGGACGATTTGGCATATTGATTATTATTTTGCTTGACAAACGTCATAACCAAAAGAAAATAAAAAAAACATTTTGAAAATAATATCTGACATCTGCTATGTTTTTTTGTTAAATCAAAATAGGTGAAGGAGAAGGTTACACACTTCATCATCCACAGTCCGAATTCACCCACTGCTGGGCAAAGGCCTCTCTTTTCTTGTGCCAATCCCCACAACACCTTAACATGTTACACGCTTATTCTGAGAAGATCTATTCATTGCCATCATAATCAATACAATCATTTTCTACAATTATTTTTGGCATGGCTGGACCCTACCCAAAAATATTTCACCTTCAACTTTTATATTTTTTCCCGTCGACAACAGCTACCTATAGTACCTATGGATAAATCACGCAATACCTTTTCCGCCCACTCGACTATTAACACATTGCTAACCTTTTCTCCAACTTTTTGTGCCGAGAAAGTGAACCCATTTTGTTATTCTTTAATTACTCGGCCTTGATAACGTTAAATATACAGGGTTATTGGTTATATGTCGGCAATCCATTAACGGGATGTAGGAGAGGTCATTTGCAACCAAATGACCCCTCATGACTCTTATGCCAATGTCACCCATTTTCGAGTAATTTAATATTTAATATTTTAAAATTGATTAAATAAAAATATAAAATGACAAATGACTCGTTTTGACATTTGCATAGCAGTCCAAAGAGGTCATTAGGTTGTCAATGACCTCTCCTACATCCCCTTAATGCATTGCCAACATATATAACCAATAAACCTGTATTTATTGGCATTTTTTGTGAATAAAAGGTAAATGGTATAGTGTGTTTCGGACTAGTAACTATTCTCCATGTTTAAGATGTTGTTAGTTTAAGAACTGGACTGACACTATTAATGAATAAAAGTCCCTGAATCAATTAAGATAATAATAAAAAATAACTATTCTGTGGATGTAATAACCAGCCATCTAATTGCGTAACACATTTTCATAAACGTTTCAGACTAATCTGTTCCATTTTGACAGTTTCACAACATGCATTGCGTTATTTACGTTGTTGAGCAGTCTGTTTTTTCGAACTTATGAAGCAATGGATTTGCAATCTATTTCAAAACGATTCAGATTGTGTATGATCGTTTATTACGCAATTAAGGTGCTGATTGCAATTGGAAAAAGCTTTGGTAAAATTATTGATGCAGTCGCCATAGCGATATTGTGTAAGGATACGATGGGATATTATGTAATGCAGGGAAAAATATATATAATTTGATGGTTATAATCTAAATTGCGTTTTAAAAAGAATATTTTGTTTGAAAACCAAAACAATCTCAATCTGCCTTTTCGAACTATGTTGGGGTCAACTTCCAGTCTAACCGGATGCAGCTGAATACCAGTATTTTATATGGAGCGCCTGCCTATCTAAACTCCACAACCCAGTAACTGCGGGTCGAATACGATACCCCTTGGTAAGACTGGTTGTCAGACTTTCAGGTTTCTGACGACTCGTAACGACTGTCAAAGATCCTCGAGTGACAGCCGGGACCAACGGCTTTGCGTGCTTTCCGAGGCATGGAGGAGTCTCGGTATGTAAAGATGGTCACCCATCCACGGACCAACCCCGGCAAGCGTAGCTTAACCTGATGGATCGACCAGTGCGGCTGTTATTACTTAGCCACGAGCTCCTCATCTTGTTTTGAAAACCGTCGTTAAGTGTCGTTCGTGTAAGAAAAATGTCGTTTACTTAGTTAGTGAAAAGGTTAATATTGTAATAGTTACGGAGTAAATTAATAGCTCAACGGTTAAAGTGTGGCCCTGACAATCGAGATTTTATCGATACATTAATAAAATTGAAGTGTCTGTTTGTACCTAATATCAAAATAACAGGTTTTTACTAAACGCATATGAAAGTATAATACTGTACATAAAACAAAAAAAAAATTGTGTCTGTGTCTGTGTTCCGGCTAATCTGCGAAACGGCTGGACTGATTTTGACGGCAGATAGCTGATGTTATAAGGAGTAACATAGGCTTTTATTTCAGAAAAAGAGTAAGGGTCCACGTGGGCGAAGTCGCGGGCAGCAGCTAGTGATGAATAAACACTTACAAACTGACATTATGGTGGTTGTAATAAAATCAAAATCATTATAAAAAGCAACATTGTTGGATTGAGTAGTAATGAGACTACATACACAGAAACATTCGCCATTTAGTTCTATTACAAAAAGACGGTGTTCAACTGACACTTTAAAGGTTGATGAATAAACACTACGTGAGTTTATCAAAAATAAATTGATAAACTATCCGGCTCGAAGGACCATTATCAACCAACGATTTCTTGTCACAGTAAAATAGAAAATCGTCATTTGTTTCAGAGCCAGCCAGAGCCGATACATTATCTACATTGCCAGTGAGAACACTATACTTAACGAAAAAATCTTCAGTAGCTTTTACCTGAGCAGCTGTCACAGTAATAGGCAACACATGTGGTTCTTCTACTCCACTTCTGGAACTTCTACTGCCTCGATCCGAACTCTCTTCCTCAGAGTCCGAAGCATGGAACGACAGAGACCCAGGACTGGGGTCACTGAGTCTCAACTTGAGGCAGTCTCGACGCATCTTGAGGTGGTTCAATAACTTTTTAATTTAGCACTTTTTATGTGACATGTCTTTGGATTATTCTTTGGGAATGTTTCGTTTTAATTGGTAAAGGTTTTTTATTTGGTTTTCAATTGTTTTTTGTTCATCTTTGGCGCTGAGAAGTGGAAAAGGCTGTTAGATGTTTGAAATCACAGTGCGCGGTGCAGAACGGCAAGGCGGAAGTTGAGAAAAGAATCCAGGCGTAATTTTCAGTAAGCTTTATGTGAGCAAAGTTTATTATGCGTTTCAAATAATGTTATCATCAAACATTTCAGAAATGGGAGCAGCTTAACCAAATACACCGAACACATTTTCTGTCTCATTCAATAATAGCCCGAAAACCCCATTATTTCCTTCATTCATAAATCACAGTGAACCCGTCGATATTCGCTGATGTGTCCCGGCCTTACGCCCACGTAACGTGACACCCCGCCACGTAAGGACTCTGTTGCGTCCTTCCATTGTCGCACTTGTATAACCGGCTTTATTGCGACTCGCGCTCGTTAGCACATGTTTTCTTTGCACGATTTTTCTTTTAACAAACAAACTAACATGTTGTACTTCGGAAAACATTTGTTATTTAAGACCAGAAAGATGAAGAGAAATTGTTTCAACTTTTATTTCTATAAAATCGTTGTTTTTATGTTTATAATTTAGAGCATTTGGTATTCGGAAATATATAATTTTGTCATGTTTACTTTGTAAAGTATTCCTGATATTTGGAGTATTTGGAGCGCATAGAAACGGTTTGGTCTCGAATCGTAAACACCGATTCGCTAAGTACTAAGCTGATTTCAACAATTGTAATTTAAATTCCTGGATGCTTTAGTAAACATAGGTTTAAACTATGTTCTAACATTACAGGTTTCATCGTGACTACCTCTATTCCTTTTGTTTCTCAATTCCTCTTTACTACTATTACTATATTTACCACTAGATCTGAATATTTCTCTCTAATTCCCACAAGATACATCTATGTTGTGAATTCCAGTGAACTTCCTAATTTTACTTTCCTTAACAAATTAAATTTCTCTGCTTCATTATCACTACATTAGTAGAAAGGGGTCAAGGCGAATTCAATATTCCATCCAGACCAAAGAATTTATTCCAAATTCGAATACTTCATAACATACCAATAATTCAATATAGTCCACACCCTCGAATTCCACAGTTCACATCTAGTTCATTTCAATGAAATACTTCAAGATCAATTAGGACTCGTAAACATAGAAATTGAAATGTAAACTACTCCCGATTGATTCGCAAATGTGTCTGTATACTCCTTTTGTATACAATGTTGAGATGAAATAAACCAGGATTGGAAAATATCTAGAAATAATCGAGCGTTTTGGTTCAGGTAACTGTGGGAACCTGGGAGCTATTTGATTCATGCAAACCAACCATCCATAGAACACAGCCTGCTATAATCTATTCCAAAAGTATCTAATGAAAGTGTAAACAAGCCAGGTTAAATCACTCACTAAAGGTAAACAAATTCACTGTAAGTAGGTTTCCACGTTATATCTCAACACTCTTTCCAACAATTTTAGTATTGTTTGAATAACATTACTAAAAATCATCGACGAAATTTGAAGTTATAAAATTAACCTCCATTATCAAACCAAAAACATCCAGTGATTTAAAATAAGAATTTCGGGTTCAAATAATCAAATCAAAGCACTCAATTTGCAAGTGGCACTACACATTAGCATCCATAGGTACGTTTTATGATCCATTTGTTATCGTTTTCAACAAAACTTTTTGAACAAACCATAGGTTACGTTGCGTGATATGCGACGAGCTCGAAGTAAACCAACGCCTAGATATAATTACAACGGCCACACTTACACTTCAGGCCACGTTGCATGACTAATTTGGCACTTGTTCACTAATTTGCTATTCGCTATGCGTGGCACCAAACGAAGCTTCTAACTGTTTGTCTTCGGCCTTAAGCATCGCATTCACGATCACACTTGAATTACTAAGTCATTGCAATGTAATTATTATGTCATTGTCATAAAGTATAAATGAGAATGATTGTCGTGAGCTTTATAAAACTCTCGGCCATCATTCTAATTCACACCTAAAATTACCGAAATAGGGATTACATTGCAATGACTTACTAATGGTTTTACGTCGGTCGTGAATGTCCTACCTTAGAGAATGTGGCTTGTCATGCTGTCAGATATTGATGCAAAATCTTTGACTGATTGATAGCTTTCATCGGTATCTTTCAGGAACAGGTGTAAAGAATCATAAAGTTTTGGAATTTTAAGAAGTTTCCATCATCAATGGTTATTCTGGAGTAATGGAGTCATGTACTTATGAAACAAAACATCCAGTGATTATCTAAAAATAAATATGTTAAACTATTTCGAAAAAGCACCATAATTTAATGGAAAGAAATTCCTAGTTTTACTTAATTTCTTTCATGCAATTTTCTAAGAACTAGTCGCTCAATCAACCATGCTCCTATTTTTTCTTGTCATTTGCAAAGTGAACCACTTTTTATTTTACGCTGCTACAAGCTAATCAAAGTTGGAAGTGCAATTTCCTAGCACTTTCCGCTGTAATGAACATAAAATTAGTTTAGAAGTAGATACTCCGTCACTAGATATAAAATATGCTTAGAGCGAAGCAAATTATGTAAAATTGCGAAGCATTTAAGAGGAGAATTTTTTAAACATTTTTGATGTAAAAATTCATAAGGAAGCAGCTTTCTTGGCAAAGTATCAATCAAAGTATCTCTTTATCAATCATACAAAATAATCTTCTCAATGGTTCTTCTAAAGAACTTATAAAAGTTTAATTCTCTTTTTCCTACTTGATGAAGAACAATACCAACAATAAATTTCTAAAAGTTCAATTCTCATATCCAAACTTGGTATAAAGATACAAAAATTACACGTGCCTTAGAAAAAAAACGATAATTAGATAATTGGATGAAGCGATCACAATGGTACGTAATATCGTGTGTCATTTTCAAATACTTGTGGTATTTGAAAATGACACACGATCCGCTCTCCATCTATTGCTTCTGATCGGGAAAATCCGTTCGAAGCTGGAAGTCTAAAGTGCGTTTCATCAAATCGATTTTATGGCGTAATGTTGGCTCCACTGTTGTAGCACAAACACGTAATAGGTCCGTTGTTAAAGTTTAACAGTCGAGCCAACATAACGGCAAAGGAACTATTTGATGAAACGCACTCTATTATAAAATGTTGGATTAAAAAGTCCGAGTTGAAAAACAGCTATTAACGAATTTTTTTAGGGATACTGAAGCTGTTATTTAGTTTCAGTTTTATGATTATCTTGATATATAATCACTGCCACCATGTAGCATACACCCGAGTTCATTAAAAAATATAAATATACAACCATTAGATAACTTTAAACGACCTGCATTATCTTGGAAAAAAAGTCAATCTGCCTAACATTTTCCCTCCTACGTCGGGAGTCGGCATCCAGTCTAACCGGATGGAGCTGAATATTAGTATTTTACATGGAGCGTTCCTTCACAACCCAATTGCTGGGTGACACGATTCCCCTTGGTAAGACTGGTTGTCAGACTTGGGCTTCTGTCTGCCAAAGATTTACGAATGACAGCCGGGACCGGCTTAACGTGCTTTCCGAGGCATGGAGGGGTCTCGATATTTAATGGATGGTCACCCATCACTGAACCAACCGAACGCAAAATTGAAGTACTCTAACTCTGTCATAGTTTTTCCGGAATGCAGTACTTGTCAATTAAAGTTAACGATTGATTCATTTACAGTAACACTAGTAAGTATGCTGAGTAGCAAGGTAAAAGCTCATGTATTAATTAATTCCCTTCATCCTGCTCTGTTTATTTATTACTGGCTTGTTCCTAAGCATGAAAATTACTCCTAATGTTCTCTGCCAACCACCCAACTAAATTGTATAAACTTTCCCATCTGCTGTCTAAATCCATTTGGCAGTGCTTTGCATCTGTTGCTTAGAGCTGGCAAATTATATGCTGATAGCATTGAATTGCATTTTAGTACTGACAACTTTAAAATTAGAAATATTAGTCATAAAAATATTAGACTTATAATATTGTAAGAGATAGGATACGCTTTCTTGTAAACCAAAATTATAACGAAGACGAAAACTACAAAACTTTACAAAGTATGAATAGTAATAGGTATGTCAAACAAAATGAACAACACACAATAATTGTCACCTTTATTCTCAATAAAACTCCCATTATTCTAAAACAAATCATGAGAAAGACATCCATCATGAATTTTATTCATGACACAGATAATTAAAATCTCGGAATGCAAGATACTAATGTTAATGTCATGATTGAGGAAGCTGAAACTATAAAATCTACCAGAAAAGATACTTTAGCGTGGCATAACAATGATGCTACAAGGACTTTCTAAATATAATAGTATATCGTAAAATTATACGGTGTAGCGTGTTATTGAGTCGAAACACACTCATCAAGTGGTCTTGGTGAATTACTCAGCAATATATCACGGACTAGATTAGATTGGCACCAGGTGTATGGGGACGCCAATGCGAAAGTGATGGGTGCATTATAGTTTACCTTGAGAGAAATAAGATTGTTGTTAAATTGAGCTGCAGAATAAGCTTGAAATGTGAGATTGGAAACTAACGGAATAAGGGAACCAGTCAAATGCAAAGACTATTTAAGTGAGGTTGTCGGGCGGTGAGGCTCACTCTGCGTCCAGCGCTCGGCGTGGCAACACGTCGTGTTCGGGTTCGCGACAAGTCAATCGTCATCTTGAAGATGCCTCGATGAACGGTGAAACACGTGTCGATTTCTTACAGGGTTTTTTATGACTCAATGGAATAGGTTACTAACTAAATCTACATCTATTGTATTTTATAATGAGTTTCCGCCAAGTCACGCCTGAATCAATTAACTAGCAAAGACTTTTATCTAAATATAAACCTTTGAGCTCATTTTTTTTTACTATAACCCTGATTAGGGAGAGTAAGGATGAATAATAGTATAGCAAAGCGCTACTTTGAAGTGCTAGCGAGAAAGGGATTTCAAAGACAGTTTCAAATTCAATGTGATACATTGGCAGCTTGTCACCCCCCACATAAGGTAGACACATACTTTCAATTTCCTTTGCGATTGTCTGCTGCGATATTCATATCGGCTGTCAAGCTGAAACTTGAAACGAAGCTGGTTTCCAGGATATTAAGCAGATTTGAAGTCGGAAATGGAAATTTTAAAGTGCAGAACGTTTTTATAATCCTAAAGTTATATGGGTCTAGCTAGACTATTAGGCTTCCTTCGGAATATATTCCTGTGTTAATGGAATTAAGGCTAATGGCCCAACAACGTTCTGTCGTATAAACACGATCAGAGGATTATCAGATAAGCCCAACGAGCTCATACCCGGGGCTTCCTATTAACAGGGCTTTAGGAAAATGTTTTGCATTTTCCTAAAGGATTCCTCAATATTTTAAATGAACCGTCGATAGAAAAGGTGTTGAATAATTTATATGGATTCTTGTCTTTGGTATTGGGACGAAAACATCCAAATTATCCAAGGATAAACCTTTGGAACGGGCACGGTTCAAATGGAGGAAACTATAGGTTGATGAAAACGAAGATGATTTCAAGATCTGTGTCAAGTCAAGTCTTGCTGCTTCGACATTATTCTGCTATATATCTATCAAGAAATTTTATAATTGGGGATTTAAATATTAGGAATCAACCTAGTCATATTTAAAACGATGTTAATTCCCTTTCTGAAGAAAACGTGACCAAACATACAAATGTAAACTTAGTTTAAACATCTGTAAGGATTTTACGTCCAAATTTCCAAGCTTATGTAATCCTTGGGAAATAGGAGCGGAAAATCAAAAGGACACAGTTGAAAATATATAGTAATATATTTTATTTTATGTACAAAATCTTTTTTCTTTGTTCAAATAATATTTACATAATATGCTAACAGACTTAAAATAATAATATGTCCATGTATATAAAAAATGGGAGGGGAAAGAATCATAGGACATCAAAGAATTCGTCCGCGTCGCTGTCAACAGGAATATTGATTGATCGTTGATAATATTAAAGAAATGTGTCTAAGAAAACATTAGATGACACAATTGTTATTAGATGAAGAAGCATTTCGATCAAGGATTATATTTTGAGTTAATAACTACCCGAATGTCATTAAGGCAAAGGACAGAACCCGTATGATCAATACCTATGGGTATTTTTTCGGTTACAACATTTATATTTTTTACAGGTATTTTTTAATGTTACCTTAAATTGAATAGGTACAACCAGTATTAATACCGGTTAACGAAATAAGTAATACCTCTATCTTACGTCCTCGTCTCATCATCGCCTGTGTGTATATAACAGGTATTAAAACGGTAACCTAAAAGAGGTAACATGTTTCTTCTTCTTTGGTTACCCAGATAACGGTAACCTAAGTCGTAGAAGTAACCAAAATTCTTCGATACCTGTACCGTAATTAATGAAGATTTTCGGTCTCTGATTAAGGCACATGGAATTTAAGAAAGAGACACACAGCTAGGCTTGAGTGACAAAGAAGACGCTCTACAAATCCGGAGTATTTTTAAATTATATGTGTCATATCATAAGCCCGATACTGTTAATGTATTGTTTTGATAATAAACATATTGTTAATGTTGTGGTATGTTTTGTTTGATTGTTTCACAGACACGTAGAAGAGATTTAGATCACCAAGTGAAATCAACAATTTAAAATATTAGTACCTAAGTATTTTTCAGGGAAAATCTTACTTACACATTTTGAGTTTGAAAGAAGTATTTTTTACAGAATGACTAAGAGTAATGATAACAACAGCTGTTTTACAGTAATTTTAGAAAGAAGAACACAAGTAGAATTATATCAGAGTAGAAAATAATAAATCCAATAAATCTATGGTGACTCTAAACCAAGCATTTGGTGACTGGAACAGGCTGAGATTGATTCAGATTTTTATATCTAAGGCATGAATATTATTTCAGTCTTAAACCGATGCAAATTCTTTTGTCAAACTTTATTACTTTTTAAGACATTAAACACAGGTTCTCCATTGCCAGAATCTTTGATTCAAATAACAAAGAAAATGTTTCTGTGAGGTTGTAAAATTATCATTCTCCCCGCAAACTCAAACCAAACAAATGATTCGTTGTTATTATTGAATATTTTCAGAATAAGCTGTGACCTTTGACATTTTAATAATAGAATAGGGTAGTATTTAGTTAATAGCGTCCTACGTGTTTTCTTTTTTTGTAACTTGATCAAAATCAAATAAGTTTTCGTATTAAAACGGGCACAATATGGCAGACTGGGCCCAAATGCCGACGGCAATGCTGAAGGACGCGTTATTTTGTTTGGGTTTACGAATTTTTATTATGGTCTCAGTATTGCTGGAAAAAGGGTCATACCAGGTCTGTTGGGAAATTTGTGTGGGTGGCAGTTGTTTATTGGTTTAAAGGTCACCTTTATATGACAGAGAAAGTATAAAATATACCTAGCAATTGATATTTATTTAAGACATTATCTATAGAACTATGTTAAGAACGATCGATCGATCTGTAATAAAGAAGTGAAAGAATTTGGAGAAAATACAGCGGATGGATTCAAGAGAGGCGTTTGAACAGATGTAACAACTCTCTTATCAATTAGTTTTCACGCATTGCAATGAAAATATTATTTTAATCTAGGTCAATAAAATGTATATTTAGAATTCACGGTTAAATACATAGCAGAACAAAAACAAAAATGCTATTGAAATTCCAAATCCTATAAAACTATCAGTAGCATAGAAACGATAACACGATTTACAACATTATTATCGCTTACAATTTTCCATTTTAATTTTCCTTCTATTCACAGTAACCACACAATATTTAAAAATATAACCATCATATCTCATACATACGTAAATTGAATAATGTTTACATCGAATGCGTTGGATGAAAACGTATTCCGAATCAAATTAGATTTATATATCCATCCTGACAACCAATTATGGGAAAATTCCTCGGAAAACATAAAGCAACGCGTTACGCACTTGTCCGATGTAGCGAAATAAACGTCTATTCGGTGAAAATACACGCAATATTTAGTACGCGACCGCCATGCCGATCTGGACCGTAAAACGCTTATAAACACTATTTTTGTATCGTTATTTTGTAAACGTAATTGATTATGAACGAAACACTGATAATAATCACCGATCGTTAGGATCACTGAAGATTTTTTATTTAGATATTGATATTTTAACACAGCGTTCTTTTATTTTTAATATATATTTTTCGGATGGCGAGAGGAAAAAGCGCGGGGTTGTGTTTGGGAGCGCGTAACGACGCCCACCGTCGACAGTGGCGCCGCGCGCGGCACTGGCTGGAAATCAACTGGCTTCGGGCAACAGGAACGTTCCATTTCACCAACAAATTTACATTTTCAGTGTCGTTCAACCTTATTGTCATTGCAATAGAGTTTAAATTAGTTAATTGTGTTGATTATTTGTAATATTATGTGTATCTATATAGGCATCAGGATGTCCCTTTTGTTCAAAGTGTTCTTGTTCCGCTCGTTTGAGTAGATTCCGTCTCATTTGGGCAGTATATAATCGTTACATTAATTTCTGTCTACTATTGCGTCGACCAATTGTTTGGTGTTTGTAATTATGTAATTCAAGTTTATTTATTCGATGAATAGAATACTAACAACATAAACAGTAAACATTTACGTGTTTATAAATAAATATATTTGAATGATATGTTTATATTTTGAATAGAATGGGTTTGTTATGTTTATTGCAGACTACTTTTCCGTAAATAGGTGAACGGAATTTTGAATGCTCAAAGGACTTATTATGAAGAGGTTTTTGAATACACGTTGACTGAAAGATAAATGCGTGCACGCGGAAATCCACTGAGTAACGGGGAAGGTAAACATCATTTTCTTCTCTTAGAGAGAAAATACTTCTTTACAGTGTATAACATAACCATTTAGCTGTTTTCCGCGAAGGTTTAAGCAAATGGGTACCTACATAATATAGTACACCCACATTTCGCCCGTTATGTTTAAGTCCCATTTAATACCCTACCTACTTTATTTATAATGCATTTAGATATATTTTTAATAATTAAAAATATTATCTCTTTTCTCGTTGTTTCTCTGTAACAGAGCACCTGCCATCTAATCTCTTCACCACCCTTGGTTGACTGGTAGAGAATGCCTAAGGCATTAAGTCCGCCTTTGTACCTTTTTGTGTGCGGAAAGTTTAAATAAATAATTAATAAATAAATAAATAGGGGCGAGCTCATTGCCAATACCCGGGGACAACTCCAGAGTCCGGGCTGCTGCTGAGAAATTCCTGATAAAAAAAACCAATAACACTTTGGAACTCGACCTGGGAATCGAACCCCGAAAATGTCATAAAACTGCAAATAAACTACCTACACACACAGGTGCTAATGCTCAAATGGTAGGTGTTAACAAGAAAATAGCACTCATACTACTAGCTACAAAAATAGTATGTGTTGCGTCCCAAATTTTAATGTTTATACAGGTTGGTGATTTATTAATTGTTTGTTTTTATCACATTTTCAGGGTTATACAAATTACAATAATTTAAATAAACAGTGAATGTAGATGGCTTTCCACATTTATCATCATCTACTATGTTGCGGTCGGCTTTTAGTCTAACCGGATGCAGCGGAATTTTACATGGGGCGACTGCCTATCTGACCCACACAACCCAGTTACTGGGAAATACGATACCCCTTGTGAGACTGTTTTTTTTTTTTTTTTTTTCGCAACGGTGACGCTCTTGGCCTGAATCTCACCTGATGGTAAGTGATGATCAGGCCGGAGGTGGAACCGAGCTTCACCCGGAATCTTCTACCACAGAGTAACTGGCTATCTTACCTCTTACTGCCGGAACACAACAATGCTGATAACATTGTTGTTATGGCGACAGACTTAGATAAGATGGTGGTAGCTAGCCAGGCGGACTTAAAACAAGCCCTACCACCAACCACTGTCAAGGTTGTCAAGGTTTCTGACTTTCCACATACATCAAGGTTAATGTTAGATAGTTTTCTCGCCTTGCCAAAGTTTATGGTAATAAAAATAATAAAAGGCATCACGCATTTAGGAAAGATACCTACCTGCTTACCTAATTATTTTCTAAGGGCTTACATTTCAATAGGCGGATAACTTTTATCGGAAGAATAAATATGGCGGTTTGACAGCTTTTGTATCGAAAATATGTCAACGTGTCATATTTATTATTCTGATAAAAATTATCCGACTATTGAGTAATTAGCCCTAAGTCGTTTAATAAAAATCTTAGAATCAAAAGCCACACATGAAGTTACTTCTATCTACCATAAACCTACATCTTGTAAAAACCGCACTTCAATGCTTAAAAACATAGATTTAGGAAATTTTTATCCGTAAACCGTCACACGTAACGCCATCTGTCACACAACGCATTAACTGCAACACATCATTTATAAATAGTACATTATTGTCGCGCCTTTTTTTTTGGTCTGACGTCGCGGCCAGCAACTCAAGCATTGATGGACGGTCGTGAAAATGTGGGCCGAGGCGTAGCCAAGGCACACATACGTGAGTCCATCAATGCCTGGTTGCGGCCAAAGCTTGTATAGTAATTTTCTCAAATAATGCGCGGAAATTCAAACAAAGTAAATTAATGCTCGAATTTCCAAGCATGTTTGAGAAAAGGAATTTTTGACACTGACTCTGCCTCTTCGATCAACAATAGAGTACTAGATTTCCGATGAGCGCATCAAAAATGGCCGGAAAAATAAGATCACAAATAATGTTCTGGTCTTATTTTGCAACATAGTTTTTTCAACCTTATTGCTTAGAAATTATGTTTCATTTTTCCATAAATAATGTTTGTTATTATTTTAAATATACGTTTACTTTTCAATCGAAGAAGTAAATATGTTGCAAACGATAATAAACTTTATGCTTGAGTGTTAAGGTATAACAGGTTCACTTGAGCGATGTGTTTTTGTTCCTAATCCTTAATCAAGTGCTTTTGTTGATCGTAGCCCTACCTCGCAGAATATTTGATGAGCACTAACCTTCCACCACCAACCGCGGTACAAAATTCCCAGCTATTATAATTCCGTTTATTAATAACTACGACCTACTTTATAAACCCACCTGTCAAATCGTATTATTACTCTATCGATGTCTACGGTGAATATTCGTTATAATAAATGTTCAATCTATTTACAATCTATCTGATAGTAATGTGCTTTGAATATCTGAAAAGGGTCGTTTTATTATAATTAAGTATTTTGTAGCTTTAAAGGCCGTTATTAATGATTAACCTGTTAGTGTTCAGCATTTTATTTCAGTTGAGTGAAGTAATGAGGGCTGACCACAACGCGTAGACAATTTCAGATAAAAAATCTTTGGTTTTTTCATACGTCTTTTTTATTTTTAACCGTCCTACTGCTGCAGGTCTTGATCAATGTTTATTTATTTATTTTGTTCGGGAAAACAAACATAACATATTATAACATCACGCCTGTATTCCCTAAAGAGTTACGTATTGGTGTACCAATATTACACCCACATTTCGCCAGTTATGTTTAAGTCCCATGTAATAGGGGGCGAGCCTATAGCCATCAACTGGGCACAAATCCAGACTCTGGGCTGCTATGAGACATTTGAGATAGAAGACCCAAATAACACGTTGCCTGACCCGGGAATTGATCCCAAAACCTCATGCTCAGAGATAGCGCTTGCGACCATTAGTCCAACTAGGCAGAAAAACAAACAGTTGCACTAATACGGACAACCAACAAAGCATAGGTACACGAAAAATACTATAAATAGGTGGTAAAATAAAGTGTTCTCTGATAATAACTATGGTGTACATAATAAAGAGTATTCTATTCTATTCTAACTTTATTTTCCTACACCTTTCATAGATTCTATTCAATTCTTTGTGCACTAGTAGAAAACTGCACAAAGGCAGATTTATGAATCTTTTTGGATTTGTAAAATGTAAGCAGAGCTTAGAAATGTTAACAGCAAGTTTCATGCAAATGTGAGTGGGTGTCATTCCGTTTGAAACGCAAACGTAAAGGAGTTTAGAATGTACTTTACTAGTAGATTCTACAGAAAGGTTTCTCTTCCAAGCTTATTTAATTCAAACCCTAAGCTTTTTATAAATCTGAAATCTCCTTTTTTAAATAACTTCGCTGAGAAAATAATATACTTAATACTTATCCTCGAGAATAATTAGGTATTGACCTTATAAAAGTCATTAATATTCCAAGCACGCTATTTCCCTTCGTGTTAGGTTCCGTGTTGAATTTTAAATGAATTAATTAAAAGTAAGGACTTTTCATTACTTAAACATCCTTCAATTAATTAAATCCTTTGGATACACGGACTCACTAACCTTTTCAATATTAATTAGCCAATTCGATTTTTTTTAGTAATAAAATTCGAAGTTTTATAAAGTTAAAACTTTGTAACCACGTTGGGCGATAAAAAAAAAATCATATTGATATGAGAATATTTCTTCTTTAAATTATGAAAAAGTAGTTAATGCAAGCACATTGATTAACTGAAAGAAAATGTGTGTTATCATTGATAAAACTGCTGCGCCCCGCGGTTTCACCGCATAAGTCGCGATCCCGTTTGAATATCGGGATAAAAAGTATCCTATATTCTAATTCAGGTCAAGGTCTACCCATATGCCAAATTTTATCCAAATCTGTTCAACCGTTTAAGCGTGAAAGCTTAATAAACAAGCAAACAAACGCATTTATAATATTAGGTTAGGAAAACATCATACTTGATCTACAGATAGTGCGTAGTAAAATATTTTTTTACAAAAAGCATTTTCATTAAACATCCTTTCGATTTTAATATTTTACTTAATTTCCAAAAAATATTCTGATAAGTAAAATCAACTCCTCACATAAATACGACAAATCCACACATAATAAACTCACCTCTCTCACAAAATAATTTATAACGTCCTCAAACTAACTCCCTCCTTTATCCCCCTACTAAGACGTTAACGTCGAAAAGTTTTGACAGATACAAATCATCAAAGTAATTAATATTAAACTGAAAATAAACTCGGGTCGCTTCATCATAAGTCGGGAATTTCGCAGCAGTGGCAGGGTTAAGTGAGATCCAATTATTGAGCGGAAGAAGGCGAAAAGGTTGGTTCATTATAGCGATTTTTGCCTCATTTTCATACAGTAGGTATACTAATATCACGGAGCAAAGTTGGTTGTCAAAACTGCTACAGTCTGGCCGTTGAGAGAATGCGTTCGTGACACCTGTCAGTTAGACAATTTCTAGTACTAATAAGGATCAAATTCGCAAAACACATATTCGTTACTATGAAACTGACAGGTGTCAAGACTGCATTCTCTTGACGGCCAGACTGTAATGAACAGCTTTTACTTAGCAATTTGATAACCAATTTTGCACCATCTTCTTATTCTATGAAATTGCAATGTTGCGATGATATTTCAAATATCGATGCAATTTCCAAATATACAGGGTTATTGGTTATAAATGTCGGCAATCTGTCAAGGGGACGTAGGAGAGGACATTTGCCTGTATACTTTTACTTAGTGTATTTGGAAAGCTATACTTTCATGCTCCAAATTGGCAACATCCAACGATGTAATATGCGGATTTAAATATTTTCGTGTTATCATTATTTCATTATTTCGTAGGTAAGTACCTAAATAGTATTAAGGTAAAAAAGCAGGTCTCCATGTAAGTTCCTCTTTGATGTTGCTTTTATGCCATTAATAAATAATAAACACGTTTATCTTTCAGACATTTTCAAGATGAAGTGGTTTTTTTTAAACGAAAACGCCTCACTATTTTTCACAGAGAAGAAACTTCTAATAAGAAACTAAAAAACACATAATTCAAAATCACAATTGTAGCATAATATTTACGTACTGTTAAAAGTAGTGATTTCAAAGAGAAATGCGTAAATACTTAAATAATTTAGGCGCCTCAACGTATAAAAATAAAAACATTTACGTAAAGTACGCAAGATCGTTACGGATTCTTGACATTTTTTAATAGCTTTTAAATTAAAAACTTTCCACTTTTGCTTGCTAAAAGTAATACCAGAGTTATTAAAATAACATGAAGCTTGTAAGATGAACTAACTAATGATAATATACGGGAGGCAATGGTGCCGTTTCATTAAGAAAAGGATAGATGACATTTTTTAGTTTAGTCCTGTCAAATTAATCAGCGTCTGTCACTACTCCATATCAAGTTTAGACGTGATTAAAAACTTGCCTACTAACATTACGTCAATTTACGTCAGGCGCTGATTAATATGACTAAACTAAAATTTATCTTTTGGCCTTTTCTTAATAAAATAGCAAGAAAAAGATGCACTGAACTTAAATTTAGTTTAGTTTGTGAACATGCGAATCGGCACCAATGGCAATTTTAGCAAACAATTTAGATGCTCTTCAGACGTCTGTCAATAGTCCGATGAAGCTAACGCAACTTTGAAAAGAAAACAAAATGGATTCGATTCTACTTCTGTATCATGACGTACCTACCCATCATGCGATAGATTCTACGGTAGGAGTGCGGTGACTACCCACCCCCATGGGACAAGTCGTGGTAAGAGTGATACCGGTTCCCATGAGGATAATCCATTTGAATAAAGAAATAAGGAGTATGTACCGTGTGGATACGAATTGGGGATAACTGCATGAGTTTTCATGCGGCACTGCATCGATGCGATGCATCTATACTGTATAACCAGAGATGTATAATACAAAAGTTTGACATTCCCAATACGAAATAGGTACTTTTGGAAGAAAGGATTTGCATTTTTTTTTTGTTCAGCATCTCCTTGTCACCGAATATTTGTATCACTAGCTACAGCTACAAGTGACTATACGGATGGTATGAAGCAAAAGATTGTATAATAATTATCCATATGAAGGCTTATTATGTTTCGCAACCGTTACAACTTTTGCCTTAAACATTAATGCATTTTCTCCTCAAATAGGTACATTAAATTACAATCTAACAAAGGAATAATCTATATCTAAATTAAACTGAACTCTCTTATCCTGCGTGGGTGTCAAAAGACTACACAATTTACAAGAATGAATACTGAAAATAGATCGAATGGGAATACTGTTAAGCTAAACCTACGCTTACAAAGGCAACTTTAATAGCTGAATTCAGTAAGTCAGTAAAAGTATGACGTAACGACAAAATCGGCATCAGCAAGCCATACCATAATGAGCGAAGAAACTTAGCAGAAACTTAATAGACTGGGCAATATATGTGAAGCAATTAGAGGTGTGGCGGCATCTACATCGCAACATGCGAACTACGCATCAAAGACCTGACGTCACAAATCCTGCATCGCGCTATTTAAGTTTGCCGCGCGATTAACATACGTATATATAAGACTATCCGACACCAATCCTTGGGCAATTGCCTGCCAGACACAACACCCGTCTGATCGGAGGATCCTCCCTTTTCTATAGAGGATGAGAGAACTTTACACCCTGTTCCTTATACCCCTAACGAGGTTATAATTATAGCCGAAACAATGGAATTGCTCCAATATATCCTATAGCCACAAACCCGCACTTGGCCCTCGTGATGTGTTACGGCCCATTCCCTCTCACAGAGAGAAGGCTTCTGGACCAGTAGTAGGACCAATATATGCTGATTACCTGATGTGTAAACTAGATTACTCCAATAATTGCTGACAAAAAATGTCCGTGTAAGCATAGCTTTAGAATGAAGAGCAATCAGACAACGGACATATGACGGGATATTGATGCAGACTCCTACGTAACGGGTAAACAAGATGATGCAAATGTATACACCCCTTTATGTGGGTGTTTGGGAAAATTTGTGAATAGAAACACGTGTTTTGGTGTCAGACGTGCTACACATAATTTTAGGGTCGGTATTAATCGGCACAACAAGGTGGGAAATCGAATACATTATGTAGATATAATTATTTTCGGGAAAAAAAACCGCTTGGCTTAGCCGCACGCGTAGGCTTAGTGGGGCTTAGCTGTGTCAGGACCTAAAAATCTACTGCAATATGCCAATTTAGCGAAGGTAGATGCCGAACGGAGATTGCCGATCGGCACAAGCCGAATGACGGTCGAATATAATCTAATCTGCCTAGCCTTTATGTTGGCGTCGGCTTCCAGTCTAACCGGACGCAGCTGAATACCAGTATTTTACATGACCGACTGCCTATCTGACCTCCACAGCCCAGTTACTGGGTAACCCCTTGGTAAGACTGTTAGTTAAAGGTTGTCAGACTTTCGGGCTTCTGACGACCCGGAAGAACTGTCAAAGATCTACAAATGACAGCCGGGACCAGCGGCTTTACGTGCTTAGGAACCGAATTTATAATATAATATTATGTAGTAATGGCTAGGGGTCGATACTGCCGAAACGAATACCTACGAATGTCTCGGAACAAGAGTATAGCTCGCCTGATTGATTTTGTAGTGTACAATTGCGTAAAGGATGATTTACACCAAACGCCTCGCATCGCATCGGCTCGGAAAAGGATACGAACGGATGCGGCAACAGTCGATCGCGTCTGGCAGGTTGTCGACACATACGATCGGCTCCGTACCGTCGCTTGCGAACGTATCCGTTTCCGCGCCCTGTCAAATAGTTTCATTCCTACCGTGTTGCAGCATTCGGCTGTCGATCGGATACGACGAAATGCGAACAAAGCCGATCGTGCGTCGCAGCATACTTTCGGCTACTATCGCTTGTCGCGGATGACGCCCGCGGTCAAGCTGCTGTAAGAGGCTTGGTAATATAGGCTTTAAATACTTTGTACACTATTGAATATTGTTTAAAGATTGTAAAATGCGTTCCGATTCGATGCGATGCGAGCCGTTTGGTGAAACTCGACTCGACAACTCAAAAAATATTTACTAAGAGAAGGGCCCGATATACAGACAGAGTGACACTGAGTTACATGTAAGATTTCTGTTTTGGCCTTTTGGGTACGGAACCCTTATCAAATGAAGCTTAAAGGTAAAACTAATAATGACTGACATTCCTAATAGGTACTTTCTTTGGGATACAATGTCCGGTCTTGAACTCGGCTGTGTTTATGTTAATGGCTCCCGCAGACAGGCGCTACGCGACGACGCGACGCGACACTGAAGTTTTCATAGAAATTGTTCCACCAGTCGTGTCGCGCCTGTCTTCAGGAGCCTTGTCGTTAAAATTGTTTACTGTAAATTGGACCAATGCACGATGGGAGAATTTGTTAACTTCCCTATTTTTGTAGGATATCAGACCTGTTCAAGAAAGTGAATCTATGTGTCTATTATAGTATATTGTATACTTATTATTTTGCACCAATAACAACCCCATTTTTATGTCCACGCAATCACTGTCCATTCCTAGGTTGCCTGGAAGAGATCGCAGAAAGCGATAAGGCCGCCCATTGTATGTTTTGTAATGTTATTTAAATTGTTTTTTGCTAACTATGTATTTTCTGGTGTACAATTAAGTATATATGAATAAATAAACAAAGTATAAACATGATAGCAGACTTAAAAAAGAAGAAAAAGAACAGTCAGGAAAAAGGCAATTAAGAAAAACAAGAGTATTGCAACACCAGTGAACAAATGAACCATTTCCCTTGACTTACGAACTGTGAGACAAAATATTATTTACAAACGTTTCCACAACCAACCAGTTAAGAAAATACTATCCAGTTTATCCTGGAAGATATTACAACAAGGTTTAAACGTACTGGATCTGTGTGGAGAAGGTCACCAGGATCAGACAAAACTGTTATAGCCAATTATTCTCGATGACGGGTTATCATTTATTCATCATAAGAAAGAAACAAAAAGAAGAAAGAAACTACGTTTATTTGCTGCATATATGACGCAATGACCGTTTCTGTGGTATAGTGGTTAGACCGTCTCAGACCCAGAGGTCCCGGGTTCGATTCCTAGTGGGGACAAAATTTTCTGCTCGGTCTGGCTGTTGGTAGGGCTTGTTTTAAGTCCGCCTGGCTAGCTGCCACCATTTTATCTAAGTCTGACGCCGTAACAACAATGTTACCAGCATTGTTGTGTTGCGGCAGTAAGAGGTAAGATAGCCAGTTCCTCTGTGGTAGAGGATTCCGGGTGAAGCTCGCTTCCACCTTCGACCTGATCATCACTTACCATCAGGTGAGATTCAGGCCAAGAGCTTAACCGTTGTGGTAAAAAAAAAAAAATACACGAAAATAACAAGTTGGGGGAAAATATGCGTCACATCCACGCAAAACGGCCATCGCCATCGCCGTTTTAGCCCAAAGAGGCAAAGATTCCCCTCAAAATCAAAATCAAAATATTTTATTTCACATAAACCTACATGGGCACTTATAAAACGTCAGAAGCTAGGTGCACGGTTCCAATTGGTCGTTTCCTATGGAGAAGAGCCGGCAAGAAACTCCACGGTTACTCTTTTAACTCCCTGCTGGACATAGGCCTACACTACCCGCATCCAGCTGTGTTATGGCAAGTTCTGCCTCTTTATCAAATGATGTTGGGGTCGGCTTCCAGTCTAACCGCATACAGCTGAATACCAGGATTTTACATGGAGCGACTGCCGATGTGACCACAACCCTGTTACTGAGTAATACGATACTCCTTGATAAAACTGGTTATCAGACTTTCGAACTTCTGTCTATCCGTACCAACTAGTAAAGATGTACAAATGATAGCCGGGGACTAACGGCTTAACGTGCTTTCACCGAAGGGCCTCAAGTAAGTAATGGATGATCACCAATCCACGGACCGACCTCGGAAAGCGTAGCTTAACTTTCGACCAACCCTTTTTTTTTTGGGTGGGAAATCATCAAATAACTTCTCCCGCTCTGGGCGGAGCGAGAGGGCGTGTCAGACTCTTACTGATTAAAACCCACCGGTTTTCCTTCAGTTGCCTGTGTTGCCAGGGGCCACGGTATCCCTTTCGGACTTTCCCGCAACCCCGGCAAGCATCGGCCCTAGCGGGTCATTGGTGCTGACATCTCTTTGAGGCGCGCGTGGAACACAACGCGCCGTCGACCCGGGCCTGGTCCTTATCGGGGGCGAGCTACCCATTGCTCACCGCTCGGATAACCCTTGCGGCTTTTATTATTTAGCCTCATGTCAACTCCTACATAATATATAGTTATCTTTTTATCGCCTTCAAAACACACAACAAATCCGCAGACAGTCGGGGTATCGTTAAACTTTTAGTTATACTTAACTGTGTGCGTTCATGACCCAAAAATGTTGGCAGTCAGTCAAACGTCCCGCCCCGTATAAACATTGTGTTGATATTGAATTGGTTCTTGATTCAGGAGCTCGATGGAGTAATGGATGTGGAGGTAATTAGGGATAGGGAGAGTAAACCTGATTATTTTTGGTGGTTTGTTTTGGTTTTCACCGAAAATAGGTTGGTTATTTCCTCATTTTGTAAACAGGAGGTCGTCATAAATAGGGACTTACTAAAATGTACACTGGAATTTGTAAATTATACAAGAAAACTTGGAAATAATAAACGTTTAGTTTTTGCCGTATCGTCTGCGTGTATTTTTCATACATGTAAATATCCAGACTGAAAAGTACTTTCTCCAGGTCCGCACACATACGTGAGTCCGTCAATGCCTGGTTGCGGACAAGGCTTGTATAGTACTTTTCTCAAATAATGCGCGGAGCATCACACTGAATAAATTAATTATAATTTCCAGAATCAATGATGAGCAACGAAATTTTTTCACGCTCAATTATGTTCATTTGTTTCTTCTTTACTTTAAAAAGTTATATTTGCAAGCCAAATCGAAATTTAAATAAAATCTTTGTTGTTACCTAATTGGTTGCCATGTGTTAAACTAAAAATTTCGTTCCATTTTTAAATAACATTACAGATATGAGTTTTCAGAGTAATCTAATTGGCCGCTAAACGGGACAGATGGCGGGATACAGGCACTCGCATGTATTCGACCAGTACCGCAATTTCCATTTATCTCGAAGAAGGTTGTCAAAATAATGTTCAAAATTCCAAGCATGTTTGAGAAAAATACTTTGCACTAGTAACTGCTCGAATTATCACTTTCCACAGAGGACTTTACAACATGCGCTAGTAGGTTAACAGCTTTTCTGGGAGCTTAAGAAAAATAAAGACAGCTTCACCTACTTTTTATGCCACAAAACGATTGAAGGAAATTACCTACATAGCATTAATGTGGTCATGATAAATCTTTGTGTAATTTATTTCATTACCATTGCTCTGACAGAATCAGAATCAGAATACTTTACTTATTTGCTGTGAGTGTAGGTACAGGTTTATGATGTTGTACAGTGGCCAGCACATCAAGCTACTAAAATCTGTCAAATTTCTTTAGTAGATTTTAAACTTTATCGCTAAAGCATTAGGTTCAAGTTTGATTGGGAAAGTTTGACATTTTTGGGTAGCTTGATGTGCTGGCCACTGTACATAAATTAATGAGATCGGCTAGTCTACCTTACCGCGTGCAAATTATTATATAATTTAAAATATTAATACCATCAAGACAATGTCAAAAAAAATTGAAATTAAAGTGAAATCAATTAATAATATTATGGTCAGGTACATAAGTCTTACATTTGCAATTATTAAACGATCAATGTGGATAAATTCATATCATTTAGAAAGTCTTTCACTGTAAAAAGTTTCAAAAGTAGTGCAGTTATCTTAGATTTAAAAATATTTAAAGAGTAGTCCTTAAAACTATGAGGTATTTTACTATAAAAAGCAGGTCCCATTGCCATAATACTTTTCCTTAACAGTGATGTTTTGTAATCACCCGAATGTAGCAAGTTCTTGTTTTGGGATCTCAAGGGGCCACAGCAGTGAAGGAAAATGGCGTGAGGAAACCGGCATATCTTAGAACCAAACATTCCATATGTGACATACACCAACCAGCACAGAACCCGTGTGGTGGAGTAAGGCGTATGTAAGATGTGTTTCCAGCATATTTGAGGTCCCAAAGGGTTGGTTTTCGAAAAATCTTTTTGTAGTGAATCTGGTGAAGTGAGGATCTGGTGAAGTTCGCGATAATCCGCTATAAGCAAGAAGACTTCGTCGATGTGAGGACGCTTGGCGGAGGCCTATGTGCAGCAGAGGATGTCTGTCAGCTGAAATGATGATGCTGATGGGTCACAAGAGCTTTAATAGTGATTTTTTCTTTTAATAATTTTACACTGTTTCAGTTATTAAACCGCTCCATTCTGTCTAGCCGTTTCCCAATCATGTTGGGGTCGGCTTCCAGTCTAACTGGATGCAGCTGAATACCAGTATTTTACATGGAGCGACTGCCTATCTGACCTCCATAACTCAGTAACTGGGTAATACGATACCCCTTGGTAAGACTGGTTGTCAGATTTTCGGGCTTCTAACGACTCCGCTGCTATTAAATATGATATTAAACTGCTCCATTTAATGCTATATATTGAAAGTTAGTCCAGCAAATATGTACCAGTTTTCCAGACAATTATTTCTTGATTTCGACGGAATTGAACAGACACCGAAGCGGAATTGTACACTTGAAATCGATTCCGCTTCGGTATCTGTTCAATTGGAACCGGAATGTTGGGAATCCTATTCAATGTATGCGAACTAATGGCGAATTCCGTAGTTTAACTAAAGGTAGGAAAGGTACAATTTATATTGTACAGATGTACAGTCTCCTGCAGAGAAATCTCACCCCCTAGCAATGTATTTTTTTATTGCTAGGTTGTGAGATTTCTCTGCAGCTGACTGTACAATTATTACGTAAGTGGTGCTACACACTTGTTCATGTCGATATGATTGACTGCCTCGTTGGTCTACTGGTCGCAAACCCTACTGCTGAGCATGAGGTCCTAGGTTCGACTACCGGGTCGATCAAAGTGCTATTGGGTTTTTCTATATGGAATTTCTCAGTAGCAACCCGGAGTCTGGATTGGTATGGTTGATGGCAATAGGCTCGCCTCCTATTACATGGGACTTAAACCTAACTGGCGAAATGTGTATGTGCTATAGGTACTGCCTTACCCTTCGGGGAATACAGGGGTGTAGCTATGTCGTTTATATTATTTTAATATCTTTTATTTCTGGATTTCTCGTACTGCTGATATTTTAATTAATGCATTACGGCTGTGAATCTCAAAATACTTTATGTCCTATAACTCGCCTTGATCGATCCCAATTTTAATCATTTTCATAACCTATAATTTAATTCACTAATAAAGCTGTGTACGCAACAGCGTCGTAAAATAATATTACAGTAGGTACATTATTAGGTGGCTATAAATATTTTTAGGGCGGTGTATAGCCGGCTTGACGACGTGGTCCCCACAATGAGATCACCATAGTATTGAAAATCATTTGATCATCGTCGTGATAAAATTATTTAGTCATCTGTTTTTTGCCGTCGCGTCGATTGAGTTTTGTTTTTGGTGGCAAACCAGCTGCCACCCACCTGATGGAAATTAGTCACCACAGCCTTCAGACATTTGCAATACAGATACTTAGGGTTTCCTAGGAAAGCGGTTTCGTCATAAATATTATAACGGCCGTCATGAAAATCGGTATTTGACATTAAGGTGTCAAAAAACGCTCTGTATTTGGACAGCCGTAATTATGTCACCGTTGTTTCGTAGGTAACCAAAGCTTTATGTTGGCATTGCGGTTGCCGTCTCAGAATCAAAATGTCTTATGCGCCTTGAATATTATTTTTCAATAAAAACAACCGCCACGAAAAAAAACAATGATCCCTCACTAATATTCAATGTCACATTATATAAACTGAAGAAGTAAAAACACAAATCATGAGTCATACAACTGTTGATATATTTAAAAAAAACATTTTTACCGCATTTTAAACCGTTCAGTAGTCTTGCGCAATACTTTAGCCGAATACCTTGGCATTGGCATTCGACTGAAATAGATAGTGCATACTTAGATGCCATCTTGAATAAATTAGGCGGGAATTATTCAAAATTCGAATAGTCATAATTTATACGAATCGAACGTTGAAATGTGTAAACGTTCTGAATTCAAACTGTCTGATATGTTATGAAATGTGACGTCATAAGTTTGATTTTTGAAAACACTGGCGGTATAAAAAATATCTTAATGCAAATTCTCTTTTCGAACTAAACTATTAAATTGTTTTTAAATTAAAATAGTTTTTAACCGCTTCTCAAAGTAATTTCACTTTGTTCTACTCTCGGGGCGGCTAGCAGCTTTTTATAATAGTTTTTTAATCATTTAAACAAGCTGTGCCCGCAACTCTACCCGCGATAAAAACTTGTAAAAATACAGTACTGTAGGATTAGCACGGAATAAGGACTAATTTTTGCCCACTCCTTCTCACAGAGACTAGGCCGGTGTCCCAGCAGTGGACAGTGAACATTATAGGCTCATTATGCTAAGGGCTGATTTAATCTAAGTCTGGCAGTTTCTTTATGGATTTACTTAACCATTTGTGTTATTTTTATCAAGAATATTTAATTGTTTACTACAGCAGGTGGGGCTTTTTTTTGCATAATAACAAAATAAATCTAGCGTTCGGTATGCTAATTTGTAAAAGAATCCTTCCTCAGAATCCCGTATTTATTATTATAATTACTAAAGCGACGAACGACAAAGTATGTTAATTATAACTAAACCCTTAAACAACATAAGAGTCAAAACGATATCCATATCTTAATACAAACCTTTTAAATACCACTCCAAACCAATCCTCGACGAACACACACGTGAACTTTTCACAAAACGAAACGTATTTCACTCAGACTTCGATAAAAATAGAACCGAGAAATAAATACGTAGACACACCATCTATTTCTGTAACCCTGGTATATTTTTGACGCAATTCTTAAGACAACATAGTGCCGTCAGCTGATTTTGACAATTCGCTGACACATAGACAAATCTAGCGATAAGATGAAAGTTGGAATTTTAATATGCGAGGTTATTTTGAATAAAATTATTATTGATGGCTATAGGAGGGTAGGGACATGTGTGTTATGACAAATTGGTAGCCAAAGTTTGGAGAGAAAAAAAGTAGCAATAGAAATTTAATTCCTTGCCATGTCGCTTTGATGTGATGATCAGTTGGTCCTTTTGAAATATTATGGAATTTAAATAGCTGTTTAGTGAGTTTATACTCAGAGAACAGAATTTATACAAAGAATATAAGAAGATATTTCATTGCCATAAAACACCATTAATGGTTATTTCTTCCAAAATCCATTATAATGAGAGTGCCCAAAAATATATTGGCAAAAAACCTAGAGTCGATAGAAAAAAAACTTATGTGGGGTAAAAGGGCATTAATTGTAGATAACAAATATGAAATTACTTTCTTTTAAAATCGATGCTGTTTTCACTTGTTTAAGACTTAAGTAATAAGAATTCCCTTAAAAGCCTAAAGAAATCACACAATACGAAGACAAAACGTAAATTCCTTGCTAACCATTTAAAGACATACAGACACCTGACAAATATACAAACAAACCTTGCGAAGACAATGCAACAAAAACCATGACCCAATACCCCATTTTTGTACAAAAAAGGGTTTTGTTTGACATTTTAATAAATTATGACATTTTACGACACCTAAAAAACACGATTCTCTGATCTTATAATCGATTTAAAGTTGAATCGATTCGATATTTTCGTCAATGTGCGTTCATTCTACACGTTTATCGAGATTTAATTAACTATAGTAAAATGTAGTTTGTTTTTCAGTCTGTTCATAGAAAAAAAAAAAAAATCAGCGGCTGATTATTAAAGAAAGAAAAAAAGAAAAGAAAAATATTTTATTTGGGTCACACACAGGAAATACAAACAGAAAAAAGCACTATTTAAAACTAACAAATAAACAAATTATCAAAAAATAAAAATAAAAATAAATAATAGAGGAGAAACACTCGCAGAATAAATACTGAATTTAAATACCTGGATTACGCAGAAATATGTGGATTTCAATACGTAATGCAATTATATGTAAAACATTGCATTAACTGAGATTCCTTTCAAACAATGTATTTATATACTATATATTTTTATAATATAGAGAGGTAAAATGTATTTGTTTATAAGTTTGTATGTACGGGGTAATCTCCGCAACTACCTGTAGCCCAATTCTTGAGGAAGATTATAGGCTAGATAACATCACGCTAAGACCTTTAGGAGCCGTGCAAAAGGAAAAAAAGAACGCTAAGGGAAAACGAAGTAATAGCGCGGATGGGTTGCGATGCGGTGGGTCGGGCAGAAGCTTATTTTATTAGAAAATCGTCATCAAAATTCTTTTTCTAGCAAACTAAAGTTTATTGTAATTACGAAACATAAACGTAGTCTGCCCATCCTATTTCTGACTTTCATGTTGACACCCACAACCCAAGACAACACAAGACTATAATTATTTAATTTAAAGAACCGCACAGTAAACGGTATTTTACATAAAAACAAGCACGTCCAAATAATGAACTAGTATTAAATTAATTAGTGCCATAACTCACAATTTAAGCGACATAACTGGTGTGCGTAATTATTTTAATTGCTTTATTACAATACGATAAGGAAAGAACCGGGTTTCATTAAAGGGAAAACCGTTTAATTAACTATTTTGTAATGTCACAGCCAAGTAGCCGACCGAATTAATTGAACATAGCATAATCTTTTTTTTTGTTTGTTCCAGAGTTGATATTCCTCATGGATGTCCCTGGAGGCGGCGGAGGGGTCTGTCAGACTCTTACTGACTAAAAACCACCCCGGCGTTCCCTTACACACGTGAGTCGGGGGCTGCGGGTTCAAATGCGGCTTCCGCTGCCCTGGACTGGTGACTGCCCGAGCTCTGCGGGCCCCGTCTCTTAGGGCGTGAGGTGTTAAACTCCCACTGTTAGAGGGGCGAGTGTAGAACACTACGCGCCGCCATCTCGGGTCCCGTTAGATGGGGGGCGGTGGACGTCTCCGAGTCCGCCGTCCCTCCGGACCCGTTACGGGGACTGGAACTTAACCTAATACCGCGCCTCCATTCCTCGAACGGTAAGGCAGATATCTCCCTAACAAAACTAGTACACCCACATTTCGCCAGTAATGTTTTACCCTTATGTAATAGTGCGAGCCTATTGCCATAAACCGGGGGCAAACCCAGACTCCGGGCTGCTACTGAGAAATTCCACATGGAAAAACCCAATATCACTTTTCCCAACCTGGGAATCGAACCTAGGACCTGACCAGAAAAATATGAATTGAAAAAATCAAATTGGTACTGGATTTGAACACACACTCCATGCATTAAGGCTCCCGCAGACAGGCGCGACGCAACGGCTGGACGCGACACCCGGTAGAACTTATTCCGTGAAATTTTCATAGAAAATGTTCTGTCTACCTTTAGAGGTGAGTAACTATCTAATAGTAGATGCTTATTAACTAGATGGTTGGCAATCCTAAACAGTACGGTATAAGACGATTTCTCGCGTCACTTCCACCTTCTTCCTCGAAACCACGTGACTACGAAACAGATATGTACTATCTACGTAGCTAACAATGTACCCAAGACACAGAATATCGGTGGTAATGACACATCGATAGTACTTATAGAACAACAGACTACAGCCGAGTCACGAGGACCCATACCACCCGCTGACTGGGCCGATAAGATGGCGCAGAGAAGATAACTGGCTGACTATAGAAGTTTTTACGACGACATTTTGTGAAAAGTCAAGTTCGATTTTTGAATGAACTTGACCTTGATACGCCAGAGGAGCAATTCTCCATATTTTAAGAACGTCCTCGTTCGAATCTTGGTCTCAATCTGTCAAAAATACCTCTAATTTCTCTACATTTTTGACATTGATTGCGCTCAGATGAGATTACGACTAGATTTTAACTATTTTTAATTACGAGCATTCGCCTTTAAAAAAGTCTAACTCGATTTTGGACGGGAATAAAACTTGTATGCTATAACTTTCCAATGTAATAGCGTTCGAATTTTCAAAGAATATAACCACATTATGCACAGATTAACATTAAATATAATATTGATTAGAATAAAAAAACTGTCTCCTTGGTTGCCAGCAAGACTTCTGACCATGGGGACAACCCCATGCTATGGGGAGGAACCCAGGAAGGTTCGGTCGGGCAAGTGTTATTGGCTTCTCCATCACTGTAGTAGAACAGAGTCTG
The DNA here is from genome assembly GCA_914767815.1 of Eupsilia transversa. Taxonomy (NCBI): domain Eukaryota; kingdom Metazoa; phylum Arthropoda; class Insecta; order Lepidoptera; family Noctuidae; genus Eupsilia; species Eupsilia transversa. Next base: position 9,542,796 of record OU611893.1, on the reverse strand, counting down.
GATTTATGCTCGGTTGATGGCAACACACTCATATAAACGTAGTTAATAACTGTTCAGTTTCTGCATGCAAAGCCAACTCAAATCAATCTGCCTAGCCTTTTCAAACTATGTTGGGGTTAGGGGCGGATCCAGCTGAATACCAGTATTTTACATGAAGCGACTGCCTATATGACCTCCACAACGAAGTAACTGGGTAATTAATACAATACCCCTAGTTAAGACTGGTTGTCAGACTTTCGGGCTTCTGACGACTCGTAACGACTGTCAAAGATCCACGAATGCCAGCATACATTACAGGCTACACTGCTAAGTGAGTACCCAGCTTTAACGTGCTTTCCGAGGCACAGAGGATTATCGGTATGTAAAGATGGTCATCCACAAACCAACCCCGGCAAGCGTAGCTTAACCTGATGGATCTACCCATGCGGCTGATAATACTTAGCCACGACCTCCTCACTTTTTCTTATATAATACTAAATAATGTCTCATTAATTTTCCTTCCAATGCAAGCACAGAACCAACCATTTTAGAGGCCACACTAAACGAGACAATAGGTAACTGAACAAAACCAGTGTATTAAATAATAATAAGCTATTATTATATTCAAAATTAACGCTTACTAATCATGTTTTATGTCATCCATTGATTGGCCAATCATATAGATGAAAACACTTTGATTGTCTTTTGTTTCGAATAGTCTTGGCAAAAGGTTGAATTTATTGTGGATTATTAAAACACCGGCCAAGTGCGAGTCGGACTCGCAAACAAAGGGCTCCGTAGGTACCGGACTAAAAATGTAGTGTTAAATATTGTACGGTGGTACAATATTTAACACTACATTTTTAGTCCGGTCAATTTAGACATGCAAGGGTACATTAATTCACATAGAACTAAAAATTGGTAGCAATCTTCAGAGCACCATTGTATATCAATAATTACACAATATATCATTTTTATCTAATTTGACCGGACTATTTTATTCTTATATCAGGTAAACTGTTTGTAGATTTTCCTCAGCGGTTTCCAAATACAAAACTAGAATAGTTGAACTGAATTTCAGTAGCAAACCAGATTTTGAAATTGTCACCAAACCTATTTCTACTAAAAATTAAATAGCTTAAAATTAAAAAAGCTTTATCGAGATAATATAAATGTAGATATAGCTTCACTAAAAAAGCTTTATCGAGATAATATATTATGTAGACATTTTGATAATAACTTCAATGACTGAGCTTACTATTCATATTATGGAGCTTACGGAGGGAATCCCAAAAATATTGATTCAGATTGATTCCTACGTTCAACCAAAACTACATATTTAAAAACAAAACACTATCACGTTTACAACTAAATAAAAAAAAATCTTAAAAACAAAAGCATATCAAACGTTTCACAGCGCCTATCTGACACAGCCTTCGCTGAACTTTACGTCATTCTGTTCCGGACATTACAATGCCTTCACTTACAAACGGTCCCGACAAGCTTTCCTTATGAAATCTTATTGTTTTCAGTAATTCTTGTCATGAAAATATATTGTAAATGAGGGGTGTAGGAATACCAAATCTGGCTTGGAATTTAGAGCTTCAAATTGTAATTTTTATTTATTTATTTATTTAAATAATATGGGAGACTAACACCTGAAAACCAACAGATCAAAATAATAATTATTCTGAAAGCTAATGGAAGGTCTCCACTTATAAAATACAGAGAAAAAAATTAATTCTAAGGACATAGGTACTCTCTGTTGCTAAACTAAACTAGGCTTTTATAAATATTAAAAAGTAGAATTCTCTTGCCGAATGTTGGGCTTCAATGAAGAATCAAAACGACTAAAACCCAACTACGACAAAAAAGACAATCATCTAAAAAGGGATAAACAAGACCTCACAGACAGAAAAATTAAAAGTCCGGATGAATCGAACAGATTACGTGTTACTCCTGAGGCTTTAGTCTAAGTTTGCAAATGAGTAAACGTAACTATCGCGTTTGCGTTAAGATTTTTATTCTCACCTTTATATTCTTAGCATTATGATCTATCGAAGTAGAATAGAATCTAGTCGAATCTTAACGCAAACGCGATAGTTACGTCTACTCACTTGCAAACTTAAACTATGGCCTCAGGTTTTTAATTTGGGTAAAAATGATCACGTTTGGATTGCGATTAATTACGGTTTCTAAAAACTACCCAAATTGATATTGTGAAAAAATCTACTTTTTATTATAATTTTATACATATTTCCGCACTCCATGTTCTTTTGAATCACACAAAACTATTTCTCTACGCAAAAAAAAACAAGAAATTCACAGCTTTAGCTGAGCCAGTCTATAAATTCTCAGACTGCAATAAGAACTAGGAACAGAGTAAGGAATATTTATCGCTAAGTTATTTTAACGTTATGCTCCTACATTGTTAGTGGGTAGTATTGTTTTATTCTTGTAGCCAATGCTATTGTAGGATTACGTCAAGGAAAACTATCAATTACCTAGTTTTACTGCATTTTTTACCCGACTACGGCGAAGCAAAAAGGAGGATTATGATTTTGACCGGTATGTTCATCTGTTCCCTCTTAACTTCTAAACTCCTTATCATAATTTGACAAATGATGCATCGTTGGCATCGTCTTGATCGACCGCTGATTATTGGCTTTGTGACGTCACATTAAATTCACTTTTTTATATTTTTTAAGTAGCACTAGTACGAGAGCCCACGACTTAAATGTTTGACTCATAGAAATACGGCTAAAATTATAAATCAAATTGATAAAATCGATACAAAAAAAAAATGATTTTGATTTATTTATTTCTTTAAATGCCTTAAAACTACCATTACAGGTCTTAACCTAATCCGATAGCAGAGTCACACACACACACCAAATAAAAATTAAAACACCAAATACAGCTTACAATCATAAAGATTATTGTTTATAACATTAGTATAAACAATAGTTCTTTTGCGATTTCACCCCAGTAACATGTAGGTAAATATAATATATCAATTTCGATCTGAATATAATTGATGGTGGGAAATTGCTCGATTCAGAGGGTTTTTTGCGACTTTACCAATTAGTTAGTGATAGATGCTAAAGATAAGTAGATTATTTCTTGTACACATAAAAATAGCAATTTTAAAATCTGTCATTCAGGGCTTATCCTTTTAACCCCTCAAAATCGAATCGAAATCGAATTCGAATAAGTACAGGAGGGGCTCGATTTTGAATAATATTATTTTGAAATGTTATATACAATGAATATTATTTTGAAAAACTGTATACAATGTAAACTTATCTCAATGGCAATTAGACTTACTTAGTATTGTAAGCGCCTATAGAAGTAAAACAAACAATTTCCAAAGCAGAACAATTGCCATCAGTCCAGTGACGTCGATATTGACGTCAGTCACAAGTAGTCATAACCCTAATGTATTTACAATATGACAGAACTATGTATGTCAGTCAAGTTTTGTCTGACATTCAAATGCCCATGAGTAGGCACCGATACAGCTAGATAGGAAAGGACCACGTGTGTCTTCGTATATTATTTTTATTTGAAGGTGCATGCTGCACATCGAAATGTCATACATAATAATGCCAAAATATTGGCATACTTATTCCATTTATTTATGCAAATCTGACGTTTACAAACCCAGTATGGTTTTATCATCAATAAAAAGAGAGGGCAATGTACTAAAACCCTATTTTGGATAAAAGACTTCTTCAGAACGAACTTATGGATAGGACTAGACTCCAGTTTTTGTGTCGATTTTTTGGTTTTGATCTTGAGTTTAGGTTTGAAGGGGATGACGAATCAATTATTTATTTAACATGTTATTATTCATTTGGCGAACCAGAATAATTTAACCAAATAATTACCTACTTTAACACGTTGGGGTCAATTTCCATTCCAAACTAATATCGACCTTAACTACCTACAAATTAGAAAATAATTTCCAGACTCCTACTACACCACAAACAGTTCAAAACCCAATAACCAGTGTCCTTGCATACCACATGAAACTCCACAAAGTTTTCTATTAATATCACGCATTAATTGATTTAACACCAAATGTCGCTGCCACAAATGAATCAACAGGTGCTTTTAAGAAACATATACGTATATTGTAAGAAAAGGTCCCACTGTTTATACATTTCGACATATTTCCGCTTTTAATTTTATGTAAAACTTTTATGTAGGTACCTATCTCTTTGACTAATTATAATCACACATCTTTGAGTTGAGAAGTGACAGATGATGAATGAGTAATATTGCGGCAACGTCAATGTCATAAAATTAATTAACGATTTAATGAAGCTTTGTTAGTAATCATGAAGTCAAGATAGTAGAAAAGCCAATGCATCAAGCTGCGCCACAACAACTTGTCCTCTGCCTTCCGTATTCAGTCTGTCCCAGCCACTTTCTTAAGGGCGTCGTTCCATCTAGATGGGGGCGTCGCACGCTACGGTTGCCGATACGTGGTCTCCACTCCAGGAGTCGTCTGCTCCACCGGCCTTCGGTCCTGTGGGATGGTCTGGCCATGTCGAAAAACATGGCCAGCCCACTGCCACTTCACTTTACTTACTCTGCAAGCTATGTTGGTAACTCCGGTTCTTTTCCGGATAATTTACATTTCAGATTTTATCTTTCGAAGAAACTCCGAGCATAGCCCGCTCCATAGAGCGCTGAGAGACCTTGAATTTGTGAACCAGCCCGACTGTCAGTATTCACGTTTCGGCACCGTATGTCACAGCGGGCAGGAAATACGTGGATGATACAAAAATAGAAGTTGCATAGAACAGTATAACGAATAGATAGAATCTTAAATGATAAAGGTAGACAGTAGATGGGTGAACGATATTCAGATTCGCACAGACCAGGGAAGTATGGCAGAAAAAGGAGCCGGCTTATACTCAGCAGTGGGTGAAATCAGTGCTATTGATAATGATGATGAAACGTCAAGTTGTAGAAGTAAAAAAAATGTAGGAGAACAAAACAGGTAGGTAAATAAAATTACTCTTTTGGATTAATATGGTATACTAAAACTTCAGCCAGCCGGCCGCTGTTTTCACTGCTGTTTTTGCACTAGTTGAAAACACAAGAATAGATACTGTTAACTTTTCAATAGATACTGTTAACTTTAGAATAGATACTGGTAACCTTAGAATTATTGTCAAAATTGCTCTTTTCTGTATCTACAGACCATCAGTAAAAGACCTTCGAACCTTCTTAGAAATTCTGTAATTGCTAACAAAGGTTAGACCAACAAGAAACTTGGCATTGTTAGAATTATTTTGTGAGTTTGTAGTGTAGAACTGGCCAAGATTGAAACATTATTTCTTGAGAATATTTACGTACCTACTCATACATATGTTTTTAGACGCCGCGTCGGCTAAGATTAATTGTTTTCTAAATATAATCTTCTAAACAGTGAAGACATATTGTTTTTAGTATTATTTAGCTTTGAAAATGTTATAAGTAGGTAATTAAACTAAGTCCCTTGAAGTAAAAAAATAAAATTAACCTTCAAACGTAGTCTCGGAGCTAGGTGGTTAAGAAAATTATCAATTATCGTAATACATAGATAGGATAGGTGTAACGTAACGAGTTTTTTTTTCCATTTGTTTTTACTTTAGAGATTCTGGTTCAATGCATTGAATGTTAGGCAGAATGTCTAATAAAAAAGAGTGTTAAATGAAATTCCTGAGCTTCAAAAAAACGCCGAAAAAAAACAAACATAATATCATAGCACTCTAAAATAGAACACCATCTAAACATCGGAATTTTCAAAATAAACTAAGCAAGGACATAAAAACCGGCATATACCGACAAAAACCACGGGTAACACTAGTTTAAAGATGAGGTAAAATGTAGTGCGGACCATTCCGCACTTGGATGCGTGCCAACGCCTCTTCCGTTCTAATCGACGAATAAAAACCGATAACGACCGAGTACAAGGGACACGATCATGATAATAAGACTCTAATTCGTTTTGAACTTTGCTTGATAAATGTGCCTTCTTTATAATACGTCATGTTTTTGCTGCAGAACAAAAAAGCGGCCAAGATCGGACTCACACAGGAAGGGTTCCGTGCCACCGTTTAAAAGTTCATAATAATATTTCTTAATTTATTATATCAATATTTATGTTTATTATTTTTATTATAATAAAAATAAATGCGGCTGCACTACAAACCGCTGTGTTGCAGCTGGGTTTTGGTAGATTATTACTGCTGTAAGCCATTGGCAAGATAATTCAGCACAGGCTATGGGTGTCTGTTTTGCATCCGCCTTTGTATTAACGCGTCCCGAACAGCGTGTAAAGACGTTGGTATATATTTTTTTTGGTGGGAAATCATCAACATCAACATTTCCCGCTCTGGGGGGAGCGGGAGGGCGTGTCAGACTCTTACTGACTGAAACCAACCCGTGTTCCTTCAGCTGCCTGTGTGGCCTGGAGCCACGATATCCCTTCCGGACTTTCCCACAAAAGACGTTGTTCCTACACTTGATCTCTCTCCGGTCGTGTCGGATTGCTGTCTCATCGGACTATAAGAGTAACGGAACAGAGAGAGAGAATGCACCTCTATTTGCGCACACACTTGTGCACTATAATACTTATCTCCCGCGTATCGACGCGTCATCGAGACTAGCCATCGCGCTAATCTTCGTTAAGATTGGCTGCCATAGCCGAAATTCGGTCAAAGGACTATTATCCCGAATGTTAAAATTAATTTTGCCTTGAAATTCGAAAGTTTTTTTTACACCCAGATTGCCATGAATCACGACCAAATTCTCAATCAAAGTATTGATTACCATTAAAATCGCTATCAAGGCCTATTTCTTAGTAATATCTTAGTTATCGCAATTATCCACTTATCTGTAGCCATTGTATTAATCTTCGCATGTTACAAGACAGGTTTCCGACTAATGGCATGAAAGTTGCCAATATAGAAAAGACAGATTGCCCCATAAATCGCCTGGAACATCGATGGTGTTGCCAGTTTACCTTTTATGGGGAAAATTACAAGATACTATTTTGCTGATGGAGCCACACTGTTATGAGGTTCGACAAGACATTTTTATAGTAAATTAAGACTTATTTTTTCACAAGAAATTTTCAAATTCTGTCTGTTTGTGTCTTTGGACTCATTGTTATCATTAGCTCTTTCTCTTTATAAAATTTTCATAAGCTTCGAAAGGCGAATTCTAATGTATATTCCAATTTCAGAAAATTTACTGCCAGTACTTTAAACGAAAGAATTTGATTCTGTTGCAAAATGAGTTCTCGAAAAAAAATGGGTTACCTACCATTAATATCTCACTACAGCGTTGAAGCAAACACCACAAGGTAAAAGTAAAGCAATAAAATAATAAAGAATCCCCCACATCATAATATTATTATCCCTCGTAAATAATAACTTCAAAAAAGCGTAAAACTATTTCTGACGTCCCCATTTGAGTATTACGAAAGCGTAATAGCCGGGACGGCACGGATTGGTACGAACTAGTACAAATTACGCGCCAGTTAAAAAAATGTCAACCCCATTATAATTTTATTAGATGTTTACGATATTACTTTTGTTTTTTTTTACGCACAACTGTCGTGTGCAAAAAGTGTTCCCCGATTAGATGAGAAGGAAACTGAACACTAAGGCCGAATTTCACCAATAAAAACTGAACGCGATCAGCACATAGACTAAGTTTAAGATCTGACAGTAACATTATTTTCCTTGGGATATTGACACTGACCGGTCTTGAACGCGGCTTCATTGGTGAAATTCGCACTTAGTAAATGGTAAGACTTCTGCTAATTTCCGTGTCGATGTTATTTTGTTTTTATATTGTTTGAGTGGCCAGGTTTATTGCAGCATCAGTGGCATGCTTCAGGTCTTCGTTAGTGCAAATAAACGGGACTTATGATACTCAAGTAAGTGGGACATGGTCTGGGGCCTAAGTCTACTAATTTATAAACGTCACAATGGTGTCATAATGGTTAGTTTTTGACAGACTTGCCATACAAAAACTGTCAAAAACTAACCATTATGACACCATTGTGACGTTTATAAATTAGTAGACTTAGGCCCCTGATCAGAAGCACCGCGGTCGTACTGGGCGTTGGATGGCTCAGACAGAATGGTCAGACATAAAGCGGAAGTTAAAAGCACCCACAAAATAGTTTCAAACGAATATAATTCGACTTTGATCTGACTTCCTATAATCCAAGGGCAAACAAAACACGAGAAAGAAAATCTTACGTAAATCATGAAAAATCATCAATTACTTCAATGACCCGTCGCCTGTGTATTTGAAGATCAAAGGAGACTTACAGCAATGCTTAGGTTTTTTCTTCCTCCAATTAAATTTATGTTATTTCCAATTCTTTTTGCCACATTTTGTGTAAATCCTCATATATCAAAAATTCAAAAAAGTTACGAACTTATTTATTTGAATTTATTGCAATTTTAATTTTGTTTACAAGCTCCCAGTCTAACATTCGTTTCTCGGTCCTCAACTGCACGCCTAATTATTTTTAAATGGCGCCTAAATTAATCTAAACAATAAAAATAAACTTTTTATTTCAGACATACCTATTTGGTCCATAAAATAGAACCGGCAATCTTGTTTGTATCAGATTGATTATTTGGACTTCGCATTGGATCATGATTTAATATTAACACATTGCAATTCATTTTGTATCTCCATCACCCTACTTGCGTAACACACGATCAATCATAATCTGAATAATTCTGAAGGATATTGCTAATAAAAAAAAACCTGCGCAACAACGTATTTTTAACTCAATGAATGTTGTTGATCTGTCAAAATGAAAGCCATTGCTACTGTAAGTAGGTATGTTACGCCATTACCCTTCAGGATATGGGCGGATTTCACCATTGAAACCGATCGCGATCAACCCATTTAAATCGCGTTCAAAAGCTGTCAGTTTTTGCTACGGAAATATTGACACTGACAGGTCCTAAACGCGGTTCAGATGTGCTAACCGCGTTCGGTTTCATTGGTGAACTCCACCCTAAGGGATTAAGAAGATGCATTCCCCTATTCCATTTTCAAAAGGACTGGATGTTCATCATTTCTGGTTATTTGGAGATGCATTTTCATTTCGTTTGTGGTGGTTAATTAATTCAGGCGTGACTTGGCGTAAATCTATTATAAAATACAATAGACGTAGATATTATTTAGTAACCTATTCCGCTTAGCTATTCCTAAAGAGTAATAAAAAACCCTGTAAGAAATCGACACGTGTTTCACCTCTCAACGAGGCATCCTCAGGATGACGATTGACTAGTCGCGAACCCGAACACGACGTGTTGCCACGCCGAGCGCTGGACGCTTTGCTCCGTTTGTGGTGAGTACTTTTATTAGATGAGAAAGTCAAGCATAGTTCGAAACGAACAATGCGGTAAAACAGTTAACTATGTAGCTTTACCAATATGAAAATTTCCACATCCATCCGACACATAACAAAATATCTCCCCAACAAATATTCCAATTTACACTACAGTACCTAGATACGCCCTACATACCTTCAGAATCCCTGAAATTCCAAGTAAGAGCGGCAACTGAGAGCGAATCAATACGGTTGCTACGTCGGTGTCCTGGACGTGCATATGTGTGTGAATATGCACACATGCATAAAGTTTGATGAATGTTATGCGGCTCAATTATTCAGAAAACTGGGTTGTAGACGATTTTGTATTTTATTGCATTTTGCGTAGAGTTCATTTTTGCTTGGTTCGGCTGTGATGCAATTATTTGTATGTAATCGTCATCACGCTGTCCTACAAAGGGTAGGTTAGATTACTAGAGGTACTGTGTTGCATATAATTTTGTATCCTTGAGAGCGTAGCTGTAGCAAGGTTAAGCTTGGATGGGTGACCCACTGACGGTACTTTACGAGACCCTTAAGCCTCGGATAGCATGTGAAACCTTCAATCCTCAATTCTTTGTTATCATTCAAATACTGGAAAGGTTAGCTGTTGTTTTTAATTAACCGCGTTTTTTAGCTTTTGCTGACCCTGTCAAAATTGGGAAAAGTTTAGGTTTATAACAGAATGTAAGTAAAAAAAAAAACCTGTTATTTGATGAGCAAAAAATAATAATGAATCCCGCCGTCGCTACAATTACCAGGGAATCATTAAAAAGAGGAACATTTTTCTAGAAACGCCAATACTGCGAAATTACCAGAGCTCTATTTAACAAGAGTATATTACATTTCTTCCAATAAACACGATTCCATATAGCAATGTTTATTTCACTAGCAGGAAACTCTGATCGATACGGTTCCTAGGATATTCGGTGCAACGGTTCGTTGAAATATCAATAGAATGAAACCGACAGTTGACCGAACTGTTTGGTTCAAGCGATTTATGTAGGTTGAGAGGTAACAACCGGGTCCTGTTTATTACACCGGATTACATAACCCTATAGGTGATAGGAAGTAGAAGAATTGTCAATCCTACCATCATTTTTTGAATATTTTGGTATTGTTTTGGAAATCGCCAAAAGATTCACCGGTGAAGATCGACCTGACCAACCGGCGGTGACGTCGTAAAAAGATGCCCATCCATAGATAAACATTACCCGTCTCTCTCTACTATTCCATTGCCTACTCAAGGATGCATATCCGGTACGGCTCGCTAATCCTTCCTTATCCCGAGGGCACGTTCTTTCCCTACCATTACCCGCGCCACCTGGTCTACTCCCTGATATGCAATGGCCTCTGTAGCCCCATGGAACATGAGAATCAAGCGGCTAGTGCAAATCTGGGGGTTCATTCGATTTATCGAGTCTGGTTTAACCACGCTGGGATCGGTGCTATTCATTCATTCATTGCTTTGGAAATCGTCATTGATGTCCTCCGCCCTGAGATGGACGGAGGGGTCTGTCAGACTACTACTGACTAAAAACATCCCGTTGGGATCACGCACTTGCACCAGGGGCTACAGAGGCACTTCAGCACTCTTCAACACAGCCGCCAACTGGTCGCCCGCCTCTGCGTGAGTATAGGCAGGCTTATTTCTCTGAAGAGAAACCTAACCAAAGCTTACCCTAAGGGCGACCAGTAAAATATGAACTCGATCAACACATAAACCACGTCAATGTCATTATTTTCTTTGGAATATTGACACTGCCAGCTCTTGAACTCTCTTCAGTTTCATTGGTGAAATTCGCACTAAGTTTAAGCCTAACGAACTCGAGAATTAAAGATATAGGCGATTAACGGCGAATTTTACCAATAAAACTGAATGCGATCAGGCCTTCTTCAACCGCGTTCAAGAGCTGTCAGTGTCAATATTCCACAGTAATTTTAATTTATAGGTAAAGACTCAAAAGTGACCCTGACCTTTAACTTGATTTTATCATAAAACGGGTTGACGTATTCTTTCAGTATTTTCTGATTATAAATATTATATATATTTATATAAAATATTTCTTATGAACAGAATCTAAATATACAACTAAAATGTCTTAAAATCCGCCGTAAATATGTTAATGATGGATTCGTTCACCTACGCCTTAACAATACCTGTACTATTACTAGTAACAAAGCAGCATCCAATCAAATCACACCAATTACTAGGAATGCATCAAAGTTTACCTACATATCCGAGAAACAAGAAACAAGCTGAGCGATCGTAGTCCGCCACTGACCTGATTCACCGATGAATCACACGTTTAGGCTGGGTGTAAATGAGACTTCATCTGTTACTGAGTACAAAGTTATTAGGCGCTGTTGCTTTGGTCTTGTCAATCGTGAGGTTTTCAGAGTGATGGTCAGGTTTATTATTATTATTTGGGGTTTCTGTTAGAAAATTGATTAGTTCGGAGCGATCATCATCGTGTCATATTTCCCCCAACTTATTCTGACGCAAATAGTGGATATTTTCTTTCTTTTCTTTTCTTTCCTTTCTTTCTTTTCTTTTCTTTTCTTTCTTTTCTTTCTTTTCTTTCTTTTCTTTCTTTTCTTTCTTTTCTTTCTTTTCTTTCTTTTCTTTCTTTTCTTTCTTTTCTTTCTTTTCTTTCTTTTCTTTCTTTTCTTTTCCTTCTTTTCTGTCTTTTCTATCTTTCTTTTCTTGTCTACTAAGTGTGGTGATCCTAGGATGCCGTCGTGCAAGCATCGTGAAACTATCGTTTGACAACAATAAACTTTATTATCATTTTGAAGTTCGTCCAAAGAAAACTATAAAAAAGCGGTTTAGTACATTTAAAAATAAGTTATTTTACAACCAGCGTTTCTTTAATCCTACCCCATACTGGGCGAATAGACCCGCTACCGTTTTTACAAATTACCAGTCAGCAACGCTGCTGTCTGGAAAATAATTACACTACAAAAATTCCTGATCAAAAAAGCCCTATAACACAGCCCAACCTGAAGATTGGAAGGAAACCGGCATGTTCTAGAAAAAAAAATCGAAGACATATCTGTCATCTACCAATCTGCGCTAAGCCCGTGTGGTAAATTAAAACCCACTTACTCTCAAAGAGAGGAGGCCTGGGCCCAGCATTGGGAAAAATAAAGGCTGATGATACCTGAAGATCTAACACAGAATCTCATGCTCAGAAGTCATGCTTATAGTCAGTAAGTAGTGCAGTTACAACAATTCATAAATAAACACATAATTATGTTGAGCTTTGACCTACCCACTTTACACGTGTCTTCGAGTGGGCTACGTGCTAATAAATGGTGTACCGAGTGTTGAGTATCGGAAATGTTCTCCAACTAGTGAGGGGGCGAGGTAATTTCCCTAGCAACTGTTTTAGTTTATTGAAAAGCGGCTGCCAAGGTAAGATCATTGCCAATGTCGACAATATCGAAAGTCTCATTCTATAAATATGGAATTGTCAAATAAGGATTTTTTTTTAAAGCAGATAGTATAGACAGACCGTCAAAAGAGAACAACACATTTACCAAATGTAGACACCTAAACCTATCACCGCCGTCTTAAGGTTACGCTAGTCGGTCATTCAATGCTTCTATGCAAACGTAGTACAGAGCTTACTTAGTCTACTTGACTAGTAATAAGTTATATCAATTTGTCTTGTCATTATCTAGCCTTGTATGGAAGCAGAATTGCAAAAAAATTGGTTTGGAAGTTATTAGCGTCGAAATTTCCGCATTTCAACACTAATTTTAACTCACCTTTGGGCGTAAATAAATAACTTATATGTAGTATGAAAATAGCAAAATAAAAATCGTTCAAAATAGGTCATTTATTCAAAGGCTTAATAATTTTATTTTGAGTAGATACACTTAGTAGTTTCTCCATAATACCTATACGCCCAAATGTCTATTCATGAAATTTTACGCGCTCGTTTTCGTTATAATACATCGTCTATTTCACAAAATAAATAAACATATTAATTAATAAATAAAAACTAGGTAAATAAGCACTAAATAAATAAATAACTATACTACATAGTATGCATATTAACGAGTTCGTCGTCGACTAGTGCAACCTTAAAAGTAGATAAATTCAAATGAATAACAAAGTTCTCTATGAAGCAAAGTAGCCTATGTCCTTACCCAGGTCATTGTCTATCTGTGTGCCAAATTTCATCATTTCACAAACAAACTAACTTTCGCATTTACAATATTAGTTAGCTTACTTCCAAGCCTTCCAAGATTTATACTTTGAACGTTAATGTAAGGGTTGGTTATCAACGATCAATTTTATTAGCAGAATTACTACTAATAATCGGCCCAATAATGATGAGAGCTTATCTACTAATTTTAGCTCTAACGCCTCCAACAAGCCCTTGACCCAAATTCAGAGCTTCCTACTACCTTAATAACGATCCCAAGATGACAGACGTCTCATACAATGTGTTTTATTATGTTTATCGTTAACAACAGCTACATAGCTATAGTACATAGCAACTGTGTCGATCTAATAATGGCATGGAAGCGTAGGTACTGCGTTAACTGTGTACTCGTATCATCCAATGAAAGTTTTACGCCGTATACAAGATTCACCGTCTCAAAAGACCAGTTCAGACACTAATCTACATGGTCTTCACATGATCTGACCCTCTGAGTTTGTTTCGGCCTTTCATCTCAGAGTAGTAAATGTCGAACTCATCTAGTTCTTAAAATATAATTAACGTGTAAAAGTGCGGCTCGCGCTGCCTGTTGCACCCGCAACATCGCGCCAGGCTGCACCAGCCGTAACACACAAAAGCCTTGCTAAGGTAATCAAACCTCAAATACTTTACCTTAATCGTTAATAACTATATTACATTTACTTTACCATTGCATTACATGTTTTTAATGTAAATGGTAAATAGATTACATTGCTTTGCACTTATCATGAAATAACGGAATTTATAATACGTTTATATGGAAATAATGAAAGGATGATAACCGCGTATTATGTCTAATCTTTAATTAAATGGATTATAGTGACTCAATATTATTTTCAGACCTGCCACCCCAACATAGTCACGGGCACATCTATTCTAGTACCACCATAAAACCAAACGCGGGAAATCCCACTGGTTTTATGTGAACAAGCACTTAGATCTCATAAAAACATTATTCTCATAGGTAAGTTGTAAACACGTTAACGCTTGATCAAACTAACAACCTGTCGCGTCTAGTTTCATGCGATTTTCTGACATTTTTCCGACATTTAGAGAGCACTCGAAGTCGGATATCGAAGTGCACTTAAGAAGTTATTTGAAAACTAGTGGAACTGACAGCTTTTCTTATGAAAAGCATCTTAGGTTTGAGGTTATTTGTAAAATGAAGAATTGTAAACTAAAATGAAGTTTTGTAAAAACCCACTAAAGATCTCATTTCTAGTTCTTAGCTATTATTTCATATTTCCTTAGAGTAATATTGCTAAATTAATCAAAACAGCGAAATATTTGTCATCTATTTGCGACGTTGGTTGCCCACTTTCAGAATAAATTCAAAATAAAATAAAGTAAAATATGAAATAAAATAAATTCAAAATTAAATTAAATTAAATATAAAATTAAATTAAATTAAATATAAAATAAATTAAATATAGTTACTTACGATATTGATTCGATACGTGAGAATAATAAAAAGATATTGATAGTAACACTCACAATGCAGATTTACATTTGTTTTTTGTTAAATAAAATAAGATAATTATTTACTATTAGATTTATTTATTTATTTATATTTATGTATTCAGAGCATGTGTGCCTACTCGATAATGTGCAAATCAAATCAAATCAAATCATCTTTATTGTGGACTATAGGTATACATCATAAATACAGGTCTTAAATAATTAAAATAAGTTCAACTATGTCCCGCCGTTGAGGCATACAATAATAAAATACAAATCAGAAGTTAAAACACAATTAGTCATATTAGTCTCGATACATTATTAAAAATAATAAACAGAATAATAAACAATAAACATATTGAACTAGTTTTATTATTGTAAAAGATAATTGTAATGTAAGTCGTTGTGATCAAAATTCAATATCAAGTTTAATGCAGTTTTATTCCTTACAATGATGACCAAAATAAACACTATACAATAGAAAACTAAATTCCCACTTACTTATAAATGAAAACCCACACAAACACTGTATTTACAGCAGGTACCTCATACAAAATCAATCTCTCAATGTCTTTCAATGGAAGATTTCAACAAACCATTAATGTTTACCTATTCAGACTAAACGTTAGAAATGAATCATGTAAGTACTTATTATTGTTAGAACGGCGTAAACAATGCTGGAAATGTATTTAATGTTTAATTCCTAGTGACTTGTTTGCGATTCTGTGTGGGAGTCTAAACCAGGAAGGATATCTTTGAACTGTGTAGGTTCATCTTTCTGCCCATAACCCAATTTATTTGTCGGTGACGTAACGTTTTTATTTTCAAGGAGTGTCCGTGGAGTTTCTTGCCCGTTCTTCTCCATAGGTACCATCGCGGCAACGCATATCCAACCACTTTGAAAACAAAATCCCGAGCACACGATGACTACTTATTTACCGCCCCTTTTTTTGGTAGGTAAGCGTAACTATAGCAGCCGAGCACTGCAAGCAGGAATAGTCCTTACGGGTCTTCTGATATGCGTGTCCACGATAGTACCTGGTACCAAACGTGCCTGTAATTGGTTTAGTTGAAATACATGCTTTGAGATTGCGTTTGAGTTTCATCCATACTTTTCTACCAGCTAGGGGCTAGTGGAAAAATAATAACAGCCGGTTTATTAATGGGTGACCATTCATTACTTATTTTGAGCCCTCCGTGCCTCGAATCTTTGACAGTCGTTACAGGTAGTCAGAAGCCGAAAAGTCTA
This sequence comes from Eupsilia transversa, assembly GCA_914767815.1. Classification (NCBI taxonomy): domain Eukaryota; kingdom Metazoa; phylum Arthropoda; class Insecta; order Lepidoptera; family Noctuidae; genus Eupsilia; species Eupsilia transversa. The sequence goes on along the minus strand of OU611893.1, from coordinate 9,526,493 downwards.
ATGGGTATCGTTACCCAGTAACTGGGTTATGAAGGTCAGATAGGCAGTCGCTCCATGTAAATTACTGGTATTCAGCTGCATCTGGTTAGAATGGAAGCCGACCCTAACATAGTTGGCAGATATATTTTTAACTTTTCTAACAGCCTCTCACAATTACCTCTCTTTCTAGTCATATTAGCATCTTTCTTCATTCTTAAACTTAGAACTATGCTAAATCAGCTATTTACCATATCTTAGAAAACAATTAAGACTAATCTCTTTCATTTTGACAGTTCAACAACATTCATTGCGTTATTTACGTTGCTGAGCAGATTTTTTTTTCGAACTTATGAAGCAATTGGATTAGCAATCTTTTTTCTTTGATTGATCGTTTATTACGCAATTAGGGTGCTGGTTAAATTGCTCATAGACTTGCTATAGCTTCAAGAAGTTCTCAATAACATCAGTTTTATAACATATTCCGTCCAAGACTTTAAATCCTTACATGTAGTCCTGAGGGTGTGATAAACCCAAACGGTACAACAGCGTCCTCTCCATCTGCTGATAAGAATATACTGCAATCACCAATGCGTTTCATTAAACGTTTATTGAGGAACATCCATCTAAAACCCTTTGACGCTAATAAATTAAATGCCTCTCCTCCCTACACAAATAAAGAAATGCTATTCATCGAAATTACATCAATGTTACGTATATGCTTACCTATGCATTGTAAATTTCCTGCAATACCCCGTGTTTCCGTTTACGTTTCAGATGTTTAACACAAAAGGAGAAGCTCGTGGTCGTGGCTTACAGCCGCACACGTCGATCCACCAGGTTAAGCTACGCTTGCCAGGGTTGGTCCGTGAATGGATGACCATTTTTACATATCGAGACTCCTCCGTGCCTCGGAAAGCACGTTAAGCCGTTAGTCCCGGCTGTCATTCATGGATCTTTGACAATCGTTACGGGTCGTCAGAAGCCCGAAAGTCTGAAAATTAGTCGTACCAAGGGGTATCGAATTATCCAGTGACTGGGTTGTGGAGGTCAAATATGCAGTCGCTCCATGTAAAATACTGGTATTCAGCTGCCTCGGGTTAGACTGCAAGCCGACCCCAACGTTGTTGGGAAAAGGCTAGGTAGAGTGATGTTTAACACAGCGGGCCGTTAAATAAAAAAAGAAGAAACCCGTCGTCTTCAGCACCTTAGCAATAAATATCAAGGAAAGTACGAAGTGCGAATCTTCAAAATGATATTGGGTTTGTTTTTATGAACTGTTAACGATTATAACTGGGAATCCCCGAAGGTATAGACAATGAAAGACTCACCGCGAAAATGTATGAAAATTTATATACACTTTCTACCCACTGTTTATTAAATTTATTGTTTATTTCATGTGCTTATTTTTTTGCTGTAAGTATAGTGCTTATTGACAAATATATACAGTGTAGGATGCCTTGATGCTAGGCTAGGTTAAACATTTTGAGGGTGGCCTATTTCATTAGTGGAAAAATCCCACAAGAAGACTTGCCATGGTTTTGTTCTTATATTTTCTATTTCGTGAGTAAGATTTAGATGGACTGTGTAAAAAATTATGTGACTAAAAAGGGGGTGACTAGTGACTACCGAGATGACATCTAATAGAAAATTCACGCCATCAGATGGCGCCACTTTGACAATACCTAGGTCTTCCATTTTGACAATGAATATTATACTTTAAAATTAAAAATTTAAATAACACCCTGACACAATTCCAGGTGACGCTGCAGTATCGGTTCAAGGTTACTACTTTCTTCTAATGTCACTGAAGTAAGAGAATACTAAAGGAAAATGCCCATTTTTCTATGGACCGCCGTTGCGCATCAAATTTTGTTGTATGATAGCATAAATTGGATATAAAAGAGGGTTGATGTCATACTTTCAAAGGAAATAAAATTTATCCATTTGTACTGTGGGGTTTTTTTGTAATTTTCATTTTTTGATAAGTTTTGAGGTTAGTTTTGTAACAAACCTTCCACCAAAAAAAGCAGTCCTTTACAACAATATGATTTAAATTCACATAATATGCAACAAAATAGTTCCAACAAACCAAAGAATGAATCCGAATAAATAATATTACATAGGTAGGGCATGCTAAATGTAGGTTTGTACCTATAGGAAGTAGAAAATAAAAATGCTTGAATACTTATTGGAATGAAATAGTTTTATTGGTCCATATTATCATCATATTCATAAAATATAGTATATCGTCTAAAAACGAAGCCGGCTGCTCAGCAGACCTAAATCGAGCCCAACTAAGGTACCACAAAATGGTCATTACGTGACACACAGTGCACAGCACCCCACTGTCCGATTACTCACCAAACAATTGCAATAATAGTCAGTAATATCAGCTATTGTTACATGTAGCCCTATTAACCAAATCGTAGGGGTAGTACACCTTGCTGTTATCATGTCGTGACTTAATTCTTCCCCTTACTAAATACTTGTCCATTCCCAGTACCAATATCAAGTCATCCTAAATGTCGTTTGCTAGTTCAATTTTAATACAACCGAGCCTGTTTTATTTGATAGGAACCTAGAGCTATTGGCATCAGATCATGTAATGACAGTCTTGGAAATATTTAGTTAAGAAAATAGTTCTCCTTCTATTTCCCGTTCTTCTCCATAGGTACCTACTACGCTTTGGAATGGGCAACTAGCTTCATATTTTCTGACTGACCGACTCCTTGACAATTCAAATACCTGTAAATGGTTTAATTGAAATAAATGCTTTGAGTTTGAGTTTGAGTTTGAAATTAATATTTTCATTTTGTATGTACTCTCCCAAATAATTTCTTGAATTTAATCTAGTTTTAGCTATTTCCAAGAACTGTTGAGCCCATTACTACTTCACGTTTGTTGCCCTAGTTACTACCAATCTTACTACCAGTTGTAATACCGTTAATTTGATTACCCTTCCTACTACTCCAGTAACCACCCAACGACACATTGTAATACGTCTTGTTGATTTGCCTGCTCTGTGGTTAACTGATTTTTGCCTTCCAAAATAGACTCGGGCATAAACGCTTGATTGGTTGTTCAATTCGCCAATTACATGGCTGAAGCCCTAGGCCCCCTACCTAAAATAAAAACAATGCACTTGCTGGATGGGGTTGTAGTGGTGGTGTAGGTATTGAGAAATCCCTTGAAGGCATGGAATTTTCTGATTCACTTTATGAGATTATTTAGAACTACAGAAATAAAATAAAACCCATAATACAAGTAATTGTAATCGTTTATTTTGCTGTCATCAATCTTAAAGGTATAGAGATGAAATGAAATGAAATAGTTTATTCTGTAGATAGGATATCTGAATCACTTTTACACGCACTAGGTTGATGAAAACACTCGACGTAAACCCGAGGAGCAGGGTCTCAACTCGATGAGTTATAACACAGATTACTATAAGTTATAATTTGTTGAATTTATCAACCAAAACGACCGGCGGTAATCATAGACTAATAAATGTATAAGGGCTAATGACTGACAGATTTATTGACAGCTTGCTTCATTGCTGCTGAAAAGTACAAAATAACTACTACGATACGAAAGTAGTTACATGTTTAATACAGGTCGAGACGTATCATTTGCGTATAAATGTATGCTGTAGTAATGATTTATTTGCTAAAAAACACATTTTATTATTTACCTATAGATTACGCGTATTTCGTATTTGCTTTTTATAGTTTGGTAGTCTAGATTATTTGAATAAACTCTTAAAATCGTTTTTATTTTTTATTAATGGTAACATTTGGCATTCACCTGATGGAGTTTATGATACAGGATTATAATAGTCATTTGGTCAGTGAAGCTGTAGTGTATTTTAAGCTAATAATAATAACTGACTTAATCTTTTAATTTAGTCGGTTAACGTCAGCAACCGACATCTGTGTCGACAAACAAGAAGTACATGATTTAAGAATACGTTAAAATTAAAAAGGCATTATGAGAAGGACCTGTTAGTACAATAAAGTACTCTTTCAATTTGGTATAATTATTTTCACCTAGTTGCATGGCAACAACCTGATGATTTGTTTGGCAGTGACACTTTTGACAGTTCACCTTGTCCGTGATAGTGTTACCAACAAGTAATCTAAATCACCCTGACCATAAGTGATTTGTTTGGAAATTATTGAAGAAAGATTTTAATTAGTAAGGTAATATTATTTTTTCAACACACTTGCTCGTAAAATGGGCTATTATTGAATCGCTTTTAAGTTCATAATGCAGTGTTTTAAACACCCGTGATTTTTACTTTATATTACCTATATATTATGGTTATTAAAAATATTAATAACGAGGAAAAATGTCATAGTTCAAATTATTTTTTAAACTCAGCGTTTGCCCTGACTATCCGTTAAGACCGACTAGGGGGAGGTTCCTAAAATTGGCAACACTGCTATCACTAAAATACGCCATTTAAAAAGTATGCAATTATATCGAATAAAGAACTAATTAAATACAAAATATTAACCCCACGTACGATTTCGATCAAATGAACTAAGGACAGTTAAATAAATATATTATAATTTATGAGTATATTTTTATGGCCATACTCTTTCACTATAATGCGGTATTGATTTTGATCAATCTCCTTTCGTACTAAATACACAGATACACTGACAGATACACTGACAGATACACTGACAGATACACTGACAGATACACTGACAGATACACTGACAGATACACTGACAGATACACTGACAGATACACTGACAGATACACTGACAGATACACTGACAGATACACTGACAGATACACTTACAGATACACTGACAGATACACTGACAGATACACTGACAGATACACTGACAGATACACTGACAGATACACTGACAGATACACTGACAGATACACACGTTAAACTTATAACACCCTCTTTTTCCGTCGGGGGTTAAAAATATATGATGACATTCGAGATTCGTTCATCATTCAGTCACGAGTTAAATAAATATAGGCTCTTTAACACTTTCGACAGGTTCCCGGTTCTTGGACCTGACGTCTCAGTGCTGCCACCTAGTGAACGTCATTTCAGAAAACCCTTATCTATATTATCTATACATATAGTAAAGCTGAAGAGGGTCGAAAGTCTGTACATGAAAGATACTCGAAAAAAAAGTTGGTTTTGGATACTTAGAATCGATAACAGAACACGTTCCAACAAATTTTAGATTTTTTGTCTGTTTATCTGTATGTCTGTTTATTTAATAGCGCATCACGTTAAAACAGCTGAACCGATTCTGATGAAATTTGGTGCGGGAATACTTAGAACCCTGGGGACGGACATAGGATAGTTTTTATCAACATAAAATGCGGGCGAAGCCACGGACGGAAGCTATTTAACTGAAAAACTCTGTTTTCCTCACATTTTCTCTGCAAAAGAAGTAACTTCCATGCAAAATTTTAACAAAACAGCTCTTGTAAAATATCTACAGCACGTCATAATTAAACAGCCGATCGATACTTAATATAACTACATATATATACACAGTCCGTTAGGATCTATATAAAGAAGCAGTACGTAGTTTCTTGACCCAGTGATTCATCCGATGTATCGGTAAAGCACTGCTGTTTATTTGAGAATGATTGTTTTAAAAAGTGTATAATTTTATTAGTAGGTTGTGTTTTGTTTAATCTTGCAGATATTATAGGAAAGAGATGAAATAAATTAAGGTTCAAGAGTTTCCTTGATATGATGTCTCAGATTTATGGTTGATATAGTACATATACCGCTTCCTAACCTTGCTTCATTTTTTTTTTTAACCACTACTTGGATGCTCTTGGTCTGATGGTAAGTGATGATCAGGCCAAAGGTGGAAGCGAGCTTCACCCGGAATCCTCAACCATGGAGGACCTGGCTATCTTACTTCTAACTGCCATAACAACAATGCTGCTAACATTGTTCTTATGGCGACAGACTTAGATAAGATGGTGGTAGCTGCCAGGCGGACTTAAAACACGCCCTACCATTTACCAAACCGAGCAGAAAATTTTGCCCCCACTGGGAATCGAACCCGGGACCTAAGAATAAGGTAACTGTATGTCCTCCTGCTTTGTATACTTTTTTTTTGTTGTTGTTTCACACAGTGATGAAACGCAGCCTATCCAATATAAAAAAATAGACTATCTAATATCGGATAGTGCTACGATATTGTGTGAATTGAACCTTAAAAAATTCAATAACGAGCGATTTTAATTTCGTTTCGCTGACGCCGTTCGTCGATGGCAGAGTTTCGGCGAAAATTTAATTTTCTCTTCGACTCTAACGTTGTTAAGTGGTCCTGCTTGATAGGAAGTTTGATGGTTCATGGTTGGTTTCTTTGGAAATTCTATTTTGACATCGCTGTATTTGGCTGGAGCATCAACATGGATTTTGAGCAAAGCTTTCATAACTTTGGTAATGAGAGTTTTATTATCATCATAATTATGGGAAAACTAGCTGCGCTCTGCGGTTTCACCCGCATAAATCTCTGTCGCCGTGAGAATATCAGGATAAAATGTATCCGTAGTCCTAACCCAATTCATGTTCTACCCATGTGCCAAAGGAAAATGCCCATTTTTCTATGGACCGCCGTTGCGCATCAAATTTTGTTGTATGATAGCATAAATTGGATATAAAAGAGGGTTGATGTCATACTTTCAAAGGAAATAAAATTTATCCATTTGTACTGTGGGGTTTTTTTGTAATTTTCATTTTTTGATAAGTTTTGAGGTTAGTTTTGTAACAAACCTTCCACCAAAAAAAGCAGTCCTTTACAACAATATGATTTAAATTCACATAATATGCAACAAAAATAGTTCCAACAAACCAAAGAATTAATCCGAATAAATAATATTACATAGGTAGGGCATGCTAAATGTAGGTTTGTACCTATAGGAAGTAGAAAATAAAAATGCTTGAATACTTATTGGACTGAAATAGTTTTATTGGTCCATATTATCATCATATTCATAAAATATAGTATATCGTCTAAAAACGAAGCCGGCTGCTCAACAGACCTAAATCGAGCCCAACTAAGGTACCACAAAATGGTCATTACGTGAGCACAGCACCCCACTGTCCGATTACTCACCAAACAATTGCAATAATAGTCAGTAGGTAATATCAGCTATCGTTACATGTAGCCCTATTAACCAAAATGTAGGGGTAGTACACCTTGCTGTTATCATGTCGTGACTTAATTCTTCCCCTTACTAAATACTTGTCCATTCCCAATACCAATGGCAAGTCATCCTAAATGTCGTTTGCTAGTTCAATTTTAATACAACCGAGCCTGTTTTATTTGATAGGAACCTAGAGCTACTGGCATCAGATCATGTAATGACAGTCTTGGAAATATTTAGTTAAGAAAATAGTTCTCCTTCTATTAATATTTTCATTTTGTATTTCCAAGAACTGTTGAGATTACTACTTCACGTTTGTTGCCCTAGTTACTACCAATCTTACTACCAGTTGTAATACCGTTAATTTGATTACCCTTCCTACTACTCCAGTAACCACCCAGCGATACATTGTAATGTACGTCTTGTTGATTTGCCTGCTCTGTGGTTAACTGATTTTTGCCTTCCAAAATAGACTCGGGCATAAACGCTTTATTGGTTGTTCAATTCGCCAATTACATCGCTGAAGCCCTAGGCCCCCTACCTAAAATAAAAACAATGCACTTGCTGGATGGGGTTGTAGTGGTGGTGTAGGTATTGAGAAATCCCTTGAAGGCATGGAATTTTCTGATTCACTTTATGAGATTATTTAGGGCTACAGAAACAAAATAAAACCCATAATACAAGTAATTGTAATCGTTTATTTTGCTGTCATCAATCTTATGTATAGAGATGAAATGAAATGAAATTGTTTATTCTGTAGATAGGATATCTGAATCACTTTTACACGCACTAGGTTGATGAAAACACTCAACGTAAACCCGAGGAGCAGGGTCTCAACTCGATGAGTTATAACACAGATTACTTAAGTTATAATTTGTTGAATTTATCAACCAAAACGACCGGCGGTAATCATAGACTAATAAATGTTTTTGGGCTAATGACTGACAGATTTATTGAAAGCTTGCTTCATTGCTGCTGAAAAGTACAAAATAACTACTACGATACGAAAGTAGTTACATGTTTAATACAGGTCGAGACGTATCATTTGCGTATAAATGTATGCTGTATATGTATGCTGATTTATTTGCTAAAAAACACATTTTATTATTTATAGATTACGCGTATTTCGTATTTGCTTTTTATAGTTTGGTAGTCTAGATTATTTGAATAAACTGTTAAAATCGTTTTTATTTTTTATTAATGGTAACATTTGGCATTCGCCTGATGGAGTTTATGATACAGGATTATAATAGTCATTTGGTCAGTGAAGCTGTAGTGTATTTTAAGCCAATAATAATAACCGACTGAATCTTTTAATTTAGTCGGTTAACGTCAGCAAGCGACATCTGTGTCGACAAACAAGAAGTCATGTACATGATTTAAGAATACGTTAAAATTAAAAAGGCATTATGAGAAGGACCTGTTAGTACAATAAAGTACTCTTTCAATTTGGTATAATTATTTTCACCTAGTTGCATGGCAACAACCTGATGATTTGTTTGGCAGTGGCACTTTTGACAGTTCACCTTGTCCGTGATAGTGTTACCAACAAGTAATCTAAATCACCCTGACCATAAGTGATTTGTTTGGAAATTATTGAAGAAAGATTTTAATTAGTAAGGTAATATTATTTTTTCAACACACTTGCTCGTAAAATGGTCTATTATTGAATAGCTTTTAAGTTCATAATGCAGTGTTTTAAACTCCCGTGATTTTTACATTTGTATTACCTATATATTATGGTTATTAAAAATATTAATAACGAGGAAAAATGACATAGTTCAAATTATTTTTTAAACTCAGCGTTTGCCCTGACTATCCGTTAAGACCGACTAGGGGGAGGTTCCTAAAATTGGCAACACTGCTATCACTAAAATACGCCATTTAAAAAAGTATGCAATTATATCGAATAAAGAACTAATTAAATACAAAATATTAACCCCACGTACGATTTCGATCAAATGAACTAAGGACAGTTAAATAAATATATTATAATTTATGAGTATATTTTTATGGCCATACTCTTTCACTATAATGCGGTATTGATTCTGATCAATCTCCTCCAACTGTTTTATCGTGAAAGCGAAACAAACAATCCCACTTTCGCATTTATAATATTAGTTAGGAAGACAGAAAGGTACAGGAACACACAATTTTTTTTATTCATAATAGGTACTAATAATAATTATAATATTTTGTAATCTGTCAAAGAACCCAAACTCTAAACGTCAACGAATCATAAAGTTGCTAAATTGAAGAGTACAACTGTGACGTAGTATGACAACTGAAGTGACAGGTATTACGTTTAGTTGGTTAGTTGACAGGTTTTTCGTCACGTGTTTTTTTGTTGTTTACCTTTATTTAACCAACGGAGTAAAGTAAGTATATTTTTTTGTTTCCAATACGTATCGTGAACACTATTCCTGCATAATTCGATGGTGACACGATACCTAGTTGTAACTTTAGGTACTATTTTACTAATAGCAACTTCCATATTACGTGTGTATTACGTGTCTCTTCAGCAGCCTTGGTTGACTGCTAGAGAATGCCTATGGCATTAGGTCCGCCTTTGTACCTTTTTTGAGTGCGAAAAGTTTAAATAAATAAATATTCTCGAGGGTTTATCGAAATCGTAAATTCTTTTGATTTGTTCATAGTTACCAAAATAACGGTACTAAAGAGTGTTAAAATTTCTAAAATAAATGTATACTTTCGACAGTAAACCGCCTTTTTTAGTCATATTAACGATGTTCTCCTTTTTGGGGACGGGTAGAATTTCAAGTGTCATTATCATTTACCTGGGTCAAATAATTTTACTTACTTTCTTTTAAGTTTAATTTGCAAGACGTTTTAGAAGGTTCTCTAATAGATAATTATACCTAATTTTACAAATAAAAATAGACAATCCAACTTGTCACATAAAGTACGTAGGTACAGTCAAATATGCTATTTAGTATTTGAGACTCGCACAGGAGATCAGAGGGGCAGTATTCCCGTATTTTTAAAACAGTTCGTATTAGCATCTCACCTGTCAAAAAATACTATGAACTTACCAACATTTTGGACAAGTTTCCGACTTGAATGTGAACGTTTTTGTACGAGAATTGGCCTTCTGGAGACGGTATTAGCAGTTCCTAGTTTCCAAACAAGTATTTCCATTACATTTCGACGTTATCTATACTAATAATAAAACTGAATACTTTGTTTGTTTGTTTTTTTTAAACGCTCTAATCTCTGGTACTTCCAATCGAATAAAAAAAAAGCATGTGATAGTTTAAATCTTGAAGAAGGTTATAAACTATTTAACATCACTCTATGGTCCTTAGGAGCCGAAAAAAACGCAAAAAAAGGCAGTAAGAACGATAAGCAAAAACGAAGTAGGTACTAGCGCAAGCGGACGATGCAATAAGACAAATCACGCGGGTGAAGTCGCGGGCAGAAGTTAGTGTTAGTGTATTTTGAGTAAATAAAGAACCAAATATGTTCACTAACGAAGTCGCAAAGCAAAAAGATAATAAAACAACCAACCGTACATCGCACGAATGAAAAAGGGAAATATTTTTTTTGTGTGGAATGGATAGCTGCAGCTCCAATTTTTCACTATTTCGTTTTATTCATTTTTATGTTCCGAATGCATAACAAAGGACAGCACAAGGCTTCGATTTTTTGTTACGAAGAGACGAATCTCCACATGGTTCTTTGATGTAAAATATAATTTCTTTAGGGTGAAGCCAGACGAGCGGTTTTTTTTTCATTTGTGAGTCGCGTAATTTCTGCTCTCCGAACAAAACTCTTAACTGCATAGAGTTAGTTCTGCTGCTCATTAGTGCATTTCGTTACGTTGCGTCGTCGCAGCGTAAACGCTGCGTCGTTTTACTTTTTGCGGACTTACGAGTTGTAGGTCGTGGGTTCGAACCCAGGCTTTTCTTTGTGTAAATAATTTCATCACCACTGCTCTCAAAATGGTGAAGGAAAACATCGTGAGGACACCGGGATGTCTAGAACTAAAAATTTGAAGACATATGACATCTATCAACCCGCACTGGGACCGCGTGGTGGTTTCTAGCCCACTCCCTCTCACCGAGAGGAGGCAGGTGACCCAACAGTGGGAACATTATAAGCTGATATGGTTTTTAATTTCACTCGGACTCTGTTCAAAATCGGAAATAACGCAATGAATGTTGTTGAACTGTTAAAATGAAACGGATTAGTCTTAATCGTTTACGAAAATGTGTTACGCAATTAAATAGCAGCTCTCATAATAGAGAGGACATGCTAATTTTCAAGATAGTTAGAGTCAAGATATTATAGGTGTAATAAAAGTCTGAACTTGCAATTAACCCTTCAAGCGGATAAGTAGAACCTACAAAGTTGAAAGAAAATAAATGTAAAACACCTAACCTTCCAGAATAAACTCTCAACAAAATCTATTGTATATTTTAGATGATTAATGGAATAGGCTACGCTGCCAGCTAAAACATTTCCACAGCTGTAATTCTTGTAATCCAGGATCTACGCGGTAATGACCAAGCGATCGCTCGGCGTCTCCCAAGATATGCCAAATCGTCTTCAAACCTAAATCGATCATACGAGCATGTATAAGTATCCTACTGATTCATCCATTGCAAATACATTCGATGCATTTGCCGTCAAAATTCCTTTCCAAATTACCCGTGTTTTTGAACATGCTATTTGACGTTGTTATAAACATTTCAGAATCTCGAGGAATATGAGAGATGTTCTTATGTGGTATTTTGATCTTTAATACATACGTGTTAAGATTTGATAGTTAAGTGTTACTAGGGTTTGATTTGAAACCAATTTCTCATCTGCTTAGACTAGATGATAAAAAAGTAAGACGTTATGGAAGGCTTTGTTAAATTGTATATATATTCCCTAAGACAGTGCTCGCACAAAACAGTTTCCTCTATAGTAGGTAGATACACAGAATTGTTTTGTGTTGTGTCAAAATAGTTTTTCAGTGCATCTTGATAACATGGCTATGAATAGTATGTCTAAAGACAGTCTTGGTTCAAGTCTTACAGCCTAGGACCATCGCAACAATTAAAGAGGAAAACACGTAAGATATCTTGTCGTCTTGAATTGGAACTGGCCAATATTCTGGGCGCACATTTGTGCATCTGTCCTTTACGATTAATTTCGAGTTTAGTGACAGTGATTTAAAATAAACACGATTGCCCTTACGATTTTTAATGCCCCTGGAACAGCTGTTGCATGATTCACGCGACATTGGCCCGAGGAACGCCGGGGAACACGAATAATATATTTAAATACAACACGACCATGAATATGATCGCGGATTAACAAAAACTGCGACCGAAATCGTATATTCTACTAGTATTCGTTTGCACAACTGACAAAAATCACAGTGTATAAACTCAAATAAACTTTGGCAATAACACAAGATCGTTTGTTCTTATGCTATTTTCTGCTGAGATAAACATCATAACAGAATTTGCAGTGTTTCACTTTGTTACTCTTTTTGCGGATGTAATCGGGGTCAATAGCAACTATAAAGGATGTTTTAAAAGTACTCACATTGTGCTGATGTAGCGTCAGGACCACGTTGTCGAAGGTGGACGAGTTCGAGAGAGCCTCGGAGCTGCCTCGGAGCAACTCGGCCAGCAAGTCAGCTCCGGGCTTCACTCCAACCAGCTTCGAAGGCGATGATGTTGCCCTGACATGGGTTGGACCACGACCAGTGGCCCGTGGTGACGTCATTGCCCCAACACTAGTTTTCCGACAAGGTACTGTTGCGTCTGATAAACTCCTTCTACCCACTTCTACTGACCGACTGCACGGTGCCTCCAAATTTTTACCGTACGGCGCTCTAGTAAAGTGATGTCGTCTTGCTTCTACATCTGAAGTATCTGATGGACTAAATGGAGAAGGCGAAGCTGTTCTGTCTCTGGAGCACGTGTCACTGTCAGCTTCAGAAGGCGAGTCACCATATTTCCGTCTCGCTCGGAACGAGTCATCATCTCTCTCGTCCGAGCTTTGTTGATAAAACCTTGCTCGCCTCGCTTTTAACTCTTCAGATCTCGGCCACATTGGTGCTACTCCTTCACACGGACTTGGCGGTCCGTTATTGCAAGAGTCGTCTGATTTGTCACCGAGTAACGATGAAGTCCGCGTTTCAGCCGACAAACGCATATCTTGTAGTGATGCCTCACTGCTCTCACGTTTACAGCCGTTTATTGAAGGTGGGCCTTCTTCTTCGCCACCATCGTCGCTCGGCGTTGTGATGTATATTCCTTTCCTTCTTCTAGTTTTGTCAAGCGGCCTACGTCTTTCTCTAGCACCAATAGGGGCAGGTGTGCAGGGGTTCTGTACCGCAGCCAGTAAGTGGGCAACCTGTTCACTTGTTATGGTTTCATCTTCCTTGTCGCGATCCAATGACCCGTCGGACGCGGCGTCCGACCGATGTGGCTCCTCGAGCGGTAACTCCTTCGACCACTGTTTCACTATACACTCATACACAGGCACAGGGATTAGATTCTCTTCAGGACACTCCTCTATGGTACTGGGAAAATTCGTACAATCACAGTCCACATTAGCACACGCGTTCGTAGGGGGTTCAGGGAGGGGAGGAAAAGCAAAAGGCTGGGGTTCTACCGGCGAAGTACCTTCACTGTGTGCTTGTGCACTGTCGGCTTGCGAGCCGTCACTTTCTTCGCGGAGTTCGTGTAAGACGCGCGGTGCCATCAAAGCTGGCAGACTACCACCAGCCTCGGCCGGACCCTCCTCCCGCACAGGAGGGATGCGTCGCGGCAGAGGGTGTGTCAACGAGCGCGTACCCAGCTGCTTGTGAGATGTGTCTGGCGGCGGGGACCTTGGCGCTGGAGACGCGTGCGCAAGCAACCCCTCGTCAGAACCTACCGCGGAGTCAACAGACGCTACTGACCCGCCTTCCGTCGTGTTTTCATCGGTTGCAAGACTTACGGTCTCCGCATCGCGACGCTTTGCACTCGCGCACTCAGACACAGTTTTTGCGGGGCGCTTCCCGAAATCAAAAATCGACGGATTCCTCGGACCGCGATAATATTTATCCTGTGCGAAATCACCTTGTGAGAACGATGCGCTACGGTACGGTATAGTTTTTTGGGCGTAGGATCCGACGATAGAGCGAGGCTCTACGCGGACGAGGGTGATGTTGTCGGTGTCGAAGTCATCACAGCGGTCCACGGAGACGCCGCGCGGTGGGCTGTGTCGGTGCCGGGAGCGGGGCGGCGGCACCGGCGGCAGCACCGGAGCCGAGTGCGGCGGCGGCGGCGGCGGAGGCGGGGGAGGTGTGGGGTGCGAACGCGGGAGGAGGCGCTCGGTGAGGGCCTGCAGGCGCTGCTGGCGCGAGGGCCGCTCGTCGCGCGCGCCGCGGCCCAGCCGTCGTTGGATACGATCCAGCGTGCGTCGATCGGGCTTTGCGCGGCCGAGGCACGCCGCCACCGCCTCCTCTGAGCAGCAGCGGCAAGGGCAGGCCCGCGGCGGCGGTGCGCGACGTACAGCGTACCGCACCGCGCCCAGCGTCACGTACGGGGACCTGCGCACACGACGACGATATAATTTTAGATGCGAGAATGACCGAGCGCGCGACTCGCCGAAAAGCTTGGCGGCAAGTGCGACCGATTTAGAGTGCGCGAGCTTCCCCGCGACTCGCCGCTGAATTCCGGGAGGATTCCCCGCGACCCACTCCGCCACGGTTCAACAGTTATATCGGAGCAGATGACTCGTGTCTGAAGACGTGTTGCTTTGAAGCGAACAGCGCTTGGTGTAATTGACAGTTGCGCGTTAAAAGATCCACATACTAACGATGTAGTGCAAACATTAGTAAGCGTCTGGGTAAGAGCAGGTGTCGGACAGACAGACGGAAGACGCGTGCACTATAAATAGTCGAACGTTGGCGATTTGGCGACACAGCGACCTCGCAGCAATGTTTACAATTTTCGTGGTTAGTTGCTGTGGGTGATGTTTGAAAATATTCCAGTCAATTCCATTCGTTTTTGTTACTAAAAACCCTCCTACAGAAACCAACACACTTTCTCAATATTAAGTACATTATCCTTACAATATCAAATAAAAAAATATAATCTCTCATCTTAATACCTGGAGTATTCTCTTCGTCGCCTGGCGCCATCTGTGGGCTCGCTAGCGCGCGCGTCTGACGCCATGGGCGGTCACGTGACCCCGCGCATACTGCGCCCGCGTCACTCGCTCTGCAACAATAATAACATGTATGGAAGTATGGTGGATGTACTGGACTTTGGTTGGTGATAAAATTGTATTTATATTTGTGCTGACAAGTGCATGTAGGCAAGGGACTATACGATTTGCAAGTACCAAATGATCGAACAATTTAAAAGCTGCTGTACCTAGACAAACGTTATACAGCCTCATTTGTCTCACTCAATAGATAGATATTAAAATTCTTCTATTTCCTGTATTGGCTATCGAGAGCGGTTTGACAGACATTAAGCCCACATGCATAACCAGATCTGGGATACTGGACAACTGTCTAAAGTGAAGAAATTAAATCCAACACGAAACGCAGAAACCAACTGCTCAGCCACTCCACCAACTTCTAATCACTTTCAGCTGATAACGTGAAAAAAATCATGAAATGGCAGGCATGCATAGACCATGGTTACACTTAAGTAATAAATGTTATGACAGCAACTTTGTCGTTTTCATTGAAGTGAACATTTTCTTAGACAAAAAGTTTAATAAGGCCGATGCTGTGGGCGTTTCCCTCACTGCGTCACTGGAATACAACATTTTCTTCAACACGAAGTATTAATAATCCATGCGTGTATTGGTGGCTTACGAGTTGTAAGGCGTAGGTTCGAACCCAAACATGCACTTTACTTTGTCTAAATTATTTCATTACCATTGCTCACAAAACGGTGAAGGAAAACATCGTGAAGAAACCGGCATGTCCTTGAACCAAAAATACGAAAATATGTGACATCTACCAACCCGCACTGGGCTCGCGTGGTGGATTACGGCCCACTTCCTCTCACAGAAAGGAGGACTGTCGTGTCCCAGCAATGGGTACATAGTCTGATTATGATTGTGATGAATCATGCGAAATAATAAACTTGTATCACGTTCACGTCATTGTCATGAATTAAAGCATGTTTCTTTTTTTTAACTGAAACATTTTCACTTACATACGATTCAACTACACCTGACATCTGATGGATTTTATCGGAACTATTTTACAGGGCGGGCGGTAAGCGATCGGTTACCGTTTATCTTATGGTGTTAACTGGGCGGGCGGGCACATACTACGTTATTGATTCGGTAGAGGTCGCTGTTGTAGATAACGCTGGTTTTAAATATAGTAGGATAGAGTTCAATTATTTAACTATTTTCAATGTTGGTGTTTTTTATAGACAGGTGAACGTCTTGTGAAGCAACTTTTAAAGTCTAAATCCGAAGTTATTTTCAGATTATTATTAATACAATTGTTATATCTACATAAACTTTAGTGATGAGGTTGTTATAAAATTAATTAAGCAACAAATTATCGTTAAGTCCACTCTTGGCCCCTCGACCCACAATAAAAAATGTGTCCATTAGACCCCTAACTATAGTTTATTCTCCACCCTTGGGGATCGAGAGTGGATTTTAATTTCTAGCCAAGTTTTAGTTTCCTCTCGACCCCCAAATTACAGTCTACACTATAGTTGCATACTATGTAACTATGGTCCCACACCACTGCAGAAATGATGTCAGCCGTTCTTTGTCTCATTCACCAATTGATTCCTCACAACAAGGAAGCAATAACAAACATAAACATTATCAATAAAACACCGCTGACAAAGTATACAATAAACAACAAAACTTTATTAATAATAATTATTAACAATGTTGCACTTTTGTACAACCGACCTTCGTTGCAATTCTCACCGATTTATTCCTGATGATAAAACGATATTCATACATTACAATTTTGTAAGATCACAAGAATTGGTATTTATTGACCAATTAATTAACTTGAAGGGTAGTAGGTATAAATGATATGAAATACGGAAATATTGTGACAATTTTATGGGTATCATTGAAATAAAGCTTTCAGTGTTTATTTGTAAATAATTGACCATCGCCATTCGCACTTCTTGTGGGTAGCAAATTCAGCAAAATATGGACTGTGGCATGGGTCTCGTGTCCTAATACAGGGTGTCTCAAACGTAGTGGTCTAAACGTAAATGAGGTAAATCGAAGGTGTCCAGCTATAAAAAAAAATGAAAAGCTGGGATATTCTGAACATTTCAGAAAATTTCGCTATTATTATACACTTCCACTTGGATTTTTCGACGATGATTTTCGAATTTTTGACGTAACGAGTTCCAGTTGAACTCGTTACTATTTTTTTAATGATAGGTGAAACCACTATTTTTGAGACACCCTATATACCTAACCTATCCTTAAGCTCCATTTTTCTATATACCATGTTTTATTCAAAAAAACACGGTGCAAGTTTCTGGAAGTATAATGTATGTGGTGTGTGTATATGGTTGGTATGGCTATTAGTTAGTTAGTCCAGTGATCGAAAGCGCTACTGCTGAGCATGAGGCCCTGGGTTCATTTCACAGTGGTCAGGAAAAGTGATATTAGGTTTTTCCATTAGAAATTTCTCAAGGACCAGCCCGGAGTCTGGATTTGTGCCCGGTTAATGGCAGGCTCGCCCCCTACTACATGGAACTTAAACATAACTGGCGAAATGTGGGTATACCTACTATGGGTATACCTCTGCCTAACCCTTCAGGGAACAAGGCGTGATGTTATGGTATGTGGTGTTTTTAAAATTTTACAATACATTTACAAATTATTACGTACCTATACCTTTTCAATCCTAATGTAATAAGATCCAATCCTACAAAAACCAAAACCGATCGATATAAATTTAATACAACCTAATGTAAGACTACATTCACCAGATTATTTTTGTGATAGCTAGGAAGCCACCTACATAGAAAAAAAAAAAAAATTATTCTCCACAAACTAAACGCACATTACATTACACACACATTCACATCTTTATCATGCCATCTGGTTAATTTCCCATGCGCTGTAGTAATCAATCTACTTAGGCTTTCTTTATCATTCTGCCGATCGATTTTATGCCCTGAAATCAAGAGTTAGCAGTTGTTCTTTCTTTTAGGTCATGGCTTCTATAACTTTTTGGAAAGGAGGAATTAATCTGGCACAAGCTGGAATCACAAGCTATTAACTACTTAAAAGGTGACAAATCGTGTAGGTGCATAAAACGTTGGTCTTTTCTACGATGGCCGAAAACATTGAAACATCGAGACTTCAAGAGTGACAGTAGGTAAGGAATTATCTGGAATTGGCCGAAATCGCCAAGCTAGGTGACCAAGTGACCAATAGTACCTCTGTGGTTGGTAGGTACCTAATAATTAAACTGTGTAACTCATTTAACTTAGTTAAATAATAATCTATTATACAAACAGTGAATCAATTTTTCACGTCTGCCCTTATGACCTAGGCCAAATATATTTTGATAAAAATCTCGACTAATTAAAAAGTTACGCAAAAATCCGCGTAATTTTGCTTTACTAAATAAATAAATAATATAAACAAAGGTTTTACTGGTATGTGTTGTTAAGTCCCCATGATAGTACTTTATACCTAAGCTTGCAACCCTGAAAACCTTCTGCTACTCCATGGTGATCGAATACCTAAAAACGCGTCATTAAGGTATATTTTTCAAAAAACTGAAAGTGTCTGAATTTCGCAGTTTTTCGAGCACCATGGGAGTAGCACAAGATTTTCAGGATTACACACTTGGGTATAAACTACTCTCAAGGGACCTCACGACATTTATAAAAAAATCGTAGTTACATACGCGATTGCGATGTTTGATTTTATTGACTGGGCTATGATTCGACCAATCGATCATCTGCAGGAGTGAATCCGAAGAAAACATAAAAAAAATAAACTTACAGTTAGGTAGGTACCTACTTTGGCGAATGTGACGAAACATTGACGTAATGATTCAGATACTGATTAATAATTTTTTAATTGCAATCGCCAACGTCCATCCATTCTACGTTGAATACACCAGTTCTCGTCCGATCACCGAAGTAAAGCAACATCGGGCGTGGTCAGTACTTGGATGGGTGACCGCCTGGGAACACCACGTGACGTTGGCTTTTTGCTTTTTCAATAGGTTTATTTTTATTTTTATACTGTACGACCACCTGTCGATCAGATTTAGAGGAACGAATCAGAACAAAACAGTAAAAAAGTCAAACTTATCAAATGCTTTGGCGAGTGTGACGGACCCGTGACGTCAGAGTTCAGGTACGGATTTATAATCTTGACCAGGCTATCGCCAACTTCCATACTACGTTGAATACACCGGTTCTCGTCCGATCACCGAAGTTAAGCAACATCGGGCGTGGTCAGTACTTGGATGGGTGACCGCCTGGGAACACCACGTGACGTTGGCTTTTTGCTATTTTCAATAGTAATTTCTATTTTTTTTATACTGTACGACCACCGGCCGATTTTTAAAGATAAAGGAACGAATAATAACAAAAAAGTAAAAACGTCAAACTTATCAAATGCTTTGGCGAGTGTGGCGGACCCGTGCCGTCAGAGTTCAGATAGGGATTGATAATTTTGACTAGGCTATCGCCAACGTCCATACTACGTTGAATACACCGGTTCTCGTCCGATCACCGAAGTTAAGCAACATCGGGCGTGGTCAGTACTTGGATGGGTGACCGCCTGGGAACACCACGTGACGTTGGCTTTTTGCTTTTTCAATAGGTATTTCTTTTTTTTTATACTGTACAAGCACCTGTCGATCAGATTGACAGGAATGAATCGGAACAAAACAGTAAAAAAAAAACTTACTAATACTTTGGCGAATGTAACGAAACAGTGACGACGGCATGATTCAGATAGATACCGATAATTTTTTGGAATCGGATGGATCGGATTGGATGGATGGATCGCGTTCAGTTGCATTGGTGGATTGAGCATTTAGAGGAACGAATTAAAAAAAACAGTTTAAAAAAAATACCTACCTTATACTTGGGCGAATGTAACGAAACATTACAGTGACGTCAGAGTTCAGATAGGGATTGATAATTTTGACTAGGCTATCGCCAACGTCCATACTACGTTGAATACACCGGTTCTCGTCCGATCACCGAAGTTAAGCAACATCGGGCGTGGTCAGTACTTGGATGGGTGACCGCCTGGGAACACCACGTGACGTTGGCTTTTTGCTTTTTCAATAGGTATTTCTTTTTTTTTATACTGTACAAGCACCTGTCGATCAGATTGACAGGAATGAATCGGAACAAAACAGTAAAAAAAAAACTTACTAATACTTTGGCGAATGTAACGAAACAGTGACGACGGCATGATTCAGATAGATACCGATAATTTTTTGGAATCGGATGGATCGGATTGGATGGATGGATCGCGTTCAGTTGCATTGGTGGATTGAGCATTTAGAGGAACGAATTAAAAAAAACAGTTTAAAAAAATACCTACCTTATACTTGGGCGAATGTAACGAAACATTACAGTGACGTCAGAGTTCAGATAGGGATTGATAATTTTGACTAGGCTATCGCCAACGTCCATACTACGTTGAATACACCGGTTCTCGTCCGATCACCGAAGTTAAGCAACATCGGGCGTGGTCAGTACTTGGATGGGTGACCGCCTGGGAACACCACGTGACGTTGGCTTTTTGCTTTTCAAGACTTCATTTTTTTTTTTATAAAATTAAATAGTTTTATAAATGGTTTTTTTTTCTAAATAATCTAATTTATTTTCGTATGGTACTGTACTTCGTTTTTTTTTTTTATGTTGGCCACGTTAATTGCGGCATCAGTGGTATTCTTTAGGTCATCCGAGGTGCAGGTGAACGCACTTAGGTCGCTCCACCATCGATAATAACCAAACATGGGATGGTTGGAGTTACGATTAAGAAAAATTTTCACAATCACAGAAGGAAAAAAACAATTTAGTTATCCTTAACGATAGTGTCATAAAAACAAGATATCGCGAAAAAGATTGTCAATTTAAAAACTATGTAGGACTACCTACTGTCGAAGAAAGAATTTTTGGTCTACAAGCAGTGGGTGAGACAATAGACTGATCTCTGGATAAAGGCTCCTGCATACTGGCGCGACTTGTCGCGCGACGCGTCACCGGTAATTGTTCAACAGTGAAGTTTTCTAAGAAATTGTACTTTAAAGACGCGTCGCGCTGTCGCGTAAATTTTCTTTTTCAAGTTTTTCAACATAATACTCCAAAAGTACCACTTTATTTATCCGATACCCTTAAGACCTCGATGTCTGCCCACCCCACTTTCAATCTAACGTAAACATACACCTGCATAATATAAATATGTAAGCTAACACTGTCCATTGAACCAGCGGCCTTGCGCTGCGGCTGCAAACCGCACATTATGTTAGCATCTAATGTTATAGCTGTAATATCGACTTGACAGTGTTGATGTTTTAGATTATATTATGTATTTTTGGTAGGAGTGCGAATATCTATAGGTACACATAATAAAGCTGAAGAGGGTCGAAAGTCTATACATGGAAGATATTCGAAACACACCGTTTTTAGAATGTTTGTCTGTTTATTTGTGTGCCTATTTATTTGATGGCGCGTCACGTTAAAACGGCTGCTCCGATTTTGATGAAATTTGGTACGGGAATACTTTGAACCCAGGGGAAAAACATAGGATACTTTTTATCGACATACAGCGCGGTCGAAGCCGCGGGCGGAAGCTAGTAGTTCATATATTTATTTGCTCTCGTGCACATCACATACATATTTTACAATAGATTTTAGGCCCGTATTACAGAACTTCAATCAAAACTCAAGCATTACTAACTCGTAAAGCCTTTTGATTGGTTGAAAGTGTTGAAACTAGTTTTTTTTAATGTAACGATCACATAATTACATAAACTCCACCTTCTTCCCATGGGGGTAGGTAGCAACTACGAAACACCGCTTGCTACGATCCTTACATAGAATGTTACATACGTACGTAATAATTTTGCTTCTTTTGCTAACATACAGTTAATACAGATCAAATCTATAAATAAAACAACATCCTTTCAAAATAGGGTTCCTTCCATAAACTAAAAATAACAGAACATCAAAAGCTTGCAACAGTTGCAACATGTTTAAAATATTCGATATTTCTCTGATGAATGATTTACTTGGTTGTATTGAATGATAGGTTGGGTTCCGCAGTTCTCTTGGAATTCATTATATTTTTACCCGACTACGGCGAAGCAAAAAGGAGGGTTATAATTTTGACCGGTATATGTATGTATGTTTGTATGTAGGTATGTATGTATGTTCATCTGTTCCCTCATAACTTCTAAACTACTCATGATAATTTGACAAATCGGGTATCGTTGGAAGCGTCTCGGTCGTCCACTAGTTATAGGCTTTGACGTCACATTAAATTGATTATGGCGCACTCTAGGGGACAAAAAGTCATGAACTAAAAAAAAAGCGCCCCGCAACCCTGGCAGGCATCGGCCCAAGCGGGCCCCGCCATTGGTGCTGACATCTGTTTGAGGCGCGCGTGGAACACAACGCACCGTCGACCCGGACCTGGTCCTTATCGGCGGCGAGCTACCCATTGCTCACCGCCCGCAAGCCCGCGTTACGAGGATGCCTATGAATTACATTTGACCCTGTAAAACTATGTATGGTTGGTTTTGGTTTATGGTTGGTTGGTTAAAACAATGTCTTACAAGAAACAGGAAAAGTTATTTTTTATCATCTTCTGATCTGTACGAAACTACTGCGAAATATATGTATGTATAATGTTGTTCAAGTTTGCATAATATAATCAACTAAGTGTTGAACCTTAATGCTATAAACTATATTTTATCGCTGCTCTTCTCCCACAAAACATAAAAAAAACATACAAAACATCAATCACCTTGAAAACGACTCCAAAATCATGATACTAACCTATTTAGAACATCGTTCTTCTATAATAAATATCTATACGGAACCACTAAAAGAATTCCGCTTGACGTGTAACGTTTATAAACATGAATAGGAACTGTCCAGTTTATTTTGGCCTTTCATGGTGGCGCTAACTTTAAAAACAAGTCTTTAACACCATTCAAAGGATGGTGGAAAAAACTGTACGATTTATAAAAATGATCTGTTTTTGTTATTCAAAAAATATCGATCAACATACCGACATAAACAATACATAAAAGTAAGTACAGACGAATTGAGAACATCCTCATTTTTTTAAGAAATCGGCTAAAAATATAAGACGTTATTTTTATCCGCTACAATACCATCAAGATTGCATCTATTTTAAATTATTATTAATATTTTACAAAGGAAAAAAATAAGATACGAAGCCAATCAAGGGATTTTTTTTTGATCTAATAGTAACTAATTTTGTATAAGTATTTATTTTAACTTATAATCTATTTTCTTATAATATTTCTATTAGACTTGTATATCCAAACTAATATAAGGAATGAAAATTGTGTGTTTGTTACGCTTTCACGCTAAAACGGCTTAACGGTTTTGGATGGCACATGGATAGACCATGACCTGGGTTAGAACAAAGAATACTTTTTATTTCACTACTCCTACAGGATCGAGACTTATGCGGGTGAAACCGCGGGGCGCAGCTAGTAAATGCATAAATTACTCCGTGTCATTTTAAACTTGACACCCAAGCGTTGATCTTTTCAGTCTCAGTTTTCAAAGAGAATAAAGATAATGGCTAGTAGAAGTGGTAGCGATCTAATTTCATTAGAAATGCGTTGAAAAATAAGATTGATTGATATTAGTTAGTGTTGAACTAGTACTTTTGATTTTGTTTGATCGGTTGTATTTGAGCGAGCAAAGTGATACAATTTGGAGCACTCAATGTGAATTTCAGTTCACATGTAGTGATTTGGGCCAGGGCTAATAAAAATCAAAATCTCTGTGTACATGACCATCACGCCTGTATCCCCAAAATGCTAGGCAGAGGTGAAACTAGTATTTATACCCACATTTCGCCCGTTATGTGTGCCTATATAGGTTTATTTGAAATAAATGCTTTGAGTTTTTCTGAGATATGCTTGGTGCGCCATTTAAACTGAGAAAGAGCTGACGACTCTAGGAGATCCAGTAACCTAAAAAAATAAGTAAGTACCTAGGTAATATTTCTAAAACTAAATTTATTTTGAAGATATTAGGTATCTCTCAAAATAAATCTACTTAAAAACATTTTTATAATAATTCGAGGCCGATTCGCTAAAAACGCGTAAAAAGTCAAAACGTTTCATACTACATACAACATTTTATTTACAATAAAAATATTTAGGCAATCGGTTCACTGTAGTTAACACAGATCGTCACTTGCGCAAGAGTTTATTGCATTTTATTTTGATGTTTGAGATCGTCACTATTGCATTTGCTTGAGATAAAATTATTTATTTTGGAAATGACAATTTGTTTATGAATTTGTGTTAATTCTAAATACTATTTAAATAGCTTTTAATTCCTATTTGTTTATTGATATGGCACTTCAACGACTTACTAAAACATCAGAATGGCAACCAGTCGGTTATCTTTCAAAGTGAAGGCTCGTGAACACATTCGTAAGAAGTTGGCAGAATCATTGCAGCGCTGATTTGCTGGATTTGTTTTCTCCTCTACCTATCGTTATTTCGCCTGACAAAGTTTATTCTGTTTTTATGTTCATTTTTTTCATTCTGCCTGGCCTTTTCCCAATCATGTTGGGGTCGGCTTCCAGTCTAACCGGATGCAGCTGAATACCAGTATTTTACATGGAGCGTTTTTATGTATGTATTTATTATTTTTCAAGTTAGCTATCCCTTATGTTACACCTGCCATGTTTTGTCTCTGCATCACCCTAAGGTTGACTGGTAGAAAATGCCTCAGGCATTAAGTCCGCCTTTGTACAGTATTTTTTTACTTGTTCATAAAGTTTTAATAAATAAAATAAATAAATATAACATAGATACTTACATGAATAAAAAATCACATAACTGCATGTGAATAAATTTTATCCGCGGAATAAGATTTACTTCTAAAAATTCAAAAGTTATTCGGATGATAAGGTTTATTCCGCGGATAAAATTTATTCCTGTTTGGTCGAATTCGCCCTAAATGCAGCATCCATTAACTCAAAACTACTAAACAACGAAAACTGAATAGATAGTTACGAAGAAAAAATATAATATTTAACCGACTACTAGGAAAAGATGCAAAGGACCAATAAAGTACTCTTTCGCGGAAATCCAAGACTTGGCAAGACTCCATGATATCGTGACTTGGTGAGACTGAGACCGAATTTATGTCGAGAACAGGTAAAACTTCCGACTTGCTGAGCCATTCGTCTGACGGCCTAAGAATAAACTGATTCGAAGAAACAGACTTTATTATAGCGTGGGTAAATAGCTGCTGCTCGTCGATTGATTGGTGTCGGCGGCGGCGGCGGCGGCGGCGCGACGGTTAAATCTTGGGTTGGTGTTCCGAACATATCGACTGATTTTTTTTTTGCATCCAACAGCATTTAAATCTAACTCTAAAATATTCACCAGTGTTTTATTAAGAGTTTAATTAAGGTGGATGCGCCAGTTAGAATAATCCTCAAATGTCATGATTTCTACAATACCGAATTGGGACACTGGAATGGCGCTACCATTACAGTGTCCCAATTCTGTACAATTATGTACAGTGGCCAGCACATCAAGCTACTAAAATCTGTCAAATTTCTTTAGTAGATTTTAAACTTTATCGCTAAAGCATTAGGTTCAAGTTTGATTGGGAAAGTTTGACAGTTTTGGGTAGCTTGATGTGCTGGCCACTGTACCTAAATAAATAATATTAAAATGCTAAATAAAATTTTATGCCTTCTCCAAAATCTTAGTGGGCGTAACTTTTAAGTTGGATGAACTGTAATGAGAAATCTTCCATTAAGAAATTTTTGGTCCTAAGGATCCGACTGAAGGACCACTTTCCGGCTTATGATTTGTATCCTTTGGGGTCATCATTGTCATCGAAACTTGCGCCCTCGTACCTAAGCGTCGAAGCCAGTTAGCATCCAAACTAAAATAAAAAATATCAGAATGATTTTGTATATTTTACAGTTTACATATACCTATGCATACAGAAAAACAAAGAATAAAATAATAGTATAAAATTTTAATTTTAGAACTAGACTAAAAACATAACGTTGTTTCCGCATTCTCAAAGGATTAGTCTAAAAACTTTCCGAACAATGAACCGTGATACATTTAAAGGATTATGCTAATTTTATGTATCGTAAATTTGAATTTATCACCATTAATGAACCCGAGCCATTATTTTGCAGATTTTTTTATTATTTTTGATCTTTAGTCCCCCCTTAAATCATTTGTGTCGTTCAGTGGGTCGTTCCTTCGAGCTTGGAGCCATATGTTGGACTGGAACTGTGCCCCTGTCACAAATCTTTCAATATAGTAAGCAATAATTATTATTATTGTAATTCGAACGAGAATTTCTCAGTACCTAACAGCCCGGATTCTGGATTTGTGCCCTATAGATGGCAATAGGCTCGCCCCTATTACATGGGACTTAAACATAACTGGCGAAATGTGGGTGTACGATAGCTACATCTCTGCCTAACTCTTCGGGGATTACAAGGCGTGAAGTTATGGTATATTTTTATCAACATTTTAAACAAGAACACCGAGATATTGTTTGTACAGTGACCGTGCTTCTTTTGACAAGAACCAATTAGTTCTAGATACAGTTCGATTCAAACTTAATGGCGGCTCGGAACATGAGGCGAGTGGCTGCGCAGTAAAAATTTCAGATGTCAGCGGGGGTGAGGGGTGGGGTACTGCGCAGCGAGTAGCTAACTTCCGAGCCGCCATTAAGTTTGAATCGAACTGTACTCACTTACCTAATGCAAGCTGAAGATTTGATTTTATGAGATCACCGAAGTTTAAATGCCTATAATAATAGTCTACTAACAGATTTATAAGTCGCCTACAAGCTCATATCTGTTAAATCGACATTGCGTAGGAAGATAATCTTCTAACATACCGATATTTTCACGATTAAATATTAAGTACAGAAATAAATTATATGTTTACTACTAATAATAATAATTTACGAGGGAAAAGGAATCATGTTCTTTTAAAAAACAGTAGACCGTATTTGTGACCACACGATTGAAGTGAAAACTTACAGTAAACGTGGCTGATGACTGTTCATGACTGCAGCCGAGTATACGCGATTCAGCGCCGAGTATACGCGAATCAGCGCCGAGTATACGCGATCCAGCGCCGAGTATACGCTATTCAGCGCCGAGTATACGTTATTCAGCGCCGAGTATACGCGTTTCCGCGTCACTGATCGACTGGAGCCGAGTATACCCGACTCAAGAAGTCTACTCCCGAAACTTAAAATCCGTAGTTTCGATCAAGTTACGGGTAATTCCTACTGCGTATCGCCTACAAACATAAGATTAGTTTGGGACCCGACCTAAGAATGAATGACACCACGATTCAACAGCTGTCCCTATTTCGAATGTGTTTTTGCCCGATTTCGAATGTGTTTTTGCCCATCCGAAAAAGTTAATTATTCGGGTGTAGGGTGAATTTCTCATTACCTACTTTAGGACGGGCTTATATCTTCGTTGAAGGACTTAGAGTGTAGGCAGGATAAGTAGATGTGCTTCCTCGACTCCAGCGTGACGGTTCAGTGTCGTTCACTGTTTAAATAGGCGCAAATTGCCTAAAGAAGTTTCACTTCAAAACAAATATACCTATCCTCAACGCACCGTGTGCAATTTCGTCGTCAAGGTGGACAAAAAAAAGGATCGTTTGAAACAAAAATGACGGGAGAAGCAGTATTTTCATTTACACTTTGTTCCGTTTTATTTTTGTACGTAGTAAAACGTGTTCACTGACTAATATTGGGCTCGTAAGCCGTGGGTGAGGATGCATTGCTTTTCTTTTACACGATTTTAAAAATAAATTTTAGCCTACACTCTCCTCCAAACAAATGTCAACCTTACTATCTCTGTGTCAAGGAGGGAATCGAGTTGGTAGTCGATTGAAAATTCGTTGACGACCTACAAAATTTGTGGGATAAATTTATAAGTATTTAATGTATTAAAATAACTGGATACGTTTCATAGGTTCTTAAGTTTATAAAAGAATCGGGATTTTATGCGTAATTTTTATGTTTGTAGTTTTCAATTCGAAAAAACTTATTTTTATGCTTTCTTTTTGGGTTTTCCTCCTAGCATCAATACGATCTGTTGCCGAGTGCAATAATTATGGAATTTGTTAGTCAGCCACCAGTACGCGTAGCATAGCCACCATAGAAACGGGTTTTGTCG
Source organism: Eupsilia transversa (assembly GCA_914767815.1). Taxonomy (NCBI): domain Eukaryota; kingdom Metazoa; phylum Arthropoda; class Insecta; order Lepidoptera; family Noctuidae; genus Eupsilia; species Eupsilia transversa. Next base: position 9,497,948 of record OU611893.1, on the reverse strand, counting down.
ACGGGAGAGTAGATAAAGTGACAGATTTTGAATGTTTATCTGTCATTTTGTCTATTATTCCGTGGACAAAACCCGTTTCTACGGTGTTTATGCTACGTGTGCAGAAGTTTACAGGTGCTAGACACAGGTATCTCCAACTTTTGTAAATACCTACATATGTCCTCTCGTTGGCTCTAGATATCTATGGCTCGATACGATATGTAGACAACATATTTGTTGAAAGTTCTATCAGCAAACATGAAGGTTTTTTTTTGACTGTGCCTAGCTCTTGAGTCCAGTCGCTCAACAAATTCGAAGAAGAAGTAGAACAAATAAATAAGAGAATCTCACACGAAGACTGAATCGAAAACTAGATAATTTATATCTTAAATGCGGCAAAAACAAAACCAACACTTAAAAAATCCTCAAATAAATCAGCCTGAATAATTATTTTATTCATAAATCTACCCATAATAGCAAACCAGACTATTTCTCGCACAAGACATTACATTTATTACTTCAGAACTCATCAATAAAGCTAACATGTAATTGTCGTCTATTTTAGTCGCACGCGCACGCAGTAACGAGCCGAGGTAAATGAATTATGGCTGAGCTTGTAGACAGAGTGGCAACCTATTGATGTTTTGTTTCAGATGCTAGTGGCTACACGTGGCTGAATGGTTTATTATAGGGGTGGTAGCTCTTGGCTTTTCTCAAGTGCTGGTGGTACCTACTTGGCTTTGTTTTTTATGAGTGATAATATGGCTACACATATTATCACATACACAAAAAAACAATATTAAAAAAACAAAAAACAATTACTAGCCCCAGAACTACTTCTTCTGGGGCTAGTAATTGTAGTAATTTTAGTCTGTGTTAAATAAATGTCTTTTCTGTCTTTTTGTCTTTCTTTACTTTTTAAATTATTGCTCATGTTAGCAGGTCTATTAGTAATGATTAATGAGTAAACTAAAATACGGAATAATAAACTATAATTATATAGAAGCTTTGCCAAAACTACAGATAAACAAAATTAAGAATTCTCAGCTTTCGGGCCAATTGTTTCCATCATAGTTTTAACAAGTATCTAGTGTATCTTAAGCTCAACAGCACCTCATTAGTAACAATTTGAAATTGAGAGCGCCTTTATGTCGTAGTAATAAAGGCAGTAAAGCTATCTTTCCATTCTCATATCGATTTATTTATTTACTAGCTTCCGCCCGCGGCTTCGCTCGCGTTGTATGTCAATAAAAATCCTATGTCCTTCCCCAGGGTTCAAAGTATTCCCGTACCAAATTTCATCAAAATCGGTTCAGCCGTTATAACGTGATGCGCGATCAAATAAACAGACAAAAATTCTAAAAACTGTTGCGTGTTCTGTTATCGATTCTAAGTATCCCCAGCCAACTTTTTTTCGAATACCTTCCATGTACAGACATTCGACCCTCTTTAGCTTTATTATATGAATAGATTTATGTGAATAATTTACGATAGGCACCATGTTTATATCCAATCAAATGAAATCACTACCAATTATAATCTAGTACCTACACAGAACAGTTATCCTACCCACAATAATTCAACGCCGGTTTTATTGTTTTAAGAAGATTAATGATATTTTGGCCAAACGTCCAACGATCCCGCCCACCGGGTGTCACTCGCGGGCGATGTAAAATTGTGAAATATTTACTTGAACTACAGTAAAACAGGTATATATATGTTAGGTTTTAAATGATTTTTATTGTATATTGGGAACATTATGGTGTAGGCTGAACGACTGAAAGACGAAGGTCGTCACAAATGTTACAACAGATCGATTGTTAGGTAATTCGTCTTCTGCACGCACCATACTACTCGCGGACTGAGTGCAAGCAAGACGGAGGCGGCTCCAAACCGGCAATAGTTTTGGTAACTGCTTTTTATGGGGAAAATAATGGTAATTAAAAAAAAATTAAAAACATAGTCACTGCTTTATTGTTAGTTCATGATATAATTTGAAGTATTTTTTGAATAACAGCGGTTTATTGTTCGGTTTTGAGGTAACTTTGGATTTTTTTTTCTATCGACAAAATTTAATGAAATCGTGTTTTCAGCTAACATATTCCTTAACATTAATCCTCAACTTCAACATTTATATTTATTTGAAAATTAATGCTGCAGCAGTTTCGATATAACGGCGGATGTTGCTAAGCAATTTGAGTAGCATTGTTTACTCTAGCGATGCTTCAAAAAAAAAAACTATTACAAATTGTCCGCGGACAAATTGTCAATCGCCTGCTTAGCTCCTTAAATGCAGCAGATTCCTCTAACGTCATAAGAATAGGTTAAGTACCTACTATTTAGTAAGCTTTTTCTGCCGTGGGCATGATATACATCTATGGCATGATTAAAGAATCAACATTTTGCCAAAGATGAACGGAAACAATAAAATAAATACAAAACCAGTTTTAGCTCACAACGTAAATATTTTCTTTGCAATTTGCATTTAAATAAACATATAAATTGAACATTTATGTGCTCCAAATATTATAATATTGGCATATTTATTACTCTTAACGACGGCTAAGCAGCTTTGAATGAGGCCGGTGAATGGATGAGCTGTCTTAAATCGATTGTAGTATTGTTGTCATGATAATTTGGAGATAAAAAGAGTAGGTAGCTGTTATTGTTAGTTAAGTGAAAAGAAAGTTATTAATTGTGGGGTCATTCACAAGATAGATTTATAGGAAAAAGCCTCGTGCAGACTGGTGCAACGCCGGTAATTGTTCTACCGTGAAGTATTCTTAGCAATTGTTTTTTTTAGAGTTGCGTCGCGTCCTCTGGTGATATCTAATAAAATAGCCTATGTTACTCAGTGATAATATAGCAATCTACATGCGAAAGAATTTTTTAAATCAGTCCCCGTAATTTTTGAGTTTATTAATTACAACTAAAATACAAAAATACAAATCTTTTCTTATTATAATATTATTAGTGTAGATACATAAACTAACAATGATGATCTATTCCGAAGATTTAGAAAAAGTCAATCAATCTGCCTAGCCTTTTCCCAAATAAGTTGGGGTTGGCTTCCAGTCTACCCGGATGCAGCTGAATACCAATCTACTCTAACTAGATATTTATTTATTTTAATATTTGTGAGATTTTTTATGTGCGAGGTTAATTTTATTTTTGACACTTGGGCAAAAGCCAACACAATAACATCGATCGACATAAGATACAAATAGATATTTTGAAAATGACTTCGACATAATTTTAAAAACATTTCATATCAACACTTCAGTTGACAAAATGTTAACGTTTTAAACTTGAAAAATTCAAATAAAACAACAAAATATGATTTACGAATAACTTGATTAATGATCATTTAAGAATAAGATTTACGTAAACATAAATCATTTCGTTATTTATTAATATTAAATTAAGTGGGTGTTTATAAAAATAAAAATGTAAGTGGGTCGTTAAATTTTGAAACGAAGTGTAATTCCGTGTCGACAATAATAATTCTGAAATGTATATTTTTGGATGATAATGTAAGTAAACGAACAGAAATGCGACATTACTCATCGAGCCAAAAAAAATAGGTATTCGGACTTCACCTTTATTTTGAACTCTATTGTTGTTTGATGTGATACACAAATAGATAATTTGCTACTATGTAATAAAGAATTCATTTGCATGCATATTTTTCTGAAATAGTTTGGTGATTAGTCCGGTTAGCTACCTAATGGGGAAGTGAATATGAAATGCCATAAAATTGTCATAACGAATTTTATTCGGAGGAATCTATCTAGCAAATGAATAACTGATATTACGCAGATTACAATAGTATAGTTTTATTATAATAGATTATTTTTGTGCGATCAATAGTGGTACCTACCGAAAAGTAACGGATAAACTATTTATTAAAAATAAAGTCAGAATCCTGCGCAAAAGGACCTTTTGCGCAGGATTCTGACTTTATTCACACTAGTGACTTTGATCACTCTCAGATCGAAAATTTGAATTTCGCGGGCTACCTTGGAGCATTCACCTTATGGGGAAATCGGGACTCGCAGATTGTTCCCGTGATCTGCCGCCATTTCATCCATCCAGGGTTAATTCAGTGCTTTAATTGTAATGTATAACTGAAATAAAACTAGGAAGTAAGAATGACTTGCAACTTAATAAACACTCATTGTGCGTTGAAGACTGTCGTTTGACACGCTCGTAAAGTTTCAAGATTATCGACATCTAAATCTGTGTGTTTAAACACGGTACTTAGCGAGTGAGGCACTGGACATCAAGTGCAGTGTTGGAGTGTTTAAAATTAGACAGCAACACTCTTTATAAGTAAGTATGTAGCGTACAGGTACAGGATAATGAAAAAGAACCCTATTTTTGGTGTTTTAAAGTTCAATATTCTTCAATGTAGTCGGGGCTTGATTTTATAACTAAGTAAGTTTTATTTGAAGTTTTAACAAAATATTGTTTCTCGCCCACTATTAATTACATGAAATGTGGGTGTATTACAGGTGTAGATTTCTGCCTAACCCTACAGGGCGTGTATTTTATGTTTAAGGACAGAGAAATAAATATACCTATTAATTACATTGAAGTAGACTATGTTTAGAATGGCTATTGTGATTTGTACAGAAAAAAAAGTTGGTAGTCAATTTAATTAACAATTAATTTTCCTTTCTTTAGCCAGTGCCGCTATCTGATTGCGTAACACATTTTTGTAAATATGAAGACTAATCTGTTTCATTTTGACAGTCCGCTATTTGCGTTGCTGAGCAGATCTTTTTTTCGAACTTTTGAAGCAATGGTTTAGCAATTTGTTTCAAAACGATTCAGATTATAATTGATCGTCTATTATGCAGTTAGCGTGCTGGACTAGCGACCGTAGCCAGTGAGCTAAACCAACTGCTAATTTAATATATCTACACTGTAAAATAAAAGTATTATAAATCCATTCAATGAAAGACTTAAGCTTCTATAAATACTAAACAGTGCTTGAATGGAAGTGTCAAAAAGAAAAAAGTGTTAGAAAAAGGATTTAATAAATAAAGAAGTATGTTAAACCGCTATGCAAATCTTCATTGACACAAAAAACCTAGATTTATAACATGTTGATTTATCGGTGTGAAAAATTAACAAAAATCGATTATTCGAAATCAACGGATTATTCAATTTAAAACTCGATTATCTTTGATTTTACATATAAATATCGATATTATGTTAAATAATGTCTTGATTACATGCAAATCGGTTTTAAATTATGGGAGGTCTCCTTAATTGATTATCATTTTTGTGTTTCCTCTATTTTTTGTGGTGATTTTGATGAATATAAAGTTTCATATCGATTGTAGAGCGGAAACGTATCGAATCGATATAGTTGTCAGTAAACATGATACTTTAAACGGTGATCTGGTAATTAGATGAGCAGTCAGATGTTTATCGTTCTATAGGGAGATAATTAACACTATAGATAGGTACCTATTACAAGTGTCAATGACCGCTGTGTATTCTTGATTTTACACAAGATTTGATGATCGCATTTAGAATATAATATTTGGTAAGAAAGAAAGAAAAGAAAAATGCGTTTATTACAGCAGAAAAATACACCTCAAAAAGCCAAAACCATCTATAAAAACAGAAAACAATGATTACAATGCCAAAAGGGCCTTAGCTCAGCATAATGCGAATGTTTGTAGTGCCTATGTTCAGACCGGCCATGATTCATCGGCCGTATTGTACTTACATAACACTTTTCAGACATTTCTCCAACATTTTTCCTTGTATTCGCAGAGCGCCCCGAAAAATACCACAGTCCAAAATAAAACGGTAGGATCTCACAAGTCTATTCTTAAATTATCTGTTAATTAAGAAAGACTTGATTGTTCAATCTGTCTTACATTTTGCAGCCGGCGTTGATTGAACTCTGATTTCCACCAAACGGCTCGCATCGCATCTGATCTGAAAGGATACGAACGAATGCGGCATCAGCCGATCGCGTCCGGCAGGATGTCGACGCATACGATCGGCTCCGTACCGTCGCTTGCGAACGGATCCGTTTCTGCGCCTAGTCAAATAGTTTCATTCCTACCGTGATGCAGCCGAAAGGATCCGATCTGTTACGACGACAGACGAACGTAGCCGATTGCGCGTCGCAGCATACTTTCGGCTACGATCGCGTGTCGCGGAAAACGTCCGCGGTCAAGCTACTGTGTGCGGCTTGGTAATATAGACTTTATATATAGATGATGTAATTTAAAGATTGTATAATCTGCTATCTAATTGCGTAAAACGTTTTCGTAAACGATTCCGATGAATTTGTTTCATTTTGACAGTTCAACAACATGCGTTGCGTTTGTTTTTGGATTTACGTTGTTGAGCAGTTTTTTTTTCCAACTTATGAAGCAATCGATTAGCAATTTGTTTCAAACCGATACAAATTGTGATAGATCGTGTATTACGCAATTAGGGTGCATGCCGTTCCGATACGACGCGATGCAAGCCGTTTGGTGGACACTGGAAATCATCCTCTACAGTTTCTCAGTCACTTTTGAATACTATTATTTTATAAGTGTCGATTCGCACGAAGTAATTTATTTGTGGGCGAATCGACAACTCCAGAAACATGTATTTGCCCACTTATCCTTCAATCAATCCTTGCGGCTGTAAATATTTAGCCACGAGACAAATTTTAATAGGTATGGTTGTTATTAATAGGACTCATCTAATTATTATTATCACATCTATTCAAAAAGCACTAGTTAATTCTTCGTAAACAGGGTATACAGAACACAGGGCTAGGCAGGGCAGGGTTTACAGGGCTAGGTATTCTTCGTAACTCATTAATCCGTAGGGACTGAAAATGATTTGAATTAGGATTAAAAATATTTAATTATTTAAGAATTATAAACGTAAATAAAATCCGGTAGCCGAACTGTCATCCATAACATTATCGACTGCCATCAAAACAAAATGATTTATTATAAGTTTTTTTTCCAACTGCCTATAATATAATTAATGTTCGCGTAATCACAAAGTTAGCTTTACCGTTTCAACACCTTTATTTCACACACTATTAAGTTCAAATTCGATTATCATTGACACCTTTTAAAAAAAAACGAAACAAAACACAGTTGCGTTTAGAACAAGTATAGGTTCATTCAAATTGAATCTTAACAGTTACGAATTAGATTTGAAAATCAATAGGCGCCTAATTTCTAGGGTTGTCAAAAACAAGTTTGTGATCACTAAGAGCAAAACCGCAGTGTATGGCCCCAAGAGTTAAATGAACTTGCGGTGTGACCTTTACATTTTGTTTAATGTTTGAAGTGCCTACAATTTGTTTTTACTTATATATTGATGGTGTGCCAATAAGGACGGAAGAGGTTGTAGGAAATAACTAATGGCGAAGTTTTTTTTGTTAGTGATTATTTTGACGGCTTCTGTGGTAGAACCGTAAAAGATATACTTTATTCATTAAACTCCTGCCCTTATCCCAATTTATTTAGGGGTAGCGTGACAAAAATAAAAAACATTCATTCATAAACTAAAAAAAAATCTGTTAAGTATCTAAATGCTATTATAATATAAATGAATATTTTGAATAATGACAAATTTTGAATTTTATTACAAGTTTTATAAAATAAATACAGTCTATTTTAAAGAATAACAACTAAGTAGTCAAATAAAAGCCCTTTTCCTCTCTCCTACTTTGGCTGTGCCCGAGAGGGTCCATAATAATATTATTTTGTTAAAACCTACCACCTAAGCTAAGCAATAAATATATTGAGATTTCTTCAAGAGGTGTTATTTTTCAACTTTATTAAGAGAAAGAGGGTGATTAAAAAGAAGTCATGTTGCGCCGACGCCAAATAAATTGGGCAAGAGCCCATGCCCAACCATGATTGGCTTGCTCGATTTTGTGCACTTATCTGATTATTAAGAAAATGTGTAGTTAGTTTTTTAAGTTCATACGAATCCGATTATTCTTCAAGAAAAAACGTGGCAGTGGTTTGAGAGCTAGCGGTACTATTCAATTTTATTTAAAAAAAATGCGTTAACTAGTCGGCAAAATAGTTTTATTAGTAGGAAACTGGTAAATATCCATAACTAATAGGTACCGGAAAAGCTTGTTTATTTTATAATACGTTTATGGTCTCTTAACTTCGTTAACTGACTACAAATTGGCAACAAAATTAGTTTACGACTCAAAGGACCATAAAAATATACAAATAGGAACTAACTGTCTAAAATAATTATCAATTTCTTCGTTTTTTATGAGAGTAGACTAATTAAAACGGCAAAAAAATTATGAGACAAAACTATTTTGACTAACCACTTCTCTGTAGGTACGTATAACGAAGTTTTATCAAATACTTAATTGTCCATTTTACTTCCTTAGGTTTTAAGAAAATGTAAAAATTATAAATCCAGTTTTTTTTTGTTTTTTATAACATAATACGCACGCCTTGTTTCCCCGAAAGGTTGGGCAGAGGTGTACCTTTAGTACACCCACATTTCGCTAGTTATGTTTAAGTCCCATGTAATAGGGGGCGAGCCTATTGCCATCAACCGAGCCGTGCACAAATCCAGGCTCCGGGCTGCTACTGAGAAATTTCAGATAGAAAATCTCAATAACACTTTGCCCTATGCACTTTGATGCTTGTTATATTTTTATAACATGCATCTAAACACCAATTAATGTTTGAGAAAGTAACAATGCTCATTTTAACAAAAAAAACCCTCTAAAAATAAAACAACACACACTATTTAATAAAAAATATATAACAGCCTGAAAAGACCTAGAAAAATCGATTAAACCAAATCGATTCACGATTACCATAATGATAACGTTAATTATATGCTAATGACATTATAATAACCTCTAAAAGTACAATAAAATAATAATATTTGAAGAAAAAATAATCTTAATTTCTTTATTAGAAAAGTACCGCGCGGTCACGGATTGAACAGGTTTTCAAATCGATTCATTCGAATACATTAGCATCGAATGATGAATCGATTTCTACGATCGAATCTTGTTGATGATTCTGTAGTTTATTTCTCACTATGATTTTATGAAGTCATGCTCTTGAATGATTAATTTAAAGCTTTTAAGTGAATATTTTTTAAAGTTCTTCGCTTGAGAGATTGTTTGTAGAGGAAGGTGTCAAATTCTTATCTTGTAACAGTTAAATACTGCTTATAAGAGAGGTCAGGGTGCTTTGCAAGCATAATTTAATAAATAGGTATGGAATCAAATAACATTGTTTTTGCCAAGTCGTCAAAACATGTGAGATGTGATATTTGAGCGATATCAAGGATATCAATAATGTGGACATGACCTATTTTGCATTTAAAATTAAGTATTTACGCATTTATGGGAATGGGAAATATTTATCTAAATGATCCTTAAATTGACCTTCTTCAAAAGTGATGTAGGAATTTTGAAATAAATGAACATCTAAAAACTTTTTGGGCTTCTAATGATTCAGGCTTTTTATAATAAATGAGATTCTTTTACTTTCTCGCCTCTTCTCACAGTATTGGTCGCAGTACAGTAACTAAGCTAAGGACAGACAAACAAAAAAAAGCATTCAGCACAATTGATTGGAACTTGATTTTTTCTAATTTCCTCAGTCGGCTTTTACACCATCTAGAAATTGCCCAATCTACGACAGTTTTGCCCAAAAAAATCCAAATAATTAATAAACCCGTAAGAAATGAATGAACTCTTAACAAATGACGGTGTTACCCCAAAAAGGCTTCTTTACATTAAGAGATGGATTACAACAAATTAAATAAAACGCAGCTTTATGTAAAACATGGCCGTTTGCGAGCTAAGCCGGTTCCAATGGCACTGTTTGGACATATTGATAAATGTTTTCCGATAGCAATGATTTAGAACTTAATCTAATTACAACTAGCGATTGGTTTTACCTGTGCGTTTAGGAGAAATTTCAAATTACTTACCTACATATTGTGCGAGTTTCAAGTTTTTAAATTCGAAAGAGGTGCCTGTATTAGTGTTAGGTTGTCATGGTGTGGGGCATGTAATGTGGGGAAGTGAGGAAAGTCTTGAGTATGGATTTGGATGGCTATAAGAGTAGGAGAAGACCATAGAAACGATGGATGAACTGTTTGAAAGATGATATGGCTAAAAAGAGAGTGACTATCAACATGACGACTAATAGAGAAGTACGGAAGAAAAAGACATGTTGCGCAGACCACAAATAAATTGGGATAAGGGCAGGAGAATTGGTATATGAAAATATAAACCAAGTTTTTTTTCAGGAACCCTCTGAATCTAAATATCAGTTTAATATCGTACGATTTGTAATGAATCATGTTTATATCTAATCAGTGACTTTGTGTTGATTATTTAGTTTTTTTCCGCTAGACTAGAAAATAGAAGATAATCTAGATGCCAAGGACTGATAAACAATATCTATATATTAGGGCCTAACCTAGAAGCCTTGAATCACATAAAGGGCAATCTATTTAACGAGGTACTTATGTATCTAAAGTAAAAAAAACCGGCCAAGTGCGTGTCGGACCACGCACAATGAAGGGTTCCGTAGCTGGGATGAACTTATCCCAAGAACAAACTTAACATAAAGCAAATTTAAGTTGGTCGATAATTACTCGTTAACTAGTAGAGCCTACTTAGTTGTGATAGTTTTCCTTTTAATTTCACAGACAGACAGACAGACAGACGGACATGGCGAAACTATAAGGGTTCCTTGTTTACTACGGAACCCTAAAAACCGGCTAAGTGCGTGTCGGACTGTCGGAGCGCGCACAATGAAGGGTTCCGTGGTTGTGCTGAATTTATCATACATAAGGACAAACTGAACTTGTAGGTAGGTAGTAGTTGTAATTGAAAATATATTCTCCTATAAGGCGATATACGTCACGGTCAATTCTCCAACTGCAAATGATAGTCTGTAACCGCATTTTTTAATAAGATAAAACTACAAATGAACGTTTTTCGGATTTTTCCTTTACCTAATTGTGCTTCTTGCCTTTCATGATTCTACGTCAACGGGAGGTATTCTATAGATATCCGTTGACTTAGAAGCTTGTTTTTTTAGAGCTCCAAGGGACCGTAGATCGTATTTGACATTAATTTCAACTTGAGAAAAAAACCTTTTTCTCAGACGGACGGATGGACGAAGAACGATGCTATAAGGGTTCAGATTTCTCCTTTTGAGGTACAGAACCCTAAAAAGCAAACAAAGTCTATGATCATCTTTATTCTATGGGCTAATTTTATGGAGGTATTGTGACCATTGCTTTCCCCCCAGTGGAACAAAAATTTATTTATTTATTTATTGACCTCTTACAACTATCTTTACACATCTTCGATCTAATACGGTATCGGTACGGCTATCAACAATATATTATTTAAAATTTCCTACTTACTAGCTATCTAACTACTAATGATTCAACGTCTTCACAATTAAGAATAACATAACAACTAAACATAATAATATATAATAGGCTGATTATTTTCTGATTTTTTATTTTTATTACTGACATAATAAAATAACGTATCAGTCCTAAGTTGATTAGTGTCTAAAGTTATCTTTAATAATCTGATTTAATAAAATTATGTAACAGTTAATTAAATGTGAGGCATATTAAGAGATAAAAAAGATAATTTAATGCCTCATGCTTCTTAAGTTTTAAGAAAACATCGGCTAAATAAATCAGCTTGGTTATTTAAAATCTTATCGATTATGCGGCACGTATTTTTAATATCAGTGAGAGGTCTTCATTAGCTATGGTCATAAGAAAAATATTATTACTAAAAATGGAAATACCAATCAGTAACAAATTCTTAATGAGCAATCAATTTTGAATAGAATAGAATACTCCATATTTACACCAAATTACAGATTTTTATGTAGTTCGAAATGTTACATGGGGTGACACAATGGGCGGTCTTATCGCTAAAAGCAATCTCTTAAAGACAACCTTTGGATGGATTAGGGGAGGAGGTGAGACAATGATGCAGGTATTCTACGGTGTAATTTAATAGAACTTATACTTTTATCGAAAATGACAAATAAAATTAGCAAATGTTTCCGCACTAACATCAAAATATCAAAATTTATACGAAGACTAATAGAGTTCTTTTCAATAAAAATTCCAATAAATTACATTAAGCAAACTAATTTTGAGAGCATGATACATTAAAAGTTGAAGATTTATAGGAAAAGCATATTGATTTACATTTGACATAATTTATGAACGACATAAATTATGTTCAGCTTTAATGTTATTTACGAGACTTTTTGCGCCTCGTATTTAATTTTTAAGTGTGGTGACATTTTTGCTAGTTTTTAACGAAAGATTTTTATGGATCTTCCTTGTTCCAATGTTCTTTAAAGGCTCGTTCACACCGGCGCGACTTGTCGCGCGACGCGACACCGGCAATTGTTCAATCGTGAAGTTTTATTAGAAATTGTATTGTTAAAGTCGCGTCGCGCGACAAGTCGCGCCGGTGTGAACGAGCCTTTATGGTAAAGTATGTCGATTGGAGATGTAGTACTTATTTGATTTATTGGCCTAAATCTCTTAGCGGAGATGGCAGGATGAGCCGCAGACTTCATGGATGAAGGCTGGTCCTTTGTAGTCCTACATGGACAAAACTGGAAAGAGACAGTACAGAGGCCTTTGCCCTGCAATGTGACGTTTTACATTTTTAATAATTTAATAAAAAAAGTTCCATCGCTTGACCTCCTCAGATTGGACTCCTAGGTTTGATACAAACGTAGAATCCAGTTGATTCCATATTTAAGTTGACTATATCACAACACTGGCTCACAACCACATCAAGCTTCTTGTGTGGGACAGGAACACAGACAGGTTTTAGGTGCCTAACTTTCAGCCTATTTCCGCCATTCGTGGTGACTGACAAATGACATTAGTGACAGCAGTTACCTCTCTACTTGTGTGAATGAGACAGTGTTTATTTAACTCAACAAGATCTTCATGGTCTTCGACTATATCAATCGGAGAACTTTATTTGTTTTTAACTTTTTATTAATTTTATTTTTATTTTTTTATATCATGCACACTTGTTTTTCCAACTCATTTTTGACATTGGCAGAATAGTCGACATCGGCTTTGCCCGCCATGTTTACACATATATTTTATAGATACACTACAATACGTATTAGAAAGTTCATGTAACAAAATATTCTTCACTCAAAACGAAATTCCGCACGCATAAAGGCTCGTTCACACTGGCGCGACTTGTCGCGCGACGCGACTTTAACAATAGAATTTCTAATAAAACTTCACGATTGAACAATTGCCGGTGTCGCGTCGCGCGACAAGTCGCGCCAGTGTGAACGAGCCTTTATAAGCCTATAATGTTCCCACTGCTGGCCGGCACACATGCCTCCTCTCTTCGAGAGGGAGTGGGCTGTAATCTACCACGCGGGCCCAGTGCGGGTTGGTAGAGGTTACATATCTTCGTTCTAGGATATACTGGTTTCCTCACTATGTTTTCCTTCACCGTTTTGAGAACACAGGTTACCAGATTATATAACTTGGGTCGTAAACACTGGTTACCATTCCGCACGTGACTATCCCTAATTAACGTGAACTGTCACGTAATGTCAAGACCGAAAAAAGCGTGACGTTACACAATTTCACGCTTTAGTTTACTACGAAAATTATCTCTTGCTTATAAATAGACTTATAAATATTTATCCTCGTGCTATTTCATTTAGCGAAAATCTTTATACTAATGGTTATATTTTTTTTAATGTCCAAGTGTTACAATCATATTTTTTTATTTAAAAGAGTGCTCGCGGATTTTCTTGCCCGCTCTTCTCCATAGATACCTACCTACTACGCTTTGGAATGGGCAACTAGCTTCATATTTCTGACAGACCGAGTCCTTGACATTTCAAAAGTGCCTGTAAAAGGTTTACCTAATTGAAATAAATGCTTTGAGTTAGAGTTTGATATTTTTACTGCGTCGCTGGTCTAGTGGTCGCAAGCACTACTGCTGAGCATGAGGTCCTGTTCGGTCGGTCATTAGTGTTATTGGGTTTTTCCATCTGGAATTTCTCAGTACCAGCTGGAGTCTGGATTTGTGCCCGTTGATGGGCTCGCCCCCTATTACACTAGCCAAAAGTGGTGTAGGTACTATAGGTACACCTCTGCCTAAACTTTTGTTTTTATATCAGAAATAAATAGCTAAGTATATATAATATAAAATAAGTGACATGATTAAAGTTATATAGGTAAAAAGATTAAGTTATTCAGAAAGGCCGTAATTTATGCAAATGGTCCTTAGAGTAAATAACACTTTTTTATTGTCATATAATTTTCATCTGTCACTTTTAATCGCCTGTTTCCTATCATTCAATAAGGCACTTGTCCACCGCCCGAGACGTGGAAGTTACTATACAGGGTCAAAATAAATTAACTAGCGAAACTCCGCAGGTGATAGGTATCGATGTATAAAACAAGAAAAAACTAAAAGTTTTGGGGTCCACGACTTCTCATAGTGTTGTTATTTTGTTGTTTTTTTCATGTTTAGATATCGATACCAATTACGTCAGCGGAGTTTCGCTACCTAATTCAATTTGAACCTGTATAGACTTCAACGATTTTCTCGCTCAAGATGCGTGCAAACGATTGGAGGTCCCGTGTGAGTAAAAGAGATACATAATGGTGAATCGCTGACTGTTCACACTGCTGCCGCCACCAGCGAGTACTCGTTTGTCGCAACGACAAGAGCTATTATTGAGAATACTCGCTCAGCGACGCTCGCTTGGCGGGCAAAACACTCGCTGAGGGGCTCACGCTTGGTACATACGCAAACCAGAGATTAGTCGTTCCTCGCCGTCGAGCACGCGCTGCTCGTTGCTCATTAGGGCCAGCGCACACCTGGCGAGGCCCAGCGCAGCGCATTCGTCACGGCCAAACAAATAATAACGTTGCGTGCCTTAAAATAAAGTGTAGAATAAATAACGCTCTCTAGCCTATGGAAGTTTATATGTATGTTCAACTTTGTTTCAACTGCAGCAAGGTCGATATTTGTTTGGCAGTGATAAATGCGCTGCGCTGCGCCTCGCCAGAGTGCGCCTGCCCTTACTCGCCAATTGGTTTTTAGTTGCTAAATCCGGATTTATATTACTGTGGTGTGTCGCGTCGTGACGCCTTGTGACGCAGATTTAACCAATGAAAACTCGTTATGATTTGACGTAGTCTCTGAACAGATCTGTTTGATTGGTGTATCCCGCGTCACGACACAACACGACACAGTAATGTGTCGGTGGCTTTACTCTACTCGCGTCTCGTTAATCATCGGCGGTTGGACAAGTGCCTTAGGGCACCCCACGGCGCTATAGCCACATAAAATTAGGCAAAATACATTAATGATATACTTTTGATAATAATTAAAATACAATGAAATGACATGAACGTTACACAATTATAGTAAATTTTGAATTTTTAAATACGTACATAAATTATTCGTGTATCTGCTAAAGATCACTATAATATTTATAAATGTATTCAGCGTTTTAATTAATTAAGACTTTTGTGTGTTCATGGGCTATGAATAAAACTGTTTGTGATGTATGACATTTTTTATTGTTTTTACTAACAAAAAAACGAAAAAAAAAACTATAATAAAAACAAGAAATACAATTTTAGATCCAAAACTATCAAATAGTCACAGTAATAAAAATGATTTCGGATATCTTAATCTATCACAGTATCTATCGATAAAAAATAATATTATATCGTAAAGAACTTAACTAGATGTAAATAAAAAATATACCTACACCAAAGCAATAAAATTATGTACTAAAAACCAATATTCACTAGATTATTTTTAGGGTTCCTTTCCTGAAGGGTGCCGTACGGAACCCTATTATTAAGCCACCGCTGTCCGTCTGTCTGTCTGCGGGCTGTATCTCATGAACCGTAATAGGTAGAATGTTGATTTGTTGAATTTTTACAGATTGTGTATTTGTATTGCCGTTATAATTTGGTCGGTTAATAGACGACAGTTTAAAAAGGTTTTTTTTTTGTTGGTGGTGATGGTTGGTAGGTGACGTCGCTGAGTGTGGAAATTGTGACTACATTGTTGTATTGAGTCACGTGTAAAAATAAGTGTAAGTGGTAAAAGTAAAAAAAAAAAAAAATATATATATATATATATATTAAAGTCCACATACAAGAAACGTGTTTACTAATATTGTACGGTTTTTTTAATACCTGTGCCGGGAATATATAAATATTATTATCAACGTGATGTTTGTCTAATATAAATTAGAGAAAAATTTGTTAGCTACTAAGACATCATATTATTCTCCTGCCCTTATCCCAATGTATTTGAAATCGGCGCAATAAGTCTTTTTCTTCCATACTTCTCTTATACGCAATGGTCTACGTAAATTATTGAACTAAGATGCTAATCTAAAAACATTACATCACGCTTTGTTTCCCCGAAGGGTTGGGCAGAGGTGTAGGTACCTATAGTACACCCACATTTCGCCAGTTATGTTTAAGTCCCATGTAACAGGGGGCGAGCCTATTGCCATCAACCGGGCACAAATCCATACTCCGGGCTGATACTGAGAAATTCCAGGCAGAAAAACCCAATAACAAGGACAATTATTGAACTATCTAACTTCGCTTCCTATTCCAACCTCTTATCTCACTCTATCAGATAAAACATTGCATGGTAATCGCTCTCTATGTTCTAATACCTGATCTAGTTATTATATAAACGTATTCTCATTACAAGCTTCCGCCCGCGGCTTCGCCCGCGTTGTATGTCGATAAAGTGTATCCTATGTTCAAAGTATTACCGTACTAAATTTCATCAAAATCGGTTCAGCCGTTTTAACGTAATGGACGATCAAATAAACAGACATACAGATAAACAGAAACAGAAAAACAGACAAAAATTCTAAAAACTGTTGGAACGGTTTCTGTTATCGATTTTAAGTATCCCTAGCCAACTTTTTTTCGAATATCTTCCATGTACAGACTTTCGACGTTCTTCAACTTTATTACAATAATAATATGTATAGATAAATCTGTCACCAATTCACCATTAATGTGAGAAAGTTGAGGTCAAATGATGGTCAAATTGTCTTAAAATCAGTAACAGGTGAACAGTTTTAAAACATAATTGATGTGTTTCAATTTTCTAGTAGTGCGGTACTAAATCGAGTTATTTGTCAAAGTTTTTTATGAGTCTGCCGGTTTTTTGTGAGATTTACATTAAAATTGTAGGTATTTAGTTGGCTAATTAGTAAAAAATGATGTAAATGTTAATGAGAGATGTGTTATAGATCGACTTTGACGAATCGGTAAAATATGTGACGTGAAGAACATGAGATAGATATTTGTTGTTTGCAGTTGAAAACCAGCGTCAGGCACTTATAGTTGTCTGGTATTTTTGCTGAACTGGGCCTTTTTGCCGCAGCCGTGAGGCACACTCCCCTGCCAATTTTCTTTCCTGGTACTTTATACCTTTTCATTTGTTTTATTTCTATCTTTTTGTCTGCTGTTTGTTATATTGTGTGCTTTTTAGTCTGTGTCAAATAAATGTATTTTCTTTCTTTCTTTTCTTTCTTATTTGATATTAATACCTCGACTCAACTAAAAAGGTATAAACAAGACATCACAAACGGACAAATAAAAAATCCGGAGTCACACGTGTTAGGGCATAAATCGAACAGATTACATACAGTTCGATTCAAACTTAATGGCGGCTTGGAAGTTAGCTACTCGCTGCGCAGTACCCCACCCCTCACCCCCGCTGGCACATGAAATTGTTACTGCGCAGCGACTCGCCTCATGTTCCGAGCCGCCATTAAGTTTGAATCGAACTGTACCTATGACTCCGGATTTTTAATTTGTCTGTCTGTGGACAGTGTGGACTGTGTTGTCTTGTGTATACCATTTTTGTTGACTTTTTGTGGTAGTTGGGTTTTAGTTTCCTTAAACGGAAACCTTTATTTCCTAAGGTATACATAATCATTCTGCTTAGCCTTTTCCCAATCAAGTTGGGGTCGGCTTCCAGTCTAACCGGATGTAGCTGAATACCAGTATTTTACATGGAGCGACTGCCTATCTGTCCTCCACAACCCAGTAACTGGGTAATACGTTACCCCTTGGTAAGACTGGTTGTCAGACTTTCGGGCTTCTGACGACTCGTAACGACTGTTAAAGATCCACGAATAACAGCCGGGATCAGCGGCTTAACGTGCTTTCCGAAGCACGGAGGAGTCTCGGTATGTAAAGATGGTCACCCATTCACGGACCAACCCCGGCAAGCGCAGCTTAACCTGATGGATCGACCCGTGCGGCTGTTATTACTTAGCCACGAGCTCCTCAATAAGGTATACATAATATACTGTATAAAATCAGTTCCTCACGATTTCATTTTCCCCACTTCTCAAGTTTTTCTTCTACAATTTCAGTCTCCACATTTTCCGCCTATATTTAACAATAATAACTTGTCCTGTCCAAGATAGAATGCGGCTGAAGAAGCTGCCAACTCGGTGTAACGTCTTATTTTCTATATTGCTTGACATATTGTAATGCACTTTATATGTAACTTATATTGACACATTGTATGTGTGCCAAGTTTCTGTTGATATTGGTGGAGGCCAAGAATAACGTCCATGGGAACTCAATCATAATTTGCCGTATTAGGGATGATGCTTGGGTAAAAAATAAACTATTTAGTCCGTCAGTCAGATAATAAAAAAAATTATTAGACACGTATCTTTTCCGTGGCGAACCTCATCTAGCTTAGCACTAATATTTTTTTTAATATGACGTGTAAAAGTGATTCCGATATCCTATTTACAGAATTAACAATTTCATTTCACTTTTTCAAATTACCGATTCTTATTTGTTTGACCGAAACTCGAAATCCCGAATCACTTTATCCCGAATAAACTCTATCCCGAATACCATTATACCTCCCACTTACTACAAGAAACCCACTAATAAACCATTACCAAAGTACCTCAATACTTTCTCCGATGTTAACATTAACTCAGCTGTCAGAATATATCATAATAATATAAATAAAACATGAAAAGGTTATAATTAAGCGCTATTCAATGCGCATACGCAGCGCTGACTCTGCAAATATACGAGTAATTAAACCACAAGCATTCATTCACGTTCTATTGTATCTTTTAATTTCTTTTCATAAAGATAAATATCTTTTGTTGTGGCAGAATGTTTCTTTAAGTCTATGTTGTCATTAGGTGTTATATTATGATCAATTAAATGGGATACTGATTTTATCGAGTGTTTTGCAAAAAATGATACTTTGATCTCAATGGTCGTTGATTATTTAAAGTGCATGGTGTTCAACATCATCTTTCTACAGCAGTTAACTGCTGGAAATAGGCCTCTCCAATTGCACGCCATTCAGCTCGATTCTCGGCAACTCTTATCCAGCTGCTACCAGTCACCCTGCGAAGATCGTCGCTCCACCTAGCCTGAGGGCGTCCTACCTCACGTTAGCCGATTCGCAGTCTCCACTCAAGAACACGTCTACCCCAACGGTCATCGGTTCTACGGCTAATATGACCGGCCCATTGCCACTTCAGCTTGCTTATTCTGTGAGCTATGTCGACAACTTCGGTTCTCTGCCGGATAACCTCGTTCCAGATTCGATCCTTCGGAGAAACTCCAAGCATAGCCCGTTCCATAGCTCGCTGAGTGAATTTATGGACCAGCTGTACCGTGAGTGTCCATTGCACGTTTCGGCTCCGTAAGCCGAAAACCGTAAACCATTTTAAACATGACGCACCATAATGTTTTGGATCAGCTGGACCTAAAGACAGGGGCCGAATATCTTTATAAATTACGCTACAGGTATCGAAGAATTTTAGTTACTTCTACGACTAAGGTTACAGCTATTTGGGTAACCCGAGAAGTAACATGTTACCTCTTTCAGGTTACCGTTTTAATACCGGTTAACACAGGCGATGTGCGCCCTTTGACTAATGCCGATGGCACGTTTAAGATATAGGTTGTTTTTATTTCGGTAACCGGTATTAATATTGGTTGTATTCAATTTAAGGTAACCTATAAAAATACCTGTAAATGTAAATGTTGAAACCGAAAAAATACCCGTAATAATCATACCGGTTTCGGTCCCTGCCTAAAGGTATGCTTTCCAGAAGCAGGTTCTTCTTTTATTTTCGTCGTACGTACA
Organism: Eupsilia transversa; assembly: GCA_914767815.1. Classification (NCBI taxonomy): domain Eukaryota; kingdom Metazoa; phylum Arthropoda; class Insecta; order Lepidoptera; family Noctuidae; genus Eupsilia; species Eupsilia transversa. The sequence goes on along the minus strand of OU611893.1, from coordinate 9,477,742 downwards.
GCTAACATAGGGCTATATTGTGCACTACACGGAATTTTACGGTCCAGCAGTCCGATTTTCAAGTAAATATCACGTGATCCGGAAATATAGGTATGAGATTTTACAACCGGAAGGTAAAATTCCCTGTAGTGCACAAACGCCCTTAGGGTGTCACTGTCAATCGTACAACTGTCAAAGAATGAAGAACTTGACAGTGTACGTAGATACGTCGTACGTTTTAAATTGCATGTTTTTTTTTATCTTAAGTGGTTTAGACTATAGGTATTATTCATTTTAGTGATAAGTTTGTTGTACATTAAATAGAAGAAAATATGTTATAGAAATAGGTACAGGTAGTTAAAATACATAACATATTTCGTATATAAGGTGCTATAAAAATATCTGCCACGGCTTTAATGAGAGGTAGTATTGTGTTTAAAGATAACAATAGTGAAGAAATTTCGACAGTTAAATCAATTTGAGAAAATAAAGTAGTTAAATAAACATTGACTCTATTCTGCATAACGTGGTTCACAAATTACGCGCGAAGTGCACTTCGTCAATGAAAACAACTGCTATCTCTTTCCATCTGTTCTGTGAATGAAAACTGAAATCAGCTGACTAGTTCGTCACTTGCAAATTTATACGTACAATTTTTTGTATGAAAAAAAATATGACACATGATCAATAATTTATCTTTACTATATCTATAAACACAATACTATCTCCCATTGCAGCCGTGGCAGATATTTTTATAGCACCTTATATAACGTCATTATTACAGGGTAAGACCACACATTATCGTCTCCATCACAAACATAATGAAACATCTAATAATATTTTTTGATATTCGGATAGCTGATGACATAAAGAGGTGCCCTAAAAGAATATGTTTTTTTTTTAACGTAATTTCGCGGTTTTAGGCTAGTAAATAACAACAAAACTGTAAATCCGCAGCCATGATACTTTTCTCCATATATTAAAAGCTGTTTTTTACATTTCAATGCTTTTCTCTGTTATTTTATTATGTTCAACAAACATTGACAATCTCTCTTATCAAGACAAACAGTATCTGACAAAGGAACTCCATTGCGAATATTTTAAGTGTTAAATCATACCTTTTGTTTGTATAGCGGCATTCTTGAATGTAGGACGGTCTTAAAGTGACGTTACTCTCATTTTGCGACTGCAGTCGAATGAATAAGAACATACGCTTTCTGTGGGTGGTCTCAAAAGGATATAGGTTTTTGTAGGTACCTACATCTTAAGAAAAGGCTTTCGCTATTTCTATAGTCTACTTATAAATAAAAAAAATAAAAAAACATAAATTTATGTAAATCACATTGTTAAGTTTGGAGTCACCTTTTATTAAGCAAATATTTGCTTGTTTATGTACCTCATAATAGCTTTTTATAGTCATGTTTATTTCGTGGGATATCTTTTACGGGTACCTTGATTAATCGGGCAGTGGACCGATCATTTGCGTGTCGCGAACCCTAAAGGCTCTTACATACTGCCGCGACTTGTCGCGCGACGCGACACCGGTAATTGTTCTACCGTGAAGTTTTCTTAGAATGTTAAAGTCCCGTCGCGCCTGTTTGTAGGAGCCTTAACACGACGTGTTGCCACGCCGATTGCTGGACGCAGAGTCACGACGATGACGTAAGTTTTAAATCTCGTAAGTCTAGTGCTTCCGTAATACATGGATTCCTTATGAGAAGAAATGAGACGGTAAATTTGTTATATGGACAGGATTTATGAAAGGAAGTAAGTATACAATCAGTCATCCCAAAATTCCCAAGAACATCGTATTTGATTTACCATGAAAATAATAACTATAATAAAACACCGGCCACTAAGGGTACCACCGTAGAATATTTAGCAAAAAAACGACGAAAAAAACACACCTCATACCTCTTTCATTTTTTACTTTTTTTAAATTTATTTTTTATAGCGGCAATGGAAATATCTTTGTAAACTTCTACCTTCCAACTTTCTACCTATTACGGTTCATGAGACAGATAAACGGACAGCGGAAGCTTAGTAATAGGGTTCCGTTTGGTATCTTTCTGGTACAGAACCCTAAAAACCAATGATTCAAAGTACATACCAGCTATTTACATAATAAATGGCAATGACCCTTTTAAAAGACAACTACCATTAAACTTAAAGACATAGCAGTTTACCTAATAGTTACTAAAAATAACTGAGACATTATGATCTATTTACCTCATGTCTGACTAAACGATTATTGGTCAAACAAGTCGGGTAAAGTACCCAGTTATAGGCTTATTATTAAACGAAGACAATTTATTGGTTAATTAAAATCGAAAATTAAGTGTTTTCGGAACTTAATTTATGATAATGAAATTAATCGATTGGCGATATTGAAGGTTTGTTTCTTTTCCATATTTTTAATATGGAAACTTGATTTAAGAATATTTTAATTAATGTGTTGAAAATAATCGTAAATCTCAATTAAGAACAGAATCGTTTATTAATTTGATTAAAATAATATCTATAGGTACTTATGTATGTTTATGTTTCTAGTTCTTCGTGGTTTTAATATTATTTGGCTATTTTAATATTAACAGGCTAGTATTTTACAAATAAACAGTTTTTTTTTGTAATTTGGTTAAAGACGATTGTTTTTATTTTGAATGAATTGATAAATAAAATTGTAGAGAAGGCATAAGGATTTTTTTTTAAAGATCCTCTTTGCTCATTGCATATTCAAACACAATCCTCGAGTAAACACCAGTCGTGCGTCGGTCGGAGCTAACACACACACACTTTTTATTTTTACTTAAGTATTAAAAAAAATGTATTGTTAAATATTGTATTGTAAGTATCATTTATTGTGTGATTTCTTCAATCAAATTTAAATAAAAATTAAAAGTTTTACGCTTGGGTGACCGACTGTTCCTCTCACCTTACAGTCTGCGTAAAATACTGCGAATTCTTTACAAGGCAAACGGCGACAAACCAAAACAAATGTTTGATTTTAGTACAAATTGGTTATTTTCTCAACACTGTGGGTGTCTTACTGAAAGGCTGGCAAATATGGTATTATTTGTACGTTTAGACATTTAATGTACACTTACTATTAGTATTTGGTCTACACATTATTATCTATACTAATAATATTATAGAGAGAGACGGCGAATTTAGTGAGTTTGTGTACCTACTTATTTTATGATTGGATGTTAAGAGTCCGTGCACAAAATTCACTCGACAGAGTTTAGGCATATTCATTGCGATGCTATGTTTGTGTGCACCGTTCACGCACACACGCCTAAAGTTCGAGCGTAGTGATCGATTAAACAGTTTTGATCCTATAGATGATATTTTTTAAGTGATGTAGGTACGGTTAAGAAATGAGTCTGGAATGTTTGTGTATATTCATTTAGTATATTTATAACAATCAACATAAAAATGCTACAATTTGGTGTAAGATGCATTTAGGTACATTTAGACATTCATTACCATTGAGATAAGCGTTTTACATAAATACGACTAGTATCGATAAATAAGTACTTAATTAAAAGTTTTTTTTCACCGATATCAACGATGGACAAGATAAATTTAAATAGTACAAGCAAATTGAAAAGTCTTAAATAAATCTGTAGAAGTGAAAATTCTGTACTTACATAGAAAATATCAAAAAAAAAAATGGCAGGGGTAGACCGACACCGAACCCAAAAATTTTATTTAAAAAAAAAGTTGTCTGTCTGTCTGGTTGTTCAGGCATCACGCAAAAACTACCGGTTCGATTACGATGAAACTTGGTATAATTATTCTTTAATATCCTGGGCACCCACTGGGTACTTTTTATCCCCGAAAAGTATCCTATCCTATACTATCTATCTATATTAATAAAAAGAAAAGTCCTGACTGACTGACTCATCAACGCCCAGCCTAAACCCTTGGACCTAGGAAGCTGAAATTTTGCACAGAGGTTCCCTTTATAATGTAGGCAAGGCACAAGGGAGCATTTTTCGAAATTCATCCCTTAAGGGGGTCAAATAGCTGCCGCGAGAAGTCGTGGCACAGCGGACAGAGCTTCGGCGGGATCTCATGGCGACATGGAGAGTGCGATTGACGCAACCCAGTGCTGGGCACGCCACAATTGCGGCGATAAGTCCCCTCTTTGAGGAGTGGCTAGAGAGGCGCCACGGCGTCCTCACCTTCCGCCTGACACAGGTCCTCACCGGACACGGTAGTTTCGGGAGGTTCCTGTTCCGGATAAGGCGGGAGGAAGCGCCCGGGTGTCACCATTGTGTGGATCGCCCGGAGGACACGGTGGAGCATACGGTGGGGGTCTGCCCGGCTTGGGCAGAGCACCGCCGTGTCCTCGTGGAGGCCATCGGCGGTGGAGATCTCTCGCGCCCGCCCCTGGCCCAGGCCATGGTACGGAGCGAGTTACTGTAGGTATATTATAAATGCATTATTTATTTATGTAAGACAAACGTGATAACTACCATGCCAAGATCAAATTGACATGAGAAGTCAACATCACCAGTAATTACTGCCTTTTCAGCTGTTCCATTGTCATCGACATCCTAAAATTAATAGCATTTGAAAATAAGAATGTACTCGTAAAATTAAATACTTCTTTATGCACTTCTAGCGCTGATCGAAACTAAAAGCTAACATGTTCTTGATACGAAGCCGTAGTGATTTGATTGGATTTACGTTCTGTAAGAATTTGTCTGATACGTGCCAATCTCGCGTTTTGTCTTTTGTTTTTGCTGATGCACTGGTAATGCGATCCTTTCTTTTTACCCATTATCTACAACAAAGTTGTACATGTAACTTATATGCAGTGTTGAACTCAATCACAAAAATGTTTGATTACTCAAACATTTTTTTTCTGAAAACCATTAAAAATAATATGCAGTCATGGCATAATATCGGCACTCCGAGCAACGACAAGCGCAACACGTCATACTCATAGCCACATGATACTGATAATATAAGCATGTCGGTGACAAGGGCGCAAAAGATTTTCCTCTACCAAAATATTTGAACATTTTTGCAGCCGCCATCTTGGATTTTCATTTTGACCCTACTATCGGCTTTGACACCATTGAAAACTATGAAAATAACACCCTAGACGTAAAATTTTAAAATGTTCGCAGCCGCCATCTTGGATCTTCATTTTGACTTCAGTAACTTTAAAGAACTTCATTCCAAAAAATACTTCACTTGCTAACCACTTCGAACCCATAAGTTTTTGCCCTCAACGCGCATAAAGAAGGTTTCACTTTAAAAAAAAACGATGAAACATACAGTCTAAATCTAACTAGCAGTCGCGGTAGGCGGAAGTTGTCCCGCGACAACAGCACCGGTGCACCAGCAGGGTCCAACTATATGTAGCTAAGAACATCCGCACTTTTAATTATTTTTGTGCCACTTGGATGGTTGGTCAAACCATCCAAATGACACAAAAAGAATTTTAAAAAAAAACTGAATCAGTCAAGCCGTTTAGGATGAGAAGAATTACGATTACACGCACACCGGTATTTTATATAATACTAGCTGCCCACCCTGGCTTCGCACGGGTAGCACTAAGTATTTATTTACGGCGCACCTACCTATTTACCTACCTACCTACCTACCTTCCCTAACTACGTACCTTCGTACCTATCTACCTACCTACCCTACCTACTTACCTAACTACTTGCATACCTACCTACCTATCCTAAGAACCTTCTCCTTACAAACAAACAACAAAAAAATAAATTGCGAAATTGGTCCAGCCGTTCACGCGTAATGCCGTGACCAAGGAAATAGGGATTCATTTTTATATATATATACTAGCTGCCCGCCCCGGCTGCGCACGGGTAGCACTAAGTACTACGGCGCACCTACCCACCTACCTACATACATACCTATCTATATACCTACTTACCTACCCTACCTACATACCTACTTTACCTACATACATACCTACCTCCTTGCTTACCTACCTACCTACCCTACCTTCACCTACCTATCCTAAGAACCTTCTCCTTACTATAACAAACACAACAAAAAAAGAATTAGCGAAATTGGTCCAGCCGTTCATGCGTGATGCCCTGACCAAGGAAATAGGGATTCATTTTTATATAGGTACATATTTAGATAGAAGATAAGATAAAGGCATGCAAAATTTTAATGTTGTTCAAAAACAACCAAAGTACTGAAAATAAAATGAATACATATACGGATCAAAAAGTGGTAGGCGGCGTACAATTTCTGGAATATGTTTACGTAGAACACGTGCGCGCCTGCGATACAAAGTGATACGTCCTCACGCTGGGAAGGCCCGGTCGCAGGGGGGGTAAAGTTACCTTAACGTTCACAGCAATTTTTTTAGGTGCGCCATCTATTAACCGTGTTCTGTAAATTTAAGGCAAATAATTCACATAGTACGTACTAGATGTCTCTACAAGACGACTTAGATTTTTTTTTTAAAGTTAGAAAGAAAGTTGTTGAAAATTGTTATTTTAAATTTCTTATTTATTTTTATTGTTTTAGTTTAATTTTAGACTTAAATTACGGCATTACATTTTACACATGTCAACATTCATATTTCACAACACACAAATGTCAACACTCAAAATTGTAAAAAAATGGCCGGTACGTTTTCAATTTGCGTGTGCGCTGAATTGTTTTCGTGTTGTTTATGCTGTTTTCTTTGCTGCTAATACGTTGAGTTGAGCCTCTGCTCCTCCGTAAAGGTTTGAAGAGACTGCACATCAGATTCCTCAGTCCGTCCTTGCGTTGAGTATATCCGCGGGGCGAAGGCCGACTGAATTCGGTGTCTGTTTGCGATATTTGGACGCTATTAGTTAAGTGTTGCGGTATTGGACGCTATTAGTATTAAGTGTTTTACTATGCCTTCTACGAGACGATGTGTATTTGGATGCGACACTACAGGTAAGCTAAGACTACCCACTGACCAAGATTTCTCGCCTACCCCCAAAACCCCCCTTCTGTATATTGACTCATAATTGTTAGCCGAGAATGTATTACTAATTGAACTGGTACATAAACACCGCTAACGTCCCAGCGGGCCCCGGGAGGCCCTCTCGATCGCGCATACCTTCAGGCCCCAGCGGGCCAAATGCGACCTGACCAATTCACGCGGCTAAATACAAATATTGCTCATGTAATACGATTATATCTCTCTGAATAGGCTAATGCTAGTGATGCTGCCTGTAGTATGGGCTCATCAAATATTACAGTAATGCTCAGAATGTAATGAGTAGGTAATATTAATGATCAGTTAGAGGAGCCGCTGCCAGCCTACTTGATGAGTAACAGTTACTAAAACTATTTTACTAATACAATTTAATTTACAATGCAATTCAACTAAGAAGAGGAATGCCAATGACCTCAATCAGTCAACTGAAATTTGAAAATATACAGCATGCAAAGAAAATTTGCTGTTATCTGTTTTTGTTATAATATGTCACTGACTTAGCTCCAAAATGAGTAAATAAGCTGCTGTTTTACTGAAAGGTCACAATATAGTGCAAGGTCATTCCTATTCTTAGTTGCATCACATTGTATTGTTATATGGTATGATTCTGATAAAATACATATAATACGTATAATACGTTTTTATATTGTAATTTTTTTTTTTTTTCAACTAAATTATTTGCAGGTGTCACAATTCACAACTTTCCGAACCCCAGAATCTTCCAAGAACGGTTCCGGACATGGGTTGAGTTAGCTGGTGCCTCAGTCAGTGGACTGACCGATATGCAAATTTATAATAATAGGAAAGTCTGTGACAAACATTTTGCAGAAAAATACAAGAATCGCAATAGTCGCTTGAATGCTCTAGCTATTCCTCACCTGCATATACCAAGTAAGTACCTTATGTCATTCATGCATAATGTATTATTAGGAATGTCAATTGCCTAAACTAAATCCCATTCTTCTATTATTCTGTAACTAGCAACAACCGCAATTTAAATGAGTAATATAGGCAAGGAAACACCAGGAAAAAACAAAGAAACTTATTTTTAGATTATAATACTTATTTTATATTCCAATTTCCAGAGGCATCAACATCAGTTGCATCTACAGGAAGTGTGAACCTGCTATCTAGTTCACCACGTACATCGGTTCATCTTTCAGGTAAATAAGTAAATTCTATGTTTATGTATTCATTTCTTTGTTTTGAAAGATCACACCATTTTGCCTTTTTATTAACCCGATCCCGTTATTGAGTTGTTTTTGTTGGAATTATGTCTTTGATTATGACTTTCAAAAACATTTTTGAAAAATAATTTAAAATCTTTTCAGGAGCAACAAGTCCTTCGAACCAGAATGTTTGCGAAAATCCTGTGCCTACGACCTCTAAAGCATCATTTGTCTCACGTAAGTAGTTTTTGGAATTAGACATCCCATACTTAGCTGGTGCTGCCTCTCAATATTTTTTTTTAACAATTTTTACATCTATTTACTTTTATTATTTCCAGTGCCACACCCGCCTATTGCATCTAAAGCAAGTCTCAACTTGCAATCAGATTCCCCAAGTACATCAGTTCAAACAGGTAAATAAGTATTTTCTTCTGTTTTACTTTACAGCCTAGTTTAAATATTTTGTTATGCACTATAATTTAGATACATATTTTTAAATGTTATTTAAAATATTTTCAGGAGCAGGTACTCCTTCGACCCGGACAGAATTTTATGTTGGCGATGATCCTGTGCCTATAACTTCTAAAGCATCACTTGCCTCAAGTAAGTAGTTATTGGTATTAAAAGTTATTAAAATTGAGTAGTCGCGAGACGCCTGGTGGATGTGAAACATTGAAACTATTTTGATTAGAAAATATGCATGAAAGGAAATAAATATGGCAGGATAAAAAAAAAATGGTCAGATTTAGAAAATCTAGGAAAAAAATAGGCCACGTCGCCTCGCCAACAGCCGGTCTGACCCGCCGCATTAGATGTTTCACATAAAAAAAGGACCACCTTTCACATCAAAGTGGAAAAAGCTTTTGCATATCCTGCAACTCCATCCTCGTAGATTTCGATTCCCAGGAACTGATGGTATCAAATGTATGGGTATTGGGTACTCTACATAATAATCATACAAATAAAACGTTGCACTCAGAAATTATAGTACATCTTTCTTTATAAAATCAGTTCAGTAGCTCCAGCGATTACCCTCTACTAAATAAAACTTTACCTCAATTATCCAATAATAGTGTATATTTTACATAGTGTATTTTTCAATTTTTCAGGTTCAAGAACCAAATCGTCATCAGTGCGAGTGGAGTTTTATCAAAATACTCGAAAACAGCTTCGAAACCTCAGAAGTGAAATATGTAGGCTGCGGAAAGGGGGGAAAAAATTTAAGGAAAGACTGCAAAATGCTGAAAAATTGTCCAACAAAGTTATGCTGCAAACATTAACTAAGAAAATGTCTTTACCAGCAAAAATTTTCACTGTTTTGCAATTTAGGGAATGCGGTAAAAAACCGAAAGGACGTCGATTCCTCAAAGAAGAAAAAGTATTGGCACTTTCTTTATATAAAAGAAGCCCGAAATGTTATTCTTTATTATCTAAGTGTTTTACATTGCCATCAGCAAAATCTTTAAAAAATCTTCTTGCCAAAGTAGTGATCAAAGAAGGGATTAATCCTATCATATTTAATAAATTAGCCTCAAATGTTAAAGATCTCCCAAATGACGAAAGGTTGTGCATTTTAATGTTTGACGAAATGTACATTAATCCACAAGTACATTACAATGAAAGGGAGGATAAAATAAAAGGAATCGATTCATTTAATAATTGTAAAATTGCCGATCATGCGCTGACTTTTATGGTGAAAACCATAAAAAATAATAATAAGCAACCAGTAGCCTATTATTTCACGAATTCTTTAAATGCAATACAACTTAAATCGGCTATAAAAGAAGTAGTGCACGAAATAAATTCTGCAGGTCTGAAAATTATTGCTACGGTTTGTGACCAAAGCCGGGTAAATGTATCTGCCATTGAAAGTTTAGTGGGGGATGCCAAAAGGTCATTTTTACGAAAAGGTAAGGAATGGCGACATGATATTTTCATTGTGGATAATGTATCTATTATACCAATTTTTGATGTCCCACATCTTATAAAGGGAATAAGAAATAATTTAATTAATAAAGACGTGACCTACGTAGATTTTACGGATAATAATAAAGAAAATATAGTAAAATGGGAATATTTCCAAAATATTTATGAAGCCGATAAATTTGATGGAGAGTTAAAAGTATTACACAGATTTACCGAAGAACATGTTTATGTACATAAAATGAACAAAATGAAGGTAAAAATAGCTGTGCAGCTATTAAGCCGCAGTGTTGCCCTGGCAGCAAACCACTTAACCAGAACAGGGAAACTGGACCCTGCGTGTCGCCAAGTCATACCTTTTGTTAAAATGTTTGACAACCTTTTTGACTCCCTAAATTGTCATAATGGCGAGATCGATGGAAAAATTTATAGGGCTGGTGTCAAATCAAATTCTCCCCATCATAAACTGTGGACAGAAGCCATAAGATTTTTAAAAAATTTAATTTTTTTTGAAAAGAAAGTAAATGGCAAGGATGTGATAATGGTTGAGAAAAAAAATATTCCATCCGTTAAAAATTTTATTAAAACTATAGAGGGTATCCAGGCCATTTGGAAGGTTTTAAACCAAAAATATGGTTTTTACTCCATGTTTTGTAGAAATTTTAACCAAGACCCGATTGAAAACTTCTTTGGCAGAATACGAAGTGTAGGCGCTCGAAATGTGTCCCCTAACAGCATTTGCTTTGAAGGTGCGTATAAAGCACTTTTGCTTAATAATTTTTCGTCCTCACACTCCATTAAATCTAATTGTGAGGACGACATGGGAGCGTACTTCCAGTCCCTAGATTTCATGATTGATGAAAATAATCATGTAGAGCAGGATAAAGATTTTTCAAATCATGAAATTGTTTTAAATGAAGATATATTGTTAGATGCTTCAAATCTTCAACCTATGGAAGGAGCTGGACCAAGAGGTTATGTTTGTGGATGGGTCATAACAAAATGTTTAAAATACATAAGTAAAACATGTAAAACATGTAAAAAAGATTTTCTCGACAATAAAAATATAGAAAGTAATGATTTAATAAGAGAAAAAGAGTATAATTCTCATAAGAAATGGCTTATATATCCCTCGATAGAGGTGACAAATTTATTTGCAGAAATTCAAAAAATTACTGAGTCAATATTAAAAAATAATGTCCCTACAAATAATTTAAGGAATAATATAATAATGTTTGTTGAAATATTCGTCACTTTTCCTTTCAAATGTGAAGCACACAAAACAGTGCTAAAAAATTTTTTTCTTTCTAAAACAATTAATGTTTTGATTTATAGTTGGTGCCGAATAATTAATAAAATATTAAACGGCAAAATAAAATATGATGGTGATGATGAAATGAAAAAATATGCTCAGGAATACTACAATAAAAGAAAAAAATATGGAATTGAAAAATAAATATATTTTTCATTCATTTCATTTTTTAAAGGCTAAATGAAATATTATCATCATAATATTTCATTTAGCCTTTTATCTAATAGCTTCTGTCCGCGTGAAATTCATCTTCCAGGTACAGACAATTTTTTTAGTGACAAAATAATGTTTAACCAATGTTTAAGTAAAGGAAAAGGCAAAATTAATTATGATAACGATGAAATGAAAAATTGCTCAAGAGCACTGTAGTTAACGTAAGCAATATGGAATAGTCAAATAAAAAGTACTATTCTTACCACCATCATAATTATTTTATTTTGCCAATAAGTATGTAATTTATTCGTAAATATGTCGACATGTTTGAAGTGAAAAATGTGCACAAATGTGTAAACTTGAACAATATAATTAAGTATAGTAACAGAAAAATCTATGTATGTTTCATTAAAAACCTAATTCACCTTTACAAACTGTGCACATTTTCCATGCTTGTAGATTGATTAAAACTCATGTGGAGCGGTTTTTATTTTCAAACTACTGTAAAATTAATTTCACGCTACCAAATATGGTTTTAAATAAATCAATCTATAACTATGGGAAATATGCAAATTGCAAAATCAACCAAATTAAAATGAAGGATAGAGTAGGTATATAAAGTATGGTTAGTTAGGGAACATGAAATTCAGGTGGCGCTACTCGTGACAGGTTGGCATAAAAATCCCGTGAGATGGCACTCTATACCAGTATTATAATGATGCTCTGTGCCCGGTCGCTACTGACGGGATCGTTTTTGCGCGGTCGATAATATAGTTCACTTTGCCATTTATTTACGAAATGAAGTTATTGTTTATTTATAAAATAAAAATGTTATTCTATTATATGGTTATCTTAAGTTTAATATGTAATTTTTAAAATTTCTTAAAATTGTTTCTAAGTATTAGAAAAAAATACTTATTTGTCAAGAAGTTTTTAGAAAATTACGTTATTTTATCATTTTTTTTCTGCTATATTTTGTATGGGAGTTGAAAAAAGTGATTCCGCCACATGCAAGTAGACTATATAATGATGTTGAAAATATTTTTTAATTTTCAAAATCAAAAGTAGTATCTTGTAACCAAACGGTCAAACGTCAGTCTCGCGTCATTTTTCGGAAAACTTGTTGCGAAGATTAGTGATTTTCCATGAATACTTAGTTTATTTGAAAAATCCCTTTCCGCCACATGCAAGACAAAGAACTCTACTTTTCAAATCAAAAATAATTTTGTTTAAATTATGTTTCCCTTTCTCACAACGAATGAACAAAATTGATCAAAATCAGTCGATTTCGAGCACGGAGCCTTAATCTCCGGACACACAACTCTTTTTCGAAAAATTCTTTCACCATTTGAAAGGTACATTATTACACATGGACATGGGCTATATTATAATAATTTATGCAAAAAGAAGTAGGTACTTAATAATCCTACTCCAGCAAAGTTGAAATAAACAAAAATAAAATAAACTTTTGTTTATTAGTTTGAACGCACTATATCTCAGAAAATACCAGCAGGATGTGAAAAATTCGAGATCTTTAATCAACAAGCCCTTTCATTTGATGTGTCACACGGTACAGTTTGCAAAACTTTTTTTAATTTTTTTAATTTCCCCCCAAATATTGACCCCATATTCAAAATTCATAAATTTACGAAATTCATATTGTGTATCAAATTTCAACTGAATTGGTGTGTCCTATTTTATTTAGCTCAATAATTAAGATTAAATTGATACTTACTTCAAATAATAATATGTAGGTACCTACAGCTAAATAAAACAACAAGGGAAATTATAATCATAGAGCATCGAAAAATTCGTCCGCATCGCTGTCAACAGGAAAAGTGCACACTGAATTGGTCCAGTACATTCGAAGCAAATTGGCTGTGACAGACGGACAGACAGCCAGCCAGCCAGACAGACACGAGTGATCCTATAAGGTTTCAATTTTTTCCTTTTGAGTTACGGAACTCTTAAAAGTATATAGGTAGGTATTCAGAGACTTAAGAAAATAGGTACAATTATATAATTATAAAAGATAATTGTCGAGGATTTAGATAATATAATTCTGTAGGAATGCAGTTTATTTGGATTTCAACGTGCTATCAGTTGTAGTGAGATTGTTTGATAATATCACATTCATTGCATTCCTTCTTTTATGTGCTTAAGAACATACCTTTCTTTAATAACACTAAGGTAGGTTTCTGCCATAAAATCCGGAAAATTATCCAAAGTACAGAAACACTTCTCATTGACCACGGTTGCCAAAATGAAAAGTAATTTTCTCAAACATGCTTGGAAATTCGAGCATTATTTTGACAACCTTCTTCAAGATTAATCGAAATTGCTGTACTGGTCAAAAACAAGTGACGATGCGGCCAGCAATGTTACTATGAAAATCTATACCTATCTGTCCTGTGTAGCGGCCAAATAAATTATTATGAAAACTCATATCTGTCGTGTTATTTAAAAATACAACGAACTTTTTACTTCAACACATGACAACCAAGGAGGTAACTTATCAAAGATTTTATTTAAATTGCGATTTAAAGTAAAGAAGAAACAAATGAACACATTGGCGCGTGAAAAATTATCGTTGTCCGTCATTGATTCTGGAATTTATAATTAATTTACTTCATTTTGAATTTCCGTGCATTATTTGAGAAAAGCACAATGTACAGTGGCCAGCACATCAAGCTACTAAAATCTGTCAAATTTCTTTAGTAGATTTTAAACTTTATCGCTAACGCATTAGGTTCAAGTTTGATTGGGAAAGTTTGACAGTTTTGGGTAGCTTGATGTGCTGGCCACTGTACTATAAATTAATACCTATGAATAACTATACTAAAAAAAACTATGAATAACTACAGAAAAAAGTAGCTGAAATTATTTACTTACAAACCTATATAAAAACCGTAAATTAAATATTGAATTTTATACTTCATTCAAACGTGTCAAAGTAAATGACAAAATATACATAGGCAATTTTTTCATTCATTTTTCAACGTGTACCTACGTAATGAAAAATACTATGCGTTCATTACGTTACAAATAATATTTGACATAGCATTCGTCAATTTTTTTAACTCATTATCAATATGTGAGATGTTTATCTTAAATGATATAGTAATAGCTTATAATTTATTCCGTGTACAGTTAGCAAAAAAGTGCCCGCGTTACGTCGAGCGAGTGTTGGTAATGAGAGTTTTTTGTTGCCGGTACTGTACATATACATCGTGAACTATACGCTAATCTGCATATTTGGTGTAAGAGATAAAGTGTTAGGAATGTCATAGAACTGACAATGTCATACATCATAGTGAAGTAGGTATGTCTCGTAGGCGAGGAGCCCGTGGCTAAGTAATAACAGCCGCACGGGTCGATTTATCAGGTTAAGCTACGCTTGCCGGGATTGGTCCGTGGATAGGTGAATATCTTTACATATCGAGACTCCTCCGTGCCTCGGAAAGCACGTTAAGCCGTTGGTCGCGGCTGCCATTCGTGGATCTTTGACATTCGTTCACGTCAGAAGCCCGAAATTCTAAAAATCAGTCTTACCAAGGGGTATCCCCTTGGTAAGACTGGTTGTCAGACTTTCAGGCTTCTGACGACTCGTAACGACTGTCAAAGATTCACGAATGACAGCCGGGACCAACGGCTTAACGTGCTTTCCAAAGCACGGAGGAGTCTCGGTATCTAAAGATGGTCACCCATCCATGGACCAACCCCGGTAAGCGCAGCTTAACCTGATGGATCGACCCGTGCGGCTGTTATTACTTAGCCAGGAGCTTCTCAAGCTTGGCTCTACATGAGATCTGATAACTTTTTGACATTGCGAGCCGCATGGTCTCGTCTTGGCAACGTTTTACATGAAAATGTCATTTCATATGAGAAAAGGCCTTTGCCCTGAAGTGGGACAATAATAGGCAGGCAATTATAATAGGTTATTATGCATATGTTTTTAGGTATGTTTATTGTTATAGACAAAATACTAGATCATAAAATAATTTGATATCGCAACTAATAAATCTATGACGTAGCTAATGTCGTTGTCAACATTAATTTAATTACATGCCAATCGTGCTTGTTTTATAAACATGGATAATCACTTTATTAGTGTAAACATAGTTGATTTAATATTAGTTGACAATGACCTAAATATGTAAAACTAAACATATTATTGTATTGAGAATATGTCGTTAGGATATGAGACCAGAGGGAAGAAATAATAAAATCGTGAAATGTCGAGATTCGTGTTTTTAAATGTTGCTTGTTTTATTTTAAGAAAATAATTGGGTTATTCTATTATTTTTCTTGCGTAAACCTAAATCATCACAGAATAGAATTTGATTGGCCACTGGATATTTTTAAGAACGAATATGGTTGTTATTTAGTTTTGATACATAACAAATCTATACTTATAATAAATCTGTAGAAGTGAAAATTCTGTACATTGAAGATATCAAAAAAATAAATGGCAGGGGGTGTTACTAGACCGACACCGAACCCAAAAATTTGATTAAAAAAATTTTTGTCTGTCTGTCTGTCTGTCTGTCTGTCTGTCTGTTTGTTCAGGCATCACGCAAAAACTACCGGTTCGATTACGATGAAACTTGGTATAATTATTCTTTAATATCCTGGGCACCACACTGGGTACTTTTTATCCCGGAAAAGTACCCTATCCTACGGTTGGGGGGTGTCAAAGTTTGTATGGAAGAATTTTAACGCGCTGTCCGATTAACTCGAAACTCAATATTTATACTTAAACCCAAAAATTAAGAATAACGTGTATCAGGATTTTTCGAAATTCAACCCCTAAGGGGGTAAAATAAGGGATGAAAGTTTGTATGAAAAATGTTATTCCTTGAGGTAATAAACATGAAACTTCGCACGAATAGTTATCTAAATAAATTATAAAGTTTGTAGTTTTTTGTTTTTTCTAAATTACCTCCTATAAGGTTGGGGGGGGGGTGTCAATGTTTGTATGGAAGAATTTTAACGCGCTGTCCGATTAACTCGAAACTCAATATTTATACTTAAAACCCATGGGGATGTATGGGGTAATTTCCGACACTCACGCGGGCGAAGCCGCGGGCAGCAGCTAGTAGTATAATAAAATAGTAACGAAGAATCTTTGTCCGTTTGTCTGGATGTTTGTTCCGGATTGGCGCAAAAACGGCTGAACGGATTTAGATGAAATTTGGCATACGGATAGTTTATAACCTGGATTATGAGATAGGGTAATTTTAATCCTACTAGTACGTTCCCGTGGGATATTTTACGACATCCACACGTGCGACGCCGCGGCAAAAGAAAAAGAACCCAAACATCTACTTCTCGATGAGGGGTCTCATTGTTCTCGCAGTTTATAAACCGGTTGATTAAATTCTTCGATAAAAATAATAATTTGAGTAGGTAGCACATTAATCCACCCAAAAATTAACTCTGTACTCTTCTCAACTCTATTATACATTCCGCAGTGTCTATATGTCGATATCGCTGTCACTATAACATTATTTGTGGTAATTATTGTGACAGCTCCAACCGCTCCCACTGTCATGGCCGCCGTGACGTCACAAAAGTTTTTTTTTATAATACTCTTGTGGTCTATGCAACCACGCTTTCTCACCTACACAGGCCCAAGTATTTTTTTGGACTTCACAGTAACAGGAAAGGTGGCCTCAAATGAGGATTCAAGCTTTTGCCGGAACATAATCTATTTGATGGGGAACCTGAATTGTGAGAGTAAAATGTCAGCCCTTATCTTCCCACTTTTGGGTGAAGGAAAATTTTAAATTAATTACAAATTATACGGTTGTTATGATGTTGCAGTCCATCCTCTTAAGGCTCGTTCACACCGGCGCGACTTGTCGCGCGACGCGACTTTAACAATACAATTTCTAATAAAACTTCACGATTGAACAATTGCCGGTGTCGCGTCGCGCGACAAGTCGCGCCGGTGTGAACGAGCCTTTAATAAGTTCTCTTTAAAAACACTCACGAGAAAGATAAAGAGTGTACCTACATTATTCTAGGCCGGAATTTATATAAAGGTACAGTCAACAAAGCTATTTGGTATACAGGCAGACGTTAAAAAAATGTTGTGAGTATGCTGGGTAGTCAATTCTTTTACACACTTTAAGTACCTATGCCATGCTTAAAAAGTGATTACGCACACAATAAAAATGAATGTTGGCAGTGTAGTGGAGGGATGAAATTTTTTGCCTGTATACTAAATATCTTTGTTGACTGTACCTACGTACTGTTTATGATTTTGTTACATTTAATTGATTGTTACAAACCACAACTAAAAAAACACAAAATGCAGTTTTCCAGAAAAGTTATGGCCATACGTTTTTCAGTGTATAAAATTAATAATAATCTTTTCAAAAATCAATGTAGTACTGCAGCTATTTTAATAATTGTAATTAGGTACAGTTGAGTAAAAATCTGAAAGACATTTATTGAAAATTGCTACCAACTTTTTACGCCCACCGTACCTACCGACAAGTCACATTTTAAGTAATGTCACCGTCATACTTAACTGACTACTGGCATTTAATTGTGATTAACATGTCCCGTTTTCATTTAACTTTCACTTAAATGTAATTTTTTGAACGTCAGTCATCAATCTTCAGACTTGACTGGTTATTAAAGTATTGAACAACGTACAAGGAAAATGTTGAGCTTCGCTGGAACGTGAATATTTTTTTCGTATTTTTGAGGATAAGAATTCAAGAATAATGAGCTTCCTCAGTTCCAATTTTGATCAATCAAGCCAGCCTATCACAGAGTACCGTTATTTGCAGGTCTTCTCCGAAAATGGGAGGAAATACACGGGCTAAATGTAAACCACCTCGTCCACAGTACTTAGAGTTATCTAAACTAATCTAAGCGAGGATTATCTACCTCGCTAAGGGATCACTCAAGCACGAGGATGGCACTCAAGGGCCTACTCTACAGTGTGTTTCAAAACTATCTACTAAAATTGTAAACAAATCTTGTTAGATTAAATTCTTATGGAATCACTCACAACACACACATTAAATACATAATTATTATGTACTAGCTGCTGCCCGCGGCTTCGCCCGCGTGAGTGTCGGAAATTACCCCATACATCCCCATGGGTTTTAAGTCTAAATATTGAGTTTCGAGTAAATTGGACAGCGCGTTAAAATTCTTCCATACAAACACTGACACCCCCCAACCCCCCTTTAGGGGGTAATTTAGAAAAATAAAAAACTACAAACTTTATAATTTATTTAGATAACTATTCGTGCGAAGTTTCATGTTTATTACCTCAAGGAATAAGATTTTTCATACAAACTTTCATCCCTTATTTTACCACCTTAGGGGTTGAATTTCGAAAAATCCTGATACACGTTATTCTTAATTTTTGGGTTTAAGTATAAATATTGAGTTTCGAGTTAATCGGACAGCGCGTTAAAATTCTTCCATACAAACTTTGACACCCCCCAACCCCCCTTTAGGGGGTTATTTAGAAAAACAACAAATTACAAACTTTTTCATTTATTTTGATAATTATTCGTGCGGAGTTTCGTGTTTATTACCTCAAGGAATAAGATTTTTCATACAAACTTTCATCCCCTATTTGACCCCCTTAGGGGTTGAATTTCGAAAAATGCTTCCTTATTCCTTGCCTACATTATAAAGGGAACCTCTGTGCAAAATTTCAGCTTTCTAGGTCCAAGGGTTTGGGCTGGGCGTTGATGAGTCAGTCAGTCAGGACTTGTCTTTTTATTAATAGGTATAGATATAGGTAGTAGGATAGGATACTTTTCCGGGATAAAAAGTACCCAGTGTTGTACCCAGGATATTAAAGAATAATTATACCAAGTTTCATCGTAATCGAACCGGTAGTTTTTGCGTGATGCCTGAACAAACAGACAGACAGACAGACAGACAGACAGACAAAAAAATTTTAAATCAAATTTTTGGGTTCGGTGTCGGTCTAGTAACACCCCCTGCCATTTATTTTTTTGATATTTTCAATGTACAGAATTTTCACTTCTACAGATTTATTATAAGTATAGATTAAGAATATTTCAATTTCAATCTCACCACTTTTCCCAATAATTATTATTTGCAACATGATTAAATTGTAAATGAAAAATCATCGACGACAACTTAGGTTCTAAAATTAGCCTCAATTTGACAAAAGAAAAACATTTTCGGTTTAAGTATTCAAATAATCAAATCAAAGCACTCAATTTGTAAGTGGCACTACAAATTGACAAATTAGCATCCAAAGGTACGTTTTCTGTACCATTAAGGCTCGTTCACACCGGCGCGACTTGTCGCGCGACGCGACACCGGCAATTGTTCAATCGTGAAGTTTTATTAGAAAATGTATTGTTAAAGTCGCGTCGCGCGACAAGTCGCGCCGGTGTGAACGAGCCTTTAGTTTAGTTTTACATCAGATATTTTTGGAACAGGGGCCTTAGTCTACTAATTTATAAACGTCACAATGGTGTCATAATGGTTAGTTTTTGACAGTTTTTGTATGGCAAATCTGTCAAAAACTTACCATTATGACACCATTGTGACGTTTATAAATTAGTAGACTTAGGCCCCTGATCATAAGACATCGAATGTTATTCAAATATCTGACTGTTAGTGCATCGATCAATCACAATCTGAATCGTTTTGAAACAGATTGCTAATCCATTGCTTCATAACTTCGAAAAAAAATCTGCTGAACAACGTAAATAACGCAATTAATGTTGTTGAACTTTGAAAATGAAACAGATTAGTATTAATCGCTTACGAAAATGTGTTACGCAATTAGCTATCTGACTCAAGAAAACACCCGCCGACATTGTCGGCTAATTAGGTACTCATAACATCAACGCAGAGTTTTAAAGGTTTCATTTACTTAATAAGAATTGCCTTATTTATAATGGTCTGGCTGATCTTAATATAAAGTGAATAGATAGCACTATTGTATTAGTAACTTTATCTTTCTAAGAATTCTTGAGATTGCAGCTTAACAATTTCTAAGAAATGAACTAACAACTTTGTTTCATCGTTCGATTTGTTTTTAATATCATTATTTACTTCCTCAACTGTCTAGTGAATTTTTGTTTGTTTATTTGTTTGTTACGCTTCCACGCTTGAATTTGGTTGAAATTTGGCACATGGGTAGACCATGACCTGGGTTAGTTCATAGGATACTTTTTATCCCGATATTCTCACGAGATCGAGACTTATGTGGGTGAAACCGCGGGGCGCAGCTAGTACAAATACATAAGTCAGAATCTCGAAAGTTTCCTATTCCGATGGACACTCAGACGGTTGAAAAACTTTAATCTGACCCATCCAATACATACTGAAATTATGTTATAATGAGCTATGATATCACAGACACACGGACAGACTATGGCTTTAAAGTTATTGTAGGTACCCACTCCAGCACGCATAGCATGTCGCCACTGTAGAAATTGGTTTTGTCGACGGAAGAATAGACAAAATGACAATCTGTTATTTTGTCTATTCTACCGTCGACAAAACGTGCGGGGTTCGGTGTTTTAAAATAAAATCAAAACTATCTAGTAATGTTATCTTATGTCTTCGGTTTCCTTATGAACAACTATTATCGATTCTCCTATGGCCGCTATAAAAATATAATGACCAAAAGTTTCCTATTCCTTGCTTTGTAATCAAACACCATACTATTAAGCCAGCATTTTACGAGAATATCACATACACATACAAACAGGCGTAGCGATATTAATGCCCGTTTACACTAACACTAGGAAACATCTAATTGCAATGAATTTTGAATTTTCTACTCTCGGCACTGAGCCGAAAGTTGAAAATTAAACATTGCATTTTTTATTCAGGCATTTAGGTGTCACCTACTGTTAGTGACGCGGGTATTATTGTAACCCATTTTTACTGTAACTTTAATATTATTCACACAAAAACTAGTTTTCGGCATTACGGATATAACTTATCTAAAAGATGATTTTATCATCAAATCATTCCATTTCTAAATGTATCCGGAGGATACTGTCCATCTGAGAGGCAAAACATAAATATTAAATTATATGAAAATAAAATCTTACCTGATTTTATTTTCATATAAATCTCTTGCTAAATACGATACTGGTATAACCCAGAATATCAAAAATCAAGTTTTAATCGAGCATTATATAGAGACCGCACTAATGTTATGGTGTAATAAAAACATGGCACATTATGTTAAGTAGGTACCTTTAATAATTAAATGACCACCATAAAGATTAGAGGAAGCACAGGACATCTCTCACGTTACAATGTTGCTGTATACAAAATATCAAGCCATAATAATATGTTTCCAGTATAAGCTGGACCTTTCACTGTCCGAAAGCTATTAACAATGCTAGGTCAACCTATAATGGTAATCATCGCTTGTAATGTGTAAAACTCTTTTTCTGTACCTATGTGGCTTAGAACATCAAAATATTTCGACCAGCAACCTAATTAAGTAATACACTATCAATCACAATCTGAATTGTTTTGAAACAGATTGCTAATCCATAAGTTCGAAAAAAAAATCAGGTCAACAATGTAAATAACGCAAAGATTAGTCTTAATAGTTTACGAAAATGTGTTTCGCAAATAGATAGCAGTAATAGCCAGTCGATGTCTTTGTGCCTCGTTATTACTTCAATCAAGTCCTGGGTATCGATGGTGGACATAAAGGTGATGACAAACTTCGGGTCACTCTAATTTATTTCTGTGTTGAACACCACGTCACCAATTTTGAATTTGGAGAACCATTCAAATGATGGTCTGTTTAATGTAATCTCCAAATGGCTGGTTGACACTTCCCGTGACCCTAGCATTGCCATACAATGTGGCAATGCCACCAGTCCCTTGGGTATATTACCAGTCAACAGCGATGCGAATGAATTTTTCGATGCCATATTTTAGTTTATTATAATAGTTTTGGTTATCTTAGGATGATAATATATTATTTATTCATTAATTAGTTACAAGCTATTTGTGCAGCCTTTTCCCAAAATCCAGTGTACCTATGTGAAAAGTATTAGTATAATATACAAAGTTATTTTGTTTTATTGTCAAAAACTTCTTTTTAAATGTATTCTAAAAGATTATCCAAATCCCTACCGATTAACGTGGTTTCTGCAGAGACCAACTTGGAACCAAAACAAAAGAAGGAATAAATAAGAATACAATACTAACAATAAAAAAAATAGATGTTTTTTTTTGTAATATTTGTAGACCACAAGCGTTCAAGTCATTATAATAATCTCGAAATCACACCTTCAAGACATGTGCCTCTTTAATAGCCTCCAAATGACGTCTCACATATCGTATATCATTCTAAATGTTTGATTTAGATTTGTCTTAATTTGTATCTGTTTTATATGTCTAAGATTTTTTGTGTGTTAAACTAATTGGCCGTTACGGTTTATATTTTGATTAAGTTCATTGGTGGTCGTAACTTCGTAAGCGAGTTTTCTGTTTCTCACGCAGTGTAATTAAGGAGGTAAAGCGAATTTGATAGTTAGAACTGCTATGTAATTGCGTAACACATTTTCGTAAACGATTAAGACTAATTTGTTTCATTTTGGACAGTTCAACAACATTCATTGCGTTATTTACGTTGTTGAGCAGATTTTTTTTCGAACTTATAAAGCAATCTGTTTCAAAACGATTCAGATTGTGATTGATCGTGTATTCGCAATTAGGGTGCTGATGCTTTAAAGCTTTTATAGAATAGAAAGATCATTTTCAGTACGTACTTAGTGTAAAGTATTAATTTTTTTACACCCAATGGTCCGTCCCAGGAATATAAAGAATTTTTTGCCCGCGGCTTCGCCTGCGTGGAACTCGAAAATCACCCCACGGGAACGTACTACCGGGATAAAAAGTATCCTATCTCCTAACCCAGGTCATAGTCTACCCATGAGCCGAAGTTCATCCAAATCTGTTCAGCCGTTTATAGCGTGAAACCGTAAAATACAAACTCACTTTCGCATCTACATAATAATATTGCATCTCGTTTACCTACATTATCCTTCGAACGACCCTATTACCAATTTTCTCTTTCCTTCCATTGATTCTGTGGAGTAAACAAATTGCAAAGTGCTTGTATTTCTGCGTTGGTGTACCACTCAAAGCTACATTGCATGTTTTTTCTTACAAACAATAATGAATCATGGATGATCTCAAGAATAAGCCTTTAATCCTTCTGCCATGTTTATAACTCACTCGAGTGATAATATCTAGGCCTCTTTGAAGGTTTGTGACCCCTTTGGTTCATTATTCTGAATGTGTCTTCAGTTTTTATTCGAATATTTAGTTGTATGTGTTTTGTCTTGATCATTTAGCATTTTTATTGCACCTGGAGCTTGTTTCATAGATGATTCTTGGTGGAGAGACTTTACGACGACGACTTTCCACGGTATTCACCGAAGTCATCGAAGTTGACATTTTCGGAACACATGACATCACCAACAGAGAGAGGAGCTCGTGGCTAAGTAATAACAGCCGCACGGGTCGATCCATCAGGTTAAGCTACGCTTGCCGGGGTTGGTCCGTGGATGGGTGACCATCTTTACATACCGAGACTTCTCCGTGCTTCGGAAAGCACGTTAAGCCGTTGGTCCCGGCTGTCATTCGTGGATCTTTGACAGTCGATACGAGTCGGCAGAAGCCCGAAAAGTCTGACAACCAGTCTTACCAAGGGGTATCGTATTACCCAGTTACTGGGTTGTGGAGGTCAGATAGGCAGTCGCTTCATGTAAAATACTGGTATTCAGCTGCATCCGGTTAGACTGGAAGCCGACCCCAACATGATTGGGAAAAGGCTAGGCAGAATGAGATGATTCTTGGGATCTTTCTTTTCTTCCTTTGAAGAATACTGTACTGTTTCAGTCAAGGCTTCTATTATAGTATAAAATATTTGCTTTAACGCCTTACAGAGTTGTCATTTGCCGCCGTTGGTGCCTGCTGTCATTCGTAGATCTTCGAGAGTAGATATGGGTAGTCAGAAGCCCAAATGTCTGACAACTAGTCTGATATCGTGTTGCCCAGTAACTAGGTCCGTTGTGGAGGTCAGATAGGCAGTCGTTCCATGTAAAATGCTGGTATTCAGCTGCACCTGGTTAGAGTGGAACCCAACAACAACATAGTTGGGATTTATACACATCGTTCAATAACATTAGATTACACAATGAAAGTTTTATTTCGTAAATCAAATCCATATTATACAGTTATGAACAAAACGATTGCATGACAACTTGCACTTAATTCTGAGAACGTGACTATTCTATTAATACGGGACAACTATCTACTGATGACTACGTATTTTTTGTATATATATCTGTATATGTAGACTTTTATTAATGATAACTTTGACCCACGCAAAGCAAATTCAAAAACAAACACACGCACTTCAAACATTAGGCCTGCTCAAAGAAAATAACCTCTATACTAAGAACATAACCACCAAATATCTTCACCTATCCATAGTTTTCCAATTACTTGAATATATAATTACATTCCTTATTTTATGTATACTAATTTAACTAGCAAACTATGTACATGTATATAGAAAAAGGGGAGGGGAAAGAATCATAGGGCATCGAAGAATTAGTCCGCGTCGCTGTCAATACCAAAAAAATAAATAAAAAAATACTTGAATAAAAGTCTTGAAAACTATTGATAGGTTTGGCACAAATCAGAGAAGATTTGGGAGACGGCGATGAAGAAGGTTATGTTAAGGAGGATGATACCAATAATATCCTAGCAATTAAACAATTCGTTAGACTACATTATATTCAGAGTTTATTTAAGGAAATCGTCTGCTTTAAGAGAACCTATATGAATTTTGTGTTAACTTGCATCTTCGCTTGATTTTAATCAGGGATACAGATAGCAGTTGCGGATGAAGATTTTTAAGCATTGCGAATGCGGATGATAAAAAATGCGGAAGCTCCGCAATTGTGGATGCTGATGCGAATATCCGCAACTTCCCTGCACCCTAATTGCGTAATACACGATCAATCACAATCTGAATCCATTGCTTCATAAGTTCGAAAAAAAAACTGCTCAAAAACGTAAATAACGCAATAAATGTTGTTGAACTGTCAAAATGAAACAGACTTGGCTTAATCGTTTACGAAAATGTATTACGCAATTAGAGAGCTGATCTTGATAGGCCCTAGTGCATAATAGACCTTCCTTAAAATTAATGGATATACTAACGAAAAAAATCCAACACTGTTTATTTAATCAGGCAGCTAATCATGGGCTTATGTTTAGCATCAGATTAATATGAATGGATCCACGTACTTTATGGGTCAATGAACTCAAATCCGAAGGAGATACTCTGTAGATCATACTTGTACCTATGTACATAGCGTTACAACTAACGTTTGTGTTTAGGAGTCAATCAAGCTACAAGGCTTTCATTAATCTATTCTTTATTGATTTTGATTAATCAATCCGTTTCAAAGTCTATGGAGCTAAAGTAAAATCTTAAATGTGATTTTGTTTTTTGGCTTTTAAGTTTTTTAATTTATTAGTAGTGTTTTTTTTGTATTTTTGTCCGTCGATATTTTCGTCAATTGTGGATGGATTTTGTTTTTTTTTTGTCATTTGGTAGAAGAAGCTGAGCAAGTTTCTTCTAAAATCCCATATAAATGATATTCATAATCATTTATTTGTCAGAATATGGTACATTTTATAGTGGTGGTAATGGTGGTATTTATTACTCTGCTTGGGTATTTTTTGAGTGGCCAAAAAATAAAATTCAAAACCAAAGACTTCTGAAATTAAAGTTATATTATATTTCACTTTGTAGTGTTTTTTTAGAAGGCGGTTGTTTTTTTTTTTTTGTTAAAAGTTTTTTATTTCTGAATTCAGCATCAATGTTTGCACGTTTGTGTCCTCTTCCGTCCTGCTTACCCATTAGTTAATTATCCTAATTATTCTCTTGAACCTTGAATTTTTATTCATCGTTTGTTGAATTGGTCATGTCTTCAGAAGTCTAATTGATAATCCCATTAAAATTGTTGTTTATAAGTTCATAGTTACCTACCTATCTTATGGGATCAGTGGATCACCTATTTGATGTAACTTGAAGATCAAATCCATCTGTTATTCCAAAAGTTTAATGTGGGCACATTCTCAGCCGTATTGTAAAAAAAAAGATTCAAATAAGAATACTAGCTTAGTAAACATAAGAAATACTTTTGATGTCAAAAACGCCAAAATAGAAGATTCATATAAGAATTCTGAAGTTTCTCTCCGTATTTTAAAGAGACTTCAAAACTCATAACTACTTTAACGATTTGATCTCTGAACGCGCATTGTTTTTTTTTTGGTCTTAAGCGCTCGTAACTTTAACAATGCTATGAGAGATCTAACACGTCTGTAACTTTAAGCATGGCTTTACAATTCAAGTTACTATTTCCCTCAAGCCTACATAGTTACAAAACAGCAAAACGAGAACCTTCAAGAAAGTCTTATTCAACCGCGTTCATATCAGATATGGAAATTAAGCCACAATGACTCCAATATAAAAGGTCTTTGCTTTACCAACGCCTATATTTTTATACGTATGCATAATGCGACCTGAGACGAACACAACAGGACTAAAACGAAAACAATAAAGAAAGCGCACGTATAAATCGACTTACCAGTTTTTGTTGAATCAAGATAAATCGTTGTACTAATCGACACGAGATGCTGGGACCAGTACCGATACCAATTTCACCGTACCGAAACTTAGCACAACACAGGATGCAAAGTTGCAATGCAAAACGTCACTAGTTGAAAAAACATCAACTGAAAATCGTAGACACGATTGTTTTAAAACGTAACAAACTCACTCGTACACTGTTTTATTTATAATACAGAATGTTTTTGTGATTAAAAAACGATGATTCGATGATGCGTGGAAGGCGAACCGTCGCCGTGCGGTGCGCCGGCGCAGGCCGATCTAAAACTGACCGAACCGGTCGTCGTCGTGAAGTCTCCGAAAGAAGGATCGTGACCGGCCGCCATTGGAGCCGATACACGCTCACTTCATAGTGTACGTGAGTGTTTGTTAACGTTACTCTTACTTTAATCATTGTTATGTATTATTTATTAAACATTTCATCTAATAAGACAACTGTCCTTACAGCAGCTGTACACGTCATTATCATTATCTTCTTAAATATGTCTCTCTGCGTCATTTGATTCTTGTCATTTACGTTTAGATCCTAATTGGTTGAAATAGCTCCTGTAGGTAGATAATGTCTTATTTTACGATATGATGCTTTCAAAATATAAGATAGTACAATCTTTGTAATGTTGAGAACATTATTTTAATTATATAAATGGCTCGTAGCTTGCAATTCTGGTATAAACGGCTCTATGTTAATAAATGAAGATATAAAACTTACAACATACTATGAATAGAAAAAAAAACCGTTTTGGTTTATTTATACAAGTATTACTCAAGAACAGCAGAACTGTTTTCTATAAACGTTTTATTGCAGTAATTAAAGTCAACTGGCTTTGTAATGTTATGGAGGATTACCAGAGCACATACGCAGTCATCATCTATTACAAAACAATTGGCAATGTTGATTGTTATATAGATGCAATTAATCAAATAACAGACAGCAAAAGAAAGCTGCAACATAAAAACTGCACTAATTCGACTTATGACCTCTTTCATGTAAACCTTTTCCCTAAAGACAAATATAACAACGAGAATAAGTATTATAAACAAGAAATAACAAGTACAGTACAGAGAAGAAAAAAAAAACTTTCTTCTCTATACCGTTGAGTAACTGTTCTAAGGAGGAACAGGATGCAGAAAGGCGAGTACCGAAAAGAATGGCATAGCATTACATTTAGGAGACTAACACTAAGCATTTTAGTGGATACCTACAGGTTAAAAACAAGATAATAGAACCGCTCTTTCGGAATCAAATACTTGTGCGATATTCCTTGACAATGCTGATCTCCTAAATCTTATCATCGTCATTTAGCCTATTTCCTTTTATTTTAGCCATCATAGGGAACCACCAGTAGAAGTTTAAAAGCTGAACTGTCTTCTCAAGGCAAGATATATTAATTTCTTTTAAAATTTGTAATGGAAACCCAAATATTTTTTTCCGAAATTAGCACAAAACCTTCGCCAAGAAAATTGAGGCCTATCGACGTCGCTATAAACACATTTGACCGATAAACATTGCTATCTCGTCATATCACTTGCAATCGTGCGGATAAGAACACGACAACAGCCGACAATACCCGATGCAATGTCAACATATGTGATAAGTGATACTATACAATTAAACTGTGCCGTTGGTATATCTAATCTGTTTTAGATATTATGGTCTCGTTTTGCAGTCATTATGATGATATTATGGAACCATTTTTTTTTTGCGGTTGTGTTCTTTTTGAAATAGGTTATCTGAGGATTTTGGCGATATAGAAAGTAAATAGAGGTCTGTAAATAAACAACATTTATTATGCACGCTACGGTGCTCATATCCTCAGCAACAGGATGGAAATCAGTAGAGGCAAAATCAGACAGAACTTCTAAAAGAAGATAGAAGAAAGTAAGGTAGGTTATTTCCAAATAGCAGACTTTCAGAAAAAACAAAAGCTGCAACAAACCAAGAGAACTAATAAATAATACTCGTAGCGAAAACAATAATGGAAATTCAACCGAAGAGGAAAAGAACATCATTAATAATATCATTAACAGCGATATTTTGTAGAACAAATCAAATTAACATCATGCACTGACTAAAATAAAAATTCCAATGTAGGTGTATTTTGTGTAGCCAGTGTACGCCAAGAAAAATATTTATTTGGCACTTGTATGAATCTAATATTACATGAAAAATTACATCTGTATTACCAGGCATGTAGACTAGCCTACTAATTCACTATAATTTAGATATGGGTTACTCGTCTTTCAGTCTTTACAGATTAATTCCGATTAAAGAAAGAAAACGAGGTTGCGGACCAAATAGGTTAATGTAGTGTTTGATAGCGGAAACATCTGAGAATAGCTCGCGTTTCCACATCTCTATCTAAATTCCCACTTGTTAATTACTATGGCTTGTTTATATGTTGCGGAATTCAGGCACCGCGGAAGTAGGGGGCCGAGGAGGCCAAATAAAATCAAACGGGGGGGCCGCGCCCCCCTTCAATATTACTACCTGGTGAAGAAGGTTTCTCTGTGCTATCTTGTGTATCTGTGTAATCTAAAGCAAATGTTTCTAATATCGTATATTAGAAACATTTGCTTTAGATTTAAATGACATTCTTAGGGAACTCGCTTCAAATACAGCTGAAAGGCGCAATGTCTTTGGTATCGTGCTGAGTGAATCTTTGCAATGTAAGTAATAAACAAAATATTTTTTATAATTTGTCTGTTCATTTGATTGACCATCATCTCTGTTTCGTCTTATTACTTCAGTGAATTGACCGGAGGAGGGCGGGCCCGGAGATTGAAGGAAGGGGGTGCCCGAAGATGTTTGCCCCCTCCCGTCATCGAGTTCTACCGCGGTCCCTGGCGGAATTAGAGAAAAATGCTGCTTCTAATCCTTCCTTATCTTGAGGGCACGTAGCTTCCCTACTATTACCGCTCCACTCGGTCTACTCCTTGATATGCAATGGCCTCTGTAGCCCCATGAAACATGAGGCTCCATGGGGCTAGTGCAAATCTTGGGGTTCATTCGATTTATAGTCTGGATAAACCAAGCTGGTATCGGTGCATTTCATTCATTCATTCACGATACAAGAATCAAAGTCGATGGATCGCTCTAAATATCATAAATATAACGCCATTGAATTCGACCCATTAACTATTATTAAGTTTATCTACAAACTCCATCGCAGTAAAGCTTTACAACTTACAATGCAATAAC
The DNA here is from genome assembly GCA_914767815.1 of Eupsilia transversa. Classification (NCBI taxonomy): domain Eukaryota; kingdom Metazoa; phylum Arthropoda; class Insecta; order Lepidoptera; family Noctuidae; genus Eupsilia; species Eupsilia transversa. The sequence continues at coordinate 9,447,325 of OU611893.1, read as the reverse complement.
AAAGAGGCAAAATTGCAACTTTTAATTGAAGTCAAACCGGATTGATATCCCAATAGCAAGAACTCACTTTCAAATTAAACCATGCGTGTACTACGTTGAGAACTGGCTATTGTTTTAATATAAACTAATTTCATAATACGCGTTACAGACCAATACTTCAATTAGGTATTGTCTGGCAGGACAATATATGAAAGTGCCATAAATCTGATAAATATTTATAGAGGAGGCTTATGTCCAGCTGTAGAATGATGGAACCTGAATGTAATGAAGTACAGTGCTGATCACCTAGGTTTTGGCTAAGGTTGCTAATGGGCCAAACCCTCTGTCGGTATCTAAGCCACACAGAGGATATGATTATCTAACTAAGGATCAACAGCATGCATCAACAACAACATGGTAAATTACTCGCTATTACAAAGATATTGCAGGTCCATATTCTTTAAGGGGGCAATTTAAGTTCGCGGGCGCTCAGAGAGGGGACTCTGTCCGCACATCGAGTGACCTCAGGGATGACGATGCACAGTGGTCATGCACTGCCTTGCACATTTGCACAGTAAGGTCAGTCTCCCCAGGGATGTGCCCTCACAGGTGTTGAGAGAGGGGGTTTCAGATCGGTCTTTTGGGTAACCACCACGGTGGCTTTAGTGCGTGACTCCCAGACTCCCCGGTCTTATCCTCAAACCCCGGGCGCGTTTGGAAGGTTTCGCGCAAAAACAAAAAAAGGACCATAATCTTTAAGCTCAATATGCTATGAGATAAAAACGAAAGATTACGTATCGATTACTTATACATTGATGATTGTTATTTTATGGATAGTTGTTTCAATTGAATGTTTGCGGCACTCATGCGCATTGTAAAATGAAATATGAAGTAGAAATCTCGTGCGGATATATTTTTACGTGTGGCCTCACTGCACGTGGGATGCAGCACGCCGCACGCACCCAGTGACAGTTTTGGTTAACAGCACGAAGCCCATTTTCCGTATGAAAAGCGTCGTTTTAAAGTTAGCGCAGTTCGGAAACGAATTCTTAATCGATCTAATAGACTGAATTCTGGACCTTTCAAAGTTCCAAAGGACCAGGAGTTCTTTTATGAATCATTACCGAAGTTTACCTCAGTAAATCGGTAGGTACAACTTCTTCGTCAACTAATTCTTTTGTCCCAGATTTTGTTAATCATGAACTCATGCTTGAAGATTAAGCTCACACCATTGTCTTCTGCTCTGTGCTTAACTGGGTTTCAGCTGTTATGGTGTGATAAAGTAACATGGTTCATTTGCTACATTGTAAGTATGGCAGAAGCAATACCACATTTCAAACAGAATTATAACATCACGCTTGTAATTAAATCAATGTAATAATATTACACCCACATTTCACCAGTTATGTTTAAGTCCCTTATCAACCTGGCAAAAATCCAAATCCCTGACGGAAAACCCAATATCACTTTGTCCGACCGGGGAACCAAATTTTAATCCAGGACCTCATACGCAGCAGTAGCGCTTACGAACACTAGATCAACGAGGCGTTCAAAAAGCAAAAACTAATTAATTATTATGGAATTTGTTAAAAAAATGATGGCTTGATTACCTCTTAAAACGAGTTATTTAATAAACAAAACTATTTAAAAAAACTTACAAAGCAAAAAGCCAACGTCACGTGGTGTTCCCAGGCGGTCACCCATCCAAGTACTGACCACGCCCGATGTTGCTTAACTTCGGTGATCGGACGAGAACCGGTGTATTCAACGTAGTATGGACGTTGGCGATAGCGTAGACAAAATTATCAATTGGTATCTGAACTTTGACGTCACGGGTCCGTCACACTCGCCAATTTTTACTGTTTTTTTCTGATTCGTTCCTCTATAGAAATCGACTGGTGGTTGTACAGTATAAAAAAAAATAGGAATTACTACTGAAAATAGCAAAAAGCCAACGTCACGTGGTGTTCCCAGGCGGTCACCCATCCAAGTACTGACCACGCCCGATGTTGCTTAACTTCGGTGATCGGACGAGAACCGGTGTATTCAACGTAGTATGGACGTTGGCGATAGCCTGGTCAAAATGATCAATCCGTATCGGGACTCTGACGTCACGGGTCCGTCACACTCGCCAATTTTTACTGTTTTTTTCTGATTCGTTCCTCTTTAGAAATCGACTGGTGGTCGTACAGTATAAAAAAAATTAGAAATTACTACTGAAAATAGCAAAAAGCCAACGTCACGTGGTGTTCCCAGGCGGTCACCCATCCAAGTACTGACCACGCCCGATGTTGCTTAACTTCGGTGATCGGACGAGAACCGGTGTATTCAACGTAGTATGGACGTTGGCGATATTCTAGTCAAAATTATCAATCCGTATCTGAACTCTGACGTCACGGGTCCGTCACACTTGCCAAAGTATGCGATTATTTTAATTTTTAGTATTTTCCTTTATTTATTAAGAAAGTCAATAAAACGAAGAAGCAATACTCCTTAGTTTTATATTTAGTTTTTTGTATTGTTTTGTGTTGTATTTTGTGTTTTTGTATTTTCTTCCTGTAAGCTAATAAAAGCATTTTCTTTATTTTTTTTCTTTACTTAAAAATCGCTGACAATCACACCCCAACTTTACCAGCACATCGTAACGGCTCTTCGATTCTCAGAAACTTCAAGTTGTGGCGTGGTCATTGTTTTTGTAATGTCATGTTGGTTTTATTTTTACAGATTACAGTACACAGGCTTATTTGATGAATGTTGTATGGCTTTGCTTGATAGACGGATTGCTGTGACGGTCGTTGAGAAAAATGTGGGTTTTTCTTTTGTTTCAGTTCACGCATGATTGGTGGAATAGACCATGACAATATTAGAGATGACATTCATTTTCTGAGCAATCAGAAACGGTAGGTACCTACCGTAAAATGCTGTAACTTTGCCTGGATTTTGACGTTTTTTGTTCGTATCTCTAAATCTACTTATTATTATGACTTTAAAAAACTTTCAGATGGAAAACAGACCTTATGCCTTGCCCGGTAGGACACAAATCTATTTAAATCATGCCGTTTTTCAGAATTACAAACACTCAAAGTCGTAGGCAAAGTTGTAGGTGAAAGACACAACTTTGCCTAGAAGGATATCTCAATAAATGTATTGTTGATCTTTCTAGTATTTTTTTTTCCGTGTTCATGACACACCGTGTTTGTGGGGGCAGTTAAATCATTGGCATGACGGTTTTATTTTTTATTTTTAACGGCTTTTAGGCAATGTTGTAGCAGGTACCACAAACTTGTCATACAAAAATGTCGTTGACTGAAGGGTTGTCCCAAAAAAATACGGATTATTTTCTTAAACTTTAAAACAAATTGCTACTGAGTAAAAATCACAAATATGATTCTTTTTTAGCAATATTTTATCCAACCCTAGACCCAGGCAAAGTTGTGTCATCAAGTTTCCAAAACAGTGCACAACATTGCCTACTAAATTATTTTAATGAAATCGTGTTCTTTTAATAAAAATATCAAGCAATACGGAAAGTAGACAGTATTTTCTTCCCCTGGGATGTTATAGCTGCAAGAAAACACCTTTTCTTTAGCTACACGAGTGTTAAGTGTCGTGTAACTTCAAAAGTTACACGACACTTTTAAATTTTACCCACTCCCACCGATGTTTGTCGGACAACTGACAGAGTAACAATGAAGTTACCATTACAAAAAATGAAAAATATGTTGCCCTAATAATGTAAAATCACTACCAAATGGTAAAAAATAAGAAAAAACTAAGCAAACGCGAAATATCATAATTGAAACGAAATAGGCAAATTTGGGCTTAGTTGGCAAAGTTGCAGCGTTTTACGGTACTTATATAGAAGAAATTTAACAAATTATTTTGATCTCCTCTCATTATCTGCAAAATAGCCGCTAACGCTGAAGTTTGAAATAAAAATTAAAAAGAGTTGTCTTACGGGTCCCACACACATATAAAGGCTCGTGCATATTAGCGCGACTTGTTCAACCTTGATGTTTTCTTAGTAAAAGTCGCGTCGCACTGCCGCATCGCGCCTGTTTGTGGGAGCCTTAAAAAACCTGCGTCCGAGTACTACCTATCTATTAAAGTGTACCTACACTAGGTATAACATAAGAAAGTCTGGGTGTCTTTACAGCGTGTTGACGGTCATTGAACTCTATCTAATTATCAGGTATCATAGGACCGATATCCTTTATAAACTTTCTATCTTATTGATAGTAAGTCACGACCATGTCTATTGAATGCAAATTAATGAATATAATAAGCTAGTAAGTGCACTGGTAATCCCTGAAGAATGTGCTGTATCATTTCGATCATAGTAAATACCTAACTAGAACTGTTTCTTCACTATCTTCAATCAATGAAAATGTTAGAACAATAATTATAAGGTAATGTGATAATTATGTGCCTACCTACCCCTATTTACTAAATATTCATGAAATAACAAAAAGAGGAAATGACAAAAATGTAATTAGATAGAATGAAGACTGAAAGTTTAGTATATCGTTACTTACCGTCATCTCTGTCCACCCCTCAGGAACTTACTAGACAAAGCTTGACAAGATAGTAGTTTACTACTTTTTTCAGTAGATGGCAGTGCCGCTGCGCTCTTGGAAGAACATTGAAAGCCTATAAATTATTTAGACCACTTTGGCTTGCGATTTGTAAATTTCTTACCAATGGTTTTGGGGTACTTAATAAATAATCAATTTGATTTTATCCGGTCTTTTTTGGAGTTTACAATAATATTTACCTAGCAAATAATTCCGTACGTTAAACGAAACCAAGTAATAGATTATCTGTGGCTTCGGCGCGTTCCAGTTAAAGATTCAGAAAACGCCATGATATTGAGCGGTTTCCTGTTGTTCTCTCTCATCCCAAATCGTTAGTTAGAACAAGAAAGATTAATATAAATGCTATAAATATAATCAAAACCAAAATTTTTGACACTTTCTAATTTAAAAATTTGTCGACAACGAAGTTGTTTGGGCGTACTTTATCGCATAATAAGTATACATTTTCCGTCGTTGTAAAGGCCAAATCTTAGAAATTCATACCCTAAAACACCAAACCCATCGGCATATTCAAAATCCTTCAGGTGTTCAGTTAGAAACTCCTCATCCAAATAACTGTTAATTTCTAGGTGTGGCTGTTGTTCGCGCGAATTTCTCGCTAAATACGCGTGAAATCGGTACAAAAACGTAATACAGAAGTGCCAAAGAGTGTTCTAAAAGTACAAAATATGGCTCCATTACTGGAATCATGCTGGTCGCCATGTATTTGGTCTTCAACCGTGAAGAGTGGGAGCCGAGCGGTTGCTGTGTATACAATTGCTATGAGCTTGATCTTAATTACGTTTATTGGATATCAAATGAATGGCGGTGACTCCACGCAGCTCTGGAACCCGCTGTTCGAAGCTGATGTTAGAGGATGTGAGTATACTTTCATACAACATTCTTAAGTTGTTTACTTATATTTTGTTACTTACCTATGTTCATTGGACCATTGTTTTGATCATCTTACTAAGAAGGCTTCCATAATGAGTATTATGAATTTGTAACACAGCAAATGTATAGGTACAGGGTAGCATTCTATCTCAGTCAAAAGTTCTTTAACTTTCCAATGGTTTCTTTGAAAAAATGAAAGTGCGAAGACTATAATATTGAACTGGTACTTAATATTGTGCTATGGACTCAAAAACATGACAGACATTGAGTTCAATGAATGCTTGTTTTTAACTGAAAACAATTTCTGAAAAAACATAAATGTAAGTTGTTGTTAAGTTTTTCATACCGTCCCTTAAATTTGGGTTTATTCTACTCACAAACAATGACTATATAAATTGCTTAAAAGGTTGTAAGTAACACACCATGATGTAAATCATATGGCGGCTCGGAACATGACGCAAGTAACAAATTCACATATCAGTTTAGGTGAACGGTGCAGTATTGCACAGCCAGTAGCGCACTTCAGAACCACCATCAAGTACTGCGTACTGTATGAAGGTGTCATTTGACAAAAGGGGGTACTGAGGGGCGTCGCTCACACGAGCTGGACTCGAGGCGGCGTCAAGGCACAGGCGCACAAGCGGCGCGCCGTTTCTACGTTTTCTTAGGAATTAATGGCATTGCGCTCATATACTAGAGTCGCGGCACGGGCGGACGAGCATACAGTCCTACACAGAGACCACGCCTCGACCGTGCCGCAATCTCGCCTCGACTTACCAGTGAGCGACGCGGCTTACTCTCACATAATATGAATGTGTATTATATCAGAATCTGGACTAAATCACATTAAAGTTGTTAAGTTAAAGAAATAATTATTCTAAACAGTTTTATTTTACTTTTCAGCTCTGCTAGTATTTGGGGGTATATTCATCGCAATACTTATACTACTGATCATCTTCTCTATATTGATGGTAAGTTAAAATAATATAATTATTGTAATCACGTTAACATCCCCACATAATAGTAGCAGTGGTGGCACTTTGTTTAAATTATTTCGTCACCAGTGTGCTCAAAACGGTGATGGAAAACATTGTGAGGAAATTGGAATGTCCAAACCAAAATTCATCATGAGACATCTGCCATCCTGCACTGGGTCCGCATGGTGGTTTATGGCCCACTCTCTCTCACAGAGAGGTTGAGCAGACTTGCTCTATTGAATGACTATTTCATGCAATCGTGACAATATTTTAGGTCAATTTTTGCTTAGAGAGTTGTCGATTAGAGTTTAATAATTTTAACTCTTTAGATACACATTTGTTACATTCGCGAATCGTATTTTCATCAACATTCAACCTGTCACTGACATTCGAATTTCGTGGGCTACCTCAGGGTACACGTTGTAGGTTCAATAAGTTGTCACAAGGAAATAGTATTTGTATTATTATGTGATATCACCTATCTCTGTGATTGCTGGCTATCCTGTAATTGGTGATTGTATAAGTTCGAGGCTATTGTTACCTATAGTACATACATACATAAACTCACGCCTTTTTCCCATTGGGGTAGGCAGAAACTACAGAACGCCACCTGCTACGATCCTTACAAACTTACCTATAGTACTTAAGATATATTATATGCAGAAGCTGTTTGTGTACCTCTATAAATAAATAATTAAAATTAATTTGAATGACCTAGTAATAGTACTTTCAGGTACTGGCTGTTAGTGTTTGTAAAAGCAACAAAACGGAGGAATTCATCCTTCTGCATGGCAGATTTCTTGAAAAATTATAATGTTCCTTTTATATAAAAGCAACCAAGCACTGTTAACTAATGTTTAATATTTGCTTATGTTATCTTATGTTCAATTAGGTAATTCTAATTATGTTATGTCAACCATTTCCAGGTGGTGGGCATCAACATCTGGATGCGAGGCTTCATCCTGCCGTGGCTCATCACTATGGGACTGATCATTGTGTTCCAGCTGCTATTCGGACTCTGGCTTCTTGGAGGATATTATATTTATGTAAGTAGGCTTTTTCATAAGTTATCAGTGTTAACGCGCAGACTGTGCGTAGCAGTGCCGCGAGTCCACTGTGCGGTTGATGGCCCGCGGGGCGCGAGGGCCGCGCAGCCACGGCGTCGCGTCGCCGCCCGCTAGCCGCCGACAGTCTGCTCGGGTCACTTGAAGAGCGTGTGCGCACGCCACGCGTCACTTGCCCTATGTGTACAATTGTTGAGCAATATAGACCCTATACTGAATAGACTCGCCTATTATTGTAAAAATGACCCTAAAGTTGTATCTTTTTGTCACAGTGTCTGGAAAATTGTACATCCAAAATTATACACATATAATATCTTTCTGCTTGGTAAAAGCGCTGTGTATAATATTTTAGGCACACATTATCTACACATTTATTATGCAGAAATGAAAGCCTGTCACAAATTTGACAAAAATTGAAGGAAAGTCCACTTAAGGGGTAGCGCTGAGGTTTTTAAAAATTGAATGAACACCACTACGGTCATGAGCGCATTAATTCTAATGTCTACTAAGGTTGTGGATTGATAATTGCAGTAGTAGGTTTTATTGCAGGTTATATTGGCTTATTATGTTTCCAATAATGACAAGTTGTTATTAAGTATACATATAAACTTTAAGGATGGAGGAGCTCGTGGCTAAGTAAGAACAGCCGCACGGATCGATCCATCAGGTTAAGCTACTCTTGCCGGTGTTGTTCAGTGGATGGGTGACCGTCTTTACATTCAAAATCAAAATCAAAATCAAAATCAAAATATTTTATTTCACATAAACCTACATGGGCACTTATGAAACGTCAGAATCTAGGTGCACGGTTCCAATTGGTCGTTTCCTATGGAGAAGAGCCGGCAAGAAACTCCACGGTTACTCTTTTAAAAATAAATGGGTTTTACAATGCTTTAAAAAATGTACAGTTTGAATAGGTATGCGAGGACAGCGTAGGCCTGTCAACAAGATACTTAAAAAAATAGAAAATAGTCTGCAAATCGACAGTCTGTTGTGCCTACAACGTTCTCACATTCACAAAATATAAAGGAATCTATATAAAGGTCGAATAAAATAATAAAAACCAATTTAACCCAAATGGTTGTCACTACAACTTTAACCAATCCGAATGAGAACCCTACTTTAAAATGAAATTTGAATTGTAGGCGAGACTCCTCCGTGCCTCGGAAAGCACGTTAAGCCGTTGGTCCCGGCAGTCATTCGTGAATCTTTGGCAGTCATGACGAGTCGTCAGAAGCCCAAAAGTCTTACCAAGAGGTATCGTATTACCCAGTGACTGGGTTGTGGAGGTTTCGATAGGCAGTCACTCCATGTAAAATACAGGTATTCAGCTGCATCCGGTTAGACTAGAAGCCGACCCCAACATAGTTGGGTAAAGGCTAGGCAGATTGATTTTGATTGATAAACTATAAGGATGCTGCATTGTTTATTATTTCAGTTGGATGCAACCTTCGCTGCTCTTGTGGACTTCTTGTGGATGGCATACAATGTAAGTGTTGAAATAATATCTTTTTAATATTAAACAATTTTCTCGATGAGAAAGGAACCAAAATTCGTCACATTTATAATATTCTCCATCGGTGCGGTGACTGAAAAGTTGTGGGTTGTGATTTTGTGTGTTGTCGGTTGTCATGGTATGTGCATGTGATGCGGAGGAATGAGAAAAATGTCATGATGAAAGTTGTGAGTATGAATGTGGATGGCTATAAGAGTATGGGAAGACCAAACCAACGATGAATGAACTGCGTGAAAGATGATATGGCTAGAAAGGGGGTGACTACTGAGATGACGACTAATAGAGAAGTATGGAAGAAAAAGACACAAATAAATTGAGATAATGGTCTTTTATTTTTTCAGATCTACTGCTGGCTCTGCGTGTTCTCACAATACCAAATAATATTGGAGATGCAGTCGCCCAACATAGAAATATTAGTGGAATATTAAAACCAATGTTCGCACAAATGTCCGTAAGGTATGGTGAGGTAATTATTTTTAAAATCACTCTTTAGAAACAAATGAATTTTCCATAGAAAAATCAGGCACATAGAATCAAGCATTATAATTATTTACGTAAATCAAAACTCAATGAAGGTAGTATTATATTTAAAAAAAATAAGATTGAATGTTGCCTTTCAATTAGATTTGCACAAGTTTTATTGATATACAAGTAGACTTTACATAGATTTATATATTTGTTATATTTATGTAAGTAGTTAGTATACGTCGAATGTGCCTAAAGTTAAAAAGTTGAGATATTTGAAATGCTTTGTAAAAGGTTCACATTTTAGACTATTATTTGTATTTTTCTTTGTGTTCAAAATGATGTATATATACAGAGTGGATTTTTGAGATGAGGCAGTAAAGGCAGGTACCTTAACCATTGTCGCTATAAGAAAATGGTCTTAGGAGACTGTCCTTAACTTTTTGAGATATTATGATTTGCATTCACAGGATAAGGTACCTGCCCTTACTGACCCGTCTCAAAAATCCATTCTGTATAAAGTTATTTTTACGTCTAAGAAGTATTATGAACACTGGACCTGTAACTGTTATATTTATAAGCATTTATTAAGTGTATAACGTGTGCCTAACTTAAGTGTATTTAGCTTTAATTTGGACAAAAAGAAATCAGTTTGGTGTGGCGCAACGCAACGCAAGATTTATTGTGCTAACGCAACGCAATTTATGGTAACAATGCAATCCGCAACGCAAGTGAGGCACTTGTCCCACCGCCCGCCGGCGTACAACGAGAAGCAAGTTGAGCTAGCAAATTAAAAAAAAAACCGGCTAAATGCGAGTCGGAGTCGCACACGAAGGGTTCCGTACAGTTTTAAGGCCGAGATATACAGACGCTGACATACAGACGGATGGATGGATAGCGGAGGCGTTTGGCACCCTTTGGGTGTGGAACTTGTTAGGTACTAGTAGGCGAGCAGTAGTAGTAGCAGTAGTAGTACTCGCTGGCATGCGTATTGTACCAAGCGTGAGTCTCCCAGTGAGTGTTCTGCCCGCCAAGTGAGGGTCGCTGAGTACTCTCTGGGGAGGGACACACAGAAAAGACGTAAGACGAAGTCGCGTCGCAGACTTACCGCGACTCGTCCGCGGCCTGTCTTTTCTGTTTATTTTGTGTCGCGACTTCGCGACACTTCCGTACATTTTGAATGAAAATTTATTGAAGGGCCGCCCCGTCTGCGACGCGTCCTCGTCTTAAGTCTTTTCTGTTTGTCCCGCCCCTTTGGCTGCGTTCCGAGTTACGATGTAATCGATTTGAACGTGCTAACACCCGTTCCGAATAAGCGTTAGCGCGATATCGATGTCCCGTGAATCGTCATAGATGACGTCATGACAGAAGACATCTGCTACCATGTTGTGCCGTTGTGCGATTACTCTTTGGGTGATAATCAGAGGGGGATAAAAATCTACCAACCCACACTGAGCCCGCGTGGTGGATCCACTCCATCTCGCAGAGAGGAGGCCGGTGTCTCCGCAGTGAGAACGTAAAGGCTGATTAGGCTCATTTTCCTATCTTTTGTTGCGATACCGCACCGCACTGTTTTGTTTTTGTCCTTAGTTCTAAGAACTGACTTGATGTTATCCGTCCAATGTCTTTATATACAAATCTTAAATCTTGTTTTTTTTTTAAATTAAATATGAATCTCGTCCACAAATGTTTTTGCATTTGCTAAAATAAGTATTTGTATTTATGATGACGCCTTATATTTATATTACAAGGATTTTTAAATCAATTGAATCAATAGATAAATTGTATTTTTCAACATTGTTTCTTCGTGATAAATGCGACCAGTAAATAGTTTCTTAGCAATGAAATTAGTTAACTAATGCTGCTATGTTTATTCATTTATGATTGTGCATTGCATTGTGAACTTTACGCTGATTGAAATAAGGTTTAAAACCCGCATGCTCCTGCAAGAAAACAAACTAGTTTTTCTTATGTAAAGATTCACAGTGTTTGCATTTATTTCCGAGGTTATTTAATTTTATCAATTATCAGCGTTAATGTAATATAAAATTATTAGAATTTATCATTCCGACTGTACTGATGTTTTTTATGACTAAATAAATAAATGAAATTATATATACCTTTTATATTTTTTACTTTTATACCAAAGATCATTTGATTCCTTACTCCTTTAGAAATGAACCTATAGATAAAGCATGACGCTCTATTTTCGACCTCAATGGATTTAAGGGATATTTCCGACATCCATAGGGGCGAAGCCGCGGGTAGAAACTAGTATTATTATATTTTAATTATTGTGAGGACTGTGGGTTCTTTTTTTTCTGTGGGTTCTCGTAGAAAAATTAAAACAAAACCATAGAAAATTCTTAATTATTTATTCGGACAAATAAACTTCTTTTTTCATTCATGCTTCAGAGAAAAAATACATGATGTTGAATTTTCAGAAGAAAATATTAAAAAAAAACATAACAGATAATTGCGTGACAAGCCTATCCCAATTTTTATTATAATAATTACAACTTTATTACAATTTTAATAATTATTACCTTATAATTACGATACATTAACGAAGCCTTATAAAAATTGAAATGAACAACTTTTTCCACTCGTATTGCACAGTTAAAAATAGCATAAATATTTACCAATTATTATTATTGTAATAACACCTAATCGAATTAATATAAAATTACAATTTTCTATATAAAAAAAATAAATTGTATTTGGCTTGAATATAATAAAAAAAAAACTGGAATGTTTTGAGTATTTTGGCTACAATAAATTATTTTGTCATGATCAATTAAATGACAATAATGAGATGATATTCTTTACTGATTTCCAAAAAAACTTGTGACGTTATTTAAATATAAAATGGCGACGTGAATTTCAACTGTCAAAATAAGAGAAGTAACGTATCGATAAAGATTTTATCGATATTTTGTTTGAAATTCGATTTAATTCTAAAAATGTAGATGACAAGTAGTTATGTACAATGAAATCTTATATTGATTAATAAAAATAATATACAATACTTAGATTCTACAATTTACAATGTTAAATGATTATATTATCGCCTAAATACAGTCATGTTGATAAACTATTGTACAATAATTTACAAAAAGCTTAACTATAAATGATATGCAAGAAGCTATTGATATAGCTCATGATTTCACAGGATTGTTAAATAAAAATCTATTTAATTTTGTTAAAATTAAGTACGCAACATTTTCGATATTCTATCGACAAAGATTGATCTGCAATTTTGGATAATTTGTGACAATCGATTAAATATTTTAATCGAAATCCATAAGAAGGGAAATATCGCTTCTTTGTATATATCGATATATCCAGATCGATATATTTAGAAAATGATTTCTGTCTTTAAAAATATGTGAGTGTGTAATTGATATAAATGCAAGGTCAGTGCCTGAAGCACACATTTTGGCACATCCCCTAAGAGTATTCAAAAATATCAACTCCAAAAAAATAGAGAACTCCATTTAAACTGTCGTTTTGAGTATTTTAGTTTTGGAAGTCTTGTTAACCGTATACATTTTCCGATGATAATAATGCATCAGGGATATTCCCATTAATTCTAATTGAGCCCCGAAACAACAAAATGTAAAAACTTAACAACGATCGGTGTAACATAAGCTTGCGAACGAAAGACGAAGATTACCGAGGAGTCGGCTATGAGCCCGATGAATACCAGTTCGTGTTTGGTGGCGCGGATTTATCTACAGGCTGGTGCGAATGTGACGCATGAGCAGAATGCGCCTGAGGGTGATACAGATGGAAGGATGAAGGTGGATGGAAGAACTGCGACTGGTCTAACGAAGATGCATAATCTAACGCTCCAGGAACCGCTGAATAGGCTTGGGGCTTCAACGGCAGAGGAGCTTCGCCTAAGTAAGAGTGCCTTAACGCTTCTGAATAAGCACTATTATCGTACGGCAACGCGTATTGTTGCTTGTCTCTTGGAGATACTGAACCTGGTGGCGTCATAGCCGAATGGTAGTCGGCGTATCCTCCGTAAGCTAAAGATCCTATATCTGTACCCTTATGTCCTAATTGCTCGCCGTAGCCCGAGCCTTCACTACCTGGTGGAGTCGGTAGAGGCCCCGATTGGCCGTCACCAGAATAATAACCGCCAGTTCTACCGTCTCCTAAGAAGTTGCTTCGAATAACACTTTCTCTATTTGCGTACAGCTGTCTCAACAAGGCTGATGCAGGTGTAGAGGTATGGTTTGTGGGTATCTGTCTGTTTAGAGGATTCAGGTGATGATTCTGTGTTCCTATCCATTGTATCGTTGATTTCTGCTGTTGTTGTTTCAAGAGTGCATCAGTAGAGAAGTCTGTGGGTCTATGGGAGATTTCTTTTCCATCCAACGCTACTGACGGTAGGTGTTTCGACATTGCATTTTCTAAGTCTCTCACTGACGTCGCATCAGACCCACCTTCAGGTATTGCTAGATTGGTTTTGGAAATGTCGGCTCGATCTGCCGGCGAAATTGCAGCTCCAGGGTTGGAAGCAGCCTTTCGTCTTTCCTCGTCTCTGTCCGTTTCTTCATCACAGTCAGTCGTGTGCTTTCGTTTCTTCAGTCTTCTCGCTGGCATTGGTGATGTTCTTTCTGTGTTCGTGTGTACAGGTAAAGGTTGTGCGTCGCTGAGTCTTGTGAGGTGAGTGACGTCAGAGGTTGGAGGGGCGGAAGAAGCCGAGTCAGTGTTCGTTGGAGGTTCGGTCCGTTCGGCTTGGTGACGTGGTGGAGGAGGCGGGGCTCCGGAGTTATCGGTATCCGGTGGACCGTTTTCTGGGTCTCCCGTTGTTTCTTCTCTCTTCACTCCTTGTACGCTTTCTTCTAATTGGCAGCAGTCCATTACTGTGTTCGGATATTCGCGCCCACTGTAAGGAAAATAAATTTTAGTATTGAGTATTTAGTAAAAACAAGTGTGAACTTTATAGAGGTTGTCATTTGGTCGAATTTAAGAATAGTCTATACATTTTTGTTTTAGGATGTATGTTTTCAATACACCTACCTGATAACATAGTTGACGCAAATAATGTTCTGTTCCTCAGCATTCTTGGAGGAACAGACGACGGTGGCGCAGGTCTGCATCCAAGTGTAGCCACCAAGTTTGTTCATTATCCTATAGTAGTGCGTCAGGACTTGACCCTTGTTCATTACTGAAACAAAAGACGATTTGATTTAGAATAAGGAGTTTAGTGTTCTGACTTTCGATGGGATTATTTTTTAGAAGGATCAGTAGGTTATCATGTCCTCATTTCTGATGTAATTGATAAATTGGTATCGGCATAGAAAAAAACAATTGCTCAGGACCAAAACGTGGCATGTCACAAGTGCAAAGCTGTGGGTTAGTTGGGCTATATTGAACGCGGTTCTGGCATAGTATATGTTCAACAAGTAAAGACTGTATCAAGTCTTGTTCTGACAGTAGGTAGGTAGGTATTGTATGCCCCACGACTGCGAATTCATGCGATTTTTATCGCTTTAGGGAGTTTTGCTTCAACATATCCAAAATATCAATAATTTTTATATGATTTCGACGACGACTAAGATCACCCAAACCTATTGACCTTCAGGATAATCATTATAACAATGGTTTTAAACAAACAGAAATGTAAACGTATAAGTATTAGCGTCATTATATTCAATAGATTTGTTACACAAAGGACATAGTGAACACGTGTTTGTGGTACGTGAGTCATTAATACGAACACGGTTTTTGGCATTGTTGATGTATTGTATTGGCAACGGATTTTTTAATTATGATGCATTTGATGTTGGAGGAGAGCCAATAAGTGAAACTGATGAAGTGTTTGTTGTCTATTTCGTTTGAATTGGTTGAAGAAAATTAATGATTCTAATGATTGGAAGAGTCGGTGAGTCTATTATTCAGGGGTGAAACGTATCTACTGTCATCCAGATCTTATTTAACAAAGTGTTAATGCAGTAGAAAATCAAGATGAAGATATCCACGAATATTGTGATGAAAAAAAATAAGAGAACTAGCATCGTTGTCACAGCATATTATAAAATATGCGAGTAAGAGAGGGCACAACATCACATGGTAAAAACGATGAAATAACAAATGCCTTCCTATAATAAAACAGAACCAGAGATAAAATATTATAAGCGGTTGACAACATCTTTAAAAGCAGACTGAGGGCCATTATGTTTAAACGTACGAAATAAATAATAAATTAATCAACTTGTTTTTCAGGCAGCGAACACCAAGCAAATGCCGAAGCGTCACAGTTGTCGGAAGTCCCAAACATAATCCTTTAATTTTATGGGACGTATGCACAAAATTTGAATATCATACGCTTCGCGATCGTCAATAAAGTCATCTCGTAACCAAACCGCGTATACAGTTGTAACCAAATTACCCGCTTTCTAACAAACACCCGGACTTTTATGCTAATATCTACAATTGTTATTCCAGACCAGGAATGTCCACATTTGACCGGCATCTACATAGATGTACATTTTAAATTCAAATTGATGGTCTCGTAAAGCTATCAAATGGTAAGGTGCTAGAACCGCATGACGTTAACGCTACACCGTGATTGGCATTCAAAATGTCAGCCATCTTGTTATGTACGATGATTGGTTGGATGATTACGTCAGGATTATGAGTCCTTCCATTCATGTCATCTTTGTTCTTGAAGTCGTGTATTTTTGTGGTGGAGCAATCGCATTAGATCGGATTGAGTTCAGATGACGAAGATACATTGAGGTCGTCACGAATTTTCCTCATCGGGGAATTAACATAGGCGCTTGATGATACGTTAAAGCATTTCAACATAGAAGTCGATATTAAGGATATCATAGAAGCAGCTTCGAAGAAGTTAAATAAAACAGTACATGCGTACAATACTAATGAAACTTATGAAGCAATAACATTCAATAAGGAAATTGATACTTTAAAAGATGCAAGAAAACTAGAAAAAACCGAGGAAGTTGAAAACAACAAAAACTATGAATCACACAATAGTTCAAGTAGTGAACAACCATAAAACAGAAAAAGCCCTCTCGTAGGACATTAAGACATGACATTTCCCACGTCTACGTAAAGGGAGAGGAAACCGAAATGATGGTATAAAAATTATTATTCAAATCACAACTTGAGTAGAGACGGGCCGGCGTGGCGCTAGGCCTAAATTGTATTCCACTGACGGATGCGCAGGAAAGTAATAATATCATATACGAGAAAATTACATTACTTGAATAGGAATTTCTCTGTGTGCTTATGATCCTGTGCGAAATGTCAGGAAAGAATGTTGAAGAGGCAAAAGAACATGACAATGTATTTCCGAAGGAATTCTGAATTCATTGAAATATTCGTTTCTGAATTTGAATTTTGTTGACAATACGTGACAAAGCGTTGACTTTATTTTATTCTGTAGCAAAACATCCTAGAGCATAACTTCTAAATAAGTAATCCTGATTCTTTTCCGAGAAGGTTCTAACCAAAACAAAATATATTGCAAAAACAAAGCCTATCAAACTGTAACATCGAAAATCATTACAAAAAGAAATGTTCCCACAAGACGTTGGACTCATAAATTTTCCTCGTAACGCTTTGCGCCTTGAGCTGCCTGTCTTCTTGACATGGATTTCTATAGGCCACAAACTGAATACAAATCGGTAGTTACGACATTAACCTACGAAGGATTTCACCACATATATTGGGTCATGGGTGGACATCGCATCGTTTATAGACAATTGATGATACTCGCAAGGCTAATTAGAAATAGAGGGACAATTAATGTTGCCTAACTAGATTGATTTATTGTTGAAAGAAATGTTGAAAGGTGTAATTAATAATAGGAAGTCATAAACAGGATCTCTCTAGGAGACTGTTAATGAGTTGGTGAAAACCGTATCCTAATATGTCCGACTCCCGAAAATATAATAAAGTAATTTAAAATAATCAGACGTTTAATGGCGATAATAGTAAAAAACAAGATCGTAATAACACTGCTCATTTTTATGACTATAATCAGGATCTCGAATCTGATATAGCAATTGAATATAATGACACAAGGAGGAAATGAGATAAACATAAATATATGAAAGAATACTTACAATCTACGTGACATTTTCTAAGTTTGTTGGCATCTTCTCCATGGCAAAGAGCATAGAGATTCTTTCCTGTTAATTCTTCAGCAGTGTAGCCCAGGAGTTCTGATACCCGGCTGGAAATGAAAATTACACAATGTATCAACGAAAACATAAAAATCTATGAAGCTGAATAAAAACTTCATTTTAATGGAAAAGAAGAAGATTTGAGGAGAATAATAAAATTAATAATTTTACATTAGTTGATCTGCCATTATTATAAAACTTTACTTTGGGAGAAGATTGCAGAAATATTTACATTTTTGCCGACTAGAATATTTATAAAATACAAACTACTTGCTCATGGTTTTAATTATTTTAGAAAATAAAATCATGTCGTACCTGGGCTCACAATGCGCTATTCGGAAGTCGAAGTTGATTCGTGTGACGAACATATCCGATTCCAGTCTGATCTCGTGGACTGATGGTGGCGGTAATGCTATGGCTAGAGCCACCATGCCCAGGAGTACCGTTGGAGACTTGCGACTATGGGAAAAGGAATACTGCGGTCGGAGGCGGCATAGCATCAGAACCACCTGCAAAGAAGGAGATAGGCGTTGAAGAGATTCTTTCAAAAAGGTTTTAATAAGGATAGTTTCGAAAGATTTCTACTTGAACAGGAAGATTATAACGAAAAAACATTATTTTACAAATATTGTTCATCAATGTTGATTTCTGAAACGATTAAAAAAGAAACTAAAAAATCCGACAGTACTTTTTATGTCTGCCAAACCCTAATAACATTAGTCCATTTTTGTCAAAATTTTTAACAAGAAACGAACTCAACAAAAACAAAATAAAGAACATCATTAAAACTTTCACATTTACTTCGTTTTCGTAAAATAGAAAACGCGGAACGTGGCTCATGTAAGAACATTAAACTTTCAAACATAACGAGAAACTGAAAAGCTATTTGTTACACACCGTAATGTTTCTGAGGCACGTATAATACATATTACTAGGTAATCGAATTCGAAGATCAAATGTAAGGAGCATCAACTAATTTGCAATTTTCCCAATAAAACCGTAGCCTTCGGCGTAACAAACACTCGAAAACGTTTCAGTATTAATTGCTCTACTGATTCTAAAACGGAGCTATATTACCCATTAAGATGAAGATAAAACAAATTATGGTTGTTACTTTTACTTTAGTACCTAACAACCCTTTAAAATAGACATAAAAGAGCAATCGACAAGCAATAAAGAAATGAACGACTTCCTAAATATAAAAGGAAGTGACCAAGAAACTGCTTATAAAATAAAATGAGAATTTACACCCCGAAAACAATCTACCGGCAATTTCGCTCAGCTATTGCGGTATTCGCAAGTCGCTTGTGATATAATCACGTTTTATGACCTAGCACCGAGTTAAGGCAAAAATTATGGGGCCGTATAATGCCGCCTTGAGGCACCCCAAGCTAACAATAATTCTAACCAATAATATTTGTGATCTAAGACGGATAAAGAGGTCGTTCGAATCCATTTGTTACTCGCTGTGTAGATATGGAGCTATGAGATTACAGTTTCAGGAATATACGTGGAGAAAAAGATGATTTACAGTATCGAAGGGTGATTTTGCAACGGTTTTGTGTATTTAGCATCGACTTTTTGTTTAAGAACAGAACTTATACTGAAAGAGAATGCTGAATTTATTCACAAAAATCACTCTTAGTTATGCCAATTATCTCTTTCCACAAGATACCCACCCGCCAGTTACCACTCTCGGACCTCGTTGGTTCAGCCTCCTTGCCTCTTCCAACCTAGATCGAAAATGAAAATTCAGCTTCCATAAACTTCTATCTATAAATTACTAGATAAAAAAAATGTTCACAAACTTTCATAGTCCTCTTGGTTAATAAATTATTTTAGAAAATTATTGTTTTAGAATTTTCATAATTTATTTTGTTAATCCAAGTTATAATAACGATGCTCTAAGTATTTAATAATTAACTTTACGTATAAAGTGAAAATGTATAGTAGAATTATTATCTTATTTAATTTATATTCTCCAGATTCTTTCCTAATCAACTTTTATGATATTAAAATTTAATGAATAATTTTTGAGATTCTACTATATCTTCACTTCAGACATTAACAAAGCTGGTTTCCTTACCCTGTATCCTGAAGACTTGAAGTGGCATCCTCTCTTGGTCAACGTACTCTTCATTCTTATACAGAATGCCCGGTCCATCCCCCGGTATAGCGACCCACTCGCCGCCAGGGTCATTTGTGCCGATACTGTTAACAATTGAAAACACAATTCTGTAGTATTGTTTATAAGCTTGAATGATATTACTGTCGCTACTAAAATAATATCTATTATTTCTTACATTTACTTTCTCCTTTTGATAACATTTCTCATCTGTTCCTACGTAAGTAGGGCTTCGTTTTCAGTTAATTGCATTGAGGGATTTACGGTAGTTTTCCTATATTATACTCACAATATTATGTCTATGAATAATGCGTTGTCAACATGATACCTACGTCTCAATCGTAACATCTATTGTAATGTATGTTAATGAAAACTGTTTAAAGATAGATAAATTCCTACTGATTATTGCATCCTTTTGATATTACACAATTCCTATTTTTATCAAGTTCATTATTAGATGTCTTGCTTTTCATAAGTTTTCACTACAAACTATCCAATTATACAGATGTCTTTTTTAAAACGAAGAATTGAAATAGTTTCACTCTGTGATTCTTGAAACTTTAAATTGATTCCTTTCCTAATAAACACATACGTTTCTTGCCCAAAAAAGCAAAGAAAAGATCCACGAAATAGACCAAATTTTAACACAAATAGAGTCGAGTTTTAGTTAAAAAGTGAATCAATCAGTGAGAGAGGTGATTGATTGGGTGGACGTGTAGCTAATTATAAGATTTGTGCTGCGATGGGACCGGGACGATCGACACTACGCTGTAATTGATTTCACTGGATCAGCCACTAAGTTATTTGACGATGGTTCTAAAAGTTTTTGAGAGCCTGGTGGAAAGAAATTGTAGGTTTATAATACTTGCCTTTAGGAAGGTTTTGACTGTTAGAGTCCAGATAACAATTTTACACGTTGTGATTGAAGATCATTCATCTTAATCAGGATAACCACTCAAAACATGCCTGAGATTAGCTATAATAGGTACAAAAAAGTTGAAAAGAAAAATACGAACACAAAATGCAAGAAGGTAAATAAAGTTCAAAAGCATTACATCTACTTATTAAATTTTTATTTTATAGGTACCATGTAGGTACCTACTCTTAACTCATACTTTTCTAACAGAAACTGCTGTTTTTATATATATTTTTTTAAGTTCCTATTTCAGTAGCTTTTTGCTACCATTAGTCATAGATCGATACATCAGTTCCTTTATTTCCTTGGGCCAATCTAGCACAAAAAGGTCTGTCATCATCTGCCTCTAGAATTATGTGCATTTATTGCTGAGTGTGTACATAGTGTGAACAAAAAAGATGTTAGTATAACAACAAATCTAAAATGATCATAATAAAAATGAGTACCTTTATAATGAAAGCAGTGTTAAACTGTGAATAAAAGAACCAAGAAATAGATGAAAATAGTAACGAGGGCTTTAAAAACCCACAACTTGTAATTTAACATTTCTTAAACAAATGGTACGAACTCGATGATTAAGACCAGAGGCCTGTAAGTTTGCAAGTTAGTAAACGTAACTATCGCGTTTGCGTTAAGATTTTTATTCTCACCTTTATATTCTTAGCATTAAGATCTATCAGTCAAATCTTAACGCAAACGCGATAGTTACTGCGCTTGTCTGAGGCTTGTAATTTTATTAATATTAACATACACACTTTTTGTTTACCTATGTTCTACAAATAAGAATATTTGAATTTGAATGAACTTGATAATGATTATGCTGCGCCAGAAAATATACAATCAACAAAACACCAACCGATGATAGAATAGTATAAACCCCGATATTAAAAGGGACGATAAAGAAGTATCAGCCCCAATCAATTTCCTCTTTGATCCAAAAACTCCACTTCAAAATCTGACCACAACAAAAATAAACAGCTTTAAATTCAACTCGCATGTGGTTCTGTTGCAAGTTTAATCTTTGGCAATAGGCACAATGACCATTATATTGGACAAAAGGTAGGTATGTCGATTTATATCACGTTGCTGTAATACTTAACCAGATTGACTCAGCGAACAAATATTTGTGTAACCTTGATATATCAGGCTGTTTTTTAAGTGTGACAAAAACGTGGCTTTATTTTCGTGGAATTAGATGATTTTCATCATGGTCTTGCGCATCATTACGTTCTTTACCGGCTATTTTTGCCATAACTTCCTTATTTGCAATTATTTTGGGTGGCTTAATTTCTACGATATTTTTGTAATTTTAACACTTACTGAATTTTCTAACAGGCTACTAATGAGAATTAATCTCATTAGTAGCCTCTTAGAAAATTCAATCCAGGTGATAAGATTTTAGCTGTGTCTATGAAATTGTTTAACTCCAAAAACAACGTAAACTACATGCAATTTGTTTAGGGCAATATCAGGATTACTTTTGACGTCACTACCACCTACGATAGCGCGACAGCAAAAAAGCAGATTATGGCAATATCCCAAGACATCACTGTAGTGGTATGTGGGAGAGTCGCATACTCAGCAAAACGTTTACTGCCTGATATTATCTAAATGGCTCCAACATGTCTATTACTTCTTTAATATTCATGCTATATGCAAACGTTTTGAGTTTCTGATTTGAGAAAAATTTAACATTGGAGAAAACGACTAGATCGTTTTCTGCAATGTTAAATTTTTATATTGAGTGTACCTAAGTACTTGGTTTGTCGATTTCGTTATTGAAAACTGCTGGACCGATTATAGTTCGGTTTTGTCATTGTATAGTCAATGATTTGACGGGTTATGTCTTGGAATACGAAGGGCAAAACTCATTGTGTCATTGTATTTTCAACGACTTCATTAAGTCTGTCATAAAAAATAAGTGCCTCATTCTACAGCTATTGATTGTGGTTTTGCTACCAAATATCATCAGTATTGTATCTCATTTCTCGTGTGCAGTTGCTTAATACATCAATCGTCTTTTATGATATCCACAAGGACCTGTGTCCCGATATTTTCCAAGGCTGAGAATCTATTCATGAGTTTGGTTTTAAAGCCTTAGCTGCCTTGCCTTCACTTTGATCTACTGACAACCCCTAACCAAACCCAACTTTTGGAACCGCAGGTCTGTCATTTCAGAAAACATCAATCCATGGTCATCACGGTGACAATGTGGCGATTTCAACATGGGCCACTGTTCTGTGACTCATTTCACCACGCCCGTCACCACACAATGGTCCACTGTCAAACCATCTCGATTCTCGATCCTGATTGATTTTTTTATCGAGTTTTTTAGCATCGCAGTGTAAATTGAAATCGATTCTAGCCCTTCGATGTGAAATTGATGGTGACTTTAAAAAAAACTCTAATGTGTTAACAGTTTTTTTTTGTTTAGGTAATGTAATTGGTGTAACTTTATTGTGGCGAAAATTTGGGACCTAAAACCATTAACGATTAAAGATGAAAAAAAGGTTTTTGATGAAAAAATCTGGTTCCAGATGTTCAGCGTCCATACATACCTACAAGGGCTTTATAAAAGTACTATACATAAGACGTTTTGAAGTACCAAAATAATCATGTTCCTAATTCTTTAAGCAATTTTAACAGCAATATTATAAATTAATTTACTTCCTCTATGCACTCTGGCAAAGGTTCTAGCAATAATTTATTTCGTTCCATTTCATTTCATTCGTGGAATCCAAAAAATTACACAAAACAATCAAAAGAAAATATTGAATTGGAATTGCGTGCATTTAAAGTAAGTTTTTCATCAGAGCGACCGAAGCCACAACAATAATAAAAACTCTGAATTCATTCGACCGGATAACATTGACGGTGAAAATTATTATACGAATGAATTTTTTGCCTATCTTCTCGTTTAATTGAAGTCGGCACCCACATCTCTTTAGAAAATTAAACAGATGACTGATTTAATGGCACAGCCTTCACCGGCGCCTTGATTTGATGCGCAGTTGCCATCAACATCAGCACACCACATTCCCATAGCATTGGAAATTAAATTATAATTTGTTCTGTAAAGGTTTCTGCTGACACCCCATTGACCGTTTCATAAGCTCCCAACACGGCGTGAACGCGCCATAATCTAATTTCAATTTGATCCACAACTTATTAGTGCCAGCATTGGGCGATTCGATATACCGAGTGAAATTTTTAGATCGGTATTGTCGCCGATTGTCGATGGAGCAACGGCCGCCGAAATAAGTTGAGTTTAATTGAATTCCGTACCGATTTTTTTGTTAGAAACGAAGATTCGATAATTCTTGTTGCTTCTCGTTTTCAATGTGACACCTGTTTAGAATGAATAACGGTAAAAAGTCTTCGCTTTACTGTTTTCAGTGGCTTTTTTTAAGTTTTTACCACATTGGCTCAAATTAAATGAAGTTAAACGGTAATAACAAGTAATTTAAAGTAGATAATTACGAAAAAAGCAAAAAAGAGTTTTGATTGAGACATAGAAAATTTACTTTATACCTATGAACTTGGTACGCGTCTTTATTCTTTGGTAAAGAACATGAGAATCTTATTATCTTTGATCATAACTTTTTCCATTAATTTAAATGGTCTTGAAATTAGCTTTCTCCTTAGAAAATTATCTAGGTCACATCTTACAAAAATTGCTGAAATAAAAACGGACTTAACGAAACTTTTGCCGTAGCATAAATCTAAAAGTAAGTTTCTTAAGTGACTTTTCTAATATAAAAACGCTCGTGGTTAAAAGATAAAAATCCTGATATTGAGAACACGAATCTCTATCGCATCTTCAGCAATGACTTTCAGTTTTCAGATATTTTTAAGTTTAAATTATTATTCAACTCACCATCAGGGTTATTCGTTCCATGCTGGCTGCCCTCTTCACTCCCAGAAGCAGGACTGTTCAATCCTGCTTGACCTGGTCTTCCAGTTAGGGACAGCCCTAGCTGTTCCGCTATTTCTGCGTGGTCAGCCTGGTGCACGTAGTCAAATATACTGCTACCCGTCATCTCTACCTGTGGGCGAAAATTATGGAGTTAGCTTAATTCTGAGTTCCATAAAAGACTGCAGAAACATATAGACAAAAATTTCATTGTATCCGGGTAGACTGTAAGCCGACACCCAAAAGGCTATAAGCAGATGATGACATAGGTATAAAAATTGATGTCGACAGCATTGAAAATACAAAACATGTTTATGCAAAAGCACATCATTTTATAAATAAGTAGTTGAGACAGGGAAGGCAATAAAACAAAACATCCAAAAAGTTATTAAAACTTTTATGAAGCAAATTTTCATTCAACCACATCCTACACGTATACAAAATTATTAGCCAATAAAAAACCAGTCTTCCAACCCAAGGAAGAAGGCTGAATGGTGGCCTGTCACGTACATAGTATCGTTATGAATGAAAGAGTTATCTCGCATCGCATAGCAGGTGACTTTCATAGAAATGGCTAACGAGACTGTGTTTACATGACGATTGATGACAATGATGGTGAACGGGACGTAGATGTGGTTATCTTAGAGAAAGATGCTGCTGACGTGTGTGATGACAAAAGGTTGTAAAGTCTGTGATAAGGTCTGCCTTATCGTTGAAGTTTATTGCCTTAAAGGGAAGATGTCTGGGCTTCTGTTGGTTTGTATTAAAGAGATAGTGTGCAAGGAAACAGTGTGTAGGATTATCTTGATAAAGACTAAAATAAAATGTAAGGCCGATAAACAAAAATAATAATAAAGTAAGTTAAAAAAATGTAACTGGGGATATCGGAAACGATTATTATTATTCATTATTATAAATCCAAAATATTTCCTATACGGCATAATATTACTTAAACTAAGTAGTGATTGAAGACGAAGAAGAGACGGAAAGATAAACAGTTTCTGAAGTAAGTGCCAACATCAACACATCATAAAATAAATCATAAGTCCTAAACATAAAACCTAAAAAACAATAAAAATCCATCCAAAATCCAAACGGTGCCAACAGAACTTTCACGATGACCCTTTCACGGGTTATTCAAATGCATCTTTAAATAAATTTATCAAATATAATTGTGAGACCGTATTACACATTCAGGAGGCGTGTATCCGCAGTCAGGGCTTGCATGTAAATGGTCTAAGACAATGGTGACGTTATGGTGGTCGGTTCTTGGAATGATGGTAAGGATTTTATGGTATTTACCGATTCGCCGATTGATGGGACACACATTTTCGTCGTTTGAATTTTATGGTGGAAAATTTTCTGGGGAGAGATGGGAATCATGATTGTGTTAAGTGTGTGGAAATGACGTGTGAATTTTTGATGGCGATGGCGATGAATACTGATTTTATCAGTCTTGTAGGTGAGTTTATAGAAAAGATGAAGCAGAAGAAGTACTTAGGGACCTAAAGTACAAGTTGATATATTTAGACATCGTGACAAATGTGTGTCAGACAGTGACTTTTAATCAAAGCTAATTAATGAATTTGGAGTTCGTCGATGTAGAAATAGCTAAAGTAGATATCATAAGATGCAAGATATTGATTTACAGAGCTCATAAGTTTCATCCACTTTCAGGTCCACGTAATCAATTTACCAAAACCGTAAAACGTAAATGATTTCCTAATAAAAACGTAAATGAACAAAAAAACTGCTTATAAAAGGAAAATATGATTTCCCATTGCTATCAGCCTGTGAAGGCAAAAGAGAAAAAGACAGAATTTAATATAGCCGAAACGTCTAACACGGGCTTTACTTATAAGAAAGTTGTATCTACTCTTATTTACCAGGAAGTTTATGTATTTTATGTCACACACCCGCGCGTAGTCGTACACGTGTATGTGAAGTGTTTCGACGTTTTTTGGGCTATGTGTGCGTGTGTTCGGGGGTGTGTGTGTTCAGGCATTAGAATGAAGAGCACGCGCGCGCCTTGCCCGCGACGTGACCGGCATATCGTATCGTCCCTTTCCCCCCATCTGCCCTCTCACTCGCACCACCCCCTGCAGCCATTTTGGAAACGAATTTCCCAGTTTTCGGCTCTTTTCGTAGCGCCTTTTAATTTTGTAATGTTATTTCATTTTGCTTATGTTTTTGTTTAGAAGTCAGTTTTTGCGAATTTGTTATTTTCTGCTTTAGTTTAGCATGAGCGTGCATTTTAAACATCTCATTACTTTGAGGGTAAATTCAATTTTTCTCATAACGCGACGCCGGGATCGACTTTTATCTACTCTTCTGAGAATAATCGTGTCTATTATTATTGCGACTTTTTACAATACAAATCTGAAATAGATATTGAATGGATCTTTATAAAAGTTTTTTACTTCCAATATTTTTATTAAAACGGTAGCTTCACTGCAAAAATCCATTACAACAAAGATCATCTTTTTACACACAAAAACGAAAACCAAAGAAATTGCAAAAAGTACAGTCAGACAAAAAAACTTTGGCCGACTAAACTCGAAATTATATCCCTTTCATGGAAAAAAGTTTTGAAGAAACTAAACCCTTTAGAGATGGACCGAAAATAGATAGAGAAGTACTTATAAAAACCTGGCCACGTATTAGCCATAACGTGACACGTGTATATTTATCTACCATCTAGTGCAGTAACGTCTTTCTAGCGGCGCCGAATATCAACTGATTAAATCGCACTGTGTGTATGTGTGCACGTGTGAATGAGTTTGTTTGTGTGCTTTGCCTAAGAGGTGGGTAGAATATCAAAAAGGTTTAAGGTATGTTAAAGCGGCGAAGTCTATGAAGTGTGCGAGAAATTTTTGTTACTAAGGTTTTATACGTTTTTGGGGGATTAACATTCTGTTAGTCATGGAATATGCTTGTCAATATCTAGGTCGTTTCCACGAAAATTTTCCTCGACTTCTTTCAATTGTCATTCAAACTAAAATTCTTGAAATTTTCCCTGAGTCATAGTTTTTTTAGTTTTTCCTAAATTACTTAATAAACGGGGGTTTCCTTACATCTCATCCTTCTTGTATCTGTTTTTAGTGAGTTAGAATCCTTGAATTGCATGGACTCCATTTTCGTCCACATCATTCTTATAGAGTTGAAGATGTTACACTAAGTACAATGATACTTAATGCTATAAGCAGCAATCAAGTAATAGAAGAAGTAAGAGCTATAATAGAAGAAGCAACAAGAGGAGACGATGATAATGATAAACTTACTTGTGATAATCCTAAATATATAGAAACAGTTTCAGATATGTACAGGAACCTCCCGTCTGCCGCCACTGATAACGCGAACCCATCCAAGGACTGCAAGGAAAAGAAAACAGAAATTAATAATTGATCAAAATTCATAGCTCTTTGTGACAAATAATGAGCTAACCAATCTAATCAAATTGGTGTTGGACCTAAAAAGGGTAAAAATAATAAGCGAACGTAAATGTACGGAGCAGCTGATTTTCCTCGCGATTTCGGGGTATGGTTCATAATAAAAGCTATTCATAATAATGAAAACGATAACCCCTTTTCAGTTTCAACACCATTTTAGTTACATGTACATTTTGAACTTAGGTTATGACAAGGTTCTATAACAAAAGACAATTTTAAGCCCACTCGATCATAATATTGCGGAAATATAACAGGATATTAAAACCTAGTTTTTCTGTAAAGATAATTGAACACTAAATTGAAAATTGCGCAAATGACACATAAATATAATAGTAATCGATTGTTTACGCAAGTCCTGAAATCGGTGTCATAAATAAGTTGACATTCGCAGCTGTCAAATATGTCAATATACATTATCTATCATTTAGGCAATATTTCAATTGACAGAAGTATCGAAATATTCGTTAGTTTCAACAAATCGTGTGTAATGTATTGAAAAACCACGCTTCATTATAGCTAAACAATAGTTTTGTATTAAAAATGGTCACGGTTTGTGCGCAAGCGCAGGCGTGAAACAACTTGACAAGTACGGCCAACAGAGAAATACAATATAGCACAATATAACCATTTTATCGATCAGGTTTGTCGAAAATTGGTAACGTACCTATTGAAAATTTGGAACATTCGATTTTTTCTCCTAAAGTGTGTTATCTGTTAACTGACTTGATACATGAGTAAACTCTTTTATTAATGAATAATATGTTTTAACCAGGAATAAGAACAATGATTGGACTGGTGAAAGACTAATTCATCCAACATATCCACACTTAAATTAAGTTACGATGCATCCGGTAACGAGAAACATATTAAACCGATTGATATTGCCAATCACTTGGATTATTCACGCTAAGCACATTCCGCAAAAAAAAGACAAAAATGTACCTGATACAGTAACGAACATAAAAAAAAACTATCATAGACAATCAGACAGTACCGGATTGAATCCATAAGTGTTCCATTTACAACTTCGACGTGCCAGATTAAAGAACAAATTGAACTGATTTTTTTTCACACCATACCTTTAAAAGTAATAGTTCTACATCAATTTTGTGACGGTCAGCAAAAAAAGTAAACAAACAGAAGTCTGTTGATGAAAAACTCCACGAGCCAAAAAGAATGAACTTGATTATAGTTATACTAGACGTGACATAAATTAGTCTTCGACTGCTGATCATTGATCTCTTAACGATCGTCGCGTCGCAACGAAGAGTCAAAGAATAAATAAGTTGATGATTGAGCAGCAAGTGACTGAAATGAGTTAATTGGAGGTATATAAAAAAGTTTAAATTCTGAAAAATATACAGACAGAATTCCGAGCAGGATCAAACTACTAGCAGTACTTACTATCAATATCTCAATTTCATCATCATCTACAGCCTGACTTCACCCACTGCTGGGAATACGCCTCTATCCTCCTGTTCCAGCTTTATCCACTATGATCATTTATTAAATTGAAATTACCATCTTAACTTTAAAATGACCGATACTAATTCTAATAAAAACGCGTCAAAAAATGTCCCTTCCAGCATCTCTACATCTCAACTCAATCGAAGATTATAATGAGATGCACGGTTGACAAAATATACGTGATGGATAACTTTTTATAATAAATCCGCGCCTAAACGGTACTGGCCGGTAAAAAGAGTGGATTATAAAACTTAATAGACTATTGTGTGTTCCAGGCTTTATTTAAAAAGTGTTCGGACGTGGTCCTTGTTATTTTAAAGGTTGCTTCTCAAATTATTTTTTTGTTGGAATCTGTTTTTTATAGCGAATTTAAGTTAAGGGAAAGTAAAAAGTTAAGTAATGATAAGATACTTTTTGTTGATCCAAGTTTTTATTTCAAAGTAAATATGTTCAAATCAAGAATATATCAAAACAGCTTCAAACAAATAATATAGGTACAATGAAAGAGACCAACAGCTTATTGTGGTCCAGGATTTAAAAAGTATAGATACCATTCCAAACAGAGCCGTGTCATGGCATGTCAAAAGTCTAAAAAGCTTTCGAATCGAGCTCAGCAGTGCTACATAGATAAATTGAACCATCAAACCATCAATCAGATTCTAAGAAGCCAATACTCCAATTCGTCAACGTATTGACCTCAAGCTCTCCTCAACAAACATTACACTAGCAACAGCAGACAATCAAGAAACCAATTCAATAAGAACCATGAACAAATTCGAAGTTTTGCAACAAAACATGTTAGAAACCTACTACGTTCCTTCATGTCCGTCCTTAATTTTTTTCATAAAAGCGTACAAATAGTCCCGCAAAACAGTTGATTTTCTACATAATATGGAAAAAAAATTGACAAGGCATCACGTACAATGCTATTTTACAGCTGGGAGTAGAAACCGCAATGCCCACAATATTATAATGACGCAGAATCGATTGCAAAATGATAATTTACGTGATAGAATAGGTTGAATTGAATTTTTAGAGTTCAGTGCGAAAGGACCGAACTGAAATGATAAAAAACTTGAATTGGCTAAAGGTCTTGACAAATTTAAAAATACTGCTGCCGTTGGACACAATGAAGCTTAAATTAGAACAGGATTATAAACCACCCGATGTACTGAAGGATGATTCAAAGATAGCTATATAAATATCAACAACATATTTTAAACTATCAATTATTTGTATGAGGCTGAAACGACAATCAATAGCGATTACACTTCATCATTGTATACGGAACGTGCTATATTGTCAGCTTTTCGATCTTGACCAAGTTTTTTTGCTTAACCCTCTCGACTTGCGACAAAGTATATGTTCAATTAATTCTGTTATGAAATTTCGTGAAATCTGTGAAATATTAAATTGGGTTTTTTTCAAATTCGCTTGTCTCGTGTGTTGCAGTGTCTATTGTATACTTTCCATTGTATGTTTTGTTAGTAAAAAAGCGTTAAGTCGGCCAAGATATTGCTCAATGGAAAGCCAAGTTTGAATATGTTGAGGCACGCTATTCAAGTTTTTTACAATATGACGAAAGAATATTATAGTTTTCCGAACTCTTTTATCATTACGGGTGATGGGTTTATGTAAGTTGATTCCAAAGCAAGGTCGTGATGACAAATTTGTTGTATTGTTAACAGTTGTCGAATATTGAGTCCTATAATGAGCTTTGTTCGTCATTGTTATAAACATCATTATCGTTGACAATTGGCAGTCGATATGTTTGTATTGTTTGTTGTTTTAGCTTGAGTAAAAGTTCTACTACTGAATCTTCTTTAGGTTCCATAATATTATCTAAAATTCTAAATCATTATCGCTCTCTTTGTCATCAGAATTTAATTTTTTTAATCATTTACATTTTCAGTAACATTGATCATTAATCCTGCTTTGATAGCCATTGTGATAATTATATTAATAATATTAATATCTTGTTTGAAGAGAGAATAATAGTTATTGTATTAATTCGTTTATAACCTCAAAAATGCCAGTTTTGTAGCATTGGAATTATGGAAATTCAATTTGAATCCAAGACCGCAGAAATGTTGAAGGTACAAAACCGTCCTTGTTACTACCTAAAGTACGTACTACGTTTACCTCTAATGATAAGCCGTTGATAGGCAGTTCCGCTGACTTAGATAACTGTACATGAATATATTCGTGCTTACCTGTAATATATGTGTTCCTTGGTGCTGTTCGAACAATTCCATGGCCAGCCCTATCGCCGTCCGTCTGTTTTGTGCACCTGCAACAATTAGGAAATAAAATATTAAAGTATGTTTGTGGTTTAGATTAATGTCAGCCTCATAGTCCCTATCATTACTTTCTCCAGTCTAATAATTTCGTGGTCTTAAATTCCGTCGGTGGCTACTTGGGCGATTTTTGTCTCCATGGCAAAAGAATCCTCTGAGTCAGAAGAAGCAAGATTGTTTCCCAATTTACCTGGATATGGGTTTTGCCAAGTTGAACACTAAAATATAAAATGGTTTCAATTTTATTCAGACCATTAGGACTTAAAAATTATAATGTCAGCCTATTACTGTCCAACTGCAAGGCAAAGGCCTCTTCTCATATAGAGAAGGCATGGGCATTGATCACCACGCTTGCCCAAGATGACGAAGACACTGTACTTGCTCAAGACGACGAAGACGTAGTACAGGAACACAAGAATAACTGCCTAAATAATTTCAGAAGTGGTTTCGATATCCATTGCAATCATAAAAAATATACAGTCAGTGTATCTGAATAAAAAACAATAGTCAAGCCGCCTATTGTTTACTTGACATGAGTTGCTACTGCTGTCTGTCATGACAACGCAAGTTTTAGCTCTTTTTATGAACCAATTAATACTCGAAATAGAGTAGCTGTTTTTATCAGTGCTCTGACTTAGATCTGGATCAACTAAAAATAAACTTTGATTACCTGATATTTCTAATACAACAACTGCCCCAAAAAACTTCGTTAAATGTCATTGACAGAGTACAGTGTTGGTGATGTCATCATTCTGCCTAGCCTTTTCCCAATCATGTTGGGGTCGGGTTCCAGTCTAACTGGATGTAGCTGAATACCAGTATTTTACATGGAGCGACTGCCTATCTGACCTCCACAACCCAGTAACTGGGTAATACGATACCCCTTGGTAAGACTGGTTGTCAGACTTTCGGGCTTCTGACGACTCGTAACGACTATCAAAGATCCACGAATGACAGCCGGGACCAACGGCTTAACGTGCTTTCCGAAGCACGGAGGAGTCTCGGTATCTAAAGATGGTCACCCATCCACGGACCAACCCCGGCAAGCGCAGCTTAACCTGATGGATCGACCCGTGCGGCTGTTATTACTTAGCCACGAGCACCTCTCTCTGTTGGTGATGTCATGTGTTCCGAAAATGTCAACCTCGATGACTTCGGTAAATACCGTGGAAAGTCGTAATCGTAAATGTTATGATAACAATTTATTTTAAACAAATGTTGAAGCATCGACAATGATTTAAGTACCTATTTAGTAAAAATACAGTAGCCACGATGGCAGGGTCTTTTGAGCAAACATATCAAGTTTTAGTTTTTGCTGTTAGTCCATTAATTAGTAACTCTTGTTATTTAATACATCAACCAAACCACCATAACCACAGTTCTACCAAAAACATGAACTGCCAAGTAGAAGCCTACATCCCACAATAATTCCGCAGCTACTGTTGATTCGTTGAAGGAATAAATATTGTTTTAGTTTTTGTTGGTTTTTTTTTTTTTTGAATTATTTATTTATTCACTTAAAAATTCCTTAAAGCTAAGTACATTGCCCCACAAAACTGCTTACGCAGTTTAACTGTGAGATCGTTGAGTCTCTCTTACAATAAACTTAATATCAGGTAGGTACATTAATAACCTATATATAATCAATACTTACACTTACATAGAATCTAATAAATATTTTTTAAGTTTACGTTTGAATTTTACTTTATTATCTTCTCGTCTGATGTCAGCAGGCAAAGTGTTCAATAAATAGGGAACGCGTTTTGTTAAGGTTCTGTCGCCATAGTAATTACTAACTCTGGGTACATCATATTTACCTGCTGTCATCGACCTGGTAGTATACATGTTGGAAACTAGTGAGTCACTATCCCGACTGCCATGGTTATTAACCAATAATAGGTATTTATGTTTAAGGCTAACTGGTAGAATTTTACATATTTTGAATAACCTACTATAGTCTCCTTTACAACTGTTTTTTGTTTTTTTGTTTACTAATAATTTTAAAAATCTAAGGTTACTCATATTATTTCTATATCAGAGAAACTACCATAACCATTCATCTTCATATTCAAAACCTGAACTAAATCTAGCCCAGTGGTTAATACCACATCTTCAGACAAGCCTACAGCCCACAATAATTCCGTAGCTACTGTTGTCTGGTAACCCTGCGATCGTATCATCGGTGTCAGGTTGCGCCTGCGACTGCTTTACGATGACGTAGACATGTGTTTTATTACGTTTATCCGCTTTAAACTTAAACTGGATGAAATGAAGATGTAAAATTATTGTTGAGTTAAGTTTTGAGTCATTTGTGGTATTGTCTTGAGGTTATTGTGCTGGTGAATCATCATCATCATACCGAGATTGTGGGTTATTTTTGTAAAGCTTTTGCTTGTGGGAAATATTATCATAATTATCTGAAATGTTGTCAGCAACTTTATGTTTTACGTTTACGCTATCAACTCGCCTTCATTAGCCTGTGGCTATATTTAAAAGTCAGGTTACCAGAATAAGACTTACTTCCAGAGATATTTTTGTAAACATGTTTCAAGAACTTACGTCAATGCAACAACTTGAGGATTATGATCTGATACTGTAGCTATGGTCACTAATGAGAGTGGTAAAGTTTCTAATTTGTGGCTTTTGATCAACAATTATTTATTGCAATACTTCAGGTCAGTTAATCAGAGTGGCAGCAAAAAGCCAATTGGATCAAAGGTAATCATTGAAACTCCACAAAATAAATAAACCACTAAGCTAAGTGAAAACTATCCTAATAGTCTAATATGTTACTAGTATACCGGTAGGTATCTAGGACAAAAAAGAACAATGTTTGGTATCTAGACGGAATGACTCAGTCAAAAAGTGTGACGAATTGCAAAATAAAGATATTGACAATGCGTTGTGTGGTTTCAGTTTTAAACGAGTGCTGCGTGAGCTAATATTGTAGCAAGAGTATTATAGCAAATTGATCAGAGCTTTAGATTGAAAAATGAATAGGTTACAGCTAGATACATATACCAACTTAAGAACCATGAACAAAAAAAGTCTATGACTTTAGCATCAAATTGCAGTGATCGCCTCCTCAAAAAAAGTCAACGAGCCAAAAATTCCCTCAGTTACTTACGAAGCATCCTTTCAATGGTTCTGTAATGATGAAATAAAGAGGTGTACCATTCTTAGGCTGCGTTCCCACCAGAGATGAGCGAGGATGCGTAACGAGGGATGTGTGTGAAACTAACCAATAACAACGCTAGCCTCGCTCAAGCTAAGACAATGACGCGTAGTTTCACACACGCTACGCATCCTCGCTCATGTCTGGTGGAAACACAGCCTAAAGCTGTACTTAGTAAAACAGTTATTTCATTATGAACTTGGCAGCAGTAGCGTTAGAAGTTTCTATTCAGTATTGTAACATGTAGGTATAGTTCGTGGTTTATATATCGATGATTGTCGATGACGAAAACCTTATTTTACCTACCAATACTCCATTTACTTTAGCATTAGACAAATAACGACAGTTATTGTGTAATAATATTGAAATTACTACACTTTAGAATTATATTTTTAATGTAAATGGTAAATAGAATACATTGCTTTCTACTTATCGTGAATGGACGCTGAAAACGGTGTTTATAATACGTTTATATCGAAATAACGAAAGGGTGATAACCGTTATGTGTCTAATGTTAAAATAAATGGCTGCTTTAAAAATATCTAAACAAGATATCAATAAAACTCCTCCAACTTCTAAACAAGCCAACGAAAGTGGTGATCATCTTCACAATGTGTTCAACCCGTCCGTGCAAGGACACGCGCACCCGATCGTGACCGAAGTTCGTGACGTCGGCGGACATACAGACAGTCGGACAGACACGACCGCTCGGTTCAGAGGCGCTGTGGAAATTGTCGCATGTTTGCGTTTCGTAAGGTAAGGTTGCCAGTGTGTAAAATTTTTGGTGATTGAGCGGGATTCGTGAGTAGCAAATTATTTCATCAGGAGTGTTGATTTCATGAACTTTTGGTTTGTTCGTGCGTGTCTCGTAAAAATGTCTGTGTTTTGGACAGTATCTTTGATTAGAGTTGTTTATTGTTTTTGGCGTGGGTATATTTTTAGCTATTTATATCATGGTAAAATACTTAATGTCCATATACTGTCAGTATCTCTACTAGATTTATTAGATTCTGTTTGAACCAAAATGTAAGACGAAAAAGATAATGTGAGGTTGTAATTTATTTTTATTTTTATGAACTGCAATAATGACATTATGTACTACATAGTTGAAAATGAATAGGATTAAGGATTTGTGCTCGGTTGATGGCAATAGGCTCGCCCCCTATTACATAGGACTTAGACATAACTGGCGAAATGTGGATGTACTATAGGTACACCTCTGCCCAACCCTTCGGGGAAACAAGACATGATGTTAGGTTATGTTGAAAATGAATTCAGCATTGTGTATGAGCCGTGGGACCAAAATTTTCCGATAATCCTATAAATAGGACTGAACCAGAAACTGCCATATTCCAGTTTTTCTGAAGAAACTATCATTTACTTGAAAACTGCAAGAAAGGTTCATAGATTTACAAGTAGCCCATGTTAACATACTGTGGCGGCATCTACATTGCCACATGCGAACTACGCATCAAAGACCTGACGTCACAAATCCTGCATCGCGCTATTTAAGTTTACCGCGCGATTAACAAATATAAGACTATCCGACATCAATCCTTGGGCAATTGCCCGCCAGACACAACACCCGTCTGATCGGAGGATCCTCCATTTCTACAGAGGATGAGTGAACTTTACACCCTGTTCCTCATACCCCTACAATATCACCGTAGTTACGTCTTTAATAATTGAATCACTAACAGGTATATCTTGCCAAGAAAAATTTAAAAATTACATACCTATTACATAATGTAATTTGTCGCAATGATTGACGAATGATGAGTCCTCATTGTAATAAACATGTAACGGAAACATGGCGGTCGTGACTGAACACGTTATCTGTCGGCGTTTGCACTGTTTATTGCACACGCTCGACGCGTTAGTGCAAATTAATGGATTTTCTTAGGATCATTGGTATTGCTGTTGTGAATAAAGGCGCTAAGAACGTACACTGTGGATAGGCTTCGATCTTTCCCGCGTGTCAACTTTATTGCAGCTCCCATCTTCCGAGAGTTTTGTACAATTTTTACCAGTCATTATTCATCAGACACGTAAAGAAAAACACAGAAGTAATCAATACACTAGTACTACAAGTACCTACACTTATGTAATCCAAAATATTGGTCATGAACTAAAACATCGGCCAAGTGCGTGTCGGACCACGTACAATGAAGGGTTCCGTAGTTGGGATGAATAATTTATCCCAAGAACAAACTTAATGTAGTTGAAAAAAATGTTCTCCCATAGGTACATCGATGAATGTCACGGTCAATTCTCCAAATGCAAATGTGAGTATGTAATCGTAAAAAAATATTTTGTTTGTGGTAAAACTACAAATTCACACTTACGACTTATTCCTTTACTTGGAGAACTTGCTTCTTGCCAAATTTCATGATTCTAGGTCATCGAGAAGTACCCTATAGGTTTTGATTTATTTGCGAGTATCAAAATATATCGCATAAATGACCGTATTTTTTATTGTGTTGACTTAGAAGCCTGTTTTTTGTTAAACTCCAAGGGACTGTCGACCTAGGTATTTGATACTAATTTCAACTTGATACCTCCATGCGTTCCTGAGATAAAGGGTCTTGACAGACTTGCAGAGAGACAGACGGACAACGAAGTGATCCTATAAGGGTTCCGTTTTTTCCTTTTGAGGTAGGTATATAACCCTAAAATTGGCTAAAACCTTTTCCTTCAACGAATCCTACGTAGATATTGTTTTTGGCCTTCAAAATAGTCTGTCTTACCCACTGGTGGTTTACTTTACCATGCTCCACTTTTCATTACCCATTATAAAATAATTTACATTTTTTAAATTTCAAATTTATTTATTTTAAAATCAGATTGTACACGAACAAATTGGACGGTGACCCCCAAACTAGGCATTTACCTTTACGGCATCGCCATCTTGGGTGTTCGGAATTACGACATTTTTAGACTTAAGGCTCGTGCATACTGGCGCGCCTTGTCGCGTGACGCGACACCGGTAATTTTTCAACCGTGTTGTTTTCTTAGAAATTGTATTTTTAAAGTCGCGTCGCGCCTGTTTGTGGGAGCCTTTAAGGATGGTACAATATTAAGGGGTCTAAGTATTTACTGAAAGTTCATAAAAACTTAAAATTACTTAGAACCATTTCCTTGAAACAAGAACCTACTCATATTCCATATCAAACGCAAAATACAATAAAATAATATCGTTGTCATATCCTACGATCGTAACTTAACTTTTGAAAACAAAAACAAAAAACTATTCCGCTACAACTTTATAAACAGCTGTAGGGTGACCATAACTCTTCGCTTTCAGCGGACTGTCCCAGATAAAGTTACAAAGCTACCGTAAGATAGGGGCTTTGGAATAGTGAACTATGTATGGGACAGATAGTGCTATGTTTATGAAGTGAAATGAGAATGAGATGTGTTTAAATGACAAAAAAAAGGTTATGGCGTATCGGTTTCGTTTATCTGTTTTGGATTAATATATCATATTTGTGTGGTTTATATATTTTAATTTTAAAATACTTCAGTATGGGCTTTATAAATACGGTTACTATTTGCATACATCATCCTGCTGGACATCAACCCTTTTTAGGTATGTTTATTTTTATACCTGCAGCAAAATTTGACTCATTGCAAAAAGTATTTTGTGAAAATAAACTTTTATATTATTTTCTATTAAAAGGTACCTACCGAAGTTTATTTATTTTTCACTTCCGTAAAGACGGTCTATACATTTTACGTTTTTTTTAACCACAACGGGGAAGCTCTTGGCCTGAATCTCACCTGATGGAAGCGAGCTTCACCCGGAATCCTCAACTACAGAGGACTATCTTACCTCTAACTGCCGAAACTCAACAATGCTGCTGACATTATTGATATGGCGACGGACTTAGACAGCCAGCTAGCCAGGCTTTAGTAGCTAGCCAGGCGGACTTAGAACAAGCCCTACCACCAAACAAACCACGCAGAAAATTTCGCCCCCACTGGGAATCGAACCCGGGACCTCTCGGTCTGAGACAGGTGGTCTAACCACTAGACCACAGAGGCGGTTAAAGGAAGAGGCGGTGGTTTTTCACATAAATAACAATAACACACAAAGCCTTAATGAAATTTGTGCAAAACAAAAACTTATTAATATCCCGTTTATTTTTCGCTGCTCCTTGTGATCTATAGCTACCCTACAATCATGCCAGTCGGCATATCAAAGCGTGTTCGAGTCAGTTTTGTTGAATTAAATCGTAATAAAGAACACGCGGAGGCTATCTCGGCATCGCAGGGTTAAATATGTCCCACCGGCTAAATCTGACCATGTGAAAATACTAGTTTGTGAGAATAGTTCTGATGTTGGGTAAAAAAGTTTGTATAAGTTGTGGTGGAGTCTCCTCATCTACTGATTAAGTAAACTAAAAGCTATCTTAAAGACAACCAGGGGCCTAAGTCTACTAATTTATAAACGTTACGATGGTCTCTCAATCTTTTTATCTGCTGTTATATGTTATGGTGTTTTTTAGTTTGTGTTAAATAAATGTATTTTCTCTGTCGTTCCGTGAATATCACTTTAGGCACTCCGCCTTTCCAATAATTTTTCCCAAAGTATTTGGTGTTCGTAATTTGTGGTTATAACCGCTCAGATACTGCTGTGCAGCAATCATGACATAATCCCATCAATCAATAATAATAATACCGATGTATTTCCTTTTAAAAAATCTGCAAACATAAATCTACTTTGACACCTTAACCCTGCATGTACCGCAGCGTCGCCACCATTTATTTAGCTTGATCAACCCCACGAGAACAAATTTTTATTAACGCCTCTAAGACTTCGTATAATTTTCTCATTATACCGCCTTGCCCTTAAGTCAGATATTGTCGCCATCACGACCGTAATTTGTAAGGGCATTAGCAGTTAATAAAGTTAGGTTATATGCTTTTAATGCTGTTTTTTTTTTCGATAATGTAGCTATTGGACTTTGTCTGCAAAAACTTTTCTGATACCCATCCACTTAGGTATGTACTAGGAACATTAGTTCAGATATTTTGTCATACCGATTCCTCTTTTCATAAAAACGTGTTTTTATTAAAACAGTTTTTTGAATAGCTATCGAAAACAGAAATTAATTCACTTTCACTTATTGATTTACGAAGGGGATTTTATTTGCCTCAAAGCCTCAAATTATAATCGTCAATTGGCACACGGCTAGTTTTTATTTTTTAATAAATAATTATAATAATAAACAAAATGGTGGTATGGTAGTGGTTTGGTATAATTTTTGCTTTATAATAGATTATTATCTAGTAAAGCCAGCACCGACAGCCACAACAACAACACTAAAATATTTTTTACCAAAAAATAAAAACACCCCCTTGCTAATTCAGCAAAACGCATCGTCCAGTCGAGTAAATTTAATAAGCACCCCTATATGGTCAACACTTACAAACGATCGATTTGATAAGAAATAAAGACGTGGGCGTTCTCACACCGACTCGTAACAGAAGGCCAGTGTTATTTGCGAATGAAACGAGCATTTTTTTGCGATTAGATGATTTGAGAACAGCTATCTAATTGCGTAAAACACTTTTCGTAAATCATTAGGACTAATCTGTTTCATTTTGACAGTTCAACAATATTCATTGCTTTATTTACGTTGTTTAGCAGATTATTTTTTGCAACTTATGAAGCAATGGATGGATGAATCGTTCTGAAACAGATTGCTAATCGGTCTCAAAACGATTCAGATTGTGATTGATCGTATATTACGCAATTAAGGCGTGGACTTGAAAAAAAATACTATAGGTAAACAACTAAGTATGATGGAATTACTAAGATACTACTCAGCAAAATATTTACACTACAAGATATAATTGAAATAAACTCTTTGAAAATGGTTTCCTAAAATATATTTTTTACAAAATAAAAATCTTTAGTGAATCATCACTCCATCAGAAACGTTTTTTTTGCCACCAAAATCATCAACAAAGTAATAAAATTCAACCCCAAGGACACTATAAAACGTAATAAAAAGGCCACTACTAAAATGCACTCTATAAATTCGTCACGGTGCAAATCCTAACCCGCAAATGCTCATGGCTATATTTATCGATGGGCAGAGCAATAATTTGGTCTTATTTGGTCGTATTTGCCCGTTTGGACATGTGCGGTCGACCACTAACATTGACACTGGAGTGTTAGCATAGAGCCAAAATTAAATAAAACTCACGCCTAATATAGTAGGGGTCGTAAGGACTTGAAAAAAGGGCCTTTTTTCTCAGTTTTTCTTTGGAAGTTCGTATAATAATGTAATTAAGTTAAGCTTAGTGATTTTGGAGAGAAAATCTGGATTTTTATGCTAAGGCAAATTTTAGCAATGAATTTTATGTTTTGCGAAGTTCACTGAAGTTGAAAAAACGCGTTAAGTATAGATTAATATTTTTTGCAGTTAAATCTTATTTTCTGATTTTATGTATGTTAGCAATAAATTGGTCTTGTATATTTTATGTTTACAGGTAGCCACCCCATATTAGGCATACCAAAGAAAATAATGACAACTTCTACAGTATAAAACAAAAATAGAAAAACTATAAGTTTTAGCCAAATACCTTGCAACCTCCCTCAAAAATAACACAAGTTAGAAGCGTTGATTACCAACCCCTGGGGGCGCCACTTGACCGGAACTTGGGACCTCTAATGAAGAATTACCGCCCTTTGTGCTTGAACCTCTTTATTTGACAGCGTCGGTTTTGAGAAAAGTTTGCTTCGCAGTGGAAGTTTATTCAATTGGTTACAAGTATTTTAGGCAATTGAATAACTTCTACAGTGTATTAATAAATAAGAAAGAAACACATTGTTTTATCACACCAAGTAGTCAACGTGTAATTATCACAACTTCTAATATTCTATTTATTTTAAACCTAAAACTCATAAATATATCCCATATTTTCACCCAAAAATACCGAACCCTTAACAAAAATCGAAGCGAAAATGTGTCCGCCACATCGCCCAAAACTGCCCAAAAATATATAAAAAATCACAATTCCGAAACAATAATGAATTGTAACTAGCCAATTACACGGGCGGCCAACCCTTCATTCGCGACGCGGGGTCCAAAAGGCCCGACAGTCCGAAAACGGTCGATACTAAATAAAAATAGCTACAAAATCCCGGAAAACGATCTCATATTCGGAACACGTACTGTCAATATAGAATAGCACAGGGTGATGATTGCGATGCACCGGCTGAGGGACGAACAAAAATGGCGCTGGTGACTATTATAGATTGAAAGTAATGGTGTGTTCGCTTAGTGGAGGTTCTGTTGTGTTGGTAAAAGTTATGATTATGATTCTTTCTGATTTAATTTCTTCGCTTCTGCGAGGTTCTTTGTTTCAATAGATTATTAGGCAATTTTAAATAAAAAATGCATGGCGTATACTTTTCACACAAACTCTGCTTGGGTTAATTCTGGATAAGTGAATAATATGTTTAGATACAAAAAAAGGGCAATTTAACAAACTTCTCACTGCCACGATTTTTTTCTCAAAATCAAAGTGTCAGCTAAATCCTTAATTGAACAAACGAATACACCAATAAACTCAGAATAATATAATAGCAAGAAAGTAAACGACCTTCTAATAACTCAATTTCCTTTCAATAATAATACCCATTCACACCCATCCAATCGTATCATCAAACACATCACGAGTTCAATACAAAAGTCTTTAACATATTAATAAGCCGGCATCCATTTAATTATACCCGGTACTGTCGGTGTCGGGCACTGTCGGGCAAGCACGCAGTTCATTATTGCCCGGATTAGCGGAAGGGTTAACTTATTGAGCGGGCAAGATCCGGGTAAGGATATTAGGGGATAGGTACGTTTTTCTTAAGGTGGAAGTTTTGTTATTTACTTTTGGTGATATTAGGTATTAACGGTGACTGCAGTAAAGTTTGTTGTTGTTGTTGGGTTGTTCTTCGCTGTGCTTAAATACTCTATTGTTTAAAAATAAAAAAACGATA
Organism: Eupsilia transversa; assembly: GCA_914767815.1. Lineage (NCBI taxonomy): Eukaryota > Metazoa > Arthropoda > Insecta > Lepidoptera > Noctuidae > Eupsilia > Eupsilia transversa. Next base: position 9,404,338 of record OU611893.1, on the reverse strand, counting down.
AACCCTCTATTTAAGACGCGTTTAAATGGAGGGTTTATGGTTTTTATATCATTTTTTTATTCAACAAATAACATAGACTCAATAGGTATGTTAGTAACAATATTTCTTACCAGGCTTTTTTGCAACTTTGTATATGTTATGCATGACAGGGGAATGCAGGTTCTACGTATGCGGTATTGCGGTGACACAGTCTTATCGTAGGTTGGTACGATATATCTCTTTCTCTACTTGACTTTCTCGAGAAAGTCAAATAAATTAGTTTCTAAATAAATGTATTTTCTTTCTTTCTTTCTTTAGGTGCATACAAAACGTTTTACTTTTTCCAGATTCACCAAAAATTATTTCCAAAAATACAAACAATAATGTCTACAACAAAATATCAGTCTGTAGTAACCCGTGTGTCGCGCGCGGTGCTATTTCCTTTATTTATTGTTATTTTTCTATTTCCCCGGCAGATGTGCCGCGCTATGATTTACGGTCGTCTTGTATTAAGGAACGGACGTGAATTATAACGCCAACTCGCTACTGGTCAGGGAAAACTTGTTTACTATATTTTACAGTGTGAAAAGTGTATTTTCTGTTGATTTATTGGTTGGGAATGATGAAAAAAGGTTTTTAATTTTGAATTCTAGATGTCTGTGTGAGAGTGGAATTCTCTTAGAAATAATGAGACATTTTTATATATCATTAATGAGGTTATTGGCAATCTTATGATTCATAAGATGTAATCTTGCCAGATACATAATAATATTTGGCTAATGCAACATGGCTTTACATTGTTCTTCCATATAGAAGCAACAAGAATTATGAAGGTACCCAGGATTTTATAATATCTTGATTTGACCTCGAAAATATATATGTCTCCTGTGAACTGGTGGGTGACTTGCCCTCTTCCTCTCTATTCCCATCCCCTCTTAAAGGAGTTCCCGGAGTGTCTTGCTTCCCGTTCTTCTTCATAAAGATCAATATACGTTTTGGAACGGGCAACAAGATTTAACTTTCTGACTAACTAACCGACTCCTTGACAGTTCAAAGGCGCCTGTAAATGTTTTAATTGAAATAAACGTTTTTAATTTACTTTGCAGTTACGGTTATATTAAATTGCCCTACATTATTCCGACTAATACCTTAACTGGGGTCTGCAAACCCCAGTTTAGGTATTAGTCGGAATAATGTTTATTATCAATGTAATAAGCGCTCATAAGAAATATTCATAATTTATTTATGGCCAACCCGAAACCAAAAATAACCTCATAAAATATTAACATCGAACGAAAACCAGTTAAAATCACACGTCTGTTCACCGCGAGATCCAACGCCCTTATGGCCATAAATCAACCGTGCTGCCACCAAACGGCAATATGGGGAACGAAACATGTGTTTACACCGAAGTTAATTTGTCGAATTTATCTGCCTTGTCTTGTGTTCGTATTGAGAAATATTGCTTCGTGTTGTGTTTTGTTTGTTCCGCTTTCGATTAGATGTATGATGTAGATATATCAATTTAGATTAAAAATATTGTTGATAGATACAGGTGTTTGATAAGCGACAGATTAGACTTCTGCAGATGAAGGGTTAAATCTAAGTATTAAATGGTATTTATTTATTTATAATTCTTCTGAAGAATTATTCCTCTTATTAGAGGAAGAGGAAGTAGGAAGAGGTATACAATGAATAGTTGAGTTTTTCGCCGGGTGAAATACCATGAATATTATTCAATCATTCATCAAGGTCATGAAACGTAACTGTCGGTTTCCTAAAGCCTAATCTGTCACATCTCACCGAAACTGACTAATCATCACATCATTCTGCCTAGCCTTTTCCCAATCATGTTGGGGTCGGCTTCCAGTCTAACCGGACGCAGCTAAATACCGGTATTTTACATGGAGCGACTGCCTATCTGACCTCCACACCCCAGTAACTGGGTAATACGATACCCCTTGGTAAGACTGGTTGTCAGACTTTCGGGCTTCTGACGTCTCGTAACGACTGTCAAAAATCCACGAATGACAGCCGGGACCAACGGCTTAACGTGCTTTCCGAAGCACGGAGGAGTCTCGGTATGTAAAGATGGTTACCCATCCACGGACCAACCTCGGCAAGCGCAGCTTAACCTGATGGATCGACCCGTGCGGCTATTATTAGCCACGAGCTCCTCTGACTAATCATCACATAGTATCACAAAATAAATTGATTGACTTGAACCAAATGAATTGAATTCTGTGTAGGTACACCCCTCACTCCCACACTTACTCACACCCACCACTTTCGTCACATTCGTCACGCCATCTCCTACACACATAACACACGCGTTTATTGCCTTTCATAAAAATACCGTTTTTACATATCATTCCTTCATTTTTATTTTTATAAGATTAAATATCTTGAACAAGCTCAATAACTTAAAAACAATTAAATAACCTGGGGAAGGGCGGAGCATGCTAACACAAGCAAACTATTTTACTTAAAATTGCACTGCTCTCAAAACAGTGATGGAACCGGCATGTTCGAGGACCAACAATTTTAAGACATGTGACATCTACCAACCCGCACTGGGCCCGCGTGGTGGATTACGGCCCACTCCCTCTAAAAGAGAGGAGGCCTGTGTCCCAGCATTGGGCACATTATAGGCTGATTATGCAGGTAAATAGATTGATATATACGCAACCAGAATCAAAAACCAGAGAAAGAGACTTATGTCCCATATTCATAGTCACCTTCCTCCGTCCAAATCGCCACGCCATTGTCAAAACTTTTTGTTGTCATATATATATATCAAACACTTACCCACTAGAGTAATAAATATTCTGCTCAATTTTTTTAGCCTATCCGGTCGTCAGTAAATGCCTATCAGTCAATTACATCGCCATCAAAATCTAGTTAATTGGCATCAACTTGACATCGTTGACATTTTGTATCAACTGAATAAATTAGAATGTCTGAAGTGATATTTGTATGTTTTATACATTTATTACCTAGGTAATTTATTAGAAGCTTCGTATAAACATTTAAAAAAATATTTACCTATATTAATTAAAATATAGCTCTGCAGTGCTAAGGGATACCATTTCGAATTGATAAAATGCCTGCCAAAAAGCTACACATTTTACTTTTGAATACTTACTTATTTCTTTTTCCAGATATTATTTTACTTTTTTTTTCCGAAAAATTCCTCAGTTTCGAAAACTCTGGATGGATGGCACAAAGTCTAAGGGACTGTTTATTTTCTATCAGTTAACTTTTGAGAGGAATATAGTAGGTATTACTTATTCGCACTAATAGTGTTAAAATATTTCCCGATGAGATTTTTCCGTTTCTGTTTCCAAAAACTTTTCGGTGATTTTAAAAATAATCTTGAATTCGACTATTATGCCTTGGCTGAAGAATCGTTCTGCCAATGAATAATCAATGCTAGCATATCTGCTTTATTACATAATACAATACAAATCAAAAGGTAGCAGTAACACATTATGCTTCATACAAAAGCTTTCAAAAGTAAAATCATAAACACACAATGGGCACTAAAATTACAATACGTACATCATTGTCAACTCCGAATCAAAAGAAACCAACCCACCGAATTCCCTAATTCAAACCACAAGACGCACAGTGGTAACACCAATTAAACGGGCCAGACAAAATCGTCAAACGAACCCCAGCAGTACAAAATTTGAATACACAAGTCACGTTCGCCAAATAACCAGCAGTAACAAGCGGTATATCGCTTGCACTGATTGTTAATTGATTAGATTAAAAATTTTGTCCCAATTCGGCGCGTATTGTTACATTGGGGGACGGCCCTAACGAATTAATTAGTTATTTTTAATGGTAAAGGTGTATTTTACAATTTGGATGTTGACAGATGGATTATTAGATAAGTCTGTTGGTTTCTTTGTGGAGTAAAACTTGATCTCGTTACGTGATTGTGGGGTAAAATGTTTGATACTACGATACGATAGCGTGACGTGTAAAATCTGATTAGAAGGAAAGTGTCATTAAAACCCTTTGTTGGGAAAAAATTGTGTACGTTAAGGTTTTATTTAGGGAGTGATTTAGTGTTAACGTCATGTAAGTGTCATAATTTCGAAGAAATTGTGACACCATTACAATAATAACAAAAATGTAACTATGAGTGATGTCATGTAAGTACCTACATACGTCGCTGGGACTCGTAGCTAAATAAAAACAGCCGCACAGGTCGATCAAAGGTTTAACTACGATCGTCGCGGTTGGTGGATGGGTGACCACCGATTACATGTCGAGACCCTCATTGGTTCCAGCTGTCCTTCGTAGATCTTTGGCAGTCGTTACGGGTAGTGGGAAGCCCAAACCTGTCTGCTAAACTGCTCGTCTGTCAACGAATTTTAGCAAGGGGTGTTACCCAGTAACTGGTCGTGGAGGTCAGATAGGCAGTTGCTCCATGTACAATACAGCTGCATCCGGTTAGACTGGAAGCCGACCCTAACATATTTGGGAAAAGTCTAGGCATGTGATGGGATGTTAATGTTAAGTAGGTACTTATTACCTTGTGACACTTACATTATGTAAGCTTAATATTACTAAGTAAATTCTATAATATTACTAAGAGAGGGTCGACTTCAAACTAAAACCCCATAAATCAACCCGTCTACACCATAATCGTGATTGTTACTAACACACCTCATTTTATGACATTCCAAGCTCGAAATCAAAATATTTTATTTCACATATACCTACATGGGCACTTATGAAACGTAAGAAGCTAGGTGCACGGTTCCAATTGGTCGTTGTCTATGGAAAACAGCCGGCGAAAAACTCCACGGTCAGGTACTTTTTTTAAAAATAAATGGGTTTTACAATGTTTTTTAATTACAGTGTGAATAGGTATGAGGGGACAGTGTAGACCTATCAACAAGTGCCAGATACCTAAAAAAATAGAAAATTAATGGTCTACAAATCAACAGTCTGTTAAGCCTGCAACGTTCTCACATTCGCAAAATATAAAGGTTAAATAAAATAATAAAAATAAAAACCTATTTAAACCAAATGACATGGTTGTCACTGTTGCTCTACTATAACACTATAGCTCTTATAACACACCTCATTTTATAACATTCCAAGCTCTTATAGCCCCTATAAGACCAAACACGAAAGTGATGTATATGCCCAATAAATTCCAACAATTTAGATGCAACACATGAGGCGCAACGCAAGGAAACGCACAATTTTTTACGACAAGAAGTATATTTTCCTAAATTCCCTTCCAAATCTTTATTGCATACACAAGTGTATTCAAACTTCAAAATTTCATCCTACAATAACATTTTGTAAGACAATTTTGACACCCCTAAACACTCGCGTTTTATTGTCTTGAATATTTTTATTTGAATACGCAGGACCCACCTTGAAAATTGAGTTAAAATGACAGTGGCATACGTAGTGATTCGCCCCGTGGTCGCATTAAGCGTATTAGGGGCCAAAATTGGATTTGTCGAGGGCGTTTTATTGGTACACTTGTTACGAGTTTAGGAACACTGTGCGTTAAAAAAGCTCTTTGTCAATGTGACGGTATGTGTGTTGGGTTTATATTGGAAAAATTTTGGTTTTCAATAAGTTTAATTTAGTATCCCTCTGTTTTGGTTTGCTCGCAATATTTTTGATTTTTGTCATTGTCATACCATTTCTAATACCTACATTTATTATTTATTTAAACTTCATGAACAATAGTCGTACATGCTACAAAAGCTTATTTTTATATTTTACTAGCTGTTGTTAAGCCAGTTGCAGACCTAGAGCCAAGCTAACGTAGTTTAGCTTAGCCCGCATAGGTACATGAGGTCATTATTTTTTCATGCAAGTGTGCAGACTGCAAACTATGAACACAAGTATGAAAAATTACCTCAGCTATACGAGCTAAGTTGAGCTTACTAAGCTTAGCTCTTGGTCTGCAAACGACTTTAGGCTCTGAACATTGAACATTGTGAAACCATCCTCTAAAAAGAATTGCTGTTTTTCGCTTAGCGTTCTTTCTGACTTTTTTCTTTTTGCTCGGCTCCTATAAGGGCCTTAGTTGTAAATGATTTAACCTACATATCCTAGAACTTTCCTCAAGAAATGGGCTATCTAATAAAAGAAAATTCAAATCCGACTGGTCCCTCTATCAGGAATCCCTCTAGCATACAAACTTACAAATAAAAACTTTATAATATTATTATAATAATAATTAAGTATATTATAATATTATATTATATTATACTGTAAATTATTATAAATAATAAATATAAATAAATAATAATTATAGATGAACTGTGTTCTCAACTTCAATTAGTACAATACCATGTAATAAATAAAAATTCAATGCACGCAATGATTACTAGCTCACTTCTATTTCTAAGAAGATATTCTAATGTGACCCTTGCATATTTTAATATTGTCTTACTATTAAGTTGTTAATTAGTTACTGATATATCAGTTAATGATGGGAGGATTTGCGCCATTCTTGTACAAACATTTACATAAACATTATTTATAGACTCGTAGGACAAATTCCACCAATGAAATTCCACCCTAATTGCATAACACACTTTCGATTACAATCTGAATGGTTTTGAAGGATATTGCTAATCCATTGATTGCTTCAACAATGTAAATAACGCAATGAGTGTTGTTGAATTTTCGAAATGAATGCCATTGCTACTGTAATGTGTTACGCAATTACCACGCGGAACGCGATCAGCCAATCTAAACGAACGGCGTTCAAGAGCTGTCAGCGTCAATATTACAGAACAATGATGACATTGACAGCTCTTGAACGTGGTTTAGATATACGTGTTCAGTTTCATTGGTGATATTCGCCCTTAATTGTGGGTACATCTTTGAGGTACAATTAATGCCAGTTTTCACAAAAAAAAAAAACTGAATTAAAACTTTGAAAATTAGGCTACTCATCTCAAAGACTCAGATCTATGCAGATGCTAAAAAATCTCTGAGTATACAGGCTGACTTTGAAAACATGCAACGAAATTTAAGGGGGTGTTGTACCCATCAATATGAACAACTTTTACTATGGGAACAACTTAGCACTCGCAAAAAAAAATTAACCTTCTTATACAAAATGGTCCAATCGGGTATATTATCGGGTATACCTTTATACAGGAAAGTCAAAGTAATTTACGTAAACAAAGTACCTGTTTGGCCCCGACCACTCGTACCTACGTCACAGTCGCTTTTAGTAACGGCACGCAAAATTACGTTTTAAACAAAAAAAAAACAACAAAGTATTTATTTGTCACTTTTTAGTTGTGGTACCTACCCCCTACAAGTTCGAATATCACGACCTGCTATGTAAATAACAGTGACAGGAATATGTTAAAACGTCATCCATATAGGCTTAGTGGGAAAAATACGTATTAATGAAGCTAACTCAAAAAGTAGTCAAGCAAAGTTAATAAAATTTAAATGGAACCACCTCGAGAGCATACCCAAAAAACAAAAAAAAGAATTTTCAAAATCCGTCCACAATTGACGAAAATATCGACGGACATACACAAAAAAAAAACAAAAACATACATACGCTACTACGAACATTCCTCCTCCTTTTTGGAAGTCGGGTAAAAAACACCTAGGTATCCTACTCTGTAAACTAAATAAGAAGTCACGCCCTCTCCCATTTTCAATCAGCCACATGTGCAAGATAGATCACTAAAACAAATGTTTGTATTTGTTACCCGACTGCGCATAGCATTTATTTGACAGATCGCGGTGAATCAGTGTCCCTAGGCGCATTTATTTGTGAATACGCCTCGCTACACATTGTTTTGATTTACGCGCAGTGGCGTTTTTTTGGCCGAATAGATTTGATTTTGACACACTGTGCAACTTCCCAGGTAGAAGCGGTTTTATTCTTAGATCCGTATTACAGACGGAAACTCAAGTATTGATCTCTGTTTAAAACTAGTTTTAAGTCCGCTTTTAATTAGTTTGAGGAAACTTAATTGTTGAGATACCTGTTTATAGTTATCAAGTATCTTAGTTAAAAAGAACATTACCCTAAGACAGTCGGGTAAAAACAAACAATGACCGGTGATTTTGACATTATTTTGAAATATAGTATTGACATTTCGTTTTTTTTTTTTTTACATATTATATTCCTAAAAAAAAAAAGACATTTAAAAATAGAAAAAAATTGTGTGCCGCCGGTGTCGGGTGCAGGGTCCAAGCTACCGGTAGTTAGTGCTCCAGAGACAGGATGGGAGCCGTATCGAGGAGTACTGGCTTCTGAATCAGGCCCTTGATCCAACCGCCTAACGAAAGCCTCGAGAGATGTTACTTGCCAAATATACAGGCTGACTTTGAAAACATGCTACAAAATTTAAGGGGGAGTTCTACCCATCAATATGAACAACTTTTACTATGGGACCAAATAAGAATTCGCAAAAAAAAACGATTTTCTTATACAAAATGGTCCAATATACATATATATACATAGGGTACATATATATACAGGGATATATATACATATATATACAATATACAAATTGGATTTTATCATTTGGAAAATAAATCATTAGTTATGATTTGATTTTGAAAAACAAGCACAGATAACGGATTTAGTTTAAGTACAGAGTCAGCTGTGATACTTAATAATTTTTACTTTATATTATTTTTATTTAATCCTCAAATAGGTAAAGAAAGAAAATTGTTTATTCTGCAATAACTAGGTACCTAACTAAATCTATATCATTTAGTGAAATCACCAGTTATCTAAAATAGTAGGTAGAATATCTAAAATTCAGTTCTACGATGAACTAAAATATCAAGTAAAATAACTGAATAAGGTAAACACTATCTCAAACTAAGTTACCTCACTAATAACCACCAATCACCGAATCTATTCTGCCGACAGTACCTACCAGCCTACCACTTGTTTTGCTGCCACTACAAGGGGCGCGGTAACGTGGTTAGCCAGACAATGACTTGACGAAGGCAAATCTGATTTGCGAACCCTCCAACGTTATTTTAAAGCTAGTCTGTCATTTTGCATAGCAGGGGAGGGTTGAACAATTGGATATTTACTGTACAAGTTTAGAGGTATAAACTTAATGTAAATTGTAAAGGATTATGGTTTATTTAAGGCTGTGGGTAATTTGTCTTTTGAAGATTTGTAATAAATTAGTAACATCCTACTATCCTACTAATGTTATAAATGCGAAAGTTTGTGAGGATGGATGGATGTTTGTTACTCTTTCACGCAAAAACGACTGAACGGATTTGAATGAAATTTGGCACACATATAGCTTATAACCTGGATATTCCCGATATTCCCACGGGATCGAGACTTATGCGGGTGAAACCGCGGGGCGCTGCAAGTTTAAATTATGCTTTTTTTATGATAAAACAGGCCCCTCGGATACGTGTGTGCTGTTTATGGAATGATCTGAATAGGAGGATCGGTTCTTGTAAATATTTAGGTACAAAAAAAACCGGCCAAGTGCGTATTGGCCCACGCACAATACCTAAAGGGTTCCGTAGTTGGGATGAATTTGTTCCAAAAAGAAACTTAGCATTGTAGTTGAAAAACATGTTCTCCCATATATCAATAAACCACCGATCGATATTGCCATGGTCAATTCTCCAACTGAAAATTATCGCGCTTTTATATAATTTCTATGCAATTATGCGAAAAAAAAATCTTGTCAGTCTTGAGAGCTGTGCGGGGGCGTAGCAACAGCATCCTAAAAATGATAGCAGGTAGGTTGGACGCGGCTGTGTTCAATCGATCATCAATCTGTATGTGAGAGGTGCGGGTTGATGGTAAATGATTGAACAGACAGCTGTGCTGCTGGGGAGTTTGTTGCGCCACTTCTTCCCAGCTAAAGCACTAGGAAGTGGTGAAGGGTGGCGTTTTGGGGGACTGTCTTATGTAATATTGACGTTCAAAAAGTGCTGATTCTCAGCCTAGTTTGATTAATGACTTTTGATTTTGATGAATCAACATTTTTATTGGATATACTTATACGGAAGTATAAACAAAATGACAGATTCTGATTGTTTGTACTGTAACACCATGAGCCTTGGTTGTCTGAAAATAAAATATTTTTATTAATTTATTACCTTTTAACGCCTTACTCGACGGCGGCGGATCTCGACTCCATGGAGGATCGCCATGTCCGGAGAAGTCCCGTAACTTGAGGTAGCTTATAGTCAGCCTTATAATGGAAGCCTTATCCAGCTGGCTGGTGATCGCCGCAGGGAGGGGCAGCATCTTCGCCAGCTCGTAGAACTCGTAGTTCTCTTTACCTCTTCTAGAACGAGCTGCGTCCCTGCTTTTTTCTTTTCGAAGCTCGAGGATGCTGTAAAGAAAGGGTAGTGTTAGATTGGTGCTTGGTACAGTGTGTGCGTAGGTTAGGTTAAAGTAAGTTCTGACTTCTGTTCGATAGTTATTAAGAGGACCTCAATTAAAAAAAAAAAAATATCAGTATATATTTGTTTTCTGCCTATTTTGTTCAGCTATCCAATTGCGTAACACATTGTCGTAAACGATTAAGACCAGTCTGTTTCATTTTGACATTGCAACAACATTCATTGCGTTATTTACGTTGTTGTGTATTATGTAACTGTCTTATGTAATTTTGACGTTCGAAAAGGACTGCTTCTTAGCCTAGTTTGACTATATATGACTTTTGATTTTCTTTTGATTTTGAATAGTCTAATTCAAAGAGAGATTTGACAAACAATGTTTTTTTTGGATCTTTAAGAATTTCTCATCAGTGTTAGTATTACATTCTCACAGGCATTGTGTACTAACAACTAATAAATTTCCTCCTCGTTTTAAAAGACAGTTCAAAAATAACTTTTCTCAAAAAAAAAAATGCAATTTTCGTTTCCTGTAACAAATTCGACTCTCTAGGATAGCAAAGACGTTTCCGGCGTAAGATAGGTAATCAAACATTTTTCCTTTATGCTCCAAAAATATACCCCTATTATATCCTCATATAATATTTAATAAAGAAAAATCCGCCCAAATGTCTTGCCCAGCTGTGGGTGTGGTCCCGAACACTCCCACTGCCCGCCCAAAGGCGGAGTTACTAATGAACGCTTTATACTTATACATTTAAAACTCTGACATTTGCATTTAAGTTAGAACCGAAAGATGTTTCTGTATAATTAAATTTTAATTTACATGTTTTTGTATAAAATGTTAATATAAAAGTTGGTAATAAAGTTGGGTTTTTTAGTTATAATTTAAGTAATGAAGTTGAGTTAATTTAAATACGAGTATTTAAATACCTACATCTGTTAGCTTGTATTTGTAAAAAGAGTTAAGCAGAATTTGATCCCTTCTAAAGCATGAACAACAATGCCTTCAATTTCACTTTCGTAGTTATCGTGTTTGGTAAGTATGAAATATCTATCCTATTCAATCTGCCTAGCCTTTTCCCAACTATGTTGGGGTCAGCTTCCAGTGTAACCGGATGCAGCTGAATAACAGTATTTTACAGGGAGTGACTGCCTAATATTGTGGGCGAATCGTCAGCAAGTGGAAATAGCAACGATCTTGCATTACAATGTTTTGTGATCTCTGGAACTAATATAATTATTTCAATTACACCTTTCTTTAATAAAATTTCCATAGCTGAAAATACTAAGATGCCTTTCAACATTTTCGTAAAAACCCGACCCATAATGAAACATTAAGCTCAGTCTACATCAGCGGAAACTTTACAACCGGGTCTAAACCGAAGGTGCGAACTAAGCGAAATGTCCGTTTTACGATCCGGCCCGATTACCGGGCATCCCGTGAGACCTCGGCTTTATCGTCACCTGAGTAAGGCCATTTGAAAATTGGCGCTTTTTTACGATTTTTTTAAGGTTTTCTATTCTTTGTTTGCGTAGAGATAGTCTGGATCTGAGGTAGATGTCCTATAGAATGGTCGTCTCTAACGAGGTTGATTATCTGCTTTTAAAAAAGGAACAGGGTTCACAATTTTTTCTATTCTTGAATGCAACTTTTAAAAAATCGTTTCGTTTTATTTATCTGATGTTGATTCAGAATGAGTTTAAGATTTGAGCTCTAAGTGCGGATACCACCAATAAAACTGAACGCGATCAGCACATCTAAACCGAGTTCAAGAGCTGTCAGTGTCAAAATTCCAAAGAAAATAATGACAGCTTTTAAACGTGGTTTATGTGCTGATCGCGTTCAGTTTCATTGGTGAAATTCGCCCTTAGCAAATAATATTATTTATTTAAACATCATCATCGTCATTTCAGTCGAAAGACGTCCACTGCTGGACATAGGCCTCCCCCAAGCACCGCCACTTCGACCGGTTCTGTGGTTCCCGCATCCAGCGTATATCATGACTGTAAGATTTTATTTGCACTCCACTGAGATTGGGTATTAGCCAAGTTCAAAAACAGAAAACCTTCACCTACATTGTCAATAGAGTCACATTCATCCACTATTTAAAAAGAAAACTTTCAAATAATGAAATAAGTAAAGTAAAAAAAAAAACTTAAACAGATCGTTTTCTTTTACCGGAACTATTTCCAATCAAGATTACAATAACTAAAGGTATTTTAAAACGTAACTCTTAACCCTTATCTTAAATAACTACGCCTAAGGGACTAATAGCATTTAAAAATATAAAGAAATGTGAAACAACCCTTCGTAAATCTGATTTTCCGATAAACGATAGTAAACTGTTAGGGTTAAGGGCGAGTATACATGGGACTGGTCAGTTCTAGAAATTGATAATATTTTAGAATTATAATAATCCAAAAAGGGTTATTATAATTTATTTGAATCATGGTATTATTGTAAAATTTCAAATATAAACGACGACCGTAAAAAAGTTAAAAAAAAAAATGCCTAACCTAATATTTTCTATATATTTTGTATTCCTCAACCTATGTATGTTTTTTAAGCTGTTGAACATTAAGCTATATTTTTTTTAACCAATGAAGTGGCTAAGCTGATTGATAAAATTCCTGAAAAATTACTGACGCATTTAAGTTGGATTGCATGTTAATCTGTCCATATACCTATTGTTTTAACAATTACAAAAATTTTACGTTCAAAAAGTTTGTCTAGACGATTCCCCATTGTAGTACTACTGATGTATAAAACAATAAGTTGATATGCTAAGCGATACGCAAATATGTGGTCAATTGATTCGCATAATTGACACATAGCTAGGAGGATTATTGTAATATTAGTCTATGAGTCATTATGAGGTCAGAAGGTGTGTAAGGTTATGGTAAAACTGTTATCGATTGTAGGTCTGAAGTGAATGATAGGGTGAGTAATTAAATAATGTCGCCGTAACTCTGTATTCATACATACTGACCTTACTTACTTAATTTATCGCATACAATATAATACATTATGCATATTGCGCATATTTTCTGTAAAAAATCTCTGATTGCTATTGAAACTGCTGCTGTTGTCCTACCTCAAACAATCTTTCATACCTTTGAAATAGAAAAAAAAAAACTTTTATTGTAAAGGTTCGGACTTTCGGCCTTTTTTATTTTAATATATTTTATTGTATGTCATGTAACCCAACCTTAACTGGCGTCCGATTTAAACCAAGGGTTGCAATGGTCAGTTAGGGGTATTACATTGTTTAAAATAACTTTACAGTGAGGGTTGAACACCCCCTTGTCTTGACCGCCCCAAGATTAGGGTGAATTATAGATTTGATAACATTTCTTTTTTATATAATTGATTGGATAATTTTATGCTAAATGGGTAAAGTGTTTCATTATCTTTATTATTAAACATACCTAAGTATTATGTTTTATTTTTATAGAAAGATACTCGTATAATCCTTATATAATTCTCTACAATGTATTTTGAAAAAACAGTTAAGTCCATTTAAACGGTACTTCCTTAAACCATTTTTAAAATGTTTTTGCAACCATATTAAGAAACAAGATGGCTCTTATCATGATATAATAACAGTACCAACTTAACAAAAAATAAAACACATGAATTCTAAATGTTAACATAAAAATATAAAAAAACATGTGTGCAACAAATAAAATTGTGGAATAACATATATTATGATTTGCTTGCAAGTTATACCTAATATAACAAACTAGCTTCCGCCAGTTCGTGATATCTTTATAAATTAGGTATAGCCTATGTTAGTTAGTGATAATAAAGCATTATAAAGGTGAAGGACTTTTTAAAATCGGTCCAACAGTTTTTGACGTTATTCATTACAATCAAAAATACAAAACTTTTCTTTTTATAATATCATAGTGTAGATATATTATAATATATGTATATTATATTATAGTTTATGACTGTTTGTTTTACCTTTAAATTGTAAATATATCCAGAATTTTCCAACCTCAATCTATTAATGTAATACTTATAGTAAGGCAGTTAGGAGATTTACTTATCCATTTAGCTGTAAAAGTCGTCAATGCGTTATAAAAACCGTTAAGAGCTTGCAAGAGAGAGATAGAGCGGTTTGAGAGTTCCATATTCAAAATGGATTTTTCTTCTTAAGAAGTTTGTTTGTGCGACGTCCTCATAACTTTTAACATACTTATTTAACGTTTATCTAACTAAAAGCAAAATCTTTAAACTATTCTCCTTGTTTTGTGGTTCATTTCTTTATCCTAAATCGTAAAAAGCAAATATTTTTACGCAGAAGTAAAACCAAAATAAATATAAAAGCAAGACACTCCTATGCTTTTTGTTCTGTCCAATTTTTATGACGAAACTCCCTTCATCTTAGAAGTGGCCGTCTTTAAGTGTCCGTGTACGTGCCTCGACACCCTGCACACCTGGGAATCGAACCCACAATACGTAGCTAACGCCTTGACCCTCCACAAATACACCCTTGAAAACCACAACTGAAAATCAACCTTGGATTCATAAGATAGAGTTCAAAATCTGTAACACGTTTGGATCGTTCCATTGGTCAGTGATGATTAGTGCGATATTCCAAAAAGGGCATATCTCACCAATCCGTCAAACGAATCTAACCTCTATCACATTGATATAAAATCTAAAATTATAAGTCAGAATAAAAACAAAAAAGAATCTGCCTGCAAATTGAAATAGGAGAAACTCTGAGGAAAAAAGTCCGGGATTCGAAGCCGGGAAAGGTCGTAAAAAGCCTAGTACGCAACCGTGTCGCAGTAGTTACGGTTAATGTGACCCGGACAAATTGAGTTGTGCCCGAGTGGGAAAATTAGCTGTCCCCCGGGAAACGGGGATATTTCCCGGACTCCGGGATAAGTGACGGATATGACATGACTATTTATGAGTAGCATTTTATTGTCATCGATTGGGGGTATCATCTTGCTGGTTATTTTGTTTGGTAAGCAGATATTGGTGCCGATTCCCTTGTTAACAAACTAAACTAAATTTAAGTTCAGTGCATCTTTTTCTTTCTATTTCATTAAGAAAAGGACAGATACATTTTAGTTTAGTCCTGTCAAATTAATCAGCGCCTGAAGTAACTTGACGTAATTTTAGTAGGCAAGTTTTTAATCACGTCTATACTTGTATGGAGTAGTGACAGGCGCCGGTTAATTTTACAGGACTAAACTAAAATTTATCTTCAGTCCTTTTCTTAATGAAATAGAAAGAAAAAGTACTAGTAAGTAAGACTAATATGACACAGAAGGGATGCAACGTGGATCAGTTTAACGGATCTGAACCTAAATACATGACCTTTTGCGTTAAATAGTTAAATAACATAAAGCATTATGTTTAAGTTGGAAGCGTCAGGAGAGCCTGCGAAATTCAAATTTTCTTACGTTTTTAACAATTTGCAGGTCAGTGTCAGGTTGTGTGTTGATTAAAATATGATTCGCGACCGTAACAAATATGGTTTTACAGAATTTTAATCATTAGAATCGGCAATACAACTCCTTATGTTAGAATAATCCTCAAATGTCATGATTTCATGAAATAGTCATTCAATAGGATTATTATGACCAGACAATAGATCAGGTTGAAATCTTTAGCCTTAGTATTATAGGCGTCAGCAATTCCTAAAAGATCATTGAAGACAAGGCGGATATTGGAAACGTGTTGGTAAAATCTATGACACCAATAAAGAAACTGACAGCTTACACATGTTTTTCCCATCACACCATTAAAAATCACTTACAAAAGGCGTTATTCACACTCTACCACTTAATTGGGACCGAATCAGAGACATCAACCCTAAACTGCCGCTGCCGAAATCTTTTGACAAAAAGATTATCCGAAATGTACCAACATGTCAATAGATCCGTGCTTGTTAAATTGTCACCCGTCACCTCTTTAGGGTTATCGTTGAAAGGTTAACACTTCCCGATTAACCCTAAAACGGGGTATTTAATACCCCGCTTTTGTGAGGACCATGGGAATTTCTGTGCATTTTCCCCTTGAATGGTTCCGAGTCTAAACATTGGTTCTTTGTTGCGGTTTTAAGAAGTTTATTGGAGATAAACTTAACGGTTCATAAACAGATAATGGTGTATAGTTTTATTATTTATTACATGAATAAAATGAGGTTGTAATGATGTCTTTCGTTTATTATCAAGTGCATTAAGGCTCGTTCACACCGGCGCGACTTGTCGCGCGACGCGACACCGGCAATTGTTCAATCGTGAAGTTTTATTAGAAACTAGCTGCTGGCCGCGGCAAGTCGCGCCGGTGTGAACGAGCCTTTAAGTTGCCATAGGTATAATTTACTATTTATATTTCTAATTGTGACATAATTAGATGCAAATGTACCTGTAACAATGCGTTTATACCTACTTTATTTAATAAAGATGGAATATAAAGATAAATCTTGTATAATTTCTGTATTCATAAGTATTATGTCTTAATTATATTACATTTAATTTAATGATATTTATCTTTTCTTTTTTATAACTTGGTAACAAACCATACAATAATACGTAGATGGGACATTCTTACTTAAAAACCGAATGAAAATCTTCAACTCTTGAGTACCAACACAATAACCCTCTCTAATACCAAATATGACACATCATATTCAATATCAAGTGGTTTTGTCACCTTATGAGCACTTCATATTTCTATACACAACAATATGTATGATTTTTAATTTTACATTGTACATTTTAGGGTTATAAGTGGGTATTGAACGATAATTGTACACTACCTTGGGAAGACGGGTGCAAGGTTTGTATCAACCCTCGATTTTAAAAGTTTAATCTTTTTCTTTTGGCCGATAAAAGATTGGCTTTGTGGTGCAACCGTTTAAGGTGGCAAAGATGTCAATGCAGTGGCTGGGTTACTACTGCGACACCTTTTAAAAAGATTATATTTTAAGTAGGTACAAAATGTCAGCTGTTGCACAAATTCAATAATTCATCAATAGACATCCCAGTTAGAGCCAAGAAAAGCTATAATTTTGTTTTTCTTAACATCAGTCTTCAGCATTTTCTTTCAAAATTGCAGGTGAATTTGGTTCAAATTCGTGATAACATTTCAATTGTAAAAAGGCAAGTCACTGGAGTCTAATCTTGCAGAATCGTCCACGGAATACCTCCGGACTTTCTTAAAAACTTTTCAAAGAGATATTCACACCCTCCGCTTAGGGTCGGCTAGTTTTCTTTAAAAGCATGGACATTTGAACCCTTGGAATTTAGTCAAGCGTTTCGTCCCTAGAGCCTTGGAAACCCCACGGTCAGTAGGCAGAAATTCAAATAAATTGACTGTAGTCACATACTTTTGGATGAATGCGACTAATATGACAGTGTAACCCCGGAATTTTCAGATACTCAACTTGAAGATGATCTTAAAAGTCTTTCTGTCGCAAAAAAAGATTTCGGAGTGACAGAGATAGAATAAGATTTAACGACGGCTTCAAATTTAGAGTTGCAATTAACTATTTGGCAGTTAGACTCTAAAGAGTTGGAATGAATTTGGTTGTAAAAGATTATACTATGATGTGCAAAGCAAAGTCGAAATAAATGCCAGCTAAAGCTAATGGAAATCACGTTCGGCATAATGACGGTTCATTTCAAAGTAATACAATCACGCTAAGTATTGACACGTTGCCAGCTCCATCTACTAATTGAATACAGAATACATTTACTTAGTTAATTTCTCCAAATTAGGCCCTCATGCATCACAAGAAGCTAAATATACGTTTAGCGCTAAACGAACTTAAAACATAGTTCTGTTTGTTAAAGATGACAGGGACATAGTTATGTTTTAATTACATATGTTTAGCTAGACATATGTAGTGATTTATGGTGCAAGTGGTCTTGAATATGTTTTTGGTGAAAAAGAAGCCGAAGAATTTCTTCTACTAAAGATCGTGAGAGAAAAGACAGAGACATTACAACTAAAGATTGCCAAAGACCATAGCGTAGGCAGTGAACCTATACTTAGCAAGGAAACGCGAGCTGAATAAAAAGAAAAACCGTAGTGCATAAAAAGACAGACACTAATCAGACGTTAGGCGTTAGTCACCGGGGTTATTCCTGGCATTCGAAGCATCCAGCCCGTTTGTTTTCTACTCCATTAATATTCTAATTAGTTTGTAGTAATCGCGGTTTAAAACGATGCTAATGCAAAACTTCACCGTAACTGGCTTTTGTGAAAGGATAACATCATCCGTTGTGTCTTCTCGCTCTAGCAACAGTGATTGGATTTAGGGTTTCTCTAGTCTTTGCATGTGAGTCTTTGCCATTGATAATGACGTTAACGGGATTGCTTTCCAATTAATCATTCACTAAACACACACACACATCGATATTAAGTTAAGCTAAATAGAAGGTAATAATTGTAACATTTGCATTCGTTCCATGAATTAGTATTATTATATCCGGCACTGTTAACTTTTTGCGTATTTGAATTTCAAGTTTCTAAAAACTTCCCGTTTTGCGATTTCGTTGTGATATTAAGTTTGTTCTATGGTAAATAGTCAACCGCAGGCTAAAAATTAATTGTTCTAATCTCAGTCTATCCTCACAATCCAAAAACCGCCTTATGGCACCCTTAAAGTAAGAACAATATCGAGGGTGATCCTAGACTTAGAGCAAGTCCCAAAGAAAAAACAAATACCAATTATTACACTAAAAGTCTCACTTCCATACATATTCACACAGAACCCCTAGCAGGGTAATCTGACAATACAGTCGGAATTAATAGAATTCCACCCGTAATGATACATCTTATTTATATGAGCAAATAAGAGAAGGGGACAGTTGTCACCATATTTGATATAGGAAATGAAAATGTCATCTGCTTAATAGGTACGCTAAGGATTATTGATATTGCACGATTTACGATAGCTGATATTAATAAAGATTACAATCTGGATTTAGAAGGAAATAAAGCCCGAAGAAAGATAGTGGAATCTTTTAATGAACAAGTAACCGTTTAGTTAGACGATCAAAATGTATGCACACGATTGCTCAGCACGTAGTTGTTGAGCAATTAGGTGTTGCGTGTCGGTGAAGCTCTTAATTGTTAATTTATTGAGATGTTTTGTCAACATTTTAAAGCGAAAATATTCACTACTGAATAATGGCTTCCGCCAAAGACTCCTAAAGGACCTTTTCAGTTGAGTTAATTTCCTAATAGTAAGTATCCTTCCAAGTATTCTTATCCAGGGCCACCTCGATCGGGGGAGGCCTTTGCTCAGCAGTGGGACAATGTAGGCTAATAAAAAAAATTAAAAAAAAGTATCCAGTAAGATTAATAAGTGAATCATCCCTTTATCTATTGCAATTCTTATCTGCAGCTGAACAATAACGTATATAAATAAAATGAATTATAAAAACGGAACTTGGAAATGGCCATTCCCGAGTTCTTACCTTTTTTTACTGGACACCACTCAGTCCTCCACCTTCCACAAACAGAGCACTATCTTCTTTAGAATTATGATCTTTATGACTGGATAATTCTACTGGTGGATTCTCTGCCAGTTCAATTATTAGAACCCATTTTCTCAAGTACCTTTATTCCCGTATGCCGAACTTTTTCGGTCAAACAATTTTTTCTTCGCAAAAACGAAGTGTCAAGAAGTCGTGGTCCACGATTGTTCGGACAGGCGTGTCAAAGGTAAGATCACGAGGACCCGTAAACTCGCATACCGGTGAAAGGTGACTGGCAGTATAGTAGGTGAGTATTGTGAGTAATGAGATTTGAGCGTTGAAAAATAAGGTGTTGTACTTTTTCTGCTTTTGTGAATATTTGGTAAAAGGATAAGAATGGGAATTGTTTGAGATTTTCAGAGCAAGCTTCCGTTTTACTGTAGGTATCTAGGAAAATTTCGCGGGTAGGCAAAGGTAAACATTTATTGACTTTGTGGACACAAAAGATACCTAATTAATCATGACATCAGAAAGCAATATGCTACTAAAAATTCTTCGAGACTTACTGCTTGTTCAAAAATTCAGCCCTTAGCAGAACAGTACCTATTTAAACTGTTTTAAAATCGTCAGTGCCACGGAAATGAAAGCTTTCATAAAATACATTATTAAAAAACAAAAGTATCAAGATTGTTCACGCCGTCATTCAGGAATAATGACAGGAGGCAGCCAAACGTCCCGGGAACGTTTACTATAGCACCCCTGGTGATGAGGTTAATATGACTCGGCGAATTTCCGACGATGTCCGACATTGTACGACAATCCGACAATACGCCGAGTGGCCTTCAAATCGGAAGGCGGGATGAAGGTTATTTTGAGTTATGTCCTTTAATTTTTATAAGTTTTATTTATTATTTTATTAGTTTATTCCCAGGAGCTCCAAATAATTTTGGGTTGGGTTTCGACATTGTCGCATTTATTTGTGGAATCATAAATTAATTTTATTGTAAATATAGATTTTTTTGTGCAATCTGTATTTTAACATTTTTGGAGCTCATGGGAAAGATTTTATTAATTATTATTATTATATTGGTGTTTTCAATTGAAGCCCGGATTAAAATTATTTGGAGCTCCTGGGAATAGGTCGTTCTAAACGGAGGAAAGCATTATTTTGCAATTTTAAAGAACTTTTGAAAGAACCGCTTATTATTTCTGTATATAAATAATATAACTTAGGTACTTTCGTTGTCTTTCTATGTATTAAAGAGACTTTTGCCCTGTAGTGGGACAGTACTTAGGCTGGAATTATTACGTTCGTTAATGGAGACGGGAATGCAGAATCTTTAATGTCGGTAAGTATTAGATACTGATGCAATTCTTGTTTATGAGATCTTCTCAATGAATAGCTAATATTATGTTTACGTATTTTAATGAGTCATTTAAATGTAATTATCGAGTTTCTTGTACGCCATGACCTGAAATAGTAATGACATTACTTTTGTAATTTAAATCCCCATCTGAATATTACTTTGCTTTCATATAATATATTCCTAAGAAAATATAATAATAATTAATTATGGACAACAATAGTCTGAAATAACCGATTTTTTTATTTAACTAAATCGTCAAAACCATCCCTTAAAAAAATTTACTGCACGGTGTTGCATTGCCAAATAATTTTTGGACAAAAATAAATAAAGGCAGTCGTCCCGTCCCGGCCGGGCCCAGTGGGACGGGCGATTTGTTCGCTGGCCAAATTGCCGCACTTTAGGCAGACTTTAATAATCACGTCATATCCAATTTTCGTTTGACACGCTGTGCGAATACAAATTGGGCGGCGCGTTGATTGAATGTGTCACTTGTTTATTAGTGAATTGACACTGGTAAATAATTACTGGTTTAATATTGACTGTGTAGGGATTTTGTGGTCGTGTTTGTCTTTATAAAACGTAAGTTTAATAATTGCATGTATCATGATGACATCAAAAAATAATAAAATAGCGCAAAATTACTTTCAAGATTCAGATGACGTATTTAAAAGAATTAAAGTGCTTTGACAGTCACATGTATTCAAATACAATGTCTTGGCATATATCCACAATAATTCTATGCACTTCGCAATATGCTTTGGACGACGACATTTTTAAATGTGAATGTAAAAAAAAAGAAAGATCAAAGCATATTATCACAATGACAAATCTAAAAAAATCTACAACATAAAAATGTAATATTTAGATAAATTGCATCCCACTATGACAACGCAATGTTGACGCAGTGAAAATAATCTTTAGATGATATCGCAGGCCCACACACCCCAGTGGGCGATATCCCGCTTTTTACGGACAAAAAATGACCAATCTGCTAGACGCGTCGATACGGGGATGACTAATAGTGGTCGCTCGCTTAGCAAATTGCCTGCCAAAATCGTAACGAAACTGGAAAATTGTTTCATTCATAAATGCAATAGTTGGGATTTGCGTGGATAGCTTTCTGATGAATAAAATAGTGAGGATTACGCGGCCCCATGTGATAGCGGTTTGAAAACGTCAGATGGACAAATGCTTGTGATAATCGTTTACATGATTGAATTTTGCTTGGTCCTTTGGTGAGGAAGTTTTATTATATCGTCCGTTTTCTGAGTAAATAAAACTAGCTAGCTGAATTAGCAATACAAAGAGAGGTCGGGGCCGCATTCGCAGCCAATTGAAAGGAGAAGGAAATAATAGTTATTTGCAATAATCGACTGAAGGGACGGCTGATTGCGCCCGGGGCACGGCGAGGAAATTTTTCCCGTATTTTTGTCTGCCAACTTACTGTCGAGTGTTCGTTAGTGTTTACCATAAATTCTTCAGTTTATTCTCTTTTACTGCTGCTTGGAATAATTATTGAGCTTAATGTAGATTAGCTAGATTCAAATGATGTACTTTATCGGCTACATCTTAGCATTACAAGTTTTTACTAAGTAATTTCTTTGTCTTATATTTTTTATATTAAGGTAATGTAGGAAAGCTTATGTGTGGGTGTGTAAAAAATTCCTTCTACCATTATTGTGTCCAAATGTACGTTGCATTAAATAATAATATCTGATTTCTCTAGAAAAAAAAAAATCATCTCTCATTCAAAAATGTTTCTAAGGAACCCTTCCCAAATCAACCCTAAAAGAAGGAATTAAAACAACAGGGGTCAGCACAAAAGTACGTTGATGAGGTAAAGGGGGATATAATAGATCATTTTCGGGACACTTGTCCCGCAGTTAATCCGGACTGGTCCAGCTAGTGATCGATTGTAGTCACCCTACTGTAGGAATGTCCATTAAACTTGGCATATCATAGTGGCTACTTTCAAAATACTGTACGTTGCTGTGTCTACAAAAAAGTGACAAAAAATTTAGTTATAGATATGGCAAAAGAAAAATATCTGCTTTCGAAAAGGCTTTCGTAAAGAAATATTGCTCAAAAAATTATATTGAATAGAAAAAATCTATACTGCCAAATAATTAGTTTCATACAATATTTACATTCGATCACAAAAGTATTGAAATGGATGCAATGTCATAATGAGAAAAATGTCTTTCATATCGACGGGTCTATTCTTCGGGATTAATATGAATAAAAAGTGTCAATACTCCATTCGATACGTATTAAAACTCGCAATTTAGTAGGATATTACACCGATTTTTTGCTTTATAGAGTTCCGGTCCCAACGGGTGTTATCCGTCCGTCCGTCACAGGCCTGTATCTTTAGGATCATCATAGGTAGACATTTGAAATGTTCACAGAGTGTGTACTATTACGACCTATAATAAAATAAAATAAAGTTTAAATTGGGGGTCATACGAGAAACGTGTTTTTTTTTACGTTTTTTTGCGTATTGTTTAATATTATGCGGTGGTACGGAACCCTTCGTGTGCGAGTCCTCCTCGCAATTGGCTGGTTTTTTTTTATTTTTCGTTCGTAACATCACAAAATTACAAAAACACCTGCGCAAGAGAAGATTCGAGTGAAACCGCAGACATAAACCGATCGTTGTTTTTGAAGAATCGTTTTTTTAAAACTTTTATTCGATTCTCTAATGACGGATAATAGTTCGGTTGTTATATCGATACTGGACGTTTTTGGGGCCGAACTCATTGTGATTATTATTCAACTTAATAGCTCCGAAAGTATCATTTCTCTCCTTATTGGCATCCTTTTTATTTCCTGTCTAAATGTTATGTCAGTGCATTGGGTTTTTAGATATCTTATAAATTATAATTGACGTTTTTAGACATGCCTAATCATGCCATTTGTTGTGCGTCTTTTTTTGGTAAGAAAAACTCGACATAGTCTAAATTAAGACATTTTCTACAAAATATTTTAGTCAATACAATTCCGTAGCAGTAAAACGCCATTTTAAGCAATACCGAATTTAATTATATTTATAACCTACCATACAGTTCAACTCTTTTGTCATGTCACAGTTTTTGTCCAGCTATATTACACATTGAACCTCTGTGTATTGTTTGACACACTTATAAAAATGTGTTGCTAGATATATTTTACAGTCTTGTATCAAAGTTCGTCTGTCGGTAGTAAAAACTCGAATGGATGGAGGGCGTGACGAATTGCAGTGAATCAGCAGTTGGTAGCTGATTGAGGCTGACTACTGTGGTGTACAGGCTGTTTAGAATCACAAATATTGTAGATAAAATATTTTGGAGAGATTTTTGGCGTCATTGTTTAAGATTCATGACCGCTATGCAATTTTTGCGGTATCACAATTATGTATAATATTATGCGCATATTTGTTTGTAGTAAAAAATATGATTTGATTTTTATCTATTATGTGTCTTAATTATCTTAATTCTAACAACAGGTTAATCTTAAAATCTCTGTATGTTTCCTTACAATATTTTCAATTACTGGCGAATTTTGCAGAAATATTGTGTTCATGTTGTCGGTACAATCCAAACTTTAATATTATGACAAATCCATCGCCAAAAAACACCAACCTATGTAAAATTTATAAAAAGAGACGAACTGTAATAGATCCATACATTCAAAAAGGGCCGGCACAGTTACCAATCTTATTTGCTGGGCAATAACATCACAATATACCTTATTACATGTTGCTAAAGACCAAAATCTGTTGGCAAGAGGTTGTTCAGCCGCAAAACCTGAGCTTTAGCTCATCTAAAATGAGGTAGTGGGAGATAATACTTTATAATATTAACCCGGATATTTGATATTGGCTTTTTTGTTAGCATCTTACATTTTTAATTTAAGAGACATTGTTAATTTCGTAGTGAAATGTGACGATTCTTGTAAGATATGTTTACTAGTTTAAAAAAACATGTGGTTGCTTACACCAATACATTTTAGTTTAACCAACTGTAAAAAAAAACCGTTCCTTTAATCATTGCAGTTTATTTGAACTTCTAATAATTTTGTCCCCGTTTGAGAAGCAGTTGCACCCACTGGGCTAAATTGTTTTGGTAGTAAAGTGGTCAGGTACTGAAAATCTATCGTTTGATTTTTATTTAGGGTTTCCATATATGCAATACAGTGCTTCATTTAAAAAAAATATGAAGAATCTAATTCTAAATAGACTGGTGAAGTCATTTAAGATGACGCACGGGATCTCAATCAGCTGACACCTATGCATTTTTTTCACTACGAGAAAGCTCTATTTTTATTTTATTTACAAAAAATCCTCAAGTTCTGTTATTATTTAAATATTTTATTTTAAATAGAAATGCTTTCTTCAGTTTTAAGAACAATTTTTTTCCACCAATCGGCAATAATAATATAATTGTGGTCTCATCACACAAATCTATAAGAGTTTTTTTTCTCCTTTCTCAATTGAACTGGCTGCGGTCTGAGCACCGTTTTATAAGCTCAGCTGCTTGGAAATGGACTTTTTCGATAAATATTGGGTATTTTGTTACTGTAAATGTAAATGGCCAGAGTAGGCATATTTTTATTTTTTATGGATTTGTTCCTTTTTTTAAATTAGGTTCGTCTTCATAATGACGTCGACGGCTGATCATGGGCGTCTAAAAAGGACCACTTGGGCCACTGTGCAATATGCGACTATAAAAGTTATTGTCATTACGACCAAGTTTGATGAAAATATTAGTGATCACTACAAGAAAAAAAAACTATTTGATATTAGGATAACCTACTTTTAATTACAGGTTTTTTTTAAGAATGTTATGTTTGCTTTCGATTTTTTTATATAGTTTTTTGTTGCAGGAACAACACTACGAAAATATTAAGAGCGCTCAACAACTCTTGACCCTTTTATATTTTTTTTACTTTTTTAACACTTTAACGTTTTACATACTTGTATAACAAAAACGCGTGTTACATTATTTAGTAACGCTCTTTATTTTTCAATCAAAATATTTTTGTCTACGGATGTGATTTTTTTCGTTTTCCTTTCAACGCTTTTTTGGTATTCTTTAGAAATTTTGATGAGGTGTGAAAGGGTTCCTGTCTTGTGATTGAGTCAAAGAAGTTTTTGTTTCGTGAGATAAAATGTAAAAAAGAGTAAAAATTGTTAAGATAAAAGAGCTTTTATCTGTTATGTCTGATGATTTTCACGGTTTTTATTATTAGAAGAACCCGTGCACGCATTGCATTTATATATTCTGCCAATCATTTAAAAATGTAACTTATTGATATCTGTACGTATCTTGTTATGAGTAAGGAAAAAAAGTCATGCGCCAACACTTCAATGTCTCTTTTCTAGACAATATATTGTTCCGTAAAAATGGCATGTAATACATAATAGTTAGTGAAATTTCTAAATTTTTAAGATAGCATTGTTTACCTCGTTTTTTCTGCAATTACATCAACGAAAGTGTGATTATTTCGGACAGTCACTGTTCAAGGTTCAAGTCAGGTTGTTGCGTACTCCAGTTTATGGTTACTTGGTTGATGTAGGGCAACCACACGGCACAGGTTAATGTAACCGGGTACTCAATTATATTGCTTTGATGTGTTGCGGCCTACTAAGTTTTAGGAGTCTTGATACTTGATATAAAAAAAAAAAAAAAATGATTTATTTAACCATTGATGTACACACATATAAAACAATAACAAGAAAGGAACTTGGTATAAGAAAAAAAAATCCTAGTTAGCTATACTGTGTATAGCTAGCACATATAAGTGTAATTTTTTCTTCTAAAAACTTCTTGCTTTCAAAATCGATTTACATTAACCGCAAGTGCACGTTAAACCTTCTTACTTTCCTTTTCTTGTTAATAAAATTACACAAAAACTCTAATAAGAACGTCAAATCGTTATAAAATCTACATTTCATCGTGAGAACCTCGTAAATTATAACTAAGCTTTTCAAACAAAACCAATTAACTTGTGACTCAAAAGATAAAAAACTTAGCATTTATTTGTATTATTATTGTTAAATTCAAGTGCCTCATTACGACCATATTTTCTTGTTTCTGGGAAAACGACAAATTACGAAGGTGATCTTGATGTTCTGATATGGATGCTGTAATATTGTTCAAATTGTAGAGTTATGAGATATTTAGATCTCTCATAAGTTAAAAATCCAGGTAAGTAAACTAAGATTTCTTGATGTTTTTATTGCGATCGGAAAATTACACAATTTTAGGTTTTTTTTTTACAATATTGTTTTGGTATGGTATTATACAGTTAAAAAAATAATTAAATATTGTTTTTTTATATCTACTGAAACTTGTTATCTGGTAATATAAATAAAGAATTATGGGCCATTTTTTAAAATGAGTTTATTGGATGTTCACTTGGATTTTTTTGAACCAAAATTAAACAAATCCACATACTATTTTTAATACATCATCCATTATTTTTTATGTTAGCAAATTACAACAATAAATAAATTACCTAATTCTTTATGTTCTTAGGCACAAGCGAGTATGGCGTACGTCATGATATGATAAAATCTTAATTTGTGTTGCCTGTTCTGTCTGCGCCGGTTAATATACTGTTGTTTTACTTGGCAAAACGTTTTGGAGGCTGCACACGATTTAATAAAACATTGAATTCAGACGAAAACATTCTATCAACGAATTGACCAAAAATACTTCCTGTGGATTTTGGAGAAAAAAAGAAAGAGGAATACATTTATTTTTTCTCTGTTTGCTTGCGTTTTTTTCTCTATTCTGAATATATTTTTTTATTGATTTTTATAATTATCATTTTTCAAGCCATGTCTCGAATAAACATTGGATAGTATTGTGAAAGTTTTAAATGAAATCATAATAATAAAATGACTAAAATTAATAACAATGCTTAATAATGAAGTTACCAAATATGAAAGCGGGCTTACACGAGACATCATCTCAAACTGCCACGCTATAACTAAACCATGAAATTGTTAATAATTAGCAGATTGCCATAATTTATGGTTTCTTAACGCCTTTAGTTCTGCGTCATTATTTTGGAAATCGTTTTCTGCAATGTTTTAATTAATTATGATGTTGTATAAGCAATAATCTTGAGACTTGGGTGCCTTAATTGGCCTCTTTAAAGCTCATCAATATCAATTATCTAAGTGAAAATTCTGATTTTCTTCGGTTGTCAATTTCAACATTTTCGCCATCTTTATCATTTCCACTTGAAATACCACAATAACGAAACCTCTTTTAGAAAATGCCACTTCTAGGTATCTTAAGTCTTGGAAATATCAACACTAGAAGATTAGGTGACATGGTGGTTCAGAATTTTGGTCTTTTGAGCTTATAAACTGCAAATTCAGGATCAAAGGTAAAAAAATGGTCTTTTAAATTACTTTGAAGACAATTTAAATTATGTACAAGCAGTTGATAAGATCAAATAATCCGGTTTTCTGTACCCATCAAGAAAACTACACCTGATATTTTCTATGAAGTAGGTAGGTACTTTAGGACCAGATGCCCAGTTGGTCAGAATATGGTAAAATTACTTCCTGCCCAAAATGACGTAAGAGGGCAGAAAATATAATCGTGCTAGAAACCAGTACAACAATGCCGTGTAGATGTAATCAGGAAATATTCGACAGACATTTCGCTGTCGCGTGGACATTTAAAACATTTTATTATCTTGTTTTATTTCATTACTTAAGTCATTCCACGCTATAAAACCGTCGAGATTATTTTAAACGAAAAAATCTGTTGTTCACATTTTATAGTAATTTAAAACGTGTAATATATGTATAATATTTATAATGTACATTTAAACACTCATACAACATATTTATACAGGTAATATAAATAAGCACAAATTAAGAAGCACATTAAATAAAGAAATATCAAAAAAAAACTAAGGCAATAAAATAGTAATATTAATTCAATAGCTCATTGATTAAATGCATATAACTTTTTTTTTTTTTAATTAAAATAAATTGGAAATGAATATACATGATTATCAACGAGTCATTAAATATTTCAGTACGTAACAACTAACTAAAAATAAAAAATATAAAGAAAAAGAAACGTGCCCAGGTTCGAGATGCGATTGGTTGGATGCTTGTTGCTGCCGACAGATATCCGGGCTTGTCTGTACGAACCAGGAATGAGTGAAAGCCGGGTTCAGGCCAGGATTGAGGCCAGGCCCTGGCCCAGGCAGGCCCATCACGCCGGGCAACCCTCCAGGTCTCTGGTGATGGAAACCAGCTGAAGCCACCGCGTAGTCCATAGCTACCGCTTGATATGGCAACATTGTCACTTAGCACTGTTACTAATTTAAAACAAGTCCGATACAGTTCCACAAGAAAGTTCCCGCGCTTTCACACACTTCATTTTGAATTAATTGCCAAATAATCAAAATCGTTTGGTCGCTGTCTATTATGTTCTCAAATAACTACTATCATTGTAACACACACACGCGTCCACTTTACAAATTAATAATGTTTTTTATTTTTGGTAAATTTCATTTCAAAGTCTCCACATTGTTTACAGAGTCTCTGCAGATGAAATATTCACAAGTGCTGTACCCGTTATTTCAGCGAAGGAGTTTCAGTTATCAAACAAACGCTCTATTTTGGGCGATCATTTACGGAGCGAGCTATTCACAGGGGAAAAGTCACGCACAGCCACCCACTTAATAAATATTCTGGGCATATATCCGTTTTTACGTGGACGTGACTGACGGAGTACTGTCCGATTTTCACGTACGGAACGCGCGGCCGATTATCGAAAACAGTTGCACGCGACCCCCTCCTACGACCTCGGACGTGCAACTGAGACGAGACACGCGCGGTAAACGCGACTCTATCGCACTCGGGACACCAGCCGGGCCGGCGCCGATCGGTCCTTAGAGCGGGACGGCGCGCCACGAAGGACCAGTATAACCATCGATCGGATGTCATCGCCGAGTTAAAAGCCTGCGTCGTTACACGGCTCGTAATAGGCGGTTACGTGATTGGGCGTGGCCTAAGCTATTAAGTTGAATTGTCGCGCGCTGATTGGTTGGAATTGCTAGTAGTAGTGTACGTGATATGTTCAGAAATACGTTTATAGCTGGTGTTCATAGAATATAATAAGTGTGTTGTCGGTTGGATGTCGGCCAGTTGACGCTGTTGGGCCCTGTTGCGGTTTCGTTCCCGATTCGCGTAATGCTTTTTAATTATAACTACAGGGACCGTTAATAGGTGAACATTGCGTGTTTAGTAGCAGACTGAGACATGTGTTGAATATTGTGGGCGTGGTTACACGTGCGATTGATTAGCTCCACAATTAACGCTAAACACAGTTCTGCTGATAATAAGTTGTAATCGGGATTAGATAAGTCTGGAGCTATAAATTCTTGTTGACCATAGTTTACCAGCTGTTCTAGGATGAGAGCAAAACCTAACTTATAAGAAATTTCTATAAGACTCCAATCAGAAAGCAGCAAAATAAAATCTTAATTTTTGGCCCTTATCTTATATATATATAATTAGCAACAAAATTCATAAACATGCCAAAATCTGAAATATACGTTTTTCGCACTCCGACAACCAATTCCATTTAGAAAAGGCGATACTTAGTGAAATTCTCCCCAATAAACAAAACTATGATAAGCTTTAAACCACTGTTGTTCTAAAAACCTGTGCTTTCTTATCCAAAGCCTTCAATCGAAAAGAAGCCTTCTTCAATTGAAGTATAAAGACTAGCTACATATAGAATTAATCAATAACTGTTAAGGTTCAAGATCGTTCGCGCGCAGTTTGTATGCCGCCCGCGAATTCTACAGCTGACTTTTGTTCAGGACCACGTCATGAGGACGTGGTTCTGAACAAAAGTCAGCTAGTAAGTATAGGATGAACATTTATAATACTATCTTATTGACTGCGACTTTCTCAGACTGCTAGATGAAAATTTTCGTCATAGATTCGACTCATCTTACAAATTATCGTTGTCCACAATGGCCGATTGTGGCATCAAACCGCAAAAGAACAAACTCACTTTCATGGAGGTTCAACGCTTATTAAGTCAGTTTCAAGACATCAAAACGTCCAAAAAAAAAGCTATATATATTGGAGAGCAGTGACTGGTGATGGCCTAGAAGAGGTAACGGCCCGGACTTAGGTACCATTTGGTACTATGGTCGTTGGTTCGAAACAGAAGCAACCGCTTTGATTTGTGTAAATAATTTCATGACCACTGCTCTCAAAACGGTGAAGGAAAACATCGCGAGGAAACCGGAAGATCCAAAAATTAGAACACATGTGACATCTAAGTATCAACGCGTACTGGGTCTGTGTGGTAGATTACAGCCCACTCCCTCTCAAAGAGAGGAGGCATGTGTCCTAGCATTGGGAACATTATAGGCACATGCTATACTTTAGAAATCTACAAATTTGTAGAACATCATAGCTTTCGACACATTGGTGCCGATTCCCTTGTTCACAAACGAAACTAAATTTAAGTTCAGTGCATCTTTTTCTTTCTATTACATTAAGAAAAAGACAGAAGATAAATTTTAGTTTAGTCCTGTCAAATTAATCAGCGTCTGACGTAAAATGACGTAATTTTAGTCGGCAAGTTTTTAATCACGTCTATACTTGTATGGAGTAGTGATAGGTTTGACAGGACTAAACTAAAATTTATCTTCTGTCCTTTTAATAATGAAATACAAAGAAAAAGATGCACTGAACTTAAATTTAGTTTAGTTTGTGAACAAGGGAATCGGCACCAATGTCAGCCGCGGACTGGCTAATAGATAAACACTACAAGGTATTCCCAAGGTATTCAAGCCTAATTCAAAAAGACGAAAATATGAACATGTATTTACATAGGTACTTTATTTTAGTCGGACAAAAAGGGTTTCTAAATCGTGATCAACAATCATCTTTGCACGAACTCTCATCACCAATTTTTCTATTTTCACTCCAAGGGATAACGGGCGTGGAGTGAAAATAGAAGAATAGTGTTTTGTAAGCAAAACAACAGCTGAAACGACACCATCAGATCTGGACCACTAGCAACCACGACTGACCACGAGCCAAACGCGGTAGTGTGGTCGTGGTGGGTTAAAAGATCATTGGTAGTAAAAAAGTAGTAATAGATCGTCCATTGTCTACGGTAAGCAGGGTAGCCAATTGGCCGTTATACTCTGCGTAAAATGACTAACAGAATTTGGGGAATTTCCTTAAATCTTAGATCACGAAGTAACAATGTTCTGTTAGCTCGAAATAAATGATGATTTCATCAATGTACATCACTTGAGAGATGTTTTATTTTGTAGGTACATTATATGAACCAACTACGGAGAAGTAATGGTTAAAGGCAGAGGAAGAATCGTGGTAATCCTAGAAGATGACGGGATGAAATCATTACTTATCAATACTAATATTATGAAGAGAGAGCGAATTCTGTGAGTTTGTGTATCTGTGGAGGGTAATCTCCAGAACCACATCTCGATCCTAATTGAAAAATTGTTTTACCATTTTAAAGACACATTATTCCAGATTGACATAGGCTATTTATTACAAAAAGAAGTACTTAATCGTGTATAAAGATTTTATCCACTTTGACAAAGTGTTATGCCAGTGATCTCGAAAAGGCTCGTACATACTGACGCGACATCGCGGGTCTGACAAGGGTAGCGCTGCCTGTCGCGCCCGCGATATCGCGCCAATGTATACGAGCCGTAAGACTTAAAAATCGACGGGAGTATGAAAAGACAGAAAGAAAGAAAGGAAGACCAGTGCCAACAATGTTACAATAACATGCATAAGAATGCAATGGAAATTATTAGTCCACTGGAGCAACAACACATTTTTAGAAACAAGAAGATTTAGAGAGACTCTGGTCTGAACAAACTGATCAACGCAATTTTCTTGCACAAAACAGTAAAATCTTGATCGTAAACTTAACCTTCAAAGATTACAAAGCGTAACAACTACATCTAACCTACATTATCTAACCAAACCGTAACAAAACGGACAAAACGATCAGTTTAGATAATCACGTTCAAACTGAACGTAGGTGTCCAGTTAGATGACCGGCGAGCGGAAGTGGATTGTTGCGGCTTCCGGTGGCCGTCCGCCTATTTATGTGCTAATATCCTCCATGGTGTGTCTATGGGATTTAGACGGTATTTGTCATATAACACCAATTGTTTGGGATTGGCTGTTTGATATGCAGATGGAAGCCCCGAGGCGTGGTGGTAAGGAAGGTATTTAGGCTAAGTATAAGGTGTACCATATTGGATTGATAAGGCTGCAAGATTTGCTGTTTGCCATTTGTTAAAAATGTTCTTTCAGTCACCAAAATAATAATAAGTAGTTAATAGCTTAATAGCGGAGAGCTTCGACCAACACCTCAGGAGGCTCTCATTGCGCTGGGTCGAGGGCTTGATTCAGAAAGCAGTACTCCTGGACACGGCACGCATAGTGAGGAGGTTCCTCTCTCTAGAGCCCTGACCACCGGCAGCCAGGACCCAGTGTTCTTACATACATTTTTTTAAATTTTTTAAATGTATTTATACTAGAAAAAATGTAAATAATAAGTATTGTAAATGAAATAAAAGATATGTAGTAAATAATGGTGAAGATTTGGAACGCTGCATTATGACAATATAAATATTTTACACATTCCAGCATTTTTTGACGATCTTGAGAATTTTAAACCGTCTTCGTTGACAATACTCTCAAAATGAAGTAGATGCAAGTAACATACAATACAAGAAAATGGGCGTGTGCTAGCTACATAATGACTAATAATTTAATGTAGGTATATTTTGTATTGCGTAACGTAAATGATTTTGCATACTATTGTATAGAATCAATTTTCTTCTAACTGATCAGACAGCTGTGTTGCTGGGGAGTTTGTTGCGCCACTTCTTCTTCCCAGCTAAAGCACTAGGAAGTGGTGAAGGGTGGGCGTTTTGGGGAGTATGTAATTTTGACGTTCGAAAAGTGCTGATTCTCAGCCTAGTTTATAAATGATTTTTTGACTTAAACCATTTTATTATATTTACTCATCTCTAGAATCCAAGCTGACAACAAACGAGTGGGCTCGTAACAGTTTCTCCTACAAAGTGATCTATTTTCTATAAGTAAGTATAGTTAGTTATAAGTTCTAGGTAGGGTTCAGTCCCAAAATCTATTCTTTCCTCTCGAAAAATCTAATACTAAGTCGCTACGACGAATCTAAACCTAACCCCACTTAGCGTCACACAGAAAAACCTCGTGCTCCTAAAAATTCACGTTTACTTTTCAGCTGCGACTCCATTCATGAATGAAAGACTTTCAACTCTTTTAAAAGAATCTAGACTTTGTATTAAAGATGCTCTGATTGTTTGAGAGTATTACGGTATTGCCCGGAATTCGGACATAATCAATAAAGTGATCGTTCTGACACGGTCACGGAGCTAAAGCGCGGACGCGGAGTTACGCAGGGTTGGGGTAAGGTGATAGGCGGTAGCGGGTAGCGGATAGCGGAGCGGGGGAATCTTGTAGTTATCAGGGCTCCGTAATCAAATGGCAAAATCAGAACCCTTATAATTTCGTCATGCCCGTCTGTCTGACTGTCCGGAAGTCAAACAGCCATTTTGTTGTATTTTGAGAGGACCATTAATCTGAAATAGGCATTTTTTTGTTGAAGGTGGAGCTGGAGGAGGTTTTAGCAATTGAGAACCAGAAAAACGTCAGTAGTAGGTAGTAGTACGTCTTTGAAGACAGCTTGTCCAAATGTATGTATGTATGTAAATCCAAATGTATTTCTTAACACCATACATGTTATGTATTTGTAGGTACCTACTCTATTAATACAACTTTCGAAAATAAGAATGTAAGAATAAAAGTTATCATAAAAAAATAAAAAATTCAAAGCAAAAAGATACTATTGGAGATGCTGGGATTTGAACCCAGGACTTTCAGCATGCGAAGCAGACACTCTACCACTGAGTTACATCCCCGACGAAATGTTGTGTCAAAATTACTGCTTGTATTTTTAAGGACACTATGAAGGTACCAACTTACTTTTTATTATCTGTGTTTAAAAAATCCTGCCTCAAAATCTCGAAAAAAGTATGTTCGTCCAATCCGCTGCCGCTTATACCTGTACTCACACCCAAATTCCGTACAAAGGCAGTCAGAAAACTCGCCACTTCTTATTGGATAATTCGTGATTTTCATTTTTTTCTTCCACTCTCCATGACAGGTGTTTGAACCTGTCCACGGTCTTGACATTGGGAGACCAGGAGCGCACCAATCGGAAGCCAGTTCGACGAACTCGATTTATACACTCGATAGTACAGTTACATGGGTAATCGATTATCGTTCCGAATAATCGACTGTTGTATCTCTATTTCGAGAATTTGCCATAAAATGACGCCGATCGATTTTTGAAGTTTAACTTCTTTTAACTTTCCTGTTTATATTTTAACCGACTGCGCTGGAGCTAATTTTTTCGTGGAATAATATATATTATTAGAGCTGTTAATCGTGACGAAGGCTGCAATGAAAAAAATGGTAGAATGTCGTTTAAAAATGTATTTTTTCCCCACATAGTGATTAAACTGACCATGTAAAAACGGCAGAAAAACTGGCATAGGCAGTTAAGTGTTCTATTTTTGGGAGTCGATCGCAAATTCAATTAGTTTATGAAAGTATTTAGAACTTTTTGCTCAACCCGATGACTGGTTGACATATTGACCCTCTGTTTAGTCACCAAATTGATTCCAATAAGAAATGAGGCAAAAAGGAGTCATTGGATAGATTTGTCACTGAACTGGGGAAAAAACCTCTGAAAGCTTTCATGAAAATTGGATTAAAGATAACGCTTTGAACCAATTGTCAAAAAAATGACGTCCTCAAATTATGTGCAGTCTGTGGATTTGTTTTTTGGATTGGCTATCGTTTGGAGAACAGTATTCTTATTTCCAGCACGCGTAGCATGACCACAATAGAAACAGGTTTTGTCGACGATAGAATAGACAAAATGACGGATAAAACAATCACAATCTTTAATTTTCTCTATTCTTCCGTCGACAAAACCCGTTTCTATGGTTATCATGCTAAGCGTGCCGGAGGAGAAAATACCAATTTATCCCCCGAGGGCGTCATAACAGGTGACATATATCTAGAGGATTGGCAGCAGCTTCCTGACTGTTTGTTGGTAACAACCAACTGAGATCACAAAGAAATCTGACAAGGGTGGCACTGACTAGTCCTTGCGAGGCCTGGGTGGGTCTCTTGCAATTTTATTGCTGCTGGGTCTGTTCTAAAAGGTATCACACAAAACCACGCGTGTGCAGGGGCTGCTGGTTGGCGGTTTCATCACCACATTTTACACCCTGGTTTTGGTAAATCTGTGGCTAAGTAGTCACTGATATTATATATAGGTACTCCATTTATTTTAGCATTAGACAAACAACGGCTAGGTAACGACAGTTATTGTGTAATATTGTTGAAACAACTCCACTTTATACTTATTTTTTTAATGTAAATGGTATTCATCGTGAAAAACGGAGTTTATAATTCGTTTTACCGAAATAACGAAAAGGATAACCGTTATTTGTCTAATGTTATAATAAATGGATTATAGATCAGGACAAGTGCAATTAACTGTAGTCTGTAGTTGCTATGTTTTCAACCTAAGGTCCTTAAACTCACGACACATCGTCACCTATCAAGATTGAAATGCTGATGATGATGAATCCTAATGAATTCACTAAGATCTTCCCACTTCGCACGGCCTCAAATACCCCCGTACCGGGCGAGCGTTCTATACTGAATTTTAAACATTATCGATTGGCTCGCCCTACATTCCTCGAGATGCGTACGTGCAATGACCCTCGGTCTGAGTTTATTGGTACCTAGCGTAGCGGGTATAAATCTTCGGCCATATGATTGTGGACCGATCGAAGTGTGGTGGACGCAACTTGATGACGTTTAGAGGTTTTTAGGTTAGGTTTAAGTTACAGATTAGATTCTACATAGTACATACATACATACATAAACGCGAACGGCAGAAACTACAGAACGCCACCTGCTACGATCCTTAAAAACTCCTTTTGCCTCGTTAACGTTCATACATCTGGTCATACACGCACGCCGGTTGCGAGCACTACGCACCTGACTTTTCTAAAGAACATCCCCAATAAGGTCACTATATGTCCTCCTAGGGCGTCCCCTCCCGGCGTTTCCACTCACACTTGCCTCATAGTTAGGCACTGATTTTATTTAAATGATAAAAATTATTTATTTTTTGTAAGTAGGTTTGTACAAACACGTCAATCATATTTTTTTTTAAATAGATGTGGTCGGCGTTTCCTATCCGACTACTCTGAGAAAAAAAAAGGCCGAAATAAACTCAGAGGTCACAGTCTCTTTTAAAGTCCAGACATAATCTTGGTCAGATCATGTGAAGACCATGTAGATTCGTGTCTGAAATGGTATTTAAACATTCGTTTTAATTAATTAATCAGTGGGTTATGTAATGTAAGGCAAAACTTTATCGAAACACAACGAAATCTTAGATTGGTACTGAAACATTACAAAACTTTAAATTAAACATCTGGGAAGAGACTGAAAATTGAAAGATCTTTAATTCCAGATAAACCAATAAAATGAAACTTAATTATGCAACAAATTAGGCGTTTATACACGTATTTATAAACGTTCCTCAAAGTTAAGTGACGTTCAAACGTCAAAAATGTATGGTTAAACAGTCGCTAATCATTACTTAACTTTAAAAAACGTTTATAATTAATCCCCTTTATGGCCATAGGCCCAATATTGCTTTCCATTTACCACCAAAGTGGTACCTAAAAGTTACCTTAGGGACTCCTATGCATTGTAACAAGATTGAAAGGTATTTTCAACAAATAACAATCGCCAGGTCACAATGCAAATTAACCGCTTACATATTTATTAACAAGATAGCATCCAACATTACCAACATACACCTACCAACATGTTGGTACACATTCACTTAAGGCGAATAAACATGTCCAAGTTGGTAGGTTTATCTGTACTTACCCCCGAATTAGGGTAGCAACACACATTAAGATCCAACCCTGATACTTTGATATGAATTAAGATATTCTAATTTTAATTGGTCGCAGTGTTAGATGCTTGGTGTTGCCAGTTTCCTTTGTTTTAGGGATTTTGTTTGTTGTTATGAAGGACAGGTAGTCTTCCTAGCGTGTGTTTCGTCAAAATAGCTAAGAAGGATTAAAATTCTGTTTCTAAAAGTACGTTTACTTCAACTTTGATTTAACTCGTCATAAGATGCTTCTAAGTGATCATTTGGTATGGTCACAAAAAAACTAATATACCTAACTAAATATGAAAATACGATTTAAAAAAAAATATTCTACATAATATTCTAATGAACATAAAAAAAATCTAGGCACCTTAGCAATTAACCCCAAAAAAATATTTCTCATCAAAAAAAAAACAAAATAACAACATGACATCTCAAAACACTAAGCATTACGAGGGTTAAAAGATCATATCAGTACCGTTTAAATCTTAACCCTTTCCAGGGGTGGTTTTATTAATTTATTTACACGTGTATCAGGCATTATTATACAAATACCGCCATAATTGGCCCCATATGCAAAGTTTAATGCCGCCATTTTGATTTTATCTTTGTTTAATACATTTTGAGGGTAGTCTTAGGGAATTTGGGCTTGAGTTTTGGTATGTTTAGCTATTAAATACGAAGATAGATATGTTGTAATTTTGTTGGTCTTAATAGTTTATGTATAAATGTTATTATTAATTCCGTTTAATATAAGACTTCTTTTGTCAATAAAATGTTAGTAACTTTTGGAGCTTTATGACGCAAACATGCGAAATACCAGCTCTGAGGGATAGTTTATTCAATTTACTTACCTATACTTAATATTATCAGTTAAATAATTAGTGAATTAGAATTTCATTTTCCCAGTGAAAACTTAAGGCATAAGTAATGTATGTACCTACTATTTTCGCAATTATTTAGGATTTGATAGGTACAGTCGCCAGCACATCAAGCTACTCAAAACTGTCAAACTTTCCCAATCAAACTTGAACCTAATGCTTTAGCGATAAAGTTTAAAATCGACTAAAGAAATTTGACAGAGCTTGATGTGCTGGCGACTGTACATGAGATCGCTTCTGAATGTTATTTTGTAAACTGTATCAGCTAAGTTTACATTTTCCTCAGATTTTAACACGAACAAAACCGTCAAACCATAAATAACATAATGATCAAACTGACAAACACTATTAAAAAGTAAACAAGGTAGGTAGGTACAAGGAGGTACAGCAACACATAGGTGCACAAAAAATACACGTGCACACATCATAATTTTCCTCATTCTTGGAAACAAACGAAATTACCACAGTATTAAGTCGGTGTCAAGTAAAAATAATACCGAATAAGGCAGGATATGAGTTTAAGAGTTGAAGTTGATCAACATTCAGGACGCGTTGACGGCCCCCTAAGTCTTATAGCTTTTGTGGATGTATACAGTTTATGTAATAGGTATAGGGATGTGTGATGCCGCTTAGGATAGGACATCTTTGCTGAATTGTTTGATGTTTTCTTGAGTTTAAGAGCAGTAGGTTAGGTGAAAATGATTTTGGAAGAGCCGCTTGTCCGGGGTAATTCTGAACCTAACCTAACTGCCACTGGTACATTTATTTTGAAATTCCCGCTTGTCCAGGGTTTTTCTGAACCTTACCTAACTACCATAGGTACCTCTATTTTGGAAGAGCCGCTTGTCCGGGGTAATTCTGAACCTAACCTTACTTCCATAGGTACCTTTCTTTTGAAAGAGCCGCTTTTCCGGGGTAATTCTGAACCTAACCTTACTTCCATAGGTACCTTTATTTTGAAAGAGCCGCTCGTCCGGGGTTATTCTGAACCTAACCTTACTACCATAAGCACCTTTGTTATGAAAGAGCCGCTTGTCCGGGGTAATTCTGAACCTAACCTTACCACCATAGGCGCCTTTATTTTGAAAGAGCCGCTTGTCCGGGGTAATTCTGAACTTAATCGAACTACCATAGTTATCTTTATTAAGAAAGAGCCGCTTGTCCGGGGTTATTCTGAACTTACCTAACTACCATGGGTACATTTATTTCTGCAGCCAAGCAGCGTAACTTCGTCTCGGTTTCAAGGGTAGGTAAGGTTAGGTTATTAGAACACACATAAAATGACAATTGATCGCAATCGGTTTCATTTTGTCAGTTCACCCACATTCATTGCGTTATTTACGTTGTTGAGCAGACAAATTTTTCAAACCTTTATGAAGCAGTAAATCAAATCAAATCAACCAGAATACATTGTTTTGGTAAAGTTGAGATCTTTTGAGTAGATTAATATAAATAATAGCAATATCCTTCAAAACTCTCGCATTGTGATGGAAGAGCCGGGGCCAACGGCTTAACGTGTTTTCCGAGGCACGGAGTGGTCATGATATGTAAAGATGGTCACCCATCCACAGACCAACCGCGGCAAGCATAACTTAACCTGATCGATCGACCCTTGCAGCTGTTATTACTTAGCCACAAGCAAACACAAGCGCATTAAAAGAAGCATGGGCTGGCTACGGCAAGTCAAGCTTAGTTAATTGATTCAGGCGTGATTTCGCGGAATTCCATTATAAAATACAATAGACGTAGATATATTTAGTAACCTATTCCGCTTCCTATTATACCTATTTTATTTAAGAATATGAATAATAAAGAAAGCTATTCTTTTAGAATAGTTAAGCGGAATAGGTTACTAAATATATCTACGTCTATTGTATTTTAAGTCAAGCTTATAAAGATTGATCGATTTTCGTTGTTGTCACTTATTCACAAGATCTTCATTTGAATGCAACAAAATAAAATACCTATAATACAACGCAGTCGAATGTTTGGAATTTTCCTTATAAGATGTAACTACCTACAATGTACAGCATTATTCTGATTACCATCGAAATGAATTTAATAAATAAGTTACTTAACGCTTACGTATAGCTAATTTTATACATAGTCGCATATGTTGATGTCAATATTATGTGCTTCTTATGTTAGTTTGTATGTATGTTTATCGGTGCTGTATTCTTACTGATGTTTTATTTTATTATATAGGAACTACAAACAGCTAAATTATGCGATAATAGAAACAGAAAAACATAAAAAACGTAAGTAATAATGTCGCCCATAGCGCTGTTCGCAGAGTACCATCAATAAATAAAACCTTAAAGTTACTAAGAGGTGACTCAAACATGACAGTTACAATAATATTATTTAAAAAATAAGTAAGTACTTATTTTAAAAACAACAACAAACAATTAGAAATATACCTTCTCTATTCAAGCGTTCTTGTTTTGCAGTGGATCCTACGGTTACAATCTGAGGGGCATTTCCCATATTTTTAAGAACGTTCGCATTCGCAACTCATTCGCAATCTGTCAAAAATAGAATCAATGTACCAACATTTTTGACAAGTTTGACAGATTGCGACTTGAATGTGAACGTTTTTTAAGTACAAGAATTGGCCTTCTAGAATACCAACCATCCATCCATCATTTTAAAAATAATACAGATCCTACACTTGTAAATATAAGAACCTCATTTTCTGAACTCAGTTAAAAGTCCCCTTTGCACACTTTTTTTAACGAATTACTTTAAGCAATTTTAAAATAAGAACTATTAGCACTTCCCCTTACGTTTTTCTTTTTTTTTCTTGACGTTGGCACATTTTTTCCAGCTAGTAATAAGGGCAGGGAGAATTCGCGCCAAAACCTAATAACGCGAAGTAATTTTTCAATTGGTCGTGTTAACGTTTTTGAACGCATACACCTTGTTTTGTGTGTGGATGG
This sequence comes from Eupsilia transversa, assembly GCA_914767815.1. Taxonomy (NCBI): domain Eukaryota; kingdom Metazoa; phylum Arthropoda; class Insecta; order Lepidoptera; family Noctuidae; genus Eupsilia; species Eupsilia transversa. The sequence goes on along the minus strand of OU611893.1, from coordinate 9,362,288 downwards.
TGTTATGTGATCAAATTTATGGAGTTTTTCAGCAATAATTATTTATTTTGGCAGGATTGTTTCATTGTTTTTTGTAACTAACATGCGCGTTTCAAAAATATTGTATGTACTTAATCATAATTCAGAAAAGTGAATAAAAAATACCTGAAATAATTAATGATGGTTGGGCACTTAGAATTTTCCATTCCCTATAAATAAGTAGGTTTACCAAAATTTACAGTATCTACTTATAGAAAATAAATGGCACATATTTATTTTCTATTGACAGTGTTAAATTAAATCAAAAGATACATAGTTATCTAACATTTTAATGGCAAAGCAAATCTGTCTATGATAAAAATCGTAAAACTTACAATATTATTAGGTACATGTTGTGCCCAGGCAATTACTGCCCATTCCAAGGTTGCCTGGAAGAGATTGCACAAAGCGGTAAGGCCGCCCATTGTATGTTTTGTTGTTTAATTTATTTTCTTGTTAGACTTATATCTATTTTCTTAGTAACGTATTTTTTTGGTGTATAATAAAGTCTATAAGTAAATAAATATTAATGAAAGTTTTGCAGTCTTGCATAATATCATCCACTTGTTCTGCAATTTGCATACAATTTTTTCTCCCGTGCAATACTGTTCTTTTTGTCTGACGTCTGTGAAACTTTTACAAAACGTTTCTTTTATTTCTTTTGAATTTTCTTTAATGTTGTTGAAAGTTAATGTTACCGATCGATCTTTGCTAAAAATACGATACGATACGTTTTGGTACGATTTTATCCTTCAGGACTGAACGCGAAATGCAATTTTTAAATCTGTCACATTTTTTTATGTCATAACCAATAAGTAGTGAAAGTAACACAAAAAAATACCTACTTAATAATTTAGGCAAATAATGTCTATTATTGAGATTTTTTTTATTGAAATAGTTATGTAAAACGTTTTAGGCAAGTGCTTTCTAAACCAAAGAAGAACACAATATATTGACACTTTTTAAGAATGGTAACTTAATGTTAGTAAGTAAAAAACTGCATGTCTTTGACGTGTTGACAGGCGCAGAAATGTAACAGACCCACAATTGCTCGCATCAATGATTTGTAACATAGACTTCGACCCTCATAGACCAGTAAGATTTAAAGGGTCTATATCAAATCGAACAAACTGGGCGAAGTTTTGCTAACTAAAGTTCATGGAAAATATTTAAAACTAAGAGAAATTAAATGAAAATAAAGAGCACTCTTGAAGAATTTTAATGAAATAATAATATTAATTAGTAAGTACCTAAGTTTTCCAAATAATTACTGACTGACAAACATTTCGTCAAGTCGTACCTAACTATTTATTTCCTCACTTTATTTAATTGAAAAGTTCCGAGTGACTAAACATTTTAGTAGTCTTACATTAATAAGTAACCACTTTATTTAATTGAAAAAATACCAACATACCAAACCGTTTTTTATTTTACTATTATTGAACTATCTATCCCATTCATAACTCTCGTGCCCACCCCTCAGCGAGTAACAAGGGCAATCTTGTGGGTGACTTGTGAATGAAAAGAAAAAAATAAAGTTTGAAAAAATAGCCGCTTTTAAAACATGACTTTTGCATTATGCCGTCCAACATGGCGACTATTAAACACAATAATGGAATTATTGAAATGAAAATTGTTATTATTTTTGAGAAAATAAAAAACATGGTCCACTGAAGTGCCAAGTATTTTTTATTCAGCGTGCATTGCTGAGTAAAAATCTCCCCTACAACTTTCCACCTTTCATAGTTTTGCTCCTCCGGCCAATCTGCCACAAACCCTCCTAAGTCCTCATGCCAGCAGGCCTGTGCCTCCCCAATTTCGACGCGATGCCCATGTTTTGGCACCCACTGCGTCACAACTCTGGCTCAACTGTATGAACATCCTACATTAGGTAGGTAGGATGCTGGTGATGATGGTTGCGATCCTGATGTGGTTTAGTTCGGATAACCAATATTTAGGACAGTGTAGGATTTCTAAAGGTGGGTGGAGGACAGTTTTTGCAAGATGGCTGGTTGATTGAAGGTAGCAAAAGTGAGTTTAAGCTGATAATGATGGCAAAGTAAATTATTTATCGTTTGACCAATATTTTATGGTATCCACAACCTTAATATGCCATAAAATGTTTAAACACAGGCATCGGTACACTTTCTAGGGCCGAATAATATTGTTAAATCGAGCGAAACTGTGACTTGTAGCTGATAACTTCATCATCAGATGGACAGGCTGCATTATGGTTCACTATTAATCCAAAGTAGTAGGATGTATTTCTGTTTTATTAGATGTACTTTTGAAATGTAAAAATAGAATTTAGGGTAGATTTTTTTCTATCGACAATATTTTCGCCAGCTCAGAGTAGGTACCTATATACATACGTATATAATCCTACATGTTAATATTAGGTGCGGTAAGAAAGTCAGAATTTATAAGCGCACCTAATAAATAGAAAAGAAGAATTAATAGTCAAATAAAATAACTGTTTGTTTTTTATTTTTCCCACAGATTACTTATTCCATATTATCCTTACTTTCGTTATAATCCCTGTTTCTTTCCAAGTTTCCATAATCATTCAACAAAGAGGGCCAATCACTTACAAAGTAAACAAATCCGTTACCTACGTGACAGTCCACATGTTAGTAAATGAATGATTAATTGAAAGATCAATTAAAGTGAAGTGTGCCATCGACCTAGTAATTATAGTTAATGCATGTTATCATTAACTTAATTATTTGTGTAAACATGCGATTTCTCACGATTACATAGCGATGAAAGTTGGCTACAACATTTTTACCTACATATCACAGTCAGACAGTCGTTACGGGTCGTCAAAAGCCCGAAAGTCTGACAACCAGTCTTACCAAGGGGGGTAATACCCCTTGGTAAGACTGGTTGTCAGACTTAGTTACTGGATGGTGGCGGTCAGATAGGCAGTCGGTTCATGTAAAATACTGGTATTCAGCTGCATCCGGTTAGACTGGAAACCGACCCCAACATACTTAGTTGGGAAAAGGCTAGGTAGGTTGATATATATGGTGGTAATACAGAGTTTATCAGAAATGTATGGTCATGTTTAAGGGTATAGTAGAGATTATCAAACTAAACAATTTTCTTTATGAGACCAATATCATAATCGAGAAAACATGGTTCAGTTTGATGGTCACACCACACCCTTAAATATGAACACGCATTTCTGATACACGCTTATAGGTAATGGTGACATAAGGAATAGATTCATGCGGCAGCAGTGACCTTCTGTCTTGTCGTGTATGTCAAAATGTCAAACAATTTTTATTGTGACAGCAGGCGCTCACAGATTAATATAAATCGGCGGCGGGTTGCCGACTGAGCGGAATGTTGCCATTTGAAATAATTATATTTGTATAAACATTTAGAATTAATTATTGTATATTGATTTTATTTTTTATATCTCAGTGCATGCTGCACCGGTTGACGTCATAACGTCAATGCTGTCGCTGAAACCCAGCATTGGGGCTGTCTAGCAGAGGGTCGCAGCATTATGCTTAGCGATGGCCGTTTTGGGAGGATATGACGCATAGTATGTATTTTCCCTCAACTTGTTCTATTCTGCGTTCGTGTTCTTTCTTTGCGGCTTATTTACCGTATTTTCCTTTTTTTCTATCTACATACGACGAGCACCATTCCGGCCATTCATTGTCGTCATTTGGATGTCTAATTAATTGATATTCGCCATTTTCTGCAGGAGATACTACGGGCATTCATTTTCAACACTATCTTTTCAGTAGCGGATCGATTCTAAGCTTTATCCGGATTTTTACCTTGGGGTTCCATTACTGCCTACCGCAACTGTGATTCATTCTAGTGGACAGGTTACAAAAAAGGCCTTCCCTTGTTTTCTACGAATATGGTTTTTCACTGATGCAACATCTTAGAGGTAAAACAAAAATCTAAAACAAACAGATATTTTCCAAGATACAAAACTCGAAATAGCTTACATCAGCCAATACCGCTAGAATAAAACAATAAAGCCAATACCAGGAGTACACAGTAGTAATATCTTCACCAGATACGAAAGCACCTGTTAACCGAACGGTTTTGATACTTGAATGAAAATAAAATAATTTATGTACGGAGAAAAGCATTCGAAGGTATAAAAAGTAATATCTGTATGTTTACAAACGCTGTTGCCGTTAGTCTCGGCTGTCATTCGTGGATTTTTGACAGTCGCTACGGGTCGTCAGAAGCCCGAAAGTCTGACAACCAGTCCTTACCAAGGGGTATCGTATTACCCGTTACTGGGTTGTGGAGGTCAGATAGGAAGTCACTCCATGACTCATACTGATATTCAGCTGCATCCGGTTAGACTGGAAGCCGACACCAAAATAGTTAGGAAAAGGCTATGCAGATTGATTTTTGATGTTATGACGACGTGTTGGTGTTAATGGAAGATCTTGAACCGCACTTAATTCGTCTCCTCATTCTGTCTTAATGGGTTATTTCTCCAGAAGGATGCTGGCATGCTGGCAGGCTTTAAAGTTCACTCATCCTCCATAGACAAGGGAGGATCCTCCGACTAGGCTACTGCCCGACGATTGATGTCGGGACGTTGTATATATCCTAGTTGCGCGTTAACTCTGCTCGCGCGATACAGGATTTTTGCATGACGTCAGTTTGATGCATGTGGCGATATGCCGCCACAAAACTATGGTATGGTAAACTTTTATCAAAAGAACGGCAATAACCAAATTGTTTGGCATAAAAGGTGACTTTGAAATAACTAGAAATCCCGACGGGACTGTTGTCCTTCGGAGGCCGATGTGAGCAACAGTCAAAACCACAAGAAAGCCATTTACCTAAACGAATACGGAAGCCACCTAACTCTTAATTTCAATACATTTCTCACTCACAGACGCCTATTTACTACTATTATCTAGACATTTGCATATTAATATTGCTCGTAAAACAATGAATCAATATCGAGGCGTCTCCGGAAGCAGACAGTAAAATACCTCTTTTATCGACGCCTATACTCGAATCAAATAATTTTGATACTTGATTGACGGTACCGTTAGTGAAACAATGAATGAATGCTGAAGCAACGACGGGAGCAGACAGTAGTAGCAAGTGCTTGGTATTAACGAATTATTCACAACTTGGCTTGAATAGTCTTGATACTTGACAAGAATGAATTAATATAGAGGTTGGTCAGGAATACCTCAATCATAAACCGCTATGAAACAGTTTTTTTTTTTTTCGTTCTGCCTGACTAAAATCATGGGACATATTTTATAAATACTCTACTTTTTTCAGGCTACGAAAAACTATTGAAATAAAGGTGCTTCTGAAAAAATTAAAGTACCATACAGAATATTTTATACCACTAGTAATCTTTCACAAAGGATCTCGGAAAGCCTGGTTGATTCGCACGAATTTACTCGCCTGAAGTGGGCGAATCGACACTTTTAAATAGTATTATTTTTTCTATAGGCGATTCGCTCGAAGTTTATTTATTTCTGGGCCAAGCGACAACTCCAGAAATATGTATTACGGCTCGTGTAGACCGGCGCGACCCTTGTCGCGCCCGCAATTTAGCGCTAGTACGAGCCTATATAATTGGTACATTTTGAATTTTATGCAGTAAAGTTATTGCACTTTTTCTTAACATGATTGTGTCGAAAAACCCTAGGAAAATGTAAAGCATCCTGTAAACCTTATCCCATCCACCATCGGGTTTCAACCACACAAGTTTTGACACTCATGTTTTATATTTGTGACGTCACAAAAACTTCAAAACATCCTACATGAAGTATCAAAACGCATCACACTATATATTCTATCTTAGACAGACTCAGAAGTCACGTAACACCGCGGTCGAGGCAGCACGTTCACCAATCATCTAAACCAAGCCCGTGACCGTATACCCATCTCTCTCACCCACACACTATCTGCTATTACTATCTCACTCGCTCGCGACGAATCCGTCGGGAAATCTGAATAGTATGGAGTAGAATTAGGTGCTTTGACATTACTTTGTAAGGCGTTGATAGATTTTCTTTGAACCTTCTTCGGTGTTGAGGGAGTGGAAGGAAAAGTTTCGTTTATGGGACTCGTGTTAGTTTTGCTGAGGTAGACTGGAGGGAAAACTATTAATAGTCTGATAGATCAGGTAGATATGAATTTACGTCTGGGGTCAAAATTCTTTGTAAATACAGACTTCGACAGACAAAAGTAACAATACGCTACCTAGGTACCTACTGTTGGTATCTTTGACGAAGTAAACAGTTTACCTCGTCAAAGATACCAACGTGTTATCAACTATACGTGGTATAATTACTATACCACGTATTGCTGAAAACACAAAAAAAAAACTGGGAACTGTCTATAGATGGAACCTACACATAGATACGAAGACCCGGCCTCTCTATGCATATTAGCAATATGGACATATACCAATACCATACATATACCATAGCCAATTATCGTATTTAAAAAACATTCACATTCAAGTGGTAATCTGTCAAACTTGTCAAAAATGTTGGTAAATTGATTGTATTTTTGACAGATTGCGAATGAGATTAGAAAGCGAACGTGCTTAATTAAAGTGTTTCCACTGTTGTTTTTAATTAATAGATAGAGGATGATATTTCCAGTTTTTCCTAATAATTGGTTGAACAAAACAACTGTTTCTGTTATTAATTTTATTTTCTCCATACTCAGCGATCATCAGCACAGCAACTTATGTCAAATCATTTCCATTTCTGATATCTATCAAAATATTCTAAATCCAATGGTTATGCCAATTTCCAAGAGCTCCCTCAATCGATACTGCTTCTAATTCTGCTCACCCCCTTACGGAAAAATCTGTTACATTATAAACATCCAAAGCATCTTAAGGGCCTACGTTCGAGCCGTCACTTTCAACAATACAGCCAATGCCATTCCGTTACAACTACGCACGAGTGCTTCTGAGCTATCGTCTATATCTCCTCTCTTTCATTCATACACAATCTTGATTGAAGTGAACGAGAAAGCAAGAGTTCGAATTTTGAAATATTTTGAATGTCTCGTTGTCGTTTCAGTGTTTATTGGATTATTTTTTATTAATAGAATCTTGGCTGGTAAACAGTGATGATGTAATTTAAGTAACAAACAAGGTTGATGACTTTTATATTGATAATGACATTGACGTTTCGTTATGTCATCTTATTTGAAGTTGGAATCGATTTCATGGATCCTAAACACATTGGTCTATTTGGAAATTCTTCACCGTTCTTGAGTTGGTAAGAAACCTCTCCCTTTTTATAACATAGGTACCTGTTCATCATGATCAAAACTCCAAAAGAGGGTTTCTCGGTCACCCTCCCTCTTCTTCTAACAATACTTCCAAACGATGATGGATATTAGTATACCACATCATTTACAACACTATGCCACACATCGTATTCAGTTATAATATGCAAAAGTAGAATGAATCCACAAATCTCATCATGCAAAAAGGCGTAACAAACAGTTACCATATTTATAATCTGCAGACTTGTAATCAAAGAAACACGAGTTACTACTTTACTGATAAATATTGAGAGCCACATCTCATTGAGAAACATTTGTTTTTACGATATTAACATGTTTGTTTATGAGAGGTAATCTACAGCTAGATTGGATTCTGAATGATTAACTTTTGGCAGATAGAAAGAATGAATCAGATGTGTTTCGATCAACTTGGTTTCCCAGCGAGTTCTTTTAAAATCAACCTACTGCTAGCTTTTCTCAATTTACACATCTTTCAATTCTGCATTTTTACACAACGGATACGTAAAAAATGCAGAGGTAAAATAATTCGACAAAGTCACGATTATTAATGTAAAACACCCTTACATGAAATATGACAACGTCGCATTTTCTTAGCTTAAAATATTATGAATGATTGGTTTGAATGAAAATGTACTAATCAATGAAACTTAGATGTGTGCATCGAGAGTTGTGTTATGTTATCTTCAAAACTACCTATGCATTTTTGGACGACATATTTTAGGATTCTACATAATATTATAGAATATAACCCTAGAGTTATGGGATATAAAAAACACGTTGTATAATTCTTCTAAATTGGTCTAGAAAAACATACGAAAACAAAACCTATATAGCTCAGTTTACTTTACCTTTAATACCTGAATGGTACTTACAGGAAAGGTTTTGGTATGCACTACTGCCTTCCACCATCGCTATGCGTGGCAGGTAGCACAACGCACCTGTTGAAAACGTTACTAAAAGGCTTATATTTATGTCCCACGGAAGAATAACACGATAAAGAAAGAGACTTATGGTGAGAGCTCGTCATAAGTAGGTTTTATAGCGATGTGAGCCAACAATAAGTAGAGACTTGGGAAAAGAGCGTTATAGCGCAGTCGATGCCGACCCCGTTTCGTGGTTCTTGCAAGAGGTGATTATAGAAATAGAAGCACTAATTTTTTTAGTTTTTTTTTTAGAAAAAAAAAATCACTAATAAAGAGCCACAAGATAAAAGCGACGCTTAGTTTGTGGCTCACCAAATAGGTCACACTGTATTGTTACTTCTTGATGAATAAACTTTATTATTATTATTATTATAATAGTAGGAGAAAGAAAGAACATACGTTTATTTGCGACAAACATGACGCAAAGAAAAGGAACTACGCACGAAAATAACAAATTGGGGGAAAATATGCGTCATATCCACGCAAAACGGCCATCGCTCAGCATAATGCTGCGACCCTATTCAAGACAGAGACTCAGAACTGGTTTTCAGCGACAGCCAGCGTTAAAGTGATGACGTTATTCGGTCCAGCATATATTGAAATAACAATTAACAACAATATACTCAGTGATGAAGGTTATGCTCTTAAGAGTGCAATGAAGTCCTAAAAGATATCATGGGAGCTAAGATAACATTAAGATATCGAAGAAGTTAAACAGAAAAATATGAAAAAAGATTTTGGTCCAGATTTTTTAAGGATTTGGTTCCATCTTTTATAGGCATCATTTCGGTTAAAGCTCCAAGTCTGACTTATTCTTCAAAGTCTGTACGAATAAATGGCTCGAGCAAAAGCGCAATGCCAAGAAAAATCGCGTCCACTCTAACCCTTAGATATCGCCGGTCTAAGAGACCACGTACTCCGATTTTTCTGGTCAAATGCACTCCGAACGAAACGCAGCGGCCCGCCACGACCATCACCGATCTATCAACGAAGTTCGCGTATAGAATGCGAAATGCGAAATTCGAAATCACCAATCGCGCACGCTGATTTCAAACGGACTTAAAGCCGAACACGCGAATATTTAAAATTCGAACGAACGACTTTTGTTTTACAGATCCGATTTGTGTCGACTAATTTTGTGGTGCTATGTTCGTTGTTTGTTAGAATTTAGACTTAATTTTCTTGTAATAAAGTGGGTTTTTGCTTGTTTATGTGTGTTAAATACGTCAACATTTTACTGCAATTGTTTTAAGAATATAAACTATTTCCTGTTAAAGGTCTCTTTCGCCCATTGTTTCGGTTTCTCTCTGAACTGACGGTGATGTCATGTGCAGTTTTCAAGGGAATCGTAAATGTTTTTAATGTTTTATATTAAAAAAAATGTGTACGAATATTAAAATGAGTCACACGGAAGTCATTGGCAATAAAAAGATGAAGGTGCGTAGGATTTGTAAATGAAAATTTCATTATTAGGTACTCATGACGCCCAAAGCTAGGACTTTTCTAGAAACATTGTTGTCGGATTAGCATAAAATAAAATACTTTATTAACCTCCGATCTCAAAAACCATCTACCATTTCGCAGTCGAGATGTAAAACCATAAATTCTCTTAACAACCCTTCACTGCAGGTGGGTGAAAAATAATTTATTCAAATAAATCTCGTGAATTTTCGCAACATGGGGGTCTAGCAGGCCCCCGGGCGTCGTTTCGCGATTCTTTTAACTGCACCAAGGAGGTGACTTTTTTGTCGCAATTTTAATGAAAATGCTAATAAAAAAGGCGGTGATGATGTTTTTAAGAAGTCTGAAATATTTTTTGTGAGGTGAAGTAATGCGATACGGTGACAGACATGCTTTTTGTAGTAAGAGAAAAGTTTTTAAATTACAACTTTTTGTACATTACTAAATTAATGTTTAAGAATTAAGTACAGCTAGGCAATACTTACAGATTTTTACGGGTGGACGCTTTTGCGACCATTTCATGATTAGAAAATAATAAGGTAGGTATAATTAAATACCTGTTTAGCTCATAAATTTAATTTTAAACCTAAATTATCGTAAAGATGTTACAAAATTCAAGCAAAAAAATATCATTAACAAACAAAACTCAACAGTAAGTAAATCGCAGGAAGTCTCGCTTCACGACGCGAAAGTCGTAAATAAAAACGTGAGATAAAAATTTACATTATCGCACTTATTTTAATTTCATTCGGCATTAATCATAGCACTGTGAAGTGTCGCGCGCCCATTTATTTTGAGCTCGGGTACTTTTTAATTTGCTGCTGCATCCTAAGGGTTGAATGTAGATTTCATGATACTGGGTGACAGGCCTATTAGTGTTTTGGAGTTGTTTCTATTTTGTTAAATAATATAAAAAAAACATATTTCATACGTAGTATGTATACGACATCGACATATGGGTAAAGACATTTTTCATTGTTTTCAGTTTTTTTTTTTTTTTTTTAATATTAGCTCCGCTGGTTTTCTATTTAGCTGCATCCACTAAGACTGGAAGCCAACCCCACAATATTTGCGAAAAGGTTAGACAGAAGACTTGATGATTGCTAAATAAAGAAGATTTATTTTAATTTTATTTTTACTCTCTGACGTAATATAGGTACTCACCGAGCAAAACATGAATGAATTTAAGGTTTTATTTCACATAAGTGAGTACTAGGTAGGGGAGGTGTCCTTTCTAACCAGCGAGAGCGTAAAAAGAGCATTTTTTTTTCAATAAACACGATGATGTGGGCTCCTTGCGAAGGTTGAAGGGACTCTGTTTAAGGGATATTTGGTCCCTAAACAAATTGTATGTCGTGATATTCTAGGCACGAACAAGACGCGACCTTTCTGCGGGCGTGAAGGAAAGTGGTGTAAGTTCAAAGTCACCATTTTGTAGGATGTGTGTATTTTTTTATTTATGAAGTAGTATTACTTCGGACTTAGTTGTACTTTGTTCATTGTTGTACTTATCACTACTTATATGATAGCCTTCCATTATTCTTGTGAGACTGGGTGATACAAATAGATTTTTATATTGACTACTCAACTCATTTATAAACTTTTATTTTTACTTTCTCTGAACGGTTAATTTAGCCTTTATTCTAGCAGATACAAAAAAAGGATAATGAAACTAATTAATCTATTTAAATTCAACTCTGCTCATTTATAAAACAAAACAACAACGGAAAAGCGTAGGCACATAACTAGTCTCCTTTTTCCATACTCAGACTTAGCCCGCTCTCCCTATATGCCGGGGGCTAGGGTTGGATGAAAAACGACATTGTAGAAATTAAGTCTCGCTAGTGAAAAATGGTTCAGAACGTGGACAACGTTTAAGGGACTTTATAGAGTAAACATGGGGTCCCTTGGCTATTATAGAGAGTCAACACAGTTTACGAAGCGATTACTTAGATGTTAAAAATAACTGGGAAGTTGGAGAAACTTTTTCAGTCAAAAGACTTAGGACAAAAATTCTTAATCAGTTTTCTTACTTTATGGAATCCTATACTGTTTCTTTATTTATCTGTTTTTTAAATATATAATTAGTTGAAACTTTTATTAAAAAATTCCTTAAACTTCACATTACATACACATTACATTGGTATACATTACATTACATACAATACCAGGTACATTGTATGTATAACTAACCCTTTTCCGGCAGTTACAACAGAAACGTGAGAAAAAAATATGATTTATTGAAACGCCGCAAGTTTTTTTTTTAATCCAAAATATCATCCAAGCAAACAATAATTATAATATTTCATATCCATATTTTTGCACTCACAATCCAAAACATTTAACGACAAAAAGAAAAAACCTAAAATCCAGCAAAAAAATCTTGTGGCCAAAAAAGATTTTATAGATGACAATATGAAACCTCGATGTTATCTCAAAGCAATTTGCAGTAATATATGACTTAATCTGAACAAAACTAACGGACTAACAAAGATTTTATTACTATAGAAAAAACATTATAAATCATAGTACGGTCGCTATTAATATTATCAGCAATTTGTTTCACCTTTGTTGTTTGTGATTAACTTTATTGCTGTGTTTTATAGTGTGAAAGTGAGACAAAAAATTGGAATATACGTTTTGATAGATTTTTGTCAGGTGTCGTTTTGGTTTTATATTCTGAAGTATTTAATCGTTAGTTAAAAACAGAGACACATTGAATAGATAGCATTTTGGTGTATCTACTACTAAAATAATAAGATATTAAATCCGCCTTTGTCCGTCTTAATTATGTAGAAAGGTTAATCAATAAATAAATACCTAATAATTAATCGTGATCTTTAAAAAAAATAGCTTATTGTTTCACCCCCAAAAATGTTATAAAAAATCTCAAGCCAAGTTTATTTTCTAGATTATTCCAAAAACGTCCCATCAAAATCCGAAAAAAATTGTTGTTAAAATGAAAAGAAACCTCAGCACTATAATAAAATAAATAAATTAAACAAACACACGCGATTAAGCAATAAAAATGGCTACTGTTTTTTGACACCAGCCCTTTTCCCAGAACGTATAAAATCTACAACGATTTGTTTATATCGCATTAACAAGAAGGAGCTTTAATAAAGTAATAAAAATCCGAGAAAGGACGGCTAAGGGTATAATTTTGCTATTAATATTCAATTTTACCCCCAAAACTTTGGTGCCGCTTCAAAGAAAAATCTAAGATGACGATCTAAAGCGGAGTATCTACTTACGTAATTTCCGAGTAGATACGCGTTTGAAGGGTTAGGTCGAAAATTGTGTGTGTGTGCGTAAGTTTGTTTAGTGTGCGTGACGTAATTACATGAATGTTAACACTTAAGCACACGTGTTGCTCTACTTTATACGCATTTTGTTTTGGAATAAAAATGCTTACTATTTTATTTTTTGCACATTTGGCTAATTTACCGACTTACATGTCGAGAAAATAAATAGAAAATATAGGTATTAGTGTAATGAAGGCTTTAAAGGGATGCGCTAAGGTAGCCCACGAATTTCAATTTCAGTTGTATTGATGATTTGAATGACTATATCTACGTAAATACATAATTCGCGAATCTTAATCTGATCAAAACGTTAGAAAATTTTAATTTGTCGGGTTAACTTGGCACTTTCGTGTTGGTGATACTATAAATAATTTATTATATGGAATAAAAATTGTTTGTTTTTGCGAGTATTTACATAGACTGGCTCCTGTTTAAAACTAATCTAACTAACTGGATCATGTTTAAAACTCTTTGAAAGTAATGTAAATTATTTTATTTGAAATAGCCTTGGTTAAGAATTCCAAATAGGTAACGCTTTTGAAATAAATTACCCTCCTTATCTTGGTCTTAATAAATAAATTAAAAATAATATATAAGTTATTTAATATTTTTATTAAAAGATTTAAATAAAAATAGGTACCTACGGGTGCTGTAGGTGTTTTGTGTAGGTTTCAGAATGTCTTCAGATTTGGGGCTGATTATATTATCTCGTAGAAACAAGAGCAGTGTAGGTGTCGTCTTATTACGGTCAAGTACCGCGTAGGTTTAGTAATGGACTAATAAAATATTATTTTTATGCAAAAGTACAAACCGGTTGCTATTTTTGGGAATAAATTACGAAAATTATACCAAGGTAATGATTAATGACAAGATTGCCAATGCGAATGTGTGATGTAAACTCAAGCACAAAGTTTCAAATAAAACAATTACAGGCACTTTTGAATTGTCAAGGAGTCGGTCAGTCAGAAATATGAAGCTAGTTGCCCATTCCAAAGTGTAGTAGGTACCTATGGAGAAGAACGGGCAAGAAACTTCACGGACACTCTTTTAAATCAAAATATGTTACAAAATATTGGTTACATCATTCATGCAGAAATTATACATTTGTGAGAATAATGTAGAAAGACGTGCATGTTAAAAGTGTAAGCAATAAAAAGATGAAATAAAAAACAATTAATAAATTAAAAAGAAACCATAGCAGCTAAGAGATAACCAGCCCCAACAGACGGCGCCCGTTCACGAACATGATGCGTGGATCAGCACCATTCAGCTCAACCATTTTGAAGGGCATTGTAATGTAGCTCAACAGGATCATCATCATTGGCAGCCTTGTTCCACCCACTGCTGAGTAGAGGCCTCCTCCTCCTATAGTGACGTACCTACCTACTTACCTCTAAATAGTATAACATAACATCACTCCTTGCTTCCCCGAAGGGTTGAGAGCAGAGGTGTACTTATAGTACATTCACATTTCGCCAGTTATGTTTAAGTCCCATGTAATAGGGGGCGAGCCTATTGCCATCAACCGGGCCCAAATCCATACTCCGGGCTGATACTGAGAAATTCCAGATAGAAAAAACCCAATAACACTTTGCTCGACCTCGACGAATCGAACCCAAGACCTCATGCTCAGCAGTAGCGCTTGCAACCACTAGACCAACGAGGCAGTCAATCTCTAAATAGGTATTTGCAATTCTAGATTTTATAAAGGGCCCCGAAACTATCAATTGAAAATGTAGTACTTAATATTGTCAATCGCTTCAAGGTGTATCAATCATGACGTAAAAATTGCTATGGATAATTTCGGGGACCCTTAACGCAATATTTTACTAAATAAAACAAAGCCTTCTCATTCAATTAAACCACCACACAAGCCCCACAAAACTAAAACAAAATTCATAGAAGAATCTTATGACATTTTTTTCATATCACAATTTCTCCTAAAACCACAAGAAAAAACGGTGGCCGTACACCTGAGAGTTTTGACAGTTGATTATCGAGCGATCATAATGCGCAGGCGCAGATTTACGACGTCATAAAGTAAGGCGCCCGCGCACCACAATGGGTTGTTGACAAAACGGACTAGCGCCCTTGGTAGACCCTTAACTTTATGGTCTAAGGTAGCATAGTATGGACATGTCACATGCGTGAAGAAAATGATAGACATTATTATGGCTATTAATTTTAAATGCAGTTTATTTATTTTTTATTCCTAGGCCTACTATTATTTTTATTTATTATTTTTCGTCCTCTGCAAGTCTCAGTAAATACTATTTTTCTTTCTTTATGTTTCTTCACTCTCTATTTAAAAGTGGTTTTTTTATAGGGGTTTCGTGCTGTGATCTTTTAACGTGGCAACAGGCCAGTTGATTTTTGCCATAGTGTCATAAAGAAGTTGAATGCATCTAGTTCACTCTCTCGGAGTTTCTAAAACAATCATCATTCACATTTACTTTTGTTAATGACCTATCTTTCTTTTTTTGTCGTGTGTTTAGTGACTAACTTGGTGTCAGAGTTTTATGCCGCCGCCCTCTGACTTGACTTTATTTTTTTACTGGATTTAGATATTTTTTAATCTGTTATTATTTATATATTTTCAGTACTTAGTACATCAAGTAAAAACATAATATCCTAACCTAGCTAAAACGATTAACAAAATGATCTATTTATTCTTTCTTTCTTTATCGTGGGGTTAGTGACTAACCTGGTGTCAGAATTTTCATGCCGCCAATGGACATCTGACTTGGTTTCACATGCCACTGCACTGGTTGACTTGACATGTACATTTGGCTTGCATCTATCCATTGATTCCACTTCTAAATGTAGCTATGACTGCGTATTTCTCTCATCATCTGCATAGCTGGGGAAAGGCTATGTTTGGGTCGGCTTCCAATCCAACCGGATGCAGCTCAATACCAGGATTTTAGATGGAGCGACTGCCTAACTGCCTGCATAACCCAATTAGTGGGAGCACGGTACCCCTCGGTAAGCTATTGTGTACAAAATGTCTTGCGAAAAATATATTCCTCATTTTGCCGCCGCCGCCGCATCCACACTACGCCAACAAAATTTGTCATCTACCACAAACTTATGACATTAGTTCAACAAGCTTTGTCTATAAGTTCATAACTGAACAAAAAATGACACTATATTGATACCCTCCTAGCTTCCCATAATTTTGACACTTTATGGGATTTAGTACAATAAGAACGGTAGCGAGATACCCACATAATGACATCTTACGGGTATTTTGTGGAATTTAAAACTATTTGTTTTAGATTTCTGAATAGAGCTTTGATAGGATGAAGTCATAAAAATGATGTAGGGTTTTATTTTTTGGTGTTCAAAGAACAGTTATTGATTTAAAAAACTATATAAATGCAATCTTTTTCTCATGATCTTAGGCTAACCAGGCTTTTTAGTTTGAAAATAATATAATTTAAAATTATATTATAATTGGACTATTGTGTTAGGATTAAATGGACACAGAATTTTCATTCTAGCTTAAAAGCTGAAACAGCTAAGTATCACGATGAGAAAAAGCACTTGAAAATAGCGACAACAGGATACCTATTACGATATATACGTAAATAAATATTCCTGGTAAAATACACTGAAAAAATACCCATAAAAATTAAATGACACACCCTTTTACCATCATAATAAAAATGCAGTAAGCCCTCGTTCCCACGGACGTAATAAAATCGCGGCGGGATAAAATCGCCCAGCGCGTTTTTTCCGCGCCTTCGACAGAGTGTTCGAACGAGCGTGAAAAAATCACTTGGAATTAACTCTTCGTGCAGTGCGGACGTATCATGGACTCCGTAAAATTATTAGCGGTAGCTATTTGTGTGGCCAGGAGTCACCACTTTTTGACTAGTTGGCTGAATATGATCATCCATAAACCTAATCTGCCTTAGCTATTTACTAGCCGAACATGTAAACAAACATGAGTTTTAGGCAAATCAACTGTAATTCCTACACATACGGTTCAGTTTGCGCTACAACTTTATAATTGTTTCAGCAGTAGTAGTCAGTCTAAAATCAACTTTATTTACAGAACCATAAAGTAGATATTTGTTTAAGTAAAAAAAACAATTGGAAACAAGAATTTAAATAGACAGAACTATTTTAGGATTCCATTATTAAAGGTAGCTATGTAGGTACCTATTATTAAAATTGAAAACATCGAAGGTGTTTGTTTAAAACTACGGGCAAATATCCGATACCATAATAAGTAAATAAACCTTAGATTTTATACGTTTACTTACGTAAAAAATTCTAATTTTTATTTCCTTATTATGTTATCGGATATTTGCCCGTAGTAGTAGATACCTAGTAAGTATACAATTTAAAAACTTTGGAAAGAATCAACAGTTTCGTCAGAAGGTCATTCGTGTGTATTCCAGGAAAGGCTAATCAATAAATATGCACCATATTATAATGTAGTTATAGTGGTAAAGTAAGATCCATGCTATGGGGTCCCGAGTCCCGATGTCCCCTGACCTTGAGCGCATGATAATGATAACGAGCGATGTGTGAATCACTATAATCACAGAATAGTACTGTAATGTAACAAATAAAAAATACGTATTGAAACTTACACCACCACGCACCACAACCACAAAAAATGCCAAATATAAACACTTACATCGATCATTCTTTATTTTAGGACAGAGGCATTCCCAGTCTTCATTTGATAAAACCTTACAAATTTCTTCCCAGGCATCATTTTTTTTTTGTTTGTTGGCGTATTCCGGCATTGATTTATCATACAAAAATGGTCTCCTCTCGACCTCTAAAATTAAATTTTCTGGATCCAAATCCCAATACATAATTTTATCCGCCCGCACTTGCGGCACGTCTACACTCTACAAGCCGGTGCGCCGAACTGAGCATCGCGCGCGATTTTTACGCGTCCGTGGGAACACAAGTACAGAACTTCGTATGTCGCATTCATTCAACGCTCAACGCCGAGCGTTGAAAATCAAACACTGCGCGATTTAAAATCTCGGCGTGGAAAAATCGCGGCCGTGTGAACAGATGTACCGCTTTGCATTTGTTCCATTCCAAGCGCGCCACGCGATTTTATCACGCGCGTGGTTTTCGCGTCCGTGGGAACGAGGGCTAAGTATTGCAATTCGCGTCAAATAGTCGATTAGCGATCATTACATGCGATTCAGTTCACAATCGCTCTCATTTCCATAGAAAATACCCTGTCCTGGCTTTTTGCCACGGGGAAAAAAATATGAATGCCATGGAGTGGTGTCATGTGATGACATGAGTACTACATTTTTGTGAAACATTATGTATTTTTCATTTTAAAAGACGATTACATACATACAGCCAATCATCATCTCTCAATAGAGGAAACAATACATACCAAATGATCTAAAATATCAAATGAATTAAGTGTCATAATTAAAAAGTGTATCAAATTATTAATTAAACGAGTTCGTAAAGGCATTTTTAATACACTTAGTTTCTCGGTTTGCCGCTACGCAGTAGCGCAGAGGGCGCCACTAGTCACTATCTTCTATTAATAAAATCAATCAATAATAAATTAGATAAATAAACCGCTAGATTCCTTAGTCGGTAGACAAAGAACCGGACATCTAGATATGATCAATGAATTAACTTGAAATAAATGAAGTTATAACAGTACTCCGCGCCATTCCTGTTAACCCGTTCGATGCGACGCAATTATTGCAATGAGCTGAATGTGAATACAATATTATTATTTTCAACATAATAGGTAGGTAATCATTTTAAGCCTTTAAGGAGAAAATAATGTGTATTGTATGTACCTACGTATTTAAATCATGTATTTATTCCTTTTTCGCACCATCACGAAGTGACACGTATATATGAGATCTCTCAGGCCAATTACGGCCATTCAAAAATTGCCAACGCGGACGGTATTTCACGTCCACACGGCGGGGTATTGGTAAAGTTTTCAACTAGCAATAATCGCACCTCGGATTAACCTCATTGGTTACGATATTGCCTCTGCGCAAAGTTAATTAAAAAAATTCTCAGCTCGAACCCAACCAAATCGCGGTAACGAAACCATAGCGAGATCTAACTCGACGCCAACGCCATCTAGTTATAAATTTGGAAGCTTTGGGCAAATGAAGATGGGTTCCGCGACCAGTGAAATTGCAACAAAATCTTTACAATTTAAATATTTAAAAAGAGAAACGATGCAAATTTAAAATTCTGCGATTCCTATTGGTCGAGTTAGGTCGGCCGAATTTCTCCGAACGTCAAAATTCGAATTGTAACGCGATCACGCACACGAGGACCGTTACTGCACATTTCAAAAATAGAACACGCCGGCCATACCGAGTAGGTGGACAGTTGACAGTAGCGAATCATGATACGCTTATTAATCAGTCTATTTATTTTATATTGCATATAAAATATTCAGAAGGCGCAGTCAGGGCGCATACATTCCTCAATAAAATGACCATAAAAAACTAATGCAGCACTTGGTGGTTTTATTGCGGTTCTTGGTAATCGTAAATATAATTGTTAAATTTCTATTTTAGGTACTGGAGGAATTATGCAATGGAATTATTTGTTTCGAGAAAAAAAATACGGTCCGCATAGGAATTGGTAATGTGGTTATGTAGGTACCTATTTAAATTATTTCCTGCATAAAATGTCTATCTTTAATCACACAAAATGCAATTCAAATAAATTGTAAAGTTCACGTAACAATGTTTTTGAATCTTTAATCCGTCAATCATTATATCGTATAATTAAAAATATTTTTGAATCTTTAACCCTGTTGTTGAAAGGTTTTTGTAGGGATTGCTCGTTTGTTAGGACAACCAGTTATTGAGGGGTTTGTCGATAGAAAACATATTATTGCCTGGGCTATTTGAACAGAATCATAGGAAAAATAATAAATCATCATGTTTTTAGGCACTTCACAGGTCTTTTTTTTTTTAATAGATAGCTAGTTGTAACTTATGGTCACGTTATTTTTTTAATTATATGTAAAAAAAACAAAAAAAATTGTGACTAAAAAGAATAAATTGTTAGCTTTTCCGCAATAAAATTTTGTAAGCGAAAATAAAACAAGCAATGAATGAGTTTACATGTAATACACGCTGCCATAAAAATGCAAGGAGCGTGAACTACTCCGCGCATTCTGAACAATACTGAATGACAAATGCATTAGAAACCTGATCATATACGCAAATTATTTTAATTTTTAATACTCTTCAATGTACATTTAGGTCGATACAAAAAGGTTTTGTTACTTTTAGAATTACTTTTGCATATTTTTCTCTAAGCCACAGAATCCAACGGGTTATAACCCGTGTAGCAGCTAGTTACACTTTTCCTATCCAAGGGAATGACACAGGGTTAAAAATAAAATTCTGTGATTTTATAAAAATAATAACAAATCATAAAAAAAATCACAAACGCACTTGCAGTAGGCTACCTATGAAAAAAAAACTGAAATCTAATAAAAACCATGTCATATATGGATCGAGTGCTAAAGTCGCAAGCGTTTATCAACGTCTCTTTTTTAAGACGGATGTCACTAGACCAATATACCCTGATCCCTGACAATATTCCTCTCCCCTCTGTCTTATTCCAGTAACAAAAGAGAAAGAAGGGGAAGGGAAGGTCTTTGACGACCGGTGGTGGGATAAAACAATCATTTGTCATGTCAGATGAGGGCGATATAACGTCAGCTGTCTGATGGACACAGATTTGTGTAATGCCGACTATGAATATTTTTTCTTTGGTTAGATATGTGGTGTTTCATGTGAAAAGGCTGCTTAGTTTTCCTGTTTCGTTAAGTATCATAGATCTCAAAGTAAAAAGGTAAATCCATGTTACTTATTTAGAAAAGAAGCCCACCCAGCTGATCACATCTAAATTTCATTCAAGATTAATTTTTCGGAAGATTCTTTTTATTAGCCTTTATTGTCCCACTTGGGCAAGATTGTCTTTCCAACTCTCTCTCTGTCCAGAGCTGCAAACAACATCCCGGCATGCCCAGACAGAAATGGCGGGATGAGCTCCTTTAATAAATATTGCTAAAGCAATAATCGCTAAAGAAATAAATAATCGCTTTTACACTGTAGAGTATCGGTACAAGGTTTAAATTAATTGCATCCAATCAGCTTTGTTTTTTTTATTTATACATTTATAAATAACATAAGAAAAAATGCAAGAACAACAAAAATATATTAAAAATCAAAACCACAACTCCCAAAAGAATCAGACAACCCAATTTCCATACTCGTAATCTTCAAGATAGACAAATAAATTCGCGGATAAAAAATGTAAATTTTATTCGGGAGAGTAAAAAATCGCGTCCACTGACTTAGAGGTGAGAGGTGCGAAGTGGTTTGAAAAAACCCAAACGAAATGAATATTTTAGAACATCTCTTTGCGGTTGTATTTTTTAATGTTTATTTATGTTGCAATGGGGTTGATACGGGTTAATATTAATGATTTTGTTACTGAGGGGTAGTCGTGAAGATTTTTCGATAGGGAGACTATCGGAAGAACATTTGTTTGTGTTAATTTTGACGGGGATTTAGTAAGAGAATTGACTCGATTTTTTGTCTAGTACATTATTATTGTAGTGGGTTACATAATAATGGCGTAGATACCGCGTGAATTTTTTTATTTGGATATTTCTTTTACTGCTGTACAGTAATTTATTAATATTTATATAACATTTTCATCTCTGGCTATGGACTGTTGCTGGCTATGAATGTTAATTTTTTTAAATCCAGATTTTCTTTCTATTGTGACAAAAACGAAAATTTAAAACCAAAGACACCGACTTCCGAAGTTAAAGTTATTTTTAATTTTGTTGTTTCTTTTTTTCTTTTATCAAAAAATTTCGGTCCTGACCTTTCTGTCCTAACCGTTCGGTTTACTGCTGCCTTTGGTCTTTTTTAACCCTTCCCATTCCACGTCCATTATTAAAAAGATGTTTACTCACAAACAAATACTTTATTCATTACTCATTCTATTCGACCTCAATAAAAATATCTTTATTCGTAAGTACATAGCAACAGCCCAGGTACCTATTGCCCAACCGTCGGATCGGCAGGAAGCGGTAGTGAATTCGATCCTGAGTTGAATATATTATTTGATTGATGTCATGGCTGTCGTCATACATTGCTATAAAATATGGCGCGGAATAGTAAATCCCGTATTAGTTAGGAGGCTAAATATATCTTCGGGAGTTTTAACTGGAAAAACAATTGAGATTCGCTGGTCGTTTAATCTGTATGGAAATTTTGCTTAGGGTTTTTCCAGGCCATGGACTTTGAAATGGGTAGGTACTTGTGTCATGGGCTACATACAATGTGGTAGCTGTTATGGGTTAAAAAAATACTTTTCTCCTATAAGAGAATTGTGAGAGAGAACTTTGCACGTCAACCTAAAATGATTGACAATTCAAAAAAAAAACCATTGAAAAACCTACAAAAACATTCGCATCAATTTAACACGCATCAAAAAACGTAAAGCTACCCTCAATTTAAATTCTATACAGAAACAAACTTCCAAAAATATCATCAATACAAGAAAACCTCTGTAAGAACAAGAAATCCAACATTCCATGAGCATCACAACCCCTTGATAGAGGAAAAAGTTACAGCACTTAAGGGCCCCCACTTTAAAACGCCCCCACAGATAATAAAAACGCTTGTCTATGTCTTAGACAATAAGGGACAATCGTAAACCAACCAACCAATGTAACAAGACCCATGCATTTACGGGAAATTTAAACAATATTTGGATTTTTCTGTTTATAGGATAAACATTTTAGTTTTGCAGACACTGTGAAAGACTAAAATGAGAATTGCCAAAAATCCAGGAGCCTAAAATATGATAATTGTTTTAGTTTACATGTCTCTGGTGTGATTATTATCTTTGACGTAGTCAATGTCAGAGGTCAACACAAAATGGTGAGCATTCGAAGACTATACGGAAAGGTAAATGGCTCAGAACGAGTCTCTGGAAGTTTAAAATTGTCATTACACGGGTTACAGCGTTTTTATATTGTCGGTAGTAAGGTGCTTAGATGAACATATTTTTTCGTTTTCATGGGGGTTTGTAAAGGGTGTTTTGAGTTTGACATTTGATGTGTTCTTAGAAAATAACTGCGTACTTAGGTATAGAAAAATGTGATTACAATTATAGGCAATACGATACGGAGTCAAATCTGTTATTTGGCAGCTCTGTAAAATTATGCCCAAGTGGCTTTATTGAAAAAGCAAAAAAGATGTAAGATAGAATACTCTTTATTATCCAAGTTTTATTGTAAATTGAACGAAAGGACCAGTCCTCTCACTAAGGTCACAAGTCTTAATATTAAATTAAAGCGATTCCTAGCATTATGATTATGCTAGGCCAATGTTCCATGATGCAAGGAGAAGACTCAGTGGTTTTTTTTTTTTTTAAGAAATAATCCAATTCAAATCCCGCTGTATAAAAACATTAGCCTATCAACCAAACAGATTCCCGTGCTAATAAAAACAATAAAGCTGGCAATCCTTTTTTCTTTATGTCGCTAAGGGCGGCAACACACCGTCCCCGGAGTGTTGCTTCCCACCTGCCTGCACTCGGCCTTATTTATTGCGATCGTTCACAATGCCTCAATGGTCGCGAAATTGACAATTTTAAATTGTTTTTATTTTGTTTAAAATGGGGAATGATGCAGAAAATAGGATAATAATTCAACGAGAAATAAAATCATGGAAGTTTATCGTTTCTTTTTAGTAATAACAATAAAAATAATCTATTAAAAAACACATCGGTACCTATTTAAATAAAAACAGTTTTCCTGCAAAATATTTTACTAACTTTAAAAATGCCAATCTAGAAAAAATATACAAACTCTAAATAACTTTCATTTTTATGAATATTCTAGTTCATAGATATGATCAAAGTCAATAAATACACCCATTCAAAAAAATCTCTTTTTTATCCAGCTAATAATCGTTAAAAACATATTTCCAAAGACCTGTCATAGGAAAATTTAAACTAATGGTGTTTCACCCTCTTGTAAAAATGGTGAATAAATAGCTGATAAAAATGGACTTATTAAGTCTCCATCAGTTCCAATTTCGTCCTTTATGTCCCCTTTAAGAAGTTTTAAAGTCTATTTTATTTGTTTATTATTGTGTTTTTATTTGATAGCGCGCAATTGAAGGGTTAGATTTATAAAATGTAACCTAAGGAGTAGGTATGTATATTGTTTTTCTCTTTAATTTTTCCTATAGAGATTTTTTTATTTTTTATTATATTATTGTATAAGAATATGGTGACCGAACCCTGTACGATGGTCTGACCAAGTGAAGAAGTGACCAACACCTAGGATCGTCAGTCGTCACAAAAGGAAGGAGATCGTCAAAAAGTTCAGGTGAGCCACATTACGACGCTCAGCAATGAGCAAACGACTGAACTAAAAGAATAGTAATTTTTATTTTATTTTAATTTTATTAACAAGTAACAATGACTCAATATGTTAGTAACCTAAGGGTCAATCAACTCTAGCTAGACTACCGAAATTCAAGCCCAAATCTTACTCAATATAATTGGGATACAGGTAAGATTTGAACCACAACTAATTTACATTTAAATTGTCTGGTAAAGTGAGGTGGTTCACAGCGGCTTCGTTGACTACTGTACGCGTTGTGAAGGGAAGAGTTGATAGTCCTTATAGCTAGGCAGAATCCTATAGTCAAAATACTTCCTTGAAAAGGTAAATCGCTTTCAAAGATGAAAAGAGAATTGTGTCTAGTTAAAAAAAAATGAAGTCGTAATAATGCAGTCAGCAACTATGATACCACTTGAATAGGTCCAGTATTCTGATCCAGATTGAAAGACAGGTAGGTATCTATCCACTTAGGCGTTTATATGACACTAGCTGCGCCCCGCGGTTTCACCCGCATAACTCTAGATCCCGTGGGAATATCGAAATAAAAGTATCCTATATCCTAACCCAGGTCATGGTCTACCCATGTGCCAAATTTCATCCAAATCCCTTCAGCCGTTTTAGCGTGAAAGCGTAACAAACAAACAAAACCAATGCTGTCACAATTTATGTCTTGTTTTGTTTTGTTTATTTTTTTATTTGTATAATAAAGCACCTTGTAGGTAGCTATTTATAATAATATATAAAATACAAAAACTTGATAAAATAATAATTAAGTACCTACTACTTATTATTTTATCAAGTTTTTGTATTTTATGCTGTGTCTTTTGTGTGCACCAAATAATCGCTTTCTCTATCTATCTATCTAGCTCTCAAAAAACTCGCTTGCATATATAAAATATTAGTTACGATTAGGATGCGTCTGATTTATGCACTAGTACAAATGTTTTATTTCCTCCAAACTTGAAAAGAATAGACCGAAACTATTACCTAACTTTTGCCCAAGATCCAAAAGATAGGTTTAAAAACCTTCAAAAGTTCAAACAACTTCAATATTTTTACTGGCTGTATTATCAAGATCATAAGCTCACAAGCAAGTGAAGTGTTAAAATTCACACGGCGCGCGACAGCCCTCGCGTGCTTTGAAGTTTCGCCGCCGCTAGGTAATCCGTCGACGACGAGTGGATTAGGGATGGCACACTTGCTGTTACATATAGGTATACCTAGCAACATAATATTATAATAGTCACGTTGTTTTGAAGCTGTAGATTATCGAGTGTGTTGTCTTGGAGGTTTTAAAGTTGAGGAAGTGGAAGTGTGGAAGATTTAGCTTTTTGATCCTTGTTTATTAAGTTCTTGGGACTATTACGTTATGGAGCTCAATCAATCTGCCTAGCTTTTTCCCAACTATGTTGGGGTCGGCTTCCAGTCTAACCAGATGCAGCTGAATACGAGTATTTTACATGGAGAGACTGCCTATCTGACCTCCACAACCCAGTTACAGGGTAATACCCCTTGGTAAGACTGAGTTGTCTGACTTTCGGGCTTCTGACGATCCGTAACGACTGCTTTCCGCGGCTCGGAAGAGTCTCGATATGTAAAGATGGTCACCCATCCACGGACCAACCGCGAGAAGCGTAGCTTAACCTGATGTATCGACCTGTGCGGGTGTTATTACTTAGCCACGAGCCCCTCATTTCTCTTATCGCTCTAGTATATACAACCAGTCCAACCAAGGGACTTGGACTGGTTGTCAGACTTTCGGGCTTCTTACGACCCGTAACGACTGTCAAAGATCCACGAATGACAGCCGGGACTAACGGCTTAACGTGCTTTCCGAGGCACGGAGAAGTCTCTATATGTAAATATTTCCAAATTCCCATACGATTCTTGTCGCAGGGAGACCATCGTTCGGACAAATTCACATCTTCCATCGAAAAACAAATAAGAAAGCATTATCAATAAGACTCGACACAGACAAATCGACATGTAGTCTTATCTTACTATAAATCAACCCCAGTCCATCTGTCTGTCACGACTAATATGAGCAACGTCGGGGGGCGCCACTGTATTAGAATAACAAATAGCCCGCGAATCGAGGGTTGAACTATTGAACTTTAGTCAATTTGCGCTTATTATTTGTGGCAATAACTAGTAGTCTTACGATGGTAACGACATTGTTTCTTATCATTGCATTTATTAGCTAAGAGTTAATACCTAGTTGATTTTATTAATTAAATATTAATATTTTGACCGCCTCTGTGGTCTAGTGGTTAGACCACCTGTCTCAGACCCAGAGGTACCGGGTTCGATTCCCAGTGGGGCCAAAAATTTCCGTTCGGTTTGGTTGGTAGTAGGGCTTGTTCTAAGTCCGACTGGCTAGCTACCACTATCTTATATAAGTATCTCGTATCGTCTCTAGTAGTGTCGTCGTCGTATCTCGTCTTTAGTATCTTGTCTGTCGCCATAACAAAAATGTTACCAGCATTGTTGTGTTTCGGCAGTAAGAGGTAAGATAGCCAGTTCCTCTGTGGTAGAGGATTCCGGGTGAAGCTCGCTTCCACTGGCCTGATCATCACTTACCATCAGGTGAGATTCAGGCCAAGAGATTCCCCGTTGTGGTAAAAAAAATATATATATACAGCTCGTTAGTTAACATTAAAAAATGTAAGGTGTTAATCGAAATTTTTCGCTGACTCGTGTCCTTGGTGATGTTCTTCAGAAAGGTCAGCTGCGTAGTAGGTACCTACGTACACGAAGCAAAGTATATTATTGTATGTAGTATATGTAAGCATGTTTAAATATTTGTATGCCATTCCATGGCGAAACATGTAAGATCATACTATATTAATAAGACCTAAATCCATGTTTTAAAGCAAATAAATATATTCTATTCTATTCTGTATGGATCGTAGTGGCGTTCTGTAGTTGCCTTCCTAGTTTGCCTATCCCCATGAGAAGAAGGCGTGAGTTTTTTTATGTATTTTAGTATTTTGACTCTCATTATCACTATGTAACTTGATTTCGCCGGCTTACGAAATTCAATATTTATGGTGCCGGGACACTCCCCCCGATTGTCAAAACCAAACAACATTTACCTGTAACCTTTAACCCCCAAAATATCAACATTAAACCAACAATAAAAAGCATTACACGGTCAATTTGTACCCGAGCATTACATAAAATGTTTAACCCTCCAATACCTACGAATCGTAGTTTTAATTCCTTAAGTGTGGCGCTCATTAGCAACGCAAGGGTTAACTCTTAACGGCCCCTGAAATAAAATTCTTTGGCCTTCTTGAGACAATAAAAGAAATTAGGTTTTGTCTACGGGTTAAAGTAATTATGTTACAGAGAATAGCGAATGAGTTTACGGTTCTGTTTAATTTTGAGTTTTATGGCGTTTGAAATAGGATTCTTAATGTCTTTCCTTTACAGAAAGGTACCTTATTAATATTTAGGTAGATAAAAGTCGACATCACAATTATTTACAGGAATTTATTTAAAAAGGTACCTACTAGATGTACTTAGTTTGATTTTCTGTAACTTAAATTTGAACTTACTCTGTAATCTACCTAAACCAAAGTGACCTTTGAATAATAAATGATTTCTCTTATTTCTGTAAGAAGGTTTATTCTACAAACATTGTTATACGTCAATAATAAGTATTTTTAAAACTAGATGAGATCGGTGTATCGTTTAATAACTCTTTTGTTAACTCTATCAGTATTCTACTATGTAAACATACAAAGTAGGATATAACGATGACGTAGGTATGTCGATAAAACTAAATTATTGCACAAGCTACCTGAAAAATTTAAATTAAAAATACATCAAAAATCTAATAAATATAAAAAAGTTACTTAGTTACCAGTTCTCTTGTGCATAGTATCTGAAACAAGTTATTCAAGTCATTAATATATTATCAAATTACTTACTATAAAATGATTAGCTAATAACGTTAAGAAAACAAAAACAACACACTTGATTAAAACGAACCGCTAACGCCATCTGTGAGCGAACAGCAGAACTACGTACACTTAGTGTGTAGTTGTTCAACTTGTAAACAGATGGCGATACTTTGTACTGCGTCAAATTAACTCATCTTGTAGTAGGTAATAATTATGAAAAATGTTACAAAATGGTAAATAACAGGTCATCAGCATTTTTAAAATCGGCAGAGAGTTATTTTTATCTGCATTCCTGTTGTTTTCGGTACCTACTTTAAGTACAATCGACCGCACGTCGGTAACAGTTTGGCCTTGAACAGAGGCCTTAGTCTACTAATTTAAAAACGTTATTACAATGGTGTCTCAATACTCTCAATGGTGAGTTTTTGACAGTTTTGCCATAGAAAAACTGGCCCCGGCAAGCGTAACTCAAAAAGATGGATCGACCCGTGCGGCTATTATGAGCCATTTTAATGGAAGCAAAGATTTAAAATACTCGAAGTAACTTATTAGGTTTGCACCTACCTACTGTACTTGCTCTATTTTTATACAGTGTGAGTCTTCATAATGTGCACATATCGAAATGAGGGATTCTATGCTTAATTTGACAAACGGAAAAAATATTTAAAAAAATCTATTTTTATTTTTTTTGTATTTTACCCCAATGTAAAAAAACGGTGTAACTTTTAAATGATCTATCGCGATGAAACAAACTCAACTCCATAATGATTGGTAGTAATTAAGTGTTCTTATAAAATGAAAATTGTGGGAAAAACCCCTCCCAATTAAACCCAAAAAACCCTCAATTGAAAATAAGCAGGTATTTCATCCAAAAATCTGTTTTTTTAATCAATTTTTACAATAATCGTAAAAAAAAATCAATAAGACGAATTTTTTTAAATAAAAAAAAATGGAAAAAAAAATGTACCTATTTAGATTTTATTTTTTATTTTTTCCGTCGATAAAATTAAGCATAGATTCCCCCATTTCGATATGTGCACATTATGAAGACTCACACTGTATTGGAATTACCACTAAAAAGCATTAGACTCTTCGCTAAGCATTGATTTATATTCGACAATATTGCGACGCACTGACCCATCGGCATTCGTCTAATGAATTCTCAACTTAATTGTTCGGGACATTAAATTTATATTGCCTTGTTTGTTAATAAACTCTAGGAATTCGCATGAAAGAACTTTATTGAATTTATATAATTATGCTTAATGAATTTCAACTTAATCAGGAATAGAATTGAGTTCATTATACTATATATTGTATGAATGTTATAAAATTTTGAGTGGTTGTAGAGTAGGCTTAACATTTCATTGTGTAATAGGACTTTTGGTTGTTTTATCGGTAAGTGACTGCCACTTGACCACCGTCAACTACTTATGACTGTTTAATTTACCCTTACCTACCTAAATACCATACCATATAGGAGCGGTGGCCGTAATTTATAACGGCCGTCTCGCGAATCTGTAATTTTCACCAGTATTTGACATTAAAGTGTCAAAAAATGCTCTTTATATGGACATTGCCGTTATTGGGTGACCGTTCACCGCTTTAGAGTTGACCAGTAAATCGTTGGAATAAAAAATTAAAAAAAAGCTGTTACTAAACGAAAAATAGGTCCCAGAGTGGAGTCATCATGATGCAATATCATTAGCCACTAGCCCCTCAAAATATCCAACAATTTGATTGCCATAAATTCTATGTCTAATACCTTCCCACGATTTCGCATAATGAACTGCGACCTTCGCACTCTCCGTCACACCGCAATCGAAATGATGGAAATTATACGCGAATTCATACGTACATACATTATGTACCTTCTAATAAATATCTATGAGATGAATCATATTTACAATAGACGTAGATATATTTAATAATCTATTTCGCTTAACTATTCTTAAAGAGTCTTAAAAAACCCTATAAAAATCGACACGTGTTTCACCTCTCAACGAGGCATCCTCAGGATGACGATTGACTTGTCGCGAACCCGTACACGACCGTTACGTGTTTCACTCGGTGAAACACGTGTCGATTTCTTACAGGGTTTTTTAAGACTCTTTAAGAATAATTAAGCGGAATAGGTTACTAAATATATCTACGTCTATTGTATTTTATCATGGATTTCCGCCAAGTCAATTAAAGATGAATCATATTTGTCTGTATTGTAAATGTAATGATGTGAAGACAAAAATGGGCAGGTACCTATTTTTTAGAAGTAATATTAATTTGACTGCCTCGTTGGTCTAGTGGTCGCAAGCCCTACTTCCGAGCTCAGGTCCTGGGTTCGATTCCCGGGGCGGGCAAAGTGGATTTGTGCCCGGTTAATGGCAATAGGCTCGCCCCCTATTACATGGGACTTAAACATAACTGGCGAAATGTGAGTGTACTATAGATACACCTCTGCCTAACCCTTCGGGGAATACATTTAGTTTTACTTAGGTGTTGAAATCGAGACTTATGTTTTACATACCTAAACTCACGACTTTTTCCCATGTGGGTAGGCAGAAACTACAGAAAGCTTCCTGCTATATCTTACATAATTTGCATACATACTCCTTTTGCTTCGATAAAGTTCATACATCTGGGGCCTAAGTCTACTAATTTATAAACGTTACAGGTCTCTCAATGGTGAGTTTTTGACAGATTTGCCATATAAAGATTGTCAAAAACTCACCATTGAGAGACCATTGTAACGTTTATAAATTAGTAGACTTAGGCCCTTGACCATACACGCACGCCGGTTTATGAGAGTAATATAATGCCTATACACCTGATAATTCTGAAGAACATCACCAATAAGGTACGACGGAATACCAACAAACACTACTTAAGTAATAAAAAAACTCTAATCCCCTTACACAAAATATCGATTTCTCCCCAAGAAAATCACTACAGCTCTCGCCTCGCAAAATTAATTTCCGCGCATCATTTCCCAATCATGCGAAAAAACAAAAAATCCGTGTCCCCCACATCAAACAAACATTAAGAAATAATAAAACGGAACACCTTAATCTTATTACATTATAATAAGGTTGAATAACTTACAGATGTTTTCCTAATAGGATACTCTTGAATCCCCAATTTTTCATCATGAGAAAATTACATTATCGAAAATTTGCATTGCCTGTAGCGCCATCTATGAGTGAGTAGCGATATTAAGAACCACGATACATTTACCTTTCCTGATTCATAATTACTTTCCATTCCAACCATAGCTATATAAACATAAGGTTGAATTTTAAATGGCAGGAGATGTGTTTAAGTGAGTTAGTAATTTTGTAAGTACAGAGTCAAGATTAGGGGTTCGATCCGGTTCAGGGCCCTCTGCAAAAACAGTATGAATAATAATGTGATTAGCATAATATCGGGAGCTCATCTAACAAGGTTGTTTACTTTGATAAGTTGAGAGATAATAGTTGACTTGCTTTGAACGAAAGAGTTTTTTTAAATAATAACATGAGCAAACGTGGTCCTTGAGATTTACTAGCTCCTTATTGACTTATCTGTTAATAACAAGCGATCACCAAAGTCTGCAAAAGCGGAATTATTGGCAGGCAGGTAGGTATTGTACCTTCTACAAGGTGTCATTAAAATGACTGAAAACCTGGCCAAATGACTGAAACAGGGGGTCATTCTACTTTTTACTATGAAAACATTAACAAAAAATAACAGCTGCTGTTCTCTAAATTTTGTTTTTTTTATGCGATTTCAGGGTTGGTCTCATAATAAAAGTTGCCGTAATGATCATTAGATACTATCGCGGTAATGGATATTTAACCACTTTTAAAACAAAATCCCGTGCACACGATGACTACATCTGTTTACCGCCCCCTTTTTTTTGTAGGTAAGCATTACGGTGTTCAGATATGTGTGTCCGTGATAGTCCAATCCTTTTCAGGTTTTCAGTTATTTAAATTACCCACACCTTGTATTACCAGTCTTTTTCAGGTTGTGAAAGTTCAATAGATCGATGGACTGAAATTAAAATAGCTACATGCTTTACCAAGCTGTGTATTAAAAGCTAGTACTCAAAGGACCTTCTCAGACATTAACTTGGCTTCCTCATATATTATGGCATGACCAAGATAATGTCAGAATGTTGGCCTGACCAAGAAAATGTCAGAATGTGACCTCCGAGTTTCGTTTTTTATATTTGACGTGTAAAGTTTTTTTTCCAACCAATTTACAGAAATAGTTAATCTTTTTGTACAAAGTTCGTGATGTGATAAGTGTTCATGTGATTGTGTAAAGAGAAACTGACAAAAAAACTCATTCTTCGCAATCCTACTTCAAATTCATTGTTAATCAATGCAATCCCAATTGTTCGTTAATGGAAGCCCGAGGAGACAATCTGGTTTAATTTCGAAGATACCAGTACATTATGTTGTTAGTACACTCCTATGTGAACATCCGGAATCTGTATCAGTCACGCTTTTTTAGCAATTCTAATAGATGCCTCTAATTATCTATGCCAGGCGAAGATTGTAGTGTGCAAGTGTGCAAGCGACGCTGATGGCTGACAAATCTAAAAGACTTTCGCTTCGTATCACATACCATAACATTACGCATGTAGTCCGCGAAGGAATAGGCAGAGGTGTACCTATAGTACACCCACATTTGCCACTTATGTTTAAATCCCATGTAATAGGGGGCGAGCCTATTGCCAGCAACCGGGCACAAATCCAGACTCCGGGCTGCTACTGAGCAATTCCAGATGGAAAAACCCAAAAACAATTTGCCCGACCCGGGAATCGAACCTAGGACCTCAAGCTCAGCAGTAGCGCTCTTGCGAGCACTAGACGGAAGCCAGCAATTACACTAACGTAAACTTGCATGAGGTATCTTAGTTACCAGGCTGAAACCGAAAACACCAGATGCATTTAGAAAATCTGCTAGACAACCTTAAACCAACTCTTTTTTATTTCTTTTTCGTGTGATTAGTGACTAACCTGGTGTCGAAGTTTTTATTTCCGCCCATGGGCCTCTGACTTGGTTACACATGCTTAAAAAAACCAACTTGAACTTCCACAAAGAGCATCAAAGATAGCCCAAAAATATCACCACTTCAATCCATATGCCAGCCATTCAATAACTATTCATTCTGACCCTTGAGTAGTACATTACCATACAGATATCTACGGGGGCATAGAAAGTGGGTAGTGTAAATAAATAATTGTAATTCTTAATAAAACTGCCCTCTAAGTCCGGTGGCAGTAAATTGCACGTGGTGGATGCTACCGATAGTTTTGTGAGGACGGAGAGATTTTGATAGTTTTATTTTATTTCATTTTATTTTTATTCAAAAGGAACAACAAACAGTTTGGTCGTGGATGAATGAAATACTTTTCTTATATCAGATACGTAATAATGGAGAAGCTTTAAGGAATGTTTGAATGTATAACTTTATTTTTTTATCAATCGTCCTCATTAGCGATAATAATATAATAAATAATATGCGTCTACTGTAAGGCTCGCTCGTTTTTTTTTCCCCTTATATTACGCGGTAAGTAGGTACTGACTCCTAGTGTATATCTGCAAGATCCCAATAAACCTCCCTGTTTTCTCATTTCAAAATCCACAAACCACCTTCAAGTATCAAGACAACCCCATCGCACTATGACAAGATAGAGCCGTCAGTGGGTCGCGTAATGACCGGACACTTTACATAATTTTGTGATCGACTGACCCCACCCTACCCTCAAGTAATGTTGTTTTGACCCGTGGCTACCCAACTGCCCACCAAACAATATGGGTAACGCTGAGATATTGAATTGTACGTATCAGTTTGAGATCGGAATAGCAGAAATATTTATGAAAAAAAAAAACAACCAATATTCTAAATAACTTCAACTTTCGTTTACTCACTCTTTAGTTGAAGAATTACCATAAGAATTAATTTTGGCAAAGTCACGAGATAAGGACAAGAAAGTACCTAGTCACTCAAATTAAACAACTGTCAGAATCAGAACTTAATTTTTTTATTTGCTAAGAAAAAAGTTAAAATCAATATCCACTACAGAGTGAAGAAAGAAATGCCAGAAGTGATTTCAGAATCCCTGAACAATGTCTGCGACTTCACCGACGATTTTAACCAACCGATTATCAGATATTTTTACACTGAAAATTCATTTCAGTGTTACAATAATCTCAATATACAAGTCTCACGGAATGTTAGGTATCTACTTAGAACTTCTCAAGATAAAAACAAACACAATTTACCCACAGTCCTCAACCATTTTTTATCTTTTAGCAACATCTCAACACACAACATACCGCGGCGGTCACGAGCTGTCAAAGCCTCCCATTTTTGACACCATCTTAAAAACTTGCCTCCTTTGCGAGACCCAACAAAAACCTATCACATATTCTTCCAGGTGGGTCTGTACCTGTACACTTACTTTCGCCACAGTATGAGGGGTATATAAAAATTAATTAAATGCTAAAACGTTTGCTAAGTAGGTAAAAAGTGCGGATCGAGGGGCCGGCGCAGCGGGGGCCGTCAATCAACGTTCGCGATGTATTGAAATTGCACTTTTTATGCGGTTGTGCCGTTTGTGGGTCCTGTGTGGTGATGGAATAGCGGATTGAGGATATAGAGAGGAGTTTTGACGAAAACTTTTGAAGATTTTCTACCGCTAAATCGATTTATGCCTCGAGCGTTCGCAGACGACTTACCTACTATATTTGCTGTACCTGGTAAAACCGTCTGAAGCATTCACTTTTTATCTAAGTAAATTCTAACTAAACAATGTTTAAAAAAAAACGTGATAGTAATCCGTTTATAACACTAGGGCTCCCACACAAAACTGCGATGCGATGCGAATTCGCAACGCAGAAGCTTCGTTCCTAAGAAAATCTGAGGGAGCCGTCGCAGATATTTGCGATGCGATGCGAATTCGCGGTTTTGTGTGGGAGCCCTAAAGGCTGATGAAAGGAAAAATGAAGGATGATGACAAATTGTAGAAATTTTGTCACTGTATCGTACGTGTATAGAAATCGCTGTCAGTATTCTTCACACAAAAATCGCTCCCGCTCCGCTCGTCACCAAGCGCACACCACCCTCCCATAAGTATTACAACGTATTATCAAACGGCCATCGACTCCTGCCACACATAAAAACAAAACCAACATATAATTCCAGAAAGAATTCGCCAAATGAGCCTTTTTACGGCAAAACTGACAATTGGTACACTTGTCAGTTTCAGAACTCCACTTTCGGTATGTGGAATTAACAGGAATGTGTAAATTTTGATGTGTGAACATAACATGTATGTCATGTCAAAGTCAGACATCGTTTAATCTAAATATGGGTGTAGTAATAGCCGACAATAGTTGTACGGTAATAATCATAACCTCATCCAAACCCATCTCAGGTATCTGACAGATATTTCTCGACGGCATGTGAAGCCAAGTCAGAGGCCCATGGGTGGCATAAAAATGCTGACACCAGGGTTAGTGATGAAAAGGAAGAAAAAGAAGAAAGAAGATCATAATCGACATAGATCGTGCACGCATTTGTCAGTAATCGTGCAGCTCAACTCAGAACTTAAGGAGCTCAACGATTCGACAAACAATACCAAGGAAAGGACATTTGGGTAGGCCAGACCATGATTAAAAGTAACTGCGAAAAGAAGAAAAAGTAAATAAAAAAATAACCCACACAGTCTTCACATTCACAATAATTAAAGTAATATAATACTTTACGAAGTAAATATTCACGTCATTATACACATATTAATTGATTATAATTTGCATGCCCAAGTGACAGCAGAACATGGAAAACTAACTTTATGGCAACACCTATGTACAAACCCATGTTTACAAAGAAATAAATGATGATAATGATTTACATTCACTCCTATTACCTGAGACCCTATGAAGTAAAAACCATTTGTAGTCACCCCATAACGATTCCACTAACCTTCTTTACCTACAAGCCATCACCACCACGTAAAAACTAGACCCCCACCATAATAGTCAAAGAGACAGACAGCGAACCATCAACATAATCCGACAACTTTACAAAAGCCCTGTAAGTGGCCAGCAACAATCGAAACCTATTTCCATTGACATGATATTACCATTTAATAGCCCGGATAGCCTGTGGCCACGCAAACGGCTATCGGAACTACCCGGGGACAGTTTATGAGACATAACAGTCGGGCTCTCCGACTATCTGATGCATTTTTAGATGACTCGATTTTGGGTTAAGACACTTAAGACAATCGGGGGCATTGTTTGGTACAAGTAAAACGATCCAGCAGTGTCAGAAATCTGTGTTAGGGATTCAATTTTACACCCAAACATTAACGTTCTAAATACTTCGTTAAACCATTTACATAAATAGAAGAGGTAAAAGGACAACATCAATTAATTTACACGAATCTGTCTGAATTAAGACAAGTCTGCAAATAAAACTCAAACTCAAACTCAAAGCATTTATTTAAATTAAACCATTTACAGGCACTTTTGAATTGTCAAGGAGTCGGTCAGTCAGAAAATATGAAGCTAGTTGCCCATTCCAAAGCGTAGTAGGTACCTATGGAGAAGAACGGGCAAGAAACTCCACGGACACTCTTACATAAATAAATAACCATTTACAAAAGGAACCACAAGCTGATACAGACATAATAAAGTAGAAATTATGAACAATTAGCTAGGTATCAGACATAACAACAAAACGCTAGTAGATCCTGCTATGTCACAAATATGTAAGTATACACAATGCTGATACACAAAATTCTCAGTAATTATGAGTCGTCCTACCAATTCTCTCTGCATGCTAGGTGAATCTATGGAACTTTGTGGAAGTTGACATTACGTCTAGAAAGGAGGTGACTACTGAGACGATGAGTAATATAGAAGTATGGAAGAAGAAAACACGCTGCGCTCACCCCAAATAAATTAGGATAAGGGCAAGAGAATGATGATGAAGGCAAATCGCTGCACCATTCTTCCTATAAAGAAAGAAAGAAAAATTGTTTATTGTGCACAAACTAAACGCACAATTACAACAAAAAAAAACTGTTATTTACAAATTCCAAAAGCCTCGTGTCCAATAATCAAAAGTAATACTTTTTTTCCAAATTTAATTTTGTCTAGTCGCTCGTATCAGATCGCTATCAGTTTTAAACTTACACCAAACATAGGAAAGCAATTGACTAGGAATTTACTGTTTTAAGGATTAGGAGGCAGGCTGCCTACTCCTAAGGGGCATCCAGGACCTCGTTTGAGGGTTTTATTCAATTCTATAAGGAAACTGGAACAAAAATAGTTAAATATACTTGTTTAGGTCCGGTTTACTGTTTACCATTGTTTGTCTAACTGGCTCCTATTGAAAACAAACTAGATATAACTAAGTAAGAATATCGTACGTTTCAGATTTTCTTAGTTTTATAGTTTCCACGCTTGATCATTGTATTTGAGTGCAGGAGATTTTAGAAAACAACCTGGGTGCTATATCACAAAACTTTACAAGTTACAATTAACTTAAAGTCCGTGTAAAATTGTAAAAATTGTAAAAACCTTACAAATATGTAAATTGTAGTGACAAGTCTGCAATTTAACATAGCCCATCATATTATGTAATAAGCATTTAAAACTGCGAAAGAATTGTAAATTGTAATTTTTTCAAGCAATTTTTTATACAATATAACCATTTTGTAGAATTGCAGACTGTAAAGTTTTGTGGTTTCGGGATGGTAATTATAAGTGGTTACCGCCACCATGGAAATCTACAATACCGTAGGTATGTTGTCATCCTGTAGACAAATTAAAATGTCTCATGTGTCTAATGACCCTGACACCAGTTGCGAACTAGAACACAACAACTCCGCTTCACCAAGAGCTGTACTGCTACTAATGATTCCCGCGGGGACACACTTACAGTAGCAATGGCTTTAAATTTGACAGTCCAACAAGATTCATTGCGTTATTTAAGATGTTGAGCTGACAAATTTATCGAACATATGAAGCAATGGATTACCAATATCTTTCAAAATCATTCAGATTGGGATTAAAAATGTGTTACGCAATGAGGGTGCGGGTCCACATACCAATCAACAAGTTCAGAGGAAGGTAACATAAACAGATTTTGTGATTATTTATCGGTTCGTGTGTTAATTTGTTCTGTCCGAAATAACTGTGTTATTACTGCGAGTTGGTACAGATGAATTTTGACTGTAGTTTATAACAGAATACCGCGAACTACACTCCATCCGATGATACTATCCGTCGACGTTCCTGACACCCGTCAGCTAATTACAAAAGAATACGTGTTTTACGAATTTAAACTTTATTAGTTCCTAATCTTGTCCAGCTGGCACGTATCAGATTCTCTCGGCGGCCGGAATAAAATACTTGTTAAGAAGCTGTGGCGGCATCTACATCGCCACATGCGAACTACGCATCAAAGACCTGACGTCACAAATCCTGCATCGCGCTATTTAAGTTCACCACGCGATTAACATTATATAAGACTATCAGACATCAATCCTTGGGCAATTGCCCGCCAGACACAACACCCGTCTGGTCGCAGGATCCTCACTTTTCAATAGAGGATGATTGAACTTTACACCCTGTTCCTCGTACCTCTAAAAGACCTGAAAATATCTACACCACCACATCGAAAGAAGCTACCAGCCCTCGCCAACGTCTTCCTATACTTATCATTTATTAAAATACCCTCAAAGATAGCCACTATGATCCACTACCATAAAACAGTGGGCCACGATAAATCGCCATACCATGGCCCCGCTCGTAAAAGTGACCCCTCAGCCATTGCGGAGGCCAAAGGATAAGTATTCAATAATTTATACAATTGATAAATAATAAATAGGAAGGGGCAGCCATGCCATAGTTCTGTTTTTATTTTTCTGCGGGTATTTTGAAATTTTATGGCTGGACATGGTTTTCGGAGACTGTATGTCAAGCAGAGTCTTGCCAAGACGTGTGTTATCAATTTCTTCGAGCCATTAAAAGAGAAAATACTTAGAATGACTTAGATATTGGTGCCGATTCCCTTGTTCACAAACTAAACTAAATTTAAGTTCAGTGCATCTTTTTCTTTCTATTTCATTATGAAAAGGACAGAAGATAAATCTTAGTTTAGTCCTGTCAAATTAATCAGCGCCTGTCACTACTCCATACAAGTTTAGACATGATTAAAAACTTGCCTACTAAAATTACGTCAATTTACGTCAGGCGCTGATCAATTTGACAGACACAGACAGTAAAGTTGAATCGATGCTGGAAATAGGCTAACTAATGAGCTATCTTTAAGAGCCTATTTCCAGCTTCCATTAAATAAATCAACTATTTATTTAAACTTTTCGCACTAAAAAAAAGGTACAAAGGTGGACTTAACTGTCTCATCAACCATTAGTCTTCC
The DNA here is from genome assembly GCA_914767815.1 of Eupsilia transversa. NCBI lineage: Eukaryota > Metazoa > Arthropoda > Insecta > Lepidoptera > Noctuidae > Eupsilia > Eupsilia transversa. The sequence goes on along the minus strand of OU611893.1, from coordinate 9,322,515 downwards.
ACAAACAAAAACTACCCGTAAAATGACAATATAAAAATATTTTATCACCGATTAAAGTTACGATCTTTTTATTCACTATTGCACCATAACTGCTATGTTATGCTTACCCCTTTGAGCTTCAAAACCAACTGTGAGCATCATAAATTTATATTTGAAGTGCAGATTTATACCTGAAGTGATCGTTGAAGGGCGTAATGTGGTATGAAACAAAATGCGCTTAAATCAACGACGGTTTATACACGGCGTTAAGTTTTCTGCTAATGATCTCAACAGAACTCTTTATAGGGTTGTCAAGCAAAATAAATTATTCATATTAGTCTGTTTAATTTATTAATTAATTTTAATTTTTTTTCGCACCCAGCTGAAAATTGGTAGGATTGTTCAAAACACGATCATAAATGAAATTTAAAAAGTTCTCATCGATTCGACACCTGGAAAAAGTTTTACTTCGGGGCAAAGGTCACAAAAACGGGTTTTTCGCAATTTTCAACAAAACGGTAAGATTTATCATAAAATTAGGCGAGACAACAATTGTAGATCAGATCTGATCTGTGACAAATAAACCTATTTTTCTTTCTTTTTTTTCTTTCTTTCTTTTCTATCTATAAAACAACATAATTTTTGTAAGTTCACTCCTGTTTTTTGGTCTAATATGACGGGACTACTATTAATATTGATCGACTCTCGGACGAAAACTAGAATTAGGTACTGTTTTTTTATTGAGACCAGCTATAAAAAGAATCCAACCCAGAAATGATTTATTTTCGTTACCTAGGATAAAATCATCACTGAGGAAACATTTTACTCATTTTATAAAGAAAAACATACACTTTTCGGGAAACTTAATGGATGTTTAAAAATGTTTTAAGTAATAAAAGATTCATGCCATACAAAGACTGCCAATGTGCAGATGCGGAAAATAAAATCATAAACAAAATCTCTACATTCCAAAATGTCTATCACAGATGGCTGAACATAACCCTAACTTCATCGTAATCAAATCCTCCTCCATATTTATAACATTATTTTCCCATGACCAGCAGCCCTACACTCCACCACTCACCGATGCAAAAATCCGACCAGTCCGATCGCGACATCTCGATTCTATAATCGATCAATTAAATCGAATTTCTTACGATAAATCGAGAGGACTAACGCTAAATTTTTTCGCACGAAATCGCGCGAACAATCGCGCCCCGGCATAATATCGGATAATACGACCTTTTTGCTATATCCGTTTTCTATACCAATGCACATTTTGCTAAACAACGCGTCTTACACTGACTTTTAAAGGCATTCCTTTCCATGCACACAAAAGTCAACTCAATTCTTCGACCCAAAAGTTCAAATTCACTTGGTACCATTTCCGCATACATGTTTATTAATTTATGAACTTTATGTCTCAGGACTTAAAGGTGATTATTGAGTGTGTAATCAAAGTAGAAGAGCTATCTCATATTAAGGAATCGGATTCTTCATAATGGAGCGATTGCATTGTCATGAAGAGTATTGAACTGATAGGAAAATACCTTTTAGGAAAAAGGCGCTTTTATATTATTTTGTATGTGTTTGTCACCCGTTGTATTGTATTGTATTTGTACGCATTCATGACGCCCCTTCATCAAAAAGAAGTGCGACATTTACAGTAAGTATTGTATGATCGTATCTCCACCTTTTGATTGAGTTTTTCCGGAGTATTTCCCGATTGACATTCATACGTTTTTAACCGACTTCCAAAAAGGATGAGGTTCTAAGTTCGTAGCGTATGTATGTTTTTTTAAATTTATGTTCTGTTCCGTCGATATTTTCGTCAATTGTGGACGGATTTTTAAAATTATGTTTTCATTTGGTAGAAGAAAATTGCGCCGTGGTCCCATATAAATTTTATTAACTTTGCTTGGGTAATTTTTGAGTTAGCTTCAATAATACGTATTTTTCCGACTATGTGAATGATGTTCTAATAATAAGTTGCTGTAACTGCTATTTACATAGCAGGGCGTGATATTCGAAAATGTGTGGAGAAGGTACCACAACTAAAAAGTGAAAAATCAAAACTTTTTACAAACAAAATCAACCGACTTCCAAAAACAACACTACAAAGTGAAAAATAACTTTAATTTCGGAAGTCCGTGGCAAAAAACGAAAATTCAAAACCAAATACCCCGACTTCGAGTTTTTTTTGTCATAAATATAGTTTATTGAAAACTTCCTTCTTACATCAATGATTAAACCTTTACTACTTTTTCTTTTCGTAAAGGTTTTTCTTCATCATTGCCATGACGCCAAACGCCGATGGCCGAGTGAAGGATTCTGAATGAAATACATAATTATATTAATATAAATTAGGCGACTGAAATCAATTTCAGGAACTTCCAATAGTTAACATTCGCAGAATAGTTAATTGATTCAGGCGTGACTTGCCGGAAATCCATTATAAAATACAATAGACGTAGACATATTTAGTAACCTATTCCTCTTAACTATTCTTAAAGAGTCTTAAAAAACCCTGTAAGAAATCGACACGTGTTTCACCTCTCAACGAGGCATCCTTAGGATGACGATTGAATTGTCGCGAACCCGTACACGACGTCTTATCACGCCGAGCGCTGGACGCTGAGTATTCATAATGCAGAATGAAGCAATGAATGATGCAGAATGTTCATATTTTGAACGTCTTCAAAGATCATGGCAGCATACCCCATGGCTTTTGATGCCAAATTGCCTACATTAAACAGTTTAATTCTATAAATCGTAGCCTGTCAAGATAAACTTGGCATGGTAACGTTAGTGACAATATTACTACTTTGTAAAACTCTGCACGTAGGTGAAGATGTACGATTAAAGTGAATACAGATTTTAAGTCAAAGATAAATAGACTCTCACGGTAATTTTCTTCCTTACTTTGCAGGATATGTAAAGAGGTAGTTTTACGAAGAAAAAGGTTCTGAAATAGTTTAACGGGCGAAATAGTAAATTTGGACAGCATTATAATATCGTCGTTGCAAATTATGTGACATTTTTTCGAAAATGAGTTTTGCAGATATTTTTAAAGCGATTTTGAATACCCATACTTAGCAAAAACTTCCATGTGAATATCTTATTATTTCGATAAAGAACGTACCATTAAAAAAAAATCTTAAGTGTCAGCCTACATTGAATTATAAAACAAAATGTCCCATGTGTCCCTATGTCATCCCTATGTCATGTTTCTCAAAAACTTTTTTGAAAAACATTGCCTACGAAATGTATGGGAAAAGTTTTTTGCGATTTCAGACTTTTCTAGTACTCAAAGCTCAGTTCGTCCAATAGAAGTTTTTGATCCGTACTATAAGAAACAGGATCGATTGGCATCAAAAAAAGTTTTTGTGAAAACTGCCCATTTTCTTGCTGACTGTACATTTATTTGAAAATCTGTGAATGCAGATCAAAATTTCTCAAAAAGTTAAGGACAGTCTCCTAAGACCATTTTCCTGTAGCTACAACGGTTAAGGTAGCTGCCTTGCTGCCCCATCTCAAAAATCCACCCTGTATATTAAATAGTTACTGCGGGGTAATTGCGTAACCCTTTCCCAATGCTATTAATTTTGACAATTCAACAATATTGTTTGCGTTATTTACGTTGGCGAGCAGGCGAATATTTCAAACTAATGAAGCAATGGTTTATAAATTTTCTTCAAAATCCCTAGGATTTTGATAGAAAAGTGTGTAACGTAATTAGGGTGCTGGTTACTCTCAGCTTGTTTGTGTGTGTAATAATCTACTCTATAGAACCGCTTCTGTGGTCTAAGCCACCTGTCCCAGACCCAGAGGTCCCGGGTTCGATTCCCAGAGGGAACCAAATTTTCTGCTCGCTTTGGTTGGTGGTAGGGCTCGTTCTAAGTACGCCTGGCTAGCTACCACCATCTTATTTAAGTCTGTCGCCATAACAACAATGTTAGCAGAACTTCTATCCAATAAACTTTTTAAATTTTGCTAATTTAATACCCAAAGAAAACTTTCACCACACCACACAACATAAATACCTGCACACCTCTTAAACTATAAGTTATAACAAAGTACACTCAAGAACAAAAGTATCTAACTAATCCTCACAACGAATTTAAGGCTTGGAACAAACGCGAAAAATCCCTAGCGAGTGACTCCGGTAACCCCTAGAGCGGTTTACGAGCGTCTTAATGACGGTACTCGGGCGTTTTAATGACGTTAAATGAGCGTCAACGAGCCTTGAGTTAACAACTTCCCACTTTCTTGACTGTTGGTGCAGTTTCTTGGGTTAAAAGTTTTGGGAATATGTTTCGGAGAATTATGTGGGGTGTTTAGTTTTGGACTTTTGTGACTTGCGCTTTAAAAAGAGAATATTTTTATAATACAGTATATGTAATGCAACAACAGTATAATATGTAATGCAACAGACGAACTTTGAACTTGTAAGCTATGAGACGCCAATACTTATAATGCGAGACATACTAGTGTTAAGCCTCGTGCAGACTGGCACGAAGCGACGGCGCGACGCGACTCTAACAATAGAAAACTTCACGGTAGAACAATTACCGGTGTCGCGTCGCGTCGTTGAGTCGCGTCGCGTCGTTGAGTCGCGCCAGTCTGCACGAGGCTTTACTATATGATATTTGTAGGTACGCCGTTAACGACAAAATATAGAGATCTTGGTACGTATTTTATTTACAACACCTATTTTTACACCAAAGTTAAACAAATAAAAAGTTTGACTTTAACTAGATGCAAATCCAGTCTAATGTTGACGCTCCTAACTTTATAAACACCAAAATTAGAGTGTCTGTATCAATTCCTATAAATAGTAGATAACGCTTGAAGTAATAGATTTTGGCAATAGATCTACACAACACATGTCAAATTATTTGAATGTTGGCCAATATCTGCAAGTATTTGTGCAAGTACTTACTCTTAAAATTCATGATTACCACTACTAATCAAAGGAACGGTGACACCACAAAACACATTAGTTCAATCAAATTAGACCACAATATAAAGCTCGCATTACACTTGACTAAGGGACAGCAGTAAAAGCAAATTGGATTTTTTCCAGCGCCCTCTGCCGGTGGGATTTAATTATTGTTTTATTGCGTGTCGAGGGGCTGTATGTTAATGCTGATGGCGCCACCATTTTGTGGATCTACTTGTTTGAAATTAAGTTGGAGAAGATTATGGGTGGCTGTAGTTACTTTCTTTGTTTAATAAGTAAGACTTAGAAGCGGCGACCAAAAACCTTTATAAATTGCGGTTCAGGTATCGATGAATTTTGGATACTTATACGACTAAGGTTACCGCTACCTGAGTAACCCAAGATGAAGAAACATGTTACCTACATCTTTTAGGTTACCGTTTTAATACCGGTTACACACACACAGGCGATGCGCGCCCTTTGACAAATGCTTTATAACTTTATTTTTATTTCGGAAACCGGTATTACTACAGGTTGTATTCAATATAAGGTAACCTTTAAAAATACCTGTAATAAAAAATGTTGTAACCGAAAATAGACCCGTATTGATAATACCGGTTTCGGTGCATGCTTAGAAATACCTACATTAGTGGAAAACTCTTCATATAGGCAGTTTCTCTGTGATTGAGGATTACGGGTAACACTCGCTTCCACCTTCGGCCTGACCATCACTTACCATCAGGTGAGATTCAGGCCAAGAGGTTCCCCGATGGTTTTAAAAATAAAAATACGATTGTTACTTTTCAGGCGTAACGCCAAGACAGACCTTTGTCCACAGAAATCTGGTAACCCTGCCTACCCACATATAAAACCGTTAGTACCACCTGTTCAATAGAATGAACTCTGACACAAATAGTATCAGTCTGTAGTTCCCATTGCGTTCGTGTTCACATGCTGACCTTACACCGACGGAGTTAAGGGGAAGAGCTAGTGAGAGATTTTTTTTTCATTTACGTTCGTAGTACCTATTCTTGGACTTCGACTAACCGATCGGATACAGAACATGATACTGCGCTCTAACGCTGACTACAGACGAGCAGTACTTTGCTGTTCACAGAGCCAACTTCAGCTGTCGTCAGAGGCAACTTCAGTTGCCGCCATTGGTCGGCGTTTGCTGTCGACACGTGGATAGCAAACGCCGACCAATGGCGACAGTAGCGGTTGCCTCTGTCGACAGCTGAAGTTGGCTCTGTCGACAGTTAAAGTTGGCTATGTCGACAGAAAAGTGCTGCTCGTCTGATTGACGCCTAAGACGCAAATCGTAGATGTTCCCCAAAAAGCAGGCAAACTCAAATGGGACTGGGTTGGACACGTTTCTCGCATGTCGGATGCATAGTAGGCTAAGACCACCACAACATGGGTTCCTGAAAACGTCCAACGGCATCGCGGTAGACCCAGACGCAGATGGCGGGACGAACTTGACGCATATAGGAGGGATTGGTCCATATTGGCTCAGAATCAGTTGAGTGGAAAAGGGAAGGGAGGCTTATGCCCTGCAGTGTGACAAAACAGGCTGATTATATTATATACGTATTTATTTTTTTACTCAGCATTAGTTTGGATTAGTGACAATGTTTCTAAAATGATGTTGGTCAATCATTTGCTAAGTCCAAATGATACCTTCTAGGACTAAAGCGTATACCTACCTATTAATATTATAATAAGCAATTATTGATTTATTTTACTGTTTTGTTTGTCACGTGGTCGAAAGCGCGGCTGCTGAGCTGAGCTGGGGTCCTGGATACGATTTCTGGGTCGGGCAAAGTGTTATTGGGTTCTTTCTTAAGGAATTTCTTAGTAGCAGTCCAGAGTTTGGATGTTGATGGTGTGACACCCCGCGTGACTCGGAATGAACGTAAAGCTTTTGGTCCTGCGTCTGTTCTTTCCCAGGTTGTGTAGGATCTCTGTTCCTTTACTCTCATAGTCCAATCAGGCAGAGAGGACTTAGGATTATTAGAGTAAGGAACAGAGAGTGCACCTTTGTTTGCGCACACACTTGCTATTATGCACAATAATATCTACTCCTGCTTACTTGGCTCCTCCGTGGCCGTCTTGGCCGAAATTCGGTCAGGAGAATATTCAAAAAATATATAGAATTCGTGCCTTGAAATAATGTTTCTTTTAATTATTGCTTTATTATTGCATTATTATTAAAATTATTTTTATTAATTATTTTGACATTATAATTAATTATCATCAAAAATTTGCCAAATATAATGTACTAACACTAGTGTTTAAGCTGTGTACTTACTAACAAATTGGATTTTATGATCTGTTAATCTGTTTAATAAATTATTTGATTTGATTTGACTATAAATTATTATAGTGAAGGGCGTTTTGGAGGACTGTCTTATGTAATTTTGACATTCGAAAAGTGCTGATTATCAGCCTAGTTTGAATAAATGACTTTTGATTTTGATTAATATTATAATGCACAGATCTTATGTTTATTTATTACTTTTTAATTTTAATTAGGTACTACTACTTAACTCGTTTTACTTAATTAAAGCGCTGTTTAGTAGCCGATTCGCAGTTATAATAGCAATACCAACGATTATTTTTATTATTATCCTAATAAACCAAAAATATCCTCGTTTTACGAACCTACGGCAGTTTCACATTTAATTGGTCATCGTTTTATTAGAAAATTAATGCCTCGCATTATGTTTCACAAGCTGTTTTTAATAATATCCAATTATTATGCATGTTTTATTAATAGTATGCAATAATTTAATAATTACCACTGAGGTTATGGGCGAATAAATTTTAATGTGGAAACTGTGGTCCTTAACATTTGTGAATAAAATGGTAGGATTGAATTAAGTAGCAGTTGATGCTAATTCAGTATCATATGAATAATAATACCAACCTGTTACTGTCCCACTGCTGGGCAAATGCCTCATATACAGATAAAGGCAATCATATAAATAAAACGCTCGGAAAGAGACCTGCATCGTTGCTAAGTCCTGCCCGCGGCAGGGGCAACAGCATTCTTAGCGTTGTGGCTGGCAGAATTGACTGCCCAATATATGGGTGGCATTGTGTACAGTCACATGTCTCAAGGAACAGCATCTGATAAAATTATATTGATTTTTATTTATTTCTTTTATTGTTTTATGATTTTAATTAATTTAACGATTTTAATGAATTTCTTGATTCTTTAAATGTTTTTTTTTTTTTTCATTTCATATATTAAATTTTTAGTTATAATAGTATGATTGTGGTGTGTGTGTTTGAATATTTGGTTACTAACATAATTCGAAAGTTTACAAAAAAAAATATGGATCACTATTTCTGAATTAAAATAAATTATTATATTTTATTATTAATAGCTTCACAACAATTAATAAGTTGCAACCTTGTCTTTCGCATCAACAATCATTATAAAACAAGACACCACAATATTGTCAATATTGCAAAACCAGTTAATTGTACTTTTATGTCCGCGTAAAGTGCACAAATTCATGTCATTTGACGTCTCACGGTATTTTTTATTTCTCTTTTATTTCCTTAACACAAAAGTCGGCAAAGCCAGGTTATGTTTTTTTTACCAAGATCTTGATGATAAACGAAAACACTATAGATAATAAAATTTATTTTAGTAATTTCAAAACAATCTTCCCCTTAACAGCCTCCATGAATCATGGGTCGGTACAAGCCTCTATGAATAAATGTCGTAACCCTAACCACGCCGCCATTACTACAATTCTCCCGACAGATATTATCTAAATACTGGATAACTATATTATTATGAAGTGCTGGATTTGTTCATCATTTTGTTGAAAATATTTGTTAAGTTTGTGTGAGAATTGGTCAAGAGTCGGCACGAGCTAGACGCATAGTGCGAGAATTGTGATGGAGAGGTTTCATAATTTCATTGTATTTTTTTTAGTGTTATTTTTTATTTTTTACTATCATAAATTTCACTGTATGTTTGTAGGGTTATTTTATTTTTTGTAATATTACAATAAATTATCTAGAAAAAATAAAAAAGGGCATTAGAAAAGCCTTCACGATTGGCATTTAAAACTATGTATAGCCTCCCCGGGGTCATACCACCAGCCTGCCTGTCTGACCAGCAGTGAACAGTGACCTGGCTGACTGACTACTGTTTTTAGGTAGAATTGTGTGTGAGAGCTCTTTTGAATTGCTTTCTTATTGAAATTATTTAAAGTGTAATAATATAAATTATTTTATAGGTTTATTTTATGACGAAACATCCAGGATACTTTCCTAATTGACTGTCCTTAGATCCTGAAACGCTCACGAAATGTGCCAGACCTGGAATTCACCAAACTGTAGTGAACTATAACCCGATTTTTCTAACTGTGCACCTGTCAACGTCAAAATATTACATGGTATGGAGGTTTAAATAATAACAATAACAACTTAACGAATAATATGACAGAACTGTGGACACGACACGAGATATTATGTAGACCGTATTTAAGAGACACGGGGAACTGAGGAGGTAGCCGTGCGGGTGAATTTAATACTAACAACCTACGACTTTGACAGCTCCAAGCGCACGGTTAGAAAAGTCGCACACACAGTTATACATACTCACCATCTGTAGTGTTACCAACGTAATAATTACCTATTATACTATATCAAGGATCCTACAGACAAGCACGACGCGAACCTGGTGGAACAATCTCTACGAAAATTTCACGGGAATTGTCTTACCGGTGTCGCGTCGCGTCTGTCTGCGGGGGCCTTGAAATTAACAACAATATAAGAGCATGTCCTTTAGCAATTAACGTTTATGTGGTAGTAATGTAAACGCATTAATTACTAGTACTTATGCCTAAGGCACGTAGTTTGTCACGAGAAATTATAGATAGGTACTAAAGATTGTAAAATGGAATAAAATTCTCGTAGCAATAAATTAGTAATTAGCAAGGTCTAAAAAAAGACGACGAAAATAAATTATAGGTGTGTTGCACAACCGTTTAATGCTAACGTTTAATTAACTATCAGATGTATCAATTTAACAGTAATGTATTTTTAATTTTTGCAACTCGTCTAGTTTAGTAGCAGTCATATCTATGAGGGATGTCATACGCGTTTTGAAATAGCATCTTCATAATAACTATAATTATTTAGTTCTTAAGCAATTAATCAGCGATGTTTTATAACTCATTCTATAATGTCATTAAAAAACAAGCTTTTAATATACTGTCAATGAAAAATGGCGTAAAAATAAATCAAGTATATTAGCATTAGTGTAAAGTAGCATTGCCTTTGTACGTATTTTTCTGTTCCTTTCTTCTTGTCTGTTTATATGTGTATGCATAAATGTTTCAATAAATAAGTAGTTAGTAGGTACCAACTATGTCACTGACTCATTTATTTATGTTTATATACTTTATTGTACACCAGAAAAATACATTACAAAGAAAATAAATTAAACAGAACAAAACATACAATGGGCGACTCATCGTCATCATCGTCACCATAATTTAGCTGAAAGAGTACGTCCACGGCTGGGCATAGGTATCCCCCAAGCGTCGCCACATCCACCGGTCCTCTGCTTCTCGCATCCAGCGGATTCTTCTTATTTCCGATTCTTTCCTTAGGGTCATCAGTTCATGATTATGTCACTGACTACATTAATGTAACTTTTGGTAGGTACCTCTCTCTCTATAGGTACTACACGTCATAATCATAAGTGGGTCATTGTTTTATTTTCTCAATTTGTAATGGCAGATTAATAACTGTATGCGGCCTACCCAAATATACTTTCTTTGGTATTGTTCCTCGGATCGTGGACCTCCTAAGTACTGAGTTGAGCTGCACGATTTCTGACAGGACAGGTTCACTCAAATATGTGTGGTTCTTTCCCCAAAATACCAATTCATACACCAATATACATGGTCCTCACATGATCTGATCAAGTTTATGTCTCGGATTTAAAAGAGACTGTGACTTTGAGTTTGTTTCGGCCTTCCTTCTCAGAGTAGTCGGATCGGATACGAAACTAAAACCTCATCTAGTTTTTAAATTATGATTGACTTGTAAAAGTGTTATCTACTAAATAAATTAAAATCGTTTATCATTTATAATTAATTTTTCATAGATACCTACAGTATCATTGTTTCAAGGCAAAAAAATAATCTTTTACGTACCTTTAATATTTTAAACACTATCAAGCCCCATGTTACTTTTATAGGCAACAAATTCAAAGCAACTACTTACTTAAATGTTTCGGAATAAGTTATCGCTATGCAAATTCGGCAGTTAACTTGGCACTGATTAAAACTGCACGTCATAACTGTAATGGGGCAGCAGTTGACGCTCCGTTAAACTTTAGTTAGCTTTACGTTTGAGTTATGGTGCAACCGAGCATTTTTAGGGACATTCCTTATTAATACATTATTTTTAAAGTAATTTTTTTGTTTTTCTCACTAACATTTGTGGAGGATTTTTTTTTTTTTATTAATTTAAACTAAAATCGCCAAACTGACTGTTCAAACAGTCAAACTGAATCCAGGACGTCATGCTCAGCAGTAGCGCTTGCGACCACTGGACAAAATAGTCGAAAGAAGTTATCTAAACCTAAAGTATCGTAAACTCCATTTATTAAATTCACAGACTGTAGAAAGCAGATTGTAGAAATAAAATAAACAACAGGATCATTTGATACAGAGTACATTAGAGCCTTGGAGGGGTGAACAACTGAACAAGATGAAACATAGAGGAAATGAACAGGAAAACGAAGTACAAGCGACTGATAATAAGTTGTCGCTTATTCAGATTAGAATGAACATTTTATTTATTTGTTTAACTATACATATTTTTATCTCGCGATGTTTTTTTAAGAAAGGTTTATTTATGGGCTCTTTGAAAATGTGGAGAAGAACGAATGGACTGGAACTGAAAAATCCGAGCACTCATTGGATTTCTCCAATAGTACCTACGAGAAATTACGAGAAAATGAGAAAGACAAACTAATACACCCTTCTTTTTTATTTACATATTTTAATTTTAATTCAGACGTATACGGGTATTTTGTCGGGTAAATTGAAGATAGTTAATTGATTCAGGCGTGACTTGGCGGAAATCCATTATAAAATACAATCGACGTAGATTTATTTAACCTATTCCTCTTAAATATTCCTAAAGAGTAATAAAAAACCCTGTTAGAAATCGACTCATGTTTCACCTCTCAACGAGGCATCCACAGAATGACAATTGACTTTTCGTGAACTCGAACACGACGTTTTGCCTCGCCGAGCGCCGGACGCATAAAGAGAGTTTCTTACAGGGTTTTTTATGTCGACTTTTGAGGAATAGTTGTGCGGAATAGGTTGTTAAATATTATATCTACATCTATTGTATTTTGTAATGGATTTCCGCCAAGTCACGCCAATCTTTTAACTACCATTGGTACGCAAAACGTTTCGTTTTTGTGTATAGGAACCGAGCATAAACCAGTGAGGCAGTCCACCTGTATATCAAAATTAATTGCCGCCATTCTATAATTTTCACCTTTTTTACGGTCTTTTTTTTTCATTAGACAAGGGAGTCAGCAAAAATCTGATACTGCAATGCTATTGTTTGATGAGCGTAGGAAAGCGTTCTAACGGCCTTATGGTGATCAGATATGGGTGTCCATGATAGTACTTACCTACTTAATATTTTTCTTATTATTAACGCTATCGTAAAACAAAACCTCGTGTCGTGTAACATCGGCACACGTTGTTGATAAATAAGTGCAATAAAACAGCTCGGTATTGGCTGCAAGTCAGTTTGTCTGTCGCGACGGGTGACATATTGTAGCATGCTGGTATCGCTCGCGGGGGCTAGAGGAGGGCTCACAAAAAGGATAAGGATAGCAGTTTATTTTTTAAGGATTTGTTTATGTTTTTTTGTCTACTGAGCAACTGCTGAGTTCAAGGTCCTGGGTTCGATTCCCGGGTCGGGCAAAGTGTTATTGAGTTTTTCAGTAGCAGTGGCAGTGCTCAGTAGCAACTCGGAGTCCGTTATGCCCGGTTGATGGCAATAGGCTCGCGCCCTATTACATGGGACTTAAAGATAACTGGCGAAATATGGGTGTACTATAGATACACCTCTGCCTAACCTTTCGGGGAATACAGGCGTGATGTTATGTTATGTTATTATTTAACTTTTAGTTTTACTTAGGTGTTGAAATCTAGACTTATGATAAATGGTAAAAAGGTTATTTAACGAAACGAAAAATTAAATCGGTAGAACATTTTTTGCAAAATGTAAGCAACCATAATATGTTTTCGTAAAATGGACAAGTTTGAAATATATTGAAGTGCATTAAAATACCTGGAGGCTCCACAAGAACGGTTGTCAGCTATCTCGCTAGCAGTATTTTCACTATGATAAAGGTTCCCTTTATTTGTAGACCCATAGACACACAAAGACCAGGGAAAGTGGCAAAAAACCTCTTTTTTTTCCCGATAAATAAATGTCCTCAAATCATGTCTTAATCTTAAATTCTGACGACTCTATCAAGCAAAATCCCAAAACAACACAATCCATACAAAAAAATCTTCCACCATCGCCCAAATTCACCCCGAACTCGATAAGGCAAGCCCCTCAATAAATAATTTGGCGATATTAGCATACGTCGATTTATCTCGAGTCGGGGCTAGAAATTATTATTTATGGTCGGGCCGACCCCTCGCACTACATACGTTAACTAAATCCGACGAGTAAGATTTGTCATAGACTAGATAAATTAGGAAGATGGACGAGTGATTTATGGATTTGTATTAGTGATGATTTTTATTAAAATCCACAAAATGCTGAACTGTAAGCTTAGTGTGAATAATTTTGTGGTAACGTACCTAACTTTTACAAAAGTACCGTAATTTTTTTTAAATCGCTTTTTTGAAAATAATCTTGTTACTAGTTTTGGTTTAACGTAACGATAAGCAAAAATTACTGACTAAGTTCTGTCCGGGCTGTCAAAATTAATAATTTTTAGAACTTTGTATGAATCATATAAATAATTATATGTATTACGAATCTAGTAACACTGCCCATGTCTTTATCAGTAATTCGCAGGCTTTCCATGTGCCATTAAAAAAACAAAAAAACCTATGCATTCGTTTAGACCAAAGTTCACAATAATATCATCAATTCTTGACTGATTTCTAATCCGTCACAGAAAAAATAATATTTAGGCACCAATCTCCCACAGTATTTAAATAACTTTAAAAAAAATGCATTATGTATTGTCCTATGATCATTTAAAAATTTACTTTTATATGGTGAAAAATAAAAAACTTATCTTATATGAGAGATATGTCACATCTGCGCAGTACCTACTTACTCCCCACTCTATGCACCGGTACTGTTTTCCGGTAAGATTTCCAGTTCCTCGTCTATGCACGCAGCCGTGTGCCGGGACTCGCTTTGATTATCCAAGTTTGATGTCTTGACTCCAATTTCTAGTTTGTATTAGCATTTTCCAATTTGTGTATTTGAATAACAAATTCTGGATATATTTTGAGTATATTCGGCAAGTATTATTGGGTGGATTTTCATGTTTTTTCAACCTTTTAAATTTAAATAGGTTTTTCTTAATAATGCGCGAGAAATAGGTACCTACATAATAACCCCATATTTTTTTAAGTTGGTAAAAACGTAATTTTAACCAAACACAAAAAAAGAGAAAAAATGTATAATAAAAATTCTCACACATCAAACACAACCCAACCTAATTAATAAAATTAATTTCATAACAAGCAACACTGAAGGTGCGAATAAGGGGAGAGCCACACGGTAAGACAAAGCGACTGCGATTACCGTTGACGCGCGACACGACAGCGACAACAGACCTATTAATAAGCCGTATCAACGATGGAGTTAATTAAAATCAAACATTTCGTTCATCGCACCCCCTTGTGGAAGGGAAGTTTTATTTGTATGATGAATGCCATTTAGTAAACGATGCTCGCTGATGAATTTGATGTTTTGTTTAATCGTGTGAATATGATTTGAATAAAGCTATTTATCAAACTGTAAACGTAAGCAACGACGAGCATTTTTTTTTAAATTTGCTCAGCAGACATGAAAAATGCCAGGCTGTAGAAAAGTTATAGACAATAATGAAATGAAAAAATACCCTTCATACAATAGCTACGCTTCCACTATAAGTTTAATTTTAGCCGCATTTGATGGTCAACTCGTCAATCAACCTCTGGGTTATATTTATTACATAATTCTTTTGGAATCCACAGATTTAGGTCCAACTTAAATAATGAAAACATTCATAATCCTCCACTAGTCTTCACAACAAAAGAACCGAACACTAAACTACTTTTTATCAAAACCCCTTTGACAAAAAACATTGACCCTTAGAAAAAAAAACCTACAGTAGCATCTTTTAACACGTCAAGGGTTAAAACTCATAAAAAAAAGAAGATCGAACAAACGAACGACTTCCATTTATCAGAGAGGGTAGAAGACACTTAATCAAAGTATCACAATATACCGTCTGTAGCACGGACATGAATATTTATAAGTGAATTAGGCGCGGTCGCGACGACAAGTCGCATGATTGGAGGCGGCGCGACTTGTCTTAACTGCTGTCGGGAGCCTTAGTTGTATTTTTTTGGAAGGTATTGTTCGCAAGACAAGGGAATTTTTATTAGATTAATTTGGATGAAATTGGATTGTGTCTTTTAAATCTCCTTATTTAAGACAATAATTAAACCTAATGGACGAAAATTAGTAGTAGCTGTACGTACTTAAGTGACAAGGTGGAAGAAAAACAGTATATACGTAAAGAAATAACCACTTATAAACTAACGAATAGTTTTAGTTAAGTTAGTACATAATTTTGTTATTTTTTTAATTAAGTTGTGACAAGGTAGCTTTCTTTTTAAGCGTAGAGTGAGAATTTGTAATCTAAAGGACAAAATAGTTTACGTAAGGTACCTACTTAATATATTTTAAAATCAATACATTTAATGTAGGTCATCATCCCTGCCCTTATCCCAATATATTTGTGGTTGGTGCAACATTCTTCCAGACTTCTCTATTAGTCGTCATCTTGGTAGTCCCTTTTTACCCATATCATCTTTCACACAGTCCATTCATCGTTTCTTTGGTCTTTCCCCAACTCGTGAAGTCATCCACGTTCATACTCAAAACTTTCCTGACGTCATTTTCCTCATTCCTTCGCATCACATGCCATAAAATAATTTAATATAGGTTTGCAGAAACAACATTTGAAAAGATGCCTAAACAAAAAATAATCAAACAAAGTTAATACTCCCACAGTCCACAAACAATCAGAGAAAGGCTTTCCATCCTAAACAAAACAAATGCAAAAATCTAAACAACAAGCCAGAACAATCCATTTGAAAAACGCCACAAAACAAATAGAAATATGAATCGTCCGAGTGTCCAAAATCCCGGTTTAATATGACGTTGGTCATCTGATCCGGGATCACTCTGCTAATCCTTCAACTAATAGCCCCAGGGTTACCCTTGGTCCGTTTAGAAAAACCTGACCAGCACATGGAAATTTCAACCTTAGCACTGACACAAAACGTCAAAATTCCAACGGCAGAAAAGTCGTATCACTACGTTTAGCAGAATCTAGCAATAAACAAACAAATTCCAGTCTTGTTGTCCAAGATATAAAGTTTGAATTGGAATGATGGTGAGGTTATTTAGCAAAACAATTTTTAGGGCGCAATAGTCCTTCCGTTGAAATGTGAAAGCATTCCTGTGTTAGATTATGATATTAGGGAATGTGGTGTAAGTAGTGGTTGTGGTGTTAGAGACATTATATTTTATAGTTTTGGACGATTTATTAAAAAAAACCCTCAATTTGCCACCCCTGGTTTGGAGATACAGTTGTTGGCCGCAGTTCTTTCTTATTGTATTGAGTTATGAACTACATACCCCTGACATAGAGGGAAGTGAAAAGAAAAAAACATATTACAACAAAAGGTCTTCCGTAAATAAGTCTGAAACTTTATTTTTTTAATATAATTACTATAAAATCCTTCAGCCTTAATCATGATGATAATTAACCAAAAAAATATAACCAGAATAGCCTTGCAGAACTAATTATGGCAAAACAAATAGGCCAATTACTAAGTTACTTCCCATAACATACAAAAAACCAACTAATTAACCGAAATAACAGCCGAACCACATTAATTTCCACGCCATTCAAATCGCAAAAATACCTTTAACCTTAAATACAAACCCAGGATTCCTCTCCCCACTTCCATTGACCAACTCAGTCAAACTGCTCTTATTAAGACCAAATAAATTAAGGCCCTCAACTAATTGGATCCTTAAAACATTTTTTTAGTCCAAAGAATTTATGCAAAACACTCAGCGTGGACAAATTAAAAGTGCCGGAGAAAGAAAGCATAAATTAATGCACCCAAAGAGACGCATCTGTTTAATTATGTCACTGGTGTAAAGGAGTTTGTGGATGTGACTATTTCATAAAGTCAAATGTTTGAAGTGGAAATAGAAAATATGTAACATTTGTAATAAATATCTATTTCAAATGTTACATTTTGTCAGATACTGGCACAGAAAGCAACATTAGTAAAAAGGAATATCAAGTAAAAGCAAAAAATATCAAGAAAATAAACAGGATATAGGTGTCCTAAACTAACCGAATCAAAAATTTGAGGAAAAAGAAACTAAAATATTGAATAGTTTCAAAACAACTGCTAATATGAATGATGCTACTAATACTAATAAGGACGAGAGTAGTATTAGCAGTTAATAAACATAATAAAATCGAAAACAAATCACAAAAGACTAAACATAAAGATTATCGTACCGTCATAGTTATTATTGATTCATTTCTGCCACCTTCCAATAAATTAAAGTAAGGAGCATCCACAGTAATCTCAAGTTGGAGGCATCTTAAAATTAAAAGTGAACTCTTGTGGAGGGTCAAACGGCGTTGTAATCGACGCAATAAATCTGAACATTCACTAATTGTTACTGAACGTATCAATAATATGATATGTTTTTGTATTCATCATGTTGATAACACGTCTTAATTGAAAAGTGATAATAGCGTAGAGAAAATAAACCTTAATAAGAAAAAAAGAAAAGAAAAAAAATGAAAAGAATCTTAAGAAAGGCTTAAAGTTCTGCAATTTATAGAATCCGACTTTTGAAAAACTGCTCAGACTATTTGCAATTACAGAAACTTTTGCAGATAACATTACAAGAGCAACACAGTTTGATTTAGAACTATCTTAGATACCAATAACGGATCTGATCGGACCTGTAAAACAGATATTACTGATGCAAACGTAGAGAACCTAACACAAGTACCAACATTCATCACGCTAAAACAAAATGGAGCCGATCAGTCACACTACAAAGAAAAGATTCAAATAATATTTGGCCCAAAGCCTTTTAAAGAAATCCAAAGAGATGAAAGTGAAAAATACATTCTACGCGACAAAAGAAGACTCTTTTCATATGCAAATGACCATAGAACGGGGGACGGTGGTATTTTTCAAAACCTTTTCACAGACATTTTGATTTTAAAATGGGATTTCTGACTGGCCAGTAAGCGCTTTATTCTGTAGGATGAACTCTTGAATACATTTTTGAGGAAAAATTCACCGCATTTACTATTGATGAAAAAAACTATGTAGGGTCGAATTTTTGGAATTGTTTTGGCAATATGTTTTTTGAAATGGATAAAAGATTGTGTAAATCATTCGTAGAAGATTCATTCATTGATTCTTTTACTTTATACCTTGATAGATTGATTTCGTCTTCTTAAACATCAGAAGTAGACACCGTGAAAAAGAATCGATGAAGGATTGGGGTGATCATCAAAATAAATACTCACAAGTGCCCTTTAATTCATTTTGATGGCAATAAACTTTTGTTTTTACTCGTAAAAAGCAACCGAAACACCAATTATTTTCGTATTACCTCCACATGTATAAGACCTTATAAAACAAAGCTAAGTAAAAGTACTTATAGTTTGAAAATAGTCATACATGATCAATAGAAAACAAAAATTAAGCAGTAAAAGCAAACTTCTATCGAAATCAGACGAAGCTACGAGACTTAGTAATAAATAGAAAGGTTATCCGTCTTAGCCCAGCGCGAGAAATATCGCAAACAGCCATCTCTTTCACCCCTATTGCAGGACCCTTATCTACTGTCTCCCTTACTCTTGGAAGCACGTGACCAGCTTACTAGTTGCATGAAGTTTTCCCTCTTTTATGGCAATTTCCCATGAAAAATCACCTGGCCAGGAACAAGCGGCGTGCCAAATTAGTTTCCTAGGCGAGTCATGATGTGAAATTGTTTTTGTAAGTTTTAAGCAATAGTATTAATATATTGGAGGAACTATATCGGATATTCGATATATTAAATATCTGTTTCAGAAGGAAGAGGAAGTGATAGTCCACCAATCACGGTATTAGATTGAATTCGTTTTCTTCTAAAAAAATTCAACAATGTGAGGGATTTATTATTCGATAACAACACTGTATTTTGTAAGGGCCAATTCTTTTCATATAGGTTTTATATAATTATATTCTTTCCTCTACTCTATGAGTGGGCATCCAAATATTACCAACATACACTTTTGTATAACAGAGTCATTAGATGCTAAAACTCTCGAGAATTGCATCCGACAAGAAAAATAAACGCTAATTGAACGCTTTCTCCAAATTGATAACAAAACTGTAATCAATATTTAATAAACCATTACCCATAATTTATCCCAAGGCTAACAAACCCTCATAACAACGCTATGCAAATACAAATTGATTAAAACAATAACAATAAACCAGCGAAATCGAATAAGGCATCGATTCTCGAGATGAATCGATACGATTCGATCTCCGTAACGATTATTGTTCCTTACTAGGTAAGCCGTAATTACTCGATACTATTGTCTTGTGCGATTTATAGATTGTCGGCGAAACAATTTATAAATTGTTGTTTTAATTGACGATAGAATTAATGATGGATATTATGAGGTTGAAGAATGGTAGGATTAGAAATGTATTGCTACTTTCAATAGACATAAAAGCTTTTGTAATTCTATAATGGAACCAAAACAAACAGTCAACACAAAGCATGTCGTAAATTATCTGATAGTTCATCCATCAATACCTGATAATGTAATGATACAGCTTCGAAAGCTATGCCATGAGAGGTTGAAGAGTTAATGAAAACTTCAACAAGCATGAACGGGCAAATTCGAGCAAAATAATCGAGGTGTAATGTTAACAAAAATATCGTTGAAGTCTTTATCGTGACTTATCCTAAGCAACAAAAATAGTATGAAAAGCTATTATAGTTATTGGCTACATAATAAACAGTGATCCAAATATGCAGGGTGAAATTGAATTCAAGGGCACCACTTAAGGGGTAATTATACTTATCATTATGAACAACTTTCACTATGGGGCCAAACCTGAAATCGCGAAATAAAAATCACCTGTTCCCTACATTTATGTTCCCATATATCGTCAAAATGTAGGTAACAGCAGTTTTTTTTCGCCATCCTGTATTTAGTTCACATGTCCATAAATTAAGCAAAATAAATCTCCACATCAGATAATAAGGACTAAGCCAATATGGCCAGGGAAAGATAGTATACGGCTATCAAACAGTTCCCAGCGTACATCGTTAATAATAAGCCGATGTTTTATCATTTATTATAATTATCATCTTCAGTTTTGTATTAACATACACTCAAACCATTTATTTCAATTAAACCAATTACAGGCACTTTTGGATTATCAAGGGGTCGGCCAGTCATAATGATGAAGCTAGTTGCCCATCCCAAAGCTAGTTGCCCATTCCGGAGTTTCTTGCCCGTTCTTCTACATAGGAACCGTAGTAGATTCCTAAGGTTCGGAAACACCAGAAAGCCAACACGCGAAGAAGAATTGAATTGAAAAAAAAACTTATAATATATTTTCGAACACCTTGAAATAAATAACAGTAATTGATGTTACTTCCATGAATAAAGTATCTAAAAACAATGAAAATTGGAAATCACTAATAAAATAACTCATCGTTTAAGAAGACACCAGATTAGAATATCCAAATCCCGGGTAACGGGTCCGTATTATATCACAAAACTTGACAAACACAAAATTGCAAGTGCCTATTTTCCGTAGAAGTTATAGGAACACAAAGAAACCACAGAAGGAACAGGGGACATAGACAATGTCAATGGTATGCACAAAGAAAAGAAAGAAAAATATTTTATTCGGGACATGCACAGGAAATACAAACAGTAAAAAGCAGGTTCAGGTAAGATCAGGCCAAGAGCTACCCCGTTGTGATAAAAGAAAAAAAAAAGATCATTTAAAACACACAAAAAACCCCCAACCACTACTTAAACATCTGTTTACCCTACAAGCAAAATTCAGTGTTTAATATAATGCTACGTTACTTGTTTAACCCTTACGAGTGCTACACATAGAATCAAGTCCGCCTCTGTCCGGACAGCGACCGGACACACGCAGCGACATCACACCGATCTAATTTGTCCAGGATTAGTGCGAGTGCCGCTTTTTCATTATTTCACGGAGTGTCTTAAGCCATGGCTTAGTATGCGGTGTGAATACTAAACAACTTGTATTTACTAAGGATTTTTTTAGTTTTTATTCTGTTCTTTGGTTTTCAGAGTATTTTGGCTGTGGTATAATTTGATTAGGTTATTAGATATGAAAGATAAAACGTTTGTTGGAGATTGTCCAATTTTCATCAAACTTTGAAGGCTCTATTCCGATGAAAATTTTGTTCTTCCTAGGATTATGATCATTGCAAAAAGTACTTAACATAACATAGCATCACGCTTTAATCCCCAAAGCGTTAGGCAGATGTGTACATTCTGAGATGGGTATTTAAATACTAAAAAAAAATGGAAACAGTTCAGTGCTGGGCATGGTAGCGATAATAAATGCTAATGTGTGAGAAAATACTGCGATTATTAATTATTAATTTTTGACAGTTTATCGATACGAAAACTGTCAGAGTATATATTATTCCACGGGTAAAATTGATTCTTGTCCACCCTAAATGAATGACAAAACAAAACCCGAAAAACAAAGTCGATCAAACCACCGTCTCCTTCATCCCTTTTTGTCATCAAAACATTACATTTTACTTGATCTTTTTCTTCCATTAAAATAGATTATTCCTCAATAGCAGTTAATACCGAGATTGGTCGTATCAATGATCAAATGTGTCGGTCGTCTTATTCTGTAAGTGGCGCGCGAGCCATGTCAAAATTACACGTTGCCCCGCGTAATTGTGATTGGATTTTGTCTCTTTTTTACCATTTTTTAGGGTTCTGCTGGTGTAAGGAATATATGGAAGACTGTTTTGATGTATATGCACGTATTGGAACAATATTATATGCAAATGATATACCTAAATACTACAATCGTGATATAAGTTTAGAACCAGGTCAGGACATTTAAGTCAGGTTATTATCAAGACTGCCTTTTAAACTTAAAATAATAAATAGAATTATTATAATTTCTCTGGCAAAAATATAAAATGTCAAACCAAGGACTGCTGCAACATTTAAAAAAACGCTTTCAAATAGAAAATCTGCGGAACCAACCGTATTTCGAACAATTCAATGCTGCCAACCAATGTTTACCTGACTTTTTTCACATCTAAACCCTTTGTTTCGTTCGTGAGAACACTCGATCGGAAATTACCATTTTTAGATATTGGATTATCGACAGCCACACTCGATTTGAGGTTATTTTTAAAAATCTCGATCGGCAGAATCGATTCGGTATCGAATAACACGGTTTGGGCGGTGTCGTGCGATGTACCGATCAGCATTATTTAGTCGAGTTTTGAATAATTTTGCGAACTCACCGGCTGTTGACTGATGCCGCATTTGAGACGCCATCTACTGATGGTTTTCTGAAACAATAGAAAAATTCGTTATTGAACATTAATGTAGAAATAAAGGTTAAGTTGGAGTCGACGAAAGAGACTAAAGAGATGACTCTAACAACAATGAACCAAAGATCTCATTAAAATATATTGTGTCTCCTACAATAAGTAATCCTTAGCAATACATTACCTACCAACTGAGTAATGTTACAGTAAAATTATGTTATTGATCGTCTTCTTGATGTTTTAAATGCAGAATGAGCCAAAAACCGAGCTGCCCCAAACCACTTGATTCAATCTGGCTTCAGATTTAATGAAAACATCTGTTTTGCGATTGCATCAACATTACGATCAATCAATCCGCCTTCTTCCTTCGTGATTATGGCAATATCTCCTTTATTGGCCACTGTAGTAATCAACGTAAATGCTGCATCAGCTGTCAAGCTTACTAATACTAAAATTATAGGAATATTACTCAAAAATCTCATCATGATTTTGATTAAAAGAGTGTCCATGGAGTTTCTTGCCTGTTCTTCTCCATAGAAACACACTACGCTTTGGAATGGGCAACTAGCTTCATCTTTCTGACCGAGTCCTTGACAGTTAAAAGTGCCTGTAAATTGGTTTAATTTAAATAAATTCTTTGAGTTTGAGTTTGATTACTTTATCGATCTTTCATTAGAAATGACATGGATGAAAAGAGACGTTCAATTTAAGACGCTTTCTGGAGCATCTGTAGAAGACGTAAAAGCCAGTTGTGATAAATCTTGATGATATACTTACATCCAGTATGGATCTGTGAGGCTGGAAGAAGCTCCATAGTGAGGAGCTAGGTGGTAAGGACTGACGTAATTAACCATTGGAACTGCATACATTTTATTTTGATCACTTTTTTAACCGAGCTGAGAGTAGTTCTTTATTATATTATTATTGTCTCTTTAGAAATGAGTGGTATTGTTTTTCATGTTTCAGCTGGACAGACTGACAAACTGGAAATGGAAAAACTATCAGTTTTATTTTAATTTATTGTTTTGGTGTGTTATTCACATCAAAATGTAAAATGGCATACGGTATTAAAGTTGAAGTTGAAATAGAATAGGAGGAACATTTTTTTGTTGTAAACATGGTGATCGATGGCCTAGGATATTGGGTAGTGTATATCCGAGTATCTTATATTAAACCCTATGTAGTGAACATAATAGAATTGATTTTTGACAATGTAAAGACTGGAGACTTAGACCTGGTTGAAACTCACACAGACCAGGGAGGCATGGCATAAAAGGAAGTACTCAGCAGTGGATGGACTTGCAAAAATATCTTTATTCCATTGATTGAATAGGTACTGAAATGAACCCATACTAGCAACTAAGTAGGTATATTAGAACCCAAGTACATCCAGTTACGACTGTTACGTACGATTACAAAACTGCTTATGTAAATAGGCATAATAGTCAACAAAGTTTAACGAAATGGACCCCGCTTTGACGACAAAAACCTTCACATTCCACAGTTTTTGAAAAAGCCGCGACCGTCACTAAATACACTCTAGTTGACAGAAAGCCGACGAGTCCCGATCTTAACCGAATCGAATTTGACAATAGTTCCACTTAGCGGCCCACAGATGTCGTTAGCGCCCGCTGCGCCCGCGCTACGCAACATGCAGAGATTAGAAATTAGTATTCGTATAACAGTTACGACGTTTGAAAAAGTTGACTGTTTTTTTTTTGCAAATGTTTTTATTATTCGGAATATATACTTTTAGAGTTTTTTTTAACACTACTCTTTTTAAAATTTCTCCGGTTTTTCCACAGTAATGAGTTTTTTTTTGCCTTTTCAATGCTTTTTCATCTAGAAGCATTTTTCTATTTTGTATTCTCTCTTTCAGAAATTATGTTATAACAGTATGATTATGTGGGTAGGATACTTTCTTCCGATTCTGGTGCTAAAATTATCTAAGTTTTTATTTACTATTATTAAACACCTATAATTGCCATTAAACAGAATCCTACGACAAGGCTTTTTTTACTTATTTTGTCCGGACATGACCTTATATCTTCATGTATGTATTTGCATGACAATTATATAACAGTACCAATTGCTGCGTTACATTAAGTACAAACTACTTAATGTAAGTACCACAATGGTAGCAAGACCGAGGGGGGTAAGCAAGGTGATTGGTGAAAAAACGGGCTCTCACAAGTAGGAAACGAATAAGAACGAATGTTTTTTCTGTTGCCTATTTAACTTGATTATTTACGCAGCCACTTTGATGTTTGACTGTACCTACTTGGTGTGAGGATTGAGAGTTTTGATATTAGAGATAATTCTAGAAGAAATGCCATGCATTAAGTCCGCCTTTGTACCTTTTTTGATTACGAAAAGTTTAAATACTTATATAAATTAATTAATTTAAAAAAAATGGTTAGATATCTCTATTATTTTTTCACCTCCGCCTAACTCTTCGGGGATTACAGGCGTGATGTTATGTTATTTAATTAGAATTTATTCTGTATCAAGCATTAAACATACAAATCCGGAACAACCGTCTGTCTATATAAAAACCATATCAATATTGGGTCGTGTAAAAATTAAGCTCAATAAATCTTGTGTAACCAAAAATAGGATATAACTAGCAAATAAAAAAAAATTGATCGAAATTATTTTTTAATCATGAAAATCTGTATTCGCATATTGTTAGTGGTTAAGGTATGAAGAATTCGTTTGTATTCTTTGTATTTTTATCCCTCACACACAAACCAAACGAAATTACCCAAAAATCACACTTTTCGGTGAATTAAATGAATACACCAAGTATCAAAACCTCTTGCTCCACAAACAAATTGACCAATCACAAATCGATGCCGGTAATCGGATCGATTTACTTTTACACGATTCGATTCCTATTCGGTTCCCGATTGTTTCCGAATCGCGGCGAGTTCAAACGAACGCGAGCTACCTACTTTCGTCATGGAAACCGTTGTTGGCCGGAATTAAAAACTTTTTTTGTAGAACCTATTTAAATAAAATAGTTCCTTTTTTGAAGTGGCGAATTAGAATAGAAAAAAGAGTTAGGTTGTAATAATTGTTGAGCACATTATCATGATGCATTTTCTCGTGATCATGCAGAGTCGGCAAAAGGGTTGCTGACAAGGATCAACAGGATCAATAAAGCTTCGTGCAGACTGGCGCGACGCGACACCGGTAATTGTTCTACCGTGAAGTTTTCTTAGAAATTGTATTATTAGAGTTGCGTCGCGCGAGTCTGCACGAGGCTTAAAAGATAGGTAATAAAAAATATACAAAATAAAAAATTGATGTTTAGCGTCACTTTACACGATAGATAAATGGTATCTAAAATAACGTAATATGTCTTGTAGTTATTTAAAAACTTTTTTAGCCCCGAGCAAAATAAGTCAAAAAATTTGCCACCATATTTATTCCAAAGAACACTAAAAATGACTAGAACTATGAAGAAGTAGGTAATGGATTTTCAAATAGGAACTAGGTAGGTACACCAGGTTGTGTACCTACCTAGTTTAAATTGTTCTAGTCCACTAACACAATTTAGATATATTACTTCATCTAAACGTTCACTTATCCTTTAGCCTTTTCTAAATTGGAACCACAACACATGTCAGCGCTGAAAAACTTTGGCAGCCGATGACTTCATGAATAACTTTGTCAACTTTGCAGTAATCCAATTAGAAATCTAAAAATGTTCAATTAGGAGAAATGAGAGCCTTTTTTCTCGAGCCTAATTAAGTTTAACCACATTACATACGTAAACAGGTATCCAGAAAAATTATTTATGCATTCAACACGTTAATACAAATGTCTTCATTAATTAATACCGAACAGAACTCAAACTAAAAACAATGAGAACTCCCACATCGCGAGTTTCCGAGAAAACTCCCCGAAAACGTCACATTCCACAACTAATCGAATAAGGAGTCGACAATCGAAACGTTCCGAATAAGCAATCAATCACCGTACGTCACTTTACATTTATAATACGTTAAAAACGAACCTTTCCAAATATTTGGTATATTTTAAGTTGAAAGTTAAATCGATAAGAAAACTTGGAAATCGACTAAACGTACGCACTACTTTAAATCGGTTAATGTTCGCAAAAAAGTTTAAAAAAGTTCGACCGCGAACGACAAACGACAAACTTTCATCTGTTTTCGAATTTGGAACGCATAGGCTTGCGCTCGCCGCGGCGCTCCACGTGCTAGTGAGGTGACATGCACGCACCCCGGAAAATTCGCGAGTCCCCCTTGCAAGTTTATACGCATCGAAGTATGCGGGGGCCCCCTAATCGAATAACAATCGTAATTGGGGGCGCTATTAATGAATCATTAATTCGTGTTGAGGAATGTTGCGATGACTTTTGACTTGCGGTTTTCGAAGTTTGTTGTCTAATTTTCATGGGATTAATTGAATGGAAGGCAGATTCATTCAGTTAAATGTGAAATGAAAACTGTGTAAATTGATTCGCTTTCAAGCCTCATTTAACTTTGTGTCGAATAGAACTCTTATAATAGAAAAACAAACTAAGATTTTTTGTAATATCAAAACTATATAAACCGATATAGTGCTGATAACTTCAAAATCAGATCACGAACACACGATCACATTTAATAAATTCAAAAATAAGCCGTAACAAAACGACTAAGTACATCAAACTTGATAGCAAAAATACCAACAAAATCTTTCACTAGAATGACAGTCACGGAGCCACTAACTCGCATTTACTGACTAAACAAAGGACAAAACAGACAAAAATTCCCCTCACAACCAGGGAATAATTTTCCAATATGGCAATAATATGACACAACAGTGGCAACACCGCGTGAATAATAAATATGGCGGGGACACGCGCGGCGCGTACGCTCAATTATTTACACGCAAATTATGGAAGTAACATGCGTGTAGTTTTGTTTTTTGGATGAAAATGTTAGATATCTTGGAGAAATTGGGGTATGTAGGGCGGAGTCTAACTCCTCGACTAATGTATCCTATCAATATATGTAGCTGTCTGAGAAGAAAATACAGTCACTACGCATATGTAGTGTGTTTCAGAAATGAGTGGTCGTATTGAACAACATACTCCATGGGACCAACATCGTATTTGCGAAAAAAATATCTTCCGTCCCATACCTTTGGATCTAGTAGGTATTGAAGTTTTGATATTGGTCCCCTGGAGTAACTTTTCAGTTTGATGGTCTTGTGGCGGCATCTATCACGTCACATGCGAACTGCGCACACAACCTGACGTCACAAAATCCTGCATCGCGCTAGTAGAGTTTACCGCGCGATTTAAATATATAAGATATCATCTATCCGACATCAATCCTTGGGAAATTGCCCGCCAGACACAACACCCGTCTGGTCGGAGGATCCTCCCTTTTCAATAGAGGATGAGTGAACTACACACCCTGTTCCTCATACCTCTAAAGTCTATACCACACAGAGGCTCGTGGTTAAATTATAAATACGCTCGTGTCGATCGAAAGTTAAGCTACGTTTACCACGGTCGGTTCGTGGATGGGTGAACATCCATTACATATCGATACCCCTCCATGCCTTGTAAAGTACGTCAAACCGTTGGTCCCGACTGTCATTCATCGATCTTTGACAGTCGTTACGGATAGTCAGAAGCCCAAAATTCTGACTACCAGGCTTACGAAGGGGTACCGTGTTACCCAATAACTGGGTTGTAGAGGTAAGACTGACAGAAGCTCCATGTAAAATACTGGTATTCAACGGCATCAGGTTAGACTGGAAGCTGACCCCAACGTAATTGGGAAAAGGCTAGGCAGACGATGATGAGATAAAACGGGTGCATTTGCATAGTGTATACAGGGATAATCGTCGGTTGGTGCTTCAACACCTAGAATTGTCTAAGGGGCCTCTGCGAGTTAGCTTCGGCCCCTCGTACGCCTTCCAAAGGTCCGGGACCCAAAGGTCCGGGACCCAAGGGTCCCGATATGTCAAAAATAATAATAATAATAAAAATCTTTATTTTAGACCACATGATCTATATAAAAAAACACAATAAAAAAAAACAAAAATTACACATTAAAATAAAAAATTTAAATAAAAAAACATTTACGCGGCTATTTCTAGCCACTGTCTTTGTACCTTATTTGTTTGCAAGAAGTTTAAATAAACATTATAAATAAAATGAATCCTTCTAGTCTGCTTATAAAAGTTAATAAAACTATTTCAGTCTTATCAAACCAACCAAACGTAAGTAGATACTTCCAGACTACTTGTTTTTGACAAAAATAAACATTATAATTAATAATATTAAAAAAAACATTATGTCCTGTATAAAATTATGGATAAGTCAGTTCCCATACTGATGGAGGCTATTTTAATCCTCACATAAAGAATAGCAGCCCTGTATAACAAGGCAAATAAGACGTACCTTCTTTTAATAACGAGCAACATTAAAAAAAACAACAACTAAGTACTATGTCCTACATAAAGCCTCGAGCAGACTGGCGCGACGGCGCGAGACGACTCTAAAAGTACAATTTCCAAGAAAACTTCACGTTAGAACAATTACCGAATTACGGCTCGTACACAGTGGCGCGATATCGCGGGCGCGACAGGCAGCACTACCCTTTTCGCCCCCGCGATATCGCGCCAATGTGTACGAGCCTTTAATATCGCGTCGCGCCAGTCTGCCCGAGGCTTCAATGATTTGGCATGTTTTCAGGAATTTATTTCAGTATGAGAGAAAACGAAACGGAACTCGAGCGGACTGTTTTTTTAGTCAAATATTTTTTGAATAATATTGTTATTTAATCATTTTTACTTAGATAGTAATTACTCAGGTTATGGTAAGCAATATGTTGTAACTTGTAACTGAAACCAAGTTTTTCTCTTTAATCCCATGGTACTTCGCAACGGATGTTACATTTCAATTATCGTTATAATCCATTTAGCATTAACAAAAAAAGACTAAATAACAACAGTTATTGTATAATATTGTTAAAATAACTGCACTTTAGAGTTTTTTAAAAAAAATGTAAATGGTAAATAGATTACCTACATTGCTTTGTATTTATCGTGAAATCACGGAGTTTATTTTACATTTATATCGAAATAACGAAAGGGTGATAACGATTATTTGTCTAATGTTATAATAAATGGCGTATAAATATTTCAAAAAATGTTATTGCAAAAACTGAACGTACCGTTATTTTTTTTTTAAATAAAATAATTATTAAATTAAAAGTAATTAAATTCAACACTCAACTTTATGCAGTATTTCCATTATTTATCATATAAATCTTTAGAATATCAAAACATTGTCAATTTCCAACATTGATCTCAACAGTACTATGACCAGCTAATCACCTTATTAACCGGGTAGTATGCAAATTGATATGGCTGTTGCCAATGAGATGATGATTTTTTTGCCAATAAGTAATATATTTATCAGAGCAAACATCTCGGCGCCGTAGGCATCGAGTGATTGGTATCGTTGTGCCAATGATGTACGAAGATGTGGTGTTGGTGTATGGACGTTATTTACAGCCCTAGAGAAGGAGGGCGAAGAACGGTGTGAGGAGCAGGAACCGAAACCGGTACCGGATACGGGTACTTTTTCGGTTACAACATTTATATTTTTTACAGGTATTTTATTTTTATTAAGAGGAACAGCAAACAGTTACATTATGAAAACTTAAAACTAGTATAACAATATTTGCATTTTACTAATAATGTAGATAACCCACAACACTGTCCACAACCCGTGGACAGTGTTGTGGATTAGGTACCTACATTATTATCATAATAATATTTAAAAAAAACAATAATCACCAGGTATGTAAAAAAAAGTAAAAACAAATAAAATAAAAGAAAGATGACAAATAAAAAGTATACAACCAGGACAGATTCAAAACAATAATTTGAAGATTACAACTATTTATGTATTAATTTTCTAAACTAAACTAAACTGTCATCGGCTACCTCTAGTTTTACCCCTCGTTCTTGTCCCTTTCTCTCCAGTATCTACTGGACGAAAAATTCATATAGTTTCTTAATTCGTTAGTTTTTTATTTTAATTTTTTAAATATATATTTTTTAGTTTTAAATGCTCCTTTTTTTACTTTGTTTATTTCCTGTGCGTCTTTTTTTTCTTTCTTTCTTTAATATTGACATGACTATCGTTCTCTTAAAATAAATAAAAAAAAGCTTAAATAAAAATCCCTCATGCAACTCTACCCCATACGAGCCTCCCACATCAGTGGCACCCCATAATGCAATGCGTGCGTTCAGTGATGCTAGATAGCGAAAGGATAGTCGGTTCGATTACTGGAACCGTACTGTGGTACTTTTTGTACCAAGATTTAATATTGATGCCTTTTATTACTCGCTGTAACTTTGCTCATCAATTAGACGATAATGTGAAGTTTTTATCAGACATTACTGGAACATTCTAGATCTTGATAATTTTATGGTGTTATTAGTTTTTGTTTATTATCCGTAACATTAGAACTAATTGTAAACTCGATTGTGTGTCTTTAGATCAATGCAATCAATGTTGTATGTCTGCGAGCTTGCGTGCTTATAATAGTTATAAATAATGCAACGATGGCAAAAAAAAATAGATGGTCAACTCAATTTTATTTACGTTCTATCAATTTTTGATGAAGAAAAGTTGATGTTTCTGATACAGTAAGTTTAAAATGCGTAGACTTATTAAGAAGCCGCAAACATTCTTTTTTAATCATTCTTTCACCCAGAAACACATTCTGCCTAGCCTTTTACCAACTATGTTGGGGTCAGCTTCCAGTCTAACCGGATGCAGCTGAATACCAGTATTTTACATGGAGCCACTTCCTATCTGACCTCCACAACCCAGTAACTGGGTAATACCTGGTGGTCAAACTTTCAGGCATCTGACGACTCACAACGGCTTAACATGATTTCCGAGACACGGAGGAGTCTCGATATGTAAAGATGGTCACCCGTCCACGGACCAACCCCGGCAAGCGTAGCTTAACCTGATGGATCGACCTGTTATTACTAAGCCACGAGCTCCTCCTTTCACGCATAAATGCAAATACGATATTTAAAAAAGAATACAAATCCAGAACCCGCCAATCACTTTGTGTGAATTCCGTAATATTCTGAAAAGTCAGGGGTAATGCAATCGTAATATCTGCGGCCCGCTTTACTAGCGCCGTGGGATCTCGTAAAGTGAGGGTACTAATGAGGATTTACGGGGACGCTGAGACGTATGCCAGCCAGGGAGGCGCAACTGCGGGGCTTTGTATGTAATGCGGACATTTGGGAAACTTTTTGGTAAAAAAGTGGTTAAGAACAAATTCTAGTATTTTTAATACTTTTGAATCGGGAATTGCTAGCCAAGAAGCGTAATTTCAATAACAGCCAATTTGGTATAAACAAATTATTAATATTAATATTAAGTGATCATCTAAATAGTGCATTAAAAAAAATGTAGGTACAGTAAGCTGGACGTCTGTGGTATCAAACCCATTGTAAACTGGCCTCGTATTCTATAGAAACTCTGTACGACACGCTAGGCCAGCATCGACTGTCAGTCTCATATCATTTTTGTTCACCGTTCAATATTTTAATTTCGACATTCCACATATTTTTTTCTAACACATGCCACTTATTATAATAAATGTTAAAAAAATGTAAGTCTTATTGGTATTGATAGACACAACAGAGAAAGACCTTACTTTAATTAATCTTTAAGATCTTAATTTTCTGATTGCGTGACAGCAAAGACATTTTTTTCACGCATTTTTATGTATGTAGATCATCTGCCTAGACTTTTCCCAATTATGTTGGGGTCGGCTTCCTTCAACACCAGTACCTATATTGTACTTTTCATTTTTATTTTTTTTCTTCTTTTCTTTCTTACTGCACGCTTAGCATGATCACAATAGAAACGGGTTTTGTCGACGGAAAAATAGACAAAATGACAGATAACAATCACATCATTCTGCCTAGCCTTTTCCAATCATGTTGGGGTCGGCTTCCAGTCTAACCGGATGCAGCTGAATACCAGTATTTTACATGGAGCGACTGCCTATCTGACCTCCACAACCCAGTAAATGGGTAATACGATACC
This sequence comes from Eupsilia transversa, assembly GCA_914767815.1. Classification (NCBI taxonomy): domain Eukaryota; kingdom Metazoa; phylum Arthropoda; class Insecta; order Lepidoptera; family Noctuidae; genus Eupsilia; species Eupsilia transversa. The sequence continues at coordinate 9,289,534 of OU611893.1, read as the reverse complement.
CCATGGTAAGACTGGTTGTCAGACTTTCGGGCTTCTGACGACTCGTAACGACTGTCAAAGATCCACGAATGACAGCCGGGACCAACGGCTTAACGTGCCTTCCGAAGCACGGAGGAGTCTCGGTATGTAATGATGAGAGATGGTCACCCATCCACGGACCAACCCCGGCAAGCGCAGCTTAACCTGATGGATCGACCCGTGCGGCTGTTATTACTTAGCCACGAGCTCCTCCCAGATAACATTCACAATCTGTCATTTTTTCTATTCTTCCGTCGACAAAACCCGTAGAAAACCCGTTTCTATTGTATTGACGTGTTCTTTTTGTCACTTTCTCAAAAATCAACCAAAGTCTGCCCACCCCTGTCACGCCAGTACAATAGGTAAGTACTTCTCGTTGATGCGACTGACATGCGACCCTCACACATTTTATATTTTACCTCCTGTCTTTTATTGTGCAAGGGTGACTAATTTCCTTTGTTTTACAAAACAAAGCGAAGGAAAAACAGTCATGTTTCGAAGGAAAAGTTATTTATGGAAAATTGTAAGAAATCTTTAACAAAATACAAAAAAAAATCACAAATACTTCACATCTGTACTACCCAAAGGGTTAGGCAGAAGTATACTATAGTACACTGATATTTCTCCAGTTATGTGGGGGCGAGCCTATTACCATCAACCGGGCCCAAATCCAGACTCCGGGCTGCAACTGAGGAATAACCCCATAACACTTTGCCCGACCTGAGAATCGAACTCCAGGACCTCATACTCAGCAGTACAGAGAAATTCAACAAAAAAATCTGTAAATAATTTAAATATGCAAATGTTTGGGATATTTTTACCAATCAACCAATCCTTTTTCGTCTTCTGTTGACGCCCTAATAAAGAATATCCACCTGCCCTCTGATTAAAAAGACTTCGTTAACGAACAAAATCGAGATGACGCCAATTATTTTGTTTTGACATCAAGAAAATTACGTTGCACATGTAAAGAAGAGATATTACTTCACCTGCAAGTTTGCTAAGGAGACACTACATAATAAAAAAAACATTCTAATAAGTATATTTCACTTCAACTATACTTCAATTCAAAATTAAAGGCGACTCGGAAGTTAGCTACTCGCTGCGCAGTACCCCACCCCTCACCCCCGCTGACACATGAAATTGTTACTGCGCAACGACTCGCCTCATGTTCCGAGCCGCCATTAAGTTTGAATCAAACTATAATGTACAATAGGCGGCATAGTGACTCCATAGAGACTCTAGTGGGTCAGGACAGAGTGGAAGGTAATAGGCCACGCGGGAGGTCACCGATGAGGTGGACCGATCAAGTAAAATCCGCGGTTGGAGGCCCTGTTAATGAATGCGCGAGACTGTCATGTAACAGAACCAGATGGAGAGAGATCGCGAGGCGGGCAACGACTAAACCTTCACAACCAACAATGCTTGATCAAAAATTTATATCCTTACTTATTTTAAAAATATACGACAATAAGGACCAAATTAAATGTTAAATCGTGCACTATATTCCGCCCTGCGGTTTCGTTCACCATTTAGCGTAATTTTATAACAGAAATGGTGCACATTTACATGGGGTTTACCCCATAATGGTGCTTAAGAGATTTAAGACGAAGTTATGAAGGATTTTTGGGCAAAATTTTGAAATTTTATGGTACTTTGTGGTGGCGGTGAATTGCATTGTATTCAAGTTTTATGTGTCTATGAGTGTATTTAGTTTAATTTGTGATCTCCTGTGCGAGTCCCAATAAATACTTTTTTATTTCTTTATTTTATAAATACTTTTTTATTTCTTTATACTTTTTTGTTTCTTTATTTATTTCCTTGTAAGGTGAAAGATTACTTTTGTTGGATACGTTGATTTTAATTGAGGGAAGGATTAAAGCTCTTTAATCATGAAATCAACGGAATTGTTTTCCACAAGGCGAGATATAATTTAACTGCTAATAATAAATTATGATATTGGTCAACTGCAGTAACTTAAAAAACAAAGCGTCAAATAATCATAAAACAGTTTAAAAAATCAAAATACTTTAAAAGTTGTTTAAAAGATAAAGTAGTTGTCTACAATTTCACAAAACTTACATTTGATTAATAGCCTTAGTCACTACACACGCCAATGTACCAACCATTATTATATATGCATGGTCACCCATCTATGAACCGATCGCGGTAAGCATAGCTTAACCTTCGATTAACCCGTGCGGCTGTTATCATTTAGCCGCGAAATGGCTATTCTAGAGTGACGTAACCTCTAGAATACTAACTAAAAAACAAAATATATCATAAATAAAATTAACATACTTAACCCGACTTAAACTAATAAGTTTCTTAAGTAAAGTGGCAAGTTACTTCGCCGTAACTCTTTTGGCGAAGTTAAATAACTTCGCGTCAACTTGTAGTTAAATAACTCTTAATTGCGGGACCGTAGCTTTATTATAGCTGAATGTTCTGAGCATAATTTTAATGCTGTGTTAGTTAATTTGAAAAGTTTATAGAGTATAAAATATGCAAGTTTTTTTTGGTCCTTTGTTACGCTAACTTTTAAATTGTACAGAAAATGTTTTCGCCTTTTCTGAATACCGAATAGTTTTGATTATCCCTATCCATTGACACTTGAAATAATACCCCGAATAGCAGTTGCAGTTCGGAATTGAGAAAAAAAAATCAGAAGTTTCTAATTCACGGCTGCAAGATATGGATGTGGAGGTGTGTCGCAGACTAAATTCCACCTCATAACCTGCACTCTGTGCCCCAAATCATGCAGTTAGAATGACCTCTGCGCTGCCACCGGCAACGGTATGGAAGTGGCGAAGTTGTCAACATTAGAAATACTGTGGTGCCAGCGACATGAAGATGGCAGTTACCTAGACGATGCCATAAAATTATACTCACAAAATCAGCTAATATGAGGCTGAAAATCCCCAGACAAAGTCTCAAATAGATCTATTAACAATAGACTTATACCATAACTATTCGGAAATAAGACCTCCCTACGCTACAATATGCTAGGTTCCAAGCATTATTCATCCAGGCCCTTAACCTAGGCCATGTTGAAGCGTGGCCTAACGGGGTATATCAGTCACAATTTAAACAAAATACGCATTGGGACGATTTGATCCCGGCCGTACGGCTTCGTTACTCCACTTGTACGGTCGGCAAATAAATCGGACAAAAGGGAAATAAGGAATATATATATATATAATAAAAATGGCGAACGAGTGCGAAATTGCTTTTGAAACTTATAATACCCATCGATATTTAGGGAAGTTACATAAAGATAATCTTTATGTTCTTCCATATAAATAAAACCATTAGTAGAACTAAATTGTAAATATTTATTAAGGAAATATCAATTTTCACTTTATGATATTCGATCCAATTCCACCAAAAAAAGATTCAGCTGTCATGGTGCCAAAAATAGAATGTCCTTTGGTAGTTTATAACATCTTATAGATTTTTTTGGATAATTTCGTTCCTTTATCTATGACGTTGTTTTAAGCTCTGAGTTAAAACAGCCTAACCAATTTGGGTAGTATCATCATTCTTAGGTCAAGTTGAAAAGGAACTCAATGGAACATCTTCCGGTAAATTGGTCAATGTGGAATGGAAAAATACTACCTACTAATCCGAGTCGAGCACATGAATTTCAGTCCAGCCAAGGTTAGGCAGACCTATGAAACTAGGGCTCAACTCTCTTACTCCATCAACGCAGATACAGGCAGGGAAAGTAGTTGATCCGACAAAACAAGTGATTTCAATTTTCTATTTTTCGAACGGGGAAATTCAATTTTTTGAACGGGCAAAAATATATCAGGAGTAGAGCCAACTGTCAAATCGGGTTTGTCATTCATTCTTAGTTCGGGCTCCGAACTAATCTAAAGTCCGTACCAGATACAAAGCTGGAATAGACCGTAACTTCGGCCGATACTACGGACTCAGTGCTTAAGGCGTAGACCCCCGTTCAATAATTGAGTCTTAATTACCAAACGTTAAAACTAAATCACCAGCTTCTTTTCACAAAATAATTTGCAAACCTTATGCACCCAGATAGAAAGTAATAAGTCGGTAAAAATGTGCATACAATGGGTGCATTTGAAATGCAAAGTGCAGGCGCATTCAGGGGTCGAGCCTGCCCGTCACTCACTCACCATTATGTATCGCACTTGCTTGTATATCTTGAGGTAGATTGTAGGTACGTATAGCAAGGTTCTTTAGTGGAGAAGCGTTAATTTTTGTCATTTTTAAGATCTTGTTTTCATACATTATTTATGTAAACAGGGATGTTTGACAGAATACTTCAAAGGAAGATAAATAAAATCCATATTCGAAGGTAAAGCCGTAATCAATGATGGATGAAAGGACCATTATAGTTAGTTATAGAGCGAGATTCAGTGGCATGAAAACCTCAAAGATGCAATCCACAACCGGAAATCTGAACCTTATCGCCAATTTCACCTATATATTTTTGTACATTTGCGTGGCCCGGATTTCAAAGGCATCAGAATTTTCAAAGGCAAGTCAAGTTTCTGCCAGCCTATCTCAATTATTCATCAAAATACATGCACAATTCTCCACTTTTATTAGACCAACAAAGGACCATAAAATTAAACATGCAACTTCTGAATATTCATACACGTGATAATCCTTTAAACGTCAATCATACACGGAAGTAGGTAGGTACCTCAGTAATATTGCAACTTCGAGAGAAAAAAATGCAAGAATCGCATTGTTTATCTTCATGCATATGCAGGCGTCCAAGACCTGTCTCGAAAGACCAAAACAAGAAAAAAAGTAATCGACATTAATAATACTTTTGACGTATTGTGTGACAGTTTGAAAGTTGTAACGTTCCCAATCTGCATGTAAAGTGAGGCATAATGGAGATTTACATTTGTACAGAAAACCTCTTTGTGAGGTGTCTGAGTCAGGCGAACAGTGTGAAAACCTCGGTCGACGCCCTAAACAAAGCCGTTAGTCGGTTAATGTTGGGGGATTAGATGCTATGGAGAAAAAAAAAGTTAGAGTATTTTAGAATGAAATTTATAATTAGGTGTGCTTTTTGGGAGTGGTTCTGTTGTCAAATTAATGAGTCACACTCCCGATTTTTTTAAAGATAATAAATCTTTGTGATATTTTCAACAGTAAATCGGTCTCTACAATACACCTTACAGTGACAAAGACAATATATGAGACACAACGGCAACTTAAAATCGAGTTGAATTTGAGATTTCGGCCCATCTTTCAATATATGCCCCAAATTTTTAACGCCTGACCACGTTTCAGGTACTTCCAGACAATAAAAAAAAAGAATTTACAAAATTATATATCGATAAAATCGATACTGTGCATTATTATTCATCCCAATACGTAGCCCCTCACTTTCCGTGATCGGACTCACACTTGGCCGGTTTTCAACAAATAAGTATCAACTGCACCAACATTACCGCGAGCCCTCCTCACCCGCGGAACTAAACCACTTCTTTCAGTCGTCCACTAACGACACTTGAACATTACAACACAATGACAAATATTGCAAGACAACTTACGTTCACCGCCATTCTTACTAACTTAACAAGTGTCTATTTAAAAATAACTATCACTATTTACATTGACATGTGAAATATCGAGTGTTGGTGAAATTGGGAGAAAACGACGGATTTTTCAACTCATTTGAGGAGCGAGCGATGTTGCTCGTTTAGTGGTCCTTTAATTCGCAAATGACGTACTTAAGTTAATTGAAATATCCGTCGCTTTCTCTTATTTCACCAACATGCGATGAAATATCGAGCGTTGGTGAAATTGGGAGAAAACGATGGTTTTTTTTAAACTCATTTGAGGAGCGAGCGTTGTTGTTAATTTTGTGGTCCTTTAATTCGCAAATGAAATAAGTTAATTGCAACTTGTTATTTTTTGGTAATCAAAAAGTGTTCGTTTAAATAATTACATAGTTACTGTCTCTTGGAGTTTTGGATAAGGACTTGGTGTTGGTTTACGCAAACACAATTTTTTACTTTATTTAATCCGTACGTATCTACTTAGAATTATTCGCACCAAAGAGGTTTCTGGACTTCCTTCCTCCTTTGATTATATTCTTTAATCAATCTACCAAAAAACGTCACGTTATTATATTAAAGGGGTTACCTATCTTACCTATAACAAAATGTTTAAAAATCAAAAATCAAAAGTCATGTATTCAAACTAAGCCGAGAATCATCACTTTTGGGACGTCAAAATTACATAAGACAGTCCCCCAAAACCCCCACCCTTCATCACTTCCTAGTGCTTTAGCTGGGAAGAAGAAGTGGCGCAACAAACTCCCCAGCAGAAAGCAACAATTAACAAAATTTTAACAACCCAAATGTCCCAAATTCTCATACGGAAGTGACAACGCTATAACAAAACCAAGACTCTAGTTAAAAACAAAGTAACACAACCATTAAAATATATTTACACATTTTTATAGTTCACAATGTAAAACCACATAGTTAAGAAAACAACTATTGACATAGAAGTACAACTCATGGCGTCAACTCTTGGAAAAGAAGTATTTATAGAAACACCTGCGAAATAAATGCCGTAGATTTATTATTTTATTCTAGAAAACAAGGACAATATAAATTAGACTGGATGTTCATATAAGATGCACAGATGTCTGTCCATCCGAAGACAATGTCTATCTACGACTGACGATATTTTAACAAACTAAGCGATCTTTTCAATAAATTATATTGTAAGCGCACGCGCATCGGGGCAGGGGAAATATATAGAGTTGTAGCTTTAGCATCAGGTTTAGTTGCAGATCAATAATTATCTAAGTGAAAAATTGTGTTAATATAACCTCAACATTGTTGATTGAATGTTTGGACCATAATTTTGTTCAGAAGTAAAGGTCTTAATGAAAATCACCACTACCTTCTCAACATCCCCTTTATTCATGAACTTTGTTTAAAGTTAAGTAATGATTAACATCTGCTTAACCATACATTTTTGACGTAAACGTCTGTTCACTTTAAGCAAAGTTTATAAATAAAGGGGTAGTAGGTATACCAAATTTTTTATTATTTTGCTTTATGTAATTGAGCCGAGAACTATGTTTTTTTTTTGTGTGTATTAAACGCCAAGTCAGAACACCTCCTCTTAATTTAGGTCTCTGTACTAGACATATTATTAGTATTTACAAACCTGAAATTAAAGTAAAATGTACACTGACATTATAATAAATATTTATCCATCTGCTGATCGCATTTAAGCGAAGACGGTGTATCCTATAATTAATTACAAAATAATTGAAAATAAAAACCAACGCATTCAAGTAGGTATTTTTTGCTTCCAATGATCATCATACTAATCTGCAATTTTAATTCTTGATCATCTAGATGAATTACATGCACTTAAAAATAATCATAATGACATGGCTCCCAACATAATTACCCAAGTCTCAACAAATAAAGCAAACTCCAAATTATAAACTAAAAAGGTGGTATCATCATCTCTATGTACATCCACCTGTCTCAGCCGGTCAATCGCACAGTGCAGTCGATGCAAATGGGTGCGCCTGCGCATTGTTACCGCCGATCACTAACGACGATGTCCGAACGCGGTCATTACGCTTGACATGACCGGATCACGGCCGTGAGAATATATACGCAGGTTGTTACGTAATTTATTGTATTCCTTTAGTTTTCTTATGTCCATGTTATTGGCACCTGTTCCTGGCCCTTTGTTCCAGGGGTCAGGATTAACGGTTTGTTGTACTTCGTATTGTAATGAGGCTGTGACTGATATGGGTGTACGCAAATGATGTATTGGATCCAACTGAGAGCATCAGAGAGAAAGGGAGGGAGAAGGCCAAAGTACAATCGCTCAGCCTTAGGATAATGAGAGTCACCTTACAGCCGTTACATAATAGACTGTAAAATTAACCGAATGGGATGGATATAGTTAAAAAGTTCAAACTTAAAAGGACATCATTCAATCAAGAAACATCAAAACCAGTTAATTTGGATAACAGAACGAAATATGATGACTAAGATATTCTGTTACATTATAGAATACGCCCAAAACAAACTAAAATCGAAGTATCACACCAATTCATTCTAGATCTAGGCTTCGAATGTAACGAAACAGCAGGCTTGCGTACAAAAACTGTCCTCTTAACAAAAATCGAACGACGGGCATTGCAGCGCCGCGAAGAATCTGACGGCGGCCAAAAACTCAGAATGCAACAATGGATGGATAGTATCTGACCATTTTGTTATTTGTATGTCCGATGAGAGGTTTGTCCACAGTGTTAGTCTCAGTAAAAACGTTTAATTGTCGATTTGTTAAGATTGGGTGTCTGATTCAAAAGCTCGGCTGGATGTGAGTCACATAAGTGCTAATGTAAGTATTGGCTTAATGTTTAAATTGAATTTAAATCTACTGACTGTCACTAGTTACCTTTTTGTAAGATTCATCTGTATCACTAAGGAGATACTTATTTTAAGCAGACTTGCAATTGCGTCCATAACTCCTGTAGAACTGTTGATAGTTTATGAACAGTTTCGATTTTAGTTCACTGAATTTTACGCAAAAGTGTTCAAATCTTAAAAGACGTTTATGATATTGTGAACTTCTTCGTTCTGTTCCTTATACTTAGAATTTACTTAGTAAACAGCTCCAACTATTATGGTGCCATCGTAGAGCAGCAATTTCTAACAAAAAAAAAGAACTCGTAGAAATCTATCAGCCTGTCCCATCATCAAGTTCTCAATCATCAAAGATAATTATATTGTGAACATGAGGCAATACCTCTTCAACATCATATCTTTCCTTTTTGAATAACCAGCTACCTTTAAATCAACCCACAAATAGAATGACAGCTATCGTTTTTTTTTCAAATCCTTGAAACCGATCATTCCCATTTCCTTCAAACGTATCAAATATCCCATTTTTTGCTTCAACCATCATTATACCTGCGACCAGACATATCTAGAGCTGTACACAGGAAATTTCTATATTTGAAAATGAAAATAAGATATCACAACTTTTCAAACCAGAATGTTACAAGGACATGAAATTAAAAGCTTTATAGAAAGAGATAAGACCATTCTTGATATTGACAAAAAAGGCGGTATACCTAGTGTCCTATTCTCAATGCATTTCCAAGTATAATTTGCAGAAGAAAAAAAACTATACGTAGAAACCAATCAATTCGACGACAACGGAATAAGGCTTATTATTTTTTTCTTTTCGATAATAAGCACTGTCATGAAGAAGCGAATTAACCACTGCATTTTGCTGTCAATCTGGACCTTATTATTTTATCCCTAAGACTGATAGTCGATGATCCAGGTGAGTTTAATAAGTTTGTAATAAAGAAGGCATAAAGTATTTTATCCGGTAATTATCCGGGGATAATTCCTTCGGTTACCGTGACAATTTTCTCCGATTGTACGTCATTGAAACTGGTTATGTTATTATTATTGATTTTATATTGCAACAAATGTATGTGAGAGGTGATTAAGATCATAATCTTAATCGATGTAATATTTAATAGCTTAGATCCGCGTGTTGATCTGTAGCATTTTTAATATAAACACATTTACTTTTTCTCTTATATGAGTAACTTGGTCAGGTAAAGCTATCGATTCCTAGAGGAGTGGTTCTTTGATATTATAACGGTCGTCATGAAAATCTGTCATTTTCACGAGTATTTGACATTAAGGTGTCAAAAAACGCCCTTTATTTGGACCGTTACGGTGTGACCATGCAAAAAAAAAATGCCGTAAATGCTCCCTTTTCACTGTTTCTATTTCCTGAGCCTGTCTTTTCTTTCTTAGAAAACCAAAGCTGTTTTAGAACTTCAATAATTGTGGTACTTATATTAGAGTGAAGATATCTTAATATTAACATAAATTTCTCTTCATATCTTGTTTGCCAAAATTGAACTAAATATAGTAATATCTTCCCCGCTTTCAATGTTGACACTAGTCAGGCACTACGAATACTCCCAACAAATACGATTTATTTCTCTAGTATCTTAATCTACCTAGCCTTTTCCCAGCTATGTTGGGGTCGGCTTACAGTCTAAACGGATGCAGCTGAATACCAGTATTTTACATAAAACGACTGCCTATCTGACTTCCACAACCCAGTAACTGGGTAATACGATTCCCCTTGGTAAGACTGGGTTGTCTGACTTTCGGGCTTCTGACGATCCGTAACGACTGCTTTCCGCGGCACGGAATAGTCTCGATATGTAAAGATGGTCACCCATCCACGGACCAACCACTACAAGCGTAGGTTAACCTGATGTATCGACCTATGTTATTACTTAGCCACGAGCTCCTCATTTCTCTTATTGCAATAGTTTACTTTACTTTTTGTTTACACTAAACCCGAAAAGGAGTCATTGTACTCATCATTTTGAACAACAAGCGGCAATAGTTTAGTTAATTGCTTTTTACGGCGAAAATAATGGATATTAAAAAAAAAAAATACATCGTCGCTGCTTTATAGTTAGTTGAGTTAGTATACAAAGTTTCATGATCTAATTTGAAGTATTTTTTTAATAGCAGCGGTTTATTTTTCGGTTTGGAGGTAACTTTGGATTTTTAATCTATCGAGATTTTTTTATGAAATCGTGTTTTCGGCTAACATAGTACAACATTAATCCTCAACTTTAACATATATATTTATTTCAAAATTAATGCTGCAGTGCAGTAGTTTCGATAAAACGGCGGATCTTGCTAAGCAATTAGACGTCTTATAGGCCCTTAACTCTATCGTCGTGACCGAAATGATCCAACTTAACTTAATCTAAGTACAATAATCTAACCTTGGCTCTATTAAAAATGAAGAATAAGAGTGAACCAAATCAGACAAAAACTATTGCCCTGTAATCCGCCGTACGGTCACCAAAAAAACTATTGAACAAAACAATGCAACTTGCTCATATACAATCAAGTCATAATATCCATATCGTGAGGAATTAATATAATTATTGGTCCTTATGGTTGCAGCGGCCACATAAGGGAGATCGATGGGTGTATGAGAGAGAGTACCGACTTTTTCCTATACGAATGAGAGAGATAGAAATATTAACGTGTTATTACGGTCAGCAAATTGGCTCGTTTATGTAAAATTCTTCCCGCTGCGCATCTGCTGAATATATTTTGAAATTATTTTGTTTTCTTTTAAATTAGCTTTTATGTCACATATCATATTTCTTAGTTCCTACCTAGGTAAATTTTGGTCCTCTTCGGTTGCAGTTTAATAGCTTTAAAATATCTGCTATTAAAGGCAGTGTAGGTTAGTTATAACATTTGCTATCATGTTTGAAATATTCGATACCAAAGTTATCTCAATTATTCTCAAACATCGAGGATTTTTTATAACTTTATTAGTAACGTGCCTGCATTAGTATCATAGGTTTTTAGATTTATTGTAAAGGTCCTCCCAGTTTTTAGCTTGTACGGACTTAAGGATGAATTCCACCAAACGCCTCGCATCGCATCGGATCGGAACGGATTTTACAATCTTTAAACGATATTAAATCATGTACAACGTATTTAAAGTCTATATTACCAAGCCGCACACAGCAGCTTGACCGCGGGCGTCTTCTGAGACCCGATTGTAGACGAAAGTATGCTGCGACTCGCGATCAGCTCCGTTCGCCTGTCGTCGTGTCCGATCGGATCCTTTCGGCTGCAACACGGTAGGAATGAAACTATTTGACTAAGCGCAGAAACGGATGGGTTCGCAAGCGACGGTAGGGAGCCGATCGTATGCGTCGACATCCTGCCGGACGCGATCGGCTAACGCCACATCCGTTCGTATCCTTTCCGATCCGATCTAATGCGCGCCGTGTGGTAGAAACCATTCTTTATCCTACTGCTTTCTGCTACTGCTTAGCTATTATTGCTACTTCTAAGACATTTTATTATCCTTTTTGTAATCAATCACATTCGTTCCGTCGATCCACTTGGATCTACCGCTAAGATATTCCACGGTTTCCGGGACATTGGACAAAAATACCACTTCTTATTCATAGATTTTCCTATGTGGTACATATCCAGACCAGTCCCACTAACATTTTGGCCTATTTTTCGCTCAGATTTAATAAATAAATCTCTCTTTACCTTCAGCTTCACAAATATGTAATTTTAGACCTGGTCCTTTACATTTAATTGTGCCCTATTACCAAAGCAATTACGTCTACCAACAAAGGCCCTCCAATGGTTCAACGACAGTGTATAGAACCAGTCCTTTAATAACCATAGTGCTAAAGAACCATAGATAATATTTTATGAGCCAATATAATGGCACTACATAAATAGTATCGGTGGGAGTTGCAAAACGACATATTTGATTTTGTTTATGAATTCTTTGTTCTTATTGTTTAACTTGCTGTTGCCCGCGACTTTGACTGCGTGTGTTTAGTATTTTATCATTTTTAATACAAATATTCTGGATGAAAAGTAACCTATGTCCTTCTCCAAGTCGCTACTTATATTATGTCAAATATTCATAACGATCAGTTCAGTGGTTATGGGAAAAGGTAACAGGCAGATAGACAGACAGACAGACAGAGTCACGTTCGTGTTTATAAGTATAGTATGGATTATAATAAAGGATAATTTCCACCAAACGCCTTGCATCGCATCGGATCGGAACGGATTTTACAATCTTTTAACGATATAAGCGACGGTACGGAGCCGATCGTATGCGTCGACATCCTGCCGGACGCGATGGGCTGTCGCCGCATCCGTTTGTATCCTTTCCGATCCGATGCGATGCGAGCCGTTTGGTGGAAATTATCCTTTAATCTTAACTGATTATTTAGGCTAGTGGTCGTTTTATTTAATGCATTTGATTTAGCAAGGGTGATCATCATCTGCCTAGCCTTTTCTCAATTATGTTGAGGTCCACCTCCAGTCTAACCAGATGAAGCTGAATATGTATCAGAATTTAGAAATAGTGATGACCAAAATTCATCACACGTGCGGTGTGCGGTGACTGAAAAGTTGTTGTGGGTTGTGATTTTGTGTTGTCGGTTGTCATGATATTTGCATGTGATGCGAAGAAATGAGGAAAATGTCGTGAGGAGAGTTTTCAGTATGAATGTGGATGGCTATAAGAGTATAGGCAGACCAAACGAACGATGGATGGACTGCGTGAAAGATTATACGGCTAGAAAAGGGGTGACTACTGAGATGACGACTAATAGAGAAGTATGGAAGAAAAATACATGTTGCGCCGACCTTAAAGACATTGGGATAAAGGCGAAAGAATGATGATGATGATTTTTTCAAAGGCCTTTGAAGCTTTAGAAGCAGGGTCAGTTATACTTATAAAAAAAGCTGTCGTTTGAGAAAAGCGCAAGCGTCTTTTGCAAAAAAAAAAGTGTTATACATTTTGTTGCCTATATTTGACTACTAGGGTTGAAATGTCGTATGTATATCTGGTCAATAATAGCGGTACAAAAAATACCAAGTTCTACTTACTGCACATAATTTTTAACAGCAAACTCCATAAAAATAATAATTTATTTCGCAAAAAATTACTCCTGTGCCTTTCAAAACGTCCGCTGCAGAAGACGAATGGCGTCACCTGTGCCGGAATTACGGTAAATCAAAATGGCGCGTGTTTTGCCTCTTTCTCGCAAAGGGTGGAATGTATGTCTATCTCGCTCGCGTATTTGATTATACCGGGATCGGATGCGCCGGAGATTATGAGTGCTACCCGCATTAATGCTATTTGATTTATGTTTGTGTTACTGATCGACGTAATTTAGTGCAATTTTTATTCAATAGTTCTGCTGATGGTTTGAAGCTTCTTTGTAAGCCTATTATTTATGGAAGGTAAATCAGAAACTGTGATTGCTATTTAACTATGCCTTCCTAGTTATTTAAGTAATTGGAATTTTTATTTCAACCATTTCAAATTATTTGTAACCGACTTCAAAAAGATGAGGACGTTCTCAGTTCATCGGATTTTTTTTTTTACTTTTTACCATTTTAAATTATTTTGGGCAAAATCATCATTGTCCACAGTCCGACTTCACCCACTGCTGGGCATAGTCTTTTCTTTTCTTATGCCAATATCCACACTCCTGTGTCAGTCTCATCGAGATGAATAAAGTAGGTAATTCAACAAATTCCAAATCAAAAAAAAAATAGTTGTATTACGATAGGTACACACGGCTATATATCAATATCAAGCTATACATTTCCAGTATAAGCTGATCTCGCATTGTATAGGATTTCCGTATCATGAGCAACTTATACGGGAAATGTATAGCTTGATATGTTGCCGTGTGTACAGTGGCCAGCACATCAAGCTACCCAAAACTGTCAAACTTTCCCAATCAAACTTGAACCTAATGCTTTAGCGATAAAGTTTAAAATCTACTAAAGAAATTTGACAGATTTTAGTAGCTTGATGTGCTGGCCACTGTACAACAAATCGACGTTTTCTCATTACTATAAAAAAAAACAAACAAAACGTCATCAGTGGGATCGCTTGGAAGAACAGAGTTTGATAAAGCATTCGTTTTTTTTTTTAATGTTACCCTACATTGTACCACTGTTGAGCAAAGGCCTCCCTCACATCCTTTTCCAGGGCCACCTCGATCCAACCCTTGCGGTACATGTCGTCGGATACTTAGAATGAGACATTAAAATAAATAAAAATAAAAGACGGCTAAAACGTCCTATCGCGTGTTCTGCTCTAATGATTTTAATTTCCGCCCTAAGGAATTGCAAAATTACTGTCATTCCTGCACCTACATTTCAATTCGTATCTTAATGTTCATAGGTAGACATAACAGTACATAAAACAATAAAAAGAACAAAATTGACAAGATGCAAACTCATTTAATAAAACGATAAAATAATTTGATGGACTCCGAAGCACGCAGGAATATAGCAGCTGACACATTCATGTTTTTAACCGATCACATAGGAAAACGTAATGATTCATTTATATTTTAATGTCGGTAGACGACATCACAATACATATGTCAGTTGCTATTACGTATTGTAATGAAAACTGCGCGCACGCATTCGTCCCTTCTCACCCCAACAAGAACAAACATTATAAATTCAAATGATACAACAAAGTTGTTCAAAAATTTAAGATTAGCTTGGCAAATAAAAAACTTAAACAATTGAAGGTTGAATATTCTTTTATAAAAAAACTGTCGGCGGTCCTAAGTACCAGCTGTTAACAGTATAACCAGTTTATTTAGACCTCTATTCGTCAAACGAAACTTTATATTCAGAGACCATCTCAAGATTGTAATACAATTAACACTAACAATAAAAAAAACTGCACTCGTAACCCACCGATTATCAGACATCGATACATGAATTGAATCGATTAATTTCCAAAAGGTTACGTAGCAAAAAGAATCGATACTACACCCATGTTATTAATTACTAAACTGCTTATCAATCATAATTAATGCACACATGATAAATATTCTAGCCACTTTACCAAGAAGCAGGTAATTTATAATATTTCAATATAATTATAGGTGGCCATTAAAGGCATTAATTCCAGTAAATTCGGTTACATTGAAATCAATAAAAAAATTAACTGCATTTCAACCAGTAATTGTTAATAGGGAATAATGAATTTAGTTAAACTAAATTATAAAAAAACTTAACTGTAGTATAAATAGAAATAAGTTGAGTAAATACATCGATAAGGAACTTCAAAGACAAAGTACCGAAGGACCAATAAAATAATTCAACATGTTTTAAACTACTTTTGCAACATAAACATACAGAGCTTATCACCCAAAATTCTCCCACAATATATTCAAACATGTCATACACTTGCAGCTCTATAATAACATATTATGCGTACGCGCATCGCGCTGTTATGGCCGGCGGTCAGCTAATTTCTTACCATCTGATAACAGCCCGTGATCTCCCCGTAATAAGATATTCACGAAGACCAAGGAACTGGTAGACGCGAAATGGTATCAGAAAATTGAATGGTTTTAAAAATAATATTGGTTATTAGGTACAAGATATTTTCGTGAAAAATGAAGAAAACAGTAATAAGTATATTGATAAACATTGTACTCTAGACATAAAATTAATTAAATCAGGACCAAAGGACCAGCCACTCGGGATACTTAAGACCAAAAATTACGGAACCGAATGACAGACCGCTGATCCAATATCAGGCTATAAAGATAAATAAAAAATTCAATCCAATGATAATAATGGTATGAGCTACAAAATTACTGGAACCGAATAAAGATCTGAAGCGGGTATAACTAGCATTCTTACAAGAAAAAATTGTTCTCACGGAAAAATTAAAAAGGGTAGACAGTGAGATGAAGAAGCAAGCAATAGCCAAATATGGGATAAATGTTGTAAAAAGTGGTAATTGGATTCCAAGCTTATTGGTTTCATAGCAAAAACGAATAACCGACACACTACCTCTCGTTACATGGTTTTTAATATGGTATGCTGACGTAGGAATATTATTATGGTGTTGAACTAGTGATCTTGAGGTAAATACCACAATTTCTTTCGAGGTCTACTAAGATGGACCTGAAGAAGATTAGCCAAGTTTCTGTAAATTAAATCTATTGTAGTGTGAGATTTAGAAACCATTTTGTAGTGAAACTTCTTAGGCTGCGATTCGATAACTGGACGAGAATTGAGAGTGAAATTTCCAGGATGCATCACGTTTACGCACATTTTGTTACATGAGAGAGAAGAAAGATATAACTCTGACGCCACAGGAGTGGAACCAAAAAAGGGCGACGTATACACTCAATAAAAAGCGATAGAATAAGATAGTGTCGCGAATACGCGCGTTATAGATGTATTTTTTTTAAGCTTTAGCATTTCTCCACAACTATTTGTTCATTCAATAATTTAATTTAAGTTTTTAGTACAGGATAGAACCGCTCACTTGCTTTTTGTTTCCGTTTGACGTTAGGTACTCTTATTTTATTTAATATTTTTATTGCTGTGACCACACTGATATTATTAATATTGCAAACCTTTGCACGCCCACGTGACGGTAAAATATGGAGAACTTTATTTTATAAACACCTATGTACTATACGCATGTTTGCAAAGAAATAAATTATTTGCTTTGATTTTGATTTGATATTCTTGATGAATTTTATTATCTGTGTAAGCACATGTGGTTGCAGTACAAAATGTCGCTTGTAACGCTGTTGTGTGGCAAGAAACTTTACACAGTGGATTACTTAAACATTTTAAATTTGACCATAAATCCAATCATTATCTTCTGGATAATTTCAAAATGATACACACAAGAGCATTAATATTCGCGAAGTATAATAGAAGACAATCTTATTAATAACCCATACAAGACTCATTATTAATGCAAATTATAGATCAAAAGACATACTTCCATTAATCAACACAAGGAGACATGTCCCCACTAATAGAATATTAAGACTGTATAAAAAGTAAAGCGTAATGAAAAAATAATTTTACATGATTTATAGCTTACTCAGGGATCCGCAAATTGCTCTCAGTTTGGGACATTTAACTTAAGTGGTGCGTACGCGCATGATACGTTAATTTTCGAAAAAAGAAGGAGGAAATTATTTGCGAGTAAAATGGCGCGATGTATTCCGAGAGCAACCGATAATGATTGATTTTAATAAATATAGGGCGGTTGGCGCCATTGCTGTGCATGTGTACTGTAGAATTATAATTTATCTTAGCTGTTGTATTATTGGGTGGCAATAATGTCAAACTGGTGTCACTTTGTCTTCGCCTCGCGGACTTCGAACCGGGATTATAAACACCCGCAGGGAAATCCGTAATTGATTGAATTTTAATATCATGTTGAGGTCTCATTGCTCGTCAGGATCTCTATACTTATGTCGTGAGCGGTAAGACCCAAATAAAACAGTAACTCTTTGATACTGTTATGTGGAGTCATGGTCGGAGTGATGGTAATTACACGAACATGTTGTGATTTTAGTCATCAGAATCTACGGATCTATTCTGTAAAAATCTCACCGTGAAAACCGAAGAAAAGTGAGTTGTTATTAAGTGTCAACGCCTAGCAACAGATGGAATGACAGCTCACTTCACCTATGTTCTCACGGTAAGATTTTTACAGAGATCGAGGTATGTACATACGACTGCTAAATGGTCCTCCAAACGGGGCCTTCCACCACTGCTTTTTTCTGTCCTTATCACCTAGATTATTGGGTATAAGCAGATCCCCTAGTCTATATCAGGGACTCAAAGACTACGCAACCGCAGGAAAATGCAACAGAAATATTGCAATGTTTTTGGTAGTTGCATTGTATGTGTAATTTTTTAAGAATAAAACGGTTTCGTTTATTACAATGTGTATTATCTTTAAAAATAATGCATTTATCCTTAAAATGCTATATACAATATTTTTATATTAATTCTTAATAAGCATTTTATCATTAACTTTACTTATTCGATACTTAATTAAAACACGATAAAACCACCTACTTACAATAAAGGCAAGCAATTATAACTTTAAAATGTTCTTTTTCACTTAATATTTAAGGAGTATTTTTGTATCTCTTCAATCTATCCTCCAAAGACCATTTAAGGAGGTATTTCTGCACCATTTCGCAGGTTTTCAAGTTTTTGCTTTAACATAACTTGACCATAATTTACGTTTACCAGGCAAATAATTAAGTTATAAAAGTTTATAGACCTTTGATACATAATTCATCGCTAAGTTCTAGCACATAATTAACTTTTGGAATTTCATTATGTTGTAGCTTGTATAATTTTGAGTGAAAACTTCGCTTTCTAACATTCATGTTTTAAAAATATGTATCCCACACCTGGGATTACCGCAAACACTCGATTTAATTATATTCGTTAAATAACTTTTATTTTAATTTTTTTTCTATGCTCTAAGTAGTACACTCTTAACACATAATTATCATTGTCAGATATGTCTCGATATCATAAACAACAACAACTTTTATATTTCAACCGTCATTTCTTTATTAATCATGAAATCTATAATCAATGCTTTTCAAAAACAAATCAGTTATATTAGTAGGTAAGATATAGAAAATATTTGTGGTCCAAACATTATACCAACTATTTAAGTTAATTTGATGAGTGCCCAATGTGAAACACGACCATTACACTGCCTTAATACGTATGACATTTGTGCCTGTCACAATGACAGCTGCAATATCCATCAGCAAATTGCTATTATAATAGGTTGTTGTTTTAATTCAGTATTGATGTGAAATAATTATTAACTTATTCGATTTAATCTCTTATAATAAGATGTTGTTGCGTATGCAAAATGTGATGCGAGGATTATTTATTAAGTATGAATAAGGCTGGTCTTTTTTAAGTTAATGTAAGCAGTGTATTTTGGTCCTTTGGGATATTTATTTTGGAATGAAAATCGATTACGTTTTTGGAATCTTATTGAGATAAAAATGGTTGAAAAAAAAACTTAAAACGCAATCAAAGTTTACATGCCTTAAAATCGGAAAAGAAAGTAATTTTCCAGCAGGGTGATTAAAGCTGGCGGAACCCATTAAAGCCATTTATTAAAAAGTCACAAGAAAGGAATATGCATTGACTTATCAAGATCATAATACATAATAAATTGAATCATCAGGTGACCCGAATTAACACAAACTTAATTCTAAGCATTTCAACGTTAAGAATAAATAAACACTAACATGTCTATAGGCGCCACCTGTCAGTTATACCGACGTTAATATGCGCACAGACCATAAGTCTATGGTAATGGAACATATGTGTGAACATCAAACGGAAAGCATTTTACACCTGAGCAAGTGAGCAGTTTACTAGCTTTTGCCCGCGGTTTTACTCTCATACTAGGGAAAGTACTTCGTATAGGTACCCGGATTAAAAGTATCCTATGTTTTAAGGCGGGTTATGAGCTATCTGTGTACAAAATTTCAACCGGATCCGTTAAGCTGTTCATGCATGGTTATGTCACAAACATCATAACACACTTTCTTTTTAGCCAACCAAAATAAATTGGAAACTCCAGAAGGATGATGCCATCTTCATAAACATTTATATTTTTTAAATAAAATAGTAGAGTACTTAGTACATTTTAAAAGTAAGTCATTATAGAATTTAGAAGAAAATACTACCTATACTACTAGAAGGTAGTTATTTTTTTTATTTTTCTGGCGAAGTTCTTCTACTAAATGCAATAAAATTGACGTTCGAAAATTTTTATATGGAAAATCTGTCAAAAATATTCGCAGGATAAACATAAAAAAGAAAGAAAGACATGACGCATAATTTGGTCGAATTCGTCATAAATCGAAAAAAAGTTTCACTCCTATCCAATATCCAACGACTTTCAAACTACAATAGTTCCCATATGATACAGAAACGATTGAAACCCTACTATAATTCCAAAAGGACATTGTTTACGATGACCGCACAGCGGCTAAACATAATTTTGTGCGGTAACCCTAACCCTCACTTAACCGGATCCGATGACCATTTTGACCGGCTGTGTTTAGGGTTGTACGTTATACGAATCATTGATAGTGTTGTTTACCTAAGTGTTTTACTTGTTCCATTCATGTTTTTTAATTGGAACAGTTTTTATTAAAGTGTTTTTTGTTTTTTTTTGCGTTAATTTGTTAATTTTGTTTTTTTAAATGCTCCTTTTTTACTGTATGAATTTCCTGTGCGTGTCATGTTCGGTTTGTCATCATTTGATATTTAGTAGAGCATTTATTACCGACACAATTTACTTACAGATTTTTAATTCCATAAACAATGAAGCTAATGAAATACTGTGCGTTCATTATAACTTTTCCCGTGGCGTGATTAGCGCTTTTCAGTCGCCATTTTGAACTCTATTACTATTGAATCTAAGCTTATCCGTGCGAAGCCAAAAGAAGAAAAAAAAAAGCTTGACAAGCAATGGTGCCAAAATGATGGCAAGGGACAATTTATGGTGAACGTTCTTTACAAGACAAAACCTGGCGTCGAGCAACTTGGAAAAGAGCTATGGATTGTGATATTATGAGTAGGTTGAAATTTCAATGAAATTATAATATATAGGAAAAATCATCATCCTCTACCCTGCCCCTTTCCCCAATTATAAAGACCAAAAGATGTTACGGTTTCCGCCTTCGCCAACCCTATGCGTCGATCCATTGTTATCTAAGCCACAAAATAAGCCATCCCGTGACCGAGGGCTGTCCCCGCCCAATTGAATCTCAATCACCATTACGATAATATATCACATTTTTATTCTTCTATAAGCTATATTTTTTGCCTTGGACTTCTAATATAATATATTAGAATTATATATTATATAATATAATAACTTTATTTCAGAATATCCAATAAACAGAAACATCCTTATTTGTGTTACTTAGGAGCTATAATAATAAGCCACAAAAAATAAAAATAAGCAAATGAAATCAAATACATGGAGTGCGATCCAGTGTCTAATAAAACGACCGTCACAGAATGACATCGTTTCTTTGGAAATAATAAAATTTCTGAGATCAGTTTTAGGTGCTTTACAATTTCACATACACTATGCGAGCACCAGAATCTATAGCATCTCTTTCAATGCTTAACACAACAACAGGTGAATATTGGCGATAGTTAATTGATTCAGGCGTGACTAGGCGGAAATCTATTACAAAATACAATAGACGTAGAAATATTTAGTAACCTATTCCGCTTAACTGTTCCTAAAGAGTGATAAAAAACCCAGTAAGAAATCGACACGTGTTTCACTTCTCAACGAAGCATCATCAGGATGACGATTGCCTTGTCGCGACACTGATCCATATTATTATTTTCATCCTGAGGATGTCTCGTTGAAAAGTGTAAGCACGTGTCGATTTCTTACAAGGTTTTTTATTACTCTTTAGGAATAGTGGTTACTATTATATCTACGTCTATTGTATTTTTTTCTACCAGAATCTATAGCATCTCTTTCAATGATGGACACAACAACAGGAGAATATTGACGATAGTAGTTTTGTCTAATTAGACATGTGTACCCGTTATACGTTATACGTTTTGACTAATTAGATATGTGGTTTGCCTGTAGCAATTTTTACTATTGTTAATTGATTCAGGCGTGACTTGGCGAAAATACATTATAAAATACAATAGACGTAAATATGTTTGACTTATCGACGTAAATATATTTGGCGTCCGGCGCTCGGCGGCAACACGTCGTGTTCAGGTTCGCGACAAGTCAATCGTCTTCCAGAGGATTCCTCGTTGAGAGGTGAAACATGTGTCGATTTCTTACGTGGTTTTTTATGACTCTTTAGGAATAGTTAAGCGGAAAACGTTACTAAATATACCTACTATATTGAATTTTTACTAATTATCTACAAAAAGGCAGGATATTATGTGTAGTAATAACAGTTTTCTACAAATCCTTTTAGAAATTCCGATGTAAAATTACAAATACTCCTATCCCATCATAATATCATCCTCTTAATTCACCCACCTATATCTTATCCCAACTTAATGGTAAAGTGGTCAGCCACACTTATAGGATTAGTAAAGGGTCGTATATCTAATATTTGCATGTTGACGTCCAGATTATAACATTATAGTGGTCAGTTTGTTTAGCTTCGTTTAAGGTCCCTGCGGTTCCGTGTTTGTATTGGGATTATGATTTATTGAACTTGTAGGTATCTACACCGATATCCTCCTCGTGCAGACTGGCGCGATGCGACACCGGTTATTTATTTGATTTATTTATTTATATAAACTTTTCGCACTCAAAAAGGTACAAAGGCGGACTTAATGCCTTAGGCATTCTCTACCAGTCAATTATTGTTATATAATGTTATATACCAGTTATTGTTCTACCGTGAAGTTTTCTTAAAAATTGTATTATTGGAGTCGCCTCGCGCTGTGGCGTCGCTCATTTTTGTTGGAGCCTTTATGCCGAGAAAAATCAATTGCTGTATTTTGTAAACAGTGGAATCGTAGAATAAGAGTAAGTCATGCAGTGTAATAACGAGCAAAAGAGGATAATTACCTGTCCGACCAACATAAGGCGTCGTCTCGATACCTGCAAATAAAAATAAAGTATTTACTGTTTAACTCATAAAGCAACAGTTTTAAAAACCATTAGGCCGTCGGCTGCGTTAAGCGAGTGGACGGAGCGGGCGCCGCACGCGCTGTTTTCTATGCGCCGCGACGGGAGCCCCTCCTCACGCAACGCTGCACTAAAGATGATAATAGAAAACCGCACGCCGCGCGCTTGCCCGCTCCGTGCACCCGCTTAACGCAGCGGACGGCCTTAGGACTACCTACTTAGGCACCTGTCACCACCACTACCGGCGCTTAACGTAATGCGAGTAGTGCTAGCAACAAAAAATTAGTAGGCGAGCAACGAGCAACGGGTGCGCGACGGCAACGAATTACTTGCTACAAAGCGTGAGTCTCTCAGCCAGGGTCCGAAAACCTTTATAAAGGACGGTACAGGTATCGAAGAATTTTGGTTACTAGTACGACAGGTTACCGTTATCTAGGTGACCCAAGAAGAAGAAACATGTGGGCGTTTTGGGGGACTTTCTTATGTAATTTTGACGTACGAAAAGTGCTGATTCTCAGCCGAGTTAGAATAAATGTTTATATTTTATTTTATAATTGTTCTTTGATTTATTTCCTTATCATTGGGATAAACTAGTGGAGAGAGAGTTCTAGCTGGCAGTGTGAACTATTTAAATATGTACATCTTTTACTGACACGGGACTTACATCTATTAGATAGACCGAGAAAATAGTTGCTAGCTAGTCGCTTCCTCGCGCGGCGGTGGGACAGGTGTCTTAGGTCTTAGGACCCGAACTGAGGTCCTAACAATCTAAAACCGTATTTGGTTCAGCAACTATAACATGGTTGC
The DNA here is from genome assembly GCA_914767815.1 of Eupsilia transversa. Classification (NCBI taxonomy): domain Eukaryota; kingdom Metazoa; phylum Arthropoda; class Insecta; order Lepidoptera; family Noctuidae; genus Eupsilia; species Eupsilia transversa. The sequence goes on along the minus strand of OU611893.1, from coordinate 9,265,621 downwards.
GACTACATACTTATTAAGTTAAACACAGACATTATCACCCGACAGTTCCTGATTATAGAGGAAAAGGGGTACTATTATACCTTGGTGTATGTGATTATATTTGTACTAGTTATCGCCTAACGATCTTACAGATATGCCAATAATCCTTGCCGAGATTACATTTTAAAATCTGGTAAAGATAAAAGAATTCCATCTTATATATTTTTTTATCTTTTAATTCAATTTTTTACAGCATGCACACTTGTTTATTCAACTCACTTTAGCAGCAATGTCTGCTAAAGTGAGTTGGATAAACAAGTGTTAAACATAAACAGAACTGACATTAGCAGAATAGTCGACATCGGCTTTGTTTGCCATTTATTAAAAATAGAACAGAATAGAATTACGAGAAGTGGCGTCAAGTAAATATTTCATATCACATAGCTATGGTAAACATATGTATGTAAAAACATAACTGAGCGAGTTGACTCATTATTGATCGAGATACGACAATACCTAGATGTCTGTCTCACACCTAGGTTCACCATGATGTAGGAGGAATGGAAATGGCAAGCGTTGTAACCGCGAATAATTTGTCGATTATTCGCTAAACCCTTATCTTCTTTTAGCTAGCTTCCTTAGCTTCTTTTTTCTTCGACTTCTAGTAGTTTTCAGGACCCTTTTAATACATACAGAAACTTACACATTCTTCCTTTATGAAACTTATACCTGGGTAGAGCTACGTGCGATCCTTTCTCTCTTTTTATACCCAACTACGGCGAAGCAAAAACAGGATATATTTAGTAACCTATTCCGCTTAACTATTCTTAAAGAGTCTTAAAAAACCCTGTAAGAAATCAACACGTGTTACACCTCTCACCCATCCTGAGGATGCCTCGTTGAGAGGTGAAACACGTGTCGATTTCTTACAGGATTTTTAAGGCAAAAAAGAAGGGTTATGATTTTGACCGGTATATATGTAATGTTCATCTGTTCTCTGATAACTTCTAAACTACTTATCATAATTTAACAAATGAGGTATCGTTGGAAGCGTCTTGATCGTCCGCTGATTCTGAACTTTCCGGAGTCACACGTAATCTGTTCGATTTATGCCCTAACACGACGTGTGACTCCGGATTTTTTTTCTTCTATCTTTGATGTCTTGTCCTTTGTCTTTTTTCACACATTTGTAACCGCCCCCCCCCCCCACAGAACCCTTTCCCTAACTACCTCTTCCATTCTTCATACAGCGGTGAACTAGACCATTTCCCAGTGTGTCGACCTCCCAGGCAATGAATGAATTATTCACGACGCCTCGGTAACCGCCGCCTACATTATTAATAACTGATGGTTCGCTTCTGAACATGACGAACGGAAACCGCTAAAAATGGTGGTTATTTCGCGTTTTGAAGAAATGAGGACCTAAGTTTGTTTTAGATTACAGGATAACGCTACGTACAACGTTGTTGGTACTGGTTGGCGCAAATGATCACGCCATTAAGATTTTTTTAAAGATCGAATTGGTCCCTAATCTATTCTATACCTAGTGCTTTTATTGTTTATTTATTAGCATAGGTACATTAATTTTACTTACTCAGTTATAAATCTTAATTGAAAAGTAACATTAAAATATACATTTAAATAGTTTGTACAAGTATATAACGAAACTTAAAAAAAGGGGAAGAGCTCATTGAGCATCAAAAAAAAATTCCGCATCAATGGGGAAAGTGCCCAAAACGCTGGCAGCATTGCCACGTTCAATGGCAATGCTGATTCTTTGTGCTAAGAATAAATGTATTGTATAAACTTATTTATGGTATCAAATAGACAATAGACCTTTCCTCTGTGGTTGAGGATTCCGGGTGAAGCTCGCTTCTACCTTCGGCCTGATCATCACTTACCTTTTCAGGTGAGATGCGAGTTTCCCTGATGCGGTAAAATAAAATAAAAAAATACGTATTACAAGGACTTCAGCAAATTCTGAACTGCCAAGTAAATAGCTATAGTTTACCTTTTTGTAACAGATACGTGAATAATGTCATTAAAATATTTAAAATATATAAATCATCCTTAACGCAGGTTTACACGAACCCAGTGCGCTGACACTAGTCGTACAGACTTGCCTGCGCTAGCCTTGCCGGTGTTGTTTACACAAGGGCAGTAAATTCTACATTTTTATTCTAGAGTAGGCATGTTCGTTTCAATAATATCAATAAAACTAAAAAAATCCGGAAAACACCGGCTATTTAAAAAGAAATTAACTGCGTTATTACAAGAGGAGTTCAAAAACCAAACACGTGCACTTTAAGGAGATGCACCAGGAACTGCCCTATTGCGTTTACACGAGTCCAACCGCTGCGGCGCCAGCGGGGTATGAAGGGGACGCGGGCGGAAATCACTGGCTAGAAAAATAAATGACGGGCGCTCTATTCATGGCAAGAATTTTTTTTCTACAAGCACGGGGCCAATACTAAGCCATAACTGGCGGCCAGCGTTAGCTTCGTGTAATTATTGTAAAGATTGCCTCTATTGTGAAGAGTAATGCTTAGTGCTTACTAGACCAATTAGCCAACTAGCTTCATATTTCTGACTGACCGACTCCTTGACAATTCAAAAGTGCCTGTAAATGGTTTTTAATTCAAATAAAAGCTTTGAGTTTCAGTTTGAAGTACCACTAGTTACCAACATGAGAAATCCATCACGACCATAGTAAGTGAAAGATGGGCAGAAACAGCTAAATAGTAACACAAATGACTAAAACATTGACTCCTCAACCTCGTCCAAAACCCATTAACTAGAAACTTCTAGAAACTATAAAGTTAACAATACCGAGATAAGCAGAGAAATCGCTTGTACCAGTTAACTTAGCAGAATAGATGTGCACCTTGCTTATTGACTGCGTATTCGCACAATATGGTGAATAGAATATTGTCTATGGTCCATTATAGGACATTGGTCTGTCATGGTAATTATTATGGATGGTGCTATTGTGGTTAAATATTTAGAGCGAAATTCTTGAGCAGTAATGGTTAGGTTTGTTGGTATTTTCAGAATGAATTAAGGCTCCCGCAGACGAACGCGACGCGACTCTGGTGGAACAATTTCTATGAAAACTTTACGGAAATTGGTCTACCGGTGTGGCATCACGCCGTGGTCACGTCCCGGATCTCTGCGGGAGCCTTTATCCTTTGGACACTTTTTTTGTTTAATATTAATAGGGTGACTGATTGGCTAGAAAAGGCAGCACGTAAAGATGAATGGCGAAGTATGGGGGAGACCTTTGCCCATCAGTAGAATAGCATAGGTAAAAAAAGGGATATTTACTTGATGTTTTAATCTTATTCTTAGCTTCGATTTCGTTGAGAGTTCATAGTATCCCAGCTCAAGTTCACACTTTATCTCGCTCGCACTCTACTGCTGCTCGCGGACTGACTGAGAGCAAGACTGAGCGGGGAAAACGCTCCAAGGCGCCGATAGTTTAGGTAATTTAAAAAAATGGTAAGTTAAGAAAATAATGGTAATAAAAAAACTTACCCCTATACTCCATTTCAAAGATTGAGAGAGAGACATTTGAATAAACCTTTTTTACAGTCCGTTCAACCGATTTTGACTGCTATACCGTAGGCATAAGGATGACATTAAAAGCAAAACAAGTGGTTACAATACCAATTGTTTACTGCAGCTGCCATTTGTCATTGCCACCAACGCAATAGAAGTCAAAGTCAAAAAGTACTGTAAAAAACGTTTATTTAAATGTTTAATCTTATTTCAAATGGAGTATAGTAGTAGTTACCTCCTTTACATTTTAAAAAAGGAGCATACCTTAATTATTGCATCATCCTCTTTTTGTACCTACTTAAAGGTATTTACATTTACCATGTCATTAGGGCAAAGGTAACCTAGTAGGTATGCCAAAGAACAAAGGCAGAAGGTACACAATCAATCGATTGAAAAATCCAACCCTGCTTGCCTAAGGGGGACCTTCGTGTTAATTAATACTCCTCACTAACTACACCAAGTATTTTTTTTTCACCTCACAAGCTCGGAAAGATTCTGTTTGTCATTCGAAATCTGAGTGCAAAAGTGCATTTTATTATATTATTCTATACCGCCGGGTCTACTAAGAATGCATAAATACTTATTTCATGTCAATGCGCCAACCTCATTTTAAGAATAATCGCACTGGCCAGTGGCCAGTAAGACTAGGTACTGCATGAAGCTGTTTTTCTTGCACCTAGTAGTTTCCTCCTTTCTTGATGTGAGGTGAAAAGTTGTGTGTTGCACTCGGCAGCAAATTTATTCTGCGTCTCATACCTTTGAAACCTTCGCAACGCTCGGGATTCTATATTTGAACCATGAGCGAAGCGAATGCAATCCTATCATCTTATCAATCCTAGAATCCTTCGCTTGCTTAGGTATCAATACAAGTACTCGCGCCAAAAAACAACTTTGCAGCCTTGCATAACAAATAACTATTAATAACACAAGTTGCACGATTATTTCGCAATTCATACCATATTCCTGTCCTTCTCTAATAATTTAATCAATGCTCCTTTCTCACCCATAAATTCACACAAAAAAAAAACAAATATCCACATATTCGTTGTAAGCTCCTCATAAGTTTGTCTATTGCCAATATGGCGCGATCTCCCGCGCTTTTTAATAAAATACCTCGCACGCGCGTACCTCTGACAATAATCTAAGAGATCGCTGATCGCACCGCGAAGGCTTATTAAATCGTGATGGAAAGTTTTATTAAACAGAAAATATGGAAGAGGTAAAAATGTTATATAAAACGAAATGAGGGAACTCCAGGGATTTCATTTTAGAAGACCATCGTCCGTGAGATATCTAGGCATATTGTGTAAAAGGAAACGACGTGTGAAATTGACAGGAGGTAAAAAATTTAAGAAACAAAGTCCATACATGTCTTTTGCGCCAAAACCGTGATTATTTTCAAGATATGGATCGTGTTATTAAGAAATGAACAATAATTAAGCTGTACAAGTCACACTTTCTAATGTTTTTAGTTTCGCTTCAACTGCCTATCAGCATAGTTATGCTGAGTTTACGATCACTAACTTCCTTTCCTCAACTTGAAAGTTGTCCCCATGATGCAACTGATCTGGGAAGAACCAGCTGAACCAGTGGAAAGAGGGTGAAGGGTATAATGTATGGATAAAATTGCCAGCTGTCAATTCTATCCCTTCACCCAATTCTATGCATATTTCAAAGCACTAAGATTGTAAGTTTGAGCTGCACGCTTTGGTTCGATTAATTAACAGAAATTCTAATTGATAGCTAATTAATTCTCTGAACGTAAACTAAAATACCTAAAATGCGAGCAAGGACATCGCAAATTGAATGTAGAACGAAGTCTCATTCTGCAACAGTTTGGAATCACATTCAAACTCACAAGGTGTTATTCTACAACGTGTTCCTAACTCGAACGAACATAAAAAGTAATAGAATTCGGTTTAGGAACGCCGTGTTCTGCCAGGGCTGTCAGATCGAAAAAAAGTATGGTCTCACAATGCATCGATTAAAAACAATGGCTAAATATAAACGAATGCCAATCAAGCATATTTTTGCTGTAATCAACACTTGAATATTTCAATTGTTTTCGTCTGAGGGCATAAATGTGATTGATTAGAATAACTTTTAGTACAAAACACGTTAAGCTACAACTTATCGAATTAGGTTAATTTGTTGAGTAGGTTTATGCATCGCTAACAGTTTGAGGTAACCTGTGTCTCTGTACATAATGAACTTTGCGGAATTATAAGCAGGATGGTTTATATTAAATATGAATAGGTAATATTTACTAATTTAATAAAACAGAATTCATAATATCATTTCCATTTACGTTTTTATTATGAATTCTGTTGAAGTTTCTTATATGTAGGCCAATGATTAAAATTAACATTGGCCTACTTTTTATTAGAAACTTCAACTTAAGAGAGCAATGACGTAAGCTTTAGATCGTGTAGCTTTTTCAGTCACCTATATGAAGTCTCCTGAAAACGAAGTATTCTCATTACCGGCATAGGTAGAGGGACCTACTCCAAAACAAGCATAATATTGACAAGGGAATCAGCAAGGAACAACATAGCCAATAGAAAACCGAAACCGAAACCGACCGAGAACCGATTTGAATCGTGGCCAACCGTAAATAGTCACACTATCATCATAATAATAAACAAAATTCAAAATTCGAACATTCCTCCTCAAAGATGGCGGCCCTACGTATTGCAATTGTCAACAGCCGTTGAACACTTTGCATTTTATAACATGCTCCCGAACGTTTGTCGAGAGCGAGACGGTAATGATGACCATCAATTTTTACTGAGCCCTATCAATACTCGTTCAACAATGTTGGATCTATGGCTTTCCGTTTTAGCACCGTGTTTGAATGTAAGCTTTGGCAGATGTAGGTGATAAATTGACACTTTTATTCACGATTGAAAATGTGACATTTTGAGAAATTTTATTCTGCTTGGAAATAAGAGTTATTTTAAAAGAGGGTAGTTATTAATTTAGTACCTACAACTACGTTTATTTTGAAGGACTATATTCTACGGTGAAAGGTTACAAAAAGTCTTTTGCCCATTAAAACCTCAACAACGGTAACCCACATAACCGCACTAAAACGGTTAATTACCATTAACCCCTGAACCGAACCGCCCCGAACCTTCCCGAAGTTTGCCGAACAACAAACTTGAGGCTATAGAACGCACGTGACGTCACTAATTCTAAACCCATGAAAATGGATTGTACGACATTACTTTGTTTTAGGGTATTTCGGAAACATATAGGGAAATATGGTGTGTTATGCTGTTTTTATTCGATTTGACCGAATTTCTGTACGGTACAGAAATTCGGCACAGTTTCAATGAAAAAATATGTGTGCGTCATTTGAAACACCTACAAAGAAAACCTCACGTAATATTTACCCAGCAAACAGATAATTTTTCTTTTAAACACCGAATTTTCCTGCAGAAAACCTGAATTAAGTTTCAAGCAGTTTTTTGTTTTTTTTCTATTTTATTTATCTTTCTTTTGCTTGTAGGAATAAAAGCTCTAAGCCAAATAATATACCTACTTAACTAACTGTACAATCCCAAACATCGACCTAAAACAGCCAAAACATCCAATTTTGTCAAAACGTAACACCTAGAACGTCATATTGTCGTCATGTTACGAATTTAAATTTTCAAATTCGGAGCACGTTTGTCTCGTTGGCGACACTCGCGCTGGTTTATTGCATAAAATTACAATATTCGCCGACAGAGGGCGACACAAGCGTTGCGGCCATTATTGTATTACACGTCATTTTATTAAAACAATTATGTGTTTAATTGATATTCGTTGCATATGTTTTGTGTAATTTTCGGATGGAGGGGGAGAGATCATTCATTCTGCCTAGCCTTTTCCCAATCATGTTGGGGTCGGCTTCCAGTCTAACCGGATGCAGCTGAATACCAGTATTTTACATGGAGCGATTGCCTATCTGACCTCCACAACCCAGTAACTGGGTAATACGATACCCCTTGGTAAGACTGGTTGTCAGACTTTCGGGCTTCTGACGACTCGTAACGACTGTCAAAGATCCACGAATGACAGCCGGGACCAGCCCCGGCCGCCGCGGCGGGGCCGGGGGGGGGGAGGGGGAGAGATATTACTTTTATTAGTGGCTTTGTTATCTTAAGCGTAGCTCAAGCATTTTTTTCCTGTCCTGGGAAAAAAACAGCATACAAAAGATCACTAGTAAAATATTGCCAAAAGAACCTAACCATCTCATACTACTCGTTCATCAGTGGCCTCATGACAAACACACAGACAAACAAATAAGCCTCCGATGTGTTTGTTCTCCAGTTTGCAGCCGTCATTTTGCACACTGTGAGTCGCCTTGCAAATGAAACACCAAGTTATGGCAACAATAAATTTAAAATTAACAGGATGTTTGACTAAACATGGCATAATAAGGTTTTTTTTGAGGAAAATTACGGCTGAGGCTCACACATTAAAGTAATGTCGAAATTGTAGTAGCTTTTAACTACAAATCTGGTAACTACAGTCATCAGCTGCCTAGCCTTTTCCCAACTATGTTGGGGTCGGCTTCCAGTCTAACCGGATACAGCTGAATGCCACTATTTTACATGAAGCGACGGCCTATATGACCTCCACAACCCAGTTACTGAGTAATACGATACTCCTTGGTACGACTGTGGAACCGAAAATTGCTATAAAATACACTTTAACATTTTAATTTTATCGAAACGAGAACCCCGGACTGTAACATCATTTAGGTAATTTGGAGGATTCCAAACTACAGCATTCGGCCCTCAATCATAACTTCACTTACAAATATTACTTTAGGTAATCACAAGTAAACTGACACATGTAAAACAAAACAAATATAAGTACATTTGCGTTGACCAACACTCTTGCACAGCTAAGTGTTACACTCTGTGATTACAACGAAACGCAATTAGTCGCCAATTACTGCGCGCGCGCCGATAAGATAAAGATAAATATTCTAAAAGATACCTGACACCTACTTAGTGGAGTCTTGATTTAGCTGCGAAGGCTTTTATAGTTTTGTACAAAGTTGCTATGGCCAGGCTTGGAAATTTCGCTTTGGTCTTTAGGAACAGAATGTTCTTTACAATGGTCAACATTACTGAAGTATTCCCAAATATTGAAGCCTTCATTTTGAAAGTAAATCATCATTTTCAACTGAAAGACGTCCACTGCTGTCCCAATCACCGCCACTTCGACCGCTACTGTGCTTCTTTCATCGAGCGGATTCCTAAGGCCTTTAATTTGTAAGTAAATAAGTAGTTAAAATTGATGGACTCAAATAGGATCTACCTTTTTATCAAATAACTTCTCCCGCTCTGGGCGGAATGGGAGCGCGTGTCACACTCTTACTGACTAAAACCCACCCGTGTTCCTTCAGTTTCCCGCAACCCCGGCAGGCATCGGCCCTAGCGGGCCCCGTCATTGTTGCTGACATTTCTTTGAGGCGCGCATGGAACAAAACGCGCCGTCGACCCGGGCCTGGAAATAGGACCTACCTAACGTGCTGATATCAGATTTTACAGTAGGCTGGACATCACAGTAGTAACAAAGCCAGTATAAACAGGCCTCGGATACCATCGAAGTTCCGTACTTTCCTCATGTGGTACTGCGCTAGGCCACTTCAAGGTCAAAGAATTACCACCGACGCGACGTGGTGTGTAAAGCATAATTAAATAAATATGCAATTTATTTAATTATGCTTTTCAAAATGGACGATCAATGTTTAAAACTCTGCATTCTATCATCAACATAACAGATTTTTGCAGAATTCAGAGGACTTTCCAATGATTTTTGACTTTTATTTTAGTTCACCAAAATACCTTATTTATCAGGTTAATAAAAACGGACAACAATAAGAACTCACCAACACACCATGTATTTTATTTAGCATTATACAAATAACGGGTAATAACGACCGTTATTGTGTAATATGGTTGAAATAACTGCACTTTAGTTTTTTTTTTTAAATGTAAATGGTAAATAGATTACATTGCTTTGTATTTATCGTGAAATAACGGAGTTTTTTGTACATTTATATCAAAATAACGAAAGGGTGATAACCGTTATTTGTCTAATTTATACTAAATGTAGTATATGTAACAATACCACAAGCTACAATAAAGTACAATAAAATCCAACCTTACACCATAGATATACTGAAAATTTCTTACTTGTGGTCAATAGTCATATCATACTTGTAAGTCGTACCTACCCACATTTACGTAATTTCGTCGGTGTATAAGTGAAACCGCAGGCTCATGTTGTGTAGTCAATTGTATTATGAACAACAGTACTTTCTTTGGAGTGTGGTGGCAATGGCAACTGGCAGCTGTAATAACGGTAGCGACCGGTTGTTGAGCGATTGCTAAGAGGATTTTGCTGTGTTATAGATCAGTCGGGGAATTGATACTTTGAAGGCGGGAACTTTGGGGTCCTTTATCTTTTCTCTCGGATAATATTATACGCTTAGACATTAAAATTAGTCTTCAAAAGGATTGAGGAGGATCTTCATTGCTTCTAAAGACAGGATTCTTAAAAGTATTTTGTTTTGACACAAAAAAATTATGTCTTTGATAGGCCATCCATGGGACATAAGCTTATATGTCCCATGGAATTATTGATTCCTATTGTATTGTAACGGATGAGTAATGTAAACCACATGTGTGAAATGATAACTCTAACGGTGTACACGAAAAAAAACCCATAGGCAAACTCTCATCCAGTTTTCGCTACTCATCACAGAACTATCATTACATACTTATCTATCAAACTATTATCTCCAACCTGCCTTACAGATGATACTTCAAAACTAATCTAATCACCATTCACCACCCGTTTCTCACATCCGCCCTGTATAACAGTGTTAAAGCTAAAATAATTTTATTTCAACTCGGGATTATCGCAAGCCTGCAACAATCAATAATTTTGTATCAATGACTGGCCGGCCGCTTATTAGTAGAGGGAAAAAACAATAACTGTATATGTATGATTATATGCCTCGGTGCGTACAAGAAATGTAGGGATGTGGTGTTGTTGATTTTTTGTTGGCGTTGCCGTTTTTGGTGACGTTTTTTTAATTGAACTTGGGATATAATGTTTCGCGGTGGGTTGAAAGTTGTTCTGTAAAAAAAACTTTCTTGAGTTTTGCGTCCATGTTGTCTTAAGTGATACGAAGATCAAGTTAATAGATTCCTTTATAACCAGATAAGACAGTCAGCAAGGTTCAAACATAGAAAAACCCTGAAGCATTCATGGAGGCTGTGATAACACAACATTTTATAGATATTCATTTTAGATATTACCGTTTTAAGTAGCACTTAATGTACCTATTTTAAATTAATATGGATAAACTTGATCGCAAGACTGCTGACCCACGTAACCACCAAAAGTTGCCTTTTGGGAAATATAAATAATATTCGCTGAAAATGTAAATCCCCTGTAACATTAGAAAACTCGAGTAACATCCACACAACAGCCAACCCACAAACTTTACGCGTTTGCGGCGTAAAATCACAGTCGACGATATAATTCTCATAATCCGCGGTGCGCGCGCATTCAACATAACCTTTCACACCTCGAGTCGTGCGCGCGCGCCATTGTGCGCGACTGTACGTAGCACTTGTGAACACGATTGTACTTATTAAAGATAGAAACTATCGTGTGAAAAAGTTGTAAAGCTGTGTGTGATTGTACCGATAGTGAAATGATTGTGGGTAATAGAACTTATGAAACTTATCTTGCGATTGTACGTATACGTGGGATATGACGTTATGAGTCATACATACATCGTCATTCGAATGAAGAATTAATCTTAACTAACATATTGACACACATTTTACTTTACATAAAAAAATGTATGGAATAGTATGGTATTGAATGACTTGTTACTCTGTTCCTTCCCATTTTTAGCCACTGTTGAACATGAGTCTGCTCCATAAGTCCTTTTCTGTGCGAGGATGGACATTTAAGAACACAACATAACATATCATTACGATTTACTAACTCATTTCCTAGTTAGGAGCCACATAAGAAGCTGAACGGCTTGGTGAGATTTTACTCTTAATTCGGCAGTGGTAAAAGCTTACCGCTATTACTGTTGCCTATATTTTTAACTAAATTACTAAATTAAAAATATTAATTAGGGTAGTAAAAATCCACAAAAAAAAAACTAGAAAACATTCTCTTTGTGCATAATTGTAGAAGTACACTTATAAACAAAACTGTAATACAAGCGTACCTAAGCAGAATGTTACGTAACATAAATTAAAACACTTGCAACACCGAGCTTATAAAGTTGTTTGTGAGCGATTATACCATTACAACGCTTGTGAACACGACTGTACTATTGGAATGAGTAGAAGAAATGATGGGAAATATCCTCGTTGAAGACGTGAAGACTACAAGAAGTTCATGAAAATGTAAACAGTGATAGAACGGAAACGAACAAGTAAAGATAACAACAGTGGATAAGGCACATTGCTCGCAGAACAGATGGCCGATGGGGCCGAAAGGTTCTGGAGTGGCCACCGCGTACCGGAAGACGTAGCATTGGAAGGCCTCCCACAAGGTGGACCGATGACCTTGTGAAGGCCGCAGGAATCCGCTGGATGCGGCAAGCACAGAACCGGTCGAAGTGGCGGTGCTTGAGGGAGGCCTATGTCCTGCTGTGGACGTCTTTCGGCTGAAATGATGTTGATGATGAATTTATTATCAAGACACTATTCAATATACAAAGACAAAAAAATAAAAATACGAAATTTAAATAATGCTGGACAAACCAGTCCAGCATTATTTAAATTTCGTATTTTTATTTTTTATTTTTACTAATTTATGGGCCAGCTCTTGACCTCGATCGCGCCTGATAGAAAGCGATGGATGAGTTCTATGATGGAACGAGCGTGCTCAGAACATGCCTGTTCACTCTTGCTTTAAAGGCCGACAGGTTATAGCTTGAAGGGAACACAGATGCTGGCAGAGAGTTTCACACTTATTATCAACATGTTCATTACCAAGATCAAGCAATTCTGGCCAAGTCTGGTTTGGTTTTTCGCACTAAGGTGGGCCATTTGTACGTGGGCCATTGCGGCCGTAGGTGGTTATTCCTACCAGCCCACCGCCCTCCAGAAGTTGAGTAAATATCCTGGCCTGTTTAGAACCTCTGTGAAAGATCTGGGTGACCCGCTCGGGTTTCTGTTGTAATCTGGGTGACGGCCGTGCATTCAAAGAGCACGTGCGCAACGGTTTCCTCAGCCTCCATGCACGCCCTGCACAGAGGACTGTCCATTATGCCTATTATGTGGAAGTGTTTGTTTAGCGAGCAGTGTCCTGTGATGGTCCCCGTTACCAGGGTACGATAGGCTCGGGTCCACAGACTGACGCGCTGGATCCTCTTCTAGCTAATTCGTTAGCTGCATATCTTACATACATATCTTTGTTAAGTATTATATTATTTTAATTATTGTGAATGGGAGGACTATGTGGATCTTTTTTGTTTTCTTTGTTTTCGCGCTTTTAAATTGTCAAGGAGTCGGTCAGTCAGGAAGATGACTTAATTGTCCATTCCAAAGCGTAGTTAGTTTTCGTATTTATATTCTCACAGACTGAAGTAACTAACTGACGTTTATGCAATAAAGCCGAAAATCGCAATAAATAAAAGCAATAAACATTAGCAAACTCAGAGACCAATGGTCTGAATGACAACTAAACTATGACCCTTATAACAAAATACTGAGAAAACAGTTCATAATGTTCACATGTGAACTAAACTAATGTTTAAAATCTAATACCGTTATTTGTGACTCAGGCGCAATGTCATTGCTGTGGCAATCGCACTTGGAATGAGCAAATGACATTGCCTTTTTTAATGGTAACAGAAAAAATATATAACTATAGTTATCACGTTTTAGCGCGGCAATAGCGGTCATTGCCGTTTCTCTTATTTCTCTCCGCAGGAAACCCAAACTATAGATATAATGTTTTTTCGTTATTAGAACACGTTGAAGATCACAGATCATCATAGATATTGATTCAGGACGTTAACGGACTTAATTTTAGTTCATGAATTAAAATTGCTAGAAATTATAGGGTCAATGACCGCTATTGCTTTGCTAAAACGTAAAAACTATAGTAGCAAAATGGATGGTGTAAAGCCCAATCGTAGCGGACCACTAACTGCGTTCGCGAGTTAGTTCTCTCCAGAACTCCAGAGACTTGATGGGTAAGACAGACAAAGCTTACAGAAGCTTGCTTTTTTTTTAATGCACTACTAAAAGCAACAAATTAATAATAAAATTATTCCTATTTCCTTTAAATAACTCATTATACCAAAAAAAAAATCAACAAATAAAATTAGTGACGTGCATAATTTCTGCACACTATTACCGATATCGATATCCATAAAGGTGGTTACTCGCTGTCGGTATTTTTAGCCGCGCACAAAACGGCTATAACGCGTCGGGGCAACCATAAAATAATATTCCTTAATACATTATAATAGTGCTATCCCTGGGTAATGTTCGTAAGTATTGGAATTACAGGGCGGCGCGGTTCTGGCTACATATTGAGTAGAAAGTTGTGCAAGGGAAAGGTGGAAGCGAATGGGCATGTGAAATTGTTTATGAACAATTGAATTTGAATAATGCAATTCGTAATTGCACTTGAAATCGTTTTCGTATAATTCATCATTATCATTCTCCTGCCCTTATCCCAATTTATTTGGGGTCGGCGCAACATGTCTTTTTCTTCCGTACTTCCCTATTGGTCGTCATCACCGAGATGTTACCCCCTTTCTAGCTGTATCATCTATCACACAGTCCATTTTCTTATAAAAGTATTTATTAAAATCCTTGTTCGTACAGAGAAAGTACTTACATGGATATTCATACAGTCCTAAATATGCCATATTTGAGGTTATGTTTTGCATAAAAGAGAATAAAACTGCTTATTGCGAAAATAGATTATCGCTTCTTAGATAAGTTATGTACTAGTAGTACAGTAGTATAGTTTCATAACTTCTGTCACGAATCAAAGCTATAGCAAAATCTGCTTTGATAAGTTCGCTCAAAGTCTAAATCGCTTCCTCTCACTACTTATACCGCTTCCCTACATCGGATCTCATCGGTGCGTCTGATTGGCTGCGTGTGGCGAAATCGTTCGATTATGTTTCGATTCATTCGATGACAGATTACGTTCGAAATTATCGATACAGCACTATAGAAGAATTTGTTTTGAAGTGTCCATATTCACGCTTTATTAAATATAATGGAACAGGGCTTAAAACTAACTAAACACAAAAAAAACAATATCCATACGTTGTACAGTCACATAAATGATATGTTCGTCATTTTAAGGGTCAAGTCGACATCCCACGACACCTATTAAATCCGTCAACTATCACCTATCCGATCAAAGGTGTCTGCTATGTTGATCTTAGTTATCAAATAATTAAATACCATAGTTTTCTATGCAATGGTCAACGTCAACGGCACTACTACTGAGTATTGAAAAGGTATTATGTCAGTGTCAATCAAATCAAATCAAAATATTTTATTTCACTTAAACCTACAAGGGCACTTATGAAACTTCAGAAGCTAGATGCACGGTTCCAATTGGTCATTTCCTATGGAGAAGAGCCGGCAAGAAACTCCACGGTCCTGATTTTAAAACTGACGAAGATCTAAAACTCTTGACTGTACATTCAACTTTTCGTCTCAAATATCTACCGTGTCCTCTATACAAGGCGAATATTCACATAAAACTAATTATACACACTAAAACGGCTCCGTAATGGCATTTATTTATGTAGTATTTATTTTACACTTGCAAGGCTGTAATATTTAAATAACTGCAGTTCTTAAGTTTAAGTAGTAATAAAAACCGCTATTAGTGTTTATAATGTTAATATAAGTTTTTAAATACCGATAAAGAGCAGTTGAAGTTAATAACTGAACTGTAATTAATTCTGGAAAATAAATGAATATTAATACATAGTAGTAGGTAGTATTTTACTCAGTGTCCAGCACTCGGCGTGGTAACACGTCGTGTTCGGGTTCGCGACAGTTCGCGAGTGAAGGCTCGTTCACACCGGCGCGACTTGTCGCGCGACGCGACACCGGCAATTGTTCAATCGTGAAGTTTTATTAGAAATTGTATTGTTAAAGTCGCGTCGCGCGACAAGTCGCGCCGGTGTGAACGAGCCTTTAATCGTCATCCTGAGGATGCCTCGTTGAGAGGTGAAGCATGTGTTTTATGACTCTTTAGGAATAGTTAAGCGGAATAGGTTACTAAATAATTATATCTACGTCTATTGTCTATTATAATGGATTTCCGCCAAGTCACGCCATAATCAATTAACTATGATATAAATCTTGTCAAATGATCGATTCAATTTCTAAGCATTTTTTTATTTTATTTAAGTTGATCTCATAACACATAACACCATCATCTGCCCAGCCTTTTCCCAACTATGTTGGGGTCGGCTTCCAGTCTAACCGGATGCAGCTAACCAGCTAGCCAGTATTTTACATGGAGTGACTGCCTATATGACCTCCACAACCCAGTTACTGGGTACCTAATACGATACCCCTTGGTAAGACTGGTTGTTAGACTTTCGGGCTTCTGGCGACCCGTAACGAAAGTCAAAGATTCACTAATAACAGCCGGGACCACCGGAGGGGTCTTGGTATGCAAATATGGTCACCCATCCACGGACCAACCGCGGCAAGCGTAGCTTAACCTCATAATAATCAATACTACTCCTATATATACAATTTTCTATTCCTATGTCTTTTCTATCTGCGTGAAAGTCTTAGGGTGGATTTCACCAATTAACTGAACCCGATCAGCACATCTAAACCGCGTTCGAGAGCTGAGTGTCATCATTGTTGAACAATTTTGACACTCGCACTCACATCAACTGATCACGTTCAGATTCACTGGTGAAATTCGCCCTTAGTGCGTATTTCACCAGTGAATCTGAACGTGATCAGCTCTTCTAAACCGCGTTCAAGAGCTGTCAATGTCAAAACTGTTGTGTAATATTGACACTAACAGCTCTTGAACGTCCGCGCTGTTTAGAAGTGCTGAACGCGTTCCGTTTCATTAATGGAATTCGCCCTTAGTGTCTCATGGTATTGCTGTCAGCTGATGACCAGACACAGTACTCTTTTATAGGATATATAAAATGGCATAGATCACGTAAAACTTCTGACGTCATTGTCTACCTAACATCGTCATTTTCCGTAGTAATGGCTCGCAAAACTTAAATCTTTGTACTTTTATGCAGATTCTGTTTACTTTGCCAAAGCGTTAGACCATAGGAAAGTAAACGTCAATGATGTCACAATAACAAAAATGCCGATCTGAATGACGACTCTGAAACGGCATAATCATATTCGCCTATGCAAATATTACCTATATTATCTTATTAACACTATTAACAAACAGTGGTAAGACGTCATCTTTTGTTAAATGGCATTCCACAATACTGTACGTTTATACAATGACAAACTGGCAGGCTGTAACTTTTTTTAAGTTCCAATTTCAAATGTGTCCTAAGGCTTGGAGTACTCGCACATTTCAGAGCATCCTGGCACAAAAGTAAGGTAAGGAGGCCTAAAGTCAGCAGTGGGTGGGAAAATACTGCCAATGAAAATGATTATGATTTTCAAAAGGAATGTAATAAAAACAAAGATTTGAACCGTACATTTGCCCCACCACCGCATCAAAAGAAGGTCGCATTTTTGTATCGTTTTGACACCTCGTCTTCGTACAGTGAGGGCAAATCTAGCGATTTAAATCTTTGAATAAATATACAGGGTTATTGGTTCCTTATGAACCCTAAGCCAATGTTCACCATTTTTGAGTAAATTGATATTTTAAAATGTATAAAATAAAAATATAAAATGTCAAATTACTCCAAAATGGTTGACATATGACATAGATAGGGGTCATGAGGGGTAATTTTGTTGCAAATTACCTTTCCTACACCAACTTAACGGATTGCCGACATATAACCATTATAACCCAGTAAGTATATATTTATCTCGTGTGCACAAGCTATACAAAAAGTTCATATCGTAGTGAAAAAATGGATGCAGAAGATAACCAGTCCATTCAGCAAAGTAAATTGCTAAAGAGACTCTATGGGACTGACTGCCCAAATGAAACATAAAACATTGTTTACCGAGGTACTGGTGCAGCTACATTCAGATTATTTATCAAATGAGATGATCTAAGTGTTGACAAATTCGTACGATTAGTGACCAAAATGCCCGGTGCGAATGCGTTGCTCCTGACCAAAGCATCCTTTAGGCGCGATTGGTCCAATTCTCGATTGGTCCAATGTTCAAAAATAAGTCTAATTCGCAGTTGGTCCAATTCGCAGTTGGTCCAATTCGATGTCCCATATGTTGAAGTGTCCAAAGTGCGGATACAGCTGCACTTCTGAGGACCCTAAAACGCCACTGATGTTGCGATTGACGTGACCACATTTAACATAATGCATTGATTTACCATCTACTCGAAAAGAAGAAGTAGGAGCAACCAAAATGATCATACGTCACAAAATTAGAGAGAAAAAATCGCAATTCACGTCACATAAACAAATGACGCTCGCTCTGACGCTTCAAAAACGTTCTCAATATTCATACAGGTAAAGTAAATATTAATTTATCTAATCGACAAACAAATCGAAAGGACGCCACTTACGGCGGCCGGCCACTAAGGAGCTATTACCATAGCAATCTGGAACGCATAAGTTAAGATTGTACTAATTAAGTGTACATACAGCGTTCCCCGTTTATCCTAAAGATACCAACACACGATATAAATAAAGCGAAATCTGATAATGTTTGATTTTTGTTATTATTCTGGAGTAATTAGCGAGTTTCATGAGAGAAAAATGGCGGCTTTTGAGTTATTTTTACGTGAAAAATCATATTCAATCATATTTAAAAAATCCAAGCTTGTATTATTCGTTGGCATTTGTGTTGGATTAAGTATCTATTCCAACTTAAAAATAAAGGATTTTTATATAAAATGTTTCATTCCATGTGTTTCTAGGTCAGACGGATTAAAACTACTTAAATTGAATTATGTAGTGTCAGGGAAAATATAAATTTTGAGATTAAAAGCCGATTTATCCACTTAAATTGAGACGAACAACCACCGACTAAAAGAGACATCAAAATAATTATTAACAAATAAAGCGTTCCAGAGACAAGGATAAACAAATAAACAACTACACGGCCGTCGCAGCGTGAATCCGAACGTAATCTATGTGAGTCGTTTTCTGCCGGCGGGCGGCGCGCGCTTATATCTCAAACTTTTGACACATAACCTCAAAATTGAAAACCTCAATTAAAATAAACCGTGCCCCCATTGATTTTAGGCTCAATTCGCAACAGCTACTATTGTAAAATGAAGCTTTTTTGAATCTAGAACTGATTTCACACTTACATTTACTACGAATTTGTTTTTCGAATTTACAAGATTTGTCATTCATTATTTGAGTTGGTCCGTTGTTTACATAAGGTCGATTTTTGTGTGTAATTTTATTTTTGGATTGAAAACGTAAGTTTGTAAAATCGAAAGGAGCTCGGAAAGCAATGGCGTCGATTAATCAAAGGCTCAGTTTTGTTTTTCGAATAATTTTGAATAATTTGTGAATGGAAGCGCTATCGGTTGGGACAAGGCGAAAGTAATTTATAACTTGTGTATTCAGTTAATTAATGACTGCAATTGTTTTATTCGTGTTCTTAAGTTTATTAAGGTACAGTCCGAAAGTGTTGCTACCTCCCTTGGAGTTATTTCGAACGAAAGTTAAGGTGACAACGGTAATTTTTCTTTTAGGCAATTTTAAAAGAGATAAAGGTCTCTTTTGCTTATTTGCTTGTTATTGTGCACGAATGTACATTTGATATGCCCGAAAATCCACATTTTGCTTGGAAAAAATATTAATGGAGTTGATAAATATACTTTTTTTTTTTTATGCGCCTACAGCATCGTACACGTGATAGAAGTGGAACTTCTGAGAGTCAGAGAGAGCTATATCTTTCATCCTCATGATGACCATTGACTTGTCGCAAACCAGAACACGACGTGTTGCCACGCGAAGCGCCGGACGCAGAGTGAGAGGGAGACATTGTCATAATAACCTGATTTGCAGACTGAAGTGCGGCGAATGTACAAGTAGGTATCTCCCGGGCCCCCGACACGTGGTAGTACCACAGGAACAGTGCGGTTTTATTCGGTAAGAGTCTGACATAACCCTCCGTTCTCCTAAAGGCTCCTACAAACAGGCGCCACGCGACAGCGCGACACGATTTTAATTAAACAATTTCTAAGAAAACTTCACGATAGAACAATTACCGTCGCACCAGTATGCACGAGCCCAAAGAATTTCCCCAAGGAAAAAAAATGAGTGAGCTTTGATAGTGATTCTCTTGGTTCAATCTGTAAAACTTATTTTACGATACAGTTGGTTAATGAAGAAAGCATTACATATCCCTTGCAGCCAACAAGATTTTCAACAAATCCCAGATCATAAGGCTAAGTAACAGAATCATTCTAGACTTTATTTCACAACTAGCGTTTGTTCACGACTTTGTCCGCGGTGAAGTTCGGAAATTATCCCACAGGTCTATCTGCGTGCCAACATAGAAATCCGTTCAGAAAGCCAATTCTCGTACTTAAAAAACATTCACATTCAAGTCGCCATCTGTCAAACTTGTCAAAAATGTTGGTAAATTGATTGTATTTTTGACAGATTGCGAATGAGCATTCGCATATCATTCGCAATCTGTCAAAAATACAATCAGTACCAGGAATTGCCCCTCAGGTGACGTGAAAAGGTAACACATGGTCAGACAGAGTTACTTTCGAATTTAAAATGTAAAGTATGGAAGTATAGATTGAAAAACCTTACGGAACCTCACACGTCTGCCTATTATGCACCGCCTTTAGCTATAAACATTATAAATAGAATAGTTAGTAGCATTATGGTATTTATGTCTGTTTTATGTTAATATAAATGGTCCCGGCTGTCCCAGAGACTGGGACTATGTGTTCAGTTTTTGATAACAAATTATAGGGGCTAATTGAATATTTATTGTTTGAATTACTCAGTTCTATGGATTTTTGAGACACGGCAGTAAGGGCAGCTACCTTAATCGTTGTAGTTACAGGAAAAAGGTCTTAGGAGAGTGTCTTTAACTTTTTGAGATATTTTGATCAGAATTCACAGATTAAATAAAAATACAGCCAACAAGAAAATAATAGACAACAATAATTTTATCCGCGGAATAAGATTTACTTCTGACAGTTTTCGTATGAAGAAACTGTCAAAAATTCAAATTTATTCGGAAGAGAAGGCTTATTCCGCGGATAAAATTTATTCCTGTTTGGTCGAATCCGTCCTAAGTTTATTAGCACTTGCAACATGACTTCAAGAGTCCATGTGCAACAGGGAAACACTCCTAGGTTCATGGCAAGTATTGGCAAGGTTATGACTTATAACTTGTTCAGTGTAAGAAGGGTCTAAAACTGTAAAACAATTTTATTGGACAAACTGAGAGGATTTTATCAGTGCAAGACGGTTGCGGAAGTAAACTTGCCTTAAAGTCCGTGGTGTTTCTTGGCGGCTCGTTTCCATAGGAAACAACCAATAGGAACAATGCTTCTAGATTCTGACGTTTCATAGGTATAGGACCATATGAAACGTCAGAAGGTAAGTTTAAGGGTGCCTTTTTTTTAAAAGCAAATTGACCATGTTATCGTTTTTACAGTTTTATTTGATGATAGAACTTGCAGCAAGTGTAGTTTATAGACGTCAAATTGAGCTATTTCACTTGCTGGTTATGGGACATGCGACGCTTATTTATAATTATTCAGTTGAATGTTCTTTTATTATAAATACCGCCTACAGAACCCACCTTCTTCAACAAATAAAACATTTAACTCGAGTGCACACAATGAAATTATTTATTCGATAAAACAAATAGGCTTTAATAAAGTGTGACTTTTGTCACGTCGCCTTGTAACAAGTAATGGTGGTCATAAATAACATGCGATGTTCTGCACTCGGCTTTATTTTATTTGAATTTAGACTTTAAGGTAATGGAAATAAGGTGTGTTTTTTTTTTTGAAAAGAGGTGTTACATGGTTAACAGAATCTGATCGATTTTTGAAGGCGTTTTTCTAAGTATTTTAAGAAAATATAAGTACTAGTCCGTTCAAACTTTTTCTGTAACAGCTGTGTACTTTGGTTTACTAGATTTGTTGAGACCGGCGAGTTTAATAATTTTAATATACTTAAATAATAATTTTAATAACAAATAATGTATTTTAATTATTTTACCTATTAGTTTCTAATATTATAGATAATATTTTTATCCATTATTTTCGGCGGGGTAATTACGTAACTCTATTACAATTGCAATGACTTTCATTTTGACAATTTAACAATATTCATTACGTTATTAACGTTGGCGACCAGTTTTTCAAACATATATTATGAAGCAATAGCAATGGAAATTCGTCGTATTGTGAAAAAAAATGTGTTACGTAATGGGGTAGCCGGACATGAATTACCGACCATTAGTTGTTTATACTAAGTAGTTTAACAAGACTCAAGTGATCGTGAGCTCATTATTAAAGCCACGGTCAGCATCCTCTTTAATAAGACAATGTTAATTATCACCAGATTATAATACAACCTATAATCGTTAAGATAATAATTATATTGCTAGACATTTATGCAATTGCGGAGCCGTGCTGGTACTAGGCTAGAAAATCACACATTATTAATAGAAAATTAGATCGACAACTGAATTTTCGGTAGTTACTATGAACCAGCACCCTAATCGCGTAATACACGATCAATCACAATCTGGATCGGTTTGAAACAGATTGCTAATCCATTGCTTCATAAGTTTGAAAAATAAATCTTCTCAACAACGTAAATAACGCAATGAATGTTGTTGATCTGTCAAAATGAAACGGATTAGTCGGAATCGTTTAAGAAAACGTTTTACGCAATTAGATAGTAGGGACCGAAAACCTTTATAAATTACGGTACAGGTATCGAAGAATTTTGATTACTTCTACGACTACGGTGCTGCTATCTGGGTAACCCAAGAAGATGAAACATGTTACCTCTTTTAGGTTACCGTTTTAATACCGGTTACACACACACACAGGCTATGCGCGCCCTTTGACTAATACTTATAACTTACATGATTATAAATAAATTTTGTAGCCAAAACATACCCGTATTGGTTAAACCGGTTTCGGTCCCTGCATGAGTAAAACCCTAAGCGCGATGAGCAAAAGCAAAAGCGTAAGCTTCTTCTAAGCGTGTCGATGGCAATTTAAATTGAGTCAGCCTGGAATTTGGGCACCTTCAGTAGCGTCCATCAGTTTCAGTAATGTGCAAACAACAGAGAGACAATTCCCGTTTTTTTTTCGCAATCTGTCTAAAAATACAATCAATTTACCAACATTTTTGACAAGTTTGACAGATTGCGACTTGAATGTGAACGTTTTTTAAATACGAGAATTGGCTTCAGGACACGCTGCGCACGATATATTAAGTGTCCCTAACCCTGCCTACCTGCTATGGCTATTTAAAGGGATATGACAGCTATCACAAAGCCTCCCATCACAGATGGATTGGTGATAACAAAAGGAAACTGTTACTTGTCCTCTTGACATAATACTTTATCCCACACTTTAGGACACGCATCAAATTCACGTTTATTGTTGAATATATTTGAATTGTAAGTATTAAATTTTATTTTATTCTGCAACAATATTGTTTTTTTTACGTGTTCTAGGTTTTTATATTTAATTTTTTTTGTAGAAAACAAAATCGTAAAATACCTTAAAATCACGAAAAAATAACTACCCCATAACTAACTCAACATGTTTTATAAAAAATGCATAACAAAATCAGTACCATTTAGCGAAATATTTGCTTAATTTTGCATTTAAAAAGCGAATACAATCTGCGCAGTAAGCTAATAAAGGCGGAAACAGACGGGCGACAGTGCGACCCGGAGAAAGGCACTGAGCAGTTGAGCACCTTTTAATTCTTACACCCCATTTGCTGGCCCATTGCAGTCTGTGCAAATAGGACTACAAAGAGGGGTAGAGATGAGCTAAGATTTAATTTTGTTATGGAAAATGTTTATTTATTTTTGCCAAGAATAATGCATTTCTTTTTAACTTTACAAATACTAGTCATTATTTTAGGTTTCTATTAAATAAAAAGCATGGTTGCTAAGGAACATTCTATGCAAAACTCGAGCACTTTTGCGTGGGTTTTAGTAGGTATCCAGAGGACATATTTCCTAAATAATTAAACCAGGCAGAAGCAAGAAAAAGACTAGAATATCTGGATATAATAAAATCTGACATAAGGTTCTTCCTAGTTACGCCACGATACTTTACTATTACTACCAATTTGCCGAAAAATTGACACAACTCTAATCTCTCTATAACTTTACTAGTCCCAATGTTTTCCTAATTCCGTCCTCAGTCCGGTGCCCTTTCATTTGTACTCAATTGCCCTGCATCCCTTTGGCACATTTCTTTTATTCACACTTTTTATTTCCCCCCTCAAGGAATGTTTCAAGTCGCAACGACTAGTAATTATCTCAAAAGAAATTTATTTTTTAAATTGCCCAAAGGGTAGGTGGCGTAACTTAGTTTTCTTTTAAGGAACCGTAGAGGTAAAATTGCTAATTAATTGGAGAAAAAATGAGACGAAATGTCACCCCATTTTTTCTCCAATTAATCAGTCATTTAAAGCCAAAAAGGAGCGGTTATTAGGTAGGTATCTATGTCATGTACCTAGGTATGATCCGTTGCGAAATGTTTTGCTGCGAAGTGCGAACTAGACACATTTCGCCAGTTATGTTTAAATGTCTTATATGGACTGTAAGTTGTCTAAAAATAAACATTTTTATTTTTATTTTATTTATTTATTATTAAATTGGGCGAGTCTATTGCCATCAACCAGGCACAAATCAAGACTATAATTCAAATTCAAATATTTCATTTCAGATAAAAATCCATATAATGTTAGTAGTAGTATAACTTAGCTTAATATTAGTATTAAATTAAATTAATATAGGCTATAGGCTGGTACTGAGAAATTACTGATGGAACATGGACAGTAATTCCCGGGAATCGAACCCAGGACATCATGCTCAGCAGTAGCACTTGCGACCACTGGACTAACGAGGCAGTTTTTTGTATTTTTCTGTAAAATATGACTTACAGTAAGTATGCCACAATCATTAAAAATATTTCAAAGTAATGTCGAGGTTTTGCATCATTTGTTTATAAACATGTCATCAACGTAAATAAAACCTACATAAACCTCCCTAATTGCAAATCCCACCAACTTCCCATCCAATCTTAATTCCTATAAAAATAATTAGACTTTCCCTCTTATAATGACAGTAAACTAGGAAACGTAAGGTCGAGACTGCGCGCAAGGTAAATGCGCGCGGCTGAAATCGGAACTAATCGTATGCAGTCATCTTGTCGTTTATGAAAGGTCAAATGAAGTATTCTATAGAATTATTTAATTAATTAAATTTAAATATAATAAATAATATTAAGATTAAATTATTAATATGGATTTAATATTTTAAACATGAAATGTTTAGAATGAAGCGCGCCAGCGCCACCAGTCGAGCGCAGACTTATCTTGCGCGCACTCTAGGACTCGACCACAATGTCAACATCAACCAACTATTTGCAAAACTGTTGGCGACCACATAATCATCAGTCTTGCGGTGACTTAAGTAACGTTCCACAGTGCTTGTGTAAAGCTTTCTTGTTTTCCGTGATTTTCTAGAAAATATTGTGCTCTGTAGGTAATTATTTGTAATTTGTGACATGTACTGGCGAAATAACTGTTATTTTAGCATCCAATGTGGGTATTATATGGATGATGGAAATAATAAAACAAATGCCAGTGAACTTACTGGTGCATCATGAGACTTTCTGTTGGTGCAAGTAAGTAATCCAGAGAATGGAACAGACTTGTATAAATTTACTTCAAACTCAAACTCAAAGCATTTATTTAAATTAAACCATTTACAGGCACTTTTGAATTGTTAAGGAGTCGGTCAGTCTGAAAATTGTGAAGCTAGTTGCCCATTCCAAAGCGTAGTAGGTACCTATGGAGAAGAACGGGCAAGAAACTCCACGGACACTCTTTTAAATAAAAAAATTTGTTACGAGTATAGTAGTGGTTAAAACGGCCAGTAACCTTTTCAAAAGCCCTAAAAATCCCATTCTAAAAATAAACCTTTCATGCAATAATGAAGGCAAGTGAAACTAAATCTAAAAACCTAGTACCGACCTCCGTTACACTATGAATGGGCTGCCGAGCTTATTACACAGTATCTTAGCACTAATCGCAGCTATTCACTGACAATCTTCTGGACAAGCCCGCGATATAATAAAATTAATTTCTATGGGGCAATTAAGCCGTGAACAGGCGTAGTTAGTTTAGAACTATGGTAGGCCCCGTCCGCACGAAAGCGACCATAGCGACCGTCTGTCGCGTCGCGCGAGTACGCTAACAGCGTGCTCTTTTAGATGACGTCCTTACTCACGCGATCCATCAAGTCGCGTTAAGTCATAATCATATAAACGATCGCGTCGAACGCATACACGCGCGTCGTTCGCTTTCGGTTAGGACACGAGGCAGAGTATGGAGCAGCCGTTATGTTGTTAAAACAGTTGTGAGTTTAAAATATTGCTTGTGGTCAAATTCAAACTCAAAGCATTTATTTCAAATAAACCAATTACAGAATTACAGGCACTTTTGAATTGTCAAGGGGTCGATCGGTCAGAAAGAGTTGCCCATTCCAAAGCGTAGTAGATTCCTATGGAGAAGAACGGGCAAGAAACTCTTTTAAATCAAAGTATGTAAGATAATGGTGTGGTTTAGATGAGTTTGATTGCATTTCTTTAAAGCACTTGTGAGCTGAGTGAGCTGGTATTCCACCTGCTGCTAGGGATTGACAGTTCACTTCAAGCTAACTTCACCAACGTTTTCACGGTGAGAGGTTTACAGAATGACCGGCTATACTCAGACACCATCAAGGCGGCGCGGTGGACCCGCAAACAGGCGCGCTGCGACAGCGCGACGTGAACAATTTCTAAGAAAACTTCACGGTAGAACAATTACCGGTGTCGCGTCGCGCGACATGTCGCGCCAGTATGCACAACCCTACAGTCTATTTATTTCTAGATTAGGTAAGTACCTAATAGATAAAAAGAATATTTTTTGCATAATTGTTCATATCAAGAACGCTGAAGAACTAGCTTGAATAGAAGGCCAATTTCACATTCAAGTTGCAATCTGTCAGACTTGTCAAAAATGGTGGTAAATTGATTATAATTTTGATGTGAGAGATTCTAAGATGAGATTAAAATGCGACAGTTATTTAAAAAAAATCTTGTATTGGTACAGTTGTATTTTTCCTAGGTTTTCATTGGCTCAAAAACCAAATCACACTAAAGAAAACTAGAACATGTTATAACAGAAAAACATACAAACTTTAATATTGTAAGGTGCACCGTACGACCCTACTTATTTACAACATAAGACCGTAGCCTGGCGCCTGCGCACCCTAGTTTTAGATCGCCTGATTGTTACAAGAAAACACCATAATTGTTTTAGAAAGTAATTATTTGCGGCAAACGACGCAAAGAAAAACAAATACACGAAAATAACAAGGTGGGGGAAATAATACTAAATATTATATTTTTTCTGAAACATTGTGTAAATTGCATAATAAATCAGTGCCACCATCAAGTCGATCCAAGCATGAAAACCTTTTACTAAAGTTCAATAACTCAACGTAAAAGTTGTTTCGTAAATAATATTTTATGAAAAAGAAAAGAGAAACTACAAAAAAAGAAAGTGATGAAAAAAAGAAAGAATGATGAACGAATTTCTATAAAATCGTAGAAAGCTGTCTTCTGAATGAAACTCATATACAGCCGTTTGTTACATGCAATACAAGAGTTTATTTTTAGGCAAAACTATTTAAAACAACATAAGTCTTCAAGAGTCTGTTCATTAAATTCGCTAATGAAATCTTCATTCTCCAATCACCCATAAAGTAAAACTAAAGATACCCATAGCGTGTAGCCTATCTATTTTTTATTGAACCTCATTACGAAATATCCTTACCGATAATTAGGCTGAACGCAATCAATTCCTTCGGCAAATTGGATTTTTAAAAAGAAAAAATCAGCAACGCTCCACCTTTATCTACACATATAAACCCTTCATTTGGAAATAAAATCGGCCCATATATTAGACTTGAATACTTTTTTCACAAATAAAAATCTTTTTTATATAAATAAAGCAGGTCTTTAGTTGACTAATTGTGACGTATTTTACGATCAGCGCACAGTAAGAGGAATTAAAGGGGCAATTGAAGATAGTACAGTTTTTCGTATCGGCCATCGATTTATGAAGCTTGTGACTCTTTTGAAGCCCTTTTAAGGTGAATGTCAGTCAGTCCTTATGAAGTTTAAGTGCCCAGTGGAATTGCCGCAAATGTGTGGTTACAGGAAGGGGGTAAAAAGCAAAACTGTTGATTTTGAACGTCATGAGAATGTCATTGTTAGTAGAGAATAGCTTAGTAGACTGAAACGATTAGAATTGTTATGGTTAATATCAATTATTTTTATTGAAAAAAAAAAAAAAACGATGCATATGAGCGATATTGTCTTTAACCTTCACGTTGTTCACGTTTCCTTCTGTAAAATACACCAAGATTTTAAAACAATTCACGTAACTTTTCCGAACCAATTAAAAAATCATCACCTGATTTCCAACATTAACCCAAAATCGAATTCAGCGAATGACACACGGATCAAAAACGCTAATTAAGCACCAAAAAGTCTTTCCACCATCGAGGACAATCTGAAAAATTTGTTCAAATACGCATTATCTAAATACGAAATACTGGAATTTGTCGTCCATTTGCCCGAAGGAGGTTTCATCATTAATTATTGATGATAAGGGGAAAGGGAACGAACGCACCCGTGGGTCGACCAATCGACACCAGGCACTAATGAAGTGGTCCTAAAACGAACACACCAAATACAGCTGTCTACAGCTACATTTGAAATAAGAACTCCTTATAAATTATAATATCGGGATTAAAGAGCGCGTACATTGAAACTTATTAGTTCATGTTGCTCTAAACCAATGAATTATTTAATTTTTAGTGTAGTCTTACTAATAATTATTTCAATACAGGGAATTAGCTGGTGATTTTACTACTTTACATTTGTAAGGTTGTTGGCTAGGCCCCTCGCGCCATGTGAAAAGTGAACCAAGCAAGGACATCCAACTATAAAACTGGTGTTCAATGTTTTTGGTAAAGGACGATATTATCATCCTATATCCCAAGGATATAGATAGAGGATGGATTTAATCTGAACTGCTAGGTCTGATCATTTTCTAATAATAGAAAAGACCAAAAACTAGAGATGCCATTTTGCCGAATACAGAATATTCGGTCACGCTAGCGGCCGAAGCGCTGAATATTCAGCGGCCTAATTTTCAGCAAAATATGTGTATATATCGCGTATGATCGCGACGATTTTTTCATTGGCGAGTAGATGGTGTCACGACAAGAATTATTTGAAAACCCTTAAATGTGGTGGTCATCAAACGCAAAAAAGTATCTAAGCCTGAAAAAGTTCTCTAAGATTTATCTATTAGCTTCCGGCAGTAGTTTATGAGCAAAAGTGCAATAAATGGTGAAACAATCGTTTTCATTCATAAAAACTTGCAACTTTTTTAAAGAATTAAACGTAAATATATATGATTAAAGTAAATACATTTTTAGTAATATGTTCGTGTTTTTTTTCATGATTTGGTAATCGGTATTCGGCCGAATATTACGCAACATTCGGCCGAATACCGAATAGTAGCTGAATATTCATGGCATCTCTAACAACGGGCAACTCCACTACCTATCCTGATAAATAGAACCCAGGAGCTGTATTTCAAACACATTTTCCGTAATATTTACTCTTTTACTCAACTACCTAACATTTCCGCTAAACACTAGGTAATTTATTGCAAGCGCCCGCGCCGGCGACACATACATGATGTAATCTTATCAGAATCTGATTAGAGACCTGTTTCTCAACATCTTAATAAAGGTACTATGGCCAGTGTGTAGGAATTTATCTTAAACATTTTGCTTTACGGATTTTTAATAAAAAACCCCGGATGTCTGATGTAACCAATATTTTGTAACATTATTTTCATTTAAAATAGTGTCCATGAAATTTCTTTCCAGCTATTACGCAATTAGGTAACACATTTTAAAAGACTAATCTGCTCGTAAATCATTGCGTTATTTACGTTGTTGAGCAGTTTTTTTTTTCGAACTTATGAAGCAATGGATTAGCAATCTGTTTCAAAACGATTCAGATTGTGATTGATCGTGTATTACGCTATTCGGGTGCTGTTCTTCTCCATAGGTACCTACTACACTTTGGAATGGGCAACTAGTTTCACCTTTCTGACTGACCGACTCCTTGACAATTCAAAAGTGCCTGTAGTTGGTTTAATTGAAATAAATGCTTTGAGTTTGAGTTTTTAATCTCTGATTAGTAAAAACAAGATACCTATATTTAGTAACCTATTCCGCTAAACTATTCCTAAAGAGTCATAAAAAACCCTATAACAGATCGACACGTGTTTTGTCTCTCAAAGAGGCATCCTCAGGATGAACGATTGACGATGATGGACGATTGACTTGTCGCGAACCCGAACACGACATGTTGCCACGCCGAGTGCTGGACGTTGCAGCACACCGCCCGACAACCTCACAGCACCAACCTTGTAGTGTTGCTCTCTAATTTTCAGTTTCTTTATTTCATCACTCTTTTCTATAACCTCATGATCTACGTCTAGGACCAATACGCCAGTTTCTATTTCGATATAATGAAAGAAAAAAAAGAAAGAATGAAGATACATTTATTTAGCACTGACTAAAACCAATCTAAATCTTCTCCCAATCCAAAAACACATCCACCATGTCATTGTAAACTGTTTCCTTTCCTTTACACGCAATGATTGAACGTTACAAACTTACAATTTTGGTTCACAATTGACTCCGGTCAGTTTTTCTTAAGACCGGCTTGATTAAGTCAGCAGAGCTGCGAGACTCCCGAGGATGCTAACTTAAGGCTATCTGTATTCGTCTTTCCACGAATGAGGCATGAGGCAGGCCTCTATATATAACTTGTTTGTTAATTTCAATTAATTTTATTACTTAAGGAATGTTGGCCGTGTTCAAGTGTCTAAAATTTTTGTATGAGTGCTCACTCGCGTTCTTAGTAAGTGAAGTAACGTTCAAATTCAAAATCAAAATATTTTATTTCACATAAACCTACATGGGCACTTATGAAACGTCAGAAGCTAGGTGCACGGTTCCAATTGGTCGTTTCCTATGGAGAAGAGCCGGCAACAAACTCCACGGTTACTCTTTTAAAAAATTCACACGGAAGACTGTGGTTAGTGGATTATCTTCATCCATCAGATCCTTATCCTAACTACTTACCTTGATTTTAGTTTTTTAGTTCAAAGGACCTGTTGGCACAGCAAGTCTTTAATCTATATTATTTAAGTTTATGACCGATTAAGATTGTGACTATACTAACATTTGCCAACTCGACTATCATCGGATAATTAGATGACAAAATAATCTGGCAAAGGCAAAGTTTTGAAATTAAAGTCATAGCCACACTGCATCCTTTTAAAGTCTGCATTTGATTCGTCATAACACCCAAGGATTTAAAACAACAAAACATCTAACTCCCAAAAACCAGTATCACCAAATACACGGAACTGTATTTTTTTTACTAATAAAATTAACTCCATCCGAAAAACGAGCAAAGGAAGTAAACATCGGAACCGCACTTTACTATAACTTGACTGTATAATTAAGGTTTGCGACTACAAACCCGACGCGCCAAATGACAACCTTGCCGCCATTTTGGTCCGTAATTTCGGTCTGCGTACGCGCACAGATTATAGTGCGAACGGACATTAGTGGCGACCGACGACACGTGATCACTGTCATTGGGAACGCATTCGATTGGGGATCGATATTAAAAAGAAATCGATTTCTTGCGGAGTTGTGGTTTAGATGTGGATTTGCGCCTCGTAAGATGAGTGTTCTTTTAGAAATAATGTAATCGAAAATAGAATATTTTCTATTTGCGCTTTGGTTTCCGTTCTCATGATTTTTTTAGAAATTGCTAAGAATTCAGCTGTATACTCTTCTCTAGACAGCAGTGGTGGCCCAGTGGTAAAGGCTGCGACTTACAAGTAAGTCGTAGGTTAGAACACTGACAGGCGCTTTACTTTATGTAAATTATTTCATCACCACTGCTCTCAAAACGGTGAAAGAAAA
Source organism: Eupsilia transversa (assembly GCA_914767815.1). NCBI lineage: Eukaryota > Metazoa > Arthropoda > Insecta > Lepidoptera > Noctuidae > Eupsilia > Eupsilia transversa. The sequence continues at coordinate 9,233,579 of OU611893.1, read as the reverse complement.
CATCGTGAGAAAACCCGGCATGTCCTAGAACCAAAAATTCGAAGACATGTGACTGTGACATCTACCAACCAGCACTGGGCCCGCGTGGTGGATTACGGCCCATTCCCTCTCACAGTGAGAAGGCCTATGTCCACAAGCAGTGGGAACATTATAGACCGATTATGCTACTCTTCTCTAACTGTCTACCATGTACCTTATCTATCTATGAAACTTCCTTGGACGGTGTTATTATTGTGCTGGATCTATTCTTATAAGTTATTCTGATCAACTTCCACTAAACACATACAATTTTTATGGAATAATTTATGTTTATTTACCTCTGTTAAGCAATGTTAATTTTAGGAAAGGACACAGCGCAAATCTAGCTAAGTATAAGGCTCCGTCTTAAGCCAATGAGAAGCTTGAAACAGGAATTTTCATAAGTAATAAATCCATTATGCTTAACAATGCAAAATACTCAGACCAAAAAACTGTATTGTGCAATATAAATTCTCAATTTACTCAACGCCCTTCGCCAATACGCCATAGATTTCGCAACTTCAGGAAGCAAAAAATTATCATCAACAATCAATCTGCCTAGCCTTTCGGTTTCCAGTCTAACCGGATGCAGCTAAATTGTGTAAGTTTTACATAGAGCGACTGCCTATCTGACCTCGACAACCCAGTTACTACATAACACGATACCCCTTGGCATGACTGGTGGTCAGACTGTTGGCTTCTGAATACCCGTAGCGACTGTCAAATATCTACGAATGACATCCGGGACCAACGGCTTAGCTTGCCTGCTATTGTTTAGCAGCGAGCCCCTCATAAAATTATCATCATCTTCCTATCCTAAGTATTTGAGGATGGCTACTTCATGTAGAAGACTCTATAAACGTTCTTTTTTGATATACCCATTCCATACTGTTTGTTCCCATTTGTAGTTATCCCTACCAACCGTCATATTATAGACCCTTTCTAGCCACTTCATCCATCACACAATCCATCCACCATGTCCTCAGTATCCTGTAGTATCCAATAGCTGTCATCATTGTCATCATCATCTTCGAGCCCTTGTCCCATGTTACTTGAGGTCGGGGCAACACGTTTACTTCTTCCATTCTCCCCGTCAACCGTCACGCTATCATTAACTCTCTTCTCTTTCACATCATACAATCCATTCATCTTTTCTTTGGTCTTCCTCTCCCACTATTCATCAAAATTTATATTCATGACTCTTTAAGTCAGATGCGTTTCCTCCCTTCTCATCACATGCCCATACCAAGTCAAACAATTAAGCAAAAAGCAATAACGATAAACCACGAATTTCCACATTGCATATAACCAAATATGACAGACACTGAACAAAATAACATAATCACTGAACTGGCAGACTAATTAGCTAATCAGTGACTTGACGAATTCTTAAAACATGGTGACTAGATAGAAAGAGAGAATAACATGAAAGTGAATGATGTAATACAATTTGGACATAACTGGGATAGTTGCACATAACATTTTGAAGAAATGTGTAAATGGTGTTGAAAGTTGTGAGATAGCTTCATCGTTATGATCAATAATGGTATAGTATCGAATGCAGCACCCTGATACACACATACGTACACACGATCAATCACAATTTGAATAATATTGAAGGATATTGCTAATCCATTGCTTCATATGTTTGAAAAAAAAACTTTGTCTGAAATAAAGTATTCTATTCTATTAACGAAATGCGCAGATTTTGACCAATGTCTGTTTGGCAGAAGATTTTAGATGAATTCCCACAATAAGGGAGGAGGAAATTCATCCTTTAGAACGAATAAATAGTCGATGAAAGTTTGTATGGTATTTTGACATTTTTGACAATGGGAAGTGTCATCGGGCACATGGCTTGTATCTAATAAAAAATGCTTCTAGTTGTGCAAGTTTTTTAGTGTAGACCGATATCAACAATTATCAACCATTAATAGCTTTTCAATAAAGACGATAATATTGTCAATAACTAGTTAAAGATCTAGTTTACTGCAGTTTAAAATTTCACCTTCATGTAGAAGACAGTATAAACGTTCTTTTTTTATATTCCCTTTCCATCTGTAGTTAGTAGTACTTAAAGGTGTTGCCTCACCGGGAGCATTCGCCTGTAATGTAACGTTACAGATTCAATTTTGAGCATTACCTTACAATACTGCCTCCCTGACTGACGAGCATTCGGCTATAACGTAACATTTTAAATTCGATTTTGAGAATTACGTCACAATACAGGCAGTATTGTGACAGAAATGTAAAATTTTAGATAAAATATTACAGACATTGCGCACTGTAATGCTCGGCTCTCCTCCCTCACTGATATAATGCTCGAATTGTATCATTACAGGTTGTGCACTGAAATGCTCGGTTCTCCTTCCTCACTGATGTAATGCTCGAATTGTATCATTACAGGTTGTGCACTGAAATGCTCGGTTCTCCTTCCTCACTGATGTAACGTTGGAATTGTATCAATACACCTGTATTTGATAATTGATGTAATGCTCGACTCTGAACGTTACATTACAGGCGAATGCTCCCGGTGAGGGAGCACCTTAAAGGTAGTAAGTTATACTACTATTTATGACAACCGACTGCCAAGAAAGGCGTTAGTGGCACATTGCCCTTAGCTTACTACTATAACTTGGTGGTTCAACATGGGAATTTGCAATTTTATGCCATATGCCAATAATAGGCATGTATTTTATAGTTTTTTTTTTGGGTCGGTTTTGGAAACAAAATCTTGTTCGTTTCCTTTTTGTGTTTTAATTATTGTAACTAGTAATAAAATTACCTTATTATTCAAAATGTGCGAGAAAAAAGCTTATTTTATGTTTGTATTATGATAGGTATTCCATGACTATCAAGGAGATTTAAGAAGTCGTCACATATATTATAGAGGAAAGCAAGTTAATTAGATATGACTCAGATACTTTCAAAATGGATTTTTGGTTGTGGAGAGCGTAGCATATATTTTAGATTTCGATACTATTTCAGCAATTTTAATAGGTAACTCTAAATCTAAACTAGAAAACTATTTCTATCTCTAAAATTCATTAGTAAATCCAAACCCCACAGATAAACCCACACATACTCAACAGAACTCTAATAATTTCCACAAGCGTGCGCTATGCCGCGTAACTTATGCGCGCGCATAAAAAGCAGCGCCTGCGCAGCCGACGGCATCCAGCCCTAATAACTAACCATATCTGACTCACCACTTTTTAACTACACATTTTTTTCAAGCGAAACTCAACCTTATTAACATGTAAATTCCCTATGCTTATTGGATAGTGTTATAATTGTTAATTAAGCTTTAATTGCCGTGCGCGTCAAAAAAGTACCAATCCATGAACGGAAACTGCTTGTTAAGAAAATGGAATGTGGGGGAGGGATTGAAGCTAGTTTTTTTTTGTCTATGATTTAAATGGTGATGTGACTGCCAGCCCATGACATCCTAGAACCGGAAAATTGCAGAAAATGCAGAAATAGAAATGAACAACTCCTTTGCTTAAGTACCTAACGACTTCTAGAAATTGTTTCCTCTCATTCTATATGAGAATAAAATACCAATTTGAAAACTAGTATTTCATGTCAGGAAACCTGACCTAAAACCTATCGCCACTGACATAAAAAACCGGCCAAGTGCGAGTCAGACTCGCACTCGAAGGGTTCCGTACCGTAATATGATTCTATAATACATTAAATTACTTAGCATGATCCTCCGTTATATCGAAAATACTGCAGCATTAATTTTGAAATAAATATTAGTAAAGTTGAGGATTAACGATAAAATTTTCTAAACAGATAAAAATATCTAAGTTACCTTCAAACCGAACAATAAACTGCTGTCATTCAAAAAATACTTTCAATTAGATCATAGCGCCTTGCATAATAACGGAACTAAAACTATAAAGCAGATACTATGGTTTTTAGGTTTTTCAATAACCATTATTTTCACCGTAAAAATAAATTACCTAAACTATCGGCGCCTTGGAGCTTAAGTATGAGTATTGGTATGAGGATTTGAGCTGAGGTATTATCATAGAAATTCTTATATCTATGGGTATTATAGACTCTTAAAATCCCGCAAAAAATGGCGGAAAACCACTTATGGCGAAAAGACACATATATTAAGTTTATTTAATTTTTATAGCGGTAATAGATTTGCACAATCTGTGAAAAATTCAGCTGTCTACCTATTACGGTTCATGAGATACAGCCCGCTGACAGACAGATGGCCGAAGGGACAGTGGAGGCTTAGTAATAGGGTTCCGTTTAGCACCCTTCGGGTACGGAACCCTAAATAGGTTCCAATTTTGTGTCACTCTGTACTATTATTTCCCTCCAAATACACTGCCACAAGGACCTTTTGACGCTCTAGTGACATTAACAGAGGGGGGAGGGGCGCAACCTCGCTATTGGTAAACATTTGTGGAATATCGTTTGGTAAAAATTGGTGGATTTTTTTTGAGGAGCAGTGGTGGCCCAGTACTCTCAGGCATTTTACTTTGTGTAATAATTTCATCACCACGAATTTTAAAACAGTGAAGAAAAACATCGTAAGAGAGATTAGAGAGGAGGAGAGGAGGGGGGGAGGAATGGGAACATTATAGGCAGAAAAAACAAGATGGCGACGTTAGTTCCGATTTTGGCCACGCGCCAAAAGATCATTTTACAGCTATAAAATGCGTAATAGCAGTCTGTAAAATGCCGAACAATAATCATAATCACTTACCGGTAATAAGGAAAAGGCTGCGGCACATGCAGATCCATAGGCATCGATGCATGCGCGTGCGCATGGGAGTACTCGTGTTGCATCATGCCATGCATGCCGTGGCCCAGCATGGCCGCCCACGGCGAAGACGCGAAACCACCAGGGTGCTCCATCATTACCTATAGTTCCATTTTTTTAATCACTATTAGTTCCACATTCAAAATCATTTTTCACTTCACTGTTCCATTTTTATAATGGTTTCACATTTCGTTAGCAGAAACAAGATGGTTGACGCTTTTTGTGTTCCATTTTCAAAATAGTTTTGTTTTTTAGTGTAATGCTAAAAAGTTAATTATAAATTAATAACTTATATGTCAGCAATTAAGATATTCATAAGTTTATTGCTTAAAAATTCGTGTCAGTTTTTATGGTCAATGCCAAATAAGTTCAAAAATATGTAGTTAGCTCATTAATATGATAATAATGTTGACACCTGTGTAGGACTTGAGAAGTTAATTCGAACTAGTATTTTTAGATAACTAATCAAGAAAAAATTACAAGCCCGTATGAATGCAGACTACTTTTTAATAAAACTTGGTTCAATATCGTATCTTCTATCCCAAGATTTTTCAATTAGTATTTTATTGTATCACACACATCACATGGATTGATCACCAAAACAGTTGCACCTATTGACACTTCCTACCTTTGCTTCGGAAAGATCAAATTATTTATAACATAACATCACGCCTGTATTCCCCGAAGGGTTAGGCAGAGGTGTACCCATAGTACACCCACATTTCGCCAGTTATGTTTAAGTCCCATGTAATAGGGGGCGAGCCTATTGCCACAAATCCAGACACCGGGCTGCTACTGAGCGATTCCAGATGGAACAACCCAATAACACTTTGTCCGACCCGGGAATCGAACCCAGGACGGAAATTCTTTATCTACACACTAATATAAAGAGAAAATATTTTTATTTTTGTTTGTAAAAAACTAGGGGAACGATTGAAATAATTCTTTCACCAGTAGAATGCTATATCATCACTGAGTGCGAATTTCACCAATGAAACTGAACGCGATCAGCACATCTAAACCGAGTTCAAGAGCCGTCAGTGTCAATATTCCAAAGAAAGTAATGACACTGACAGCTCTTAAACTTTGTTTATGTGCTGATCGCGTTCAGTTTTTATTGGTGAAATTCGCCCTTAGTAACATAGCCTAAATTTTATAAAGATATAACGCGGGCGAAGCTAGTGTTAGATACAGCATTACAACAACCAATTATGAGGTTAAATACTACTTTCAGAACCCGAGGATTACTCTACTAAAGCTTGAGGGCTATTGATGAGACTAAAATCGCACTTATTAACCTAGGGCAGAAATGTATTTATATTTATTGGTACTACTCGTAAATTCAACCGTTAAATAATTGTTTACTTTCTCGACCAATCGCTCTCAGTTAGACAGTAGTCATCGTGCAAACGTTTTCATTACTTTAGAAAATATCACGTCTTTTTTTTTTCACAAAAAACCTAATGTAAATATGCTCAAACCAATTTTTCCAGCCGACTGCCATCGAAATTGAATAGATATGCAATCAATCTGTGTGCAAATAAAATGTTATGATAACGGCCGCCTGTTTGTTCTAGCGAGTGCCTGCTTGCGCTAGCGCAACGAACTTTGATGTTCGGCTAACATCGTAAATCATCGGCAAATAAATGAAATGACGTGTATGGTGTGACTTTACATGTGGTGACGTCTGCCCAAAAATCTTGCTATACTTATTTAAATACCCATTTTATTACATAAACCAATAATTGGTTGATGACGATTGTTATTCAATTTTAACATGTAATAGAAAACTGTAGAATTAGAATTTTTCCATAGATCATCGGTGGAAAAACCTAATTCTAGACATTGACTGAAAAACAGAACATCTCTTTGTCGAAGGAAGTACCTATATGCTTTGATTTTTACTTAGAACCTTGGGGATCCTCACCATCCCCATGGGTTAAGATCTCTGATGTCTAATCTGTAATAATCTCACCGTGAAAACTTAAGTAAAGTGAGCTGTCAGTCCACCAGGGGCCTAAGTCTACTAATTTATAAACGTTACAATGGTCTCTCAAAGGTGAGTTTTTGACAGTTTTTGTATGGTAAATCTGTCAAAAACTCACCATTGAGAGACCATTGTAACGTTTATAAATTAGTAGACTTAGGCCGTTGATGTTAGGGACTGACATTAGTGGCAGCTCGCTTCAAACTCACTTCACCTAAGTTTTCACGGTTAGATCTTTACTGAATAGACCGGCTGATCTCATAGGTACTAGGACACCTAAAGTGTACCGCGTGAGATTGGTGATGATCTGGGGACCATCATCAATCCCACGGGGTACGGTCGGGGTTCCAAGTGAAACCAAGGCATACCAAGTATATTTTTTTCGATCGACCCAATTATTTAGCCACAAACCCCTTAAATATCAGTCAATCCTTACAGTTAAATTGACAAACTTGCAAATAAAATCACAGAGATCACAGCATCTCAGCTTCGAATTTAGATGATGGGTCTAAAGCCTACCATTACTTTGGCACGGAATTGAACTCTGAACCTGACACCTTAGATTTGGTACGTGACTTTGAGTAGTGCCGACTCAGTGCGTAGATACTAGATACATTCCACTGGGTATATAGGAATTTTAGTTCACCAAATATTTTTGTAAGTAAATTTTGATTCCTCTTTTCAACTAAAACGTGAGCAGCACTTTAGCATTAACTTATAACAAAACATCGAGCACTCGCCGTTTAAAATGTTTATGGAACCGCTCTTCGGACACGAAGCCGATGGTTTGTTACAACCTGATTTTAAAAACCAACGAGCGTATTAGTGTAACATTTTATTGAGCAAAGGCACGAAATCTGGCGATGTGGAGTGAGGTGTGCGGGCCGAGGGCAGGTCGTGAATTGTTCAAGTTCACTCGGTGATGTTACAAAACAATGTTACAGGTTAATGCTCACTCGCCATGAGCATTAGGTCGAACACAACGTCGAGCATTCGAAGGAACTTTACATTGCATAGGAAAGGAATGTTTTTTAAATTGAGCTTTTGCTTGTATTGTACACACGGCTACATATCAAGCATTTCCAGTATAAGCTGACCTCTCATAGTACGGAAATCCTATACAATGCGAGATCAGCATAAACTGGAAATGTATAGCTTGATATGTAGCCGTGTGTACCATTCATAAGAACGTTACATAACATGGAAATGCTCGACAAAATGCTCAAGTGTATACTTACTCACCTGAAGAGTTACAAAATTTCAAAAGAAATATACCTATCATTGCGAAACTGTTTTATAAAAAATTTAACAGTCAAAATCAGGTAACAAGTAAACAGTTTCTGCAAATGCAGCTCAATACCAGTATTTTACAAGGAGCGATTGCCTTGCTTACCTCCACAACCATTACTGGGAAATAGATACCCCTTGGTAAGACTAGTTAAAGACTGTTAAAGATCAAAAAGATAATGGAGGGGTCTCGATATATTATGGATGGTCACCCATCCACGGACCGACCGCCGCAAGTGTAGCTTCGATTGACCTTTGCGGCTGTTATTACTTAGCTATAAATCAAACATTCTGTAAAAAACTAATATCGATAAAAGAAAATGCAGCCCAAACAGACAAGTGTCAGTGTATAGTACATTACTATCGCGGCCAGCCACTCAAGCATTGATGGACGATAGTGAAAATGTGGGCCGAGGCGTGGCCGAGGCACACAATGTGAGTCCATCAATGCCTGGTTGCGGCCAAGGCTTGCATAGTACTTTTCTCAAATAATGCGCGGAAATTCAAACAAAGTAAATTAATTATAAATTCTAGAATCAATGACGATAATTTTTCACGCGCCAATATGTTCATTTGTTTCTTCTTTACTTTAAACAGTTCGATTTGCAAGCGAAATCGAACTTTAAATAAAATCGTTGATAAGTTACCTCCTTGGTTGTGTTGAAGTAAAAAGTTAGTTCCATTTTTAAATAACAGGACAGATATCGATTTTCATAGTAACTTTTCTGGCCGCATAGTCATTTGTTTTTGACCAGTATAGCAATTTCAATTTATCTCGAAGAAGGTTGTCAAAATAATGCTCCAATTTCCAAGCATGTTTGAGAATAATAAAAATTAATTTTATCTATACAACTGTTAGCGAGATCTTTGTACCTATCTGTAAACATTAATCCTTTACTCTAAACCTATATTTAAACCACAATTTGTAACTAACAAAGCAAAAACAGCGGACTATGCGTTGATCTAGGGGTTCCCGGAGAGCCACCACAGGAGGCATGGGATCCCTGGCAGACTGACGGGAGGGCTAATGATCAAGATAACAAACTAATCAATGAGAATCAACAGGGTAGAGGAGGATAGGAGTATTGGGACAAAGATGGTGGAGAAAAGGATGGAGATCGCGTATGAAGTTTGCAGAATCTGTGAGAAAGGATTGCAATGTATAGAAAGTGTTAAAACATCATTTCAACACTTTTTTTTAAATCTGCTGTATAATATATTGTGTGCCTTTTAATCTGTGGTTTCTGTCGACTATTGTTTCCTTTTTTTATTGTTTTTTTTTTAGCTGTAAGTCTTCCATGCTGTAATAAATAAATAAATAAAATAAAAATAAAGTCTCGTGCAGACTGGATCGACGCGACGACGCTATGCGACTCTAACAATACAATTTCTAAGACGTCACCGTTCAGCTCACCAGTATGCACGAACCTTAAATGTATATTCTTTCTTTATCACTGCAAGGGTAAGAATTAAACTTCAAAATGATCCAAATTGTGACCGATTGTGTATTGCGCAATTGGAGTGCAGGTCAAACCCATGTGCCAAATTTCATCCAAATCGGTTCAGTCGTATTAACGTGAAGGCGTAACAAAGAAACTCACTTGCGTATTTATAATATGTGTGAGATTATTTATTGAATTATCTACTTTATTTCTTTAATAATGTGATTCATAAATGACTTATTAATATATAAAAAAATTATATCCTAACTTAACTAAAACTATTAACAAACTAATATAATGTGGTGTCAAAAAATTCCGCTAAAATCGCTGTCGGCTGGTAATGACCAAAGAGATTGGCGGCATTACCTTTATTTTATTAGTTAAGATTGGAACAAGAGATTGTGAAATAAAAGATATTTTGAAAATAGTCAATAAAGTGAGGTCCGTATAGGACAGTAATGGCGAAGGTCCACAGAATATTTGAAATTGAAATTCATTTTATTACTTGATAAAAATAATTCTCAAATAACTACTTGCTATCTCATTCATTCTGCCTAGCCTTTTCCCCATCATGTTGGGGTCGGCTTCCAGTTTAATCGGATGCAGCTGAATACCAGTATTTTACATAGAGTGACTGCCTATCTGACCTCCACAACCCAGTAACTGGGTAATACGATACCCCTTAGTAAGACTGGTTGTCAGACTTTCGGGCTTCTGAAGACTCGTAACGACTGTCAAAGATCCACGAATGACAGCCGGGACCAACGGCTTAACGTGCTTTCCGAAGCACGGAGGAGTCTCGGTATGTAAAGATGGTCACCCATCCGCGGACCAACCCCGGCAAGCGCAGCTTAACCTGATGGATCAACCCGTGCGGCTGTTATTACTTGGCCACGAGCTCCTCACTTGCTATCTCATTATCTACACTAATATTACAAAGAGAAAAAAAATGTATTTTTGTTTGTAATGAATAAACTCAAACACTACTGGGCTTATTTAAAAAAAATCTTTCACCAAAGTAATGCTATATTATCACTGAGTAATAAAGGCTATAATTTATGAAGATGTCAAGCGGCCGAAGCCGCTGGCGAAAGCTAGTCTATCATAAGTTTTAAAAATACGATCCTCGCAATAGCTCCCTAGGAAACTTATAAAAATTGCTGAGATAACATCGCAAATAAGTAATTAAGGATTATTATTAAAAAATAATTAATTGGCGTTTTCAGATTAGTTTTGTCGTAATTAGCTAACACAAATGATTATGTAGCAGTCCTAATATTTGAACTTAAATAAAAGAATTAGCAGCGTCCAGGAAATTAAGGTTTCCGCATACAGGTGCAACGCGATAGAGCGACGTGACTCTAGTAGAACAATTTCTTTATGAAAACTTCATGGAAATTGTTGTGCCAGAATCGCGTCCAACGTCGACGTCGATTTCGCGTCGCGCCTGTCTGCGGGAGCCTTTATAGTTTCCTTCATTAATAGGTAACACCAATATGAGATACATTCTACTTAAAAGAAACGATGTTCCTATATTTTTACTCATGAGAACAAATCTTCAATTATAAAGAAAAACCCGTAGGTAATGTCAATTAGTGAACAATAAATTCCCATGATACTAACACCACTAGAAATGCCCACATTATGTACACAGCCGACACACGAACATTTGATATATTGACATTGTGCGTATACGCACCACAATGATTGTTTTCGTCTGTCAAATCGGCACTTATTACTGAGCCGATGATCATTATTTGTATAGAGCCTAAATATTGCGTTAATGTTTTGTTAACCTCAAGGGATTTAAGATTAACAGGTTTTTTTTGTTTGTTAAGTAATAACAGATGTTTGTATTGGACATGCGCAAGAGACGGTTCTAGTGAGTTTTATGATGTTTAGCTAAATTAAATAGTTTTGTAATTTTTTTATTTTATTGAAAATTTTATTTCAAAATATTCTCAATTATTTTTAACTGAAAGATAGTGTAAGGTATGTCGACATTATGCCTATTTGTTTCTTTATAATCTGTAACACTGACCGAAATTATAATAATTACCAAATTTAATTAATCAATCCAAGTCGCAATAAAGCACAAATCCACAATAATCATTCAACAACCTCGTAGCAACACAATTTAGTTAAAATTTTCGCCACTCATCACATTTCAGTACAGGCACAGACACTAAACGGCCTACCGCAACCGCACACGCGTTAGAAAAAAAAAAAAAAAAGGGCAAAGCGCGCGAATGTCAACTGCCAAACTTTTCCCGCGCGCCACAACACGATCGGATACACGCGCGAGTGCATGCGTCACTATTTACATGCATTTTGGTAATACGTTGTCGGAGGTGAAAACACGTGTGCCGGGTCTGTCGGTCCAGCGGTCATTGAGTATCTGGTATCAAAACTATACGCCGTGCGGGTGGATGTGTGCGCCGAACCGGCCCGGCCATACGGCGGGCATACGAAACAAGCCCCGACTACACTGCACGGAGCACGGAGCGTGCTGTCGAATATCTGAACATCACGTCGGCTGTAATTGGGTTAGGCTTACGTGACACGGGAGCGTGGCACGTTCCTAGTACGTCCCGCTGTTATGGGGTGTGCCCTAATTACGTACGCCGAAATGTTAGGTGTGCGGAAAAATGCGGTTTTTCTAACGCGAATGTGGGACAAAGGGTCTTTGTGATATATAATTAGATGCTAATTAATTGTCAAAATTAAACAATACCACGTCATACGGTTATCTGAGTAATCAGAGCGGTAATTATTAAAAAAGAAAAGGGAGGTTTACAGCTTATAACTTACTAAACTTAACACAGAAATAACACTTTTTTTTTTCGGTCATAAAAATCCTTCCATTTCAATTATAAGAAAATGCCCAATATTTTTTTTTTGTATTTTCCCTTGAATACTTACCTAAACATATTCTTTCCAAAAACATGATAATGTCATTCCAAAGATAAATGGATAATTCGTCAAAAAAAATGGCATGACAACACAAAACATATAAAAAATATGAAATATTCAAACAACCAAACATTTCACCGATGACTAAGCTCCAACTTCATTACGCATATCATACTTAAAACCAACGAAACATTTTAATATTGTGAGTACCGTAACTTAAAAATAAAAGTAAAATATTCTCACGCTTTACATTCTAACCTGTGACCTAGCCATGTTTTGACATTTCTAACTGTCATAGCAATAAGATACTGGCCAGTATAACATGAACTTTCTATCCTCTCTGGTTCTGAACAATTGAGGTGTAATAGGGGGGAGTGTACATGTATGCAAGGGTCATTATTAATTGGTTATGGTGATAGTAATTGCAGACAGAAATGGCAGAGGTGTGAGTAAGCCATAACGGTGTTTTGACTTTGATACGAAATATAATTGAGGAGGCTTATTGTCTTTTATAGTTTTCTTATTTTTTTTCGTGTAAATGGTAAATTATTGGTTTTTGAAATTATTCTGATATTTATTGGGTTTGGTAGTTTCTTTTTTTCTTAGAATAAAAAAATTAGGTAAGTATCTATAAAAAAAAAAGTAGTACCGATTTAACCTATGAAAAATGTTTTTGTTCAGGCAACTTAAAGTAAGCCCTAAGTTTAACTTAAGAAACAGGATAAATGTATGCATTTTGTTCTAAAACTACCTAGGTACATTATTTTACTTGAGATTTATTTAAAAGAGGAAAAACAAAATTCAAGAACAAACTGAACCAAGTAAAGTCCACTTTACGAATTAACTTATATAATTCATATTTTTTATCCCAAAAAACAACCAATGAAATAAAACAATAACTCTCCCACCCCTTTCATCCCTGACTATGCATCCATTCAACTACTTACCACATATTTTTGTAAAATTCATATTCGTGAGTGGGGGGCAAAGTCCAATTTAACTAGACCTATCATTACTAAATATTTTGGAACAAATTGATCAAACACAGAGGTCATCGTAAACTGGTGGTATTACAATGATGGTCACCTCAAAAAGGTTGTAATTCTGATTTAGTGCCTTAAGAAGATGTCTGGTGACACTCCCCTTAAGTGAGTATGTCATATTGAGAGGTATACCCCTTAACGCTTGCTTATATTTTTGCATTACAAAAATTAATGAAGCTATAAATAAAAATTGTAGACGTATAGTGACAGCTTAAATGATTTATTAGCGCCATAAAATATTATTTAAGTATTAATAACTTTACCTAGTTCTATTTTATATTTTATTTATGATCCTTAATCTACATGGACCAATTACTAGACCATGACGAAATTACAAATTTTATGCACGGTAAACTTTAATTTATAATGAAACTTTAATTGGAACTCGTTAATAACCAGCAATAATGAAACGTATACTAATTTGTAATGATGGAACCAACAAAAGAAGCACGACATCGAAAAATAAAAACATTTTACTACATAATAAAAAATAAATTACATTTTCATACAAATAAAACATTATCGAACTAAAAAAACATCCGAACCGAGGTGCGAACGGACCAAGAGTGACAGAAACGGGTATACGTCTACTGCGACGTTTTAAATTTCGAACAGCGCGCTCTGATTGGCTGGTTGAGGGGCTCGCGAGGCGTGGGGCGCGGCGATTGGCGGGAAGGCGTGGTGCTAACGGGGCATTCTGGGTCACTGATGCTAATAAATTAGTTTTGAGCGTTATAGAATATGCCTGTTTTATGAACGTAGCGGTGCTACGGCGTAGCGCTACGAGTTACGTAGATAGATAATGTTTGGAGTTCTTATTAATAAAGTATGGCTGTCATTAGATTTACACTTTATCTTTACGGAGCAAGCAAAGCAGCTTAGACTAAGTGAATTTACACGTTTGTAACAATTTCCTTCATAGATTCTTTCATGATATTACATTTTCAGAGTATACCTAAAAACAAAAGAAAATCGTTGACTCAAGTATTTGTTTTTTTATTTTAAATAACCTATTTTATCAAAAACTGGGTACAATACCTCCGGTTAACCTTTGCCCTTCCACTTGTGCAATTGATCGAAGGTCACGTCCAACTCGGACGTGCCCTACCCGTCATTGCATTGCGTCGTCACCCAGAAATGAAGTTGAGAAGTCTCACGTATCTGTAATGGCAGCGGCTGTCATGTCCTGCAAACTGGAGCACAGATTGAAGGAAAGAAAGAAAATACATCGTTGGTCTAGTGGTTGCAAGCGCTACTCCTGAGTATGAGGTCCTGGGTTTGATTCCCAGGTCGGGCAAAGTATTATTGGGATTTTCTATCTGGAATTGGGCTGGCGAAATTTAGGTGTACTATAGGTACACCTCTGCCAATCCCTTTGGGGAAACAAGGCGTGATGTTATGATAAAAAAAATCAAATACGTAAAAAGTGTAAATCACGATGTAAGAAAAATGCAGGTAGAAATATGTAGGTGTGGTAGGAATTCTCCCTTTGACGATTCCTTGCACAGAGTCCACTACTAAATAGATAAGAAAAATAAGAGCCAGTTTATCGAATAAACAGATAATAGAGACGGACTGACGAATAGACAGACAGGCATCCTAACTTCCTAATTAATATTATAAATGTGAAAGTGTTTTTGTTTGTTACGCTTCCGCGATAAAACGGTTGAACGGATTATATGATACGGACGCTCTTAAAAATACGGGAATTTCCCTTCTGATCACTCTCCTTCCTTATTTTTGAAGAAGGAATTTAAAAAAAAGGAAAAGGCCTGCAATTTCCGGCGTTACATAATTGCGGTACACAGGCTAGTTATATACTTAGTTATTGTCTACTACACCTTCATTTTAGGTGTAATAGTTCCTCATTGGGCAAATCGAGATGTAGAATCAGACTTCAGATTTCAGATTTTTTCTTATAACAGCAAAAATTCTGATTAGCATCTACATAACTAGCATATCGTGTTGTGTAACTGGGTTGTGGAGGTCAGATAGGCAGTCTCTCCATGTAAAATACTGGTATTCAGCTGCATCTGGTTAGACTGGGAGCCGACCTCAACATGTTAAGGAAAAGACTAGGTAGATGTTGAACTAACCTCCTCATTAGAAAACTACCACAAACCCTTTCACGCGTCCTTGACTGGTTTTTGAAGGTCCAAACCTAACAGACAACACACCCAGACTAAAGTCAACCCTATCATCAAAACGATAGGGCTCAAATCAGCAGTGTTACACCACGTGTGAAGATTTAGCATTATGTATGCGGGTTGCGTATTGGTCGATCGATGGCACGAGGAAATTGAGACTCGGAGACTTGGCGGTGTGCTGAAAACAGGAGGTTTTGTCGAAGTATATGTAGGTAGATATTTGTTGGAAGATGTGGTTACAAGTTCGAGTTAGCATAGGCTGCACAATAAAGAAGGGTAGTACTGAATCTATAGGCGAGGAGCTCGTGGCTAATGAAATAACAGCCGCACGGGTCGATCCATCAGGTTAAGCTACGCTTGCCGAGGTTGGTCTGTGGATAGGTGACCATCTTTACATACCGAGACTCCTCCGTGCCTCGGAAAGTACGTTAAGCCGTTGGTCCCGGCTGTCATTCGTGGATCTTTGACCGTCTTTACGAGTCGTCAGAAGCCCGAAAGTCTGACAACCAGTCTTACCGAAGGGTATCGTATTACCCAATTACTGGGTTGTGGAGGTCAGATAGGCAGTCGCCCCATGTAAAATACTGGTATTCAGCTGCATCCGGTTAGACTGGAAGCCGACCCCAACATAGTTGGGCAAAGGCTAGGCAGAATGAGTACTGAATCTATAGGATTTGTTTACAAGTGGTCCCGGCTGTCATTCATAGAATTTTGACTTTCACGGCCTAACCGCCGCCGGCTGGCGCACTTTGGGACTTACTGTAGCCATGCCACTGCCCGAGCCTAGATGCTCTTCGCGCCGTCAGGGACGACACGAGTTTTTTGAAAAAAGAACACATTCATCAGACATTGCATGGCTGACGTATCGCTTAAGCTTAAACAGATTTATTAATACCAGGCCTAACGTCCATTATTTTTTAAGGCTTTTGCACAGAAGCCCAAAAATCTGAAAACCAGACTGACCAACGTATCGTGTTACCCAGTAACTGGGTAATGGAGGTCAGATGGATAGTCGCTCCATGTAATAATAATATACTGGTATTCATCTGCTTCCGGATAGACTGGAAGCCGACCCTAACATAGTTGGGAAAAGGCAAGGCAGATTGATTGATTTAGATGGAATAGGTTGCACAAGAAGTACTTATAGAGATAATAGTGACAGGGTTTGAGATCCTAAGAAAATAATGGAAACAGCGATTGATTCACAAAATAATGGCCTAAATCTACTAATTTATAAACGTTACAATGGTCTCTCAATGGTGAGTATTTGACAGATTTGCCATACAAAAACTCTCAAAAACTGACCACAAATGAGTAGACTTAGGCCCATGTTTGAGATCTGCTACATAGGTTATAGGTACAGATTTTTAGAGTCTCATTAGTTTATTCATGACGTCTGAGAGATGTTTGAACATGAAAGTTGAAAGTTTGTTACCTCCTTGTAACAAAGTGTTGAACAAAACAATATAACAATAATGCTAGTCCTATAGGATTCCTAATAAATTAAATGTTTTGATACTGCTGAAACCACTCTCATTACTCCCTTCATGTCCGACACAACGCTTTCAGGGTATTGGTGGGGCTGCCCCGTTTCTGTAGTGCATCGGGAATGATCGCGGACGCACATATAAATTGCGTTTACGCAACGATGCGAATGAGATGTGCATCCCTGGTGCGCAAAGTACGGGCCAGCGTGGAATGATGGGATGAAATAAATGAAATAAATGTGATGGAATAATGGATGGGATGAAATAAATGTAAAAGTAAAATAAACTAACATAGTTCTTAAGTTTACTAACACATTGAGTCCTGGTTGCTTGATTAAAGAATTTTATATACTTACATATATATTATATTACTAGCTGCTGCCCGCGGCTTCGCCCGCGTGAGTGTCGGGAATTACCCCATACATCCCCATGGGTTTTAAGTATAAATATTGAGTTTCGAGTTAATCGGACAGCGCGTTAAAATTCTTCCATACAAACACTGACACCCCCCAATCCCCCTTTAGGGGGTAATTTAGACGAAGGAGGAGGCGGAGCGCGTGAGGGAGAGGCAAAGTTCGCGCACTCACGCGCCCTGGGCGTCGGGACTCCTTGGAGGATTCCCGGCCACCGTAGGCGCGGGCTTGCGGGCGGTGAGCAATGGGAAGCTCGCCCCCGATAAGGACCAGGGGGCTTACTCTTCAAACTAATTTTAATTCCAATCTAAAGCCAATCCGATTCCAATGTTAATTTCGCAGTCACGTGATTCGGTACTCTTGAAAACAATAATGTCAACATTGGATTGAAATTGGGATTGCCCCGTGATTATTTTTTTAGACGTGAAGTTAGCTATGTTACGCCTCGCAATAGTGTTGGTCAACTCATTATTAAAAACCGGTAATAGGACTTTAAAATGCTTTATCCTTTAAATAACAAGGCTAATAAATACATATGATGTAAATAGTTGTTTAATTGATTAATTGTAACGTATTAAATTCATTTGGGCGTAAGAACATAAATAAAATCATAAAATTAACAATGACTTTGGCTGAATGCGGTACGATCGTTGCCTACACTACAAAAAAAAAGATGGCGTTCAAGTTCTCCAATTTCATAAATAAAGTCAAGTGGTTTTAAGAGTTAGAAGTGAATTCGAAATGCAAGTTTGTTTAGAACATTTAACATAAAGATATCGTTTTTGGTTCCTTCTTAGTTTCAATTATTTATTGGCCGTTAAGTTACGAAACTAATAATAAAGTTGTAAACAAGCGGTAAGTAAAAAGTATACCTACAATCATACTTACTTTATTATTACAAGTAATGTTTTACTTTATTACATTTTTTATTAGTGAAATATTTTTGTTTTGTAATTTCATAAACTTCCTCAAAAAAATTCTTGCTCACTCTATAATTTGCTTTAAATTCGTCTTCATTCACAGAAAACGCATTATCCGTCTATATCATCTGTTTTTATGGGAATTATGTAAAACAGTGTATAATATCTAATGCTAATCGTGCCATATTTTACTCGTATTACTTTAAAAAAAACCACTTAAAACGCAAAACAATTTCTAAAAAGTTACACTTTTGTTATTGGAAAGATCACAATCAACAAACAATCCCAACGTAATATTGGCGCAATATACAGCCGTCAAAATAAAGTCAAGAGTAGCGTTTACAGCACGCCAAGCCCGATCCCGATCCCATTTAGTTCCCCAAAATGGACACGCAATTGTAAATCAATTTGGCGCTAGCGTCGAACTCAAGAGTACGAAACGTCAAAATTCCAATGTCGATAGATCGGAATTGAATTCAAGAGTAAGCACCCTGGCCCGGGTCGACGGCGCGTCGTGTTCCACGCGCGCCTCAAAGAGATGTCAGCAAAACTGACGGGGTCCGCTAGGACCGTTGCCCGCCGGGGTTGCGGGTAGTCCTAAGGGGAAACCGTGGCCCCTGGCATGGCAAGGGAAGGAACACGGGTGGGTTTTAGTCAGTAAAAGTCTGACACGCCCTCCCGCTCCGCCCAGAGCGGGAGAAGTCATTGGATGATTTCCCACCCAAAAAAAAAAAAAAAAATAGGGGGGTAATTTAGAAAAAACAAAAAAGTACAAACTGTATAATTTATTTAGATAACTATTCGTGCGAAGTTTCGTGTTTATTACCTCAAGGAATAAGATTTTTCATACAAACTTTCATCCCTTATTTTACCCCCTTAGGGGTTGAATTTCGAAAAATCGTGATACACGTTATTCTTAATTTTTGGGTTTAAGCATAAATATTGAGTTTCGAGTTAATCGGACAGCGCGTTAAAATTCTTCCATACAAACTTTGACACCCCCCAACCGTAGGATAGGATACTTTTCCGGGATAAAAAGTACCCAGTGTGGTGCCCAGGATATTAAAGAATAATTATACCAAGTTTCATCGTAATCGAACCGGTAGTTTTTGCGTGATACTTGAACAAACAGACAGACAGACAGACAGACAGACAGACAGACAGACAGACAGACAGACAGACAAAAAAAAATTTAATCACACTTTTGGGTTCGGTGTCGGTCTAGTAACACCCCCTGCCATTTATTTTTTTGATATTTTCAATGTACAGAATTTTCACTTCTACAGATTTATTATAAGTATAGATTAAAGAACTCATTAATGAACCTAGACAACACAAAAAAAATTATTAAGAGTTGCAAACAAAACGGCACTTACCGAAAACTGGAATGGAAGGATTGTTCATTAATACAGCCCTCTCACAAAATATTTTCAGTCCATCGCCACGCTCCTTCATCTGAAGCTAAACAAAACCATCTCGGTACACGTTTCAGCAACACCTCGCTTCGGATCGATACAGGCGCGTGACCCGCTTACTAACGGGCCGGGCCTCCGAGCTCCGTCGAGCTCGCTTTTACGGAATATTGTAATTCCTTCGTCTCCTGCCGCCCTGGTACTTGCGTTAATTTCAAATTGACTTGAGTTGAGGTGTTTTTAAAGACAGAGCTATTAAAACTGTTAGGTGTCGTGGAAAATACTGGTATTGAGGTGTTTCTAGGTAGACTGGAAGCTGATCTCAACATGTGTAGTTGAGAAAAGGCTAGGAAGATGGTGGGTTTCTTCACTTTTTCAGTCGCACATAGGTACAACAAAGTGGAGCTCCAAAGACTTTGACAAAGACAACTATAAACTACTATTTCTCAGTAGCAGCCCGGAGTCTGGATTTGTGCCCGGTTGATGGCAATAGGCTCGCCCCCTATTACATTATTAATCTATTATTATTAAACTTACACATAGTTCAGAAACATACAAAGAACATGAAATGAAATTTAAACCAACAGAAAACTTAGAAAGATTTAACAGCTGGTCCCAAACTAGGCACAGCCTGTATCTTGGTGACCCAAACATAACTGGCGAAATGTGGGTATACCTACTATGAGTACACCTCTGCCTAATCCTTCGGGGAAACAAGGCGTGATGTTATGTATAAAAGATATCTCTAACGATATTCCCGCATTTATGTTATAGCCATAGGCCCAAGGTCAATATAAGCCAATAATCATATGAATGTTCTATCATAAAATTAAACATGGCCTCACGCCTGATACAGTCACCTGCACGTGACATACCTCTCACAGAAATCACGAAGAAAAAGCTCTCTTGTTTAACCCCCGACGGAAAAAGAGGGGTGTTATAAGTTTAACGTGTGTATCTGTGTATCTGTCTGTTCCCTCGTAGCTCCCAAACGGCTGAACCGATTTTTATTTTTTTTATTTTTTTGAAAGCTGTCTCGTGTTTAAAAAAATACGCACGGCCGCGTATCTTCGCTGCAGGATACCACTTAGTTCGATGCGATACCGGTAAGAAAGCATTTCATGAAAAAATATTTTCGAAGCCTTGCAAAACGAATGCACTAGGTACCACTGAGTTTAGAGTTATGACAATGAGGAACAGGATGTAAAGTTCACTCATCCTCTATAGAAAAGGGAGAAACCTCCGACTAGACGGGTATTGCGTTTGGTGGGTAACTGCCCGACGATTGATATCGGGAAGTTATATATATGCTGATCACGCGGTAAACTCCGCTTGCGCGATTCAGGATTTTGCGTGACGTCAGTGTTATGCGTAGTTCGTATGTGGCGCTGTACATGCCGCCACAACTACATCCCATGTTATTGCAAGAAATCTAGTCTACCATTATGAATAATCACTGTGAATAGAAAAAATATATTATATAAGCAATAAAAATTGGAGATGCCGGGGATCGAACCCGGGGCCTTTCACATGCAAAGCGAACGCTCTACCACTGAGCTACATCCCCGTATGTTATCTATGACTATACAACATGCTGCTTTTCAAGTTGCCTACTTTATTTATACAGTTGTTCAAATATCTAATCAAGCCTAGGTAGGTAGGTTTCATAGCAATACAGGGTCAAATAAATTAGATAGCGAAACGATTAATGTTTTTTTTTGGGGTCCGACTGTAGTTACTTGAAATGTCCGTTTCAAAATCAGTTTTTTTTTCCGTATAAACTTCACGATAAAACAAAAAAAAAACAGATTTTCTCAACTAAATCAAGTAAAGTTATACTACCAGTGGTCATTGAACCCAGAAATAAAGGAGTGATTTTTTTATATTTTTTTTATCCTGTTTAGATATCGATAACCTACGGAGTTTCGCTAGCTAATTTAATTTAACCCTATATACAAAAAAAAAGATTGAATAAACATCATCGACAAACCAAAACAAACAGTTGACAATCGCTTATTAATAGATAAGTTTGGTCATGTCACTATTACTGCCTACAAGGTGAATCGATGACCTGGGGCCTAAGTCTACTAATTTATAAACGTTACAATGGTCTCTCAATGGTGAGTTTTTGACAGATTTGCCATACAAAAGCCCAGTTGTTACCCACCATTGAGGGACCATTATAACGGCCGTTGTGGCAATTCTTAGAGGAGGCCTATGCCCAGTTTTGGAGGCCTTTCGGCTGAAATATGTGATGACAATTACTGAATCCTATTGCCATTGCTGAAAAAGGCCTCCATGTGATTTTCAGATTAAAAAAATGATTACAAAAAAAAATCTTTGTGTCGCTCTTACACTAGGAATGTATCGATCAAAATTCGAATGCCTCTAAAATCTTAGCAAAACTAGTCACGATAGTAGATCTAGCTAATTACGTCTTCTTAGTTCAATAAATGACTTGGAGATGCCGGGGATCGAACCCGGGGCCTTTCACATGCAAAGCGAACGCTCTACCACTGAGCTACATCCCCGTATGTTTCTACTAAAGAATACAACCTCCTTTTTTGTCAAATCTTAGCCAACACATCTGTGCAAATAAACTAGGACTTCACAAAACAGATTATTTATCTACTAACCCAATCCCTACTAATATTATTAAAACGAAGGTAACTCTGTCTGTCGTAGCATTTTTCTATGAAACAGCAGTATTTTTTTTTATAAACAACCTAAAATTACTACACTAGGGGTTCAAGAATCTTGAGCTGAATTCTTGATTACAGATTGCGCGTCGAAGTCCCTGCCACCCTGTATAAAAAAGGAATGGAATGGTTTCTGCGAAGTAAATTGGACTCAATGTATCCCGAGCTACCATAGGTACTGTGCCTAGGGACGATTTATTATCCAGGGCTTTTTCAAAAATATAATTATAAGCGATAAAAAAATGTACCTACGATAAAAAATAACATGATCTCTTAAACTTATAACAAAAGGCTCTCAATACATCGATCTATTGATTTATGATCTTTAATCTACAATGTTCGTGGTTTAATTAAATATCGAATTTACCCATTATTCTTCACATGCTAATTAATTCATTTTAATTTCAAACAAATAATTGGAGATGCCGGGGATCGAACCCGGGGCCTTTCACATGCAAAGCGAACGCTCTACCACTGAGCTACATCCCCGTGTGATTACAATTACCAATACAACTTTCTAGTTCAGCACAGTTTATAGGTAAAACATCTGTATAAATAACTAAATAGTGGCACAGACTACTGCATCATGCAAATTAGTTTCACATTTACCTAATAGGTATCTACTTATTTTAATAAGATAATGAACAGAATATACGAAAGTTTTAATATAATACACTGCGTGGTTTAATTAACTTGAAAATTGGTATCACCTTTAACATAAAAGTTAAATAAAAGTTACATATCCTAAGGGTACACACTACACATAGGGTACTTTTATTCCCTGTAGTACCTTCCCGTGAGATATTTTCCGTCAACCACGCGGGCGAAGCCGCGGGCAAAAGCTAGTATGATATAATATGATACTCTCCTTTATTGATAAAATGGTAAAAATGTTACATAATATTATTTTCTAAATCTAGGAGAACGCTATCAAAAAATGCTGCTGGCCTGTTTGGTCATAGTTTAATGCGAAACAAGTAGCCTATTTGCGACCTCTTTAAGGTCTACTTTGCTGTTCATAAATTAACTTAATCGACTCTGGGTTTTTTTTGAGCATCCTCTTTATATTTTAAGTTTTAGTAAGCGATTCACTTGAGAACGGCTGGACCTATATGGCAATTTCTTGTTTCAAAATGTTCGTAATAGTCCGAAAGAGGTTTTTATGGAAAAAAAAAATAGAAAAAGT
Organism: Eupsilia transversa; assembly: GCA_914767815.1. NCBI lineage: Eukaryota > Metazoa > Arthropoda > Insecta > Lepidoptera > Noctuidae > Eupsilia > Eupsilia transversa. The sequence continues at coordinate 9,209,839 of OU611893.1, read as the reverse complement.
TTCGGAAATGCTTGAAAAACTGAACGGGCTTTGTATGGAACTTTTGTATGTAATTGTACCACCAGAGTCGCATCGCACCTGTCTGCGGGAGCCTTAATGGGAAACCAAAAGTTTGGAGATGCCGGGGATCGAACCCGGGGCCTTTCACATGCAAAGCGAACGCTCTACCACTGAGCTACATCCCCATATTATCAAATAAAGAAATAATGCCTGCTGATATCAAAAATACAATAAAATAAATGTACAAATAATTGGAGATGCCGGGGATCGAACCCGGGGCCTTTCACATGCAAAGCGAACGCTCTACCACTGAGCTACATCCCCTGTTGACAAACATTATAAAATGGCCGACTACAATATCAATATCTGTATAAAAACAATTGATTAAACGAAAAACATAACTCATTTGCGTGTTAGCAACAATAGACAGTAATTAATGACTATGCACTAATATTGAAGTAACGTTGTGTAATCAAAAAAATATTATATAACATTGTTTGGTGATTACACTCACGCGCACGTTAATATACGGCATGCTGTATTTGCATAGAGGTTAGTAGTCTGAATCCGAAACTAATCGGGGAAACGAAACGTGTAAACGCGGAACTAGTGCTCATTGCTCTCGAATTTTGGCATATTACATAACATAACATTACGCCTGTATTCCCCGAAGGGTTAGGTAGATATACCTTTATGTTTAAGTCCCATGTAATAGGGGGCGAGTCTATTGGCATTAACCGGGCACAAATCCAGTCTCCGGGCTGCTACTGAGAAATTCCAGATGGGTAAACCCATTAACACTTTGCTCGACCTGGGAATCGAACCCAGGACCCCACGCTCAGCACTTGCGACCACTAGGCCAACGAGGCAGTTCTTGGCAAATTATAGAACTGAATATACAGCCTGTTATTGTCCCACTGCAAGGCAAAAGCCTCTTCTCTAGAGAAGGCTTTCACCAATGTCAGTCATTACTCATTACTGATCGAAGTTTATCTTGGACAATTCCAAGATAACTCAAAAATCATATACAATTTAAAATTGTCATATTGGTACTGGCCCGGATTTGACCTTTGACATGAGTGGACCACAACCTCATCACGACACAAAATAAAAAATAACTCAATATAATGTGAAAACTACAAGTCTTCAGGGGCCTAAGTCTACCAATTTATAAACGTCACAATGTTGTCATAATGGTTAGTTTTTGACAGTTTTTGTATGGCAAATCTGTCAAAAACTAACCATTATGACACCATTGTGACGTTTATAAATTAGTAGACTTAGGCCCCAGATCTTCTCCCTTTTATCATGCCGTTGTATGATGCCAGTCAGCATGATGATAGCAGGGCCGACTCCCACATTGAAAGTACGTTTGAATATTACCTATACAGAATATTACCATCCACTATAGTGCGCACGGAACTAGCCGCGCCTTAGGTGAGGGAGGAGGTGAGGGGGCGGGTTGCCGCCATGCTAAGTGCGCCGCACCGAGTAATGAGATCAAAGCGCCCCGCCTCCCCGTCCCACCGCTCACATACCTAAGGCGCGGCCAACTAGTTCCGCGCGCACTATAGTTGTGAATATTTTAATGACCGTCAATTCTTATCATCCCAATTTATTTTAGTTTGGCGCAGTATCTATTCTAATTTTTCTTACTTACCTGTTATCTCAGTGTTCCAAGCATATCTTCTTTCATTGTACTTTTTCCTTGGCCTGTCTCTTCATATAACTATCCACATTCATACTTTACTTTGTTCTGCTACTATTCCTTAAAATACACTTTAATTTTATTTATTTTCATAAGCCTAATAAATAAGGAGAGAAAAAGGGATACCTAACAACTAACGACAAATTCAAATTCAACTCATTTATTGTGGATCATAGGTTCATAAGATGTTGTGTTACGAATAGTAACAGATAGGTAAGTCTGCTCTGTCCCGCCGTTGAGGCATACAAGAGTCAATAGATCAAATTGTCATACAATACATTAAGATTAAGAGCCCACCCAACCTCAGATTTTTATCTCGCTCGCACCATACTACTCGCGGACTGAGTGCGAGCGAGACGGAGGCGGCAACAAATCGGCAAAAGTTTAGGTAATTGCTTTTTACGGCGAAAATAATGGTAATTTCAAAAAAATAAAAAACATAGTCGCTGCTTTATAGTTAGTTCAGTTAGTGTACCAAGTTTCATGATCTAATTAGAAGTATTTTTTTAATAGCAGCGGTTTATTGTTCGCTTTGGATATTTTTTCTATCCAGAAAATTTTATGAAATCGTGTTTTCGGCTAACACAGTCGCTAAAATTAATCCTCAACTTTAACATACATTTATTTTAAGATGAATGCTGCAGTAGTTTCGACATAACGGCGGATCTTGCTAAGCAATTTGTCGACTCATAGGCCCTTAAGTTAGTTTAAAAATATCCTTGATATCAGATTATTTTATCCCTGCAGGTAAAACCACAGTCCCAAGCTATTTAATTCCAATGCCCCACTCCAATTGATCCACTGCTGCTCTACTTACGCATAACTGAACTTTTTGACCGTCACAATTTACGTAAATCGTCCATAAATCTCTGGCGCAAAGTTGCGTAAAATCAAAATTCAAAATGTCGATAAAAAGCTTGGAATATATGAAGCGGGGGCGCACAGACGGACGGACGGCGGCTTGGCAGACCGGCGGACGCAAGAAATCATTATTGCAGCGGAATCCATACAAATAATTGGCCCGTAAACATGTCATGGCGGCGTCTGTGCCATGTATATTATATTAGGGTTGCCAAGTCCAGGTTGGTAGGCTTATAAACTATTCAGAATTATTGTTTTGTCTCATGTGCTGTATGGTTTTATGTTTGCCAAAGGAAGATTAGAGATATTTTTTTTGGAACCTCACGTATCGTCATACGATGTGCTGACGGCATATCCAAGCAAAAAATAAAATGAAATGAAATTGTTTATTCTGTAAATAGGATATCGGAATAAATTTTACACGTCATATTAAAAAAAAATTAGAGCTAAGCTAGATGACGTCGGCGTTTCCTATATGACTACTCTGAGAAGAAAGGCCGATACAAACTCAGAGGTCGCAGTCTCTTTTAAAGTCCAAACATAATCTTGGTCAGGCCATATGTGGACCATGTAGATTTGTGTTTGAAATGGTGTTTTGAGGAAAGAACCACACAGATTTGAGTGGACCTGTCCAGGCAGTGCAAGCATTTGTCAGTAATCGTGGAGCTCAACACAGCACTTAAGGAGCTCACAGCGACTCGACTTGACGAACAATACCAAAGAAAGGACATTTCAGTAGGTCACATAAAAAACTCAAACTGCCAGACCATTATTAACACTAACTGTGAAATAAAAGAAAAAAATGATCCACATAATCTTCACATTCACAATAATTAAAATTAAATTGATTTATTAAAAAACACTTTTATATGTGCTAATCAAGCATACAATTTCAAACGCATAATGTCTTTATGTTCCAGAGATATGCAAGCACGCGCATCGGCCAGCAGCATCACCAAATACCAATAGGTTACACGAACGACCAGACATACATGTGTACGCTTATTAATTGAGTTCTGTCCGTATTTCCTGAAACTCTTGTCCTCTGGAGCAAAAATATTAACAATATCTGTGATTATTTCTAGAGTTACAACACTCTACGTCCGGTGAACCCCAATCAACCCAACTGATCAGGCATCTATTAATCCCACCGCAGCCATTCTCAAACTCAAACTCAAAATATGTATTTCAATTAAACCATTTACAGGCACTGTTGAATTGTCAAGGAGTCGGAGTCTCTTCTATCTAACTACTAAAGATCTTTTTCAATAACTCAATCTTAAAAACCACCAACTCCTGTAGTGGCAACCCTACCCGAGATCCCCCGAATCCGTCAATGTCGTATCAATAGAGCTCGACGACGCGATTTTTTCGTCGCGCGGCCCATGATCGACGCGCGCCGGCAGATGGCGTTACTCGCTATTGTGCGCCCGCGCACCCGCCACTGCAATATTTAACTTTTGAAATGCCAACGTTTATTTACCGTTGTTTTGATTCTTATTGGCAAGGATTAAGGGTGATTTTCCTTTGTTTTTGGTTGTGCTGTAGAATATTAGAAGTTTTTAATGCAATATTTTATTTGCGGTTGATTTGATTTGTATGCTGAAGGGGATAAAGATGAGTTTACGTTGTGTTTTGAGTCGTTTAGTTTGTGTGTTGAACTGATCGATTGGAGTGTTAATTTTAGAAGATTAAATTCTGAGTTAGAGGTGCTGGTTTTATACAAATACCTACTAGTATGGTGGTTTTAGTCGTTACACCAGGCCATATAAGATTAGTCCTGTCGAAAACTTCATCACTGTTTATAAATTGAGGAGACTTGAAATAGTTTCTGAAATATTCATTAAGTCTTGATCAATAAATCTGCTTATGAAACTAATGTTTCTCGTAAATCGTTGAACAAACATAAACCAAAAGCCAGCATGCATTACGTGATTTACTGTTCAGAGATTCGAATATTACGCTTAAAACCGAGGGAAACTCTGAATTATTTATGGTAACTATCAAGCTAAGAATAAATGAGGTGCCATTCGTACGTAAGTGTTTAACTTTAATTAAAATGAATAAGTTTTTATGCAACAAAAGCCTAATTAGTATAAATTCTCTACATGACAGCCCACGTCACACACACGATGACATTTCTTGTCAAGCGAAACATTTAGAAACCACCAATTTAAAAAAATATCAACGTCAACTAAACATAATTTGCGAAATTATATAAACATCCAGACACTTTAATCGAACCAACTGACGTATTTAACTCGGTGCGCCGGCGCACATTTTATACCGATCGATCGATCGACGTATCGATCGTTAGTTCGACATTCCTCCGACAGGTGGCGTCATTGTCCGCCCGTAATTATAATGTAATTAATGTAGGGTTTAATTAAACCCATCAGATAACTACCCACATCTTATTAATGCGCCAATTAAAAACCAATGTACCGACTTCACTCGATAGATAAGTTATAATAAGGTTCGGGCGCTATTCAGTGCTTGCGATTTGCAGAATTCTGATTTCTAACAAAAAAAATTGAGAACATTACTTTATTTTTACTTTATTTTATCATATGGGAACAATAAACAGCTACATTATGGGATATTACAACATTAACATAAATAACTTAAATAATAATGTAGCCCACAGCGCTGTTTACAGATAACCATTAGTGACTAAACCTTAAATTGTTAGGAAAAGCTGTTAATGCATGACAGCAAATACAATAAGAAAAAATAATTTAAAAAAAAAAATATTATGAAATCACTAAATTATATAATTACATTCAATCTAAGAGCTTAAGTGTCTCACACAAAAGGCTTCGAAACTTTTGCATGGAGCATGTAAATATATCTATATGTTCGACTTCTTTATTGTATGATGCTGCCATGATACTGCTGAACTGATTAATCCTGAACTTGCTTTACCAAGTCATCAATGAATAAAACTAACGAATAAAATAGCATTAGTGTTTTTTTAGGAGTTCGATTACGGAGCGGAGAAAAACCCAAAAGAGAAAAATTTAACCCTGTTCGTGATGGTCTTTTGTGGCCACATTACTTCCTATTGCTGTTCATACCCAGAAAGATATCTAGAACCTTACACTTGAAAATATCAAATGAATAGATTTTCATCCAAAATCTTTTTATTGGCAGAAAGCTTAGCTAGAAATTCCAATCATTTACTTATGACAATCAATATCATTTATATCCACAATACACTCAAGGCACTCCAAGTACAAGTACAGTCGGCACCAACAACAAAACACATAAATAAAATAACAAATGAAAATCTAAAACAGCGAGTACCACCGGCGTCCATTGCTGGCGCAATCTCCTCAATCTAAAAGATAACACGTAGTATTAAATCAAACTGCGTTACTTTTTCACTCTTATTGTTATTCATTAATACTTCAAATAAAATGGAAAAAGCCCAGTAGAATAGGGGCTGACATAAACCGCTTGACAGCAAAAACTTGAATTCCTTAGACCAACGCAAAGTTGGTAGGTAGTAGGTACAAAGATTGTGTGGTATCGATTTGAGAGATGCGTAAGAGATCTTAGATTACTGAGATGTTGGAAGATAGAGGTTCTTTAGATCTTGGACTATTATTTTGAGGGGAGGAAATCGTTATGTGGAAAGCAATGACCATAAATCTCAATTATTGCGAGTTAAAGTTACAATCACTGCTTGAAGTAGACTGTTAGGATGTGGTGAGAATATAATTGATGAAAGTGGAGCAAAAACTACAGTAGAAACATTATTAGAACACCTATGTTCAGCAGTTGTAATTTAAAGGATGCTAGATGACGATAATGATAAAGGGGACAGAGGGACAGACCAGAGGCCTAGGTCTACTAATTTATAAACGTTACAATGGTCTCTCAATTGTGAGTTTTGACAGATTTGCCATACAAAAACTGTAAAAAACTCACCATTGAGAGACCATTGTAACGTTTATAAATTAGTAGACTTAGGCCTCTGGTTCTAATCATAGCGTTGCACTATCAGAATGACGCTGCCTTATAAACAGCTGATCAGCCCTTCCATATGTAAGTACCTACTATATTTTATATGCTTTCTCCGAAGAATTACGAATTAAACTGGCACTAACAAAACCAAATGTCGATGTCGCTATCAGATCGAAATTACCACTTTACACGAGAATTCACACAACACTTTTTGTGAGTACCCCTTAAAATAACCATTGGTACATGTTCACTGACATTTCATACATCGATACAAAATAATCGATTCACGACCACAAAACAATCGGCGTTTATCAAAGCCGAGCTTGCAATGAACTCGAAAGAAAAATAACGCAATTATTTCAGTCAAGGAGTAATTTGGCGTCATTGTTCTTAAGAAATACCAATTATATACAATTACAATGTATATGACAATGTGTTTTCATTCCATTGGTTCGATATAGGATCGATGCGGGATCTCTGAGATGCTCTACAGTCCGATTCATCGGTGCCTTTGTGACGATAAAAAGTGGAACAATGAAGAAAAATGTCGGTTGAGGTCTGTATGGAACCCGCAGTGCTAGGTGTCAAATATGTTGGGATATCTCGATATTTGTCCACTGTTTCTGATTCGGTGAATGCTAAATATTTTGTCACTAAAACTCTGTTGAACAGTATTTTTTTTTTAAACAGGTTTTGAAAACTTGAGGTCCTATGCAGTTAATTGATACTACTTGTGGAGAGTTTTAGTGGTGATTCTATGTCGACGAAGAGGTCTTTAAGATCTACGTTCATCAGATTAGGTGCTGGTGCATACAATGCATTTATCTCATGTAGCTTTCGATGGCTGTTTTTTTAGATTTTCATAGGTCTTTTTTAGATTTTGATCTCTCGTTTTGTTGGTTTTTCCTGCTATCTGATGATGAAGAGTTAATGAGGTGGGAATCCTAACTATATCCTATCCTAAGAAACTAATATTATAAATGCGATCGATGCGATTGATCGTTACGCTTTCACGATGAAACAGCTGAACGGATTTGGATGAAATTTGGCACATGGGTAGACCATGACCTCGGTGAGGACATAGGATATTTTTCACGCGAAGCCGCGGGCAAAAGCTAGTAAGATCGTTTCCTACTGCCTAATTTATTATTCTAAGACAAAGCGATAAATCATATATTTTCAATTTTATTCCAATTCAATTATCTATAATCGAGTATCTTGACTTCAATCAACAAATGGCCCAATAAAATTAAAATAAATAAATATTTATTAGACTTTTATATTTTCTAAAACTTAAATACACTATTGACTATAGATCATGAGTGGCCATTAGTGGTCATAGACAAGACAATTGACAAATGTTCTACGGCTATCTTTAGCCCAACTATGGTGTTATGGTAATTCGTTTGTTTTTCCTTCGCCTCTTACCCGCAAGAAGGCGTCTAATAAAATTAAAGGTAAAACAAACTTACCTAAGTGAACACATAACTTATCACTATATTATGATGACACGATATTAAAAAAAAGATTAGAGTATTTTATTTATTACAATCTTCAGAGGGTGCATTCAGAAAGATGGCAACGTCGCAAATAGCTGTCAAATATTTCCCTTTTTATGATTAATTTGTCAATATTCTGTAGGTACTGAATGAAATTATGAAAATATAATGCTCTGTAGTGCACCAAAACTGATTATAAATTGCAATAAAAAATTGTGTTAAAAAAGCATTTGGAATGCTAAAACTGCAATCCAAAATTATTAATATATTATATTATAGAGCGATATTTCACCATTTAACTCCGTAATATTGACAAATTAATCAAAACAGCTATTTAGCTGATTGCACCCTCTTCAGCTTCAAAATTACCAAAAATTACGCATGTTTTCTTGGATTTAAACAGAAACCGCAAGTTCTAAAGGCATTTAAACATATTTTTAGTTATCACTAATAAAACAGCAATAGAATGCTACATTCGGCATGCTTGTAAACCAAATTTTATTTGATGGGTCAAAGCTCTATAGAGTTTCTGGCGTTGTCCTTTTAACCTTGAAATACCCATTCCTTTCTCTACAAATCGAATCTTATCCTTAAGCACCCCTTAAAACGACAACTTGTACTGACACCATATAAGACTGGCTAACGACAAGGCATAAGACAAAAAAATATGTTTTATCTTCCGATTTATTGCAATCACTTTGCAAAAGGACGGGCGAAAAAGGTTTAGTGCCTGTCTTTACTAATTAGATGTGAATTATGTATGAAAATAGCAGTTAGGTGTCTATATTTTTATTCAGAAGAAGAACTTATGGTTGTAATATTTTAGATAGGCCTTTATGGCAGTATGGCTTGACCATCGACAGTAGAGTCTGCAGAATGTCTCAAGAATCTTTTGCCGCCTGAATGACATTGACATTGAGAGACATTATTGGTAAATAATTGTAAAATAGTCACTATCATAGTGAATTGACAAAACAACATGGCGGCGTTTGTTCCGGTTTCTGGCCACGCGCCAAAGTAACCTTGTAGCGTTGTACCTCCGGACATTTCGTTAGGACTCGGATTTATCCGACATAGTTTTTTTTTTAGTTCAGAAATGAGTTTATTGATTAAATTAATTTATAGATTGCTAAACGGCCTTCGTTCAAGCTTCACATGAACTCTACTAGCACCTTAGTAATTCCCCCGGGCTTTCGTTTTAACAATAAACTCAAAAACTTCACATATTAATTTTAAAAAAAAACATAAAAAGTCTTTTGAAGAATGTCCTTCTGCATCATCATTATTATTTTTATAAACTGTCAATTACTTACATCATTTTTTTAACTTTCCGCCTGCTCACCTTACAAGGCGTTATACCATGAAAACATACAAAAACTAAATGTTCAATTAAAATATTTATCATTTTCTCACTTACGTCGCTTTGCGTTCCGGAGCACGAGTTATGCAGAGGGAAAAGTATGCATGCAGGCAAATGCATTCATTTTTTCTTTGAATTACGCGTTGAACCAAGTCAGATAAAATGTGGATTAGGATTTATACAAGGTGTTTTTTTTTTTAATATCCCATATCTCTAGAGTACGAATGAGACCATATCAAAGGACAACCCTGGCAGGCATTGGACCTAGCGGGCCCCGTCAGTTGTGGATATCCTAATACCTCGTCACTCAAGAACAAATACGTCACGATTTCCCGAAGTTATCTTGTCAGAACAATGTTTGCGCGAATGATCTTTTGGCCACATAAAATCACGCCTGTATTTCCGGAAGGGTTAGGCAGAGGTGTAACTATAGTATACCTATATATCGCCAGTAATGTTTAGGTTTAAGTCACGTTTGATAGGGGGCGAGCCCACTCCCATCAACCGGGTACAAATCCACACTCCGGGCTACTACTGAGGAAATTCCACATGGAAAAACCCTATAACACTTTGGCCGACCCGGGAATCGAACCTAGGAACTCATGCTCAGCAATAGCGCTTGCGACCACTAGACCAACGAGGCAGTTCTTAAACACCCCTTATATGCTTGCTTGCAAAGAAATATGGATCTTATTGCCTATCCATTGATGGCGTCATGATAATTTTCGAACATATGAAGCAATCATCTTAAAAATGTTTCAGATTATGATTGATCGCAATTAAGGTGCTGGTCGTAGCACTTGGCATTTTGAAGTCCATGGTGATAAGTGGAAGTATAAGACTATAGTGAGCTTAATAGATCATAACTAGACCTATGGCGACGATGTGCTATACATGATGGATTTACTCACACAACACAATGATATTGGTATTAGTTGTAGGGTTGATACCTACACACTGTGACTGACAAGGCACATTCTAAATCAAAATCATTTATTTGCGTAAATCAGGTACAGAAAATTCTTAAAGATAATGTATTAGCTTGTTTCGTTCATGTGTTTCCAGTAACTCCAATATTGTCAACCAATCCAATATTGTTGTTTCTTTTTAACTTCTTGGCATGCGATTGAACCGAAACTCGGCATACTTATATCAAATCAAATCAAAAGTCATTTATTCAAACTAGGCTGAAAATCAACAATTTTGCGAGCGTCAAAATTACATAAGACAGTCCCCCAAAACGCCCACCCTTCACCACTTCCTAGTGCTTTAGCTGGGAAGAAGAAGTGGCGCAACAAACTCCCCAGCAGCACAGCTGTCTGTTCAGTTATTACAAAATAAAAAATTGAGTCTATACAATATTACGCAAAATCGCAACACAAAACATACATTTCATTATTAGCTACATATAAGGTGCTATAAAAATATCTGCCACGGCTTTAATGAGAGGTAGTATTGTATTTAAAGATAACAATAGTGAAGAAATTTCGTACCCCGGCACAGTTAAATCAATTTGAGAAAATAAAGTAGTTAAGTAAACATTGACTCTACTCTGCATAACGTGGTTCACAAATTACGCGCGAAGCAGTGTTGCCAACGGTTAACGTAGCTCTCCACCAGATTCAACGTCTAAAACCACCAGAAAACCACTAACAAAAATCGGCCCTAATCTAAAAATCGCTAAAATATCCACTAAATACATTTTTAGTTTTTTTTTTTAAAGTCTGTCTTTATATTAGTAAAAAATGTTCTTTAAAATCAACAAGTCAAGATCAGAAACAAAAATATTCAAACAACAGCTATAATATTTTTATTTTAAATTAAACTGATATGCTAAAATCCGTTTTCTTCAAATTAATTTTGTCTGCACCATCATCGTCGGTTTCACATTTATATGATTCTTTGGTACCGATTTGTTATAACTTTTAATGGAGTTTCACAATCATAAATTTTTCCTTCCAATCTTACACTTTCTATTCTACACTTCCTATTCGTATAAAGCAGTTAAAAAATTCAACTTCATCCTGTTCCTTTGCTTGTTCTTTGCTAATTCTTCAAATCTACACCCCCCTTGAGCAGCTTTGAAATGAAAATAAATAATAGAAATACTTTATTCCAATATTTTTTAGTATTTTTGCTCCATTTCAGCAAATGAATTGCGAATTTGCGACAAATTCATTCATTCATAAAAATAATACATTTCATAACGTTTTAGTGGCTTAGTGGTTGAGTGATAGCATGTCAATGACTGAAAGTCATTGAAACTGAAGTCTACTAAACCACTAGAAAAAACCACCAGCCACTAAACCCAATATTTCACCGCTAAAAGGGGGGACGAAACCACCAGGTTTAGTGGAAAATCCACTAAGTTGGCAACACTGGCGCGAAGTGCACTTCGTCAATGAAAACAACTGCTATCTCTTTCCATCTGTTCTGTGAATGAAAACTGAAATCAGCTGACTAGTTCGTCACTATCGACTATCTAATGTACTAGGTACGCAATAATACGCAGGCAAACAAGTGTTTTAAAGTGCAATTACTTACCAGCTACCGCATTCTTCCAAAAAACTGACGTAAATAAAATGATAAACTTCCCACCACACTTAAAACAGGCTTTGGACTGTCAAGTTAGTGTAAGAATCGCAATTTTTTTCTTATTATTTTTAAACAATAGGTAGGTACCTAAATAACGATAAATTGTACGTCGAAGACTCGAGCAGCATTCCTGGTGCTCGCAAGAGGTTGACGCCGGAAGAAGTCCGACACTTCCTCTTCGAGTTCGGCAGAATATGGAGGCCTGCCTGCGTCAACCGGAGGCGGGCCAAAGCGGCCGTGTTCTCTAAATCTGTACACTGCATCCAGAATGGTATGATGACTCACTCGCACACCAAACCTCTGCGGGTATAAGTTTACTGCATGCGCAGTTATGAAGTTACACTCGCGGTAGCACAATACCATTTCAAGATATTCTTGATTGGGATACCGTCGTCTAGGAGGCATTTTTAAAGAAAGCGCGCGCGATATTCCCGACGCTTACCGCAGATCGCTAAAAACTAACTTCCGAGCGGGCAGGCGGGCGACTGGCGGGTCAGCTAGCGCGTGCGACGAACGGGGTAGTGCGGGTGAGTGTGGGGGCGCGCGGGGCTGCGCTCTGACGAGCGAGTGGCCGGCGCGCAGCGGCATTGTTTGATAAGAATGGCAACAGTGTATGAACGGCGCCGGCGTTTTGCGAATTGAATTCGGTGCGGTGCGGCAACAGCTTATTAAGTCTACGGGATGGTTTTATGCCAATAAATCAATGCAAATTTATACGTAAAATTTTTTGTATGAAAAAAAATATGACACATGATCAATAATTTATGTTTACTATTGTAATCTATAAACACAATACTATCTCCCATTGCAGCCGTGGCAGATATTTTTATAGCACCTTATATATGTCAGCTAGCAGACGCCAATATACCAACCAAAAACATCGAGAACTAATACTCAAGCAAAAATAAAAACTAAAATTAAACAGAAATTAATATGTAGATAAAAGCCTCCAGGCATAAAGGGCGTCGCCGCTGTTGTCTTTCAATGGGGATTGTGTAAAAATTTTAACCATTGGATTGGATTATTTTATTTTTTGAAAATTTAGAGCATTTTGAGAAACTAATTTGAATATTTTGATGTTTGGCTCAATAGTTATTTTTTTTAAATATTTTTAAATATTTAAGGTAGGTGACGTGGCAGTGGCACAAAAGATTGTGTCGTTGCCTCACTAGTAAAATTTAATCTGTCAACACAACGTCATCCATCTCACATATGTCATTGTAAAAATAGACGTCATACTTAATCGAATCCTAGCTTATTTGTATACATTTAATTATTTACAAATACAAAGTTATTTTTCGAAATTTCGACTGAATCAGTGGCAATTGAAGAGTGTTGAGATAATGTAATGAGATTTATTCGAGAATAAGAGGCAAGTCGCAGGAATAATAATTGTAAAAACTCTAACCTGTTTATGTTTATATTTTCGACATATTTAATTTGACACTTGACAGATTGTAGACAATACTTGCCACTTACTTTTTATTTTCAGAGGCAACGATATAAAACTAAAGCAAAGAAGGTCAATCATATTTTATCAAAAATATCAATAAAATATGAATATTTTTGATGATTAATTAGTCCGTAATGATCAGTAACGCTATTTCTCGAAATGGTTTTTGAATTGCAACATTTAAAAAAATATGAACAATGCCCATTGCGATATCAAAATGTCTTTTAACACGCGAATTTCCAAGCATGTTTGAGAAAAATCTTATATCAACAATTGTCAACCCTAACATCACGAAGTAACTTTTTACCGCCGAACCGCGAATTCACCGCATACATTGTCTTAGTATGGACAAAATAAGTGAGTCGGAACTACACGTAAGAAGCCGTTTCTCCACTGGTCTTAACCCTTTGATGTCCACCCAACACAAATGAAACCCAACCTTAGTTCACTAGCTTCAAAGTTCTAAACACGTTGTATGATTTTGAAATTTTCAGCAGGTGGATCTCAAACGAAAATAAACTTTTGTTAAATGAAAATAAGGTGTTAGTTTTCTTTGATGATCTTTGATGATGTCATGTCTAAGTTATAAAAAACTCTAGTGATGATGGACAAGTAAGTAGAAACTTATTAAGCTCCGCTGACGAACATGCCAATTGTCGAAGGATCTCATCGTTACTTATTTATAGCCATTTTCGAGATTGGATTTCGTTCGGTTTAGGGAATCTCATCGGTGTTTTTTGCTCTGAGGGACATTTTTAAGGGATTATCCGTTCGCAGAATAACGGGGAATTGATTTTTGTTATTTTTGGCTTTCATTTTTCTTTAGAGCCGAGATATCTTTAGAGCAATTCAAAGAAGAGAGTTATGAGTCATGACAGTATATAACTATAAAACCACAAATAATGATCCGAGCCTTACAATTAATGACAAGTTCTGGTCAAAATCTAGGAAGTAAGAATAAGTTTCTGCTTTTGCACAGGCAATAAATAAAAATACCTAAATAATATAGCAAAAAAAAACCACTGTCGAGACAGGTAAATGTAAATGTCAGTAAATAAATGAACGAATAAACTAAAAAAAAAAGGTAAATGTAGATCTATTCATCGAAGATATTTTACTGCAAATCCAGTCTATAATAGACTTAAAACAATTACCACTTTACATGACGTCACCACCACATTTCGACGTCACACTTCCGTCCCACACAATAACTGCAATCAATCTGCCTAGCCTTTTCCCAACTATATTGGGTAGGCTTCCAGTCTAAGCGGATGCAAATGAATAGCAGTATTTTACATGGAGCAACTGCCTATCTGACTTCCACAACCCAGTTACTGGGTAACAACGATACCGGTAGGTAAGACTGGTTGTCAGACTTTCGGCCTTCTGACAACCCGTAACGATTGCCAAAGATCTACGAATGACAGCCGGGACCAACGGAGAGTGGCACGGAGAGTCTCGATATGTTATGAATGGTCACCCATCCACGGACCGACCTCGGCAAGCGTAGATTAACTTTCGACCGACCCGTGCGGCAACGAGCCCTTCACAGTAAGTACAATAAAGTCACACTAATAGCAGTTATCCCTAGCACAATCAATATAAAGCTATTTATCTTGTGTCGCAGATTAGTCTTATGATTTACGACGTAACTCGCCTTAAGTCGGACTGCGTAGAACTTGCCTCCCTGCTCTGTTGCTGGCCATTAGTCAGGGCTAGGAGAACAGCGGTTTTATGCGCTTAAGCTACGGTTTCCTGGAAGCGCGGTGGCCGCCACACAGTGTCCGCTATTGGGCACTTGTACCTTAGCGGCAACCCATAACTAACGACTTTGAAAAGAAAACTCGGTACACGATGACTAAATCTGTTACCGTCTCTGGTTGATTAGCGTAGGAAGCGTAGGTAAGCGTTTTTATAGCGGCCGAGCGCTGCAAGCAAGAGTAGTCCTTACGATGGTAAGCAGGCTTCCGCGATAGTACATGTACCCGGTGCGTCAGGCGAGTGCAGATATTATATGAATTGAGGTATTACATTTGTTACTAACATAGCTTATAAGTAGTGTGTATTACTAACATCATATGGATCAAGGTCTGTTTTTTTTTTTACCTGTACTTTATGGAAGTTAATAACATTTTATGTGAACCAGCAAGTCAAAAAAGTACACTTTCAATGCTCGAATGGTCATGGTCAAGTATAATAAACCGCTACCACCAATGATGTATAAAACTATAGATACGTTGTCCGCACTGTAAAATGGCAACATGAAATGAAGCCAATTGGCCACATTGCGCTCAGTCACGCACCAACCTGTCGCGCGACGGTACGTTTGTTTTTAATTTATATCGTGCCGTTTTTAAGCGCCGAGATGTTTGTTGATAACGTGTCTATATATAATACGTCATTGGCTACCACTTCCAAGCCCGCTTGTTTCGTGGCCACCACGCATTGTCCACACACATGTCACCTCAATCGTATAGCACTTACCCTGTCGTTTTTTTAATATCTCTCCCACAAAAACTACCCACTTTTGGGCAAAAACAATTTGTGGTCAGACCTTAGTCACGCTGTTTTTTGTTATATTGTATGTTAAGTTACGATTGCAGTTTCTTATTCAGAAATGTACCTTTGTATTGAGGTGAAGAAGAATATTTCTTGCTACAACGTATTGATAGGCAAGGTATGGGTGATAAAAACGACAAGACTTGATTGAGTGCTAAGCGACCGTCTTGGTGATTGACATTAGATTACTGATTAGTTCTTGTGGGAGCGTAGACATGATTTTCATCTAGTTTGTAAGTACCTATGTATGTACCTAGCGGCTACTGAAGGTGAAGTTGTTGCAAATTATGGAGAAGACATTACGGGGATGGTGATAATAGAGTTTTTAGGCTCGTACACACTGGCGCGATATCGCGGGCGCGACAAGGGTAGCGCTGCCTATCACGCCCGCGATATCGCGCCAGTGTGTACGACGTAATAAGGGGTGGGGGTGGTGAAAAAACAAAATTGTTACCTACATTTCGCATTTCGCATAGGTCGTCAAAAGATAGGAATAGCTGTTTTTTTGTGATTTGGTCCCATACTGAAAGTTTTTTATAATTATGAGTACAATGACCCCTTATGAGTATTTAAATGAGTATGTAGTTTTTTTTATTATTTGCTAAACTTTTAAAGAATTTTTATATACCTATGTTATTCGAAAGGTCTATAAAATTCTTTTTTATCTATGGTTATTGATACAGGCCTGATTACGTTCCATCTATCAAAGAAAACAAGGATAATTTATCTAGCCATCACATTTCCAATCAAAACATCCTACACTTATTAGAAAATCTTCAATACAATCAAGCACACATCGATGGAGCACTATCACCTACTTACGGGGGGTGGTAATGAAATAAAAAATAGGCCCCTTCTCCCCCAGGGGTGTCCCCTTTTCCCCCGCTACCTGGGCACGTGGGTCGCATAGTAACACCATTATTATGAGGCTTTAACTTGGCAGTTGGAACTAAAAGCTAACGGAGACTAGGGGTTTTTTAAAGGGGATTTTAAAATATTTAGGAGGTATATAATAAAAATACCAGCATTTTACACCTTTAATTAAAATAAAATAAAGAACGTTTTTCTTAAAATTCAAGTTTAATAACAATTTTATTAATGGTTCAAACATTGAGTTTATATCAGATAGTAGGTTGAACTTTTTGCTTTTTGTTTGAAATAAAATGACTAATAAAATCGATTGTACTGTTTTTTTTTATGTGGGTAGGTGTAATAAAAGCAGCCTGGAGTCTGAATTTGTACCCGGTTGATGGCAATAGGCTCACCCTCCTATTACTGGTACACCTCTGCCAAGCCCTTCAGGGCTTACCTATAGGCGTGTTCTTTCTTCTTCTTTCTTCTTTCTTTCTTCTGTTGTTATGTGTAAAATTTAAAAAAAAATCTGCACGCGTAGCATGACCACCATAAAAACGGGTTTTGTCGACGGGAGAATAGACAAAATGACAGATAAACAATCACTATCTGTCATTTTGTCTATTCTTCCGTCAACAAAACTCGTTTCTACGGTGGTCAGGCTACGCGTACTGAGCTCAAATCCACCACCAATGCCATCACCAAAAATCCATACTTCCCACCCAAAATAAGTCGAAACATTTTCCAAAGCCGTCGGACCACGTCGCCGTCCCGTCACGTAGCCGGATCGATGCCGGGACGTGCCGGACGCCGGCAGACGGTTTATGTCCCTTTAAGTATCGCGTAGACCCCATAAAGTTGTATAAGTGCACAATACAGCAGCACACTGCTTGTTTATACCAACTATACTTAGTTTATGGCGATTTAATGGGTATTTGAATATGTTTATGGGTTAGTAACAAAGTTTGTCCAGTTAAATATTCCAGAACAAGTACCTAGATAAAAAAAAAAAAAGTTACATGATACAGACACACCGGAGCTCAAGCTCAGTGATCTAAAACATGGCACGGTCAGCTTGTGGTTGTGGGTTCGAGCCCAGCTAGCGCGCTAGGGTCAGTTATTTTCAAATCTTTTTACCTATATTTTTAGATAATAAGCTTACCGTGTTTGTATACCGTTTTTTTTGCTTAGTAGCAGCCCGGAGTCTGGATTTGGGCCCGGTTGGTGGCAATAGGCTCGCCCCCTATTATATAGGACTTAAATATAACTGGCGAAATGTGGGTGAACTATAGGTACATCTCTGCCTAACCCTTCGGGGAATACAGGCGTGATGTTATTTATGAAATGTAGAATTTGTGGTTTAGACCTTAATTTTAAATCGAGTTTAGTACCTAATGAGGTTTGTTGATTTCACGAGTGGCTCGTGGCTTATTGATAACAACCGCACGGGCTGGTCGAAGGTGCCTCGGAATCGGAAAACATGTTGGTTCCGGCTAACAATCGTAGATCTTTGACAGTCATTACGAGTAGTCAGAAGCCTAAAAGTCTGACAACCAATCTTACCAAGGGGTATCGTGTTACGCAGTAACTAGGTTGTGGAGGTCAGATAGGCAGTCACTCTAAACTGACCTCAACATAGTTGGGAAAAGAATGGGCAGATTGATTGAGGATTCCCGACCTACAACGTAATAACATTTTTCTAAATATAACCATTTTATATTAAAACGAAATATTAAAACTTGTAACCGTACAAACGGGTATCGCCTGAAAGTTTTTCTCTGCTAATCACCGCGCCTGGTGCGCCTACATTCGAGTCACGTAGTCGCTACGTGGCGCCATCTATACATCCCTACGTTGAGTTTACACGAAAATAATATGTTTTCGGGTATTCCTGAGTTTTTCGCTGTGATGAGTTTTGTTTTTCGGTGGAAAAGTAGGCTACAATTTAAGTAAGAGATCTCGCGCACTAGACGGCCACGACTCCGGCCGTCTAGAGGTTCCTATTGTATGTTCTGCGGCTAGTTGGCCGTAGCGACCAAGTGCGCGATTCGAATCGGTTTCTATAGGTCACTTCGACCACTGGTCGTGGTCGTAGCCGTCTAGTGCGCGAGATCCCTAAGTGTTAGGATTATTAAAAATTAGGATATTAGGATTGATAAAACAAGCAGTGCGACGTTATCATAAGGCTTATTCCCAGGAGCTCCAATTTTTTTTATTCCCAAATTAAAAAAGCAATTAATGATTAATGATTTTTTTTCCCATGAGCTCCAAAAAAGTACAGATTGCACAAAAAATTTATATATTTACAATAAAATTAATTTATGATTCAACAAACAAATTAACAGATTAATGCGACAATTTTGAACGTCCCGTCCGCCGGAATAAAATTATTTGGAGCTCCTGGGAATAAGCCTATCATAAGTGAAGCAGGTTCACATAGTTCGCAAATTAGTGACAAATAGGCATCCACAAAATAATCATTGCCATACCTACTCGAACGGGAGGAAACCAGAAGCGTGTTTTAGTTAAGTGGGGTTTTCTCACTGGTATCGACTTTCGAGATCGTGTCACCGCAGTCACCACAATACAAGTTTGACCAAATTTTGAAAACTTCAACGTAGGTCAAATTTCTAGTCATGACAAGGTATAAACTATTGAAGATTGTTGGATTTGTGAGCTACGCTGCAGAATGCTAGTATCAGTCTCATTTAAAACGTTGCCCTAAAGGGTCTTGGAACCTATCAATTGCAATTGATCAATTGCCATAAATATGACATGTATTGTAGTATATTGTCAATAGCTTCAAATTCATTTGTTAGACGATCAATTTGCGCATCAATGTGTATCAATCACGTAAAAAATGTCAATTGCAATCGATCGTTTCACGGACCCAAATATTCGGAACGTGGAATCGAACATGGTGGCCGCGATCCGTAGAAGAAGCCGCTTGTGGCAACCACGCTTACCTTCTTTCCATCAACACCATGCCAACATTAATATTCCTCCACATCACAATATTAAGATCAGCTACTACGAAAATTTCCCTTCTTCCGTTCAATATGTACTGCGTACAGTGATCAACGCAGGTTCTGCAGTATTCTGGTCACGTAGGGACTACGTGCGCGGCTCGTACTGAATTACCGGCTGTACCTAGCTATAGTGATATAGGTACGTAGACGTAGCGAGATTTAGGAGGAAACGCTGATATTATTTTGGTAGTAGATTGGGATAATATTAAGTGGGGAATGAATTTATGGATGGTATTTGTTAAGAAAATCGGTCTTTTTCTCTTGAATCGGTAGGGTACCTAATTATAAAAATAAAAGAAAAAAAATTGTGACTGACTGTCAAAAGTGCGTTGGACACCCTACAATAAGGGCCATATCTCACTAAAACACCATGGTGGCGCCACCATGGTCGCGCTGCTAGCAAAATATACACAGCTTTCTGGTGGGTATCTGATGGGTGTCCAATCGGTTGCGCAACCAACCATACACTTTTGGCAGTGCGACCATGGTTGCGCCGCGCCGTCACAGCATGCGACCACAATCAATAGTAACGGGCTTTGTCGACTGTAGAATAGACAAAATGACAGATAAACATTTTGTCTATTCTTCCTTCTAGTGTCCTAGTGAGATAGGGCCCTAAGAGTCACACAATAACGAATTTAAGAATAATTAGGTTTCATTAGATATAGATTAACATAGGTAGGTAAATAATTGTAAAGCGCGTATAAAATAATGCTTCCTCTATGCATCACCTTTAAGGTTGACTAGTAGAAAATGCCTCAGGCAAGTCCGCCTTTGTACGGTATTTTTTGTACTTGTGCACAAAGTTTGAATAAATTAATAATTAATTAAAAATAGATGGTCAAACATTAGGTTTTTTATATAAGTATGAGAAAGTCTTTGAATACCTGCTATCTAATTGCGTAAAACATTTTCGTAAAAGATTCCGACTAATCTGTTTAATTTTGACAGTTCAACAACATTCATTGCGTTATTTACGTTGTTGACCAGATTTTTTTTCGAACTTATGAAGTAATGGATAAGCAATCGGTTTCAAACCGATCCAGATTGTGATAGATCGTGTATTACGCAATTAGGGTGTTAATGTTGAACTGGTAATCTGTGCTTCGTACCTTCTACCCTAATTTACAGTTTTAAACATTATAAAACATACCCAAATGAAATACGACAAATTCTCCGCCATTCCTACCCAAACGCAGCTACCCCAAAAATCCATAACTACCTACATTAACACTTATAATATTAAGACATAATTATCGCGAGGAACTTCAGTAAATCATGATCACGTCAGGGGGAAAACTCATGGCATTCTTGTAGCACCATAAAAATATCTTCACGACTCTATGAGGGATTTAACCCTGCACTATATACCGCTATGAGTTTATGGTAATTTCTTATATTAAGTATGGTCTGTGCGTATTAAATAGATGGTCTGTGCATTTTCAGTCGGGGTTATTGAACTTTTTAGTTGGGAGGTGAAGAAAATCGGTGGTATTTCAGTATGAGTTTTTTCCACTGTCTCGGAAAGATGTTTACGGGCAGTTTTATTCAGGGTCAAATTAATTGTTTTGATGATACTTCAAGTATGAGTGGAGAAAATATGTTATTTTTTTATTTATCTCTATATCTGTATATGTTTATTTCACGTACTTAGTTGTGTAGGGAAGTAATCAAAATGGTCATATCACATTATCACGATTAGTATCTTCATGAACAAGCAATTTGTTGAAAACAGCTGTTTCTTGTTCGTAGTTGTAGAATCCGCTTTATTCCGTGGTAAGGCTGATTAATAAACGTTATTAGGATTAACTCACAGGCTCACCAAGTCCTTGTCCTAGCCTCACTTCACCTTCAACCTCCCGCCATTTCCAGTGACTGACAGTTGACATTAGTGACAGCTACCTGACAACTTGTGTGCATGAGACAGTGTTTACATATCTATTAAATAGGTACACTACAGTAGTGTACCAGCTAACCTGCAAGCAAGCATCAACGACCTCACGCGGAGAGCGCGCGTGGATCACCAGTTCACTAATATTATAGGTAAGTAAAAAGTCAAGTAGGATTTTAGAATAGAAAGAATATTTATTGTCATGGCGTTTGTTTCGTATGAATAAGTTCATTAGTAAGTTTTAAACAATGGCATAACCACACCAGTGTTTACTTTATTTAAACAATGTTTCTAGAAAATGTTAATCGTTTTTAAATATATCTAGTTTTTTTAGAAAAAAATTTTATTTTATTTTATATTATAAAAAATTTAATTAATTAAATTTTTTATAATATAAAATTATATTTTAAGGGTAAATTTCTACTCAGCTTATAATATTGTAAAATTACATGGTTTCAGTACAAGGGGATGTAGCTCAGTGGTAGAGCGTTCGCTTTGCATGTGAAAGGCCCCGGGTTCGATCCCCGGCATCTCCAGTTTAATTTATTGCAATACGTTTAGTATAATTAGCTTGAAAATTTAATATCGGGACGGAAATTGATTATACAAAATACCACAACCAGGGACCGAAATCGGTATGATCAAATACGGGTATTTTTTCGGTTACAACATATATATTTTTATAGGTTACCTTAAATTGAATACAACCAGTATTAATACCGGTTGCCGAAATGAAAATTACCTTTATCTTACACGTGCCGTCGGCATTAGTCAAAGGACGCGAATCGCCTGTGTGTGTGTAACCGGTATTAAAGCAGTAACCTAAAAGAGGTAACATGATTCTTCTTATTGGGTTAACTAGATAGCGGTAACCTTAGTCGTAGCAGTAACCAAAATTCTTCGATACCTGTACCGTAATTTATAAAGGTTTTCGGTCACTGGACACAACATAATGCATGTTTTCCCTGAAAAGTTAGGCAGAAGTGACCTAATAACCCCTACCTATTGTATACACTCGTGACCTAATACCCCCTGCTACCTATTGTAGATACACTCACATTCGTTCATTATCCTACAACAAAAATATGAATCAAATTTGGAAGATGTTTAAGATTTTCTAGGTTTCAGCTAGCATAAGGTCTAGCTGAAACCTAGAAAATCTTAAACATCATCATCATAGGTAAGTAGATAATTAATTATTCATTACGGCCGTGGTGAAGATGGTTCGTAGTTGGTGGTTGGTGGCTGATGGTTGTGATTTCTTTTTAGTAAGTATACTCACACCTGATTTCAGATTTGAGAAGCTAAAGTAGAGTTTGCCAAAGTTAACTTATTAAGTCAGAAACCGGCACCCATAAGGGCCTAAGTACACTATGATCAATGCAATTACGGTCAAAAATAACATATTATTGGTACCCAGGTGGAAGAGGTCACAGGTGCACAGCTGCTTTTTTATCTTCCCTCTGCCAAGTAACCACGCAGATCGCGGACAATCAAGGTACTTCTACATGGAAATTTCGTTAAATGGGTTTAATGACTACTTCAGGATTCGTATCTTCGTTCCACCAAGACGAGCCAAGCGAAGCTCAAGGGCACTACCTAGGTACCTTTTCTCGAAGCGATTCGTCGTTTTTTTTTATCCTATATTATTATTCGCAAAATATGAATATGCCTACTGTACGTAGGTACACTTCCTACCCCCCTAGAAAATACAAGTGTGATGTTTCGTTTATTTATAACCTACGTAATGTGCCCATGTTTTTAAAAGTGTGTAACTGATAGCAATATGTAATATTTCTTACTCTTACAACGCGGGGATGTAGCTCAGTGGTAGAGCGTTCGCTTTGCATGTGAAAGGCCCCGGGTTCGATCCCCGGCATCTCCAAAAATAATTTTATGGTCAACAAAAATAGTCAAATGAGGCCTAGGACCTATACCTAATAGGTAGGTTACTACCTCTCTAAAAGTACGTATAAAGCACATTCGTTTTTATTTTTATGATTCTTTTATTATAAGAGAGTAATCATAAACAAAATCGCATCAACCACGTTTACTCAAGATATAACCAAGATCCACAATAAAACAAGAAAAACAAAAAAAAAACGCTCTGTTCCACGATTAACTTTAAAACAAATCTTGTAAGGAAATAAAAAGCTAATCAAATGCTATAAACAGTTTGACAGTAAAACAAAGATGGCTGTTCATTTGCGGATAGATTGACAATGTCGGTGCGTGGCCGTAAAGTGTAGAATTAGTGCCGGGAGCACCCGGAATTAGCTGTAAAAACTTTTTTACAATCGACACTAGGGGTCTTGTTTAGTGATGGGGAAGTGTCATTATCGATACCTACTCACCTGAGTCACACAGCTACATTGCTTGAATTGCATAGATAGGTAGGTATATTGTTAGGCTATTACAATGTTCGTTGGAGTTTGGAGTGGTTCTGTCGTTTTACCAATGCATGTGCAAATAATGCTCAAAAATTAAGTACTTACCTCTAACTTTTTAAGTTATTTTTGCAAAAGGTAGCAAACATGCTACGCAAGTGTTCTATTATTAAACTTTACCAGCTGTAAATTTTTTCTACCTACTTGCATTCTTACTTAACAATTCATCGACATCGAGCATACCACATCCCTACGAAGCAATAACTCTTGGCCGCACCTAATTTGCATTTCTTTATTGGATCGCGGCGGAATTGAGAAAAATTCTCTCGCGCTCTGTTTTAATTACAAATTGTATATTATTTACATTTAATTTACTGCCCCTCAGCAATTGCCAATTCCGTAAATTCCTTTAAAAAAAAGATGGTAGCGTTACCTAAGACTAGTGTTGCCAGGTGTCCCGATTTGCGCGGGACGTCCCGATTTTCAGGGGTCTGGGGACCCGTCCCGATTTGCACCTGATCGGGACGCTAAATGTCCCGATAAATCAATAGAAATGAAAAACCATTATTATTAGCAAAAATAACTTTGTGAGAACAAAATTCCTGCACCGCGATGTGTGCTTCAGTCCATCAAACGATCTTCGTTCGTCCATTCATTCATCATTCGTCCGTTCTGCTATCTAATTGCGTAAAATGATTTCGTAAACGATTCCGACTAATCTGTTTCATTTTGACGGTTCAACAACATTCATTGCGTTATTTACGTTGTTGAGCAGATTTTTTTTTCGAACTTATGAAGCAATGGATTAGCAATCTGTTTCAAACCGATCCAAATTGTTATAGATCGTGTATTACGCAATTAGGGTGCAGTTTGTTACGGTTCTTAAAACCATTTTCTCCAGGGCGAGGACGTCTCATTCACTTACGCGTCAATGGTTAACATTATAGAAAATTTTAAAAGCGATACGTTCTTCAACATGGATCACCTTTATGAAGTCAAAGAAGTAGTGAAGGCAGCAGTGCAAAACAAAGACATGACGCCGCTCCAAAACTGGCACAATATTTTTAAAGACAATCAACGACTTCTTCGACTTTGCAAATCTGCAAAAGTTATTTTCTTTTATGGCTTCAATACCGGTATCAAACGCGGCAACGGAAAGGGTATTTTCCCAGGCCAACTTCATTTGGTCTGAGAGGAGAAACCGTTTGACAGTCGAGCATGTCAAAGCAGAAATTAAAATTAAAAAAACCTTTAGCATGACTTGCAGTGAATTTTACAACTACTTTATAAAAAAAGTCTGATTATTATTATAAGATTAAATTCAGATTTACAGTAATATTAGGGCCGATTTTTCAATCATTACATAACTTTTACCTGAAGAATAAATGAGACGTTTTGACAGATTGTCCATATAAAAACTGTCAAAATGACAAACTTATTCGTCGGATAAAAGATAACTTGCGATTAAAGAACCGGCCCTTAGTTGCGAAACGCAATAAGACATTAAACCTTAATTAAACAAACCTTGATTTTTTTTTATTGCCCGATCTACAACCCTAAATCCCGATTTGTTTTGCCTTCTGCCCCGATTTAAAACAAATCGGACCTGGCAACACTACCTAAGATCTTGTAGTAACGTTACATTTGAAATATATTTTCATTCAATCACATGAATTTTATTTTTATACCATAAAGTTTTAAGTACTTATTTATATTCGTCGCATAAAAATCCCTTGACATGCCGTGCCGTGCCGCTAGTGGGCGCCGGCCCTACGCTGTATCAAATTAATACAACATTTATAAAAGAAAAGCAAATGAAAGATGAAATAATTAACATACTAATATCAACACATTTTGTTTCACACTTCCCATGTAAGTGTGAAACAAAACGTATCCCTTAAATTTTACGAATGAGACATAATAATAAATTTTAATTGTTATCGAACTGAATAACGGATGAGATGAAACGTCAGAAGCTAGGAGCACGGTTCCAATTGGTCGTGTCCTATGGGGAAGAGCCGGCAAGTAACTCCCGGTTACTTTTTTTTTTAATAATTGGCTTTTACAATGTTTTCAAATTTCGAATAGAATTTGAAGGATAGTGTAGGCCTTTCAACAAAGTCTACAAATCTACAGTATATTATGCCTACAACGTTCTCACAAAATATAAAAGAATCTATTTAAAAGATAAATAAAATAAAAATATATTTAAACCAGATGCCATGATTGCCATTACAACTGTAATGTAACAAATCGGAATTAAGTAATATCCTGTCCACAAAAGCCTAATAAACAATTGAAATTAGAATACACACTACCGTTAACAATTAACATATGTAACCACTAGCTGCTGCCCGCGGCTTCGCCCGCGTGAGTGTCGGAAATTACCCATACATCCCCATGGGTTTTAAGTATAAATATTGAGTTTCGAGTTAATCGGACAGCGCGTTAAAATTCTTCCATACAAACACTGACACCCCCCAACCCATATAACCCAACAAATATAGGGGGTAATTTAGAAAAACAAAAAAATACAAACTTTATAATTTATTTAGATAACTATTCGTGCGAAGTTTCATGTTTATTACCTCAAGGAATAAGATTTTTCATACAAACTTTCATCCCTTATTTTACCCCCTTAGGGGTTGAATTTCGAAAAATCCTGATACACGTTATTCTTCATTTTTGGGTTTAAGTATAAATATTGAGTTTCGAGTTAATCGGACAGCGCGTTAAAATTCTTCCATACAAACTTTGACACCCCCCAACCGTAGGATAGGATACTTTTCCGGGATAAAAAGTACCCAGTGTGGTGCCCAGGATATTAAAGAATAATTATACCAAGTTTCATCGTAATCGAACCGGTAGTTTTTGCGTGATGCCTGAACAAACAGACAGACAGACAGACAGACAGACAGACAGACAAAAAAATTGTAATCAAATTTTTGGGTTCGGTGTCGGTCTAGTAACACCCCCTGCCATTTATTTTTTTGATATTTTCAATGTACAGAATTTTCACTTCTACAGATTTATTATAAGTATAGATTTCCGTTTCGTTTCCTTCCATATTTACAGCACATAGGTTGGCAATCCGCTGATTACTCGATAGATCAGGTACAACGCGCTATACATCCCGCTAACTGCGCCATGCTTCGCGAAGTCACATTAAGGTGAATGTTTTATACAAACACCGCCACTAGATATAAAGTCTTGCTGCGACGATCTATCGCTGTCAATCCGGTGAGAGATTGAGGCCATTTGAGGAAAAAAGGGCAGTTTTTAAGTTACCTGTGTTATTTAGTCGGGCTGAATTCGTTCCAGGTTTTTTTTCTAGACTACGATTAATAAATGGTTTTATGCAGAAAGCTGATGTGTTTTTTGTCAATTAAACCACAAAGGCTTTCTTTTCTCAGTAAGATTTCAAATGGCATTTTAATAGGGATTGTGCTTAGTAGGACCAGCACCCTAATTTGCAAAACACACGATCAATCACAATCTGAATCATTTTGAAGGATTTTGCTAATTCATTGCTTCATAAATGTTCGAAAAATTTGTCTGCTCAACAACGTAAATAACGTAATGAATCTTGTTGAACTGTCAAAATAGTGTTACGCAATTACCCCGCGGCTCTGCGCAGCGCAATTGAAAATTCGAGTCAAGAAGACCAATTGAATTGGTCTACTGATTACATAGATATTTTGCGCATTCGACGTTTTGCGAATGAGCCCATAAATAAATTTCCTAAGAGCAATTAATTGTACGTTTTTATAATTTCGAAATACGTGCACGCTACGTTATCGTACGGAAATTATAAAGCGGTATCATAAAATATTTCCATAGATTTTACCTCCATGTGTTATCATCATCTTGATCTTGACGTCCACGATACTACCGTCACATAAAAAACGCAAAGTATTTCAAATTATTCTAATAGTAATTTTATTTCCAAACTTCAGTACACGTTACATCAATGAGGTCTCGAGTCGAGACCTGTCATGTCCTAGTTCAGGGGTCGAGAGTCTCAATCTCTCAGTCGAAGTTCGTCCAGTTACATTGTTCAACATGAGGTCTAGAAAATTTAAATAAAATCAAACTTAACTCAATTTGCCATTTAAAGGAAATCCCTTTACATTTTCCAAGGCTTTTCACAGAACATTCTCGACAGATGCAACAAATACATTCACGAAACAGAAAATATGTCAAACTAAAATCCCAGCCACTATAACATTTTTCAAAGCAACAATATTTATGGGCATCCAATTGAATTTCACACTTGATTTGATTTCGGAGCCGCTTGAAAAATCCTTTACGGTTACCAACCGAAGGAAACGCATCTGTCAAATAATGGCGGGAAAACAGACCACGGTATTGCCAGCCTAAACGAAGGGTCGCCATGTGTCAAATAGAAAATAGTTATTTATGGCCACCATTCACAAATTGCATTTCGAGGCCGAATTGATATATTGGAATGTTTTATATGTAAATGTGGTCCTAAGGCGAATGGCTTGGCCCAGAAACGGATATCGGATGATTTAGATTGTTACTGTAATGCAGGCTTAACTTGTTTTTCCTAACATTGCACACTGGACGTTAACGCAAAGGGTATAGAGATTATTGGCTCCACAAATTTTCAAAGGAGCTTGGTGTTGGTGCGGTAATTAAGCTGGAATTTGCATTCAGTCCATAACCTTAACAATCTAATGTTAAAACGATCAGCGCCTGCTATTGTAATTATTTATACACAACTACCTACATAGTTAACCTAATGCTGCCCATCCCCCTAGCATTATAGAATTCCAAAAGCTTGAACCTATACGGCAACTTCTGTCCTACAAAACATTTAGGAATCCTAACTGCCTCTCAATAAAACCTTTCTATTTCCTTTTTTACCAGCATTTCCTTGCTCCAAATCCAAAAAAAGGAATAACAATAAGAAAAAACTATAGTACAACATTTAAATTTGCATAAAGCCGCGGTCACGTTTGCGGCCGATAGTTTTGTTTCTGTAAATCATTATGTCAACCGAGGTCAAGCTCGTGGGGGCAGGCACACGAGCCAATCCGTTATTCACGATAAATGACAAGATGAATTTATGTATCAATAGGAACCTAGATTAGTTGTTGAAATATCCTCGTCGGAGGTCCTGTGAACGTTGGAACTGGGAATGTTTTGGTTCGTTTCATTTTGCAGCGTTACAAGCATAGATAATATATTCTATGGTTAGAAGCCAACATGTTTAAGTTTTAACTTACTAAGATTTAAAAAATCAGTTCGCAATGAAGAAAAGTTTTACATAAATCGTTTTTTTTAGGTAGGTAAACAGGATAATGGCCGAAACCCGATAAAAACTCATTGAACTCATGTTGAGCAATCAAAACAAAACAGCATCCACGAAACTCGATAATTTGTAGTTTTATCACATACAAAATATTTTTATGCGAAACTTGCATTAAAATTTTCAGTTGGAAAATACCGTGACGTATACCGCATATGTGGGGGAACATTTTAAGGTTTCCGTACCCGAAGGGTGCCAAATGGAACTCTATTACTAAACCTTCGTTGTCCGTCCGTCTCGGGTTGTATCTCAAAGAGAGTACTTATAATAGTTCTGTACCTCATGACAGATAGACAGTTGAAGTTTTAACAGATTCTGCATTGCTATAACAAATAATAAAAATTAAATTAAGTTAATAATAATTTAGCCAACTACCTACATTAGTTTTCTTGGGCAATTAATTAATCCCAACTATTCTCGAGATCAAGTAAACGCAGTTATCGAAGTTATCGCAGGTTCAGAAAGTTGTCATAGTATTTATGTGGGCCGATCCCGGCGGCACTGCAATGCCGGGCCGACCCGCGACGGGAGTGGAGCGAGCCCCGAACATCCCGTCAGCTTACAAAAATCAGTTTAATATACTGGTCCCTCAGTGAGGGAACTTTCAGATATTAAGCTGAAAAGAACAGATACTACACTTTGATCTTAGCCAAAAGGCCGAGAAGCGATACTGAGAAACCGAAAAATCTGGGTGGTCATTCACTCGCGGAGAATCTAAACACCGCGATTCAGAAACGTGACGTCAGCGCACAGCGCCATCTATCGAAAAATGGAAGAACTTTGTATCGAGTAGGTCACCCTCGTACTCTGCTAGTGCTGTTTATCAATGTTTGTAATAAATTGTAAACCAAAGTAAAACCTACTATAATATTGTTGGAATTCAAATGAATGCTTCGGAGAATATTCCCTATTTTAGAAATAGAAGCAAGTGATTACACACACCATAAAAATGAATATTGGCAGTGTAGTGTAGGGATGAATAATTTTGCCTGTATACCAAATAGCTTTGTTGACTGTACCTAGAGACTAAGGACATAGGATACTCATTTTTAAATTTTATCCGGGCAGCACGTTCCCGTGCGATAATTTTCGACTTCCACGCGGGCGAAGCACCAGGCAAAAGTTAGTTAAATATATACCTACTTATGTATTATATGATCTCAACCGTGTATAATGCACCGGTCTGAAGTTGTGCCCGTTGGAAAAAAAACTCAATCCCTCCTGGGAATCAAACCCAAGCTTGTCCTATTCTCAGCTGTGACGCTTGTGAGTTGTGACCACTAGACCAATGATTCAGTCACACACACACACACGTTAGTCTGCAAATTGATACCTTTTTTATTAGTAAGTACTAAGTAGGTAAGTACTTAATTAAGTAGGTACTTAGTGTAAATCAATCGGTAGGTAGGTAACTATGGGTTTCATCGATGATCGATTTATTTAGTGAAGATGCTAAATGAGTCCTCTAAATGATGCCCTCTTCCTCTCTCCTAATTTTGCTGTGCCCGACAGGGTCCATAATGATCTTTTACTTTGTTATACCATCTATGTAATACATATGGAATGCAATAAAGAATTGAGTATTGAGAATTTGAGAAACTAGACTGAATTATAGACTCGCTATTTATTTACATCTTAATTTAGAACATCGACGATAAAAAAGCGACAATTTTTTTGCCGAATATATCATCGGAATTATTATGTTAGATTAGAATCATAAATTAAGATTGCAAAAATGTGATAATTTCTATCACATGGACTTTTTTTTTCATATACCTACCTAAGTAAGTAATTCGGAAGATTGGTTAGTTATCTACAATATCTACAATTTTGGATATTGTGTTAGGTATCTATTTATCAATAAACTCCTTTTTTTTAAGTCGGTTAAAAAAGAATGCCGTTCCTTGACTTAGTGATCCCAGTAGTTTAAGAAAGCATCAAGCAGACATGGACGCTACTGCCCATTCTCTAAACATAAATCTTTACGCCACCCAGAGACGATTAAATAAAATTAAGAGAGACAATTTTTCCAGCAAGAGTCAATACTTGACGCGTGAAGCGTGATCGCAAACGAATTTGTAACTACAATGAAGCTCTCTGTATATTATAGTAGTCTATGATGTAGCTATCATAAACAAAATATGAGGCTGGTCATGTGCACGTACAAACTTGGGCAGGATAAAACCACGATATATTTACATAACGTTGGATCACGTGCCGCTTCGCTTCCTCGGTATTGAGTTTGAGTCCGATCCGCGGAATTTTGTTTGCAGCTGTGTTGCCAGGTTATAAGAGAACTACTATTTTGGTAGCTTTTCTGGTCTTCTTGGTTACTCGCAATAATAAGTAGGTACTGAAACAGAAATTATAAATCATTTATCAAATATCATTTAAACTTTAATGGGCATAAGTTTACCGTTTTTGAAGCAGATGCTTGAATCAAACAAGCATTCGAAGCTTATCTATTGATCCAGCAAAAATGTGTCAATTGTTCGTTCAATTTTATTGCCACAGGCAAGAAACTTGCATCGTGAAACTTGTTTAGTCCCACTCTTGATGTTGTACATCGTGTCAGTCATGACAATCTCTATAATCCGCTAGGTACCTACTACCTAAAGTCAGAGTAGGTAAAATTGAAGATCGACGAATCGATCCATGAGCATTGTGTTGTGTCGCATATTATTGATGCTGAAGACTTATAAAATAAGCCAAGCATTACCGACTATTACGTTATCAAGGACAATTTACTGCCATAATAACGTTTGTAATATTTAGAGTGAAATCTAAAAGATAAGTAAAAGTATCAAATACCTACTGGCAACATTCCACATCAGTTTGTTAGGTTACGCAGGCGCGTCAACTCGACGCTTGTCCGTGTAATTAAACAGCTGTTTGACCTTGAGTTAGTTAACAAAAACAAACCATACAATATGGACTTTAACGACAAAGTGTTTCTAATTACTGGTGCCAGTTCCGGTCTGGGTGCAGCAACAGCCATCTACTTGTCCAAACTATCGGCCAAACTAGCCCTTGTAGGACGAAAGGATCCAAACCTCAAAAGAATAGCCCTATACTGTGAGAAAACTAAAGGTATAAAGCCTCTTACTATTACCGCGGACGTCACAGAAGACCTTGATGCTGAAAGAATAATCAACGAGACAATAGAACACTTTGGAAGATTGGACGTTTTAGTGAACAATGTCGGCGTTATTGGGATGGGCGGAATCAAAAATTCGTCCATGGAAACGTACGATAAAGTAATGAACACTAACATGAGATCAGTGTACCAATTGACGATGCTGGCT
This sequence comes from Eupsilia transversa, assembly GCA_914767815.1. Classification (NCBI taxonomy): domain Eukaryota; kingdom Metazoa; phylum Arthropoda; class Insecta; order Lepidoptera; family Noctuidae; genus Eupsilia; species Eupsilia transversa. The sequence goes on along the minus strand of OU611893.1, from coordinate 9,177,036 downwards.
GCTACACACCTAATTCAAAGCAAAGGTTGTATTGTAAACATTTCTTGTATCGCCGGTACTAAGCCCAGTACGATGGCCTTAGCGTACAACATCTCGAAGGCCGCATTAGATCATTTTACTAAATGCGTTGCGTTGGAGTTAGCGCCTGATGGCGTAAGAGTGAATTCTGTAAGCCCTGGATTTGTGAAAACGAATTTGTTGAAGAATATAGGACTGACCGAAGAGCAGTTGTCTATGTTCGTCGCTAATGTAGTCGGTAACATGCCTATGAAGAAGGCCGTCGAAGGAGATGAAGTGGCCGCCTTGATTGCATTTTTGGCCAGTGATAAAGCGAAAAGTATTACTGGTTCATCCTACGTCATAGATGGTGGTATTACGTTAAAATAAGCCAAAATCAGAATTTCTCAACAAATATTTAAAAAACAAATCTCAATTTGTATTATGTAAGATATAATTATACCTTCTTCAATTTTTCCTGTCCAGAAAATGCTGCATAAGAATCTGAAGTTCAATGTAGGTATACCTATAAAATTTGATCACGTTTCCTGTTTACCTATCGTATAACGAATGCCATTGTTGTTATAAACTAATGGGTATACCGTAATACTGCCCAATTGTTTGCTTTGAAAATATTATGTGAATAAGAAATTGCTCGATTTTCTAAATGATAACGTCTAATCGTTGCCATACTATACAAAACGTTACTCTAATCTAAGTGTTATCTGCATTGAAATCTCTGATAATGTTATTTATATTATTTTTATGTGGTACCTAGTCAATGCTTTATCCATGTATTTTTTAATCTATAGTAAATATATTGTTGTTAGATATATTTTTATGAATTATACAAAAATGAATAGTATTTTAGAAATAATAAAAGAAATAAATACCTACCTGTGAGTACCCAACATATTTTTTATTCTACTTCCAACAGCACGAATCACAAAGAAACGCAAATTGTATAAATTAAAAATAAATACTTACCTAAATAAAACCTTTTTGCTGTATACGGGTGTATCTACATCTGCAATCAGAAATAGTTTTTGTTCGACACCATGTAATATTCAGTAGAACGTAAACCAGAATGATTTTCTTGTCAATCCGATCATTGGGTAAGATTAAGTGGCCTGACCAAAATGGCACGTGCTATTAACTACCTAGTTGAAACCCCGCCTCTTGGGAGAGATTTCAGATAGAAACCCTGCCGCGATGGTGCAAAAACACGCATTAAAAACCACTACCACCGGGTTCTAAGCTTCGAGTCGAGTTACGTTCGTGAATTCACCTAGAACGTAGGTACGATGGATTTCCAATGTGTAGCGCACATTCACATTCATTCATTCATTCACAACTATTTTTACCCATCTATTATTTTGGTCGTGCGATATATCGTCTTGTAGGTAAAAGTTATTTATTATTCCACGAAAAACCGAGCCCGCAATGATGTGCCGAAAGTCGGAAACTAATTGTTTCTAACATTTACGTGTCCAGACACATTAGCCACCAAATAAATACAAATTCTTAATAACTCGATCGTATTCAAGTTCGTTACTCGAAAGCGCAAATAAGATGAAAACTATTAGTAACTCAGTTGTAAAACTATCAGCCAAGACTAGTTTCTGTATTCCAAAAACACCAAACATGGCTCATTGTTTTTCCTATTCGACAATGCCTATCTTTATTGGAGGACTTGCCATTGCTAATTCTACAAGCTTATCGTGTTTTGTAATTCAATTCCTCACTAAGTCGACAGGGATGTTGGAATTTACGACAAGTCATTTGTTAGTAAATGGTTATGTCATCTGCAAGTCTGATTATAACTTCCCATAAAACATCTCCTCTCTTAAGAATCCAAGGAATAGTTACTTTGTTTTTCATACATTCTACTTATGTACCTGTCACATATTTCGTAATGGCGCTGGTATTACAAAAACTTAAGGCGTATTTCAAAGACAAGACTACAAGGTTTTTGCAATATATAAATATGTATTTTTACTGTTGTTGTCATCCACAGTAGGTAGTAATAGATTAAATGCCATCTATCTATCGCAGAAAAACAAACTTATATCAAAGACAACCACCTATGGGGAATTCGACAGGATTCGTAATGGGTAATTTTATTTTCCATCTTGTATAACCGGATACACTCGCAAGTACAAGTATGAAGTAAAGAAGACTGTATCTACTATGATAAAACAAATTATAAAGTAAATAGTTCATTACACGTAGTAGGAAAGAAATAATTAATTCGACCACATAATGATGAAACTCTATCCCGATTAGGTAGAAAAATTACTAAACCGCCCTGTAACAGAACTTAGGAATACAGTGCCTTGTAAGCAATTGATTAGAAGGCAGGTGTGTCGAATTTTAACAAAGGAAGTTAAACAACTACCTATTAAACTATTTACTACATATGCCATCGTGTTACACAACCATAAAAAATGTGTTCACAAGTGTTTGTATTTCTATTATATCAAATTAAATTGGTCACTGTTATTAGATTAGAGAATGGCGACATTACTTTATACATTGTACCGTATTCGGCGATAGTAAGCACACGGGGATGTAGCTCAGTGGTAGAGCGTTCGCTTTGCATGTGAAAGGCCCCGGGTTCGATCCCCGGCATCTCCAAAACCACTTTTTAATGTTTGGCCGCCGATATGACGATTTTGTACAAATGTATAGTTTAATGAGTTCCCTTCAATCGTCGTATCATGAAATTGTGTATACCTAATAATATTATTTTTTTTGTCCTGTTGGAGATATTTGGAAGAGGAGATATATTATTTGGAGGAGATATTTGGCCATATTTGGAGTAAAGCTTTTCTGGTAGGGGTTTATACGATGCGCAATATGACTTCGCTACAGAATCGTTTGAGTAAAAAATAAGAAAACGAAATAATAAAAAAACAATGTCACATTCTGTTGTATTTGTCCGAGTAGTACAATAAAGTAAAAAATTAAATACAGTTAAAAAAAAAACTTCCTCGTCCGTATAAAATAATTAAAAAAACTTGCAGTCGAAGTCTTGGGATTTCGCAATCAAATAATGTGACGTGTCAACTGATTTATTGTTACACTGAAAATAATTTAATAAGTAATACAATAAAATTGTATCCATAATTCATTTAAAACAAATAATTTTAAATTTCGAAAAAATACACTGTTCAATTACATTTCATAATTGTCAAAGAGAATAATAATTATTATTAACTTTTCTTAAATAGGAATGGAAACTTCATCGATACTACTCGCAAATCGATTACATTTAAGATTATATACATCGATTTTTCTCGATTCTTCACTTTTGAACACGACTCGAAGACATTACGAACTTATACGCGCTAATCTAGCAACCTCTAAGTTTACAATGAACACATTGTAATTTGGAAATTACCTACAATTTTTATTAGTATCTCCTTTTTACTTTTTTTTCGTTAGCTTTAGGGAAATGTTCCTGATGATCAACTATATACACGCAGGTTAAACTGTATAAGCAGACCAACCTTTTGGCAATTTAATATCAATCGAATTTACATTTCATTTTGACCCGACTACGGTAAAGCCAAAAGAAAGGGTTATTAGAAAAGTTTACAAGTTTACCTGGGCGTACACAGCGTAAGACTGATAGAAAGTACATAAATTCAATAGTTTATTAAAACAAAATTAAGGTATAAGTTAACGCTAAGATTTCTATCAGTCTCGGAATACTGACTAAAATATAGTTTCTGAATGCTTTGGTTATCATTTAAAACCCCAACATTTAGAATTACGTCTGGCGGTACGAATATTACGTTATTCAATATATTTACCGCTCATTGCATGAAACATTACAATTTATACTGAATAAGCATATCAGAAATCTTATTTCAGTCATCCTAAAACAAATAGGTAGATAAGGCTACATTTCCTTATAAATACTTAAAATTTTCTCAACTTTCAATTTTTTTACCCACTAATGTAGACATTCCAATTGAGCCCGTCTCGCACCGGCATCAATATTCTTAAAACTACAATTACGTAAATATTAGCCAACTATCATTGCCTATATATACTTCACGGGCTGGTAATTTTGAACACCAATACCGATATCACTCCTGTCCAAAGATTTACATTATCTTTTGCTATATTTTTCAGATTTTTTTACTTACTTTTTTTACATTAGGTATATACCTTAAAAAGTGAAAAGTTCATGAGCAGGAATGTGATTTGAGTAATATTGAGTCAAGAATGCGACGACAAAGACTGGAGAACTAACACATATCAGTCGACAACTCTGAATAGACAGTCGGCTGCCCGGCAAGCTCTACGTGGTGATCGTGACATGTTCATCGAACATAAATATATCTTCACTACGACAGACGGTCGATTACCAACACCGTCTGTACGTCGAGTTGTCGAAACACATCGGATACACGCTAAAACTATGACGAGTATCCTTCCGCTGCTAAGAAAGCTTTCACTGGAGTTCATCGACAGTCTCGCTCTAGGTCTCACACGATCAGCAGCGCTCGGCGTCGGCGACAGGCGCAGGCGCGGAGCAACAGTTCTCGTTGAGGTCGGTGGCGGCCTTGCGGCGGGGGCTAGGCGCGCGGCGGGGCCGCGGCCAGCTCGAGCGGCCCGGGCGGCCCGAGCGGCCCGAGCGGCCCGCCCGGCCCCGGCCCGGGCCCCGGCAGCGCCGGGCCGCAGGCGGCGCGGGCCACGCTCGCGGCCGAGCCGCCGCTGCCTCCGTGCTCCAGCGACGTGACGGACGACACAGAGGGCCGCTCCGACGGGGCCGGCGAGGGCGCGTCCACATCATTCTGCAACGATCCAACGCGCTCAGCTGTGGCGCCGGCTACAACACCACGGGGGACCACGGGAGGGGGGAGGGGGAGGGGACGGGGGGCACCGTTACTCACTCGCATACCGTGACACGTCGCAGACGACGGTCCACTGTCTATGGCTGACGTCTAATCATCGTAGACCACCCAGCCGGTCTATTCTTTAAAAATATTACTGTGAAAACTTAGGTGACGTGAGCTCCTGGTGAGCTGTCATTCCACCTGACACTATTGACAGCTCACTTCACCTGCTTGTACGGTGAGATTTTTACAGAATAGCACCGCAGAAGTAAACAAACAGCGTGTTAATGCTAATCCATTATGCATTTTAAAATCAATACTTTGGACAGGATCATCCTGTCAATATAAGAATAACGATCGTTATGATAACTCCATTTGGTTACTCCTCAGTGGCCAATACTTGAGACAGTCGACAGACATCTGAGAAGCATCACGCGGTCACTAAAATACTGTGCTGCTGATGGTACTGATGATCTAAACGATACTATGGAAACAAAAAGTCGTGTCAACAAATATATTTGGAATAAACTGCTTTACACTGTGGACTAGATTTACTTCTAATTCTTATGGTACTTGATCGGTTTAGTTGCCAAAGCCTGTGATGTGATATTTCTTTGTTAATGTTGTCAAATTGATTCTAAATCGGATCAACTATAGATCTGATTGAATGAATATTGAAGCAGCATTTTAAGCCCTTAATTAATGACGTTAGGTGATTGATAATATTCTAAATCCATAAAAATCTTTGAGATTATTGCATACATCATTTTTTCCAATAGCTATACAGCTTCAATTTTTCGATTTTCGATTTTTTTTAAATAAAAATACGAGATGAAAATATTTTTTCGTAACATTCTACAAAGAGAGGATGGATGTAAAATTCTACATAGAAAGGATGGATTTAAAATACGTGTATACATGGAAAAAGACAGCACATTTAGCGAGCGATTGGTGCGTACAAGTGATTCCCACCGTAGACAAATGACAAAGCGTGCTAATACATAGAGGATTTAAGCCAAGGAGTCCATTAACTAACAGCAGTTTTTAGAACGTCATGACTTTTTTATAGATAATATTCAAAAATCATACGAACGAGAAAATGTTTTAAAATACAACACGACTTTATATCTAACCTAATCATTGACTAGACTAAATTTTAGGTCTAACAACTAGTTCCTGAAAGGCTAATCAACACACAAATTGGAACTCTCAAACTCATGCCCTCGAAACAAAAAGTTTCTTATTTGAATGTAGGTATTGACAAACCTAATGATTGTAATTCTATAAAAATGCATATTTGTTACGGTCGCGAATCATATTTTGATCAACATAAAACTTAATGCTGAACTGCAAATTGCAAAAAACGTTAGAAAAATTAAATTTTAACTTGTCAACAGCCAATCGAATCACTTGACTTGAATTTGTGTTTGTAATACAAACAGTTTGTAATATATTTTTTGTGTTGTTTAGCCTTTCAGAAACCAGGTTTATCTTATTACTAATAATGATTGTTTGTGTTACCTTGTTAATCAAGATGTGCGTGTTAAAGAAAGCTGAAAGCATAATAATGAAGATAGAATAGTAAGTAAGACATGCAAGTGTATGATAGTTATTATAGCATATAGCGAAAAAGATAAATAATAAATATAATATTATATATATAAATCTAAATACAAAAAAGTATAAATATTACTTATTTGGCTAATTTACCTAATTATAATCAGATGGTTGTACGTCTAAAACAATGAGTTTAAATATTTGCCAACATTATTTCTAGCAATGTTTTGTGATGTTGAGATGTATCGACTTTGATCACAATGAAAAAATAAGTAAAATATTGTGAACGTTTTTATGTGATAATTTAAACATAAATTATTTTTATGGAAAACTAAACATCATCAATACCAAACTAATGTATCGATAAAAATTACCTAAGGATAGAATCGATGCTTATAAAACTGGTAGTCACTACATCTCTAAAAATACATGATTTTTTACAATGATAATAACTCGATAGCTTATAGCTTAATAATCTTACTGTGATTACTTTAAATACGGGGCTATATCAATACTTCTACATAACAATAACATACTAAGTACATAATAATTAAAATGTACGTACATATAAACTTACAAATACCTGTGGTTCGAAGACGAAACCTAGATGATAAAATTAATATCAAAATGTTGTGTTTTCACTATTTGTATCACCATACAGCACGCCATCGAATATAAAAAACTACCTACCTAATTATTATTATAACAATACAACATTTATACCTATTCGTATAAATATTAGGGTCCAAAAATATCAACTTTTCAGTACAAAAATTATTTTTTTATATAAAAATCTAGGATAAACATCGGTTTCATGCGATTTTCTTCATATTTACATTAGCTTCACGTTTAGGTATTACTTTCCTTACAACTCTACTCTAGAGTATACCGTGGATTAAACACATACATAATAGCTATATCCATAATTCCCTCACAATACAAAAATCTAGCGCTATTTTCATTGCACATTACATACAGGTAGCACATATAAAACCTAGCTATAGCTCGTCAACTTTTTTAAAACCACTATTGTTTCATCTATATTGTCTATAGCATCCTGGAGGTTCGAACACTATGACCAACGAGGTTTGTACACTATATCGGGACAGTCGGTCGTAGCCACACTATTTATTTTGTACTCTGTTCTTTCTCTTTTTTTCTACGCACTTACTGTGAGCGACGTTCTTACAACCCAAGTATGCTCTCCTGAGCGCACTTGTCACTTTGCCCTGACAATCAGTCACAATCCGACAGTTTAATAAGGGATAACACCGACTTTGACAAAAATAAATGCTTGAGAATAACTTCCTTTGAACTAAATTATAAAATGCAATAAGTTTTCTTTTTTTTTTCTTATAAAGAGATAAATTGGACAGCACATAAGTCAGAAAGAAAAGTCACCCACTCAAAAAGTAAGTTTGAGATTGCGAATGAGAATTAAATCAGAAATTTAATCAGCAGAGCATTTAAAATTACGGAAATCAGTAAGAAAATTACAGAAGCTCAAGAGTATATTATAAAAAAGTTATGAGAAATTTTTATATGAGAAAAATCTTAAAATGATTACCAATTAGATTGAAAATGATAATCTTAGTGACTAGAGAGAAGAAAATTCATGCTTAACACAAAATATTCTCACCACGCTTATCCCAGGCTTTGCCTGCAATTATAACACGCGTTGACTAACAACCTATTATACCTATTCACATTATGGCAGTGGAAATCCGACTTATATTTAACTTATAACTATTATTATGTATTAATTAATTATGTATATTAAAATGATATAAGATAAATAGGTATGCTTAAATATAAATATGGAAGACAAACAAAAAAATATATACACAAAATATTATAAGTGATGTCCATGTAGTTGTAAATTATTTGATAACTGTGTGAAAAAATGTGTGTAATGTCCACATGTTGTAACAAAATGGTCCTAGAAAAATTAGGTTGCAAAGCAAATTTTAATCTTGGAAATGTAAGACAGAGGCCCCGCGTGCAACACAAATCACTTAATCCTTTTAGCGCTAAACGAATATACAACATTGTTTATATCTGTCAATTTGTACAGCATTTAGTGATTTGCGATGCAAGTGGGTCTAAGATTCTAAATTCTACTATAACAACGCGTGAACATAACACAAGTCACCAGAACGTAAGGAGCGTGAGTATGAGCGATGTGAAAGCGAGTATATAGTGTAGAATGCGCCTAAGTGTGACGCGGCGGGTAGTAGTTACCTTGAGCGGCACCGGCGGAACTTCTAGATGGTAGCCTATATCGCAGAGGCTGCGAAGTAGGTCCAAACCTGGAACGTAGAGGAAGACAGGTTAAGCTTGCACTAGTCGGTCATTTGTCCATAAAAACTTAGTTTAATCATATCTCGACTGTGTGAAGTTTTACGTAAAAAAAAAACTAAGTAAGCCTGCCTTCTCGGACAATAATTTGAAAGCGTAATACACATAGTTGAACTAAAAACATTACACATCTATATAATAAAAATGAATCGCTAAATGTGTTGCTAAACGCAAAACTTGAGAACGGCTGGACCAAATTGGATAATTCTTTTTTTGTTGTGTTCCTTATTCTCAGAAGGTAGGGTAGGTAGGGTAGTTAGGGTAGGTAGGAACTTAGTGCTACCCGTGCTAAGCCGGGGCGGGCAGCTAGTAACCATATAAATATTCTGACCATGCCCGAAAAGAATGTACGCGTACGCGATTTTTCTGTTTCAAAGAAAAGTGTATACATAACCCTGTCTGCTGTCGCGCAATCGAGTAGAAATGTATTTACAAAATCAGTAGTTTCCCATTGCCATCGTGCAAGTGTTGTGTGAACTTTAAATATCATCATGGGATTCAATAATAATAATTAAGTGTAACACCTAAGATATTTGCACGCCGTGAGAAATGGCGGACATGTCGTGAGCCACTCTTATTTAAGATCTTGCATGCATGTTTTATTTTAATTCTGTATGTATACACATGTTCGAGCAAATAAAATTTCTTTCTTTCTTTCTTTCTTTCTTTCTTTCATCATGATCATTCTACTGCCCTTATCCCAATTTATTCGGGGTCGGCGCAACATGCCCCTTTCTTGTGATGAGGAGCATGAGATGAGGAGGAAGGAAACGCATGGGACAAAAAGAGTGATGAATAAAAATAATGATGGATGGAGCGGGAGAGGAAGGCCAAAGAAAAGATGGATGGATTGTGTGAGGAATGATAATGAAAGAAAAGGGAGTGAATGATGGTGGTTGACAGGGAAGAGAAAAACAAAACGTATGCGCTGACCACAAGTAACATGGGACAAGGGCAGGAAAATGATGCAACATGTACCTTTCTTCCATACTTCTCTATTAGTTGTCGGTAGTCACCCGCTTTCTAGCCATATCATCTTTCACACAGTCCATCCATCGTTTGTTTAATAAAGTCCAAATATAATATCACTATTTGATTTTCAGCTAACTGCCCTGTCAGAAAATATCAAATGAACTCTCACCCGCATCTCTATTCCGTCCATATCTCGCCTCCCACGCGTCGAACAGTCGGTTGTAGTACCGCGGTCCGGCGAGGAATCCTAGATACTTGTGTGTTTCGTAAGTTGGGAATATTCGCTCCATGTCTCCTGATTGAGTCAACTCGTCCTCGGATTGTGTGAGGTGCCGGACGTCGTCTGGAGTTAGCGTTGATAAGATGTCGCGGAGATACTGTGAAAGTTTGTTGGAACGGTCAAGAAATTAATCAGAATAATAACATAACTTCCAAAACTTCCAATATTATTTCCCATCAGTTATCAGTTTCTGAGCATCAGGCTGCCTGTCCCCAGAGCACTATGCCTATATTAACCAATAGAATCTAATCACTCCAGAGTTTAGATTCTATTGCTTAATATTGGCACAACTGTTCCTCTTCTCTCTTCTCCGCTCCAGTGGACAGGCAGCCTTAGGTCTGATATCAAATCTTACTTTTGCCGTAGTAAATAGTTCACCAAAGTAAGAGTTGAAATTAAATAACCATCAGACATGTTACCAAGACATTTGAAAGCGGAATTAAATCGATAAAAGTTTCTGAAACCTTCCTGGGGTTACCAACTTCAAAATACTTCCCTTTTAATCAACTTTTTCAAATTATATTGAACAAAACATTGAATTTATAAATAAAATGATCTTACCATATCCCTGTCATCCATATTAGTATAAATTATGTGTTTATCTCTTTCTTCTTTTGACAGGTACACTGTATATAACCGGCTGTCGTATGGCAACCCAGCCTGAAATATAAAAATGGCAACATTATACAAGCCAGAATTTTTACTTTAGTGTAAATAAAAACTGCAATATGCATGGAAGATTCCATGCGATTTCATCTACTAAGATAAGTACTTAATATTTTAATTGAATAATGGGTCATTTAACCAAAGCCAGATATCTTTTATCCATGGAATTAAATTGACTTCTGACAGTTCTTGTATGGAAAATCTGTCAAAAATTAAAAAATATTTGCTGGATTTGACTTATACTAGGTATAAAAGTTTGGTCGAATTCGTCCTTAGTGTAACAGTTTGTCCCAGGAAAGTAAGATAGCTTTACGACCTCGAATGAGTCGCTAAACCAGGGGCCTAAATCTACTAATTTATGAACGTTACAATGGTCTCTCAATGGTGAGGTATTGACAGTTTTTGTATGGCAAATCTGGCAAAAATTCACCATTGAGAGACCATTGTAACGTTTATAAATTAGTAGACTTAGGCCCCAGATGGGGTGTGTCTTATCTTATCAGAGGTGCCAAGGTTTCCCTAAACAACGTATTGTATGTAACTTAGTACATGATGTAAAAAAAATCATCGCATCGCATTGCCTCCTCGAAAGATAAGAGATAATTGTGACTAATATAATTGTTTCCCTACCAACTATATACATTATGGTACGCAATAAAGAGAATTGAGAACACTCAGAAGTACCCAAGCACAATTAAAATGATACTATGAAAAACCCATAGTTATGAGTAATTTCATAATCATAATATATATTAGGGGCAATAGTGAAATATTTCTAATTTACATTGGATGCGAATTTAGTTAGAATTGATTGCGGACATCGGAACTATAAGCACGTACACGCACGACTAGCTCGAAAATAGTGTGTGAGGTACCACAGTACCCATTGATCGTGAGGTCGGGATGAATCGTGCGTATTCGTACGTGTTCGCACGAGACAAATTCGTATAAAAGCGCATCCAAAGTGCGGTCGGACTAAGGTATTGTATCACTTACAAACATACATAAACTCACGCCTTCTTTCATTACCTATTCTTATTTTATCGCTTATCTACTGAAATATACACTTTTCTCATCGCTACTATATTAATATACACTTTTCTCATCGCTACTATTATATTAATATACACTTTTCTCAACGCTACTATATTAATATCAGTAAAATCACCAGTTTCTTAGGACTCTGCTTGGGGGCCGTGTCGATATCGGTGTGGCCTGGAACCTGGAACTGTGAGCTATGTTGAATACTAAAGTTCCTACGTCGTACTATCTACTATGCTTTAGCTAAGTAACAATGGGCCGAGGCCGACATGGGAGGATAGAGTTCTCACTTTATTTGTCTTTAACATTGCAGCGCCATAAAGATCTTTCGTACGTATAAACAGCCAATCTTCTTCTAAGCGTGTCGATGGCAAATATTGTTCGAATTTCCAAACAACCGCCAACAGTAAATGTATTCTAGTTGTGAGCTCAGAACGACAGTTCAAGTACTAGCTCACAAAGTAAACTGGGACATGAAACAAACCATGCTTTTCTATAACACAGCAGCTACAGTTTATCTTCGTTTTGAATCTCGGCTACACGCAGCGACTTGCATGCGCAAACAGTTTGTGCCAACGACATGTGGCATCCACAATATTGTTATTGTTTGCACGGTATACAGTTGTGCCTTCTTAGCGTAATCTGTGCTTGTTCAAATTTATATTTGCTCAAGCAGTCGGAGCCTGTCGCCGGGCCATATGGTGCTAAATTGAGCCCGTTAACAGTTGCCCCACTAAACTTAAAAAGGAGTATAAAAATCACCAGTTTTTGTGGTTTCTCCTTGGACAGCATCTCGAGGTTGGTCTTCACGGGCACCTGAAACTGTGCCAGGTTCAGTACTGTGGTGACCAGCGGACCCTTCACGTGGATGTCCAGGGGAGACGCGCTGTGCAAGCTTGGGGATATGTTCACCTGTAAAAATACGTGATAGATCTATAGAATATTATTTGTAAACCAACATTTTTAGAAAGCTCATTTACATTTTTTTTTTAAATAAAAAAATATATTTTTAGACGAGAATAAAGAAAATTAGTTTTCAGAGGCTGGAGGTAGAATAAAATATTATTTTACGGACAAGTAAGACAAGAACAAGATTTGATGCAGCAATGAGTTGTATTTAGCTGTCCAACAAAAACGTCGAAAAAAAAAAAAGTTTGAATCGAACTATACACAAAACCTCACCTCCAACAACCAAGGCTTGAGATCTTCATCCAACAACACATCAATACCAAAGAGTTCGTAACAGTTGTACCGCGACGTTATATTGGCTTTGGTCAGTGAACTAATGCTTCCTTCTCCTGATATGATAGTCTTTATTACAAGGTCCTTCATAGCGTCCCATAGCGCATCTGTGTCGACGAGTTTCTCCGATTTCAGGTATTGTAGTAGTGTTTGTAGTGTCCTGAAATGACATTATAAAGTCGATAAGTACGTGTAGCAATGTTAATTTAAAAAAACCGGCCAAGTGCGTATCCTCGACTCGCACACGAAGGGTTCCGTCATGGTACTCCCACACTGCTGTTAAAAATGTTTACTAACATTAGTAAACATTAGAAATGTACCTATTATTAGTGTTACAAAAAGTTTGTAAACAGCCAGTCAGAGCACCATACCGTAATAAGATCGAGCAATAAACGCCTTAAAAAAGACATGTTTATTGTATAGGGACCCCCTTTAATTATCAACATTATTATTTGTTATAGCGGTAATAGAAGTACACAATCTGTGAAAATTTCAACTGTCTACTCGAACTTTTGGTTCTGTTCTTGTGTCTGTTGTAATGTTTTTATTCACCGTATTGAGAGCAGTGGTGATGAAATAATTTATACGAAGTAAAGCGCCTGTCAGGACTCGAACCTGGACCTACGGCCCTACTGGCCCTACGGCCACCACTGCTCTTGCTCTGCACCACGGCGTCAACTAAATCCTCCTAAATCCGAGACTCAATAGTCGTAGTCGATCAGGAACAGCTTACCATTTGTGACCCTCGCAGGCTGCAAAGTCTTCATTTGGCGTGTAGTTCTTAGATAGTCTATTGATAGAGTAGTTTGTCAGGTGCATATACCTATCGTTCAGAAATGCTAACTCGTCGCTGTACTTTACTGGAATCAAAGAAAATAATGGTATGAGAATGGTGTGTACGTCTTCTATTGTGCAGAATATAAGCATTTCCACTTCCGGTGTTCTGTTCGATTTCGGCATGGAACCAATGTTTGTTTGGCCCAAGCAGCCTATAAACGCAACTGTAAAATAAAATCAATAGATTTTACCTTTATCAGTGCTCTATGAATAATACATTCCTGAAAGAGGTTAGTATATTACATTTATTCGTTTAGAATCTACTTTAGAGAAATACGTGATGAGATACATAGGGAACTTATGATTTTAGGATGTTTATGCAGAAGCCCAGCCTTATTTCCAATGTTGGTGCCTTTGTATCAGGCATAGGTCGCGTTGACGCGGCGTTACCTGTGCGTAGACGCTGAGTTAGCGTTGCGCAGATGTTATATTGAAGTGCCGCGCCGTAATCGTCTTGTATATGGAGTGTATACATCGGAAAAGCACCTACGCCAGATGCGTAGGGTGCCTTAATAATTTTAAATGCCATATAACGTTGTTAGATATAAAAATTACCTGAAGCAAATCTCGCCAACCCATCCTTATAAAGATAAATCCTAAGCGGGTGCACTGACGTCACCAACACATAGAGTCTGAGATCAAACTTATTGCCATTGATAAGGTAAGGCTTGGAAACGTATCGCTGGACCACTACCGGCCGCTTCTTAGGAATCTGCGTCCACTTGGAGACCACCTTGATGCCTGTGCCGCGGGCTGATGCAGGCTGGAATTTAGAAAAAGTAAAATAAATTAGTTTATTGGTAAAATATGGCTACCGCGATAACGAATAATAGAGAATTATGGAAGAAAAAGACATGTTGCGGCGACCCTAAATAAATTGGGATAAGGGCAGGAGAATTATGATGATGCTGAGATGGATAAGAATGGCCGAGAATCGAAATCTAGAAATTTAACGCGGACGAACTCCCAGGCAGAAGCTAGTCTTCAAAAAAGTTTTACAAATTAAAAATAATCAATATCCTTCCGGTAACCGTGGTAACGATGGAACACTACAAAAATGCATGTACTCATAAACAACAATGATCTTGTCCTTGATATTGATAATGAAGTGTACGTCAGTTAAAGTTATGTATATTTATGCACCCCATTTTTATGTAGTCTAGACACACGGGAATAAAAACGCGGCATTGACTTACGAATATCGTCGTAAATCTGTCGTAAATATCGACACACCCGTCACTATTGGGTTTTATTTTTAGCCTGTGTTGTCCCACTCCAGGACAAAGGCCTCACTTTCTCCTTTCCACTCCTCTCTGTCTTAAGCTAGTGTGGACAAATCCTTTCTGTAGGCGTCAAGCTCGTCTCGCCATCTTCTCCTAGGTCTGCCTCGATGTCGACAAACGTTTTCTGGGACCCACATGGTGGTAGATTTGGCCCTTGACTCGTTCAAAATACGGCAAACGTGTCCAACCCAGTCCCACTTAAGCTTGGCTGATGTTTAGATGCCATGCCAAAATGTGTTGCAGATCGCGGTACGTCAGTGAACTATGATCTTGAATTCGCAGTAACACATTTTCGGGACTCAATCGAAAAATAATTATAATTGTGCCTGCGCGGACGACCACCATTTTGGTTCAACTTATATGTCGCGATCTGTACAAGTATGTCAACTAACCATTACAGTAATTTGCTATAATTATAACAGTTAAGGATAGTTTTATAGTATTCTGATAAGCAGTATTTACCAGATAAAATAACATAGAATAAAATAAAATTAATATGCCAGATAAGTTAACAATAACTTATCTAAAATAAGGTAAACATGCTATTTGGCAACTAATTAAGAGCAATAGAAATTCAACAATATCATATTAGCCTAAAGCTTAAAGACATGTTGCGCCGTCCCCAAATCAATTGGGATAAGGGCCAGGAGAATGATAATGGCTTAAATTGGCGTTACAAAGCTTTTCGATCGTTACACCGACTCTCAGTACTACGAGTATAATAAGGCAGATACATACCGGTTTAATAATCCACCTTTCATTATTAGCTGCGTACTTCTCCCAGTCGTGTTTCAGCAGTTTAATATCATGGGGCAACACATACGTTTTCGGCATGATACCAAACTCACTGATACCGTATTTAGAGACCAATTTCTGTAGATTCCTCCACAATCGATCTTTTCTACCAATTTGAAATGTTCCCGGGAAATGGTTCATCTTCTGTCCATCTTTGATTGCTCTGAACATGATTGATTTCATGTGTTTGCCCCATATACCAACCCACTCTATTGTTTCTGTAATAATAAGATCTGGTTTAGAGATTGAGGCGAATCTTCCGCCATATTGAATTGTAGTTACTTAAAATGTAATGTAGTAACTTTTAGAAAAAACATGATATATAATAAGAAGCTTTACATAATAAACTTTTAAGAAGCCTAACAGAGTAACTGCACTACACTATACTTATCAACAAATGAACCGTAGATACATACTAAAATTCTCTGTAGAAAATTAATCAAAATCACCCTATCTACAAAAGTAAATCAAGACCATACCTTCCTGTGGACATTCCGCGGTATCACAATCGCTCCTCACCAACCGAAAGCCAGAGTTTGTCAACGTTTTCTTGACAACTATAGGCGTTATCGTGGTCAATTTCCATTTGAGATGTTTTTGAATGGGCATGGGTATTTTAAGGCAGGGGCTCTCCTCGTGCCCTATGAACTTGAGGTAAGGAGGCACGCGGGGGAAGAGCGATGGACGAAGGCAATTAGTCACTGATTCGGGTAGGTGAAGCGTTGATTCTGGAAATTGAGAATGTTCTGTGTGACTCTTAACCTTTCGTATACCGTAATTACAGACACAATTAAGAATCCATTGTGTCTCGTGTGGATTCACGTACGCATACCAAAGGTTAAAAGAGACAAACAAGCAATACATAATGAGTTAAAATGTCTCAAGTATTCCTCTAATTCAACTTTACGAACTACGTTTACCTAACTATTACATATGAAAAAAAACGGTACATTACAATAATAAACATGATGAATATACTACGATGATGGTTTTAACAAAATATGTAGTAAAAGGACTTGTAAATCTAGAGGTTAACGAGGTCGAAGAAGTTTATAAAATATGCTGATCGAAATCTTCACAATATTACAATGGAAACATGGGCTATACTAAATTGTATGACTGTGGGTGCATACGTAACTGCAAGCATGACAAGCCTGCAGTAATCTGTGTTGCTACCAACGTAAAATAGTAGAACGGGGGAAAGCCACAGTAGGTGTCATCCAAATGTGCTTACGGTGTTGAAGTGAGATAAAATAGGTGAACAAACAAAGGAGTGACGAAAAACTGAACTAGTGCCAAAGATTTAATTTAAAAAAATATCCGCATTCATACTGTTTACATCTACGCGACACCGAAACTACAACGACATAACAATACGAAAAATATAACAAAAAACGCACGCAAAAGACACATTAACAAAAGTTTCTAAAACTTCAGTTACAAGTAACGTAACTTTAATTGAACTTATTCAGTTGAAGTTACGTTCCTGTAATTGAAGTTATTACGAAATAGCGTGTCTTTTTATACCAAATCTATCGACTTGGTAACACGACGTAAAATCTTAACAAGTGGGGTTGCTTGCCTTTGCGTGTCGGTAAATATTTGAACGGGTTTGTCGTGTGCAAAGTTGTCAGAAACATTAGGTCCTTGTTAATTTTGTCTGCGAACAACGTAAGAATGTATTGATAGATGAATAAAATTGTGGTTGAATTATAATTACAGCATTTATACGAGTACTACAAACAGAAAAATGTTTTCTGAATTCACGTTTATATTTTTTTTTAGGTTCATTGTAAACATATTAAAATCTTCCTTATTCGTACTTTGAAATAAGATGCAAAATATTAAACAACAAGCCCTGTGCCTGATGGGATTTCCAAGCGGAATAAATAACGATCTTCCATACAAACTTCCATCCCCAATTTAACCCCATTAGGGACTGAATTTTCAAATTCCTTCCCTACAGCCCCTTTCGCCACATAGTGAACTCTTGTGCAAAATTTCATTCATCTAGACCCAGGCCACAGATTACCAGATAAATCACTCCATACAAAATTTTCAATACCTACTGCTTTAATAGCCTACACCTTCGAGTCGCTAGAAGCTGCGAACGAAAATGTACCTAACCATACAAGCGTAAAGTGAGTTTTTGCACCTCGCGGCTGTCGGCAACCCACTAAGAAATGGGTCGCGTGCGACCCGGCTGGTCGGAGTGATTTATCTGGTAATCTGTGCCCAGGCGGTTTAGGCTGTGCGTTGTTTGTTAGTGAATTAATTTTTAGATTTTTTTAAATGTATTTGGACATATTATAGTTCGCGAATAGCTATATGAAAGTATTTTTGGAATCCAGAAAACACTTTTGGCGGCCTAAAGACTTCTGTGCGTGCTATGAAACAGTAACATTCAGTGTTGTCTTACATTTACTGCGTCAATAGAGTTCAAGAATGCTGTTGAATTTATTCATTGAATAAATATGATACTCCTAAGTAATATTTTGATCAGCTTTGTGAGTGCTGTGACTAAATTGTTGGTGTATTATTACTAGCATCATCTACAACTTAATAAGTTGTCGCATTACACAACGATACATAAATCAATTCGATTTCAACCTTATGTGGCTTTGTTCAATTTGACTTTTAACACGTTGGTAGAAGGTTCACACTTGAAGTGATTTGCGTACGCTCCCATCTTTAAAGTAACTTTCATCGTTCATTTTAAACTCAAACTCAAAGCATCATATTTCAATTAAACCATTTACAGGCACTTTTGAATTGTCAAGGAGTCGGTCAGTTAGTAAGTTGAAGCTAATTCCAAAACGTAGATCTCTATGGAGGAGAACGGACAAGAAACTCCAAGGACACT
Source organism: Eupsilia transversa (assembly GCA_914767815.1). Lineage (NCBI taxonomy): Eukaryota > Metazoa > Arthropoda > Insecta > Lepidoptera > Noctuidae > Eupsilia > Eupsilia transversa. The sequence continues at coordinate 9,158,295 of OU611893.1, read as the reverse complement.
CACTCTCTCAAAACAAGATTTACAAAATTTTGGGTACATTTATTCTTGTTGCTTCAATATTTTGAGAAGAACAAATCCAGATTTTTTGCTCACGCTCAATACTCGCACTCCAAGAAAAATCTTTTTTTAAATCAGGTAACGCAGCCCTCATTTCTCAAGTCCATACTCTTAAAACGTGGGACGAATCCAGAGAAACCCGGATATACGGCAAACTCTTACCATCATGAAATGAAATGCCAACTAGTCGGCAGTAAAAATTCATATTAACGAATCAAATTCGCAAAACACATATTGTGCTTTGCGAATTTGATCCTTATTACTATAATACGCGTCAAACTTTATGGCGGCTCTGAAGTGCGCTACTCACTGCGCAGCACCTCACCCCTCACCCCTGCTGACACATGAATTTGTTACTGCGCAGCTACTCGCCTCATGTTCGGAGCCGCCGTAAGTTTGAATCGGGCTGTAGTAGAAATTGTCCTACTGACAGGTGTCAGAAACGCATTTTCTCGAGTGTTGCAAGGGTCTTTTGGCCCCTGAATGACAGTGACTGGAGAGCGTTGTTGGTAAACATTTGTGAAATTATATTAACAAAAAAAGATGGCTCCGTTACTTCCGATTTTGATCAGGCGCCAAATGCATCTTAAAAAAAACTGTTTGATAACTTACCTCTGGAAACTGCTTTCTTAGGTGTGACCACCGTCCCATTGAGTTTGCTGGACAAATTGGTGACCAGCACGAGATTCTCTTCCTCTTTCTTCACAGCGGAAGGAAGAGCTGGCTTCTCCAGTTTTTCCATCTCCGCCAAAGCAGCATCTGTTTCCATTTGCCAGTAGTCTAGGGTGTCTGGTGAGGGAGATCTGCTGTTTGCACTGTGGACAATAGAACACAATAATTATAAAAGGTTAAATTAGTCACAATTTCAAGTAATCACCTGTGATTAAGGGGTAAACGGACGCTGGTAGTGAAGATACTTGACATAATGAGGTTGGAAATTCATGCCATATTGTTTTATCATCATAGATATCGGTACCCATCATGTCTGTGAATTTAATTTGATTGTAGATCATAATGATAAAAATTATTGAACTGAACTGTTCACAGTCAAACATCACAATCTTTTCTTTACATTTTCTTCATCGCCATAATGTATTTGGAAATAATTTACTTTTTGTTACCATACTTTAGTAGATTTTCATACCAAGTAGCCGAGCGAAACCTGAAAATGGGCAGTCGTTAAAGGCTCCAGCAGACTGGCGCGACGCGACACTAATTTGTTCCATCGTGAAGATTGCATAGAAATTGCCCCGCCAGACCCGCGTCCCGCCTGTCTGCGGGAGCATTAAGGTAGGGGACGAATAGGGCTTTAAAACAAAAAATATCCTTAAAGTAAAGCTATTAATCCGATGGAAGGATATCGCAGTCCGCATTGCGGGGACCTAGGTGAAATACGGTACAAAATGGCGCGAAAGGACTTTATTATTAAAGAAGTTATGAGCGGTTTATATTGTCTTTGATTCGCACTGAAACTTTCGAGCACCGTCTTGATTTATTTATTTCGAATGTTTTCAGTTATTCACGTGCAGTTTTAAACTATTAAAGATACCGAATACTAATACATGTATGTTTTATATTTTTATCCTGCTAACGTTCAAACGACTTGGCGTACATGATTACTTCTAAAACATGACCCTATATATTCCATAATATTCATTGAAATAGATTAGTTTTACCATGTATGTTTTGGTTTCAGGCATGTGTGGAGATAATGTAAATAGTGTTCGCAATTCTAAATTAATGCAAAAACAGATTTTTTATTCAAGGGTATCTAACACGGAAACGTGTCAAGCTGGCAAAACAAAATCTTGTGGATAAAATTTTAACAAATTGCCGGTGATATGTGTATGTTTGTAGAAGGTAGTAGGATAAAACAGCACGTTTTAGCAACCTACACTTTGTCTTGTGTCAGCTGAAAATTAAAAAAAAAGTAAAGTTATAATGGGCACTTCGAGGATTAATAGGTCTAATTCTAAACTTCAACTGACTTTTTAATTTCAAAGTTCGACGATTAGCAACAAAATGACACCGCGATTATTTTCAGATCCGCTTTCAACAGACTGGCGACTGTCCACATTCTGGGTACATTATTTAATAAAATCTTTTATCTGCTCTCTTAACGTAAAATTCGAATTATAAACTTCAAAACAAGTTTATATTGACATTTTGAGGCTCACAAGGTAAAACTACGAACCAATCAGAGTAAGATTTAGTCAGTAAGCAAAAATCTAACCAATCACAGTTAAGGATATTCAAGCCCTATCTTTTTCCAGTAAGATTGAGAAATGATTTCACCATTGTCTAATGATATCCGTGTTTTCGCGATATCCCTAGGGTTTTCGCAATAAAACGAATTATCAAATCTTCCTACGACATGTACAATTGTTATTTAACTGATAATCATAATAATCTCGATGTTTTAAAGTCGTAAAACCAGCGCCGGCCCTGGAGTAGAGCAAGAGGAGCGGCCGCTCTAGGCGCCAGATGGCAAGGGGCGCCAAGAAGCCAAATGCGTAGTAGTAGTTTAATGACTGATTGAAATTAACACCAAATACTTATTTAATATATAGCGCTCAGTAAAAGCTTTCTCAATGTTAAAGAAGCAGGAATAAACTAATTAGAGACACCTAATTTAAATTCAATAAATGTTGATATTTGGAATTATATTTTATATTTATTTAAGGGGAATACAGGACCTAAACTCAAGTTTTATAATACCTAAAAGTATAATCCAATGCAGTAAACAAAACCAGAAAAACATATGATATTCTTTAGGATATATGCTAGTTAGATAGTTTGTGTTGAAAACATAATACAACTAATTTGATACGATACAAAAAAATCACGAAGATAACTCAAAAAAAAAAACGATTTAAAACCATATTAATATACATGCAATCATTCATATTTTTTGTCAGATTATTCTACAAGCAATACATTAACGTAACAGTGTTAATTTTTAGTCCAATCACTAGACTTTTTGTAAATAGTTATTTGCTTCATATTTTGCAATAAATTACCAGCGTCGTATCATCGCGCTTCTCTTTCTATTTATGCAGTCCGACAGTGACCGCGCTTTACCTGTTGTCAGTCCCTTAACATGAAACCGAAGTAGAATTTACATGAATTGAAAGCGTCGATAAAGCGCGCCGAAAGAAAATTTCACTCTACCCTAATCAAGGGCTAGCGCCTGCGCTGCGTAAAACTATGCTAAGCATGGGCGAGTCGCTAGTTATATTAAAAGATTACTTACTCTTCAGTATCCAAGTCAAGTGCCTGGCAGTCAATCTTGCTCGCAGACTTCATCTTGGGGCTGCCTGGCTTCTTATTAACTTTCTTCTTAGTCTTGACGGTTTTCTTGGCAACTGGTATTATGGTCCCCGAACTCACTGGGAGCGCCGGACTCACCGCTGGGCAGGTCGGCGTTGGCGTGTCTTGGCGTGGCTATGCGGAAATAGGAAAACTTTACATATCTCTTGGAGTTGTTGAAGTGTTTATAGGTTATTTGAGTAGACTGATCCAGTTTTGGATAACGTTTCTGGAACTTTAGACGTCAGAATATCCCGGATTAGTGAACATTTGTGCGAAGTTTAGATGAGTCTTATGTCGAGTAGGTACAGATGTTCGACCGTATGTAAGCCGTCATTGGAAAAGCAAAGGTATGATCGTAGATTATAAACTGTTACAAAATATTGAGGAAATTACGCAATTTTTTATGAATTTAGTTATGAATAGTATTCAACTATAGAAACGAAATTATTTAGATGCAAACGTCGTTAAAAAACAGTTTAATTTCAACTACAAATTGAAAAGTAGAAAAACTTCAAATAGTTTTCTATGATTACTGAACTAAATGGCCTCATGCTTTGAATATAACAAACAATTAACTAATTCATTCTAAGCCTCTCGGGCGTGTTTTCTCAAATATTTTACGTAGCACAATGTACATTGTGCTACAGACAGACAGTACAGAGACAGAAGGTATTTTGTTAGTGTAATTAACAGCGTTTAATTTTCTACTAGGAAGAATACGGAAACGTGTTTGAATATCAGCTTCGCAGCTGGCGTGTGGAATCAGGCCTTAGCTAAACAAAGCAGCACAGTGGGTCAAGGATGGTAGCAATATTTTAGATTTAGAACACATGTAGGCAGCCTGTGTAAGTGGATTTATGAATAGCTAAGTCATCCCACTATGTAGTTTCGAAAGCCTTGTACAGCGAATGTGAAGAAACAGGTCGGATTTTTTTTAACCTGGATGGGGAATGCGCGGGAATAATCTTCTACGTGGGCTATTATAACTGATTATACTTTATTAAATTGTACATCAACTGGACTTCAAAAATAGAGGAGGCTGTATGTTCGTCTTTATGTATTTTAATAAAAATGTATTTTCGTCAATTGTGGACCGATTTATAATTTCTTTTTTTGAGCACAAACGAAAGTATATGCATAATAGAAACAAAGTACATAATAGAAGTCAAGAAACAAAGCTTCTTCACTTATAGATTAGAATCTCCACTTCGTTAATGGTGTTTGATTTTAGAATGTTTTCGAAACAACACTTTAGAAAATTGCATAGTAACCACCTAATTTGTAGAGGTATAATAGGTAAAGTTTTGATTAACAAATTTACTTCAAATTTTCATATATTTATAGGACGTTATACGAAACGGAAAGGTTAATAGAAATGTATCACATGTGAAGTGGAATTTACACACTGCATGTCAGATTTATGAAAGGATGTTATGATAAAGTTATTAAGTAAATATCAGCAATATAAATAAGGATCATCAAGTCTTAGAAATAGGTCGACAGAAATAAATAGAGGAATTCAGAGATTTACCGGCACCGACACTCTCCAGTACTTTCGCAAATTGTTTTGGCAAGCATCACTGGTATCTCAACAAACCCACACTTATTGTAATTTCTTCTTCGTTCGAGCGAACGGTTCGCTTTCAAATATAACTGCACAAAACATGTCAAGGGTATCAATACAAAGGTTAACTTTCTAACTGAAACACCTGAAACTCTTATATTCGAAACCGAAATTTTCTTTTAAACTTTCTGTTATAATTACCAACTAATTGACTAATTAATATGTACAAATTGACAGGAGATGGAAACGGCACGGTAGTAACAGTGATAATGCATCGTATTGACATTTTGTACACTTTTGGCAAGAAGCCAGGTCGCGTGAACCGATGCCACAATAAAATCTAAAGTGTACAGAATTAAACAGACAATAAAACAAGGCTAGTCGAGATGTAACCAGTAATCATTAAACGTTTCACACCTACGCGGCTACGCGGCAACATTTTGACCGGTGTTAACATTTATTACCAAATTAAAACAATCACTTCTATGATTTTGACACGTCCTTATTTAATTCTAGTATTTATCGAATCAGTTGCAACAATCATATTAAAGTTTTAGAAGTTCTTACATATAAACTGATGATCAACATTTTTCTTCGAGCGTCCGCCAAGTTCTGCTGGAAATCGCGCCAAAAGCAACAGACAAGCGGGCGCCACCAGAAAGACTTTAGGATCAATAACTAATTGAAAACTTTCGAATATTAGTTTCCTATTTCGTGAATGAAAAACTTTCAGTGTGCGTGTTGTTCGGTGACATTATGGTAATATTGATTTTCTTTCTTTATAATGGTTTTTCGCAGCGAAACACTACTTAATTATTTACACCGTTTATACAACTGATGGCTCACTATTAACAGAAACTGTTCAAGTAAACAATATTTTTAAGAAATAGTGCAAAATTTCACGACTTACATTCTGCGAAAACTTCTTCCAAACTTTTCCTAGGAACCCCATGCCTAATCTCCAAGATATGCGCGCGTCTTGAACGGAACCACGTCACTGACTAGCCAGCCACGGCAATCCCGTCATAACTTCATTGCATGACACACTATAGCTTGGCCACCTCTTGCACAACCTTCACCACTAAACACGTCACATTAATAAAAGAAAAACTTCTTTTAAAAATATCTTTTGTAAAAGAATTCCACTATTTCCGTGAAGACTGAAATGTAAACAATCGTTTCTTATTCGAGTGATGTAAGCTGGCTGGTCGTAAACTTTTTTATTGTCGACACCTTTATAATTATGATATTTCGATTTTATTGTGTTTTACATGATTGAAATGATAAAGAGGACAGTTATGGTTTTTGGTATTTTATAGATGCGTAAAGTTTTGTTTATATTACAAGGATTTTATGAATGTGTTTTTATGGTACTGTAAATGAAATTTCAGGCTCTGTGCTTTGAAAAAAGCTCAGAAATAAAATTATTATCACAAAAGCTTTCAAAAACTCTCGATTAAATTCACACATTATCACCTCGCGTGCGACCAGACATAACAAAAACGTCGTACTCGCGAAATCAAACGCGAAAACCACTCCTTTGACACATTTCCAAGACAAATTCAGATTTAACAACATAGGATAGGATTTAAAGCACGTGGTTCAGTTAGAACGAACTCCTATAATATACCACGGAGGAATTTCAACATGAGTCATGAACGGTGAAATAAACAATCCCGCGAGACATGAATAATCTCTTTAGACAAATTATGAATAGATTTTGTATAGTGATGACGGATATACGACGGAAACAATGTGTCTGTTACGTCCAAAATGAACGACTGACGTAGAAAACACGGAAAACTAGAAAATACTGCGATAAAGGCATTATTACACGGTTCAACTAAAATTGATTTAATTTGATTGAGAGGTGCAATAATTAAGAATATTTAATTATAACATTAGAAATTCAAATATAACTCTGTTTGTTTGTTTCCTTTTCACGCCTTACCGGCTGAACAGATTTGGATAAAATTAGACACAGGTAAACCATGGCCTGGGTTAGGACGTAAAGTAAAGTTATTTGCTTATATTGTAGGTACATGACATAAGGTATTAAAAAAAACTATTGTTATTCATGAAACATTGTTAGGCATGCAAACATTAATTAATGAAGTAAACGAGTGTGAAGGATACTTTTTAAAAAAACGTTCCCGTGATAAATCCACCTCCACGCTGCCTGGCGAAGCTGTGAGAAAAAGCTAATATTTCATAGTTACGATTAAGTACACGAACCAATTTGGTTGCTCATCCAAATTGAAAAATGTTAGTGAGGTCCGGAGGGACGGCGGACGCGGGGATGTCCGTCCACCGGAGGACCCGACGCGGCGACGCATAGTGGTCCACACGTGCCCCTAATGGGCGTCGCGGGAGGAGTTTTACACCTTCCTCCCTCAGCGGGCATAAGGTGGTAAAAGCAGGCCAGCCAGCACCAGTCGGGAATCATGGAAGTCCCCGATCCAAGCGTAGGAAAGGAACACCGGGGTGGTTTTTTGTCAGTAAGAGTCTGGCAGACCCCTTCGCCCACCCCAAGGCGGAGGACATCCATGAGGATTTTACACAAGAGAACAAAAAAAAATGGTAGGACGCCCTCAGAGTAGGTGGAGCGCCGATCTTCACAGGAAGGGCTGGTAGCACTTGATGAGTGATGAGAGTAGCAGAGCATCAAGATAAATGGATTGCGATTGGAGAGGCCAATGTCCAGCAGTGGTCTGTTAAAGGCTGTGAGGATTTTACACAAGAGAACAAAAAAAAATGGTAGGACGCCCTCAGAGTAGGTGGAGCGCCGATCTTCACAGGAAGGGCTGGTAGCACTTGATGAGTGATGAGAGTAGCAGAGCATCAAGATAAATGGATTGCGATTGGAGAGGCCAATGTCCAGCAGTGGTCTGTTAAAGGCTGATGATGAATGCTCAAGTGAACCGTGTAGTTTAGGCGTAACTACTAACCTACGCCAGAAAATATAACATGATTCAAGGTAAATGTATGCTCGTTAATGATTTCAGCGCTTTCATGCTTAAATTAAATCGCGTTTGTGACTAAAATAACATAACGACATCATGCGATAATCGCACGCAATTAATTTTCCTGAATATTACGAAAACGATGTCTGTATTCACTTTCTGATGTTGCTTAACAGTATTTCATTCTTTTAAAAATATACGTTATTAACAAGTTCCAGGTACTTAACTAACAATTTTGGGGGTTTTTTTTACACAATATGAAAGGTGTTAGCTAAAGATGGAAGAATGTAATTAACTGTGTTCATATAGTAAAGGTTGAGTACCTTCGAGTATGACGTAACGTGCTGAAACGCGGACGCGCGGGTGGCTGCACAGAGCCATGGAGCGTTGCATGATTGGCCAAAGGCTTACAGACCGAGTTTCAAACCTCGAGTTTCGAAGACATACGAAGGTTTCCGGCATCGGAAAACGAGTTATGGAATTCAAATGGAGTTCGGCAGGACACCTGCACGCGTAGCATGACAACCATAGACACGGGTTTTCAACGGGTTTTGTCGACGAAAGTATAGACAAAATAACACATTGTGATTGTTTATGTTATTTTGTCTATCCTTCCGTCGACAAAACCCGTTTCTATTGTGGTCATGCTAGTAGTATAGTATATCTTGTGATCTTTCTGCTTGTAGGTACCGATATGGACATAGTAATCATATTTTTTGGATCGGCCTCTAAAATGTATCTTCAATAAAGTGAATTCAAAACATGCATGTGAAAACATTTAAGAAATATCATCAGAGAACGAGGGTCGAAACCAATAAAATATTGGTAACGCATCCTATGATGTGCCAAGTTGTAGCAGCTGTTGGCTGGTGACTTTCATGATTTCGTGAGAGAGCGATCACTCAGCGAACGGTCTTGCGCGTCAACGCCTAATATGACTGCAATACACATAATATGACTTCGCTGCGCTCACGCATCGCTAACGCCGACGCTAGAACAGCATCACATGACGCCGCCGGCGCCACTGATTCCGGTGATTTCGCTGAATCAAGCATCAACTAACTCTGCTCATTTTATAATTATTGATATGACATGCTACCGTAACTTATTCCCAACTATGTTGAGATCCGCTTACAATCTGGATGCAGCTGAATAAATGTATTATTTTTTATTTTTATAGAAATGACAGCCTGTAATATCTGTCCTCCAACGCTGAGTTACTGAGAAATACGAAATCCTTTAGTTATTATTAATACTAGAAGTAAGACTCAAGTAAAAAGTTTTCATCATTTCGTATGCCTCATATCAATCATCACAAAACAAACAGTGACATAACTACAAAACTCTTCCACTCACCAAATCCATTAAAGGCTCAAGATGAACAGTTTCATTGATAGCCGTGGTCCTCAACACATGCATATCATGTTGGTGATGGCCCTTCATCACAGATTCCTTCCTGGGACGGGATTGTTTGGACCCAGCACTGGAGCAGCCCCTGCCCGGACTCTTGGGGATAGCTGCGTTGCCAAGGTTTGCGACGGCCGAACCGTACGAGTAACCAAAGCCAGCGTTATCTTTGGCGCGCTTCGTATTCGTCGATTGGAACGTTGAGCGGCTAGAAACAAAAGAATGTTGATTTAGTTATGATTATGTAAAACATATACTATCGTAACTTTTTTTATCATGAGTTATAGTATTATTTTAGTTTTATATCGCAATCTACGTAAAAGAATCCCATCTTTTCCGTGGATTAGCTCAAAGCATGTCATAATCTTGAAATAACTCAATATGTTACTCTTACTACTGATTTATCAGCTTTATAACGGTCTCGAAGTATAAAACTGCTTGATTTCGAAATAGGTAGCTAAACTAAAATAGATTAAGAAGACGTAGTGACAAAAATTGAAAAGAGTATGCTAAGATGGTTGGGTCATGTCGAGAGGATGAATGAACGGCGACTAACAATTTATGTATTTACAAGGCAAATGTGATTGGAAACGCCGGGAGGGGACGCCCTAGGAGGACATATAGTGATCTTATTGGGGATGTTCTTCAGAAAGGTCAGGTGCGTAGTACTCGCAACCAGCTTGCATGTATAACGAGATGTATAAACGTTAACGAGGCCAAAGGAGTTTGTAAGGATCGTAGCAGGTGGCGTTATGTAGTTTCTGCCTACCCCCATGGGAAAAAGGCGTGAGTTTATGAATGTGTGTAAAATAGGTTTAAAATCATTTTAGCCCTATTATTGGAATATTCAAAAATTCCAAATGAAGATTAAATTGATTTTCAACCCACTCGCCATAAAAATAGAGGTCAAATTACTTCGCATGCGTCAATATTATTTTCGCGTTACGCGCGTCATTGCTAAACATTCATCATCCTGTGACTAAAAATCATAAACATGATACCTACCAGTGGCGAAGGGTCATTTTTTGGGATAGGTAAGCCGCCTTTTCAAATTCTAATTTCGATTTACTTTTCTAATATGAACTTCATGCGAATTACCGAAAAATGATTCTGTCCTACTAGTCCCGAACTCATGTAATTACCTAACTCTAAAAGTTACAAATATGTTTTTCATTCTGAACATGTTTTTGGGATGAAATCGTCACATTATCTGTAAAACCCCCTTTATTCCACAAACTACTAGAATCGGATAAAAGTAGACACGGGACGCAATACATTTTATTTAATTTACAACTGCCAATGAACCATTGATATTTATCGTAAAGAGATAGGTACTTACATAAAATGTTTAATCACGTACGCTAAACGTACTAAGTACTTACTTTTCAAATCTACTCTAAATAAGTAATTTCAACATATAAACTATCTACTTACCCCAAATACCTAATTACAACGCACACTCTCACTAAACTCAACACTAACTATAATCACTGTTTTATACCAACAAATAAATACTACTAACTAATACAGATAAACTAATTAATTCAACGAATAAAAATAAATAGTTGCAAATTAACTGCAAGTGTAAACAAACACCACACAACGAAAACTACCGAAGGCGAATCGTGATATCGGTCGTTCGCTCCATCTCGTTCACGCGCACGCAATTTCGAGTACAATCTTCATAGCAAGCCGTTGCAGACCGGCTTGCCTCGCGCATACGAAACCGGGGAGTCACGTGACCGAAGTGACGTAATGACCTTAAGAATTTTGAATGAATAGCAAGCCGGCGGCCGGTCGGGTTATTAGAGAGAAAAATGTTTTGCTGTTGGGCGACAACAAAGACAAAACATTGAATTTAGGCGTTTTGTATAGTTTTAATTTAAGGTGTTTACCCATAGTGTGATTATTGTACAGGCATTTTAAAAATACTACTGAATGTGTTATTTTATTTATTTTAATGACGAAGAGTGGTTTTATTCCGAATGTCGTAAGGGAAGCCGGTAGGAATCGGCTTATAGGCTATCCTCGCCACTGATACCTACCATTCATGATTTAGCCATTAAACACAATCTATACATACAAATAAATAAATTTGAAGTGTCTGCTTGTAATGTCGAAATAACAGCTTTGTACTAAATGCATATGAAACTAAAACAAGATGCTTTATTTTTTATTAATTAAGTATTTGATATTATTTCAAGTTGATATTTCCACGTGTTCCAGAGCAAAAGGGTCTTGACAGATGGACAATGAAGTGATCCGAATGAGGGATTCCGTTTTATGCTTTTGAAGAACGGAACCCTAAAAACATTACTTCTCTTTACATTATTTAAATTTTGTAAAAAACAATTATTTTCAATTACACAAAAAAAAAATTGGATGCTAATTTAATAAGATGAGACTACATTGTTTTTTCAATCCACTGAGCCGATACAATGAGCAAATGCCTAACATAATCCTATTAACATACTGACCTACTTTTAAACTAATAATAGCCTTTTGCCCTGAGTGGGCGGGTGTATCTTTCTTAAAATATATGACCTTTGCCTACACATAAAAATATAATCTAATTACAGTACCCAAAAGGTCAAACTCTAAGGTAAGATAATATTTGTAAGAAAAGATTCTGCAAATTTCATTTTGTACGGTTTACTTCCTATATAGATAAATATCTGCTCTCCTCTAGATAGATAAAACATGCTTACAATAGCTTGACCTTTCATAATAAAGTCAGATATTATTACACTTATTATTATACTTTAATATTACTATATTTTTAATTTTAGCAGATTCAATAAATAATTTTACACTGTCATCCAATACCAAAAAATATTTTATTTGAATTTGGCCATTTTTCTAATAGGTATAAACAAACTCGATTATTCTCAAAAAACAGGAGGAAATTTAATAAAATAACTATACCACTGTTAAGATACTTGCATGGTGACAACTCACAAGCATATATATACTTTAGGTTGGTACAATAAAATCATTATGAGTAATGTGAGCATGTGTATAACCTAAAAAAACAATTGACTCTGCCAAATAAATAGACATTTCATCATATTAAAATTCCAGTAAATTGTATTTTATTTTATCATTCAAATAAAGGACTGTAATAAATATTACCTATATTCCCTCCGGTTCCACAAAAAATAAGCTTAAGACATTAATCACAACATAAATAGCATTTCAACATGCACAATACCTCTAGTAATTGTGAAAGACAAACCAATTTATTCAATTTGTATTGTCAAGTACTCCATTACATGCAAAAATCAAGTTATTGAATGAACCAATTGCTGTTGTGATAGCTGATTACATGGTTCCTACAAAACACAACAATGATAACAGATAAGAATAACAACTTACTTATCATATCCCGGTATAGGAGCTGCCAAATTAAAATTGCAGTACAAGTTGTCAGATTCACTGGCAGCCCGCTGTCTTCTGCGACCTTCTAAGTTAGCCTTTGAGTCCTGTTTGCTCTTAGGTTTTTTGAGTATACTGTGAAGTGGTGAACTTGGTAAAGGGTTATTGAGTATTGATTTCAAAGGCTGTTTCATTGCCTGCACCTCCATCATTTCCTGGTCAACTTTTTCTAGTAGTTCTTCAACTTTTGGCAATCGGTCATCTACTTTAGTATTGGAGAGTGTTGTAACTAATAAAGGTCTGCTCGGGTTTTTTGGGTATAATTTTGATCTTCCTGGCTGGTAACTGGGGATAAACAAAGTAATTTGTTGTTATGTTATTGTTACACAAGTCCTTGAAATGTTTTGGATTTGCATTTTAACTGCTTTCATTATGATTTAGTCATTACGTCTGGAAGTAGCACTTGTTTGGGGAGTAGATAAGAAGTAAATAGCATGCGTATACCCTTAGTTCACCTAACTATTGTTTACATTAGGTTAGATAACGAGCAGTGTCCAAGCACTACAAGCATATAGGTTATGTTTATGAAGCTCACCCATGGTACCTCTCCTGCTCATGGGCCATGACGTAGTCGCCGTTCTCGGCGGCCGGCAGCGAGCACTCGTGACGAAACCTCGCGGAGGTATAGTGGGGCTCGCTGTTATTCAGCGTGAAATGGCTCTTGTTGGGCAGGGCTCGGTGATAGCGACAGTTACCGTCCGCGAAGCGGTTCGCTTCGCGACTCGCATCCTCGTACGGCGATCGGTCTACGCCTTCGCTGCGGCAGCGACGCCGCAGTATTCGTGCTGGCTCCCGACCCGACCAATCCAGCACCGACCCCAAGGGATCGCACACGTCGAACCCGGCTTCGTAGCTTGGGCACGCTCGCCTACCATCCATATCCGACCCGTCTAATTGCGACGCATCGTCGAATGTCCACATGGATTGCGCACCAGGAATTTCACTATTACACTGCTAATTTTACTGAGAACCACTGAAACATGAACTTTTATCGGCGTCGACGAGGCCAGGGGGCGACAGGTGACAGATCGCCATTCGACAACCGCGATACAACGTGCCAGGACTCCCGCCAAAATTGAAAGAAAATTATGTTCTTTTTATAAATAAATTAGCAAACCTTCAAGAAAGGATACTCTTACACGAATTACGCATTGACACAGTCACACACTTTGCACCGTTAATTTAATAATGCCCAGAGTAATGGCGATCGTGGTTCACTACACTGACACTCAAATCCTCTAGTATTTTTTCAGTTGTTGTTTACCTATTCGATAAACAACAAAAACGTAAGAAGTCCAGTCTGAGGTACCTATATTGATTTACTGTGGTTTGAAATGTTGCGAAACGGCGTTGCATAAAATATCGATCTCTAGAAAGGGATATTGAAAATATTTTTTAAAACACTTGATAATTTATTTCTTTCTCTACAACCATAATTATAGCTTGCCTAGTAAATATCGTTGCTTGTGGATTTCTGCTGTCACTTTCTAGTCAATTACTTTTTCTATGTGTGTGAAAGAGAGAACCCATTAGTTCACTGTACTGCCGCAAGTATATTTGAATTTGTTTGGTTGGTAAATACGAGTTTTCATTGAAGATTTTGGTGGATTGAGCGCATGGTTACTATATTATTTTACAATGAACCTGAAAACGGTCTCAAAATAATAATTATTACCTATAAAAAAATCTCAATTTTTTTAAAAAGTATATTCTAAAAAGCTTTACTCATACGTCAGTGTTTTCTTCAAAAAGAAGATTTCAATAGTATTCAGACCTTGAATGAGAGCAGTTTACAAACATTATACGTTCACGCAGTTCACGTCGTCGTGACGGGTGCTGTAAATGATAGCTCATCGAGAATTCGATCTAGTTACTCGATAAAAAAACAAGGAAAAAAAGAAATATCCATGACTATAATAAGTGAGTTTTACGTAGATGGTGATGTATAAAAGTTATCGTACCCATCAGGCAAAGGGAAGATCCAAATTCTAGATTTTCTAAAATGTTGGTCACCCTACTCATCATCATCATTTCCCCGGTTCCGTGCGTCCCTCATCCAGGTGTTTCCCACGACTTTGATGATAGGTATCATCAACCCAACGCGCTTTTGGACGACCCTGGTTTCTTTGGCCTAATCTTGGACGCCATTCGGTCATAGCTTTACTCTGTCGGCCATATCCTTATCTAACCAGATATCCTACACTCCTACCCAACTCCACTTGAGGCGCATCGCTCTGTCCCCGACGTCGTGTCGTAGACTTTCGCCCGACGACGGATTTTGGGGCTGCGCACTCGGTTTAGTAGGGTTAACATGCGTTTGAGGTCTTCCAGGGATTCGGCGAATAGGTCACCCTACTACTTTGTTCAAAAAACGTTAGGACTTAATAGTTCACTTAGAACCATGTTGTGACCGATTGATTTCAGTGTTTTGTCTTTTATTTATATTAACTTTAATGACTAGGTTGCCATTTCTATGGTAGACAAATTTAATGTAACAACTTGTTGTATATATAACGAAATTAAAAGGAAAACTATCACAGCTTAGTAGGCTCTACTAGTTAACGAGTAATTATCGACCAACTTAAATTTGCAGTTGCAAAAACATGATCTACCATACATTTTGTATGGGAGAACATGTTTTTCAACTACAATGCTAAGTTTGTTCTTGGGATAAGTTCATCCCAGCTACGGAACCCTTCCGACACGCACTTGGCCGGTTTTATTTATAAGTATAGATGTGATGTTATGTCTATAGAAAGGCGCTAATCAAGGAAACACAGTGAACTTTACATTATTTACTATAATTGTGTTCTGCATGAACTATATCAAGCAGTCGCATATCGGAATCTTCATTTTTAAAACCAGATTTTAACCGATACTCTTTTAACTTCTTCACATGCGAACGGTAATTGCGCCATTCATCGGTAGAGATGGCATTGAATGAATTTTCCAACATTTCTGGCATTGCGCTGGATGGCTTCCCAATTTTTACTTCTGCCACTTTTCTTTTAATTTTACGTTGTAAAATGTCGATATCAGAATTATCCAATAAAATTTTGTCTTTCCTTATTTTCCTTTTCTTTCCTGGTGTAACTATTTTATTGGATGATGCTTCAGCCAATCTTCTTTCACTTGCGATTCTTGTTACAGTACGTAAAGAAACGCCTGAAAAATACAGTATATATAATTTAATAAAATAATGGCTTTAAATTTTTACGCCCGACTGCACTAAACTGAGTTAGGCCGGGTTCCCACTACGCCGGACCGGCAGATTTGCCGAAAACCGGACACCGGACAAAGGTTTTCACATTACACCGGATCCCACAAGAAAATCGGACAGTCATGTACGCGTGCTCCCCGCACGGGCGGGGCGAGCGGGGTCACAGATACCGGCGCAAACTCGTTCTTATTACTCCGGTCCGGTGGTTTTACCTGCACTTCGC
The DNA here is from genome assembly GCA_914767815.1 of Eupsilia transversa. Lineage (NCBI taxonomy): Eukaryota > Metazoa > Arthropoda > Insecta > Lepidoptera > Noctuidae > Eupsilia > Eupsilia transversa. The sequence goes on along the minus strand of OU611893.1, from coordinate 9,142,114 downwards.
AGTGGATAAACGCTCGGTAAAAATGCTGGGTTCGGTATTTTTGCTGGACCCGGGATAATGTGAATAGCTTCATATAATTGAACAGTCACTAGCCCTTCCGGCAGTTTTACCGGTCCTGCAAATCTGCCGGTAGTGGGAACCCGGCCTTAAGGCTGGCTTAAGCTTGCTTAGGTAAAGCCTAAGTTTAGTCAAAGCCTATATTTACCACTGAATTGGTTGATTTCGGAGGACTTTAGTATCCCCAAGGATGGTAACACTTACCTGTGGCAGCGGCAACTCGCTCATTTACTCTTTCGAATGGAATTATCGGAGTGCTCTGCTCCCTCTCCTTTATAAAAAACTCCTTTACTTTTAAGACTACCTCTCTAACACCACTTTTTATTACTTTCGGCATGTTCTTTGAATGCAAAAACAACACGAAATACGCAGATGTCAAAAACTGACACCACAACCACATGATGGTGGGCGTTATTTTCGATTTTGGCCACGCGCCAAAAGAAAAAGAACCCTGTAGTGCATAGTGGCCAGTGGCTTTAGCATACGTTCACTATAACTTGACCCGTGGTGCGATTGGTGGCACTGAATTTTGCAGTCATGATTGTGATTGGTAGAACTGTTCTGCCAGTCGCAATTTTGAAACTGCAAAATTCAGTGCTTGGTGCTACACCAATCGTGTCACGAAACTCACGAATCAACTCAAGTCAAGTAATAATGAACGCACTGTACATACTAATACCATGTTAGCACTATACATCTATGGATAGCATATAAATACCATTTGTGCTATGCCTCTTAGTGCTCGCGTACATTTGAGCGGGCTGCGCCTCATTGCATTGCAAAAATCCTTTTGCATCACTGCATCACTTTAGCTAGTAGGTACCTTTTATATGAATGAACCATCGCTCACCATAGGTGGGCCGCAGTACAATGCTTTCCGGTGCGGTGCGGCGCGGCGTAAAAGTACTCTGTGGGCGCTGCCCGCCCAATATTGTGCGCGAGCCTCATTACACTGAAGTGGAAACAGTTAAAATTCGAAATTTCAATCTGTCTGGAATTCAATTATAGCGTTGTTGCGGTGCGGCATGCCGACGCTGCTGCGGCTCGGTAAAGTTTTTGGCGCATTTTTGCAATACGGCGCGTGTGCGCTTAGCTTTTAGTTCCTTCTCGAAGAGATTCTGTGAAAGAACTTTTCAATTCCATGGCCGTGTCCTAGCCGTGGGAATATTATAGGCTGACCATGCTATCAGTCACGAAGTCGTTGTCCAGTTCTCGTAAACTATAGTACCTACTACAAAGATTGTCCCCATGTTTAGTGTTGTTGCGAGTGGTGTGGTGTAGCATTATAAACTGGAGATCCTGGCAGAGGTAGTTGTGTGCACAATGTCGAACACGCAATACCCTCCGAAAGTCGATTGATTCTAAGTTCAATATTAATAAAAAATAGCATGTAAAATTTAAATAGCAAAAAATCTAAACATGTAAGGCGTACTTATTGAATAATTTTGGAGATACCGTGTACGTGTCGTGTCGTGTACCTAGTCGACTCTCGCTACTGACCAATTACCTTTGGTTATTCTAAAATAAAACACTCGGTTTCCGAGAATCTGTACACTTTTTTTTTTACACATCCTTAAACCTAAACCTTACAACTGACGCCATACTTAAATTAGGTACATTGTCAAATAAAATTAGGTAGCGAAACTCCGCAGACGTGATGGGTATTGATATCTAAACGCGACAAAATAAAAATGATATGTTGATTTTTTTTGGGAACAATGACCGCTAGTATTGTTGTTACTTGTGAAGTGTGAGTTGATAAAATATGTTTTATCAGGTTTAGGGCCTACTCACACTTATTATTTTTTATTCGTTACAAATAAGCAGTGTTGTGATGTGCTCGTCAAGACCTTGACTCTTGATACGAAACATTTAAGGCTCGTACACACTGGCGCGATATCGCGGACGCGACAAGGGTATCGCGCCAGTGTGTACGAGCCACCTGGGGCCTCACCCTAAGTCCACTAATTTATAAACGTTACAATGGTCTCTCAATGGTGAGTTTTTGACGTTATTTGTTTTATTTACTATTACCAGTTTCATTTGTTTTTACAGATGGGAACCCAATACAAAATCAGTTCAGTAGTTTAGGAGCTACGGTGGAACACACGTATATTCAAACATACATAAACTGTTAAAATCATAACCCTTCCTTTTGGCTTTGCCGTAGTCGGGTGAAAATAATAACACAATGCGCCCAATATAATAATTATTTATTACTTATCACATTATAAGCTATACTTTACACAAAACAATCAAATGTATTCGTACTAGCCTACAGTACCCAATGTAACTTTGTACATTGTACAAACATTTAAGTATTATATAATATGTGTTTAATTTACGTTCACTGTACATTTTTAAATACTTTAGTTCATTTTGGTCAAGTATTACATGATAAAATAAAACGACAATTGCGTACACGAATATAATATTTGCCCATAATATAGCTAGTCTGAAGATAATATGGTCTTTTTATTAAGATAATATGCGGAAAATAATGGGTAAATTACATTGAAGAAGATAACGGCCCAAAATAAATAAAAAATTAAATATATTAACAATAGCACATTTTGCCTAGTAAGGAATGAGGAATATTAAAATAAAACTCTATCGCATTTATAACAGCCACATGAGAATCCAAGGGCAAAAGGTAGTCTTAAAGGTATCCATATTAAAAAACTTACTAAAATTCAAAGGACACATATGTATTGCCATATATGTACCTGTATAGTGTACATTATTATTACACAAAGTAATTACGTGCAATCATTCAGAGATAGATACTATCCCTCTAAGCTACATAAAGTAAGTGTACAACATCCTAAAATAATAGCATTCACTCTAACATACGAAATAAACACGTGAACTTAGATCGCTATGGGTCGTCGAAATCTGTAAAAAGAAAAGGAAACAATCATTAGGAAGTTCCAGATTATGAAAGTTAACAAGTTAAAATTAAAAATTTAAATAACCCCCGACACAATTCCAGGTGATGCTGCAGTATCGGTTCAAGGTTACTATGTTCTTCTAATATCATTGAAGTAACAGAATACTAAATTTCGAATCGATCAGACCTGTGGAAGATGCGCACATCCAATCATCAACTAGAAAACAGCTGATAATCTTCAAACGGCTAAACCGATTTTCTTGAATTGTAGCTTGTTACACTCTCGATCAAGACACCTTTCAAACAAAAAAATAATAATCAAAATCGGTTCAGCGGCTTGGGAGCTACGAGGGAACAGACAGATACACACGTTAAACTATAACACCCCTCTTTTTCCGTCGGGGGTTAATAAAATCATGGCATGTAATGGATTATTCTACTATTCCAATGTTTACAATTTTGGCGTCCACTGTGTCCAAGTAATTGGTTTTGTTGGGGTTCATTACACTCGCATGAATAATGAGTTTACTTTTTCGCACTAGGACTGTCACTGTTTAAATTAGGTGTTAAATTTAAAATAGATTTTCAACGATGTAGCATAGAAAATAAACCCAGTGATTTCAAAGTAATTAGAATGATATTAGAATTTCAATGTTACTCTTTATCTGCCATCTGCTTTGCTGCTGTCTGTACTGTAGTTCAGTGGCATGTGTACTCACGGCTCAGTACTTGCGCGGGTAGTCGCGCGGCGGCGGCTGGTAGCGGTCGGGATAGGGCGCGCCGGGCGGCGGCGGCTGGTACTGCGGGGCGTAGCGCGCCTCGTAGCTGCTGTAGCGCGCGTCGCTGCTCGACCACGCCTCGCCTCCTCCACCGCTGCCGTTGCTTCCTATAAATTTAACGGAATTTAATGTTTATTTTTTTCAATAATACTGCATTAATCAGCTCAGGGATTGTACAGACTAGTTATAACAACCGCAAAACCAAAAAAGGTTTATAATCAATCTGCTTTGCCTTTTCCCTGCTATGTTGGGGTCGACTTCCAGTCTATCCGGTGGCAGCTAATTACCAGTATTTACATGGAGCGAATGCCAAAAAAACACGATACCCCTTGGTAAAACTGGTGGTCAGACTTTTGGGATTCTAGCTGCCCATAACAACTTTCAAAGATCTACGAGTGACGAGTCTAGAGATCTACAAGTCACTAAAGATGAGTAGTACTTAAATCATTCGCCATAAAAACATGGGCTTAGCAAGAAAAATCTGCTATTAAGTAATTTTGACATCATGCTGTGTTTTGTCGGCAGTATATTTGGTCAGCTTGATATGTATTGTTTGTAAAATCCATAACTATGCTATATATCAGCAGGATTATACAATTTTTTCGCATCCCGAGATTATAACTGTGACCCCACAAAACATAGCCTCCAAAACATAAGATTGAGATTGGTTGCCATAACTAGAATGACCTGTCCTCCAATACGACATTATATTATGCTGATCAATTTTGTTAGTCTTGCTGGCCACTAGTAGCGTCTCAATTTACCATATTTGCTGACACAAACATTCTGAGCAGAACCTCAATATTTAGCTGACCATTTAAATCATAGGCATTAAAGATTACCTTTAGAAGGCGCTGCGGCATCAGGGTAGCGACTGGACGCGTTCCAGCTGCGCGGCTCGGGCTTACCGGGCGGCGACGGCCGATATGAGCGGTTGTCGCGAGACTCGTACGAACGACTGGAACCAACATCAAAATGCATTTGCATAATTATTTTATCCATTACAATAAGCATCTTTAGTGGTAACACAAGCTTTCGCGTAGTGCTAGCAGTACTCTTGGCGTATTTATTTGTCCAAATACGCCAGAGTACCAAACTTATTTGTTTCTGTCATAAAACCATTTTTTTTTAAAAGACTCCTCAATCTAAACCAGTCGGTTGGTTATTAGTTCAATGGTTAAGCTACGGGTTAGTTTAAAGCACTAGAAAACATACCTGGGCTCCTTGGGCCTGGTGCCCGGTGGCATCGGTTGTCGCGAGTCTTCACTGGCGCCACCATTGCTGGAGTACTTCATGTTTCCAGCTGGAAATTATATGAATAATGTTCATGAAAGATAAAACTTTAGGTTTGGTTGATACAGTTTAGAGTAAAAAGATTTCAAAAGGATGAGAATGACAGTTTTGTGTTCCAATAGGGTTTCAAATGAATCAAATTAGACTTAATCCAAAGTCAACAATAAATTCCTGAAAATAACATAACATCACACCTGTATTCCCCAAAGAGTTACGTAAGTCACATATAACAGGGGGCGACCCTATTGCCACTAACCGGGCACAAATCCAGACTGCAACTGAGAAATTCCAGATGGAAAAATCCATTAGCACTTAGCTCGACCTGGGAATCGAACCCAGGACCTCACGCTCAGCACTCGCATTTGAGACCACTAGTCCCATGAGGCAGTCAAATTCCTGAAAATAGTATGTTTATTATGTTATGTATTTGTACACTTACATGAGACATGTCGCGGGTAGTCTCGTTTGTAGTCACGGTCGCGGTCTCGTTTGTCAGTGCCTCGCTCGTAGCTAGCTGTCATCTCGAAGCGGGGAGGCGGCGGCGCCTCGAACTGGCTGCGGCTTGACGACTGTCAGAAAAAAATCATTACATGATGGAATATGTTGTTCATGGTCTAGTCGAAGGTGCAATATAACTGTCACATTCATTTGGTCCAATATTTTTAGGATTTGCTGTATCTTCCTACTACCTCATGAGTTTAAAACAGAAGGCTACAGATGGTTGGTCACTCGGCCATCTGTTGCTGGCTAGTGACAGGCCGATTGATCAATGTAGACTTCATGCTGGCACTGTGTTCTGGCAATGGGTAATGCTTTAAGTTTCTACCGACTTCAAAACAATGGCAGGATGACATATTAAAAAAAAATACTCGGCGAGTATCTTTTTTCATGCATGTACACCGATTTCTCCCGTGATTATTGAGGCGATTTACGTTATTCTTTTTCTTACGTGAGTGAAAACTAACTTCGACGACAAAAAACGAAAATACAAAAAATCTAAGACTTCCGACTTTAAAAGTTAAAGTTGTCGGTGTCTCTGGTTGTTTTTGTATGTTAGAGTTTTCTATCCTAGGAGTAAAGACTACCGCGACACGTACGATGGGCGGCGGCGGCACGCGCTTGTGCCGGGCGTCGCGCTCGTAGGCCGGCTCGGGCGGCGGGCTCGGCGCCTTGCGGTACGCGCCGCCCTCGTAGCCGCGCTTGCGACGCTCCTCCTCCAGTCTGCGGGACGACACATCTTACTTTAGGATACTATTTACACTATGACTTGTTAACTGTCATAACGAAAGATCGCTTGAAATGAGCAGCTTTTTTAAATAATAAAGGTAATTTTACCAGATCAAAATACTACAATAATATGGTAGATAATAGAGCTGTTTTGCATTAAAACAAAACAGTTATTATGTTATGAAAAACATAACATTTGTTTGAAGAAGCAGTCTTAAAATCTTACCTGGTAATATAGGAATTAACGTAAATAAGTATGTCTCGTTACCTGTGTGTGCACCCACCATCATACATCCACCCAGAATTCAGCTAGCAGAGTCTGTCACTGTCAAGTGTCAATCATAGAAGTCTTCAAATACCTACTCCAGCAAGGCCTTTGTACAAATGTTATGTTTTTCATAACATAATAACTGTTTTGTTTTAATGCAAAACAGCTCTATTATGTTTCCTTCAAAACATAACATTTGTTTGAAGACCTGTTTGTTATCTGCTGGTGAAAAAATACCTGAAGGATGTAGACGCTATGTGAATTAAAAATTATATGGAATGAACGAATATTTCGGTCTAATTCATTCAATGTTCAAATGAAAAATTAAGAGTTTTCAATCTATTTATCCCAGAAAATCCAAACATAAACACATCTTCCATACAATGTAAATTATTACCTTATTTAAGGTGAACATGAATTCAAAATTAATGAGATTGAAACTGAATAATAATCTCATCAACAAAAGATAATTGGATCAATCATAATATCTTTAATTAATACAAGTTAGGTTATTTACCTACAAGTTATGAGATCAATAAAATTTACAAATATTTTTGAATCTCATAGATATGTAATTCTTGTAAAGTTGTGCGAACACAAACTCAATGTCATACAAAAATTGTTAAAATTCAATTGAAACTGATATTTAATTAGGATCTTGTCATTAAAATGGTCAATTGATTCGTGAAGTAGTAACGCATGTCAATGAAGTCTCATCATTTGTTAATAAAATTAACATGATGTACCCCATATTTAAATATTATCGTTTATTATATCCTCTTCCCATCTCACAGAGAAGAGAACTTTGTCCCCTCAGTGGGAATTTTTTTATTTTTATTTTATTTAAACGTTACCTCACACTAGGAATTTCTCCTGTATTGTGGGTGCGTTTACAAACATTTAAACTCAAACACGAACAGCTAGACCTGGAACAACTACTTGGAGGTCATACCAATACTTGTTCCGTGCGGGAATCGAACCCGCGACACATGGCGCAGCAGTCAATCGCTTAACCACTGCGCCAACCGTGCTGTCATCATGCTGCTCCGTGGTGTCACAACATTATAGGTTGAGCATTCTAAATTCTCTTGAGAGGTAGCACTCTCTTTTACTACTTTACAAAAGTAATCTTTCTGTAAGCCTAGCGGCTCTTTCAGTTCCATTTCTTGTCATGATCTGCTTTCCAGTCTGCCTTCCGAAGGCTACAACAATAAACTACGTTGAGTATCCTCTGTCTTAGTCTGTTTAAAAATAATTTAGGCCATTCTGAGGAGAGACAACTTCTCCTTCAAGGAAGCTTAGCCACACCTGTTATTGTAAACTAAAATAAACAAGGATTATTTAAATAAACATCTTGATTATCAGTGTCCTTGCACCACACTTGGGCCGCACTATTAATCAATAGGTATCTAAAAGGTGTCAGATATTAGGTTATGTAAATCTCTGCCAATCAAGGGGGTTTTTTATCCCATATGGGTGACTGGCCTTTGAAACTTACTAAATGCACAATAACTGTTTAGATCTATCATCTGATCTGATCTATCATCTGTTAGTACAGTATGCATGTAGAACCAGGTTATTTAGGACTAATGCCATGCAAATCTATTCTATGATATTCACCTCTGAATAGGAGCTTTACAAGTAATTAGTGTGGATTATTTCCAACTACATTTTATTTTAGCAAGTCCCTTGTTCTTCTGTAGACCACTGCCCCATGCAACCTGACTGCCCCCCCCCCCCCCAACTTTTCAAGCTAGGAGGAGTTGCAGCTTGTCAGGTCTAAGAGGTACTTACATGGATCCTGTATTGGTACTGGCTCTCCGAGACAACTAGTCTCAAAATACGGGAGCCAGGCATAATGGGTACAGTATGGGGCGATTTATACATAGTACGTCCCCATCCTATTTCCGAGTTCAGATCACTGAGCACTCGGTCTTAAGTTGGGCGAAGAGTAAACCCATGTTATTTGACGCTGTCACCTTTGACTAAAAGCATCGCAGAAGCTTGCCAAGCCATCATTTGAGTCCCCTGTGACGTACAGTCGCACAACGGCCGACTGACATGAAAAGGCCGACGTCGGGGACGCCCCACTTTGAAACATGGCCTCCGAGGCCTGGGGCCTGAAGCAACAGGAGCCAATCCGGCTGATCTGTTCCTAAAAGCGGTCGGCTAAGCCGTTATAACACTTTTAATCTCCCCGGGAGGTGAACCGCTGACAGAGTGACGTTCAGATAATCTGCTAACTTCGTTATTTTGCAAGTAACGTTCAGGAGCGCTAGGGAAACGTATCCCTCGCTTATCCTTAATGTCGACAAATTGTCTGTTGTCGGAATGAACTAGAATATGTGCACTCTGGAGACTGGCTTTCTTGGCTGCTTATGACTGCGTACATGGCAAACATCTCTCTCAAGTTCGAGTGCCATTTTTTCTGGTTTGCTCAAGTTCCTGACAAGAGTATAATAGAATACTCTTTATTATTTACACCATACGAATTACAGATTTAAATGTAAAAAAATAATAATTACATATGGTTACACTATGGTTGGTATCTATCACTAACAGCTCTACAAAAAATAAAAATATTTTAAAGATATCCTTTGGATGTATAGAATAGCCCGTTCATGTGGGCTCCTAACCCTTCCTCCACGAATGTATGGACAGGAAGTGGATTACCTTACCATGTGCAGAGGAACTGAACTGTGGCCTATCAATAGCCTCTGGCCACCACATTAAACTCTTGGCAAACCAGTGGAGCAACCTTTTTCCATTTTTCTTGGTCTGCTCTTCAAGTATTTTTGTGACGATAATACCATTATTAGTTTCTTTCCGATCTTGCCTGCAGGCAGGGCCCTGTGATTGGTAACAGTGTTAATCAGAAGCTCTGCATATTCTAAATCCTGATTGAGATTTAGAATTGACTTAGAAAATTCACTTGTCACCCAAGCTTTGTTCTAGCCCTAGTCTCCGAGACATAGAATAAAAAATTAACTATGTAGTGGGCCAGCAATTTTTTTTTTTTTTTAACTAATCATCCAAAAATGCAGCTACGACAGGCTTGCAAATTCTTTGTCACTCAGTTGGCCTACCACTGCCAGTGTGAACAAATGCCAAACGGGCATGCCGTGAATATACTCTTCTCTGGTGTGATCTATTTCATGAAACCCTTCATTAATAAAACATTGCTTTCATCTCACTCTCTTTAGAGTGTAAAAGGCGATTTGCTGCTGGGGACTGCTGCGCCACCCCCTCCCTCCAGTCAAAGCACCAAGAAGTGGCGAAGGCTTTAGGGGGACTGTCCCATGCAACTTTGACATTCAAATAATGCTGACTTCTAGCCCTGTTTGAATAAAAGACTTTTGATTTGATTATAATAACATAATCTTAGATATCCGCATAGATCATTATTATGGGTTTAATAGAAATTTGCATTAATTACTTTAACTAAAGTTACTTAATTATCTCAAAATAAAAATATTCTGAATAATAATATTTTCATTATTTGACTTCGTGTTATGTTTTCAGTATGAACAGAAACAGGTTTGCAGTCTTTCATTCCTAAGCTTTTATGTGGTTCTATAGCCAGCCTGACTCTTGTCAGAAGTATGAATTCTGGCCTAGTTATTTTTGCTATGATCCTCATTTATCATGTTTTTGTAATAAACGAACTATTTCTTATAAATGAAACCAGTTTCAAACAATATATTGTCAGTTTTAAATTGTTTAGTGGCTGTATTTGTTCCCTTTCTAATTTTGATAGAACAATGGTCAAAACTATAAGACCCCTAATTATAACAACTAATACACAAGTATAAATATACAGTACTTACTTTTATCATTATAAAATATAATGTTGTTTTTATTTCATTTCTTTTTAGTCATAAAACTTTATCATTTCTAAATAGCAATTTTATATAATAGTTTCCTTATATAATAGTTTCCTTTGTAAATATCTTTAAGAATAATTTACTTGTATTAGTTTTAAGGAAATGTACGAATATTTTATTTAGTTAATAAACGATTTTATTATTATTATTAATGTTCTAATTGCAGATTAGATTTCATAAGAGGTGCTGAACCTCTTTATGTGTAACAACTGCATACCACATGAGAGCAATAAACTATTTTACTTTAAATACACTTCTGAATGGAAGTGTGCGGACTACCTCCAAAAGTAGGATACTACCCTAGAGGGTCGGTTGCTGCCCCATTAACAAGTCCCTACAGACCTTGCTTTGGCAGCTAGTTCCATTAGAGATCCCAGCCAAAACTCCGTCCACAGGAGCTTAATAGTCTTTAGTTTTTTATCTAGTAGCTTAAGTACTCATCAACTTCTAATTCAGTGAGTGAAACACATAGGCTGGGTGAGCATACAATGTCAGGTTTTCCTACAATGGATTGCTTTTTACGATAGAATGCCAAAAACTCCTTGAGTAGCTCAAAACATTCTGCATTTACTTTAGGAATTACTACCTAATCCTCATATTTTACATTGCAATCTTTATGTTGTAATATTTCTGTCTCTTTAGACACAACCGGGTTGTTTACAAAACAACAATGCGCTTCTGAAGTACCTAAGGTACATACTAGCAAGAAGCAGTTTAGAAGTTTGTTGTTAAGTAGTGTTTCTTAATAAGGTTAGTGATATAATGTAGAAATTGTGTCATGTTAACACTTTAACAGTTATAACACTTAGGTACTTGGTTACTCATTCAATTTTAAATGCGTAGGTCCGACTTACAGCAAATCGTTTTGATATCTTTACCGTTGTTCAGCAGTGGGAAAAGAGGTCTTCTTCCTCGGGGGATGAAGGGTGTTCTTCCCCACTATCGCATCTATGAGAACAGCTGCTCACAGTGCTCACGTTCGCTAAAAACGGTTTCTTGCGCAGACACCGGTGACCTCTTAGGTAATGTGATCCTTTCGATCTCCATTTCGGCATTTCACTGACTCAACGATCAGCTTAACACTATATATCACTAACCACAAGTACTATTATTCACTTTCTATAAAGTTCACTGAAACTTTACAATTTTTTTTAAAGAAAATTAACGAGACTAAAATTTTTCCGTACGTTGGCGGCAAAATTTTTAGACGCTATGATTGACACTTGACAGTGACAGACTCTGCTAGCTGAATTCTGGGTGGATGTATGATGGTGGGTGCACACACAGGTAACGAGACATACTTATTTACGTTAATTCCTATATTACCAGGTAAGATTTTAAGACTGCTTCTTCAAACAAATGTTATGTTTTGAAGGAAACATAATGAAAAATATAAAACCTAACAGGCACATTTAACCTAATATTATAAAGAGATAAAAATGTTTTTTTCCCAGAAGTTAGTTCAAGTTTATATAAAGAACATACCTTAGTTGAGCACGTTTCAGTTCCAGTCTCTCTAACTCCAGTTTCTCTCGCTCTATTCTGTGACGCTCACGTTCCAAACGAAGTAGCTCGTTCTTTTCGCGCTCAATCTTCTCTCTGCAAGCAAATTACGTTATTAGTGCATTTTTTTTAATGCATTGTGTATTGGTTATTCGTATACAGGGTGGATTTTCGAGGGCACGTACGGGGCAGTAAGGGTAAGTACCTTAATCGTTGTAGTTACAGGAAAACGGTCTTAGGAGACTGTCCTTAACTGTTTGTGACATTTTGATCAGCATTCACAGATTTTGAAAAAACAGTTACAGTCGGCAAGAAAATGGGCAGTTTTAACAAAAACTTGTTTTGATGCCAATCAATCCTGTTTCTATGTTATGGACAGTCTAAGTAGCTAGTCTAGTGATCGCAAGTGCAACTGCGACGTGGTCCTAGTTTTGATACTCAGTTCCGGTAGCGTTTTTGAGTTTTTCCACCAGGAATATTTCAGTAGTAGCCCTGTCTGGATATGCGGCCGGTTGATGACAATAGAGTCACTCGTCAATTACATTTACATAGGACTTGAACATTTCGCCAGTTAAGTAGAAATGTGACAGAGGTGTACAAGGTCTGCTCCTTCACAGGAGGGTATGTTAAATTGCTATAAAAAATTAGGTACAGTACGATTCAAACTTAATGGCGGCTCGGAAGTTAGCTGTTCGCTGCGCAGTACCGCACCCCTCAACCCCGCTGTCACATGAAATTTTTACTACGCAGCGTCTCGCCTCATGTTCCGAGCCACCACTAAGTTTGAATCGAAACATACGTGTTGTACGTACCTCTCAGCGCGTAGCTTCTCCCTCTCGAGCGCGAGGCGGTGCTTCTCCTGGCGCTGTCGTCTCTCTCTCTCCCGCAGCGCGTCTTCGGCCGCGCGACGTCTGCGCTCTTCCTCTCTCGCCGCGCGGGAACGCTCGCGCGCGCGCGCCACGTCGCGCTCTTTCTGTATCATACAACACATTACAATGTCGATCTACATCTATCTATACATATTATAAATTAAAGACGCTTTGTCTGTCTATGTGACCGCGTTGTTCTTGTATACTATGCGACTGATTTAAGGTTTATGTGTATAAACCATTAATATTTAACTTAAATATAATAAAGAAAACTTCATGTTTTGTCAAGTTGTAAGAACCGTGCGAAGCAGGGGCGGGTCGCTAGTTGATGTTAAGATGCGTCTAGAGTTCCGTCGAATGACGTATTATAGAAGACTTGATCAAATACCAACATTTGGTATGGCATGGTTTATGATAAACTACAAAAAGCTGTATAATAACATGTTTGCTTTCAAACTTGGTGTAAAGAAATAAGGACATGCTGGCTCTGACTACAGCTATAACCATCCCATTCAAACCCAGCTCAAGCTTACCCAAATCTTGGAAAAGGACAGAACCTCGCGGGGCGATCGCTTTCGCTCACGACTCCTGGTGCTCCGCTTGGCACGATCCTAAAATGTCACAATGCGATAAGTAAGAATAGAAAAGCGAAGAACACCAGATTTATTTTCGGCCAATTACGAGTCGGGCTTGAGAACTAATGGGACAGAGGCTATAGTAATACGTGTTTTGTGAAAATTATACCTGTTTTATTTTCTTTTAGCTTATTACCATTTATCCAGTGATAGACAGACGGCGTAGGGTTAGTAATAGGATCCAATCTTTAATTACGGAACCCTAAAAAAACTATTAATATAATATACCTTATCAGAGCGGAGAGACTTTTCGCGCGTTCGTGACGTGGACCTAGTACTTTCTGCTCCAGACACTTCACCATCCTTCTTCGGCTTGGGTTCACCAGTCTTTTCAGCGCCTTCTTTGTTCTCCTTAAATACAGTACAGAAGCATAATAAGTACGCGAATTACGACCATCAGTTCATTAGCTGAGGCAGTTAGGTCAAGAGCTTCACAAAGCAAGTGGTACTCTTCATCACATGTTGTATTGACTGATTATATTTATTTATGGGTATAAAGTAGTTTAAAATGTAATTTTAATGTAATGAGGAAGACTACAGAAACGATGGATGGACTGCGTGAAAGATTATATGGCTAGAAAAGGGGGTGACCACCGAGATGCCAACTAATAGACAAGTATGAAAGCAGAAGACATGTTGCGCCGACCCCAAATAAATTGGGATAAGGGCCAGGAGAATGATAATGGCTAAAATTGGCGTTACAAAGCTTTTCGATCGTTACACCGACTCTCAGTACTACGAGTATAATAAGGAATGTTGAGTAGGTTCCTCTCTCTGGATTCATGTCCTCCTGTAACTAACATAGCCCTTGTTCCCAATGGCAGTGGCCAGTTCCATTCTGTATTTTCTTTTTTCTTCAAATTAAACATTTTGTTAAAAATACCTCAGTCTCTTTAGTTTCTTCTTTGCGTTCTTTACTAGAGCGACGTTCGGAGCGCGCAGATGGCTGACGGCGAGATGATGATTCCGACTCTGATTTAGCCTTCTCCACGGAAATCATACGTCCATGCAATTCTATGGAAAATATAATCGAAAATAATTATTAAGTACCTACGTACAGAAATAATTGTGTGATGAGCCATTTCAAATGAATGTGTTGTAATGTAATTACCAGTTCTGTGTAAGTTCTTAATACAGTTCTCAGCATCTAGAGCACTAGCCATTGTGACATAGCCGTAACAACGCGAACCGGGTGTTCTAGCATTGGTCACCACCTTAGCTCCAATGACCTGTAATTATGTGTTTATAAGTAACCAATCAACAACATCTAAGTACTTAAAAATAGTCTAAATGCACAGCTGTTGGTATTTTTTATATCTTTCTTGAGCTGCATGTATATTAAGTGATAATCAATATTTTTTTACCTTTCCATGTTTGCTGCATAATTGCTTCAGGTCCTTAGCGCGAGTGTCTCCAGACAGCCCACTGACCCATAAGTTCCTTGCACCACCTTCCTTATTATCATCCTTCTTCTCTTTCTTGTCACCATCACCTTCTTTCTCTTTATCATCTAAAATAGGATAATGCACTATTTACTTCACTGTTTTTTCATTGAAATGTACTGTGAAGATTTATTAATTCCATAATTATAAATACCTTTTGTCTCCTTGTCATGTTTTTCATCCTCATTGCTGAAAAAATGATCAGAGCATTATTTAACAATAAAATAATTAGACTATAAATAACAACAATACATGAAGATCGGAATTTGAACGATTTATTACTAGCACGAGTTCCATTAATTGTGCAGTTTGGTGACAGTAATCATTTTAGAATTCTCGTAGTGACACTCATCACCTACAAAGTTTTGCACCATTACTCCACAGCATTGGGCCAGGATGTTGAAGGCAGGTCCACAAAGTTGCATGAGTCGCCTTATACCCGTTGCACGCCGCTCCACAGCCGCTGACGTCACCACCGACAGCAGATGGTCCTCCACCAGCGATCAGGTGTAGACAGTACGCAGCAGCCGGTGCCGACGACCGCAGACGACGACATCATCGAGTTTTGTTGGCAGGCAGCTGTTGTCAGATCCATAGAGCAGCCAGGACTCCAAAACGTTTGGTGCAAAACTTTGTAGTGATAACGAAAAGAAAGTATTGGATGTCGGAATAATCGGAGTAGTTATAGATGCGCGTGGGCGGCGACACGGCGGTCGTTCGACGTTCACCAACCTAGTGGCGGGGACTTCGGAGGTTACTTGTTGGTCGTCGGCCGGCTCGTCGTCGCCGTTCGCCGCAGAGTCGGCCGGTGCAGACTTGTCGCTCGACGGCTCGCCCGCATCTTCCTCCTCCTCCTCTTCTGCCGCCTCATCTACGTCAGTCGCATTTATCAGCTGAGCCAGCGCAGGTCGCTCGCCGATACTCGGGAGCGGCCCACCCTGCCTCTTCTTAATCTTGACGTGGAGTGTTGAGTGTTTCTTGATGTTTTTCACACTTGTTTGTTGTTTACACAAAAAATCCTGACCTGAAAACTTGATTGGACATTAGCACCACCATCTGGATATGGAGCAGCATAGCAGCTATGAGCCACTATGTCCATAGTAAAGCATACATAACTGTAGGACACTGGAGTGCTGCTGTGACTGGAAATGCCCTGTCACTTAAATTACACAAAACACCACATCATTGTAATAAGAGCCACCTCAGTCTGTGCTCATTTCAGTGGTAATCCTCCCGAATGATAAATAATGTCATCTGTTCTCTCTCTGTTAGATTTTGGTTGTATTCTGGGTTGCAGCTGTTTCTAGCACGATGCTTGCAGGTCTTACTATAAATTTTCTTCTGCTGTATTTAACTTTCCACTCTTGTATACCGCAACTATTTCAACTTGTTATTTTAGCATGATGACAAATATTGCAACATAAGTACCTCGTTATAATTAATGTATTCACAAACTGAAGATTTTGTACTTTCTCAAGCACATTATTTCAGTTCATCTGATTAGGATTAAAATATGATAATTAAATATATAAATTTTTCACTTCAGGACTAAATTCACTGATAATTATTTTCATCATTAGAGATGCATGTACGGAAAAAAACTTAAATACATTCTAAGCTTACCTTTTTTGTCTGTTTTAGAGTTGTTGTCAGCCTGTAAGAGATTAAATAAAGGTTAGTATGTACTTAAATGAAAGTTTAATGAATTATGTTGATATTACTTTAGTCAAATATTTGGCATTATTCCAGTTTGATACTATTAATAATTACTGAATCCAGACTTGACATATTTTGGGTTCATAAAGCAGTGTTTGAAGAAATGTTAGATAGACTGTGATTATTAAAAAAATAAGATACTTATAACACTTATGTATATTTCAATAACATAAATATACTACATACATAAATATTTGGATATACACATCTACTAAAATCTGTGGTTTTTACTTTGTATGTTCTAGTCTATCTCCATCATAAACCCGTTGGATATTTTGGAGGCAACTGGTGGCAGTTTAACTGTTACACTGAAGAAATAGAAACGTACCTCTTCATTGAGAAGCTCATCATCACCAAGATCCAAGTTGATGCTATCCTCTGCATCAGTGTTGTTTTCTAGTTTGTGATCATCTTCAGATTTGGTATCCTTGTCAAGACACGGTTTTTTAGGCTGTGTTGCTTCAGGTTCTTCTTTTAACTCCCTTTTTCTGTTCAATTTCTCAGTTTCCTCAACCTCCATGTTAGCTTCAGGCTTTCTGGGGCTAGATTTGTTTTGTTTCTTGTCAGTCGGCTCAGTTTCTTCTTCTTCTCCAGCGTCATCTTGTACGATCATATCCTCCATAGCCGGAGTCTCTTCCGATTCTTGTTCGAAAAAGTTCGTGCTCTCTGACCGCCTGGTCCTTTTTGCAGGAGTTTTTGCCTCTACAGTAGCCGACTCAAACTTGAAAGTTGCTGGATCATGCCCCTCCTCTTCCAAATGCTAGAAAGACATCATCAATTACGTATTGAATACAATGCTGGGGAATGTCCTGTCTATTCTAATTATTACACGTCACATAATTACCTTGGATAAACGTTGTATGAGCACACCGCGAACGCCGCTTTTATCTAGGTTGCGCTTTTCTAACTCTGCGCGTAAGTCTATAACTCTGAGGTCGTTCAGCAAACGCTTTTTGTCCGACATCGCCTGGTGTTATTTTAGGAATGTTTCTATTAATAACTCACTTTGCCTTGTTGTATATTTTCAGTAATCTTGATCTATGCGAAACGATTATTCACACACATGAATGACGAAAAGGATAAGATGGCGGCCTCTGGAACAGGACCATAGAGTAATAATAAACAAATAAGACCAAAGTAAAAAGATTTGTTATTGAGATGCCAACGATGGCAACACACATGGCATGGCTTTCGGCTTTTCGGGTAAGGTATACAGTCGGCAGCATAGAGTATAGTAACTAAAAAGGAAGTCGGCAGTCGGCTAGAAGTCGGCTACAATCACATAGAATAAGTCTATAGTGTGATTGTTATTGCCCAAATAGAGGGGAGAAGAGGAGTATATGTGTTCTGTGGGAGAAGGAGACTAGAATAGAGTATAGAGGTTCCCAAGTAGGCGCAACCTGATTCGTTTTTTTGCAGACAACACTTTTTTTTCCGATCGTCGTGATCACATGACTTATTGATCGTGATCGTCGTCACTGCCACTGTCAGTTCGGTTTGTTTTGAGAATCAAACAATCAATTTAAACTCAGTGAATTTACGATTTTGAAAGCAGGTTTCTATCTATTTATTTCACGGTTCATCATCTGATTGCTGATTGCACGGTTAAAATCAACAGAGATAAACATCGTCAGTCATGACCGGACAGAACCAAGGTAAGCAAAGTTGTCATAAAATCCATACAGTACTACTATTCTGTGACAGTAACTAACGACCGACCCTCTCATTTACAGCAAATGACACAGTTGTTCCGTCTGAAGCTGTAGCATGTGAATTGCTTGACAAGATTGTTGTAAAGCAATTACATTTGATGGAGGAAAAGATGCGTTGCGAATTGAACATAGAGTCCAGTATCAAAAATGGAAGTTTTCATTTAGCTAAGTCTCGTTATATCATGGGCCAGAGCTCAGTGAGTACAACACGGCTCCCTACTGAGAGCAGCTCAGATTTCTCAGCATCTACAGTATGCGAAACTACTGAGGAAGATGGAGTTAAACTGATGAAAGTAATTGAAAATGATGCAGAAAATACAGTCAACCCCCTCCGCTGGTTTGGTGTCTTAGTTCCGCAGAATATGCATAAAGCCCAAAGTATATTTCAAAATACTATTAACTTTGTTGTTGAATGTGTAAATGTTCAAGTACAGCTGCAGAGTAATATAAAACTTATTGATATGTTGAAACAATACATTAATACAAAAAAGATAGCAGCTGCCTGAGTAGTTTGGGCATCAGTATGCAAGAAATAGATAAAGCCCATGTTATTCGCCATAATTGTGATAATAATTTAAGTTTCTGGTGATGTGATTGACAGGGAAATAAAACAAATCATGTTTCAATTGTCATTTATTTATTTTGATTTGTGAAATGAACACTAGGTGTCATGTTGTGGCTTAATCATACTGCAACAAGCATTATTTTATTGGTTTAATCACAACAATTGAAAGGCCTTTGATGAGTAAGAGGTTGAATCTATAGTGCTTTCATTATAACTTGACCAGTGAAACGATTGGTAGTACTGTTCTGTATGTCGCCATTTTGAACTCTATTATACTGCTCGTAAGATTAGTCTTTAGCGGGATAAGTCTAGTCTGCGGCTGTAATTGGAACTAATCATATGCCCGTCGTCTTGTCGTTTATGTAAGGACAAATTAAGTATA
Organism: Eupsilia transversa; assembly: GCA_914767815.1. Taxonomy (NCBI): domain Eukaryota; kingdom Metazoa; phylum Arthropoda; class Insecta; order Lepidoptera; family Noctuidae; genus Eupsilia; species Eupsilia transversa. The sequence goes on along the minus strand of OU611893.1, from coordinate 9,122,892 downwards.
GAATTATTTAACTTTATAATTATATAGATTTCATATTTTGAATATTAGCTACAATAGAGAATTACGCACGGCAGCGCTACCAGTCGCACGCACACTTATCTTGCGCGCACGTGCGCATTGAAACTGCTTGAAAAGCAATGATGTCAACATGACAGCAAGGGACAAGTTATAGTGAAAGGCCTGTACTTTGTATGGACTTTTCCGATGAATAATGAATGGCACTTTCATTTTACACTGACAAACAAGTAGATATTTATTTATTGATAACATTATTTATATAATTTTATTGGTGTTGCATACTTGTTATAATATTGATTCAATAATCATACTTAATTGCTCTTTTCAATATTAATTAATAGTTGTTATGACAGTTTTTTTCTAATAGCATTTTCTAATATTATACAAAGAATTGTATATATAATATTTAACTTTATATATACATATTATTTTCTTTGAGGTACATAGAAACAACAGAAATGGAATGTTCACCTGGAGTTAAGAAATAACAATGATCTCAGCAAACACAACATCATTCCTGTAAACATATGATTTTTATACAATTTTCACTTGAGATACTATAATGAATAACAATTACTTACATAATGCTACAAAACCGGGCGCATGCTTCTTGGCATTCAATTTAATTTGAGATCTTTACATTTAACATTCAGATATTTTTAAATACATTTAAATTTGATTACTTATAAAACTTGCCATGTTAGGAAATTGCGGAATCTAATGTATCCTGTAAAACAACAAAATACCATGTCTCAGATGTGCTTAATTTAAGGCAAAGGAACTCATTTTACCTAACAAGATTTATCAGCTACGATTTCCTCAAATGTAAAGTAAGACATAATATTTAAAACCATTTAAGATTCTTCAGTCTCTGTTTTAACAGCCAGTTAAATTTTAAGTCTCCACACCATGAACTTTAAAAAATGTACTGCAGTTTTTCGTTTCTTGAGAAACCAAGTATAATAAATTCATTTGCAGCAATCTTGTTTCTAAAAGGTTTTTCTTATCTAATATTGATTTACATCCTACTGAATAAAATAACATTCTAAAATAACACAACACAACAATTATAATATATAAACCATTCAACTATTAGCAAATAAAATATTTTTTGAACAAGAAATACAGTTATTAAAAAGTTAGACTCAATATAAAACTTGTTACTCCTTAGAGAAGTGCAAAAATCAATGATTAATTATTATAAAAGCTTTTGCAAAGTCTTTGTTAAGTAGGTACTTTGTGCAAATTGTGCGCAAAAATTCATGGAAGTTTCATTTTTGGTTGTGCTTTCACAGTGGCATCGTGACTAGACTTACCTACTTCACGTTGAGCTGTGTTAGTAGGTATTTCGTTACACACTGTGTGGTATGTGTAGTTAGGTATTTATACCACAATTCCACCAACACAAAAATATTGAATTTATACAAAACAAGGTACTACCGAATCAAGTCTAGCCCAAATACAAATGTATAATAACTCCATCATAAACCATATAATTATCATGTAGGATGTTAAGATATTTATTATTATTCTGCTCACTGCAAATGATGGTGATCTGATTGATATTTGCATAAGTAGCTATTACTGATAATATGTAAATGTTGGTCATGATTATTATTATTTCAAAAATGAAATAAAGTAGGTAGGTACCTAATTATGTAAGTCAAAAATATTTACAAGATTCAAAAAATTTACAAAAATAACACACTAGCAAAGATATAAAACAAACATGTCTTAAACCTAATAAAATTCGTTAAAAGTCAATAAAAATATTTTAACAGTTGGTAAATAAATTAAACTACGTTGGAATGTTTCTGCTTCTAAAAACACATGATTTCTATGATTGTTTAATCGGTCTAATTAAATGCATAAGCGAATCTACTATGGCTTTTATGTCATAAGAGGGAAAATCAGGTCTCGTTCACATCGATTTTCCTCAGGTCGCCAGACCCACGTCGGGCGCCAATAACTTCGAATTATATTATTTTCTTAATCTAATGCGCGCTTTCTATACGCCTCACTAGTTACAAAAATATTGTGGGGGAGAACTCGAACACCGAACACCGGCAATCTAATAAAAATTAACAGAACCACTACCACCATCGTGTACGCTATGCTATATGGACGCGATTACTTTCGACTCGACTGGTAACACGATATAAATTATTGACTAAAATGTGTAGCGCCGGGGCTCAGCGACTCAGTAAAAATACGTCGGACCTCGTGCACGAGGCGGGCTCGAAGCGATAAACCTATAAAAAGTCTCGTGTCGCGCGGGCGTATCGCTAGCCGTTGTCGCGCGTGTCCGGGACCTCCGTGCGCCACTCAGAGCGCGTGCAGGCGCCGTCACGCCACCACGCCTGCACGTCGCTGTAGTGCGCGCTGCGCTGGCGCCGCTCGTTCGCGTGCACCATGGCGCACACGCGGCAGAAGAAGAACGTGTTTATGAACTCGCCGGTACCCTGAGAAATTATGTTAGCTTGGTTATAGTTATGAACATTAAATGACGAGTCCCAAGTTGGGCGTCAATAAAATTTTTGCTAAGTAATTCCAAGCATAAATGACACCTAACTTGGGACTCCTCAAAGCTGTATATTTTGCTTATCACTGTAGCCGGTATTTGTATATTGGTCATAGGTTCTGCGCAGAGGTTTAGGTAAGTACATTGCACTTTCAGGTTGTGACAATAAGAAAGAAAGAAAGTAAAATAGGTATACCTATTTGTCACAGAAACACGTGCATACAGAAAGATAGATAAGGACGCAGACTAGTTAGCAAGTAAGCACTAGTTCTTACCTTCCACTTGAAGTAGGAATTATACAAATTATCGTCTTCGTCAATGCGCCGCAGATACGAGGCGAGCTCCTCCGGGCTAGCGAACTCCTCGACGTGGATGTACGAGTTGTGGGGCGCCAGGGCTGCGTACTCAGACGCGCGGGCACCCATCACTATTGGCAGTACGTTGTGTCTGTAATATGTCAGGGGAACAGAGTTATAACATGGAACCTAAGTTTCTAATGGCGTTGGGTAGGTATCACGTCACGTATCTGGCCATAATTATGATAATGCCATGTAGCAGACTATTCGCCAGCTTTCACAACCAAGTAGGCGATTTCTTCGATCTTTTCGTTTCGACGGTACATCTATGTTTCCACATTTATTGCGGCGTCAGAGGCGTTGTGCAGATCGTCAAGGGTGCAGGTGAACGGACATTTGGGACATTCAACAGATGGGGCATAGTCTGCTCAGGAGCACTACACACACTCTCACTAGATGGTGGATGAATCGATAATGCCCCATTTCGCCAAATTATATTTGCAGCGTCCTAATTCGGTACGTAATCGATTCAGTGCGTTCCAAATAGGCCCTGGCCGGCAAGTGTTCTTGGGTTAAGGGTGGCGGATACCCCCCTTCCTACAACTTACTTCGGTCTTTAGGTGGCTGTCTTAGATTGCCTGCGTGGACTTTTTAGCCTACCCGTGGTACTCATGTAGTCGTAGAGAGAGGGGATGTCGGGAATCGGAATCATGCGACATCCCTTCCGACTGAGTTGTGTTATTAGAGAATATTACTGTTAAAAATATAAAAGACTAGGTAGGTATCACACTTACTGTAGCCCATTGACGAAGAATTTCTCAGTGACGTAATCACGGCAATTAGAGTTTTCGAAGGCAAGGTAGAACTTGTAGTCTTTATCTAGCATCTCGAGGCAGTTGGGGTCGTTGCGGGGGCAGTGGTGTGCGCCGCAAGCTCCGTAGATGTCCACCTGGATGTACTTGCTGAGCCGCCGTGCGAATTGTAGCCGGCGGTTGCGAGCGTGGCAGTTCGATACGAACCACGCCACCTGATTAATCAAAATGACAAATCTCATTACACATCTCACTCATTTCACACTCTCTTTTCTCATCACTCTTTCTGTTTTCTCATCTCACAAAATTTTAAGTTACCTACCACCTAAGTAGGTACCTACCTACACATTGTGGAATGCAATAAATAATTGGATATTGAGTATCGTGGTATAACTTGAAGGGCGTAGTAGAACAACTTGTATTGACCGATTTTCGCATTTTCTAGACTTCTAGAGGAACACTCCCTCAATAAAAATGTTCAAGATTGTTATTGACAGAAAATTCATAAAATTCCAAACTAGTTGTTTCAGAACGCGCTGAACGCTGATTCTTTTGCAGTGAATAACACCTCGCCCTATATAGTAGGTACCTACTTTGTATAATAACGACTAGTGAATCTATCTACTTATCTATGTATTATAAGTAGGTACATGTTCTCTAGAATCTTGGAGACAATAAGCCACACTGTTAATTATTAAATATAAGGTAGTAGGTACCTTTTTAGTTTTATTAGCAGCAAAGTTCCTGTCGAGATCTTTTTCTGTGACGATGGGATCATAGTAGACCCAGTGTTCGTAGGGCGCCACGATGTCGGAGTCACGTCGGTAGGTAGACGTCCAGTTGAAAACGTCCACCGATGACGGCCGCAGTGACGCCGTGTGGTACGGACACTCCAGGTAGTACAGGATCCAGATCTGGAATATGGAAAGAGGAATAGTAAATACCTAATAGAATTCGTCGATAAGGGACTGGCACTGTTTTTGCACGTGAGCACGATAGCATAGTAGCCGCACTCTGCAAGTCTGCATAATATAGCATATTAATTAGGCATTTCCGCATTTTTTGTACTTAATGAACCTACAAAATGTATCTATGGTAAATAATTTTCTACACATCGAGACAAAACTACCACTGAAGTTGTTTTAACAAAAGACTGACTGAAGAAAGCAACAATACATCGACGCGTGTTTACAAATGCTTCTTCATGCCTATACCTACTTGTACGGAGTTGTGTTAAAGAGGCTTTTGGGCAGACAAATTTTAAATACGAACTACTTATAATATGCTTCCCAATCCATTACGTGAGCAGTATTGAGGTGAAAAAGAATACGCGTTCTGTTTATTTGTTACTGGTTTCCAAATGCCCAACTCTGTACGCAATAGGTACTGTCCGTCCTGCTGTCAGTCTGCCACCGAGCTCATCGCTTATGTGTTTTGAGTGAATTCGAATGCTAAGTACAGCAATTACACAGCATTTATACACAAAGCATTTGTAAACACGCTGCATCGAAGGGATCGTGTCATCATGAGCTATTTTGTATTAATCTAGGCAGGTACCTACCTACTTAATGCTATCAGTAGTTACTTATCAACTTACTTGTTTAGGAGAACGTTTAACATTGAAGGGTGTGTGGTGATCTTTGTAGAGTATAGCATCAGCCGTGGCGGCATCTCTTGCGTCAGAGGTCAGCGAGCAGCGATCCACGGGACACTTGTTCCGGAGGAACTCTGTCCGGCCGCCGGACACGCCCCACGCGCCGAACCCATTCGCGAGTAGGATTTTCTTAATAGGCACATTTTCGTCTTTTGGTAGCGTATACATTAATTGGTTGACGACTCTGCAAAGTTAAAATAAATCATCACACGTCACTTCATCAAGCTATTATTCAAAGTTGTCGCCAGTAGTAATGTAGTTATATAGGTAACTATTCATTTTAGCAGCCTAAAAATAGACCATGTTTTGTTATCATGATTGTAAGCTGTGACACCTAAGTTTGTGAAAGGAAGCTCACCTGTCGTCTCCTGGTGAATCTTCTGGAAACAGTTTCGCACCAGGGTCGTGCTGCCAGGGTCGTTGTTCTCCTCCTTTCAGAAACCACGGAAGGCGAGCGGACTCTTCGTCGTGAGCTACTGCATAGTCCGTTTCCGTGATCGCGTTCTGAAGTTATATCAAGGCTATACTTAGTTGATTGACATACATTATGAGGTGCATACGGTTTTATGCAGCGACAGGTATCCTACATCTAGCTCTGGTAGGCACGATTCAGCTTCAGATCTAACCAAGTCAATGTTTAATTAGCAAGAGCGTTTGCAAAACTGCATAATTTGTTTAACAGCAAGTCAGTACCTAGGTAGTAGGTATCCATGTATCACAAACGTCTTACATTTAACACTTGGGTTTTGAATTCTTGATATTTCTCGAATATTTCTTCAACACAAGAAATGCACCTGTAGCTGCATCGTCTTACTACATAACGCGCGCCGGCCGAGTGGCCGACCGTGGAGCCCTAGCGCTCGGCTACCGCCACCGCGATGGTGGCGCCCCCGTCGTGTGTTGCTAGAATTACTAACCAATACCTGACCAATACGTGCTGTGCGGTGATTGGTCTATACAAAATCAGATGTTTTTTAAGTTGCCCGCAATTTACTTTTTATTGTAAAAATCTATATTAGTACCTAAGCCCTTCCGAAATAAAGCCAGTACTGTTTAGCGCCTTGAACCGATCATTTTCACTCAACCACCTCAGCTCCTAACAGTGGTGACCCCGCGAACAACTAATCGCAACCATCGTTCATCATGGCCAAGCAACCTGAAGACAGTTGTAGTGAATCTACAGCACTGCACATCCCCGAAGTAGCCGGTATATCGCTATCGCTACGGATTCCAGCATTCTGGCGCGACCGAGCCCGCTTATGGTTCGTCAGTTTCGAAGCCGCCACGCATGATTTGAAGAAAGGACAGCACAGAGTCAAAGACGGCAGTCAGAGAACTTCAGAGAAGACATAAATCGGCTTGCTTAAACTTAATAGAATTTTGAATCTCGTGTGACCCCTGGAATAGGATTTTGATAGATCGTCAGTTGGCAGTCAAGCATAGTTTCTCGTAAAACTGGAAGCCAACCCCAGATCCAGACAGTGCAGTAGGTACTTAGTTACCTACCCACGCACCACGAATGTTTGTGTTAATAAGACAGAAACCGTCATCGTCTTGTGTGTGAGAAGGAAACGAAATTTTGTACTCGCGTCAGTATTATCTTACATTGTTATTTATTTACATTTTATAATGATATTGTCATCAATATCGTGACACGATGGTCACGGAAAAAATATTTTGTGATGGCGGCTTGGCCTCGGTCTTATTCAAACGAGAGCAAGAATTACGATACGTACGTAGTGGCTTTTCAATGACGTGCAACGGAGTAGACGAGCAGATCTACACTCAGCATTTTGACCTATTATTTAATCCCGCAACTCAATATATTTGTAACTAGCTTCTGCCCGCGACTTCGTCCGCATGAAATTTCGGCCCTCGGCCCATCGTCGCATCCCGTCGCCCGCCCGCTCTTCGTTTTCACTTGGCGTTCTTTCTGACATTTTTCTTTTGTTCTTGGCTCCTAAGGGCCATAGCGTGATGTTACATAGCCTTCAAGAATTGGGCTATAAAATGCAAAAATAATTTTTCAAATCCGCTTGGTAGTTCCGGAGTGATGCGCGGTCAAATAAACAGACAAACAGATAAACAGACAAACATATTAAACAGACAAAAAATCTAAAAACTGTTGGTACGTGTTCTCGATTCTAAGTGTCCCTAGCCAACTTCACCACTTCCTAGTGCTTTATCTGAAGAAGAAGTGGCGCACCAAAATTCCCAGTAGCAATCCTAGTGTTGAGTTTGAGACTACTTAGTTAGTGCCATTTGAACTTGAAATGCTCTATTGAATATTGAACAATAAAGTTTTTATGATTTATTATTATTATTTCGGTCTGTCTGTCTCGGGGCCCTTTGGATCCCAGACTGACCTTTGGAAGGCGTACGAGGGGCCGAAGCCAACTCTATGCGGCCACTTAGACAATTTTAGGTGTTGAGGCACCAACCGACGATTAACCCTGTATACACTATGCAAATGCACCCAAGGACAATCCCCGGTTGGTGCAGGACTATTGCGGTTATTTTTAATATATTTAAGTCTTTGACATTGCTCGGGACCCCGGGGTCCCGGTAGGCGTACGAGGGGCCGAACCGCCGAAGCCAACTCGCAGAGGCCTTTAAGACGTTTATAATTACATGTGATTATTATGATACCTCTATGTGGAGGTCTAAGCGCTGCGGTGCCGGAGGGGTGCTCCGTGGCGCGGGGGCGAGGGCTGGCGGGCGCGGCAGCAGCAGCAGCGCTAGCGCTGTGAGCACCAGCGGCAGCAGCAGCGCGGCCCGGCGCAGCGCCCGCATCGCGCGTGCCGCCCTCACCCACATGCTGGCTGGCGGGTTCGGCGGCTATCCCAGCCGCACTGGAGTTAACGCCTCTGCCGACGCCTGCATCCCTGCCCCCCGCACTATCGTGTTCTACTTAGCTTTGACATCTGGAAATAACAGAATATTGAAGTTGTTAATTTAAAAGCGTGTCCATGGAGATTCTTGCCCGTTCTTCTTCATAGGAACATACTGCGCTTTGGAATGGGCAACCAGCTTTATATTTCTGACTGACCGACTCCTTGACAATTCAAAAGTGCTTGTAATTGGTTTAATTGAAACAAATGCTTTGAGTGTTTATTATAAGGAAAACAAAAAAAATTAGGTACATTATCGTTACTTCGATTTAGAGTTTGGGTGAAGTTTAGTGGATTTGTACATTCATAAATTTTTCAGTAGCTGGAGTCTCAATTAGTGCTAATTATGTAACTGATACCTTAGCAGATGGCAATAGCCAGGTAGGTTCTCCCTCAATCATTTTCATTTAAACAGTTCAACACAGTTTCTTTCTTTTCTTTTCTTTTCTTTCTTTTAATCTATTTCAAAATAATTCCGATTGTGATTGGTCGTGTAGGTATTAAGGCTCCCGCAAACAGACTGAGACTTGTATGTCTTATAGAGGCCGCCATATTCAATTTAATGTGACGTCACATATATAGCCCATAACCAGCGATCAAGACACTTTAGAAGTTATGAGGGAACAGATGAACATACATACATACATACCGGTCAAAATCATAATCCTCCTTTTTGCTTAGTCGGGTAAATAGATGCAGCAATAATTGACAACATTTCAAAAATGACACGGCCATAAAACAAAAATACCATTTCTTTATTTTCATATCCTGAGTTCAAATACATCTTTTTTTTATTTTTTTTATTTCTTCATTTCTGAGAAAAAAAATTTAAATCAAAAAACACGTCATGACGTCATAGAAATAGTGGAATGAGGTAGTTACCTTTGCCTAAGTATTCCAATGTATTAGATGAAAACTTGACTTGTCAAACAAGACGTCAATGTCAAAAGTTTGTTTACAATCTTTTTCTTAGGAAATTAAACTTTAAAATATACACGCTGCTTACTGTAAATATTGCCAACTTTTGATTGATATTTCGCCAATGAGGATAATAACACTTGAAAATAAGAAAATTTACGAATTTAATTGAAAACAAACAAACAAGTTTAGGCGCCAACGAGTTTGACACTTTTGACAAGATGACACCAGTGACATCTAATAGTTTTTTTGTTGACGATCATAGTCAAGCAAAGGTTTTAACGCTATTCCACTATATGTTTGACGTCATTTGGCGCTTACGTCTTTTTAGAATAAACCGAATTTCAAAGTTAAAACTATGAATGAAAAGTACATCATTTTGAAAAACGGAAAAATACCGGTGCCCTAGTTTTGGATTTACTTTTATAAAACGTAATAATACATGCAGGTTAAAAATATGAAATGTTGTCAATTCATCATCCATACACAATCATAGTACATTCTACCTACAGATATGTAAGTTTCTCACAAATCACCACACGATACACACACTCATCTATGCCACAACATTTTTATTTAGTTTTGTATGAGTTTTTTGTTTTAAATTTATTCTGTAAAGTACCTCTAATTTATTAAAACGGACACACACTTCCCTGTGTTTTCTTTATTCTAGCGGATGGCACTCGTGGGTTGCAGCTGAAAATCAGCGTCAGGTGGTAGGTACACTTTGTGTTGTCACCTGACATTATGCTGAGCTGAGGCCCTTTTGGCATTATAATCATTATTTTCTGTTTGTTTTAGTTTTAAGGTGTATTTTGCCAATAAACGCATTTTCCTTTCTTTCTTTCTTCTTTCTAGGTATATAGGAAGGTATAGGTAAGTAGGTATATATAATAGGTATGTACACACACTTTCAAATAATATATCGTAGCACCTACCGGGTAAGTGAGTGGTTCTTGGGTTGATAGTATTTAATGAAAGAATGCCTGATTGATAATCACAATCAAACAACTATATTCACTCGATGACTTCATTCATTTGGTTTGTTTTCGACTTGTATGAACAGATGTCCAGAAACTACGCTAAGAATTTGAAGCTTCTAGTAGAATAAATCATTTCTTTGTATAAAAACATGTAAAACTAAAGATTTTTAACCAAGCTTCTTTCTCTTATCTAACATTTCAAGGTTAATTAGCTGTTGACTATTCACATTTGGATTTTCCGTGTAAAATAACTTTCTGAAAGAATTACGCTAATAAAATAAATATTCTATAAAAATGTACCAAACACGATCAACAAGTCATGTTAAGATACAAAAAGTTGACTCAAAATGTCATGTCAGATACTTAACAGTTTTTTTTTAACTTTTCAAGAAAAATTCTTTGCATGAAGTTTCTAGCTGGATTAGGTAGGTGGTACCTATTCTTTTGAAAGTTCGAGTTTTCTTGTTGACTTGCGTCTATAAAGAGTGTAAATTATTTAGGATAATTATACACGACGAAGTGCGTGTGTTAATAAGTAGTTTAACGCGCATCCGCAGGTATACCTACGTATCTTTTTGCATACAAATTCACACGACAGCCATGCTGTGTGTATTCAATTGTGTATTACATTACAAGTGGGTGAAAAAAATCTAGAAATTAGACAAATTTTGGCGACTCTAAGCCTCTTCCGATCTACCGCCGTCTACCTGACCGGAAGATGACTTGCAGTACCTAATTGTTATAGGTACCTAATGTTGCGACATGTGACCTAAAACTTGAAGACAAAGACTATCATAGTTATATTCTCTATGCTTGAAGATAACTGACCAAATAAATTCATCTTTGTTAAGTTACACACGAATCCTAGTAAAATCAATGTCTGTAAAGGAAGGAGTTTTCTCGCTTTGCGTATTAGTAATTTTTATCAGATTTTTATCGTTATCCCTGTAGGCACGTAGTAGCTTCGTAACTGCGACTGCTACGAAAATTTTGAGCACGTACCGGATTAGTAGCGTAGCCTGAGTGCGTAGCGTAGCATATCATAGCCAGTAGCCGTAGTAAGATTTATCTTATAAGATTTATCTTACTACGGCTACTGGCTACCTTTAGGTAGGTTCTATACTCCATTTATTATAACATTAGAAAAATAGCAGTTATCACCCTTTCGTTATCTCGATAATTAAAAATTAAAAATGCTGTTTTTTTTTCATTTTTCATTTTTTTTTTATTACATACAACTTCAAGCTGAAACTGACTCAACTGAAACCGATAAACTTAGGCTTAATATTGCTAGTAGCGTTTACCTTAAAGAGTGATTTGGTTCGTAGGCATAGGATATCCAAAGAAGGTACTTACTCTTATTCAGGAAGTTTTAAAATTATAATTCAGTAGGTGTACCAACCTTATCAAAGTTTTAACATAATGATACTAAGGAAGCAAGAAAGCATTATTTTTGTGTGTGCAGTTAACGGTAGGTAGGTAAGTACTATTAGAAAAATCTCATAGAAGAATTAATAAATCTTACGTAGCCTAAGTAGTCAGGGACCGAAAACCTTTAAAAATGCCGACCGCACGTGTAAAGGCTCGTGCACACTGGCGCAATATCGCGAGCGCGACAAGGGTAGCGCTGCCTGTCGCGCCTGCGATATCGCGCCAGTGTTTACGAGCCGTAAGATAGAAGTAATTATTATTTCGGTAACCGAAAAAATTCCCGTATTAATCATACCGGTTTCAGTAGATACTGTACCTACATAAGATTTATTTCTCAAACGGTACACTATAATAGGTTTGTACTACGTTTAACATATTTTCGAAACACGGTTTGTTGAACTTGACTCTATTTATTATAACACTGCGGTTACTTGAACGATGCTAATTTGATACCGTTCTGTCATATTGCGCATGCGACGACAACGGTGCGCGTAGCTACGGTCAACCGCACGCTCATGTCAACAATATTAAGACTATGTCAGCACTATTACTTCGTAGCAGTAAGCTATTTCGTAAGTTCATTTTGCAGTTGACCGTACAAGTAACGTTTTAACCGGAAAATCTTTGGTAAACGGCTGTCAACCTTTTATCATGTTTTCTAAACATCGACTTATTTGTATACAAAATAATAACTGTTTTCCTATGTAGGTATAATTTGATTAGACCATATACATTAATCAGTTGACCAGTTCCCTCATTATCACTGAAATACAATACACGTACCCACTTGTGTTAATTAATCTATATACCTATAGATTTGTGTTGTATCGTCGATAATAATATGCGTAATACGCCCCCATAGAAAGATAGTGATACGAAACGTTGTAGATTCGTGTGAAATAAGTATTTTGCTTTTGTGTATTTTTTATTTTATGTAACCCCACCCCTCACCCCCGCTGACACATGAAATTGTTACTGCGCAGCCACTCACCTCATGTTCCGAGCCGCCATTAAGTTTGAATCGAACTGTACTATGAAGTATTCTATTTCCTCATTGCGATAAGAAGAAAATTAGCGACACTATTATTACCTACCTAGATTATTTCCCAAGTAGTTAGCATGTTACTGGCTTTATTCTATTTTAAAGAGCGATTGCGATTAAACGTTCGTCAGCATGAAATGAAATTGATGATTGATTGATTTATGATGGAATTGGAATGGAACGTTTCAAGCGCATAAGACCTTTACGGTCATCGTAACGAGATCTGCCTGTTTATTCTGTAAAAATCTCAACGTGGTAACTTAGGTGAAGTGATGCTATGGCAATTATGGGATTGACAGCTCAGTTCACGGTAAGATTTTACAGAATAGTACGGCTGGTTGCCGGTTTGAACCACGTCGCACGTACTATCGCGGACACGCATATCTGACCATCGCAAGGACTATTCTTGCTTGCAGCGCTTGGCCGCTATGGTAACGCTTACCTACAAAAACGGTAAACCGATGTGGTCATCATGTGCACGGGATTTTGTTTTCAAAGTGGTTAGATATACGTGACCGCGACACATAAAATACCTAATATGCATTATTTTGTAATTCGCCTTTCTTTTCTATCAATATCTTATAATAGTTTTTGCCTGCGATCCAGGATGAAAAAACGCCTATGTCCTTACCCACGCCGTGGTCTGTCTGAGTGCCAAATTTCATCCAAATCCGTCCAGCCGTTTTTTCGTGATTGAGTAACAAACAAACAAAGTTACTGAGTTGTTACTTGTTTACTTGTAACTTTCTTGACAAGTATCGCTTCTTCCCCACTGCTCAGCATTTATCAAAATAAAAATAAAAACAGGCTTAAAAAGTCCTTTCATTCAGCAACCATTTTCCCAACTAGATTGCTCGAAACTGTATAAAGTTGAGCAGTGGGTAATAGAGTTTGAGTTAATGTGTTTTTGCAATCGGCTTTTTAGGTTTTTTAATATTAATTAGTATGGATAATGTGATTAAGTACCTACATAACGTGTGGGGAAATAGCTTCCACTACATAGGGTACTACCATGGTACTACAATAACCGTTGACTGGTTATAAAATTATAGCGAAAAAGAAAACAAAAGCCCATTGTTTTGACAAAACATGGACATTATTGTGGGCACTATTGAACGGGACAAAAGCAGCTGACCACTATGTCACAGTGTCACTTGATACAATTCAATGACAGTTATCAGACCTCATTATTAAATTGAAGTATTAACGAGTGGCTTTTTAATGTATTTTTCATCCCACCATCTCGGAAAGAGTATTTTTAATCTTCAATATCTGAGTGGAAAAGCCGTTTTTATTCTCTAGAGGATAAAGTAAATTGAATTTAGAACATCGTGTGCACTAAGTTTGTGAATTAAAAAAAACATTAAACCTATTTACTGCTACCTCTATGGTGCCGAATATATCATACAACTTTTTTTTAATTTGTTAAAAACTCAGACTCGGAACCTTCTTGGTGTTCTTTTTTCAATTTGCTTTGTACGCGGTTCTTTACGCGGCATTTTTTCACGTCATTGTTAAACCTTATATTAAAAACAAGAAACTTGAAAACAAGTGAAAAAACTAAAATGAGTGATTCTAGCGACGAGGAAGTTTGCTTGACGCCAACAGAATTAACTGAAACTGTTAATAATGCGCAAATGAGCTTTCTCCCTCAACAATCACGCGAGAAGTATTTAAAACAGTACGATATGTTCAACACGTGGCGACTAGCAAAAGGAGCCAAAACTTTCTCAGAAAACGTTTTGCTGGCATATTTTATAGAATTATCCGAGAACAAGAAAGCAAGCACTCTATGGAGTACGTATTCGATGCTAAAAGCAACAATAAAGATGAAAAAAGACAAACATATCGATACCTATCCTAAATTAGTGGCATTTTTAAAAAGAGCCTCATCTGGTCATCAACCAAAAAAATCGAAGGTTTTCACAGTATCTGATATTGAAAAGTTTCTTAACGAAGCACCCGATTCCGTATATTTGGCGGCAAAAGTAAGTCAGTTGCACATTCAGTATCTACTTAAGTATATTAATCTCAATTAAATAGTATACTTAGTAGATGTTGATAGGCATAATTATGCGTTCATATCAATTTTATTCATTTATCTACTACAATACTCTTTACGTTACAGGTTGTTCTTATTATTGGAATAAACGGAGCATGTCGAACTAATGAACTAACACAACTTAATGTCAAAAACATTGAGAAACATTCAGATGACTTACTATTAATTAATTTACCTAATACAAAGACAAAAAGAGACCGCAACTTCGTCATTCGCAAGGAATACGTAACGATTGTTGAGAAATATCAAGCCTTACGCCCGCCTAACACTCCAATCAATCGATTTTTTCTACAGTATCGCAATGGAAAGTGTGTTAGACAGCCTATGGGTACTAATAAAATTGGCAGTATCCCACGAGAAATAGCAACATTTCTTGAACTTCCAGAACCCCTGTTGTACACGGGTCATTGTTTCCGACGAACTTCAGCCACACTTTTGGCTGATTCCGGAGCTGATCTCCTGTCCCTTAAGCGCCACGGAGGCTGGAAGTCCAATGCAGTTGTAGAGGGATACATAGAGGATTCCATCCAAAATAAGTCAAAAATATGTGAAGGCATCGTAGGAGCCATTACACTGAAAGAGCCTCAATCGGATCCTTGGACTGGCCCTTCTACATCAAAAATAAGCCGTTATGAAACACCTAACCATCTCCCTCTCTCTCCAACATTCACGCCAAGGGAATCCGATGAATCGGTACAACTATTAAGTATGACAGATAGTTTACCGAAAAACAGTACACAAGTGACTAACACCAATATTACAGTACCAAACAAAAATATTACACTCAATTTAAATAACTGTAGCAACGTTACTTTAAAATTTTCTTAATTATACCTTAGTAATATTTTGTTATAATTTAAAGATTATTCTATATTACTTACCTGTCATAATGTAGTAATTAATACCTAAACTGAAATAAAAGTGTACCTATCTTGTGATTGTAAACGTTTTTTTTTTTGCATTTAGTCATTTCCTCGCTGAGGTGGAATGAAAAGTTACGTGTTGCACTCGAGTGCAAAGATTTTTCACCTCGTGCTCTTTTGATTCCCTCGCTAACGCTCAGGATTCTAATTTTGAATCACTCGCTACGCTCGTGATTAAATTTTAGAATCCTTCGCTTGCTCGGTCATCAAAATTGAACACGCGGTTAAAAAGCAACTTTGCACTCTTGTATAACAAATAACTATTTTCCTGCTGAGTTTTAGGAGCAAAATAAACAACACGATTCCATAAATTTTTCACGGAGAAAAAAAAACCAAAGTTACCTCCAAAACGAACAATAAACCGTTGCTATTAAAAAATACTACAATTCAGATCATGACACTGCATAATATTTTTTTATTTTTTTTATTAAAACTGAACTTACTATAAAGCAGCGACTATGTTTTTTTTTAAATATCTACCATTATTTTCGTCTTAAAAAGCAATTACCTAAACTATTGGCGCCTTGGAACCGCCAACACCCACTCCGTCTCACTCTCACTCAGTCCACGAGCGGTAAGGTGCGAGCGAGATAAAAAGTGAATTTGAGCTGAGATAGAATGAGCTCTTAAAGGTATAAGTAGGTTAGGTACTATAGGACTATTGAGTAGCAAGTAACTAATACCGAGTTGTTTTTTGTTATGTAATTAACACTTATCGTACATTACCTACAAAATAAGAGGAAGGAAACTGCGTTTAATAGAACTGGCGATAAAGTTTTAGATATCTAGAAAACATATTTTCATTAATTAAAATTAAAATACATTTATTTCAGACTTAGGTAGGTTAAACAATTGTCCATAAAAACTATGTTGGTATTGTAGCATTCTCGCATAAATTCACATTAAAATAAAATGAAATCCAAATAAAAATCCAATTAATGTCAAAAATAATATTGATAAAAAACAAAAATTGCGTCATCTCGTCACGTGAAGCCGACAAGAGCCGCGCTTCCTGTCGCGCCCGCGATATCGTACCAGTGTGTACGAGCCTCCCTAGCACTGCAGACTCCGGCCTTTCTGATATCATCATCTTATTCTTCTTTTCTTCTAATTACAGAAAAATATGTTTTTAAAATATTGTAAGTAGATAAGTAATGGTTTTTGTATTGTACCTATTTTAATTATCTAACCGCAACAAAACTGGTAGATATCATGCCCATTTATCTCCATACGAAAGTCCTTTTGGAGGGGGCAACTAGAATCAATTCTGTTTTCTTGTATTCAAAAGTTCCTTTCATGTGCCTCTTTGGAATAAATGATTTAACTTTAGTCGATTAAAAATAAAGTATGTCTATGTCTACGCACTGCACATAATCGTAAATGTATAATCATGGTAGGTATATGTTTTTTTTTTTCGTTGTTAGTTTTAATCATGGTTTGGCAGTTTGAGTACTATATTCGGCCTACCCAAATGTCCTTTCTTTGGTATTGTTCGTCGAACCGTTGAGCTGACAAATGCGAACACTGACTGGACAGGTCCACTCAATCTGTGTGGTTCTTTCCTCAAAAGACCATTTCAGACATGAATTTACATGGTCTTCACATGGTCTGTCCAAGATTATGTCTGGAGTTATGTCTCTTTAAAAGAGAATGTGACCTCTGATTTGTTTCGGCCTTTCTTCTCAGAGTAGTCAGATAGGAAACGCAGACCTCACCTAATTAAAAAATATATGTGATTGACGTGTAAAAGTGTTTGTACAAACCTACTTAAAGAAAATAAATCATTTATCATGTATGAGTTCTGTCTCTCTACCCTTCTATACTTGTTATCTGAAGTATTAAACGATTCAATATTGTTACATAAAGACTATGGTAGGTACCAAAACACTGTTGTTGACATTCTGTCGATAAATGGGTCATACACAAAAAACTAAAAAAATATGTTCACGCAGCTTAAAACCGTTATTTTAATATTTTATCAACATTAAATATATTTTAATAGTTATTTCATCTTTAAAACTTATCATGTTTCATAAAAAAAATTGCGCTTTACTGAAATTAACTTTATTTTTTTCCTTTTGAATCTAAAGAAATCTCCTTCTGTAGACTGTTCCGATGCCAAGTAGTTGACTTTAAGTGATGGTTAAAAATATATATACTTACTTTCTATACTTTTATTTCATTACATTACATCAGTTATATTATCAAATATACATAACACAACGTATTAAAAAACATATAGTTCATCATTTTGAAATAAAACGTTTAAACATGTTGTTCACAGAATTTTGGTCTACTTCTGTAGACGCATAAAATGAGCCAAAATTTGCCAAAGATGAAAGCATCGTTATTATTTTGTTTTTTGTGTTGGTAGCACTGTATTCTCTGTCATTTGCTCGATTGTAAATTTTACGTAAAGTGCGTGTGACGTGAAAAATCGCAATTTTATTTTATTACACACGTTTTTGGTCGAGATCAGTGTTTCTTTCCTGTGCAAAGGATACCTAAGTAAGTAGCCTTTACAAATAAATAAAAATATCAAGATAGTATATGAGTATGGGCGCAGTATGCAAATATCACATTGCTTAAATTCTAACCTCATAATGTAGGATGCCATGGTTGGATTTATTAAAATATGTCTCTCGTGTAGACATCTTTACTGTAGACTTAGTGTCTACAGAAGGGAGTTATGTCAACAGAAGTGAATGGTGAAATGAAATCTCACTGTATTTGAAAAAAAATATAAGAGTGTTACTCTTTTTTTTTATTGCACCTACTTTTAGTGTGGTTCCATATTAATTTGGTCAAGATCTAAGTAAGGTTTCGTAGATAATAAAGTAGGTTTGTAAAAAGACATTTCTTTGTGTGGTTACTATGTGTACTTTTAGGGTTTCCAAGTTAAATAATGAACCTCTGTATAATTATTATAGCACTCATTTTTTTTACTTTTACCATTCAGTTTGGTTCGCTTTTTTGTTTGTTTCATTTTTTTTTTAGAAATGCTTATTTTGACAAGCTCCTTGCCAATTCTTTGCATTGTGTTGCTTGCGGCGCATGACAGTTCGGGTCTTTTGTCTCAGTTACTATGCCACGAATAAATCGACCACGGTAGCTATGCGAAGAAGAAAGAAAGAAGCGCAGGGCGAACAGAAAAACTTATTATATGCCGTGCTCGGGCAAAAATGGATGACGCAGCTCGCGAAGAAAGAAGAAGGAAGAATAGGGAGAGATACAAAAGAATAAAACAGCATGGTCAAATTAAGACTTTTAAAGACTACATGCCAAGAGAACAAAGACAGATACGAAAAATATCGAGAGAAAAATAAAAAGAAATACGTGATAAGGAAAAAATGAAGAAAAGGGAACGTGATTTTGTGCAAGAGAACACACCTCCCTCTCAAGTCCTTCGTATTCGCGTATACTTGTTGGCAGAGCGGTGGCTACACGGAAGAGATGAAAATTATTATTTAAAGAGAAAAGTTCTTGAAAAAGAGTCTAAAATGGGCAAATATAGAATGAGATAGATAAGAACAAGTAGTAATCTGGAAAAGAAAAAAGAAAGTGCCAAAAGAAGAATAAAAACAATGAAGCCTCAAGAAATAAGGAAGACAATCCATGACTTTTTACTGCAAGATTAACACAGCAGTCTCCGAAGATTCACCCAGAAAAAACGGCCGAGGATTTTCACGTGGGACGATTCTGACGAGGATAATATATTTTAATATTCTGTTCCTTTATATGCCCACAGAAATATAATGTCTGTTCTGTGGACAAATTTCGATTATTTTTTTGTACAGAATTAGAAAAGATTTTTGATTATGACTTGTTTAGGGGTTAAAGAGAACTCTATTTTAAGCTTTTTGGTCATTGTTTCTATTCTTGATCTTATTGATGTGATTATAAAAGACCAATTTTTGTTCTCTTCTGTAGACTCCACAGTCTCTTCTGTAGACGTACAAAAACTAAAAACGTGATTTATTCCTGAAATATCCAAGACTGATCTCTACTGATATTTTTTTAAGAATATTATTATCGAACTTTAAATAAAAATAACGTTTCATAACAATTCGTGGAGTTTTATTATGAATATTTTGTAATGTTCACTTTTTGTGTATGACCCAAATACAGCCTTTTTTCTGTTGCTAAGAAACCAAACCAAAATCAATCAATCTGCAAGCCTTTTCCCCCACTATCCCAAACATACCTAGTTGAGAAAAGGCTTGCTTCCAGTCTAACCGGATGCAGCTGAATAGTTGAATACTTACCGGAGCGACTGCCCATTTGGTTTCCACAACCACGTTACTGGTTAACACGATTCCCCTTGATAAGACTGGTTGTCAGCAGAGGCGTAGCGTGGACTAATACAGACGTGGGCGAAGTCGCATCAGCGAGGCCCCTTTTCTTTCGTTCCCAAGATCTACCCAATAGATCTATCCTACCAAAAAATGCTTTGATACGACATACCTACTCCATATAGTGAAAATATATAAATGCGGGGTGGGAGAATATTGAAAATAATATAGATTTGAAAAAAAGTTTTATTTTGTAACTTGCGTGATTGAATTTTTTAAATTAATGAGTCATCTGTGGTAAAGTCTTTGGGCATGGCATTTAAAGGGGCCTCGCGAGGCCCCTTTAAGTGCGAGGCCGTGGGCGGGGTTCCACTTCGCCCACGCCTAGCTACGCCACTAGTTGTCAGACTTTTGGGCTTCTTGTCTACCCGTAACGACTATCAAAGATCTACGAATGACAGCCGGGACCAAGGGCCTTTCCGAGACACGCCAAGATTTTATTTCAATCTTCTACAAGCGATTTAATTTTCAATGGTACTGTGGTACAGGTACAGTTTCAGTATTTGCGATCATAAATAGATTAAAGCTTTATGTTTATGGTCACTTCAAGTGCCTATTATCAGCTCGTATATTACCGTAATTGCGAGATATCTTTTATAGCCTTTTTAGTATTACCTACTCACGTTGCGTTGATCAAATAGAACTGTGTAAGTATTATCTTCGTCTATAATCTCCATGTGTTTTATTGTTTCATGTGTTATGGATGTTTGACGAAAGGCGTAGTGACCTTTTTGGTGATGTTTTTCAGTAAGGTCAGGTGCGTAGTACTGTGTACATGACCTCGTAGTATGAACCAAAGGAGTATGCAAGGATCGTAGCAGGTTGGGCTCTGTAGTTTCTACGTATCCCCATGGGAAAAAGGCGTAAGTTTATGTATAATATTTCAAAGTTGTAAAAATACAGATGTCACGTGAACAAGTTTGAAGGTTAATATCTAGGAAACGTGACACTTTCCGGGTTTGGTTCAGTAGGTATGTTTTCTGTATGCATTGATGTCAGCTATCGATTTATATAGGTTTCATGCGTGGCCGCCATTTTGAAAATAAATCAAAATGGCGGAACAGTAGGTAGGGTGCCACGGATCTTCAAAGCGCTTTGAAAATTGTTATTTAAAATGATTTAGTTTTTAGAGTTTATAAAGCATTAAAGCAGCTGACATGGTTTGGTACGCGTGTCATTGTATGTGTTTAACATTGGCCACACACTAGTGAGCGAGATAATGTCACGAGGCGTGTGCTGCTAAACGATAAACTGGGTGAAAGTCAGACAGCAATACATTTGCATAATACATATACGCACAAATGTGTAACCCGCTAATCGTTACCCGTACTTGATGCCCAGTATTCGTACACAGTACACCGTTACAACCTAGTATTATGTACCGTCAGACGAACAGTGACTACAGTATCTATGCGGCCGTAAAAGTCTGGCTTTGTTGAGCGTCTTTTTCTGTCTATCATAAGTACCTGTCTGAGAAGCAAGTAGAACACACTGCCCCGATTTTTTTTAACCACAACTGGGAAACTCTTGGCCTTAATCCCACCTGATGGTAAGTAATAATCAGGCTGAAGGTGGAAGCGAGCTTCACCCGGAATCCTCAACCATAGAAGAACTGGCTATCTTACCTCTAACTGCCGAAACATTACAATGCTGCTAACATTATGGCGACAGACTTAAATAAGATAGGTGGTAACTAAGCCAGGCGGACTTAAAACAAACCCTACCACCAACCAAACAGAGCAGAATATTTTGCCCCCACTGGGAATCGAACCCGGGACCTCTGGGTCTGAGACAGGTGGTCTTACCTCTAGACCACAGAGGCGGTTCAATAAGACGAGTCTGGTAGCTGCGTAAAACCCACGCCACTCAATAAGCTCTGGTTCCACTTGTAAGAATCGTACGTTGACTAAGGAACCCTAAAAAGAGAAGACAGTGGTTTATGTGGAATAGAATAGAATACCTAAATAAATAAATAAAAATATTTATTGCATCAAATCAAATTCATTGATTACCTATACTTTGGTTACCTATAGACTTTGATACGAGGTCAAAGATCTAGGCAGGTCATTCCTTCTAGGTAGGTCAATCAATGAATCTATCTATATCTAGAGTAGGGAGGAGTAGAAGCAAGAAATGAATATCAAGGAACTGAATTGAAAATGTAGACTGAATTTGACATATCTATACTTCCATACTTATATTTTAAAGAGGTTGAAGTGAGTTTGTATGTAGGGGGTAATCTTCGGAACTGTTGCCGTTCTATTCTGTAAAAATCTCACCGTGAAAACTTAGGTGAAGTGAGCGTATGCGTAAAGTGAGCTGTCATATATTCCACCTAAAGCTAGGGATTGACACTATTGACAGCTCACTTCACTTAATAGGCTGCCATCAGACGGACTGCATCGCAGCAATAGCTATCGCCATTGGTCGGGGTCGGCGTTTTCCGTCGACACATGGACAGCAAACGCCGACAAATGGCGATAGCTACAGCGCGCAGTCCGACTGCGCGTGGTTGCTGCGTTGCAGTCCTTCTGATGGCAGCTTAAGTTTTAACAGTGAGATTCTTACTGAATACATCGGGTATTCCTCTTGATGCTAAGGATTGAAACTATTGACAGCTGACTCTTTGAAAGTGACTCTTCACCGTACTATTCACGGTGAGATTTTTACAGAATCAATCGGCTTATCCCATTCCGAAAATTCTTTCACTAATGGGAAGCTACAATATTGCTGACTGTCATGGGGCATATTTTATATTAAATCAAGACATTTCACGTGGACAAAATCAAATCAAATCAAACGTCATTTATTCAAAAGAGGCTGAGAATCAGCATATAGTTGTTGATGTTTTCACGAGCAAGCTGCGCCGCTATGAAATGGTATGGCCGTAGAAATTAAATTCTTATAATACCTAGATATAATAATAGACATGGCAGATGTGCGAAAATAACACGAAGGCTATCATAAACAATATTTTACTCACGTCAAAAGAAACTTGATTCACTGATGGTTTATATGAGTTGGATGTTATCAGTTGATATTATAAATGTTTTGCTGGGAATGTTTGAGTCACCAGAGTTATTTTCATTCGATCGATTCTGTTATTATACTTTTGTTTCATTGACAATACTAGGCTCAAATTAAATTAATTGGTAAAACTTCACAGACGAGACGGGGTTTGATATCCAATCATTAGATTATGATGGGAGTTTTAGTTCGAGAGGCCATTTGGTATCACCGTAGTACTAAGGTACCTGTGTTGGTAGGTGCAAAGTATCGTTATGTGAGGACATGGTGGATGGGAACAGCCGCACTTGGTGATGGGGCCCGCTATGCATGGCGCGCTGATGCTAGTCGGAGCCTCCAGGGTGCGGCAAATGTACAAGTATCTCCTGGGCCCTTGACTGATGGTAGTAGAAAGAACAGTGGGGTTTTAGTCCATAGGAGTCCGACATCACCCTCCACTCTCCCAAGATGGAGGATATGCATGAAGATTTAGCCATGTTAAAAAAATGTGCAAAGTGTCGTGCAAAATTTAGCGGTTTACAGTACCTTCCTACAATGCCTATTTGCTTATTTTAGAAACCAATTCATAACGAGCACTGCCAGTGCAGACAATAGTTATAAAGTGGAATATGTTGGTACATTCTAATGCGTTTTTCACGTCCGGTGCAAAACGCCGCATAATAATATTTAAATTCAACACACAATATTTTTGTACGGCAATTTAGATTCCTCGATTTAACGAGCAATTACTGCAGTGATTGTGGCGAATGGTCACATTTATGTGTTGCGTATTTCGCAATAGGTAAGTGTGAAGTTATTAGTTTGTTTGTTAGCATGGTACGTGTTATCGAGTGAAACACTCATGATTACAGTTTAATCTCTATTGTGGCCCAGACTAGTCCCAATGTCATACAAAGACTAGCTATCTAATTGCGTAACACATTTTCGTAAACGATTAAGACTGATCTGTTTCTTTTTGACAGTTCAACAACATTCATTGCGCTAATTACGTTGTAGAGCAGTTTTTTTTTCCACCGTATGAATCAACAGGTTAGCAATCTGTTTCAAAACAATTCAGATTGTGATTCATCGTGTATTCCGCAATAAGGGTGCTCACCTGAGAACTACTCAACTGTGGTCAAACTCAAACTCAAAGCATTAAAAAAAAATTAAACATTATGATTACAGGCACTTTTGAATTGTCAAGGTGTCGGTCAGTCAGGAAGATGAGTTGCCCATTCTAAAGCATACCTAATAGGTTCCAATGGAGAAGAACGAGCAAGAAACTCCACAGACATTCTTTAAAGACAAAATATTGTTGCAAACTATTGATTAAATCATTCATGTTGAAATAATACATGTGAGAACGATGTAGAAAGACGAGCACGTTAAAAGCGTCCGTTAAAAGGATATAAAAACAATTCAAAAAATAAAATAAATTACAAACAAGCCGTGCCAGCTAAGAGATGACCAGTCCCTACTAACGGTGCCCGTTCACAAACATGACGTATGGATCGGCACCATTCAGCTCAACCATTTTGAAGGGAACGACATGATCGAACAAATACGTCACCATTTCGATCGGCGAGGCATTTGAGTGAGCATTTGGACATACTCAGCCGCCAGGGCACATTCAAGTCAATTAAAGACGTACCCAGTAATTTTAATTTGTTTATCGCAAAACTTGAGCTATATGTATATACAAACATTTATTTTTATTTGTATAGCTTAAAAATACTTTAAAAAAAATCAGTTTGCACCATCCTTTTTTTTTTTTTGTTCCGGGGTGGAAAATCCTCATGGATGTCCCCCACCCTGGGGCGGGCGGAGGGGTCTGTCAGACTCTTACTGACTAAAAACCACCCCGGTGTCCCATCTCACACCGACGCCGGGGGTCGCGGGAACATAAAAATCTTCCGAAACCAACCAACCCGATTAACGTCACATTCTGCATCGTGCTTATATAACATAATCAAAAATAACCGTAAATACAAAGCATGAATATGGGATTTAGGTATATATAGGACCATTCTAAAAAAATATATAAAAAAATAAGGAGGACCTTGGAGGAGGTTGATTCAGAAAGCGGTACTTCTAGACACGGCTCGCATTGTTAGCAAGTTCCTCTCTCTGGAGCCCTGACCACCAGTGGTCTTGGACCCCGTCTCCGATACCGTTGGCCTACAATTTTATTTATATTTTTTAATGTTTTTATATTCTTATATTTAAAAATATAAATGATATGTATATGAATGAAATAAAGGAATTAAATAAATAAATACTGGCCAAGCAATAGATAGAAATACCCGTGTAAATACTGGTATACAATATGAGATGTATTTCATTGAAATGTCTACATTTTCTTTGTACTTATTCAGTCCTCTTTACACTTATTGCAGCTGTTTTAGATTTTATAAACACAAATACTGTGACAATAGAGAGACGGATAAATTACGATCTTTCAAAGTTGTTATTGTTTAATTAATATGCTCTATATTTTCTAACCTAACCTATACAGTCCTATGACCTTACACCTTATTGACCTTATTATAACACATAACATAACATAACATCACGCCTGTATTACCCGTAATGTTAGGCAGAGGTGTATCTACCTATAGTGAGTACACCAACATTTCGCCAGTTATATTGAAGTCCCATTGACCGAGCCTATTGCCATCAACCGGGCACAAATCCAGACTCCGGGCTGATACTGTAACTCCAGATGGAAAACCCAATAACACGTTGCCCGACCCGGGAATCGAACCTCATGCTCATCAGCAGTACCACTAGCGACCACTAGACCAACTTGGCAAACTTAATGTAGGTACAAAATCATTTTAATTTATAGCTACGTTTATAGAGATTTGCAGTCTGTCTTTATTTTCAGAGAGATCCAATTCAAATCGTATAATGATCTTATCAGTGCAATTTGGAACGGAGATAATCTGAGCGTAATTCTGTTCGTAAACAGCTCAAAAATCTACATATCGCAGTAAATAAACAAAAACTAGATAATAGTTAGTGTCGTTGGGTATTGTGTCACGAATTATCTTTGCATAAGTTTCAAATATGGTTTGCAAATGATCTTTTTAAAATTTTGGTGTACCATTTTACTAATGGTTTGTAAATGAGTTTTGTAAAATTTTGGTGTACCTATACATAGTAACATCATAACTCTCATCATAACTCCTGTATTCCCTGTAGGGTTAGGCAAAGGTGTAAAAAAAGCAAAGCGATTTTGCTGAGTATGAGGTCCTGGGTTGGATTCCCAATTCGGGCAAACTGTTATTGAGATTTTCCATCAAAAATTTCTCAGTAGGAGCCTAGAGTCTGGATTTGTGCCCGATTGATGGCAATAGGCTCGCCCACTATTACATGGGACTTAAACATAACTGGCGAAATGTGGGTGTACTTACTATAAGCACACCTCTGCCTAATCCTTCGGGGATTACAGGCGTGATGTTATGTTATGGTATAGGTACCTACAATAAAGCATAATTATTCTATATCTATATATATATAATTATTCTATCATATCTATCTAAAACAATAGAAAATTTTCTATACAAAATCGAAAACATTGTGACAATTCGGTTCGATGTAACCGCTATATTATTATGACTGCAGTGCTTGGCATTGACATCGCAAAAGTAGGCCTGTAGGTCGAAGTCAAGCAGAAAGATCGTGGTCTAGGTTCACTATGTCTTTTTAGTATCGATGCACCGCTAGTGGTGAGAAACTGGAGCAGATCCGTGTGAGCGGTGCACGCTTCCCATTGTCTCTTGTGCGTCGTTTGCAAATGATTCATCTACAGTTCTACACTGTGATGAACGCTGTTTCCTGCTTACGTCTTTCAACAATGTATGTTTTATTTAAATTGTAAGATATTTATTCAGTATAAAATTAAGACGATGGAGAAATGTTTATCTTAGGGCTATTTAATTAAAGTTTTAATTAAATTGGTGGTTTATTAACCTACTTTCATTTGTTAATTCGATTCTAAAAGCATTTGGAATGATTAACATTCCAAAGGCAACATCTAAATGATAGTCTTTGTTATTTCGTTCGTTAATGTCACCTTTATTTGAATAGCGCATTAGTATTATTACAAAGTGGCGATATCCATCCCATAGATTGATTTCTACTGTTGATAATGTTTGTTCATTCGATTTTACGTGCACTCTTCGAAGCCGATTGGTGAAGATTTTCTCGGTCAACGTCAACATAGAAGATAATGAAATCTTTAGAAGTATGAAGAACAGGGCGTAAAGTTCACTCATCCTCTATGGAAAAGGGAGGAACATCCGAGACGAGTGTTGTGTCTGGCGCGGTAAACTGCCCATCGATTGATGTCGGATAGTCTTATATAAACTCTTTTGCAAAAAAAACGGGCACTTTAGATTTTTTTCTCTACTTCAATGAAAAAGAACAAGAAATAGGTTTTGTTAATTTGACGATGTATTGGCATGTTTTTTGAAGCATCCTGGCATGATTCTTTACGTTCCAAATTTAAAATTTGAAATTATTAAAAGAAAAATAATGATTATTGTGGATTATTCTAAAATTGCTTTACTAATGGCGCGAATTGCTGAAACGATTTTTAACTGATTACGATATTTTAAAACTTTTTGGATATTTTCTGCAAATGAAACAATTTAATCTTTCTTTTTACATTAAATACCACTTTTTGATATGAGTGATAAAGCGATAAGGGCCGGTAAAATTATAGCCCTACTTGAAGAAGGTTGCTCGCAAACTTACGTGTCTCAGCGGCTAAATGTGAGTCGTTCAACTGTCCAGAGGACTTGGCAACGGTATCAAGAGACTGGTTCGGTCAAAAGAAGACCCGGTTCAGGAAGAAAACGATGCACAGAACCAAGAGATGACCGCTTTTTGGTGAGTCAGGCGTTGCGTAATCGTAAGGCGTCAAGTGTGGACCTGAAGAAGAGCCTTGAAGAAGTAAGAGGAGTAGAAGTTAGCTTGTGGACGGTCAGGAGGAGGCTTTTGGCTGCCAATATCAAGAGTTACCGCCCAGCTCGGGGCCCTAAATTACTCCGTGAGAACCGTGTTGCTCTACTTCAGTTTGCTCGGAACTGTGCTTCATGGACTCTGGAGGACTGGAATAAAGTATTGTTTTCTGATGAAGCTAGAATCTCTTTGTGTAGAGAGGACCGACGCCGGCGAGTGCTGCGAAGACCACGGGAACGCTATGCGGAAGTGTGTTTCGAAGAAATCACTCCTTATGGCGGAGGCTCCGTTATGTTTTGGGCAGCAATTAATTCGACGGAGCGTACGGAGTTAGTTTTCATAGAAAATGGAACATTAAATGCACACCGGTACATAATGGAAGTCCTAATTCCATATGCACAACCCACATTGACTGCACTTGGGGAAGATTCCATTTTTATGGACGATAATGCTCGCCCGCACCGTTCTGGCGACGTGGAAGCGTACATGCAAGAAGTTGGGATCCGTCGTTTAGATTGGCCAGCTGGAAGTCCTGACCTCAATCCAATTGAGCATGTGTGGGATGTTCTAAAGAGACGGGTAAGATCAGTGCAACCTGCTCCACAAAACATCAGGGAGCTAAAAAGAGTCATTGCAGAAGAGTAGGAACGTATTCCTCAAAACTTTATTAAAAACATCGTGGAAAGCATGCCCAGAAGGATTCAAGCTGTGATTTTGGCAAGAGGAGGTCACACTCGTTATTAGGTTTTTACATTTGTAACTTTATTTAATTAAAAAAAGTAAAAAAAAACTTGTCTTTATTGCCGCCCACTTCTTATTGTTTGGGCGTGTACATCGATTTTAACGAATCCATCGTTTTTTTTTCTTTTAATTGCTCGAATTCACTTCACGCGCATTAATTTACACGATTATAAGTATACAGACTACGTTAAAAAAATAAATTTCATTTAATTGACTAAAATCGACCTTAGAACGTAAATTTCCTTAGGTGCCCGTTTTTTTTGCAAAAGAGTGTATTATTTTTATCGCGCGGTAAACTCTAACTGCGCGATGCAGGATTTGTGTGACGTCTGGTCTTGATGCGTAGTTCGCATGTGGCGTTGTAGATGCCGCCACAAATCTATCTCTGATCTTTAAAATAAATCATTCTTAAGTAGTTACGTAAGTGTCTTCCAAGACAATCGCCTGCCATGTGCGTATGCGCCATTCGTCTTAAAACAATAGTATTCTTGTCCGATTGGAAGTTTGTAGGTAAACGTGTGTCATCTGTTTTTCAAAACATCCCATCATGAATTCGTTGAGAAATGCAAGCCAAGTATAATGTATTTTTGTATGTACCTACATATCTTTAGGTCCCACTCCACTTGTGTCAGTAAAAAATCATTTGATTAATTTATTTACCAATCTTATTGACTTCGTAAGAGTTTATGGGAAACAAGCTATAAGTACTAAATCCTGGGCATCCTCTTCAGGGGTCCTTGTACTCATCATTATGAACGACTTTCCCTGTAGGAACAACACTGAGTCTGAAATTGCGAAAAATATCAGCTGTTCCCTACATTTTGACGAGCAATGCAAACATAGGGAACATACTTAATGGTGCGGAGCGAGAGGGCATGGCAGGCCGTCACCTCCTTCTGCGAAGCAGTAATGCTCGCAAAGGAGGAGGCGGAGCGCGTGAGGGAGAGGCAAAGTTCGCGCCCTCACGCGCCTAGCCGCCGTAGGAGACGCCCTGGGCGTCGGGACTCCCTGGAGGATTCCCGGCCACCGTAGGCGCGGGCTTGCGGGCGGTGAGCAATGGGTAGCTCGCCCCCGATAAGGACCAGGCCCGGGTCGACGGCGCGTTGTGTTCCACGCGCGCCTCAAAGAGATGTCAGCACCAATGGCGGGGCCCACCGGGGCCGATGCCTGCCGGGGTTGCGGGAAAGTCCGAAAGGGATACCGTGGCCCCTGGCAACACAGGCAACTGAAGGAACACGGGTGGGTTTTAGTCAGTAAGAGTCTCACACGCCCTCCCGCTCCGCCCAGAGCGGGAGAAGTTATTTGATGATTTCCCACCAAAAAAAAAAAAAAAAAAAAAAAAAAAAAAAAAAAAAAAAAAAAAAAAAAAAAGGGAACATACTTAGGGAATACCTCATTTTTTTTCACGATTTCATGGTTGGTCCCATAGGGAAGTTGTTCATAATGATGAGCATAACGACCCCATAAGAGGATGCATCAATTTCACATTTCTCATTTGTGGTTACCACAGTTACGGGAGGTTACAGATTTTAAGCAGCATTTACTTTTACATCAATTACATCGGATACAAATTCAATGTTTGTTTGCAAAAATGGCAATATTCATGTAGCTGATGTCGCTCATGCATTGATTGTTTACGCTAGGTTCTAAT
Organism: Eupsilia transversa; assembly: GCA_914767815.1. NCBI lineage: Eukaryota > Metazoa > Arthropoda > Insecta > Lepidoptera > Noctuidae > Eupsilia > Eupsilia transversa. The sequence goes on along the minus strand of OU611893.1, from coordinate 9,092,620 downwards.
GGCTACATTAGCGTATGGTTCTGTTGCAACTAACCACTAATACTTTTTTTACTTCAAATAAACGAATCATTATACAATATACATAGACAACATAATTCAACATAGTTTCTAAGTCTTTGTTACTAATACTATGGATTGTAGTACCTGCTTTAAGCCTCGTGCAGACTGGCGCGATGCGACTTTAACAATAATTTTCCAAGAAAGCTTCACCGTAGAACAATTACCGGTGTCGCGTCGCGCAAGTCTGCATGAGGCTTTATGTGTGATCCGGAATAAATGAAATATATACAGTGGAGACGACGATACAACAATAAATTGACCTGCGTATGTTTATGACGGTCCCAGTCTGCATACGACAATTCAATAAAATATCTCCCATAGTTTAGTCGCTAGGTATAGATATATAAATAAAAAATAGATAGTCAAAGATTGGCAAAACCCATAGTCGGCTCATCACTACTATTTAGTTTGTTAGTTTTTTTTATTTTTATTTCCTTTATTTCATTAAATACATACATTACAATACATTTTTAAATATTTTCATTTAAAAAAAAACATTCAAAAATATAAAAAATAGTGGTCCATCGGCATCGGGAGCGGGGTCCAGACTGCCGGTGGTTAGGGCTCTAGAGAGAGGAACCTCCTCACTATGCGTGCCGTGTCCAGGAGTACTGCTTTCTGGATCAAGCCCTTGACCCAGCCGCGCAATGAGAGCCTCCTGAGGTGTTGGTCGAGGCTCTCCGCTATTAGGCCATTAACCGTTACGATTATCGGTACAATGATTGAAGAGTCCACGTCCCACATATCGACAACCTCGTGTGCTAAGTCTAGATACTTAATTTTTTTAACTTTCTCAGCTTTCACGAGATTCTCGTCATGAGGGACAGCGATATCAACAATAATTGCACGGCGCTCTCGTCGATCTATCACCAGAATATCAGGTTTGTTAGCTACAATAGTCCTGTCAGTGATGATAGACCGATCCCAGTACAATGTGGCCTGACCATTCTTGAGAACTGGGTCGGGCACATACTTGTAGTATGGCACTTCGGACTCCACAAGGTTGTACTGCAAGGCAAGTTGCTGGTTGTTGTGCAAGTACTCGCCATTAGCAAGACGTTAAAAAACTCTACAATGTTAATAATTAAATTAAATATATTTGTACGCCTGTAGGCAAAACATAGAGGATCTACCAATCTGTAACATCTCGCACACTGTTGTAATTTGACCTATGTTTACAAATAAAGCATTCTGATTCTGATTCTGGTTATTTTTATTATTTCGTTTATTTATTTTGTATACTTATTTTATACATTTTTAAATATTTCTTAAAGGTTATATAAAAAAAAAACATTTAAAAATATAAAAAATAGTGTTCCGCCGGTGTCGGGAGCAGGGTCCAAGCTACCGGTGGTTAGGGCTGCAGAGACAGGAACCTCCTCACAATGCGAGCCGTATCGAGGAGAACTGCCTTCTGAATCAGGCCCTTGATCCAACCGCCTAACGAGAGCCTCAAAAGATGTTGGTCGAGGCTTTCGGCCATCAGGCCATTGGCCGTTACGACAATCGGCACAATGATAGCCGAGCTCACATTCCACATGTCAACAACCTCGTGTGCTAAATCTAGATACTTAATTTGTTTCTCTTTCTCAGCTTTCACGAGGTTCTCGTCATGTGGAATGGTAACATCGACTATCATTGCGCGGCGCGCTAATCGATCTATCACCACTATATCAGGCTTATTGGCTACAATAGTCCTGTCAGTGATGATAGACCGATCCCAGTACAACGTAACATGGTCATTTTCGAGAACTGGGTCGGGCACATACTTGTAGTACGGTACCTCAGAGTCCGCAAGTTTATATTTCAAAGCAAGTTGCTGGTGAATAATCCTGGCCACTTGGTTATGTCTGTGCAAGTACTCGCCGTTAGCCAGACGCGAACAACCAGAGATAATATGTCTGATGGATTCACCCGGACGGTGGCATGCCCGACACACGTCAACCGTCCCATCCTTCATAATATGTCTCCGGTAGTTATTCGTTAGGATAACTTCGTCCATAATTGCACAGACGAAACCTTCAGTTTCTCCGAAAAGGTCACCGAAACGTAGCCAGGATACGGACGCTAAGAAATCTACACCGGGCTCGTGAAGAACCCGATAGAAGCGCCCGTGGAGCTCCTTGCTTTGCCATACCTCCTTGCGGTCATCTGTGGTGAGTACCACAGGTTTGCGCCAGTTCTCTTTAGCCATGGAGAGTGGGGTGAGCCCCTTGTCCACTGCGACTACATCACGGTGCATACCCTCTTCGGTTTTTAAAAAATATTCCCTGAGGCTGCACACCTCGCGGTTGTGGAGGGTCTTTGCATTTAAAAAGCCCCGACCTCCGCACTTCCGCGGGATGTACAGTCTCATCACCGATGAACGTGGGTGATGCATCCGGTTTGCGGTCAGTAGTGTACGGACCCGCCTGTCCAGGGCGTCGAGTTCAGTCTGAGTCCATTTGAGTATGCCGAAAGAGTACATCAAAACCGGCATGACCCAACCGTTGAAGGCGCGCACCTTGTTTCCGCCCGAAAGAAGACTAATTAATACCTTCTTCAGGCGACCAAAGAAGCGCTCCTTCAGCGCTTGTTTCATGTCAGCAACGTTGATGCCTAACGCTTCCGACATACCCAAATACTTATAGCTTTCGGTTGAGGAGAGGGATCGGAGGTGTATGGAGTCCGAGAGTTGAGTACCCTCGGATTCCATAATCTCCCCTCGCTTTACATGCATGACTGCACATTTGTCCACACCAAATTCCATCCTGATGGCACTACTGAATGTTTCAGTTACCTTCAGTAGCTCCATCAGTCGCAATTTGTTATGGGCAAAGAGTTTCAAGTCATCCATGTAGAGGAGGTGAGATATGACCTGACCTCCTCTCCTCAACCGGTAGCCCAGACCTGATTCCTCCAGCAGTGTGCTTAGAGGATTCAGGGCTAAGCAGAACCAAAGTGGACTCAAACTGTCGCCCTGGAATATTCCCCGTTTAATCCATACAGGTTCATCATTCCCCTGGATCTGTCGACATCCGGGATAACGAAGGACCGTCCTCCATTGCCCCATACATGACATCAGGAAGGTGCGCAGAGTTGCATCTATCTTATACAACTCCAGCACCCTCATGAGCCATGTATGTGGCACCGAGTCGTAGGCCTTCTTATAGTCTATCCAGCATGTCGACAGATCCTTGCGGGATCGACGAACCTGTTGGCTTATGGCCATGTCGATGAGGAGTAGCTCCTTAGTGCCGCGGGACCCGTTCCTACATCCATTTTGGGAGGCAGACATTATTGAATGACTGTCAATGTGTGAGTTAATTTTCGCTCTCAAGATGGATGTAAGAAGTTTATAGACCGTCGACAAACATGTGATCGGTCTATAATTCTTGGGTTCCGCGGGACTACCTGACTTATTTTTATCATTATTATACTTAATCATTTTTTTTATTTCAATATTAGGATTTATTTGATACTTAAGCCGAAGCTAATATTGCCAGGGTTTTCATTTATTGTTGTGTTATCGTCTCCACATTGTAAATTATCTAACAGACTAGATAATGCAATGTAAGAATCTCCATTTTATGAAGCTGTTAAATAGTAGGTAATCTGAAAGAGTCACGTTGTACATAACATGCCATGTTAATAAAAATAAAGTTAACTATATTTGTTTTTTCACAGCTACTGAAATAGCTGCTCAGGTCGCGTACCTAGACATGACCACAATAGAAACCGGTTTTGTCGACGGTAGAATAGACAAAATGACAGATAAACAAACACAATCTGTCATTTTGTTTATTATTCCGTCGACAAAACCCGTAGAAAACCCGTTTCTATGGTTGTCATGTTACGCGTGCTGGTGGTTTGGATGTTTTTTTTTTTTTTGTTATTGCGTTACGGGGCAGCTCTTGACCTCGGTTTGTTTGCTCTCCTTCTTTACTATAAAAACCGCTGATTATCTGAGTACGTTAGTAGTTAGGTATGCTCATCAATCTACTAACTAATTGAAACATTTTTTATTTTGCTAATATCCTAAGTTGCCGCCCCATGGATGTCGAAAAATATCCCACGAAAACGTACAACCGGGTTCAAAAGTACTCTTGTGTTAATTCTGGTTTTAAACCATCTGTTTTCAACGAAATTCGTGCAGCCGTTTTTGCGCAAATTCGGAACATACATCTAGTCAAACAGACAAACTGACAAAAATTCTAAAAACTATATTTTCGACATCAGACTCGTTCCCACCGTGGAATTACTTTTTTTTCGATATTCAAAGTACAGTTTTGACTTCGTTACTATTTTATTATATGTATAGATTTTATACGCTGTAGTCATTCATTCGTGAAGTGACTACTTTTCTTCTTTTTAATTAATTCAAATCAATAAATCTACAGAGCTCTCTCTAAATGACCTACTGAGTTATAGCTTGCCCTGTTCATATTAATTGTTTTCTTTAAAACACGTGATGTTTGAAAATCATCGGTTATGTTTTGATTAACACGCTGAATAGAAGATTAATACACCTTTCTCTCCATTGTCGCGCGATTTACCTACCATTCATAAATAGTATTGTTCATAAAGTCAATAAGGTACCAACTTAATGATTAATATAGTTAAGCAAGTATCTATTTACTTAATTTAATCATATTTACATAATTAATATACGCTAACAGACTTATAATAATAATATGTACGTATTAGGTTATTCTTTAGGACCTAAGCCAGCACTGGACAATAAACCCAACATGATCGACTAGACTAGACTCGATAGAAAGCAGAAGTTCTTGAAAAAACTGCAATATCGAAAGAAAATCAAAGTTCAAAATTTTCCTGAAAAGGAAATTTGAAGTCCGTGATCTAAATTGAGTCAGTACACTAATGGCGTGACATACTATCAATTATAATCTGAATAATTTTGATGGATATTGCTAATCCATTGCTTAATTTGTCTGCTCAACGACGTAAATAATGGTAATAAATGTTTTTATGCAGTTGGTTATTTTTTTGTAGGTTTTTTTTATTTTTCACTTTTTTATTGTCGGTTAATAAAATTAGCAATTCTTCGAGTAACCGCTGCGGCAAGCTTGCCTACAATTTATCGATTTCTTATCGTTATGGTTACACATGCATACCCACTGTTGTTGTTGTACATTTGGTTCATTTCTTAAAACATTTATAAAAGTTAAACCGGTACACGAGTATAGTTAAATTAAAACTTATCTATACTCGTGTACCGGTGTAACTTTTATAAATTTTAGAATCAGGCCTTTAAAGCTTGAGTTTGAGCTTCTTGGCTGTTCTTCTCCATAGGAACCTACTACGTTTTGGAATGGGCAACTAGCTTCATCTTTTTGACTGACCGACTCCTTGACAATTTAAAAGTGTCTGTAATTGGTTTATTTAAAATAAATGGTTTGAGTTTGAAACTTTCAGTAGAGGAAAAGTTGGGAAAACGATTTGCGATATTATAGAAACATAAAATCACGCCTGTAATCCGCGAAGGGTGAGGCAGAGGTGTAAGTACCTATAGTACACCCACATTTGGCCAGTTATAGAAAATGACCTGAAAATAACGCCCTATAAGTTCTGTTAGGGCCTTTTTATGAGTGAGAGTAATTTGTAAAGAGAAAGAAACCTAAGATATACAGAATGGATTTTTGAGATGGGGCAGCAAGGGCAACTACCTTAACCGTTGTAGCTACAGGAAAATGGTCTTAGGAGACTATCCTTAACTTTTTGAGAAATTTTGATCTGCGTTCACAGATTTTGAAAAAAAATTACAGTCCGCAAGTAAATGGGCAGTTTTCACAAAAAGTTTTTTTGATGCCACTGAGCATTAGAAATCTGTGAACGCAGATCAAAATTTCTCAAAAAGTTAAGGACAGTCTCCTAAGACCATTTTCTTGTAGCTGCAACGGTTAAGGAATAGCTGCCCTTGCTGCCCAATCTCAAAAATCCACCGTGTATACGTATTTACATACTTAGGTACACTTGTTTCTTACCCTTATCTATGCACATTCTTCAGCCTTCGTGTATAACAGGCGTGATGTTGTTTTGTTTCTCCAATGTGGAGACGACAATAAAACAATAAATGAAAACACTGGCAATATATACCTACCTAGCGTCGGAATATAAGTATCAAATAAATCAACATTGAAATTAAAAAAGTGATTTTATTCTAACAAACTAAATAGTAGTGATGCACCGACTATGGGTTTTGCCAATCTTTGACTAGCTATAGTGACTAAACTATTGGAGATATTTGATAAAATTTTCGTATGCGGTCTGGGAACGTCATTAGATACGCACTTTAATTTATTGTTGTATTGTCCTCTGCACCTTGTATAATAATATCGAAAGGGCGTTATTTTCAGGCTATTTTCAAATGAAAGAAACAGGTGTAGGTACTAAGTATGTACTTAGGTACACCTGTTTCGTTCATTTCAGTTCATCATAATACAAATGACTCTCACTCATAAAAAGGGCCTAAGAGCTCTTACACACGAGCGGCATGTTCCCAACGGCAGAGGTAACTGCAGCCGTCGACGCGCGTCGGCGGCAACCGTCGACGCGTCGACGGCTTCCGTTGACGCGTCGACGGCAGCCGTCGACATTTCAACTTCGAAGATCAGCGCTGATCTTCGAAGTTGAAATGCGCGTCGACGTCGACGGTTGCCGCCGTCGCGCGTCGACGGCTGCAGTTACCTCTGCCGTTGGGAACATGCCGCTCGTGTGTAAGAGCTCTAATAGATCTTAGGGCTTGTACCATTGATGGCTTGTAAACAAAAATTTGTTGCGACGGCGCATCGCAAAAACAACGACAGCATAAGAAAATCTAGTCGCAACCTCGCAACGCAGTTTTGTGTACAAGCCATTAGGGCATTATTTTTAGTTTGTCATTTTCTATAACTGTCATTAGCTATATACAGTAGATAACAGTTAGTATGTAGGTACCTAATAGATGCCTGTGCTTCACTGTTTACATAGCAGGTAGATAAGTATTTTACATCATTCAATTGGTACTTAGGTGCAGCTCGTTATCAATAGGTGCTTAATCCAGTTTTGTCATTAAACAAACAACAAACAACATTTTTATTTAGGTACTACTTGACATGTAGTTTCATTATTTGACATTATATGCCTACAATTCAAATTTAAACTTAAAGTAGAGACTTGTGGAATACGGGGTTCTCATTCGGATTGGTTAAAGTTGTAGTGACAACCATTTGGGTTAAATAGTTGTTGACAGGCCTACGCTGTCCTCCCATACCTATTCAAACTGTACATTTTTTAAACCATTGTAAAACCCATTTATTTTTAAAAGAGTAACCATGGAGTTTCTTGCCGGCTCTTCTCCATAGGAAACGACCAATTGGAACCGTGCACCTAGATTCTGACGTTTCATAAGTGCCCATGTAGGTTTATGTGAAATAAAATATTTTGATTTTGATTTTAAACAGGGTCATATTAAATTATGTGACGAAACTCCGCAGACATAAAGTGTATCGATATCTAAACATGACGAAACAAAAGATAAATTAATTTGATGAGTTTTTTTTGGGGTCATCACCCGCAATTAATTAGAACTTGGAATATCAGTTTGAAAAAATCTGTTTGTTTAGGTATCCATGCTTCACAGACGTATCGTCTAAACATAATAAAACAAAAGAAAACGGATTTTCTCAACTCATATTCTCAAGTCACAATAACAGCGTTCGTTGACCCCAAAACAAAAAACTTTTTTTTTTTCCTCTCTTTATGTCGCGTCTTTTTTTTTTTCCTCTTTTTTTTTTTTCCTCTCTTTATACGCATCAGAATTTGATTTGATCGTGTAGAGCAGTGTTTTTAAACATGTGATCGTGGTTCAAATATACCTACCTATTTACCTGAAAAAAACTACCAAGAAAATTAGACAACTCTTAGGGCTGAAACTGCGTTCAGCGGACGCCCGCGCGGTTCTATACAAAAGCACAGTTTCAGCCTTTAGTCGTAAAAAATATGAATTCAATTAGCGGGATGGGCATTGATTTTTGCTAACTAGAAAAAATAATACAATACAATATAACTTATGAATTCATACTTAATCCGTATTTTTTTTTATATCAGAATTTTTTCTTGGTGTAGGTAGTATTCATTTTACCCAACTACGGCGAAGCAAAAAGGAGGGTTATGATTTTGACCGGTAGGTATGTTTGTATGTATGTATGTTTGTATGTATGTACGTATGTATGCATGTATGTATGTTCATTTGTTCCCTCATAAACTACTCATCATTATTTGACAAATGGGGTATCATTGGAAGCGTCTCGGTCGTCCGCTAGATATAGGCTATGTGAAGTTACATTGAATTGAATATGGCGCCCTCTATAGGACAAAAAGTCATGAACTAAAAAAAAAGTTTTTTTTAATGGTACCATGTTGGGTACCAAATGAAAGGGCTTCATTAGCACGTTTCAAAAATATATATATTATTACCCCAAAATAGTTGTTTTTTTAGTTTTTTTTTAGTTGTTTTTTTTGCCGTAGTTGGGTTTTAGTTTTTATACTTTTATATTTTAAATCGAACACTTCAGTAACGTACAAAATAATATCTAGTATAAAATAATAATTATTATAGTTTTGCGAAACATCGCCCTTGAGCGTTTTGTACACATATCCATTTAATAACAACAAACATTATTTTAACAGATGGTTCGCATTCCTCAGAATACTTAACACATGTGAGTTAGTGGGTTACTTAGATGTACCACTTATATGTATACTTATGATAAGTAAAATAATAAGAATTAAAACTCGCAACATTAAATCTAGGTGTAGGAAGACCCAATTAGGTATATTACCACTGCATCGTTATTTATTAAGCTATCAACCAGCAATCACAAAAACAGCACCAGTGCTCGGCGTGGCAACACGTCGTGTTCGGGTTCGCGACAAGTCAATCGTCATACTGAGGATGCCTCGTTGAAAGGTGAAAAACGTGGCGGTTTCTTACAGGGTTTTTTATGAATCTTTAGGAATAGTTAAGCGTACCTAATAGGTTACTAAATTTTACGTCTATTGTATCTCACAAAAACACTAAAATCTACTATCTAATAGCGTAAAACTTTTTCGTAAACGATTCCGATGAATTTGTTTCATTTTGACAGTTCAACAACATTCATTGCGTTATTTACGTTGTTGAACATATTTTTTTTTCGAACTTATGATGCAATGGATTAGCAATCTGTTTCAAACCGTACCAGATTGTGATAGATCGTGTATTACACAATTAGGGTGCGGTAGTTATAATAGTTTTTTTAACGAAAGAAAGAAAATATATTTATTTTGCACAAACTAAAAGGCACACAACACAAAATATTATAATTATGTAGAATATTGTATGTGTTGTGTGTAGAAGGTTTTCTTGTTAGGGCTCCAGGCCTCCAGTCCGTAGTACAAAAGGAACCCTTACAATTTCGCCAAGTCCGTCTGTCTGTCCGATTACATTGTACTACTATTATAAATTTATGCTTTCCTATACAGGGTAGGGAAAGTGGATAAAGAGGCTCATTAGCGTGTGGGGTATTTTTGGATCCCATAAAAAGATTGTGATATTCGTTTACAACCGTAGAAATACCTTTTTTTTATAGTCGTATTAAATACTAGCTGCTGCCCGCGGCTTCGCCCGCGTGAGTGTCGGAAATTACCCCATACATCCCCATGGGTTTTAAGTATAAATATTGAGTTTCGAGTTAATCGGACAGCGCGTTAAAATTCTTCCATACAAACACTGACACCCCCCAATCCCCCTTTAGGGGGTAATTTAGAAAAACAAAAAACTACAAACTTTATAATTTATTTAGATAACTATTCGTGCAAAGTTTCATGTTTATTACCTCAAGGAATAAGATTTTCCATACAAACTTTCATTCCTTATTTTACCCCCTTAGGGGTTGAATTTCGAAAAATCCTGATACACGTAATTCTTAATTTTTGGGTTTAAGTATAAATATTGAGTTTCGAGTTAATCGGACAGCGCGTTACAATTCTTCCATACAAACTTTGACACCCCCCAACCGTAGGATAGGATATTTTCCCGGGATAAAAAGTACCCAGTGTGGTGCCCAGGATATTAAAGAATAATTATACCAAGTTTCATCGTAATCGAACCGGTAGTTTTTGCGTGATACCTGAACAAACAGACAGACAGACAGACAGACAGGCAGACAAAAAAAAATTTAGTCACATTTTTGGGTTCGGTGTGGGTCTAGTAACACCACCTGCCATTTATTTTTTTGATATTTTCAATGTACAGAATTTTCACTTCTACAGATTTATTATAAGTATAGATACTATAATGGAAATTACATGGGAAAGTTATTTTAAATTATGTTCCGAAATATTTCATTATAACTTTCTACTATAAACTACCATTAGGTATGAGCGTTCCTCCTAAACGCACCTTACAACATTACGATTCGGTAGCGGATCGAATGGTTGTGTATAGTGCTGATGTGCATGAAATCTTATTGAAGACAAGAGCAAAAGTCCAGCGAGTTACCGACTTGATTTAGTTAACTCACGGGAGTAAGTAATAGTACATTTCACATTATTAGATGTCAGTTTTTATAAACAGGGACGCACGGGTCGATCCATCAGGTTAAGCTGCGCTTGCCGGGGTTGGTCCGTGGATGGGTGACCATCTTTACATACCGAGACTCCTCCGTGCTTCGGAAACCACGTTAAGCCGTTGGTCCCAGCTGTCATTCGTGGATCTTTGACAGTCGTTACCTTACGAGTCGTCAGAAGCCCGAAAGTCTGACAACCAGTCTTACCAAGGGGTATCGTATTACCCAGTTACTGGGTTGTGGAGGTCAGATAGGTAGTCGCTCCATGTAAAATACTGGTATTCAGCTGCATCCGGTTAGACTGGAAGCTGACCCCAACATGATTGGGGAAAGGCTAGGCAGAATGAATGAGTTTTTATAAACAGGAGAGTTGCTGCTGAGCGGGTACGACTTGGGCGCCGGTATCTCTAACGCAGGCATAGTATTTTTAAAAGGTTTACAATATTGTAGCCCTATTTTTTTTAAACATCTCCCTACTCTAAAATTAATTTAGGGTTCAATTTTAGTAAGTACAATGACACCTTTCAGCACCCTAATTGCTTAATACACGATCAATCACAATCTGAATCGTTTTGAAACAGATTGTTAATCCATTGCTTCATTTGTTAGAAAAAAAATCTACTGAACAACGTAAATGTCGCAATGAATGTTGTTGAACTGTCAAAATGAAACAGATTAGTGTAAAAATGTTTTACGCAATAAGATAGCTATCTCATGTTTGTAGGCTATTCCTAACTTTTAGAAGGTACGATAACGTTTTCGGACATTGAAGTGAATAACGAAACCGGTACTTACACTTAAGAGGTATGTAATATCTACAAGTTATCAGTAAGTACCTATCATTGGCATAACAAGACTTAGGTAGGTACCTAATGTGCCTTCGAAAGCTAGAAAGGACTGAAGGTAGATTGCGTGACGCTTGAAACCTGAAAAGTTACCGCACAACAACGTACCGAAAAAACTAGGTAAGTATCTACCTAACTGAATTGAGGAGTAAAGTAACTAATCAAAAACCGTTAACTTCATTTTGCATATTTTTTCAGAAAATGATAAAAACCGTATAGCATAGTGTAAGTAATAGAACGTATTTGTAGGATTTTGATCAAACCATCAACTTTTAACATTTTTTTTCGGAAGGATTTACTGGTCTTTGAAGTGGTTTGTTGGTATTGGGATGTGTATTTCAAACTTGAAAAGCGAAAAAAAAAAAAAAAACCTGGTCAATGACGGCTTTTGTTCCGTCTCTCCTCAATTTATAACAACGAATCTTTAATTTATTTATGGCCGCCAACGACGTCTCTTAAAAAACAAACCTTGTTTAAAACAAAGACTTGTTGTTTAAAATTAATCTGTACAAAAAGTTTTTTTTTTTTAAAGTAAATTGCGCACAATCAAAACCTTACATAACACGAATACCTACTTAAAACTGCCAACGAAATTTAATCGTTTTTATTATAGGTTCACAACTTATTTTTTTAATAACATTAATTTAAGTTAATCACTAGTTAACTAGAATAAAAACAACAATAAGTATGAAGAAGATAAACTCATAGCGGGTCAATATGATAATTAACTACGTTTGTGGGTAGGTACCATAATACACAGGATCAAATGAAATTAGACGTGATGGGTCTCTATTATATATACAATGTAACAGCGAATCAATTTTCACGGATCCTTCTTAAGACCTAGGTCAAATATTTTTTGATATTCGGATAGCTCATGATCTAAAGAGGTGCCATAAAGAATATGAATAAAAAATCACGACATATGCAAGAATCCGCGAAAATTATTCTGGTATCTAAACAAGAGAGAACAAAAACAAAAAAAAAGTTTTTTTTTTTAGATTCAGATTTATTTATTTACCAACAATGTTTGAAGTTTTGTTTTGACAGCTTTTGTATAGAAAATATGTCAAACCGCTTTATTTATTCCTCAGTTAAAAGATATCTGACGATTGAAAAATCGGCCCTAAGTGTTTCGGCTATGTAAGCTTCATGCTAAGTGTTGTCTGTCTTGTTTTGGGGGGTCAACGACCGTTTGTAGTGTTGTTATTTGAAATATGAGTTGAGTTTTTTTTTTTTGTTTTGTCGTATTTAGATATCGTATCTATAACATCTGTGAAGTTTACACAAAAAAATCATCGGATTCCGTTAACTGCTATTTTATGTGACTACACTAACTGTGATCGATGTCCCCACAAAAACACCATTAGGTATCGAATTAATTAGCTTTTTGTTTTATCAGGTTTAGATAACGATACCCAACACATCTGCGGAGTTTCGCTAGCTAATTTAATTTGACCGTGTATTATCCATTTTGCAGTTTTATCTACACTTTCTTTTCATACAGCTTGACAATACAATTTAAGTATTTAGAAATTTGTTAGTAGAATAGAATACGCTTTATCTTTTTTTCTCTGTGTTATGTAAATTGTGTGTGTGTTTGTGTATCTAACGGTAAATTCTTATTGTGTTAATAGAAAAGTATACCTACGTTAAAGGTATGTAATGTAGGTAGGAATAAATGATAGAAGCATAAATAATAATTAAATTACAAATAAAAACTATTTGCAATTGGACCCATATACTGGTCTAAGGTTAAAAAGTCAAATTCTGAAAAATTTCCAGCTCATGTAGCATTTCCCGTTTCCCTAAACTATTTGAAAATATTTAGATTCTACGGCTCAGTAGCAAAGTAGGTATGTTTCATTGGTTTAATTAAAAAAAAATACGCGAAAAATCTTTGTTGCAAAAATATTAACTTACGTAATCTAACGTAACCACCCTGGTTCGTTTACCTTTTGCAGATACCTAGGTAAGTTACTGTAACTTGTAAACCTTAGTTCATCGCATTAAATAATATTCACTGATCAACTAAAATGACTATTACATGGTATTTATGTAAACACTGTACCTAACTTCGTAAATATTTGAAGAATTATACGAAACATGGAAATAAATCCTTTAATGTAATTTCAACCGTGAAAAGCAGTCATGTCATGCCAAAACTAATGACTTAGTCGCGGGAACTCCGTTTTTATTTATACAACAAGATAACGTTGTATCGAATAAACAAATTCCGCAAAATAAATATACAGATATACTTTAAATAAAACAATACACTTACATGAAAATCCGTGTGTTGTGCAGTTCACTGATAAACTGATAACGTGGTGCACTGATCGACTGCTTTCATTAACAGCACAGATTTTATTTAAATCCAATGATGTATTGTGAGTGTTTGCACTAAAACTATCGCACAATTTTCAGAGTGAGTTATCAGGGTGGTTGTAAGGTTTACGCGTCGATATTGTGTTCAGGAGCGAGTGGCGCGCGCGGTACGGCTTCTAGTGGGTTATTGGCAGTAGCGGGCCGGAGCTGCGTGCGCAGGCCGCGTCACGCCGCTTGCCGCATATCCACCCCGCATTGACAGGCAAACACGCTGCCTGCTGCACACACCCATCGCTCCAGGTGGACGTCAATTCACTATTTCTCTGACGACACAAGGTACCTACTTGCAAGGTGAATGTATACGCTATACATAAACACGCCTGAGTGAAAAAACCGATTGATCTACGTAAGACCTCTGCATCTTATATACTGTGCAGTCTGGCCGACACAAGTCAGCATATTACAAAGAATATTTCAGAAAATCACAAAATTATTAGGTACCTAACTGAAAATGTTTTCACGACTTTACAGCCGGCACGTTATCACCGTTGTGGATTGATTCGATTTGGATACCGTGGTTTATAAATGTGCGAACATTACATTGAATTATTTACAAATATCGACCGGGGCTTATTCTCTTATAGGACACCGGTTCATTAAATAGTAAGGTATACAGAAATAGAATGGCTTGCACTCCGATCGATCGCTCATAATATGCGATCACCCCTATTGTAGCTCCCTCTTTACCTCTACATATGTATAAGCAAGGCTAGTTTCAGACTAATTATATTTATTTCACAGTTTATGACGTCAATGGACTATAAGAAAGGAACAGAAAAGTACCTATGTAGTTATGTACAAAGGTGATTGGGAGATTTAGACAACGTTTGAAAGAGTAGAAGAGAAAATATCTTCATAAAACAATTCACTTAGATTACTAAGGTTAAGAAATGTCGACGGCGGCGAGATGTTGATCTTAGAAGGCAGGTCTAGGCGAAAGGATAGCTCGTCATCTTGCCGATCCAATTTATATTTGCAATAATAAGTACTAAATGTCCTGAATTTCGTACCACGCGAGACAAAATTTCTTTCAATGAAGACCCGGAGAAGGACATAGGCTACCTTTGATCCTGGATCGCAGACGAAATCGCAGGCAACAGCTAGTAATAAAAAAATATCGGTTTTCGCGGCTGCGCTAGTTTGGGTTCGATTCCTGGACACCGCTTGGGGCAATATTCGTAAATCTGATAATAATATTCGGTAGAGTTAATAAATATGTCACAAATGTCTCGTACAATAATTTACAGATGAATGTAGTTTCGGCTAACAGTTCCAATATCAGTTAAAGTCTCCGATTTGATATATTGGAGCATGTGCTCGGGGTGTATTCCGCATTCATCAAAATATCTTGGCGATTGCACAAGATGCGGCTGTGGACTAATGTCGTAATATGTTGGATCAGCTGCATTTATTTTTAACGGAATACAAGGGGCCGCTCTACTTAACAATGTCACTCATTCGGACACCGACACTACAGAGCTCACCAAATTTATTGGAATTTATTATTGATGCAAAATAACTTCTTTATTCTGGTTATTTAGTTCTAAGTACTTACCTACTATTTATTTGGAAATTTAAAAACTATATTTTTCTACTTGGTCGTCGTAATAGCATAAAACTTATCCAAAGTATATTTTCAGGTATTATACGATCATAAACTTGGGAATTCGTTACTGCACAGCGACTCGCCCCATGTTCCGAGCCGCCGCCGCTTGAATCGGGCTGTACCTAGTGGATATTTGATTCGTCTCTGAGTCTTCACGGTGCTCGTACTCGACGGCGTGTATTTAGGGGTATGAGGAACAGGGTGTAAAGTTCACTCATACCCTATGGAAACGGAGGATCCTCCTACCAGACGGGTGTTGTGTCTGGCGGCCCAAGGATTAATGTCGGATAGTCTTATATATGTTAATCGCTCGGTAAACCTTATACCGCGATGTAGGACTTGTGACGTCAGGTCTTTGATGCTTAGTTCGTATGTGGCGGTGTAGATGCCGCCACATATGTGTACTCGTCCTCTCCCAAAATCGCTGGGCAATGAAGACGAATCCCGGAAAAGCTATTCAACTGTTTTGAAAACCGAATTAAATCAGAAAAGAACAACGGAGACAAACAGAAACCACAGTTTCCTTCAATATTACCGAGAATGAGATAGAACGTACTAAGCATGTATGGATCGGAATGCTGGGCCGGGTGAAAAAATATTGCATGTAGCGAAAAATATGAGAATGTGGAGTGACGAAAATGGATAAAGTGAGAAATAGGTATAGGTATAAATAAGGGGCAGTTTAAAAGTGGTGCCAGTAACAGAAAAAAGGAAATAGGGAGGACGCATCTGAGTAAAGAGTGATGAATATAAATTTTGGTGGATGGAGAGGCAGAGGAAGGCCAGAGAAAAGATAGATGGATTGTGTGAGGAATGTTATGAAAGAAAAGGGAGCGAATGATAGCGTGACGGTTGTCAGAGGAGAGTGGAAGAAGAGAACGTTTAACCTCAAGTAACATGAGACGAGGGCAGGAAGATGATGAACCTACCTACTTAACTTACCTATTCACTTTAAATATTTCACTTTTCTATTTTGTATCCCTCCTGGGTGGCGGGACGTAGTACATATCTACAAAACTTCTCTCTCTCTCTTTTTGACTGTTGGTTGGTCTAGCGCTACTGCTGAACATGAGGTCCTGGGTTCGATTCCCAGGTCGGGAAAAGTGTTATTGGGTTTTTCTATCTGGAATTTCTCGGTAGCAGCCCAGAGTTTAGATTTATGCCCGGTTGATGGCAATGGGCTCGCCCCCTAATGCCCCCTATTACGTGGGAAATATGGGAATTAAACATAACTGGTGAAATGTGGGTGTACTATAATAAATTTAGAGGTAAGTACCTATGAGGAACAGGGTGTAAAGTTCACTCATCCTTTATTGAAAAGGGAGGAACCTCCGACCAGACGGGTGTTGTGTCTGGCGGGCAATTGCACAACGATTGATGTCGGATAGTCTTATATATGCTAATCGCGCGGTAAACTCTAATAGCGCGATGCAGGATTTGTGTGACGTCAGGGCTTTCACGCGTAGTTCGCATGTGGCGATGTAGATGCCGCCACAAGGTACACCTATGCCCAACCCTTCGGGGTAACAAGGCGTGATGTTCTGTTATTTCTACAAAAAACACCTGTATAATTTTACCCTATGTTCACAAAATGAATGAAAGGTATAATCATATTGGTACTTATACCTACGTTTTTTCAAAAGGCATTTTTCTTTTAATTATCATGCTAGTTGCAAGTCGTAAACATGCTGTAAACGAGCCTGTACGTAACGTAAAACGCGTGAAAATTGTATAGGTATAGCCCACCTCGTACTAGCTTTGCCACTTTTGACAAAAAAATCCCACAATATTATCCCACAGACAACTATAAATGTTGTTATTATTTGACGTGTAAGTGCCATTTAGCCTTAGGGTGGTAACAGAATTGCGAGGTAGACTATACCTTCATATACTACACTACACGTCGCTTATCGCTTGAATATAATAATGATAAACACAGTTTTCAATAAACTTTTACATTAAAGTTATCCTTATCAATCCTTGAAATACTTACAGCAGCCGATAAACCAATACTCACGGTCAACAGGCCTTTCATTACAAGCCAATATATATGCTAGGTAGGTACAGACGCCAGCACATCAAGCTACTAAAATCTGTCAAATTTCTTTAATAGATTTTCAACTTTATATTTAAAGCATTAAGGTTCAAGGTTGTTTGGGAAAATCTGACAGTTTCGGGTAGCTTGACCTGCTGGCGTCTGTACATAGTTATACGTATGCTCGAAGAGTCTTACGTGTTATAGGTACAGGGTGGCAGTGGAAACATCGACGCGAAACCTGTTACCATGGATTCAGTACATCATTCTGGACGCCCCTGTTTGTGTTGGAATTTTTCGTCGGTTAGATCGGTCGGGTAAAAAATATTAGCTATTCCATACGTTTTGACCGTGTAGATATTGCACTTACGTAGGAAGCAGCAGATTTAAGCTCCAGAATGATGTACCACTGAATCTATGAAAACAGGTTTCGCGTCGATGCTGCCACCCTGTATAATAATAGAAGATCTGCCTGCACTTGTCCTATGTTGCTTGGGGTCTTCGGTGCAAAATGTTTTTCTTTTCCCTCAAATTCATTTATTTCACATAATCCTTGCAACATCTTACATTTTTTTCTCCCCTTATATTTTCTTAATAATTATTTTAGAAGTCATTGATATACAAAAAAACCCGTATCAAATATGTAGGTACCTAAGTAAATACTTTTTTCAATAACTAAGTACCTGCAGCGTAATGTTTGTCGTTGTTAAAACATAGTTTAGCCAGGTTTGAACACTATAAATAATCGTCTAATCGTTCATACTGGTAGTAATCGGCCCGCATACCTACCTGTTGGATACAATGATAATATTGATACGTCAATTTTTTCAGTGTCGATTATTGATTTTTTGTTCAAGTTGTTTTACAATGTATCGATGTATCCATACTGTACGACGTACAGTATTGTTCACTGCAACTACTTAATATGATTCATATAATTAACTTAACCCAGTCTTACCAAGAGGTATCATATTACCCAGTTACTGGGTTGTGGACGAGGTCAGATAGGCTGTCGCTCCATGTAAAATACTGGTATTCAGCTGCATCCGGTTAGACTGGAAGCCGACCCCAACATGATTCGGAAAAGGCTAGGCTGATATTTATATATATTATGATTCATACAATTAACTAACTTCCACCAGCACCTTCGCCCGCGTGATATCTTTGTATATTATAGCTTGGGTTACTGAGTGATAATATGTAAGGGATCTACTGGAGAAATATTTTATTTAATATATTTTCCAGTCCAGTATATTTTTAATTTATTCGTAATAAACAAAAAAAAAAAAATACTTAACTGAAACGAGAAAAACAAGCATTATATTCTATAGAATTTTAAAACAAAAGTTTCAATCAACTTTTCAAATTAAATTAAATATTTGTTTATATATGGCAACTAGGCCCAATTGTTAGTAACATACCCGTACCCTTCATTTTGTTATCCCACTCGTTAGGTTTGTATTTTTTTTAAACTTCCATTTTGGCGCCAAAAATCTGCCTTTTTTAAATTTTAAATCTTGTGACACTCGTGCAATAAAGACATATTATTCATCAAAATCGGTTTAGCCGTTAAGTAGTTACGAGGGAACATAGAGACGGACATACATACTTACAGGTGAAACACATACCCTCCTTGTTTGGTTGCGCGGCAGTCGGGTATAAATACAAATTGTTTCTCTATAAAATATTATTGTTGATAAGTAATTTTGACTTTTGATTAACCCTTTGCGGAGGTAAGGTATCTATTAAGAGCCCACACAACCTCCGGTTTTTATCTAGACGGAGGCTCCAAAGCGGCAGTAGTCATTGCTTTTTGCGGCGAAAATGGTTATTAAAAAAATTAAAAAAACATAGTCGCTGCTTTTTAGTTAGTTCAGTTCTTGAAGTATTTTTTTGAATAGCAGCGGTTTATTGTTCGTTTTGGAGGTAGCTTTTGATTATTTTTCTATCGGGATTTTTTTATGAAATCGTGTTTTCGCTTACATAGTACTCAACATTAATATAAATATTTATTTCAAAATTAATGCTGCAGTAGTTTCGTTATAACGGCGGATCTTGCTAAGCAATTTGAGGTCTTAAAGTCCCTTAATATTAGGCGGTATTAGTATAACTAAGGTTCATATTCATGTAGCAATAACTGCATTCATTGGCTGTGCGATGGATTTACGTGGGGATCTGATGATGAACGCGGTGTAAGATAATTAAACAATATGTATTATTAATTAAGACTTTTATTACTGTCCCCAAAATGCAAGAAATACAAAAAGCTTATCTACCACAATACCTAGACTTGAAATAAATAATTGTGACACTATTTCTGCCTCGAACATTACAAGGTGCATCTAGTGGCTGGCTAAGACATTATTTATCAAATTATTTACATGCCAATGCCATTAATTATATTGGCAATTTATATTTATATAAGCCTTAAGCCTAAGCACTGCTGAATACTTCATAAATATTTGCTCCTAGAAGTTTTAATTTGTCATTTAGAGTGAGTTGCTGTGTCAATAAATCTGGAATGTTTGTGTTACCCTTGCATGTGTTCTTTGTAATGAGTTCATTTATAACTGGCAACAGTTTGACAAAGTGTATCTCTACCTTATTAACATCTACAAACATGTCAGGAGTTGCTCCTAGTTTTAAAGCTCCATTTGTGATTACATGATCCACATTTAATTCCAAATGATTCTTGGTAATTGGTGCTGATTTCGTTACAAATAAGTTGGCGACTTCATCAGTCACTGAAGAGAAGCTACGACTTACAGATGACATAGCAATAGACCTGACTTCATCACTTTCTAAAATGTCCATTGTTTCTTTTACAATGGTGTCTAACTTTGCTCCGCTAACGTCTGCATGACCTACTAAGAAGTGCACCATCTTTTTCACAGGGTCACCTTCTATGGTGTCTGTGCACAAAGCAGTTTGTATAGACCAGAATATTTGCTCTACCTCCTGCAGTGTCATCTTCTTCTTCAAAGATACAGGTTCAACAACCTTCTTTACAACAGTCTCTATCTGTTTCACCAAGTCTTCAACACCTCCATCTACAAAGTGGTGACATAAAGACAAATACTTGGCCTGTAATTCTCCATCTATGAGAGAATCTTCTTCATGTACCGAGTCTCTGTACAGATAACCACCAATAATGTTAAGTTGCACTCGTAGTATCACTTGTAATATACTTAGTGCATACACAAGGACACATATTCTTGTGAATATCATAATTTTCAACTGTTCCCATAATGCTAGTTTGTTGTCTGGATTCTCTTGCAATTTTTGAACTATTTCTTCCGTGTTTAAAACACCTAGAATGCTTTCTGTCACAATTTTTGAAAGTGATAGAATTGTTTGATTACATGTACGCTCTGTGCTCTCAAAGTGTTGTTTTTTACGAGTCATCTCAAAGAATCGTTTTGCTTCTTTTTCCTGCCATTCTCGTAATTTTCTTTGAGCATAGCTTGTCAATAGGTAAAGGCCGCCAAAAACAGCACCCGTCACAATAAACTTCCTCTTGTGACGGCGCAAGAAGTCCTTAATGCCGTCTAACATGTTGCTTACTCAAATGTATACTTAATTTATTGGAATATAAGAGGAGCGTCAGAGCGGTATTTAGTTGTGTTCATAAGACGCTTGGTGATGAAAGTTGTAGCATCAATGAACCTTTCCACACAGTTCATGATGCACACCTCAGTTTTTGAGTCCAAACGGCCAGAAGGTCTGCCCATGCAAGTGTCCCAGCATGTGTCTGTCAGCCCGTGAACAAGAACCTGGAAAGTAGAATACAGTAAAATTAAAAACATGATTATTCATACAGTGTTTATTACTAGTCACATGAGTTTATTACTACACAAGACATAATCTTTGATAAAATTCGAGTTTTATCAATAGTTGGTATCATTGTAAGCTCAAGGTTTACAGTCAAAGACATAATAATATTGAAGACATAGAAAAGCCAATGCATTGCAACCTTTGCACGAAAGTAATAATTAGTAAAACAAGAGCATATTAATAAGGTAAAACTGAACGACGTTCGGTCAAAGGTCGATGCCGACCTGTGTGGCTTGGATAGCTGTGTTAATGGCTACAAGCCTGGCGTTGAGGCCATATTCTCTTTAGCCTTAGCACTTAACAGCCAGCGTCTTGGTGGTAACACAACAATGAATAATGTAACATTCACCTGGAAACGTTGCTTCTGCGTTTCGGCGAGGATGAATTTTTCTAACTGTGGATCCTTATCCAATTGTGTTTCAACCATAATCAGTGGTTAGGGCAGTGAAATAGTGGCACTTTTACTAAAACAGAAACTATTTTGTTTACTAAGCAGCTTACTTAAAAAATAAGGTAACAATCCAGGATTATGGTATCTGAGACCAGGAGAAAAAAATAATTTGCCTATTTTTACGGAGAGAAACGTGAACAATAGTTTAGTATTGCCATTTGCCAAGCTAAGCTGTTTTTTTCATTCATTTAATCACTGACTGAATTATTCAATGAATGACTGCTTTCAATCAACTGTCATAATAAGCTGTCAATATGGATTTTCCTGTGAGTTTTTCTTGTTTTTATCTTTATTACTGCACGTTGGTCCAGCACTAAATAAAATATTATTCTAATTATAGCAATCGAATGTGAAATTATGTTTAATACTTTTATTCAGGGATCAATCACTTCATATTTAGGCCCGTTTGCACCACACATCACTAATGCGTTTACCTATAGAGTATAGTAACTAACAAACAAAAAAACGATTTCCAAAAAAAACACAACAAAGTGAAAAATAACTCTATTTTCGGAAGTCGGTGTCTTTGGTTTTGAATGTTCGTTTTTTGCCACCGATTTCCGAAATTAGAGTTATTTTTCACTTTGTATTGTTTTTTTTGGAAGTCGGTTGGTATTTTTTGTAATAATATGTTAAAACATGGTCCCTAAAGGCTAAGTGGGAAAAATACGTATTAATGAAGCTAACTCAATAAGTACTCAATGAAATTTTATAAAATTTATATGGGACCAACTCGAGAGCATAGAGAGCCCTTCAAACAAAAAATAATAATTTTCAAAATCCATCCACAATTGACGAAAATATCAACGGAGATACATAAAAAAAAAAACACATACGCTACGAACAGAATAATATAACCTCCTCCTTTTTGGAAGTCGGTTAAAAAGGAACGTATACCTCAGTTTCTGTCGTTTTGACTTTGAGTGAAGCACCCATAGTCGGTACTGGTAGTACTTACTACATCCATGATTATAATTTTTATGTTTGTCATGGTGACCGTCGCGGGTCTATCGTCGCTGTCATTAGAGTGGGGTCGTGTTGTGATTGTGAAAGTCAGAATTTTAGGACAAGAGTACCTTGTTTACAACAAAAATTATGGATAGTGACAACTGTGACAACTGTGACAAGTGATATCTGAAGTGAGCCTTTAGGGCAGTTTTTCTTCCCATTGTTTCTTTGATTGAACTCGTTTTGTCGTGCAACTCGTGCAGCACTATTCAGGAAAATTATCGATATAGTCGATAATATTTTTAAATGTCAGACCCTCTCTAGATGAGTAGTAATTATTTTGTGTTGTTGATTTTATTCGTGGATTTAAAATTCGGTTCAATTTTTTACCGGAACAACAGAAATTTTCTAAGTGTTTCTGATAATGGCTCAAATTAACCATTGGAAGATGTTAACAAACTGTGATTTGAGTGGATACACTCTGGTTATACCAAGTGTGGCGGTCGGAAATGTTGGACAACTAGCTTGTGATTTAGTAATTTCTTCTTTAAACATGAGAAAAATCGGATTGGTTTATAGTCCCGCTTTTATTCCCATATTGGGATACGATCCCTACAAAATTGGTTCAACCAATTTATCTGGTTGCTGTGAACTTTATCAATGCGCTGAAAGAAAAATGATAATGCTGCTACTAAGAGCACCACTAGTTTCTAAGTATGGGCAGAAATTCCTGACTGAAGTTGTGGATAAGTTCAAGGGTGAAAATATAAAGGATATTATAATTTTAACAAGTAGTTTTGCGCATGAGAAGAAGCATATAATGACATCTCCATTCCGATATGTGGTCAATGAGTTATGTCCATACACAAATAAACTGAGAACCTTAGATTGGGTAGAACATGAGTCCAAAGGCGAAAATGTTAAAATACTCGGTGGAGGCTTTGCATCCCTACTGTATGAAATCATCAAGGAGAAGTCTGTACCTTGCTTAGTTTTGTACAAGTTTGCATCTGAAGGAGACAACATACCGGATGCATATGAAATGGTGCAGTACTTAAACACTGTGGTGCCACTGTTCAACAACACAGACATTGATTCAGAACTAATCCATCCAGTGTCATGGAATCTAATGTTTGGAGGACCACCACCAAGAGATATTTATTAATTTGATAATTATGTGCTTTATACAAATAATAAAATAAAATGTTTTTAATATTGCCCTGTTTAATGTTATTTTTTATTGTATGCCTATTGAATTACTATACTATAATAACTTGATTTTAAATTTATAAATTGGAATTTACTGGAAAAAATAATTATGCTCGGTGAGTATCATCTAATTTTAAGTAGGCGCTCAATTTAAACAAATAAGAAATGCATGTTGTGCTTACCTGTAAGAAATTGGTACACTAGTCTTTAAGTCTATTGGATGTAACTCATATCTTTGTGTCGGTGTATTCAATTGTTGGTGAGTTGGCTCACCAACAATTGAATAAATAAAATAAAAATAAATAAAGAAAATCAACTAACTGCATCCTCCCATTGAAATTAAGAAGATAATGTAACATGCTGCCATGTCCAGTCAACTACACTACACATCCATGAAAACAATAGGTAAGTTAGCCACAATAGAATCTACTCTTAGAATAATAGTTTTTTTTCTAACATGTGAGGCTTTTATTAAGTCCTGTTGATCATTTAGAGACTGATCAAGTCATCAAAAGGCCAATTTATTCCTAAAAACTTTTCAAACGAAAAAGTTCACTATTATCCAACTAGATGGCGCCACAGGTTTGCTCTAAAAAGCAGCATCATCAAAAGTCTTCGCCACCATTGAAGTCCGGCGGAAAAGTTGTGGAACTACATTTTTTTAAATGCAATTTGATGCAATGACGTAGACATATTCACGCCGTGTCTTGAGTAGTGGTGCGGACGATAACCAAGATATCTATGCGAATTATTGTAGTAAACGCCTAAAATTGTCAGACGTCAGATTTTGTCTTCTTCGATAAACTAAGGTTTTAAAACTGCTACGCTACATAAACGTCTTCAACGCAGTTTTAGCTGGTCAGTTGTACCCACAGTTAGCTGGGTACGTAGCCATTGGCCATAGCCGAAAGGTCTTGTTAGGTAGAACTGTTATTTTTCTGTATCTCTCTTAATTATAGATAATTAATTTTAAAAACTAAATGTGTGATTATCTATATTAGATAGCTCCATATTTTTGGCATTTTCATTGGGCTGAATAGAGCAATTTGTAGAAAACAATATGCTTAGCTTTCAAGCCTACGAATATTTTCTATAGACAGTAGGTTTGAAGTCATTATTCCTATGGGAAATGTCTCCTGCTTAACATTCTACAAGGGCGCTTTAATTAATTTGATCCCGACCACGATTACCTACCGGATGCTGAATAAACTTATAAAAAATTGAACGCGGATTGTATTACATTAGACCGTAGGTAGGTACCTACATAAGCACTTAGTTCTCTACTCATACCTATTAATATTCTAAGAAAAGTAGGGTAGTTTGCCTTTTAATCGTAGCCGGGTTAGATAGGTAGGTTATAATCTACATTTATTTTTTTAATGCAAGGAGATAAAAAAAAGTGTAAATTGCGATGTAAGAAATTAGCAGGAAAGTGTGCCTCGCGGCTGCGCCAAAAAGGCCCAGTTCAGCTTATTGCAGTCCCATTAGATAAGAAATCGTCCAAGTTATGTAACAATAACATTTCCGTCCCTCTTTGATTTTTATTTTGTTTTTTCCATTGGCTCCTCTTTGTATTCATGTAGGTAAATTAGACACCTATCATTTAATTGTGCTTTTGTGCACTTAGTATATGATTTATTTAGTGACAGTATTTTCAGCAGAACATTTTAACTCCGCCCCTAAGACTACCCACTGACCAACATTTTAAATACAGTAACATTCATCTATAATCGTTTTATGTCTGTTTAAACAACAGTTCAGGAAAGTACAATGTTTGCACCCGAAACTAAACAGCTTAACAAGAGCAATAAACCCATATTTGTAGGCTCCCCAACTTTATAACTGCTACACATATAATAATGAAAGTAATTGCAGTTGGATATCACATGGCCATTAAGCTTACGTCGGAACTTTGTTTGCTAACGAATAATTGCTTGGAGGTGGGAGATTATATTACCTTCTGCTGTAGATACGTATGGACCAAAGTAATTAAAAAGATTGGTTACCTAGTTAGTTAACTAAGTTCAAATGAAAATGAACGCGATCAGCACATCTAAACCGAGTTTAAGACCTGTCAGTGTCAATATTTCAAAGAAATTAATGACACTGACAGCTCTTAAACATGGTTTATGTGCTGATCGCGTTCAGTTTTTATTGATGAAATTTTTAAAAAGCTGAAAATCTTATCTACTTTTTGTAATAGTTACTATAAGAGTTGGATACGTACCTTGCCTAATGAAGGTAATTACAACTTATCCTGTACCGACCGTTTCTAACCCGATTACGATTATCGAGCATATCGAGCGACAATAACATAAAATAACATCGCGCCTTGTTTCCCCGAAGGATTGGGCAGACGTGTACCTACCCATAGTAGGTACACCCACATTTCGCGAGTTATCTTTAAGTCGCATGTAATAGGGGGCGAGCCTATTGCTATCAACCGGGCACAAATCCAGACCCCGGGCTGCTATCTAGAAATTCCATATAGAAAAACCTAATAACACTTTGCACAACCTGGGAATCGAACCCAGAACCATCATGCTCAGCAGTAGCGGTTGCGACCACTACTCCAACGAAGCAGATGACAATAACAGAACTATCGTCATAAATCGAGCAAATCTGTAGATAGGCACCTTACAAGTGTGTGCTTTGTAGATAATACTCAAAATATTCAATGAATTTAATATTTAGGTACATAAGCTATAAAATGAATCACCGATAATAATATTCTATTAAAAAAAAAATCGGATTCGTTTGTTGATACATTAAACGGCTTATTATTGGCTTGCTCAGAACATGGATCAGCAGTTCTCTGCTGGAAAATACTTAAATTGAAACAGCGTTATAAAATATTAAGTGGTAAATGATCATGACCTCAATCCTCATTAGTAGACATAGGTCTAGGAAACTCTCGAGAACTATATAGGTACTTACCATTTATATTGAAACCAAATGGTGTATTCAAACAAAATACTTCCAATAATTTGAACAAATTATATTTGTTAATAAAGGCCGGATAGAAACTCAGATAATTTCAGAGCAATTTATATTTACGTCGTCACACAGCAATACAATTTAACTTTACGTCCGTACCCGGCTTTAACAATGATTGCCGGTTGTCGGTATTTTCACCCACTTTGACACTAGGGCCAGCTAAACGACTTAATTGAAATAGAAGCATGGGCGTAGCACAGAGCCCACGTAATTATGGTAAAATGGAAAAAATAACGACATTTGCGTTCATTTGCGACGACTGTATTTTGAAATGGAAATCCTTCTGTGAATTACGTAACGTTTTATTATATTTTCTTTTCGTTCAAATATTCATTTCAGCTGTCGATTATATTTCATAGCCTTGTAACATATTCACCAAGGTCACTAAAAAAATTTGCTCAACAACGTACCTACCTAAATAACGCAATGAATGTTGTTGAACTGACAAAATGAAACAGATTCGTGTTAATCGTTTACGAAAATGTTTTACGCAATTAGATAGCTGGCCTCACTCCATTATTATGAATACTAATATTTCTAATGTATTTTCTGTGGGATGCTAAAGGACAGACACACACAAAGTCCTTCGTTTGAAGATATTATCTCTGAGTTAAGCTCAAGAAGTGTCTGGAGACAAAAATGAAATAGAGGCTATTGTGTGGGCAAACATTTTCTGCTTTCATGTTAAAACTTATCGCGAAGTACGCACTTTTTCAACGTACCGCAGTAGATACAAACTTGGTAAGAGCGAACAATATAAATGTGTGAAAATAAAGTGTGTAAGGGTAGGGACTGAACCCTCAGCGGGCCGCCCAGCGAGCGCTAAAGTGTTATAAATCGCCTGTTATCGCCTCCGAGCAATAACTACTTTATGGCGCTATAAAGACAACGCAACCTTATCTATCACAGAATACACCAAGAGATTTTCCTTAGAAGATTGAAAAAAAGAAGGGTTCCACCGAAAACCATTTTGCTTATACCTAATCTTCTCATTAGGATTTTGTAACACAGTTTTGGTGCGTAAAACGGTATTAATGGATTATGAGATGATTTAGACGAGGATTTAGTAGAAGCCGACGTTTTATAATATCGTAGGCAATCTAGACTTCGCTTTTATGTATTACAATAGATTACTCCATTAGGCGTAGGCCAGATCTACGGCGCCGGCTAAATAGCTACAACCAGTCTACAGCTACGAAAATGAAGCTACGCCTGCTACGAGTGGTTACGAGCTACGAGTATAATAATTATTCAGATGATCTACGTAGACCTACGTACTTAGCAACTGTATTAATAACTGTAGCGTGACACTCCACGTTCTATTTACCTCGAACGGCGGCTTGTCGCTTTATCCCGCCATAATCGAATTTTGCCCTTTCGAATTGGAAATTGTTTATGTATAACTATGGCTGTCGAATAAATAAAATGGGTCACGTCGCGGCAGCGTGACGTGAACGTGTTCCAAATAAATATCCAAGTTGTGTATTTTGTTGATGAATGGCGATTGTAGTATTTAGTAGTGAGTATAAACACTCGACTCCACAGTCAATATTACCGTTGTGCAACTTATTGGGATAAAAAAAGCCGAAAAATAAATACCTGAGCTTGTATGGAAAGCTATACAATTTATATAAACAAAACATAAAGGATAAGTAGGTGCCTGTTTTTAAGTACCTAGATAGGTGTAGGCACGTAGTCATTGTCATTTCTTTAAAACAAGTAGGTACCTATAACATTTAACTCAAAATATCAATTTAAAACAGGAAAATAAACATTTACACGACAATGTTTAGGTAATATCAAGAGAAAACAAATAAATTCTATTTACCCGTTTATTAAATTCACAAAATTTCCGGTGGGGCGAAATATTCACATTCCTAAAAGCTTTATTGCCAAAAAAAGGGTCGCTTGTTTACGGAGTCCCAGTAAACCGGGTAAAGTCTTCATTTTTAAAACAAAAGGGGTTCGTCCCGTGGTACGTGCGCTTATCTCGCGGGACGAACTCGTCGAATCAATTAAAAGCGCTCGTGTGACCCGACGGACCCTTGCCCGGTAGTCACTTATGTCCAATATTTGACTACGGATGTAAGATGGCGTAGGAATCATTGGAATCGCACGTAGACGCGGTCGCAATATAAGTTGATAAGTCACTCGCGAACTCGGGATGCGATTTCAATCAAAACTTTCCAGCAAGCGATATTGCCATAGTTGCAACATGCATACATGAATCTTCGATGTAACTTATACCACAAACCTGCCTAATCGTTAATATCGCGACGGAAAGTTCGGTTTCTATTGACAGTTCAGAAGTTCGTTACATCCCTAGTACCAGTTATGTGTCGTCAGGTGCAATATTTATTGGATACTCGGGCGATATTTACGCAGCTGGTTTATAACGCCATGATGCAATGAAAGCGAGGTGCACGTGATGTTGCATTTTTATCGAAAGTGGACGCTTGTAAATGCGCGCGGGATATTCTGCGAAGCGAGTCGATGATATCTCTGTGAATGTGAAACCAATAAAAAGAAAATACTTACAAAAATATTCGTAGGTAGATATTTCGTTTTTATGAGCAGAATAGTTTAACTATCAAGTTTAACTTACAGAAAATACTTAATTTTACCTACGTTTCCGCTAAAAAGATAGATAAATAAGTAGGTATTTTAAATTCAAACCTTATATCTATTTATTTTCCACTGTTTAATTTTCTTATCAAATACACTAATCGGCGTCTTGTTATTTTTTCATTTTCCAGGTCACCATATTGAACAAGCTATTATTAGCTAAGTATACATTTTAGTAGGTCCTGGGTCCGATTCCCAGGTCGGGTTTTTGCATTAGGAATTTCTTAGTAACAGTCCCGAGTTTGGAAGTTGGCGGTGTGATACCCTCGTGCCTCGGAAAGCACGTTTAGCTCTTGTGGCCCTTCGCCTGATCTCTCTCCGGTCGTGTCGGATTGCCGTTCCATCTGACTATGAGAGTGAGGGAAGAGAGAGTGCACCTGTGTCGGCGCACACGGAATACGGTCCGGAGGACTATACATTTTAAGTTTAATTTATTTACCTACCTTCTTAGTCAACCTTGAAGCTTGCAGCCCAGAAAAGATCCTGCACCCATTCAAATTCATCTAGAAAGCCAAAGAAAACAAAAGAAATATAAGGTCAGGTTATGGATCTCGATCTATT
Organism: Eupsilia transversa; assembly: GCA_914767815.1. Classification (NCBI taxonomy): domain Eukaryota; kingdom Metazoa; phylum Arthropoda; class Insecta; order Lepidoptera; family Noctuidae; genus Eupsilia; species Eupsilia transversa. Next base: position 9,062,469 of record OU611893.1, on the reverse strand, counting down.
ATAAGCTATACCAACATTAAAAGAACAGATTTATTATGACTTTTCATAAAGGAACCACTAAAAGTACTAAATGTTTAGTTCAGATAACCAGCGGATACGTCTCAAATTACTCTTCAGCCGCCGTCGCTGGCAGCTTCAAGTCCGTTACTGGAGCAATCACAAGTTAATGGATATCTTTAAGTGACCCTTAAGATTGATGAAAGATAAGAACTCAGTAGAACACACTAGTAAATATATTTATGTGGTCCGGCTTTTCATGTAGTTACGAAGTAATATCTGCTGCTGTGGGTAAGATGAGTGACCATCTTTACATACCGAGACTCCTCCGTGCCTCGGAAAACACGTTAAGCTGTAGGTCCCGGCTGTCATCCGTGGATCTTTGACAGTCGTTACGGGTCGTCAAAAGGCTGACGACCATAGCTATCTGATTGCGTAAAACGTTTTCGTAAACGATTCCGACTAATCTGTTTCATTTTGACAGTTCAACAAAATTCATTGCGTTATTGACGTTGTGGAGCAGATTTTTTTTTCGAACTTATGAAGCAATGGATTAGCAATCTGCATATCTGTTTCAAACCGATCCACATTGTGATAGATTGTGTTTTACGCAATTAGGATGCAGCCTTACCAAGGGGTATTGTATTAGTGACCCAGTTACTGGGTTGTGGAAAATACTGGTATTTAGCTGCATCCAGTTTGACGGGAGGCCGACTCCAACATAATTAGGAAAAGGCTAGGCAGATGTCTGAACACTATGCGCGAAATATTTAGTAGGTGTTTATGCCTATGTACGTATCATATTCCCAAGATATCCCATTTTCATATTATTATTTAGTGCAATGCATTTTATATCGCATCTCTTTCGCCAGACTGGGTCTATCTACGTCCCGTGTTAGATATTCATAACTATAGCCAACGCGACCGCTTCATAAACTGCATCAGGCTGTATTATTCTCATAAGTAAATAAACTCCTTAATGAGTCTATTTAAAGCATATTTTCTCTCCCTCTATCGTAGCGATGATGGATAAATTGGTCTCTTTCTACAATAATTAGGTTGACAAGAAATAATGCCTCTCGATTGTTTGTCGTTTCGAAGTTTGATTAAGTGTTTGAAGTTCGAATCTCTTGATCGTTAAGCGGGCGGTTTCCATGGATATTTGTAAAGATAATAGCCCACTTTCAGTGAGCGTTAAGTTTGAATACGTACAAAAGAGATGGATTTACGATTACAATTTTATTACGGAATGTTTCACTTGATAGATTAGATCAGGCGGGTACCAAACTAATGTTGATTTATTTATTAGAAAAGTATCAAATCAATACTCTCTTACGCATAATAAGGCAATTGACGTGTCACAACAAATCCATACTTATAATAAAATAGTAACGAAGAATTTTTGTCCGTTTGTCTGAATGTATGTTCCGGATTGGTGTAAAACCGTCTGAACGGGTGAATTTCGGCACACAGATAGTTTATAACCTGGATGAATACATATTAATCCCGGTAGTTCGTTCCCGTGGGATATTTTCCGATTTCTATGAGAAGCGCCAAATCCAAGGCGGAGCCGCTGGTAATTAAAACAACGACGATAATCTTTGCTCGTTTCCAACATATCATTAAGCACTAAACAAATTACATTGCCATTAAGTACTTCAGTGCAATACTTTGCGAAATTACTCCCCATTAATTAAACGAAGGATTCGTTTAGTATGAAATGAAGCTGCAATAAACTTCAGCAGTTATTGATGTGTTGCCGATGACGAGCACACGACTAGATGAACTACAGTGGCCAGCGGCCGCTCGATAGCGTGCAAATTTACCACGTTCAAACGACTGATAAATTTGGGCAATTTATCGTGAAATTACTCGATATCGGTGCGCTAACTTTTACATCTCTCCCCCCACTCTACCCCCGATATATCGGCATAAAAGCCTGACCCGCATCTGCACCCCTTTATATGTATCAAACTCAATTGTCACGTCATACATTTCAGCTACATTTCGTATTTAAAACGACGCGTTGTATTCATCGTCATGAAATATAAATAAAACAACATAATTCATAAAATAAATATATTTCGTACAATACGATAACAGTTAAAAAGAGCGTAACCCTCAGTAAAAGTTATCATAATGTTTACTTTTATTACTCTCTTTATTACCCAGTTTTTTACGACGAAGCTTCAACAGTCGACTGAGTTTAAGATATTTTTTCGTTTAAATTGAGGACAGCTTTCCAAGAACAAAAGATGTCGTATAAAATGTTCCGCTTAAAAATATTTACCCCACCCTCTATACAATGTACCTACGTCTTTACCTACTACAAATAAACTAGAGGTCTACAGAAATATGCCAACAAAAGGGAAAATCAAAAGATTTTTTATTCACGTTATGTGTTTGACCGCGGACTCGCCTATTGGTAAGCGAAGATGCATGAGTAATAGGTACCTATACCACCTATTGGGCACTACTTTTAAATGCAAACGCAATCCCGACATGGTAGGGATTGAATTGGATCATGCATGCCCTCAACTTTGATCGACTTCGTTCGTCAACTCGCGAGTGTCAAACTCGCGAGCCGCTCGCGAGATGGCACCTTCTGATTTTACCTACTTTTTTGTCGTCAACTCGCTCGACCGTGAAATCTGATGAAGCAATCTTTTAAAATTGTAAACAGGAATTTTTCGGAACAGGAATTTGTAGACACCTATAGGACTGCCTCGTTGGTCTGGTGGTGACAAGCACTACTGCTGAGCATGAGGTCCTGGGTTTGATTCCCGGGTCGGGCAAAGTGTAATTAGGTTTTTCCATCTGGAAAGCAGCCCGTAGTCTGAATTTGTGCCCGGTTGATGGCTATAGACTCGCCCCCTATTACATGAGACTCAAATATAACTGGCGCAATGTAGGTGTGTACACCTCTGCCCAACCCTTCGGGGAATACAGGCGTAATGTTATGTTACCTATAGTATCGACGTATCAAATTACAGCACAATTGTTTTTAGCAACATCAATCAGACAACATCGTTTATTCTTTTCGCAGAGTCAAAATATTTTTAAAATACTGCCAATAAAAATGGGAAAAAGCGTTAAAAGTAATAGCTCTTCACAATTTTATTGTGTGAGTGAGATACGGCTTTTGTTGAGGCAACAATAACAAAAAGTACTCTGAAAGAGAACAATGTAGGTAATTTGTATAGAGGTGATGTTATACAGCGTATACGTTTGATTATTAGAGCATAGTAATGAGAAGTGGGTTACGTAGATGGGTAGATTCTGTGTACTGACAATCAACATATTTTTATTAAGTGCGCTGTTTATCAATAAATAGCGCAACGTTTTTGTACTAAGACGATTTTTGTTTGATCCCGAATTATGGTCAATGAAGTACCATAGACGTAGATAAATTTAGTAACTATTCCGCTTAACTATTCCTAGAGTCATAAAAAACTCTTAAGAAATCGACACGTGTTTCACCCCTCAACTCAGGATGATGATTGACTTGTCGCGAACCCAAACACGACGTGTTGCCACGCCGAGTGCTGGACGCTAAATATATCTACTTCTATTGTATTTTATAATGGACTTCCGCCAAGTCACGCCTGAATCAATTACCTATGGTCAATGAAGTTTCAACTTGCCTCCTTAAAGCTTACAATCCATTGCAATGTGCACTGTCTGTAAAACTTAAAGATAGGAAGGGGTGACAATGATGATGAATATTTTAATTATTCATTTGTTCTGTGGAGATGTGGGGACTGCGATGAATTTTGTGATTGCTAGGGCACTGTGGTTAAACGGTTAATATGAAGCTTGACTGCCGCACGCGAAAATTGCTAACATCTCAGGAAAGTGCGGCACAGAGTAAGAAAATCAGTGGTCCAATATAATTTTTTATATTCTGGTAGAATATAGTTTAAAGATTTTTTTTTATTATGTCGGCATCATCTCCTGTATTACCTTTATCATGTATATTTGCTTGTATATGGAATTTGTTTTTTTTACCGACTTCAAACAAAGGACGAGGTTCTCAGTGCGTCGGTTTTTTTTTTTTAATGTATGTTCGCCGATTACTCGAAGACGGTTGGACGTATTCGGGAAATTCTTTTTTTGTTTGAAATGGTATACTTCCCAGGTGATCCCATTATCATCAGGTAAGGATCTAATCTTGGGATCCTGGAGAAATCGAGGGAACTCTTCAAATATTATAGGCACACCTATAGCGATTTGGTATTTTTTATAATAACTCGTGCATTTGTATTGTTTTGCTTCTGCATGCCTTTAGAGGTAAACACGTGTATAAAACAGATATAATAATAATTTAAGTCACCAAATTAATATATACCCCCATTATAGTAAAAACTCATTAAGTCGCTCCGACTTATTAGTAATGGTACCCATAATGGGGTGAGAATAGCTAAAATGTGCCTTAACGAGCCAGCATCGTGACCAAGTCAGTTAATTTTATAATATGATAATGGTACTCTGGATATATTTAAGTCTTGTTTTGGTAGCAATATATCTTGGGCCTTAAAAGGCCGGAAACATTATAAGACGGTCTTTTCAGCAAGTTATTATAAGAAACACAAAAGAAAATGGGGAGTGTGTACGTCGACATTTTATTACACTTTTAAAATTGTGAAAAAAATTCTACGTGTTTTTTTTTTCTTTTACCGGTAATACTTTTATAAAATTCTGCTGTTCCATAAAAGCGACCAAGTGCAAGTCGCACTCGCACACGAAGGGTTTCGTACACGCAGCTACATATCAAGCTTTACATTTTCCAGTATAAGCTGACCTCTCATTGTACGGAAATCCTATAAAATGTGAGATCAGCCTGTATAGCTTCATATGTAGCCGTGTGTACCTCCACACAATATTTAACACAGTTTCTAGACAGTTTTTTAGCAATTTAATTTTTAACTTCATTTGATTTTTGTTATAGCAGTCTTAGTAATAAACACTGTGATAATTTCAAGTGTCTAACTATTACTGTTCAAAAGATACAGCCCTGTGACAGACGGACGGACGGACGGACAGCGAAGCGAAGTAATAGGGTCCGTTTGGCACCCTTTGGGTACGGATCCCTAAAAAGCTTTAGAATATAAATCATACCGCATAAGGGAAAGACGGATGACGTGGAGAGAATGAGCAGCAGCATCTTGGCAAAATACTGCATTACAAGTCTCAGGGTTATATTCTTTACAAGACATATAACATACACCTAGTATAGAATATAAGATTTTTAAAGAAAGAACCATATAGTAATAAATAAATTGGGGAGGGGGGGTAAAGTAGTAAAATCTATACTTATAATAAATCTGTAGAAGTGAAAATTCTGTACATTGAAAATATCAAAAAAATTAATAGCAGGGTGTCTTACTAGACCGACACCGACCCCAAAAAATTTATTAATTTTTTTTTTGTCTTTCTGTCTGTCTGTCTGTTTGTTCAGGCATCACGCAAAAACTACCGGTTCGATTACGATGAAACTTCGTATAATTATTCTTTAATATCCTGGGCACCACACTGGGTACTTTTTATCCCGGAAAAGTATCCTATCCTATAACGGTTGGGGGGTGTCAAAGTTTGTATGGAAGAATTTTAACGCGCTGTCCGATTAACTCGAAACTCAATATTTATACGTAAACCCAAAAATTAAGAATAACGTGTATCAGGATTTTTCGAAATTCAACCCCTAAGGGGGTAAAATAAGGGATGAAAGTTTGTATGAAAAATCTTATTCCTTGAGGTAATAAACATGAAACTTCGCACGAATAGTTATCAAAATAAATTATAAAGTTTGTAGTTTTTTGTTTTTCTAAATTACCCCCTAAAGGGGGGTTGGGGGGTGTCAGTGTTTGTATGGAAGAATTTTAACGCGCTGTCCGATTAACTCGAAACTCAATATTTATACTTAAAACCCATGGGGATGTATGGGGTCATTTCCGACACTCACGCGGGCGAAGCCGCGGGCAGCAGCTAGTATAAAAATAAAATAAAAACCCTTTCGTTTTTTTTTTGTGAATTTTTTAGTTTTGTTATTTTTGATGCTCCTTTTTACTGTTTATATTTCCTGTGCGTGTCCCAAACAAAATAATTTTCTATCTTTCTCTCTTTCTATAATAGAATGAATATATATTTTCTATGCTGTGTATATTCTGTGTGTCGGTGTCGGTAATTGCGTTAGTTGGGGGAGTCGGCGGTGCTCGTGTGCCGTGGTACATCGCCTGATTAAACTGCTTGCGCTTGATTACGACTCTATTACATTTTAAATACACCATTCATATGTATGGAATTGTATATATGTAAAATACAAGTTTATATAATGTACAATATAGCTACAGATTTTTCGATCAATGCTGAACTTTGATTTCGAATGAAAAGAAAATTAAGGGTGCTTTTTTCGCGATAAAATGAAAAAGCATTGAGAAACGCTGCAGTTGATGAATATACAGAGACGATGAATATGCAGAGATGGCTTCTGTGGTACTTATTACAAAAACCCAATATATTTAAAGGCTAAAAAAGCTGCCATGTATGCGTGTCAGTTTCGGTGTATCCATGAAACGTGGAAATATGAAACAGGGAGTGAGTGTCGAGCCACGGCGATCAAACCGTGACGTGGTCGAACCACGTCAGTTTCACACGTGCCTGCCTGCGTGATGACGTGCCTTTGCGTTAATGGTTGCAACAAACCTACAGGCACTTTTTTCGTGGATCGTGTTGTGCTATGATGAAACGCTGCTTTACAATTTAAACATTTACTACATACAAACTTAAATTCACGCTTTCTTCCCATGGGGTTAGGCAGGAACTCGCGTCACCTGCTACGATCTTTACATACTCCTTTTGATTCGTTTACGTTCATACATCAGGGTCATACACGCACGCCGCTTGCAAGTACTACGCACCTAACCTCTCTGAAGAACATACAGGAACAAGGTCACTATATGTCCTTGTAGGACGTGGGACTCCCGGTGTTCTCAATCACCTTGTAAAACCTTTTGTTAAATGCATCTACAGGCACTTTATTTGAAACGCTGCGATTCCATGAAACGCTGCTTTACAATTTAAACATTTACTCTTTATCCTAATCTCGTGAAACTGATACAGATCGTTGTATGCTGGATGCAGCTTTAACTAACTTACCTTGTATTATTGTAGTGATGCCATTCTGTTCCCGGGAGACTAATTTGTAAATAGACGGAATGTGTTCGTGATGTGTTTGCAGTTTCCAATTGTTTGTCGTTCAATCATCAGGCTCAATGTTTGATTATTGTGTCAGCTATGTGAGAAACAATGTGGATAGACAAATAACACAGCAGTTCCAACCTGCTGGAACCTGTACTTAAAGCAGTGATGGAGGTATTGTATCTTGCGTTACTGGCCTAAATTATCCTTAGGCCTTTAAAGTATCTCATTTAGGCATCCTTTGAGCTGTGTAATACTTTGTATTACTACTATAAATTATTGGAGGGTGATGTCGAACCGACGTCACGTACCTATATACATATAAGCGTGATGGCTGTAAGATTAGGGCCTGTACACAAACAAATACACTGACGAGCAATATAAAAAAGCTACTTGCAAAGTGATCAAAAATCTAAATATCTCCTAAACCACACAAGTGAAGTAACAAAAATATCTTAAGGCAGTTCAAAAACCTGGCACCTGTTTAGTACAGGTTCCAGGTTTTGGAACAGCCTTAAGATATTTTATAGTTTTCTCGTTTTAACGTGACAATAGCGATCATTGACCCACCTACATTTTCTATTTAAACACTGAAATATTGTCCGTTAACGTCCCGAGTCTATATAAATATAAATCTATCGTAATCTTCAACATGTTCCGATAGCGAAAAACCATACATAGTTTATTGTTTGGCTTCGTACGGTGATATGTCAGGGAAAGGGCAATGACCGCTGTTGCCATGCTAACCCGCCACAACTATTTTCATCTTGCTGTACCTACTTAATGGAACGCAATACGTTTCGCACAAATCAGAGATAGTGTTTCGTGATTGACCAAGTTCATACTTGAAAAACTGGTCTTTTTTTTCTTTCCTGTTCGTGTGGTTAGTTACTGGTTACTGGAGGAGCTCGTGGCTAAGTAATAACAGCCGCACGGGTCGATCCATCAGGTTAAGCTGCGCTTGCCGGGGTTGTTCCGTGGATGGGTGACCATCTTTACATACCGAGACTCCTCCGTGCTTCGGAAAGCACGTTAAGCCGTTGGTCCCGGCCGTCATTCGTGGATCTTTTAAAGTCGTTACGAATCGTTAGAAGCCCGAAAATCTGACAACCAGTCTTACCTGTATTATTCAGTTACTAGGTTGTGGAGGTCAGATAGGCAGTCGCTCCATGTGAAATACTGGTATTCAGCTGCATCCGGTTAGACTGGAAGCCGACCCCAACATGATTGGGAAAAGGCTAGGCAGAATGAGTTACTGGTGTCAGAGCTTTTATGCCGCCCATGGACCTCTGGCTTGGCTTCAGATGCCGTCGAGAAATATCTCTCAGGCATGCCGGTTTCCTCACGATATATTCCTTCACCAATTTTGAAGCAAGTGATAATTATAAAATATGCACATGAATCTGAAAAGTCAGAGTTGCGTGCCTTGGGTTCGAACAGTCCGACGGTAACATCACTAGCCTATCACTTCCAACTCTTCAGTATTTATGCTAACCAGGGGCCTAAGTCTACTAACTTATAAACGTTACAATGATCTCTCAATGGTCAGTTTTTGACAGATTTGCCATACAAAATCTGTCAAAACATCACCATTGAGAGACCATTGTAACGTTTTTACATTAGCAGACTTAGGCCCCTGGTACTTATCACGCCGTGAGCAATTAGCTAACCTAAAGCTAATTATTTATTCTGGTATACAAGCCTAAACCAACGAGTTTGTACAGGAAACATAATAAAGTCACGGAAACGAAGGTAGAAATACTTAAAGCTTTGACGCAAGTTATTTTGGTTTTCATTATAAATACAAATTACGTGGGCTTTACATTTTCATTATAACGTTATTGCCGCACGATATTTGATTGCTTCACCTAATTGATTCATTCATATTAATGATTTTGTAAAAGAAATTGTGTAATTTTCCTCGCTTCAGATGTTTATTATTGATCGCGACTCCCTACGCTTGTATAATATTAACATTATTTATTTCATGCTAATGAAGAGGATGAGTATAATTTAAAAATAATAATGTGAGGAGAGAATTCGTAAACATACCTACCTACGTAGGTATTATTATGTTGCGATAGGGTTTTCTGACCTGACTCGACTCTGATTATAATATACCATTTTTTCATAAAATTTAGAAATTCCATAATATTCTACTTTAAATTTAGAAAAGAAAAATTGTACACAACAGATAAAAAAACCAAAAACAACAAAGAACAGACAACAGACACAACACACACAGATTAAATTGCGAAAAAAACAATACTCAAAATGTTTTTAAATTATCTATGTCATCAAAACATGTTACAATCATAGAACAGTTGTACCTAATTCATTACAATTTACAACAAGCTCTAAATCCTCAATGCATCGAGCGAATATGTTCCTAATTATACAATCTATTAGGTAACGTATACTGGTTGATTTAATACTTGTTTAAACAATATGGCGATTTAGTGACCTGCATCCGTAAAAGTGTGACTAAACCTGTCATTACACTACACTACAGTACAACTTTCGCTATAGAAAAGTTGCTGTTTTGTAACCATTTTTTCATATATGATTCGAAATAGTCTGTCTACTGTTGTACAGGTTCTTTTTTTCACGAATTGGGTATTAGTTTCATAGTGTAAGTGGTTTAGTATAACGGGTAGAATTACCGACTGCGGACGGAAATAACGGATGCAGGTGCAGGAATCTAAATCGCCATCCTGTAATGTAAATATCTACATAAAACACAACCAAAGGATTTATCACTAAGTTGTTTTGTGTACTTGTACGCTATACGCTTACAAGTTCAAAACGAAGCTTTTGTCTGTCTGTCAAGTGACGAAAGCATTACCGCCGAAATATTGAGACAAAATTTAGTTCCATACATAACGGGTTAACTCGCACATTTGGCGTATTTACCAAGATATATGATAGCAGTTTATATGCCCTGCGTACACGCCATCTATTATAATTTGTAGTGAACACGTGAAGCAGTGACGGAGGTACTGTATCTTGCGTTACTGCCCTAAATGATCCTTAGGCCTTTAAAGTATCTCATTTAGGTACCCTTTGAGCTGTGTAATACTTTGTATTGCTACTATAAATTATTGGAGGGTGATGTCGAACCGACGCGACGTCACGTATTGAATAAGCGTGATAGCTGTAAAAATAGGGCTTGCTTACTATATTTACTAAACAAATTCATTGATGAGCAATATAAAAAAGCCGCTTGATACCATACCAGTTGATATTTGAAGTATTAGGTATATCCTTGTTACTAAAACTAGTTATTAAGGGCGGATTCGATCAAACAGGAATAAATTTTATCCGCGGAATCCTTTTATCCGCCCTTAGTTATTTTGTTGAGGACACTATGGACTCATGTCTGCATCATTTGAATTTGAAAGTGATCAAAAATCTAAATATCTCCTAAACAACACAAGTTTGCTGTAAAAAACAACTTGAAAACAGCTTTCTATTGCACATTAAAACCTTTTTACTTACGTACTGGCTTGTTTGAAGTCATGGATAGCAAAAACGAAAACTGTTTGACTACATTTGAATAATTTTGTTGATTTCAATATTGTTTAGTTAGGATTTTTTTAATTTGTTTTGTTAAGTTTCAATTTCGTAAACCCACTTTAAGAAATAATTGTTTTTTTTTGTCCAAATACTTAATCCTTTATTGTTTTACCTTTTTTAACACATTTAATTTTTTTTTTTGTTTCCTTTAGGTGTTTTTATACGTTAAACTATGAAATATAAATAACATATACACTTGAATATTGCAACTTCAAGAAGCTATCTTGCGTAATTTCGAAAATATTTCATATAGATAAGTTAGTCGCTTTTTTATATTGCTCGTCAGTGTATTTGACTTGGTCTGATTGGAACAAGATGTACAGACGCCAGCACATCAAGCTACCCTAAACTGTCAAACTTTCCCAATCAACCTTGAACCTAACGCTTTAGCTATGAAGTTTTAAATCTACAAAACTTTGACATATTGTAGTAGCTTGATGTCCTGGCGACTGTACTGTCATATCATTGCGTGTCCCAACCTCGTCGGGATTATTCAATTTTATATCATTATATTCATTATCATTTATTAGTTGTCGATGCAACATGTCTCTTCCATACTTCTCTACATATTAGTCGCCATCTCAGAAATCAACCCCTTTCTAGCTTATCATCTTTCACGCAATCCATCTATAGTTTCTGTGGTCTTCCTTTACTCTTAAAGCAATTTTGCATGTCTTAAATAATGAAGTGCACACAATGTAAATTCATTGTCATGCACTTACTAATAGCCAAACTACATGGTCGGCCGGTATTCATGGGCCAGTACATCTAGACTCAGACTATACCGACTACCGATAGTAAGTGAAATACAAATACTAGTATTAATAGTAAGTGAAATACAATCTATGAACGCTATCGAACATATGGAGAGCTGTGGAAGGGATTGGCCCGTCGGTACGAGGCTTACGTTCACCCATGTACCCAATACACACAAGCTTTGTCGGCCCATCATTGGAAATGGAGATTAACAGTTACTTGCGATCCTCCAAATACAATTAAGTGAAAACAAACGAGAACCTAGTCCTATGTTTCTTGGGTTAAACCACACGGAATTGGGATGTTTTGGTTTGTTTAACGCTTTAGGTTATGAAGCTGCAAGTGATTTTATTGCCTAATTGCTTTCTTGTTTTGCGAATTTTTATTCTTACGATTGAATAATTAGTACATTTACAATTTTCTTCGATTGTTGTCTGGCGGCTTTGTGTGATTGATTGATCTCTTTCTTCTTTCTTTATTTAATTACCTAGGTGAACGGTAACTAATGAAAATACTGACTAATTCTTATATTATAAAATCATCAAAATAAAAAAGCATATTGAATCATATTCCCAATTAAAAACTACGCGCGTAGTGAAGACAATAGTCGGTACGAGGTGTTTGTTTTGCTTGAAATTTATTTGTGTTCTAGTCTAGTGACATTGTTAAAGCTGACTGGTAGCTTGCCGGAGCCCTGCAGCCGTCTGCCGCTGCCTGCCGCTGCCTGCTCTTGCCTGCCCTTCCCTGCCGCCTGCCCGGTGTGACTGACACCCGTAATTATGCGCCCGTGACGCCGCCGGCTTCACGACAAACTTTTAATTGAACCCATGAAACAGTTTTTGGCTTTCTATTTTATGAAATTGTTGAAAACATTTTACAATATTAATATTATATTGTGTATGATTGTATTATATTGTTATACAGTAGGTGCTTAATGATTAATTTGAAACGTTTTTCTTGTGGTTTTATCAGCAATCACGTAGGTCTAGTTGATCTTATTCCAGTCTATGGTAATGCACTTCAAAGCAACATTTTTATTAATAAGATGTTTCGTCTGCCTGCTGTAAAATGTAACGCTTTTTTAATAAATCTATTTACAAGTGAAATTCAAGTTCAAAATACTTATTCGGTCTCCTTGATGGAAATAATTTCGAACAAATGTTAAATGTAGGTGAAAAATATCTAATAAATATTTATGAGAAAAGTAATTTTTTTCATAAAATTCAATCAGAGCGACCTTTTTCGTGGAGATATGTAAATTGTTTGTTGTTTCGACAGAAGCCACGCGACTCTGCACACAGAATAAGTTATCCTTTCGCTAAGTACGGCCAGCCCTATTGTTGAATTTCGTCAAAACGTTTAGGCTACGTTTTATTTAACTTTTGTCTAGAATATTTTGTGGCAAGGTCTTTTGGGCATATTTGGTAAACTAAATTATACATGTCGTCGTTGTTTGCCACCAAAATTGACTTGAATTTTCGTATAAGTATAAATAATTTTCGGAAAACAACAAAGTAAGATGAAATGATTTGATGAAATTACCGAACATCAATAAAACAAAAAGGAAACATTACGAAACCAATTTGCATAATAAACGTTCTAAGAAAATCGTCTCAAATAAATTAATACTTTTGAAGCTTTTAACTAACATTAGGGTTATCGCTCGCTCCTTCCATCTAAGATTTGGATCCTTTCCAGATGACGTACTTTAAAAAGATGATATTTCACGTCAAATATAATCTTTTCGCAAATTGTGTGTTGGAAAGCCAACAAGCGGGTCAGAGTCAGACGTAAAGCTCATTCAGGACCGAGTGTTAACTCCTGCACCAATCCAATTTGTACAAAACTGCTGTATAATCAAGCCGTTTAAATTCACATTCACCAAAAAATACAACTCTGTATTTCTATTCGTGTTTTCTGTTACTGTTAACTGCGGTTGAATATTTTTGCATAATTATAGCTGACCAGACTTCTGACCAGAACATGTTACTATCGTGAGCGTTTTTATTCTCTTGGGTTAAGCTGCGAGTCGGGGCAAACAATGTACGGCTTCTACCGATTTTTTTTATTGATATTAACGCCTGAATTTTTAAAGCACATTGAATATACATTTTCGTATAGCCTTCGGTTACTCCGTGCAGCATAAACTTTCCCATGTCAAGTTGATCGCTGAAAATTTTACTTCTATACAATTTTCGCACAACATTGTTGCCTCTGGAACCGTTGAACCGAAACTCTAGCCTCAAGGGGCGAATATTTTCAAAGTTGCCGACGAGCCGCCATTTTGTGATGCAAAAAGATCTATGGAATTTAAGCTCAGCTGTTGATAACAGACCATTAAGGCGTTGACACACGTCACGACATTGTCACTCTGGGAAAAGAGACGGTTATGAAACGAATTTCAAAACTGTCAGCGTGTTTCCGACGGTGGAGGCCGAGGTTTACTGTCGCAGAGCCGACGATATGACGTGTCATGTACGCGAGAGCTTATTGTCATTTATCGGTTGCAATTTCATCTGAGAATGATTGGGTTTTTAAACAGAAAATTCCAATTTAATTTTACTGAAATTACTCTTTGGTTCACACAATCTTACAGTAAATCGTGTATCATCATGCATCCTATCACAGGCTGCTGCGTCGCTTTGAACCGTGGTGTCGCCACACGGATAATCAAGGCCGGCTGCTAATGAACATCATTATCAGATATTTGTGCTGATGAGTAATGCACGAAGTGGGGGGGGGGGAGTCGGCTCGGGGGCAGCCAGCCGAGGAAATTGCCAATTAATGTGTCCGCCGACTGCGCCCCGATACTCTCCCCCATCGCTATTTTAAGATAGGGACACAGCAAGTGTTGACTTGTGGAACAATTTATTCTTGGAGCTGTTGTTACAAGTTCTGAGACTGGCAACGTATTGAGCAGATATATGTAGCATGAGATGGAAACAACGAACAAATTCTCGAAATGTTAAATTAAAGCGATTTAAACTAAAAACCAGCAAAATACAACAAGCAGCAGTTAAATAATTAATTACTTAATCCTAGAAGATTATTATTGGCGCCATTTTTTCTACGAAAACTGTCCAAAGGGCAGATTTACGGCACCCTGAACAGTATTACTTACCGAAAACATTAGTCAGGTGCTTATTTTTATGACTTAACAAGTCGTCGGCACATTTTATGGTGGTAATTCCCTCGCAATGTAGTGTGTCCGAGGCTTAACCCCCCAGATACCTTTCGTCGGGAGTCGAGATTTATTCGATTCCTTTTTCTTCTCTGAATACATTATTCTTATTTGTAAATAATTACTTCTTTTGCCGGTCCCTCTGAGATTAAGGTCGTGACTGCTTTACTTCATGTCATTATGTTACATGTATTGTTAGTGATTATTATTATTTATTCGTATTTGTACGTCTTTAAACAAGATACGTACATAACAACTTCACTACTTAATTAATTAATAAAAATAACAAAATTATGTAATTTGTATTTGGTAACAGTGGCCCAGTGGTATCAGCCTTGACTTACAAGTTGTAGGTAGTGGGTTTGAACCCAAGCTGGAAAGCGCTTTACTTTGTGTAAATAATTTCGTCACCACTGCTCTCAAAACGGTGAAGGAAAATATCGTGAGGAAACCAGCATGTCCTAGTACCAAAAATTCGAAAACAGGTGACATCTACCAACCCGCACTGGGTCCGCGTGGTGGATTACAGCCACGGAGTACTGGTACACCGTTGTTAAGCCCACTCCCTCTCGAAGAGATTAGGCCTGTCCCAGCTGTGGGAACATTATAGGCTGATTATGATTGTTAGTGTTGAAGATCAAATATAAGATTGAATTTGGACTATATTAGTGTTCTTCTTGAGATATGCGGGTGCGCGGAGATAAATAAAAGTCTGTAGACTGATACAGTAAAGTATATTAGAAGAACTTAAAAAAGTTAGGTACACAGATTGAAGTCCACAGTCCAGTCCACAGTCCAGTCCACAGTCCAGTCCACAGTCCAGTCCACAGTCCAGTCCACAGTCCAGTCCACAGTCCAGTCCACAGTCCAGTCCACAGTCCAGTCCACAGTCCAGTCCACAGTCCAGTCCACAGTCCAGTCCACAGTCCAGTCCATAGAGTGGCTTGTCTTTTCTGTGAACAAGTTAAAATAAAAAATTTAAATAACCCCCGACACAATTCCAGGTGATGCTGCAGTGTCGGTTCAAGGTAACTATATTCTTCTAATATCATTGAAGTAACAGAATACTAAATTTCGAATCGATCAGACATGTGGAAGATGCGCACATCCAATCATCAAATAGAAAAGAGCTGATAATCTTGAAACGGCTGAACCGATTTTCTTGAATTGTAACTAAGAACACTCTCGATCAAGACACCTTTCAAACCCACAAATAATAATCAAATTCAGCCGTTTCGAAGCTACGAGGGAACAGACAGATACACACGTTAAACTTATAACACCCCTCTTTTTCCGTCGGGGGTTAAAAATTGTAGGACAGCATCAACATCAGGTGACAGTTAGTTCCTTTTACTGTGAAAGGTTTTTTACGAGTAATGTCACTTGTCAGTCAGTCACTACTCACTGAAAGTTCGTGTTGATGTTTGTTGACCACTTCGGTGTACTGATGGATGCACAATCCTAGTTTTCGTTTATGGCATAACTACTAGCGGCCCGCCCCTGCTTCGCACGGTTCTTACGACTTGACAAAACATCGTGATTTCTTTATTATTTGTAAGTTTAATATTAATTTATTATACCTACATAAACCTTCAGGATTAAATTCTCTAAATAATGGTGAAATCCGTATGAAAATCCGTTGCGTAGTTTAGAAGCGAAAAGCGAATTTACTTTATAATATATGTCGCATCATGGGTGGCCGAGATGCGAAACATCGGGTCTTCTTCACGATCCGACATAATTTAGGTAGGTGTGGGCACTGTAGTGGGTACTCGAACGAAAAGATAATTCCACTTTAAAATAACTTTAATAAACTACCGAACGAAACAACCACGTCCGTCGGAAACAAACACGTGCGTTGGTACTGAGCGTTTGCCAAGACTGTCCGAGCTCGACTGTCCACTCTAGACTGTCGCAATATTCGGTCTCTCCTCCAGTCCGCGCTGCATCCCCTCTACCGACGATCGCGTCCAAGCGGTAGGGCTCGCTTGCGTTTCCGATCACGTGATCATTTGTTTACGTTTCACATTGTTAGATGGCGCTATACGCTAAACTTGCGCCATCAATCCACGACACGGCCATCCCTGACTAGCACCCGTCCTCGGGTGTAGTACCTGTGGACAAAATATGCTCAGAGAATAAACTGACTCGGCTATCCTGCCGATACCTAGTAACTAAGGTAGCTCGGCTATCCTGCCCATACCCAATAACCAAGGTAGCTCGGCTATCCTGCCCATACCCAATAACCAAGGTAGCTCGGCTATCCTGCCGATACCTAATTACTAAGGTAGCTCGGCTATCCTGCCAATACCTAACAACTAAGGTAGCTCGACTATCCTGCCGATACCTAATACCTAAGGTAGCTGTATCTCATTGGTTCTTTAATTCCTCTATGTCTAGGTACAATAATCAACCGTCTTCGTTCGTTTCGTTTATTCACTGTGTACGGTGCACCCCACACAACACTAGTCATTAGAAAAGGTTCAAACAATAAGTTAACTAAAGAAAATCAAAATAATTGTAACGAATCAGTTACTATTTACAAAAAATAAATTTCATCAGAAACTCATGAAATTTTCATTATAATCTGTGCACCAACACAAGCCAGAATCGCAGCAACGACTAGATACAGACCAGTTGCCACATAATAATTATGCTACAACACAGGAGACGGTCTGTGCCCCAACATAGACCAAAATCGCATCAACGATTCTATGTAGACCCATCGCCACATGTGCTTACTGCACATGAAGTGCGGTCGAGACCCATCGCCACATGTGCTTACTGCACATGAAGTGCGGTCGAGACCCATCGCCACTCGTGCTTACTGCACATGAAGTGCGGTCGAGACCCATCGCCTCATGTGCTTACTGCACATGGGGTGTGGTCGAGACCCATCGCCACATGTGCCCACTGCACATGAGGTGCGGTCGAGACCCATCACCACTACACATGAGGGTTTCTGTGCACCAACACAAACCAAAATCGCACCAATGGCAACGATTCTCATAGAAATGTAGCGCAATATGTGCTTCAACACATGAAGCGTTCTGTGCAACACAGTGTTCAACACAGACTGGAATTTACCAATCACCAAGTTTAACCATAAAAAAAACAAAATTAACTAATCAGTTAAAAGTTAAAATTACCAAAATTTCATTTAATTAGCAATGTTTACTCAACTCATGAAATTTTCATCTCACTGATGATTATTTGTAGACCCATCGCCACATGTGCTTACTGCACATGAGGTGCGGTCAAGGGAGACCCATCGCCACATGTGCTTACTGCACATGAGGTGCGGTCAAGGGAGGACCCATCGCCACATATGCTCTCTGCACATGAGGTGCGGTCAAGGGAGGACCCATCGCCCCATGTGCTCACTGCACATGAGGTGCGGTCGGGAGAGACCCATCGCCAAATGTGCTTACTACACATAAGGTGCGGTCGGGGGAGACCCATCGCCAAATGTGCTTACTACACATAAGGTGCGGTCGGGGGAGACCCATCGCCAAATGTGCTTACTACACATAAGGTGCGGTCGAGAAGTTAGAGTATGAGTAGACAAGCCATTCTTAATCCGAGGTGGTTACACTACCACTATCCTCAACTTTAACATTAATTCTCGAGGAACTTGGTGATCGGGAATCCGCCTCACACGATCATGAGGGTACTTGTAGGTTCACTTAGAGTCAAGAGCCGCTAGTAGGTTTCTGTGACCGTCTAACACATCGATAGTCTTAAATGGGCCTTTGAATTTAGGATTAAATTTTGTCTGATTCCTTTCCTCTGTTTCTATTTAAAAAAAAACATCTTAGAGTCAAAATTACTGTCAGTCACAATATCATCAGTTGTCACTAAACTAACCTTAGAAAGGCGACGATTAAAAGTAAGACTAGGATCTACAAGCCGAATTTGTAACTGTCCTATTTCAACACGCGATCACCACTAGAAAAAACAAGACGAGTCATTCTGCCTAACCTTTTCCCAATCATGTTGGGGTCGGCCTCCAGTCCAACCGGATGCAGCCGAATACCAGTATTTGACATGGAGCAACTGCCTATCTGACCTCCACAACCCAGTAACTGGGTAATACGATACCCCCTGGTGGTCTGGTGGCCCCGCACGGAACTGGCTGACAGCCTCCAATAAACTGCAACGCATGCAGAGACTAGCCTGCATGGCAACTACGGGCTGCATGAGGACTACACCGACCGCGGCCACCGAAGCCATGCTGGAACTACCACCGCTCCACCTGTTCATTCAGCAGGAAGCGACGATGGCGGCGGTACGTCTAAACACAATAAACCTCTGGGGTAAGAGAGTCACACCACACACCGCGCTATTCGAGGGATTCCCCATCACCAAAGCTATAAACGACCGGGTACCCAAACCATTTTTCTTCGACAAAAAATACAAAATACAACTCCATGAAGACCGGCTATGTGAGGGCCTGCGCCCCTCAGAGCTAAGAATCTTCACAGATGGATCCAAAACAGGTAGTGGTACGGGTGACGGATTTTTTTTGGAGGACCTTAACATTCACATAGCCGCACCTCTGGCGGTTCACAACACAGTGTTCCAGGCGGAATGCATGGGCATCTCTCTGGCTGCTACAGCCATTATGGCCAGGGAAGTTAAGGACCACTCAATCCGCATACTCTCAGACAGCAGGGTTGTCCTGCAAGCACTAGACAGTCATACAGTTGATTCTGGACTAATACACGAGTGTCACCTTCGCCTCAACTAGGTGGGTAGCCTCAATAATATAACCATCCAATGGATCAAAGGACACAGCGGCTCGCTAGGCAACGATGCAACCGCCGAATTTGCCAGAAGGGGATCGAGCATGGCGCCAGTGGGGCCGGAACCCACAGTGCCACTCCCCTTCGGGCATCCACGCACTCCGGTAAGGAAACGCACCAGGGACCAACACCACAAGCCGTGGGAGAACCAAGGCGAGTGCAGGCAGGCTAAAGCACTCCCCAAAATGGATGGCCGCCTCACGAAACCGTTTCTCGGACCAACCAAACAACAGCCGCGCACAGCTACTGCAGCCACAACTGGCCATGGGTCCCCCAACAAACACCTCTCCGTCCCAGGGGCCACCGACAGTCCGCCGCGCAGGGCCCGCATGGAGGAGGACGAGAGAGTAGCCCATGCGCTCCCAAACCGCCCGGCGGTCGCCACTCACAGGGCAAAGCACTTCGGCAACCCAGGCACCCTCTGTGAAGTTGCCAGGAACATCAAGGCGCCGCCGTCTCCTCCTGAGGAGCCGGGGTGGATCGAACAACCGACCTCCCACCCGCACGCAAAATACGCGCACCGACGTGGAGCCGCGGACACCAACCCGCCCCACCCATTACCTATTACCTATTACCCCTTGGTAAGACTTGCTGTCAGACCTTCGGGCCTCTAACGACTCGCAACGACTGTCAAAGATCCACGAATGGCAGCCGGGACCAACGGCTTAACGCGCTTTCCGAAGCACGGAGGAGTCTCGGTATGTAAAGATGGTCACCCATCCACGGACCAACCCCGGCCAGCGCAGATTAACCTGATGGATCGACCCGTGCGGCTGTTATTACTTAGCCACGAGCTCCTCGTTGAAAAAGAAGACGAGTATTCTGACAAATCATCATGGCATCAATTCACTTGGAACGAACTCTGTCGGAACGTCAGTATTCACTTTATCAAAATCAACTTGAAAACAAGAATCGCTTTTAACAACCAAAACTGTCGTGATAAGGCGACACAAAACAACACTATCAGATGTCATACTACCGTTAAATCTCTCCGTCAATCATTTTTAAGACAATTATCCAGTACAACATGAAATGAGATCTCTAAACGCTGATTGTTAATCATAATCTCGGATAAAACTTGTAGGGTACTTTTCACACTACTATCTAGGTGTAACCGATCCGCGTTAAGTTTACAATATCATTTGAACACTTGCCGCACCACAATATTTGGTCAGATTCGACTCCAGAATCGTAGTAAAATGGACATGACTCACCCAGTATTCATCTGCTCAGATTGCTGACATAGCAAACTCACACGCGTCACTCGCTACTCGCCACTGCTGCAGGCGCTGGCCCGGAATTGCCTGGGGCCCTTGTTGTGCTGGCGCCTCCATCATTTCTTTGTGGACATCTCGACGCAAAATGTTCGGTGTTGCCACATTGAAAACAGCTGCTGTCCAAACGCTGATTCGGTCACGCCGAAATGGTAGCATAGAATGCATTACTTTTAATTAACCTCACTTGATCGGCAGTCAGACGCTCGGTGACCTGCTTTACTGCAGTTGTGACATTGCAGTGTATTTGACAACTGAAACTTAGATTGCTTGCACTCCGTAGCGGCGTTGGTCGAGTTAGCAATCGAAGCTTTCCTTTTCAAAAACGAGAACGCTTGAAATTCACTCTGCAGCTTGTTATTGTTGACTTCTGTAGTCAAAGCCAACCTGTTTATACGCCCATCAAATTGTGCCATATGAGCAAGCACAGTGGATATGGCAATCTGCTCAAAGCTCATGTTTTTCCAGCGTGATGTGAGCGTAGACATCAATCGGGCGGCGTAAGCAGCATAGCATTCACTTTCCTTGCTTGCACCTGGCTTGCTACTCAGCATTTTAACAAGAGTAACTGCTGATGTGTCAACGAAAATATCGTAACGGGATAAAAACAGGCGTTTGAAGTCAGCAATGTCATACCCGCAAACGATACTTGTGCAAGCCAACGTGAAGCACTTCCTCTCAGAGCCTTGCTTGAGGTTATGATCAGTGCACTTACTTGAAGCGGCACTTCCAATAAGCACAGGTCCGCTGAAGTACACCACGCGCGTCACGGTGCAATACAGGCAAAGAAATATGCTCGGTACCTGCCGCACCCTTAATGGCTTCTATCAGGGATATCATATTCTGATTTTGAGCCGCTAGGCGTACGAAGTATAATCTAGTCACACCGTGACGTCATCACTCCATTCTCCATAATTATTTTCTTCAGTTCGAGTGTATCCCACTTCTGATGTCGCATCATGGGTGGCCGAGATGCGAAACATCGGGTCTTCTTCACGATCCGACATAATTTAGGTAGGTGTGGGCACTGTAGTGGGTACTCGAACGAAAAGATAATTCCACTTTAAAATAACTTTAATAAACTACCGAACGAAACAACCACGTCCGTCGGAAACAAACACGTGCGTTGGTACTGAGCGTTTGCCAAGACTGTCCGAGCTCGACTGTCCACTCTAGACTGTCGCAATATTCGGTCTCTCCTCCAGTCCGCGCTGCATCCCCTCTACCGACGATCGCGTCCAAGCGGTAGGGCTCGCTTGCGTTTCCGATCACGTGATCATTTGTTTACGTTTCACATTGTTAGATGGCGCTATACGCTAAACTTGCGCCATCAATCCACGACATATATATAAATACAGGGTCATTGGTTATATGTCGGCAATCCGTTAAGAGGATATGTAGAAGAAGTCATTTGCAACCAACTGACCCCTTTTGACCCCTATGCCAATGTCAACCATTTTCGAAAATGTTTGAAATAAAAATATTAAATGTCAAATCACTTAAAAATTACTGACTGGAGTCTAAAGGGGTCATTTGTTTGTAAATGACCTCTCCTACATACCCTTAATGACATGTTTGTTTTAGGTAATTATTGATCATAATCATGCAGTTATCAAACAGATAATCCCCTTAAATTGTATGATGGAATTAAATAAATGTCAATATGATAATGAAACAAAACAAATACGAACAAAAAAAGAATAAAGATAATCATCATAAATGTCAATAATAATCATGTCATAATGGGAGAGATTCGCCACACAATAATAATAGCAATAATAATTTAAAATGACGGTACAATTTACAAAACTTACAATTTATAATCTAAAAACTCAATCACACTATAAAATCATTTTTCAATTAAAAACCTCGTCAAATTATTTTTAAATCTAGAGAATGGTAGCGTTTTTATGGAATTTGGTATTTTGTTATTCAAACTTCATAAAAAAATATTTCTATTGCCAGCTAAGCTTATAATAACAACCTAAAACAATATTTACGAGTAAATCATTTAGCCAACCTACAACGAACAAACAACAATACAGATAAGTGATATAAATAGGGTATTACCAAACACAAGCAAATAGAAATATTATCTACACACAATAGCCAGGTAATCCGCCAGCCGACAGCCGCTTTTAACATGATACTCTTGTTTTATTCTATTACGCACACACAGGCAAGTACCTAAGTAATTCAGAACAAAATACATGTCTGTTTTTGTTAGACAGTAATATTGAACATTGTATGGACAAGCAGTAATAGTAGCAGTACATGGTGTTGTGAACATTGGAGGGAATTATTCACGTGGCTCAGTGCAACCGCCCCGGGGGATGCGCGAATCTGCTGAGCTACGCGCTACGGGCTACGGCAGTTGGCTACGAGCCGTAGTACCGGCGCTACGCAGGCGCTACGCGGTGCTACGAACTCGCGGTTGGTTAAACACGTGTGTGGACTCGTATTTATTTTTATCTGTGCTGTATATTTTAGTGAAAAGTTTGAATTATTTTTGATCTGTATGACATATATTTCTAAAATAACTTTAATACTATTTCGTACTTTGTTTTGTATAAAGATCAACTAATTAGAAATAAATAGATGTGGTATCTCAGCTCAATTTTAATGACATAGTATTCTATAGTGTACTACAGTGTGTAGTGTGCTGGTTGGTAAGCGTTAACCATTAGTAAATAAATGATTAGGATGAGGTTTTCTCACAATACATACATATTTTCGTGTCTCAGACAGGGTCTGATAAAAATAGAATGATTAATATAAAGCGAAGATGAGCTGGATTTTATCAAACTGAGCTCATTAATTTATGATGTTCGTTTTAAATAAAGAGTAGGCTGTTGGTTGCTGTAGTTTAAATATATATAAGAAAATGTGTTTGTAGTTTCATCGCGAATGCTTAAAGTTAAGAACTTCGAAAGTCAATCACAGTCACACACACACACACGATTTGTTTATTTCTCAGTTAGTGTTAATGATGTTCTGGCAGTTTGAGTATTTTATGTGGCGTACTCAAATTTCTTTTCTTTGGTATTGTTCGAGTCGCTGAGCTCCTTAAGTTCTGAGTTGAGCTCCACGATTACTGACAATTGCTTGCACTGACTGGACAGGTCCACTCAAATCTGTGTGGTTCTTTCCTCAAAAGACCATTTCAGACACTATCTACATGGTCCTCATATGGCCTGACCAAGATTATGTCTGGACTTTAAAAGAGACTGCGACCTCTGAGTTTGTTTCAGCCTTTTTTCTCAGACTTGTCAGATAGGAAACGCCGACCTCATCTAGCTTAGCTCTAATATTTTTTAATATGACGTGTAAAAGTGATTCTGTTATCCTATTTACAGAATAAACAATTTCATTTCATTTCACAGGTATTTTAAAAGGCATAAATATATGTTAGACTACCTACTACTAAAAGTTCGGTGGCTTCCTTAGCGCATAGCTCTTAAATATTTTTTATGGTTATTGGTAATATCTCGGCAATCCGTTAAGGGGACGTAGGAGAGGTCATTTGCAACCAAAATAGCCCTCATGACCCCTATGCCAATGTCAACCATTTTCGAGTAATTGGACATTTTATATTTTAAAATGTATGAAATAAAAATATAAAATGTCAAATGACTCAAAAATTAAGTCATTGGCATAGGGCTTTGCCATTTATTTTTTTGATTCATGCTGTCCGTTTGGTTTATACAGGGATATTGGTTATATGTTGGCAATCCATTAAGGGGATGTAGGAGAGTATATTTTTATTTTATACACTTTAAAATATAAAATTTCAAATTACTCGAAAATGGTTGACATTGGCATTGGGGTCATCGGGGGTCTTTTAGTTGAAAATGACCTCTCCTTACCTTATTGCCAACATATAGCTAATAAAACAATAAAACCTTGTATACGAAAAAAAATATGAGACGTTTTCCTATTTAACATTTTTTTGTTTGATTTTATAATGAACACAATTTCGGTAAAAAAATATTGAAACTACTGTAACATACCACATTTTACTTTAGTTTTATCACTAGATAATTTCACCAGAATACTAAACCAATTGAAAGACAATTTAAGGCACATACAAATGATAATAAAAAACTAAACGTTCAGTGAGAATAAGTGAACAATCTTCAGGAGACTGTAGTGACAGACACAATGTACTCCTCGATGTGGTTCATGAGCATCGTGGCCCTGCTGGTGGTGGATGTCAGGACTGGAGCCCTGCAGGATGGAGGTAAGCAGAACATGGCTAGGCATTGAACATATATGTATTTCAGACACAGGCAGAAATTAGTATTTGTTCGCTCGATTTGCTCTTTTGAAATTGCGTACATAGTTGCGTAGGTATTCTCGACATCAGTCTTCGTTTTAATTGCAATATTGCAATTAAATTAAATGCAATTCTGATACGCTGCTATCTTCCAATCAAACTACTCAAGTTTGCGGATAAAATATAGATATTTCGTTAAAAAATTCGAACATGGTTGTGGTTGTTGGCATGGTTTTAGTTAAGATTTACAAAGTAGAGGTAATATCATTAAAATGTCTTATTTCTCGTAGAAGATAACTATTTTAATTTGCTGTCGAAGCAAACAATAGTCGAGCGCTATATTGCCCGTTCCCTACAATACCAGTCACCTGCAATTCTCTGTTCATTCGATCCACTTTTAGTTTTAAAGCAATTCAGTGCACATCCCGCGGAAGGTATTCCGCCTTTATCTATAGTCGAGCGAAGTGAGGCCAATAATCCTCGCTCTCAGACGCGCCTCGGGTTTCCTCGTCCGGTCTATACATACTAACGAGCTTTCTATCACGACGGCTAAGAGAACCCTCTGACTTGACTGTTAACTATTAAATGAGGAGAAACTTTGCAATTATTTGAGCTGTATCGATTTCAAGGTGTTATTGCATCTGGGAATTAATAAGTTGTTTAATTAAAATATGTTGGCAACGTTTGCATTTCATTATTTTATTTATTAGAGCACCCTCACAGCACACGGCCGCACGGGTCGTTCGAAGCTACCGCGGTGCGTTTGAGGATGGGTGACCATCCATTACATATCGAGACTCCTCCGTGCCTCAAAAAGCACGTTAAGCTGGCTGTCATTCGCAGATCTTTGACAGTCGTTACGCGTAGTCAGGAGCCCAAAAGTCTGACAACCAGTGGATATCGTGTTACCCAGTAACTGGGTTGTGGAGGTCAGATAGGCAGTTGCTCCATGTAAAATACTAGTATTCAGCTGCATCCGGTTAGTTGGGATAAGGCTAGGCAGATTGATTTTTAGAGCAATCTCAGGCCGGTATTCTAAAAGTGAGCTCAGTAATAAATATCGATTGTTTGTGACTATCATGACATGAACATGTTATAAATTGAATCTTTTATGAAATATGGTACCTATATGTTATTTAAAGCAACATTTTTATTATTTATTTCGACCTATATAAACAAGTCTTTTTGATGGATGGTTTTGAGTGGCACTCAAACTGTCCACGTACTTTACTTTATTTGCGAAAAGGTGTCACTACTATGACAACGAGTCTAGGAAATAACTAACATAATGTTCAGAGCAAATGAAGACTATTCAATGGAGTCCGGCGCCAGTCGCTCTCTATAAATCGGATGATGCAACTGAACCGCATTTGATTAAACTGGTAACTGGATTTAAAATATAAAGGAAAAGGACAGGAGCATGATGGTTTGTGTTCAGAACTAACGATGCATCAAACTACGTGTCATACCGGCGTGGCAGCGGTTTAGAAAACAAGTTCCAATAACGAACCCCGCTGTTTGTTTATTTCAAAAATTTCCATGTTGGTACCGCACCGCATAGGGAAATTGTACCGAGTGAACGTTACCTGGTCTGCGGTGTGGCAAGCTGGTGGAGGGGGTGGGGGGGAACAAACCGACCAACCCACTTCAAAGGACGCACTTCGTTGAAAATTTTATTCAACTCGAGTTTGAATCAGAAGAGGAATTAAAACAAAATGTCGTTTTACGACGTTTTACAAAGTTTCCCTTTCTTTTACTACCTGATTGGGACGTTTTATTTGAAATGTTGATCGTTAATCGATTAATTTTTCTCTTTGTATGTAGGTAAGTCAATTTTGTAACTTCCCTGAAGTGAATGGAAGTATTTTGCTTTGAAAGACTTTTACTCGACGGAAAACCTATTGTTAGAAATTATATTGATTGTCAATCTAACACCGTATTTCTTGTAACCGGTACTGCCGATCAGGAGGATCTGAGTTTGATTTCAAAGTTTGAAAGTATTATTGAATTTTCCAGAAAGAATATTTTTAGTAGAAGTCGTAGGTTTGAATTAGGTATGCGTAGTATATGTTAACATTTTTGGTAAACAACATTTATGATAATTTTAGCAGGATTTTAGCATAATTTTATAAACCTGAATCTTTTTATTACAAAATCATTTCATGAAAGCATCTAATCTTATTTTCACCGCAGGTTAACGTTTACAGCCGAACACGTCCCAAAGTAAATAAATAAGGTGTTTCAACGTTGAATGGAAAACACGTCCAAAATTGCTTTCACTCTCGGATCTTACTGTTACTCAAAATAACTGAGCACATTGCAATTGGAGTTTCAATGTTACAATTTCCGGGAATCAAATCCGGGTTATTGAATAAGGCAAGGGCTCCACTGTCTGTATGCAGACGGTCGGGTGTTTTATACCCTGTTTGAATAAGGGACGAGCGGTAAATACCAATTTCAAAGTTCCCGCAGACGGCGGCGACGCCGGGGGCAAAGACTATTCATATGTGGCTGTTACGATATAGTTATAGCATATTCGGCATTGATTTATCTACTTGGATCGTACTTTAGGTGTAGTTCACAATATTTTATTTGAAGCCATGAGAGGATTTATGTAGGTGTACCCTGTTACGATTGGATTTCTCGGTAAGCAACAAAACTAATTTGTTTAGATTTATGTGATTAATCCTTATGTGATATTGTGAATACAACACAATACTCTCCAACAAATAGTACAGGGTTACTGGTAATATGTCGCCAATCAATTAAGGGGGGGGGGGGGGTCATATGCAACCAAATGACCCCTTATGACTCATATGCCAATGTCAACTATTTTCGAATTGTTCGAAAAATTGTTGCCATTTGCTTAGGGGTCATAAGGGGTCATTTGGTTGCAAATGATCTCTCCTACGTCCGCGTCCCCTTAATGGATTGCCGACATATTATCAATACCGCTGTATAAAGCGCAAAATATTTACCGGTAATGATAGTGAAAACTGCACACTTGTGTTAGTAATCGCTTTACCAAGCGTAGTCCTAAGATGACGTGGTTATCATGGACATAATTATGAACTGTTCACTGCAACTGTTAAAATCATACAAAAAGTATTTTATTTCTAAATTCTGTTTAATAGTGGAATTTCGTTCCAAACTCGAAAACATTCGATATTTATTTCAGAATTTAGCAGCAGTATTAAACTAAATATTTTTTAGCTTCGCTTCATTTGTTTTATTCTCATATACAGGTGTTTACTCACACATTCACAAGCCACGAAACTCACATGCTTATTGTTGGATTGAGAATCGAGCCCGATACCCATAGCGCAGAAATCGCTCAGCCATGCCGGTCGAGCTGTCTGCATCATAACAGATCGGTATATACTTACCTACAATGAATGACCTAGTTTTCCATCTACGCGTGTCTTCATATTTTAAAACAGTTTTCATAATAATATTAAATTCTCCAGTCTCCTTCTTTCATGTTTCATATCCTTACCAGTTTATTTCTATGGAAGTCTCTTCCAGAAATTCATTGAAGAAGTAGGTCACTTGTCCTTTATTAAGAACCGTGATTCAGAACAGTTTTTAGGGTTCCGTACTCAAAGGGTGCGAACGGGACCCTATTACTAATTGACAGACAGATGACACTAGAAATTTTCACAGTATGTACTGTTATGGCTGCTACAACAACAAATAATAAAAATCAAATAATGTTAAAAATTAAAGGGAAGGAACCATACAAGGAACGTTATGTAGTGTGGTATGGAACCCTTCGTGTGCGAGTCTGATTCGCACATGGCCGCTTTTTAACCCCCGACGGAAAAAGAGGGGTTTTAAAAGTTTAACGTGTGTATCTGTGTATCTGTCTGTTCCCTCGTAGCTCCCAAACGGCTGAACCGATATTGATTATTATTATTTTGTTTCAAACTTGTCTTGTTCGAGAGTGTTCTTGGCTACAATTCCAGAAAATCGGTTAAGCCGTTTGAAGATTATAAGGTCTTTTCTATTTGATGAATGGATGTGCGCATCTTCCACAGGTCTGATCGATTCGAAATTTAGTATTCTGTTACTTCAATGATATTAGAAGAACATAGTAAGCTTGAACCGATACTGCAGCATCATCTGGAATTGCGGTGGTGGTTATTGGAGGGTTTTTTTTTCTTTTTAGAGGTCTTTGTTTTTGTGGCTTAGTCCCATCTCATCCCCCTTCCCAACTCATCCCCCACGCATGGGGGTTATTACATTTTTTAATTTTAACTTGTTACTGCGAAACATTACCACCATTCTACGTATAACAAAAGCAATACGGCTCTTTTCTTACAGTTGACATAAACATGACATAAACGTCTTTAAACGCGGTCTGACCACGCGGTCGTAAAGCGTTTACTGTCAGTGAAATAGGGCATTTAATGAAATAATAACTAAAGATATAAACGTGGTGCTAAATACTGATCGACGCCGCAGGGAGGCTGTTAAGCTCTGTTCAATCTTAGATCGCCTGGAGGCTGGAGCTTAGATCCTTTACGGTTACTGTCTCTATGGGCAGTAATTCGATTTGGAGAAAGATGGGACAAGATAACTGTGAAGTATTTTAATAATGTCGAATAAAACGTTTGTATTTTTTTAATTAAAAAAATGGACGTCGTTCTTTCTGCTTTTATGAACATGTTGCAGTTTACATAACAAAATATAGATGTTTCTTGTCTTCTAATTTCCACGTTAGTACATTTCTGTCGAGGCCAGCAACTCAAACATTGATGGACGATCGTGAAAATGTGGACCGAGGCGTAGCCGAGGCACACATACGTGAGTACATCAATGCTTGGTTGCGGCCAAGGCTTGATTAGTACTTTTCTAAAATAATGCGCGGAAATTCAAACAAAGTAAGTTTCGATAAATACTTGTACGTACTGACGGATAGCAATAATTTTTCACGCGCCAATTATGTGTTCATTTGTTTCTTCTTTACTTTAAATCGAAATTTAAATAAAATCTTTGATAAGTTACCTCCTTGATTGTCATGTGTTGAAGTAAAAAGTTAGTTCCATTTTTAAATAACACGACAGCTGATATGAGTTTTCATAGTAATTTATTTGGCCGCTACACAAGACAGATATGGATTTTCATAGTAACATTGCTGGCCGCATCGTCATTTGTTTTTGATCAGTACAGCAATTTCGATTTATCTCGAAGAAGGTTGTCAAAATAATGCTCGAATTTCCAAGCATGTTTGTGAAAAATTATTGACCTATTCACGGGTTATCTATAACCTACACTTTCATCGCCAGAAGTCTTGAGTTTCGGCGACAAATTGATTAAGCACACACGACACCGTACATAATCTAAACTAATATTATAAAGAGGTAAAGCTTGTTTCTTTGTAAGTTTGTATGTAGGGGGTAATCTCCCCCTGGAGGATTCCCGGCCACCGTAGGCGCGGGCTTGCGGGCGGTGAGCAATGGGTAGCTCGCCCCCGATAAGGACCAGGCCCGGGTCGACGGCGCGTTGTGTTCCACGCGCGCCTCAAAGAGATGTCAGCACCAATGGCGGGGCCCACCAGGGCCGATGCCTGCCGGGGTTGCGGGAAAGTCCGAAAGGGATACCGTGGCCCCTGGCAACACAGGCAACTGAAGGAACACGGGTGGGTTTTACTCAGTAAGAGTCTGACACGCCCTCCCGCTCGGCCCAGAGCGGGAGAAGTCATTGGATGATTTCCCACCCAAAAAAAAAAAAAAAAAAAGGGGGTAATCTCCGGAACTATCAGTCGGATTCGAAAAAATATTTTTGCATTGGATAACCCAATTCTTGAGGAAGACTTCTTGTTCTTCTTCTATAGGCTATGTAACACCACGCTACCACCCTTATGAGCCGAGCAAAAAGAAAAAAAGTCAGTAAGAAAATTGCGGGCGATGGGTTGCGACGCGGTGGGTCGGGGGCCGAAATTTCACGCGGAAGAAGTCGCGGGGAGAAGCTAGTAAATAACAAATTGATGACAATACCATCACGAACAAATTCTGTTTTGTTTAGTGGTCGATTATTCAGTTTCACTGGTTATAAGGTTATATAACAAATTAACACAAGTATATAGAGAACTGCCAATCAATCGTTTTAAAACAGCATTACTCAAATGGCTTATAGAAAGTTCATTCTATTTGGTGAATGAGTACCTCAACTCTAAAGATTACTGACATTTTACTATTATAATTTGACAAATGATTGACATTCTTATTATAATAACTATGATTTGTGTTCCAATTTTATTAGCTTCGTTAATTTGTGTTAATGTAATTTTGCATGCTAGTTTTAGCGGATTGTTTTAGAAACTATTAAAAAAACCCGTCCGAATAATATACTACAGTTCTTGCAAATAAATTTCATTTCATTTTACTTTGTAGTACTTACAAAGTATAGTTATAAATTGTTTGCAGTGACTGTGAAACTTAATACCGTTGTAACATCACCCTGTGGTGTTGAAAAAATAACACGTATAAAACTAAAAGTCAAGCGATATTTATTCAAAGTTAAGATAAAATCAAATTGTGGTGTCGAATATATTCGTGAATGACTTACACTACGTAATATATAGCCAAAAGAATTCCCGAAATCTTGACTAGCCTTACATACTTATAACGCCTTCCCACAGACGGGTCATGACCGACGCGTGTATTTTCACGACTCAACATACAGGGTGACATTTTAGTTAAAGGGCTGTTCAAGGATCCTCCATTCCTAATATGCGAAACGAATATGACCTTATTTTTTTAACCTTTAGAAAACGATAATATCTTTAAGTACCCACTTATCGTAGAATGGGGTAACACAGTTGTGTAGGTACGTCGTGAATAAAAATGAAAAACACTTAGCGAAGTTGAAAAGAGAATTTAACCTAAAGTTTCTAAACCATCATAGTGTATGTAACGTTAAGTAAAGTTTTAACGTAACAGTACGGCAAATTTGTGTTAAATTACACAAACTAGCTGTTCTCACTCTGCCTTGCCTTGCCTTTTCCAAACGATTTTTGAGGTCAGCTTCCAGTCTAACCGGATGCACCTGAATACCAGTATTTGACATGGAGCACCTGCCTATCTGACCCAGTAACTAGGTAATACGATACCCCTTGGTAAGACTGGTTGTCAGACTTTCGGGCTTCTGACGACCCCTAAAGACTGTCAAAGATCCACGAATGACAGCCGGGGCCCGGGACCAACGGCATATCGTGCTTTCCGTGGCACGAAGGAGCCTCGATATATAAAGCTCACCTATCCACGGACCAACCCCGGCAAGCGTAGCTTAACCTGATGGATCGACCCGTGCGGCCGTTTATTACTTAGCCACGAGCTCTTCCGCTCTAATTAACACAACTAGCCGTTCTAATTAATGCAAAACAACAAGAAATTAACACAACAACTAGGCGCATTTGTTTGAACATAATGCTACCTAACTTTCCTGATACGCTTCGCCAATGTACCCTAAAATATTGAACATCCCATCTTTTACCTCGTGGCTGGAAATGTGTTCACCCTGTAGGCACAGTTCATACATAGTTGTGTTGTAGCAAGTCGTGATCAAAGTTCGGAAGGGTTGTGCACACCGCAGTTCACAAACCCAGTTCAACATAGTTTGTCGAGAGGGCCGCGAGTGTCACGCCGAACTTTCGTCTTCGCCTGACTTATGATACGCAATTACTTACAAGTCAACTAATATTATTTGATTTTGCTTCGGACTTCAGAAGTCCAATTCTAGTACTTAAAAAACTTTCAAGTCGCAATCTAATCTAAAAATGTTAGTATTAATAAAACGTTGGGGAGTTTCGATGGACTAGTGGTCGCAAATGCGACTGCTGGGTCCTGGGTCGAGCAAAGTGTTAATGGGTTTTTCTATTTGTAATTTCTCAGTAGCAGCCCTAGTCTGGATTTTTGCCCGGTTAATGGCAATAGGTTCGTTAGTTATGTTTAAGCCCCATGAAATAGGAGATTACATGGGACTTAAACATAACTGGCGAAATGTGGGTGTACTAAAGGTACACCTCTGCCTAACCCTTCGGGGAACACAGGCGTGGTTTTATTTTACGTTGGAAACGAAAGTAAATGGCGCACGGCGGATAGTCAGACTTGGTACCATCTTGCTGCCTCGCATATTTTTCTGAGCTCAAATAGTTGGTTCCGATACGGGATAAAATTGAGCAAAATATAAAGCAATATATTCGCCGTATCAAATTACACCTAGCTAATGTATGTATCCTCTAACCTGGTTTTCGACCTGCTTTGTTTATTATTGTGTATATCACCTGTGCTTACAAAAGATTCTTGTTTTTTTATTGTTCTTGGCTCTACTCCAAGTTCCCGACAAAGCCTAATCGAATTTGCTCGATATGTGCACTTCACCCCGTAGTAAGATATTTGCCGTTTGGAATTACATTTGCACAGGAAAAATACAGGATAGTTTTTACTTAGAATTTCTCTCATGTTTGTGTATTCTGAGTAGAGTAGAGTACCGGTCAAATAGTAATAGCTTTTACGAGTACTTATCGTAGTAAATTCTAATTAGTTAGTTAAAAGTCGACAGAGCTTAGTTTCACTTTATTTTCAGAGGGAAACATTTCTAATCGGTTTTTTGTTTAGTATTTAAAACCGTGAATGATATTGAGGATTGGCGAGTTAATTGAGTGCACTTGTCACTATATCTAGGTATGTAATACTGATAGATTAGATAGGCAGGTCAAGCGAGTTGTTTGACGGCAAACGATATAGCACACACGCTGAAAGGCTGCTAAGTTCCGCCTTTGACCGAAATCTAACATTTGTACCGGCTCTGTTCAACTCACCAATCTGTCAGCTGTCAGAGCCTCATCACAGTATAAAAGGGTACACCGGGTGTGCTTGACATCTGTAGAATGTTGCGCACTCTGTGGCATACATTACTAATGTCCCTTTATTTGCAGACATTCCGGGCCGGTGTCACGCATGCGGCGCGAACGGCACGACGTGTGACGGCAGCTGGCCGGCCGTGCCGTGCCCTGAAGACCGACCGCTTTGTGCCACAGTTGCTATTGGCCCTGGTGAGTTGACATGTACATACATATATGAATCATATGGTAGTTTGTGAGGGTTACATTTTTTTATGGTAAGGAAGAATAATAAGGTGTTGCGATAGGATGGTGTAAAAGAACCTGTCGTGGGAGTACTTAATGGGTTCGATGTTACGAATAAAAAAGCTGCATTATCATGTTTAGATTAAAGAGAAACCATTGGTTCTGTTGGCAGTCGAAGCGTAGTTCCCTACTTATTATTTTTCATAAATTCACCCCGTGTGTGTGCCCTATACTACAACAATCAAAGAACATTCACTGTTCATTCACTTACGAACTAAATGTATGGTTTTTAGACATCTCCAAGCGGTTGGTCGACTCTCTACGTGTCCAGCTGGATGATTTTTTTGAAAAAGACTCAACATCGCGATACATCCTGGCAACGCTGCCAGGCTTGGGCACACTTTGACAGCGATGCGGAATTTTTTATTGGTGCCATATGATTGTTTCCCCTCCTTTTTTATATCCATGTACATATTATTTTATTTAAGTCTGATAGCGTACATAAATACTATGATTAAATAAATAAACTACAATGTTATCGTAATGTATTAAAAAGTAAAAAACTCTAAAATGAAGCTTGCAGAGAATGCATTTAAAAGGAAATGAAAATAACCCCAGAGAGCGCCTGAAGGCGTAATTTCATTACACTCTTGTATGTTATTGCTCTGTCAAAGAAAAATTACTCTTTCAGCGAGGAATGGTAATGTTATTGTGAGTTGAATAAGCGATGAGCGAAATTGGATGGAAATTATCATATTTCTTTATAGCCGACGCCCGACTTAGACCTATAATATTTTTAGATTGAAACCGTTTAAGGTATTATCGGGCTGAATATTAAAATGTTATTAATATTCTCTGCAGATTTCGTTTCATCGTTGGCGTGCGCAGCCGCCTCCACGTCACCGTGTTCGATCAGGAATCCCGCGAACAGCTCACTCGAAGTGACATGTGTATGCAACACTCACCTCTGCAATGCACCGTTCTCACCTGAATTACGGAATGAGCTCCTCAATTTTACATTTACGCTCACAAACAGTAGCACGGACATGACGCAAATATTCTTCCAATCTACAAAATTTGCAAACGTCACGGACGAGAATCTTTACAAAGCGATAACAATTGAAGTTGGTGAAGCGGTGACAATGATTGTGAGGAATTTGTCTCAGCCGACGACAGTGATGACGGTTCCAGGGACAATAAACACTCAGTCTATATTGAGAGACTCGGAGAAGCCGAGAGCCGAGCCTTTGAAGCAGGAGCCGACAGCGCCGTCTGATGATGACGAGGACGAGGGTGAAGGCAGCGGCGCTTACGAGGAGTCGCGGGTGCACAACCACGCCGTGTCGGCCCCTGCCGCGCCCAGCTCGTTCCTTCCTGCCAACGAGAACAGCGCCACTAAGGGAATGGCGCTGTTCTCGTTGTACACAGACTTACTCCTAACCACATTATTCATATACCTAGTAGTCTAGACGCGAAATCCGCGAAACACAAGTACCCTAGGTGTATTCAATTTTTTTCAACTAAGTACAATAATATTAAGAGAGTAATTTATGAATTATACCCAGAGAATTTAACTGATATTAGCGTTGACTTGTTGGGAACAAATAAGTACGTTTTGTAATTTCACATGTTTAAACCGCCATTTTGATTTATGAAGCGAACAACGTTTAAACATTTTAGTGAGTACACTATTTAGGATTTAAGTGCCATCTAGAAATTATGTTGTCCTGCCATTTATTGTCTTTTATAAATAATAAAAGCTCAAAAATAAAACACCATTGAATATACAAAAAAAAATCAACCCTCATTTAAAATATGGTAAAAAATACACGCATTTCGGAAATCTGACAACTAGCATTGTGTTTAAATCATAGAAAGACTAGATGAACTTATATAAATTTTCCTGTTCTTATTATTTCTAAGCAACCCATCCTAGCTGTACCTTTCGCCTTCATACTTTCGAATTGTGATACGTTAGAACCCTCGTGCCAAACATAATATTGTAAATACTAATGAGGTTATTTGATATAGAGTTTCGTGTTCAACAAATTAGGATCGAGTACGTAAACTTTTTGAACAATCACAAACATATATTACAGTAGAATAATTACATTGTATCGAAAATTCACAATTCTCAACATAGACGTATATATATGTACAGTCAACAAAACAGATATATAACAAGGCATAGCTCACTACAATATCCTCTTAAACCATGCTTTGTCGTTAGTGAATAATTAAGAGTATACGTCTGAGTCCAAATTATATTAATCTATCTGCCTAGCCTTTTTCAAACTATACGGGCGTCGGCTACCAGTCTGACCGGATGCACTTGAATACCAGTATTTTACATGGAGCCACTGCCTATCTGACCTCCACGATCCAGTTAAAGAGCAACACGATGCTCCTTGGTAAGACTGGTGCGTGTATTCTTTTGAGTGTGTCTTAATAAATATTTAAAAAAATATTACGCACACAGTAGATAATAAATATTTGCTTCATAAGTATTGCAAAGATGTTAACTCCTTGGTTAGTTAGAGTTACTTATCTGTTTTGTTGGCTGTACATACTCAGGATTTGATTGTACAGACTTAGATAGTAGTTTATGAACTCATATTACAAAAGTTTTGCCATGTGTACTTACAGGTCGATCTTTTAATATGAAGAACTTAATAAAATATAATTTTATTAAGCTGATGAAGGATTTATAAATGCATGTCTAAAATCGACCTGTGAGGATTTAATTGAAGACCGATACTAAAATATAATAGAAAAATTCCGATTATGGGTAGTTTTAGGGAATTTGAACAAGCTGTATGGTCAGGAATTTTAGGACGGCAAGAATGTTGCCAGTCTCATCTTTATCCATACCTTTAGATATAGCGTCA
Source organism: Eupsilia transversa (assembly GCA_914767815.1). Classification (NCBI taxonomy): domain Eukaryota; kingdom Metazoa; phylum Arthropoda; class Insecta; order Lepidoptera; family Noctuidae; genus Eupsilia; species Eupsilia transversa. The sequence continues at coordinate 9,025,428 of OU611893.1, read as the reverse complement.
ATTAATATCACCATCGATCTATTGTTTAAAAAAATGTTGTTGTGATTTATTAAATAAATAAATAAAAATAGTAACCTTTACTTTATTTTTATTTAGTCCCGTCGCCCTATTTACATACCATGTTGAAATGAAAACACTTATTAATACGATGATCTCAACAAAAATATTTAATAACAAAATTGTGAAGCTTCCCCGTAAAAGTTGTGGGTGGAGTCAATGCCCTCCCAACAGTTGTGAACAAGATTTTTTTTGCTATTGCCAAGTAATATCGCTTTTAGATCCATACACGAATTACAAGCAATCTCAAATTCTCGAGAAGTTATAAAAGGATGCCTTGAAATGCTTTCGCAAACAAGAAGAAAAAAATCGGAATTTACAACGCACGTAGGTAATACACAACCATGCAGTTGCTATATCAAGTAAGGATGGTATTAGAGTATTTAAACGAGAAAGTTGCCAGTCCTGTTATGACCGATTCCTATAACATACGGACCGTTATTGTTTTAAGACCCATATATCTTTACTAATAATGAAGCTAAGACAGCATAGCTTTGCATAGTAGACCCTCCCATATCGTCACCTTAGAGTGAAAACCTCGTATACCATGCGAAAAAAATTAATAAAATAAAAATGACCAAAATTGCATCTTTAACATTCATTGCATTTTTCATTTTTATTTTATTAAATTTTTGGAAAGAAACCCTTACAACGGACGCCTTAGATTCACACAATGTTAAGTTGCCTTTTTCGCATATACGAGGTTTTCACTCTAAGGTGACGATATGGAAGTAGCAATCACAGGTAAAATTAGCTTACGAATCTGTTTATATGCCCGGTTTGGTTTGGTAAGTAAAACGATACGTTAATGTTTATAGGAATCGAGCATTAAAGGAGCAAACCACTCATCCACTCGGATCTATCGTTCATTGTATGGACATAAAGCTTTTTCTGACCGGCTAAACCCGATTCCGCGACGATAAGTGTGTTCACTCCCTAATACAACACCGTCGCCCGTTCACCTTAATTGGAACATGTCCAGATGTGAACAACATGGCACAGCTGATGCAATTTATGTTTCTCGACCCGCTTATAAACATGGCCAATAAAAACGTGTTCTATTTGGGGTTCGAGTTTGTTCGATTTTGTGAAAAAGCAAGCATGAAACGTTGGACATTTTAAGCGGTCCCGATATTAGGACTTATGGCAAAGGAAAATATACCAAAGCTTTCTTCCTACTTCATGGAGCCCATACCTATATAATTTCCTTGAGGACTATGTGAACGATAGTACAAGTCTGCCGAGTCTTTAGGAGAATCCAGTGTTGATGTCATAGGTACCTACTATAGCCTCACTGTCACGACGAGTAATCACAATTTCCGTCTCATGCATTAACAGAAAAAAAAATGTTTGCGTTCTTGGTTTTTTTTTAAGTTCTTCGAGATTTATTTTTGTTTATTTATTGATATTCACATATGGTAAGTATAACTAAGAAACTAAGCCCTACAAAACCGTAGTAGTGGTTTGACTGTTGGGTGGCTTATCTTGGTCTGTGATGTAGTTAAGAGTCAATCATGTTGTTAGTATTAGAAATTGTAAAAAACGAGACAACAGACTATTGCGGATATTAAAGATATGAAAACTGGGAAAAATAAGCCGGAAGGCTCTGCTGAAACCTCGGCAATATTCTGAGTAAATCACGCTGAGATCACGCTCTTCGCAGAATAACAAAATGAAATGAAAACCAAACGCACTGTTTCACTGTTGTACACGTAGGAGATTTTTCACAGGATAATAGATAAAACGTGGTTACGTTTTTTTTACGACAAATGTAAAATTTTCTCAGAAAACAAAATGTCGGAGACAAGGTCGGCACGTTTTTGCCGACAATAGCAACGGGTGTTTAGTCGAAATAGATCGACTGCTCAGGTAAGTAATTATAATAATTTTAAATCTCACTTTTCAACAACAGTGAAAACGTTGACGTTCAAGTTAAGTCATTAACTTAAAAAAACCCAAGTTCATACCTTTATAGGTACAAGTTGTGATAGGTATGTGTTTTCAACAAGTTTTGTAAAAAACATGTATCTATCATACTTGTGACGTTGTTCAGACATGTATTGCTAACTACATATTTTGTTCATCTTTTTAACAAGTTTTTTTGATATGTTTTGTATACAGTATATAACTACTCATTACAACTTGTTTTTTTTAGTTATAACAGTAGACGCAACATGAAAAATATATGTTTTATACCGTTGTGTAATCGCGGGGTAAGAGTTTCAATACATTTCAAAAAAATATCCATTTAGGGAGCGATTAAACACAAATATGTAAGTACCTACCTGTATTTCTCAAAAAGCGCAAAGCCAACACTGCAGTCAGAAGTATGTCAGTGTCCTATCAAGGTAGTGTAGGTATGAAAGATGTCGGAACAGTCCTCCAGTACGTGCCGAAGGACACTTATGACTACGCTGCCGCCGAGCCCTCGTGGATACACAGAATTATCTTCAGATCGCCAGCGCTATTTTCTGGATAGAACTTTAACTACATATTACTTTAAGGGGTCAATGAATGCAAGAAATGCTAGATTAAACGATGCAGTTATTTTATCATTGCAACTTATTACGATTGGTATTATTATTGTATGTAGGTAATTTTAACATTCTTTTTTACTTTCTTTGTAAAAACAATGTGACATTATTAAAGTAACTCTAGTAGGTAGGTACCTAAAGGTTTAATTTATGCTCTCAAATAAGCTCTCAAGACTATCAAAGGTAGCAAAACAACAGAGCATATTGAAGTGTGCCGATGAAGAATATCTATGGAAGTCGAGTCAAAGCAGCCTGGCACCTCTTTCAACTTTAAACAAAAGCGGTCTCTGGGGCGCCAAGGACACTCGATGTTCAGCCACTGTCATGTGCAGAGTACAAGGACCAAACTATAGCAACACAACATTATTTGGATTAAGCTTAGGTTGGTTTATTAAGTACTCATCAGAACCCTAATTGCGTAATACACGATCAATCAAAATCTGAATAGTTTTGAAACAGATTGCTAATCCATTGCTTCATAAGTTCGAAAAAAAATCTGAACGAAAATAACGCAATGAATGTTGTTGAACAGATTAGTCTTAATCGTTTACGAAAATGTGTAACGCAATTAGACAGCTGTATGGGCTGTTATTGGGCTCTACAAGTATGGCATTTGATTCTCAAACTATGGGCGTGACGTGACGTATCAAATCAAAGTTATAATGTATTAGCTTTTGACTGCGGCTTCGCCCGCGTGGATGTCGGATAATATCCCACGGGAATGTACTACCGGGATTAAAAGTACTCTATGTGTTAATCCAGGTAAACAATGTATTAATTTCATTATACATACATTGTTTTCATATAACTCACGCACGCCAGTTAACCTCCCAGTCGGCATGCTTTTTTCCGACATATTTCGGCCAATTTAAACAAAACTTTAATGAATTCAACACATACACCATCCTCATGAATCACTCCGTCTAAAGGAGAAAACCGTATGAAAATCCGTTCAGTAGTTTTTGGGTGTATCGCGTTCAGACAGACGCGGCAGGGGGGGGCCTTTGTTTTATATTAATATGACCTGATTTGGGCCAAATACTTTACCATATCATAGCAAAGTATGTGAAATAGATATATACATGAATACAATATGTATAAGTACCTAAAGTCCTCTATAATTGTATTAAAAGTTACATATCCTTCCTTCCTGAATTTCTTTTTTTTCTTCACAGTCTATCTAATACCTTTGAAAATCTATAATACTTTATACATTCTAAATTCCAAACACAGTGTAACAATTGAAGTGCAAAGATGAGGCTGCGCGTTGAAGTGTAGGATACATAATATTATGTGATATAATCTATTCAAGGCATCCCGAGAGTACTTAGAGGCGGGAACTCACTGAATATATTCAGTGAGCTGTTTCGCAATTAGGAAATTAACAATTAAATAAGGCAATATTTCTGTGACTGTTTACTAGGTAACTATAGGTACTTACTTAAGTAATGATTCTACAGAATAATTGAAATACTAATTTTCTCTACGCCAATAGCTACAAATTACTATATTATACCCCTAGCTATAGGTACTGTTTCTTTCATATGTTTAACTAGCTGCTGCCCGCGGCTTCACCCGCGTGAGTGTCGGAAATTACCCCATACATCCCCATGGGTTTTAAGTATAAATATTGAGTTTCGAGTTAATCGGACAGCGCGTTAAAATTCTTCCATACAAACTTTGACACACCCCAACCGTAGGATAGGATACTTTTCCGGGATAAAAAGTACCCAGTGTGGTGCCCAGGATATTAAAGAATAATTATACCAAGTTTCATCGTAATCGAACCGGTAGTTTTTGCGTGATGCCTGAACAAACAGACAGACAGACAGACAGACAGACAGACAAAAATTTTTTTAATCAAGTTTTTGGGTTCGGTGTCGGTCTAGTAACACCCCCTGCTATTTATTTTTTTGATATTTTCAATGTACAGAATTTTCACTTCTACAGATTTATTATAAGTATAGATTATACTACTACTGTAAAGTATCTTAAAATATATAAACATGACATCACGCCTGTAATATCTGTAAGGTAAGGCAGAGGTGCATCTATAGTACACAAACATTGCGCCAGTTATGTTTAAGTCGTGTAATAGGGGCAAGCCTGTTGCCATCAACCGGGCACAGATCCAGACTCCGGGCTGCTACTGAGTAATTCCAGGTGGATAAACCAAATAACACATTGCCCGACCCGGGAATCCAACGCAGCACCGCATGCTCAGCAGTAGCGCTAGCGACCACTAGACCAATGAGGCAGTAAACTCATAAAAGCCTGCTAAAAACCCAATAACACCTTAAGGTCAGCAGTAGCGCTTACGACCACTAGACTAACGAGGCAGTCGGTTTTTTAAAGGTATGAGAAACAGGGTGTAAAGAAAAGGGGCGATCCTCAGACCAGACGGGTGTTGTGTCTGGCGGGCAACTGCCCAACGATTGATGTTGGATAGTCTTATATATGTTGATTGCGCCTTAAACTCCTCTGTTAGATAAACACGTGATCCTGTATTTCTATAATAGGTAACTGTTGTACATACTTCTCGGTTTCCCCCAGTTTTGGAAAAACAATCTTCCTCTCTTTTGTCATCTTAGTTACTTTAAGCATTGTATCTATTTGTATGGTACCTATACCTATATTATAAAAGCTAAAATCTACTGGGCCCATTTGAAGTACTCTAGTACTACAACCATAAGTAGGTATGTATTTAAAACGTACGGCGTGTTTACACCGAGAATCAAAGACAATACGAAGGTAAAAAAGTAAAAAGGTTTACAGCACCGTGCGTTTTAATACAGACTTCTGAAATATTCAGGCTTATTCAAAAAAGTGGTCTTTTGTGCCTACTTTGTATCAACGAATTGGATAAGTAGGTAGATACATAAATAAACACACGTTAGTACCTGTATATTATGCACACGTTAGTACCTGTACTATAATTCTGTAACCATCTCACCGTGAAAACTTAGGCGTCCGTCCACCCGATGCTAGGAATTGACACTATTGGCAGCTCACTTCACGCTCACTTCACTTAAGTTTTCACGGTGAGATTTTAACAGAATAGACCGGCTGTAGGTATATGCACACGTTAATGTAGGGACGTGTATATTAGAACAATTGTTTTATTCATAGTAAGACATAGTAATTCAGTAAAACTAGTCATAAGTAGTTTATATGAATTTTTACAGACAGACTTCTTGAATATTTTGACCCTGAATTACCTACTACGAATACGAAAGTATGTTATTAGTTACAAGATAAAAAATAGTAGAATACGCTGAAAGTACTTACGAATGATATTAATTTATAAGTGGATTCTAAGAAATCTTCTTTAGTACTTACCTATAAAGAACAAAAAAAAGATAAAAAGGCTTGATACACACTTAATGATTTTACTGGCAACACTGAGTCAGAAGTTCCGTTGGCTTAGTGGGGTAATGGCTTGGTAGTGGGGATTAGTCTACGCCTAAGCAGAAACGATTCCTTTCTAAGACCATTCTTGTTCTTTTGCTCATGTCAAGCGGTCACTCCAAAAAGGTCGACGTTATTATTAGCTAGTAGTTATTCCTATAAATAAGCATTTTATACTAACTAATAGTTAAGGATATGCTGTGAAAATGATTGTCAAAATAAATAAAACGCTTATTAACGATCCTGCTGTTTCAATTCTGGTTGTTTCTACAGAATTTATGTTAAATTCCCGCCTCACACTCACTTCCATATCCGAAAAAGATTTCCGTAACAACGTTCAGAACAATGGCAACACCACCTCAAATTTGCAAATTATCAAAATTATTAATGTGGGACGGTGAAGTTAGCAAATTATTTTTTATGCCTAAAATCCCTTTATAAGGACAAACAAAAGCCGCATTAGCTTCAAATTAAATTCATGAAACCATAAAGTGTTCCGTTCGTTGTTCATAGCACAGAACGGGGGCTGTTTTGTTCTTCAAAGGTATGATTTTGACTTCACTAATATTGTTATACTTCTTTTTGTTAAGAGTAATTGTTAAAGATTTTTTTCGTTGGTTTTCTCTTTGAAAGAACTCGAGTGAAACACGCAGTGCTTCAAAGAGAACTAATTTTAAACTCCATGATTAAAAACGATGTTCATTTTGTTTAAAGCCACTTGTAGGGATCGACGTGCTTGTCTCGAAATTGTAATTTAAAATAGCGCCCTTTTAGAGCTCGCTATAAAGAGACATTTGATACTTTCGTAGGACGAAAGGCTTTAATAAAAACGAGAGGAGCTGCGAGCAATTCGCTAACAAAAGACTCAACGGGCCTCTTTTATTTTCTTTCTAATGATTTGGGTACAATATAATTTGCCATTCGCGGATATCGTACAGACGCGGGTTTTTACTTGTCTTTGTAAGGTTTTTTTTTTAAATAATATAATATATTGTTATAGAATATTATATATCTTTTTAATATTATAAATCCATACAGATTTATGGATTTCATTTAACCAACCAAGTAAGTAACTCAATTCATCAATTTATATTTTTTTATTATTGTGGTTTTTTATTCATCAATTTCTAAGGAAATTATATAACTTGTTAACGTAACATACCACGCCTGTATTTCCCCAAAGGGTTAGGCAGAGGCGGATCTATAGACACACACATTATAACTTGTGAATTTGGGAAAGTACGAATTTATCATTATTTTCCTATACTAACTTTTATAACTTAATTTCTGCCTGTAATAAGGTACGTGTAAGAGGTCGAATACCCATTTGTAATTTAAATTACCTGTACACGTGTCACCAAAAGGAGGTATAAGTATACTTACTTATCGTTCCGATCGTGAGAGCCTTCGTAATCAAATCAGGTATTTACGTCTTTACGATGTACTTAGAGGAGGCTTCAAATAAACGTTTTAGATAAATACTCTTAATAGGTACGATATAGAGCAACTCGGCAATTGAATTGGTGATTGTAGTATTTTCAAATTAGCGAAGAGGAGAAAATAAAGTTGCCCATTTTAGAAAATATCCATAAGTCTCATTTGAGAACGATCGAGTGAAAGGGCTGCTAGGGCATACGAATTACGCATCAAAGACCTGACGTCACACAAATCCTGCATTACAGTTTACCGTGCGATAAACATATATTATATAAGACTAACCGACATCAATGTTTGGGCAGTTGCCCGCCAGCCACGACACCCGTATGGTCGGAGGATCCTCCCTTTTCTATAGAAGATGAGTGAACTTTACATCCTGTTCCTCATACCGCTAAAAAAACACTTGTGATGGACAAGTATTTCTGCAGCCAAGTAATGCATACATACAGAAGTGTGACAACAAACGTGTAGCCGTGCCGCAGCGCCGGATGCAGAGTGACTCGCTCGGCGTGGCAACACGTTTGTTGACACACGTGTTCGGCTTTGCAACAACTCAATCGTCACCCTGAGGACGCCTCGTTGAGAGTTGAAACACGTGTCGATTTCTTACAAGTTTTTTATAACTTTTTAGGAATATTTAAGCAGAATAGTCTATTGTATTTTATAATAGATTTCCGCCAAGTCACGCCTGATACAATTAACTAGCTTTAAACAGCAAAAACAAATTTCAATCACGACGGAGAAACACACACATGAAGAGAACGGTTGTCCGATAAGAACCACAGACCTAAAACTCGTTAGCCAATCTTGAAAGTTAAACACGCAGTAACCTAAAATCGATCAGTATTATTAAGTTAAAGGGGTTACATTACGAGTGATACATGTTCGTTAGTAATAGGATTCTGGAGGGCTGCATCAATAATTACGTCAGTCACCCAATCTGTCACGCAGTGTGGAGAGGCTTTAATTATCGAGTACAACTTGATTGACTAACTTAGTTCACAAATTGACATAAATACTACATAGTTAGGCACGCGCTCGACTGTTTGTATTTATGTTAGTGTATTGATTACTATCTTCCGTCCGCGGCTTCGCCCGCATTGTATGTCAATAAAAAGTATCCTATGTCCTTCCTCAGGGTTCAAAGTATTCCCGTACCAAATTTCATCAAAATCGGTTTAGCCGTTTTAACGTGATGCGGGATCAAATAAACAGATATACAGATAAACAAACAAAAATTCTAAAAACTGTTGGAACGTGTTCTGTTATCGATTCTAAGTATACCCAGCTAACTTTTTTTCGAATATCATACATGCACAGACTTTCGAATCTCTTCTACTTTATTATAAGTATATAGATAGATTGACATAGCGCTAGAAGTTTATTTAGGCGCGTGGCTAAAGTCGGAACTAACATCGCCATCTTGTTTTTGAATACATTTCAAGTGCCATAATGACATTTCAAAAAGAAATTGCACAATAATAGGTATAGATGTATATAATATGTCTGTTAAACATCGGTTGAGCCTTGAGCCACAGGTTGCGCGCGCCAAAAGATTGTAGCAGTGTACACATAAATTGAAGTTCCATTCATTCATTCATTTCATTGTCTATGACACCATAAATCGTTCACTGCTCAATATGATCGTATACATTATTGGCCATGAAGAAATATAACCAACATTCACCACGCTACTAAACGGATTATCGCACAGCTGAAGCCCGCAGCCAATTGTTTCTCTCTTTAATTTAAAGGATTAAATCTGAAAGTCATCTTTAAGACAGACGCAGTGGGATTCTCGACAAATAATAAACGATAGGCTTATTGCAAACAATAGAATGTTTAAAATGTTGCTTTTTATGATATAAGTTTATTTATAATGAAATATGTTAAATACTTGTCGGAAATATGTCAGTGATTTGAATAATCGGGGCGCTAGCGCCGTCTAGCGGAGTTCGTCAGAGTCTACAACATAACACTGGACCGGATCCAGAGTTGGTTTAAGGGGTCCAGCAGTGAACATGTTTAAAACTGTCGCACAGTGTGTGAATTGCTAGTGTGTTTAATTAGATCGTAAATTATAATTTGATTTGAACTGAAAACGGTTTTTCTATTGCGCAATAACCAATTATAGTAGGTACGCCCACATTAGTTAAAATATGGCTGATAATACCGAAGGCACACCTACTCCTTCATACTCATAATATAAGACTATCATTTACAGGTCGCAAACTATTCTAGTTATATCTAAACGAACCTTGAATTGATAGAAGAAAAAGGAATAAAAGCTACAACATGTTACATGAATACACTACCATATGTCCCTGGTGCTTAGGCACAACCCAGCAAACAAGTAGGCACTGAAATTACAAAATACAAACTTACAAAGGACCGGCGAAAAAGCTCTAGCCAACCCAAGTTCCAGAGGTTTCAAACACAATTGGTTGCTGCTCAAAACAATTTATTCGTGAGCGCCCAAATAGAAAAAACCCTCGAGTTACATCACTAGCTCATACTTATGTTATGCCTTCGTTATTACTGAGTACTAGTGGTTAAGATTAACATTCATTTTTATTGCCTTTTGTCATGATTTACATGATGGAGTTTCTTCCGAGAAATAGAATACAAAACATATGCTCCAGTTTTAAGACTTATAGGAAGTAACATGAAAACTGACTTCATAATCATAAAATACGTTATTACAGCGAATCAATTTTCACGCCTCCCCCTTAAAACCTTGGCCAAGTATTAGAGGTGCCATAAAAAATATGAATAAAAAAAAAGTGCAAATGTAAATCCGCGATATTTCGCGGGTTCTGGTCATATAATTGATCGGTGGTGCGGAAATCGGCTGTGGATATGTGATGCGGAAGATTGAGGAAAATATCGTCAGGAAAGTTTTGAGTATGAATGTCGATGGCTATAAAAGTAGCGGAAGACCAAAGAAACCATGGATGGACTGTGTGTAAGATGATATGGCCGGAAAGGGGATAACTACCGAGATGACGACTAATAGATTGGAACAAAGGGACATGTTGCGCCGACCACTAATAAATTGGGAAAAAGGCAGGAGAATGATAATGATGATACCATACTAGTAGATGAACTTTTACTTTATTAATAACATGGAAAAATGGAAGCACTCAAGACTCATAAAGAGCAATAACCGATTGTTTCACGATATAAGTATCTAACATCACATAACATCACCCCTTGATTACCCGAAGCGTGGAGAGTACCTATAGTAGACCCACATTTCGCCAGTTATGTTTAAGTCTCATGTAAGGGGTCGAGCCTATTGCCATGAAGCGGGGGCAAATCCAAACGCTGCTGCTCAGAAATTCCAGATAGAAAAACCCAATAACACTTTGCACGACCTAGAAATCGAACCCATAGACCTCATCCTCAGCAGCACCGCTTGCGACCATTTCATTAGACCAACGAGGCAGTTGATTAACCTTCGTTATATTTGCCTTGAGATTCTTCGATCATTAATATTAATGGACCGTAATCCTCTCTTGTATCGAACAATACGAATCTACATTTCAAACTAAATACAGTAACAGATGCAAGATAGTAACTGGAACTCCACAATCCACATAAATACAACCGTCAAGAAATTCTCGACATTTCACAGCGAACCACTAAGCTAGGATTACGCTCCTGTTAAATAGCACAGAAATGCGCCTCAATACACGTCGACACGCATAATACGTCCCACAGTGCGAACCCGCCTTTATTCCCAACACGTGTGTACAAAGCACTTTGGCACATTATCAAGGAACACTGTTCCAAGGTACTATTCTAACCAGAGATCTGGCTGTCATCGGTAAATGGCAGACAATGCCGGGATTATAGCCACAACAGAACTGTACCTCGTTACACTAAGCACCGCGATAAGCAACCCACCCAATTATAATTAACTTTGTTTCTCGACACATTGTGTAATTACTAAGACATTGAACAATTACTGCGGTTGAAGTAGTTTCTTTTGTTAAAACCATCGTATTCGCAGCGTTTACATTGAAAGTAGGTTACCTAACTATTATACCTAATGTCGTCGGTTCCGCAAAACAAGACGCGGACGGCCCTACAGGCAGTTATGACCAAGGTATAAACATTTTACGCTCTGGTTATTATGTCAGCACAAAAATAATGGCATCGAAGAATTAGCGGTAATAGAGTTAAGACTAAGAAGATAGATAGAGATGAATAGGGCTGCACCGACTCGGACAACAACCGGAATTAATCACGTGAAAATAAAAATAATTTTCAGTTAGTTTAGTTTTGTAAAGTCGAGTTCGAGTTATGAAGTTACGATAGTAGACATTATTTTGGTGACTTGTCGAGTGGAACACCCTAACGAAAAGTTGTTTCACTGCATCACTGAACTCTTTATATCTGCTGTTCGCACCGCCGCCATGCGCCGCCACTTTATAGTATTTTCACTTGAAATTCGCCATTCACGCTTCTTTTATTTGAATCGGAGTATGATTAATATATTACGCCGTTTCCGATTCTGAAAAATGTGCAGCGTATGTCGGAAAAACAGATATAGAAAAGTGTAAGAATAATCTTATTTTTGTTTGTAGCAAAGAAATCATATCGAGTAAAACTATATTACTTACATGTCAAAATTTAAAAGAGTATGCTGGTGGTCACGTTGAGAGGATAAATAAAAGGTATTGATAAGGCAGATGTGAGTGGAAACGCCTGGAGGGGATGCCCAAGGAGGACCGTATTGGTGGTGTTCGTCAGAAAGGTCAGGTGCGTAGTACTCGCAACCGGCGTGCGTGTATGAACAGATGTATGAACGTAAACGAGGCAAAAGGAATATGTAATGATCGTAGCAGGCGTTCTGTAGTTTCTACCTACCCCCATGGGAAGAAGGCGTGAGTTTATGGATGTATGTGCGTTCCTAATCCTGTCGTAATCCCAGCTTAGTTAGAATAGACCAAACCAAAGGCGTTAAAGAGATTATAATTATCAGGTCATTATCCTCTGCGAATATTTCACTATTTCCATGTTTGGTACGAAAAAGAAAAAAGAAAAATGCAGGTTGCCGTTTAACCCCAAAAAAAAATCTTTCAATTTAATTAAAAATATCTTGAACTAACAAAAGATTTCAATTTTCATCGGTTAATATTGTAATGTAACTTTTGTGGTACACATTATTTTGAAGTGTTTTACGAGTTTTCGTTTCGGGTTTATCCGATTAGTTTCGAACACGTATAGAGCTGTTAATTATCAGCTCATTACATCGATCGCGACGTTGCGAGTCGGCAATAATTAAATCAAATGAGAAAGGCGCAAACTATCTTAACCGTTGTTTTTCTTTGTTTTATATCAACACCAACAACAATACCGAAAACAGCGAAGAAAACATTAATAATTATGAAAAATATTTCACAATAACACAATTATTAGTAGAAAATATTTTGCAGTCGTATTCGACAGTTAGGGGGCGGGCAGGGAGGCAGGGTGTTGGGGTGTTTGCTCCCAGTCTGCCTGCAATAAAACCGTTACAAGCCGTAGACAGATTTTGTGCCCCCTGGCCGTCTGCGAATCGTACTGACTGATGTAATAATTTCACCGTAAACTGACTGACTTTGAGATGAACGTCTGTGGATGAAAGATGAATGTACTACATGTTCTTTTATAGCTAGATATATAAATAGAATCATCTTTATTATGTAATAAAATATACAGATATAAATGTAGAAATGTTACAAGGAGTGATACAATGGGCGGTCTTGTCGCCAAAAGCGATTTTGATTATTATACCCGACGGAAAAAGAGGGGTGTTATAAGTTCAACGTGTGTATCTGTCTGTTCCCTCGTAGCTCCCAAGCGGCTGAACCGATTTTGATTATTATTTTTTTGTTTGAAAGGTGTCTTGATCGAGAGTGTCCTTAGCTACAATTCAAGAAAATCGGTTCAGCCGTTTGACGATTATCAGCTGTTTTCTAGTGGATGATTGGATGTGCGCATCTTCCTCAGGTCTGATCGATTCGAAATTTAGTATTCTGTTACTTCAATGATATTAGAAGAACATAGTAACCTTGAACCGATACTGCAGCATCACCTGGAATTGTGTCGGGGGTTATTTAATTTTTTAATTTTAGCTTGTTTAAAGACAGCCTTTTGAATGGATTAAGGGAGAAGGTGAGACAATACTGCAGGTAGTCTGTGCTTTACCATTTACATAATTATAAATACAACAATATTAATAGAATCCATTATAACAGCAGCTTTTTTAACGCAATGAATTTTTTAACTAACAAGTTTTCTGCAAACATTTTGTGACATATCACCGTAGTTTTTCGTTATTTTCTAACTACGGCTTACTGTCGGAATTGAATTTTAAGCCAGTGTTTTGAAACAAAACTATGACAAAACGTTTTCCAATAACAATGAAAAAACGTGAGTTATTCATGAAGACTCAAACTCAAAACTAAAACTCAAACCATTTATTTCAATTAAACCATTTCAGTCAGAAATATGAAGCTATTTGCGCATTCCAAAGCGTAGTAGGTACCTATGGAGAAGAACGGGCAAGAAACTCCACGGACACTCTTTTAAATGAAAAAATTGGTTACATCATTCATGTTGAAATTATAAAAAAATAAGAAGAAGAAAATACATCTATCTGCGGTAAACATGACGCAAAGAATGAACCTCATACAATCGTTTGCTTTCGACCTACTTGTTGGCAGAGTGATTATTTTCTCGTTATATATTATCATATAAAACTTTGCATCTTCCTTCTCTGAATCTCTCGGGAATCTCATTTTAGTAACGGCTGGTGCCAAATGCTTGCTGATATGAGCAAAAAGCGCCGCAAAATGCATAGTTTTTTTTATTATTTTCGGGTGTTTTTGCGACGGGTGGCTCTGGATAATTTAATACTGCAATATGAAAAGACCTTTACTCACAGTTGTTAGCCCTCGCTCACACGTTTTCAAATAAAATATTCACACCGCAACTCGGTTACCTCGATGAACTTTTGAATTTTCAGTTTGGATTTGCGTCGCTCGGGTTAGTTCGTATCATATTTTCCTATTCGGCATACCGAAACCTGTTTGAAAAACAAGCAAAACAATTTACATGTTGTTTTCGATAGTAGTTCAAACCGAATACATTATTGGGTAATTGTAAAACAGCCAAATAGATAATTAATTGATTCAGGCGTGACTTGGCGGAAATCCATTATGAAACGCGAAACACGTGTCGTTCTTACAGGGTTTTTTATGACTCTTTAGGAATAGTTAAGCGGAATAGGTTACTAAATACATCTACCTACGTCTAGTCTATTGTATTTTACAGCCAAATAGGTTGATTAAATAGTTTTTCCTACTATAGCTACTGTAACTACATAGTTAGTGGTCTCTAAGCCCCCGGTCGAGTGCGCTGAGCAGACTGTATCGACATTAAATTAAAAGTTCGGTTAGGAGCACACGACACGGTTTATTGGATAATAAACGATTATTGCCGCCCACACGTTGGCAACACATAGAATATGGCCGCAATTTTTTTTCGGGCAACATTTTTTCTGTACAAATGGTCTCGCCAATGGTGGTTATGGAGCTCCCACACTGCTGTTAAAATTATTTACAAACATTAGTAAATGTATTAGAAACAGTAAGTGTCGGTGTTAGAAAATGTTTGTAAACATTTTTAACAGCCAGTGTGCGAGCACCATTCGATCTACAATATTAAATAATAGGTTACAATATGCGTTCTTGTTTCTTCAGACAGAAAAAAATAACATAATCAAGCACTTACATTTTATATTTCATGGTCTAAACCTACATCTTAAAATGGCCTGAAGTCTAATGAATATGCGATGCGGTGAACGCTCGATGAAACAAACATTCGATATTTTGAACACTCGATGTATTGAGTGTACGATTCCATGTATTGAATGTTCGATTTATTAACCATTCGATGTTATGAACGTTCGAGTATTTAGGCGTTCGATTTATAGTGGTCGATCGATTGATATTCGATTATTTGGGATTCGATTTTGAATAGTACACACGGCTACATATCAAGCTATAAATTTCCTCTCATTGTACGGAAATCCTATACAATGCGGGATCAGCTTATACTGGAAATGAATAGCTTGATATGTAGCCGGGTGTACACCTCGTCCGAAACATTGTTTCATCATCATCAGCCTATAGCAGTCCACTGATGGACATAGGCCTCTCCAATTGCACGCCATTCAGCTCGATTCTCGGCAACTCTCATCCAGCTGCTACCAGTCACCCGGTGAAGATCACCGCTCCACCTAGCCTGAGGGCGTCCTACCTTACGTTTGCCGATTCGCGAACTCCACTCAAGAACACGTCTACCCCAACGGTCATCGGTTCTACGGCTAATATGGCCGGTCCATTGTCACTTCACCTTGCTTATTCTGTGAGCTACGTCAACAACTTTGGTTCTCTGTCGGATCACCTCGTTCCGGATTCAATGCCTCAGAGAGACTGCAAACATAGCCCGCTCCATAGCTCTCTGAGCGACCATGAATTTATGGACCAGCCGTACCGTGAGTGAAGATTGAAAAAATTGTTAACACTTCACTTATCTCTGCTGTTTATTCACATTAGACAATGAGAAAATATCCCATAAATATTAGAACTAACTCAACTTATTGTATCACAAAATAAACAACTATGCCTAGTTACAAAGTAAACGTCTACGTTCGTGTTTTGTAAGAAAACAAAAATTGTTTCCACTTTATTTTCACTCGATATTTGTTCTAAAACAGAAAACTTCGATGAACGCTTGTTGGAAGTGATCGCGATAAAAGAATAATGTGTATACTTAACCTGATTACTTCGTTAGTGAGATTACAAACAACAAACACGGGAGAAGCACATTTTCACAAATAAATACCGCATTAGCAGTACCGAACTGTCGTTAACGTTTATTCTGCTCGTGTAATTGCTTGTTGAATGAGCAGACAGGAGCAGAGCTTAAATTTATTTATTATCACTTAAATGCTGTTGCATTAAAACTGTACAGTCAACCGCACATCAGTGGCAGCTATTTAACATTGACACCGCCTGTATGTCGTAGCAGTAAAGGCGCATTTCGTACTGCAAGTGTACCTACATAAGGCAGACTTCATTTCATGACATGATTTACCAACCAACCTTTGGTTTAATAAAATGACAACAGAAAAATCTAGTATGTTATCAAAATAGTTCATTTTCTTACGTGACTGCCTCGTTGATCTAGCGGTCACAAGAGCAACTGCTGAGCATGAGGTCCTGGGGATCAGTCCTCAGGTCGTGGCTATAGCTTTATACCCTAGTCATGGCAATAGACCCGTTTACTTGCAACTTAAGAATAGTTGGCGAAAAGTGGGTGTGGGTAGTGTGGGTAGTGGGCAATGATGTATAAAACTATAGATACGTTGTCCGCACTCTAAAATGGCAACATGAAATGAAGCCAATTGGCCACATTGCGCTCAGTCACGCACCAACCTGTCGCGCGACGCTACGTTTGTTTTTAATTTATATCGTGTGTGAAAACGATAAAAATAAATTATATATTACGTAATATTACGTATATATTACGTAATATTACGTAAGTAAGTATATATTACGTAATATTACGTATTTCCCTTTCTTTACGCGTATAAGTAGTTATCTAGTATTTTCGCCGTTTTTAAGCGCCGAGATGTTTGTTGATAACGTGTCTATATATAATACGTCATTGGTAGTGGGTACCTATCTACTTTACACAGTATTGTAAGGGTTATAACCGGGATTGTTTCCTCATCCAACCGCCACGAATATTTAAACAGTCAATTGGAATAGAATAGTGTAAACAGTTCCCGCCTTGATGTAAATGAGTAATTTATTATAGAAATAAAAATCTAAAGTTTTTATATAACAAACTTTTTGATTAAAAAAACAACGGAGTTCCAAAATAAAAACACTACATATTGAAAAATAACTTTAATTTCGGAAGTCAGTGTCTTTGGTCTTTATTTTCCTTTTTTTGCCACCGACTTCCGAAATTAAATTTATTTTTCACTTTTTAGTTGTACCCAGCCAGTACCACACATATTCGAATACCACTACCAGCTATGTAAATTACAGTGACATGAAGTTATTATACCGTCATCCACATAGACTGGGAAAAATACAAGCTTACTCAAAGACTACTTAAATATAAATAATAGTATTTATATAGAACCAGCGCGCAAGCTTCCGCTACCAAATGAAAAAAGAATTTTCAAAATCGAACATAAAGAAATATACAGACGAACCTCCTCGTTTTTTTAAACCGGTTAAAAATACGTCATTAATTACCCCGATATCGAAAGAGCGCTAAGCGGTATAGGTACACCTCTGCATATCCTTCAGGGTACACAGGCTATTATGTAATTGCTTGTTGAACGAGCTGGCAGGAGCAGGGTTGTATCAATATCCAGCTAATTAGTTTCCTTTACTGTGCGCCGAGCATATCCGCAAATGTAACTGATGTTAGAGATATTAACTACTGACAGATCAATTAAACCGGTGACTGACTTCCCTGTGTACCTACTTAATAGTATGGGAAGCTGCTAAGTGTAAATCAATTTTGGTAATTGAAATGTACAATGTACCTATGTCAGAGATACAGGATGAGAAGTGAAAATCTCAATAATGCTGATAATTTTTTTAATAAAATGTGAATAAATAAATAATTTTTATTTCCGAAAGTAATGTACAGAGTAGGGATGCGCAGCATTTACAGTGTAGGACTAAGTGTCAGAAATTTGATCAATGGCAGGTAAGTAAGTAGTACTTATTTTTTAGGGGTACAATAATAATTAATAGTTAGTTAATAGTAATTCAATAGAGTGTATGTAGTTTAGTTTAAACAATAAATCGCAATTAAATAAAAAGGTAGAATATTAATTAATAGAAAAATTGAATGTGTGTAGTTTAGATTAAGCAATAAATCACAATTAAATAAAAAGGTACAATATTAATTAACAACACATTACTGTCGCGGTCTGCAACTCGGGCACGTATTTTTCTCAAATAATGCGCGGATATCGAAATTTAAATAAAATCTTTTATAAGTTACCTCCTTGCTTGCCATGCGTTGAAGTCAAAGGTTCGTTAAATAACACGACAGATATTAGTTTTCACAGTAGGTTATTTATTTGGCCGCTAAACATGGCAGATATATTTTGCCGACCGCATATTCACTTGTTTTTGACCAGTACAGCAATTTCGATTTATCTCGAAGAAGGTTGTCAAAATAATGCTCGAATTTCCAAGCATGTTTCAAGAAGTAGGTACCTGAAGACTGATAGTAGATTAAAACTAGCAACAAAGCATTGACTGGTGCAAGGCAAAGTTCTCAACCCAACTGATTAGTCTGGCTCCTTGTACGTCTTGCGAATTGATTAAGGTATAACTTACATTCATTTTACATAATAAATTCAGGAGACGCATTCATCAAAACCTGTTACTTCGCTAGATTTTAGAACCTGGATTCAAAGGATTAGTCCTGTTAGTTGTAAGTTAGTCGTAAAGATAGACGAATAATATTTCTTAGGAATGGAAATGAGAAAGATTGGTACAGTACCGACTTCGTCTGGCTTATAAATGAGGTGTGGCACTTCATCATTTAGAAAATATTTCTTTGAGAGTTATAAGCCTTATACCAGACGTTCGCGTTATGAAAAAACTAGAATGCAAGTATCTTCTGTATAAATCCTAAATTCCTAATGATTCGTCGACTAGCTCTTAAAGCAATAATTTTATGGCACACGCACAATAACAGATGGCCGATGGGGCCATTAGGTTCGAGAGTGACGACCGCGTACCCGAAAATATAGCGTTGGAAGGCCTCTCAAATCCCACAAGGTGGACCGATGACCTTGTGAAGGCCGCAGGAATCCGCTGGATACGGGATAAGCACAGAACCGGTCGAAGTGGCGGTGCTTGGGGGACGCCTATGTCCAGCAGTGGACGTCTTTCAGCTGAAATGATGATGATAATAATACGCACTAATCTACACTAATTTTATAAAGACAAAAGATTTGTGTTTAGTTTGTCATGAACAGAGATCGAAATATCGGTGGTCATTACAGATCCGAACTTGAAATATTTTTTGGTATGCATTCATAAAATTGAAACTTTTCAATAAAAAAATTATTTGTAAATTATGAACCATTCAGTTGATTCAATGTTGTTTATTATTATTTTATTTTGTGATAAAATTTCATTAAATTTTAGCATTACATTAATCTCTAAATATCTTTTGGTACGAAATATTTGCTTTTAGACTAATACTACCTACATTAAAAAAAATATATAGAAGGATTCAAATTAATTGAAATATCTATTCAATTGATGAATACATTTTCTAGATACGGCCCCATGGAATGACGCCCGGTCATTAATAAATTCAAAAACTACAGGAACAATTTTTAAAATTCTTTCACCAGTAAAATGCTATATTATCATTTATTAACATAATTTATAAAAATGTGATATGCTAGTGCTAATGCTAGTTATATCATAAATCACACATCATTATTTTCTGTTTAGAAAATTATTTAAATATATGGGGAAGACAGCATATATTATAAGTTATAAAACATTACACGTGATAACTAAGCCGGTGTTACTGAAGAGATATTGTTTCCCAATTCAGGGAACTTTATGACTATGTGAGCGCCTCGGCTTAACAATCTTGAACGACCCAAATAGTTTATATTGTTTAACTACTTATGACTAAACCGATACTAAACTCAAGCAATCTATGGATGAGTACCGAAGAACTAATATAACGACTGCCTCGTTGGTCTAGTGGTCGCGAGGTTTACTGCTGAGGTACTGGGTTCGATTCCCAGGTCGGGCAAAGTGTTATTGGGTTTTTCTATATTGAATTTCTCCGTGGCAGCCCGGCGGAGTCTGGATTTGTGCCAGGTTGATGGCAGTAGGCTCGCCCACAACTGGTAAGTCGTGGGTGTACAGTAAGCGGTCATAAGTGCATTATCACGCTTAGGATTGTATTGCTGTGAACGAGCGACAGGCCGAACCTATATCTGTGTGTGTAAGTGATGTATCAACACAGAATACACCTCAGAACTCTCACACTGGCGTCGAATGAAACAAAAAGCATACCGTCACTTTTTCGCAGAGTACGTAATTACTCGTGACCTTGGTCGGTTCATAGTAGTGCTAAAAATTCACATTTTGGTATCAAGTTCCGATAGCTGGTAGCGTATTGAAGTGTATGGTGAAACACATAGGTCTGGGTTCAAATCACGAAACGAAACTTTTATTTTTCTTTTAAACAATCATCTTCATCTGTTTTTTTTATTATTTAATTCATTAATAAACAAGATTATTAATTAATTGCTAATTTTATTATTACTTATATTGTTATTTAAATAAGGGGTTAAGAATAAAAATGTTTAATAAGTGATTACAAAATGTTTATTCGTTATCATTTTATGAAGTTTAAATAAATAAACTTCTAGAATTAAAACAGTTTATTTTCCAATAAATAACAATTTATTGAGATAAAGTACCGTGAACCTTGACAATCAGGCTTAATATATTGTATCTTAATAATAAATAATAAAGTCCTTTAATTACTTTTCTGTGTGGGTAATGTAACAAACCAACTCAAATCTACGCAAATGTACCCACGTAAATATAACAAATGCGGATTCGTTGTCACAATACAAATAAATTACTCAGTATTACTACTTTTATTTTACTACGAGTAAGTTTGAGACCTCACGTTCGTGTAACTAATAGTTAACAAATCGTATTTAATAGGACTTATTGAGGTTATAGCTTAAGTATTCATTTTCATTACGAAAAGAAGATTGAAACTAAACCTCAAAATAATTCTTATTACGGATATGACACAATATAATTATAATAATATAATTATTATAATATAAATTTTATAATATAATTATTATAATATAAATTTTATAACATAATTATTATAATATAAATTTTGTAATATAATTATAATTATTTTAGATTTTAATTCATATATTTGAAGCATTTATCTGTTCCCCTTAAATTTTCCCATATTTCAATACAATGCAACTTCAACTGCTCATCAGACCGCTCATTCCGTGCTTCCCATCGCTGTATCATCAAACCCCATAGGTTTTCTATAGGGTGGAGGTCAGGAGATCGTGCTGGCCGTGAAATAACTGTTATCTCCGGGTGTTTAACCACTCACGCACGTAAACATTGCACACAGTGGGTAACATGTTATGCAAACCTTCTGCGCGGACTGCACGGCGCATGGTTCGTAAAGACGTGTTGAATAATTCTTCAAACGTCTTGTTGGTATGAAACCACTTGTTCCGTATTCGCTGACCATGTGTTGTCGCTGCGTCTCTTTTATATCTAAAACAAAAAGTTTTATAAGTAATTATTGTCAATAGAAATTTCACATAAATAATTAAAATGTTATTTTCATCGTTCAAAGATCTAAGTAAATAAATTTACTTTGAAATTATATATTTCTTCTTCTATTTAGACTTTATCCACAGATGAGACATTTAAAGATCAGTGGTTGTAACTAGTCGAGCATTATTAAAGTTAACAAATGTTTTGAAATAAATAAGTTATTATAAAGTTAGCTATAGCTACAAAACCAAATCAGATCAGAAACAATTTCATTTACTTAAATTATGCAATAAATAAATAATATTAATAAGGTAAAAATAAAACGTTTCAAAAAACAATTACCAGGATCAGCAGTTATAATTTAATTAGATAAATGTTTGATAAAATAATTAAATCATATTACTCACACTCAGTCCGGTTTTATCAGATATTTGTGATAAATATTAAGTCCGCTTTTACGCAGCGCAATAATATTCGCTTTCATTTCTATATTCTTTGCTTGCATTTCAAAATGAACTTTAGACACCGCTAATATATTGAACACACGTCACTAACCCACAATAACAAACATCGTTCTATTTATTCGCGGTGAATGAGTCGTAAGTTAACTGCGTCTGTCTACCTTAATTATCATTTAACTTATTTAGGTTTCCGTGGGTATAATCATAAAGTTTTGCGAGTTTAGTGAACACGACGAAAATAACAAGGATATAGTCAATAGCGTGATTATTCGAATGATTTTTAAAACATTAAAAAACTATCACCGCGGGTGAGATTTGAACCCACGACTCTCTACGCATGAACGAGTCAAACCAAATACGGTAACCACTAAGCTATCATGACATATGCGTTATGAGTCGAATTTATGAAATACTATAATTGTTAAACTAATGAGAGTGTGTGTGTGTCTATGACTTATTATAAGAAGGTCGTAAGTTAAACCGAAGCGTCAATCTATTGCTTTAAGAAATTGCTACTCCACTTATGACCGTTACTGTACCTACTATAGGTACACATCTGTCCAACCCTTCAAACTCAAACTCAAAGCATTTATTTCCAATAAACCAATTACAGGCATTTTTACATTGTCAAGGGATCGGTCAGTCAGACAGATGAAGCTAGTTGCCCATTCCAAAGCGTAGTAGGAAGAACGGGCGAGAAACTCCACAAATACTATTTTAAATTAAAATATGTTTCCATCATTCATGTTGAAATTATACATGTGAGAACGATGCTTAACGTTTAAAACCGTCCGAAACAAAAGATAAAAAAACAACAATTCAAAAATTAAATTACCATAAGCCGTGGCAGCTAAAAGATGACCAGTCGCTACCGACGGTTCCCGTTCACGAACCTGACGCATGGATTAGCACCATTTAGCTCAACCAGTTTGAAGGGAGCTAAATGATCCAACGAACGCGCCGCTTCGGGGAAACATGGCGTCATGTTATGTTAAAGAATATATTTTCTAAAACTTTTCAGAATTCCTATTTCTATTCGTAGTGTGAAGCACAAAAAAGAAGGCGTTTAGAACACAAATGGTTTCGCACTAAAGGCAATGCACGAAATATCTCAATTTTTCAAAATATGACTGTAAAAATGTTACAACGAGAGAAATAGGTTTTCCCAAAACCCGCAGCACTGTGTTATAACGGGAAAATAAAACGGAAACGCACCCGATTCACAACAGCAGTGGTGCGCAATATGTTGTAAACTTGATAACGCGCCACACGGAACATTGTTGTGATAGCATAATATCACGTTGCCGACAATACCCTACCCGGGGGACACTTGTTTTTCCCCGGAACTTCTTTGTCATATTGTCGCTGCGATGTGCTGCGAAAAACTAGTTTAAATACCCTGAAAATATTGTATTTTGATGTTCGATCATTTATGTATACTAGATACTATAACATATTTGCAAATTAATTCAATATGAATTTTCATCATGCATTCCGTTTTTTTTTAAATTTGATATTGGTTAAATACAAAAACTGTTCCAATTTCCATGTACGTAACATTTATTTTTTTTCATTCATTTTAACATCAACACTTTTATGGACGGGAAATGAATAGGAACTTCGGAACGCCTTCACATATTTAAATAAATTGCACTCAAAATCAAAATCAAAAGTCATTTATTCAAACTAGGCTGAGAATCAGCATTTTTCGAACGACAAAATTGCATAAGACAGTCCCGCAAAATGCCTACCCTTCACCACTTCCTAGTGCTTTAGCTGGGAAGAAGAAGACCTCCACATTTGATTCAATATTCTAATATAAAATCTTATATCAAATAAATCTTTATAGATTTCAACCTCTTCAAACATAACGGTCCTTTCTTCGCCAACTTATAATAAATCCTTCACCTTTTTGCTCCCACATCATGGACAATAAAAAGTGTGTGACGTAAGACAACATTGCACCATGTGCGGTCCCAGTTCACGTCGGGTCAGGCTCCACCGCATTGCAGCACCTGGCAACACACAATAATTACATTTTTAAATAAGGAATTGTTTTTATTGCGAGCTCGGACGTTAGAGCTACTGCAATTGTTATTGTAACCATGGCAACTGATAAATTGGAACGCGCTGTAGTTTTTAAATTATACGTGAGTTTGAAGTTGAATTTTAATTTGATATTAATTTGAGCAAGTGGTCGCAATAAAGTAAAAATAAATAAAATAAGAAATAAATAAAAAACTTTTCATAATAATATAAAGTAAGAGTGGAATATTTTTTGACGGTTGTATAGAGACGAAATGAGAATTTCTAGGACTATCTAATAAATAATATTTCTAAAGAAGTAGGCCGAGGCTAGCCGTAGATTCATGATATTATGTCTAATACCATAGAGGCCTATTGTAACATAATCAAGCAAAAGCTTGAACATAAATTCATCATACTGCTCATGGCTGCTTTTCTCAGATCGAGTGATGAAAGCTTTATTACAGGTGCCGATATCGATACCTAGGGAAATTATATCGTGTTTACAGTCTTGATAAAAAGAGGTCAACAATTTATTGTAAGTATTCATAAAAACCTATATACTTTCATGATATTGATTACCTTTCCGAGAAATTATCGGGTCAAATTGAAGTAGCTAGCGAAACTACAAACAATAAAATAAACTTTTTTTTTTGTGGGAACTACCTATGTTGTGTAGTTACTTGGGATAATTGTGTAAACTTCACAGACGTAATACGTATAGATAACTAAACACGATACAACAAAAAAAAAACTTATTTTCCCAACTCATATTTCAAGTAATTACACTACTAGCGGTCATTGAGCCCAAAAGAAATATCTTCAAATGTTCTTTTTTTTTCTTTTATCGTCCTTAGTTATCAATACCCTTGCAGAGTTCCGCTAGCTAATTTAATTTCTCTCTCATATCTATGGGCAAGAGTTAACTCCACGGTAATTCCGCTTTTCCTGTTATTACACTAATTAGACAAGGAACTCTTTGATAAAAATAGTCAGGTTATTAAAGTAGCCAAGTGGAGCTCGAGCCACTTTCGACGCCTACGTGAAGTTAGCAATATGTCGGAGGATATTTTCTTTATTATTTTAAGTAAGTAGGTACTTCGCTTAAAATGCGAAGAAAATACTATTTTCTCGAAAACAAATTCAATCTGCCAAGACTTTTCCCAACTAGGTTGGGGTCGGCTACCAGTCTAACCGGATGCAGCTGAATACCAGTATTTTACATAGAGCGACTGCCTATCTGACCTCCACAACCCAGTAACTGAATAATACGATACGACTTGGTAAGACTGGTTGTCAGATTTTCGGGCTTCTAATGACCCGTAATGACTGTCAAAGATCACGAATGACAGCCGGGACCAACGGCTTAACGTGCTTTCTGAGGCTCGGAGGAGTCCCGATATGTAAAGATGGTCACCCATCCACGGACTAACACCGGCAAGCGTAGCCTAACCTGATGGATCGACCCGTGCAGCTGTTATTACTTAGCCACGAGCGCCTCCCTCTCGAAAACAGAGTACCTACTATACAAAAATGCTAAAGTCAATAACTACCTCAAGTTCTTTCTTAAAGTTAATACAAATAATAAGAATCCAAACTCATTTGATTACAAATCCTGATTCCTATTTTACCGTACCCAAATCACAATTACCAGCACTAAAAGCACAGATCGGAATCCATATTTCCTGCCAATTGGATTCTTGGTAGATAATTACTTGTCGATAGGTATTTGGTATATCCAATACTATAATAACATGGAGAGGTAGAGTTGGTACTAAATACACAACAAATACACTACATGGCGGTATGTAGGTATAGGTGTATAACACGATTTTTATAACTGTGCGCTTGTCAACGTCCAAATATTACAGTGTATGTGGTTTAAATATGAACAATAACAAGTTAACGAATAATATGATGGAACTGTGGAGACGACACGAGATGTCTAGACTGTATAAGAGACTTCGGGGCACTGAGGAGGTAGTGGTGAATTTAATACTAACAACCTACGACTTTGACAGCTCCAAGAAAATCGAATTATCATTCAAACTTCGCATTAATTTCTTGCCAGTTTAAACCAGCCAAACTATGTTAGTAACACCTAAAATGTCTAATGAAGCCAGTCTTAAATGTAGCCTTAACCAACCTTAAAACTTGAATTGGAGGCTGCCTAAATTTCATACTGTTTCTGTATCAGAAGTGACGTCAATCGAAGTGAATTACGAAGCGTTTTATTTGTAAGTCCCTATGGGTACACAAATAAAATAAAAGTTAATTGTCGTATTGCTTTAATTTTTATTTTCAAAATGTGCCTGCTTGCAACTTGATCTCATTCTTTAGTATTTTATTAATCTGTCAGTATACAATTTATGTAACTGATCTAATTATTATGGAACCGTAGTATATTATCCTAATCCTAACTTAATATTGTAGTCTAGTCTCTGTGATAATATGTACTGTGTACATTGTAATTTATAACATTGTCTGTTTTTTTAATTTTTTTTAAATTGAAATTAACGTAACTTTTTCTCTAGATTCAAACGGAAAAAATAGGCAACCATGTCCATAACTGAATTAATGTACATAACTGAATTGCTACTAGCAAGGTGGATTCGTGACTCCATGATTTCCCGACTCAAAACAGTATTGACAGCATTTCGCAGACGCAACAGCGAAGCGGCCGGGCGTCCGTTTAAAACTGCATTTTCCAGCAACATCCCACTAAGTACCGTCAAACTTAACTCAGTTTCGCGTCTTCTTCACAATGTTTTGCCAATTTTCTGCCTGTTACATGAGCTGTTGAAACATGTTCCTCGGTCGACGACGAACCAAGATATATTCTTCTTACTAGCTGCGCCCCGCGGTTTAGCCCGCATAAGTCTCGATCCCGTTAAATATCGGGATAAAAAGTAACCCTATCTCTCTATCCTAACCTAGGTCATGGTCTAGCCATGTGCCAAATTTCATCCAAATCCGTTCAGCCGTTTCAGCGTGTAAGCGTCACAAACAAACAAACTCACTTTCGTATTTTAATAGTTAGGATTTGTCTCTGATTTTCTAAATATTAAATACTTATACTAAGACCTACATACTGCCTGTACTGCCTCCTTGGTCTAGTCGTCGCAAGTGCTACTGCTGAACGTAAGGTCTTGGGTTCGATACCCGAGTCGGGCAAAGTGTTATTGGGTTTTTCCATCTGGAATTTCTCAATAGAAGCCAAGTCTGCATTTGTGCCCGGTTGATAACAATAGGCTCGCCCCCTATTACATGGGACTTAAACGTAACTGTTGAAATGTGGGTGTATAGGTACTACATATCTGCCTAACCCTTCGGGGTGATACAGGCGTGATGTTATGTAGGAAAACATTTATCTTACACAAATTATATTCCAGTCTCATCTACTTATAATTCAGTAGACGACTCTGATAGCTCTCTTATGTCGGGCGACAAGATTAAATTCAAATTTAAACTGCCATAGCATTCGAGCAATTGAAGAAAAATGTCGCCCAGAAACCGTACGTTTATAATAAAAGTTGAAACATGTAAAGTGCTCTGAGAAAGCAATACATTGCGTCGTGTGTGACTTGAAATATTATACCCAGATGGCCAGATGGAAAGACTGACAGATATTACATATGTTTACCTTATTTTGAATGCATTGTAGGGAAGGGTGATAGTTTTTAGGGTGCCAAACGGAACCCTATTACAAAGCCTCCACTGTCCGTCCGTTCACGTCCGTCTGTCTGTCAGCGGGCTCTATCTCATGAACCGTAATAGATAAACAGTTGAATTTTTCACAGATTTTGTATTTCCATTGCCACTTTGTCAACATTTTTTTTTTCAGTTCTTTGTTGGGTACTGTTTGAGTTAGCTTCAATAATACGATTTTTTCCGACTTAGTCTATGTGGATGATGTTTTAACATATTCCTGTCACTGTTGTTTACATAGCAGGTCGTGATATTTGAATTTGTGTGGGAGGTACCTAATTAAAAGTGAAAAAAAAAACGAAAAAAAAACCCAATCGACTTCAAAAAAAAAACATTACAAAGTGAAAAATAACTTTAATTTCGGAAGTCGGTGGCAAAATACGAAAATTCAAAAGCGACTTTTTTTTTAAAGGTTTTTTTTTCGTCGCTTAAAAACCCGGAAACCGTGAGTTAGGTACTTACCTACCAGTGAATGTTTTACGTAAACACACAACAATAAATAACACGACGCAAAGGCGTTGACGTATATTTTTTGCAAACAACGTTTTGCCGAAACTCATTTGCTCATAAGTCGTCGAAAACCAAATATACAAGAGAAGAAAATATTCGATTTCGAACACCGCATCATCCAATCAACAATTTAGCGAGTCTGTGTAAATACATTACCTAGTGATGTGTCGCATCCGCAGAAATCTGCCTCGGGGCCCTTCGACGATCCTCGGGACCCTTCGGGAGCTTGCGGCTCCATACGCGCCCCTCTGATTGCCTTTTTTATTGCTTCGCTTTCATACCGTATTTCATCTTAACCTTTTTTCTTTTTATAATTAGAGTTCAGCTACGTTACTCGAATTTGATATTATTGATAAAAGTTATTCTTTGTTTTTTTAGCTTTTGAAAATGTGACCTTTATAATATGTTAAATTAGCATTTTGTAACACTCATAGTGTGTTCATCAGTTTGCTCATTTTTATTTCTCTGTCATCGTGACCAATTACTTTCTAACGAATCCTATTGCATATTTAGCAGACATTGCAATGCATAGCCTACAAAGCCATAATCCTGAAATCCCCAGACAGGCCTCAGGACGTGCTTAATTTTAATGTACATGGGTACCGACGAAATATTTCTTATTCTACTCTGTACAATTACCGGATTAGGTAGATGTACTCACTTATCTTAAGTATTCCAGGTACAAGTCTTAAATAGCTGGAAGCTACGGTTCCATGAAATATTTACTTTAACTATTCGAAACGTATGATGGAGGTAAGTAAACTAAAATAGTACAGTATTTTCCCTCAAGAATCTTATTACCTAGCCTGAGTAGTGTTTACGATGTATATTTTAGATTCAAACTCAAACTCAAAGCATTTATTTCAATTAAACCATTTACAGACACTTTTGAGTTGTCAAAGAGTCGATCAGTCAGAAAGTTGAAGCTAGTTACTCATTCCACAACGTTGATCTCTATGGAGGAGAACAGACAAGAAACTCCAAGGACACTCTTTTAAATTAAGATATTACAAAACTCTGGGTACATTATTGTTGTTGCTTCTGTAAGTGAGAACAATGTGATTGATGTGATTTTCAAAATAATATGATAGTATTGAATGGAAATCATTGTAGGGCTTATTGGTGACTCGCTCGAATTTACTCGCCCGAAACGGGTGAATCGACACTTTTAAATAATAGTATTTTTTCTTGACGCTATTCGCACGAATTTAATTTGTATAACGTTCAGAAAACAGTACACTAACTTTACTGCATAAAAATTCAAAATGTGCCAATTGCCTAATACTTATTTCTGGAGTTGTCGATCCGCCCACAAATAAATTGACTTCCTTCGAATCGCCTCAAGAAAAATTATATTATTTAAAAGTGTCGATTCGCCCGGTTCGGGCGCGTGTGCGAATCACCAATACGCCAATTGCAGTGGCTATTATTTCAATTACTATACTATCTTTACATTTGATTTTAAAGTTACTAGGTATAGATATTTAACGAGACATTTAGAACATGTACCTAGGTACTTATAACTAGGTGCGAGAAATACCTCCCGTGGTAAGATATCTATAGTAGAATTTCCGTAGCCTGAAGGTGTAACACGAAAACATTGAGCCTCCAAACAATATTGCACGGCATTCAAATATTTATCAATCCGGCGACCTTTTCAACTTTTGCAGCATTTGTAGTGGACTCACAGCCACAGTTTTATAGATATTATCCGGGGAAAATATTGTTTTAAGACCGCCATAAGAATTTTACAGCGCAATACTTTTCTATGTTCACAATATTGCACAAGAACACGAATATGAGATATCGAACGAATACAATATTGTAATGTAATGTTTTGACCGGTTGATGGCAATAAGCTCGCCGCCCCCTATTACAATAACTGGCGAAATGTGGGTGTAGGTGTACTATAGGCACACCTCTGCCTAACCCTTCGGGGAATACAGGCGTAATAAGATATTAACCACGTTTCAATAAAACCACTTCGATATTCTTAAAAGCATAGTAGGTAAGCAAACCTCCTTTGTGCTAAAAAAAGAACATTCTTTTGCGGAGAACAACTGTGACCGAACGCAAGGTTCCCGACCACTTACGAAAACGAGAATCCAAGTGCTCCACTCGGCATTACGAACGATCTTTCTAGAAGCTAACGACAATTCGAATGACCGCATTCCTACTAGAAAACTTATGGCGAGGAAATTAAAATGAACTTATAGAAACTCTTTGAATTCTTTATTCTTAAAGCGGCACAAAAGGAAAGGACTTGTATGTCGTAGCTCGGTATTCATTCGGTTTCACTTTGTGGTTCTATTAAATGGATCCTATGTATTTAAGGGACAGTCTATTGTTTGCAAGCGCAGACTTGTAGTTTGCAAATGGCGTCTTGTTACCAGTTTCCAAGTCAGACAATAATTACATTTTGTTATAGTTTCGGTTTTGTAGTTGGTAGGTAAATAATATGCAAGTTCGACCAATAATAATGTTAATCAAACTTAGAACATAACCTTGTCATATTAAACGATGCAAATGGTGATGACAAAAATCGAGTTTAATGTGACAAAGTTCGAAAGTGATCAACGTTTTCTCAAGGTGATCGAGCTGACTCATTATCTATAGTAAAATAAATTGCACCCAGCATACCGACGCAACGTGGTATCCAATCCATGGCAAGAAAAAAAAAAACAATCCACTTAAAATTGCCGATAATCACTGCACAGATACATTCAAATAGAAAAGCATATAAAACTTGCAGTAAGAACAAGAAAATAATAAAAGATACAACCACTAACAAAAACTAAAAGGTTTTAACATAAATAAGTACATTATGTTCGTGTTATTTAAAGCCTGCATTACTTAGCAGCACAAAAAGTAAAACATGGAAGTGATAAACTCGGCATCCTTTCACGGAAAAATCCGCCACCTATTTTAACGTGAGTAAAGTCGCCGGCAAAAGCTTGTATGAAAAAGAAACAGGTGCGAAGCTAATGTTATTTTCACTACTACATACGTGATTACTCCAGAGCCTTCCCTAAAAAGTACACAAATAACAGACGAGCGTGTTGCTCTACCATTTGACGTTACTCAGATTTTCGAAAATTCGGCAACATTTTCGGTCTCTAAAGCTGCCCAAAATAGCAACTTAAACTGCAAAAATCGATTCAGGCGTGACTTGGCGGAAATCCATTATAAAATACAATAGACGTTTATATATTTAGTAACCTATTCCGCTTAACTATTCCTAAAGAGTCATAAAAAACTCTGTAAGAAGTCGACCCGTGTTTCACGTGTTTCTCTGCGTCCAACGTTCGGCGTGGCAACACGTTGTATTCGGGTTCACAACAAGTTAATCGTCATCCTGAGGATGCGTTGTTAAGAGGTGAAACACGTGTCGATTTCTTACAGGATTTTTTTTATGACTCTTTAGGAATAGTTAAGCGGAATAGGTTACTAAATATATCAACGTCTATTGTATTTTCTTTTTTAACTTTAACTGCTTAATTCTAGGCATTATTGGTTAATTAATATGATAAGTTATTACAACGGAGACAACGACGTAATTAGATTGACGTGTAAAAGTGTTTGTACAAACCTTTTTATTGAAAATAAAATCATATAATTTCAACACCAAGCAATTTACTACGTATTGAACGACATGAAGCACTACATTTAATCATTATAACCGTTTAAATTGCATTGCCTTATCAGGCAACTAAGTTCTAAGAACCTACCTATTGTTAACATGTTCAAAATTCTGTACACTTAGTTCGCAATAAAGAATTTGGATTTTAATTTGAATACATTAATTAGAACTAAAATTATATTAAGGTAATATTGCTGCCACAATTAAACTGCATCGGAAAACTATCATTTTACCGCAATAATAACTTAAAAAAGTGCCCGTATAAACACGGCTTTACACAAATTTTCGGAAAAGTGCCAACCTTTCCAGACTCTAAAAGCATTCCCGGTGATCACGTGTTTAATTACGCTATCTATCAAACATTCAGTCTGCAGCCACACAATGGGCCTCTAACAAAGACAGATCGGGCAAATTTTCAATCTCATTAAGTTTTCATTTGATTGCTTTCGGTGGGGCTCCGTGATTCCAGTGGAAACGGATCTGTAACCGGCTCTTGTTAGGGCAACATTTGACTTTGATGTTTGCGACCTGAGTACAGAACACCTTCAATGGGAAACCTTGTAATGATTTAATTTGAAATTGAAAGAATCTCTGAAAATTGCTTGTGCTTAAATGTTAAGTAGGATTGGGAGTTTCATGGCTTCGTGAGCAGATTTTCTGAGCGTGTGAGTGAGGAAATATCTGCTAGACCGCCTTATCACCTATCAATACTGGTGGCAAGGCAGTTATTGATATTATAATTATTATAATATTTTATTCCCAGACAAGTTGTATTGCGAAAATCTATGATAAGTTAACATTATATGAATAATACATTTGTTTATGCATGCATGTTGGCAACAGTCTGATTCAAATAAATAAAACCATAATTTGTATCCTAAATAATCATTGCAGGGATTAAGTTAACTTTTTTAAGGCCATCAATCCTGCCTGAGAAGGGAATTTAATAAGTAAATGTGTGAATGTAACGTCATCTAAACACATCAATCAGAGGACCGCGAGTGGCGTGAGCCACGCTCCAAGCTTACTCCAGCTAATATCAAATTAAATTGAACCACTCACGTCGCCTCTGTGACTGACACAAGGTTTCTGTATAAACTCACATCAGCTTACAACTAACCGAGTATAAATAGAATTAATTTGGAAATAGAACACAAAACAAATATTATATTTAATAGATCGGGAAATGTTGTAGGTACTAACTGGAAATCAGTGGTTGTCAGAATCTATCAGAATACCAGTGCAGTGCTGCGGTATTTAAATATCGTAGCATTTTGCTGATATAGGGGCCTTTTTGACCTCGCGTATGTATTACCCCTTATTAATTTTTTTCGTATTTTCTTTTATAATTTGTTAATTTTTGTCGTTTTCAATTAAGTACCGTTTTTTACTGTTTGTATTTCCTGTGCGTGTTCCAAATAAAATATTTTTCTTTTCTTTTCTTTCAGTGCGGGAGGCCTCTGTCCACTGTAAGATACAGACTGAAAATTGCAGAACCAATTGATAACTGTTTTTTGTTAATTTTAACATAAGAAATGTAAAGCTACGGGCGAAACAGGTAGGTTTACATACCTATTCGTACTAGTTCAAAGAAATAAAGACGTAAAGACCATGTTTTTTAAATTTCGTTTTTATAAACAGATAAATCTCTGTCAACCATCGGTTATTATTACCATTTTACGCAGTATAATTAAATAAACCAACACATTCATT
Source organism: Eupsilia transversa (assembly GCA_914767815.1). Taxonomy (NCBI): domain Eukaryota; kingdom Metazoa; phylum Arthropoda; class Insecta; order Lepidoptera; family Noctuidae; genus Eupsilia; species Eupsilia transversa. The sequence goes on along the minus strand of OU611893.1, from coordinate 8,991,533 downwards.
TAATAAATAATAACGCCATCAATATTGCAAGAGGAGGCTGTGTAAATAAATGGCGACGTGGAGTCCACCGACTGAATGAAGTTAATAATGCGTGCTACCAATATGGACTGTAATCATACGGAATCACTTTAAAAACAGTTTATTTTTAATTCAATTACGGGTTGGTATTTTAATGAATGTATCAATCAATTCAATCCACAGGTCTGGCGATGTTTAATTATTTCAAGCTATTTCCTACTCTTTTTAGGGTTCCGTGCCTCAAATGGAAAAATCGGAACCCTTATAGGATCACTTCGTTGTCCATCTGTCTGTCTGTCAGTCAATACCCTTTTTCTCAGGAACTCGTGGAGGTAACATGTTGAAATTAATATCAAATACGTAGGTCTATGGTTCCTTACAGCTCTAAAAAAATCAAAATTCTAAGTCAACTCAATAAAAAAATACGGCCATTTATGCGACTTATTTTGATACTCGCAAATAAATCAAAACCTGCAGGTTACTCTTCCCGTTGACCTAGACTCATGAAAATTGGCAGGAAGCAAGGTCTCTCAGCACACGTGTAGAGGAAAAAAATCCTAAAATCGTTAATTTGTAGTTTATCACAGAAAAACATTTTTTTGCGATAACAATCTTACATTTGCAGTTGGAGAATTAACCGTGACGTATATCAGTGTATCGAAGAACATGTTTTTCAACTACAATACGCACTTGGTCGGTTTTTTTTTCCTAAGATGGAATTATGTACGTCGCTTACCCTCTCGACGTTTCCAAACTGTTCAGTAACCAGATACAACTAACTATCAGCAACTATTTTTACTACTTACTTCATTTCTTTGGTGAATAAGAGTGTTAAAGGAGAAAGAAAATACGTAAATAAAAATTAAAAACCTTTGAAACGTTGTATAAGAATTCCTTGTTTCCATCTCGCTAAGATGATAAACCCATTAATTAGTAACCAACAAATTCGCCGCATTATTTCCAAAATTTTCCTACAAGGAAAGCTTAAACAAGCTTATAACAAAAATGTTATTCCTCGAAACCATGATAACTTCTTGAGTTTGCAAAAACAAGATAACTTTTCTAATTTCCACGTTACTAAACATGAAAAAAGCAATACTGTACAGAGCAGTTTCCACGTACCTATGGATACGTGTGATCGCTATAATAAGCTCAAACCAAATATAGCGTACCTACTTCACACTGCGACAATATTCTGATAAAGTAATATGCCCCGCCACACATGACCTTTCCAAGTACCCTTTCAATCGCAAGTTACGATATTAACATCCCAAATATTTCGGAATCTACTCGCAAAATGATTGTCACTTCTCGCAGATATATTGTGAACATTTCCGAAGAGGTTACCCTTTTTTGTGATAGCTCTCCCTCATCAGAGGCTTGACAGGCGAGGGATTCGAAACAATTCGGCCGCCAGAACTCGCTCATTACGATCAAGTGTGATAACGGGAGCAAACGTCGTGCCCTTCAGATTTATTGTTCTTTAACAGATGGGCACGAACGAGCTTTTATGTATTTGTATGCTGGAGTGTAAGATTCATGTAATGATGTGAGATTTCCATAAGAAGGCAGTACATTACTGGTACTCGTAAAGATGTTAATGTTCTGTACGGAGTTACATTGTTATGCATCACTTAAGGCAAGGCTTTCAAGAATATGTCTCTGCCATGCTTGTTGTTTTGTATATGTTAGTATAACATATATATACAAATACCCAAGCTCATTCTTTCTTACAATAACTGAACGGGACGGAGTGAGTAAGGTTAGGCAGACCTATAGAATATAATTATTTACGTCGTAATTCTGCTTATTATGTTAACAGTCACGTTTCACAATGAGTAGACGTTTTTAAAACAGAATTAAAACGAGAAGTGTTTAAGGACATAAATTCGCTTTATTTAATTATACAAAACATCCCATTTAACATGGCTGTCGTGAGACCAAAGAAAAATAGGAAGTGTCCAGGAAGTTATCACGCTGAAGTTGTGAAAGTTAAATGAGGGATAAGGCTTTCCACGGAGCTTGTACCCGGTGTGATAACAACTGTCAACTGTCAGTATGCGGGATAACTTTTACAGGAGTATGTATCTAACAACTATTTATACAAATACCATTTTTTTTTACATTTGGTTAGTAGACTCGAGAATTCCAGGTCTTAAAGTAACTTGGTAATTTGGTATACATACTTCACCTCTTACTTAACTTGTATAATCATTTTGCCTTCGTTTTGGTGATCCTGATATAACTAGCCTAAAAAGAAGGGAAAATAATCAAAATGTGCTTACTCCTCTAGCACATACCTACATATATTTCCCGGCGGTCACTCCGTGTAACACAAGAAACTCGACGTAGCACGTGTCAAGCTTACCACGGAGAATTGTGCAACGAAATTCTGCTAAGTGTAAATTATCCTTACAACAAAACAAAAATCTTTCTCACTTTTTAAAATGCACGACCAACAAACACGATGTAAAACACACAGAGGTAATAATTCATTCACGTAAACATTCATGTAGGTACAGTATTAGGATCTACGTCGCTTGAACACAAGATAATTTATGGAATCCTCTTCGCGAAGCATCCATGGATAATAAACAAAGGTAGGAGATTCATTAATCCGGCGACAGCGATGCTCTATAATGTCTACCAGTCTACACATTATATTAATAGACTCGTCTATTGTGCTATAACATTATTAAGGAAATTCCGTTTGAAGCCATTGACTCAATTACACCATTATGGAATACCTTTGAGTAACATTATAGTTTAGGTGGCAGATTAGTGAACGGTACAATATAATATGTACTTCCTGTATTGGAATTCGCTGGATAATTTAATATTCTGCATAATATGTTAAGCAACGATAATGTTTGTTACTTACAAGTGTATCTACAGACATATAATTATGTGTGACTGTCGTAAACGAGGTCGTAGTCTCGAGCTGATGTTTAGGGGCATATTTAGTATGGCTTCATGGAATTTTTTGGAAAATAAATAATAAATTAAAATCGACAGCCGCAATTTACTTATTTGTCATCGTAACAAACGTTTAGGAAGTTAAAGACATCGAGATATTTCAATATGCCGTTGAACCTGTAAGAAAAAAATTCTTTTATAATTTTTTGTTTAGCCGCCGAGGGCCGACTAACTTTCCCGTCCTGTCCTCCAAAATTCAAGTCATCGCCATTCGGTACCAACCCAATTGGCTTAAAAAAATAATCATTTTTTAAAACTTTTCTTTATTTAGATAACCTCGGTTATATTAACACAAAGTAGGCTTATGAAATTACTGAAAATTGTTTCGGCATCCTTTATTGCGAAATTCTTTTGGCGTGAGACATAATAACCGGCAAAGAATATTATACACAGATTTTGTTTTCTTGTCGCCTTTTGCCTTTCGTTGCTCGTGGTTGTTTGCTGTCGATGAAACCATCCGAAATTAGGACGAAATATTAATTAAAATGTAACAGTTTCATGACTTTATTTTCATGACGGTTTAATTTAAATAGAATTTAAAGTTAACCTTAGTATGAAGGGACATAGTTAAACCGTTCTGAATTATGTAGCTCAGTATATTACATCAACGTTTGTTTGTATTATCTACACATTCCAGGCATGTGTCAGGATTATCTTCGGGAGAATGTTCAGCGAGGAGTACCACAAAACATATCAGACTTTCAAAATGACATAACAGCATCCCTATCTGGTTCTCCCATAAAAACACACTGTGTTTTTTATTTCTTTCAACTAAACTGGGTCACAACCGTTTCATAGTGTAAACAAAGAGAGTTATGACATAACTGGCCATCGCAACCATCGCTACCATCGCAACCATCGCTACCATCGCTATTATTGTGGACAAACAAGCAGTGGCGCAGCGCGGTGGTAATCCACGCCGAGCCCCGCTGATTGCTGAGTAAGTCATGCGCACGGTGCCGGCGCACGATCGCAAACATAAAACTGCGAGCATTTATGTATTCCTGATAAGTCTAGCCGCGTTGCACCACCGACCAGCACTCATATTTATTACTGCTATATATTCATTTATCACGCTCTCGTTACCTATTTCATTCAGCACGATTTTTAGAAAAAGTTTAGCTTTTGGTATGTCCACAAATGTGTCCGATTTCCATGAAATATAGGTACAAAAACCTCCGTGTCAGATTTCCTAAACAAAACAGTGAATAAATATCAAAACCCAAATCAAGAGCGAATGAGCATGTACACGCATGAATATTGAATCAGCTGCTTATTAATACCCACAATTTGCGCGCTACATTCATTTCATGTGGAACGCGAATCGTTTGTACATACATATTATGTCTTCACAAGCTGCACTCGACAATCTGTTCTACAAATTCATTAATATTAATCTTATCTGATGTTATTACTGGGAATTGTACAAGGAGTGTTCCGCGGCGAGTTATGCCGGAGCAATTTCGCAAAAAGCCCGGCTGAATAAGTGAAGGCGGGGAGTTGGGTGCAGTCGCTGGCTCGTGAAATATAGCCCCGCATTGCTCTGAGGTGGGCTACGGGCTATGGGCTGCTCGGAGCAGGTGTCCTGCACACAGATTAATCTGTCGACAAACAATAACCGCCGCCAATAACGCTCGCAACCTTAGTCGTCGCCATCCCGAAGCTATTCATTCGGAGATAATCGCATTTTCAATTGGAAACCGGTTTGACTGATGTTACAGTTAATTTGAAAGTTTTTTTGGTTGTGTATTGAAAATCAGTGTGTTTTTCTTCGTTTCGGTAGTTTATTCGTTTCCTGGTGTAGATGTATAAGCATAATAATGATGAAAATGCGCACTATTATAATTATAAAACAGTTTCGTGTAGAATGTTCTACAATGAATCTTAAAATATATAAAGCGTATCTTCTTCTGTTGTGGAAAATTCCAAGAAAAGCGCTTTTTACTACAATGTACTTTCTAGTTTGTTGTAAAGAAAAACTATATTACTTTTCAGGGGATAGTTCCCGATGTCTGTTACGGTTGTTATTAAACTGACTTCAGGATCCATTGTGAATAAGATGCTGGCAATAGATGTTAAATAATAAAAGTTAATGTTTATGAAAATAAACATAAGTATATAGACGTCAGAACAGTTACTTAGTACCGGTTACCGGTGATAGCTGGAATCAATTTCCGGTTCACGCTATTAAGTTATTAGGTAGGTACGTAAGTTATCCTATGCTTTAGTTACTTACAAAACAATTTTGGAAAAAAAAATAGAAATGCAGATTATATTTAATAGCAATTTCCAATTTTTATTAAGTAGCCTAACTGTTAAAATGTTCCTAGGAAAGATTGCAAACGAGTAGCTCCAAAACAGTCAAAACAGATTGAAACTATCGTTATCAACAATATCACGGAGTAAGTAGTGCTTAACTGAGAACGACTTTTCAACATCGAACACCAGCATTTCATCAACGTTAATTCCGTGATCTAATAAATAGTTGCAATTACAGTGTTCACAAAAATATAGAGCTAACAATGGAGTGCACATGTCTCCGCCACAACGAGGAACCACATTGTTATTAGACATTAGCTGAAGATGTCGTCTAGAATTATGGGTCAATTGTAGCGCAGCGCGGTTGCCAGCTGTTTGCGGCAACGTCGCGTCGCTCGCTCTTATTAAGTTTGACCCATGTAACACATAAACCACAGTAGCGAAGCCGCGCAAACACCGTTAATTTAAAGGCTCGTGCCGTCGCCCGAGGTGCCACACTAATCCCGCATAACATAGTAGCTGAAACATTTGCCAGATTTATTAACCAGCCTCTCATGTCAAGATAATGAATGAGCAGCCGCTGCGAAACAGCTAAACACGACGTGTTTTGTGTTTCACTGTATTAGCGAACTGTCTCGTCCTCGGCAGTCCGCACTACCCGGCAGTGCGGCTGTCTCGTGGTGCGGTTTCAATATGCCGAGAGCACGTTGAATAATTTCGAATCTGATAAATGTTCAGAAATTCCGTTTGGATAGCAATCGATACGTGGCGCATCGGGCACGGGTAACGAGTGTGACGAGCCCGGAACACTGGCTGGTTTATTTATGCTTCTCTTCAGCTACATTTATTTTAGTCGGTCTTCTCAATTTATTTTGTTACCAAGAGACCTTTTTGAATAGGTAATGTGGCGTATAAATTTCTCTCGCCCCTCGAGGACCGTAGGCTCCGGTGACTCTCCGCTAAAAGGTGCTACGAATTAATTTTACCTGACATCAAGGACGCGACGATGGAATACGTTAGCTTATAATGAGATAGCTCAGTAAACATGTTCGGCCCGGAACAAAGTAAGTGCCTGTTTAAATATGCATATTGTATGTTGTCTATCAACATACATATCGTGTATAAAATCTTGAAGTTGCTGTGGGAAAATTTCTCATCTTTTCAAATAACCTTATAGGGGATTGAATCAGCCTTGGGCCAAAATGAGTAAAGATATTCGTTTGAAATGAGTTTTTGATTATGGTTTTTGATAAAAAAGCAAAGCGTAGAATATGTTTTCTAAAACATTATTTGTAATTAATGTGAAGATACAAACCTACACACCTGTACGTTTATACTAACGTTTAGTTTAACTAGCCGTTCCATATCAAGTCTCAAAGAAGCAGTATCGTAAAGAAAAAGCCAAAGCAGAGAGGTTTCCGCTCTTGTAATATGTAAATAGGGAAGCGGATAGTCTGAAATTGTTTCAGTATCGGCTGCTTTGCCGTTCCGATGCGCTAACGGTTCGGAAATAGCTGACTCAAGTTCAACAGTTTCTTGCATACGTTTACACGCAACAAAACTAACTTTACTCATTAAAACTGATACATTCAGTTACATCAAAGCTTTGAGTAGTAATTTTAATAAACTAGATAGGTTCTCCACGGAAATTTTACTTGCATCTATAACTTTATGCTTGAATTCGAAATGGGGCAGAAATTCGAGCGATCCCAGCGCTCTCGTCCATTTCAGTCGATGTCCGCGTTAGAGTTTGTCGAAATAAAGCGATTTTCGCGCTTTAGCCCTGAGGGACTCAAAGCTACATGGTTTGTATATATATATTTGAACTTTATCTTAGTCTAATAACTTCCTCGTAACTGAGTGCTTTTGGAAGCTAAATAATACATTTACTAACATACCCTACATAAAGTGTTTAATAATAATCCGAATTCAAAACTTGTTCGTAACAGCGCTGTTTACGTTACCTATGTTGATCAAAACTCAATACGCAGCAATCATGATAAAAATATTTTTTTTACTAAATTATAATTGTTTAAAATTTTATTTTCATGATATAGCCTTTGTAGGGTTCCGTACCCGAAAGGTGCCAAACAGAACCCTATTACTAAGTGTCCGCTATCTGTTTGTCCGTCCGTCTGATGTCAGCGGGCTGTATCGGCGTTTGTTGCTCGACCTTAAACTTTGTACAGAACCGATCGTGTGCGAGACCGGCCGCACTTGGCCGGTCTTACATCAAATATAATTTCTAAAGTTACAGACAAACTTTCGGTTGATCAGTTTTCATAAAAACAATCTGGCAATGAAAACTTTTATATATAGGACGCACTCAAGTCTATAATAATGTATCTTATAAAACTGATGATTGGTAGGTACATAATGACCAACTTATTCAGTTTTATTTACAAAAGTACGTAATGTCTAGTGATTTGGAACATTCAAATGAAGCTAATAGAAACAAAAGGTGAATTTTTAGTAGGCTTTTATGAGCTTTCTACCTCGTTGGTTTAGTGGTCACAAGCGCTACTGCTGAGCATGCAGTCCTGGGTTCGATTCCCGGGTCGGGCAAAGTGTTATTGGGTTTATCCATCTGGTATTTCTCCGTAGCAGCCCAGAGTCTGGTTTTGTGCCCGGTTGATGGCAACAGGCTCGCCCCCTGTTACATGGGACTTACACATAACTGGCGAAATGTAGGTGTACTATAGGTGCACCTCTGCCTAACCCTTTGGGGATTACTGGGGTGATGTTGTTATGTTATGTAATGGCTAGTGAGTTGGAACATTTAAATGAAGCAAATGAAAACAAAGGGAGAGTTTTTAGCAGGGTTTTATTTGGAACCTATGTCTGGCTGATGTCAAGTCGGCAAATTATTGAAATTCAAGCAAAACTGGCTGAATACCTTGTAGTATTTTGCAGAATTATTGGTATCTTTCCCGTTTTCAGAAACATGTCATAACATTTTAGTTTTACTGAGGTAGGTAATATAAGGTCACGACCTGCAGCTAATTATACAGGATGTACCAGAAAGGTGTGGTCTTTAAGGGTCTGGTAAAGACCATCGAACTGAAGAACTTTCTCCATGGGACTAACAATTGCATCGAGTAGCTTTTGTTTTTATTTTTTTGTTTTTAGTAGTTTGATTTTTTTTTCATGTTTACAATGTTGGTCATACGATGATTACGATGTTGGTACATGGAGAAAGTTGTTCAGTGTGATGGTACCCTTATCTTACCCTTAAATTGTACCACCCCTTTCTGGAACATTCTGTATATCTAAGTATTTTGATATACAGTTATCTAAGTATTTTGTAAAGAAAAATCTGTAGGTTCCGGGTTAGAACGAATCTTTTTGTATCCACGTGTTTCTGTAACAAGTAAACCGGTATTTCTTTTTCCTTACCTTATTTTGTAGATCTAAGAATTGAAAAAGATAGATAGCATTTACAAACTCTTTTATATTTTTATGAATTAACCGAAGTTAAGACCGATAGTGGAGAATAAAGGGAACCTAAGTTTGGATGGAGTCTTTTCATCAAGGAAGGTACTAGTTTGGTTGGTCATTAATTTAGTGACTTCTGCGCGGTCCAGGTGCTAACGTCTTTGATTAATCGAATTCAATGGCAGACACTCCTTTTGAAACTTTAGAGGTTTGAGGAACAGAGTGCAAAGTTCAATCATCTCTATTGAAAAGGGAGGATGCTCTGGCCAGACGGGTGTTGTGTCTGGCGGGCAACTGCCCAACTATTGATGTCAGGAAGTCTTATGTATTTGGATCGCGCGGTAAACTCTAACTGCGCGATGCACGATTTCTGTGACGTCAGGTCTTCGATGTGTATTTCGCATGGGGCGTTGCAGATGCTGCCACAAAACGTTTGTTTAACTTAAATTAGCAGAATAAAGCCCGATTTACACTATGTAAGTTTCTTGTCCATGGCATACAATAAAATTGAAGCAACAAATGACTTTTATTGTTGTTTATGGTATGCCATAGACAATTAAAGACCAAAACTAAACCTAATCTGCCTCGTTGCTCTAGTGGTCGCATGAGCTACTGAGCTGCTGAGCATGAGTGCCTGGGTTCGATTCCCAGGCCGGTCAAAGTGTTATTGATTGTAGTGAAATGTTGTTGATTGTTTATCTGTCATTTTGTTTATTCTTCCGTCGACAAAACCCATTTCTATTGTGGTCATGATACGCGTGCTGGGTGATATTATAAAGCTACACGAGAAAATTATTTTAGAGATAACGAGTTGGTTGTATAATATAAATATTGTGCAAGAAGGCACTACGTTGAATACGTTAACAACGGTCAGTCTGTAGTTAAATTAAGAGCCGCGTGCACCGATAGCACGGCGCGGATTTACATCGTAATACGAAACAAATGCGTGCTGAAACGCTAGCTATCATCAGCAACTAAAATCAAATCAAATCAAACAACTTAAATTATACATTACATACATATTCATATATTACGCCCCGAACTACAGGATACAAGTTAGTAATTAACAAACTTAGGTTATTACTGTCGATGTGTAATATTTTAATAGATGCGGCCGAGCCGGGCTATGGCCGATAACCGCAATAAATTTCCGTAAGCACTCTGGATGGCTGTATTTCAATCAAACTGGCCGGAACTTCCGGCTCCATTACATGTTCAAGTTTGAACTGTGTTATGGAAGCAGTGTTCCGGAAATGGGCTTCCTTCAGTGTGGCCAACATTAACTTAATTGATACAATAATAAATAATACATATCGAGTTGTATGTACCAATATGGTATTAACGACAAAGAAGCCGCTTTTTTTTTATTTGAATAAAAAAAAGGAAACTAACAAATACATGCACAGCTTAAAAACTGCATTCATTTTGATGAACGCACTCGAAACTGCAAATGTAAAAAGTTATAATCAAACGCAAAATTATTTGTAAACTATTTTAATTGCAGTTAGCATTCCGGTTTTATTTGAAACGTCGATGCTTGCTTGCTGAATGGCCGCTTTACAATGTATCCATTTAAAAAGTGCGCTTCGTTCATTGCGCGTAATTTTCACAGCACAATGAGTCGATTGTTTAATTCATTCTTTCGCTATTCTTATTCTGATATACGGGCATTGCCGATTAATGCTTTGTTACGTTTTAAAACAACAGAGAAGAGTATTGTGAAACACTAATTAAAAATTCTTTTATTGTTTGGACGAGCTGTTCAGGAATGGCTTTTGCATTGGTGAAAAAATTACCCATTCAGCCAAGGTAAGCATGGATAGAGCCGATGGTGTGCCGGGCGTAAGTAGGTAGGAGAGTACGGGGTTCAAAGTGCTGGGGGTAAGTTGTTCCGACACAAATGGCTACGCACTTCCGATTGCTATTTAGGAAATGTATAGATTTTCTAGGAAAAGTGTATATTACAAAATATATCATAGATTAGTTATTGTATACAATGACGGATTAGATACTTTTCCGTTAACATATAAACAAAATGAAGCAAAATGAACATTGTTTTAGGGGGTTATTGTAAACTCACCACAACGAAAATTCGCCACATTTAAAAATATTAGTTAACTTGCCACAGTGACAAAATAATTCACAACAGGTATAGTAAACTCGTCACAGGTACGTCAAACTTGTTTTGAATGTACCGACAGCAAGTAAAAGTAATGTAGTTTCAGAATAAAGAAAAAGAAGAAAACGATTTTATGTAACAATCAGTTTAATGGAAAGTAAGAGGCGTGATTATATAGATAGATAGATCAGTTTAATTGGATAAATAATAGATAAAAAGGTTTAACTATGTTTTAAAATAGGAATTACTAACAAAATAACTATCTTTGGCTTAATTACAAATCACAGCATTTATTTTGTATTACACAATCAAACTTACAACTACATTGGTACATAATATAAAATGTAGAGACGTTTATCTTTAAACACAGTTAAAATATAAGGTAAAATCATTATATATTTAAAAAAAAATCACAGTATTATTTAACAGGTCCACATATAAGTTTAAAATATCTAACTTTGGCTTAATTACAAATCACAGTCAAACTTACAATTACAATTGGTACATAATATAAAATACATATAGAGACGTTTATCCTTTAAACACAGATAAAATATAAGGTAAAATCATTACATATTTTTAAAAAATCAACAGTATTTATTTATCTTAAATAATTTAACAGGTACGACATATAAGTTTAAAATATTTAACTTTGGCTTAATTAAAAATCACAGTCAAACTTACTATTACAATAGGAAGAAAACACACTATTTAGTTTAAGATCACAGTATTGATAAAATTGTACATCAGTATTATGTAATCAATTGGCATATTATTACAATTGTTGCAATGCAGCTATTTTTGCTATTACTTCTGCTAGAGGCATATTATCATAATTGTCAGCAATGGCTTTTAATTTTTTATCGTATGATTTTTAATTAAGCCAAAGTTAAATATTTTAAACTTATATGTCGTACCTGTTAAATTATTTAAGATAAATAAATACTGTTGATTTTTTTTAAATATGTAATGATTTTACCTTATATTTTATCTGTGTTTAAAGGATAAACGTCTCTATATGTATTTTATATTATGTACCAATTGTAATTGTAAGTTTGACTGTGATTTGTAATTAAGCCAAAGTTAGATATTTTAAACTTATATGTGGACCTGTTAAATAATACTGTGATTTTTTTTAAAATATATAATGATTTTACCTTATATTTTAACTGTGTTTAAAGATAAACGTCTCTACATTTTATATTATGTACCACAATGTAGTTGTAAGTTTGATTGTGTAATACAAAATAAATGCTGTGATTTGTAATTAAGCCAAAGATAGTTATTTTGTTAGTAATTCCTATTTTAAAACATAGTTAAACCTTTTTATCTATTATTTATCCAATTAAACTGATCTATCTATCTATATAATCACGCCTCTTACTTTCCATTAAACTGGTTGTTACATAAAATCGTTTTCTTCTTTTTCTTTATTCTGAAAGTACATTACTTTTACTTGCTGTCGGTACATTCAAAACAAGTTTGACGTACCTGTGACGAGTTTACTATACCTGTTGTGAATTATTTTGTCACTGTGGCAAGTTAACTAATATTTTTAAATGTGGCGAATTTTCGTTGTGGTGAGTTTACAATAACCCGTTTTAGGGGTTATTGTAAACTTATTACTAACAAAATAACTATCTTTGGCTCAATTACAAATCACAGCATTTATTTTGTATTACACAATCAAACTTACAACTACATTGTGGTACATAATATAAAATGTAGAGACGTTTATCTTTAAACACAGTTAAAATATAAGGTAAAATCATTATATATTTTTAAAAAAATCACAGTATTATTTAACAGGTCCACATATAAGTTTAAAATATCTAACTTTGGCTTAATTACAAATCACAGTCAAACTTACAATTACAATTGGTACATAATATAAAATACATATAGAGACGTTTATCCTTTAAACACAGATAAAATATAAGGTAAAATCATTACATATTTAAAAAAAATCAACAGTATTTATTTATCTTAAATAATTTAACAGGTACGACATATAAGTTTAAAATATTTAACTTTGGCTTAATTAAAAATCATACGATAAAAAATTAAAAGCCATTGCTGACAATTATGATAATATGCCTCTAGCAGAAGTAATAGCAAAAATAGCTGCATTGCAACAATTGTAATAATATGCCAATTGATTACATAATACTGATGTACAATTTTATCAATACTGTGATCTTAAACTAAATAGTGTGTTTTCTTCCTATTGTAATAGTAAGTTTGACTGTGATTTTTAATTAAGCCAAAGTTAAATATTTTAAACTTATATGTCGTACCTGTTAAATTATTTAAGATAAATAAATACTGTTGATTTTTTAAAAATATGTAATGATTTTACCTTATATTTTATCTGTGTTTAAAGGATAAACGTCTCTATATGTATTTTATATTATGTACCAATTGTAATTGTAAGTTTGACTGTGATTTGTATTTGACTTTCTTTTCACACCATTATTGTAACACCTGCATTCTATACAAATAAAGGATTTATTTATTTATTTCCTGAAGAACATCATCAATAAGGTCATTATATCTTCATCTAGGGCGTCGTCCTGGTATTTACCAATCACATCTGCCTTGTAACAGTACCTTTTGTTAGTCGCCTTTCATTCATCCTCTCAATTTATATGCTATACGAAAACAAGAAAAAAACATTTTATAAATCTCATCTAATATGTAATATGAAACTAATCCATTTTCATTCCAAGCGAAGCCAGACTTTTTTCGTTCAATTCAATAATCAATTACGTGTTTTTAAGTAGGTACTTAGGCTTATTTATATTTAGGTACTTTATATTAGATATATTTTATTACTAAGTGATTTCGTTTAGAACATTTAGGTTCAATTGGGTTCATCTCAAGACATTAGAGGTCGCCCCACAAGACATGATACAATATTATGGATAACGGCCAACTTAATAAAACCTAGAGAAATTTTGTTTTGTATAAAGTTACACTACATAAACTCACGACTTCTACCCATGGGGGTAAGCAGAAACTATAGAACGTCACCTACTACGATCCTCACATACTCCTTTAGCTTCGTTTACGTTCATAAATCTGTAGTAAGTAATTTATCCGTTATAGTTAATTTCTCCGAAACATAAACTGCTGTGACATTATCATGTTTTGAATGTAAGTTGATTTTAGAAGCTGCTATATCTAGGGCAACTGGGTGGCAGGCGGCAGGCGACGTAATCAGCGACATTGATTTGATGCGGCAGACACGGCCTGAGCCGAGAACCCGCTCCACTAATCCACTTAACTAGCTTTTACAGTGTAAATATTTTTATAAATATAACACTTTATCTACCAAGGGAATATTTAAATTTCCTTTTCCTTCTAGACCGCTGACTAAATTATTCTAACGTGAATAATTGGATCGATGGGGTAAAGTGCACCCTCGCATGGCCTTGTAGAGAGAGCGGTCACCGTAAGAACAAGATCATTCTCGTTATAAAGATAGAAAACTGCGATAACCTTGTCTGAGGTTCGTGTAATTATGTGTGTGTGTTGTTTGAAAACCGGCACTTTGAACCCCGACCTCCCCTACTTAAGTATCCTCACTGATCACGGCTTTTTGGAATCTTATAAATTATATAAAGAGCCTCCTCTGAAGATTAAAGGCGTGAACGAAAAAAGGAAAAAGAAAGAGAATATGTTTATTACAAAAAGAAGAGAGGGAAGAGATTAAAGAGTTAATCATGAAGCAGCATTAAATACCGTAACAACAATGGTTCTATTATTTATGCTACGATAACGCAAACACGTACGCCAACAATGTAATTTATGTTTTAGAAACTAGTATCCACTCTAAACGGCTTTTCTAGTCCATAACAAGCAAACACTAAAGCTATTCCCCTAAGTTGTAACTTCCTTGATTACTAGTATGTAGAAGGCGAGGGCTTCATAAATATCTTAGCATTCATCATACTCAGTTTAAACTTGGTGTCTTTTAAATTGCGCGCGAACCCACACCCACCTCGCTTGAATAATTCAATGAGCGCGGTATCTGTAAACAAATCTAATCAGAACTCCTATCAAAATCACTTTATATGTATTCGCTGACGATAAAGTTATTCAGAAACTTCGTGTTCCTTCGTAACAATGTTGCCACGTCATAACTAGGTGGTCGACCATTTAAACGTTGGTGTACATTGTGTTCAGGAATAAATGAGTAAGGGAAGTTAAATTATTTTATCTACAACCATGCTATAAATCCTCTATAAAAGTTTCTGAAACAGTTAGCTTATTGCCTGCATTAAAACGACCAGTATCACAGTAACCATTATATCATCCAAACGAGTGTTATAATTTTGTACTAAATTTCATTATGCAACTCTTTTGCTTCTTCGATACCTTCCGGTCACCTGCTGACCCCCGCGCCGACACACTCCGTCAGCTTGGAGGGCTACGGGCTATGGTCGTTTTTATGTTGGCAATCGATGTATCGGTATATCGATGTTTCGCGCTTTTGACCTTATGCGCCCAAACGGTATGGGACTACATATTTTTAACTACATTATTAAGTTTGATTTTTGAGATAAATTCATCCCAAATACGGAACCCTTCATTGTGCGTGGTTCGACAGGCACTTGGTTTTTTATTTGAGAAAATCCAATTTTCTTACTGCCGCAGTCCGCAGACACACATGTTTATGTCTAGAATTATTTCTACTTAATAAACGTCAAACAGAGATACAAATATACAAAACACGCAAACGAGAGGTGTTCAAAATGGGAGTCATGTGTCTCAAATTAATAAAACGTCTACTGAAAATAAATGCTCCAGATGTCTACCGACAATTCAGCAAAAATTAATTTAACTACGGAATTAAATTCAAGTAGGTACGCGTCTTCGGGAAGAACACTGGAAACATTAGAAGTAAAACATTTTCTATTTTAGTGAATATAATACAGAGAGGAACTCGTGGCTAAGTAAAACAACCGCACGGCTCGCTCCATCAGGTTCAGCTAAGCTTGCCGGGGTTGGTCCGTGGACGGGTGACCATCTTTACATACCGAGATTCCTCCGTGCCTCGGAAAGCACGTTAAGCCGTTGGTCCCGGCTGTCATTCGTGGAGCTTTGACAGTCGTTACACCGTCAGTAGCTCCATGTAAAATACCGCCGCGCTGCCATGCGCGTGGACAACTGATATTCAGCTGCATCAGGTTAGACTGGAAGCCGAACCCAATATAGTTGGGAAAAGGCTAGGCAAATTAAGTGAATATAATACACAACATATTATTAAATGAAGTTTTTGTGCTGATTTCCGGTTCAGAAACCGGCCTAAGCGCTCTAAGTTAAAACAAATATATCACACCTTATTCTCCAAAGGGGTTTACAGAGATGTATTAATAGTGTGTATACCTGGTGGCCTTTGCCCTGCAGTGGAACAACACAGGCTTATAATCATAATAATACCTACATTTGATCAATTATTTTTAAGTCCAATGTTTATTTTATTGGACTTAAACATAATTGACAGCTTAATTAATTGATAGGGAATGATTCTATTGCCATCAGCCGGGCTACAGTTTGTGGCGGCTCGGAAGTTAGCTACACGCTGCGCAGTACCCCACCCCTCGCCACCGCTGACACATGAAATTGTCACTGCGCAGCGACTCGCCTCATGTTACGAGCCGCCATTAAGTTTGAATCGAAGTGTACTAAGAATTACCTAAACGAAACCCAGATACTCTGCCCGACCTGGGGTCAAACCCTCCACCCCTCACTCACTGCTATACGCTTTTTCCGATCATTATTACACGAACTCGTCTTAAAATAATCTACGCACTACTGTAAAGGACTTCCTCCTACTTCAACACAATATCTTGAGTTTAAAACAACATTTACGTATCCAGTAAGATGGAGGGTAAACAACAATATTGGAATGGAGATTTATTAATAATTTCGAGAAAGCAATCTTTGACTGACAGACTCTTGAATTTTGTATGTAAGTTTAGCAGACGCTACACGCCACCTGATTTATTAAATATTTACTGTAGATACGATACTAAAACATTATCATACTTACTTGCTACTCCACCAGAAATCTGGTCTACGACTGTCAGTTACACTTACAGAGCGTTAAACCTCGTACAGATTGGCGCGACGCGAAACCGGTAATTATTCAACCGTGAAGTTTTCTGAGAAATTGTATTGTTAAAGTCGCGTCGCCGCGTCGCGCCAATCTGCATGAGGCTTAAAGTTTCGGTTTCCTAAAGCCGCGTCCCCACTAGGGCCGCGCGGCTCCGTGAGGCCAAGCTGCGCGGCCTAGCCTCGCGAGTGTGTACGTTTATAAACTCACGAGGCTCGACCGCGCGGCTTGGCCTCACGGACCCGCGCGGCGCTACTGTGGACGCGGCTTAAGACTTGTTTTGTTCGTTAATAAATAAAATAAACAGTCACAAAATAACGGTTGTCCACTTAAAAAGCGTTTTTTGACACCTTAATGTCAAATACTGTTGAAATGACAGGTTTTTGTGACGGCTGTTGGAATAAGACGGTACCGCTTGCTTTCCTAGAAAACAGGACGTTGATGGTCATGGTATGGTGATGGTTTTTCCCGCTGTAAACATCCACTGAAAGTTATCCAGTTTTTTTCCTGGAGTAGTAAGACCTTAATATGAAAACCACATAGATACACTCACGCCATCTTCCCATGGGGGTAGGCAGAAGCTACAGCAAGCCACCTGCTACGATCCCTACATACTCCTTTCGCATCGTCATCTGCTATCTAATTACGTAACACATTTTCGTAAACGATTCAGACGAATCTGTTTCATTTTGACAGTTCAACAACATTCATTGCGTTATTTACGTTGTTGAACAGATTTCTTTTTCGAACTTATGTAGCAAAGGATTAGCAATCTGTTTCAAAACGATTCAGATTCTGATTGATCGTGTATTATGCAACTAGGGTGCTGGTCATACACGTACGCCAGTTGCGAGTACTACGCACCTGACTTTCTTTTCACACCATTATTGTAACACCTGCATTCTATACAAATAAAGGATTTATTTATAAGGTCATTATATCTTCATCTAGGGCGTCGTCGTCCCGGTGTTTACCAATCACATCTGCCTGGTTACAGTACCTTTTGTAAGTCGCCTTTCATTCATCCTCTCAATTTATATGCTATTCGAAAACAAGAAAAAAACATTTTATAAATCTCATCTAATATGTAATATGAAACTAATCCATTTTCATTCCAAGCGAAGCCAGACTTTTTTCGTTCAATTCAATAATCAATTACGTGTTTTTAAGTAGGTACTTAGGCTTATTTATATTTAGGTACTTTATATTAGATATATTTTATTACTAAGTGATTTCGTTTAGAACATTTAGGTTCAATTGGGTTCATCTCAAGACATTAGAGGTCGCCCCACAAGACATGATAAAATATTATGGATAACGGCCAACTTAATAAAACCTAGAAAAATGTTATGTTTTGTATAAAGTTACACTACATAAACTCACGACTTCTACCCATGGGGGTAAGCGGAAACTATAGAACGTCACCTACTACGATCCTTACATACTCCTATAGCTTCGTTTACGTTCATAAATCCGTAGTAAGTAATTTATTCGTTATAGTTAATTTCTCCGAAACATAAACTGCTGTGACATTATCATGTTTTCAATGTAAGTTGATTTTAGAAGCTGCTATATCTAGGGCAACTGGGTGGCAGGCGGCAGGCGACGTAATCAGCGACATTGATTTGATGCGGCAGACACGGCCTGAGCCGAGAACCCGCTCCACTAATCCACTTAACTAGCTTTTACAGTGTAAATATTTTTATAAATATAACACTTTATCTACCAAGGGAATATTTAAATTTCCTTTTCCTTCTGGACCGCTGACTAAATTATTCTAACGTGAATAATTGGATCGATGGGGTAAAGTGCACCCTCGCATGGCCTTGTAGAGAGAGCGGTCACCGTAAGAACAAGATCATTCTCGTTATAAAGATAGAAAACTGCGATAACCTTGCCTGAGGTTCGTGTAATTATGAGATAATAATATTGAGTGAGGTCGTTTATTTTGGTTGGGACAAGATATAATTAGATAAATCTGAAATCAAACGAAACAAGAGGGAAAAGATTCGTTTTTATCTCACCTTCGGGGGATGAAGCTATTAATCTCTGCCTGTTTGACGCAGCCCAAACTTATCGGAGGAGTTGCCAACATTTATCAACGGGGACACTTGATTACACTAAATTTTTAAGTGATCCCAACGGATATTTTACATTTATTTACTCTGTAAACTCTCTGAAAGTTGTAGTTCATGGGATTTATGTTTTGGAACTAGAAGCACCCACACACATTTGTAGTACTATCTACTGAGTTTGTTATTAACAAGTTTATTTCGAAGTAAAGTGTTACGGTCTAGAAAATAGATTAAATTATAAGAATATCTTTTACTTACAGAACGAGAAACCGAAGTAATCAGCCTTCAGACTAAAATATCATTATCATTCGTTCGATTACGGTCACGGTGGCTACTTCTGTCTGACTAGTTTCATTTGATGGGCTGCTGAGAAGGCGAAAATACGATACCTCTTACGATCTCTCAGTCCCTGGTAGGTGACGGATCATAAGCCTTCTATTTATGCGCTCACACAAAGTTAAGTGCCCTTTGTTTTGGCAAAACTTCCACTTATTGTGTTTCTGTTCCGTTTAGTTTCTGAATCCAGCAGAAACTTCGCGATAAACCAACCATTCAGTTACAACAAAGCCGAGCTCGAGTTCTACTTCCTGCTTCATAAATATTGCGATTTACTTATGAAAATAAGAATAAGAATCATTTATTTGCAGTAAATATAGGTGTTGCCAGTTGTAAAAGTTGGTGGTTTAATGTACACTCCATTGTTTTTGTTTATGGCATATCAATTAATATTACTAGAGGCTATGGCTTACACACCCAATAACAATAACAAGTAGTTATATGGATTCGGGTATTATTGCCGTGCCGATTGTCGTAAAGGCAAGAGGCTGTTGGCCAAGGTTTTGGTCAAGAGTCTCGACCAAAAAGCTTATGAAGCCGTCGTCGTTGTTGTGAGGCTGAACAAGGGGTTTGAAACTGAAAGTGGTCCTTCTAGAGGCACGCATTGTGAGAAGAAGACGCAGTATGTCGAGTGTTAACCCCGGAAACATGGCCCCTTTTCCCCATGGCGATAGATTCCTATATTTTATTTTTCAGATACAATAAAATATGTCATTAATATAATGCTTAAATGAATGCAGGAAACAAAAATAGGTATATGTATAATTCAGGAATTTTTCAACTAGTCCATGACTGAAGTTGGTCCTCATAGCCCTATATTTTTCCTTCACACGTAAACTTTCATGTTTTCGTACATAAGAGGTTCATTGAAGGAGTAATCCATCAAACGACGTGAAGTTTGTCCAACAGTGGCTATTGTGTGCCCGCCTTTAGTAATGGCTTCGACAAAGCGTGGGGGCTATATCATTATCTGGCCGGTATACAGGTGTATCAATACTCGTCACACTCCGTCTTCGAGGATAATCAGGTTGTGCTCACCGATCTTCTTACCATGTATAATGGATTTTATCGTATATTTTTCTCAAAATTAGTTGATGAAACTCACAAAAATCTAAAAGGAATCTTGTGCCTCTGCTTTTTTTTAATAATCAAGTTTTGATCATCAATTATGTTCTACAATCATTATACTTTTTAAAGCTTTTTAATTACTATAAGAACATTTAAATAGTTTTTTAATTTAAAATATCTGATACAGAGTAATAGCATTGTTGAATTAGTCATTTTTAGGGTAATTTGTAAATGATTTAAAAAAAAATTGCATGCCAGGCAGAATGTATATGGATTATGTTGTTATATGGATTTTTAATCACAAATCGAACTCACGACTCTCAAAGCGTAAAAGACATACCTACCCGCTGATGTGATACATTGGTAGTTTAATATTTCTGAGGGACTGTATTTAGCAAACATTCATTCCTCAAGTAGTACTTACAGTATTATTGTGTACAGTAATTAGTGCAGGTATTCTAATGTTTCTATCTACAAAATTACCGCCCGTAATTACTTCCTTAACTTACTCTTACTTACTTACATAATGTAGGTACGTCATTATTACCTACGATCAAACTACAACTTACTACATATTTATTCAAACTCAAACTCAAAGCATTTATTTCAATTAAACCTTTTACAGGCACTTTTGAATTGTCAAGGAGGCGGTCAGTCAGAAATATGAAGCTAGTTGCCCATTCCAAAGCTTATAAGGTACCTATGGAGAAGAACGGGCAAGAAACTTCACGGACACTCTTTTAAATCTAATAATTGTTACAAAAAATTGGGGTACATCATTCATGTTGAAATTATACATGTGAGAACAATTTAGAAAGACGTGCACGATAAAAGCATCTGTAATAAAAAGAAAAAAAATGGCAGCTAACAGATGCCTGTGATGTAATCTTAACTTATAATAGGTATGCCTGCCTGCATAGTGTGCATTCTATACAAGATTTGAATTTCGTCTCATTCAGTTGAAGTCTGTGGGGAGTATATTTCATATAAAATGTAGCTAGCGAAGACGCCTTTCTTCGAACACTACATAATATACAAGCTGCCGGTGTCGGTCATAATTTGATATATGCTTAGCACTTTATGTATTCGCGGCGTTAGTTCTCGCGGCGCGGCACAGATGGCGCTCTATCGCTTTCCAGGCCATTGCACACGTTAGAATTTATTATGAGCCCGATTCTATTCTAGTCGGGAAGAAAAATATCTTGCCAGCGATGAATGATATTCAGGGATATTCAGGTAAACCGTATTTACTTCCTTCCTTTATAGACCAAATATCGACGAATAGATTCTAACTGTCTTCAGAGCATATTTGAAAATATCTTTTATTAATAACTTAGTTGGTAAGTAAGAATCGCTGAGGTCAAAGGCATTGAAAACTAACCACGCAATCAAAATATTTATGTCGAAAAATTTGCCCATTTTTTTACCTAAATAATTTGGTCCTGCTGGTCCTAATGTCCTCGCGATTCAGTTATCATTGAGAAGTTACAAAT
This sequence comes from Eupsilia transversa, assembly GCA_914767815.1. NCBI lineage: Eukaryota > Metazoa > Arthropoda > Insecta > Lepidoptera > Noctuidae > Eupsilia > Eupsilia transversa. The sequence goes on along the minus strand of OU611893.1, from coordinate 8,969,633 downwards.
TATAAAATCAAATCCTCCACAAGTTTATAGTAAATATTAAATTTTAATCGTTGGAAATGATAGGCAAATATTTTAAAATTAAAACTTTAGGTAATGACCTATTAATTAAAAGCTTAGTATCACGAGGCTGCATTCACAAGCACTGAAGCTTGACAAGGTTTTCGAGGCCTGGCCGCCAAAAAACATAAAACCTCCAATCTCATTGCCGATTTATTTTTCTAACTCCGAATTTGAAATGTAAAGGCTGGCCTCTATTGTATTTGAGGCCGCGGCACGTTCGCTGGCGCCCCGCCAGGCATCGGCTGTAATGTGAGCGACACCGAACTTGTGCTAATTACCGAGGTGGGGACTCCACAACAATATGTTACAAGGCGATTCTTTAAAGATTTATGAAGGAAAAACAAAAATTATTTTTGTTCTAGACGTGTTCGGTGTGAGAAAGTTTGGGTTGCGCTTGGGTGTAAAGGAAATTTGGTCCTTTTGTCCAAACGCTAGAAATGGCTGAAAAGACACAAAAGTGAAAATGTGATGCAGGTACAAAGTGCAAAACCGTAAGAAAACAATAGTTTATTGAACATTCTGTGGCTAGTGCAACATTCCGGTAAGTATTAAAAAAAAAATCTAGAGGGATTCTGCAAAAAAAAAATAATGCGCAGAGCAAAATAACATCTCTTTTTACTATGCATGCGATCGCTAAGAAATATTGTAATGGTAACCGGAACCGACAAACAGTGAGACGTTCACAGGCAATGGGCGGACGTCCTCGTGACGGGGAAGATTGGATGCGGAAGAGGAGAAGGCTGTGCTGCAATGAGGACGATATAATGTCTTCTGGTGATGTGTTGGGGAGATAAAAGGACATGAATTATTGAATTATGGTAGGTGATTAAAAGTCATTTGTGATTAGAACTGCACCGAGATTTTGTTAATTGATTATTATTATTAACTCTACTGAAATAATTTGAAATTAAAAGCACACTGTTGGATTTTGAACGCTAGACTCAGTGCCGAGAGTGTAAAATACAACAGTGCACTTTATTTAGGGAACACACTTTACTATGTTTTATTATATTTTGATAAAATAGCGTTTGACATAATAAATCGCCAGGACATTCTGTTATCTATTAAAATTCTAGATAATTAATAGACAATTAAATGTATTGTGAAACTATCAATAGGTACCCGTATGATGGACCATTTTCGATGAAAATGGGATGTTTCAAATCCATTCAAGTTGCATGTAATCAATAACTCCAGTCATAGGATCACTACATAAATCTAGGTAGTGTTACCGCAGCGCAAGATTGACCTGTAATCCAATTTGAACATGGCTGCATCAGAGCTATTTCGAACCTAAATTCTTGAACCTCTTGTAGATTTTATTAGATATTGAAGACTAGCGACCCGATCCGTGACTTTTTAAGTATAAAAACTTTAAGGGTTAGAGTATACGAGTTTCAGTTATGAATTTTGTTTGTATAGTGTGAGATGTATCTTAAAAGTTTGAACAGATTTAGGACAATGACAGATTGAGGTTTTATACAGTACTTACATATTTAAATAAGCTCGAATTCATCATACAATGTTTTAAAACATTTCTCTAGAGAAAAGACATATCGTAGCAAAGTGCGTGCTACGGCGTAGCTGATGCGTGCTACGCCGTAGTTCGATGCGTAGCGTAGCGAGACCGCTTCTGGCGCCGGCCGAGTTTCCGCAAATAGTTGCAGTTTCCTGAATACTGCAAAAAACGCATTATAGTGCTAAAAAATTATCGTTAAACTCGACACAAGTCACAATTGAAATACTTTTCGTTTTAATTGTACCCCAACACTAGACATCGAATTCAATAGCTGTTTACAAAGAAGAATGCTACCGTACATCATTAATCATTATAATCATACAATGTACGATACCCACGGGAAGTTCATTTCAATAAGTACATACAAGTACAAACTCGTTACAAAATACAATTACCAATGCATTTGGGATATAAGCAATCAGGCTTTCCATCGAGTGCACCAAGCCAATTAATTAGCTGGCTGGCTAGAGCCCGTGACAACGGGATAACATATGATTACCGCTCAAGTATGTTAACGTATATTTGTTGCCTTACATTATTGGAGCTGCCAGTCTGATCATGTGTGTCTGTGTGTGTGTTTTGCTTATGTCATTTGTGACATGTTTGTGTTATTAAGCTGTATAGAACTCCGTCATTATCATTTGTCATGTTATGCAAGACTTGCAGCTTCATACTGATATTATAATAACATATAACTAATATTATTTAAAGGTATTTTTGTTTTTATGTAGGGGGTAAACTCCGGAACTTCCAGTCCACTTTGTTTTTTTTTTTTTGCATTGGAAAGCCGAATTCTCGAGGCAGGTTATAGTAGCCTATGTAACATCACGCTACGACCCTTTCAAGCCGAGCAAAAAGGAAAAAAAGTCAGAAAGACATACATACGCTAGAACATAGAACCTCCTACTTTTTGGAAGTCGGTTAAAAATGAAGCAGTGAGGCAGAGGAGTGGAAGAATAGATATTCGCTCTAAATATGTCATATCGGGCTAAAACGTCACAATAGAATGCCTGAACTAGCACCTAGAAAGAAAGAATAACGTTTATTTGGACACAGTTCGTGAAACACAAATACAAAAGTGAAAATAATGTTTAACAACAGTAGTGTGTGCCTCACGGCTGCGCCAAAAAGGTTCATTTCAGCATTAATGCCAGACAAATGCAGTCTGACGCTGGTTTTCTAATGAACCTTAAGGGACAAGTGACGGGGAATACAAACAGTTTCAACATACCTAATATAAAACAAAAGCACGCTGTTGGAGTTTTAACTTTATACGCTAAGTTGAGCGTTGAAAATCCAACAGCCTGCTTTAGGCATTCGTTTAGGTTTTGCATAGTAATAGTAAAAACATGGTATGATCCTTTGAAGATATTGTGCCATGTTTATGAAGAGAATGCTGATTTACCTGAGTTACGATAGTCTTTTATTGAATGTCTCCGATATATCAACACCGTCGCGCGTCGATGCCTTTGCAGTTATACAAAATAATTTCACATTAAAAACGAAATAGACAGAATCATAACAATTTCATTCTGTAACTGAGTGTACATTATGCAATAAATAAATAAATTCTAGGTACATCGTCTTCACATATAATTGTTGTTAATGTATACAAAATATTGTAAAACATTTTAAAAGAGTAACTATGGAGTTCCTTTCCCATTCTTCTCCATAAAAAACTAAAGAGTTACGGGTAATTTTCACATAATCAATATCTTTATCATATTATGTACTTAGGTGGTAACTATATAATTTAGATGACGGAACGTGTAGGGCACAGCAAAAGGGTACAAACAGAGCTTCCTCTCTAATCGAAAATAAAAAAACCAATAGCGTCAGCACAGGAACAAAAAAGGCTGCTTAGATCCGTTCAACCTTTTATTAAAATTATTGTAAAAAAAAAAAACCATTTTGATAATAATAATTCAAAATAACAACAAAACGCGACAACGCACTACTTGAACAGGACAAAAATTGACAATTTGACATGACAATTTATGCTCAAGCGCGGTCTCGACCACACTTGGGTGATTACAGATTCACTGCTTGGGTTCGATTCAGTAACTGAGTAACGATCTAAAATAAAGCCAAACTCAGCTGAACTAAGATCAATGAATCTATACTTGAAAAACGTTCTAAAATTAAAAGCGGACTTAAAACTAGTTTCAAACAGAGATCAATACTTGAGTTTCCTTCTGTATACGCACCTTAAAGACATTAGTTTCATGCGGCTTATGATTCATAGCGTAGAAGCCAATATCTCGTGCCAAGTTGGTGTCAATCGAGCACTCATTGTTACCGACACCTTCATTAAAATCTCATTTGGCACACTACATTCTTCATAGTGTGGTTTCTTCATCATCTATGCTATCAGTCGATACGGGTAGTCTTACCATCTTACCAAGGGGTATCGTGTTATCCAGTAACTGGGTTGTGAAGGTCAGATACATATTTGACCTTCACAACCCAGTGTCCCAACCCCTTGTAGTCGCTCCATGTAAAATACTGGTATTAAGCTGCATCCAGTTAGACTGGAAGCCGACCTAGTGTGGTTTATTCATCATAATCTTAATCTTCACTATGTATTGACATGTCACATGTTGCCAATATATCGTACGTCACAATAGTGTGAGAATGTAAACAATAGCTGCTAAGACGACAATAGAATGTTACAATGGCCGGCTTCGTTATTGAATAAAGCGATTATCCCATTATTGCTTCCACTGTCTACGTTTGCTATTACTAGCTTTTGTCCATGCCTTCGTTGGCATTTATTTATAACTATAGCTTCTGCCCGCGACTTCGTTCACGTGCAAGTGGTAAGATACACAATACACTAGAATAATAGCCACGTTTTTATAAAACTCCCTCGGCCCCCGACCCACCGCGTCGTATCGCATCGTGGCCCTCGCCCGCGCTGTTACTGTGTTTTTGCTTAGCGTTATTTCTGACTTTTTTCTTTTTGCTCGGCTCCTAAAGGTTGTAGCGAGATGTTCAACAGCTTATAATCTTCCTCAATAATTGGGCTATCAAATGCAAAAATATTTTTTCAAAGGGGTTCCGCCAAAATTGCCCCAGGTCCGGCGCAAAAGAAATATATCTCAGATTTCAGAGTAATAATAGTAGAATTATTGTAAAGTATCGCTATTGCCATATTCGGTGGCTAACATAGTTTTTTTGCCCGGTGAAGTTTCATAAGCGCTAGATGTAAAAATATCTGTTTTCTGTGCTTAACTGTCGGAAATACGTCACTGAATTGACTAATCGGGGCGCCAGCGCCGCCGCCGCCTAGCGGCGCTCGAATGAGTCTACATAACATAACGCTTTACTGGGGATAAGCAGAGTTGGTCGGCTATAATTTTACTTGAACTGCAAACGGTTTTTAACCGACTTCCCGAAAAGGAAGAGGTTATCAATTCGGCTGAATTCTTTTTTTTTTTTTATGTGTGTTTGTTCACAACTCCGTCATTTATGAACCGATTTGGAAAATTATTTTTATGTTTTTAAAGGGTATATTTCCCAGGTGGTCCTGTTGTCATCAAGTCAGGATCTGATCATGGGATCTTGGAGAAATCGAGGGAACTCTTCAAATATTATAGGCACACCTATAGCGATTTGGGTATTTTTTATGGTAACTCGTGCATTTTCTCTTGGAAAGCACCATTTTTCACAGATGCCTACCGGAACTACTCAATAATAATTATTGTATGGGTTGCGATTCGATTACTTTAATATGTTTGCCAATCAAAGCTAGCGGCGCTCGACAGAGTCTAAAACATAACGCTTGACTAAGGGATAAGCAGAGTTGGTCGGTTATAATGAATTTGGTTTTTCTATTGCGCAATACCCAACACTACCCATAGTACGCCCACAGTAGTTAAACTATGGCTGATAATAAGGAAGAGACAATTAGACTTTTTATCTGACACTGTACCTGCTATGAACCAGATATTGTATTTATTTGTGTCTTTGTATTATTTTGCTGACATTGTATTAATTTGCTTAATGTAGTTGTTTCTGCATGTGTTACTTCTCTTTTTAATATGTAATGTTCAACACAATGTAAATTGTTAATGAATAAATAAATGAATGAATGAATGACAACAACCCCATCATTTTTTTATATGGCATACCTATGTGAATATATTTACAGTATTTATATAAAAATGTAATACAGTTTGCTTTATACTTTTTGCTTATGTACAAGTATTACAAACCTTCTATACGTGCAGCTTGTGGGTGAAGTATACGTAGAGGGCCTGCAACGTCCTACGCGTTCAGTATAATTATGGGTTTAGGATGTTGATGGGGCTTCCGCGCACAGATGCCCGTGTTGACGATTTTCATGCCATTTTGAGAAAGCGGGCAGCGTCAATTATGGGACAAAAAAACCCCAGGCCCGGCGCAAAAGAAATGTATCTCATATTTTAGAGTAATAATAGTAGAAATATTGTAAAGTATCGCTATTGCCAAATTCGGTGGCTAACTTAGTTTTTTTGCCCGGTGAAGTTTCATAAGCGCTAGATGTAAAAATATCTGTGTCGGAAATGACTTAGGAGGTACCGACCCACTAAAAAAGGAAAATACAAAACCAAAGACACCGACTTCCGAAATTAAAGTTATTTTTCACTTTTTAGTGTCTTTTTGGAAGACGGTTGTTTTTTTTTTGTTGTAAAAAAGTTTTATTTATCGCTTTTTAGTGGGTCGGTTTGTAATTTATCTTAGTTACAATAGCCTCATGGCTCATCAGCTCATAATATGAATTGTGACTAGCATAAATTGATTGGCAAACATATTAAAGTAATCGAATCGCAACCCATAAAATAATTATTATTGAGTAGTTCCGGTGGGCATCTGTGAAAAATGGTGCTTTCCAAGAGCAAATGCATGAGTTACTATAAAAAATACCCAAATCGCTATAGGTGTGCCTATAATATTTGAAGAGTTCCCTCGATATCTCCAAGATCCCATGATCAGATCCTGACTTGATGACAACTAGACTACCTGGGAAGTATACCCTTTAAAAATATAAAAATAATTTTCCAAATCGTTTCATAAATGACGGAGTTGTGAACAAACACACATACAAAAAAAAAAAAAGAATTCAGCCGAATTGATAACCTCTTCCTTTTTGGGAAGTCGGTTAAAAACCGTTTGCAGTTCGAGTAAAATTATAACCGACCAACTCTGCTCACCCTGGGGGTGATGTTATGTAGACTCTGTCGAGCGCCGCTAGGCGGTGGCGGCGCTGGCGCCCCGATTAGTCAATTCAGTGACATATTTCCGACAGTTAAGCACAGAACAAAGATATTTTTACATCTAGCGCTTATGAAACTTCACCGGGCAAAAAAACTAAGTTAGCCACCGAATTTGGCAATAGCGATACTTTACAATATTTCTACTATTATTACTCTAAAATATGAGATACATTTCTTTTGCGCCGGGCCTGGGGTTTTTTTGTATGGGATTTGGCGGATCTCCTTTGAACGGTAGTTTCAGAGATCAGCACGTTCAAACAAACAAACTCATCAGCTTTATGATATTATTAGTAGTTTACGCCACCGGCTTCGCCCGCGTGATATCTTTATAAACTATAACCTATGCTAATAAGGGCTGATTCGACCAAACAGGAATAAATTTTATCCGCGGAATAAGATTTGTTATGTAGTTAGTTTGTTAGTTATGGAGAAACTGTCAAAAAATCAAAATTTATTCGAAAGAGCTTAAGGCTTAAGGCTTATTCCGCGGATAAAATTTATTCCTGTTTGGTCGAATCCACCCTAATATAGCATTAAACTGGTGTTTTTTTTTCGAGCCATTTATCATTTTATATTATAAAATGTATGAAATAAAAATATAAAATGTCAAATGCCTCGAAAATTGTTGACATTTGCATAGTAGTCAAAAGGGGTCATTTGGTTGTAAATGACCTCTCCTACATCCCCTTAATGGATTGCCGACATATAACCAATAACCCTGTATATTACAAAAAAAAACACAAACCATTTCGCTTTATAATCTATAGACGTATATCCAGGCAATCAATCCACGATGACAAGACAATCCAGGATGAAAAGTAGCCTTTGTCTTTACCCAGGTCATGGTCTATCTGTGTGCCAAATTTCATCCAAATCCGTTCAGCGTCAAAGCGTCATAAACAAACAAACTCACTTTCGCATCTATAAATATTAGCTAGTACATATGTTTCTCAGGAGTAACATTATCAATAGTATACTTTATGATATTTAATAAGTTAAGAATTTACCTTTTTATTGAAACTTCTTGTAAGATGTGGTAGAATATTTATGTAACTGTATAAAGTCTTTAGTTTGTGAATCCTTGCCAAACTAGTGAACAGTTTATGGCCTATCGTTAAATGGGCCTGGGGGGGTCATTGAAGGAGGATTCAGTGTTTTATTATTGTTTTGGTTTAATCTTTCCTTATGAGCCACGTTACGGATAACCAAAGCTTTACTACTACTAGCTCTTGCCTGCAAGATTGTCTGCTTGTATATTTTTATTTTATCACTAGCTGCTGCCCGCGGCTTCGCCCGCGTGAGTGTCGGAAATTACCCCATACATCCCCATGGGTTTTAAGTATAAATATTGAGTTTCGAGTTAATCGGACAGCGCGTTAAAATTCTTCCATACAAACATTGACACCCCCCAACCTTTTAGGGGGTAATTTAGAAAAAAAAAACATTTAGATAACTATTCGTGCGAAGTTTCATGTTTATTACCTCAAGGAATAAGATTTTTCATACAAACTTTCATCCCTTATTTTACCCCCTTAGGGGTTGAATTTCGAAAAATCCTGATACACGTTATTCTTAATTTTTGGGTTTAAGTATAAATATTGAGTTTCGAGTTAATCGGAAAGCGCGTTAAAATTCTTCCATACAAACTTTGGCACCCCCCAACCGTAGGATAGGGTACTTTTCCGGGATAAAAAGTACCCAGTGTGGTGCCCAAGATATTAAAGAATAATTATACCAAGTTTCATCGTAATCGAACCGGTAGTTTTTGCGTGATGCCTGAACAAACAGACAGACAGACAGACAGACAGACAAAAAATTTTTTAATCAAATTTTTGGGTTCGGTGTCGGTCTAGTAACACCCCCTGCCAATTATTTTTTTGATATCTTCAATGTACAGAATTTTCACTTCTACAGATTTATTATAAGTATAGATTTTTTATCCAAAAAATCAGGATGAAAAACTTTTCAGCTTCTCCAGGACCCAGGCTACGTATCTGTCAAATTTTAAATCGGTCGGTTCAGTCATTTAGGCGTAAAAAACAGGTGGACAGTTACGTTCGCATTTATAATATTAAATATTAAAATAATAATAATATTGTATGGAAATAATATATATTAGTATAAGTAGTGAGAATGAAATAATTTCTTCTTTTGCCTCAAACTGTCAAAGAATAGCTCTTATGCCGTGATAATTACATTAGTCAGTCAGCAAGATGATACACTCTAACTGACTAAGAGACCATGATGCGCCAGCAAACAATAACGTGCCTGGTGAAGAATACAGGAAATTATTGCAGAAGCTTTTTAATACTTTATTTCCTGTGCAATTCGCACACTACTGAGCTAGATATTAGGCCACTCTCATCCATCTATTTCTACCTACCTTGCGAAGATCGTCGCCCCTCTTTCTCACGCAATTCATCAATTAGAGATCTGGAGTTTTCCACTAGTTCCACTACTTCCCGTATTACAGAAATGATGAGTCATCTAATTACCTAATTATGATATTCTGAGTTCAGATTCTCATCTCAATTAGTATACATTTCTGTAACTGTGTCCCTAATACCGCTTACTTTAACGATATATTTATCTCTGTCTCTCTCTTTTCTCTACGCTAATTGAATTCTAATCAATTATTCCTTGTCTAGTGCCGTTTACAAGAATAGTTAATGGTAAAAGAAAAACTCAGCAAGGCTGGTATAGCGAAGAGCTTAATGAAAAGAGTATACCAAAAGTAGGTTATTCGAAATATTTATTATCTTCGATTAAAATGTACATTTTAATCCTATTATGATCGTCTACGGGATAATACCCATTAAAAATATCACGACCTTATACTAATTATAAGCTCTCACCTCTTCCAATTATAAGTTTGAGTTTGCGTTCTATTTTGGAGCCTCCTTCAGATACAATCATTATATTGGTTAAGTTTTGATTTCGGTAATAATAGTCATCCAAGTTGGTGGTGCTACTATAAGTAGTTATCTATTAATAAGACTGAGATTAAGTGATAAAATGACAGAAACAATCACAATCTGTCATTTTGTCTATTCTCCCGTCGACAACACCCGTAGAAAACCCGTTTCTATGGTTGTTGTTGTTATGGTTTGCTGTGAGAGGGTGAGCAGATTGTGACATATGTTAACTTGATGTTGGTAACGTTTGCTGCCACTGATCAGGGGCCTAAGTCTACTAATTTATAAACGTTACAATGGTCTCTCAATGGTGAATTTTTGACAGTTTTTGTATAGCAAACCATTGAGAGACCACTGCAACGTTTATAAGGCCCCTGATGTTCATAACTTTTATCTACATTAACATACATACATTACGATATTATACGATTTGGTTTAGTGAACAAAACCCGTTACCACGGTGGTGATGCTACGCGTGCAGTTCGCCACACACTTATTACTTAAGCCATTGTGCCTGATTCTTTCCTCGTTTGCACCCCATGCCTAAAGCGCCAATACATCATTACACACTAAGTTATACGTCTTATGTTCATCATAATCTCATTACTTATATATGTACCATTTGGCTCACTCGGCGGTGCACTGCCCGACTGGCCTTCCTTCCTGTAGCTACTTGGTGTGCCAAAGGATTTGGGTTAGAATAATGCATAAGTCATAAATATTATCTGCGCATTCCTCATCCGGAATATTTTGGCGGAATGAAAATGTGGTTGCAGCATTTATGTGTAGTTTATTGTTTATCTTTGGCACTGCAACTGCAATAACCCAGAAACCGAGAATTTTACCTGGTTACATTAAACCCAGTGGGGCAATTGTGTAACAAGGAGGAGCTCGTGGCAGCTCACTTCAACTAAGTTATTACAGTGAGATATTTACAATAAACACCGGCTGTTTCTATATGAAAATACCAATTTATTTGTCCTATTTGTATAGAACATAATTTGGGTAAATGAGGGCGAGCAAAACATCTCTGCCTCACCTCGGGACGGGAAATGTGGGTGTGAAGTTTATGTTAGTTATTTTTGGTGCAATTATTTTGAAAACCTTTTTTTACTATTTACCTACTACTGAGGAGCTCGTGGCTAAGTAATAACAGCCGCACGGGTCGATGCTACGCTTGCCGGGATTACTCCGTAGGTGGGTGACCATCTTTACATACCGACACCCGTCTTTGCCTCGGAAAGCACCTTAAGCGGTTGGTCGTTACAAGACGTCAGAAGCCCGAAAGTCTGACAACCAGTCTTACTATAGAGTATCGTACTTATTGGTACGTACTTACGTAGTTACTGGGTTGTGGAGGTGAGATAGGCAGTCGCTCCATGTAAAATACTAGTATTCAGCTGCATCCGATTAGACTGGAAGCCGACCCCAACATAGTTAGGCAGATTGATTGCCACTTACAATAGCAATGTCTTTCATTTTGACAATTCAACTACATTCATCGTTTGATTTACGCTATTGAGCAGTCGAATTTTTCAAACATAGAAAGCAAGCGATTAGCAATATCCTTCGAAATCCATCCATTTGTCATTGAAAGTGTGTTGCGCAATTTGCGTGCTAAATTATATTCCTGTAACATAAAATTTAAAGGCCCTTCAAATACTGAAACGAACTCGCCAATCGCAATAATATTCACAAAACAGTTCGGTGTGATGTGGACGTATCTATAATTATACTTCATCCCACTTCTGTCAACATTATAACTTGTTAGTTATATACCGCACTGTGTGGTTTAGCTATTCACAAAATAAATACTGTAATTAATTAAACAGCACGTTCATTAAATGGATAACGGTTTGTAATATGTGTACATCCGTACATCCATCATCAATCCAAATCGTGTATAGAAATATGTAGTTACGTAAGTATTATAAATGCGAAGGTGCCTACGTGTACTATGTCTATTAGTTACGTCTACAGCTTAGCTTACTATAGCTTGAAGTAAGCCAAAGTTTGACATAGAGATAGCTTGAATTATGAATAACATTTATTTTATCAACTTACATTTACCGTTACAGGATAAAACAATGCGATAAATGCGCTTATCCTAACTTAATAGATACTAACAGCTATAACTTATTACAAACAATGCATTCCTCGTGAATTTACTCAAAGAACCACAGAATAAGTCCGTCTCACTTGCTTGAGATTGAGCGTGCGGAGAATAAGCATACATTTTTGTTTTTAAACCCTTGAGGGGTGTGAAATGGTACGCAGACAAAGCCATAGGGGTACCCACGGTGGGGCAATGTGGGGCAAGCCCCTGCCCCACCGTCATCCCTGACTCGACGCAAAAAATTTAGGTTTAAGTAAATTACCGCGAGAAATAATGCAGTATCGATGAATCAAGCGTGCATACATTGTTATTGAGTTTTATCGAGAGAAATTCCGACTACTTATTGAGTTTTCAGAGAGATCAAGCCGAAGGTGGAAACGAGCTTCACCCGGAATCCTCAACCACAGCGGTGCTGGCTATCTTACCTATTACTGCCGTAACACAACAATACTGCTAACATTGTTGATATGGCGACAGACTTAGATAAGTTGGCGGTAGCTAGCCAGGCGGACTTACCACTACCACTAACCAAACCCAGCGGAAAATATTGCCCCCACTGAGACAGGTGGTCTAACCACTAGAACACAGAGACGGTTTTTTCTTTTTTGGCCCACCCCTAAAGAAATGCCGGGTACTCCCATGGATAAAGCGCTATCGCTTAAATACATTATCAAGCCTTTTCCCAATCATTTTAGGGTTTACTTGTAGTCTAGATTTCGCTGAATATTTGTATTTAATATGACGTGGACGAGACTACCATCCGACATTCGGAACACAATTAGTGAGGAATACCGATATAAATAGGTCGGAGCTGTCAGACTTTTGAATTTCTAAATATCCATTTGCTACAGATATTGACAGGACAACTGTTACCGACCGACAGACAGTTTGGTCAAAGTAGCTCACTGTATTATTGTAGTAGGGTCACTTGTCCACTTATTGACAGAGGGTCACAGGATCGTTCGATCTGTACAGTTGCCATTTAGCTATTAAAGCAAAAGCGTGGTCAGTCCGTAAAATCCTTTTTTTTTTTTGCAAACTCCAGCTCTGGTTGTATGGCCATAAAAAAAATATGCGCCCGTAAGAAATCTGTATTTATAAAAAGCTGTTTATTTTTCACTTTTTAGTTGTGGTACCCCACACACATTCGAATACCACTCTCAGAAGTGGCTCTGGTGAGTCTGACTTACCAAACAAAAAAAAGAATCATTAAAATCAATTCATAATGGCATAACGAAAATAGACAAATTCCACGAGCAAAAATATTTGATCGTGGGACCCCTAGGGGAACTATACTGGGGGACCACGGGCAAGTACCGCTTTTTTCCACGGGGGTAGGCAGAAACTACAGAACAAAATGAAGCAGATTTACGTTGGGTTTACGTTACTTTTGCTTCGTTTTACGTTGATACATCTGCACCCTAATTACGCAATTAGGGTGCTGGTCATACACGAACGCCGGTTGCATTCAAGGACACTGAATGAGACACAATAGAAGTTTTACTGTTATAACGCCTATGAGCGTTTAGTGTACCCCAAAGTCACACTGGTATCGTGTAATTGTAATTTTTGTATAATTTTGTAAATTGTGTAATTTTACGTGTAATTAACACTAAAAATATGTCCTTCTAGGGCGGATAGTTTATAATAAACGACAAATAATAACAACGTTTCAGTCTCAAAATAAATAACTAGGTAGCCAAAGTTGTACACAATAAGTACTTTTAAGAGCCCATACCTCAGCTCAAATTCACTTTGTATCTCGCTCGCACCATACTGCTGGCGGACTGAGTGATTATAATGACCAAGTCGCCATTAGTTTAGGTAATTGCTTTTTACGGCGAAATTGATAGTAATTTAAAAAAACAAAGAAACTTGCCACTGCTTTATAGTTAGTTCAGTTATTATGCAAAGTTTCATGGTCTAATTTTAAGTCTTTTTTTTAATACCAGCAGTTTATTGTTCTGTTTGGAGGTAACTTTCGTTTTTTTTTCTATAGTTTTTTTTTATAGATTTGTGTTTTCGTCAAACATAGTACTTAACATGTAATCCTCAACTTAAACATACATTTGTTTCAAAATGAACGCTGGAGTTTTTCGATATAGGTATCGGAGGATCATGCTAAGCAATTCGAGGTATTATAGACCCTTAACGACCCGACAACAGAACCGGAACGAGTTCAACGAATGATAGCACAAAGTTTTAACTGAACTTCACCTCAGATTATACGGTTAATTTGATCGCGCGGTTAATCCTCCTCGTAATAACTTGAGATACCCTTCCGACACAAGGAATAATTTTCATTTATACGTTTAATTACCTTGCCAGTTAATTGTAACTTTATGTGGGGACTTGCGTATGGATGAGAACCCCACGGGTGCCGTAATCTCTTATGATATTTACTGAGTGGGGATTACAGGGGAATGGCATCCGTCCGCAGTCATCAATAATAATAGAATTGAATATTTTAGCGTTACTCTCTATAGGAACTTTGCGGTTCGGAGTTTCTCTATGAAGGGTTTAGTTGGATTACAAGTAAAGTCAATATTATAGTATTGACTTTACGGGTAACTACTTAGGTACTCTTTGGCGTGACTAAATTTAGCACCGAGTGTTCTATAAATAAGCTATAAATACTTAGATTAGATTTAGTTTCGCCCACATCTAGGTGTATATAATATTTATTTAATACTAGCTCGTTAGACGTTGACCTGTCCAACAATAGTTCATAAGTACAAAAAAAGGTAAAAGGACGTTTAGATTTTTCCGCATTAGAAAACTTTCTGAGAAACTTTTCCAATTTTTCTTTCCATAAAAACCAAAAATAACCAAAATAAATAAAAACTAGCCAAATCAGCCCAGCCGTTCTCAAGTGATGCGCTTACAACGAACAGCGTTTTATTTATATTTATATAGATTTAATAACTAATGTAAAGGCATGCGCTAAGGTTCGCGAATCATATTTTATTCAACATACAAACCGACACTGACCGGAAAATTGCAAAAAACGTAAGAAAATTTAAATTTCGCGGGCTACTTTAGCGCATCCCCCTTAAGGGAGCCAGATCGTGTGTGTGTTCTACCTGCACTTCTAGTTTTATCACTTGTCGTATAGCTCAAACCGAACACAGAAGTCGTGAAGACAAATTAAAGAAGTTACTCTTAAAGGCTCCCGCTAACAGACGCAACGCGACACAGGTAGAACAATTTCCGTGAAGTTGTGAGTCGCGTCGTGCCAGTCTGTGGCCGCCTTTATACGAGACAGCGAATATGTCACTACGTGCACCATACCACCTTTAAACTTAATACGCGGAGCGTGGCGTACGTGCTACGACGTTACGCCACTAACATCTCACTACAGATAAAATACGAACGATACTACGCGATAATAAAACCTATTTCCACACGTAACATAGTTCTCGTCTTGTAAGTAACTTATTGATGCCGATTCGATATTCTATTGCGAATAAAACTGAGGAGTCTAGTGCCTAGATACATATTTCTATACAAGTAAATGAAATCAAAGTGTCTGTTTGTAATGTCAAATTATTAGCTTTTTACTAAATGTTGTGTTTTAAGTGTTTCTGGCTATTTGTTCCGGTTAATCTCCGAAACGGCTGGACCGATTTTGACGGGACTTTCCCTGGCAGATAGCTCATGTTAAAAGGAGTAACTTGGAGTTAAAGGAGTGTTTTTCGTTCTGCATAGCCTTTTCCCAATCATGTTGGGGGTGTATTACTATTTATTTATTTATTAATAAGCACACCAACAGCACAGTCAATTACAATTCAAATGAAATAACATCTAAAATTGGCATTACAGTAACCATGCAAATAACAGGTATGCATGACATTGAGTTAAAAAGTGTGTCCAGTAGACCTAAATCCTGAACACTAAAACAAACCAATTTGAGCTACATAGACGAGCAGTCTTCGCACTGTTTATATAGGGATCTGTCTGTATGAAGCGAAACTTATGGAGAAAATATGAGAACATTCGCAGGGAATGAATCAAAATAGCACTTTACTTTCTAGATTTTTCTAATTTGGTAAACTGATTATAGCATGTGGAGAAAGTCGTGATACTTAACACGCCTGTAATATAGAAGAGGTGTCAATCAAATCAAAAATCAAATCAAAAATCAAACCAAAAATCAAATCACAAAAACAAACCGGGTACCTCCCTATCTACTATGTAGTTAACAAAACAAAAGAGTGAATTTGTAGAGGTGCACATTCGTACGAAATAAACTAAAGTTCTGCTCACACCGCAAAGTGAAATGCGGTGAGATATTTCTGACTCGAACTTTGCTCACACTACGGTATTAGCAAATTAATCCTACTAATATTATAAATGTGACAATTTGTATGTTTGTAAGTCAACACGCAAAAACGGCTAAACAGATTTAAGGGGGCACCGAGCTTTTTATACCCAAAAACACGTTTTTATAACCCTTGTTTGAAGTAGTAAACAATTAATATAAAATATAGGAAAATACATTGGTATTTTTGGGGATGCTAGACAGTATACGCGATTTGATAAAGTTGGCTCGATAGAATAAATTCCTGCAAGTTACCTCTTATCGAGTATTTTTCCTCTATTACCCTACTTTTTTATATAAATAAGTAATTTTATATTATGACACATTTACTAAAATTAAGTTCATAGTTGACTGGAGCGTTTATACGCGATAGTTTTTTATTTAAGAGCAATATTATGAAAATAACAACGAAAATCATTAAAAAAGTGCAAAAGTGTGGTTATTTTCTTTACACTTTACACGTAAAGAAAAAGACAGAGGCAAAGGCAAATGCTCGGTGCACCCTTATATGCAATTTGACACACAGATAGTTTATGACGACGATAACAGCTAGTATTAAACTAAGTTAACATCTATGTGTCACGTCTAAATTCTACAAAACCATAATAAAAGAAGAATACTATTTAAAAAAGTGAAACAAAATATCTTATTTGTGACGTTTCTAGAATTATCGACTACGGCAATGACAGTAAAGCTTTGTGCGGCTTCCTAAGAAAGCCCTGAACAAGGACACACAATAACGTCTGTCCAAATGCAAGGCGTCTTTTGATACCGTCAAATTCTGGTGAAAATGACAGATTTTCATGACGGTCGTTATAATAATTATGACGGAACCGCTTTCCTAGAAAACAGAAGCTTAAGACCACGGGTTTAATCATGAACACAAATGAAAAAAAAAGAAATAAACACGGATATTATTACATGCAAATATTTTTAAATGAGAACTGTCAAAGGAAGACGGATCAACGTTGACATTTCCCGGATTCCCGCGAAGTCACATTTCCTCGTGTCACTTTCAAATCTTTAGATTTCCATAAAATTGTTTTATAATTGTTTTATTTTTCATAATTCAAAATAGCTTAACATGATTGAATTAATACTTATAATAAAACGATTCATTGTTTAATCGCTATAAATATAATTACATTAATTGTACACGCTAGATTGTATTACTGACTTGTGACAACATATTATTATGAATTTGTTCTATTTTATTGAATTCCTTTCTTTAATAATACCTACTACATACCTACCTATTACGTGATCTTACCTTTTAGATCTTAATTTTATATTTATGATATGCCATTCTGTTGCAAGTATTTATCCATAATTATATATCTTGTCTCCATAAGTTAAACTAGACTAATTTTGCAATAAATAAGTACTAAAATCCATCATTTCCCGTTTATTGGCGTTTCATTTAATGACGGACTAACGTCATTAAATGAAACGCCAACAAATTAATAAAATTAAGCATCACTGCTCCGCGATACGTATGAAACTCTATGGAAATATCAAATTTTGTCTATGTGTGCTATGCTAAGTAAATTGCAGTGCAGTCCTGTGGTTTAATTTCGTGTGTGCCGGGGGCTATAGACGGCAGACAGGTGCGCATATTTGTTCCCGATGTTGGAATTATAATGGAAATGTTGTACCGTCGTACGTATCTTAACTATGAGGTTGGTAACGACTGGAATTTACAGAGGAAATGTAGTTCGAGTTGGTTTGAGTTTTATAATGTTGACTTGCGACCCGTCTGGTTTACGACCTAACAAAACATGGAGATTTCTATATTATTTCTAAGTTTAATAATAATACATATAATTTATATTTTTAGGGTTCCGTAGTCAAAAAGGAACCCTTATAGTTTCGCCATGTCCGTCTGTCTGTCTGTCTGTCTACCTGTCCCCGGCTTAGCGCAGATTGTTAGTACTAGAAAGCTGTAATTTGGCATGAGCATACATGTTAATTACGCCGACAAAGTTTTTTTAGGGTACCTCCCCTACACGTAAAGTGGGGATTTTTGTTCGTCTATCCCATGGTGTGGGATATCTTTGGAAAGGTCGTTCAAAAATATTGTGAATTTGTTAAAACCATTTTCGGATTGTAGGATCCATTTGCGAAATATTAAGCTTTAAAGTGCTAATTTTGGTTAGAGTCAAGTGCCCTGTCCTGCCAGCTAAATGGTAAGTTTTGGATATGTGGAAAACTTCACAGCAGTATTATATACATATAACTAAATTAAAAGGAAAACTATCACAGCTAAGCACAACCTACTTTAACTCACTCACCACACTTCCACACCACACACGTTACAATACACGTTTAAATTTAAAGCCCTAAGTTTATTATAAGATGTTTTAGTTTAATTAATTCTCACAAATCTTACCGACCGATGTTGTTACGTATGTGCCCGCCTATGGTACCTACTATATGTACAATTTTATATAGTTGTGAGACGAAGGAGACCAGTCTCCACGACACAGGGAATCCTAGTGTGGAGGCTAGTGCTATTTGAATTTGTACTGCTTTCTTGAACAATAAAGTTTTTATTATTTTACTAGCTGCTGCCCGCGGCTTCGCCCGCGTGAGTGTCGGACATTACCCCATACATCCCCATGGGGTTTAAGTATAAATATTGAGTTTCGAGTTAATCGGACAGCGCGTTAAAATTCTTCCATACAAACACTGACACCCCCCAACCTAGGGAGGTAATTTAGAAAAACAAAAAACTACAAACTTTATAATTTATTTAGATAACTATTCGTGCGAAGTTTCATGTTTATTACCTCAAGGAATAAGATTTTTCATACAAACTTTCATCCCTTATTTTATACCCCCTTAAGGGTTGAATTTCGAAAAATCCTGATACACGTTATTCTTCATTTTTGGGTTTAAGTATAAATATTGAGTTTCGAGTTAATCGGACAGCGCGTTAAAATTCTTCCATACAAACTTTGACACCCCCCAACCGTAGGATAGGATACTTTTCCGGGATAAAAAGTACCCAGTGTGGTGCCCAGGATATTAAAGAATAATTATACCAAGTTTCATCGTAATCGAACCGGTAGTTTTTGCGTGATGCCTGAACAAACAGACAGACAGACAGACAGACAGACAGACAGACAGACAGACAGACAGACAAAAAAAATTGTAATCAAATTTTTGGGTTCGGTGTCGGTCTAGTAACACCCCCTGCCATTTATTTTTTTGATATTTTCAATGTACAGAATTTTCACTTCTACAGATTTATTATAAGTATAGATTATAACCTCCTGGAATACATTCTCTAAATTATGGTAAAATCTGCATCAAAATCCGTTGCGTAGTTTAGAAGAACAACGCGGTCACACAGCTGTGGCAGAGACAAGTACCTACCTAGGTAGTTTTCTACAAGGTTTTCGCGTAACAAGGACTTGTGTTGAAGAACAGAATACCCGCGGTTTTTTTTTTTTTAATTCATATTATTTATGTCATATTTTGGGCTACAACAGCGAGACTACTGGACGAATGGAAACATATGTAAGAGCTTATACCGCCTCAAGCGGTCCTTCCTACGGTCGATGTTTGCTTTCTCTAAGGAAGCAAACATCGCAGATACTAACACACAATACTAACAAATATAAAGTTACGATAATTATTTGTTCATTACTAAAAAAAGATGTTAAAAATACATGTTTTTCTTAGACTCTAGTGTAGAAACCTCATTGATGTAGTTGTAAGGAATTAATCAAAGCTTTTTTTATTTATTTATTTATTCTTTATGGCACCTCTTTAGGTCATGAGCTATCCGAATATCGAAAAATATTTGGCCTAGGTCTTAAGGGGGAGGCGTGAAAATTGATTCGCTGTTATAATGTATAATAGATATTAGATATTTCATTGTTAGGAGAGAAAGAGTTCAGAATAATATGAAAGTGTTAAGACCTCGTTATTTTATTTATCATAAATATTATTTCAAATTTTACTAAAGAATGAAACGTTGTAAAGTCTCGTGACGACCATTCTGATTTATAAAAAAACTCTACGACAGAGTTAATATTAAAAGCATATCTTACCTTTCTATGGTACCTGCTTATTTTAACAAGCAAACGAATTGTTGCTCGGAGTTACTGACGAAAAGGACGAGCTCCATTCAAATAATCAGTAAAGAAAAAGAAAAAAAACTTTCATAAAAACCACAATATTGTGTGCACTGAATAGATAAGAATTACACAAAGCCGCGTAAACATAACTATATCAAAGGAAATATTTTCTTTCTTTTCCTTGTTTTCCTGAAGACTGCTTCCTTACAATAGCCGTGTGACAGGTGCCAGTCCAGACGCAACGATCAGACAACACGATATCATTATTCACGATCACGATACATACCTATTTAGGGTGAATTTCACCAATAAAAACTGAACGCGATCAGCACGTAAACCAAGTTTAAGAGCTGTCAGTGTCATGTCATTATTTTCTTTGTAATATTGACACTGACAGCTCTTGGTCTCGGTTTAGACGTGCTGGTCTCGCGTTTAGGTGAAATTCGTCACGTTAGTACTACATAGTAGTAGGTAAATAAATCAATCAATCTGCCTAGCCTTTTCCCGACTATGTTGGGGTCGGCTTCCAGTCTAACCAGATGCAGCTGAATACCAGTATTTTACCACGAGCACTTATTTATTACAAGTGCGAGCTTTAAAATAAAAATTTAAGTAACTAATCATTATTAGACATTCTTCAGTAATAATTAATCCTTGAGTTGATAAATCGTACGCAGTTTGTACGAATACCTCTTAGAACCTACCTATCTGCAAGTTCCTACATTAAGGTAAAACAAATTTAAAATAATATTAGATAGCTAGATAATTTTAAATCGGTATAACATTATTGCTCGCCCAATTAATATTACTGTGACGCCAATTCCAGCCCACAAGCGTGATAACAATATTATCCAATCCATTTTACGCTTTGCTCCCAATTCAACGCGGATAAAATTGATAATTACAACCCTGCTACAAAATTAAATACATTTTGTTCATTTTTCAGTGTGAAATACTACGCAAACCCATTATGGTATTCATAAATGATCCAATGGATATCAGCCTTAATGGTTTTGCGCTTCAATACCCATTAAACTGATTGAAAATAAATACGGCGATATGAGAGGGATATGAAAAAAATACAAAACGTAAGTACTATTAGGGCTCCGCGCCCTTGTATTACCTACCGGGATTATCAATGAAATGAAAGGCGTATTTTATATTTATTTATTTAATACTTCAAGCACACAAATTAACAGAAGCGGACTTGATGCCATAGGCATTTTCTACCAGTCAACCTTTGGGTGATGCAGAGACAAACAGTGGTAGGTGTAATAGCGAGAATTCAAGAGATTAATATTTATTTATTTAAATATATGGATTTAATACCTATTAAAACTATGAATGTAATATACAACATTAGTTTTTGTTTACACTCAACCCGAAAAGGGGTCATTGTACTTTTTGAACAACTTTTTCTATGGGACCAACCTTGAAATCGCGAAAAAAAAATCAGCTGTTCCATATATTTTGTCGATTTAAGTGAACAGAATTACACGAAGAGCCTAAGAGCTGTACAACTTGTAGTGTACGGGTAATTTGTATCGAATAATTGTTAAATTTAACGTAAAGCTTTGGTTTCGTAAGAAATCACTTTTTTGGCACCTTAATATCAAATAATGGTAAAAATGACAGATTTTCATGGCGGCCGCTACTAATAATACGACGGAACCGCTTTCATAGGAGACCCTAACTTAAGCGTGATCGAGTAAGAAGTGCCTATGAAATCTCGCACAAAGCCCACTGGTCCTTAGTTCTAGTGTGCTCTGAGTAGCTACGTCTACAAAAACTGTTAATAGGTACATAAGGCTCGAGTGTTCGATCGTCATTAGTTTCGTATTACGAAATAAAAAAGACAAAGAAAAAAGAAGAAAAAACGTGGGTGTGTGTGTGGGGGTGTGTGTAATAAAGAGTATTCTATCTATCTATCGAATTTGTATGACTTTTACGAGGGCTAAGTGGTATATACTTATTTCTGTTGCTTGTAATAGGCGAGATAAATGAGACGTAATGTTGATGTTACCATCTGTACACTACAAGTTGATGTACAGCTCTTAGGCTCTTCGTGTAATTATATCAGTCTACGTAACTCGACAAAGAATGTGTGGGTGTGTGAAATAAAGAGTATTCTATCTATCTATCTAAAACCCCTGTGCTATCGGTGCACGCGGTTCTTAATTTAACTACCCAACTGACGTTGTTAACATATTCAACGTAGTGCCTTCTTGCATAATATTTTATTAAAGTCGTAGTCTCTAAAATAATTTTCTCGTGTAGCTTTACAACATCACCCAGGTAGCATGACCACCGTAGAAATGGGTTTTGTCCACGGAAGAATAGACAAAGTGACAGATAAACAATCACAATCTGTCATTTTGTTTATTCTCCCGTCGACAAAACCTGTTACTACGCGACCTGTAATAAATATTTGTCCAATACTGACAAGCCATTCATTCCAGGGGCTTGTGGCTAAATAATAACACCCGCACGGGTCGATAAAAGGTTAAGATACAGGTCAGATTGATTGACTGACGAGTCATTCATCTTACAGAAAACGAAATAACAATAACATCACGCTGACTGCGTGTTGATGATTGAAAAATCAACGTTCTGTCCCGACGTTTTTATATGCTAAAGTCTTCAATTAAACTGGATAAGAAGTAGGTGCATCTGAAATTGAAAACCCCACATTTCCAGAACATGTCTATTATAATGTAGACGATAGCAACAGTTCCATATTACTGCAACCGTCTCTGTCAAGTTACGTAGACTGACATTCATACACATCATGCAAGTGGCTGTACAGCTCTTGCTGTAAAGCCACTTGTAGTGTACAGATGGTAACATCAACATTACGTCTCGTTTATCTCGCCTATTACAAGCAACAGAAATAAGTATATACCACTTAGCCCTCGAAAAAGTCATACAAATTAAAAATTCAAATAGAATTCCATACATATCTAAGGATACCAATGTGACTCGTTCCTTACACTCCGTGCATCCTCTGATTGTGCGCCGTGCCCGCGACAAGGTCGCGCGTACCGGACGTGCGCCGGCTGCCGACTGCACGCGTCCTGCACTTACGGCTTCCGAGCCGGATGTCTCTCCTTTGTGACGTCAAGCCGGTAGCCGTACTGCACTTGTTTACCATCTGCATAGGCTATGCCTGAGGGGTATGTGTACGGAACTGCGCGTCTCTTGTTTGATTTCGCGATTGGTGATTGAATTTTTTATGGCATTGATGACACTTTGTAGTGTAGTTGATTGTGGCACTAAGGTCTGGGGCCTAAGTCTACTTATTTATAAAAGTTACAATGGTCTCTCAATGGTAAGTCTTTGACAGTTTTTGTATGGCAAATCTGTCAAAAAATCACCATTGAGAGACCATTGTAACGCTTATAAATTAGTAGACTTAGGCCCCTGGTCGCAAATCTCAAACCCAAAGCATTTATTTCAATTAAACCATTTACAGCCACTTTTGAATTGTCAAGGAGTCGGTCAGTCATGAATATGAAGCTAGTTGCCCATTCCAAAGCGTAGTACCTATGGAGAAGAACGGGCAAGAACCTCGACGGACACTCGGGTCACTCAATCGGGATACTAAGCAATAGAAATCAAACAGCCAGTAACGATCCGCTGAAGGTATCACTACCGTAAAATACATTCTAGTTTTTTTATATACGCATTATACACACTTAATACCTACCGTTTTAAGGCTCGTACATACTGGCGTGATACCGCGGGCGCGACAAGGGTAGCGCTGCCTGTCGCGCTCGCGATATCGCGCCAGGGTTACGAGTTGTTATAAATCTATGCCTGTAATCTATCATTATTTCAGTAAATCTCTGTCATCTTATAAAGAACACGGACTTAATCTTTCAGAGATTAAACGCATTCTATTTGAAGCCAATCCCGCCTCAAAAACAAGGTAAGGCTCAATGTATTTAACGTGAGAAATCAAAACCAGATTTTAATTCCATAATTTTTTATTTACAGTCCTATTTTGATATTTTTTATTGTAAAAGTTTTCTATAAAACAAGTGTTTAGTTTAGAGGCATTTAGAAAACTAAGCGGTAACACCATCGTTTCAGCACGTAGAATTAACGTATTTTTATCCACTCTCGAAAACCCCTTCTTATTATTTTCTATTATAATTCTATATACGACATTCCATCCTACTAATAATGCAGTAGCCGGGAGTGACAGCCGAACATGTGTGATTTATTCGTCCATGGGCACTCAAAAAATACGCCACAATACACAAATCAGGCCGACATTCAAGTGGTCACCACACATTGCGGTGACACAGGACGGATATGGGCCGTTTTTTGCCGCAAAATGTTCGGCTATGATTGGACATCCTATACTTCCTTATAGCCTGAAGGGTTGGAAGGCAGTACATTATTCACTGCTCCGAGCAGCTGTCTCTAATTTTGTTTACTTGGCTTCAAATGGCTACGCTGAATAATAAATGCCAAGACTTTGCAAATAACACGGGTACTGTACCGGTATTAATAGTTCTTTTAGCTTTTAGTGGAGAATCTTAGCTTTTAGTGGAGAATCTTTGCTTTTAGTGGAGAATCTCTCAGCTACAGACTGCTAGTATATTAATGTTACTTTTTTGCTACACACTGGAGTCGGCGGTAGTTTTAAACTACGTAAACAAAAGTTGCGAAAGCTTGGAGGTTCTAAAGTTGAAGTTAACTTTTGTTTGCCACAAAGGTGTCGTAGAACTTCTAGAAGAAGATGACAAAATAAATTGGATTTGTCAAATTCCAACTCTTTCAAATCAACTGAAAGTAGTAGATAACTGAATAAATGTTAAGAACACAGTAGAAGTACTTTGGTCATTAAAAAAATCGGCTCATCTGCAGTTTTACCGCATACACGTTTTTTCTGTAGCGAAACAAAACAAAATGATTTAGTACTGATATGTTTAATTTGACTTGTTTATTTACACTAATTTTAGCAAAATATAAACATAACATTTTTTTATTATAAAATTAAAAAGAATAATTCTTCACTGTTTTGGATTAATTTTAAACACGCTCTAATTTTTCAGTGTTAAGTGTTTTGAACACAATTGTTGCAGTTTAATATTGTGTATGCCTCTTGCTCGAATGACGGCCTGCATTCGCCGTTATAGTGACCTAATCAAGGTTTTGATGGTCTCTCGAGGGATTCGTAGAAAATCCTCTCCGGCCAAAAGTCAGTGTCCAAAGACGATTCTCTTAAATTGCTATTAAGTTTTTATAGAGAATTATTATTGCAAACAATTCCACCTATTTCCTGACATTGGGTAAAAATGTATACACATCAATACCTAGCTCTCCACCGTCGAACAGGGTAGGTACAATTGGAGCGGAATGCATTACGAATGCATCCATGCAAATTCCAATTAGTTCTTGTTCATTTCATTTCGACTCCGAATTGCACCGACATGAAAATAATATATTCTCACGTATCACAAAGGAACGCTAGTGCATGGATCTGGTAATGTGCGTTTCGTGCCAAATCCAATGGCGTTTGTTGTAATTAATATATTGCATTTAGGCTTCATGCGAGCACAATTTATGTTATGTACGAACAAATCATTATTATGCTTATCAGTTATGATTAAATTGCTATAGATATTGGAATGGGTGTTTTTAGATTCCACATTCACAATCAAATAACTGGAAAACTAAAACGTAACGGTGATAACGATCCGAGCTGAGGTGGCCCGAGCAGTAATCCTATATACGTGAGGTTGTCGGGCGGTGTGGCTCACTCTGCCTCCAGCGCTTGGCTTGGCAACACGTCGCGTTGGGGTTCGCGATAAGTCAATCATCGACCATCGTCCTAAGGATGCCTCATTGAGAGTTGAAACACGTGTCGATTTCTTACAGGGTTTTTTATTACTCATTAGGAACAGTTAGCGGATTAGGTGTTTAAATATTTCTACGATTTCCGCCAAGTCCCGCCTGAATCAATTAACTAACTAAAACGTATGCTACAGGTCACATAAATATTTGTCTAATGGCAAGAATGTTATTAGAAGCAGAGAAAGAAATGGATACGCAAAACGCTACGAAGTTTGGGTTGACAAATCCCAAATTAATTTAGAAGAACAAACACATTGTTCCTAGAACAATCTATCGAAGTGTGTACCCACAAACTCCTACAACGAAACAATTAATTTAAGCAACAACATGGCGCCCGTAAATCACTCTATAAGCTTGTTATTAAATTGAGCATATCCTCATTATCCCTCGAGGTGCGACATTGTCTGTCAACAACGCTTGTCCACCCACTACTTGAGAATTAACTAGTACTTCACCCGAGGTACTTTCAGTACGAATTATTTGCAAAGCTAAAGGTTTTAGCGGGACAAGAGGTTCTGTTTGAGGTGTCAGTCTGACTGTCCATTAAACCCTTTTGGTATAGTTCGTGTGTCGTCACTGGCAAATATTTATAAAGGAGGTACATTATATTGCCACCATTGTTTATTTGTACCTACCTGTCTCAATTCGGTCCATGTTATGTTTTTACTTATTTACTTTTGTACCTCACTTTATGTATTAAATACGTAATTAAACGTTGTAAAAGAACATAGTATTTTTTTCATGCAAATCATTGTCCATTCGCCCAGGCCACACCTTGTATATTTTTTTTTTTTTTTAGTAGGTATGTATTTTTGTGGTGTACAATAAATCACAGTACATAGAAAAGGAAGAAAATACATTTATTTAACACAAGACTAAAAGGCGCACAATATAATATACAGTAGAAAAAAATACAAAATAAAAAATCAAATAAAAACTGTAAAGTACGATGTAAGAAATTAGCAGGGGAGTGGGGCCCGACATACGAAGTCTAGTAGTAGAGACAAAAATATATGTGGTAAAATAAAAGAAAATGAGCTTACTCACAAGCTTAAACATCAAAAAGTATATTTAGATCGGATATACCTTCTTATCATATTCAACCAAAAGTCAGAATAACACTGAAAGCCATCTAACAGTTCAGTTCCCTGGTCATATAAACACTAGAACTAGTCTAACACATAAACCAAGATACTGTAACACGTAGGCTATTACATAACACAGAATGTTCATATTAGATAGTCGAGGATCTGCCCTATCGCGCCATACAATTGATTTAATATGCACCCTTTGAGGCCAAGGGTCGGCAAGTTTCAAACAACTCTCAGTCTTAACACGAAATTTATCACTGTTTCTAGGACACTGTAAAGTGTGAGTAAGCATATACCTATCCAAAGATGATTAATAACATCTTAATATATACTGTTAAGTATATTACCATTTAAAAGCCATACATTTTAAAGGCCACGTGTCTAAGCAGTTTTTGCAAATAAAAACCATGAAGAACAAAACCACCTCGAGTATGTAAATCAAGGCAGAGCGAGCAAGACATTCGTATGCAATTCACGATTTACATAGATAGGTACAATTATAACGATGTCGCGAGGGTCACTACTATATTTACATCAGCTGACAACAGGGTCAGAAGGGGACTAAGTGGGCCACTGCAGTTATGGGCCACGGCGACCGGCCGTAAGTTCATGGCCAGTATAATCTACGCCGTCTGCACGCACTGGAGTGGAGTCGGGAACTCGGGAATCCGCATCTCGCCACACTTCGCTTGACATTCCACCGCTATAAAATTCACACCATTAACGACGAAAGGGGCGGCTAAGCCTCCCCTAAAAGGTATCGCGAGGTACCCTTCAAATTTTGATGAATGTTTCAAAACATTTCGTTGGGGTTTACAAAAATATCATTTTCGTTTCCTAAAATTATTTTATACTTAACATTTTTTCATTAACTTGCACATGAACAAAAACGTTGAGGTGCCAGAAGAGAATAATAAACTCAAAAAGTAGGTCGTCATAAAACCTACGAACTGAAAATAATTAAAACTGAAAGTGGCCACTGTGCCAGCACATCAAGCTACCCAAAACTGTCAAACTTTCCCAATCAAACTTGAACCTAATGCTTTAGCGATAAAGTTTAAAATCTACTAAAGAAATTTGACAGATTTAGTAGCTTGATGTGCTGGCCACTGTACATACACACAAAAATTCATCATAAAATTTACTGCATAAAGTTACAAGTTAAAATAACGTGTAACGGGAACATTTTACGGAGTTTTCTTGTGATTTTTTTCAAACGAAATCTGTCGAGTGAAACTTTTACAGAAAGATTTATTTCAAGGGTCGCCAAGCGGGTGTTCCATCTTCATTTGATGGCGGCGACGCGTCACCGGTGTGTCGGGTTACAGACGCGCGATAAATGACACTATTTGTACAGATTTGCGTCCACGCTTACTCTGACATATAACTAAGTTAAAGTAAATTCGCGTCCATTTTAAAATAATTTACATAACAACTACAATAATTTGGTTCAACGGAAAAATGTAGCTCTTGTATTGCGATGTTGTTGCAAAGCTATCCACATACCGCATACCAACTCGCATCTAAATTCATCGCAGCTCAGAAGCAAGCCATATACCAACATACACATAGCATATACATAGTTTATTCACCAATATTTAGAGAAGAGAATACACGAAGCGATGAATCGTGAATGTCCCCCGGAGCGGACCGAACGTGTCGTAGCTATAAAAAATTCAGCAGAGTATGTTCGTTATGATGAGCGGTGCCGCCGTCGCATTGCAGGCTGCACCGATGACCTACATCCACACAAAGCCCGCCGAACTGCTCTTAAGATTAACTTACACAATACGTGAATGTTTAACACCCCAGCCGCAGGTAATGCATCGCTGCGCAGCAGATCCCAGATCAGATGGACTATACATGTATATTTTATAATGAGATTCATGATTAATTATATGCCGTACGTATTTCATGTGTTGTAATTGTTATTAAGCACTCCAACAATGCCTTTAATGTAATATAGAACAACAAAAATAGAACTAAAAAAAAAGTCATAAAAACAGTAGTTGAATTTCCGAGTGTGGGAAAGATAGTAAAATGCTAGACGGATTTAAAACCACTTTTAAAAGTCCATCAGTACATTTACATTTTGTGCTTTTATTTCTGTGTTCACCGAAGCGAACCGAGAATCACCTGTCTATATCGAAAGGTCTGAGAAATGGGTAGAGAGCAGTGACACCAGGACAGGTAGACACTTCGACAGACAGTGACTTGATAAGCCCGAACGCTCCGTATTCACAATTTTACTACGGAAAAACTAAAAGCGCAGACACACACCGTCCGCGTCAGTGTAAAAAAAACATTCAATCCCCTATGAAACGTTGGCAAAGATGTGTGTGCACCATGACACCATCAAAATGCGGCTGAATGAAAGCGAGATAAGGCTGCAGCTTCCGAGAACTCGCCTTCACCCTTCTCACTTCGCTAGATAATATTTTACAGGGGGATAAAGGACAAAGCCTATTCAGCTTTCGTTGAAATCTATACAACTTGAAAGTTACTTTTTAATGACGTAATATTAGAAGACTTTATAGAAAAGTTAACAGAATTATAATTACGAAACTAGAATAACTTTGAACTTGTTTTGTTCAATTAGTGGAGCTTTCATTAAAAAATAATTCTAAGCTAAACTTACAAACATCCTATAAACGACTACAATTACAACAAATTTTCGATCAATAATATTCAGTCATGTCAGCCGCATGCATAGTGACCGCTGGGCAACAGTCTCCAAACTGTGGTTGCCTGAGGATTGACGGCACCGCCGAGGCCGGCCCAGGAAGAGGTGGCGACACGACCTAGACGCGCACCGCAAGGGATGGATCGAGGTAGCCATGCGAATGGATTCTTGGACAGATTTGGGTAAGCCTTTGCTCAGCAGTGGGACAGTGTAGGCTAATATAACAACAAATTAAAGAGAGATGACTCGTGACTTTACTTCTATCGATATTTCAATTAATGGAAATATGTCATGCTTTTCCGTTTAAAACTTTCAGAATTGTAATAAACACTCTCCCTTTAGGTAAGTAATCTATTTCCTTGAGTGTTTATTCATGCTTCAATTTATTGTCCCCACTCGATCGTATTTTCTAAAGAGCGACCTTATTTTCTGAGAAGCTACTTTATGTCGGGGAAAACAACCGAGAAAATGGCTATGTCTTACAATAATATACGGGCTTCGCACAGTTCGATAAAATATAGGTTTTGTTGCTACAGCGCCGGCAATCATAATCGCTGAAATAGTGAAGTTTCCACAACAAACAAGTGCTAATGTTAGAAAGTTTCTAGACCAGAGCAAAATGGTTTCAGGATATTTTTATGGCACAAATAACTTCGGAAAACTCTCTTCATATTACTAAGTACGTATAGTTCGACGTCAAATTAAAATGTCGGACTTGTTCAAGAAAAAATATTTGTGTTTTCATAGTACGACCAGTTGCTATAATATCTGACACACGTTGTGGAAGGTAAAACTAACAATTAATGGAACTATTAAAAAGTTGATTACATAAGGATTATTACACGTGAGTAAAAAAAGTGGGTCACCTACTAAATAATCAATCATATATCAAATCGCTGTATGACTGGCAGCAGTTGCTGGACGGCCTAGTTAATTCTTCTGTACTGGTCTCCGGATGAACTTGGATAAAACCCAGGTTATGTTCAAAAAACACATCACTCTGGGACCGATTGCTGTCAATGGCGGTGCTCTCGAGATTTTTCCAGAATACGTTTACCTAGGGCAAGCTCTGCAGCTTCGTATGAACAACATTGAGAGGGAGGCTAACAGAAGAATTCAGGTAGGCTAGGCAGCGTTTTGGAAGCTTCGTCGATTCTTCTCGTCGCGTATTCCACAGAGCCTAAAGACGAAGGTCTTAAAGGTTATGACTTACGGAACCGAAACCTGGACACTCTCGGTACGGCTGTTCCATAAATTCAAAGTCGCTCTGCGAGCTATGGAGCGGGCTATGTTTGGAGTCTCTCTGAGGGATCGAATCCGGAACGAGGTGATCCGGCAGAGAACCAAAGTTGTCGACATAGCTCACAGAATAAGCAAGCTGAAGTGACAATGGGCCGGCCATATTAGCCGTTGAACCGATGACTGTTGGGGTAGACGTGTTCTTGAGTGGAGACCGCGAATCGGCAAACGTAGGGTAGGACGCCCTCAGGCTAGATGGAGCGACGATCCTCACCGGGAGACTGGTAGCAGCTAGATGGGAGTTGCCGAAAATAGAGTTGAATGGCGTGCAATTGAAGAGACATATGCCCAGCAGTGGACTGCTACAGGGTGATGATGATATCAAAACACACAAATGATGAGGAAAACAAAAACAAACACCAACGTTATATGCAACTAAATTACATTCAATAAACAACATTATGTTATGAATAAAAACAACTCTGATAGCAGCAGTTTAAATTAATACACACAATAAAACCATCACATCAAAAGTACATTAAGCTTCATTAAGGCCCGTGCCACGCTACCAACCAAGCGTTATCATTTTCATCGTATACGTTTTCCGTGTTTGATTGCTACGATTACGTGTGACGTGTATGTACAGACCTTAACGTAGCGGCGTAGGCCTATGACAAGCCGCTACGGGCTTGGAATAGTCGGACTGTAGACGTTGCACACCTATACACGACTTCGCCGTTTCTGTGTCATATATTTTTTTATTTCACAAATATTAATACTCATTGTAAAGGTATTTTTTTGATCGTAGTTTTTGTATTAACAAAAAAAGATATAGATAATAAAACATGAAAGTTTTGAATTCAGATGCCGCCAACCACAAAGTTCCGCCTCTCAAGGATTGTCGCGAGTGTCGTGGTTTTCATCTCGCTGTGTGGTGAGTACTTATAGAGATTATTTCTCTAACTTTCGCATATCTAATAAAGTGAAAACTTTCGCAATAAATGTTGAGTGTTGTTGTTCTGGATCGAGCTTTTTCGTACGTATTTGTCGGTAACGTGATGTGCGTTTGTGTTGAACGTTTCACAGATATTTCTCCGGTCTAGATGCTTTCACGAACCATTATAGTCATTGCATAGTTTCTTTAAACTTTGAACCTTTTACAAACAACCCTTGTAGTCGTAAACCAAAATGCTTATGTTAATGTAATTTAGGTAAGTGTTACTCTGATTTTCTCCAGTTTATTAAAACCAACAAAAATGAAATAAAATTGTTTATTCTGTAATAAATAAAAAAAGTGATTGATCACTTTTACATATCATAATAAAAATAGGCTAGATGGAGTCGACATTTCCTATCTGACTTAGGTACCCCTGAGAAGAAATGGCTAAACAAACTCAGGGGTCAAAGTCTCTTTTAATCCTGGCATAATCCTGGTCAGGACTTAAGAGGACCGTGTATTTCAGTGATTGAAATGGTATTTTGAGAAAAGAACCACACAGATTTGAGTGGACCTGTCCAGTCAATGCAAGCATTTGTCGGTGCAAGCATATTCATTGTCCTTTCATACATTAATTTGTAACTGAATTTACAGAAAATAAATCAAAAATTAATAGGTGCACAAAAGAAAAACAGACAACATTGATTTTACGAAATTAATTCAATTATTACATTAGTAATATAATAATTGAAATCAGGAAATTACAAATCTTCAATGGTGCAGAGTCAACTTTTTGTGATATTGTGCAAGCCTACATTTTGCCTTTGATTATATAAATTTTGCCTACATTTTTGAAATGATTTAGGAACCAGGAAGTATTTTATTTTTTATTTGAAGTAGAAATATCGACTCTGTATCAATCGAACGTAAATTCCTCGGTTTCGATCAAAATTTTTGTATCTTGTATTAATTATAGGAAGATGATTATTTTATGTATGAAAGAATATTCCATAACAATGAAAATTGTAAAAAAAGAATGTGAAAAAGCCGAGTAAAAATAAAGATAGAAGAAGATTTTATAAAAGGTTCCCTTACAATTTTCAAGATATAAAAAAAATATTACTTGAAAACTAATAAGAATCGCGGAACATACATGAGATATCATCTCTGAGCATGAGGAATCATTTTTCTTTTATGACGTCAGTTTTTCAACCACCCAAATGTCTATGCTAACATAGACATTTGTTCAATAGGAAATTTCAAATTCATAATTGAATATTCAATTAAAGAACACGTCATTGAAAACGTAGAATATTCAAAGTATCATGAAAGGTTGAGGTGTCGCTGTTTTGACGTATATATGTTCATAAGATATTCAGCGACCGCCGCGTCCTTCACAACACATGGATGGCTCCCATGAACGTTTACGAACTGAAAATATACGTATTTTACGACACATTGCATTTTCCTTTGATACAAAGAAATAAACGCTTTCGGTGTCGGAATCAATAATTTCTTGCAAATCAAATATACTTTGTTAAATGATACGTGTAATGGTAGGTGTTTTAACATAGTCTATATACTTGAGTCGTAGATCACTTCACTATCACTACATATTATAAAATAAAGGCCATTGCGTCTTTCTGAACGCGATGAAATTAAAAACTACTGAACGAATTTTTATACGGGTTTCACCAATGGACGGAGTGAGTCATAAGAAAGGTATAGGTGTATATTTCATTAAGGTTTTGTGTCAATTGGCTGAAATAAGACGATGATTGTTGAAGATGTCGGAAAAAATCATGCCGACTTAGCTTTACGATCGATCTAAAAGTCAATAGTTGGGCTATTGACTTTTTGTGACCTTAATGTAACTAGATTAAGTTGTCAACGCCGCCCCAAATAGTTCCTAAAAATGACAGACATTTAAAAAAACATGTCAGACCGTAACGTTTGATGGAAATAAATTAAAAATGACGAATAACGTGACGTTTTCAAAATATTTACTAAAATGATTCTACTTAGTAAGTAATTGAAAAAAACGTAATAAGTAGGTACGTATTTGTGTAAATAAATAATTGAGAACTGTACCTATTTTTAGATTTCAAAAGGAACCCATTGGGTGAGACGCGCCATGATTACCTACCTACGCGTAGCGCAGTCAGTTTACCTTTATTACTAATCTAGGAATATCAATCAGGGAAATCAAATTGACACCCTATGTTTTGACACCCTACAACTGTTAAAGAATGCAGTTATGTTATAAATACAGCGTCAAAATAAATTAGCTAGCGAAACTCATAGGTACACTTAACATCTATACTAGAGGTTCGAAAGTCTGTACATGGAAGATATACGAATAAAAGTTGGCTGGGGATAGAAACGAAAACGAAAGATAGAACACGTTCCAACAGTTATTAGATTTTTTTTCTATTTGTCTATTTATCTGTATGTCTGTATAATTGATCACGCATCACGTTCAAACGGCTGAACCAATTTTGATTAAATTTCGCACGGGAATACTTTGAACCCTGGGGAAGGACAAAGGATACTTTTTATCGGCATACAACGCGGTTGAAGCTGCGGGTGAAGCCGCGGGCGGAAGCTAGTGTTCAAATATTGGTATGCCAGTCCATGGCCAAATATGTAAGATCATACTATATTAATAAGACCTTTATGTACCATGTTTTAAAGCAAATAAATATGTTGCATTGTATTATATTCGACAGACGTAATAGGTTCCCAAATCTATTTTAAAAAAACTGGCCCAGTGCGGGTAGGACCACGTACTTGGCACGATTTATCCCAAAACCAAACTTACCATCACATCTGTGAAGTTTTGCTAGATAATTTAATTTGACCCTGTATAGTTACGATCACTTTAAGTTGGTAGTCAATTTGCTTAACAACGAATTTCTCTGACTTTACCTACATCTCTACTGTAAGTAAGTCCGACGTGACAATTAAGCTTCGCTCATTCATCTAAAATTAACCCAAACAGGACCTCAGTTAGTCCAGTTCATCAGAACCACTAGTTATTATAATGCAGTACATGATCTGAGCCATACACTCATAGGTACAGACAACAAACATTTACATTGGCATACACGAAGAGTAATCAACACGGAAGCCAGCTGAAGCTGCATCGTGTGAATTAATGATTATGTGCCATATACCGGTCAGTGCCGACTGAATTATATAGGTAGTAACGTGCTATTGGGCCAGCATGGAACAGAACACATACATCGTACACGTGGACAGCTCACTGCGGTAACCTAATTTCCAATATTGATGTCCTAGTTTTGGGTAATAGGAACATTAATCAGTAAGTGACTAACGCAGGTCACTAATTAGTTTCATTGGGGGTCGGTTTAAAAAAATAATATGACTGTCGTGGTTCGTTTGGTAGGTAGACGATATCTAGCAACCAAGATTTTTTATTTTTACGGCTCGTGCAGGCCGGCGTTATATCGCGGGCGCGAAATGCAGCGCGATCTTTGTCGCTCCCGCGATATCGCGTTATGTACGAGCCTTTATTAAGTAACTAGCTGCCCGCCCGGGCTTCGCACGACACTAAGTACCTACTTATCTACCTACCTACCTACCTACCTACCTACCTACCTACCTACCTACCTACCTACCTACCTACCTACCTACCTACCTACCTACCTACCTACCTACCTACCTACCTACCTACCTACCTACCTACCTACCTACCTACCTACCTACCTACCTACCTACCTACCTACCTACCTACCTACCTACCTACCTACCTACCTACCTACCTACCTACCTACCTACCTACCTACCTACCTACCTACCTACCTACCTACCTACCTACCTACCTACCTACCTACCTACCTACCTACCTACCTACCTACCTACCTACCTACCTACCTACCTACCTACCTACCTACCTACCTACCTACCTACCTACCTACCTACCTACCTACCTACCTACCTACCTACCTACCTACCTACCTACCTACCTACCTACCTACCTACCTACCTACCTACCTACCTACCTACCTACCTACCTACCTACCTACCTACCTACCTACCTACCTACCTACCTACCTACCTACCTACCTACCTACCTACCTACCTACCTACCTACCTACCTACCTACCTACCTACCTACCTACCTACCTACCTACCTACCTACCTACCTACCTACCTACCTACCTACCTACCTACCTACCTACCTACCTACCTACCTACCTACCTACCTACCTACCTACCTACCTACCTACCTACCTACCTACCTACCTACCTACCTACCTACCTACCTACCTACCTACCTACCTACCTACCTACCTACCTACCTACCTACCTACCTACCTACCTACCTCACGATGTTTTCCTTCACCGTTATACAAGCAAGTGATAATTACACGATACGCACATGAATCCGAAAAGTCAGGGGTTCGTGTCTTGGGTTCGATCTCGAGAGCTATGACTTGTCAGTCCGACGCGGACGGTCAGACCATTAGACTAGCTGTTATCAATTTAGATAATGTGAAGTAGGTTACGTCGTGGACCTACCTACCTGTATGGTCAGGGTAGAATAGAAAGTTCAGCGTACATTTTTCGCCCTTTAAATGGAAGAGAAAATAAATATGTTTTGTTTACAAATGTGTCTTACAAATGTCTTACAAAAAGCCTAGTTGCCAGTTGTTCTAGTGGCCGCAAGCGCTTCTGCTGAGCATGAGGTCCTTGGTTCGATTCCCAGGTCGGGCAAAGTGTTATTGGGTTTTCCATCTAGAATTTCTCAGTAGCAGCCCGGAGTCTGGATTTGGCCCGGTTGATGGCAATAGGCTCGCCCCTTATTACATTATGGGACTTAAACATAACTGGCGAAACCTACACTTCTGCCTAACCCTTCGGGGGAACAAGGCGTGATGTTATGTTATTTTACTTACAAAAAGCAAAATGAAGGATAACTGCAATTCCCCATTGTGTATTTGACGAGGACTATGTAAAACTCTGATCAAAAT
The DNA here is from genome assembly GCA_914767815.1 of Eupsilia transversa. Lineage (NCBI taxonomy): Eukaryota > Metazoa > Arthropoda > Insecta > Lepidoptera > Noctuidae > Eupsilia > Eupsilia transversa. The sequence continues at coordinate 8,932,547 of OU611893.1, read as the reverse complement.
GAAAAGATATGAAGATCACAGCTAAGAGTCTACAAGCGACCCACTTTAGAGAATTAAAAAGAGAGGACACAATTAAATGTTAATTAACAAACTTCGCACTCGGCGGGACCGAATTAAGGCTCGTTCACACCGGCGCGACTTGTCGCGCGACGCGACTTTAACAATACAATTTCTAATAAAACTTCACGATTGAACAATTGCCGGTGTCGCGTCGCGCGACAAGTCGCGCCGGTGTGAACGAGCCTTTAAAAGTGTAGGTACTTACTAAGGTAGGTAGTGGTACTACCGAATTGGACGACTGATTTCGATTTTATAATATTTCTGCTCTTTTGGACTGCTGAGCGGCGTGATAGTTGAACAGTAGCAATGGCTTTCATTTCGAGGAGTTCAACAACATTGCGTGTAATAACGCAGTTTAACATACATTGCGTTATTTACGTTGTTGAGTAGTAAAGTTTTTCGAACATAATATTTATGAAGCAATGGTTTAGCAATATCCTACAAAATTATTTAGATTAAGATTGATCGTGTGTTACGGAATTCGGTCGGCAAAGTGTGTTTTATCGACAAAACTTTTCAATTGCAGTCAGGATTTGTATTCTCCTTACTATGTGGGACTTTATCACATACGTATGGAAAACTCAATAATTCTTTGCCTTGGGGATCAGAGAAGAAAAAACAAACCCGTCAAAACCCCGACCTCGGTATTTGCGGTTGGGATAACTCTTAATTCAAATTCAAAATGTTTATTGCTCAACACAGTACCTACATCATCATACATTTCGAGATGTCAAGTGAATGCGCCGTCCACCATTCAGGCATACAAAATTATCATTAAAATTATACTAGGTATGTCATAAATTCCAACATATGCAATGTCATTAATTCTACAGTAAATATTTCAAAAACAGCGGCGATAATTTTGTGTCAATAATACTGCGGCCACATTGTCGCGATACGGCGAAATACACTTCGCACGGTATCTTTTACACACCGCTCGACGTCTCGCTGAGTAAAAGAGAGCACACGAAGTGTAGTTTGCTTTATTGCGATAATCTTGCGTTTTGTGGACGCCAGTCACAAAGGATCATATTTTATGCTTTTTGATAAATCACACTAAAATTCTTTTCTTTATTTTTATAAATATGTGAACCTTTGTGGAGAGAGAAAAATTAAGATTAGTTACAACAGTGTTAATGTAGTCTTCGCATTAAAACATACTGGTCAAAACATAACCAGCGCCAGCCCTAGTGTAGAGCGAGAGGAGCGTTCGCTCGAGGCGCCAGATGGCTAGGGGCGCCAAAATGCCAAATGCAAAAACGATTACCCGCGCAAAATAAATTTTTGTGACTGATCGAAAAAAACACAAAAAAAAAATACTAATTTAATTAAATAGCAGTAACAGCTTTCTTAACGTTAGAGCAGCATGAGTATAATAATTTAATTAGAGCTACTTAATTTAATTTAAATTCAATAGATACGTATTGATATTTGAAGTAAAAGTAATTTTTCTTACGTGTTTAGCAATTTTCAGATCATTGTCAGGTTGTATGTTAATTAAAATATGATTTGCGACCATTTTCCTGAACATTTATCTACCTATTCTGCGTTCGCAATTTAGTTTCCATAGACGAACATGTGTTTTTGGAACAATAACTTTAAAACACACATAAAGTTCAGTTTGCGCTACAACTTATTTTTTTTTGCTGCAATAGATCTAGTTATTCAGAAGTGAACTTAATTTACACTTAATTAAAATTCATATTTGTTTATGTGGAAATAACATCAATTTGGAAACAAAGATTTGAATATGGAATAACTTGCTTTGTTGTAGTCTGTACTACTCTGAATGTTTCAGCTCCCTCGGGAGCCGAGACCCGGCGCTGCTACTGGTGCGGGCCGCTGGCGGAGCAGGTGCACCGCAGTGAGCGCGCGCCGCCGTGCAGCGCACCGCACACGGAGGTCACTGACTGCGACCCTGGCTTCCCGTACTGCGCTATCGTCGCCACGGTATCGCGTTAGTATGAGTCTAAGGGCAGGAGTGCCTGCCCGTACCTATACCAATTTATTTCAGGTCGCCGCGGCTGTCTTCTTCCTTACATTTCCATACAATTTCTTACATGTCTATTAGCCGCTTGTGGTCAACCCTCATTTAGTCATTTACTCCTATAGTCATCTACATCATCCATTCTCAAAACTTCCCTCATGACTTGTTGCAAATATTCTTGACCAACTTTTGCCCGTGGCTTCGTACGCGTGGAATTCGAAAATTATCCCACGGAAACGTACTTACGGGATACAAAGATCTCTTCTCTAGGTCATGACCTACCCATGTGCCAAATTTCATCGAAATCCGTTTTAGCGTGCAAGCGTAACAAACAAAAAACTCACTTTCGCATTTTATTATTACTTAAAATGCTACACTACATTGACATGGAATTAATATGCACCCTTGATTTCACAACTTGATAGAGCTATCGAGCTATCTAATTGCGTAAAACGTTTTCGTAAACGATTCCGACTAATCGGTTTCATTTTGACAGTTCAACAACATTCATTGCGTTATTAACCTTGTTGAGCAGATTTTTTTTTGAGCTTAGAAGCAATGGATTAGCAATCTGTTTTAAACCGATCCAGATTGTGACAGTTCGAGTATTATGCAATTAGGGTGCTGACCTGTCCTAAAGTGAGTTATGTAAAACTCTTTAACTACTCTAACTCTAAATGTGCATATTAGACACTACCGATTGGTGGACAAATAGTTATTTATACAACTGTTGTATAATAAGGGGTGTTTTAATACCTAATTATATACAGTTGCATACACGACTTTATCTAAACCCATGATATGAATCCTTTATAAAAGTTTCTGAAACAGTTAGCTTATTGCCAACATTATTAAAACGACAATAGCCAATTGGAAAATGTCTCACATGTGTCGGTGCGGGGGTCAGCACCTGCTGACCGGAAGGGATCGAGCAAGCAAAATAGTTGCATAATGAAAAGTACAACATAATAACACTCGTTTCCAAGATTATTATAATGGTTTCTATGACACTGGTCGTTTTAATGTTGGCAATAAGTTAACTGTTTCAGAAACTTTTATAGATGATTTATAGCATGGTAGATAAACATATAATTTTGTATAAAAAAAAATAACTTTAAAGAAACATTAATAAGTCGTGTTTTATTTCTCACAGCTTACATAGAATCAAGATACTGCGTCAAGCTATACCAAGATGAATGTTACTCGCTGTACTGCAACTCAACGAGGACATGGCGGATGAGTTGCCCGTGCCGAGGCGACCTCTGCAACGGACCCAACAACGAACGCGAACTTGACGCCTTCGCAGGACTAGCCAAACTAGTGGGTAGGACACACCGTTCTCGAAACAGAAGAGCCCTCATTACTAAGACTGGCTTTATAGGCATGAACAGAAAAAACCGAATAGACAACACCACTGTCGAAGAAAATAAAACCATTCTAAATAATTTAACAGATAACAATGAAGGCAATGAAGCTGATGTTAAAGACAATGAAATTCAAATTAACGATGTCAATACTACTGTGGATGCTGATGTTAAAGACATGGACAGTCAGAGTGATACAACAGTACCTAGTGTAGCACCAGATATTAAAAGCGATGGAACACGAATGATTGAGACTACTACTCCAGCAGAAGTGGCAGACGTCGAACTTAAAAACAGCGAAGCTACAACAAATAGTCCTAGTGATATTACGGAAGAAGTTATTAAAACCATCGATAGTCATATGAATGAAACTAGCATTCAAATAGATATTCCAAGTGTTAATATTGAAAGTAGCGATCTCAAAACCGAAATTATAGTAATGAGTAGCGAAACACCCAAGGTCTTAAATGACATAAAACTACCAGACATTCCAAGCCCCAATGTTAATATCCCAGACGTTCCAACCACTCCAGAAATGATTACCCAGACGGCAATTGAATCAAAGGCTATGGCAGCAACGACCACTGAAGCTACTAAACCTGCTCCAACTGAAGTAAAAATGAATGAAAATAAAATAAAACCCAGTGAACAGTTACCTACAGTAGGACCATCGGTTACAGTACGACCTCTTCAACAAAACACAACTGTAGCTAAATCTACTCCTAATTTGAGAGCGACGACTACATCAAAACCACAAAATAATACCGCTGTGCGAATCTATGCGCACATTCTCACACGCTTCACAGTAGCCATGGGTGTTGTTCTAAATTATGTTTAAGATTTAAATTAAAAGTTTTATGTAATACTTTTCGAATTATTCATTGTCAAAAGTTGATCTCTGTAAGTGAAGCTTTAATTGTTAGAAATTAAATGTACAGCGCGTTCATTATAACTTGTCCGTCGACGCGATTGGTAGCATTGTTCTGTCAGTCGCCACTTTGAACTCTATTACTATTGAAACTAAGCTTGACGAGCAACGGTGCCAAAATGACGGCAAGAGACAAGTTATAGTGAACGTTCTGTAGAATAGTAGCGCTCATTCCATGTGATATTAGCATAGACAAATTGTAAATATTTTCTGCAATATTTTTAGTAATTATGTAGATGTGATTGGCATTGGCACAAGAAATAAATACGCACAGAAAAACTTAATTGTTTTATTTATGTTTTTAGTCGAAGGTAAAATCATAATGCTTCGGCAACTGCCGGCCGCTTGACTTCGCTTCTAAACTTTTTGCTCCCTGGCTGAATGCTTCTCTTATATCTGATTCAAAGGGTTTTTCAAACCTCGTCTGCTTTATGGTTGGTCCATAGTACTCAAATGTTGGAGGCGGCGGTACTTCCATACAATCTGAATCGTGTTTTCTTTTTTCTGTTCTTGTATTATCTACCAATGAATCTGTAGCAACTGTATTATCCAACTCATCAATAATAGGAGTTGGTTCCTGAGCCTTGACAAAATTTTTATACTTAAAGCTATTGCCATCATTTTTCTTAGCTGATGAGAAATATAGTCCTTTATTTTGTGAAATCTCACCTAGATCACCTATTTCGGGAGGAGGTGGGGTATTGGCTCGAGGTCTTACGTCCGCCCAAGTTTTAGTAGCAGTTGCGTTAGTATTACTGACTTTATTTCCTTTATCATCAAATATGTTGGAATGACCAGAAGTGGAAGCTTTTGGGGGAGCAAATTCTTTTATCCGTTTAACTCTCTGTTGTTCCACATATTCTTCTTGACTCATTTCTTTGAATTTCTTCACTTTTCCTTCTACTCCATCCTTGCCGATATCCCATTCTCGAACGTACGCCTCGCGTAGCTTTTGTCTCTCTTTCTCCTGCTCTTCTTTGAGTTTATTTTCTTTTTCATTCGCTTTGGCATCTGCTTCATTCTTTTGTTGTGTCAAAAACTCTAGAAGGCAGGTAGTAAAGTCTTTTTGGTTTTCTGAAATTAAAGATTTATTAATCAATAACTAATCAACAGCAGCTCGCGTAGCATAGAAACGGGTTTTCTACGGGTTTTGTCGACGGAAGAATAGACAAAATGACAGATTGTGATTGTTTGGTCTACTTTACCGTCGACAAAACCCGTTTCTATCGTGGTTATGCTATGAGTACAGTATTTAAGGAGTCTTTTATACAGAGAAAACACCAATTGATGTATTACAAGATGATTTCATTGTACCTGTGAATGTCTTCCTCAAAAATTGGCGAGAGAAACCACAGCATCGAGAGAACTGGCAGAAATGGGGGAGGACTTTGCCCAAGAGCGAGACAGCACAGGCTTATAAAAAATTGTATCCTACTAATATTCAAAAAAAATAAAAATATTTAAAATTGGAAGGTGTGTTGGTTGGTCCTTCTATCATGCAACAACAGAACAACTTATAGAAATGATTTTTTGCATAGAAATAGTATATGGGCTGGAAAATCACAAGGCAACAGTTTTTTTTTTTTCAATTCTCAGCACGTGATCTTAGACGTAGGCAAAAGCTAATAATCTCACCTTTAGGTTCCTCTGGCGGTAGCCCGGCCCTGGCTCTCTGCCTGGCGCGCGCAGCCGCAACTCTTGCGGCTATCATCTCATCTCTCTTCTTCCGCACCTGTTCAGCCTCTTGCTGTGCTTTCAGAGTTTCTTCGCGCCGCTTTATCAGTTCTTCCATTTGTTTCTTGCGCTCCGTTTCATCGGTACTGAATGAGAAGTAACCGACGCCGTGGATTCGGGCCTCTGTAAAGAAATTTTTAGTTATTTAGAAGTCAATCTAATCAGCCACTAAGTCAAACTCTCCGTGGGTTTGGCTCACACGCCAACTAAGTCAAACCCTCCCTGGGTTTGGCTTAGTGGCCGCCTCCACGAGCTAGAGAATCGCAACGGATCCGCGTTTCTACGTCGGGTAATCTCCACGAACGAGCGATTATTCCGCCAGCGTATCGCCGCCCGTAACGGAACGCGCATGGCACGACGATAATATCCAGGCAGCCCCTAAGATACTGATGCCCGTTTTCACTATCACTTTCGGCGCAGAACCGAGCGTTGAAAATCCAATCGCGCGCTTTTATTTAAGTATTCTTTTACTAGATGACCCCTAGTGTTAAATAATATAAGCATATATTTGTTTCCTTTTTCGACATTGATATCCTGTATTTTAGTGAAAAAACATCTATGGTAGGCCAACAGATTAATTACCGTTATAGACAAATTAATTACAGTTTTTGCATTTTTTACGAGCCTGTGTCAAAAGGTTTATTGTAATTTAAACCTTATGTCACCTATTATAAAAATCACATGAGTTATGACCAGAAATCGGGTAATTAGATGCATATTCACCTAAAGTTAATTTTTGCTATGAAATTATGGAAGCGACTTCTTATTTTATTTTTTAAATTACATTTGGATCCACAGGTAAGTTTTCATATCTATTTGTTTACATTTTCATGTGATACTTTTAGAACAGACTATACATAAAACACATTTACAGAAAGAGATACAAACCATCAAACAGCAAGTCTTGATAATGTATATCTTTATCTTTGCCGAGCATTTCCATTTCCTTCTCCTCCCATTTGTCTCGTAAAGATTGCAGATAGTCGTTTGTAGTTTGAACCAACAATGGCTTTTCCTTTACTACTGCAGTAGTCTCCTGTAGAGAAAATCAAAATTAAAACAACCTTTTCAAAATAGGTACGTACAAGATTTGAACATTTGATATCATGATTCTTATAGATTGTAGAAGTGCAATAGGATATAAAAAAAAAAAGTGGAATTGTGGCGATTAAAGCATGTTTACCAAAAAAGTCTCTATGGAAAATTTATAGGGAAGAAGTGAAAGCCAAAATATCAGCCAGATCAATGATATTATACGTTAAAAAAAAAGTTATAAAACTAAAACCCAACTACGACAAAAACAACGCCAGCTCGCAACCCCAGACAGACAAATTAAAAATCCGGAGTCACACGTCGTGTTAGGACATTGAACAGATTACATGTGACTCCGGATTTACCGAAATCATAAACCAAGTTGGTTTGCTTCGCCGTAGACAGGTAAAAATATGTAAATAGGTTATCTACCCATCATACAATCTTCAAAAACGGCACAATATCACACTATTAGATCATATACTACTATAATATACAGAGGCTATTAGATGATACGTAGAAGTGAGTAATTATCGGACAAGACGATAAGTAAAATATTCTTTAAAAATATTATATTCTTAGAGTCTTTAACACGCCGATCGTCTCAGCGTCCAGCGCTCGGCGTGTTAACACGTCGCGTTCGGGTTCGCGACAAGTTAATCGTCATCCTGAGGATGCCTCGTTGAGCGGTGAAACACGTGTCGATTTCTTACAGGGTTTTTTAAGATTCTTTAAGAATAGTTAAGCGGAATAGGTTACGAAATATATCTACGTCTATTGTATTTTAGTACAGATGGTTCACTCTGCAAAACCATTAAAATAAAAAGCGACTCTTACTACGACACAATAAAGTGTAATTCAGGTCGCACAGTGCTAATTACCTACAGTTATATTCACCTAGAAGTTGCCTCTCTTTCTATCGCGTAAGTCTTATATCTTCCGACTACGTTACGCTCACTGAAATAGGTTCTACTAAATAGCTTTATTTACCTCCGGTTTAACTGCTTGTTCCTCATTTGAAGAAGGTCTGTCTTTATTTATGGCCCTCATAAGGTCAGTATCCCTTTTTAAGAACATTCCTATGTCTGATTTATGACATTTTCGTGTCCTACCCAGACAATCTGTGAACTCAGTCCTGAAACATCAAGTTTGTATAAATATAATAAAATGTTAAGGTTTAAAATCATATTTAAGTGAACATAGAACCCGACACTGACCTGCAAATTGCAAAAAAACTTGAACCTCGCGGGATACCTTACGCAACAAAGTAAACTTTCTGTGTCCTCATAAGTTCGGCCTACCACCATACTTTAGTATAGTTTTGGCCTCAGACTAGATTTTCGATACGGTAAAAGTTTTGCTTATTGCATTGAACAATAAAGTGGGAAGAGTAGGAATTAAGGAGGATAGCGATAGGCTCATGTAGGTGTATAACTTAAACTAATTTAGCCAGCCTTTTAAAATTGCTGCTGAATGTGTATAGCTTAGCTTTCATTATATTTTGTCATTATACTGGTCCCCTCTAATTTGTACAGTTTGTAGTCTTATTGTAAACCATTGAAACTTATCAGATGTGATACTTACAATATCCAAAAACAAAAAACTCAAAGTAACTCTGTGAAGTTTCGCTAGTTAATTTAATTTGACCTTGTGTAATGTACTTAACATTAAAAAATTAACCGATTTTGGCAAGGATAACTGTGCCTTTAGCAGTCACAGTCCACCGCTAGACAGGCATCCCCCACAGTTTAATTATTTAGATTAAAGCTAGAATATGATTAGTTTAGATTAATTTCTACCTACCAATCGTCATCATCATCTTCATTGGCATTACTTTCAGTCTCATGCTCAATTGGAGGCTTTTCAGGTTGTTTTTCAGGCTCCTGTTGCTTCTTAGTGTTGAAGTCAACCAGAAATCTGTTAGCCAGTTGAGAGTTGCCCGCACCGTCTGCCAAATGTTCATACAACTCGGCTTTCTTCTCCAATGCTAGCCTGTAAAAATAACCAAATAATTAGAGTAGGCCAAGGCAATAATGATGTTCAACTAGTTCTTTTTTAATGCTGAATTTATCAAAGTCAGATATATTTTATCTGTGGAATAAAATTGACTTTGCATAGTACCTAAATAAGGAAAAACTGACCCAGTGCGTGTCAGATCACGTACAATGAAAGGTAGTAGGTAGAAGGGTGGAAGGTAGTTAGGATAGGATGAATTTATCCCAAGAACAAACTTAACATTATGGATGAAAAACAGGTTCTCCCATTCATTTTAAGGCCATAGACTTCATTAAGCTCATTAGTTTCAGAGATTAAGGGGGGAATTGTCAATCTTCATCTATTTTCTTAAATAATAAAACTATCTATTTTAAAAATTATAAAAAAATATACTTGAGACCCTAAATTAAAATTATAATTAAGGTAAAAATACTCCCAAAGTTCAAAATTCATTTATTCACGTGTTTGGGTCTCAGATATTGATATGTATTTATAGAAATCAATACAAATTTTAAAACTACTTACTTAGCTTTCCTACAAGCTTCTAACTCTTCAGTATCAACTGCTTTCAAACTGTCCTTGAATGTTTTTTTATATGCCTTTTTTTCATCTTTTTCATGACTTTTATCTTTAGCTGGAGGCGGCTTGAAGTTCTCAAGTTTGTGCTGTGGCAGTTGTCTCTTTTCATTCACCTCCTCTTGTTTTCTTAATAACTCTGCCTTCAAGCTGAAAAGCTGAAAAGATACATGTGTGATTAATAATATAATCTAAATAAATAATATTATTTTCTTTACATTATGTCTAAAACAGAAAATGAAGCTGACTAGATAATATTTAGTTTTTCAACCTTTTTCAATTCATTGGATCCGGCCAAGTTTCTTCCCGTTTCTCTACCCTGGTTTCCAGCAGGGTAATTGCATAACATACATAAAATCTCAATTGATTGTATTTTCTGTTTTTTTGACAGTTCAGACACATTCATTGCATTAATTATGTTGTTGAGCAGACAAATTTGTTAAATCTATGAAGCAATCGATAAGAAATATCCTTCAAAATTCTCAGCTAATGATTGAACTGTGTTATCTATTAGGGTGCAGGTCTTTCTTACAATGTTGTAGAAGTAGACTTAGCTTGCCAATACCTACCTGCTTCTTGTAGTAAACTTTATTTGTTTATCTTGACTTTGGACATAGGGTTGTATATTTATGTAGATTTGACATTCATTGCACCTATTGATGTAACATCCAATGACCTAATCAGAATGATGGGGTTCTATTCAGTTGTAGCAAGGATCCTGTGTCCCAAACAGATGGATGTCTATCTTTAGCATAAAAAGAATATTCAATGTAGAACTAGAAAGGAATGTGTACTTACTGTGGATTTGTTGAATAGAATCTTTTTCGAACCACTATCGTTCATCTTGAGGAATGGTAACAAAAATTCTGTAGCTTATAAATTCAGTGTTATTGCATCTAGCGATTACAATGCAACATTATTATCTGAAGAAGATGTATCACCTGGTGATTATCTGTTGTTTACTTTTTTATTTTGTTTACTGTACGACCGAAACTAATCCGATTATTATACACAAATTATGTGTGTAGCCAATGGTATCCGGTTCACAAGAAAACGCACAACGTAGTTGTTAAAGTATTCTAGCCAATAAATCACCAAAGTAACTTTTTGAGATTATCAGATTACAATGATTTACAAGTGACAGACAAAAAGAAAGCAACGCAAAATAATGACAATGACATGACACTGGCATTTATGACAAAACGTCTGACGTAAGCTAAGCTAGCACATTCAAAGCTAAAATATCCGCGCTAGGTCTACGTGAATTGTGGACCCGCCATAATGGAATATAGAATTTGGTTTGCGTCTTTGCGAGAATATCAACCGGAGTGAAGTTATTCATAAACCAAAACAGAATTTGACATATCTGTATTGACCACTTGCAGGGTTTTTTATTGCTAATTTCATGGTCATCTGACAACCATCTCGCTGGCCGTGACGACAGAAATTTCTACACAACGACAAAACGGAATCTTTTGTGTACAAGCTAAACCTACATAGTTTGCGAATTTTGTCATATGAAAAGTTTTATACGAAAAACACATCGGAATCAGAAACGGTACCTTTATCAAATTAGTGGCCTAAGTGCTTGAGACCAAAATGTCAACTCCAGCCAGAAGACGCCTGATGAGAGATTTCAAACGGTTTGTATCTAAATATTTCTCACGTTCTCCTAAACATCTGTAAACAGCAATGGATTCTAAGCACCCTAGTTGCCATTTTCAACAAAATTTTCTTTGTGCGAAAGTGTAGTGCTGATTCATCAAATTACATCACAGTCATTTTAATTGATTTCTATTCTGTTCTATATTTCGAATTCCAGAATAAACAGTGAAGTTGCCTTACGGTGAAGCTCTTTGTGTTGCTCGCTGAGAGTAGGATACGATACGCTATAAGTAGACATAGCTACGTCACTCTCGATGTATAAACGTCGTTTGTTGGTAGTCATTATTTAGGTTATCCAAATACATTTCATTTATTCGACAAAAAGAAGCATTAAGTCATCGAGGAAAAACGGAAAATTATGCCTTATTTTCTGAACTTTTCTAGCCAGTATAAAACCTAAAAAGTCTTCTCATGACCTTGATTATGTTGTAGAGGTTTCCATGAGAACTTGAGAGCTTTGTATGTAAATTGCATTTCATATTATTTCTTTGCAAACAACTCATACTGATAAAATTATCTGCAAATTTTTTTGGAAACATTTTTTTTTCGTATTGCAGTTTTACCTAATGATAATCCATATAGAATCAAAAATAGCATAATTTATAATGCTAATAGGAATATAAATTAAATTAAAGAAAAAAAAAACTGTAAACCGTTTCTAGAATATCAGCTTCATTCATTATTCAACACCACTAACAAAAAACAAATAAGTAATGACTCATGATTTGCTTACCACCCACAGCTTGCAAGAGGACCCACCTACTGGAGTCTCTGGTGCTCCCACTGACAACAATATCATGATCTGGAATGCTGTGATATTCGGACCCCATGACACTCCGTTTGAAGATGGCACATTCAAGCTAACAATAGAATTCACAGAGGAATACCCAAACAAACCTCCAACGGTTCGATTTGTGTCTAAAATGTTTCACCCCAATGTATATGCTGATGGAGGAATCTGTTTAGACATTCTGCAAAATAGATGGAGCCCAACATATGATGTTTCAGCTATATTAACTTCTATACAGGTAAATAATAGTTTTAAATCAGAAAAGAGGAAAAGTTGTTGTATTTGGAGTTTATTATGAATGAGATGATAGGTACCTACTGTCACCATATTTACTGTATGACTAATAACAATCTAGGATAGCAGATAAAACATTTGCATTCTTGAGTATTTCATAATATTGTCACATTTCTAAATGCATACTATTTGATAAATTACAAGAGCATTTCTTCAAAATACTATAAATCTTATAAGAATCCACTAATTGCTTACTATAATACTTTTATTTATGCCTTATTATGCCATCCTTGAACAATAATATTCAGTAAGCAGTTTACTAGTTCTCTATTTACATCTCAATAATATATAAAGAAGTTTCTAGTTCTAGTTCCATTCTATAATATTATAAAAACCTAATATTGAATAATATATTTTGTTTCAGTCCTTACTTAGTGACCCTAACCCCAATTCACCTGCGAACTCTATGGCAGCACAGCTTTATAAGGAGAACCGGCGAGAATATGAAAAACGGGTGAAAGCATGTGTAGAACAATCATTTATTGACTAGCAGGGGTCGGCCTGGATCTCAGTTAAATGTGGTGTACACAATACCTGCGCTGCCGGTCACCGGCCAATACCTCCTTATAAATTTCATTGGGACAACCATGTAAATTATAATTACATACATCATCATACACCAAGTTAATACTGCAAAAGTATACCAGATTAATAATAAGTATGGGTTTTGGTAAACTAATTTAAATAATATTTGATAAGGAACCAAAATTTGAGTCAACAGGTAATATATAGAAATAGCTCCACATTTATACAATTTAATTATCATTGACAATATTAAACCTTACTACATACCAATAACTATAAGAATAGTATCAGCATTACACTCAAATGTATCATCTCATGTGTGAACTACTTTTTTCATAGTGAACTTTAATCCTTTTGTCTTACCATATGATTTATTGTAACTGTAAAGAAACAATAGTTATATTGATCAATGGAAATATGTTTCAATAGAACTGTATTGTTTTAAGAAATTAGTTAAAAAACGTATGAACTTTTATCAAGTAATAGCACATGATAAAATATAACTAAGCTTTGCTTGATTAAAATCTAGAATGATTGAAATATCATGTTGGGAATCACTAAAACAATTTTGTAAATCTTGGCATACACAAAAATACAACATTTTCTTTCTAATTTAATTGTCGCATTGCTTAGGTAACTTTTGGAATACTTGTATTTTTATTATTGATGAAATATACAATAATGTAATGTAGAAATTATAATTATTTGCTGAATATTATAATTGTTAATTATACACCCTAGTGGTATTATCATGTGTTTACCTAAAATAGTACAAGTTTATTTTTAATTTTCAAAATTATTATCTATTGACTCCAGTGGATTTTTTTACTAATACTTACATAATTGTCATTATTATTCTGCTGCACAAAATTAGATCGAGTCTCATTCGTGTATATTATAAGCGTCCCAATGGATATTTTTGAAAAGTGTAGCAGTTTTCTTGTTTTCTAATAAAGCTGAATGTTTGAAATGTCTTGTGTTTCATGGACATTTTTAAGTATGTGTAATATTTCGTCTTCTAGTAAAATATTATTTTCGGTTTTACAAAATGTCTTTTATTTGTGTAGTAAATATTCCTGGTATTATGTCCCAAGTATTTGCTTTAGCAGGTGGAACCTGAGTAGGGATATAACGGGGATCCGCATCCGCATACATTTTGATATCCACAAAACATACGCTTCCTCAACTTTTGATTTTATAAGCTCCACGTTGTCATCCGCATCTTTTCTTCATCATCTTTTCCGCATCTCCGCATAATTTCTATGGGGATGTCTTCCTACGTTGTTCGCTAATAAAATGAAACTCGCGTCAAGCTAAGTGGGCGGGCCTTATACATATATTAGTCCATGGGCGGGCCGGCGTGTGAGTTCCGCTTTTCTATTGGCTGCATTCGCAGTGTCTCCTCCTAAGACTTCGGGTCAGCGCACACCAAGATCAGAGCATTTTCTGAGACTAGGTACTGAAAAATGAATCTTATGACAATTCCATTTAATGCAAAATTAAATACACGTCAACCAAGAGCAGAGCAGAGTATTTTCTGAGACTACTGAAAAATGAACCTTATGACAATTCCATAGTGCAAAATTAAATACACGTCAAGACCATACGCGAGCATTTTGCAGTTCGGTGTGCGCTGGCCCTTCCGCATCCTAAAACCCGATTATCTGGATATCCTCATCCGTTATAACCCTGAACCCGAGCACATTGTAACGCGTGTCTGGTGTTGGAAGAATTAACTTTTTTGTGGGTAATAGAAATAGAAAATAGTTTATTGTCCAGTTAATACAGTTAGCAGGTTACCAGTTACCAGTGAATCCCAAACTAGAAAGTTAGTCTGTGTATTGGGGCTCGGTGTACGACTTCCAGAGTGGAGACTATAGGTGATTTCAGGTGTTGTATGGCTTTGTGTAAGTGTGGTGTGTGGGGAATGTGAGTGTGTGGGGGTGTGTTTGCATGTTTGTTCCCCATGGGGTATCGTTCGATTCCAGTGTCAGGTCAGGGTATTTATATTAATTATTGTTCCGAGTCATCATAACCAGAGTTTTGCAACATTTTCTTTATTTACAAATTGAATGAGGTAGGTAGTATTTTTTGATACCTTGGGTTACATTATTGCGATTTTTGTAGGGATCTCTACCTAATGTTTTGAAAAATAAAATTCAGCCCATGTCACTCCCTGATAATGTAACTTTCTCTAAGTGAAAGAATTTTTTAAATCGGTTAAGTAAGTATTTATCCATTACAAACAAACAGGGGCCTAAGTCTACTAATTTATAAACAATCAGCGATCACTAATAAAGAACTAGATACACAACCCAATATAAAAGTTCTCTTATAATATAACTGTCGCCAAATTGTTTATAAATAATTCTAGGAAATACGACGACCGCTACTCACTGGTCAACATACATCAAAACAAATTCAACCTTACACGCATGTCATAAAGTCAGAATTACAAAATGCCAAAAAAAGCAATACAATTTTACGACCGAGACTCGTAGCTAAAGATAAGGAATTCAGTGGAGTCGAACTGTCCAATCCTTTTTTGTTGTTTAATGTATAAAAAAAATGTGTAAGTAGTGGTAAAGCATTTTATACTATTCTATACCTACTCTTATTGTGTTGTGTAGGTATATGTTGTATAAGTGTACCTAATTATCGTAACTGATATTCATTCGTTACACCTCACTGGATCTCGAGGAAAGCTAAAAAAACAAAAATAAAAACTCACATCTTTAATTTACTACATGCACTTCGTCAGAATTAAGTCTATAAAATGTTACTATAAGGGACTACTCACACTTATTCAGCTCTATTCAGCGTTTGCCCATAGAAAACCAAAACAGAATCCTTTCAGCTATCCGCAGCTGAAAGGACGCGTACGCGTCTCATACAAAATCGTAGTTTTCTATGGGCAAACGCTGAATAGAGCTGAATAAGTGGGAGTAGTTCCTAATACTATTTATAGAAACAGCAAAGAAGGCTTGTTAAACAAAATAAAAACAATCATTCTTTAATTTAAAAAATAGGAACAATAGCGTCTCCAACAAATGGAACAGAATCAACGCACATAACCCGAACAATTTAACTGGGTATGCGATAGTATGAATAATAATACGTTTCATAAGAGTCTTTATAATTGAGATGCTTTATAACTCCTGCGGCAAAAATGGTTTTACAATGATTTCTTGACAAAATATCAGTATTTACAATACACTGATAACAATTACATAATGATAATATTAATACGTTTAAGCTACTGAAAGTAACTGAAACTTTTAGTAGCGCCATCAGGATGGAATTTGGTGTGGACAAATGTGCGGTCATGCATGTAAAGCGAGGGAAGATTGTGGAATCCGTGGGAGCCCAACTCTCGGATTCCATAAACCTTAGAGCCCTTTCCGCAACCGAAACCTATAAGTATTTGGGTATGTCGGAAGCGTTAGGCATCAATGTTACTGACATGAAGCAATCGTTGAAGGAGCGCTTCTTTGGCCGCCTGAAGAAAGTATTCAATAGTCTTCTATCAGGCGGAAACAAGGTGCGCGCCTTCAACGGTTGGGTCATGCCAGTTTTGATGTATTCTTTCGGCATACTCAAATGGACTCAGACCGAACTCGACGCCCTGGATAGGAGGGTCCGTACGCTTCTGACTGCATACCGAATGCATCATCCACGATCATCGGTAATGAGACTGTATATCCCGCGAAGGTGTGGAGGTCGAGGCTTCTTAAACGCTAAGACGCTACACAATCGCGAGATATGCAGTCTCAGGGAATATTTTTTAGAAACCGACGTGGGGATGCATCGAGATGTGGTCGCGGTGGTCAAGGGCCTCACCCCGCTCTCCTTGGCTAAAGAGAACTGGCGCAAGCCAGTAGGTAGTGCTTGACATTAATGATCGCAGTGAGGTATGGCAGAGTAAAGAGCTTCACGGACGCTTTTTCCGGGCCCTACATGGACCCGATGTAGATTTACTAGCGTCCGTAGCCTGGCTGCGTTTCGGTGACCTCTTTGGGGAAACTGAAGGTTTTGTCTGTGCAATTATGGACGAAGTTATTATGACGAACAATTACCGGCGATTTATTGTGAAGGACGGCACGGTTGACATCTGTCGGGCATGCCACCGACCGGAAGAATCAATCCGACACATTATCTCTGTGTGTTCTCGTCTAGCTAACGAAGAGTACTTGCATAGACACAACCTTGTAGCCAGGATTATCCATCAGCAACTTGCTCTGAAATACATCCTTGTGGAATCGGAAGTGCCGTACTACAGGTATGTGCCCGACCCAGTTCTCGAAAATGGAAATATCACATTGTACTGGGACCGATCCATCATCACTGACAGGACTATTGTTGCCAATAAGCCTGATATAGTGGTGGTGGATCGAATAGAGCGGCGCACAATGATCATTGACATAACGGTCCCGCATGACGGGAACCTCGTGAAAGCCGAGAAAGATAAACAAATCAAGTATCTTGACTTGGCTCGCGAGGTTGTCGACATGTGGGATGTGGACTCAGCGATCGTTGTGCCGATAGTCGTGACAGCCAATGGCCTAATAGCCAAGAGCCTCGACCAACACCTGAGGAGGCTCTCGTTGGGTAGCTGGATCAAGGGCTTGATTCAGAAAGCGGTACTTCTGGACACGGCTCGCATTGTCAGGAGGTTCCTCTCTCTGGAGCCCTGACCACCGGTAGCTTGGACCCTGTTCCCGATACCGGTGGGCTACTATTTTTTATATTTTTAAATGTTTTTATAATTTTTATATTCTAATATTTAAAAATGTAAAATATATGTATTTAATGGAATAAAGGAAATAATATTAATACTTACTGAAAATATGAACTCCATCCTTTTTTAGCGTCCTAGATGTCTGATTTTTGAAATTTTTAATCGAGCACAGAGCCATGTTTACCGTCGTCGGAGCGTTCGAGTGCTTCTAAATTCAAAGAGCACCCAAACATTCAAGTGGGCGGTCATTTGCTGAGGACTTTTTATCGCTGATTGTGTATCTAGTTCTTTATTAGTGATCGATGGTTACAAAGGTCTCTCAATGGTCAGTTTTTGACAGTTTTGTATGGCAAATCTGTGAAAAACTCACCATTGAGAGACCATTGTAACGTTTTTATATTAGTAGACTTAGGTCCCTGAAATCAAATCTTTTCTCTTTTTATTAGATAGGTATTGGTAGGTACCTACCTAGTGTTTTTGTTGGCACATAGACCTAACGTATGTAGGATTATGATTTTGACTGCACACTTTCTTCAAGACTTGCAAAACAAGTTAAAATTCACAAATTAATGTCTATCATCATCATCTGCTGTGTCACCCATCTAGATCTAATTATAGGGTTACAGCAGCTGAACGTAACGTACGTACTTCTGGGGGCTGGGTTCGATTCCCGGATCGATTTAATGGATTTAACGTTACTGGCGAAATGAAGGTGTACTATAAATAGGTGCATATACCTCTGTCTACCTCAGGACATAAGTAAAATAAAACTAATTAAATAAGAAAAATAGTTTATACGAAATGTGAATTCTTACAAAAGTATATCTTAATATACTACACCATTATTGCAATATAATAACATTAAATAATTCCAACAACTTAACATAATTTCGTTGATAATTCTAAATCAATAGAAGAAAGTTCTCGCGAGTATATGTAGAACCTCAGGACTGGGATTAATTTTTGCAAGGTTTTTTTTACCCTTTTTATACATTCCGTACAGATAAATAAATTTTGATGAATTTAAATAATAAAAAGAAGTAGTGTGAACAAAGCTCAATTTAGTTACACAATTAATTCTTCACCTTGTTTTAAGGTCTTCTTTTAATTTATAATGTATTAATTCCATACAGACTATGGCATCTTCTGCACTGTCGTGCCCATCTACGGAATTTTGTATTATCTTCTTCAAATATTCAGATGATAAGTTTCTTAGTGCTCGTTTGTATGGAGGACCCATTTTATGTGGATACAGAACACTAGTATCAATGACAGTCTCGTGAATTAATTTAAGTACTTTAAAATCTGATTCTAAACTATGCCCTATTAAAATAGTTTTACTATTGAACATTGTAAGGAGTGTGGCTTGAACATCCAGTAATGTTGTTGTTACTCCATACATGTGTTCTTCAGTTATTCCTGAATACCTAGTGTTGTAATCTATAATAGGGTGCAATGGTCTAATAAATGTCTCGTATACAACTTTACATTCAGAATTTATCACTGTTACTCTAGTTAAATCCAAACCATGCGTGGTATAACACATCTCACAATCCAATGCATAAATGCCATAATCATCCATTTCAATTTCTGGAGGTAGAGTCTTTACAAAGCCTTTCAAATTCTCAAAGTCAACATATTCATAAACATGACTGGGAGCTATGCAACAACCATCAGATGTTCCATCTTGACTGCAGCACTGGTACCTTGCTTCACCGCGAACTCGATATTTGTTATTAGGATGGTAAATGCATTCCTCCTTTGTTGCTGCAAAACCAATCTTATTCACCATATATTCTTTCTTGCATCTACAACATGTTCTGAAAAAGCCTTTTGGGGGTTTCTGTCTATTTTGACCATAAATAATAGCCCTGCCTTTTTGCCCACTCTCATGAGGCCTAGGAAAACCATTTTGTTTAAGTTGTTCCTCAGTTAAAATCCATTTTGCAATATTATTGTATAACTTTGCACCTACAAACTCTTTTGAATTATCTGCATTTTTTCTATTCTTACCTTCTATGCTCCATGAGCCCATTGGTTTGCCAGGTGTCGTTCCTGGCATATTTTGTAAAGTTAAGCAATCAGATGCTGATTTCTTTACACCTTTGCATTCTTGCAACTCTTTCCTTAAGCGACTAACTGCTAATACTGCAGAATTCTTATATATTTGTACAGTTGAACATTTTTTACTAGTATTCAGTTCTTCATGTTGAGCTCGAGCATAAGCATCATGTGCAGTAACATACAGTTTTAAACATTCATCTATCATCATGTTTAAATACGTAGATCTTATATTTGCAGCAATTTTAGAACCAAGAGGTTCTAAAACACCTGGTCTGTCAATAAACTTTTCATTTGGTACATGAGCAACTCTTTGAGCTCCTTTTTTGACAGTTTGTGTGATAGTAGAACTAGTTGAAGGCTCACTCTTGGCAGACTGACTGACTGTCTGACTGGGTGAGATAGTTTTTTTAGCATGTAATAAAGTGGAAGCATATGGCACATGAGCTATGCGGATCTTGGTGTTACCAGCAGTTGGAAGGGTGAAGTTATTTTTAGCAGGTGTATTTTCACTGTTCGAAGAAACACTTGGTTTTTTTGCATTATGATATTCTCGAACTTTAGCTAGCCTTTGGGCCATTGCTTGAGCTGCACTTACTTTAAAATCTGGTTTAATGGGTGCTTTCGGTGTCACTTTCATGGGTTTATCAGCTGCTCTAGATATTCTTTTCTTTCCTATAATAGTCTCCTCTTCATTTGTATCCTCTATCTTAGTTGTATCTTCGATAATTTTAGGCTTTTCTATGGGAACATATTCATCAAATATTTTCTTACATTCCAATGCAATGGCATCTTCATCAGATTCCATATCAAACTCTTCATCAAGCAGTTCCTCAGCATTGTAATCTTCATTATCAGATATGTTATTGCTTTCATTATGCTTGCTACTCTCATGTTCTTTTTTAGAGTCTTTATTTTTATCTTTAGTACTCTTATGGGAGGTCTTACGGTCTTTATCTTTTGTTTTAGATTTATGTTTAGAATTAGAGCTATGCTTCTTTGTGTCATGTTTTTTCGATGAGCTATGTTTCGAGTCTTTTGAACTATGATCAGAACTTTTTGAACTGGAATGCTTTTTCTTGTCAGATGTGCGTTTCTCTGTTTTGTCCTTTTCTTTGTCTCTACTTGAACTTTTGTGTTTTGATTTATGTTCTGAATTCCTTACCTTGTCTTCATGTTTAGTTTTATCTTCAGATTTAGATTTATCTTTCTTATCCGAGCTGCTTCTGTGATGTGACCTACTATTATGATTTTTATCTGAATCTTTTCTATTAGAACCACATTTTTCAACAACTTTTTTATTGTCATTGTTATTGCTTATACTATTTTTAATATTAACCTTTTTTAAGTCACTACACAAACTATCTTTTCTTACTTTATCATGATCAGACTTTTCTTCATCTAATATTTGATCTAAAATATCAAATTCTGGCCCCAGGTCATCAAACTCCTTAAGGTCTGAAGACAATTTCCTTTTTTTAGGATCAGGTTCTTCTTCATCACTGGAAAAACAAGGTGCAAGCGACCTTGGTGTTGGTTGATAGGTAACTGATGGGGTTTCACTTTTTGTGCTAACTTTGGTTGGTTTATATTCTAGTATTTTCTTCTTACTCGTATTTTTATCAGATGGAACATAGTTAACTTTACTAGTGTTATTAGAACCTTCATTAGGAATATATTTTTGCAGTTCTGTCTCAGTGCCAGGCAAGTACTTTTCAGTAGATACAGTTGATCCTATAGGTGTATATTTGTCGCACTGCACGTTTTCTGTGCTACCTGGTGTATACTTCACTGGTGGGGGAATGTAAATAAATGGTTTGGAGGACCCATTAGTATCTATAGGTCGTTGAATAGATAGACCTGCAGGTTTTCTCGGCGTATAAGGTACTGGAATATGTCTCTTTCTCTGTTCAAAAACATCCTCATTATTTTCCTCTGTTTCAGGAGTGTTGATCTTTTTCAACTCGGCTATTGGTGTGGGGTTGTATGTCGCTTTGGCAACATTTGGAACTAGATTCACTGAATTACTGTCTGGCGGTGTTGCGGTCGTTGCTGCCGTTGATCCAGAGGCCTCCTTCTGTTGAAGAACCTTTTGTACTGCAGCCGACACTAGTTTCTGTAATATAGCTCCACTTTCGATTCCATCATTTGTTGTACTCTGAGATTCTTTTTTAACGTGTCGAAAATGACAATAAGGTCTTTCGCATAGACCATTATCATAAAAAGGGCAGTTGTATCCTTTGAAATACCCTGTCGATGGAAGCATTCTACTCTAAATTATTTTTCAATCCACTGAATAGTGAAGAACGAACCAAAAACTAGCTAAATAAAATCACTCCAGTACAGATTAAAAAACAAAAACTGATTCATTCATTTAAAGTAATCTGCCGTGCTATATAGAACTTACTTATTCCATAGCTGTGCTAGAAAAACTAACTACAACAATGAAAATTAATTTAATAAATAGACTGCCTCGTTCCGTTGGTTTAGTAGTCGTAGTAGGTCGAGAGTAGTATATTCCTTGCTGCTGAGCATGAGGTCCCGGGTCGGGCAGTGTTATTGGGTTTTCCACCTGGAATTTCTCGGTAGCAGTCTAGAGGGTAGGAATAAACGGTCTAACTGACGGAACAATGCTGACAACGCCCAATATTAAAATTGTGATGGTTTACTGAGGTTCGGTAAGCATGTAAGCCGGGATTACGATATATCATGAATTTACCACCGCCCGGGAGAGCGCACACGGGAGAGACAAAAAAGTTGCTCAACTTAGTTGCCGAGCAACTTTTTTGTCTCTATCGCTGTCTCCTCGCCGAGATTTGGACGATGCGCACACGGGAGCGACAGCAACGGTACTTTTTCGTAAAAAAATACTGCATTCATCAATATGGATTTCGAAGAGACGGTTCCAGACGTTTAAAGCGGGTCCGCTGCGCCATGTTTTCATGTTTTTAAAACATTAAAACATGGCGCAGCAGACCCGTCTTAAAATAAACCGAAGACGACGCCGCTGGTTCGTCTCCTAGTCCTAACCCATGGACAATAGTCTCCTAGCTGTCACGTCGCCACTTGCGCGCACTTTCATACAAACAAACCCGTAGACCTCAGAACAATGAGTTATTGTTCTGAGCCCTAGACTTGATGTGAGTGAGAGACAAATTAGTTGCGGAGATAAAAGTTGCTCGTGCGCGCTCTGACTGTCTGACATTGATTCACATGATGACACTCACTTTGATTTGATGTTACCAGAAAAAAAATATCTCTTTTGCCAGGCCCAATAAAATAAATATATAGATATTTTTTTAAACGAGGGTTCTTTGTACCTACTGGTACCTATTTATTTCTGTTGATAGATTATAGGTTTTATTTGAAAATGTGTGATCATAAAAATTAGTATTTGATTTTAACACAACCCAAACACAGCTGCATAAACCAAACCTTTGAAAAATGATGTCAGGGTTATTGTTGCGAATACTACTAAGATGAGAGGTGGGAAATTCAAGGCAAAATATTTACTAATTTCTCAATAACTCGTTCTAATGGACATTTTCTGTCACTGCGAAGAACGTATTATCTGATAGTGCAACTTCAATTATGGAGTTATTTTTAAAAGTTTTACGTTGGTGTCCATCGTCGTTTAGAGGGTTATCAAAACTTGTGTCAGATTTCGTAGATAAGCTAGTAAGTGTCATCGAATATTTGTATCCGGATTTCGAAGGAAAAGCTGGTTATTCCGAATAATAGCAATATGTTGGACGAGCTGGTGAAAGATTACTCTGAATACTTGAAGTTGGATGTGTTAAATGGTTTTCAAACCGTCCAGGATGTTGTTGATAATATGCTAACAAGACTTGAAGAATTAACTAGTGTGCTGCAAATGGTTAAACTGAAGAACAGTGATTGTGGCTCAGCTGTTTCAGAAGACATTAGCAAATACCGCAGTGAAATAACAGCACTCTCTAAGAAAATAACAACACTAATTCATGTGATACAGAAGCTTCAAAACAATGTAGATCATCTTGAAAAACAAGTGGACAAAGCAGAAACAGATTTTGGTGTAAACAATGATAACAAGATCAAAAGCTTCCTTAAACCATTCCTCAAGAGAAATAAAGAAATAGTTTCAAATACTCCGACACAGCCTTATGAGAAGTTAGATTTTGAAAGTGTTTTAGATAATTTTGAAGATGTTAAACATTAAAAAAGATAGGTTATTATTCTGTACCAATTTTTATACATGTGGGATTTTTATGGAATAAAATATAAGATTAAAACCCTGTAAATACAGAACTTGTGTACTTATGTAGGCTAATTTTGATCTAACATTTCCTTAGGTAATCTCAAGGGTTAATATGGTGCTTGTTTGTAAGCTATAAAACAAATGAGCTATGTATACACATTTTGCATTGTAAGTTACTCTTAGTGTAACATAGATTTTTTTTGAAATCCTTGTGATAACCATATTTTATTATAATTCCTGAACTGTAAGGATCTGCGAGGTGTATAAACAAAGTTAAATTTAAGTATAACAAGAACTTTATTAAGTGCTCATTGGAATTACAAAATTAAATATTAAAAACATACAGCTTCTAAGCACATTTAATGGCTTACATAACTATTTTCGGCAAGTTCTTAACTATGCTAGAAACATCAATCACTAATAAAGAATAAAGAAGATCTTTATTAGTGTTTGATGGCTAGAAAATCTAAAACTAACATCAATAGAATATAAACTAATCAGGTTACCCTAGGAACTATTATAAAGCGAAACTATTCACTAAGTGTATTTGGTGCAATACAAAAACATGCTTAATACTATTCAAGCAGCTCTTACACTGTAAAACATAGGACAAATTGATAGCTATACAGATTCCTTATAACCCATATCTCAATAGTACAAACCTTAATCATAATGGAACAGATAGTCTGTTTGTTGACATTCCTTTCTTTACACATATTATTAATTCTTATGACGTTATGTTAATAATAAACCTTATGTTAATAAAAATCAATCCTTTTATTTTCCGGTTGATCCAAACCCTCCTTCTGCCCGTTTAGTTTCTGACAAATTGGTGACTTCTTTCAGGACTGGGTAGTAGATTCTTTCACAAATCAGTTGGGCAATCCTATCACCCTTCTTGACTTCAAAGTCTTTGTCAGAATGGTTGAAGATGACAACACCCACATTCCCCCTGTAGTCTTCATCTATCACACCAGCTGTAACAAAAATTATCAGTGATTGCCATTTCCTACATAATTTATGCAAGTTTTTGGAAGTTTGCATGTTATTTACATCATTTAAATGTCTCAAGGTCTTCGTGACCTTTGCAACAGACTGGTTTTTTCTACAATAAAACAAACCACACTTCCTATGGAAATCTTTTATATTAGTCCAAAAATTGTAAAGGTACTCATGTTGTTAGTACAACATGAAATACCGAGCATCATGCTGGAAACAACAGCATACACGACTATCAAAGGTGCATCCACAGCAAAGGTTTTTTTTTTTGAGCAACGTTTGCAAGTGTTACTGAACAACAACAGATAACAAAAAGTTATAGTAAGTTAAGTTACTTATTGTTATCATGTTACAATATTTTGCTCTACAAAAAGTAACTTCAGTGTGGAATTAGACATACACACATAATTACAACCTGTTTTAAGTACAATAGTTATTATTGTTTACTTTTAGTAATATTGGAGTACTATTACTAGGAGTATTTGGAAATGTTGACTACATTGTGTTGAGAGTAGCTGTCAAAGAAACTGAAGATGGTGGCCACCTTGAGGTGAGGCTGATTCTATGTTAAAGAGTTTGGTTAGTCCTTCAGATGAATCAGGGTGGCGAGGGTGGTTATTGCTGCTAATATACAACAGCTAAAATGTAAAAATCTCTAGAGCATGTCATGTCCCTAGCACACATGATGCTGAAATAACTGCATGGATGCTTTTCAGCAGAAAACAGATAGATAATGCATTGACATTGTGATGTTTATAGCAATCATCAGATCTTAATATAAAATTATCAGATAAGATAATATTGCTTTCATACAACAAGTATTTTAGAACTGGTTTGTACATGTAATCAGAAACAAAAGCCAAAACAAATACCATATTACTATTTTGTTGTCATGAAACAATTGAATTCATTAAAGTGTTTTTTTCATTTAGCAGTGCTTTTCCCTGAATGCTAATTGCTGTTGTATGAGCAATGGTAACTTAAAAGTTGAATTTGGATTATTCTTATGGCCACAGGAAGTAAAAGCCTCTCTAGAGCATCATAGACAGGGATTAATCACATGGCTTCAGCACTTCATAACCTATGTCTTAGAAACTAATATCTGTAAATGGTACTCACCTCCCACATCAATAAAGTTTTTAACAGCTAATCCTGACCTGGGCGCTACTCTGCCGTAACAACCGGTTGGTAGCTCGATTTGCAGATCCGTCTTCACTAGTTCTTTACCGCGTGCTGGTACTATGTAGTCATAGGCACTGGAACCGAAAGGAATATCAATATAGAAATAGGTAACACATCAACCTTACAAGGCGGCTTAATAGTGATAACCACCTCTTAAGATCAAATCCTGCAGCTTTTTCAGAACCCTTCATTGGTGGAAATGCATTCTCACTCAAACGTGTGAATTTTAGTTCAGTTTCTAGGCCTGAAGACATTTTGGATAAGTTAAATAGAATTCGCTGAATAAACCGTGAAATTTTGAAAAGTGCTAAGCCTGTTACTTCTAGTAGAGAAAAACGTTACAATGGAAAGGGATATAGGTAATGATTGTGAACCGGGCTGGCAGTAAATAGCTCTATTATAAAAACCCGCCAGATTTGACGTTAATGACGTTTGTTGGCGCCAAATCCAATTACAAATGATTTTTTTTTTTTTTAATAATTTTTATTCATGACCATAGATACGAGTCTTTCAGTCGGATACATAAATGGGTTACATAAGTTACATTACATGTAGTATATTAGATACCTATAAAATAATGCACATTTTTTATGTAATCTGTTCTTACATCAAATATTTTTCTGTTTATATTATCAACTTGCCCCGTTTCAGGTTGGGTGGATACATCTCAGTGATTATCATCGTTTATATACTAATATTACAATTAATTAACTTATATACAATTATGATTACAAAATGAATTATATCTTTTCTATCGTATTACAAATATATTTATACAACATATTATAATATTTCTTATTTTTTAGTAACTCCTGAACGCTGCGGGGAACACTTTGACGTTCACTGTCAATGTCATTGTTGTTGTTGTTATCTATTTCACTCAATTCACTGACCAAAATCAAACGTTGAATGTTAAAACTTGAACACTGTAAGATAATATGATCCAAATCAGCATCCTCTAAACCACAATGATGACATCGGCTATTGTGTATTATGCGAAGCCTATTCAGGTGAGCTGGTGTTAAGCAATGTCCCAATCTCATGCGTGATAAAATTGTTATAAATCTTCTTGTAATGTATTTGAAATTATGATACCATGGTTTGATCGGTAATTCATTTTGTATTCCAGCATACCATCTGCCTTTCGTTTCCAGAGTTATGTCCCAATACTGCTTCCATAACTGTCTATTCAGTTTTTTAAAAAGGCTGTAGTAATCAGTGAATGGAACCTTGAGCAACTCGGATCGATCCTCGTCATGTTCTGAACGGGCTGCAGTATCAGCTACTTCATTTCCAAAAATGCCACTGTGTGAAGGTACCCACACTAATTCTACTTTAATATACTTATCAAGTAGTTTTTGGACTATAAGTCTTATATTAAAAATGATATAATTTAACTTAAAAGAAATATTTACATTATGTAGAACAGACAAAACACTTCTGGAGTCTGTAACAATCAAAATATTTTGTACATTATTTACAAGACTATTTACATGCTGCAGTGCACAATAAATTGCATAGCATTCTGCAGTGAAAATGCTACACACCCTGTTTAATTTAATACATTTAGTGAACTCTAACTGTGGATCATAGAAAGCTGCATTTACATTATGGTCTGTTTTAGATCCATCTGTGTATACAACATAATGTTCTGGTCTATTGTCTTTAAACTGTAAAAAATCAGGTTTATTGCGCACAATGTCTAAATGGATTGAAAAGCTGTTAATAATACCATTATAAGGAACTTTGTATATAGGCCAAATATCATTTTTAACAATATCTTTTGAATTATTATTTACATGTTCAAATATTGTTGGCATTTCAGGTAGAGTTCCACCAACCAAAGAAGAAGCAGAGATAGCATTAGAAGCAATTGACTGTGAGATTGCAGGATGTATTGCTAGTTTTTTAAGTAAAGGATTATCATTTGAAGCCATGACTTTTAATAAAAATCTCTCAGCCAACAACAACCTTCGTAATGTCAAGGGAGGTATACATGTCTCAATTTCTAACGAATTAATAGGTGTGGAGCACATAGCACCACAAATAAGTCTCAATCCCATATTTTGAATTACATCTAATTTTCGTAACAAAGTACTATTGGCATTCATATAAGCTAAACTGCTGTAATCAAAATGGCTTCTCACTATACTTTTGTACAACATACTCATAACTTTGGGGTCAGATCCCCAAAAACTTCCAGCTAAATGTCTCAATAGATTGATACCATTCAGTGCTTTGTTACTTATATGTTTAATATGTTCATCAAATTTTAATTTATCATCAATGATGACACCCAAGAATTTATGTTGCTTAACAGCAGGAATTTCTACATTATTGTATGAAATTTTTACATTGCTAGGAATATTTACATTTTTACTGATAATTAAAACTGAGCTCTTTTCTGGACTTATTTCTAATTTTAGTTTACTATGGTAATAGCTGTACAATTGAGACAAAGCCTTGTTGATATTAGTCATTGCTATATCTATGTTTTGATTTATACTGTACAAAAGCAAGTCATCTGCAAATTGCAGGATATTTACATCTGGTACATCTACATATTTTAATATTTCAGAAGTATACAAGTTATAAAGTAAAGGAGACAAAGTTGCCCCTTGCATTGTGCCTTTGTTGACTGTCCTAGGTCCATGTAATTTATTATTATATTTAACAAATACAGTTCTGTTGTTTAAAAAAGAATAAAGCCATTTTAGCATGTGACCAGGTAAACCAATATCGTGAGATACTTGAATGAGTTCTTCTATATTTACATTGTCAAAAGCACCTTTTACATCTAAAAACACGCAGATTGCATTAGAGTGACTTAATTTAACCTGTCTTACATCTGATAATAAAGATACAAGGCTTTCAGAGCAACTTTTACCTTTTCTGAAGCCAAATTGAATAGAAGGAATTAAACTTTGCGATTCAACAAAATAATCTAATCTTAACTTCAACATATTTTCACAGATTTTACCCAAACAAGATGATAAGGAAATAGGTCTATAAGAAGAAGCACTATTTACAGGTTTATTCGGTTTTAAAATTGGAATGACACACTGTGTTTTCCAAGACTCAGGTATTACTAATTCATTCCATAGTTTATTATAAATACTAAGTAATGTTTTTTTTGCATTTAAATGTAATTTTTTTATTAACATGTAAGGTATGTCATCCAATCCCGGTGTAGTATCTTTCCTACTCTTTAAAGATGTTGTCAACTCTTCTATAGTGAAATTGTCCTTGAGAAATACATTTACATCATTTTCTGTAGCATTTTCAAACAAATAGTCAAGCCTTTTGTCATCTATTTCAGTAGAATCTGCTAAGTTATCTAAGAAACTTGGAATCCACTCATCATTAATGTTTTTGTTTCGATTTGTTCCAATTTTTTTAAATTTTTTAATGTATCCCCATATCCTAGAAACTGGAGTTAACCTATTGAAACTACTACATAAATTTTGCCAAGACGAAGAACTTTCTTCCTTCAGAATTCTTTTCTTTTTTGCATCAATTTTTTTATAATTTATCCAGTTTTCAATGTTGGGTTGAGAAAAATAATTCTTTAATGCATCTTTTGATTTTGCGACAGCATCACTACATTTTGTATTCCACCATGGTACTGGTTTTTTAATGGCTGTGTTTGCAGCTAATTTTAATTTTGGAATTGTTTTACTCCTTAAATCATTAAGCGTTTCTATAAAATGGTTATATGCATTGATAGGGGAATCATTTATTGAGTCCAAGTGGGAAAAACAGGTTTCTGATAGGCTATAATATTCGCCCCAATCTGCCTTACTATAAATATATTTTTCTTGATCTACCGCAGGTGAGGTGTCATACATAGATGGTTGAATGTTGATCTCAAGTAATGTTGGAAGATGATAGCTACCCATGGGATCGTCATGAACATACCAATTACATAAATGTGCTATTGAAGAGCTAACAAGGGCAAGATCTATTGCTGAAGCTTGTCTATTAGGATAAGGAACAGTTGTTGGTGAACCATCATTCAAAATACATAAGTCAAATTCATCAATAATATTATATAAACATCTACCTCTATTATTATCACTATGGCATCCAAAGGCTATGTTATGAGCATTAAAATCACCCATAACTATACAAGGTTTGGGTATGTTATTGATTAAGTCCTTTAACTTTGCTGAGTCAAACCTGATACTTGGAGGGCTGTATATACAAAGTATTGCCATTGCTCCAAATTCTGTTTCTATAGTGATACATAAGTTTTGAATAGATTCTGAGAAGTTTGTACTAACTATTTTGTACTTTAAACGATGGTTCACCAAAATGGCTACTCCATTATGGGAGTTTATGGAATTTTTGTGAATTAAATTATATGTGGGAAAGTGTGGAATTAGAGAATTAGATTTAAACCAAGTCTCATTAAGAAGACAGACATCTATATTTTTTTCTATTAATAAATTTTGTAACAGGCTCTTTTTACTCTGTAAACTCTGTATATTATACTGTAAAATATTTAAATAATTGTCCATTAAATTAAGTTAGATAAAAATATTTCTTTTATTTTCTTATGTGTGAGTGGCCCATCAGAGTCACGCTTGTTTCCTAATGCAACCAACGATTTAACAATTGCGGTTATTATAATATCATTATTTGCTACTTGTTTAATATCTAAAATATCATTGGTTTTAACTTTGTCAGTAACCTTTGGTAAAACAGGGAAAGATTTATCATTAAATGTAAGGGGTGGTTTCACAACAGTGGCATACGATTGTTGCATAAGAAATTTCGACTTTTTCTCTTCAATTTTTTGTTTTTTAATGGGACAATCTCTTGAAATGGCAAGATGATTACCTGAGCAATTGATGCATGTGATCTCTTCGACATCGCATTCCTTGTAGGAGTGACGACCAGCACAAGAAGAGCAGTGTTGCTCACCTCTGCAAGTCTTAGCAGAATGATTAAATTTAAGGCACTTATAGCATTGCAATAATGGTGGTATGTATGCTTTCACCTCGTATCTAAATAGTTTTATATAGGCATATTGCGGTAAAGATGTTGATGTAAAGGTGACGGCAACTGTATTGAGAGGCACTAATTTTCCCTCTACTTTACGCATAAATCTTTTAACTGAAATGACTTCAGAGTCGCATATTATATTTTTATATATTTCCTCATTGGAGAGTTCTTTGGGCACAAACCTCAATACACCGATCCTTTCGGTCAAATACGATGGTATAAAGGCTTTAAACTTATTTTTCCATAGGAAATCTTCCATCTTCAAAAAATTGTTGGCCGCAGCCGCCTTTCTGAATGTTATTCCTATTTTGTGCGCATTAATTCTATGTACTCCTAAGACTCCTTTAACATTATCCGATATTAAGTTGGTGAGCGTGATAGGATTTTTATTCCCTACCTTCTCCTGCTCCGTTGACTCGACGTATACTACATACTCAGAGTTGGTGTTTTCTATGAACAGTCTTTTATAATTTGGTTTAGTAAAAATGTTATACTTATTAATTGAGTCAGAAGTTCGAGCATTGTTGTATTTTCTTTTCTTCTTTTCTCCATTCTCTGGCGGCTCCTCACCGCCACTGGTGACACTCATAGTTGTTCGAGGTCTTAACAAATGTTTTTTATGTGTTATATCCGTACAATTATTTAATTTAAAAGTTTTTGTGAAATCAAAATTACCGCCTCGTTTGACTTCCCGCCAAAAAGTCCAATTACAAATGTCAGAAATAATGTTGCCCACTGCTTTATTATATTTTAACTGAAAATATAAAAAGGAAATAAGGTACCCTAGCTTGCATGCAGACACCAGCACTAACATTATACACTCTTATTCACTTGGCCAAACAAATTTGTATAAATGATCAAATCTAATTAACTTTTCACAGTTTCGGTCGCTCGGTACACTTCGATTCAAACTTTAATGGCGGCTGGGAAGTTAGCTACTCGCTGCGCAGTACCCCACCCCTCACCCCCGCTGGCACATGAAATTATTAATGCGCAGCGACTCGCCTCATGTTCCGAGCCGCCATTAAGTTTGAATCGAACTGTACCAATGTAATTGGTACATTGTATTAGAAGAGTTATGGCAGCATTATGTACTTTGCTTGTTTCCCATACATAATCACTACTATCAGAAGATAATTTTTAGTTTAGTCCTGTCAAATTAATCAGTGGAAATTGACGTACCTAAGTTTAGTCGGCCAGTTTTTAATCACGTATAAACTTGTATGGAGAAGTGACAGGCGCTGATTAATTTGACAGGACTGAACTAAAATTTATCTTCTGTCCTTTTCTTAATGAAATAGAAAGAAAAAGATGCACTGAACTTAAATTTAGTTTAGTTTGTGAACAAGGGAATCGGCACCAATATCCTACTTGCTAACTTTCATCATTACCTGTTCACTTCGCAATGGCTTTCATTTTGACAGTTAAACACAATTCAGTACTTACGATAAAAAGGTAGGTACGTTGTTGAGCAGACATTTCAAACATACCATAACATTTCGAAGCATGGATAACCTTTTCTATCCTTCAATATCATTCAGATTGTGATTGAATGTGTTACGCAATTAGGGTGCAGCTCAGGCTGAAGACGTCCATATAGACTAATTGTATAATTATGTAAATGTTCATTTATTCCTATTGAATTCTGGGCACCTTTCCTGTTGACAGCGACGCGGACGAATTTTTCGATGCCCTATGATTCTTTCCCCTCCCCTTTTTCTATATACATGTACATAGTTTGCTAGTTAAATTAGTATACATAAAATAAGTACCTTAAGTAATTATATGTATATGTTACCGGAAATGTATGAAACCTAGGAATTGTACACAATTCCTAGGAAATATATGCAATTCCGAGCCTACTTAGGAAATGTGTAAAATAATGTTTCAAAGATTCTTTAATACACACATTTCCTGTGAAATGTATGTATTTCCTAGGAATTGTATGCAATTCCGAGATGATACTAGGAAATATATAAGTAAAGCTTTCTGTGACTAAAAGAAATAAAACACGTTTGTAAACTGAAAACAGGATTTTTATTATGGATGTCGTTGACATAATCAGCTGTAACAATCACATCGTAAAACATAAAATACTTATTCATACAGCTTATTACTAATAAAATTTCAAAAATCAACAAAAAAAAAATCCTTTCTATTGCCCATCTTGCACACATAAAAATCTACGTATAATTTAATACGTAAATACGTATAAAAAATTTCATTTGGTAAATAATCAGTCTGA
Organism: Eupsilia transversa; assembly: GCA_914767815.1. NCBI lineage: Eukaryota > Metazoa > Arthropoda > Insecta > Lepidoptera > Noctuidae > Eupsilia > Eupsilia transversa. The sequence goes on along the minus strand of OU611893.1, from coordinate 8,899,128 downwards.
CAATTAAGTAATTCTATGTCATCACAATGTAAGAATAGAACTGTATCGCGCTCGATCCCCTGATCAAATGACGCGATACCCTCCCCTCGCTCCGCTCTCCCCGCTGTACTTACAAAAATCAAGAATGTAAAATACATTTCCGATTGCTATTTAGGAAATTTATAGATTTCCTAGGAAAAGTGCATATTATAAAATACATCATAGATTTCCTTTCAATTTTAGGAATTGTACACATTTCCTAGGATTTGTATACAATGACGGATTACACACTTTTCCGTTAACATATATATGAAAATAAAAAAAAACTAAAATATTGAATGACTATTTCATGAAATCATGACATTTGAGGATTATTTTAACTTATGGTGTTGTATTGCTGATTCTTATGATTATAATTCTGTAAAGCTATATTTGTTACGGTCGCGAATCATATTTTAATAAAGATACAACCCGACACTGACCTGCAAATTGCAAAAAACGTAAGAAAATTTGAATTTCGCGGGCTACCTTGGAGCCGTACGCGGTTGTTCGCGGACTTACTCGGCTTGACGTCGGTGACACCATGCCTTTATCGCTTTCGGTATTTAATAGAATATAAATAAACTTTGTCTTATATACTAAGTAATCCTACTCTTTCTACTAATATTATGAATGCGAAAGTTTGTGAGGATGGATGGATGAATGGAATTTGTTACTCATTCACGCAAAAACTACTGAATGGGTTTTGATGAAAATTTACAGTGATATTCCTACTTATATTATAAATGTGAAAGTTTGTGTGTTTGTATGTTTGTTATTCAATCACGCAAAAACGGCTGAACGGATTTGGATGAAATTTGGCACACGGATAGTGTATAACCTGGTTTAACACATATAGGGTCCTTTTTTCCCGGTAGTACATTCCCGTGGGATAAATTCCAACCTCCACGCGGGCGAAGCCACGGGCGAAAGCTAGTATTTTATATGCAAAAGTAATTTTGTTTGTTTGTTACGCTTTCCCGATAAAACAGCCTAAAAAACCTGTATTAGGACACAGGATTTTTTTTTATCCTGATATGCCCACGGGATCGAGATCTATGCGGGTGAAACCGCTAGGCGCAGCTAGTTTATATAAGGTGACTGCTCTACAAATATTAAAGTAGGTACTTTACGTAGGTATTCATACATTCGTTTAAAACATTGCAGATAATGCATACTTAGTTTATCGATCTACCATCGAACCTAGTACCGCTATGCACTAGAAGTTAACCGAATTGTTAGGTAGGTAACCGGCAAAGTACTAGAGCTAGAATCTGTAGTTATCCCTTTAAATTGCTATGGGATTCCATACTACATCTTAGGTTACAGGTAGGTTTTCTATTCACTATCTTGAAATAATGTCCATCGTAACTCTATCGAATACCTGTATAGGTATAAAACAACTAGGCTTTAAGGGCCTATAAGTCGTCAAATTGCTTAGCAAGTACTGCAGCCAGTGTTGTCACACCTGATTTTAGAAAATCGGTAGATGGCATGTCAAAAATAGGTAGAAATAGGTAGATTTTAAATGAAAAATTGGTAGATCTACCACTCTAATTTCATTACATTTTCAGAATTAATAATTCCAGTAAATAAAAAAGTTTTCTGTTTTAAAGCCCTCTTGTGTTTCAGTGCACAGTCGGTTTCTCTGCCATGTCTTCATGTTATTAGAACAATAAAAAAAAAACAAATGACCGCGAACGAAATATAAACAAAACGCGCGAACTTTTCATCTAAAATGTCAAACGTTCTGGTTCGCGACAATCTTTTTCACAAACAACCCACAATGTATCGTTGTCACGCTCACTCCGCTCCCGCTCAGATCAATACCGAAGCAACGGAAAGAGAAATGTCGCCGAAATCAGAGCACAGATCATTTCGGAACGCTGCTAAATGTCAGTGTCAGTGTCGTCCATCCGTCATAAGTGTCAAAATTTATTTGATATTATCGCGATCCGACGAGAAGGTAACGTTCCATTACATGTTTATGACGCATGTATGGCTCTTATTGTGTGTTCCTAAAAAATGTTTTCAATGGTAATATTTTGCAAAATAGGTAGATTTGAGGCCGAAGTTGGTAGGTAGGTAGATGGGAGGTGAAATAGGTAGATCTACCACAAAGTTGGTAGATGTGACAACGCTGACAGAAAAAAAAACCCAAAGTTACCTCCAAACCGAACAATAAACCGCTGCTATTCAAAAATTATTTCAAATTAGATCATGAAACTTGGCACACTAACTGAACTAACTATAAAGCAGCGACTGTTTTTTATTTTTTTGAAATTACCATTATTTTCGCCGTAAAACGCCATTACCTAAACTTTTGCCGATTTGTTGCCACCTCCGTCTCGCTCGCACTCAGTCCGCAAGTAGTATGGTGCGAGCGAGATAAAAACCTGAGGTTGGGTGGGCACTTAAGTAACTTTAAAAATAATCTTCCCATACATTCTAAAGGGTTAATCAACTCAGATTTTTAAGAATACCTTATACCTAACAAAACCTCTATAAAACTCTGACCAAAAACGTGTCTCACAAAGTACCTTTATTATATCGTTTAGTATACCTACCTATATTATTACAATATCATCAGTCGGAACGCCTGCTTATCTTGTACAAATAACTTCAAACCAACTCATGAGTCATTTTTTACCTACTCTTAATTCCTTAGCATGCGACCCAAAGAATACAAAAAAATCTACCTGCCACAAAAGAGGTCCCAGATTTGGGCACAATACGGTTAGCAAGCGGGTGATCTACAGCGATTATCTCCTTCCAAAGCTGGCCCTTTGAAAATGTCGAACAACGACGGCGGGAGTCGCGTCGATCAATATTTTGTTACGAGCTATACGGAAGTTTGCATTATAATTCGATACCGCTCAAATTTGAATCACCTCCGAAGCATTTCCGTCTATAATCGTCAAATACAAAACCGCAACGTTGATGTATGTCCTTTAAAAAAAATGTCCGGAGTGCGTGTGAGATTAGTGATTTACTGTGATTCATTCGGTGAGCCCCCAGGAAGGGGAGTTTGTCCATTTTTATATTTACAGCGTGTCCCTCGCGACATGCGCGTCGTCTCTCCGCCAGTCTTGCTACTACCGTTTCACGCACGTACAACAGCGCAATGAAACTGATGTAAATATTACTCCTACCATAATATTTACACGCGGATTGTTATTTTCAAAACATCAACAAATAGTGAAAGTGTTGTTCATATGAATTCAAGTGAAAAAAAGTGAGTTTTAAGTGAAAATTACTGAGAATTGTGACTGTGAATTGTTTCGCTTCGATCCAAGTCCGAGGAAATGCCGCCCGTACTCAATGTGCCTATTTCAGGAAGCATTTCAGCAAGGAACTTTTCGTTCTCATAACTTACGCTAGAGGTCAGTATAAATCTTAGCCGCTAAAAGTAAAAGTTTTTCAGTCATATTTTATTTTAAATCCATAAGTTTATCTGTAGCTATAGGTATCGCAATCTATCTAGGGTTCAAACACCGACAAGCTTCCCTCTTTATCAGCCCTTCTCCGCCCTTTACGCATGATCGACCGGTAGTTTTGGGGTTCACGTTCGGCGTAAGGTAGGGTGCTTGTACTAGGGGTATACGCGTACGTATATTATATTGTATAGTCATAGTCACCCATCGCTTTAAACGAGCACAATGCGCCATTCAACTATTGAAAATTGAAGCTGTATACTTAAATTGGATCTTGAATCTTGAAAGATGCCAATGTGCATGTACTTTATTATGTCAGTAAAACTTTTGACAAGTTTTGGTAGTTGCTATCGCTGCTACTCGTTCCTAAAATATTTAATTATAAGTAGGTACTAGTACCTAATTAGGTAGGTACTTAACTACCTAGCCACAGTTGACACTCAAGACAATGTTCATAACTAAGCACAAATCGAAATATAAATTGATTAATTAAATAAGTAAATTATTTGATTGTGTTGCAAAGTGCAGGGGTTAAATAGTTACGTCGTAAACCTAGATAACAGGTTCAATTCTGATTAGTAAAAAGAAACTGCTATGTACCTATCTACTATACCTAATGTTAGGTATTAAGTGGGTACTTACTGCTTTTATTAATTAAGTACCTACTTACCTACCTAAGTATTAAAAGTAAATATTTTTATTTAAAGATTGCGCACCTTTATTTTTTTACCTCTATGTAGAGCTAACGTGTTATTTTAATTCGAGTTAGGATAAAGAAAGACGGCTTCATGAAAAGCTGCATTCGCGAAAAAAAAAATCGTCGCTAAAAATAAATAACAAAGACCGTCTTCGAATTGTTCTGAATTACTTTTCCATCCCATACTGACCGAAAACAACCTAAACAACGTAAAATCCAATTTACTCTACTACTGACATTATTTTTTGCTCTACATTTATCTAGTAGGTAGGCTTTTATGTACCTATATTATCTAGTTACCGCAACGAATCGATCTTAGAATAAAAAAAGAAGAAAGGTCAACGCTATAAGCGAAGATGGGGCTACAAATTGACTACTTTAAATTGAAATGACGCGTCGCTAAACAAAAGGTCCCAGAAGGCAGATGTTTCCATTCTAAATGCTCTCAAAGCTCGCTCTACGGCTCTACATAAGTACCTACGTACATAATAATGCTCGGGAATCAAGATGATACAAACCAACCATATATCAATCAATGAAGTCTTGTAGATTCTTCAAGAATCTTAACAATTATAATCGATGCATTTTACAATCAATAGTTGACCAGTAAAATTGGAAAGGAGTAAATGCCATCGTTGTGTACCGACCCGTTTGCGCAGTTTATAATAGATCATAAGTCGTAAGCAGAACATTACTTTTTTATTGACGAAAAATGAGTGAAACGCCTCTATGTATAGATAGAGTAGCGAGGTAACGAGTACTGTAGCGAGCGACATGTTTGTTTTCATACCGGTCCGAATTAACGTCGCGATTGGTTCAAAATCCATAACTGGCCTCCGAGAGCCAGGTGTCGTTCACACCGCGGCCTCGCGCCTCGTCTCGTTAATCACTCGTGTACGCTATTGTTAAAGCGCGGCGAACAGCCATCTTTGTCAAATTACGGCGATTCAATTTTAATAATTAAATTTGTTTAGTGATAAAATAATCAAATGGAACAAAACGCAGTGATACCGACGCGTAGTGTTGTAAAATCGGGAGTATCGTTACATTCTCTTTTGTTTCACTAGTAGCTGACGCTTAGTTGAATGGAAGCGATACGACTACGGCGTTAACAACCAGTCGACCATTAAAAATGATGGATGATGTCGTCTTTTGCAAAAAACAGTGTTAAGTGACGGTTTTAGTGCATAATGTGAAGGGTGATGTTAGTGTTTATGTTTGAGCGTACATGCGATGAGAACTGCGTCGTAATTTGTTATACACATTGCATAAATGAGTGAAATGGCGTTGCGGAGCGCGCGGGCCCGAGCATGCGCGCCAGTTTCCTCGCAATCGCTAGAAACGCACTGAGTGTTCTTCGTTTACGTGCACATCAAAATGGGAAGGTCGAGATTCCCAGGGAAACCACTCAAATTCCACAACAGAAAACGTATTAGTGTTCTATCGGGAGCTGTTTACCATGAGACTGCTCCAGAGAATCACCCGCCAGCGCGCGGCTCTACGGCTAATGATTTTGCTGGGGACCAAGAGGTATAGCTTATTTGCAGTGATTTCTCCATGTTTTCTCGTATGTTTCATTAAAATATGAGTGTACACAAGGATATGTTGTGTTTACGTAATATCTAGTAGCATTCGAGGCGCTAATCGCATAGCTAGAGCGTCAAGTATGTATCTACGTACTTTGACATTTGCGTGTTCCATTTCATGTCAACAAAATGTAAATTGTAGAGTTTAGAATTTGTTTCGTCTATATTTATGTTTGTTATTAAGAGCATTACCTTCACTGCTTAAACATATTCGATGTTATTTACAAATAAACTGTAAACATTTCATGGTCTATACATAACCTTCACTGCAATATAAAACACACTTCTAATTTTTACAACACAGCTTTGAACAATGTTTTGTTAATTCTATGATGTTTTATAGCAGTAATATTACATTAGTTTTAACTTTATTATGATACATTTATGAAGAATATAGCGGAATTCATTAACTTTTGTTAACATAATGCCCGTTTCACATTTGTGTTGTTACATGACAATCCATTCAAATATTGTTGATTTTACTTCTAAATCACTTGTTAGCATTACAAAATATTGAAAATTAGGCTATACTGCATATATAGGACATATTTTGCACATATTCGTAATTTGATAGACAAAAACATTAGAAAAATCTAACATTTTGTATTTCTCAAGGTTACATACAGCCTCAGAGACTATTATATAGCATATTTGTGTGCAATTTTATTACACTAAAATTGTGTAGACTTCTTTATTAAGATATTTTAGATAAAGTTTACTTATATTAAACTGTGTTTTTGTGCAAAAGATCACAATGTAGAGTCTAAATAAATGAAAAGAAAGTAGATAATTTAATTCCACTGTAACATGTTTCAGGAGGAAGAAAAGAAAGAAAACAATAATGAGAAGGAGCCAGATGCAACTAGCCAAAATAAAGTGACTGATATAACAAAGAGTAAACCAGAAAACCAGGACAAAAACAACAGTGATTTGTCTAAATCTCCCGTGAGGACCAGGTCTCAGAACAAAATGGAACCAGTGAAAGGAGAAAAACCTAAACCAGTGAAGAAAACAGTCACTTTTGGCACAGTGGAAAGTTGTGAAGATATATTTTTCCCGCTAAAAAAGATCCCACTAAAGCATCATGCTCCTCTTGTACCCATCATAAAGAAAAAGTCATCTCTGAAACAAACAGAATACTCTACATTCAACAGTATTCTCAAACCAGCAAAATTAACAGATTTAAGCTCAAAATCAAGTTCAGAACACCATGAGGGTTATTTGAGAAAGAATTTGAACCCCTTGTCGAAGCCTATGAACAAATTTTCTCAATTTAGTGAAAGCCGGTGCATGTCACCACCTCCAAGGAATGCTTCACCAATAGAGAAAGAGAGTGGGAGCTCTGCAAAGTTTGTCCTGCCTGTGAGAAGTGCACATTCATCAAGAGTAATCAAGCCTAATAAGAAGTTTATAGATGGTGAGGAGCAAACAACAATAAGCAGCACAGCATTATCAAATAAAGTGCTCAAGAAACCTAAGCTGAAGAGGTTAGTGTTTAACAACTTGCACAATGATGATGACACACCTGACGAGGAAGACATTGACAAAACGAACCAAAATGAAAAAGCTAAAGATACACAATTACAACCATTGAAATCTTCAAATCTTTTCAAGGACAAAACATCAAACTCGTTTTCAAGCCTCAGTGTTGGTACTAGAAAGGTACATGATTTATTCTCGTATGAGAAAGAGCCTTCACAGGATGAAAACTCAAATGTGGAGAGTATTGAGAAGTTAAAATCTCCAGAACCTCCCAAGGAAGACAGAACAGGGCATGCAATGAGGAAACTCATGGATATATCAGATGCAAGTAGCTCGAGCAGCACTAGCAGTGGCTCAGAGTCTGAAGATAGTTGGGACAGTGCCAGTCCTGCTGGAAGTGGCGATGAAGAAGAGAAACCACCGCCAGCCAGCCCAGAGAAAGACAAGACATCAGCATCTCAGTTGCTTAGAGGAAAAATAATTCTCAGGGAAGCAAGGTTGCAACTGAATCCACCAACACAGTCCACTTCAGCTTTGGATGGTCCGTTCTCTACTATTACATCTTCATCATGTATGTATTTGACGTTTAATTGTCATTTTTGTAATTTTATTGGCATTCTAATAAACTTTCTTTGTGTTTCTCAGCTCCAGTTCCACCAACAACAGTCACTTGCGGTGTCTGTGGTGCTGTAAGGTTTTACAGGTTTGTGAAACAAGCACGGAAATTCGGAATATACTCATGCGAGTCATGTCGCAAATTCATATCCAAAATGTTGAAGAAAGAAAAGCTGTCTCAAAAGACCGGTCAAGTTGTTATGCAGTGTTTGAAAGGCGAAGGTCAGTACATTTTGTTGTAACAGTTATAAGTAAGTGTTTATGTATTAAGTAGAATGTCTAACAAAAACTTTATTTTTAGGTAACTGTCATGTTCCACCGATAGTCCGTTCACAACAGTGGAAGCTACTACGGTGTACAAACAAGGCTCGATGTCCAGCATGCTGGCTCAAGATGTGCCTAAAGGCATTCCAGGTACCACCTAGCATAAGAGCTGGCCTCACGGCAATGTTGCCACCATTCATGAGGTCAGCTGTTAAAACGCCTGGTTGTTTGACACAGGCAAACCCACTGAGAATAGCAAGCAACACTACTACAAACACGCCAGTGTTTGCAATAACTAATACTGACAACGAAAATACTAAGATCTTTGGTACTCTAAAGCCGAATAAGAAGATCGAGGAAATTGAAAAAGTAGAGGTATGTGTCATATATCTATTTATCTTTATTTATTAAAGTTTTTGATTTCCATTTTTGTAGTTATATGAATGATAATTACATGTCTGAAGTATTAATCATTATGTGATTGAATTTAACAAAATTCCTTTGTATTTTAGGAAAAAGCTCCAAAAGACCGTCCAGTCACTGGCGAATCAGTTGAAGAAGTTAACGCGAGTAGAAAGCGCCAGTTGACAAGGGTGAAAGTTAGGAAAAAAGATAAAACCGATGCCAAACAAGCAGAGGATCCTAAAAGACAGAAGGTGGAGCTCAAAGGACCAAGAGTCAAACATGTTTGTAGAAGTGCATCTATTGTCTTGGGCCAACCTATTGCTACATTCCCTACTCAAGATGAGAAAGAGAAACAGGATAAGAACCTTCCTGTGGATGAAGAGGGTGTTCTATGTATTGTGGAGAAGGATACAGAGACACCTGATTTGTCCAGCTGTGAGTCTGAGATGGATTCTGAGAACAAAGCTCCTCAGATTGTTCCAGAGGCAATAGTTACGAAAGATAGTGATGTAGAGGCACAGATAGAAACCAAAAAGCGAAAGATGGAGCAATTACTGCCTATCAAATTGCAAAGCAAGGCTGAATCTAGTGAAGATGAAACTGTTATGGATCTTGTACCTAAGAAGACATTCATGAAGCCTCTATCTAACATTACTAATGTAAGTTTTAGCAAATAGCAAATTGAATGATGTTATTTTCAATGGAAAAAAATGTTAATGTTATTATGTATGATTTCAGGTGCGCAGTCGGTCACAGAAATGTGGTCAGAATAGACCGGAACTGATCTGTGTAGATTTCTGGGAGAGCTATGACCCTGATGAAGTATGCAGTTCAGGCTTTGGACTCATTGGCACTGGCTCATTCACTGTCACTAGACTCTGCTTCTTATGCGGGAGTGCTGGCAAGGAAAAGGTAATAAAATTGTGCTTCACTTATAGTCCATAAACAATATGCCAGATGTAATTTACTAAACTTATAAGCAGTAATAATATTGTAACTATTTTTTTTCTCACAAGTGGTTTTTTATGAACCTATTTGGCCTCCCTCTTGTGGCTATGCTCATTAAAAATTTAATCATCATATAGCATATAGTCAGTGGATTAAATTTTCATTTGATCTGCTCATAATGTGTTGGTATTTACATGAATAATGTTATTGCTTCAACATTATAAATTATAGTGAAATTCTTTTTGTAAGTATTTCTATTGCCAAACATTGCATTAGATTGGTCATGCTTCTTTTGGTTTAGAAGTAGTGGAGATCATAATTATTATGTACTAGCTGCTGCCCGCGGCTCCAGTGTGAAAGGATTACTAATGGGCACTACTAACTGGGCATAGGGCCATATCACACTGGCGATTTGAAACGATAACTATAGGCCGCGTTATAAAATCGCCCGTGCATAACTGGGCATAGGGCCATATCACATTGGCGATTTGCGTGCGTGTTTTCAGTAAGGCGATTGTTTAACGCGCTCGCTGTGTTTGCGTAGCGAATAAGCCACGTGTGTGCAACGAGTTCGATGCCGTTTCTTAACGCGAGTGATTGACGCGAGTGTAGAGAAGTGTGTAAGAGAGAACGAGACAAGCGATCGTCGCGTAGTCGCGGCTACTTCGCTTCGTACCTGCGAAGAGCTCGTTCACAAATCGCTTCGCTGGAAACACACTGGCAAATCGTCAGTGCTTAGTTCTGCATTGCAATTCTGTAAAAAATCTCATCATCACACAGGTGAAGTGACTTTGAAGTGAGCTGTCAATCCCTTGCGGCCGGTGGGATAACAATTCACTTCAGCTAAGTTTTCACGAATAGCACTGAAGTGACACTTGTGTGTTAGATGTTGGTGTGTTCGTCGTGCTGCGAGTGGTACCACAGCTGGTGCGCGGAGGAGGCGGCGGGCGGCGGCGGCTGGACGTGCGCGCGCTGCGTGTCGTGCGCGGCGTGCGCGCGCCCGGCCGCGCGCCTGCGCTGCCGCGCCTGCGCCGCGCACTACCACGCCGCCTGCCTGCCCGCGCCGCCGCCCGACCATCGCAGCGACTGGCCTCAGGTATGTCATATTATATTATAACATTTGTTAGCAGCAGTCCGTAGTCTGGATTTATGCCCCGTTGATGACAAAAGGCCCCAAAACCATGCGACCTAAACATAACTGGCGAAATGTGTACTATTAGGTACACCCACATTTCGCCAGGTATCAGGGAAGTAGCATTAGGGCGAAACCGCTAGTGTATTTCGAAATTCAAATTTTCTTCAGTTTTTTGCAATTTGCGGGTTAGTATTAGGTTATAATTTAATCCAAACATGATTCGCGACCGTATTAAATATACAACTCTCTCATAAAAATAAGATATTTTCTTTTCCCTATTTCAAAATGACCATTGTTAAAAAAAAAATAGTAAAAATAAACCTAACCAAACTGAATAGAATTTACAGTAGTTCTGAAATGATTACAATAATTCCAGATATGCAGTGCATGCCTGAAGTGCAAGAGTTGCGACAGCAGCCGTGTGAGCAAGTTCGTGGGCAGCCTCCCGTTCTGCGGACCTTGTTTCAAGCTGCGGCAGAAAGGCAACTACTGCCCACTCTGCCAGGCTTGCTATCGAGATAATGACTTCGACAGCAAGGTATGTTCCATAAAAAATTATACAGTCAGTGTCTCAAACATAGTGTTCAGAATATCCCAGCTTTTAATTTTTTAAATAATAGATGGACCCCTTCGCTTTTCCTCATTTGCCTTTGGATCACTACGTTTGAGACACCCTGTAGATAGAATACTCTTAATTATGGACAACATATAAATTACAGATATTAAATGTAGAAATTTTACATAGGGTGACACAATGGGCGGTCTTATCGCTAAAAACAATCTTGTGAAGACAACCTTTGGATGTGTTAAAGGGAGAAGGAGAGACAATACTGCAGTAACATTACATCAGACAAGTCCTTTTTGGGCTCTCCCTATCAATAGATTTTCAATTTAATCTCCTTTAAACAATGTGCATTTTTGCTCCTTCCAGATGATGGAGTGCGGTTGGTGCGGCAGATGGGTGCACGCTAGTTGTGAAGGCCTCACTGGCGAAGGATATCAACTGCTGTCGGCATTGCCACCCTCCATCGAGTACATCTGCTGCAAGTGCATGCCACTCGATCCACCATGGAGAAAGATGCTCACTGAACACCTCAAAGGGCGACTTCTCCATCTACTGAAACTACTCGCCAAAAATAAGAAGGCTTGTGCATTATTGAAATTGACCCCACACAAGAATACGCCGGTACCCAACAAGCCGTACCGACTCATGTCACCCCAAGCTATTAGAAAACTACACTTCGATGTCGTGGACGTCTCCATGAAGACATCAGAGACTAAAGTGTACAGAAACACTGCAAGAGGACGGCGGAACAATAATTTCCCGCAGAACAAATTCGATGAGTCACACACCCCACATGTGTGGTGTTCATCTTTGCTACAAGATGTTGACATGGAGAAAGAAGAAATGCCGCACACATCCCATAAAGTGGTTAACCTACAAGAACCATTGATGCAAAATAAGGAAATATGCTTCTCGACAGGCCTCTATGGCACTAAAACTGAATTTGAAGCTTCATGTGTTGAAGTACATGAAAATTATACTCCACAACCAAAATCAGAAAAAGCAACTACAATGTTGCCGACAACTGTACATGACGACAAATATGAGGCGATATCTGATGATGATGAGCCTATGAAGAGTTTCCCGCAGGCTCGCAGCGAGCAGGACTTGAGCCCAGTCGTCTTACGACAATCAACCGAAATGGACATTACTGGTGATGACGTCGACAGAATTATTTCGCCATCACTCTTAGACATCAAGAAAAGAGTAAACACTGATGGCTATGTCTCACTGAAAGACTTCAATCACGACATGAAAGAGGTCATCCAAAGAACAACAAGTGACGACCTTACATCAATATACAAAGACTTATTCTCAGAGACATTCCCCTGGTTCGATTGTGAAAACAATTGCCTTCAACCCAACTTAGAAGTGGAAGGTGAACAGGAAGATACTGAATCTATGAAAGACCTTGCTATAGCTGACAACAAAATCAAGGCAGCTGTGCAATCTATCGAACGCCCAATGGACCAAATAGTACCTAAGTTGGAAGCTGATAGTGAGAAATTAGAAGAAGATTTATTAGAGTTTTATCCAGTAGTGGATTCAAGAGTGTGTGTGCTATGTAAAGTTGTGGGCGATGGTTCACCGTCACTGGAGGGGCGTCTACTATACTGTGGACAAAACGACTGGATTCATTCCAATTGTGCATTGTGGTCTGCTGAAGTTTTCGAAGAAATCGATGGATCTCTACAAAATGTCCACTCTGCCATATCCAGAGGGAAAATGATCAAATGTGCCGCATGTGAACTGAAAGGCGCTAGTGTTGGCTGCTGTGCTAAGAACTGCAGTGAGACGTATCACTACACTTGTGCGAGGAAGGCGACCTGTGCCTTCATGGATGATAAGAGAGTATTCTGTCCATCGCACGGCAAAGACGTGCCCAAGAAGAGTTTGCAAAAGGATGCGGACTTCGAGCTCACTAGGCCAGTGTATGTAGAGCTTGATAAGAAAAAGAAAAGATACAGTGAAATTACCAAAGTGCAATTCATGTTAGGCTCACTAACAGTTCACAGCCTCGGGAAAATAGTGCCATCTGTTTCTGATTACGAAGAGTTCCTTATGCCAGTAGACTTTTCATGTACTCGGCTGTTTTGGTCATGCAAGAAACCTACCAAAATAGTGAGATATACCATCAAGACTAAGCTAATTCTTGCTGAACCACTACCAGGATTCGATTTTGGCGTGAACATAACAGTAGATCATACTTTAGATGTGCATGTCGTGGAAAGAGTGATGGCGGAGATTGGAGCCTGGCATGAAAGTATTGAGACAGGCACTGGCAAGACTGTCCTGATGCTTAAAAATGACAAGTCACCAATAAAGTTTGGAAATACGGTCACATTAGAAGATTTAGCTGTGAAACAGGTGTTGGAATATTTACTGGACAATGTATGCAAACAAGAGCAGCAAGATGAAGAGGAGCCACAGAACACAGCAGATCTGTTGCCACCTGAAGTCAAGGATGCTATATTCGAAGACTTGAATCATGACCTTTTAGATGGCATATCTATGCAAGACATATTCCAAGACCTCAAAAATGAATTCTATTGCGCAATGGGTCAATCAGATGATAAAAGCAATGACAAATCTGATTTCCGTTCGACCGATTTCATAGACGAACTCCTAAACTCACGATTCGAGACTGGGAGCAAGGAACTAAAAAGAAGCAAATCTGAAATGCTTCTGCAGACTCATAACTTAAAAACTTTGACGACTGGCCGTGGACAGCAAAGGTCCAGCAGTTGGAACAATAAGTTCGACACAAGTCTACTGTCATCCACTATAAAAAGATGTAAAATGGGAAAATCATCAACAGTGACTGGAAAATTGAGCCCTGTGCAAAGAGTAACTTTAGCGGAAAGTCCAATAGATTCCATAAAGGAAGATAATAGTGTAGATAAAAAAGTGAAAGTAGAGACATGCACTAGTGGCGCCATATGTGAAGAGGCGGCACATTCGTCGGGTATCACATATCGCACAACCTCGCCCAAAGAAAAGGATGAATCCAACGATAACAAGCCCGATAAGAACGAGGGCTATTACACTGATGTCATCGATTTTTACACGAAGATTCAGTGCAGCCCCATCTCCCAGTTAGACGGTGCCGCAGATTGGTCTGGTTCGGAGAGCACGTGTAGTTCACGGCCGGGAAGTCCACGCGATAATGACAATGATTTCACACCAATACAGCAGCTAGATGGCGCTGAAGACAATCACCACGGAAATGATAACATGCAGAGAGGACAGACCAATCAGTTCATGTACCGAGCCAGTGGAACTGAGAGTTATACCGTGACATTTGCCGGTAACTCTCTAAGCGGCCAGCCAGAACTTGTGATGCGGCCCTTAGACGATGGATCAGGCAATTCCAATCACATGGAACAACCAGTGAGGTGCGACAGATGCCAATGTACTTACAGAAATAAGGAATCTTACGACAGACACGTTCCCTCGTGTGATATGATGTCCACCAGCGAAAGTGAGAGTGAGAATCCTAAATCTCCAGAAAATAGAACATTGACGACGCTACAGAATGCCTTCCAAGGCGCATTTGCGCAACCTATGATAATACACGCAGGCGTTGTCAGTGGCACTGAAAACACTGTCAAGGCAGAAGGCATTGCAGCCAGAAGAACGTCTATCAACACCAGACAAATCACAATAAACGGAACCATCGTGGAAACGCCATCTCCAGGCCCTTCAAACGAAATGACTATGACTATAACAGAACAGATGAAGTCAGGAACTGTTATTTTCGATCAAAGTAAGACAACGAATGTACAGGTGTCTGCTAACCAACAAATGATGTCTTCACCACAGATAGTCGTGACGCCACAGATGCTACTTCCTCCTAAAACAAGTTCAGCAGGCGGCCAAAAGATAATGACGCCACAGATTATAACTCAACCTAACATTCTGCCCTATAACATCTGTGTGAAACCAGGCAATGGAAATGGAAATATTCAACAAATTCAAGGCAATGACATGACACAGTTGCTGTCAGGACCAGGCGGCATTCAAGTTATATCATCAAATTCGAACCAGGTTCTAACCATACCTCAAAACCAACAAGGTAATATGATCCAAGGCCAAATGATCCAAAGCAAAAATCATTTCCCCAATATGGCAAGTGCAACGTCAATCGCATTGCCGGTAAATTCAATACAGGGAATGCCGCACGCGTCTATCATTCAAAATATTCAACCTATGATTCGTCCCAATATGCAGGGGAATACTATTGTTGTCCCTGCAATGACAGCACAAAGGTTATCATCGCCTAATACGCAAAAACAACAGCTGATATTACCAGGCAATACGCAAAAGTCTCCAAAGAAGCAACCTCAACAGGTGCAACCGAAGCCAATATTCCAGGCTACAAACAGAGGAAGAGGTCGTCCAATTCCTAAACCTACCACTATCAAGAGGCAAACCAAGATGGAGAAGACATATACGACCATCAACCAATCCCCACTAGGCCCTGGGAATACTGTCATACAACTGCAAACAAATAATCAGACTGGCCAGCCGTCGATTATAGTCCAGCCTGTTTCCAACCAGAACATAATGTCGGCCTATGTAGAGGCTTTATCGCAACAACAGAATCAAAACATGCAGTACATCGCGACGATAGCTCCGCAAGGAGACTTCAAGACCGGTCCCACTCAGTTTATCTCCCAGAGTGGTCTAGTACCTCAAACATTCCAAATCCAACAGACAGAATCTGGAGGACTGGTCGCCGTCCCAAGCGGCGGAATACCCGTGTTATTACCGCAAGGAAATGTAGGAATATTGCCTCAAGCTCTCCAACAAGGAGCTACGATTCTACCTCAGGGAGCAATCCAAACACAAGGAATTATTTCTCAGGGTCCCAATGGCCCCACAATCCTACCGCAAGCAATACATACACAAAATGGCACTACTATAATACCACAAGGAACAATTCAAGGATTGACAAATGGAAACAACGCTGTATCGCAAAGTGGGATGGGCAATGGCCAAACGACTATAATACCGAATACACTACAAACGCAAGGCAATACGCTTATCTCTTCAGGCCCTGGAGGTACCACTATCTTACCACAAGGGACTCTGTTGCCGCAATTCTGCAACGACCAAGTGCTACTAGGTTCAACGCCCACTCTAGAAATGGTCACAGATCCGTCTGGCTGCATGTACTTAACGACAACGCAGCCTGTTTACTACGGCTTAGAGACGATCGTGCAAAACACAGTGATGTCTTCGCAGCAGTTCGTATCTACAGCAATGCAAGGAGTGCTTGCACAGAACAGTAGCTTCTCGGCTACAACTACCCAGGTGTTCCAAGCTAGTAAGATAGAGCCTATCGTAGAGGTGCCCACCGGATACGTCGTGGTTAACAATGTGGGTGACAGCGTAGCTGTATCGTCGACACCTAATGTAGTCACTGCGCAAACTGTACAGTCTTCGCCACAAATGAAGAATGTTAAGGCAAACGTCCCTAATCTAACACTGCAGCCGCTGCCCGATAAATCAAATAATAACAACCGACAGACACCCAAAGTAATTCAAATGAGTCCATCACAGCTAACTGTTGGCTCACAATCGGGAACTATTATTTCGGGCAGACAAAGCTTAAATCCGATCACTTCTCAAATACATGGCATGACTATTTCTAGTGCGCCACAGATGCATAGAGGAAACATGTCTAAACCTAGCATTGTGTCAATGTCTCCAAATGTATCACTTGTATCGTCGATCGGACAGCCCGTGATGGCGATCTCTCAATCGATACCGGCCACATCATTCTCTATGCAGTCGATTCCACTAACCCAGCCGATAGTTTCGAGCTCCATTGCGCCGTCTGCCAAGAATAATTACAAGATCGAAAATTCTCATGTTATTGAAATTAGTGGAAACTTGCATGATAATTCAAACAACGCAAATATGCCTACCATAAGTGTAACGCAGAGTATAAAGTCACCTACGCCCTGGAGGCAAATTAATCAGCCCATGAACACCTCTATGGATAATAAGATGGAACATCAAAACATAACAGTGAAACCAAGTGCTGTGAACACCAATTCAATGAATATACAAAGCAATGTTATGGCGGGGAGATCGCATCTCAACAACGACCATGACAAAGTTAACCAGAACTGTTTGATACAAATGCCTAATAACTCCATGTCTGGGATGAACATGCATTCTCACCAGTTCGAGCAGAGCCTCAACGTGAGCCACCATTCAACATCACATACTACATCAAACAATGTCATTCAAATTACTGCTGGAAACATATACCCACCTTCTTCAGTCATGAACAGCAACTTTGACGCAGACACTTCCTTGAAATTGAGCAAAATTAATGCTCTATCAAAAGCTGAAGGTGGTCTTTTGAATTTCTCGCAAGAAATAATGGCTTCTCATTCACAGCAACATGCTAACAATGACAAAAGCTTCCAGAACATGGGAACTGCTGACAACAAACATAACTCCGACAGTTTGTCCAGTCAGATGAATACTCACAAACTGAGTAACTGCCAGATGAGCGGGAATATCAACAACTCGCCAGCGATCAGCATCATACCCCACAATGTCATGCGACCGCAGTTACAGAACAATCAGAATACTATTTCTGTGCCCAATAACCAAAACCAAATGTGTTCGATTCCTAACAGCAATTCTCATGGACAAGTTCAGATATTAAGTTCTGGAAACAATTCTCTCCAAAATATGAACATGTCATGTCAAGAAACTACAAACAACAGAATGAACATTTCAGTTTCTAGTGATAATGGCATGCAGTCAAACCAGCAGCATGAGATGTCCACTTCTATGAATTCATCGAATATGTCGCACAGCAGTAACATACAGATGATGTCGCACGATAACAATCAAATCCCAGCACCGAATCAGATCCACATTATGAATGGACAGATTCAACACAACCGCCAAGTTGATAACAACCAGTTACAGCAGCTAAATCAACAAACACCCAGTAGGAATTTCCACGAAAATCTGATGAGTGGGCAACAAAATCATAATCAAACAAATATGCTTTCTAACCGAAGTACTCCTGACAACACCAATATTATGAATCAGTCCATGAACATGCATAATTTGGGAGCCAATAACCACAATATGAACCGATCAGATCTGGGCGATCTCAACCATATGCATATGCAACAACCAATGACAAGCATGAACATGCAAAACAACAGGATGATGATCGATAACATGCAGCCTCACAGCATGGGCAATATGAGTCACAATATGCACTCCAATAGATCTATAGATAGCATGCATAATTCTCAATTGCATAACATGCAGCAGATGAATCATCACGCGAGCAACAACACCCGAGGACAAATGGACAATAACATGCATGTGAACCAACAAATGTCAATGCAACAGAACAGACAAATGGAGAATGTTGGCCTTCATCACCAACACCAAATGTCTAACGTTATGCAAATACAAAATAATCGACCCCACGTTGATAACAATATAATGAATATGCACCAACATGTACCTAATCAAATGCATAACAGACAGCAGATGGATAACAGTATACACATGCATCATATGTCAGGAAGTGCCCCAAATATTAATTTAGGCAACCAGATGGATAACTCTGGCTCTATGCCAAATATTCACGGGAATAGATACGACAGTAACTCAATCTCCTTGCAAAATATCAATGCAATGAATCAAATACAGAACAACAGGAGCTCCATGGAACATTCTTCAATGATGCAACATCAGATGAATTCCATGAATAATATGAACATGCACACCAATCTCAACAGCACAATGCAAATTGTCAACACTAACCATCAGTCGATGAACAGTTCAATGATGCATATGCCGAATATTCCGGACATCAAGAATGATATTCAAAGCTCTTGCAGTGGCAGCTGTTCCAATAACAGCACGCAGTTTCCCAACAATCAGAACTCGATGGAGATATGCTCCAATATGAATATGAACACAAATCAAAATAACATGAATATGGGTTCAGGAAATATGCTGCACGGCATGAACGTCAATAACTCGAGCATGTCAAACAATATGATGATGAATAATGTTAACAACAGTAACATGTATGGATCCGGCGCTCAGAACAACATGACGGGACACGAAATTTTGATGAGTTGCTCCAACTCCACTGACCACAATGTTAACAATCTCATGTCTGGACCATCCAATCACATGATGTTAAATAATTCGCAAACACATGCTGCCAATAACCAGAATCCAATGATCAGCAGCCAGGTGTCTAACACCGCGCCAATTAATATAAACAGCTGCAGCATGAGCAGTAATAATGCATCACAGAGTCAAAGTATAACTAACATGGACACTCAAATGAACAGAAATACATTACCAGTGCCAGATCCGCCTAAGTTTACTCAAGAGACTTTACGAGGTAAAAATATAATGGGTCCTCCACCAACCAACAACTTACCCATGCCAAATATACCAAACAACAAAGACTGTTCTAAAGTAAACATGGTCAGCAATGAAAAGCAAAACCATACTATATCAGTGAGCAATCAAATTGGATATATGCAAATGAACCCCCAGAATAATAACAGAGTTATCAATTTACCTGAAAGGGCCCGAATGAATAATGCAAATCTGGAGAACAATATTAACCAGCATGTGCCACAGCAACATAATATCCGCGTGGTCACTAATAACTCCAACAACAACGTGCCTGGCATTACGACTGACCCTCTCGCTTTCCAACCAAATAGCGACAACAGTGGGACCATGATCAACGTACCATTCCAGGCGATACCGAACAGTGCTCCCATGAATATTAACGTAAACTCGAGCAATAACACTGTCAATATCACAGTTCAGAATAATCTCGTTGATCCCAAAATCGCTTCAAAAGCTGCAGCTGATATAAACTTCCCACTTCAGACAAACACCAATTTACTTCAAAATCAGAACAATGCCAACAACCTGATGTGCATACCTGTGGCGAACAATACGATCAATTTACCGACGCAAACCAGTTCCAGCATATCATTGCCAAAAGCTCCTCCAACTCAACAATCTGGAATTCCTACTAACGTCGTTAATCCAATGTCTATGAGACCTATGAACAGAGTACTGCCACTACATAGAGATGGGCAAAGCAAGTCATCTACAAAGACCACCAAAACGGTTGCAGTGCCGAAACAGAGACCTGTGAGTCACGATATGCCAGACTTAAATATTAAAGATGACACTATTGACAGTGATCTGGAAAAGGCAATTGCAGAGTCAAAACGTATGATGGAACTGGAAAAAGCTAAAAAGGAAAAGGAAGAAAGGGATGCTGCGCAGGCCATGCAGCTGTCAGCCGAGATACATCAAGCAAACACGAGCACGGCAGCTTCGAACATGGATACTGGAAGAATCATTGAACCTATTGAAACCAGTTCTAAAATGTCATTACCAAGCTTGGATGCAGAGATGATTGAAGTGGAACCGCCAAAAGTACTAACAGTAAAAGATACAAACAGAACTCCAGTTGCAACTAAAATATCTAATGCTTCTACTAAAGTGATGAAGAGAACTTTGGGAGATAGGAAAACGGAAGTAGAACCGGTTGCGACAAAGAAGCAGAATAAAATATCGAAGGAAAATAAACCTACTGTACCTAAGCCAGCTCCTGAGCCGGCTAAAGATGATGGACCTAAACTGATTTATGAAGTAACATCAGAAGACGGCTTCAACTACACGTCTTCGTCGCTGACCGACCTGTGGGCGAAAGTTGTGGACGCTGTTCAAAATGCTAGGAAACAATCGGGATTACCGCCGATTCAGTACAACCTGCCGGCTAGTTTATCCGGAGCACATATTCTGGGATTGAATAACAACGCATTGAGATACCTCGTCGAACAACTACCTGGGGTAAGTGTTCACATTCATGAAAATTATTATGTTGCCTTTGAGTGTATGTTATTAATAAAAAAAGATGCGATTATTATGATGCAACATGCAACCCAAACCAATGCATCAGTTGTATGTTGCATCCACACCTGGATCTAGTTATTGTGGAATTAAAACGAAATATTTTAACATAACATTTTCCTGTCATGGATTTCCTCAAATTAACGCCAGATTCCATAACTTAAATTATGTTAATATTACAGGCTAGTCGTTGCACAAAATACAAGACGCGCCAAGGCCGTCAGTTGAGCAGCTGGGACAATGACTTGGACTTGAGTGAGGGCTTCAAGGAGAGCCCGTGGGGCAGCGCTCGTACGGGGCCGGTCGCTCGCAAGCCGAACCACGACATGTTCAGCTGGATGGCCTCGCCCTTCAGAGAGGAGCCGCCACCGTTCGGAGGACAGGAAGGAGAGAGCTCGATTTCTAGGTAAACTTCTTTAAAAGTAACAAACATTTCTAAGGTCTATACAAATCCTTGTTTCCAAATATCAACTTTATGCTAGTGTAAATTAAGTTGATTTTAGAATGACGAGTACTATTGAAAAATTTAGATGTAGCGCAAACTGAACATTATTTGTAAATTAATACAATACATTTTCCAAAAAATCCTGTTTGTTTACATTATTTGGAAACTAAATCGCGGACACAAATTAGATATTACTATCTACTATGACTATTTAAACTAGCTAGATGACATAAAAATTCTAATCTATAAATATAAATGAAGTGCTAGCACTAGTATCGTGTGACTTTCCTTAGAATCGATACTTTTTGGTAAGAATCGTCTCTCTTTTTAGAAAGAATTTTCTCTCGCTTAGACCACAGTTTATGAAAACCTGTATTACTACTACTGTATTTATTTACTGTTTTTTCAGGCGTCTGGCAACTTTACCGCCGGCTATGAGATTCAGACAACTGAAGGAGACATCTAAAGCATCTGTAGGAGTTTACAGATCACACATACATGGACGCGGACTATTCTGCAAACGAGATATTGAAGAAGGTAAGTTGTTATAACTGTTTAAATATTTTCGATCGTGTTTATTCTATAGCTCTTTATTCTATAGTTTCAGATTGCATCTTACTAAACACTGCTAGAACTATAGAATATTTGTTCTTAATTTCACTAAAGAAATATAAATAATACTTAGAAGCTAAACTGGGGCGTATCGTACCCCGTATCTGGATTTTGAAACGACCCAAGCAGGAATTTCTAAAATATGAAAATTTCTTCTTTTTCCATCCGTACCATTGAAGTATCTAAATCGTGACGAGAACGTTGCTTTATCAATGGTATTTGCAGACTCAACATACATAAGATTTTATTCTTCCAGGTGACATGGTAATAGAGTACGCAGGAGAAGTGATCCGCGCAGTGTTAGCAGACCAGCGAGAGAAACGCTACGAAGCCATGAGCGGGCGACGTGGCGTGGGCGGCTGCTACATGTTCCGCATTGACGACAACCTCGTGGTCGACGCCACGCTCAAGGGCAACGCGGCGAGGTTTATCAACCATTCCTGTGATGTGAGTTATGTTGACATGATAGAAATGAACCTTTTAGCCTTGTGTTCACTAAAATGTAAATCAACTGTTTAGATATTTCATCAGTTTTTTATATAAAATTTCCTTAGAAAATAAATAAATAACCGACGAAAATTATCAACGCAGGGGGTATCCCTGCCACTCTGTATAAGGAATTCTTGTGCAAAATGTATGATCCTAGACCCAGTATATTTTTTTAGCTGCGATAAAGAACTCATTTGCCCTTACAAGACCTTTTATTCCTTTTTGTTTAGGGTGCTTCCAAGTTGATTTCATCATACTTATGAGTTTTTTTTTTGCTATTTTAGCCCAACTGTTATTCGCGTGTTGTGGACATCCATGGTCACAAACACATCCTCATCTTCGCCCTGCGACGTATAACCATCGGGGAAGAGCTCACCTATGACTACAAGTTCCCCTTTGAAGAGGTCAAGATACCGTGCACCTGTGGCGCCAAGAAGTGCCGCAAGTACCTCAACTAACAATGAACTACACTATGGAGTGAGTGATTTGATTGTGTCAATTATGCTTGTGTTGATCTATGATCAAAGAGGTTTAAAATGCTGTAAAACCGAACAAAAATACTGCAAAACAAGTCGAACATTTAATCTGCGATAGTCATGTAGTATTTTTGATCAGTAAATTTCCCAACCTCACAGGTTTTACTTAACAAATAGCATAATCCTAGAAGTACATAACTGAATTAGACGTAAAAACTTAGTAATAACGTGAGACGTGGGTGACATGTAATTTGGACGGACATACTTAGCGGTACGCCGCTAAGTATAAATCGATGGATCTCGTGAGAGTTCTAAGTAAGCCTATTTAGAATGTAGCTTGCGGAAATGAATGCTTGATGATGAAATACTGGGTCGAGCACAATTATTACGTGTACATAATTATGTATATAAGACAATAAGTCAAATTCACATATCGCGTTACTCCCACCTCCTATCTTGACACTAGACTTACCGGAGCCTACCTAATCGGACACATGAAAACAATTTTACATGAATCTTAATATGATCTCTTTCTTGAATCTACCCAGTGTTAGAGTTGTTGGATTTTATAATAATTTTGAATTAGGTTTATTTGAAAAATCGTATTTTGAGATAGGTTTATACATTTTGTAAATATATTTTAGTTATGTTGAGTTTTTATAAGATGGATAGTTGACTCGCGAACGGCTTAAGTGTGTGCACTTAACTTTGATGTGATATGTTGCGCCCCGGATCGCTCGGGTAAGAGGTGGTTAGTGTGTAGCTAATGTATATTTGTTCCTCATTATGTTCTTATATTTTCTCTTCACTTGTGATCAGTTACGTCTCGACTAACATAGCGCGTATGTGTACATATATCGAGGGATCTTTAGGCATAAATAATAATAAAATTAGTACATTCGAAAGGAGGGTAGCAAAGTTACAAGTACAATGTTACTTTTTAGTAATTTTATCGTGTATTGTATAGTAAAATTGTAAATAAGAGGAATTATCTGTCATAATAATGAGTTAAACGACAAATCGTTTTATTGTAGTCATAGTGGTAGGTTGTACTTTATAGAGTATATTTTACGGTGTATATAATAAGTTATTTAGTGTGCGGAGCGGCCCACGGGCGAGGGGCGCGGGCTGGGGAGCGGGCGCGGCCACGTGACGCATAATGATCGAGATGTGTACAGTTGAATGACTCCCAGTTACGAAGCACGGTTTAACATAAAAATGCACATTTGTTAGCTTTAATACTACTTCAGCAAAGCTTAATTGATTTTAATTTAGAAGATATATATTTTTTAATGTTCTAATTGATTGCCTGTGTGTTGTTTTAATTGGCAAATATAATTTTTATAGCATTTTTTTCCTAAGCATTTATAGACTGAATTTTAATGCATCACACAATAACAGTCATCACACGAATCAGTCAAATTGCTAATAAATCTGCTTCACAATTTTATGGTTTTAGTAATAGAATTAGATGCAGGAACAAAGTGAGTAATAAAGTTTTGGATACCATGCCATAGGATAACAGTTGCATATGTATTTTTTGTTACTGCATCTAACAATAGCAGTATTAAAATAACTTGTATGTGTCCCCAAGTATTTTATAGATAAATTCAATAGGACAGATTAAAGTAGGCCCGAATTAAGAGGTAACTATTAGTACTTTTTGAAATTTATATGTTATAACAAGATGCACATAAATAACGATAAATGTTCTGTAATTCTGATAATGGTCAGATACTTTCATTGTATAAGAATCATGAAATAAGTATACAATAGCTAAGGTACATTTTTGGTGTTATAATAAGCTGTGGATACAATTGAACTTTTAATATATGTGCTAATTTGTTATACAGGTGTCTTGTTTTATCGAAAATCAATTGATAATTGCATATTTGTCAATCAGAGCCCTTGTTTTGTTATAGGCAGTTTGTCTACCTTGTAGAATATAATTTAAAATTGTTTTTGTGAACTGTGTTATTTATTAGATTATGATTAATTCACATTATATGTGATCTCTTGTACAGCCAGCAGATGTAAGCTAGACAGAAGTCACAATATACATTTAGTTCGGAATCGGATCTACTTTAGTGTTATATTTAAGCAGGTTTTTTTTTTTGATCGACATATCTAATAGTTTCTATTGCATAATAAGTGAGCCACTTTAGTAGACAAACAGCCTGCGCTTGAGAAGTAATTACAAAAAAAAAACATGATAATAATGTTCTGTTGTATGTGAACTGTGTTGACTGTGTTCCCATCAATGTTTTAAATTGATATTATCCAGTCGGTCTGGAAATATCTTTAGACTAGTCCTATCGGTTTTAGAACTGAAATGATGCGAACGTAGCCATAACGGTTATAAGCCATTCTTTTTATAAAAAAGGTTGTTATATTTTGTTTACATTTGATACGAAAGTTAGTCGAAGTTATAGCCTACATCGAGTTATGATAATAAAAGTACAGGTAATTTTAATCACGTTCGATTATTAAGATTAACACAATATTTTTAAAGATTTAGTTTTTATTATTTTGACATAAGATTAACACGCGTTTCTTTTCCTCTTTCCTCAACATTTCTTTTGTAATGTTATTTTACAGGTGTGACCTAATGGTAATGTCGACTTAACAATTTGTTGACTATATCAATTGTAAATGGTTTATAATAAAATTGACTTGTTTTGTAGACTCACGAATGCTTTAAATTATGTATATGTGCATTTGTTAGTCTTGTATTAAGTGGTGGTGCGAGCCGTGCGTTTAGGGAGAGCTCGTGAGGGTTTCACCGTAAATTTTTGAAATTAAATATGAAAATCAAAATGTTAACTTAAACTGCTGGCTCCCATTGAACAAAACTATTGTGATAAATTGTCAAGCAGAAGTAAACCGTTGCGATTGGCTGTTGATAAATCATTGAACCAATCACAGCAGTTTACGCGCGCTTGACAATTTGCCACATTAATTTTGCCATCATTTTCGTTCGAGAAACTGGCCCATATACAGTAATTTGCCTTTGGCAATCGCGCCACCACTCGATGTATATGTTACCGTTATTGTGCTGATTACCGCATAAATCAGACAAAGTCGTTTTTCGATTACCTGGACAAATCCGCTGAAGTGCGTAGACGTAGTTTATCAGAATCATTCTAAACACTTACAAAAACAAAAGCCACAAGTACCTAACTAATTCCTGATTCTCGTTTAAATACACAAGTAAAATATTGAACCAATACAAACGAGGCGTCTAAATTATCTTTCCGCATTTTAGTGGGTGGTCATGCGTTATTCCGTACATTGCTACTAAATCCCATAAAAAGGTTTTTTATTAGATTCTGTAGTCTAACAGAGCATGTCAGGTAATCTATAGATAAGTCGCAACAACGGCTTCTTTTGTTAGCGGCGGGGACCGAAAACCTTTATAAATTACGGTACAGGTATCGAAGAATTTTGGTTACTTCTACGACTACAGCTATCTGGGTAACCCAAGAAGAAGAAACATGTTACCTCGTTTAGGTTACGGTTTTAATACCGGTTACACACATAGGCGATGCGCGCCCTTTGACTAATGCTGACGGCACGTGTAAGATAGAGGTAATTTTTATTTCGATAACCGGTATTAATACTGGTTGTATTCAATTTAATCATGACCTTTAAAAATATAAATGTTGTAACTGAATAAATACCTACCCGTATTGATCGTACCGGTTTAGGTCCCTGGTTAACGGTAACATATACGTGAATAAATTAATTAGAAATCAAAAGACCAAATCACCAAGTGATAAATAATTTTTCGTTAATTATTAAGTGTATTGCATCTGCCCTTGATATTATTTGTGTTAAAAATAATGCTTTTATTTTTAAATGTACACAATGCCATTTTGCCTAATGTTATTATAAATTATAAAGAAATTGCTTTAAAAGCACCAATTTTTACAATGCATAGTTCTATGACCTGTCTATACATTTTATTACTTTATTTATTTCTATCATTATTTTGTATTGTGGTAAATTTTACCAAAAATAAAAATACTAAAATGTGCTTTATATTTTGTTTTATTTAGTCTTCTGTCTGTGGTGTTTTAACCCACCGTCTTTTTCGAGAATAAAAAAATATGAAATTTATCTGTACCGTTGATCTTAGGTACAAGGAAGGCATGCCAGAGCGATAACCTTAAAAAAGGTGTTGACAAAAGAAACGCACGCATGGCCCATCGCCCGTTCACTAAAAAGAAAAAAAAATACAAGGGGTCGTGTTTTTTGCCACTTGAACCAGGAAGTCAAAACTGCACAAAAAACACTTGCATGTCTGCATAACACATGGAGGGATGAACCTAATAAGCAAAAAACCACGTCCCTTTTGTACAATCCTGTATATGTTGCAGTCAGAGAGATTCAGTCGGTGCGACCACAACAAGCACGGTATGCCGCGTTGAGTTGATGTGATTGTTATCGAACGTAACGTCGCGTTGACGCGGTGGCGGCGTAAGTGTTGCGTAAGCGCAGCCTTTTAGGAACGCTAAGCTAAGGGTTTGTCAGAAATTTTAGTGAGCAATGTTATGAACAATATTATAATTGTCATTATTGTTGCACAGGCTCAAAGGCCTACACTTATCCCAAGTGACCTGCGCTATTCCTACATAGCGCAGCTACAATACGTTTACCAGAAGACGCTACAAGTAATAGTTACATAGAAAATAACATATGTTCTATCATGGCACAAAAAGGTCAGGGTGCAAAAGCACCTAAAAGAGTAAGAGAGCTGCAATAAAATACCTCAGAAAAGGAGAAACGTATAGTTCTATTCAAACTTAATGGCGGATCGGAACATGCGGCGAGACGCTGCGCAGTAGGTAACAATTTTATTGTGTCAGCGGGGGTGAGGGGTGGGGTACTGCGCAGCGAATACCTAACTTGACTTCCAAGCCGCCATTAAGTTTGCATCGAACTGTAACAACGTATTTAAAGATAAAGAGCCATAAAACGTAAAAGCTATTTATTAAAGCTGCAGGGCTAGTCCCCAAATATTGACTATGCAGTACATGTACTTGTTCTCCCAGCGAACGGTGCAAGTACCGTCAGTGGCCGTGTCCCAGTAATATGCGGCGGCTGTGTGCAAACCCGCACCATTCTTCTGGGTTATTGTGATTCGCACTGTGGGTAAAACAATATTATTGGTAGGTATTTGTTACAGTCGGTCATGTAGATGTGATAGTAGGTATGGTCGAAAAGCCACTAAGTCGATGTAGAGCCGCTTTTCGATCAGTCTATTTCGTTTGCAAAGCATCGATGAGACAATTTTGGCTAAGGCTGGATTCGACCAAACTGAAATAAATTTGATCCGCGGAATAAGCCTTCTCTTCCGAGTAAATTTTGAATTTTTGACAGTTTCTCGATACGAAAACTGTCAGAGTAAATATTATTCCGCGGATAAAATTCATCAATTCGTGTTTGGTCGAATCCGCCCATAAAGGTATTATGAACGTAGACATCTAAGTTGGTAGCGACTCTGAAATGGACGTGGACAGGACACTTAGCTATGCGTGGTGATGGCAGGTGCAGCAGAGCCCTAATAGCCAGGTGGGTTGACGACCAACAGAAGATCGCGGGGAAGACCTGGATGAGACTGTGGCGGCATCTACATCGCCATAAGCGAACTACGCATCAAAGACCTGATGTCACAAATCCTGCATCGCGCTATTTAAGTTTACCGCGCGAGTAACATATAAGACTATCCGACATCAATCCTTGGGCAATTGCCCGCCAGACAACACCCGTCTAGTCGGAGGATCCTCCCTTTTCTATAGAGTATTATGAGTGAACTTTACACCCTGTTCCTCATACCCCTAAATGGGGTGATGCAGGATTTGTGTGTTTTTTTGATAGGGGGCCCCAACAAAGTCGGCCTTTAACTTAGTTTGAGTTACAATGAGTTTTATTTATCTTTATTGTATTCCATAGATACTTACTGATGTATTTGAAAGGTTTATTCATTTTATTAATTCTTGTAAGAGTTTTATCTGTAATAATAGTGATCCAATGCGGACATTTTGAATGGCTGTAAGTGTTACCCCCCAAACACAACTCTATATTATCTCTCACGATTTTCTGTATTTCCTCGACGTTGAATACAATATCCTAGAGCAAAATAAATAATATTATTATGAATTTATGATATTATCAGTCTATACACTCTGACCATCGCAGTCCACGGGACGACATAGGCCTGTCCCAAGTTGTACCACAACACACAAGGTTCAGCAATCTACAGTCACATTCAGCATTCACATCAGTCTTATTTGCATTGTAAGAATAAAACCAACTAGGTGCATTCGTGCACGCATTGCCGGGTCAGTCTGGATGCATCTATAATTTACACTTATTTATAGTTTGGAATTACTTCGTCGTCGTCGTCGGCTGCAGCTGCTGCTGCTGGCGGTGGTGGCGGTGCTGCCATAATTAGTAACGTGAACTTTATAAAATTGAATCGTTTCAATTGTGTAGTAATCAATATTTCTTTGTGCAGTAGTACAGTGTTATCAAACGATGACGACGAACATAAATCAAACGTAGTCTGTGCATAAATCAATGTCGGAGTTTACTTGCCAGTACGTATAAAAACGAATAAAAAATAGCAATAACGACTCTAGTCTTTAAAATGATGCTTCATGATCTTGCTGAAAAAGATGGTCAAATATTTAATAATTGGAGAATACCTAAGGAATTCCTACCAGGCGATAAAATATATTATTATTTATTTATACATTTTTGAATATACCGCTTCCAAGGCGCTGACATCGGTTGACATAAACGTAAAGCTAAGCTACAAAATACGATTAAACTGCAGAAAGTACAGTTGAAAGAGATAATATATACTATTTATAAAATGCCATACATATTATTTTGGTCTAGGAGAAATTGTATAGTATGGCCCATTATTAGAGGCAGACAAAACACTTTTCACAGACCACAAAAAAAGTTTTATTATTGACCATAAACCATTTGCCTTCGTCTACGGCAAAGCAACAAAAAAACAAAGCTGTCACGCTTATGTCAGCGACGTGTTTCTAAACGAAAATTTCTCATAACCCACTTGGAGCTTCTTTATTTTCTTTATTGTGTTTTTGGTATGTTTGTGTTGCGTTTTAGCTCATATTGTGTGAGGCAAAAGTCTCGCGCAGGCTGAATAAGCTATAAAATGACATCTTAGGTGAATATGTGGTTTATGAGTTAATTGTGAACAGTGTGAAATTAATGGAGCTGAAGGTCTGGGTCGAGGGAATACAAAGGATCGTTTGTGGGGTTACAGAGACCACAACCTGCCAGGTCAGTAGACTAGAATTTCTATTCTCATGATTATGCTACTGACATGGATAGAATGATAGGTGTATTCATTTTCGCTTTTAGTTACTTTCGATGTTTGATACTATCATAATATTTTTTGCACAGGATGTAGTTTTCGCATTAGCTCATGCTACTGGAAAAGTGGGCAGATTCACACTAATAGAGCGGTGGCGAAATAATGAACGGCTGCTGGCACCCCAGGAGTATCCCCTCAAGGTATCATGTTCTATTTATAAGTCAATGAATTGCACAAATACTGAAGAGACAGTAAGTAGATATTTTTTTCTAAAACAATTCAGTGCTTAGACATGTTACTGAATGAAAAGTAACAAATGTTTACTTATTCATAGCATAATATTGCAACAAATGTGAGAAAGTAACATTACCATAAATTGAGATGCAATTTTTTTTTTTTTTGCTATAAACCTTTTTGTTGATTTTTTGTCATGTCTTAGCTAATCTTTTCCCATTTTCATAGCTATCAATTTATTTTCAGATCCTAATGAAATGGGGCGAATACTCCAATGATATACAGTTTATACTGAGAAGGTCAGACTCTGGCAACAACCAGAAACCTCAAGCTACTAACAGTTCTAGATCTGCAATAGGAAATGGGTGAGTTAATAATAAAAACACACATCTAATATTATGATCTTACATACATAGTGCACATGTAGTTTTTCTTTTTTCATCACATCTATCATGAATCTAAATTACTTAATTATCTAACCACTACCATTTTCTCCTTGTAGCGGTCACACTACATCAAACTCCAACATGTTGGACTCTCAGAACTCCCCAAATAGAATGTCTACAACCCCAACTTATAGCAATAATAATGTGACTAACACTTCACCTGGAAACCCTGTTGGAGTTGTCAAGGGTGTGCAGCAAGCCAAAACTCCTGAGTCTGACAGCCCAGGGCTTAAAGATGTCCCACCTTACAGGTAATGATATACTTTCTATCTTATATTTATATTATATTCTAAAAGTTAGCAAAGTCATAAGTAGCTGTCACATATTTTTATGTTTTGATTTATTAATCAAAATTACTAAATATAATTATGAAATATCGCTCCTGAGTTGCACAAAATCTTGATTATGTATTGTAATAAAAACATTGGATAATGTGAATATATAAAACATTGATCACGCGCGGTCCATAGTCATTCCATAGTTTTAGGTAACCAGTCCACTTTAGCCACACAAATCCATAGTCCTGCACCAAACAGGTTTGTCCTTCGATGCATTTGCATGTGTGTTCAGGCATAATCGTCGGTTGGTGCCTCATTTCATTGAAAGCATCTTATCAAGCATCTAACTTCCAAGTAATTATTCAACACAGACTGAAATTTCGTAATTTCATTTAGTGATATTGATTAAGTACTAAAAATCAAACAGTGAAATATTTACCAGCTACTTGCAACATGCTGTTAAATCTCATAGTTTCTCTGATTGAACCCTTTCACAATATCATGACATAATAACTAATAGCTGCCGGAGTCCTCTGGATGCCAGCACAGGACAGGCTGTTGTGGCCATTTTTGGGGGTTATCAACATCGTAAAGTTAAAGGTATCAGAATTAATAGTAACAGTTCTGTTATTGGATTGGCTGTGAACAGTAATAATGGGTTAATAATTGAATTTACAAAACAGAAAGGATTTGCTACTTGAGCCTGTAAACATTTACTGCTGAACAAATTATAATATACTACTATAACAGTAGGATAATTGAAGGAATGCCAATGCCGATACACGGCGAAAAAATATGTAGGTACTAGCAGCGCCCCGCGGTTTCACCCGCTTAAGTCTCGATCCCGTGGGAATATCAGGATAAAAGTATCCTATGTGTTAATCCAGCTTATAAAATATATGTGTGCCAAATTTCATTCATATCAGTTCAGTCGTTTTTGCGTGAAAGAGTAACAAACATTCATCCTTCCATCCATCCTCACAAACTTTCGCATTTATAATATTAGTAGGATTAACTAGGCGAAGTATTATTATAATAATTCAGATTTTGTTCTCTTACATATAATGACTCATCAGCGTCACAGTCATACTGACATTTAAGATCCCTGACCCTAATGTCCTATGATTCATAAAAACTATCAACTAAGACTATTACTCAGAAACGACATTCAGGTAGCCAAAAGATCAACTAATTGAGAAGGTCAGAAGATATTTTTTTTTTAATGAATAAAACTTTATGGTATGGATTCATTTATTCACATGTCCCACTTTTTTTAATTGCCTCTGAACAGTTTATAACTCACCTATCATATTACTATTAACAGCTATGTGAAATAGACCATTAACAATTAATTGGGAGGATTATCTTTCATTTACGGTAGGTTGTCAGAAATATATATCAAATCATTTCTTTCATTGCTAACATAGGTGAGTGGTGGGTCATCAGTTGATCACTCATCTTAGTTATTCCCATTATTTCAACGAAATAATCACCCTCTGTGGTTGTAGACCACAGAGGGTATTGTCGACTGAGACAACTATGCAAAAAAATAATTTTTTTTTCTTTATTTCTTTTGGCTAGAGAATAACTTCAATATAAGTTTTCAGAAAGCTGTACTGATTTCAACTTACCTATACTCCCTTTACTTTACACTTAGACAAATAACAGCTAAATAACGACAGTAATTGTGTAATACTATTGAAATGGCTGCAGTTTAGAATTATATTTTTAACTAGCTGCTGACCGCGGCTTCGCCCGCGTGAGTGTCGAAAATTACCCCATACATCCCCATGGGTTTTAAGTATAAATATTGAGTTTCGAGTTAATCGGACAGCGCGTTAAAATTCTTCCATACAAACTTTGACACCCCCCAACCCCCCTTTAGGCTTTAGTAATTTAGAAAAACAACAAATTACAAACTTTTTCATTTATTTTGATAATTATTCGTGCGGAGTTTCATGTTTATTACCTCAAAAAATAAGATTTTTCATACAAACTTTCATCTATTTGACCCCCTTAAGGGTTGAATTTCAAAAAATGCTTCCTTATTCCTTGCCTACATTATAAAAGGAACCTCTGTGCAAAATTTCAGCTTTCTAGGTCCAAGGGTTTGGGCTGGGCGTTGATGAGTCAGTCAGTCAGGACTTGTCTTTTTATTAATAGGTATAAATATAGATAGTAGGATAGGATACTTTTCCGGGATAAAAAGTACCCAGTGTGGTGCCCAGGATATTAAAGAATAATTATACCAAGTTTCATCGTAATCGAACCGGTAGTTTTTGCGTGATGCCTGAACAAACAGACAGACAGACAAAAAAAAATTTAATCAAATTTTTGGGTTCGGTGTCGGTCTAGTAACACCCCCTGGCATTTATTTTTTTGATATTTTCAATGTACAGAATTTTCACTTCTACAGATTTATTATAAGTAAATGGTAAATAGATTACATTGCTTTGTACATATCGTGAAATAACGGAGTTTATAATATGTTTCTATCGAAACAACGAAAGGGTGATAACCGTTATTTGTGTAATGTTAAAATAAATGGAGTATAGGATATTAAAACTTAACCATTCTCTCATAGAGAACCACCACCTCCATATCGTTCGCCGCCGCCACCTTCCCAAGCCGTCAGAAAGTCTCCTAATCGCATGCGTTCGAACCGGCCTCAACACATGTCGCCCGTCAACTTGCCTGAAGAGAACCAGGACAACAGGAGTCCCGAGGCAGTCAGCTATAACAGTCAGTATAGGGAACTGGTGTCGCTTGTCAACTATCAGAGGGAGAAGTTGTCCAGCCAGCAAGTGGATCTTATAAAGGTAAAGCATTATGTGATTTTCAGAAGTAATCATTTCTTTTAGTAGTATGAAAGATTTCAATCGTTTTTGTGATGGTCTGGTTAATATTCTGATTCTTTTTTATTCAATTTAATTAATTTATTTCCGATAATAAAATCTATATAAAACGCAACAATTAAATTACAATACGAGTATGATTGCTGTACGTTGAAGGCTAGATAGTCCCCCAGGACACATACTTGGTCCTATATTATTTATTCATAGAAATCCCTTTACATCTTACAGTATGATGCAGAAATTGGTTTCTGGGAAAACAAAGGGCGGGAACAGGAGCGTCAAGTAGAACTATTACAGCAACAAATAAGTTCAGCGGACAATCAACTGCGGATCGGTACTGAACAGGTAATTGGAACTCTCTCACAAGATCGCACAAAGCAATCATCTGTTGGCACATAATTACGTGCTGACAAAACATTGTCTTATCACGACTTGCGCGCTTCGAGTCGCACGGTTTCTTTATTTATTTTCGCGCCTAATAGAACATAAACCTTTGGAATTCATCAAAGTTTAATTATGGTAGAAGATTAATTGAAATTGATTTGTTAACTATTATTTTCACAGATTTAAAACGACTTATACCACTTCCCTCTATTTCTCATAGTTTCAATTTTCGCTATGCAATTCCACAATAAGAACTTCTCGTATTAAAAAAAATCCGTATGTATCTATTGCACTATTTGATGCATCGATCAGATAGTTTTTTATTTATATTTTGTTGATTGATGCTAGCAAGCAGAGAGTGCGCTTTTGCATGACAACCACCATCACAACATTTTGTATGTTGTGTTTTCTGAGTGTTATACATTATTCTTTTGTACAGGTTCAATCACTAAACTACGTAGAAGAGGAAAGTGAAGTAGTGAAACAAAATGAGAAGACGATAAAGTCGGAAATCGTACTGGTGCGGTCGAAACTGGCGAACTGTGAAACTGAACTGTTACAATGTAAGAACAAGATACGGAAACTGATGGAGGAGATCCACAACGAGCAGAGACTTATTAACAGTCGCCAGCAGGAAAATAGGTGAGTTTTCTTGTCTCTCAAAGGGACTTTTTAAGACAATTTGACCTCCACAGCAGATCCAAATATTCTTAATCTAAATAGAGTCCAAGAAAGCTAAGAACTAAGCTTAAAACTAAGGTCAAATGAAGTCCTCGAAGTGTTAGAGAGCTAACAAGTTACATATTTTTTTCTCATTTGGTATGTTCCGCTAGTTCAAGCATTCATTCAACCTATACTATATTACTACATATTATAAAACAAAATCCCCACCGTCGCGCCTGTCTGTCTGAACACGATAAACTCAAAAAACACTGAATGGATTTTATATACGATTTTCACCATTGGATGGAGTGATCCATGAGGAAGGTTTAGGTGTATAATTCATTATGATTTTGTGTAAATTGGCTGAAATATGACTATGATTATTGAAGAAGTCGGAAAAAGTCATGCCGATTGAGAGCTTCTGGCATGCGTGTTACGGTAGTACGTTTCCGTGGGATCATTTCCGACCTCCACGCGGGCGAAGCCGCGGGCAAGAGCTAGTTTAAACTAAAGGCTAGCGAGATCGGCTGAGCTACTATTTGACTGAAGTGAAGAAAATTTTTCTTAGGCAAACAATATTAAATCTAAAAGGTGTTATATAGCATTGAGTCACTCGCCAGTATGCTAAAACGAACTTACATAACATTGCATAATGTAATTTGCGAAAAGTTTTCTCTTTTTGTTACTGACAGTAGATTAAATAGCATTTGTGTATTCTCGTACTGAAATTATCATTACGTTACATATTCATGTTTATGTGGCCGAATATTTGCGTTGGTGCTATTCAGAATATATCGTGAAAAGTGATTTTGTTTACTTATCTCATTCTTGATGATGAATTCACAACTTGTAATACCTAGTCCGTATTTGTGTAATTACGGTACCAATTACTGGTAATAAGTACTTGTGTGAGAATGTAAATTAGTTTGTTGTTTTGATAGTCAGCTAAGTTGTACTGGGAATTATGAGACCTTGATCTTTTGTTTGTTTAAATCCGGCCTGAACTTTTAATTGGTGTAACCTTCATAACATTACGCCTAAATTACTCGAAAGACAGGCAGGCAAAGGTGAACGGTATGAAAGTAACCCCTTATATCACATAGTCTCCGTAGGAACCTACTACGCTTTGGAATGGCAACTAGCTTTATCTTTCTGAGGTGCCTATAAATTGTTTAATTGAAAAAAATGCGATTGAGTTCCTTTGTTACTATTCTGCCCCATATAACAGCTGGAGAGTGTACATATACAACCTGCCTGGCCTTTTCCCAACTATGTTGGGGCCGGCTTCCAGTCTAACCGGATGCAGCTGAATACCAGTATTTAACATGGAGGAACTGCCTATCTGACCCAGCCAGTAACTGGTTAATAACTCCTTGGTAAGACTGGTTGTCAGACTTTCGGGCTTCTGACGACCTGTAACGAAGGCCAAAGATCCTGGGGAGTGCACATATAAAAACTAGATTATTCTTTCCTTAGCTAGATTGATCTTATGATAATTTTCTTCTCAGGCAAGCGCTGGAGCGATCAATGCTTGCTGAAATGGAGAGTTTACAAAGTCAGATACAGCAGGCGAAACACGCGACTGAAATTAACAATCTCACCGCCGAGAATTTGAAGAGAGAGGTATGTTTTATTTTCTAGTTTCAGTTGTTATTCATTCCTAGTTCCTAGTGTCAGTAGTAAGCAGGATTTTTATAAGTTATTGGATATAATTTAGGTAATAGGGGTGCCATTAAAAAAAAAAGGCTGATGAACTTTTATTTGTTAACTTTTGTGACATGATTTGATTTTTGAAGTATTATTTATGTCGGGTTCCACAGTGGCTCTCACAATTTGAAACTAGTCGGAGTTTAAAATTCGAACAGCATTGTATTGCGTAACAGACGATCAATCACAATTTGTTTCATTTTGAGAGTTCCACAACATTCATTGCGTTATTTAAGTTGTTGAGCAGACAAATTTTTCGAACATATGAAACAATGGATTAGCAATTTTCTTCAAATGCAACTGCTCCAAATGTAACTTTAAGCAGCGTTTTCTTATGGGGGTCCAGTCCAGAGTATTTAATCTTGAACTTTTTCTACTTCCGTTCAAGTTCTATATAATATATTGGCAAACCCGAAATGCTTCCATATCTATCAAGTTATAGGGGTTATTCTTGTCGTATAATGAGTCAGGTTTAAGATACACTGTCCGCAGGTTGGAGTGCTAGAAAATGCCATAATGGAGAAGAAGCGTCAAGTGGAACGACTGGTCCAGGAGATGAAGGAAGCTAATCTACAGAGCCTGACCGGCAGCGTGGATGAGTTGCGGCATCCATTGGATGGTATGTATGTTTTATATGTTGAAAATTGTAGAATACTAGCGAAATTTCGCGTTTTTTTTTTTTTCATATTCCTCTTCCTATTGCACCTCTTTAGGTCATGAGCTATCCGAATATCAAAAAGTATTTGGCCTAGGTTTTAAGGGGGCGCGTGAAAATTGATTCACTTTAACATTGTATAATAGATATTGTTATTGCGCCTTTTTGGCGCAGTCGTGAGGCATACTCCTTTGCTAATTTCTTACATCGTACTTGTCAATTTTTATTTCATCTTCTGTATTGTTTGCCTTTTAGTCTGTTTTAATATATATAAATGTATTTTCTTTCTTTTAGAAAGTTTTGTTCAGTTTTTTCCTTATTTGAATTACGATTTCTGTTTAAAACGAAATATACGAATATTGACACATAATATACATATTTCCAATGAATTCTACCAATCAGTCAAACGGCATTACTTCCCGTCGTTGATTACTCATAAGACTGACTCTTTGCGGATGCGGAAGCATTATGAGCATCTATACATACAAATAAATACAATTGAAGTGTCTATTTGTAATGTCAAAATAACAGCCTTTTACTAAATGCAAATGAAACTAAAAAAAACGGACGGGATTTTCACCAGCAGATAGCTGATGTCATAAGGAGTAACTTAGGCTACTTTTATTGTAGAACCGAGGGTCCACGAGGGCGAAGCCGCGGCCAGCAGCTAGTTTGTTCTAAGACTGTGGATTGGAATCCCTGTATAAACTTCTTAGTTCATAATCTGTAAATTTTCCGTGCTTGTATATTTAGATTCAAACTTAATAGCGGTTGGGAAGTTAGCTACTCGCTGCGCAGTACCCCACCCCTCACCCCCGCTGACACATGAAATTGTTACTTCGCAGCGTCTCGCCTCAAGTTCCGAGCCGCCATTAAGTGAATCGAACTGTCACTAAATAAGTTTTTTTACCCACAGGTTTATGCAAAGCAGGTAGCGCTCGTAGGATCATCGGGTCTCCAAGACAACTAGAAAACGCAGCACCCACCAATAAGAATCCCCACGGAGTATGGGTGTAATGTATAATGACACATTACTGTAAGATCGGCCATTCAAGTTCCCCCTATTTAATACGCAACGGCCTAATATAAGTAGCGAAGAAAATGTTTAGATCAAACTAGATAAAATATAATTTTTGGCTAGGTTTCTAAATCAGATTGGTAGGAATCTCGAATGTATGTAGTTAATTGATTCAGGTTTGACTTGGCGGAAATCCATTATAAAATACAATATTTGTAGATATATTTAGTAACTATTCAACGACGTGTTGCCCCGCCGATTGCTGGACTCAGCGTCCAATCCTCGGCGTGGCAACACGTCGTGTTCGGGTTCACGACAAGTCAATCGTCGTCTTTAGGATGCCTCGTTGAGAGGTGAAACACGGGTCGATTTCTTACAGGGTTTTTTATGACTCTTTAGGAATAGTTAAGAGGAATAAATACTAAATATATCTACATCTATTGTATTTTTTTTTTCGTATGTATGTGGTTGGCATTTTAAATAGCTTGTAATCAGCTGTTTTTATAATCACTTTTCTTCTTTATGTATACCTAGTTAAGCTTCTCTTTAATATAAGTCTTCACTATAGTTTATACGTTTCTTGTTATCATCACATTCTTACTAGGCAATTTTTTCTTCAAATGTGTGATCTGAAAATATAGCTTTACTCACCAGAATCTGTCTTTTCACACTTGATTCTTGATTTAGAAACCTAGTGTCAGTGCTATATAATGTGCACGATATTTTGTGGTACTTCTATAGCATATGGTAGCGGTTAATTTATTATTATTTGTGTTCAAATTAGTGTCATATTTATAATTATTATTTTGTCACAAATTAATCGTTTTAAGTGTGTATTGGAATTTTAAATGAAGTGTACTTAAAAGTATCGGCTCGATATTTTTACCTTACACTAAAAGTATTATTGTGTCTTGCCGTATAGTTAACGTTTTTTTGATATTGATTGATATTGGAATTAGATGGAACAAGTGCATTCAAATTATTAACGATATTATTTAGTGTATTTTGTGTGTTGTGTTTTGTGTGAAGTCTTTTTATGAATTGCGATCGTAGTTTCGAAAACTAACAGCACAGTCGACTTATAATAATTTGTATTCTGTTATCCATTTGACTATCTAGTTTCGTAATTTTATCCCATCTATTAATGTGTTCGGTTTATAATTGACGAGTGAAGATTATTTTAGCTTGGAAATGTTGAGTACTGAGTGAATACGCCATTTTTGGGTAATAGAGTAAGCTTGTGGAACGATTAAGTTTTAAGTATTATCACGCCATGGGTGTATGAGTTCAGTGAACATGACGTTTTAATTTACCATTTCAAACTCTTTTTAAACTATTTATAAGTATGGTACTTCACTATGTTAGATTCTACGAAGTATATAACTGTTATGGTAGCCACACATGTAACGATTTACTTGCGCAAGTTTATCGTTACGTGTGTGGCTACCATTATAGATCCTGTTTAAAGTATTTACACTACGATTAATTTGCAATATAGAGATACTTAATTATAATAATAAATCTAGTCGAAAGTTTAAGCCATTGCAATATTTTATAAACAAATATTAACCTTGATTTTAGAAGCATTTTAAATATAATAATGGCATTTATGACAAATCAAATTATTATTATTATAGCGTAATAGATGTAGTATGTACGGACTACGTATTTAGAAGTTTTATGAAACTTATTTGAAGAATATACTGCGTTTTGTTTCCTGCATGGTAACTAATTGTAACTAGACGATTTGTGTATAATTCATATATGAAATAAAGGACATATTGTATACTGAATTGTTGTGTATTACTTTCATTGGCTTGGGTTCTTTCAGCTTCCAGTCAGCCTGATATGAAAATGATGGCAGCGGGTTTTTACAGTACGGTGTCAAAAAACAATCTACCCTAGCTTTTTCCCAACTATGTTGTGGTCGGCTTCCAGTCTAACCGGATGTAGCTGAATACCAGTATTTTACATGGAGCGACTGCCTATCTGACTGTCTATCCACGACCCCCCATACGATACCCCTTGGTAAGACTGGTTGACTTTCGGGCTTCTGACGACCCGTATCGACTGTTAAAGATCCCCGAATGACAGCAGCAGCTTTCCGAGGCACGGAGGAGTCTCGATATGTAAAGATGGTCCCACCACACCAACCCATCCACAGACCAACCCCGGCAAGCGTAGCTTAACCTAATGGATCGTCCCGTGCGGCGATTATTACTTTAGCCACGAGGTCCTTCACGGTGTCAAAAAACGCTCTCTAGAGAAACACACCAACGTACTTTCATAAATAACGTTTTAATGACGTCATTCGTCGGTAAATTGCATACACTATGTGGCGGCCACCACTCTTAGGAAACCGTAGCTTAGCAGGAAATTACATTGCGTCGTGCTCGTGCACATCTTGATTTTATCGTTCTTGATCCCTAGGAACGAATTCTCTAAATTGGCGACGTTTGATTGATAACATTTCCCATAATATAACATAACATTTTCATAATATATTATGTCAAGGGCTTCCTAGTGATAG
Organism: Eupsilia transversa; assembly: GCA_914767815.1. Lineage (NCBI taxonomy): Eukaryota > Metazoa > Arthropoda > Insecta > Lepidoptera > Noctuidae > Eupsilia > Eupsilia transversa. The sequence goes on along the minus strand of OU611893.1, from coordinate 8,857,882 downwards.
GCTAAAAAGTGCACGTGCCGATATTCTATCTAATCTGGGTATCCATCTTATCGTCAATTTGGGGCAATCGATAACTAAATCATCGCCCCAGTTCTCATACATTTTCACTTTTTTACAGAATAGGAGCTAATCGGAAAGTCCTAGTCCAAGTATTCTTCATTGATAACATGTATTGAAGTAGGTTAAAGGATAGTTTTTATTTGGGAGTTTTTCCTGTCATGTGGATTCGTCCGCCTGCGTGTGTGTGTGTGTCCGCCTATTATTTCGTACATACATTTCCTGTCATGCATGCCACACGGCACGCGGGGAGTTTGTGGGTGCATCAACGAGCTAACGGCTATATGCTCACGCATGCGGACGTACACCCGCATGCCGAAGGTCGATGATGATAATAAAACCCCATTGATGGGAAATAAAATTGAGGAAAAAGTTGTTAAAAATTGTTATTAAAAATGAAACAACTTTGCATTATTTATTAATCCTTATATTCAATATAACTTATTTAATGTAAGAAATTAAATCTGTTCGCAACAACCTATAATAAAGAATGTTCTCTATTCAATAGATGCCGTAATGCGTAACTAAAGTTATGCCGTACTGTACTTAGAGTTCCGTGTTTGACCGTAACATAACTAATTATATTTACAACATTTCGTCAAATCGCGGAGTCAAATAACAACATAGATTCGATGACTTCTATCCTGTGCTGATGTGGAGATTCAAATAATCATAACTCAAATAATTTTCGTAACTTTCTGTTACAACAACTCGACACAATAGAAAGAACTGAATATTCATAAAATTTAAATCACATTTCAATACTTGAAAGTGTTCAAGGCAAACTGTGTGCCTTTATATGGACTAGAAAAAAGTGAATACCTTTTTATATAAAATTGAGCTGGAACTTGATTTTTTCATGAGTCCGGATGTTTTACCAATTATTATTGTTTTCTTAGCAGCTTACACTCCCAATCGAAGGGCTTTATTTAAAATACGTACATTAGCTATCACAATTTGATATCTACCACAAGCACCATCATAAAAATATTGCTGTTGTATTCACTAATTTCAAATCCACATGAACCTTAAACCTACTGTTCCAGTAAAGACTATGCTTTCTCTTCTTTCTCCCTGTTATACCGTTCTAGTTCTTTTAAGAATTGTCCTTTAGGTTTCATGACATTAGGTCGGTCTCCGCGGCACTTGGGACAGAACCATTTTCCTTTAGGCTTGGTCGTGAGTGACACGCAGGAGAAGTGGAACCACTCGATGGGACAGAGGTCGTTGTCACAGAGGATCATCTCGCCGAAGGATATCTGGTCACAGAGGCAGTAGCGAGGCTCGTCAGGATCGATGGCGTCTGTTTCCTCTGGCGGCGTTTCTGATCGTTGTGCTGCTTGGCGCGCTTTGCGTTTTTTCTTTTTGCCTATACCTGTGGAATAAAAGAAGAAACGTAAGCATTTCGTTTTACAAAAGATGAATGGAAGAATGTGTGGGCTTTGCAATCAGTAGCATAGTGCTGCTCACATCATTCTGCCTAGCCTTTTCCCAATCATGTTGGGGTCGGCTTCCAGTCTAACCGGATGCAGCTGAATACCAGTATTTTACATGGAGCGACTGCCTATCTGACCTCCACAACCCAGTAACTGGGTAATACGATACCCCTTGGTAAGACAAAGTGCTGCTGACATAAAAATGTTAGTTTCATTTGGGGTCTACAAAGAATATGTACCTTTCTTGTGGGTAGTGTTGTGGGCATGCCTCTCACTATCCCGTTCGCTCGAGTCTGCCCCGTCTGTGGCAGCACCTGCTGTGGTTCGTGATCGTCTCGCACGTTTCGACCATCTCTCACCTGGGATTGAACATTGAGATTAGTATTTATTATTTACAATAAAAGTTACTTTTGGCAAAAAGATGATGGATAACATAGGTGTTTGTTTGGCAGAATGAACTCGACCTAAAGGGGTTTGAACTTAGTGACTTTTATAACACTGAATATTAGCACAAACTTACAAGAAAAGATATGTAGTATAACTTACCTCCAGATTTATCTCTATTATCCACTTTTTCTTTCTCCTTCTCATTGCTCCGTTCAGGAGGTGGGGGTGGTGGCGCATGCTGTGGTGTGACCACTGGAGCTGGCACCTCCTTCTCGGTAGCACGAAGTGTCTCTTGGACTGGGGCTGGTTCCTCCTTTACTGTACCATTTGTCTTTACCTCCAGGCAAGATACTGTAAACAAATGTACTATAAGCAAATTTTTACGTGTTTGGTGATAAATTTGTTTTGGCATTTTTCCAATATGTGATATTATGATAAAGAAAAGGATTTAACAACATACTATAACTATTGTTTTGTTTATTTACACTAAACTTTGTTATGATAAACAGTTATTAACTTTTGTTTCTATAATGGTGTTGGATTTTTGTTACACATGTAATTTATATACAATTTGTCTTTTCTCCATTTTGTTTCAAAGACTTAGCAAACTATGTTTCAAAATAGGTTATAATCAAATACTCACTTAGTTTTTTGTGATCTGCATCAAGAGAACGTTGCTTATTGTCAATGAGGTCTTGCAGTGTCTGCACAACTTGTAGTTTCTCATCTCCTATCTCCTGTGCAGCCACCAGTACTGTCTGTAGCCGCAGAGCGGCCCGGCTGCGGCGACGCTCTTCTGTATTGGCTCCTATGCATACTGCTAGGTGCTTCTCAGCTTCACGAAGACATTCTGTTAAAATCAGAAACCAAAAATTAACACAGTAACTCAAAATCAGATAGGTTACCTCCATAACTGCACTTTTTGTACAATAAAACAAGACAAACTACTTGTATTATGTACTCAAAATGAGATCTTTTTATAACAATCTTTCGAAGTAACAACAGACTAGTGGTTTTGGTGTTATTTTGGTCCACTTGTACTCGCGACTCGCAATCTATACATAGGTATGCATACGTAATGAGGTTGAAAGGCGAACGTCAACAATATAATTACAAGCTGTTGTATCAAATGTTAATAACTTATACAACTGTTAATACTTAGTAAGAGCAATTATGGCTTATAGGACATGCAGAAATAGGAAAATTACCTCTGTATGTTACGTCAAGCTCACGCATACGCGATAAATGTCTTTGCAGGTCATTCGGAAGATTTTCAACACAATCTAAGTAATTTTCGACGTAACTCGCTGAAAGCAACGCTTCAGTGGATGTTTGATTCAACATGGTTATAGAATGAACACAGTTTTCATAGTGATAAAACAAGAGAAATGAATTAAATCACTTTGAAAACGAATAACAAGTCCGCTGCATTCAACAGCCGTCCCGTCAAGCATCATTTGCGTTCAGAAACGAAGCGACTTTTGTTTTTGTTGTTTTGTAATTTTTTTACTTAGTTTATATTGTGTCAAAAAGAATTAAAATAAATTTACTTTTTCTTTTGTAATTCGCTAAAAGTTTAATCTTTAAAAGAGCTAATTCTTCTAAATTCTAAATATTGAAATAATTTCCAAAGATCCAATATGACGCCAAGTCGCTGTGGTCATTGTGGCGTCGGGTTTCAGTAAGGTGTTTTGTAAGCGATACACTAGAAAATAAAAAGTTTGTAACAAAAAAAGGATAATATTAAAATCAAATAAAAAAGGGATAACGTTGAGACGATATCTCGTAAGAACTTTGGATTGTTTTTTTTTGACACAACCCAACCACCGTTGATAATGACTTGGTGAGTCCGTGTAGTTCGGTTTTAAAATAATAGATCGCGCTACGATGCACGTTGAGTGTAGCTTTCCACACTGAGCAATGAGCATGGCTTTCAATGAGCAACGATATTGCGTGCCGTGGTCTGCTGTTTGCAGGCCATTGCTAGCAATATATTAATATTGCAATTGCAAGCTAGTTTTCAAAAAAATATGATTACGATCTATAAGATTTATTTAGGTAAGTAGGTATAAATAAGTATTTGGAACATTTTTCAAGTTTATAGATCAAAGGAGTAAGATTTTTCATGTAAACTGTATCCCCTCTTTCTTTTCACTCGTATAGGGGTGGAATTTTGAAAAATTGTTCGTGGCGTTTCCATGACTTGACAAAAGATTATTTACACCAATTTTTGAGTTAAACGCAGAAAAACTCATCTTAAAAATTATTCCTTTTGCCCCGTCAGGGCCTACGGTGGAGGTCTACCCGGTTTGGGCAGAGCACCGCCGTGTCCTCGTGGAGGCGATCGGCGGCGGTGATCTCTCGCGCCCGGCCCTGGTCCATGCCATGGTACGGAGCGAGAGGGCATGGGGAGCCGTCACCTTCTGAGAAGCAATCATGCTTGCGAAGGAAGAGGCGGAGCGCGTGAGGGAGAGGTTAATTTCGCGGTATCACGCCTCTAGTGCCCGCAGGAGACGCCCTGGGCGTCGGAAATCCCAGGCCGATTCTCGGCCACAGCAGGCGCAGGCTTGCGGGCGGTGAGAAATGGGTAGGTCACCCCCGATAAGTACCAGCCCCGGGTCGACGGCGCGTTGTGTTCCACGCGTGCCTCAAAGAGATGTCAGCACCAATGGCGTGGCCCGCTAGGGCCGATGCCTGCCTGGGCTACCGGAAAGTCCGAAAGGGATACCGTGGCCCCTGGCAACACAGGCAACTGAAGGAAAACGGGTGGGTTTTAGTCAGTAAGAGTCAGACACCCGCAATTTTAACCGCTTTAAAAAAAACAATCTTTAATTTTACACGGCTTTTTCTACAATTTTCATTGTTATGGAATATTGGTTCTTTCAGACATAAAATAATCATCTTCCTATTTGATCTAAAAGGAGGAATTTACGGTGGAGTCTCAGAACAACAACTGAGGGTGGAGTGATACAAAGTCATTATTTCTTCTTAAATGTTTTTTTTTTAATACTACCTACCTGATTTATTTATCTACTAAAGTCTAACCTGTGACAAGTTCACTCTTGCATCCTAGAAATCTCTGGATCATTCTGAGTTCGACAAAGTATAATTATAACTAAATACAATATCAACGCAAAAAAAGAATGCTACCATTTTTCGAGCTCGCTCTTCTCGTTCTTGTATCTGTTTCCTCAATTCTGAAGCTTTTGTAAATATGTCGAAAATGTACCTTCTATAACTGTACGAATGGTCAAAAGAAAACCTAACCTATCGGGGGTACTTACATTTTCGGCTTCTAAGAATAAGACAAAGAATTTTGTCTGAATTGAATTTAGCATGACAACATTCTCGTCTTGCTAACGGCGAGTACTTGCACAGACACAATCTAGTGGCTAGGATTATCCAACTGCAACTTACCTTGCAGTACAACCTTGTGGAGTCCGAAGTGCCATACTACAAGTATGTGCCCGACCCAGTTCTCGAGAATGGTCACTCCACATTGTACTGGGATCTATCTATCATCACTAACAGGACTATTGTAGCTAATAAGCCTGATTTAGTGGTGATAGATCGACGAGAGCGCCGTGCAATTATTGTTGATATCGCTGTCCCTCATGACGAGAATCTCGTGAAAGCTGAGAAAGGGAAAAAAAATTAGTATCTTGAATTAGTACACGAGGTTGTCGACATGTGGGACGTGGACTCTTCAATCATTGTACCGATAATCGTAACGGTTAATGGCCTAATAGCGGAGAGCCTCGACCAACACCTCAGGAGGCTCTCATTGCGCGGCTGGGTCAAGGGCTTGATTCAGAAAGCAGTACTACTGGACACGGCACGCATAGTGCGGAGGTTCCTTTCTCTAGAGCCCTGACCACCGGCAGCCTGGACCCCGTTCCCGGTGCCGATGAACCACTATTTTTTATATTTTTGAATGTTTTTAAAAATGTTTATTTTACGAAAATATTTAAAAATGTAAATAATATGTTTAAAAATTAAATAAAAGAGACAAAGACACTTCTTTAGTTGTATGAATGGCCTTATTTTTTTTATCATCTGTTGTGTCCACTGCAGAGCAAAAGCCTCCCTTCTCCTCTCTCCCTTCGTCTAGGAGCCGAACTCATTTCGTCATCCCCTTCATGAGATTTCTAATGATTAAGGCTGTGAAGTTCTATAACTAAAAATTGTTGAAGGTCAGCCAAGCATTTTAAATAAGTTCGGCCTGAGATCATTCTTCTAGAAAAGGAAATGTTATTATGCTTTAACATGCAAGAACCGAGGTCGATTTCCACCTACAATCCTCACCCACGTATACTTTGTCATAAAACCTAAATGCAAAACGACAGTGTGCCGTACAAAGTCGCCAGCACTGGCTAGATAGTCTAACACATACTTATTGATTTAATTATTTGACAAACGTCACAAATTCACAATAATTAATAGGAAGTGAAAATACTTCATTTTTATTTTAGGTTTTTTGTGTAAATTAAGAAAAATTTTTAAGTACCTAACAAAATTACAAAGTGTTTTTTTATTTAGTGAAGTGTCCCGATGTCATCTACCCTCATTTTTGTCGGGCTGCCGGAAGATTCCAAAAGCTCCATCACAAAGTAAGTACTTATGCGCTTTTATCATGTTTAATTATCTCTATCAGCTGCATTGGTGGCTCAAGCGAGCCGAGTTGATCTTCGACTATATCAGGTGGGTCGTTTGCTGCATGCGTAAATGGTATTAAACCACCAATACTTCAGCCACATGTTTTAGGACGATGCCCGTCGTAAATTCACCATGAATTGCCCTAATATCTGCGAGAGATCTTCTGTCAGGAGTTCATTTTGATGAATTTAATGGGCGACAATGGACTTGAATGGACGTCAATTTCCTGCTGCCATACCGAGCTAAACCTTGGCTGGGGTTCATTTGAAAATCTGCTGTTCGTACGGTTTATTATGATTCATTTTCCTCATGAGTTGTAGAAAGCAGGATAAATTGTTGTAACAAACTCATTTCTTCATCAAACACTGTAAAAAAAAACCCGTTGCAGCTTATTTTGTCATAATCAGTGAAATATACAGGTAAGTAGATATGTGATCAAAATTTTGGATCTCTTTGGATTTATGATGAAGTCGAGTTAAAATTTTGGCATAATATTCCGACTTGGATTTTGATTCAAATTTCGGCTGACTGTCAAAATTCTGCGACAACAAACTGCATTTTCCGATAGATTAATAGGATGGTATCTACCAAAATCTTCAATATTCTTCTAACCCGACGGTAGGTAGGTATCTATTACCTATACATTGTAACAGCGAGTCAATTTTCACGCCTCCCCTTATGACCTAAGCCAATTATTATTAATTTTTTTCCGATAGCTCGTGTATTCCCGTTCGTCCTACTGATAAACTCAGTGGGACGAACGGGAGTAAATTAAGAATACACGGGATAGCGTGCTCATGACCTAAAGAGCTAGAGCATGACAAAAAATGCTACATTTCGCGGGTTAAAGCTATTATTATACAAGAAAAGAAAACTTATTGCAAGAGCACCCAGATACGCTCGCATTAAACCTAGTTAAGGTTTTCAGTTAAATATGTGCATTACTAAATTAATAGTGTTCCATTTAAACCATATAACATAACTCCTGAAAGCATATTCTCAAACCACCAGAACTATTCAGAGGTACAAAGCTGAACGTTATTATTATTATGTAATTTCGCTTTTAAGTGCTTGAACGAGCGCCTCAGTAGCTCGTCATAAAATCCGTTTTAGAAACCCTTCAGTATTTCCACGTACAATGGATCACCCATTTTGGATACACATTGCTTCATTTATGTGGCATTAGCTATTTCCATGCGATTTTGACTCTTCCAAGGAATCAAAATCCTCATAGAAACCACCAGCTCAAGAGAATTGGAGTTTCGAAAAAAAAAACGATTTAGTTGCATTCCAGTTTGAGTCATTTGTTTTTTTTTAATTTCTTATATTTTTTAATATAAAATGTCAAATTACTCGAGAATGGTTGACATTGGCATAGGTGTCATGAGGGGTCTTTTGGTTGCAAATGACCTCTCCTACATCCCCTTAATGGATTGCCAATATATAACCAATAACCCTGTATAACCTTCGTGCTTTAAGTTTCGAGTTCAGTAAAGAAGTCGGCGCGTCTGTAACAAAGGTGTCTTACTAAAATACTATTGTAAACTAGGAACTAATAAAACTAGAGAGTACCTACAATAAGTACAAAATAAAACATCTAATTTTGTAATAACTATAAATCAATAGTTATTATTATATTTAGTGCTAAGCTTAGCACATATACTTGCAGAGTGCCTCGCTCTAATTGAAGGTGTAGGCAGTTCCAGATATATTCCGTAACGTGGGCGGCGCAAGCGCAGCTTTGCCTTGTGACTCCCAATTAGGTTGAACGACTGGCTTGTTTATATTTTAGTGCTTTATTTGTCTAAATTAAGTGTTATTGTGCAATATTATTCTTAACTACAACCTAGAACGACGCTGTTCGTGTTCTCACGACCTTATAATTTTGCTTTTTAGTGCATTCTTAGTTCAGGAGCTCGTTCTACAAGTCAGCAGCGTCGCAAATAGCTGTCAAATAGTAAAAATTTATCAAAACAGCGAAATATTTGACAGCTATTTTCGACGTTGCCAATTTTCAGAAAGCTCGATCTTATTACCTAGTCATACTCAATCTTCATCAGCGATGACTATAGCAATAATATTATTGTAAATTATACTGACACGTCGGTTAGAGGGCCAAATTACTAAATGAAGAGTAGCTGTGGGCTTAACAGTCTGCATGGTTGGGTACAAATGTGCAAACTTAGGAACTATATTATAGTATATGGCATCAAAACAGGTCAGCAACCCTTTATATTACAACCCACAGGATGCAACCTCCGTTCTTGCTAAATGTTGCTAATCAATTATTTAATTTGGGATTGGTGGTCTAAGGTGGTAATGTGAAAGAGTTGAATTTTGGTAGGGCTTTGAATTATGAAGGGCTCTTTGACTAGAGATATTAAATCTGCGAGCATTGTTCGCTGGAGGCCTTATAAAGGTACTACCCAGGTGTCTCCAGTGTGTCATTAAAGTTGCCACACGCCTTGTGACAATAGTTCTGTTGTCTTTGACAATTCGCCCCGCTCATTCGCGATTGGTCGAAGGAACAAGTTAACACAATAGAATTGTGTCCTTACATTTTAGTACGGCAAATTTTTGCGGCCCTTTCTAATTCGTGCTGTATTTTGGGTTGGGTTTCCTGTCTCTCCCCTCTTTGAAGTTCTATTGTGTTGTTCATGACTTTATACTCAAAACTGTTTGCCATAAACATAATATAACATCACGCCTGTATTCCCCGAAGGGTTAGGGAGAAGTGTACCTAGAGTACACACACATTTCGCCAGGGCCAGGGGAATGATGGCAATAGGGTCGCCCCTATTGCCATCAATCGGGCACAAAACCAGGCTCCGGGCGACTACTGAGCAATTCCAGGGGTCTTTCATTTCAAAACCTTGAAGAGTTGCACAAGAATTCTTTATGTAATGAAGATGAGCGAGCGAAGGTGATGTGATGAGATGATAATGATGTGACTACTGAAGGATTTTTTGAAATTCATTCCCTAAAGCCGTATCTACATTAAGTTACTAGTTGCGCCAACTTAGTTATTCATTGATAGTTTCAAGTGGAAATAAAATAATTATCTGTTTATAAGTGAAACTATCAATGAATGACTAAGTTTACGCCACTAGTTTCGTAATGAAATCCGGCTAGGTTTAACCCCTTTAGGTAGGTATACAGGGTGTAAGGGACAGCCCTCCGCAGACTGATGGGGTGAATTCAGTATATCATACTAAGATGACCGGTACATTTAATTATTTCAGGAACGTTATAGGAATCGAGCAATGTATCGTTACTGTGGCAAAACGCTCATAGCGAACGGCAGCGCACGTAGAATATTTCAACATCAATTGCTGTATTTTTATTTTAGCTGTTTCACTTACATAAATTGAGTGCTGCGTACAGATAATGTAATTTTGTAGGTAACAGAAAAAAAAAACCTGAGATTTTTCCGGTGGAATATGATTCAAAATAAGGCGCTGAATGCACCCTGTAAGTTTGCGGAAGGCTGTCCCTTACACTCTGTATAAGTAGGGGATGCAAGTTTGTAAGAAAGTTCGTCATTTTATAAGTTAGAAACGACAAAGTTGCCACTTAAATTTCTGTTTCCACCTGAGAAGTAAGCGATGGGATCCCATCGGCCACACCACATGGCTTGTTTCTCCATGAACTATTCTCGATTAAACAAACTTCCAATTTATATTCTACCAACATTGCCATATTAATCATCTTAGCATTCAATTCGCATTGTTGGCGTAAAGTGTCAATATTCCACGCTATTACCCTGATCAACTATAAGCCCCGGTACGCACGAGCGACTTTTCCTCCCGGCGTTTTTTTTCCGTACACTAGATTTTCAACGCTCTGCTTAACGCCAAGAGTTGAAAATCGAACAGTGTGTTTTTTTGACTCGCTGGGTTGCACTCTGTCAGATTTTCGCTCGGCTCAAAACCTAGAGTTGAAAATCTAGTGCGCGATAAAATGCCACCGCGATATTTTTACGTCCGTGCGAACGTGGGCTAACAGGATTAGGCCCGCTGTGCCAGGACTGCGGTAACAGGATAGCGCGGGTGGCGAAGCCCTGCAGGCCTACCTACGCGGTGCATGCGACGCGACATGCCCTCTGTTACGAGTGTATATTGTATTTCAGCTAAATATAATTCTGTTTACACCTGCTGTTGGTTGAGGGTCTTCTGGTTGTCGAGTTTATTAGTAATTGAGCCTCGCCATACGGAATTATGTAGGTGGTTACTGCTTATTAATAGGCCTATTCATATATAAATGATTTCGACCGTGATTTTTGCGTTAAATGGGCAACATTGGCGTTCTTATTCGGAGAATAGTTATTAGTATTCTTTATAATGGCCTAGCTTTTCAACGGTGTTTTGGTGAAACATGGAACCAATCAGACAAGATCAGAGGACAGACAAACCTACTCGACATTTATAGACTAACTATAAATGACTCGATCCCAGTCGCGATTTGTCGTCACTGTTGCAAGGATGAGTGGATGGCATTCGCTAATAAACACTGCATCCAGGGCCGGATTAGCCACATAGCAGGTGTAGCAAATGCTATGGGCCCCGCGCTTTGGGGGGCCTAGCACTTGGACACACAATAAACAAGTCTTGATTCCCTATACCACTAGTAGGTCCAATTAAATATTATGCAAGAATAGTCAAAAGAAATCGGGGGGAAGAAAACGAGCAAAAAAAATCGAGCTCGCCTCGTGTGGTCTTGCATCTTAGTTTCTCTTAATTCTACAGTTTTTCCGTATAAGTCACTAAAGCAACTTCTTTCTGTAGAAATGGTCAATAGAAAACATAACCTATTCGAGGTGCCAAAAATATTCAAGCTCGCTCTTCCATCCTAGTTTCGTTTAATTATTCAGCTTTTCCGCTAGGGCGACAAAGCAACTTCTATTCCTGTATGTTATTCCTTCTTTTCCTAATGTTCAAAAGAAAACCTCACCAATCCGAGCTGCAATCTTTTTTCGAGGTAGCTTCTCTTGTCTTAGAAGAATTACTTATAAATCGGGACAGTACCAGCTATGCGAAGAATCAGTCGTGTAGCTCATTATAATAACACGTGAAGGCAGTGTCTTCCTCTTAAGAGCGTGCATTCGGAAAGTGGTCATTTCATTATTAATATTTTAGGTCACTAGTTAGCGATATTTCATAATTCCATACAGTTTTTTTTTATTAGCCTAAATTGTCCCAGTATTATTAACAAATTAATAAAAACAGATAAATAATATATTATACAAAACATTTGACCGCTATTTTTGACGATGCCAACTCTTAACATAAAGTGAGATTACTGAGAATGGCGTTATTGGACGATTTATTAATGTTTTACAGTTTATGTAACAGTTTGAAGTATCACCAACAGTGACACTTTATAAAAGGAAAAAATAACTGGTTTAAGTACAGGAATAGAAAAATAACATAGGTATTTGTTTACAAACATTGATTTGACTAAACTCTGATTTTTAATTTGCTAGACCAAAATGACAGATGCGATCGACCTTTCTTTTTTTAAATAACACTATAATTAATTAATATTACAGAAACAACACCACACCAGTGGAGGTCGGCCTGCAGAGAATAATTCAATCCTTGATGAGAGTCACTCGGTAACTAGATTATTACTAGGTAATTTTATGTCGAAACCAAGTGTCATTTTAGCCTAGCAAATAAAAAAAGCTGAGTATAGTGTTATATCGAGAAAATCAATTTGGTTAAAGTACTGGGGCCTAAGTCTACTAATTTATAAACGTTACAATGGTGTCTCAATGGTGAGTTTTTGACAGATTTGCCATATAAAATCTGTCAAAAAATCACTTAGGCCCCTGTTTTATTTGATCAGCTCAACTTTAAACCTAAAAAACCAAACTAAGTTCTACCATAGGGGGGCCCTAGGTACATTTTGTTACAGGCCCCTCGCTGGCTTAATCCGGCACTGGCTGCATCATTGGAAGCTTCTGGTGTAGTCGTAGCGGGGGCGTCAGTCACGCACGAGCCGACTAGGAACAATGGCGGCACACCCTCGCGGAAGCCATTACATGCTCGGCTACTCGCGACTGCCCGACTGTCCGTCTGCGCCTGCGGTCACCCGCAATCTTCGCTGATAACTATTGCATTCTTTTAGAATCGATTGCTTTGAGAATTATTGCTAGCAGGTGCGGATTTGATTGGAGTTGGTCGGCATTTGACTTTACGCGCATAGACGGAATTGATATCTACGCCTTATTAAGTAACATGCCGACTTGGCTAGTCTTAAAGTCTTAGTCATTTGCCCTATAGGGTCCTTTATTAAATTTTTTAGGAAGACATCCATTCAATTCTGCCTAGCCTTTTCCCAATCATGTTGGGGTCGGCTTCCAGTCTAACCGAATGCAGCTGAATACCAGTATTTTACATGGAGCGACTGCTTATCTGACCTCCACAACCCAGTAACTGGGTAATACGATACCCCTTGGTAAGACTGGTTGTCAGACTCTCGGGCTTCTGACGATTCGTAACGACTGTCAAAGATCCACGAATGACAGCCGGGACCAACGGCTTAACGTGCCTTCCGAAGCACGGAGGAGTCTCGGTATGTAACGATGGTCACCCATCCATGGACCAACCCCGGCAAGCGCAGCTTAACCAGATGGATCGACCCGTCCGGCTATTATTATTTAGCCACGAGCTCCTTTTTAGGAAGACATCGATTGTTTTATTTTGATTTGAAGTGTGCAGTAATACGCCTGTAGATATCTCTCATCGCTTATCATGCGATCTTACATTATTATAAAGAGCTTCATGACAATATATTTTGAGTCTTATTCTACTATTTCTACAGTTAACTGGCTTATGTCAGAGTAGGTATACTCGTATTCTCTTGATGCCATTGACCGATTATGTCACTCAGCAGTTCTTGACAAGTTAAATACTTATTTACTTTCTAGTTTTAGCAGAGCCGTTGTAGTTATATTTCATACATTACTAGCGTGAATCATGGTTCCCAAAATTTGGTACTTTGGATGCGCATGATTGCCTTCATTAGTCACTTCACCTCTAATATTATAAAGAGGTAAAATTTTTAAGTTTGTATTTAGGGGCTAATCTCTGGAACGATAAGTCGAACGTGAAAATAATTAATTAGGCTATGTAACATCATGCTAGGATTCATAGGAGACGAGCAAAAAATAAATCCGGAAAGAATGATAAGCGAAAATGAAGTACCTAGCTCGGGCGGGATGGGATGCGACGCGGTGGGTCTTAGATTAGTTAGTCATGTTTTGATTCATGACATGATTCATGATTATACGTATTTAATCATAACGCCGAAACGCTTGTTCTGACTAAGCAGCAGTAAAAACAAACCAAACCTCTTGCATAACAGACTGAAATAGTCCGTCAAAACCGTCTGGTAGTAAACTACAAAGTAATTACTCGACACAAATCCGGTCTCAGCGATTTACTAGATAATGTTTAATTGAAAAATGAGTTAATAAGGATGTGGGGATCGCACTCACCTAAATTAGAAAATAGTGTTTTAGTAACAACCCAGGTGGTCGACTGACACGCTGACTAATATGGCGTCGCGAGGCCTGTCTTGCGCCCGCGCAAACGGTTTGGCAGTTTACGGTCAATACTATGATACTTGAGCGCAATTTCTGGGACATCACCTGTTTTCCCGCACTGATATTGACATGTTTGACGATGAAATACTCGTTGGAACTGTGGTCTTGTATTTTTGTAGTGTCAGAATTGTTGTTATTTCTATACAAAACGCACTAGTTGTATTAATCGTCTTCATGTTATCCATATGACTTTATTTGATAAACGATAATTATATTTTAATTCTGTCATTCTGCCTAGCCTTTTCGTTCCATGTAAAAAAAATACTGGTATTCAGCTGCATCCGGTTAGACTGGAAGCCGACCCCAACATAGTTGGGAAAAGGCTAGGCAGATTGAGTTAGGATGGGCTGTATTCAACATGAGGACTACAAAATGTAATATCGATTTCCTCATCCATCCAGAAAAACAAATAACAATAAAAGTAAAAGCCGTACTCTTTCGGGGAATGTTCTTTTGATTGTTTGTTATTTGCGGCACCACGCCACAATATCTGTTAATTGAAGGGTTCGATACAATGGTTATAAAAACAGAGATAGTGTCAATTAATGGCCGTCCCTTAGCGGCTTTTGTCTATTTGGGTCCACGCTGGGGAACAAATTGATGCTGCTATCAAATTAAGGAAAACTTTATGGTTTACAAATTGCTTCTAAAGTTGTTGACGGTATTAATGGGGAAAGAATTCGTTTTGAGGCGTGGACGTTCGAGCTTAGTGTAATTTACAAAGGTTCGAGCTTAGTAAAAGAAAGATGTTTTCTAACAAAGACGTGGAATGTTTATGTCGGAGTCAATGTGCCGTACAAGACTTGTGTGTTTTCCTAGATTATATTTGATGTAGAACCATTTTTGGGCTTTAGATTTGATCCCTTAAAGGTAAACAAGCTGGTATTTATACATTCTTGTAGTATTTTTGAAGCAGTTGTTCAGTTTACAATCGTTTTCGATCACTTAAATGTACAGTTCGATTCAAAGTTAATGGCCGCTCGGAACGTAGCTACTTACTGCGCAGTACCTCACTCCTCACCCCCGCTGATCCATGAAATTGTTACTGCGCAGCGACTCGCCTCATGTTCCGAGCCGCCATAAAGTTTGAATCGAACTGTATCCGTCGATTTGACTTGCCTCTACATAGTTTTCTGTCTGGATCAGTCGATTCTGTCCTTTCTTTTTGATTTATCTTTGAGAAATTAAATATTGAGGTTCTTGCATTTACTAAGTTTGTAGTCCAAACCATTATAGTTAATACAATTGTTACTTCATCTTATCTATAATCTTCCCATCTCTGGGACACAGGCCTCCTCTCTGTGAGAGGGAGTGGGCCGTAATCTACCACCCGGGCCCAGTGCGGGTTGGCAGATGTCACATGTCTTCGAATGTTCTAGAATATGAACATGTTTTCCTTTACCGTTTTGAGAGCAGTGGTGATGAAATAATTCACACAAAGTAAAGCGCCTGTCTGGGCTCGAACCTACGATCTACAACTCGTAAGTCGCGGCCGTTACCACTGGGCCAGCACTCCTGCATTGTTATCTATCACCCGTTAATTGCTCGATTGTGGAATGTTTACTATTGAACAAGCCTTGATTAGCATTGCCTCCCTTTCGTTTGCTATTAATTAATACGAATCGAGATTATACAATTAGAAAGTTTGTTTATTTATAACTAAAGCGGCTACCTGTTTACGTGTACGTCGATTGGGTTTAGTAACGTTTTCTCAATTTCCTTTCGTATCTACGATATTGTGAAATACATTGAATTCGACATTGAACTATCTAGTGGTCGCAAGCGCTACTACTGAGCATGAGGTCTTGGGTTCGCGCGTATTCTGAATATAATATATACTACTGAATAGAATATAAACGCGAAATTTCGCGGGTATTCTGATTACCTATCTACATTCTATTATAGTTCGTCAACCCTCTGTCGTAGTTTGAGGGAGTTTCAAGAATTTAAACCTCCACTAACTATCTTCTAAAAATGCGATATTCAGCAATCATGTCATTGCTCTTGTATAATCAACGTATATTATTGTTCTATTCGAGTCTAGTATTCGAGTAAGGAGTTTTACACAGTAATTATAAAACGATACTATATAAAATGATATTGTTTTATATAAAGTAGATTTTCTTTCGCTTTCAAAAGATATAAAATGGCTATTCTGCTCCGTATCGCGGTATTGTAACACCGGGTGACTTCGCACGTCAATATAATCGGACGTGGGATATGATTTTATTTTATTGTTTTCTTTTTAGCTTTAAATATCTCATATTTCTAAAGGAAAAAGAAAGTTTTTTTTATCATCGTTGACACATTACTTGACATTACGTATACAGCTTGTTTAGTTGAGAGTGAGTCTGAGTGATCTGTTATAATGATGCTATAGGTACTCAAACATGCTTGGAAATTCGAGAGAGAAAGAGCTTAGTTTGAATTTCCGCGCACTATTTGAGAAAAGTACTACACAAGCCTTGGCCGCAACCAGGCATTGCATCAACTTACGCCCATCAATAGCCCGGTTACAGGCCGCGACAGTAATGTACTATATCTACTTCTAATTGCGATACCACCTACCATGGCGACTGCTGTGCAAAATTATTTTTTCAGAATCACTCCTTCATTATCCCCCCCCCCCCCATACCTTAACCGTTTAATGAAACGTCTAGTGATTGTAGATTGCTATATTGCAATAATGAGAGAATCATTCATAGAATCATCAGAGAATCAAGGCTCGTATACAGTGGCGCGATATCATGGGCGGGCGCGACAAGCGTAGCGCTGCCCGTCGCGCCCGCGATATCAAGCCAGTGTGTACGAGCCGTCATTCAATAAGAGAAAACCCATGAGAGAATCCATGTAAAATCTAAATCATTTCATCATCATTATCTTTTCAGCCAAAATACGACCACTGCTGGACATAGGCCTCCCCCAAGCACCGCCAATTCGACCGGTTCTGTGCTTCCCGCTTCCAGCGGATCCCTGCGGCTTTCACCAGGTCATCGATCCACCTTGGGGCAGGCCTTCAAACGCTACGTCTTTTTATCTAACCTCACTAAATCATTTCACCTGAAAGTACAGTCACAGATTACTACAGATGGTTCACTCCGCAAAATCATTTAAATAAAAAGCGACTCTTGCTACGATACAATAAAGTGCAATTCAGGTCGCACAGTGCTAATTACCTATAATTATAGTCACCTTGAAGTTGCCTCTCTTTCCATCGCGTAACTCTTATATCTTCTGACTACGTTACGCTCATTGAATTGGCCCGACAAGACGAGCCCGCCGAGTACTTGTAGCTTCATACCTAAAATGCGAAGGGCGCCTTCTGTAATATTCTGTGGAAATGTGACATTTTAGTTCAATCATCCATCGCTGCTCCTTTCCAAAGAAAACACATTCTCAGAAAACAATTCACTCCGCTTTCAACGTGTGCTCATTTAAAAATAGTCTGTAGTTTGGCCGATGGTTACGCGAAATGAGTAAGTTTCCCTGGCTAATGAGCCGTAATGCGGTCCGGTGCCGTCTCGCTACCGTGGACGGCGCCCGGAGCGGTACAGCTGAACCGGGGACGGGCCGTATACGGACAGTGATCCGGCTATGATTGGCAGCTCTTCAATTTAATGTACTCCAATTGCTGTGTATTGTAGACTTGGAATGCATAGGATAAACTGATTTCAGGTCATTTTACTGAAATTACACTGTAGGGACTTAGATTGTTTGTATCAAAATATTTAGGCCGCGGTTACACTAAACGTGGAGTCCACCGCGCAGACCGACTTCGAACCCTTAAGTACAAAATGTATGAAAAGGCGTATTGTATTCCCGAGAAAGTCCAATGTTATTGCTTTCGGTTCCTGGGAATCACCTCAGGTACATAATACTTGTTCTTCCCTACCCTAACTAACTTATACCTTCCATTACCTTCCATTACCTTCCTTTCCTTAATCATGCTCTCATTGTAGGTCTGACAACGGCTTGAGAAGCATCCCGGACTTAAGTTTCGACATTAAGTCAGTCGTCCTCAAGAGCCTGGATTACAACGAGTCCGGGTAAGTTTTATAAAGCAATTATGATTGGATACCTATCCAAAGAAAGTTTTTATTAATTCAGCCTTACAACCTTGAACCTATAGGAAATTCAGTAAGAATACAGTGTTTATATACTCTGTGGTTGGAATAGTAGTTACAGCTATACAGACTGTTCACTATAACTTGTCCCTTGCCGAAATGTTGGCAGCATTGCTTGTCAAGCTTAAATTTAATACAAATAGAGTTCAAAATGGCGACTGACAGAGCAGTGCTACAAATTGCGTCACGGGAAAAATTAGAATGAACGCACAGTATAAGGATTTTTATAGTACCTGAATGACATTGACAGGCGGGCGTTGTTGGTAAACACTTTTGAAATAGTCACAAATTGTATTTAAAAAAACAAGATGGCGGCGTTAGTTCCGATTTTGGTCACGCGCCAAAAGAGCTTTGTACAGATTTACCGAATAGTCACCGTGCAACACCATTGACGTTCAAAAAAGGCTGATTCTTAGCCTAATTTGAATTAAACTATCTTTGATTTTCATCTGACCATAATAATACTAAGTGCGAGTTTCACCAATAAAACTGATCGCAATCAGCCCATCTAAACTGCGTTCAAGATCTGTCAGTGTCAATATTCCAAGGAAAATAATGACACTGACAGCTCGTAAACGTGGTTTATGTGCTGATTGCGTTCAGTTTTTATTGGTGAAATTCGCTCTTCTGATCGCGTTCAGTTTTATTAGTGAAATCCGTCCTAAGTACTTACCTACAAGTATGTACTTTTAGCGTCATTCTAATAAAGAATTGGAATTGCATAATTTACTGTGAATCATTTGGGTAAGTAAGTAGGTAGATACACTACACATCACAATTAATTTTAGTTAACGTTCTTTTTACATTAAAAACTAGAATTTCCTATTGCATTGCAACCAGTTTTTAATTCACTGTATTAAAAGCTCATAGAATAAAATGTTGGATACTTGAATTCTTTACATTTTCCGACGTTTCGAGCCCTTTTCAAGTGTTCATTTTAATACGGAGTCGAGCAAAAAACTGTGTTGAAACACAGTTTTTCAAACCTTGGAATTATTCGTAGCACAATATTTTATTTCGAAATGTTTATTTTAAGCCTTTTCATAAAAAACAATGATATTCTAATAAAACATCATTGATAAAAAATATATAAGTATTATATATTTTTATTGAGTATATTCTTGAAGAGATGTGTTGAGGTTATTTAATGTTTTGCTTTTTGTGTGCTGTTAAATATTTTTATTTACCTTGCGTTTTGGGGCTATGTCCAAAGTTTTTATAAACGTACATATGTATCGATTTCGATACTAACGTGAAACACTTGCATTTAGCAGAATACTGAATATTTAGTACTTAATACCTATCTATTACTGGTAAGTACACCATATAGGAATAAAAGAAGAACATTTGTGTTATATGAACGTAAGTTCATACGTCATACTGTCACGTCCCATTTCCTGTATGGGATACACTATGAATACCGACCCGAAAATTGCCGAAATCAGCCGAAGTCACGCGTAGTCGTAACATGTAGGTTTTAATAGCGAGTATAACTATTGACGGGACCGCTGCGCATGTACGTCACAGCAACCTAGTTTCGCCGGTTCATCCGCAAATAGGTCGCGAATAATTAGTTCGTAATAATATTCCGTTTTAATAAAATATCAGCGGACATGACACTCTTGGTAAAGTATTCTCATTGCTAGAGAAATCCAAGTCGCCTCTAAGGACCAAACTCTATTACATACCAGAACCAGCACCCTAATTGTGACACGATCGATTACAATCTGAATCATTTCGAAGGATCATTTTGATCATTTTGCTTATCCATTGATTCATAAGATTCAGAGAATGATGATGACAGTAGAGCCGAACTTAGGGCGAATTTCACCAATGAAACTGAACGCGATCAGCACATCTGAACCGCGTTTAGGAGCTTTCAGTGTCAATATTTCCATAGCAATGATAACGCTCTTGAACGCGATTTATATGGGTAGTTTCATCGGTGAAATCCGCCCTTAACGTTTTTCTGTGTACGTTCTACGAACTTTCACGTAACAAAATATAGGCAGTAGTTTTTGCATGTTTAGTGTTTTTTTTTATCATTACATCGACAAGGTTTATCCTCATTCCGATTTTTTCACTGACTGACTAGTAAAGCTCTTTTGCTAGCCAGAAGTTTTTTTCATGGTTACTACCGTAAGTTTTATATATACACTAACCCATAACAGATTTCTGTAGCCGACTTTTAATCGAAACAATTTCAATGAAATTACCCCAGGTTGTACAGCTTATGTACTACTGGAACTTATTACGTACTTAAATGTTCATAAGAAGTTTTATTCCGATGATCAATCGCAATTTTATAAGATCGATAAAACCTTACTTTAGATAGTTACAGTGAAGTCGAATTCCAGTAGTTTAACTGTATTTTTATTGTTTTAGTAGTAAAACTGGGAGGTTTTATGGATTGGTTTTAGTGTAAGATAAGCCGTGTGTATAATTTAGGATGATCATAACAATATAAAAGTGTCAGATTCATTAGGAAATACCAGAAGGCTAATTCTCGTATATATAAAACGCTCACATTCTATTCGCAATCTGTCAAACATGTAAAAAATGTTGGTAAATTGATTTTATTTTTGACAGATTGCGAATGAGATGCGAACATTCTTAAAAATACAGGAATTGCCCTTCTGGAGTATAGGTTATAAATAGTATAGTATTGGTAATAGATATAATTCTGCCTAGGCTTTTCCCAACTATGTTGGGGTCTGTTTCCAGTCTAACCGGATGCAGCTGAATACCAGTATTTTGCATGGAGCGACTGCCTATCTGACTTCCACAACCCAATAACTTGGTAATACGATACTCCTTGGTAAGACTGGTTGTCAGACTTTCGGGCTTCTGACGACCCGTAACTACTGTCAAAAACCCACGAATTACAGCCGGGACCAACGGCTTATCGTGCTTCCGAGGCTCGGGGGAGTCTCGGTAAGTAAAGATGGTTACCCATCCATGGATCAACCCCGGCAACCTGATGGATCGACCCGTGCGACTGTTACTACTTAGTCTCTCCTTTTTGGTTTTTTTTTGTATCGATTTCTTATACTTTTGAAGTTAATATTCATTTCTGTAAAAGCAAATTAGTATTTGATAGGTTTTCCACGAATTGGATAAATGCGCGCCAATCGTCGTCCATTGCAACGTAGCTGGATTTTCGTTTTAATATGTTTAATTTATGACGTTATTCTTCAAGCTGTAAACAAAAAAAAATTGGACTGAACTGATTTAATTTTTTTAGATAAAATTGTAGGAAAACATGAAGCTTTCTTATTTTGGATTATGTGACCAACCACGTCCATATTTAGTAAACGTGTAATGCTCGTTTTTACTACGGTCTTTCGTAGGAGTAGTATTCCTCGTGTTATGTCGTTTTTATCTACCGATGAGAAAGAGGTGACGTCACCTAACGAATGTAAGTCTTGCAAAAACTTATATCCCTTTCAATTTTAATGTAATTCTTCAATACTTTTATTACTACATACTTTTATCATCGCATGTGGGCCCATTCTCTCAGTAAACTGAACATAAAAGTTATGTATCTGGTTTATAAGGTTAAGCTGACGTGGTGACATTGTTCAGCTCCGGAGTTGGGATGACACGCAAGTCCCTTCGGGGGCTGGTACGAGTCTACCGGGCCCCGAGCACATCCGATCCGATCGATACAACAAATAATGTTCGTGTGATGGATGATCCTCGCTGAATTCTATTGTTGTTCATACAATTTTGGAAGAATGGAAGAATGTAGACTATGCGACGGCCCTTTGATTTAGAGGCCTACTTCAAATTTAGGGCAGGTGTCGTGATGACCTGGATGGAAGCTTCTGGCTTCAGTAAGTAGGACGAGTGAGACATGTGAAATGGATTCATGTAGGCTTTTTACATAATTTAAGTGGGACGTTAATCTTTTTGAATATAATTAGGCTTTGCACAGTTTAATCTCCATAGAAATGGGTTTTGTCGACGGGAGAATAGACAAAATGACAGATTGTGATAAATGATAAATGATTTATTTTCTGTAAGTAGGTTCATACAAACACTTTTACACGTCAATCATAATTATGTTTTAAAACTAGATGAGGTCGGCGTTTCCTATCTGACTACTCTGAGAAGAAAGGCCGAAACAAACTCAGAGGTCACAGTCTCTTTTAAAGTCCAGACATAATCTTGGTCAGATCATGTGAAGAATATGTAGATTCGTGTCTGAAATGGTCTTTTGAGGAAAGAACCACACAGATTGAGTGGACCTGTCCAGTCAGTGCACGCATTTGTCGGTAATCGTGCAGCTCAACTCAGAAGTCAAGGAGCTCAACGATTCGACGAACAATACCAAAGAAAGGACATTTGGGTAGCCCGCATATAGTACTCAAACTGCCAGACCATGGTTAAAACTAACTAAGAAAAGAAAAAGAAAAAATCAATGACCCACATAGTCTTCACATTCACAATAATAAACAAAAAAAAAAAAAAAAAAAAATTTACATAGTAAATATTCATGTCATTGTATATAAAAAAGTTCATGTCAATATGTATATAAAGTCCAGAGATGATCTTGGTCAGATCATTGGAGGACCATGTAGATTTGTGTCTGAAATGGCCTTTTGAAGAAACAACCATACAGATTTGAGAGGACCTGTCCAGTCAGTGCACGCATTTGTCAGTAATCGTGTAGCTCAACTCAGCACTTAAGGAGCTCAACGAATAGACGAACAATACCAAAGAAAGGACATTTGGGTAGGCCGCATAAAGGACTCAAACCGCCACCGATGATGTTTATCTGTCATTTTGTCTATTCTTCCGGTGGTCATGCTACGTGATGAGGCTTTATTTTTATTGTAGCTTAGAGAGTATTTTGATCCTTTTTCAAGTTGCTTTGTCGATAACTAAATACTTGTGTTGTGCCAGCTGATTAGAAAATGGTTGTTCATCACTTGCCGTAATTCCAAAGATATAGGCGATTTTTTTTAAAATGAATTCGCTCGTAACATTTATGGGTAGATTGACTGTTCTAGTTTGTTTTAAACTCTTTAGATATTGCACGACTAATCTTTTTTCGAGGGGGGCGGGACCTACTCCGATATATTTTATGCGTCTGATATCTACAATATCTACAATATCAGATCAACGTGGGTGATATTCTACCTCTTTTAGTAATTTATGCGTAACATTATATTCAATTAGACTCTAATGTAATTAACGTTCTCCGACAATTAGCAACGGAAGCAATAAAAGGTGGTGTAAATGATGCGAATATTGCTCAGTGGTTGTTCACGTTGACAAGCGGACGCGATGGCCGGTGCGATAAAATGAAATCTTGAAATAGAAATAATTGATTTGCTTATAATGTGGGTACTTATACAAATAATTTATCGTAACCATTATAAAAATAAATACTTACATTTTTATAAATGGTCCCGATACATTTAACTTTACGGGATGCACATTTTTCAAACAATAGCAACTCTTTTCCAATTTGGAATTTAGTCAAAACAGTGGATAAGTTCACTTATCCACTGTTTTGACTAAATTCCAAATTTTCAAAAATTCTACGCATAAAAGAATCTTAGAATATAAATTATCAAAAATATTATACAAATAACATAAATATTCACCTATAACAACAAACCCCATATTCAGACAAGTGCCAAGACAGGCAATCAACTAGAAAAGTTCCGAGACAAAGCTTGGAAAATGATTCAACTGTCTGGCTAATTTTACCAAATCTTGAAGCATAAAGTTGTCGATAGAACATTTTTAGTTTTCATACTACTATTAACTCAAATATGATTTAAAAATCGAAATAAAATTAAACATCGTCAGCATTAGATTTCGGGCAGAAATCGCCAAAAGTGACCGCTCTCGCCTGCGTGCCCGCTTCCGCGCTAGTCCGTGAACAATCATTTATTTAAACACAGGCATAAGTGCTGCTTACACTTAATTGTATAATTCCTTGCTCCTTCCTGTTGCGATTAAAAAGTCGTTTAATTGTGGAGAGTAAAAGTCAATTAGATATGAGCCGATATTGATTATTGAGGCACTCTGAATTCGCGGATGTTTGTCTCAGAAACGGATGCTTTTACCGTTCCTTGGTGTTTGTTAGTTCTTCTATAAGATTCTTTCTTATAATGAACTGCTGAATATCATTTTCAGAAGCTTGCTTTTCTACCTTAACGTAAATAAAGTTAAGGTGCTTGTGAGTGACAATGTTTCCTATCAGGGGCCTAAGTCTACTAATTTATAAACGTCACAATGGTGTCATAATGGTTTTGACAGATTTGGCATACAAAAACTGTCAAAAACTAACCATTATGACACCATTGTGACGTTTATAAATTAGTAGACTTAGGCGACTAATTGGTCTGTTAAAACAATCTTTCCCGTGACCATTGCAATTCTGAAAATTGTGCCCAAAAGCCGGACTCATTGCTGGATGCAGTTCTCATTGGCAACCTGGCGTAATAGTACCACAGGCCAGTAGATGGCAATCAAACCATTAATGCTATTGCTTCTTCTCATAAAACAAAATGACACAAGACACTTTCCTATAATATTAGATATACCTAAGACTTTTCCATAAATATCCGCCCAACGCTCGGCGCTATCGTAATAGCTCAAAGTAATTTGTGTGGTAGCGCATATTTAGCGCTACCTGGCCACAGGTGGCGAGATTGCCACTAAGATATGGCCCCCAGTAAAACTTTTGTGGTGCACATTTATTCTTATTTTGGTCAGAAATCGTGACTGGTCCTTGCACGTGCCGTTCAAAACAAACCGTAGCCTCTAGTCTAGGAAAACGACCTTTGGAATTGATGGCTATATCGCCTTCCAACGAATGCATTGCGCGCTGCATACCACCCAACCTTTCCATAGTCTCAACTTCCACGGTATTGTATTGTCCTAGTAATGTGTGAGTGATTCCTTAGTGTGTATTGCCTGCCTCGAAGGGATGATTTACAAACTGTTTAGTGTTGTCCAGCGCACTTGTTTCACGCTGTGCGCGTGACGTCACGATTGCTTCGAGACGAATAGCTCATTCGGTTAAGGCATACCTTATGTAAAGCTGCTTTGCCTAAATACAGCGTTACGTCGGGCTGGAGCTGATTAGCCAAGAGATAGGAGGAATATTACTTAACGTACCACTCATGGCTTTTTATGCAATCGTCTAACAAAATTTGAGATTCTTTCAGCTATTTTCTTGGCACTCTAGTTTCACATCGTTAGAAGTTCGAACTTACCGGAGATCGAATCTCACTCGTAAACACACATTTGCATTTTGCCCAGTTTTGCGACTGCCACGAAGATTTGAAAGAGATCTGTTCTATTTATTGAGGGCTAATGTTTTTTTTAATACATTGTTTGTTTAATCAGTATTAAAGCATCACCATCATTATCTGTCACGATACCAACCCAATAAAATCACATAAAATAAATCAGTCTGAACTTTTACTAATACTGGTGGAGCCTCTCGAGTATCTGTTAAAGGAAGTCTAATTTACAACATAAAATAAGACGTGCGTTTTAAATCCTCCATGTAATCTCACAGACAGAGTAGCGAAAGACATACGACTAATGAAGGATAACTTTATGTCGCAAGTGAGAATATAATCTTAGTTACATCCTTATTTCAACGGGAATTCATAGAGACGTGCAAAGTGCGCAAACTGGTTCCCTTTGACATGCTATATCGGTGTTGACATTGTAGTATGTAATGGGTTAAGAGGCGGCTTACACTTGGGATTTTTTGACCCCTGAAAAAAAACTGTTATATTACATGGTAGGGGCTCCCATGAAGAGTAGAAACTGTTTCAGTATAGATATGTGGCGGCATCTACAACGCCACGTGCGAATTAAGCAAAAAAGACCTGACGTCACACAAATCCTGCATCGCGCAATTAGAGTTTACCGCGCGATCCACATTATGAGAGACTTCCCGAAATCAATCTTTGGGCAGTTGCCCGCTAGCTACAACACCCGTCTGGGCGGAGGATCCTCCCCTTTCTATAGAGAATGAGTGAACTTTACACCCTGCTCCTCATACCCCTAAAGATTTATGATTATGAGGTACTCAAGTCATCCTTTGTGACTGATTGGCCTTTCTGCTCCCTTGTATGGTCACCATGGTATTCATTTTATGAGCATAATTTTTTACGTTGTTAGTTATGTTAGGTATGGTTTCCTAAAAGAACGGTGGCCGCCACATACACATGACGTCACTCGCCGGTAAATTCAGACGCTATGTGCCGGCTTATCTTACCTATTCACTGCAATGATAACTTATCTTTGAAAATGCCACCTCCTGAACCGATTGAAGAGTGAAATGATTACCAATACATTTGTCATGATGAAATTCTGAAGTTTTGACTCTTGCCTTGGGCCAGTCAAATCAGATCGCAGACACATTAGAGTAATATTACTGTTACTCGTATATTTATTGGACTATGCCATAGAGCAAGTTACCGGATATTATATGCCATAAAGTCTATGGAATATAATATCCGGTGTTTTAGAAATGTCATGGTCACCTATTTGACCTTTGGGAAGGAATTATGTCACTTGGAGTAGTTCCGATTTAGATATTAGCTACATAGAATCTTTCGAAAGTATCTGATGTTGTAGACTCATCGGAAAATTATTGATTTGCAGCAAGTTTATGGTATACTTGATAACCTGATGTCTCCAGCTAACGTACAGTTTCAATCACAATCGGTTTCGTACGTAATTCCTAATCCATTACTTGATATGTTTGAAACGTTCGTCTGCTCAACAATGTAAATAACGCAATGAACGTCACTGAACTGTCAAAATGAATGACATAGCGATCTATTGCCATTTTATATGTGTTAGGCAATTACCCCGCAGATTATAATAGATAGTAAGTCAGCAGAGAAAAATATTGGCAATCCTTCTTATTAACGTCTAGTTAGTTGTTTCCCGTGAATTCTGTCGCAAACAAGTTTTATGTTTCTTCAGTATTTTAGACTCAGCAATGTCTGTCAGTCAGTCAGTCAATCAGCCAGACAGCCACTGAACTGTTTTATAGGTTCAGATTTTTTATCAAGAAAATCTCACTTTAAACTAATATCCGATATTTTTTCTGTAAGTTTGTTTGTGAAGCGGTTGTTTAGTCCATCAATGCATTAATTAAAGGATACCTGGTAGAATTTTTTGCTCAGCTGTGGGACAGTGTCGGATAACAAAAAGAAAATGACTAATTATAAACATTTTAGTTCTCTTTTTAGCAAGCACTTATTTTAAGTAACGCATTTTTTGATTAACGACTATAAAATTTGTCGATTAATCGTGAGTGTGCGCACCCGCATCGGGAGAGTGTAATTAAGACCAAAGTAAGTAGTTGTGTACAAAGGACAGATATACAGCCGTTTCTAATTGCAAATGTTATTACTCGGGATAAGATTGTTGAGCAGATAGCTACACAAGTTTGTAATCGCGTGATTTTCACCGTTAATTGCCACTTTTATACAAAGTATGTTATTTAATCATGATTTTTAATTGGTTGTTGAGTGTTTGTCACTTGTGTGTCTATGCGGTGATATTTCTAGCTTCAGAAAGTAAATGATTTCTAATAAAGTTAGGAGGTAAACTTGAAATACTTAACATGGAATCAAATTATTAAAACTTAAAGGAGTTGTGTGTTTCATCTGATCTACTCTACATTTAATTAATAGATATTTTATTCAGATTTAAAATTGGTACTTAAAATATTAACATGATATTTCTAGCTTCAGAAAGTAAATGATTTCTAATAATGTAAGGAGGTAGGAACTTGAAATAACATGGAATCAAATTATTAAAAGTTTAATAATTTCATTCACAGTCTTGAAAGGGTTTTGTGTTTCATCTAATCTACTCTACATTTAATAAATAATAATAAAATATTTTATTCGGTATTATTAAAATTGGTACTTACTTAAAATATTAACATAAAATCTTGGAAATAATTTACAAAGGATTTGATTCTATTCTAAAATCAAATCTTCTACAAAATAATCACTTTCCATGTAGGTTTTCTACATTTGCAACAAAAACCGTTAATGAAGCAGGCAAAAAATTGATTGCCAATGACCATCCTTCCGACATTCCTAATTACTTTCCAAGTAAGTTTAAATTACTAAGAAGCGGACAGTTAAACTGTCTAATGACATTGCCGTTACATGTAGATATCAATTCATAATTTATTACCTGCGTTTGCGCACTATCTGCCGCGGATGGCTTGTAAGTTTATGATGAATGAAACTAATTGCACTTTAGATAATAAATTTGTCAATAGGGTTAGACAAATTATTATCCTCGTAAATAAGATTTACTTATTTTAGATACGGGAGAATAATAAGACCTTTTTATGAGTCTGTGTACAGGTGAGTACGTAGTTCTAATTCTTATTGATGATTTTTATCTTTATTTATTGTACTGGTTAGTGTTAGTGTAATTTTTTTATGCGTCTTATCGATCAGAGGTGAAAGAGCGTAATTTCTAAAAATATGATTGCTACTGATGTTAGTTTGATATAGGTATTGTGAAACTATCGACTGCAGAAGAACTATCGAACTATCGGCTGCCGGCAAATGAAGGAATTAATTAAATGTTCGAAAAATCCATACTTCTAGTACCTAGAAATGAGAAAGTAACTTTGGTCTCTCTTTGTCTGCCTTCTGGTACCTTTTCACCCCATAACGGCTGAACGCATTTGGATGAAATTTGGCACACAGATAAACCATGACCTGGGTTAGGTGAGGTGGTTTTTTATCTAGGTACGTCCCCGTGGGATAATTACCCACCTCCACGCGAGTGAAGACACGGGCAAAAGCTATTTTGTTTATAAATGAGCACAGATGTGGTCAGCCCTGCTGACTGCGCAGGAGCACTAAGTTATGAGGGAGCGTGTGACGCTGATGTATTTACGATGAGCGCGCGCTTTTCCCGTGAGATTACAAGCGCAGACGCACCCCCCATCGGTTTAACTCCTAATTTTATTGGCGTAGAAAGGAAGGATGAGTACTTATTGGCTAATGATCTATTAACATTGCGTGACTGATCTCAATGCTAGTTAATTGTTTTGCGTAGGCACGGAACGGATAAAGTCCCCGGATGGGCCTCAGTTAGCAAAGCCATTTCAGCAAAATTCTTACATATGAATTAAATACAAAAGTTTGTTATTGATTTAGTAGAATTATGAGAATAAACTGAGTATTTATAAAACAAAAAAATATCCTTGTAGGTTTGTAGATTATTTAATTTTCCCACTTTAGAGCCAAAGATTCTTGTCGAACAAGGAACAAGCATTAATTGGCGCTAACTAAGCGCTAAGTTACTGTCCTTTTCTATTAAGCCTATCGATAACTTTACAAATATAAAAAAAAAACTGTAGATTTAAAATTTAGTTTTGCACGTAAGTTTGTTTTTTTTTTGTTAAAAAGGGGAAGATGGAATGGCAACAGTAGTTGTAGTCTGCCAACACTAAAGGCTGAAATACACATGCTATTAAAAAGCATGCTTATTTGCTAGTAAGTAGCATGCTTATTTATAGCATGCACTCTGTGTGTGTGAAATGATCATACTGTTTTAGTATTCAACGTGTTAATTGTGTGCTACTAAGTAGCATCTATTCAAAATTAGCATGCTTTTGTGCTAGAACATAGCATGTCTATTCCAGGCTCTATGTAAACCTTGATACACTGTCCACTTCCTCTTTCTGCCCACACCCCGGTTAGGATCGACAATACTTGTTGTAATTTGTGTGAATAGTAACTAATATTATAAATGGTAAAACGGCTGAACGGATTTGGATGAAATTTGGCACATCGGTAGACCATGACCTAGGAAAGGACATAGAATACTTTTTATGCCGATATTCTCACGGGTTCGAGACTAATGCGGGTGAAACCGTGAGGCGCAGCTAGTTAAGAATAAACCCTGAATACCTTAACTGTTTTATTATTAAAACAAACATCAATACAAAGTTCTCCCACAAGTAGGTCAGCAGAAGTAGTATCAAACACCTAAACCATAAACAATTCGACCTCATGCCCCACCATGAATGACAATGCCATAGGACGCCATGGAATTAACGGAGATGTGCAGTTACTTACCGCGAATAGTATCGGGAACAACCAAATATAATAACCAAAGGAATACTAAGTTCTACGTCGCGGGAATTTATATGTTTCGTTTACATATCAATTCATATGTAATGGATTACGAGTATTATCGCTTTGTGGTCACCGGTTTGTAATAGACCACCCTTTCCCACCCATTCTAATCTCATTCATAATCTGGCAAAAAAACCAATCAATTTACAAACATTTTTGACAAGTTTGACAGATTGCGACTTCAATGTGAACTTTTTTTAAGCACGAGAATTGGCCTTCTGAGTAAAATGATTGCTTTAAATAATTTTAGCCACTTATTTCTGTATCGGATAAGTCCGGAACATGAAAGGAGCCATACAAAACGCCGGCGCACCCTGGACAGCTAACATTTGGTAACGCAGAGTCTACCTGACTAATCCTTTCACCACTTTGTCCATGGTTTTGTTATTGTTCCATGGTTTTGTTATTGTTATTAGTAATTAACTGTTTATTTATTTTACTTCGATGGTCCTAGTTTAACATTTTTGTGGCTTTGAGTTCCAGTTTTAATAGCTATTATGTAAGTGGGCACGCCCTTTATGCTTGCATGGAGGCTTTTATTCGATTAAGTTCTGTTTACGTTTTTAATTTATTCGCTTGAGTAAGGATTTCGATGTTTTTTGTGGGTATATTGGCGTGTGCTAGCTGACATAAGGCAAATAATTTAATATAAGTTTGACGTTTTTTGCATTGCATTGCATATTATTTTGGATACTATTGTATAGATTCATTTTCTTTTCTAACTGATCAGACAGCTGTGCTGCTGGGGAGTTTGTTGCGCCACTTCTTCTTCCCAGCTAAAGCACTAGGAAGTGGTGAAGGGCGGGCGTTTTTGGGGGACTGTCTTATGTAATTTTGACGTTCGAAAAGTGCTGATTCTCAGCCTAGTTTGAATAAATGACTTTTGATTTTTGATTTGATTGACCACGATGGTACACTTAAACGGCTCTCTTCAGAGCCATGTCCAGCCGGCCCTATGTCAGGGCCAAATAACAACGTCTCCAAGGGCACCCACCACCAGGTTTCCAAGCCCACCCTCATTGTCACCACAGTAAATATTGAATATCGGATAAGTGGAGCTCGTCGCTAAGAAATAACAGCCGCACGGGTCGATCCATCAAGTTAAGGTGCGCTTGCCGGGGTTGGTACGTGGATGGGTAACCATCTTCACATACCGAGACTCCTCCGTGCTTCGGAAAGCACGTTTAGCCGTTGGTCCCGGCTGTCATTCGTGGATCTTTGACAGTCGTTACGAGTCGTCAGAAGCCTGAAAGTCTGACAACCAGTCTTACCAAGGGGTATCGTATTACCCGGTTACTGGATTGTGGAGGGCAGATAGGCAGTCGCTCCATGTAAAATACTGGTATTCAGCTGCATCCGGTTAGACTGGAAGCCGACCCCAACATGATTGGGAAAAGGCTAGGCAGAATGAAAAATGATCGGTTATGTGGTAATTGTAACTTACTGGTGATTTTGCTACTAGTTGGAGCAGTGTCTCTAATTTTGTCAATAGCTAGCGTTTATTCTGCAACAAATTGATGTATATTAGTTTTTATTTCCATTTCAACAACATATTGACCAATCAGATGTGCTCCACCAAATTATATCATTTGTAAGTTATGATCGGCAATTGGATCGACAATGGTCTCTTGACCTGAGTCGCGGTCAATTCAATTTGCGACAGTGGACAGTTCGCCAATCGCAATGAATTACTTTCTTTGTTCTCTTATCTAAAGCCCTTACACTTGCAATATGTTTGCACAATATTTATATTGCGCAATACGATTAAATCAGCCCTTGCACTCAAACGGTCCATTATTTTCACGCAATCAATGGGCCGTCAATGTTATTGACGGCCCATTAAGCTTCAATGTTTTCGCGTGAGCAAACCCGCGCAGTGCTTATTCTGCACTGTGCGATTAAAATATGGTGCAATAAAAATTTAATATCGCTCAAACTTTTGTTCAATCATTGCGTAATCTTCAATATTGACCCTAAATGGTCAAAACATTGCGCAATTCGTGCTATTGTGCAATATAATTGATCGTTTATGGCTCGTCTTAATATCGATTCTTCATAATTTACGGAGAGTTGGGAAAAAATGAGAATTTAACGTCGTAGTATTTTTTTTGCTTTTGCTGCTGTGCTAGAAATTAGGTTCAAGCTGATTGGCAATATTGTGACTATAGTTTTTATCATTTTCTTTGAATCGTATTGAACTCTAATCCATACTGTCCAAATGTAAAATTGATGTCCACCGCTTATCGCCTACTAATAATTTAATGACTTCCTTTCACAATCAAAACTGTCCCATAAAGGATTCACAGGTGGCAAACATAAATACAAATCAACCAACCGATTACTAATTATAACGCCAAACGTCAAACTAAATAGGTGTAATACCTCTTTTGACACAAACCATAGACTATAGTGGCCAGTATTCATGTCACAGACGAAATCAACAGTATGCCTGTGGCCCTTCGGCATGCATCGAATAATGAGTGGTTGTCATTCTGTAATGACGTGTGTTACAAATTGCAGGGCTATTCACGAAAGTAAAACAGGAAATGTTCGAAGGGAAATAAAAATGTATGCCGTGCGTGTGTAATTGGTCTAAGTTACGAAATAGCGTTGGTATGCAGGTGACTTCACGTGTAGTCATGGCTTTTTTTTGGTCAATTGACTTTTGATATGGTAGACTTGGAATTTTCTTATTAGGGAGTTGAAATATAGCTCTTTTTATGGTTTTGTGTGTACGGTTTAAAATGATTAACGTGGTTTAGTTTACTTATTAGGTTTATTGTAACATGCCTGCTCATTTGTGATATGTTAACATTAGCTCAGTGATTTTTCGGTATTTTCTCACCTATTTTTTTAAGATATACCTATTTACTGGTTGCCAGTTAACACTCACGTAGGACATAAGGCTGTTTAAACAGTATCTTGTGGCTATCTTGACATATAATCATACGTTATTAGAGCGGTATTTACTCGTATTAGCATGCTTTCCAGTTCTGCTGATCCCCCAAGGGAGTATGTAATGAGCTTATTTGCTGTAGCCGCTCTGTAGTTTCCTGTGAGACTGAAGCTATAGCTCGCAGCATCCCCATATGATCCCTATGATCTTATAGTTAGTGACAGATTACCTTTTCTTGTTATTCGGACAAAACATGAAACCCCTTGTATTTCTTCTATCATTTCAGTTCCCCCTGAACTGAAATGATGCCAAGTCTACTAATATACGTACGTTGCAATGGTTTCTCTATTTTAAGTTTTTGACAGATTTGTCATACAAAATCTGTCAAAAACTCAAAACCATCAGCTCCATCTTGGCTCAGAGATCATCGCAACGTTTGTTAATAAGTAGACTTTAGACCCCTGGTAGGCACGCGTAACATGACCACCATAATAGAAACGGGTTTTGTCGACGGAAAAATAGACAAAATGACAGATTCACAATAATAATCTGTCATTTTGTCTATTCTTCCGTCGACAAAATCCGGGTGTGTAAAACTATCTTATGCTGAACACCATAAGATAAATAAATAAATAAATCTTTATACCACCATAAATTTAGGTCTAATAAAAATGGCTTAAGTTAGTGTTCTAGAGTACCTGTATCTTAGAAGAAAGTGTCCCTTCAAAGTGATGTGCATATAGAAAATAGGACACACATTATACAATAATCCATTAGAGCAAGATAGTTCCACACTTAACACGCTTCCCAGCCATTTACAATCTTCATTTCTTCTACATAGGTAGTAGAATATTTTATCTAATACACCCATGAAGGTTCAAGTGAAGGCTCACATAACATTAACACGGCTCATGGGTTGTATCAGGTGCATCATCTTGTGTAATCTGTCAAGGCAGCTGCATAGTGCATAATATACTCTAGGTTCGTACCGATAACAATATTTATTGCAAAAGACATGGCCTGTAAGGAAAAAAACACATTGTAAAAAAACATAACAAAGTCTGAAATCTTTAAATAAAGACTAGACAAATATCACAATGTTTATTTATTTTGTCGGTCTATTAATAATGGCAGGTACAGTTAAAGCCTCATCAAATGTATCACGTAGCGCATATAGGTAGGTACAAATGTAATTTTTCCCTTGTTAATATTGATGACATGAAAGCTGTTAGGCCCTAACTGAGGTCTGAGACTATCAAGACTGCATAGATATTATAAATGAATAAAGTCACTTTTCGTGTCTGTCTGTGACTGCGTTGGTCTTCTAAACTATGCAACGGATTTTGATGCGGTTTCCACTATCATTTAGATATTTTATTACATTACTAGATACATAATTAAAATAAAAATTGAAAATAAATTTCAAGGTAAAAAATTATACACAAACCAGCAAAAACTTAACAGCTGGTTCACTCATAAAAACATAGAAACAGGGATCTAATCCAGTCAATGGTAACGTCCACGCAAGCTTCCGTGTGCGCGGTGGTCAGGCAGCGGATGCATTCGCGGAACAATGCGCCCGCGCAACTCGGTCAGTGACCCCGCGGTCAGCACTGATTACCACGGAGAAGTTAATGAATGAAATGCTAGATAGGGATTTTTACTAGAATATCCATAACTTATAGCTGACAAGCATCTTTGTAAATGTTATGGCGGGCCCTGCTTGTGATGAAGATGTCGAAATCCTATGTTAAGGCACTTACAAACAGGCGCGACGCGACAGCGCGACGCGACTTTAACAATACAATTTCTAAGAAAACTTCATGGTAGAACAATTACCGGTGGCGCGTTGCGCGACAAGTCGCGCCAGTGTGTACGAGCGTTTATTCGGTATATTCCATGATATTTCTCAATTTAATCACAGTAATTTTGATTCGTTTGTTGCAAACCTTAGTTCATAACATTTTTCATAGAATTTTTCGTGTGGACAGAAACGTCAAATTAAACAAGTAAAAGCATTTTCCCGAACATATAAATTCCATATATTGATTACATCGATGTAGTGCCCCTCCACCTATAACACAATCTAACATTGTTATCCACTGAAACAAGCCATTTAAGCTAAAGAAAGCGAAAACTAAAAGAACATTTCTAAATTAACGTGTCTTCAAGTTTTCTCACAAGGAAAGTCAAAGAAAACCTCAGTTAAAAGACGTTCTTGTTCTTGTCAATGATTTCTTTGATGGAGGGAAAAGTTTTTCTGCCTTCGTCTTGTGTGGTCGTTGCGTTTAACTTCCACTTACGAGTAGTAGGTACCGACGACTCGTAGTACTGCTAGTTAAAGATGCTATCCCGCGATAAAGCATCTAATGGAGTTTCATGATGTTTTATGCGATTTAATTTCCTCCTGGCGGCACCATAGAGCTTGTAAACAGTTTTATATAGGTACTCGTCTGTTCGTTTTTCAAAAGATTAATTGGAAGGAAAATTGCACGTGAGCGTTTTTAAATGTTGTCTTCCTGTTCCTTATTTGAATGTACTGCTCCCAATGATATTCTAATAAACAGATATGTTATACACGTACAAAACAACAGAAAAAAGTGTTCCCCGCCGAGCGGCACACTCGTAAGCGTGTGTGGCTCAGACTAAAAGCAATATTTCCCAATTGGGTACTTTTCTAGTCTTCACGTTTTGCGCGCTCATAACATATCTGTTTACTAAAACATCATTGACTGCTCCTGTGTTTTTTATTGTTATTTCTGATTATTTTATTCTGTTGTTGTCTCTCATGTCAAGGGATTTTAAAGGTTGTTGTTTCAGTAAATCAATTACGGCAGTATATAAGATTTGATTTGAAAGAAAATCTGATCAGGATATCAGAAATCAGGAGGAAATCTTGTTGTTTGTTAAAACATCCACGAATATCTTTCAATAAATTCACAAAATGTTTAAGTGAGCTCGTAGATCTCTTACAAAATGGAAACTAAACGGGTTGAAACTTCAGCTCATTGAATATTGCACAGTTCCTTATGCTTACTAACTAGCACATGAAAAATGCTGCTTTTCATCCCACTTTTTAAATCCAACCCTTTTATTGAAGTAGGTAAAAGAAAAGAAAATAATCCACCTAAATATTTTCGCAGAAATTGCACAAATAATACAATTCATGGTAAATGGCGTCATAATAATATAATATGAATGCGTGTATTTTCATTGTGCTACTATTAGGGCTTAATAACAGCCACTGTTATGTTTTAAATATAAGCAACTTTCTATAAAAAACAAAGACACATGCGATACAAAGAGTTACATAAACAATTATTAAAGACGAACAAGCCACTTCGCGTGCTTGTTCGTCTTTAAGTCCTTTTCATTGCAAGTAAGTAGCAGTTTGTCGATCAATCACATCGGTTTCGACACACGAAGGAATGTTAAGTCTATCGAAACAGTGAGTTATCGCCTTAATATCGAGAAGAATAGTCCGTGATACGCTCCATTTAACTGCTGTTGATCTGTGTTGTAAAGGTGCGTACATATCTGATTCGATTTTATCGATCGATATGTACGATCAGATCATATCGAGCATTGAACCAATCCGTTCGCTAAATATGGTTATGAGAATAGCTTTAATTAAGTAACTAATAGAAATTATCACACAAATATTGCTCTTGGACCCTTATTTTTTACTTTGTTTTTTTTTTTTGACAATTCGTTAATTTTGTTAGTTTTAAATGCTCCTTTTTTACTATTTGTATTTCCTGTGCGTGTCCCAAATAAAATATTTTTCTTTCTTTCTTTCTTTCTTAGAATCCAGCGTTCATTGAGGCGTTCATGTTCAGCAGTGAAGATGTCTATGATGTGTTATGAATAAATCGTATAAGCTCCTTCGAGAGCGATATTTTCTTAACTGGACTCGTCAAACTGACGGCTTATAAATCGATAACGAAATCGTGCAAATCTGTAGACACCTTAACAAGTTAATATTCGTAAATGCCGATAATTCACAAAGATACGCTTAACTGATACTCTTGAAATAATTTAGATCAACTTAAAGAAGAAAGCATAAATCTATCCAGCTGACAGTAATCTAACATTTCAGATTTAAATAAAAAGCATGTATAAAATAAAGAAACTCTATCACTTTCTAATTTATAATAAGTTTTCAGCGAGAATTATAAGCGGAAAATTGTATTTTTAATTAACTGTTTATGAATCGGAGACAATGGAACTGAACTGTAAAATTACTTTCATTTTGCAGAAGCTAGGGTTGTTACACAACATATTATACTCAATCAATCTCAACTATGTTGCGGTCGGCTTCCAGTCTAACCGAGTACAGCTTAATACCAGTATTTTACATGGAGCGACTGCCTATCTGACATACACAATTCAGTAACTGGGTACTACGATACCCCTTGGTAAGACTGGTTGTCAGACTGACAGAGATCCAAGAATGACAGCCGGGACCTACGGCTTAACGTGCTTTCCGAGTCCCGGAGAAGACTCGGTATGTAAAGATGATCACCCATCCACAGACCAACCCCGGCAAGCGTAGCTTAACCTGATGGATCGACCCGTGCGACTGTTATTACTTAGCCACGAGCTCCTCAGCCACATATAGTGTGATCGAATATTTTCAGGCCATTGTCACGGTTAATGAGAATAGGAAACTATTTAATGAAATCGGAGTTTTACATAGAAAATATTATAAATTAATTCATTATCTTTATTTCAGACAGAGTATGCTGATAGAGTCCATATTTTTTTTTACAAAGATAGCGTTAGTTGGGATGTTAGTAGTAACCGTTACAATTTTAAAATAACATTTTACTTAAATCTAAGGTTAGTGTTACAACTTCTTAGAGCGGATTTCACCAATGAAACTGAACGCGATCAGCACATCTAAATCTAGTTCAAAAGCAGTCAGTGTCATCATTGTTATAAAATATTTGACATTGACAGCTCTTAAACGCATTCTAGATGTGCTGATCGCGTTCAGTTTTAATGGTGAAATTCGCCCTTATAGGTTAGCACCGCATGCCCCATAAACGTAATAATCGTTTGACATTTGGGGCGGTGCTTAGTAATTTTAAGAAAATAATATACCTAGCCAGGTACATCCCTAAAGTCGAGCAATCATGTAAACCGTCACAGTTCATTAGGTTGGCGCCAAAACTTTCAGCTTTTAAATACGATTATTTATGAACGTCTTGTCCGATGCAATACTATAAAGTAGAAGATGCCCGGTAAGCGTATTAAATGCGAATAGCTACCGGTCACAAATCATAATAATCTATGTATCTTCAATCCGCTCCGGGGGTAGCCAGAGGCTAATGTCCTTGCGTAACGAACCCAACAGATTTATTGCACCACGGACTTGTGCTCTCTCTATCATACCCTCAACGAGTGAATGAAATGCCACGATGTATTAAAAGCATGTACCGCAAATCATATCGTGATTTAACTCATAGTATTCAGAATTATTTTCAAGCTGTAAATTATTGTAAGGGTCTTATGAGAACGAATTGGGTTCTGGCTAAGCGCCGCGTTGAATATGCTGGTGAAGCGGAGAAACTAGGAATTGTTATTGATTTGTGTGATTGTGATCTTTGCTGAATTTAAATTATAATACTTTCAATCTGCCTAGCCTTTTCCCAACTATGTTGGGGTTGGCTT
The DNA here is from genome assembly GCA_914767815.1 of Eupsilia transversa. NCBI lineage: Eukaryota > Metazoa > Arthropoda > Insecta > Lepidoptera > Noctuidae > Eupsilia > Eupsilia transversa. The sequence continues at coordinate 8,818,871 of OU611893.1, read as the reverse complement.
CCAGTCTAACCGGATGCAGCTGAATACCATGTTTTACATGGAGCGACTGCTTATCTGACCTCCATAACCCAGAGACTGTAATGCGATACCCCTTGGTAAGACTTGTTGTCAAGCTTGGGCTTGTCGTCAGACTGTCGGATCGACAGAAGCTTCCACTCAGCATAATGCTGTGCTATGGGGGACCCACAGCACAACGCTGATTTTCAGTGGTTACCCGTTATACTCATTTCCGTCTCATCGTAATCATGAAGATGACAAAACTAAAGGTCGATTCACACATATCAGTGAGCCCACAGTTCCGGCACAGTACCGCATCAGTGATAATTATTCTTTCAAACATTCTCTATGGATGTATTCACACTTGTCAGTGTCAGTGTCGTCTCAGTACCGTCAGTGTCAGTGCCGGCACCGGCCATCACGGCCGTGATCGGCGACGACGATATTTTATCACGGATCACTGACGCCGCTGCATCGAAAACAAAATGGAGGACGAGGTGTTGATTGAATTAGTTAGTTTAATTAATTCTTTGTATAATGTCACGAATTCTCCTTCAAGATTCTCTTAACTTCCATGCTTCATGTACCTATTTTCTTTTTTTTCCTCGATTCTCTTCTTCTTCTTCGTCTAAAGCATGTCTATCATAGCTAATTCTGTGTTATTGAAGAGTGCCATCAAAACAATCGACGTCAACGCTAGTCTGAAGGGAACGTCGTGCACGAATAGACCCGCAGAGAACTGTACTGTGCCTGATATGTGTGAATTGAAGCACCGACGCACCACTGTAGCACGGATACGGAACTGTAACGGTACTGTGCCGGAACTGTGGGTTCACTGATATGTGTGAATCGACCTTAAACGGTACACCTATCACGTTGACAACCAGCATTCAAAATGAAGTATGTTAGCATCAGAAGTGCGATTCCAATCTAAAAGTAGTTCGATCGTAATTCAGTTAATCAGATCATCCGATCATATCGGTATCCCCTCAGGATTTTTCATTGTATGCGAGTTCAACAATAGGTATTCATTGGCTGTAATACGCTATATTTATCCTCTCGCCAGCGTTTCAGACATGACATTTTAAATTGTTGTAAAATACGACGCCTTATCTCACTGGGTCATCAGGTCTCTGAAGAAATTCGGAGAAAATAATCTGGTAGCTTTTTAAACGAAAGATTTTTTTTTCATGTTTTTTTTAAAGGATGAAAATGGTAGTTTGTGAATAGTTTGTCTGTTACAAATTTCAGACTTTTTCAGATACAAAATTTGATGCTGATGTTTATCTAAATAATCGAACACTAAATTAGAAAAAAACTTGACTCAATTCGTGACTTTTATTTATTTGAATAAAGAAACTTAATTCAGTAAATAATCATTTTTTAATTTACACGGTACCGTTTAACGATTAACACGCTTTATCTACAGATTTCTTTCTCTTCATAGAAAATGTAAAATACAGTATGAAATAAAAATAAATTTCATCATTAGCATACTACAATCGAATGAACTAATTCATGGAACGCAAGAAGCATGGTCCAATTAGCAATGTTAATTTTAACTTTTATGTTTTTATCGTTAGTCGGGCAAGATGAAACGCATGCGCATCTTGATTTAAATGATTTTCTTTTGAACGTTCATCTCGGTCAAGTGAGCCCCTATCTATGCGGTTTCACGGCGCAATGATTAATAGCAATCGTATGCACGTATCGGAACAAATGTGCATTGAAATGTTGCGTGTACGCATGTTAGGGTGACCGCGCTTTATTGGTTCGTTTGATACAGTTTTATGACTGTGGTAGGCCGTGATTAGAGGTTTAGAATATAAATTCCAGCAGTCGTTACTCTAATTATGGGCATGGTCTAACTGATATAGTACATTTCTGAGTTATTGTCGGAGGTAGTTATGTTCATGTCGACAGACATAAAACATCAAGAAAAGCCTGCTAAACAGAACGCAACGTCCTGTCTTTTAACGTTTTGCTCCATTCAAGAAGTTCAAACTATTAGTCGATTAGCCAATTAACCTATAAAAACTAAGACAGACGGCTAAGTTAACGTAGTTTTGACAGACCGTTGTGTTATTTATATCTATTCTACATTTTGTTTCTGAGCGTTTCCCGGAATGTCTCTTTTTTAACGTGGGATTTATGGTTACCCTACACCTGCTTATAGGAGTTTGAATAAATCATCGAACATTTTTGAGAGTGTGTGTTTGCCCGTTTTTCAAACAAGTATCTACTTATAGACTGTAACAGATGCGATGCTGCAGCGTGATGGCAGACGTAAATAAATGATGCCATTTCGATTGCGAAAGTATATTAATGGTTATTGCAGTAAATTAATGAAATTAGCATTACAAAGTAATGAGATTTATGAGCTTTTAAATTAAGTACAAAGAGATAACTGTTTTTTTAATTTTCAATTGATTTTTATTGCAGTTATATCAACCTAATGGTTTGAGAAATTACACCAACCCAGATATAATTATAACCCACTCAATGGCGGCTAACGAGATAGCGCTAAAAGGGTTGCATCATTTCGCGTTCACATAGATGCGCGCGCGACGATCGCAAATCCATGCGCTGGACGTTTAATTTTAGGGCGTCTCGTTCCCGGAGCCACGAGGAAGTGCACCGGCCTATTTCAGTCCGGCCCTTTGTTGCTCCGTTTATTTCTGTTTACGTCGCGTTTCGTAACTTTACGACCGACTCTCGGATGCGCAAGCGCACGCTCTGTTGCAACAGTTATTAACGGCTGCCCGGAGCGAACCCAATAAGAAATGCTATTCTGTATTGTAGCGATGTAATCGCTCTCTCGTCAACACATGTCTATTCGATTTTAAATCGATACGATTAATCGTTTTATAATGATGTTTATAAATTAAGTATTGTGAATAATGTTATCGATTAATTGAAATTTATTGTCCCCACGTTAGCGACTTCATTTCTTTGGACGCTGTGCATTTGTCTTTATTATCTTTAGGGCTGCCAGGTGCCTCTGTGCTTAAAAGTTCTTATTTATTTTTTATTGATGGCCACAATATTTTATTATTGTTTATTATTTTTATTACAAAGTTATATTATATAAACATTCGTAAAGTACTAGTAATTGCATGTGCAATTTGAAAATATACAACCTTCTACATCCTTTTAATTTGGGCAAGTTAAATATTTCTCGTTGTAATTGACATTCAACATCATTTTGCTTATTATGCAATTAACATAACATCACGCCTTGTTTCCCCGAAGGGTTGGGCAGTGGTGTACCTATCTATAGTACACCCACATTTCACCAGTGTTGCGTATTAAATAAATAATCAAACATTTTCAATTCCATAACAAAGACTGCAGGCGGTGTTAAATAAAAATGCTGAGCAAAAATTCTAACGCCACAAGCATTATGCATTTTATTCCAGCAATAAAACTTGCATTACACCGTAACGACATCCCTACAACCTGCTAATGTGCGTACATCAATAAGATAAAACCATATTCGTACACGGGTGCGAATAATTGACCTCTAGCTCATTCCCACATCGACGCAGACTTGCCGGGTACTCGAGCTTATTGCGCTGCCGAGGCGTTAGAAAGCGCTTATCGTCAGCTAACTGCTTACTTCTAAATGAAGTGTCGTGATTTTTATCGATAAAGTCTACCGGTTGATTAATTGTTGCCACGACTTGCCCCCGCGCAGCTGGGAGTGACACTGGGATTTAAATGGTTGTGAGAAACAATAGTTACCTATTGTGTATACCAATACTTACCTACAGTTTAGTTTTCTTGCTTGGGAAGGGGTGGACGACTTAAAATAATAACTTTGGTGTTCTTCAAGCCTCTTTTGTCTACAACAGTAATTTGTTAAAAGATTTTAATTAGAGCTTCAGTAGGTAGTTAAGCCAATATCAGACGCTTCACCTTTTTGTTCATTTTCGCCTTTCATTCGGCAACTTAATCAATACGAGAAAAATGAATTTATTAGTGAACCGATTGAATGATGTTGGATTTCGCCACTCGGCGGCATCTTTCACTCGCCTACCGAATGATCGAAAATTTAATGAAGGAAGCAGGTGAACGTTAATTTTGTCAGTGTCGTTTGAACGTGGAATGAAACAAAAATGAACTTTCAATCGAGTGAAGAGTCTGATATTGGCTTTAAAAAAACTTACACAAAAACAAACATTACTAAACTAGAGCCCCAAAAGGGCAGTGAATGATAAAACAATAACTTTCAAAGTGTACTTGCAAACCTACTCCACGTAAAGTATTACAAGTATGAAGTATTTCCACGTGGTTGGTCTCCTTTGATGTCTGCGAAAGATTCTATGCGCGTTTGCACTTGCCAGATGTATTTACGTAAGGAAGTATTGCTTGACGCTCTTCATTTCAAGTTATTTTCTTTACTAAGGATTTGATAGACTTTGACATTTAGAAAGTCTTAATTAATTTCAATACTGTTGTGTACGTTGAAAATAGAAGTTTATTGTTTAAATTAACCTCTCAAAACCACTTAATATCTCTCTCTCTCTTGCTATCCATTTACGCATTTCCATGTAGCCGTCATTTCGGATTTGATTACCTTTCCATTATCATGCAATCGGTATGAAATGAAAGGCGGCGCTGGTGCTGACCGCTTTGGGAGGCAATTCTCTGGTAATATGAGGCGACTAGTGCCGTTCATGTTTAATCGCTCTGATTCATGGTAAAGTTTAAGATGTTGTACTTCATATTTTGATATTCCTTAGCACTGCAAATGATTTATTTTGGATGTATATGTCGCAGCCAACTAGTTTAAATAGCCTTTTAGTTAACAGCTTGGCCTTTTTACTAAACGTCGCTGTTCTACTAGCGGTCTGAATGGTATTGGTTATAGGTTAGGTTGGAACTATGGCCAACCACGCGCGAGCCGATCGAGCGATGCGAGCGGTGCCGCGGCAGCAGTTAAATGAACGGCTAATCACACTAGTTTGCTGCGACATACACGCACATGTTTGTGAGATGGACTGTTTTACAAAATTTGAAAAAATTCCGGTGAAGAAACACGAATAACTGATGAAAATGATCAAAATATGAGGAAAAAAGGTATTTACCTATAATGAACTTACAATAAAGGTATTATTATTATCTTTTTTCCCCATATTTGGCGATGAATAAAGGTTTTTTCCGGGATATTTATACGTTTATTGTCTATCCATTAGCAATCCGATACTGAAGTGCTTTTAACTAGGTAGGTCCTCTAACACTTTTAGTAATAAGTTATAAGTAGAACTTGGGTCCTTAAGCACGCTGTGTTAGTAACGCTAGCATAACTTAACGCATTAACTTAGCAATAACCGTAACATAACAAAACGTAACGTTTCTTACCGAAACCATTCTACTAGGAAAACCTCTTACGCGTATGACCGGCGCTAACGGCGGGATCACTAAGATCTACAGTTAAAGCGAAAATAGCAATCTGCGCGGGCGCGGGATGAAATCCATTCTGTGTTAGTGTGCGGTTACAGTGATGAGGCGTTAGCGGGAATAGTAATGATATCATGACCATAATATGTGATGTGCTCTATTGTGAAACCACACAATGTGATTATTTTTATCTATTTATCTATCTATTTTTATCTATGTTAGGCAGGTATTTCTATTGTGCTGATTGCCTCGTTTTATAACACACTACGTTGCGGGCTTTCCTTACCCATACATTTTGCAACTTTTTGAGTGATTATTTATAGCTTAATTGACCGTAAATATCTTCGTAAACAATCAATCATAATTACTTATATCACAATAACGTATTGCAATATAATTTCATCATTACTACAATTAAACCACAGCTCAGGTTAAACCAGTTTCGTTCATTTTAGGTAGAAAGGCTGCGACCATTTCAATTTTCCATTTCTTTGAGTTTTCTTCCTATTGCTAGATACTTTTAGATTTTCAAATTTTACACTTTTTGGCTGTTACAGTTCTCTAGATCAAAATAACTCTTAAATCTAAATAATAAAAATATCGCTTTACAGTGTACTAAAATATTGATGATGAAATATGAATATTTAGTTACAGATGTAAAAAAAGCATTTGGATACTTTTTTTTTTGCAACTAAATCTTCAAACAAATTCAGTGTTATTATTGCAATCCATAGTTAACATTTGAAGTGCACTTTAGAACGATATTTCGTATTTCGAAACAGTAATATTATCAAAATTAATAAAAATAGTAAATATTTGACAGCTATTTTGCGACGTTGTTGGCAGCTTTTAGAACGCACGCTTTTATTTAACATAGTCACCGCCTTACCAGCAGATTTCTTGCCACTGAATAACTGAAGGCGTTTGATTGATGCGCTACAATGGCATTCCTGTGACGTAACTGTTCCAGCTTCCGTTAGCTTGTAGGTTGTAGTACAACTCGTGATGCAGGGAAATAGGATGCGCAGAATAGGAATGTGGTGATAATGAAATGTGGAAATTGATATTAGAAAAAAAAAGTGTTTGTATTTGAAATAGTGTCAGGGATATGGGATTCTCTTACTGCAGCAGGTATTTTAACGGATCCTGCTTGGCTAAGTAATAACAACTGTAAGCCTCGATCCATCAGGTTAAGCTACGCTTGCCGGGGTTGGTCCGTAGATGGGTGACCATCTTTACATACCGAGACCCCTCCGTGTCTCGGAAAGTACGTTAAGCCGCTGGTCCCGGCTGTCCTTCGTGGATCTTTGACAGTCGTTACACCGTCAGAAGCCCGAAAGTCTGACAACCAGTCTTACCAAGGGATATCGTATAACCCAGTTACTGGGTTGTGGAGGTCAGATAGGCAGTCGCTCCATGTAAAATACTGGTATTCAGCTCCATCCGAATGGAAGCCGACTCTAACATAGTTGGGAAAAGGCTAGGCAGATTGATTGAGGTACATGCAAACTTTTAAAAGAAAAAAAAAGGTTCGGAAAGAGCAGTATCATAATCATTTATTTATCAGAATATCGAATTACTTTATCTATCACTAACTTTATTTATCATAGAATCGAGATGCATTTCCCAACCAAATGCCAAAAGGTCATTAGTTATGGCGGGTCACGATCCTCAACGAAGGCATTCGACTAGGAGAGAGAGAAGGATGAAATGCAATACAGAAAATCTCTAAGTCAAGTCTGTGGTTTGTCTCACCAGACATCTCGTAAAAACCATTGAGATTAAGGGTCCTCCTTACTTTGTTATAAATACTGTAACCTTATCTATTCGATCGTAATCGACGGATTTATTTCAAGATCAGATTCCTATGAAATTATTATCTTAACAGAGAAAAGGGATGTTTGAAGTAGTGTTTATATAATTGTTCACCGTTATGAACAAGTGGTAAATTAACATTATTTATTTGCTTTTTCCGTATGTTTTAAATGCGTATTATAGAAATTAATGATTGCCTGTATTTTACAGCAAGAAAATTTGACTTTCACTGTACTTAGAACATTACTATCTTACAAAGGTTACATTTACGATTAAAAAAATAACGTTAACGGTTTTACCTGATTAGTATTTAAGCCGACATAGTTCTCAAGTAAAAGAGTTTATTCTAGCGTCAATAAAATCTTTTCTAAAAAAGCAATAAAGCTATATTACAGAGAGACACGTTTTCTCGCGCCAGAATCTGCGCAAGAGTGTAACAACTAAGTAAGTGGCCACAAAGAAGGTTTTTTATGTGGCCACGCGACTAGAGTCGTGCTTCAAGCGCGTGATAGACGCTGATGGCGGCCATTACCTAGTGATACCGAGACGTATGGTCACCTCTAAACGATCTACGCTTCAGGAAGGGCCAGTCTTAATGGCTAGCTGTGCTTTGACTGTTTTACGATGCTGATGGCTCGATGGCGAGACGAGCTATCGGAATGATTGCGCTATGATAGGCTAGGACTAATTGTGATGGGATTTAGTTGATGTGTTTACAATACGGCCAAACTTTCGCGCATGTTCTCTCACTCACACTCGCCTTATGTCATCATTTGTTTCCTAATAGTACATTATGATACAAGTGTGCGGTGTTGGTCATTACACACGAGACGGTATTGTCCGCGCGAGCCGCAGGCGAGCGCGATAAGGTAGTCGAGAGTGTAATGATCAACGCACTCGCGTTTCATACGACGTTTTTCAACACACTTGCGAGGAAATAAACAGACTTGTAAGAATGTATGCTACAATAACGTAATTATAAAGTTCAACTGACCATTGTTGCCATGTACTGATTATCCGGAGCTTCTTTTGAAAACTTTTCAACGTAGGTTGGTGTTACTTTAGATTTCGTATTGATAATATTATTTTAAATATGTATTAGTCTATGAAAATAACCACACAGCGAAACCGGGAACAAATATGTATGGAAAATGGCGCGACGGTTTTTTTTTTCCGCAGTTGTAAATAAAGGCACTGGCAACTGGCAAACCCGCTAAACAGCCTACACCTATTAAAAAATGTATAAAAACAAAATAATATTTTGAAAGACTGAAAAATGCGTGTATTAGATTTTCAGCAGAAAAATACACCTTATATTACTATAAGTACAGTAATCAAATTGTAAATGGTTAAATAAAATATAATAAATAATGGCAACATTCCGTTCAGTCGGCATGGACATGGCATGGAGTCGCGCGCCGCCTCCTAAAAACTATACGACCGCATTCCGAGATATGCCCTAATCGCCCACACTTCTCACATCAATATTTTGCGTCCCAATTTAGTTATGATATGATTATGAAAGCTGAGGGCTGTCATCAATTTGGAACGCTAGTGAATGTGCTAATGCTGGGGCCACATTGTCGCGATAAAGCGAACTTAACTCCACGGGCTCTCTTTTATTCAGCGAGACGTCGAGCTGTGTGCGAGAGAGAGCGCGCGCAGTATAGTTTGTCTTATCGCGACAATGTGGCCCCAGCATATCAGTGCTCGCCCAACGTCAAAACTTAAAACATTACTTATTTCTTTGTGTATAGCCACAAATTTCTTCCTCTTTTTTGGTTAGGTGGCGACGGTAGCCAGAATCACAATTTCGAAAAAATGCCTATAACAACACAGCCAAATAACGGTTCACGGAACAAACATAAGTTATCCCGCTCAAGCTTATTCGGAACGGGTGTAAGCACGCTCAAATCGATTCGATTTCATTACATTTACATCGTAATTCGGAACGCAGTCTACGACTAACGGTTTGACACAGGAAAAAAAAAAAAAAGTACTCTGTGATCAGTCCTAAATGTAATGAGTGCTAAGATGGAATTTTGTTTACAATGTTATTTTTGGTCATAACAGTGCTTTTTAACATGGAATAGATACACCAAAGCGAGCTGAGCTTGTATTTATTTGCAAGTTCATTGAAGTATGCCAAAAAAACGTTTTCTGAAAATGACTTGGCATTTTTGTTGTTTTTCCACTGTATAAAAGTTTCGTAGGCCGCTACGTATTTCTCCTTAGATTTTGGTGGCAACAGGCTATCACTCGCGTTTCGTGCCTCGATGAGTATTTCCGGCGGAGTCAAACCTACGTATTGCTCTTCTTCCCGTGAAGTCGACATTTTTGTTATTAATCACAACGAAAATGACATTATAGGCAAGTAAGTATTGGAAAATGACGAGCTGGTTTGTATTTTCGCGCGCCGCGCCAGCGATTCGCGCGCAGGTTTAAATAAATGCGCTGGAAAAACTGCTAGGCAGCCTATTAAAAAAACACAAAATAATAGGTATTTTTGTTTTATTTTTGTTCTGAATACGTACCTATTAAAAACATTATAAGGTTAATATTATGTAAGTAGCGAAAAATATGAAATAATATATGATGAAATATTATGTTCATCATATTTTATGTAATAAATATTATGCATAATATAAAGGCATGAAAGTCTCTTTGATGAGATTAAAAAAGCGCACATCCTCTGCTCGGGTGAAATAGTAGATAGTTCATACTAATGCCATGTAGGCACATAGTCCAGCTTCAATAAATAAGTACACAAAAGTTTTATTAAGATTACCTACATTAGGTACTTCGTAAAAAATAAAAGCATTTTCATTTGTAACAGAATATGGCCAGACTATTTTTTTTTACGTTAACTAGACAGTTAACGCCCCGGTTTGCGTATGGTATTATGTTTTACAAAAATAAAAAGCTTCACCAAAGTCAATTTCTACAATATAAATTCCATGCCGCCATGATAGTACTTACTAACTCCATACTGCCATGTCATAGGACTGGTATAGTACTAGGTACTCCGACTAGTAAATAGTTATCTGTGGCATTACAGCACTAGTTCGTTATGGTAAAGTAAAAAGCACGCGTTTTTAATACACTGCATTATGAATCTAAAAGCGGTTCAATAAGAGCCACTTTACGAGCAAGTGTGTTGAAAAAAATGTTACTGCGCAGCCCTCTGTTCGGAAGTTCGGAACTGTCAAGTTATAACTGCCGTCTTGTAGGAACTTATACCTATTTAGTTTTAGTTATTGTTTGTATTAGGCCTGTCTGGGGCTTTTAACTGCACGATTTGTCCTTTCTAATTGACTAGTAATTTTAGTTAGTAAAATACATCTTTTGTAAAATATACCTTTTAACCTACCTAGAAAGTTAACACTGTTGTGTAACTTTGGTGAGCTTTTAAACTCTTTGTTACCGTAAAGTTTATTCATAAATGCAGAGCCCGAAGCTGTTCGAACATTGTTCGTACACGCTTATTGTAAGCAAATAAATTCCGAACAATTTTTCATCGATTGTTCAATCGATTACAATCAATCGATGGTGGGCAATCGCTTCTTATCGATGTTATCTAATCGCGTAAACATTTGGACGTCCCGCGTGTCGGTGCTCGGCGTTTGCTCACGAACTCCCATTGTGTCGCGTTTCACGCCTGCGCTGCGCCTGCGCCGCCATTCGAAAGTAGGGCCCTTGCCGAGAATGCGATAAAAAAAGTATTTGGTACACTGATTGTGTTTAAGAAATATTTGTTCGATTGCATCGCTTTCAGATGAGAGTTAAAATATATTATAAACTAGCTGCTGCCCGCGGCTTCGCCCGCGTGAGTGTCGGAAATTACCCCATACACCCCCATGGGTTTTAAGTATAAATATTGAGTTTCGAGTTAATCGGACAGCGCGTTAAAATTCTTCCATACAAACACTGACACCCCCCAACCCCCCTTTAGGGGGTAATTTAGAAAAACAAAAAACTACAAACTTTATAATTTATTTAGATAACTATTCGTGCGAAGTTTCATGTTTATTACCTCAAGGAATAAGATTTTTCATACAAACTTTCATCCCTTATTTTACCACCTTAGGGGTTGAATTTCGAAAAATCCTGCTACACGTTATTCTTAATTTTTGGGTTTAAGTATAAATATTGAGTTTCGAGTTAATCGGACAGCGCGTTAAAATTCTTCCATACAAACTTTGACACCCCTCAACCCCCCTTTAGGGCGTAATTTAGAAAAACAACATATTACAAACTTTTTCATTTATTTTGATAAATATTCGTGCGGAGTTTCATGTTTATTACCTCAAGGAATAAGATTTTTCATACAAACTTTCATCCCCTATTTGACCCCCTTAGGGGTTGAATTTCGAAAAATGCTTCCTTATTCCTTGCCTACATTATAAAGGGAACCTCTGTGCAAAATTTCAGCTTTCTAGGTCCAAGGGTTTGGGCTGGGCGTTGATGAGTCAGTCAGGACTTGTATTTTTATTAATAGGTATAGATATAGATAGTAGGATAGGACACTTTTCCGGGATAAAAAGTACCCAGTGTGGTGCCCAGGATATTAAAGAATAATTATACCAAGTTTCATCGTAATCGAACCGGTAGTTTTTGCGTGATGCCTGAACAAACAGACAGACAGACAGACAGACAGACAGACAGACAGACCGACAGACAGACAGACAAAAAATTTTTTAATCAAATTTTTGGGTTCGGTGTCGGTCTAGTAACACCCCCTGCCATTTATTTTTTTGATATTTTCAATGTACAGAATTTTCACTTCTACAGATTTATTATAAGTATAGATAAAGTTTATTGTCTTCTAATATTTTGTAAGTTTCAATTCTCTCGCCTAATTTGTGCCGGTTGGTTGTTTTTGGATCGCGGTAAGATTAAATAAGCCTGTTATGAACGCCCGCGGCGCAATTCTGAATAATAGATTTATCGAATTTAAAATAGTGTTCTCGTTTAGGCTTTTTCTTTTACCAAGTCAAAAGTTAGCGGATTTAACAACAGTCATTATTAAATAAACTAAACTCGCGAGCAAAAGTATGGAATCACCTACTTGTTACTTGTTCCGAGCGATTTTAAGAAATAAATAACTCATGCAAATTACTGAAAATGCTACCATTTTAAAGGCTTTAATGTAAACTTGAAATTCATACCAGATGCATTTAAATTAAACCCATATTTCAAGAGTTTTCCTACTTTGAAAGGAGGAGTACCTTTACTAGTCATCCATACTGTTCAATTTGTTTGAAATTTTTATATATAGGTATGTAATAAGCGAATAAATTTGTTATAGTTCAGAAGCTCTCACCGGCTAAACCTTTTAAACTTTTCCAAATAACCCTAATAAATTACATTAACCACGTCAATATAATACCCGATACCAGCAACTATTTTTACTTTCATCCTCCACCTTTCACCCGGCGTCTCGTATGTACTCATTACTACTCATGTTACGTCACGTTGCTTTGATTAATGTATCGGTGCACCGCGGACCGTCTTATTGACAGGCAGTCCTACTGCGTGCATTGTTAGCAAGACTCACACGCTCCCAATATGTGTGGGGTTTGGTGGGACTGTGAGCGGGAAGCGGGAGCGGGGGATGAGAAATGAGCAAGTTATGAAAATTGTGTATTGAGTGGTCGAGCTGTAGAGCTCATTGTAGAAGGTCTTTTTCGCTCCTCGAAGTTTAGTTACAGAGCAGGGGCTTAAGTCTACTAATTTATAAACTACAATAGACGTAGATATATTTAGTTAATTATTCCGCTTTACTATTCTTATAGAGTCTTAAAAAACCCTGTAAGAAATCGACACGTGTTTCACCTCTCAACGAGGCATCCTCAGGATGACGATTGACTTGTTGCGAACCCGTACACGACGTGTTAACACGCCGATGCTGCGTGAGGATGCCTCGTTGAGAGGAAACACGTGTCGATTTCTTACATTTGCCATACAAAAACTGTCAAAAACTCACCATTGAGAGACCATTGTAACGTTTATAAATTAGTAGACTTAGGCCCCAGTATTGTTGTAGTTTGTAGCCTGCACAGTTTCAAGGATATGCTCATGCCTGCTGCATAAAGAAGAGGCTTATGACCTGTATTGGCACATGGGTGTGGTATGCTCAAATTGGGGTAGGGTTAGCGATCGACAAACCCTGGGAGGACAAGCTGCTGACATCCAAAAGCATAATCTTATCATGTACCAGCGGTAAACATATCGGTATTTGGTGGTCAATCCGTAGGTATGTTAGCTATACTACGGATAACGAATACTAGCAGTAAAAATATCGGTATTTAGTGCTTTCATCTAAAGAAAAGGTGGTTATTTGTGATTTTGATGAAAGTCTGAGGTCTAATAGAAGGTGATATGGTTAAAAGAAGCCAGGAATAAAAAAAACAAAGACCAGTTAGAAAGCGCAGCTTGATTGGCATTCGATTTCATATTGAAGATAAAAATTACACGGTGAGATATGAAGAGGATAATTTATATTACAGACTATTATTTTATTAGTTGCAATTCAGCAAAACATAATTAACTTGTCTTCATTATTGCCAAAACGTGAATGTAAAAAACGAACACAAACACGAAATTTAAACGGAAATATCGTTATCGAAATCTATTGTGATGTAAGCTAAAGTTTATATATCTACCATAATGAGTAGGTAATAAGTAGTTAGTGTGTCCCGCTGTTCTCTGCTAGTCTAGACTGTAGACGATCAGTCGTGCAATCTACAATGTTCGCAGTTCGTAATCTGTCAATCGTGATGCGAGCAAATTATCTGCCAGTTGTGAACTCATTTGCTTCTGCGCACATTTGTCATTCCCCTTATTAGTTTTCTTACTATATCTTAGAAACGTCGGATTTTTAACTATCAATTATAATGAGAAAGTTATGTTTACGTTATCTTTTTCGGTCATCTAGATTTTACTAACGACTCCTCTTCGAAAAATATGTCTGTAATAAGTAGTTGTATTTTTATACAATGTGTATCGCCTATGGCGGTTGGTGTTATAGTTGTTATGTGCAATAGATAGTGTGGTGTCTGAAGAACATGAATTAATTTCTGTTTCACTTGATCTTTGTAGTGATATTTTTAGCACGGGGAGGTGTTAATGTTCCACTTTTAAAGCAATCTGATGATGGATGTAGAATATTGTTTAAAGCTACATTGCACTTACTGATTGAGTTATTTTCTCTCAAGCGCACCGGGTGGTCTAAAGATGTTAATCTTTTTAATGGAAAGCTTTTTCTCTAAGATTTCGGGTCTAGTCGTCGGGTTTATAAAGTGGCATAATTATTTGTTAATGTTTGAAGTAAATTATTTATTGAAGGATTACCAACGCGATACATTAAATCTGATCATTAACTATCTTTTACAATAATAAAAACTTGTGTAATGTACTCCTGTAATGCACACTCAATTCAAATATGAATCCATTCCGTAAACTTTTTGGGGCCACTACGCCCACTAAGACATAAATACTAGGTAGTATTACGTAGGTACAGTTATGTTTAATTTGTAGTAATTGCATATTTTATTACCTCCATGAAATCGAGGAATTCCACTCTAAATCCAAATGACCATAAAGCTGACAAGGAAATGAACGAAAGGGATGTGGGGGACCAAGTTCCGACCAGGTTCCATATTAATTATGCGCTAATAACAGGAAATGAGAAAATTGCTCTCAGACTGTAATGTTCATACATCTGGACATGAAGTTATACTTGGCTTTACTTATGCGCTTCCACTTCGCATTACAGAGCATTAAAAAACCAATATCCGACTTTCCATGTCTACGACAATATTATACAAGAAATGAAAACTACAAATTAAGCTTTAGAGAAGTGTTCTGAAGAAATGATTGATTATGTATTGAGAGTGAGGACGGCTTTAGTAGCAGGAGAGAAAAAAAAGATGGATGAATTGTGAAAAAGATGATGTGGCTAGAAAGGAGGTGGCTTCGGAGATGATGGATAATGGAGATGTATGGGATGATGAGGAAGACATGCTACAACGACCCTTTTACATACCGAAACTCCTCCGTACCTCGGAAAGCACGTTAAGTCGTTGGTGAAAATGATGAATAATAATTCGTGGATCTCCGACGTTACGAGTCGTCAGAAGCCCGAAAGTTTAACAACCAGTCCTACCAAGGGGTATCGTATTACCCAGCTACTGGGTTGTGGAGGTCCGATAGGCAGTCAGTCCATGTAGATTGGAAAAGGCTAGGCAGATTGTAGTTTGACGTATTCATCTTTAAGAAATACGAAGGTAATTGAAAAGGAATAGGAGCATATAGCTACTCAACAGTACAAACAAAGTTCTATACTAACGGAAGTTGTGCAGAGACCAGAAAGCAATGCCTTTCAGTAGCACTGTACCAAGTTCTGACGTCAGAACACACTGAATTGTTGAAGTGTAAACAATTGTGTAGAAACTTTAATGCCACAGCTATTCAAGTCGCAAGCTACACATATATGTATACATGTGCATATATATGTTACATAAGTGATTCTAGAGTAAAATGTGGTAGATATAAAGAAAATACGTTTATTTGCGGCAAACGTGACGCAAAGAAAAAACAAATACACGAAAATAACAAGTTGGGGTAAAATATGCGTCACATCCACGCAAAACCATCGTTCAGCATAATACTGCGACCCTATGCGAGACAGAGCCCCAGCGCTGGTTCAACAATAGATAATAATTAAACGTTAACGTTAACTTTAACGTTTAAATAAAAGATATGTTTCAATTTCTTCATATTTTTTTTCAAATCCGACTGTTACTTCTAGAGATTAGCGCGCTGAAGCAAACAACAAACTCTGCAGCTTTATATGTTAAGTATAGATTACTTTTTATCGAAAATGTCACAGCATTTTCAAGCAGTTGAAAATGTATTGAATCGTTTGTTATCCCACTTACACGAAAGGTCTCTGGCTCGCATAAAATGAAACTAGTGCCTGTAGTGGATGTAGTGGATGTAGTGGATGGCCGCTCGAAGCTTGTTGGTCTCGTTAGTCCTCCGCCAATGAATCTCGTGGGACGTTGAGTATCTTGCTTACATTGTTTCCTTATTAACATCTACGAGCTATATTTACTGCTATTGGCTGGGTTTAAGAGTTATGGAGTTCGGAAGCTGAATGAAGGGCTACTAAGTTGAAATCACAGATTTAAGACAAATAGGTTGGTAGGTAATACGTATAGGTGGGTGCCAGCTTTAATAAAAATTCGTGGTTTGTTATACTGTATAAAGATGATCTACGATTTAATTCAATTGTCCTTCTATTGAGATAAGATTTTGTTCAAAACATAGTTATTAGGATACTTATCTATCTATTAATTACAGAATGTAATGTTGTCACTACAAATGCGTGCTAAGCAGTGTTGTTCCTATTTATTTAACCGTTTTTCATATGATGTTCATGCAATATTTTTGCCAGATCTTTAGTAAATCTGTCCATCATTATCGTCGGTTTTTCCTTCAAGGATGACCCACTCTTCCGGCACCTTCACTCACGCATATAATTATTGTCCATAATAATAAAATAATTTGACTGGTCTTCTATTGTGCTTATAACAATAGCGGGTATAATTTAAAGCACTATCATTCCCAACAGAATGGCAGAATATGGCAAAGGTGCGGGGTTATGTTATGAGAATTCATGAGCCTTGACTGGCATCTTTAGTTGCGGAGTCATTTGTACTGGCAAGTAAAGGAGCCATGGATTTTAAAGTAATTAAAGGAATTAATGAATGTAATTTAAAGCTGTTTACTTTGGCATTTCCAAATCTTGGGAAACGTAGGCTGTCATTGATACAATGTCCAACGAATTCTAAATAGACCAACGATTTTCTAACGCTCTGCTACTACTGTAAAGGCCGATGTACAAGATGCGATGCTGCGGCGGCGGAACAGTGTCGCTGCAGCGTCCTACATGCAATAAAAATATCAATGGTATGCCACGCACCGCACGTACACCGGACCTGCGAGACGAAGCGGGGAGAGATGTACGCGTTGGCGGCTAATGCGGCGAAACCTTTCCGGTGAGGCGCCGCAACGCGTCGTGTGTACAGACTCTAAGGGTGGATTTCACCAATGAAACTGAACGCGATCAGCACATCTAAAACGCGTTCAAGAGCTGTCAGTGTCAATATTCCAAAGAAAATAATGACACTGACAGCTCAAAAACTCGGTTTAAGTGCTTATCGCTTTCAGTTTGTATTGGTGAAATTGGCCCTTAGTCTGTAAAAAATGTATGGGCTTAAGAGGAGTCAAGTTTAGGTGCCTACCTATACGAAACATAAGAAAGTTTTTTCAGTATTCTCTACTGCGTGACGTTGTAACATTTCGCAAATCGTGCTAAATATCTCATACAACATGCATCAAAATCTGTGATTCAAACCCTGCTACACCTGCAGTAGGATTTTACTACTTGACGCACTTACGTCTAGCGAGTTGTAGAATTCTAGTACCGGACACTCAGTCGTTTGGATTTCATGAAAACAACAACTATAACTAAATTAACACCATGAATTCCTTTCCCTTAACCGGATTATGTTTGTAAAACTTAGAAACCATGTCCAATTGAGTGCTCGTGCCTAATTTTATAAGATGGATGCTTTTAATACTGACTTCTTTTATTTCTTCTAGTACTTTCCAAGTAAAAGTCTTAACTTTCACTCTTTTGGTGATAAAATACTGTAAATATTTTAATAGACACTCAGCGAAAGATATATTTGTTTGCTATTTTCGCATAATTTTTGTTTGTACAGTAAACTAAGGTGTGGATGCTATTAATCATCAAGGCTTTGATGATTGCTTTTGTGTTTTCATATTTTCCTATCGATTTTTTATTGGTGGCAGTTTTTCATTGGTACTGAAAATTTTCAATTCAGAGGATTCATTTAAATTATATTTTTATCTATATTTACTTTTGCCACATAGGCCCATTTGTTTTTACAGATGGGAACCCATTAAGTCCAACAATCTAGTCACAATTCACATTGAGAGACGTCACCCAAAACCTAATGAAACACCACCACCAACAACAACAATGAAATGTTTTTAAACTGTTATATTTAGTAACGTGAATGATTAATTAACAAGTCTCAGGTAACGACTATGAGTACTAGGAGTATTCAGTAGGTATGCTTTGAATTCAAAGCGTAGACGCGTTGCTGGTAATGGATCTTCTAATAAAGCGGGTGTACAACGAATGGTGTGAAAGATATTTGCCTATCACCTTCATGCTTCACCATTTACTTATTTAGAAAGCCTTAAGACCATAGGAAGCAAATTGATCCCGCGAACAACAACATAGTAAAAATCAAGAAGAATGATCACCTAGATATGAATCTTTAATATCACTGAGCGCATTCTCTTGTGCCATGTTTTCACTTAGTCCATTTAGATAAAAATCAATACAACAATCCTCTTAATAGTTTTCGAAAACCCGATTAATATAAACAGCAACAATTTGCTGGTTTAAGTAAGAAACGATGTTATAGCCACGCCACCAGTTTATTAGGATTTGATTCGTTCATTAAACGTTTTGCTTGTGAATTGGCTTCGCCTCGTTTGGAAGCACTAGTTTGAGGTTTATATGCGTTCTAATCTGTGTACAGGTGTAAAAGCCTCAATAGGCGTAACACTGGCCGTTTGTTTTGTACATCATTATGGAGTTCTGCAATGAAAAGGTTTGCTGTTATGTTTATAGTCTTTAATTGAGCTGTTTTATTGCATTGTTTGGATTACTTGCGCTTTCCTTCTCTACTAAAAATGCAGTGGATTCGCAGTCATTTTGTGGAATGGCGTCAACTTCTTCATTCGTTCCATGTCATATCGTTTGTATCAGCTTTGTGATGGTTCTATTTCAGCGTTTGATATGAATGTTAATGTGCCTTATGAAATTGAATTTCCATAGTATCATGGTAGATATATGAATTAATATTATTAATTAATTTGTTTGTGCGTTTGTTTGTATGTAGGGGTAATCTCTGGAATTTCAAGTCTGATTTTCTTTTTGTATTTGTAAGCCCAGTTCGTGAGTAAACTTTAACATCACGCTACGACCCTTAGGAGCAAAAATAAAACAATAGACAGAAACGCTAAGCGAAAACGGAGTAAAAGCGCGGGTGGGCGATGCGACGGGGTGGGTCGGGGATCAAGAAATTTCACGCGGCCCAACTCGCAGGCAAAAGCTAGTTGTAGATACGGAAACAGTTTGTGCAGATACATTCTTCACTAACATTAGCAATACAAATCAAATACTTCCGTTACACGGCTTGACCTGCGTCCTATCTGATTTACAAAGTTCGAATGATGTTCCGAATATTAGGTACATTACATAATGAAGAACTTTTGAATTTCTAATCTAAGAAACAATGCCTCATTTCTTAATGTAGGTTACATTATAAAGGGCAAAAGGGCCAGATGACAACTGCTGGGATTTGATAAGAAATGAAAATTAAACTAATCTATCTAAAAGTAGACATCAGAAAGTTAGTTGTAATGTAAAGGTCACTCGGCTTGCGATATTCTGTTCACTTTATCTACTCTAAGAAAGTGAGGTACTCCGGTTTAAGATAGCCATTTATAAAGTTATGTTACGTGAATTCGAGTTGGGTAATTATTTGATCGTTTTAATTACGAATCTGTGCTCGAATCGGTCTAATTAGTTTTCCGTATTCCGCTGTTCGATGTAGATCTCGCTTCGTGCTGCTCCGATTTCCTTGTTATCAACATATTTTATGATATTTGTAGTTTCCCTGTGTAAGTATTTAAATACTTTTGTAATTTTATTGCTTTCTACTTATTTACGTAAAAGTAAAGACGCACGTAACGGTATATAATACAAAAGATAATATTACTCTCTCTTCATAACACATAATTATGGGAAATTCATCTGTCAAACGAATTATGAATAATTAATTTCAGATAGTTTAGTAATCTATATATATAAAAATGAAACCCGTTTTCCGTTGTCACGACATAACATGAAAACGGCTGGACCAAATTGGATAATTCTTTTTTTGTTAGGTTCCTTATTCTCAGGAGAAGGTTTTTAGGTAGGGTAGGTAGGGTGGGTAGGGTAGGTAGGGTAGGTAGGGTAGGTAGGGTAGGTAGGGTTGGTAGGGTAGGTAGGGTAGGTAGGGTAGGTAGGGTAGGTAGGGTAGGTAGGGTAGGTAGGGTAGGTAGGTACGCCGTAGAAAAGTACTTAGTGCTACCCGTGCGAAACCGGGGCGGGCAGCTAGTAGTCAATAGTTATATTAAATTAAATAACTGATCAAATGTTATTATAATACATATTTGTAGAATAGAATAGAATAGAATACTCTTTATTATGTACACCAAAAAATTTGTACGCCGTTAAGGTAAAACATGACTGTGATCCTTTCTCCAATGTACTTAACATCTTGCATGCTTTGTGTGGCATGTTTTGGACAAATAAAGGATCTATTCTATTCTATTCTATTCTATGTTAATTTTTAACCGACTTTCAAAAAGGAGGAGGATCTATGTTCGTAGCGTATGTATGTTTTTTTATGTATATCCATCGATATTTTCGTCAATTGTGGACAGATTTTGTTTTTTTTTTTCTAAATTTGGTAGAGGAAGCTTGCGCGGTGATCCCATAATACGAGTATATTAACTTTGCTTGGGGAGATTTTGAGCTAGCTTCAATATTACGTATTTTCCGTAGTTCCTGCCGCTGTTATTTACGTAGCAGGTCGTGGTATTCGAAGTTGTGTGGGGTAGGTACCAAACATTTTTTTTACAAAAACAAAAATCAACCGACTTCCAAAAAGAACACTGCAAAGTGAAAAATAACTTTAATTTCGGAAGTCGGTGGCAAAAAAGCAAAATTTCAAACCAAAGACACCGACTTCCGAAATTTAAGTTATTTCGGTAGTCGGAAGTCGGTTTTTTTTGTAGATTTTTTTTATTTTGCCGTCGTTAGTCCGTCTGTATGTCTTAGACGCACAATCTTACATAATTAGCAATTCAATGTTCGCACAATCGATGCCGTGAGAAAAAAATCTCAGAGACCTCATAAACGTCTATTATTTATAATATAAATCAGATAATCTGTCGGATTGTTCGACATTTCGGAGTTCGCGGCGGCGGCGCGGGCGCAACCTCCAGTATGGCTACGAAGAGTTACGTAACTGTCTTGCACTACCATTTTTTCTACGTCAGAGATGGTAAAAAAACGTAATGCATAGGCATTAGCCATGCTTCCATGTAGCCGTTCACTTTGAATGGTATCTTATTGCGGATCGAACGAATAGAAAATTATATAAATTGCTTCTCGTAGTACGCGGCCCCTCGCGCCGTTATGGCCACTTCGTGAACAATTACTGCTGCTAAGAAGAAATATATGCTTTTTGTTATGATTGACGAGTCACTTTTATGCATATTGCAGCACGATTACACGTGTACTGTTAAGGGTTTGTTTGTCCAGTTGTTTATCGAGTAATTGAAAACCTTAACAGGATAACTATTCGTGTATGTACGAATCTGTAGGTATGTTGCAACGTCAAACATTTGTATTGATTAACGACTTTTGATACGACAACCTATCTTTCTTATCTTCACTGTCATTCTGATACTAATTAGTAATGCTCTGAAGACCAGCTTTTTAGTATCATGGAATCTGCCAGGTTACAAATCGGTGGCAGTTATTAATTAATTTCCCAATGTGAGAGGGCTGTTATGAACTAAAGGTTAGGTTACGCAGGGGTCGGTTCTGAGCTGGGACCTCTCCTGCGGGACTCCGCATACGACGCTGTCTTGCGTGTCGATCTTATAGAGCATTTTTGGTAGTAGAAGTATTCTACATTCTCAAGATTACCTACTGAATCGTTATTTTGAATCAACCTGGAAGAAAACCTGAAAGTGAAAACAGCATCTTGTGTAATTAGTTAGCAAAGCAACAATCAATTATCTGTTTTCATTCCTCACGCTAATTACTTAGTTAGCTCAGGTGCCGTTTCTATTTATGTCTTCTAGTATGACACTGCCTGCTTAATAATAGATGAAATAACATTATTAGCATCAAAAGCTTCCGCGACTTGCGTGTTCGTGTTAAATTCTCATTACAACCTTCTGCGTGATTGGAATAAAGCCTTCCACTTGTTACTGGGTTACTATTACTGCATCTTGGTTTTATCTTTAAGATCAATTTTTCTGTTCTTCATATTTTTAGATGCAACAGATTTCTTATCTTCTTCTCACATCGGTATGATTCTCGAGCTAGCTATACAGGTGTCTTAGAAATAACTGAAAACCTGGTAAGGGGTCATTGTACTAATGTTATTATGAATTACACGAGAATAGTTCATGATCTGGTGAAAAAGTGGCAGACCTTTTTAGTCAGCAAAGTGCCAAGGATGTTAGCAGGGCCAGGCCTACCCAAGGTACCTACGTCGGTGTTACTGAAAATATTCGTATTGTCACTTGCGGTCAGTTGTAGAGTATTTTTGAATAATTTTCTAGACAAGCGTTCAGCACTTTAAACCACTTCTCCTTTCCCCAACTCTAAAATTACCCGACTTAGCAACAGATGCGTAAAATTGAATGTATCAACGCGTTTAAGAATAGGGGTTCTAGTCGAGGGCAGCCGCGCACACGCACATTAATCAGCAGCTCAATGGGCATGTTACAGACAATTAATGTTCGATAAGTCATCGCTGGCCTGTTGCGAGGCTACGATAATTTACCCCTGAATATTACTAGTTATTACTAGGCATTAGATTTCGCCGCGTTTTCACGTGTGCCTTGTTCGAAAGCGCGGTTTAATAAGACCTATATAAACGGGAGCAGAGATAATGTTTTGTAAATGGTCTTAACGAGATCTACTTAGCTTAAGCGTTGTTTATGTAGACAAGGTGTAATTTTATAAATGTTACGGTCCAAGGTGTTGGTGGAGTGTTATGCTAGTTAATTTATTCAGGCGTGACTTGGCGGAAATCCATGATAAAATACAATAGACGGAGATATATTTAGTAACGTATTCCGCTTAACTATTCCTAAAGACCCGAACACGACATGTTGCCACGCAGAGCGCCCTCTCACCTGCCTCTTGACTCTGCGTCCGGCGTTCTACGTGGCAACACGTCGTGTTCGGGTTCGCGACAAGTCAATCGTAATCCTGAGTATGCCTCGTTGAGAGGTGAAACACGTGTCGATTTCTTTGTTTTTTTATGACTCTTTAGGAAAAGTTAAGCGGAATAGGTTACTGAGTGTAACGCTCGTGCCGATAATGCGTTTAAACTAAATTCTGATTAATGTTCGTTTTATTTGTGTTCACGTTGAAATGAAAGGGTGTGATCATGTGTGAGAGGAATGTGTTCAGTCACGCTTGCAGGCCGCGCAAGTAAGAAGATGAGAGCTCGTTTTGTTCAGGTGTGAAATTAAATTCGATTTCGTGGTCATGCAAACAAAGCTTATTTTTTTTGTATTTTGACAACGATCACTGGATTCCCCATTTTTTTTTCTTATCAGAAAGACGTTAAATTTTTACGAGTTGGTTTGAATTATTACACAGCTGAACCCTAATCTGAATGATTTTGTAGGATATTGCGAATCCATTGCTTCATATATTCGAAATATTTGTCTGCTCAACGACGTAAATAACGCAATGAATGTCGTTGAACTGTCAAAATGAAAGCCATTGCTACTGTAAGGTGATACGCAATTACGCCGCTGAAAAGACATGTTAAGGGACTACTACTACTCACACTTATTCAGCTCTATTCAGCGTTTGCCCATAGAAAACAACGATTTTACGTACACGGCCTTTCAGATATCCGCAGCTGAAAGGACGCGTACGCGTCTCATACAAAATCGTTATTTTCTATGGGCAAACGCTGAATAGAGCTGAATAAGTGTGAGTAGTACCTGAGTTTTAATTGTTAGGTACTTTGTTGTTTATTTAAAAAAAAAAACGATATACTAAAACATGCTCAAGTTAAACGCATCAATTTGGAAAGTTTCAGCTTCTCTACATCTACAAGTTTTAAAATATAATATTCTCTTAACCAAACACATCCTAACCTTTGTAAGTGTATCCCATTAATTCCACAACCGAACACTGCGTTCGTATACCTACGTTCGCAGTGTTCGCAACCGATTATGAATCGAGATCAAATCGCATTAATTACATCGAGGCGAACGTCGATACTTCGATAGTTAATAAAGAGCCAGGATTATATTGCAAATAAACGATCTGAACAAACACTTTGACAGCACAATTCGATTGAGGCGACAGGTGAAATGTATTGAATTAAACTCTTGTATTCATTGAATTATAAATGGTTCGTGTTGTTTTTTTTTATGATGAGCATATTTATGTATTAAGCACGCATTTGGTTAATTTTGTACATGCTATACAATGTAAACATACTCTATGTATAGACGTACTCGCTGTCTATCTACACTAATATTATAAAGAGGAAAACTTTGTTTGTTTGGTTGTAATGAATAGGCTCAAAAACTACTGGACCGATTTAAAAAATTCTTTCACCATTCGAAAGCTACATTATCCACGAGTAACATAGGCTATATTTTATTTTGGAAAAAAATAGGGTTCCGTAAGATATTTGGGTTTTTCGGACACAAGGTGTAAAAAATCAACCAGAAAAGTTACTTATTTTGCGTACGCTGCCTAAACTATAAAAGACAGAACCATAAAATATTCTAATTAATTGTAGATCTTATAAATATCTACAAAAAAGTCCGCGACACACTATACCTATCTATGTCGAGTGAGGCACAACAACCGTTTTTTTATTTAAAAATCTTGATTTTTTTTGGACTACATTTAAACCCGTTTATTTTACTCATGCTATTAATCCTTATCAAAATAAATTATTTCATCACTAAGTACAGTTTATGTAGATAATATTTGGTCTTTGAATGATTAAAATTGGACGTTTGGTTTTGAAGTTATGGCGAAATTAAAATATTACGATTTCTGCTGCACGGCCCGTTGCGAAGTGGGCGTCACCAAGGCGGGGGTGCGCGTGCGGGAAGGGCGCGAGACTTCTTATAAAGAAGCTAAAAGATAATTTAATAGTAGCGAAGATTATCACCGGCCCTGCAGATATGATCCCTACTGATTTGCCTATACCCTTCAAAAGGCTCCAATTTCCAGTAAAAATTTCTTTCGCACTAACGATAAACAAATCCCAGGGCCAAACATTCAAATTAGTAGGAATTATTTACGAAAAGAATGTTTTACGCATGGGCAACTTTACGTTGCCCTATCACGGGTCGGGGCTTCCGACCATCAGTATATTTTGTTACCTGAAAATAATTTAACGAATTCAAATGTTGTTTATAGAGAAGCTCTACAATAATCGCTTTAGTTAACTATTCTAAAACAACGGGTTGCGCTCCGGGACTGCCGGCAGAAGTGAAAACTTAGTATTAATTAAATTTAAATATTTTCATCATTAACAACTTTAACATACGCAAAAAGACAATCTGTGCAGCCTGCGGATAATGACTGCGTCGTCGATGTTACTGTCGGTGTCTGTGAATTGACCTGGGAATCATTTTGCTGACCTTGTCTTTCCTGGGTAGGCTTTTTGCAGCGGTAACCGACATCCACGCGGGCGGAGCAGCGGGCGACCGCTAGTTACCTATACATTGTGACAGCGAATCAATTTTTACGCCTCCCCCTTAAGACCTAGGCCAAATATTTTTTGATATTTGAATAGCTCATGACCTAAAGAGGTGCCATAAAGAATATGAATTAAAAATATAGAAATTAAAAAAAAAAACGGGAAATTTCGCGGGTATTCTGGTTTTACATAATCTACCTAATGCAAAAGAAGTAGATAACTAAATTATTGCGACAGTAGGCTTTATGAAAAGTATTTTCACTTCTTCAGTCTTCCGTGGACTGAATCATAGAAAACGCTACTCTAAAATGCTCGCGCTGTACCTGTTATTAAAATAGTAACCAGTAAAACAATACATTTAGCAGTTTTTTCCTTCCCGCTCTATAATAGACCCACACATACACAGATTCACTGAATTAGGGCCCGAACACACGTACCACAACCACACCACATCGCAGCGACAAAATGTGAGCAAGTAGTGGTTAATAGTGTTGCTGCAGCTTCTTGTAGCACGCCTTAGCATGACCACCATGGAAACGGGTTTTAAAGAAAGAAAGAAAGAAAGAATAATGTTTATTTGGACACAGTTCGTGAAACACATATACAAAAAACAATCATAAAAAAAGTGAAAATAATGCAACAATAGTGAGTGCCTCACGGCTGCGCCAAAAAGGTTCATTTCAGCATTAATGCCAGACAAATGCAGTCTGACGCTGGTTTTCTAATGAACCTTAAGGGACAAGTGACGGAAGTACAAACAGTTTCAACATACCTAATATATAATTAATATGCTTCTATAAAAATAAATATATAATCAAAACTATGTATCACATTATAATATATCAGGTTATATAGGGTATATATCAGGTAATATATCAGGTTTTGTCGACGGAAGAATAGACAAAATAACAGATTCACAATAGCAATCTGTCATTTGAGTTCATGCTACGCGTGCAGTAGCGTTGTGATAACTACAAAATCAAATCAAATCAAATGGTTGACGTAAGTCATCATAACATTTTTGTTGTTGTAATACAATATGAACCTACCAACCTAATTAGTTTTTAAAAACCATTCAACCGATAAGACAACATTACCCAAAGTCAATCAACGAGATCAGTTTCTCTGTTCCGGTTTCCAATGACGTCACTCGTTTTCGTTTCCGATTCCATCGACGAAATAATCCGATTACTTACGAGGTTATAATAATGTAACTACCTCAAGAGTATTCAGCGGCTTTATTTAGATTAATTCAGTTTGATTAATGAAGAGTACGGAGAAAGTTCGCCTCGCCGTCTCCTTTGTTTCATGCCATGATTTGGGATTAGATTAACTGACATTCAGTTTCACCTCTTTGCTCGATAATACTGGCTTACATAACCGCGCTGTACTCGAATTTATCTATGCTTTTTTTTTGTCGATGTTAAGAGATTGGATAGCTGTCGAAATATTAGCTGTAGATTAGGTGTTTAATATAGTTTTATGTAATGTAAATTCGGAATTAACTATAAAACGTTATTTGCCATTAAAAAGTGTTGTATAAGTTGACGGATTTAACAATAACGTTTATGTCATAGTCATCAAGTGGCGAAAATTACAGTCAATTTCTCATCAATCTACCAACATGACTCGTTACATTTCAATGAGGTCGTCTAGACAAACTTTTTTAACAGACAAAGGCATTTCGCTCAGTCTAGTATTAGGATTAAAGGCTGTTTTGTCGTGGATGACACGAATTGTTAAAAAAATATGTAATTTATACTTACATTGGAAAGTAGCAACGATTTGCAGAATGTGGGTCACTGTACCGCGCGTTACCGCTGTTTGAATAGTACCTATCTTTTATAATAACCAAGATGAGTGTGGTTCTCATCATTTATGCGGGTTCTGTAGCTACAAATTCTATTCTATTTCTCATCGCTTATGTACAAAATTATTGTTATTATGCGCTGAAAGAGAAATCATCCTTATCTAATAAAAATAATTATCCTGCTGTATAACGGTATTTAAAAAGTTGTTGTAGGAGGATGAGGAATGTCAACAAATATTATTGTTTTAATTACTATGCGAACAATATTTGCCTCAGTTATTAACCCAATTGTGCCTAAAGACTTTCTACATCTACTTTTGGAAAAGGATTATACATAGACTAAGCCATAAAACTAACAAAAGCAAAATTATTATTTAAGGATCGTAGCAGGTGGTGTTCTGTAATTTCTGCCTACCCCAACGGGAACAAGGCGTGAGTTTATATAAGTGTGTAAAAGCTGTATATTCCTAACTTAGTCTAACTTAAAATCAAAATCAAAATCAAAAGTCATTTTTTCAAACTAGGCTGAGAATCAGCATTTTTTGAACGACAAAATTACATAAGACAGTCCCCCAAAACGCCCACCCTTCACCACTTCATAGTGCTTTAGCTGGGAAGAAGAAGTGGCGCAACAAACTCCCCAGCAGCACAGCTGTCTGTTCAGTTAAAAAAATTGATTCTATACAATAGTGCGCTTAGTTATATTTTTATGTCTTATACATTCCTTATAATTAAGTGCTACAGACATTATTCGCGGTACTCCAAAAAAGCTCTAAACTACGTGGTCGTGTAAATGCACCACAAATCACAATAGAGCACGTCTGCGCCCGCGTCACCGCGATCATTAGTGACAGACGCGACGTCCAACGACGCCCAATTTCGTAATTATGTTTTAAATCCACCCGTTATCATTAACTGTCATTTTGGGTCATTTCACGAACCGTTAGATATGGAGTCTGCGGTGTGTTCGCCGAAAACAGTTGCACTATTGTTTGCAGATCAGTGATAGTGTGGAATAACCTGAGCCTAATAATGTAATGGTCTGAGTTGGTGTAGTGGTTGTAGGTTTTCCGTTCTTAAAAGTTAGTTACTTATTGAGTTTGGCAAATAATGAGCTATTAGTTACAGTGCATAAGCTAATTTTTTGTATTGATTATGTGCGAAATTATGATAGAAGCTTTCCGCCAGTTGTCTTTGCGGGTGGGGACAGTGCTATGTAGGTAATCCTCTTTATGATACCTACCAAATATTTTTATACACAAGCCTAGCCATGTTATTTTTTCATAAATACTAACTTCATAAAGAACGCATCCTAATCGGTAAAACGCGCTGTAACTAGACGCTGTAAACTTCACTTTTCCCGCCAATTTTTCTGTCATTGTCATCGCGGTGTAATGGCGGACGCCCGCCCTCAATGCGATATTTTTGATGAATCCGAGCAATTAGAGTAAAACGCTATTTGAACGAATTTCCCGTGTTTAATGTGCCATGTAACTTTCTTTTTGTTGCGACGGTCAAGAGGTTAAATAGACTGTAAATACTGGTGCCAATTTGTTTCTTTTTTTTCCAGAGACAATGGAAATTATTTTCCTTTTTAATTTATTTTTAAATACGTACCTACAACAATGGAGGTTGGGTCTAGAGTTTTAGGATTTAACGACGGTTTTTCCGGGTATAATCGAGCGTCATCATAGAATTATCTGTTCTAATTTTAATTTACCGTAAACTCTACCACGTATGTAACTAAATCTGAAATGATTGTAGTTAAAACTTGGATTATAACTATTATATTAAACAAACATAATTATGTATCATATCAAGCAATATAATGGGGGAGTAACTTTCAGGAAAGTATGTTGTGTGAAGTATGTCCCTATAATAAATTGTGTATTGGGTTTTTGCACGGTTTAAAAACCATTTTTAGTAGTGTAGTCAAACAGGAAAATGTATTGCAGCTGGAACCAATTAAACCTATGTAAATTGCAAATAATGTTAATTATATTAAATAATATTAAAATTAATTAAAAATATGTAAATTGCAATGCAAAAATATGCATTGCTTAATACTTGCTGTGAGTGTGCATGGATTTATAAACTGTATAGGATACGAAATTATTGAATGATACAGGTGTAGTTATCTTTATGTATATGTGACAGACCAAGTGATTAATACGGCATTATTTATAATGCCCGGGTAATTTGAAAAATGCCCAACATTACTCATGTTGGGCATTTTTCAAATTACCAAAACAATATGATAAAAACTATTGAAATAATTAAATATACCGGGCTTTCTGAATAATGGCCATCACTTATTGGGCAGGGTAATAAAAAGATGTGTTTCAAACATCCTAAGTTCTCCTAATAACATTGTAGTTCCAATCAATAATAGCGACGGCATAGTCGACGGAGGCCCAGAGTTAAAAAAAATAACCACCTAAAGAACCTAACCTGTCCGAGTCGGGGAGCCCCAAGTCCCGAGCTCGCTTCGCTCGCTCATGCTTCCTAAGTACTCCTAATAACATTTTAGAATGAAGAAAACGATGACCATAATTATCAAATTGCCCAACCGTTACGTAGCAATATGACCAGACAATGTGATAAATATAGAAGTTTAAATCAGTATTCATTACATTGCCCGAATTGACTAGATTCATAATGCCCGGGCATTATACATAGTGCCTTGATTAATCACTTGGTGCATGACATATATATCGTAATAGTCCGATAATATGGTTTTATGGAAATAAAAATTTGGAAGAAAAACTCGTTATTTTCATTTTTTTGGACATTGACAATTGGACAGGACAACGTCTGGGTCAGCTAGTACATACAAACACACATACATATATAAATATCACCGAGAGGGGTGTCCACAACATTTATAACAAACGGAAACGTTTGAATACTTTGAATTGAATGCATGAGTGAAGATTTTCGCGTCACTTTCCTAAACTAATAAGCAGAACTAAACGTTGAGTCATCATGTCATTCCAACAGCTAGTTACACTAACCAGCTAACTGACAAGCCATTATTGGCCGTATCACCTTTGTATCAAGGGCGATAACTGTTTCTTCGTGTTTGTTTTAATTGAACTAATTGTGTTCGCGACCGTACGAGATAGCATTGCAACTTTGAAAGGCGACAGATAGCATGCCAATATAAATGATTGAAAGTGAATAAGCACATTAATTTGCTGTTCCGATTATGCTTAAAGATGACAATGATGACTTGTAAAATCTTTGTTATACACCATGTAAAATGTAATAAGGCTCACCACGCTGTAAGGAAAATGCTCAAGTTTGATGTTCAAAATTAATATTAAATACTAGCTACCAAGTACTTATCTACGGCGTACCTACCTACAATATCTACCTACCCTACGCTACCTACATTCATACCTACGTAGCTACTTAACTAACTACGTACCTACCTACCTGCCTACCCTACCTCCATACATACCTACGTACCTACCTAACTACCTATATACCTACGTACCTACTTAACTAACTACATACCTACCTACCTGCCTACCCTACCTCCATACATACCTACGTACCTACCTAACTACCTATATACCTACCTATCTACATAACTACCTACCTACTTACATACCTACCTACCCTACCTACATCTACCTATCTACCTACCTACCTACCTACCCTACGTACTTACCTACCTAAATACTACCTACTCTACCTACTTATACACCTACCCTACCTACAGCAATTTTTCCATATTTTCTCACTATTTAAACTTTTCCTGGACTTTCACAAATAATTCAAAACCAAAATTAGCCAAATCGGTCCAGCCGTTCTCGAGTTTTAGCGAGACTAACGAACAGCAATTCAGTTTTCTACATATAGATAGATGTCATTCTTTGTGCATGGATGGCTTGTTTATCTAATAAGCTGTTTATCCATTTTAATTTTCATAATAAATTGGTTAGTTGCTTTGGCTTTTTGCTTTATTTTTACGTTTGATATTAAAATTAATTGAGATGGACGTTGAGAGTTTTGATTTGACATATTGATTGACACATTGAACATTTTAATCGATTAGAAATTGGGTTACGTCGTCGTCTTGTGTGGCATTTAGGTAGATATATCTGCTTTCAATTATTGTTGTTCATAATGTAATGCTAATAATAAGGTACCCATAAAATCCCTATCAGAATAAGGAATTCCATATTGCTGGTCGTCGAACTAGGAAAACAAAATTAAATCATTTTCCTCACACAAAATTATTAGGTAGGTAACAGTTAGTACCTAAATAAGTAGTTTAATACCTGCATCAATTATTATTACTCTTAGCGGTTATGAGCAAAATAATAATTGATGCATGCAATTGTCGATTTCCCTTTAGAAGTCGATAACAATAAAAATTATATTGTGTCTCGTTAGTGACAGTTAAGCTCATATTATTTATATACAGTCAGCAAACCAGATAACTACTTACCTATACAGGCAGCTAAAACGTGTCTCATTTCGAGAATCGGGAAAAAATTCAACTAACTATATCTAAAATTGACAAATCAACATACCTAGCTAATCACAAAACCACAACATGATCAGTATCATGTTGTGGTTTTGTGATTAGGTATGTTAATTAGTCAATTTTAGATATCGTTTGTTTCAGCGTCTTATGTTTAAGAAGCTATAATAAATAATCAATTTGCAGTGTTTTTAAGATGGGACAGTAAGGGCAGCTACCTTAACCGTTTTAGCTACAGGAAAATGGTCTTAGGATACTGTTCTTGTCTTTTTGATGAAAAAAAGTTTCTTGTGAAAACTGCCCATTTTCATGCTGACTGTACATTTATTTCAACATCAGTGAATGCACATAAAAATATTTCAAAAAGTTAAGGACAGTCTTCTAACACCGTTTTTTTGTAGCGAAAACGGTTGAGGTACCTGTCCTCACTGCCCTATCTCAAAAATTCACCCTGTATTGACAGCCAAGTATTAAAATGTTTACCTACTTATTATTTGCCTACACGCCTATCTATTTTGTTGTCTGTACCATCAGTTCATAAGGTCAGATTTGATTCAAGAACTTTCGATTGGCATCCTATCATACTGAGTATCGGAATATTGAACAAGCATCTCGTTTACAACAATATTTGCTTCTTTTTATGTATTGATGCGGCTTGTATAAGTCAGATGATATCGCCGATAAAGTCGCTGAGTGTGCGAAATGTGGCTTGGCTTAGTGCAGTCGGCTGCCAAAATATTATAAGATAAATTTTGTTCGTGATAGTATCTACTTGTGACCGTAGATCGTATGGTGTGTATTTTTATTCAAGTTTTATAGCAACTTTTAATAGTCTACACTAATATTATAAAGAGAAAAGATTTGTATTTTTTTTTTTATAAGTATTCTCAAAAACTATTGGACCGATTTTAAAAACTATTTCACCAGTAGAAAGCTATATTATCACTGAGTAGGTTTATAAAAATATCATTCGGGTGAAGCCGCTAGCGGAATTGTATATAATATAAATTTAGTAGACATTTAGTCAGGCCTTGTTGAGCTAGTTGCTCATACATATTTATTGTTTACTAACTGACCCGATAGACGTCCTGTTCCATTTATTATTAATTTATTCCATAGATCATTATCAGTTTTACTCGAATTTTCTTATTTTCCGTCTTCTTTAAAAAAAAATCTTTCCCTAAACACTTTATTCGGTCATTTAAAAAAGAAAATTAACCAAATCGGTCCAGCCGTTCTCAAGCGATGCGCTTACCAACGACCAGCATTTAATTTTTATTTATATAAAAGATACATCATTCAAAACGAATGCGATGTTTGTAGTTGACCCCAAGATTTTTCGGCATAGCACTACTGCATTCCACTCTAGCCCCCGTAGCTCCATATGTATGCTTAGTAAGGCCCCCTTGGTGGTTTTAGACAGTAAGAGTCCGGCGTAACCCTACAGCCTTCCCAAGGTGTATGAGGATTTTTTATTCATGAGGATTTGCTCACGAAAATAAGGTCACTATGACATACTTAGACCTAGGACTTAGTTCATAAGTAAATTCACCAATCAGATACACAACGACGTACATTCGCGTACACAACGCTAACGGCATCAATATGCTACATACATCTAGATATAATTCGCGTGTGCCCAGTCCATTCGTTGTGCCCGTATTCCCGACGCGCTATCTCCTCGGTCGCAACACCGCGGTACAATCAAGCACTCAAGTGGTCAACTTGTGAAATACAGATGTTAACATTTTATATTGATTTATTATAAGTACTCGTTGAGCAAATCAGCAGTGCGGCAAATAAGAATGTTGTTCAGTTCAATATGTATAAGTCTTTTTGTATATTTTGTGATGACAATCAAGACAATACTGTTGTTGCGAGCGTGAATCATAACTTCATAAGCAACGTGCAAGTTATTGGTTTGGAAACAATAATCTCTGTTACGTATGTGACATACGTCAACACGTGGCTTTGAGAGTTTGCAATATTCGCGTATCAAGAGCTTCCTTATCTCGACAGGCAAAAACACGTGCGCGCACCATCTGTTTATTTTTTCTTTGTTTTTCAAGCATAAAGAGAGTGAAATTCTTGTTTGCATAAAGAAAGGGATTATCAATGAATTTTTAATTTCTACATTTTATGAGGCACTTCAGTTAGTACCGAAGCAAATTCAGTTTATTCCTTTTTCAGAGTTAGTGCTGCCATAAAAATAATTATACTTATGCGAATACCTGCATCCATCTATCCATCCATCCTGTCCCAAGAGAATATGTTATCCACTTATAAGTACGTAGGTAGGGCCCCACGATGGACAAATGAACTGACTCCCTTGAGCAGCACAGAGTTTAGTACCTAGTCGTGCAGTGGGACACCCAAGTCCGTCACATATTTTTTGCTTTTTAATGACCATCTAAACATTTTGTGCTCGTCTACCCCTAGGGAACACTTTCCGTTGTTATTGCAGTCCCTTGTTACCTCGATTATTGTTGTTAATTTGTATCACCTCTGTTTATCACTGTTTTGTATTTAGAACGCCGTTCAGACCTGACCGTGTCTCTCTCTTAAGGCCTGGTTACACGGTACGAGCTGTATACGGTATACCTACAGCTCGTACTGTGTATACAGCATATCTGACAGTAGACAGCCTCCTCTGCGTACTCGCGTGGCAGTTGCTTAGCTCGCACCGACCGGTCTCATGAAGAGAGAAGGCAGCTTTGCCTTGACACTGGCAAGAAGCTTCTGTCCGAGAGACTAGAGTTGCTGCCTTGTGACGTATAGTGTGTTCCAAAAGTATCTGATGAAAATGTCAACAAACCCTGTCCAGGTTAAATCCTTATGAAATCACTCACTAAAGGGAATTAGTAACACATAGATACATCTGTATATAGAAGGTTTCGTTTCATTTATATCTCTACATTTTTTCCAGCAATTATTGACAAAAATTGACGAATAAAATTAACCACAATTATTATCAAATGAAATGAAATGATGTTCCACCAACCATGAAGCATGAATATGAATGTTCATGTTCAACCATCAGGGAAACTTAAGATTAGAATTTCGGGTAATCAAGTCAAATCACTGAATTTGTAAATGGCACTACAAATTGGCATGCACAGATTTTATTTTGGAACAGATATTAGTGGTGGAAGTGAACTAAGATGCGAACTACTGATCGACTAGCACATGATAGTAACTCGAATGATGCGGTCACACGGTGCTAGTACCTTACTGCACTGCAGTTACTGACTGGGCCAGCTGGCACTGTGTAACCAAAGCCTTTATAGATAACTTTCGACATGGATTTGCTATGTTCTGCGTTTCCTTGTACGCGTAATTGTTTTGTAATTGTGTGGGTTATGTTAAAATGTCTATGCTTGAACTTGGAATGTACGAAGTTGTAGTCAAGATTAGCGTTTTCTAATGTGGTTTGGAGAAATGCGTGAACTTTGGCTTTCATAGACGTCAACCACTCTTATACGTGCACACTGATATTATTATTATAGACTAGCAGAGCCCCGCGGTTCCTCCACCCGCATAACTCTCGATCCCGGGGGAATATCGGGATAAAAAGTATGCTATGTGTTAATCCAGGTTATAAACTATATGTGTGCCAAATGTCATTCAAATCCGTTCAGTCTTTTTTGCGTGGAAGAGTAACAAACATCCATCCATCCATCCATCCTCACAAACTTTCGCATTTATAATATTAGTAGGATAGGATAGAGTGACGGTGTGAGAATCAATACTACTAAATGTCGAAAGTAGCTTATGCAGTCAGGAGTAACAGTGTCGCATAATCGAGAGGATTCCAGTCCTGTGGAATTGCTAATTTGCTTGATTTAAAGCGACTTAGAGGGTAGCGAGTAGCAACGAGCATAGGCTTTGGTTTTATTTGGGTTTTCCATAGCTTCTTTAGGGGTTTGCTCAGTATTGAGGTTGACAATATCTAAGTCTGTCGCCATAACAACAATATTAACAGCATTGTTGTGTTCCGGCAGTTAGAGGTAAGATAGCCAGTACCTCTGTGGTTGAGGATTCCGGGTGAAGCTCGCTTCCACCTTCGGCCTGATCATTACTTATCAGGCCAAGAGCTTACCCTTTGTAGTTAAAAAACAGCACAAATTGTATAACTGAATTGTAATTTGAAATAACTGAAAGTTACGGATTATTTTTGATAAGTATACCAGGCTAGGTGGACCGACGACCATAAGGAGGTGGTTGGGACAGACTGCGATGGGGTGAGTTGATGTATTGAGAAATACACAAAAAAGTTTTAATAATAAAATTCATTTTGTGTAATATGGTAGGTTACTAACAGCAAGAATAGGGCAATGTCGATCAGTCTATTAATGACCAACATAGGTATTAAAGTTAGGTGTACCTTTTCCGTGTTACCGTCAATATTTTAAGATAACGCTAAGGTATAGATGTTTTACGCTCCATTAAAAAGCGGCTAATGGTTAAGAAAATAATAACGGCAATAAATTGTTAAGATGATAATTATCTACACAATTACAAGGGCGTATCGCTAAAACGCGGCGCGTGCGCTCCTACCTCTTCGGCTTTCTTCGGCGCAAGTCGGAGCCGAACTTAGATTTATGGATCACTTTTTGTTATCCGCGGCTTTGGCTTCGGGCTATTTGTATTTTATGAGTGGTTTTATTTTTATTAGATAAGTACTGCGAAAAGGTTGACATTAATGTCGTGTAAAGATACCTGTCGAACCAGTTCGTGTAGGCAATTGTGAATTTTCAAATTGCACAAATCCGAAAAAGCTCTCTAGACAAAAGTG
Source organism: Eupsilia transversa (assembly GCA_914767815.1). Lineage (NCBI taxonomy): Eukaryota > Metazoa > Arthropoda > Insecta > Lepidoptera > Noctuidae > Eupsilia > Eupsilia transversa. Next base: position 8,781,906 of record OU611893.1, on the reverse strand, counting down.
TGAATTATTTTCTTTTTAATCTAAGATTGTTTTCCAATAAAATTATACACGTAGCAAGTAGCAGGTACTAATGTGGATCACATATATCTTTACGCAAGATCTCTGCGATTATTTAAGCTACACGTCATTATCATTCTCTTTCTCGTTAGGAAACCTGTTACTTACACATATTTATAGAATTAGATGGTATCGATTCAAATTGGAGGCATTATTGTACGGTTCGCTCTCAATACGACCGGCCTGTGTAATTATATGAGGGCCAGAACAGATGCAGGGCTGAAATTACTGACTTACGATGCTTACGTTGGTTTCTAAACGTTTGTTAAGGTTTATTTCTATCTAGGTGATATTTCGAAATGTTTTTTTTTTTTTAAGAAGGTTAAATTTAAAACCACTTGTCTTCACATGCCGTCAAGAAATATCTCTCAGGCATGCCAGTTTAGGGTCGCAGGAAAGTCCGAAATGGATATCGTGGCCCCTGGCAATACAGGCAACTGAAGAAACACGGGTGTGTTTTAGTCAGTCAAGAGTCTGACACGCCCTGTCACCCCGCCCAGAGCGGGAGAAGATATTTGATGATTTCCTACCCAGAAAAAAAAGGCTTGCCGGTTTCTTCAAGATATTTTAGTATACTATAGTTTTTGAAGCAATTGATAATTATACAATACACACATAAATCCTTGGGTTCGAACTTGAGAACTCAGACTTGGCAGTCACACCACTAGGCTACCACTTCTGTTAGTCGTTTCGACGCATAGTCAAATACTCAAAAGATCACGATTGTAAGATAGTCATCATCGATAATCCAGCACCCTGATTGCGTATTACACGATCTATCGCAACCTGGATCGGTTTGAAACAGATTGCTAATCCATTGCTTCATAAGTTCGCAAAAAAAATCTGCTCAGCAGCGTAAATAACGCAATGAATGTTGTTGAACTGTAAATGAAACAGATTAGTCGGAATCGTTTACGAAAACGTTTTACGCAATTAGATAGCTGTCCATTGTAAGTATTTCTATACAACACATCTATTTCAAATAAATCAAATCAAATCAAAATCAAAAGTCATTTATTCAAACTAGGCTGAGAATCAGCTTTTTTCGAACGTCAAAATTACATAAGACAGTCCCTCAAAACGCCCACCCTTCACCACTTCCTAGTGCTTTAGCTGGGAAGAGGAAGTGGCGCAACAAACTCCCCTTAGAAAAATTGATTCTATACAATAGTACGCAAAATCATTTACCTTTTGCAACACAAAACATACATTTAATGATCAGCCATATGTCAGCTAGCACACGCCAATATACCAACCAAAAACATCGAGAACTCAAGATTTTACGTAACAATCAATGTATTATTCATAATAATTGCAAGTCGAACTGCGTAATTATTATCTAAGCTGTGCTTTTGTGCAGCTTAAAGCGAAACATTGCTTCTTATGTAATATTCTGTTAATGCATTGTCGTAAGTTCCAAAGATTAGTCTGTGTTCTATGCTAATCCCGCAGGTGTTAAAATTTGCATTCATCGATTGTGGTCGGCAAGTATACCTTTCATTCTGTGAAATAAATTGTAATATTGTAGGCAATTTGATTTACACGGTTTTTGTTGTTTAGTGTGCTAGTTATGAAAGGCTTTGGCGGAAATTGAAAGGTGAAGATATTATTATAAAAGCAGGATAAAAATGATGAGTTTAATCGGTTAATAAATCCTGAAAACTAAGTGTCATGATCAGGAATTCTAGATATTGTGAAAAAAATGGCGAAAAAAGTGAAAATCTAAGCTATTTAAAAGCTTCGTTTTTCACTTGTTTCACCATTTTTGGAGCGAATTATACGTAAAAACGTCGAAGCCATATTTCTTGTAGGATTTCTAACAAAAGCTGGAAAAAGCTAAAAAAAACTAAGTTACAAGGAAACAATTTTCTATAATTGCTCATAATAAAATAAATGAAACCGAATCTGCAATAAATTGCAACAAAACAAAAACGAGCCGTTTCACTGTAGTTTTTACAGAAATCCGTGTAACAACGAGATATTTACAAGGAGCAGTCAGCGTGAGGATTGCAGGTCGTTACCACCGGTTTTTATATCCTCCTACCACTCGTTAGCGGTTACGCGGTTCGCCGGGGAAAATAACGATTCGTAAGGAAAAGATGTGAATTTCACTAGAATAGAGAGGCAAATTGAATATGAACTTTCGTTGTCGGCAAAATGTGCGGGTAATGTGAGGTTCCGATGGAAAGTTATTGTCTGAGATATGCTATCAATGTTGATGAGATTTACGGTTCGTTTTGATGGGATTTGTGTACATGATTGATGTTGAATGCAATTGTATGTTTTTGTTGGGCGAGTGTTATTTGCGTTGATTTCTAGTCTTCTTGTGTCATCGTTCTTCTTGTTTCATGGTAGGCACACTACCAGCAGCACTGCAACACTGTGTCTTGCCAGCACTAAAACATGTTGATGCAACAATGTTAAGAAACAACATAACATCACGCCTGTATTCCCCGAAGGGTTAGGCAGAGGTGTACCTATAGTACACCCACATTTCGCCAGTTATGTATAAGTCCCATGTCATAGGGGGCGAGCCTATTGCCACCAAGTGGGCACAAATCAAGACTCCGGGCTGCTACTGAGCAATTCGGGATGGAAAAACCCAATAACACTTTGCCCGACTCGGGATTCGAACCCAGGATCTCAAGCTCAGCAGTAGCGCTTGCGACCACTAGACCCACGAGGCAGTCTAGATGCTAATGCTATGAAACTTTTATCTTAACAGGTAAAGTACCTACAAATTGATTAAAATGAACACAAACTCAAACTCAAATTCTTTATTGCATGTCGTGACAATAAAAAAAAAAACTATATATTTGTCTCCCATCTTGTTGCCAGAGTCACGTCATACCTGAGTTAATAGAGTAAATACTAACCTGGGGTAATTTCACAGAACATCAGTATGTTCTAAATCAAAACCATGCACCGAATAGATATCGTGTGTATTTAACTGGTTCCAGTCAGTGATTTAGAAAATAAAAATACTCCTTTACGTGTTCACTTTCTATATAAATTATAATTTACATTTAATACAGCTTTTTGTTGCTATGTTGTATCGTTTTCAATGCGAATTCGTTATGATTCAATAATAATGGATCTTCATGGTGTCCAATTTCATTTCTATTTATTAATTTCACGACTTTGGTTTTATTTGCTTTACCAGTACCTAGTCAAGTAGTGAAAGCATGGGACTCTTTGTTCTGCTGGCTATCTAGAAATAATGAAGAAGATCATACTTATACTTGTTAATACGACACAACACATTGTGGCGGCATCTACACCGCCACATACGAACTACGCATCAAAGACCTGACGTCACAAGTCCTACATCGCGGTATAAGAGTTTACCGAGCGATTAACAAATATAAGACTATCCGACATCAATCCTTGGGCAATTTCCCGCCAGACACAACACCCGTCTGGTAGGAGGATCCTCCCTTTTCCATAGAGTAAGAGTGAACTTTACACCCTGTTCCTCATACCCCTAAAATATCATCTAATCCCCGAAAGATTAGGCAGATGTGTACCTATACTCTATAGTACACCCACATTTCGCCAGTTTTGTTTAAGTCCCATGTAATAGGAGGCGAGCCTATTGCCATCAAACGTACACAAATCCAGACTCGGGGCTGGTCCTGATGGAAAAACCCAATAACACTTTGCCCGAACTGGGAATTGAACCTAGGACGCTCAGCTGTAGCGCTTGCGACCACTAGACCAACAAAGCAATGACATAATGGTGAAATGATACTAAAATGATTGGCCCAACCTTTTCATTCTCTGAAAAAATTATTTCAAAACCTGAAATTTAATCCAATTTGTGAAACATATTTATGTCAGCTGTTTGACATAAATAAAAACATATTATATAAATAAATCTACATATTAAAACACTGCTCTTCGAGACTTCCTTGTCCCAAATACCGTCGGCTATCCTATGACAGTTTAAATTATAGTGTCACATAGCTGATTGGTCTCTTAAATGACAGTAAAAACCCTTTTACGAGCAAATCAATTAAACATTTATTGACCGTATAAATGCCGTGGTAAAGTTTAATAGGTTAACCTGGCCGTGGTGTTGGCACCACGACATATACTTAACTTATGACAGATATACTTATGTAAAACATAATTTTCGATATACTGTAGCGCTGAAAAATACCGCCTCTTTGATCTAGTGGTTAGACCACTTGTCTCAGACCTTTCCCAGTGGGGGCAAAATTTTCTGCTCAGTTTGGTTGGTCGTAGGGCTTGTTCTAAGTCCGCCTGGCTAGCTACCACTATCTTATCTAAGTCTGTAGCCATATCAGCAATTTTAGCAGCACTGTTGTGTTTCGGCAGTTAGAGGTAAGATAGCCAGTTCCTCTGTGGTTGAGGATTACGGGTGAAGCTCGCTTCCACCTTCGGCCTGATCATCACTAACCATCAGGTGGGATTAGTACTCCACTGCCCAGGGTAGATCTTATGTTATTGTAATGTTTCAGCTTGATGGCATTGATACATAACTGGCTAACACCCAGTTTCACAAAAACAAACTTTAATACCCCATACTTAATGATTTCATTAAATAAATCAAAGAACCATTAACATCGAGTCTAATGTTGCTTTCTGCAACAATTTAAAAAAAGTTAATTTAAGATTAGTATTTAGCCGTAAAATTTAAAGTTCCTTTCTGCTTATGGCTGTTAATGTGGGTATATAAACATCTACCTACCCCTTTTGGGGACCACAAGCGAGATGTTATTTTTTTAATTAAAATTTTGCCTGTCACTCTCTCGCAGCCGGAATAGCCATTTGGCTATTAGGCTATAACTATAGACGATTGTGTTTTTTATTAATCGCCACCAATCGATTGGTTTTGATTGAATTTCAATACTTCCGTTGTCTCGCTTGAAACAATCGCTTAGGAAAGTGTGTCGCTTATTTGTTTGTGAAGCAAATTGTTTTTAAGTGTTTCCGTGTTAATAATTATTACAAGCGCTACTGCTGAGCATGAGGTCCTGCTGCGTTCGATTCCCGCGTCGGGCAAAGTGGGTTTTTTCCATCTGGAATTTCTCAGTAGCAGCCTAGAGTCTGGATTTGTGCCCGATTGAAGGCAATAGGGTCGCCCTCTATTACATGGGACTCAAACATAACTGGTGAAATGTGGGTGTACTATAGGTACACCTCTGCCCAACCCTTCGGGGAATACAGGCGTGATGTTATGTTACTTAGATCCGTTTACCTCGTAAATGAAGCTACGAGAAATTGTTACAGTTATCCACGTAGAAAATTGAGTGTCGATGTGGTATTTTCTAGTCCCTATGATCGAAGGATCGTAGGCTAGCCATGTTCAAACAGAATGCCCTACAAAAGTTCCATTTTCAAATATCGGCTTGCTCTATTTTCGACCGTGTCAACGACTCAACCAACCCTATTTTTTATGTTTTATCTTTATCAAAGTTTAAAAATATTTTTGAAAATGCGTTCCCTATCGCATGGTAATTGGTACTGCGTCAGTAGACAGGCGACTGAACTGTCAAAATGAATTCCAAGTTCAAACGGTCGCAGAGTTGTCGCTTTCAGACATGTTTGTTACGAAGTTAAAATTAAGCAGTATTGACAGCCATCTTTGTGTCTTTTCACTTTCACATTTTATTTTCACTTGTTAGTTTTTCTTGTTGATGTTTCTTGCTTATAAAGTTATAAGTATTAAAGCTTCAAATATTTGCCAACTTATATATCGCGGGTATACACTCGCAAATCGAGTCTCCGTTCAATTCCATGTGAGGTAAAAAGGCCTAAAACATGACAACAAAGAAAAAGTTTTTATTCTGTTTTGATGCCGACATACTGGCCATTACCAAAATCGTCGTGATTCGGAATTTGAATTCACGACCATTTAAAAAGTTATATGTAGATTCCTAACTTCTATACAAAAAGTGTAGCCTAGATGCTTTTGGGGTAGGTACATCTTATCTCTATTTTTCTCTTAGGCTCACTCTATGACACTCTCTCACGCTTTCACTCTATCCTTGTAGCAATTTCAAAAATCTATTTTGTTCTGAGCACAATGAAATTATAATTACAGCGGGATCAATGAATACTAAGAAACTGTAAAGAAGCACGATCCTTTACAAAAACCTCAACCGTTTCTTTGTAAAAGTCTAACTAACTTCATTATGAGAAAGTCCGGTGTAATAATCAAGGCAAAAAGTATGGCTCGTTTGAACAGAAGAGCGCCGTCAATGAGACAGGACACTTGAATGGGGCACGGCGTACTTTTTAATAGCTTTAACTATTAAACTGTCTTCGTCATCTACTGGAGACGACGACAGGTCTGCTGGTTCTCACCTTCTCGCTGCTATAGTGTTTAAAGTAGGGTCACTTACCTTTTAGTTGATTCGGGATAATCGGGACAGATATAATTTTGATTTAAGTGTAAATAAAATATAAGATTTTTTGCAAAGGCAGCTCGTTAAAATAAGAAGAAATGAGTAATTAATGATTTCTATAATTGTTATTCCTAAGCAGATTTTTGAGCTTAGTAGACTTGCAGTTAATAATTTTAATAAATGAATTAATGAATATTTATTTGTCAAACACAGGTAGGTACATACCTATATTTGGTCTACAGTAACAATTCAGTTGACTATGTTTCGCCAGCAGCGTACAAATTTTATAGTTACAGTAAATACAAAAAAAATAACAATTCAAATACCTATGAGATGCAATTTTTTGGTGTTTACCCTAGTAACAAAATAAATATATAGGATTATCCCAATACCAAATAAATCTTTGTCAACCTAACCCATACAGTTTATTTTACAAAGAGGAGGCTCAGTATTGTTGATTGAATCAGAGTGAGACTCCTATTCAAATATCGCCATTGTTTCTTTCGTGTTTAAAAATGGAACGTCCTTTCAACTTGACTTGACGTTGTCATGGGAACGAAACGTCAGCTGTCAACCTGACAGAATGAATTTCGTCATAATAAAAATTAAAAAAGTTACTTTCTCATAAATGAAAATGTTTGTAGTGTAAGCTAAATCAAAGTTAGTGGTAAAAGTAATAAGATAAAGTCGTTTAAAATATCAGAATGTTTTTACTGTTGAAAACGCATTTGTCTTTGTGATGAATATGACGTATTGTACGTCTCAAATGGCCAAACATTAACTCAAATTAGAGTTTAACGTTAAAGTTAATGAACAAACATTTTTTTTCTTCGTATCTGAGCACTCTCTTTGGTTAAACAGTAATTTGTTTATGTTAGCTAACGTTTTGAAAAGAAATAATTAATCTGAGTCGAGTCATTTCTATGAATTTTAATTTTAATATGTTTACCTAACGTTGGCCTTTGACATGGGTTTAATTACACTAAACAACTTGTGTGAATTTAAAAGAAAGAGTCTCTGGGCTGATATATTTCCAAAAGGTCGTTTTGAAGCCACAATTGTACATTACAGGGCTTATTGGTGATTCGCCCGAATTTACTGGCCCGAAACGAGCGAATCGACAACTCTAGAAATCGATTCGCCAACAAATAAAATAACTTCATGCCAATTTCCTCAAGAAAAAATAATAATAATCATTTTAAAGTATCAATTCGCCAGTTTCGGGTGAGTAAATTCGGGCGAATCACCAACAAGCCCATTACAGATACGAAATACCCATTTAGACTTCATTTGAATTACCCAGTTGGCATTAAGACTAACGACTGCAAGTATATCATGCTGTCCTCTCTATTAACGTACAATCTTCTACTTTATTAGTCCATATCCGCCCACCGAGTGTAATAGGTTCCTCATATTTGGACCACGGCTAGCCATAAAACACACTGTCGACTAGACTGCGTGGTTTCCTTTAAGAACGATAGTTAAAGATCAATACACGTGCTTATAGTTGTTTACTGATTTGTTTAGTTCGAAATATACTATAGGTAGTTGTTTTCTTTTGAAAACCTTTTTTAAATTTAACTTAAAAAAAAACACTCTTTCTTTCTGTCCAGGAAGGCCCAGATTTTCGTTATTATTTCTTCTTAGTAAAAAAAAATGTTGTAGTTTCTATTGTCTTTCGTCATTGACTTAAATCTATCTAATAAGAAAAATATGTTTTGTAACTGCATTTCCTACTCGCTATGTTCAATGCATGCCGTGGCAGCCTTTAATTAAGGCAGCCTTTAATTGCATAAGTATCATTTAACATGTATTTTTGGTGTATGATTTGTTGTCTTTAAATAAATAAATGTGTTTTTCCTTTGTTTGGATATTGTAATCTTTGTGGACTTTCACAAGTGGAATTTCCTCCTAAAGATGTCTATAATCCGTATGATTTTCCAGATTTTGTAAGTCTTCTAGAAACTCTTAATCCCAATGAAAAAACAAAATATCGATACGTCCAGTACTAAGTAGGACACCTGTCATCGGCAGTTGTCGGCTTTCGTCGGCGGGTCGTGCGCACGCGTCGCCGATAAGCCAGCGCACGCGGCGGCGCGCCCGGTGCGTACAACCGCGTGGGAAACGCATTATGCCTTCTAATGGCACTTGGAGTACGCGTAAAGATTGAATCTTTCTGACCAAGTAGCACTAGGAGAAAAGTGTAACAAGGAAATGTAAGCAAAATGAGGGTTACTAATGCATTTGTGGTTCTATGAAAATGCTTCGTTTAAGCAACTCATCCATAACAATAGACCTTAATCTAGACTTCAATAGACGGTACCTAAAGTAAACTCGATACTCCGTACACGTAGTAGACTGTCCGAAGTACACAATCTACAATAGAAAAACTCTTTGGTGGCTTATGGCTCACAATTCCAAATGAAGAAAGCAATAACCACAAATGGGAAAAAGAGAAGCCTAGTTACATTATACTATCCTACTACACTATCCTACCGGTAGCGCCGTGTAATGATGTTAGTAAAAGATGGTTTGAGGTATTTAAAATACAATAGACGTAGATATATTTAGTAACCTATTCCGCTTAAGTATTCTTAAAGAGTCCTAAAAAACCCTGTAAGAAATCGACACGTGTTTCGCCTCTCAACGAGGCATCCTCAGGATGACGATTGACTTGTCGCGAGCCCGTACACGACGTGTTAACACGCCGAGCGCTGGACGCTGAGTTCTGAGTTGATTTCTAACAGGGTTTTTTAGGACTCTTTAGGAATAGTTAAGCGGAATAGGTTACTAAATATATCTACGTCTATTGTATTTTATAATGGATTTCCGCCAAGTCACGCCTGAATCAATTAACTATCTTGAGGTATTTAGTCCAGCACTCTAATTGCGTAACCTACTTTCAATCACAATCCGAGAGTTTTGAAGAATATTGCTAATACATTGCTTCATAGGTTTGAAAAATTCATCTGCTCCACAACGTAAATAACGCAATGAACGTGGGTGAACTGTCAAAATGAAACCCGTTTCTGTCAATTGTCAGATGATAATTATCTTAAAATTGTATAGAATCAAGTTCTTCTAACTAAACATACAGCTGTGCTGCTGGGGAGTTTGTTGCGCCAGTTCTCGTTCCCAGCTAAAGCTCTAGGAAGATGTGAATAGCAGGCGTTTTGTGGGATTGTATTATGTAATTTTCGATAAAAAAGAGCTGATTCTCAGCAGTTTTTTTATAAATGACTTTTGATTTTTACACAATTAATCCATCTTTTCTTTGGTCTTCCCCTACTCTTATAGCCATCCACATTCATACTTATAACTTTCGTCAAAACGTTTTCCTCGTTTGTTGAACTATGTTGAACTATAAATAAAACGCATGTAACGATTACCTTACCGGGCACACCAACTTTATTTACCTTGCGCCGGCGCGTGTTACGGGCGACGTTGTTTATCTGAGGCGTAAGGTTTTTTACTAAATATAGACAAAGACATGTTGTATGTTAAGCCAATAACAGACGCTTCAATCGAGTGAATGGTTCACTCGAGTTTCATTCCACATTCACACGACACTGGCAAAATTTCATAGGAATGAAGGTTCATCCGCTCTTTTCATTTCATTTTTCGATCATTCGGTAGGCGAGTGAAAGATGCCGTGTGCCAACATCGTTGGATCGATTCATGAATTACATACTTTTTCACTTTTGGTTCATTTTGTGTACAGACGTTTCACTTCGAGTGAAAGATGCCGAATGAAAGGCAAAAATGAACAGAAACTGCAGCGTCTGATAGTGGCTTTACTGGCGTTCACATTATCTACACAAACCCAGGAAGTTTTAGGTAAACATTAAGTTCTGTGAAAGCTGCGCATGCGCATGATGAAAGGGATGTGTTTGTAAATGATGCTGCAACTGAAGAGCCGTCACTGGGACCGACTTCCGAACTTTGAAACGAAACATTTTCTCTAATAATCTGCTTTGAGGATGGGCAGATGTTTAGATTTCCGTGTTGTCCTATTTTTTTTGGTTGGTTGTAAGATTTTCGTAATAAGCAGTGAAATTACGTAACATGTTCATGTTCACAAGCCCATGCACACGATGTAAGTTTCTTGCCAGTGGCTTACAATTAAATTAAAGCATTAGACGGTGCAACTTTTATTATTGTTTGGAGGCATGAGGCTGTTCGGCATGAGGGTGTAAAGTTCACTCATACTCTATGGAAAAGGCAAGATCCTCCGACCAGACGGGTGTCGTGTCCGGTGGGCAACTGCCCAACGATTGATGTCGGATAGTCTTACATATGTTGATCGCGCGGTAAACTAATTGCGCGATGCAGGCTTTGTGTGACGTCAGGTCTTTGATGCTTAGTTTGCATGTGGTGTTGTTGATGCCGCCACAGTTGCTTTAAGTTATAGTTCTTCTTTATTTTTCGTGTGGTTAGTGACTATAACCTGGTGTCAGAGTATATGCCGCCTATGGGCCTCTGGCTTGGCTTCACATGTCTGTCAAGCATGCCAATTTCTTCACGATGCTTTCCTTCACCGTTTTTGTGTTGTTATGGTATGCCACAAGCAATGAAATCTCACCGTGTAAATCAGTCTTTACTTTCATATAGTTTAAAGAACAATTTCAGGATGAAAATTTTCGCTTTCATATCGGGTCTGAGCCTACATTTTTGAAGGTTTTAAATGGCTAAAAACACAAAGCTAATAATAACTTTATTGGAATGGGATGGGAGGTCCTGTTTGCCTACCGTCTCCCCTGATGGCAAGCAGCGACGTCATCTACGATAGAGCACGCGTGTCTAGACCGACAACATTCTTTTTTACTTTTGCCTCAAGAACTCCTGGGCACTTTAGAGAAACGGACGCCGTAAATCTATTTTATTAGAAGTGGGAGGTTTTTTTCTCATTTTATGAGAGTGTCTACGGTTAGGATATAAAATATCCATTGATGTTTATAAGCCGGTAATAAATAATCACGATTTTATTCACAACTAGTGGTTCGTGTCTGGCGTCGACCGGGTGAATTTCATGCCTCTCTCCCAGTGGATTTTCCAAAAAAAATCATTCGTACAAACCTTGTCCTGACAATCATGAACACAAGAAAAAAAAAAACTCAAATCGGTCGAGCCGTTCTCTAGTGATGATTTTCATACATGCGGTACTTAATTGATTTTTATTTATATAGTAGAAAACTAGTAGAAATATGCATTACAGATTTTACTATTACAGATTACAGAACTTTGGGCAGTCTTCACTTTCAGTTTAATCATTTCATTGAATCACTAATCTTTCGCAAATCCTCTGGGTTTCAGAATACACCTGAAGGTACCCTTTGATCTCTATTATAATTTTAAATGCGGCTGTATTTCATGCAATTAAACGTGACTTTTACATTAGTAATTTATCATAACCTTTGCATAGCTGTAACTTACTGAAACGTAATATCATGGGCACGGCGTGTGGCGCAGCGCCACTTTCATTAAACCAGGTGAAGTCCGTATTTCATATAATACAGCCATCATAATTATTATTTGAGTTAGTCACTAAACTTTCTCTCGTTTGTGTATTTAATAACGGCGTACAAACGATGTATTGTCTCTGACTCATCATCGTCTAGCTCAAAGACTTGAATCTAGACAAACAGGACTTAATGATGTTTTATAAAAATATTTAAGAACATTGTAAATGCTTAGTGCTGTTTCGTATGTTTAGTGCTTGCTTCTACTATGCCATTGACCATAACAATTTATAATTATTTGGCTTTATCGAGTAGGTACCTACTTATACGCATAGTTACGGCATATCCGCGTAGACCTTGGGTCTACCTGCCTTTCTTTTAATAAGAAACTCGATTGGAGGGTCATAATATGATTTAGTTTATAATAGGAACTTAGCTAACTACATATTAGTATTTGCGATTTTTTTTTTGTCTCAGCGTCCGGCGCTCGGCGTGGCAACACGTCGTGTTCGGGTTCGCAACAAGTCAATCGTCATCCTGAGGATGCGAAAAAAAAAACAGCTGTTCCCTACATAAATGATTTGATCTGATTGATAATATTAATATACTAGCCTACCCTTTTTTCAGCCCGTAACCATCGACTGTATGAAACTTTTGACCTCACAATTTCCATAACTTTCAAGATTATATTTCTATCTTGTAGTAATTTTGGTCTTATATACCCAATTGAAATAGATAAAGAATATTTATCAGCCGTAGTGCTTGTTCCACATAATAACTTGGTATCCCACAGATTACTGTACAATAACTTAAGTTATAAAATGGTAACAAAATCGAAAACGTATTTTGATAACGTGCGTCACAAACAGTTAGGCTGTGACGTCAAATGCTAATCTACTGTAATTGTTTTGCTCGCAAAGGTTTTACATAAAAAGTATAGCTATAATTCTTTATGGTCAGACTTCTGAAAACTAGATAGGGTCAGTTCAGTGCGTAGGACAGCCTTGATGTAGCCTTAGCTACGAAAAACCACTCTTTCAGTATCGTAGGTGACTAACGAATGAGTAAAGGGAGGATAGCCTTCAGTATATTTATTTTTTCAGTTTAAATTAACGTAGAACTCATTAATATACCATGGGGATAATGCTGCCAGTAAATTAAACTATGTAGTCATTTCTCTGCATGTTTGTAGTGTCTAAATCTATGTATCGGATTTCGCCGACAAAAAAGTTTTTTTGTGTACCAACGTTTGTTATAATATAGGCTGTTTGTAGTACGGCATCAGATTACTGTCCATCATCATATTTCCTGTCAATAATGACGACGTCTTTTGCAACTTTCTAACTGAACTGTTTCATATCATTCATCTAAGTTATCGTAGACAAAACTTGTCCCCATCATCAGTCGTCTGTTGTCACCGATCATCTGGCTGCGCGGCCATATGTCACGGGGATCTGGAGAGAAAAAAAAAACAAAAACAAGGTGCGGAAGTGGCGGCTCGCGCATGCGCGCTGCGCGGTAAATTTTCACGGCGCGGGCGGAGGGTGGCAGCATCGACTTAAGCAAGGGTGCCGGCCCGCGCGCGCCAGTCAGCTGACGAACCTCGTCGCGAACGCACGTCTCTCCACGCTCATACCGCGCCGGTTTCAGTGTCCGCACTCTCGTGTGTTAAAAATCCCTCGTGTTTTAAACAACAATGGCAACCTACGCTCAGTTCAAACATGTCGAGCTCTACAAAATCGGGCACGGAAAGAACAGGTAAGATTTTCTTTCAGTACCTACCCGCAAGGATGCTGCAGCAGAATTTTCAGTTTCATCTTTGTTCTAAAGGTCAGGGGTTAAATGCAGGGGTCTTAATGTTTCAGTGGTACCTATGTTAAAATTATGAAGTATTTTATCTTCATTTAGTACTAGTTATGTCATAAATAATAAAATAAATATACATTTAAGTACATAAAAATATCAATATAATAGGTAAATAATTTTCATGTTCACCAATTCTGAAGCGCAGTAAAGTAGATTAAAATATTGACTGCATTAGAATTTATAAACCATTTGAACTGAAAATATAACGCTGAAAAATATAAATTCAAATATCGTGCGTGTAAAAAATATTACCATAAAATCAACCCTCGCCCTGCGCTTTGTTTCTAATTTATTAACATTTGACTATCGTTATCATGAACATTGACAAATGAATGCAGCCAGTATCCTCAACATTAATTAATTTAGTAGTTTGTGTTAAAATTAAATTAATTATATCTTTCCTCGACATCGGAAAATGTGATTTTCACGCGGTGCGTTGAACCCTGCACGCTGGTGTAATGCGGAGGTCGCCCTAAGTCCGATCACATTAGGCTTAACTTTATTTCGGTTATAAGCCGAGGTTTTTGATCCATATCTTAGAAACTTCTCAATTTTTCAAAGATTTTTTTGTAAAACCGCAGATTTCATGAGCGTTGCCCGTAATAGAGTAATTTTCACATAAATTAACATTTTATGTTCGGGAGGCGTAACATAACATAACACCACGCCTGTAATCCTCAAAGGGCTAGACAGAGGTGTACCTTTATCTAGTACACCCGCATTCCGCCAGATATGTTTCATGTAATATAGGGGACGGGCTTGAAATTTAAATTTTGATAGCGAGAAAAATGCATAGAAAATTCGTAAGAAAATGATAAGTATTGAAGATGTGAAAGACAGATTATTGTTTATTTGCCTATACTGATATTTATTTATTCGGAGTTAAATTAAATACGACCACAAAAATCTATGCACAAAAAATGCATGTTTTTTAGTCATTTTCTGCGGCAAGATGCTCCTCCACAGCGCATTTCTAATCTTCAATAACAGTAGTCATATTACCGTTCTAACTTCAAACTTGCGGATATTTTAAATAAAGAATAATTCCCACATTTGCCCAATGTTTTATGACGGAATCACAACAGTTACGGTGATATTAAAGTGTGTATTCGAACATGCGAAGTGGCAGTAGGAGGCTTAACACGCAACTTTTACACTGCGTGCCTAATCTTTTCACCTAGATTTTTGTAAATGGCAACCGTCTGGTTAGGCAGAAATCCAACGCTGGTAAAATGGGTCATGCGGGAATTACGGTTGCATGCAAAGAGTTATAATGGACGCAAATATATTCTCGGCCGTTATTCGGTTTATTTGAATGCTATGTTTATTATAGATCTTCTATTAATTGTGTACTATACCTTGGCGACCGACCTCTGCTCGGGTGAAAATAGAGAAAATTAATTTTCCCAGATATCGAGTCCCAGCTAGATCGATTTTCCGCCTATATTGCACTTTTCATCGAAATCGTTAGAGCCGTTTTCGAAAACGTGATTACAATTATATGATATTATATAAATATTGTTAATTTAATAGAGGATAGAATATTCATGGTCTATGATAATTTGATCTCTGCGGATTGTAAGGTTTTTTAATTAAAGGTTTTATGGTAAATTATTTTTGGGCATTAACTGTAAATTAAAAATGTTATATTTTATTCAAGCTTGCCATGTAACCAAAAATGTTTTGTTGCCCGTTAATCATTTTTTTTTTATTATCTTAAAACTGAGCTTGATTTTGGTCGTAACTACTGTCAGGTTTCAGGCTCCAAATCATTCACGTCAAATAAAACGAAGAGAATTGTTAAAGCAACTTTACTTTGAAGAAGCTTCACGAGAAAGCCTTCGAAAGAAGTGTTAATTAAAATCATTTGTATGCGTTTACAGTAATTATATTACACCTAATGGGCCTGCTAATTAATTTATGAGTTTTGTAACTTGTTCTGCTCCGTTGTTTATTTTATCAACGTTTTGTTGCGACATGCATCTTGCCGACCACAGCAGTTACTGAATGACAGCTCTTCAATACAAACTTGACTGTCCAGAAACTCCAAAGTTATCGCTTTTGCCAAATGAAAATAACTACCAATGCTTGATCAAAAAGGTCAACTAGCTTTCAAATGCTGTCAAATTGTGCTAGTAATCATATTCCAGTACTAAGATTCTCCTACTCTATGAAAAGTATACGCGCCTTCAGAGAGCAGGGTCTCATCTCCATGCATTCAGCTGTTCCATGCCAGTATCAGTGAACCAGTTAGTGCTTATTGATTATTTTATCGGCTCGTTCTTAATTTAAATGCGGCTCTCATGCGCTCCCGATCGATCCTCAGCCCTTGAGCATGATTTATGGTCTAGAGATTTAATGCAAGCGTAAAATCTGAACTTTCTTGTTTATGGTACGAATTAGATATAAAAGCCTTATGATGGACTGTATGTCACTTAATTTATTATTTACTAGCTGCACTTGCGTGCGTTGCAATGCCACTTTTTTATACAGGGTGTCTCAAACGTAGTGGTCCAAAGGCAAATGAGGTAAAGGTAAGGGATCCACCTATCATAATTTTTTTTGTTAAACCGGGATATTCTGAAAAGTTCAGAGAATTTCGCTATTTTCAAGAAATTTTACACTTGTACTCGTTACGTCGAAAATTATTTTCACAGGGTCGAAAAATCCAAGTGGAAGTGTAAATTTCTTGAAAATAATAATAGAGAAATTTTCTGAACTGTTCAGAATATCCCAGTTTTAGGTGGACCCCTTCGCTTTACCTCATCCTTTGCCTTGTCCTCAGAACACCCTAACAAAGTTTCATCACAATCTGATCAACGGTTTAGGACCGAATAGAGAACAAACAAATAAACATACACATATTGATTTTTATTCATATAGATATAAGATAAAAGAAGATACGAGGACTAGCAGTCAAGTAACAGCTCAAAAAATGTACCTACATGACAATTTATATAGATACGATCGGTAGAAGGGCCTTAACCAACATACATCCAGCTTTTTAAAATCAGTTTTAGTTTACAGTAGAATTAATTTAGTACAAAATTCCGCAGCAGTCCTAAATCTACATCAATAAAATCCTATTACATAAAAGCCAGCTGTAACGCCAAAATTAAACCTGACAGAGGTTTCCAAATACAGTATTATGGAGTGATGTAGGCGAAGGCTATGGTGGCCGGCGTCGCGTGCCAGTGGCCGCCATTAACATATCCATAGGAAGTGTGTGATTACTCGCGACGGACAGACAAACGCACAGGGCTAGTGGACACGGAATGTGAAGGGACAGAAGGCTTAGGTTTTCATTTCAATGGGTAACTTGGAACGATCTCGAAACAATACTTGAAAAATACTGAAATTTTATCTTGTAAATTGCGCTCACTCAAGAGAAACAGTTTTAGTTAAGGGCCTATGAGACCTCAAATTGCTTAGCAAGATCCGCCGTTATATCGAAACTACTGCAGCATTAATTTTGAAATAAATATATGTTAAATTTAATGAATTTGTTGAAATGAATTAATGTTAAGGAATATGTTAGCCGAAAACACGATTTCATAAAATTTTCTCGATAAAAAAAAAAACCAAAGTTACTTCCAAACCGAACAATAAACCGCTGCTATTCAGAAAATACTGCAAATCAGACCATGAAACTTGGCACACTAACTGAACTAACTAAAAAGCAGCGACTATGTTTTTTTTTTCTTAATTACCTGCCATTATTTTCGGCGTAAAAAGCAATTACATAAACTATTGCTGCTTTGGAGCCGCGCTCGCACTCAGTCCACGAGTAGTATGGTGCGTGCGATATAAAAACCTGAGGTTGTGTGGGCTCTTAAGTATCTGCTAGGTTGATTTTTCCAACGCCACATAATTATCTAAATCCGATCAATAATTTTGAATTTTTGCCAGTTTTCCCATAAAAAAACTGTCAAACGTCAATTTTATTCAACAGATAACAAATCTGGCTTTGGAAAAATCTGTCCATTGTAATGTTTGGTTGGTCTGATTACTTCAACAAGCAACCTTCTCTTATTTCGTACTAAAGAAGGGTTTTCACAAGGGAGATATCATCCCATATTCAGTAGGGGACACTTACAACCCGATTATGTCGTATGGAAGGCAACAAAATAAATGTAAAAATAAAGCAGCGTCGATCTACTTACTGTCCTGTTTTTTTCATGTCCATTCGCTTGATATCGCGATGGTATCGTTTGGCCTTCTGTTATTCATGATTTTTCAGTAGCTTTGCCAGAATTTTCTATATATAAGGCCGAGGGCTGCCGGGGGTTGTTCCGACCTTGGGTTGCCCCATAAATATTATTATAGGATTTTAACCTCATTTGAATTTCCGTCTGATGAAGTACGAGGAATTATAGGCAGGGTAGAGGATTACAGAGACTGTTTTTTGGTCGTACAATCTATTTGTAGAAGTTTAATGACAGGTATGGTGAACGTTTAATAATTAATTCCTATAGATACGTTGTACCTGTTTCGGAGGACCTCGTGGCTAAGTAATAACAGCCGCACGGGTCGATCTATCAGGTTAAGTTACGCTTGCCTGGGTTGGTCCGTGGATGGGTGACCATCTTTACATACCGAGACTTCTCCGTGCCTCCGAAAGCACGTTAAGCCGTTGGTCTCGGCTGTCATTTGTGTATCTTTGACAGTTGTACGAGTCGTCAAAAGCCCAAAAGTCTGACAACCAGTGTTGTCAAGGGGTATCGTATTACCCAGTTACTGGGTTGTGGAGGTTAGATAGGCAGTTGCTCCATGTAAAATACTGTAATTCAGCTGCATCCGGTTAGATCCAGTCTAACCGGATGCAGCTGAATTCCAGTAGTAGCCAACCCCAACATAGTTGGGAAAATGCTAGGCAGATTGATTGACGTTGTACCTATTTATTAGCTCAAAATATATCAATATCATATAAGGATATTTATTTTAAGCCCAAGCTGCTACCGAATATAATAATACCTATTCAGTTACCAATAAAACTCCAGATTTATTATTACGCGCTATGAAAACAATAAGGAAGGATAAAATTACAACATAACTGATCACCATGGCGGTCATAATATTTGTCTATGGTTCCCATTTATCCTCAACGAGTTAACAAACTTTATGGTTAGCCTGTAAAAACTGTCGAGGTACTAGGCATTCATAAATTACAAGAGCTAGGTACAATGTCGGTAGACCATGCTAATGGCTAAGCGACACTTATTTATTGAGGCGAGTATTGGTACGTATCGTTAATCAAACCATGAAGGGTGGAATGCACATGTGGATGTAGTTAGCGTTATTCTAGACGAAGTATTTTAAGCCTTGGGGTAAATGTGAGGAAGTATTTACTTTGAGGAATCTTTTCTATTTTGTTTAATTCCTGTAGCACGGTAGTAGAATTATTTTCATTTCGAGAAATTGCTTCAGTATGTAATATTGTAAAGCATTAGGAAGAAGAATTGTAAAAGCTTTTTCTACTTCACGGCTTTGTAAAATAAAAACCTAGCCATTTCTAGTTCTTAGTTAGTAGATAAGTTCTAGGGTGACTTCTAAGTGATTACGGCAATACATCCCCAGGCTTGTCCGCTATATTGGTCTTCCGAAGTATTTATTCTATAGTACACATTTAAATCTTCTCCATCCGCGAGTACTAAGTAGCAAAGATGCATAACAATTACCGAGGTTTATTTATTATATTATGGAGTTCCAGTAATTACAGTGCATTTCCTAGCAAAACCGTATTTCAACTCCTACGTAGTCATTTAAACATTATCCTATAAACATAGATGCGTTCTGCCGATAACAGCACTGGTTTTTTTTTTGTATTCAACTCGAGATGTCTACGTTTAAACAGCGATATAATCACGGCAAAAACTCGATTGAGATGTGCGACCGCATTAAAACGATAATCGATGTATCGATAAAAACTTGCAACATCGGTTCTCCGACAGTGGATGGAGACTTGGAGAGCGCTCGACACATGTCAAGCTCGCTACGATCCGTGTTGGTAAACTAATGATATTTTAATAAGGGCAAGTCTTACTTACTTGCTGTTACTTTACATTGTAGGTAAAGGAACGGTTTGTAATCGGGTTTTTATTGCGATTTCTTGTAAATTTTTTCGTCCAGGGATTTGCAATAGCTATCTGTAGACCGATTCGTCGCTTTAAATTAACAATTTATTTGTCATTGACTTTACTGTCATTTTTATTGTAACATTAGGTCGTGGTTTATCCTATAGGTCACCTCTGAGGGAAACATAGAATACCTATCTACAAAAATATTTCGGTAGCTAACATTAGGTAGGTACACAATTTTGCGCATGGTACCGTTGCGTGCATTCGCGATATTTATTTGATGGTTCATGTACAATTCGCTGAGCATTCGTAATATCACGACACGATGATATTATATAATACACGGTTTACAGAATAATGGAAATGTCGGTATGATTGACGACCTTGCCTGCGTAATGACAAACTTTGATGACAGTCTTGTGAATCAGAGGACATAGGAAAGCGGAAAAGTTGGAGATACTTTTCCTGAAATGAACGCAAGATTAGAAAGAAAGAATAACGTTTATTTTGAAACACAAATTATATACAAATAACAAAATATTGTTTTCATCCCACCATCTCGGAAAGAGTATTTTTAATCTTCAATATCTGAGTGGAAAAGCCGTTTTTATTCTCTAGAGGATAAAGTAAATTGAATTTAGAACATCGTGTGCACTAAGTTTGTGAATTAAAAAAAACATTAAACCTATTTACTGCTACCTCTATGGTGCCGAATATATCATACAACTTTTTTTTAATTTGTTAAAAACTCAGACTCGGAACCTTCTTGGTGTTCTTTTTTCAATTTGCTTTGTACGCGGTTCTTTACGCGGCATTTTTTCACGTCATTGTTAAACCTTATATTAAAAACAAGAAACTTGAAAACAAGTGAAAAAACTAAAATGAGTGATTCTAGCGACGAGGAAGTTTGCTTGACGCCAACAGAATTAACTGAAACTGTTAATAATGCGCAAATGAGCTTTCTCCCTCAACAATCACGCGAGAAGTATTTAAAACAGTACGATATGTTCAACACGTGGCGACTAGCAAAAGGAGCCAAAACTTTCTCAGAAAACGTTTTGCTGGCATATTTTATAGAATTATCCGAGAACAAGAAAGCAAGCACTCTATGGAGTACGTATTCGATGCTAAAAGCAACAATAAAGATGAAAAAAGACAAACATATCGATACCTATCCTAAATTAGTGGCATTTTTAAAAAGAGCCTCATCTGGTCATCAACCAAAAAAATCGAAGGTTTTCACAGTATCTGATATTGAAAAGTTTCTTAACGAAGCACCCGATTCCGTATATTTGGCGGCAAAAGTAAGTCAGTTGCACATTCAGTATCTACTTAAGTATATTAATCTCAATTAAATAGTATACTTAGTAGATGTTGATAGGCATAATTATGCGTTCATATCAATTTTATTCATTTATCTACTACAATACTCTTTACGTTACAGGTTGTTCTTATTATTGGAATAAACGGAGCATGTCGAACTAATGAACTAACACAACTTAATGTCAAAAACATTGAGAAACATTCAGATGACTTACTATTAATTAATTTACCTAATACAAAGACAAAAAGAGACCGCAACTTCGTCATTCGCAAGGAATACGTAACGATTGTTGAGAAATATCAAGCCTTACGCCCGCCTAACACTCCAATCAATCGATTTTTTCTACAGTATCGCAATGGAAAGTGTGTTAGACAGCCTATGGGTACTAATAAAATTGGCAGTATCCCACGAGAAATAGCAACATTTCTTGAACTTCCAGAACCCCTGTTGTACACGGGTCATTGTTTCCGACGAACTTCAGCCACACTTTTGGCTGATTCCGGAGCTGATCTCCTGTCCCTTAAGCGCCACGGAGGCTGGAAGTCCAATGCAGTTGTAGAGGGATACATAGAGGATTCCATCCAAAATAAGTCTAAAATATGTGAAGGCATCGTAGGAGCCATTACACTGAAAGAGCCTCAATCGGATCCTTGGACTGGCCCTTCTACATCAAAAATAAGCCGTTATGAAACACCTAACCATCTCCCTCTCTCTCCAACATTCACGCCAAGGGAATCCGATGAATCGGTACAACTATTAAGTATGACAGATAGTTTACCGAAAAACAGTACACAAGTGACTAACACCAATATTACAGTACCAAACAAAAATATTACACTCAATTTAAATAACTGTAGCAACGTTACTTTAAAATTTTCTTAATTATACCTTAGTAATATTTTGTTATAATTTAAAGATTATTCTATATTACTTACCTGTCATAATGTAGTAATTAATACCTAAACTGAAATAAAAGTGTACCTATCTTGTGATTGTAAACTTTTTTTTTTTTGCATTTAGTCATTTCCTCGCTGAGGTGGAATGAAAAGTTACGTGTTGCACTCGAGTGCAAAGATTTTTCACCTCGTGCTCTTTTGATTCCCTCGCTAACGCTCAGGATTCTAATTTTGAATCACTCGCTACGCTCGTGATTAAATTTTAGAATCCTTCGCTTGCTCGGTCATCAAAATTGAACACGCGGTTAAAAAGCAACTTTGCACTCTTGTATAACAAATAACTATTTAACAACAACAACAACTCACGGCTGCGCCAAAAAGGTTCATTTCAGCATTAATGCTAGACAGATGCTGTCTGACGCTGGTTTTCTAATGAACAAGTGACGGGGTGTACAAACAAATAGAGATTAGGTACTTTTGTACTGTATCTGCGAAGATAACTGCAAAAACTCATTAATGTTTTGTGGATATTTAATCGAAACCGAAGACTTGTCAGCGTGTTTGGCTGCTTTCCTGAAAATGCGCAAGCCGCATTGCGCTTAGTTCATTTCATTCGAGTCTTGCCATCATCAGCATATTGCTAATTTTTGCTAATCGACAAAAAATGTCTACCGCCTAGCTTTCGACATTTAGTACTTCGCATTTGTCTCTATAATGCATGTTGATAAAGCCCACTTTATATTCCTTACCTGTCTTTTCATTACTAAATGTCCCTGTTCCATTTAGCAGGATAAACAATTTAAGCACTTACTCTCGTTCTGAGCCTTTAAGTCGGTGTAAAATAAACACTATTACTATTTTATTACCTAGTTTCTTGTACGATTTTCTTTAACGAGTTAAGTAGAAAAGATATAAGATGCGGTAGCTTTTTGACATGTTAATCGTAAGTATTTATTGGTTTTAAAGTTGATATAAATTATCAGATTTTTGTAAATTTAGTTGTATGTGTAGAGTAGTTTATGTAGAGGGACTTGTGGCTAAGGGACTACTCACACTTATTCAGCTCTATTCAGCGTTTGCCCATAGAAAACTACGATTTTGTATGAGACGCGTACGCGTCCTTTCAGCTGCGGATAGCTGAAAGGACTCGTACGCGTTTCGCGCGTTTTCTATGGGCAAACGCTGAATAGAGCTGAATAAGTGTGAGTAGACCCTAAATGTTAACAGTCGCACGGGATGATCGCAGGTTAAGCTACGCTTACGGTCCCGGCTGTCATTCGTAGATCTTTGACAGTAGTTACACCCAGTCAGGAGCCCAAAAGTCTGACAACCAGTCTTACCAAGGAGTATCGTGTTGCCCAGTAACTGGGTTGTGTCGGTCAGATAGGCAGCCGCTCCCAACATAGTTGGGAAAAGGCTGGCTAGATTGATTTTTAGTACAGCGGTTTATATTCACATACAACATTGTTGTTTTACGACATTATCAACAAAGACATCTGAGTTACGGTACAGATTTCGACACTTTAGAACCGTGTGACCGCTAGAAGGTTGTAAATGACATTAAGGCGTCCATTTGGACGTTAGAAATAGAAACTGGCCATCAATCACCAGCATGGGCCACAAAGCCTTTTAACTTTTCTTCATAAACTGTAAGCTTGCTTTAACTAGTTCGACCATTACGTGTAAGGAAATTATTTACGCTCCTAACGTCGCTTAGTGTCTTTAAATGCATTTTAGAAATTTATCCTCTGTACTTAAATATGTAGGCAAGTGACGGGTAAATGAATATTATTACCGTAAAAATCATTTTACTGCCAATAAGAAAATATTTTTATTGGTTTTGAACAAGTAAGTAAACATACGCACTTATGGTGCTAAAAGATTATATCTGTTTTATTTCTTTATTTTATTGTATTGCACTTGAAGACTTGCAGGGATGCGGATGGGAACCTTAATAGGAACCTTTTATGCATGCTTATATATTCGTAAATAAACATACAGATTTTATTTTAAACTATGCAGCAGCGTCTTGTACAATTATCAGAAAAAGAGATCAACTCTAGGATGACTGCAAATACCTGGATTTCTGATGGACGATTGCATAGAATCACTTTCAAGTATTTACATTCGGATAAATACAAGTCCTAAGATGATCCTATCGGGATCATCTTAGGACTGGTATTGAAGTTTACAATGACAATATTTTTCTCATAACTTTACAATAACAACTTTCAATATCACAACCATGACAGTTGCACTATTTAGCGGGTTCATTGAAGTCACAAATAATACTAACGACTGCCATTAGCAACTTGTTAAGCTGATTGGTTTAGTAGCCAAGTTACAAACATTATCGCTCTTCCTCAATTTGTCTCGGCAGATTAACCTTAGTAGGTAAGGATCAATATTTTATAGATATTGATTAGATAAAATGTACTGATATCATGAGAGAAATCCTGCTGTAAGAATATCTTCTCATTAGCAAGGAGAAAACACGATTGTTTCATAAAGATATTCTCATTTTTAGAAAAGTCTCTTTGCACTTTCAGACTTGTTTGCTTATATAGTAATTAAGCATATTTAATAATACTTAATATTTAATGAGCGTATAATTACTTATTCGTAATGTAATAAATGGCTGTGGTGAGCGTTAAAAATTAATGTGCATTAGAATTTTAAATTATGTGTCGGAATTTCTTACTAAGTTAGAACGATACGAGTGATTGATGAGCTCCCTTATTCTACGAAGATAGTTTAATTATAAGAATAACCGAACTCCATTTTAAGTACCCGTGACTGCTTCACCGAAAAGCTATTTATAAAATCATTGTTAGTAGTTATGGGTGGCGTAACTCGCTCGACCATACTTATTTATATAAGCTTTTATTGCAAAGATACCGCCTCGATTTCATTTCCGCCTTCAAATAAAAAATGGCCGACACGGCAATATAAAAACGTCTCATTTGGCACGTTCGGACCCAAAAAGTCGTGATGTTATAGTTTGATTACAAGTAATGACAAAATAAAAGACGCGCAGTGAGCACCACGCGGCGCAGGCGCTGCGATCGCGATGACGGGCCAAGCGCATCGCGCGATCCGTTATGCGCTCGCTTCGCTTTTTTTATCGCCTCGCGATTATCGCCGGCCCGTTACACCGCCGCACGCGCACAATTTGTGCATTCACTTGCTGGAAATCGCTGGAATCCATCCAAGATTAATTACTGCCTTCCATTGTGATTATGAACTTGTAATTACACGGGCGTCGCTATCTGTCGACACTGTGTTTACCGTGTCTTATGCAAATGTTATTAATTATTTAATGGCTTTTCATTAATGGTATGCGCATTACGAGGGAACAATTTTTGTTTGAATTCCTGAGTTGATTGACGTAGCGTTGCACTACGTTGATGAGTTTACCATAACTTGCGTTTTCTGAATTCTCGGGATCCCCTTTTAAATTGGTTAGAAATAACGGTAGGCATAAAATCATAACCTGAACGGAAAATGGGTTCTTTAGAGTCCAAAATCCGGATGGTATTAATTTCGTAGAAAGCTTATGCAAATGCTGAGTTTTCTTTAAATATATTCATGCCTAATACAAGAACCGCAAATGCAGTACTAGCATAAGCTTTCTTTAAAACTTACAATACCTAGTCTGAATGAAAAGTCACAGGTGCATCTCAGCGACTGCACCCTTTCAACTAAGCACATTAAAACTTTTAGTATTGAAACTCTATTCAACCGTATCTCGAACTTATTCATCTCGAATTTAACAATCTTGAAAATTACTAACAAATACCCGTGAACATCTGCAGAAACTAGTACGTACTTATTTCACTTGTAAGAAACAACTGAGGTTCATGACACACAACACACCGCCTTTGATAAAATAATGTTATTCAGACGCGTACCTTCATGCATTTCAAATGTTTTTTATCTCATTCCCACATTATATAAATTGCAATTTAGTGAAATGCCTATGGATTCCAGCTTTCAAATAGCAAAAAGATGATCACGGAACTAGGCAGGTTTGAGTCAGCATGTAATGAAGAACTTTTGATTGATATTACGTAGAACTGCAGAGGGTTACTGTTTAGTGCTAGATGCTGGTCATTAGGAACTTCTCCGAGGAATGGATGGTAGTCATTTGTTTGTGTGTCATCGTAAATCAATAACTTTGTTGCGAGGTGTGAATTGTATGAGTTTCTTGTAATGTAAGGATTTATCAGTGTTGTTTTAGATGAGGATTTTAATCATGCGATGATCTTTGTGTTCGATGTAAATTAAATCTTAGTTTAGCATACGTTTTGCTTTATTTTTCTGGAAATTTAGTACAATTTCACTAACTACAAACCTATTTATATTTATACAAACTTATATATATTATATTATATTACAAACCTACTGTAGGTTTGTAATAAAATGCTACAATAGAAACTATCGACAGGTTCTACGTTTCAACTATTATTAGGTTTACATTCCGCCGCCTCTTTGTTCAAAGCATTTCAACTATCTGCCTCAATATTAACGTCAATTAACACAACTGCAGATACACAACAAAAGCAGATTCAATCGCGCGATAGCCGCCATGTCCCAACATTCTTGAAAACTTTGAAACATTGAAAGGCGAAGTAAATAAGGCGAAAGCTACAGAACCAGTTGGTGTAACGTTTTCAGTTTAATGAGCCATTGTGAGTTAAATGTTACAAATCGCTGGACAAGAGACGGAATGTCGATCGTTCGAGTGTTTAGCGAGATAGTGATTCTAGCACTTAGTATTGTTTCACTTGGTTTAAGTTACTGCCTGATTGGTATTGGTGGAATGGCTGCCGAGTGGGGTTACAGGTCGGATTCACAGTTGGGACAGTGTTATTCGGTCTTTCTATGCGAAAATTCTTAGTTCGGAGTTAAAGACTCGTAGCTCCAATGGCGAATAGGCTTAGCTATTATATATGCTTTAGTACCGTTCCCCCAAGTTATACGGGCATGAGTTGTGAATCGTTTTAACCCTTACTTATGTAGTGACGTTAATCATCCATTACCATCTTGTACACGCTCAGTAATTTATAGGCCATGGTGTCGTATATATTCTTCCTACAAGTGTCGTCAGGCGGCTAACTATCTGTATCTACATTAAATCTGGTAGTCAGTAATTTGCAAACACGTCTTGAAATCATCTAGTTTATAAAGATGTGTTTCAAGTTTTATTATATTGTAGGCTGGTCCTTGCAAGATTTGTATCTTAAGCCTTTGGCTTTAGATAATCTAGGAGGCGACTTGTAATTATGTTAAGTTTGTTGTGGAGTTCCTAATCAGTAGCATAATAATGTTTTGGAAAGTTTTATTTAAAATAAACTTTCTGGAACCCCTGTATTAACATATACAGGGTAGTTCGAATGTTTCAGTTCAGAGTAAATAATCAATTTTCCTTTTTAATGTTCAACATTGTTTTGTTTAAAAAAATGTGTACCGTAATTATTACACAGTGCATAAATTCCTTGTTAAGTATGGGAGAATGGAATAAAAACTGTTTTATAATAACACTAAAAATAAACGCCCACAGCAGGCTGATGACTGCGAATTGTAAAAGCGTGAAATCGTCGCCATTTTATTTTACACAAAGCATTTCAATTTGTTGCTTATTTGCTTTCAATTTATAATAGTTGCGTGCAATTATCTTGTGTGATTTAGATGTTATCACATGCTCATTGTTGTCACTGCTGACTTTGTTGTTATAGACGTGACACTCGATGTAGCTAGTCATTAAAAGAAACACTTTTAAACTTTTGTTTTTCCACGTTGTATAAAAGAAATTGCTAGTCATTTAATTGAAATGTCTACTAAAGACTTTCCATGTTTTAATATTTTATATCATTAAATAATGTTGATAAAATTTACTTATCCAAATCAGATATCATCTGGCAATTTGTCTTCACTAAGAATGACGAGATCAGTTTAATCTCTATTGTATAAGTAATTACTTACATTACATAACACATAAATAACAATTATATAAATATGCCGCTTTATAGAAAGTGTGGTATTTACATTAATCATAAAATGTTTCACTACACCAACACGAATGACAGTCGATACATTTTTATCGAGCGGCCAATCAGTGCTCGTCTAAGATTTATGTGGGACAATAAAGATGTTAAGATATAAAATATCAAAGGGCTCAGTTGTTCCAGTGGGTCGATGATTTAATGCTCGACATCGATATAAAGTGCAATTCACACTGGTGTCGATTATCGCGGGCTTAGGGTTTATGGTGCACGGAGCGTCAGATCTCGTTTCACAGGCCATTGAGTTTGTAAGATGCCTAATGTGGATACTGGAGCAATGCAGTGTGAAAAGAATCTTATGTTCGATTTTGAGAGATTTGTAGGAATGCATGTTGTATCAGGAAGATTTTGTTAACACTATTGAATACGTAGGTTTATGTGAGGTATACGTAGCAATAGATAGTGTTCGGTTGCAATAAAATTAAACAGCCTCTGAATAAAGTCAAGCAAATATAGAGCTTAAGTTAAGGTACCAAAGATTAAAAAAAAATGAATTTTTACTTCCGTTTGATTAGCTAAAGTAAACGTTGAAATTCTCCGAATAAAATTTATAAGAGATAGAATAAACATAATAAGACCTAATTTAAGGGAAAAAAGCAAATTCTTGTTTGCATAATAAATTCCAGCGTTCAGTCAACAACTCATTTGCCATTGAAGAGACGAATAGTGAAGAAAACAAACATTCTACCAGTTGAAGTTGTCGGCAAACTTGCTCATGCGCCGACCGGTGCGAAAGTGTCAACAATCAACATATTTAACATTTTAGAATATTTCCCCAAATTTTTTGGGAGATTAGGAATGGTACCGTGTAAATGGGACTGACTAAATAAAGGCCGTCACACACGGCTGGGCTAGAATGTGTTAAGCTATTATGTATTTGGTTGGGTAGGTCTAGGTAGCCTTTATCTTTCCTTCATTTGACTGCTGTAACATTAAGATTATGCTAACATCGACTAATCTAGGTACAGAACGCCACCTGCTACGATCATTACATACTATTTTTGCTTCGTTTATATTTGGATACTGTATAAATGTATTGCGAATATTTGTATTTCTCGATACTACCTGCACTTACATTAACTCAGAATCATAAGGCATACGCCTTATTGAAATATATCTTGCCACTGTATATAGCGTACATTTTTAACATTATAGTTGCCGTGTGTGACGGGCTTTAACGGGATGGCTCGTCGTGAGTGAAGCGTGCGCATGGGCATGCTACGTCTAAATTTACAGGTGCGCGATGATCTACATCCAGATAGGGTTTATTACCGCGGAGAGTTATGTGCGCATCTGTCACGTACATCACTAACGGTTATAGTTATAGTACGACTCAACGCAGAAGTTCCATCGGGAATATTTGTCAAACACTATTGCTTTCAACTTTTGCGACATAATAATATGAACATTTAATGACTCGTGAGGGAGAACAAGCAATTCCTATAGTTTAAGTCCAACTAGTTTTAGTCCTACTAGTTTTAGTCCTACTAGTTTTAGTCCTACAAGTTTTAGTCCTACTAGTTTTAGACCTACTAGTTTTAGTCCTACTAGTTTTTGTCCTACTAGTTTTAGTCCTACTAGTTTTAGTCCTAATAGTTTTAGTACTTTTAGTTTTAGTCATTCGATTAGTCCAACAGCTGGCAACCGCCATTTTGGATTTCTTGTCCGTTAATCCAACTGTCATTCTGTGACAGTCGTAGGATGGCAAATTACTTCGGCCCACCAATCAAGTTTCCTGAGTTTACATTGATGGAATATTTAAGTATTATCGTGTGTGTGATGCATTTACTACAGTAAGGTTATGCGCGTCTTCGTAAACACGGTCAAATGAGACGTTATTAGTTTTTTGTACGGGCCGAGGTAATGCAGTGTGAAATGAAAGTTAGATAAACACCGGTTTACGACAAACTTAGATTTACTTGATAGGTACAGGAGTTAGCTACTGACGTACCATGTCACAAATAGTTACGAGTTAAAGATCGCTAAGTTTCCTTGTTGACATAACTTGGAAGTTTAAAGTGATAATTTTGTTTTGATAATTTATAAACGTTTCTTGCTTGAACTTTTAGTTTCCGATGAAGTTTAAAAGGCATTTATTTTGTTAATTATAGTTTTCGAAAACCATTAGCAGCTAATGGTTAGCTAGGTACCTTTAAACCATTTCACTGAAATCAAAATGTTCTCAAAAGCAAAAAAAAAAAGAAAATCGAAAAGTGCACGAAAAGTGCACATTCATTAATATCAATTAAATTACATTATTGAATTAAACAGCCATTTTCAATACGAAATCAGGGGAAGCAAGACGTGAATACGCACGACGTAAAGTGAATTTAAAAAAAAAGATATCGATATATGTGGAGTATTTCCAACGTTATCGTGACCACACACGGGATCCATATTTTTTGTTCAATCAGATTTTTTCTTTGTATAATACGCAATAAATGTTAATTTGTTAGATATTTTAATTGTGTTAAAAGGATAGTTTTTCTACATACCAGTGTACTCATTAAAGGAGGTAATTGGGATATGATGATTTAAAAAAAATCAGCTGTTCCCTATACATTTCGACGAGCTATGCGAACATTTAAATGTAGGGAACCGCTGTTTTTTTCCCGATTTCAGGGTTGGTCTCATAGTGAAAGTTGTCGATAATTATGAGTATAATGACCCCTTAAGAGGATGCCAATTAATTAAATTTTACCCTGTGTAATAGGCAATCAAAGTTCAAGACACCACTTGTTTTTGGAAACTTGAGAGTAATGTACTACTTCATACGTCATGAGGCGTGTAAAATAAATGTAAGCTACAAACAATGCTACTATTCCTAACATTAAAAATAAAAGAAGATAGTTCAAAAGATAAATATTTGGAACTAAAAGCTCTTTTGAACGATGAAAAATGAGATCTAAACGATTTAGATCTTAGAGATGAAAGCTCGACCGGCTGCCTACTTTACTTTCACAATATTTTGAAAGAGCGGACACTTAGGGGTCATTATCTTTCTGTTACAGTTACTTGTGACACAAATGTACTTTTTTTTAGCTAAACAAAGCCTCCATTTTAATAGTTATTCACTGGTGACTAACGTTACTACCTAGAGTTACTCACGGTTCTTCGAAGGCCAACAATATCATGGTTTTAAGGAAGTCTTGACAATTGCTAAATTGTAGTCTATTAAACAATTTAGTTTTGAACACTGTTTTTGTACAAACGCTATAACAATGTTATTTTGATTGGTGTAATTATTTGATCGCAGCAATGAGTCAGGATTTATGGGATTTGTTCACAATTAAAGGACTGTTTTTAGGTTATGGTGTACTTCCTTGTTTTGAAGACAATTCAGTCTAAATCTTTAATTAACATCACGCCTGCAATCCCCTAAGGTTTAGGCAGAGGTGTACTTATAGTACACCCACATTTCGCCAGTTCTGTTTTTAAGTTCCATATAAGGGGGCGAGCATATTGCCATCAACCGGGCCAAATCCAGACTCTGGTCAGCCCAAAGAAATAACTGATGGAAAATAATAAAGTTAACTAGCGAAACTTCGAAAATATGATTGGTAACATGTCTGTAGAGCTAGATAATTAGATAATTTAACCTTTTAATAAGACTTTATTATAAGGATAGCAGGTGAAAACTTTACGAATAATTGCAAAATCTAATTAATTCTAATAAAAGTATGATGTAGGCAGATACTGCTTTCTCTTCGTCTAACACATGTCTTATCCACCTATAATTTATCGGTTCTAAATTGTCTGTCTCGCTAATATTAAGCAATTAGTTATTAATATATTAAATTACTTGAATATTAGCTACACGAACACACATGTTCTCTAAACACACACTATCATTTAATAGTTTCTTAGTCATCACGGTCCATAACTCCTGTAACGGATATGAAAACGTGCGTGCCGACAAATCGAATTTCTTCATTCCGCTATCGCCTTTACTTAACTTGAAAATAGATACGAAAGTTGCATGTGACTTTTTGTGTGATTGAAATAACTTGTGTGATTGTTTTGTTTGGCTACATTCATTGATACACATTGTCCCCGACCTTCAATTGTTTTAGGTCAGGATGTCCCGCCTTTTACAGGCATTGTTCGCAAATCTCGTAAACAATTTAAAAAGTTATCATCATTAATTTACCGGATCATTGGATAGTCAATGGTCGGTCAAAACACAATGCTTTTGGATTTCAATCGATGTTCCGAACCTTTTGTTTTGTAAGTGATTCATAAGGAGTTATTTAAGTTTATGACAATATACTATTTTTATAATGGCTGCTTCAAGCGTATACCTACTACAGCTATCCCGAGAAAAGTATGTAGGTAGTTTCATATCTTTAGAAATATAAACACGCAATGATGATATCTTATATATGTAGAGCTGTTACCACCATGTAAGCACTTGCATATTTTGTACTACCATGGTTACAAAATATAGATACAACAACTCTATATTTTTCAAACATTTTTATTGATGTATTATGACAATCTGCGCAAACTTCATATGACAAACGCGCAATGATACTACTTTCTACTGATTTTTGACTACTATAAAGCGGTAGTACAAAACTTACCTCTGTGGGGGTTACTCTGTGGTACGACGTTCGTGCTAATTCGGAAACACGAAGATTAACGAAGCGCATACCTTTTCAGGTTTACCTGTGCATACTGGCTGTTATTCATATATTTTCTGAACTTCACATAAAACTCCGTCTACTTTTAGATTACCATGCCTCATGCAACGACCCTTCCACCGTTGAATCCATAAAACATTTTTTGTTTTTATAAACTCTTCCATAAATAACTATTATTTTTAGTGCAGGAATCTCTGCATCCTTAACCATTTTAGTATTAGAGATATGTTCTTTGGTATGTCTTTTTTTGAGAGCAGTGGTGGCTCAGTGGTGGCCGCGACTTATGAGTTGCAGGTCGTGGGCTCGAACCCAGGCAGATACTTTACCTACTTTGTGTAAATTTTTCATCACAGCTACTATCAAAACGATGTAGGAAAACATCGTGAGGAAACCGGCATGTCCAAGAAACTAAAAAAATCGAAGACATGTGATATCCACCAACCGGCACGGGGCCCGCGTGGTGGATTACGGCCTGGGTCCGCGTGGTGGATTACGGCCCAGTTCCTCACTGAAAAAGGTGGATAAATAGAAAATACAGTTTCGTAGACTGCGTTGTGTTGTTCAAAACAGTTGTCACTAATTAGCTGTCCGTATTAAAGCAGCAAATAAAAGTTGGATATTACAAAAAAGAAATAAGTTTACGAGTCCTTAAAGCGCCGCCACTTAAAAAGTAAGTTAACTGATAATTTAGATAATTTGCTAACAAAATGGTGCCAAACACAAATTGTATAATGTGTGAACTAATTTGTAGCCACTTCACATCGCGTGCTTTGCCTACTAAATGGACGATAAAAGATTCAGTAAATAACTATTGGTTAGCTATTATTAGTTAGTGCTTCATTTTTTAATACAATGGGGAAATTTTTGTCTGAATTATTTTATTTATAGTATTTAATTTCGCCGCCATCTTTACGTAAAAGAGAATCGAATATGCCTACACTACCTAATAAGACAGAAAGCTTTTATCAATCGACTCATCGTAAATAAGCTGTCAATTATTTGCTAAATAAGCACTTGAAGATGAATGACAAATACTTAAGACAGCATTTAGAAATGTATGTTCAAATACACCACTCAAAATAACATAAATTCACGTTTCTAATACCTATTTGCTGTAAATATACACTCAAAGCTAGACGTGCAACTCATATCAAATACCTAATACCAATATAGCAATATTTATATTGACATAACAACATCGCACACCATTTGAAAAAGCGCAAAAGTCGTTTATATTTATTTATATTGGCTGGCGGCACACTGAAGCAATTCAACGTCAACTTGACTTTTTTAATGCTTTGAAATGAGCTTTAAAACATTTCCTAAATTAGTTGACGACTCTCCGATACGTCAACCACTTCAGACCAACCAAAGATGTGGTTGGATAAGTCCAATAGTTGACGACGCTTTGACGCTAGTTGATGACGGATGGTCACCAAATACACCGCCAAGTTGACGCGTTGACGACTCGTTGATGTCTGAATGATATGCTGAACCGAAAGTTGGAGTTCTCAATTTGATGTGGTGTGTGACAGCCCTAAATATGACATACCGTTACAATGGGTATATTTTGCGGTAAAACTACCGTTCAAGCCAAACAATAGAGTTTCCCTTTCATTGATACGCGATAGCGATCCCGCAACGAAACTTGATATCATATGTAATTGACACTCATCGAGCTAATTTCGCTAGACCAGTAGCTCTTGTTTGAAAGATCTGTTATGATGAATGGTCGTTCAAATTACACGGACATCCATTGATTGATCGTGTGCAAAGATATTAGTTTGTACATTTATCTCATTTGTTATGCGGTTGAATGCGAATTTGTTTCGTGTTGAGTCGTGTTGACTGCTAATGATATCAGTTATTCATTAGGAGTATAATAAAGCAGTAAGTATCCTGCTTCAATAACGTTTCTACGGTTCAAGCCTGGAGCATTTTATAATACTGCGATCATGTTTTTCGTGGGGACAGGATGATGTTAAAATATAACTTAGTGGATGTGTTAGCTAATAAACATAATCTTTTAATTACCAATTTGGCTAGCAAGTAGGGTCACAATAATTAACCGTTCATTGTGCAAATGTGAGGTTTACATTCAAGTTTGATAATAGCAAATTAACGATATCTGTCGATTTTATGAACGAAGTTTGCAAAAATATCACCACAGTGACAATTACAGTTTTGAACTTGCACTTACAAACAGACACAACTGTTTCATTCATTACCATCATGTGAATTTCACTATTTATAGCTAAAGTTTTTTGCGGTCTGTGAACCGGATTCCGTCCACACGTTGAGCTCTCACGACCATACGTTCCCATACTTACTAGAGGTCAATAATAACTGGAAATATCAAGTCTAGATATAAAATTATGTGCGCGTTCGATGTGGGACTTTCTTGACGCTCTACTTGCTCTGTCGATATGCGAATAGTTTAGGTACATCGCCGGTTTCTACTCCTACCACCACATAAACACGTTTTTCATTGCATGCGTAGTGTAGGAGGAATCTATGAAAATATGCCTAAGAAACCGGAACGGTACCTAGTAGCTCGGAAAACATTAAAATATGCGCAATGTACTCATTAAATACTTATGTTTTAAGGCTAATATATTCGTGATATTACTCGGCAAGGTACTGGTGAGAACTTAGTGGTTATAAAATGTTATCATTTGAGCTAAATGTAGTAGGGAATTTATACGTGTGGGTAGGCGTGGAGAAAATTGTTGCAAGTGATGGTTTTAATGATTGCGGTAGTGGATGGTTTTGTAAATAATTGCTAATATCGCTTACTCTAGAAGTAAAATTTATACGTGTGTGTGACCCTCAGAAATACACACATCAACACGGTCTAGGGATATTTAAAAAAAAGCGAATTACTATCAACGTGTTAATTATTTATGTGACATGTATATATTTAAAAGATACTTTATTTAATATTCTACCATTTTTTAATAATGGTTAAGGTACTTCGATTAAAATTTCAGGATTTTATGGAAAAAAAATGAAGCATAGACGGAAACCGTATATGAATTAACTTTTAATTTATGAGTAAAAACTGAAAAATATAGAAAAATCATTTAATTTGTGTTTATAAACTTGAAGTTAGTAGTCTGAGAAAGCGCCCATAATGTTCATAACACATCGGCAACGATTCGGCATTCTCAGAACAAGGTTGTCAATGTCTTGCTGCGGAATATTGTCCCATGTCCTTCTGAGGTGCGCAAAAAGTTGATCTTCTGTAGCCAGATTTTCAGGAACTTCCTTCAGAGCTCTTCTTTGCAGCATATCCCACGCATGCTCAATGGGATTTAGATCTGGCGATTGAGCAGGCCAGTCTAAGGCCCTAACATTGTGTGTATGTAACCAAGCTGCTACCGTTCTCGCCGTGTGTGCCCGGGCATTGTCGTGCATGAGCAGGAAATCTTGCCCCATTTGTGTTCTGTGGGGCAAGATTACGGGCCCCAGCACCTGTTGGACGTATCGTTCTGCCGTCATATTGCCCCGCACCCAAACGAGATCCGTCCGTCCTCCAAGACGAATTCCTGCCCAAACCATAATTGTTCCTCCTTGGTATGGGTGAACTTCCTGAGGGTTCTGAAGACGGCGCCATCGTCCAGGAACTCGCCAAACACGCGTCCTTCGTGAATCTGGATGGAAGCCGAACCTGGATTCATCCGTGAACAGCACATTGGACCATTGCTCACGGCCCCAGTCCACGTGGTTCCGAACCCATTCTAATCGTCGTCCACGATTGCCTCTCCGTAAAGGTGGGACCCGGAGTGGTCTACGAGAGCGTAGATTGCTTTCATGCAGTCGCCTTCTTACAGTTTGGTCACTCACAAGCACTTGGTGTTCCACTCGCAGCCTTTGGACCAATTGAGTCGCCGTTGCATTTGGTTGAGCTCGCGCAGTAATTTGCAAAAATCGGTCTTGTCTGGGGGTAGTGATGCGACTTGGCCCCCGGTACCTCTCCG
This sequence comes from Eupsilia transversa, assembly GCA_914767815.1. Taxonomy (NCBI): domain Eukaryota; kingdom Metazoa; phylum Arthropoda; class Insecta; order Lepidoptera; family Noctuidae; genus Eupsilia; species Eupsilia transversa. The sequence continues at coordinate 8,745,165 of OU611893.1, read as the reverse complement.
CTACTTCACCTGTGGCACGATAGCGTGTCCACAATCTTGAAATTACGCTTTGGTGGGTCCCTATGGCCTCAGCAACATTACGCTGAACAGACCCAGCTTCCAGCATTCCCACAGCTCGTAACATCTCCGCCCTCGTCAAATGTTGGCGTTGCATGGCTACAATACCTCAATTTTAACTTTATCTTTCGTTTAAAAATAAAAAAAAACTGTAACTAAACGTAATTCGTATTGTTTTCTAAATTTCGCACAAATGAAAATTCCCTCTCCTACACATCAAGACATTTTTATGCCACCGAAACAAAAGAATTTTCAAAAATTTGAATTTGGAATTAGTCTGAGATAAATTACAAACAAATCGGTGTATAAAAGATTCCAATGCGGCCAGTACTTTTCGAGTTATTTAATTGAGTATGAAATATCCCTAGACCGTGTTGATGTGTGTAGCTAGAAAAATATGTGTTTAAAGTTGAACCAGAGAGTCTGTGAAGTTGGGATTTGATAAAATAAAAGTCTTTATTCATTCTTAATTAAAAAAAATAAAGTTAGTAATATTAATTAATTAATTAATTAAGTAATATTAAAGCCTTCTCCAGTAATTTCAATTTTTTTTCTTTTACAATCTATGATTTGCCAACCATTTCCTCTATCTCGAAGTTGGGATAACCTATGGCACCAAAGCATTTCGCACAAAAATAAACTGAAAAGTCAAGACTCTTAAGAAGAAGAAAAGATAGGAAAAGTGAAAGAAAACATGCGTTTGTTGTACAAAAATGGATAACAAAAAATCCATAATAAAATATGCAATGTCACACTATTCAAAGATATAAACTTTCTCTCCGAATGGAAGTGTTTAGAAATAAAATTATTACATGTACTTATTGTACAATATCATAAATAGCCACTCTATCAAGTATATTTGCTTCGTCATCGATTACCATTGGAATTCTGAAGTTTCATTTTAAATGCACTTTCTCGAATAACTTAAGAATTGAGATAGTATTAAAATATGATGTGGTTTATTTTCTGTTTACCCATGAGATATAGCGGTTTGAAGGTATCAGTATCACCCTATAATATTTAACGCTACTTATGTATTTATATTAAATCGTTTAAAAAAAAAATAAGAGGTTACCATAAAGGAAACGTGTTTTTTTTTACTAAATTGTATTTTATTAGAGCGCCCATAGTAGTACAAATTCATGTGAAAATTTCAAGTATCTACTTATTACGGTTCAGAAGACACAGTCCTGTGACAGACGAACGAACATCACCGGAGCCCTCCCGTTAGCACCTTTGGGTACGGAACCCTAAAAATTTACTAACAATTTATTGTATTCAATGTACCCTTAGCATAGTGATATTAAATGTATATTGAGTATAGTGATATTAAATGAATATTGAGTATATATATATTTAAATGTATCAGCTGATGCTTCAATAAACACAAACAACTTGTGATTGAAATTTTTGATGTGTTCCGCAAGTTGGTGCTTCATCCTGTCATGTTGGATCCATTCCAAGAACATTATCCAGAGAGGATACAGCCGCAATTCCTTCTTTATGCATAACTTAGTAGTCCTCAATATGTATGCCAAAAAAACACTGGATTTCTTCAGGGAAAATAGTTTTTACGTAAGCTTCATATAATATCGAGAGTAAAAAGGCAATCATAAAAAATATTTATTACTTCAATAAAAAAATCTTTATATATTTAGTCGATTTTTTTAATCGATAGGGTAATTAAAACCGTTCCGATTATAAATTGCTCCGCGTTACAGAACTAAAATAACGTTTGCAATTTGTGCATAATTTAAACAAATAAACTTTTGATAGCATTTAATTGTGTGTAGTCAATTTGTTTATCAAATTGCTTTCGTCATTACCAGCCATCATAATCTCTCTCAAAGCGATAGTAAACTTTCTTTGACAGCAATTAATACTGCAGGTGTACAGATTTAATTATTAAAAATCCATATTATTCGACTTCGTATGTATGTATTTTTAATTACATTATAATTATATATATTGTATTGATATTTATTTTAGAAGTATGTATGTAAGTATATTCTCATATTGTATTAAATTAGTTTATACTTAAATTAGTGGATTGTTTTAGATGTATGTATTATGTTTTCTCTTCTATACACACGTTGTTGTGTAATAACCCACGTTGTCTACATCTCTTTTTATGTACTTTCCTATCGCAGGTATGCTGGAAGAGATTTCTTTAGAAATAAGCATTGCCTTTGTACGTATTTTTCTGTTCACTTCTTGTCTGTTTATATGTGTGTGCATAAATGGTTAAATAAATTGTTTAGTTTGTGGGAGTGCAGTGGCGGCACATCGTGACGAAACCGGCCTGACCTATAACCAAAAATTCGATGACATGTGACATCTATTCAACCAAACAGCACTAGGCCCTCGTGGTAGCCCACTCCCTCTCGAAGAGAGCCCAGCAGTGGGAACATTATAGGCCGCTTAAGCTTTTGCACATGATAGTAATAAAAGTTTATAATTACGTACCTATAAAAGTTTATAATTACCAACATACAATGAATCCTTCAATTATACAAAGTATTCCTTTGTTTGGTTTGTGAATAAGGGAACAAAAATGTACTTTGTTAGTCAGACTTTATTGACAGGAAACCAGTTTAAAAAAGCTACTAATTGTTTATACAGCCATGCAATTTGAACACATTATTGATCCTTTTATAATTCAAGCTTCTAATGAGGCGCTTCCGAATAAACAATAGGTACTCATTCTCCGTCTAATTATATTATCGTAAATTTAAAACGCTGAAACAGATTTCTGAAATCAATTAAATTCTTTATCGAGTTTCATATTATGCCTCAATTGAATAATCGACTTTAATTCGATCGCATAGCGGCACATCACTCATAAGATTTAGTAATAGGTATCGAGTAAGAATGCGAGTTAACTTATAAATAGTCGAGTAAACGAACCGTGTCGGTATGAGTGGTCGTAATTGGAGGGTATCTCACGTGCATGCATGTGATAGTCGGGTAAACTCGCCCAGACACTATTCGACCATCAAACTTTATCGATTGTACATAATTTATAATTGTTATTCGATTAACACCCACGCATTTCAATCGTCATAAAATTCGAATAGGAAAACGAATTTGTTTGTATACTTTGAATTCTAATTACAATTGAGACGTCTTAATTTTTTAAATATTATTCGACTACGAATGTTGTCAAAGACACGATATTAAATTTATTTGTGTGTCTCTTTATTTCACTCTATAATTACCATTTTATTCCAAGTCTCATCTCCTAAAAGGGCGAATCTAATTAATATCAAAAGGAAACGAGACAATTGATCAAATTATGTTCACCATTTCCTATGTAAATCTGAATTACCTTGCTTTGAGACGAGAGGTAATAACTCCATTTATTTTCCTATAAAATATTTGTGGAAGATTACCTTAGAACTGTTTATAGCTTACAATTTCCTTTATATCATAAATTTACAGCTAAGTAATCATGTCGTAATCGCTCTGAGCTTTGATGACACCTAGACTGCTAGGCTTGATGTGATGACGTAAAATTATTGCTGTAAAATGTTTACACGTATTACGTGTATGACAGATTATGTTCGTGTATCAAACCATTATTGTTAATGGTTAGCTCGGACTTTCTTTATAGCAGTTTCTTTTGCAAAAAGTAATGTTAGGTCAAGAGTAAGTCGGATAGAAGTATAATTAGCCTATAATGTTCCCACTCCTGGGCACAAGCCTCTTCTGTGTGAGAGGGAGTGGGCCGTAATCCACCACGCGGGCCCAGAGCGGGTTGGTAGATGTCGCATGTCTTCAAATTTTTGATTCTAGGACATGCCGGTTTCCTCACGATGTTTTCCTTCACCGTTTTGAGAGCAGTCGTGATGAAATACTCAAAGTAAAGCGCCTGTCAGGGTACGTACCTACGACCTACAACTCGGTAAGCGGCCGTTACCACTGCTGGCCGTTACCACTGGTGGCCGTTACCACTGGTGGCCGTAACCAGTTGGGGCCATTACTACTGGACCACCACTGCGCCTACCGCTACATTCCGAATGGAATAGTAGGTGTAATTTTCAAGTATTTTGATACCTACTTCAGAAATGATGTGTAAGATTTTAGGCACGCCCATAACGGCTAAATTGTCATTTAAAAATCAACTTAAACCATTATAAATATACCCCAAAGCCGTGTAAGAAGATGCAGGCATGAACAATTGCACGTTAAAGCCCGTTGGTAATTGTGATAATTTCGATATGCCAGCGTTCAGTGCGGAAGAATGCGCTTGCGCTGCAGATGTGGGCTGCGGCTGTACGGGATAACCCGTAGAGAGGCCGCGTTTATTGGCCGTCATTTCGCGGACTTGCGGTCCAGAGCGGATCGTAGAACGGCGTTTATTGAAAGCAATAGGTACATGGTGAGTTGTGTTTCACTGTTTTGCGTGTAACAGTGGAAATAGAAGCAAACATAAGTTTTCTGGAATCAGGTAAAATATGAATTCACTTAGGCGTAGGTACACAATATCTTTTGTGCCAGTCATGTTACTAACAACCCAGTTTTCTCATCACTCGTAAAAATACTTCCCACAGAAAAAGCGTGACACAAATCCACGCATTCATTCATTTCTCATCAGCACTTTGATGTCGGAAACAACAAAACAAGCAGACGTAGGCAGGCGACATGACGCCACGTCAACACGTCCCCTTTACACGCAACACCGCTGTTCCGAATACGTATGCAACAATACCCTGTGTACCAGCCCTGCAATTTGCGTTTATGGCCCTATTCAGACTTGGCCGTGAATGGGGACGCCCACCCTGCCGCGTGACTCCCCGGCCCGTGCCGTGTACACTAGCCCTATACACAATAGGGTTGAACGATGAATTTAATATAATTTTCCGCCCACTATGCAATTTTCTCAGCCGTTCTGTGCTTAGTGCATCCTAATGTGCAAAATGGCAACCTTCGTACTAACTTAATTCAATATTATTGCTGAGATGTATGGGTCGTCTATTTGTTGGTTAAGTAAAGTCAGCCTTCATTTTATTAGTTGGAAAAAGGAACTGCTTGCATACAAAGGAGTATATGAATAAACATCGCGCACCATTATGATGCTTGCGAGAATTTGCAAACATTGAAATGATGTCGAGAAAACCCCTCTTTATTTTGTTGAAAACATTCTCGAAGGACCGATTTTTGCAACATCATCTTGCTTCAATCTAAAAAGAAAAACGAACATAGACAGTCCGTAATTAAAATGTATTCAGAAGCGTTCTCTAGTTAATTAATCATCGAACAATAGTACTAGTCGATCGATATAGTTTACTTTCATATTATTTTTATCATAAAATGTCTTGCAAGAGAATGACTGACGATATTGTTACTATTCCGTTAAATGGCTTGGCAAATCGTGTATTCTGATATAATATTACACTTAAGTTGTTCGATGATCGAGTATCATCAAACATTACCGTTTTAACGTGCCAACATCGTCATAATCTTCATCATCATTATCATTGTTATTGGCTACAACTTGTCAGATTGACATTACGAAACAGCTGTTTATTGTAAGATAAAGTGGCATTAAAATGGAAAACCTCAAATGGAAACTAATCAGTTCCGTAAATTATCTCCACAGTTATTTCTGATTCGGGTCAAAGATCCATCATTTCCTGCGTTTCAACACGATATCTTTCCTTACCGTAATAACCAATTTGTGTTTACAAGGCGTTGTATATCCAAAACACACGGTCCGCTGCCTCCATAGGCGTGAAAGGCCTAAATTACATCCATCTCAGCTTTGTTGCGCAGACGTCAGTCAAACGATCCCAGATATACATCAGCGGAAGAAACTTATTATCCCTTTGTTTTCGCATTTTTAAGACGCTTGTTTGAGGCGCTGTCAAAAGTTTTGCGATGTTCCAGGAAGTTAGGAACCGTGCCCTAATATTTTTTTTGATTGTTCAATATGCAAAAGAATTATCTTATAAGGCTTTGTTGTCTGGCTGATGGTGACTTTGTTCAATTTAGAGTTTGTGACGACGATGTAAAATTCAGCATGCAAAGATTCCCAATTGATTAATTTCCAACTTCTTTATCAAAGTATACAATTTCCAAGATTCTGTGGCGAATGATTAGCATAGCAATAATACCTATAACAGTTGCTACATCACAAATCCATGGGTCGTATACAACAATAATTCATGGTGTAGCTGGACCATAACCAACGGCAAATATCTTTAAATCAAATTCAGATGGTACATGATCAATGAATGTATGCCGATCTTCCGTTCATTGTTCTTGGCTATTGCGATTGCCATTGTTTCCTCAATGAATGTTTATGAATCGATTTGATATGCGTAAGTAGATTTGGTGAAAATCCCTCGTTATGTAATCCTTTTCTTCTGATATGTTGGTTTATATTGGCATTATACGTTGTATGTTAATTGTAATTTGTTTCTTTGTTAACTTTTCAATGAGGATCATATTATTTTTTTGTGATTCATTTCTTTTGTGTCTTTGTTCTTTTACTGCATAAAAATTATTCATATTACTTGCTGTGTTTTGATGGTTTACTCATTGAGCTTTAACTTAATCCGTAAATGTTCCGTCATTTGCATCAATTATTTGTTTTAACAGTCACTATATTTGCTAGAGTGAAATTGACCGTACCTAAAACTGGTGTTGTTAGTAGTTTGACAACTTTTCCTACAAGATGCGCCTCTTTAGCACCCATTTGCATAATGAACCTTATTTATTATCGACATATATTGAGTATTTAATATTCAATAGTGTTTTAAAGTACACCTGTTATGACCTCCCCGTAGTGATATAAATTTATATTGATGTGCAAGTACATGTTTTATATATTCAATGTTGTTTTCTCTCTTTGCAGGTAAGCTACCAACCGTGGCGTTTTGTACCAGCCTGTGTTTCAACGTATCGTAAGAGAAAATAGATTCTATTAGTATTCAATATGTAGTCAGCTACTGTAACGACAGATTCAATATTATACGTGGTCTCTCATAATAGGTAGTGCTTGTGTTTAGAATCTGAACTAGTTTCGAAAATCGAGGTTAGTGTTACTTTTTTACATGAGCACTTATTACAGCACTTTCATTCTGATAAGTTTCATCGACGAAAGAGAAAAATTGCAGCCTGCAGTTTTTGTAAATTAGCTCTTATTATGTTAGATCCGTTGGTACATATTCCACAAAGTGCTTCTATTGCCGATCAAATACTGGTCATCGATCAATCGTAGAATGGAACTCGATTGAAATAACATCTGTATAATTCATTAGACATTTATTTACATTGTCCCATGCATATCAACTGAGACGAGAGTCCCTCACGTGCATTAGTATTATCATTTGAATCTCCTTTCACTGCGCCTGCGTGGGTGTTGTCTAATCCATACCTTACTAATCTTTTAATAAAACGTAAGACATTCTGCTTAAAGAGAACAGAAGTCATTCTACATTTACAAGTGACTATTAGTTTCTTAGTTACCGTTATAAAATAATTCTAGCTGCTATGAATGGAACTGTGTTCGGTTTGTACTGAAGTACAGTGGGTACTTTATCGATGCTATTTCTAATTATGACATTAATAGACCAGCTGGTTGTGTAGAACGTAACTTGCATTGCTGAGAATTGATGTGAACACATTGTTTAAGTTATATTAATGGCAATAGTTATTGGTTTACCGTTTTGCACACTGACATAATTGGGTGAGATTAAATATCGAATGTAATTTAATATCTATTCGTTTTGCATCTTGGTTTATAGATGGTTTCTTAAAACGATCGATTTAGATTTCAGTCTATATTTTAGCCTATCGTAATGCTCTGCTGAGACACCTCCGTGCCTCGGAAAGCACGTTAAGCCGTTGGTCCTGCTGTCATTCGTAGATATTTGACAGTTGTTACGGGTAATCAAAAGCCGAAAAGTCTGACAACCAGTCTTACCTAGGGGTATCACGCGTATTACCTGGGTTGTGGAGGTCAGATAGGCAGTCACTCCATGTAAAATATTATATACCTAGGTATTCAGCTGCATCCGGTTAGACTGATAGTCGACCAACATAGTTGGGAAAAGGCGAGGTAGATTGATTTTGTAGGGCTCTGCTGAAAATTGGGCGTTATTAGATAAAACCTTTCCTTCTTCTAGTTGCTATAACAACTTTGTTCCTTAATCTTCCCATCAAACTTGTAAATATTATATTTTATAGTATTTTTACTTCATTGTCATACATCAGAATACCCGCGAAATTTCGCGTTGCTGCATAAGTTTTTAATTCGTTGAGATTTTTAATGGCACCTCTTTAGGTCACGCTGAGCTGCTATCCAAATATAAAATCGCTGTTACAATGTATAGTAGATATGGATAAAATTCTCAAAAATCGGAACGGGAAGAAAACGGGGTCACCGTAACATCCGAGCACGAATATCGATCAAACACCGAGATATCGAGAGCTCGTATCGAAATAATATGCATAAATAATGTGTAATGTCGCGACAGTAATCCTCTCGATTGACGAGCGATCAGATACGCGGCCATACGTGATGTATCGATTTACTATACTGCATTATTGTGTTATGTATGTCTGTTTGTTACGGACTCGAGTTCAACTGCAGTTCGGATATCGTCTGAGAATGTTAGAATGGTAGATGGTTCCGTTATGACTTTCATTGATTGTATCAAATTATTCTATGTTACTGTTGTCAAGTTGTTCCTTGAGTTTGTTAAACTGTATCGGTAAAAGTGGTATTTTAGAGTCTTGAATTTTATTGATATTGTGATAAAAAAGTGTTTAGAGTGAATGGCTTTCAAAAAAGAGCAAAGTTAAAATGGATCGATTGAGTGAAGGATGATATGGCTAGGATGGTGGTCTACACTGAGATACCGGGTGATAGAGATATAGGGCGCTGAACCCATGTAAATTCATATATGGACAACAGAATGAATTTTGATTGTGGTGTACCTTGCATCACACACTCATATCTTTCGTTGTATGCTCATTGTATAGCAATGCTGCTGGGCTGCCATTGTTTATGTTTCTAATATCTATTTGTACTGCATTGCACTCAAACGCATCGCTTCAGATGACACTCACGCTAACCGAACACCTGGCTAACGTTCAAGTAGTCTATTTGAATTCTACTTTCATAATATTTAACGTTCTTCAATAAAGTGTTTTCTTATTTTTATGATAATATTTACTGTGAGATAAATGTTTGACAATTCATAGGCGATAATATAAATACCAAGTATTTGCATCTTTTAGACGAGTTTGTTGGGGACGGGTTTTGAAATAAATCGTGGGCGTCGCCGCAGGATGAGCTTGTATATAAATATGCATGCACATTAGGAGCATCCTGTCGATTCTGTATGTAATTACTCGATATAGTATATCGATGTTTACGACTCGATTATTTGTTTGTAGTTGATTTTGAATGACTAACATTTGTATTTTAGATTGTACCTTTTCAACTAATCGCACTGCTTTTATTTAAGGATGTAATTAAATCATTTGTAGATAAAAGTCGTGTCCGCTGACCAAAGAATTAACTGTTACTTTAATTTTATTTATGAGGCCATTAAAGAGTCCTACGGATGCACTTTTATTAGTGCTTTAAATTACGATTGACTTTCAACGAATAAGTAATCGCACAAGATAGTGATTTTAATTAATGTTTCTGTCAGCATTCTCTTATTTATTTTATGTCTATGCTGTGTTTTATTTGTGCTACTGGAATTACCACAAGAAAACCACTATAAAATAAAAGTTATTTATGCTACAAGTGCGAAAAGTAGGTGTTTTCCGAAGAGTATAAGTCGACACGATTCGGAAATCATCTTACGCGCGTGTATTATACAAGGTTTTACTTTGCAATATGCGAGGAAATGAAAAAATATTTATTGAAAAAATAATTTATTGATCGAAATCGAAATCAAGAGTAATTAATGTCGCGTTTATTGAAATATTAGTTAACTTATCTCAAATAATAAAAACTCTTCGCGCCGGGCTGACGACGGAGTTTAACGAACGAACTTTAAAAGCACTTGTGTGAAAAAGTGGCTCTTTCCGCACAATTTGGCTGCTCGGAAAACGTTCTTTGCGAGCACATGCATTGTAAATAAATTAAAAGTTCTTTCTCACTGTTAATACTTAAACTGTTATGGTCGCTCTGAAATAATGTAATGAAATAACGCTCCCACAACGAAATATTTGCACTCAAAGCCATAGTTAATGTCACATGACTTACAACAATTACCAATAGGTACATAATCCCATCACAAAGTATGATTATATATCCATGGGGAATGAATGTAGTAACACCATGATTATTGGCATGTTTATGCAGACTACCGTTATTTGCCGACCACTAGGTGATGTTTAAGAGAAAAGCATTATATGTATTTACGAGGGAGCTCTAGTTTCAAATTAAAAAGTTGCAGTAAAATATCAATTAGTTCGTAAAACATCGTTTTACTGCAGTTATTACGTTTATTTTATGCCTCTTAATGTGAGAGCACTTTCTTGAGGAAAGTGAGAAAACAGTTTGCCTGATAAGTTTTCCATTTTGCAAATGTAAACTTCCAAAGGAAAAATCAAATAATTTAATGAAAATCTGACTGGTCTGATCTGGTTCCGTATCAACTTGAAACACGAAAATGCGACCCTTACTTTCGAACTCATAAAATCGTTGAGATAGTCCAGCCCAGATTATCTCGTCCAATACTTCTATATGCACCACAAACACCCAACTTTCTATGCATTGTGTAATAGATTTCGAAATATTTGCATCCGCACTAAACGATTGCACTTTCAAACTGTTAAATAACCTACCTATAGGGAATTACAAATCAGTGCATACAATAGACCGTTGTTTTCGATATGAATAGTTAAAACGGACATATACATTTCGGTCACGTGTCGAATGCATCCTTTACATTAAGTAACGGGATGTTTTATAGATTATTTTATGGTTGTCCGAGTTTGACAGGATATATTTTGGTCACCCTTTCATTTATGCAGGTCATGTTTTTTGGTTCAGTGGGTCTCGAATTTTTGGGGTCGGTGTGGTCACCTTATCACTTTTTGTTTTAATTTCTGGGAATTGTTAATCATTGATAGGTTAATTATCCTGTATCAGATGGGTACTTGATTTATGGATAGTACAATTTTTAGAAAAAGTTGCGGTCCTCCTTAAAACTAACTATACTTCATTTATCAAAAGACAAACAATGGTTAACAATGGTTACATTAGACAAATAATGGTTAATACCCTTACGTAATTTTGATATAAATGTATAATAAACTCCGTTATTTCGCGATAAACACAAAGCAATGTAATCTATTTACCATTTACATTAAAAAAAATCTTAAATGTAGTTACATTCTTCAACAATATTACACAATAACTGTCGATATTTAGCCGTTATTTGTCTAATGCTAAAATAAATGGAGGATAGTATCAAAAAGTCGTGAGAAATTACCAGGATTTTACTGTGTGGTCCTATTTACAACTAAGTACGGGTTCTCGGAGTGTCTCAACCTTTGCGTCTTAAACGAGCCAACAGATTAATATCAAGATTCACTTATAAATAAGTATCGTTAAATTAAGACTCCATTAGGACTACCGAGTGTGGGCTTTGATATTGACATAATACTCTGCCTTCTAGTTAAGAGATAACAGGAGGACATAACTACGTGTAAATTTAACGCTAATGGCTCGTACACACTGGCGCGATATCACGGGCGCGACAGGCAGCAGCGCTACCCTTATCGCGCCCGCGATATCGCGCCAGTGTGTACGAGCCTTTAATCCGTATGACCTCCACTAAGGCGTTACCAGCCTTATAAGAAGGCATTAGCAGTTAAAATGTCGGTGTGTTAGGGATGATATACTTAACGGGTTTAAAAAGGCGCTACATTGCGCTCGACAAAGTCTTAAACAGCGATTTTCACATAAAATTCGTTTCTCAACAATTATTTTAATATAATAATACTAGCTTGTGCGAGCACCTTCGCCAGAGTGATGTTTTTATAAATTATAGCCTAAGTTACTTAGTGATAATATAGCATACAAATAGATTTTTTTAAATCGGTCTAGTTGTTTTTGAGTTTGTTCATTTTAAATAAAGGTACAGCCTACAGTTCAACAACATTCATTGCGTTATTTACGTTGTTGAGCAGACAAATTTTTCGAGCACATGAAGCAATGGATGTGCAATATCCTTCAAAATGATTCAGATTATGATTGGTCGTGTGTTACGCTGTTTGGTCCTTAGATCCGTAAACAATCCAGTAAAAAAAAACTATAGCAAACAAATTAAACTTCTACAGAACAGGATATAGAACTAAATGGCTTTATTACTTAGGAGAGCAGCAAACTAGATTCCTCAAGACACCATAAAAAGTGAATTCAGATTATACAGCGTACTATAAATAGAAGGTGTAAAACAAGATTGTACTATTTAATGCTATGCGTTTCCGGTACAGGACGACTGCAATGCATCTGGTAAACTTAGCTCAACTTGCTTGAACTCGTGGCTTCGTTTGCTTTTATATGTACAGGATGTGTCGGAGTAAATACAAGTTTTATTCACATCTGGCTTAACAAACAGTGACTAGACATGTGTCGCAGAACTTGTCAAATCATTCAAAACATTTGTAATTTAAAGCCTGCTGGTTTGATTTGAAGCGTACTTATTTTATTCCTACAAAAATCGGAAATCGAAATCTGGCTAGGTACTAGTGTTGGGGCGCTGTAACAGCATTCTAGGATAGGCTGTCAATTTTCTTTCTTCCTTTTTTTTATTTTTCGTTCTTCCTTTTTTTTTTTTTTTTTCTTTCTTTCTTTCTTTCTCCTTTTCTAGAGCAGCTCTCATAGTAGTCTATTTCGAAATGTCAGATCCCTTTAACAAGGACATTGTAAGTCTATGATCGGTGACACTCTCGAGCTTTCCAGTTCAACCATTGCTTTATTGTAGGCAGACAAAGCGCTTTATGCTTGCTAACCATACAAAAAACCAACACATTTATTAGTCAGGAACAAAGCGTATAGTATTGACAGTGACATTAAATTAAAGCTTGATGAGTGAGTTACGAGCGCTGACAAAGCATTGGGTAACAGTGCGTTCACCCGTCTGTTTGTTTGTTTGTCATCAATGCTTGGCTTTTGTTTGCGACCCCTGGTCGTTTTAGTTCATTGAATTGTTGAAATTTCGAAATAAGTATGAACTGACGAAAGCATGCAGTGATTTAGCCGTGCCATTGACTTTGGGCCTTTGGTGAAAGCGTAATTAAATTAACTTTTTTTATTAACACATGTCCTGCCACCAAAAAGTAGGTGTAGGTTTTTTTTTTTATAATTACGCAAAAATGTATCTATCCATCATCATCCTGGAATCTCCGACTGCTGCGTGTAGATCTCCTTTCTCTTCTGCCATTAGTCATCTAACAAACCTTTTTCTAATCTTATCATTGAAGACGAAAGACGTCCAATGCTGGACATAGGCCTCTCCCCCAAGCAATTCCACTTCGACCAGTTCTGTGCTTCTCGTATCCAGTGGATTCCTGCGGCCTTCACCAGGTCATCGGTCCACCTTGTAACCTAACCTAACCATTCGAAAATGTACTTAAACATATATCCAGGTTCAGCATTACGGCCAATAACGGGGTGAATACTGAGATGCTGGCTGATAAAGATGTATAGAAGAAAAAGCCATGCTGCGCCGATCGACATTTAGATACGTTTAAAGCTTGTAGCGAAACCAAAATCGGCTGTATCAAAACCATAAATATGAATTTGCACAAAATATACTATGGAGGACTCGCCCCCTATTACATGGGACTTAAACATAACTGGCGGAATGTGGGTTTACTATTGGCTACCCCTGCCTAACCTTCGGGTGTGTTATGTATGTATCAATGATAATAATAGTCTTCCAGACTGAATTTCGGCCATGGCGACCAATCTCAGCGGAGACCAACCTTTGGCGCGGGAGATATTATAGTGCAAAAGTGTCTGCGCAGACACAGATGCAATCTCTCTTCTCTCACTCTCATAGTCCGATAGGAAGGCAATCCGACACGACCGGAGAGAGATCAGGCGCAGGTCCAACGGCTTAAGGTGCTTTTCGAGGCACGGGGGCATATCACACCGCCAACTTTCAAACTCCGGGCTGTTACTGTGGAAAAGCCCAATAACACTTTGCTCAACCCGGGAATGGAACCCAGGACCCCACGGTCAGCAGCCAAGTGCGTGTCTGACCACGCACAATGAAGGGGTCTGTAGTTGGAACGAGTTTATCCCAAAAACAAACTTATCATTGCAGTTGAAAAATATGTTACATACATCGATATTCGTCATGGTCAAATGTAAGTTTGTAATCGCAGACAAGCGAACAATGGGGCGAGCATCGGAAAGATTCGTGATAACTTTTGCACTACTTTAATGGTACTATCTTTATGAATATGTCGTTGGTGTGTCTTGCTTAGTAAATAATAATAATCGTAGTATTATCCAGTAGGTATCCCGACATTCCACACATAACTTTATTCCATTACCCCCATTTCAGTGACAGGGGTAGAGATTTTTCCGATACTGTGTCAACTCAATTGCCTTCTACGTCCTAATCTTGGCAACCCCTGTAACAGCTGTATTTTTATCACTCGTTACACCCTCTTTGTATGCAGGGAGGAGTGTTGCGACCGTCATTATTTTAAGACCACGATGTTTCAGTACTGAAATGAATATTTTATTTTACGTCTAAATGTTGTAGGTATATATATACGTAGGTATTGTTGACGTGGCCAACAAGCTTATGATATCGGACGATATGTACCTATAGGTAATGCGAAGTTGTTTGTGGGGAAAACCGTAGGACTCATTAGTATTTTAATAATATATCTGTTATGTAGGAATTGCAATTATTATTAATATGATGATGTTTTTTGTGTTATTTTACCTTAATTAATGCTATTGAATACCCATTTAATATTCGGATTTGCATAAATAATTTATTTTTAATAACGATTTTTTTAATGTAACTTATTATGCCTGTTCAGAACAAATTATCCACCGTTTCCTTAATAGCGGTATCTGTCTATAATTAGCAGTCAATATCCCAGCAGATTATCGTCCAATTAAAATCGTTACGATAATATCGACCCATCAAACTCCGCCTCGTGTAATGCTGTCAATTTCCTTCCAAACTGTCTCCCTAATGCAAGGTTACATAGATTGCGTACGCGCCAGGTAACATGTAATTTTAACATTATCGCGTAAACGGGTAACGTCCATTCTGTATTCAATGCGGGCATCGCATCGAGTGGCCGCTCGGCGCCGCCTGACATCGATGCATAAATTGAATCTCACGATTCGATTCGATCACTGTAATTACACCACGAGATCGTCGTGTACTTAATTCGTTGACTTCCGACGATTACCCATACACCGCCGCTTATTATTATGGGAATTGATTTTCATTGAGACATAGTACGCAATCGTCGAGCAGTTTTCTAATAGCCCACTGCACAATTATACTATCAATCGAAAGCTTGCAATAAAAGTCAGTCATTATGACAGTTGATGCCTACTCTTTATTTAAACGACTCTCGATTTCCTCTCTAACCAACTATACTTGAGGTTTTAAACGGTTATCATAAAGAATATGGGTATATTCGATTTTACTACAGATTTTATTATAATAGTGCTAGTTTACATATAGAGAAAACAATAAAACATCGATAAAAATCAGGCAATATGTACACGGAAACAAACATTGAACTGTATAACAATATGCTTGCATCACTTATGTTATCAAAGACATGTTTATGTTTTGCAACGATGCGCTTCTAACAGCTGTTCCTCTGCCCCAAAACAGTTCTCAAAATAAACTGTAAGGCGGCGATGGGGTAATCGCACATGTCAATCGTAGCACCCCGACATCCAATTAGGTCGGTGGAAGACGCCACAGACGCGCAATCAGACGCAGCCGTCTGCCTGCGCCAGCCGCCCGCGCCTCTCCGAGACTCATCCCATTACTCTTACAGTTCTGCGATTGCACGCTCTACCACCACTATAAATAAACCACGAGTCAACATGAGCTTCGTCTTTAACACGTCGTAATCCGCTGACAACGAACGTGACGCTAGTCAGATACAGCAATGAAAGCAGCTACGACTCACCAGCTATCGTGATCAACCGACCGACCGCGCATATTGGCAATCACGCTCCACCATTAGTCGAGCTTCTAATAAAGATATAAATTACGAAAAGTTAATTAAAACGCTTATCGCCGTCCCGGTGGCAACGCGCCCGCCATCTACGCGGTTGCTTGCTTAGAAAATTGAACGATTTATAGGAGAAACGGCAAGCAAACATCTGTTAGTGCCTGATTGATTTAGTGCCGGTGACAGCCTGTACAAATATTTTGGTACTTTGTTACTTTCACGTCAACGTCGTGAAACAAATTGAAACTAAATCAGTGTTCTGAGATTTGCATAATGCTAACTCAGTGATTGTAGCGAGTTTCTCAGAGAAACATAAATTACTCACACAAATCTCTGATATCGTCCATAGATTTTGTACTTAGAGTGGCTACGGTACGATAAAGACAATCTGCCTTAACGGTGAACATTCCCTGATATCAAGACGGATAACAGAATAGACAGCAATCAGAGGCAAAATCGAAAAGTAGCCGCTTTCCAATTCAATTCTGCCTTTTCTCAATATGATTACCATTGCGAGAGACACGGAAATGCATTAGCACAATAACTGTCAGTTCGTCCGTTAGCTCACACAATATGACGTGGACACGGTCTGCGGGCGTGATGCGCGCGCGCCGCAAATGGGTGCGATTCTCACGGGGACGACGCTCATCGCAACCGAACGGCGACCGGCCGCGGCGACCGGGCGACCGCAGCCCACAGGGGAAGCAATGCGCTGTAAAAAATATAAGTACGTAATTGACAATGAATGAATAGAATTCGTAATTGAGAATCTACAAATATGGTAAACGATCTCCAACTAAAAGATAAAACTGCCATGGAGACAAAATTATGACCGAAAATGTTTGGAATCGTTATCCTATTTGGGAGTTCGAAGGTTTTGAACAATGTTTGTGCTCCAAACATAGCCTTGTTTTAATTAGCCAATTATAATAATTACCGGACCAAAAGAATCAATTCCAATCCATCATTAGATTGAATTCATAAATAATATCTATTCCAAATGAATTGTCCTTATAAGGTGGAACATATAGCCATAACTAATTGCAGAATGAAATTGATTTCAACTGCTACCGTCTCCATAGAAAGCTGAGTTATTGTCAAAGTAACAAATTGCATCGTGCGGCAATCGTGCGCAGTTTGAGCGAGTGTCCATTAATTGTCAGGGAGGCATCATGCATCACTGATTCCCCGCATGCGCTCTGATGCAACCGAGGTGAAAGGACCAAGTCCTTGTGCAACGGGGATTTAATAGCAATCTAATTATATTTTGTTGGTCCTATTGTCTATGGAGTTTCGAAATATTTGCCATTGTCTATGGAAATTGGTGATGCAAAACTTACCTGTTTCACCTGTTTCTGTGTCTGAAAGTTAAAATGGCAGACAACTCTTTTGTCTTTGAAAGGTATTAGTAGAGGTTTGCATATTGGCTATCCAAATAAAGTAATGCTTGACTAAATAGAAAAGTCTAAAAGTATAAAACCATTTAAAATGTACAAGTGGAAGGCACGTCAAAAACCAAAAATAAACTGAAAGTAAAATAAAAAAGACTGTATGAACAAACATCATGTGTCTTAACAAGCCGCTGACATTTCTGACATTTGTGTAAGTAAATCTGTCCACGGATGCGTTTCGCTTCGGGCCACTTAAAGTGTGGACACTCTTGGATTCCTGATGGATATGCCAGCTAGGCTGTTTAAAAAAAATGCCGGTGCCTGAGAAAAAAAAAAGAAATGTCAATGTGTGTCGAATGACGTTTCGAAGTGGTGGTCTGTTTTTGAAATATTATTGCATTGCAACAATAAACAACACAATCGGTTTTTATAAAAACAGTGAATTGATAGATGGTATAATGACTTAACTACCCGTGATGGAATGGAAAACAAAAGTTATTATAATTTGAAACTTCAGAGAGGGTTTTTTCACAACAAAAATAAAGCTTTCCTGTGCGGACTGTCTATGGCGAGCATTTGCCAGAATATCGCGTATCTTGGAGTGCTATAGTGCTACTTTAACCCTTTTCCTCCGGCTTAGGACATCGCGATGATAAGCAGCTGATGTATTATATGTTTTTGTGTCGCTTCTAAGTGTACAGATAGGTACTAAGAAAGCGAGTTTCAGTTTTTATTTAAAATTGAATTAGCATATTTATTTGGCTTTAATTTGAGGAGAATTTTCTGAAGGAGATAGATAGAACATAGCATTATCTTTGTGATAAAGTAAAATTATTTGCGAAGTTGATTACTTATTGTTGTAAGGTTTACACTTTACAGCTTTTACATATCCTGAGAAAGATAAAGTCTTGTTCCTCCTATTCATGTCTTAAAGAAAGAAATATGAGGCGGACATGAACTTTCACTGTTTATGTTAAAATATAGAATATAAAATATCACGATTTGCGCATTTGTGTTCCGGTGCACAATGATCGTGTCTAGAAAGTCGTTAATGCAGTCAAAGTCACGAGTAAAAACTAGTACAATACTGTAATGTGCAATTAATTTCACAAAAAAACATCTCTAATTGCCTTCCTCAAAGTCTTTTTAAAACTTTCACATGTTTTTGTCTACGTTGAAAAATTTCGTTTTCAAGCGAATGCTACAATGTTCCTCTATTATTTCAGAAACGTGTCGGTGTGATAGGGTGACGGCACGTGTTAAAGCGAATGAATTGCATAAAGCAGAATGATTGAGACGGGAATTTGCTTTAATGGCATCAAATTAATATTCATAAGACTTTTTGCATTAGTCAGATGAAAATTATGTCGGAAAGGCCCAATTTTGTAGGCTATTGTGTCGTATGGAGATGTGAAAGTCAAGCAAGGGGTCGGCTAGGTTAGCTGTCAGATGTGTTTTTTTTATGATAAACACTCGTAGTTCCTGTCAGTTTGATGTATCGACAGCTTTATAGGAATTTATGTAGAAAGCGACAATCCTGAGAATGTTTTGCTGCATCTAAAAACCAATGAGAATAGCGAGTGTTCCGTATAGATTTTTTGTGTTAAAATAATTTCTAAACTTGGTAGTTTCAACGACTTGTTGGTTCATTTTTCTCCTGTATAATCCGATTTTTATAACTGTGCGCCTGTCAACGGCAAAATAATATGTCAGAAATGTGAAGACGAAACGAGTTGTGTAGACCTTAAGGCGTCGTTGGCAGAGTGCTGAAGAGGTAAGCGACCGCGTGTATTCAATACTGACAACCTACGACATTGACAGCTCCAAGTGCACCCGCTCGGTTAGAAAAATCGAGTCAGGCGTTTCAAAATCAGTAAAGCCGGGTCTGTCTGCTGCGCCATGTTTTAATGTTTTAAAATCATTAAAACATGGCGCAGCCGACCCTCTTTAACAGTCTACTTAGGGCGGATTCGATCAAACAGGAATAAACTTTATCCGCGGAATAAGATTTACCTACTTGT
The DNA here is from genome assembly GCA_914767815.1 of Eupsilia transversa. NCBI lineage: Eukaryota > Metazoa > Arthropoda > Insecta > Lepidoptera > Noctuidae > Eupsilia > Eupsilia transversa. The sequence continues at coordinate 8,725,487 of OU611893.1, read as the reverse complement.
GACAGTTTTCGTATGGAGAAACTGTCAAAAATTCAAAAAAAAATCGAAGAGAAGTCTTATTCCGCGGATAAAATTTATTCCTGTTTGGTCGAATCCGCCCTTATTCGTTCACTTATTGTCTATTTCACAAAACATAAAACAGATTAGCTACATTGTACCCAAGCCATCTTCAATCGCTCCCCTCGTCTTTGTAAATTCGACACCTACACACATTACCGTCCGTAAATGGTAATACCGATGGTGTTAGCGGAAGAGCGAATGTCCATATGTGTGCAAGCGCAGGGGTCGACAACACGATCAGAAATAGACGGAGAACTAGACGCACTGATGGGAGGCACTAATTATAGTGCCGACACAGGGAATCACCCAGAGGGGATGTTACCATATCTCTTATGGATATAACCGGGATAAAACAAATATTATTCTTACTTTTAATTTCTTCACGCTTCTAAAAGTAAAAGCGTCTATTCTTCAGTAAACATTGGTGCCGATTCCCTTGTTCACAAACTACACTAAATTTAAATTCAGTGCTGCATCTTTTTCTTTCTATTTCATTAAGAAAAGGACAGAAGTTAAGCACCTGTCACTACTCCATACAAGTTTAGACGTGATTAAAAACTTGCCTACTAAAATTACGTCAATTTACGTTAGGCATTTTACAGCACTTGACAGGACTAAACTAAAATTTATATTCTGTCCTTTTCTTAATGAAATAGAAAGAAAAAGATGCACTGAACTTAAATTTAGTTTAGTTTGTGAACAAGGGAATCGGCACCAGTGTTTAATCTGATAGTTCAGTATCGATCAAGCATATTTTTTACAGCGCAGTAAAATTTATTTTATATCTAAATTAGAGTTGTGACCTGTAAGTCTTTGGCCCACACCACGTAGGTAATCACCATTTTCTAATATTTACGCGGACACTTTTTATCGTTGTCAGGGGTTAACAACGTTTACGTTACTATTCGTGACTAGTGACGCTCTAAAAAGCTCTGTGCCTGTGTTAAAATAAAATTGAAACCGCGTTCGTGAAATAAAAGTGAAATTGCTTTTATTTTGAAGGCATGTTCTTTGAAATGTAGTTTTGTGTTATTGCTAATACGATTTACATATCGTAACATGGCAGTTAAAAGGTGAATCTTGAATGTATGAATAATATTGTGCATTTTTATAAAGTGCAAAGGAATGAAAGCTGCCAAGAAATTGGTACCTTTTGTAAAATCATTTTATGTTAACTTAGTCGATTCAAGCCCTACATTTTATTGTATCCAATGTGATTTATGTGGTTTGGACCTTTTATTTCCAACGTTAATGGAGTCAGTGTCGTATTTGGTCTTAAAAGGTGTGAAAATTACACTAGTTTAATTAAGTGCGTGTCGACTGGGATATAATCATGACTTCTCTGGTCGTAACATTAATATTGCAACCACAAGCGTCTTTAAATTAACAAAACAGTCATTCAGTGGATTTAATAACTTTCACAATCTATTGGGCACTAAAATATACACTACGTATGTTATTTATCTAAACAAATTCCAATACTTAGGTACAGTCACTTCTCTAGACGTAATAATCAGTGGTCCTTTGGTACTTGGTACCTCCTATGGTACTTGGTCCTTTCTCATACTAGAGCAGTCAAGGAAACTAATAATTTAGCACATTGAAACTTTTATCTACGTTAATTTGCTATGTTAAAACCATTTAATAGTTTTTAGTTAAAGAATGATAGACAATTTACTAAGCAATCATTTTCAATACTTTACAGAATATATCGCCTGAAATGTTATGTATTTTGTGTGTAATTACAAACTCTATATCATTCTTCCATTCCAATCTTTATTGAAGTAATAAAGATTTATATTTAAATAGGTTTGCGAACGGGTGCGATCATAAAATGTGTCACGGAATTGCTGCCTTATACTAGTATTGAAGTCATAGTTTAATTTAGATTGTTCCTTGTCGGAAACTTGCGATAGTTCACGAGAACATGTGTTTGGCAGATGTAGTCTAAACGCCATTTAACCCTGCTTGATACGGATGGCAAATATTATAACTAGAAGCTTGTTAATTAACGTAAACACAAGGTCTACTAACGAAGTCTGATATAATTTTATGATGAGGACGAAAGTTTATGCCAAGATTGTTTGTTTAAATTTTTAATTTTCTCTCTCGTTCGCGATTCTATCAAGATATTATTAACTATGTTTAATTGGCCACTCTCGCTTTTATAACGGATTTTAATTTTCACACGGACACGAATAAAAAGATCTTTGTTTATTCAACTTAATACCTACCTATTATTTTTTCAGTACACCATTATGATCTATTAGCAACCGTCACTCGTCACTTCAATTTCAATCATAACTTGTAATAGCTTTTTTCAGAATCATTACAATGTTTAATCAGCTTCTATACAAATTGTTTATTTACTTATTTATTATTCACGATTAGTTTTTTTACCGATTCAATTGATATCCGACAATTGATTCCGTGATCAACGTAAGTAGACGTTGACTGTCGTGACATAACAGCCATTTTCGTCTTATTACTTTATGCTCGAATCATTGGACATTGTGCTTTCTACCATAGACAATAATAACGGCTTGCATAACGTGCAAAAACTGTAAAACTCTTTATCTATTGGCAAAGCGAGAGTGGCTGTCAGGAAAAGTATTTACTTCTTGCTTCTAGCTTGTTTATGGGCCGACGTGACGAGTTTTACATAATCTGTGGTTAATGAAATGGCGTTTGCAGACGGTCAATGTTTAGCTTTCCTGATTGTTTGACAAAATCGGGGAGCGTTATTGCGATGACGGGGGACGCCTTTATCCAGCTGTGGGTCCAGTTTAGTTATCGATTACCTCAGATATCGTGTATTGCTTGTTTACTTGAATTGTACTACTAGACTGTCTAGTGATAGCCTAGTGGTGTGACAGGTGGACTGCCAAGACATAGATCTGCAATTTGAACCCAAGGCCACCATTGACTTTTCGAATTCATGTGCGTATTGTATAATTATCACTTGCTTCAAAAATGGTGAAGGAAAACATCGTGAGGAAACCGGCTTAACTGACAGATATTTCTCGACTGCGAGTGAAGCCAAGTCAGAGGCCTATGGGCGGCATAAACACTGACACCAGGGGCCTAAGTCTACTAATTTATAAACGTCACAATGGTGTCATAATGGTTAGTTTTTGTATGGCAAATCTGTCAAAAACTAACCATTATGACACCATTGTGACGTTTATATACCTATTAGTAGACTTAGGCCCCTGGTTAGCCACTAACCACACGAAAAGAAGGACTGGATACTTTTTATTACTTTTGTAACCTCAGTAGCAAAGGTCAACAGTTCCTAAATATAAGTAGGCATCAATTAAAAATTATAATAAGCATTTTATTTTTGCATGTAATTTGAACACGCAATGTTATGGCTATTTATTTAATTGACTTTGCAAAAAAGGACACTGCACGAAAAGGTAAAAAGACACGCATGTACCTACCAAACTAATGACCTAAAATAAAATAAAAACTTAACAGCACAATTTGGAATTCTATTTTCAAATTGTCAGCTTAGTCTTGGCTAGTGTAGTGTGCAGCTTATCGACATTAATCGAGTCACAAGAATTCTAATCGATATATTATATGCTCTGACATTTCGAATGCGTCGTTAGCATGAAGGGTAGCTGATATCGTCCTTATCGACAAAACGCGTGTCGCCAAGCCACCGTGCCTGGCCCGAGGATCACGGCCCAAGAAATGTAAAAAATCACGAAACCCTTTGCATGAGCATGAGCATGAAGTCACGAGATCACTAGTGAAATGTCTTGTATAACTGAATTTATTTGTAAAACCATCGTGAACGCGCCAACCTTGAAGTTTTATAGGCTGAACCTGGCTTTTAATATGAAACTTTTCCGCCTTTTTCGTGGATGTTCTATCACTATGTAAGATAAGATTATATAACGGATGGCACGAGGCGATCGAAGAATTTCCTTCTATTTGCACAAAAAAGTAAATAAAATGCACTGTCTCGTTTTTTAGAAACGTTTATTTACTGAAGAACATTTAGTATTAAAACTAATTGGTCTAATAATTTAAACAAAACGTTTATCTTATCAAATAATATATCTTATCAATTTGTTTTTTCTATTCTAAATTATTCCATGTGAATCAGGTAAGTGCTTGAACAAAACATGTTTTTCAGTTACCTACACCAGCAGCAAGTAATATAAAAACAATATTGTTATTTTCCGGCTAATTTTGGTTAATTAAACCAAGGTTGAGAGGTTTCAAAAACCCAGCATCTGTTTAAACACTGCCTTAATTAGACATATGCATCACAATATATCACTGGAACAAAAACAACGTAATATAGGTATTGGAGAAGTGTTCACAGCTGAATGTCTCCTTCATTGCCGTGCCAGTGTAGTCGTTGTGTTTGCTTCGTAAACAATAATTTTGTATTGAAAGTAGGCGATGCGTGCATTTTGCGTAACATACGAGTACACACACATACGATGCCTATAAACATATAATAACTAAGTACTGTGTATGGTAATTATATGATTTGAAAACGCTATTATTTCCATCGTTTCCCACGTCATGTTTGTTTGTTCAATTTGATGGAATTAAAAATATTTTTATCTACATACCTATAAGTATTAATGAATACTGCCCTTTGAATTGATTGACGTACGTACCTCCAATGTATGCGTACCCTGTACGTTATTGAAATATAATACTTTGCCAAACAAACGTGTTTTGTCTGAAACGATTGGGTTGTTATATGCCTAGGCTGGAAATAATAACATGACTACTTGTAAGTTGTAAACCTTGTTATAAGAAATTCAAAATTAAAACGAATGACTGTATCATTAACGGCTATCGCAATGGTTTCAGTAGTATCCAGGACCTATCACAGAATTTGCAACATATACTCGTATAGAGTGATGCTAAATTGTCGTCAGACCTTCAAAGTGCCTATTATTTAAAACTGTCCCTCGATGTGTGCAAGACACCATTGACAGAGACGTGTGGTCTTAAATATGTTCTTGGTTTATATTCCGGTACCTGCCAAGTGATCCGTCAAGCCGGCCTTTCCAGTAAATACTTGAGTTTAGCAAACGGTGTCACAGACATAGTGCAGATTGTCGCCCTTGCAAATGAACGTCACACATGAGCCCGTTACGTTCGTTCTGCGAGAGATTAAACAGACGCAAAACGTATCTAAAAAGTGGGACATGCAGGGATTATACGCCGTCGCGACGTGTAACTAAATGGATTTAGTCTTTGCCCTTTTGCTACCGTACTGCACTGCGCATTTACGATTAAATTATACGTAAATTGAGCCTCGAAACTGTGCATTTCATATGCGCTAATGGACAGGATGTCAGCTAAAACGACCGCCGACCGTCTTTCTTCGCGTGATGATTACATTGTTAGTATTGTTACTTACTTTGCAAACGGACAAGCACAAGTATAACACGGCCCCTGAGTTCATCCTGGGAGGAATAAGGCGTAATTGGACACATCCGAGCACGCGCGACCGCGCGACACATTTATGCGAAGTCGCGACACGGAACCCTTTCGTGTCGCCGCCAGAGTGCGACACGTCGCTAGACGCATGTCGCGTGTCGCGCGAATGCGTCTGCATAATCTTTTTTCCTCTTGTTCAACTTCACAGCTGCGTCTCTAATGATTTAATTCCGATATGAACGGCATAAAATGCAAATAAAAAATATAATAATTTTACTCAATTGATTTTCCTGCGATTTCATACTTTCCTCTGACACTAACTACTAGTAAGTGGAGCCGTGTTAAATCTACAGCCGTGCTAAACGAACGAGCTGGTCACGCTCATCGGCACCACTAATTATTTCAGACTTTCCCGTTAAAAAATAAGAGCGTCATAAGCGATGGGTTGTCTCGATGGCTTCCGTTCCGACCGATCTGATGTGCATTCGATGTTCAGCTTTTCATTATTTGCCAGTCGGATGCACTCGATCCGCTTTTTGCCAATTCTGAAATGCAAAGCGATTCAATAGCAGCGTCTCGTTTCCAAACAATGGGGCTTTGTATCGCACTCGGAGATTTCGTTCGTATTTTACAATACACGATAGAGAGATCTGTGATTTTCTTATCGCAGTCAGTATCTTGACTGTATAAGTGTGAATCAAAAACAACGCCCTATATCGTAAAGAGCGAGGAATTCTTATGCAAGTTTCGTATTGTTTGTTTGCAAATTTTATTTCGACAATATCAGCATGCCACTTAGGTACTGCAAATTTTGTCATTAAAATTCCTTTTATGGTTAATGTAAAAGCGTGAAGCGCTTGCGCAAGATGTATTCTTGTGAGATTGTTTATGTTCTCACTCAACAAAGGGTATTGGCTAGGGCGTGCAAAACCGGAAGGTCTTCAAAACCGGTTTTGAATTCCGGTTTTGAGGGGCCAAAACCGGAAACCGGTGCTAGCCCCGGTTTTGGCAACATATTTATATTTTTTATATAAGTAGTAGAATTTAAACAAGAAAACAATATTCTTAGATACCCACAAAATCTACTAATAAAACAAATCGTATGAAATACCTCTTTTTAATCAACCAACTAGGTATGCATACCAATACCAAGTAGACCACATTAATAGTTTGGATAACATGAAAATAATATAAATGTTAACTAACTGTTATCAAATCAACAACAAGGAAGTTTTTGGTAACTTTAGTAGGCACCCCAAGATATTGTATGATATGAGATAGTAGATGTAGATAGGGACAGTGGGAATCTCGTTAATCCATTCATGCGCGTCACACTAATTAGATGACGAGGCATTTGGCTATTTTAGCTCAGCAATGTGCCTTTCGTCCATTAGTGTGAAACTACTGTAATCATCATGGAATAACGTATACAGATTCCCACTACCGTGTTGTGACAGGACTCCCACGACCCCTACTTTCACCGAACTGCCGAGGTTGACATTCAGAGCACTAGGCAGAAATCACATTGCGTCAACACCCGCGAGGGCCATCGTAATGCTTTGTTTTAATTTGACAGTCGGATTCCCCTTGTCCGTGCCAATTCTGAGCAGACCGTTGAACGGCGGACGTACAGACGGTGATCGTGCACGAGACGAAACCGACACGGCCTTACGGCTAGGAAGATCCGCGGAAGGCCGGAACACGGGTCCGGAATCCGCCCTAGCACCCCGAGAGGCGCCAGAGCATCGACCAAGCCCGGCACCGGCCGCATCCGCTTACCGTCCAAACCCGACACGCCCTGGTCCTCAGAGTCAATCCTTATTCCGTAGTTACGGATCCAATTTGCCGACTTCCCTTACCTACACTATTCTATCGACTAAAATTCAGGTACCAAGGTGATGAAGAGGCTCTTCACCTTGGAGACCTGCTGTGTATATGGGTACCTGAATTTTCAAAGTCCGCACAGAGTATCCGGTCACCGCCGCAAATGCGGTGCTCCCCCGGCAAGTGTATTTGTGCAACAACACGGTGGGACGCGGGTGCGGGGGTCGCGTAGGGAGGAGTGCAAGTGGATACAGGTTACGTTCGGATATATTTGATGACTCAAAATTGAATATTTCTTGAGTGCATTCGAAAAAAGTTGATTTAAATCAAAATGTTATTCAATAACGGGAAAACCGGAGGTAGCTCCGGTTTTGTCGCTCAGCCCCGGTTTTCAAAAATCGGTAAATTTGGTCCGGTTTCCGGTTTTTCGCAAAACCGGAAAACCGGTTTTGCACGCCCTAGTATTGGCCTAATTCGACAACTGATCAAACAAGTGTATTTCAACACTGTCGATATTTTCATAATACGCTGCATAACAGAAATTACCATCGTGTGCTTGTCAAGTTTCTAAATTCTGCAACAATGATCCGATTTAGTTAGCAACAATCTCAGTTCTTTGTTTATTTCGATACAAATCTTATTAAGTCTACGGTCATCGGCTTGATGCGTTTTTTTTCCGTTGGTTGACAATCAGAGCGCGACATGGTACCGTACCGTTTCTTATGTTACTCAGTGGCTACTCGCCGATTAACCGACTCCGACCGGCCGGAACGAGGTATAATGAGTTTATTGTAATTACCCACGCGCTGCGCCTCTACGATTACTATCTGAACGGGATATTTGCGAATATATCTACCGATATGAGGGTGCATCGGTACTGTTAATGCGTTTCGGTATGCAAATACGAGAAAGCTGCTTTGTTACGAGGAAAAATATTTGTGGTAATAGTAGTTTTAGTATTTTAGTAGTAGTATTTTTTATACGGTGATAAAATTGTTTTAAGTCCTCATTGTATTCTTCTCTATTGCTTATTAAAATAAACAAATCACTATTATAAAGCTGGATAATTAAGTGATAAATCACTTTCTTCACTTAACTATCTGATTTACTATAAATTACGTGCGATAATTATCAAGACTTAGAAATTACTGAGGAGCTTTTTAATTCTTTAGTCGCTTGTTTAACATTCAATGCACGCAAATGTCATGTTTTCGCCAAAAATAGTCACGATTTTGACATTTACGAGTGCTTATTTTTTAACCACTATAATTTGCTGTCTCGATGTTTACGCTTTATTTAATTTTGTTTTATTTTTTTCTGTTACAGGTACGTACAGTCTATCAACAGCCTTAGAGACGTAAGAAATCAATTCGGTACGTAGAAAGCGACACATCTAGAGTGGTATCATTATATCAACCCTCGACTTGCCGTGGGAGTGGACATGTGTATCCTATTGCCGTTCCCGAGTAGCCCGCAGCGATTACTCTATCGTAAATTAGTTTGTGGCGTTCAATTTGCGATAACACAGTAGTAGGTCCGTTGTAGGTCGTAAATAGCGGCAGGTCTAAGGTCCGACTCATCCAGTCACGAACGGGTTAACTTATCGGTTGTCGATGCCTATAAATTATGATCATTAATCAATTGATGTGACTAATTGGCGTTTATCGCTTTCGTGTTGTATAAAGTAGAATATTTTTATTTAGTTGTGGGGTTAATTGATGTTTCTATACGTAGAAATTGATGTTCGTTGGGTGAGACATGAATTTTAAGCAGCATTTATCTTAGGTGGACATTCTCATCCGTAATGAATTTCGATACGCGCATTATTTTTATTGAAGACGTTTAGTGGCTTATAAAACTTAACATATGTTTAAAATTAATATCCATAAAATTATAAAGAAATTCACAACATAGAAAATAAACCTAAAAAAACAATTATGAAAATTTTTCGCAATGAAAACCAATTCATTTTTTCACATGACATTTAAAATTGCAAACTACATAATGCCATGGGAGCCAAGCTAACCATAGCATGTTCATGTCATTTGCCACCGCCACCGTCAATCATGGCGTTTTGTTCGTGAAATACGACAGTGTGTCAGGCAAGAGTGGGCCAACAACATGCAAATTCATGTGATAATGTGATATTTCGCATGTTTGTTATACTTTTTTGTAGGTTTAGACTGCGATACGTGTGATCAAAGGAAATTAGGTTGAGATTATAAAGCATTTAATATTGTATATTCGCCATTATTGCGTGGATTTTTTCCATGGAGAATCAAACACTGTGGGTGTGTTTTTAACTCTCTATTTGTGGGAAATCATGTTTCTTTTATAACAAAGTGTGACGCACGAAGTCACGAAAACAAAATAATCACCACAATGCACTATTTCACAACATTTTATAATCACGTTACTCAAACTTTCTACCGACTGCGTGTCGGTCATCCAGTCATAGGTCAGCTCGTTGCAGCGCGGGCGCATACGTTTTCATTGCTGGTACGTCCGCAGTTAGCGTACAATTTGCAAGTAATCCCGCACTAGCCGCGTTCCCACGTTGCTTGAGTATTAACCACCTGTACCTATAAGATTGCGGTTCGGCTATAATGTTGCGTACGATGTACGATTCGGTGCATTTTGATGTAGTATGCGAATTCTGCAGTGGGTACAGTCAACCTCAAAAAGGTTTTATTATGTAATTTGTGTTTCATATTACTGTATCAATGAGTAACTACTATGAAGTACACAATGTGTAAAAAGTTTTGTGGCAACATATCGATACAATAGTATGGAACAAAGATTGTCTAAAACAATTCAATTAATTCTTGTAATATATATGATACATCTATACATTCACTACACTGTCACTAAATGTAGTGCACCATGAAGCAAGAGGAGCTTCCTTAATTTTTTTTATTTTTTTTTATTAGCCTACATTATCCCACTGCTGAGCAAAGGCCTCCCCCAAATCCTTCCAAGCTTCCTTAATATAGACTTCAAATGCAATAAGTAAAGGACGTAAAGAGCAAAAAGAGCCAAAATGCCCACCAATTTCACCAATGATCTATGAAGACGCCAAAGGTGTAAAAAGGACAACCTTACTTTAACTTTCATAGCTAAAGTTATATATTTTTGTGTGACAATTTTTTTTAAATTACGGTCCCACAAAAGTCTAAAACCCCCATTGTCCTTTTAACATATTAAATCTTCATTTCAAGACGTTCTATAATGAACATTGGCCCTAGATATAGTACATACGTAATGGCATTCACAGAAACATTGCATCAAGCCACAGCCAAACAATTTCAAGCCGCATCAGCATCGTTAGTAGGTACCAACAATTACGAATATTTCGTAGGCATAAAGTTTCATATGGTAATTTGGTGTAGTCTGATACGACCGCAACATGTTAATCACGGCTAGGGCTAAAGGTGGCTGACAGACGTGCCGACTGCCTTACAACAACACACCTTGGATATCGTAATTTATTACTCTCTGTAGTTTTAGCTTAGGCTACGTTCGGACAGACGGCAAAGGGCTCGTAGCATATTTCGTAGACAGTGTACTACGCCATTTTTTAGTTTAGTTTGAATTTTAGTTTTTTGACTTGTATCTAATACCTAGTTTAAATCTCGCTTGTATGAAATGCCTATGACGAAAAGTTTTGGAAATTCGCAGCGCTTTGAGTTAGCTCTGCAATTATATTTTGGTTTAACGAAAGGATGATAAGAATATATTTTAACCAACAGAATGCATAGCTCTCTCCACGTAGCAAGTGATCTCATTATGATAAGTTACGGTAACATCCGACGACCCAGATTCGTTTCCAATTTATTTAAATAAAATGCAGTATGACGTATTTCGTTTTGCGAGATTACTTTGTTCACTTGCAAAAATGTAGATTGTCCAATTCAATGTAATTGAAAATAAATTTAACAAAATTCAGGTTAAACATGTTCCATTCTTCTGTGAAAATAATGTACAAGAGTTTTGTTTTTTTATTATATTCTATACATAAAGTCAAAATTAAAGAATATATTACGTACTTCTAAAAAATCTACTGACGATGGACTGACTGCCTGTCGGTGGATTCGCTTCAGTGAATATCGAAACCATAAACAAGCGAAAAGTGAAACCGAAAGTTTACAATAAAAAATAAATAAAAATAATTTGACGTATACGTAACACGGATTACTAATTAGTTTGAACAGCGAATCCGCTTCCTGTTTATTTGTCGCACTAAAATTTAAGATTTATTAATTAACATAGATAATTATAATCATAATGAGGTCGCTTTGCGACATTCTTCATGTTAGGACAAAAAAAAACATGGTTAAATTATTACTTGATGGTAATTTTTTATTTATTGCAAAGAAGGTTTGATGGCGCCGGTTGACAACTCATTCTGCATTCGAAGTGAAATCCAAAGTTATATAAATAATCGCAGAACTGGAACGGTTACAGTATTTACAAGTCCCGTTCTTAATTGTACAACGTTATAATTATCATTTCGCGATACAAATAAATGTCACCAGTCATTTAGATACCTCATCGTAAGATAAGATCCTGCTGTAAACTTCTCGCTCACGATTTAATCGAGTTTAAAACGACATCGCTTAGACGACCACGATTTATAATCGAATGTTTGTTTTCAGCTATTCGATTTAATTACTTCCGAAAGCTTTCGAGTTTCACGCCGTGTCATTAATTTTAATTGCTGACGATTAATGTTAATGTCATTATTTAAGAGCGATATTTTAAATCATAACTGTTATGCTAACATTTGGCGAAGTAATATTGCATTTCCGCCCATTTATTTTTGAGGTGGCGTGAATATTTTATTTTTATTGTTATTACCTAATTTAAAACGGACATGTCATATTAAAAATTGCTTCATTAATTTAACTATGCTCCATTTACTTTATGATTAGACAAATAACGGATAAATAACGACAGTTATTGTGTCATATTATTGAACTGACTGCAATTTATTTTTATTAATTATATTTATATTTTATTTTAAATTTATTATGAATATGTTATTAATAATTTACAATTTTTTTTTGGAATCCTTAATAGATTACATTGCCTTGCACTTGTCTTGAAATAACGTTATTTGTCTAATGATAAAATAAATACAGTATCTAATAGATGCTTTTAAGAATGGTCATTGATATGTGTTGTTCCGTTTTGAGCAAGTGTGGTGATCAATGCTCTCAATCAATTTTTATGGTGTACATAATTAAGAGTATTTATTCTATTCTATTCTTGCCTTCTCTGTATAAGGAGCCTTTGCCCTGCAGTGGGACGGTAACAGGCTGCTATTATTATTATTGATATTTTCAAGATGACGATGATAAGTTTTCACATTCTATCAGTAGGTAACCGGATTGCATAATAGCATCAAGCGTGATCAGTCTCAGTTCAACACGTACCTACACATATTCGGGTTAATTAGTTAAGTTAATAAAGCCGTTCAATCATTCTTTGTTACTTTCGAACAAAGTACCAACATGGCTGCTCCCCACATCATAAATCTCGAACTATCTCGATCGGTATATTTCTCCAGCACCTAGAAACTAGTCGCGGATTGTCAGCGGAAGCGGTTTGATAAAATATCGCCTAATTAAACAAGACATGTTCGAACAACGCAGCCTTTCTATTAAAATATCGTTTTGACACCGCGCGATCGCTTGTCACTTTTTACGATCTTCGGACGTCCGACCACGAGAGGCCGCTTTGAATTAATTAAGCTCGTTTAAAGAAACAACGATATCAATTAGTGTCACAATCGAGTGCGTAATCGATTAAAATCGATTGACAGATGGGCGGGCGTCGTGATTATTTGACGTCCCACGCAATTGTTAAATTCGATTCGTAAGACAATAAATGTAATTGTCTGTATTTACATTGAGGTCTGTCTCATCTAGGGCAGTTTACATTGTTGTTGGCGGTTCAATTGAGTCGTCTTGCCTTTTCGGGGCATTCTGTGCAATTGCCCGGGCTCCGACGTCTGCACAGTATACGGTGCGGCGAACACGACAGATAGATTGAATTAATGAGCGCTTTTCACGTAATCGGTTACTTATCTTTGTAGGCTGCTACCTTAAAATGTATGCCTTCGTATTCAGTGATTCACGAGGCTTCGCTAATTGTTAGAACTTAAAAAAAAACACTTCATAAAGGATGTCAATGTGAACTTAATCTTAAGCTAACAAGAAAGCTACGAAAAAATGGTCTGATTCATCGTTGCATGGCCTCTATTACATTTCGTAACTCCCCATTTTTACCCTACTCTTCGAAAGATATAGTAGGTACCTAAGTATAGGAAACATGTTACTCCGTTGAAAGCCTATGATAAAGTTGGCTGGGAGCCAATAACTCCAGCGAGGGATATTGATTGATGGCAAGCTGACGGAGCACGGAACCGCGACAGTCATCTGTTCACTGAACTACTTCTTTTGATATGACTACATAATCGTTACCTACCTTGGAGGGTAATTTTAACCTTTTCTGAAAAGCAGAATTTTGTTGTGCTTATTTATTAATTGTTGGCCTGTTTTGCAGTGTTCGGAAGAATATGCAGCAAGTTCCAAAAATGGTACGGATTAAGTAGCTATGCATATATGAGACTGTTAATTGATTAAGGCGTGACTTGGCGGAAATCCTTTATAAAATACAATCGACGTAGATATATTTAGTAACCTTTTTGGCTTAACTATTCTTAAAAGCTCTGTAAAAATCGACACGTGTTTCACCTCTCAACGAGGCATCCTCAGGATGACGATTGACTTGTCGCGAACCCGAACACGACGTGTTGCCACGCCGAGCTCGTTGAGAGGTGGAACACGTGTCGATTTCTTACAGGGTTTTTTATGACTCTTTAGGAATAGTTAAGCGGAATAGGTTACTAAATATATCTACGTCTATTGTAGGTATGAGACATTATTTGGCAAAATAGCTAAACGTAAACTTTTCAGGAGATGAAACGGGCCAAAGGTTATAGATATGTTGGTAGGATTATTTGGTAAAAATCTAACAGCAGGCAGCTGTCTTGAAATGTTCTACAATGTTTAGATTTCGGGCATAAAAGTAGGGTTTTTATTGCTTTTTGTAAGTAGATTTAAATACCCAATTTTAAAATACGGATAATAAATTCACGTAGCAGTATAAAAGTAGATGTAAGAGGTAATCAAAACTCTTTTATGTGATTCGTAAAATAAAATTGTTTCACTTTGGGATCGTGGGTGTCTAAATTATGATTAGCAATTAAAGTTTTATGTCCAGTTGTAAATTATGAAAAATTGTTACTTTCTGTTTAGTTGTAGGTATTAAATTATTTAATTTAAGTTTAACTTTTTAATCCAAAACGAGGATTTTTTTTTTAATGTCAACAAAAAAGATAACAGAATTGATCGGTCATTGGAATGCTGAGTGTAGCGAAAGTGACATGTCAATTTGCCATTCTGTCTGCTCTAATGACTAAATTAATTTAATTAATAATAACATAATATTATCCGACAGACCATATAAGACGCTTTTTTTTAAATCACCATTAAAAAAAATTAAGAAACTCATAAAAAAGATTCGACATAAACCATAATACCTCAATGACATAAACAAAATATCATCAACACTAAAATGCAAAAGGGTCATTGGTGTCACACTATTACCACTTAATAAAAAAATATAATTTTAATACTTATTAATAGGTACCTAATTTAATATCACTGCACTAATGAATAGCCCTCAACTGATGGGGTCACGCCATTAACCTTCCACTCTTAACCGTTGCATTACCGCGATTTTAACGTACCATAGAGTGCAGCTCTATTGGACGTTAAAATTAAGTGCATTAGTTAATTAAGTTCATAACTTTCTTAGTAACTTGTTTGTAATCCGAATTAAGAGGCTTGTGGGACAGTTGAGGTTGTGTAAATACAAGGTAAATTATAATTAAGTTCGTTTTCGAGTGGCATAAATAAGTTCCTTCGTTAGGAGACTATACTGGCGGCAACATCTGGGGCCTAAGTCTACTAATTTATAAACGTCACAATGGTCTCTCAATGGTGAGTTTTTGACAGACTTGCCATACAAAAACTGTCAAAAACTCACCATTGAGAGACCATTGTAACGTTTATAAATTTGTAGACTTAGGCCCCAGGTCTTCCTTGTCATCATTAATTTTTACACTAGCCACCCGACAGACGTTACCCTATCCCAATATCAATTCACACAAAATTCCTATAGAAAATGCACCAATTTTCCCGGCAACTTTTTGAAATTTTCCTTTCCGTAAGAACCTGATTTGCACTATTACGAACATTTTAAAATAATAAATAGCAAAATGAGTCAAGCCGTTCTCAAGTTATTTCATTTCTATTATACAGAAGATCATACACCGACAGATCCTCTTAAAAACCCTCAGAAATTCTATGTAGTATCAAAAAATATCCCTCCCATTTTGTTTCCACTAGATATTGAGTAACATGCAATTTATTCGATATTACTGGCAATAATACTTATAATATGTAAAATCCGCGTTTGTTAGCTCCATAGGCTAAAGAACGGATGACAACGCAATAGTGTAGAGGAAGTTTAATCTTTGAAAGGATATTGGCAGCTTTTTGTTTCATTTCGATTTTCCTGTGATTACAATATTATTACTCTTGGTTTCTTGCCTAACGCTTTAATGTTTTTGTTCATTATAATCCGCATCGATGGAAACTTATTGCACGACGCTAACACATCAAACCATTGAGTAGTCTAGAATTTAAAACGTCATTAAGTCTGTCAGTGTCATACGATTATCAAACATGCAATAATTTTGTAACTAATTATATTTAGCGCTAATTTTATTTAGTGAATTGTCATACAAGTGGGTATTAAAGTGACGTAAAAAGGATTAAATCATTTGATTGACTGACAGAATATTAACTTTGATTAATTGTTAACTGGTTTTAACTGTAAATGAATCCACTCGAACACTTGCAAATCAGTGCCGATTCTATTTCAATATCAGATTGACTTCAATCTTTGGGAAAAAACTTATAAGTTTCGATACAATGGCGCGACCCAGTTTTTATTAAGACATTGATTGATTTGTTTTTCGTTTGCGTTACCATTATTGGATACGGATTGAGAATTAAAATTAAGTATTGCATTCTTTGTTTCTGGGAACCAGAATGTTCTACTTTTTGTGATGAAGATGAGATATGTGTAGCTGTGAAGCCAATATGATTTACAAACTTAATTAAAATTAAGCACGTGCTTTAAATAATTACCCTTTGGGGTAATAAAACGAAAAATAAAAATCACAATGTTCGAATAAACCAGCAGTTGTATTCAAAGATATTAATTAGCCCATGTTTATAATAGCCTAAAGTGATTATAACATTTATATCGCCACTCTTAATGTACAAGATGTTATCGTGCACCGCGCCGATAAATTATTGAACATATTGTGCACAGCAAACATTCAATGTTACCCATTAACACCGCCCACGGCTGCCTAACACATAACATAACACATCGCATACAACAACATACATTACTTCCTCTGTTACAAGCCTACAGCGATTAAACTGTACTAAACAATCGATGGTTATAAAACATTGTGTAGCTGTCAAATATTGTATGTTTTAAGGTAAAGGTGGGGTTGTAGACGCCCAGCAGACGGCGGTGTTCGGTTCAATGACCTCTTTTCGTGCCTGAACTATATCTAGATTTTGATGTTTCGATTGAATTTAACGTAGATCTGACAACAAGATCGTGGAGCTACAAAAGACTAATACAAATCGTGATGCTTGGGTAGCTATCTTTCTGGTTAATTAAGTTCGACCCAGATAAAGCTGGTTTTAGGGAATAAGTATTGGCGAATTTAGTCGATCATTCTTGTTTCGATAAATCGAAAAGTTTTAGCATCGATTTTATACGAGGCGCCAGAAAAAGCTCTCCTACGTTCATTAAAGTAACATAAATTTTATTAGACAATTAAAAAGCAATCAAATCGCTTATTAATCTCCTTTCTTGTAATCTTCTTTTTAATTGTTAAATTAGTCGATTAAAATGTAATAAAATCGAATAACTGTCTAGTGATAAATCGATTATTAAGTAGTCGATTTATCACGAGTTATTTCGGAATAGGCAATTAAACTCGTTAAAATTATGTGATAAATGGTTTTTATGGAGAACATATTTATAGCCAGTTAAATAAAGTATCAGAAAGTGGAATCAATACCTAGCAGGTAACAACCTCTAAAAATTCGACTCATGACGAGAACCTACCCCTACGCCTACCCAAAAGCTACAGGGGTGATTAGTGAAAGGTGATTGACCTTTCTAAATGTGGTGACAAAATACAAGCCTATATCGGTATAATGAGTGCTTGACCTTAGTTTATTATTTAGAAAGACTTGTTGTTCAATGTCATGATATTTTTTGTTTTTTTTCTGTTGGTACATTAATTTCTTCTTTGTAGGATATTATTTTACAATTAAAAAATTATCGAGGTCTAAATTCACTGATTTTCTGCTAGAAGACAGTGATACTTGACATTTGCACTGTTTCCATATCCACAGTCAAATGTAGCTATGTGATTCATAAACAGGAGGTTTATCACTTCAAAGATGTCTTATTAAATTGAATGCTTAAATTAAAAATGTAGATCAAGGCATATCTCATGTAAACACGACACTAAAAACATGACCACTTCAGAAATATGACGTCACGAGTAAATTTTCAAAGCGCTGAAGGCTACAGCGAAACCGTGAGTGGTCTTATTAGGAAAGAGCTTTTCAAAAGCTCAGAATTTTTCCATTAAAAATGTAGGGAATTTTCTCTTACGAATGAATCTCTTTTTATTTCATATTTTCTTGGCTTTGAAAATAAAATGAAGTAGGTAAGGATCTCGCTGGTGTAGGCTGCTACTTAAGAAAGAAAGAAAATACGTTTATTTGCAAAGAAAAAACAAATACACAAAAATAACAAGTTTGGGGAAAATATGCGTCACATCCACTACGAACACAAACACATCTACTTCGTAGATGATCTGATCTTGAACGTGTGAAGTTAATTCTAGCCTGGTATACATAAATAAGAAGATATTTACGTCTAACTGAAATTAAATTCTTTTGGAAAATTAAACTTCCCGACAGAGGAATACTGAAGAAATACTAAAACCAAACACTGTCTCTTAGAATACAGTCTATCTTAGTCTAACAAATTTTGCAACTTTTAATGAATTGTAATTGTAATGGTGATAAGGTACTTAAGTATTTTAATCAGTGATACACTGTCCCTATAACAACTTGACAAATAGACTGAAACGTAACTGCAAATGGCAATTGACAGTTGAATTAGTGTCCTTATCTGGTACATTTGTGTTGAAATCACTTGAATTGCCCAGCATCCTCTGAATGCAAGCATGGCGGAAGATCTTGGGTGTAATCTAATCCCCGAGTATCTTCTAATTGCATCCTGTTGCAGATATCCTGATTATTTGTTTAACCCGTTAACCTAGTTGCATTGTTAAGCAGTTTATTGTGTGGTTTCTTTATTTCCTGAGCGTATTAATTTGTGTTTTTATGACTAAAGGTGCGTGTTTTGTAACACCGTTACCTCTTATGTATTTCATTCTGTTTAGTGTTGGTCATTTGGTTTCCGATATATATTTTTGAAGAGTCCTGTTTTGAGTAAAATAGAATGCATTTGCTATGTAGTCCAGCTATCTAATAGCGTGACACATTTTCGTAAACGATTAAGACTAATGTGTTTCATTTTGACAGTTCAACAACATTCATTGCGTTATTTAGCAGTTTTTTTTTCGTACTTAATCGATTCAGATTGTGATTGATCGTGTATTACGCAATTAGGGTGCAGGAAAAGATAGGTTTGCAATATAATACGATTGCGTTTGATAGGTGGAGAACAAATCATTTTCCTCAAGGATAAAGAACAGGTACCTATAAGGGTCCGTTCACACAGACCGGCTCGGAGAGGAGAGCAGATTTTTTATCACGTTTAAAACGGGGTTTTGACTCATTGTAATAAGGTTTATTTTAATATGTCACTTCTTTTATTATTGAGAATGCTTGAGAGCAAACCTAGCGCCCTTAGTGTGAAATAATAAGAACAGCCGACCGGCTGCTCCGTCCGGCTCCAAGCAGAAAAACAGTGCGCTTCCAGCCGGTCTATGTGGAACGGCCGTCGTCGGCTCCAGCGTATAACTCGTGAAAAGGAGAGCGCCGGCCGATGCCCTCCGAGCCGGTCTGTATGAACGGACCCTTATATGTGTGGGAAGCAGCGTCGAGTCGCCTAAAAGTGTTCAGAGATTTAATAGACCCACCCACGCACAATGACCTACAATCTTCATAGCATATCAACAAGGGGATGATAAAAAGATATATATCTCTATGGAAAGTCGCGGGCGTTCGTTTGTACGTAATACGTTAAGGCATTTACACTTTATCTAACTAAATTATCAATAACACATATCTCATATTCTAATTTCTATTATATGTAAATAGCGTTTTATTCCGATTCGGATCCATAGTATCATTGTTGATTTTTATTTCGTGTTTATTTAGATTCTCAGCTATACAAGTTCTAATTAACAAATGCTTGTTATACGAAACAATAGCGTTTTGAACACGAAAAGAATGTGAGCATAAGTGTAAAGTAACCGCATTACTTCAGGAACTGAAAAGTTACAATCTGTTGGAATTTCAACCTTAGTTTTATGAGGAGAAGATTCTGTTTTGTTCATGTAACAGTACAGGTAGTTTTGTTGAAGTAGGTGGAAGGCAGGTGCAAAATAAGAAAAATGTGCAGGAGCATGTCGGAACAAAGACTTAGACGTCGGGAGCAGTTAACACCTGGTTAGCTTGCTCGGTAGCCCTGAGTATGTGTGGGTTACAAATTAACGTGAAATTCTTTTGTTTTCCTACTCCTTGTCCTTGGGTACTGCTAATTTGGAAAGGAATGGGCATTTTAATTATTGTGAATGTGAAGACTATGTGGGTCATTGTTTTTTTCTTCTTTTTACAGTTAGTATCAAATCCTCGCAGTTTGAGTACCTTATGCGGCCTACCCCAATGTCCTTTCTTTGGTATTGCCTATTGCTTATTATATAAAAACTAAAACCCAACTACGGCAAAAATCCGGAGTCACACTTGTTAGGGGATAAATCGAATAGATTACGTGTGACTCCGGATTTTTAATTTGTCTGTCTGAGATGACTTGTTTATACCTTTTTAGTTGACTTTTTGCGGTAAAAATGTATTGCTGTTTGGTCGAATCCGCCCTTAGATAAACATGCAAACTAAACTAAAATAACAACCTATATTGTGGACCGCTGCGTTGCCAGTTGTCAGTTTTGACAATCTTGTAGAAAGTAACAGATGATAGAACAATCATAATCCAAGAAAAAAAACTTAATAACGACCATCCGAAATTAATAGTGACTGAGATATATTACTGTCACGAAACTACTATTTAATAACCAATGATTACAAACTTATGAATACAGCTCGGAAAATGAACTTAACACGTCATGCCAAAGTGAAGTGAACCTCTTTAGCTGTAAAATAAAAATTGTAATCCACAGCAGACATGTGAAATGAAATCGTAGGTGAAAGATGATAGTAAGTAGAAGTCATTTGAGCCTCACCTCAGAGAATGTGTAATTTCATCCAATTTAGTTTTTTTTTATCTCCAGTCGAGGCGCTAAGGTACTTAGCGCTGCTCTAACAATCGGAAGGTGAGATAGAAACTTGGCGCAATTATAAAATGACCACACTTATGGTATACAGATTTCTAGGTTTCTGCGAATTATTTTCTTTATTAGTAAAGCTTAATTAGTCATACGGTGTAAAGCGGAAGCGGAAAGCGAGGCGGTAGGCAACGGTCCGCTTATTGGCCATTCAACATTCAATTTGGAGTATTCAAGCGTACTGCGTAGGTACCACTCGATATTGCTATTATTTTCTTTATTCAAAGTAAAAGGCTAGATAAACGGTGTAGAGAGGGAGCGGAAAGTGGGGCGGAATATCCAACGGTCTGCTAATTTGTAACTCGAAATTCAAATCGAAAGGCGTTTGCGTGGATGTGACGCATATTTTCCTCCAACTTGTTCTTTTTTTGTGTCTTTGTTCTTTCTTTGCGTCATGTTTTCCGCAAATAAACTTATTTTCTTTCTTTCTAAGTAGTCAAGCGTTCTGCTGCTCGATATTGCTGCAAACTTAACCTACCGAAACACTATAGAACGTTCTGATATGCTGCGAAATATACGAAATGTAAATAAAAAACAAATTTTCCCAGTTATCTGTAACTTTATGATAGAAACACGTTTCTCATCGTGAAATATTATTCTCTCACAATATTGTTGAAATAGGACCCGATAAGTTAAAGCTCATCATTCACGAATATTAAATTAAATCATAAAAGACGTAGTCGTAATGTAGAAATTATGACTAAAATGAATTAATAAGGAAGCTAAAGTTCCGTTTGTAATATAATCCTAAGAATTCATTCATGTTTATTGAGATTATTAAGTAGAAGACTTAAGAATCCTGTGAAATGTCGTCGTAAAGTTACCACTGTTTTGTAATGTTACCTTAAAGCTGTACTACGCTTCCTGCAAGCCACTAGAAAGTGATTAAAAAACACTGTAATTTACTTACCTACACTTTCAGTTCGAAGGAGAATTCATAAATAAATAATTAGTGCTTTGACATTTTTAAACTCTTTTTTTTAACTTCTTTCGTAAAAAAACAAAAAATTTATAGTCGTCGAATGTATTTTTTTGTTTTTTCATTACATTTTTAATTGAAAGATTAATGGTAGGTAAGTAGCTACTATCTGCTACTATGTAACAATAATACAAGGATAGAAAGCAAACACTCACGAAACTTCTAAATTAAGCATTCGAAAACTGGAACTAATTAAAGAAAAAGGGAATGCACGATGTTCGCTCAATAAGTGCAGCCATCCAACGCGCGTGAAGAGATTAAAGTAACACCGATTGAAGTGTGCGCGTCGTGACACCATATGCACGCCTGACACTTTCAGGAAAGCAACCAAAACACTTTACTGAGAAACTCGTAACAAGAACCTTAAAATAATTAGATATCCTAACAGGACTTTCCTGTTAGGATGACTAATATTATTTTGCGTCTAGGAGAGGACCAGAGGAATAAAACTATGTACTGTAGGGGACAAACTCCGCTGAGGTAGACCGTCACGTAGGCGTGACGATCTTGATGTAGTTGAAGGGCAAATAGGGTCAGAAATAGCGCCGCAAAATAGTTTTTTGGAAGGCTTTTGACCGACACAAGGACATAAAAGGGGAAGCTCTCGGTCTAGTGAGGTCAAACAAAAATAGAGTGATGCCAAGATTTCATGTGACTGACCATTTTATGTATTTATGTTTTAATGTAATATTCATGTCTATTAATTTATTACAATATATTATTTATCTTTTATTTTAATTTCTATAGATATTAATTATTTAATTACGAGTAATGTTTAACTTAATTTGTAACATTGTCACTTAACAATGCATGCCTTATAAGGTAGATTTTTTAGATACTTTAAAATATTTTTAAGACCCTGTTGTATCACCAAAAATCGCATTAATATAAACTTTGAACTTTGTAGTTTAGAATAGTTTGTCCCAAAAATGATCCGTAAACCGAGTATAAACAATAAGAAATTGAGTACCTACATGATGTTTCCATCTAGATCCCCAGTACATAGAACTTTGACGTCGTGGGCCGAAATGATACGACAGTTTTAGTGTAACCTAACTCGCATTTAAGTATCCAGATTGCTATATCGTATAATAATATAACGTCCCCCATGCTGACAAAGTCGTGGGAGGTATAATAGGCCCCAGTATTGTCAGTGCTTACTACGTGCGTCGTCTCGATTATTTTCGATAACGAGTACGGAGTACGATATCGATTGATCTTTCTGTAAAAGTAAACCTAATTGGATAATTGCAAATGCATTGTCTGTAATATCATGTAGTGTTCAACAGCAATTTGTAAGCCTTGATTTAAATTAAACTTGCGACTTGATTGCATCGTCTATTAGTATTTTTTTACTACGAAATACACTCACTTTCATCCATTCGAAAATATGACTGAACATTAAAAATAAATCATATCCAAAAATCCCGTTTGACAACTCAATAGGATTAGCAGTTAATAAAATTTGACGTAGCATACACTAGCGGACAGAAACTCGTAGCCGCTACGAGAGAACGAACATGACACGTGCCGCCAACTATCTCTGTACCGAGACACGCACATGTTCGCACATAGCGAACCAACATGTTCAACTGTAAGGAACTGATAAAGAGTAGCCGTAAATCCAAGTTAGCACTTGAAACAACTGTTCTTATCTACCGTTGTCACAAGCCAACATTCCCGTAAAACATGCCCCAACAAGGAAAATCAATATGAGCTAACCTAGCCTGGGTTGGACGTTTATCTGACCGCGTTTCGTACCACATATCACTTATGCAAATCACTTTATTTTTTATTTACGCGCTGTCGGTTAACGGCCTGAAGTGCCCGCGGTGAACACAATTGATATTCTTTGAAAGAAGTGAGCATTCATAACGAACAGAAATAATGCTAAGTATTATAAAAGTCGTACGTATCGATAGCGATAATTACAAATGAAAACGGTGTAAATAACAGTTGCTCTTTGATGCCCATTAAATTTAAATTGTCGGGAAAGTGCACAATCGTTGCTCTCTGCAACAACGTAATGTATTGCCTTTCATTTGAAAACGAAGAGCGGTTTCTCCTGTCGTTCCGCGTATGATAAAGTTACGCGGTCTCTCATTACCGCAGATATCATTAACTTGGTCTCATTACTCGTGGCGTTTGTAGAGCAAAACCGCGCGATGCAGAGGCGTAAACCCATTAACTGGCCAACTACTTTTGATATCGTACACCCTGCCTTCCCTCGCACTGCGCACGGGCACAGCGCTCCGTGTAACTAGCCACGTTATCACGCCATCTCACATCCATGTCAGTTATTACACGAGTACAGTAATAATTGCCAATATATACTCTTGAAATTACACGATCTTATTATGTTAGAATGTGCGTCGTGTTTAACGCACCTTAGCACGTTAGTCGATGCTATTCAAGATAAACTTAGTGTAAAATAGTTACGCTTGTTCAAAGAAAACGCCAGAAGCCATTAACTTGGACAAAAGAGGTTTCGTTGTCATAATATTTCCTTTTGGTTTATGGGATTTATTATTTTCTTCCGGTGACTGTTTTCACCGTCATTCCCCCTTTGACAACTGTTTATTTTAGTAACAGTACCCTGTCAGGCGCCATGTTTCTTTTCGTTGCGTGTGGCGCAAGCGCAGCCCAGCCCCGCCGTGTATATCACAATTAAACAATTTACTCTCACGCACTTTCTTCCCGTGGTTAATTATAGACGTGGCGATGCTAGGTTTGTTTTAAATATTTAGTATTATTAACCATGTGTTTATTTTGTTTCAATATGCGTTTGACTGTTATTTAGTTGCGTAGTGCGTGCGTGAATACGACGGGCTATGCAGATTGTATTCAATAAGAATCTGTTATCATTAGATGCAGGGGCGTTGTAGATTGCTCGGGTAGTGATGACGAGTAATCTAGGCAATTTAACTCTGCGCCCGAGGGCCGCACGCGCTCACCATACGTCGCCCCTCGGGCTAAACGCAGGCCTAACACACGAGATAACATAAAGGTGTTGCTACATAAAGATCGGATCGCAGTCGCAACGCATATTTTATGCAGTTTGTAGTCATAGTTAAGACTCAATGCGGTCGTGGGCGTTGGCAGATGAAAGAGACTCCGTGAATACGAACAATAGCGCTAAGATATGTGTTCCTTCAGACGCTCGTTTATAATAAGAGAGGTTATAATAATGTTGATAGAAATACTGCTTCTAAATTCAATGAATTTTCTCTATTGTGTGTCTACTGTCTATGAATATGTCAAGATTGTACGCCTCCACAACTCGTCAAAGTAGACTATCGATTACATCTCAACGAATTTTCTCACATTCATCATAGACTTTGACCGAAATCAGCTTAGCTTACTTGTTTAAAAGTTTTTAGGTACTTCATCTCATGGGCCTAACACGTCAGGCGTCTCTTTATACCAAACAGTGAATGTTCACCTTTACAATCCCATGTTTCTAATGTGGCAACATTGTGTTCACCCTATGTTTAGGCCAGAGTGTCCGGCCACTGTATCCACGGTTTACGACCAGGCTTGGTGCTCATGGCCCATTATAGTCCAACTTAATACCTCATCGGCCACTTGCCCTATAGTTAATATAATGAGAAAGCTACGTAGGGCGTGACAACACTCTTGTTCTTTAACAGTATAGTGATAAAGAAAGCCGTGTTTTGTTTTAAGAGGTTTGCCTTGAGGACCATAAGTGCCACTACGATTAGTAACGCTCAGTTTTATGTGTAGTTGACAAGTCTTTTGTGTGTTCACTAAATGAGGACATTTCTCTTAAAGGTTATGGGACAAGACATAGTTAAAACAAATTTCCTTTCAATACATTTACATATTTGTTTATTTATTCAGACCAACTTATATTTACAGTTTGCACCACAAATACAAGTTATCGGTCAATATCTAAGTATTATTAATTACGCATACAATCATAAATTAGATTTAGTTACTTAAAATTAAAGTTAGACACAATTTTATGAAATTAAACAGAATCAGGTAAAATTAGATAAAATTAGACATGATTACGATAAATTAATATAATTAGAAAAATTGGGATATTTTTTTAAGAACATAACAAAGAATAAAGCCAGGGCTGTATTTATAAAGACAATTCTCTGTATATTATGTATCTTCCGTGATTTTGCCACGCATAAGGAGATAGGTGAAATACTTATCTCCATATTTTTCAGTCTTCATCTACGTATCTCCAAGAGCTTTTCTGGGCCGTGCGCCCATACAAATATTGGCGTCTGCATATCAACCCAAACCAACCTATTTATTTGATTTACAAATACGTGAAGGCAAAGTAGAATTACTAATGGCCGATTCCTATAATATACGGACCGTTATCGGTTAAAATTAAGACTCTTCTATCTTTACCAATAATGAAGCAAAGGCCAGAATACTGATAGTTTTACATAGTAGACACAATGATATGGAAGTAGGTACCTTTTTTCGTTTCGTTTAACCTATATTGTCCCACTGCTGGGCAAAGGCAAAGTAGGTACCTATCACAGGTAAAACTAGCTTACTAATCTATTTATATACCCAGTTTGGCAATAAAAAAAACTACCATTGGTACGCAAAACGATTCGTTTTTGTTTATAGGAACCGAGCATTAGACCACTTCGACAAACAAACACTTGTTCATTTAATACCCCGTGGGAGAAAAGCTTCAAATTACATAATAGGTCAGTTACTAACAGTAGAGTGGCGGCACTATCCAGTCTTCATCTCAGCACATAGGTACTAACTACCAGTTACTAGCTAGGTAGATACCTCGTCATTGTTAAGTCGAGGAAGTGTGACCGGACACAGCGCCGGCGCGCTATCGATTCAGTTATGTGCCGAGATAGTGCCATTTGTATAATGTCGATAGTGGTCTATTTAGTGAGGTACGTAATGATCAGGGGAAGTTATTGTCTATGGTTGTTGATTGCGCGGGCTTCCGTGTGGATTTCCACTTGGGTTAAAAGGAAATCTAACTCTTTGATGAGAAATATACATAGGAACTGAACACCGGGCTGAAATGGTCCCATTGCAGACCGATTGCCTTTTCTTCTATACGGATGAAATGAGCATTAATCACCTCGTCTAATTATAGCTCTAGGGTTTCTTTTACGATGTTTTTCTTCATTGCCAGTAAACACTATTTGCTAAGATTTACCTACTTATAAAGTTCCACTCATTTCAGCTTAATTAAATTCGCAAGTCTAATTAACATTAAGATAACTATACAAACATTTGACAAAGACAACATGGAAACTTGTATCTGCATCAAAATAAAACTTGCATTAACCAACAAACCTAACAGAGCTACTTATATCGTCTTTGGTGGCTTCCACTCGTTGCTCCGGCGATCGCGAGCCCCGATAACATCCACGTCATAAAACCAAGTATTTGCACTACCAACCCGGGCGTTATCTTGCCATCTTGTTGCATTAACTACGCCGATTTGCCAGCCAAGTTAAACTGTTATGACAGTACCAGGCTGGGTTTACACGAATGCCGTGTAATTGAATATTTTCTAGACGTCTGTAATGTAAAGCTGGGTATCCACTACATAGATCCACACTCGTATGTGCGCGCACCATCTGTGCTCTATGCATCTGTGGTTTTTCACGAACGCGCGGGGTAAACGTAACGTAACTTCGAACGATTTCAAAATTACTACTACTCGTTTCGAACATAATATTTACTTAGTTTTAAGAGTTTATTCATAGTATGGATGGTTTTGAGAGGCCGCACTGCGCGGTCGATCAGGTTAAGCTACGCTTTCCGCGGTTGGTCCGTAGATGGGTCTATTTTCACATACCAAGACCCCTCCATACCTCGGAAAGCACGCAAAGTCCTTTGTCCCGGCTGTCATTCGGTGGATCTTTGATAGTCGTTACGGGTCCTCAGAAGCCCGAAAGTCTGACAACCAGTCTTACCAAGGAGTATCGGCTAGGCAGTGTTGATGATAATCTAGTTTTGCTTGTCGCAAAAATTTTAACAAAATAGCTTTAGGATAGGTGCTATTTTCGATTTAGAAATCATTCGAAGTTACGTTACGTTTACGTTAAGTCACGCATTCGTGCTTTGTTATCTGCTTTATTGCGGTGGCCGTTTTTATGGAAACACAAAGACGGTGAGCGCAGCACAGTTGGTGCGCACACATTGTGTATAGCCAGCTTAATACCAGCTCTGCTATTGATGCAGTTTAATAAGGAGTCTGGGGTTAGACGCTGTTTATCAATTTACTTTATGGCCGATTGTTTTGCATCTTTGTTGAAGGTTAGATGCGCTTTCTTTGACCTCTATTGAAATGTAAATAAGTAGCTTATTTCTGTTTTCTGCATCAAATATTTCTCATAATTTAGGACGGTAAGTAAATGAATGAAACCAGCTGTGTAAAATGAAGCTCAATAAAGAGACTGGGGTTAATATTTTAATAAAAGGAAAGTAAAAGTCAAAGAAGGCTGTATTACATTTTACTGCGGAATTCGTAACGTCGCGTCGGATTATGTTAATAAAATGCTTTTTCTTTAACCTTGATTTGTGGTATATATTCTGTAGGTGTAGGTATTTCTTTTTGAGATGTTCTGTCATGTTTTTTTTTTTTTTTTTTTATCTATGCATGAAAAATTATAGTTTTTAGTAGATACTAACCAGCCAATTGCATCTGTTAAACTATCAATCCAATGTTATTTTAATTTAATCATCATTAACTCTGAATGACAAATAAAAATTCGACGACACACAATTTTCCTTTTAAACCGTCATACTAAACATAATATTTAACCAGCCTGGCAACCCCATGAGTTCGAATTACGATTTGATCAGGAAATGAAAATGTTCCCCTTACGGAAGTGGTTCCCCTCGGCCACTGGTCAGGTAGGGAAGTAGGGATGTCCACCGGTTGCCGTGTCCAGTTGCATGTCAATACATGTATTAAATTCTAATGAGTTCATGTATCGAATTTCGATTTAGTTGGGGATTGGCTTTGGTAGATATTACGAGGGGGTGAAATGTAGGGTTGGAAATCGGTATTGGTTTTAAACAGTATTAGTGGATTTTTTCAATGAAACATTGGTTTAACGATCCATTTAACTACTGAAAAAATATTGCTAGTAGGTAGATAAACATTAACTAATCCCTCAGATGTGTTGTTATCCAACCAAACTAATTTCTTGAAAAATATTAGTGTCAGTTGTTTGACTGATATACGACACGAATATCCCAAATACACGTGTCTTAATTCCTATGATACAATGTATTTTAGCCCGTAATTTGACACCCAAATTTGTTTTTTTTACAGGGTGCCGAACGCCCCTAAGAGCTGCATTGCGGAGATCTTCAACGCAGATCAGACCGATGGTAGCCCAGTGAAGAATGGTGGGACCAGGCCTCGCGCACCGCGTGACACCCCCACTCGCCCTCGCGACACTCACTCCAGGCTGTTCGGACAGGTGCGTCAAGCACAAGTAAGCATTCAACATTGATTTATTATTTAGAAAGGTACAAGGCTCGTGTAGACTGGCGCGCCGCGACTCCGGTAGAACAATTTCCGTGAAGTTTTCATAGAAATTCCACCAGAGTCGCGTCGCCTCTGTCTGTGGGAGCCTTCAAGCATTGTGTGCAGAAGAACCTACCCCCGTTCTCCCCCCGGAGGTTTGTATTCGCAAGGACAGTTCCCATTTTTTAAACGCCGTTACTCTTTGTGAGGATTACGATCCTACGTATCCTGATGAATTTTATGGAAAATATGACAGACTGGAGCTACGAAGCCCACACGTTTTCTGGGAAGCCTTTAAAACCTTAAACGCAACATGACGAAGATATCCAGAAACTGCATCGTGGAAGATCCTCACGAAGTGTAATCCCACGAAGAAAAAAAAAACATCGTCGAAAACCAAGCAGTACTTGGGTACTGGACTAATAAATGGCATCCACGACATGAAATTCAAATCAATGGTAAACACGACCATAAAATCTCGTTAATTAAAACATGATTACTTGTAACAGGTAGTTGTAAATGCCCTATAAAACCTTAGCCTTAACACCCACGGCGAAAGACGATGTGGTCGGTGGTCTAAACACTCGGCAATTACTAGAACGGTAAAAGTAAATCGATTCCCGAGTGGTGTCGCGGACGTATGACCTCGTATGACAGTAGGCCTATGAAGTAAAGACTTACGCCCCTATGACAGGAGTATTGAACGCGATATTAAAATATTTATGAATGGCTCTATGGTTTATCTATTTTTGACTATGGGTAAAGTTGTAAGGATTGTTTATAGTTGCCTCGTGTTTTAGCGTCATCTTGTAGCTTGTAAAAATCTGGATTTTGTAATTTATAGGAAATTCCATTACCAAGAGAGTAGACCAATAGACCAACCACCAAACCAATCAAACAACCTACCACCACCCAATGAACACCAATATAACCAATATTGGTCACCAATAACCATTATTGGTGACCAATATTGGTTATATGAACCTACTGCTATTTTTAATCTTAAGTTTTTAAAGGCTATTTGCTGACTGATCTTAATGCCTTCATTAATCTAATGGAATATTTTTATGTGACATTCCAGGCTGTAAGCAACCCGATGGTCACTGATACAATCCGCAGTCACATTCAATTTGGCGACTCTGAGATGAACGGTTCAAGCCCCCAACACTCCCCATCCAAGGCGTATGGCAACGGGAGCGCTTCGTCGACCCCAAGCCGAGGTGAGACGGACCTCGGTGGACACTGTGAGTCGATATTGATGTAGGCACAAAAGAGCACGGCTAGTAACGCTCACGGAATGACCACGGACACGAGACTACACGCAAGGTCGTGGAATGGAAATTGTGATTACGTTTAAAAATAATTTTCTTCCAAATTGATATTTTTAATTGAAGATTCTGGTAAATTAATGACGTTTCTATGAACTTTCTGTATAATTTTACGGTCGTTAATTGTCTTGTGCGATGTTTGTCTATGCTCATGCACATCTATTAAAAACTAATTGCATAGCAATCAGATTGAAACGGACCGGAAAGTCACTGGAAATAATGTATCGTGTAAGTTTCGAAATGTTAAACTTTTTGATTAGCGAGTAAAACTATCCATTCCACGTTCCAAATGTGTGAGATCGTTCACAGAATCCGCAGTACTGCTGTAATGCTCTTATTGGTTTTTACGAGCATTTTGCGAGTCTGCGTGCGATCGCTCTGAAGCCGTGCTCAATTCCAAATATTTGGCACTCGTGCACGCTAGGAAGAAAACGCTTCTTACTATACATATTTAATATTATACAGATATGCTCTGACTTTCTTCTTCCACTTATTTACTCACGAATAATGTCTACTGAAGTTTCAATTATTACGACTAATTGTAATATAATAATTATAACAGAAAAATAACAAACTTAACGAGCCGTGCTTAGCTAGAATGGAGCATGATAACACACACAATAATATTTAAAACTGAAATAGATGATACGAATTAATCATACCTACCTATTATGATTTTATTTGAATAACAACTTTCATTACAATAAAAAATAACTATAATATCTGTGTTTGCACGCGAAACTACTTATTACACTTATATTTAAGCATTATAACGAAAAGGATACCTACAGTTGTCTAGGTTAATGTAACTATCGTAACCATCAGAGCATTATAGCTCTAAAGTTAGGTCCCTAGTGTGGTAGATCGAATGAAAACCGATTGTTCTGTGGTAGCATCGTACGCTCCACCGAAGAGGAATCCCGTGACAGGCGATGGTGTGTTCGTGGCGCCGCAGCGCCGCCGTCACCCCGCCGCCAGCCTGCGAGGTGCCGACCCCAGCCCCGACGACTCCTACACCCAACTCCTGCACCCACAACCCACTCACAGATACTACACCAACGAATGGCCTCCTAAACCAGCTAACTACTACGTAGAATCCACCATGAAACCCAGCCTTACCACAAGAATGACTCCTTACACACTCCTCGGCTTGGAAACCGATGACCCGAACATGTTTCATCCAGTCATAGACCCTGATTCTTTGTCGCCGCAACTTGTTCTTAACCGGCATTGGCCCCCTTTCCCAGCTCAGCATTATTTAGAGCCAAAGGAACATAAAATTCCGTATCATCCTCTTCCGCCGTATGCATTTGTTGGAATGCATTCGGCTCTCGGTGAGAGACCCACTCCTGATTATAAGTATGATCCGATTCCTGCATTGGGAGGTCCGATAGATCCATATCTGATAGCTAATACGAATCCTCCACCTACACTTTTTAAATACGAGCGGGACGGGCCTATTCCCGACGTGATGCCTCTAGCGACATCCTTAATCCCTGGTCCGCACACCCTGACCGGTTTCCCGCCTATATTCCACAAACACGTCCCCGGATACATTTTTGATCGCAATCGGCATGCTGAGGACCTCCGACCTAAGACGTACTTTGTAGACTATGTTCGCCGAAGAGAGATGGGTGGGTGCTCAGTTTACACTCGAGGAATGTTGTTGTTGTCGCACCAATTACTCTGATGGAATTTTTCAACCACACTCAAGATCATTTCGACGGAGAGAAAGCTTGTCACTTTTCATTTGCTGTATATACAGAGGGAGATCGATACCTTCGTGTTTTTAAATTGAGCACCCATTACCGTTTTATAATTTGCTCATATTAGGGTTTAGTTTGACCGTTTCTTCTTAGTGAGCAGTTTAGGCTTGTATGATATCGAATAGCGCTTATTATCGTGTCCTGCTTGTACTGTTGTCGAGTATTCGTTGTTGTGTTGTGTATAAATTGTGTATTTGTGTACGTGCCAAACTATATCTTTCTTGTATTACGCACGAATCTTCTTTCTTCTATCTATTACTAATTCATAAGTAGGTTTAGATGTATATTATTAGGTACTCTGAGTACTGCTTCACTTTATAATTAATTATACCTAATGTAGGCAGATTTGTAGGTTTAATTGTTGATTATACATATTTAGCTTTTGTCAATGTATTACCGCTGTACTATAAACGTCATTGAAATATTTATGACTTTACATTATTTTGTAGGTCTTTATAATAATTGTAGCAAGGGTATTCCACTCACGTATTTTTTGCATGTTGAAAAATAAATTTCTCTCAAGTAGTTCTTAACAAGACTGACTTAAATATTTCCATTTCATTAGATACTTTTTCACGACATTAAAGTTCCACTGAAGTAACACTGTTGCTTTAGATGTGTGCCTATTAAATCGACAATAATACTAATGGAACCAATGCAATGTTTTCAGAAGGCAACCCGATCACCGGTGACGGCTACAAATCGATGAACGGCCAGATCAACACGGTGACGTCAATCAACGGCAACAGCCACATGATCCACAACTCCAGCCGCGTGCCGCCCGGAGGCTTCTCCTCCGGATTGTGGTAAACACCACCACTGCCGACCACCCACCTACACCACCACACCGCGGCTAAAGATCAGCAACAAGTCGCCGCCAGTTATCGGCATGCGCAGACTGATTATACTTTAAAGCCGATGCTTCACTCCAGGATGCATCGAAAGTAAAACAACGCTCGTGGCTTTATTTATTTTTAAACCTTAGATCGAGGCAGACCGTGAAAACCTATGCCTCGATCTAAGGGGAACAAACGCCTCGAATTAAGCAACGGCTTTAAAGTATACACATTTAACGGTACATAATGAAAAATGCATTTATTTCACTTCCTATTATTTCGTTAATCAACTAAATTTGGGTAGTATTGGCAAATTATAGTAACGCCATTAAATTTATGCACTCGTAAAATGCAATGTCCATTAAAAAAAAAAGAAAGGGTATATGTTGTTTATCACATCCTTAGCCTATCTCAGTAACAGTTTCATCTTTTGAATAATTTAGAATAGATTATAGATATTTTTGTAATAGTAATATTCGATAGTTATTGTAAAGTTAATAGATTCACAATGTGGAACTTAGAAATCATAATCAGTAAACTGCAACCGCGCGATCATAAATATCTCAAGCAGTTTCATTTATGATTTCAAAGTTGTACATTGAATTATCTTAAGAACTTGAAATTGTACTCTTTCACACTTGTACGAATATGTTAACCCATTGATATTGTGAATTTAGGAGTGAGGAAACGTATCAGCAATATACCAAAACGAATAGTGCCTTGATCGAAGATGATGGAAATTCTGTAAGAATTTATGTACAGTTGGTAGGCGTAACGTACTAAGCATGAAGATTTAATGATTATATATCTATATTTCGCGGTATAGAAATAGTAATCATGCGGCACTCAAGCTAATTGATACAAGTAAATTAACCTTAACTTAAATATTCGACACTCCATAAGGGTTTTTAATCTCATTTGTTGAATTTCATTATCTTAATATTTAAATAGAGGGATTTATAAAATGCATTTATTTAAACTTTTTATACGAGTTTATTTTACTTTTTAGTTTATTTTCTACTCGTTTAGAAATTAATGTATTGACGGATTTGAATTTTTGGGCGATTATCTGTTAACATATATAGGTAATCGAATGATCAAGTATGTATGACGAAGAGTGATGTTTCTATGCGTAGTGGTAACGATCCGGTAGACTTAGCGTAGGCATATCATCTTTGTAAAAACTTTTTAATATAATCTAACATGAATTTGCATAATCACTGGCCTAATTGTAACAAATGTTAATAGATAATAACCATTATTTCAAAATAAAGTTTTTTATTAATTACTTTGGTGTTTTGTTTTGTATCCTATAAAATGACTATTAAAATATTGCAAAGAGGCACGCCTTTCCATAGACTTGGAAAGGGCTGAAATAAGTCAGATATGGTCACGTGCCCGTTCTCCTAATTCTATGCAATGCTCGAAATACAGCGCGGATAAAAGCCACCCTACAAGACCTACTTCTTCATCTTCGTAGCACTTGTCAGTGGTTGTGGTCTTCATGTAGTTTCTTGTCCTGGGGCTGATGAGAATCTCTTTACGATATCTCTCCATTTATTCCGATATTTTGTGTTTTTAGTGCACGCAAACACGGGTTCGCTCACAGCGGATTTGATTTGGTCAGTCCATCTCATAGATGAGCGTCCGCGTTGTCTAAGTACCCTTCACCTTACCCTGCACGACAAGGCGCTCTATAGTCACCCTCACGCCTCGAAACGCGTCCGAAGTATTTGAGGATGCGCGTTTGGACCAGACAAGTCCTACAGCAAGTGGCTCTAATCACATCAAAGCGTCGGAAGTATCTGTACCACACCAGTAACCACACACAACACATCTCTTTATTGAAAATTGCACGAATATTCTTATATGATAAGATCAATAAACATACAATGTGCTGACACGTCGATACCAGACTTACATTGTAAGGGCGTTTGTGCACTACGAGGAATTTTACGGTCTGGCAGTCCGATTTTCAAGTAAATATCACGTGATCCGGAAATATAGGTATGAGATTTTACATCCGGAAGGTAAAATTCCGTGTAGTGCACAAACGCCCTAACGCCGCCTCGAAGCACCTCAATCTGACGCTTATCTACATTTTTATCTAGAATTCCTCATAACTTTCTCAGCTGGAGTACATTACTTTACAAAAATGTCTATAGTACTGGGATAATAAGTGCGGAACTAATAACAGATTGACGGCAATATATGTGTCTCGTGACAAGACATTGTATGATATGACTTCGAGCTGCGAAATAATTTCTTGGATTATGGTCGGATTCCACCAAACAGGAATACATTTTGTTCGCGGAATAAGATTTACTTCTGACAGTTTTCGTATGGAGAAACTGTCAAAAATTCAAAATTTATTCGGAAGAAAAGGCTTATTCCGCGGATAAAATTATTCCTGTTTGGTTGAATCAGCCCTGAATGAAATAAAAACGAATAGTTTTAACAAAAAATCTTTATATATTGAACTATAGGTACTTCTTACTTACTTATTTTATTTATAAATAATATTTATACCCTATCAGCATTGTCTTCAACTAGATTCTCACTCTCCTTCTCTTGTTTAGCTACATTGTTACTTCTTCTTTCTTTGCTGGGTAGTAGGTTAGCAGGCGATTCTATCTCAAAGGTGACTGGTCCATCGTTCTGTATGCTCACTTGCATGTAGGCTGCAAACTTGCCATCTGGAACAGATCTTATTTTCAAATTCATAGCCTCCATTTTTAAGGCGATTAGGAAGGACTTGGTGCACCCTCACGTTTATAAAATTGAATTGGCATTGGATGTTCCTTGCCCTAACCTAAAATGTAACAAATGATGATACAAGTGATCCCGTGACCTGAGTTGCTACCAATTGGACCTAGACAAAATTGAAGTTCTTTGGGATAAGCCCGCACTGCGATAAAAAATCGCGCGAAATTTTTATCGCAATTCTGGAACATTTGGTATCTTATGTACTCACATGCACTGGCGAATTAAAATTCGCCATTCGAATTTACACCGCCATAATAAAAATCGCGCGGTGAGATTTTGCAGGGCGGGCTAGTGGCGCCCTCGGAAACTGGAGTGGGTTTTTTTTTACAATGACATCTAGTATCAAGCAGCAGAGCTACAAGAGTATCCACATAGACATAGATGGCGCTAGTTGCGCAACAATAGCCTGAATTTTCTAAATTAGCCATGTTCGATTCGATGATTGGCATTCGATTTGGCATAGTACACCCATCCTCACTAGGTATTATAATATTATAAATTCGAAAGTGAGTTTGTTTGTTAAACATCATATTCGTACCTGCATAAAAATGGCAACTTTTATGTTGCATAAAATTTAAAAATAATCAATGTGTAGATATGGATATGACAACTTCAAATAAAGTTATCATTCTTTATTTACTATCAGAACCATTTACAAGTGTCTGATTAAATGTAGATAAATAGGAAACATACCCTTAACTTTATCTGGTTTATAGGCATCCTTCAACATTTGTAGGAAGTTTTCATAAAACTCCTTGGATTTGTCTCCTGGCATTGCATGATGGAAGTCTGGTTTGTTACCCTGTAACAAAATAATATTCATGAATACATCTCTGACTGACAGTTAATTGCATTATTTAATTTGCAATGCAAACTGAGCAGATATTATTTTATTTTAGTATGCATTTACAAAAACGATTGTTATTGATTTGAGACTGTACATATCCACCGTTGAATGCAGGCTTCAATTGACTATCTACCACAGTTACAGATTCAAGTAGATTCACAGGCAGTCAAGGAGCCATTATATTGCCATAAATAGTAGTTACCAGTCTACCTAAGGTTTGTTATAATATATTTCAGGTAACTAGAATTATTGAATGCAATGCAATGAACTTACTTTCCATGTGTTGTATAGTGTGAACTGGCTCACACATAATATTTCTAATTCTCTATCAGAAACACTTTTCTTCCATCTCTTCTCAGAGTCATCATCAAATAACTTGATACTCAATATTTTGCGAACACTGAAACATTTAGATAGATTAAATTAATATTGACTTAAAATAAATAAATAAAATTTAATTAATATTGGCT
The DNA here is from genome assembly GCA_914767815.1 of Eupsilia transversa. Classification (NCBI taxonomy): domain Eukaryota; kingdom Metazoa; phylum Arthropoda; class Insecta; order Lepidoptera; family Noctuidae; genus Eupsilia; species Eupsilia transversa. The sequence continues at coordinate 8,687,915 of OU611893.1, read as the reverse complement.
TCCATTCAATTAATTAATTAAATTTAATTAATATTGACTTTAATTTACTTAATTAAAACTACATTATATCTTGGTAACTTGTTAGAAATAGGTTCTTCTGCCCACAAACAACTCTAGTACTTCAACTCTAGTAAAGCAAATAAAAACAATAATTTCATATCAAATTGATCTTTAGTCATAGGATCTATTTAACAGTTTTGGGAGACACAATATATAGACATATAGACAATGTATACAAAATACATGAGTCCTGAGTAGGTAAGTATGAAAAACTTATGAAAGTAATTTATGTCAAAAAAATATGAAAATATTATCTTAAAAATTGGGACTTACATGTATTCCATATCCTTCTTGCTATCACTATTTGATATTCCAATAAATACACAAATACCTTGACCAATACTACTTACAACTTCATCGTTTACTGGAATCAGAACAAAATATTATATCAATAATTTTATCATTTATCAATTTGTGTGTATAAATTACTTATCAAATTAGTTTAGAAAACAATACAAGAGTGAAAAAGGTTTATTTATACCAGTCTACTAAAGCTAGTTAAAAGTCACAATTGAATGGGATTTTGTAAACCCAATTTTATTAAAGATTTCTATTCTAAAAAAAGAAGTCGAAAGAGTTTGTTTCAAATTAATGTTTTAAGGTTAACCTAAAAAATATTGTTACAAACTCACCGGTCACTTTAGCGTTCATAACTCTTTGTATTAGTGCTTTCATTTTGAATGAATATTCTTTTGTACACTAATTATTTATAATTTACGATCACTAATTCAATTCAATCACTAATTATTTATATAATATAAGATAAGTTTCAATAGGTACATTTATTTACAATTTTCGCGACAACATTCTAACCAGAATTGAGAACTGTCACTGTCAATGTCAATATTTTATTTTTCTCATGTCAATAAATCACAAACCGAAGTTTTTCCCCATTCAGCCTATTCAGCAGCAGATAAAACAATTAAAATTATAAGAAAATCCGTGTTTTGACATGTATGTTAAATGCATTTAAAAAAATCGTTGTAGTTTACTGTTGTCGCATTGTAGTTCAGCTATTCGATACGAGATAGCGCTTTTCATAATTATGATTATTTCTATAAAAGATCCAAAAGATGGCGTCTGTTGGTTTTTATGGATTTATTTGAGCCTTTTCCTTGAAAATTATCATTCACTGTACAATCATTTTGTCTCATAGGTTTAACAGTAGTAATTGCACATTGCCTATTGATAATTTCAATGGCCCCGAAATCGAATTCTAAGTTTTACATAATATATCGCACCTACTTACAAATTGAAGCAGAAACACAACATTGAGCTTCGTAAAGTAATTAATATTGACATAGTCTGTTGATTACGGCGTTAGAGGATATTGCATCGATTTTACTCACTTGCTGAAGCAAAAAAGTACATAGGTACCCACCTATACCTACAAAACAATATACCTACCTAACTCGTACAGTTAGAAATCAAACCCATCGCCCACCGGTCAGAATGTAATAGAAGGTACTAGGTATCCGACCGAAGGTACCACTGAACACGAAAATACAAGACTGAAAACGAAGATTGGCTCAATAGAGGTACGTAAGAAAATACTTGCATACCATTAAAAGTAAGTCGGTATATAAGGTCCCATTAAAATAGATGGACAAACTTTTAGAAATCATTCAGACCACCAAAATAAGGACAATGGTAAATAACAATAATAATAAAAAAGCATCAGATACTTATAAGAAAAAAACCTATTAACGAAAATACACTAAAAATATTGGTTACCCAATGCCATTTTATTATTTTGGGTCAAAGTAAAATCAGTGTTTTTTTTTGTTTGGACATCTTTGGTAAGACGTACTGCACGTTGTGATAAAATTTGTCCATCTATTTTAATGGGACCTTATATATATCTACTTTGTCCTTTTCATCTCTTTTAATTTATTAGGTACCCTACCTAAGCTCCGTAAATAATGTTCCCAATAAATCAACCTGCACTAAACAATCACATGCCGTTTAAATATTTAATTTAATAGCACTCAACCATAAATCTTCAACACAATATTAAAAACACACGTTTTAATATTTTCCAACAATAGCAACCGAAGACAAACCACAGCATCAGAAACCTACAAGTTACAAGGTGTTACACGCACGCGGTGACAAGGTCATTCCCCAGGGTGATGCGCTTACGCAGGTAAGTGAAGATTCAGTAGGTCTATATTAAAAAAAAGACCAAGTGTGAGTTCGACTCACTCACTAAGGGCTCCGAAGCCGAACCACCTTATCTATTTACCATCTCATCTTCTTACTTTAGTCCAAACTTAAACCTTCGCGCAAGTTTTAGTTATACAAAGCTTTAAGCTTGGATTTAACACTGGTTTCCGACTTAAGAATTTGAGGTCGGCTTTGGTTCTTTTTTTTTTTGTTTTTCGCGGGCTTCATTCAGTTTCAGTTTCAGTTTCAGTTTCAGTGTGTTTATTGTGGATCATAGGTACAAAAAAAAAATAGGTACAGGTGTTCTGCAATATATCAGATCGGCTATGTCCCGTCTTTTAGACATACAATATAAATGATTATTTTAATAAATTAACATTAATATTAATAAATTAGGTCAGAGAGACAAAACAAAATATTGGTCAGTCAAAGATCTTAAAATTGATAGCAAGCAAAAAGTACTGAAATCAACATGACATTGGTCAAAATAAAATATAATTTAGAGAGACTTGTCCGACAAAAAATCTTTTTAAACAATAGTAGGATTTATCGACTAGAAGGTCATTCATTGAATGCTAAAGAGTAGACAAGTTCTCAACTTCAAATTCCCAATTCAGAAACTGGAATCTCTGCGATATCATCTTTATCGATTGAATGGGAATACCAAATTGTATTACGAAGGATAACTGAGTTGTGGCCCACATTGTAAGTATGTGTAAGCTTCTATGTTAAACCCTTAGCCTTAAAGACCTTCTGTTTCCTCTATATCCTGTGGTTTAGGTGCGTTTGCGCACATCACGTGCTAGCGCCACGTGCGCGCCCCAACGAGCCCGAATACCCGAGTGGGCGTCACCGCTCATGGAAACAATTTAAGTAGTTACATACATCCTGCTTTAGTTTAGGATTTTCGGATGTGGACAATCCACAGTTCTGGCAGTTAACATGCAGTTTAGTTAGATTAGGTTTTGTTGCTTGTTTAGCCTAATAGGTATAAAGCTAGGTCGAGCTATAATCACATCATTCACTGATAGACAAGGCTTAGCGTAACCTGCTGGTTGTATAATCATGAAATTTTGCACAAGAGTGCCGAAAGTGAAGCACTAAGGAAGGATTTCTTCAAAATTCATCCGCTAAAGGGAAAGTCTTAAAATTAGGGGATGGAATTTTGTATACAAGTTAGTAATTTTTGCCTATAATAAATTCCATCGGGCACACGGTCTGCGGTTATAAAAACTACAAATGATGATGCTTTAAGGCTCGTACACACTGGCACGACTTGTCGCGCCAGTGTGATAGGCGTCGTCGCGACACCGGTGATTGTTCTTCCGTGAAGTTTTCTTAAAAATTGTATTGTTAAAGTCGCATCGCGCCAGTTTGTGGGAGCCTTTAGAAGACCATCCTGGGCTGGGTTGGTGAGTTCTTAGTAAATGAGTATCATCAGGGGAGAAGGTACTACTATCCCACCATACCTACTTATTGCTGACGCCGAGCAGGCTTTATTTCAGTACCTACTCATAAAATAAATTCAAACGCAAGTTAGCTGATATTTTTATATCATCACGTTTTTCATACACCTTCGATTTTAACTTACGTAGCTACAATATCAACAAATAATAAAAATAACGATGGAAATAAAAGTCACGCGACGTTCAACATGACCTAGCTAGTCATCAATATTATTTCCTGGAATTTGGTCAAATGTTAGGTATTTTATAAATAGAACAGCTTTATTTCTGACAATCAGGGAAAGCCGCAAAAATACTTGTTAGTTTTTTTTTTTTTTGGGGAGAACGGACGGTTATGTCGGGCAACTAACGACTAAAACCCCACTATTCCTTCTAGTACCATGAGTCTGGGGCCTGGGAGATTCGCTGACCCCCCGACTACACCCACTGCAGAAAATTGACTAGAACATAAAAGCCCAAGAACTTAGAATCATTGATATAGCCAGTTAGTCAGCTCTTAGTCAGGATCTCAATATCACCAAGTTTACAGCTCAAGTTGATCAAGTTTATATGACGAGTGAAGTACCTAACAAAAAATAGCTCTGTCGAGGAAACTCTTTGGGTTACAAAAGTTCTCAAAAAGAGATCAAAAACAAATGAATAGATCCTAAGTCCCTCTTACTAATTACTAACTCCAAATCGGCCAAAAGCAGCTTAATTTCGAGAACAACTTTCAGTTGAAATGGAACAGTTGATGGTCATGAATAGCTGAGACAGAGCTCCTCTTCATGAAGAGTCATGAAGAGGAGCTCGTGGCTAAGAAATAACAGCCGCACTGGTCGATCCATCAGTTTGATCTACACTTGCCGAGGTTGGTCCGTGGATGCGTGACGATATTTACATATCGAGACTCCTCCGTGCCTGGGAAAGCACGTTAAGCCGTTACGGGTCGACTGAAGCCCGAAAGTCTGACAACCGGTCTTACCAAACCGTTACGTTGACTCAGCGCGTTCATGCTAGCCCTACTGGATCGTTCATTTTGTTACACAATTCGTTACGAGAGCCGTGCATTGCTCGCCATGTGACATTATTTTGGTTGGTCTCTATCATTGTATTGTATTATGAGCTACGACTAACTTTAAGTTTAGCCTTGTTAGTTTGTTGATTGTTTATATTAGTTTTTGATTGTTTAACGGTTTTGTGCGTTTCTTGGCAGGTCTGCGGACCTTTCGTGGACTTTTTGTGATGGAAACTCTTCATACCAATCAATCTGCCTAGCCGTTTCCCAATTATGTTGGAGTCGGCTTCCAGTCTAACCGGATGCAGCTGAATACCAGTATTTTACATGGAGCGACTGCCTATCTGAACGCCGGGGGTTGCCATCTGTCCGGATTTGTCCGGATATGTCCGGCTTTTTGGTTCCCCGTCCGAACGTGGCGATGTCTTTTAAGTTAATAAAAAAAGTTTAATGAATAGGTACTGAAAAAGAAAGGTACTTACTTAAAAGAAACATGTCCGGAATTTTTTGCTAATTGTCTTTTTGTCAGGACTTATTTCGAAATGGTAACCTCCCTATACACACCCCTATGGGAGAAAGCGTGAGTATGTATGTATATAATAAGTTACGATACGAGTTAAATAAGTAGATACACTATCGCAGTTCGTTACCCTGTACCTAATGACTTATTTATTTTATTTTATTAGTTTTAAGTAAACTTACAGCTAATACATTCTCGTAGTCAGTAGTAATATGTAGAAGAAATCAATTTACAAGTTTCTACAATAAACTTAAGTATAAAATTGACAAAACGATACAAACAGCGTGCGAGTTAAACATAGAAACAACTGAAGAGAATAAACAAAAATAAAATACATTACGCAACAATGTTGCTCATCCAAGAAAAAGTTACTTAACACTTAACAATTAAATTAACACTTAACTTAACGCGTAACTTAACACTTAACTTAACACTTAACTTAACATTTAACTTAACACTTAACTTAACACTTAACTTAACACTTAACTTAACACTTAACTTAACACTTAACTTAATACTTTACTTAACACTTAATTTAAAACTTAACACATAATAGATATAAGAGGGAAAATAAATAAATACCTAAATACATTATATTTTGGAACCACAAGTTCAAATCGAACATCTTAGTAATTTATCGATAGACGTAGTAAATATATTTATAATTCGTAAAAAAATATAACTAATTACTTATAAAGTTGCTTAGAAAACTTGCCAGTCACCCAAGCATGTGCCTACGGGCACGTGTTTGAGTTACATCTGTTTGTATCGTCAACGTTATCAACAAAACGTGACGGTCACATTAACAGGCGTTAATTGAATAATTACGGTATCCAACGTTTTCGATAGGTACTTATGTACAACGATTTGTGTCAATGAGTAGATAGAACAGAGGCCTTAGGGTACGTTTGCAAGTGAGTAAACGTTGTGTCTGTAATTACGAAATACGAAAAGTACAAATCCAGACGCCAGGTTGCTACTGAGAATTTCCAGATAGAAAAACCAAATAACACTTTGCCAGACCCGGGAATCGAACTCAGAACCTCATGCTCAGCAATAGCGCTTGCAATCAATAGACCAACGAGGCAGTCGAGTCAATTTATTACTTGTCTTGCATATTGCTTAATAATGTAACTTCCATGATACCTACCTATTACGTTATTTTATTACCCGTCTACAATCACCTTTAATGTTTGATGTCCAAAGAATAGGCTAAGAATAGATATCACGTTGGCGTGCAACGTGCAACACAACGTACGGAAGTTCTAGAACGCAATGCAACACTAGTGTGACCTCAAAACAAGGCCTTTCCGCACTCTTGTAGTCTCAGTCGTCATTATTTACAATATTTACAGCGGCATTGAAAATGCATCTATTATACACTTCATTGCATTTACATTTGCACGTGACTCAAAAGAGGAAAATGTGTAAACTGATATTGAATAAGTTTAGTGAGGCTTTTCCTGAACAAATTTTGACTTAAAAAGTGAAAATCAAAATGTTTTTTTTTTGCATAAATCAGTAAGTTCTTATGATACTAACATCGATCTCATATTACGCCATTATGTCGACGTGCAAATTTTACATATTTTATTATTATTTCAAGAAATTAATTAATTTTAATAATGCATGCGATTAGTATTAAATTCAATGAAAGTAGTTACACGATACATTTCGCCAGCTGAAGGTAGGTATATAACTCTATTAAGATGGCGCAGATTTTCATACAATTACGGGAATACCTATAACCGTACGTGTAATATAATATAATAATTGTTATTTGGTAATAGTCTATTGTTTTCCAATTATTCAACCAAAAGTTTCCTTCTATTGTTTATTCAAATTAAAGTCGCTTTTCGTGTTTGTCTGTATGTCCGTGTTTTCGTGTTCGTGTGTGTCTGTGTGTTCTTGTTTGTTGTTCTAAACCACGCAACAGATTTTGATGAGGTTTTCACCATCGTTTAGAGAATTTATTCCGGAAGGTTTCTATGTTTAATACGTTTATGTGTGTAATATTGAAGTTACATAAATATAACTAAGAAATCTCGATGTTTTGTCAATTCGTAAAATACGTGGGATTCAGGAGCGGGTCGCTAGTAATGATTATAACTAATAACGAAATCTAACAATAATTAATGCCAGGTAGGTACCGATTTCAAGAAATATTCTATTTAGTGGAAAACTGGAAACTCACAATAATTTTATTTTCATGAAATAATTGTTATTGTTTTTCCTGTATGTTCACACTAGCCGGTGGGAACTCTAGCCACTAGTTTGTCACAGCCACAAGGGCTATCAAAGAGAGTACTCGCTCCTCAGCGACACTCGCTTGGCGGGCAGAATACTCTCTGAGACACGTTAGTTCGACACACTCTTTGAAGATAATATCACCGTACAATTTAATAGACTACCACACACAGATAAGATATTTTATATATTTTACTTAACCTTTCGTATGCCCTAATTACAGACACAATTAAAAATCCATTGTGTCTCGTGTGGATCCACGTCCAAAGTTTCAAATGGTACAAGAGATAAAATAAAATAATACCCTTAAGATAAACAAATAATTATGATTGCCAAAACAATCAAAACTCCACAGTGATTGGTAGAATGTAAAGAAGTCGTCGGTTCATGGACATCAATTTGCGTTATGTCACGAAACCATACCATTATCACAAATTCAAGTATTTTCCCCCCTTTTTTATGAAACTGTAATGCACTATATAAGCCGTAATAGCGCAGTAAACTATAGCTTCTTCAGAAAGTTAATTGATTCTACTACTGTCGTGGTGACAGTAGTAGACAGCGCCAGCCATTGTCTCAGCGTCCAGCGCTTGGCGTGGTCAATTGTCATCCTGAGGATGCCTCGTTGAGAGGCAGAAACACGTGTCGATTTCTTACAGGGTTTTTTAAGACTCTTTTAGAATAGTTAAGCGGAATAGGTTACTAAATATATGTACGTCTATTGTATTTGAGCTTCTATATCATTACATAGTTTCGTTATGCTTGGTGGTATAATAAACAACAATTATCAGAAAGGTGTTCAAATTTAAGGGTGTGGTACACATCCTCCGACTGAACTACTTTAAGGGTGTGGTACAGATCCTCCGACTGCACTACTTTAAGGGTGTGGTACACATCCTCCGACTGAACTACTTTAAGGGTGTGGTACAGATCCTCCGACTGCACTACTTTAAGGGTGTGGTACACATCCTCCGACTGAACTACTTTAAGGGTGTGGTACAGATCCTCCGACTGCACTACTTTAAGGGTGTGGTACACATCCTCCGACTGAACTACTTTAAGGGTGTGGTACAGATCCTCCGACTGCACTACTTTAAGGGTGTGGTACACATCCTCCGACTGAACTACTTTAAGGGTGTGGTACAGATCCTCCGACTGCACTACTTTAAGGGTGTGGTACACATCCTCCGACTGAACTACTTTAAGGGTGTGGTACAGATCCTCCGACTGCACTACTTTAAGGGTGTGGTACACATCCTCCGACTGAACTACTTTAAGGGTGTGGTACACATCCTCCGACTGAACTACTTTAAGGGTGTGGTACACATCCTCCTACTGAACTACTTTAAGGGTGTGGTACACCTCCTCCGACTGAACTACTTTAAGGGTGTGGTACAGATCCTCCGACTGAACTACTTTAAGGGTGTGGTACATATCCTCCGACTGAACTACTTTCTTCATGAGACCAATATTTTAATCGCGAAAAAATAATCAGCTGTCCCATATATTTGGGTCGAGTAGGTATTTTGTATGGGACAGGTGATTCTTTGGTGAAACACAAACACTGTGTTTATTAATTAGTCATAAATCATAATTAATAGAGATGCGGCGAATATTCGTTTTATATTCGGTATTCGGCGTATTCGGTGAAACCACTATTCGGCGCATCTCTAATAATTAACGCCTCAAAATCGTTGTTACAAGATGGCGAAAATGAATAAGTAATTAAGATTTGAAAGTTTCACGCTGCTTGTTATGAAAATGTATAAATATGACGCTTCAAGAAATAAATAAATTAAATGTTGTAAATAATTTATTTGAGGATGAATGTGGGCGGTATATGGTTTATACGACACCCAGATATGACCATACATTTATGATACACGCTGTAGAGACATCTCCACTTCTCCAGTCAATAGGCTTCACTTCAAAAGTAGGTCAGATTTTCTTATTTGATTTAATCTTAGATTACACGCAATACTCGAATTGATAGCGGTATCATTAAACTACCAAACTATTATAGATAAACTGATTATACTTTGTAGCTTGGTAATTAGCACGCGATGCTGTTCGGTGTAATTTAATATTTTATAAAACATTTGTTATTTCAATACTCAACTTCTTAGGGTAGTTCTGTCCGAAACCGCCTCTGTGGTCTAGTGGTTAGACCACCTGTCTCAGACCCAGAGGTCCCGGGTTCGATTCCCAGTGGGGGCAAAAATTTCTGCTCGGTTTGGTTGGTGGTAGGGCTTGTTCTAAGTCCGCCTGGCTAGCTACCACCATCTTATCTAAGCCTGTCGCCATAACAACAATGTTAACAGCATTGTTGTGTTCCAGTGTGGCAGTTAGAGGTAAGATAGCCAGTTCCTCTGTGGTTGAGGATTCCGGGTGAAGCTCGTTTCCACCTTCGGCCTGTTCATCACTTACCATCACGTGAGATTCAGGCCAAGAGCTTCCCTGTTGTGATTAAAATAAAAAAAAAACTGATACAAATGTTTCAAGTTTAAGAAAAAAAAGGCATTTGAAAAAATGGTTTTTGCATCATATTCATGACTGAGTAGTCGCTAGACTAATTTTAATATATTCCCACTGACCCTTATAAGATCACAATACTTGTAATTATGATAACCTAATTTAAAACCTCTTTGTTCCAAAAATAACAATAGATTAGTTAAACATCGTAAAATATTTTAGAAACATTGATAATGTCTTATCGTTACACGAGTATCTAAATTAAACTTCACACTTCTTTCCCGTATTTTTATCAGTACCTACTTACCCCCTTTATACCGACTAGTATCGTATCGTATCGTATCGTATTCTGTCATAGAATAATATATTAACACAGCTTGCAATGTTTTATCTACACGCTTACCCAAACATTGGTTATTTATACAATGTGGAGACGACAATAAATGAAAATACTGGCAATATTAATGCATAGGAGTATTTATGGAGTATTTAGGAACTATGAAATAAATCCTAACATTGAAACTAAAAAAGTGATGTTTTCTAACAAACTAAATAGTAGTGATGAGCCGATTATGGGTTTTGTCAATCTTTGACTAGCTATTGTGACTAAACTGTTGAAGATCTTTGCTTGAATTTTCGATGCAGACTGGGAACGTCATTAGATAATTATACGCAGTTTAATTTATTGTTGTATTGTCGTCTCCACCTTGTATATCATAATTATCATAGCAATCATATAAAATCTTAGAAAAAATAAAATAAGTTAGATTCTAAAGACGTTAAAATTATAATGACGTTGGTCTACTTTTTGTGACTCTCTGGCCTAAGGCTAGTCTGTCTTTATATCAGCTTCGTTATATAGACAGTATTTTATTTACTTTAAGTGCAATTAGGGAAACCTACTTGTGGTCGTGGTTCGTAACGTAGACTATGAACCTTTAAGTAGAAACTTACGGGTAAAGCCCAGTAGGAAAATTCGGAAACTCAGTGGTTTAGCGGTCAAGTTTTTTTAAATTATTGTTCCCATGCCGATTTAAATTGCTAACGGATGACGTTGCTTTTTAATCAACTACCGGTTTTGTCGACGGGAGAATAGACAAAGTGACAGATTGTGATTGTTTATCTGTCGTTTTGTCTATTAATTCTTCCGTCGACAAAACCCGTGTCTACGTTGGTCATGTTACGCGTGACTTACAGTCGGCGTCGAGAGAATGACTTCCTGACACCTGGGGCCTAAGTCTACTAATTTATAAACGTTACAATGGTCTCCCAATCGTGAGATTTTGACAGATTTGCCATTCAAAAACTGTCAAAAACTCACCATTGAGAGACCATTGTAACGTTTATAAATTAGTAGACTTAGGCCCCTGTTAGTTTTACAATTTCTAGTAACTTTAGGGATCAAATAAACAAAATACATATTCGTTTGTATAAAACTGATAGGTGTCAACAGTGCATTCTCTCCACGGCCGAACTGTAAATGTTTTAATTTAATTCGCACTAGATTGACAGATTCTTATTCACACTTCAAGCCTCTTTTTGTGGCTTTACTAGTCACATGAATAAACAAATGTATACCTAAACCAATTAATAAACAGTGACGATTTATTTGTCATTCTTATTATTCATTATTAGTTATAACCCCGACTTACTTACTTGTCGAACCGTGAAGAAAAACAAACTCCATGTTTTTATAAACGATGTTTATTTTACAACGCACGTGTAACACATAACATATACTTACGTCATTCCTGTGTTACATTCAGACATTTTCAGGAGTTCTTGATTGCGCTAAAGTTTTCAATATGATAACGAATGTCTTACTCAATAAGTTTCATAATGTGTTTCATGCTGTGGTCTCTTAAAAGTGTTGCTTTAGATATGTGTCAAGTATTGTGTACATCTTTTGTTGGAGATCTTAAATAAATGAATAAATTAATTTTTGCTACTTACTGGTTCTTTGTTGGAATATTCTTGTTTTCCGTTTCTAGGAAGAAAAAAAATAGTTAGGTTGTATTTGTATTACGTAATGATAACATTATTGAAACACTTAAAACAAATTTGCACCTATAATTTAACTGTATAATAGGTAGTTTTCCTCTTTGACAAGCAATTTAACTTAACTTTTAATGTCTTGAATATTTTACTGGATTTCCTACGTTACTATTTAATAACCAATCCAAAGGCCAATGAGCAGCGATGGAACTTCATAATAAACAACCCATAAGTACCAATTTTATTACTTAATAATAAATTATATACGCCTACGAGGTATAATGATTTGAGGTGATAAAGGTTGCTACGAATGCGTAGCCATAGTGTGCGTTGACAACGTGATCAAGAGGCAGCCCTACCCACACGCAGCCGCCTGCGCACGTGATCAAAATTGTAACCTAGTTCTATTAGTGCACACATAAACCAACTCTCTACTTTCGATATCAAAGATCTATACCTACCTATAAATTAGTTTTAATAGTAGTTACATTTGTGAATGATTTCAATCCAAAGTTCCAAACGAGAGTGGCCAGATCCTTTGGGGGGTGCGAAATATATGTGAATATACCTCGCACTCTTGACACACTGTAGCAGAACCAACACCGTAGGGTTTTAGTCGGTAAAAGCCGATATAACCCTCCATTCTCCCCAAAACATAATCCAGGAGAATATCCAAAAGGGGTAAAAAAAAAGTGTCGATGGGATCAAAGAGTTCACCTGGTTTAATTAAACAGAGAACTAAGACTGTTCCTGGTTCCTGTAAAGAGTGATGAGATTCAATCAGATAATGCCGTGACCCACATTGCATTGCTTATAGAAGAGTGTCAATCGATTTATATAATTCATTGAAGAAACGGAATCAAAGCCAAAACAGTTCGCCACGCTTGCATTAAATGGAGTTAAAATATACATTGTTAAGTATTTGACGTAGGTACGTTTATTTTTAACGCACGGTAGTGTTTCTTGCAACGTGACTAAATGGCAACCCTGCCGGAACGTACGCAGCGCGTGCGCACGTGAGCTAGTGAATAACGTAACCCAATTCTCAGCAAGCATACTCGTTATACATACGTCCGTATGTGCTATTGTTAGAAAAAATACTGATAATTTAAGTTCAAGCGTAATTAGGTAACTTTTGGTACTGAAGATAATCATCAAGATTACATTATTGAATTTCGAGATAATTAATAAAGAAATTCTGGCAAGCATTCTGTTGTCAATCAGCGATGCTGTATTAACTTTATTCTATGTGCACAGGAAACCTACAAAATGAAGCCTTATTACAGGCAATATTATTTATAGTGTATTAGCATGTTCATCAAAAGCAGTCGGTAAGCCCTGAGGGAAAAAAAAGTAAAATTTGAAGAGTTGTTGAGCGCAGAGTTCTTCTCGTTTACATGAACAGAGGACTATTGCCTGCTCTTGGACAAACTATCTGTATTCCCATTCAACCAGGTAATGCTGTCACCCACATTGCATTGCTTATAGAAGAGGGGGGTGTGTTGTGTTGTTGGGATCTGTATGCAGTCAACCCACAGCCGGTGGGTCGATTGCTTGCTTCCCTTGTTTGCCATAAAAACAACATTTTAAATAAACTCCTTTCGTTGGTTACAGCAGGGTGTGGATGTGTAGCCATGTCGCAAAGTATGTGCTACCTCTTATCCTGCCCTGTGTGCCCCAAAAAATGCAGCGATATGCCGAACTTTTGGGCCAATTTTTTTAACTGTCGAACCGTCAACTCGAAGAGGAATTAACATTATCCATCGCTGTTACATAACATAACCAACAAATACATTACATATTCCTACTATATCAACACCAGTACATAGTACATAGTGTAGCTGGTGGCTGCCCACCAGACACTCGCGCACGTGGCAGCGAGGTCGACGCTTCCTAGCCGGCGATAAATGATCGACAATGAGGCCGACCAACTCGCTAGCCGGTACACTGCAGTGGACAAATACATGTTAGATACCTGTGCATTGAACTAAAGAATGCACTGTACTTCAGTTGAGATGCTTTAACCCTTCGGGGATTACATGTATGTACTATGTTATGTTATGTTATGTTAGGTTTATGTAACCTATTGTTGTGGTACCTTTCGGTAGGATGTATCCTCTTTTTGGCGCTCGACTGACGTCAGCGCTGTTGGTAAACTTTTGTGCAATGTCACTTGTCAAGATGGCAACTCATTTCAAGTTCTTAGTTCAGATTTTGGCCATGCGCCAAAATAACCTTGTAGTGGTATTCCTATGCCAGAGCATTTAATAAAATCTGAATAACCTTATCATAAACAATTGCTTGGTCAACAGACAAATACACTTGCTTTAAAAAAAAAACGACATTCCGCATTTAAGCAGAAGTGTAACTGTTATATAGCCTATGTGATAATCTGATGTATTAGCCATATTACTGTAAAGTTTCATCAAAATCAGTTCAGTCGTTTTTGCGTGAAAGAGTAACAAACATCCATCCATCCTCACAAACTTTCGCATTTATAATATTATTATAGTAGGTTATTAGGATTACATACACGAAGTAAACATGCATTATAATAACTTCTCGTCTTGTGAATACAGTCAACAATGTTATTTTCATTCAGATGATTGTTTGTTCAAAAAGGAGGTCAAGTCCACGACTCATTTAATATTCATTGTCAGAGTGACAATGAATATTAAATGAATATAAGTTCTTTTCACGTGATCGAGCGGAATCAATTCGAGTAAAAAAAAACTATTTTTGAGTAATATACCTATTATTTTTGAATTTTAGATTTAAGCCTCGTGCAGACCAGCGCGACGCGACACCGGTAAACTATCGCGTCGCGCCAATCAGCATGAGGCAGACAGGCGCGACGTGACGGCATGACGCGACGGCGCGACGCGACTCTCGCGAAACAATTTCTATGAAAACTCCACGGAAATTGTTCACCGGTGTCGTGTCGCGCCAGTCTGCACGAGCCTTCTTTCCTATTTGTTAAAAAATAATAAATAGTAGGCACTAAAAGCATAGTAACCTGTTAAACTGACTTGACCTGTAATTGATAAACTCTCTCACTATTAATGACATTATTATTTATTTATTCTAACTTGATACCATAGGGTTACTTACCTAACGATAATAATAAATATGACTGCCGTTGACGCCTTTTTTATTTTTTATTGCTTACTTATGTTAGTACTTAGGCAGGAATACCTTTATTGTTTTTAATGGTGTCTCAAATCTGCAACCTCATTGCGTAAAACACGATCTATCACAATCTGAATCGTTTAGAAACAGATTGCTAATCCATTGCTTCATAAGTTCTAAAAAAAATCTGCTCATCAACGTAACGCAATGAATGTTGTTGAACTGTCAAAATGAAACAGATTAGTCTTAATCGTTTACTAAAATGTGTTACGCAATTAGATAGCTGTAAGCTTGTTTAAATTCTCTCCAACCACAAGTAATTGACTAATTATTCTACATATTCTTATCATTCTGTGTTTGGGCCACTATATATTATTTATGACATATTTCTTCTTCTGTAAAGTTTATTATTCCCTGCATTTAAGAGGGTTTATTCTGAAAGTTGGCAACGTCGCAAATAGATGTCAAATATTTCGCTGTTTTGATTAATTTGATAATATTTCTGTATGGAAATAAAAAATGTGGCTAACTAGCGAACTAGAATATTAATTATGAAATGCAATAATTAATATCGTAACACCGAATAGTTAGTTTTAGATGTAAAAAAAGTATTTGGTAACTTTCCAAATGCTTTTTTTTCACCTAAAACGGGTACAACATCAAATTCAATGTTATAATTGCAATTCATTATTAATATTCTAGTCAATTGATTAGCCACATTTCTTATTTCCATACAGTATTATTTCCAAATTAATCGAAACAGGTAAATATTTGACAGCTATTTACGACGTTGCCAACTTTTAGGATGCACCCTCTTAATGCTCTGTTACAATAATATAGATAAAAGTACAGACGCTCACAAGTGCAGCATGAAACGATATCAAAAAGCTTTTCATCTCACTGAATACTGATAAATACCTACTCAATACAATACTCAACAATTAACAAAAAAAAAACTCAGTCTCTCTAAATCTCTGTAAGTATCTACAAGAAAATTAATAGTTACACCATCAATTACAGACGCTAACAAACGTGACATGACTCCGAAACGGTGTGACGGACTGCTAACATTGTTATCATAAAGTTGAGCCAAACATGTGACTACGTATGCGCCGCGCACGTGGCCAACTAGATGACATATCACATAATAAACTCATTGACACTGGTGTGATGACGCGTCATCGATGCTCATAGGTCGTGTGAGTGTCAATTAGCGAACGAATTCATTCGTTTTAAAAATAAATTTTGTTGAGGAATATTCACGTTGTAAGTAACACGTGAATGAAAGTTGAATAAACGTCATACTTATACACGTAGGTGCAAATATTAGGGCAGCTTTTGCACCAGAGATATGCGAGGTGCGAGTTACCTGATTGAGCGTTGAAGCTAAGCTACGAAACTATGTGAATATTATTTCCCCCATGTAGTGGAGAGGATGTGCTCTTGTACAGTGACAGATTTTAGTAGCTTGATGTGCTGGCCACTGTACTATGCAGATGCGCTTCGCGCATATTAAACTTGGCTTCATTGAACCTGTTACCATCAGAGCTGAACAAAGCTAGGTACTCTATGAAAAACAAACTATACTATTGGTTTATATCATACACAGCCATTGATACGCAGCTTAGCACACATGTCTGGTGGAAAAGCTGCTAATTTCGTTCTTATATAAGGTCGTTAAAGCAACGCGCATGGGTATTTAGAATAAAATCTAAAAGATACAATCACAATATTAGTGGGATTTCACTGGCCTCTCTCTTATTGTGGCGAAAAGTATACAATTTCATGAAATGAATACTACCCATAAAAACCCAGACTACTCAAAGTTACGGAGAAATACATATTCCAAAGAGAACAACCGAACTTAATCAAAACTCATAAAAACGTAAACATATAAACCAGACAAGTAGTCTATGACTGTGTCATACATACCTACCAGAGATAAAAATCAGTTCTACGAAAAACCATATGCTTCACATACCAAGCGTTACAAGGAAAAATAGTTTCCAAGAGACGGTATCATAAAGGAAAAGAATACAATGTAATGTGCAGTTATAATGACTTATTTATAATTATATTATATGAGCACAAAGGTGATAGAGGTGGACTGCTTTTTTCTTTAGATATTTCTTCCAGTAGACCTGTGACAACAGGAGAGTTGGATGAGAGACATAGACACAATGTGTAAAACACACTTTTACACATGTTCTAACTAAAAAAATAACTTAAATTTCGGAAGTCGGTGGCAAAAAACGAAAATTCAAAACCGAAAACACCGCCTTCCGAAATAAAAGCTATTTTTTCAGTTTGTAGTGTTTTTTTTGGAAGACGGCTGTTTTTTTTTTGAAAAAGTTTTTAATACCCCAAATAAAAATTCGAATACCGCTCCCTGCTATGTTAATAACAGTGATAGGAACTTATTAGAACATCATCCACATAGGCTAAGTGGGAAATATACGTATTATATTGAAGCTAACTCAAAAACTACCCAAGGAAAGTTAATAAAATTTATATGGGACCACCGCGCAAGCTCCTTGCACCAAATGAAAAAATAATTTTCAAATCCGTCCATAATCGATGGTCATAAATAAAAAAAAAATAAAAAAAAATACATGCGAACATAATAACCTCCTCCTTTTTGGAAGTCGATTAAAAAGACAAGACAATACAGGAAAAATGTAGGCTAGTGTGTAAACAACTGAAATCTTACTGAGGACGATTAATTGGAGCGGGTCATTGAACTTAGCTTACTGCACAGACTTGTATGATCATGTATTGTCTAGACTAGTGTTATATATCGGTATGAGTAGGTAACTAAGTTTCATACATTCCGAGTCCCTACGTAAGGCCCATAAAGAGCTTTTATTTTTGAGTGTATTCAATCTCGATCTCGCGCGATCTCGAACCGTTTTAGGGTGCCGATTACTAAGCCTTCGCTCCGTCGATCTGTCAGCGGGTCGTATCGCATAAACCGTAATAGGTAGACAGTTGAATTTTTCATAGATTGTATATTTCTATTGCCGCTATAACAAAAAATAATAAAAGTAAAATAAGGTTAAAAATTAAAGTGGGTATAATCAATGATGTATAAAACTATAGATACGTTGTCCGCACTCTAAAATGGCAACATGAAATGAAGCCAATTGGCCACATTGCGCTCAGTCACGCACCAACCTGTCGCGCGACGCTACGTTTGTTTTTAATTTATATCGTGTGTGAAAACCTGTGCAAAATATAAAGAAAACATGCCGTCGTGTGTTTTCAGAGGATGTACAAATTATACCCCAAAAGTTAAAGACAAAAATGTGTCATTTCACGCGTAAGTTTGCAAAACTACATTATTTTATTTTATTTTGTACGACGCTGCGTCTAATGGCGGCCGGCGCATGAAGTTAGTAGTCACGTGACGTTAGGGGAGGTTGAGACACTAATACACAAGTTTTTTTTTGTTGTTAGAATTTATAATATTGTTTGAATATAATATGCACTTGTTATGTTATGAATATACATTATTGTTTTCCGTTTCATTTTAGATTGCCTACAGATGGGCTGATAAAAGAAAAGTGGCTTAAAATGATAAGGGTTCAAAGACGTGAAAACGATTGGCTACCAACTCCCTATACTAAAGTTTGCTCAAAGCATTTCTCAGCTGACGATATTTATGTGACGAAAAAAAATTATCGAAGAATAAAAAAAACTGCAGTTCCTATAATTATGGTAAAATTATACGTCATTTTTAAACATATTTTGTTTTATTTTTAAAGATATTTTGTTTTATTTTTAAATTTAATATGTAACAATAATTACTGTTGCGGAATACACCATTAACATTTAAAAGATATAATATTGGTATTACTTTATTCGTAAAGTAGGTAACACGGTACAATTATAAATTATTTTATTAACTCTAGAAAATCGAGTGTCCTTTTTTCCCCATATGCCTCTGATAGCTACGTCACTCATGCGCTCGACCAATGAGCATGTAATTTTACTATTACTTATCCTGTGACGTAACTGAAGATGTTTATTTATCTCCCTCTAGCAACAGGCATTCCGCCGTACGGTGTCATATTTTCTTTCCCTTTCTTTACGCGTATAAGTAGTTATCTAGTATTTTCGCCGTTTTTAAGCGCCGAGATGTTTCAAAATCAAAATCAAAATCAAAATATTTTATTTCACATAAACCTACATGGGCACTTATGAAACGTCAGAATCTAGGTGCACGGTTCCAATTGGTCGTTTCCTATGGAGAAGAGCCGGCAAGAAACTCCACGGTTACTCTTTTAAAAATAAATGGGTTTTACAATGCTTTAAAAAATGTACAGTTTGAATAGGTATGCGAGGACAGCGTAGGCCTGTCAACAAGATACTTGTTACTAGTTTGTTGATAACGTGTCTATATATAATACGTCATTGGGTATAATATGGGAATATATTCGGCGTTTTTTTTTGCTTTTGTTGTATTATATTGTGTGTGAATAAGTGCCACTTGGCCGGTTATTTTTGAGATTTAATCTCGTGGGAAGACAATCTCGATCGTAAATATAAAGTCATAACTTTAGTACATATACTTTTCATTTTAATTAAGTTTAAGTATTTTTGAAATAAAGAAACGTATTACCTATTTAAAAAATTGCCGAAATCTTGATCTCGCCTGATTGCCGGGCAAAATCTCAAGTTGTCAATCTCGACTCGAGATTGCATTCCCTATTTGTGACTGATACGTTGTTCTACTTTTGTTTATTAAAGTTGTTAAATGACGTGTGATTGATTGGAGAGGCGTTGATTATCAAATTCGATTTCGTGGTCAAACCGTAGTAATAGGTAGGTGTGAATATAGAGCGGATGACCCGCATTCATTAACCATTCGTATGCCGTAATTACAGACATAATTAAAAATCCATTGTGTCTCGAGTGGATTCACGTTCCGTCAGCTCGCAGACGTTCTTCGGTCGTTCCGTCAGCTCGCATTGCTTCGTCAGCTCGCATTGCTTAGCTTGTTATTCAATAGTGCCCTAAGCCGCGATCTCATATGATCTGATCTCAAATGTATGTTTATAGATATATAATTGATTTATAAGAACTAACAAGATTTTATGTAGATTTTATGATGGATTTTATGATCTGAAAATAAAAATGATTTGATTTGATTTGATTTGATTAGCGCAAAACACAATTAGTCGCTAAGAAATCAATTAATATGTTATGCATTATTAGCATGATTCAGTACGTATAAAAAGTTCGCAGAATATCTTTTACCTTGTTGTTTAAATAGCACTTTGACCGATAACAACGTGTAGGCGTTGCCGCAACAAAACATAATAGGTAGGTAATATAAATATGTAAGTATCATGGATAACGTAATCACTAAAATGTGATGTTATTTATTTAAAATTATTTGTTTTAATGTTATCTGAATTTAATTTAATTACGTTCTATTTACTTCAATCAATCTGTCTAGTTTTTTCCCAACTTTGTTGCGGCTTCCAGTCTAACCGGATGCAGCTGAATACCAGTATTTTACATAGAGCTACTGCCTATCTGACCTCCACGACCCAGTAACTGGGTAATACGATACCCCTTGGTAAGACTGGTTGTCAGACTTTCGGGCTTCTGACGACTCGTAGCGACTATCAAAGATCCACGAATGACGTCCTTTTCGAGGCATGCAGGAGTCTCGGTATGTAAAGATGGTCACCCATCCACGGACTAACCCCGGCAAGCGTAGCTTAACCTGATGGATCGACCCGTGCGGCTGTTATTAGTTAGCCACGAGCCCCATAACTTAAAAAATATCTATTCACTTAATTAGTTTAAAGCATTTCAAATGGTAGGTATTTAATTTAATTGTTGTGCCCGACATGTGAACTTTCTAACTATTATTTTAAGACCTTGTACACGCACGAGATATGCAATAAAGATTTGAATTTGATATTTGCATTGTTTTATGGGAGGAATATTAGATAATAATTAATCAAATAACCTAACATTTCTAATTACTTAATTATCTATTGAATAGGTAATTTGTATTACAAACATACATAAGTTCTCGCCTTCTTTCCATGCGGACAGGCAGAAACTACAGAACGCCAACTGATACGATGCTTACATAGTAGTCCTTTTGCCTCGTTAAGGTGGATGCTCCGAGGTAGCCCGCGAAATTCAAATCTTCTTACGTTTTTCGCAATTTGCAGGTCAGTGTCAGTTTACCTTAACGTTCATACATCTGGTCTTAAAAATCACCTTACGCGAAGAAAAATATGGGAAATTATAGCGATTTTTCTTGTCCTTCCTTCATGTACGTATATAATCAGAATTCCTTAATTTTCACCTTAGTCGACATAGGTCACTCATCAAATAAAGTAAACGTGGGTCAATGACTGTTAACCTTGCGGGTACTATCTACCTACACTTGTAGATATTATTTCAATTTTTTTTTAATGGTTGATTCACGTCCTATCTTTTTAGGGTAACCGCTAGGCCCACTGGCCCCGACTTACGAATTGTAGGTCGCGGGTTCGAACCCAGGCAGGTGATTTACTTTGTGTAAATAATTTCATCACCACTGCTTTCAAAACGATGACAGAAAACATCATCGGCATGTACTAGAACCAAACATTCTAAGACATATGATGTCTACCAAGTTGCCCGCCAGACTTAACACCCGTCTGGTCAGAGGATCCTTTGTGAACTTTATTACACCCTGTTCCTCATACCCCTAAAGCAAGATTATAGGCCGATTATGCTTATGCTCTTTAGGGATCTGTAGTAAAATGGTAAAAATTGAAGACACTATTGGTGGATCTCGCGTCGTCCGTCCATGTGTCTTTGGTCCGTCCCAGCCCTTATTGCTACTTATACTATAGACTTGAACGAGGTAAACCATTTGTCTAAAACTAGAACAGTTCTATGAGAACCAGCTAAAATCCTTTAGTTAGTGAGAGTTTGTGCTACGTATGTCTAAAACTGCCTCGTTGGGCCGTTGAACTGCCGTTGGGGTTAGCTGGGTTCGATTCCCAGTTCGGGCAAAGTGTTATTGGGTTTTTCCATCCGAAATTTTCCAGTAGCAACCCGGAGCCGGGATTTGTTTCATGTAGGTAATACGGGACGAGCTTATTGAGGCTCGCCTGAACATAACTGGCGAAAAGTGGGTACTATACGTACACCTCTGCTTATCCCTTCGGCAATTAAAGGCGTGATGCCATGTTATGTCCTTGTATGTAAGAATAAGAACCACGTCATGTGAAAAGAGGTCATAAACACAACGGCCTCAACCAACTCAGATACTTAAAAAAAACATATTTATGGCAGTTCGTTCAAAATAAAACGTGACTTTTGAATTACGAATTTTGGTCAGATGACTATATTGATTGAATAGTGTCAATGTTGTATGAATAATACTGGTTTTAAATAAACAATTAACCTGATTTGATAACGTATTTTGAATTTTGAACACTAAGGCGGGTAGCACACCTTAGGTGTGCTAAGGCCCTAAAAAGGTGTGGAAAAATCATAAATCGATGTTATTTGTAAAAATTCGAATGACGCGTCTGTCACGTGATATTTAGTTTTCCTCTTCTGAAGTCACTCGCGTGGACTTACGTATTGAATACTTACTTACGTACAAGGAAAATGAATGCACGGTGAAACTCCTTAAAACTTTACCGTCACGTTGTCGCAGTATAGTTTCCGCACGAATACGTGCGTACTTTACAGATTTTTTTAAATTATCATTGGTTTCTACAAAGTGTCGCATAATTTTAGCTTATTTATATTAATAATATAATGGGTGCTAATTAACGCAGCTTCTTTATAATGTCATTCCCGTCTTCAAATATATTTAGTTGCCTAATGAATTAATAGGTCAGCGACAAACTTTTAGCGTCTAATAAATGCTTTTTAAGCGACCATATATTGTAAAACAAGCTAATGTAAATAGGACTCAGCATCGAGATAATTCTTAAGCAACTAAATTTGTGATACGTCTACGCATTGCCAGCTTCTAATAAGTGCATCAATTGCATCTATAAAATAATTTCAACATACTCTAATTTCATAAATTTACCTATATTTTTATATGTTAGCATATGTAATTGATGAGTGAATCTACTATATTTGATCATAAAATTACCTTATTATTGTCATCAAATAATGGTCAATGAAAGCTCTAATTTCATGTATTTACCTATCTATTTATAATGTTGATTAAAAAAAATTGTTTTAATTTACTTAACTAGCTTTTGCCCACGGCAGCGCCCGCGTGGATGTGTTTCTAAAATAAACGTAAGTTACTCCTTATAACATCAGCTATATGCCAGTGGAGATCCCGTCTAAATTGGCCCAGCCATTTCGAAGATTAGCCGGATCAAACAGACATACAGACAATCGGGGAACAAAAAATTTAAGTACCGTGTATACTTTCATAAGCATTTAGTAAAAAACTGTTATTTTAATATTAAAAACATACAAAATAAAGAAAGAAAATGCATTTATTTGACACAGAGTAAAAGGCCCACAATATAACATACATCAGACAAAAAAGTTAAAAATAAAACAAATAAAAAGGTGTAAAGTACCGTGTAAGAAAATTGGCAGGGGAGTGTGACTCACGTCTGCGCCAAAACGGCCCAGTTCAGCAAAAATGCCAGACACACACACACTTATAATATATTAATAAGTATACAATTAAATATTTATTTGTGGAATGTAGTTCGGTATAATATAAAGACCGTCGTACTTGAACGTGAAGTCCTGTACGCCCCGAAGGGTAAGACAGAGGTGTTCCTCTCACTCACATTTCGCAAACTTTTAACTTTTTTAGATAATGCAGTCCAGTCCTTTCGGTAGGAGTCAAGTTCAACCCACCATCTTTATCTTTCCAAATTAAAAACATAATGTAGGGTCTCATTAGAGAAAGGTGTCTGAGGTAGGAGTCTCCTGAATTACAGATTAGCAGGTTCTTCATAGATATCATGTGTTTTTACAAAAATGAAACTCGATTTAAATACCTTTTTTTTTTGGTGGTAAATTATCAAATATCTTCTCCCGCTCTGGGTGAAGCGGGAGGGCGTGTCAGACTCTTACTGACTAAAAACCACCCGTGTTCTTGCTCACCACCCGCAACCTCGATACCTAGATACCTAAGTCTAAAATTGCAAGCAGTTAAACAGGAAAATCAAAGAAATAACGAAACAATACTCTACCCACGTGTGCGCGTGACGTATTTGTAATGACAATAAGTTTGATTGCGGTGCGCGCGCGCACGTTATCTCTCACGTGGGCATTGTTTCCAGCCAGTGTTTAACTTTCACTTGACGGTTATACGTGGCTCTGTGTGGTTATCTCTAACAGTAACTGCTACAACCATTGTCTTTTATAAGAAACATTCGCACAAAAACAATTGCTGCAATTGCAATTGCTTGCTCGGTAGTTAGGTATGCTGGGCTCGTGGCTAAGTAATAAAACAGCCGCACGGATCTATCGATCAGGTTAAGCGATGCATGCCGCGGTTGGTCCGTGGAACCGACTGTCATTTGTAGATCTTTGACAGCTGTTACGGGTCGTCAGAAGCCCGAAATTCTGACAACCAGTCTTACCAAGGCATATCGCCAGTAACTGGGTTGTGGAGGTCAGATAGGCAGACGCACCATATTAAATACCTGGTATTCAGCTCTTGGGTTAGACTGGAAGCTGAACCCAACATAGTCATGAAAAGGCTAGGCTGATGATGGTATGCTAAGAGGGTAGGGGAGGGTAGAAAAAAAAATAAAGAAAATACATTTCTTTGGCACAGACTAAAAGGCCCAAACACGACATAATACAAGTAAAAAGAAATAAAAAGAAGGAAACAAAAAGTGTAAAGGATGATTTCCACATTTTCCACCAAACGCCTCGCATCGCATCGGATCGGAACGGATTTTACAATCTTTAAACGATATTAAATCGTGTACACAGTAATAACAAGCCGCGCACAGCAGCTTGACCGAGGGCGTTTTCCGCGACACTCGATGGTAGCTGAAAGTCGACGATCGGAGGGCTTAGTGTAAGTTTACAAGTGAGTAAACGTAACTATCGCGTTTGCGTTAAAATTTGACAGATAGATCATAATGCTAAGAATATAAGGGTGAGAATAAAAATCTTAACGCAAACGCGATAGTTACGTTTACTCACTTGCAAACTTAATAACACTAAGGCCTCAGATCGGATCTTTCGGCTGCAACACGGTTGGAATGAAACTATTTGACTAGACGCAGAAACAGATATGGATACGGGACCCTGTATATCTCTATAATACGTACGGCGTATTGATCGCTGTATTAAAATCAATTAACTCAAAACGTATGGTTCGGTGGGAAAGTCATTGTGAGGATCTCTGGTTAACTATAGAGGTACCGTTTTTTAAATCTGTTCGTCGAATAGCTCTGTGCGCAGTTTATTTACCACCCCCTGTGTTACGTAGTAGCTTGGATAATTTTTTGGACCGTTGTAACGTGGTTCTTGAGCAGACAAACTTGTACTCCGCCTGTATTGTCGGTGACTTTAATTTAGGTAATATAAAATGGAATTTGGTATATGACGCAGAGAATAATTATACTTATACTCCTCCTGGCATTGCTAATGTACTGACTGACTTTATTCACATGCATAAATTGTCTCAACTGAATGGCATCCTGAATACGTCTGGCAGAATATTAGACCTTGTATTAACTAATTTACCTGCCGGTAGCGTTAATGCGGCCCTAAATTCCCTCAGCACTATTGATGTCCATCACCCCCCTATCGAAATCCTGATTACAGCGAGTGAAGAAAACCGACTTCCATACAATCCTCAGACTATAAAAACGAATTATAATAAACTTGATTATTCGAAAATTTGCGAGAGTCTAAGCGATATAAACTGGGAACAACTATTTGAAAAACTGGCAGATGTTAATGAAATGCTTTGTATGTTTTATGACAAGCTCCTGCATAATATACGTATGCATGAGCCCTCTCAACCTACTTGTAAATATAAAAAATATCCTCCTTGGTTTAACAAAAGCTTAATAAGAGCTTTAAAAGAAAAGGAAAAAATAAGATCTCGCTTCAAAGTATATAAGAACCCTAGGGATGAAATCGCTATCGCGGATGAAAGCTCAAATTATTAGGCAAACGGTGTTCCAAATTAGCTACTGATAGTTATAATGAGTATATTAGAGACATTGAAAATGAAATACCCAAAAATCCGAACCGCTTCTGGGCATACATTAAAGATAAAAAAGGTGGCTCTAGCTCTTATCCAGCCACAATGACTAACGGAACCGTATTATCATCAGATGGCCCAGAAATTTGTGAAATGTTCGCGTCCAATTTTTCCTCCGCTTTTAGTGGTGCGACAGTGACCCATAGTAAACCCGAGTCTGATTTTCTTCATAATATGAAGAATTACAGTCTACCACTAACAGCACCTGTGATTGATCGTGATAGCCTGTTGAATAAGCTCAAATTATTGGATATTCGTAAGGGCGCTGGCCCTGATGGTATTCCGCCAATATTTATTTATAAATGTGCTCCTGCTTTGGCATCCCCTTTAACACGAATATTTAATAAGTCTCTTAGCTCAGGTATTTTCCCTGAATTATGGAAAAAAGCAAAGGTTATTCCAATTTATAAGAGTGATCAAAAGGACAACATTAACAATTATAGACCTATATCCATCTTATCAACCCTTGCTAAGGTTTTCGAATCCTTAGTTTGTCCATACATACAGGCACACTTCAAATTGTATTTGAGCATTTCTCAGCATGGTTTCGTAGGGTCTAGGTCTACTTGCACTAATCTGGCGACTTTCACAGAAATGCTATCGGATGCCATTGACCGCGGCAAGCAGATTGACGTGATTTACACAGACTTTAGCAAAGCCTTCGACCGCGTGCCTCACCACATACTTCTATCGAAGTTATCTGCGTATGGAATCACCGGTACACTTTACGACTGGCTTAAGTCTTATCTCGAAAATCGTTCCTTCTTTGTCGCAGTTAATGGTTTCCAATCGGGAACCTACAAAACATCATCAGGGGTCCCCCAGGGCTCACATGTTGGACCGGTTCTATTTATTATTTTCGTTAATGATATCCCGCACTGCCTAAGATTCTCAGAATGTTTTATGTACGCGGACGATCTTAAATTCTCACGGATAATAGAATCTGAAAACGATTGTGCATTACTTCAGAGGGACGTTGACACGTTGGTTAAATGGTGTAATGACAATGACATGAGCTTAAACGTAAAAAAGTGCTACCACGTGAAATACACCCGAAAAAGGAAAGCAACTGCTAGTGTATACCGCGTGGGCCCTAACGTTATCCAAGAGGTAGATCAAACTAGGGACTTGGGGGTGGTTTTCGACAACGCCTTGACATTTATACCTCATATCGAGGGTGTCATAAAAAAGGCTTCTAGAATGCTAGGTTTTGTCACAAGGAATGTTGCTGGTTTTAAGCAAAATCGGACGAAGATCTTGTTGTACAACTGCATCGTTCGTAGTATCTTAGAATACTGCAGTACGATTTGGAGACCTCATTACTCTACGCACATTCTTCGGCTGGAGCGCATACAAATGAGATTCCTTTGGCATCTAGCCTATGCTAGCGGAAATGCAAAAAGGGTACGATCCTATGAATCCCGACTATCTCATTTTAAGATGGTCTCACTTGAGAAACGTAGAACAATCATTGACTCGTCCTTTGTTTATAAACTACTCCGAGGCAAAATTGATTGTCCTCTACTACTATCAAAGTTTCAGTTTCGTGCTCCTGCTAGAATCCCTCGTGCTCCTATAACTCCTTTGCACCCTCCACTCCGCAGAACCATACTTGGTGCGAACTCTGTCGTTCCTCGTCTTTGCAAATTGTTGAATAGCTGCAGTGATTTAACTGACGTGCACTTTGACTCATATGCCAAGTTTCATAGAACAACTATATCAATTGTTTAATTGTTTAATTTTAATTTGTTTTTTGTTTTTTAATTTAATTTTAATTTTAAGTTACATTTTTCGTTCACACATACATAAGTTACGTTTTTTTTTTTTTTTTGTAGATTCACATTTTGATTTTAATACTGATTGTTATTTTGAATTAATATTAATTGTAATTTTAATTTGACTTTTGATTCGGATTTTATTTAATTAATTCTCATTTGGTATTAATTGTGATTTTAATTTTACTTTTAATTTCATTTTTAATTTTTTTATTTAATTTAATTTGACTTTTGATTCAGATTCCAATTTTGCTATTATGTACTGTTTCAATGTGTTTCTGTTCGCTTTTCCTACTGTAAATGATCGTTTTACACATATATAGTTTATACCCCACCACGTAATGCTTGTTAAACCTATTAATTTTAATTTTAATTTTAGTTAAGTATTGTAATGGTAGTTCAGTGCTTGGCACATCTTATTTGTTTATGGGGCATGCGGTGCTAACCTGTAATTAATTGTTACGCTAACCTTAGATTTTATGTACTTACTGTAATTGCTATGAGTGTAAACAATTGTTGGTTGGCCAATAAAGGAAAATAAAAATAAATAAATAAATAACTTTTTCTCATAACATAATAAAAAAGTGTAGGTCATCCATCAAACACCGTAGCAACACGTCACGGTGGGCACAGTAGTTGACAGTTTGACACCAGATACTTACAATGGAAGCAAAATTACACTGTCCGGCAAGTTACATCGGCACATAAAATTCATCCATTGTTTCTTCGAATCTGTCATTCAATGAATTTGTAAGTGATATGATGGGTCAGGGTCATGAGAAACAATTGTCTTTGGGCTGCCTCTGATATTGCAGATGTCCATACATATGCGTTGATAACTTCCCATACGGTAGGTCAGACAGAACCCAAATTGCGTAATACACGATCAAACACAATCTGAATCGATTTGAAACAGATTGCTAATACATTGCTTCATAAGTTCGAAAAAAAATCTGCTCAACAACGTAAATAACGCAATGAATGTTGTTGAAATGTCAAATTGAAACAGATCCGTTAAAGTCCCTGCAAGATACGATTACCTATTGATACATGCAATTTTCATATTATTTTGTGCTGTATTCATATTTTATTCATTTCATATTATTATTGCTGTATTGGGAAATGAAACGAGAAATGGTTTTGAAATCGACCCTGTTTCGGATTTTTTTTCATCAAGCAAATTCCAATTTTATCGTATTTTGTACTGTTAATGTCCCTAAAACAATAATGTATCTATGACATATATCTTTTTTAGAACTTAAAAACACAAATCAGACCATTTAAAATTGATTCTAAAACAGGCAAATTCGGATAACCCCCCGTTAATTTGCTCTTTTCTATAAGTCTTGAGATACATAGGTACGTAGGTAGTGCATGCTAGTTCACCTATTCACCAGTATAGACTAGCCTTTAGGTCTGAAGCACGCGTTTGCGCACACATAAAATTCACCCACGTGTGCAACTGTTGTTGTAGACGCAATGTGACTGGATCGGCACTGCGCAGACGCAGGTGGCTATTCAATTTGAATACATATATAGCGCCACGTGGATCGATTATCTATTATATTGAACACAATGTACAATAAATACAATGTAAACTTGGTATTGAAAAGAAAGAAATATTGCTTTATTTGGCACAGAACCACGTGAATACACAAAGATAGGAGTAATCAGAAAATAAAACAAAACAGGTCTACATAATATACATATCACGAGCATAAATAAAATAGAAATAGTCGACAGCTGCTCCTCATGACTGTGACAAGAAGGCTTCCACTCAGCAACAAGCTGGTAGTTTTAAAAAAAAACTTACGTTTTCCATTTTCCTTCAATTTGTCATTCATTCTGCCTAGCCTTTTCCCAATCATGTTGGGGTCGGCTTCCAGTCTAACCGGATGCAGCTGAATACCAGTATTTTACATGGAGCGACTGCCTATCTGACCTCCACAACCCAGTGACTGAACTAATTTTCCTTCAATTTGTATCAAGCGTTATTTCCCCGCGTGTAATTGTAGTGCTTTAGTAACACAGAAAATGTAATTCAGACAAATCATTAAAATAATTTCATTGAAAAAGGATTTTCCTCTGAGGTTTCCCACAAAGATATGCATTATACTTTATACCAATAACCTAGAATTATCTTTCAATCAAATTGACTGTAATTATTTCATAATAGCCAACATAATATCATATCTTACAATCCCACAATAATTTTCTTGATTACGTTGATTCTTTGATAGATTCATTTCTTCATCTACATATTTTCATTCAAGTTACAATACATTGTTAAAGCAAAATTACATGTGTTTCGGAACTAAATCTTGTACCTACTTATTTTCATCAATATTATATTTATATATTTATGTGTAATATGAAGGAACAACTACTTATTTACAGTCACAAAGTCAACCAAAAGGATCCTAAAATTACTTAAGGTGGTATATGAGACCGTCCTATTGTTACTGTTCTGCAAATATATAATCACCAAGAAGAAGAGTTCCTACTTCATGACTGAAGGTCGTGTTCCTGAAAGACCTTCGTGGCTTTATACAGGGTGTCTCAAACGTAGTGGTCCAAAGGCAAATGAGGCAAAGCAAAGGGGTCCACCTATCATTAAAAAAATTGAAAATCTGGGATATTCTGAACAGTTCAGACATAGTGGGCCGAACGACCCCTAACCCAGATTCGCTATTATAATTTTCAAGTTCCACTTTGATTTTTCAACTCTGTGAACAAAATTTTCGACGTAACGAGTTCAAATCTGGCTGGACGATGCCTGGCAACGCATCTTCCAGCCAGATTTGAATTATAAGTGTCTTGAAAATTATAATAGTGATTTTTTGATGATGTAGGTATATTTTGCTGGAGTGCTGCTGAAGTGTTTATGTAAAGTTTAAACTCTTTTTGCGCCATGCTTCCCTGGTAGTCCAAGCACGTTGCTTGACTAAATTATAAATTCATATATCATTAATAAAACTGTCATCGTCCGCATAAAAGTATAAATTATGTATGATACACGTGCTCACACGTTTTTTTCCATGCAATTTAAGACAATCATTTACCTACTGCTGTGTCATACGGGTTTGTTATTAATTTTACGACATTTATTAATGTCCAGTTTACACGTTGTAAAAATTAAGTCATTAATGTCAATTAAAAAGAAAAAAGTTTATGGAAAATAGCTATTTCTCAAACACACATGCTTTTTTGTTTTAATTCCTGGATATGTGTGTCACTTCATGTTAATATAATATTTTCGTTCTTAAATATTTAGATAAGATAAAACAATGAATTATGAAAACTAAGGGCGATTTTCACCAATTTAACTGAACGCGACTAGCACATGAACCTGAAGCGCGTTTAGGAGCTGTCAGTGTCAATATTTTCATAGCAATGATGACACTGACAGCTCTTGAACGCTATTTAGATGAGTTGATCGCGTTCAGTTAAAATGGTGAAATCCGACCTAAGATTATGTCGTAATATCGTCGTCGTGTCGTGTATGCTTGCAACCACACATAGATACTACTTCTACTGGAATTTAGAAAGGTATTGCTTAAGCCCTAGGATAATAATGATGTTTTCAATACAATACTTAGTACTTATTATAATAAAAACCAGCCATTGTTACAAACCGTTGTTTTTCTATTATCTCCATGAGAATAGATACTATTTTTATTATTTCTTCTTTCTGAGATGCAGCCAATAGTAAAGGCTCGTGCATTCTGGCGCGACTTGTCGCGCGACGTAACACCGGTAATTGTTCAACCGTGAAGTTTTCTTAGAAATTGTATTAATAAAGTCGCGTCGCGCTGTCGCGTCGCGCCAGTTTGTAGGAGCCTTAGGGCGAATTTCACCAATAAAAACTGAACGCTAATAGCACAAAACCAAGTTTAAGAGCTGTCAGTGTCATTTTCACAGTTTACAGTTCATAATTTTCTTTGGAATATTGACACTGACAGCTCTTGATCTCCGTTCAGATGTGCTGATCGCGTTCAGTTTCATTGATGAAATTCACCCATAACAGTCTGAATGAAGGGCCATGACCAGTGGTGGCTCAGGGGTGATCACCACTGCTCTCAAAAAGTTGAAGGAAATCATCGTGAGGCAACTGGTATGTCCTAGAACCAATTTGAAGACATGTGACATCTACCAACCCGCACTGGGCCCGCGTGGTCGATTACGGCCCACTCCCTCTCACAGAGAGGCCTGTGTCCCAACCAGTGGGAACAATAAAGGCTAATTATGCTTATAGGTACTAAACAATTTATATTTACGTTTAAAAGTTATTATTACAAAAATATACTAATATTCTCATAGTAATCCTTCGATATTGCATTCCATGAGAATTACTGCTTTGAGATACCTAAACTAGGCACCATATTATTAACATAGCAAATTGTGC
Source organism: Eupsilia transversa (assembly GCA_914767815.1). NCBI lineage: Eukaryota > Metazoa > Arthropoda > Insecta > Lepidoptera > Noctuidae > Eupsilia > Eupsilia transversa. The sequence goes on along the minus strand of OU611893.1, from coordinate 8,655,441 downwards.
TACTTTACTATAAAGTTGACCTAAATACGACTATTACTACTTTGTTGGTCAAAAGTGCGATTGCTTAGCGTGAGGTCCTGGGTTTGATTCCCAGGTCGGGCAAAGCATTTATTTATTGTATTAGCAGTATTTTTGGGTTTTAGTAGCAGACCTAAGTCCGGATTTATGCCCGGTTGATGGTAAAGTTCCCTATTACATGTGACTTAAACATAACTGGCGAAATATGGGTGTGTACCTACATGATCTCTGCCTTACCCTTCGGGGAAAACAGGCGTAATGTTGACCTAAAGATATCTGACAAAAACACACTAAACATTCCCCTCAAATTCAATCAAAAAACAAAACGCACGGACAAACATGCGACTTCCTTTACTGCACGGCTGTCGATAAAGTTGAGTTCAAAACCGTAGAACGAGGCACGTTGAGTGACTCGACGCACGTGTTGAGTCCGACTCGTTTCATGAGCCCTGACGTCCCTGACACAGTTCGCAATCAGTGATAGAGGATATGACTTGGCGAGGAAACCTCATGACGTGGTGACTCGTGGTCGCATGTTTAATACTGATGTTATATTCTGTACGTATGTGACAAAACATTCTATATACATATTATACAAGGTGGAGACAACAATACAACAATAAATTAAACTGCGTAACTATATCTAATGACGATCCCAGTTTCCATACGAAAATTCAATCAAAGATCTCCAATAGTTCAGTCACTATAGCTAGTCAAAGATTGGCAAAACATATAGCCAGCGCATCACTACTATTTAGTTCGTTAGAAAAAATCCCTTTTTAAATTTCAATGTTAGGATTTATTTGATAGTTTCTAAATACTGCTATGCATTAATATTGAGTGTTTTCGTTTATTGTTGTCTCCACATTGTATAAACTCACGCCTTCTTCCCATGGGGGTAGGTACTCCTTTTGCTTCGCTTACGTTTATACATCTGGGGCCTAAGTCTACTAATTTATAAACGTTACAATGCGCAATGGTCTCTCAATGGTGAGTTTTTGACAGATTTTCCATACAAAAACTGTCAAAAACTCACCATTGAGAGACCATTGTGACGTTTATATGACGTCTGTGACGTCATACGCACACCTATGACCTTTCTGATGAATATCACCGATAAGATCACTAAGGTCACATTCTTCATCTCCTATTGTATTGTGACGAGGTTTTGTCACTGGGATATTCCACCCATCACCTGTGTTGTGCCAGTCGTATTATCCCGAGGCTAATTTCAGGAATCCAGGATTAATAAGACTGGTGGCAAGTTCAGGGAGGACTTACATCACTGTGTTGCAAATTAAACATTTCCAGATGATTTGAGCAGCATTTCACTTACAAGGTTTTCTTTTTTTTAGAATACTTACATGAAATTATCTTGTAAGAAAAGCCGCTGTTTATAAATATAGAATATATATAGAAACACCGAAATGTAGGTCAATAAACGCTTCAACGGTAAGCTATTCATATTTGTATTTTTGCAGACGGTCAATGAACTCTTTTATGAAATGCGAAGTCAATATCTAATCGCGAAAATGAAAGTACTTTCATATTACCATTCGTAAAATACAGCTATATTATTAATAGCGTTTATCGTAAATAAATGTGACAATAAAATGAAGGCTACAGAATAAAGGTCGCTTAGTAGATTTCTTCATCTAGATTAAATACGAAAATTGCAAAGATACAATGTGACTATTAACTCCACACTTTTCTTGCATCATCGTCTTATGAAATCAACAAGTTCAGAATCAGTCAAATCACTTTTCACCGACAAAAGAAAAAGGTAGAGGTTCTCAAGTCGACTCGTTTTTTTTTTTTTTGACCACTCATGTCTTTTTACAGAGTACTTTTAGTCCTTTTTTTATTGGGATGGGTATACCTCGTAAGTTAGTCCCTTTTCCCTTATAAATTGTATTAACTTTGCTTGGGTACTTTTTGAGTTAGCTTGAATAATACGTATTTTTCACACTTAGCCTATGTGGATGATGTTCGGTGTTATTTACATAGCAGGTCGATATTCGAATTAGGTATACCACAACTACAACGTGATAAATAAAAACTTGCTACCTACTACAGTTTTCTCCCTACCAGAACTACATAAAGCCCTACATTGCTTTTGTAGGTACGTATTTTTCTGTTCCTTTCTTCTTGTCTGTTTATATGTGTGTGCATAAATGGTTAAATAAATAAATAATAAAGCTACCAGCACAGCCATCTTACAAGACCTTCATAGGATCACAAGCCAGGCTTCCATGCCGCTAATCGTCGCACAGGCCGCAAGACACTGCAACATGCGAACTATTTCGGTGTCACGGTCTGTGGCAGTGTGGCACGTGTGATTCCGACCGCGCCACGTGCGCACCGACCTACATTGCAGAATAGCGGGTCGCCGCCCGAGATAGCGGCGGCTTAGCAATGCCCTGAGAAACCGAAATAGAACTGCAGTGGAAATAGCATGAAGACTTATTAGTGCTAACTAATTACTGCAATGAGTTTCTGTCGATCAAGATTTGAGTTGTAGGGAATATGTTGTGATAATTTATACAGGGTCAAATTAAATTAGCTAGAGAAACTCCGCAGACGTGGTGGGTATCCATAGCTATTTATCTAAACAAAAAACACACTACCAGCGGCAGTTAACCCACAAAAAAACTTTAAATCTTTTTTATTTTTAGTTTATCGTGTTTTGATATCGATAGACATCACGGCGTCAGAGTTTCGCTAGCTAATTTCATTTGACCCTGTAGAGAAGCTGCTTTACCGTTTTCGCACCAAATATTTTGCTGCATGCTACCAATTGAGATAGAGAAATGGAAGAGGTCTAGCTGTTAAAAACGCCAATATAAATTGTATAAAAACCAAACTTACAATATTTCAGACCAACACTTTTCAAGTACATAATTATCAAGAGAATTCCGTAACGTACGGATTTAATAAATGAGTACCCAACTAAATTATCTAAATAAATTAGTTGGGTTACTCATTTAAGGTACTAATTTACATTACATCATAGTTTACACCTGTTATTTATATTTTTATGGTTTACACTTTTTATTTTATTGTTTACCTGCTGTATGTTATATTGTGTACCTTTTAGTCTGTGTTAAATAAATGTATTTTCTTTCTTTATAATTTATTAAAATATCAAAAGTGTATAAAAAAATATTTATGCGCCAATCCTAAGCAGCAACTCGTCAATTATCATTCGTTGAATGTGAATAACAATTACGTAATTAATTAGGTTAATAGCGACACTCTAGTATTTAGGTCAAGTGCTAGTAGACTTAGAGAACTTGTAAATATGCACTAACTGTGCGGACATGAACACTCTGTTGATGCAAAACTCAAACTCTAATAACTCAAACTCAAAGCATTTATTTCAACTAAACCACTTTTGAATTGTCAAGGAGTCGGTCAGTCAGAAAATATGAAGCTAGTTGCCCATTCCAAAACGTAGTAGGTTCCTATGGAGAAGAACGGGCAAGAAACTCCACGGACACTCTTTTAAAATAAAAATTGTTACAATGATTGGTTACATCATTCACGTTGAAATTATAAGAAGATTTTAGTAAGGCACAAACTCACAAACAGAAAGAAAAGTATTTTTTATGACTTTGGGTGGCAAATGTGGCACTACTGGCAAATGTGGAAATTCAATCTTCCCACCGTGATTCGTCACCGTACAAGAACATCTGCAATTTAAAAGGTCAGTCTCACACAGTGGTGTTGTTGCAGATTAACTCAAATGCTTTTCATCTCATCGTTATTTTTTGTATAAGAACGTTTGCGTGTTGGTGGACCAATTATCTAATATTTTGGAAGAAAAATCTATTTTTTTTAAAGAACTGATTTGGGCAAACAAGCAGACGAGCCATCTGATGTTAAGTGGACCCTTCGCCTACTAAACCACCCACTGTGTCTCACTCACTAAAACTCAAACGCAAGTTCACTAGTGCAAATGAGTTGCCCACCGATGTTTTGTCTAATTTAGGGTGGAAGCCTTCTCTTCCGAGTAAATTTTGAATTTTTGACAGTTTCTCCATACGAATATTGTCAGAAGTAATCTTATTCCGCGGATAAAATGTATTCCTGTTTGGTCGAATCCGCCCTTAATAGACGTTTTTGATGATACTGGCATGTAGGTACGTATGTGTTGGAATCGAGCACTAGGGGCGCAGCGGGAACTTATCAAGAACAAACCGAAAAAATAATAGTCCTGCTTGGTTTGGCCATTCTTGCGCCCCGCAGAGTCTACGCCACAAACACTCTCGTAATATTGTATGGGATATATTTAGTAAGATGTGATACTATAATTATTATTTCGTTCATTTATTTTGTATACTTATTTTATACATTTTTAAATATTTCTTAAAAGTTATATAAAAAAATAAAAAAAAATATTATTATTATTATTTTTTAAATAATTTTCTGTGTACTTCGTAATTGGCGTAATGTTTAGAATTATAATAATGTTATACTTACTGTCAGCTGTGAAGCTACCTTATAATAAATAAATAAATAAATAAATAATGCCCAGCATTAGCTAAATTACTTAAGTAAGTATACCTTAGCCCACCTCATCTAATTGTTATATTTAATGTTACCGTGACGAAAAAACTGACGACGTGCACGCAAAGAGCCGACAGCGATGCATATCGTATGTGTTGTTTTTTTTAACTTTTTAGCCATTTATTTATGAATCAGTACGAACACGTGGATTCATAATAAACTGCATTTTTTATCGAAGAAGGACACCTTGCTATTTTTGTTTTTACTTAGAACTGGTGTTTTTGTAGGTAGGTACTGGTTTGAATGTGTCGTTTTTGAATTGATTCCTATGTATGTATTAAAAATTTCAATACAATTATCTTGCTTACCCCACACTTCAAACCGAATTACCAAAAGGAATACCTACCATTGGTAAAATTCAATAACCCTGACAGTTTAACGGCTCGTGCACACCGGCTCGATATCGCGGGCGCGACAGTTAACGCGACCCTTGTCGCGCCTGCGATAACGCGCCATTCTGCACAAGCCTTTAAAGAAGAAGTTTTAAGATAATTTCCAGCAATCCCGTATTTGGCAAAGCTCAAACAAGTTGCAATAGGCTTGAATCGCCCCATGGGAGTTGAGCAAGCAAATTGATGTTATCTGTGGGAGTTTATTCGATCGAAAATAATGCTTAATAATAAGAAGATCTATTTTAATACGCACCTAATTAGTGAACGGACTAATATTGAACCAACGTGAGCGGATATTTGGAAACAAACAATAAACCAAAGCGAATAATCCCTTTTAATTATTTATTACGAAGAAACACAATGTCTTTGACGTCAATGCAAAGGGAATAACGTAAGGCCTAATTCGCTAATAAATACCATATTAATATAAATATTTTTCTGTTATTTGCGTCTTAATCCTTAGAAAAACAACACATATATTATGTTCTGCCATGACCCACCGTTATCGATAGGACAATGTGAACAAACAAGTTTAATTCTGCTTTGTAGTGTTTATAACTTGGAAAACTTAAAAATGTATTTTTTAACTTCCAAGGTATATTACAAATTATTATTCTGCATTAAACTTAATCATAGAGCCTTTACAGAGATACAACTTTTCTTAAAGAAAGCACGTGTTTCTTTGGCAAAGAAACCTATCTTTATTTCTTTATTTCTTATACGGCATCGAATATTCGAAGCCGATCGGAATATCACCTAGGTAATAGAAATGCGGGAAATCGAGATACATATAAATATGTGTGCATCGATTGAGAGAGCGTATTTTGTGAGTTTGTGTACATGTGGAGGATAATCTACGGAACCACAGCTGCTATTAAAAATAAAAACACCATTTGAAAGGTACCATCGCGGTCACGCATATCTAACCACTTAGAAAACAAAATCCCGATGACCACATCTGTCGCGCCGCGGCCGAGCACTGCAAGCAGGAATAGTCCTTACGGTGTTCAGATATGCGTGTCCGCGCTAGTACATTATTCCAGATGGACATAGGCTATTATATATTATATAAATATAAAGAAAAACAAATACGTAATAATATTTATAAAACACTATCTTGAATTTATGCATCAGTAGTACTTTTTGTTAGGCTAATGCTCAGAACTTGTGCACAACGTGAAGACCGTCTTCACATGCAAATGGCCCCCGTGCGAAGCCGGGGCAGGTCGCTAGTTCCCTATTAAAAATCTCCCACTCAAACATTTTATTCATTCATTCTGCCTAGTCTTTTCCCAATCATGTTGGTGTCGGCTTCCAGTCTAACCGGGTGTAGCTGAATACCAGTATTTTACATGGAGCGACTGCCTATCTCACCTTCACAACCCAGTAATTCGGTAATACGATACCCGTAAGACTGGTTTTCAGACTTTCGGGCTTCTGACGACTCGTAACGACTGTCAAAGATCCACGAATGACAGCCGGAACCAACGGCTTAACGTGCTTTCCGAAGCACGGAGGAATCTCGGTATGTAAAGATGGTCACCCATCTACGGACCAACCCCGGCAAGCGCAGTTTAACCTGATGGATCGACCCGTGCGGCTGTTATTACTTAGCCACGAGCTCCTCTTCACTCAAACATTTTATCTCACCCAAAAACTAGGTACACAGCCCTAAATATTAATTCATTCTCAGACTCAAACCACGTGGCCAGACACTCGACTAAATATAATCTGTTTACATACAAGAGACCTAGATATTCCGCATGAAATATTATTATTTATTCTGCACTAACCAAGGGGTACCTATTTCACACGTTTCACGGAGTTTCCTCGTCAAGTCGTCATGTCCACGTGATGTACGGTAGGTAATGCAGGCTGCCGTACCACGTGGGGCTATAAATAAACGTTCTGGGGAGTATAAGTGTGATCGGAATTTGTATACCTATTGTGACCGAAAAAAACCGCGAAAAGTTTTTTCAACTAAATTAAAATACATTTGAGAAGTTGCGTTAGATTCGTTTTTTTTTTTTTTGAAAATTGGGTAAAATTGCGTTGGAATGAAAAGCATGTGTAAAGGCTCCCGCAGACAGGTGCGACGTGACTCTGGTGTTACTATTTCTATAAAAACTTCACGGAAATTGTTCTACCGGTGTCGCATCGCGCCTGTCTACCGGAGCTTTTACACGTGTCTACAGATTGACATGATTATTTTCAATTTTTTACTTTGTTTTAATTGTATTTGTGTTTCACGAACTGTGTTCAAATAAACCTTATTCTTTCTTTACTTCTTTTTTTATTGATTTTTGATTAGGTAGGTTTTGGAGTGACGGTTGTGTACCGGATGACGTAGCGTTGGAAGGCCTCCAAAGGTGGACCGATGACCTTAAGAAGGCCGCAAGAATTCGGTGGATGCGGGAAGCAGAGAACCGGTCGAAGTGGCTGTGTTTGGGGGAGGCTTATGTCCAGCAGTGTGAACTGATGATGACGGTGATGATGAGGTATTTAGGATATATGCTAGAGCTCAATTCTAGTGATATGATGATCACCGGAGCCTTGCTGTTGCTGGCTCCAGCTTTATTGATGGTTAAGGGTCCATTAACCGCCGATGAACCGAACAGCTTCCATATTCATTTTTGAATGTGTCAATAATAAATAGGTTTTATTGCAAACTAGCCCGCGTGAAGGTCAGAAATTATCCCATGTACTTAATGGTATACTTGAGCGATCGTAGGGAATACGTACACAAAGCGAAAAAATAAGTAAAATGGTTTTAGTCTTTATTGATGCTATGAATTTTATGCTTTCTCAGTTTTGATAATGTGCCCAACCACCATGTTCCCGCGCGATTTTGACTTAACCGCTATAGTATGAAATAAATTGTACCCCAATAGCTTTAATATGGGACAGGTTTTATCACTGTTGGGGGGGTTGGACCAAAATGACTCAAGGTCCTTTCATCCAAATCCATTCAACTTTTAAGGCGTGAACGGATAAAGACAGACAGACTTATTTTCGAATAATACATATGTATAATATAATAAAAAAATAGAATTATGGAGTTTAAGAATACACAGCCATTTAAATTATTTATCTTCAGAAAATCCACCATCACGTTATCTATTTACTTACAAAAAATCTAAACATTCAACACAAACAAGATAGTTTAAAATACCTAACAATTTATTTTGACGCTTATATACCTACGTATAAGTTATCGTTGCGTACATGTGTAGGTGTATGACACATTGACGAATGTTGGTAGGTAGAACAACGTGAGACGTGCCCGAACATGTGCACTTCCGAATCGCCGTCACAACGTGACCTAGGGGCGCACCCCCGCGCCGCGACGCAGCTGAACTGAACTAAAATGTTACGTGTTTATACATTTTTTTTTCGGTAAGTATTGAATTTTTCGGCTGGTTTTTTTCAGTCTATATTTACACTTGGTAAACTAAATATAGCTTGTTTCATTGCTGAAATATGGAGGTTTAGCTACTTTAAAAGATTATTATTTGCAGATATTATAAATTATTTTTCAATACAAAAATAAGCTTCTGATTGATCGACAGCTTTCGTTCCATGAGATAATAATTCAATGCATTCTGAATCTTCTTCTAATAAATTGATCTATTATACGTTTCCACCTGTCTATCCAATCCGTGGCAGCGCTGGCTTCGCTCGCTCGGCTCGTGCGTCTCTTCTAACCTAACCATAGCCCTAAAGTCTGACAACCAGTTTTACTAAGGGGTACTTATCGTATTACCTACCCAGTTACTGGGTTGTGGAGGTCAGATAGGCAGTCGTTCCATTTAAAATAATGGGATTCAGCTGCTTCCGGCTAGACTGGAAGCCGACCCCAATGGAAAAGACTATTGAAAAGGTAGGTAGAAAAGCAGAAATTGGCAGTTTTAACTCTAAAGGCAAAAAACTGTATGTACTGATGAAGGTCTGGGAATGCTCCCAAAATGCCTATAATCCATAGGTCCCCATACAAGTATGCCCATAATGAACACGTTTCTATAATTTATTATACCTCGCTAATCACCGGACTTGCTAATGTTCACAGATTGTGCAAAACAATCGTCACGTTGTCGAACGTTACGTGCTCCATTTTGTTATCAAATATTTTTACTCTGTAACACTATTGCATCAGTACGTACCTACTGGAAAACTCGTAAATATTAACGGCTGACCCAGTTTCAGTCGTTTTGTGCTATTTCTATAATTCAGTGAAACGTTGATTGTAATACATTCCCTAGAATTGTTAATTGTGAGCTATTTATATGTAACTTTTCAATTAGACATGAAAATACCATTTTTGAAAGTTTTTTTTTTTTCTCTGTAGCATTCATAAATGTATAATTTAAATTATTTCTTTAATAATGAATAAACTTTTTGTTTTTCACGTTTAGATATGAATAGCCACCGAGTCTTCGGAGTTTAGCTAGCCAATTTAAAATAAACCTGTATCTAAATACACATGAAACTTAGAATCTTGAACGAGAACGCAAACTTTCTTTAATTGTTTGGATCCTATTTATTACACCATAAACAATTTAAAAAAGATAAAATTGATTGAACCAACACTATCAACCCTATCATGAATACAATATAAATATACTTATATTCGTGGCATTTTTTATATTATTGCACATAATACTTACCATAAGTATGGCGTTTTACATAAATTTACTGTCCTTATTCTAGAAAATACATATTTATAATATTATATTTCTATTCATATTATCAACAGGTATTAAATAAACGTGAGGAATATACCTACTACGATACATGCCAATCGGTTACAGAAATTAATTAAAATAAAATTGTGTATTTAATTAATAATGATTTTACATATTTTTTTACGTGAACATGGTGGTAGTAGTTTTATACTTTAAAAAAAAAGGAGGACTTCAATGTATTTGAAACTTATTTAACCTTTCTGCCATAATTACAAACGCAATTAAAAATCCATTGTGTCTCGTGTGGATCCACGGTCATGTTTTATTTTAATATTATCTCTTCAGCCTATAATCATTTATGTAAGTATAATGTTTTCTTTTTATCGTTCGCAGCCGAAAACGGAAAGTGATAGGCCTCTTCTCAAATAAAAATCAAGAAAAGAACCATTACTCAAATGATTCACAATACGAAGTTTATTATGCAAGCCATATGTTTTCAAAGTAAGCCACGCGAGCTTGAAACATTGCATACTTATCGGACGCACGTTTTCACGTGCGCCGAACTGAAAAGCATATTAAAGAGAGAAAAAGTATTACTAGGTCGCGTGCTAGGGCTGCCTGCTTTTAAACGCTCGTGCATATTGGTGCGACTTGTCGCGCGACGCGGCTCCCGTAATTGTTCAACCGTGAAGTTTCTTAGAAATTGTATTGTTAAAGTCGCATCGCGCCTGTTTGCGGGAGCGTTAAGACGGCAACTGCCGAGTTCATAAAAAACTATCCAAAGCCGCGTCCTCACACAAAGCGATCGTCTTTCTCTTTTAAATGAATATCGAATAGTCGCGCGACCAATCAAGTCGCGATTGTAGGTCAAAATTCATACAAACGATCGCGTCGATCGCATACTCGCACGATAATTGCTTTTGATTAGGACGCGGGGTAAACGTTAGTTTCTGTAGACAATATTCACACATAACAAATAACAAAACATCACGCCTCGTTTCCCCGAAGGGTTGGGCAGAGGTGTACATAGTACACCTACATTCCGCCAGTTATGTTTAAGACCCACGTAATAGGGGGCGAGTCTATTGCCATCAAGCAGGCACAAATCTATACTCCAGGCAGCTACTGAGAAATTCCATAGAAAAACCCAACAACCCACCCAACTTTCTCTTCTACTGTTGCACATGTCGTCTATATCTCTTTTTATGTACTTTCCTATCGCAGGTATGCTGGAAGAGATTTCTTTAGAAATAAGCATTGCCTTTGTGCGTATTTTTCTGTTCCTTTCTTCTTGTCTGTTTATATGTGTGTGCATAAATGGTTAAATACATAAAGAAACAAATAAATAAACACTTTGCCCGACCTGGGAATCAAACCCAGGACCTCAGGCGCTTGCGACAACTAGACATCTGATGTTATTTGATTTATTTTATATATGATTTCTATGAATTTAAGTTTGGCAATAGGTGGTATTTGCCTGAAATAAAGGAATGTATTATTATTAAATCCTTGTTCTGCAATATTATCATTGTGTCATAACAACATGTCACACCAAACCCCTTTCCAGCGAAATAATTTTCCACAAACTCAAACTCAAACTCAAAGCATTTATTTCAATTAAACCAATTACAGGCACTTTTGAATTGTCAAGGAGTCAGTCAGTCAGAAAATATGAAGCTAGTTGCCCATTCCAAAGCGTAGTAGGTACCTATGGAGAAGAACGGGCAAGAAACTCCACGGACACTCTACACCACATCATATGCTACCAAGCCAACCTATACAAAAGTTAGTATTTATTATTCAAAAACTTTACTACCTAACTCGCAAGCAATAAACATTATGCAAAGTGAATACTAAATCGGCAATGACTTTGACGATACATACTTAGGTAATATTATAAATGCGAAAGTAACTCCTTCTGTCCGATTTTTACCTTATGGTATAAACCATGACCTGGGTTTGGACTTCTAACCCAGGTCATATCCCGAAAGCCGGCACTTTTTATGCCAGTAGTAAGTTCCCGTGGTATAATTTAATTTCCGACATCCAAATGGGTGAATCCCGGGTAAACGCTAGTATTATAATACAAAGCGTAATATAAAATGTACTCTGTGATACAAAGGAGACATGTTTTTAAACGTGATGTAGTCGGCATCATCGGCATGTGTCTTCTGAGAGCTGCATGGTGCAACATGTGCTTCTTCTATTGTTTGACACGACCAAGCTTCTAGAGCCCTGGTGGCTGGTCCAAGATTGAATGGCTCTTTATGTATCTGCGTTTAAATATAGCACAAAGTATTCTGGTCTTAAATAAAAAAGAATGACAATCAAGTAGCAAAAATCTGTAAACTTCTGACGGAGTCACATTCACTTACACTTCGCGATGTGGAGGAGTACTTTGACACCATTTTTTTTTTGTTTTTGTTTATATTTGGTTAATTAATTGTAATACCCAGTGTAGGTTTTTTTTTAATGATTACAAAAAAAAACCGTTACTTTCTCGTTAACTTCTCCTCGTTTTACGTTCAATAAATACAATCTTACACCCTTAAAAATTTAGGTAATTATTAGAAATGTATGTAAATTATTAACCACACTTTTAGCACAGCTAGTTATGGTATGTTATGCAAAAAATAAAAAAAATATCCATAATAAAAAAAACTTGGAAAATCCTCATCAAAGTTTACAGACTTTTAGATAAAAATCGGAAAAAGAAAGTTTTTTTCCTCAAAAAGTATTGTCCCAGCCACGTGGGAAGCCAACATCAAACAAAAAGACTGATATTGTATGAAAAGCTTAAGAAAGATAAACGTGGGAAGAAGGTCTATATAATCTGGTGTTGTACACTTAGTTGCAGAATATTCGCGTCGTCTGAGCACGTTGTGCTTACAACATGGAGGGCAACGTGACCGCTGTGTATCGCGACGTTGAATTATACCGCCTTATGATAATATTCGACACGATTTCGCATTCCATGTGCTGGGTCGGTGAGTATGGATGTATGTATGTACGGAGTTGTTTTGGTTTTAGAATGTGTCTTGCACGTTTTATGTAGAATATGTAATAAATAATGGATTGAAATTTTAAGCTTGTGCAATGCTGCAATCTAAGTCGAATAAAAAAAAATAGGAACTAATAAAAATTATGCAGTTAAAAGATAAAAAAGATAAAAGATTTTTTATTTTGCAAATATGGGTACGCAATGGTGTTACAGGCAGGTGTTTTAGTTACCTAAAAAATATTCTACTTTTAATACCTATTACTTTTCACTATAATGTTTGTAAATATTGTATCCTATGATTATGCCTCTAATGGCAACGACCCCTGCATAAGAAAACGTTGTTTATCAGTGCACGTTTGCGATCTTATGACCATGAAGCTGTTGCATGAACATAACGTAAGTTCTACGAAACTGACTAAATTCGGAAAGTTATATCTTCATCATAATGTTTATAATATTACATTTGATTAATGTGATAAAGAGAAATGAAAAATGAAATAGGTACAGAGTAACTACGCTGTTCACGAATTATTAACGGCTCGGGCAGACCGGCGCGATCTTGTCGCACCCGCGATATCGCGCCAGTGTCTACGAGCCTTAAACCTAATAAAAAATACACACCTATCTTGTTTAGAAATATTCGTTTTACGACCTTTGAAATAGCATAAAAATCCACCAACAAAGAACTCTGAATTAATCAAATCGAAATAAAAGTCACCATCTATTCACCACTCCCAAACAATTGAAAAATCAAAAAGAATAAGTACCAAAATGCAAACACAGCGATTAAAGTCACACGCTGGCTACACGCATGTACGTGGTATACACGTGCTTTAAATATACGAGAAACCCATAGGACGCGTCACGTTATGCCTGATGGCGTAGCGGATCACCGGCGTGAAGTGCTACGGAAACGTGCTACGTGCTACGGGCTACGAGATACGGTTGCTGGTTTTTGAGGACAAAATTCCAGGACATTCTTGTATTACCTAATTTTTTTTAACAAATACTCACGTATTATTCAGTCTTGTTGATGTTAGTTACTGGGTTGCTTTAAAAAAAACGAAATACTGGGTATGATTTCTTTGGAAAAATATTAAAAATATTTGTTAAATGAACTTTTCTGAAATATTAATTGTCTTCCAAATCTTCAAATACTGATAAACATGAATAATAATCACACAAAAAAGCTTTCATATTATAAAAAAAATATTTTTAGTAAAATAACAATAAATTATTTCCGATATTGCATACCAACAATTCAACACACTACCTTCATACGAGTATTTCCTTATCTTCTAATAGTACAACTTACGATTACTACCGCATTTACTATTTACGAGGCGTTTGTCCAGCAGTGTATTTGCGACACGTATCGATGACTGCTTTGAAACCCACACGTAAAGTGCATATTAACGAGTTAGGTGTCATTCAAGTTGTCATGATGTGGAGAGTTGTAGGTGTTGGGTGAGGATAAAACTGACTGAAGATAATTTAGTAATAGAAGTATGACCTCGCAAGGCTTTGATATCTAAGGTCACTTTTTCGAGTACCATTTCCCTGGAGAGAGAACTTGGTTACATATTATGTTTTGGTTCTCACTCGCCAAAGCTACGTATTGTGGACTTAAGTTACTTAGGTATAATTAATAAAGCAATTGATCAATTAATACACCTTAAAAAAGTAATGATATCCATATAAAGTATCAAAGTAATAAGTAATCTCTTAATTATCATTCCGTAAAAGCACTGACACGGTGGCATACAGCCAAGTATGTATGTTTATTATCATCCCATTCAAAGTGCACTCTCAGGTGGAATCAGGTATCTTTAAAAATAGCCAGAGAACGAAAGAGACGTTAATGAAATGTGTGCGAAAGTCAAAATTAAATGAATGTAAATAGAATTATTTCCCAAAAAAGAATTCTCCCTAATGTATGGGGGAATGTTCGTTATTGAATGAAGCCGTAATATGTGGACGCATTTGGATACGTTTACAATTCAATCCAGAATGTTTCCTGTTAAACACAAATAGCTCTTTTAACTCCAGACACTAATAACTTTAAGTTTAAGAGTAGGTTTAAAATAAACAACCAATTAATTATTGCAGACATCAAGCTTCCCTCACACATACCGTTCTTTTCCCAAGATTATAATGAAGAAGACTTTCTAAATAGAAGGCTTTATGTCCAACGGCCAATCACGTTTCGCGACATGTGCTTGCTTATCTGTTAATCCACAACTCGCAGACAGTACACATAATATATATACACATGACACATGCATATTTACGTACGTACGTGTATTTTCTATTAATAATACCGGACGTAAACGAAATTGTTTCCATTGTATTTTTGCTAAAATAAACAAATTAAAAGCTTTTGTTCGATCAACGACCCAACGTGATGTGATCAACGTGCAATATTCTTAATTTGCACGTTTTTTTCTCTTAAATAGAAAAGTTGGGAAGAAATGTGTATTTAGAACTTGAAAGTTTTCTAAGCTGACATTGTTGTATTATCATGTTACGGTTTGGGAACGTGGACTTTTATGCTGCCGGGAACGTGATATGATATGACATTTACTTGAATATATTTTATTGCTTAGGGTTATGGGTTTTGTCGTAACTGTTCGGTGTAAATGATGAATGTTAATCTACAAATTACCTTGAGAATATTTAAGACATCAATGCCTTGCTTTTCTCCTGAAATATTTCCTAGATCTCTTGGTGTTGGGTAGATATTTTCACTGTAGACGAAGAGTCAATTATTGACCTTTTGCGACACAAATCTATAGGGGCGGAAAACTATATAAGGTAACATTTTAACTTTTTGAGTTTTACATTAAAATTAACTTCCACTTGCCACTATTTACCATAGTTTTTTTTTGTCGTGGACTTTCCAATGAAATCGTTTACTATTCGAAACACGTCGCCGTATCGACTGGCTCTCGGCCAATGCAATGTTGCTTTTGCGTGATCGTACGTAAACAAAGTACCTAAGCACACTAAATTCAATTTATGTCTTGTATTCCCTGGAATCTAAAAAAAGATTCAAGTTGGGTTAGGGCAAAATTTTGGCTTATTGGTGACTCGCTTGAATTCACTTGCCAAAAAGGGGCGAATTGACACTTTTAATTAATATTGTTTTTCCTTGAGGCGATTCGCACGATGTCAATTTATTTGTTGTGAGCGAATCGACAACTCCAGAAATATATTATATTAGGCAATTGGTAAATTTCGAATTTTATGCTAATATAGTTATGACCGAAAAAGTACACTAACTTTACTACATAAAAAAATCAAAATTTTGATAGAGTTTGTGGTCGAGTTATGGAATTTAGAAAATCTTGCAGCAAGATGGGTTGACAGGAACGGGTTGAATGTTATGAACAAGAGGAAGCCTATAACAAAACTAGAGGATTGTTGCAAATAAGTGAGATAAGATGATGTAGGAGAAGAGGAAGAAGTTATAATTTTGACTTTGATTGAGCAATTTTGTTTAATGATAAGTGCTAATAAGTACCAAGATCATATACTTTTGGAACGTGGATCCACACGAGACACAATGTATGTTCCATTGTCTGTAATTACCTACTGCATACGAAAAGATAAGGGGCGACCTACATGCGTGAATTTGGATTATTTCCAAATAATGGTCACATGACACTATGTTCCGAAGAAACCCAAACGACTATTTCTGAAGAACGATTTGAAGTTTTCGTTTTTAGAGAACTTTTCCGTTTAACAGGGCAGGAAAAACGTGGGAAATACCCATCTACATAGACTGGAAGAATCCCAAGAAAATTTCCTTTAAAGACAAAGCAGAATAGATACCTACTTAGTTACAATAAAAAATAACAAAAAGTTTCCCGATTAAGTGTTGATTTCTAATCGCTTCACGTTGCATTTGCAAACGGTCTATTGTTTCAAGTACTGTTATGTGGTAGGTACTTGCGCGTGCGACGAATCAAAAGACGTCGTTGTTGCGTCGGAGCCGTGACGAATCGCGACGTGGACGAGTGCAGCTATGACTGCAATCTGCATTTCAACAGTAGGGTTGACCAAAGCATTTAGATTCAATAACGTTTTAGTAAACGTGTCCTCTGAATTATCGATTATTTTCAGGATTTCTGTGATGGCATCAAGTGTTTTAAATACAGTTCTTACTTAAATGTATTGTGTTATAATTTTAGGCATCTACACCTACTCGTTCTGTCTTTATAGCGGCTTCCCAATCTTGACTCTTAATAAATCTTCTACAATCCCGTTTCATTAAACATCCTCTACAATCTGGTCTTGGCGTAATTATATATTTTTTATCCTTAAATTAATATAATTTGACCACGTGACTGCGTTTCCTCTTTTGCATTGATCATGATTTCATCAATTAACATTCTAATAAAAGTTCAAAAGTTTGTTTCATAAATAAAACTTTTTACAACGAAATCTATAAATATCCCCGCACATTGTTTTCGATCGTTTATTGTCGAGGTACCGTCCCTATACTGCGTAGCAGCGCACACATGCTTTTCAACGTGCCTTTAGACCTGCCTCAACGCGTGTCATCACCCTACTTGATGCACAAGCTATACAGTTTTAATTTCCCCACCATTTTATGGAAACCACGTGTCTAATAATGAGACAAACAACAATTTTATACTTTGCAAATTTTCCGTAACGTGACGAACGTTTTGTTTTGTCCAGTGATCCGTCGTTCGGTGAACGGATTTTTTCTTTTTATGCGATGGCTATACAAGCAAGAGTATCGTATATTTGGATATGATGAAATTATGACGTTGATGACAATGAGATGTTTTTTGGAGGTATCCTTATGTATCGAAATGGTCACGTGTTTGTTCACATTGTTTTTAACTCGAAACATAATGTTCGAAAAATCAAAACTTTTAACAACGTATTACTTTTTTTTTTTCTAGTTTCAGCACCAGTTTTGGGCGCTTTATAAACTACAACTTTATAGCTTTGTAATTCTCATACTATCACACAAAAACATTCGTCATTGTTTGTCATGATATAAATTAATTAGGTACACAATCTTATCAGTGACAAAACAAAACATCATACCGATTTTTATGAGGTGTTACGAGTAGGTATAAAAAGTACAACATTTATTTACGTAACAGTAGGTAGGTATGAAGCACGTTGTATAAAACGATTTACGTTTTATCGATAGTAAGTAGTTGAATAGGTATTTTAGTAAAAATAAATATATTTACGTATGCGTTGTAAATGAAAGTTTATCTATAATATAATGAATAACTATTGAGTTATTTAAAAGCTAGTTGAATAAATCGACCGACAGTTCAATAGGTATATTAAAGGAGAGATACTTCGACCAACTTCTGCAAAACATGGTGCAATATAGACGTCATATTGATAAATAAATTATTTTTACAACAAAATACCGTTCCATTTGGAATAAATCGGGGTCCTGAATAATTTCTAGTATCATAACAGAGACCAGTTAAACCTTAAAATAATTTAAGCCGCGTTTTATTTAAAAGCGATCGTCACGCGAATACGCGATCGTCCCGTGCATATGTCACTTTTTGTTCGGTGAAACTGAACACGTGGTCACACTGACAGGGTGTGCTTTCCGGTTTTCCGAAAAAAAAGTGACATTATTATGACCACGACGATTGCGTTTTCGCGTGACGATCATTTCTAAATAGGACGTGGAGTTAATATGGGACTATCCACCAGTATGTTTTGTTACAAAACGGAAGTCTACACAATGCACTAGACTTATTTATACATATTAATATTGAATATTATTATGTTTATTAATAATATTCAGTGCTTCAATCGAAAAGCCAGAGTCTTGCACGTGGCCACGTGATGCATGACAAACTATGTTACGTCATAGATATCCATTATCATTACTATTCTAAATGTGGATTAGTTTTCACGTGGCTTTTAGACCAAACAAGATGGAGATTGGATACTATGTTGTTTAGTTGGAGTGGTACAACACGTAGACACGTGTCGCTGGGGAGTTGCGTCGTCTTAATATTTTTTCCACAATAGAACTTTGTTGGATAAAGAAAATTAAAAGTTTAAAAAGCAGTACAATTACTACTTTATTTTTTTGTAAAAAAAAAAATGCGTTTTTGGTGTAAAACAATAATAACAGTATTATTTACTACGTTTAGTAAACATATTTGTAAACTGATGTGTAATGATAATCATTATCTAATGATATACTCACATACATAGCTACGTAAACGATCTAAGTATCTACTAGATAGCTACAATTTACCTTGTTCATTTACGAATGGCGTGTGGAGTGTGACGTTTCTAAAATATAATAGTGGGTGTGATAACTCCCTTATTTCCCGTAGGTGTATAAAAAGGCGCGGTCCGGAGGCTGGGCTGCTTTTTCGCCCTCATACCCAGTAAATGTCTGACCGGTATCGATTGAGTACCAAGCATGAAATTTTAAAGGAGTATTCTCGTAGGAGGCACGTATTCAAAGGTGAACAAAGTAGATTATTGTGTCCAGCAGTCTTTGCCTGCGTGCACGTTGCAGGAACGATGTTATTGACGATGCAACTGTCGTATCGGGTACTGTCGTGTCGTGTCGTATCGTGTTGTGTCGGCTGACAGATTTATGCTCGGTTCCTATAAACATAAACGAATCGTTTTTCTTACCAATGGTACCCTTTTTATTGCCAAATTGGGCATATAAATAGATTCTTATGCTAATTTTACCTGTGATAGCTACTTCCTTATGGGAACGTCTACTATGTTAAGCTAATGAGGTCTTTGCTTCATTGTTGGGAAAGACACAAGAGTCTTAATTTAACCAATAACGGTTCGTAAAATATAGGAATCGGCCATTAAATTGCAATCGGCGCGCTAAGAAGAAAACCTAACTGTTAGATAAACCAATGATCATTTTATTATGATCGTCCTGAGCTCCCCCCCCCCCTTACTACAAGGTAGCGTAGCTCGAAATACATAGAATTTCACTTTCAACGTTCCAGTTTGCCACTTTTCAATTTCCCAATCATTTACTCAATAAATCCCTTTTATAAAGCATCCGATCCCCTTCGTGAGCGTTCGATGCAAAATCCATTCCATTTCGGTCCAGAGCGCAAATCGAATTACCGGCTCCAGGGCCAAACTAAGTTAGTCTATCGGGGTTGGGAAGAGGCGCGTAGGCATGGCACGTGTCTCATGTGTATGTGTGCGTTATCGCACGCACACAGGGATGACATGCATGTTATACCTACACATGTGTTTGCAGCAGTTTAGTTTCTAGGAATATCGACCAGCTCTTAAAAAGCTGTCACATGTTTTATGCAACTGCCAGATTCATTTAAATTTCTTTTTTGCTGTCCTGACTGCCTATTCTCCATCATATTATTATCTTGAGTAAGAGCTATTTTCGTATATTAACCTTTCGTAATTACAGACACCATTAAAAATCCATTGTGTCTCGTGTGGATCCACGTTCCGGCCATACGGTTATTTTTATTATTTATTATTCTGGTTATACCAAAGGTTAAACGAGGATGGTAGACGTATGTAGTCATAATTTAATTTTGATTGTGCGTGTTGTTGAATAACGGAGGCAAGTCTACTAATTAAAAAACTAACATGATTTGACTGATAGATCATAATGCTGAGAATATAAAGGTGAGAATAAAAATCTTAACGCAAACGCGATAGTTACGTTTACTCACTTGCAAACTTACACTAAGGCCTCAGAGCAATTGATAACAGCAGTATTGAGGCCAGTCGTGTCTGTGTGAGTAAGTTAAGATTCTAATCAGCATCTATGTCTGTACCTACTAGTCATTTACGAAGCGTCAACTAGGTACTGTGTCTATAACCTAGATTGAAGGTCTTCTATTACTTTCTTACCTGCTATTAAGTTAATTGTCACTGAAATTCAGCTACATCTAAATCTGTAACCTGACTCCAAATAAGGAAAAAATACTCATGAATGTGATCGGTATTTTGGAACACTCGGTATTATATTTTAGAATGTTACAATAATACATTTCAAGAAAACTTCTCAACATTTTATTACCCCGAAATAAAACCGAAAAAAGAAAAATATTATTCGTAATTGTGGCACATGCCAATGCGTGTGCCAGCTAAGCTAAGTCTACTAATTTATAAACGTCACAATGGTGTCATAATGTTTAGTTTTTGACAGATTTGCCATACAAAAACTGTCAAAAACTAACCATTATGACACCATTGTGACATTTATAAATTAGTAGACTAAGGGCCAAGTTGTTTAACTGTGACACATTGCCTATAAAGTTTGTTGGACCAAGTGTACCTACGGATGTATTGTACTGTACGGCACATAGCATCATGTAATACCGAGCCACAATGCTTATACAACGTGCTTAGTGACTCAGGAACTGTCTCGGGAGTCACGTTGCAAAGTTGAGCAAATTCTTAACAATAGACGCTATGACAGTGGTACCTAAATCTTAATTTCTATGTCGATGCATTGAGTTGAGAGCAGGCGTCGATATGTGTCTGAAAATTCACATGACACTTTCAAAAGTTGTCTACATGCTTTTGTTAGTTGTCTTACTCATAAATTCTTTGAAACAAAGTTGAAAATGGAACACGAATGTGTCCCTTGCTTCCCCGCTTTATTACACGTGTGAAAATGCTATGAATGTGTGCGTGCGTTATTTCACATGTGTATGGAGTTGATTATATGTATAGTGTGTGATATGTAAGAGTGTTAGTCAACGTGCGTGCTGATGATGACTCACGGACCAGCCCACGTTGCGCCCGCGCTGCGCCGCATGTGACGTCATAGACAACGTGCGTGGACAACAAGTTGCGAAACGAAGCGTTTTCGGAGACGGTATTTTTCGGTTCAAAATATTTCGAATTTAATTTATGGTGATTTTTAACAGCTTCAAATATTTTTATTAAAAAAATAATAAATATTATTTGATTTTTTTAATTTGTGTTTGTGTCCACTTGCTATTGCGTAGTGAAAAAATAAATAATTCAAAAATAAAAAACAAGAACTTCTAGCTTATAAAACAAACTTAATATTTAAAGTTATAGACCCTTATTAAAACTCCTATAGCAATCAATTTGCCATGACGGCCTTATCAACCAGACATCTAAATTCTAATTACTCCCACGTGGCCTCACGTCTATTTTTTCCTAATAATATCAAACCTAATAATAAAACAAGTCTAATCACTTAGTAGGTCCACGTGCGCTAGACAGTGGTCCTGTGTATACCGACACGTGTTTTTTCATGCGAGGTGAGCGCACCCCGGCCGAAGCGTTTGGGCCTTAGAATTGTCATGTGAGATGGGGTAAATTTACCCAGGGAAGTGGGAGAATGGTCGGGGAGAACATGCAGTTGGTTTAGGAAATATTTTGTGGATGATTGATACTAATGTTTTAGTCTTTAATCCTTATGTTTTTTTTTTTAAACACACTTACAGAAAATAAAAATAGATTGATAAATAGTAATTCTGGAAACTATAGGCTTATTGCTAGGTAATAACATTGGCACGGGTCGATCGATTAGCTACGCTTGCCGCGGTCAGCTGCATCCGGTTAGACCGGTAGCCAACCCTAACATAGTTAGGCAAAGGCTAGGCAGATGATGAAGGTAAAATATAGGCTTTATGTATTTTTTTACATAATTATTTGTTTTGCACTGTCCTTGAGATAACTTAATAGTTTTTATTATTGTTATTATATATTATAGGTACTATTAAAGTATGACCTTTACGGAAGCTATTATACAACTTGAATAACTCATAAACTTACGGGTAGTAAAATAACATCACGTACTAGACGTAAAAATAAATACTAATCATAACATTATCCTTGAGCGAAGTACTAAGAAGTCCACTTTGTTGCGTTTACGACTTGGTAACATCATGGAAACTAAGTACTCACAATTGAATAAAATAGTTGTATATGTACTAGGTAGGTACATTCAACAAAGCTATTTGGTATACAGACAAAATTATTCATCTCTCCACTACACTGCCAATATTCATCTTCAGTGTGTGCGAAATCACTTTTTAAGCATATTATGGCATAGGTATTTAAAGCGAGTAAAAGAATTGACAACCCAGCATATTCACAACATTTTTTAAAGTAGTTTAGAGTTAGCTACTATACCAAATAGCTTTGTTGACTGTACCTACTATACTACTTATGAGATACGAACCTATTAGGACATCATCCACATAGGCTAAGTGGGAAAGATACGAAATATTATTTATTTTTGGGACTTCGAGAGTATACCCCCTCAAACAATAAAAGAATTTTCAAAACAAAATCGGTCCACAACTGATGGAAAAATCGGTGGACATACAAAAAAAAACATACGCTACGAACATAGAACCTCCTCCTTTTTGGAAGTCGGTTAAAAATAAATAAACTAAAATCGATCCGACCATCCGATTTTTTTGAATTCCATGGTTTTCTTATTAGGGTAACGTAAACTGCAGCACTACAACACAATGCTGTCTCCCTCTAAGCGCCGAACTGACGAGCCGACGCAACGCAGCCGTATTCGATTTTCAAACAGCCGGCCTCGCCAACTAGCTAACTCATTCCACGTTCGGTATTGAGACGGTTCGCACGCGCCCTTCGCTCTCAATAGTGTATCGCTGTATATCTGTCAATAATATTGACAAGTCGTGTTAACTGTTTAACCCAGTGTTTATAAGCTGTGTTGTTTAGCCAACATGTGTGAGAAAAGGACCAGAAAGATTAAAAAAGGTACGCTTTGTTTTTAATTTAAAATTTTCTGTATAGCCTAGTTATAAGTCATAATGTGTAGCCGTGGTGAGAGTAGGATGAAATGGGAGTCGCTTCCCTTTATCGGAGAAAATATGGATTTTGTCGAAGGCATAGTAAAAGAAAATCTGTTCTGCTGATTGGTTATTGGTTGATTCTTATTGATCTTAATACATTTGAGGGTACTTACTTGTCAAGATGTCATAGTACTTCTACAGAATGTTATTGAAAATTCATTGCGCATCCAATTGTATCCTTTAAGATTTGACTCTCTTCATTTTCTACCGTTGTATTTCATTAGCTATTTACACCTTAAGTTATCTAGAGTCAACCATCATTGTAATTGGTTTTCATACTGTAAAATAACAATACGTCCCGATCCACAAACATCGATTTAAATTATTTTAACTTTAACCAGAATTATGTTAACGGTTTTGCTTACTAGGAAAATGTTTTTACCCATAATTACTAGCCGGTTGGGACCTTGTTAGCCTGTTAGCCTATACAACCTACTTCTCCGTAATAAGGGAAATGTGAACTTTCGTAGTCAAGGAATAAGGTTCTATTTACCTTGCTGTTGGTATAGTTATTGTAAGATTCTAACAATAGGTTCAAATCATAACAGCAACGCCGCGTTGCCTTTCTCAACGTTGAAACTGACCTATCACAAGGTTTCATAATACACTCAACGCTGGCTGCTTGTACGTTTATGATAACATATATCTTCTATTTTTAGATCAAGGTATAAGCTCGTACATACACCTGCAATATCTAGATGAAGTCAGGGTATATTTTTGAATATACCATCGCGGACAGTGGCGGTGAACCACTTTTCAACCTTATTACTAAAAGCAAAACGGTGGAAGTAGTCGACTGTCATTTCCCGGGGTTGTACGAAGAATTACGTTTGTACGAATTGTCAATTTGCTGAAAAATTAATTTCCATGATTGTCCATGCACATGAGTTCGACTCGCAAATTCCCTATTTGAGATCGAAATTAGGGCAACACAGAAATAAATACTCGAATAAAATCCTTACCAATACAAGAATAAAAAAAACAGCATAGAATTCATCTGAACCACAGAGTAAATTGCATATCGAATGTCTCAGAAAGTCAGAAGGCCTATTGCACATACGTCTGAAGGTTACTAGTTACTCGACTGATAACTTATCAATACGAGCTCAATGCATGTTTAAACTCCTTTGTTGATTATTACCGACGTTTGAAGTGAAAAATAAATACAAACGTTATGATTATTTTCCTTGAATTGCATTAGTTGGAAACATTGATATGCCAAACTCTAACTCATATTGTAAATGCGAAAATGCGTTTGTTTGTTTATTTATTGCGCTTTCACGCTAAAACGGCTGAACGGATTTGGATGAAATTTGGCACAGAGGTAGACCATGACCTACTTTTATCCTGGATTTCAGACGAAGTCCCTGGCAACAGCTAGTAATTAAGAACAGTTCAAGCATTCACGTTTTGTAAAGTCCACACTCGACATCAAAATTTGTAAGCTACCAACAGTAACTATTGTGCAATTTCATCTCATTACTTGATAAGAAACAAAAGGTTGCCACACGGTCACGGGTCAAGTTACAAATAAGTGAGAAGAGAAACTTACACGGAATCTGCCGGCAATTCAGATAAAGATTACTGAGAACTGCGATACCACAGAGTAATAAACGAATTCTTTACTCATGTAGCAATACTAAGGAGGTCTATACCTAATATCCCGTTACAGATAACAAACCAAACGGTCTGTTCAAATAATATTTTTTTGTTGTATTTA
Organism: Eupsilia transversa; assembly: GCA_914767815.1. Taxonomy (NCBI): domain Eukaryota; kingdom Metazoa; phylum Arthropoda; class Insecta; order Lepidoptera; family Noctuidae; genus Eupsilia; species Eupsilia transversa. The sequence continues at coordinate 8,630,206 of OU611893.1, read as the reverse complement.
TTTACTGGCTGAACATAAACATACCTGCAAGCTATTGCAGTCTGCGAACCTCTTTAGATTCGTTTTTGTTTTTTTTTAAACCTGGAACTTGTGAAAAGGAAGTACACACTTAATTAAATTATTGTTTTCTAATTATCTTGTTAGCGTATCAAAAAGAATCGTAGTTAGCAACATAAATATAATTTAATTAACAAATCGTCCCTGCCTTTACAAAGTAAGGAATTAACACATTAGTGTTACATATGTAAACCATGACATTTTGTCCATTTCTATAAAAAAAAAATACATGTACTTTAGACATCATTGGTTTTACAATTGTCACTCGAATACTCCTAACTCTAACTCCTATAAAGAAATCTTCCTAGTAAAAAAATAATCTTTATCCATCTGAATCTCAGGTACAAGAAGTGGACCATTTATTAATGATAGATGCAAAATAAAATATATAAGTCTCAAATTAGAGGGTGCATGTGGTTCCTTTTCAATTCTTCTTAAAAATCTTGTTGCTAGAAAGCTGTTCTCCGAAGTCCTGGAACCACATGCACCCTCTTATTTGAGACTTATATATTTTATTATATTTTACTTTGCATCTATCATTAATAAATGGTCCACTTCTTGTACGAGAGATTCAGATGGATAAAGATTTTTTTTTTTGCCAACACACTTATGGGCATCACAACACCATAATATGTTGGCAATTTCCTCTGCCAAGTTTGGTTTGATTACGAAACAATTTGAATATACTGTCAAACATCGAGCAGCTTAGCTGCCTTGGTAGGCTACTATAACTACGTTATATCTGCCAAGGGCGTACATTGACCGTTATGTGAAGGCCTATGTACAAAGAGAACGGACTTCCACGAGACAATAATAACAATGGACCTATGTACAGTGGCCAGCGCATCAAGCTACTAAAATCTGTCAAATTTCTTTAGTAGATTTTAAACTTTATCGCTAAAGCATTAGGTTCAAGTTTGATTGGGAAAGTTTGACAGTTTTGGGTAGCTTGATGTGCTGGCCACTGTACATGTATGAAGGTAGTTTTTGCAAGGCAAGAGTTGCAATACAAAGGCTTATGTATTTTTTTGGTTTAAGGTTGATTGCATTTAACCGGGTTTTTATCAAAAACCGGAATGACAAATTTGAGTGACAAAAGCTTTTGTTTTTTCTGCAGTAATTTTCTTTTTTTTCTTTTCCTCTTAAAATGTAACTTGTTTCATCAAAACTCCAAAAGATAGTGAACAAATATAACGTATTCTTGCGAAATTGTGACAAAAGTAATACAATATAATTATAACCATGTGTATTGTATTTTTCTTTAGTTCGATTGCATTCGTTTTATAAAGTCATTTACTTACGTATTTTCAATGCCATGACGTGTATTCGACAATTAAAATTTTACAACAGCTATATTGTTTATCTACATACGCAGGTACTTTTGTACGTAGCTATTTAAACCAATTATTACGCATGAACTTTTTTTTTTTTAATTCTCCTTAACTATTTATGTGGTTATATAAATAATTTTTGTTTTCTACAATAACAACAATGAATTTGATTTCACTTTTTTAGTTTTTGCATTGGTCGTTTTCTGGGGTTTGCACGGCGTAGCGTAGGTCGTAGGCGAGCCGTAGACGCACCGTAGAAGCTGCGTTACGGCGTAGGCACTGCGTAGCCCTCGTAGGCGCCGCGTAGGCTCCTCGTAGGCCCGGCGTAGACTCGGCGCAGACGCGCTTTAAAAATACTTTTAAGTTTTCCATGACTTATCAATTAAATTAATTGCGGTACAGTTCCTATGCAAAAATTGCAAAAAACTCCCGCTACAATGTCCTGAAACCTGTCAAAAGGTCATTGGCCTTACATTTAGCAGATTTCATTTCGCATTGCGAGCAACGAGGAAAAATGTAAATAATACTGGCAATAAGTCAATTCATACAATACAGCTTGGTTTGACCTAATTTTTTTAAACTTAGATTAATTCAACCTATTATTATGTAGCTATACATAATAATCTTCGTTCCATGTCACGTTTTTCACACATAGTATCGCCCAGACAAATAACGGGTCTGAAAAGAAAGCGGTACTCACAAATACATACAATACGGTACAATATAGAATATCTAAATGAACATATTCCAATACTCGCTCATACAAAAATATTGAGTACAATAGTTACACATTACTCATTTCTATTTATTAACTCACCCAATTTCTAATCTTTTTTACTCACTTGTTGATAACAAACATGACATATTTTTTGGGTTATATTGTGTACTACGTATAAAATAATTAAACTAATTAAACAATCATTATAAAAATAATTATAAAGTAAAGTAATTAAACAATAATTATATAGTAAAGTAATTAAACAATAATTATAAAAAAGTATAAAAAAATAAAGCAATAATTAATAAAATATACTTACATACATTTTTTTTTAATATTGAAATTTCTTTAAATTCGCAAGTGCTAGAAAACGATCGGTTGTGTTGACTACACGTCATTTATTTACCGTCCGTTTACTGGTGTGACTCAACTTATCTCATGACAAGTTATAGGCTATGTAACATCACGCTACGACCCTTATCAGCCGAGCAAAGAAAAAGACCGAAAAAACGGTACCAAAGCGAAAACGAAGTAATAGCGCTGGCGAGCGATGGGATGCGACACGGTGGGTCAGGGGCCGAAATAGAAAACAATAAAGCAATGTTTAATTACCAAACATTATAAGTACCTACGACTAATGCATGGAAGAGCGCTGTGTCCTAATACAGGCTTTATACCCTTAAAAGGAGGCTCCAATCACCACTGACCACTGATGTAATATGAAAACTTGTTGATTCCAATAAACCTTATTTCATTTTCATTTTCAAACAAAGTTTAGGGTTAACAGTATTAATTACACTTAGACTGATTGATTATCGTCATACAAAGTTTGCACGTTTATATTGGAGTGTAGGTGCATTCGAATGCGATTAATCCCTTAATCCTCGTTTATGGTTAGGTTTAATCAACAGCAGTGCCGCCGGGAATCGGTCGCCGCTCGGTGCAATATTGAGATATCGATCGAGCTATTTTGGTACACGTAGGATTAAAATATTAATGCTTCAATGCATTTTGAATTATTTACTGCATACGACGGGGTTTAGACATTAATGCATAGGTAATTTATTTGTGCCCAGCTTTTTATTACTGAAGGAACTAGGAATCAAAAGAACAGAAGAGCCGAAAATGAAGCAAGATTTTAATTGAAATATCTACTGGATATTCAGAACAAATCATCATTTATTTCATGAAATTCTTGTAACGGACGAATTGTTCCTTTATCTAATTAATAGGTAATTTACCTGGTACATCTCGTTTAGCAAGTTATTCCGTATAAATTAGCTTTTGTTATACCTATTTTAATGATAATGATGAGATGCAAAAATCAACTGTGTTGAGCACACAGTTGATTTTTGCTCAAGGAAAGCACAATCAGTCATTAATTTTTGACTCTGTCCATATTTAAAACTGACCGGCCGGCCATCTTTTTTCACGGTTCGAAATTCAAAAACTAAATACTTCAAAACATTGTTTTTCTCAATCTACGCGAACGTCGCACCTATCTGACCTTTTTGCTACGTAACCTTTTTGCAAACTGCATAAAATCAACATAACGGTTGGTTGGACAGAAACCAACAGAATTGGCTCATTAATAAATACCATTGTATAAAAGTAACGTGAATTTCGGTCTTATCACGTATTTAATAAATATTTATTTATTCCCAATTCGGTTTGCAGTTGAACCAGGTAACGGAGAGGTATAAGCGTGCCAATGAACTTAGGAACAATTAAAATTACATTTGAGGTTTTATGGATTCAATCGTTTTTTTTTTTAACCACAATTGGGAAGCTCTTATCCTGAATCTCACATTCTGCGTCAATTTAGTTATCTATGGTTTCTGCCTGAAAAGACTTGACGACTTTCTAAAGTCCGAATTTTAACGTCTGGCAACCATACTTTTAAATATAAATAATATGCTAGGTTCAATGGAATTCTGTTATCGTGTTAGGTACTTGAGTTTTGTTATCACTCCATTCAGTCGAGAGAAATTCCTAGTACTTATACGTTACATTTCGAACATTATTTTAGTCAAAAGTAAAACAATTAAAATAATGGTAATAATAATAGCTCTAAAGGACGAAAGTAAAATATCTCACTTTCCTCAATTAATTGATAGATTCACCGACAGTCACATGTTTTCTTGCGTGGTTCGAGTTCCGACTCATCACGCGCGTCAACGTGAGTGTATTGCAGAATTCTGTTAACACAAGCAATATTTACATTTATATTGAGAGGGACAAAGTTTAATTTCATTAACCAAATGTGATGCTGTTCTATAACCGGCAGCCATAGTCTGTCGGGTGAAAGTTCGTTGACCCGATGTGACGTCATATGTTGTCACGTGGTAGCCTCGCATTGTTGATGGAAGACCGTTATTTATGGGAGTAAATGAATTGGCATTATGTATGTCATACTCGTGCGAAAAGGATTTAACCATTGCATTCGATTTTTGAAATACATCGGTTGTCATTTGCACTCTCTTTTTGGGTACGTAATTATTTTTTTTTAAGTTTCATTCACAAAATGAAAACAATTCGCTTAAACCTATGCCTATGAGGTCATTAGCAAAATTAGTGTTAAATGCATTTGGGAAGCTGAAAAATATACGCATTTATTCTAAAAGAAAAATAAAGCGTCACTGTTGACACATTTGACACCTTACCAAGAAAATTACAAAACTAACATGCTAGGTTAGTACATATTTTAATTTATTTGAAGTCTAGCACCCGAATTGCGTAATACACGATCAATCACCTACCGAGGCAACTATAAAAACAATTCCCGGAGTCACAATGTGTCACACAAAATGAATATTTCATAGAATTTACTCCCTGCTGAAAAATTAATGAAAACTGGAAAAAAAATAGTTTCAAGGAAAATCATTGTTACCTGTTTTATTTAAAAACTTTTTTGGAATTACTATATTACTATGATAATACAATAATAAACAGTGGTTTGTAAATTAATTACTTATTGAACCCAATTATTTCGAGTGCACCATCGCAACACCCACAAATATGATATTATCAGTGTACATAGCGATACCCAGCTAATAATAGGCACATAAAAAGCTTAATACGACACGAAACAGACGTCATACACACCCAACATGATAAAGCGGTGTCAAGAAACTACGCGCGTTCTAGTCTAGCTAGCAAGTCTGTAACGTAACGTGACTGTCTGCAGCCATGGAGCAGACTCACGTTGCAAGCTGCAAGTCTGCAGTCTGCAGTATTTATTTTCTGTAAACTGCTCCACAGTGCATCACGTGGCTGGTACACGCGCATCGCTGTTTTTGTTGCCAGGTTTTTGAACGAACGCCGCCGCGCCCGGCCCGTAACGTGACTTACCGCGTTTGAGCATTGTTCACTGTTCTGACAGATTGATTTTTTTTAATGACGAACGTCGAACTGCAAGCAAAGACTTCTTTGTATTGTTCCTTCTTTTTAATTTCCGGGGGTTACAGAGAACATGTGAGGCAAAACAAAAGGTCTCTGACGATTGTTTTTGTAAAGATATTTAGTTGACGATGTTAATTATATACTGACGTATTTGTTGACGTTTATTATCAACCGATAAGATAAGAACGTTTCTAGGCATTCCACGTCTACGGAATGACTTGGGATTGCCTTTGATTAGCTGATAATTAGTTACGCTGTTGAATTTCGACAGGCTCACAATTTATTTTTAGTTATTTTAAGATAATTTCTTACTTAGTAGAATATTTTGTTAGGTACTGATTGAGTATAATTTTCACACCTTATTACAAATCCCATTTTGCAATTTAGGAACGAGGGTGTATTAAAGGATTATCCTATTAATATTTTCATAATTTCCTTCATTAAATTTTTCAACAAAATAAATATCCGTTTATTAAAGTTAAAAAGTTATTTGAATACTGAACCCCATTTATTTTTGGATGCCTATTGTAAAGTTACACCCTCAAAGATTTTTCAACTTTTATTTCGGAACTTTCATTTTATTCGACGATTTTTTACCGTCAAACCTTTTCTAAATATAACTGGTGGTACCTACAAAATTGTGCTTCAAATGTATCAGTAATATACGTATAAAATATCGATATAAACTTCTCATAATGTAGTTGCGGATACGCGGTTTCCCCGACCAGGTCAAGGCACTGCCAGCCTGTATATTATGTGTAAGTAGTTACATTATGTATGACTGTGTGGTTTCCGAACGGCCTGCCCACACGGCTACCTTGGCCTGACTACTACGTCTTATACTTGACAGTTTACAGTATTAAAATGAGACACAAGTTTCAGTTACCTACACTTTGGTACCTATTAGTGTTAAGAGCTAAGATTCTGCACGCGAGTTTGTGAGTTCATGCATAATTGCATACTACCTGTAAATGCATGTGTCATGTCATTCAAATCATTCGAATTTCGATTATGGGTCTGTATGTTAAACCGTAGAGAATAACGAACTTACGAACTACGAACTTTTTTGCATTATTATTTTCAGGTTAAGTACTAGGTACCTACATAATGTACAGGGTGAAATTTAATTTATGGGCATACTCATAAGGGATCATTGTTCTCATCATTATGAACAACTTTCACTATGGGACCCCGCACTGATATCGCGAAAATAAAACAACTCCCTACATTTTGACGAGCTATGCAAACATAAATGTATCAGCTGTTTTTTTTCTGTATGTTTTGATCTTTTAACACGCTTGTCATTTGCAAACGAACACAAGCATTGTTCCATTGTTTTGCGACTCGTATTGAGCGTGGATTCAAAACGAATTAAGAATTGCCAATCCTTTTGAATATTTTAAGAACTTTAGGTCATTCTGAAACACTGGGAATCATGATCTCTCACCAACCGAACTTAGCTGTAACTTACTCGTGTTTATTGATTATTTAACTAACAATATTTCTCCATCTTTCCAGGTTCTCACCTTACCCGTCTGCGTGAAGCCAGACGCATTCAAAGGCTGCAGAGGCTGTCATCACCGTCAACCAGCGATGACAACACCACTGTATCTGTGTCAGTGTCGCCGTGTCCAGTCGCCGTCGACAAGAATGCCCAAAACAGGGTCATCCTCGAACTGGCCTGGAAGACGGTCGCCCTCATGCACAAGAACAGACTCATTCAACAAAAGATCATCGCACTAAAAAAGGAAACCTCAGAATTCGTCGCTGCCATCATGAACAACCCTGAAAATAGAAAACGCTACGTCGAACATATCCGCTTGTACGGACCCAACCCACAAGCGCAAATTCAAAACGTAGAAAATTCTCCACTAAAGCTAGAACCCAAGGTGTAAATCGACTCCAATTAACATCGGAACACAATGAGTGAATGAACGAATGAATGAAATGAAAGAAATTTGTTTAGTATGAATGATTGATTGAATGTTACTTAAAGCCTGTTGTTGAGTTATTTAGCTTTTTATCTTTACTTATAGACCTTGTATACTTTACTTATGTCTAACATTGACATTTATTGTGATCAAATTATATAAGAATCATTGTTAAAATCTTCAATTCGTAGTCGTGATTTTCAATATAAATCTATTCCAGTATATATTAGTAGTATTGTATATATTTAAGATTGTAAACAGTTCTTGTTGTTTTCTCACTTATAGTATTGGTTAACCCATCCAGCAATAATTAATAAAAATTTCAGTGTCTTAAGTAAAAATGTTGTGGCTAATGATAACTTCTTGTTGTTATAGAAGTAAGCTGTAAAGAGGTTGTAAGTATGAGGCTGTTATTGATAAGGTATTCATCTTCGTACCATTTGTGATACGGTCAAACATCGCGCCGTTAGGGTTTTAGAAAATGTTATGGCGTATTATTTACGCGGGACCGGAAAGATAGGGTAAAAATGATGTTGTTAAGGGTAATTTAAAGAAGCGTATTGACGTTTTGTCGCTCTTTGTTCCCAGTTATTAGCACCTGATGGTTCAAGCGCAATGTAACGCTGTAATGTGAAGAGTTAAATGTTGTTTCTTATTAGTAGCACAAAATTCTCAAAATGTTATCATATTTCCCGCGAAAGATATAAGTTTTCCGCGAAATATATATTGGAAAATTGACAATCAATGTAAGAAAAATGATTCCAGTATTGTAATCATTTTTCTTACATTCATTTTTCTTAAATAACCATGGTACGAGGAACTCGAAAAGAAAGGTTTTCAAAAAATACTCTTAGCACGTAAATTAAGTTAGTTTATTTAGTTTCTAATTCATTTCTACAAAACACCTTTGTATTCGTTATGCAGGCACTGTGTTAATTGAACCAAGTGAAGAAAATATTAAGTTTTTGAGAAGCTCATTCATTAGGAATTACGTTCTCATTAATATGCCCTTAATATTTATGACAGCTCATTAATTTAGATTTTAATTTTGTAATTACGTTCTAGTAATCCAAAACCACCGAATTGTGGATGTCCTATGTGTGAAAATCTCATACTTATGAAAGAACATCGTAATATCAAAATCATTAAGTTGGGCTTCTCAGAAGTGAAAACAAAGCTTTTAATTTTACTGCGTATATCATTAGTCTGACCTCGAAATCTGTATCACTTGTAGGGGTCATTATCCTGTAACAAATGTACAGACGCACGTTACTGCCATCTAGCGGGAAAACACAAATATGTTCCTCATTTCCTTGGTTCAATCAACAGTGTAAAGCAGCCTTAAACATAGATTGCATTTAATAGAAATTAGTTTAATGAATAATGCACAGATCTACCAATCACTGTGTTCATTTATGTGTACGTATTTATACTGAGTTCAGTATATTTATCACAAAAACATTACTTTAAGTATTACACGCGAAATATTTTTTAACTTTGTATAATTTGTTGAAGCGTCTTTGTAGGTTTGTAACTTAATTGTAGAAGGTAAGGATTCAATATTACAGGGAGTGCGAAATTCTAAAATGCGAATCCTTTGAAGAAGTATTACTGTATGATCGACTTTAAGCTGTTATTTAAGTATAATTTATTGCACAAGGCTCCCTATGTGTATGTTGAATGTACCTACGCTTAAAAATCTTGGCTTTTCTGTGGTTTACTTAGATCATAAGTCAATTTTGAAAAATACACTAGTCTCTCGAATTTTTATTGTTTCATTTTTCTGCCTCAACATAACCCGTAATTTAAAAGTGATAATGCAAACGTCTACAATTTTACATTATCCCTAAACCTAAAAAAAGTGGTTAGCATTGCTAACCATTACTCAAAGTGGTTAACATTACTACCCACTGAAACTGAAAGTCTGAACAAGTTAGAACTTTTAATGGTTTATCTAACAATGAGAAAGCAGATTGGTTGTTTGGAGATTCAGTTCCTAAACATCGCAATTAGGTATCGATCATACCCAAGGCTCTTGATCTTTCCAAATAAAGGCCATCAGGGTGGCAGGCATCATGGCAAAGGATTTTTGTTAGCGCAAATACAAGCGCGTAATACCCTTAGCACTCATAATATTTCGTTGATATCGTCACAAGAGGAGTTGAGCACACCGCGGGATGCTGCGGGATGCTGATGGATGCCGCAGACGGCTTCTGCTTGCCGGGCCTTGCGTGCCATGCCGCGTCGCGTCGTGTCGCCTAGTGAACCGTTTTAATTCATCGTATGAAGTACGCGCTTATAGCGTACTTCTGGTCGCCTTCTAACTTTCGTAATTAAATTAAAAGTGGAACCACTTCAGCAAGAGGTCAGCTGAGGTCATCATCGATTAAGTTCTGACCTATCTAAAACAAAGTATAAGTAGGTACCTAAGTATATTATGGTATATCTAGACCTACTTATTAATAATATGGAAGATACTAGACGAAATTAGGTATAGCTATAGGTATACCGTCGATTCAGAAAAGTGACGTAACAATTTAATTTAAGGCACTGTCCAGCGGCCTTAATAGCATATTAAACTTAGATAGCATGTGCATAAGTATACCTAAGTACTAACACTACTAACTACCGACCTACTAAGCTGCTAACGGTACCTACCAGCTCATCGATGGAATAGTTAACGCCTTAATGTTTTATGAGAGAGAGAACTACTGCCTAAACCGACTTGATTGATGGAAAAGCATATTATTGGTTCTTAGTTAGGAAGGTATTATGTAGGCCACTTTCGTATCGGTCTCAAGGATTGTATCACGGCTGAACCTTTGCTTCATAGTGCTTCTTAACTACCGTTAGTATGAAAACGGGACTTGAAAAATCATGAAATCTTTGACGAAAAGACCGGCCAATGTCTGTTTGAGAATGAGTTATCTACCTAATGGGCAACTGGTTGGATTAATTAGGAAGCCAGAAAGTAACCCGATTGGAAATACCTTGCATATAAGCACCTATTGCAATTTGCAAGGTTTCTAAACGAATACAAATATTTGTTTATTATTTTTGTACTTCTCCCCAATTCTCACGTTTTATTGCATTACTAACAAGCAATAATTAGTAATGAATTACCGTGTTATAAAAAAAATAACAGAACAAAAAAAATTGTTAATAAGCGCCATCTAGCGCCGAGTAGTTGATTTAATTAATTACCGCCATCTACTGATTAATAGAGAATCTAATTTACTACTGCCATCTAATGCGAACTAAATGTACTTTTCAGAAAGACATCTAGTAGCAGTGTACTGTAACGTAAGTACTTCCTTAAAAGTTACCGCGTACTTCCACTAGATGGCGGTTTACATTAATTAAAAATAGAAAATTAAAAAAAAAAAACGAAAAATTATAACCGTTTCCCCTGAACTGCTGAAATGTCAAAGTCGCTTTTCGTGCGCCTCTGAGTAACCGCGTTGTATTTTTTTAACGCCTCAATAGATTTAGATGCGGTTTTCACCATCATTTAGAAAATTTATTCATTTAGAAGGTGTATCATACATTCGATTCAGTCAGCATGATTACGAAGTGTCCTCATTTCACCAAGTTGAATAGAATAGAATATTTTTTTTTTTTGCTGAAGGTGGTATGTTGGTCAAAACTAAAAACCGTCAAGTGCGAGTCGGACTCGCACCACGAAGGGTTATCGGAAAAACTGCCGATTTTTTTATGGCCCCCTTTTATTATTCACTTAATTTAATTTTTATTAAGTATTTATTGTTATAGCGGCAAAAGAAATACACAATCTGTGAAAATTTCAACTGTATATTACGGCCCATGGGCTAGTCATAAGCTTCCGTTTGGCATCCTTCGGGTACGGAAACTAAATAAGTATCTCTACAACATAAGTACCTACTTACCTCTATAGGATCTAAAATAATAAGAAAAAATAAAAACTAACATGGATAAACCGAAACCAACCTGAATTATGTACCTAAGTACAACTATCCTTCTTAAGTTATCTATCTATATCTATACATATAATAAAATTGTAGAAAAGTGGTGTCTGTACAATCGAAATATTTAAAAAAAAAGTAGCAGGGGTTGTTATTATATCGATGCCGAACCCGAGATTGTAATTAATTATTTTTTTGTCTGTTTGTCTGTTTGTCGGTTTGTCTGTTTGTCTGTGTGTTTGTGCACGCTAATATCAGAAACGGCTTATTCGATTTAGATGCGGTTTTCACTAATATATTGTAGTAAGCTTCACTTAACATTTAGTGTTTATTTCATGTCAATCGGTTCATATATAAAAAAGTTATGTCAATTAAAAGAATCACGGCGAACATTTGTTAAGGTATTCTATCAGAGTACGTACACGCCTCGCGCCTGCGCGTCCGTGGCTATATAAAGCGCGCTGAGAGCCGCGCCGGCCGCTGCCATAAGGATTCAGTTATTCGTAGCGAACGCACGTATCCTGGAGAGTATAGGCGAATTTGGGAGAAATGCTATTTGTAGATGCACCCGGTGGAACGGGTAAAACATTTCTAACTAAAGTTATTTTGGCGAAGGTACGAAGCCAAGGTAAAATCGCGCTTGCTGTCGCTTCATCAGGCATAGCAGCCACATTGTTGCCAGGTGGGAAAACTGCTCATACAATGTTCAAAATTCCGATCGATTTAGACCGCACAGAAAGCCCTGTTAGTAATATTTCAAGAAACAGCGATAAAGCGAAGGCTCTTCGTGATTGTAGCCTTATTATATGGGATGAGTCCACAATGGCCAATCGAAAAGCAGTAGAAGCAGTAGACAGAACGTTGCGTGATGTCTTGGATGGATTGGATGGATTACTATGCTTTTTTGTGGCGATTTTCGTCAGACTCTCCCCGTAATACCACGTGGAACAAGGGCTGATGAAGTTAGAGCCTGCCTAAAGAGTTCTCGACTGTGGCATTATCCCTTTGCATTTGACATTAAATATGCGTGCGCAAATTGGAGGCAACGAAAATGCTCAAGAATTTTCAGATTTGCTACTTGAGATTGGTAACGGTGTGTATCCGCAGGAACAAGGAAAAGTTGTTCTTAATGAAAACCTATGCAACATAGTTTCATCAATGCGAGACCTCATATCATCTGTGTATGGAAACGCAACGCAAATACCAACTTGCGAAAATTCCTGGCTTTGCGAAAGAGCTATTTTGACGCCACGAAACGACCAAGCAGCAACAATAAACGCTGAAATTTTGAGCTATGTTCTGGGGGATTATGTTGAGTATATCTCCATTAACAGAGTCATGGAAGAAGGAGAATCTACAAGCTACCCAGTAGAATTTTTAGAATCCCTCAATGCTCCTGGACTACCAGCACATAAAATAAAATTAAAAGTAGGCGTACCCATAATGCTTCTTAGAAATTTAAGCCCCCCAAAACTTTGCAATGGCACCAGGTTAAAAGTGACCAATTTACAACGAAATCTGATAGAAGCAGAGATTTTAACAGGGTGTGGAAAAGGTGAAAGTGTTTTCATTCCTCGGATTCCTCTCATTCCAAACAATTTTCCATTTAGTTTTAAACGAGTCCAGTTTCCAGTCAGCCTATGTTTTGCGATGACAATTAATAAAGCCCAAGGTCAGACGCTGAAAGTTGTGGGTGTAGATCTAAGTATCAGCTGTTTCTCGCACGGTCAGTTGTATGTGGCTCTGTCACGGGTTAGCAATCCTAGGAGCCTGTATGCTTTCATCCCCGATGGCCATACGTCAAATATCGTATACAGAGAAGCATTACTGGTAAATTTTTAGCTACCCAAACGACGGTATATTATTATATAATTCAAAATATGCTGCCCAAAAAGTCACTATTCTACGCGGACGAAGTCGCGGGCACAGCTAGTGAAAAATATGAAAGATAAAAATACCTATTAGAAGTAGGTACCTGGGTATAGCAGTAAGTTATCCAGCTAAACTATATAGAGAGATAAAGGCTCCCGGAGAAAATTGTCAAAACAAACATAATGATCTCGGTATTTATTATAAAGGAAGGATAAACAGACAATGTTACCTACATGTTTATGAACTTCCGCATTACATAAAAAACATATCAAAAGTTTCTTTGCTAACCAATGCCTTCTTTTTGTTAACGGATGTGTTTCGCGAATTGAAACAACTGTATTTATTATCAAATTAAAATATGCGAGAGAAGCTTTTAGATAGGTACCATTATGGTCAATAGAAGTCATTCAAGTCATCAGTATGGCTCAGACAGTCTGACCTAACGCGCACGACACACTGTCGGGAAATCGCGGCGCGACCCTTTATGTATTAATTAACAAACAATTGGACAAATTGTCCAAGAGTTGTGAACTATGCACTATTTATGACGTGCGAAAAGTTGTCGAAAATAGCAGTTTTACTGTTTCCTGAAATTTTTTTGTGTCGACGCTAGTTAAAATGTTTAAGAAGTTATCGTGAATTTTGAATTTTTTAATGTACTATTGCTTCATTATTTTGTAAGTAAACTAATAAGGTTATTATGTGATAATAGTGTAGGTATTATTTCACACAATAGTTCATTAGAATGTATTGTTTTGCCTGGCTCACGTTAGCAGAGATACCATTGCACAGTTCCTATATTTTAATCTTAAATAGTTTGTAGACACTGATCCAACCTTTCCACTGATATATAACACGAATTCTTTGAAGTATACATTAACTCAAGTACACTGGGTCTCTTAAATATTTCTTAAATCTGAATTAAATCTAACTACCTTATGCTTGGAGATCGCCTACTTAAAATAAAAACTTACAACTGGTATTCTTAATTTTAAAAAAATCATCAATTAGGTATAGCATATTTTATTATAAAAAATAAATAACAATATATTATGCACCATTAAGTCGTGTTGCTCGCAGAAAACTACCTACCTATATTTTTTTTTATCTTGAATTTCCTTTGGAGAAGATGAGATAGATTTGCAACCTTCCCATTAATCATAGATTAATAGAGAACTGTCTCTAACAATACCTCATACCTCAACCGTTTACGAAAACAAAAGAAAAACTATTAATAAAACGTTAACATCATTCTCATGAAAACGTGTGAACATACATTGAGACTATTAATAAAAGCTTCATAGCAGATCGTATCGCAATACTTGTCATATCTCTCTAGGTACTGAGTCATAATCTATAGGTATTTGTAGTAAATACTAGGTTAAAACTAACCTCGCTAAAATTCAGAATTGATTCGCTATAAGTATTTTCCTAACTAGCTTCAACCCACGACTTCGTGCGTGTTTTAACATAAAACATCTCATAAGAAACTCGGCAATAGCTTAGCTTCCTAGTAGTGAAAGAATTTTCGGAATTGGATCAGCAGTTCCGAAGATTACCACCTACATACAAACTCACACATTTTACCTCTTTATTAGTACCTAGTAGTTTAATAGATGTGGACAAATCTTGCGCCCTTAACCGAACAACCAATCAAATAATATGTCAAAGCAATCGGTTCCTCTCGTGAAAATAAATCAATCAATCAGGAATGTTCGGTTCAATAGCGACGCCTGCGCATGTGTCGGTACTAAAGTGTTAAAGTATCCACGTTGTGTCGTGATTGAACCTTTGACGTCACAGGGGACGCCATCATGGATTTATTCAATCGATGGGACATTGATGCTATGTAAAAATTGGGAAGGTGAAGGATGAAACATATTTATTTAATATTCTTTTTCAGTAATACCATAATATGTTGTAATCTTTTCTCTAGTTATGTTGCTATGCGATCAACATCGGCCAACGTGCGCGGTTGTTTATACCCACATTTATGGAAGAGCAAGACTGCGCAGGAGCAGCTTCAATTGAAATTGACCCTGAAAATTAATTAAATATTAAATAAAAATAATAAAAATGCATGTTTCGTAGACCGTGCTACGCAGTCGTAGAGGGTAAATGGGGAACGGTGGGGTAAGGCACAGTCAGGGAAATTAATTGCTACGCAAATTACCTACTAACTTAAATTGTCTGAATATTCTAACCACAACTGTCATTATTTGACAGTTGTATGAAATGGAAATAACACGGTAAATTGAGGTAGGTTATTGATTTGCTTTAGTTATTAAGTAATTAATATAATAACTAGTTATTAATTTTCCTGACGATTATCATTAGGTATTAGATAGTATGGCAATTCATAACAAAACCGACTAAGGCTGGATTCGACCAAACAGGAATAAGTTTTATCCGCGGAATAGGAAAACTAAGATTCACTAGTTTTCGTATGGAGAAACTGTCAAAAATTCAAAATGTACAATTCCGCGGATTCCTGTTTGGTCGAATTCACCCTTCAGCCTTTCTCAGTCTGTAGCTATTCCAAAATTCCTTCATTCCACAAGTTTAATTCATAAAAAAAACTGGTCTTTTCAAAAAACATCTCGTGTTGTTTATTTGTTTATTTAATAAAATGATGGCCAGTTCAAAGTTATAAAAGCTCTGTGGTCGTTCAGATTACGTAATATTTTTCAACGTACTATAAAAATGTTATGCAATAACCGCCAGCGTTACTTAAAAGGCCGTCTGTTTGTTTTTAAAGTTATTTATGAGTTTGTTTTTAAGAAGTTACATTCTAAGTAGTAGCGTGTGCTGTGTAATTAACAGGCTAAACTATAAGAACAAAAATAATAGTCAGAAGTTACACATTTTCATGGTGCTTCTATTGGTTTTGCCCAATAACACCACAGGTTGGCTTTTTCTATAAATGGGATTCAGTAATTAAACTCGATGTGTTAAGGCTCGTACACACTGGCGTGATATCGCAGGCGCGACAAGGGTAGCGCTGCCTGTCGCGCCCGCGATATCGCGCCAGTGTGTACGAGCCGCTAAAAAGAAACTCCCTGAACCGTTGCCTGTTATATAACGTAACACATTTTCGTAAACGATTATAACTAATCTGTTTCATTTAGACAGTTTCAACAACATTCATTGCGTTATTTACGTTATTAAGCAGTTTTTTTTCGAACTTATAAAGCAATGGATATGTTTCAAAACGATTCAGACTGTGATTGATCGTGTATTACGCAATTAGGCCCTGATCTTTCTGAAATTTTGTGTCACAGATTTTGTGAAGACGTATTTATGAATGAACAGAAAAAAACCACAAATATCAAGCCTTGTTCCTATAGTTATTTACTCATTTACAATACTTAAGAGCCCACCCAACCTCAGGTTTTTATCTCGCTCGCACCATACTACTCGCGGACTGAGTGCGAGCGAGACGGAGGCGGCAACAAATCAGCAAAAGTTTAGGTAATTGCTTTCTACGGCGATAATAATGGTAATTTCAAAAAAATAGAAAACATAGTCGCTGCTTTATAGTTAGTTCAGTTAGTGTGCCAAGTCTCATGATCTAATATGAAGTATTTTTTTAATAGCAGCGGTTTATTGTTCGGTTTGGAGGTCACTCTAGATTTTTTTTCTATCGAGGATTTTTTATGAAATCGTGTTTTCGGCTAACATAGTCGCTAACATTAGTGTGTAGGTGGAGTAAGTATAACTGCACTGCCTCCTATTTCTAAATCTGTATTTCAAGGTACGCTCGCTCCCGCATTCTTCACAATAGATCTTGTACGAAGTTCAATGATACCAATTACAGTCACGCAAGCGACTTCACTTGATTTAGACACAGATTTGATTGATAGTAACGTTCATTCATTTTGATTTGTCAGGCTTACTGGGCTGAATTGGTTATTTAAAGGATATTGCTTTTGAAACGTGCCTATAATATGTTTTTTTAATTTTTTTTTATTAGCGTAGGTACAATCATCGGCACGATTCTTGAGCGCTGACCTTCACCTGCGCAAAAGTGAGTTATTAGGTCCCTTTACGTATTTTGCCATAAGTGTACGATGCGTAAAGCGATCCCCACTCTTCCGCCGAGCGCTCAAGAACCATGCCGGTATCTATAATTGGTTATTTATTTGTCCATGAATTACATACATATTATAAACTAGGTTTCGCCCCCGGCTTCGCCCGCGTGGAGGTCGGAAATTATCCCACGGTAATGTATTATCGAGAAAAAAGGACCATAATGTGGTAATCCAGGTTATAAAGTATCTGTGCGCCAAATTTCATCCAAATCCCTTCAGCCGTTTTAGCGTGAAAGCGTAACAAGCAAACAAACAAATAAACAATCACACAAACTTACTTTCGCATTATTTATTAGTTAGGATTGAGCTAACGAGCTTTATACAAGCTCGTCAATTATCTCTCAGTTTAATTTGATAGGATCTTCCTACACGTTATAATTACATTATACATATATACCTACATAATTATAATAAAGATAACAGAATACGTTCCAACAGTTTTTAGAATTGTTGTCTGTTTATTTGATTGCGAATCACGTTAAAACGGCTGAACTGATTTTGATGAAATTTGGTACAGGAATACTTAGAACCCAGGGAAAGGACATAGAATCTTTTATATAACTTTTTATCGACATACAACGCGGGTAAAGCCGCGGGCAGAAGCTAGTTTTTAATACATCTATGAAAGCCTTTCTAATCTAAATTCCCACAACGATGTATTATACATTGATCGATCACTGCGGGTACAACTTTTATCGAAATTACACAATTCTATTAAAACTTTTATACCTAATGCTTCCTCAATAAAAGAGGATTTTTTGACTCCATGATTAGTTAGATTATGAAGGTCCATAGTCTACAATATAATATACCATTTACCTATTACGTAAGAATGACTTTATAATACGATATTTTTTCAAGGTTATTAAGTTAAATCTTACGTTGAAAAAAATATGCTGAACTTAGAGCTTTGAGCCTGTACGAATGAACAATAAAATGTATTAAATGTAATTTATAATTTTTCTTGAATTCTGACTGCGATTTTGGATCTCATCTAGAGGAGCTTAATATTCCCATCCACCGTTTTTATTAGGAGATCGGCTAAGTACAATCACGAGCAAAAGTATGTCAACACTAACTAAAATTCAAGAACGAATTACTCTTAAATTAATTATTGAAATCATAGGGTTTTGTGCAGACAGAACTTTTAAATTTTTCATTAAATTGCAATACTTCAATCCATACTGTAAATGAGAAAATAGCTTTAGAATTTTACTTAGTGTTAACATATTTTTGCTCGTGACTGTACGAGTACATTTGATTGTGATCGTCTGCGATCAAACACATAGACGCATTTACAGATCAATAAACTCGTGCTCAAATTGAGGAGCTCATGGCTAAGTAATAACAGCCACACGGGTCGATCTATCAGGTTAAGCTACGCTTGCCGGGGTTGGTCCGTGGATGGGTGACCACCTTTACATATCGAGACTCCTTCGTGCTTCGGAAAGCACGTTAAGCCGTTGGTCCCGGATGTCATTCGTGGATCTTTAACATTCGTTACGGGTCGTCAGAAGCCCGCAAGTCTGACAACCAGTCTTACCTAGGGGTATCGTATTACCCAGTTACTGGGTTGTGGAGGTCAGATAGGCAGTCGCTACTGGTACGATACTGGTATTCAGCTGCATCCGGTTAAATTGGACTGAAAGCCGACCCCAAGATAGTTGGGAAAAGGCTAGGCAGATTGAAACTCGTGCTCAAATTTCGTCCTATGTAACATAATGCGATAGTTTTTTAACTCTTCATTCATTTCATTTAAAATGTCAAAAAAAAACAAGTATCCAGATACTAATGTTACTAGATGCGTTATCTTTTTAAACTATTTATGTATCTGATATCAATCTAAGATAAGAACTTAATATATTATATATTCTATATATATTAAATAATGAATAAGTTCTTATCTTAGATTTGATCTCTTATACATAAAAAGTTTAAAATGGCTTTGGTTATCGAAAAATCTAATGAAAATATATCTAATAATTTAAAAAAATAGTTGTCGGTTTTTTTAGGAAAAACGGATCGGATACTAAGACAGTTTACGTGTGTGATTTAAAAAAAACAATTTTCCTATGTGAGATTGTTCTTTTACAATATTTTCATTGGAACAATCGTAATCTTATTTACGTATTAATTTTATTATATAGAACGGCCGACGCCTATTACACTATCTATTAAACAGTGTAACAGCGAATCAATTTTCACGCCTCCCCCTTAAGACCTAGGCTAAATATTTGTTGATATTCGAATAGCTCATGACCTAAAGAGTGTTGGCAACACAACATTTAGTTTTTAATTACTAGCAATGTTACTAAGACAACATTAAAAAATAAAACATAGTTTAACTAATTAGAAGACAATCAGGCTTCAAGTTGAGATCTTAGTCCAACCAAAGTGGGTCATTGCGTAACACACTAACAGTAGCAATCAAATGGCTTTAATTTTTATAGTTCAACAACATTAACTGCGTTATTTACGTTGTTGAGCAGACAAACTTATCGTACATATAAATAACTGGAGTAGCAATATTCTTCAAATCATTCAGATTTTGATTGTAATTGTATAACGTAATTAGCTAGTCTGCCCAGGATTTCTCCAAGACTTGATTTATGCGACCACCCTTTGCAGTCCTATCGTTCAAGAAGAATCGCAGTCTAATTTGAATAAATGACTTCTGATCTTGATTTCATCTTAAAAATGTTTTTTCACATACACAAATGTTAATTTAACTGCTTCCTTTCGTACTTTACCTTACGTATGCCGTATTTAAAGACACAATTAAAAATCCTTTGTGTCTCGTGTGGACCCACGAGGTTAATCCGGTTAATAAATTGCGCGTGCATATTTCTGAAAACGCCCAGTTTTCAGAAATATGCACGCGCCATTCAAAATAGCCATATATTATTGTGTAATACTAGGCTGTAGACCCCGAGGCTGTTGGAAAATTCCCAAACAGGTTTAAATGATGTCAGTTTATGCCTCCTTTAAGTATCTTAGAAACACACTGAAGTTCAACTCGTAACTAAACTAGTTTGACAGCTCTAAACTTTCGTCTGTTTCCTGTTTTGGTTTTTAGTTAAAGATGGTATTATAATACTAGCTTTTTCCTGTGGCTTCGCCCGCGCGGACGTCGGAAATTATCCCAAGGGAACGTACTGCCGGGATAAAAATTACTGTTTCCTTACCCAGGTCATCATCTACCCATGTGCCAAATTTCATCCAAATCTGTTCAGCGGTTTTAGCGTGGAAGCGTAACAAACTCACTTTCGCATTTATAATAGGTATAAATGAGGCAGATGTTTGACACTTTTTATGAAATAGAACTGGCTCAAATTGGCTTGTAAGGATCGACACTAAATTATATACATTACAAGCTGAAGGCTTGTACACACTGGCGCGATATGGCAGGCAGAGCTACCTTTGTCGTGCCCGCCCCATATTCCTAGAGGGATGTCCTTATAGCCCCCGAAATTCAATAAAGCACGGCTTTTTTTAGTAGATAATAACATTACGTTACATAAATTATCTAGATGTTTAATACTCTACGTTATAAAACCTAATGTGCTTACAGAGCTCGATTTTTACTATTAATTCTACGCATGATCGTTTTTGTTGAGTTTGTTGAGCTTCAACTTTTCTGTTTTGATATTCACATTTTCTGGGGCAGGTGGAGTCCATTAGACTCTTACTGATTCAAACCACGTGTTGGTTCTCACACTACCGTCCTCTGGTCATCATCCTCACCACACATTTCAGACGAAAGACGTCCACCGAAAGACGTCCACCGAAAGACATCCATCGAAAGACGTCCACCGCTGGCCATGGGCCTCCCCCATGCGTCGCCACAGAACCGGTACTGTGCTTCTCATATCCACGGGATTCCTGCGGCTTTCAAAAAGTCATTGGTCGTGAGAGGCCTTCCGGTACGCGGTCACCACTCCAGAACCGTTCTCCATCGGCCATCTGTTCTGCGAGCAATGTGCCCTGCCCACTGCCACTTAAGTTTGGCAATTCTTCAGGCTATGTCGGCAATCTTGGTCCCTTGCAGATCTCTTCATTTCTGATCGATCACGTAGGGAAACTTCAAGGATAGATCTCTATTGCCCAAGGCTGACTATGTCTTTTGAAAATTCAATCCAGTTCAACTTCGTGTAGGTAAATAAATACTTAGAATTTCTCACAAATAACATAGTTAATTAGTTTTGCACAATATCCGAACTTGGATGAAAATTGGTATGTATATTTTTCGCGTAACTATTAGGTACCTCTTTCCTAGATAAACGTGTTGTGAAGCAGGGTTAAATACACACATCAACACGGTCTAGGGATATTTTTAAAAAAGCGAATTACTATCAATGTGTTAATTATTTATATGACATGTATATATTTAAAAGATACGTTATTTAATATTCTACCATTTTTTAATAATGGTTAAGGTACTTCGATTAAAATTTCAGGATTTTATGGAAAAAAATGAAGCATAGACGGAAACCGTATATGAATTAACTTTTAATTTATGAGTAAAAACTGAAAAAAATAGAAAAATCATTTAATTTGTGTTTATAAACTTGAAGTTAGTAGTCTGAGAAAGCGCCCATGATGTTCATAACACATCGGCAACGATTCGGCATGCTCAGAACAAGGTTGTCAATGTCTTGCTGCGGAATATTGTCCCATGTCCTTCTGAGGTGCGCAAAAAGTTGATCTTCTGTAGCCAGATTTTCAGGAACTTCCTTCAGAGCTCTTCTTTGCAGCATATCCCACGCATGCTCAATGGGATTTAGATTTGGCGATTAAGCAGGCCAGTCTAAGGCCCTAACATTGTGTGTATGTAACCAAGCTGCTACCGTTCTCGCCGTGTGTACCCGGGCATTGTAGTGCATGAGCAGGAAATCTTGCCCCATTTGTGTTCTGTGGGGCAAGATTACGGGCCCCAGCACCTGTTGGACGTATCGTTCTGCCGTCATATTGCCCCGCACCCAAACGAGATCCGTCCGTCCTCCAAGACGAATTCCTGCCCAAACCATAATTGTTCCTCATTGGTATGGGTGAACTTCCTGAGGGTTCTGAAGACGGCTCCATCGTCCAGGAACTCGCCAAACACGCGTCCTTCGTGAATCTGGATGGAAGCCGAAACTGGATTCATCCGTGAACAGCACATTGGACCATTGCTCACGGCCCCAGTCCACGTGGTTCCGAACCCATTCTAATCGTCGTCCACGATTGCCTCTCCGTAAAGGTGGCACCCGGAGTGGTCTACGAGAGCATAGATTGCTTTCATGCAGTCGCCTTCTTACAGTTTGGTCACTCACAAGCACTTGGTGTTCCACTCGCAGCCTTTGGACCAATTGAGTCGCCGTTGCATTTGGTTGAGCTCGCGCAGTAATTTGCAAAAATCGGTCTTGTCTGGGGGTAGTGATGCGACTTGGCCCCCGGTGCCTCTCCGCTACTTCACCTGTGGCACGATAGCGTGTCCACAATCTTGAAATTACATTTTGGTGGGTCTCTATGGCCTCAGCAACATTACGCTGAACAGACCCAGCTTCCAGCATTCCCACAGCTCGTAACATCTCCGCCCTCGTCAAATGTTGGCGTTGCATGGCTACAATACCTCAATTTTAACTTTATCTTTCGTTTAAAAATGAAAAAAAACTGTAACTAAACGTAATTCGTATTGTTTTCTAAATTTCGCACAAATGAAAATTCCCTCTCCTACACATCAAGACATTTTTATGCCACCGAAACAAAAGAATTTTCAAAAATTTGAATTTGGAATTAGTCTGAGATAAATTACAAACAAATCGGTGTATAAAAGATTCCAATGCGGCCAGTACTTTTCGAGTTATTTAATTGAGTATGAAATATCCCTAGACCGTGTTGATGTGTGTAATATGTAGCTATACTACATATTATTTAACCCTGCTTCACAAACACCTTCTCACTAATTTCTTGATTTAAGTCGATAATTGATGTTAATTATGTTATTCAATAGAAATAGTACAAAAATCATTTAAACTTGATCACCACTTTGTTAGAAACCAATTAATTTCTCATTTTAAAATGATAGTAGCAATTATTAAAAATCGTTGATATATTTACTGTGACTAGTTCGTTACCAGCCATAGACACTACGGTTTTAAAATATACAGGGTGTCTCAAACGTAGTGGTCCAAAGACAAATGAGGTAAAGCGAAGGGCTCCACCTATCATTAAAAAATTTAAAAGCTGGGATATTCTGAACAGTTCAGAAAATTTCGCTATTATTATTTTCAAGAAATTCGTTTTTAGTTATTAGTTTAAATCTTGATAGAAAATGCCTTGCCAGGTTCAGATCTGGGCTAGACAAGGGTCAGTCTTCAACTGTTATAAAGTCCGGAACGTTGGTTTCTAGCCTGGCTGGGGTAGTTCGTGCCTTGTGACCAGGTGCAGAGTCCTGGTAGAGAGTCCACGGTACATTTTTAATAAGTGTATTGCTGAGAGGTTTCACAACACGATCCAAGACAGTCTCTTGATACACTTTGACTGAAGTCTTCACTGCTGACACAAAAATGAAGCTTTGTGACTCCTTGATAAGTTACCCCGCACCAAACCATTATTGACGCAGGATGGTGACCACGTTGTTAGCGTATCATTGTGTCATTCAACGACACGCCGACATTGTGTCTCTTAAAAAATCTCTGCAGCAAGCAGTGGCAAAATTTCCCATGGAAAAAGTGTGTAAATCCATAGATTCGTGGCCAGACAGATTAAAGGCCTGTATGCAAAGCTAAAGGTAGCCATTTTGGATAGAAGACATAGAAGTATTTTAAAAAAATTGCTGAGACTTCAATAAATATGTACAAGTTTTAATAATTATTACATTAATTCATTTAAAAAATGCGTTTTTTTTTCAACAGAACTTATGGCTGTACTATGTATTATTTTTAAAACAAGACTAGTTTGTGTATTAGTTACAGAAACGCAAACTTTCGCCAAAACTTTTTGTAGCAAAGTTAGGAGTTATTGAATCAATCTGGGTTATTGCTGAAAATTGTTTATGGGCTTTGGAGTTCTAGGTATAAGTTTTGAGGGCAATAAGGGTCTATTTCTGTTTGATACGGGAATAAAAAACTGTGTTTCACGACTTTACTCGTACAATATATAATTTGAAGAGATTAACCAATCTGTCAGAGTAGGTATGTCATGTATCTGACAGATTAGCTCTGTGTTAAACTATAGACATAAAAACGTCTTAGCTAAATTAGTGGACTGTATGAAATGAGGTTTTAATGTTTGTGTGCAGTACGCCTGAGTGTGTAAAAAAGTTAATTTTAATTTTGGCAATAGGATTTACGGGATTTATGCATCACAAGTCCATTGCTACATAGCTAATTGGTCCTAATTAGTATCATAAACTATTTCATTGCATCCAAATTGCGCAATGTTAATCGAATTGCGTATTTTAAACAAGAGAGCACACCACTGGCTCACGTATATTTAAAGTGTCCCCCAGGGCGTTTTATAAGTTACAAAAGTTCGGTGAATTGGAAAAAAAAATGATATTGCATAACTTTGTCATGTGGTTTTGGTATCGTAAAGAAAAAAGGCAGTAACGATAATGAATATTCATTAGTAGGCCTTAATAGAAGAAGAGTGACATGTAATTGATAATAAAGGTTTACTAGCTCTTAATGAGATCCAATTAAACCATTCTATTTCGTAAGAATTTGTAAATAATATGAAATCGTGTTGACTTTTTTTTACAAAGATACTGTTTTAGCTAGCTTTTTTCTTATTTTCGTATCGACGACGGGCGGTACAATAATATTAGGCTGTGTGTGAGGCCACTTCCTAGTGATTTAGCTGGAAATAAGAAGTGGCCCAACAAACACCTTGTACCTATACCATTGAGCGTGCATTCTGAAAGTGGGCAACCTCGCAAATAGCTGTCAAATATATCGCTGTTTTGATTTTGGGAATATTATTGTATGGATATATGAAATGTCCCTAACTACACTCCATTTATTATAACATTAGACGAATAAAGGTTAACACCCTTACGTTATTTCGATATAAATGTATAATAAACTTAGATATTCCACGGTAAACCCAAAGCAATCAATTTTCAGCAAATTTCAACAATATTACACAATAACTGTATTTAGCCGTTATTTGTCTAATGCTAAAATAAAGGGAGTATAGTGAGCTAAAATGCTGATAATGAAAAATGTAATAATTAATATAGTAACCCCGAATATTTCGTTATAGATGTAAAAAAAAGTATTTGGAAACTTTCCAAACGCCCTTTTTACACCCAAAACGGTTACAACATCAAATTCAGTGTTATAATTGCAATTCATTGTTAAAATTTTATATTTCCATACAGTAATATTGCCAAATTAATCATAACATGTAAATATTTGACAGCTATTTGCGACGTTGCCAATTTTAGAATGAACGCTCTTATTGGACGATTTCTGAATTATAGTAGGTAACTTAGCAGTTTAAGTTATATTTCAATCACTTATTAGCAAATTATATTATATATTTTATTTTTATTTTATATTATATTGGCTAGATTAGTAATGTGAATTTATATAGGAACAACACTTTATATAGGAAAAAAACTACCTACATATTAAGGAATTCTATCAAAGTAACCGAAACTTTTACCGGTTTATTCGATCTCAGCTACTTAGCATACCAAAGATAAACAACGTGTTCCTATAAAACTTTTTAAGTTCTCATTACTTTTATATTTTTAACACCAACCAGTTTTTGTCATTCTTGGTGTCGTTAAACGTGTTTAAACCTTTATTGAATTAAATCAAGTTCGTTCTTTCATTCATTCGGATGTACAGTCAGGGAAATTATAACACCCTATGATAATAATATACAACTGTCAAAGAATGAGAGTAGTGATTTGAATATACGGGATGGTCTGTGCCAAAAGTATTTGATGAAAGTGTAAACAAACATTCCGCAATTATTCACTAAAGGGAGTTACGCATATCTGTATTCAAAAGTAAAGTTGAAAACTTTTGAATTATCTCAAATCAAATCAAATCAAAATATTTTATTTCACATAAACCTACATGGGCACTTATGAAACGTCAGAAGCTAGGTGCACGGTTCCAATTGGTCGTTACCTATGGAGAAGCCGGCAAGAAACTCCACGGTTACCTACTCTTTTAAAAATAAATGGGTTTTACAATGCTTTCAAAAATGTACAGTTTGAATAGGTATGAGAGGACAGTGTAGGCCTATCAACAAGATACTTAACAAAATAGAAAATAGTCTGCAAATCGACAGTCTGTTGCGCCTACAAAGGTCTCACATTCACAAAATATAATCTAAATATGTTAGACCCTTTCATCGCATTGTATATCGTACTGATCATATTGCTATGATCAGTACGATATTTTACGGTAAAAAGTTGGGATCGCACGCCAAGATCCCACTGTTCATACGGCTAGACAACTGCAGTATGATACTGCCATGTGATCCCAAAATTATACATTAAAATATCGTACTGATATTCGACGGGTGAACGAAAGTTTACTATGACAATAACGATAAAGATTTGATTAATTAAGAGCAGAAGAATGATTATGGCCAATATTGTGATGAAAATAATAATGAAATTGACCTTACCTTATGACGAGTTGCCAGTTTAGAGCTAAATTTAAAAAAATAAAATAAATAAAATACTTCATAGACCATAGGTGAATGCTTCTAAATATTTATAGTACTTAAATTAGTATTAAAGGCATATAAAACTGTGACAATTAAATAGGACATTTCGTTATTATGTTATTGCTAAATAAACGAAAAGCTTAGATTTCAAAATGTCAAGTCAACAATTTTATCAAAAGCCTATAAAATAATGTCTACATTGAGCATTGTCGAATATATTATAAGTGCGTCATCAGCATTTAATTTAAACATAATGACAAAAAAAAACAAATTAGTAATCATATTTATGTTTAATAACTAACAATTAGGCGGAAACAAAATGACAACGACACGCTTAGGAAATGCATTTCGAATTTGGAATCAGTGCGCGATGGTAGCATTCTTCGTACGTTTAGATCTACCTCGTATTTAGTGAAATTTTCCCTTTTGCTCCAGTTACTTAATTTATTAACTATCGTGAATTTTAATAGAAACTGTGCAATCAAAATCTTTGTTACCAGCAAAAGAAAAACTGTTTCCAACAAAATTATTAGAAAATGTGATAAAAAAACAATTTGAATAACTCAAAATGGCCGGGAATAATGACTGTTGACAGACCTCTTCACATTCACAGTAACATAAAATGAGAATTAGACATTATCTAGTAAATGTTATCACAATACATCATTAAATCTCCTACAAATATTATGTGCGAGCAGTGTCAATAAATACATAAAACGCGATTGTTGTGTTTTCATAACTTACTTCAACAGTGCAGTGTGCCATATTGCATTTAAAAAAACAATTAAAATGACGACAGCCGAAGATAAAAAGTCAATCAGCCGATCCAGAGTTATTTTATCACAGGTAAGTGTTTATTTTATTAATCTTTTACAACAAACTATTTATTTATCAGCAATTGTCTGTTTTTTTTTTCATAATTATCTTTATTTTATATGGTTAACTATGAAATTATATTATAGCTAGTCATTACTTCATTAGCTAAATTCCAGCGTAATTTATAAACCGAAAAAAACATTATTTGAAACTACACGAAATAACAAAAAAACTGTCATCTCATTTCACGATCTACCTACGCCTGTAAAAAAAACACAAACTTAATAAGGTTCAAATTCAGTGCTGAATAAAATCCTGAGGACAAAAATGCTGGCTGGTTTTGATTAAGTTAAAGATTTTAAAAAAAAAAATAATCGAATAAAAAAAGGTTATGTATGTTTAGTAATGGAAGTAGGTTCCTAATTATTTTTGCTACGTGTAAATTATGGATATAAATATTTTGTTGTTTTTTGTCCAGTATAAAATAATGTTTGTGCTATGTGTTTTGCTAACTATTAGTGCAATCAAGAACGACATACCAGGGGCCTAAGTCTACTAATTTATAAACGTTACAATGGTCTCTCAATGGCGAGTTTTTGTCAGATTTAACATACAAAAACTGTCAAAAATTCACCATTGAGAGACCATTGTAACGTTCATATATTAGTAGACTTAGGCCCCAGTTTATTACTTAAAAACAGCCGTTTCTAAAAATAAGTTTGCGGTGTTCTTCTCCATCACTCGCCACTCACAAGGTAAAAATATTCAATTTGCATCCAAGCAATTTATGATTAATTCTTTTCATACAACGGGCTACGCATATAACTATTATTTTTTTATTAGCCTGCAAGAGATCAGTCTCAATTTGAGGTCAGTGACACCCGTATAACAATCATTCATTTCAATGCGTAGGCAATGGTAACTAGTGCAATGTTAGAAACAATCTATATTAGTTAAAGTTCAATGAATATTAGGGATACTTACGATATATTATTAAACAGATATGTTGTGAGCGCGCGCATCGTGAAGACTCGGAAACGTCCTAATTGGGACGTATTGTCTAAAGACAAGTTTAATCTGCGGAGTATTATGTTCTGTGAGTCTGCGTCTCGCATGGCGACGAGCGATACGCTTTGTTGAAGTTGCTGTACGGAACACTTTTTTCGGTTGTTTTGTGAGTGTATATAACGTATCTGTTTATTAGAATATCATTGTATAAATCAGTATTAAAAACTTTATACAAAAAAAACACTACAAAGTGAAAAAGAACTTTAATTTTGGAAGTCGGTGGCTTTGGTTTTGAATTTTCGTTGTTTTGCCATCGACTTCCAAAATTAAAGATATTTATCACTTTGTAGTGTTTTTTTTGGAAGTCGGTTTCTTTTTTTTTTTTTAGTTGTGCTGCTCCCCCCAAATTTGAATATAACAACCTGCTATGTACAAGAACTGTGACAGGAACTTATTAGCACATATTATTGAAGCTATCTCAAAAACTACCCAAGCAAAGTTAATCAAATTTTTATGGGACGATCGCGCAAGCTTCTTCTACCAAATGAAAAAACAATTTTCAAAATCCGTGCACAATTTATTGACGAAAATATCGAGGGACAAACAAAAAAAAACTTACATAAGCTCCGAACATAGAACCTCCTCCTTATAGTTTTAAACCAACAAACAAGAAGAAGGCCAATTCCCGTAATAAAAAACGCTCAAAATCTAGTCGCTATCACATCTCAGTGGCAATCAACGTCGAAAATTTGTCAATAATGTATGGAAATTGAAGGTATTTTCGACAGATTGAGACAGGATGCGAACATTCCTAAAAAATAAGGTAGCCCTTCAGAGACCCCAAAGTTCGTTTTTTAATCCCAGAGACTAATTTGACATTTCAAGTGATTATTGTTTGTTTTTTCAATTTGGAGTTTGACATTTGCACCTGTCAAATTAGTCATTAGGATTAAAAAACGAACTGTACCACGAACGCGCGTCTTAAACGGAACTTAAATTGGAACGATTTTAGAATCTAAAATACGACTATCCAATAGTACTCGTATTTTGGTTAATTTTTTTGTGACAATCACAATTTTTACCACCAATAGTAAATAAAAGTATTAGCTGCGCCCCGCGGTTTTACCCGCATAAGTCTCGATCCAGTAGGAATATCGGGATTTTAATGAACAATAATGAAAGAAAGGAAATAAGGAAACATGCATTTTGGCTATATTATATACTAGCTGCGCTCGACAGTTTCTCGATCGTCTCGATAAGTCTCGATCCAGTAGGAATATCGGGATAAAAAGTAACCTATGTCCTAATCCAGGTCATGGTCTACCCATGTCCAAACAAACTCACTTTCGCATTTATAATATTAAGTTAGTATGTGAGTAACGAGTATTTTTCCATTTTTTTAATCGTTGTTTGACTTTAGTTACTATTATGATTAAATTAAAGTATTTTATGGCTTGTTATGGTATGAAACTAGGAAATAGTATATCAATATCCAAATTTGGTTTTTAATTACACACTGAGGCGTCGAAAACGACCTTACACAAAATTAATATACATGGCCCAATCAATCAATCGTTTATATTTAGAAGTAAAAACGTGTCTCATTATCACTACATATTAGAAAACAAAGTCGGGTGCCGCGTCTGTTTGTCTGTCTATCTGTCTGAACGCGATAAACTCAAAAACTACGATTTTCGAACGGTTTGCACCAATGGACGGAGTTATTTATGACGAAGGTTTAGGTGTTTAATTGATTAAGGGTTTAGTGTAAATTGGCTAAAATATGATGATGATTGTTGAAGATGTCGTAAAAAATCATTCGCTTTACTGGTGTGCGCAAAATCATTTAAATAAAAACCGACTCTTGCAACGACACAATAAAGTGCAATTCAGGTCGCACAGCGCTAATTACCTAATGTTATATTCACCTAGACGTTGCCTCTCTTTCTATCGCGTAACTCTTATATCTCCTGACTACGTTACGCTCACTGAATTGGCCCGACAAGACGAGGCCGCCGCGTACTTGTAGCTTCATAACTAAAACGCAGAGTGAACCATCTGTAAAGTTATTACGGAATTAATACATTGTTTACGTGGATTAACACATAGGGTACTTTTAATCCCGGTAGTACGTTCCCGTGGGATATTTTTAGACATCCACACGGGCAGAGCCGCGGGCAAAAGCTAGTACTTCATATTTGTGCAATTAGTGACCATAAAGCTATTATCGTTATAAAACTCACAAGCTAATTATGTGAAAAAATCAATCGGCTTTGGTAATAATTGGCTTCAAAAAACTGTACATATCGGTAAGGCATGTTTCCAGTTATGTGCGTTCCAAGTTATCTTGAACATTAAAAAAAAACTAAATATATGTATTTCGGCCGCGAATCAGATTTTGATCAACATATAGGTAACCCGATAGAGACCTGAAAATAAAAAAAAACGTAAGTTGATATTCGCGGCATAACTGGTACATTATTTGCGAAAGTGAGTTTGTTTGTTTGTTTTATTACGCTTTCACGCTGAAACGGCTGAATGGATTTGGATGAAATTTCGCACATGAGTATACCATGACCATACACATAACTTCACACATACATTGATACACACACATACTCCTCCCTTCCTACTCACGCACATACACACCCCTACACTCACACAACACCCACCCATATTTTGGGAAAATACTAATATATTATAAGCATTTGAATGGTGAATCGACACACTTTCACTTGTGTAAAGCTCAATTTTATTTAATACCAATTTTGGCCGATCACTGTCTCTTAAGATACAGGCCTCCTAGTTTAAGAGACAGGGTTCATTATTATTTGTATACCTAGACTATTCGTAGACTTATCTAAATCTTTTGTGCTCAAGGCTTTATTATGTTCGTTGCATTTCACCCGCTTTCCTTTGAATTGTGTCTGTGTGTATTATTTGGATAAATAAACAATTATATTATTATATTATGAGCATCCTGGACAAAGACGAAGTTGCGGGCTACAGCTAGTAATCAATAAAACATTTCCTCACAAAAGATGAAAAGTGAGGTCATTAAACGGTTATAAAGACTAGGTGATGCAAATTTTTGACTAAAATAAGACTTTAAATTCAATAAATCGTTATTTGTGAGAAGATAAACATATTATTCAGAGGCCAAGATAGAATCTTATCTTAATTATTGTGGGCTATCAATTTGGCACTTAGAAAGAAGCATCCAAAAATATAAAAACAAGCTTACATAATGTTTATAGAATATATTTTAAGCACAGCCGGATCTTCTCTTTAAGTCATTGAAAATATTAGGTACATGTCTTCTTTTTAATTTACCTTCTAATATATTTATTGTTGTCTTATTTATAAATGTTTGATGTAAATTAATTGCCTGAAACACAGGTTTTCATAAACCTAGATCTACATTACAGTTAGAATTAAATTTTCCTCGATTGTAATTAATGTAAATCATAATTTTACTTTAAACATGATTTTTTTTCTCATTAGCACCATAAGTACCTTCGTTTTGTATAGAGAAAAGTGTAAACTAGGTATCAGGTATAATTTTTCGATTTCCGAGGCTTTATAATTTCGAGGGCTGAGTTTGAGTTTTTAGGAGTTATGCGAATTGGTATTTTTTTTTCTTCTCACACGTTTATTTAATGTCATAAATATGTAACAAAATAAGACTTACAAAAACCAAAATATTTATGAATAGTCATTTCAACCAGGGTTCCCCGATCACACCACAGAGTGGTACTGTTAAAACAACCACTCACTTTTTTGATTAATGCATGAATTTTTTGATCGTTCAAGAATAGAAGATAATGAAAAGCTTTTACTAGAGAAATGATCAACCACATTTCGGTGGCAAAGATAAAAAAAAAACAACAAAAATACAAAAAACACAAACAAAAATAAAGATATATATTTTGCTTATTATTGAAATGAAAAGGTGATCTCTACCGAGTGGTTTTTAATAATAAAAGCACTCGTTATAGATCACCTTTTCCGTTTTATTCGTTCAGATAAATATCTGGACGTGGTATCTTGTATGGAAATCAATATTTAAAATTGTTTTTATAATATGAATATATTTAACAGATCATTTAAAATACTAAACAAATATTTCTCTCACATTTATCGTGCATAAAGCATCGTTTATATTCATTTAGATAAGCTTTAATAGAAATCTATATTAAGTGTTTAAAAGATAACGCCTCAGCCTTGACTTACGCATCAGTCTTCAGACGACTTCGCATATACTTACCTAAATATGATCGTCATCAGACTCTAAGGTCCGTATTACAGAAGGAACCTCAAGCATTGAACTCTGTTTAAAACTAGTTTTGAGGGTCGTTTTAATTTTCTATCGTTCCTCAATCATAGATTCATTGATCAACGTTCAGCTGAGTTTGGCTTTATTTTAGATCGTTACGATCGTTCGAACCTAAGCAGTGATTGGATCTGTAATCTCCTAAGTGTGGTCGAGACTGCGCTAGAGCATTGATTTACATGCCAATTATTGTTTTGTTCAAGTCTATCTGCATTGTCGAGTTTTTAATTATTGATGTTTCTTGAATGATTACTATCAAAATGGATATACAATTTGGAGAAGCTGATCATTATATAATTCCACAATTGAATCCATAATGTCCACAATTGAACATGGGCTTTGAACAATAATCAACAGTCATAGATATTCATTACTGGTTTAATCACCTTACTTAATTACCTGCCAGTTTTATATCTCAGTCCCCTAGTTAGAACATTTAATAATGTAACTGTTAGCCATACCTTTATCACACTTAGTCCAGACATTTGTTAATGAGTAGGTAGTTCTAACTCCAAATAACTTGTAATCAATTAATGATCTCAAACTCAAACTCAAAGCATGATCAGCACCATTTAGCTCAACCATTTTGAAGGGAACTTAACGATCCAACACATACGCCACCACCAGCGAGACATTTGAGTGAGCATGACATACTCTCAGCCGCCAGGGCACATACAAGTCAATGAAAGACGTACCCAGTACATGGTTGCTTTATAGAAGGTATGTGAGCAATCAAATCAATCAAATCATAAGTTTTGTCGTTTCAGTGACACGATAATGTTGACACAAAACTTTTCTCATTTAGGTACAGATCGTTCACAATAACTTTTAATACAAATAGAGTTCAAAATGGCGACTGACAGACCAGTGCTACCAATCGCGATGCGGGACAAGTTATAATGAACGCACTGTTTAAAGGCATAAATTATTTCATCACCACTGCTCACAAAAAAGTGAAGGAAAACATTTGAGGAAACCGGCTTGTACTAGAACCAAAAACTTCTAAGACATGCGCCATCTACCAACCCGCACTGGGCCCGCGTGGTGGATTATGGCCCACTCACAGAGTGCAGGCCTGTGCCCCAGCAGAGGCTGATTATGATAAGATATCCTAGGTATGGGGGTACCGTACCTCGTCGAGTCGTCAGAAGCCCGAAAGTCTGACAACCAGTCTTACCAAGGGGTATAGTATTACCCAGTTACTGGGTTGTGGAGGTCAGATAGGCAGTCGCTCCATGTAAAATACTGGTATTCAGCTGCATCCGATCAAACTGGAAGCCGACCCCAACATGATTGGGAAAAGGCTAGGCAGAATGGGGGATACCGTACCTGAATAGGTACCTACATAGCTTTTTCTTTATTTTAACTAAGTAAAATAAGAAATTATCTTTTTTTGCAGGTACTAGCATGTCTAGCGTTAGACTTCTTGCTGATCGGGCTGGGCCTGTCCATCAGTTTCGTCACGATGGTGTTACCTGAGGTGCTGAATGCCAAAGAAGGATTGTCTATTACTAAGAAACAAGCTTCGTGGTTTGGTGAGTACATCTTCATAATTATTGTTATCATAATATGTATAACATAACCCCTGTTTGGGAAAAGGCTAAGGTCACTTAATAAAAAAATTAAAAAAACATTTTCTATGTTGTATTCTAGATAAAATTATAAAAATGTTTGACCTTTCAGAATTTCGTTATCTTAATTAAGTCTGGTATTATCTTTATTGTATCTTATAATACAAGGTGCAAAAGTAGAGATATAGTTATCTAACAAGAAATCTTAATATGCATCAACTGATAGTGTATTTGCGAATACCATCTTCTTTCAAGGCTCGTACACACTGGCGCGATATCGCGGGCGCGACAAGTGTAGCGCTATCTGTCGCGCCCGCGATATCGCGCCAGTGTGTACGAGCCGTTAATCCCGATCCATTTTTACTTAATAGGTCATATTTCAGTTTGACTGATGTCGATCATTATCTTAATGATATCAGTGCAATGTGGTATATTTTTTTTAAATAAACTCTATACCACCCTAATTGCGTAACACACTTTCAATCACAATCTGAATGATTTAAAAGGATATTGCTAATCCTTCATGTGTTTGAAAGATTTGTCTGCTCAACAATGTTAACTCAATGAATGCTGTTGAACTGTCAAAATGAAATCCATGTCATACCCAAATACCCCGCAGTTCCGGCAGTGTTCTTGAGTTATGCCATTAGGAATTTCTCAGTAGAAGCCCGGAGTTAATATTAGCTACTTAATACTCAATAAATGTGGGTGTACCTCAAATTATGTAGATGATACCTTCACTGTAAGAAATTAGCTGTTCCATACTAAAGCTTTCGTGATTTGAAAGTTGGTCGTTTATTAAAAGTTATTCAGTTCCAAGCACTCCTTAAAGTTTTAAAGTCATTTTTTTTACACCTTATACAGGATGGATTTTTGAGATGGGGCGGCAAGGGCAACTACCTTAACCGTTGTAGCTACTGGAAAATCCACCCTGTATAGCCCTCCTTATCGATAACCTATTTTTCTTTCTTTTTCGGGTGGTGACTATGGGCCAATGGCGCCAATGGGCCTCTGACTTAGCTTCACATGCCGTCGAGAAATATCTCTCAGTCATTAGAAACTATTATTTTCCAGCGTGTGCCCAAATTTATGACTCATAAGACCGAATTTAGTTTTATATACAAGAAATACAAACGTGTTGTTTTGTTATTCGAAACCAAAACGACTAATACCGAAGTTTATATTCAAATTGGCAACACAAAATCGCAAAGGAATAGAATTTCACAATATTATTTCATGCATCGCTATTCTTCAACATAAGGCCAGTTACTAGGGGTCAGTTATTGTGTAGGCAGCAAAAATTGGCACATGTAGAAAAAACTAGATTATATTTATGCAAATTATAATTTTAGCTCTGTTGATTGGCAGTACTTTTCCCGTCTCTAAATTGTATGTGTGTGACGGTGGAGGGTAGGTGTCTTTGTTATCATCAGCCATATTTAACCAAGCCATATTAAAAAAAGGCTTCAAATTCAACTTAATTTAAAAAAATAAAGATGTCATGAGCAAAGATATCTTCCAATTACGCAAGAATCAAAAGCGATAAAAAAAAAAAAAGTTAAAAAAAATGGTACGTCTTTATGACACCATACTGTTATGCAATTGATCTTTTGTCAAAGTCGCAATTGTTATTGCACGAGAAAATTGCTAAATCATGAAATCCATCAAACAATGCAGCCTTTTGCAGTCTAAACCAGGAAATATTCCGTAGGCCTACATTCTAAAATCAGCCGATTACGCAAAAAAATGACGA
This sequence comes from Eupsilia transversa, assembly GCA_914767815.1. Lineage (NCBI taxonomy): Eukaryota > Metazoa > Arthropoda > Insecta > Lepidoptera > Noctuidae > Eupsilia > Eupsilia transversa. The sequence goes on along the minus strand of OU611893.1, from coordinate 8,593,707 downwards.
GGTCGAAAAAATGATATGGATGCAATTTTATAGCACTGCTTAGTATCGATTATTTATAAACCGTAACGTTACCGTACGGAGCTATAACTTAATAAATAATTATTATGCAAACCAGACATTTTATACATTCATTAGTGTATATATTTCACAGATTATTTCGCGAGTTATTTGGTTTTACATGTCGGAAATTGAAAATGAATATTTATATTATTTATCCTCTAATGTAAGTTTTAAATATTTTAAGCTAATAATGCAACCCGTCTTGAGCCAGCTCGTGCCTTCTCTTTATGAGAAGAGGCCTTTGCCCTTCAGTGGGACTATAATAGCCTTGTATTATTATTACTTTAAAGCCAGAATTTTAAATTGGGTGATTACCACACAAAAAGTAACATTAATTTATTCTACTAAGGGTGAATCCGACCAAACTTTTATACCAAGTATAGGTAAAAGTTTGGTTTTGGTTTACTCCGAATAAGTTTTGAATTTTTGACAGTTGCTCCATACAAAAACTGTCAGATGTCAATTTTATTCCACCGATAAAAGATAACTGTATTTGGTAAAATCTGCCCTAGTTACTGTAAAGACTTTTAACAGAAAATCAAACGAGAATATTTCGCGATGTTTAATTTTTCTTTACCCCAATGGGATTGTGCACCAATCGCCTTAGTCGTAGATCTAAATACCTAGTAGTAAGTAATAGGTAATTGTGTTTAATAATGCTATCTTACACAAATTGCAATACGCGTATTGTATAATGCCTGGATTTATCGTCAAGAATAAACATAGTCTTAAACTAACATAATGTTGATTCTAGAATCTAGATTATTCATTATATTGTCAATAACGTAGATTATATTGCCTGTTTGAGATCGCATTACAATAAACATATTTTATGTAAAGAATATGCAGTCTGTAAAGTAGATATTATTATATAATAGCCTTGAGATAAAAGCTATTTTAGTATTTTTTATATTATTATTTATACTAATATAAAATACTTACATCGTGTTCTCATGCCATACGCTAAAATGTCTATACATCAGAAGCCTATTAAGTCCACGTCTCAAAGTTATTACAGGAAACTTTATGACCGCATCCGATATTGTTGTGGCGGCATCTACACCGCCACATACGAACTACGCATCAAAGACCTGACGTCACAAGTCCTACATCGCGGTATAAGAGTTTACCGAGCGATTAACATATATAAGACTATCCGACATCAATCCTTGGGCAATTGCCCGCCAGACATAACAGCCGTCTGGTAGGAGGATCCTCCCTTTTCTATGAGGGATTAGAGAACTTTACACCCTGTTCCTCATACCCCTAAATTGTAAACGACAATGTAGAATTTCCAAACTCTTATTCGTTTCAACATATCATCCAAAAAATACGAAACCTAGCCATAATCTTTAGCATTGATCCAACACGTTACTCTTACCTATCTATTATGTCGTCTATGGTAAAATATATATTCCTAAAACATCTCTTCTCTTACAGGCAGCATGGCATTCCTCTGTCAACCATTAGGCAGCATATTCTCCGGGCCGCTACTGGACCACTTCGGCCGCAAGAAGGCTCTGTTCCTCGTCAACATACCCCACGTGGTCGCGTGGATTCTCATGTACTACGCGTGGGATGTACCTTCGCTGTTCATCGGGAATGCCTTGCTGGGCATCGGGACTGGTGTCATGGAAGCGCCTTCGGTCACTTATATTGGGGAAATAACGTAAGAAAAAACTTTTTTTTTTTTCATAATTATTTGGATCATGTTGACACAGGCAATAATAGAAGCTACATTTTCAAGGCTACTATGTTCTTCTAATATCATTGAAGTAACAGTATACTAAATTTCGTATCGATCAGACCTGTGGAGATGCGCACATCCAATCATCAACTAGAAAAGAGATGATAATCTTCAAACGGCTGAAATGATTTTCTTGAATTGTAGCTAAGAACACTCTCGATAAAGACACCTTTCAAACAAAAAAATAATAATCAAAATCGGTTCAGCCGTTTGGGAGCTACGAGGGAACAGACAGATACACATATACACAGATACACACGTTAAACTTATAACACCCCTCTTTTTCCGTCGGGGGTTAAAAAGATCAGAGGTTTGTAGATTCGACTCCAGTCCTACACACCTCAGCATTTGTCTAAGAGTAAAACTGTTACAATTAACATATTATTTGAAGATGTATAAACTATGTAGTATGTTTATGGTTTAAGGTCGATTCACACATATCAGTGAACCCACAGTTCCGGCACAGTACCGTTACAGTTCCGTATCCGTGCTACAGTGGTGCGTCAGTGCTTCAATTCACACATATCAGGCACAGTACAGTTCTCTGCGGGTCTTCGTGCACGACGTTCCCTTCAGACTAGCGTTGACGTCGATTGTTTTGATGGCACTCTTCAATAACACAGAATTAGCTATGATAGACATGCTTTAGACGAAGAAGAAGAAGAGAATCGAGGAAAAAAAAGAAAATAGGTACATGAAGCATGGAAGTTAAGAGAATCTCGAAGGAGAATTCGTGACATTATACAAAGAATTAATTAAACTAACTAATTCAATCAACACCTCGTCCTCCATTTTGTTTTCGATGCAGCGGCGTCAGTGATCCGTGATAAAATATCGTCGTCGCCGATCACGTCCGTGATGGCCGGTGCCGGCACTGACACTGACGGTACTGAGACGACACTGACACTGACAAGTGTGAATACATCCATAGAGAATGTTTGAAAGAATAATTATCACTGATGCGGTACTGTGCCGGAACTGTGGGCTCACTGATATGTGTGAATCGACCTTAAATAGCATAATGTTGGAAGTGGCTTTAACCGTCTGGTCGCAGTGTCCTTGCCGACGCAAGTTGAATGAATGAAATCATTTTTTGTGACATTATCATCGACAAATATGCTCACATTACATCCTTTTTTATTTTGACGAACAAGATCTTGGTTTTGAACCAGTAATGTATTCAGTTACAACGATAGCATGCATGGCAAAATTGTTTTTTAGACTTGAAACTGGACTAAACTGGATGTATCTATATTAATTAATTAGCAATAGGCAAGAATATTAAATTAGGAGCTTTTTGTGGTCTGGCCGCTGTTGCCTTGTGTGGTCCAAAAAAATATATTGATATGTAAATAAATCGGCTTTCTTCCGTGTGGAATGTAACTACAGTTCGGCCGTCGAGAGATTGCGTTCTTGACACCTGTCAGTTTCATACTAACGAATATGTTTTTTGCGAATTTGATCCTTATTACTACCAGATATTGTCAGAGACATGGTGTCAGGAACGAGATCTCTCGACTGCCGGACTGTAAGTGATTATGCTAACATGATGGGTAACCCGAAGCTAGCTAGCATAGCTAGCAAACTCAAAGCATTTATTTCAATTAAACCAATAACAGGCACTTTTGAATTGTCAAGGAGTCAGTCAGTCAGAAATATGAAGGTAGTTGCCCATTCCAAAGCGTAGTAGGTACCTATGGAGAAGAACGGGTAAGAAACTACTACTGTTTTAAATAAAATTAAAAAATAAAGAATATTGTGACCATTACTGAACATTCTACGGTAGTCTATGTAGAAGACTCCTCAAAACCCATTAATCCAAAAGGGATGCTTTTCGTGCATCAAATCCATGTGGGGTCCGAAAGCTCATGGCCTCGTCAATGGAATCTCAAAACTGCTGGTTGATAGTTCCCATGACCCAAGGGCTGGCTTTTACCTTGGCCAGAGACTAAGAATTGCCATACAACGTGGTAATGCCCCCAGTCTCTTGGGTACATTATCAGTCGACAGCGATGCGGATGAATTTTTCTACGCCATATTTTAGTTTGTGAATAGTTTAGTTAAGTATGTAGGTACAGCAAATGAAATGTCCTCTTCTTCGTGTTCAAAATATCTTCAATCCAGTTCCTCATTACAAATTTTTCAGTGACCCATCCATACGAGGCATCCTCACTACGCTGACCAACGCATTCACATCGACGGGCATGTTCGTGGCATACCTGCTGGGCACAGTCCTGCCCTGGAGACAGGCGGCGCTGTTGGCACTCACTGTACCACTTGCTACCATGGTGCTGGTGCTCTTTGTAAGTACCTACTTCGCATGTTATTAAAGTACAAAAATACACATAAACCTTCCGAAATAAACTCTCTAAATGATGGTGAAAACCATATTATCAAAATCTGTTGCGTAGTTTAGAAGAAAAACAAGGGCCATACAGACAGTTACGAAAGGCGACTTTAATTTATAAAATGTACATATAGATATTGGCAGATGCAAAGCATAAAATGCATTGATTATTTATTTATTTTTTACACACAATCAATCAATGAACTCACATCGCTGGACTGCGATGTGAGTTCATTGATTGACTGCTGGACATAGGCCGCTCCCAGGCTGCGCCACAAGACCCTGCCCTCCGCTTTCCGTATCCATTCTGTCCGAATCACCTTCTTAAGGTCATCGGTGCATCTATTCTTTACACACATCTTAGCTTAGTGACATAATACGAGTAGAACAAAATTGACTCAACGTCTGGGTCAAGGTCTCAATTTTATAAACTAGCTGCCCGCCCCGGCTTCGCACGGGTAGTACTAAGTACTTATCTACGGCGTACCTACCTACCTACCCTACCTTCCTACCTACCTACCTTCCTTACCTACCTACCCTACCTTCCTTACCTACCTACCTAACTACCTACCTAACCTACCTACCAATCCTACCTACCTACCTTATTACCTACCTACCCTACCTACCCACATACATACCTATTTTCCTTCGAGACTATCGAACAGCAATTCATTTTAATAGATTATAGATATTTTATATCCGGTCAATATGAATATGCTGTGATAAACCTATTTAGCATATGAATAGCTAAATTAAAAAAAAATAAAGACCGTATAGGAATGTGTTTAAAATAGCAGTCGGAGAGACGTGGTAGAATACTGAGAAGATCGATAAACAGCAAAAATAAATAAGTGAACTGTTTCGTTGATCTTGTGACCCCCACAAGAACTTATGGTCAGCAATTCCCAGGTCGTTCAAGTGTGACTGGGTTTTTCTATCTGAAAATTCTCAGTAGTAGCCCGGAGTTAGGATTTGTGCCAGTCCAGTACCAGTTGATGTGGATGAACTATATATAGGTAACTCTCTGCCCAACCCTTCGGGGAAACAAGACTTGATTTTATGTTAAATATATGAAAAAATATTCTACAATAATGACAGCTTCTTCTAATTTTATAAATAAGTTTACAATATTATTAACGTTATATTTATGAGATTAGTCTCATTTGTTTGTGCCTTTTATTCAATACTTGTTGCATATGTCATAAATAACGACTAATGTCAACATAATTGATCATTTGAATAAAAAATGGTTTATGGTCTATAAAAATTCGACACATGACCGTCATTATTTATTTATTGTTAATGTTGACTTGTTGAGGCGTTAATGTTGCTATGGTAATCATTATTTCATAATCATGTGGAAGGGAAGAATGCGGAATAGTTTTATTTAGAGGACAAATTAATTAATTTAAAATCCTAATTACCTTTAAACTTGTATTTCTTTTTGGCACGTGGATTTTTATCTTCAGATTTAGACAAAAAAATCAATATTTCGTTGAATATTCTTACCCCAAACTACACGATGCTTATTGGGTGATTCGTACATTTTGATTGTTTATGCAGTAAAGTAAAATTCAATATGTGCCAATTGCCTAATACGTATTTGTGGAGTTGTCGATTCGCCCACAAATAATTTAACTTCGTGCGAATCACCTCAAGAAAAAATAATATTATTGAAAATTTTCGATTCGCCCGTTTTGGGTAAGTAAATTCGTTCGAATCAACCAATAAGCTGATGAGCTGTACCCAGTGATTATGGCCGGATGTGAAAAAGTTAAAAATAGAAGCAGCAATAAACTTAAAAGCAAAATAATTTATACGGATATAATATAAACGGATGCCATCCGCTGGTCTATTTTTAATAAAACAAAATACGACCATTACATATAAACAAGATTTACGACTCATTCACTCAATTGAAGATACATGAGAGATATTAAATTTTAATAGATTACATACTAAAAGCTGCAAATTAAGTTATCATTACATGTTTGTCGTTACATGTTTGATAATGATCAATTTCTACAATTTGTAACTAAATATGAAAGTAGTTTGTTCAGAATCATTTACTAAACGATTTCTGTCATTTTTAATACCTATAGGTAATTTTTTATCCCAAAAATAATGAAAAGTACGTAAATTACAGTCACTTCCAGTGTACCGTTAAACCAAACTAAAATGGACAAAATACCAGGGGACTTTTTTTTTTTTTTTTTTTTTTTTGGGTGGGAAATCATCCAATGACTTCTCCCGCTCTGGGCGGAGCGGGAGGGCGTGTCAGACTCTTACTGACTAAAACCCACCCGTGTTCCTTCCCTTGCCATGCCAGGGGCCACGGTTTCCCCTTAGGACTACCCGCAACCCCGGCGGGCAACGGTCCTAGCGGACCCCGTCCTTTTTGCTGACATCTCTTTGAGGCGCGCGTGGAACACGACGCGCCGTCGACCCGGGCCTGGTCCTTATCGGGGGCGAGCTACCCATTGCTCACCGCCCGCAAGCCCGCGCCTACGGTGGCCGGGAATCCTCCAAGGAGTCCCGACGCCCAGGGCGTCTCCTACGGCGGCTAGGCGCGTGAGGGCGCGAACTTTGCCTCTCCCTCACGCGCTCCGCCTCCTCCTTCGCGAGCATTACTGCTTCGCAGAAGGAGGTGACGGCCTGCCATGCCCTCTCGCTCCGCACCATGGCCTGGACCAGGGCCGGACGCGAGAGGTCACTGCCGCCGATCGCCTCCACGAGGACACGGCGGTGCTCTGCCCAAGCCGGGCAGACCTCCACCGTATGCTCCACCGTGTCCTCCGGACGATCCACACAATGGTGACACCCGGGCGTTTCCTCCCGCCTTATGCGAAACAGGTACCTCCCGAAACAACCGTGTCCGGTGAGGACCTGCGTCAGGCGGAAGGTGAGGACGCCGTGGCGCCTCTCTAGCCACTCCTCAAAGAGGGGACTTATCGCCACGATTGTGGCGTGCCCATATCTGGGTTGCGACAATCGCACACTCCAAGCCGCCATGAGATCCTGCCGGAGCTCTGTCCGCTGTACCGTGATTTCTCGCGGCAGCGGAGTTACACCCCGGCGCTTCATCTCCTCGCGCCACTCCCAGATGTGGGCGAGGACCTTCGCCTCCAGATCCCATGGCGGCGTTCCGGCAAGGAGGCTCGCCGCCTCGCCGGAGACCGTACGGTATCCCCGGACCATCCGGATAGCCATGACCCTTTGGGCTGCATGCAACCGGCGGGCTGGCCGCAAACTTAAGGTACGCGCCCACACCGGTGCCCCGTAAAGGGCCATGGACCGCACGACCCCCGCGTAGAGCCTCCGGCAGGAGGCGTTTGGTCCCTTTAGATTGGGCAGAAGCCGCTTCAAAGCAGCCCCGGCCCGCTCCAGTTTGGGAGCCAAACGTCGGAAGTGCTCCACGAAGTTCCACCGGCTGTCGAGGACGAGTCCCAGGTACTTCATCGTCACCTCGACGCCGATGTGGGGTTCACATCGGCGTCGAGGTGACGATGAAGTACCTGGGACTCGTCCTCGACAGCCGATGTGAACCCCTCCTACCGTTATTTGGGAACCCGACTGTGGCGCGTTCCGAGGGCCATGGAAGCACATGACCTCGGACTTGTGCAGGGCCACCTCGAGTCCCAATTGCCGGATCCTGTCGACGATCGTCGCAACCCCGCGTGTCGCCAGTTCGCAAGACTTAGGCCCCTGCTCGCTACTTATACCGTGTGCGACTAAGTGCGTGCGTATATTATTTTGTAATATAACCAAAATATTCTCCCACAACTGTAAAAATAAATAAACAATGTTTTACACATAATAAGCGTTTGTTTTACACTAATAGGGGTGTTTGGTGGTGTGCGTTAATTCTAAAAAGTTCCACAAATTGATTTGAAATTCTTTTGTGAATAATTAAAATGATGGTCCGAGTGATAGGCAGCTGTTTTTTAATAAATTCCTTTAAGTCTTATACATCTGGTGAGAACCAGTTACTCGAATAAAGGTCAATATGACTTGATGGATTAGGCGTTACACTAATTAATACACAATAAACATCGAAGGCCAGTTAATGTGGCGTAGTTTTCCAGTAATAAAAAAGTGCGTGGGACAAACCGCTATTTTAGTTGAACATAATAAAAATCTGGATTTAGTCTTTTTATATAGGTATGATTAATGAATAGTCAATACAGAACTACGGAGAATCTTATAAGGACATGTCTTCGTTTTGAGTACTTAATACTTTTGAATATCTCAGCGTAGCCTGTTTATTTATTTATTATAATAAGGTATGTTTTTTACGTGTTTTTTTCATATCCCAAACTCTAGCTAGGGTTATGGGATATCAAAGTTACCTATGCATAGTTTCAAAGATAACATAACACTATACTCTCGATGTGTGTATCTAAGTTTCATTGATATGTACGAATAAATCATTTTCATTCAAACCAATCATTCATATTTAAAGCTGAGAAAATGTGACGTTGTTATATTTCACGTAAGGGTGTTTTACATTAATAATCGTGACTTAGTCGAATTAATTACAATAAATTAATTCATATGCCAGTTGATTCTTTGATATGGTTTCATTCATACCCTAGCTAGAGTTATTGGTTATTAAAAAACAGACCATAATGATCAGTTCTCCATCCAGTCTAAAAACTTATCACACAGACAAAAAAAATCTATGGAACTAAACTCGAATCAACGAACTAACGTAGGTAATGCGGCAACGTTACATTATGTGGGTAATTTGAAGCAAAACTTCCTTGAGCCAAGATTGTACATGTCTGATGATGTAACATTAAAAATAATAGGAGGCGTCAATCAAGCCTCTTCGCCTTGACCGACTGTTATCTGTCATGGTATGAGTTAAGTATAGGTATGTCAGGTTTAAAACAAGATAATTATCATCATTATGGTCGGACCGCATTTGGCCGGCGCTGCACGGGACTGCACGTCACGGCACAAAGCGTCAAAATATTTTTTTAGTCATTTTGTATGGTGTATGTCATAATTGGGCGGCGCTGTATTGAGCGTCGCTGCGCGAGCGCAGCTCCCTTACGCGCAGCAGCGACGCTGACGCTCAGTGCGATAGGCGCCGGTGCAGCTCCGGTGACATGTACAGGAAGCCATATAGTGATAAAGAGATTACGATGTTGACTTTACTTTTAAGAGTATGCCGACAAATTCGCGGGTAAATGTTACCCTCCAATAAAAACATAAGGGCAATATGGCGGCTCTCTTAACCTATCCTATTAACCCGACTGTGGCGAAGCCAAAAAAGGAGGGTTATGCGTTTGACCTGTATGTAGTAAGGTTGTATGTCACTTGCATATAATCTCTATCTAAACGACAGAATATATCTCCTGCCCGCTCTATTAGTTGGTTTTCCCTTAGCGTTCTTTCTGACTCTTTTTCTTTTTGCTCGGCCCCTAATAGTTCTAGCGAGCCTTCCTCAATAATTTGCCTATATAATGCAAAAAGATTTTTTCAAATCCAACTGGTAGTTCCGGAGATTTCCCTCTACAAACTAACTTACAAATAAACAATAAAATTTTACCTCTTGTTAATATTATTATAAGTATAGAATAGCTATTTAATTAAACACAGGGCAATTATCTATTAATTAATTGATGTAACAGCAATGTTTTTGTTGGGCAAGGTCTTGTCCCCGTTGAATATGAATATTTATGAAAAGTTGTCAATAAATAATTTACAGAAGTAGGTACTTGTCTCTAATGCATTGATAAATTAATATTCATAAGTCACTCTAATATAATTTGACGTTAAATGACTACAAAGAGATTTATCGGTGTGGATTAATGCATCTTTTATTTAAAATATTTACGACGAAAGATATTACATCTTTTCTGGCAACTTATATAAATATAAACTTATCAAATTATTTATTTATAGAGATGTTTGAAGGGCTCTGATATCTTCGCAGTACAATAAAGGTATACTTATATCCTTTAAAAAACCTATAACTACCGGTAAGAACTCTGATACGCTTTTTTTTAGTGGTTGATCGGTATTCATTCATTGAAGTCACTTATCATTATTTTTTACCGAAAATGGATTTTCGAAAAAGGAGCTTCGGTTTAAAGGCTCGTTCACACCGGCGCGACTTGTCGCGCGACGCGACACCGGCAATTGTTCAATCGTGAAGTTTTATTAGATATTGTATTGTAAAAGTCGCGTCGCGCGACAAGTCGCGCCGGTGTGAACGAGCCTTTAGTCTTATTTTCGGCCGTAAACGAACACACATTAATAAATATAAATATTTCCGCTGTACCTACAGTGAAATCTTGTTTTTTTTTACACCTAACGAGAAAAACAGCAAATAAAGGCTTTAAAAGAAAACACGATAATTTACGCGCCGAACTTTACGAAGTAGACCGAATGACACGCGACAATTCACGAATTCTTATTTTCGGCTTGGTCGAAGCTTCGGCTGGTTTATGGCCGAAAACGAAAATATGGCCGACTTATAATTATTTGCCCGAAAATGGTCGAATACGAAAATGAAGCTTCGGTCGGTCACTACTTATCATTTATCATACTATTATTATTATTTTTTACTCCACAATGTTCGTGTGTCGTCACACTTATGAATGATTGATTAGAGCGATGGATAAATATAATTGCTTGTATACAGTTCAATTGAGTTCATTGATATATCGTGGTTGTCGATGGAAGAATATGTGACGTTATTAAATTCCACAGTATATTTTTTTTTACTTGTTCAACATCTAAGAAGAAGTAAAAAATACGGTGAAGTTTTTAGCATTTATGGAAACAAATTTTAATAAAATTATTGTACAAAATAACAATTAAACCAGACTTACCAAAATGTATTATGTTACCCAGTCACTGGGTTTTGGAGGTCAGCTAGGCAGTCGCTCCATGTAAAATACTGGTATTCAGCTGCATCCGGTTAGACTGGAAGCTTACCCCAACACAGTTGGGAAAATGCTTGGTAGACGATGACTTGGTAAAAATTCTCGTATTCGACAGCGCCAGTGTATATGAGGCTTTATACAGTAGGACAGTTACAAAACGGCATTTAATAATGTAAATACACATAGCTTCCTGTCTGTTTACAAAAATAAGTCTCTTCTTAGGCATTTACCTAAAAAACTGTAAGTAAGTATTGGGCTTCCCTATACGCTCTTGAATAATGTTAACTAAACTTGTGCGTCGTATTGATATTCGTAGAAGATAGTTAATCATATTATAAGAACTGTATATTTTAAAATAGTGGATTGGTATTATAAGAAAGCCTTACGGAGCGACTTAGGGCCGGTCAATAAGACTAAGGGCCGATTTTTCAATCGTCATATAACTTTTATCTGAGGAATAAATATGGTGGTTTGACATATTTTCTATACAAAAGCTGTCAAAACGTCAAACATAGTCCTCAGATAAAAATTATCTGACGGTTGAAAAATCGGCCCTTAGTCTTATTGACCAAGCTCTTTAAATAAAGTTTTATTTTATTTTATTGGTTACTAAATAACCACAAAAAATATAAAAATAAAGTATCAACGAGTTGATTTATGTTATCAGGTTCCGATCTAAAACCAATAAATAAGATTACCTTCAAGCTCCATCACAACCTTGACCGAATCAGTCTTCAGGTAACTATATCGGTCAAACTTTATGGAGGCTGTTCCGAGTTGTACGTCTGTGCTTCACTTCCGCATCTCCGCGTGGTCCTCAGTCTTTATTATAATACGAGCTGCTGCCCTTGGCTTCGCCCGCGTGGACCCTAATTCTTTTTTCTTTTTGTAGAATAACTTTTATTCTACAAGCATCAGTTACTACCTACTTGTAACATCAGCTACCAATGAAAGTCCCGACAAAATCGGTCCAGCAGTTTCGGAGATTGGTTTCAAACCCAGACGCTTTTGTTTTGTGTAATTTATGTCATCACCGCAGCTCTCAAACAGTGAAGGAAAACATCTAGATAAAACCGGCATGTCCTGGAACCAAAAACTCGAAGACATGTGACATTAGACACATACTGGGCCGGCGTGGTAGATTATGTACGGCCCGATCCCTCTAACAGGGAAGAGGCTCTATCCCGCATGGGGTCGCAGCATTATGTTGAGCTTTGCGTGAATCTGACGCATATTTTTCCCCACCTTGTTTTTTTTTGTGTTCTTTCTTTGCGTCATGTTTACCGCAAATAAACGTAATAGTGTTAGGAAGCCCATGATAATAAACTTACTATGAAAGAAACCTGAAAACTTTTAGTTTAAACTCTTCTCTCAGCTGCTCTTGGCCATTTAATGTAATTAAACCATTGCCTTTTTAATCAAAATAATGCGGTAGGTCCTAGGTCATTAAAATAACTGTAAAAATAATCAACTTCAAATAAAACACAAGCTTCTAATCATCAGGTCTCAGGTCTTTACACTATAATGTTGTTTCGCTTTATATTTAGATAATGCTTTCATTATGTATGTATGCCAAAATACAATAGATGCCTGTGTTTCAATTGCAATAAGCCGTTATAACAACGTTGATAAGATTTACATGAATGGGAAGTGTCATTTAAATAAGTTTAAAAGTCTGATGAATACTCTTGCACTGTCTATTAATATTATAAAAAAAGGAAAATGTGTTTGTTTGTATGTAGAGGTAATCTCCGGAACTACCAGTCGGATTTGAAAAAATATTTTTGCCCAATTCTTGAGCAAGGCTATGTAATATCAACCTCATGCAATGGGATGCGACGCAGTGAGTCGGGAGCCGAAATTTCACGAAAAAGAGGCTAGTATTGAATAAACACGGAAATTACACCAGTAGTAGGTCCTACTGTGATTTTATTAAACCGTAATTTTTTTCAAGTTGTAAGTTAAATTAACTCTAATCTTTTGAACTAAATAATGGCGATCATTTATTTGCAAAAGGGCAAACGTTTGCCGTATTTAAAGCTATATTGTATGTCGAATGAATCATTAATCCTAAGTAGGTAACTTGGTGTACTTATTAACCTACTTGCGGTCAGCATGGCTGCTAAGCTTGAGGTCATGTCATGGCCACGATTTCCTGCATCAGTGTGTAATGAGACACTTTACTTTCAGTGATCATTATTTTGCATACAATTTATATCAGCCTATTATGTTCCCACTCTTGGGACTCAAGAAGCCTCCTTCCTGTGAGAGAATGTCCATTGAAAAGGCTGCAATTCTTTGATCGTCCTGATATTCAAATTCTCAAAGGCTGCTTTATCAATTCCAGGTACCAGAAACTCCAATATGGCTGCTATCGAAAGGTCGTCAAAAAGAAGCTCTAAGCTCCCTCTGCCGTCTGCGAGGATGGGCGAAACCCGAAGACGTACAAGAAGAATTCGATGAACTTCTGCAATACTACGAGAAATTAAATCGATGTGTTTCATGTGCCAATGAAGGAAAGATTATGGAGCCTTGCGAACATCATAGTACAAATTCTATAAAAAAGATAATCTTGAAGATAAAGAATGTATTTTTCGTGAAGGAGACTATGAAGCCATTTTTGTTGGTGATAGCTTATTTCTTCTTCTACACCATGAGCGGGGCGCTGCCAGTGAGACCGAACATGGTAAACGTGTGTAAGGCGCTAGGGATGAAGTATGATCCGAAGACGGTTGTTGTAAGTATTTCACACTATTTTGTCTTTCCTCATATCCTTATATTCCCCATGTCCATCTTCTTATAAATGTCTATCTATAAAACTGATTTAAACTAAGTTATTAATTGCCAAAAGAGACTACTTTGTCTGTTCTTCCAGTGTTTCCTCCGTGTACAATCTTCAACCACTGTAGTCTCTCAGAAGTTATAAAGACTGCTTTCTTAGCACCTGCAGGCACTCCTCTAAGTCCACTCAGATCTGACCATTTAGAGGATTCCTATCTTCTGGTTCACGCGGTGCGTGGGAAACCTGTTTCATATGTTTAGAAGATAAAAATATACCTGACACCTCCATTAGGAGAATCAGTGATTTGTAATTCATGAAGCAAGTTTACGTAGGAAGATTCTTGTAAATAACAATATCAATTATATATGCTCTTGTTTGTATAATTTAACAGCCGAGATGAAATGTAGTTAACCTTAAAGAACCAGTTATTTACGAAATACCGGAATTGGATTACGTACTTAACATTTAAAGAATGTATTTATGAGTAAATAATATCTAAACCTCCCAATTGTAAATTCGAGGACAAAACTATCAAGTTTATAAATAGATAAATGTACTTTGTCCTCTCGTATCATTTAAATGAAATGATTTTATTTTCTGTAAATAGGTTTGTACAAACACTTTTAGATGTCAGTAATATTTTAAGTACGGTACTAGATGAGGTCGGCGTTTCATATCTGACTAACTCTGAGAAGAAAGGCCGAAACAAACTCAGAGTTGTCTTACTAGTGTTGACGAGACACATGTTGACAGACTATAGCATAATTAGTCCTGGGAAAGTATTAACTCTTGTGCAAAGTAATTTAATTTCCAATATAACTAAAAAGGAAGCTTTAATGTCTATCACACCTACTTTTTATAACTGTGTAAATGACTTGCTGGTTCAACTAGCGCCATCTATCCATTAACCATTCAACTATTACATTATTGATCCAAATCCAACGTTTTTGTTTCCATAATCAACATCCCATTCATAATATGAAAAGTTCACTCCTATGTTCAAACTTGCAAACTTAATCTAACCTAAAAATATCCTAAAATCCACAATAACACACTCTTTTTATAATTCCAGGTCGTCATTGGCGCACTCTTCATAGTAATGAGTATGTTGTCAGCTATCATAGTCAAAACTATTGGCAAGAGGAAGCTAGTCATCGGGTCTATGTTGGGTACCGCATGCTGCAGCATTGCTCTCAGCATCTACGCCAGGACGAGCCTTCCTACCACCGTCTTCTCCTATGAGATGGAGACCTTTACTGATATGGAAGAGATCCTTCCTGTGGTCTTGTTCCTGATGCTCATTTGCTTCAACAGCCTTGGAATACCTTGGGTGTTGCTGTCTGAAGTTTTTCCATTTAGGTAAATCTTGTGTTTTTTTTCTATTTCGAGGTTGATATTAATGTATATGAATCTTTAGTGTTATAATAGCATCTGTAACTTTTACTCTATTGTATTTGACTTAAAATTGGTTAACAGTTTTTTCTGTGAAAGTAAAAAAAAAATTAGATATAGACGTATTAAAAAAAACTCTCTTGAACATATGAAGTCATGAACTTTTCAGCTTTCTGAGGTTTTAATTTCTTTGTATCAATGCTAATCGTGTAAACCTTATAATATTTATTTTATGTTTGTATTTCTCATGACTTAAAGTTCATGTTATTTGTTTCCAGGAGTCGCGGCATCGCGACAGCTCTGGCAGCTGCTTCAAGCTACATCATATACTTTGCGGCAGCGAAAACTAACTATAATATAGAATATGCCTTCCACCTCAGTGGAACATTTGGCTTATACGGCATTTTCGGCTTCATAGGAACAATATACCTTTACTTATTCCTTCCTGAAACTGAAAAGAAAACTCTAGCTGAAATTGAAGCGTATTACAAGAGTGATAGGAGAATATTCGCTGATGATTTCTTTATAAATGCTTTTAGGAAAAAGAAGGTTATGAACGGTGATGCCAACAAACCGATGCTAGTCAAATCGATAAATTGAACATATTTCAGAAAATTGTATTTTAAATAAATGAACCCAAGATCGATAATATGATACCTAGTGTCTATATTGTATAGATTCGTGATGCATTTACTGTTAATGCTGAGGAACTTAATTTAGGTGCTAAAGTCATTAGACAGTTCAGTCGTTTGGGTTCTTTAGTCGTTTTTGTATCTACAATTCTGTGTCTTTTAGTTAGTTAATTAGGCCTGTTGTCAGTGTCCTCGTATACGTAAAAAAATATTACAGGTATTAAAATAGTACACAACCTCAGGTTTTAGTTGTGGGAAAGAAAGATATCATCGAAGTATACGTAGTAAATAATATAATTCGTCTTAATTCGCTAATTATTAGATAAGATCTATGTGTAAATTGTATGTTATATCCTCTCAAAACTACTTTTTAAGAAGTACTAACTTCTTACAGTATTAGGGTAATCTGTACAAATATATTATTTTGTATTTATTTATCTAGTTTCCTAAAAATAAGTTGTTCCGAGATAAAGACATTTAATTGCTGTTCTATCATTTGTACATAGTACTAATAATAATTTGTATTTGAATATTATACTTTGTATTTTTTGGGATTCGGTACAGATTTAAAAACTTGCCATTATGATTATAAAGTTTAGATAAAATTATATTTTATATAATATTTAGTAAAAATCATGTGAACCTCAGATCGAGACTGATCGTGATAAAATATGAATGGATGTGTAAATATTGTTGCTATATTATAAAATAAATTGTTTTCATTACCTACTTTCGTCGTTTTTGTTCTCTCTGCATATTTCCCATTTATGAGTTAAAGTAAAATAAGCCAAAGATGGCGCCCTGGGGAACACCCATTTCGGTAAGTAAGTAGTTAGTTAATACATTGTGAAGACAAACGCAGCTCACATCATAGCAGGCAGCGAACATACTGTAATAGCAGAACAAAATGTATGAAATCGTTTCGCAGCGGAAAGCTTCAGTGTGCTTTGCTTAGGCTTAGCTAAAAAACGCCTACCAAAACACACCCAGAACCCATACGTATGTATGCAACATGCTAACTACGAAATGAAAAAGGCTCATAAGTAAATCATCTGGAGATTATATATTCTTTTAAGAAAACGTTTCAGTTATAGAACTGTAAAATCCTAGAATAAATCTGTGTTTTTCGGTTTTGGTAACTGTAAGCAAATATAACAAGGTAATGTAAGGTGCTCGACCTTATAATTCTTTCATTGTACCTGTTGAAATACTTTTAGCTTCACCCGTCCCTGATAATGTGATCCAACTCAGTGATATGGATCATAACAAAATATTTACATTACGACATATTTAATAAAAAGTTTGGCAATTCTTCGGGCTATGTCGGTTACCTTGGTCTCCTGCGGATCTCTGCATTTCTGATTTGATCACGTAGGGGAACTCTAAACATAGCCCTCACCATTACTCTTTGGGTGACTTTTAGCCTTCTAATAAGGCCCATTTTGAGCGACCACGTTTTACTGGCCACAGTGGCAACACGCACTGCTCAAAGACTTTCGTCTTGAGACACTGCGACATGTGGGACGATAAGATATTGCGTAGCTTCCCGAACTCTGCCCGGCCGAGTCAGATTCGACGATTGGCCTCTTTCTCGAAGTTGGACCTAGCTAACTGGATGGTTTGTCCTCGGTAAACATACCTACTTGTCCACAACTTCGAGTGTAACGTCTCCAATCTTCATGACAGTGGGTGTTATATGGGCATTTGACAGGAGCTTTGTCTTTTCATTTTAAGACCCACTCTTTCGGAAGCTCTACTGAGGTCATCTGTCCTTCATAGTCTCAGCCATGACAACTATATCGCCGGCAAACCGAAACTGAATGATGTACTCGCCATTTAAGTTCAACACGGTTATGCATATTTGTTTACTGTTTTCTTTTTACGTATATACGGCTTTTTCACATGAAGTTATTGTACCTTCCAAAAAGAATATTGTTCTATGATGATTCGGATCTATTAGTAAAATATATAACAGAGCTACGTCATCAATACAGTAAAATAGTATGAAGCGCTTTTTATATGGTTTTTCGCTTTGATTTTAACTATTCCACGTCTCTGAACGAATAACATTTTAAAGTTAACTGAAAATGTAGGTTTAACTAGATACCTATTTATTATGTCGTTCTTAATTATTTGCCATTATAATTATCATCTTTTCCTAAAATCTCCACCTGGGCATTTGTAGTTATTTCCATACCATCATGCTCTATGTTAGATTTTGAAAAAACCCCGTTCGGTTCCCTATACTTGGGCTGCTGAGTTAAATTCATTTCCGCTTCACCCGACCTCCAAATAATATTAGCTCATCTCAATTATAGACAGACATATTTAGAGGTATCCAATCAAAATATTTGCTTTATCATTTACTGATTTAATCAATACAAAACAATCACATAGGTACATTAGTAACGATATCCATAATTTAGTTGTCGTTTCTTAGTCGTTGTGATCCACGACATAGGTCTTTCACATCTTATACACGGTGACGGTGGTTTTGGGTACCACCATGAGTGAGATTTTTTCGTAGCTTCAGTTACTCTTTCAGTCGTAGCAGTCGTTGTTGTCGGTGTTATTTCAGGGGGGCTGGTGGTGGTTCTAATATCCTTCAAAGTAACCTTTTCTGTTGGTATAGTATAACTCCATGGTTCAGTAGAAGTCGAAGGCTCAGTAGAAGTTGACGATTCAGTAACAGTTGAAGATTCAGCTCCTATAATCAGACTCATATACTCATACCTACCCAAAGTTGTAGAGTATGTTGTAGTTATTTTATCAGTAGTTGCAGATGTTTCTTCTTCTTCTGGCGGTTCCTCTATTACAGGTGTAAACCAAGAGGTAGGTCTATCACAAGATGGTTTATCATACGGATTACAGTTTTCTTCATTTTTCTCGTTTGAAGTAGTTTCGATGTCATGTTTAAGATAATCTGACTCTGTTGTGTCAACGGGGACTGTATTGTAATCCAGGAGAGGTGGTGCTAATGTTGATAATTTTCTATCTCCACCACTTATCAACGTGAATCCTGAAAAATATGCAATGTTTTAATAATCAATTGTATAATGAAAAATTTGAGCGATTTGTACAGTTTTTGAATGCTGTTTTCATTATTATAGCTAGGCTTTAAAATAATAACACAAAGCTGTATTCCAAATTAGTGTATTAACAATTTAAACTTAATAATAATTCGTACATACATTATTCATGATATCCAAAAAATCTTCTACGTTTTCTACGCCTCGTGGAAATCCACGTAACTATGAGGTCATTCACAGTTTTCCTTATACATTGTAGTTGGGTACCACCACATAGTTTCAGTACACAGGGTGGATTCTTGAGATGGGGCAGTAAGGGCAGACCGTTGCCGCTACAAGAAAATAGTCTTAGGAGATTGACCTCAACTTTTTGATCAAATGATCAAAATGATCAAAATCAGATGATCAAAAAACTCTATCGGACCAACTGAGGTTTGAGTACAAGTTTGAGTAAAAGTCAGAAATCGCAAAAACTTTTCCCACACATTTTGTAGGAAATGAGACTCCAAGCTAGTTTTTTACGATGGATGGACTGGCGAAAATAAACCAACAACTAACTTTTATATGCCCACAAGAGCCGCCTGTGAAATTACAACCAATGAAGCTGCAGCGGCATAAATTCATCGAGTTCATTGCATAGTGTGGTTTTGGTAAGTGTTTTGATGCCCATAGACAGTTGCCCCAAAAGCTTGATGACCATCAATGTCTAAGTCAATACTTAATCATATTAACCCAGACATGCTAAAAAGGAACTAATTCCAACATCATTACTTTGTTTTACCGAGGTGGTAAAATAATATCTATCTATAATGGCACTAATTGAAACATTCAACATGAAGCAACACGACTCCCATACATGAGTATGGGACAAATAAACTTACCCAATTGTACTTGACATTACTTTCTGAAAGACAATGGACTTACGGAACACATATCAGCCTTACATAAGGACTCTTTATTTTGCCATATTTTTTGTTTGATTTGGAAAAATCGTAGAGGTCCTAAGCAATACAAGAAAACCCGGTTCGGTTCCCTATACTTAGGCTGCTGAGGTAAATTTATTTTAGCTTCACCCGACCTCCAAATAACATTAGCTCATCTCAATTATAGACAGACATATTTAGAGGTATCCAGTCAAAATATTTGCTTTATTATTTACTGATTTAATCAATACAAAACAATCACATACATTAGTAGCGATATCCATAATTTCGTTTTCGTTTCTTAGTCGTTGTGATCCACGTCACAGGTCTTTGACATCTTATGTTATAGCACGGTGGTTTTGGATACCACCACGAGTGAGATTTTGTAGAACTTGTTTGCGTAGTTTTAGCTTCCGTTACTCTTTCAGTCGTAGTAGTCGTTGTTGTCGGCGTTGTTTCAGGGGGGCTGGTGGTGGTGGTGGTTCTAATCTCCGGCTCCTTCAAAGTAACCATTTCTGTTGGTGTAGTGTCAGTCGACGGTTCAGTAGAAGTCGAAGGCTCAGTAGAAGTCGACGGTTCAGTAACAATAAAAGGTTCAAAGTTTACAGGCAACTTCAGAACCTCAGGCTTAGCTAAAGTTGTAGAATATATTGTAGTTATTTCAACAGTAGTATCTGATGTCTCCGAAAATGTAGGTTCTTCTGGCATATAAAACTCCGTTTCCCCTGTTACAGTTGTAAACCAAGAGGTAGGTCTATCACAAGGTGGTTTATTATACGGATTACAGTTTTCTACATTTTTCTCGATTGCATTAGTTTCGATGTAATTTTCAAGATAATCTGACTCTGTTGTGTCAATGGGGACTGTATTGTAATCCGGAACAGGTGGTGCTAATGTTGATAATGTTCTATCTCCACAACTTATCAACGTGAAACCTGAAAAAAATGCAACGTTTTATTAATCAATTGTTTATTGAGTTATTTGAGAGATTTGTACAGTTTTATAATGCTGTTTTTATTAGTATAGCTAGGCTTTAAAATAATAACACAAAGCTGTATTCCAAATTAGTGTATTAACGATTTAAACTTAGTAATAATTTGTACATACATTATTCATGATATCCAGAAAATCTTCTGTGTTTTCTACGCTTTATACATAGTTGGGCTTGAGTACCACCACATTTCCACCTAGTTTCAGTATATATTGGCTGTCTTGAAGTTTCTGGTTTGTCAGTACTAGTTATTGTCTCTGTTGCTGTCGAAGTTGATGGTGGATCCTCTACGTTTTAATACCGTCAGGTGCTTCAGGTGTAGTTGTTTAAAACTGTACCAAATCCCACAAAATGCAAAGCATACCAAATACCAATTATTATTAGTAACCAACGTTTAAATGCCTATGTTTAGGACCAGCTTATTTTCAGAAAGCTAGATAAATAAATACAAAATAATATCAATCTGCCTAGCCTTTCCCCAACTATGTTGTGGTTGGCTTCCAGTCTAACCGGATGCAGATGAATACCAGTATTTTACATGGAACGACTGCCTATCTGACCTCCACAACCCAGTTACTGGGTAATGCGATACCCCTTGTTAAGACTGGTTGTCAGACTTTCAGGCTTCTGACGACCTGTAACGACTGTCAAAGATCCAAGAATGACAGCCGGGACCAACGGCTTAAAGCCCTTTCCGAGGCACGTACGAGTGATATGTAAAGATGGTAACCTATCTACGGACCAACCGGCAAGCGTAGCTTGATCTGATCAATTTTTCGACACCATATTTTAGTTTTTTATTAGTTTTAGGTAGGTTAGGATAATAAATTATAATTTTATTCATCAATTTGGTACACGTTGTATATAAATAAATATTTGCTAAATAAGACTATTTTTTTATTATTAATTACTACGTATATTTTTTTTTAATATACTTTTCCACTACTAAAAAAATGGTGTAGCCACTTTTCACTTTTGGCCCGTATCGTGAAAGACCAAAAACTTTGGTAACGAGAAAAATAATACGGTTATTTACTACCGTACCATGTACGATGAAAAGGAAATTATCGACGAAACCTAAAAAACATCCAAACAAAAATTTTACCAACAAAAGATGAAAAATGTAAGCAAAATTTTGGGGCTACCAACTTTACATAGCTACAGCTTTTTTTGACAGACGGTAAAAATTATATGATTAATTGACTTTATAGGCCGCGGTTATGTATGCATTTACTGGTATTTTTTTACGTATTAGGTCTTATCACATGAAGTTACTGTATCTTCCAAGAAAAATATTGTTCTTTTATGATTCGGATCTATTTGTCAAAAGATAAAATATACTCGTAACAAGGCTACAAAATTTATAGTATCATCAATACAGTAAAATAGTATGAAGCGCTGCATTTGTAGTTTTTTCCGTACCATCATGCTCTGTGCAGTGTTAAAATTACGATGCGTTCTAAAATTAGAAAGTAATGCCCTTATTAGTTTAATTTACATTATCACTGATGAGAATCTCTGGGCGCAAACAAACATTGAAAAGATATGCAGAATGAATTCAAAAGCAAAATCTAAATGACCGCTTACAGGAACGGCAACTTTATTCCGTTCTTACAAGCAGGTCATTTAGATTTCAACGACGACGACCCTAATTTTGATAAAGACCTAATGTTTCATAATTAGACTGTTGAAAGTCAAAGTAATAAACAACTTGAGTTCCTTGACTATGAAATAGCTACTTTCCAACTTTCCTGAACTGAGCTTGTGAACTTACAACCAATGAAGCTGCAGCGGCATTAAATTCATCTGAATTCGTCATACTGTGGTTTTCGTAAATGTTTTAATGCTCAAAGGCGAGTGCCTCAAAATCTTGATTAACATCAATGTATATATCTATATTAAACTTAATCATATTAACCAGGATATGCTAAAATGGAACTAATTCCGACATCATTACTTTGTTTGACCTAGTTGCTAAATCTATCTTTAATGGCACTAATTGAAATATTCAACAAGAAACAACACGACTCCCATCCATGAGTATGAGATAAATATACTTATCCAATATTTGCATTTGTACTTGACATTACTTTCTGAAAGACAACATACTTATTTGACACGTTTCAGCCTTCCATAAGGACTGTTTATTTTGCCATATTTTTGATTGATTTGGAAAAAATGCTTTGAGTTTGAGTTTTGAGTTTATGTTACGAGGTATCCAATCAAAATATTATTAGCTATATTATTTACTGATTTAATCAATGCAAAACAATCACATGGCATACATAAATAGTGATATCCATAATTCTGTTTTCGTTTCTTAGTCGTTGTGATCCACGTCACAGATCTCATCTTAAGTTATTGTACGGTCATTTTCAAGATAATCTGACTCTGTTGTGTCAATGGAGACTGTATTGTAATCCGGAACAGGTGGTGCTAATGTTGATAATGCTCTATCTCCACAACTTATCAACGTGAAACCTGAAAAAATGCAACGTTTTATTAATCAATTGTTTATTGAGTTATTTGAGAGATTTGTACAGTTTTATAATTTTGTTTTCATTATTTTAGCTGGGCTTTAAAATAATAACACAAAGCCATATTCCAAATAAATGTATTAAATAATTAACGATATTAACTACTTAATAATATTTCGTACATACATTATTCATGATGGTAACCAGATAATCTTCTGTTTTTTCTACGCCTGATTGTGGTAATCCACGTAGAAGGTCTGTCACATCTCATATCTTTACACATCGTCGGGTACCACCATGTAGTTTCAGTATATCTAGAAGTTTCTGGTTTGTCAGTACTAGTTATTGACTCTGTTACTGTCGAAGTTGATGATGGATCTTCTAAATTTAAAGCTATCTTTATTGTTGTAGTGTCAGTTGCTATAGGTGTAGTTGTCAACGGTAGTTTTGTGGATGTACTAGGTGCTTTAGTTGTTGTTGTTGATGGTGGAATAAATGCTTCAGATGTTATTGTTGTTGATGGTGGACTAAATTCCTTAGTTGTTGTCGTTAATGGTGGACTAAATGCTTCAGTTGTTGTTAACGGTGAACTTAATGCTTCAGTGGTTGTGGATGGTGAACTAGATGCTTCGGTAGTGGTTGTAGAAGCTGTTTCAGAAAAAAGTTATGACACGTACAAATACAAATACTGGCTAATTATATTTGCCTCATATTCATGCATGGGAGGCGTGTTGTTTCTTGTTGAATATATTACTTAGTGTCAATATTCCTAGAAGTAATAATGTCGGAATTAGTTCCTTTTAAGGATTAGTATTGACTTTGATGATTTACTCCTTCGTTATAATTGTAATCCTAACAAAATCATCAAGCTGACTGCCTATGGACATCAAAACTCTTATGAAAAAGTTTGACATGAACGCAGATGAATTTATGCCGCTGCTGGTTCCTTGTTTCTAATTGCACAGCCACCTCTTACGACTATAGAAAAGTTAGGGAGTGGCAATTTAACTGCCAAAGAACTCAAGTGTTACATTTATAAGTTTGAGTCAGTTCTATTATGAAATATTAGGTCGTTACCTATGAAGTTGCCGTGCTTTTGATTTTGCTTTTGAATTCATTTTTAATCACGTTGTTCCCTTTTCTTGTCTGCATGTCTTTTCAATGTTTGTTTACGCCCAGAGATTCTCGTCAGTGAACATGAAAATTAATTAAATAATGGCTTTATTTTCGAATTATGGTAATATATATTTTGAATACTGCATAGACCATGGTACAGAAACAACTACAAATGCCCAGAAGAAGGTTTTAGGAAAAGATCATTCAATGATAATTGATTAAGAACGATAAATTAAATAGATATCTACGTTAAAAGTTATATTTTCAAAATGACATGAAACAGTTGGCCAATCGTTTAATGACGTCAAAAACGTGGAACAGTTAAAATAAAAGCGACAAACAATAAAAAGCGCTTCATAATATTTTACTGTATTGATTACAATACACTCTTTACCCTTGTTATATTCATCTTTACACTAATAGATCCGAATCATAATAGAACAATATTTTATGGACGATACAGCAACTTCATGAGAAAAGACCTAATAATACGTAAAAAAAAACAGAATATACATTACCGTGGCCCCGAAATAGAAGATATTTTAATGTCCATTAATAATAAAAATGTAATTAATTATTAGGAGAAAATTACCATGCAATATTATCATTTTCCATTTAGTACATAATTGTATAATTTATGTCGACTCTCAGAAATAATTCCTTGAGCTTAAAATTAAATGATCATGGTGATTTCAGAGCCACGGCACGAAACTCCAGAAATATTGCACTAATTAGAAAGAATAGAAACGTCAAACCATATGTAGCTATGCAAAGATGGCAGCCCCAAAAATTGTGCTTACATTTTTCGACTTTTGCTGGTTCAGTTGGCCGTGTTTTAGGTTTCGTCGACAATTTCCTTTTCGTAGTACGTGGTACGGTAGTAAATAACCGTATTTCATCTCTCGTTATCCAAGTTTTTGGTCTATCGCAACACGGGCCAAAAGTGGCTGCACCAATTTTTGAATCATCGGCAACTATTGAAATTGGGTTTACGGAGTTTTTTAAAGGTCTTGAATATTTTGGTAATAACTTTTTTATTGTTGTATTCTTATTCGTCAATCTCAAATTACATATTTCGCATGATTCAATGATTTCTTCACAAGTTGAACACTCTCCAGAGCCATAGTGTGAGTGATCGTGGTATTCATGTGTTTGTTCCGGTGAGTCAAAATATTGAGCATGTGGAGGTGTCGTTCCTGGTGGATGAAGATGTCCTGGAAAAGGTGTTGGTGGACGAAATTGTCCTGGAAAAGGTGTTGGTGGACGAAATTGTCCTGGAAAAGGTGTTGGTGGACGAAACTGTCCTGGTCTCCATGTTGGTGGGTAAGTATATACAGGTACTGGTGTGGGTGGATAAGTATATACAGGTATCGGTGTTAATGGATATGTATATTCAGGTAGCGATTGTTGTGAAGAAGTATATACAGGTAGCGGTTCTGGTGATTGAACATGTTCATGGATCTGTTCTGGTGATTGAACATGTTCATGTATCTGTTCTGGTGATTGAACATGTTCATTTGTATCTTCTGGTGATTGAACATGTTCATTTGTATCTTCTGGTGATTGAACATATTCATTTTCCTGTTCTGGTGATTGATTATGTTCATTAGCCTGTTCTGGTGACTGATCATGCTCATTTATCTGTTCTGGTGATTGAACATGTTCATATATCTCTTCTGGTGACTGATCATGTTCATTTTCTTGATCTGGTGACTGATTATGTGCATCTCCCTGTTCTGGTAATTTTTCATATTCAGGAATGTGTTCTGGTGATTTTACATGTTCATGTATCTGTTCCGGTGATTGAACATGTTCATTTATCTGTTCTGGTGATTGAACATGTTCATTTATATGTTCGGGTGATTGAACATGTTCATTTGTCTCTTCTGGTGATTGAACATACTCATGTGTTTGTTCTGGTGAGTGAATATACCCCTGTTCTAATGTCTGGACGTATTCGTGTGGGTTTTCTTGTCCAGGTTGTATAGAATAAACGCCCTGATTCGGTAATTCATTTGCGTCAACATCAAAATAATTCGCAGGTGGTAGTGAAATAATCCGTGTTGTTAATGTCGATATGTCAACAGTCTGCGTTGTATGACGTATGTTTGGCATCGTTTTTGGCGTTCCTTGTGGCCATGCTATTAATTTAGGATACATTCTTGGTTCTTCGGTTTCTCCTATTGTTTGCCATTCCTGTTGAAACAGTATCCATGGTATAGTTGGTGTAGTTGTTGGAGGCCGAGTTGCCCATGGTGTTGGTGGTAAAGATGGTGGCGGTAGTGGTGACGTATTTTGCTCATGGGGAGGCCAATTAATAAACGACGGGGTTGATATTGTTGGTACTAGGGTTTCTTCTGATGTTGCCGGTAAAGTTGATGGTGGGGGTGGCAACGTTTCTGGTGTATCTGAAGGCCATATTATCCACGGTATGGCTGGCGTTGTTGTTGGTGGCCGAGTTGCCCATAATGTTGGCTGTAGAGATGGCGGCGGGGTTGGTGATGATTTAGGCGGTTGTGGTGGCCAAATTACTGTTGGTGGGTTCGAAAACATTGTTTTTGGCGGTTCTTGGGGCCAAAGTTTCCACTGTATGGTTGGCGTTGTTGTTGATGGTCGGGTTGCCCATGATGTTGGCGACAAAGTTGGTGGTGGTAAAGTGTTTGGAGATTCTGAGGGCCAGATTACCATAAAATGGTTTGGTGTTGTTGGTGGTGAGTAAAAAGTAAGTCGTGTCATCGGTGGCGAGGAAGTGGTTGTGCTCGCTGAACTAACTGGAACGGGAGTCTTTTTAAATTTCCTTTTCTTCTTCTTCTTCCTATTCATTTTCTTAAACTTCTTCCATTTTTTTTTCTTCGGTTTCTTAGTTGGTGCTTCTATAGTAGGAGTAGTAGTAGAAATAATCGGTGAAATACATGGCGTAGGTGGATTGTTCGGTACACATGGCGCAGGCGGAGTGTTCGGTACACATAGCGCAGGCGGAGTGTTCGATACACATGGTGCAGGCGCAGTGTTCGCCACACATGGAGCAGGCGGAGTATTCGGAACACATTGCGCAGGCGCAGTTTTCGCCACACATGGTGCAGGCGGAGTGTTCGGTACACATGGCGCAGGCGGAGTATTCGGTACACATGGTGCTGGTGTATTCTTCGGTATACACGGGGCCGGTGCTGTTCTTGTCATCTGTGGTGGATTACCAGTAAAGCGATAAACCGGCTGTGTTACACACGGTGCTGGGCGATGATAAGAGAGTGGGGGTGGGTTCTTTACATCCAATTCTGAATCTAGGCAAAATAGCTTATAGGTTTCTCGACAATCTGAAAATTCATACATTTTTGTAAGAAAAAGTATTATATTGTACAGCGAAGCGAGAAGGTTCATTTGGTGAGTATTCAACTTTCAACATACAATTAAAATTGGCTGCAGTCTCAAATTGTTAACATTTATTTTACTAAGTATTTATTTAATAAACTAATATTATAAATGTGAAAGTTTGTTTGTATGTTTGGCTGTTTATTACTCAATCGCGCAAAAACGGCTGAACGGATTTGGATGAAATTTGGCACATAGGTAGGCACTAGATAAAACCATACTTTTAACCCAGGTAATACGTTCCCGTTAGATAATGTCAGAACAGCACACGGGCGAAGACGCGGGCAAAAGCACACCAACTGTACAGTCACTTCAAATTCAGATATAAAAACAACTAAAATTGGCATTTCAATACCCATACAAAAAATATAGGGGCAATTCCCGTATTTTTAAGAACGTTAGCATAATAATTTAATTCGCAATCTGTCAAAATTTAAATAAATTTACCAACATTTTTAGTACTATTTATTTCATCAATTTATTTTAATAATTTCCATCGTTAGGAATTAAGATTTGGAGTAAAACTAAAACCAAAGTTAAATTCATAATATCTTTTATTTAATAAAATCGAAATATCTTCACTTAGGCATTAATTACAACCAAAATCTTGTTGCCCTCCCAGACAAGGGTTACTTTGCGCTGCAGAATGCTTTCTGTACCCTGAAATAGGACAGATAACACGTTACTGATAATTAAGTAAGTATTAGGTTTTATTTGTAGTTTTACTCCAAAATTAACCCTTACGAATGACCAACTTTTCCCAAAATTAAACATCCTGTATATTTTCCATTTAACAGCTGCTGAATTTTAGTGTTTTAGTAAAAATCAATTTAAAAGTTCCTAACATTTAAAATTAAATTGTGCAAAAGCTTGTAAATAAAAATAAAATAAATCATCATTTTTTGCTCTGATCGAATTGCAAAACAAAAATTCAATTAAGAGGCCGGCGAACTACGGCACGAAATGCAAACTCGAGACGTGAGCAAAATGCGTTTGGAATATTGCTATCTCTGTTCGACAAAAGAAGGCGGGGCCACAGATAACGGGCGCGCTTCGCAGTGTGTGTGAGCGGATAATACTCGATGTACCCTACTTGCTATTCATTCATAGCGAGTCGACAACATTATAATATTCATTATGAGTAATTTTAGGTATGTTCATTATTTGCTTTATTTTTGTTGACTACTTTGGGGAATCGCTAGTGTATGTACAGACTAGTAATGCGTTTTTTGGAAATTTCTTTACCATGCCGATGTCTCAATATTTTAGGATATCTCGACTAATCTTGAGATCTAGGCCTTGTAGAGAAAATCTAGCTAGTAGTACGTCATACAAATAAGATAGGTACTTACCTAAACTTACATCGTTATCGAGCATGACTTGGGCGCATTTAGGATATCTCGACTAATCTCGAAATCTAGGCCTTGTAGAGAAAATCTAGCTAGTAGATACGTCATACAAATAAGGTACAGTTTGCGTCAAATAACTGCCGCTCTGAAGTAGACTACAAATGACTGCGCAGTAGTCAATCTGCCTTATAAAACAGTAGCGCGCATGCCAGTAGGTACCTACGCATGCGCAACCTAACTTCAGAGCGGCAAAATTATTTGACGCGAACTGCACCTATAGGTAGGTACATCGTTATCGAGCATGGACTTGTGGGTAAATCGGCCGACAGACGACGCTAGAGTAGTCACACGCACGTCGCGTAAATATAAATTATTGGGATATTTATTATTATAATGAATAGGTACAAGTCAAATAGTAAAAGTGTTATACAAAGTATCTAAGCATTAGTAAAAGACAAATATTCCAATAATTTATATTTACGCGATGTCCGATGTCCATGTCTTCAACCAAATCAAAATCGTAAATAATATTCAAAGTCCGTAAACAAAACAAAGGTCGTAAGAATGTGGGTTACTCGATACCAAATCACAAGGCAAATCAAAATCCAATTTCACAGCATAGGTCAATAGTGTCAGAAATATTACAAATTAGCAAACAAATAAGTACGCACGCGCAACACAGTAAAGTAATCGTCTAACACTGACAACAACAAAACATCCTGATCCTGAATTCCTGAACGAACCCCGCCCAACCCCCGCCGGCGCCCAGCCGCGGCGCGTGTACAAGCACGTTGCGCTAGTGGGAGTACACACAGCTACCGTGAGCTATACGACCACGCACACATTGACATTTGCTTGACGTGATAGCACTATTAGCTATTGAAAATTTATGATAATTTTGGATGTGTTCCGTAATACCAAAAATGATGAATGAAAACTTAATGTTTTTCCATTTCTTTTTCTATAATTTGTTTCTTGATAATATAAGCTATACTTGTGATGAAACAATATTACAAATATTGTTGTTTATAATAAAGAAAAAACAATTTGAAAACAAGTCATTTACGCTGTAAAAATGTACGAAATGCAATTCGCTTAAACTTCATAAAGAGGTAAGTTTTTGAAAAAAAAATGAATTGGAACCCTAGATAAATACTGTCTCAATCCGAATATCAAATTTATTTGGTGGAAATACGCTCGAATTGCAAATGATTTAGGTATTACGTTTGTATGGACAATTCAACGGTCGCCGCGTTCTTAAGTATGCCAACCAAAACGTGTTTCTTTGTTTCATAACAGATGAACAGACAAAAATCACGTGCTCCTCAAAAGCCCCTTGAATCACGTGTTCGAATTGCTGTTCAAAAATGTCAATGTAGATGTCAAAAATTAGAACACGGCAAAAAAGAGTTTGGATTAAATGAGTCACTTCGTATAGGAAAATTACTTATTTTACTTCGATGGACCTAATTTATCATTTATGATTTCCATTTACTGCTGCTGCTATGTAAGCGGGCACGCCCTCTAGGCCTGGAGGCTTTTATCTAGTTATTAAGTTCTGTTTACCTTTACTTTTTATTTTTGCTTGAATATTAGTTCTCGATATTTTTGGTTGGTATATTGGCGTGTGCTAGCTGACATATGGCTAAGCATTAAATGCATGTTTTGTGTTGCGTAAGGTAAATGATTTTGCGGTTAGTGTATAGTTTTTTTTTTCTAACTGCACAGACAGCTGTGCTGCTGGAGAGTTTGTTGCGCAACTTCTTCTTCCCAGCTAAAGCACTAGGAAGTGGTGACGGGTGGGCGTTTTGGGGGACTGTCTTATGTAATTTTGACGTTCGTAAAGTGCCGATTCTCAGCCTAGTTTGAATAAATGGGTGTCCAGTCATTTCACCAAAAAATTATTTACAAATTTTTATTTGACAAGCAACGATTGGCAAAAACATGATTGGTCATTTCATTATTATACAACTAAAAGTTTGGCAAATAAATCATTTAAGAAAATAATTATCCGATAAACTTTTGTTTAATAACGTATTATTTGACAAACAATTCATTTTTTTTTTCATATTTTCTCATAAATGAACGTTTGGAATAGAAACGTAGAAACGTTTTACATAGGTATTGCATGACAATTTTCCTAAAAATGAAACTTATTAAATAGGCAAAAGAGTAATTTTAATTTATATATCAACAAATATTATTACTATAAAAATAATTAAATGCCAGAAAACGAATTGTACTAATAGAAAAAAAAAATTTGGCTATGCGGAATCGAACTTACTCGTTCGAGGTTAGGTTAAATATTTTTTACTCGCAAGAAAAGGTTAGGTTAGGTTAGGTTAAAACTGTGACCCCCTACGCAGGAGCCGAGCGAGCGCAGCGAGCGGTGCCGCGGTAGCGGCCGGCGACTGCCAAAAACGACTAGAATATATAGAAAAAAAAAAAATGGTTTAAAGAACTTCATTACTTGCGTGTAAATCATTTGAACCAAGTGGAAATTGCAAATAGATAATACGATTCAATTTCGTATTTTTTTTAAATAAAATTGTATGTGATTTTTCCAAAAGAATATTATTATTAAATGAAAAATGTCTAAATGATTAACTATAATGCGAAACATTTGTAAAGAGAAGCATTTGCTAAATAAATGTTTGTAAAGCGAATGTTTATAAAATAAAACATTTGCAGAATAAGTTGTTTGTGAAATAAATAGTATACGAATCGTTGGTTGTAAACTAAAAATTTGTGAATTGTGTTTTGGTGAAACATTAGTGAACCGAATAAATGACTTGTGATTGATTTTGATTTTGGGAAATGAGTAAATATAAATGTGCAACAAACAACGCTGATTGTGGGTGACTCAAACCGCACTTATGTCGGCAAAATAGTGCCATCATCATAGATCTGTATTTAGTTTCTCTTGTGTTGAAAAGCTGTATGCCGTATTCTAATTTTTGACATCTACATTGACATTTTAATCCATCTTAAAGCCGCGATTCCATTAGGCAAGTTTTGCATGCAAGTATGACGTCACATTTGCGTACAAGTTGCTTGCACTGGAAACATGTTTTTGAGATATGTAATGTAATGTATGAAATGTACAAGTTCAAACTACCTCACACAAGTTGTAGCTTGTATGCAGGTTTGTTCAATTTGTATGCAATTTGCAACTTGCATACAAGTAACTTGCCTAATGGAATCGCGCCTTTAGGGTGATTCAAAAAAAGTTTGATGTAGCCCGCGAAATTCAAAAAAAGTTTTTTATGGCAAAATGCAGCGCTTTTTTACTATTCGATTGTCAGAATTTCTTATTCTTTTAAATACCTAGGTATTATGTGTAGATAAAAAATATGACTGCTACAAACTGTAACAATATTATTTTCATCTCATGGAGCATAAGCTGCAAGCGCAAAACTTAAATACTTTTTAAAGTTAAGGAATTGTATAACTTTGTGTGAGCAAGCATACCTAATTCTGTTGACAACCATTGACATACTTTTGAATAGGGACACATTAGCACACACATTGAAAACTAAAATCATGTGACATGTCTCACCTTTTTACATCGAAGATGTTTATCATAATCTAACATATATTATGTATAGTCGAACAAGCTATTTGGTCTACAGGCAGCTAACTTGCAACTACTACTACAGTGTTGTGAGTGTACTGCGGGGTAATTGCGTAACACACATAAAATAACAATTGATCGCAACAGGTTTCTTTTTTATATGTAGTTCACCAACGTTCATTGCGTTATTTACGTTGTTGAGCAGACGAATTTTTTAAATCAATGAATCAATGGATCAGCAATATCCTACAAAACTCTCGGATTGTGATTGAAAGTGTGATACGCAATTTAGGGTGCTGAGTAGTCAATTATTTTACATCCCTTATGGTTTACTTAAAAGTTATTAAGCACACATTAAATAATAATAAAAGCAGTGTAGTTTACAGATAGATAGTTTTGCCTGTGTAGTAAATAGCTTGTTCTGCTATACTGATACGTTTGTTGCGAGGTTTTACCAAACTCACGGCAATCATTCTAATTTATACTTTATAACAATTATTACTTATGGTTTTACGTCATTCTTTGATCGTGAGTTTGCTACTTTTTGTGCAAACGGAGACAACATTCGCAATTAAGGGTACGATACACCTAATTTCGAATCTCGAGTCCAAAATATAGAAGAACAACTGATACATACGTGCACTGAAATCGCAGTTATATTCGTACATGTCGCACTGGTCGAGGAACGTTCGTCGACTGCAGCCATCCTCTGTTGCCGCACACACCATGCTATGGTCGTGGATGCACACTGCAGCCAATTGGCAGTAGTTTATTGGCTGAGAAAATGGATTCATTATTAGTAAAGGCGTATAAAATTATGTAATTCATAAAGGTGAAATAAAATCTGCCAATTTCATGCCTAACTTTTCTTCACAAGAAAAGTATTTTTTCCTAAACTATGATTATACCCGGACTATTCTGTAAATGTTTAAAATAAGAACAACGTATCTTTGAGCTTGTTACTGGGAATAACCACTCAAACGTGTTGTCTAATCACGACGAACATCTTTTTAAATGCTGGTTTAATCTTGCTTCCATTGATGCATCAGACATGTAATATTTCGTAACTGTATAACGTGTCAAGTCAACGAATCCATTAGTAACATCGCAATAGAAGCGTCCTTTTTAGTTTTACTAAGGAAATAATTACACTAATGGCTCAACTAGCTTACTATTGCTGCTGCGTTTGACACTGCCAAGGAACAGATGTAACCTTACATAACTACGATCAGGTGCCTCTAGCGGTTTTAGTATATTATTTGTATGTGTTTTATTCTTGCTTCACTATGTGGCGGCATCTATAACGCCACATGCAAACTACGCATAAAAGACCTGACGTCACACAAATCCGGCATCGCACAATTAGAGTTTATCAACATATGTAAGACTTCCCGATATCAATCGTTAGGCAGTTGCTCGCCAGACACGACACCCGTCTGGTCGGAGGATCCTCCTTTTTCTATAGACGATGAGTGAACTTTACACCCTGTTGTTCCTCATACCTCTAAAACTTATCGCATTTTTAACTGGCTAGTCTATTGTACCGAAGAAGACTACAGCATGAGATCGTTTAGCTCGTGTCGAGTAGGTGGAGTATGGAAGAAAAAGTAGGTAGGTCTAAAGGCAGCTCTGTGGTCATGGTCCTCTATTGAACACTGGGGAAGGTTAGTAGAGTATCTCTGAGAAATATTAGTTAAATAAAAAATATGTTAACATTACATAAGTCAAATGCTGCGCTGTCCAATGTACTGATGTTAATACTGAAACAAAAGACACAAATCTTTAAAACACTAATAAATTAACGTATGGTTTTCGTAATATAGGATTATATTTCTATATGGCTGGCTAAAGTCGGACAAACGTCCCTAAGCGGTCCCTTGTTCAGAACAAGGGACCTAAACACACAAATTAAAAACTGTCTGATAATTGAACAAATCAATTTGTAATCTGTCCACAACACATAGACGTCGAAATGGTAATTCGGTTTTCACACGACTTACCACACAACACACCACACCACACACACCACACAGCACACCACACCACACATAATAGGCTGCGGCTTAGCACGTATAAACTAGGTTAAACGAATCAGGACTTGAATCTTAATGATATTTCTGACTTTTCCCGTTTCCAGTAATCCTGTTCCCATAGGTAGCTATAGAGAAAGAGGAAGATGTCGTGGAGTATGAATGCGGATGGCTATTGGATTAGGGGAAGTCAATACAAACGATGGATGGTCTGTGAGAAAGATGACATGGCTAGAAAAGGCATGATTATTGAAATGACGACTAATAGAGAATTTATCTAATTTTTACGGGCAGAAGGAGCTTTTGCCAGTCAACACCCTGAGATCAGACTAAATTTTACATGGATTTCAGCGTCAACGTCATTTTTTTTCATGGATTTTCACAGAAATCCGTGGAGAAATCTGTGTCGCCGAAGAATCCGTCTTCAAATTACATACAAACATAACATCGCGCCTGTATTCCCCGAAGGGTTGGGCAGAGGTGTACCTATAGTACACCCACAATTCACCAGTTATGTTTGAGTCCCATGTAATTAGGGGGCGAGCCTATTGCCATCAATCAGGCAGAAATCAAGACTCCTTGCTGGTACTGGAAAATTCCAGATGGAAAAACCCAATATCACTTTGCCCGACCCGGGCATCGAACCCAGGACCTCATGTTCAGCAGTAGCGCTTGCGACCACTAGACTAATGAGGCAGTCTTTAAATTAATTACTACAATACACACCCATTCAGCCACTGATACGTCGTCAGAAAAAAAATAAGCGAAACCTCTTACCCAGCAGGATAAATAAAATCATTTTATCCAAACATTGTTTATTGTATTGTTTCCAACAGAACGGCAGTTAGCCATTGACTGTAACCTATCGATTTTGTATTGCAATAAAATATTTATGACTCCTTCACTGTTACACTCATAAAGTGGGTAAATTGACTTCACAACTTACTTCTTTGTAGTTTGGTTTGTGACTTAGTTTTATACATCATTGGTGACTACACTATTTGTACTGTTAATTACTGGAAAACATATATATTATATTTGTTTTCTTTTGTTAGCTAATAAGGTGAGTAATTCTGAGATAGGATTTGTCAGGTTTGGAAGAGTTCAGAGTAATTTCATCTATGAGTTACAGAGGCTAAGAATAAAATTGGCTATTTATGATGGATGTTTTAAAAATAGCAAAAGATGGCCCTTGCCTTAGCGTGTCGATGGCAAATATTGTTTGAAAACTAGTTTTTTGCTTTTTTTTTTGTTTTGCCCATTACCTACTCAGCAACGCTAAAGCATTCGCTGACGCAGACATTAGGTCCTCACGTGTACAGGTGACAAGGCATACGACGCAAGTTGAAAGGCGCGCCAAGGTCTGCGGAGAGCTGCATATACTTTATAGATTTAAATCATCCGAGAAACCCCATGTGGAGATTGTCTTTGCTGCCGTAGATAATCTTATTCACTACAACCGCTTCTGAACCAAAGGAAAAACCATCTAAAATCTATACTGCAATTAAGTCTAATCTGTTGTTAAATTCCACTGATTAATGATAACCTTTGAAATGTTCTAACAATCCTCTTTGATATCGCTTTTGTGATTTTGTATCCGTGTCTACAGTCCAGCAACCACTATTTTCATTTGTTATCGGCACGTCACATAGGTACAAATCCGTTCTGTACCAAGGCATTACAAAGAACTGTAATTCTTTAGAATCACAAACACTAGGTACATGTCTCTATTGTTACTTTTTTTAATCAAGGTTTGCTTAAACAATCACAGTCTCTGTTGAACCCACGTATCACAATCAGTAAACGTTCAACGCTGAAAGATTCGTCAGCACAACATTCATGACAAAATCGCCACAGACAGACAATCGAGTTAGTGATTGCAACCAATAAATCTGCCTACCCTTAGCTATCTTGTCGATTTCAGTCTAACCGGATGCAGCTGAATACCAGTACTTTACATTGAGCGACTCCCTGTCTGAGTAAGGCTGTCCGCTGCGTTAAGCGGGTGCACGGCGTTTTCAGACGGCTGTTTTCTATGGGCCGCGTGCGACGGGAGACTCGCCTCACGCTGCTCCAACGATGATAATAGAAAGCAGTGGACGTCCTTAATGTCTGCGGTAATTTTTTGTTATTAGGAGAAGAAAAGAAGACTCTTATCCACTTGATACATATATAAACTTTTTATTGATTCATTTCATTTTAAGATAGCATACAACAGAGAACCATATAGAAACTAGAAAGGCTACATGATGTTGTGTTGTGCATTCAATTATAACGAAAGCTTGGCTTTCAATCTCCATGAAGTTGCTGCCGTGATAACAATTTCAGGCTGTTCCAATGATAAGAAGAACCTGAAACCATTTTCCTGGCTCCGTTCTTATTTTTAACCGACTTCCAAAAAGGAGGAGGTTATTATGTTCTTAGCGTATGTATGTTTTTTTTTAATGTATGTCCACGGATTTCTCCGTCAATTGTGGACCGATTTTGAAAATTCTTTTTTGTTTCACAGGGTATCTCAAGGTGGTCCCATATAAATTTTATTAACTTTACTTGGGTACTTTTTTAGTTAGCTTCATAATACGTATTTTCCCATTTAGTCCATGTGGATGATGTTTTAACATATTCCTGTCACTGTTATTTTCATAGCAGGGCGTGATATTCGAATTTGTGGGGGGTAGGTACCACAACTAAAAAGAAAAAACTTTTTACAAAAAAAACCAACCGACTTCCAAAAAAAAACTTTTAATTTCGGAAGTCGGTTGCAAAAAAGCGAAAATTAAAATTTTCAGTTATTTTTCACTTTGCAGTGTTTTTTTTTGGAAGTTGGTTGGTTTTTTTTTGTAAAAAGTTTTTTCTCAAATATATTTTGGTGGCTCTTTGTCTAAGGTTACAAAGAGCCACCAAGAGTGTCACTACTATCCTTCGACCAGCGCACTCCGGGCAGTCAACAGCGGTACCAACCTGCTGACATTCTTCTATACCGCAGTAACAATGTAGGTATGTGCTAATTCTGGACTAGCCAGGTTATGAACTGAACCTGATAATCCGTTGTCATTGTGACGTTAATCCTGACCATAAAACATGTGTCAGTGACATCTAAACAGTCTGGCGGTCACTCAGTAAAGCTCAATATACACCGCCGTGAAACGAAGTAGAAGCGAGTTTGTGTAACGGTATTGTACATAGGAAAATGAACTTTATGTCAATTGTCTAACGTACAAATTAGATACGAGCTTGTTACTGCGGGGATTCCCGCAATTCAGTAGGCATTCGCCATGCAGAAGACATCATATCTAGTTTGTACAGTCGCCGTTAGATATATTACCAAATACTTCTGAACAATTTAAAATGTCAATTATTTCCATACACTACAAGTTACCATTAATATCTGAACATTCATTACTTCATTAATATCTGAGTAGATGTCTGCTACAATGTTTCTGATGGCAACTGTACGTTACACTAGCGACAGAAAGCTTTGAACAAAAAAAAATCGCTTCCAATCCGTTCCGCGGCAATGGAAATTGAGCCTTACAGTACAAGAATTAAAGCCTCGTGCAGACTAACACGACACGATACCGGTAATTGTTCTTCCGTGATGTTTTCTAGTCTACACGAGACTTTATATTTATTGACGAAGTGACTCTTTTATTTATTTAGGATTTTACTAACGCTTTGAAGTCTTTATTATCTCAAAGAAAACCTAATGAAAATAAGATTATTTTATTTTAATCAGCACTTGGTTTTGTTAATGTAAACGAGATAAAAAAAATGTCGGTAAATTGGGTCATGTTTTACCATCAAATAAGTAGTAATCTTATGGTTGTTAATGCATTTCTATATCTAACGAACTATGAAATAGTTCCCTAAAAAATAACGAGGACGATAAGATGATAAAGTAATTATTAGATGAAAAGGCTCGTGCATACTGGCGTGACTTATCGCGCGACGCGACACCGGTAATTGTTCTACCGTGAAATTTACTTCGAAATTATATTAATAAAGTCGCACCGCGCTGTCGCATCGCGCCTGTTTGGAGGAACCTAAATGATTTATACTTGGCCGAGATACTTTTTACCTTTTGCATACCTATACTTCTTAATTTGCAATCTTAATCTCCTAAGTGACAGCACAATAATTACATCATGATTTTGAAGGATATTGCTAATCCATTGCTTCATATGTTCGAAAAAATTGTCTGCTCAACTACGTAAATAACGCAATGAATGTTTTTGAATTGTCAAAATGCAAGCTTTGGCTCCTGTTAGTGTGTTACGCAATTACCCCGCAGTACTATCGGATGCATGACCTTTGACCCTCGCATGTACCAAAACTTTATAATTACCTAAACCTAAAGGGGACAATGGGACGGTATAGTTAGATATGAGCAAACCAATAATACCCGCTCATTTTTAATTATCACAGTTTTCAATAACCGTTTCGAATTCGGTTAATTTTTACATGCAAGTAGCTAAACTTTAATACATAAGTCGTTAAAATGTCATAATATATAATTAATAATGAACTATTTTGTTTAATTATACTTACTAGCTATTGCCCGCGGCTTTGCCCGCGTGGATGTCGGAAAATATCTCACGGAAACGAATTTCGAAAAATCCTTCCTTATTCCTTGTCTACATTATAAAGGAAACCTCTGTGCAAAATTTCAGCTTCCTAAGGTCCAGGGGTTTGGGCTGGGCGTTGATGAGTCAGTCAGTCAGTCAGGACTCTTCTTTTCATTAACTCATTCTTGACAAATGCTGCACACTGTCATTATCATTCTCCTGCCCTTATCCCAATTTATTTGTGGTCGACGCAACATGTATTTTTCTTCCATACTTCTCTATTAGTCGTCATCTCGGTAGTCACCCCCTTTCTAGCCATATCATCTTTCACACAGTCCATCCATCGTTTCTTTGGTCTTCCCCTAGTCTTAAAGCCATCGACATTCATACCTACTAAAAACTTTCCACACGACATTTTCCTCATTCCTCCGCATCACATGCCAACCGATTTCCTCACAACTTTTCAGTCACATATTGCCAATGTTATCAAAAGGCTGCCTCGTTGGTCTAGTGGTCATGAGGTCCTGGGCACGCCACCCGGGTAGTACAGTGTTATTGAGTTTCCCAACTGGAACTTCTCAGTAGCAGCCCGGAGTCCGGATTTGTGACCATTTTATGGATGATGGCAATTTCGGTCGCCCCATATATCATTCAACTTAAATAAAACTGGTTAAATGTGGGTAAATGTGTATATAAGGTGCCTCTGCCCAATCCTTCGGGGAGTTCAGGCGTGATGTTATGCTATGTTATCATATGGATGCATAGATGCACAGATATTTCAATATTTGTACAAATACTTCAATATTTGTGCACAGACATACAGACACCCAGCTCCACAAATTAAGATTATGAATCGGTTAAGTTGAGAGATTCACATTTTAAACAGTTAGTATTTCGCTCGCCTTGACAGTGCAAGGCTGGCGAGTACTAACTTACTAAAGAGAAGTTTTTGTCGGAAAAAAATGTCGCAAATATTATTTTAAATTAAAAGTTTTATTTTGTACAAAATGATATAATTTGGTGTTTAGTGTTTGGAAACATTTTTTATTTTTTTTGTAAATTATTTAAGATTTAGATTTTTTTAAATAAATGATAAATGATAAATGATAAATGATAAATGATTTATTTTCTGTAAGTAGGTTCATACAAACACTTTTACACGTCAATCATAATTATGTTTTAAAACTAGATGAGGTCGGCGTTTCCTATCTGACTACTCTGAGAAGAAAGGCCGAA
The DNA here is from genome assembly GCA_914767815.1 of Eupsilia transversa. Lineage (NCBI taxonomy): Eukaryota > Metazoa > Arthropoda > Insecta > Lepidoptera > Noctuidae > Eupsilia > Eupsilia transversa. Next base: position 8,553,189 of record OU611893.1, on the reverse strand, counting down.
ACAAACTCAGAGGTCACAGTCTCTTTTAAAGTCCAGACATAATCTTGGTCAGATCATGTGAAGAATATGTAGATTCGTGTCTGAAATGGTCTTTTGAGGAAAGAACCACACAGATTGAGTGGACCTGTCCAGTCAGTGCACGCATTTGTCGGTAATCGTGCAGCTCAACTCAGAAGTCAAGGAGCTCAACGATTCGACGAACAATACCAAAGAAAGGACATTTGGGTAGGCCGCATATAGTACTCAAACTGCCAGACCATGGTTAAAACTAACTAAGAAAAGAAAAAGAAAAAATCAATGACCCACATAGTCTTCACATTCACAATTATAAACAAAATAAAAAAAAAATATAAAAAATAATATAAAAAATAAAAAAATACTTTACATAGTAAATATTCATGTCATTGTATACAAAAAAGTTCATGTCAATATGTATATAAAGTCCAGAGATGATCTTGGTCAGATCATTGGAGGACCATGTAGATTTGTGTCTGAAATGGCCTTTTGAAGAAACAACCATACAGATTTGAGAGGACCTGTCCAGTCAGTGCACGCATTTGTCAGTAATCGTGTAGCTCAACTCAGCACTTAAGGAGCTCAACGAATAGACGAACAATACCAAAGAAAGGACATTTGGGTAGGCCGCATAAAGGACTCAAACCGCCAGACTATCATAAAAAGTAACTGAGAAAGAGAGCAAATATATTTGACCCACATAGTCCTCACATTCACAATAATTAAAATAATAATAATATTATACTTCATAAAGTAAATATGGCTGTCATTGTGTTTCTAATAAAATAAAATAAAATCAGTAAAAGAACATTAAAATAAATGAATTGGAGCAGCTCACTCCCAAGCCTTTTTGTCATCAATATAATCTTTTACGGTATAAAACGCTTTCTGGCACAACTTACGTTTAATGAATGATTTGAATTTATTAAGGCTGAGGCCTTGTACTTGGCTTGGAAGTTTATTATAAAAGCATATACACTGACATCTGAACGAGCCACCTATTTTCTTGAGCCTTGTTGAAGGTACAACAAATTTGTGTTTGTTCCTAGTATTTATATTATGAATATCACTGTATTTCTTAAACAATTTAATATTTTTGTGGGCATATAAAAGATTTTCAAAAATATATTGAGAAGGCACAGTCATTACATTGATCTCCTTAAATTTCTCTCTAAGAGACTGTCTGGGACTTAATTTATAAATTGATCGCACAGCTCTTTTCTGCAAAACAAAGACAGTTTGAATGTCGGCGGCATTTCCCCACAACAGAATACCGTACGACATTACACTGTGAAAATAGCTAAAGTACACTAAACGGGCTGTCTCTATGTCAGTTAAATTACGAATTTTTCTAACAGCATAAGCTGCGGAGCTTAGCTTTTTTGACAATTTATCTATATGTGGGCCCCACTGAAGCTTAGCATCCAAAGTCAAGCCCAAGAATACTGTGCTATCTTCAGGATTCAATTCTTCGCCCTTCATCAACACATTAGTTTTCACCTGCCTAACGTGAGGTAACGTAAACTTAATGCATTTGGTTTTTTTCTCATTGAGAAGTAAATTGTTAACATTAAACCAGTGAACTACTTTTGAGATCGCGCTATTTACATCGTCAGTAACCAGCTGCTGACGTTTAAGTTTAAACAAAAGTGAAGTGTCATCCGCAAACAACACTATATCATGATCCTTTATGAGGTAAGGCAAGTCATTAATATAAATAAGAAACAAGAAAGGACCAAGAATTGAACCCTGTGGAACTCCCATTGTTACTATAGATCCGGGAGATCTTTTACCATTAACGTCAACGCTTTGAATCCTATTACTCAAGTATGAAATAAGAAGTTCCAGAGCGGTGTTCCGGATCCCGTAGTGGCGGAGTTTCCTGATTAATGTTTCATGAAGAACGCAATCGAATGCCTTGGATAAATCACAAAAAATGCCCAAGGCATCGCATTTATCTTCCCATGCATCATAAATATGTCCTAAGAGTTCAACACCGGCATCAGTAGTTGAACGACCCCTTGTAAAACCGAACTGTTTGCTATGTAATAATTTATGTCTATTAAAAAATCTTTGCAATTGCTCTAAAATTAATTTCTCAAAAATTTTACTAAATGTAGGTAGTACTGAAATAGGTCTATAATTTGTTGGGTCTGATGTACTACCTGATTTAAACAAAGGTATTATTTTACTATTTTTCATTAGGTCAGGAAACTCCCCACAGTCGATACAATTATTAAAGATAACAGCTAAAGTGGGTGCTACAATGTCAATAATAGACTTAGCAACTTCTACAGAATTACCCCACAGATCTGCAGTCTTTTTTATATTTAAAGTGTGAAAGGTTTTAATTATGTCTCTACAGGTAATATGTTCAAAATTAAATTCCGAATCGCAAACGTTAACATTTTTCTTAAGCAAAGACTCAGCAACAGAAGGTGATGAGTTTAAGGATTTGGTAGTTGAAATGGGAATATCTGAAAAGAAATTTTCAAAGGCCGCAGCGACTTGTGAGTCTGATTTTATTATATTGTCGTTAATAGACAGGCTGTAGTCAGTATCTCGCTTACAAGACCTTCCCGTTTCACTATTAATAATATTCCAAGTCGTCCTAATTATATTACTACTGTTTTTAATCTTCAAACTCAAATAACGCGACTTGGCCAAACAACAAACTTTTTTAAATAGTTTTGAATAATTTCTAACATATAAATTAAATTCAGGCGTCTTTACATACGCCCTTTCATTGTACAGCTCATAAAGCCGTGTTCTACTTTTATGAATACCAATGGTAGCCCAATCACTGAAAGATGCGTTACTATTAATCGAGATAGTCTTGGGAATAAATGTAGAATTAAATTGTTTACAGTATGTATTAAAAAAATCATCATATAGTTGATTAGGATCACCATGAATAGACAAAGCTGGTAATTTATTAATGAGTTTAACTTTAAAAGCTTCCAAGCGACTTGCAGTTTTGGGGTTAACAGTGATATCCTTTTTAGCCACTTTGTTGTTTTGGTAAGGAATAGTAATCCTTTGCCCGCAATGGTCTGAATCCAGTAAATTTATAATTTCTTTGTGGCTCGGTATAACATCTGTATAAATATTATCTAGGCATGTGGCACTTGTAGTGGTTATTCTTGTGGGCTCCAAGAATAGGTTTACAAGATTGTAAGACTGAAACAAACTTATTATTTTACTACAAGAACCTGAATTTTCTAATAAATTAACATTAAAGTCACCACAAGTGATAATAGGCTTATTCGAGTTAGAAATCCTGTGTAACACTACATCCATTACCTTTTCAAAGCAGTCATACAATCCTGAAGGGGGTCTGTACACACTCAATACAATAAACTGCTCCAATTCTATACAGGCTATCTCAACTGTCCGCTCAACAGATAGGCTCACAATATCCTTACGGTCTTTAAATTTAAGCTGGTTACTGACTAAAATTAATGAGCCACCATGTATAGCATTTTCTCTGCTGAACGAACTACCAACCTGGTGATTATTAAAATTGAACAAGAACTGGTGGCTTTTAAGCCAATGTTCTGTTATACAAAGAATATCAATACTATTAAAATTCATAAATAATTCTACTTCTAAATCTTTGTTCATAAATCCTTGAATATTTTGATGCACCAGGTTAATACTATTTACTGATTTTAAACTTATATTTGATTTTATTTTGCAAATATGTACATTATTGCTAGAGGTTGCCTCTGTTGTCTTAACTTCTAATTTAAATTATGATTAATGTCAATATTTGATACCAAATTATTGGCTGAATAATATAACATGTCAGAGCATTGCTCAATAGAAGCAATTTGTTTAGCCAAGTTCTTGGCTGTAATAGAAAAGTAATATGATAGCGACACAGCTATCTGTCTTTTACAGTACTTTGAAAGATAGTACCTATCCATAAAAAATCTATCTTTTGTCAAATAAAAATGATTACCAACATAATTGTTAGTGTCAATTAAATGAAATAAATTATTATTGTATGTCAAATTATGTAATGTCCTATTAATTTCAAATCTATAATTGTTTTCTTCCTGTGGCAAACTTTGGCAGTATGGGAATGTGAACATCACAATTTTTCTTAAACTAAGGTTACTCAATGTTCTATAATATTGGATTAATTCTCCTTTGTTCACACTACCCCTATTACCAACAAATATTAATATTATAGTATCCTGATTAAACTTGCAATTTATAACTTTTTTCATTATGTCAAATAAGGAACAACCAGGCATACAGTAGTTAATTATTGAGTGTCCTGGATAATTATTTGTCAACAAGTGGCCTAGATCCTTTCCAATTTCATCACAAAATAATACAATTTCTTTATTTACACTCTTTTTAGGCAAACAATTAGAAATCAATGAAGGCAAACTGGCATTAGACTGCAGTATGGTGGTATCACATATTGTCAATGAATGGTCCGGTGTGGGTTCAAATGGTGGTGGTTGACAATGTTCACAGTTGTTGTTAGTTTGTGAACTTACCAGATCATTCATCGCCAATACATATTCCCTCATTTGGTTTTCAGAGGCTGTATATTTGATAGTCATAGAAGTAAGTTTCTCCTGTAGTTGATCAAGTTCATACTGCAGGTCATCCGTGTCAGTTTGGTATTTCCTAGTACTTTTTTCTAAGTTTAATGAATACATATCTAATTGTTTCAGTAGATGTAACCTTTCTCTATTAAGTTTTACATTTTTAATGAAGAACTTTTGTTTTTTGACCATTTTCTTAGTTTTAACTATGTATTTGTTAATTTTTATGTATTTTTTAAGTTTATTTTTACTAGTAACTACCCTCTTACTTGATTGTGAGTCATCTTCACCAGTTAAATCTATTGTGTAAGAGGGGTTTATTGCAGAAACCATAGATGGGGCTATAGGCACCAATTCATTGAATAGACTTTGATTCAACGAGGCAGTGATGTTAAGATTTGTAGTCTCGAGATGTTCAATCTGACTTTGAGCCTCATGTAGCTGCTGTTGTAATAAATATTTGTTAGTAAGAGCTTGTTCATACTCATTGCTACATTGGCTGAACCCGTCCACAACAACTTGGAGCCTATCCCGGGCTGCTATGGCATCAGTGTGTTGAGTATATAACTGAGCCATTTCTGTTTTTAACTTGCTATTCCTTTCGAGGACACCAAGGAACTCTATTTCATTTTCATCTTTTTCCCTAATCAGTTGGTCACAGAGCTCCTGAGACGCCTTTAATTCGCTCAAAGCCTTAGTGAGTTTGGTCTCTTCTAGGCGAGCCCGCGCGCTACGAGTCATAATCATGATTAAAGAGAAAAAGAGAAGAGGTTGGAAAAGAGTAGTGGATTGAGTATGATTAGTTGAATGGAAAATGAAATTTAAATAGATCGTAAAGAAAGAAGTTCTGTCACCAAACTATTTAAGGTTATGTTTACGTTCTTACGGTCATTGGCATCAACTTGTAGCCGTAATAAAAATGATCTAATGATTTATAAACAAAATAATAGAACGTACACAAACAACTACCAAGTAAAATATATAGTATTGTACCTGATATCGAGATGAAAATGCAACATTCACTTGAGCCGGTAACTGTCAACGAATCACAATGAAATTTTAACACACAATTTGCAGTTAAAGGCTAAATTTTACACAGAAAACACTTAATTACGCTATAAACTAGTGAATAAATTGGAAATAGGCCTTATTACGAAAGAAATCTAATAATTAAAATTAAAATTAAAGGGACAAATTCAAATCAGCTGTTAGCTGTAGTGTTGCCACAGGAAAAAAAGTCAATAAATATTTACAACTATCAAAATGGTGTACAAAATCACAGAAATGAAGGAAGTGGCACTACCTGTAAGCAGGATAAGATCGATTTCGGCACAAGTAAGTACCTACATATTTCATATTTACATAAATACCACATAAAACAACGCTGGATCCCAATTTTATACCGACTTCAAAAAAGGAGGTTATAGTTATGTTCGTCTCTACGTTTTTAAATGTTTTCATCGATTTTTTTCGTCAATAATGTGGACTAATTTGATCATTCTCTTTTCATTTAGTAGAGGAAGCTTGCGCGATGGTCATCGATCACTAATCAGTTATTAGTGTTCGATGGCGGTGGTTCGATATTTTTATAAACTTTGCTAGTTTTAGAGTTAGTTTCGATAATACGTATTCACTATGTTTCTGTCACTATTGTTTACATAGCAAGTAGTGGTATACGAATTGGTGTGGGGTTGGTACCTACCATAACTAAAAAACCAGCCAAGTGCGTGTCGGACCACGCATAATGAAGAGTTCCGTAGTTAGGATGAATTTATCCCAAGAACAAACTTAACATTGTAGTTGAAAAAAATGGTCTCCCATAAATTGCAACTGCAAATGTAAGATTGTACGTACACTATTGAGAGATTTGCCACGTTATTTTAAAACTAATAACTTCTTATAGATTTTTCTGTAATCTATAAATAAAGAATAAGATTCTATATTTTTTTCAAAATTGTAGGCTAAGTAATTTCGGAGATAAGGGAATGGTCAATTTTCATCAATTTTCTTATAAAACTATAAATCTTTTTATTATAAAATTAAAAAAAATAGTTAAGACCCTCACGGTAAGCCCTTTTATTTGATATGACACACGGTAAAATTTGAAAAACTTGTTTTTAAATTTTCTTTTGGCCCCCCAAAAGTGAACCCCATACTCAAAATTCATTTATTTACATTACAACTCCGTGTTGGGGTCCCTGAAATTCATATGTGTACCAAAGTTCATCCTAATCGGTCAATTACATTCGTAGCAAAATGGCTGTGACAGACGGACAGACAGCCAGCCAGCCAGACAGATACACACGAGTGATCCTTTAAGGGTTCCCAACCCAATCAAGGTTTCAATCGGACGTAGGGAACCCTAAAAGTGAAAAATAAAAAAACCAAACCTGTCGAAGTCGGTTTTTTTTTTGTAAAAAGTTTTTAAGTGGGAGGGAAGTTTAGCATCATAATTTGCTTTGTGCAATAAAGCCTTCATAAAGGCCTGTTTAAATGGTCCTATGAAAAATAACTACAGTAGCCTGTAGTTATTTTTCCGGTAGCCACAGGTCTGGTCATCATGGCGATGCTTAGGGGATGCGTATATTCAGCAGTGAATGTCTTATGGTGATAATATGATGATACGAATACTATAAAAATATCATCAACAAAATCATGCAGAAAATAATACCCATACACGATAATTATTATAATCGTATAATGTTCATGTGGACCTACTAACACAGAAATTAAAGCCGGTTCTATAAGATACTACCTATTACATAAAAGAGAAGCCTTTATGTAGTTATTTATACAAGCTGTTTTTTTTTTATATCCCATAACTCTAGGGTATGAATGAGATCATATTAAAGAATCAACTGGCTTATGAATTATTTTTCAATTATCATTTTTTTTTGTTTTCATTTTTCATACAAAATAATTCGACAAAGTCACGATTATTAATGTAAAACATCCTTATGTGAAATATGACAACGTCATATTTTCTTAGCTTTCAATAAGAACTCGTACTTTCCAATGAAACTTACATCGAGAGTATAGTGTTATTATTTTTATATTCGAAACGATTATTTTTACTTACAGAATATAACCCTAGAGTTATGGTATATTAAAAAAACACGTTGTATTTGTTAGATGGTAATTTATGACATAATTTCCTGTGGTTAGTTAGAAACTCCATTCAGGCATTCAGCTATAAGGGCGAATCTACACATACTCTAGACATAATTATCTATACGCCTCTTAAAACAACGTCTATTGTTCTCAAAACTTATCTACAGATTAACTTAGTCATCTGAGCCTACTGCTAAAAAAAACATATGTTGATAAAAGAAAAATAACAACACAAAGCGTTTAAAATGGCAAACAATTACTGGAACGCATTAAAATAATGAGTATAGTGGAATAATATAAATAAGAAATAAATGCGCTTAGTGCATCATATTTCATAGAAGTCTACAAATATTTGGTCCCAAACCTGAAATTGTGAAAAAATATTCAGCTGTTCTATACATTTATGTTTGCATAACTCGACAAAATAAAATAAAAAACCTTTATTGCTGTTCTAATTTTTTACATGCTCTGAGTTATAAATTACCAGTCTATGTCAAACCCTCTGTTAAACCCTACATCACCCTATGTAAAATGTTTTTATAGTGTATATAAAGTATCTATCTTATCTAAAATATGAAGTGTGCCAGATACTTAAAAAAAGAACATATATATTAGCAAACGGTCGTTATTCGTTAATCTGATACAGCTTACCTTCCTACAAAGGCCTCCTCCCTCTAAAGATTACCATTCTGTCCTGTCCTTTGCTGTACGAGTCCATACCTACTGGACCCGCTGTTTTTCTGATATAATTCTCCCATCTCTAAGGGGGAAGCCAGACGAGCGTAATTTTTTGAGTTGTGAGTCACGTAATTTCTGCTCCCTGAACAAAAATCTTACTGCACAGAGCTAATTTAGTTCGGGGAGCAGAAATTACGCGACTCAAAACTCAAAAAATTACTCTCTTCTGGCTTCACCCTTAGTCTGTCTGTTATTTGTGCATTTTTATTCGCCATTTCAGGGTTAATCCCATAGTCAAATAATCTCATAATGATGAGTGAATCAAAATGAGCTCTTTTCAGGTCCAACCACAATTTGATTACAGCTTGTATAATAATATATAAAATATGTAAATATTTATTCTACAGACAACTGGATCCAATATTACAAAATATAGTACCTCAATGCTACTTTCTAGCAACCCGTGTCATTAATAAACCTTCAATTAATCTTCAATGTCTTTTGTTGACTATATTTAATATTTTAAGTGCCAGCATGTGTCTGTAGCAACAAAAGAACAGAATTTATTACTTAGCTTAGCAACATTGTCAGTAAGTCTCTCATTTGTATATAAAATCAGTAATCTGTTCTATGTTAATTATGTCCACACATTTCGATTTCGACGTTGCGGTACGTTGTAATGATCGAGTGTCCCAAGGACTACTCCTATGTCTTAGTAATGCTCCAATTTCACATAAAACTAAATAAACTAAAAATGATGACTTCAGCGCCATCTAGCGGGAAAATTGCCTGGAACAGATCGTATTTTTTGCCATATTTTTTTTTTTACAAAAAATTCAACCGACTTCCAAAAGAGAAGTGAAAAATAATTTTAACTTCGGAAGTCGGTATTTTGGATTGTATTATATTTTTGCTACCGACTTCCGAAATTAACGTATTTTTTTACTTTATGGAGTTTTTTTTTTGGAAGTTGGTTAGTGACCTGCTGATATAAGCGTCCTTATGAGAAAATCCAAGTACCTATGAATGTGAATGATACAGCTAAACAAGAGCTGACTACCGGGATGACGTCTAAAGAGTATGCGAGAGTAGAAGACACGCTGCGAGAATGATGATGACCCCCAACCCAAACATTCAGTGATAAATGATCGTGTTGTTATTATCTTAATCGTCTTGACGTATCTCGGGACCCTTGGGTGCCGGACCTTTGGAAGGCGTAGGTATTAGTATTATTATCGTTTATTTTCAGGTATTAACTCATAACAATATTAAATTAAAATTACATTAAAATTAAATTACATTACATAATTAAAATTAAATTTTCAATACTTTTAATCATTACTTTCAAGTGTTTAACTATTTACACGTCTTACTTAGTTATAAATCTAAATTAAATAAAAAAAGAAATATAGTATGTACAAGTATTTATCGGAACTTAAAAAAGGGGGAGGAGCTTGGGCATCAAAAAATTAAATTAAATTAAAATAAAATTACATCATTTCAGCATATTAGCGTCTTAGCACGTACACACAGTGAAATCCCTATGCGAATTTGTCAGTGTCCTTCTAATTCTAATTTGCCTCATTGAAATTTCCTATGGCTCTTCTCCATAGGAAACGACCAATACGAACCGTGCACCTAGCTTCTAACGTTTCATAAGTACCCATATGTAGGTTTATGTGAAATAAATTATTTTACTTTTTATTTTGAAATATTACAGAATCTATTTGATTAGTACATGCACATAATCGAGTCAGGAAAGATGCGATTCTCCCTTCCTTTTCCTTCTTTCATGTTCATATAACCGGTTATGCATATATGCACCGGTTGCTCGGACTAGTGTAGGTATTGCGTTCACGAGTTTGTTACGTAATCACCTACCAACAAAACCTAGACAAGATAAATGAGTCTTATTTTTATTTTCAGATAATGTCATCATTATCATGAATTAATAAATAAATAAATTTAATGAATGGCGATGACGATAGAATAAATGGATTTTAATGTTTCGTGTTTCCGAAAATTCCCCTGCAAAGGAGCAGGTCATCGTAACTTATGCATAGGCAACAGGATCACACGAGGCAAACATGATTAGGTTAATAATGATTAGTATAGATTGGGGGTGTATTAAAATAACATTTGTGAGCCTCCTAAGTGGTTATACAGGGTTGCATAGGAGACAAAAGGGGTCATAATGGTTGTAAATGACCACTCCTACATCCTCTTAATGGATCGTCAACATTATTATCCAATAACCCTGTATATTTACTTCGGTGCACAGTGTGCGGATATATTCATTTCCAAAATACGGTAGATGTCTTTATCTACTTCGTACTCCTATACGAAGTAGTTCGTGTCCTGTATATGTTACCCATACACTTCGTAGGCAATGAGACTCCTGTCTCATTGCCTATGAAGTGTATGGGAAAAGTTTTTTGCAATTTCTGATTTCACTAGACATTTTTGATCCTTATTAGAAAAGGATCGATTGGCATCAAAAAAAGTTTTTGTGAAAACGGCCATTTTCTTGCTGACTGTACATTTTTTTCAAAATCTGTGAATGCAGATCAAAATTTCTCAAAAAGTTAAGGACAGTCTCCTAAGACCATTTTCCTGTAGCTACAACGGTTAAGGTAAAATCAAAATCAAAATCAAAATATTTGATTTCACATTAAACCTACATGGGCACTTATGAAACGTCAGAATCTAGGTGCACGGTTCCAATTGGTCGTTTCCTATGGAGAAGAACCGGCAAGAAACTCCACGGTTACTCTTTTAAAAATAAATGGGTTTTACAATGCTTTCAAAAATGTACAGTTTGAATAGGTATGAGAGGACAGCGTAGGCCTGTCAAAAAGATAATTAAAAAAAAAAAAAAATGAAAATAGTCTGCAAATCGACAGTCTGTTGTGCCTACAACGTTCTCACATTCACAAAATATAGGTAGCTGCCCTTGCTACCCCATCTCAAAAATCCACCCTGTATGACTGATATCTTGGTTTACAACAGGTGAACGTTCTGGTTGTCAGACGTATACACGTAAATGTCCGTGTCTACTTCGTCACTTTGTGAAAAATAGGTGAAGTTGTCTTTATATGACCTGTCTTTTAATTAGAAAAATTAAAAAAAAAAACAGAATAAAAACTATTTATTTATTTATTTTATTAATTAGTCTACAAATGTTACACAGTTCAAACAATTGCAAACACAAGAAAACATACAAGCCAAGTGCACAACATTAAGCGATATAGACACAGCATGCAAAAACATTATTACATCAAAGAAAAAGAAACAATATAAGTACATTAATCATTAATGACACATCATTTTTTTTTATTAGCCTACTTTGTCCCACTGCTGAGCAAAGGCCATCATTTTTACATAATTTATTTAAAAAAATAACAAGGTAGTAATATAAAAGAATACAAAAGTTAAATAATTACAAAAGTTGGCGTTACATAGTAATTAGTTACATATTTCCGTGGACTTGTCGCTTGAATTTTTGAGTATCACAATTATTTAGAAGTATGCAAAGTCTTGGAGGCTAATTCTCACGTTTACACTCGTTCAAGTCACATTCGATTTTGCCGCTCGTGATCCTATGTCGCTTATAAAATGGTGACATATCCAGATTATTGTATTCTCACTACAAGTCGCTTGTAAACCACGAGTCGAAGGAAAAGAATGTTGCCATTATACGTCGCGCGAAGCGATCCATTCTACATAACGATGCTACTTTTTAAACGTAACCATATATGTACTTCTTAAAGTATATTAAAAATGACTGATAAGCCTATAAAAGGTTTTGAGTAACATTTTATATGTAGGTATTTCATAAAAAATTATCAAATAATAATGCATTATGAATTTCGTAACTCCATTTTGATATTATTTAACATTCAAATAAGTTCTCCTTAGTATTTGCTACAACGGAATGCATGGCTGATGCTGATTGGTGAATGTCAACAACATTTGTCACGTCAAATTAAAGTCATAATTTTATTGTTTGTTTACATTGGGTATCTACAGAAATTAAATAAAAACAAAATTATATTTGACTACCAATGATATTTATAAGTGAATTAAGTTATTGTGTGTATAGCTGTAGTCATCAGCTACCACAATAACATCAAGGCTTATCAAGATGGTGAAACAGAGGAAGTGTGGTGACCCGGACCGTCCTGCTGTTCCAATGACGCAGCTTATTAACGTGTTCCGGCTACACAAATCGACAAAATCTGAAAAGATTGTAAATCCTTGCGAAAACAAATTTCCTCCCTGAGGTTAAGCGCTAGGAGTCTCGTCACGACACAAATTTCAAATTGTTTGTGATCAAAGTGCTGGACAACGTTTGTAGAAATTCATGAAGACTTTGGGCAAGAAGTGTAATGGTCCGGCGATTCCTAAGCTGGCCACTGAACATCGCGCCAGACATGACGCCGACTAATCATATAAACTAGTGACTCTTATAATGTATTGTATAAGCATAGTACTTTTGTTAGTTAGAAGATTCCTATTGAAAAAAAATAAAGCATATTTGAAATCTTTATTGTTTGAAATGTTTTTAAAATTCTGCATCATGTTGATGGCCCTGTTGTAGGTAATACAATAATAGGTACATCATAATTCAGGTGACAAAAGATCCTTTACATAAATAAATCACAGTCTAGAGTTGGGTATATACCACGACAACATAATTATTATCACAACACTTGGGTTTGGTCATGCTTCCCTGTAATATCTACAAACAACTCCCTCCGGAAAAAATTCTGGGCTAAGGACGTCAGCCTTTTGCAGTGCGGAAACCTCGAGGATGTAGGACTTAAAATTTGTACGACAACTTCAGCAACGCTCTTCGTTCGGCACTGATTAGACCTTGGCTCCTTCTCTCTCTATGTTTGTGAATCCAAATATGGGGGAAATATGCATTCAGAGGATGTTGAGCACTGTAGCTCAAAAATCCTCGCATACAGGGATGGTACGGTGTTTGTTGTGGCTGCGCTGCGATCGGCCTTTCTTGCTCACAACCAGAGTAAAGCCGTCCTCGTCCTTTTGACTGGTTTTGGATGCCTTAGAAGCCGATTCTATATCTCAGATGTGTGTCTCATCCATAGATGTGAATAGATGGTGTCATCAATTGATGCCGTACAAGCAGTGAATAGTTGACTACTTTTGCGGAGGCATGAAGTTTTCTTCGTGTGCTTTTTCCTTGTTGTGGCGATTGCAGCGTCTTCTAAAATGTATAAGCACTCATAACACATTTTGTAATATAAACATTTATAATTTTCTTTCGAAATTGACACAATCATGAATGACACAACAACTGTTTGACGTTGATTTACGGTCGACATGGAATCATGAACGCTTCGACTGGTCCCCACCAGTCGAAGCAAGTCGCTTGTAAACTAAGGCATGTCGCATGGATTTCCTGCGAGAAATGCTCGAATCGATATGGTGAGAATAGCTCGTCTTGATTTTCACGAGGGAAAAGCACGAATCGAGCGACAATAACGTATGCGAGATGCGCGAGAATTGGGCTCTTGGGACTAGACTATGATAAAACAAAGAATTCTGAGTCGAATTATGTAAAGAAGGAGATTTCGTGAAAAGTCCAGTTGACGGCTCACTGGCGCGATATCGCGGGCGCGACAGGCAGCGCTACCCTTGTCGCGCCCGCGATATCGCGCCAGTGTGTACGAGCCTTTGTATTTTGATGCCGTTGTCATAATGTGAATAGCTATATCTATGGTCTTTAGCTCTGGCCTTGACTAAACCGCGTGTAATTTCAAAGACAATGTTCTAAGTATGGGTGGAACGTAAATGTGTGTGATTTGTTATAGTAGTGTCTTTTCGTTGCTACCAGGTATGATTTACTTAAGAGGCCGGTTACTGATTTTGCTGAAATACGGCTCGTGCAGACCGACGCGATATCGCGGGCGCGGCAGGGAACACGACCGTTGTCGCGCCTGCGATATCGTGCCACTGAGCCTTTACATGATTTTACAGTTAAAATACCGTATTTCTATAAGTTTTTTACATGAAAGATCATTTCAATAAAATTATGATCTAATGAATAAACTACTGTTTTATTTTGATTAATCGACTACTAACCTGCGACTGTTTTATGAATTTTGCTGTAAGAGGTTTAGAATATCACATATTTACGATACGAACTACGTGCTGTTTCAGGAAACTGAGGGGATTTCAGAAAAACGCAAAGTCGAAACAACTCTTCTGTTACAAAAAAATATTAACTTTAACGAATACCTTCCAACTTCTAATCAAATTAGTAATTGAACCTTTAACATTCCTAGCATAACGTAAGCTATCATTATCACTAACGCTACTAAGCTAATTACTTCTTACAATACTATCAGGGACGGTAAAAACAATTGATAAGGTCGTCTTGGTTCAACTAATTGAGTAATCAAAAAACTCAGTTCAGATGGTACTTCAGCATCGACATAATCTTCCGTACTGCTTTTTTTTTTGACGATTTCCGTGTACTGTTTTACGCACTGTTTGTTGATAGTTGTCAATGAAAGTGAAGCAGGTACTCAATTATTTAATAAATGCCATCCCAGCTCCTGTTACTATACAGGGTGGGTTTGGGAACAGTTTTTTGCAATGTCTTTCCTAGTACTAAAACCTCAGTTGCTCCGATAGAGTTTTTTGATCCTTATAAGAAACAGGATCGATCGGCATCAAAATAATGTTTTTATGAAAACCGCCCATTTTGTTGCCGACTGTATTTTTTTTTTCAAATCTGTAAATGCGGAAGAAAATATCTCAAAAAGTTAAGGACAATCTCCTAAGACCGTTTTCTTTTACCGACAACGGCTAAGGTCCTTACTGCCCCATCTCAAAAATCCACATGTAATATCCATCAGACCGATTTCGGTCACGGTGGCCGATCTCAACGAAGATTAGTCAGAGTGTGAGCGCAAACGCGGGTGCACTTTCTGTTCCTTCACTTACTACCGAGGAGAGATCAGGCATAGGGCCTGGGCTTTACGTGCTCTCCAAAGCACGGAGGTATCACTAAATTCCAATCTCCGGACTGCTCTAAAGGAAAAACCCACTAACACTTTGCCCCACCTGGGAATCGAACTCAGAACAGGAGCCCAGCATTCGTGCATGCGATCTCAAGACTAACGAAGCAGTTGATATCTGATAAGTTGCAATTGCCGTGGCTCAAGCAATCGCTTGCCAATAGATTTTGTGATCAGTGTTAGCGATCGTAGTTCGTGGCTTCGAGTTCTTTGACTCGGGTCTCGGGTGCAAAAACCGACAGCGATCGGAAGTCGCCCGAGGCGAGCCGAGGGTAAACGAAGCGAACCGAAGTGTCCTTCTACATCTACATCGTATTCGCTCGAATACTTTAATGTAGTGCAGATTTTGGGTTTACTCCCGGAAATGTCCGTCCATGACGGTCTACTTCCTGCATATTTATTGTTATTCTGATAACTGAGCATAGACTAAATGCAATATGCACGTGTAGTTTAATAGATCTAACATTTAATATTTAAATTCAACATGACAAAAAACAACGTTGTATAATAAAAAAAAAACTGATTGATGTTGCAATAAACCCAGAAAATTTTATATTCTGACGTCAATAGTGATTAGAATAAAAAGAAATAGCCACATGCATGTCTTGTCTATGATAGGTAAAAGTAAAGCAAAATGTTCTTTTCATTATTTATTTTTCATGAGATGGTTTCATATTTGAGGGTCATGTATATTATCATGGTCAAAACTGGTAAGTATACTCGGTCAATTAAATTAGCTAGCGTAACTCCACAAATATATGATAAAAGAGAAAATCTAAAATGAAATATTTTTTTGGGCGTCAATGATCGCATTTAGTTTATTACTTAAAGTATGAGTTCAGAAAATTAGTATTTCTAATTATCTAGTAACTTACACTACCTGTGACTAATCCCAATAAAAAAATCATCTTTTTTTTTACTTACCGATACACACCACGTCTGCGGAGTTTCTCTAGTTAATTTAATTAATCGTGCTATCTTCACTACCTCAGCTTCTGACTATTTTTCGTCTAGTCGTCCTAGCTATCCTATCTAATATTATAAATGTGAAAGTGAATTTGTTTGTTACGGTATAACGCTAAAACGGCTGAACGGATTTGGATGAAATTTGGAACATGGATAGAAGGTAGGGTTTAGGACATAGGATACGATTTTAATCACGATATTCCCACGGGACCGAGACTAAGCGAGCGAAACCGTGGGGAACAGCTAGTTAATCATAACTTATGATTAATTCATAAGTTTTGTATCATAAATATTCAACAATAAGAAACATTGACCTACAATGTGTTGGCCAAAGTTCATTTATTGAATTCTATACATATATTCGCATAGTGACATGCATTATTAAATAGGGGATTTACATAAGATTTCACTTTCGTTGCACAAATATTCAACAAGAACTATCTTTGACTGACAATATGTAGCCCAATGTTGATTCTAATGATATATTTTCATATCTAACTATTACTAATAATACTAATATAAAAATAATCAGCCTGTATTGTCCCACTGCAGGGCCAGCAGGGTAAAGGCCTCCCTTTCCTTTTTCCACTCAACTGAGCCAATACGGACCAATCCCTCCTATAAACGTCAAGTTCGTCCCGCCATCTAGGCCTGGGTCTACCGCGATGCCGTTGGACATTTTCAGGAACCCATGTTGTAATGTGGGCATTATGGGCTAATACTAATAATAAAGCTAAAAATTGTATTTTATTGTTTGTTTGAACGCGCAAATCTCTGGAACTAGCAGTCGGATTTGAAAAAAAAAATTGTGCAATTCAATATCATGCTAGGACTATTTGGTGCCGAATAAAAACAAAACGTCAGGAAGAACGCTGAGCGAAAAAGATGTAATAGCGCTGGCAGGCAATACGATGCGACGGGGTAGGTCCCAAGAAATTTTCACGCGAACGAAGTCGCGGTCAGAAGCTAGTAGTAATATAAATATTTATTTATTTTATTGTTTATGTACCTACACAAAGTAAAATACATACAGATACGACATCATTATATTGATTGGCAAAACACTTCCTTGACGATACAGGACAGATGAATCTTTGATATGAAACGGAATGCAACAGATTAGAATACGTGCTTCCGCGTGGCCATCTTTATTATTCCTTCATAATTTATAAAGATCATAAGGAAATTGCCGATGACTGATACAATTATTTATAAGTTAGAGTTGCCACAACAAAAACTGTTGTTGGATTTTTCTAGCTGGAATTTTTCAGTATCTAATCGGAGTCTGGATTTGTGTCCCGTTGAAAGCAATAGGCTCGTCCCCTATTACATAAGACAAAACTGGAGAAACGTGGGTGTCCTATAGGTACACCTAGCCCTTCGGGGAATACAGGCATTATATTATTACTATGCTATTATGATATGTTATGTTATCCATCCATAGATAAACATTACCCGTCTCTCCACTATTCCATTGCCTACTCAAGGATGCATATCCGGTACGGCCTGTTAATCCTTCCTTATCCCGAGGGCACGGTCTTTCCCTACCATTACCCGCGCCACCTGGTCTACTCCCTGATATGCAATGACCTCTGTAGCCCCATAAAACATGAGAATCCAGCGGCTAGTGCAAATCTGGGCGTTCATTCGATTTATCACGTCTGGTTAAACCACGCTGGGATCGGTGCATTTCATTCATTCATTCATTCTATTATGTTATGTTATCCAGGGGCAGATTGTTAGGTTCCTCAAAAAAAACTGCTGTTTCCAGAAGAATCAAAAGATATGTGGAATGGTCTACTTCAACGTTTATGTCTCTTTCTTTATTATAACCTAAATAGTTTGGCTGCTGCTCCTTGCGACAAAAGGTATTATCTCGTAGCTGAGTCGTCTTCATTGAAAAAATAATGAATGCAAAGATATATCTCTAGGTACTGTAGCGCTAGAACAACGCTACCTAATGTACTTATGCAGTTGATAACTTTTTATTTATTTATTTTAAGTTTATCAGATTACTTCATTATAATACGTATAGTTCTAGACAGTCCCCTTCAATAAACATAACCTAAATCTATTTTTATTTAAATAATCATTTTCTCGAATTTTCGAATCAGCAATTTACCTGCCTGTACGACATAGAGTCGCCTTTCGCATATAACCTTTACAGTACCTACCTAAGACCAATTTGTAGATGGGTACATTTTCCTGTTCTGCTCACTGCTTTTCCACTGAGCAAGAATACTACAGTATATTTTCCGTTTTCCTTATGAACAAGAAAAAAGGCAATTTTTTGTTAAGTACGTCTAACTTTTTGTGCTTAAACTTTTTTAACGTTTTGCAGCCACATCATGACATTAGGTTTGATTAACTACCGCAGAACCTAATACTTCACCTACCTACTTGCTTTTCAATATGTAGGTATTCAATCCATTAGTCATCTTCACCGTATAGCACCCAAAGCTACCCAATATTTGGGTACCAGTTGTATAACATGTAGGTATTAAAGATTTGTTTCGGTCTTTAAGACTGTAATTGTTTTTTTGTCTTCAGAACCGGCTTAGTTAACCCGTGCCAGCACTCTTGGGTACCAGTTCTTTCTTCTTTTAGGGTTCAAATACGGATCTACTAAGAAAAATGAGCACATGGTGATCCTTCTTCGGGTTTGACGCATTTGGTGCACTTCTCAATGGTGCACTTCGCAACTGGTGCACTTCTCAATTGGTGCACTTCGCAACCTGTGCACTTTTTAAGATTGGTGGTGATTTGGAAAAATTGTCACATTGATTTAATGTTTTTTACCCGACTACGGCAAATCCAATGGATGAAGGAATGAATGATGAATACCAGACTCGAAAAAAGGAACGAGTCCCAAGATTTGCACTAGCCCATGGAGCTCATGTTTCATGGGGCTACAGAGGCCATTGCATATCAAGGAGTAGACCGGGTGACGCCTTAAGGGTAGGAAAGACGTTCCCTCAGGATATGGAAGGATCAACGAGCCGTACCAGATATGCATCCTTAAGTAGGCAATGGACTAGTGGACAGACGGGTGATATTTATCAATGGAAGGGCATCTTTAACAACGTTACCGCCAGATAAGTTCATGTCCAGCTTCTCCAGTGCATTAGCGGGTTAAAACTTCTTTACCGACTCTTTTCTATGTCACTGCTATGCTGTGCTACACGTTGCTGTTTCCAATGTCTACGTCTGGCTACTATTCGTTTCAGGTTTTTTGTAAATCTCGCTAGCAGTCTTCTTAATCTTATCTCGGTCTTCAGTAAACTTAAACACTTCTTCACAAGAATAACTTTACCACCCAAATAAACACAAAACTAAACTTGACTTCGAAGTCATAGGGTTCAAAATACAATGTCAGAGTCAAGGCCCCTTAAACCTAAAAGGAATACTTTGTTGGTCAAAAACTACCTGAGGTGACCCTTTGAGTCACTCCAAATGTCTAAAAATAGAATGCGCACTCGCAAAAATAAAGCAGTTTTATAACACTTAAGCACTGCACTGCATCACATATTGACACCCGTATTATATGTAGTTATAAGTTAGTCGAACAAATTGGTAATACAGCTAAGGTGTATGGATTTATAATGAACTCATGACTAGGGGGACCTGTTCAGCAGATCCCTAAAAGATTTGGAAAGATCTCACCAGATTAGCTTGCCAGGGGTCACTAGGTCCTGCTGTAGTTATTCCCTCGTCGCGTCGCACTGGTCCGCTCGCCTGAGATCAGGAAAGCACGTAAGCTAACACTTTTGCACTGCCTTAATGTATTTTTGGCGACATTTGGCAATGACAAAGCCAAAGGAGGGTAATAATTTTAACAAGCTATGTATGTATTTTCAACTGTTCGAGTTATGCCTTAATTACATGACGTGTGACTCCGGATTTTTTATTTGTCTGTCTGTGGTGTCTTGTTTTACCCTTTTAGTTGGCGTTTTGGTCGTAGTTGGGTTTTAGATCTAAACTTTATTTTTTTAGCTCTTATTATCATCTGCCAAGCCCTAGGTTGTACCTATTATGTGGAGCACGGCTTCCAGTCTAACCGGATGCACCTGGATACAAGTATCTTACGTAGACAGATTGCATATTTGACCTCCACAAACCAGTTGAATGAATTTTACCTGATATTTTCCTCATCTAGTGATAAATACTCTATGCAGTAACGAACATATTCAATTTAATTCAAATATTTTTTGGGACTTATGAAACGTTAGAAGCAAGGTGCACAGTTCCAATTGATCGTTTCCTATGGCAAGAAACTTCAACTTTGGCTTATTCTCTGAGTACTCCGATCACTGAGGCCCCAGTCCCGGAGGACCCCGATTTATATTTATCTTGATAAACTCAATTAAAAGTCAGTTTAGCTAAGTACCGTCAGCAGATGATATGTTAAATACAATTTTAATTACTTACTAAAAGGCGAAAATGATATTTCTTGGTTGGTTAAGGTAAATATTATAATTAGAGAATACAATATAATCTCCTAGAGCAATCACAGGTTTTAATTATTATCACAATAGTTCCTTAGGATTCAATACAGAAAATCAAAAATCCTACTCTACATGGAACATTTACATAATTTAAAAAATACGCAAAACGCGCGGTTCTCATGGGATAACACGTAACTTCACGGCTACTCTTTTTAAAATAATTGACTTGTACACACGGCTACATATCAAGCTATACATTTCCAGTATAAGCTAATCTCGCATTGTATAGGATTTCCATATAATGAGAGGTCAGCTTGTACTGGAAATGTATAGCTTGATATGTAGCCGTGTGTACAATGTTTTCATACAACGTTAATTTTATGTATGACTAGCTGCTGCCCGCGGCTTCGCCCGCGTGAGTGTCGGAAATTACCCCATACATCCCCATGGGTTTTAAGTGTAAATATTGAGTTTCGAGTTAATCGGACAGCGCGTTAAAATTCTTCCATACAAACATTGACACCCCCCAACCTTTTAGGGGGTAATTTAGAAAAAACAAAAAAATACAAACTTTATAATTTATTTAGATAACTATTCGTGCGAAGTTTCATGTTTATTACCTCAAGGAATAAGATTTTTCATACAAACTTTCATCCCTTATTTTACCCCCTTAGGGGTTGAATTTCGAAAAATCCTGATACACGTTATTCTTAATTTTTGGGTTTAAGTATAAATATTGAGTTTCGAGTTAATCGGACAGCGCGTTAAAATTCTTCCATACAAACTTTGACACCCCCCAACCGTAGGATAGGGTACTTTTCCGGGATAAAAAGTACCCAGTGTGGTGCCCAGGATATTAAAGAATAATTATACCAAGTTTCATCGTAATCGAACCGGTAGTTTTTGCGTGATGCCTGAACAAACAGACAGACAGACAGACAGACAGACAGACAGACAAAAATTTTTTTAATCAAATTTTTGGGTTTGGTGTCGGTCTAGTAACACCCCCTTCCATTTTTTTTTTTGATATCTTCAATGTACAGAATTTTCACTTCTACAGATTTATTATAAGTATAGATAGCCGCCGTCCTATCATTGATAAGACAACGTAGGCGTGTCAACAATTACCTACGAGGTACTTTTCATAACATAACTATGCAACATTACATACTGATGAACTTCAAGACACTACTTTAATATTTTTCTTAAACATTGTTACAGCTATTAGCAAGTATGGCACCGAACCTACTTCTCATGGACTTGGGTATGGCAATCAGCTTCGCCACCATAGTGATACCAGACCTACTCAACGCCGAAGGGGGTCTTTCATTCACAGACACTGAAGCTTCATGGTTTGGTAAGTACGAACCTATGTTTTTCTACTGTAACATTATGAGCAACTCGGTCTTTTGCAATCTAATCATTTTGCCTAGCCTTTTCCCAACCATGTTGGGGTCGGCTTCCAGTCTAACCGGATCCAGCTGAATACCAGTATTTTACATGGAGCGACGGCCTAACTACAACCCAGTAAATGGGTAATACGATACCCCTTGGTAAGACTGGGTGTCAGAGTCAGACTTTCGGGCTTCTAACGACTCGTAACGACTGCCAAAGATCCACAAATGACAGCCGTGACCAACGGCTTAACGTGCTTTCCGAAGCACGGAGGAGTCTCGGTATGTAACAATGGACACCTATCCACGGACCAACCCCGGCAAGCGTAGCTTAACTTGATGGATCGACCCGTGCGGCTGTTATTACTTAGCCACGAGCTCCTCGTCCTTTTGTAGTCTCTAATGAGATGCGAAAATTAAATTATCTGCATAATTTCACATCGTCATTTTTCTCTTATCTTCTTTTCTGTATATGACACTCTTGCTGGACAAGGGCTTTTAATATTATTCAATCAAACAAAACCTGAACAGAATTTGTTAAAAAAAACTTGGCATCTTAATTGAATTTAAATCATTATCTTAGCCCATTTTTGTTACAGGCAGTCTTTCATTTCTAACGCAGCCATTTGGAGCACTAGTATCGGGGCCATTTGTGGACTACGTCGGCAGAAAGAGAGCCACTTTCCTAGTCAACCTGCCCCATGTGATAGCCTGGATCCTCATGTACTTCGCGTGGAATGTTCCTACCTTGTTTATCGGGAACGCATTGCTGGGACTCGGAACAGGGATCATGGAAGCACCTATCAACTCTTATGTTGGAGAAATCAGGTAAATAGTGAAACTATAGTCAATGAATTTAAATCCCATAGGTTTTATTTGCTGTCGCTTAGTTATTTTGAAGGGCTCCATTCAATATTCAAGTGTACTTCGAATCAGAAGTTTGGAATTGGACCGTCAAAGCACAAAGAAACTCAAAAAACTCAATAAGTACAACCTGGAGCAATAATTGCTAAATAAATTTGTTATTTGGCGAACTGTGTGATGATGTGCCCATAAATGAAGAAGATTCACAAAACTTTAAGATGACTATTTATATTATATCCATACGTTTCAGTGAACCATCAATACGCGGAGCATTATGCACCGTCACCCAGTTATTCTTATCCATCGGTATCTTTGCGATGTACTTCCTCGGCTCCGTGGTCACGTGGCGCATCGCTGCCATCATCTGTATCTCCATACCCTTCACTTCTATGCTTCTCGTGTTAGTTGGCGCTGTAAGTATTTAGGCATAATATGTTAATAGTACAAATTGCAAGCAGTCGAAACGGTTGTCAACACAATTAAGAAAAAGGGGGGTGGAGTGGCAAAGGGCCCAATGACATAATATAAGCTCTGTCTGGAGTCTGATTATTTGTCTGGAAAATCCACATTGAAAACACAATCACTGACTAACATACTAGCTCATTCATATTTGCTTACTAATAATAGACTGTAAACTAGATGGCTAATTTATTTGTTGAAAGTCTACTTTTGATCAGTACTAGTAAAACGGATTATCAATCTAATGTATTCAATCAGTGCGTTCTGCCTGTTTTGACTGTAAGAGCCGAAACGTGGATACTCACAGTACCTACAGCTTGTCCATAAATTCAAGGTCGCTCAGCGAGCTATGGCACGAACTAAGCGTGGGAGTCTCGCTGAAAGATAGAATCCGAGACGATGTGATCCGACAGAGAATCAAAGTTGTCGACATAGCTCACAGAATAAACAAGCTGAAGTGTTAATGGACCGGTCATATTAGCCGTAAAACCAATGACCGTTGGGTAAACGTATTCTTGAGTGGAGACCGCGAATCGGCAAACGTAAGGGAGAATGCCCTCAGGCTAGATGGAGCGACGATGTTCGCAAGGTGGCTGGTAGCAGCTGGATGTGAGTTGCCGAGAATCGAGTTGAATGGCGTGCAATCGGAGGGGCCTATATCCAGCAGTGGATTGCTGAAGGCTGATAAACTTGATTTTCATCATTTTAGAATCGCCTTCAATAAGCTTTTAAATCAAACAAATCGTTCAATGTTCATTTTTAGGTACCTGACACACCAGTATGGTTACTATCTCAAGGTCGGGAGAAGGATGCTCTAAAGTCACTATGTTACCTTCGTGGGTGGACCACAGCTGATAACGTAAAGGACGAGTTTGACAAACTGGTGGTGTACTCTAAGAGTTTGGACGGCTGTGCTATCTGCTGGAAGGAGAAACGGGAGGAATCTGAATGTGACCATTATAAAATGAATGTTTTTAAGAGGTAATTTTATATATTAATATATTATAAAAATATATTTCTTAATAGCCCAACGTTTGTGGTTCAGAAAAACTAGCCAAGTAAAGTTTAGATATGACTTTTTTTTTCTGAAGAAGTAAATTATGTTTTTCATTAATATACAACTATTTACACAAAGAATTAAAATATAATTAATAACTTATATTATTATCATGAATACTTTGTTTAAAGGAACATATTATAAAAACAAAATCTTTCTTCTTTTTGCAATAAACCTTGACTATCTACTTGTTAAGGTTTTTGTTACTACTTGAGTGACTTAAGGTAAAAGTTATAAATCTTTAAAAAATAATTTATTAATACATGATAACCTTTCTAGATTCTTCGTAAAGTTCAACATAGTGATGCTGGGCAAGGAGACCCTGAGGCCATTGACCCTCACCATGTTATACTTCACCTTCTTTGTCATGAGCGGCCTCACCCCGGTCAAACCGAACATGGTCAACGTGTGCTCTGCATTCGGCATGGCTGATGACAGCAAGAATATTGTGGTAAGCATTTCGGATTTCATTGCCGTTATCAACAACTGTTTTGTTATTATAAACAGTCGTGTAATTAACATTGTTATCAGTTACATTACTAACATCAGTAACTGTATCATGGTCATTAGCAGTTAAATGTTTAGCAATAGATGTCAGTTTGTTAATAACTATTTTCGGCTCTTTACCTGAATATACAGACATTATCTTTCTGCATTTTTACCAAACATTTGAAACACCATTATCGTTCTGCATTTTTGCCAAATAATTGAATTGTCTTCATTAAAATAGCAGTGGGACGTAATATGCGAAAAACTGCTAATTAGATTTACAAATGTCCCATTTTTTGTGCAACGTCTATTCTATTGTCATCAGTCTTGAATACATCTGCCTCTAACAAAGGTCATTACACAAGTCTTCACATTCATGACTTCTTACAATTTAAAATGTTTTATCTGTGATAATTTGTTTGTATGCTAATTTAAAATCCTTTATAATCCTCATAAATTTTAAGCTGAAACTTCAATAAATGTGCAAACAGATTATTTTTCAAGTTTTTCTACTATCTGTGGTTAGTTAAATCAGAACAATTGAATTCCATAATCTGATTTATTACTTCTGTTAGCAAAGAACCGAATCACTCCGTTCCATTGTTTTTCTATAAAACCGCTTCAACTTTCAGCCTACTAGTATGTCGCTGAAAATAATAAAAGTAGTAATTGCTACTTTCTATTTCAGTCTGTAAAAACAAATGAATATCTACATTTCTTTCTCTGCTGTTTCAGGTAATGGTTGGCGTAATAACACTAATAGCGAGCATCGTCGTAATCGGCATCATAAAATCCTTGGGCAAACGCAAAATAGGCATCACAGCTATGCTTGGAACAGCCGTCTGCTGCACTGCCCTCAGCGTCTATGCTGAAACACACCTGGACAAAAACGTGTTCTCATACGACCCTAAGACATTCCCTAAGGAGAAGAGCGTAGTTCCTTTGATATTCTTCTATCTTCTTACTATTTTCACTGGGTTCAACGTGTCCTGGGTTATTCTAGGAGAGGTGTTCCCTTTCAGGTGAGTTAGCATTTCTATTTCAATGAGTTTATATAAACTCTAATGGGTAGATTTGAATGATTAACCGCTCAACGGTCGAATTGCTTTAAGAAGTCGATAACAATATAAATTCAATTGTGTCTCGTTACTGACAGTTAAGCTCATAACATTACATTTTCTTCATCAGGAGTCGAGCCTCAGCTCAAGGTATCGGAGCTGCCTGGAACTACGTGGTCACTTTCATCGGTGCCAAGACCCTCATTGACTTGGAGACTCACTTCAGACTGACCGGTGCCTTCGCCACGTACGCTGCATTCGCATACCTCGGCACCATCTACCTTTACTTCTTCATGCCCGAAACTGAAGGAAAACCTCTCCAAGAAATTGAATTGTTCTACGAAGGAAGACTCAGGATATTCGCCGACGATTGGTTCATAAACATTTTCAAGAAAAAGAAATAGGCAATTAATTATACTTAATATATAATTGTAGACTAAGAACAAATTAGACTAGATCCTATTCTGTTTAATATAAATAATTACTCAAAATCGCATTATGATTTTATAAACTAGTTGCAACTTCCTTAAACCTAAGCTGTGAGTATTATAATAAATTACAAAACTATAACGTCACATTATATTTCTACTGTTGAGGATCCTCGATTTTCGCCATAAATAGAGGAAGAGAGCTCTTATTGTCCCACAAGACGGCAATGAAGGGGCGGTTCACTTTGAACTCTACGTCAGGATCATCGTATGATAGTGCTACTGCTGCGAAGGCTGTGGCAGCGGCTGCAGTACCTCCCTTTTCGTCGATAGACAACGTTGCAGAGTGGACTGCTGAAGATATGGTCGGCGAGTCGGCTCCGTACGCTCCAACCCCACTGAGCTCGGAATCATCACGACGGAACATGTTTGTGACACCCATCTGAAAAGAGAATAATTCATGAAGTTACTTAGGTCCATAAACGGGTACGTAGTGAGGTACGTACGTGTACTGGGGCTACATTAGGTGTTGGTACATATATGACTAGTACTAGATACTAGACCAATGACTCGATCTTTCCGGAGATAAAATGCTGAATTAGTTGTGGCTTCGAAAGTTCGAAGTATGTAGTAAGTAGTATATGGCAAAACTAAACCATCGATGTTTGTATGATTTTGATTTAAAATGATGAAATAACTAAAGTATAATTATTATCTTATACCTAAGTCAAAAGTCAGACAAACGACGCCAGTTTCAACACTTTGAGGAAAATGTTCAATATAATTAACTTGTTCGTTATGCAAAGGTGTTTTGCGTCACAGACCGGATTTTTTATCAAAACCACTTCAATAGCAATGCATTATGTGAATGTCTACGTTTTGGATATTTATAAAAATTTAAGTCATGTATCAAACCCAGATCAGAACATAAACCCTTGGATCACCCTTATCTTTCACAGACGTTCTTAACAGACCAGGAGCTTTAATTAACTTCTGGAGGGAGGTGGGCTGGTTGGAATAACCACCGGCGGCCGCCATGGCCCACGCACAATAGTCTACCCGAGGACTAAGTGCGGAAACCATAACCTCTAACATAGAACAACATAGAACATGTATCAAACATCTTATTAGCTTTCTTCATACTATGGATTACATTTTTTGGACCACCAATAGGTACTGCTAAACAGGGATCCATTAATTCATTTAGACCTAAACTTTTACTGGGATTTCAATACGGGTGGCCCCTATATCTAAACATCATAGTTAGCTTCTTAAAGGACTATCTATGTGTGAAATAAATCTGAAACTAAGCAAATGAGGTCGCGTCCGAATTGTGTGTAGTTACTTCAGTGAAAGTGCAAGTGTATTAAAGATTAGTATTGTTAAATGAGGACTTACACTTTTCAAAATAACCGCCAAATCCGTATCAGCTCTTATTGTAAACTTGGGCAGCTCAAGTTCCGTGTCCAAAGCCTCGAAGGTAAGGTAGCTCAGGAGTCTGTCATCAGTCAGTGATGCTAGTGTGTGCCTCATGCCCATTAACTCATTGGGCAGGACTAGCATCAAGTGGTATTCGTCGCGCTGAAAATAAAAAATAAAAGATCATTTGTTAATTATTTCATTTAGGCAATAATATAAATAGTTTGGTACTTTCGACGTATCTTGGATATTAAAACCCATTTGCACCACAAATCTCTAAATCGGAGGCGTCTAAGTAGCCCGCGAAATTCCATTTTTTTTAGGTTATTTGCAATTTGCAGGTCAGTGTCAGTGTATATTGATTAAATATGGTTCGCGAACGTAACAAATATGGCTTTACATTATAATCAGCAACTAAATTCAACTCCTTAGTTAGAATTGGCCTCAAATGTGATTTCATGAAATAGTAATTCAATAGGCTATTATGAACTTAGAGATTTGTATTGATGATTTTTATGATTATATTTCTATAAATAAATATTTGGTAGGGCCGCAAATCATATTTAATTCAACATATAAACAACCTAATACTGACCTGCAATTTTTTTTAAAGTAAGAAGATTTGATTTTCGTGGGCTGCCCTGTCGCTTTCGCCTTAAAACATCATTGTTTCTGTTAATCGTTTGAAGATGACAGACAGAATCATAATTTATATTATGTTTATCGTTAAACGCATTAGTGATTTGTCATGCAAGCGGGCATAAATCAGTGAGGCTCAGTAAAACTTTGAATTAAGTAGACTCCACTGTCTTCACAATCTAAACTAAATACAGTCCGCGCGCGACTGCTAGTCACCGCCTGAGGTATGTTAGCGATGAGACGGGGGAGGGCGCCATTGACAAAAATGGCAGACTGAGTTAGCTTGGCTTTTGTCTACACATCTCACCGCTGACATATCTCAGACGGTAACAACGTTTGTTACATCACACGATTCTACATTTCTCACTGCTATGCAAACATTTACTACCAATACCTTAATTTTATAAAACTTTACAAAACCGTCTCCACTTACCTCAAAAGGCAGCACAATAACTTTGGCATTAGTAAACTTATCTACACCGGTCTTGAACAACTTGCGCATACGCATGAATTGAGCAGTTTTTGATTGACCATTACTGAGATGGAATGGCTTAGGCATAGTTGATTCTACTCTGAATGGCACTTCCCATAGACCCTTGAAGTAAATGGCATTTACTAGGACCATTTGCGTCGTGTAATCGAGAGCATCTGGAAAGATAAAATATAGTTTTTGTTAGAATATCAGCCTTTAATGTTCCCTAGCTAGCTTATGTTGTTGTTGGGTCACAGGCCTCCTCTCTTCAAGAGGGAGTGGGCTGTAATCTACCACGCGGGCCTAGTACTGGTTGGTAGATGCCACATGTCAGATTTTTAGTTCTAGGACATGCCGGTTTCGTTCTCCGTTTTGAGAACAGGGGTGATGAAATAACTTATACAAAGTAAAGCGCCTGTCTGTGTTCGAACCCACGAACTACAACTCGTTAGGCCCATTACCACTGGTCCACCACTGGTCAGTTTCTGTTATGAGATGTTAAAACTCTTACCAAAGAGAGACTTGACTTGAGAGAGAACTTTACTCAAAACCAAAGAAATAAGTTAGGAAGAAATAAGGTAAATATATAAGGCTGTTAATGGAATAACTTACGATTATGAAAAATTATATATTTATCTGCTTTTCGTTTGCATGGAATATAAGCTTTACCTAACTTATTTCTTCGCTTTTCACTGTAAACTATATGTTTCTTAATCGTCTTCATAATAAAGAGATTCATATTCATGTAAATGATAGTTTGTATTTATTAACAAAATATTTTTGTGTTTTGTATATATTTTTCCTACTATAATTACACTTCAGCCTTCCAAGTGTTGTTGTATTTCTTGCGAAGGTATGTTAATTAATTTTAATTTACCTTAATAACATTTGAATGAGGTAAATAAGTTTGAAGTGTTACTTTTAACAATAACATCCGCAATTGACTTTAAAGTCCAGCACGTCCACCATCGAAAAATGAAAAAAAAAATGGACAGGTGCATTCATAATGCTACGGTTACACAATCGGATAACGCGAACTGCACTTAGTGCGCTCTCTTCTACTCAGCGAGATGTCGAGCGGTGTGCGAGAGACAGTGCGCGAAGTGTAGTTCGCGATAACGCGACAATGTGGCCCCAGTATAAAGAAGGGTTGTTTAAATATAGATAGGAATGTAAAACTTTTAACATAACTAGTTCAAGTGCGATACAACGAAGAGTTTCATTCCATCATTCTACTTATTTTAACCACAAGATGCAAAAGCGCAACCGAATGAGAAGAATCAGAAATTCAGAACATATTACGTAAATTGTGAATAAAAACGGACTCAAATAAAGAAACAAAATTATATTGAGAAAGAGATTTGAGAATATACTTATACCTACATCAAAAAACCCAACCACGTAAGCAATCGACCTGGGTTCTTTTAAGAAAAAGATTTTACATTTAATTTATGCAGAATCGTTTCGTTTGGGTTTCCTGCACACGTACCATGACCACTGTAGAAACATGTTATGTCGACGGAAGAATAGATAAAATGACAGATAAACAATCACAATCTGTCATTTTGTCTATTCTCCCGTCGACAAAACCCGTTTTTACGGTGGTCATGCTTCGCGTGCTGTGTGACAAAAAAAAACAATCGATATAAATAAATTCTAAATTAAAGTGGACCTTAAAACTAGCATGCATCACGATATTTAAATACACGTCTAGCGCATCCGTGGCAATCAGTCTCGCTTCCACCTTGTGGGCTGGTTAATATATTATTAACTTGGCATGAGCAACTTCTAAACATATACCCACCCAGTCATCGCAAATGCTAAAGCTGTAATCACATATTTACCTGGTGGAATAAGGTTTTGGATCTGGTTATTAGTTTTCAACGCTACCCAGCTGTTGATCTGGCGTGCAGCTTCCCCTACTCTTTGAAAGGAAAGAGGCGTGACTTCACTGTTGAAGCTCTGTATGGCAACGTTCTTGAAGTTTTTATTGATAGCAAAATCATCTGATAGGAACAAGTTGTTTGCAACTCTCAGGATATTGCGGGAATTGCGAGCCTGGAAAATAATAATGTTATAGATTGTAGATTTTTTAGAAGAGGCACAAACTTCACTGAACGTTACGTCTTCTACAAGGATAGTAGACAAGAAGCCCTGAACAGTTTTATATCTTTCGGTGGTGGAAGATAGTAAAATGGCACATAGAAACGGAACTCTTTTCGTCCTGTCCGTCTGTTAATCCGTATGTCACACAGCCAATATACTCTGAGGATATTTTTTTGTGAATGATTACTCGTATGGAAGATAAAACACAGTAACTGGTAAAGTACAGTGGTCAACTGATTATGGACTGCGCAGAAACCCTACTGTCACGGAACTCCACAATGACGAACAGTATTCCTACCTATTGTGACTGGGTTATCGTACGGTAGGTGAAAAAAAATGCTACGTATTATATTTCTGAACTTTGCTGTGTTGACTGTACAATGTAAGCTTGGTAGTGTCGTTAATTGTAAACGACACTACTGGTAGTGCAGCTGGTAGTGTCCTTGCCAACAAATTATTAAATTTCTATCAGCTACTGTGTAGGTAATAGTGAAAACAACCACATTTATGCAGTTACAATGTCTTTATAATGCGTTTTTTGACCGTATCCTATATCCTATATTCTTATTGTGGCTATGTATCACCATAAATTCGTCTATATAATAATTTCATATATGCCTAATTCTCATTTTATTTTTTAAATCGAGCTAATTTACACCACAACACTTACTCGAACTTCCTCAGCAACCTTGGCATAAGCTGGTGCGGATGCATCCGCCGACATGTTCAGTGCGCTTGTGATCTGTGCTTGTGTCTGTCCCGATGCTCCTTGCTGCAGCAGACTCAGCAGTAAGGTGATGGAAAATGGTGATATCACAATGTTGCCCGAATGCACGGCATCGATAGTCTGCAATAGTTTGATAAAGATTATTGAAAGAAAGAAAATAAAGAAACATGCATTTTGGCAATTTTATTAAATACTAGCTGCGCTCCACCGTTTCACCCGCACAAGTCTCTCGTGTGAATATCGGGATAAAAAGTATAATATGTCCTAACCCAGGTCATGGTCTACCCATGTACCAAATTTCATCCAAATTCGTCCAGCACAAACAAACTCACTTTCTCATTTATATTATTAGGATTACAGTCATAAATTATATAAAAGAGAATATTTAGTTAAAAGTCGATGTTAAAAACATTCAGAGATTATTTCTTCAAGAACTTCAAAACGCGCCACAAATGCTCAGAAAAATTAAGATAATCCATTTACCTTTAATAAATTAACTCCGAAATTTGTCACTGAGTACAACAATGTATTGTAACCTGGAGCCTGCTCCGTAGGGAAGTTGAAACCCGAAGGATTGGATTGAATCTGAGGTCCAGTTGGTCTATCCAGTAAGTTCTGGGCTCCTGATGGCCTACTGATTGATATCTCTGGTTTGCTCTGCCCATATTGTGCTTTCTGAAATTGTCTGTTAGGCAAAAAATGTCCAAGCAGTTGCGTTGTCGCTCTACTAGGTGTTGGTGTTGATATTTGTCTGTAGACTAAATGGTTCCGTTTATCATCGTCATGTACTTGTTCAACTGACGAGCCAATTTCTGACACATAACTCTTTTGGATGTCCACTGTTGTGGTCGGCTTATACTTATTGGGCAGTTCATTAGGATTTATGGCTGACAGTGGTAAAACTGGTAAATTGTCAGGATTGTACACAAAACCTGGGTTCAGAAACTGTGAATCATGTTCTGGAGAATATTGGTTCTGTGACTGAACGATTAACATCAAACAGCAAATCGTTATACCTGTAATGAAATACATTTGTTGTTATAATCTGATCAACTTTCAATCGATTGAAACTGACAGCAATGATATAGAAACAGAATAAATAGATTCTCCTAAAATAATGCATAATAATAATGAATTCTTTGAATGTCGCGGTAGTGAGTCAAGTACGTAGCTTGTCTCTCGCTATTGACCCGAGAGCGCGGGTCACACGGAAACAATCAATGATGTATAACAATAGTATTATTATAAAAGGGCACGTTCATGAGCACGGCGTCATTCAAGATGTTTGTATATCTCTAAATCTCATACCTATCGATTATTTTCATTACAACAAAACATCCCTTGAGTTCAGAGGACAAATTTTTACACAATGATTTAAGAAATTGATAACTGATTTCATTGTGTCATAAGAAAAATCGGCGACAAAACTATTTTGCTAAAGCACTGTACATGTCTATCTTAAAACCTGTTATCTTCTTTTATAAAATGTTTAAATAATACTTACTTTTTAACAGCATGATTTATGTGTTTGAAACAGTTCAAAATTAATTCGTTTGTTTGTTTGTCACTTGTTGCCCCCAGTTACGTATAGCTATTATTTTGTAAATCACTTTATCAATGCGCAAGCGCACAGTTCACATGCACTATTCACTAACACTACCGGGCGAGTGGCCGTAAACAAGATCTCGTGAACAAAAAGCCGTTTACGAGAATCAAAGAATTTTGAACGTTTTCGCCGTTTAATACAGTCACATTTGCATTGTAAATATGCTCCGCAGTATAATTATATTACTATGCGACTTATCATTCGACTTGGAACGTAACGCTTCATAATCATACGGTTTAATTTTAATAAACATACGCATGTCGGAGATTTAGTCGGCTAAAGAATTGGTTTTCCCACCAACAGCCGGTTTGTGTTTTTCCTTGGCAAACCTTAATCACTACATAATATAAAACAAAGTCCCCCCGCCGCGTCTGTCTATCTGAACGCGATACACTCAAAAACAACCGAACGGATTTTCATACGGTTCTCACTAATAGACGTAGTGATTCACGAGGAAGGTTATGGTGTCTAATTCTTATTCATCGTCATAAATATGACGTTCAAAATGTCGGTGAAATTAAAGATATCGGAGAAATCATGCCGACGGAAGCTTTACTGGCGCGCGCCGCGTACCTAAGTATTCGTTTACGAAAATAGTTATGTGAAAACAATGTATTACGGAACTAATACATTATTTACCTGGATTAACACATGATTAGTAGTTTTAATCCCAAAAATACATTCGCGTGGGATATTTTCTGTCATCCACGCGGGTAAAGCCGCGGGCAAAAGCTAGTAGATAGTTAAAAATAAATGATAATATTTTATGAAAAACCTACCAGATGCGCAACTTGGGTTCGTCGATGCTTAAATTATAAAAAAAAAGATATAATAATTAGGTATAATTACACAGTCCTATAACTGAGTTGCAGCTCTCTCTCTCTCTCTTCTTCATGTAGATAGACATAACATTATTTTCTGTCTCTCTCAGAATTTTTCAGTGGGTCGGCAATGAATAATTCTGTTTTAATTTCAGTGTTTAAAACATTCATAATTTTCCTGGATTTTAGCAGCAGCAAAAGTCTATTCCTGTTTCATTTTAGAAAAATAGCGAGAGTCATCTCATAATAATTTCCAATACGTATCCTTAACATTTTATTTATTTTGTTACACGGGTTTTTATAAAACTTTATCCAACAAAGTCAAAATAGTTATTTGTTATACAAGAGTGCAAAGTTGCTTTTTAACCGCGTGTTCAATTTTGATGACCGAGCAAGCGAAGGATTCTAAAATTTAATCACGAGCGTAGCGAGTGATTCAAAATTAGAATCCTGAGCGTTAGCGAGGGAATCAAAAGAGCACGAGGTGAAAAATCTTTGCACTCGAGTGCAACACGTAACTTTTCATTCCACCTCAGCGAGGAAATGACTAAATGCAAAAAAAAAAACGTTTACAATCACAAGATAGGTACACTTTTATTTCAGTTTAGGTATTAATTACTACATTATGACAGGTAAGTAATATAGAATAATCTTTAAATTATAACAAAATATTACTAAGGTATAATTAAGAAAATTTTAAAGTAACGTTGCTACAGTTATTTAAATTGAGTGTAATATTTTTGTTTGGTACTGTAATATTGGTGTTAGTCACTTGTGTACTGTTTTTCGGTAAACTATCTGTCATACTTAATAGTTGTACCGATTCATCGGATTCCCTTGGCGTGAATGTTGGAGAGAGAGGGAGATGGTTAGGTGTTTCATAACGGCTTATTTTTGATGTAGAAGGGCCAGTCCAAGGATCCGATTGAGGCTCTTTCAGTGTAATGGCTCCTACGATGCCTTCACATATTTTAGACTTATTTTGGATGGAATCCTCTATGTATCCCTCTACAACTGCATTGGACTTCCAGCCTCCGTGGCGCTTAAGGGACAGGAGATCAGCTCCGGAATCAGCCAAAAGTGTGGCTGAAGTTCGTCGGAAACAATGACCCGTGTACAACAGGGGTTCTGGAAGTTCAAGAAATGTTGCTATTTCTCGTGGGATACTGCCAATTTTATTAGTACCCATAGGCTGTCTAACACACTTTCCATTGCGATACTGTAGAAAAAATCGATTGATTGGAGTGTTAGGCGGGCGTAAGGCTTGATATTTCTCAACAATCGTTACGTATTCCTTGCGAATGACGAAGTTGCGGTCTCTTTTTGTCTTTGTATTAGGTAAATTAATTAATAGTAAGTCATCTGAATGTTTCTCAATGTTTTTGACATTAAGTTGTGTTAGTTCATTAGTTCGACATGCTCCGTTTATTCCAATAATAAGAACAACCTGTAACGTAAAGAGTATTGTAGTAGATAAATGAATAAAATTGATATGAACGCATAATTATGCCTATCAACATCTACTAAGTATACTATTTAATTGAGATTAATATACTTAAGTAGATACTGAATGTGCAACTGACTTACTTTTGCCGCCAAATATACGGAATCGGGTGCTTCGTTAAGAAACTTTTCAATATCAGATACTGTGAAAACCTTCGATTTTTTTGGTTGATGACCAGATGAGGCTCTTTTTAAAAATGCCACTAATTTAGGATAGGTATCGATATGTTTGTCTTTTTTCATCTTTATTGTTGCTTTTAGCATCGAATACGTACTCCATAGAGTGCTTGCTTTCTTGTTCTCGGATAATTCTATAAAATATGCCAGCAAAACGTTTTCTGAGAAAGTTTTGGCTCCTTTTGCTAGTCGCCACGTGTTGAACATATCGTACTGTTTTAAATACTTCTCGCGTGATTGTTGAGGGAGAAAGCTCATTTGCGCATTATTAACAGTTTCAGTTAATTCTGTTGGCGTCAAGCAAACTTCCTCGTCGCTAGAATCACTCATTTTAGTTTTTTCACTTGTTTTCAAGTTTCTTGTTTTTAATATAAGGTTTAACAATGACGTGAAAAAATGCCGCGTAAAGAACCGCGTACAAAGCAAATTGAAAAAAGAACACCAAGAAGGTTCCGAGTCTGAGTTTTTAACAAATTAAAAAAAAGTTGTATGATATATTCGGCACCATAGAGGTAGCAGTAAATAGGTTTAATGTTTTTTTTAATTCACAAACTTAGTGCACACGATGTTCTAAATTCAATTTACTTTATCCTCTAGAGAATAAAAACGGCTTTTCCACTCAGATATTGAAGATTAAAAATACTCTTTCCGAGATGGTGGGATGAAAAAGTTTTTTGGTTTTGCAATATTTTATTTCAATCTCTTGATTTAGATAAAATGTTGCTTGAATTTTAATAAACACTCAATCTAACAAATGAATATTTATTATTTGAAAGTGCAAAGGATTATTTGCATAATTTAAGAAGAACGTTAAGTACTTGGTAAGTCCTGAGTAGTTGCAGTGGTCGAAAGACCGGTTCGAACACAGTTGTCTTCAGAAAATAAATAAGAAAATAATGCACCGATTTCTTGTTTTTGAAGATCTCTTGGCTAAATAATATTAGCTGCACGGGTTGTTGCCAAGGTCGGTCCGTGGGTGGATGGTCATCCATTACATATCGAGACCCCTCCGTGTCTAGGTAAGCACGTTAAGCTGTTGGTCCCGGCTGTCATTCGTAGATCTTTGGCAGTGGCGTAACTGAATTGTGGACGTCAGATAGGCAGTCGCTCTATGTAACATACTCGTATTAGCTGCATCCGGTTAGACTGGAAGCCGAACCCAATATAAATGGGAAAAGGCTAGGCAGATTAATTGCACAAGCAATTGCGGCCTTTATTTGCCGGTTTGAGTGGAGATCCGCAAGAGCAAACGTGCTCGGAGGAAGGAAGCATTCCAGTAAGATACTGGTAGGGATCTAGACCATACTTCCGGAATTTTCTTGATAGCCGTGGAAAAAGGAATGAAAATAGGCGGATTAAATGTAACTGATCCCTGGGGGACATTAGAATAGAATAGAATATTATTTATTTGCAAATATGGGTTATACATAAGTAGGTATTACATACATAAGTAGAGTTCTGCCATATTTCACCATTGAAATGCAATTTTCGTAGGAGATCAGGACAGTCAATCTCGTTTTTTTTTTTTTTTTTTTAAGATAAGTGCTAACTGCCAGTCGACGACTACATTGACCAGCAGGGGCCATCTATCCCGTTCACTTTAGCCACCCAAATCCATAGTTCAATATCTTTGTTTCCATATCCTGCACAATAGTGTTGCACTACCCGGGAGCTGTCCTTGGATGCGCTTGCACAATACATACATAGATAATCATTGGTTGGTGTCTCATTTCATTAAGAGTGAGTAGTCTAACGCGCCTCTGAGAGTTGGCTTGGTCACTCTACCTCCGTTAGGAGTATATGTGTTCTGTGCACTCTACGCTACGCCTTCCAAAGATCCGGTAGATATGTTAAAGACAAAAAACATATTTTTAATGATAATTTTATTAAGCAGTCTTTTGCATTTACAATTCATAAATCACATATAATTATAATAAATTCAAATGTCCAAACTGTTTAGGTTTACAAAAGGATAAAAGCGTTTGAGTTCGTTTTATGCGAATCACATTATTCCAATAAATCAAAGATTTCGTCGAAATTTTATTTAACCAAAACAAACATAGGCTTAAATGAAAATATTTAGGTACTTATGTTATCATAATTGAGAAAAAAAGTATATCCTATTTAATTAATTTTAAATTCGTAGACTGATTTGAGGCTGCTGGGTATCAACATATACAAAGATACAAGTGACAGGTAAAATATAACATAAAAAGAGATCAGGAAAGAACTTTCGAAAATGAGAAGGGTGACGATCCAGCAGGCCGTAATCATTTAATGGTATTTCCAAATCCACTAAAAACAGCACCTATATTATACGCAATAAAATCTGCACAGTGAAATAACAAGGACAAATCCAACATAAATGCAGATTTATTAGATTATTAAGATTATTTGACTTTTTGGAATAATAATAATACACTTAGAATTTAATTATACCGTTTGGTCAGTGATGATTGATAATGTGATTTAAATATTTACATAACTTACAAACTAACACTAACTTAAATATTATGAACTCTTCACGTGACCTGCCTGCCAATTTTTAGGTCAATGAATGCTGCCAGCCTTTCAGGCACTTTTCTCACTGACAGCGGACGAATTTTTCGATGCCCAACGAGCTCTTCTGTTTATTTTCACATACTTACAAACTAAATAAATTGGGACAAACAATAAACTACTTATTTCTTAAGATTTCATACTCGATACCATTACAATATTTTTCTAAAAATAGTTTAAAATAAATACCGGTAAAAATCGTTTATTGCGTCAATCACGAATTCTTTCCAGTCAGTTTTTTTGTAATTCAGTCCAGTCAGTCAACAAAATTAAGTCAAAAATTTCCTTCTTGCTCGTCAGTTAAGTCTTTTTCAAAATTATTAATAGTCAGGATAAATTAAATTAAATCAGTCTGTTTATTCCAGTTTCAATTTTGAAAGCTCAACGACATTTTGGAAATATTTTCAAAATTGTAACTGAAATCTCAATTTCAATCAACGGAACTCTATAATATTATTCGAATTTGTAATCCGTCTGTAATTAATTCATTTTCGGTCAATAAACAATAATTAATTTTAGCATTTAGTAACTTATTTCAGTTTTTTTTTAATATATTTTTCAATTATAACTCTTAAACCTTTCACACTTTTTAACAACAGAAGTAAGCATTTTTCAGCACATTTCATTTATATTAATTTACTTAAAGAATATAAGATCCTAACCTAACCTAACGCCTCTCAGTATTCCTCGCATCCATAACTGACAGTTCATTGGCGGCACGTATAATTCTCTGTGCGATGCAGCATGGCGGCATGCCATAGTGCTCCACCGGTGCTTTATACTCGTAGAAAGGTGCAGCCACCGTGCGCGCCGCCCGACGAAGAATGGAACAAGTGTAAGACAAATTTGTTGCTTTCTTCTCAGCAGCTATAAATCTGTAAATTAAAATAACAAAAATCAAATATCTAGACAGAAAAATGAAATCTCATCGCATGGGTTTATAGTGAAACCTTGAACAACAAGTTACTAAACAAGTTTCACCAGTTCCATCGACCTGCGTCTTATAGAATTATTATCATCTCATAATTGTTATAAGGACAAGTAAAAAATTAGAAACAACTATTTATTAAAAAAAAAACCAGAATGGCAACAATTAAAAGTTCAAAATCAAGATATATTTTATTTTTATTTTTAGAAACCTGTTATTCAAATTATTTCCAACAGTAACATTCCTATGAAAATATAACCCAGTTATTAATAATTATTATTTCCTTTGTTCATTCTTGACCAGTAATACTCAAGAATACTACAAACAGTCTTGCCAAGGGGTGTTACCCAGTCACTGGGGTGTGGAGGTCAGATAAGCAGTACACTACATTAAGCAAAATATCAAGGTCATTTTGAGCTCAAGTCCAAAAAAAAAACACCCTTCGTTTTTGCTTCGCCGTAGTCAGGTAAAAAACTGGAACTCCATAAGCAGCGAACAGAAATGTGAGAAAATAAAAGATCCCCTCGCCATGTAACGGGACAATTAAGCCTCGTGCAGACTGGCGCGACGCGACTCTAACAATACAATTTCTAAGAAAACTTCACGGTAGAACAATTACCGGTGTCGCGTCGCGCCATTCTATAGGAAGCTTTACAGGTTTGATGTTTTTTTTTGCAACCCAAATTAAGTTTGAATGATTTTAATCTCAACGTTAAGTTATTTCATATTTGAAAAATTTCCTTATACGTACATATTACACATTTGCAGTCTCGGTATCAAATCCTTTTTCCTCAGCAACAAGAGGGCGTTTCTGACAGCTGCCGCAGCGATGACCGAGGGGTACTCGTCACAGAGTACCCGATCTACCAGCAGACCACACATGGCTAGGAAGGTGGCTGCCACCTCGATCTCACCAGCATTGTATGTGTCGCACCACCAGGATAAGTAGGTTATGAAGTCTTGAGCGACTATTGGCTGGTTTGGGAATTTCTGTAATAGTAAGATATGGTTTAGGAACTAAAATACAATAGACTTGGCGGAAATCCATTACCACGCCACGCATCCATTGTCACGCCTGAATCAATTAACTGGTTTAGGAACTGTTATTGGACCTTCTTTCTTGGTTTTTGTTCACCCTCGGTCTTTAAAGTTCGTCATTTTTAGGGTTCCGTACCTCAAAAGGAAAGAACGGACCCCGTAAAGGATCAATTCATTGTCCGTCTGCAGTCTGTCTGTCAGTCTGTCAAGACCCTTTTTCCCAGGAACGCACGGCGGTACCTACCAAGTTGAAATTAATATCAAATACGTAGGTTTACGGTCCCTTGGGGCTCTATAAAAATCAAGCTTCTAAGTCAACGCAAAAAAAAAATACGGCCATTTATGCGACATATTTTGATACTCGCAAATGAATCAAAACCTGGTACCTACTTCCCGTAGACCTAGAATCACGAAATTTCGCAAGAAGGAAGGTCTCACAAGTCACAGCACAAATTCCAAAAATTACATACATCGATTTATGAGGGAACATGTTTTTCAACAACAATGTTAAGTTTTTGAGATAAATTCATCACATCCACGGATCACGCACAATGAGACAGACACGCACTAGGCCGGTTTTTTGAAATGCTGTGACAGCATTAAGGAAATGATTTTGCATCACATTAATGGTGCAAACGAAACTAATTAGTCTCCTCTGCACCATTGATGGTGCAGGTCAATGGTGCATACGGTACAACGGGCACTGATCTTTATTCTCGGAACAAAAAGGTTGTTGACTAAGGTTGGTAAGTAGCTGGTACAGGACTGTAAACACTCCTGTCTTATATTGATAACTGCAAATACTTAGACATACAAATAGATAGATGATTAGCTACACCAAACTTAATGTTGTAGAAGTATTTAGTGATAACATTTAACAGAAACTTGTTTTCTCTACTTGAGGATACATTCTGGTAAAACCAGATTTTCTTCATATACTTAAGTTTGTCTTAGGTGAGGAAAGACAGTTTCTACTAAAAAAACTGGTTTTCTTTGCTTTTTAGGGTTACATGCCCGAAGAGTGCGAAACGGAACCCTATTTGATGTAAATTAACTAATTAAATATAAATAAGAGCCAAAGTAGTAAGTCATGGTTTTTCTATTTATTTCTTGACACAAACAAAACAATGACACTGCAGTAAAAGATTATGAAGAGTACAAAAACACAAATAAGTATTTAACATACTTTGAGTATTTACTACATACCCCCACTTAATCAAATAATCTAAGATTCGAAGAACCCTATAATTAATTAAATCCCATACCCTTAACACATCTTAAATGTGGTACACGACCTAGGGCCTTTGTCAAAATGTCAGCGCTCATGTCCTGTGTTTGAATATACCGTAAGTCTATAATATTCTTAGATACAATCTCTCTAATATAATGATGTTTTGTATCTATATGTTTGGTTCTATTATGATGAATAGGGTTTGATGCCAGTTTTTGCGCCCCTTGACAGTCGTTATAAATAATAACTTGTCCTACCTTGCCACTAACTTCTTGCAAGAGTCTGCGCAAAAATACAACTCCTCTGGTTACGGCACACAGGGACATATACTCAGCCTCTGTTGAAGATAATGCAACCGTTGCAGTATCATTACTACCTACTTCATTATTCAACCGTACGTTCTCCAGGTAATCAATATTATGGCACATGTGATTGGTCGCTCCAGTATCAACGAAAAAAGTGGTACTCTCTCCTTCGACAGTATTGAGTGCTGACTTCAGAGTAACATTTTTTACGTGCTTATCCTTCTCGTCCTTCTTTATAGGACAATCGGGCCTTTTGTGACCAGGTTCACCGCATCCATAGCATTTGATTATTCTTTTCTTCTTATTATTTTTGGAAGAAATTTTACCTTGAGATGATTTCAGGGCGGAAGTTGTCGGTTTGTTCTCCAGAGCTTGAACGTCTATGGTTTTCGAGAACTCATTTAATAGCTTACTTTTCACCAATTCACTTGTAATCTTTAAGTTGGAGTTTTCCAGAGCCATAACTAAGGGATCGAAGCGAGGTCCTAAACCTCCAAGCATAATGGCTGCTACACTTTCGTCATCAATCTTCTTCCCGATATCAGCTAAATCCTGCATGGTAGCTACGATGGTGTTTATATATCGTTCAATATCATTATCGAAGTCAGACAAGTTGTATCTATACAGCCTGCGCTCTAGGGCCAATTTTCTGCCCATTCCCTTATCTTCAAAAGCATCTTTGAGAGAATCCCATGCTTGCTTGGCAGTCTCAGCGCTCCGAACATGTGCGATTGCTCCTCCGTCGATCGTCAAACAGATCTTGGTTAAAGCTCTCTGATCCCTTTTATTTGCATCAGAAGGCTTGTCACCTGAGTAACCTTCTATAGCTTCCCATAAATCCTCATGCATCAAATACATTCGCATTTTGAATTTCCAGATGCCATAGCCGGCTCTTTCACACAATGGTTTTATTGAGTTCATCGATATACCAGTATGTCCACACGACATTTTACTACTTTTTCACTTCGTGCTGATAACGAATGATGTAAATTAACTAATTAAATATAAATAAGAGCCAAAGTAGTAAGTCATGGTTTTTCTATTTATTTCTTGACACAAACAAAACAATGACACTGCAGTAAAAGATTATGAAGAGTACAAAAACACAAATAAGTATTTAACATACTTTGAGTATTTACTACACTATTACTAAGCACTTGCTGTCCGTTCGTCCATCTTTTTGTCCGACTCGCACGTGGCCAGTTTTTATATTATCCTTGTCAATTGAGAAAATCCAAACACCAAATATCGTGTACGTGTTCCTGCTACTATTTTAACGCCCGCCAAAACGAATGTTAGACAGTTTTTTATTTTTTTTGGATGGGATATTATCAAATAACTTTCCCGCTCTGGGCGGAGCGGGACGGCGTGTCAGACTCTTACTGACTAAAACCCACCCGTGTTTCTTCAGTTGCCTATGTGTTGCCATCAACATCAGTTTAACAGTACCTTTCGAAAGAGCAAGCTGGGAAAAAGTCAAGATCCAAGGCAGAAATCTCAATAGAACATATAGCCTGAAATCACCAGTGCCATGGTGGTCACCAACTAGGTACCTTTTATAAAGGATCGTGAAGCTCAAAACTATTAGAGAATGAAACTCGTATTAATTGATATTAAAGTAGAATGATAAAATTATTATTCCAATCTTTTTTTTTACACCTTCCCCTGGTGTCTTCTCCGAGCTGTCTATACTCCTCTAAATATAAAATATGCCATTAACATACAACAATCGTGGGAGTTATAACCTCTAAGGAAAATCAATTATACAACGTGTTAAAAAATTAACTTTACATTACATACTATAAGGAGTGCTTTAGACCATCGACCTGAATAACTTTTACTATGGGACCAAATTCGAAATCGCAAAAAAAAAAAACTTTAGTATGGAAAAGCTGATTTTTTTCAAAGTCCCATAGTAAAAGTTATTCAGTTCGATAGTCTAAAGCACTCCTTAAAGTTTATAAAGTTAATTTTTTAACACCTTATAGAAAAAAAAAAGTTAGTTAACAACATACCAATCTCATCATCACAGCTCTCTCTGCCACCAGCAGTTTATCTGTCGTGAAGGCTGAGTTGGAGTATTTGACCAGCCTCATCGCGGGTATAAAGGGGCCATTGAGCTTCTGAGCTATCCATAAGCAAGCTGCTGCAACTAGCTGTAGCTTGTCCAGCTGAACGTAGCCTATGCCCAGGACAGAGTCAAAGTACCAGCAAGCTGCCTGGACAATGGCTGGGTTGCCGTCGGCGCCCTAAAATGGGGCAGGATGA
This sequence comes from Eupsilia transversa, assembly GCA_914767815.1. Classification (NCBI taxonomy): domain Eukaryota; kingdom Metazoa; phylum Arthropoda; class Insecta; order Lepidoptera; family Noctuidae; genus Eupsilia; species Eupsilia transversa. The sequence goes on along the minus strand of OU611893.1, from coordinate 8,508,809 downwards.
GTAAAAAGTTGAATGGTACCTAACTGTATTCAGGGAGGGCAGTATTTGAATTACTTGTAATTAAAATACGTAATTGAAATACAAATACGTAATTGGTGTTTGTATTTCAATTACTTCTTATAAATGTAATTTGTAATTAGTATTTCAAATACCTGACGCTGAGGTATTTTGTAGTTAGTATTTCAAATACTTAGGGCTCCAAAATACATTTGAACATAAATACATTTAGCGATCTTATGAATAGTGCGATCTGCAGAAAATAGCGCTTGATACCTTTCGTAACCAAAATGGCGACCTAATGCCAATCTTTAAAGTTGGCAACACTGCACTTAAACTGTACCTACTGTATGTAGTCTGTACTGCAGCCTAATATAACACAAGTTTGTGTTCATCAGGGCCTGTAGAAAGATTGTTTTCTTTAGCAGGTTTTATTCATTCCCCAACAAGAGGCTGTTTGTCTGATAGAACATTTAAAAATCTAGTGTTCATGAAAGGAAATTCCTCTTTTACCGATTAACCCCTTTCATGGATCACAATTATAATATTCCCTTTGCCCTAGGTTAAAAAACCATTTTTTGTATATTATTTTGTCAGTGATTGATAAATCTTCAAATAGCCTTTGTAGAATACCTAATTGAAACGCAATTTTTGGTTATTGAGCTGTAAAATGTGATGGTAAGAATATTCCCTTTGCCTGGCCCTAAAGCTGGGCTGGATTAGTACTATTCTATTTATATACCTAACCTAAAACTTGACTGTATTTTGTAATTTGTATTTTGTATTTTAAATAAAAATAGTTAAAATACTGTATTTTGTATTTTATATTTCAAATACAAGACTTAAAAATATTTTGTAATTAGTATTTTAAATACGTGCGAGAAAGTATTTTGTAATTTGTATTTTAATTAAAGCAAAGCATGTATTACTTTTATTAATGAAGGGATTAGTTTAGGTATTTTATTCCTATATTAAGCTTAATAATTCTTATATAATCCTATTTGAAACTCTACACTTCCGCTTTCGCAACAATAGGGAATATGCATTTTTATTTTTTTTCACTAGGTCAATAGAAGACAGTAATATAAACCTAAGAAAAGTATTTAGAATTTAATTCAATTGATGCTTGTTGCAAAAAAAAAATGAATATACAACAATTTTCCACTACAGTTCAAACGTTTGTTTATGTCGCGGTCAGGACGTTATTTTGGCACGTTACTGCTTTGTTTATATCTGTTTTTAAGGTTTTTTAGCCCTAAATCATATAAATTAAATTGTTTTTGTGCTTTATTCAAGCAGTTTGCTAAGAAAATATATTTATTCACTTCACTTCCGGCATTAAAGGCTCGTTCACACCGGCGCGACTTGTCGCGCGACGCGACTTTAACAATACAATTTCTAATAAAACTTCACGATTGAACAATTGCCGGTGTCGTCGCGCGACAAGTCGCGCCGGTGTGAACGAGCCTTAAGACGATGCGTTTCGAGTTTGCGATCCATTCCACGAAAAAAACATAACATAAAATGTTGTGTATAATGAATTGTAAAAAAAAGAAAAAACATTGGATTTTGTTTCTTGACTCCATATAATGTATGTATATTTAAATAATCAATAAGTTTTGTGTTTTTACGTGCATATTCCCTATTGCCCTGAACCTTATGTGGTTCATGCGACAGCCAAAGTGTTTCCTTTGTATGCTCTTGTTCAGTTAGGTCTAGTCAACATGATAAAACATCAAACGTTTAACCGTTTTATCAGTCTGAAAAATGCTAATTAAAACTCCCGTTTTAATTAGCATGCAATTCTTCCAACCTATATGAATAGTTCTCTAGGGGAATAACACCCAGGAATTACCGACAATTATTCATATATAAATTATTTCTTATTATGGGCATTGGGCATAACATAATAACGATACCTAGGTACTTTGCCTTAGTATCATGTTTAGAAGATTTTTAGATCGACCGGTTGTTGGTACACTTTGGATAACATATAGGTATCAACACAAACACAGCGACCAACTCTATAAAATAATATCGCTAGAACACATTTAAATGGTAGGTTTTAACAACAACTGCAGTCGTTGCAAGACATCGCTCCCCTGCATTTTGATGCTCAAACAACAAAACTAGGAGCAGTCGACAACAAACTGATTCATTGAAGAAAAAGCTTATATTTTGTATCTTCATGGAGATTGGAAAACCGGTTACCTAATTAGGGGTTAGTTATGATGTGCTTAGTATCCCATAAACATGACCTAGGAGGTATTATAGCAAATGTTGAGATTTCCAAATCAACAAAACATAGAAAGTGACAGTTTTTTTTTTAAGTAACATAAAATGTTGACTTACATTAACTTTCATGATCCAGTTGATAACACAAGCCCTAGTGATGCTCGAAGTCCTGGGTATTTGCAGCGGCTTGATCTCATTAGCCAGGAGGTACTCAAACACATCCGTCGTATAGTCCCGGTGTAAGCTCCGCATATACGACCTCTTCCCTAAAATCAAAATTATTTACTACCCGCACTACGTATCTTATCCATTTGACGCGAATACAAAACAGTTAATGAACCAAGTGTTTTTTTTTTACCACGGTTATAAGATTTGCACAACTATTGAGTCATAGTGAATGTCAGAGTTTGTAAATATTCACCAAATAGTATGTGCTAATGTCCGGTTAAATGCGTATTAAATAAGGACGCCTATGAGTAGGTATCTAAACAGTTAAATTGTTGTATAAGTAAGTATCTAAACTGTTAAATTGAGTTGTGTTTGTACATAAAAGACTGAAAAAATATAACAGCAGACTAATTGATATGATAACATGTCGTACATCTGTCCCGAACGAGTATTTATTTTCATTCTGCCTTTTTATTCTAAGCCTTCAGTTTTTAATGAAAACATACTAAAGTCATCACAAGTTCGATCTAATCTACGTAATAGAACAATAAATTGCTTGAATAGATGAGCATAGAGTAGAAATAGACAATTTATTTTAGTTAAAGAAGGGCGAACGCTTTAATGTATTCACATCAAAGACACACCTAATAGTATACAAAACCGAAAATAACAAACAAGCAAATCTGACATCATTTACTGTATATTCCTGTGTAATATTTGTTGTCGTTAAATCATCATTATATTCGAACAAGGCAAATACATTCCACGTGATTCCTCTTGATCGGTCAAGATACTAAACTAATAAGCCATATTGATTTATATCTAATAAATCAATTAATGTATGCTTAAAACCTGATCATTACAATCATATTTAAATTATATAAAGATAATACGAAACATGCTAAGAGGTCCGAAACTTAAATATAAAGCATATAATTATGCGTAAGCGCTTACAGAAATCAGGCGTTCTTAATCTGTCTTGTATAGTCTCGTTGAATTTTAAACGACGTTTCACTTTATCATCAAGCTTCTCTTGTCTTGCTACCGTAGGTGGGGACAGACCCTGCAGCTCTCGACTGTGAGGCCTTTTCAGACTCCTCTTTATATTCCTCACACGATTCGGCTCCAAGGTAGCCTTCAGATTTGGCGTGACAGCGCTCAACACTGCGCCTAATGCATTTTTCTTTTTATTCTCAACAAAATACCGCTGACTACCTTTATCGTCCAAATATCTCTCATCATCGCTTATTGATAGAACACTGGCATTCTTATTTTTATCACGTTTGTCGTTAAAGACGGTGTAATGCCAGTCTAAGTCTTCACTTCTCTTCCTCAATGTGACATGTCTCGTATCGATGTTCAGTGGGTGTTGCGGTTTATGTGGAACTACTTTACTTGGACCCGCCTTAGGTATACTCGTACTTTGAGCGTTGATGGTCTTCAAAGGACGTCGATGTGGAACTTCTTGCTTATGAACTGTTTTGTTGTCCACCAATAAATGTTTCGGCAAGGCTGGTAAAGGATCCTTAGGTAACGGTATTCTTGTTCTATGCACATTTTCTTTATCAGCGTTGTGTCTCGAGGACGCCATATTATTTAAATTATAACTTACACAATAATTGAAACTTTTTAAAAACATTCGATCACGACCAGCATGACCGTTAGTATGAGAGTGAAAATTTTAAGTTTTAGTGACAAGCAGAAAAACTACCCTCCTATGTTGTTATCACTGTTATTAAACTTGATGAGGGTAACTTGAGTGAGACGTTTATTAAACAAGAATAAAACCAAAGTTGCCAATTCAAATAAATAATTTAATCTTAACCATATCACAACATTACAAAAAATAAATAATAACTTATCCTAACTTACAAACTACGCTGTGTACTTTTTCATAATCAAATGCATCTGGTTGTTTTAAGAAACTTGTACAATCTCACAGCAAGGCATAAAGTACATCAAAATGTATAAATAAATACGAGTAGAACGGGTGGGCTCTCGAGAATGCCGAAGGCAAACGATGTGGATGACTCTTCAGAGTACGAAAAAGGAACACCAAAGTGATGGTGACAGGAATTTAAAATTACAGAATCTTTCAAACAGGTACTGCGTCGTCAACCATGAATGGTTTCTCGGGGTCAATGACTTTGCCAGCGACTACGACGAGGTTGTCAAGGGTATCCAGGATGTAGAAGATGAAGGGGTGCTCCACGTTAAAGCGGCGAAGAGACTTGGGTGGCGCCAGTGGCAGGTTCTTCGACATTTCCATAACTGTGTTTCCGGCTGTAAGTAAACATAAAATATCTTATTAAATATTTCATTCAAAACTCAATCTCCAAGGATTTATTTCAAATAAATCAATAACAGGCACTTCTGAATTGTCAAGGAGTGAGTCATTCAGAAAGATGAAGCTAGTTGCCCATTCCAAAGCCTAGTAGTTTTCTATGGAGGAGACCGGGCAAGAAACTCCATGCAAATGCATTTAACTATCAATAGCATTAATAGTAACACTAATGTTGTTGCTTTTGCATGTATTCTATAATTATAGTTTTGAATATGGCTGAAATCAGTTTCATTACCAATTTGGGAAAATTTTAATCTGAATAAAATCTGTTTGACAATTACCAGAGATTTCTGTGGCTGAGCTGTCAGCATCATCAACGCGCACAGCGACGTGCTGCACCAGCTCCTGCACGAACAGACCCTCGTCTGAAGACACGCCGGTCAGGTCCGCGTCTCGACTGAAGATGTTGCTCACACCGAACTAGATAAAACCAGCAAAAACATATACACGTATTTAACTTACATATTCAGATGCCATAAACAATTTAAAGAACAATGTTAAAAAATGTATAATCTATGAATGCCCTTGGCACCACCAAGGGCATTCATTGATTATACAAAAAATATATATCAAAATTTTGATTCTTATTATAACTTTAATTCTTATTAGATAAGATTAATTAAATAAGGTTATAAGACAATGTTGGTGTTTTTTGACAGAAAGCGATACCGTCTGGCATTGGTCCAGTTTATATGTCATCTTTATTATTTGGAAAAGCACCTACAGGCCCACGCTCATGATGTTCGAGAATTTATGACTTTTTTATTGTGACTCGTAAGCACGGTATGGATATGGTATCTACGGCCATTTTTTTACGGCGACTATCCACCTTTTAGAAGTATTTAAATAACAAACCTTAGCCAAAGCAGCCACGGGCTTAGTAGTGGTTTCCACGGAGAATGAAGGTATGGAAACTTGCAGGTCTTCGTCCTTCAGGCTATCCAAGATGTCAGAGAGTGGTGCGATGGGAAGGTCAGCTGTGAGCCTGGTCAGACCATCGCGAGTGCGGGGTACCACCAGCAGCAACGCGTAACGACCACCCTGATGGAAAATATTGGTTAGAGCAACTAGTTCTAGAAAACTGAGATTTTGTATTGAAAGGATTGACTTTGAATAAAATTCCTTAACAGCATGTGAATTTTAAACAAGAGAGAGTAAAGACGATAATTTTACTGCTAAAGAAAGTTCCTATACAAGAAACTTTCTTTAGCAGTTCGTAGAAAATCAGTTGTAGTATCTATTGGGTAATCTAAACTAACATAATAAAAGGTAAACCTGTTTGTAAAAAGTAATCCCTTGAAATACTGATCCCACTTAAAACAGTCACTGATAGAAAGTTGCACTATTGCTTATGATATGTTTTATGGTAAGTTATATATACGCTGCAGCAGCTAGGGTCAAATAATCCAGTGAGGCACTGGACAGTTTCATTGCATCAAATAACTTACATCATAAGGCAGCTTGATAGCCTCAGCATCGAGTTCAGGCAACGAGCCTGTCATGAAGCTGCCTCTGGTCTTCATCATAGAGACCTGCTTCTTCTCGGTGTTGGATCTGTAGAACAAACCAGGCTCGACGATGTCGAAGGGAGTCTTCCAAGATCCTCGGAAGTACATGCCGTTGAAGATGATCATCAGGGACTCGGAAATTGAGGCTGCAATAGAAACAGAAAATATTAAAGTAATATTCGTTATTTTTGTGCTGTCTATGGGGTGTTTCATTCCTTTAAGTGCCCTTCTTCTTAGTTTAGACGACAAATCTAAAAGTTATGTCTATTCATTGCAAATAAACTTACTGGATTTCTTGCCAACACTGTTCACAGAAAGGCTGGATGAAACATCATGAACTTCGTGCAGAGATTTCAAACTCCTAGCGTGGTTTCTCGCTTCAACAGCCACCATGGTTTCTTCATCATCCTCAGATTCAGTCTTCTTGGGGAAAGTCTTCACTAGCTTAATCTTTTCCTTGATGTTCTTCGCAGGTTTGTACTCCATGTGGGAAATGTCGACTTTCTCAGGAATATCGTCAACAGCAAAGGAGATAAGCTTCTCGTCTGTTTCTTTAGGCGGCATCATTTCAGGGATCTCCTCATTTTTGTTATCTTCAGTCTTGTCAGAGATTTCGATGGTAAATTCACCCTTTTCTTCCTCATCATCATCCTGCGCATGTAGATCGGGATTGTATCGCTCAACTGACCTTACTTCAGTTAGGTAGTAATCTTCTAGAATCTTTTTGTAATCATCATTGATTGTGTAGTTCTTGTAAATATAGAAATAGTTCTTCAACTCAGGCTGGTTGTATTTGTATTCGTGATTATTCTTCAGCCTCTCCATGATGTATCTGTATGTCTTTCTGGTGAGGATGGGGTCTTGCGGCAGGTGTAAGGCGGATACCAGCTGTTCTCTCGTCTCTCCACGGGCACCTTCAGCAAGGATAGCCAGGATGGCTGAGTAACCGAGCGGTGAGAACGCGATGTTTTTGTCATCGTCGATGTACCCCTAAAAACCAACCAAAAATAATTAATTTTATATTCCTAAAAGAGTTTCGCTGAGAATAGGGAGAATGACATAAAAAAGAGGTTCCCTATATTGCTCAGCAGTTGCAGGAACATGTTGAACGGAATGAATGAACAGTTGCAGGAGCTTACAATGATATTGAATCCAAAACTAATTGGATATTCTAATTAAGCTTACAATGGTGCCGATTCCCTTGTTCACAAACTAAACTAAAAAGTTCAGTGCATCTTTTTCTTTCTATTTCATTAAGAAAAGGACAGAAGATATATTTTAGATTAGTCCTGTCAAATTAATCAGCGCCTGACGTAAATTGACGTAATTTTAGTAGGCAAGTTTTTAATCACGTCTAAACTTGTATGGAGTAGTGACAGATTTGACAGGACTAAACTAAAATGTATCTTCTGTCCTTTTCTTAATTAAATAGAAAGAAAAAGATGCACTGAACTTAAATTTAGTTTAGTTTGTGAACAAGGGAATCGGCACCAATGTCGGACTAACTAGAAAACGTAGGCTACATGAATATGAGACGATAAAAACTAATTATTATTGTTTACATTGTTTGTCTTGTCTATCCAGCCATCATTATTGTTGCTGTGTTATTATAGCCACGAACGCTAGCATTTATGAAAACATCCGTGATCGACTCAATCTCCACATTCCTTAGTAACTACATACTCGTGTATGTAGTCTTCGGACATACTCGACATCAATTAGGCCTGCAGCGAGACAATTAGTGTCGCTATTGACTGGAAATCGTGCTGGGTATCGTCTAGTCTTGGTAACGTAGACCACCCCATTACGACCCGCGTGTGTAGCTGGAGGCGAGGATTCGCAGTCATGTCAGGAGAAGCATACAATTCCTTGAATAAGTTTGAATACCAACATTCTCTGACAGCATTAAAATAATCTGCAGTTTGTATTACAACAATCTTAACTTACTGTTTAAAATAATTATTATCGTTTCAACGATGTTCTATTACCAATCCAGAACCAATCATATTTCATGAAACTGTCTTTCATAGACATAAATATCGTGAACACATCTCGGAATATTATGACGGGTATAAGAAACCAGGGTCATCGCTTGCTATGATGTGACTACTCACTACCCAAGTCTAAACAACTTTCTGAATAGGTGCACTTGTCTAAATTGCTGAAGCCCATGAGGTGCACTAATGAGTCCTACAATAAGACAAGGAAGAAGTTATAATGATGATTACCTGGAAGATAGCCGTGGAGAGTTCACTGGTCGCTTCTCCTACGAAGCTGGTGTCTTTGGGCTGGTCGGAGCGCCCGCTGCGAAGCCATCGCGCACTACTTAGACCCACCACGAACAATACTGAAAAAAAATCAAGGCGAATGGTTAATCGTTTTAAATGGAGTTTATTATAAAGATCCAAATATTTCGAAGTTCATTCACGATTTTCTCAACTTCAAATTTGTTTCTTGATTTAAGGCTTTTGTGGAGGACCCACTATGATAGAGATAGATAATTTGCACATTTTCTTTTTAGGGTGTAGATAATGATAATGACGATGTTGCTATCAGGGACCGAAACCGGTATGATCATAGATATAAGATGATCAATATGGGTTTTTACAGTTACAAAAAAAATTGCAGGTATTTTTAAAGGTTACCATATATTGAATACAACCAGTATTAATATCGGTTACCGAATTAAAAATTACCTCTATCTTACACGTGTCGTCACATTAGTCAAAGGGGGCATAGCCCCCATGTTGTGTGTAACCGGTATTAAAAGGTAACCTAAAAGAAGTAAGATGTTTCTTCTTCTTGGGTTACCCAGATAGCGGTAACCTTAGTCGTAGAAGTAACCAAAATTCTTCGATACCTGTACCGTAATTTATAAAGGTTTCCGGTCCCTGGTTGCTATTTGGTACCTAAGTACCTAAAAGATAAAGGTAGAATGGAAGGTAAGGAAGAATAAAATCTAAGCCAACAATCTGGGCCCTTAGTCTACTAATTTATAAACGTCACAATGGTGTCATAATGGTTAGTTTTTGACAGTTTTTGTATGGCAAATCTGTCAAAAACCATTATGACACCATTGTGACGTTTATAAATTAGTAGACTCAGGCCCCAGGAATCCAAAATGACAATCATAACATGATCATTTGCCATACTAGCCTCATTTGCGACTTGTCAACAAGTTATGTCCTTAATTTCGACTCGATTAATGCTCGATGTAACTGTTCCGGACGGTATCGATAAGAGACTGGTTCTCGAGACATCTCGAGAAGTGGGTCGAGTACGTGCAGCGGTATCGATGCATGTATATGTAACTACATGTAACTGTTTGCTGCAGGACAATTTATTTATAGACCTTAGGCCTCGTTTACATTGAGAATTACGACTTTATTGAGCTTTAAGTGGTTTCTTGGTTTTTATGGGTGCTTGTGTGTTGTGGCTTTGTTTATTTTATCACACATTTATGACGAGTGGTTCTAAGCGCTTCTGCTGAGCATGAGGTCCTTGGTTCGATTCCCAAATCGGGCACAGTGTTATTGGGGCTTTCCATCAGGAATTTCTCAGTAGCAACAAGCGGGGTAATTGCGTAATACGAGTACACTAACAGTAGCAATGGCTTTCATTTTGACAGTTCAACAACATTCATTGCGTAGTTTACGTTGTTGAGCAGACAAATTTTTGGAGCATATGAAGCAATGAATGAATGACCGGAGTCTGGATTTATGCCCGTTTGATTGCAATATGCTCGCCCTCTATTGCATGGGACTTAAACATAACTGGCGAAATGTGGATGTACTATCAGACTCCGTTCAGGAAAACGTGTGGTGATTTTTTGTTATGTTATTTAAAACTCCGGGCTCATTTAAAATACACCAATGGAAGATTAGCAGTACCATAACATCATAACATAATATCACGCCTGTGTTCCCTGAAGGGTGAGGCAGAGGTGTACCTATAGTAGGTACACCCACATCAGCAGTATCTTCATATACTAAACCGATTCTTATTCAACCACTTCTGAATATACATATATCTACTTATTAAAAGCAGACCACAACTTACATGAGATGAATGGAAAGAAACTAAACTTGTGGTATAAACTTAAGTATGAGAACATGTTCCAATACATATTTCCCTCGTCTATAATGGAGTGGCTCTCGAGAAAGCGATTTCTTCTCCGTGAAAGTTTCCAATTTATTGTTCACATAAAATCCGACGCATGCATAAAATTATAAGATAGTTCATTGATTCAGGCATCTTCTTCGTCGACTTGGGATATCCAAAGAAGTCTGTGCGTGGTGCATGGCGTGGCAATACGTCGTGTAGGTAACGACGGGTTCGCGACAACGATGTTGAGTGGTGAAACACGCGTCGATTTCTTACAGGATTTTTAGACTATTTAGGAATAGAGTACTTCACATGAATTTACAGAGGACCAATACAAAACATTAAGGTTCTATGGTCTGGTCCAAAAGTATTGATGAAAACAAGTGGAATAGGTTACTAAATATATCTACGTCAATTTTATAACATTATAATTTCTGGCTTACAGGTCTACCAGACAGTTAATTGAGATTAGACTGATATGGAGACAGCTGCAAGCTTTGGAAATGGCTGGATAAAAGATTAGTTGTACCAAATAATAAAACTTATTTCTAGCATGTAAAAGTTTATGCACTCAAAAAATTAATAAACAAATCAATTTACTTTAAAGATTACATTTTAATCATTACCAGCCTACAATATAAAACTTACAATTTATTTAAAAGTACTACCATTTTGCGCAGTGCTATGGCGCTAATTGCGCCACAGTGAATCTGATTACGCGAAGATTATCGACAAGAAGCGACGACGCGGCGCTAGGCTGCTCGGGCGCAGCGTCACGGTCGGGATGCGGTGCAACGATGCAACGGTATGTACGGTAGTATGATAAATATGATATTAATATGATATGCCTGTTCATAACTTGGAGAAAGAAAGAAAATTGTGGATGTACATAAAACAGTAATAATTGTGCTGCTGTTAAGACTTAATTGGAACGTAATTACATAAGGTACCTCTGTTAACCATTCAAATGATAACTGGCGGGCGTGGAAGATCAATATAAGTAATCTAACCTGTATTGATCTTCCACGCCAACACATAAAAAAACGGAAATTCTACTTTTTTGCGTCTTGCAAGCGCGCACAATAAATTCAAGTTTTTAAAGTGGACATTCTTAAAGAACAATATTTTAACTTCACCGTATTTCATTCTAAAGTTAAAGACAAACGTACAGTACAAAGCATGGGAATGGCATGCGCCCGCGCCGATTGCTCCAATGTGAGGTAAAGTAAAGCACGGCGCGGTGAACGCACTGCGCTGACCCTACACCATTGTGCTTGAGTAGCGTCAGCAACATGTGAGATGTGAGAATAGCGCACACGAGATGACTTACACTTAGCGTTACATTAGCAAGATGGCCATAATAAATGTATGAGCGTTATTAGTTTCAAACGGTTTTTTAATGTCAATGTATTCTGTCATTTCCTGTCAGTAACCCCGAGTTTTTGAAACATGAAGTTACCTACTAGTTATTTAATTTGTTTTCAAAATATATGTGATGGGAAGTAATGATATTAGCTGTGGTTCATTTGTTTAATGGCGGCCAATCACTTATAGAAGATTTTACGGCAAATTCGCCGAGTCTTGAAAAGGTTTTAATACTGTTGTGACTCAAAAATACTTCTAATTTTCTTTTTCAACCATTATAATTATTTTTGCAAGCTGTACCCAGCTCTCTAAGTGCATACCTCTCTCGAAAGTAATCACAGCGAGCCACAGAGCAAAATAATAAACTTTGTTGTAACACTCCTTACTTGTACATACTCGTATAATTGTAGATTACTGCATGTGACTGCACATAAACATATTTCTATATAAATTCCAAGCTCTGCGAAACAATGTTCGCAGCGAAATAAAATTCTAGCGAAACTTTTGTTTTTTTCTCTATTTTTACTCTGTGGTCGTACCAAAGGTGAAGTTATGCACTTTTCTTAATTTAAAAACATTGCTATTCTTTCATGGTCATTTAAAAAAAGACATGGATCGTGTTCACTCGTGTTTTATCTTTATTTTATACTTATTCCTACGAAAAAGGAAAGAGTTCTTAGCTTTAATAGGGAGATCGGACCTACTTTGTAGTTTCCTTACCTTACCTTCCTATCCTATCTTAAAATGTTTGTTGCCTTAAGTGCAGTTTACCTCTAGTTTACCCATCATGTCTGCCCATAACGCCTACGTACGCTTGTGTTAAAGGGCCTCAACTGAGACCGTTACAATGGCTTGTCATGAGGCACTATGGCGATTACCACGACTCTCTTAGAAAATGGTAATATTTAGTCTAGGAATATAGTTACGAGTCCATTCAAGGACTGATACAGTATCCATTGTCTTTCATCGGCAATACCTAGGTATTCAGCCCGGATACGAAAAGCCTATCGACCCAAAACCTAATGAGTTAGGTTTTTGGGTCGGCAGGCTTAGACATGGCATGTTACATTGCAAATTGATTGACCGAAATAACAACGATGAATCAAATCACTTGGCAAGAGATGTGACAACAGATTAAAAATAGGTGACCTATAAATTAATTTAAAAAAATGATGAGTTAAAAATAAACATGACCAAAATCGACTTACAAGCAACCACAGGCGCACATAATTATCATGAATGCATTTAACACATTATAGCATACGATACTTAAGTATTACTGTATTACATACACGTTCCATACGAGGGACATTAATATTAATGCAACAATTTCGACGCGTGCGCTCATAGCATCTTTGTCCTGCATTTAGTCGCTATTCAACGTTAACTTTTGGATTTTATGGCTCTTAAACTGGCATCATTTGTAGCTTCAAGCCAAACCGTTAAAGCATCGTGTACGAATGTAATAATGCAGAATTAAGACCGATAGTCAATTGTCTAAATAATATTATATAATAGTCAATTGTTTAAACTTGCATTTTTATATAAAAAATTAAAACTCGAAACCTTTTAGTGTTATGATATATTTTTTTTAAATTAAATGTGTAGGTATAGTTTGTAATGTAGATTAGTATAATTGATAATTTACTAACAATAATATAAAATACACAAACTAAATATATAAATTTTACTGTGATATTCGTCTTATATAATTTACTAGTTTTGGATAGTTTTATATACTTGTATACATATATTATTATTTTAAGTCTAAGTTTTTAAATTATGTAAATGAACCTATCTAGTAACTGATTCCAGTTCAATCTTTAATTATATTTTATTTATGTCTGTTTTTTCTTTTTCTTTCCAGAATTGCCTAAAGGTATGATTCTGTACCGTCTAATCTGTGATTGTTTAAGTGTAAGTTTGGAAAAAGGCCTATATAATTCTCGTTCTTCAACTATTTTGGTATCAGATTATAAAAATGCAGTCACGTAGGTACCAAAGGTATGTCGAAGACTCGTCTCCTTTGTCTTCGTAGTTTTTCTTAATGAACGGATGTCCATTGAAATTTAAATTACCTTCTGAGAAGCTCACTGGCTGGGTTGTAAATTTATACTAATATACATAAATACAAAAAAACTTTTTACAAAAAAAACCAACCGACTTCCAAAAAAAACACTAGAAAGTGAAAAATAACTTTAATTTCGGAAGTCGGTGTCTTTGGTTTTGAATTTTCGTTTTAAGCCACCGACTTCCGAAATTAAAGTTATTTTTCACTTTCTAGTGTTTTTTTTGGAAGTCGGTTGGTTTTTTTTTGTAAAAAGTTTTTATTTTTCACTTTTTAGTTGTGGTACCTACCCCCTACTAGTTCGAATATCACGACCTGCTATGTAAATAACAGTGACAGGAAAATGTTAAAAGATCATCCATATAGGCTAAGTGGGAAAAATACGTATTAATGAAGCTAACTCAAAAAGCACTCAAGCTAAGTTAATAAAATTTATATGGGACCACCTTGAGAGCATACCCTTTCAAACAAAAAAAAAAATTTTCAAAATCCGTCCACAATTGACGGAAATATCGACGGACATACACAAAAAAAAAAAAAAAAAAAAACATACATACGCTACGAACATATAACCTCCTCCTTTTTGGAAGTCGGTTAAAAAGCTGAAGAGTTTGTTTGTTTGAACGCGCTTATCTCTGGAACTACCAGTCCGATTTGAAAAAATCTTTTTGCATTTGGTAGCCCAATTCTTGAGGAAGGTTTTAGGCAATTTAAAATGACACTATGACACTATGACCCTTAGGAGACGAGTAAAATAAAAAAATAAAAAACGCTAAGTGAATACGAAGTTATAGCGCTGGCGGGCGATACGATGCGACGTGGTGGGTCGAGGGAATAAGAAATTTTACGCGGACAAAGTCCTAGGCAGAAGCTAGTAATAAATAAGTATATAACTTGGCGGATGTTCAATATTGTAAAGGAATTTGCAAGCATAAACAGCAAATATTATTGTCTTACCATCGGAAAAACCTGGCTTACAAGTACTTACACTATTTTATTCAATTTTAAATATGGGTTTATAGGTATATGTTAATGCCAGACACTAAAATAATATCTATTAAAAATATAAAATATTAGCTTCCGCCAGCCGAAGCTGATATCGTTGTAAATTATAGCCTACTTGCATCCCGCGGTTTCACTCGCATAAGGTGGAATTTTGGAAATATAAGTAGTATCCTATGTCCTAACCCAGGACATGGTTTACCTACTTATGTGCCAAATTTCATCCAAATCAGTTCAGCCGTTTTAGCGTTAAAGGGTAACAAACAAACAAACTCACTTTCGCAATTTATAATATTAATTTAGGATGTTACTCAGTGACAATGATAATAATTATAGCAGTATATATATAATAAATATGGGTTTATAGGTATATGTTAATGCCAGACACTAAAATAATATCTATTAAAAATATAAAATATTAGCTTCCGCCAGCCGAAGCTGATATCGTTGTAAATTATAGCCTACTTGCATCCCGCGGTTTCACTCGCATAAGGTGGAATTTTGGAAATATAAGTAGTATCCTATGTCCTAACCCAGGACATGGTTTACCTACTTATGTGCCAAATTTCATCCAAATCAGTTCAGCCGTTTTAGCGTTAAAGGGTAACAAACAAACAAACTCACTTTCGCAATTTATAATATTAATTTAGGATGTTACTCAGTGACAATGATAATAATTATAGCATCCTACTGGTAAAATAGTTATTAAAATCGGTCCAGTAGTTTTTGAGTTTATTCATTACAAATAATAATACAAGTCTTTTCTCTTTAAGTATAATATTAGTGTAGACAAGGTTACTTTTGCCTTTTAGAGACTATTTTTAAATCACCAGTTAGTTTTAAAAATAGTTTTTTTCCAAGAGAATCTAAGGTATTTGTCGGATACCTGCTTATGGTAAAACTTTGAGCATAAAGGCTACCGCTGACAGGCGAGACGCGACGGCACAAAGCGACACCGGTAATTTTTCTACCGTGAAGTTTTCATTGAAATTGTTCGGCCAGAGTCGCGTCGCGCTTGTCTGCGGGAGCCTTAACTCAACTGGTTCGTGGCAGATAAATCAAGTTGTTTGACACAACAGTGGATACTTATGCACGCATTATTAAACCTACCTCAATAACAACAATCAGTGAAGGTCTTGTATAAGTAAACGCTACATAGTTATGATAATAATTCCCTGGAATTTTATATAATTATCATTATGTAATTTGATTAACATGGCATCGTCATAATCCGAAGTAATAAATGTACTGTCTGCACCCCACGGTTTCACCCGCCTTTTTTTTTTTGTTTTTTTTTTTTTGGGTGGGAAATCATCCAATGACTTCTCCCGCTCTGGGCGGAGCGGGAGGGCGTGTCAGACTTTTACTGACTAAAACCCACCCGTGTTCCTTCCCTTGCCATGCCAGGGGCCACGGTTTCCCCTTAGGACTACCCGCAACCCCGGCGGGGGTTTCACCCGCCTAAGTCTTGATTCCGTGGGAATATCGGTATAAAAAGTATCCTATGTCAAAAAGAAATATATTACTGTACTGAACTA
Organism: Eupsilia transversa; assembly: GCA_914767815.1. Classification (NCBI taxonomy): domain Eukaryota; kingdom Metazoa; phylum Arthropoda; class Insecta; order Lepidoptera; family Noctuidae; genus Eupsilia; species Eupsilia transversa. The sequence continues at coordinate 8,492,480 of OU611893.1, read as the reverse complement.
TATTAAAACATGTCATGAAAAAAAATCAGTTGTTCCCTACATTTATGTTCGAATAACTCGACAAAATGTAGGGAACAGCTGTTTTTTTTTTACGATTACAGGTTTCCCATATAAAAGTTATTCATAATGATGAGTACAGTTGCCCTTGTGTGAACGGCCCCGTTGGTCTCGTGGTCACAAGCGTGATTGTTGGGCGTGGTGTCCTAGGTTCGATTCCCGGTTCTTGCAAAGTGTTATTGGGTTTAGAGGAAAGAGATGATTAAAATTTCACGGTGTATAATATTTATCTTAACTTTAGAACATTCTAAGTGCCTTCTTGTAACGTTCAACATGCAATGTCAATAAAACCGATGTTCATCGGAATTCGAATTCCCCTTAAACGTGCGATGAAAAAACATCTTATAATCTTACGTGCGATCTTAGTGATGAGCTCATGACTTAGATAATACACATAAATAGAATATGTCCTAACATACCGTACTTATTTGTTAACTAAACATAACACAGTGGTCGTCACGAGTAGTTAGGTAAATGTAAATATATGCAATATAAACTTTTAAAAGTCCCGGTAGCTATGCAAGACGGTCTTAATAGAACCTGGATGAAAAGAGGAATCTAAGGTGAATTATGAGAGTGAGGTAAGTAACTAAATTCACACATTCATACACATAGGGCAGTCAGCCATTCACAAAATAAGAAAATCCTTGAAAAGCACCTTGCAGAAGTGAAAATTGGGTTGTTTGATTACATAAGCAGCAATCAATCAGCACCAGAATCTACTTCAGTAATAAATCTTTCAGTAGACACGTCATGTCGTCTGTCGTCCTGTCAACCAATTCTCAAGAAAGTCTCACTACTAACTCATAGACCAATCCCCATCCCTTCCCTTTTATATACCTAAAACGTACATTTGGTCTAATCCACCAATCACTGGCGTTTCTCTTTTGTTAACGTTAGGAACATTTGAATTTTAAATAAATTATTGTTCTAAAGTTCTAACCGTCTCTTGTTTCATCCCCAAACTTTCACCAGCTTTCGACTATCAACTTACTTATATAAAACATTAAGATACATAACTTATATGTTCGAAACATGCGATTTAGCATGTCAATATAATATGTAGTCGAGCTTAGATAATTAACTTACCTAATAGTAACGGACGCATTTTCACTATTCAGCTATTCTTAGGATCTGCAAACAACAAAAACAAAATTAAGTTAGCTAGCTTCTTCGCACTAATAAGTTCATAAATCAAGTAATTAGTGGGGTTCCGACTGGTTTCATGAAAATTAAAATTAACTTAATGAATAAAAACCAAGAATTTCAGCGGTAAGCAGGCTTCTTTAGAATTCCCGATGCGTCAGTCCTTTTTAGCTAGATCAAATGATTTATTTTCACATCGCAAGATTATGAAAGTGCGGCACGGTGAAGTTTAGGTTATTTATACATACATATGTATATAAACTCACGCCTTTTCCAATAGGGGCAAGCAGAAACTATAGAACGGCATCTGCTACGATTCTTAGGTTGGATCTGTTACGGATAATTTAACAGAATAAAATGAGGTAGTGGGTCTTTGTTATAAGCTAAAAATATCTATCTTCTATTAATTGCAAGTAGTGAACATTGATTCATCGCTTAGCGTTACAAAGCTATTAGCATAATTGAGAAGAATAATGAATAATTATCATCGGATAAAAATCTCACAATTATAAGAAAATGCGATGCGCACATTTTAGAAGGTATAATAAAATATTTGTGGTCGTGAAAAAACAAAAAAAAATTAAAATCAAGTTGGTTCATAACTAGAAACTGTTGAAAATTTAGTTAGGAAGAAAAATTAATATCATTATTCTTCTGTCAGTGATCGATGATATTTCGTCTACAAAATTTTGAATTCAATCGTGTGCCAATAAAGTTGAAAATTGTTTTTGATATGAAAACGAGTTATAACCGTTTTAATGAGCTCCGAATACAATGATTTATTGACAGTGATGAAAGATGACCTTGAACTTTTGTCAACTAAATACGCCTAAAAGGGGCACCGTATAATAAAATGTATGACGTGTTTAGCTAGATATTTGACTGGTAAATAATATTTTTAAATCATGGATTTGTAGTTACATACTAAATTGAACTAGATATCTTCTATTAAGTAGTTATCAAAATGCCGAAGCAAAATTGTAGACATTTTCATGAAAGTTAAATTGTGTAATATTTTAAGGTGAAGAAACTCCATTGGACCAATTTAAATATGGAATTTGAGAGAAAGAATTCAGATACTAATCTTAGATTACAATTGACAATAACGGTTTTAAAATAAAAATTGAAAATTTAATAAATTTATGTGTGAATGACATAAAAAAACCAAGAGTTTTAAATTAAAAAAATAAATCAAGAAAACCTTCGGCCACGGTCAGAGGAAACATCCTAACATATCGTCATCTACCTAAATAAGATATAAGTAAACCAACTCAAGGAGGACGAGGCGTTAACAAAAAAATAATACTCAAATACTGGCTTGAGAATTTAAAAAAGGCAACCGAATAAAAAAAAAACGAGGTCCTACTTCAATAGTGACAAGTTTTTTTTATTTTTTTATTCTTGTCCCAAGTTCTAATAGATTTATTTTAATAATTTAAACCAAAATAGTATTTTCAAACTCTTGTATTCAGAAAAAATGGCATAGCCCAATTTCCACACATATACAACAATATTTTTCGTTTTAATTCTTGAGTTAATAAGTGTCAAGCATAAAATTAATTTTAGCCCGCTAACCTAAAGAATACCTGATATCTTTGACACACAGAACCTTATAATGCGAATTTGATAAAGGCTTAAACCATAAAACCAGGGCCCGTTAAGCCGCGCACAACAAAGCCAAGCTGACCTACATTCTAATAAATGTCAACGGCCATCTTAAATAGTAAGCAACTACTTACATGCAGGCTTGCAACACAGACACTAATTAAAAAGTAAATAAACTTTTTTTTTTATAATTGCAAATGTCAAAAAAGCGCGGGAACATACGGCTGCGCTTGCGCCGAGCTCGATAGAGAATGACGTGCCCGGAAGCTGGCGGGGCGCGTTTATATCTAGACATTAAACAGTTATGTTTGAAGAAGGCACAGTGGACATAGAATAGGCGCCGTGGTGCCGTATGCTGCATTTCTATTACTTTTTTTTATTGTTCCGGTATCAAGGTACAGTGGCCAGCACATCAAGCTACTAAAATCTGTCAAATTTCTTTAGTAGATTTTAAACTTTATCGCCAAGTTTGATTGGGAAAGTTTGACAGTTTTGGGTAGCTTGATGTGCTGGCCACTGTACCTATAGACATGTGATAGGAAGTTCTACATAGTTGTTTATCAAATTACTTCTTTGGCAACTGATAATAGCCGCACGGGTCTATCTATCAGGTTAAGCTACGCTTGCCGGGGTTGGTCCGTGGATGGGTGACCATCTTTACATATCAAGACTCCGTACCTCGGAAAGCACGTTAAGCCGTTTGGTCTATCATTCCTGGATCTTTGACAGTCGTTACGGGTCGTCAGAAGCCCGGAAGTCTGCCAACCAGACTTATCAAGGGGTATCGTATTACCCAGTTACTGGGTTGTGGAGGTCAAATAGGCAGTCGCTCCATGTAAAATACTGGTATTCAGGTGTATCCAGTTTGACTGGAAGCCGACCCCAACATAGTTGGGAAAAGGCTAGGTAGATTGTAGATTTTGGCAACTGAGCCGATGTCGAGGTTTCTGCCAGTGTCATGTGGTGATGAATCCTCGACTTATGGAAGCAACTGACATTAATTGACATAAGTATTTTTTCTGCTGTTTCATCTATGAAGATGGTCAATCTATGTAGTTTAGAAGTAAGAGCTTAAACTCAAAATTATTACTAATGGCTTTTTCCCAGCTGCGTATGTGAAATGGCTATTTGAAGCACTTGTAACGATAGAATAGAATTGCTATTCAGTGTTTAAGTTGAATGACCAAAGAAACAAAAACACCATATGATTTTAGAGATCGATTAGTACTACTAATGGATCTCCAAAATTATCGTACTAACGAAAAAGCCTTCTATTCTAAACTTTATGAAGTCTATATCCTCCCGCGATATCGAGCACGCGAAACCAATAAATGCAACAAAAGAAATCGCCAGTGGTAGAAAGGCAAGACTAAGCGCCACACAGATGCTCGACGATAACGATCAATTTCTTTCTTATTTATTGCTTCTCATTATTTATCTTGGCGGCAAGATTTTCTAGATATAAAAGGCTATTTTAAAAGTGGCCTGTGGCATTTTTTTTTTTTGTATTATTTTTCTCAAGTGCCATGTTTTTTGTTGATTTACTGTTTCCTTTATTCAATACGTGCATAACATTATTCAAAGCTTATTTCGTGTTTAGTTTTAGGATGATTACTCCTTTAGTCTAATTCTTCTTCATAATATTAAAATCAGCAAAACGGTCTGACGGATGCATAACATTTTCGCCAAATCCAATTAATATTTCCATCATCTCCTTATGTTATTCTGTGTTTTTATTCGACTTCAGGAAACTTAATAAATTAATTCAGGATACACATCCCAACTCCAACCTCATCTTTCTGTACCTATTCGGGTCGTAACTAATCTTAATTCTGCGCGTGCGCAGCCAGTGGCGGGACAAGCAATTGCTGCATCTAATTAATTTCTAATTACCTCTAACCCGTTCTTTAATCCTCATGTAGGCACCGACGTTTTAACAGAGCCTGAATGACGCAGAACTACATATTAAGGTCAGCAATCGGCATCTTATGTAGGTACATACATACATACATAAAGTCACGCCGTCTTCCCATGGGGATAGGCAGAAACTATAGAACGCCACTATACGCTCCTTACATACTCCTTTTGCTTCGTTTACGTTCATACATCTGCTATCTAATTGCGTAACACATTTTCTTAAACTATTAAGACTAATCTGTTTCATTTTGACAGTTCAACAACATTCATTGCTTTATTTACGTTGTTTTCGAACTTATGAAGCAATGGATTAGCAATCTCTTTCAAACTGATTCAGATTGTTATTGATCGTGTATTACGCAATTAGAGTGGTGGTTATACACGCACGCCGGTTGCGAGTACTACGCACCTCACCTTTCTGAAGAACATCAGCAATTAGGTCACTTATGTAATGTGGAGATATTACTTTGGAACTAGATACTAAACTACCTACGTAGTCTAACATGGTCTATGGCTAGATATTCATGTAATCAATTAATCAATGTATCAACAAAAACTATACGAGACTACATTATACCCTGCTAACATAATTTACCAGTGAACCAGGGTAATAACGGGCAAATGTCAATGGGACTGACCACTCAGGTTGCGCTTGTTGTTTTTAATTAAATTGATCACCAATATCATAGTTACGAAATTTAATATATTTTTAATTTATCGATCGATAAAGATACAGGCTGGGCATAAACTTCTCGCAAGATGAGCCACAATTTCCGGGCCTCCACTGGTCGTGGTCTAAGCCATGAAATACATAATTATTACTTACATATTTAATTATTCCTTGTTCTATCCCACCTGTCACCTCTTCCTGCGGAAAGCATACTAATGTTACTAGGAAACGACTGTTTGTTGTCTGTTTAACAATCATTTTAACAACACAACAGCTATGCTGCATTACCGCTGAGTGGTTGATTGCATGTGCAACCGTAATATAATAATCAGGAACTCGACTTTTTCTTGTATTATCGAGATGAAGGAAACATATTATTTAATGCATGTTGCATTTACAATTGAATTATTGTTTTTCACAGATATACAGGATGGCCGGAACGTTGACGTCCAAAAATAAAATTTAGTTCCCTCGTATCGTGAGGTATCCGAATCACCCCCATGTATGTTCAGCGATTTTTGATAGTTTTCGAGTTATGATGTTTTTTCTGAATTTTTGGATTTGACCAATTTAAAAAGACTTTTCGAGTTTTTTTTTTTGCAACTGAATCTTACGTAGAAATCATAAATTGCACATCTGTTTAATTTTGACAGTTCAACAACATTCATTGCTTTATTTACGTTGTGGAGCAGTTTTTTTTTCAATCATACGAAGCAATGGATTAGCAATATCCTTTAAAATGATTCCGATTATGATTGATTGATTCATGTGGGATTAATACCGGCAGGAAAGTAAGAAATTGGCATTTTCTTAGCGAGCAAGGGCAAACATCTCCACAATTAGGATTGATCTGCGTAGTGAGCAAGGGTGGACATGTCGACAATTTTATTCAGACTAACTACCGAGTTAAGGCTACCGCCGAAAGGCGGGAGGCGACACCGGTAGAACTATTTCCGTGAAGAAAAAAAAAAAATCATAGAAATCATAGAAATCATAGAATCATAGTCATAGAAATTGCATTTTACAAACTCGATCGATCACGAAAATGACAACTAATGAGACACACATAATAATTACCAATCGTAGTTTTCACCTGCATTTTTCCAAAAAGCTTTCAAAATACTAAAACTATTACGTTTGCACAAAAATGTGGCCTTCTCCTACTTGTTGTTCATTAATCATACTTAGTTCTACTTAGTTAATAGGTATATTGTTCTGAAAAAGAAAGTTTCCATTGTATTCAAGAAAATATGAATGACCAAACAGTGCGCAAGCATAATGTACTGAATGGTGTAATCAATGTGTTATATTTTAACATCTGTTTAAATACTGACCTATAAACACCAAGGTAGAAATGAAATTTTGTAATATTCCGTATATCTACTTAGTAAAAAAACGAAGTAAGTGAATTGTTTTAATTTTTTCTTTTTAAATTTATGTATTCTGTTTTCTCTCTTACACACGTTGTCTACATCTCTTTTTTATGTACTTTCCTATCGCAGGTATGCTGGAAGAGATTTCTATAGAAATAAGCATTGCCTTTGTACGTATTTTTCTGTTCCTATCTTCTTGTCTGTTTATATGTGTGTGCATAAATGGTTAAATAAATAAATAAAAATAGCCTGCATGGATGGATTCAGGAAATAATCTCCAAAGGTATGTAAAGGAAGATGTTATTAGATAGTATTGGATCCGAAGTAAGATCGATTTTCACCTTAAACGTAAAACAATTCAGATTGTGATTGTGTTGTCAGAAGAAAAATCACAATCTGAATTGTATTACGCAATTAGGGTGCTGGTCCCTACTACCGGCTATCTAATTGCGTAACACATTTTCTTAAACAATTAAGACTAATCCGATTCATTTTGACAGTTCAACAACATTCATTGCGTTGTTTTTTTTCGAATTTCGATACAGTGGATTAACAGTCTGTTTCAAAACAATTGAGATTGTGATTGATCATGTATTACGAAATTAGGGTGCTGGTCCCTATTACCGGGTTACCTACAGGTATAAACGGGAGGTGTATTCAGCCTAAAAGCTACATGTTCTGAATGCTTTATACTTTCTATTTCAATCTAATTCGTTTGGTAAACAAACCAGTGAAATTAAAATAAAATCCTTCCTGTATTTTTAATATATAGCTATGAACATATTTAATTAGGCAACCCATTTGTAATATATTTTAAAACATATATTTGATAAAAAATAAGTTTCACCTTGTAAACAGATAGGATAAAGGTCGATCTTATTCTTACTTCGGATTTTAAACTAAGAACATCCAAAGCCCTAAAAGTGCTACCCGAACTGTGTTCAAATACTTGCACCAAATTATTGAAAACAGATTGGCTATGTTCAAAAATTTGCTGCGTCTGTTGATGAAAAACTTAGTTAGGTATTCTCATTTAGTGGAAAAACTATTGCCATTATTTGCAATAAATTTGGTCCGTAATGTGACAGAGAATCGGGGACATACACGCGTTTACGGAAAGTTTTGCTACAATCTGATGAGGTCTCGATTCTTCATGCCTTGTTGAATTAAAATATTGCATGCTATCAGAATGTCGGGTTTCGTATATGAATTGTCATTTTCTTATGTAAAAGTGACAAGATTCTTAATCATTAATTGATTTCACCCGATTTTGGTAGGCACACTAAAAGTTTCTAAAATTTTTACGAACTTACCATGTGTATATTAATTTCAAGAATAATTGATTGGTGGATTTTTCAGATATCTCTTTAAATCCGAGGAATAAAATGAAAGTTTGAACGGAAAAAAAAACACCTCGAATCAAACTAAGTTTTCAGACAATAGAAAAATCAGCCCTCAAAAATTTAAATTAAACGTAAAAAAAAATTACTTGTTATCTTTCGTAATACCTTTTTTTTCATGATTTTTGCAGTGAACCTTGTTATTCAGTCTTCCGTCTAGCTATTTATTATCCAGCTTATAGTTAGGAACCGCTTTCCGACTTACTTCCGTCTTATGTCTTAACTGACCTACTATCAAGCAAATGAGTTGTAGTGTGCACGACTTTCAAGTCACAATGTTCAAGTTCGTTCCACAATCCACCTTTAAGGTTCAAAGTTCACTTTAGGAATTCATTTCTTATTTATAGTGTTGTTTACGTTGGAGGAACAAAACAAAATGGTGGTCGTCTCGTGAACCTGCAGTCGACGCGCGTTCTTTAACTTCTATGCCCTTCTCGGAATCCTAATTGGTTTGTTTTGTTACATAAATATGTGTAGCTATATAGGTACATACATGTCAGCGAATACCAGAGGAGGTACAACCTCTTTTCTTTATTTTTGATGCTTTTGTAGGACTTTGAAGTATTTAATTTGTAATGCAATAATTCAAATGTGGACCGTGCCTAAATGTGTCGATATTCAGATGAGATCCATAGTAAAATACTAATATTACCTATGAGATGCTTTTACCAGGACTTAAAAAGTAGATACTTACCTTAACGAAACATCGTTACACTTGGAGCTACACAACATCCATCCTAAAATTGCAACAAAAATTACATACTAAAATTGTAAATGCGAAAGTCTCTTTCTGACCTGTTCACGCCTTACTGTCTGAACGGATTTGCCATACAGACCATTAGACCATGAGCTGGGTTGGACATAGGATACTTTTTTATCCCGGTGTGGGATAATTTCCGACCACCACGCGGGCGAAGTCACGGGCATTAGCTAGTAAAATATAGGTACCTAATAATTATTAAACAACTGCACTTACTTACATTTTCACTATTGTTTTGGTTCAAATATGAACAGTATGTAGGTACTTACTTGAAAGAAGAAATGAGCGGACGAACTTTTTTATTATTCTTTCATGAGTAAAAAAAGTAGACGCTGTTTAGTTTTTGTACGTCAAAAAATCGGTCAATATAAGCTTGAACGTTTGTGCTAAAATTCTACTTTGATATCAAAGCCTGTTTGTCTATTTAAACACTTATGTTAAATGTTATCCGTCTGAAATGATTTAATGACTCCTAAAATGTTGATGTAGGTATTAGTTTCTCTCTAAATAATATACGATTTCTATATTCGTTTTTTTCCTATTTTCCATATTCTCTCACCATACAGGGGAAAAGTAACGGATCCAGGGGGCTAAGGGGCTCAAGCCCCCCAAACCATCTGGGTCCACCCCTGACAAATCCCAAATTAAATTTCCTCTTTCGTAATCGGATAAAAATAGACTTTGGAAAGAGCTTTTGGAGAGACAGGGAACATCTCCTTATAGCAGCAGAGGCACATCATGAGACAAATAAGTTTTTCCAAAATATAACAAATATTTAAAAAATCATCGCTTAATAGAGCCAGAATCCTTAATTTTCGCAATTCAATTTCTTTTACGTTTTTTGCAATTTGCAGGTCAGTGTCAGGTAGTCTATGTTGTAAATATCATTCGCGGCCGTAACAAACGAAATATGGCTTTACAGAATTAAAATCATTAGAATCAGCAATACAAAAGCATAAATATGTTATAATGATGAAACTAGAGAGTTGTATAGATGATTTTTATGATTATCTATACATATTATAAATTAAAGTCGCTTTTCATTTTTGTTTGTTCTTCTAAACCACGCAACACATTTTGATGAGGTTTTCACCATCGTTTAAAGAATTTATTCCGGAAGGGTTATATGTACTTATAATTATGTTAATATTAAAATAAAAATTACTTACATATAACTAAGAAATCTCGATGTTTTGTCAAGTCGTAAAAACCGTGCGAAGCAGGAGCGGCGCGCTAGTAATTCTATTATTTGTTACGACCGTGTATCATATTTAGATCAACATACAACCTGATACTGATCTGCAAATTGCAAAAAACGTAAGAGAATTTGAATTGTGTTTTGGCACTTCGAGCAGCCGACAATTTTAATTTTTTATGAACTTACGTTTATTCTGGTTTAAATTTTACGTAATAATATTATTGTAGTAAGGAGAAATTTACAGTTTATTCTCATTTTGAATGGGATTTTTTAGATACTCCTTAATTAATTCAATATTCTGAGGCCGCTATGAACAAAACCACTTTTTAATAGATATTATTATTTCATTTCATTTGCTTATTTATGTACAGTAGTTCATTCGACGAGCTCGAAAAAGTGCCGTAGCGCATTTTATGAGAAAGCTTCGGAATTTTAGCTTTATATAAATAGATAAGAAAAAATTGCGAAACGCGAGGCCGCTATAAACCATACTAATAACTATAATCCATTACTCAATTGGTCATAGTTGTCGAGGTCTTTCAGTTTCTCAGAATAAGAACGCCAAAGTTGCCCATTTAACGCAAAAATCACGGTCGAAAGGTAATAAATAGGCCTCTTAAACGAATAAAATCAATCGATAAAGACAGAGGATGGGTTGATTAAAGTGTCCTTTTCCCCTAAATCTGTTCTTTGAATGTATACTTAAGGCGAATTTCACCAATGAAAACTGAACGCGATCAGGACATAAACCACGTTTAAGACCTGTCAGTGTCATTATTTTCTTTGTAATATTGACACTGACAGCTCTTGAACTCCGTTTAGATGTGCTGATCGCGTTCAGTTTCATTGGTGAAATCAGCACTTAGTCTACTTGCATCTGCCGTGGATGGATTGTCTTTTGTTCTACGTGTCATCATTCATTCAAATTATTCTGAAATAAATAACTGTTGCATTATCTTCAATAATAAATAATACTTGTCTGCATTGTACGGTGTAATCAAGGTACCCATTATAATATTGTCAGAGGTTACTACACCGAACAAACATAAAAAATGTCACAATATCATACACGTAATAGATATCATTTTATGATAGCAATCAGATATTATTATGTAAAATTTTAAATAATTGAAAATGCTAAAAAACTATTTTGACCTCGCGATTTTATTTAGATCATCATAAATGTCAATGACATTTGGCTGTTATTGTCAATTGTCATGCTGTTTATGCCTGATTTTGAAATAAGGTAAGCTGCTTTCCTTGCTTTCAAAAATAATCCCCGCTGCTTTCAATGAGAAGGGACATTTATGAGGAAACTGAAATGCTGAAAGGAAAAAGGAATTAAAACTCCGTCCTTTAAACATTTAATTTCTATTCAAAATCTCGTCTAAAATATAAAACCTTAAAAAAATAATCTTACGCTACAGAATTTAATATATCAACCGAAAACTTTTTCCCACCAGCTTTTTTCACCTTTTCTGGAAATTGGAGGGCTGGTTGTCTGTGGCTCCGTAATCGTATGGGTCATAATCGATTGTTTTGTAGGTTGAATCGGTTGGTTTGTAGGATGAATTGGTTGGTTTGCTGGCTGGATCGGCTGGCCGTTGATGGGCTGGCTAACAATTGGTTGGATCGGCTGAGGGTATATCGGTTGGTTCGTTGGCGGAAGTGGGTGACTGCTGACAGGTTGGTGTACGATGGGCTGGATAGGAACTTGTTGAATAGGAATCGACTGACTATGAGGTCCTGGAGTCGGATTTGGGATCGGGTGAGGTTTAACAGTCTCCTGCCCTGTAATAAAAATAATCGTTTTAAAGCGTGAACTTGTATCTGGATTTACAAGATTTATACGAATTTAAGCATGACATGGCCTACAATACTACTTGAAGCTACACCATTCATATACCAGCATTATACTGTATCTAGTGATATTGCATGGTTTCCTGCACCCTCATTGCGCAATACACGATCAATCTCAATCTGAATCGTTTTGAAACAGATTGCTAATCCATTGCATCATAAGTTCAAAAAACAAATCTGCTCAAAAACGTAAATAACGCAATGAATGTTGTTGAACTGTCAAAATGAAACAGATTAGTCTTAGGGCGGATTTAACCAAATAGGATTTTTCCATCTCACTAGACATTGGCAGAATAGTCGACATCGGCTCTACTTGCCATATTATAAAAATAGAAAATAGAACCAAATAGGAATAAATTTCATCCGCGGAATAAGAATTACTTCTGACAGTTTTCGTATGCAGAAACTGTCAACAATTCAAAATTTATTCGGAAGAGAAAGCTTATTCCGCGGATAAAATTTATTCCTGTTTGGTCGAATCCGCCCTTAATCATTTACGAAAATGTGTTACGCAATTAGATAGCTATTTTCAATACTTGGACTTACTTAAAGAGCCCTTTAAAAAACTCAAATAATTTGTTTTCAAAATCGAAAATAATAAAGAAACCGCTGTACATAAAAACGTTACTTAAAGTTAAGACAAAACTCGACAAAAAGTGTATGGCAGACATTATCATTATCTTAACTATAAGTAACGTTTATAAATAAGAGGGAATTCTACTTAATAAAAATCTCTAATTAAGACGCTGACAGACAACGCACACCCAATAACGCTGAGTCTAGAAGTATGAAATCTTGCACAAAAGATTCTTACATGGTGAAAGTGAGCAGTAAGGAAGAATTTTGTAAATGAATGAAGGGATAAATTTACAAAAATCCTTCCTTCAATACTAAGTGAAAGTTTGTATAAAGTTTGTAAATTTTTCTGATGGGGAATCCCATCCCATAATAAAAAAAAATAAGATTTCAGATATTTACCAGTGTTACCAAACTTATTATGAATATCAACGAACTCAGTTGGCTCCTCAATCTTTCCTTCAAAGAGCACCACTCCTTTTTCATTATCCCAAATGAAGAAAAGGAAGGGTCTGTCAATTCTCAGGTTGACGAAGCTGTTGATCAGAGGAACCACCATGCCGGCAGTGGCTGCGGCGGCCACCGTGCCTTTCTCGTCAACTTGCATGTACACTTTGTGGAAGATGCTGTCCACATGGCCTGAGGCTCTGTTGTCTTCGAAGAGGCCTGAGAGGTTTGCGGAAGGGGAGAATAGAGTTGTAATGCGCATCTGGAAGGTTAAGATATAATAAGATGAGATAAAATAAAATATTGTTCGTATGATGACATTGATGGCATACAAATAAAGAGACAAGCAAACTGAAGACCAATTCTCGTACTTAAAATACGTTCACATGTCAAGTCGCCATCTTTCAAACTTTTTTGACAGATTGCGAATGAGTTGCGAATGCGAACGTTCTTAAAAATACAGGAATTTCCCCTCTGTTCTTCATTAATAATAAACAAATTTAACACGTAATTTGCAATAAAGGCCGTTTTTGCTTCGACTACCCCAGAAGGAGGGTAATGTTTTTATTTAAATTCTCTGTATAAATGGTCGCCAATTTATAAACGGGGCTACAGAGAACGAGCTGTTTAGATTTTTCTATGAGCTATTGGTAAATCTGCAGAACACCGCACAGGTGTCGGTGTCGCTGTTATTCAACATCAGACACCAACCTCATCTCTCCGTTGCACGTTTGTAGCAGAAAGGTCTTACCGATGTTTGTGCTTTTGCAACAACATTCACTATATCAAAATCTTACTTTAGACAAACACTTACATTTTTCAGCACTTCCACCATATCACCACTGTACTCAACAGTGAACTTGGGCATGGTAAGGATGACGTCAGACGGCTCCAGCAGCTTGGATATCTGCAGTAAGCCGATGTAGGGCAGGTCACGGATGAGAGCCACCCCAGCGTCACGGTCTTGGGGCACTAGCAGGATCATTGAGTAACGGTTACCCTAGGTGGAAAAATATTTGTTTAAATTAAAAGAAAAAAATCCTTGAGCATTGACCAAAGTAGATCGCAACATCGCTTGGATTACATTAGGTGAGATAGCTGTATAATTTGAATCCTTTTTTAGAGTTCCGTACTTCAAAAGAAAAATTGAAACCCTTATAGGATCATTTCGTTGTTCGTCCCTCTGTCTGACTGTCTGTCAAGACCCTTTTTCTCAGGAACGCGTGGAGGTATCAAGTTGATCTTAGTATCGAATACGTAGGTCTACGGTCCATTGTGCATTCAAGCTCTCTTCTAGGTCAACGCAATAAAAATACGGCCATACAAGCGAGATATTTTGATACTCGCAAATAATCAAAACCTATAACTTCCCCTTGACCTAGAATCATGTTATTTGGCGAGAAGCGAGGTCTCACAGCACAGGTAAAGGAAAAAGTCCGAAAATCATTATTTTGTAGTTTTTTTTCTATAAATATATTCACGAAATCAAGATAGAATCGATCTTGCCATCAATTTGGTTTCTATTCCAAATCAGGTAATAATATACTTAAGTAGATTGGTTTAGTAGTGGTGTAGTAAAGGGAGTTGAAATTATATGGCCGATGTCATAAACTCCTCTTTTGTAATATGTTTGGTCTGATGCTTCTATATCTCTATTCTTATCTCTTCGATATCTATACACTTGATTTAGAACATCTCTCTGCTTTTAACTTGTCTATTCTAGGTCTTCGCCAAAATCTATCGTAATTACAACGCTGGAACCGTCTCGCGACGGGATTACTAGTAAAGTCCGTGGCGCCGTAAGTGCGTTTAGCGCGCCACAGTCAAGGACCGGCTTCAAAGACATCATTAATATGCGAGTAAACAATTAAATGCTTGGTTTGAATGGAAAATGTTGACAACACCGGCTCTAGCAGCGGTCGCCGAGGCGTCTCCGTGCTCTGTGGAACCAAGTACATAATCAATTCTTAATTTTTACCTGGTACGGCAGTTCCAAAGCATGTGCTCTCAGGTTGTCCACATAAGCGTAATTGAGTTCTGCGTCTAACTCCATCATGGCCACGTTCCTACAAACACCGTCTTTGTAGAAACAGTCGGCATGCGTTAGCTTAGGTTCAAAATCGTGCAACCAGGTTCCCTTGAAGTACAGAGCATTTGTCACTAGCAGCTCCGTTTGTGGGGTTATGTGTGCTGAAATGTTATAAACGAAGAGGATAATGAGAGAAAATATACAAAACTTCCTCAAACTTCACTGCGAGATTTCTTTACTTTGAGGCATTCACGTTTGCGTTATTTAACACTAGCTTTAACCCGCGAAATAACGCGCTTTATTTTTCGATTTTTTGTTCATATTCTTTATGGCTCTTTAGGTCATGAGCTATCCGAATATCAAAAAATATTTGGCCTAGGACTTAAGGGGGAGGCGTGAAAATTGATTCGCTGTTACATTGTATATTAGATAGGTCTTTTTTCCTTCTTTATTTAGTACCATGGTTTGTGTCGCGTGTAGCTCAGTACTTTTTTCTTTCAGTTTTAATGTCCTACGTCTCAAAACGTTTCTTCAACTAGATTTTATAGGGTTGCAGATCGAATCGAAATATTTGCTATCTGCCAGCCTTGATAAGTGAGAAGCACTCCAAGTCTAGTGTGCCTAATTCACAAAGGCAGATCAGGTTAAAACCGTCTCAACTTAACGCTAGAATATCAACTAGATCTTGCATTAAATAAGTGAAGCCTACCTTGGTCAATAATATTCGGGATCAGCCCCTTAGTCTTGCTGCTCACCCAACCGTTAATAATGTCGGCAGCCGTCCTTGGGTCATTGAAGTCCATGTTGTTCACTTCAGAGAAATAGAGCCGCTTCGCCATCATTTCGTATTCTTTCTTGAGCTGCAGTTTCTTCGATACAAACAAACCGTTTGCGTTTTGGACGGATATATTGATGGTGTTTACCTGAAATGAATTTTGTATTGATACGTCAGAAAATTATAAAATGGTTGCTGGACTATCTGGTCTACATTCTGCAATTATTGGCTGATGATGGTAGCCTGAACAGAGCCTTATATTCAACATGCTCTGTCTGTCCATTTTCATCGTAAACTTTACTTAAATTCAGAATGGCACGCATTGTTTGGTTAAGGCTAATTTATTTTATGAGACATTTGTCTGCCTATTTATTTACAATCCATTTTTCGAGATTCTTGCTACACCAGACTTTGCGTCGACAAGTTTGGGAATACCCAACAACAATTCTATAAATAACACAATCTCCATTGCAAAACCCGTATAAAAATGGCTCCTTGTAAGGTCCGGGTTATGTCTTTGATCTTTGATATTGGAAGATCCTGCTTCCATAAATTCAAATTTGGCTTCATTGGGGTAATTTGGGTATTCATTTTTATTCAACTGACAATAATTTACCTGCAAACCCTTCATAAATGCGCTCAACATTTGCCTATAGTCATCTTTATAGGGTGCCAGTCTTAAAGCACTCTGGATTTCTGCAGCAGTGGCTCCTCGGGCACCTTCCAATAACATGGCTAGTGTTGACTTAATGCTGGCTGGAGAAATCATGACGTTGCCACTCTTCCCTTCGGCGCAATATCGAAGGAGGTCGATGTCAAAGTAGTTCAAACGTGAATTTGAAGTGCCAGAAAGACAATCCAAACTTTGGAAGGAAGCGAAGATTAAAACTGAAATAAGGAAAATGATAAACTAAATAAACGACAGCTTCATTTGTGTGGCCTATAAATATGCCAGATTGTCT
The DNA here is from genome assembly GCA_914767815.1 of Eupsilia transversa. NCBI lineage: Eukaryota > Metazoa > Arthropoda > Insecta > Lepidoptera > Noctuidae > Eupsilia > Eupsilia transversa. The sequence goes on along the minus strand of OU611893.1, from coordinate 8,475,705 downwards.
GCGAACCCATTAATTTTATATTTTTAGGTGTTCAAAAAATTACAAAATTACATTTTGTTTTATCATTCTCCGACAATAAAAACAACTTCAATAGATTTTCATTGTTCGGATCAATAGCATTGCTAGGTATTTGCTGATATTTTTGTATGTTCAGAGCATTTCATAGTTTGTTATCAAGCTCAGCTAGGTCTACACAAATATTGATGCTTCTGCTGATCATTGTGTTCAATATTCTATTTTGCTTTTGTTTCTTTGCAACTTTTACAAATAAGAACCAGAATAATGTCACCTTTAAAAATCCGGATTTGTAAAGGTGACATCATTATCCTCTCCTGAAAGGGACAGGAGGATGCTGACGATATTTTCGGATTGGTTATTATGATAATTCCTACGAGCTTTTGTAAATAACCCAATGGCGATTTAATTTTATACGTGTTTTCAATTTACTTCAGTTTATTTCTTTCAATTTAATTTAATTAATTTTCTTATCTATTTAAAAGCATTACAATTTTATTCATAATTTAGTTATTCAATTGTAATTTATTCAATTTATAATTCAACGGCCATTTTCTAATTCATGTTTTATTTGTGTTGATACAATTTTCTCCCGTTATACCTAACTATGTATTAGTTCATTCTAAATTTTAATTTCATTGTTATTATATAATTTTAAGTTCAATTAGATTTTATTAATATGTTGAGCCGTTATTTTTAGTGCATGTGGTGTTATCCTTTAATTAATTGTTGCACGTGCTAATGTTACCCTAGTCATTAAGTCAGAAATGTATGTAGTGTAAACAATTGTTGGTTAACCTAAATAAATAAATAAATAATAAAAATAATACTGGATTCGTTTTTATGACATATAACTACATTGCCCAATTTATTTGGGTAGGGTGCAGAACTGTTATTTATATTTCTATGGTGCAGAATATCTTCTCCCTAATCTTTCAATATTCATTCTCTTTCATACCATCTCATCTTTCACCAACTCTTTCACTCAATCCATTCATCTTTTCTGTGTTTCTTTGGTTTGTTTACCTCGTTGGTTTACCTCTAGATAGCCGAATAGCTTTAGGTACCTGCATTATATTCAAAACATTTCTCAAAAACCGATAATACATATTATTATCTCAACGACAAAACCAATAGAGTAATGACACCGGTTTCATTTCAAAGAAAAATAGTGTAAAGGTCGTTTCGAAGATATTAAATACCTATTTCCTATCTTTTATGTATAATGAAATCTTAGAATGCACATACATTATGTATGTGACCATAAGAAGTTGTTAGCTTATTAGATACATACTACGGAATGTAATTACAAGGAAAAGTCCCAAGGTTGGGATATTTTTATATATTTATACATATATTATATATATTTCATAAACACAGTTGATCTCAATTTCGATTAAAAAGTAGCATCGATTCAAATTGTCTTTCGAGAACGCATAAGCAGGTAAAATCGTAGATGTATTAACAAAAAAGCTACGTATCAACTTCTGACTACGTAAGAAAAACATCGCAAAAAAAACGAATTCAAGTTTTTTACTTCTAAAATGTTACAATGACTTACCAGCAGCTATTGTGGAACGCATTTTTGAAGTTTTTTTAAACGATTTACATAATAAAATAACAAAACCGGTATACGATGTTGATCGACCGAGCGACGACCACAAGCAAGTCGTCAAATAAACACACTGACTTGGATTCCTATAGAAACCTGCAAGATACTGGTGTGACGTAAGCAAAGAGATGACTAATACATACGACCTTTTAATTTTAAACATCAAACAAGTTATAGCTGAGGGTATTTACGTTCAATTAACTTATTTGAATCAGGTTCCGGTTTTTTCTGGTAATTTTCAAAACCAGATTTTTTATACATCTAGGTATTTGGTGTCTCCAAATAGGATATACCTATATGTTTTTAGGTACCCATATGATTTTTTTAAGTTTTGCATTAGTAGTCGTCATAAAGGCTCCTACAAACAGGCACGTCGCGACTTTAATAATACAATTTCTAGGAAAACTTCACGGTAGAACAACACCGCATCACGCAACAAGTCGCACCAGTATGCACGAGCCTTAACTCCAATTTCGTAAATAGAAATTCAGAAGTTATATTAGAATTAGATAACCTACCTCCTTGTGAGAGTAGATCACACTTGTACAACTTTCAACTTCGCCAAACGTCACCCTCCCTCCGTTTGTTGGTAGTGTCTCGGGCTTCCTGTGACTGGGCATAGCATAGCATCTTCCTTGTTATTCTATCCATTATAGAGAAAAGCGTGTTGAGAGGTTAAGTAAAAAACCAAATGTGAGGGCAATAGCGGCTTTCAAAGCCCGTAGAAGAAGGCTTAACTACAATTGCTGGCGGTCTTCTCAGCTTATACCAGAATCATTTCTAAAGACAGCTGACGCTGTCTTGATATTGGTATCTGTTAAGCTTATTGCAGGTCACTGCGCGACAAAAAGCGCTCCCTCACCGCCTTTGCCTGTAATGTAACCGTTACCCGCGATCTACTCGTAAAGCACTAGTCGTTACAGTGGAATCTGGGATTGTTACATTACAGGCGAATGCTCCTGATGAGGGAGCGCCTAAAGACTTTAAAGACTTTAGCCAAAAGGCAGCATCATTCAACAAATCACCTCAGTCAATTGCAGTCTATTGTTGGATCTATGTCCAGCATTGGACCGCAATCGGAGTAGATAAAACCTTGGCTTATAACAACTGGGTGTAGTAACACCCAGTTCTCCGTCTTCCGCATCCACCATAGTAAAATAAAACTCAAGTTTACCACAATCATCGTATATTTGCGTACGTTTCCTTTAAATCCATCAAAAAAACATACAAATGGCACTACTTATTCAAGTATTTCTTCGTCTCAGATTATTATGAGCTGTTGCCAGATAAAAATTATCATAAGATACTCTTACATCTAATATTTTTATTAAATGTAAACGTATTTTATTCATTCTTAAATCTAAAATTACTAAATAAGTAGATGAGTGTCAATTGTCACATCTGTGACCATTCTGTGATCATTCTTTTCTCTTTTAACATGATCTTATCTTTAACAATTATTACAACAGATTTTGAGCATAACAATTGTTATGAAAAAAAAGTCATAACCCTAACTATCATCAAAATTACTGTCACATTGGTTTACTTCATCATAAAATGATTATAGTTTGAAAGCTCCATCAGCGAGGGATGGGTCAGCCACGCGACCGGTGAAGAGCAACTGTCTCGTGGCTTCATCCTGGATGAAGAACAGGAATGGTTTGTTGGCTACAACCTCAGCGTTGGCTTCCGTGTCTTCGCCGAACTTGTTCACCAGGGCTATTTCTGTTGGAGATGAGAAGATTTTATAGTTACTGTAATATTTCTGTAATATTTAGGAGTTCCTAAGTGAAAAATAATTTTTAAGCTAGTGTATATATGTATATACCTACATTATTGTTTGTACTTAGCTCATTGTGTAATATTTTAAGATTGTATTTAATATATCCTACTATCCTATCCTACTAATATTATAAATGCGAAAGTTTGTGAGGATGGATGGATGTTTGTTACTCTTTCACGCAAAAACGACAGAACGGATTTGAATGCAATTTGGCACACATATAGTTAACAACCTGGATTAACACATAGGATACTTTTTATCCCGTTATTCCCACGGGATCGAGACTTATGCGGGTGAAACCGCGGGGCGCGGCTAGTTTAGTTATAAGTAGAATGTTTTAAATCTTTTGCATGCCTACGTGGTAAAATATGCCTGAACTCTTTTATATTCTTTGTCATAATTTGCTGTTACCCATATTTGCATAATAAAATTATTTTTATCTTTATCTTTACTGTTGTTCGATTTTTAATACTATTCTAAGTCTATCTATATCAACCATCCAAGGGCTTATTCATCTTGCTGTAGGACGTAAGCCTCTTCAGCATTATGCTCGCCAATTTTTCCTGTTTTCTATGTGTCGATCTTACTTAGGTCTTCGACAAGCTCAAAATGTGGCAAAGATCCTGCTAGGGTTATTGGGAGCAGATTATTGTATAATACGTCAATTTATCATCATCGTAAAACATAAGTTTGTAGGACGAACATATCAGTAATTTTATCTAACCCACTATCAGCAGGAAAACCTTGGGTTTCGAAAATGTTTTCTTACCAGTGGCGGAATAGGCAACACTGCCAAGTTCATTGACCTCTATGCCAGATCGCTGCAACACCTTAGAAATCATAAGCCTCTGGGCCAACAGTTGACCACGAGCGATACCAGGGAAGGAGGCTGTTACTTCGAAAGCTGCTCTGACGCCCAGCTGTAAACATGAGAATAATGAATTAAAGAGTCTTACATATGTTTCATGTATATATTACCTTATCTTTTTTTTAAGTTACATGGAATGTAAAGCTGGTATTCTTAAAACCTTCACAGTTATTGGTTTTAAGAATAAACGCTTTCGTTTAGCCGTTTAACTTTCTCCAGCTGGTTTTACGAAATTATGAATCATGGCAATCGTAACATAAAAGAATTGGCAATTTTGTCACCGGTAGCAAAATAAGGGTTACCGCCATTTGAAAGAGTAATTGGCTGTTCATAACAACGTGTGCATATTGTGTAAATCTTTTGTTGGAGATCCTAAATAAATAAATAAAGGTTAGTACCTCGTGAGTGGCGTGAAATTAGCTATTGTGATTGGGAGTTTGAGTCAGTCGTTCGTCATCGATGTCATTTCTTCCTTAATTAAATCATAATATTGAACTTAGGGAAAAATCAAAAGTTCAGTCACAGAATATTAAGTATTGTTCTCATGAACTAACCGCAAACATTGTCTGAATATATTTCCAACAGTTGTCAACTTGTTCTTCGCGGTCCAATGTCATGTGACATGTGACACATTAAACGTGGTTAATAACAATTAAAAACATATTAATTAAGGCAACGTTTTCCTATTATTTGAATAGGTAAACGTATGCTAGAAGTACAGTGGCCAGCACATCAAGCTACTAAAATCTGTCAAATTTCTTTAGTAGATTTTAAACTTTATCGCTAAAGCATTAGGTTCAAGTTTGATTGGGAAAGTTTGACAGTTTTGGGTAGCTTGATGTGCTGGCCACTGTACCTAATGTCGCATCCAGTTTCTCAAGAACAACAAAATCGAAATTAACAATTTTATTGTTTCGGGACGGGCTCCCGAAACAATTTCGATTTTTCTGGTAACGTGTGTTCGAAAAGCTTTTCGATTTGAAATGATCTCAATTAGCAAAACCAGTATTTTGAAAAACCTATAATATTTTGCTAATGGGGTAAAAACATAATGGTAGATCACGAGTTTGTTGTCTTGTCTGATTTTTTCTGTGTTTTTGGAAGGTCTATCATTATTGTAATCGGTCACATAGATGTTACAGATAGACTGCACAATCTTTCTGAAGCTATTTCTTAAATTTCTTCCTACTTCAATGCATATATAGAACTACTAAAAAATACATATACAAAGTAGAGACGACAATACGACAAAATGTATATAATTCAATCAAATATATCCAATAGTTTAGTCACTATAGCTAGTTAAAGCTTAGCAAAACCCATACTCGGTCCGCTACTGTTTATTTTTTATTTTTCAATCACTTTTTCAATATAAAGATTTATTTGATAGTTTCGGAGCACTTCTCTTCTATGCATTAGTATTGTCAGTGTATTCATTTATTGTCGTCTTACAGAAAAAAACGTTGAAATGATGGCTACATAATCATGTCATACTTACCTATGTGTACAGCAATACTTTCATCGTTTTATTCTGTTCTTCAATTTTATAACTTGTGTTTCTTTCTATGTTTTAAGTCAAGCTGCTTACCTCTCTCAAAACTCCATCCAGCTGTGAAGTGTAGTCGAACTTGAACCTGGGCAAAGTGACGTCAACCAGGTACTCTCGAAGGTTGTTCAGCTCCAATCGAAGGTCACTGAGGTCGTTCAGCACGCGAGGTAGACCCATGAGGGAGTTGGGCACTATTATGTACATCGCGTATTTGTTGCCCTACGAAAAAAAAATGAAATTATTATACTTAATAATTGTTGTTTTTAACAAGTTTTATTCTACTTTTTTTTCCGGTATCTTTTCCTTCCAGCACGCATAACATAATTTCATACTACGACTGCATATTGTCACCGACATGTTGATAAATGGCATCTCTACTTTTAATATTACCATGATTTAATAATATCAGTTGAACAAAGAGGCAGCTTAGAATTTGGCTATACAAGTTTGGTATCTTAAGAAGTATTTCTGCGTTATGTTGCCTGTTCATTAGCGCAGAAAAATGTGGAAAATACAGATCTAGAAAAAATTCAATCAATAGAATTGAAGTAGACATCTCCGATTCTATTGTATTCTCCACTCCAATGGACAGGGGCAGGCTTATCGCATGGACATAGCCTGATAAAAAAAAACATTGTACATGTGGATTCTATCCAGATTTGTCCGATATTGAATTATATTGAAGAAAATATATATTTTCTTGAATATAATTCAATATTTCTTATTGAAGAAAATATATATTTTCTTGAATATAATTCAGTATTTCTTATTGAAGAAAATATATATGTTCTTCAATATAATTCAAATGTCAATATTAACTTACCTTGTAAGGCATCCTCAAGATCTTAGCATCGTATTTCGTCGACTCCGTATAGTAGAACTTATCGTTGACATTCATGAAGGGAATGGTCTTCTGGGTCTTGGCTGAGACGTAGAACTGGCCAGTCTTGGTGGCATTGGGTGCAAACTGGTGACGCCAGCTACCCTTGAAATACAGGGTGTTGAGGATCAGAACCACCATGTTTTCGACGTCATCTGGGTAGGAGAATCAAGGATTAGAAAAAGAACGTAGAAATACGAAAATGGTATCATTCGATTACAATTAAGGGTTGTATAGGATAGAGTAGCTTTTGAGTCGCGATTCTCAGCAGTAAGAGAGCGATTGGGAAGAAGACCAAGCGTGAAAATTCGAAAATTATCCCTCAGGAACATACTACCTACCAGGATTAGGGATACGTATACTATGTCCTAATCCAAGTCATGGTCTACCCGTGTGCCAAATTTCATTCATGGCCGTTTTTCGTGGATGTGACGCATATTTTTCCCCAACTTGTTATTTTAGTGTACTTGTTTTTTCATGCGTCATGTTTGCCGCAAATAAACGTATTTTCTTTCTTTCTAAATCCGTTCAGCTGTTGAGGCGTGATTGATTAAAAAAACAAGGAGCGAGCCTCATACAGACTTTCACATTTTAAATAATTACTCTTAGTAGGAAATATGGTGATGAACACAATGAATAAACAGGGCCTCGCAGTGTACAATGTTGACAACATCGTGCAGTCCTTGATTAAAAGAAAGAATAATTGGAACAAACATCAACACCGGGTTGATGTTTGTCGCAATTTCTCATTCGTTGCAATATTATTATCAAGATCCCAATCCAGACATTCAACAACTTTCACCTTTTTCCCATGGGTTTAGCAAAAACTTCTCCTTTTTTCGTTGACTGGTCAACCCATCATAATAATGTTTACTAAAACTCCCATTATTAAAAAATATATATAGCGGTTAATATTTTCGTTTCATTGTGCTACTTACACCCGGTTTTCTAAATACTGATCTTCTAACACAATTTTCGAACTCATGATAACATGCCATGATATTAGGAAACAGATTAAATCCAACAAGCTTTTAGAAACCGGCGGTAATTTAGTGATTAATTTAGTTAAAAGACTTTCATACAAAACTATGTACCTACCTAAGTAATACCATATAATAACATCACACACATCCGTTAGCTATTCAAAAATGAATATTATGAATGTGCATTCAAACATTCTAAATGACACAAAGCCACTTCCACGTATTTTCCTAATTAGGGCCGGACCTCGTTGTTCATAAAGTATAATAATATGCTTTTATTCAATAACACTTTATTCACCAAACACACACCAATTACTGCATTTTTTCATGCGACACCTAAATCCTGTACCATTGTATGACACAAAGCGCATCTGATTCAGGTTTACAGGGCATTAACCGAAACACACAAAACAATTGAGTCACTGAATTCAGTTGCCAACAATGTATTCAGGAACAGTATTGTTCAGTATTATAATGTATCTAGTGAAATTGCATGGTTTCCTGATTCACGCCATATTACCATGATTAATTACTGACATTTGATGCTACCATCTGTATTAGTAAGTACCTATTTATCGTTAATCAAGACTGTTTGCTATGAGTTACTCCTCTTCCCTCTTTTCATATATATTTTCTTATTTATACATCTACAGGGTGTAAGCAACGCAGACTGTGCTGGATTCATGTTAACCATGAATCCAGCACATGATTTTAGACCCCCTCAAAAGCGTAGAAACTTTCGTAAAAATTTCAACGCTGGGGGTCTAGAATCATGTTCACCATGTACAAATCCATCCTTCTTTCCATCCATCATCAACCTATTCATCTTCTTTCGCAATAATTTCATCAACTCTATCATCATTTATTTTTCCAAACCTCTCAAATGTGATTTCTGATCTCATGTCGGGAATACCAACCTTCATTAACCAGGGACGGGATATGGCCCTCCGTGATATTAGACACCCAAGTGTTGATCTGCTTTGCAGCGACCGCAGGGTTGTGGAAGTTGACGGTCTTCAACTCAGTCTTGTAGAACTCCTGCGCAATGGCCGCGAACCTCTGGCGCGGTTGCGCGTTGTCACCGATATAGATCCTACTGCCGAGGTTCAAGATTGATTGTGATTCTTTCTGGAAAAGGGAGATGGTTTCAATCATTATCAGGATTGAACATCGTTTATTTCTGCGTTGTAAGAGTAAAAGTTATTTCAAATGTCGTGTTTGGAGATCAAACGTAACCCAAGTTGGATAAATCATATCTAAGTACTAGAATAGAGCTGAGGAGCTCGTAGCTAAGTAATAACAGCCGCACGGGTCAATCCATCAGGTTAAGCCACGCTTGCCGGGGTTGGTCCGTGGATGGGTGACTATTTTTACATACCGAGACTCCTTCGTGCCTCGGAAAGCATGTTAAGCCGTTGGTCCTGGCTGTTAGTCGTGGATCTTTGACCGTCGTTACAAGTTGTCAGAAGCCAGAAAGTCTGACAACCAGTCTTACCAAGGGGTGACGTATTACTCAGTTCCTGGGTTGTGGAGGTCAGATAGGCAGTCGCTCCATGTAAAATACTGGTATTCAGCTGCATCCAGTTAGACTAAAAGCCGACCCCAACATACTTGGGAGAAGGCTAGTCAGATTTATATTTTTTACAAGAATAGAGCTTCAGCTTTTTGGGGTAAATGATCTATTTCACCATCTCTTAAGTTCCTTAAAACAGGGCTTTAGTATTTTACTCAAATAAAGTTCTCAAACAGGCTCATCGTCAGTTATGATAATGATAGGACTAAAGAAGTTTTTTGCACCTATATTTGTCATTGTCAGTCACCTACAATACTGCTACGGTACAAGGTATATCGATAAATATAGAAACATATACCACCTGACGTCATTTTCTATAAATATTCTATACAGATTTGGAAAATATCTCAAAATTACTTCCTTTCAGAATGCATGCAGTTAATAATTTTAATTATAGTCGCAGATTTACTTCGTAATACAAGCAAGGAAATAATCGTTAATTTGACTAGTCATGCGATTTGTAACTTTAACTGTATGATATAAGGCATCGACTGTATGACGTCAGTTGTAGGTGGCTTTTGAGTATTTCGCAGAACTTTATGGATGGGATTCTAAGCACCTGTTAAGTAGTTTTTACGATCCTACATTATATTTTGCATATTGAAATGTACTGTCAGCTCAGGGAAATATAATGATTCTACCATATACCGTTCTGTGCCATCTTCTAGAAGTGGATCTTTACATCATAGTGCCCTACCTAATTATGACGAACCGATTTTCCCAATAAAAACCCTGAGAATGAGGTTTTGAGGATGCTTGAATAGATTATTACTCATTACTTTAAAAGAACTTAATTGAATTCCTGGGTTTGTTTTTCTGGTATTTCTGACTCAATGTGTATTTTGAATGTACTCTGTAGAAGTACATGAAATTGCTAATTGAAAATTTTCGTTGACGTCAAAGCTACAAAATATCACGTCGGGGTCACCAATTTAGGGGTATGAGGAAAAAGGGAGGATCCTCCGACCAGACGGGTGTTGTGTCTGGCGGGCAATTGCCTATGTATCGATGTCGGATAGTCTTCTATATTTTAGGGCGGATTCGAACAAACAGGAAAAAAAAATATCCGCGGAATCAGCCTTCTCTTAAGTGCACCTAACTTCTGACGTTTCTTATGTGCCCATGTAGGTTTTTATGAAATAAAATGTTTTCATTACAATTTTGTTTTTTTTTAACCTGAATAGACTCTTCGCATACCAACTGCTCATTGCTTTAAGTAAAGTGGTCTAGAGTGGATAATCCCCACATCTGTAACTGATGGCAGGACGCCTCAAGATTCATTGCTTTTTTCATTGCATTGATTCATTGCACATACAGCCCATTACGTGAACAAGTAAATCGTAATGAGATCCATTATTAACATAGTTTGTATATCTGTCCAAGAACCAGCATAATTAAATGCTTCTTATGATTTTTCCCCGACTATATATTTGAATCGGTTTAAAAAGATGACAATCTTTGTTCTAGGATTTAATTAGATATTAAATAAATAAAATTTTCTTTTAATTTCCCTCCCTGCGCCGTGGCCGCCGCATAACATGGGAGGCGATAATCGAAATAGTTTTTAAATTAGTAGGTACAAGAGAACTATTAACTTTATCTTGAAAAACTATTGAGCTGACTTGTTAAACCGATAACTATGATTTGTTTGATTATAAATCAAGGACTCACGTGTTCTCGATTAAAAAGTAAATAAATTACAAAATTGAAACGTAAAACTCATGTGAATTGATTACTTGGTTATATAGATATATAATCATTTATATGTATAAATAATAATAAGTAAACAAGTAATCACAGCGAAATATAAGATGATCGAACTGATAATATGGCGCCCGAAACGTGCGAATCGTTTTTTTTTTTTTTTTTCGTGAACCTATTCGCACGAAGTTAATTTATTTGTGGGCGAATCGAAATACTACACACGTACCTACTACAAATACGTACACGATGGGAAACATTGGCGCCGATTCTCTTGTTCACAAGCTAAACTAAATTTAAGTTCATTCCATCTTTTTCTTTGCATTTCAAGAAGAAGAGGACAGAAGATAAATTTTAGTTTAGTCCTGTCAAATTAATCAGCGCTTGTCACTACTCCTTGCCTACTAAAATTACGTCAATTTACGTCAGGCGCTGTTTAATTTTTACCTACATAAGATGACATTATATAATCAAAGCATAAGATATATTATAAGATCAATGAACTCAATGTTGATGACATACGACATAGGCCATTATAACAAACACACATCACAAATGGTGCACATCTACCTATATAAGGCAATAACTGACCTGCAAAGATTCTATTATGTGGGAGAACTTCCTCCTGACAAGGTTCCTGTCGAGATCAAAGCCCAGGACAGACGAGAGCTCGTTCTGGGTCACTCCTGTGGCCGCCTCTGTGAGAATGGCCAGTGCCAGCTTCAGACCCAAAGGTGACAGCAGGAAGTTCTGGTCTGAGGACGCTGCTACGCGCTGAAAGAATAAAATGGCTTTCATGTAACATAACGGATGAAGATGTTCTGGATGCTTTAAAGGTGAAGTATCCCCGAACTGAACCTACGTGGTGGATAGCGGCCCGCTCCCTTTCCAAGAGAGGTCTCTGTCTCAACAATGGGAATATTAAAGGTTTATTGATTGATAAGAGCAAGATGAGATCCAATTACGCTATAAAATAAAAATAAAATAAAGGAAGGAAGGTTGACTGGTAGACAATGCCTATGGCATTAAGTCCGCCTCTGTACATTTGTGTGCTTCAAGTATTAAATAAATAAATAAATAATATTATAGCCTTATATTTTATACCACAACATTACCTATTATAGTTCACCACAATCGATGCATAGATAACAATGCCTTTCGGATCATGCATTGCGGTTTGTAGGTCATGCAGGTATTGTTCATTATGAAACTATTGGATTTACCGATATTGATCATGATCTATACGCTAGAAGGTTACTTGTAAGGCAATCAAACCTTAGGTATCAACAAATATTATGGTTTTCCATATTAAGGCTTGCAGCATCATTGGGTTTTCCACGAGATGATTAAAATTTTATAGATCGCACTTGTGTTTGTCAACATCTTTTTCAATAGATATGATTGTATGTCCGACTTACTATGGACTATAATATATACAGAAAAAATAAAAGTAATAAAAACTAAAACCCAATTACGACAAAAAAGTCAATTAAAAAGGTACCTATAAACAAGACATCACAGACAGACAAATTAAAACTCCGGAGTAACTCGTGTTAAGGCTCGTACACACTGGCGCGATATGGGGGTGGGACAATGGTAGCGCTGCCTATCGCGCCCGCGATATCGTGCCAGTGTGTACGAGCCGTTAGGGCATAAATCAAACAGATTACGTGTGACTCCGGATTTTTAATTTGTCTGAAAAATATTAATTTTCCACTTCAATATTAATTTCTATTGTGTACCTACGTAATAAGTTTTGGAACGGTAAATTGTGGCTTACTGAAGAGAGTGATGTAAAAGAATTGACTACTTAGCAAACTCACAACATTGTTTAAAAGTAGGTGCAAGTTAGCTGCCTGCATACAATCGTATCCCAGAAAGTCTCACCTTGGTCAACGTCCAGTCAAATTTATCATAATCAGCGGGCGCTGGGTTGAAGATATCTGAATCCCAGTAGTCCAGGTCCACGAGCGTGTCATCCGGCGCAGGCGTCACCGCCGCGGCTTGGATATTGGAATCGGCAGCCACCGCGTCTCGTCGGGAATAGTCTCCGAACACGTCATGTAGGACTTGAGAATCTATCGCTATGTCTGACGATACACATATCGCGAGGGACGCTGTGGACAAAATAATGAGTATTATTATATATCGTTATCGCCATGATAATGTTAAGATAAAGTTTGATCGACGTAGGATCATTAAATGTAATCTCTGGCTAGACTCATAACTTTAAGAAAGTCATCAACTGCTAGACAATCCAAGTTCTTATTGATTGCCATACAGTGCGAAGGGAATTATATACGTATATCTTAAATAAATAGAATATTAAATATACCGTATAATGCTGGTATGCTGCATGGCATGCATATTCAAAACACTAAATAGTGAATTTTTCCATTTCAAAAAATGGTGTTGAAGTAAGAATTTGCCCTGTCTGCCTTTTAAAGGAGTTTAAAACAACTCTTTGCTTAGGAATAGTTTTTAAAACAATTGCTCGACTATTTCAGCGTAATTAACAGTAATACCTGGATTCTCGAATTTACTAAAATTATCAAGTTTTGGACAAATTGTGGCAGAAGTCCAGGTCCCCCCTTCCCCCTTTCCTTCGGTTCCTAGGGACTTATATTATCACCTTGACCTAAGAATATTATGGTATAAAAATGAGAATATACCACCACCAGATACCTGCCCACATTATGTCACATCATTCATAAAACTTTGCGCATCAGTGCGTAACATACGGGCACAAACAACTATAATGTCATCAATGTCACTGACCTAAATGCATACAACACGACTGTAATTTTCTTTCACATGCATATAAATAAATCAGCTGTAAAAGTACGGAGATTCCTATGGGGAAATCCACTTATTTACCGAAGCAAGTAACTTATGATTGCCGTGCTAAATAAACAAGGAGCTACACACGTGCTTATGTTTTTCTACTACGACATAGTGCATAGCGACATTTTACCAGACCCAGAAGGGTAATGTTTTTCGAGAGAATACATGTATGTATGTCTGTCCATTTCATTGACACGCTCTGTAGCCTTAACGGCTTCATGGCTTTTAACACATGAGATAGATTCGTCTTAGTTGTGGGAGTGACATAGGCTATATAATATTTATTTAATGCATTTAAAAAATAAATTACAACAATATTGGTATCAAATAAAAGGCAGAAATTAGTCAATTCCAAATATTATAAATATATATTAATAAAACTAAAAAGCTATAAAAAAGCTAATTATTTAAAAAACAAAAACCCGATTGCAAAAACACCTGAAAAGAGGAAAACAGCCATTGAACTTAGTTTTTTTACCCAACCACGGCGAAGCAAAAAGGAGGGTTATGATTTTGACCAGTATGTATGTATGTATCTGTACCCTCATAATTTAAGGTAGATCATTCCAGGTGGGACAAACCAATAACCTGAAACATGGTGTAAGTAACTTTTTTGTCGCCAGCAATATCTTGAAAAAACAAAGTTAAATGCTTGGTTTTCTTTTTTCACGTTATGTTTTTTTTGTATTTATATCCTACAACGTCCCACTGCACAACAAATACCTCTCTTTCTTCTTTTATTTATCTACTGTTCATCGGACTCCAGTGATGTTGTTATGAATCAGAACTGGATCCCTCATTCTGGGTTTGCCGCGAAATATTGACAATATAATTATTCAAGTATATACCACCGGAACACTGTTTACTATTGGCAAAACACACTTGTTTTCACAATAATTTAATAATCGGTTTATTTTCCTTATTTTTGTCTCAGTTGTCAGGGGCTTCACCTAACACATTAATTTCAATCCTACGTAAAAATGCGTAAGCTATACAGACAGAATATATCTAAATGCTGCCATGGCAACCCAGCTGTCTAATTGCGTACCTACACATGTTTCATTTTGACACTGTCAAAATGAAACATGTTGTTGAACTGTCAGTTCAACAACATTCATTGCGTTATTTACGTTGTTCAGAAGATTTTTTTTTCAACTTATGAAGCAATGGATGAGCAATCTCTTTCAAAACGATTCATATTGTGATTGATCGTGTATTACGCAATTAGGGTGCTGATTGGTTACCCGGCCGCCCGTCGGAGGGCGCCCGCGCAAGTTCAAGTAAGATTTGATTGTATAATCGTCAACCCATTAGCGAGCGAATTTAGCGCGCTTTAACTCAAAAGTTCTGTTAGATTGTAACTTGTGATCTGTGTCTTTATTGTGTAATTCCTAAGCACCTGCGTTTCTCTTACACCCTTTCCCCAGCTATAGAGTTTAATTTTAAAATTAATAATTAATCGTATAACATATTTTCCTCAAAAAAAAAAAGTAATTTATTACTACTACAAATATTTTTACGAGGAAACAATTTTAATATTACTTGCAATTTTAATAACTTACTTACAATTTTAATAACTTGTGGACTCTAAAACTACGTCATGCCTATGGGTCAGCGCACACCAAGAGCAGAGCAGAGCTGAGCATTTTCTGAGACTACTGAAAAATGAACCTTATGACAATTCCATAGATTGCAAAGGTACAAAGTTGCAAAGGTACACGTCAAGACCATACGCGAGCATTTTGCAGTTCGGTGTGCGCTGACCCTATGTCTCGTGGAGTCCTTGAGAGTAATTGTGAATCCAGTTAAATAGTTTCTCTCATAATTATAAGACTATTGACAAAGACTATTAAAAGATGTCAGAACCGGAGAAAATCATCAGAGAAAATACTGATTCAAGTTATTTTGTTGCAATTATTCGCGCGACTGACTATCTACTAATTTATCAATGAAACACTTGACATTGATTATTCTATGGCTGTCATATGTTCACTCAAGGTTTACGGGACCACTTTCGCATCGTAAGTAGTATGTAAGTATATTCCTCTGAGTGAACCTGCCTATGATTTTCAGTCATCTTCATCTCTTCGGCTAGACGAACACAATCAGTAGCTAGGTACCTACTGATACCATATGATTTCACCTCCTTCCATCGGTGAATTATTCGTGTTCCTACGCCAATTTGAAAATCAGCTTGATTGTCAAACTTGGAAAGAGACTTAGAAAGAGACTTATAAAGAGACTTAGAAAAGGCAACCCTTAAAAGGAAATAAATTTGGTGGCCCGTAACGTAACATAACCATTTTGTATGGTCATAACGATGTGTGGTTATGTTTACCAACGGACCTACATCTGCGGTATCGTTCACACGTTATCCAGCTGACCTGCCGATAACCTGCTTTATTAGTCGTGCATTACAAGCTAATAATCTTTCACTTCAATATTTATAGTTCTCTGTGAATGAACTAAATGTACGTTTGCCCTAGTTCAAAAATAAACAGTAGGTAGATACCAGATGATCTGCAACAATAAAAATTGTAGCAAGAATAAGAATAATTTATTGGTCCATTGTTACAAAATCAATTACAGAACTAATAATATTGTTTGCTTACTGTAACTAGAATAGATTATATAACATAGTTATTTAAACAGTGGTCCCCAAACTAAAATTCCACAACACATAACATAGATATCTGTAGGACAGTTAACCGTTCAACGCAAGTATGAAAACTGAATTTCGAATATACGCAACACGGGTCCGGTTTTGGTGGACAGACTATTAAGAATGAGTAAAAAAAAACTAACGAAGATGGAGACACAAAAAACAGTTCCCAGGTCCTCTTTTCGATCTTATCAATTACTATTTTTCTTTCGTAATCAAAGACTTTAGCTTTGTTAACCAAAGAAGACATGTGTACCCAGAATTGTATTCTATTCGTCCATACAATGAGATAAAAACAAAACCGTAAACAGGTTTATATTGTCTAACCTAATTGATTCGCCATTACTGTGCAATTAGGTAAGATGTGATTAGATTCCACGTCATGTTTTGAGGATAATGTTGGAACTTCAAACAACACGTCATGTCAGAATCTGATTTATTGTAATACGAATTCCGGTCACGTCGCTTCTTGAATTTACAATACCTCAAACTGGGATCCCAAAATCAAGTATGGTTTTGGCGAACCGGCAAATAATGAATGCTAATGTGTCTTGGCTTACACGTGGATCGACGACCTGGAGAAGATCACGAGAATCCGGTGGATGCGGGAAGCACAGGATCAGTCTTTGATGTGATACTTGGGGGAAGCTTAAATCCAGCAGTGCACACTGGACGTCTTTCGACTGAAGCATGATGATATTTTGGGGATTACCTATGTATCCACCTGTATTCTGACAATGATTCTCTTGCCATGTCTTATTTTCAAAAACGAAATATATCTAAGTAGGTACCCCAAGAATATGAGTTTATCGTCATATTGACACTGAGGCCACTATAGAATTATAGATGTTTACAAGGTGCTAAATACCTGACGATATCATTAATTACATAAATGCTTAGAAGAGAAACCTGCCAAACCAGTACATAAAGCTGGTTGAAATTAAGTACTTGGGCTTGCAAAACGATGCAACTTTTCGTTTTTCCCAATAAGTAAGCTGTGTATATTATTTTTGTGTAGAATTTTGATCTGACAACTTGCCAGCTCACAGCCAGCCAACCCAGACAAAGCCAGTCTAACAACCAGTCTTACCAAGGGGTATCGTATTACCCAGTTACTCAGTGGAGGTTAAATAGGCAGTCGCTCCATGTAAAATAATGGTCATCAGCTGTATCCGGTTAGACTGGAAGCCGACCCCAACATAGTTGGGAAAAGCCTAGGCAGATTGATTGATTTTGAACTTGGCAGCTTCGAAGTCCATATGATATCAGAAATGTGCATAGAAAAATCAGTTGTGGGGATTCTTTGGAATAAGTAGGCAATTTATTTCCCTTATCCCATGCTCCCAATTTTTTTTTAGCATCAAGACAGGTACTTTTTAGTTCCAAAATCGCTCGCGTCAATTATCTTCCAAGCATCTGTTTTATCATTGCTGTGCAAAGGTCTTTCACATACTCTTCTACGCGTTTTCTTTCTGTATTCGCTGCCCAAATTCTCTTATAATGAAATACCAGATAAACCTTTTTCTCCAAGGTGTGGTGGTATCTTAAGTCAAAGCAGGGTCAACCAATTCAAAGTCATATATTATACAATTCAATTCTCAAAATCAGTTTCGTTTCCGGTTCACTATATTTTAGGGTTCCGTAGTCAACAAGGAACCCTTATAGTTTCACCATGTCCGTCTGTCTGTCTGTCTGCCTTCCCGGGCTTATCGCAGAGACTGTTAGTACTAGAAAGCTGTAATATGGCATGAGTAAACTTTAAAGTGCTAATTTTTGTTAGAGTCAAGCGTCCCCCCCCTCCCTGCCAGCTAAATGGTAAGTTCTGGATATGTGGATAAAATCACAGCAGTAATAGTATATATAACGAAATTAAAAGGAAAACTATCGCAGCTAAGTAGGCTCTACAAGTTAACGAGTAATTATCGACCATTTGGTATGGGAGAACATGTTTTTCAATTACAATGTTAAGTTTGTTCTTGGGATACATTCATCCCAGCTACGGAACCCTTCATTGTGCGTAGTCCGACACGCACTTGGCCGGTTTTTTTTTCATTTGATCGTTTTGAGCACTACATAAACTTTCAAGCCCACACTATTTTCAGTTGTTTCTGACACTTTCAAGGGAATGTTGATCCCAATAAGTTTTTCTATACACAGAAGTTGCTACATAAGGAAATTGATGAAACTTTTTGTTATGAACTCGAATGATGTAGCTACATTTTGTTATGTCTGTCGCATCTGCACAGAACGCTCACTGACATCAACTTGCAAAAAACAAAGTTGTTATAAGTATGTACTCGTAGTATGTAGGTACATAATACAATCAATAACGATGACCTTTTACCATTTTAAAGGGTAAACAATGTTGTCAAATACGTATATATGAGAGAACTGGAAAACTATTAACGTTCTACTCAAATACTCTAAGTGTCCATTAGATATAAAAATAAAGTAAACATGGTCAAACAAACTCACCAGCAAAAAACACAAAAATTATCGCCGTCATGGCGATCTCACTTTAAATACGAGGAAAACCACAATATAGAAAAAAAACTTAAGTTCAAGGTGAAAATAATACGGACTTTACGTTGAGACCATTTGACTATTATCACTATAACTGAGTATGCACTGAAATTTATTCGATGTTCATTATCGAGACGCGAGTTCACCAGTGGAAGAGCAAACCGCGACTAAATGCTGACCGCCTCGCTGGACGAGGAAGGTTTCATTATATTTCTGACTTTGCAACCGGTTTATCAACGTGCGACGGCAAACAACATAAGGTCCAACACTCGTATATAATTAGCGGTGTTTTTTTTAATCTGCCTTTTTATATTTACATCTCTAGATCTATACATATAATAAAGCTGGTAGAAAAGAGGGTAGAAAGTCTTTACATGGAAGATATTCGAAATAAAGTTGGCTGGCTGGCTTACTTGGAATCGATAACAGAACACGTTCCAACAGTTTTTAGATTTTTTGTGTGTTTATATGTTTGCCTGTTGACCGCGCATCACTCCGGAACTAGGTACCAGTCGAATTTGAAAAATTATTTTTGCATTTTATAGCCCAATTTTTGAGGAAGGTTATAGGCTTTGTAACTTTATTATCACGTTACGGTCAGTAGCCGAACAAAACCAAAAAAAGTCAGAAAGAACGCTAAGTGAAAATGAGGTAACAGCGCGGGCGGGCGATGGGATGCTACGCGGTGGGCTGGGGACCGAAATTTCACGCGCACGAAGTCGCGGACAGAAGCTTATAGTATCTGACATAAATTCCTTGGGTAAATGAAAACTGGATTGGTTGCAGAACTTCTTTGGGCATCTGCAATTTTGGAATAATTCAGATCAGTGAACGGTTTTTGCAAACAAGTACTTACCGAAAATTTGTAAAAGGTTCTTTATCAATTATACCACGCTCAAAAAACCTGGTGACTCATAATTTTTTAGTGCTATTAACGCCACCAGCAAGTACAATCTATTTGTTTATCAACAGTTGGTTTAACGAATTAAAAAAGCAGTTCTATTGTGTGATTGATAAATTACCATTCATAATATTATTAATAGATAATTTACTTATTACTGCACATTGTATAATCTAAGTATACTAGGCAGGAACTCTGCTCGCATAGGTATTGTTTTGAATTTCAAGATAATACTAGTAGAGATGTTTTTTTTTTTACAGCTGCTAAGTGAAATGCATTTCTTGAAGACATATCCTAAATAAAACAAACGCGTCTTTTACAATTTTAAAACCGATTCTAAATTATATTGAGTGATCCAGTCCAACCAGATTTTTTTTTCTGCCAGCCTGCATGATGTAAGGTTCCCTTTTGTAGACAACCTTTATGGTACATACCTATCGATGGCAAAAGAAAGTTCCCAAATATCAGCCAGTCATAAGATCCTCATCCTCAAGCGCACAGGTGACGGGACATGCGGCGCAAGATGGAAGGTTACCAAAGGCCATTGTAATTGGCAGTTTGCAGGGACTTGGGATTTTGTTCAGTAAGACAAGCGCAGTTGGGGCACGTTGGGTATGGCCACAACCCTAATTGAGGTCGATAGGCTGATGTACACAGGACACACACATTGTGTGCGAGCACATAACCTTACCAAAGGAGACTGGGCAAAAGTAGTATTTGGACTTATAGCAATATGGTTTTGATATTTAATGTATCGATCGTGAGCGACTCCTAATCCAATGTGACCAGAAACTTTTTTGAGGGCTGGATCCACTCCTGCAGTAAGAGTCTGGATAGACCCTTTCGCCGGCTCTAAGACTCACAAGAAACGTTTAGTGTTACTACGTTTAAGAAATAATTTGATGTTCTGAACCAAAAACAAGAACTTTTGTGGATACTAGACTACAGAGGGCTTAGGATTATTTATTATGTTGACAACATAAGTGCATTAAGTTCTTAACTAACAAGTAAAAGGTTAAAGCTCCATTCCAATCAACTTTGATTTCGGGTAAACCCTACTTCTAATCGTGATTGAGGACTGCTATTCTAGGTACCTATGATTTTTTATTTGGCAGTTCTCACTAAACAGAAATGTGAATATCTAGCACAGCTTTTTGTTTTGAGAATTTTGATTGATGCAGCTATGTAGCTTACCAAGAGGTATCGTATTACCCAGTTACTGGGTTGTGGTGGTCAGATTGGCAGTCGTTCTTTGTAAATTACTGGTGTTCAGCTGCATCCGGTTAGACTGGAAGCCGACCCCAACATAGTTGGGAAAAGGCTAGGCAGATTGATTGATTAAAACTCGTACCCTCGCTCACTCGTAAACTCGTAGGTACCTACTCGCTTCTCTACATTATTCATCGATTTATTGGAAGTCATTGCACTATTACTCATTATAAATTAATAGCTCCATAGGTATTATTATGCTGGCGCCATCGCCAGTATTATAATTTTCATTTTCCTCTTGAATCTACCGATACCCACCCAGATTTCAGGGCTTTTCCCGATGTGGCGTTTCCTTGTCCATTTCTGCTAAGCATTCCCATTTCCACCAGTCATTCTTGGAATATTTCTAGCGCTGTCTATCTTGGTTTGACTCCCCCCTCTGCCTAGCCTTTTCCCAATCATGTTGGGTTCGGCTTCCAGTCTAACCAGATGCAGCTGAATACCAGTATTTTACATGGAGCGACTGCCTATCTGACCTCCACAACCCAGGAACTGGGTAATACGATACCCCTTGGTAAGACTGGTTGTCAGACTTTCGGGCTTCTGACGACTCGTAACGACTGTCAAAGAGCCACGAATGACAGCCGGGACCAACGGCTTAACGTGCTTTCCGAAGCACGGAGGAGTCTCGGTATGTAAAGAGGGTCCCCCATCCACGGACCAACCCCGGCAAGCGCAGCTTAACCTGATGGATCGACCCGTGCGGCTGTTATTACTTAGCCACGAGCTCCTCTATCTTGGTTTGACTATGATACAAAATCTCCAATAGAATAATATAGGTACCAGCCCCAACGCGGAGTATTAATGTGGATGCATTGTACAGTCCCGAGTGTCTTACAATTACGCAAGATTCAAAACTTCAAAAGCGATTTTCTCATAAAGTATTGATAGATAGTTTACGGTGGTACGAACGTAGTATTATCGAAACCTATTTGATGATGATTTTACTATTATGAAATAGGACTCAAAGGTCCAATATTTTTTCAAGAGAAAAACGCTTTTGAATTTTACGTGAGTGTAAGGTATTTGCTAGTGACTGTACCTATACCACTTTCAAAGACGTAGCTATATATATATATATATCTATGATGTCTCCCCACAGGATGAGATCCGTTTCCGGTGAGTCGCTCACGTGTCGACCTCTCATGTTTTCTTCGGGAATACTGCGGGCCCCGTTCCGCTGCCATTACTTTTCAAAAGAAGGGAGATATCAATTCAATAAACGCCGTATGCCGAAATGGTCAAGATAATACAAGTAACGGTAAGATATACCTACTTGATATAGGAACTACTGTAACTTAAATGCGTTTTTCGAAAGGAGCTCACCTGCTCATCCGACTGGTTTACGTAAAACGATAACTGTACTTTGGCTTCATATAAAATGCAATATTTATACCCCAAATAACAGAGTGGCTTACTGTATACCGGTATTGGATTAACTGTAAACAATATTGTTGTTAGCCTACAACATAATAATTTAGTTTTTCATACAGGGTGTAAGGGAAGGTAGCGTACGTAGGTAGGGACGTGTAAACTGTTACCATAATTTCAGTAGGAACCTAGGTACAACAAATTTTGCTGTTCCGTTTCCGTACATTTAGACCGTGCTGTGTAGGTATTGTATTTGTATTTTGACCATGTATTTTGTTTAGTTTCGTGAAGGTATTGTAGATGATTTTATTTTAAGACGATTTTTTTTAAATGCCGGTTGTGTGGAGAACCATCTGCCGAGTTCATAGTAACCTTTTGCCCTTAAAATCTTGTATACTTAAGTTACACTTAAACGTGCATACCAGCTTTCAAACCCAGTGCAGGATAAGACTCCACTATAATATTTAATACCGAAACGGTTGAATAAGTCTGTTACTGAGTTCCCAAGTCCTGAGTGTCCTGCCTGACCCTTTACAAGAACAGATGGGTTTTTCACCCCGTTATTACTTGTCCCCAAGGGACGTTACCATTATTTCAGGTGTGGCAAAAATCTAGAGTTCGTAGAGAGGGAATAGGAAGGTGAACATGCATAAACAAAATATCTAATTAACTACTTAACATATTCAAAAATTAATGTGACATTGCTGTTCCACTTATCTATGGCAGCTTTATGTTTTGTTGATACTTTACTATTAATATTAATATTCCTCTTTTTTATTTTTTACAACGCTAGTATCAAAATTACCATAATGTCTCATTGTGTATCTGTGGAGAACGTGGTTGATTTCACATTAAAATTTGTATAATTTCTGTACTCTATCTTTTTGTAATTCTTCAAGTGTAATTGTTTATTTTCCGAATAAATAAAACAAAATAAACATAAAAACGAAATCCTTACAAATAATTTGCACACACTTCTTCACCGTTTTCCTGTATTTTTTTTTTTGTTATTCAGAGTTTTATTACGGAAAGTTTATCATATATTATACTCACACAGTTGTGTCGACATATTGACCACAAAAATACACGTGCCTTTCCCAAAATATGTCATTGCCAAGTTTTGTAAATATCGTTGTATAATTAAAATTTTCCTTTATGTTGTGCGTGCGGGGATCTTTATTATCCTCGCACGCACAACTTAGGGAAAACACACAAATAAAACTCTTGCAAGAACTGAACAAATAATTATGAGGGCACGTTTTTATTACGAAAACTCTAGATTCATTGGAAACACCGATACAGTCATACTGCAATCTTATCTTTAACAGTACTGCAGTGTTTTCTTGACATATCATAATTCAGACTGGTGACATACAGACATACTACCTATGACCTAAATGCTGTGATTAACCATTCAGTAACTATATTATAGATGAGGTAGGTACATTAGATACCTACTACTAGATACTACTAGTTTTCTTTCAATGTTTGCATGCCCAATTGGTAGATTTTACAGAGATCTAAAATTTTTGTGAACACCTTTATTTATGTACTTACCTACTTTCTAAGCAAATAATCGATTACTTACTTACTAACTCCCTACGTAAATGAGGACAAAAGAAAATCTGTATACGGAACCCCAATCAAGACCTAACAATTCAGTTTTTCATCAATCTGCCTAGCCTTTTCCCAGCTATGTTGGGGTCGGGTTCCTGTCTAACTGGATGCGTCTGAATACCAGTATTTTACATGGAGCGACTGCCTATCTGTCCTCCACAGCCCAGTAACTGGGTAATACGATACCCCTTGGTATAAATGGTTGTCCGACTTTCGGGCTTCTGACGACCTGTAACTACTTTCAAAGATCCACAAATGACAAGCCAGGACCAACGTATTCCGAGGCACGGAGGAGTCTCGGTAAGTAAAGATGGACTAACCACGGCAAGCCTGATGGACAAGAATTTAGACAAGGAGACAGATCAAGTTACAGCGTTCGTTCACAGACTTTCGTTGCTGACCGTACCGACGCTAGTAGTTAGTGACTCAGGCTGCGAGTAACCAAAATACTTCAAAAGCCACACAAGGAAATGCGGCAAATAATCTATGAAGTCATTTTTTTTTAGATTAGAAGTAGTAGGTAGTAAGAAACTTATTCACATGCTATTGTTAAATTTGTTGGCTCATGAGTCGACAGTTGATTAAGCGATTTCTAAGAAGTCCCTAATATTTCCCATTTGTAATTTTAATCCTGTAGTCTGTGACAATCCAGGAAAAAATTATACAAGTATTTTTATCTTGCTGAAAAATATTTTAACTTCGTTATTTCTGACAGAAGATAAGATCAGACAATATTATTGAAATTATAAACAAAAGGTTGTTTATGAACATGTAAAAATCAACCGAGCGTGAGTCTCTCAGCGAGCGCCCACCAAGCGAACATCGTTGATCGAGTGCGGCGGCGGCGGCGGCGGTTTGAACAGTAAGCGCTCAACTATTATTAGGTATAGGTATAATACCTATAGTAAATTATTGGATTAAGGATTGGCTCTGAAGACCAGGGCGTGTAGGGTTTGGACGGGAAGCGGATGTGGCTGGTGCCGGGCCTGGTCCATGCTCTGGCGTCTCTCGGGGCGCTAGGGCGAACTCCGGACCGGTTCCACCTTCCGCGGATCTTCCTAGGCGTAAGGCCGTGTCGGGTCCGTCTCATGCGCGGTTCTCTACGACCGCCGTTCAACGGTCAGCTCAGAACTGGTACGAACAAGGGGAACCCGACCGTCTAATTAAAACAAAGGATTGCGATGGCCCGCGCGGTTGTTGACGCAATGTGATTTTCACAGAAGAGAAAAAACAGATTTCGCACATGCCTTAGTGTAAGTTTGCAAGGGAGTAAACGTAACCATCGCGTTTGCGTTAAGATTTTTATTCTCACCTTTATATTCTTAGCATTATGATCTATCAGTCAAATCTTAACGCAAACGCGATAGTTACGTTTACCCACTTGCAAACTTACACAAGGCCTCTGATTAATAATACACAAATTGCAAGTAGGTAAATTATAGGTACAGTCGACTTTGAATCATGACCCACCATAAGTTTATTTTCTTACAGACATTCAAATACAATTAGGTCCACATTCGTAAACGCCGCGTAAACGCCGTTTCCCTGGTAACGACCTTGTCATCTGCCATTTAATATTTAAAACGTCCTAAGTGTGACATGCACTGTAAAGGAGGGAAATCTTTGTTACTTTGACGGTTTCAAACGATTTATCGTCAAAGTGGGTCATGATTCAAATTTGTCGACTGTACCTACCTATAATACCTATAATAATAGTATCTCATTTAGGTACTTACACGGGACCTACAACCTTTAATACGGCTTGTAGCTTCCTCGTCGGCGGTAAGACAGGTGCCTTACCACGAGGGGTTAAGATCTGAGTGACGGAGCAATGAAAAACTAAATAATATATAAACACTTTATTTTGCCCAATTTCCCGTCTTCAAAATAACATTATGCTCATAAAAATAAATATCAAAATTAAATCAACACCTACAATAGAAATTAATACAGAATCAAAGACAACAGATTAGGTACATTATTATGGCCAATTATTTCATAAAGCACTCGCGAGATTCGTCTATTTACATTATGATACACAATAATTTTATTTTTTCACATCCACTTAGCACCACGAATCAAAATACTAAATAGGAAATACAATTATTTAATACAATTACTAAAATACAATACGAATTACGAAATTTATATCTAAAAAAATAATACATTTGGAATATCAAGCGTCGTTGTGGCTGGCAATACAAAAATACTCCTCGTCTTCTCTATTTGAATCTTTTATCAAAATCAAAGGCAACGTCATATGATTGGTTGTTTGCCAACCAATCACAAGAGCTTGCATGAGATTTAGTTGCGGATTCAATAATCTGAAAACTCGTAACAGATTTTTAGAAACCAGAGACAAAAAAATCTCTACCAAAATCACAGAATAGTACACACGGCTAATTAACAATCCATACATTCCCAGTATAAGCTGACCTCTCATTGTACAGAAATCCTATACAATGCGAGATCAGCGTGTACTGGAAATGGATAGCTTGTTACGTAGACGTGGGGCAGAAGGCGCACTTCGAATTTTAGGTATGAAGCTACAAGTACGCGGCGGGCTCGTCTTGTCGGGCCAATTCAGTGAGCGTAACGTAGTCGGAAGATATAAGAGTTACGCGATAAAAAGAGAGGCAACTTCTAGTTCAATATAACAGTAGGTAATTAGCGATGTGCGACCTGAATTGCACTTTATTGTGTTGTAGCAAGAGTAGCTTTTTATTTAAATGATTTTGCGGAGTGAATCTTCTGTACTATTCTGTGCCAAAATTAACTATACGCTATTTTTTCTAACTTAAAGCTGTATCATTTATTGCTTCATAGCTTTTCAACTGAATCTCATATCGAGTAATTTAACTTAACTAGTTTCATATTGGAATACATACTAATGATGGAATAATAATAATTATATACAGATATAGTTTGTAATCGCTAAACACTAAGATTTGGAAGGTGGGACGTAATCTTCTGGTGTGCTTGTGAATAATACCGTGAGGACCCAGAAATGTAGACAGACCTGCAGACAAAACATTATATTAATATCCAGGCAAATGAGATGAAAGCACACTTCCACGCACGGATCAGCAAATTTTAGTTTAGTCCTGTCAAATTAATCAGCGCCTGTCACTACTCTATACAACTTTAGACGTGATTAAAAACTTGCCTACTAAATTACGTCAGGCGCTGATTAATTTGACAGGACTAAACTAAAATTTATCTTCTGTCCTTTTCTGAATGAAATAGAAAGAAAAAGATGCACTGATCTTAAATATAGTTTAGTTTGTGAACAAGGGAATCGGCACCAATACCTACTTAGTTTATACGACAATTTTTTTATTAAACTATATTTTATTTTCTAAAAATGATCTCAAGATATCCTTGTAATTTGTAATTGAAAAATAAATTTCTTTAACCATATAAATACACATACCATAACATCATGCCTTGTTTCCACGAAGGGTTGTGCAGAGGTGTACCTACCTTTAGTACACCCACATTACGAAAGTTATGTTTAAGTCCCATGTAAAAGGAGGCGAGTATATTGCCATCAACCAGGCACAAATCCAAGCTCCGAGCTGCTACTGAGAAATTCCAGATGAAAAAACCCAATAACACTTTGTCCGACCCGGGAATCGAACCCAGGACCTCATGCTCAGCAGTAGCGCTTGCGACCATTAGACCAACGAGGCCATATAACTACTTACCATATAACCAATGACAAACATCCTAAGGATCGGGTACCGCTTCACCATGACGCCCAATCGTAACGAAAACGCGGACAGCGTCGACTGCGTATTATACGCCCGCGCCCGGCGACTCTCGCTCTCTTGTAAGTGTACCACACTATGTGAGAAATTTTCGCGGTTTGCCACTAGATCTGTCTTGAATTTAGACTGGAAAGAAAACAAAGAAATGTATACAATGTGTTAAAAAAATAACAGCTGTCCCATACAGTTTAGAACATTAGGTTGGTATTAAACTTTAGTATGGAACAGCTTATTTTTTTTTCGCGATTTCAAAGTTGGTCCGATCGTAAAAGTTATTCAGTTCGATGGTCTAAAGCACTCCTTAAAGTTTGTAAAGTTAATTTTATAACACCTTATAGATAACGTCAAAGATTGCAATTTTCTTGCCAGTATCAGGTTGTATCTTGATTAAAATTCGATTTATGATTCGATATTTAGAATCATCAATACAACTGTCTATACTTCATAAAAGAAAGCTTGATCTCTGCGACAGACTACTACAGCGACAGTCATACTTTATGGGCATGTCGGCATGCCCATAAAGTATGACATTGACAGGTACTGTCAGTACTATTATGAAATTCAGGACTTCATAGGCGTGATTTTACTGACAGCTGTCGCAGAGATCAAGCTATCTTTTATGAAGTATAAGTTAAAATTGACCTCAAATGACATGATTTATAAATTATATAACAGGGTAATCTGATTCGTTGGCTTAGAAGCATAACTCTTTTAGAGCTCTAAGGAAAGGTAGACCTACGTATTCGATATTAATTTCAACTTGATATCTCCACGCATTCCTTTGAAAAAGAGTCTTGACAGACTGACAGACAGACGCACTTTCACTATTGAGGTACAGAACCCTAAAAATACTAAAACTATAGGTATAGTCGTAGTAAATCACGAGCGTGAATTATGTAACTCTTACACCTTTGACATAAGGTTCAAATTAGAATTGCATACTTACTTCTAACTTTTCCAACTGTATCCTAAGCATATTATTTTCGCCCAGCAAGTTGTCGATCTTCGTTTGTCTCTGCACGAGTGTGTTTGTCAGATAGTGTATCTTGTTGTTGTCTATGGTATCATAATCCGCGACGTTCAGCGCACTCGAGTTTGTGGTCTGGACCGTAGAGGACACGTCGCGGAGATGATTCAATTCATCCTCTTTATCTCGTAAGGCTGTCCGTAAGCTGGCTATTGTTTGGCTTGTTTCCATTTGTACGGCTTTCATTTCCTGTAAAAAATTATGTTAAAGAATTAATTTACTTACTCCTAAACTAATATTATAAAGATTCAAGAAGAGATTGAAAAGATTTCTTTGTAAGTGGTTAATATCTCGGAGTAAGTAACCGATTAAAAAAAAAACTCTTTCAAAGTTACACTATTGTCGTGTGCCATAGGATATGTTTTATAGTTGGGTTTCACGTGGACGAAGTCACGGGCAGAAGCTAGTTCTTAATAACACTAACATTGCATTAAAATATAGAATGTCACAGAGAGTGAGACACTTTTCAAAAAGGGGGGTAATACCGTGTTGCTCATTACGCGTCACTCTGACATTATGACTTGTAAATTGCTGTATATAATACTAGCAGCGCCCCGCGGTTTCTCCCGCCTAAGTCTCGATCCCGTGGGAATATCAGGATAAAAAGTAGCCTATGTGTTAATCCAGGTTATAAACTATATCTGTGCCAAATTTCATTTAAATCCGTGCAGTCGTTTTTGTGTGAAAGAGTAACAAACATCCATCCATCCATCCTCACAAACTTTCGCATTTATAATATTAGTAGGATTATACAGGGTGTAAAAAGACCCTTCACATAGCCGTTAACAATACATTCTGCCCATCAAACTAAGAAAGGCTAGGTTGCCAGGTATGATCCAATGTATAAATAATCGCAATGACAGGGAGTATAATTTCAGCTTCATTAAAGGTTTTTTTTATGCCCGTTATACCTTACCCTAGCTACAGCGAAACTGTCGGTCTCCGCTCTATTCCTAGCCGCGTGTTCTTCTCTCAGCGCGTCTCGTAGTGCGGTGACAACGCGCTCGGCCGCGTTGTGTCGCGTCTCTACTTGTTTCACGTAAAGCTTCATGTCGTTGCATTCCGAGCGAACGTTCGCGACGGCGTCTTGTAGCTCGTCGCGTTCCTCTCTATAGTAATAATGTTTTTTATATAAAAATAAATGTAGAGCTTTTTTATTAAGAAATAAGAGATTGCCCATTCAAAGATTTTGTTTTAATGGGTGTCATAGGATTATTGGAAAAACCAAATCGATAAAGCTAATCATACGAGCTTTATCGATTCGGTTTTTCCAGTCACGAAAATCTTTCTTAGGCGTGAATTACACAGAGAAAGCGTAAAGCGCGGCACAGACGCAGGCGTGGAACGGAGAAGGCACGGATGCGATTAAAATTATATAAAAGAGGCGAAGAGAAGTTACGATGCGATACAGGCTGACTTTATTTGGTTCACCAACAATTGTATACACTGGTAAACACACGCAATAAATCAGAATAATGTGTAACAATCACTTATAGGTAAACTCTGCATACACCCAAAAATGTAATGTAACTTAATAAATTAATTAAAAAACAATATAAAACAAACAAAACTAGGTAATACAAAACCTAAGTACCCTAAATTCACCCAACCAGCAAGATAACGCAGGGCTAAGAAACTCAATGTTCAGGGAGATACTTATAAAAGCTGGCTTTCAATTTGCCTAAACTGTCAAAATGGAAGTCGATCCGATCACTGCAATCGTTCACAGCCCTGCAAAACCTTGCGTAGCGAGAATTAGCACCCACGACCGTTCTCCTCTGCGGACTTTGTTGCGATAGCATATCTTCGTCTTCAGAAGACTACTGGGTGGAAATTGTCAGAAGACCATAGATATTTTAAAATTATGGAAAAAATATCCTGAGCGTTTGCCGACAGTATAAAAAATGTCATTTGAATGTTTCCTTATTATATTGTCGAAAGTAAAACCCGGTCTTCAGAAGCAGCATACACATTGGAGATAACCAGTCTAGATATTATTCAACCATCGCAAAACTGTACATTATATTGAATATCGCTCATATTCATATAGATAAATACTGCTCATACTGAACCTCCTCCTTTTTGGAAGTCGGTTAAAAATAAGATAATACCCACTTCAAAAGCTCCATCTGTTGCATCAAATCCTTCGTTTCTTCAGTGATATCAATCCCATCCTGTAACTTCTTGATCTCGGAATCTTTTGCTTGTAACATATTCTTCACCCTCAGTTTATACGCCTCCCAGTCCTTCTCGAGCCTCCTACATTCGTCAGTGGTTTTCTGCAAGTTTGCCTGTAGATCATTGACGGTAGATTGTGCGTGTCTCAAGTCGTTTTCTAGTTTAGTTTGTGCAGCTTCCCTGACTTTTGTGCTATCATGCAGTATCTTACACCTGAAAATATATCGTATTTTAATAACCTAATAACTAGCTTCCTTTTGTATTTCTCGGGCCTTACCCGCAACTTGCCTTCTATGAATAAATGACCAAGGCTTTTAACTGCTAGACATAGGCTTCATATTCTCCCACCCCTAGTTTTCAATAATAACACTAACAAAAAACATATGAATCGGTATTCGAATGCATTAACATGCGCCTATGCGAACGGTTGCATGGCTCTAAAAGGCTCTACAGGCCGAACTCTTAGGAATAAAACTTAAAAAAATTACTTGTCTTCCAATTCCAAATTCCTATGTCTCAATAATGCAATTTCGTTTTCTAAACTTTGGTTTATCTCCTTATACTTCATCACTTCAGCAGTTTTATGTTCCTGTATCTTCATTGACAGCATTTCCACTTGTGACGTCAGGGATTGCTTCTCTTTTATTAGGTGGCGATTCAAAACTTCTGAATTGTTTTGTTTGATGCGGATTTCTGCTACTTCTAGAATTAATAAAAAGAAAGCAGTAATATCATTATTATCATCTACAGCCTGACCGATTTTAGTCCCTGCTGGGACGTAGGCCTGTCTTTAAAAAATTTACCAGCACTTATCCGAACACATAGAGTTGAGAATTCACCGTCTAATTTATTGGTGTCATCACCACTGCTCTAGAAATGGGGGTTGGAGAACATCGTGATACAAAATGACTAGCAACACGCACTGGGATTACGCCCCCACTTCCTCTCACAGAGAGCAGGCCGGAGCCTCAGCAGTGAGAACATTATAGGCTGCTTATGTTGTTGTTGTGTTAATTTATTGAGTAAGTTTGCCATTATATCTTACGTAACATATTGTGAAAGGCGTGACAACATTGTTAATAATGATAATATCCTTATCACTACCATGAAAGATTGCCATCAGAAATTTTAATAAAAGTTAACTAAAAGGAAATTCACTTTAAATTTTTTAGTAATTAAATAATTATTAAATATTTATTTATTTACTGCAAATGTCTAAAAAATAAATCGGAGAATCTGAGCTTTGCAAAACTAATTTTGATAAAACAAAAAAATTCAAAACAAACAAAGTCAATACCATAAGCAATTAAAAAATAAACTGTCACCAAACCTCATTAGTTACACGGAAGACACATCATCACATGCAATAAATCAACAAAAAGTTATCCTACCTGGACTAGCTACATCATTACCATCCTCTGTCTTGCGTAGCCTACTAAGCAGTTCAGCGACCTCTCGGTTCATTACGTTGAGTTCGTTCTTCAGCATTGCATTCTCTACCTCCATGTTTTGCATCTTGAAAGTGAATTCTTCACTGCTTAGTAGTTCCAAGTCTGATGGTAAACTCCTCCCTGTAAAGTTGATGCATTGAAATGTCAGAATGTCAATTAAACCAAGTCTTTAAGTATCCCCAGAAATTCAAAAATCAAAAAGTGTTGACTGATTTGAAGCAAATAAATGGCACAGTCCCATAAACTATATTAATACGCAAAATAAAACAATAAAACTAGTCCAGCCAACAGTATTTTTTTATATTCATAGACCTCCAAATTATATTGTTGTGATACTAGATTTTTATCACTAACATTATTTATGACATATTTAGCAGATTTTTTTATATTAAATAAAAAAATTACAGTAAAACATTACACATAACGATGTTGTTGTATTTTATTACTTTGATAAAGCAAAAATACAACTACAAAAACATGAAATGAAAAGCATTTAAGTAAAATGTTAATTGTCAATTCAAATCAAAGTATACCTCCACAAACTGTTGATATTACTGTTACTGTAGCCTGCACCATCTCACTGATGGGAAAAAGCCTTACTTATGTATTTTTCCTCTGCTGGGTTGACACACTATTACAATATGAATAATAGATTGAAAAACATCACATACTTACTTCTAAGTTTTAATTTTTGTGTAAAGTTATCCAAATTGACATTTGAGTCTGTATCCTTGTCCTTGACATTCACATCACGGACTAATGTTCTAGGACAATGATCCAGATTGTACTGTGGTGTTGGACTGGATTTTTTTGGTGGAGACCTCTTAGACTTAATTGAACCGTTTCTTAAAGAATCTGGATTGTCTTTCACTTGTGCACGCGATTGATGACGCGAATTAGGTGTATAAACCTTCATTGTATCCGGGATAGGCATAGCTTTTCTCGGACTACGACTCAGCGTTCTTTTCTTTGGCAACCAAGCGGTCTCCATGTTTTTATGACTAGCACCAAAATCTGCTCCACGGTGGTCAAGCCTTTTACTCGTAACGATATGGTTTCGTAAAGCCGCACCGGTCTGTTCATCCAGGTTGTTAAGGAGGTTCTCCGCCTTCCCGGCGAGCTCCGCGAACCATGCCATTTATAATAATTATTTTAAGCCTAAAAATAAAAAACATGAATTTGTGCATAGAACTCTGATTATAACAACACTAACTTCCGTTGGTTCCGTAATGTATTCAAACTGAACGATCGTGGAGAAAACTCACATACCGGGCATCAGGAAAATGGGGGGCCGTGGCTTTTTATGTTTCTCCGATTTATTTTTTGCCTGAATCAAAACATCACATCTTCACGACAATCTGACACTTGACCACAGAACACATATACTCCTAACGGAGCACTTGACACGTAAACATCCATAGACTACTAAACTATAAACATCCATCCAGCCCAATAGAGATAGAAAGAAATACTCAATTTATGGTTACGCTATATTGTTAGAGTCTGGCTAACGAAAGTTGGCCCCAGAATATTGGCGGCAAATTTAAAATACATGCATGACAACACTAAAATTAAGTTCGAGCGTATTGAAAAACTATATATAATTATGATATTTTTAATAATGAATTACCAAGTATCAAAGTAGGTTATTCCAATTTTCATAGTATAATTTTAGTGTTGTCATGCATGTATTTTTTAAATTTGCCGCCAATATTCTGGGGCCAACTTTCGTTAGCCAGACTCTAATTTGTTACGGTTCTGTGATGCGTACATAGAGTATAGTAATAGATTGGGAATAGAGAACCCACTCCGGATTTATTCTGCAACCTTGAAAATAACATTTGAAGCGCCATCTGGTATCGTCCGCCTAAATTAACCTGCATGTATAGGTACATACATACCTACCTATACCTCAGTATACTGTATACACAGGTATTCTATTTAAACTTTAAGAGGGTGTTTGTTCATCCCTACAAAGTACTATACAAAATGTACACTTGATAATGATCTGTAGCAAATAATTATTTATCATTGCATAGTACAATAATGGAAATAAAGACCGACATGCTACAGAACAATATTATTTACATTTTGAAAGTACTTAGTAGGCAATATAGAAAGAAATAAAAATTATATTTATTTATGTTTATGTTTATTGAAATAAATTTGAGCTGTAAGTTTAATTTCATCATCCTCACCACGGTATTGGATTTTGCCAGATAAAATCCGATTAATTGAGCGACACCAACTATATACCAAGACATTTACTGTAGTGTTTTCAAATATATTTCTCAAATCCTTCTTGTGGATCTCGCACGTGAAAGGATAATCCACAAATATGTCTAAAAACATTTTAATTTTTTCTTTTAGGTTAATTTTAGGCACATTCTTTTTCAAAATATCTAACGTAATGTTTTGAATTTCTTTAAAAGCCCTTTCCGCCGCTTGAGTGGGATACAACAGACTATGTCTACCTTTTACATATTCTTTTGCCCTAATATATTCATTTGATTTTAATTGATTATCGCCGCTTATTTCATTTTTGCAGTGTCTGCATGATTTGGATACATTTTTCAAACATTTAGCCAGCACCCACCCACATACATAATTAGCCTGGCCAGCATCAGCAGTCTCAATGTTCAAATTTATAAAAGGCACCACAATTTCATCATTTTCTTCATGCTGAAATGGTAGTGCCTCATTACTGGGAACATTAGAAGTTTTTTCTTTTCTGTCTTCCAAAAAGAAGCTCAAAGTTTGTAGACAGTCGTTGTCATCATTTTCGCAGTTAGCTTTTAGAGAATGGGGTGAGTTATAATTGTTTAAAAGAAGTGATTTAAAGGCACCTTCAAAGCTAATAGAGTTAGGTGCCGTATTCCTCACCCCAAAACTTCTAATGTTCCCAAAGAAATTTTCCAGTGGGTCCTGGTTAAAGTTTCTAGTCAACATAGAATCAAATAAATATTTTTGGGATAATATTTTCCACAATTGTTGCATACCCTCAATAGTTCGGATGAAATTTTTTATCGATGGTATGGACTTCGTTTCAATTAATCTGATTTTATTATTCTTTACTTTTTTAATTTTAATAAATTTGATTGATCTTAACACTTTTTTCGCATTTACCCATAATTCGTGGTGAGGTGAATTGTTTCTTACACCACATTTGTACATTTTTCCATTAATCATACTAAACGTGCTTGCATTTAAAGAGTCAAATACATTATCCATCATTTTGGTAAATTTTATTATTTGACGGCACTCATTTGGTACATCACCTCTTCCTGTTAAATGTTCTGCAGCTACAGAAACACTATGGCTAAAAATTTGTGCTGCATCTTTTACTTTCATTTTTTTAATTTTTTCTACATATATATGTTCGTCAGTTAAATTATGACATATTTTTAACTCCCCATAAGATTTGTCTGCTTCGTATACTTTCTGATAATATTCCCATTTAATTGTCTTTTCGACCTTTTCTTCAAAGTCGAAATATTTCATGTCTTTTGTTAGTAAATTGTTCCTTACCCCTTTTAATAAATGAGGAACATCAAATAATGGAATAATTTTAGATTTCCCTACTTCCATAGTTTCGTGTCTCCATTCTCTTTTTTCTATTATGAATTTTTTTCGAGTATCTTCGACGATTTCATTTATCACACTCACATTTACAGTACTTTGATCACATACTGTGCACAAAATATTAAGCCCTGTACCCTGTACATATTTGATGACCTTTATAGTCAAGGCTTTTAATTCAGCTTTGTTTAGGGCATTCGTGAAATAGTATGCCACAGGCTGCTTGAATTTTCTTTTAATTCCTTTGATCATGTAAACTAAAACATGGTCAGCAATTTTTTTGCCATACCAAGTAAATCCTTTTAATTTGTCTTTAGATCTATCATAATGAATCTGCGGCGATATTGACATCTCGTCAAAAATTAAGCAGCAGAGGCGATCTTCAGGACTTAATTCTTTCACAGTCTCTCTCATTTTAATAAATATTGACTTATTTAACCCAGACTCTATTTCGACTTTCGCCAGAAGCCTTTTTAATGATTTCACTGAGGGCAGAGTAAAATATTTATATAAAAGAGTATAACTTTTGGGACTCCTCTTGTACATGGAGAGCGACAAAACTTTTTCGTTTAAAGTAAATCTCCGCCCACGAGCTCTCTTATGAGTTTGGGTGTACTGCATATTCGTAAATATTTTTGCAGCTGTCGTCATATTTCTTGTAATTTTTTCGAAACAATTTGCTTTACTAATTTTATCAGCGCTGGCTAATCTTGCTTTGAAACTTTCACTCCTCTTACGTAATCGTATAATTTCACTTTTCAAATACTTCATCTGGAATCTTGATGTTTTCAATTGATTCTCCATCAGTACTGAAGTAGATTTCAGCTTTTCTGAAATAAAAAAATTCTCATATAAGTTTATGGTTACACACATATTTTACTTTGCATGGGTGCAATTTAAATGTGAAGACAGTATTCTGTTCATGACACGTTGTATACAAGTTCTGAGCACTCGGCAGGCTGGCGCGGCGCGCATGGTGTGGTATGATGATGCAGCACAGAGAGCGCAGAAAATTGTATGCACACAGCATACAATTTTAGAACTTTCTTTTTAAAAAGCTTATTGAAGAAACTACATTGGTACTCACTTTTGCCTCCCTTTTGTTTCTGTCTTTGTTGTCTATCATTGTTTCTGCAATAATTATGTTCTGCTGCTATAACACCAGCAATTGGGGGAACAGCTGAAATATAAAAAATAACCTTGTGTCAGAGTGATGTAAGCAGTAAACTTTATTAGTGTGAGTCACAATGAGGATTATTTAACTAAATTATTAAACATAATTCGAAAATGTAGGTAGCCAAACCAGCATGTACGCACCGGTAACTATTTGCTTTGATGTAGAAGGCTGATTCCATATATGTTCAGGCATGGGAAGTTCAGTAGGTTCAGGAGGCATATGAGCAGCTTGTGTTGGACAGCCTGGAAATAGTAAAAACAAATGATTTAATTTATTTCAGACACTATCTATAAATCCATAGATTACATAATAAAATAACTTCAATAATAATAGAAAAAAAAAAAACGTTTTTTAGATGTTTTACGGCATAGATGAATTATAATATAATTGCCCATGATTAAGGTAGTGATTTTTTATACAGAAAAAATAGAAAAAATAAAAATTTGTATTTAAAATGAATTTAAAAACATAATTCGAAAATGTAGGTAGCCACACAAGCATGTCGGTACGCACCAGTGTCTATTTGCTTGGATGTAGAAGGCTGATTCCATATATGTTCAGGCATGGGAAGTTCAGTAGGTAATATAGGAGGCATATGAGCAGCTCGTGTTGGCCAGCCTGGAAACAGAAAAACAAATTATTTCATTTATTGTAAGTTTATTTCGAACACTATGTACAAAAACGTAGCGAACGCCCTAACTAATATTATAAGTGTGAAAGTAAGTTTGTAGGTTACACTTTCAGGCAAATATGGCTAAACAGAAGGCATGAAATTTGGCACATGGGTAGACCATGACCTGGGTTAGTATATACGATACTTTTTCTTCCAATTCCCACGGGATGGAAAACTATGAGGGTGAAACCACGGGGCGCTGCTAGTAGTATAATAAATAGCAAATCTTACCATGAAGATGCAGAGTAGGAACAGCTAATGCATTTAAACGGCTATTGCGATTCTTAAACTGGTTGGCAAAATGTATGTCACAAATGACTTTCTTTCTGTAAAATTTGATGTCATCTGCAGTGTCCAGTTTCCCACCAACAATATTAACCCAGGCTTTGAATCCTTCAAGATTCTTCTCTGGGTGTGGAAATTGGTGGTATGTAACACCTGAAAAAAGAAATAAAACTCATGAAGTTTGTAAAAAAAGGGAGGGAACTAGGTTGATTGGTTCAGTGCTGTCTAAAGGGTGGACAACCACCTCTAGTGGTGAAATTACTACTAAACTTGAAAGTGCGAATTTATATGGAAGAAATTTGCATAAATCAGTTTTTAAAGAAATAATGTTTAATTGACCCAGACGGGACATACAATATTAGCAATGAAACACAAAATAAAAGAAAATATATTTTTGTATGCCCTACGTCTGCGCCACATTGATCCAGTTCAGTAAAAATGCCAGGCTACTCGTACCTGATGCTGGTTTTTAACAGAAGATGTAAAGTTTTACTTACGTAAATCTGATGTTTTTACGAATGCTTGTCTAAAATAATTTTATATAGGTAATTGAATATAACAATAATTTTCAGTGTACTTTAGCAGCAAGATTTATACAGTGGGAAGGAAACAGACGGTCTCGATGAAGAGTGATTCAAAAGTTACCTTTTCCTAACTGGACCTAATGTAACAATTTAAAGTTTCTGACTAGTCTAGGTTTCAAATCACAGCATGATACCATGAGTGATGAAGTGAAACTTGAAGCAATGAAGTGAACTTGATGAAGAAAGCACTTACCCGGATCGTATGAACATCCCAATTCGCACCGTCTTGGCATGATTTCAACTACACACAAGCGTCTATAATCACAAATAACACAATAACAGCGTCTATATCGCAAATAACACAAAACTTAAGCGTCTGTATCGCAATTAATACTAAAATAATAGCGTCTTTTCGCAAGTTACGTGAACACATGAAAAGGAGGAGCAAAGCTCAACTCACTCAATACCTATTCACATAAAACACTTCACGGCGGATGAGTAAAAACACAAATCAACGCAGGTCAGCACCTTATTAAAATAAAGATTATACGAAAACTACAAAATTGCGTACACACAAGTTGTAGGTAGTCGAATCGCCATTGTGAATTTCAAATTTCTTTGCAATTTGATTTGACATCATTATTGCCATACGAAAAAATAAATAAAATACAAATAAACAATCTCTGATCATTTATTTACATTATTTATTTAAATTAATAATTGTTGATACTCACCATCATCCATAAAATCATTTAAATATTTTTTAAATTCCCATAATATAGTGATGTTTGATCGAATTAAAAATTTTTGGGCAAGTACCATCTATTGTTAATTAAACGTACTAAATTA
The DNA here is from genome assembly GCA_914767815.1 of Eupsilia transversa. NCBI lineage: Eukaryota > Metazoa > Arthropoda > Insecta > Lepidoptera > Noctuidae > Eupsilia > Eupsilia transversa. The sequence goes on along the minus strand of OU611893.1, from coordinate 8,436,041 downwards.
GTTGCGCAGACGATAGTAGATGGCGCTTTTCACATTTTTTTTACTGAAATCTTGTCTACTATGGTAGTGTCCAGCCCCTGGATGCGTAGTTAGAATGCGCATCTCTATAGTAAGTGATGTCAAATGTCAAGTTTGAAGTTATATTTTTATGTGTTTGGTTGGGACACAAAATAATAATGGTTTTTTGTTTTGCCGAAACAATATTTTCCATGTTACATGAATACATAAAGAATTAAGTGTTTTTTACTATTCACATCATGGATTTTGAAAGTCCAGATGTAGAAAAAGATTTTCCAGGCTTGTACGCATCTGAAAGTGGCAGGAAAAGTAATGAAAGTGACTGTAAGTATGCGTGTTGAGAATGTGCATGTAGTCATTATTATTCATCACAAAACCTAAATAGCCTCTACCAGATTCATGGTAAAAAGACTTATTATTAAGTATTAGAAAACCTCTTAAATAATCATGACAACTTTTATTAGCAGCCTATGACTGACTCCACACAGGAAGAATTTCACCCTGTGTGGAAGTGATTAAAGTTTTAATATTCCAGAATATATCGCTCCCAATTCCTTTCATAATCTCCAAAAAACTGCACTGCCAAATAAAACCACTACATATCGCACAGATACTCATATAAACAATTTAAAGTTTTTTATTTTAATTTGTCCAGTTAGTGATGGAGCTGATCATGAAAAACCAAGCAAGAAAGACCTCTTAGGAAGGCGCAAAGAAAAGAAGGAGAAAAAAGATAGAGGCTATGCTGCACTTGAGGGAGAGAGCTCCCCTGAGGAGGATACTGATACTAAGTCAGTTATTATACTTATTATTTTTGTAACCTGGGTTATTGGTCACAATCCCACGAAAGGGTTGTATGTTTTTAATATCCATATTTTATACTTATATTATAAATGCGAAAGCAACTTTCTGTCAGTTACCTTTTTACGCCTAAACAGCTGAACAGATTTCGATTGAATTTAGTAAGTACATGACCTGACTCTGGTTACAATATAGATACTACCAAATGATTAGTTTAGTTTACCCAAGCAAAGTTAATAAAATTTATATGGAACCACTTCACAAGTTTAAAGAAGCGCATAATATCTAGGTAGTATAAATGAATATCTCATTGACAAATCAATAGAACTGACATAATAATATAAATTAAGAATACTATTCTAGATTAAATTAATAATGAATATAATGTTACCTCAAATAATATGGATAGAATAATATGTTAGTTAAGTTGCATGTATAAATAATTAAGTCCTCCTCCTCAAATTTATGTTTTACTGTGCCCGACAGGGTCTACGATTGTTACAACAAATGTTTACCTACCACCTAAGCATATAAATTGTGGAATGCAATAAATGATTGAGTATTGAGTATTGAGGTTGCATTGCATTAATTGCAGGCCACACTGGGAACGGAGCAAAGTTTGTTAAGCTTCGCTCATGTAGCTATACTTCGGTTCATAGTTCGCGGTGTGAATCAAAGTATGCACACACACGGCTATTCCGAAGTATGTATAAAGAAATGGTAGCTACATGAGCGAAGCTAAGCGAACTTAGCTTCGTTCCCAGTGTGGCCTGCGCTTAAGCCCCAACATCGGGCTGTAACTTACGGAACATAATATTTGGTTCAGCAGATTAGCATCAATAGATAAACGCTATCTAAATTGCTGTTTCAGGTGTAGTCTTTAATGAAACATGAAAGTTTAGCAGTTTAGCTTAATATATATATTTTTTTAAGATATTTCTTTGAAAAGTAATATATTTTAGTAATAAAACATAACATCATATTCCAAAATTAATAAGTCAACTCTCGCCAGAAGTCCTTCGAAATCCAAGAAAACAAAATCATTTAAATTCCCTACAAAAAGTAAGGAGAAACGTGAGAAATCACGTGATAAAGAAAAGGTATTAGAAGACGCAGCAAAGCAAAGGGAGCGGGAAGAAAAAGAGAAGAAGAAAGAAAAGGAACGGGAGAAAGAGAGGGAAAGGGAAAAGAAAGAGAAAGAGAAACGTGACAAGTTGAGAGAGAAGGATAAGGTGCGTAATATCTTCAAGGTGCGTAATCCCTTTTTTCTATTATAAATGTGAGTGTGTTTGTTGGTTTGTTCTTCTTTCACGCAGCAATGGAGCTCGGGACCGGGTTCTTTAGTATAGAGTTAGTCTATACGCCGGAAGGTGACAGACAGGCCACTTTTTATCTAAGGTAAATCCTGTGGCATAGACCGCGGAAGCGAAGGAGCACAACAGTGGCACAAACTTGTTAGTGTTACCTACGTGTTTGTTTGTCCGTCAGGTAAGAAGTGACCAAACGCGAGCTTATTCATAATAATTGATAATTGTTTAGGATGTCGCGCGGTTGGACTCCAGGCGTACAATACGGCCGATCCGAACTTTGCGCAGACGGCTGCGCAATAACATTTTTTAGGAACCAAATGGTGACATAAGGCGAGTGTGAGAGTAGAGAACATGCGCGAAAGTTTGGAGGGCCTATCTTCAGACCGGCCATGCTTCATTGACCGTATTGTACTTCCATTCCATGTCCCACTCGAACCCAGCGTAAGCCTCCATAGGGATCTTTCGTGCGTATATTTACGTGTACTCAAATACGTATTTAAAAGATAGAGACTAGAATGTTACTGTATTTAGATATGATAAACAGGTCGTATTCCAGAATCTAGTGACGAACAAACTGTTGTTCATGACCATAGCATCTAAGCATTCGATACTTTGGTCATGTTGAGAGAATAGATAAAAGGTAATTAACATCTGGATTTTACATTAAGGAAGGGCATAGACTGATCTAATTGGTGACACAAAAGGTCAAGTACTTAGAACTCACAACTGGCGCGCATTGATGGTGGATGTATGAAGCAACTGGAGTGTGATCCCAGATATTAGGATCGCAGAACATCGCATTCTGAATTTTCTGCCTTTTCACTACGAGCGAAACAACGTTAGTTTCTTGTACTACTACACATTACCGAAAAACCAACATAAAATACTATTATTCTTATTCGAAAATTTATCTAATAATAGACTACTTATTATTGGAAATAATTTGAAATAAGGATAAAGCATGAAGTTCCTGCCTACCCCCTGAGAATAAAGCGAGAGTTGGTATGTTTAAAACAGATAGTCGTAAATATACTTCCTGCTTCATTCGCAAGCTATTTCATGTGATTATGATTACATGATTATGGTGGACATTGTATTTTATATGGTGTTGTATTCATGGTTCATTTACTCACGTAATGCGTCGCATTCAGTATGTACAGTCAATGAAAACGATAAGTGTGCAGGCAGCTAAGTACAACACCTACTTGTTTTAACCATGTTGTCTGTGCATGTGCTGAATGATAAATTTTTGACATGGCTTAGATTGAGTCTTAGAATTTCCATCTTTTACAAGCCACTGATAGGTTTTGTAGCAAGCGTAGCCATGAAAACATGTTCAAAAAGTTGCCCACGCATTTACAATGAATAAGGCCGGCCAAAAATGGTATGGTGTAGCGGGTAATTATCCGCAACTTCACGACTAAGCCTCTGTATGTGTGCTTGAAGTATTAAATAAATAAATAAGCGCGTTATTCGACCCTTGATACTTGACATTGCCGGCAATCCCTTGGAGAGGAATCGCCCAATGATATTTCTACCCCGCATACCAAATTCTTTTATTAACTGTACTTAGTAAATGATTGATACAGTTGGTTCTCATGAAGATTCTAATCATTCCATGCTTTAAAATAAAAAAATGTTGACACGAGTAACTCAGTAGTCTTCTGAGTTACATTACAATAAAGACATTACTAGTAATTGTATCTAAATAAGCCAATTAGGTCCCTTTTGTAAAGTGTCTGTTAAATAATAGCGAAGGTTTCATATGACACGATTCTTTTCGGCTTACGCCACAGATTACTACAGATGGTTCACTCCGCATTTTCGGGTTTTGTGGCGGCATCTATGACGCCACATGCGAATTACGCAAAAAAGACCTGACATCACAAAATCCTGCATCGCGCTAGTAGTTTATCGCGCGATTAACATATATATGACTATCCGACATCAATCATTGGGCAATTGCCCGCCAGACACAACACCCGTCTGGTCAGAGGATCCTCCCTTTTCAATAGAGGATGAGTGAACTTTACACCCTGATCCTCATACCTCTAAAGTATGAAGCTACAAATACGCTTGTCGGGCCAATTCAGTGAGTGTAACGTAGTCAGAAGATATAAGACTTACGCGATAGAAAGAGAGGCAACTTCTAGGTGAAAATAACTGTAGGTAATCGCTGTGCGACGTGATTTGCACTTTATTGTGTCGTAGCAAGAGTCGCTTTTTATTTAAATGATTTTGCGGAATGAACCATCTGTAGTAATCTGTGCTTACGCTTCAAAATGGCAATTTATAATATTGGATTTGTGGATATTGCAAACATTTTCGTAGCAGCTTTCCTTATAGGAAAGTTTGAGTTATCGGCTATAACAAGGAAAATATTGTAAGAAAATTAAATACCTACATTTTAATAGTTATTTATGCAACTATTACTATTAATACCTAATTATATACAGTACTACTGCATACAAGACTTTATTTAGTAGTTTAGTTAGTTTAGACATTATTAGTACAACATTATAACACTCGTTTGGATGATATAATGGTTACTATGACACTGGGCGTTTTAATGTTGGCAATAAGCTAACTCTTTCCGAAACTTTTATAGAGGATTTATAGCATGGGTGTAGATAAAATATATTATGTGCTATTGAACATAGCAAATATTAATGAACTTCCAAAAAATACTTACAAAACCACCAGGACAAATATTGAGACATTGCTCGACCTTGCTTCAAGCTTGCGACCAAAATACTCCTTATTCCCTTCACATAAGAATCCAAATAAACTCGAAGGGACATGACACATCTATTGTCATAGTCACAGTAGCCTTGCACTGCGCGCATTAATTTATTAGAACTGTCTTTAATCCGAAGTAACTTTGCTTCATTAAAAATATTAAAAACAAATGCAGTAGAATGTGTATGTTTAATGTGTTTTTAAAGCTCATGTAAAATAATATTTCTATGTCAGGTTAAATTTTCGCGGTTCAGCAGTTGATACGTTTTGCATAATTTCACTGTTCAGTAGGTGTAGCTCCGACCTTGGATAAACGGTGGCAGAACGGTCATGGTTTGCTCAGTTGGGTCTCGAATGCGCGTCATGCATCACCTACGCAATGTTTTCTCAAAGGTGCGCGAATTTACGTGTTCTTTTTTTGTTTATTATTTTTTTCTTATCAAAGAGATTGTAATCATTTGTCCAATGGCAATGTGATAGTTTTTTTTTTTAACCGAGTACTTTTTGTTATGGGTGTTTCGTGAAATAAAATCGGTCATGATCGTGTATTGAAAGTTGATATATGTAAAGTGGTTGATGTGCATCGGTTATTTAGTTAATTTAAGTACCTAGTACTTGAAAAAAGTAATAAATACTGTGTAGTTTACAATTTCACTATTTTATTGCAGTGTTATTGTTATTTTGTGTTACTTTGGTAAACGTATCCAGCACTTTTGTTGACAACACATTTTTTTAGCGACACATGTTCAATATTATTGTCCAGCACTCTATAGTTTGTTGTTTAACAGGAAAAAGAAGAGAAAGCGAAATTCAAACTAGAATCTAAGGAGAAACTTAAAGATGAGAAGAAAGATAAGATAAAAGATAAAGACAAGGAAAAAGTAAAAGAGAAAGAAAAGGAAAAGGTTAAAGAAAAGGATAAAGATAAAAAAGATAAGAAGTTGACGAAAGTTCCTTCTACTTTCACTTGTGGGATTCCCTTTGAAGAGATATTTACTTTAGGAGGTAAGCATCAATTATATTTGAGTACCACTTATTATTTATAACTACCCGCCAGCCTTTGCCCATGACATCCTTTGCGTGGTCATGGTGACAAAAATGTTCACGACGAGAATTAACGGGATACTAATCAGTACTAATCAGACATGTTGTTATCTATACACGAAAAAAAAAAAACAATAATATACGTTCAGTCGTTCAGGTTTCTAATATAAATGGAATTAGATAAGCGAATCGAAATTCGTCTTTTGTATTAATCACGTAGTTGAATAAAGGTCAAACTTAATACGATTGAACAGATGGTCAGTAGGTTGTTAGTGCATGCATTGTGTTGCAAATTATCGTCGTCATCGAAATTGTATGGACTAATGTCACTGGATTGTGTAAACAGGTTTTTATTTGGTGCGTTGCGAGGTATACATTCCCGAAAATCCTAATTTCTCTTGAGCTTCTGAGGTAATTTTAGTTTCGGAATCCTAATCCTAACTTATATTATAAATGCGGAAGTGAGTTTGTTTGTTTGTTACGCTTTCACGCTAAAACAGCTGAACGGATTTGGATGAAATTTGGCACATGGGCAGACCATGAACTGGGTTAGGTTAGGACATAGGATACTTTTTAATCCATTGCTTCATAAAAAAAAATCTGCTCAACAACGTAAATAACGCAATGAATGTTGTTGAACTGTCAAAATGAAACAGATTAGTCGGAATCGTTTACGAAAACGTTTTACGCAATTAGATAGCTGAAATATTATTCTACTTTCTAGCAATCTATTCCAGTCTGACTAGTTTTTTTTTTACATTCCGCGTACAATGTTTTGGTCTGTCATCAAAGTGTTTCAGAAACAAATGATTGGAAATGACGCACAAGAAGGATAAACACCTGTCTATGTTTGACTTTAAGTTTTTCATTCTTCTGTTAACATTCCGATAAAAGGCATAATTAGTAATCAATTGATCATACAATCATCTATCGGTTGAAATATAAACAAAATATCCTTTGTTTTCTAGTTGCCGAGTCCCTTTTAGTTAGTAACGTATTGTTTTTGTTACACACTTTTTAGGGTTCCATACCCAAAGGGTGCCAACGGAACCCTATTACTAATATGGCTCCGCTGTCTGTCCGTCCGTTTGTCACAGAGATGTATCTTTGGAACCGTAATAGGTAAAACACTTGTTCACAGAGTGTGACCTAAATAATAAAAAATAAAAGTACTTAATAAAAACTAAAACCCAACTACGCCTAAAAGTTAACTAAAAAGGTATAAACAAGTCATCACAGTCAGACAAATTAAAAATCCGAAGTCACACGTGTTAGGGGATAAATCGAATAGATATAATGTGTGACTCCGGATTGTGAAATTATTTTGGGGTTATAATTTTTTTTTTTAACGTGCCAAATAAGTCATTTGATATGGCACCATTAAAAAAACTTTGTTTTTTAGTCCATAACTTTGTCCACTAGAGGGCGCGATATTCCATTTAACGTGACGTCAAATGGCCTATAACCAGCGGGGTACCGAAAAGCTTTCAACGATACCCAATTTGTCTTATTATGATGAGCAGTTAACATTTATACATACTTACATACCGGTCAAAATCATAACCCTCCTTTTTGCTTCGCCGTAATCGGGTGAAAATTAAATAAAGTTAAAAAGTAAAGGAAACATACAAGAAACGTGCTTTTTATTTATTTTGTATTGTTTAAAAATATGTATTGTTAGATAATGTAATCACATGAATAGAACAAAACCATTCGTATGCGAGTCCAACTCGCACTCGGCCACTTTTTTATCTGCGGCAAAATTGATTTTTGCACCTCTACTTTTATCGGAAAAACCATAATCGGACGAGAATTATCTGTGATGCCTAAATAGAGCATTCTTTTCAAGGTAAATGATAACACGGCGTGTAAACATGAATTCTTTGAGAGTATTGTCTTGCTTTGTCTGTTGTTAGTCATTATCTCACGATTTTGCGATCAGCTCGTGTCTTTGTTATTTTTCTTAATAATGAACCCATTTATACGCGGCTTTTCTATAGGCGGTAAGTTTTTTCAATAGTCCTTCGTTATTTTAGGCTTAGATTACGATAGCTACATGTTTATCAATTTTATTACACAAAACTAACGAAAAACATTTCCTAATCGATGTAGGTTTAACCACGTACAGTCGAGCACTATCGGCAAATGATACGGTGCAATTAAATAGTTAGAACTCATAAAAATACCATAAAGTTTCAATAGCGGATGTAAACAAAAGACGCGTGTACAACGGAAATGTTTTGATTGATATGTGACATGACGTGTTCTGGTCTTCTTTATTACTTGTGTAGGTGACTGTACATGTGGTTTACGGAATCATCATTTTTTTGTTTAAAGCTGTATGCTGAGTTTCATCTGAAAATAGGTTTATTGGTATTTTTATTAAAGAAAAACATGCTTTTGAAGCTGACTTTTCTAGAGCAAAGTAAAGACCAATTATCGTGTAACATACTAGTACTATAGCGACTGACTATAAATAAATCCGCGTTTACGCTTACACATGTTTCATTTCACGCTTCAAGTGACAAGCTATTAATTTGATAACTGACTGGAATTCGGATTGCCAATTTAAGGTAGTCCCAGTTTATTGTTTTACTTTTGAAACTCGACCTTAACATCCCACCAGAATAGCCCAAGTAGCATCTTTTTAGAATCAGTGTCTCTAGTTATTGACTCCATTCAGATTTAAGTGAAAATAAGGGTGTTTTTACAATAGCATAATTGGTTTTATAAGTGTTGAAGAGTGGGCGTTTGTGGGGCTATCTTTTGTAACTTTCGACTTTCAAAAAGTACTTACTTACTGATTCTCAGATTGAGATTTTTTAATATTTGGCTAAGCATTAACACTTAGTGCGAAAATCTCATTTTCGCACTGTTTTAATTTTAAAGTTTTAATTTTATTGACGTTTATCTACAACTTGATTACTTCATGTTTCAGTGGCGTTGCCAATATTCGGAGTGCCGTTAGCGCAATCGGTGGAGCGTTCACGATGTCACGACGACACCGGACTGCCTCTCGTTGTTCGAGACAGCATCGATTACTTGCAGGTACTTAACAGTTTTACTTTGATGTTAGACAGACATTCGTGACACACAATTTATTATATTAGAGTGCTACAAGGTTCTTTAGGCACGTGGGCAAAATTGGAAGTAACGCCTCTTACAAATCAATGCACCCCGCTGTCATCGTAATTCGAGCGCCAAAAAATCCATGTAGGTGTTTATGATTGGTGGTCAGATTGGCAATCGCTCCACGTTAAATACTGGTATTCAGCTGTATCAGGTCAGACTAGAAGCCCACTAAAATTGGAAAAGGGTAATTAAGCAGATCACTATCATCTTGCCGAATGTGCACATTTGAGTTCAAAAATAGTCGATAGTAGATACAAAACTGTAAACAAGCAAAAAAAATATAATTTTGAAGGCTAACCCCCGGTTTCTGGGACTGGAGTCTCAGATTTGAAGAATCTTTTGTCAAATCATAGGTTAGCTATGATACCACAATGACGACAACAAGTCATATAAGCAGAATCAGAGAAGTAGTAGGTAATAATAATAATGTTTATTTTTGACAAAAACAGTGCTTACATTTCCTTATAGTCTACTTTAATAGCTAAAGACGCAAAGGAAGTACTTTGCATTATGAACTCCACACTAGACGGGCTATCTTGTCGAGTCCTTGGGTGGTATTGCCATATAAAAATGCGTATTACCTTAATGGATTGTCATTGTTACAATCAAGAAGCACATGAAAAAGCGTTTTTATTTTAAAGCAATTAAAACATTGTCTAGATTTAGCACCAGACTAAATAGGATAGGCTTTCAAACACCGGGTCATTATTTCCCATACAAAGGTTGTGAGTTGACCTAGTTATGATGTACTTGAAACGGTAATTTTGAGTGACAGTCTCAATGCTTTGTCCTAAAGGTAATTTATCTCAACAGTTCTTCTATGCATACGGTCATTTATTATGACTGTGATGTATATGAGTCTATTATAGAAGTAGTTAAGTGTCTGTTCACACAGTCTGCGCCCTATTTAATGTAACTGACAATGCGAAATATATGTCAAAAAAATGACACAATTTCACGACCAATGCTGTTTAATAAAGCAGAAAACTTTGTTTTTTTTAAATAAATTGTCAGATTGTCCCTTGATTGTCGCGTACCCGGTGGGCAACCGGGACAATTATACCGGCACGTGTGAACACTTTCGGACATCCTCATACATTTTTTGCAACCGGGCTTCGATTACCGCCAGAACGTATGTAATGGCACTTACGACTCACAGTAATGTTATTCAAAGCTTTACTAATGCCACTATCATTAATGCAGCAGACTTCCTCCTTTGTTTGTATTCAATTCGAAGATATTGTGTAAAACGGGCGAACGTAGTACCTACACGTAGTAGCTACAATAGTTACAGTTAAAAGGATTTACGGTTCGTGAACCGATTAAACTCATGCATTGTTGAAAACACCACACAATGTTTTAATCTTGATGCAGGAATCCAATTTTGGAAGATAACTATAATCATTTAACTAATGAACAGTAGTTTTGCAGCATTGTGGATGTGGGAAGGTGCACTTATCATACAAACAAAATCGTACACACGGCTGCTATCAAGCTATACATTTCCAGTATAAGCTGACCTCTCATTGTACTGAAGTCCTATACAATGCTCGATCAGCTTATACTGGAACTGTATAGCTTGATACGTAGCCGTGTGTTAAAACATAATTCAAAATCTGGTTTAAAAGTTGTTTAGACTAAACAAGGTGTAAACGATGTAGTTATGTTTGCCAAATCATTTGTAGTGCTTCCTGCTTGTATAAAATGCAGCAAATCAATCTAAAACTTCGACGAATAAGGATTTTACCAAAACGTGTCGTGTGCAACAACACTTAGACAGACATAGCTAACACATAAGCACTGCTCAGTTGTTAGTAAATATTGGATTACCAATACTTCCCCTTTATTGATTTTACTTTAATGTTAGCTACTAGTGGGGCTCGTTGGGGCAAAGTGGAAAGATTCGAAAATTCGCGTTTTTTTTTTTCATATTCTTTATGGTTTTCAAACTCAAACTCAAACTCAAAGCATTTATTTCAATTAAACCAATTACAGGCACTTTTGAATTGTCAAGGAGTCAGTCAGTCAGAAAATATGAAGCTAGATGCCCATTCCAAAGCGTAGTAGGTACCTATGGAGAAGAACGGGCAAGAAACTCCACGGACACTCTTTTAAATCAAATAAATTGTTACAAAAATTGGTTACATCATTCATGTTGAAATTACTTATACATGTGAGAACAATGTAGAAAGACTTGCATAAAAAAAGCGTCCGTACATAAAAATAAAAACAATTCAAAAATTACAAATAAGCCATGGCAGCTAAGAGATGACCAGCCCCAACTGACGGCGCCCGTTCACGAACATGACGCATGGATTAGCACCATTCAGCTCAACCATTTTGAAGGGAGCTAAATGATCCAACACACACGCCACCATCAGCGAGACATCTGAGTGAGCATGACATACTCACAGCCGCCAGGGCACATTCAAGTCAATGAAAGACATAATATTACCCGGTAAATGGTAGCTCAATAGTACATAGTACTCACATATGTGCTATGCAATTATATAATGCAAAAGAAATTGAGTCTATACAATGCAAAGATGTTCTTACAATCTTCAGCAGCTCCAACAGACTTTTCGAATGTTAATCAATTAGTTGTGGTTGTGGAGCAGGACCAGCATTGGCCCAAGCATTTTTATCAGTGATATAATCCCCTAACTTATAATATGCCTGCCTGCATAGTGTGCGTTTTATACATGTTTTGAATCTCGTCTCATTCAGTTGAAGTATGTGGGGAGGAATTTTATTATAACATTTTAAACAGTACCCCATGAAAGATGAGTCTACTTTAGCCAGTCTGAAACCTGGTTGAACTAATAGGTCCCTATTTCTTGTACTATAATTATGTCTATCACCTCTTTTACTAAAAAGATGTAAATTTTTTCTTACATACATGATGTTTTCATAGATATATTGACAAGGTACCGTCATGATGTTAATATCTTTAAACAGTTCCCTTAGAGAATCACGCCTGCGGAGATGATATATGGCTCTGATCGCTCTTTTCTGCAGAATAAAAATTGACTCGATGTCTGCAGCCCGTCCCCACAGTAAAATACCGTAAGACATGATACTATGAAAGTAACTAAAATATACCAGTCTCGCGGTATCTACATCAGTAAATTGACGGATTTTTCTGACAGCATATGCTGCTGAACTTAGCCGTCCTGCAAGAGATGTTAAATGAGGACCCCATTGTAGCCTTGAGTCGAGCGTGATCCCCAGGAAAACGGTTTTATCGACGAATTCTAGTTTCTCTTGATTCAATACTATCTCACAATCATTACTTTTTACATTTGGTAAAGAAAATTTTATGCACTTAGTTTTTTTCCCATTTAATACTAAATTATTAGCAGTGAACCAATTTTGGACCTGCAGTAGGGCGTTATTCACGTCGTCAAAATTTGTAGCACGTCTATCTACCTTAAATATTAATGAAGTATCGTCAGCAAATAACACCATTTGTGGTTGATTTTTTAATAAATGGAGTAGATCATTAATATACACTAAAAAGAGGAAAGGACCCAATATCGAGCCTTGTGGTACACCCATTTTTACTTTTAAACCTAGTGAATTTATACCGTTTATTTGAACTAGCTGTTGTCTATCATTTAAATAAGATTTTACTAAACTGAGCGCAAGTTTTCCAAGTCCGTAATGCTCTAGTTTCAAGAGTAAGGTTTCGTGATCGACGCAATCAAATGCCTTGGAGAGGTCACAAAAGATTCCTATGGCGTCTTGGGCCTCTTCCCACGCGTTAAAAATGTGTCTTAATAAGGTAACACCAGCGTCGGTAGTACAACGTCCTTTGGTGAAACCATACTGTTGATCGTGCAGTATTTTATTTGTGTTAAAATGATTGAGCATTTGATTTAGCATTACCTTTTCAAACACCTTACTGAAAGCTGGCAACACGGATACGGGTCTATAATTATTGGTGTCTTTACTGTCCCCGGATTTGAAAAGTGGTATAACCTTACTGTATTTCATTAAATCCGGGAAGACTCCTTGATCCACACATAAATTAAATATTAAGGCTAAGTAAGGCGCTATGGTCTCAATTATGGAGGTACAGACTTTAATGGACATTCCCCAAAGATCTTCGGTCAATTTTATTTTGATTTGCTTAAAAGCTTTTATTACCGTTAAGGGGTTAATATGCTTAAATTTAAATACAATCGGGCAGGCTGAAACGTTCTTCTTTACCAAATCAAAAGAAAGCGAGGGCGAGGAATTTAAGGTTTCAGTCGTTTTAAGTGGGATACTGGTAAAGAAATTTACAAATTCTTGAGCAACTTCTTTGTTAGTACTTATGAGGCCACGTGAAGTCTCTAGTGTGAAATCATTATTATGTCTTTTATTCCTGTTTGTTTCGTCATTGATAATATTCCAAACCGTCTTTATTTTATTATCAGCTGATTTGATCTTGTTGCTAATGTACAAGGCTTTAGCTAACTTGCAGGTATTTTTAAAAATTTTAGAGTAAGTAGCAACGTATGTATTAAAAGTTTCGGTGTTAATATAAGGCTTAAGGCCATACAGCTCAAACAATTTTTCCCTACTTTTCCTAATACCTTTAGTTGCCCAGTCACTGAACAAAAATTTTGGGCAAATAGTTTTTGTCTTCTTTTTTAAAGTATTATCGAACTCAGTGCGCACTACCGAAAAGAATTCCTCATATAATTCATTTACATTGTTTAAAATATTGCCAGGTAAACTTAATTGACTAATTAAGTTATTATTAAATCTACTTAAATTGCTGGGTGTTATTTGTCTAGATTGTATCTGAATCCTTTGTAATGGTGTGTTGGACTTGAAAGAAACGGTTTGACCGCTGTGATCAGAAGGGAGATAATTTACAATGTCTTTATCAAAGTAGTCACAGCAACAAAAAACATTATCAATACATGTAGCTGAATTTGTAGTTATACGGGTTGGTTCTGAAAAAACATTTGACAAATTGAATGATTTAAAGAGACTTAATAATCGACTACTATTTGAACTATTCTCTAATATATTAATATTGAAGTCACCACAGATAATTAGCGATTTTGTACCAATTGCAAGTTTTGCTAGAACATCTTCCATTACTGACTCAAATAAGGAGTAGTTTTGATAATTTGGGGGTCTGTAAACGCACACTATAACATGCTGATCCAGCTCAACACAAGACAGTTCAATGTTATGTTCAACCGACAAATCAACTATATCTTTACGAGTTTTAGATTTAATAGAATTTTTGACTAAGATTAGTGAACCACCACGCAGCATAGATGTTCGGTTAAAACAACTGCCCACACTATAATTTTTGTAATTAATTAGCATTTCATAATCTTTCAACCAATGTTCAGTTAAACAAACAATTCCGAACATGGTTTTTTCTAAAAATAATTCAATTTCTAATTGTTTGGAAGAAAAACCTTGAATATTTTGATGAAATAATTTCAAGGTATTCTGCTTAGACTCTTTTTTACACTTAACTATTTGAGAGCAAGAAGACACCTTGTTGTTGGTAGGTATAACGAAAATGTTACTAGTATCTTCTGTTGTCTTACTATCTAGTTTAAATTTAAAATAACATCCAGAGTGAGATCCAAGTCTCCCATGTCATCACCAGGCAATGAGATCCCACTACTTGTGGACTCCACACTATGACAAGAATTTGCCATAGAGACACATGGATCCTCCTTCGTACAATTATTGTAAAAAGAAATAGCATTAGTGCTACAGTTATTTAAAGTGACCACCTGTACATTAGAATTATTACTAATAATTGTGGTGTTAATTATGGTACAAGACTTCGACATACTACTTATGTCTGAGTTTATATAAGCTAATAGCCTCGCTATTTTATGTCTAAACCTAATGGGCAGATACACAGTATTCCTTGTCGATTTCAACTTTTCAACAAAACTGTTGGTGTCAAAAAATATAAGTTTGTCACTGTAGTGACTTACTAAGAAATGAATATGCTTATTAAGCATATGTATATAATTGTTTTTTCTATTTGATAATCTCTCAAAAACCTCTATAGTTCCTCTATAGTTCATGAGCTATCCGAATATCAAAAAATATTACGCCTAGGTCTTAAGGGGGAGGCGAGAAAATTGACTCGCTGTTACAATGTATAATAGTTCACCCAACACCACCACTCAATCGATCATCAATGCTCTTATAACTTTTGCAGGCGCACGGTCTAAAGTCGAATCAGATCTATCGACAAGAACCCGATAAAATAAAACTACAGCAGCTAAAGAAGCTTTTCACCGATAGAGGAGCTACCTTCCCTTATCATTGGGATGTTGCAGTGGCCTGCTCTATGCTTAAATGCTTTATTAGGTAAGTGGAAATGAGACTTTTTGATCCATCTACTGCTAAATGGCTTCAGGGTAGGGTTCAAGCAGTATTATATAGACACATATTTGTGTGGGTTACAAATAGTTGTCCTAGGTTTGGGGTTTGCGGTTTGTAGATTTGTCCCGGTTTTGGGGTTTGCGATGTGATATTTGTGTTTGTAAATACAACTAGTTACCCAAGGCCACGTTAAAGGGGATATTCCTGGCGTTAGATGTTTCAAAAGAAAAAACCATGAAAAAAAAAAAAGACATATTGAGCCGACCCCAAATCAATTGGGATAAGGGCAAGAGAATAAGGATGAGTTGTTTTAAAAGAAATGTTCCCTACGCCCAGTATAGCCCACCGGCCTGCCAGTGACATAAATATTTGGTTTTTCGAGTTTATTATCGAAATATGTGGTTTTCCGATTTTATTATATTATTTAAATATTTGGTATCCCGATTTTAGTATGTTATTGAAATATTTGGTTTCCGAGTTTATTATGTTATTGGTAAACTTGCAAAAGTCTCATCACTAGAAAATCGTAGAAATCACGACCTACTGGGATGTGATAAAAGCCGAAAACGATTAAAATGTGCAAAACGTTTCTTGTAGCCTTTTTCATACCAGTTTCAGACTTTCCGAAGTTAGTAATCCATTACGGAACATAGGTATTTTCTAAATATTTCAAGCCCTGAAACAGAATTTATTTGCTTCTAAAGGCTTGATCAAGTATCTGTTCAGTTAATGCGCTGACAAAACTTATATTCACTGTTTCCTGTACAATTTAATCCCAAACTATCCCTTCTATCAAATTCCAGCGAACTCCCGGACTCTATACTAAGCCAAGAGCTACACGGTCAGTTCGAACAAGCAACAGCTATCGCCGAGCCGCAGCGCGAAGCAACCATGCTGTCTCTCATAGCCAAGCTGCCGCCGCCTAACTACAGTCTGCTGGGGTGGCTCATGACGCACTTTGCCTGTGTCGTAGCTAACGAACAGGTGGGACACCTTTATAGTAACTACAAGCTGTGCGCTTATTGGCCAAAATTACGATATTCCATAGACACTTTCATCTCCTATTGAACTCGCAAAGAACTTCCTAATTGCTCGGTTTCGTTATACAAAGGAACTCTGTTGCTAAATTTCATGCTTCTAGACCCGGTGGCCCCAGCCTAAGGGGCCGCCTTCACGAGTGAGAGAATCGCGGCGATATTATCGTCGTGCAGCGTATTTCTATACACTCTCTTAGGGGCCGTCTCCACGACCGAGAGAATCGCGGCGATGCGAAGAGTGACTGCGAGCGAAACGTCATCGTATCGCCGCGCGCTCGTTGCTACTAGCGTGGCGCCCACCGCACTCTCGTCGTAAAACGCGACGATCACTTGTTTTGAGAGCCAAAGATATCGACGGACACGCGGCGATTCCATTACTAGTCGCGACGATACGCTGGCGGAATAATCGCTCGTTGGAGATTACCCGACGTAGATGCGCGGATTCGTCGCGATTCTCTCGCTCGTGGAGGCAGCCCCTAATGGCTGTGCGTTGTTTGTCAGTAAATGAATGAATTTGTTACTAAGATTTAATATACATGAAGCCAGTATTCATGCTTCTTGCATTAATGCAGGAATGCAATTTTTACAGCAATTTTCATAGTATCTGTTTCACATCTTGCTGGACAATCTTTTTGGAAGGACAGAAACTTACTCTGTAGACAACATTTTACAATAGTTTAACACAAATTTATATTTTCTGTTTCCAGGCGAATCACGCGAACATTCAAACGATAGCGACTGCCATGGGTCCCGCACTCAACATGTCGCTGAATCTACTTACTTACCTTATCTCCAAGGCAGATAAACTCTTCCCTGACGTCCAGTTGACTAAGTAAGTACCTAACAATACCTAATGCATATGTGTACCTTTTATTTATTTATTTTAAGTTTATCAGATTATTTCATATTATAATGCGTATACGTCTAGACAGCTGCTCTTGTACTGTAGCCTTCATCAACCAAAACGTAATTCTTTATTATTTAAATATAATTTGCTCGAATGTTCGAATGAAACCATAGATGTTTACCAGCCTGTACGACAGGGTCGCCTTTCGCATGTAACCTTTACAGTACACTCGAAACGAATTAGCATTTGACTGGGTCTGGCAAACCAAAACCAATCAGGCATTGGCACTATACCAACCCAGTCTCGGTTGCTGAACTGACCAACATCATTGAATTGGCACCGTCGTCGTCACGAGCTTGCTCGCTCCATACTCAGACGTGAACATTTGGGTTTAAAAATGTTAAATAACAAAACGAGAAATTTTCACTTTTTGATGTAAACTGAGACCCTCTTCTGGTGTGTACAGTTTATTTTGATTAACAATTTTAACCGAGTAATCCGCGATTACTGCTGTTCGGGGAGCGAAGAATACGGCAAAAAAATAAACCAACAAATGGCTGATTAATTATGCTGGGCTGATATGAGACAATTATATGATCATAAACCTATTCCTTTGCCTCTTTCTTTTACAGATATGTCCCACCTCTCGCATCAATTCCTCCAGACTTCCCAGAAACGGCCCCAGAGATCAGTCTGGAGCTTCGCAAACAAGAGTCCTTACTGAATCAGATACACGCTGAAATGCACGCAGGATTCATAACACCAGCCCGGGACCAGCAACTGTGGGAGGCGCAGAGAATTGTTACACAGCTAAAGGTAAGATCATCATTAATATTATTATCATTTGGTAAGACACACTAGCAGGTGATTCAGCTAATCAACCGCCTATAGACATACATACATACATAAACTCACGCCTTTTTCCCATGGGGGTAGGCAGAAACTACAGAACGCCACCTGCTACGATCCTTACAAAGTCCTTTTGCCTCGTTAACGTTCATACATCTGGTCATACAAACACGCTGGTTGCGAGTACTACGCACCTGACCTTTCTGAAGAACATCCCCAATAAGGTCACTATATGTCCTCCTAGGGCGTCCCCTCCCGGTGTTTCCACTCGCACTTGCCTTGTAAATACATATTGTTAGTCGCCGTTCATTCATCCTCTCAACATGACCAAACTAGCTAAGCATACTTTTTTCAATTTTTGTCACTACATCTTCGCACCGTTGTCTTATCACATCATTCCTCAGCCTATCAATCATAGTCACACCACACATGCTTCGCAAGGAACGCATTTCCACAACATTTATTGTACTTTCGCCTAAACTTTTCCCAACTATGTTAGGGTCGGCTTCCAGTCTTAATTGCAGGCAGCTGACTACTAGTATGTTACATGGAGAGACTGCCTATCAGATCTCCATAACCCAGTTACTGGGTAACACGATACCACTTGGTAAAGTGGTTGACTGCGAATGAAGCTGTACAAAAATTAGGGGCCGCGCCGCATTGGGAAAATCCTCCTACATTACTGTAGTGATCGTAGTAAATAAAAAGCAAACTTCTTTTATATATATTTTTTTAATCACGCACATTCATCTTCGTCTTTTCATAACCGTCTTCCATCTTTTTTCTTGAAGTTCCATCTCTCTCGCACAGTGTTGCCATACCCATCTTCTAACATCCCTCATATCTTATGTGTTGCCACTTTATCTATTATTCGTTCGCACATTACTTTCGTACATTTTGCACGAACCACATATTATATCCTGCACTGCTGGACCTAGGCCTCTTCAATGGCACGCCATTCATTCTCGGCAACATCCAACCACCCTGCGAAGATCGTCGCTCTACCTAGCATAGCTGAGGGCGTCCTACCTTAAGTTTGCCGACATACTACAGGCGGGTTATATCGAACTTATTGTATTGGAATGCGATGCGCTGCGCCCCGATGTGACCTTAATATGCGCTTCCCTTAGCACAGCAAACCACTGTAACTTCAAGTCAGCATAAAAGTGGGTTAAAACTAAACCCGAACAAGTGAATTTGATCTGAATTTGCCGTCAGGCGTTCGAGCACCTGATTGCCGTCAAGACTGCATATTTTATATTCTTATGACAGAAGACTGCTTAAACCGTAGCGCAAATGGGAATTAATTAAGGGCTTAATGATTTTATTTATCTTCTCAACATGTTCCGTTTATTTCATTTTTATTAACCCATGCTGTCTCACTGCTGGGCAAAGGTCTCCCTTTGCCCAGCAGCAGTGAGACAGCATGGGTATGCATACTATACAAAACATAACATAAATATAACTGGAAAGATATGAGGTCTCCCTCATATCTTTCCAGTTTTATGTTTTGCCATCTCCGTTCTTATGTATTGTTTAGTACATTATTATTATTATTTGGCTTAAGCTTCTCATTGCAGGCCCCTCTTTCTCCGTATGAATTTCTACTACTTTCTGGGACCAATCCTGTAAATTCTAGAAGATAGGCCAGTTGAATCACAATCTTCTACTAGGCTCATCGTGATGTTTGCTATTGCTGCTGGTCGAGATCCACTGTGTGCTCATTTCGCTAAATCTGGCAAGGCCTGTATTATTCGAGCTTGGCAGCTGTGTGGCCCAAAATCAAATAGACAATACTCACCACATTCGCGTTACAGGGAAAATACAGCTTCCTCATGACGCAATGGTTATTTAACTAACCAGTACAAACTGTTTTGCAGTATCCGAATGTGGTTTTATTTAGAGCTTGTGCAATGTATTCCATACCTTATGTAAGTTATCTTAATTTCATCTGCCTGTCCTTGTCACATTTTACTTGGGGTTGGAGCAAAATATCTCCTAGTCCATATTTTCCGTCCTCTCCCTCGCACAATCCTACATTTTTTTGAGTAAACTGACTATACAGCTCTTGACTTTAAAAACAGATATTTTAGTTCCATTAATGAAATAATGATATCACCATAATGAGGGTAGAAGGAAGAGAGAAATATCCCGAATCACTATCAAATAATCTGTTCCATTTATAAATAACTAGCTGCGCCCCGCGGTTTCACCCGAGTAAGTCTCGATCCCGAAGGAATATCGGGATTAAAAGTATCCGATGTCCTAAACCAGGTCATCGCCTACCGTCAAATTTCATCAGAATTCGTTGAGCCGTTTTAGCGTGAAAGCGTAACAAACAAACTCACTTTGGCATTTATAATAATTAAGTTAGTGCTACAAAACATTATCATAATAAATTTTGAAAAAGTATTTATTTTGTGAAAAAATTCAAGTATTCAATATTGCAACTCTGATATAAACAAAACATAAGTATAATTTTTGTGGTTTACCTCATGTTTTATTTATCATATTTTGTAACTATGTATAATAATAACACAAGTACTTGTTTGCTAGAGGTTATTATGACAGTCGTATTAGTCACACTGGTTTCTTATCGCGGTTGTCTACGATTTACTTAACTATTATTAGCTCTACCAATAAAATAACTTCATTAAGTTTGATCCCAGAAATTCACCGGCGAGAATACTCAATGTCTGGTCATTAAGGTCGAAAATCCTTTAATCATCGAATCCGTTACATACATAAAAATGACCTTCCAATTACAGACTTTTATGGGCCAGCACCCTAATTGCGTAATACACGATCTATCACAATTTGTATCGGTTTGAAACAAATTGCTAATCCATTGCTTCATAAGTTGGAAAAAAAATCTGCTCAACAACGTAAATACAAAAACAAACGCAATGAATGTTGTTGAACTGTCAAAATGAAACAAATTCATCGGAATCGTTTACGAAAACGTTTTACGCAATTAGATAGCTGTTCCTATAATTGCTACCTCGCTTGGTGTGATACACAGTGGAAAATTAAATAAAAACTTTTTACAAAATAAAACCAACCGACTTCCAGAAAAACACTACAAAATGAAAAATAACTTTAACTTCGGAAGTGGGTGTCTTTGGTTTTGAATTTTCGTTTTTTAAGAAGTCGGTTGTTTTTTTTTGTAAAAAGTTTTTATTTTTCACTTTTTAGTTGGGGTACCTACCCCCTACAAGTTCGAATATCACGACCTGCTATGTAAATAACAGTGACAGGAATATGTTAAAACATCGTCCATATAAGCTAAGTGAGAAAAATACGTATTAATGAACCCAACTCAAAAAGTACACAAGCAAAGTTAATAAAACTTTTATGGGACCACCTCGAGAGCATTTCAAAGAAAAAAATAATTTTCAAAATCCGTCCACAATTGACGAAAATATCGACGGACATACACAAAAAAAAAACATACATACGCAACGAACATATAACCTCCTCCTTTTTGGAAGTCGGTTTAAAAAGATGTTTCTAGATAAATTGTACCATTTACGTACGTACTATACGGTACGCGGACGCGGTCGCGGGCAGAAGCTAGTATCTTCATAATTTGAATACTATTTTTATTAAAAAATATCAAATATTCTCACAGTGTCTCAGATCATTGAGAAAATCATTAAATAAATTGACGTCATGGATTCCTAAATGAATTGCGTAACGAATAAACAAGACAAACTTGTTTTGAATCGAAATTATCTTTAACATTAGCGGACAGAATTAATTAGTGAAGCTTGAATGATAGATGCTGAAGACAATCTTTAAACGTTTTTGTTACATCACTTTGATAGATTCTGACAGTTACATGTCATTATTCTTCGATTTGTCGTGAAGGTTTCTTCAACAAGTTGTGATGGCATTAATCAAGTTCCATATTAATATTATGTTTTAATTTGCATTTATAAACAGTAAATAATTATGTTTTTATACAATACTGCACAGCACAAGCAGGCGTATTATGAAAAACTAGCTTCTGCCCGCGACTTCGTCCGCGTGAAATTTCGGTCCCCCACCCACCGCGTCGCATCCCATCGTCTGCCCGCGCTAATACTTCGTTTTCGCTTAGCGTTCTTTCTGATTTTTTATTTTATTTTGCTCGGCTCCTAATCGTCGTAGCGTGATGTTAATTAAATACCCTACAACCTTCCTCAAGACTTGGGCTATCAAATGCAAAAAGATTTTTTCAAATCAGACTGGTAGTTCCGGAGATTACCCCCTACATTCAAACACATTTTACCTCTTTATAATATTAGTATAGGTAAATATCAATTTTCTCAAACATGCTTGGAAATTCGACCATTATTTTAACCACCTTCTTCGAGATAAATCGAAATTGTTGTACTGATCAAAAACAAATGACGCAAAGTTACTATGAAAATCCATATCTGTCCTGTGTAGCGGCCAAATAAATTACTATGAAAACTCATATCTGTCGTGTTATTTAAAAATGGAACGAACGTTACTTCAACACATGACAACCAAGAAGAAACAAATGAACACATTGCATTGGCGCGTGAAAAATTATCGTTGTCCGTCATTGATTCCGGAATTTATAATTAATTTACTTTCTTTGAATTTCCGCGCATTATTTGAGAAAAGCACTATTCAAGCCTTGGCCGCAACCAGGCATTGATGGACTCACGTATGTGTGCCTCGGCATGCTTGAGTTGCTGGCCTTGACAGAAATGTACTATAATACAAACCTTCTATTACAGAGAAAACTTCGCTCAGTGCAAAAATCTGTGGAACCCGCCAACTCCTTACAACCACAACACGCCTCTTTAGACGAAAAACCAGAGAACAAACCTGAGGAAGAACCAGCACGAAGAAACTCACAACCTTCTCAACCATCACAACCGATACAAGTAACTGAAATACAACAACTCACACCACAAGAAACGATTGAAGTTAAAACCCCGAACGAACCATTCCTAGAGCCAAAAGAATCTCCCAGCACAGAACCGATATTCGAAGCTGAATTCGAAGACAATTTCGAATTCCCGAAATCCGAAATTAAAAAAGAAACGCCCGATCAAGAAATCCCTCCCGCTGAACCGGTTAAAGAAAAACCGAAACTAACAGAAAAAGAACTCAAAGTATTGAGACTGGAGCTTGAAAACGCCGAATATTTGCAACTAAAGTCATTACTCCAAGCTAAAATCAACTCGGAACAGTTTGAAATAGTGAAGCTTAGGAGTCATGTTGCTTTGAAAAATAAGCAGGCAGAAGGCGCTCAAAGTGCGAAGGACAGTAAAGAAAATAATACACAAGAGGAACAGGAATTAAGACAAAGACTGATAAAGGAAAATGCGTTGTTAGAACAAAAGAGAGTTAATCTAATCAACCAGATCTTCCAAGAAAGAATTGCTTGTATACAACTGAAAATAGAACTCGCTATGAAAGAAATATTGTCGAAATCATAAACTTGATAGTGAGTAAAGTTAGCAACCATTCCTAGTGTTGTGACGATTATTAGTCGATAGACGAATGTGGTTTCATGCTGCTACTCGGTCCTGAAAAATACCCAATAAGGAGAATCAAAAATTTTCACTATACGATTTCGTAATGGGACAGTTAATCAAACATATAAAATATAAGTTATTTACTTATAAGTGACACATTGAAACAGTACGTCTATCTGAAGTCCCAACACAATGTAAACGGGCCTTAAGGGTGGTTATAGACTTGGCATGTAATGTTACCAGTGATAAGACATATAATTATGTTCCACGAATCTCTACCCTTCCTAATGCATGATATCTACTAGCCAGTTTTATTGGCCAAGTTGACGCCCGGACAGCGACTCACTTGCACAGTTCAAACGCTTTCAGCATGCTTCGAGTTTTACTAACTAAAACTGTCAACTTGTGCATTGAAACTTGTAAGCAGATATGGGCCGTTATATAGTCTCAAATATATTACATAGCTTAAGTTTATTTATTAATATAATATTCGTTAAATGTTGTCCGGCTTAGGAAGTAACATTTATATTAACAAAATTGACTATTTTTGACATTGGACTCATTTTAACAAGGCAATCTTATCTCTTGCGCATATCTAAGACTGCAGTAATATTTATCTATTACCTGAATACATATACTATAGAACGTGAATGTGCATGAATAATGAATTCAATATACTATTGCTTGGATATAATTTGACATTGTAAATGCAAATTATTATCATGATGAAGCGTAAATCATTAAAGAACTTCCGTATTTTATTTATAGATTAATCAAATTGTATTGATTACAATAAATGTTGTACAAAAGGTTTCTTTTTTTTCTTTCACACCTCAAGGCAATCATTTTACCTCATAGCGTTAATAGCGTTTGAATAAAGTGATATCAAACGCTTCATACAAGTGAATGTCCATTTTTGTTTCATTCGATGTTCACACGACATCGACAACTTTATGTAGGAATGAACGTTCATCTCTTCTTTATTTTTATTTTTTCCTTACGTTAATAAAAGATGCCGATATTCAACACTTTTGATTCATTTAGTGTTCAGATGTTTCACTCAAGTGAAAAATGCCTAACGAAAGACAAAAATGAAAAGTGAAGCGTTTTTTTTTTAACCACAACTCTCTCGTGGCGTGGATCTCACCTGATGGTAACTGATGATCAGACCGAAGGAGGAAGCGAGCTTCACGCGGAATCCTCAACCACAGAGGAACTGGCTATCTTACCTCTAACTGCCGGAACACAACAATGCTGTTAACATTGTTGTTATGGCGACAGACTTAGATAAGATAGTGGTAGCTAGCCAGGCGGAGTTAAAACAAGCCCTACCATCAACCAAACCGAGCAGAACAAAAAACCTGCTTACAGGGCTTTCCAAGTTGCATCTCGAAATTGCATAGCACCCTCGCGGTGGATGGACAGCACGTGACCACTACGTGCTACCGACCTCCCCAAGGTCGAGGTAAGGATGTCTCGAGTCGTCGCTGTGAAAACCCGCGACCTTGAACTGATAATGAATTCAAAAACCTTCGCATAAAACGTTACAGCTGACGCATATACTTAGGTACCCCACTACCCCACCTCGACATGAAATAACATCGTAGGTACACCTATCTACTTTGTGTACGTGTTGTCGACTTATTCTAGAATAATTGTTTCTATCTTGCAATACGTATTTATCAATGTTCTAATTGCATAACCATAATAAGGCCTTATCAACTATATATCAAAACACTATCGCGATAAATACATATCTTAATTACTTATAGATTTCTTGTAAAATGATAGGTGCAGTGTTTTTAACAAGTATTCTGTAAATGGTCAGTCATATGACTTCTCTACGGATTTAATTCATCTTTTTCCTACTATTTCCGGGTTATTCCGTCCCACCCAAAAAAAAAACACCCTAAGGGTGGATTCGACCAAACAGGAATAAATATCCGCGGAATAAGCCTTCTCTTCCGAATAAATTTTGAATTTTGACAGTTTATCCATACGAAAACTGTCAGAGGTAAATCTTATTCCGCGGATAAAATTTATTCCTGTTTGGTCGAATCCGCCCTAAGGTGGATACTCGGAAACGTATAACCGAGAGTCCACCCTAAGCCTATGAATTCTGTTTATCCAACTAGGGTAAATTCTCAGACATACGTTTCCGAGTATCCTCCTTAGGGTGGATTTTTTGGGGTGGATACGGAATAACCCCTATTTCCGATACCCATTCCATAGAATTTCTGTAGGTTTCTGTGGAGTATCTCTCATAGTAGATACAGTCGGCGTAACAATTTCATTTAGGTCCGAAATTTAATTTTAGGAGTTCCGAAAATTGTCGAAATATTCTTATGAGATTAAGTATGCACTCTTCACCCCATTGCATAGGAACTGGCAAGTTTTCATTCTTATATATTTGATACTTATTTATCAAGACTTGCATAACTAGGTACCTTTGTACTTTGATCGTGTCTACTTACATATTGATACATGCATTACTTTTACAATGTTTGTTACTTAATTTTTCTTGTATCGATGTACCGAGCTATATATATTTACTTTGTAAAGTATTATATTATTTTAATTATTGTGAAAGTGAAGACTTGTGTGTGGGTCATTGCTTTTTTTTTTTTTCTATTCCCAATTTTAATCATGGTCTGGCAGTTTGAGTAATTTATGCGGTCGACCCAAATGCTTGCACTGACTGGACAGGATCACTCAATCTGTGGTTCTTTCCTCAAAAGACCATGTCAGACAACAATCCACATAGTCTTCACATGATCTGACCAAGATTATTTCTGGACTTTGAAAGAGACTGCGACCTCTGAGTTCGTTTCGGCCTTTCTTCTCAGAGAGTAGCCAGATAGGAAACGCCGACCTTATCTAGTTTAAAAAAATATAGTTGACGTGTAAAAGTGTTAGTACAAACATATTTATACTGAAAATAAAATAATTTCATTTCATTATTTAACACTACAAACTAAAATGAAATTAATATAGGTGATGACATGATCTACAAGCAATCCATTCAAGTGTCTAACAAGTAGTCTACTTGCAAGTAGCAATAATATTCAAGAACTGTTAGACGCCTCATTACGTAGGAGCCCATTGTAAATATCGTCCATAATATCTGGCACTTTATTAAAGGCATAATATTAACTCTATCCAAAACTGATGGTTTTCTAAGTGCCGGTTTTTCAGTCGCCAGTTGACTTTCATCCGACGAATAAGTTTGTCATTTTGACAGTTTTTTGTATGGACAATCTGTCAAAACGTCACATTTATTCTTCAGATAAAAGCTATCTAATGATTGAAAAATCGGCCCTTAATGGTATATCGAAATGACAGAAAAATTTAATGGCACATGTGGTATGATAGGCAGGTATGATATTGATGTGATCATTTTGACTACCTATCGATGAGTATCGACGGCATGGGAAGTTTTTGTGACCTGTCCAGGTCTTATTTAGAAAAGAAGT
This sequence comes from Eupsilia transversa, assembly GCA_914767815.1. NCBI lineage: Eukaryota > Metazoa > Arthropoda > Insecta > Lepidoptera > Noctuidae > Eupsilia > Eupsilia transversa. Next base: position 8,408,933 of record OU611893.1, on the reverse strand, counting down.
ATGCAAAAACACTGATTAATATTTTTTATGTAGGCACATCATTCGTTCGTTTAAAACAATACTTTATAAAAGAAATCAATACAAATTCGTACAAAAAATCATGTGAAAAAAAACCATTTTGTATGTTCCACTTATTATGAAACAACATGCGTTGTTAACAGTCACGCGATACTGACGAAGACAAAAGAAATATTCCATCGACTGCACCGCAATCGAGTTTGCACACCAGAGGTCGTAACTATCCGGACTTAATTATTATTTTATTACGTAACTTTCAAAGGCTAATCACGGAACTAAAAAGAAAAATTAACTGCTAAGATGAAACAATTAAATCGATTGCGGACACAATTAGGCAAAAGTTAGGCACCAAAATGATTAGATAGCAAAGCCTTCTAGAATTGGGTCTGCGAAATGATACCGTGTTCAGTCACGAGCACTAATAATAGTCCTCCACACCGAATTTCGGCCTTGACGTACAATCTCAGCGAAGATATATTATAGTGCACAAGTGTCTGCGCAGACACAGGTGCAATCTCTCTTCCCTCAATCTCATAGTCCGATGGAACGACAATCCGACACGACCGGAGAGAGATGAGGCGCAGGGCCACAAGGACTTAACGTGCGCACCGAAGCACGGGGGTATCACACCGCCAACTTCCAAACTCCGGGCTGTTACCAGAACCCCACGCTTAGCAGTGCTCGTGACTACGGATATAAAGCCAAAATGAGGTGATGTGATGACTAATTCATTATTTTTATACAGAGACGCGTAGGTTTCAAATGCAACCGTTTGGGTAACCAAATGTTTGAGCTGAGCAGAACTATTGGGTGCCTTGAAAAGCCTGCAATAATTTGCTCTTACATCAAAAATGAAATCGTGTCTAGGCGACTTGATAGCAAAAGTATTTGTACTACATACTAAAACAGGATACGATAAAAAATCAATAGGGATCGTTGACACGATTTCTTCCGGCTATCCAGCCCAAAATAAATTTTAATAATTCTAAGCATGACCTGCCATATTAGTCATTCGACATCGAAAACGGTGAAACCAATCGCTATACTGTCTAAACTGGCACCCACACTGGATAAACCTGTCTTTAGCATTCAATTTTAAAGCTTATGGATCTTGAAAACATACTGACCTTGATGCAGTAGGTAGGTAGACTCCCAAGTACCTAATATGCCTAGGTACCTAATGGATTGCAGCATTTCTGGTCGTAGGCGTCATCGGCCAGCCATGATGGCCACAAGAGAGGCCAAACCCCAAATCTGTATGCAAATTAAACGCGAATGAGATCACCACATTGTGAAGATTTTGACCTTCGCATTTCGGTACATAATGTGGCTATTCGAGAACTACAGTTAGCATACATCAAATAATCACTACAAGGTTGGGTTCAACGATTCTGTTTCACTGTATTAATGCATAATCGTTTACATACCTCTCTACGTTTTTGCAAGCATTGCAAACATACAGAGAAACTCATGACATGAAGGAATTGTATAGTCACCCCGACATAATTACATACATATCTATGGGAACAAGTGCGCTTGTCTAGAAAGTAGGATTCAATTGTAAAATGTTCAGAAACATTTTTAAATGATAAAACATAGTTTGATTATTATGTATTAAAGATTAGATAAATTCGTTACTTTACGTTCTTATTTGTCGTAGGTAGTTTGACTTTGTATTCTAATAATGGACACTGAAACTACCTGTAATTAGGCGTCTAGTCGGCTCTAATCTGGTTCAGGGCTTCATTAGCATAAGTATTTAATAACATCTTTGTTCATGAACAAAGTACCGTTCTTAAGGACTTAAACACGCCTCATTAGAACAAAACAATGCTGTTTTTACGTACAGGTTTGTGCTAACCGTATTCCCTAAGCATGTCATCATTTGAGAAAATAACAACACGTTTCTAATTTTATAATGCTTGTGGGTGTATTTTCGGATATCCGCGGGATCCGATCCCCTTGTTTCAACTATTCTTATGTAAATGTTGGATTCATTTAATTCAGACTTCATTTCCTCAAAGAAAATGAGTTTTTCTAGTGTTTAACTGAGCGAAAGTTGATCATTTATGACACTTAGCCCGTATGAACGTAGCGAGTCTTGTTAGCCGTCCACAATTAATTAACATAAGTTCAACCGTTAACCTGTTCACCTAGTTTATGAATATACAACTACACAGACAGGTGTTTTAGTAGATAAGTACCTACATGTACCTACATTATGATATTTTGATGTGATATGGGGATTAATAGGTGCGAATTAGATAGTCATTGAGAGATATGCATTTATAGGTCATATACGTCTGTATCTAGTTCATATTAATTAGCAGCCGGCAGACCTTGCACTTCTATAATTATCAGCATTTAAAAACAATTGTAGTGTTGGTGCCCTACCTATTAAATATGAGGTAAACTGCACTGGCAAGAGGAAAAATCGTATGAAACGTTTGCGCTCACTTAATAACGTGCAGGTATTTGCTTTAGTTGCTAAAAAGTATCTCTCTACCTAACAAACACACAATTTCGTCATTTTTATTTTGTTGATCTCAAGAAAACAGTTCCAAGTCGTAGGTTGGCCTACCATTTCATCATACAAGCAAGCCTATGACAAAAATGGAAGTGTGAATAAATCAACCTTGTTTTAAACGGTCTGTAGCTAGGTGATTTATCTGTGTTGAGTAAGTGTGTATTATCTTTTGTTACTTACCTTGCCTGTAGGTTTTATCATTGGATTTTATACTACCTATACCTACCTACATGCGTAAGCGCTACAAGTGTTACCTTACCTATGCCTTTCAACATAATTCAATTGTTGTTAGCACATAAGTACTTATGTCTCAGTATCTGCCCAGAATTTTAGGTACCTACCTATTTATTTAATTATCTAAGTATTTTCTATATACTAACTTCGGTTCATAATGAACAGTTCGATCATTAGAATTAGGGTTATTAATGTATGCGTCTGTTTGTTTAGATACCTACTCCCGCAAAGAAATATTTAGAGGACATGGCTGGGGCAACAGATTGTCATAGGCTCATAAGCATAGAATCTATGCAACGAAATCCCGGAAGTCTGCAACAATCCGATCTGTAAATACTTCACCTTAGCGGAGTCTCTCGTTAGTAGCTTATATCGTTCTATGAACTCTTCTATCCAATTCTATATTTAGTGGGAGAGCTATATATAACCCCCGTCAAAACTGAAGGGTGTTATAAATTCATCCTTATACGTGTTTGTTTCTTGTGTCAAAACTTACGCACGGACGGCTTAGAAGTGAAGATTTTTATTCAAAAGGATAAGATAAAGTGATTCCACGGATTTTCTCGGTAATCCCAAGTGATGAGTGATACTTTTTTTAGTGAAAAACGAAGAAACATGAAGAGCATTCGAAAACGTCTTCGCGTTGCGGTAAAAAGTGAGACAGAGCTGAATTGTGTTCGGAATCCATTGTATCACACAAATATTTCTCACCGCAAGCGCTAACAACTTGAACAATTTTCGTTCTAACGGTTCTTCCAACAAAACTCGTATGAGTACATGAATACAGACACATCAAAGTGCATTCGATTCTAGTCTCTACACGAGAGTAATACTTGTTACAATCGCGATCGTGCTCTACTGTGAATAATCTATGTTATCTGTTGTAAGATATTGTTGCAACAATAATCTCAGTGTTTGTGAGAATCGGGTTTCTATTCAGTTACCAATTATCTAATGACTTTGAATTATTTGTGATAAAGGCTAAGTCTCAAGTAAATATTGACATTCATTTACAGAAGTGATTCCAGAAATAAATTAGTGCTCAATAAATATTAACAATGCAGTGTAAAGTGGTGCTATCGAATTTGGGACATTTGTTTTAATATTCATTATATAATGAGGCGGTCGGCGATCGGTCGCCGCCTTGCGCGCTTTCACTCGCTTCGCTATTAATTACGTACACGATTGTGTTCAGTCGGTTATATTTACTCAACTGTTTCGACTGCTGAAAGATAAAGAAATAGCTAAAGTGGCGCGCTACACGACGCTCGTATCTTATCGCATCCACTCTATTGATCACTCGACACATATCGCGAACGGCTCGCCTTATACGGACGACCGTGCCACCTTTATTGTCCAATTTAACATATAGACGTGTACTGTTATAGGCGCGATGTTACCGGTGAACTCATAATGTGCGTCGTACAAAAATAGAAATACAGTGTTTACAGGAAAATAGTATCAATAACAAAGTGTTGCGGTTTGTAATTGAACGGAAATGGCGGCTAAATCGCCTACCATGAGTGTGAAGTCGCGGGAAATGATCGGCGAGGAGCAGTTCAGTCAGCGCCGCGAAGTGTTCGGCAAGCACGACACCGTGTTCCTGCCGCCCGCGTCGCCCACGCCCGCCTCCTACCGCGAGGTCGAGCCCATCATCACCTCCAACCACGGCAAGACCACCGCCAACTTCAAGCGCAACACGCCTGGCTACTCCAGCATGCGAGAGTCGCGCACTGACGAGCGGGTCTTCGACTTCCGACCCAGGAAGTACTCCGACAACTTCACCTCGGAGCTGAACCAGAGCGACGATGTGGAGTACAGACACACCATGACCGAACGGACGCGCCGCCTGTCGAAAATGCGGCGGGACTTCATGACGTCCAACCTACACGAGCCAGGTAGTACCAGTCCCTTCAACCGCTCCGGGACGCGGGCTTCCATGCCGGCTAACACTAACACTTCGCCTTTAAAATATAAAATTGAGAGTCCCAATTTATACAAGTTTCCGTTCGCGGAACCCTACTCGACGCCGACACCGGTGCGTCGAGTGGTTGTTGATCTAGGACCCGCCGATGAAGAAGGCGGTGGTAAGGAGAACCAAGATCCAGAAAGAGTGCGACATCAGAGCTTGACGCATGAGCTACCCAATAAAGTGGATCAACAAAAGTTGTTTGAGGAGATACTGAAGAGATATTCACCACAGCGGAAGCCAGTCGACTGGCAGTTACCTCCCACCAAGCCCAGGGTGGTCGCGTCTGTTCCTAAATCTAGTGCGGCTGACAGTATTGATAGTGGAGATAAAAACGAAAAAAACGAAAAAGGTGATGATGACGTGTTTGAGACGAAGCAAAATGGTGAAGTGGCAGCGGCTGTTCTAAGTGAAATTTCTGAGAACAATCCCGTGGAAGTTAAAGCAGAGGTCATACAAAATGGACCAGAATCATTAAGTGCGGAGGCCGGTGCAGCGAAGGAAAGTGAATCAAAGACATCACAATCCGAATTGGACGAGAAACAAGATCAAGTGCCGGAGCTGTCGACAATTCAAAGGCAATTGAGTAAAGAGTCTGCCAAAAAAAATATAGACAACAAAATCGTAGATTTAAGTATACCTGCACTGTTACAGAAAATGACTGCGGAAGCTGACAACCTGGAGAATACGAGTAAAGTGCAGAAAAAAGTGAAGAGAAAACGTAGTTTCTTAGACAAGTTGCTAGGTCGCAAGAAGGACAAATAGTAGCGACATATTATAACATTGATGTGATATTGAATATACTGCAAATAATGCAGGACAGCCAAAGATTAAAAGAAGCATGACGTCATTTCTGTAATCTTTTGATATGTAGATATTTCTTTATATCGCAAAGGAATAAACCGGTAGATTTATTTATATCTAAAATAATTAAGGCCAGTGGTCCTCTGTTTTTTATCGTAATGCATTGGTTGGGTTATCACTAGCTGATAATACTAAGTGCCATGTGACACGCCCTATCTGCCAAATTCAAACTGTTTTATAACAAATAATGTTTTATGTGAATAACTAGTATATAAGAGAATTTTAATAGTTGTGCTATTAACGTTATATATTTTGTTATTATTATTATTTGTTAAATTAATTAATACTTGATACATCCTGTAAATTTTCCGTAAACGTGCCTTATTTTATCAATAGGTACAATTCTATGATGTCATTATCACTACTATTAATAACTTGTTCCATATAATAATGTTATAATTCCCATACAAATACATCAGAGATAATAAGCTAGTGAGCCTTCGAACCAAATATTTTCATAATAAATTTATTGTTTTTAATATTTGAATTTTATTGATACTCTTTACAAATAAAAGAAACACAGATATCTTTGATGAAATTATATTTCAGATAAGTAAAATAATTTTACATAAATATCACAGTGCTTTCCTTACAAAGTATAATTTTTTTTTAAATACTAAGGTATTTCAATGTTGCACACATAAATGAATATCAAACATAAATTACATTTCAAAAACGTTGGTGTTTTAGTTAATTGGTTTTTAAATTAATAGATTTATAATATTTATGTAAGAAACTGTTAGTGCCATTTGCTGCTACTTGATTGCTTAATACTAGTATACAACTAATCGTTGTTACGAAATCAGATCTAGAATGTAGCATGCAGAAAAACATACATTTTCGACCGACATTTTAGCATTGTTATGTACCATTGTATTTTTATTTGCGTGACTGAGACGAATTCAATGACACCTTTTTGTCGGAATTGGTTGCAGGTTAATTGCGTACAAACCGAAAATAATACGTAATACATACAAAAATATGTAACAAAACAAAAAAAACTATTGGATAAGCATCAAGGAAATAAGTACAGGCAATTATTTTGCCTTAATACAACAGAAATATCACATAATACATTGTACCTACTTATTATTATTTATATTTGTTTCCCGCTGAATAAGGAAATCATTGTGTTCATTTATTCATTTAAATGTGTGTTTCAAGTTTACAACTTGATAATTATAATTAGAAGAGGAATCACGTGTTTGTCTCATTTAGGAGCTTTAAAACAAACGCACCTAATAGTCGAATTTGGAAATGAAATAATCATCTCCATTACACATCTCTATCTGTCCCCACCAGAACAGCAGTACCGTATGTTTACCCGACTACGGCTAAGCAAAAAGAAGGGTTATGATTTTGACCGGTATGTATGTATGTTCATCTGTTCCCTCATACTAAACTAAACTGCTCATCATAATTTGACTAATGGGGTATCAGTGGAAGTGTTTTCATCGTTCGCTGGTTATATGGCGCCCTCTAGAGGACATTTTTCAAATCATTTCTAATTTGTCTGTCTGTGATGTCTTGTTTATACTTTTTTAGTTGCCTTTTTGTCGTAGTTGGGTTTTAGTTTTTATTACTTTTATTTTTATTAATGGTGGTTCTTGCACCAAAAAGCGAAATTCTGCTATGATAATTTAGCCATTGATATGATTTTAGGATGGATGAGTCAAACTCAAACTCAAACTCAAGGCATTTATTTCAATTAAACCAATTACAGGCACTTTTGAATTGTCAAGGAGTCAGTCAGTCAGAAAATATGAAGCTAGATGCCCATTCCAAAGCGTAGTAGGTACCTATGGAGAAGAACGGGCAAGAAACTCCACGGACACTCTTTTAGCGAGTAGCAAGCATTAGCTGCCTAAAGTTTAACATATTTTCGAATATCTACACTACTTTTAACCTTCAATGAATAATTGCCTGCAAATACTAGATAGCAATACTCTGTTAAATATGGAATGTAATATAATAGGCGCTTACAGTTTTTGCAAGCTAGCTACATTGGAAATTAATGAAATTGGACATTTCAAGAATTGGACATTTTGGGAAATGGACATTTTGAAACCGTTGGACATTTTGGGAATTGGACATTCTAACTTAAACGCTTTGCAGCACTTCTATTAAAATAGAATAAATTGAAAAACTGATTGACAGATAGACACACCATTTTAAAATGGGAATTCAACATAATAGGCAGCTAAAGCACTAGGAAGTTGTGAAGGGTGAGCGTTTTGGGGGACTGTCTTATGTAATTTTGACGTTCGAATAGTGCTGATTCTCAGCCTAGCTTGAATAAATGACTTTTGATTTTAAAATGCAGTTGACAGTGGTCCACGTTTGCCCAGAAGCAACCTATTCCTTTTCACCTATTCAATGTTTTTGTGTCGATTTTATTAATAAAAAAATCGAGTGAAAGACAACTCACTACGAGAATAAAAATATGAAATAAATATGATGTACTTCAGTACAGTCTATAGGTATATAACATAAATTAATAGTATTTGTGACAATATAATTAAGTAAGTATAATAAATAGTGTTAAATCTAAATATAAAATCTAAATAATTATCAGAATTGCAACTAGATACTTATTAGTACTAATAGTACGCTATAAACCATTGAGGTGTTATTGTACTAATACATAATACCTCAATGCTATAAACCAAAGCAGTAAGGCCTGTTAGCAATACGATAAGGGCCTTCAAATTAGCCACAATAAATTGCATGACAGCAGTGCGGCCGAAATGCAGATACAATTTTATACAAATTACAATGGCAACAATATAAAATTATAATTAAAATTTGTACTACCTGAAAAGCATGACATTAATATTGCTGAATAATATTGACATTTAATTTTGACATAACTATAATTTCTCAATTCAAGTACTTAATAATAATGTATAATGCATGCTAATTTTTGAGATGATAAGGGCAGGCAAATGATAATATTGCAATGCTTGTAAGGCTGCTAAGTCATAAGTAATAACATAACACCACCATTGTACACTTAGTTCGTAATAAACGTTTTGACTTTGAAAGGTTTTTTGCGACTAATTCGAAAGCACCCTTAGTGTAAGTTGTAAGAAAAAGCAACTTGTAGCGCTCTTTTAACTGACTTCAAAAAAGGAGGTGGTCAAATGTAGTATCGGTGAAACTTCATCTGTACCGTTTACTTACAGATAAAAATCTAAGATTATACAACTATTTGGAACACGATTATTAAGTTTTTCGTGTTCGGCAGCTTTCTAATCACATGCGAACAAATACTAAACATTGTGGAACTATGAGACTTCGACAATACCACTCTAGTCTACCTCGGTAAGAATCACCGCATTTGTAAACAAGACTCGACACTCGTGGAACATATTAAGGCGTATTTCTGCTCGCACAGTCAAAATAGACTATACACCTGCAGTCATCAATTAGAATTAGGAAGAGGCTGTGCGTTGTTCTGTGAGTGTACAATTATTTTTTCTTAAAACTTACACTAATCGTATTATAGACAGGCCTTAGTGAAAATACTGAATATTTTTACAAAAGTAATTAATTATAATTTTCAAATCACATTGCAGCTACTAAAATACAAATGTCTAACTAAAATGAGCGTAGTAAGGTCTTATTAGTGATATAACAGCAATAATTTGTGCCGACATACTAATATGCCTTAAATTATCAAAAGATTCAGCGATTTTGAAGATTTAGCGCTTTGCGATTATGAATGTATCTTCAAAAAAGACTAAACAACTCCTTATTTGTTTAAACGCAATTGCTTATAAATCAAGCAGTAAGCTTTGCTCATTACTTAAGCTTTCAAAAACGACAAAAAATCAGAACCATAGCTACGCTCTTAGCAATAATTGAACTACTTATAAATAACAAAAAAATATCACATTTAAGTCTTTTTGGAATCTGGATCTAGCCTTCTTACAGCCGCCTCTAATGAGAAGAGATGGTCATCTTCAACATCCGGTGCGAGTTCCCTCATAGCTGCTGCGAGGTTGTATACATACTCCCTGTTAGGTCCACTGGGCCCTTGGCAGCTAGTAACTTGTTTTGCTATCTCTTCTATAGATGCTTCTCCTGAAAGTGGATTGTCTTTCGTAAGTATATATTTAGACATGAAAACTATGGTATTATTAGGCATGTTAAGTGTAATCAAACCCTGTTTGGGTTTAATTCCTACACAAACACTCACTAAAGGGGATTATTAACACATTAATCTGTATTAAGAAGGTTTTAACTCTATATTTTACCACTTTTGCAAACAATTTAAATAGCATTATTAAATTGTAAATTATTTGTTAATGGCCAATGATGTTATAGTAAACAGATATGTTATGAGCGCGCAAAAAGTGAAGACTAGAAAAGTACCCAATTGGGAAATATTGCTTTTAGTCTGAGCCACACACGCTTACGAGTGTGCCGCTCGGCGGGGAACACTTTTTTCTGTTGTTTTGTACGTGTATAACATATCTGTTTATTAGAATATCATTGTTAATGGCACTATAAATTGGCATCCACAAGTATGTTTTCTGATCTTTATTTATATATTTACATTTTCAAGATAATTTTGGAACAGATTATAGACAAGATTGATCATAATAAAATGCGATAACTACATAGATTAAAGGCAATAACGCGATTTCAGAAAAAAAACCTCCTTTATTTAGTTTAGAAAAAATGCATAAAATATTAGTCTTCTTTAAGTTAAATCACTTTTTTTAATGTATGTGCGTGTATGCCCTTGGAATCTCCAATTGTATAACTCTGGATGTTAAGATTGTCAATAAAAAATATGTATGAAAATGAAATGTATATGTATGTATACCAAATTACCAACGTCATTTCCGTACATAGTATAGTTAAATATAATTTACCAAGAATAGGGAAAACACAGAGATGTGAACACAAGGAAGCAAAGTCATGCAAATACTATGCACTATAGACTGAATAACTGCTAATTGTTATGTAAATAGTCATATTATGTGGTAGAATGCAATACATAAAGGAAAATGGCGAAAATAGAATGGATATTTTGTATGTACCTACTTTACTGCTAGTGACGACCTTCATAGTGCATCCCATATAGCAGGAAATGGGACTACAAAATACTTAACAGTGTGCAACTATCTATGATAGATTTATTTTTGTAAAAGCAAATGGTTTTGTCCAGTGAGCCTACTTAAATGAAATAGCAATGCGATTCATTCAGAAAACATGATTAAAGAGAACACAATAACTTCTTTACGGACTCGTGGCGAAATAATAACAGCCGCACGGGTTCATCGAAGGTTAAGCTACGTTTGCTGCGGTCGGTTCGTGGATGGGTGACCATCTTTACATACCGAGACCCATCCATGCCTCGGAAAGCATGTTAAGTCTTTGGTCCCACCTGTCATTAATAGATCTTTGACAGTTGTTACAGACGGTACTGGACCAAAAGTCTGACAACCAGTCTTACCTAGGGGTATTGTGTACCCAGTAAATAGGTTGAAGAAGCCAGATATGCAGTCGCTCCATGTAAAGTACTGGTATATATAGCTGCATCTGGTTAGACTGAAAGCCGACCCCAACATAGTTGAGAAAAGGCTATAGACAAAAACTTCTTTAACAGGAACTAAATGTTGTTACAGTTTTTTTCTTTTTCTTACTAAGCTATAAAAACTATAAATGGATACTAAGTATGTGTAAGTGGGACCTGCAGTCTACCCATTATTCAAGGGTTCTGCACTGTTTCTTAACATATTGTTTATTTCTGGCCTAATTATGCAGTCAGAAACACCTCTGCAACCCAACCTCCATCCATCCATCCTACGAGGATGGATGGATGGAGGTTGGGTAAATTTTTCATTTCAGAACAACATTTTCATAACTTTAAGCTATTGTAAGATTAAAGTGGCTAAATACCTATCCTACAGGTAAAACTATGTGGTTAAACTGCATTTTCTGCAGTCTGTGGATGTAGTCTTGGCCGAGGAAGCATGCAAAAGCTTTATCATTCATTCTACCATATAAAATTATGACCAATTTTACCCGCATAAGATTCATTTTCCTCTGTTGCTACATACAGAGTCAACTTAAATGGTTCAAGAGTATCTTTTGGGTGGAAAGTGACAGTTCTCTTGATATATCCATTCTTCTCTCGGAAGTCCAGGTGCTCAGTAACTTGGTCTACATCTTCTTTCCTGATTTTGTATGCTACGCCCCATACTTTGCTGTTTGAGTCATCACTTTGAATTAGTGTTACAACTCTGCCTGGCTGAAATTAGAAATGGTTCATATTATAGTGATTTCTATTTTCCTATAACAATGTTTTTCTTCAATCATTTCATTATTTATTTAATCATTTCAACAGACATTTATATTTAAAATAATAATAATATGTAGGTACATGTATATAAAAAAGGAGGGGTAGGTGAATTATAGGGCATCAAAAACCACATCAACTGGAAAAGTGCCCAAAAGGCTGGCAGCATCGTCATGTTGTATGGCAATGCTGATTCTTTAGCCAAAATACAATAGGGCAGCCCGCTGGCCACATGTGTTTATTCAATCAATGATGACATTTTAAAATTAGTGACCATAGGTACATGGAATAGAAAACTGACTAGGCCATAAAATGTTCTTTTCCAGAACCATAAACAAAGAAAGTTTTTAGATGTAACTAACCAACCTTCTTGCGAGTTTAACTTAGTATTTCTTTCTTTTTCGTTTGGTTAGTGAGTGACTACCATGGTGCCAGAGTTTTTATGCCACCCATGGGCCTCTGACTTGGCTTTACATGCCATTGAGAAATATCTCTAAGGCATGCCAGTTTACTCACAATGTTATCCTTCACCATTTTTAAAGTAAGTGATAATTATAAAATACGCACATGAATCCAAAAAGTCAGAGGTGCTTGCCTTGGGCTCAAACTCGAGACCTATGACTTGGCAGTGCGACGGTCACACCGGCTATCACTGCCTCAATACCTAATGCCGATTTCCTGATAATATTTGATTTCATCTTAAAAATAGTAGCAGTGCAAACACTACAACGGGACACCTTTGGACAGCATGCACATACACCAATATTGTTATTGTTGTCCTTCTAACAGGTGAGGTGTGTAGTACATGCTTTTGCTCGACAGTCAGATAGAGTAAAAAGTGGACGAACCCAAAGTAGTACGCAGTGATTGTAAAAATTGCAAACATAAGTCGAGAAATTGGCGTACTGGCCTGCATACTCTACTTCTACGGGGAGGACCGGATATGTATTATGGTAAGTTGCATCTTTTGTCCTAAATTTTATGTAAGAACTTACTTTTCCAGGTACTCCTCTGTGATCAATGCTGTGTTGATAAAATCTCCTAAGGTAACCTTTTATATAACCTACAACCTTGCATTCATATTTGAAATCTACTTTCCATACCAATGATCCGTACCCAAAGACCCACATCGTATCTGTATTTTTTTATGTCCAATTACCGTTTCAACGAAAAATTAATAAATAGATTATTTTACAGCAATTACAACACAACAATACAATCAATCAAACTAACATACATATATGTACCAATATTGAATATAGGCACTGCTGTCAACTGTCAACTTGTCAAGTCAAAGTTTATGTGAAAATGCTTAAAATTGTTGCTTCCATTACATAACCTGGAACGTAGCACACAGCCAGCCTCAGAACCTCCTCAGAACAATAACAGTACTACTTAGTCTGTGACAATAACTAAAGCAGAGCAGCCAGCAGCCAGCCAGCCAGCAGCCAGCTCCCCCCAGTAGTGCCAACTGCAGCAAAGATTATATGAGGATTATATGGTCATAATATAAGCTAGGTACACACGTAGGTTTTATTTTTTATTAGCCTTCATTGTCCCACTGCTTTGCTCAGCAATGCCTCCCCGCTCAGCCTCCCCCAAACCCTTCCAAGTAGATATTCTTTTCCAGGGCCACCTCGATCCAATCCTTGCGGTACGCGTCTTGGTCGTCTCGCCACCTCTTCCTGGGCCGGCCTCGGCGGCGCCGTCCATCCCCAGGCACCCATCGTGTGGAAACTGTTGCCCAGCGGTCGTTATGCATGTGGCTCACGTGGCCCGCCCAATCCCATTTTAGCTTGGCCGCCTTTTTGCCTACGTCGAGGATCCCAGTTTTGGAGCGCAGCGTGGTGTTTCTTAATCTGTTCGTTTTACACCCAGAATGCTACGCTCCATTGCTCTTTGGCAAACCCCAAGGACGAACTTTTGCGACTCGTTGAGCGACCAAGTCTGAGCACCGTAGGTTAGGACGGCACACACAGATTTAGACAGCCGATTTGTCGCCAGCGATATCAAAATCTGTGAGTGAACATGAGTTTTTGAAATCACCGGTGAGTAAAGTCGCTGCGCGCGTGCCGCACCGCGATGACGTAATATGTATCTATTCTTGCTGCACTTCAACAGTATGTAATGCACATAGTACAATTATTTTATTTCTTTCATGTTTTCATGATAAGAAGGTAGTCAACGGTCCATCTATGTAGAGCCAGGATGCCCCACTCATGACCGTGATATTCATGTGTAGGGATGTACCTACACATGAATATGAAACTTACGCTAAAATATACAATAAATAAAAACTCAGCTTCATATTGTGGATGTTTTAAGAGGGTGCATCCTAAAAGTTGGCAACGTCGTAAATAGCTGTCAAATATTTACCTGTTTCGATTAATTTGGAAATAAGAAATGTGGCTAACCAATTGACTAGAATATTAATAATGAATTGCAATTATAACATTGAATTTGATGTTGTACCCGTTTTAGGTGAAAAAAAGGCATTTGGAAAGTTACCAAATACTTTTTTTACATCTAAAACTAACTATTCGGTGTTACGATATTAATTATTGCATTTCATAATCAATATTCTAGTTCGCTAGTTAGCCACATTTTTTATTTCCATACAGAAATATTATCAAATTAATCAAAACAGCGAAATATTTGACATCTATTTGCGACGTTGCCAACTTTCAGAATAAACCCTCTTAATTTTTGTGCATATCTACCCATCATAAATCTGCCAATCATTGCACCCTATTTCGATTAGCTATCACCGGTATATTACTTTCCTCTATGGCTATCACGTTCAAGTGGACAAATAAAACAAATGTTACTTTCCAACGAGTGCAGATTTCACAGACTCATTCCGCCTATAGCCTTTTCCCAATCATGTTGGGGTCGGATTCCAGTCTAATCGGATGCAGCTGAATACCAGTACTTCACATGGAGCGACTGCCTATCTGACCTCCACAACCCAGTAACTGGGTAATACGATACCCCTTGGTAAGACTGGTTGTCAGACTTTCGGGCTTCTGACGACTCGTACGTAACGACTGTCAAAGATCCACGAATGACAGCCGGGACCAACAGCTTTACGTGCTTTCCGAAGCACGGAGGAGTCTCGGTATGTAAAGATGGTCACCCATCCACGGACCAAACCCGGCAAGCGCAGCTTAACCTGATGGATCGACCCGTGCGGCTGTTATTACTTAGCCACGAGCTCCTCGCAGATTTCACAGACTAAGTAGGCATATTCTTTCCCTGTCAACGGTGATTACCGGTCAACACTCGAAAATTAGTGCATTAACGGTACAGCTGCTTGAATAGATAGAATCGAATAATGAGAGCAAAAAATATGAGATGCTGAAGGAAGCGCCCTTCTTACTACATATCTACATAAAATGTCTACTACGGTGTTATTTAGAACATATTGAACCTTCCATTGAACACAGTAGTTTGATAGGGTAATAAAGGAAAGCACGGAATCGCAGCGCGGGCACCATCTTTAAAGAGATGGCAGTACTAATAAATCAACCGGAAGTAAAATCATGGCAATAAAAATAACTTGACAAAATATTTTCACAAATACTTTGTCAAACAAAACATCCCGGCCCGGCATCATACATATTATTATACTAGTCTATGCCCGGCATTGCAGAACGTAGTCTGTGCAGTACAAAAAAAAAACGAACGTAGTCTGATTGCAGTTGCCAGTTGCATTCAAAAATGGCATAAATTGAAAACAAAACGAAATATTACAATCTCGGAATATCTTCACCAAAATGTATGACTGATAAAATTACAAAATAATAGAAATGACTCGGAAAATAACACATTCAGAATAGCTGGCTTCAATGTCTATAGCTCAGAGACTATGTAATGAAATCGTGGAGCCTGCAATCGATAATCCCACTATTGGCGCATTCGTGTTAAATCCAAGAAAAAATCAGACTCTATCGTCTGGTTCTGGAACTAGCAGAAAATATTCTTCAGCCCCCCGATCGCGAACTATCCCAGTACAGAAAAACGGAACAACCAGCAAATTTTCGACACGTGATACTATTGGTCCACACCGATCCAGCACCTCCAGCACTCGGCACAATGCCAAAGAAAATGAAGCGCGAATCCCTAACAGGTCTTCTGTCTTGACAAAAGCAGCCAACACACCCTGCACGGATGGGCCTTCGATGTGTGATAGTGAATGTATTACAAATGTTCGCAAACGGGACAATATCAGCTCTAATTGCAAATGCTCTCCTGGAAAAAATAATTGTAAATTGAACGATAAGCGAATTCAAACACATAATAACAAACTGCTTACGGTTTTGGATAAAGCCTGTTCACAAGTTGTTGAAACAGTCACATTTGGTACACAGTTTGAAGACATATTAGAGAAAGGCTGTTCACAAGTTGTTGATAAAGTCACACTTGGTACACAGGTTGACGACATATTAGACAAAGGCTGTTCACAAATTTTTGATACAGTCGGTACACAGATTGAAGCCATATTAGACAAGCATCAGCGAGATAACGAGGCAATTTTGTCCCAAGCCCAACATTCCATGGCGTCATTAAAATTGAGCCCAAAGAAATCTAGAAGTCTAAGGTTTGCTACCGACAAACAAAAAAGTAACAGTTCAAGTAATAACTACCATTCTTGCAAACGATGGGCCCTCGCTCATACTCCTAATATCCGCGGACCCGACTTCTAATCCTACGTTCACAAATTATAATAAAAATATTATGATATAATTTCTCCTTACTTTTACTTACAATATTTATGTACTTACTTAATACTAAATTATTCATTGAATTCCACAATGTTTACCTAAGTGGTAACTTAGGACCCTGTCGTTCCCTGGTAGGACCCTGTCCTACCAGGGAACGACAACCCCCTTTTTAAGTTAATAAAAATATATAAAAACTAAAACCAAACTATGAGAAAACAGTCAACTGTAAGGTATAACAAGACATCACAGACAAACAAATAAAAAATCCGGAGTCACACATGATAAGGCATAAATCGAACAGATTACGTGTGAATCTTAGAGCATTTATACGAGGTTAATGCTCTAAGATTCACAGTGACTCGGTTTTTTTTTAGTTCATGTCCTTTAGAGGGCGCCATATTCAATTTAATGTGACGTCATAACCTTTATAATATACAGCGGGACGACCAAGACGCTTCCAGCGATAGGTACCCCATTTTTTAAATTATAATGAGCAGTTTAGAAGATAATATGAGAGAACAGATGAACATACATATACATATCACCCCTATATCTTCAAAACTATACGACATTTTCAAGCGACCCTGGGTTCGAGTCGGAGTCGCACACGAAGGGTTCCGATAAGTTCCGTACAATATTTAACAGAACATGTTTTTTATTTCTTAGTAATAAAAACATACGTTTCGTAAAGTGTCCCTTTAATTTTAACTTTATTTTATTTTTATTAATTTGTTGTTGGCCATAGTGGTACAGACTGTGTGTACTACCATGGCCGATTCACAATTTGAATTGTCTACTCATCACGGAAACTGGTTAAACATCACCTACCACAACAAGCCTGATTTCGCCCTCAACAACCGACCAACTGCTGACCTTGAACCAGGTATAAGAAAAATATTCAGAATAAGTATAACAAACGAAATATTCAAATCATTAGAAAACCAAGAACTGGAACAGCAATTTAAAGAAATAAATACCTACCACAACAGCACCGCAGACATCAAACTGAGTAGGTACTGTACACCTTAGTTTAGGATACAAAAGGATAAGCAGGGTGACCCGCTCTCTCCGAAATTATTCACAAGCACTCTTGAGGAGATATTTAGAACACTAAAATATAAAGCTGAAATGGTGGGTGCCTGAGGATGGACGGCGCCGCTGAGGCGGCCCCAGGAAGAGGTGGCGGGACGACCAAACGCTTAGGGACCGCAAGTATTGGATCGAGGTGGCCCTGGAAAAGGAAGCTTGGAAGGATTTGGTAGGCCTTTGCTCGGCAGCGGGACAGTTTAGGTTACTTATACTAAATAAAAAAATTAAAAAAACGATTCAAAACATCCGTCCGTCCGGGTCGTCTGTCCTGTGACAGACGAACGGACGTGTTATGATGCAGATTGAATTTTCTCTTCTCTAGTCAAAAAGTTTTTCATACCCAGGCGCAGTACTTACAGATACGTTCAAGATACCATGTGACAGACGGAAGGATGGACAGCGAAGCGATAATAAAAGGCCCGTTGGCAGCCTTTGGCCGCTTGTGCACCACACGGAATTTTACCTTCCGGATGTAAAACCTTATTCCTATATTTCGGGATCACGTGATATTTACTTGAAAATCGGACTGCCGGGCCGTAAAATTCCGGAACCCTAAAAACCAACCCCAGTCGGAGAGAAAAGGGGCATAAAGTTCATAAATGAAACAATTTATTCCTTCGGTTTACAAACTTGAGACTTCTGTAAATAATAAAGTTCGTAGGTACCTACTGAATTATTTTCCAAAATATTCCTTGGAGGGGTGATAAGTTCGTAGGGGAAAATACGAAATCCAGGCGGAAGTGCCAGTGAATGAATAAAGCAGCAGCATGTAGGACACGCCACAACACAAGCATGTATTTTTTATTTTTGCTTTACCTGGCTGCCGGACGGTCGATTTTTAGTATCCGGTGCCCAGCAGTAGTGGAAAAGCGTCCATTCATCTTCGTCATTGTGAGGACTTTCTATTATTTTATTGTGGTACAGTCGCGCGCACGTCAGTGCTCAAGGCTAAAGTGTTACCACCAACGTACGGTCGACTGTACGTTGTGTGGTGGGTGTGGGTCAATGGATCGATCTAAGTTGTTTGGCCGCATTAATTTCGGGTCCCATCATCCCATGATCATGATGCATGGGTGCGTTTAAAAAATATAAACACGTAAATACAGTTTCAGACTTGATTTATTAATCGGTTGAAAGACACTGACCGAGACACAATAGAAGTTTTATTCTTTTTACAGGTAGGTATCAGCGCAGTTTAAGAGTCTGACATTGAATGCGCTGAAGTCGATTATAGGGTCTGTTTGGCGGGGGGAGTGAGGTGCGACGGTGGAAGCGGCCGGCGCGCGCCAGCAACTAGGTATTGGTTCATATACTAAAATATATTGCGACTATTGGTTACTCAGTCGCCTTCCCCCGTTATTCATGAATGGAACATGCGTGAATCTCCCCACCACTTTCGCCGAGAGGTTTAAAACCGTACCTTACCTGTACGTTTGGGGGCGTTTAATGTCTCGCAAAGTGCTAAGAATGTACCCAGCTTAAAATATCATGCGCGATTCGAACCCGCGACTCGTAATTCGAAAAACTCAAAATTCCAATTTTTGTGCTTTTGTACGTCGCGACGATGTCGTTCCAATCAAATCACGTGTACGTGATTCATTGAAGCTGTTACTAGCGCGCTTGCACAGCTTCAATGCATCACGTACTCAATGCGAGGAACATCTTTGACAGTTCAACAGATGTGAAAGCCTTATGGCTCTGGTAGAATTGGCACATTTGATTTTGTTTGGTTGCGATTTATGTTTTGAGCTTGGTATGTACTTGGTAGATAGTAGACCCAGCTGTAAATGGGTGTACTATGCCAAATCGAATGCCAAATAATCGAACATCAATTCATCGACCACTATAAATCGAACGCCTAAATACTCGAACGTTCATAATATCGAATGGTTAATAAATCGAACATTCAATATATCGTACAATCAATACATCGAGTGTTCAAAATATCTAATGTTTATTTGATCGAACGTTCAACGCATCGCATATTCATCACATCGAAATATGAATTTATTGAATACTTTATAATAAGAAACTTAAATATATCCAATGTTTTGTTACCACTTTTAATATGTGAGAACAATGCAAAACTTCAAAATCCTCCATAATAAGAAGATAAAAAAGCAATTCAAAAATTAAATTACAATAATAAGATATTGAATTTATACAATTTATATAAGATTTGAGTTGATTCATTCAATTGAAGAAAAGCATTATCTTGTAAAGGTACATTTTAAAATTTTGTGTGAATTGCTATTGCACGAAGAAACTCTAATAAATGTATGTTGTTGTTATTATTTAATATTTTTTCAATCGCATTATCATCCCTTCTGCCTCTTTTTTGTGGAGTAGGTCTTCCCAATCCCGCTTTTGAATGTTCAATTGTCCTATTTGTTATAGCTTGCTCCTTATTTCCTTGTATTCTATACAAAAAGTATTCAATATATTCATATTTCGATATAATGAACATGCGATGCGTTGAACGTTCGATCAAACAAACATTCGATATTTTGAACACTCGATGTATTGAGTGTACGATATATTGAATGTTCGATTTATTAACCATTCGATATTATGAACGTTCGAGTATTTAGGCGTTCGATTTATAGTGGTCGATGAATTGATGTTCGATTATTTGGCATTCGATTTGGCATAGTACACCCGCTGTAAATATGTCTCTCACATGGAAAAGATACAAAAGAAAACAAATGAATTGAAATGATAAAAAGTTTATTCCTAGTCCACTACGACTGCATACAAAATTAGTGCATTCCTTGAAATTTTACCTTGTTTTGTACCTAAAAAATAATACAATAATGTGTAAGAGACAAATACATAATAACATTTAAAAAGGCAAAATTTTGTCACTACATTCATAAATTTTAATTATTTCAAAATATCATTGGATATGTCAGTAAACAAATTATTTTATCAGTCCAAATCTGTAGAATATCTGTTATAAACACAGAATTGATCTGGGAATTGTATAAAGGCTCACAGGCCCACTATAAACAATAACAAAAAGTAGCACTTATAGTATTCCTTATCATACTATAAAATCAAATATAATATTATACATCCTTATTGAAATTTCCAGAATTTCCTTAAGGACCTATTATAATACTTTATGAGAACTACAAGTGCAGAGCATGTGATCATTTTCTAGTCAGTCTATTCAAGCTTTTTGAATAAGCTTGTTTTAGAAAACAACATCCACACTTGTGCATTAAATCTTAACATTACGACTCAACATCGTCTAAGCCTTTATTGAGGCTTCTTTTCATACATCTCTGCAATAAAATATACACTTTACCATCAACAATTTTACTAAGCAGTGATGTGTAATTATGCTAGCTATATTTTATTTTAATAGTGTATAAAACTGCACTACTTATTGTGTATTGTCCATAGTGGGCATGTATCAGAAAGTCAAGGCTCACATGTTCTGTTGCGCCGGACTGGCCGGCGGTGGCTGAGCTTCTAAATTTTTAATCAGTTGAGCCAACCAGTGCTTGGTTGAATTATCCTCCTGGAGGCATGCTGCGAATGTGGAATCCCTCAATTGATCGGGCAGGCATTGTCTTAATGCCTCTCTAGCTCTTGCATTGTCAGACAGGCGTAGATAGCATCTCACAACATGTTTCAACAAGCGTGCGGACGGGTCTTTGGCCAGTGATAATACCATTTTTCCTAATATCATAGCTACATGAGAGAATCTATCATATGTTTGGCAAATATAGCAAAGTCCACTGTCATCTAGCAATATCTTCTGTAAAATGAATGTGGCAACAGTCTTGGATAGTTCAGATCCATTCTCCATGATACGTAGACACAGAGGTATTATTTCAGTGGTCAACAGAAATGTAATGACTTCCTGCTCATCTGTTTTGACTAATGCTCCAATGACTCCGAGGCTTGTAAGGCGAAGGTATTCGAATGGACGTGTTTTGGAAACAGTGTGGAGGAAAGGATAAAGGAATAACGGTACGTGTGCTTGTAGGAAGGCCGAACGGGTCTCGGGGTGCGAAGCGACGCATTGCATGAGCGCCAGCGCGTTGCAAACGCGGTTACTCTGGTGAGCCGTGAGCGTCGGCGGGATCATGGCCACGTAAATGTTGGTGATCTCCTGCAGCAGCGCGGCGATAGTGCCGAAACTGTGCCACAACATGGGCGCTAAGTCCGGCACATTCTCGCGCTTCTTACTCAGTTCCAGTAACGCATTTTCTCGCGTTTCAGGATTGCACAACTCCAGGATCCACGTAAATATCTTTTCCCTGTCCACGGACTGCATGTTCGCCGGGCTCTGCTGGGCACTCATGTTAATCATTGATCTTGTTCTAATGCTTTAGCACTGGCTTCTTACAATACACGTAGGCTACGTGTAAGGTTAAATTCATTGTATTTTTTGTGATATAGTTAAAAAGTTCACAGAACCATGTGTTAATTTATTATTTGCTTTATCGGGTAGAAACTTTAATACTTTGTTAACGAGATTATAATTCTAACTAATAACTATTTCTCGAAAGCGTCGGACAATCGACGACATTGACGTGACGTTTAGTTTGACAGACAAAGCTACAGAACCACAGAACACTGCAAAGAACGCTAGTGTAGTGACCACAGAACACATATACTCCTAACGGAGGTAGTGACGGTTCGGTAGTATTATTTTATGTACAGTTTATACATAATATAACGCTAGCTTAAATAGTACCAATACCCAACCCAAAGTTATAATTATAATGCAACTGGTTTTAACTTGTAGAGCCATCTTCACTGTAACAGCTGTTTTCCATATAATACTTCGCCGTAGTTAGGTAAAAACAATGGTTTAGCTGGTAGGTACTTGGTAGAAGCCGCTGGCGACTAAAGTCACTGCGTGTGTACCACAGTGTGTACCGAACATTTAAAAACCGTATTCATTCGCTGCTTCGCCACTCTAATCGGAAAACTCAATCAACTCTGTATTGTATAGTGTCTCCTCTAGTAGCTGTCTGTCGGCCTGTCGAAGTGTCGACTGTCTGTCACTTATTGCCTGCTGTCTGTCTGTATCTGTGTTTGAGCTGAAATTCAGCTCTTATTGTGCCCGTTTAAAAGTTTTAATTCTAAACTATTAAATAGTGATTTGACACTGTACTGCTTCACCATTTTCGTAAATATAATATGTGAAAGTTGTGTTACCTACGACTTCCTACCTACGTTTATTGGTTTGTAACATTTTAATTATATCTGTTCGTAATTAAACTTTTCATATTTCATCCTCACCAGTCCCGTATGACCCTGGGCTGATTTCTGTGTAATATTATCAGTCTCCGGTTGATTCATCACGTTGACGCCATTGCTGGGTATAATTAACTATAATAAACGAACTCCACTGTGTAAGCGCAACGAGGCTACGCTCGTTATTCTGTTTTCGCACGCATTAAAAGAGCAAGTTTGTGAAACTAGGTTTATTGTGACAGGTCATGAGTAAACATTCGATTGTTCAATCATACTGTATCAAACAATGTCAGAGGGTCTAGTAAGGACTAAGGACTACTAAAAACTGTAGAGTTCATACATTAGTAGTAACCTATTGTTAGCATGCAATGACTTCTTGATAATTATTATAATCTGTAGTAAATATTAAACTTCTAACTTGGTGTCAACACCAGTTGTTGAAATAACACATTCGAAAAAGATTTGTATAGCATCTGAAAGTATTTGCGAGATTGATCATTATTATTGTCTACATGTACTTGTGTGAAACATTTACGAAAGTGTATTCATAAATTCAGTGTCAGCAGAGTAACAGGTGTTTCATTGTGACCAAGGGGTAGTTCCTCTCGGAGGAAATGGAAATGCATATTTTCCTATACTATTTATAGAATTAGTATTATGTTTCTAACTTTTATTCCTTCTAAAAAGACCTAACATAGAGTTCTGTTTACTCTAACTGGCTGGTAGAAAATTGCTTCTTTATAATCAGTATGTTTTGATGTGAAACATAATCTTAAATTGTAAACGTACAATCAAACCAATTGCATAAATTTCACGTGCCTCCTGGAAGTGAGATGCGTAAAGTGTTAAAAAAAAATGGTATCATGGCATACTATATGTCCTGAAAATAAATATTTCTATTTCTAACTATTCCAATTAAATAAGTACCTATGAATAAGTATTGTATCTAAGTTTCAAATATTTATTGTATATGTAAATGGTACACCACAGACTACCTGCAGTATTGTTTCTCCTTCTCCCTTTATTTCATCCAAAGGTTGTCTTTAAAAGATTGCTTTAAGCGATAAGACCATCCATTTTGTCACCCTATGTAAAGTTTCTACATTTATATCTGTAGTTTATATAGTGTACATAATAAATACTATTGTATCTATCTATTTTAGAAATCTTTTACAAACTCAAACTATGTGTATGTATGACTACTTCTATAGATCTATATTTTTCAATATTTTTGTAGAAAAATGGAGGTGTCACATTCCCTGACTCTGAATGAGTCTGCCCTGCAACAGCTGCCAGATGATAAGAAGCCACACTTTATATTTGAATGGCTCCGGTTCCTTGATAAGGTGCTTGTGGCTGCACATAAGGTAAATATTATTATTTAATACATTTGTTATTGCAATGTTAAAAACAAATAATGTAACTTGTATTAACTTTGACTTGGTTAACTTGGTTGTGTAGTATGTAGTAATTACTTTCATCTTTTAAGAATAATAAAAGTTTGTTAGCTAAGTATTGATTTATTTTATAAAATTAGTTTATAATATTAGAACATTGCTACGATAAATTAATCATTGTTGATGTTAACTCTCTCTATCATTGTAATTCTTTCATGCAAACAATAATTTATTTTGATTTAGTGTTTGCCTCAATTGACTTGATTTGAATTGGTAACATTCTGAAACGTTATTAAAAAAAATAAAAACAATATTTAGCTAAGCAAGTTAACCTTTTGTTGTATAAAAAATGATTCATGTATGGTTTTTTCCAACAGTCTGACATAAAAAGCTGCCAGCAAAAGCTAGTGGCTCAGCTAGTGAACCTCTTACGTGAGAACCTCGGCTGTCCAGCAAGGAGGTTGTTAGCCAGAAACCTAGCCACATTGTTCTCTGTTGGGGATACATCCCTTCTCTTTGATACTGTGAACAAGTGTAATGACATCATCAAGGTCAAGGATGATTCGCCTTCCTATTTGCCAACGAGACTGTGAGTACAAATTTTTGTTTGAATGCTAGTCATGCTGGAACATCATTGTAATTATGTCTTCAAATTCAGTGCTATGAGGATAATTTAGAAACAAAAGAGAAATAGAGAAAATCCGAAAGAGAAGAGAGAGGAAAGAAAAGAAAGGAAAGGAAAGAAAGACATGGGAAGAAATGGGCATCAATCAATTGGTTTTAATGCCTGCCCAAAATAAGTGGCTTATGAATTGTCTCTCTCGATCAGAGTGTTTGCGTCCATAAATGCACTTATGAAACAGCAAAATTCTAGATTAATTAATAACATAAAATAAAATAAAACTGCAAAACTATTTCAAAACAAAGATGCTCTATATTGAGTTCATTTAATGTCACCCCTCACCCAATTTGATGTCCCATGGGGCTAGCCTAATTGTCCCATAGTTTACAAAGTATTTCTAAATGCCAAGACAAAAGGTCACCGCTAGTACATACATGAACAAAGGAGTGTTATATAATCTTAATAGGTTTGAATAGCGTATGTTAATAGCTGGCAGAGGCGTGTCAGTAATAAAACACAGCAAGTTTTTTGCAAAATGTTTGCTTAGTGCATACAAGGCAAGACTCAATTGAAATGCTAGATATGAAATTTAATAATTTAGAATAACTACTGAATTTGGCTAGCTATACAATGCCTTATTAGATTAAAAAGCATTGTTTACTTTTGTCAAAAAGGATCTTACCATTTTTAGTATAAACACAGAATAGTACAGAAGGCACACTCAACATTTTAGGTATGAAGCTACAGGTTCTTGGCGGACTCGTATTGTCGGGCCAATTCAGTTAGCAGAACGTAGTCAGACAGAAGATATAAGAGTCACGCAATAGAGAGATCTCTAAGAACTTCTAAATGAATATAAACTGTAGGTGCTGTGCAACCTGAATTGCACTTTATTATGAAGTAGCAAAGAGTTGCTTCAAAAAAAAATGATGTTTCGGAGTGAACTATCTGTACTAATCTTTGGTATAACACCATAATTGTTAGGTCTTAATGGAGTGCCGTTACTATTACACCTTATAAGGTTTTCGTTATGTGGCTAAAACAAAATTGTAAATAAAATAGGCTAAGTGTTTACAAAAAAATTAACTATCAAAATTATTTTGCAAGTTTAAGAAAACACTACTGAAAAACCGTTCAAGTGCGTGGCGGTTCACGCACATTGCTAGTTAGTTAGTTAGTTCCGTAGTTGTGATGAATATTTACGTATTTATGTGATGAGAAACCATTTTTTTTTTTAAACATTGCTCCACACTAGGAATTTCTACTGTATTGTGGGTGCGTTTACAAATTTAAACTCACATACATAAACAGCCAGACCCGGAACAAGTACTTGTAGGCCATACAAATATTTGTTCTGTGCGGGAATCGAACCCGCGACAGGCAGCGCAGCAGTCAATCGTCTAACCACTACGCCAAACAAATATTCTGTGTAATTTTACGCATGATTTCAACATGAGCCTATTAGTCTTAGGTTTAATGTGTTCAGTGGATCTCATTGTGCATTACATAATACGCCAACCAAGCATGTCCATAATAAGCTTATAACAGATTATATTTATAATCGCGTTATGTTAGTTCCATGCGTAACATAATCGCTGTATTCAATAAAGGGGTATAAGCAGAGTGTTTTATTGTATGTAACTATGTAAGCTTTTTGCTATTAACTATAGGTACCCCATTCACTATAAGATTAGACATTTAAACAAAACGTTTTACAGTCCGTTCAACCGATTTTGACTTCTATTCCGTAGGCATAAGGATGGCATTGAAAGAAAAAACGTAATTATAATACCAACTGTTTACTGCAGCTGCCATTTTTCATGCCACCAAGGCAATAGAAGTCAAAATCGGTTGAACGTACAGTAAAAAAGGTTGGTATAAATATCTAATCTTATTGTGAATGGGGTATAGGCAAAAATACAGGATTAACACTGTTACTGCTATTTGCTAATAGAAGAAATTCAATAACACAGCCTAGCCTCAGGATCGAACTTTTGACCGACGTTTAGCAGTCGCATTTACAAGCACTAGATCAATGAGGCAGTCAGTTCCATATCAGATATGATTTACCTGCCCTTTCTATTTTGTTAGCTACCTACGTTTTTTTCAGGGCTGCTATTTGTTGCTTGGGCAGTATGTACGAAAAACTCGGCAGGATGATGGGGAGATCGTATGAGGAGACTGCGTCAACCCTAGTCAAGTCCTTGAAGAACGCCGAGTCGCAAACACGGCTCGAGATTATGAATACTCTTGAAAAGGTTTGTTTTAAAAAGTTTATACAAGGTTATTGGTTATACATATATTATATGTCGGCAATCCAATAAGGGGATGTAGGAGTGTTCAACCAAATGACCCCATTTGGTTGTAGATGAACTTTTGACTCCTATGCAAATGTCAACAATTTTCGAGTCATTTGACATTTTATATTTCATACAAATAGGGGTCATGAGGGGTCATTTGGTTAAATATGACCTCTCCTACATCCCCTTAACGGATTGCCGAGATATAACCAATAACCCTGTATTAATGTACTCTTGTATCATTCATTATGTTTTAACTTCCCCAAACAATAAACATTTTAGTTTATAGTTGGATTAAGGATCGAATCGGCGATTAGCTGAATTTGCTATTTATTCAATGAGAATCTGTTATTTACTACATGGGTTGCGTTTGGGTAAAGTGACCTATAGGGGGACGCGCTTCCCTACTGCGCAGGTTTTATTCAAGTCAGACACTCCCGGGCGTTTAACACATACCCGCGTTTTTCTTAATTCTACAGTCTCGAGTGAACAAAATTATAGAACAAAATATATGACAAAAATACCAGTGAAATAGTTTCTTTTATCGTAGGAATCGTCTATGCGTTGTAGTTTTTATCTACGGGAACCTAAATTTGTACTTTTTGGTATGTAGGCAGATACCTTCTAGAATACATTATGGAAATTAGTGTTTACCTTATCAGTCAGAGCAGTGGTGGCCTAGTGAAAACGGCTGCGACTGGCAGGCACTATACTTTGTGTAAATTATTTAAACACTCTCAAAACGGCGCAGCAAAAAATTGTGAGAAAAGTCTATGTCCTAGAACCAAAAATTCGAAGACGTGACATCTACCAACCCGAACTGGGACCGCGTGGTGGATTACGGCCCACTCCCTCTCACAGAGAGGAGTCCTGTGTCCCAATAGTGCGAACAGTATCAGCTAATTATGCTATCTTTTCAATTTGGCAATTACCTACCCGTGTGTACAAAACGTCTGGCCGACTTTTTCTTGTTTGAATATTAGAACGAATTTTAAAATAGCATAACCATTTAAAAATGTTCTACTACAATCTTTGAATTTGTTAGATACATACAAAAACTCACGCCTTTTTCCCATGGGGGTAGGCAGAAACTACAGAACGCCACCTGCTACGATCCTTACAAACTCCTTTTGCCTCGTTAACGTTCATACATCTGGTCATACACGCACGCCAGTTGCGAGTACTACGCACCTGACCTTTCTGAAAAACATCCCCAATAAGGTCACTATATGTCCTCCTAGGGCGTCCCCTCCCGGCGTTTCCACTCACACTTGCTTTGTAAATACATATTGTTAGTCGCCGTTCATTCATCCTCTCAACATGACCAAACCATCTAAGCATACTCTTTAAAAAAATTGTCGCTACATCTTCTTTTAAATCGCACCGTTGTCTTATCACATCATTCCTCAGCCTATCATTCATTGTCACACCACACTCTTGAAATTGTTTATCAAAACATATTGCAGTTAAATATATAAGGTGCTATAAAAATATCTGCCACGGCTTTAATGAGAGGTAGTATTGTGTTTAAAGATTACAATAGTGAAGAAATTTCGTACCCCGGCACAGTTAAATCAATTTGAGAAAATAAAGTAGTTACATAAACATTGACTCTACTCTGCATAACGTGGTTCACAAATTACGCGCGAAGTGCACTTCGTCAATGAAAACAACTGCTATCTCTTTCCATCTGTTCTGTGAATGAAAACTGAAATCAGCTGACTAGTTCGACACTTGCAAATTTATACGTACAATTTTTTGTATGAAAAAAAAAATGACACATGATCAATAATTTATCTTTACTATTGTAATCTATAAACACAATACTATCTCCCATTGCAGCCGTGGCAGATATTTTTATAGCACCTTATATATGTCTATTGTCATGCTGCTGCCTTAGCAAAACAATAATACAAAAAAGTATCAATAGAATTCTATGAAGTTGATGAATGTGTTAATTTATTAATTTAAGTTAATTTATACATTTGGAACTATACAAGGATAGAATTCATGCAATATTAGGTTACATAAAAAACAGATCCGCGTTTTTGAAGCTGTCTGTTTAATTTAGTTCGAAATACATTTTTTATCAACCTGCATTGTACAGGCCTACCCTGTAACTTTCCACTGTTGTGTGCGTTACCTTCTCCGGCCAATCTCCCATAAACGCATTTAATTCATCACACTAGCGTTTCCTTGTCCTTCCGAAATGCCGTATTTTTTTTTTACGAATGTTTGATTTGATCATTTGACAACAGATTCAACTTATGTAAGTTTTGATGATATTATTATACTCTGATAGATCTGCGTGGGTATGGGCACGGCTGCGCCGGCGGCAGTGCGCGAGGTGTCGCGCGCGGCCCGCGCCGCGCTGGTGTCGGAGCGCACGGCGGCGGTGCGGGCGGCCGCGGCGCACACGCTGCGGCACTTGCTGCCGTTGATGCGGTTGACGCCGGCTGACTTAGATGCTATTGCTGCGGCCTGCTTGAGGGCAGCACATTCCAGTGATTATTCTTTAAGGTGAGATTTTTTGATTGATTTTATTATTGGATCGTCTACCCTGGCTTTTTAGGGTTCTCTATCCGTTGTCCGTCCGTCTATCTGTCAGCGGGCTGTATCTCATGAACCGTAACAGGTAGACAGTTGAAATTTTCACAGATTGTCTATTGCCGCTATACCAACAAATAAAAATAAAATAATATTAATAATTAAAGGCGTCCCAATACAAGAAACGTGTCTTTTTTCGGCGATTTTTGCTCGATGTTAATACGGTACGGAACCCTTAGAGTACTTCACCGATTCGCACTTTGCCGGTTTTTTTTTTTGTAGCTGACTATTAGCCCCGAGATAGCAAACTGAGTCAATGACAACTTATTTGCTTGGTAACATATACGATGCCCAAGCAACATAACATCACGCCTTGTTTCTCCGAAGGGTTTGGCAGAGCTTTGTTTACCTCTAAATATGTTTACGTACACCCACATTTTGAGGTTTAAGATAGGTAATTTGAATTATATTTCAATAGATGAATGACGGAAGTAAAGTATCCTAGGAATAACTATAAGATTTTATTGTTTCTTTTAACAGATGCGCCATTGCGGAGTTGCTTGGTGCGTTGATAGCGATCACTCAGGCCGGCGAAGTAACCAACCTGAATTCCAAATTAAAAGTTGGCGCTCAATCAGGTATCAGTACAGCGAATCGCTTATTTATATAGAATAGCACAGCTACCTTTAAAAGACATAGACGGTTTAATTATAAAAAATCATCTTTCTGACCAAAAAACATCAAAAACGATGCTTCACGAAATTTTACGAATAATAATCTACAAACACCCCCTCTCTCTTTTAATCCGTGCAATACACCCCTAATGTACAACCTTTGCGATTGATCACTTTTCACCCTTATGCTCTAAGTAATAAGGTTGCAGAACGCAGAACGATACACCTGACCGACAATGACGTATAATCAGAATTTTAGAAAGAGACAACAAGAGGTCGCACATTCGCTTTGTCTCTCACGTTCTTTTCGGTCTGTATTCACTGCACAACTGAATACGGAATGCTCAGCCCATTATCGATGTATATGTTTTCAACGTATGTTACATTTTATCTTACATTTCACATATGTGTACCCACCATAACAATTAAATTTTTACTTACAGTTCAACAAAAGAAAGACCCTCCGAAGAACGTGGTATCGCTAGACGAGGCACTGAACTTGTTGATGGGCGCGTTCCTCCGCGGCGGTACATCCTTCCTAAAGGGAGAAATCATCAAGTCCAGCTCCGGAGTTAACCGGGAAGTGCGCGTTTGTGTTACACATGTAAGTATGAATCATTTTCTATAAAATAAAAGTAAAAATCCTTTATTTCAGACCAAAAACTCCATAGGCAAGGCAAGATTGTTAGTAACAAGAATTTTTCTTATAACTAATGTCAGTAATTAAAAAGTATAAAAAGAAAAACTAGACTGCCTTCCTGTTTCCTCATTCTTTATTGTGGTTTCTTGGATGCCTTCATTTAAGAATACGTGAAGGAAATGTCGAATTTTTACCTTTTAAAGCAAAACCGAACCCGGTTCCATTAAAGTTACCCTTCAGTATTAGGGTACAACCAGTATTAATAATGGTTGTATTCAATTTAAGGTAACCTTTTAAAATACCCGTAGAAAATATAATTGTTGTAACCGAAAAATACCCGTATTGGGACTGGGGCCTAAGTCTACTAATTTATAAACGTCACAATGGTGTCATAATGGTTAGTTTTTGACAGTTTTTGTATGGAAAATCTGTCAAAAACTAACCATTGTGACGTTTATAAATTAGTAGACTAGGCCCTCTGGTTTCGGTCCTTGACGATAATGCATGTTCTTATTTCCTCAGGCTTACGTCGTGTTTGTGCAGAACATGGGAGGCGTATGGTTGGAGCGAAACATGACTACGTTCTTGAACCACGTATTAGATTTAGTGGCCAACCCTAAAGCAGCGAGCTCACATGTTGACGCCGTGTATTCAAGGTAAACAAACATAATAATATAACACGCTTTCTATAGCTACGCTTATAATGTTTTATCTACACCCATGCTATAAATCCTCTATAAAAGTTTCTGAAACAGTTAGCTTATTGCCAACATTAAGACGTGTCATAGTAACAATTTATATAATCGAAACAAGAGTATAATGTTGCACTAAATTTCGTTATGCAACTCTTTTGCTTCTTCGATCCCTTCCGGTCACCTGCTGACCCCCGCGCCGAAACATGTGAGACATTTTTCAAAATACGCTCGAGGGTACGGGCTATGGTTGTTTTAATTAGTATATTTAATAGTTATATTCACCTAGAATTTGCCTCCCTTTCTATCGCGTAACTCTTTTATCTTCTGACTACGTTACGCTCACTGAATTGGCCCGACAAGACGAGCCCGCCGCGTACTTGTAGCTTCATACCTAAAATACGGAGTGCGCCCTCTATATTATTCTGTGACAAAAATCAATAATACTTCTATTCTTCTCAGAAAATGCATCAACTTCATCCTACGCAACACTCTTGGCAAGATGCTGGGTGAGAAAGCACAAGCGTCGGCGTGTCGCGAGATCATACAGATAGTTATAAAACAGATGAACAGCATTGACTTCAACCCGGAGAACGCTAAGGATTGTAACCAGGTATATATTGATTATTAATGTGTACTGTTGATTAATGACAAGTTCAATTCAGTACCATCGACACGCCAGGCGTGTTCTTAGGGCCGAAACTGCGTTAAGCGGACGCCCGCGCGGTTCTATACAAAACTGCTGCTGCGGGTGACCCGCGCGGAGCACTTTTGTATAGAACCGCGCGGGCGTCCGCTTAACGCAGTTTCGGCCCTTATAAATTTTACTAAAATGCCGTAATATGAGAAGGCGTTTCTTGTTTTTTCTTTTATTCTTAGCAGACTTCAAAAAGTAGAAAATTAAGCTAATATAACACACACACAAACACATTTATTTATTTATTATTTATTTAATATTTCAAGCACACAAATGTACAGAGGCGGACTTAATGACATAGGCATTTGCTACCAGTCAACCTTTGGGTGATGCAGAGACAAACAGTAGTGGGTGGGTGCGATAGCGAGAACACACACACACACCACAAACTCACGACTCACTCATTTAGTGAGGGTGGAACACATGGCAAGTCCACAGCTTGTGACGTCTGGTGTGGACATGACTTTATCTATTTAAATCAGCTGTTGCAGGATAATACTGAACACGAGTTGTGTAGGCACTGCACTAAATAAAACATTTATTTCTCAGGAAACACTATTTAGCCAGCACTTACTAGTATGCGCGTTGATGGAAGCTGGTGAACTAGCGCTACAACTCGGAACTTCAGTTCAGAACCTCGTGTCTGATACATCCCTGAACATGCTTGATGCTATCTGTACCGTAAGTAATACTTTAGTTTCTTTTTAGAGTTTTTTTTTTTTATAATTTTCGTCTGAAAAGATAATGTTGACGGTTTTAATCACGTGTCAATCTGTAATAATTTATATTAAAAATCAATGAACGATGGTCATCTTAAAAGTGGTGGATATTGCCTAGGACTCTTTGGTTGATTTTGGGGGGGCACACCAATGCGCTTAATTCCACAGTAAACATAAAGTTCTTTGGCGCCATCTGTCGGGGGTAGCAATTGTCACACGCTGCTTGTCTAGCATTTCGCTAAAATCTTTACCAGTAAAACCTACTGAACTTTTTTTTCCAGGTATTAGAACATCCGTGTGTAGCAGCTCGCTTAGCAGCCGCGTGGTGTATCCGCTGCGTGTGCGTGGCGCTGCCGTCGCAGATCACGCCGCTCATAGACAAGTGTGTGGACGCTCTCGACGCGGCTAGGCCGACGCCGCATCATATCTCTGGTAATTATTATATATTTTATCAAGGGCTTGGACAGGGAGCTATTGTGGCTAAATAATAACTGCCACACGGGTCTTTGGTTTTGAGTTTTAGTTTTTTGCCACCGCGTTTCTAAATTAAAGCTATTTTTCATGTTTTTATTGGAAGTCGGTGGTATTTTTTTGTAAAAGGTTTTTATTTTACCCTTTTTATTTGTGGTTCCTACCCCACATATACATAAAAACATACCTACGCTGCGAACATAGTACCTCCTCCTTTTTGGAAGGCGGTTAAAAATCGAAGTCTTACTTTCCTCTCATAATTTGCATTATAAAAGTTTTTGCTGCATGTTAGGACAAAATTCGATAATCAAAAGCGATTTTTGAATCACGTGAAACTTCAGAGCTTTCACGTGATTCAAAAATCGCTCTTTAAAAAAAAAAAATGTTTATTGCAATTACATACATTGTTGACACACATGATTTGGAGATCACCTTTTAAGCAAAAAGATGCTTGTGTTAGGTGAAATCCGC
Source organism: Eupsilia transversa (assembly GCA_914767815.1). Lineage (NCBI taxonomy): Eukaryota > Metazoa > Arthropoda > Insecta > Lepidoptera > Noctuidae > Eupsilia > Eupsilia transversa. The sequence continues at coordinate 8,374,748 of OU611893.1, read as the reverse complement.
TCTTCCACATATCACGACAATAAAAGTATGCAAAGAAATCAAATTAATATAAAACAGAGTAATAAAGTAAAAAGAAAATACAAAAAAAAGAAGAAAGGAGCGCACTTGTGTGATGGATGCGAGTGAATTTTTGTGTGAGGGTGTGTGTACGTGTGTGTGTAAGTAATAGTGTGAGTGTGCATTTTGTTTCTCAGTTATTAAGTGTAGTTTTTTTTTCTTTTTTTTTTTTTCTGCTCTTCTTTCTTTTTTTCTTTCTTTTTTGCTCTTTGGATCATGTCATGTTTAGTTTTATAAACATCCAAACCGATATTCTGAGTATTCTGACTCTTCAATCAACTTTCCAGGTTACTCAGCTGCTCTAGCTGCTATCTTAGGCGCCGTACGGCTCTCCCCATTGGGCGTCCCACACGGTCGGGGCAAAGTAGCCTTCAATGCTGCAGAACAACTGTTGAGATCTGCCGGACAAAGCAGTAGACTAACTGCTGCCAGAACAAATGCCGGCTGGTTGATTGTTGGTGCTATTTGTACGCTAGGTAAGTAGAAATGCCCTTATTCTTTCGATATTTCTTTTCCTATTTTAATAATAAATCAATTCTTTATTGTCTTAAACGGGTTACAAAAAATTTGAGTCCCTGTATTTCAGGAGCGAGTGACTTCTTCCATTTAGGTTACAATTAATAAGCAAGTGTATCCGGCCCTGAGAGAAGCGGAGAACCGAAGTGGTAGATCATCATATTTAAAGCCACAAAGGTCTTTCAGGGACATGACCTTCAGTAAGGATGCGACCAAGAAGATTTTACTTAAAATAAAGTTTAAAAATAGAAAAAGGAAATTTGTAATTAGAATGAAAGCAAATAAAATAACATAAAATTTGCTTATTGTTATTTATTTTTCCATACTATAAGGTGTGCCCGTGGTTCGTGGTTTGCTACCCAGAATGTTACTTCTATGGCGCAACAGCTTCCCTCGCTCTGCAAAGGAACTGGAATCTGAAAAGTCCAGAGGAGACGCGTTTACTTGGCAGGTCAGTTCAACTATAATAAGATACAATAACGCAATTTCTGTAAAAGGTGATCTCGCATTGTATAGGATTTACCTACAATGAGAGGTCAGCTTATACTAGAAATGTATAGATTGAAATGTAGTCGTGTGTACAAGAATAATACCCATTTAAAAAAACACAAAACTTTCTAGTTTTTTATCCAAAATACGAACCATTTCGTTTTGCTTGTCATAGTTTACTTCAAACTTCGCCATAAAATCCCAATTTAAAAAAAATGCTGCTTTTTTCTGAGCTTGTTCTCCTCGTCCACCATTGGACAATAAAATATGTATTTAAATTGTTGTTGTTTCCCAGGTGACATTGGAAGGTCGTGCTGGAGCCCTATCAGCCTTACACAGTCTGTTGATCCATTGCCCTTCGTTAGTCAACAACGATGATACGGCCAAACGTTTGACGCAACCGATAGATGGAGCTATTGCTGTTTTGACTAAGTAAGTGTTATCATTTATACTTTTATAGTACTTGTGTTATGAACTGACTCGTCAGGCCATAAATTTCAGTAGCAATAAGAATGTGCAACGCCTCGCTAAGGTCAACGCCTTATCAGTAGTTTGCTATCTGCTCCATAAGTGCGAGCGAGACAAGTTTTCTCTCTTTCTTATCGCGTAACTCTTATAACTTCTGCCAACGTAGGCAGTAGTTATAAGAGTTACAACACTCACTGAATTGGCCCGACAAGTCGAACCCGTCGCGTAGTTGTAGCTTCATACCTAAAATACGTTGTGCGCCTGGCTTGGAGAGCCAGTTTCTCATACGTAAAATAATCGCAAAATGTATGTGTCAATTTTTTATTTTCAAGCGCGCGTAATTTATTACGATTGGCAGTTGATAAATTATTCAACCAAACACAGTTTACGCGCTTGGGTCTGCGCACACCAAGAGCATAGCAGAGCATTTTCTAAGACTACTGAAAAATGAATCTTATGACAATTCCATAGATTGCAAAATTATATACACGTCAACACCATACGCGAGCATTTTGCAGTTCGGTGTGCGCTGACCCTTGGCAACAATTTTGCGATAATTTTCATTCGAGGTATTGGCCCTCAAATAATGAATGGTATGTTAACCACCATCCTTCTTCTAGTGTCAGCACCGTAGTCCGCTCGTACGGCGGCGCGCTGAAGGCGCCGGCGGCGCTGCTGCGCCTGCGCGTGTACCTGGCGTGCTCCGCGCTGGGCGCCGCCGCCGCGCCGCCGCCCGCGCCGCTGCTGCGCCTGCTCGCGGCCGAGCTGGCGGGCTCCGCCGACCCCAGTGGCGCTAATGTTGCTACAGGTAGGATTCGACTCGATTTTCCAGGGTGTGTAGTACTTATATGTTCAAGTAGGCGAAAAGTTACATTACCTGCAATTTCATATGACACAGGTTTAGAAATAAAGGCTCCACGAAACCGATCTTTTTCTTAAATCCATGGGTTATGTTTACGACCGCGTTGCAGAAAGATTTAAAAAAAAGATGTAACTTCTATCACTCTGCCTTGCCTTTTCCCAACTAGGTCTTGATTTGATGTCGACTTCCAAGAGAGACTGCTTATCTGACCTTCACAACCCTGTAACTGAGTAATACGATAGTAAGACTGATTGTCAGGCTTACGGGCTTCTGACGACCCTTAACGAGTATCAAAGAGCCACAAATGACAGCCGGGACCAACGGCTTAACGTGCGTACACAAATGTACCTTGTGAAAAAAAATTAAACCTGCGTTGGCAACAACACTTACGTGTGAATCGTCTTAGCGCTCTCTTATAAATGACCCTTCTGAACGACAAACATAGGTAGTAAATAACACAGGATAATGCTGATTTGTGTGTGAAAATTAATTTCACCTTATGATGTGTGAATAGTTGATCCATCGCAATTTTTTTATTTTTTTTATTCACAACGCGGAAGCTCTTGGTCTGAATCTCACCTGATGGTAAGTGATGATCAGGCCGAAGGTAGAAGCGAGCTTCACCCGGAATCCTCAACCACAGACGAACTGGCTATCTTACCTCTAACTACCGGAACACAACAATGCTGTTAACATTGTTGTTATGGCGATAGGCTTATAATGTAAGAATAATAATAATTTTCTGTGCCATTATCAGGTACACTTCGAAGCGCAATGCATCCGCGTGACACCATACTGCTGGGCGAAGAAGGCTGGATATACGACACCGACCACGCTGAAATTGAGGAACAGGTAATTTACTATTATAATAGACTAGCTGTTGCTCGCGGCTTCGTCTGCGATCAACGATGAAAAGTCTTTACCTTGGTCTATCTGTGTGCTGAATTTGCCGAAACATATAAACATACAAACTTTCATATTTTCATGATATTTACATGATATTCATAATGATAATAAAAACAGAAAAAGACTAATGATTATTACTATTAGTAGTTTAGGTAGTTTATTTCTAATGATTATTACTATTAGTAGGATAGACAAGCCAGTAACTATTATCATTGCAGGCTTATCTAAGATAGGGCACAAAATCAATTTTTCGTTATTTTTATAAATCTTCTGTGTGATAAAGAAAATAGTGGTATTGTGAGCGTATTGATTCATGGTTGGTTACAATTTGGGGAGAATTTTGACCAGCAATAAAAAAACAAATGGGGTCCACGCAAAAGCGTTTTTGGTTTGAATGAGTGCGGATGCTTGTGAGCGGACTTCTCGCTCTAGCGGATGGTACGTGACAGAGAAAGAGATATAGGTAAATGCGGATCTGTGCGTGTATCACTTATATAGAGAAGACCTGGTCCCAGGAATGTGTACAATATAAGCTGATTTCGAGGCGGTTTATAACTCGTATTTGTTTGTGGTCCCGCCTGGCGGTGAAGTTGATCTCGCCGCTGAGCGCGAGCGGCTCGGGCGCGCTGGAGCACGACCCGTGCTGCCTGTACCGCGGCCTCACGGGCGCGCAGCCGCTCGGCGTCGCCGTCATCGACGCCTCCGTCTTGCTGTTCCCGCAGATATTCTCTAGAGCTGCTAACAAGCATCGGTGAGTGTTTTGCAACTCCTTTAATTATTTTATTATATTAAATTACTTTCAATTATATTTTTACAAATTAATATTCATTTAAATATAATGCCCTCAAACAGCTCTTATACAAGATACCCTAGTATGTTTACTCAAAATAAAGTTTTTGCTTGTTACTTAGTGCTGGTTCAAGTGCGTAAACGTGGGGGCGCATTCAGTCTTGGCGATTTAGATCGTCGAACGATCTAAATAGCCAAGCCGATTTGCGTGACATTGTCATATTTGCCTGCACGCCTGCAGGCTGTTCAACACTCAACAACGTACAAGTTTCACTGTACGAGGTTTCATAATTAAAATCTTAGTTTTAAAATGCATTACCGCTCCCACCACCTGTGTCTGCGATGTCGGGATAAATCAGAACCAAAATAAGTTTCAAAATGTGGCCTGTTTTTATACAACAAAAATAGAACAAGCTCAGGTTTAATATTTCAGCATAATATCTAAAGATAAGCTTACTTTATTCCACAGACAACAAATGTTAGAGCATTTCGCGGAATGTATCAAAATGTCTAAGGGTGCCCGTCAAGAAGCGATACAAGTGAACATTTACACCGCTTTGCTGTTAGCATTGAGAACTTTGGCTGAACTCAAGAGTTCGCTGGGGCAGGAAGCTGTGAAGAATAGTGCTACGGAGATTGTTATTGTAAGTTAACATGTTTTTTCATCGTTTTACTCTTAAGTCCACAACAGTAGAGAGGTATAGAAGATTTTTTTTAATAAATAAAAATGTCACTTTTTAACGATGTCACCAAACTTTCAATATTAGCACTTATTACTAAGTAAGTTAGCTTATTTCTCTGATTCATTGTTTTATGCATGTGGTGTTTACGTATGAGTAACTGATGCACTGTTATTTTACTTAAAAAAAATGTATTATGTGTTTGTATTAGTGTAATCAATTGTTGGTGAACCTAATAAAATAAATAAATATAAATGGAAGAAAAATACATGTTGCGCCTGCGTCGACTCGAAATAAATTGGGATAAGGGCAGGAGAATGATGACTCTAAGCTCTCCTCAAAATGTTGCACGAATGTAAAACATCGATCTATTTCTATCAATCGTTTGAAAATGACAGGGACAGAATGATGTTTAAATATGTTTAGTGCTAAACACATTTACTGATTTGTCGTGCAAGCAGGCCTTAATGGACAAAAATCTTTCATTTGAATAGCTTTGAGGAAAATAGGTTTAACTTGTGAGGTTAACGTGGTTAACGTGTGCAGGACGGATTTCACCAATGATAACACTTATTATAACACTCTTTTCGATGATATAATGCTTACTATGACACTGGTTGTTTTAATGTTGACAATAAGCTAACTGTTTCAGAAACTTTTATAGAGGATTTATAGCATGGGTGTAGATAAAATACTATACCACTTACTACTTTTCTCTCCTCAGAACGGTTTATCAGCAAACAGCGCAACAGTTCGCGCCGCGGCCGCGTCTTGCGCCGGCCGTCTGTGCGGCTGTATCACTGAAGCGGAGAGCCAAGCTTTATCTGAGAAAGTCATCGTTTTAGCTCGTACAGCGGTCAATAGGTACGTATATTGATTAATTGTTTGTATGATTGTAACTGAGGGGCAATTTCCGTATTTTTAAGAATGTTCACATTCGCATCTCATTCGCAATCTGTCAAAAATACAATCGATTTTGCAACATTTCTGACAAGTTTGACAGATTGCGCCATGAATGTGAATGTTTTTTATTTAAGTACGAGAATTGGCCTTCTGGTAATCTGTAGGTAACACTGATCCAACTTCTGCAATTCTTTTACAAAGGCACGTTTTTTTGCCAGAAAAATGCATGGTTGCTGTGAGAATCTCCAGATGAATGAAACCACAGGAGTGAGGACGTTGATATCATGACTAAGTCCAAAAAAGATTGCAACTTAAAATTATTTAGGACCTTTTTATAGAAACTTTCAATCAAAAATCAACTTGGGGCGGATTCGACCTAACAGTAATACGTTTTATCCGCGGAACAAGCCTTCGCTTCCGATTTTTTTTTGAATTTGTGACAGTTTCTCCATACGAAAACTGTCAGAAGTAAATCTTATTCCGCGGATAATATTTACTCCTGTTTGGTCGAATCCGCCATTAGAAAGAAAGTAAAATGTATTTGACCCAGATTGTGTTGACTACCATGAGGTGTATTAAAATGTTGGTGTACACCCGAGTACAGTCCTTTCACCATTATTTTATCGCTTGATTTTGCATCACTCAAATTACAGTGATCTTTATACTCATTGCAATAAGGTTGCTATTGGTTTACTGTCACTGACAAGTCTGTCAAAATCATAGTGATCTTTATTTTCCTTGTAATAAGGTTGCTTTTGGGTTGCTGCTGTTGGAGGTAAAATAACTGTGAATGGACTGTATGTTGTACGTACAGGTCAGTGCGCGCAGCCGCTGCAGCAGCAGTCGGCGCCGTGCAGCGCGCGCGGGGCGCCACGTCTAGTGCTGCAGCGCTGCCGGTGCTGCGGGCACTCGCGCAGGATACCGCTGCTGTTGAATTACAAGTCAGTTTTATTAAAAACACATGTGACAATCAAATTGAGATCTTTGAGGCCGGCTGGAAGTAGCGTGTCTAAAGAGAAACTATGTAGCGTATTAGTAGAATTCCTCCGTTTTATCAACCGGATACCCAAACAAGTTGGAATAAAACTTAAAATTAACTTATACAATTATTGGCATTGTAAAACCCATTTATTTTTAAAAGAGTAACCTCGGAGTTTCTTGCCGGCTCTTCTCCATAGGAAACGACCAATTGGAACCGTGCACCTAGATTCTGACGTTTCATAAGTGCCCATGTAGGTTTATGTGCAATAAAATATTTTGATTTTGATTTTGATTGAAATAATTAAATTTTAGATCGATAAAGATAAACATACACAACTGTGCAATTGATACATACAGTCTGTTTAGAAATTAAACAAATGAAGTTTATAACACTGCACTGTACGAGTAATTTTGTGTTACGTTGATACGCGGTCGGCGTTTGTGCAGCAGTGAGTGTGGCGGCGCGGCTCGGCTGTCGGCTGCGCTCGCGATCCCCTCGTCCCTCTTCCCCTCGCTCGCCTGCTTCCTAGTGCGGGGCGCGTACACAGTCTTTGAAACTTTTAGACTTTGAAACTTATGTTTCATAAGAGAATTGTTCCTCTTACAAAAGAAACCTTATTGCATTATAAATAAAAGCGCAATTTTAATATCGCATATTAAACTAATGTATAGTCTATTACGTCATATTAATTCATCACGGTATTCTTTCAGGTATGGTCTCTCCACGCACTCTCAGTGTTAGCAGACGCATCAGGTCCAATGTTCCGTGGCCACGTTGAATCTACCCTCAACTTAGCTTTAAAGCTACTGTTCAGCGCACCTCCCTTCCAAGAGGATCTACATCGCAGCATTGGAAGATTGCTGTCCGCTTTAATTACTGTTGTTGGGCCGGAGTTACAAGGTAAATTATTTTATTTCGTTTGAAAGGTACACCAACAACCTATTCACTAGAAACATTAACATAATACACACATATGCATTGAGTTATGGTGAATTAGTCACTTACAGGCGTACACAGCACTTACGTAAAAAATTGCTTAAATAATATACGCTTTAACAAGATTTTTTACTCGTAGTGAGGATAGGAAAGTTCGTTAGAAACAAAGAACAAAATATTTAGTTATAAACAAAATCGTAATTGAAATTAGAATCAAAAATTAAAGCATTACCTAAAGTTTTTAGGTATTCTATATATTGCCTAGGTATTGTATAGACTACCGGATTATACAGATTGCCGGTAACATAGATAAAGAAATTATTAACTACACGAAAAGGCACACATACAGTGAGGGTGCGAAAACAAAATACGTACACAATGATGCGTACACGCGTCGCAACGTCTCACTGGTTGCTATAATTATATCGGTTTTATCTTTAACTACTGTAATTGGCGGATAATCGTTTTATGATAAACTACAAAATTAATAATTATTACGATAGGCATCAAAAAAAGTTTTTGTGAAAACTGCCCATTTTCTTGCTGACTACATTTTTTTCAAAATCTGTGAATGCAGATAAAAATGTCTCGAAAAGTTAAGGTCTCCTAATACAATTTTCCTGTAGCTACAACGGTTAAGGTAACTGCCCTTACTGCCCCATCTCAAAAATCCACCCTGTATTAGCGTAGCTTCGTCTCGTTGTGAATTGAACTTAACGGTTTTTGTTTACGTGAATATTATATTAAAACCTAATCTTTTCTCCTACAGTTGTAGCAGTAGGTCGATTCGTATGTGCGTGCGCTGCTTTAGGCGAATTCGGCGCAGGCGCAAGGTCCGAGGCTTTAGGCTGTTTGCAGCAGTTGCAGATGTTCGCGCCCGATCACATCAACCTGCACACGCTTGTGCCACATCTCTGTGTGAGTATAATATATCTGTAATAAAAAGGTCCTGTTTTTATAATTAATTGGCGAAACTTCATAGATGCTGAAAATCGTAATTTCAAGTAACTACGTTCGACACAAGGGCGCTGACTCCTTGACCAGCTGTTTACTTTAAATTATGATATAAGGTATTTTTTTGTTTTATTGTTACAGAACCCGTCGGATCTGTAAATATTCTCCAATAACGATAATAATGTTTATTTATCCAAAGTAATACATAGATACAGGTTGAGCACAGTGGTAGATATACTAAAGAGATACATAATTGTTTGTACAAAAGTTAAAAGGCTACAAAAAAAAAACTATTTACAAAAAAAAAAAACTCTTAAACTAGGAGGCCTGTATCTTAAGAAACAGTGTTCGGCCAGATGGTTGCGTAAATTAAATTGTACCTATTAAGAGTAAAACAGTGTCGACTTTTTGTCGACTCGAACTTTTTATCTGTAAATATTTCAATGCTATTAGAAACCAATACCCATCCTCTCCGTTCTCCTACAACGGTTAAGGTAGCAGCCCTTACTGCCCCATCTCAAAAATCCACCCTGTATAATATCCTGCACCACTGTTGCTCCAAACTCTATAAGCAGAATGTATGAATTTTCAGCGCGATCTTTCAAGTTCAGAGCTAACAGTACGTCGCGCGGCGCTCTGCTGTCTCCGTCAGCTGTCGCAGAAGGAAGCCGCTGAAGTATGCAAATACGCGCTCTTGGCCAAAGACCACGTGCCTGCGAAGCCTTATTGTGGTAAGTTATGCACCTGTAAAATGGCGTGGGTTAATACTAGTAAAAGACGATAGTTTATAGCACGATAAACAGTTTAATAATAACTCAAAACTTGTTATGAAAGACCTTCGCAACACAATATTAAGGTTACGAGCGGGCGAGAACCGTTCCATTGCCGCGTACGCGCGTCGGGGCGGGCGTCGTATGTGTGTCGTGAGCGCGCGGGGCGGTGCAGCCGGCGCGGGCCGCTCGGCCGATGTCTCGTTAACCCTGCGGCAGCCACGTTTCAACCCGGAAATGCGTGTGAATGCGTGTGATATCTGTTATATACAGATTTTTTCACTATTATATAGTACTGTAGAAAAATAGATAGTACTTTGTAAAGAAGCAAAACAGTTGCCCAGAATCTTTTGACTATAAGCGCAATTCTGTTCGTGTTCGGAGCGTAGAATGATATGTTCAAGTAGTCCAGCTACAATTCTGATTGGTTGAAAGTATCATACAACCAGCAAACTGTCGGGTAAAGATGTGACGATCAACACGTATAAAACGGGACACTGCAATAATATTTTAAGAACTAGATGAGGTTGGCGTTTCCTATCTGACTACTTTGAGAAGAAAGGCAGAAACAAACTCTGAGGTCACAGTCTCTTTTGAAGTCCAGACATAATATCGGTCAGATCATTTGAAAACCATGTAGATTAGTGTCTGAAATTTATTTATTTTATTTATTTATTTCTCCTCACAATGACAAGCTTATTCTAAGTTTCACATTATTATTTTGTTCTTTTTAAGCAATGTGAGAAGCTGGTGTCTGAGTTAGGCGTAAAATGCCTGTATTACAAATCACCAGGTCCCCACCCCACGGAACAACAGAAAGTTTTACATAAAAAAGGAAAAAAAAAAAATGATATTACAAAATGGTCTTTTGAGGAAAGAACCACACTGATTGAGTGAATACTCTTTTGAGTTTGACGTTCGAAAAGTGCTGATACTCAGCCTAGTTTGAATAATAGACTTTCTTTTTTTTTTTTTTCTTACTTGTATCCCATACAGTTTCGCGTGCGTTTTTATTAATGGTTCTATCTTTATTCCTAGGAGTCGTCATCACAGAGACGGGTCTCCCCGGAGCCCTGTTCACGTTCTTGGACAGCGAGCGTGACCCCACGGCGTTGTCGTACGCGCGCGACACGCTGACGTGCTGCCTGTTAGCTGCGGCCACGCATCGCAGTGTGAGGGACTGGCTGGCCTTAGCGAAGAGAGTACTTACTATAAGATTAGGTAATAACTATATGCTGGGATGGAACATAACAATAATATCATCTTTATTGTTTTTATATTCTAATAATATTTAAAAATGTAATTGATAAGTGTATTAATTAAATAAAGGAGGTATAATCTATTCTTCTTCAAAGCGTGTCGTTTGATATAATAAACATTGAAATACAAAATTCAATCAGAAAAAAAAGTTTACAGAACTCAATACCTAAATAAAAGCCTCCAGGCATAAAGTGCGTTAAAGTCTCCGCCAGATAATAAAAAAAAAGTCGTTGACACCCGTCTACCAATGTATTCCAATATTTCTAATCGCGTTCACTGGACATGAGTTACAAACATTTTGGCCAAAACCTAAGGAAGGTTGGAAGGTACTTACTAGTACTCAATGAAAAACTTATACCAAATTCGAAGTCAAATCATTAATTTCAAATAAGTGACTTTTATTTTTTTCTTATCTGGCGCAAACTATAGTAATAATATTGACTTATTTCACATCGATGTTCGAATGATAAATATGGTTGAATTTGTGTTTATGGTTGGAATGGTTAATGGCGGAGTCATCGGGTGCCCTTTGTGTTGGTATACACGTTTTTCTTGCCGTGAAAATCTACGGTTGATTCGCCGTGTGTGTACATGGTTGTCAGTGTTGTATGGATCGCTATGGAAGCTTGTTGACAGACACGGCGGCACTACGTCACGGTGCCGTGCGCGTATACAAGCTCACACGATTATGTTATGATTCGGCTAGCGTGCCGTACTGTAAAGAAACCGTGCCGTGTAACGGGCCTAAGGGCCTTTTCACATGCACACGGTCGCCGTCTAGACGGCGCGGTTCTGTGCCGTGCGTGATAGCGCTATCACATGTATATATTATCGTGACTATCAATGGTGCCGATTTGCTTGTTCACAAACTAAACTAAATTTAAGTTCAGTGCATATTTTTCTTTGTATTTCAATAAGGCACTGATTAATTTGACAAGACTAAACTAAAATTTATCTTCTGTCCTTTTCCTAATGAAATGGAAAGAAAAAGATGCACTGGACTTAAATTTAGTTTAGTTTGTGAACAACGGAATCGGCACCAATATGTGATTAACCCTAATCAGAAAATCAAATGATATTTGCAGAAGACAGCAACAATCCTGAGACGGACTTCGATGCGGAAGGTGACGATGATCAAGCAGAGTTCCACGCTGAATCTGAAACGTCTACACATCCTGCGGTACAGTCAAGATGGCCGACAAGGGTATGTAATAAATTATTAAGGGCGAATTTGACCAATACAAACTTAACGCGATCAGCACATAAACCAAGTTTAAGAACTGTCAGTGTCATTATTTTCTTTGGGATATTGACACTGACAGCTCTTGAACTCGGTTTAGATATGCTGATTGCGTTCAGTTTCATTGGTGAAATTCGCACTAAGTCTCTCTTAGACCGACACCCGACAACCGACATTTCCCGAAGTATTGACAAACTAAGTGGTAGGCGGGGCACATTGCTCGCAGAACAGATGGCCGATGGGGCCGAAAGATTCAGGAGTGGCGACCGCGTACCGGAACGCGTAGTGTTGGACGGTCCCCCCAGGTGGACCGATGTCCTGTTGAAGGCCGCAGGAATCCGTTGAATGTTAGAAGAGCACTGAACCACCCCTGAATCTACATTGACAGCGCGCAGCTCCTGTAGCGTGCAGATAACAGTACCCACTGGTCACGATGTCAAGTGCCCCATTTTTTGTGGGACAAAACCACATTTACACTCCAAGGCGGAGTCATCAGTGAATCTCCACCTGACGAGGTTTTCTTTGCTTCGGCTTTCCTGAGTCTGGAGTTTATTTAAAAAAGAGAAAGAAAGAAATAAAATACATTTATTTGCGGTAAACATAACGCAAAGAAAAAACACAAGAACAAGTGGGGGGAAAATATGCGTCACATCCACGCAAAACGGCCATCGCTCAGCATAATGCTGCGACCCTAGGCGGGATAGAGCCCCAACGCTGGTTCCAGGTAAGCCAAGGCAACTCGTGTCCAGGAGGGAGATTTGTGGTTTATCATACAAAAAAAACTGCTTGAAAGCATACATTCTCGAAGCTGTTATCATTTAATTTATCGTCTGTTACTTTCTACTCAGGTGTTCGCAATGGAGTGCATTCAGAAGATAATGGGTGCGTGCGAGGCGACCGGTGACAGCGCACACTTCGACCTCGTCAAAGCCAAGGAGAAGCTACAGAATAACCCAGAGGGTATGTACAGGAAACTTACTTTATCGAAAAATGGGACAATTCGATACAAACTTAATGGCCGCTTGGAAGTTAGCTACTCGCTGCGCAGTACCGCACCCCTCACCCCCGCTAGCACATGAAGTTGTTACTGCGCAGTGATTCGCCGATTGTTCCGAGCCGCCATTAAGTTTGAATGGACCTAACCTGGAGTAAAAAAAAATACGTTTCACGGCAACAAAAATGTAATGAAATATCCTCAAGGATAGCCTAGTTCAAAATTGTTTGCAAGACAGAGACAGCGTACAACGACGGCTTGTGGTTCGGTGGTAATTTTTCACCACCACGTAAAATTTCCGTTTTGTGTGACAAGGAAGACAGTACACTTATAAAGTATGCGTATCTACTCCATTTTGACCCAATTAATGTTACATTTGTTAGGATGTCGTAAAAGTTTATAAATATTGTATCTATGTTGGTTGCGATTGTGTCGGCATCTACAACGCCACATGCGAACTACGCATCAAAGACCTGACGACACACAAATCCAGCATCGCGCAATTAGAGTTTACCGCGCGATCAACATATATAAGACTATACGACATCAATCGTTGGGCAGTTGCCCGCCAGACACGACACCCGTCTCGTCGGAGGATCCTCCCGTTTCAATAGAGGATGAGTGAATTTTACACCCTGTCCCTCATATCTCTAAACGATTTTAAATACTACCTTCTATTTTCAGGGGACTACCTATCCATATATCTATCAGACCTAGTTCGCATGGCATTCGTCGGGGCCACAGGCGAATCTGACGCGCTTCGGCTATGTGGCCTGAAGACTTTGCAGATGATCATACAGCAGTACGCTAGGGCGCCAGAACCTGACTTTCCTGGACATCTGCTGTTGGAACAGTATCAGGCACAGGTCAGTTCTAGAATAAATTACCTGATACTTCTGTAATTAAAACCGTTATAAATGATTAATATTCCTTAAGACTTATTTACACATAGGTCAGTTTCTTGCTCATCCAAGGTCAAGCATGTCAATGCTTGTCTCGATGGCGAGACTTTTAAACTTATGAGTATCGTGCGCCCTCTTTACACGAGTCGACTTTTTTTTAATCTCCTTTCGGTAATCGTTGAAACTATTTCATTCAAGAAACTCTCCTCGTGTAAATGACTCATTATCGTTAACGTTGAATTGATGCCATAAAATTACAAGGCAATAAAGTGGTCAAAAATCTTTGAATGCCTTTTTTCCATCCTGTATAATCCAAGTTTTTCTCAGGAAAATGTCCCTGAGGGCGTTTGTGCACTACACGGAATTTTACCTTTCGGATGTAAAATCTCATTCCTATTTTTTTTTTATACCTATATTTCCCGGATCACGTGATATTTACTTGAAAATCGGACTGCTGGACCGTAACATTCCTTATAGTGCACAAACGCCATTATACTCATGCTATTGTATACAGGTAGGCGCCGCGGTTCGTCCCGCGTTTGCCGGCGACACAGCGTCGCACGTGACGGCGGCTGCGTGTGACGTGTGTTCCGCATGGATCGGCTGCGGGGTCGCCAGGGATATCAACGATCTCAGGAGGTATTTTGAACTATTATTCGTTTTTAGTTTTGTGCTGTCCGCCTATGGAAGCTATCATAATAGAATGGAAGTGGTAACATCTTAAATAACGCGTCAACGATATAACACACAAGTGATAAATGGCTGCATTTTTGCATTAACGTGTTGTTTAAAAAGACCAAATTAATCTAACATTAACCGGCCCCGGCTTCACACGGGTAACAGAGCATATATGCCTACATTTTTATTTCTGTCGTAGTGTTGTATCACCCTGTTGCGTCATATTTCAGAAAATTTACACAAAACCTTAAATACAGCTAAAGCGTTCAAGTATTACGTAACGCAATTTTTGGAGATTTTTGGCCTCCCCCCCCCCATGTAACGCGCCGTAACGTTTTATTCTGTACTCGTTTTATTCTCCCCCCTAGTAAAACGTTACGTACACACCAATTGACCATTTTTAAATAAAAGTCACAACTATGTGGCGTAAAGTACCGGAAAGTCGCGTCACGTAACACGTAGTTCAAACCCCTCCAGCCCCTGTAACGCATCGTAACGTTTTACAAAACCCCCCCCAAATTCGTTACGTAATACTTGAACGCTCCCTAAACCTTCCTCATGAATCACAGCTCCATCCATTGGTGAAAACTGTTTGAAAATCCGTTCGGCAGTTTTTGAGTTTATCACATTCAGACAGACAGTGGGACTTCGCTTCATAATAAGTAGTGATAATGATGTAAACTTTAAGGAAATAATTATTTTCGTTTCAGAGTTCACCAACTGCTAGTCTCAAGTTTAGATAAACTAAATACAAAAGGCAACACCACATTAATTTACAATGAAAGTATGGCAACACTGGAGAAGTTGTCTATTTTGAAGGCATGGGCTGAGGCAAGTTAAATTTCGTTATTTCCTCTTATCCCCTTGTGACTCCAATCAATTATGAAAATATTCCATTTTTATATTACAAAATTGCAGTAAAAAATACAAGATGTATTTCAATATGAATATATTATTTACAAGTAAATAAAATTAGAGGAGAACAACAAACAGATTTTTTTTATTAAGTATAACAACTTTTTTGATTTTTGATCCAAACCAAATTTTTCATAATTTCAAATAACAGGTATACATAGTAGCCATGGTTAGCAACGGCAGCGCCCCGGGTAGCTACGTCAAGCATCTCGACACGAAACCGTTCAACAACCGCGCGGAACTAGCAAAATGGCGCAACCAGTTGCTTCAGAACAACAACCAGATCGACAACGCGGAACCACAAACCCCTGAGGATGAGGAGTATGGGGAGTTCGAGTCCAAAGGAGAGAGTCTGCTCAAATTGGTCGAACCGGAGTTGGAGAGTTTGGGCGAGAATTGGATTGCCGCGTTGAAGGATCATGCGCTTTTGAGTTTGCCGCCTGGTAAGTGTGAATACTTTTAGGGTTCCGTATCTACAGGGTGCCAACAGGACTAAGCCCTACCCTATCACTTTCGCTGGGTACCAAAATGAAGTACCGAATCAGTCTTCAAAATGGCTTTCCATGGACATAGGTCTAGTCTTGGTTGGATTCCAAATATTTTCTACACTTTACAAAAAACCTTAATACTGTCTGCTAGGTGGGTTACCAAATTCATGGTTAGCCATCATTTTGGTGACGACCTATTTGAATAGGATCCGTTCTCGTAGATGATGCACCTGCAGCGAATTTTTTTCACGGCATTTTAGCCCATTGCAGGTTTATATATATGAAGTCCTGGGGTTCCATTTAAACCACTTCGGAAATGAATGATATGGAATGAGGATCTACTATTGATTATTATTCAAAGAAAAACAATTTATATAATGGTTATTTATGCAACTGTTGTATAATACCTAATTATAACCGTTGCATATAAGACTTCATCTACACCCTAGATAGGAATCCTCTGTAAAAGTTTCTGAAACAGTTAGCTATTGCCAACATTAAACCGACCATAGCCCGTACCCGCCAAGCGTGAGGTATCGTATTTTGGAAAATGTGTCGGCATAAATAAGCGATAATAGATAGCGAAATGTAATTATCTTATTCGTGATCTCCTGACTTTGATTATATGTAAGTTAAAACTTGTTTCCACAATAACAACTTAATGATCTCCTAAGAACTACAGGGCTATCCTACTCTTTTGTTGTGCCCGATAGGGTGTATAATGATCTTAATTATATAGTTACCACCTAAGTACACATTATGGTAAAACAATAAAGATATTGAGTATCTCCATTCGTCTTGCTAATGGTTTATCAGAAGAAACGAGCTCTTTTGAAACTTTCAATATACATTCATTCTGCCTTCGCATTCGGCCATCCTAGCCTTTTCCCAATCATGTTGGGGTCGGCTTCCAGGCTAACCGGATGCAGCTGAATACCAGTATTTTACATGGAGCGACTGCCTCTCTGACCTCCACAACCCATTAACTGCGTAATACGATACCCCTTGGTAAGACTGGTTGTCAGACTTTCGGGCTTCTGACGACTCGTAACGACTGTCAAAGATCCACGAATGACAGCCGGGACCAACGGCTTAACGTGCTTTCCGAACCACGGAGGAGTCTCGGTATGTAAAGATGGTCACTCATCCACGGACCAACCCCGGCAAGCGCAGCTTAACCTGATGGATCGACCCGTGCGGCTGTTATTACTTAGCCATTCCTCCTTTGAAAGTTCCAATATTAATCATACTTATTTTGTGTACAGAGTTCGCATCCCAGCTGCCACACGGCGGCGGCGCGTTCTACTCCGCGGAGACAGCGGAAGCGTCGCGACAACACTACGCGCGCGCCTGGCCCTCGCTACTGTACGCGGCCTCGCTGAGGTTCAACGCTAATATTGCACAGCCACAGACTGATAATGCTGCTGGTATATTTTGTTTTTTTTTTAAGGTTATAATAAGAATATTTTGATAAGAAGTTTGTAATAAGAAGCTCTATAGTCAGTGAATATGAAAGTTTACCCAAAAACAAAATATCGATACGAACAAAGGCATCGCTTATCCACCATTTTGAGGTGACATCTAACATCTCGCTAAGTAAAATGTCTTTTCAATTAGAAAAAGGATGTTATAATCATGTGTAGGAGTGATTTCATAATGTTTATGGCTGCATAACAGTATGCCCCCACCTTTCGCTGGCTAGAAAGTCTAGACAATGTAAATAATGCCATCATAATATTTCAGCAGATAAATCTGAAGGCGCATTAGATAACAGATCCACGAAGACTGAAAATGGCAACTTTGAATTCTTCGAACCAGTCGACGAGAGATTCCATCTATTATTCGGTAAGAATTAATCTCTCCTTAAATCTGAAAATGTTACTTTAAAATTCCAAAATGAACATAAAAGTTATAAAAACTAAAACCCAACTACAACAAAAAGTCAACTAAAAAGGTAACAAGACCTCACAGACAGACAAATAAAAAATCGACTGACCGAATGACTTTGTCCTCTTGAGGGCGCCATATTCAATTTAATGTGACATCACATAGCCTAAGTTATGTAATCAGCAGACGACCAAGACGCTTCCAACGATACCCCATTTGTCAAATTATGGTGAGCAATTTAGAAGTTATGGAACAGATGAACATACATACATACCGGTCAAAATCATAACCCTCCTTTTTGCTTCGCCGTACACATTTAATTACCAGACGGTAATTAAATGTAATCTAAAATAAATACCCTCTTCTAGGTATTTGCACGGAAGCACTCTGTGCACAACGGGACATGACCGACGAGAATATAATCTCTGTGCTATTATCTCTGGTCACTCTTCTCGATGCCCCAGAAAACAGAGCCAGATTACTGAAAGACAGGTAGGATAAATTAAAATTCTTATTGAAATGTATAATTATTTTACTTCAATTTAATGACAAAAATAAAGGAGCAAACACTCTGGAAATATTTTTGGAGGGGAAATTCTTTTCCCAATAAAAAAAATACTATGCAAAACAATATCCTATTGTCTCGTTCTCAGATCGCTCGCTATTGAGCTGTGCCAAATCATCCACCGAACAGGCCTCACTCAGGAGAGCATTGAGGCCTTACTTCTAGCAGCTGATGTGCTGAAACTAGTCATAGATGGCGCCAGGGAGCAACTGCATGCCAGTATGCAGGCTAAGATTAAAGGTAAGAATTTAGATGATGATTCCCGACAAACTGAAATTTTATTTATATTTCCATGACATAACCTAACAGCAAACTACGAATTCGTGACATTCCATTTTTTCTCCACAGAACTAGCACCAAACGAAGCTACAGACGGGTCCACCCCTCAATCAGTTCTCGAAGTAGTCCACACACTAGGCGAGGGAGGTCCCACAGGCGACCTCCCTCCCGGCAAGTCCGTAGTGTTCGCGTGCCTAGAGGCATGTCTATGTCTGCTCGTTCGGAGGCTCCCGGCCTTGTCTCCAAAGAAACATGGCGGCGCTGTAGGTGTCATCGGAGTGCCCAAAGGATTGGGCGTTCATGGAGATACGTTGTTGGTGAAGAGTCTTTCAGCCATGTCAGAATTGCCCTCCTTGACTAGTCCTCAGGGTAAGTTGTTTTGAAAGCTGTTTTGTTTCACGTACTTTTGTTAACGTCATTCTAATTTTATTGCGAAAAATGGCTGGTTTTTAGTAAAATTGTTTTTCATTGTGAGCTTTTAAAACTGCGCATACGCATATTTTGTTCTTAATGCGTACATACAGTTGTTGGGACATCTGATGGAAAGTGTCTGCCGTCATTTATAAACTACTGCAATATCCCATGGAAACCATTACTTAGACGGTCAATGTGGTATCAGTTCATGACTGTGTTGCTTAGGAATAGTTGAATGACACTAAAGCAATGCTCTTTGACAGAAGTAACATAACATCACGCCTGTATTCCCCGAAGGGTTAAGCAGGGGTGTGCCTTTAGTACACCCATATTTCACCAGTTATGTTTAAGTCCCATGTAACAGGGGGCCAGCCTATTGCCATTAACCTGGCATAAATCCAGACTCCGGACTGCTACTGAGAAATCCCAGATGGAAAAACCCATTAACACTTTGCTCGACCTGGGAATCGAACCCAGGACCACACGCTCAGCAGTCGCATTAACGACCACTAGACCAACGAAGCAGTCCAAGAGAGCTATAGAACTAACTACGTATGTTATAGCCTGTTTATAACCTTTCAATATATTCCAGGTGCGCTATCAATCTTGCCAACAATCCTGTACCTTGCAACCGAAATCCTCCGCGAGAGTAAAGGTGAAGGCGCTGCAGCGGAAGCAGGCGTAGTGTTGCTGCAACGAGCATCGGAGTGTCGCGTCGTGAGGTTGCACGAACACACCAAGCAACAACATGCGCAACTGTTGCAGAGTGCGCTCGCTAAACTAGTGGAGAGGGTCAAGAGTGGTAAGTGAACGTAGAAATGCTATGAGCAGTAAATTCAATAGTCACATGTTTTTTTTTTGTCAGAAGCTAAAGAAGTTAGCTTCTGACGAAAGAAAAGGGCGAGGAAATCTTTCTACGCTGAAGGCTAATTGCGTGATTTTGAATGCTCTTGACAGTATGAAAATAAACCGTTTTGGCAATCCAGAATTCAAGGCATCATCTAACCAATGTATTCCAAATAGGATGCGGCCGAATTGGCGCAATTTCTGAACGAAATTACGTTTCTCGTGCAATAGCCCGATTCGCCGTTTCGTGCAAAATCCTATTTTTGGTAACCAAGATGTCGCTACCCATATTGATGACAGAAGTCTCACGTTCATAACATAACATCATGCCTTGTTTCCCAGAAGGGTTAGGCTGAGGTGTACCTATAGTAGGTATACCCACATTTCGCCAGTTATGTTTAAGTCCATGTAAGGGGGTTCATGCAGGGGGCGAGCCTATTGCCATCAACCGGGCACAAATCCAGACTGTGGGCTGCTACTGAGACATTCTAAACAGAAAAACCCAGTATCACTTTGCCCGACCTGGGCATTGAACCCAGGACCTCATGCTCAGCAGTACCGCTTGCGACCTGTAGACCAACGAGGTAGTCACACGTCTCAAGTTTCACGTTTATTTTACTTTTATTGAGACACAATTTCGTCAAAATCAAGGCGAGCCAATAGATTTTCCAGGTGAGCTAAGTTTCTTAAACTGTGGCGGAAATGGGCCAACACTACTAAGATTTATTCATAAGGTAATCTATATACACAAAAAATACAAAATATGGTTTAATTGCCTTTATTCCTAAATGAAATGAAATAATCTATTATTCGTTTAATGTGAGCTGTGAAGAGGTTTTCCTGATAGTAATTTGTCGATATTAGAGCCGGCTAGCTGGCCGACTGAAGTACTGGCACGCAAATTCAAATGCCTTGCCACCCCGTGGCTAAATAATAAATAATCCCTATCTACTATAACTATAATATCTAATCATTTCATTCGTTTTAACCAATTTTATCATAATTCCATAGACGAGCCAGAGCAACGTATCGAGCCAGTAATAGGCGCGCGCGGCATGGCCGTCGTGCTGAACAGAGCGACGCCCGCGTCGCCGCTGCACTACCCCTGCATCAACCACTTCAGGCAGTGTCTCGAGACGAATGATAATGAGGTATTATAAAACAGTTTTATAATGATTCCGATTTTGGACAGCTTTCGGTATTTTATAAATAAGTGTATGAATTAATTTTACGCACTATAGTAACATCCTTACTAATATTATAATACATGGCATTTGGATGAAGAGGAGCTCGTGGCTAAGTAATAACAGCCGCACGGGTCGATCCATCAGGTTAAGCTACGCTTGCCGGGGTTGGTCCGTGGATGTGTGACCATCTTTACATAATTATCGAGAATCCTCCGTGCTTCGGAAAGTACGTTAAGCCGTTAACCTCGGATGTCATTCGTGGATCTTTGGCAGTCGGTACGGGTCGTCTCTATGCTACGTATATGCCTGTTGGACGTACGTTTAGCGTCGAACTTGAAATATTTTAAAAGGCATCTTATTTTAACATAGGTATATATTTGGTATACTTATATCCAAAATTAGCTTACATTCAATCGAATCGAAAAAAGTTTGCTCGGTCGAGCTAAATGTAATGAAATTATTTGGTGTCGTTGATACATTTACCCATTTTATTGATTATTAGTTTTTGTTATGGTTGCATTTCTTCCCATCTCTTTCGGGAATAGAAGCGTGTTGTTATATAATCTGCCCCGTCCCAGGTGTTCTCGTCGTGCTGCTCCGTGCTGCGCTCGGTGTGGTCGAGCAGCGCGTCCCCGGCGTGCGTGTCGTGGTGGGCGCGCGGGCTGGGCGCGCTCGTGGTGTCGCGCGCCGCGGCCGCGCGCCGGCCCGAGGACATGGCGCACACGCGCGCCGCCATCGCCGCCTTCACTGCGCTAGACGAGCTGGTTAACGCTGCACCGGACTCTGCGCGTGAGTCGATTTCTATGTTCGAATATAGCTGCGTATCCTGGTGGGTGCGAGGCTCAGCCACTATAGTAGTCGCACCACTCACATATCGCACTCGAGGGCGGCTATCACACCCTTCGCAACCCTTAGTGAACTTGTCAATGCTGCACCTAATTCTGCATGTGAATTGATGAATTAGTTTCTATGGCGTTAGTCGGCTATTGCAAACCGACTAAATCAACAAATACGTAACTTGTTTTTAGAACCGACATTACCATTACAGGAAGCTAAGTCTACTAATTTATAAACGTTAAAATGGTCTCTCAATGGTGACTTTTTAACAGTTTTTGTATGGAAAATCTGTCAAAAACTCACCATTAAAAGACCATTGTAACGTTTATAAATTAGTAGACTTAGGCCCCTGGTTGTAACCCAAGTAGTTTTATAAAAAAATGTATTTTTCATAAGGGTTTTAGAAAGATACATTTATGACACCTTCATCATAAACCAACTCACAGTTTTCATTGATAGTAGACTACTGCACTGTATAAATGTTCATATAATATGTTGAAGACCTCATGGCTAAGTAATAACAGCCGCACGAATTGATCCATCTACTTAAACTACACTTGCCAGAGTTGGTCCGTGGATGAGTGACCATCTTTACATATCGTGCCTCGGAAAGCACGTTAAGCCGTTGACCCCGGATATCATTCGTGAATCATTGGCAGTCGCTACGGGTCATCAGAAGCCCGGAAGTCTGACAAACAGTCTTACCAAGGGGTATCGTATTACCCAGTTACTGCGTTGTGGAGGTCAGATAGGCAGTCGCTCCATGTAAAATACTAGTATTCACCAACATCCGATTAGACTGGAAACCGACCCCAAGTTAGTTGGGAAAAGTCTAGACAGAATGAATGACTGCACTGTATAAATGTTCAATACACTAATCATTCAAATGTTATTTTATACGCTGCTTTGTAGAGGAAGGACCTAAAGGTAATAACATACTATTTAAAATCATAAACAGTAGTTCAATCACAAAACAATCTCTCTCATACTATAAAAACGTAAACACTTGTTCAACGTGTTTCTAATACCATTCTTACATCGAACTCCATATTATATAAATGTCGTGTTTAAAAGGACTTTTTTTTGGGTGGGAAATTATCAAATAACTTCTCCCGCTCTGGGTGGAGCGGGAGGGCGTGTCAGACTCTTACTGACTAAAACCCACCCGTGTTCCTTCAGTTGCCTGTGTGTTGCCAGGGGCCATGGTATCCCTTTCGGACTTTCTCGCAACCCGTGTTTAAAAGGCCTAAACAACTGATAATAAATAGGGTTTTGTGGTTGTAAAGTTAATGTCTCATATTGATTCAAAAGTTACATTTTTAATTATTGACTTTTGCACAAGAACATAAATAATTCCTACTTACAGGTATCAAGATGCTCTGGCTTCTAGTACCGATAGTGATATCATACTTACGCGAGGGCACAGAGTTACAGCGAGCCGCGCCACACGTCCGTGCGTTACATGAGTTTGCGCTCCACTGGCTCACCAGGGTCGGACCTAAGCATCCACAGGTATGTGAAACTATCTGGTAAATATTATAGAAGACAAATTAACATAGACAGCTACGCTAAGTGC
This sequence comes from Eupsilia transversa, assembly GCA_914767815.1. Taxonomy (NCBI): domain Eukaryota; kingdom Metazoa; phylum Arthropoda; class Insecta; order Lepidoptera; family Noctuidae; genus Eupsilia; species Eupsilia transversa. Next base: position 8,351,368 of record OU611893.1, on the reverse strand, counting down.
CCGTTCACACGGCGCTATTCTGTGCTATATTTTACGCTATAATGTTGGGATCACACGTCAACATCGCACTGTAGATACGGTTAAAATAAAATGCACTATGAAACTGCCAAGTGATCCCAAAATTATACAGTAAAATACCGAACTGATCATCGCTGTGTGAACGGAGTCTCAAACAGCACTGAAAGATCGTCTACAAGTGACGTCTTCAGCTTTGGTGACTTATTGAATCTTTGGCCATGGTATGAGAAATTCTTGTGTATCTCGTGCCGACACGAGAGAAGCCGAAGGCCTACGTCGTTACCCCTCATTAAAGTTTCTGAAGAGAATGTTGCCTGAATTCCATAGATTTAGAGCAAATTAAAACATTGGTGATAGCAGCTAATATATTAATCTCCTCACAGATTCGCGAATAAATACCTCTGTCAAACTGCATTCGTATTGCAATCGACGAGCACTCCCTACCAGTAAACACTTTATCTTAGTGACTTTATATTAAAATACAACTATCTTTTTTATTCAGGAATTCAAAACAATGATGCAACAATCCTCCGAGCTACGGAACAAGCTAGAAAACGCGTTGAAAGCGAACCAAGCGAGCACGCGGGCCGGTCGCGCGGCCCAGTCGCGACCACTGTTCGACGCGAAACCGGCTAAACCAACCATACAACTGAAGACAGACTTCAGCGATTTTAGGTAAACTAAGCAAAAGGATTATGAATGTGAAATGATCAAATTGTGTGAATGACATTGAAGTAACACTTAATTTTATCGTCATCTAAGTTTAACTGTTAGTTTAACTGTTTGTCTTTTTAAAACTACATCCAAGACTCAGCAGAGAAATCTCTCTTATTCATGTGAACTTTACGCATTGAATATCTTGTAACAGTCGGAACATAAAATTATATAATTGCGTTTCACTTGTGGCTCTAATGATATCTGATCAGCCCACTATCTATTATACATTTGTAACAGCGAATCAATTTTCACGCCTCCCCCTTAAGACCGAGGCCAAATATTTTTTTTGATATTCGTTAATCCAAAATCTCGACTAATTATGAAGTTATACTATAAAAACGCGAAATTTCGCGGGTATTCTGGTATAATATAAAAGAAGAACTTCGCCCCTTAAAATAAGGGATCAAATTGTATGGATAGAGTGAAAAATTGAGTATTTTAGTATTACGATATATGCCCAGTGGCTAGTATAGAGAATATAACTCGGGCGATTATTTATTTTACGCAAGGGTTCCTTGTGTATGTTTTATGTCTTGTATGTGTAATGTCTTATTATTTACTCGCCTTGTAGTAAATATAATACTTGTTTTAAATACTGACTGTCCTGAGAATTTTTCTAGTGACTGATTCTGTAAGCCGTAAGCCAACTCACACAGCGATCTAAGTTTGGGGTGCCCTTAGATGCTCTACGGCAATGCATGATGCCCCATAGTGTAACTTGTATTTAATAAACATCGCAATAAGCGATACAACACTAACTGGAGAACGTATTTGATTATACGTTAAAACATTTTTTTTGCAACTACATTATGATTAACTGCCCATTTCAGATACTGTTTTGCTCGTTCTTTTTGTTAGAATATTGCTTGTTTAGCATTATAATAATGAATTTAAACCCCAACTAAACTTCAGATAAAATGAGTCTGCAGTATTGTATTTTATTTTTAACGCATTATATTAATAGAAATGACGTAGAGAATGAAGTATGCACAATTTGTACGCTGACTATAATATTAACCATTCCATAACTAAGTTATTAAAAGCATTTGCTTGCGAACACTAAACTGATACATAAATATTTTATATTTATACAGATAACTCCTCATTTTAGTAGATTTAAGTAATCTATTTCTATAAACTTGTAATAAATTTTAGAACAATAATATAGAGTAGAGAGATGCCTAGCGATCTCGTTATATAGTAGATATTAATCCCCTATATTCGTAAAATAATCCAAGATTCTTAGAACCGAATTAACAGGCATCCAAACTAACACAATGTTTTGACGAACGATTGACTTAATAGAAAAAAATACTTAGGCGTCCTATTTAAAAGCTATTGAGCGTAGTGTGAATATTGCGCGAATACGCGATCGTCGCGTCCATATGTCACCACATTTTGTTCGGTGAACTTGAATGCGTTGTCGCGCCGACAGAGGGCGCCTTACGGTTTTCCGAATAAAAAGTGACAAAATATGGACGCGTTGATCGCGTATTCGCGTGACAATCGCAGTTCGCACAGTTCGAAATAAAGGACATGGCAACTGATTTCTCATATAAGGATAAGGGGAAAAAGTGTACCTAAATTAAAAATCATACTATACGATTAAAATAAAATATACGTAGCAAATATAGAAAATAATAAAATACTCGTATATTTAGAAAATTAACGTTTTTAACGAAATGAAATTATATGGAAATCAACAGTCCTGTGATAGTTCCTTAAAACAGTTTTAAATTATGACGATTTTATTTAAAATTTTGCACATATGAATGGAATGGCGATAAAAAAAAAACATACTTTTACGGTATTAAAATAAACAAATTCTCGAACTATGATTTCTGTCTTATTTCAAATGGCTTCAAGTGCTAGCTTCTTATACCTAATTATTTTAAAATAAAATTTTGAAAGAAATTATTCGATCTCCATTTCATTCATATCGCGCATGCGGCGACAAAAGATCCATTATGCCAAATTTTTATAGATAAGAAAATTTCTTTAGTATGCTTCCATTTACACATGTTTGAGTGCTGTATCCCTTGTTCCTACAAATAGGGGTTTTGATTGTTTTTATAAAACAATCGCAAACGCTCGTAGCTATACTTACTAATATAATAAAGCTTTGTGTGAAGTGCTGTTCGTTTGTCTGAACGCCTACGACAAATTAAATTGCTAGTCAATTTTTAACAAATTGACAATAAATTTCTCTTAAAAACGTTTTGTTTACTCTTTTGTGACGTCATTTGTTTCGCTGTCATGTGACGCAAGATGAAAAAAAAAGCTTTTTACAAGCTTCTTTATTTTCGTACTAGCTGACCCGACAGACGTTATCCTGTGAAAATTTCAATATGGCTTTGAATTCATACATCATAACCCTCCTTTTTGCTTTGCCGTATTCGGGTAAAAAAACCTATTGAAAAAAGTGCCGTCTTTCCTGAATTTTCCAAATTTTCTTTTCATTAAAACATAGGTAATTTAAAAAAAAAACGCCAATTCGGTCCAGTCGTTCTCAAGTGATGCGCTTACCAATGAACAGCATTTCATTTTTATTTATATAGATTTCATAGGCAATCAGGACATTATTATTTTGTGCTTTTTGGTTATGAAATCGTCAAAAGATAATTCTAAAGATTACATTACCACGATCCATAGTTTTAATTAGTACAGTCAAATTCCCTATTTGGGCTTTTATTAATTTTATGATAGCGCTGAATTATTTTACATTTTAAATTATTTTGTCTTCAAGTCAATTATATTTAGCTTTTTAATTTTAATAAGATTATATTTATGTAGCCCTAAGTTGCCAATCATTGTACCTATTTTTAAAGCTTTTGGTTCAATAAAGTATATTAACATGGTAACAATCTGTTGTTTATTTTCTATTTTCGTCAGTAAAACTGAATAGCCGATTGATACGTTAACAGTCTGGCCTGCCGGTAAGTAGTCTGTACTACAGTTAGTTTTTTAATCCTATAATGACTAATTTGGCAGGTGCAAATGTCAAACTCCAAATTGGAAAACAAACAACAATAACTAAACTTGGTTGATTAGTCTCTGGGATTAAAAAAAGAACTTAAAATAACTTCTAGAACACCTTATTGTGTACATTAAGGATTGCAATAAAGATAAATTGAACTTGTAATTGAACAGCGTCGACTGAACTACCCCCTTATAATGAGAAAGTTAATTAATTATTTTTGACATATTTTTATTCAGCAGTAAAACTTGATAGCTCTAAGCAGATGGGCCTGATGAGAGGAGACCCATATGGTTAAAATAAAAAAATATGAGCCCTGGGTGGACATGCTTTCAGATTTCTTAGAGCAACAACGAAAGGGATGTTCAGCGGCGGCGATTTTCATCTCATCGTACTCACTCATAACCACTAATGGCGGATTTCACCAATGAAACTGAACGCGCTAAGATCTAAAACGCGTCCAAGAGCTGTCAGTGTCAGCATTGATGGTATTTTTGACATTGACAGAGTCTTGCACGCGTTCTAGATGTGCATCGCGATCAGTTTTATTGGTAAAATTTGCCCTTTTTAATATATTTTTGGCGATCTCTCGTCACGCTACAATACGTCTACTTGGCTTTAGTGCTGCAAATGCTTGCTTAAAAAGTCTGGGCTCATAGAACTAGTTTTATGTACATCATATAAATAGAATGAAAGAAAAAAGTTCATCAAATCTTTTATTACAATAATTACGTCTAATAACAATTATCATACAGTTTCATCAATAACCATTTTGTCGCCGTTTTCTGACGAACTCTTGTCTTCCTCGTTTTCCGTTTTCATTTTCTTTGCTTTACCTGTAATAGATGAGATAAATCTTTATAAAATAATTGATATAAAGTTAAACCAGTGGTTGGTGTTAAAGGTTGATATTATTGTCCTTTTTTGCCGTTTTGAGAACATTTAACATCAGCAAACTTATGTGTTCAGTCACCGCCAGTTAATGATTAGAAATCGACTAGCGTTGTTATGTTTTTACAAAACTATACAGCATTACAGCTGAATTTGGTGAAATTGTGATTTTACGCAACCGGATTCTCTAATTGAACAAAGAAAGGGAAATACGCCTGATGGACATACGCTGCTCTCAAGCGTCGTCGCCACGTCAACCGGTTCTGTGCTTCTCGCATCCAGCGGATTCTCGCGACCTTCACCAGATCATCCATACATCAACGTTGCGCATAACGGTACGCAGTCGTCACTTCAGAAACTCCTTCTTCCAACTCCAACTTTACTTCCAATGTTTGTCGGTTACCTTGATTTTCCTGCGGAACCCGTTTTTTTTTTAAAACTTTGCCCTACACTAGGAACTTCTGCTGTATTGTGGGTGTTGTAACAAACGTTTAAACTCACATACACAAACAGACACACCCGGAACAACTACTTGTAGGCCATACAAATATTAGTTCTGTGCGGGAATCGAACCCGTGACACGCAGCGCAGCAGTTAATCGCTTAACTTAACCACTGCGCCAACCGTGCCGTCACCAAGGAAAACTCTGAGTATTGACCTGCTCTTCATTACCGTACTGAGAAAGTACTAAGGAAGATTTTAGGAAATACATCCCTTATTAGGATTAAATAGGGGATGAAAGTTTGTATGGAAGTTAGTAATTTTGCCGCTGGGCAATACCATCTGCATGGCTAGACATGGCTAGTAACATAATAAATTCTTACTGCGTGCATGCGGAGGCTGCGTGGCGACGGTGAGGTACCCAGTATGACCGGGAGTGCTCTGCGGCCAGGTGCCTACCACGTAACTTGTCTCACTGCTCGGCTTCTCTTCGATAGGGGATGATGAACTCTGTGAAAGAACAATTATAATAATTTTAAGAAGCTGGCATAATGTGGGTCTGTCTGTAGATACAATTCCATGAAACTGCTGAGGATAATCTATACATATAAAAATTTCGGGGCTTTCTATGTAACCACGTTTTTCTTCTAAACTACGTAACGGATTTTGATGCGGTTTTCACGATCATTAAGAGAATGTATTCTGAAAGGGTTTTAAGTATATTAGTTTCTTAATAAACTAACATATAATATAAAAGTCTCGATATTTTGTCAGGTCGTACAAACCAGGCGAAGCAGGGACGGGTAACTATTAGAAGGAATTAAAAAAGAGCTCGCCTGAGTTTATCGTGCACTAAATTCAATCATGAATAAGTATATCTAAAAAAACACCGGCCTTGCCCAAAGAAAGATGAGGCACTAGAATGGCCAAATTAGGGAAGTAAAATAGGAAATGACCGAGGACAACCGAGTCACAAAAAACTTGCAAACTGCCTCATAAATACAAAAGTAAATCTGGTAATTACGCACAACGCACACAACTCATTAGCGGAAAGTCTATTTAAACTTCATGACGTCACCTCATCATCGGCTGATGCGCGTGAGTTGATGGACGTTATGACTAGCTATTAGAAGTAGGTGTGCTTGATGGATCTGTAGAACGTACTTAGTTGCTTTGAAATAAACTAGATTTATAATGTAACACAATAAAGTAAAATGATATGTGAAAATATGCACAAGAAGATGACAGAAGATGCGGACCTCATCTTCTGCATATTTTTGCGGGCGGGAGGGTGGTGCTGCATGTTGTATCCAAGCCTGGATCTAGTTATTGCGGAATTAAAACTAAACATATACCATTTAACTGTCATGAATTTCTGCAAAGTAACGCCTCAACCTAAATATTATTCGCAGGATGTTACCCGTTGTTTGTCAGGTGGTTGCTTAAATACAACACAGATTTAAAAAAAAAATATTGTGGAAAAAACCTTTGAGAAAAGCATAACACCTAAACACACATGATAATATGTTGTTGTGTACATTACAATATCGCATTTTGAGTTGACGTCGAAAATCGAAGTTTTGTATAAAATCTTTAAGTGGTTTCGTTCGGTCACAGTTCAACTGCCCATTTTGGTCAAAGGTTGGGCTAAGATTCTGCTAAACGGAGTACGACGCCACCTCATCATCAGCTGCTAACAGCGTAGTCCGAAGTGCTACGTGCGCTATTAGGTACCTGCCATGATACGTGCTTGATGGTAACGTAGGTACACTCGATGAGTCAAGTGCTTATTGAACTTAAATTGTTTGAATGCTGATGTATACAGGGTGTAAGGGACAGCCCTCTGCAAACTCACAGGGTGCATTCAGCTCCTTATTTTGCATCATATTCCACCAGAAAAAACGCTTCGTGCGCTGCCGTTGGCTACGTGCGTTTTGCCACGGTAACGATACATTGCGTGTGAGGTAATTAAACAAATCAAGTTTATTGGATTCCCATAACGTTCCTGAAATAATTTAATGTAGGTACCGGTCATCTTAGTATGATTTATACTGAATTCACCCCATCAGTCTGCGGAGGGCTATCCCTTACACCTTGTATAAGAATGGCTTAACCTAAGTATATAATTTTTAAACTTCAAAAACTATGCGATTTGTAAAACTAAAATCAATTGAATTTATAATTGTTGTAATTTGAAACAACATGAAACCTATGTTCACGATGATACGTCAAGGGGTCAGGGCGCGGGCATAATTATCGATGACATGGCTCGGGGCTCGTTACATCTCGTACTTCAAACATCACTATCACTAGTAACTGACTGTATTTATTTTACTCTGAGAATCCATTACACACGTATATTAGGGTAAATATTTCCAAAGGCGATAACGATTGCTTGAAAGAATGATTGTAAAAAGGAGCCAAAATCGCCAAAATCAGCAGGTTCGCTCAATGGTTACAAGCAGATGCGTAGCGTGGACTAATATAGACGTGGGCGAAGTCGCATCAGCGAGGCCCCTTTTCTTTCGTTCCCAAGATCTACCCAATAGATCTATCCTACCAAAAATGCTTTAACACGACATACCTACTCATGATAGTGAAATAATATAAATTCGCGTGGGAGAATATTGAAAAGTAAATATATAGATTTGAAAAAAGTTTTATTTTGTAACTGGCGTGATTTAATTTTTTAAATTAATTAGTCATCTGTGGTAAAGTCCACCACCACTCGCCCACGCCTAGCTACGCCACTGCTTACAAGAGTGTCAGTTTGTTCTGAAATAACGCATTGAAAATTAGGTAAGGTCCTATTTTTTTTAGAACTGACTTTTACTTGAAGCCTCAAAATTAAATAAAAGGACACTTTTGCAGCTCATGTGTCTAGCTCATACCTACAAATATTGTACAATACAGTGCCGACTGGTCACAGATAGGGCGTGCAAAACCGGAAGGTCTTCAAAACCGGTTTTGAATTCCGGTTTTGAGGGGCCAAAACCGGAAACCGGTGTTAGCCCCGGTTTCGGCAACATTTTTATATTTTTTATATAGTAGAATTTTAACAAGAAAAAAATGTTCTTAGATACCCACAAAATCTACGAATAAAACAAATCGTATGATATACCTCTTTTTAATCAACCATTTATGCCTACCAATACCAAGTAGACCACATTAATCGTTTGGATAACATGAATTTAAAATAATATAAAGATTAACTAACTTTGATCAAATCAACAAGGAAGTTTTTGGTAACTTTAGTAGGCACCCCGAGATATTGTATGATATGAGATAGTAGATGTAGATAGGGACAGTGGGAATCTCGTTAATCCATTTATGCGCGACACTAATAAGATGACGAGGTGTTTGGCTATTTTATCTCAGCAATATGCCTTTCGTCCATTAGTGTGAAACTACTGTAATCATCATGGAATAACGTATACAGATTCCCACAACCGTATTGTGACAGGACTCCCACGACCGTCTGCCGAGATACTGTCACCGAACTGCCGAGATTTCGCCGGCGAGATGTTTAGTGAGGTCAAAGGTGTCTTAACCTTCGGCTCCTTCACCAAAGCCCAGCCCTTGGCGGAGCCCATGGCGGAGCTGACGACGTCCGCTACGCAATTATGGCGTTCAATACGGCCGCCGTGCGTTCTCTGATAATGTTGTATGGTGTGCGCCGTCGTCTTCCTTACCATGCAACCTGCACGGCAGTTCAACTCAGACGACATACCCGTCTTGCGCCCCCCGCTTATTGCGTACTCTCGACAGAAGCGCGTTAATATGAGTGTGCACGAAGTCTTAAGAGAGTCATAGTTACTCCCGGCGTTTACCCGCGCTTGCTTGAATTTCTTCACGTTGACATTCAGAGCACTGGGCAGAAATCACATTGCGTCAACACCCGCGAGGGCCTACGCAATGCTTTTTGTTTTAATTAGACAGTCGGATTCCCCTTATCCGTTCTGAGCAGACCGTTGAACGGCGGTCGTACAGGAGCGCGCCAATCGCGCACGAGACGAAAACGACACGGCCTTACGGTTAGGAAGATCCGCGGAAGGCCGGAACACGGGCCCTGAATCCGCCCTAGCACCCCGAGAGACGCCAGAGCATCGACTAGGCCCGGCACCGGCCGCATCCGCTTGCCATACAAACCCGACACGCCCCGGTCCTCAGAGTCAATCCTTATTCCGAAATTACGGATTCAATTTGCCGACTTCCCTTACCTACATTATTCTATCGACTAGAGGCTCTTCACCTTGGAAACCTGCTGCGTATATGGGTACGAACCGGCGCGATATCTCCACATGCATCCCTCACCTGAATTTTCAGGGTCCGCAGAGAGTATCGGGACACCGCCGCAAATGCGGTGCTCTCCCGGCAAGTGTATTTGTGCAACAACGTAGGTAGGGGGGCGGGACGCGGGTGCGGGGGTCGCGCAGGGAGGAGTGTAAGTGGGTATAAGTTGCGTTCGGATATATTTGATGTCTCAAAATTGAATATTTCTTCAGAGCATTCGAAAAAAGTTGATTTAAATCAAAATGTTATTCAATAACGGGAAAACCGGAGGTAGCTCCGGTTTTGTCTCTCAACCCCGGTTTTCAAAAATGGGTAAATTTTGTCCGGTTTCCGGTTTTTTGCAAAACCGGAAAACCGGTTTTGCACTCCCTAGTCACAGAGCCACGCAATAAAGCATTTAGCCTCGTTGAGGGTCATTAAATGATGCGGGCAAGTAATCTTGATCCATGCAAATATCGATGATTCTCAGACATTTATATTTAATACTCATAGCGTAAACTTGTAAGAATTATTATACAAATTACAAAAACATTCTGCATTCAAACTAGGACAGTAATTGGCGTAGACAACAAAATTCAATGAAGATATTATTTTTATACAAATAATTGGAATCGATTATTTCGAGGTCTGAGAATTGAATATTTTTGTAGATATCTTTAGTTAAATTGTTTTCTCGTCACGCGAAAGTAATTTAACAGATTCAAACTCACTGTTTGCAAAAGACTTTCGAAAGACTCTCAATGTCACTGATATATACAGTAGCATTTATTAGGTTGTTTGTAGAACTACTTAAAGCAGCAACCCGCTTACGGGGATACCACAATATATCTATCAGTCGCAGTAAGATAGTTGAAGCCGATAGATAGTTATATCCCTAGGGATATAGCTATATACTAGGAATATAACTATGATACGATCACGATCTAGTAATATAACCCTTAGGGCACTCCGACCAAATAGGTTAGGTTAGGTTAGAACTGTGACCAACTACGCGCGAGCCGAGCGAGCGTAGCGAGCAGTGCTGCGGCCGAAGAGTGCTTCGTCGAAATTGGTCGCAGTTACAAAATTAGGGCACTGCTTTCATGTAACCATCACAACTTCAAACATCTTGTGACATATCTACCTAGCCTTTTCCCAGCTATGTTGCTGCTGGATACCAGTATATTACATGGACCCACGGCCTATCTGACCACTACAATCCAGTTACTCGATACCCCCTGACAAGACTGGTGGTCAGACTTTCAGGCTTCTGATCTGGCTACCCGTAACGACTGTCAAATATCTACGAATGAAAGCCGGGATCAACTTAACGTGCTTGCCGAGGCACCCATCTTCAGGGCGACCTTGTTATTATTTAGCCATGCAAAGTTACATTATTTAATACAAGATCAGATTCTATGCTTAAGCTAACATTGATGCTACCTTCCTCGATATACAATTCAGATCTATACCTGACTTATGGTGACACTACGCTATAACAACCTGTTGTGGGTATCTATAGAATATAATATCTCACGGTACAAACATTTGCTATCGTAACCGAAGTAACAGTTAACATCAAGTGAAAATACAAAACAAAAGGATTATAGGGAGCCGGATTTAGATGTAGTCGCGTTTAAATTTAGCGAGACCGACAATGTCCTCCGAAAAACGCCTTTCGTAATAAGGACTTCGCACACGTCAGACTTAGTTGCACGACAGTTAAGAAGTTTGTGAAAATGGAAAAGTCTCTAATTTTATTCACCGTGGAGAGTGGAAGCATAAGTCCAATAGAGGATGTCTTTCAGCGGACTGTTGATGAAGAAAGTATGAGGATTGTCTACATTCATTATCATCATCAGTTGTAGCTTCTATCCCACTGCTTAGACCCTTTGAACACACACGTTTTTCTTGTCGTGTGCACGGTCGTCAGTGTTGTACGGATCACTATGGAAGTTTGTTGACAGACACGTTTTATCTACGGCACGGTTTATACGCCGTAGCATAAAGAAACCGTGCCATGTAAAAAAGGTCTGACGCGAATAGATAGCGTGTAATGGCAGAAACCTTTATTAATCAGCCCATGGGTAATGATGATCGTAACCAAACTTCTCTGTCCCGAATGCCACAGCTCCGCTTGTAGATGTTCTTGAGTTATGGCGTTTTGATCTAGCTCGCGTAGACTCAGATTCTTGTCGAGCTCAAAAATCAATCTGCCTAGCCTTTTCCCAACTATATTGGGGTCGGCTTCAAGTCTAACCGGGTGCAGCTGAATACCAGTATTTTACATGGGGCGATAGCCTATCTGACCTCCACAACCCAGTAACTGAGTAATACGATACCCCTTGGTAAGACTGGGTATCAGTCTTTCGGGCTTCTGACGACCGATGACCGTAACGACTGTCATAGATCCACAGAATGACAGCTGGGACCAACGGCTTTACGTGTTTTCCTGGGCACGGAGGATTCTCAGAATGGCCCCATTCACCAACCAACCCCGGCAAGCGTAGTTTAACCTGATGGATCGACCCGTGCGGCTGTTATTACTTAGCCACGAGCACCTTGCCGAGCTGCCTACCAAAAATCGCCAACACGACAAATGCACTCTTCGTCAACGCCCGTCTACTCAGCACAGGTACCGGTGAAATGACAAGGCGCTTGCGGTGGCGCCACGCGGCCCGCTAATCACAGAGTAGTGCTGTGCGAGAGATGTCCCCTCTCATTAGGAAGATTACTAAACTTGCTGGCTGGCTGCACCCTTGCTTTGTTTAGAACCGCTGTGTGACGCCAGTATTTCATAAAGCTTGTATTTAGGAGTGCGACAGTTTGGCGTCGCAGGAAGTGAACAATGACAGATCAAACACGAGAAAATATAAAAGATGTAGGTGCAGGATTTCGTAAGTGAAATTACAGCACAACCAGCAGAGGACGAAGTAATCTAGAGGAGCTAACTTTAGATTAGTTGGAAGTTTACCACTGACTCGACCTGACCTTTGAAATTACTTGGTTACAAAATTAAGTTAAATTCCAGTGTTCAGGTACAGTGCACTGAGAGTGTTATAAAAGCTTGAAAGTAAAAGTAGACGCAGATAATATATGTGAAGCATGTTGTCTTTGGTTAATGAAAGCGTAACCCGTTCTATTTCTCGTAAAAAAGGCAATATTTTGACTACAAATAAAGAACGTGTTGTGTAAATTTTATGATAAGGCAAACCTAGGCAATAAATCTTAAACATAAACCCTCGTAAAGACTGGCGCGACGCGACATCGGTAAATAGTTCTACCAAGAAATTTTCTTAGAAATTGTATTGTTAGAGTCACGTCAGTCTGCACGAGGCTTTATGCTGTTGAGACGCAGATGATCTTTAAAACAATGAAGAGGCTGCCAAAAAGACAATCAATTCTTCACAATCCTCAAAAAAGACATTTATTCAAATATTTGCATAAAGTCTAGGCCTCAGTCGCTGTAATGACCACGTAAGTGTATAAACTCATAATTGGAAACCTTGACAGAGTTGTGGCGAAGATTACACTAATCTATCCCCGGCCCAGCAGCGTCTCTAACCACAACTGAACTTCGTCTCCTGACCTTGGCCTCTTCTTAAACTTGTGTGTTTTTACTTCAGAACTTAGCAACGCAAATACATGAATAAATAGATAAAATATGAAGCTGTTTGAAGCATCAATCATACATTTTACGATACTTAGGTAACTCATTTGATTCGGTGTTTACACGTGGTGAGATTTACATTAAACTTATTAAAAGTGTTAAGGAATGACTCAATGCGAATAATAACAAACTTGCACTTCGCTGCCACATTAACAGAGATATCAAGACATTAACCGTTGAAAAACAACATAATGTCGAAGGCATCGCTCGTTGTGCGCATAAGCTGCGCGCACGCACCGCAATTACGTAACATAAATCCAGAGTCGAACGCGCCGTGATCGATGGACCGCTGTGTTCCCAAACACAACAAAACCATGTCCACTTGTTACATTTTGATTTATTATATCAACTTTATTTAGATCGCATTGTTAATTTTAGTCAACCATATCTTACCTACGTTTTATTACTCGACAGTTTACCCAACAGATATTATTATGCTTTAGTTTTAATATATTAAAATACAATAACACACATTCGGTTTTACCTCCATCAGCGAACATAAAATAGATAAGCTTTTATAACAAGAAATAAACGACGACGTACTCTTTCTAATACAAGCGATTAAACGCCCATAAAGCCCAGATTAAAACATTAAACCTTCATGCTGTCAACACAGAATTTAACCTCTCCACTGGATGACATAAACGAAAAAGGAAATAAAAAGAATTTGAAAAAAGAATAACGAGCAAAGAGGCGCATTAAGAATTGAGATAAGAGAGATGGACGGGCACTCAACGGCGCGCGGCCGACTTTATTATTTATTGACACTTAAAATAATTACTGGCCGGTTGGCCCGTGCCGAATGTGGCTCTCGTGTCGAAGACCTTACACCGATGTGTTTGGACTATAATAGATACGCTATTTGCGAAGTTATCGAAGATAAATGTGAAAAAGAACAACTAAAACCAAATAAGTACTCCACTTGAGATATTTATGTTTACATGACAGTTTGGAAAGACTTAGTAGCTAATTCTTGGAAGGAAAAAAGCAAGTACATCACATTTTATTTTTTACCATAACTTGACCAAGCCGCTGATTTCTTCCACGTCAATTTATTCGTTTTAGGAAGTAGAATACTGAGCTAACATAGCTCTGAAACATTTTCTATGGTACTTCGGAAATACTGAACTGTAAAAGGATATTATATGAATTAGTAAAGAAAATATCCGTAGCATTACTCACTTTCCTCCTGACGCTCTTTACTACAAACTTTACACACAAAACAAAAACACAAAATCAATAAAATACCCCGAAATACGATATGCAAATAAACCCAACCGTAAAAGAAACATCGATAAAACGTCACCGAGCTGCCAAAACGGTTACAATATACAAGAAGTGTTATCGGCAGGGCATGTTACCTGTCGCCGCCGTGACAAACGGACGGGCCATGGATTTAGACGTTCATCCTGGTCGAAGGAATGAGAAATAAAACGCTTTAGTGGGATTATTGGAAGAATAAGTGTACAAGAGGTTGTTTTTGAAGAGGATAAGATGGATAGGGAGAGAGTAATATGTGAGGTGAGGGGATGATACGGAAATGGAAGAAATCATAAAAAAACGTGGATGTGAGAATCGCCACAAAGTAGTTCGTGATAGTGCAGACAAAAGTAGAGCTTTTGAAGGAACTGAGATGTTAGCCGAATGATAAAGCATATAGTCGGCTAATCTTTGAAACGATGATTAACTAGCAACGACCCCTTCGTTGCTAGTTAATAATCGTTTCAAAGTCGGTCATCAGTTTAAATCCGGACCGCTGATCTATCTTGGCGAACACACTTTAACGATTTTTTTGGCGATACCAAGGTTCGACTATCAGTTTAACCAGATGCAAATGAATGTTTAATATAACTGCAATAAATATCACTCATAATTTAATAAATAATGGGCAACAGATAACAATGTAAAAATTCATATAAGTAAATTAACTTCCATATTATGAAGTGCGTGTGGAATTTGATAGTCAAGTTACAAATGCGGCTTGTCCCATGTTGTAGATATGGTAAAAAGCGTCGGTAGCATGCTGATAGTACACACGCGACCGCCACCTGCGCACTGACGTGTTCAATACTGAGATGTCCTTACACTTTGTTACAATTAGTATATGACTAAACCATGAGATGGAGTAGGTAACCCCGTTTTTATTTTGGTAACATTTCGTAAAGCAGCTGCTGTATAATTAAAAATGTATCTTTATAAGTCTGTCAAAGGACTGGTGACACTTGAAGTAATGTGTCCTCAAAGGTAGACCGTGGTCATGCAAATTAAGCCTTAATGCCCTGGTTACACGATGACCGTTTTTGAAGCTAAGATAAAACAAAAACAAAAAACCTGGCTTATTATCCGGTACATGCTAGAGCTGTTTACACGGCGGACCGTGGCAATAGCCGGGATTAACGCCAGGTAGAAGAAGATAGAGCTGTTTACACGATGCTGGGAAATTTTAAGTCAGTAGCATTGCAGTGACTGAAGTCAGTAGAGTTACATGATCCGATTTGATGCCTCGTCGTCATGAGCTTCGCCGGCCACACAAGGATAGTCAAATCAGTGGCGGGGGGCGCTACTAGCTCAAAATTAGAACCAGCTGACTTACAATTTTTCTCGCTAAATTACTATGCTTCTCAATAGCTTACTATTTTTGTCACTGGCTTACTGGTCTAAAAATAATGATATTTATGTATATATACTCGAGCAGAGCAGATTAAATAAGGGATTGATAATATTATTACATTAAATGAAAAGCTCACGAACTAAACCTCCGAAAGTTTGACAAACAGTCTTACCAAGGGGTATCGTATTACCCAGTAACTGGGTAGTGGGGTTAGAAAGGCAGTCACTCCATGAAAAATACTGGTATCAGCTGCATCGGGTAAGCCTGGAAGCCGACCCCAACATAGTTGGGAAATGGCTAGGCACATTGATGATGAAATGAAAAGATCAATACTCCACGAGGAATAACTTGTTCAAATCTATTCGCACATAAATAAACCGCAGCTCAAAAGCATCATCACTCAACATTACCACAGCAAGACGCGTGTTTTATTCGATAAAAGGACGATACAATCGGCGCGTCAAGAGTATCGATAGTCTATACATTCGATACTCGATTACGCAACGATTAAATCGAGCGGTATCGTAAATCAATCGAGTTATTACGCTGCCATCTGTCAGTAATGAGAGCGAATGAATCACGCCTGATACCGCCCGCGCTATCATACGCTGAGATTTATATTTGTATGGGTTTTGTGGGATCTTGAATATGTATGAGCTATTGATATAATTCATGGTCAGGATATAATTTCATACTGTCGATAGAACTGCCTATACCAAAACCCATCTCGACTTCTAAAACTAAAGAGTTGCTTATTCTAAGATGCTTCCTACCATCAGGCATTTTAAAATGAATATAAAAGAATCTATGGAGTTCTAATTTTATGTTTGTTTGCCTCTAAATTGATTTATCTTATTTACTATAGGCCTGTGGTGTCCCACTGCAGGGCAAAGGCCTATTCTCCGTTTTCACTTTTCCCGGCCTACTGCAATTGCGGGCCAATCCTTCAAGAAGTCCAGCTCATCCCACCATCTCTTTCTGGAACGCGTTTATGGATGGAACAGATTATCATTTGCGTGCAGCGTTAAACGCGCTACCTGCTACTGTGTCGATTTCCTTCGCAAATATATCTTAAAAACGATATCCAAAATAATCCTGCGGTCTGTCTACAGAAATTTCACGCTTCCATTGCATCTGATTATCGTCACCGTGTCCGTACGGCATCGGCTCCCGACTGACATTCCTCGCACGCCACCGACTGGCCGCCGGCCGGCTCGACGCCGCCACATATTTTATCACACCACTCAGCCACCTAAATCACTCATTTGCCCATAATGACTCACAGCACAACGTTAAAATTACGCGACATTTTAATACCCACATTAATAATCACGAACAAAACGACATCTCGGTCAATTTTGAATCGTAAATGACGGAATGGGTGCCCGGGACACGCAAGGATACGCAATTAATATTATACTTTGAATTTAAACGCTCAGCGATCCATCTCGCAAAGATCGTGGCTGCAACGTCCTTTAATTTCGATAAGTACCTACAGCTTTGATTGATTCCATGTTTCGTAACGCAGTGAGCAGACAAAACATTGGCCAATATTTCCATTCGGATAACAAATAAGCTGTCACTTTGTACATGAGAACTTGAAAGCTAATTAGTATAATATAGAGTAAACTGAGCCTTGATCTGAAAATCTGAACGTGGTAGATAAGTAATCTATTGCAAGATAAAAGTTCGACTCGGTAAGTTTCGTACATATGGTTGTAGTTCTAACACTAAACGAAGTGCAATGGCACGCGTACTGTTGGACCCCCCGTGATGCTAATGCGATTATGCGAACCGAGCGATCGATTATCGGTTGGATCGATTGGTAATAAGCGAGCGCTTTCACCGAGTATGAATGTCAAATTATAAGTATAAAATCTGGATCGAAACGTAAGCCGACCGAATGTTTGTATCGATTTTAAATCCTTTTAGTGACGGTCATTTGTTTTAAAAGTCCAGATTATGTTACAAGTATGATTAAAGACTTTAAAAGACGACCTTTCTTTGTAACAGATCTGCATAAAGTTGAAGTGGTTGGCGGTTTCCATGTCTCTTTGGTTAAATATAGATTTTTCGTAACTAGTATTTTTATGAGTAATTTTGTACAGAGCAGCCGAAACTTTGTATCCTACGCTTATAACCACCCAATTTGCGAGACATCAAAATTCAATAGTTAACCAAAGAAAGCCTATTCTTATTGGAAGCACATTTGCTAGCTCTTGATGTCTAGTCAGCTTGAAGCCCAACCAAAATCGGCTAAGCTCTGAAAGAAATATAACATAACATCACCCGTGTATTCCCCGAAAGGTTGGGCATCGTTGTATAGCAAGCAGGTCATATGTCACCTGAGATGTTTGCGTCCCATGTAAAAGAGGGCTCACAGATGTGAGAGCGTCTACGTTATACTATATTATATATGTAACATGTCATATTCCTTGCCAGAAACCGCAAGAACCACAACAATCATTACTAAGCTTACGTTAACAACAATTATTATAATGGATACAATTTCAACATGTTAGGAGAACCGTATGCATTTTACCCAGACAGGCAGATAAATGATGTCTAATGCAGGACCTAGGTACGCAATATTACAAGTAACCAACTTGATTAATAAGTCATTCATGTGTCAAAAGTACAGGTTAATGATTACGTACAAAAATCATATTTATGGACGCTTTGAATTAATCGGTAAGTTGGAGGAGGAGCAGCATGATCATTTATTAATCATTCCCATTACAGCTAGCAATTTTCTATATTAAAACAATGCAGTCATGCAGTTTTTCATTTAACTGCAGTTAAGCGGCTATGAGAACATTCATCTTTAACTTAACGACAGTAAGTTCACATTCTTCTAGTTGATAAACTGTTTTATTACTAGTTGACCCGACAGACGTTGCCCTGTCCTTTCAATGGTTGATAGAAAAATCCCATAGAAAAAAGTACGTTAAGTTTTTCCGAATTTCAAAAGGACGCGGGAATCTTTTCCAATTGTTCTTTTCATAAAAATCTAATTCGGACTATTACGAACTTTGTAAAATAAACAATTGCCAAATTGGTCCAGCCATTCTCGAGTGATGCGCTTATCAACTAACAGCATTTAATTTTTAGCGACTACGGCGAAGCAAAAAGGAGGGTTATGGTTTTGACTCATAACTTCTAAATTACTAATAATAATTTGACAATTGAGGGGTCATTGGAAGAGTCTTGATTATCCGCTGGATAAAGGCTATGTGGAGGGACATTAAATTGAATATGGCGCCCTCTAGAGACCATAAACCCTTTAACAAAATAAAATTGAATTCGCCATGTTGGGTATCCAATGGCTTAGCACATTTCAAAAATATATATTATAACCCCAAAATTATCTTAATAAAAATTATAAAAACTAAAACCCAACTACGACAACTAGTCTACTAAAAACGTTTAATCAAGACCGGAGTTCGGAGTCACACGTAATCTGTTCTATTTCTTTATTATATGTGTGACTCCAGATTTTTTATTTGGACTTTTTTGTCGTAGTTGGGTTTTAGTTTTTATAACTTTTATTTTTTCGTTTATTTAAAGAACAAGATTGTTTCAATATACTTACTACTTACTTATAGCAACTCAGTAGCCCTTGTGCCGCTAAAACAAGCAAGCCGAAAGAATCAAAGAAGAACTAAAACTAAGTAACCAACTAGTTTCAGTCCGTTTGCTTGGTGCAATTTCAAGAGAATTCTCAGGCCAATTACGGCCATTCAAAAATTGCCAACGCGGACGGTATTTCACGTCCACACGGCGGGGTATTGGTAAAGTTTTCAACTAGCAATAATCGCACCTCGGATTAACCTCATTGGTTACGATATTGCCTCTGCGCAAAGTTAAACATACGAAACTCTCGGCTCGACCCTAACCAAATCGCGGTAACGAAACCATAGCGAGATCTAACTCGATCCCAACGCCATCTATCGAGGTAGGGTGTAAACTTTTGCGTCGACAAAGAAATTTTTCATTTAGATTTAAATAACAAAAATGTGTTTTATAGTAGGTTTTGGTGAATAATATTTTTCTGCCGTATTAAATAATTTTATGACGTCATTAATGTAAGTTTTGAACGAATAAACCGGACGGCCGCAAAAAGAAGAAGTTTGATAAATGGTAAAACAATGTCGTATTTTAGAGAAAAAATAAATAAAGAACAACAAAAAGCATAAAACAAAATTAATATAAAAGCCAGTGATTTTTACTTTTTTAATTGTCGGTAGTGACAAAGGCCTATTCTGTGGCGCATCGAATGCATTTCGGCTGCGAAAATAGTTGCACGTAGGCTTTTCTCAGACAGTGTTGTGAATGGGACAGTGTTGGTCACGACTTGGATTGTGATGATTTTTTGTCGGGTCGTGACGCTTTACCTTCCGTGTCGGAGGTCGGATGGACGGGTGGTGTCCATTGATGTCCGTCAAAAGGGAACTCAGACGCAGAGGCGAGTTTTGAATGTTGTCGTGTATTTTAGACGCTTTTAAGGGTGAAACACACCTGTTTGTGTATCACCAAACATGTATGTATATTTTAAACTGTTTCACTGACTGCCGTTTTTTGATTGCGATGAAAATGATGAGTTTTCTTGAAATATAGTTCCAATAAATTCCGCAAGATGGCGCTTTTGTGACAAAAAAATAGCGCGTATTATTTTCGGCCCCTGTTTCAGCAATATCAGATATAGTAGGAAGCTAAGTACAATAATTAGCTACCTACTGTCAAAACTTATGCAAATAAATGTTACTATCGAATCAACTTATTAGAAATCTTCTGCAATTCGTCAATACCAATGGAAACAGTCAGGCCGTCGGTCGTCAGCAGCGGCGTGACCTGACGCGGTCCAGCGGTCATGTCCCCTCCTCCCCCCCTCCAACTCTTCAATGAACTTCAACAGTTACCTCCCCCTTTCATAGAATACCCACAAAAAGCCTTAAGATTCCCCTAACACCATGACATTTCGAACCAATCCTTTTGTTTTGATAACCGTGCAATCACGATATTCATTTCTCTATTTAAAAAACTGTTTGTAGGTATTATTGATCGTCTATAGTTTGTTATTTTCGTGCGAAATATCGCGCAATTGCGTATAGTTGGAAAGTCTATTCATAGTAGCCGAATGACTTCCTAGAACGGTTGAACTTTTTGATTTCATGATGTATATTCAGATTTTTTCAGCAATTTATTTACAGCAAAGCGTGGTTATGACTTTAATCCACCGAAAACATTCATTGTAGTGTCATGATCCGTAGATAAACGTTACGTTTACGTTTTTAAAATGGGTTGAAAAGACTATTGATTGTTTTTTGTTATCAATCTGTCACTTTACCTCCTACACTTCAATACTCACAGCTACAAAAAGAATTGGATTTGACACCAAAAAAATATCTATATCAAATAGTAAAGTTCAATTTATTTACTTCGCGAAATCAAAGAGAAAACCCTCTAACTAAAGACACTTAACACAGAGTACTACAATCCGTAACAAATCTCAACATAGCCAACGACCATTGTAATCTTAATATCGATACCGATACCAATCTTCATCCTTCAACGGAATCGGTCACCAATCATTAATCTGGACCAGTACGGGTCAAGACAATGGTTTCCAAATGAGATCATTTACTGCTTCAACTGCTTGTGCAACCATCTTTTGTTTTATATGATTGTGATTGAAGCCATGTAATGTCAATGAATCGGAACAATGGTGTTGATTTGTTGCAATAAATGTTAAATCATTTGTGGTGAAAGATTTTATCGAATCTAGTATAGTTTGATCTGCCTACCTAACCTGTCTACCTACGTATTGGAATAGGCAACTTGATTCATCTTTCTGAGAGACTCTGACTCCTTGAAAATTCAAAATTGCCTGTAATTGTTTTTTTTTTTTTAACCACAACCGGGAAGCTCTTGGCCTGAATCTCACCTGATGGTAAGTGATGATCAGGCCGAAAGTGGAAGCGAGCTTCACTCGGAATCCTCAATCACAGAGGAACTAGCTTTGAGGACTTTAATTGAAACAAATGCTTTGAGCTTTTCGAGGTGATCCTGATATCAATAACATCACGCCTTGTTTCCCCGCAGGATTGGGCAGAGGTATACCTATAGTATACCTACATTTCGCCAGTTATGTTTAAGTCCCAGTCGCCAGTTATGTAATATGGGGCGAACATAATGACAATACACCATTTTTTTCGTTTGGAGGAAGTTAAGACGGAGTTGCATCATTTAGAGACTACAATTTTGTCAATCGTCAGAGTACACCATGTCACATAGCGAGCGATTTTATGATGACAAAGCCCGTGAAATTGTATCCACCGTAAGATGTTACTGAAATACATTATCAAAAATTGATTAACACCACGAAACAAGTCGTATATTCCCAACATCTGCGAGAAATTTCAATCTTACACAATGAATACTCCTAACTTGTAAAATCACATTAAATTGCTAAATTATTTACATTTATTTTGCATACATTTTTAGGTGTGACCGTCAGGCTATATGGCTAATTATTATTAATTCTCTTAACAGATTAGTTATGGACTTGTACAAGTAAATGCATAGAAAAATTTCGTCATTTTTATACTTGTGCTATGTTTTTATGCATGACTAAACTGACAGAGCGACACATTTCAATTACTGATACGAGCCTTATCCGAATGATGGTGCTATCGGGACTGTTGTATTGCAAGTTATAAGAGACATAATTTATTAAATTAAGAGGATAAACTGATGGTTGATTGAAATGATTTGCAAATCATAAGCTCGAGTACAAACACAATAGCTGAGCTTGACTAGAGACAGACTGAACCTTTGCGGTAATGACCGTTGGGAAAGTTAAAGACATTTGCATACCTACTTTCTGTTACAGAATCTTATTAACATCGCTGTGGTTTACCTAATACATGATCAGGCCAGGACAACAGTTGCTAATACGGGTATCGATAAATATACCCAAAAGATACAACTTGCAGCACATAAAATTCATCTGCTTTGTTTTCTAGTTCTCCGGTATAACTAGACGCAAAAGACAAAGAATAATATTGGCCACTCTTCAAAGAAGAAATAGTTCAGGGATCAGTTGGTCTATTTGAAGAGAATTATTAGATTACTAATAATGTACTCTAATAATAGAGTACTAATAATGCTCAGTTGATGAAAATTGAGAGAGTTTTTCAAAGCGAATTCTAGTATGATCAAAGCTGGTGAAGAATCTGTCTAAAGTAACCTACCCAAATGGAAAGTAGGTGATATAATTGACCAATTTAAAATACAAATAAATATTTTAAAGCTCATTTGAAGTACAATTACAAATAATAATAGCTTTATTTGTCATAAACGGTTCTCAGTGAGTGGCAGTAAAAATATTATCTCAAAGTTTCATTTTATTGTAAAGTAACTACATTCCATACACCCACGTTATTTGTTATAGTTTATTAATTGCTATTTAACTTTTCAAGAAACTGTTTTAGATAAAGTCATTAAAATTTTAAGGGCCATTCAATGATACGAATTAGGGCAAAAGCCAGCCATTTTGGTATGACGTAAACAACGAGGAAACGTTAACTTAAATAAGATTTGCGATTGAATCCTAGTATGTGGAGTCACGCGACACACTATAGCTTTTTAGTTGTTTCTGTAAGGACGGCATTCAACCGATTAACCATATTGAAGTTATTATTATGGATTTTTTTATATTAAAAAATTAAAGAAAATGCTCTTACTTCAAAATATATACTAAAAGGAGATTATAATATAAGTACAGATTGGCAGATGACTAGAAGAACACTGCAGAGGACCTAGTATGGTTTTCGCTTGCCACCCGCGGTTCTTAGGAAATTTCTTAGCCAAATTGATAATTCCAAACTGTCTTCCCAAGTTTTAATCCTAATTGAAGAATGGTTGGTGGGACGTCATCCTTCCTCATCTACCTTTTCCGCTTAGCTTTGTCTTTGACATCCGTGTCGAAAACACTTCATAGTTCATGTTTCTGTGTTAACATCATTAAAGGTTGCTCCCGGGATCATATACTTTTAATTTATTATTTGCAACTGCATCTAAAAGATACAGTTTATAAATTACACCATCCCCGAATCCAAGAGACAATGGGTACGGAGCGGTTACTAGATCGGGGTCAGGCCGGGTCACGAACTGACGGTCCCGCCAGTTTTGGGTCACTCGCTACCTATGAGAAGTTGCTTAAGTTTTACTTGAGCTCGAACAATGAGACAGTCCATACTGATATAGTTCTGCTTATACTTGATATATTAGCCATTAACTATGTGGAAATTCGCATCCTGTTCTGATTTTCTAGGACTATTGATCACTATAAGCTTCAAATAGTTTCGATGCTAGTTTAAATCTAGTATTCAATATCATTCGTTTATATCTCTTTAGTTTTCTTATGGTTTGTTGCATTATACCGCATGAATGCAACTTTTGAAATAGCGCCAAGAGGGTAGTTACTCATTTTGAATAGCATAAATCCTGACCAAGTCAATCTGGGAGTTAAACTTTCTAATACAACTTTTCACATTTCAGTCTTCGAATTGAATTCGCCCAATAGAAATCGTTCGAACATTATTAACAAAGACATTATTAAGTCCAAAGAGTGGTAGCCCAATCTTTCAACACCCGATTATACAATATCACACGCCCACCGGTGTCAGCCCCTTCAAAGCTTTGTCATTCGTCAAATCGCCGTCTACTTTCATATCGTGATCCAAGGATATTAATAGCGACTGTGTAATTTCTATCCGGTCAAACCCACGAATACCATTGTTAGTACTGCGGACACACGATCGATCACAATTACGGATGTGGTGCTTAATCATATTTATTCAATTAATTAATTTCAATGAGCTCAAGGTGACTGGTGTTCGTGTGAG
Source organism: Eupsilia transversa (assembly GCA_914767815.1). Taxonomy (NCBI): domain Eukaryota; kingdom Metazoa; phylum Arthropoda; class Insecta; order Lepidoptera; family Noctuidae; genus Eupsilia; species Eupsilia transversa. The sequence goes on along the minus strand of OU611893.1, from coordinate 8,326,862 downwards.
GTTGGAATGTTTAGTTTAATTGCTTTAGCTCGGATTTCATTTAAAATGGTAAAATGAGCTTTAACAAGTTAACGCATTTCAGCAACAGCTTTTGGAAAAGTCAGATCCGTGATTTAGTATTTAAAAAAAACTTTATTACAAAGAAAGGCTTTGGATAGAAGATGGGACTAATAAGTTGAGTTAACATTAGAACAGTGCATAAAGAAAATATCTCAATAATCTGCAACAAACAAACACTGAAACCGCTGTTGCATAAATTGAAACAATGTATGCTGCAAGTGTGAGCGAGTGACAGTTAACAAAACGTAACAAAATGTCACATAGACAAAATAAATCGCGGGGAAAATAAAGCATTTCGCCCGTGTCCCCGTTTCGAGCGGGCTTGGAGCGGCGCTGTTCCGCGCACCACCATCTTGATACGGTTTAGCGTTCGTGGGAACACACCTCTCCGAGCGCTAATTTATTGCCTAGCGATGCACTACATGGGACTGACGACTCTATCCCGCCTGCCACGGCATTACCTCGTAAATTCACATCGCAAATGAGAGCTAGCGAGCCGAAATCCACAAGTGCGCTGTCAAACGATGCTTCGTTGTCACATCGCCATTGAGTTATTTAGTTGGGTAACACTAAGCAAATTGTTAATGCGGTTCTGTGGTTAGAATACCATCATGTATTTTTCTTTCGCCATTCGACATTGGTTGTTATGCGTATGTGATTATTTAGTGCGTCAATTATGCAGTGGTCGCCTCGGTGCGTTGCAATAATGCACAAAATTGGCTTGCTAGGTCACGGCTTCGGGCTGCTACCATTTTTCTCATATATCAAGGCCTGTTTAATGATGATATTAAAGCGAATGAACCAATCTAACACCAGTGATAGCCAAGTAGTGTGACCGTCGGACTGCCAAGTCATAGGTCTCGAGTTCGAATCCAAAGGACGCACCTCTGACTTTCAGATTCATCTGCGTATTGTATAATTACCATTTGCTTCAAAAACGGTGAAGAAAAACATTGTGAGGAAACCGGCATGCCTGAGAGATATTTCTCGATGGCATGCGAAGACAAGTCAGAGGCCCATGGGCGGCATAAAAACTCTGACACCGAATAGTCATGGTCCTAACATGAAAAAGAAAGAAAGAAGCGAATGAACCGTTTAAACTATTTTGCAATTTGTGTCTCCTTTCATAGTTTTCAGCGCATTTCGAAACCGCGCACCTGCTGGCAACAATTGAAATTGCGGCAACTCATACCTATAAAATTGTGCAAGCAAAGCGATACATCACTACGTATCATCCTTAGTGAATCAGATTAAGCAGTAAATTGAGTCAAACCGCTCACTAACCGGTGGCATAAATAAATACGAGCGTGCCAAATGATGCACGATTCGCACTACGTTAATCATTTACACAATAGTTACGTGTAAAGGGGTGATTATACCAAAACAATACGGGTAATAGGCAGAGAAAACGTAAAACAGAACTTGTCTGCTCTGAAGGTTTTTTTAAAGTTTCGACCGGACGAACAGCATCGAGCGAAATTGTGTTCTGCCCGGATTTTTAACCGACTTCCAAAAAGGAGGAGGTTATATGTTCGTAGCGTATGTATGTTTTTTTGTGTATGTCCGTCGATATTTTCGTCAATTGTGGACGGATTTTGAAAATTCTTTTATTGTTTGAAAGGGTATGCTCTCAAGGTGGTCCCATATAAATTTTATTAACTTAGCTTGAGTACTTTTTGAGTTAGCTTCATTAATACGTATTTTTCCCACTTAGCCTATATGGACGATCTTTTAACATTTTCCTGTCACTGCTATTTACATAGCAGGTCGTGATATTCGAACTAGTAGCGGGTAGGTACCACAACTAAAACGTGAAAAATAAAAACTTTTTACAAAAAAAACCAACCGACTTCCAAAAAAAACACTAGAAAGTGAAAAATAACTTTAATTTCGGAAGTCGGTGGCTTAAAACGAAAATTCAAAACCAAAGACACCGACTTCCGAAATTAAAGTTATTTTTCACTTTCTAGTGTTTTTTTTGGAAGTCGGTTGGTTTTTTTTGTAAAAAGTTTTTATAATGTCTTAATTCGATATTTTCCAGGTTGACTTAAGATGGAAGAACATGCTGTATCTCTAGAACATATATCTAGATCTTAATCAGTACATAACTGTTTGTATGCCTAAAAGTATAAAGAAATAATCATTTCATCGTCTGCCAAGAATCTGCATAGAATTGAGGTCTTTGCCCTACGATCAGGTGGTCTAAACACACCATTACAATAGTTCAAAACCATAACTTAAGGATCATCTCATAAATATTCTTGTACAATGCTGTGATTGCGATCGACCGTGATGTAATCACCTTCGCTTGTAGCATTTCTGTAATCAACTGAAGATGAGTGCTATAACGTTTCTCATAATCTTGTCATTGATACTTCCTGGCCTGTGGGTACTGTAACTTACACAAATCATTTGAACTGTACTATCAAAATGCAAATGCCTGAGAAATTCAAAATTGCATTCGTAGGCATATCTGTTATGAAATATATTTTTCTAATGTTAAATTCTTCATTCAATGTGAGAGCTGAAAGGAACTTACCTGTATTTTCGGCTGTCCAAATAGCAATGTAGCTTTTAAAATGTGCTTATTTCGAGCCAAAAATCATCATTGAACATGAAATAACTTTGAATCTAAATATATTATATACTGTAACGTAACAATTTGTCGTAAGTACTAAGAATTCATGCAATATCGAGATGTTGGAACATATAGAATCGATTTCCGCACTCAAATACACAGATTTGTCTCACATAGCGTACCTTGACATTCACATTTCCAAGCGTTGTACTACGTAAAGGCAGGTTTATACTGCCCCCTGACTTGACAATTACAGTCAGATTTGTGACCGCGGTATAATCAGTAATGTCAGTGAAAGAGTTAATGTCACTGGTGTAGTTAGTATTGTATTTTATTTTGTGGTTCCACTTTATAATAGTACTGCTATCGACTTTTAACGACAGCATGAAGACAGTCTTGTTAAACTCAGACAATATGCCTTTTAAGTTATGCAGCAGCAGCAGTTATTTTTCGAAACGGCTTATTGCGTTTGTCCTGTAAGCAGTTCGCACCTTGTGGCGTGTTTTCGTATGTTCATGATAATTCAACACTAACTTTTAAAGGGTGAAAAATAGATGCCGCTTTTAACAAGGCTATACTGGGCCTAAGAAGAATTGAAGGAAGAAGAACAATACAAACGTTGCAAAAATAAATCATCGTTTAAAAAATTCGAACTATCTGTATGAACAACACTTTAGTACAACGTATAGCGTTTGATTCCGTGTCGCGTGTCATTGATGTAGACGTCCATTCCACACGTAGATACACGCTGGTACAACGCACAACACATCTCACATGTTTGTATTACATGGCCGACTAATAAATACTATGCAGGTACTTCCACGATCACTAAAATCGAAAGATGGTTAACACTTGGCAGTATGTTAGGCCCTGAAGGAAACAGTCAGTGTTTAGCAGCAAGTAAATTGATGCACCCATTCGATAGGTATATCAATTATTATTAAGGTACTTTAGAAATTAGAGTTGGACAAGAAATCAACTTAATTATGAACATTCGTTTTGCAAAGACTGCTTGGAAATTTGGCCTTACTAGTAGATATTTCTAGTAGTGGCGGCTAACTAAACAAATACTTATTTGCTTGTATAAGATTACGAATGAAAATTGATGATGTGACGAATTAATAGATTTGAAATGCATATAACTAGTTTATACGTGGTAACTAGTTATACCTACTAGTTTTACATCCGATTCATTGCTAACACCCATAATTTAGGTCTCACACAGCTGGAATGAATTTTATAGCCAAAAGTTCACTTATTTGCATATGAAGTATAAATTACCGAGCGATATGCAGTCAATTGCTAGTAAATGATGAAAACGAATATATTACCGAAATAAACGATGGAGATATAAATATTCATCTATAAATTATAACTGTTATGTCGGGCGTAAATGTCCAAGTTATGAGCGTGCAATGGACATGTGTTTTACATTCAATCTTAACGCAATATATGTAGGTCGTAACATTTAAATTACTCGAAGACATTGGGATGCTTTTAATTATTTAGCCAGTATAAAATTTGTGGTGATTTGCATGTCGTAAAATAATGATGTCGGTACTAAAATCAACACTATAGACGGGAATGGAATATGTTACGACAGAAGATAATATATTTTGTGAACGTTACAATTACTTCATATTCTTCAAGTGAATATACTGCTAAAGACATTAAATACAATAGTGGTTTTAATATTCGAAACGTTTTTTCTAAACCATGATGGGAAAATTGAGTGTAGAATGATACTATTTCAAAAGATATATAGACAGAGAGACCAACCCAAAATGTATATTTTAAGACCTTTTATTTTATGTACCTATGTTCACAAATCAAGTATGATTTGATTTGATTTGAGATTTCTTGGGCTGGGCTTAAAATACCTGACACGCCTGAGAACAGAGGCGGAAACACCACATAAAGGTCCATTATTTAGAAAACTAACTTAGTACATAAAAGTGTGTTTTAAAGCATCGCTCAAAGCGACATACTACTGAATCCTGGCTTGTCCCATAAACAACAAAATCAGAAACAATGAAAGGATATTACCACTATTACTTCTAATAGGAGACTGATTGTTAATATACGTTATATTCATAGTAATGATCTCTTAGTCGAAATACAATCCAACTCAATCCCGACCGGCAATTACACTATATTACAAGTGTCCTCAGATTTGTGTGACAGCGGTTTTAACAGACCGCTACAGTAACATTAAGGTAGTTTACTTTCTATTACGAGGCAGCAGCTTCTATTAAGGTATCTGATTGAGAAGAGGAGATTCAATATATCTTGCTGGGCGTTAATAGCGAGGAACTATCGACTAGCCTATTATTTTGTCAAGTTGGGATTTATAGATTGCCGCGCGTAACGGTACTGCCGTGTCGAAGTCCTATGAACATTTGCCAGTGTATGCTCTTATATAGGGCGTTTGTTCATTGATAGTATCAGACAGGATAAGGACTAAGTAAAGGTTACTTGTGTTCTGGGAATGGATTGAGTTAGTGTAAGCTTCGATTGGGTAACAGTACTTGGCAAAGAACGCTTACGAGCGTTTCATGTTTCAGACTCTATCACCAGGGTTGATCTGAAAGGGTCTTTGGGAATCGGGCTACCTGTAGAAGACGATTGTTGAATTCATAACATCAAAAACACCACGAGATACGAAATTAGGTTCTTCAAAATTATTTATACTTGTAGATCTTCATCATTCCCTGCCCTTATCCCAATTTATTTGTGGTCGGCGCAACATGTCCTTTTCTTCCATACTTCTCTATTTGTCGTCATCTCAGGTAATACTTGTTGAAGATATTGTTTGGTAATTGGCAATACATTACTTAGTAATATTACGAATACTGTTTATGCAGATAAATCTAAATTAAATTTCAGCTCCCTTACAAATATCAATATCGAGCAGCAAAGTTTTTTCATCTCACTAACAAGCACGACCCAGCAAACGATAGATGTTTATCACAGAATCTGTCCATTGCTTTACGAGACACCTCTAACCCCGTCACTATCGGAATGTGAATTCAATGATTTGAAATTCTAAAATTCTGAATTAACATTCCACGATCGATACACAGTTGGTCCAATTTCGAGTTTTAATCAAATAATTTGGAGTTGTGTAGTGTAGTGTATAAGTTTTGACACAAGAGCCGTAACGAGCGATTTCACGGCGCAAGCGCATCCTTTCGCCACGGCTGTCGGCCCTCGATCACGCCGCCATCTTGGCTGCGCGTGCGACAGATACGTTGCGTCACATGCGCCAACAATATAGAGAGGATCGTGTTACACTGCCCTACATCTCCTTTGTTCTTTGATTTGCATGTGTAGATCTTTAGCTAGTGTTGTACAATATGTTGCTAGTTAATGTCGATGCATTTCAAGTCATATGAGGCTGTATGAAACAACATTATGATTAGTTCTGTTGAAATGCACGAATTAGGAGATATTACAAATGCAGTTAACAATGAATTTGGTAATAATGAAATAATAGCCTGTATGAACGACAATTAATACAATTGGCTTATTGACCCCAGTCTCGGACATTAGACAGTAAACAGACAGAATGAAAATAGTCATGATATCATTCTAAATGCATTCTAGTGCAGTTTATTATTTTCCAGTACTTGTAAATCATCGATTAATTGGATTTCATTTAGTCGAGATAATATCTTAACATTGAATGCAGGCGCGATTTTCATAATTATTACTGTAAGATTTAATTAATGTAAAGACGTAATTTTATTATGGATACAGCTTAAAAACTGTATTTTTTTTGTTGAGTCACTTATTCATCGTGAGTATTCTTTTTTAAATCATTAGGACGTCGCAGGCGGCCAAGATGAGACAAGGAATTTTGTCGAGTTCCGATTTATTTATCATACTTGATCATCTTCGCCTATAATTCTTGAACATTATGTCAGTATGGGTCTATTTCGCGAAAAATATACAGTATCAGCTGATGCAGCTGCATTTGCACTTCTTATCTCATCGAAATTTTGATGACATGTCTCAACTCTTCAATCAAAATTTACCCAAAATAGGAGGTAAAGGATGTGCCAAAAAATATTGGCATAGTTTAGCAAATTTTCGATCTATGTATAGTTAGCAGCCACACGGTTCAAATTCATCATTGCCAGCATAATGTGGCTTTGTATATCCTGCTTCACGTTTAATATTGTATTCAAATGCAGAAAACCCCGATTACATCATACACAACAATAATCTCTAGATCTCTCAATCAATCAACATCACACAATTATAATCAAATTCTCACTCATCAAACCAATTTCTATTAGCATTCACGAAATCAAGTCGCAATCGCGGTGTGCCACAGGGGACAATGTTTGGACACGCGCTGGCCGCGCGACAGCGACAATGAGTCGCGTCTCGATCGCGCGATTAGATCGTATCGCTGCGCACGCGCCGAGCTCCGGTTTAGATTGGACCGTGAAATTAAAAGCGATTTATAGTTGTGCTTAATGGTTCTACGGATTAATTGTTAGGAACGTTGTTTAATGCAGGATTATTTATTTAAGTGGGTATTGAGTGGGATTTGGGTGGAATGATTGAATTTGATGTGGCTATTTATGTAGATGATTACAGTAATTAAGGTATATTAGTATCGCTTTTGGGTGGTGCTTTTGCAGTTTGATACTATGGACAGAGAGTTCAATTCGATTGCTGTTAACAGATCCCATCATCCGTGTGAGAGAGATCTTAATGATGAAGTTCAATGAATTTTTGGAAATAAATAAGAAAAGCATAAATAAATATGAACTTAAGTATGCTTTGTTGGTGAAATAAATGGCAATCTCTAAACACATTTTACCACTCCACAAACATAAACACAATTCCAGGTATCACAATCAAGCCAACAATTTAACTCGAATATTTTTCTATTCTCCACAAGTATGACAACATGATGCTGTTCGATTGTGCGGTACATACCTACGTACTCTTGACTTGACAGTCTAAGATACCGTCAGTTCGGGGTCTTTATCTCATCACCCATCTTGAGCTCTATTGACTATTTGAGCTGTTCAAATTTTGAAGGGTCCTTACAACATGAATTAAGAGATAACAGATGTTATTATATACGGAGGTTTAACTTATGCTGTGTGTATTTTTCTCTTAGATGTAACATCTACTTGCTTGGCTTAAGTTTCAATGTTTTGCTCTAAGCAGCAAAAACTGGGATCATTGAAATTTATTGCTTAGCTTCCTTTGACTTTACTTGTTTAATCTATCCTAATATTACAAAGAGGTAAAATTTGTTTGTGTGTATGTAGGGTGTAATCTCCAGAACTACCAGTCGGATTTGAAAACTTCTTTTCGCGCTGGGTAGCTTAATTTTTAAGGAAGGAAAAAAGTCAGAAAGAACGGTAAGCGAAAACGAAGCAATAGCGCGGGCAAGTGATGGGATGCGACATGGTGGGCCGGGGGCCGAAATTTCACGCGAAGTCACGGGTAGAAGCTAGTCAATAATAATTTTGTAGGTTCTTCATTTAAAAAATGTCGTCTTGCAGATATCTAGTCATAAATAGAGCTACAGTTATTGAGATGCTGACGTTTATGCGCAAGAGTATCTGGTTGAAGCATTCTCAAATGAATACTAGATTTCCGTGTAGGTGTAAAATAAAATATATTTACTTAGATATTCCGACAAATAAACAAGTTAGTTTTAGAATTAGTCAGACAATGTTAAATTCAGGTATCACCTTATTTGCATATAATTTAAATAGATTTCAAATTATTACCAAGATCAAGACATTAGGTTGTCCACACCAATTATTCAATCAAGATTGAAATGCTGAACATTTGAATATTATTAAGACAAGAAAAACACAATACTAAGAAGATAATGATGAAACTGTGATCAGTCATATCTGTAAGTAATGTGGGAACGAAAGCATGCCTTTGTTCGTCCACAGCTGCATGGTCAAATAAATCATTTCGGTAAATAATGCTTTATCTAAATTAGGACAGACGGTTGTTCAGATTGTAATTAGGGAATGTTTTGAAGTATTGAAGTGTTAGATTTATAGGTTATGATTCTTTTTTGTGATTTGATCTTGGACAATCAATCTGCCTAGCCTTTTCACAACTATGTTGAGGTCGACTTTCAGTCTAACCGGATGCAGCTGAATACCAGTATTTTACATGGAGCGAATGCCTACCTGACCTCCACAACCCAGTAACTGGGTAATACTATACCCCTTGGTAAGACTGGTTGTCAGACTTTCGATCTTCTGACAAACTGTAACGACTGTCAAAGATCCACGAATGACAGCCGGGACCAACGGCTCAACGTGCTTTCCGAGGTACGGAGGAGTCTCGATATGTAAAGATGGTCACCCATCCACGGACCAACCCCGGCAAGCTTAGCTTAACCTGATGGATCGACCCGTGCGGCTGTTATTACTTAGCCACGATCCACATATAGAACAAAAAATGGGTTGCAGAGGTGCTGTTGTTATTATCCATGTACAGAGTGTAGGGGTCAACAGGGGACATACGACACATATTGTTCATTATCATGAGTACCTACTTCACTCCCTTAAACTATGTCAGTTGTTTAACCAAACACACTGTAAAAATAAATAAACCCTGAATTACTAGCAGAAATTTTAATGGAGCTTTCGGCCAGTTATGTAAACCAAACTGCGAAAACGCATCACAGTGATTGCGAAACTGCAATGGAAACTATTAAACAGCCAATAAATACAAATCAGACGCACTCAACCCAAACAACACTTTCTAAAACCTTTTAAAATCCAGCCCAGATTAAGGCCTCGTACACAGAATAGGGCCACATTAGGCACACATAACGCCCCTCATACACTACAGTGGAACAAGCCTCCCGTTCTATAATGGTCGTATAATGGTGACAGCGCTATTAGGCGCTCGTTGATTTGCGACGGGGGTCCCGCTCTCGTTTGGCATAAACGGCTCAGGTGGGCCTTATTAGGGTCGCAAATATGCGAGCACAAGGTCTGTTGTCGTCAGGATGGCAGTCATTGCAAGTTACATGAGTTAATAGTCATATTAAACAGAGATTTCTGTGGAGTCGCTAACATGTACGGAGACTTTCGCCCTAGAGCTTACTTGAGTCTGCTGAAATCACCACGACAATTTTATTTCAAGTTAAAAATGCATAGAATTTACTTATTCTAGAGTTCTGTACGTTTATTGTGTTCAACGTGCAAAAGAGAAGCTTTTATAATTTGAACAGTTATTGTTCAACGTATGTAGATGATATTAAACGTAGATACATACGCCATCTTGAATCGTGTCATAGCACTTTGAAAGAAGAAATGCCTGCGATATAGAAACTGAAAGTGAAGATATCACTATCAATGCAGACGTATACAATGGAATGAACAATGTTGGTATCATTACATCAGTTAAACAATCATAAAAACAACAGAAGATCAAATAAATGATTGACTGATGGATGGATGAAATGTTGATGATTTAGCATAGCAGCCAAACAAATGCAATAATAACATTTGTTCCTACACAATTACTGACTCACGGGTGCATTTATTGGACAGGGTCACTCGAATCTGCGTGGTTCGTTCCTCAAAAATCTATTCTCAGACACTAACCTGCATGGTCCTCACAAGGTCTAACCAAGATAATGTCTGGACTTTTAATAAAATAAACTATGGCCTTATCTAGTTTTTTAAAAATATGATTAGTATTTTTTTAAACCAATTTACAGAACAAAATGTCATTTATCATTTTAACAGGATTAACCATTGGAAATCAAAACAAACATCACCAAGTCAGAACAAAGTCCAAACTAAATCAAACCGAAGGCTACAATGCCTGAATCACTTGACATTTAAGCAAAATAAGCCAGTTAACCGCACGTGTGTTACTAGTAGAATAGAAAATATATTAGTGGCATGCGTTTACGAAAATTTATGAATACTAAATACCGCAGCCACTAACAAGATCCAGTTTGGCAATTTATCAACGTCCAGCCACTCAATTGTGCGAGATTGGCTACTTTCGACTTTATCAGATACCTTGCTTAAGATTTAAGGGGATTTATAAACAGAAGGTATTACGGCGACCAGCTGTCTGGCAGGCAATGATTTAAAAGCTGTAGAAATTGCGGCTCATTGAAATAAACGTTGCGAAGTGATTTATGAAATTTTTAGTTTATTTTGACAGCGTTTATCCGGGTATTGTTGGAGAATTTATGTTCTTATAAATAGTACATTTATCCTATTGGGAGAAAAAGGTGTACCGAGATCGTAGCAGATAGAGTTATTGAAGTTGTATCTTAATGGAATCTTTTGACATAGATCTCGGTGCCTGAAAATGGAAAGCGACCTGAGGTGTTTCGATAAGAATAAATCCTCAAATTAATATCTCATCACAAAAATGAGAATCATCATAAATATTATATAGGTATAGAATATAACATTAAAATATATATATATATATATCTTATTAAAAGGATAAACTCCGTGTAAACCTTCCACAATAATTCCTTGACCTCTCCACGTTACGCAAGTAAGGATCTTCAGTGCACGTAACGCTGATTACGAACAATTTAATAATCTAAGACTAGAACCGTTGCATACATATTCATGCACACGAGAACTTAGATCAATGATATGCATCAGCGAGACCATCGTCATTACGCTGCCAATGTACCAGGGAGGCTGTAAATCAGCTTTGCCCAAATAGGAGAACACCATAAGATACAGGCAAGTAATCTAGTAATGCAGTCTTAATATATGACTATGGGCATACCCAGGCTGCTTTTAGCTAGATTTTAAAAAGCCCTGCTGATTTTCCCACGGATGCAGAGCCTTTGTTGTTAGGCATGTGCCGCGAGTCAAGAATTTTATCGATAAACTTCAATCTCTTGCAGAATTTTTGGAAGTGTTGTTGTCATGTGCGCTTTCTTTGAATACTAATGCGACAGAACTGTTAGTGTGGACATTATGAAGTAGGAATTATGCTGTTTATCTAGTATCGTGTTCAAGTGACTGAACTTGTTATCTACTAGTTGACTCACTTTGACACTATGTTTTGCATATCTGATAACAGGGTAGCGATTTAATTTCCATTTTCTGTACTAAGTAGGCGTGGACACATAAAAACGCTTTCCGATTAATAACTCTGTCAATCTTTACAAGCAGCAATAGTTAAATTGAAGCATTATTGCAGGCCAGTAGTGCGTTGTATCGATAATCGATATTACTAAACATGTGGTATCGACAGCACTTGGCTACCGTTTGCGAAACGTGACCGCCCGCGACAAACGGCGCGCGTGACGTTTCCGAACGCAGCCCGATATGTCGCCGATACGAGGAACATCACTACACACCACTATAACCTTTATTACAAAAGCCGTAACAGACATATTCCTTTACTCAATTGCCATGTCAGAAATTTTTCCTACATACTATTTAAAGTTGATATAAAGTTTATGTTAAAAGCGTTAGTACAGCAATTTTCATGCTTTACGTGTTACGGAACTTGCGCTAATGGAGTAAAGCTTTGCTTGGTTTTAATAGGCTTTAGTAAACAAAACAAACCACAAACAAAACAATTGGCTTTCTTGTAATTTGGGATACTTTCATTTGAAGTAATTCAACTTGTATCTTATGACTACTGTCCGGTTCCTGAATTCTGAGATATCTTAACCGGATTTTATCTATTTGATTGTGCTATTGGTTCGATATCTTGACACATTGCGATTCTGAATACTCCGTCATATAATGAAATTCTATGAAATTTATAATTTTGTAGAATCAATAACTATTGAGAGATTATCTGGGAACTGGGCATGTTAGTCACTATCTCTGTTACTTTCTGCATTACCGTGAACTCTGTGGCTAATAACGGCAAAGACCTACCAGATCAAACTGACGCAAATCTCCTTCCGCCTCCTCTCCTCCACTAGTTCCTCTAGCCAAGTGTAGCAAGTATAGAAATCGATATTAGCAGAGAGTTCAATATTTCAACCAATGATAGGCAAGAAAACATCAACTAAACACATTATACACACACACACACACATTATACAATTACTAAACACTAACAAATGAACTACAGTCATAACACTTTATTTCTAGTACTTATAAGATCCAAAACCCACAATTTCAGCGTCAAAGCATACAGTGTCACAAGTACCTATCTCAATTCTAAACGGTCGTATTCTATTCAGGTTACGATCACCGATAGTGCGATTGTTGAATAAACTTCATACGTAAAGAACTCAGAAGGTTCATTACAAAAATGGTAGTGGTTGACATCGAGGACTGGAAGACAGCATTTCGATACTCTAGAGAGTCTAGACAATGAGCCTGCTTTGTCAATTCCCAAGTCTTTTAGTGGGTTGCAACTATTTTTCCCGTTTGAATTTGGCCAAACAGTCAAGATCAAAACACCGTCAGGTCAATGCAAAAGGTGCTTTAGGATATGCTCGGGTTTCAGAAGAATATTTTGCTGAAGAAAAATTCAACCACGACCATTGTTACCATTGGCTGGTAGCAGGCTTATGTTCAGTAGATGGACTGCTATATAATGATGATAATGACGGCAATCGCGACATCAATTTAACTGAAGGAGGATTTGTTAATAGAGCTTTTGAAGTGCACCTTCTTTCCTTCTTTTTCAATGGAAACATTCCCCTCGCATACCCTGCAACGGGCGGGTGACAACCGCCGACAGGCATGATGACTAACAAAGAGACAATCGCGCTGGAGCTCAGTCTATCTGATTGTGAGCCACCTGGGATGAAATACTATGCGTTTGTTGGATCAAGTCATCATTGTAAGAGGAGCTGTAGGGTGTCTTTCTGACCTGCATTTGGATAGGAAATAAAAGTTCGTCTCCTATCAGTTTTTTTTCTTTGGGAAAAGTTTTTTTGCGATTTCTGACTTTTCTAGTACTCAAACCTCAGTTGGTACGAAAGAGTTTTTTGATCCTTATAAGAAACAGGATCGACCGGCATAAAAAAAAAAAGTTTTTGTGAAAACTGACCTTTTTCTTGCTGCCGTAATTTTTCTTCAAAATCTGTGAATGCAGATCAAAAAGTCTTAAAAAGTTAAGGACAGTCTCCTAAAATCGTTTTCTTGTAGCGACAACAGTTAAGGTACCTACCTGTCCTTACTGCCCCAATTCAAAAATCCATCCTGTATACATAAACCTTACGGGACAAATTCTCTAAATGATGCTGAAAACCGCATTAAAATCCGTTGCGGAGTTTGGAAGAATGTTTACACAGTCGGACACGGAAAGTGGCTTTTATTAATAAATGTATAGATATAGATTTAAGCACATGACATATAAGGGGGGTATGTTTAGACAGAGGCGTGATTTCATTACCTATGCATTTTCTGGTAGTCGAGATTTGGGTGATACACAGACAAACAATGGTAAGTCCACTTTTGATTGAGTAAGGATTTCTTGGACTTTTTCTTAGGCTTCAATACCAATTTTGACATTTATATCCATCTGAATCACGTCTATAACCCAGTAATGTAAACACATCGTAGAAATAACTAATGCCCCAAAGGTCTTGTTCAATCCGTAAGTAAATACGACAGCAATAACTTCAATATAACCAGGTGATTCAAGGAAACTGTAAAATATTCTCACATATATTCCTTAGAGGCAATCAATTTACATCAATCAATCAATGAGTTTACCTAAGTTACTTCCATTTAATTCGAAACACGATCACTATTCACTGTGATGGGCGGGCTAGTACCCCATCCACTTCAACTTTCTGTAGCTTCAATCTACGTCACTCGAGGATTTATCAGGGGCTCGGAAATCAGCCAGATTCATTGATAGACCGGTGTAGAGTGTTTGTGACGTTTTCGAGGATAATTATGTGGTATTTTCAATACATACATTTTTATTGAGTGTAACACTTGTTTTTATTAATTTAGAATACTACTCTGAAATCTCCAAATATAACATCTTGACAGTACATTTCCAAGGGTTTATTAGATACATCATAAAACCGAAAACATAGACCGAGCAGTGTAGTCCTTTAGTAGTTTTTTTTTTTTCCTATTGTTTTTTCTTTCTTATTTCACTGATTCAGTTTGCCTGACTTAAATTGACCTGTTAAAAATATTTCTGGAGCACGTAACCTTTCTACTTTATTACATGGGCCAAATATTATAAACGTCATAGAAGGTAGTCCTGGTATGCTAACGCTGATCCTTATATTATGATTGCTTCAAATCCAGGCAAAGGAGTAAAGGAGTAAGGGGTAAAGGAGTCGTACAAAACATTGCATCTTCGGATAAACCGCTAGTCTCAATGCCCAACCATTAATACTTATGACCGCATTTACTCAGCACTACGCGTTTCACGGGTCCGCGTTATAGATCCAATTATCCGCCGAATCGATTGTATATCCGCGGTAACCCCATTCATATCCGCAGCCCCATTCAATTTAGGACGAGCTACCATTTAAGGCACGTTCTATTTTCAAAGGCAATTCCTATTGGTCTAAAATAAAAAGCCTGATTATGTAGATAATAAAGTGTTGTGAAGCTGGAAATAATGAATCCAACTGAAGGAAGAACTTTTCATTCAAAACGCTTTAGTTAACCAGACCCTCAAGTTGAATGAAGTAGTTTAAAACCTAGAGCTTTTGAGGTAAGGTTCAAGTGCGATGACAGATTACGTCAAAAATAAATAAAAGTACTGCTTTTCAGGCGCATACTTTATGATACGATAGCATTAGGTAGGATATCTTAGATGTTTTTATATGCGTTTTTATTACGGACGCTTTTAACGTACAAGTCTTCTACATTGTTCTTACATGTATAATGAATTATTATTTAAATATATTTTGATTTAAAAGAGTGTCCGTGGAGTTTCTTGCCAGTTCTTCTCCATAAGAACCTACTACACTTTGGAATGGGCAATAGCTTCATCTTTCTGACTGAACGACCCCTTGACAATTCAAAAGTGCCTGTAATTGATTTATTTTGAAATAAATGCTTTGAGTTTGAACAAAAACCAACCTGTATTTTTGAATATTCGTACCTAAACACTAGTTTACTCCACCTAATACACTCAAGTCAGTCCCCAACTCGACCACACAATTATTAGAATGGCCTTAAACCGGTCCAAGTACATGAACAGTAGGCTATACTGCCACCAAGTGATACTGTCAATTATCTGCTCGTTAGCCCTGATCGATCCTCGGCGTGTGTTGAAGAGTCGTAAGTCAGCCGTCTAATGTGTCAGGCCAGGTCAGTCGAGTGGCCCAGATCTGGCCATTAGTAAATTAAGAGCCGATGGAAGATAGGCTCTGAGATATGTTTTGTTTGCTTGAATATTTTAAGTTGGGTTTGTTTTAATTAGATTACATTATAGTTGTGTGTTGGTGCGTGGTGTTTAATGTTTTAATATGTCAGCTTTGACAGTTTAAGGCTTATTCCACAGAATCCGGCACTAAATTCAAACATACAGAAAAAAAAGGAAAAATTATCCGCTCCGATAGCTAACCGGAACTTATCCGAATGATGTGAAACAGCAAATAAATGAAACGGGAAATTAAAATCAAGGTTATTCGACGTTTGATTCTTCAGATACCAACCGAAACTTCCACCTCAAGTTCAAGGTACTTAGTTATGGGCGTCTAATAAGGATTTCATTCGGATGACTTGGCACAAGAATAATGTCTATGGCAAAGATCTTACACCCGCAGCCCCCGGGCCGCCTGCGGCCCGCGGTGGCTTCTTTGGCGGCCCGGCAATACCTTGATTTTTTTAAATTTATTATTATTCATGTCTAGAAATTCAAAATAAAATAGACCAAAAAACATCCATGAAAATATATCCCCATTTCAGATTTTCTTAAAATCAGAAATCTTGCACTGAAAATGACATGACTTTTTGGGTCCACATAATTATATGCGAGCGGTTATTTTCTCCATGAAGTTCCTTAACGCGGTTTGTAGGACTTGACTGATAGAAAATGTCACGCAAGGAAAAAGCGTCATGCCCCCTCCATGCGTTTTTTCTCTCTCCGTCTCTTTCTATTATATACGAGTGTGAGTGTGTGCGAACGAGTATCACGAAAAGATCCCATGATCGCACACACTTTTTTTGTCCCCTCATCGCCTTTTTGAGCTACTTTTACAAAAAGAACCTTACCTTTTGCTTGAGGAAGGACAAATCCCGTACGGGCACTGTCCTCCTGGTGACCTTGATCTCAGACTGCAGCACTTCCATGGTGGATATCTCTTGGAAGCCATATTCTTGGAGCGCTAGGCATGTTCGCTGAACTTGCTCGATGCACGGAGAGAATGAGCAGAATCGGCCACCTGAATATTAAACGTTAATAATTACAGAGGCTTTATTTTGTGCCGTAGGTACAGTCAACAAAGCTATTTGGTATACAGGCAGCTAAATTTAAACTACTTTAAAAATGTTGTGAGTATGCTGGGTAGTCAATTCTTTAACTCGCTTTAAGTACCTACCTATGCCATATGCTTAAAAAGTGATTACGCACACAATAAAAATGAATATTGGCAGTGTAGTGGAGGGATGAATAATTTTGCCTGTATACCGAATAGCTTTGTTGACTGTACATGTCATGCAAGTGCGTTTGTAGGGGTACTCAACATTTTTGGTCATTGCTCTGCGTCTGTACGATAGTAACACTCAACATACATATTTGGGGGTTGTGATTATGGATTTCATTTTGTTTTCAACAGCTTCCTTAACCCAGATCCTGGCATTAATAATATTGTAAGGCTTTAATTTAAAGTTTATCTTGTAGTAAGTAGCGTTCTGGGTGTGGTAGTTAAGAAATAATTAAGTACTCGATTTTGTTATTTTCTTTGAATGAAGTTTACTATTGTATTTCGATAAATATACTTCTGAGAGCACGTTATAAAATTTCATTTAGATTCATCGTAACCATAACTTAAATATACCAATGACCTTAACGGTTCATATTCAATAGTGCATCGTTGATTAAAGATACCAACGACGAAGTCACATCGTACGCTACGCTATCGAACATCTCCGTATTGTGTTAACTTGTATCACAAAGGTAGGACTCGATAATGTCCAGAGGGATCCCTCGCTCCACGTCAGGACCCGTTCGGGCTTATAACAATGTTTGAAACGGAGCAGGGGCGATCGACCTCGCTATTACACAATCCAAACAAAACCAAGACGTCTTACCACTTCATAATGCGCGCGCGCACGTAAAAAAGATCCAGACATAACAAAATGTCGACAGATGTTTTCATTCCCATGTGATAGATACGAGATGACCGGCTCGAGACTAAAGATAATGTACCCTTTTTGTTACCGCAATACCGTTTTGAAATTTTTACAAGTCCAAAATGCTCAGGAAGAGACACATCGTCTTTTATGTGGCCCGCTTACTCTTATCTGTCAAATCTTATCGACCAATAAGGACAGCAGACGTCACTCACTCTGCCAATCTGAGCGGCGCGGGCGCTTCACTGCGGGGGGCGAATTTAAAATTGTTCCATTTTTAAAATGTGTATCGCGTGCCTGGATGGTATAACCTGCGCTCTATTAACATAATGTAGTTAGAGGCGCTTAGTGGTACGTAATGAAGCCATTATAGAGGATAATCTTCGAGCCTTGACACACTACGCCACAATGTGTGGAATTGAAAAAATGGCAATAGTTTACATTGCAGAGCTTAATTAAAGCTTAAAGGTAGAATACATATTTTGAGCCTTTGAACAGTATTAATTTGAAGTATAAATATAAGAAAGTAAGTAAGTATTAATATAAGTCTGAAGTCGCTAATCTGCTTATAGCAGACGTGGTTACGAATGCTCGTGCCTTCTTTAAATGAGAAGAGACCCTGTAGTGGGACAGTTACAGCTTATATTATTATTTTAACAAATACAATTTCACGTACAGTAACTCAAAACCACGTGCCATGGCAAAATAGACATTTGAAAATAAAATATGCCAAGCAAAGGTAAACTTCTGTCAAGAACAACGATCTTTCACACGCTCTACACTGATACAAATCACATAATATTTTCGCAACATTTTTACTTTCAACATTTTTGTGGCGTAGTCTGCAAACTGTCACTACAAAGGTTCCTTGCTAAGGTCGTATAGGTGGTGAAATATGTAATTCACTATCTTAATGCATCGCGAGTCACGTAGTCGCTTCGACTCGACTCGACTCGATTCGATAGCGAGAGGGCCGAGTATCGAGTTATCTTAGTTACATGATTCCAAGTGTTCAATTAAAGTTAATTAATCACTGATGACGATTTGATTAGTTGTTTGTAGATAAATGAAGGCTGTTTATCTTATTAGTATTTAGTGGGCATTTGAAAGTTAATGTCTTCTAAGATTTCGTTGGTAGGGTTGTCAGGATTTCAGTTTTATCGTGGGAAATGTTAGAGATCGCATCGAGATTTATTGGAAAATAACTTTACGCTCGTTAACCTTTTTACTGCACCTGGCACCTGGGAAATCTAGACCTTTCGAATATTTGTCGTAAAACCGGCTGGCCTTTATGTATTTTTCTGGTGCTTTTGTGACAAATTCTAATTTACGTTCAGAAGTAACATCAACTTTTGAAAAGTATTCTATTTTTAAACGAATATAATTCCAACTCATTTTGTAAGGTTTAGCGCCAGATTAGACGTAAATAGCTGAAGAGCTAACTGGAAGAAACGTTGGACAATGTTACAACATAAGGGCAAAGAAGCAATAACACGAATAAACAATTTACAAAAAAAAAAAATTAAAGCAATACCTAACGCAGTTAAATCTAAACACGCTAGAAAACAGCCATACACCAAGTGTATGCCTGTCTATGTAAGGTACAGCAAGGTAAAGGGTGAAGTGAACACAGCCGTTAGTCATCCTCGGTGCGCTTGCGCAGTCTGTGGGTCAGGGCACAGGAATGTCGCCTAATTGACAGATTGCTGAGGACGGGCTTGTCACTGCTACTTAATAACACCGCTGCTTTAGTAATTGTTCAACAATTTAGAATTTGGGCAGCAATTTTGGTGGTATTGCGAATTTTGGATTTTGGAATGACATAGTTTGCGGGTTTGGGCAATTTATTATATCGATGTGGCATAGCAGATTAGGACGTGTTGAAGGTATGGGTAACAGATACTGGAGAGAAACATTTGGAATTAACTAAGGGGAAAGGGAAGAATGTGAAGAAATGGTGGAAGATAACTTCTTGGATGTTTTCACTACTGAGGTTTTAGAATTTGGAATGAACGAAAGGCTTATTCTAAGATACCCTGGATATATTTTCGGCAATATAGCCTGATTTTGATCGAGCTTCCATTCTGCTGCTTTTACTCGTATAGGTATTGGGGCAGGAATATTATCGATTTGAATGATTGACAGAATTCGTATAGAGCAAAAAGTTCGTAGAAATTAGAGGTAACGTCACATCATCGCATGAAAACCCTACTAACTACCCTTTACAGTAATGAAATGATTTTTATTTCTGTAAAAAGGTTTGTACAAACACTTTTACACGTCAATAATATTTTAAATACTAGATGAGGTCGGCGATTCCTATCAAACTACTCTGAGAAGAAATGCCGAAACAAACTCAGAGGTCACAGTTTCTTTTCAAGTCCAAACATAACATTTGTCAGATCATTTGAAGACCATGTAGATTATTGTCTGAAATGGTCTTTTCAGGAAAGAACCACAGAGTGGACCTGTCCAGTAAACAAACAGGTACTATCATAACTATCTTGCCATTTTATAGAATTAGGATAAATATATTTTATATCGGGTCTCGTAACACAATGTTGGGCCCTTAGGTCAAGACATAGGTATGTCACCTTATTGATAAATTGGTGAGGCGGGCTGGCAGTGTCACTGCCGCTTAGTAACGACCCCTTTGTTTCATAACTAATTGCTCCCCTGAGGCGGTTTTAACTTAATGATTATGAAATCTAATCTTATAAGTGAACGATTTGGGGTTATGATTGGGTTTTAAAGTGTGAAGGTTAATTTCTGTGTCCTTTTTAATGTTGGTTTAAGTGATTATTGGTTAAAAAAACGTCAAGCTTTTCTGCTTTTCAAGTCTAGTTGGAATTTGATTCCTGCAAAATTTTCTTTTAGATGTCATAGTATTGGCGGCCAATGCAATGACATCTAAAAGAAAAGTTTAGAATCCTTAACCCCGACATGAATATTTAGCGATTAAGTATAGTTTAGGAGTTTCGGTATAAACATTGCCTGTCTAATTATAACCCAATAAAAATTAGTTCAAGTACTTGTTCCGGGAAATAGCTGTTCGGGATGTTTGAGTGTGTGCCATTTTTGGCTGCAGATTCAGATATATAGAATTATAGTTAGAATATTTACTCTTTATGGTACACCATAACTAATAAGTACTCCAGAACTTCAGCCATGGAGCCATACAATAGAAATAATCGGTTGGGTTGTGTAAAGAAAAAGTTATAAAACCAAAACCCAACTACGACAAAAACTCCAACTAAAATGGTATAAACACGACATTACAGACAGACAAATTAAATAAATAAATAAAATCCGGAGTCACACGTCGAGTTAGGGCAGAAAAATCGAACAGATTACAGTTCATATGAAGACCATGTAGATTGGTGTTTGAAATCTCTTAAAGTTAAGAGACGTTTAATCATCAAAAAAGTATCGTTAAACAGTCCTTAATAATCACTTAACTTTAAGCAACATTTATCGTCGAATACTACGGATGGCTTAAGCAAAGAATAATAACCGGCACTCAAAATTAAACACAAGACTGAGACAAAAGATGACGAGACAGAATAGCATCTCTAAACACTGTATTCAAACTAGAGCATTGAAAGCAGTAATTTGTAGTGCCGTAAATACTATAGATAGAGATGTAAAGCGATCTAAATGTCAAGTCTAGAACTGAAGGTATCGACACAAGTCTAATCTTGGCAGACTGCAACAATATGCGTTACGTAACAAGGGCTTTGTGCCATAAGTACCCCCATTCACTGGCTGGTTTAGTGATGCACCAAGTTTGGGATATCGATAGTCTTTGTGTCATTTTAAATCTTGAGAATATGTGAAAGATAGAACGGATATGAGTTTAAGGAACGAGCCATAAGTCAAATAATCAAATTGTTGTCCCGAAGGGGTGTCTTATCCCAGAGCCAATGCCAGCCTGCATTTACTGCACTATCCTAAGAATGTGAGAATTCAGGAATTGTCGGCCGTAGGATCTATTGGTTAAGGTTCATTTTGCAGTAATAATTTGATCTCAGCTGCACGCGTTCTTCTGTAAAACAGTTGATTGCCCAATACACGATTTGGATCAGCCAAATGTGATAATAAGTTTCAATTCTCTGTCTATCGATTAGAATACCCCATCACTACCCCAGACGATGTAAAGCAACACATCACAATAGCCCCGCGTCGCGTCACTAACAATACTGGACAAGCCATTGATGTATTAGTAAAGATAACGCGGTGAAATCACATGTGTAGCCTGCGCGTACGCGTAATGAGGTCGGCTCGCAATCCACTCGTGCGCATACCGTATTGTTCTTTCAATGATCCGATTGGAATTAAGCTACGTCGATACTGCGTCGCTTTGTGTTGGGTGATGGTAAATTGTGGTTACATTTTTATGTAATGGTAGACAAAAGAAGCGAAACCAACATGGTTAGCACTCCAGTTCAATTTCATAAGACTTTTTGACAGCAGCAGCATTTTTTTTTTTTCGTTTAACAGTACTGATAGTCTAGTGGTGTGACCGTCAGACTGCCAAGTCATAGGTCTTGAGTTCGAACCTGATGCAAGCACCTCTGACTTTTCGGATTCATGTGCGTATTGTATAATTATCACTAGCTTCAAAAACGGTGAAGGAAAACATCGTGAGGAAACTGGCATGCCTGAGATATATTTCTCGACGGCATGTGAAGCCAAGTCAGAGGCCCATGGGTGACATAAAAATTCTGACATCAGTTTAGTCACTAAGCACACGAAAAAGAAAGCTAAGACTTTTTAAGAATTTCATCAATCATGTCTTTTGTGCATTGTGAAATCGATTCTGCAGCACTGAAACTTAAGTAAGGTTCTTTCAGCTATATCTTTACAAAATTCCACAACACTAGAAGAGTCCTGTATCATAGCTTTTCCAGACTGAATATAACGGCTAGCCATATATCACAAGCCCTGAAGGTATATACTTTTCCAACTACATATTCCACATATTTTTCCAGCAATTTGTACATAGGCGAGGTGTTTCGCCCGCGTGCGGCATGGGGCGTCGTCGCCGGGGTGGCCCGCGCATGCGTCGGCCCCGCCCCCGCCCGAGGCTGCGCTCGCGCCGACAACTCGTAGTATTATCAACATACCACCTATAAACCCAATGTTGTAATTTAATGTAAACAATCATGGGAAGTGGTAAGGATTGTTCTGTCATGTTTGTTTGCGATATGATATTCATTTATTCTTAACATTGTACGATAAAGCCTCTTAAGGTCGCTCCTACTTTTGAGGTTAAGTTGTAATAACTGTAATGATAATGAAACACGTATGTTGAATTATAGATTGCACTTCGTATTATTATGGTTGAATGAAGGTGATTAGAGCATGTAGTTTTGCACATCTACTTCTCATCCATGAGTCACCACTTGATTGGTCCAGCCTCAACACTGACAGAACTTGTAAATAAGTGAATTAAACAAAATATAATCAAATACAATTTACATTTTTAACGACTATTACCGGGAAGGCATCCGATGGCGGATAATGAAATTCCAAGTACGATGCGTTCAATTAATTTAAAAAACATTCGTTAATTTTATTAATGCGCGCAAGCCTAAATCTACGATCACTGGAAGATGTGATCGCGAACGCCTTCTCATTTTCGAAATTAGCAAATGAATAAAAAACAAAATGTTGGTAACCGCCAACAGAGTGGACAAGATAAAGAAATATACGGAGAGGTGCCTGCGTTCGAGGGTCCAGATAACACCATTAACGCCGGGGAGGCTGGCGAACAAAACAATAGAAAGGGACGCTAATATTGGTTCATTTCCGAAAAAGTGAAATTTTGCAAAGTGAACATCACAAATTAAACTCTATATTGAACACCACAAGGTACAATACTTAAAGAACCAGAAAATGACATAAGTCACGAAGCAGTTAAGCAAAACGATGATACAATTGGAGGAGCAAAAGGGACAATACACGATGGTATTGATAGCGAAATGAGTGGAGTAAGTTTTTCTCAGCCACCCAGCCAGCAACATAATTAATGATGTTCGTGTTGGAGACGAATTTATAAATTGGCTTTATTCCGTTTTTAACAAAGGGTGGGACATGTGTGATAGGGCTGATAGCCAATCTACGAGAATGCGACATAATTAGCGAATCGTTGTCAGGATAAATGTGTGATAATATTTGTCTGCGAAAATCCAAGAATCTGATAATAATAGTTAAACAAAAGAAAGAACACGAATTACTAATTAATGTGAATCTTTGTTTGTGACTTGCGAACTTCATCTTTAGTTTATATAATATGACACCCAGGGTACCTACTAGTTAATAATATGGCACATCAAGATTTAGATTAACATTGTCAAACAATTATGTGTGGCAGAGACGACGGCCTAAAAACCGAACTTTTACTGAAACTAGATGTGCAGTATTAACAGCCGCACACTGGACGTCCGCAGCCGCACATTTTGATGACAAAGTCAAATCATTATTTACAGAAGGCAATTAAAAGGTACTCCTAAACGTCAAAATTCACAAGAAAATAGAATTGATTCTAGTAGCCCCTTCCAAAAGGTAGTTTCGTATGGAGAAGAATGTTGATGGAGTTAAACTAGAGGTTGCAATGGACAAAGAAAGACGTCTGAAAGACAAGAAAAATAAGCTACTAACAAAGCTTGAAGAGAAATTATAAACAAAACAGTGAACGCTTCACTCAGTAAAGTTACAATATGAAATGCTAAGTGCTATGCAATTGTACGATGGTGGATAAGAAAATAAGTAACAGAATTCATGCTAGACTATAATAGAATTCCAATTTGCTATCAGAGCAATAACATCTTGACTGTATTAATTCCATAGGTCGCTTCTCTAACATTGTTTTTCTTCAGTTTCTAGTTTTAAGGTTTGCAATTTACTGTTTGGAAACTTACTGTCTTGATTGATCGCTTTTTATCACCGTTGAACTGAGCTGTATTACGTACTATTTCGATAATTTTATTCATATTTTCATCTTTTTCTTTTTCTGCAACCAGATTAGGATTACAGTTAACGTTTACGTCTGTCAGTTTAACTGGTACTTAGACTTAATACCAAACACAATCAGCAGCACCAATCCGAAAGATGAAACACAAAATATTGTTATTATCTTAACCGCCTTCAAATTCCATTCTCAGCTATAAATAAGAAAAAGCGCAATCGGGATCGTAAATGTGAGAGAGCATTATTTGTTTCGCATATAATAATGGCATATTTAGTGGGCGATATCAGTTAATACGGAGAGGCTGGCATAAATCGGCGCGGGCGCAATCTAACATCGCGGCGGTCCCTCGCCCCGCCCCCCGCGAGTAACTCACTGCTATCTGCCCCGAATATTGTTAATCAGTGTATCATTAGCTCGCGAGTACGACACACACTGTCCGATTCTGTAGAGGGAATTAATTAATATTATTTCCAAGTTTTTTTTCTTCCGATTTGTTTTTGAGAACCCTTTCATCTATGCCCTTGCAGCCCCTTCAAAAATCATAATTTTCAATGTAATTGTGTAGCAGCATCTACTTGAATATAATGGCCACCAATCAGACACTTATTGAGGCAAAATTGATATGGGGGTCAATTAGAATGACTCATGTTTAAGAGGTTTTCGGCCAATTACTACATCTACGATGTAGGCACAATCGCTCATTTGACCCTTTGCATGGCATTGCTTGTGGTGTTTTTTAAATCCTCTCTTGTACAGATGGTATTGCAAGCACGCATAATATATGCGCATGGACTGAATGGGCCCCGCAGTCGCATTCAATTTCAAAGGAAGTTTCTCGTATTCTCCGTTTGGAGATATTGTCTGCAACGGCTGGCTGAGTTGAGTGCAGATCGGGATCTATCAACTAACTTTGGAGACGATTGAAGATGTGAAACGCCTGCGGACAGCTGTTGATGCGCGCTACAATCATTATAACCTACTATACTTATAAAACAAAAGATTCAAATAAAACTATCAAATTCAGAATTAGAAAAAGTATTAAAAACGTCGTAATTCGCACCAAAATTCAGTTCGTATGTATCTGCGATGGCTCGGCGCACGATAGCCGCATAGCGCACAGCCGCGATATAGATAAAGCTAACGGGGAGGCGCTGCTATAAATACCAAAACGAACCAAACGCTAACTCTGTCCCACTCATGCACCCCCAGTACTTTCAGATGAGTGTTCGTTCAAATAGTTTTGTCGTAGAAGTCTAGTTTCAGGAAAAAGTTGATTTCATTACGAAACTACATGGAGAAAAAATGCAGTAAAACTTTTTGGTACCTATACTCTATTTATTTTAGCATTAGACAAATGACGGCTAAATAACGACAGTTATTGGCCAATATTATTGAAATTACTGTACTTTAGAACTATATTTTTAATGTAAATGGTAAATAGATTAATTGCTTTGTACTTATCGTGAAATAACGGAGTTTATGATACGTTTATATCGAAATAATGAAAGGATGTTAACAGTTATTCGTCTAATGTTATAATAAATGGAGTAAATGCTAAGCAAAAATATAGTTGCTATCTATCAACGTCCTAGACACCCGGAGAAGGATTATTAACGGATCTTGTCATAACCACAATGCCTGTCGAGTGAATTGGTATTTATAAATATGAAACAATTAGTTCCTACCTCTGTCTATAATGTCCACGGCTAGCGATTTCGTGTCACTGATTTCATTGTATGTAAATATCCGCAATGTAATTAACCTCTGGTAACAAAACAAATAATTAATCCTTAGTCCACAAAGTGTCAAAGTTAAGATATAGTTCAAAATGTAGGACACCTGTTTACCATATCTGCGACAAATCGCATACCGATGGTTGGAACTAATTTCATATTAGAAATAATGGGTTAAAATACTGGTCATAAATGCCAAAGGTGTTCAGCGGTCACTTCTCGTCCCGCCCACTATAGCAATAAAGTATTTTACAAGTGATACAAGAATTGCAATCGTACGCCGGATCTCCCGTTGCCGTAACCTTATAAATACTGCGCTATTTATTTCTGGAAATCAGTATGCTCTCATCAATATCGTTTGAATGTTGTTCTGGGAAGGTTTGTGGGGAAAATAGGTGTGGTTTATTGAGTCTGGAAGGTGATTATCAGCTAATGGTGGCCAATTTCTGGTAATTTTTACCAGAAATTGGCCACCAAACTCAAGTTTTACTTCTTTTTTTTTTGTTGCGTCATAATAACTACATGCTGATTTTTTTACATTACACTTCAGGCCGAGTACTGAAACGTTGACCACTTTTTTAAATGACGCTTCGGTTATCGCCCTGACGCCTCGCAAAAAGTCAAACTCACCTTGTTTCACATTGTTCGTTATACTACCAAATCTTAATGAAAAAGGGGTGTACTATGCCAAATCGAATGCCAAATAATCGAACATCAATTCATCGACCACTATAAATCGAACGCCTACATACTCGAACGTTCATAATATCGAATGGTTAATAAATCGAACATTCAATATATCGTACACTCAATACATCGAGTGTTCAAAATATCGAATGTTTGTTTGATCGAACGTTCAACGCATCGCATGTTCATTATATCGAAATATGAATATATTGAATACTTTTTGTATAGAATACAAGGAAATAAGGAGCAAGCTATAACAAATAGGACAATTGAACATTCAAAAGCGGGATTGGGAAGACCTACTCCACAAAAAAGAGGCAAAAGGGATGATAATGCGATTGAAAAAATATTAAATAATAACAACAACATACATTTATTAGAGTTTCTTCGTGCAATAGCAATTCACACAAAATTTTAAAATGTACCTTTACAAGATAATGCTTTTCTTCAATTGAATGAAACAACTCAAATCTTATATAAATTGTATAAATTCAATATCTTATTATTGTAATTTAATTTTTGAATTGCTTTTTTATCTTCTTATTATGGAGGATTTTGGATATATTTAAGTTTCTTATTATAAAGTATTCAATAAATTCATATTTCGATGTGATGAATATGCGATGCGTTGAACGTTCGATCAAATAAACATTAGATATTTTGAACACTCGATGTATTGATTGTACGATATATTGAATGTTCGATTTATTAACCATTCGATATTATGAACGTTCGAGTATTTAGGCGTTCGATTTATAGTGGTCGATGAATTGATGTTCGATTATTTGGCATTCGATTTGGCATAGTACACCCATGAAAAAGTTATCTTTAAGAAGCTAATTAGTTTCGGAAAAGTCAAGTTTACAAGTTTCGGACTATGTTACGCAGCTTTAATTAGCCAGTAAAACATACGCTTCTAACTCCACACTAAAACTCGGTCGTATATCAAGGTGCGCGTACGCAATGTACGGTAGCGACAAGGCGACAACGCGACAGCGCGCGCCCGTGTCGCGTGTCGCGGCGACATGTCGCTACCTTATACGATTATACGCAATGAATGGAGAATGTGCGTGCGCGCTTAAACGGGGTAAGGTGATGTAATTAGAAAAGTTGTGTTTTGTTTTTTTTTTATTTGGTAAGGTGCGATGGCTGGTGTGAAAACAGGAATAGGCTTCGGCGTCTTCTGTATTTTTTGTAATGTAGGCTCTACGGGAGGCTGCTGTACCGGGACGAATAGAACACGGGTTTGAGGAATAACGGGGCTAATTATTCCTATAACAGAAGTTTACGCTTTTACATTTTTATATTTTATTCTTAGATCTTCAGTCGCTCTGCGGTCTGTGGGCTGCGCAGAGCGACTGTCTGAACTTTTTATCTATTTTTTTTTTACCACAACGGGGAAGCTCTTGGCGTGAATCTCACCTGATGGTAAGTGATGATCAGGCCGAAGGTGGAAGCGAGCTTCACCCGGAATCCTCTACTATCTTACTCTGGCTTCTCCTACTGCCGGAACACAACAATGCTGTTAACATTGCTGTTATGGCGACAGACTTAGATAATATGGTGGTAGCTAGCCAGGCGGACTGAAAACAAGCCCTACCACCAAACAAACCGAGCAGAAAATTTTGCCCCCCTGGGAATCGAACCCGGGACCTCTGGGTCTGAGACAGGTGGTCTAACCACTAGACCACAGAGGCGGTTTATTCAAATATAATTCGCTAAAATGTTCGAATGAAACCATAGATGTTTACCACCCTGTACGACATAGAGTCGCCTTTCACATACAACCTCTACAGTACCTTCCTAAGAAATGAATTCAGAAAATCAAAGGATAGGCTTCGATTATAGTTTTGAATTGGAAGTTTGTCGTGCAATAAGATACTAAAGCCAGTCTCAGTCCTAATTCTAAGCCCAATAATATGAGACTGATTACCGTATTCCCCTTAGTTGGCGCGATATTGTTAAAAAGCTTGGTCAATAATCCAAGATTTTCCATTCGTTTTCATTATTAATTTTTATTTTAAAAAAAACATCCACTTTCAATTGCATATACCAGTTCTATAAATCAAGGTTAATGTGTCAGTTGCTATAAATCTTAACAGTAATAAATATTAAATAGACCATTAGGAGACACGGTCTTTGAACAAATTAGCACAACTGGCAAGAACACGAATAGTTCCATACTAAAAACATCAACGCGCTCTATACGGTTTTCTCTAACTAGTGTCATTCGGCATGAATATTAATATACACAATGTTACATATCTTTCCTAAGCAACGCAACACGCCTAAGTTAGTCCGAAGCCTCCAGTAAATCATTATAGGACGTGCCAATGCCTCCCGCCTCACTTACCAGCCGATAAGGCAATAAAACTCATTCACACGTTCGTCAACTTAATAGATGCCTTATTAAAAACTCACCGCACGAATTGAATCGATTCACTTTACTCGCCCCGAGAATCGATTTATTCACCGATGTTCTCGATTCAAATTAATAATGGCAGCTGCGTTTACGCGCCAAGTACGTTTGATTTAAGTTCCAGTTTTCCATTATTTAAATTTATTCGTGCCCCATTTTGAATTTTGAAGAATGCTTTATTTCCTATGTTTACTTCAGAGGCTGTATGGTTTATGCCAAATAGATGTGCTTTTAATAGAATATTAATAGGTTTTAGTTAAATACTGGTTTACTGATTCCTACTCCGACATCAATTAAGTCAAGTGATAATTACACGATACTTGTAATGGTTATATTTGTTCGATCACCCAGATTTAATTGGCTTACTTGATTTGGATCATTGAATTAACAGCTGTTTGCTAAAGTGGACACTAAAATCAACAAAGAAGTGGAATTTATGGGTTCACTAATAGTAAGGCGAAAGGTACACAGTATCTAGACCAGGACAAAGACATATCAATTGATTAAAATCAAACATAACATTTGCGTCAAAAACGGAACAATGGACTGTTTATAAGATAAAACAAATATGAACCACTTTCATCCCAATTGAACCTCTGCAAAGGTTTAAAGTTTCTTGACGATTGCTAAATGCATGATATTCAGGACTGAGGCACGGAAGCATTTCAGAACAAAATCACTTTTGCACAACAACTTTGCTTATTTCAGGTAGTATCAACAACGATACCCCGTTTAAATTACACATCGCACATCGCCGATTTCACAAGCTAGTGTAGTGAAAAGGTTAATCTTATAAATAATATCTAATCTGGCTCAAACACCGCCAATAAATCAGCTTATTTAGCCCATATCCACGTTCAACTCCAACATTCCATCCTATTAACATTTAACAATGTATGAGAAATAGTATCGGTTAGGGCACATAAGTACGCATGCGATTTATTTAGCAATTGAGTGTAGCCACTTAAAGGAATCACAGCGCGGAGAAGCAACAAATTGAACAGGGTTGGCAATTACTGAAGACAATGCGTGCGTGAGAGTCGGGCGCCGCGCACGCAGCCCGCGAATTAGACTCGTTATCTGGACCTGGGTAATTAGGGAAGGTTTCCCACGCGCGGACCCTAACACTCACAGGTGGAGTTAGACTTGTTTTTTGTTCGGGTTCTAGTTCAATGGTTGGTATTTGTCACTGTAAGTGGCCTCTGTGGTCTAGTGGTTAGACCACCTGTCTCAGACCCGAGGTTCGATTCCCAGTGGGGGCAAAATTTTCTGCCCGGTTTGGTTGGTGGTGGGTCTTGTTCTAAGTCCGCCTGGCTAGCTACCACCATCTTATCTTAGTCTGTCGCCATAACAACAATGTTAGCAGCATTGTTGTGTTTCGAGGTAACATAGCCAGTTCCTCTGTGGTTGAGGATTCCGGGTGAAGCTCGCTTCCACCTTCGGCCTGATCATTACTTACGATCAGGTGAGATACAGGCCATTCCCCGTTGTGGTAAAAAAAAAGTGCTAAGGGCTATTTTTGATAGGAAAGATCAATGTTGGTATGTTGCTGCATGAGGTTTTTCCGCGGTGTCATTAGGGTGTTTTATCAGGCTATGATGACCTGACCTAACACTTCGAAGTGACCTTTTAATTCTAACACATTGTTAGCCTTTGTTGAACCGTGTTCTCTTACATCCAATTGTCTTAATACAATTCCAAAGATATATAGATGAAGATACTCTTTATCTACTCTTTCTAAAACTTCATTTTTCATCCGTTTGAGACCATCAAAAAGAGATTGTAAAAAAAATCTTTGTAGGTAGTTGTACTGTTCGAGAAATATTTAAGTTAGAAGACAAGACCTTCTCAGATTATGCAATATTTTCACGAGCGCATGAAATTACAATAGAAGCACCATATTGGTGCGGAAAGCTCAAAAGCTATGTTAGGTGCGCAAGGCGTTACGCCCCCAGGCGGCTGATGAAGACATCACGCGGCACGCCAATTGATTAGTCGCGCAACGGTCGGCGATGCGAGCGGACGTGTTATTATACGACGTTAGACACGCGTCCCCGTTACGGGGATGATGCCACAACGTATGAGAACTAATGCTAATTCGACAAGTTCGCAATTTGCATACATTTTCGATGAACTACAACCGTTAAATACTGACATTGTTTTACAACAGTTTATGTTCGCTAATTTTAGTCTAGCCCAATATTTACAATATCCACGCTTTTAGGTCAGATTAATGTTTATTATAAAACGTTTCCGTTCAACTTACAGGTCAAGTAGAGCGGGTCTGCTTTAATCTGCATTTGATTCAGTTCATAATAGGCACTTAAAACCTATAAACGAATAAATGTCCAAGAATAATTATATTATAATATAGATCAGCGTCGGAATAAATTGCGATTCTCAGACAATTCTCAAACATAAAGAGCTTCTAAAACCCAATTTATTAAGGCTGTATTATAAAGTACGAAACTTAAACGCAAACAAGTGGGAACCTTCTAGGTAGAGATATAAACTCATTTAACTAGCCGAGGTAACAGTTCAATAGGGAATTATTGCTCGAATTACTGAGTCTAATCGATAGTCGCACGCATTCGCGGATAGCCATAGAAACTGCGTCAATCGCATTTAGCGGGAACCTTTAGCGTACGTAATTAAGCCTTTAAGGATGCAATACATCCCATCGGCTGATAATTAAGGAGTTCAACAAACGAACAGTATTTTGCTGGCGACATTTACTATACGATACGTAGATAAGAGAGAAGGTTGGTTAATACTACATTGTTGGTAATTGACAGTTCCTCGCTACAACATGAATTAGTGGAACCCTCGAAATGTGGTATTAGGGGCCGTTTAGACGCCACTTATGGTGGAGTTATGAAGAGCCAATAATATGATGTTGTTACGAGTATTACGAGAAAGTGCGTGAAGCATGTTTCCTCACGTAAAATGTAAACATGTTTATCTAAAATCCAGCAAAAACAAATTAGGAATAGTTGAGCCTGTAAACAGTAGAATAAGTAATGTGTGAAGTCATTTGGCTACTAATGTGCCTCACGTGATAAACAATACTTAAAGCAGTCCCGAACAGGATAGATGCATGTTTTATTACTTAGCTTGAAGCTATATTGCCACAATATGTTACGGTGAGTATACATCGACGCGGAACGTACCAACTTAGGTAGATACTTCACATTGATTCTATTTCGGAGGCAATGCATTAATCTAGCAAATGTTTATTGATGTGTTCGGACCCTTAAGGGGGGTGCGTTAAGCTAGCGGGCGAAATTAAAATTTTCTTACGTTTTTTGCAATTTACAGGTCGATTAAAATATAATTCGCGACCGTAACAAATATGGGTTTACAAAATTATAATCATTGGAGTCAGCAATACAACTCCTTAAGTAGTTATTCCATAATCCTCAAATGTCATGATTTCATGAAATAGTTATTCAATAGGGTTGTATTGATGATGTTAATTCTATAAATAAATATTTGATACGGCCGCGAATCATATTTAAATCAACATACAACCTGATACTGACGTGCAAATTGTAAAAACACAAAAAAAAAAAATCGCGGGCTCCACTGACGCTTTCGCCTTAAGGCTCGTTCACACCGGCGCGACTTGTCGCGCGACGCGACACCGGCCATTGTTCAATCGTGAAGTTTTATTAGAAATTGTATTGTTAAAGTCGCGTCGCGCGACAAGTCGCGCCTGTGTGAACGAGCCTTTAAGATTTAAAGATACAGTGGTCAAAGGCTAGTCAAGCTTTTTTGTCGGAATTCATATAATTCACTAAACACTAACTATTCGCATGACCTGCAGCTGTAATTTATGTCCCCTAATTACATATCTAGACAAATTGCATAATAAATTAAAGTTTAAATTGTAATTAAATAGAATTAGATAAACAAGCTTTTCTTTGAATTGTGGAGCAATACAATATTTACTGCTTATTCTGTGTTAATGTAAAACCTTAATAAAATTGTGGTCGAAAATTCAGAATCCATTTTGGTCGCCGAGAAACATAAAATATCATTCATTCTGCCTAGCCTTTTCCCAATCATGTTGGGGTCGGCTTCCAGTCTAACCGGATGCAGCTGAATACCAGTATTTTACATGGAGCGACTGCCTATCTGACCTCCACAACCCAGTAACTGGGTAATACGATACCCCTTGGCTACCCGGGCTTCTGACGACTCGTAACGACTGTCAAAGATCCATGAATGACAGCCGGGACCAACGGCTTAACGTGCCTTTCGAAGCACGGAGGAGTCTCGGTATGTAAAGATGGTTACCCATCCACGGACCAACCAGCTTAACCTGATGGATCGACCCGTGCGGCTGTTATTACTTAGCCACGAGTTCCGAAACATAAAATATATAGTATTGAATTCTTGATATAGCAACGTTCTCATACAAATAACGCTTAGTACACAAGAATGGGTGTAGCGTGTCTTAACCCATTTGCCATAGAGCACCGCAGGCGCACCGCCTAAGGGCTGGTTCTAACGAAGGAAAACATCCAGCTAAGCGTATTAATTGCTCACATAAATGATTTTAATGCGAGGCATTAGTCTGGGCACTTAATAAAATTTTAGTTTTATGCGTTAATCTGCGGGATTTATATGAAGAAGTTATTTTTCTTATTAACATCGAAGCTGGCTTTATCATGTTTATCTGTAAACGAATCATGCTAGCTAAGATTCACTTATTATTTTGTTTCTTTACTTATGCCCCTTACCCTATGACCACGCTGTTGTATTTTCCCCGCTCGGCACAGCGCCAAAAGTTAAAAGGTTTTATTCTGGGAATTCATTTAGATGTCGTCTGGTGTTGGTGAAAACGGGCGTTAGTTATTCAGATAGGTACTGACATGATTTCGTTAAACAATACCTACAATTAAGCAGTCAGATGTAATTCAACGATTGTAAATAATGAAGCCATTATATTGACTATTAATAACACACATCCTGGTAAGAGCACATAACGTTTTTATCACATAATTGACTTGCAATTTAGTTAACGAGACACATGACGTATCCTTGCGAGTCACTCGGTCAGTCAATCAGTCGAACAACTATAACAACACGAGGGTCGTAATGTTTTAACGAGAAAAATACCCATATATTAACGCTTACGCATAGATTAGCATTAAAATAAATTCCCTTGCAAAATCACTGGGTTTATTACATAAGCAGTAATAATAAACAAGGGCCAATCGGTATAAATTAAGCGGTGGTCGACAGCCGCGTTTACACCGACGTTTGTGAATATTGAAACTAAATCATTTCAACGTGACCGAATCGTGGCTGTGCGTTCGAAATCGAATCATGAAAATTCAAATCGCGAATTCAATTGCCGTTTTTGTACAACTGCCTTTATATTTTTTGAGTATGAATGCAGCAATGGATAGTGTATCTTAAATTCGTAATAATATCTCGTGAAGTAGACGCGTTATAACAAAATACAAATAATACCTCTAATGAAGTTTGATTAAAAATTGATTTATTATTTTTAAATTATGTATCCGGCTTCAAGCTTGTTTGTAGTTGTTAATTTATTTGATTTAGATATCACGCTTTCAGGCTGGCCAGTTAGATCGGATTCGATACGATATCTAACCGGGTATCTAGTTATTCGATTGTTCATTAAAAACATTAAATAACATGACAAGAAAACTGCCATTTGCCAATCATTTAAACGCTAAACTAATTAATTTAAACTTTGATTAGATCACTGTAAGTTCTTTTTTCAATTAAATGTTATGTATTATGTCAATTATTGATTGCGTTTCATAATTGTATGCAAAATGATAGATTATGATCGGTAATTTGAATTGTATGAACCTGGTTGCGTGGGTACTTGCTGCACAGACCCCCCAGTGAATGTTGCGTAGGGGGACCCCTCCTAGATGACCGAATCATTAAGGGGTCACCACGAGCCAGAGTACAACCTGGGTATAGTGGGCATTGACTGCATCAATTAAGGCCCTTTTTTTCGTTGAATCTTGAAGAAAGGTGTAAAACAAACAAAGACTTTTAACTGTTAAAACAAATAATATTGACAATATTTAATCTCAAGATTGTTGATAAAAAGGCGTTTTTTTTAACCCCCGACGGAAACAGAGGGGTATAAAATACGATGATAGTGTTTAATACATTTTTATAATAACTTCAAGTTAGAATTGCAAAGGGTACGACTTCAGTTTAGCATCCATCGATTTAAGGGGTGGGAGTTGTGGGGAGGCGTTTTTTTCTTTTTAGAGGTCTTTGTTTGTGTCGGGGGTTTTTTTTATTTTAAAGCATTCCTTTTAACTCTTCTTGTATATTACGTTATAATATCTTAAGCTAAAGATTTTACATTTGCTACATATATGATCGCTTTTAGCGATAACACCGCCCATTGTGTCACCCTATGTAAAATGTCCAAATTAATGTCTGTAATTTTTATGGTGTACATAATAAAGAGTATCTATTCTATTCTATGAATGAAAGTACAGGACTTTCATTAAACGCCTGAAAATTAAATGACTTACATTAAAGTTACGTATTTTGTATGCTTTTATGAGGCATTAGATAACAATTTGAGAAGAAAATCACAATAATTGTTACACAAAAGAAACAGCAATTTAAGGCTCAGCCAACGCCAAATACAGGTCCAATTACGCCAACCTATGAGTTATGTAGATAACATAACTCATACCAACATTGACGCCAATCAAAGCCAGAGGCCTCAATCACAAGTGTGCTCGTAACACCAGATAATTATAACAATGTAATCTATAGAAAACAAATATAGTGCGCGGGCGCTTGTGACGTGTGACCGGAATGCAAGCCGCAGGGCGCGGCGAGTCAAGGTAAGGGGTCAGAGAGAAAGGCAGGCCTAATGTCTGTGTTAATTTTGTATTAAACTTATTAATATCAATGTAAGTTATTATGAGTTTCCTTCTTGAGGATAAAAGTTTTGAAGAGAAAGAGATAACAAACAAGTCTCTCTCTTCAAGTGGCTGCAGTAAAAGATGTCAGGTCGAGGAAGCAGCAAAAGATGTACCTAATGACTGACTATGACTTCATTGATTGCCAAGCAAGATCGATCAACTTATCATATCGTAGTTCACACTTCTGTATGTAGGGGTCTCCCAAGTATCGCCATAAAACCAGATTTCTCGTCTTCTGATCACTATGGATGGATGATCACTATCCTCCAGTTTGTTTCCGTCTTTTATTGAGTGTTTCCGCTCGCAGTAGAAATATACGAGTTTGAATTTTACTTCTAAGTGAAATACGTAATTCTTTATTTGTTACCAAAAGCATAAATTTAAATTTTCATAGGTCTAACTTAAGAAATTATAGGTTTTCCATACAAACTTTCATACCCTATACCCGCCCCCTTAGGGTTATTTTTGAGACAAAAAGTAGCCTATGTCCTTCCCCGGAATGCCATTTATCTCCTTGCTAAATTTTTATCGAAATCCGTCCAGTGGTTTAGGCGTGAAAAGGTAACATATTGACAGAGATACTTTTGAATTTATAATATTAGTATGGATTAGATAAGAAGTTAGGATGAGATGGACCATTTGACATTTCAAATTAAATAAAGTTTCGCAATATTTACCTTCTAATTCTAAAGCCATAAACACGATACTTTACAGGAGCACTATAGCCATCAAAGCCTGGCCATAGATCACTACCGCAATAACTAATTAGCAAACGAGATGTTGCGTCCATCAGCGAACTGACTTTAGTGCTAGAATTTATGTGGGATGTTTCGGTGTTTAGTGAAAGTGATATGCAATTTAGAACCTTCAACAATAAGGTTGGTTTTATCGCCTGTTGGACCATAAGCAATTACATAAACACGGAAATTTTTCTTCTTCGTCACAGTTAGTAAGAACTCCCGTGAAGAACAGCAGAGATTACCAAGCTTTGCAAAATGATACGAGGATTACAAAATTTATTTTGCTTTTTTAACATACCTATATTATGTAAGTATGATCTCTCATTTGAATTTACTTGGCAAAAGATACATATTATAAGATACCTAATATGACTAATAGGCTTATTGGTGACTCCCACGAATTTACTCGCCCGAAACGGGCAAATCGATACTTTTAATTATCGATAACTCCAGAAATAAATATGAAACTAAAGCAGTAAAGTTAACCTTTATTGAATAAAAAATCAAAATGTGCTAATTGCCTTCTTACGTATTTCTGGAGATGTCGATTCGCCTATAAATAAATTAATTTCGCGCCGACCGCCTCAAGATTTTTTTTTTTCTATATGTCGACTTTTACATCCGTGATGATAGCTAACAATATCATTCAAACGTTAATTTAATACATTGAAGAATTCTTCCATTAAAGCCCTAACGGCACCATTTTTGTTGCACCGCCCATGTTTAGTAAGACCAAGGTGTGAATTTTGGCTAGTAACAAGGCTAGAAAAAACCTCGTCATTTGACACTAATGATTTAGTATTGCCAGCAATTTTATTACCAGCAGATTAATATTACCATCGTCAACACCGCGCCTTGTGTTTAGGCAAGCCCATACAAGGCTTGGTAGGCGTGGTGATTGCCCACACCAATTACCAGCCATATTATTATAAATATTCGCAATGTCATTACTGAATATAAATCAATATAATGTATATTAAATTTTAATTTGTGGTAGCAATACCTAGTAAGAATTAATTAAGTTAAAGCGTATTATGTTGTTACACGGTTGTCATTTACAACTTAAAATTGTAGCGGGGTTTGTTCGCAAATTGGGAAATAAATTGGGAGAAAATGGCCGATTTATTGTTGTTGTCATTTGTAACGTTTTAATTGGTATTTTCACGGTTGGTTAAGCTTTGAGATAAGGGCTTGGGTAGACTTTGAAGCCGGGTCTGATAAGTAAGTAGTAATTGGTGAATAATTGTTTATTTGTAGGTTTTCAATGTAAAACAATCCAATAAGGCCAACGCCATTAACGGCGACGGTGACGGACGGCATCGAGGAGGATTTGCCGAGGAGCATCCCGCGGTAGGCCACTGGGGAAATGCGGAGTGCATCCCTGCTTGCACTACCTCTTCCCCGCGATCGTATGCTAGCGGACTCTAACGCATACCGCCGCATTCCTGCGCATCCGACCACGGTATCTTCCAGCGCACTCTTCAACATACCCACGTAATTTCATTACTCATGCAAACTCACGTAATCTAAACACACACTAAATAATATGCAAAACAGAAACCAAGACTAAACTATTTCCCTCGTTTATCTAAACTTACGGCTAGTTTGCTACATGTAAAGCTTAAAGTTCGCACAGCTGTTGACATTGTGCTTTGATCCACATTTGAGACCAGTTTCAGCCAGCTATGGGCCCTATGTATAGACGTGTAGCGCGCATTCTACGTGTGAATAATGTAAAGTTCATATATTATTAAACTTGGTTTGGAATATCATGGCCGTAATTTGATGAGGTATAGTTTGACTATGAATTTACATTTATCACGCACAAAAAGGACCCTTTTTACCTGACTGCTCCAGAAGGAGGAGGGTTATGTTTTTCGAGAGTATGTATATTTATGTCTATTTCTCTAGCACGCTCTGTAGCCTAAACGGTTTGTTGGATTTTAGCATACGAGGTGTCGTTAGAATCGTCTTAATTGTGGACTGACATAGGCTATAAAATATTTATATATAAAAGCCCCTAACAAATAAAAGCTAGTAATTATTCAACTCCAACATTAGGGGATGAGTTGGGAAGGGGAAGAGATGGGACTAAGCCATTATATTAATGAAACTAAAAAGGCAAAAAGAAAATTATTTAAAAAAACAAAAAACCCGACGATTATATAGATGATGCTTGTTTTTCTCTTTTCAGATAAGCAGCAGCATTTTTGCAGTCTGATTTTTTGTTTTTTTTTAATAATTTTCTTTTTGGGCCTATTTAATTAACAGAAAATGTGTACTGACTCACTAATGCATAAGATATTAAAAACATGATTATATTATACTACTGTACATAAGTTTGTGTGTTTTCAGGTCTTTGATAATGATCAGCAGCAGAGGATGATGGAAACAGTGGACGTCAAAGGGCTGTCAATCTGCCTAGCCTTTTCCCAACTATGTTGGGGTCGCCTTCCAGTCTCTCCGGATGCAGCTGAATACCAGTACCCCTTGGTAAGACTGGTTGTCAGACTTTCTGGCTTCAGACGACCCGTAACGACTGTCAAAGATCCACGAATGACAGCAGGGACCAACGGCTTAACGTGCTTTCCGAGGCACGGAGGAATACCGGTTTGTAAAGATGATATTAACCATCCATGGACCAACCCCGGCAAGCGTAGCTTAACCTGATAAATCGACCCGTGCGGCTGTTATTACTTAGGGCTTGTACACAAAAATCTGCGACGGCACCCGAAGATTTTCTTAGCGAAACGAAGCTGACGAAGCTTCTGCGTTGTGAATTCGCATCGCATTGCAGTTTTGTGTACAAGCCCTGAAAGGGCTGTGATCATTTAAAAACACAAAGTCCACATTATACCTCAAAGAAGTAGGCGTATAGAGGTGTTTCTTTTTTTATTTCAAGCCAGTAGGTATGTCGTTGTAGAAATATCTGTAAATAGTTTGTACCTACAAATCAGTACGTTCAAACGGGCCGTCTATGAGATCAACTTTTGGAAACAATACACAGAGGGTTGGGTCTCTCATTCCTTACATTCCATATTTCCAAGCATAAATTGTATCATATTTAACAACACAATTATCAATGCAAGTAACATGAAACAGAATAGCACACAGGCCGACACACAGACAATATATATTGTCTTTATGATATTTAAATGACCAAGAATTAACATGTCAACATTGCGTGCAAACCCGATCTTATATTATTTACCTATTTAATATTATATGCTAGATTTATGGACCTATTTACTAGCCAATCAGTGGACGGCATCCGTGCGACTATTATAATTTAGTTTAAATACCGTAATAATTGTTAGTAGGATAATAAGATAAGGTGTGAGAGCACCATTTTAGGGTAATGCAAATTACGGTCTATTATGTGCCAAATCAGTATTATTTTAATAGCCGAATATTAACTTCGCAGTATTGTTAACAATTATGATTTTCCTAAAGCCTGGTTTTCTAAGACAGCGGCAATAAGGCTATTATTAACGTGTCTAATATTTTTTGTACCTATAGGTACAAGGTGGAGGAATGAGGAAAATGTCCTGAGGAAAGTTTTGAGTATGAATGTCGATGGCTATAAGAGTAGGGGAAGATCAAAGAAATGATGGATCGACTGTGTGAAAGATGATAATTTCTGGCTAGAAAGGGGGTGACTACCGAGATGGCGACTTAGGGACTACTCACACTTATTCAGTTCTATTCAGCTTGTGCCCATAGAAAACAACGATTTTACGTACCTACGCGTCTCATACAAAATCGTTAGTAGTAGTCCCTAATCGAGAAGTATAGATGAAAAATACACGTTGCGTCGACCCTAAATAAACTGGGATATGGGCAAGAGAATAATGATGGATTGGAGTTTCTTGCCGGCTCTTCTCCATAAGAAACGACCAATTGGAACCGTGCACCTAGTTTCTGACGTTTCATAAGTGCCCATGTAGGTTTATGTGAAATAAAATATTTTGATTTTTGAATGAGAACTATGTTTTCAGTAAATTATTTTTTTTTGGATTTCGTAGTTTTTCGTTTGCTATTCATTATTTATACGTCCATAATATAAACAATACCTATTATTTGTTCAAGACTTAAACTTATTTACAAATATTGTACCTTTAAATAGACTTTATAACTTATTAGCAAGATACAAGACATGTGCAACTGGGCTTAAATTAGGAGGACTCCTGTGCTATGAGCACTAATTACTTCCGTCATCGAGCTGCCATTACAAGTGTGGTGCGGTGCAAATGTATGTATTACAATATTATTAATTTATTCATTACTATCATAGATAACATGATCAGCCTATCATGTTCTTACTGCTGAAACACAGGCCTCCTCTCTGTGAGAAGGTGTGGGGGGTGTATGTGGTCAGTGCCTCAAGAGCAGTTGAGCAGTAGGTTATATGTTCGATTTTATAACAGGATGACCTATTGATCAACTAAGTTGACCAAAAATAGTTGAGCTATAGAGCATAAAATGTTCGGTTATACAAACTATATGCTCAACTGCTCAACTAGTTGAGCAATCTAGTTGAGCAGTGGGGAAGAACTGAATCCACCACACGGGCCAGGGCGGGTTGGTGGATATTCATTATTTGATTGGTATAAATTCCAACACAATGACGGAGGTCCGTAAAATTGTACAACTGCTGTACAAAACACCTACGATGTAAAGATATTGCGCAATTTGTGTATTATGTAATTTATTGCGTGTTTGCTGTGGTACTGACAATATTGCCCTAATAAGAGCTGGGTATAAAGTTTATTGCGGGCTATTTTACACCTATGTTCGATACTATAACTTCTAATAAGCGATGTGACGTAAGAGGCTGTAAAGGTGTAATAAATTTGAATAGGAAATTATGTATAACAGCTTGTAATATTTCCTTTTAAACCTAAATAAATCTGTATTGAAAAGATTACTGAAATATTGATGGCTGCTAGGAAAATAATATATAAAGGGATTATTTCAAGAGGATGGGTAAATTCGTCATCCTATTTGTTATTTAACAATATATTGACCGTCTATCAACGGGATGATATGCTATTTCATAAAAGAGAGTATTTTGAGGTTCCACAAACTGACTTAATATAATAATCAGCCTTTATTGTCCCACTTGAGGACAAAGGCCCCCCTTTCCTTTTTCCACTCAACTCGACCCTGACCCAATATGAACGAATCCCTCCTATAAACTTCAAGTTCGTCCCGCCATCTAAGCCTGGGTCTACCGCCTGTCACTGTAGTCAGTAAAAAGTTACTAACAATGATTCACAGCTT
This sequence comes from Eupsilia transversa, assembly GCA_914767815.1. Classification (NCBI taxonomy): domain Eukaryota; kingdom Metazoa; phylum Arthropoda; class Insecta; order Lepidoptera; family Noctuidae; genus Eupsilia; species Eupsilia transversa. The sequence goes on along the minus strand of OU611893.1, from coordinate 8,284,209 downwards.
ATTTCGATTTTATGGGGAGTTACAGCTTTAGAATTGCATTGGGGGTTCACTCTCGGCCTGGGGTGTAGATTGTAGTTACCTATAGCCAGTGGGGTTCCCAGTTCAATGGTAACCATTGTTGGCGTCGCTATGATTTCAAGTGAAGTAAAAATCTTTGTGTCTATTTTTAGCTTATGACGGAACCACTTAGCTAGGTATATACCAACCGTGTCCGTCAGCCAGTACATAACACCTCTAATATTAACAGGAATTCTATTCACTACAAACGGCTCAGTTGTAATTCAGTTAGCCAAACAAAACACTGTATTAGTCATATGGTCTATTGTCCATAGCTGTCGGTCCCGCTGCTTTATCTTAATTGACTGCAATTTGATTTAGTGGCGCAACCGTATTGCAAACTTACGTTTGCCATAAAACAGCACCTATGTACTAAACGAATTTATTGCCGAATATAGTTTAACAACAGCATGTATAAGTTGGTGTTTTGAGGCACGCGCCAATCTAATACTTCGTTTCGAAAAAGATCTGTCACTCAAGTTTCAATCTTCTGTCGTGGGGTGTAGAGTTCTAGTTTGTTAGTGCTGTTTGAATTTATGAGGTTGTCAAAAGGCATTGTGTGAGCAACGCCTAAGGGGACAAGTTATGTCACACAGTTATTTCTTGTACAACACGTCTGGTAGGAAAGTAACAAGGATATAAGATCTGTATCGCGCCATATGAATTTGATTGAAGTTCAGGGGGCATACTATGAATTTGGACACAAGATTGGACTCGAAATTAGGTTCGATCGAATTTATTGATTCGCGGCAATAACATTGCATTAGCTTCCATCACAAAACGCATTTGAATTGATTTTGGAACGATATTCAACTGTCTTCTTTCTAATTGGTCGAGGACGGCCATTTTAATTTAGTTTGACAGCCACTAATATATTATGTATTATTAATGTCGATCGGTAATAGTAGGCCCCCAAAAGGTATGTCAGTATTATCAGTAAATGACTGAATGAAGTGTGCACAGTTCGTTCCTTGATCCATATCAGTAGAGTTGGTTTAGCAAATGAAACTTGTCAGCAAATAAATTTATCACGAGTGATACGATAAGATTTGTTCCCCTGTTTATTAACTGCCTGTTCGCCGCATAATATACATATAAATGGAAACTGGTTTTGGAATATTTGATGATTCATTGATATGTCAAAGTGCGTGAGAAATCTATCTAGTTTTGGTTTTACGGGGTACTTAGTTTCTATAAAAGGAGTATGAATTGCTACCAACCACGATGATTAGTGTATATTTTGACCACGACATTAGAGATGTCCTCGTACGAGCTCATGCGAAGATGCTAAACTTTTGGCTTGATCTTACTAAAAGTTGAAATTAATGATTAAATTAAAGATTCAAATATTTAAGCTTGTTCAAAAATATTTCAAGAGGGATTGAAAAACAGTTATCAGGAGGATAACGCCTAGTCATCTTTTAAGATATGGCGTATTCCCGTTCTACATCCGCCTTGATTTAAAAACAAAGCAGTTAACTACATCCTTATACAATTGAACCACGCGGAAGCATGTACTACATACAAATGACGTCACACAATGATATACGAGTGTACAGCAGCAACTAGGAAACCTTTAATTACATTAACAACATGTTTATCGTTGCATCTTCTTTATTTCTAGGTATTTTATCAGGTAATGTCAAGGTACAAATTACTTAGAGATACTCGACTTCCTACGTTTACCACACTTAGGTACAAAAAGGAGCATACATTGTATAAGGAATTTTACGGAGTTCGGAGTACCATAGAGTCTTACTTTGCATCGGGTTCTGCGTATACCTAGGTACAGTTCGATTCAAACCTAATGGCGGGTCGGAAGTTAGCTACTCGCTGCGCAGTACCCCACCCCTCACCCCCGCTGACACATGAAATTGTTACTGCGCAGCGACTCGCCTCATGTTCCGAGTCGCCATTAAGTTTAAATCGAACTGTACGTTTCTCAAAGAACAAGAGGTCAAGAATCTGTCAATGCCTACACACAAAACAGTCCGTAAATATTAGGGTTTATCAATATAGATTTCGCTACAAGGAACGGTGAAAGCCAACAGAGCATAATTTACTGAAGTAAGAACGCAGTTGATGACAGCGTAATGAGGGGAGCTGGTTTTGTTCATCCTCTTGTTCATAATTCAGTAATCATACCGATACATCACCTTTGGCTGAAACTACGGGAACATATGCAAATGGTGTTATTAGTCTTTACCAGGAATTATCGGTTAATAGTATCCATATTTGAGTACCTAGTTCTCAGAGATCTACGGTCACGGACTGACCTTTGCCACCCCAACTTGGCGATCTATGACATCACCAACACAGGTGGATGATAAACCTGATGTAATTCCTTAGTCACAGAAAATAAGAATCAACACAACATATTTATTGATATCGTCGAACAATAATTCAATCAACACATAATAAGGTCATGGTTGAACCTGGTTCAACCTAAACCTTTAGCATCGATTAGTATTCGATACAAACGCATATTAATCAATCGGTATGCAGTTAGATTAGAATTTAAGTTTATTTAGATTTTGTTAATCGGTGCAGTTATAGCTACTGTATTGTGAACTAACTAAAGTCTGACTAATTTGACAATTCAAGCGATTGTTGTTTGTTTTTCAATTTGGAGTTTGACATTTGCACCTGTCAAATTAGTCTACGAGACTAAAAACAGTACGATCAACTACAGAACCGTTCCCCGTTATTAAAATTTATCGAGACTGTTAGGGAGGGAAGGAGCGAAAGAGGTTATAATAATGAGATTAAATTAATTTTTCCAATATGTAAATCTTTTCTTTGTGACCAATGCCATCAAACAAAAACCGTAGTCAAAAGGGTCTGAGTTGTAAGCTCGGTGATGCCAATAGATTTGCATAAAGCAAGACTAAAGTAAAGCAGCGACATTCTAAATAGTCTCGAGAAAAAACTGAATACACAAGTGCATACGTAGCAATCATGCTAAAGATTTCGTTCTCAATTTAGGTGACTATAAAAACTACTTATGGTAAAGAGCCCACAACAATCACAGACTCCATTAAAACACAGAAAAATGCACTCAATTATAAACCACTTAAACTTAATGCACAAACACACGGCTTCCAACATTTTTAATGCACAGGTCACTTTCCGCCATCGTGCCCGCGTTGCTTTCAAGTAATTCCACAAAGGGCACTATTTTTCACTGGCTGATAATGTCCTAGGCCAGACAGTTAAACTAAAGGCTTGTCTTATTAAACTTTCGTTCGTTCTCTTGAAGACCACCATGGGAGAGGGATTTCTTGGTTGAATATGAGTCATGCTTCGCGGCCACACATTTGTTACTGTTTCAAATGTTCAGATTGTGGGGTTTAAAGTAGGCGATTAAGTGTACCTTGGGGTTAATGCGAAAAAGTGTTTACTTGCAAATAGGTTCTACTTGCTAATATTTAGCAGTTATTTTACTCGAATTCCTGAGTCGTACGTAATCAGTTTGTTCGAATTCATGTTATAGGAAAAAATCTGAAAAATCGTGTACCTAATTAATTAGGTACTTAATGGAACCTTCTACATTTTTTTAAATTTTATTTAATGATTGCTAAACTATTAACAAGATCAATTTTATGAATGCAAACATCGACTTTGGAAAAATAATATTTTTAGAGATTCTTCTGAGTGGAAGACAGAGCTGTCAATCATAATTACAGTCCGGCCGCTGAGAGAATGCGTTCCTGGCACCTGTCAGTTGGAAAATTTCGAGTACGTACGTAATAAGGATCAAATTCGCAAAACAAATATTCATTAGTATGAAACTGACAGATGTCAAGAACGCAGTCTCTCGTCGGCCGTACTGTGGGTAGGGTATATTGCAAAAGATCGCATAAAACCTAAAATGTGCCTTACCAAAGCGCAGCTAATACACAAGGATAATTATGACAAATCGTAACTTATGTTACTTTTTGATGAGTCTCTTCAACAATGACACAATACTAATACAAAGGTTTAGTCAAACTTCGTTACAGTATTAGTGGACTACGAAGAGAATAGTTCTGACATTTCTCATGCATTTGTTATAGCTATTGTTACAGACATCACGGAACGACTGACCATTTATTAATAGGACATATTTGGACAGCCATTGACGTGTAATAAATAAACGTATACAAGTTAGAATTTGGACCGAAAGTCTGTTAGTTACGGGGGTATTAGACGTGATTTTGAAAGGTTTCGATTGGGCTTGAAATATTTAGTGGTGACAATGTCTCTGTGAGTTAGCTTTCGTAGCAATTTAAGTGGAGTAACTTTCGTATCATTTTTGCTTTATATTACATCATAGTCACAAGATACAACACAAACTCACTAGGTCAGTAATGAAAACATTGATGACAAAATCAGTGGGCCTAATGAATTTGTTTAAGAAGTTCTAGTCGAAGCTTGTTCAAAAAACATAAGACTTATCTTGGGGAAAATCGAAGACGTCTTATAACTACTAATTTGCAGGTAAGTATATGTGGCTGTTCGCTGCCATATACACGCTGCAGCGCCTGAACAATATAAATGAACCATCATACATACACGGCAATGTTAGTGGACATGGGTAACGCACATAGGCTATATACCTCTGCGATATAAATACTAGGCTTCGGTAACAATATTTAAAGCCAATTTCCACCAAACTATATACATAGTATTGAATAATTCAATACTATGTAAGTGCTCAACAACAAGGCAACGATTGCCTCAACCAATCCACATTACATCAGCCACATATTGCTCATTTATATATCGAATGCGCAATTTATAACTATCTACATAGCCCGTAACATGTTTCAAATATGCCTATTAAGAGTATAAGCCATTATTGAGCATATAATAGCGTAAGGAAGTCTTTGAAACGGCTCATCAGACTAATTTAGGAAAATAAAGGGCCGTACGTTTTGAGAGAGAGGAAGATTAAGTTATTTAAGTACATTGGATGTGATTACTGTAATGGTAGGTAGGTATACCTGCGAATAGGTATTTTAGTTGGTATTATGCGATTCATATCGTGTATTTATGGTACCTATACTAATCTGCTGTGGAAAGTTATCGTTTTAGGTCGGATTCGACCAAACTGGAATAAATTTTATCCGCGGAATAAGATTTACTTCTGTCAGTTTTCGTATCGTAAAATTGCGGAATAAGCATTCTCTTCCGAGTAAATTTTGAATTTTTGACAGTTTATCTATACGAAAACTGTCAGAGTAAATCTTATTCCGCGGATAAAATTTATTCGTGTTTAGTCAAATCCACCCTTACTGGCATAAAGACTGCAGATGCATAGGACAGTACACAATGTGAGTCTTATTTTGTAACTTAGATTAGGAACTTATGGAAGGAGATTGGTCAAAGAATTCATCGGGGTTAGGTGGTATGAGATCCATTGCAGTGATAATAACCGTCTCGTATCGCAGTTCTCTATCGGAATTAGGACTTTACTGAAAAGCACGGGCGTGCGTACTCATCAAGTTTTGACGGCATCATCTCTTAATGAGAGTTACAGAACATGTGGTTTATCACGGGTCAGTCTGTCACATAATACACTTCCTTATACCCAAGCTTTTACTATTACACAACTGACCAAAAAAAAACTGAACAGCCGCCCAAATTGGTTCATTGATCGAGCAGTATTTAACCGGTGTCTCCTGAACCGTTGACAATGGACAGTTAAAAGCATTCTCAAGGATAAGCCGCAGTTATTGTGTAGTTTGTCGCCCGGATCGCTGGCGATGCGTATCTAACGCTTACTTATGTTATAACCGCTATGTACCAATTAGACTAATGAATTTAGGGTTGTGTATGTGAGAGACGTGGAAATATTTCTGACACCGAAGTTTTACCGACATCTCTGTCAAAGTTTTCTGTTTCTTTTATGGGATTTAATTTGCTATAAGTATTAAATACCTATTGTTTCCTTCTTTGTATTTGCATAGCACTAGTAGTCCTCTCTCCTAATTTTGCTGTGCCCGACAGGGTCCATATTTGATCTTGTATTGTGTTATACCACCTATGTATACATATGGAATGCAATAAACAATTGAGTATTGAGTACTATTGTTTAGATCAAGTTCTAACTTAACAGACAGCTGTGCTGCTTGGGTGTTTCTTACGCCACTTCTTCCTAGCTAAAGCACTAGGAATTGGTGAAAGGTGGCCGTTTTGGGGCTGTCTTATGTCATTTTGACCTTAAAAAAGTGCTGACTATCAGATCAGCCTAATTTGAATAAATTACTTTTGATTTTGACTTTCTGGAGTGTCGAAAGCCGGGGCCAGGGCGTTTCATTACTATCACAAACTTTGACATAGTGGTTTTCTTTCAGGATTTTTTTTTTATCGCGTTATCTTAAATAGTCATTGGTACCGTAGCTAATATAAAGCTTGTAGTGGTCAAGAGGTTTTAAGTTTGTACTGATTTTAGCTACATTAGGTACCTACCTTTATAGAGGAGCTCGTGCATGGCTAAGTAATAACAGCCGCACGGGCCGATCCATCAGGTCTACGCTTGCCGGGAATGTCCGTGGATGGGTACCATCTTTACATATCGAGACGCCTCCGTGCCTCGGAAAGCACAGTAAGCGTTGGTCCCGGCTGTCATTCGTGGATCTTTGACAGTCGTTAGGGTCGTCAGAAGCCCGAAAGTCTGACAGCCAGTCAAGCCTCAACATAGTTGGGAAAAGGCTAGGCAGATTGAGATACCTACCTTTATTCGGGTCTCGGTAAGAATAGACAAGGCTACATGAATAGTTACTGACAACCCTACACAATAGTAGGAGTTCAACTACTTTCAAATCGACACAAATCGATGTATCGATTGAGAATTTGTTATCTGGTTCACTACTATCCAGATTAATGAATAGACTGGAATAACTTACAAGGGGATCTGAATAATCGACACGCTGTAATCAGATCGCTATCTATTTGTCGATTTATAAGGATCTGCCGTTTTCCGCTTACGTACAAACGATTTCTTATCGGCATATCGTGGCAGCCATTTATAAATTGTTTGATCTTGTGTCTGTTCTATATAAATAGAGGACTAGATCTGTCGATGCTGGAATCTTAATGGTTTTGTGGCTCAGTATTGAAAGGGAGTATGCGTAGATTAAATAGCCACGGTTATTATTGTCAATATAGCTAAGTTTTGTGTTGTGACCTCAGTAATCACTTCACACACACGAGTGAGCCAGGAAAAGCACGACGACAGAAGGATACGCGAGATAATAAGCGTAGGTATGTATATTGGACGGTATTTCTAGACAGTAATTGAGATACTCAAAATCATTTCATTCTTCCTAGCCCCTCCCAATCATGTTGGGTCGGCTTCCAGTCTAACCGGATGCAGCTGAATACTAGTATTTTGCATGGAGCAACTGCCTATCTGACCTCCACAACCCAGTAACTGGGTAATACGATACCCCTTGGTAAGACTGGTTGTCAGACTATCTGGCTTCTGACGACCCGTAACGACTGTCAAAGATCTCCGAATGACAGCCGGGACCAACGGCTTAACGTGCTTTCCGAAGCACGGAGGAGTCTCGGTATGTAAAGATGGTCACCCATCCTCGGACCAACTCCGGCAAGCGCACCTTAACCTGATGGTTCGACCCGTGCGGCTGTTATTACTTAGCCACGAGCTCCTCTAAGATATTCAAAATCATCGTGGTATAATCAATTACACAAATCAGATTACAGAATGCACTACGATAATTTCTTAACAAAATATTATTGTAAAATATTGTCTTACCTTGCTCCTTCATAGCATCAAGGGCATGAGGCACGCCAATCCAAGGACTCGGTAAATCAAGAAATACTGCATCAGCTTTACCATTCAGCTCTTCACCAAAACCATCTGCTAGGACATCTCTGTGTTTTGCCTAAAATATAAGATCGAAATTAATAGAGAGCAATTTTATTTTTATTAAAGTGGCTTAAGTTTTAAATTACAATGATTGACGCGCTCTCGGGATATGCATCATCGATAATACTGGTCAAGTTTTTAATGGCTTTTTTGCTCTGATAGCTACCCTGGAAAGACTTTTCCAGGTCATGCTAAATTAGGTTTTCAAGACGAGCTTTACTTTGTTTTACTAGTTTTTTACACTGTCGCACTGTTGGGCAAAGGCCTCCCACAAAACCTGTAAGTATTTAAAAAAAAACAATTAAATAAAACTTTTTTTTACTTACAGTAACAAATTCAGCTAATCCATGTTCTGCAAATTCCTCTTGGGCCACCTTACTCCTGTGTTCATGGAAATCAAAGGTGTGCACATGACCATGAGGTCTCACCCTCCTTATGAGAGCATGAGTTAGTGAACCGCTGCCAGTACCTGATTGAAATTAAAATGTAAGAAAACACTATTTTTAGTTTTACATAAAACAAATCTCTGCCGATATGGAACAGAAAAGTTTTTTTTTTTTCAGTAATTTTGGCACTTGAATTATTTTTTATTTTAATGATTCTGATTCTAATTTTAAGAGGGTTTATTCTGAAAGTTGGCAACGTCGCAAATATATGTCAAATATTTCGCTGTTTTGATTAATTTGATAATATTTCTGTATGGAAATAAAAAATGTGGCTAACTAGCGAACTAGAATATTGATTATGAAATGCAATAATTAATACCGTAACACCAAATAGTTAGTTTTAGATGTAAAAAAAGTATTTGGTAACTTTCCAAATGCCTTTTTTTCACCTAAAACGGGTACAACATCAAATTCAATGTTATAATTGCAATTCATTATTAATATTCTAGTCAATTGGTTAGCCACATTTCTTATTTCCATACAGTATTATTTCCAAATTAATCGAAACAGGTAAATATTTGACAGCTATTTACAACGTTGCCAACTTTTAGGATGCACCCTCTTAAATACCTTACTTATGACATTATTAAAGAATTTAACTTGGTAACTTATCACTGTGTTGTGTATTTATAAGATTACATTTTTCTACATAGCTAATAGATAAAATAATATTTAGACACAAATAAATAATATAGGTACCTACCTATTTTTATGTTGGAAAACTTGGTACTTACTAGAATCAATCTAGCACCATACTTCTATTACACAAATAGGTAAAAGTCAAAATTATTATCTAAAAGTACACTTACCAGCTTCAACAACAACAGATCCTGGTACTAGGTCAAGTTGTAACAGGATCATACTAATGTCAGGAGTATAGATAATCTGTGTGCGATGAGGCAGAGTCAATGACCATAGCTCCGGCGTTGGTTGTAGCACATGACCCCACCCTTTTGACAGCTCCACCTAAATAAAACAAGTGCTTTAATAGCTTAAGATATGTAATTATAACTTCTTCATTGTGCATAAAAAACAAATGTAAGTACAGGATTTTAAATAATTTCAAATAGTGGTTAAGGATTCCCTTTTCTGGACAGTCATAATAGACTAATGAGTGAAAGTTTTGTAATGCACAAGGGTAAATTTTTTTTTTTTTAATAGCCGTCTAGTGTTTTTTTAAAGGCTACTTGTTGCTTCAAAAAAATTGTTAATTACTTCTTTCTTATTGCTTTTTTTACTTTTATGGAGTATGCAGATTAGTAAATTCTTCTAGGAATTCATTGTAAATTAACATTATTTCAAAAATTATAAAAGGTATTTCGCAGGGAGTAAAATTATTGAGGTTTGATTGAGGTTAGAAGTTTATTTTTCTTTAAGTTTTGTACAATGTTACTACAATTAGTACTATAAATATGTGGGTCTAAGTCTTACCCGGGTACCATATTCAGCTCCGATGAGAGTTCTAACTTTTAGAGCTCCAAAAGGAGTTTGATACACATTTTCCATCAATTCACCCTTTTTGTTTTTCATTTCAGGTTGGACATCTATTGCGTACAGATTATTACTTAGATACAGAATAGCTGTATCTCCCTCCTCAATTTTATCTTTATAATTTCTGAAACTCATCTTTATTTTGTTATTATTTTAGCAGTCGATAAAGTTTGTAAACAAACCAGGACACGAGGGGTGTTCTGAGTTTTGACGTTACGTTTCGATACTAACGTTTTCTAATAAACGCAGCTGATCTCAGTTTTCAGGTAAGATGAAGAAAATAAAATTTATTTGATTCAAAATTTCAATAAAATGAATGATTTTTGCATTTGAATATTAAATCTACAAAAAAAATATATAGAAATATAAGACTCTACAATTGGTGAATGTTTGATTATTGCATGAGTTAGCAATAACTAAATGTATTTGAGTGCACGTTAGTTCTCCTGAGTTCTCCATGAATCTTGTACTGGATTTTGATTGGTCAACCATGATACGTCTATTTATCAACCAATAACATAAGTAAGAAAGATGGAAACTCGTGAAAGTAATAAACAGGAAACGTACTTGGTTTGACGTTGCTTGGTTGCGGTCAAAATAAAGATTGTGTGATTTTGGCAATTTATGTAAAATATGAATAAATAAGTGGATAATATACGGACATGACAGTGCATAGTTGCTAATAAAACGGAAGACATATGTTTTTCTGTGAGACACTGAAGAAATATGGTGAAGATGGACGCGTCCAAAGTGACGAGTAAAACTAGCTCGTTGAAGGCTCTGATTCTCAAAGCTTGGAGGGAACGGTGGACTGACATACAATGGGGCATCAACATCAAGACCATACTCCCAAGGGGTGTCAGCGGCGACTTGTATAACCTAGCAGACTGCATACTTCAGCAAGCAATGGTTGGTTGTGGAGCGAACCAGTTGGTGATATCTTATTTGAAACATTCTTTGGCATCTCATCTCGTATCATATGCCGCCGTCTTGCAGAGAATAGCGAAATTCGATGCATTTCATAAACCCCATTGTATTATGAGCCTCCTTGAGTTTTTGGAAGGTGTTCTCGATGGCATTACATGTCGTGGGAAAATGGAAGAGGAAGTGTTATCGCTGGCTGTGTCGTCAATCATCCTATGGCTACTGCAAGTGTATCATTACTGTCTTAGCAAATATCCTTCACCAAACCCTATCCAAATTCAAGAACTCCTGGAAAAATCCACCACACTTTTGAATTCTATTATAAATGCTGATTTTCTACTTGCTATGTTCTATTTAGCTAAACAGAATGACCCTAATGAGTATAGTGAGGTGACGAAGAAGTGCCAGGAGATCACAGCATTTATGATGATGAATACTCAGTTTAAGGCACCCATTACTATCCATGAGACTTTACAGAAGATATGTAATATGGATATTGATAAAATTGCACCGTTGAACAATAAACCAGAGCCTGTAACTCATTGTTTGCAAGCATTGATAGCAGTTAATGTACTGTCTAACCCTAGCGCTAATATGCAACAGTTATCTAACCAGCTACTCATGGTACAGAGGATCAAAGGGTACCCACTATCAAGACTGTACTGCGAACTGATCAGAGCATGTTTTATTTCTCTCAATGATTCCAGTAAGGATGCCACTACACAATCATTGTGGGCTGCTTTCACCTTCCTTAAAATACCTCAAGTCATGCACTATTTACATAATATTTGTGGAACCACAACCAAAGATAGTGAGTACTCCATAGAGATTGCCGAGGCATTCGAGAAATTGCTACAATCAACACCGCTTCTTGATGTTGTTGATACAAAGAATTCTTGCAACAGTGTCATATCTCTGTTAGAACCCTTAGTGAAGTTGAATGTAGTGTCAGAGAGTCACATGGCATACTTTAAACAGAAAAGGGAACATAAGGATGTTAAATTACAAAAGTTGGAGCCAACAGGGCTTCAAGGATCAGTCCCATCATTCATCACAAGAGCTGAGCCAACTTTGGCTGGTATCTTGAAAACAATGGGAGGAGATTTTCATAAAACTCAGGAGTCTTTATATGCTATGCTATGTCAAATTGTAGTTGGTGGAACAACTCTAGACACAATACTTGCAGTTGCCACTGTGGAAGGCAAGTTGAAACTGTTTGTATCTAGATTGATTAAATTCAATGAGTTTGCTTTGCTTGCTGCCAATGAGAAGGGAGCTCCCCAATCCAAGGTTTACATTTTTGATATTTCATTTTTGATTCTGTGCTCAATTGTACAAGACTATGGCGCCGATGCTGTCCTTGATGAAAATGGGGATTCGTTCTTTGAGAAATGGGTGAAAGAATGTATGGTCTATCAGGGAGTACATAAATCTCCTGATCAGATTCTTCAAAAATGTGATGCTCAACTTGTGGAAATTTTTATTAATCATTTGAGTGCTCCAGAATTTGATTTCAAAAACACAAATATAAAACCCCACGATCTTTGTATGAATGTGAGTGGAGTGATAAAAGAAATCCTATTTGCTTGGGAACAAGGTTCTCTTTCGGCTGCAGATGTGAAATGTATGTTAGATTCTTTGAGACAGAAAATGGCATCTTTGGCTGTCTGTGCTTCAGTTTGGTTGTGTTCTTACATAAATGTTGTTCATCAAGATGCATTTTTGAAACCTATCAACATGGTTCAGCAGTTTTTGGTACCCCCCAGTGAAGCGGAGCTCACACAAATTGATAATTTCAAGGAAAGAACGGTTTTGATGTGCCAAATTATCAGAAAGATGCAATATGATATTCATCCACCTTCAGTGCCAAAGTCCAAAGTCTTAGCATTAACACATAATATTATATCAAGGCAGCCCATTCTGGAACAATTGCAAGTGGTTTGGGAAGACATTAAATCGAGAGGCTACCTTCACATTGATGCTACACATACTATAGAAAGTCTTCTGAACACAACTGGACCTATTTGGTTCGTCACAAACTTAGTTAAAGAAACACTGAAATTCCGTTATCAGGAAGACCTTGATAGATCAATTGACATAGTTCTGGCTATGCTTCATCTGGATATTGAGAAATGCACTGAGGCTTTGTTGCTTCACGTCTTACCGCAATACTTGTATAATGCTAAACTGTGTGAGGACTTAGTAGAACCTCAATGTGCTATGTTAGCGAAACTATCAGTTTATTGCATTTACGCTGCTCTAGAACACAGCAACTTGACCAAAGGGCAGACGTCCAGAAAGCGTCGTCACGATGATTCTGAGGACTTGGAAATGTGCACGTCCAACAAAGTACGGAGGTTGAATGACAACTCTTCTGACAGCATGTACTATTCACAAGGACATAGTGTTTCTGGGATTACATTGAAAGAGCCTTTATTAACCGCCCTAGACACACTGTATACGTCGTTTTCCCAATTGGCTGGAAAAAATGGCGACGTTACGCCGCAGACTGATTTCATACTTCAGTTTCTCGTTTATGTTGTGCAGTGTGGACACGATAGAGCTCCACTCGTCTTGCATAAAATGCCAAGTGAACTTGTACCAACACTTATAAAGTGTCTTCCCGATGGTTTCAATATAAGTTTGATCCTCCGATTGTATGACTTATCAACTCCCTATGGGCGAAAAGATACTGCTAGGGATCTATGTCTTATGAGGAATATGCGCCTCAGACCTGATTAAATTGAATACAGATGTAAGATCAATTTATTTTGTCAATATTTTTATTAAGTACCTATAGCTTATTGTGTAAAATAAAATCAAATATAAAATTCAAAGTTTTATTTATTTCAATACCTGGATCTGTTAGTAGAAGGAAAATCAAACAAAAAGTCCAAGGTCATAATAATCTTTACTTCGCAAAACGCAATCAACAAAATAGTGATCATAAATTAATACTAGGCACTCCTCCTGTTATAAAAACTTGCTCCTGTTTCATATTTTACACACTTACGACTATTTTGTACAATATTCTTAATTCTATGAGTTCCAATTCTGGACGGAAATAGAAATTGTTCGGACAGGAACGTTCGTAAAATTAGTGCTCAGAGGAACTAAAGTCAATTGTAGCATATTTATCGTATTTTGGCGCTTTATCAAACCGTTCAGCGAAGTATGACCCCACAAATTAGACAATCAATTAGTTCGAATTTTGAGTTCAATTGAATACCGTCACAAAAAAGAACAAAACGAAAGCCGCATGGGCAAATGCCACCTCCACAGTAAACAGGCTTTAGAAACTTCAGCTTTTGCTTTGCACATGGTTGTTTTTATTACGTTTTATATTAAAAGTCAGAAAGGGAAATTAGAGCGACGAGCTAAAACCAGACTAACTATTGTTTTATTCAATAGGGAGTTGCAACCTCGTAGCTGAACGGTACCAGAAGCAATATTGCGTTTGCGCAAAATTTATGAATAGCACTGGGAATAAAAGGGGCTACGAAAATGGACGGCATCGATTTACCAAAGAACGAACTAGTAGACTACTTATAAATATTTACAAAAATAATACATTTCATATACACAAACAAATCACATTGAATGTGAACAATAATTACGCTCTAGTTAATTTTGTACAGAATCCATGATACCGGACAATATTTATGTACAAATTAATAATCTATCATTATTATACAAAAAATAATTAAACACAAAGATCACAGGAGAGTTCCAGAGCTTTTACTATAATATTAATAAAATTTATTATTACAGGGTAACAAATTATTATTTAACTATTCAAAGAAATTACATGGAATTAAGCTACAGTTATAACGCAGGCTTTTTGGCATCCGGCGAATCTGAATGTGGTCGATCTAGAACAATAAGAAAAAGGGAACGTTAATATATATTTTATTCTGATGTTTTATCTGGTGTAGGTAGTGCAGACGCATTGCTGCTGCGCATTTATCTTGCTTTATTTATGTATCTACAATCTCTGTACTTCGAAACAGATTCCAACTATCTTAAGATACGAAATATTGGTTCCAACAGTAGATACGATAACTAAAATTCTCATTCAATTCAAATGCAGTAACTTACCAATTTGCCTTCTAAGTACGTCTTCTCTAGATGCATTATACGCTGGCGGTGGATTACTGACCCTCATTGGTAAACTTAATCTATTAGGATTGGAGTTTTCATCTACCGAGTTCTCCGCGCTATTAGCGAACGTTGTCCTTTGACTCCTATTCCACGTCTGTTGATAGGAACTTTCTGTGGTTATTGTGTTACATCTATTGTTAGTATGAGGAACATATTGCTCTGGTGACCAGTCGAACACGAAGGTATGACTGTAGTTGTGGGTGTAGGCTGTAGGTGTCCCGGACGGCGTAGGAGGCGTCGTCGTCACGTAAGGACTCAGGTCTTGGTGACAGACGTCAGGCACCTTTTGTAGCGCTGATTCTGACCACGTGGGACTTGGATTCCATTGGTCAACCATTTCTGTTTCTGTTATGTTAAAGTTTTTGGATCCCGGTCTTCTACTGGCAATGGACCCCGCTGAAACTGAGATTAGTGTATCTCCGCCTGATGTGATAGTTGAAGGTGTGCAACGAGGTGACATATTTGTTATTGGGGTATTCGATTTGTCATCTATACTCTTCCCTTTCCGCTTAGCATTGGGCTGGATCCTCGTATCCTCTATCCGTATAGTGTGGTACCTGAAATAGAAAACTAAAGTTACACATGTGGAATTTCAATCGGACCAACTACGCAAGATCGTCACAGTTAATCAAGAAAACAATTTCAAGATGAAACTAAATTATACGCGCATTCCGAAAAGGACATATTTGATGGACAGCATGAGGTCATAGTGCAATTAGCAAGATCATTTCTAGGCCATACCTGATACCTAAACACTATGTTGTTAGATGAACTGACAATTTGAAATTAATCGAGTTATGGCCATGAACAGTTTAATTCCATTTGCATAATTAACAATTGTTGGCCATCAAATCGGAAAGTAGAATATCTTACCTATTTTCCTGCAGTGAGACTGAATAATCTACAGGTCCGTTGTCTGTCCTTTCGTAGGCGTAGTGCATGGGCGCTATATGTGGTGGGACGTGTTGTATATGTGGTTGTATGCCAGGGTTTGGCATCATGACCGGCTGGTTGCCATTGATGCAGACGGGCGGTGTCGGCGTGTACTGCATCGTTGGAGGGTAGACTTGTATGTCTGGTGGTGGGGGCCCGTACATTCTTGTCGCTGCTTCGTAAGCTAGTCCGTAGTGTAGTTTGGATTGTACCGCGTAGTAGTGGTAGAGCCAAGGGTTTGCTTTCATAACTGCTGCTTCCTGTTCACTGTTAACAAAAAGATCATGTCAGAAAATTCATTCTTGATAGCTTAGTAAACTAGGCAAGTTTAGACAGTAGGATTTTTATGATCCTTATAAATAATTTAGAATAATAAAAATATTTCTGTCGATTCGTATTAAACTAATGGTTAATAAAATATTCCCCTTGTATCTACCATCAATATTTATCTGAGTAGAATAGCTTGTTCAAGCGCAAGAAACCTTGAACTCGAAATAGATCGTAAGTTATGAGCTACGCAAACAATTAAAATAACTTTTAAATGGTGATTGCATATAACTGGAAAGAATTCGCGTTAGTGTCTACGACATTGTTACAAGCTTTAGCCATTACTATAATAGTAAAGAGGAGCACTAAAGTTTAATGTTTATATTTAGTGGGATTCGTTTCGCCATGCGTTACGACCGCCTATTAATTATGTATCGAAGTAGTTTAGGCTATGTTCCATTACACTAATCGCAGATAACGACAGTATATTACACTTTCAATGTGTTTAACATGTCACTTGTTTAGCGGCCTTCTCACAAATACTTGAAATCGAGTTTGCTGTCTGAGATTTTCCGATTAAAGTCCCGCATTTTCGAGCGGCGAGAATTTTATCGCTTCCATTTTAAAAGCGTTTTCTACTGACTGTAGTTAACATTCTTAATCCAGCACTTTGGGAATGTTTTGACAAAGCAAATCAACGTTCTTTTGTTAAGCAATTAAATTGTTTTTATCTACAATCGTCGTCCTGTCGTAAGATAAACGTATTGCCAATAAAGTTAGTTAACAACCTTATGTTTCGTTACTAGTTAACAAATGATACATACGTATGTTATCTACGTCACACATCTCCGATTGTCGACGAAATGAGGAACATTTAAACAAACGACATGTAATGACTGTGCGGCTAAGGCAAGGTGAATACACAGTATTGAATTTGTACTTAATGTAACCTTTCGCGCGAGTTCACTTAACGTTTGTGTTTGCGACCTTTAAGATAGTGGATGCAGGGAAATGTCACATAGTTGGACTCAGCCCTGGACCTACATCGGTACAGGTGGGTTGAAAATGTTTGAAATAAATATTAGCGTGAGACTGAATCACTAAAACATGCATATTCGATGCATGTTGGCTGGATTAGTCGATGTCGATAAATTGATACATGGTAATTAGTTTGAGACCTCATTAAATATCGCTGGACCAAGTTTATTGAACTGACAACACACTATTTTGCTTCTGCGGTTTGAATTATTGGACTATTGGAAATTATGAGCGTGGAAATCAATTCTTTTTTGTTAATATTTGATTCGTTTTGCTAGGGAAACTATACCTACGTGTTAGACTGTCATATTTAAAATTTTCCTGGACGCAAGGCACCAAAATCGATTCGGCAGTCCATCCACGGCTGGCACGTATCAAAAAGACGGGGCAAAGACTTAATTTGCGTTTGTAATTAAATTATGAAGCAGGTATCGACCTTATGTAAACAGTTAGGATTACCTACTTTAATATCGAAGCCGTTGATATTTAAAAAATAATTCTTCAAATAAGTACCTACTTTGTTATTGTAAATCAGTCTTTGCAAATTCAACAGTTCAGTTGAAGACGAAAGTACATCAAAGTGTAGATATGTGTCCGACGGCGACAAATCGCTATTACATTCACTCTAAGAGATACTGTTGTGAAGGCTTCACTTCAGAACTAAAATGGCGTCGGGATAAAACGTTATTCCTATGTTTACACGCGTTCTGCATTAATAAACTTGACCCTTACGACCTTCAGTGATTTATAGCTAGCTTGTGCTAACATTTTATTTATGCTAAAAGCCTTACTGAACGCCTCGGAGATATCGTAGAAACAGTAGGTAAGTTATGCACATTAGTTGTCATTAATTTTATGCTCATTTGTATAATAAGTTATTTCATATTGCAATTGAGTGTTTTGAAAACTCGACTTGAAATGGCCTGGCGATAAAATATGTGAATGTTTCTCGGGAACACTTGTAGGAAAGTAACTTCGATGCCAAAGAATAAATAAAACGTGCATCACAAGCGCGCCTTTTATAATTACCGACTTTATTTTATTGTTAAATTGCAGAGGAAGAGTCAAGAGTCAGTTATGCTCGTCCTTTTGGCTAAATCAAGTACGTGTAGTCAAAAATTATTTACGTGCTCCTTAGCATCATAAGTTTGAACACGTATTTAGTTAATTATATTAATGTAAATCTACCAACGTCTATAAAATGTCGTAGATCCTATTTAACTAAGATCCTTTAAAGATAATTTCAAGGTTCAAGCATTCTAGTTAGACTTTTTTATATTGTCTACATAATCCGGTGCTTGTTATGCATAACCGAGTTAATGGAATGTTGGAAATCAACGTATCCGTCCATGTTCTCAGTTTCCCGCCAATTTGTGCGTCCGCGCAGCCTGAACGCATAAATCTCGTCGACATGACGTAGGCGGCCGACATGTTGACAATTTGTTGTCGTTCACCGTATCACTTGTACATGCCATAGGTGAGTATAAACAAGCGTTAAATTACTTGCTCATACACTTTCAACACCGATATTTCTTTTGATAGCCTAAACATCGGCAACGGTTCTTTATCGATACCTACGCCACGTGTCTTCTACAAAAAAAGCGTCACTTGGCTCTTACGCAGCAGGTTTTTATGGCTAAAAGTAATGAACCAATTAAACCTGGAATAGTAACATGATTTTTTGTTGGAAGAAATATACTAAAGAAATCTCTAGTCACTATGAATGCCCGTGAAATGTTTTTGTTACCGATAAAATGGCTGGAAAGTAAAGCTCGGAACGCCATTAAATCAGTTATTCACGTAAGCCGGGCTCATTATTAAAAGCAACAGTATTTGTCAGTGGAGAGCACGAAGTAACATGAGTAGGTTGCGCAAGAGCATCAGCGCAGAAACGTGACAAATGACGCAATCCCACGAACAATGCAACTGAGCTTGTGAGCACAGCGGATTTATAGCCACCACCGTATAACTTTTGGTGCAATTTATGAAATAAAGCGTTCGTGCAATTTGTACTAGAAGTGGGAATTGTAAACTTTACATCGAGCAGGGATATCAAACATTATATGACTTTTGTAGTCAATAAGTTGAAAGCTCGTTGGCACTGTCCATAAGGTTTCATTTTCTGAGAATTAAGTTATTTCAAAATATGATTTTTTTAATACAGTCATTACGTCTATTTATGTGTTCAAATGTTGGACCTAAGCAAGCCTGCTTAAGTTCAATTTGTTTACCCGTCTAATTGCTTAAGAGCCAAAGCTCTTAAAGTTTCATAACTTGCATTTTGAGGTAACTACGTAGACTTACGTACTTAATTTGTGCTTTTAACGGTAAATGGTCTTCAGGTGTTATTATCGCTTAAATGTCTGCTTATGACATGCACCACTCCTTCCCAAGACCTAAGTGGCTAAGGACCGCGCCACCGCCCTTTGTGCCTGATTGTTTAGGTCAGCTGGACTGTCACCCACTCGCCCATTCAAATTAATTTAGATTTACTATCTAAATAGCGCCTACCACAACTAATATGAATCGGTCTTGTCACTGTAGGCCGAGCCATAATGACTTTGTTCGCGCCGATTATTATCTTGATGCCTAATCCGGATTGTGAATGGTGTTGAATTTAATGTTTAGGAAAGTGTTAAGTCAGACGTTATCTTAATTACGCCTTTAATGGTATGCACCATTGAATAATGAAGGATTTCCTAGGGAAATCTTTCGCATCGTCGCAGAATCTCGTCGACCAGCCACGCGCGTTTTATAGCATTCTTTGGACCGCTTACCTACAATGTAAGAAATGATTAATGGGATTAAATCATAAGGCAAGAATTTCGGGAAGGATCGATCTTCCAAAATTACTTTCTATACAAAAGTTCACTCATACCAATCCGGCCATACATCTCGAGCAAATTTACAAAATTAGCAGCAGTTTTCGTGTATTTTCGAGCTATAAAATATAGACGGCTGTATCCGCCGGGTCCATCGATCAAACCCGGCGCTTGTTAAACACCGTTTCTCACATCACAACAATAGCCCTTTGCAGGCATATTTCAAGCCATCCCGATAGTAACATCGGCCGGCCGATCGGCTTGCGAGGCTCGCCCCGGCTCTATAAATCACCCCCTTACAATATTTATTCTCTGCGGAGTTTCACTACGAACTCTAGATGTTCGATCGAGTTTTAACACTCGATTGCATAGAACAGAGTAGATAAATATTCGCAATGCAGTTTAGAAAATAAGCATGAGAGATCAAAAGCAACGCCTGAACCGCGTTACTGATTAGATAGATCAGAAAGAGAGACATTCAGCGAAAGTTGTATCGGTATTCGTAGCTTGCAAACTGTCACTTGAACATGTGTGATCGTTAAATTTAATTTATTACAACTGTGGTTTCAAACTGTATCATTGCCTACCATGACACAGCTTTGAATGTCGACATGCGAGCAAAAAATCAGAGGATAGAAAGAATAACGAATGCTCTGAATGAAAATGATTACGTAGCGTATCGTTAGAAGAGTGTAAGTCAAATGTAGGCTATTCCAATCAAGACAAGTAAACAAAATGAAACATAATTGGCCTTCTAAAATTGCTAGGCTATGATTGTGACTATTAACGTCAATTAACGAGGCATAGAAAAGTTATGCTTGACTCATGAGCAGTCCATAAAATGGATTGTCTTCTTATTCAGAAAACATGACTGTGTAAGTTAATACATATATCATTAATTGGTTGCATGGTTACATAGGTACGATAGTTTGCAAAGCAAAGTTTCTAAAATGTTGTAACGGCTTTTGCAATTTGAAATGTAACGTCTTCCTTTTGCAAAAAAGTGGCCATGTTGGAATTTATATATCTTATTTGACCACCATTTTGTCATCACAATTTTTTCCTAAATCCTTTGGTTTTTTAAGATCAAATTCGAGTTCCCCCAACAATAGTACGGGCCGTGTTTACGCGAGAGGCGTACGTCGTCCGACGTCATCTAGTATTGATATCTCAATAGGGAAGTCTGTAAGTGACCGCGTTAAGTTATGACCGTAATTTTTCAAAGTCGGCGCACCGTGGGCCGGCAGAATTATCGGTCCGGTTAATAGTGAGGCTTTGGGCTCAATTAGCTCGCGAGCTTTAGACTTTCAGATATACTTGGAGTTATTGTTCTAGGGAGCTTTTATTATCTTGTTCGTTTGTCTGCCTTTTTTGTATTTGTATTTTGTTTCTCTCGTTTACACTATCGTGGGCGAGTCTATAAACTCATTTTCAAGAAATAGGTGGGTACTTAAGTTGAGATAAGTTTTTTTCAGTTATGTGATTCAGTTTGAAGATTTAAATATTATAGCATATTATTATTATCTCATCGTTCGATTCGTATCTTTGATAGAAAAACCAACGAATGGCATCTCTCAGCACATAGGAAATAAAGCGGGCAATTGCCTATTATTCTAAGTTATTAACTCACCTTCAACGAACTCAACAAACGTTAAACAAGCATTTATCTATAGTTTATGTCTTGTACTAGTCATACAGCATCAGATTTATTTGCCACTTCAGAACATCCTATAAAAATAAATATTGCACATTGCATCTTGGAATTTAAAAAATGTTGTTGAGACGAACGCAAACAAAATACCTTGTAAAATTATCTCCAATTATAGTTTAATTCATAATTACCGGTCAGGACCGCACAGCCGTAAACATAATTGGTTGTTGCTTGTACGCCGGCAACTTAAAGATAAATATCATACCGTTTAGTATTGGTTTACATGATATAGTTTGTTGATGGAAAGGTTTGATGTGTTGGTATTATATAAGATATAATATAATATAATAATAAGAAAGTGGTAATCCTAACTAAAGGACATTCAACAACTTACCATACAACCTGAACACAAATGAGGAAAGGAACAGTTATATACAAAACTTGAAAAATAACATAGCAACATTACATGATTCACTGATCAATTTGGAAGATGTACAATCCCTGAGCGATAAACTGGATGAATTATGGAGGAGGCTTATACCCTTGGGCTAAAATAAAAAAAGCTAAAATAAATTAAAAATACTAACTAATATAAATGCGAAAGTCATTTTGTTTGTTACGCTTTGACGCTAAAACAGCTGAACGGATTGCGATGAAATTTGGCACATGGGTAGACCATGACCTGGGTTAGGACATAGGATACTTTTTATCCCGATATTCTCAGGGGATCGAGACGTATGCGGGTGAAACCGCGGGGTGCAGCTAGTAGAGAATAAAGGAGGCGATCCTTTATTCTCTACTAGCTGCACCCCTTGCTTTCAGAAAACTTGGTACATCTTTGTGACATTAAGACTTTTTTTTTGGGTTTTTGTAAATATATGTATAATAGAAGTTTTACTTAGAGCATACTGTATCTATTACAGTACATATCGAATGTATTTTATTTGACGATGTTGCTCTAGGTATAATAATATAAATAAATAAAATAATAATAATAAAACCAATTTACTAACCAATTTACCGTAGTTATACTATTGAATACAACTAAATTTGCTGTAATTTCATATATTTGTCCAGGCATCGCTATCTATCTAATTTAAAAACTTACTGATGGCGTAATTTTGTGTAATTATTTGTAAGAACAGCTGTCGAAGATTTGTTACGACTTTTATGATCATCCTGAGTACCTAAATCCAACCTATTGTCTTGAATGTAGCTATTCAATACGCCATAGAGTAGTCAGAACTTGGAGAGCGCTTTACGCCTGAATTTAATGATAACAATATGCAATAGAACGTGTGTACGGCTGAAGGTAAGTGAGAAAAAAGAAAGTAATTGGAAACAGGGTAACCTTTTCATTGACAAACGAAAAGGTCCTCTCTTTGCAATCCGTGCGTTCCTTAATTTATGACTAAAGTTAAAAAAATCAAAAGCTTGCAAATAAACACGGAACTTGTGATTCTGACTATGGCTCGACCGTAAGTCATAGCCGTTTGTTAGGTGTTAGGAGGCCTGTGTTCAGCAATGATTATTTCCGATATTCAGATGTTCAGGCATGTGATGTAAAGGGGTGAAACTGAAACATGATGCGCCAGACAGACAGTTTTTGGCATGGAAGTTATCATTCCATTACTTACTATTCTTTGTACACATAATTTGAGCTATGATTCGGCGATAGAATTATTTGGCTTACTCTGAGAACATTAAATGTGATTTAAAGTGCTTTATTTATTACTGCGCAATATGGTGTTTGTTACTTTAGTGCGGAATTTATTCAACGTTTCGCATTTACTTGAGCTTTTGACGTTTATTGATATATTATAATAACATCATGGTAGTATTTTGCGTACATTTGGAAAATATATTTAATAATTAGACATGTAATTTGATCTTTAGTTGTAGATAATAACTATAATACGGTTTTATGATTGGTTGAACTGGTAATTATTTGTAATTTTGAAGTGAAATAATGTAGATAAATTGCCTGCAGAAATATTAAAGGATAATAAGTCAAATGATTGCTATATGGCCTCACCCATTGGGCCCAGAAGTTGACTTATTACAAATAGGGTGCCCTATCCCTATAAGTCACCTAGTACTAAAAGTTATTAGGTACACGGTATATAGGTAGGTATGTACCTACCGTGTAATAACTTTAAGTACCCTAAGTATAAAGTCTATAAATGGATTTGTTTTGATCGTTATTGAATATTTTGAACTTCTCAATTAAATACCCGTAACATATTATTTTAACTTCAAAATGAAAGATTTAGTACCAAAATTCTCCACGACATGTGAACATTCTGCTTCATCTTTATAAACTGTCTATTTGACGTTAGTTCACACAATAATTGCGCAGGCGCAGGACAGCCAATGAAGTGATTTCACCCTTGATCGGGCAATGCCGCTCGTATTAGTGGGTAATCAGAGATGCTATGTGGAAGGGCTATTATGGAGAATGTTTGCGAGTTGAGGGATAATTTAATAGTTTAGTACCGTAGGTTATGGGCAGAGAGTAGGGTTATTTCGTAGAATTAGTATGAACTTGAGTCGTTAAGTTGGATTAATATATCAACGCTGAGCGCTATTCTTTTTAAAATGTAGAAGCTAGACACTATTTAGATCGTTATTCACTGAGATGCGCTTTACAGGATTCGCACACGAAGGGTTCCATACTACCCTACAATACCTATTTAGCAATAACGCCGAAAAAAACACGTTTCATGTTTGTGGACCCCCTTTAATTTTTAACTTATTTTCATTTTTATTGGTTGATAGAATAGCGACAATAGAAATACACAATCTGAGAAAATTTCAACTGTCTAACTGTTACGGTTCACGAGATACAGCCCGCTGACAAACAGACGGACGGACACTGGAGGCTTAGCAATAGGGTTCCGTTTGGTACCATTCAGGTACGGAACCCTAAAAGTCGAATAGGTAGGTACTTCTACCACACATCTACCTCTATACAATCAGGAAAGTTTTGTCTAGCCATGAGAATCGAACTGGAAACTTTGATGGCAGATACACATTCTGATGAGGCTAATACATTTTTCAGTCCAAAAGAAAATTAACCATGTTATAATAAGAAAGTTACTTACGGAAACGACGAATTATTGTACAGTTCATAATTTAATTAAATTAATTTTACATATAAACAAAAATTTCAATCAAATTTTATTGAAAATATCATTGGTAGAGAATTTAATATTAACATTCACTAAGTAAATAACTGCATTGTATTCGAAGTTTGCATGAAATAAAGAGCCATTTTTATTTTATTTTATTTATAATAAGAAACAGACTCGTCCCATATCAAGACTCATACATACTGGCGCGACTTGTGGTGCGAGGCCACACCATTGTTATACCGTGAAGTTTTGCTGTCGCGTCGTCCCTGTCTGACAGGAGCCTTTAATCATAGATATTAATACTACTTACCTCAACACTTGATTAGTACACACGATGACCGGTCTCTGGGAGTTCTCCAGATTATCCTTGAGCTGCAAAACAGCGTGCACCCAGAGGAACTGGCCGGAGCGACGCTGAAGCCGCAGCAACGCGATGCAGGACCTCTCTTGTTCCGATTGTGTTACTGTTAAAGAGAAAAAGTAATTTAGAAAAATATACATTAGGTTGTGAAATGTACCTACAGTTGGCCGCAAGTCAGAGGTAAATGAACCAGTATACTAGTTTATTTATTTATTTACAAGTATAAAAATATCGTATTAGGTATGTTCAAACTGTTTGTACGTCACTTGTTCCTAAAGGTTCAAAACCAGCGTCAGACAACATCTGTCTGGAATGAAATGAACCTTTTCAGCGCAGCTGTGAGGCATAGGTACACTATTTTTGTTAAGAGATTATTTTCACTTTTAATTGTAACACAAAAAAAAGTATTTTGTGTTTCACGAACTGTGTTCAAATGAACGTCATTATTTCTTTCTTTCTTTATAAGCTGGCCTCATATTCTATTGAAACTCCGTACTACGCTAGGTCAGGTCAAGGTCAAAGGGTTATGACATGTGGTCGACTGTACCCACACCTACGGCCTATCGATAGACATTGGTTGATTCCGCTCCCAGGCGGCGGTCATACCAAGGTGTCGGGTCGGTTAGCACGAATTGAACATCTATTTTGCTAAGGCTTGGGTTATGTACAAACTCTAAGCAAGGAAGGAAAGTAAGGCGTGATGTTATGTTATAATAATAAATAATAATAAGATTTATTTCAGGCGACGCAGGCTCATAGAAAAATACCTTAACCTAAACATATACATTTTAATATACTTAAACAAAACTTGTGTTAATAAAAATAAGGCTTAAGACTATGTTAGTAGCACTTCACTTTGCACTAGCTTGTCTTTGTGTTTGTTATGTGTGTTAAGTTTTCAATGCATTTAAAAGTAGCTCGCTCAGTACATTTACACCGGAAATATAATGATGCGATTCTCAAGAATAAAATTATAGAGGAAGCGTACCTACATTTCTTAATCATCCGGGTATAAATAAATTACTATGTTCTTGCATTATGATACTAAGCGCCGTTATAAAGGATTCAAGTGGGTGTTATTTTTTGTTTCCATCAACTTGTGTGTTCTGTTTATAGCACATTTTTTACATCGACTCATCACTTCGATAAATTGATACCTTGTTAGCCTTTTTTATCTGACAATACAGTACTTAATTTACATATTTTTTTTACAAGTGTAAAAAATATGTAAATTAGGTACTGTATTGTACGAGTAGGTACTTGTAATGTAAGAATAGTTATTTATGCTACAAGTGCGGAAAGTAAGTGATTTCCGACGAGTGTATAAGTCGATACGAGTCGGAAATCATCTTATGCACGTGTATCATACAATGTTTCACTATGCATTATGCGAGGAAATAAAAAAATATAATATTGAAAAAATAATTCATTGATCAATCAAAATCGAAATCTAAAGTAATTAATAACGCCTTTACTCAATACTCAATAAATCTAAATAAACTCTCTAAATCTACAGTAATTAATAACGCCTTTAATGAAGTATGAGTTTTATTGTGAGTACCTTTGATATATCTGTACTTAACTAATTTGTTAAACTTTTCTCAAATAATAAAAACTCTGCGTGGAGCTGGCGACTGCGTTAAAATAAAAATAAAAATAAACTTAAAAATAAAATGCACTAGTGTGAAAAAGAGCACTTTCCGCACAATTTGGCTGCTTGGAAAACGCTCTTGTCGAGCACATGCACTGTAAAATAATAAATAGGAAAGTGTTCTCATGGGTTCAGTGTTAAAAAGAGCAGTTATTGGGTTCTCAATATGTTCTACAATAATATTATAAATATTGATTTGTAACGAATAAACTCAAAAATTACTGGACACATTTAAAAAATACTTTCATCATTAGAATGCTATATTATCACTGAGTAACATAGGGTATAATTTATAAAGATATCACGCGGGCGTCTGACGTCTGGGATTTCCAGTAACTGGACAGTTTCACTACAGGTATGCCCCTTGGATCAAGAGTGTCATCTAGGAATATACCCCAAACTACTAGCTTAGGTATATAGATATCTGCCTTCTCTTTCTGCACTACTAGGCGGAACTGTCATTCATTCATTCAGACCATAAACAAGTTGTAATAAATGAAATGATAAACAGACAAACACAATCTCACTGTGAATAGTTGTAATTGAATAGCCCTAAAATTAGAACCTCGTTAATTTAAAGATTATCGAGGTGCGGCTAACACCAACTTAAACACTTTCGTTTAGTAACAAGAAACAAGCATATCACATTCAAAACCTAACTTTCTTACAAGGAAATAGAGCTTGAATTGCCTTGAATATAGCCCTTGATTATACAAGGTGTTTGACTTTGACAATGATGTTATGATAGTAATTTACATGCGCCAGGAATGGTCTGTCAGATCAGACGAATCGCCGTACAAGGCATCCGATTTTTACGTCCATCGAATCGTCATAAATGGTATACTCGTTTGTTTGTTGATTATTTCGGAGATAAATCGATTCTCGATTCGTATGACCGATGTTTACGCAATCAATTTGGTGTGTTTATCGATACATAGCGATGCTAATAAGAGTTGAGATCATCGCTAGTTAGTTTTATTTGTTTATAGTTACTGTAACGATTTATTATGTTGGAATAGCTTTCCCTTATAAAGTTATTCGAGATTATTATTTATTACTAAACGATTGTAAGTATCGATAATTATTTATTGGTATTTAATCGCCTAGCCCTTTTTATAGTTTTGTAATACAAATAGTCGTTATTAATTTGAACACGATCGACTAATAAATGAATTTGAGGTAAGTACGACTGAGTTCACTAGCTTAACCTTTTTTCTGCAATCAATGATTGCTTAGGTATACCTTAGCAATCATTGATTGATTGATTGATAAGGTAAACCGTCGGGGTAATTTCGTAACAAATAAAATGAAAATTAATCGCAAGTGGTTTCATTTTGACAGTTCACCTACGTTCATTTAGTAATTTACGCGGTTGAACAGATGGTTTTTTCAAACCTATGAAGCAATTTCCTTCAAAACACGCGGATTGTGATTGAAAGTGTGTTACGCAATTACGGTCCAGCTTATAACTCTGCCACTGCAGGGCATATGCCTTTGTCATGTAGAGAAGGATTGAGCATTGATCACAATGTCAATGTCAGTAATGTCCAAGATAAACTCAGAAAGTACTTATGAATTGAAAAATTAAAATTGATATGAAGCGAAAACCTCATGCATGAGAGGCGAGGCCTTAACCACTGGGCCATCATTTTTTTTAAATTTGTTACAGTTCACAGATCCAAAAGTAATTTAGGACACATATTTATTATAAGCTTAGATTTATTAGAAGTTTACTATTTCAATGCTTAGGTACATACAGTTATTACTATACTGCTCACCTATTGGAAGGTAGGTAAGGAACCTGGTACTGTTATTTTATTTAAGTACTATAAAAAATACACACTGTATATTACATCGACTGCCATGTTGGTCTAGTGGTTGCAAGCGCTACTGGTGCCGGGTTCGATTCCCAGGTCGGGCAAACTGTTATTGGTTTTTTTTTAAGAAATTTCTCAGTAGCAGCCTGGAGTCTGGATTTGTGCCCGGTTGACGGCAATAGGCTCGCCTCCTATTACATTGGCTAAATGTCGGTGTACTATACGTACACCTCTGCCCAACCCTTCGGGGAAACAAGGCATGATATGATATGCATATTATTTGTATCGTAAACAAACATTATTCATATTTGTTGATATATTACCATAAATGCACCTTATTTGGAAATCGATTTTAATTTGGTTATAGTCATTTGAATATTTATCTACCCGTGGGATATTTATTCAAATATTTAATCTATATACTCCTAAAAGATACGAGAAGTCTATTAATAAGAGTTTCTATTACAATATCCTAACTAATATTATAAATATGAATGTGAGTTTGTTTGTTACGCTTTCACTGCTAAACGGTTGAACCGATTTTGATGAAATTTGGTATGAGGATACTATGAGTCCTGGGGAAGGATACTTTTTTATCGACAAACCACGCAGGCGAAGACGCGGGGGGAAGCTAGTAAGAATATATTTATAGTGTTTATTATTTTCACATAAATTAGATAAAGGGTTATTAGGGGGTTGGGATCTACCCCGGTCACCTGGGAGAATGGAACCGCCGAGAGATGTCGTGCGGTGTCCCACAGGGATCGGTCCTGGGGCCGTATCTGTGGGATATCGGATACGACTGGGTGCTGCGCGCCGACCTCCCCGACGGCGTCAGCGTGGTTTGCTACGCTGACGACACGTTGGTCCTGGCGCAGGGGAGGTCGCACCAGGCGGCGGCCGAAATTGCGACACGCGGGGTTGCGACAATCGTCGACAGGATCCGGCAATTGGGACTCGAGGTGGCCCTACACAAGTCCGAGGCCATGTGTTTTCATGGTCCTCGGAACGCGCCACCTTTGGGTTCCCAAATAACGGTAGGAGGGGTTCACATCGGCGTCGAGTCGACGATGAAGTACCTGGGACTTGTCCTCGACAGCCGGTGGAACTTCGTGGAGCATTTCCGACGTTTGGCTCCCAGACTGGAGAAGGCTGGGGCTGCTCTGAAGCGGCTCCTGCCTAATCTGGGGGGTCCAAACGCCTCCTGCCGGAGGCTCTACGCGGGGGTCGTGCGGTCCATGGCCCTTTACGGGGCTCCTGTGTGGGCGCGTTCTTTGAGGCTGCGGCCAGCCCGCCGGTTGAACGCGTCCCAAAGGGTCATGGCCATCCGGCTTGTCCGGGGATACCGCACGGTCTCGGGTGAGGCGGCGAGCCTCCTTGCCGGATTGCCGCCGTGGGATCTAGAGGCGAAAGTCCTCGCGCACATATGGGAGTGGCGCGAGGAGGCGAAACGCCGGGGCGTAACTCCGCTGCCGCGAGAAGTCGCGGCACAGCGGACAGAGCTTCGGCGGGATCTCATGGCGACATGGAGAGTGCGATTGTCGCAACCCAGTGCTGGGCACGCCACAATTGCGGCGATAAGTCCCCTCTTTGAGGAGTGGCTAGAGAGGCGCCACGGCGTCCTCACCTTCCGCCTGACACAGGTCCTCACCGGACACGGTTGTTTCGGGAGGTTCCTGTTCCGGATAAGGCGGGAGGAAGCGCCCGGGTGTCACCATTGTGTGGATCGCCCGGAGGACACGGTGGAGCATACGGTGGAGGTATGCCCGGCTTGGGCAGAGCACCGCCGTGTCCTCGTGGAGGCGATCGGCGGCAGTGACCTCTCGCGTCCAACCCTGGTGCAGGCCATGGTACGGAGCGAGAGGGAATGGGGAGCCGTCACCTCCTTCTGCGAAGCAGTAATGCTCGCAAAGGAGGAGGCGGAGCGCGTGAGGGAGAGGCAAAGTTCGCGCCCTCACGCGCCTAGCCGCCGTAGGAGACGCCCTGGGCGTCGGGACTCCTTGGAGGATTCCCGGCCACCGTAGGCGCGGGCTTGCGGGCGGTGAGCAATGGGTAGCTCGCCCCCGATAAGGACCAGGCCCGGGTCGACGGCGCGTTGTGTTCCACGCGCGCCTCAAAGAGATGTCAGCACCAATGGCGGGGCCCACTAGGGCCGATGCCTGCTGGGGTTGCGGGAAAGTCCGAAAGGGATACCGTGGCCCCTGGCAACACAGGCAACTGAAGGAACACGGGTGGGTTTTAGTCAGTAAGAGTCTGACACGCCCTCCCGCTCCGCCCAGAGCGGGAGAAGTTATTTGATGATTTCCCACCCAAAAAAAAAAAAAAAAAAAAAAAAAAAAAAAAAAAAAAAAAAAAAGGGGGTTGGGATTATTTAGATATAGGATGTTTTAGAATTCGTGACAATGAAATTTAATTTTCATAATTATTATTAAGTGGACGTTAAAATAATAAGTTTACTTTTTATAAAGCCTTAAAACATTTTACAGCTCTATTTGCAGCGTTATTGGTTGATTACAGTAGTCATAATTAAAGGGGGCGTTTTATTCTTAAATAAATACTCGTATTCAGACGAGTTTTTTGTCGCAGAATTAAGCCTCGTGAAGACTGGCGCGACGCGACACCGGTAATTCGACCGTGAAGTTTTCTTAGAAATTGTATTGTCACAGTCGCGTCGCGCTAGTCTACACGAGGCTTTAAGATTCTCAGTTTCCAAAATTAAACATATGTATATTCAATAACACCCTTTATGTACCTACACTGTATGATTTACAGTCTGGCAACTTATCAGACGACGGTATAATAGAATTATTAATATTCATTTATTACTTCTTTAACAACAAATATTAAAGTAATTAATTCATGTGCTTCCACTGGATCCGTGTTGGGATTTTCACATCCTTTAATAATATGATTATGAATTATTGTGTTTTTACGCAGGATATAATTTACTATGCTGGGGAAAACGTTGTAACTTCATTAATAATAATGTAGTCTGCTTATCAGTTATGTATACATATCTACACTTAGTTACTATATGTATAATACTTTTAGAATGGCTTCTATAAAAAAACTGTTTACAAAAACAAAAAAAAACCGCCTTCCAAATAAAAACACTACAAAGTGAAAAATAACTTTAATTTCGGATGTGGCTGTGTATCGGTGGCAGAAGTCACCGGAAGTGGAAGTCGGTTGTTTTTTTTTCTTTTCTAAGTCATTGATACGTAGCATAAATTCAACTTAATACCCAGCATTAGAAATTATAGATCAGAATTAGAATTAACATCAGAAAAAATGCTACCTACATTAATTTAAAAAATATTGAGTACGCTTCGTAAATAAATCATACAAGTTTTTATTTAAACTCTAGCTAAACAAACATTAGGTACCTACTTCGATGTCCTTACACCATCGACAGTTCACTAATAATAAATTAAAAGCAATATTGTGTAAATTAAATATTTCAAAGGACAGTATCTACGCTTGCTCTATGACAATATTAATTGAACCCAAGACGTTTTTATCTGATTGCATTCAGTAATAAATTGTGTTTCCTGTGACAAAAAATGCTTAATATAGCACAAGATTATCTTACTGAAATTAATATTTTAGAGATTCGAAGCAAGATGCATTTAAAAAGAAAGTTATTAAAATCGGAAATAAAACATCAACATTCATTTTAAAATGAGGATGCATTAGGTATTTAGTTGTAACTTTCCGATTATGACAATGTAGATAAAAAAGTATGGCTGTAAATAATCTGGCTGATAAAATCCACTAACTGCCTCACATTTTCATGATAAATCACAACATGGCTGGATTGGTTTGGACATTAGTTGCCCTTAACGAAGAGAAAAAGGTGGACTTTACATTATAGATCTCGTATATACTTAGTATCCATATATATATATATATATATATATAATAAGAAATAAGTGTCTAAGGAAAATAAAGCTATTTTATTTTTATTTATTTTATTATCCATAGAAATAATTATTTCCAACCTTCTACGGGACCACAAGCGCCTAAAGATATTTCACACTTTCGATTTAACGTGTATGATAACGCCCAGAAGAACAAATCCTCAATCATAATAATTTCTACAGTCCGCCCGTTGAGAGAATGCGTTCCTGACACCTGTCAGTTGGACAATTTCTAGCTAGTTATAAGGATCAAATTCGCAAAACACATATTCGTTAGTACGAAACTGACAGGTTGTGATTGAGGATTTGAAAGTATAGAAGTACTGATTATATTACTGTACATATTATGTAAACCGACTCTGTAGTCTAGTGGTTACACCACCTGTCTCAGACCCAGAGGTCCCGGGTTCGATTCCCAGCGGGGGAAAAAAAATCTGCTTGGTTTGGTTGATGGTACGGCTTGTTCTAAATCTGCCTGGCTAGCTACCACAATCTTATCTAAGTATGTCGCCATGATAAAAATGTTAACAGCATTGTGTTTTGGCAGTTAGAGTTAAGATAGCCAGTTCCTCTGTGGTCGAGGATTCCGGGTGAAGTTCGCTTCCACCTTCGGCCTGATCATCACTTACCATCAGTTGAGATGGAGGCCAAGAGCTTACAGGTTGTGGTAAAAAATAAAAAACATACTATTTCTGGTGTAGAGTAGATAGGCACTTCATCGTCTATATCCAGCGCCCGGCTTTGCCCACTGATAGGAACTTAGGCAGTGCTAAACGATGCCGTATGTCAAAGATATAATAACAATAATCATAAACCGCTATATCAAACGTTTGATGAAGGGATATTAATAGATATAAAGCAGTCTAAATTCCTCGTAAAACATATGAATTGGTATTTTAAAGGTAGTTAAGCAAACAATTGATGTATTCTTGACAAAGTTGTAAATCATACGTCATTACGGTTTTAGTTAATAGCCACTGTTGTTTGTTTTGATTTACTTTATTGGTACAGTGAAATTTATGTTCAGACAGTTAAACAATAGTAGATAAGTCGCAGGTAAACATAGATTCTCATTGAACTTTTTCTCGAAAAAGTTCAAGGTGGTTTTTTGGTTTCGCTTTTTGGCGCAAAAACTATTGATGTTGGTACCTTTAATGATGAATAGGTAGGTACTGAAGAAGTAACCATACTATTTGTAGAAGATATCCATAACAAAAACTAATAATAAAACGCAATCAAAGCAGTTACCGCTAAACCAAACCCAATATAATTTCCAAAGGTCACCGCACAAGCAGAGAACCGTCCTTGTCATTACCGATTATCGAATCATTCGAATGATGACTCGACTACGATGCATTGCCAAGTACGATTCCGATTCTACAAAGTTTGTAAATCGAATCCGTCATTCGATTATACGTCTTATGTCGACGTGACAGCTGAATTATTTCATATTTCGAAGTAAGAATGTACGTTTGTAGGAGAGTAATGAGGGTTAATGCCAGACGATCATTTGTGCAATCTCGACTGTTGGTTTTAGAGGGAAGAGATTGACGACTGCTGCGATTGTAGGTCGGCAAACTGCCAGTATGTTTATTCCCAGGTACATACCGGTATGTTTGGCTAAAGTGGGTTTGATTTGCGAGCTGTATTCAGAGCTCTGCCTACGCGCACCTTAACGAATGACATAATGATATGAATGTAAATTGTAGTAATTAATTCTCATTCTAACTAGAAATAGGCGTAGATTTAGATTAAATGTTCGACACGTAAGTTATGGGCCCCGTATTTCAGACGACTGATGTTTTGAACGTTTGATCGTTTCAGTTCAAATTCTAATGATATTTGAAATCTACATATTTTAATACTAAATTACCATTTTCATTAACATAATATTCAAACAGTCGATGGATGATATCCGTGTCCAGAATATGATTTTATGGGCTATTTGCATCTGAATAACTTGTACCTACATCAGTTATTTCATTATTCGTCGATGGTTTATTGCCTTACCATCCTCTATTTACCTGACATTTGACTTATGAACATCTTAGCGCGAATCCTCCGAAAGTGTTCCAATTTCGGATTTACCAAGTTTGCGTCAAGCGCGAAGTCACGAGTTTTGAGCAAGATTTTGAAAACAGAACATTATATTGTAGACATAGGGTTGGGATTCATGTAGTAATATTTAGTTGAGTGCTCGATTTAGTCGATATAATCGCTCACGTAAGGGAAGGTTCACACACGATCGTCACGTCGCTGTCGCGTCAAGTCGTCGACTTTCTCTAACGTGTGTTGACGCAGATAAGTTTGCGTTAAACGCTTTTGTGTTGTCGTAGGTTATCGAGCGATCGCACGCGATGTGCCTGATAGTCGATTGTCATCTTTTCGAAACATTGGTTTTGCTAGTACATAAATGTTTGACACACTTCATAAGCTGTTGCTGACTCAATACGATAAAAGATTATGAGCATTCAAAGCGCTGGTTTTTCTATGTGAAAGCTAGACAAAGCTCTCGATCTATGGTCATGACAGGAGGCATAATGGCCAAAATTTTAAATAGTTTACTTTAAATACGGCAAAAATTCCATCAACACGAACCTAAATTTTTAATTCTCTCATAAACAATAAAAGTTCCCACGCTTTTCGTCCACCGGGACACTAAGATCCTACATCATTAATCACAAACAATGGACGCATGCGCGGTCGTTTAGAGATCTATTAAAGCGTGCAGTTTACTGCGAGATTGACGGGTTCACCCGGCGCACGAGTTGATGTTATGGAATTACGTTAGGAGCACTATGTGTATCTAGATTACGGTTTCTAATGTATTTTTTTGTTGTTACATAAGCTTGTAAAGTAATTTATTGTATCTTAAACTTCTTTAGTGGGTACACTTAATAAACCCTACTCTCGTGTCGACTGGAATGATATGTGTTTAACAAAAGTAACTCTGCGGATAGGCGACGACTAATTACATATTAAGTAGGTACACACGGCTACACATCAAGCTATACATTTCCAGTTAATGCTGATCTCGCATTATATAGGATTTCCGTACAATGCGAGGTCAGCTTATACTGGAAATGTATAGCTTGATGTGTAGCCGTGTGTACCTTCTGTACCTTGATGATCATGCTGTCTTGTCATCTATTACAGTCATGACAAATAGTCAGATACCCGACTGTCTGACAACTACTCTAACCTTAGTAACTCCCCAAGATTGTGGAGGTCAGACGGCAGTTACTTTATAATGTAACATTTTAATATTCAGCCGGATCTATTTAGACTGAAAGTTTAGTGAAAAGGTTACACGAAGCTGTTGTTGCTTTAAAATTGTAATTTGGTGGTGTGCAATACAAAGTTTTTATTCTAACTTATTTTATGATTTAACAATACTTACTCAACCGATGTTTGCTTTGCGCCTCCTTGCAGCAGTCTGGATGTAGTAGGTGGTACCAGCTCACGCCGTGCAGTGAACTTCTCTCCCAGCCGAGATGCCATTCACTACTGGACAATCAGAAGAAGTTCAATCAGTGTTGGACTCAACATTACTGTCTATTGTTATTGGTGATTTTCTTCAGAAAGGTCAGGTGCGTAGTAATCGCAAACGATGTGCGTGTGTGACCGGCACACTTATTGCATCAATCATAATCTGAATGATTTTGAAGGATATTGCTAATCCATTGCTTCATATGTTTGAAAAATTTGTCTGCTCAACAACTGAAATAACGCAATGAATGTTGTAGAACTGTCAAAATGAAAACTAGTGCTACTGTAAGTGTGTTTCGTAACTACCCCGCAGATGTATGAACGTAAGCAAAGCAAAAGGAGGATGTAAGTATCATAGCAGGTGATGGCGTTCTGTAGTTTCTACCTACCCTACATGGGAAGAAGGCGTGCGTTTATGTATATATGTATTACGAGTTCCTTACTTACCTACCAACACAGTCATTAACGGTATACTCAGAAGATTATTTAATAGGTATGAGGAATAGTGTGTAATGTTCACTCATCCTCTATCGTAAAAAAGGGAAGATCCTCTGGTGTTGTGTCTGGCGGGGAACTGCCCAACGATTGATGTCGGATAGTTTTAAACATCAACGTTATTTACATCCGGGACCAACGGCTTAACGTGTTTTCCGAGGCAGTATCTAATGGATGGTCACCCATTCACCAACCGCCAGCGGCATGTGTAACTTAACCTTTGATCGACCCGTGGGGCTGTTATTATTCAGCCATGAGCCCCTCAAGACAACAATTTGAACAATCAGATTGAAAAGTTATATCACATAACATAACATTACACTTGTAATTCCCGAAGGGTTAGACAGAGGTTACTCATGTACTATAAACACCCACGCCAGTTATGTTAAAAATATATCAATACCTTAGTCATCAAATTTATTTCACATTTAGTGTTAATGATGTTCTGGAAGTTTGAGTATTTTATGCGGCCTACTCAAATGTCCTTTCTTTGGTATTGTTCGTCGAGTCGCTGAGCTCCTTAAGTTCTGAGATGAGCTCCTCGATTACTGACAATTGCTTGCACTGACTGGACAGGTCCACTCAAATCTGTGTGGTTCTTTCCTCAAAAGACCATTTCATACACTAATCTACATGGTCCTCATATGGCCTGACCAAGATAATGTCTGGACTTTAAAAGAGACTGTGACCTCTGAGTTTGTTTCGGCCTTTCTTCTCAGAGTAGTCAGATAGGAAACGCCGACCTCATCTAGCTTAGCTCTAATATATATATATATTTTTATATGACGTCTAAAAGTGATTCCGATATCCTATTTACAGAATAAACAATTTCATTTCATTTTATAATAATATAATATTATATAATATTTAGTCCACTGCTAGATGATTCTGTTTACCAAGTCATTACCTGTACCCGGATTTACGTCTTACGCAAATTCAAGTGTAAGATGAAGTGTATGAGAATCTAGCGAACGATTGCGATAACTTAATTAATTCAACTAATTTGTAAGCAATATTGCATGATTTCAAGAGTCCTTTATATAATCTAGTTCTCAATTTGTTTGATTAATTCGCAATTGAACTTCATAAAATTTGTAACACACTAATGAACTGACTAAAAAATTCATATCAATACCAAATAATGAAGTTTCGTAAACATCAAATTGGATTTAGTTCAATTAAAAATCATCTTATTAAAACTAGCTTAGTTTCAAGGCAAGGAATCAGAGACTAAAGACTATGAAACATTAAGAATAATTAATAAGAAATCAGACCAATGTTTCTGGCTATTATGCAAACATTTAAGAACAGTATAGAATGAACTATTGTACTTGTTCAAGGTCCCAATGATTGATGGTTGAGATGACCCCAACAGATTGTGTTTGTATTTCAAGTTCATATTAATTTTACTTTTAATCGTTCTTGATTTGGTAATTTCGGGTATTTGTTTTTTGATTGTTTTATGGTTATTAATCTATTTGTTGGATGAAGGTGGTCTTTGTGGTTTGTTGTCGTATGAAGCGAAATTAAACTATGGCCAAGATTCCTAGCTTATTTAGAAAGATGATAGTAAAATACACTTTAGCAAGTTAAAATGCCTATAGTTTTACCTATATCGCGCAAGCAAAGTCAACCGCGCGACTAGCATATACAGGGTGTTTGGTAGAAGGACCGTTTTTTTTTAGGGATAGGGGTGTCTCTTCCTAGCACAAAATTCTTTATTTTTCGTTTTTAAAATGTTTCGTACCTACCGTTTGAAGTTGAATTAATCGCAAACAAGAAAGTTAATTGTGACGACATTTTGGGTAGTTAAAACCGTGAGACCTAAGATACAGGTTTATTGGTTGAAAACTAGGGTAGGTTTGACGCTACTTATCCCTAAGAAAATCGTGTCGGTCTTTCTACCAAAGACCCTGTAAAGATCCCGACATCAACCGCCACCAGACACAACACCCGTCTGGTCGGAGTATCCTTCCTTTTCTATGGAGGCTGAGTGAACTTTAAACCCTGTTCCTCATACCTCTACATAGATATTAGAAAGTTCCTTTTCTAAACTTGTCATAAGTATTCAAGTGTCAAGTCTATTTCGTAGTAGATCAAGGATTAATTATGGGAAGCCATATGCCTAAATACCAAAAGCCTTTACTCAAGTATATACACTACCTACCTAGTAAGAAAATGCAATATTGGTTTTTTGCTTAGGCATTAAAACTTGACCTCAAGTAACGCTACAGTAGCGATTGGCTCATACACATTACAATTTGTTTTCTTTACCAACGCAAATCTCTTCAAAATCCCAAGTGGATTGTCTGCTGTAGTTAAGCTATTTCATTATCCCTATTCAAATAATGTCGACCTTACTGCAACACAATAAGAGTTAATAATTATTTGATTAGCTGATAAAGCGATTGTAATCGATATTACGTTAATATTTGCATTTATCTTACTAACTATTAAATGCTTCTAGTTAAGAGTTTTCTTCTCATAAAGTGGGTCATTGGCAATAGTTTAGAGTGGTAATAATAACTCATTATATTTATCTAAATACGAATTTGCAACTGTCATTTTTGAAAACGGCAATAGATACACAATTGTGATAGTGGTGTAATTAGGAATATATAAGGTTTATATTTGCATTAATATTATTATGTCTCACGAAAGTAAAGTTCGTAGATTGTTCCGAAGTGATTGTGCTCAAGAACAAAATGTTGTGTTAGTTACTTGTCAAGAATAATAAGAAATACGTTATTGGATGATTTCATAATACTTATTACTTTACTAACCAGTTTAAGTTAGTTACTTATTAGCTAATAAGTTAGATTGTAATTTGAATGTAGTATGACCGACTCATCATCATATGCCTAGAATCCCAACTATGTTGGGGTCGGCTTCCAGTCTAACCAGATGCAGCTGAATACCAGTATTTTACATGGAGTGACTGACTATTTGACCTCCACAACCCAGTTACTAGGTAATACGATACCCCTTTGGTATGACTGGTTGTCAGACTTTCGGGCTTCTGACGACCCGTAACGACTGTCAAAGATCCACGAATGACAGCCGGGACCAACGGCTTAATATGCTTTCCGAGGCACGGAGAGGTGTTGGTATATTAAGATGGTCACCCATCTACGGACCCACCTCGGCAAGCGTAGCTTAACCTGATCGATCGACCCTTGCGGCTGTTATTACTTAGCTATACACAATACGCCCTTCAAAGTATGACCAAATGTGACACTTAAAAAAAAAAAAGTTATCTACTTGTCATGTGGTTTCGGACAAAAAGGGTGCTTTTTTTTTTGGTCTCGCTCTATTATCATAATTTTTTCACTCTGTCTCAAGTACTGACTTGGTAAGTAGATTCCGTTCCGTTAGTGTTCCGTTTCTTTTGCTTAATTTTTTTTTTCAGTCCTTACTCCTAATACCTATTCTGTGATTTAAATGTCCAATGACGTGGTCTATTATAAATCGCTCATTCGGAAGTCCATATCCGTATCCAGCAATGTATGTATTACGAGCTACGGTCATCATAACTTCGTTAACTGATTCTTCAATTTTACCTTTGTTCTCATTCGTAACATAAAGTATCGAATTATTTATCTTTAAGCCTATAGGAACAACGGCACTAGCAGCGACTCTTAACCTTTAACTGCAGTTGATTTCCAATGAATGATAAATAATGATATAATTTAACTGTTCAATCATTTAAGAGTACATTTCTTAGAAGCTATTGATATTTGATCGGGATAAAACTACAATATTATGACTCTTAGATCCAAGGCAACTACCGCTATACGATGCATAAACAATCAATCAAATGATTTAAAATATATTTATTGTTGTATGTGAGGACGTAAAAGGACGGAACGGTTTTTTTTGGCAACTACTTATTTTGAAAAGATCTTTCAAGTCACGCATAATCGATTAATCAAATTAGTCTATAAAGGTCTACTGCTATATATCAAATCTATAGGATATCATCAAGCCTGCTACTATTTGTTTTTGGAACAGCGTTTGACAACCAAAACAAAATGTTAAAAAAAAAGCGAAGATCGTATTAAGGCCTGCAGGTCATTGGTCAAGCCGGACATTGATCACGGAAGTATTCGAAGTAATTATCCAGTATCTGATAGTAGGTAGCAT
Organism: Eupsilia transversa; assembly: GCA_914767815.1. Lineage (NCBI taxonomy): Eukaryota > Metazoa > Arthropoda > Insecta > Lepidoptera > Noctuidae > Eupsilia > Eupsilia transversa. Next base: position 8,243,533 of record OU611893.1, on the reverse strand, counting down.
CAATAACACAACCAGTAGTCAAATTCATAGTCCAACACACAAAGACAACAAACTTCACATCATTATAATATTAATAATTAATATTAAAATCACCCGCTAAGCGTACAGCAACAACTCATAAATAGACAAGTGAATATTTGCATCTCGGTGACGTAGAGGTTCATTGAAAAGCGCATACTGTCGCTAAAGACAGAACAATAATGTTTACGACCACCAGATGCAATAGAACATTATAGACTATGTGACATATGGTCGTGCGTGATCCGCTTAACATATAAATCATAGATCATTATAAGGTAGGGCTTCACTGGTGACGATTCGGATCGTCGGATAACTCGCAGATATATCTCGGAATGTGGTGTGTAGATTTACATTATTAAGCTCGGTCGTCCCATAGTCCAATATATTTTGCAAAGGTATCTTTGTCCCCTTTTTCTGAGTGTGTATTTGGGCTGTTTCCTAACTTTAACCATATCCGTAGTTGATTAATGATCAACTACGAATAAGGAATAGACGAGCGAAGCATAGACGAAAGAGACCGCGTATCGGCAAGCGTAGTGTGTGACGCGTCCAGCTAGATGTGCCGCGTAAAAAGGTGGCTGGGACAGACTGGATGCGGAAGGACCAGAACAGAGTGTTGTGGCACAGCCTGGGAGACATCTATGCCCAGCAGTGGACTTACATAGGCTGAGTTAATTGATATACGAAAGAGCACCAAAATCACCTTTGTATCGCACAAGTGTCAATGGGTATGTCTTTAATGTGACTGTGGGGCTAAGTCTGCTTTTTCTCAGTCCATAGGTTCAACATTCATGCATTTGCAATAAATGGGTTTGTGGAGGACATAACAAACTCGTGAAGCTTTTTTAATTAAATGAAATGATGAAATGATTTTATTTTCTGTAAATAGGTTTGTACAAATAATTTTACACGTCATTAATATTTTAAAATCTAGATGAGTTCGGCGTTTCCTATCTGACTACTCTGAGAAGAAAGGCCGAAACAAACCCAAAGGTCACAGTCTCTTTTAAAGTCCAAACATAATCTTTGTGAGATAAGATCATGTGAAGACCATGTAGACTGGTGTCTGAAATGGTTTTTTGAGGAAAGAACCACACAGATTGAGTGGACCTGTTCAGTCAGTGCACGCAGATCTTACTTGGAAGTATCTTTAGCTCAACATTAACTATACCGTCTATTTATCTAGTATCATATATACAATGTGGAGACGACAATACAACAATAAATGAAAACACTGGCAATATTAATGCATAGAAGTATTTAGAAACTATCAAATAAATCCTAACATTGAAATTAAAAAAGTGATTTTTTCGAACAAACGAAATAGTAGTGATGCGCCGACTATGGGTTTTGCTAATCTTTGACTAGCTATAGTGACTAAACTATTGGAGATCTTTGATTGAATTTTCGTATGCAGACTGGGAACGTCATTAGATATACGCAGTTTAATTTATTGTTGTATTGTCGTCTCCACCTTGTATATAAGCTTGAAAGCGTTTTAGGCTAAAGCTAAACTACAGTTTTTAACCATTTTGAATTTAGCTTTGATTTTGGGCAATGTCTTGTTTCCATCATTATCATTTCCACCCACTGCTGAGTATACGCCTCCTCCCTTTTGTGCCATGCTACCCTGGTCTGTTTGAGTCTCATCCAGGTCTACTAACTTCGTGTGTACTAGCTTTGAAATAATCTATGATTTTATACGACTTGTTTAAACGTACAGACTTGTCTGTTAATTAATAAGGAGTCTGTATGGCGTCATACTAAGCATCATTTATGTTAAATCCGTTTGTATTTTATGTTTAAATCAAGTTAAGTTATTGGAAATATTCACTACAAATAAAGTGGTAGGAATATAACATTATATTTACTGGGTTTAAAGATGTTATGAGTTGTATTGATTAAACCAAATCGTTCTTCGAATTCTTTTAAAATGCGTCGGCTAGATTAATTTGAAGAGAATTTGATTTAGAGTATATAACTTTTACTTACAAAATTTTACTAACCCATGAAAGTACTACTAACTTCTACTGACTTTGCGATAATGTCGTCATCAGTATCATTGATAAATACTATCATAGAGTAATGCTGCCGGCATTAGGTACTAACAGAAGATCCATAGATCAATACACCACCCCTCACACACACCCCCACACTCATACACCAACCCCCATACACACTCACCCCCAACCCCTCCACACACACATATACACATACACTCTTGAACACGTTGGTGCCTTGTAGTGCGTATTGCACTCACGGACAGTACACTCTCCAAAGTAGATATATATATATATATATATATATATACATATTTTGTTAGCATTTAATCCTTAAGTTTGTATCACTCTTGTCTGCTCTCAATACTAAGAACCACTAGTAAATGTTTTATAGTACGTAAGTGCAATTATAATTATAATTTTGAGGATGTGAGCCTGGAGATCTGTGACACAGGTCTCGAACCCAGTACAGACTCCAGCTCTCACAAAGGACAAATTATTGTAATAACTTGTTGCTGTGAAATACTGTACCTTTTTGAGAGAAATAAATAAATAAATAATTAAATTATTATTAATATATAATCAGTAATATGTAGTGGATTCACTGATATTGGTGTGTGTGTGTGTGTGAAATTGCAGTTTGTTTTGTGTGAAATAGCCGTTTCTCTTAGATAATTGATTTCTTATTTTTAGGTTCAGTATTATATATAATTTTGATTTCTCACAATCTCTAAATAATATTGCTCAAAACTAGCTCAAAGATCCCAGTGTGTTCACCGCTCTAATACAGAGTTTCACGGGAGCTTGTAACTTTGTCATTGTATGCAAAGTCTGTCCGTTTCCGAGCAGGTGACAGTCGTGTTTACATTTCAACACCAGACACGGAAATATAGTGCAATGAAAGGCCCGATGGCATGAGCATTTGAATAAATTAGATATTAATTATATTATTATTGGTTGGGTTGGGTACTTATAAGGACAGCTAAGTAGCCAGAAATATCTAACGTGGGAATACAATGGAACAGAAACCGAAGGTCCCTTTAAGATAATATTAGATATGATAAATTAAGCATACGGATAACGGATAATGTTCTTGATTTCTGACTAGTTTTGTCATCTCCTCGCGTATTATTGATTCTGGTGACGCAAATAACAAAACAAATGAAGATCAAAAATCCAATATTTCCGCAGCAAATGGAAATGACACTTCTGAAGTCAATATCAATGACATTGACCATTACAAAAGCAACACCCTTTCAACAACATTATTCTCTACGTATAAATTCCACATTTCAAGCCGACAGCTGGATAAAAAACGTCAGATTATTTGTACTTGAATGTCCAGTGCGACTCATCTCTTTACCATTGCATATATTTCAACTCGTCTTATTATTTCGTGCCATTGAATGCTGGTGACGAACTGACGACATGCATGAATATGAAGCAAGCTCAATAGAGATGTTGTCATACATTTCAGCCATTGATGGACACTGGTCCTGTGACAGTTACACATAGTGTATTGTTTATTGTTTGTGGGAGCCTTGAACCAGTAGGCTGTGTGTTGGTTGTAGTTCATGTTAATCTAGATCGCGTGTTTCGAAGACAGTTCTTGGCTTGTTAATAGTAATGGTTTGGAAAACTTCGATTCTGATGGTCCAGTTTAGCAGAGTTATTAACAAGGTTTTGATGATAAGTCAAAGAGGCCAATTCAAAAGATGGTGTCTGTGATTTCTTCGGCACTAATGTCTGTCAGGAATGCCATGCTTGGTGCCAGAAATATATATATGCCAGTGGTGCTTTTCTAGACGAACCTTTCCGCAAGATGAGAGACGTCACAAAGTACTGCTGATTCGAGCTTTCGACACAAATGGTTAGATATTATAGCTCATAGTCATCAAGTTGGGCCAGCGTTTTAGATTCCCTTTAATGAGTGCCTTTCCTAAAAGCGTCAGCAGTTTGAGAAGCTAATTTCTACACCTATGCTTTATGATAGGACGTCTCTGATGTATTTAAATGGACTTACTTGGTATCGATGTGCAATATCTTCATGTCCATGGCGTGCACGGTGGTGAACACGTTGGTGGCGCCGTGCACCACGCACTCGCGCGTCTCGGGCATGGCCAGTGGCGTGCACACCGCGAGGAACACTGGCTCGTTGCGGCTACACAGTGGCAGGTACGACACGTAGTGGCCGCGGACTAGTATTACCTAGAAAAGAAAAAGATTGAAGGTAATTTAGTAGATACTTATTTCAGGTGAAACATTCAATAATCTAAAACAAAACATCATGTCTAGTTGATTGATTCAGGCGTGACTTTGCGGAAATCTGTTATAAAATACAATAGACGTAGATATATTTAGTAACCTATTCCGCTTATGTCTAAAGAGTCATAATGGAAAATGCGAAAAATGTAGAAATTACGAAATAGAGAAACCTCTCAGGTCCTATTTTAGTACCTATTTGTATAAAAGTGCAGCCGCTAACAGATAGATAAAATACCATTATGACTGAAACCAATCGTGTACCGATACCATCAATTAAGGTCTTAAAGAACATCTGAAAGTCTCGGGAGAAGTTCACAAGATGCACGAGCTTTTGGGCAAAGTCTAAAATTTAAATAGAAGATGAATCTTTGCTTGTATAAAATAACTTTTGAAGTCTTTTAATATAGTATTCAACTTCTATCTGAGATTGAAATATCTCACGTGTTAATCCAAGCTATTACACGCACATCTAAACAAAACTATATCACTATCACTATCGAGTTACATCAAGGCCTCAAAAAAGCTTTTTACCACTGACACATTCTATGACCCGTTCACCAGTTGGGCGTGGTACTTTGACATTCTTTAAACTTTTAACTACAATGGTATAAGTTCCATAAGTTCACAGTTCGCCCGCTCACTGACGCGATCTTCGATCCGGACTTGAACAACCTTGAGCGATATTTTATTGTGTATTGAATTATCGTATTCATAGTATCGATTTTGTTTAGGAATATCGTGTTGGGGATATTCGATGCGCCGTGTGTGGTTGTGATTAATGGTTTTGGTTTAAACTTTGATTGATTTGGAAAGGACTTGTAGAGTTGTATTTGAGTAACGTCTGGGGAGATTAATTTTGGATTCCACTTATAATTATGAAGTTCTGAGTATAATGATTGGAGAAAATTGTAGTAAGGAAATGAAAATAAAAAAAACATCATGTTTTTATGTATGGGGAGTGAGATTGGTTGATGAATGGTGATGATTACATTTCTTCTATCATAAGACACCTAATACGTTAAAAAACGTACACCCATTTGAATAGGTCACCAATAGTTTTATATTCATAGTATAATCAACCTATAAGTTCCCACTGCTGGGCGACAGACCTCCTCTCAGTGAGAGGGAGTGGGCCGTAATCCACCACGCGGGCTCAGTGCCGTTCGGTAGATGTCACAGGTCTTCGAATTTTTAGTTCTAGGATATGCCGGTTTCCTCAAGATTTGACATGACATGCAGGTTTTCCTCCACCGTTTTGAGAGCAGTGGTGAAAAAATCACACAAAGTAAAGCGCCTAATTGTTCAAACCTACGACCTACAACTGGTAAGTCATGGCCGTTACCACTAAGCCACCACTGCTCTATATTTTATATTTTTACCCGACTACGGTGAAGCAAAAAGGAGGGTTATGATTTTGACCGGTATGTATGTATGTTCATTTGTCCCTCATAACTTATAATATACTCAACATAATTTGACAAATGGGGTATCGTTGGAAGCATCTCGGTCTTCCGATGGTTATAGGCTATGTGGTGTCACATTAAATTGAATATGGCGCCCTCTAGAGGACAAAAAGTCATGAACTAAAAAAAAAAGATTTTTTAATGGTGTCATGTTGGGTATCAAATGAAAGGGCTTAATTAGCCCATTTCAGAAATATATAATATTATAACCCCAAAATAATTTAAATAAAAATAAAAGACTCCGGATTTTTAATTAGTCTGTCTGTGATTACTTGTTTATACCTTTTTAGTTGACTTTTGCCGTAGTTGGGTTTTAGTTTTTATTACTTTTTATTTGTTATATTTTTGACTAGCTATTATTGTAACTTCAATCGCCACAACCCTACTATGAATACGCCAGGAAACAATAAGTATATACAAAATATCACTGTATCGTTGCGTAAAAACTTTAATCTACTTAACAAGATATATTTAAATGATGTCTGCGGCTGTAGGTCAGATTGTATCATGATCTTAAATAGAGCACGGTATTGTATGACAACATTATTTCTGAATACAATTTTGAATGACTGCTATGCTAATTGAATAGGAAATACCTTGGTGTCTGAAGAATTGTATTTTATGAGAATCTCCGTAGGAATAATGCGATAAATTTTTCGATTGAGAATGTTGATATTAGGGACTATGGAGATGACGTGGCTAGAAGAGGAAAAAAAATACCGATATAACACAATTAGACTATGAATTTAAGGGTAAGCATTCTTCTTTTGGAATTACGTTTCAGAATCTACCACGCCTTTTACCACGGACTCGACAAAGTAAGTGACACTTGTCTTGTCTTTAGACATGCAGCTCATTTACATCACTCATCTATCGGGAGGTCCGTCACACAGCTTCATTTAATAACCCGTTCCACACTTCAAACAAGCTCTCAATCCCATTCCCAGATTAGAATTAAATTGACATACAAGTACTTAAGGGATTATAACTAAAACTTTGCTCGTAAACCGATTGGTTACGTCAACGCGACGCCCACCGAACAAAATATGACGATAGATTAGCCGGATGCGATGTAAGATTATCGGCGTATGACGATACGCCCAAACGTTAGGCGGCGTATGGTGTAAGGGATAAGTGTAAGGAGGAATAAGTTTGGTGATGTTGTGGGGGATTTAATGTGGGCAGAAACATATGGATCTATATTAAGACTAACGCTGGGGAACGCGTACCTTAACTTGACACATTGACTATGTTTTTATTGGTTATTATAACATACAATAGTTAAATTAAGCTAACACAGATAATTAATATTTGTAGGAATAAATCATAGTCCCTCATTTCTTTTATTAATAGAATTCTTTAAGAATTTTCTGTATTTTCTTTAGCATGTAAATGTTTTATGTTTCTAATAAATAAAATTACAGATATGATCGCATTGCGCTTTTAAAATGATGATAGGTATTTAAGTTACTATAAGTATTTTACTTTTGGATTCGAACGGACAGGAACAACAAAACTGGAAATAAAAAATAAGCTACTATTGTTATCTTGCCCCTGAATTTGAATAGGTATTAATTTCAGATAGACAGTGTGTTTTTTAGTCGTCGTGTTTATCCTGCTGGTTGACTGATTATTTTAGCACTAATAATTAATAATTCTTTTCAGATTTATATAAAAAAATAAAACTACTGTTGCTTATAAAAGCTATGACAATTCAATGCTAGAAAATACTCCAATAACGCATCCCATCTAATTCTATTTCATATCCAGAGCTTCATTTGTTCTTGTTTGTTGTAAATCGATGGCCTGAAACACAGGTTTTCATAAACCTAGATCATGTCTACATTACAGTTAGAGCTAAAATTTCCTCGATTGTAATTAATGTACATCATAATTTTACTTTACTTTATACTTGAATAATTTTTTATTTATTATTTATTTTATTTTATTCATGTCGTGATGGCCCAGTGGTAAAGGCTTCATCTCCATAATCCTCATCCTCTCATGCACGAGGTTGTAGGTTCAAATCTGGGCACGTACCAATGTGACTTTTTCAATACTTTCTAAGACTTCACTGACATCGGTGAAGGCAAGCATCGTGAGGATACCTGGACTTATAGTTAAGACTGAAATTGCCAAACCGTCTTGAGCCAGCTTGATGATCAATGCTCGTGTCTTCTCTGTATCAGAAGAGGCATTTGCTCTACAGTGGGACAGTAAGACGCTGGTCTTTTTTAAAGCTTCAAAGTAACTCGCTTCCGCTTATTCCTTGATTCTAAAACAATATGAGTTCATAACAGTATAGGACAATCAATCGTGACTTATTATCTGTTGCGTAGAACCAAATCCATCAGTACCAGAACCATACCGAGTCTTGAAGTCAACAGTGAACCACTTTCTACCAAGATAAGGTTCTGTCGTGACTTCTCGTGACCCGATACACTGACTTACAATGTTACCCCTGACAATGGCGCTAGTAGTCATACTTTCTTCATTAATAATTTGTTCCGATTTTCGCCGCAATCGCCTTTGCGATTCGGTTATTGAATTGTCCAATGCGATAGTGTTGTGATTTCAGAATTTGACTTTATCTTTTGAAGTTTCGTGCGGTATAAAGACTGTGTTTGATTATTTGATTATATTGTTTGACAGTTCTGTTGTGAATGCAGTAAGAAGTTGGAATTAACACAGAAGTAGGTATGGGAAGGGAATGGTTTTGTTGTTTTTTATATGCATTATTAATATGCCCATGGTAAAATGGTTGTTTTATCGTTATAGGGTTTAAAGGCTCGTGCATACTGGTGTGACTTGTCGCGCGACGGGACACCGGTAATTGTTCAACCGTGAAGTTTTTTTAGAAATTGTATTGTTAAAGACGCGTCGCGCTGTCGCGTCGAGCTGGTTTGCGGGAGCCTTAAAGGCTCGTTCACACCGGCGCGACTTGTCGCGCGACGCGACACCGGCAATTGTTCAATCGTGAAGTTTTATTAGATATTGTATTGTAAAAGTCGCGTCGCGCGACAAGTCGCGCCGGTGTGAACGAGCCTTAATTCTCTTGCTCTTTTCAATGAAATGGTTATGGTTAATGCCTACATGCCAGAGCTAAGTAATAACGTAATAAACGACTTTATGATTCGCTTGCACTGAAAAAACAAAGCTTCTTTCCTGACTAATCATAAGTCAAATACATTTGATTTGCACATTACATAGCATTTCAAGGCAAAATTAAATTTAAAAAAACATAACCTGTGGTCTTGATTTACCAACGGAACTACGAACTACTACTACTAAATTGGTAGGTACATCCTTCCTAACGGCAAAAAGTGATAAAATACACAAAGTTGAACTCAAAAATGCCAAAAAACCGTCAAAACCGTTAACTATTGTTTATCTATACAGTCTGAGGGCAAGACCGATTAAGCACAGAGCAGACGTCGGCAAGTGGTCACAAGAGTCACGCTCAACCGTGTGGAGTCACGAATCGTTACGTCACACCTTCTTTTTTTAAAGTTATCCTTTATAACGGTCTGCGCACGCGCCACCTCACGATATCGGTACCTATCGGTGTCGTGTGCGGTTCATGTATTTTATTAGCGTTGATTGATTGGTTTCGATATCCTATTGATAAAGTTTGACCGATGTATGTGTTTTCTGATGACTGTATTTTAGTATTTTACTACTGGTAGGTACATAGTAACGTGGTAGTAGGTATTAATTTTGTGTCGTATCTACGTAGGTAGGTATGTCGTGCGAACTGTTGTTCGGTTTTTGATAAATTATTCGTCTAGAGATCGTGATTCGTATATTTGTCATACGTTTGGTGAATTTTAGTGAATTCAATATTCAACGTCAAGACTGACCATATTGTTTCTTGTTTTCAGTTTTTTCTCTAAAACATGAATGGATTTTATGGTTAATTTTTACGAAATTAATGAGACAATTATTAATATAACTCTTTTATTATTTTTAAGGGGATTTTTTTATTAGTCCGTGTTCCAAAGAATATCTTGATCACACAAAATCATTGTTTTTGCGAGTTTGCGAGCTTAGGCACAAGTAATTCAATTCAAATAGTTTATTTTTCTGGACACAAACAATGGTAACATATAATGTAGACAGGAGGTACATACACTCGCATAATCGTCACAGTTTTTCAGCCAGCCCGTTACAGCAGCTAAAATGTAACAAACACTCGGTCACACGTTCAGCATACGGTATGCAAATTATACATCTTAATATAGAGAGCAGTGGCTCGAGTTTTGTTATTACAATCAGATGAATTTACATTTCATAAATAAATGCATCTCTGCCGGTGCCCTAACGACGCCACACTCAATGTTTCTGTTCCACATAAACTGTATGAGTACCTTAATTTAAATAACACGCCACGTTCTCTTCGACTTTATTCTATGTTGGTTGGTGTGAATATTATGTTAGTAAGATATAATGTCCGAGCGTTTTTGCATTGACTGTACCTTGTCTGGTGTGTTCACGGCTTGTGTCGCATAATCCTGTAAACTTGCGTTGGACGCCAGTTTTTGCGTTAGGTTCCAATGTATCAGTTTGGTGGCGTTGAAATATTCCACATACAGTGGAATTGTACTTTATTCTTTGTACAGAGGCATGGCATGTTATTCGTAAACAGCTACGACGTATCTGTTTGGTCATTGATTAGCTAAAATCACTACAGTGCACTTTTTCTTCAACACATCAGCGTTTATTCACCAGTGCCATCTTCTAATATACAAATCGTTTTCCTGTATCGGCCCTATCGTCTCGTCATGCCTAATTATCATCAGAACACAGAGCGGTGTTCGTTTTGGTGTCTTCACATTTGTGTCGATCACTTTTTAACCCCCGACTGAAAAAGAGGGGTGTTATTTGTTTAACGTGTGTATCTGTCTGTTCCCTCGTAGCTCCCAAACGGCTGAACCGATTTTGATTATGATTTTTTTGTTTGAAAGGTGTCTTGATCGAGTGTTCTTAGCTACAATTCAAGAAAATCGGCTCAGCCGTTTGAAGATTATCAGCTCTTTTCTAGTTGATGATTGGATGTGCGCATCTTCCACAGGTCTGATCGATTCGAAATTTAGTATTCTGTTCCTTCAATGATATTACAAGAACACCTTGAACCGATACTGCAGCATCACCTGGAATTGTGTCGACGGTTTTTTTTTTTTTTTATCATAACTTGTTAGTGAAACAGGAATACTGTGGAAACCATTTGTACATAAGATATTTTACATTTGCACATTGGCATCATTAACCAAAATCAAGTTGGCATTCAAACTTTCTATTTTGATTGACTGCGCATGGACCCTATAATTTTGAAAATTAATTCCCGCTATAATTCCAATTCGCTCAGAAGCGGTTCATAGTTCAAGTTTTTGCGTAATGGCGTAATGTTATGAGCAATAGTTTAATTGGCCAATCACATGTACTAGCATGATAGTTTCACTTATTGTAACTACGTTAGATTTGCATAACTTGCTAATTGCTCTAATTGGAATGTTTATATTGTGAAATAGTTTATAAAAATACATAGTAGATATACTATAGTTATTCTAGGCCGCGGAAGATTCGAACAAGCATACATTACTGAAACCCCAACTAATACGTATCGTAAAAAGCGACTGAAAGGCAAAAGCCATTGAAAATATCAGCATCAGCAGATTCTTCTCATTAGCTGAAAAAAATACCACCAATCCACCTGTGTAACGTAGCATTACGGCAAATTAGAAAATACTGCGGAACATTAACGAGCTAATCTCACGATCACGATCAATATATTCTCGACCAAAAGTATTCAACATTTTATAAAATAGCTCTTCATTTTTATTTAGTCGACAGTTAGATCATGAATCTAAAATCCATGTTCCGGTAAACAGCCACACCCCGTCTGGAAATGACGCCGTTCCGTTCTACTATCAAGGAAAACCGACAGAGGGAAGGAGTAGTTTACTATCAAATATTAATAATAACAAAAAAATAAATCAAAGTCGGAGGTCACCCAAAAAAACGGACATCACAACTTTTTATTAACAATAATTGCCTACAAATTGCACTATTCTATACACATTAGCGCTCGTATCAATTACAAAAGAAATTCTTTGAATGATCATGGTGCGTATTAGGCAAAAAGCTCACATACAGAGACATATCATTTGAACGTGTTCTCACGAACACTAAAAATCAAGTACCAATCATTACTCAGAACCCCGTGAACCAACACGTAGGTATATTAATTCCAATAATGACCGTCCGAATGAGCCTTCTTTCGTCACACACCGTATAGAAAACATCAAATACATATAATTAGAGGCATCTATAAACTACGGTAATTGTGAATCGTCTTCTTTAATTACGAAGGCCGGTATCGAAGGTTGTGGAAGACTTGCTTGTGAAATATATTTTTGTTAGTGATGGACTGGACATGTATTGACATACTAATCGACTAACTGTGCACGACTACGTTATAATTAAACTGTCGATGTAATGTACCGTCACGTAATCGAAGTTGTACTTTTGTGAAAATGGTTGCCAATTAGGGGGATCCAATTAATAGTTGAGCTTAATGATATGGGTCACAATTGAAATTACAGTGAGTTGAGCATAAAAGACAAATAATTAGGCTTTGTCTAAGGGTACTGGTCAATGAAACAGACCTTCCTGCATATGAACATAGATATACTAGTAGGTATTTAATGAATAGTTTACTATTACAGACCTATACGTACTATACATTGTCAGAATGTTGGTCAATGTGTTAATATTTGCGAGAGCAGTGTATCCGTGTGCTAAGAGTAATCGCTGCACATTCCGATACACAAAACATCAGACGCTGAGCATCATTATACAATGACAAAAGAACCTTGTGCAACTAGTTAAAATGTATGCTCTCCTGGTACAGACGGAGAAACAAATCAACTTAATATTGAAAATAATGATGATAGAGATTTTCTTACGAAAACAGCAAAATGAATGCGTGAGTACAATAGACAGGATTTAATGTAATAATTTAATTTTCGCAGAATTCCGATAACGAAGCCTTTTCATATGATGCGTTATCCAGGTTCTTACCAAGAGAGGACTATTATATACTCAGCAGTAATTTAAGAGGCTGTGAATAATGATGAAGATGTAAGACTTATTTGAAATGTAGAGATTTAAATAAATATAACCAAAGAAGCCAGCCGGGACAGAAATAAAGCAGAAGGCTAAGAATCGGAAGTTGTGTTGCAGTTTCGTAAACGCACTGTCCAGCAGTTAACTGCGACAAATTGACGTGACAAAAACATGAAAATGACAATAAAATAAGAAATCTCGCTCCACATACAGCTGCGGACGCTACAGATCGGTTCCACCGCACTAACCTTATTCCGCATCACAATAATGGTCTCTGATCATTTCTAAGCGCATTTCTTGCAATCGTCGACTATTACAACTGTATTGTTTAATGCCTGATGATGTTCGACTGTCTCGTAGATATTGTTCCAAGAATATTAGATGCAATTTATGTAAATTGTATTGTATGTCGTGTGGTCTTGGCAGCTAAATAGAAATAGATCTACCGAGATTTCGCTACTTGGCTAGCGGGTAATGATGATATGATTACCAACTTGTAGATTCAATACTAGGCAAAATAATTTAGCTAGCCCTTGTCCTAATGTAAGAAATACTAACGGCTTGGTAAAAAAGGACAGTAGAGAAGTAACCAAATTGACGAATAAAACGTAACCTTTGAGACGCTAGAAAGAGAATTGATTGATATAAGATTCGAGAGACAGAGGAGACGTTTTAAGAGCCACAAAGATTCTAACTACCTATTTGAAGAATGTTGGAACCAACTGGAACCAACAATGTGGGGATTGGTACAAGGAAAGAGAGGATATTCCCAGCAGTGGGGAAAGTCGGACTGGTGACAATGATGGTGATGGTGGAACCAACTTGTCAAATGAAACATTAGCAGGGTTTGAATGGTCTATGAGATTATGTATCATTTTCGTCAACTCCTCAATGGCTGACAAAAGAACTTGGAAACTCAAATATAAAAAGGTTGGAATTAGCATTAGTATCGTATTCAGCGTTACTTTTTGTGTAATAATGATTCCATTCAACGTTTTGTTGGATAGTTCAATTGATATCATTGTTAAGATTTTGTAATAGATCATCGAGGTATTAGATGAATACTACTAGCTATTCTTAAGGCTAGAAGGTTTCGTACTGTCTTTTATATTATTGAAAGGTTTCCTGAGTACGATACATTTTATAAATCTGTTTCCAAAATATTAACTTTGACCAAAAAGTCCTGGTCATGGAATTCACGGTTATGTGTTATTGATATGTGACATTAATAAATGGCAATAAAAATTAAGGCAGATTATCAAAATATTTCCTTGATTTTGAATCGTTTAAACGCATAGCTCCCGAAATGATTAGAAACAGAGTCGAATTGAGTTAGTTTTGCTCGTTTGTTAATTACCAGTCAATTTCTAAAATATATTCTCTATGGATTAAGGTGTCCATACAGTTTATTAGATATTTTATGAATTAGTGTCCCTTCATTCGCTTTTTTCTAGTTATTTGTATCTAAACTTTTAGTTCCTTTGACTATATTTTAGCGTAAGTTCCTAAATGATTATCAAGTGCCCTTAAAACCAGCGAATTAAAGCTGTTTATGAAATATTTGGTCCATTACAGGTACGATAGTGTAAAGTCGATACTTGTATGTCGGTATCGTGCGCTCGCGACCATTAGCTGCGCTTGCGCAACACGCATTTAGTTCAATAGTTACAAGCGATTCTGGAGAAATGCTGTAATTTTGTATATTGCAGTTTAGTTACTTGTAATATTGTAATTATATGGAGTAAGTAGCTCATATGTTTTGTTTTAAAAATTGATTTTGATATGGTAAATTATCTTATTTGTTAATATTTTGAGAATAGGGAGTAGTAGCCCTTGTCACCGACTCCTAATAAGCTCCCGTTAATTTATTTGACAGTTATATTCAAATTCTGTTCAAATGTATCCGATAAAAAGAACAACATTGTAAAACATAAAAGTACCAATGATATTTTGGCGTTCGTTTTTTCAAACAGAGAATCTCAACAGTTAAAAGTTGTGTTGTATACATATAAATCAGTGTCTAGAGGATTGTTCGTATGAAATACCATAGATACAAGTTGCTGGCTTATCTTTTATTTATAAGCCGTATTTATACTGGCCCGCTTCCCTCATTTCAATTTTCAAATATAACTGAAATTCCTCTACTGCTCTGGCAATAAATTCGACGTTTGCAAACATAGACAATTTTAACCTTAATGCACCTTTTTACAAAAGAGCTATGGATTTATCTTAATAAAAAATATTTATAGACGTCACAACTGACAGATGCTAAAAATGATAAATTTGGATCTCAATCGAATATTTAAGCTATAAATATTACTATATAACCGAACATGAAGTATTTATGTTTTGTGCTATATCTGCAGATATCATTCAAAGAGTGCACTATAGATATCAATATAAATGAATTAGTTTACATTGCTGACCATTTGACCGCTGCAGAATGTCGTCGACTCTTTGCTTCCTTGTATTTTGAGTCCTACGATCTTCCAGCCATTTTATCTGAAGCGGCAGATCAGATACCGGAAAACATACCCTGCTTAAAGCTTTTGGTTAAATGGAACAGTGGTGGAGAACCATATGAAGGAAAAGGTAAAGCCCATGCTATTGTAGAACGTAGATTACGTCAACTTAAGAAAACTGAGTTAGCTGATTGGTTAGGGAAGGTGGTATTTCATCAGTTAGCTAAAGACGTCGAGAAGTCTTTAGAAGATAAACCGCATTTAGCAGACGATAAATCTGGGACATCACTTAAAGTTTTTAAAGACAGCGATGCGAAGTTTCATGTTCTACAATGGACAACAACAGATACCATACTGAGTGTTATATTATGCGGTATGTTGTTTGTCACACTCGCCGCGTTCTGTCGCATGTTGAAGCTTACGTTTAGGAGGGCTAAAGGTAGACGAAAGACCTCTGAGCAAGCGGAGGAGTTGATCGATTTGATGAGTGCGGACTCGGTTGAGAGTGATCAGGAAATTGTTTATGAACTCGATATGGAAAATAGAAAACGATCCCGAATCAATTTTGAAGATGATCTCAAAAAAGCGAGCGAAGTATCTGTTAAATAAGTTATTATTGTTACCAAAATATGTTGAAATTAAATTATTTAAAAAATAATAATACTTGATTTATGTTTGTTTTCTTCCATAGAATAGAAACGATATTTTTTTTTTTCTCTATACACAAAGGTTAGCTTAAAAATAACATCTAAGGACTAAAGCAATAAGTACAAGACAAAAGATCCTTTGCGAGAGACTAGAGTCCGTGCTAGGGAAACCCTGTGTTACGGTCTTACGGATATCCAGGCCCACCACAGTGTTTCGGTGCAGTACTTACATTGCACAAGTTTTAGGACAAATAACAAAACAGCATCCCAATTGCGCAACACAAGATCAATCACAATCTGGATCGGTTTGAAACAGATTACCAAACCATTGCTTCGTAAGTTCGGAATAAAAAAAACACCTTTTGTGTATATCTTTTGTTGAAGATCCTAAATAAATAAATAAATAATTGAACTTTTTACCATTTGAGAAAAAAATTACCCTCCATAATCTTCGGAGATTCAATAAGAACTACTACTCACCGAAGAAAAAAATGCTGGTGGGGCTCATTAGCTTTTCAAACCAGAAAAGCTAATGAGCCCCACCAGCTTTTTTTTTACGTTTATTGAAGTTAACATTATAATAACAATACTATACAGCTAGATTGCTAATTACAAGCCTCCACAATGCTAAAAACTATAGCAACGTGTGTTACTTACATATTTAAAGTAAAATTACCCTCATCCCCACCCTCGTAAATAATATTAGCATACAAAATTATCCATCGTCTATCAATTAACATTTCCTACGTTAATTCCTTGAATCAAAGCACAGCTACCTGTCGCTAACAAGCCGGTGTGTAGCAATGCGCGCACGCAGGCATCGCCCGTGTCATCGCGCAAGCGCACCGATAAACCTCATTAGCGACCGTCCTTCTTAACTTCATCAACCGATACCATTAAACTTGGGATATCGGACCAAAGTGGGTTGGCTAAATGGCAAAGTTTTGTAAATGAACTGAATTTGCGGTATTAGTTAAATAGAGTTTTTATTGTTTGCATATTGTTCGATTGCTTCTAGAACAGGATTGTTTAAGGATACCATTTATATATTTAGTAGTAAAATAATTCGTTATAGCTGTAAATCATATATTTTATGTTACGAAATAAAGGGTTAATGTGTCTGCCTTGTTGAGCATAAAATTTAATTGTGTTTAATAAAGTAATGAGAGTAATGAGGTTCCTGGCAAATGATTACTGTGTAGGTGTCGGAGTTTTATGTCACTAGTATAGCTAGAAAATTATGGTCTTTAATAAGATTTAGCCTTAGCTGTCCATGGTATATCTATTATACATTGTAACAGCGAATCAATTTTCACGCCTCCCCCTTAAGACCTAGGTCAAATATTTTGTGATATTCTGATAGCTCATGACCTAACGAGGTGCCATTAAGAATATGAAATAAAAAAACGCGAAATTTCGCGGATTAAAGCTAGTTTGTTACAAAAGCATTGATTTATTTACAATCCATTTCTTAAAAACGAATTGTGTCGTTGATGTTGTCGTTGGTCTAGTGGTCGCAAGCGCTACTGCTGAGCATGCGGTCCTGGGTTCGATTCCCAGGTCGGGCATAGTGTTTTTGGGATTTTCGATCTGAAATTTCTCAGTAGCAGCCCGGAGTCTGGATCTGTTCCCGGTTGATGGCAATAGGCTCGCCCCCTATTACATGGGACTTAAACATAACTGGCGAAATATGGGTGTACTATAGGTATACTTCTGCCCAACCCTTCGGGGAAACAAGGCGTGATGTTATGTATGTACAAACTGTGTGAAAGATGACAATCGCTACATATTATAAAAAAGTCCTCCCGCTGCGTCGGTCTGTCTGAATGCGATAAACTCAAGAACTACTGAACGGATTTTCATACGGTTTTCACCAATAGACGGAGCGAAAAATTCATGAGGAAGATGTAAATATGACGCTGATTGTTGCGGATGTCGGAAAAAATCATGCCAAATAGGAGCTTTACTAGTGCGCGTTACGTTACTATACGTTTTCGTGGGATAATTTCAGACCTCTACATCGGTGAAGCCGTAGGCAAAAGCTTAATCGTTTTTTTTGAGGTAAATACTGAGATGACACCTGATAGAGATATATTGGAAGAATAAGATATGTTGCACCGAGTCAAAATAAATAGGAATTAGGGCCAGGTTGAAAGTCGTCTCTGGTTATCGCTCGTTTCATTCTGAAAGTCCATAAACATAAAAGTATGACTGATGATACCACTTTATTACATGGCATGGGAACGGTTCTCAAAATACCGCTTAATTACGGTTTTTACTCAGCTTTTTCCGAAATGCTCGCCCGGTGCGGAATCTATTAGCGAGCGGTTATATCGCTGGGATTGATCTGGTTGATTCTAAGGAATACAGGGTCGGAGAGGACGTCGCGTCGTTTGTCGATTCGAATTCGATCAAATTGGTAGTAATAGTATATGTTTTGAATCATCAAATATTTGTCACATATTTTTTTTATGTTACGGGTGGCACACGTTTTCTATTGCATAAATATATGCTTGCAACTGACGGGAAATTATATTAAAGAGGTTGTACAGAGCAGAAATTACCGAAATTAACCAGTATTTCGAGCCGGAACTTTTTTATTTTGTTATTTTTGTATAACCGAAATAATATCAATTCTGATCGAGCAGAATGTATGGCGTTTTTTTACGAGCTGGTTACATTAACCAGAGGCCTTAGTGCAAGTTTGCAAGTGAGTAAACGTAACTATCACGTTTGCGTTAAGATTTGACTGATAGATCATAATGCTAAGAATATAAAGATGTGAATAAAAATCTTAACGCAAACGCGGTAGTTACGTTTAGCCACTTGCAAACTTACACTAAGGCCTCAGGATTCCAAGCACTGCTTTATTAGAGAAAAGCAACTAATTGACTTGCCTAATTATGAAGAATGAATATATATGACGGTAACGCAACGAAAAGAAAATAATAATGATTATTTTGTGTGATCAAGCAGGGTGTAAAATTGATAAAAAAAAAAATAAGACATGAAAGAAAATACAAAACTATGTACACCAATGGTCACGTAGGTATATTAGCTAAGTAATTTCACGCCTATAATTCAATACAATTATTTATTCATATTATACCTAGTACGTCAACGAATGAATTACTAGTTATTATATATATTTCTTAAGAAACATTCAGTTTGAAATTACTATTATTTAGTACCTCATTATCATCGGAATTGCATTTGTTTCCTTAGTATTGCACAGCGGGGCTGTCTTTTACTTTGTATTTTATGATTTGTGTTATATAGTGGGAATTAACCGTCAAAATAAAGTTAGTTATCGTTAACTGTCAGGTAAAATGGTAACATTTTATTTTAGTAACTTAATTTACTTAAGCCTCGGGGTTCAGTTGGTACAAATAAACGGTGTTGAGCGTGAAATGGTTTCAGTATTTATTTCTTGTACTAAGTCAATTGCTATTACAATTCTGTCAAGCAACTCGTGAATATAATATTTCGAATCATTTCGCCAGATTGTCACGTGTCCTTAATAGACTTGTCGAGGTATAAACTTATTGCCGGAAAAAGCAAGTGAGAACGTACTTCGTGAAAACACTAAATAAAACGAAAAGGGTCACCGTATCTACGCAATATTTTCTACGGTTAAAATGATTGAATCATTTACTCATAAAAATTGGAGTGGTCGCTTTGTATTTGGATTCTGGTCAAGTTTTAGGAAGAGTAATATTCAAGCGCAAGGCGCAAGCCTTTCTACGATCTGCTCTGGATCTCAGATACATCTTCACCGACAGGATCAATGTCATCGGCGACCATAATTTCAACAGTTTTCCTGTAGCAATTATTCGTTATTTTTTCTTAGCCTAATTAAACATCAAATATCGTAGCATTATGCTGAGATAGGAGCCTTTTTGGCCTCGCACAGGTTCTCTTTGACCTTTGTTTTTTTTTTAAATTTATTACTTTTTTTACATCATTTGTTAGTTTTAACGTTTGTTTTTATTGTTTATTGTTTTATTTCCTGTGCGTGTCCCAAATAAAATATTTTTCTTTCTTTCTTTCTTTCTTTCTTTCACAGAAATTCCACTTCCACAAAGAACTATATAAGTAACACATGTTTCTCACACATAATCCAACCACCAAGCGTAAAAAACGATACCTGAGGATCCCTTCCTAACATCTTCATTACCATACGACCACACAAACTTACACCGCGCGCAGTAGGCGTGACTTTCATACTATTTTCTAAATAATCTGTCCTACAATATACGTCCGTACTTAAATGCCTACAGGCGTGCCGCCTCGCTGAATAAACATTAATTCGTGTAATGTAACATAAGGCCCGAGTCGCGATTGGTGGACAGCTAAATTAATGTGGCTAGGGAAAGTTGGACTGAATGTTTGGTTAATCGATGTTGTAATTCGATCTTTGTAGTTATTGGTGTATGTTAATTTTATTCAGTACCGATCAGCCCACCACCGCAGCACCAAGGGCCTCGCCTTAGAGTAGCGACACACCTGCCAAAAATTACGCGTCGTAATTTCGGCTTCATGTGTTGTATTTCCCAATTTAAAAATAATTACAGGCGATAGCATGCTGATTTTCCGTCGAGTAATTTTTGACAGATAAATCGCTACGGTACACGGTCACAAGTTATGTTTAAGGTGGATGCTGTAGGTAGCTCGCGAAATTCAAATTTTCTTACGTTTTTGCAATTTGCAGGTCAGGTCGGGCAGTGTCAGGTTGTATGTTGATTATAATATGATTCGCGACCGTAACAAATATGGCGTTACAGAATTATTATCATTAGAATCAGCAATAAAACTCCATCCAAGTCATTCAATAGGATTATATGAACTTAGAGAGTTGTATTCATGATTTTTATGACTGGAATTCTATATTACGATCCGATACGGCCGCGAATCATATTTAGATCAACATACAACCTGATACTGACCTGCAAATGGCAAAAAACGTAAGATAATTTGAATTTCGCGGGCTAACTTGGAGCATTCACCATAAACGGATTTGTGATCGCAGTAGGTTACCATATTGATATGCTTTTTTGCAGGTTGAAGTGACTTACTATTTGTTTTCTAGTGGTCTTACTATACATACCTAATCCACAAGTAACTTTACAAAAAGCCACGAGTGGTGAACTATTCTTTGCCATCACGACCGGCAAAAATTTCATATCCATTTAAAAAAAATACTGCAAACTCCAAATTAAGTCCACTATGCTAATAAATAACCAAGATACACCTCTATATTCAGAAATGTATTTACCTTTCTAGCGGTAAAAGGTACTGTACTTATCGGAAATGCTTGAAGGCTTGCTGCTCATAACCTTTCGAGTTTAAATAATACAACGCCGCCGCATATTTTAATGATATTCATCAAGTATGGTATTACTTGTACAATCCTTCATTCATTGGATGGCCTTTTCAACTCGACAGATGTTAGTGATCCTTGAGACATCACTAGTCAATAGGTAACAACGTGTCGTAAGGTTCTGTCCAAACTTAGTAGGAAATTGTGGGTCTTGTGACTTTTAGTTCCTCGATTTGCTTCAACGGGTACTAGTTAGCTAAGTTAAATGATTGATTATTCAGTTTTTTCTAGTCGAAGGTTGAATAATTTGCTATTGTACGTATACACAAGTAATACAGGCATCCTTATTCCTCGATATTTTCTATGGGAAATAAAATTAATGATAATCCGTCAAATTATTTTGTCTGATGCATATCGTAGGCCAGTTCTTTAATCAGTTCATAATTATGGACCAAAACTACATTAGATACCTGTTTTTATGCTATTGAGGTAAACTTAGCTAAGGTATGCCTGGTTATAATAATGTCGCACCCTGTATGTTTAAGTACACTTCTAAAGGCGGTTCCACACCTGCGCACGCGTACGATCAATGCGGTTCGCGTGCATCTTAGGAACATAGTATTGCCACCTTTGTACATGTTCGCGAGTGGTTAGCGAGCAGAACAGTGTGGTTCGCGTGCATCTTATGAACATAGCATGGACACCTTCACTTCACGGTTCGTGCGCGTGGGCATCCATGGCGCAAGTGTGGACCCTTGCGCGCGAACCGTTCGCAACATGCGCGCGCGTGCATATAATGTGACGCGTGCATAGCCATTTGAGACGTCTAGAGTGCGCGTGCGCTGGTGTATACGCACCTTAATACTGCACCTAGTAAGGTACTGGTATGTAACAATACTGAACTGTTGTGTGGAAAGTGGCACCCAGTCCAACTTAGGTGATAAATACCGGTAATTGGCTATTTTTGCTCAATACGAAAACGTGTCAACAATACAACAGCCAATTTAAATAAATACTCTAGAATTTAAATAGATCTAGATTAATCTACAATAGGTCCTAGATCAGACTTACATGGCTCATAGACTATTGAAGTGGATAAGCGGTTATGGAACACCGACAGTTTGATATTATGTCTCAATATAATATATTATGTTAGTAATATAGCCTGTCTCTAAGAAAAGAAACTTTAGAATTAAAAACGAATTTCTTAGTCATTATTTGAGGCACACTGTTCAATGTTTTCTTTACCAATGAGAATGTTGTCATTGAGAAACTCATTCAGTGCCACGGTCTGTCGAATAGCAATGTAATTGAAGACCAAAGAACTAAGTAATTATCCGGCAAACTATGTACATGTATATAGAAATTTAATATAATTTAGATTTTTATAAATATGTAAATAACTGAATAAATAAAACACCAAAGTGATAAGAAAAACCCCACGTATAAAATAGCCGTATGTTATATATTTACCACCTCTTAAACCACCAAAAAAAACGCCAAACACCACAAACCACTTTTAAACCAACCTACTTCCACTTACTTTACAACTGTACCTAGTATGCAAATACACTATTTCCCATGACAAATGTACAATAACCAGCAAATCAAACACCCAACACTTGGCTACAAACTTACAAATGGTTCAGAACACGTGCGCCTGCGCCATATTAATTTCCTACAGCGTACGCACAGATAGTTGTCATTAGTTATTTTCAAGTGTTTTACTTCTCTACTGTATCTGGCCACTTAGCTGGTGGGTGTTGGGATTAGAGTAATCTTTATTTATTGCAGTACCCTTAGAGTTAGTTAATGTATTGGCAGCAGGTTTAAGTTGAGTTATTTGAAGTTATCTTGTTTTGAAAATCACGCGGTGTATTATTATTATGAGGGATAATGTTCTTAATTAAATGAGGCGTTACTTAGTTTACGTTACTAAATTGTCAATTTTCATTCATATTAGACGTAAGGTTTATTTATATTTTTTGGAAGTCATATTAGCTGCCCAAGACGATGAATACCAGTAAGAAATTACTATTATTCAATTTGGGTCAAGTACCTACCTACATAAAGGTAAAGGTCTGTCACCATTATTGCAAGTTTTTCTGTTTGGTCGTGGCTAGAGTGGTCGAATATTCAGACGAAAGTCAGCTTAAGGCGTGGTTCAATAATAACAGCCGCACGGGTCGCGTCGCCGGTTCGTGAATGGGTGAGCATCCATTACAAATATCGAATATCGGTTATGCTAAGGGGTGGCTAAGCTCGTTATGCCGTTGGTCCCAGCTGTCATTCGTAGATCTTTGACAGTCACTCCGGGTCAGACGCCCAAAATTCTGACAACCAGTCTTACCAAGAGGTATCGTGTTAGCCAGTAACTGGGTTGTGGAGGTCAGATAGGCAATCACTCTGCATCCGGTTAGATTAGAAGCCGACCCCAACATAATTGGGAAAAGGCTAGGCAGATTGAGTTAGCTTAAGAAATGAAATGAAATGAAATTTATTTGCAAGAATTGTAGTACATTACAGATGGTCGGGTTTTTTAAATAGTTTCTAAAACAATTCGCTAAAACTAGCATGCAAAATTACATTCATTAAATAAGTAAATGAAGCTAATAAAATTGGAACATAAATCATAGGCTTCATAAGGCTTGGAAAGGTTTTAGTTGTACAATTGAAACGAAGAAGCCCAAAATCTCATAATGGCCTGAATGACTCACCTAGACCTACATCTTGGCTGGGAGATTAATATCTAGCCATTTCCCAAACTAAGGACACATAAATCCTGCCAAATTGGCAATAGAATAGTTATAAAAACTGCTTAACTAGATACAAACACGACTTCCGTTTACACCGGAACTAGACACTCTTCAAAAAGATTCGGCGCTTTTCTCACGATGTACCATGAGTGTTAACTGGGTTCCAATAAACTATCGTTCGTTATAGCTCATCTGATAAGCCTGATGACTGCTGATCACATCGGTTTATGGCCACAATATAATTACTTTGAAAGCAGGCTACTAACCGCTTTGATTTAAGCAGGTATAAATGGGTCTAATTAATTTTATATAAAAACTGATCGTGATGTGGTTAAGAGATGAGTTATTAATTTTATTTATGATCTAGTTGGGGTTTCGCTTCTTGATGTTAGCACTTAGGTTTTTGGAGTAAAAAATTTGAGAGCCTAACCACATTGAATCACAGAATATAATAGTACAAGTACAGAAGATTCACTCCGCAATTTAAATAAATAGCGACTTGCTACGACAGAATAAAGTGCAATTCAGGTCGCACAGCGCTAATTACCTAAATCAAATCACCTAAAAGTTGCCTCTCTTTCTATCGCGTAACTTTTACATCTTCTGAACCTAGTCAAAAGATGTAAAAGTTACTCTCACTGAATTAGCCCGACAAGTCGAGCCCGCCGCATACTTGTAGCTTCATACCTAAAATGCGGAGTGTCCCTGGCCTGACTGGATTAAGGCTAAGTAATGTAATATAATTAATAAATCCTTCCTCTCTCCTAACTTACTTATTTTTGCTGTACCCCACAGGGTCCATATAATCTAATTATAAGATTACCACCTAAGAATACCTACATAAGGAATGCAATAAAAGTATTGAGTGAGGTTCTGTAATAGCAAGTATTACAGAACTAAGTGGCATTATCAGTAAATTAGGATACCTATAGAAGAGTGTCGAGGAGATTAGGTTGTAGTTATTGTTTATGGCTAACAAGACCAATAATGCTAGACTTGTATGATATGATAGATATGTATCATTAGTAAATTAATATCATCAATGGAACTTGTGGGTGTACTGTGAACGATGGTAGTATCTTCAGATTTGCACTCTCTGCATTACAAATCACTCGATGAAATTGTGTTGTCATTTATTGCTCAATGTTGGTACTACCTAACACTAAATTACTGTGTGTGTTGATGTGTGTATGTTGTGAGTAGTATTCTTTTTTTTAGTTTTGAAATTAATCTATTAAAGAACATTTTCGTATGGTTTCCGGCGTTTACGAGGTAATAATGATGAAGATAAACAACTATGGCGTTACAAGCCCATGAAGATCAGTAAAATATTGAGTTATTAATTCGAAATAATCTTAAAATATTTGTTTGTATAACGGCCAATATCTAAATAACATCCATACATTATACCAACTCAAATATCCAACCAAAAAAGTTGTTCTATTTTGTAAGAAATAAGGTCTAATTTGCATAAACGGTGAAAAACTGAGCTTTCATGCGCGTGAGCATTCAATTACTTGTAATAACGCGAGTGTATCGAAGCCTATCAATTTGTCAGTCTGTCCGTAACCTCTTTATATGTACATTTTATATTCACTTAAACATTTTGAAAGTAAACTTGTTAATTATGCTCTCATCGATTTCGTGTATTATATTTTATGGTCAGGTTCGAGTGTAAGCGATATAATAACTCGAGCTGTTTAATATATGCCTATTATTTTATTGGCAGAGCCGAAATAGTTAATCAAAGAAATGTTTGTTTTTTCTGTTACTTAAATTAAGTGTAGTAAGTTACTTAAATTCTCACGATAAGTTAATAGTTGAGACATGAGAAAGCGCAAAATGATTTAAAAAATTGTTTGTGAAGTATATCCATCCGATATAAAATGCCTCTTTAGAATAGAATAGAATAGATCACTCTTTATTATGTAAAATATATTATAATGATTTACGATTTATAAATGTTTAAATTAAAAAAAAACCTTAAAACAAGTAATTTTCAGAAATGATCGTGAATAAATAAATAATACTTATATCTGAAGCGATTAATGCCCTTAATTCTGACCTCCAATAACGCTAACAGTGGGTCCTAGCCTGCCAAAGCCGACCTCGCGCCGTTTTGACTGACGCTACAATTTTAATACGATAAATGATTGAAACGAATTCTCTCATAATACCTACTGACGATCAAAAGTGCGTTAATTAATATTTCAACACTCTTTTTAGATTTTGCTAATCATCATCTTCAGCATACACCAGTCCTCTCCAATTCAACATCCAGCTGCTACCAGCCACCCTTAGAAGATCGTCACTCCACCTAGCCTGAGGGCGTCCTACCTAACGTTTGCCGATTCGCGCGGTCTCCACTCAAGCACTTCATCGGGTCTACGGCTAATATGGCCGGCCCATAGGCACTACAGCTTGCTTATTCTGAGAGCTATGTCGACAACTTTGGTTCTCTGCCGGATCAACTCGTTCCGGATATCAAGCATAGCATGCTCTATAGCTCGCTAATCATGACTTTCTAAATTTAGACACAAATAAGATTTGGAACATATTTCAAAATATATATCACAGCCCATCCTAGACTACTAAGAAAATAGTACCCGCGACTCGTAACCCAAACGCCAAAATCTGTCACCCACTCCGCACACAATCGAATCATCAATAATAAAGCTAGATACATAACACTTACTTTCTGATCCCCAAAACGCATCTGGCGCCTGGCATTCCTGGCGACATTCATGCGGCAGAGGAACACGCGGTCCTCTCCGTCGGTGGGCGCCCTGGAGAGCTCGGTCCTGACCGCCTGCTGGTCTTGTTTGTCAATGACGTCGTAGACGCTGTCACCGTGTATTAGGAGGTCCTCCTGTGGAAATTGGGGGAGTATTAGATTAATATGCTATCGGCAGTAAGGAAGACTTGAGAACATCAGCTTATGTAGTTTAATCGCAAGAATATTTTTGTGTTAGTATTTGATCTGCAGAACTACGCCCAATAATTGACCTACTAAAGTACAAAGCACACATGGCACAAGCACATCTTGCGAGACCCCTGTTTTTCTTCAGTATCAGACCACGTTGCTCATAACTTGTACGTACTTGTATTTTACTCAAAAAAATATCTAATCTAACAAACATCCTTTTCATATCATTGTTTTGTGAAGCTTGGTAATTTTCTACACTTCCTGTTTTAATACTGGACCCAGCTCTGACATTAAAACAATAACACTAACACCGTACACTCATTCATCCACAAAATAATTCTAGACGTAGGAAACGCCGTAAGGTGGCGGCTCTGCGATTAAAATAATACAACCTGCGGTTTGCGCACTGATGAAAATGTCGAGCCAATCTCCCTAAGTATACGCCTCTTTAAAAATAAAAGCGTTTGCTTTAACTCTGCGGCGACGGATCTGATGGTGATGGTTCCGCAATTAGCATTCCGTGTGCGCTAGGCCTTTCTTTTGTTGCTATTGTTTAGGTCGCTTAGTGCATGGATTCAGATTTGACAAACAGTCACTTGATGAAACGCTTGCCACTCTCAACTGTTGGTTTTTGATAGCTATTTAATTTGGACTGTGGTGGAATCTTTAATCAATTTCTTAGAGTTACAGTTGAAGCTTGGGAAATGCTCTTATTAGTATAGCTCTTATCAAATCTGGTGTTATGGTTGTTTGGTTGATTTCAAAATATATGTATAGTTTTCATTCTTACCCGATAAAAGTACCTATGAGAAAAGTTGGTAAAAGTTATCTATTCTGTAAAATTCAAATTCTTTATTGCGAACTAAGTGGACATCATTTTGAAGATGTTTTAACAACAGGTGGTTTCTTAGAACTTGCCTGTTAAGGCGATGCAAGTTAAATGATTATAATTATTTAAAAAAAATATACATAATCTATTATCTCACATAATATTACAGTTATACAGATTACATTATATTATATTAATTATAGTCGCCTCTCTAAACCGAACCAACACATTCAATTGTCTCCAGACATCGCGATTTGCAAACGGAGCGACACGTCTAATCACCGATAGATTATTGTGCGCGCAATGGAACATTACTTATCCATTTTATTAGGCAGTCTCTGTTGTAATCCAAGCGTTAAATAAAGCTATTATTAATGAGAATACAGGTTTATCTAGTTCAGGATAAAATTTATAACCAATAATTATTATTTTATAACTTCCAAAGTGCCAGCATCCGACCTAAGGTTAGATGGGGTCAATAAAATTGTGGGCTGTAGTACAAAATTCTCTGCTCTCTGTATAAACAAATTTCAATTAACCTAGGGCCGCTTTAATAACTTTAATTAAATCATATTTCTCGAGTAAAGTAAAGCACAACAGAATTTTCTCTAGATTGCAGTGTTGCGTTTGTTGTAGGGCTGGCAAGAGATAATAGTTATTATTTTGTTGTATTACATTTTTTAATTGAAGTTTTGTGATATATTTTCTTATGTTTTTTTTTCTTGTGTACGCGTACTTTGGTTCATAGTGATAAGAAATTAACCACATGAATACCGTGTGAAGTTTGATTACTTAAAACTGGATGTTTAACAAGCATTCGATATGCCAGACAGTACCTATATTAGTGCATTCATTAGCGACTATTTAATATGCAAACAACAACTGTGGTGTTGTTGTTGTGTTGTTAAGTGTTAGAATTAAAAGACAAAACGAATTAGACTTTACTTATGCTATCTAGGTACTTATGCTGGTGGTGTTTTCGTAAGCGAATTACTCTAGATACTTTGAAGTCTTCAAATTCTTGGATTAATAAAGTAAATTGTCTGATCAATTATAATTTGAATACGAATGAGTTTTTTTTCAGCCAAACTGAGAAAAAAAAGTAAAAAAAATGATAATTAAAGTTAAAAGGTATTGTTGGTTTGAATTGCTTCCGACTCTAGAACTAGGTAAGGTGTTTTGAGTCATTAGTGGCATCTCAAGATGGTGTACATTTTCTCTATTTTATCGAATCCCCGGTTCACCCCTGACGTTTGACGTCACGGCGCGTCACTTAGCCCCGCCCACCTGTCGCGAACCCTCCACGTTAAGACATAATAGTGCGCGCGCGCACCACCGCCCACGCGCATGCGCGAGCCGCCGCGCTCTGCCCGTGGGGGGCGTCCATGTGAACCGGCGAAAATATTGTTTTGTGGCTATGAAGACATCAGGGTTTGTGTTCTATTTTGATGGAATTGTCTTGAAATAGACCAAAGATTTTTGCAATATTCATTTAAAAAGTTGATACGAGTTAACCACTGAATACCTAATTGCAGTTTACTGTTTACTACCATTTGCCCGCGGCTTACCTCACGTGAAGGTTGGAATTTATCCCACGGAAACGTACCTGAAAGCCAATTCTCGTACTTAAAAAACGTTCACATTCAAGTCGCAATCTGTCAAACTTGTCAAAAATTGTTGGTAAATTGATTGTATTTTTGACAGATTGCGAATGAGATGCGAATGCGAAGGTTCTTAAAAATACAGGAATTGCCCCTCTGATGTACTTACCGTAGTATTATACGAGTATGATATTGTGTCCTTACCCAGGTTTTAGTCTATCCGTCTGCCAAATTTCATCCAAATCCGTTCAGCCGTTAGGGCGTGAAAAGGTAACAGACAGACGGAGTTAATTTCTCATTTATAATTACTAGTAAGTATATCAATCAATGGAAAATACGTAAAATACACATCATCAGTGTAACCTGGAATCCTAAGATAGGAAGACCTGGTATACAGGGGTTAATTACTGATCAAATTTAAAGTAAGTATGTACGTGTCATCCAGGTACCAATAAAATCACCAAATATTTTCGAAAAATTGGTATTTTCCACTCTTACATTATCTAACCTGTACAAAATTCTACGAACAATGACATGACATTTACTATGCCAACCCATAGACCACCAACATTGTACAAAGTACAAACTTTTCCTGTTTAGAATACTCTGAGAAATGAAATTAAACGCACACTCTGCATCTAATTGCCGCGGGCGACCACGCCCTCTGGTGATGACCATACGTAAACACAGTAATGTATGCAAATACGTCAGTTATGAACCGCTAATTGTAGACCCATAGCGGGTTATGAGAATTTAAATGGATCGTTTGAAAGTTTATGTACATGGGAATATTGAATTTGGTAGAAAAAATAATAGTTATGGCAATACTGTCCAAAAATATTAAGTGAAGAATGAATTACGGAGAGTTTCTAGCTTTTTGTCTGCGTTTACATGAAAATTTATTTCGAGCGGACTTTGGGTAATATTAAATAATTAAGAGAACTTTATCTTTTTGGAGAAACGTATTTTAACCAATTGATACTTGTGTCATCATGCACGGCCGTGATTGAAGAGCATAAGATTTGATACCTAAAGTAAAGACTTTCAGCAATCAAAATTATATTTTCAGTTTCAGAAATGCATAATAAAATTACTTCAGATGAAAAAGGTCAACAAAATTCATCACAAAATATGCTTATAATTTCGCAATTTCATCTAATATCAAGACTGGTCCAAGCCTGCACAAGTTAAAGATCTACCAGGCATTGGCGATACAATATCTCAGAAAATAATTGTGTTGTAAAATCGCCTTGTTCTGGATTACACCATATGATAGCCGTGGGCAGTCATAAATCCCCAACTATTGGGCAGGGGACCGTAAATTACGTGCTAAAACCTCAACTGCACGATTTCACTCAGAAATAACCACCTCACTGAACTGCCGATAAATTTCGTCTTAAGTGAATTACGTCATATACTTTAAGTTATTTGCTTTGATTTTTATAGTGATTTTTATTGTGCTTTGATTTTTCATATAAAATACATTTTTAAATATTTCTTAAAAAATATATAAAAGCTATTAATTATCACTATTAAAATCATTTTATTATATAAGAAAAAATTATGATAGACTACGGGTTATAATTGTGGTTTCTTCATCAAAACTCGTAATAAAATTGCATGGTTTTTGAGGTTGATGTTAAGAATTCGACTTACAAGTATCAGACAGAATGTGCTAGCTTTTTCTGAATGATTTTTTTCAGTAAAAGACAAAAAGTTATGTACGTGACAATTAGTGAAAAGAAGACAGCTACAGCTAAAAGTAATATTTTAATTCTACCTTCCTTTACCGTCAATTTTAACGTCCCTTTAGAGTTTTGTGTAGTTTTAGTGTGTGCAAGTTGTGCAATAGATAATACATTTTCTGTCAAAACCAATATTCTGGCAAATTGGATCAAGTTAATCAAAGTTGACTACGTTAGTCGATATCTAAGTGCAAGCTTAAGGCACCAAATAGAAAGGTACAGTTAACGGCACACAACAGAATTCCGCCCATAACAGACCATAGCAACTGTACCGACCAAATAAAGCCATTTTGTATTACAAATGCGTTTTCCCTCTCAATGAACGAATACAATAAATAAACAGACCGCGAGAGTTCATTACTTACAGAATCTGTTTATTTTACAACATTAATATGGGTACGACTCCGCGGTGGGCCATTGAATTTATATTTGTACCTTTTGAATTATTTCTACCGCGTAGTGTTGCTTTCACTTAGTGCTGGGACGTGGAACAGTGAGAGTTTATGGTTTTAGTTTCAGCTTGGCTATGGTTCCTTAGGGTGACATTGCTATTAAGCGTGCCGGTCTGTAATGGGTATTTTTTATATTTTTATTTAACCATTTATGCACACACATATAAACAGACAAGAAGAAAGGAACAGAAAAAATACGTACAAAGGCAATGCTTATTTCTAAAGAAATCTCTTCCAGTACTTCTAAAATACTTCTAAAATAAATATCACTATAATAAATACATATATCGCTTTTAGTGATTATTTCAGTTAGATAGCAAGCGGATTCTAGGATGGCTATAAGCAGACGGCCCAGCTGACATACATGTCACCGTATAATTATTATGGACTTTATTAGTTTACTATCTAGGAAACGCCGACCTCATCTAGCTTAGCTCTAATATTTTTATATGACGTGTAAAAGTGATTCTGATATCCTATTTACAGAATAAACAATTTCATTTCATTCATTTCATTTCATCGGTATTACTTTCGTTAGATTAGAACCTGTCGAAAATTGTTCGATAGTTTTTATTCTATCCATGGGAGACCGACAAATTGTGGACGGGTATCAAAACTTGCTTGCGACGGACGTAAAGCACCTTGCATTAATACTAAATAGCCTGCCTAGCTGTGAGCAATTTGGAACTAGCGTTCGAATAAGGCCAAAATATGCGAAGCATTTTAGATGCATTTTATCCCGGAGACAAAACTGAAATGTTTCTTGAGCCAGCAATGTCATTACAGAAAAGTTAAAATTAAAAATTTAAATAACCCCCGATACAATTCCAGATGATCGTTCGATCAGTATCGGTTCAAGGTTCTTATAATATCATTGAAGTAACAGAATACTTAATTTAGAATCTATCAGACCTGTGGAAGATGCGCACATTCAATAATCAACTAGAAAAGAGCTGATAATCTTCAAACGGCTGAACCGATTTTCTTGAATTGTAGCTAAGAATACTCTCGATCAAGACACCTTTCAAACAAAAACATAATAATCAAAATAGGTTCAGCCGTTTGGGAGCTACGAGGGAACAGACAGATACACAGATACACACGTTAAACTTATAACACCCCTCTTTTTCCGTCGGGGGTTATAAAGAGATCCTTCACGACTATTTTTTAGTAATCTTAAAGTTCTACTACAGCAGCTGCCATACAAGAATTAGATATACCAATTTGTTAGGCAATGTCATTCCTGCTAGAATGGGTAGCTAACCCAAATAAGCTTTTACTAGTTAAGCTACTCGAAAACCTACAAAAACAGAGTAGGTTCCGAACTCCCGACCTTTCCCGCCATTATGGTATACCTGCTGAGCTATTGTTGCTCCATTCCATCGACAAAAACGACAACATTTTATATACCACGATTTCAAATCGAGTTCCAATCGATCGAGTAAAGGGAATCGATTTAGTACCCATCACTTTGTATCGATATTTCGCTGTTTTCAATTGATTTCAATATCGAAGATGGACATACCGTTATCTAGTTCATGATGATACAGCAAATTACTGCTCCAGTTCTCGTTTGTTAGATTTTTTGGAATTGATTTCTTTGAACTAATGTTATTGTAAATCTGTGAGTTCATCTTGATTTTGTGAAGTTTAATTTTACTGTTCAGTTGTATCTTTAATTTGTATGGTTCGGTGTTATTAATCTGCGACTATTCTTATTTTGGAGATTGAATATTAACGGTTTTAAACCGGTGTTATTTTCAACATTTTTATCGGCCGGTTTCTGTCGTAAACAAAGTCTGCTGACGCCAATGAGATATACGGTGGTACATAATATGATGTCAAGAGAGTAATCGTCTCTTAGGACATCGTGTATGTCACCATTATTGGAACACATTCTATATAAAGACTCAAGTCTGAAGTCTTTTGCTGGACTCGTTGAGTTCTCTGCGAAATTATGCCAAAAATAGGGCAGCTATAGGTCTTACTGCGTAAGTTTTCAGAACCACAAATTATAATCACCAATACATCTTCAAAGCACGGTGATTATGCCAATAAGATTGTTCAGAAGGCAGTTATGAGGGGTGCTCACACACATGTTCGTCGCCGGCACATTCGATTCACAAGTAATTCCGAAGTAATTACTACATATATTCTTTCATTCAGCTCATGCCTATCGGCTTTTTTCCGATCTACTAGCTTCTGCCCGCGACTTCGTCCGCGTGATATTTCGGCCCCCGGCCCACCGCGCTATTACTTCGTTTTCGCTTAGCGTTCATTCCCTGAAACACAGGTTTTCATAAACCTAGATCAGGCAGGTCTACATTACAGTTAGAATTAAAATTTCCTCTATTGTAATTTATGTAGGTACATCATAATTTTAAGTTTATACTCGTTTTTTTTCTCACTTTTTTTCTCGGCTTTAAGGGTCGTAGCGATTTTTTCGAATCCGACTGTTAATTCCGGAGATTACCCTCTACATACAAACAAACAAATTTTACCTCTTTATAATATTAAGTATAGATTTTGCCGCCTAACTGTCCCGAGTCATGCCGACCCCTGAGTGTGTAGCACCCCTGGCAGTTGTCCAGTAGTATACAAAACGCCTATAATTTGACCTCAACTTATACCAATGAGCGACAAAGCGAGCAAGGAAAATACATTCCGATAAATCTCCGATATCTCTGAAATTAACAACAGTCGGTATAATGCTTTACAAGAAATAAGCCAAAGGCGAGATAAAGCAACAATATATCAATATAATACCACAATCTATTGTTAAGTTATAAATCGCTTTCGACACCTATTATTGCAATATCGTTTAAAAATACAGAATTTATCTATTAAATGATAAAGTTTGACTGTCTATCTAAATTCTAAATGTATGTATGTCATTTTAATCTTTTGATCAGCAAATATTGAATTGCACATGTAAGAACAAAAACAAATAAACTAATCTTGATATGTGTTATTTATTTTATCTTTATTCATGTGTTTGAAAGCACACTGGTCTAGTTTTGGAACTATAAATCATTGCGTACACACCTATTAAAATATTTACACTGCATGTCATTAACTGTATTGCTAGAGATGTTACTATGTCGACTAAATAAATTACTAAACGACTATATTAATTTGTTTTCGAATGGAGTTGGAATGCAGAATTTGCAAGTAAGTAATGAGGTAAGGATGTTTAACAATTCGCATGGCATGATTTTATATGTTTATGTTATGAACCGCTTCGAATCCCTCTTGTTATCTCAATCAGATTCATATTCTAGAATAGATGATATCATCGGAAAAGTTTTCTTGTAGAGAATCTGTTTTCTAGTAACGGTGCTTTTTTTTTAAACTAATAGCGTAATAAACTCTGATAGCGTATAATAATTATTCAATGCACTTGTGTTGAATAATTATTACGCTATTAAGACATCTACTCAATTCATCTAAAATACTGAACTGATTTTATCTATCTGATTCGATGAAATTATTGAGAATTCTGCAGTGATCGTAGATTGCAGTAAAGCTTAATCAACAAATAGTGTAGGAACAGTATTCGATGCATCGACTAAGCCCATCCCTTTTACAACATACTCTCCACTAACAAATGTAAGACGGACAGACAAACAAGCCCCCGGATATGTAGATTAATGATTCACAAACGAAAACACACAGTCTAATTGCGATACAAATGAATACATGTCTCGATTGATTAATCGAGTCGTCATTTAACATCGATTGATCGGACACTTGTTGGGGGGCATATAAAAATTAATAACTAAACACATATGATTTAAATTAGTTTGATTGGTACTAGGATTAGTTCTTTTGTTTGTAGTTAATGTAATACGTGTAGATTTATTTTGTATGAATAACAGGCCACTGCTGAATATAGGCTAGACTTCCATACCCCACTACAATAAATGTGATGAAAAGGATTTGAACTGCATTTTGATCGTCATTTGTTTTGATTCATACTGGGCGAATTTCACCAATAAAACTGAACGCGATCAGCACATAAACTACCTACGTTTAAGAACTGTCAGTGTCATTATTTTCTTTGGAATATTGACACTGACAGCTCTTGAACTCGGTTTAGACGTGCTGATCGCGTTCAGTTATATTGAAATCCGAACTAAGACAATGATGGTAATAAATATCTAATTAATTCGGTACAGGAAGGATACACTAGATAGAGTAATAGATGAAATATTTTGACGCAAAATTAATTAAAATTTCCCAATGCACAGTAAAGTGTAAAAAGTAGAACCAATTGCTGAATAACTACTTGAATGACTTATTAGTAGTTCTAAAAGTCTACTTAGCACTGTGATTTATATTCCAAAACACAGAGGATGTAATTAACCTATCCAGGAAGCTAATTAAAGAACAAAACAGCCACCATACAAGGAACAAAATGACTGTTTAAATAACAAATTCAGTAATGTCATGCATAAATCAGTCAAAATATTGACCGACGAACTTTGCCTACTAACCTTTAAATCTGCGATAGCAATTGACATTAACGACAGATCATCGTCCGTAGTGTGAAGTCATTTCAGCGCTTCAAAACCACAAAGGGCGCATATACACAATAGCAATGATAAATACCGGATTGCCTAAGGCTTAGGCGCGGTGCAGCCCATTCCTTACTTGGATAACCGATTTTACAAGACCTTCCCTGCCTCTTGATTTCTTTAAATATACAGGTGTAAGAGGGGTTCAAAGATTCGGTTCGGGGGGTCAAGGGATGCTGGTTACTTTTATTGCTCAAGTATTTAATATTGAACATCAATAAATCGATATAGTGGTTAGCGACAGTGCATTGTCTAAAGCATTATCATTACATTGTTTTGCATATTGAATTGTGCGTTCTTCTATTGTTTATGGTAAGGTTTGGTCTACGTGTGCGGTTAGTATGATGACGGGGGGATTGGATTATCTTGTGTGGAAGACCTTGTTTCATTGATGCGGAATCTTTGATATATGTTTGTTACCGCCCGTTTGGTTTGGCGGCAATAGAATAGGTTAGTAAGGCCCGAAAAGTTTCTCTACCTTTATAACAAAGAATAAGAAATGAAAGAAAGAAAAAATAACGTTCATTTGGATACAGTTCGTGAAACACAAATACAAAAAAAAATATTAAAAAAAAGTGTAAATAATGTTTAACAACAATAGTGTGTGCCTCACGGCTGTGTCAAAAAGTTTCATTGCAGTATTAATGCCAGAAAAATGTAGTCTGAAGCTAGTTTTCTAATGAACCTTAACCCTTAATCTGGCAAGAGAAAAAAACTCTTGTTTTTTTTTTTTTATATATATATTTGTCATCGTTAGATGTTCCTAAAACCGGGAAAAATAATTAAAAAAATCTAGTATATCTCGATTTTGAGAAAATGCATGTCCAGTATACAGGACATTGCCAGGTTCTCCATAGAGTAAATGTAAATATCGATGTCCAGTATATTGGACATGGCCGAATTAAGGAATCGTTCGAGAATTTTTATAAATTTTTTATTTATGCAATTATTTAATAAACAAAACTAAAATGCATGTGTATAATGAAAATATGTATTGTTGTACAATTTTAAAATTTAAAATGACGTTATTGTTACTTATTTGGCTTCTATAAAATTGTATAAAACGTAAAAAGTCTAAATCTTCTTTATTATTATAACATGACAACCCATCTTGAGATCAATCTCCTCATCTCCTCTTCAGTAGCTAGTCAGTTCATCCTCACCTTCTCTACAAACGGCCTCACCTTGAAGTATCGATCCAAATCGGGACAGGAATTGTCTACGAAATGGATATTCCTGCGTATGCACTCAAACTTTTTCAGAGGCATAATGTCTGCTATTGCTGGGTATCGCAGTTCTTTGGCCCGATAATCCACGTAAGATGGCAAATTAACAACACCCATAAGTAGAAGTATGGACAGGAAATCATTAAATTCGTCTTCGGTAACATTTATTGACCGTCCAGTTCTTTGCACTGCGTAGAGGTTTGTGTTATGGACTATATCTTGGATTATATCCACAGAAAAATATTTATGAAAATAAACTATAGGTGAGTCGTCGTTAGGCATGTCAAAAACGAATTCACAATCCATAATTTCAGCCTTGTGCGCAAACTTGCCTTTTGTCCAATTGTAATTGGTTGTCTTACGGTTTTTGATTTGACGTGTCTAATGCGAGTGTTGGTATGGACGGGTTTTTTTCGTTTTGACCTGGTATTGACAATATTAGGAGCCGGTGACATGTCCACAACAGACTGGATTGATGATAAGGTCGGAATAACATCATAGTTTGCCTGGCTGCTTGATGGCAACACTTCCCTCATAATTGCTGTGAGAGGCACTGGTCGACTTCTGGCTCGCTGTTGGGTATTTCGTCGTTAGAAGAATCGTCACTGCCATTAATGCTGTCCAAAATATTCAGGTTTTCCAATGACGATGGTATGGATGGTGCATCTGATGAGACATCATCAATTTCCTGGCCATGGTGCAAATCTGGTTCTTCATCTGAACTGGTCTGGCCTTCTACGTCCGATAGAGCGTTAATTGGTGGCACTAAAGCTAATAATTTTGAGGCACGTGATGTTTTTTTGAAGACCTGTAAATAATAATATTGTTAGGTATCATAAATAACATTTATCATACATAATATAGATATTAGTTCATAATATTATACTAATTGTTAGTTTTCTGTCCCATTGGCAATGTCCAGTATACTGCACATCACAAAACCATACTAAACCCTCGAGAATCCGGCAATGGGAAGTATACTGGACACACAAGTTTCGCAGAGAATAACGAAAAATCTATAAGTAATATTATGATTTTAGTATACACGTGCATATAAAAATACGTTACGGAATATACAGAAAAGAAATAATTATTTATTTTAGAACAAAAAAAAAAAAAAAACGAGACTTACCGAGAGCGGTCGTGACGCGTTCATCCTCCCTGACGTTGCGGCGTCGACCGACCTGCCGAGCGCACGCGCTCATTGCCAGTTATTTTTTATGTTATAATGTAGGACATAACCAAGTTATTCCATATATATAAAAACTAATATTGTTAAAAAAAAATGCTGCAGATTTTTTCAAAGTCGATGTTCAGTATACTTCCCAGTGTCGAATTAAGGGTTAAGGGACAAGTGACGGGGAGTACAAACAGTTTCAACATACCTAATATGTATAATTAATATACTTCCAAAAATAAATATATAAGTCATAGATAGTTACATAAAAAAGTCTATTTAAAAATATCTCGCCTCTATTCCACAGTGTTCTCTTTGGCAAAGGCCTCCCCCAAATCTTTTCATTGAGCTTTGACCCATTTGACTCTTATACTATTTGGACCTGCAGTCCACTTTATATCATCGTCTCATAGAATATAGAAGGTATAAGGGCGTTTTCCGTTTATACATATAGATTTGTTGTTGGAACAGCTAAATAGTTGTAGTAAACTGTTTTCAAATCCCTTCATTGAGCTTTCTGTATGTTATCCTTAGCAAAAAATCAATCTGCCTAGATTTTCCCAACTGTATTGGGCTCGGCGTCCAGTCTAACGTGATGCAGCCTATCTGACCTCCACAACCCAGTAACTGGGTAATACGATACCCCTTGGTAAGACTGGTTGTCAGACTTTCGGGCTTCAGACTACTCGTTACGACTGCCGAAGATCCCCGAATGACAGCCGGGACCAACGGCTTAACGTGATTTCCGAGGCACAGAAGAGTCTCGGTATGTAAAGATGGTCACATATCCAGGGACCAGCCACGGATCGACCCGTGCGGCTGTTATTACTTACCTACGAGCTCCTCTCTATTTAGGTATTTATTAGGACAGAATTTTATCTTTAGAAAATATGTAGAAACATCTGCCACTAAACAATTTAAGAAACGCAACGGGAAAAACAAAAACCCTACATTCCTGCTAGAGCGGACATCATAAATTATGTAATTAAAGTCATTAATTCAGCCTCGAATAATTGTGCGCAGATAATTATATTGTCTCTTAAGACAACTGTAATCTTCGATCTTACGGTTAGTTAAGCTGTACATCAATTATAGATGAGATTTATACAATTTGCAGAAACTGTTTTGTATGGAATATTATTTAAGCACTTCAATGGAGAAGCGCTGTGTGGTCTTGAATTTAGATGACCATCCTATTCGGTTAGAAATGAGACTAGCCATTTATATTAGCTAAAGTATGGACCTAGGCATAAATATAGAACACCATGTTCCACCCACTTGGAGGAGCTCGTCACTGAGTAATAACAGCCGCACGGGTTGATCATGTAAAGCTACGCTTGCCGGGGTTGGTCCGTGGATGGGTGATCTTTTCATATCGAGACTTCTCCGTGCCTCGGAAAGCACGATATGATTTTAACTCCTATGGAAATGTCAACAATTTTCAAGTTATTTGACATTTTATGTTTTTATTTCATACATTTTAAAATACAAAATGACAAACAAACAAAAATGGTTGACATTGGCATAGGTGTCATCAGGGGTCATTTGGATGCAAATGACCTCTCCTACATCCCCTTAACGGATTGCGACACTAATAACCATGTATTACCAGCAGTGGTTCTCTGTCTATTGCGTAAAACCACATGTCTGATGTAATTTCCAGTAAATATATTTGGTAAATTCTCATAATTACGAAACACGTTACAGCTGACCACCATGGTAATGAATTATATAAAAGTCGGTAGTAAAATGGACAAAGGGAACATAATTTTAATTTGACATTTAATACTCAATCATTACTAAAGGTTATCTCTTTACTACAATATAGGAACGGGTAATAAAAACCATTCGTTGGTACCCAATTAAAGTCCAAATGATCTGATAACGGTAATAAGCCCTAACTTATTGGAAGAATAAAGGTGTGTGTTCACTGCACTCCAACACGTTTGATGCATGGCAAACTACTATTAAGGCAAACAAAAATAACGAAAAAATAAATAAACTGCAGAATAGCGACTTTAAAGAAATAACATGAGACTACTTTAATATGTTTAACAATTGTTACATCTTGCATACTGCTTTAACCTATGTTTACAAATAAAGAATATATTAATTGATTGATTACTGTGAAGAATTACAAAAATAGGTGGAACGAGATGATGATAAGCGCGAGAGTGATAAAAATGGTGCAATTATAAGAAGGTGACAGTGGGTGGTGTAAAATAGAAGGAGAGAAATAAACCGTGATGTTAGTATTCGTTGAAATACATCATCAGTCCTACTTACTTGGTGGTTTTGTACTTTTGCAGAGTCGACTTACAGTATTGTTGATCATAATGAACTAATAATGTGCTTCCACCTATTGCAGTAAAGGAAACGTGAAGAACTAAGTGACCCGCCACCCATCTTTGGGGAATTGAACAATAGTAATCGAATCAATTGATTGATTGCAACCATTCGCTAAAGTTCTTAATAAATCATCGGCCTATCTAGTGAAAACGCAGCCTTATCGAAGTGTAGAAAGATAACAACCGCTTTGTTTGACATTTTATAATAAATTATAAACAATACGAGTACTGTTAGGACCCTCCTACGCATCAATTTGATCTCATAGGCGTATTTACGATATCAGCATTGTTTTATAGAGTTCCGTAAGATATGAGATGAACCTTTAATAAACATCGAGATTTATGATTTTATAATGTCGGGTAAGCAAATGGAATATGTCTATCGAAAGTGTTTAGATCCTAAAGCTTTGGTTTCCTAAGAAAGTTGTTCATTCATATTATAACGACCGACATGAAAATCTGTGGCAAAAAAATAAAAAAATAAACGTATTTGGACAACCGTTATTGTGTAACCCGCTGAACGGTCAGACAATATGCTTTCTTAGGTAACCAACACTTAAAGGCTCCCGCAGGCAGGTGCGACGCGACTGCGAGACGCTGGTGGAACAATTTAAATGAAAACTACATGGAAATTGAAAAAAATTAGTTCCTCTTGAGAGAGGAATCCTCCTGGGCCAGCCACGTTGCTATTTGATAGTGTTAGGGACCCACTTTGTTGTTGCTGTAGCCCATAACTCCTCCGGCATGCGACACATGTGGCCAGCCCAATTCTGTTTTTGACAGCCGTGTGACCTACATCAGCAATTTGAGTTTTGGAACACAATATGGAGTTCCTTATACGAACCTATTTTGATTGCAATAAGGTATGTTAGATATAACAAAATGAATGCTACAGAATCCTCCCCGCTCCAATCAAGCTCATACTTAAGATTTTTTTAAACTAGATATTTGGATTAAGTACTTACTGCGTCTAAGTCTTATCATTAATCTTAATTGCGGAATAGTTAATAGTTAATAGTTCCATTCCGTTCCAAACTGGTTCTTAACTCCAAGAAATTAAGGTATAATTTTGATGTTTAGTCGAGATAATAATAGTTGTATCGATCGTTACATTACTGGCTCATAAGAAGTGTATCGTGGGAACTCTGTCGATGGATGAGTTATAGTCAAAAGATGGACTAAGGATTATTTTGAATTTTCTAATAACGGATACTACTTAGTCTGTATTATCTTTGATTGTGGATCGATAAAGGAATAATTATGGCAAAACTTTCTTAAAGGTCAATTGCACTAATGAGTCCCTGAAATAACGGTAATAATATGTACAGTCAGGAATATTATTGTTAAGCAAATTGACACCCCGCGTCAATTTGACTATTCTATTTTTAATAAATGGCAAGTAAAGCCGATGTCGACAATTCTGCCAATGTCTAAAGTTAGTTGGAAAGAGTAAGTATGCATGATTAAAAAATGTCAATTTGACGTGTTATAGCCATTTCAGATAACTGTCAAAAAATGACAGTTGCGATTCGAATATACGCATAGTTTAGGTTGGTAGTCAATGTGATAAAAAATTAACTTTCTTGACTTTACAAGGTCTTTTTTAAAACTAGATACCATAAATCATAGAGTAATTGAGTGTCAAAAGTTTAGCTAAATAATTGATACTGTATTTAGTTTCGCCTTCAAGCGACGTGGTGATATTTTGATATATTTTTATTGATCATGGGACAAAGTTTAATTAATATTTTGCAATTTAGTTCTTATTCTTTATATCCGGCTGCTTTCACTTGTTGTTGAGTTATTTAACAGGATATCTGTCACCACTAGTTAAACCTGTTAGCCAGAAAACATTAAAACACAATTTAAACAATGCACAGTATACACAAATTAAACTTTTTACGTAGTTAATTTAACTCGACTACTTTAAATTTTCACTTCATAAAAAATCGGTCTATTAATCAAAAACATGAGTTTTTTTTTTCTCAACTATGTTGGGGTCGGTTTCCAGTCTAACCGGATGCAGCTGAATAACAGTATTTTACATGGAGCGACTGACTATCCGACCTCCAGAACCCAGTAACTGAGTAATACGATACCCTTGGTAACGCTGGTTGTCAGACTTTCGGGCTTCTGAAGACCAGTAACGACTGCCAAAGATCCACGAATGACAGCCGGGACCTACGGCTTAACGTGCTTTCCGAGGCACGGAGAGTTCTGAATGTCGAATGGATTTCTACTAGCACTAGGAAGTGGTGAAGGGGGACATTTTGGGGGACTGTATTATGTAATTTTGACTTTCGATAAGTGCTGATTCTCGGCTTAGTATTGAATGATTGATTTTGATTATTGAAATGTTTCCTGCAGATTTGATATTATTCGAATAATTAAAAATGCAAAAAGATAATTAGGTAGATACAAAACTTTTGCATATTTTGACCTATCTATCCATACTAACATTATAAATGCGAAAGTAACTGTCCGTTAACTTACCACACCTTAACGGCTGAACGAATTTCGATGAAATTTGGTATACAGCTACCCGTGTATTCCGCGATTACTGTACTGTAAAGTTGTACTTATGTACGGAGCGGAGTGGGGCGCGTCTTCATGGATGGCACTATCTATAACCCAGACTATGGCCTGGATTAGGACCAACTAGGTATACTTTTTATCCCGGTAATATGTTACCATGGGATAATTTCCGACCTCCACGAGGGCGAAGCCGCGGGCAATAGCTAGTTAATCCATTATTGAGGAAAATGTGTCGTGTTTATAATTAAAATTATATCAGAGCTTAGCATGGTTTAATCCAGTATCAATTCCAAGGGCAAATAAACGCATTAGGTGATCCGTAATAAAATCTCATCATGCTCAGATTCATAACCCAAAGTCCAGGAAGCTTCTTATCAATTTCAAGATCTATCTCAACATACGTCACAATGACGCCAACATCGACGTTCAATAAATTCAAAAACAGAACCGATTCCAAATACAAAAAGTGAATCACAACTACCCGGACATTACACTAAAGATGACTCATCAAGCTTTAGGAAGAGACTGTTAATACAGCCGATCTATTCTCTAAAAATCACCGTGAAAACTTGGTGAAAAACCGTGACTAAAGGTGAAGTGACCTGTCATAAGACTTGGTGTAACTGGGCTTGCGTAGACACTAGTTTCAATCCAGTCCAGTGCTGACTTCGCGCCTTCAAGTCAGTTCAGTTGACTTACCTACCCGTCTATTTTCGGGCCCAGTAGCTTCCCCCGCCTGACTTATAGACTTACCGCTGATCTCGACTACATGAACCCACTGACTGGGTCCAAAATTCCGGTCCAGTTCCTGCCATCGTATAAACCAGGCATATATTTTCACGGTGAGCGTTTGGCTGGATAAGTGGCAGTGACGACGCTTTACTAAAACCAAACTTTTTCTGCATTATACTGTGCTATATTTACGCCCCGTATTGTATCACTTCTAGGAGGTCGTGGCTAAGTAATAACAGCCGCACGGGTTGATCCATCAGGTTAAGCTGCGCTTGCCGGGGTTGCTCCGCGGATGGGTGACCATCTTTACATACCGAGACTCCGTGCTTCGGAAAGCACGTTAAGCCGTTGGTCCCGGCTATCATTCGTGGATCTTTGACAGTCGTTACGAGTCATCAGAAGCCCGAAAGTCTGACAACCAGTCTTACCATCGGGTATCGTATTATCCAGTTACTGGGTTGTGGAGGTCAGATAAGCAGTCGCTCCATGTAAAATACTGGTATTCAGCTGCATCCCGTTAGACTGGAAGCCGACCCCAACATGATTGGGAAAAGGCTAGGCAGAAAAAAAAAATTGTATCACTTTGACATTTAATCCGTAACGACATCTGACAAGCACCTTTGAGTGGTCAAAACAGAGCCACAGATGCATTTGAGCGAAAAAATATGAATCTCTAGATTATCTGTGATTCGTTTTGATAGTGTGCCGACATTCTATTAATCACAATTTGAACATATTGACTGGCTATCATTAGGTATACATG
Organism: Eupsilia transversa; assembly: GCA_914767815.1. Taxonomy (NCBI): domain Eukaryota; kingdom Metazoa; phylum Arthropoda; class Insecta; order Lepidoptera; family Noctuidae; genus Eupsilia; species Eupsilia transversa. The sequence continues at coordinate 8,198,563 of OU611893.1, read as the reverse complement.
TGTGGTAGCTAGTTTTCACACGGAGTGGCCGCCAAAATGGTTGTAGTACAGGTTGATGTTGATTTAATGAGAAAGTGGTGTAATTTTAATGACTAAAAGGTAACTAATAAAAACAATATTCTATTCTAAGTGTACAATATTACCTGCTATAATTATAATTCCACAAAATTAATCTACTAAAGTGTCGATTTTTTCATTATCGTTTTTTATACTTTTATACAGAGGTCGAATCTACGGGCCTTTGCTAGACAAAACTTTGCCTTTATTTATAGAAAGCTTTGATTTAGGAACTCACAGATTTACATTGTTTTTTGTTTTATTTCTGGTTTACCTTTCTTTTAACACCGACAAACAAAACATGCCAGTGCTAAAATTACACTTCTAAAGTGCATCGAAGAGATCGAGTCCAACCCCTTTTAGCTATTTGCAGCTTATAAAATTAGGGGTGACTCCAACAAACATACTTCTTCTAAACCAATCACATCAACCTGTATACCGGGCGCGGCTAACAATAAAACATAGTGATTAATTCATGTGCGCCGGCGCAGGCTAACGAGGAACTATTTGGGGTCAGACGGTACCATTTGTATCCGGACCCACCGGCGTGCTTTGTTACAAAAATTGAAAGTATTGGCCTATCTAGTTATTTCGCTAGTCTTTAAATGTCATGTCTAAAGATCTTGTAGGATAATGGTAATAGATTTTTGTTGTAAATTGATTTAATTTTTAATTTTGACAGATATGTCTAGTGGTCACAAGTCTGACTGGTTAGCGTGGGGTCCTATTATAGGTTCAATGTTCAGGTAGGGCTAAGTATTACTTATTACCTCAATTGGGAAATTTTCAGTTTCAGCCTGGAGTCTGGATTTGTTCCCATTTTAAAGTGGCAATTTATTGGTCCCTATTATTACGTGGGTCTTAAACACGACTTATGAATCCTCCAGACGATACTGATGTGATGTTTATGACATAACATTATTGTTTATTAAGTCTTTACTGAGTTTGAACCTATGATATTTAAAGGAGCTGCAAAAGTGCCGCCGAATCATTAACGTAAAGAATTGACAGTAGATTAGATACGGCTAATTAAAGCTTTAAAAAAGATTATGTATTTAAAGGTTAGGCAAAACGTTGTCAGTACCTGACATTTATCTTGATTGATAATCCTAAGTGGTCACTTTTAGTTACATTTTATTATTTTATAATATAGAACATGACAACGTGTAGTTGTGTTATTTTGATATTTTTATTACGAACGCTTTTAACGTGCACGTCTTTCTACATTGTTCTTACATGATGTATAATTTCAACATGAAAAATGTATGTATTAAATGCATATTTTGATTTAAAAGAGTGTCCGTGGAGTTTCTTGCCCGTTCTTCTCCATAGGAACCTACTACTCTTTGGAATGGGTAACTAGCTTCATCTTTTTGACTGACCGACCCCTTGACAATTCAAAAGTGCCTGTAATTGGTTTATTTGAAATAAATGCTACGAGTTTTGAGTTTGAGTTTGATTTAGGTTAGGCCCATCGTCCACGATGTTACTCACAAGTAACGTGTAATAGAGTAGCCAGAATATCACAGTTCTAGTATGTCGATGGTGGTCCGTACACGACTCGACTTACTAACTAGTTTGTGATTAGTTGCGGCGTGAAAGATGGGCCTTAGTTTACAAAACTGTTTGTCCATTTCAGCGGAGAGCAGCGGAGAAGTTCAGTGCTAGTTAAACATAAAATATGTAGAATTCTACTAAAGTCACATTCTCCACACTGCTTTGAACACTACCATCTCGCTCTTCTCCATTTACTTACTTCGCTGTAATGGACAGGTAGCCTTAAACCCGGTTTTTATATTCAGAATTTGAAGTTGAACTCGTTAAATTCTACTTAAGGTGAAAGCTTTGAAGAATTCTTTGGCAAAAAACGTAAGGAATTTTGAATTTCTACATTGAAAGACTCACTTTAAGGAGTGTTCAATTCAGAAACCGAGAATAATAGTAGGAATATAAAATAGCTCACCATAGAATGTCCCAGGTATTCCGCCGCGTTGTCCGATATGTAAAGTAGTTTGCCGTTTTGCGTCATCATCATCAGGAACCCGTTTAGTGCCTGCGAGAGTGAAAAATAATTGAAATACTTTCAAACGTATACAATGTGGAGACGACAATACAACAATAAATGAAAACACGGGCAATATTAATGAATAGCAGTATTTTGGAACTATCAAATAAATCCTAACATTGAAATTAAAAATGTGATTTTTTCTAACAAACTAAATAGTAGTGTTGCGCCGACTATGGGTTTTGCCGATCTTTGACTAGCTATAGTGACTGAAGTATTGGATATATTTGATTGAATTTTCGTATGCAGACTGGGAAAGTAATTAGATAAACGAAGCTTAATTTATTGTTCTATCGTCGTTTCCACTTTGTATATAGTATCCATCTAGTCATAGGAGTTACGAAGTTTTATTTTGCGAAAAATTTGAATTCAATCTCCAATTCGTTTCAGTATCTTAGCTAACTGCAATGGAATTTTGAGATTTATAGGTCAGGGAAATCAAATTGACATACTACGTCAATTTGCCGTGTCACAGCCACTTCATACAGGTGACAAAGTTTATATCACATGTAATGTTTATAAGGACAATTTAAGTTGGTAGGTAATTTGATAAACAATTAATTTCTCTGACTTTACTTTCGTAAAACAACAATTTCGGAATAGAAGGGACATCTTTTTTTGTCGAATTTTCCAGGACCCAAAGTGTTCATTCTTCAGCTCGGTTGGAAAACCGACACAGATCGTCATAATACATAATAGGTCACATTTTATGAATCTATTCTAACAAAATGTACGTATAGCCTAATCAGCCTATAATGTTCCCACAGCTAGGACACGGGCCTCCCCCTGAGAGAGGGATTTGGCCAATCTACCATGCAGGCCGAGTGCGGGTTGGTGGATGTACGTATTACCAAGCGCTAACTACTAATTCTATTGTTTCATCCATCATTGGCATAATAATAATATACCTAAGCCACGCAAGGCACTACCTGAATCTTTCTCAATAGGTACTAATAAAAATAACAACAATCGCAAAGTTCTTGAACTTCTGATATTTATGTTTATTTGGCAATAAAATAATTAAGTGTAACATTGAATTACATTGTTCAATATTCATGAGATAATCGATATTTTCACGGAAAACAATCATTTAACGGTTATATGTGTAATTATTTAATCGATTTGCGAACTTCATTGTTTTATTCTTTTTAAATTCGCATCTGCCCATAATCGTTTGTGTAAATTAAAGGTTACTTTGTTTTTATTTCTTTAAGTTTCGTGTCTTTTTCTTTGACCTACTGAACCTTTATGAATATTAATTATATATCTATAATAATTATTCTCATATTGTAGGTTTATACAGGGTGTAATTTTAATCACCGTTTTCCTCTTAAGGGGTCATTCTACTCATCATTATGAACAACTTTTACTATGGGACAAAACCTGAAATCGTGCAAAAAAAATCAGCTGTTCCCTACATTTATGTTCGCATAACTCGTCAAAACGTAGGAACAGCTGATTTTTTTTGCACGATTTCAGGTTTTGTCCCATAGTAAAATTTGTTCATAATGATGAGTAGAATGACCCCTTAAGAGGAAAACGGTGATTAAAATTACACCCGGTATTTAAATTAGTTATTTTTTTGTTAATTTTATGTATTATGTTTTCTCTTCTACTCTTCCACACGGTGTCTACATCTCTTTGTATCTACTTTCCTATCGCAGGTATGCTAGAACAGATTTATTTAGAAATAAGCATCAAGTTTGAAAGTATTTTTCTGTTCCCTTCTTCTTGTCTATGTATGCGTGTGTGCATAAATGGATAAATAAATTAATGGTTACTACTAAAATAATTTGTTGTAAAATACTTAGTAATTATTACTTCAAAAATATCTGGTTCCTCTCCATCGTTCCCTTCAAAAATAGTAGGTAGCGTGGCAGCCATACGTGCTAGAGAGCAGCCTTTGAGAATTTCTGTATCTTATAACATTACTAATTTGGAATTATGGCTGGCTTGAAATATGCTCCAATATAATATTTACGATTATAGCTTGATTGGAGGAGCTCGTGGCTAAGTAATAACAGCCGCATGGGTCGATCCATCAGGTTAAGCTGCGCTTGCCGGGGTTGGTCCGTGGATGGGTGACCATCTTTACATACCGAGACTCCTCCGTGCTTCGGAAAGCACGTTAAGCGGTTGGTCCCGGCTGTCATTCGTGGATCTTTGACAGTCGTTACGAGTCGTTAGAAGCCCGAAAGTCTGACAACTAGTCTTACCAAGGGGTATCGTATTACCCAGTTACTGGGTTGTGGAGGTCAGATAGGCAGTCGCTCCATGTAAAATACTGGTATTCAGCTGCATCTGGTTAGACTGGAAGCCGACCCCAACATGATTGGGAAAAGGCTAGGCAGATTGATTGATTGATAATATTTACGATTATCTTGCTAAAGACCACTTAACAATCATAGCAATGAACCTCGTCCTTTATCTAAGACCTATTAATAGATTGATCTCATTTGTGTAAAACACATACCTATATCAGTATGAAAACGTACAATATTGTGTTCACCGTTCTAATTTACATTATCGTATAAACGCGATACACCTGAGTTATGGTTCGTATAAATTAAATCTTGGACAATCGACCCGCGATCGCGCGTAACACCAATATCGAGCATTATGCCAATTGCGCAGACATTATTGCGCCATGCCAATATCGCACATAACGACAGTATTGCGAGTTTGTCAAATACACTTTCTTTGATTAGCTTTTGTTTTATTTAGTATGGTAAAGTGATTTGATTATTAGTTACATGGAAGGTGGCCTTGTGATATGTGTTTGGCTTCCAAGATGTTTCATGAAAACGATTGATAGAAGAATTAATTGAAGTTAGTGTAAATTGCCAATGCGATGAAAACAAGATATATTTTTTTATTTGTAGGTACTGCGAAGAAGAGTTGTTAAGATTTGTAATACATAGACGGGAGGCAGAAACCACTTGTAACTCACCTAAGCTCATAGGAAAGCGGTTTTTACATGACATAATTGTCCAATAAAAACGTCAGCTGTTGCAGTTAATTTAGAGAGGTCAGTAGGGGCCGTAATTATCATGTATGTATCGATTGATATTGAAACATGTGACAAATGAACCCACATTTCGCTTTCGTAAGTAGGTTAACAATTATTAATGGTACATCTGACCTTACAAAACATACGAGTGTACACACAAATAAAAAGGTTTATAATGAATACGTACCGGCTAATATGAAAAATAGCTTCCAACTTATGATTAAAACCCCCAGAATTAAACATAATGAGTGGTTGCCACTGACCACACCCCACTAATACAGCCTTACGCAATGATTCAAATGTATTTTGTATCCCTTTCTCACTTAGATTACCTCTATAGGAGTAAAAGAGATGGAATGTTCGGGTACTTTGAAAAGAACTGAGAATTTGTAAATGTGAAATTACGTGGCGTGGGAAACGAAGAAGTTTGGAAGTGGTTTTAATTAATTAAGTTAGGGGTTATGGCAGGGTTTGGTTTCGCGTGTGTAGGTATCATGTGGTATATTACCAGGAATATCACTTCTTTGAAGTTTCCAAGGACGATAGCAAAGAGAATATGTTATTATAGAGAGCTCTTCTTCTTTTCTTGTATTTCCATTTGCAATGTATTTTAACTAATATGGAATTCATTTCTGTTTCACTTATCATTATCAGCTTATTCCCAACTATGTTGGGGTCGGATTGCAGTCTAACCAGCAGCTGAATAGCAGTATTTTGCATGAATTGGCCTGTCTGACCCCCACAACCCAGTTACTGGGTAACACGATATACTTTGGTAAGACTAGTTGTCAGACTGTCAGGCTTCTGACTACTGATCTTCGAATGACAATACCTGTTTCAGAAATCAATAACATTATTTCCTATGTATGTTGCTCTTTCCAGAAACTTCCCCATTCTGAATGGACCCTGAGCTGACCTTATTCTTTATAACAGACTAGCTTCTGCTTGCGAATTCGTCAGCGGGACATTTCGGCCCCCAACCGACCGCATCGCATCCCATCGCCCGCCCGCGTTATTAGGTACTTCATTTTCGCATAGCGTTCTTTCTCGTTTTTTCTTTTTGCTCGTCTCCTAAGGGTCGTAGCGTGATGATCTAGCCTATCTTTCCTCAAGAATTGGGCTATCCAAAGCGAAAAAAATCTTTTTCTTTTTAAAATTCCGAAGATTACTCCTAATACAAACAAACAGATTTTTGTTACCTCTTTATAATATTAGTGTAGATACAGTCGCCAGTTATTTGATCAAACGAGATTTTGTATGTAGTTCATTCAGTCCTTAGGCAAGTCAATTGTAGACTTGTAGTAAATTAAAAGTAAAATAACTTACCTTAGAAAATCCGAAATTGAGTGTGGTGGACGGTTGGTGGTTGATGTCAAAGCGTTTGAAAACTGTGAACAAAAATAAAACAATTGAGTAAAGAAACAATTAATGCCATTTTCTTGCTTACAGTTCGGCCGTAAAGAGAATGCGCTCTTGACACCTGTCAGTTTCATACTAACGGATATGAGTTTTGCGAATTTGATCCTTATTACAACTCACCTGACACCTGTCACTTGGAAAATTTCTGTCCAAGTGACAGGTGGCAGGAACCCATTCTCTCAACGGCCGAACTGTAGTGTCAAAGAACTGAAAATTGAAATGTGTCAGTAAGAATGTTACATGCCAAGCCATAATGCAGTGTGAAAACACTTGCATTGACTAACTGTATAAAGTAACATTTAGTAAGGCTGTGGTATTATCATTTTGTAATACAGACTACAAAGAGAAATCTTGAACTGTTATAGATATGACTCTTGTGATCGTTTAGTAAAATGTAACCCACCTAGATACAATTGCACATTATTACAGATAAAACAGTTAATATGAGCATAATGCTTCGTTCAATCTGCCGACAAGAAATTGTAACGCGCATACAATATGAAATGTTTGTGTTAAGGGTGCTTGTACACTTACGAACAGCAGTGCTATTCTGTAACCATCTCACCGTGATAACTTAGGTGAAGGGAGCTGTCAGTCCACCCGATGCTTGGAATTGACACTATTGGCAGCTCACTTCACGCTCACTTCACTTAAGTTTTCACGGTGAGATTTTAACAGAATAGACCGGCTGGTAGGTTTCTAAGCATGTGAGATAATAGGTTATTTAGGTAGTTAGGTATCTCTGACTATTTGTATTTGATGCTTGCTCCTAGAGCATTCCAAATTTCAGGAAAAAAAATAAAGAAAGATTCTCTTTTTTTATGCAAAAGACATTCTCAAAAGCTGGCACTTTTTATAAACCGCCCTGGAAACGCAACAAAGTAGACGTAACTATATTCAAAACTTTAATTTTAGTATTATTTAAAATTGTTGGATTTTGGATTCAGTATATGATTCTCGACCCACTAAGTTGAAAAAAAAAATGAATTTCAACCCTGGGGTGTCCAGAATCATGTAGTGAATCCATGGTAACAGGATGAGCGTCGATATCTGAGTAAGCAAGTGATCCATAAATTAAAAATATGTGCGGATCAATGTGAATCTGCCCTTACATCGACACACGAGTAATATACGAACAATCGATAATTCGGAGCGGTCTCTACACCGCTGATACACATCTCTATTGAGAGTCTATGTCGAGTATTGTACTCGACGAGCACTCTCTATCACTCGCATAACTATTGAGAAACCTTTCTCTCGACATGAAAAATTACGACATTATAAAAATGGTATTTTAACTAGCATAATGTCGCTTGAAAAAACTGGAGCAAGTCATTTGGCGACATAAAAAAACAATCTATTTCAAGCCTAATAACAATAACACTTTTTATCTTGATTCACTAAAGCATTAGCATTACGCTTAATAATCTGTAACGTAATTAATTGACAACAAAAAATGATAGCCAATCACAAAGTTGTGACACAAGCTTCCAAATTCAAATCGATGTCATTGCGCACTTACGGGACAAACAGTATTCGTAATTAATCGATAGTATCGATCCATACTTTCTCGTCCGGCGGCCAGGAAGCATCGATAAACAATAAGCGGGCGACCACCCGATTATATCGATACGTTATCTGTGGAATAATTCCCGTCTCTAATGGGCCCGCCTCAACGTTAGGGATTTACACTTTCTAAAGTATCTCAAAAGGGTTTCAGTGGAGGATGGATTAGAATATTGATAAGTTATATGGCAAGGCTTGTCTCACACCGTACGATTGGCGATTGTTTTAATTGTGTGGCTATTTAATTAGGGCGGTTCTGATTGATGTTTGGTTAGAGACTCCGACAGAGGATTTTTGTATTAATAAGTTGTTCTATGTATGTATTAATAAGCTGTTCTATGTATCCTCCAAATAGATAGTTACCTAAGTTGTTATAATCGGACTCGTACGAGTATTATGTCCTCACAAACGGAATTAAAAGCCAATTATTTGATGGCTGGATTTTTTAGGCTCGCCCCCTATTACATGGGACTTAAACATAACTGGCTAAATGTGGGTGTACACCTCTGCCCAACCCTTTGGGGAAACAAGGCGTGATGATATGTTATGTTATGTTATTTAATGTTTAAAAAAAAATTAAATCAATCTTGTAACGAAAGTGATTACTTAAAGAAAAACATTATTATAACGCTAAAAATGAATATTTTTTGTAAATTTCCTTTTTGACTTTATACAATTTTGGTATCGTTCCGAAACTCCTTTGATTTAACCCCTGTAAATCCAAGTATTAAACCATATAAAAAGAGGACGATATCCATCTTGGAACAGAAAACCCAGAAAATCGCATACAATTCAAACAGACCAATACATTGGCACATCTGAGTCGTCACAAGATATTCGTCGAGCAGAATTCCTGAACCATTAGATAAACATCAGAGCTTGCCGCGAACGTTTGTATACATTACGTTTTAATAATGCATTCCCCACCGTTACGTGGCTGTGAACTACGATATGTATGCGAAAATTGTTGTTTATGATGTACTTGTGTACGGTCGGTTATAATGGTGGAAGTGGACCTGAGTTATTTTGTCTTTGAGTTGAATCAAATGTCTATGGTTTGTGTTTTGTTTTGTTGACTGTGTGAAGCGACGTTTATTGGAATGGTGTTTTATAAAGTAGACATTTTTGTATCTTAAGAATAAGAATAATTTGACGGCTGTTTTTGTATGTCAGTTTAAATGTTTGTAAACGCACCCACGATACAGGAGAAATTTCTAGTGTGGGGCAACGTTTTGCCTAACAAAAAAAAAATTGTGAATATTATTATTATATACTAAAATCTTAAACATTAGGTAGTGCTCTGTTTTGCCAATAATGACATAAAAAATATCAATGTTATTATGTAGATTCAATGAGTAGTTCTAAATTACAATGATACATTTATTACAATATTATTATAAAAGTAATGAAATATGTATATGTAGTCTGTAATAAAAACGGCTAGACTTGCAGCCGAACCCAACGAGCCCCAAAATAGTTGGGAAAACGCTATGTGGATTGATTGATTTACGTATGAAGTTTGTGTACTGTATAAATACAACATTTTTAACTCAAGGTGTAAGAATAATTGTCCTAATAGGTAGATCATCAACATTCACTATAGATCCTGCCATCTTAACAGCTTTTGAAGCACACCTTGTATTTCATAGACAGTAAATGTGTTCACATAAGCCTTATATCCTTCTGGATATATTGCTTATGTGAAACCATTTCCTGTCTAAAGCTAAAGAAACGTTAACAGCCTGCACCCAATAGATTTCATCACTAATTAAAGCAGTTGCACAAAGTCCATTGACTTTCAACGCGTGCGCAAGCTTGTATTTCTTACATTCATCTTCAACTTTCGTCGCGTTCGCTGATAAATACAAACACTTAGGTAATTGAAACATACTCAATCAATAACTGATTCCCTCACATCTAGTACACGTGTACAGACGATAGGGCAAAGCTCTGGAGTATGAATGAGACAAGCTATAGATCTTAATGCGTAACCTCTCATTTCAAGTGCGAGGAAAAAAATGGTTTTTCCCGGAGTGGCATCCATTAACTATCAATTAGATTTAGGGTGCTGGACTTTCAACTTAATACTTGATAGAAAAGTCACACACGTTCACATTCAAGTCGCAATCTGTCAAACTTGTCAAAAATGTTGGTAAATTGATTGTATTTTTGACAAATTGCGAATGAGATTAAAATCTAGAATGCGAACGTTTTTCAAATTACAGGATTTGCTCCTCTGATCTACTTATGTTGCCTGCGATTATATTTACACCGGGTAAAAACCTCATATCCTAGGAATCCTAAATGAAGGAAAAATTACTGGTCCAAACTATTGCTCACGGTGTGTTTGCGACCACATTCATTAATAAATATCTATTCATACGCGTAAGTCACTAACTTCTACAATAGCATCAGCGCTTTTACTGCGTTCTATTATAAAAGCATTAGCGCTCCACATATCTTACATACTCAACCTCAAAAGTAAACACTTGCTAAACGTCTAAAAACAAGACTGATGGCTCCGTAGTCGCACTAATGCGTGTGATTGCAACTTGAATGGCGCACTGCATCAATGTTACGAGCAGATAGTTTGACTCCACTCGGGCTAAAATTAAGTGTATTGGAGTTATAACTCAGTGCTGTGCATAGAGGGTAAAGGTTGAGGCTAATTGGAGATTTGTTGAGCTTTTGACAGATTCATGTTTGAGTTGTGTGAGGTAGTTTGCAAGAAACGAAGTTATAAAAAAGGTCTAGGGTATTATGAACAGGGACTGGCATAATATTCAAAAATAAGGTGATTTGATATAATTTCCTAAATACCATGATAAAATTCAGATCACTCCTTACAGTTTTAAAAAAAAATCTAAACAAAAACTACGAATATTCTGAAAAACATTAAAAGCGCAATATTTAAACCACAGCTACACGCACCAAAATACTCACTAATAAATTACATTCCATACTAATCACCCAATTTTCAAATCACTTAAACACTTTAAAATGAGCTTTATAATCAACAATATTAATGCTCAACACTTAATAAAACGCTATAAAAAAACTAATACGAAAATTCACCTAATATCAATATAATAACTGCTTAGCCTCGAGCACTTTAAGTGAAGTCAAATGGCTTCCTAACTGATTCAAATGAAGAACATTTGTTAAGAAGAAGTCTCACAAATTGTTTCGTTACATTAACTTAATGTTAACACGGAAAGCTCGAGTGTTGGTAATTAAATATTGTGGACGTGGGTTGGGTGTTCGATTTTCTATAAGGTTTAAGCTAGGTTTTGTAAGGAATTTGTACTTCTTGGTCGACTACACGCAATGTTTTGAGGTCGAAAAGTTTAGTAGTCCGTGTTCTATTTCCCCTCGCTTAAGGGCGGATTCGACTAAACAGGAATACATTTTATCCGCGGAATAAGATTTACTTCTGACAGTTTTCGTACGGAAAAACTGTCAGAAATTCATAATTTATTCGGAAGAGAAGGCATAATTTATTCCGCGGATAAAATTTATTCCTGTTTGGTCGAATCCGCCCTTAGTGAGTGAAAAGGAGTTATTAAGCTCAATGTTTTCAAAACTTTTTTTGGTTTGGCTTTGGCGACATCAAAATAATAAAATTATGTTTATTTATCTCCACAAATTACATTCTTATCCTAGTTATACATTAAGTTGACGGATATAATGACAAAATTTTATGATTTGTGGGAGACCTGAAGTCTAAACTAAGCCTAGGCCTGTATTTTAGAACTCCACTCCACTGTAATACATAGCAAAGATTGTCAACGTGGTAAAATTGCGACGGATTTATTGCGTGTGTGTGTGTGTGAGACTTGTGCGGGTGTGGGGGTGTGTATGTGTGTGTGAGTCTGTGAGTGACGGAATATAAATATAAGACATAGCCGATCTTTGAAATATATTGGTAGGTACAAAAAGTTTTATTACATGACGACAAAACGGTAACTGGTAATGACAGGTTGTGTAAAAAAGGCAAGAATACTAGCAGAATATAAATGAAGACATCAGTGGAAGAAGGTGATACGTCGCATCTTCGGATTTCACTGTTCTAAGCATGGATTAAGGTGTTATGTGTCTATAAACAATGAATACACCCAGAATAAGCAGGGCAGTAGGTAGGGCTAAAATTTATAAAAACGCATTTTCCTAATATTTAATCGGACTATATAAAATTCAGTGAGAGTCAGTGAGAGTTCTAAGTGGGCAAAACAAATTAATACAAATTAATTAATAATTTCCCAAGAAATTCCCACAACATTCAATAGGACGTTATGGTGTCCATAAATAATGGCTGAGCACGTGCCCAGCGCCATAATCGTTACTGTAATTAATTAGCAGCGCGGCGAGCGATCTGCGCGCGCGCAGGCCGCCTAATCAATTCTAATGTGAAGCGCATTTGTTTATACGGAACTGTGTTTTTTATATTTTGGTAGTATTTTTGGTTGGTTTACGACATGAAGTGAAAGAGCTGGAAGTGATGGGGAGAGGCTATTGCCCAGCGGTGGGATGATGCAGACGTTAGTCTTAGTAACAGTACCAGTGGTGACATGGCCATTGGCCAATGCAGCATTAGAGCATGAGAAAAAAAAAAAAACAGCTATTTATGTAATTTATAAGATACTTCCAACATCGAACCGTGGTTATCATATCAGTATTAAAATTTAAATAGGCCTTTTAATAAGCAATCATGAATTTCCTGCACATTTTAAATTGTACAAATCTAAGTTATTCTAAAGTTATTGTTACTTAATTTGATCAACATTTTTCAACATACATTGTACTTACATAGAACGTGATCAGATTTTGATTCAAAATTCTGCACCTCTAAATAAAATATAAAAACCAAATTATCGTAATAAAATATGAAATATAATATTTCTTTTTGAACCCATGGCTGAATAAAAGCATTCTAAAACGGTCTAAAGTGGGTTTATTTAAAAGCCAGCCTGCAGGTGTTAGCCAATTTGAAATATTCCTTACCTCAAGTAATGAAATTATAAAGTTATAAACCTTACAAACCTTACAGCATCACCTGATTTGAACAAAATATATAGCACCTCTGAATATAAAGAATCAGAACTAATAATAATACTATTTTTTACATTTTTAAATGTCTTTTTTTAATGTTTGTTTTTATAAAAATATTTAAAAATGTAAATAATAAGTTTAAAAAATGAAATAAAGGAAATATAATAATATCCGAAACAAAAATATTTCAATACCACCATTGCTGAATAAAAGCATTCTAACGCGGTCCAAAGTGGGTTTATTTAAAAGCCAGCCTGCAGGTGGTTAGCTAAATTGAGATGTTCGTTAGCTCCTAATGTATGTATCTCGTCAATCGCGCCCTGTTATTTCTGTCGCCCAAGAACTGCCCTCTTGGTCACTGATCCGGGTTTTTAATAAAGTCGCTTGGATTATATTGTGGTGGTATTGTCAGTTGGACGTTTTGTTCGAGAATTTCTTTGGGTAACAGATAAATTGTGATGAAAGATATTTTACCAAAATAATGAGCTAAAATGATTAGCAAACATTGAGTCTGTGAAAATAAATTAATTCTTGCAACTAAAGAACAGTAGTTTTATGTTTTAATACTTACCCAAATTCACGAAATATTTAAAAAAAGAGAATTTAATGACCACATGCGTCTTACAATCTTTCTTTTAAAAGGCGGAGAAAAGGAAAAGATCCTGCAATGATACCCAAAGCCTGTACATGTTGATAATGTTTCCTTAGAATATACATTTTTCAATGACTAAATTGATAGTTGTTGATTAACATTGGCTATGATGTTGTCAAGTGAAACATGATGTTCATAAGTGGACAGTGCACTGCCTTCTCACACCATATGCTATTTCTCAAATATGTCCAGCAGAAAAATCGAAACAGTCTCACGGAATAAATCTGAAAATTCAAAACATTCGACAAAAGTGGTAGTCGTCGGGACACGTGGGTAGTGCGTATTTAACTATGTAAATCTCACAGTCAATTACTATAGTGAACATTGTTGTTTATAACCCATTACTGTGTTTTTAATAAAAAACATTTTTTTTTATTGGACATCCATTGTTGTCATAGCACACCCAAGGGCACCTTGAGCATCTTTCCTTTAACATGTTTCACTAAAGCCCTATAAAACTGTCTCACGAAACATTAGTCGCCTACCAAAAGTGGTACCCGTAAAGGGGCACCAGTACCACCCCACTTATGCAAATCCTACAGTCAATTACTACAGAGGAAATTGTTGCGGTCCTTCGGAGAGAGTCGTGCGATGCCTTTTCGGGTTGCTCTCGAATATGTCTATTGTCTGTCAGTCTGAGGGTGTGGACACTGGTGGCTTAATTAGTGTGGGATATGTGGGGCTAACGGTGTTTTGGAAAATTGGACTGAGAGTTATGTATTAGGAGAATATCTGGATACGGGTGAGTGGTGGTGAATGAGAGATACTCAATTAAATGAGTATTTTTCACATCAGTAAGTGAAACAACGTTACGTAAAGTCAATCAATCTGCCTAGCCTTTACCCAACTATGCTAGAGTCCGCTGCCAGTCTAACCGGATGCAGCTGAATACCAGTATTTTATATGGAGCGACTGCCTATTTGACCTCTACAACCCAGTAACTGGTTAATATGATACCCCTTGGTAAGACTGGTTGTCAGACTTTCGGGCTTCTAACGACTGCCAAAGATTCACGAATGACAGCCGGGAACAACGGCTTAACGTGCTTTCCGAAGCACGGACCAACCCCGGCAAGCGTAGTTTAACCTGATGCATCGACCCGTACGGCTGTTATTACTTAGCCACGAGCTCCTCCAAGTAACATAACTGAACTACGTTACGTAAAGTAAAAAAAAAAATACATCCAGTTTCGAGTGTTTAAGGTTTGGTTATAATTAAGAGTATTGAGTTTTACGCGACCTTTAATTGGATAGATATTAAAACAGTTAAGTATGGAGCAATTAATGTTAAAATGCCTAATGTTGACAACACTTAGATCAATCAAATAACCCATGAAACAAACACCAGCTGTCAACATTACGCAACATTAAACGCATCCTAAGGTCACCTTCACACCGGCTGTCTAAGTCGCAATTAACGTTTCAAACGCGTCAAATAAATTGGCTTGTCATGCCAACAGGCTCGTGTGAGGGGGCCGTTACTTTAGGCACAAATTGACGGCTCTTTGAAAGTTTGATGGGTACGTAAACTGTGAGAGAAATTGTTGTTAATTAGAGTAACCTGGGATTCCTTGTAGCGTGTAGCGTGTGTGGGTATTACATTATACTTGCCTGTTAATATCTTCTACTGAATCTATGCCTTCTAATGAGCGCTAATCTGCCACATCAGCATGTATTTCAGTAGCTATGAGGGAAAGTTTTTTTTTTTTTTATCCACAACTGGAAATCTCTTGGCCTTACTCTCACCTGATGGTAAGCGATGATCAGGCCGAAGGTGGAAGCGAGCTTCACCCAGAATCCTCAACCAAAGAGGAACTGGCTATCTTACCTCTAACTGCCGAAACACAACAATGCAGTTAACATTATTGTTATGGCGACAGACTTAGATAAGATGGTGGTAGCTAGCCAGGCGGACTTAGAACAAGTTTGAATCGAACTGTATCAAGTTCCTCTTTGTACAATTGTGTGATTGTAGTATTAAAAATAAATAATAAAATTTAGTTAGATAATACGATTTTAATAAAAAGCGAAGATATTTAAAAAATCATATAAATGATAGAACTTTTTTACACCGATAAAATACATCATAATTTGTAGAAATTGATTAATTATCTCAATAACTAATTGACTCAATTTTTTCAAAAAATTATAGATCACTAATCGAACCTCCTGTTACTATGTCAAGGTACATTAATTACTTCGAAACGCGTTGAGAGCATAATTAATCTTCACACGTATTGATATACCATTTTATTTGTAAACGAATAATTATTTGATCCCCTTGACATTTAATTTAAAAAAATAAAAATAAACATTTTTATCAATTAATTAAGTAGTTTATAAGTTGTTATGTACGTATCTTGTTTAAAAATAAAATGTACTATGAAAAATAAACATTCCGATAAATAATCCATCAAATAAACAAAATTAAGGAGAACATACGTGGGTACGTGTTATTTTTAATCGATATAATATATTCGAATCGATAGGCCGCATAAATACAGGTCATTCGATTTATAAATCAAACTCGAAATCGATTTCAACAAGTGGCTATTAATTAAGTTGTAGTTAGATTAGAAATTAGATAGAGCAACAGTTGGGCGGCGACGTCGGTTAATATATGGGATCTATTATTAAAATTATCTATAGATACGTTAAATACGTTGCAATCGTTGAAAATGGAGGTGTGAAGTGAGAGAAACTCGATGCCACTCAATTCTTTTTTTCAAACCTATAATTATGTTTTTATAAAATCGCCTTGTATCTTCGGGAAAATTCTAACTGTTTATTAAGATATTACGTAATACAACCACCTGTTGGTATTTTATTATATTATGGTAAGTATAGATGTTTGTTATACAAGGTTATAATGGACATTGCAACAACTTAAATTTATCAACGATTGCACCTTTTTTTGTTCAACGCGTTGATGTCTTTTGTATGCGCCTAAAGATTTTTGATTATCTTATAATAAAGCTGAAGAGTTTGTTTGTTTGTTTGAACGCGCTAATCTCTGGAATTACCAGTCGGATTTGAAAATTATTTTTGTATTTGATAGCCCAATTTTTGAGGAAGGCTATTGGCTTTTAACATCACGCTACGATCTTTAGAAGTCGAGCAAAAAGAAAAAAAGTCAGAAAGAACGCTTAGCGAAATCGAAATACAAGCGCGGGCGAGCGATGCGGTTAGTCGGGGGAACTAGAAATTTCACGCAGCCGAAGTCGCGTTCAGTAGCTAGTATTTTGAATAAAACCGTATATATGCTAAACTAACATCGCAATTACCTTCAAATTATTCAAACACACAACATTTGATCACTACTACTTAATTTTTAAATAAATCACGCACATTCTGTCTTGATTGGCTGTCAACATTGACAAATAAAAATTGCATAGTAAACAGGAATGAAATATGATATTTCTTTTCATTAATCCATCGATCAATAGTTGGAAACTGCGCGCTTGATGATTAAGTCATCAATTTTAATTATATTACATTCGCAATAGTAATGACAGGACAGTCTCATGTAGGTACAGATGAACATTATGAACAAGTTTGAACAAACGCGGATTGATTCAATGTTATACAAATGTCGCAATGTGATTTGCGAAGTGTGAACGGGCTTTATGAGATTATGACGGTTTTATGTGTTAATCCGTTTAGTAGTTGAGCTTTCATTTTAGTTCTTAGGCCTCTTTATTACAGCAGTACTCTTGGTTCTACAACACTTGCTTTTGACTTCTTCGTTTACTGTATTATCAAAAAAGATAATGGGGATTAACAGAAACGACAGTCTTTGAGATATTACTAACTTATTTTTTACCAGATTATGGCGATGCAAAAAGGAGGTTTAAAAAGATGCGGTAGGTATATGAGCGAAGCTAAACGAACTTAGCTTCGTTCCCAGTGTGGCCTGCAAATCATAGAAAGAGAAGAAGAGATATTTTTGAAAAAAAAAAAAACATTTAAACTTTTTCTACCAAAATACCAATAAGTGAAATCGATGGAAAATAGTAGTATTCCTCATAAATGAAGCATCAAATGACTAATCCATTTAAGTCTTTAAGTAAATGATAGATTAGTTACAAGTGGACGTAAACTTATGATCTTCTAATTGAAAGCAAACACGACCAACCTACGTCAATCAATCATCAATACTGCAATTACTTAGATCTACAATTTTATGCCTTCGACGTCTTAACTCTAACTAATATTAGATTTATAAGTGACGAAGAGATGTTACCATGTTTTATTTCAGAACAAACTTTTGCCCGCGGCGTCGCGTCGCCCGCGTGTTGTTCGGGAATTATCCCACGGGAGCGTACTACTAGTATTCTATGTCCTAACTCAAGACATGGTCTACCTGTGTAACAAATTAACAGACAGACAGACGAGAGTAACTTCACACTTCACTTACTAAAATACAATAGACGTGGATATATTTACTAACCTATTCCGCTTAACTATTCACAAAGAGCCATAAAAAACCCTGTAAGAAATCGACACGTGTTTCACCTCTTAAAGAGGCATCCTCAGGATTACGAATAACTTGTCGCGTATCCGAAAACGACGTGTTGTCACGCCGAGTACCGGACGCAGAGAATGCGTCCGGCGCTCGATTTCCCGCCAAGTCACGCCTGAATCAATTAACTATTTCACTTCTTTTTTTTTAACTACAACGGTTAAGCTCTTGGCCTGAATCTCACCTGATGGTAAGTGGTGATCAGGCCGATGGTGGAAGCGAGCTTCACCCGGAATCCTCTACCACAGAGGAACTGGCTATCTTACCTCTTACTGCCAGAACACAACAATGCTGGTAACATTGTTGTTATGGCGACAGACTTAGATAAGATGGTGGTAGCTAGCCAGGCAGATTTAGAACAAGCCGTACCATCAACCAAACCAAGCAGATTTTTTTTCCCCCGCTGGAAATCGCACCGCGGACCTCTGGCTCTGATACAGGTGGTGTAACCACTAGACTACAGACTCGGTTTACATAATAAGTACAGTAATATAATAAGTATTTCTATACTTTCAAACTTAGATATGATGAGACTTACTAAACCTGAACCAGAAAAAATGACAAAAAAATTCGTTACCTTATATCCTAGTCCCCTTAGTTCCGTCTCAATTAAGTCCGGTGTGAAGGTACAGCATTGATGAAATCATCACCACTACCGGTTACTGTGACCTTATGCTCCGTAACTAAATAGTATTCAATTTTTTATTAAAACAATTGAAAGTGCGATCGGTACTTGAATATAAGGTCATGTATGGATGTAAGTGATGGACGAGACTTTTTGTTTTGAGTGCCTTATTGTGTTGTAAATGTTAATGTGTGGATATAATTACTAAGTACTAGTTGTTACTTGCAACTTTGTCTGCAGACAAATTTAAGTATCCACGATGAAAAGCAGACTATGTACTTCTTTAGTTTAAAAACTACCTATCTATGAAATTGTTGAGTGATTTAGGCGTGTAAAAGTAACATACAGACAGAGTTAAATTAAAAAAAAAAAACGTAAAATATATTCTATTCCGTCTAAAGAGTCAGAAAATACCCTGTAATAAGTCCACGTCTGCGTTCAGTAAGTAAGCATCATGAAAGATAACCCGACCAACTCAGTCATTTTTACCATATTAAAAAAAATTACATAACCCAAATCAATATTAAAACACAAGCAGTAATTAACTTACATAACTCCCTTATTCAATAGCTACCAATTCAGATTACAGAACAACAGAACAACTCCTATGAATCGATACTCAAAACAATGCATTACGTTACTTGATTGATAAACTTTTAACTCGAAACAAAAAGGTATTAATGTTCCTCGTATACACTCCACGTCAAACGTCTTTCATCGATTCGAATCGCCCATTGTATCGATTAAACGCGTGTCGTAATCGATTGTATCAATCGATACGTATAAAAAATTATTATTATTATTTCCGACCTTACCCAAGGCGTTAATTGTTGCTGGAATAGTTAACTGACAATTAATTTAATTAAGAATGTTGTAAATGTATGGTTGTATAAGTTTTAGGCTACTAAGGGAGGTCAAGTTGTAAATTGAACCAGTTAATGGTGACCCTATTTTTGGGTTAATACCCATTAACCCAAAAATAGGGTCACCATTAACTCGCGAAATATTGGGTTTTATTGCAGAGTAAATTGGCCCTACCAACAAATTACATTATTTTATATTTCAAAAATCAAATAAAAATGTCGTCAACGCATGTGCGAACTATGAGTCAGTCATCATCATGCGGGTTATAAATTTTTCTTTAGAAATATTGGCAGCTCCAGAAAGTTAATAAATAAATATTAATACAGAAGCTTGTACCGAGACCCCTGCCTCGGAAAGCACGTTAAGCCGTTGGTCCTGGCTGTCATTCGTGGATCTTTGACAGTTGTTACGGGGTCGTCAGAAGCCCGAAAGTCCGACAACCAGTCTTACCAAGGGGTATCGTATTAACCCACTTACTGGGTTGTGGAGGTCAGATAGGTAGTCGGTCCATGTAAAATACTGGTATTCAGCTGCATCCGGTTAGACTGGAAGCCGACCCCAACATAGTTGGTAAAGGGCTAGGCAGATTGATTGACAGAAGCTTGTAGGTATAACTCAAACTACCTATGTAATATATTTAAGGCCCTTGCCGAGCTTTGTCAGACTTTAATAACATAGCTTACATATATTATCACTTCACATTGATAAAAAAATACATAAGTCTTTTTGCAAGAACTCCCCAGATAGTCAAGACAAGATTACAAGACTGTCTCGCTCTGGCAAGTACTTCTAATATGGATAACTATAGTACCAGACCATACCTACGTTTGTCCATCTGAGATAATTTTCATATCCATAGTGCATAATGTATCCCCTTTACAGTCTCAAACAAAATTACATATCACCGATTCCCATTATCAATTCAAGGTTTCAATACAGTCATAAGAAATAAGTAACAACATTTATTAAAATAATATTCAATTGTGAGGTTGGTACGTAATGATAGTGAACAAATGTTGCCATAAATCTCGGGGCGTATGGTATGAATAGGACCCAGATTGCTAAGAACCTTGACCCACAAGTATGGCTTGCCGCATGGCGTTGCTTGTCAGAACCGGCTTTGATGTTAGGCCTTTTTAGTTAAGGTGAAATTATGTGGACGTGTGGTTGATGAAATGGGTTTTTTTGATTGAGTGATTGATCACTGCAAAGCAGTGTAGTTTTAGAGATGAGATCCTAAAATAGTATTTGAGAAAAAAGATTATGACAGTATATTGTATTTGAATGCAGTCTGCTGAATTTTTTTTAAATGTAAAATAATTGTTATCATATTTTCATGATAGTTAATTGATTCAGGCTCACGCCTTAGCGGAAATCCATGATTAAATACAGTAGATGTTGATATATTTAGTAACCTATTCCGCTGAACTGTTTCTGAAGAGTCATAAAAAAAACCATACACTGTATTTCTTACAGGGTTATTTTATGAAGGAATACGTAACTAAATATATCTACGTATTTTATAATAATTGCACTATTGTACTTATTTTGTAATCAATTTCCTGAAGTGAACACCAAAATCATTTAGTCAAAGCCTGAACTCAATCTTTTAATATCAAACTAATAAATTACAAAATTGAAATAAATTAATGTGAAAGATTTAACAGATACGGTAGGCAATAAATATATAGCTCTTGAAATAAATTGCCCGGGGCAGTATTGTATTGTGAATCATCACCTAAGCATTAGCAATATAGCATGCGTATGTTTCTTATTAAATGAGTACAATGATAGAATAAATTCTATGTTCCAAAGCTTCTCTGTTTAAGTGGTTCTTTCTCTGTATACGTGGTGTATTTTGTCCTGTAGTGAAGTGGGGTGGGTGATAGTTAGCTGGAATCATTACTAATATTGTAAATGATGAAAAAGTTTTTGTCAAAGTGTCAACAGACGTAAAAAATAAATTATCACTACCAACATTATAAAGTGTAATCAATTATTGGACGAAGAACTTTTCTATGAATCGTTTTTGGGCTTATTACTGGTTATCACCATGCAAGGTCACCAAAAAATTTCAGCAAAATTATTATTTTAGATTAGAATATTCCATATTCGACTATTCTCATTGGATAAGGGTTTTGGTAATGGCGATAAGGATAAAACAAACGCCCAGACTGATTCAAGAATATTTGACAGATTATCGCTCTATGAAAAAAAAAAATATGATGGCTCAGCACGCGTAGCATGACCACCGTAGAAACGGGTTTTGTCGACGGAAATGACAGATTGTAGAAATATTTCTATCGTTTGAAGCATGGCGATGTCAAGACTGAAGAGAAGAAATGTTTCTATTCTTCAGTCGACAAAAGTCTACAATGCTAAGCATGACGACCAATTTTTCTCTACTTTTGACACTTGGGGATAGAAATATTTCTTCTCAACAAGTGTCAAATTGTCTACATCACATTGGACCTAGACAAGCGATTCTATTGACTTTTAACCAACTTCCCAAAAAGTAGGAGGTTATTAATTCGGTTGTATTTTTTTTTTTACCTCGCTACTCTGTCATTTATGAACCGATTTGGAAAATTCTTTTTTTGTTTGAAAGGGTATACTTCCCAGCTGGTTCCATTGTCGTCAGGTCAGGATCTGATAATGGGATCCTGGAGAAATCGAGGGAACTCTTCAAATATTATAGGCACACCTATATCGATTTAGGTATTTTTCATAGAAACTCGTGCATTTAGTGTCGCCGCACACGGGCCACCGGCCACAATCACAAAACGCCGCCACCGGCATATTTCCTGTAGTTTTCATACATTTTATATGGACTCGCCGCACACGGTTGACGCTGGGCCACCACTTCGTAAGCACCATTTCGTGAAGTGGAATTGATGATGAAAGCCACGAATAGCCATCGGAACTACTCAATAATAAGTATTTCACGGGTTGCGATTCGATAACTTTAATATGGTTGCCAAGCAATTTATGCTCGTCACAATGCATATTATTATGGTTAATTGGTGCTGATGGTGAAGTACCAGGAGAACTGCTCAACAATTAACATCGAGAAAGAAGACAGAACTACGGAGGCTACATGAATCTAGAATTCGCCAATATTATCTATTAAGTACTTAACACATTTTGAAGCACAACATAACAAAAACTAATTATGTGGAAATATCACAACATTGATTGTGACTTTTTATGACCGTGCTTTTTTCAGACCTATTCTTAAATAAAACACATAAATATTGCTGTCCTTTATTAAATAGTTAGGTATTTGAAATAATAAACAGTTAACATTATAAGTACAAAGATGTTAAGAGATGTAGTGTAAAGATGGCTAGAAAGGAGGTGGCTTTTGATTGACATGACGGCATTTAGATGGAAGGAGACTTGCTGCGGCGACCCAAATAATAAATAAATTTTATCTTATTTTGTTCAATTTTTGGGGCCCATTTTAATATGTTTTGCCTTTCGGGAACTATGTAATCTGAAACAAAAACAAAATTACTTATTTATCATTGAGGGGATTCAGGCGATGCTTTGGAGCTTTGGCTCATGACACCGATAAGAAATGCTCAACAAAGAGAGGTACACCAAGTTAGTAGGTAGCATTACTATTTACTACATACCTACAGAACTTACCAATGGCTACCTCAAGGGGACCCCTTTCGGTGTTTCGGCATAGTCAGGAGCATAATGAATATGCTCTGAGAAGGCATCGGCGCTGGTGTACGCTTCCATGCATTACGCATTTTGTTCAGGTAGGTAGTAGGTTACAAAATTATTAAATAAAATTACATACCGTACATCACTGTTCCAAAGTCTGGCCCATATTCAAGCAACATTTACTGCGGACGAACCCACTCCTCATCTTGGCCTTCTTGCCCATTATTTATTTACTTTGTTTGCTATTATTTTCACAAATTAAATCAATCAGTCGATCCGACAGCCGAGTCGACACAGAATAAAAACATAACGTTTTGTTGTTGCTTTGAGTTACGTTCAAAAAGTCTTAAAACATGGCATTTCACACATTTTTTCTGATAACGAAACGTAAATATTATCGTAAAATTCACAACTTATCTTCATCACTAGCTACCTCCCCGTTGCTATGGAAAGATTAAATATGACTTTGTCTTCATAGAAACGCGAGTCTACGGGTCGCCCCGTGCTCGGGCCGAAGAGATGTCAAGTTGGATAGAAAGAGCTTTGTCTATTCTTGGAAGAGAAGAGATAGAATTGGTCATGCTACGCGTGCAGGATTGACTTGAGTGGGAAAAGGAAAAGGAGGTCTTTGTCCTGCAGTGGGACAGGCTGATTGTTATAATAATTATTATTATGATGCACACTCGTAACAAAACATTAGCATACTCAAAGCTGATAAAATATACTGAAAAACAAGACCAAACTGTTTTGTTTCTAGGGAGCACATTTTTTTTTTAAACCTTGCCTCACACTAGGAATTTCTCCTATATTGTGGGTGCGTTTACGAAAATTTAAACTCACATATACAAACAGCCAACAGACAAAGCAAGACTAACATAAATTAAGCTAAACACTAAATTCAATTCAACAAAACCACTAATTATATTTAGGTAACACCTATTTCTATTAGCGAATCTATCCACCTGTTCCCATAACAGGTTCCATGTAATTTTCTGCCTGTTTTAAAATTCAAATCATATGGTAATGTGACTTAGCACGGCAGACACTAATTGGATTAACGTTCACTACTTATATACTAGTTGTAGTTATGTATATGTAGTGTTAAGTAGTGATAACGTTAAGTGTTAATGTTATTTATATTGTAGTTTAATTACTTGTTGAATACGTCATGTTATGTGATGTCATTTTCAGGTTTTTATGCATATTTCGTGTTGGAGGAGCTTGTGGCTAAGTATTAACAGCCGCACGGGTCGATGCATCAGGTTAAGCTATGCTTGCCGGGGATGGACTGTGGATGGGTGACCATCTTTACATACCGAGACTCCTTCGTGCCTCGGAAAGCACGCTACGCCGTTGGTCCCGGCTGATATTGGTGGATCTTTGACAGTCGTTAGGGGTCGTCAGAAGCCCGAAAGTCTTACAACCAGTCTTACCGAGGTGTATCTTATTACCCAGTTACTAGGTTGTGTAGGTCAGATAGCGAGTCACTCCATGTTAAAATACTGGTATTCAGCTGCATCCGGTTAGACTGGAAACCGACCCAAACATAGTTGGGAAAAGGCTACGCAGTTTTTTGATGCATCTTTCGTGTTGATGTTTTCAGACTAAGGACTGAATGGTTACTCCGCAGATGAATTGATATACAAGCATCAATGATACAGTCATGTATTAATTGGTTTGTTTGTTTGTTTGTTTGGGTATTAAGGCATAGTTAGGTACCTACTTCCTTTTTTTTTGCAGTACCTAGACTGAACAAAAGGTTCAGGAAACCACAAAAAATTACATAACAATACTTTCTCAAGACATCTCAGCCATTCGGATTTGTCTTCAACGTGTTAAAAAAATCACTATAAGAAAGACAGCACTCTTTCTTACAAGGATTGTTTTTGTTTTTCAGAAAATCAATGGATGTTATAATATTCTTATTTATAAACGACTGGTAAGCAACTTAACACAAACAATCAAACAAAAATAAAAGTGTTTGTAAACGTTCCCGCACTAGCCATACCAAGTACCTACCACCACAATTTACTACCTACTCCCAGTAATTATTTCTAATTATAGTGCAATTGTACACACAAACGAACAAACAATTGCGATACGTCGATAATAGGCCGCTAAGTGTCGGTGTTGCCGCTCCCTTGCGCCCGCGCATCGAGTAATCATACGTTGATGCGCGGACGCTTATCACGATTACCTTAGCTTCAATCTTTGTAGGTTATACGGGATTGGCTTAGATTTTAAACAGAGATAAGGTGGCTTTTTTGCTTTTTTAATTGTGGGGGTAATTGAATCGTTTGTATTTTTGTGGAGCTGTAGAATTAATATTCGTCGCAAGCGCAGAATTTATGCTTTAAGCTTTAAGTTTGGAATTATGTAAGTATGCAACTCCCGCATCGTGAGTAAGGTGATACATTCTGCAAATATTTCAAAAGCTGTATATGGCTAGCTTTATTATAAAGTTAGTTTATTAACTTAGTACTTGCTGAATCCATTGTTTCAAAGCCTATTTTTTATTAAAGGTCACACACAATCTAGAAAACTTCTACGGAAAACCGTTACCCTGTTATTATTTTGTATCCTTATTCCGCAAGGAAATAATAAAAACTAGTAACTTTACTTTTCAAGTCAAACGTAAGTCATAATTTTAATAAATAAATCAAAATTCTCACACCACTAATCAAAACATGCAATGAAATTATCTACACGTTGATCAAGGAACAATTTTTTAATTTACTTAAATTTTTTAGAATAAATTTGATGTATGTTGAAAAATATTTATTTAATCGTGTTTAATGCCCAATAAAATTGGAGGTTATCTGTTATCTGATCGAATACTACCTATTTGATCATCAACACTTGCTTGTAATGATTAATATGTAATAATAATAAATTTTAAGTACGCACCTGACGGGAATCTAGATAAAATATTGTACGTTTGATTTTATGAGTTCTTGTGCATGTACCTTTAATAAATACTTATATGAATATATATGTATTTATTAACGGTATTTTTGCCTTCACAATTATAAATATATACCATAAAACATAGCCTATGGCACATAGGGATAATGTAGCGTCCTACTTAGTAAAATAGTTTTAGTAGTTTCGAAGATTACCCCCTAAAAATTCACAAATCCAACCTATTTATGGTATACAGGGTGACAAGGACACTGACGCACAACCATGGATTCAGTACATGATTCTGGACTCCCCAGAGTTGAAATTTTTCGTTGATTATTATAAAAAGAATCAGCGATTACCGCAAATTAAAGTATTTTCTTTCTGTTTCTTACAAAAGTGCAATACCTATGCGGTCAAAATGTATGGAACTGTATTTTTTTTTTAACCGACAAAAATTGTCAACGCAGGGCGGTCCAGAATCATGTACTGAACATCCATGGCAACAGGTTGCGCCTCGTTGTCCCTGCCACTCTGTATAAGATATAATGCCGCAGGAGGTGTAGGTATGGATACTTCGATAAATAGAAAAATTTATAGGTACGAGACCGATTGGTTGGTTTTGCAGAATAAAGCCTCGTGCAGACTGACGCAACGCGCCACCGGTAAGTGTTCTACCGTGAAGTTTTCTTAGAAATTCTATTGTTAAGGTCGCGTCGCGCCACTTTGCACGAGGCATTAACCCCTTAATTCTATTCCAGACGTGATTTAAGTAGTACTGTTCTGAATTCGACCTAATTATGCAGCTACTGTAAATATTATTCCATTGATTTTTTTGAGGCACAAAAAACAACTGTAGCCTCGAGCATATGCTGCTGTTGCTGACAAATACGTATGTATCGTGTACAGTATGGCACACTACTATATTTTTTGTATTATTTCGCTCACAAAGTTAATTACAACACAAAGGCTATGATTACTCGATTATATCAATGAATCGATGTAATTTTTGTGAACAAAAGTGATCATTTCGTACAAATTCACCGGCAAGGTCGTCTCGAGACGAATCGCAAATTGCTGGCACATAATATTTATTATAATTATTGCTATGTGGAAGAATCGTTTCGTGTGTGGCCCTGGCCTTAGTGCCAGGGTTTGTTTGAACCACTGAGGATAGTGAAAATAACATCATCTCGACATAAATATGTTTATAAATATACATAATTGGATACAATTTTAGGAGACAACATAGCTTATTACTCCTAGGATACTATCATCTCTCTGATCGTCTTCATAGGCATTCTACACGTGTTTCAAAAGGGAGACAAATATCTAAAGCTCAAAACAGATCGCTAACAGCCCTTCTTCTGTTAAAAATGGCGGCGATAGAAGCTGTTGCATGGCCGGGTACAGATTGGGGCAATAGAAGCTGTTGCATGGCCGGGTACAGATTGGGGCAATAGAAGCTGTTGCATGGCCGGGTACAGATTGGGGCAATAGAAGCTGTTGCATGGCCGGGTACAGATTGGGGCAATAGAAGCTGTTGCATGGCCGGGTACAGATTGGGGCAATAGAAGCTGTTGCATGGCCGGGTACAGATTGGGGCAATAGAAGCTGTTGCATGGCCGGGTACAGATTGGGGCAATAGAAGCTGTTGCATGGCCGGGTACAGATTGGTGAAACGTAAAATGAAATGTAACACAAATTACTGACATTCCCCGAAGGGTTAGGCAGAGGTGTACCTATAGTACACCCACATTTCGCTGGTTATGTTTTTAATTCCCATGTAATAGGGGGCGAGCCTATTGGCATCAACCGAGCACAGATCCAGACTCCGGGCTGCTACTGAGCAATTCCAGATGAAAAAACCCAATAACACTTTTCCCGACCCGGGAATGGAACCCAGGACCTCAAGCTCAGCAGTAGCGCTCCACCACTAGACCAACTACGCAGTTAATAATTTAGGTTTTTATACTAACCACTCTGAAAACGAACTTCCTGTAAAAGAACCTCCGATAAGGCCGTGCCCCTTGACTTCCTAACACTAATAACAATATTAATTTACACAAAAAAATGCTGTTAGAATTTTAGAATAATGATTGATCGACAAGAGCATTCCGATCCGATCTCCCATTAAAAACAACCTTACTAATAACACTTCATAACTGCATTAACACGCAATGATACAAACATCGACAGTCCTTCACCAGACCATTATATTAAGCTTCCGACAGCAAACTATAACTTGAGATAAACGATGTTTTAATACTGCTTCGGACATGAAAACAAATCATAATAAACTGCTTTTATTATATCAACTAGCTTTTGTCCGCGGCTTCACTCGCGGACCCGCATGGATATCGGAAAATATCCCACGGGACCGGTGTTAAAAGAACCCTATTAACACATAGGGTTCTTTCCATTTATATTTATTTTTCTTTCCGTTCATCCAGGTTATAAACTATCTGTATGCCAAATTTCATACCAATCCGTTCAGCCGTTTTCGCGCCAATCCGGAACATACATCCAGACAAACAGACAAACGAACAAAACATTCTAAGTGACTATTTTATTATAAGTATAGATATCGGTGTATAGAAAATAAACCTTCGATTATGCGTTGGAAATATGTTATCAATATGTCGTAGTTTTGTAGTTTATGATATGTCGCTGTTTGCTGTAAAATGCTGGATTGTTAATAGATTATGTGTAGGCGACAGATGTGGTCCGACTGCTAGATATGGTTTGAAGTAGTAACTATGATCGACCTGACTCTAATTATGCGAAACAATACGATAGAGCTTGCAAAAAACTTTTAAACGTGGTTTCCGCGGGCGTCTTCCGCGACACGCGATCGTAGCCGAAAATATGCTGCGACGCGCGATCGGCTGCGTTCGCTTGTCATCGTATCCGATCGGATCCTTTTTGTTGCAACACGGTAGGAATGAAACTATTTGACTAGACGCAGAAACGGATACGTTTGCAAGCGACGGTACGGAGCCCATCGTATGCGTTGACATCCTGCTGGATGCAATCGGCTGTCGCCGAATCCGTTCGTATCAAATCATCCTTTACTCAACTGAGCTTATCGTATAGCCTCCGCCGAATGCCTCCTTAAAACGCTATACTGCCTTTTATGAAAACTTTTGTGTGCCTATTTAGTTGCATGCAACGCTTTGCGAAAGGATATGCCGGAGTGTATATTGCAAATCTAAAATTTAAAAGGAATAGCTAAAAATCTTATTTGGGAAATATTTAACCGATGCTCTAAAAACGTATTGAACTTCTAATGATATATGATTTTTTAAATAAACTTATAAAATATTTTTCTGAGGTTCACAAAAAGAGGTGTATTCAATCTATTTCAGTGTTCAATAATATTTTTAGGAAAGCAAATTGGGTTTTATTTTAGGTTCGATGAAATACATGCCTTATGCCAAGATTATGTCTGGACTTTAAAAGAGACTGTGACCTCTGAGTTTGTTTCGGCCTTTCTTCTCAGAGTAGTCAGATAGGAAACGCCAACCTCATCTAGCTTAGCTCTAATATTTTTTTAATATGACGTGTAAATGTGATTCCGATATCCT
Organism: Eupsilia transversa; assembly: GCA_914767815.1. Lineage (NCBI taxonomy): Eukaryota > Metazoa > Arthropoda > Insecta > Lepidoptera > Noctuidae > Eupsilia > Eupsilia transversa. The sequence goes on along the minus strand of OU611893.1, from coordinate 8,168,572 downwards.
ATTTACAGGATAAACAATTTCATTTCATTTCATATGAATAAATACAAAGAAGCCAGAATATTTTTATAGTAGCACCTCACAAAATGATGTATAAAACAAGTAGGTAATATAAAATTACCAACATGATGTCTCCTGTCATAATCTTTAGACAATGTTTTAAGACAAGCAATAATTAAAAGTAATTACGTCGTACATAGTGATAATCTTGATGCGGGAAAGCAGAGGTCAAGATGAAACTACAATAGCCCAAGGGTGCTGCGATCGGCAGTCAATAAGTACAGTAACTGTTGATCGTGAGGTTCGGTTCAATTATGTTCACTGAACTATTGTGATGAATCACTTGAGACACTATAGTTGTTTTGTAATTGATATTAAATGTTGGTGTTGAAATGAGTTGGTAAAATAGTAGTGTCCAAGGTTTGAGAAAAAAAAACGAACTGTTATACATAATATTACTGAACAGCAATTTATTGCTGATCTTGCTTTCATGCATTATAATTATAAAACTGCTCGCTTATGCATGGAGTGCAGTCAACCGACTAAATTCTTTGCAATGAACATTTTACTCGGACTCTATGTAATTTTGATGTGCAAGTAAAAAAATAAATTTAATGTAGCAGAAACCAAAGTGTTTTATTAAAAAGGACCCACGGAACGCCATCCTAACAGAATGAATATTTATAGTCCCAAACGCGCTTTTCAATTTCATTAGACAGAAAAACATATACAATGTGATGTGGTGTCAATTATTATTAGGTTTGATTTTAAGTAGTTTAGTGTGTTTTAACCCAAAAGTAAATTTTGAATGTTAATGTAAGATTAGACCATAAACCGTCTATTCACAGTTGTATAAGTAACTTTAAAACCACTACAAAAATCCTTCAATACAAACAAAACATCAAAAGAATCCGCGCAATTTCAAACCTAAAATTACAAGAGAACTCCCTTGTATCATATCGGCATAACAAAACGCAAATAACCGATTCGCAAGCACTGCAAGTTAATTAGGCACAAGAAACGATCTCATATATCGATAGTTCCCAGGGTGGTATGCAAAAATTGTTGAGAAAATACCACAGGAGTGCGTGGTCGATAATTCGCGGGACGCACGCCGGTAATTTCAGCATTTAGGCCTATAAGACTGGGAATTGTAATTGTCTGAATTGGTGTTACGCGCTGCTACTTGAGTCATATAGTGCGGTGCATTGTAAGGTGGGAATAGTGAGGGCAAATGTTGCGGTAAATGTATCGATAAATAATTTATATTGCGATGAATATTTGAAAGTTCATATTTGAAAGTTTATTTATTGGATCGAAGTTTCTTATCGTACGATAAACTCTGCACACTTGGCTAAAGAGAGTAGACCGCAAAAAGTGTGACAGTTTGACCGTCACGATACTTTTGCTATCGTATTTTTTTTCATGTATTATTGTGCCGGTTATTTAATACATAATATACACCGAAAGGAACTTTGTTCCAACCGGGTGTTCCACGACACCTCTCGACTTTTTTTATGGTTTCTGTTGCTTTATGTATTTTTAGTGCCTACTGAGATATTTGGAAACATAGTAAACGATTTAATTATGCGCATTTTATTGATATCTATTATAATAAAATTTCAATAAAATAATCGACGTTTGGACAGAAAAAAGTTATTCTCAACAGTCGATAAATACACAAGGAAATAATTCTGGGTTTTTTATCCTGGGATTTAAGGAGTTTATTTTTATAGCCCATCATTGGCATAAAACTAGCCATCTATCGGTTGCCAATAAAACAACAAAGTCTAAACTATGGAGGAGTCAAGCATCATTGAGAAGCGGGGCTCAGCGAAATCATATGCAAAATGCGTTTCCCACGACCCGTGGACAATCGAACGTTTATCGAGTGGCCCGGACCCCTATTCTTTATCGATTATTACTTATCGATATTGCGTCATTTGAGTCGATTATCGAAATAAAAATCGACATTAATGGCTCAAGTTAGAAAAAAAAGAAACAAAAAGTAGTCATTAATCCATAGATACTGTAGCTTTTTTTAGCAATAAATATTTTTTTAATGCAGCTGTTCAAATATCATTAAACTAAATACAGCAATAAGTAATAAATCAAATCAAAATGCCCCAGAAATTGATTAATTTAAATCAATCTCACTTACGTCCGACTGGATACCGTTATCGTAAATCTATCGGTGTTTAAATGTTAAATCTTTGACAAATTAAGCTATTCCATTTTATTTAAATCGTTTTCTTTATCGATATAAAAAAATATTGACAGCACTTGGAAGTTTAATAAAAAAAACAACTATAATTTGTGAAGTTAGATTTTAATATTCTTGAAATCTATTCGACCTTCTAGTTTTTTAAATATAATTTCTATGTAATACATAAATAAGTATCGAAGTTGTTAATTGAGTTTTAAGTATTTATTTCTTTACTAGCGACCGGCCCCTGCTTCGCACGGTTCTTACGAATTCACAAAACATCGCGATTTATTTATTATATTTTATTTTATTATATTATACACATACACCTTCTGGAATAAATTCCGCATCAAAAGCCGTTGCTTAGAAGAACATCGCGGTCACTCAGACAGACGTCTGAAACGACTTTAATATAATAATAATTGTATTTATACAGATATAGTTGAAGTGTTCAGACAGGAATGAATAATTGGATAAATAAAATGTTGAACATGCCATAAAATGTCTCAGGAGTGTTATTATATTTTATGAGTAACCTGAACTTTTACTCTTAAGATTTACGTCTCAATTGAATCGAATACTTCGTTCGATGTAAACGATTAGCTAGTAAACGATAAACCTTTCCGGCTAAGATTAAAGTGTCAAAGATGGTTGATTGGAATTACCTACTTGGTTTATGTGAATATGTACGAAATATATAAGGTCCCATTAAAAAAGATGGACAAACTTTTAGAAATCATTCAAACCACTAAAATAAGGACAATGGTAAAAAAAGAGCATTAGATAGTAACGAAAATACACTAAAAATGTTGGTTACCCCAATGCCATTTATTATTTTAGGTCAAAATAAAATCACTTTGATCAGTGTTTTTTTTGTTTGGACCTATTTGGTAAGACGTACTGAACGCTGTGTTAAAATTTGTCCATCTATTTTAATGGTACCTTCTGTACTCTTGTGATGACAAAAAAACTTCATTTTTAATGGCTTATATCATTGTCGGACTTGCGTGAGGTTGTGTGTTCGAATCTCAACCGTTGTATTCTTGACCTCAAAGCACTTCTGCAGCGTTAGTAACTTACTTATAACTAAGATTTGTGGAATTAGGATGTTCAGTGTTAATTATTTAATCTTACGTCTTAATTTTATTTCTTCGCCATACCGTATTTGGTAACATAAGTGTTGTCATGCCGATCGCCTTAAATTCCCCATTATAATAATTGCCCGTTGTTCATCTTCACATTCCCACTTTGCAAACGACTTGTGACTACTCTAAAATGAATTGTAGGGACTCAAAACTTTTTCTGTCTCATTCATCGTTCATCTTAAAGCGTTGATGGAACAGTATGAGACTTAGCAATGATTTGAGATTACGTCTGAGAATTCGGCTGTTATGTTAACACACCTTACTAGTAGCCAAATCAAAAATGACATCCCTACATCGGTAAACAAACGACGATCAGAATAGGGTTGTACCTACTCAAAAAACTATCTTTCTACGTAGTCCGGTAACTCGGCAGTCCCGGGGGAATCTCGGCGAAATGTGAGCAACGTCGGCTTACATGACAGTGAAGTACGTACGTATGATTGGAATTCATTGTACGAAAGGTTAAAGCTTATTTATTGAGGGTCATTTCGTAGCTACGCAACTTGAAATTCCTTGGTTGATTATTCTAAATGTTTTATGAAATATTCAGTAGTCGTTTGGTTGTGGCTGAAATTTTATATCGTCAATAACAATTATTATAGAAACCAGTATTGTTGCGGATTCAGATTCAATTGCGGATGCGGATGCGGATTTTTGGTGGCTCACATCCGCGGATGCGGATCTCAAGTTTTTTTAAGGGATCCGTCAAGGCGGCAAGGCGAAATTAAAAAGTTGCAGCGCTATTTCTTTGTCTGTTGATCATAATTAAATCCGCGGCAATTATAACAAAATAATTACAAAATTATCATCATTTAAAAATCAATGTAGCTTTCGAAATTGTATGTGTTTGATGTATCTAAAAGTATTTGGCGAAAATGAGACGATTTTGCGTTATATTGATAATTTAAATGATTATAATATCCATTTTGTTGTCTATGATTTTACTTATATTCACCCTTTTCTACCAACATCTGCATCCGCATGACCTCCGCATTGATTAATGCGGGTGCGGATTCGATGGTCTAAATAAATGCGAAAGCACGCAATTGCAGATGCGGATACGAATATCCGCAACTTACCTGATAGAAACAACTGCATTAATGTGCACCACGCATAAGAAATCAAAGTGTTTCAACTAAAATAATCAAAGTCAAATGTTATCCCAACTGTAGGGCAAAGGCCTCTTCTCATAGAGAGAAGGTACAAGTATTGGGTCACCACGCTTGCTCAGGACGGGTTGGTGATTTCGGACTTATTTATCAATTTCCATAACCAATGCATTTGAAACAATCTTATTGTATTATTGAGTTTTTTTAATTTATGGGTGGTTACAACTCAAACGCGACTGCACACTCTTAAAAAAACCTAATTAATATACTTACAACAATACAAATTTAAATCGTCAAACAAATAAATCCAGAAAGTTCTCCTCAAATTCCATCGTCGTGAAACCATGTGAACCGCGAGCCTTAGCGTGCAGTACGGGCGTGACAGCCCGACTGGGGTTCGATTCCCTGCAGGCACCATTAGGACCAATAACCATCAGTCGGTAGCCGGTCGTCGGACCGCTAATTCAGACTAATTTTCCTATCAAAACCGAAACGCTATTGTTTTTTATACCGACAGTAGCCGCCTAACTGTTTCATCGTGAGAACTTCGGTTTGTTACGTAATTGCATATTTTTAGTACTTTTTTTGCACATTTTTTGTTGATATTTGCGTGTATGTTTCGTGTGTGAAATTCGGCCTTGCCTTAACACGGTAAATGAAGCTTGAAGGAGAGATTCTAAACGGTTAGCGTATCGCGATAGTTACCTATCATGGTATAAGTGAATATAAAGATATTCAAGGTTTGTTTCGTAATATATCTAACACTTTGGTAACCTTCGTATTGGGGAATTATTTTTAGTATTTATTTTATGGATTTTATAGAAACGTTTATGTACACGTATGTGGTTAGGTATAGAAACTTTATGACTTTATAAACTTTCTAAGACGGCGAGACAAGAGTTCCTGAAAGGACTTGGGCCCTTGTCAAACAGTGGGACATTACAAAAAAAAAATCTTTTCATAGGTCGTTTTTTTTAGCTTTCTAAAGTCTTGTTTTAAACAGCGTTAGATGACATTTAAGAAACCCTGCACCATTTTTAACATCCATTCTCATTAACTAGTGATTTTTTAACATACACAATAATCCTCCTCACTTCAACAAACTCACAGGTGCACAACATGTGCTCATATCCCTATATTTTCTATATCTACTAATGTAGTGAGTAAAGGATGCGCAAGAGCACGTTACGGGGAGTGGCTCGTTCATATTACGTATTAATTTAAACACGCTTCGTTAGCGATGCGAAGCGCTTGTCATGTTACTAGTACGGGACGCGTTCTGTTTTAGTTCTAATATGAGAGGTTTTGTTTTACTGATGTTTTGTATGTGGGTGGCTTTCTTTAGTTTAGAGATAAACCTAAAAGCTTTTAGAATAATAGTATTAGTTTTCATTAAAAATAATTGATACTGGTCAACGTTTTCTCTGTGTAAAATTAATGAAACTTTTGAATGCGTTTACTTTACTAGATATAGGTACGGTAACCTCTGATGCAGATTGCAGAATCTGATGATGGTTACCTCCTAAAATACATATGGGGAATATGTATTTTAGGAGGTAACCATCATCACATTCCATCCCTTAATAAATCTATTTTGTTAAACACTTTAGGTACCAGATACTTAGATGTTCTCTTACCATAATAATTTGTTATCTGTGGTTGAATCAGTTTATTCTCTCTAACCCTACGTGTGTTGTACTTGTTTTTAACATTAACTTTATGGTTATCATTATAATAATATTCCAGAACTACCAAATAATCAACTTTTTTATCTATTGGTATAATTTTACAGATGGGAAATAACTTATCATAATCTTTGTTGCAATTAATTATCTTTAACATTTTTACTAACTAGAAACTTTATCAGTCTTATTTGTATGTCTTTGAGTTGATGCTGTATGATAAAGCAGTAAACACATACCTTGTTGGAAGTAATTGGACTTCCTCACGTAGACACAGACGAGGGCCATGAGCTGGAGCTGTGACAGTCGCTGTCTGGTGGACGGAGGGAGCGGCAGCAAGTCTCGAAGGTTGGCAATCTCTGCGTTTATGAGGTCGCGTCTCAGCTTGCTCGCACCTTTCGTTGATTTGCCCTGGTCGAACCTGAGGGGAGAAATACTAAATTAGTTTCTTTTTGGATGACTGCTCCAGAGTGAGGTAAAGATTTTCGAGTGTAGATATTACACGTATGTATGTATGCTCTGTACCCAAGGCTTAATAGATTTTGATAAATAATGTATTTTTCGATTGGTCTTGCTTGACACCGCGAGTAACACTGGTGCCGATTCCCTTGTTCACAAACTAAACTAAATTTAAGTTCAGTGCATCTTTTTCTTTCTATTTCATTTAGAAAAGGGCAGAAGATACATTTTAGTTTAGTCCTGTCAAATCTGTCACTACTCCATACAAGTTTAGACGTGATTAAAAACTTGCCTACTAAAATTACGTCAATTTACGTCAGGCGCTGATTAATTTGACAGAACTAAACTAAAATATATCTTCTGTCCTTTTCTTATTGAAATAGAAAGAAAAAGATGCACTGAACTTTAGTTTAGCTTGTGAACAAGGGAATCGGCACCACTGTTTATGTTTTTTGTTTTAAATCTTATAGTATTAAGGAATACAAGAACCGTCTTATTATGTAATAAATAAATAAATAAAATGTTAAATGGCGCAATTAGTATAACCAGTGCCTGATAAGTTGGCTTCTAATCGTCAGATCACGGGTTGGATTCCCTCAAAGAATTCCTCGATTATTGTTCTGCGGAGAGATCCCGAAAGTCGTCCTGTAATAGGATGGTACATGAGAGATTGGTGCTGTATGCTTTATTAGATAATCGTACTGATAATAACGTATCGATGTATACGTGTAGTCACCTCTTTGAACTTATTATAGTACGGTACTGAGCTGTAAGAGTTATTGCCATTGACATCAACAATATTGGCATATAAACCAAATGCTTTATTATTTGCCCAACCCACCGTCAATAGTACTTGGTGTTTATGTCCAATTATAGTTATCAATGTTCACAAATAATACATTAAATCTACCATAAAAGTAAAGCCTGGTTTTAACTTCTATTTTAGTTTTTAACAAGTCTAATGTATTTTAATACCAGGTGTTATAAAACCTAAGTGGGTTTTATAACACCTGGTATAAAAATACGCACAACAAAAAATATCTAGCAGCCTAGGTTTCCACGTTAAAAGCTACATTTTATCTCACTTAAAACCTCATAATACGTACGCAATAAAATTTAAAACAATTAAGCAGTTAACTTAATACTCGAATAAAATTCGTTCCCCATTCATATCCTAGTGGAGTCGTCATTCATATCGATTATTTGTATCGATATATAATTTAACGATTTTTATTGTCTTAGACATAAATGCGGAATATTTCCTAAAGTTACGATATCACCTTGAATCGTAATCGAAGTAATAGTACGGGTAATAGCCAAAGGTCAAAGTTATAGCTGTTTTAAAATACCACCTGGTGTAGTATCTGTCGTTTTTATTACTATTATTTTATTAACATTAAAATTATAATTATTAAAATTTTAAACGAGTTCTAGGTCGTAGGTTCGAACCCTGACAGACACTTTACTTTGTGTAAATTATTTCATCACCACTGCTCTCAAAACGGTGAAAGAAAACACCGTGAGGAAACCGCCAAGTCCAACCAAAAATTCTACATCATCGACATGTGACATCTACCAACCCGCACTGGGCCCACGTGGGATTACGGCCCACTCGCTTTCACAGAGCCCAGCAGTGGGAACATTATAGGCTGATTATGTAGCATTGAAATAAGAGTAAATAAAGTAATTAAAGCGTGGAAAAGGGGGCTTTGCTTTTGGCCTTAATTTTCTTTAGTAACCTATTATAAGATAATCTTTTGGTTTTATGAAAGGAGGCTATTAATTCAATATATATCACGAAAATATCATAATGCAGTAACGATCATTGTCTAAAAATGGGCCCAATCTATCTCTCAAGAACACCTAACACTCTACGCAAAGGATAAACATTAATTTAGAGCCATCTGATGGACAAGCTACACAATTCTACTGAACGCTCGGTTATCAATAACGTTAATATATTCATTCGTCAAGTTCAGTGGATCACTTGTATTGGTTTTTATAATAGGAAAGAAGAGAAATGGCCTGAAATAGGTGCCACAAAATATGTAAGTCTAAAATAAAAGCTAAAGTTCTATGGACAACCTTCTATTTATATAATAATAATTAAGCGGTTTCTTAAAACCTTCTATTTTAAAATATGCCAATCAAAACACGTTCAAATTATACTTAATCGTTTTATTCGAAAGAGTTAATAAAATATGTCCTATATAATTTCATAACCTTCTAAGATTCTCTTTTACCATCACAAAAATATCATTCATTTTCATAATTGTTGAATTTGCAATCATTTAAATGAAGATAATTACTTCTTAAATGGCGATTAATTGTTTTACATGCCAATCAATGTTTCGAAATGATTTAAATGTCACCTTAATTACGGATTGATGATTTAATTTAATGCATTGAGTAAAGATTTGTTTAGAATATTATAAAACATATTGGGGAACTTAACATAAAAAAGAAATAGCTTTCAAAATAAGAAAAGAAAAGTACAAACAGATTGTTACTAAATCATTTGTTAGAAAATGAATTATTTCTATCATTATAAAATTACGCATGTATTAAAACAGAATAATAACAAACCAACTCAAAATTGTTCACAATATTTTACCCACTAGTCACTGCGCAACATTCCTGACAGGAGCCAATTCAAGCTATCAACACAACAGCCGCATTAGCCTCACTCCGTCCACTAAGCCTTACAGGTTAACCTTTAACCTTACAACCTTAAGCTGTCCATCTGAATCCTCCATGGTCCTTGTTACACCCGATATACTGATGCAAACGTTGCCTTATACCACAGAATAAGAATTTATAGAAGTGAAACTCACGGTCTCAAAGTATTAATTAATTTCTAATACAGTTTTTTCGAAGCCCTGAATACACGATGCAAGTTTCGTGTCTGGGGCATACGATAAAATTGAAGTAACAAATGACTTGCATCGTCTATACATCGTATATATATATGTGAGTTGCAGCTGAAAATCATCGTCAGGTGGTACACTTTGTGTCGTCATCCGACATTATGCTGAGCTGAGGCCCTTTTGGCATTATATGTCTGTTTCTATAGTTTTAAGTATTTATTGTATTTTTCTGCTGTAATGCCAATAAACGCATTTTTCTTTCTTTCTTTATTTATATACAGTGTTTAAACGGTGCAACTTTTATGAAAAAAAAAAGTGAATGTCGTTATTTTCTATCGAATATTGACACTGACAGCTCTTGAACTCGTTTTAGATGTGTTGATCGCGTTCAGTTGCATTGGTGAAATAAGCACACAGTCGTAAATCTCGCGCTAGATCACAGAAAATTGACAACCCTGTTTGAGCGACTGCGGGTTCTTTGGGGTAGACGTGTTCTTGGGTCGAGGCCAGAAATCGGCAAAGGTAAGGTAAGACGCCTTCAGTCTAGGTGAACCAATAATGTTCGCAGGGTGGCTGGCAGCCTCTTGATGAGAGTAGATAGCTGCGGATCGGTTAAATACACTGGACATCGTCAGAGCAACCGTCAGCTAAAACTGTCGCCAGAGCTCAATCCGCAGTGTGTCGTAATTTGAAGATACTGGACGCTTTTCTGACTGCCAACCCTGAATGTGATGTGTTTGCGGATAAATGGTATAAAATTATGCGTATGTATCTGGTGAGATAGTAGGTAGTTTCATTAATAGTTAAAGAAAAGTGATATTTTCAGCAGCATCAGCGCAGATATGAAGCATATATGATTTTCACTTCCATGCAAATTTCTAATTCTACGTCTCACCCCCCAGTAACATGATATGTCAATTTAACTTGTTAACTTGAAGTTTCTGATTAAAATTATCCCGCACTTGGATGTATTTATGCAGTAATGGCGAAGCTGTTTATTGATGATGTCATTGCAGTTTAATTATCATCGAGCTTGTAAAGTTTTAATACAACTGTCAGTGATGGATTAAGGAAATGTGTGCTACTTCCTTATTTGGTAGTAATAGGAGCGTATGTACTTGAAATGCAATTGTCTATTATTAGTTATTTTTCAATATGAAATATGTTTGAGGAAAGGATAGAGACAATCTATTAATGATTGCTTAATGACTATAAATTGAAATCTGTGCCTATTTAAGGTATTGTGACAACACTTGTAGCTAATAAGATTACGGATCTCAGAAAGGTTTTATATTTTAAAGAGAAAATGGAAACAAAGCTCTGTAACATAACAATTTCATAAAAGTAAAACCTGAAATAATTTTTAATTAAACAAAAAAAACTTTCACCAAAAAGTTTATAAATACGAACACAATCTTTTTCGAGATCTACCATACGTACCGACTTATTATTTTCAGATTTTAATGACAACAAAAAAATTAAGCATTTTTGTTCACGAGTCACGTTTTTTGCAATAATAAGATCAAAAATCTCTTTTTTGCTTTATTTCACTTGGTACGTTACCATTTACGTTGGCATTCCATCAATTTAAACAAAAAGTTTTTTGAATATTTCGTGTTAAAAAGGAAGAGAAATCTTTTGTGAGTGAGGCGTTCGGTGAATGGCATAAAGGAGTGAAATCGATGAGGGAATGAGTGAGTGGATCTCTTATTAGCTAATATAGTGCAGCACGCGATGCGCCGGCGCAGTATGGTTGTTGTGCGCCGCTTGGGTCTGGGGATTTATTGCATTTTGTTCTTGGTATATTCTGACGTATGACGTACTGTTTTTGGTTTGACATAATGATAAAGTACCTATGCTGCTGTTTTACAAATTAATTGTATTGAAACTGAGTGTGATAGGTAGGTAATGGGCTAGTGACAATTTTGAAATTTATCGTTGTTTTTTTTCTATTAATTGATTTATGTACCTACGTGAAAGCAGCTTATTACTTATTTTATTAATAAACGAATTATATCTCAAAAGAGACTTTATTTAGGTGATTTAGGCTTTAGTTTTACTTCGGCCGAAAACAGTAAATATAGGTGTTAAAAGAAATAAATCATGTTAGCCGAACGTCATCTAATATTACCGAGCTTTACGAAGTAGGCCGAATATGCGCGACAATTCACGAACTTCTGAATTTCGGCTTAGCCGAAACTTCGGCTGATTTATGGCTGAAAACAAAAATATCATGATTTCCTTGCCGAAAATAACCGAAAACGAAGCTTTGGTCGGACATAATTATCAGTCTCATACTTATTACGGACATAATCATTATTATCACTAAAATTCCGTTTCAATTTTTTTTTTTTTTGTAAAAATGTATGTGTTCAACTTGCTTTTTCTGCCTGTCAGTCCCAAGTGCAACACACCTACGGCTCATGTGTATCGTGGGAACGCGATACATTACTGCCGTAACTGGAGAGACTCCTAACTCCTAACCTATTTTATGTATAAGGCCATCCTCACCTCACGAACACTTTCCGTATTTTAACGAAAATTCCGTGAGCTCTGAACAAAGGGCCCAATTTATATGAACACACGAATAGGAATGCTGTTAGTTCAGAGTTATTGAATGGAGTCGTAGAATATAGTTGGATGAAGCGGAATTCACGTACATATTGTAATAATAAGGGGAGGCTAAGGCTAGCTACCACCATCTTATCTAAGTCTGTCGCCATAACAACAATGTTAACAGCATTGTTGTGTTTCGGCAGTTAGAGATAAGATAGCCAGTTCCTCTGTGGTTGAGGTTTTCGGGTGAAACTCGCTTCCACCTTCGGCCTGATCATCACTTACCATCAGGTGAGATTCAGGCCAAGAGATTCCGCGTCGTGGTTAAAAAAAAAAATGAATGAGTTCTGAACGTTTTGAATTTCAGCTGAAGCAAGCTTCTTTATGGAAAACTTAACTATGAAGGAGATCATTGTCTTACCAAAGACTTCCCATTGATATAAGAATGATTTAAAATGAATTAAAAGTGATATCACTTAGTTATTAATAGTACCATCTGGAAAATTGATTAAAGTTACCCCTGCAGTATCGTTTCAACAAACATAGGTACAAATAAAATCAACAGTTTAGACTTGCTAAGTTTAGTTCAGTTTAGACTTGCTAACGTTAAACTACACGGTGTAACCAAGCGGACTTTCCATGTATCTACAAGCAAGGCCAAGTAGTTTCCTTTCTAGTAAAAAAATCACGTGAATTTTCATAATAAGTGACCGCAACAGCTTTCGATATTGTGTAAGTATAATTTCCTGTGAAAACTTAGCCTGTTTTCCCACGCTGCAAGCCGTTACAAAGGCAGCTAATAATTTAGACAATTTTCCAATATCAGGCTTTGTGTGGTCTAAGTAACAGGCAAATGAGTTTTTAGAGTTCGAACTTTTGTTAGAAAGAAAGACAGAAGGAAAGAAAAATGAGTTAATTGGCATTACAGCAGAAAAATACACCTTAAGGGCGTTTGTGCACTACACGGAATTTTATCTTCCGGATGTAAAATCTCATACCTATATTTCCCGAATCACGTGATATTTACTTGAAAATCGGACTGCTGGACCGTAAAATTCCTTGTAGTGCACAAACGCCCTAAAACACTGTAGCTACATTGTTTATATGATATTCGAATCATGGCGTAATATGCATTCAGACGTAACACATACGTTTCAGAAGGCTTTGAAAAGTCCGATTTTGCAGGCTGGTTAAATGAAGTACCACCATTGAACATCCAAGCACTGAAGAGTTGTAACACCATAAATGTTCTTGAAAGGGCCTAACTCAAAGTAAACTAACTCTGAGTAAGGTCTTAATGAGGAATTATTAAACTGTTAAACATATTATGAGAAAGTACAGTCAAAAATACGCACCAAAGAGATATTTCAAATATACACCAAACGGTATTGTGAGCCTTTTAAAACACAGTAGAAATTCTTTGAAAACTTTTTCTTAAACGTAATCGCTGTACACTTCCACCTTACACTAACCACCAAGGGTAGTCCATAGAAACCGCAACAGCGTATCGGTGGTACAGTACACGCCACTCGCATTACCTCGTAAGGACCATACCTCTATCTCATCCGTTCGCCCTATAAATTCTAATACCATGTTAGTGCATAGAAAGCTTTATTACTACTGCATGTTTATGTTATCCTGGTACTATTTTCATAGATTTATTGAATGTGTGTGTTTATTTTGTTGAGTTTGTGTGTGTTTAGTATTATTTTGACAAATAGGGCAGTATTTGTGATGTTTTCACGAAGTAAAGTATTATTTTGTACCTTAATCTGGGTTAATTTTCATGTACACTCGGCTCTTCTACAGAAATATTAAGACTAATGGTAAATTAGATAACTAATGGTTAAATATATTTTTTACAAAACTGCATGCCAATGGTTGTATGAATTTATTGTATGAAAGGTGATATGGCTAGGAAGGAAGTGAACTCGGATATGACTGCTAATAGACATAGGTATAAAAGAAAAGATTTATGCTGCGCCGACCCCAAAAATAAATTAGGATAAGAGCGGGGAGGATGCTGATGCCTAATGTTCGGTGTTGTATATGTCGTTGGATGATTTGATAACTCGAATTTTCGCGAAAACCCTAGGGATATTGCGAAAATACGGAAATTTAGACAACGGTGAAAACAATTCTCAATCTTACTGGAATAAGATAGGGTTTTTGCAAAAACACGAGTCACTCTAGTAATATTGCGAAACGAAACGTTAGCTATAGGTAATGAAATAAAAACGCTGATTGAACGGTCAGAGCATGCAACATGGGATCTCCTCTGATTGGTTGACGTTGTAAATGTCAATCATTCAGGCACGTCATCATAATAAGACATGGTCAGTAAGCAAAAATCTAGTCAATCAGAGTTAAGGATATTCAATATTACTAGAGCGACTCGTGTTTTGTAAAAACCCTATTTTTTTCCAATAAGATTGAGAAAGTCCGTCAAACCTCGCTATAACTTTATCCCCCCACATTACAAATACAACATCTTCGATACAACTACTTACCATCAACATCCAACCACATCCGTGCTATCCATTAAACTTGACATGACATTGACATAACATACCCCCGACATTGATTCTCAATCTATCTGCCAAAGCCTTCTTAATACCCAGAATTGCCAGATCACACGTTTGAACAAGTTTATAACAGTACCTGGGTCCAGTCATAATCATAATGGTCCTTGCCAAGAAATCTGTAGGCCCTCAGGGCTTATGGCAATTTCCTTCATATCACAAGCCACACATACATGCATGGGTTTATGCGTTATTACATGTGTTTTGTGACATTTGAAGGTCATAGGCTAAGTTTGCGTGAGTGTATCTCTCTTTAGTCCAGTTTTGTCTGGGCATAAATGGATGAATCCGTGGATGTTCATCACACATTATTACATCGAATAATAATAATAATCTGAAATTTCTCCACGTGGCTTCTGGCCAAGAATAGTCATCACACTTCTATTCAGCGAAATTAAAGCGAAAATATCAGTGCAGATTTGTGTGCGAGGTGCCTTAACGATCATACTCCATCCGACACTGCTACTCAATTCAAATTATGACAACCCAACTATGTTAACAATAAATTATGACTAACCCAATGTATGTGTGGATGTGATGTTAGGTTATGGATCTGTAGAATTATTTATGTTAAGATCGAAATTGTATCAGCACTGATCGCAAATAAATTGTTTTGATTTCTTTTGATTTGTTAGGTATACCTACTATTGTCGCGAAGAAATTGTTAAGACAAAGAGGGGCAATTCCCGTATTTTTAAGAGAGCTCGCATTCTAATTATTTATTATTTTTATTTATTTATTATTCTATTTTTTTTTTATGCCAATGGACCAAAAAACTCTTTTAGACCCACTAAGGTTTGATTACTACTAATTTCAGTCTCAATTTGTCACAAAAATACCTCTAGTTTTCGTACATTTAGAGATCATAAAAACACAGTTTTTTAATAATGGCTTTTTGGCCACCTGAATTCGTATAGTTCTAGGGGTTAAAGCATTAGTATGGCTTAACCAAATCGGTGTTAATATTTAAAAATAAAAAAAGAGCAGTAAGGCTGTTTGCTAGGAAGAACTTAAATGTGATGAGCAAATTACCTGAAAAGTGTAATGAGAATCATAAAATCCAATATAAATCCTCCATTCTCTCCCTAATTCATATCAAAAGCTTACAATAATGACGTTACTTGGAAAGCACACACTAAAAGACAAACATGCTCATTTCTTAGTCTGTGTGAGTTCTATGCTCGCTCGGTCAGAGCAATACAACGCAGGTCTCCGACACGATAAGTGGGTATTTTACAAACTATTACAAAGCTTGTACAGAATGTGGGTAGGTCATATTAAGCTGTGTTTGCTCCAGTTATGGCGGGAAAGTTGAAGTATTTAGTTACAAGCTTATTAAAGTTTTTCAAACATTAATCGGTTTTGCTGTCAATTTTGTGAGGAATTTTCATTTTCTAATCTCGTTTACATTATAATTTCTACCATATACTACTAAAATGTTACTCAAAGTGTTTTCTTTGCCGAATCATAAATGCTTTTAGAGGGTGATAATCACTTGCAACGTTTCTAGGAACTCTTTTTGTCTAAGATAATGTAGTCACCAAAGATACGTCATTATTATTAATTTAATAAATTCACCCAAGATCTCTTGTGTAATTTTATTCATGTAATTGTTTACGCTAGAATTACATAAACTTGAAATTTACATACATACATTACATTAACGCGAAAAATGCACTCTAGAAATAGGACAAGTAAAAAATGTCTCCATTCAGAGACAGACTTACCATTCACAGATGTAAAAACCTTAATTAGCAAATAACACGGGTGACACAGTTAGGGTCAAGCTGGTGACAACGCGGCACTGGACACGTGTGGACGTGTCGTTATAATTAGCGAGTGCGAGTGGGGTACTAATGAGAGCTATTGTTTGAAGTCGACGACCTAGCACTTGACTGAGTAGCTAAAGGTAGTATATTTCTCCAAACTAGTGGAATAATGGGTGAAAAACTATATTGCTTAATTTTCCATTTCAACTCAGCACACCGCATTGGGAAAATCTACCCGATGTGTCACATTCCTAGCTTTGTAATTGTAAAATGAAATGGTTTTAAGAAAATCTAAAGTTTACTTCAATCCACATTCGATACTTTGTTTGTAGGGATTTTGTGTTTTCACCAGGTAGGAAACAAACAATTCAAAATTACCCCGATGACTGTCTATTCGTTTTGAAACAAAATCATTTATTTAAGGCGAAATCGTCAGGGTAACCCGCGAAATTAAAATTTTCTTAATTTTTTTGCAATTTGCAGGCCAGTATCAGGATATAATATGTTGATCTAAATATGATTCGCGGCGGTATCAGATATTTATTTATAGAATTATTACCTAAATTACTTAATAATAAAATAATAAAAATTGTAATAATACTTAATAATAAAAATTGTCTGATTTGTGCTTTTGTACCTCAGCTGTCCATTCCATTATTGACCCCATGCTTATTGCAGTCCAACGATTAATTGATTATTTTTCATCACAGGAATCAAAGATTTATTACAGTGTAACTATATCCACACTCATATTTAAATTCAATCTCATCCTAATCAACGTTGATCCATAAAGTATTTGCGCTCATTATTCTCAGTTACTATCTGACAGATAGCCGGGCTTTAATCGAAGATTAAAATTATCTGTCAGCTAATGAACTGCGGTGAGCGGCGCCGGCGCAAATTATTTAGCACCCTCTAGCAACCATCGCTTATTCGATTATAATTGTTTTTCACGCCTATTTCGCGTTATTGAAATAAATCTTTTGTTTTATATTTATTCTTGTTTTCGTGTGTTGATTCGTATTGTTTTGCATATGGGTTTTGTGTTCTGATTGTTTAAGATTAATTGAAACTTAGTATTGCTTATCATGGATGCTACGAAGTGGAATATTGAGTTTGAATTAAACATTCTCGTTGCAAAAATACAGGGTGATATGTTCACAAAAAAGATTTGAATTGAATTCTCACTAAACCAGTAATTTTTTTGAGTCAACTGAAAATCAAGTTCTACGCTACTTTAACAAACTTTTCTCTGTTTTTCTTATTTTGGTTTTAATCTCATCTCAAAAACTCCTTCTGTATTACCAATTCTGATCGGATTTACCATCAATCTCCCCTATATAGCGTCAAAAGCATTCAATGATGCATTATTTTAATAAAACACAATCCAAATAATGTCACACAACCAAACAATACTACACAAATCTTCCCACACCTTGAACACAAGCCTATAGTCAATGAACTGATTCGTAAGCCTGATGATAGTCATCAACATTACGCGTAGAACTAAGCTCCTTTTGTGTGTACTCGGCCTTGAATCACTGATGAGCAGGAAGCAAGGCCATCACACACGGGGAAGTAATTAAGACCATAATGTTCTTAAATGAGCGAAGAAATTATGTCTTTGACATAAGGTTTAGATTGTCTGTTGTTTTGTTTATTTTAAGGGGGATGCGCTAAGCTAGCCCGAGATTTCTAATTTTGTTACGTTTCTTTCAATTTGCAGGTCATTGTCAGGTTGTATGTTGATTATAATATGATTCGCGACCGTAGCAAATATGGCTTTACAAAATTATAATTATTAGAATCAGCAATACACTGCACTCCTTATGTTAGAATTGACCGTAAATGTCATATAGGGTCATATTGAATGACTATTTCATGAAATCAAGAACTTAGAAAGTTGTATTGATGATTTTTATGATTATAATTCTATAAGTAAATATTTGATACGGTCGCGAATCATATTTAGATCAACATACAACCTGCAAATTGCAAAAAACGTAATATACTCGTAATTTGAATTTCGCGGGCTACCCGCACGCTTTCGCCTTAACATGGAAGGTAAAGTTCAGTGATAATTCGAGTTATGAAGGCAATGAAAGTGAAATTAACATTGATATTAGCTTTCAGAGCTACAATAAGGAATGAAAGTTAACTGATTTAGTGGAATTAGATTGCATTGTTCAGGGTAAGTTTATGTTCATAATTAGATTTAAACTGTGATTGACTGTGTCACTTGATGTTAAAATCTACGTGTTAAAATGAGCTTTAGAACCATATTTACAACTGACATCAGAGATTTTCATAAAAACCAATCTACATCGTTCATTCGCTCTAAAATATTTTAATTTTCATTGAAAACCAGGTTTTTTTTTAACCACTTTTGTGTTCTTAGCAGACCAACAACGTGAGAAATGTCATTTTTCTTGTCTGAGTGAAAACAACTGGAATTTAGGTAAAATATTTCATCTCTGTGGCGCGACGAGTATATTAAACCATTTTACTGATTACCAGCGCATTGTGTTTGTCCCTATTGTGTTGAGCCATTAGTTTTATACTACGTTATTTTTATGTAAGGCTTAGGCGAGAGCGGGAAGCGATGAAGACGCGGAATTAGTGTGATCACCCTTCAAGCTAACGCACACATGTAACCACTGTGTCGCATCAGCATCGTCTCAACTAGAGCCAACCATTCTTTCTATGAAACTTAATATTGCAACTCTTAAAAGCATCGTTACGGCATCGCTTACGATCGAGATCAGCTAGTAGAAATGAGGCAAGGATAAACCGATCCGATACATTATGCACGTGCACATGATACATGAGACACATTTTTTTTATTTTTTTGTATTACAGCACGGAAGATTTACAGCTAAAAACAACATTAAATCAGATTGTTCTTATTGGAGTACAATAAACAATTGTGATCCGTATTCTTGAAAGTAAGAAGATGTGTAAACCACATATAAACGCCTCGCAACTGGAATGTGTTCAGCGCCCTTACTTATATGGAAAACACTGCGATTAGAAGTCCGACTTTTAGTGACAAAATCATAATTTTCCATGCTAAACATTGTCTGTTATAGAAAAAGAGAACATATAATAAATTATAATCTGTCTAAAACCCGCCTCATCTCTCAACTTGAGCTACACATCTCACACGCAAATTTTTATATCCGCAACAGTCATAGTTGGGAGACCAATCTGTCACCTTTTATGAGTGTTGACATCTAAAGGTCTTTTTAAACATAACCATTTAATTGGGTTATAAGACATCTTAGTATTTATCGTGTCGTTCAACAATAGTGCAGTCTGCATAGTTTATTATAATAAAACCTCTTTGTTTAGTTAATGCGTTATGTCTGCGAGCTAGATATTCTGAATAGCTTGTATGCATTTTTTTTATTTGTTTTTGTTTTAATATTGGTATGACATGCTTCAGTTTTTAAATGTGACCTGTTGGTTGAGTATTTATTTTTAGTTTATGGAGTAACGCGACTGGCTTTTGTTTTAATACCTGGTGGAACGATGACCTGGTGAAGGCCGCAGGAATTCGCAAATGACAAATATAACCGAGATTTCTAGTCGTTTATTATAGAAAAAGAGGTAAATACTCTATCTATGTAATATGTATTATAGTTTAAGTTGTAAACTAAAATACATATTCCATAGATAGTATACGTATTTTCTCATCAGTGTTCGGAACTTCGCTGAAGGGAAAAGACGTAGATACTCTACTATACAAGCATCCTCCGCGAACTCTCGCGACGTTAAAGTTTGTTATAGGTATGTATTTTAGTTTAAGTTCTTTTTCTATATTAAACGACATTTAATGTACTCGAATTAAACAAATATAATAAAATAAATATAAAATTTCATCATCTAATCGCTCGCGCTCTTCAAGCGCTACAGTACTTACATAGATAAAATAGTTTCTACCAACCTAAGAAAAATTAAGTTCTAAGCCTGCAAGTTATGACATAATGTTATGACTGTTCTTTAATGAAGTTTTATTGCAGTGCTTAGTGCTTATTTCTTAACAACAACTTAATAATTGCTCATATCTATTAGGTCATAAAAGGTTAAATGCTGTTTGATTTATAAATCAGGGTTCCTTACATTTAAATTGATAATTATTACGAGCATACATATCCTTTAGATAATTAATTTATGAATTAAGAAAAAAATTATACGTTATAGCTGCGTCAAATTTAATCTATACAAAGTTTGAAAACTAGGTTCACTTGCTATCGGAGTTAAAATTGCTGAAATTCTGTTTCCGTGGTACCTATACTTCATAAGCTGTACAATGATAGAGATAGACGGGATATTCAGCTAAATTGCTAGCCAAAATCAACGGTAGGTACCATAAACGGGGTGGCAGAGACAAAGACGCAGAATCTGTTACCTAGACATAGATTCAGCACGTCATTCTGGAACATCGACATTTTTCTTGGTTTATTAAAAAAACAGCTGTTCCCTACAAAAGTGCGATACCTTCACCGTCAAAATGTATAGAATAGCTATTTTTTTCAAAGCGGGGTGGTCCTGAACCATGTACTAAATCCATGGTAAAAGCCTAACAGCCTAGGTTGCGCTTCCCTGCCTCCCTGTATACAATGCTGAGACGTCAATATGACAATAAATGAAAACACTGAAACTGGTTGATTCTCAGCCTAGTTTGATAAAGACTTTTGATTTGATTTTGAATGCATAGGAGTATTTTGAAACTATCAAATAAATCCTTACATCGAAATTAAAAAAGGGATTTTTTCAAACAAACTAAATAGTAGAGATAAAGATTGCCAAAACCCTTAGTCGGGCCGACTACGGGTTTTGGCAATCTTTAACTGTATATTGTGACTAAACTATTGTATATATTTGATTGAATTATTGTATGCAGACTGGGAACGTTATTAGTTAAACAAATTTTAATTATTTGTTGTCGTATTGTCGTCTACTCCTTGTATAGGAACACCACACCCAGCCTGAAGCCTGCTAATCCCTGGTTTTTATTGAATTTTAAACGACTTAGGTATGTCCACCACCAAATATTCATAAAGTAAATATTCAAATCAAACGATACCCTAATCCATTACTAATTAAAAACTTAAATAGACGTTCTTACGAAATTAACTTTCGCAAAGTCCGCCTAACTTTAAAAGTCATACGTATCAAAATGACTGACAAGACATTAGTGTTACTTCTCATGTTTTTTACACGTTAAAATTAAATGTAAAGTTATATCTAGATCGGACCAAAGGTGAGGCTGCTCGGTAATCGAGAAGTTGTATATATATATTAGTAGGAAATGAAAGTGGCTAGATATTAGGCTAAGTGAAATATCTTTAGTAGGTGTAATGTTTTGGTTAGTTATGCATACCTACTATTACTTAAGGCGTTAGCGTCCGCAAAATTCAAATTTTGTAACGTTTTTTGCAATTTGAAGTTCAGTATCAGGTTGTATGTTGATCTAAAAATGATTCGCGACCGTAACAAATATGGCTTTACAGAATTATAATCATTAGAATCAGCAATAAACCTCTCTAAGTTCATATTACCCTATTGAATGACGATTTCATGAAATCATGACATTTGAAGTCAATTCTAACTTAAGGAGTTGATTGCTGATTCTAATGATTATAATTCTATAAAGCCATAATAATATTTGTTACGGCTATTTTAATTAACATACAGCCTGACACTGACCTGCAAATTGCAAAAAACTTAATAAAAGTTGAATATCGCAGCTACCTTAGCGCATCCATCTTAAATGTTTATGTTATCTGTATGTAGGTGCAAAAGTAATTTAAAGAAAATGTTTGAAATACATTAAATTAAGATATTCCACGGGCGATGGAATTTGGAATTGGAAATTTATTCCCGTGGAATATCTTAATTCGCGATTAAACGCGATATTACAGTTAAAATCGCGTCCTGTTGCCTGCACGTTGCAGAAACTGATGGCACCAAACAACTAGCTAAATTCTGGGGTGACTTAAATTAGATTAGGTACCATCGAAACTCCGTGAAGCAGAAAGAACCAACACTGCTGAACAGCACTGATATCTCTAGGTTTTATACCCAACTGTTATTTTCTTCTTACATTCTTAGCAATAGTTCGTTTGTAATATTAAAATAACAAACATCGTGCGTGAAAACAGTAGGTACCTACTATTCTGTAAATTTTAGTTGAAGTCTAGTAACCTCACTTATTTTGTAAGTCACAATTGTTTTTTAATCACACCTCAACACCGTTCGAATTCCGAAGTGGTGTTTAGACAAATATTAAAGAAGATGGAAGATTGGACCTATATTTAATGAAAATACCATTTAAATTATCTGTCCACATTTAAATGCTCTGATTTAAACTCTCCACAGCCCCCGAGTGCAAAGTGCAGATATTATTAAAATATGAATCAGTTCCGCATACGGAATCTGATTTAATAGTCACTGTTATTGGATCCTTATAATTTACGGCCATTTGCCTTCGTGGGAACGACTGGGTACTTAGACTGCTATCACACCGTACTGTAATGTTATCTCGACTTGGCTTTTAAATTGCTCGCTTATCTACTTCGCCTTTGGTGCAAATATGAGTTGTAGATTTTGGAATTATTATTTCATTGTTTCTGGGATTTGATTTTGCAATTTTTTTTTCCTCTAATAAACTTAAAAGCGTAGCCTTTGGTTTTTTGGCTAAGACTAATAGGTTCCATTTTGATAGCATGTTTCATTTGTGTTACACTCGTTAAGCCGTTGGTCCTGGGCATGATCTCTCCCCGGTCGTGTCAGATTGCCGTCTCATCGGATTATGAGAGTGACGGAATAGAGGGTGCACCTGTGTCTGCGCAGACACTTGTGCTCTATAATATCTCCCGCGCCGAAGGCTGGTCTCCGCTGAGATTGGTCGCCATGCCCGAAAATCGGTCTAGAAGACTATTATTTATTTGTGTTCTTGCTTACCACGGGAAGACACCTAACTGTAAGAGAAATATGCTCAAGAAGATAAACGTCTTTTGATGGATACGGGTAATGACAGAATCATAGTCACCAGGAACAGTTACCGATAACAGATTAGATCTACGTAATTTTACTTCATACGACGTCGTCGGTGTATAGGAATACCGTTTAGTATGTAATTATTGGTGAGACATCAAGTAATTAGGTGCCACATTCAAGCAAATAAACACTTTAATAGGGATGCATATTATCGCTACAAATAATTTCAACCGCCTCATGGGTCTAATGGTAAGACCACATATCTCAAATCCAGAGGTTCCAGGTTTAATTCCCAGCGGGGGCAAAATTTTCTGCTCGGTTTGGTTGCTAGTACGCTTGGCTAGCTACCACCATCTTAACTAAGTCTGACGCCATAAAAAACAATGTTAGCAATATTGTTGTGTTTCGGCAGTTAGAGGTAAGGTAGCCAGTACCTCTGTGGCCGAGGATTCCGGGTGAAGCTTGCTTCCACTTAAGGCCTGATCATCACCTACCATCAGGTGAGATGAAGGCCAACAGGACCCTTGTTTTGGTTAAAAAAAAAAGTTCTGCAGAGACTCGAAACTAATGTGATGTTAATAAATTGATTTTGGCACGGCTAGAACTGCAAAGCGTATGTTGTCATATCAATGAGTTCCTTTCCGACAAATTATTTCAAGATTTCACTAAAAACATCAACGTAATATATTAATTTAATTAATTAGTTCACAGTACTCTAAACAAAAACCCATCTAATCTAAAAGCCACTAACTCCTCACAAGAAACAAGAACGGTCGGCAAAACAAAGGAGTATCCTCTCAATCCGCAAGTAGAGCCTCTTAGCTAACCGTATCTATCAATTAAAGCCCAAGAGAACGCGTGAGTGGACTTTTGATTGATCCATCAATAAGTACATAAATCCATTAAGGTAATACGCATGGCCTGTTAATTGTGTATTTTCTACGGCTGTCAGTCGAGATACATCGAAGTTCGGAGTGATTCGAACGTTCGAAACTGTTTCAAATAGTGCTCTGCGATTGGGCAATTAAAAAATCGTGAAAGTTTGGACGATGGTGGATTAATGTAAAGTGGCCAGTTAGAGGTGGGTGGCGCAATAATATTTTTACGCATGTTTTACAGTTCAGGGTGGGCCAAACTTTTTGGGCAATTTTTTGCCGTTTTAGCAGTTAGTCTTAACTGCTTGAACTTTAACTCCGATTAAGATAGCTATAGATTTGATTTGTTACCTGTCATTTGCTGGTTTTCTGGGTTAACTCAAACCAATCAATCTGCCTAGCCTTTTCCCAACTATGTTGGGTTCGGCTTCCAGTCTAACCAGATGCAGCTGAATACCAGTATTTTACATGGCGCAACTGCCTTTCTGACCTCCACAACCCAGCAATTGGGTAATACGATACCCCTTGGTAAGACTGGTTGTCAGACTTTCGAGCTTCTGACGATCCGTAACGACTGTCACAGATCCACGAATAACAGCTGGGACCAACGGCTTATCGTGCTTTCCGAGGCACGGAGGCTCGATATGTAAAGATCGTCACCCATCCACGGACCAACCCCGGCAAGCGTAGCTTAACCTGATGGATCGACCCGTGCGGCTGCTATTACTTAGACACGAGCTCCTCACGGGTTAACTCAAACCACCCGCCCATATTATTGTAAACATTTAGCCATTTTTTTTAGTTAATTGGAAATTATTCTGCTTTCGTGCAACCTGATTTCTCCAACAGGCAGACTTACATAAATATCATGTTTAACTTCCCTTTTCTTTTATTTAAAGTAAGCGTAGCCTACGGTAGTTATCTAAAATAAAAATATAAAATGACTTATTCATAATTTATCTATCTAAGATGATAATCGTGAACATTATTATGCTTCATATTGTGGTTAGATACTACACCGATGTTCTGCGCAATTAATGTTGTATTAAATGAATGAATTCATCATTTAATACATGAATATGCTAATTATAATACTGACATGACTACTACACTGCCTTCTAAGTGATGTTTAAAAATTATTTGTTTTTATTAAGATTTATTAACGCTTGCATTCTATTAGCTAAGTTTATTCAGTATTTGCTGCAGAAGTACGTTTGTTTTTTTAAATTAGGTATAACATAATGCCAAGTTACTTATTAAAGCTTATTCATAGAAATACTAAGTATATTTCATATCAAATAAATACTTAAAAATTGAATAAATATCAGTAACAAATGACATGAAAAAACTTGCTAAAATAGCATTGAAAAAAGAAACGAAAAATAATCAATCAATAAATAATTTATTTTGTTAAACATAGGTATGGTTACAGAGAGCATAATTTGACTAAAATATGTGCACTATGTTTTGCCAATATATACCTACCAACCTACTTAGTTTATAAGTACAGAATATTTCAAATAAACTGCATAAGATATCCAACCACGACATTATAGCTTTATAATGAAAACCTATGCGTGCATTTGTTTAGACGAATGAAAATTACATGAATCGAACTGCAGTACCTACGTATTCTAAGCCAAGGTTTCGAGTAAGCCTCCATAAACTTTTTAGAAACATGTTTATTTATTCATTTGATAAAATCTATTTGTTTCTTTGGTTTAATTAAGTATAGAATATAAGTTTGAGTTGGGTCATTTATTTTGCTCTAAAGTGTAATCATACCAATTAGAAACATTTTTTTTTTCATTGTTCTTTAGCTGTCTAGATTCATCGGAAAATAAATGAGTTTCAATTAATGATAATACTCCAGTCATTTATGGGCAAATAATCTCTCCATGATAATAATATATTTGATTATGCAACATGAACATACAAAAAGAAACAGACAAGTTTACTGCAACTTTAAATTCTTCACAAACTATTGAAATACTTAAATTAAACCTTGAATCAACCATTAATTAAGTAAAATTCTGTTTGCAATTACAAAACCAGATACACATGCGGCCAAATTAATGGATTCATCTCTAAATCTCTATGCAACTAATTAAATCTGATGTACCGTTTCATTATACGCCGTAATGAGTTTAGTTCTAACACAATGGTTTAATTAGATCGAAGCTGTTCATTAACATACGATTGTGTCAAAACACTCAGTTCTGTCGTATCGGACTGTCAACTAAATGTCAAAGATGTGTCGGTGGGTTAGTGACGTGGGCCTGTTGTGTAATGTACAGACGAGTGCTCAATTTGTTGTTGGTTTTATGAAGCTATATTTTGGCGTTACTTTGCCTGTCCTGGGTTGTGTAACTTTAGTGTTGATTTTATGTGAATTAAGAAAAATTTGATTCAGAAAACGGAGGAAAAAACTAGGTTTTGTGTTTAAATAATTTTGAAATAATTAGGTACGGAGACAAAATCAAAGCAGTTCTAAAGGTGTCCGTATATTTTTAATGTTGTAAATAGCTTTTCGGTTAACTTTTGTTCATTAGTACAGTTTTTAATTAAATTAAAATTTATTTATTAATATGTGAACATAGGGTAAAATCATACAAATTTTATCTATAGGTATAACAAAAAAATTGGTCCATGGTCCATAAAATGTCCTGCCAGAAGGCATACATCAAAAAGTTGAACTACGACATATTTCTAGATTAACTAAAACACGTATAAACAAAAAGTCTTTAACATGTTTTATAAACAAACAATCAAAAACCAACAAAATAATTATATTAATACACAACAATTTTCCCCGCGTATACACTTGCGACCAAACAAACCTGCACGCATTGATCGGCTTACGTCGGCTATCAACTGGTACATCGACGTCTGTCCACGTGCCCGGATTAAATGGACCGTGTGACATGTGATTGTACACTTATTTGTACATGGAGTGTATGATTAATGGTCCAGTGATACGCGTAACGGGATTGGGGAATAATGATGGGGCGATAACTTAGTTATACTAGTTGTAAGTTTTCTCTCTGGTGAAGCGTTTAACATTAAAGCAGAAAAAATCTAGCAATAAAAGTACGAGAGCAAAATGATGTTAAAAAAAAAAACAATTAAGTTAAATGTTGAATATATTGTCAGATTTTATTAATTAAACTCTGCTTACTCAGTTCTTAACTAAACAAAGCTTCTAATAAGTCTTCAATCATATCGGGCAAGCAATACTCAAAACAGATGTGAACTTCAAAAAAATACAAAAGTAGACATAATAAAATAAATCACTAAAATGGTCTGCTGCCATCAACTTTTTACCCCACTTTCTATAATGGTTGTCGTTCAATATAATTTTAGAATGCTTCAGTGAAAATACCTGGTTGCCTTGACGCAGGGCAATAAGCAAGTCATCTTTCGGCCTAATATAAATAGCGAACATTAAATTAACGAGGCTGGTTGGAGTACACTGGCAGTCCTAAAAATTCAGTTGAATTTTGGGCATTTACATTCTGATTTTATATACCCACTGTTTGTGTAACCTCTTGTTGTGTGTAAGTTTATATAGTGTTAGACGCCTTTTGTTAGATGAATGCAGTGAAAAGAAGCTTAAAGTTTGGGAATGATCACGAGGCTTTACATAAACAGTTTTTTTTTGTATATTGTCTCGATAATGTAGTTACCCAAGTCTCTTTAATTTGAGCATAATAGAGCGATTGGCAACTAGTTTACTTTTTCTTCCGCATTATTAACATCCCGTTAAAATAAAATGCTCATGAAAGTACTGTCACTAAAGTTTGCCCAAGAACAAAGACAAATCTGGTAATCAAATAACCAATATTCAGTGGCCCGCAGTGTACTCTGCCCCGTGATTCCGTAATGGCCTTACGCGCATTACGTTATTTTGAGTGGTTAGTACTGGACAAAAAACACAGCAAGACAATTCCAGTTATGTGCGGAACGCCGGCCAAGGGACCGCTTTAGTCAACTATTTGAAGGTTAACTATTTTTCATTAGAGACCCACTTTACGTTTCGTAGCATATTAGAGTTAAGTATAATAATTCATACATTGTTACGAATTTTATGAGAAAGCCATTTTCTGTTGGTAGCTACTGGAAAGTTGTGTTTAGTTTTGATTATAATTTGAATCACTGTGAGTGTACGGGGTCAAATTAAATTAGCTAGCAAAACTCCAAGAACAGTTGAAAACCAGTGCTTTTCTAGATTTAATTTAATCCTTTACTGTTGTTGTTGATTGTTTTTTATTGTATTGTATTTTATTTTCCCAATTTCAGCTCCATAGAACCTACCTGTTTAGGCCGTGCCAAATGTCATCAGAATCCCGATAAATTGCCACTTTGTACTTTTAATCACCTGCGAACTTACAAATAGTTGTCCGAATTTCCTCGCTTGATTCATTTATGAGCGTTGTATACATAATTCATTAGTAAATTATTATAACATCATTATTTAAATTATTAAAATATCATTATAAACAGCCAGTTTATTATTCAAATTATGCTGATTAATAAATACAAATCAAACAAATACATGGAAGTAATTAAGTATAGGACAAATATCGGATTGAAATTAAAATTATTCCATTGCTATTGCTAATGGTAAGCTGGGGGGATAGTGACAGGTTGTTAGCTTGCGCCCACGCACGCTGTAACCCATTGGCCTTAGTTGACTCTTGTAACTTGATCGAGATTATTATATTAAGGCTATGTCCTTACGTCGATATGTTTTTGGAATAATATATAGTTCTACTTATTCTCTTCGCAAGAGTTATAAGTATCAGAATTGCTGGTTGAAACAAGCTAGTCAATGCGGTTGGTGTCCAGTTGTGGTTATAAAACTCACCAAAAAGTTTAACGATACGTTAACAATCAAGTAGATAAAAGTTCTTAGAAATTAAATCATTTTAAGCTGTTCATTCTTCGGGGAGTTTAACCAAGCCACTGGCAAGAAAGGAGAATCAATTTGTTATCAATTAGCTGCCCGCCCCGGCTTCACAAGGGTAACACTAAGTACTTATCTACAGCGTACCTACGTACGTACCTACCCTACCTACCTACCCTATCTATCTAACTACCTACCTACCTAGGTACCTACCCTACCTACCTACCCTATCTATCTACCTACTTACCTACTTAGGTACCTAACCTACCTACCCTATCTATCTACCTACCTACCTACCTAGGTACCTACCTAACTACATACCTACATACGTACATACGTACATACCTATCTACCTTCAACAATTTTTCCATATTTTCTCACCATTTAAACTTTCGCTGGACTTCCACAAATATTTCAAAATCAAAATTACCCAAATCAGTCTAGCCGTTCTCGAGTTTTAGCGAGACTAACGAACAGCAATTTATTTTTATAAATATAGATAGATTATGCAGATCTGGAAAACGTTGATACAGTCTTTAAATCCAGAGTAAGAAAACGAGTGAAATTTTCCATTCCTAGAATGTTTAAGTTTTTATAAAAGTAGGTACAGACGCCAGCACATCAAGCTACTAAAATCTGTCAAATTTCATTAATAGATTTTCAACTTTATTGCTAAAGCATTAAGGTTCAAGTTTGATTGGGAAAATCTGACAATTTCGGGTAACTTGACCTGCTGGCGTCTGTACAATACTTAGAAATCAAAAGTAGGTAAGTAGGTACATAATTATCACATACGTCAAAACTAGTGGCGCCAATAATATACCTACCTAAATAAAATACACTAAAGTACCAAAAAATAAACAAATGTAAAAATATTGTGAAACCACCCAATGACGTCGTGTGAATGCTAAATGTTTTAGGAGTCTGTTATCATGTCATTTATCTGGCTAAACAGTTATTTAGATGGCTGATAGTGGAAAAGTTCTGCTTAGTTATAAAATAGGCAAAACAAACTTTGTACACAGGAGATAAAGGATCCCGCAGACAGGCGCGACGCGACATAGGAAACGTAATAGTATGAAATGAAAACCATATAATTATCGTTTTACTTACTAAGGAGTTCTGGGATCATGACATTTTTCAATGAAACTGTCTACTATATAATACCAGTACCTATCTATTTAAATATCTTAAGTCCTGAAAATAAATGGGCTAAAATATTTCGAAGTAAACAATGAGTTAAATAATTTCCATTACGCAGATAAGAAAACATTACGTAAAAATCTAAGAACAATAGTATTAATTCAATTATAGCAACTTAAGCGGAAGTATTCCACAAAAAACAAAGCTTACCTACGACATCACTTTGTCAAAATTCACTGGATAACAGTTCTGAATGACATCACAATAAGTAACCAGCTTGGTACATAGTGATATCGAATCACTTAACACGCTTCGTCACAAACTCAAAGCTGTAATGTAAACTAAGGAAACGTTACTTTAACACATTATGAAAGAAAACGTAAGTATGGTTATTGATATAGTGAGGAATATAATACGCAATGTTTACGTAGTAGACGTCAGTGAGTTACGAAATATTTTCAGGGTTTCAGACGCCATGGTGATAATGGTAGTAGAGTAAAGAAGGAATGACGTGGATACTAATTGACACAATTTTGGGTGATGAGCTGGCAGTTTTGTTACCTAGTAACAGAATTGGAGTACTTGGAATTTTGGTAGATATATGTGACGCAAGGTAAGTTTTTATTATGAATGTAGAAGACAGTAAACAAAAGATTCAAATGAAAAGACGCTCGGATAAGAAGGTTTAAGAGATGTAGGTATGAAGGAAAAAAGCTTTGAAATCGTAAATAAGTAAAATGCAAAGGCAAATGAAGGAATCACTACGAGTAAACTACGTAACTGCTTTTAGACATTCGTAGTCGATGTGTCGACGAATTCCTTAAAGAATTTTATTTAACTAATGAATGCAAATTAAATGATTCTCTCCTAACTGTCTTTAGTCATTGTCCTGCGTGATGATCACGAATTAGGTTAAACATGCGTGATGAACATGAACCAATCATGATGTCACGATTTTTTGACAACTTCTTACAAGTACTTTGGGTGCGTAGTACACGTTACTATCAACTTGTCACTCGATGTTTTCGGGTGACAAGTTCATATGGAAATTCAAATGGTCAGATTTCACCGTTTTCATTTTACGGTATATGGAGTATTCAATATGTACGGAATGAATATAATATCTCCCTGCGATGTTTCCTACTGTTGCCATTCAAAGAAGGAACTACTAAGCATTGATATTTCAAGTGCTGAGACATATTACGTTTTTGATTATAGATGATTGGTTATAGACAATAATGGTGACTTCTTTGAAAGTCAGTAGTGATAGCCTTCTCTGCCCATGGCGTCAACTGGGGAACTTGTTTACTGCAGGGCCTTCGTTTAGCTACAGGCTAAAGATTTCGAAATAATTTAACTTAGACGTATTGACACTTGGAAGATTTTTAGGGTTGTCCTAAAAATCTTCCAAGTGTCAATACATTTATTAAAAACTTAACTCGTGAACATGTTGGCTTGTGGAGTGCGTCAGATATGTAGGCACGCTCTGGTCGGCGTCCCCGCGCGCCGTCACCGTTGTCATCATTGGCGACACCGCGACCTCGTCACTGCTCACCGGTACCTCACCTGTTGATCAAAGATGAAGTCATTAGGATATTATATTATCAATAATTATTGCAGTGGCCCATATGGAAAACAGTCAATGGGTTGCGTACCTAGGTATGCCACTGCAAATTGATCTTGGCAAAATGAGGGAATTACAGACCCTTGCGTCAATGTGATGTCGTTGTCTGATGACTGAGTGCGTACTGCGTCAGCAGGGACACTTAAATCATATTTATAAAGAATTTTAACTTTTGCCACCTGGTAAAGAAAACATTGTATCTATGAGAAAAGTAAATATTACACAAGATTGCTATTGTAGGCGTATATGTAACTTACGCAAAGTCGACGCAAGTAGTCGGGATCGGGAAATTAGAGTAGTATTAAAACTGAAACTGTACTTTGAATGGCTACGTATGACGTATACATTACGTATAAATGACATCTGTACAGTATGGTATTGCTATGGGCTTTATCGTTTATTTAATAAGCAAGTTTTAAGTGTACAAAATATTATTTATATTGAGATAGGCATTGAACTTTTATTTATAAAAAAAAGTTCTTCGTTAGATACTTCTTTTATCAAAGGAGATTAAGGGCGCATCGAGCATAATTGCCTTTGTCTGTCTTTTTCTTTACGTGTAAAGAGTAAAGAAAATAACCACACTTTTGCACTATTTTAATGTTTTTCGTTGTTATTTTCATCATATTGCCCTAAAATAAAAAACTATCGCGTATAAACGCTCCAGTCAACTATGAACATTATTTTAGTCAATGTATCCTAATATAAAATTACTTATTTATATAAAAAAGTAGGGATAGAGAGGAAAAAAATACTCATTAAGAGATAACTTTGCGAATTTATTCTATCGAGCCAAACTTATCAAATCGTGTTTCCATCTTGTATACTGTCTAGTATATAAGCCAAAAAATAACAATATATTTTCCTACATTTTAATTTAAATGTTTACTACTTCAAACAAGGGTTATAAAATCGTGTTTTTATGTATAAAAAGCTCGGTGCCCCCTTAAAGTATCTACCTAATCAAACTATAAGGCTTTCTGCCGCTAAATATGTACAAACAACATCTCAAACACACCTGCTCACCAAAAACTAGCTGCCCTAAGAAAGATAACCAACAAACAGTTGACGACTCCTAATAAGGAAGCGCACATGGAGCGTAATAAAACAAAAAAGGCGCGCTAAACATTCTTCATTAGCGTTCCAACGCTGACTTACGCCAATCATTGGCAGGCGCCAGAAAACTGGCAAGAATGGGCATGGGAGGAGCGCTAATTATTGACAAAGCCAGACTTATATGGCATGCCAAACTGATCATAAAACACTAAGAACTTATTACCTTTTTCGCCTCGACGAATGGGTGTGAAGTGGGCATTGGTTACTGTGTATCAACTTTACATTTTTATGTATTTTTTTTCTATATTTTTTTTCTGTGTTATCTGTAAAAGATTGATTATGTTTCAAATGTCATGTCGTTTGCGTAATGTGGTTTTGTAGTTGTGCATTGAGGGTTAGGTTAGTAAAAGAGCAGAGGTTAAACCCACATTGGCTTGTGTCGATGCATGATTGATTTATTAATGTTGCTAAGGTATGGCTTTTTGAAATTGATATTTAGTATAATGTTTAAACAGGTGTTCTTGGTTATTAATCAGTTAAAACGGGGTTAAATCTCTTACAAAGTATCTACCCAATATTGGAAACTACAATCTATTGAGGATTATTTCGTAGAATTGGTTACATTGAGGTGAAGAGCTCGTAGCTAAGTAATAACACCCGCACGGGTCGATCCATTAGGTTAAGCTACGCTTGCCGAAGTTGATCCGTGGATGGGTGACCATCTTTAAATATCGAGACTCCACCGTGCGTCGTAAAGCACGTTGTCATTCGTAAAACTTTGACAGTCGTTACGGGTTGGGGACCAGGGGGTATCATATTACCCAGATACTGGGTTGTGGAGGTCAGATAGGCAGTCACTCCATGTAAAATACAGGTATACAGCTACATCCGGTTAGACTGGAAGCCGACCCCAACATAGATGGGAAAAGGCTAGGCAGATTGATTGATTGGTTAGATTGAGGTATATAAAAACTAATAATATCAGGAAGTAATTCTTGACCCTTTTTCGACTAATAACAGCATACATAATTGTAACAATAGGTACATATTCGATTCGCTCTTGGCATTCCATAGCTCATTAGTGACGCAACCCAATTCAACCAAAGAATAAGATCAAATCGATATTGCCCACAAAATACCGTACTTGTCATGATCTGCAATTATACTAACGTTATCTTTTTAATGCATACCTTTTACGCACATTTTTCAACGTAAACAAATTACAGTTTTCAAAGCACCAATAATTTTGGCCCGATGTCTAAGGACGTATATTAAAGTGATTACGTCCACTTTCGATCGAGTGATTGGACATATTTTAGTGTGTAATTTTTCGTGTTATTATTGGTAAAAGCAATGTAATTGGCGTGGGTTAAATGGCTTGTTATGTAGATTTTGATAAATAGCCCTTTTTATGTATTTTGTAACTGTTAATTTGTGTTGCGTAATGTAATGAGACGTATCTTCTGGTGATTCTAAAATTAAAATCAAGTAGGAAAACGAGCGTCTTTTAAATTACGGATATTAAGATTATGTGAACATTCTCTGTGAACATGGAAATCCACTAACCGGATATTCTAACGGAAACTGACCATAATAAGTAAAAAGTTAGAAACATTACACTAAAAGTACCAAATGCACCAATCACTGTTTTTACTTTCCATCAAAAGCTTCGAGTGATTCAAAAATTAATCCCGCAGTGACAAAAACGCAGCTTCAAGAAATACATTAATGCATCCCATACCTTTCCAAACCCATGGGAAAGTTTATCATTCACCAAAAAACGAGAAAAAAAACCTCACACACACTACTAAAGAAACAATATGAGAAACTGCAGATTCTGTATCCTAGCCACTTACAAATCGAATAAAACAAACACTGATATTCTATTATGGTGATCATCTATCCCTTTCGCTCTCGCAAAGACGAAGAGGGACGGAGTTACTGGTTGAAATGTCGTAGGTCATTAGGTCCTTACCATGTAAGGCCTGCAATATGCCAATATGGAAGCCAGCCGTGACTTTTGTATGTGCTTATATTGGGCCTAACAATAGGTTATTGGGCATAAGATTTAAACTAAATGCGTAGATGACCTGACCGGCTCCAGATGACTTTGATAACGGCAGACATTGTTGGGAATTAATTGTTAAGGAGAAAGTTATTAAGCTCCTTGTTTGTTGAAATGGGATTGCTGTAAGACTGCGTAGACTATGTACTAGGTAAATGAATATGACGCCATTGTATCTTGTGTGTTCCATTATAGTTCCAGGGGCCTAAGTCTACTTATTTATAAACGAGAGACCAGGTGAGTTTTTGACAGTTTTTGTATGGAAAATCTGTCAAAAACTCACCACTGAGAGACCATTGTAACGTTTACAAATTAGTAGGCCCCAGTTTTTTTACGGTGTATCTAGACCAAACAAATTTAGAGCACGAACATGAAAACTTTCGATGTTGGCAAAAATGAATCGAATTTTGATTGTAACATTGAAATGTTCTGTAGATTTCGAGGTGGAATATTATTGCTTTACCTCTGATATCATGGTCTGCTCAAACGAATTTACCAAATCAAACTCAACTAAGTCAATTTAACAGGAAAGTACTTTGAAATACGTTTTATGCTCTTTTTAGGGTATCGTGTTTCAGGTTCACAAACTTTCAACGGGAATGTCTCAGTCTGACCCCCACTATTGTCTCCAAGCCTTTGTTTTCAATTGTAGTTTTAAATGTACTGGTCTCACTAATTTTATTTTATTTTATGTACTTGCCACGGGCTCACCTCCTTCAGTATGTACATATTTTAGGTTCGAATACTTGCCGACCTTCTTGAGATTATATACACTATCGGTGATTTTAGTAGCCATATATACTTCTTTGCTTACTGGAAAATTGATGTACGGGTTCCCTGTTGTCGCAATGATTATATAGCATTGGATAGATGTAACAATTTAGATGTTTAGAAAATTCAAGACAACATTTAGGTATTTACTTGAGATTTGGAATAGTATAATTATACTCTCGATTCAAACAATTAAAGCTTCTACATACTCATCCATCAAATATGCATCATAGACTTTTTTTATCATAGTCTGCTGGCTAACATATGATAGTGATAATCAACAAAGAGGTTATTATGATGATTATCAAGATAATTTTCAACACGGCTAAGACCCTCGCACCCAAGTTAGCAATGCAATGCAAATATTTGACCCAAAACCCAAGTTGACTGAACTGTCCCCAACCTGACCGTGTAATGAGTACACCAAAATTCATAGTACAGCTACCTACGTTACAAAAATTAATAACCGTATAAGAAAACAGAGGTTTGTCATACAAAAGTCATCCAGAATGTCGATTCAAATTATGATAAGGCGGAATGAATTAGTTCTGGTAGAACGTAATGGCTAGCGATTAGGTTATGTTGAAGACGTGGAGCTACGATGCTTGGATGTTTTTGGATATGGCATCGCATCACATTTTAAGCTGTATGTAAATAAATTAGAGGTGCAATTCCCGTATTTTTAAGAATGTTCGCATTCTAATCTCATTCGCAATCTGTCAAAAATACAATCATTTTACCAACATTTTTGACCAGTTTGACAGATTGCGACTTGAATGTGAACGTTTTATATGTAAGAGAAATGGCCTTCTGTTACCCTTCAGTATTGTATTGAGATGATTCCATACCTGACCTTATCTTGAGGATGTAGGAGTCAGTTGCAGGACTGGTATATTTAAGTCAGGTTTGGTACATTTAGAAAAATAAGAATAAAAAGAATGCTTGAATTCTATATTTAACATTCGCGAGGAAGATCTTAAAACAGCAGATGCTGTTATAGAATAAGTATTCCGTAAAAAAAAAAAAACAAGAAAAGACCTTTCTAAAGGTCGCCTTTTTAAACGAGCGACCAACTGAGAAGAGGAAGGATTCTCCGTTAACATACAAGGATGCTAATAATAACACGACACAAGGAATTAGCTAAAAAGTTCAACAGACTGGTCACATCCAATGGAAAGTTCTTATTTCATAGCTTCATGTGAACGTTCATAGAAGCGCAGTGAATGATGCGACGTATCTCAAATAGCCCACAAAACACCGCTTTGATAAGCCTGACGAACTATTTTGTTCCGAGTTCCAAAGTCGGGGCTTTGAGCTAATAATAATGTACGCTGTTAACGTCGAGTGATTTATTGTTAAAGATTTTAACGTAACCAAAATGACAGAATCTACATGAAGAGGAGTTTTATTACTATAATGATTTCTCGTACTTGTCAATGGTACAAAGATATATAGGAATATAGACTATCTAAGTATATTTTTTGCATAGGAAATAATAGATACATACATATTATTATAATTCTAGCAAGAGTTTCTCAAAACTTCAACCACCTTACTACACAAGAGGAGCAAATATATCTATCTCAATCTGCCTAGCCTTTTCCTAACTATGTTGGGGTCGGCTTCCAGTCTAACCGGATGCAGCGGAATACCAGTATTTTACATGGAGCGACTGCCAATCTCCACAACCCAGTAATTGGGTAATACGATACCCTTTTGTAAGACTGGTTGTCAGACTTTCGGGCTTCTGACGACTCGTAACGACTGTCAAAGATCCACGAATGACAGCCTGGACCAACGGCTTAACATGCTTTCCGAAGCCCGGAGCAGTCTCGGTATGTAAAGATGGTCACCCATTCACGGACCAACCTCGGCAAGCGTGCTTTACCTGATGGATCGACCCGTGCGGCTGTTATTAAACTAAATGTGTTATTAAACTGTGCGACTAAATATAACTAAGTAAAAACAGTATAACTTACTAACTGCTTAACTAATAATACAATTTATGACACCCAGTGTTCGTCATCCTCTCTCCTAGTTGATCTATGCTGTGCCCGATAGGGTCCATAATTGTGACCAATATAAATACTTCCCTACCACCTATATATGTACATTGTGGTACGCAATAAAGAATTTAGAATTAAGTCAGTTCAAGCTTCGCAGTGTAAGAAGTCACTAGCTTAGACATTAAAGCATGTGCCTCCATAGGTCAGTAAAACTGAACAGTAAACCGATCTCATTGAAACTAACCTACTTTTAATAAGTCCACCAAAAACATTATTACCCTTTAACTGCCACAAAACATTGCCTCTGCCTCAACGAAAAAAAAAACAAAACATTTAAACAAAGACCACCTGCATCCAACCCCGTAAGTAAGTAACTGCTAAGTGGTGGTGTTAATTCGGTCGCTACTTACCACACGGCACCCTCCTGTAAACAGTCCTACTTGCTAATGTAAGTGTTAAGAATTTGGGTCCAAATATTTGTGAAACGTATATGGTTTTTGGTGGTGGAGGAAAGAGAAGGGTAATGCAGGTGTGTTTGGTACTTAAATGATTAAGGCAAATAATCATTTCACTTCGTGAAATTAAAACAAATCAAACACATTAAGAAAGCAATCATTATTGAAATAAAAACTAGAACAGCAAACTAGCAATGCTGAATTTTAAAGGATCATTTTGTTGCAAGAAAATTGTAAAAGGTTCATATGAAAAACTATTTTAAAACTGAGTGTGATACTGATACATGGAACTCGAACTAGAACTCATTTTATGCTCGTGAACATCTGATATTTTGTTATTTTTTTCTGATTACGCA
Source organism: Eupsilia transversa (assembly GCA_914767815.1). Lineage (NCBI taxonomy): Eukaryota > Metazoa > Arthropoda > Insecta > Lepidoptera > Noctuidae > Eupsilia > Eupsilia transversa. The sequence continues at coordinate 8,129,938 of OU611893.1, read as the reverse complement.
TATTTCTGTAAGCACGTGTTTTTTTTGACAAATAAACCTATTTTTCTTTCTTTCTTTCTTTAACTGTTAGTTTGGTAAAAACGTCAAAAACGTTGTCCTCTACATTGATGACAAAGTAAGTAGAATAGAATCATCATTCATACACACCTGGGACTAGGATAGGTACCTAGTTAAATCTGATAAGGAAAACCAATAGCCTTTTTAGTACAAGAAAATTCCAGATTAGGTAAAGATGGTACTAAGAAACGAACAAGCGTTGAAATAATAAAAGAAAAACAGCACGAGGAAAAAACATATCTATAAAACAACAGTTTTTATTTTTAAAGTTGAAAGAACAATTCTTACTCATTGAAGACAAAGATGAGTAACCCTACATCCTATTCGAATTTCGAATCCTGTTCCTTCACATTATTTCCCATGCACAGATAAATAATATATGCGGCGATGATCTAACTTTGATCAAGATTACAACCTCATTGGTATTAAATACAGTTAATTATAGCGATTGCTCATAATTACCAATAAACAAGTAGCTACAACATTAATTTTTTTCAACTAGTGAAATAAAATAATTCTCAATAGTACCCGGTTTTTAATTGATCTGAGAATGTGGACGGAATTATGCTATTTTATATGGTTTTTAAAGTGCAGTAGCTTTTTCTCAGTAACAAGTTCGAGATCACTATTTTACTACTAACAAATCGTTGTGTTCGTTTTTCTGTAGAGTTCAGACATTTTTGTTTTTGCTTTATTTCGTCTTGTTACTTTATCCAGAAATGCATTTTGCTTTTTCTTTATTATTAAGCAAAAAAAAAACAGTTAAAGTAGTTCTAGCCAGTTATTACCGTGCAATATGGGTTTTTATTACACAAACTTAATGGTCGTTATCTCCATATTTCATTGAACGAACACATATTTATCATTGCAACTCGTATGTAATTATTACAAAAATAGCTACTGACGTTCGATAGGCCGTCTCATTGTGATGCATCAGAGAAAAGAAATCACATGGATGAACAAAAAAAAAGTAAAATAAAAAAGTAAACGAGATGCGCCCGCGTACGCCAAGATCTCGGTCAGGCAGGAGCCGAGTTCTTTTGTTTCCAACCTCGAATCAGCCAGTGTCTCGAATCTAGATGCTGTTTTCGAATTGTTTTTTCTTTTTCCCCCTATGGCTTTTTCTTTATTGTCTCAGTGCAGGCTGACTAAAAAAAAGTAAAAATCCGGTGGCTTATGGCTCTCCATTGATATGCGACGTTCGAATTGAAATTTAAATATTTGCTCGCATCCGCGACGGGCTTCATCTTGGGTATTTTGTTTTTAAAAAGATCTTTGTGTTTCCATCTTAATATTTTATTATGTTATTCAAGAAATACCGCGAGTACGCATTTATGTATTTTTTTGTTTACTGATCGTCGCCTCAATAAATTGGTGGCAAATACTGTATTTTTCTATATTCTTTGGATTTATTTCGGCTTTTATGTACATTGCCGTTACGGATAGCCAGAAGTTCGAAAGTCTGCCAACCAGTTTTACCATGGGGGTATCGTGTTAAACCCAGTACGGTTTTGAAGGTGAATCAGCTGCATCCGGTTAGACTGGAAGCAGACCCCAACATAGTCAGCAAAAAGCATATATGGCATAATTGCTGCCTGCCACAGTTTCACTATTTCAACCAAATGGTTCTTGAAGTAGGTAGGATACGTACCTACTCAGACATAAAAAATGGATGTTTCTGTACTAAATAAAGTATTTGGCTAACACAATGAACTTGAATTAATTATGCAATTAAAAAACGCAACGATTCAAATTTTTAAATTACGAAACTAAATTCTTTCGCAAACAATCAAACGTTGCTAAAACGTGTATTAACAAAACATACGTCAATCTCTTGTCATATAAACTTAGCCTAAATGACAAGACACATTAAACCTTCACTCGTACACCGCGCCTTCGTAAAACATAGTTCCTTTTATTACAATACTACACACACATTCTCTAAATCACTCGAAATATTTTTTAGGGTTCTGTTACCCAAAAAATGGTAGCATTGGCCAACGAGACCCTTTTCCGTCTGAAGTCCGTCCGTCTGTCACAGGGCGGTATCTTTTGAACCGTAATAGGTGGATACTTGAAAGTTTTTACTCCCATGGCCGCTATAAAAACAAATAATAAAAATAAAATACATTCAAAAATTAAAGGGGGTCCTAATACAAGAAACGTGTTAAAAAACATGTAGGTAGCGCTAAATATAGTACGTTGGCACGGAACCCTTCGTGTGCGAGTCCGACTCACACTTGGCCACTCTTTTGACAGTTAATGAGTCACATTTGTCTTAAAAAGTTCATAATGTCGAGCGATATGTCATATAGGAAATGTGACGTTTAGGAATGGGAGCACTATTGCAGCTACAAGGTTAACAATCGGTTCTTAATGTCAGATATAGAAATGTGGCGTGACGTAGTGGAAGAAAAAATGGCGATCCGCGTTGGTTGATTTGAACCGAATTGGCCATTGATGTATGGAGCTGGAAGTGTTAGAGTATTTTATTAAATGACTAAATTGCCTTGTCCGCAATACCAAGGAACACGTTTGGTAATTTGTATCAAGTTTTAATATTTTTGGGAACTATATTTCTATTTTTAATAGTTCACATTCAAATTCGGAACTTGTGTAAAGTTTCCGAACCGATGTGCGGTACATTTTTTGAAAATTTTATAACATGATATTCGTATCTTATACTATAGATACCTGCCTACAAGACTTCAAACTTCCAAATCTCTAGCATAGGTAAAAAAAATATTATCAAAAATAAGCTCGGTTAGCACTTTCAATAAAAGAAAGCCCTTTTAAAGCACACTAAAATAATCCAAAATAATCCAGCCACATCTAGCGTCTCTACGTAAGTATCTCCACATTTTCGGTGATACGTTTTAGTTCTTATTAATAAAAAGTCATGATCAGTCACCGGAACGCCACAAATAACCGACAGCGCCCTCTGACCTGCGTTCCGTGAAACACAATTACATTTCTTTGGTCGACATATTTTAGTTTTTATTGAATTAATAGCAGCATTGCTATACAACGTGGCAGCGAAGAGGACGATTTTTGGATGCCCATTGCGCTGTACTCATTTTTATATACTTTTACTTAATACGCGTATATATATTTAAGTGTTATCTTTTAAATTGTATTTAAGATTTGTCAAAGCGAGATTAAAGTTTATGAAATATTTGATTTTTTTTGTATGTAGTATGTATTGAAGTATATCGTTCTTCAAATTAGTAGGATCCAGACAAATTCGCCAAAATCTTTCGTAACTTTGTAAATTGTGAAAAAAAAGCAATGCAATGTAATACTGAATGGCTGTTTACAAAAAACATGATAGTTTAAATGTAATAGGACATTTCAGACATTTTGTAGTCGCTGCGATTAGTCAGAAAACCGAAAGTTCAACCAATCAAAACTGTGGACTGAACGAATAAATTGACACTAAAAAATAGGCATACGCTAATCCTCCTCTGCTGCAAGAATTTTAAAAGTCGAATTTACTTTACTGTGAATGAAATAGATGGTCATGTCATGCTGTTCCTACTTAAAGAAGCATTTCTAATTACATATTAAGAGCTTTGATTATGTTAGTGCAACACAAACAAGTTCCTAAAGATATCGTTGCAAATTAGACTAATATTCATTTTCTAAACGTCTAGCTATTCAATAAACAAATTGATTTTACATAAGCACTAACATTTAAATTTAAAGACATAGATTTAAATCAATCAGGCACTAATGTTCTCTAAGTATTATTTGCTTAAAATGACTTAATTTGCCACAAATCTTTCGCACACTTAACTTTTCAAAACAAAGATAAGATACGTTGAATTCATGTCCGTTTTTAAACTGGTTTTTAAAACGATCACTTTTTGAACCCTGAAAGGGGTTGAAAGAGATGTAGATTGAACCAATATTCCGACCGGTTAGGGTTTAAACCTTTGTAATAATGGGCCAGCCTATTGCCGAATCCGATTTTTTTTCACGGATGATTCGCACACCAATAAAAAAAGCGGTTTGTACAGTCTGATAAAAAAGTTTTAAAATATAATATGTGGAACAAAACGATATCAAGACTAATTTAGGGTGGCTTTAAGGCAGCATCTTTCGGTAATAAATTGCTTCGTAATTGTCAGTGAAAAATATATTGAAATTAAAATGTGTCAATTCGGACACTGTGTCCGAATACATTGTGTCCGAGTCGACAGCAAGTCAAAAATCTATACCCAAGGAAATAAAGAAAAGAAAGAAATATATATTTATAAAGTTGATAAAGCTGCGAAGCAAGCAGCAAGCAAACTGGGGCCTAAGTCTACTAATTTTTAAACGTTACAATGGTCTCACAATGGTCAGCTTTTGACAGATTTGCCATACAAAAACTGTCAAAAACTCACCATTGAGAGACCATTGTAACTTTTATAAATAAGTCGACTTAGGCCCCAGGTATGTTGTTGCAGTGGGCAAGGCTGTTACTAAGTAACTAATAGAAAAAACCAAACACATTGAAAGGTATGGGGATCAAACTCAGGACGCCTGCTGCGCTTGCATCATTGACTTGAATGTGCCCTGGCGGCTGCGAGTATGTCATGCTCACTCAGATGTCTCGCTGATGGTGGCGTGTGTGTTGGATCATTTAGCTCCCTTCAAAATGGTTGAGCTGAATGGTGCTAATCCATGCGTCATGTTCGTGAACGGGCGCCGTCAGTTGGGGCTGGTCATCTCTTAGCTGCCATGGCTTATTTGTAATTTTTGAATTGTTTTTATTTTTATGTACGGACGCTTTTTTTTTTTATGCACGTCTTTCTACATTGTTCTCACATGTATAAGTAATTTCAACATGAATGATGTAACCAATTTTTGTAACAATTTATTTGATTTAAAAGAGTGTCCGTGGAGTTTCTTGCCCGTTCTTCTCCATAGGTACCTACTACGCTTTGGAATGGGCATCTAGCTTCATATTTTCTGACTGACTGACTCCTTGACAATTCAAAAGTGCCTGTAATTGGTTTAATTGAAATAAATGCTTTGAGTTTGAGTTTGAGTTTGAGTTTGAGTTTGAGTTTTGCGACCACTATGACCAACGAGGCAGTCTTAGTCATTTGAAACCTGTTTTTAAAATGATATTTGATTTAAATAGTAGCCACAATATATTTTATAACTTTATCAGATACTAATGATGAACGTAGTTAACTAAACAAGTTAATGAGTAAGCAATAAAATAAATAAGCTGTAATCGTTAAAGGCTGTATATCAAACATAGCTAATTCCATTTAGTGATTATGGTTCTTGATGGAAATATAAGAATGTGTAGACTTTTGCGGTTTTGATGATATATGTCTATTTTGCATACCAATGGCACAACCACGCAAATAATTTCGTGAAATGATATATCTGCCTCACCTTTTCCCAACTATGTTGGGGTCGGCTTACAGTCCAACCGGATGCAGCTGGATATCAGTATTTTACATGGAGCGACAGCCTATCTAACCTCCACAACCCAGTTACTGTGTAACACGATACCTCTTGGCAAGACTGGAGGTGAGACTTTCGCGCTTCTGACTTCCCATTAACGAAAAGAGCTACGAATGATAGCCGGGACCAACTGCTTAGCGTGCTTTTCGAGGCACGGAGGGGTGTCGGTATGTTATGGTCGGTCACCAATCCATGGACTGACCTCGGCAATCGTTGCTTAACCCTGAAGATCGACCCATGCGGCTGTTATTATTTAGCCACGAGCCCTTCCAATTCGAGGAAAGGCTAAATAATAACAATGTGAAAGGCATACATTAATTGCATTGTTAATAATTTTAGTTTCATAGATATAGGTATCTGTGTATTTGTAAATTTGCATGCCTTATGGTAGGATATGGCTAATGCACACTATTGTTTATATAAGACCTTTTATTTTTTTTACCCATATTCGCAAATTAATAAATGATTGATTGATTGATAAAACAGAAGAAATTTTGAAGGTTCCCCTAAAACATAAAAAACACAATGTTCTCCCATGGCTGTTATGTGATGATTATGGCGAGACAAACGGACAAAAGTTCTTCGTTACAATTTTTCTAAATATTTACTTGAGAAAAGCCAGCCAAAATCTTACAGTCAAATACATACCAACCATACATACTATATTAAGTTTTACAAACCAAAAAAATCACCTACAAACCGACTGGATGCGTCATTTGTTTGACCTATTAAATAACATAGCCACAAAAAAACGAATAGAATAGAGAAGTATTATTCGTACCTATGTTTAAGTCTTTGGGCCGTAAGTACCTAATAGTTTTTATGTCAATTAGGTAGTTAGGTCCCCATTATCCTTGATGATGGTGTAAAAACATTCTAAATGCTGTCAGTAACTCAGTAAATCGTTCTGCGGTTGTTTTCGGACACTTTGTTGCTGTGTCTCGTAATTACCTAATGGGATTTCGAAAAAAGGTTCTATTATTCTTTATGACAATTTTATTTTTATTTTTGGGTGTCAAATCCAGCTGGAGGCCACTTGATGGTTAGCAGTTACCGACGCCAATGGACATCTTCAATGACAAAAGCATTGCTGGTGCGTTATCAATCTACAACCTGGAATGTTTCATGTGCACAGAATGAAGTCTGAAATGACAATCAAAAGATAAGACGGGAAAAACAAAGTCTAAAGTTGAGACCCTGGCGATGACAATTTTTTCTTACATCAAATAGGATTTGACAAATACGCTATTATATGAAATAAAGGCTGTTAAGATGACCAAGCACGTTAGTAAAAAGAGTGATAAGTTAGACTGTTACGAAATTGACTAATAATCAAAACCGTCAGTAATAGTCAGAAGTCACCTTAGTCGTAATAGTTAGAAGTCCTTGAATTATCAGCTAAACTCAGAATTGATAAAATTATAAGAAAATATGTACCACATTATCGGGATGTATCGAGACAAACTTCTCAAAACTATGCAAAATGAAAGAATTCGCTTTTCTTTCATTTTGCATTTAAAACTTTTTTTAAAGACTCATTTGTTTTTGCGTGCTGTCAAGTTTTATTCACACTGGCGGCGGCGTATCAAACGTTGACGTCCTTTCACGCTGATTATTGTGAAAAGGTTAAGTGGTACTGCAATACTTTAATAGAGATATTAAGACATAGCAAACTGCTTATCAATAAATCTGCCTAGCCTTTTCCCAACTATGTTGGGGACGGCTTCCAGTCTAACTTTATGCAGCTGGATAACAGTATTTTACAAGGCGCTTCTGATTATCTGAACTTCACAACCCAGTTACTGAGTAATATCCCCTTGGTAAGACTGGTTGTCAGACTTTCGGGCTTCTGACGATTCATAACGACTGTCAAAGATCCACGAATGACAGCCGGGTCCAATGGGTTAATGTGCTTTCCAAGGAACAAAGGGGCGAACTTCAGATGTTCAACTCGAAAGAGACGGAATTAGACATTCCGATACTATGAGTATTTTTAGAAGAGGGTTCTGAAAATGCGTTAGTAGATCTATTGAGTTGCACAATTCCAAATATTTTTTACAGTAATGAATCTGATCTGAATCCGTCGTGAAAATTAAACCATGGATGACAAGAAAACACGAGAGAGGATATTCTTAACATTAATCCTAACATATATTACGAATATAAATGCGACAGTGAGTTTGTTTGTTAGTTTGTTACGCTTTCATTCAAAAACGAATTTGAAAGAAATTCGGCACATGTGTAGACCATGACCTGGGTTAGGACATAGGATATTGGTTATCCCTATATTCCCAAGGGATGGAGACTTATGTGGTTGAAACTGCGGGGCGCAGCTAGTCATAAGAGGGCATGCCTTACAAAAATTTAAAATGTTTGTTACAAGTGGGAGCCTTGACCGAGTCTTCCTCTATACGATAGACCTTGCAGCCATCCAAAGAAGGATGGCAAACAGCTGGCAAAGTTGAAAATAATAAGGTATACTTCAGCAAATTTCTAATACGTCAGAGTTTCGGGAGGTCACAACTAATGTTGCCCTTAAATAACAATTCTTCCATCAAAAAAGAATGGGTTCATTAGTGATAATACTGAAAGATCAGAAACAACTATAAAAATCCGATACTTATATTTTGTTAATCGGCAAAAACGTCTGGATAGACCGCGAAATTCAAATTTTCTTATGGTTTTTGCAAACAGGCAATACAAATCATCAGAAAGCACACAACTCTACTAAGTTATTGAATTACTATTTCAATCAGGATATTTGAGGCCAATTCTAACTTAAGGAGTTGTATTGCTGATTCTAATGATTATAATTCTGTAAAACCATATTTGTTACGGTCGCGAATCATATTTTAATCAACATACAACCCGACACTGACCTCCAATTTATAAAAAAACGTAATAAAATTGAATTTTGCGGGCTACCTTAGCGCATCCCTCTTAACATCCTAACTTCTTGAAACCGATTCACAAAGAGAATCTTCTTTTGAAAGTAAGAGTGTTAATAGAACATGCACATTATAATTGTGTTGTAAAGAATATGTGATGAAGAAGTGAGATAACATAACATCACGCGTGTATTCCCGAAAGGTTAGACAGAGGTGTACCCATAGTACACCCACATTTCGCCGCTTATGTTTAAGTCCCATTTAATAGGGGGCGAGCCTATTGCAATCAATCGGACACAAATGTAGACTTCGGACTGCTATTGAGAAAATTCAGAAGAACTTGTAAGATATAAAGTATAAAATATTTTCTTCCTTGTCTGCCATTTTAGTGTAGCAAATAGTACAAAATCACTTACTCAGTTTTTGCACACTGCATAGTTGATTAAAAGCTGGTAAAAAAGGTTTCGCTTGATGCAGTATTGCTTGTACTAAAATAACTCGACAGTTAAGTACCTACAAGTACCATTGTTGTAAGTTATTGTTGAATCATTGTCTTCCACAATACTGGCTAGCGAGAATCTGGCTAGGAAAGATGCTTGATAGAGTATCTAAGCAACCCAATAAAAGTAAAGGTAGGTAGTTAGGTAGGTAAAGTAGCTTTATCAGTGTGCAATAATAATGCAAAATAAGGGAATAATCTAAGAACCGAAAATGAAGACGAGGTTAATAATAACAGCATTAAGTTTACTGAAATGTTCAGCCATAAAAGTTTCTTCCGTTAAAGATTTCAGATGCTTAATTTACGCGCTTAAACATATATCGCTTAAAATTAAAGAAAAATAACAAAACAAAGTCTTACCGAGCAAATTAAACGTATGAGCAATCCTTATGCAACAGGAGTATATTCCAATAATGTGTAAAAAAAAAACAGGTACTCAAAGCAAAATGAAAACACAAAATTTTCAGCTAACAGTTCACATCAACCTACTCAGTTCACACTTCAAACAAGTCAAAATCCACGCCCTTGGCACCACTGAACAAAATTAAGCGGACCTAGAGAACGTTTAGCACTGAATTCGAAACACTGTGTGTAAATATTTCTAAACCTTTGTATATTGTCTTTGAAACTTAATGTCACTTCACCCTTATTTACACTCTATCTAAAAAATCCTTTAGAAAAAATTAAGTCAGGTCAACGGCAAAAAAGTCGTAAGTCATCCGTTCCATTTTTAAAGTCAATTTGCCAGTAACGTGTTCCGAGTTGGAAGTCGGAACTGACAGCGGTTGACAGGTCGCGTGGTTGCGCACGCGCGGTCGTGTGAGCGTGCTGTGCGCACGGGCATCGGCGCCACACTGCGTTCGCGCGCTTTTCGACCTATGAAACCTTCGCTCGCAGCCTCCAGCGAGTATAGGATGTATTAGAACTGTCGATGATTCTAAAAGATTTTCTCACGGAAAGGACTCTCGATATGTAGATCGGTCTGTTGACGGCCTAACGGTTCAGAGCATCATCTCTGACTGATGTTGATGAGTCGACTTACGTTTTGTTTTTAATTTTGACGGGTTAGAGTGGTTGGTTTATTTTTAAAGTGGGATTATTCTATCGTGTTATGAATGCGAGTCTTATGGTCCGTAGTGAATCGGAGCCGAGGCTTTTTGTGTTGTTAAAGTACTTCTGTCAATGAAAATGTATTGTATTTAGTTGTGTAACTTGTTCAAACGCTTCGGCCACGTGTCCCGGTTAAATGCGTTTGATCGATTTGTTGGTGATTTATAACTTTAAGGGGCACTATTTTTATTCATTAGGATTGTATGTTTGACGTTTTTGGTTTACAATGTTATTAATAGGCGTTATAGAGAACAAAGTGGTATTTGTTTTAAATGTGTGTGATAGTAATTTAAAAAGTTTTTTATTTATGTTTTTTTTTGACAACAAATGAGTTGATGAAACCTATCTAGGTACTGGCCATGACAAAGGCTTCGAATGAGATATCACTTTCACTATCAACCTCTATGTATATACTGTCTGACTATGTTATAGACATTCATTATAGACGTTTGTTGTAGAGGCTAATGCGATCATTGAGAATAGTCACTTGTTTTTCCCGACAACGATTTTGTAATTTTCTGAAATTCGATTTAACCAAAGCCACCTATCATCTTTTATCCGTGGAATAAAATTTATGTCTGTTTTCTATGGAAAAACTGGCAAAAATATAAATTTATTATATTAAAACTTATATAGATTAGGCTTAATTATACTAGGTTTAAAAGTTTGATTGTTTAAGAAACGATTAAAAAACCCGACCATCTGTAATGTACTACAATTCTTGCAAATAAATTTCATTTCATTTCATTTCACCCTTAAGGATACCTGATAGATCTTATTTTAACCTATTTCTGGCGAAATATTGGCATTAGTTAGGAACAGACATCAAGATCCTGCATCTATTTATATATAAATGTTAAATATGAGTTGATTGTTTTAATTTTGTTACTTGACTGTAATAGACTATTTCAGATGGAATAAGTTTATAAACTAGTAGTTTTTATAACATAATGGAGAAAGCTTTATTTTTTGTTTTTTAGGATGAACTTCAAGGTGTTAATTAGCATAATTATGTAAAAAACAACACTAACTTTATCGCTATTATAACGTAATTCTCTTCTACCTATCCTATTTCTAAAACCCGAATGAATACCTACAATATACTAAAATAGTTCATTGATTATTTCCACGAACCGCAAGCCCGCTAAAAGCTTTCTAAGAAGAAAAGACATCAACGCTCAATCAAAATCACCAAAATAGTTTTATACAAAATCTCTCCCATTTTCTAAACAATATCGCCAACGATTTCATATAAAATGATCATTTGCCATAATTTTGAATAAAAATCCAAAAACACTTTTTCATAAAATATTGAAAAAAGTCGTGACCAAAACTCAATAAACACAGTTTCAGTAGGCAATCACTTTGATAGATGTCAAAACTTCACACCACGTGTAAATTATCACCCCGATAATAGATAGCCTTGATAATTTTACAAGCATTGCGTCATCAATGACTGTCAACATTCAATCGAAAAAATTGTGCGCGAGCGAGACAACACTAGCCCCGTTGTTCCGCCGCGTTGTCACCTCCGCTTCAAAGCGAACAGTCGTCACGGATCACTGCGAAAGCCAACCCATTGTAACGACACACCCGCAAACTATAACCGTCTCTTTCTCTCCCACGCAATTAGCATGGGAGTTATTTATAGAAAGAGACGTAATCAAGTGCGTTTTTTGGACGAATTGTTTAGTTTTTTTTGAAATATAGATCAACTTTAAAATAATATGTCATTGACCCTAAGTTCCGGTAAAATGGCAGTGGTTGTAGAAATGAGGAAAAAGAGTTATAACCCACACCGGGTGCTGGTGTAATTTTGCCAGAAAAAATGTGCTAAATAATACCTATCTGGGTTCAATTTTATATATTCTTCTGTGTTTATACAGAATAGGTACCTACAATAAAAACTGCAAGGGGCTCGCAGATGTTATAGAAAGAACCAGTTCATCATTTAATTTTTTTTTTTTGTTTGAACAAAATTTATTTAAAAAATTAATAAAATATTTCGAATGTATTTTCAGAGTGGTTTAGTTGAAAAATGTAGGCACGCGTTCGGTGGCAAAGTAAAGCAGTTAAAAATATATATTGTAAATCTATTTTAAAATAAAAATAAAATTGTAGCAAGGAACAGCATAACGTCATAACATCACGGCTGTAATCCCCGAAGGGTTAGACAGAGGTGTACCTACTTACCCTATAGGTAAGTAGGTACACCTCTGTCTAACAAAAAAAAAATAACACTTTGTCCGACCTAGGAATCGACACCAGCACCTCATGCTCCGTAGTAGTGGTTGCGACCACTAGACCAATGAGGCAGTCTAACAAGAAATAGCTCTTAATCATAAGGATGACTTGTTTAGCTAATGTTTTATTGCGTCAAGAATTAAACAGGATTAAAAGAAAGTGTAAATTATTTTTAAAATGTGTACATAATGACACCGAACTGAAAAAAACCACAAAAACGGATATTCTTCTAAAATGGATACTGTATTTAACAGTAGGCTAAGTTCTGCATTTTTGGTAGAATATTATTTATATTTACATTTTAATTTTATTGATAAAGAAAGATTTATAAATCGCATTAAAGAACAATTCCAAGTTAAATGAACAAAGATAAAGTGAGTGTTAGTAAGTCCTGGATTCACACTAGTAAAAGATTACTGATCTTTTACTTACTCCTAGGAATGCTCCCTACCTTTGGCTTAGTGCGCTGCACAAATGTAAGTACAGCGTGATCCTTTTCCATTGTTTTACTGAGTTGATTTTTAATAGTTGATATTGATAGTTTCTTCTCATTAGTTACTAAATAATTATCCATATTAGGTAATTTAATCATTGATTAAATTACACAGGTCTTTACTGTTCTGATTGTTATTATTGTAGGACCGTTAGCTTTTAAATTATGTAAATATTATGTTGGAAAAAACATACTTTTCCAAGTTTATAGTTGCCAAGTCAATTAGTTTTCGAAGATTATTCTATATTCGTTATTAAATAAGTATGTTTCTATCATAAAACTACAAAGCATTTATAGCTTTAAATCAAAATTAAATGAATCATAAACAAGAGTTGCTCTTGTTTTGGTATCATAATAAGTAGTAATTTTGTTAGAAACTTCTACCTGTTTTCTACAGACTGTTATTTAAATTTTTAATTACTACATCAGTAGAATTTACATATAAAAGTTATAACTCGAATAATATAATGAAAGAAAATAACATCATTTTACACGATCAGAAGCAAGAAATTCATTGTTAACAAACATATTGTAAATAAGCACATGAATTAAACATCGAACACCTTTCCACCCAAGAATTTATCTTACTGTTAGATCTCTCTAAACTCCTTACAGAATCAGCAACACCCTATACACAATTGACCACCACAAAGGTCATTGGGTACTAGTGACCGGGGGATTCTCACGCCCGTTGCCATGGCAACCGATACCACAGCCATATCACCGTCGATATTGAGCGTAATTTGTAGCTTCGTGGTACAGAGAGATTTACTGCGGAGTAGATACTAGACGTTTACTGAGAAAAGTGGAGTAGGAACTAAATGGTAAAGGTTGGGTTATGTCAGCTGTTGGTGGTAGGTGGTGGTATTAAACAATATGGTGGTAATAGTTTTGTGAGGTAACTGTAAAGCTGTTGCAAAAAGTTCCGTAACAGCCGAATCCTCAAATGCAAATCAATTTTTGTGAAGTCTCTCGAATGTGAAGTCTCCTGATATCTGTGTAGCTTTAATAAAGTAATATTGAAGCTTAGATATAATTTTAAGAACTTCTCAAAATTATGAGTCCTTTGAGAATGGGGAGAGAAACTGTTCGCCTTCTCTGTTGTTGGGATTCTCATGATATTATAATAGTATTTTCCTAGCTTGTAATAGTAAGTCTGTACCAGAGACAACTTCAATTTCCGGGTACTTACAGCTTCAATAATACGATAGAAAATGGAACGCTGATTTAAACAGTGGTGAGAAACTCAATAATCTTTTAAAAGTAGAATAACACGTAAACAAATGAATATAAATAATGACAACTAAATGTACTAAGAAACATTACGATGACATCTTTATTTAAAAAAAAAACTATCGGTACTACAAAAAAGCTAAAACTATGAAGGGTTTACCGTCGGCATTCAGACCTATACTGTCCTCCCCAACACTGTAATTTGAAAACATTGTAAAAGCCAGATACATAGCATCACGCCCTCTTTCCCCAAAGGGTTGGGCAGAGGTGTACTATTTCACCAGTTTTGTTTCAAGTCCCATGTTCTCGCTCGAGCCTATTGCCATCAACCGGGCACAGATTCAGACTCCGGGCTGCAAAAGCCCTGGTTCTTCTACACAGGAAACGACCAATAGGAACCGTGGACCTGTCGTTTCATAAGTGCCCATGTAGGTTTGTATGTGAAATAAAATAGATTGATTCATCTCATAACAAATATTAAAGATGCAGAAACGTATTTTATAGCTGCCCATCCAATGAACCACCAAATCACTAAATGTCACAACCAATCAAAAACACAACACTTCTAAGAACAAACAAATCAACTCATAAATTAACTCATTAACGATCATCATAATAAAAACCGCCCATATTATGCTACCATGAAATTAATTAAAATGGCTGCGGTGACCGGCACATTGCTGCCACCTAGCGGACTGTGACAATTACGTGCTTCGAACGCCTGGCGTGCCAGCTGGATTCCAACCAATTAGACACGAGAGAAAAACGAACGAAAAAAAGTTTGAATTCAAACTGTTCTCATTGACAGGTAATGCTGCTTCATTAGGCTGGATGTTTTCTTTGCGGTTTTGAAAATAGAACGTGTGGCTTATATTGTGATTGCTGTGGTAAAAATAAAGAGGAAATTGTTTGAATTGCGTACTAGTCTTGCAAGTAGAGTAGAAGGTATTAGTATAAATTCTCAACAACTTGAGTGGATCTAGTTTGAACATAGTTTTCTCTGTATTTTGTAGTGACGACGGATATTTTGATACTTTGACATCAAAATACCATTGAGAATTACTTGTTGTTGCTTTTAACGGTATATTTCAGGGCATGACCCAACCCAGGGCAAAGCTTAACTAACTAAAGTGAACAGTTTTCTGGAATAAGTAAGTTCTGGAAAACGAATCGGAACATATAAATCGTAGCTGATATGAATGCAGTAATTCACGTATAAGTGATTTGACTTCTTGGTATCCATTAGATTAGAAGATTATAAATCAAATAAATTAAAAACATTCGAAATACAATCGATAAGTACTTTATTAAACACTTCCATCAATCCAAAACTCCAGTAAAAGGGTTCACTTCCGACATTCTTAAAATACCAACGCGTTTTCAACTAAATTGATACGATGCGTCCAATCCGTGTTTGGAAGCAGACCAAATTAACCAGACCTTCCCTACTCCTCTTCACTGCTAGAAAATGTTACCAGAGACGGGTAAATTAACTGTTATTGGGGTTCAAACACAACTGGTGGTCTCGAACTATAAAAAGGATGGTCAATTGAGATAGAGTAGAATGCTTTATAAACCTTAACAAAAACTCTATGAAGGATTTTTAGAATACCTTTATGTAGGGAATAAAATGATCAAGAGTGCAGCTGGCCGCACAAGCATTTGTATAAAAAACTGTTATTAAAACACAGGCTGGAGGTAAAACAGGGCTTGCAAAAGACCTTTGTTATTATAAGGGTTTTGCTGTTAGTTAGAATATTTCCTAAGTTATTGCATGATAATCCAGGTGCGAGCATCATTTATTTATTTATTAATAAAGGGTAAACAGCTTTTGTATACAATAATATATCTTAAGTGAATAGGTAGCAATTACCCTTGGACTTACACAGTTGAAAATTACACGTTAGAAAAAAATTTACAAGCTAGCCTTACAGTTATCGCTTATGATGACCATCTGAAATCTTGGCTGACCAGGAAACAACCTCTCGGAAAAGTTGGTATCATCTGACGGTCAACCCCATACCACCGCGCGCGCTCTTTGTTCAAATCAAATAGCGCGCGCTTTCCGGCTTCCTGTTACATACTTCCGTCGCTTTTCACGAAATCAATCCCACAGATTGCAGAAAAAAGAGAATTTAGGCATGTCAGAATACTCCTTAAACATCATAATATCGGTCTAAATTGACTCACGGATTGACAAATAAACTGTCACTCATGGCGGGATAATCTCTAAGCTTTGTAAATTAATTGATGATTGTAGTCTGTTACAATTTGACAGGAAGAGTTTCCAATCCAGTTTCCATCATTCTTATTATAAATCTAACGACAGCATGAGGTAGGGACGTCTATGTGACAATTAATTAAACTTGTATATAATATTAAAAATCCATTTAGTAGTGACTACATGGATAAACTACCATTTAGATAGCTTGTATTTTTTTAAAACTGATGGTGTCTAAATACTCCTATGCACTATTATTTTTATCAGTATTTTAATTTATTTTCGTATTGTCGCCCTCACATGTTATAGATAATAGGTAAGGAAGATGTAATCCTTGCAAGAAATAACATACATATTCCTACAGTTTTCTCATTTATTTTCAAACGAGCCGTCTATCGCATTACTCCTTTCATGAACATCTGCTACATCCATCAATTTCTACATTCCCCACTGCACTTATATACTTACAGAATTATATTTCAATCCAGTCTGCAAGTAAAGTAATCGGGTAATCTCACACAAAACGTATTGTGCGTCGGTGGCAGTAAAGGCACGCGCACACTGAATTGTTTTATCCCGCACGCAAGTATTCGACGCACATTGCAAGGGGTACAATAAAACATATGAGATTGAGTAGGGTTGGGCTAAATCAATTTGTGATTTTTTCCCCTGTTGTGTTTTTGATTGAAAATGAGCTTTTCAAGTCAGTGTCCATATTGACACATTTTAATTTTAATATTGTTTTCACTGACAATTCTGACACCATTAAATTATTGAAGCTGTTTAGTACAGTCAGTTATACAGACTCAGGCTTGGCGGAGCACGGATTTCTACAATATTAAGGTATTGTTGGAAGTTTTTATCTTACAGCTTTTTTATAGGAGTCCGAATCATCAGTGAAAAAAAATCGGATTCGGACACGTGTCCGAATATATTGTATCCGACTCGTCAGCAACTCAAAAATTCATAATGATGATCCGTCATTACGATTTCACTGAATGCCTACCTTCTTTTAGTGAGTCTTCTTCTGTCGATGTCGTGTCGGCCATTGCTAGGTGGCTTAGAGACTAAACATCCGTAGAATCCCTTTGCATTGTGCAAAGGGATTGTAAGTAGGTACGGATATATAGAGTGTGTTGTATTGAATTAGTCTTCGGGCTAGCACAGTACTAAGCAGTTTATTATACATGGATATAGAACCAGGAGAAATAAACGTGTATAAAAGTCTCTAAAAAAATCCAGCAGATTCTGAAATAATTGAATACATTTATTTTACTACATACTTGTTTGGGGGCTTTGCATAATGTCAGTGGACGTCTTCAGACTGAGGAAAAGATGATGATTCTATCAGATACGTATATGTGTATGTATAAAAAAATCCTCTGTGGTGTAGGTACCACAAAGGGTTGCTTTTTTGTAACATTATCCTCCTCAACCAATTATTCTTTCAATTCGACACCGACTCCCGCGCATCCCTACACCTATGAATCGCATAGCGGCGCGTACGTACGGGGTAGCCTCGCGTTACGCAGACGAACCCACTTTCCATTTCCTCAGTATTACAATAGCGTTTTTATATCGACGCGTGTTCGGAAACAATGCAGCCTTCTCCAAGAATTTTATCATGAGATTTTGTTTTTTAATTGTTTTTTTTAAAGATTGTTTTGGGTAACAGAGTATGAAGAAGGTACTTACATGTTATTGTTTGAGCTTATTGGTACCAAACTGCTATATGTGCGTAAGTAATTCGAGGATTGTTGGTTAATGAAGCCAAGTATAAAATGATTTTGTCAGTACCTACCCAAGAATCAGAACACTTTATACAAAACAGTTTTGAAAACAAAATCTCTATAAAACCTCTATAGAAGATAAAATAAAAACCTCTATAGAATTTTTAAACGAACCATGGCAATAAGTTATCACGGATAACCATACAAGAGATCATCTGCAAAACGATCATACAAAAAATATATTTACTATTAAAAGTTATAAATGCTGCACAAATTAATAAAATCTATAAACCTCTCTTTAAAATGCCTACTAAAATATTTTATTTAAAATTCTAACGCTCAATTCGCAGTAAAGCACATGATAAAAACAAAAAACTATGATTTTAAGCGTTGGACAGTAATTTCATCTATCGCGGACAGGGGTCACATCCCGATTTTCTCCCCTGGGACCACTTGATAAGATCAAATTACTGATATTATGCAACGTAAGAACCACCTACGGATCAACGATCGTCGTCCTGGTGGAAGGAAATATACGGGTGGATGATGTGACGAACTTTTGAACTGAGTTTGAATGAGTGAAACTGTTAACTCAATCTTGAATTTCCTTGAAGCACTGAATTTTCTATACCTAAGCTGGAAACGATAACGTATGATGCGTCTATCATTTTAATATGGATGGCTGGTGGATGCCTGGTTTATATTATGGGAGTGACTGGAGCCAGTCAATGGGTTCATGTAGACGAGATCGGTAGTAAGTCAGGATGTGGAAGCTACTGGGCCCCAGAATAGATGGGTAGGTTAGTCAACTCGACTGACTTGAGGGCGCGAAGTCAGCACTGGACTGGGTTGAAATTAGTGTGTACACGAGCTCAGTTGCAAGTCAGAGCTGGACTGACGTACTGTACTGTCACATTACTGGGCTCGTATAAACCAGCCTGGAGTTCACTGCAATTTTATATTTATAATGTAGGTAGTTGAATCGAATTAAGCATAATACACACGAAACGTCGACTGCTGTGCTTCTGGAGGTTGCCAACTCCGCATTTTGCTTTCTTTTTCTAGTTGAATTAAGAACTGCATGTTGCTTTCTTTTTCAAGAACGGTCTGACTAATTAATTCAGCATTCGCTATGAATTGTTTTATTAAAACCATGGGACCAGGACCATGACTTTTTCGAACGTGTAACCTCCTCTCTATTATTTAGCTAAAGGTTGACAACCCCCTAGAGAGAAAGGATCTAGGGCGGTCAGAGATCAGACCAGGACGTTGTACTTTCCAAAACCATAACAGCTATTGCTCGGCAGTTTAATGAACACTATATTTTCGCAGAGGACAACCTAACCAGCTATTCTAAAGCAACCACTAAAGTTAAAACCTCCAACAAAATACCATAGCCATTGAAATTTAGACGTAAGCGCATGAGTGAATCTTATTGCCAGTACGTAGTATCGCAAATTATAATATTTATACGCCATAACTCGTTGCTAACAGCCACGTGAGATATGATAATAATAGTGTTCGCTGGAATTTAATTTACTGCTGATATAGTCTTATTTATGCTACTCATGTATGGTAAAATATTATGAGGTAATGTTTGTCATTTGTTTTGAATTGTGAGGTAAATTAACATAGGTATAGGTGTCAAGCAGCGTAACCATGTTTGGGCACAGATTACAACAGATGGTTCACTCCGCATTTTGGGTATGAAGCTACAAGTATGCAGCGGGCTCGTCTTGTCGGGCCAATTAGCAGTGTCTGCGGTAGCAGGCCGTCTAGTGGTGCAGGGCAGAGTGGAAGGTAATAGGCCACGCGGGAGGTCACCGATGAGGTGAACCGATCAAATAAAATCCGTGGTTGGAGGCCCTGTTAATGAGTGCGCCAGACTGTCATGTAACAGAACCAGATGGACAAAGATCGTGAGGCGAGCAACGACTACACCTGCGATTGGACAAAATTCATCGTGACCACGACCGCTCTGTCAAGAGCGAAACGAAGAAGAAGAAGAACATAGTCAGGAGATTTAAGAGTTACGCGATAGAAAGAGAGGCAACTTCTAGGTGAATATAACTGTAGGTAATTAGCGTTATGCAACCTGAAATGCACATTATTGTATGGTAGCAAGAGTCACTTTTTACTTAAATGATTTTGTGGAGTGAACCATCTGTAGTAATCTGTGGTTTGGTTTTGAAGGTAATGTCGCTGATAGTACACAGTCTTTTCAATTTCCTGTCTTTTGTCTTGTGCCATATGTGTACCTGCATTGTGATCACATAACCACATAAGGTACATCGCAGGTGCTCTCGCAACATTGTAATATATAATAGACAAGATTCACAGCGTAGCATCAGACTAAGTTCTACATTAGTTATATCTATTATACATTGTAACAGCGAATCAATTTTCACGCCTCCCCCTTACGACCTAGGCGTAATATTTTTTAATATTCGGATAGGTCATGTCAACTTAAAGAGGTGCCTAGAATATGAAATAAAAATCTCGACTAATTAAAAAGTTATGCAAATAAATCCGCGAAATTTCACGGGTATTCTGGTCGAAAACAATAATAGACATAGATATATTTAATAACGTCTTCCGCTTAACTATTCATAAAGAGTCATAAAAAAGCCTGTAAGAAATCGACACGTGTTTCACCTCTCAACGAGGCATCTTCAGGATGACGATTGACTTGTCGCGAATCACGCACGACGTGTTGCCACGTCGTGCCTTCAAAAACAAACATGCACATGCCTAATTTATTTCCGCAAACAGTTGTGTCACTACATTACCGACCCCATCAATCTAAATATTGAACGACTCGGGCATCGAATGTGTGCGGTCTCGTTACGCAGCAGTAATGAGTGCGCTTGCGTTCATTAGCGGCACAACACAGCGCACTCCTGCGCAGCGTCGCCTCTATGCATCTTGTATGAGACACCCGGTGAGGAGGGGTATTCTGCACGAAAGTTGCGAAAAAAGAACTTCCTTAAATAAGCTGTTTTGAAAATTGTGTACTGCTAAAACGAATTTACAAACTGTACTATTACAGCCCGTTACGGTTTTCGGGAATACCTATAGTATTCTCAAACACCGTTACAGGTTTCAAAAGAGCACCATATTACCTACGCGCAAGCCGCGGCTTGCACCCTTGATTCCCTTTTTATATTGCGTAATGGTCCCGAACCCAGAAGATGCCTGTTCACTCTTGCTTTTGCTGGGCTTTGAGGTTTTGAGGCTGGGTTATACTTGGAAGGGAACAAAGACGCGATTTTATCATTGGAAATTGAAACCCAAAACGTTTGTGAAGTTTCACCAACTAATCTAATTTGACAATATATTCACCTAGTTGTTTTTTTTTAATACAAATTAAAATCGGAAAAATATCCATTTTTAATTTATGTTTTTTAACTTACTGAACTTTTTCCAGAATCTCCCTGCATCGGTGTGAGCCAGTTAGTTTGGCGCGATGTATTGCGTATTGCGAAGCTACAAATTGATTGGACTCGTCACAGGACGCCGCCTTCGCGCCTGTCACGTCGTCACTCCATACCAGTACGATATAACAAAGTTACGCTTACCTGAACACAAACAATTGTACGCCTGTGAATTTAAAACTTGGTATCAAAAAGGAGCGGAAATTTTCAGCGCTATCATAATATTAAACTTCGTATTTTTGTAAAAATTTGGCCAAAAACTTATATATAACGGCTTATTTACTAACGCCACCATGTATGTATGGTGGCGTTAGTAAATAAGCCGTTAATAAAATACTTTTGTGTCCCAATAAATACTAAAAAAATAGTTAAGGCAAAGAGACAAGGAGTTAATAAAGATAAAGAAAACAATAAAATAAAACACTCGATTTGAACCCTTAAGTTGAATAAAAATAAACTGATGGTGATTCTATTCGTGTTGTCAATTTGCACATTTACGTTGCTGTTTTAGACATAGTTCAATAAATCACTAACATCATTCTTATCTAATAAAAATCTTCAGAAATCTCATAAACTTAATAAGTTTATAACATTGTTTTCGTATAAGTAACATTGTAAGGAGATCACGTTCGCCCATGACATGACAATGGTGGTGCATGCTTTCAATAAATAAAGACAAAAATGATCGGGATTGTTGTAGACGAAACAATATTTATGCGCGTCCTGCACGGGAACGAACCCGCGACCCCGGGCTACCGTGCCGGCGCTGGTGGTCTGAACCTACACGTGAATGTGCATCCATGGAGATATTAGTGATTACATTATTATATTCATTTGTTTCTTTATCCAGTAATATTAACAATTTCATTACTCTTTGGAGACCTACCATTTCTTTAATCATGAATGCATTGGAATCTCATCCATAAATGGAGGTATGAGGAATAGGAACAGGGTGTAAAGTTCTTCATCCTTTATAGAAAACGGCTCCTCCGACAAGACGGATGTTGTATCTGGTGGGCTACTACCTGTCGGGACGTTGTATATATGCAAGTCGCGCTTCGAACTTTGATTGCGCGATGCAGGATTTTTGTGTGCCGTCAGTGTGATGCGTACTTCGCACGTGGCGTTGTCGATAGATTCAAGAAAAGACAAAAAAATACATTCAACTTACTATACGTAAGTTACGATAAAATCATTTGAAAGATAATTGTGTCCAGTGAAAGTGGCCCAATTGCTTCAAATATAATTGGAATTGTCAATTCACAACACTACATGTTGAGTGGTTGGCAAGCTGAAGTAACTCGCCTAGATACTTAAAACCTTCAGTAGAATTTACGAGTAAAACGCACGCAACTAAAAAATCAACTCAATCAATTCTCTTTTGGTCTCGTAGACTATAGCAAGTGGATTATAGGAAAGTATTGCATTATTTTTAACCAAAATAACCGCGCAATTTAGTTTTTTTTTTTTTTAATTTAAACTTGTTATGGCACATCTTTACGTCGTGAGCTGGCCGAATATCAATAAATATTTGGCCTAGGCCTTAAGGGAGAGGCGTGAAAATTCATTCGCCGTTACAATGTATAATAGATAGAGAGAGACCACCCTTAGTCTACTAATTTATAAACATTGCAATGGTCTCTCAATGGTGAGATTTTAACAGTCTTTGTATGGCAAATCTGTCTAAAACTGACCATTGAGGGACCATTGTAACGTTTATAAATTAGTAGACTTAGGCCCCAGGTTTGGTTACTTCTTCAATACGCAAGTCATTTTCGACGTTTGTAAATATGTATTACAATGAAGTTCCTGGAAAAGAATATAGACTGTTTATTTCCTTCCTTGAGTCGCATTAGGTTTTCCTTGTGTATTACCCATATATCATCCACTGATGTAATATTGATATTTGTTTTTTTTTTTTTGCAAAAATTTATTTCCTACTAGTGATTAGCTTTTTTAGGGTTAGTTTTTTTTTGTGATTAGCTTTGTCAGTTTTTGCGTGGATGTGACGCATATTTTCCCCTAACTTGTACTTTTCATGTATGTGTTCATTATACGTCCATATATATTAAAAAACTCGTAAGCTTGAAATAAAGAAAATTATTTAAAATAAAGAAATCACATATTTAACTGAAAAGAGAAAAACAAGCATATCTATAGAATTTTGGTATTGCGGAGTGGACTAATAACCTGAGATTTGGTGTAACTTGTGTTTGTTGCCTCCAATACCAAAGTTTATTCCTTTTTTTTTTCTTTTTTGATATCAAAAACAATTTCTATCTTTGGCAACCATACCATAAATTGTAGTTATGATCAACCGCTCCAGCACAAAATCGAAATATAAAACCTCATTAATTAAACGGTCATGGTTATATTATTTAAATGGCCTTACCAATCATAAATAAATTATTACAAACGAAGATGCTCATCGCGATGACATTTATATTATTGTATACAACAAAATAATATCACATAAATGAAACGTACACATAAATAATTACATCAACAGCCTACATAAGATAAAAAAATCATAATAATTGGCCCTAGGATCGAACTCACGAAGTTAACACACGTTTTTGTCCGATACACCGTGAGTATCATCATATCAGGTAATCAAAAGCCTTTACATCATTATAAATGTGCAGTACAATGAAATAAACGTATGCATTTATCTTAACTGACTTAATTACTGGGCATTATCGGTGGCCTACTATCTCACTGATGATACAAATGCGATGTGTCTTGTCTGTGTGTTTGTAACTTTTCTTTACGCCTAAATGCTCAATCTTAGAAGCCTTCTCGCTGCAGGATTCTCCTGGAAAAACTGTGTGTGAGTCATCCAAATTTTAGCATGATGCGGGTATTTGAACTCACGACCACGGAAACGGGAAATCCCCATTATCTCAATTACGGCACCAATCATTCTGTTCAGTCGTCTTTTGCTGCCCAGTTACTTGATACCCGAAAATTACTAGACAAGTAGTTTTCAGTTACGTTATTTGATATCTGACAATAATTACAAGCAAATTTTCTTTCGGAAAAAATCAAATAATTTAAAAGAAAGAAAGAAAGAAAAGACAGAAAGAAAATTTACGAAAAATGAGTCACGAGAACTGCAAGTATTTAATGGATTTCAATATAGCATAATTTTTTTTTGGAGCTAGATTTGCCTTCAAGAACATTTGAACGCTACGAGAACAGTCACAGGAAAAAGTTTGCACTTATTATTGCTTTGTTACCACATGGGCACATCGATCGGTTTGTAAATAATAATGGTTTTCTGTCACATTTATAACTGGTATCGATAATTATTCACAATGATATCAATCGGCCGGTATCGGCAGCAGAAATCTATTGTGTTGTTCTATTAACATTTTCTCGCTTTATGATGTGTATTCATGAGTAGGATTCGAGTAATACTGGATAAGGAAAAGTTTGTATCAGATAGGGATAATATAAAAAATTTGAAGCAAAGGCTTATTTATTTGCTAGCGTGTCTTGAAGGTTTTATCAGATAGGTAATCTAACAATTGTGAAACAAAAACTAGGTATTTTTTAGCAGGTCCACATTTGAATAAAAAAGAAAGAAAATTGAACGATTGAAATTGTAATTTTCCTGAACATAATAATTACTCTGCTCAGCACTACCAAGTTTGATGAAGGGAGGTCAATTTTCAGCTGAAACACTTCAAGCTAGGAAGTGATTGATTTTTAATTTTTAGGGTTCCGTACTCGAAAGGTGCCAAAAAGAACCCTATTAAAAGCATCCGCTGTCCGTCCGTCCCTCCGCGCCCGCGTTTGTCAGCGTGCTGCATCGCATGCTTCGTAACAGGTAGACAGTTGAAATTTACACAGATTGTGTATTTCTATTGCCGCTATAACAACAAATAATAAAAATGAAATAAAGTAAATAATTAAAGGGGGTCTCCATACAAGAAACGTGTTTTTACACCTTCTTTTGCTCGATCTTAACACGGTATGGAACCCTTTTATAGATATGAACCATTACCTATCACATTTTGACTAGCCAAAAAATTAGGCCACTTTGAAACACTGTACTGAAATATTAACGGCCGGCCAGTTTTTTTCCAACTCAAAAATAACCTAGGTACACATCTACTACCTAATCACGTATTTCGAAAACGCATATTACCAATCCATCTTTACTATAATCTTCGTCAAAAAGGCATTAACGTCCGCTGTTGAGGGGCATGCGTGTATCGCAGTGATTTACCGAAGCTAAGCCTTCAGCATTGCTAATTTATAGTCGTTTGTTTGTTTGTCACCAATATCATGAACTGTGCGGACGGAACAAACTTTATTGTATAATTTATACAACAAAAACCTATTAGTTACCCTTTGTATTGAAATTTTAGTAATTAAAGGCACGATTTGTATGATATAATTCTTGATATAGGCCATTTATTTGCAATTTCCTTTCTAGGTTTTTTATGGTCTTTGTGTCTCCCCTTTACAGACGCCGGCGCCGGTTCCGACTATACATACATAATGAGAGTATTTTATGCGGCCTACTCAAATGTCCTGTCTTTGGTATTGTTCGTCGAGTCGCTGAGCTCCTTAAGTTCTGAGTTGAGCTCCACAATTACTGACAAATGCTTGCACTGTCTGGACAGGTCCACTCAAATCTGTGTGGTTCTTTCCTCAAAAGACCATTGCAGACGCTAATCTACATAATCCTCATATGGCCTGACCAGGATTATGTCTGAACTTTAAAAGAGACTGTCACCTCTGAGTTTGTTTCAGCCTTTCTTCTCAGAGTAGTCAGATAGGAAACGCCGACCTCATCTAGCCTAGCAATAATATTTATTTATTATGACGTGTAAAAGTGATTCCGATATCCTATTTACAGAAAAAACAATTTCATTTCTTTTCATTTCATTTCAATGACAATAAACTTATTAACTGTGATTGTTTTGATAACCATCATCAGCGGCGTCAGGTATAGTCTTTATTAGGACAGGTTCGCATAGGCATTATTTTATCGCGGCAAAAAATATCTAAGCATGCTTGGGACTTAAACATAACTGGCGAAAGGGTGTCCTATAGGTACGCCGCTTCCCAACCCTTCGGGGAAACAAGAAGTGATAGAGTATGTAATGTTCAATAAACTTCCCCGAAGAATCAAAGCTTGTAACTTCCAAGACTTTAATGTAATGATGTCATAAATATTTCTTGCTCACATAACTATGACGTTATAACTATGATGACCACAATATTCTCGTAACCTCATCATCTTTGTGACGTTGTTTCTGTTCTTGTATCATTTTATTTACGCAGATCATATTTCCGGAGAATAATGTGTGACTGGTTGAAAATCCAGCTCGTGTTATTTCCTTGTTTTGTTTTTTCTTTAACAATGTGCGCCTTTTTCCTCGTTATTGTTTTAAGATAATATAAAATATGACCCATCATAAACATAACATGTAAAAAAGTCTCGCAACGCAGTTCTTCTATCGCAAAAAGTTGTGAGTTATAATGTAAAACCAAGTCGGTTAATCTGTTCAATACCTATCTATGGGAGCATCTATCCTACAAATTTCTCAAAAATTGTTACCTTATTACTTAACTAACAACATTTTACAGAGACCGTATCAATATACCTAGACATCTTTATTTCTGTTTTTTTTTAATTTATGAAAATGTCTTTTTTAATAAATTTTAATGCATGTCTTAGAACGGTGGTAGAAAATTGAAAAGGAAGTTAGCAAACTCCCGCAAATAAAATATCTAGAAAAACTTAGATAAACTAGTGTTTTACTTATCATACTAAATACACAAAGAAAACTATAATTTAACACAGATATTCCCACAGGTCCTAATTACTTATTTTAACTATAATTGTCTTTATTTATTTTAACAATAGATAACAAATCTTATATTATACAATAAACAATTTAAATGATTAACTAACTATACAAATAATTACAATACTTCTTTGGGCAAAGAACCAGCCAGCCCTCTGGTCACGTGAAGTGTCGATCAGTTTGTGAGAAATTTTATTAAATTCTTTTAAATTTATTATGTTCTGTACTGACCGTAAGCATTTTTTTTCTTGATGTTTTTCGAAATCTTATAAAGAAGAACTGAGAGGTAGAGGAGCCAGGAGGTAGGTGGAAGAAGTTCAGCAGCTTCAGTGCCTTCTTGGGATCGGCTTCCAGTCTTACCAGATGCAGCTGAATACTAGTATTTTACACGGAGCTACTGCCTAATTGACCTCCACGACCCAGTTACTAGGAAACACTATACCCCATTCCTGGTCAAAACTGGTTGTCAGATTTTCGGGTGTCTTTGTAAGCTTTTGAATGTAACAGATTGATGTAAATCTTTGATTTTTCACCTAAAACTAGAGTTAATTACTTCTTCGAGTTCGTACCTGCTTAGAATTTTAATTGAAATCTGTCAGATTCAATCATCTTTGCTTTGCACATGATCAGGATAAAATGACAACTAATTTCAGTTTCCTATTATTACCTGCATAATTTGCAGAATTAACTCAAAGGACATACTCATAGATAATTATTATAATAGTATGTAATTAGATCACAGTACTATTATTATAGGCGCCATATCAATTTCCTTACTTGATTCACACTGACATTGCATCGTTCGAAGAATCAATTAAATAATGAAACCCATTTTTCCGAATAAAAGGAAAACCAACACCTATACATAAATTAAAATTAATACCGATATTCTCCACAATGAAATTGCACGTTGATTTTATTGTTATTCGAAGATTTGATCAACAGCATCGGGAAAACCAATTAATATGCCTATTTTATTATGAATACATCTACATAAGTAGATGCAATTTCATGGAATTGGTGAGATAGATCATAGGGTAAAATAGTTCAGCCATCATCTTTGAATGACTAGACCGCTGACTAGTAAGCTGTTAGTTTCCTTATGGGTCTACTAGCTTTCACCCGCGGCGTCGCCCGCGTGGAGTTCGGAAATTACCCGACGGAAATGTACTACCGGGAAAAAAGTATGAGTTAATCCAGGTTTATAAACTATCTGTGTGCCAAATTTCATCCAAATCCGTTCAGTTGTGTTTGATTTAACAAACATCCATCGTCACAAACTTTCGCATTTATAATATTAGTAGGATACATTTATTTAAATAACTAGCTGCCCGCCCCGGCTTCGCACGGGTAGCACTAAGTACTTTTCTACGGCGTACCCTACCTACCCTACCTACCCTACCTACCCTACCTACCCTACCTACCCTACCTACCCTACCTACCCTACCTACCCTACCTACCCTACCTACCCTACCTACCCTACCTACCCTACCTACCCTACCTACCCTACCTACCCTACCTACCCTACCTACCCTACCTACCCTACCTACCCTACCTACCCTACCTACCCTACCTACCCTACCTACCCTACCTACCCTACCTACCCTACCTACCCTACCTACCCTACCTACCCTACCTACCCTACCTACCCTACCTAAAAACCTTCTCCTGAGAATAAGGAACCTAACAAAAAAAGAATTATCCAAATTGGTCCAGCCGTTTTCATGTTATGTCGTGACAACGGAAAACGGGTTTCATTTTTATATAATATATAGATAGATATAGATAACGAAGTCAAAACTGTACATTGAATATTTTTGAAAGAAAGTAACGAGGTGTGCTGAACGAGTCTGATTCCGAAAATACCGTTTAAAGAATTTTTGCCTATTTGTCGGGATGTAGTACGTTCCGTATTGGTGCAGAATAGGTTGAACGGATTTGGATTAAATTTGGCACACGGATAGTTTATAGGTTAAATTAAAAAAATACACATTGGCACTTAAATACCGACTGTACGAATATTTTCCGACATCCCACCCGACTTACGTTCGAAGCCAGGCGCTTTACTTTATGTAGATAATTTCATCACCACTGCTCTCAAAACGGTTAAGGAAAACATCGCGTGGAAACCGCCATAACGTAGACCCAAACATTCGGAGACATGTGACATCTACAAACCCGCATCGTGGCCGGGGCCTGCGTGGACTGTATCGCAGCAGTGGGGACATTACCGGCTGATTTTGTGTGAGAATAGCACTAAACATTAAAAAAATAGATTATATTTTTTCAGGTAACACAAAATTCACCAACACCTGCAAACAATACGTTTACGAAACATAATCTCAAAATCGACTCTAATAAAACGTCGAAATTCAAACCGCGAACGCGAGCAAATAGTTTGCAAAGAAATAAACGACCACAGGCAAAGATCTCCCAGATTGAAATGTACCGGCATAAATACCCACGTGCCTTTAAAGGTACCACATAAAATACGCCTTAAGCCATAAATTATAAGAAACTTAAACACCCGATATAACCTCGAGCACTTCGCATAAAAAAATACTAAAACCCAGTAATGAGCAACAAAACAATACAATAAATTTAAAGTTAAAGAGGTGTTATAATTAATGTTTTCAAGTTAAAAGGATGACCGTAAATGGCCGGTTAATTTCTTAACCCTTTGTGCGGCCAATGTCATAATTTGTATGAAGACAAATATTATGTGCACACAAATAACTGTAGGCGATCGGAGATCGTGTTTTATTTTTTATTTATGCTTATGACCGTTCTTGGTTTATCTTTGATATTTTATTACTAGTACTTCATATTTTAGGTCAAGAAATATATGGCAAATAACACAGTACAATTAATTTAACTCTGTAACTTTATTCAGATTTATCTCTGACATGTAAAACTCACGATTAAAACCACTCTTCACACAATAGATCCGTTCAAAAGCTGTCAATATAAACATGACCCTCTTGCTTTTTCTTCACTTAATCGGAAACGCTTCACTTTACACAGATCTACAAGTAAATCTGGGTACAATAAAGTGCTGTGCACACCGGGACCATAAAATAGTGTGTCCCAACGTCTTAGTTAGCCATTTATTTATGTGTGGAACTGAAAAAGTAACTCCGCGGTCTTATGGACCGGGCTGCGAGTATTTCAAGTGTTAACTAAGGAACTCTCTATTCAAAGCTGTCGATTATTTATTGGTGGGTACTATCGGACTTTATGTTCCAGTGTGCGATTAAAATTCTGTGTTCAATGCAAAGACTGCATGTTTTGTGAGTGAAGGTGATATTTTCTTTTTGTTGGAACGTTTGTTTCGGAAATTTTCTGGTTTAGTTGTTACTTGTGTAAGTCTTATAAGTCTTATAAGAACTAGGTGACTAGCAGAATAGTTAATTTTAATAACATGTACCACGGGAAGGTTATCATCAATAGCATCCTTTTTAGACATCTCTCTTAATCTACATACTAATAATTAGCGGCTTGTGCATACTATCTTCACTCTTTTCACGCTGTGCTTTGTATGGTTTCTTCCAACCATTAAATCAAAAGTTGTAGTGTAAGTTTTCTTGGTAGAAGTTTTCGTAGGAATACTAAATTAATATCCTAAAACTTTTGTTTACTTACATCAAACAGTGAGTATTATTAATCTTCAAACCCACATTGAATCCACGACACTAATATCCTCAAATAACACTACCTACTCACAAGCCTCAAGAGATAATCACTCCCATAGTGGCAATTTAAACGATAATTGTACACCACTATCAGATATCTCGAGAAATATCGCAAGATATATCGTTCAATCTGGACAGGGGCGGTGCAAATTGGAATGACAAACTTCGGAGGCAGTCCTGTTCTGCTCGTAATTAAGTCTTACACCTGGGACAATTAATCAGTACCTACTATGTTATGTCGTGTCTATTTGATATACGACAGACGATATTAGTTCTGTTTCCAGCTGTCGAAGTTTGGAGTGAGTTGGGTGGTATATTTAGTTCACAGACGTGATTTTATTACACAATTTGGAACAAGAAAAGAAAGAAAAATAGGTTCATTTATCTCAGAAACACGTGCATACAGAAAGATAGGTAAACAGAAAAAGTTAACAAAATATAAGATCTACATTAAGTAATCACGAGCATATAACATGAGGAAGGTTTCCTCTTAGCATGATGTTTGCGGGACCCACAGCACAACGCTGATTTTCAGTGGTCACCCGATTTGCACATTATACATATTAATGTCTTATTATAAAAGACCTTTTATCGGTAACACCTGCAGATTAGCAGAAGTATTAACTCCGTACCTCCATAGTCCAAGGGCTAGCCCAGATGGTATGCAGAATACAGATGACAATAATTTGTGACATCTTAATTTTTAACAGTATCGGACTTTGATATATGGTAAAGCATTAACCGCAATTTACCAAGCATTTTTTTTAATAAAAATTACCTGACCGTACGTGAATCGCTGCTGGGTCGTTTCCCATGGAATGGTGCAGCCGCGCTGAAGCGTTGGCGGTTCTGAGTTGAGCTACACGAGTACTGACAAATGCGTGCACTGACTGGACAGGTCCACTCAAATCTCTATGGTTCTTTCCTCAAAAGACCATTTCAGACACTAATCTACATGGTCTTCTCATGATCTAACCAATATAATGTCTGGACCTTAAAAGAGACTATGACCTCTGAGTTTGTTTCGGCCTTTTTTCTCAGAGTAGTCAGATAGGAAACGCTGACTTCATCTAGTAGTTAAAATATTATTGACGTGTAAAAGTTTTTGTACAAACCTATTTACAGCGAAATAAAATCGTTTCATCATAAAATATACAGGAATTTGTTGAGGATGTAGATAAAATTATCATAATTACTAACATAGGATAAGTTTACAGACAAATGAGTCATGGGTACTTGATAGAATAAATAAATTGATTGATTGATTGATTAACCGTGATGTAACAACTTGAACTACAAAAGTTAGTATACTTAAAAGTTATCAAGCTGCACAAAGAAAGGATTCTTCGATCAAAATTGTAGACAACATCGTGCTCTTAAAGACCGCTTTTCATATGAAAATTAAACACTTACCATTCTATTACATCAAGATAATAATATCAGGGATCAAATTTTAATAATCTAGACTACATAAATTATTGTTATTTAGCACCAGAGCCTTAAAATATGGTCCTAAAATGTAACGGAACATTAAGCAACCGCGCAAAGGCATTGTATGGTAGATAAGCCTTTTAAGCTGAACTGTGGCTGATAAAGGAAAGTTAGGGTGTACATAGACTAGAGACAAAATTGTCCACAGAAAGACATTCGATCGATAGTAACAATAATGGTGTTCTTATTTTCAAAATATTCGTCTCAAAGCCAAATTAGCTGAAAAAACTGACAAGTCAAATCATGTATTTCAAACTTGGCCTAGTTTGATACAAATGATTTGACTTGTCAAATAGTTTTTTCAAAATATTAGTCTCAAAGCCAAATCAGCTGAAAAATCTGTTTGACAAGTCAAATCATTTTTTCCAAAATAGGCCACTAAAAGGCACTTTTGAACGTCAACGTTTACAAGAAAATAAAACTGATTCTAGTTGCCACTTACAAAAGATACTGACGGGACTGTTATTACATAACATAACATCACGCTTTGTTTCCCGAAGGGTTAGGCAGAGGTGGTACCTATAGTACAACCACATTTCGCCAGTTATATTGAAGTCCCATGTAATAGGGGCGGGCCTATTGCCATCAACCGGACACAAATCCAGCTTCCGGGCTGCTACTGAGAAATTCCGGATAGAATAACAACCAATAACAATAATTGCCCGACCTGGGAATAGAACCCAGGACGTCATGCTCAGCAGTTAGCGCTTGCGACCACTAGACCAACGAGACAGCCTGGACTGTTCTGTCCATGGCAAATAAAACTGTTTTGACTTTGGTGCAAACGCTGTCTTAGGTGCTGTCTTTGGTTAAGACTTATGCTTTAGACTAGTATGCAAAAGGTATGGGAGTTCATAATATTTATTAGTACCTAAGAGCTCCTTCCGTTTTTGGATGATCGGCGTCAATTGCTCAGAAGATATGAAGATTTTAGTTCATAATAAAATGTGATTGAACCATATCTTGATAATTGTTGATTGTTTGATAACTATTCTCTAAGTTTAAGGTATGGTGTATTTCCGCTGTATCACAGCTGCACCGTGAACAAAAACATCACGTAAGTCAGTTTTGCACCGTTATTAACTAGCCCTACATCAAATGATTACTTTTTGGAAATAAAATAAAAATCACTGACAACAAACATTTTTTTAGAGTAATGCGCAAACCGAAACGGTCCCAAAAGATCATTTTTCCCAGCTGTTCCTAGTTCACAAGTTAAACGTACTCCAATTTTATAGAGTTGTCTATCTAAATGCCAGGCATTCCTTATAAATATGGAGGCTTGGTCAGTGGCTCTCTAAATTAAGACATAAAACCTATATGCTTTGTCTCTGAAACGTGACCTAACTAGACCCATAACTAGCGAAGTACTAGCACGGACATAAAGGCAATTCTATGATGAAAATAAATAACATTGCATTCCTAGTTTTATTACTATCCTTTAGTATACGCATGCAATATAAAAGTTTTAATAATTACTGTGAGATTTTATCGAGTGGATCATTGAATTTTGAAGCTGTAAGTAAATAAACTAAGTGAGAAACACAGAGCGGCAATTCCCGCATTTTTAAGAACGTTCGCATTCGCATCTCATCCGAAATCTGTCAAAAAAAAAAAAGTCATCATTTTTGACAAGTTTGACAGTTTGCGACGTGAATGTTTTTTTAAGTACGAGAAATGGCCTTCAGGTTGACTTAGTTTTCCTACGTTCTCGTGGATTTCGTGGATGGCTGAAGAAATTGCAATTTTTGTATCCCCGTCAGTCCTTGTCCAGCTGTAGATTGGTATCGGGCGGATGATGATGAGCAACCATATCTTGTAGCTATTGCTGATTTGAATAAACTATTCTAATAAGAAATGTCCATTTTTTTAAAGAAATCCTGATCTAGACAATAGAACATCGTAATGCCAGCTTCTGGAACACCACTGGAGATGTAAGATTTTGGATACAGCAGAAAATCTTGCTCGAATACTGTTGGTGCCACGAAGAGAGCATCTAGCAACCTAAAATCTACACCTTGAAAACCAATATCAGCTTCTGCAAACTATACAAGGTGGAAACGACAATACACCAATAAATTAAACTGCTTATATCCAATGACGTTCCCAGTCTGCATACGAAAATCTGGTAGTTCACCATAGCTAGTCAAAGATTGGCAAAACCCATAGCCTGTCCATCCCATCTGTACTATTTAGTTTATTAGAAAAAATCACGTTTGTTAGGATTTATTTCATAGTTCCTAAATACTCCTATGCATTAGTATTGCCAGTGTTTTCATTTATTGTTGTATTGTCGTGTCCAAAATACTGCCAAGTGCCACTCCTATTCCTACTAAAATATACTCCCAGTGCTTGTTGTGCTCAACGATACAGTACGTACGTTACACGGAGGTAGCTATTCTGAACGCTGCCGGCACAATTTTATGTCACTTTGACGATCTTATCAAATGTGCAAATGCGGCTACTCATACTAGCACTCCAGGGGTCGCCAACATGTGTTCTTTCACAGTAATGTCAGTTTGAATATCACAAGCCCGCAAGTATATTATTGAGCTGTAGTTAATGTTGTAGGTCATTGTAGATCGAGGATTGAAAGGTAAATGTCAAGTAAACAGGCGTGGTAGTACGATGGAATGTGACTTATGGAGCCTAAACTTGTTTCCTTATGTCAATTCTGTTTGTTTCTAAGTGAGTTCAGTGACTTATTTCTCCATGGGTTGATTTTGGGCTAGTGATTATAATTAACATTATAACTTTTATAACAGGAGATGCGTTAGCGTTGATACACAGGTTAGAATACCAAGATATGTCAACTGGACTGGTCTGCCCAGTAGATACAAAATGGCTGACTATTAATAGGTAATTGTCACTGACTGTAACCATACAAGAGTAGAAATCTCATGATATTGATTTTTAAACCTTGATTCCTGTGTGAAATATTTCCCCAACGTCTTTTAAAAAAATGTTTCAGAAAAAACAAAATGTTGTCAACCCCTCACCCCAAAGCGTACCATGTTATAATAATGAAACAGAGCATACCTCAACCGCATGCCAGACAAGGACACCTGTATAACAGTCTGTTTAATTAACACCGTACCTCACCGCTAGATGAAGTTGTTGCTGGTTTGAATAAAATAACGAGGCTTTGCGTCATGTTACCTTATATCGGAGATTTTCTTTTATTTTTGTAAAGGATTTTTAGTGCGAGTGTAAGGGTGATTATGGGAAGATGGGGCATGCTGGGAATGCCGATAATGGGAGTTGATTGTGGGTTTTTCTTTTGTTTTTAGATGTTGATTAAAGTGAGCAAATTTTTTAAGAGGGGCAATATTCTTGGCGTGTGGTCCACTCTCATAATTCGTTTTAAATTATTAGACGATCTGGTGACATTGGTACTTTGTGACCTCAGGCTAACATTTGTTGTATCTTTGTTATATTGAGAGCAGTCACTACAGGAAGCTCTAATGCAAGAAGAGCATAAATGGTAATTCTAATATCTATTTTTGTTTAAGCAAATAACGAGAACATATTCGTAGTTATAACTTTGTAGAAATTATTGTAATTATTACCATAAAAATAGTATAACAACGCTTTTCAAATCACTTTTATTCAAAGCTCAAAGCATTTATTTCAAATAAACCAATAACAGGCACTTTTGAATCGTCAAAGAGGTCCGTTAGACAGAAAGATGAAGCTAGTTGCCCATTACAAAGCGTAGGTACCTATGGAGAAGAACGGGCAAGAAACTCCACGGACCCTCTTTTAAATTAAAACATAGTCGCAAAATATTGGTAAAATCATTCATGTTGAAATTATACATGTGAGAACGATGCAGTACTTTAAAAGCATCCGTAATAAAAAGATAAAAAAGCAACAATAAAAATAAAAAAATACAATAAGCCGGCTAAAAGATGACCAACCATTTTGAAGGGAGCTAAAAGATCCTTTTAATATGCTTGGCTACATAGTGTGCGTTTTATATAAGATTTAAATTTCGTTTCATTCGGTTGAAGTATTGTTATATTTTTTAATTAATTAAAAATGAATACATGGGTAAGATTGCTTCACGTGGACTTACCAGCGTATAAGTCATACTACAGCAATATCTGCTCTCCTCTCTCTCTCTCTGCTCTGAGTCCCATGAGTTAACTAAAATAAGTGGGTAACCCCCTTGTTTTTGGAGAAGAAAAATAAACAAAAAGTAAGATTTCACTACTGTCTTCACAAATATTTCATGCACGTCTGTAAGCAATTTAGGATAAGAATACGACGTAAAAATTTGTTCTTTTTTCATGGCAATTTTCGTGGTATTTTCCAACATTCATTAAAGCATAAGAAAACTGTACTTTTTTTAAAGTGACGTCAGTGGATTTTATACTTTGAAGACCCCTTTGCTTAATTCGTAAATTATATAAAAACAACATTTCATTCATACCCCAATTATTATTCGTCCTAATTACCCAAATCAACAAAACAAACATACAGTACCACGTTTTAAAACCATAATCGTTCGAACAGCGGTATTCAATTTAGTTATAACAATCGTTACAGCTGGTGGGCAGTAAAATTTTATAGTAGGCACCCACTTAACCTGTGACGTGTCGTCCCCACCAAACAGGGGCACTTAGCCCTAATAGTCACGTCGTTACAGTAAATACTCAATGGATTTTATACAGAGATCGTTTTGTGACTTACTTTTTGTTCGAAGTAAATTGGGGTAGGATTGTAAATTACTTTTCTTGATACAGATTTGCGTTACTTGCGTCAAAATGATTGACTTTCATTTATTTAAAGATAGTATTCCTATCTATAAGCATCTGCCAGACACATCAAGCACTATTGTGAATTTTATGCCAAACATCGAACAAAAAACAAAGTTGTTGTAGTCACATAATCATTACCTACCTAAGGTATCTTTTTTATTATATTGTTAATAAATTTGTCAAATCTTATATATACAACATACAATCTAACACTACATTAAATGTCTTACTAACTAACTACTATGTTTATTTGTAAACATAAAAACAAAAGGACACTAGGCGTCGTTCACATCGCTGTCATCCGGAAACGTCCCCAGAAGATTGGCAGCATTGCCACGTTGAATGGCAATGTTAATTCTTTGGCCGAAGAACACCTACCTAAGTAGATCTATTGTTGGATTTGGTAGATACCTTCAACTTGTTACAATGAACTATGAGAAAACGCCAGTAAACATACATTGGTGCCGATTCTCTTGTACACCGAACTAAACTATCACTAAAATTCCTTACTTTTGGCTATGAGAATCTTAAAACTATTCTTTAAATTCTCTAAATTTAATAATAATTTTGACGCAATTACAAACGAATGGCGGGGCAGCCTCGACGTGTTTTATATGGAATTTTTCACTTTTTGTATGGAAAATATGAAAAATACCTACCTACGTCATGTTGAGTTTTATGGGTTTAAGGGTTTTTTAAATGGGGTCGATAGGATACACCATTTTCGAAATATAAGCAAAAGAAAAGAAAAAAAAGATATAGTACCTAGTCAAACCAAAATATAGATAAGTCGTGTCACTTTAGTCTATTTCAGAATTGGAAATCGTCGCGTCGTATGACAGAAATAAACTAAATTTTGGTGATTTTTAGTCTAGTTTAGAGGCATTTGTGTCAAGAGATGACCTGTGGAAATGACAGCCAAGAATTTAGAAAATAAATTGTAAGCTACATCAACATCCATACCTTCCACAAATTATCGATTCCCATTCCCAATCCACGGAAACTGTGTACTGTTTCCTTGAGTTGGGAATAGGAATCGATAATTTGTAATAATTTGTGATTCTTAACCTTTAAGCCCGATAATCATGTTAGTTCTAACGAGAACGCCGAGAACAGAGCAATAATAAGCAGCAATTACTTTAAAACAAGACATTACGTAAGGCAGCTAATGAAAGTTTTGTTACTGTAGTCAATGGTGGTCATAAATCAATGGGGTAGGTGGTCACACCTACCACGTGTACAGAGTAATAGGTGTGCTTCTGGTTATGGATGTGGTGAAGAAAACTATGGACATTTGACTCATTGAACCTTTTTTTTCCTTCATCTGATACTAATATAGCATTATACTGGTGAAAGTTTTTTTTTATATCGGTCCAGTAGGTTTAGAGTTTATTAATTACAAAAAATATATACAAATCTCTTCTCTTTTTAATATTTGTGTAGATTTTGAGGTCATCATCATTATCTTCCTCTACACATTTTCCAACTAAGGTCGGTTTTCAGTCTGACCGGCTATAGCTGAATATCAGAATGGAGCGACTATTTACCTATCTGACCCACTCTGGTAACACGATATACGAGGTATTTCCTTAGAAAATTACAAAATACACAACTCTAAAATAGACCATGGATAATTTGGCTATGATGAAACGAGCAGTGCAAATAATAGCGAATATTATATAAGTAAAACAAACTGAGATAATTATTTCAAATGAACTTTACGTAGGAATAAAAATCTCCTTGCTTCTTCAATGGGTAAATATCAAGTTCCATATGGCGATCACTCATCATAGTGCCGTCTTTAATGGATGAGCCATTATTAAAAAAGGGGACCATGTGAATGCCACACATTTTTTAATATGGCATTTGGCACTATCCTTTAATGATTAATCCTAGCCTATAGCCTATCTATACTCACACTGTCTGTCTGCATTGCAATAGTTAATTAATTCAGGCGAGACTTGCCGGAAATCCATTATAAAATACAATAGACGTAGATATATTTAGTAAAGTATTCTGCTTTATTCCTAAAGAGTCATAAAAATCCCTGTGGAAATCGACACGTGTTTCACCTCTCAACGAAGCATCCTCAGGATGACGATTGACTTATCGTCATCCCGAACACGACGTGTTAACACGCCGAGTGCTGAACGCTGAGCTTCTCAATCGTCAATCTCAAATAAGTCAATCATCATCCTCAGGATGACGATTGACTTGTCGCGAAACAGAACAGCAACGCAGAGACATTCGTGCGATTCCCTGCATCCGGCGCTCGGCGTGGCAACACGTCGTGTCCATTTTGCATTGCATTTTATTACTATTTCGACTCAGATTTTCTATCTTTCCGCCATATTTATGGCCTCAAAGTTAGCTTGGCCTTTGACCAATTTACCCGGTAGTTGTACTAGTTGTGATACGTAAACAATAAGATGATGATATCTCAGGCCAGCAATTAAATGATTAGTATCGATGTAATTTATCTTACAATGACAGAATTTGAATATCAATAGGTCAGACTTGGAATTGTTTCCGTATATTTGTACTTATTGTATGCGCGTGGTCGAGTTTATCATTGTACGTGGTTTATTTGTAAGGTAATATAAATACTTCTTCAGATATTTTGATGTTCATACTCAAAATATCAATCAAAGAAAGAACTATTTTTTCTTCATAGTTAAAAAAATTGCACAATAACACAAGGATTTCTAACTATAGAAAATAGAAAAAAAATCTTCACAAAAGCTAGATCGATTGAAAAATGGAATTCTTCAATGCATCGTATGGGAACAATAATGACAACAATTTGAAATTGGAATGTTTCTATCTCGTTGTTGTCGGCACGTATTGTGCGTGCGCGCAGCGGTAGCATCCTCAGTCTTTGTGAAACCGAACGGGCAAGAAAAGTATTAACAGTAACCTACCTATCTTATTTTTAACCGACTTAAAAAAGGAAGAGGTTCTTAAACCTTGTGAGTAGAATAATCTGCAACTCTGCCATAGCTAATTTTTTAGACAGACTAGGAATATATAATATAACAGAAATATCATAAAATACCTACTTCAAAGATTAGGAAAATATCTCAAAAATTTGATATCTACTCTAGCAGCCTTTTTGTGATATTGAATCCACTCCACCCGGCCATTTCGGTGATGAATTCCCAACACTTATATATTTAGCTTATTATCCAGGAGCTTCAACACTGGCTATGTTACCTAACCTGCAAACACTAGCTGCACTATACCATTCCTATACCTCTACAAAACCCTTTTATTTCTTTATTTCCCCTGCTTACGGAACGATAAACAATATAAAGTGCATTACTGCAGCCCGTCATATTACAATAATAAGCAATTGTTGCTCTTGTCGGCACTGATACTTTTACCGTGATTGTATTGTGATTGTAAACATAGGTGGTACGACCACTCCAAGCGAAGCTATCGTTTCATTTGGTTGGCTGTTCTTTTTTTTTTTAAACGTTGCCCCACACTAGGAATTTCTCCTGTATCGTGGGTGCGTTTACAAACATTTAAACTGACATACACAAACAGCCAGACCCGGAACAAGTAAATGTAGGTCATACAAATATTTGTTCCGTGCGGGAATCGAACCCGCGACACGCAGCGCAGCAGTCAATCACTTAACCACTACGCCAACCGTGCCGTCAGCCGTTTTATTCGTAGTAGTATCAGCCTGTAACGTATTCCCACATCTAGGATACAGTCCTCCTCTCTGTGAGAGACTGGGCTGTAATCCACCACGGGCCCAGAGCGGGTTGGAAAATGTCACGTGTCCTCTAATTTTTGGTTGAAGGACATGCCGGTTTTTGCACGATGTTTTCCTTCACGGTTTTGAGAGCAGCGGTGATGAAATAAATTACACTAAGTAATGCGCCTGCCTTGATTTGAACTCACAAGCTACAACTCGGGGCCGTTACTACTGGACCACCAGTAGTTCTTACAAGTATACAAATCTTGAAAAATATCGATGATATAGACTGTGTTTTTTAACTACAATGTTAAGTTTTTTTGTGGGATAAATCTATAAAGGCAACCCTTCATTGTGCGTGGTTTGACACGCATTTGGTCAGTTTTGTTTTATGTTACGTACACCACGAAGCATAATAAACGTGAAATCATACGTGTAACCCAACTCATGCTTATAAATTGGTAAATACAAGTAATTTAATAATAAAGTAATATCATTAGCTTAACTTGTTACTGGACGGTTTCCCTAAATGGCGTAGAATTGACTTTATGATACGAAACAATTTAGTTAACTATCCGCAAGTACGCCTACGTTTACCAATAAAATATTATATTACTTGATTCACTTGGCTTCTTTGTAAATGTTACAAAAAAGTTGCATTATATTTACAAAAAAAAACTGCAGTAGTATATATTATAGTATCATTGAGCATCACTTTAGAGCCAGAACTCTGTTTCAGTTATCTCGTATCGGCCGGAATTGAGAGTAATCTAACTATAATGTTGTTTACACTACGGAGTTTTTAGCCAATTTTAATGCAATCTTGTGCCCGTAAAGAAAATAAATGTGCTGGTAAAACATCTCCTTTAAACATATATTATTTCACAGGACATTTTTTGAGCTTTTATGCACTACTAGGCTCAAAAAAATCTGACATTGTGACTGTAGAGCTGAAACTCAATTCCACCTGCAGTGCAGGGTCAAACAACTTAGTCTCTTCAAACTTCTATCACAAATCACAATATAATTTCATTACCCGTTAACTTCAAAACAGCCTCTAAAATTACCACTCTCCACCATTACCCGCTGCACACATTATCATACATTCGCCAAGCGCCTAAGTGCGGCCACATCAAGTGAGGGCAACAAAAGCGGCCGGGAAGTCGGTGTACTGGCCGATTATAGGGAAAGTCGCAAGCACCTCGTTAGGCTGTAACAT
The DNA here is from genome assembly GCA_914767815.1 of Eupsilia transversa. Classification (NCBI taxonomy): domain Eukaryota; kingdom Metazoa; phylum Arthropoda; class Insecta; order Lepidoptera; family Noctuidae; genus Eupsilia; species Eupsilia transversa. The sequence continues at coordinate 8,087,867 of OU611893.1, read as the reverse complement.
AATAATCGCAATTTGCTATTACCTACAGGCCACACGTAATATGAGCGTCCTGACAGGCTCTTGAGATGAGTAACCGTGAAAATAATAAGTTGAACGATAGTGTTTTATAAGAGGTAGGGGCTTGTTGTGGCGTAGCTTAGTGTTAAAAGTACAGGTATAGATAGGTAGTAACTACGTTACGATACGAATCAGTACGGATAGCCTCATTCAGTGGTGTACCTGTCACTAAAATATGAAAATGCCTTTACTATATTTATGTTGTGTGACCCTATTATAGATAATTGATTCAGGCGTGACTTGGCGGAAATCCATTATAAAATACAATAGAAGTAGATATATTTAGTAACCTATTCCGCTTAACTATTCTTAAAGAGTCTTAAAAACCCTGTAAGATATCGACACGTGTTTCACCTCCCAACGAGGCATCCTCAGGATGACGATTGACTTATTGCGATCCCGAACACGACGTGTTAACACGCCGAGTGCTGAACGCTGAGCTTCTCAATCGTCAATCTATATCTATACTTATAATAAATCTGTAGAAGTGAAAATTCTGTACATTGAAAATATCAAAAAAATAAATGGCAGGGGGTGTTACTAGACCGACACCGAACCCAAAAGTGTGATTAAATTTTTTTTTGTCTGTCTGTCTGTCTGTCTGTCTGTCTGTCTGTTTGTTCAAGTATCACGCAAAAACTACCGGTTCGATTACGATGAAACTTGGTATAATTATTCTTTAATATCCTGGGCACCACACTGGGTACTTTTTATCCCGGAAAAGTATCCTATCCTACGGTTGGGGGGTGTCAAAGTTTGTATGGAAGAATTTTAACGCGCTGTCCGATTAACTCGAAACTCAATATTTATACTTAAACCCAAAAATTAAGAATAACGTGTATCAGGATTTTTCGAAATTCAACCCCTAAGGGGGTAAAATAAGGGATGAAAGTTTGTATGAAAAATCTTATTCCTTGAGGTAATAAACACGAAACTTCGCACGAATAGTTATCTAAATAAATTATAAAGTTTGTAGTTTTTTGTTTTTCTAAATTACCCCCTTTTTTTTTTTTTTTTTCTTTTTTTTTTTTTGGGTGGGAAATCATCCAATGACTTCTCCCGCTCTGGGCGGAGCGGGAGGGTGTCAGACTTTTACTGACTAAAACCCACCCGTGTTCCTTCCCTTGCCATGCCAGGGGCCACGGTTTCCCCTTAGGACTACCCGCAACCCCGGCGGGCAACGGTCCTAGCGGACCCCGTCAGTTTTGCTGACATCTCTTTGAGGCGCGCGTGGAACACGACGCGCCGTCGACCCGGGCCTGGTCCTTATCGGGGGCGAGCTACCCATTGCTCACCGCCCGCAAGCCCGCGACTACGGTGGCCGGGAATCCTCCAAGGAGTCCCGACGCCCAGGGCGTCTCCTACGGCGGCTAGGCGCGTGAGGGCGCGAACTTTGCCTCTCCCTCACGCGCTCCGCTTCCTCCTTCGTCTAAATTACCCCCTAAAGGGGGATTGGGGGGTGTCAGTGTTTGTATGGAAGAATTTTAACGCGCTGTCCGATTAACTCGAAACTCAATATTTATACTTAAAACCCATGGGGATGTATGGGGTAATTTCCGACACTCACGCGGGCGAAGCCGCGGGCAGCAGCTAGTCTCAAATAAGTCACTAGATATTTCATATTTCCATACAGTACTATTGCCAAATTAACCGACATAGAAACAGCGAAATATTTGATACCTATTTGCAACGTTGCCCACTTTCAGAATGCACGCTCTTAATGGCTTTACATTGCTAATCTGTATAGCTGTTTCAGCCCTGGAAGATTAATTTTAGATTTAAAAAACTGCCAATGAAATGATCCCACGACTCAATTTGACAGTCAAAATTTACCTATTTTATTTATTGATGCTTTAAATTAATTCTTCCCAAACTCTCATCTCGTTTACAAAAACTGCTTTTAAAACTAACATTGAGCAAACAACAAAACAAAATATACATGCATCAAATCTGAATAAACAAAAAGTACGTACCTATCGCTTTAATCCTTAGCCTATAACAATATATCATACAAACGCACAGGGTGCCAAGTCGCGAGGTTGTTACGACAAAAATAAATAAATCCACACAGTGTTACAGTTCAGGGAATGCGAAAATAAACAACGATATGTGCTTTTCAAACACCTGACAGTCCCATTACCGCGAACTATCACTGCACACTGTACGCATGCAAATATTGAAGAAAAAATTACTACTTTCATAAACAGTTGTACGAACTACGGTTTGTTGTTTGACGTCCTGAGGTGGCAAGTAATAAGAATTTTGTTACTCTTTTGTAACTCCCTCAACCATCTCTAATCCCATGGGAACAAAACTGTTCCTAATATTCCTAAATTTATTTTGAGAACATTTAGAAAATTATTCGAAAGTAAAAACTGCAAAAAAAACGGTAAAAATCTTTTGGAGACAGTTTTAGCGCTTACTTACGCAGAAATAAACTAAAGCACATTTTGAAATTACTTGTGTGCCCATGCCAATTTTATGACTCAGTTATTTATGTGTAACATTATCTGATTTGCTTTTTATAAGCTTTTTTAATTGAACTATTTAATTTATTTTCAGCTTAAATGCCCAGAATAATTAACAAAATAAACTTCTATTTCATCCAGCTAACCGTCAATCGTACCACTGTGTATCACCTCTCACCGCGCGAGGCGCCGCGCTGACACGCAATTAAATAATGCTCCAAGTGTTCACACTAAATTCAATATCTCGCAGCCAACTCTTTCAGATCTACGAGCATTATGATTCTGTTACCACTACCCTGAACTAATAATTCTCACTGGGGCTTTATTTCCCCACATTTTCGAGAGAAATTTCTCAGTTTTGGTAATGAAGTTTGATTAAAAACTTCCAACTATTGCATATCATGGCATATTTAAATTATAACTTTTAATAGGTTGAGTATTCACTTGGAAAAAAATAATGGTATTTTTTCCGGGTCGATACTTCTAGAAATGTAGAATACGTGACATAGCATACATACCTATTATCGAAAAAAAAACACTCCTAGATAAAAACCTCAGACGTAAATTTTTCGACTGAAGAATGCCAAAAAATCTAGATCTCCTTAACTAATACTTACTCCCAGTTACAAACAAACAAACAAACAAGCACACGAGAACAAATAGTACGTAATTATTGTATGCAATTTAAGAACAGTTGTATGTAACAAAACACGGTTTGTTTCCTCCGACAGTTCCCACAGGGTAACTAATAGGCTGTCTGTTCAACAAAATATTGTGTTCGCACTGTATTTTTGCATCACTTTATATGCAGCTAAAATTTCAACGGAAAATATCCCGTGATTGTTGCAACAATCGATCCGAGAAAGCTATCGATAGTGATGTTTCTATTCCTCGTTATGGTGTAAGATGATATTTTATTTGCTGGTATTGCTTACGGGTAATTAACATGAATGGAATGAGATTTTATTTCGTTATTAAGGGGTTTTATCTGATTGTAGCGTGGAATATAATGTGAAAGACGTAAAAAGAGATATAAATATCTAAAAAGATCTTACAAAAAAGAAACAGAACAATCCGTAGGTACAGAGTTGCCAAAAATCTTACAGATTTGAAAGTGCGGGGATAGCTGAAGTTCAGAATGAACAAGGTAAACCATAGTTTCAGTGTATTTCTGTTTATTGGCCTATATTTTAAAGGAGAAAGTATTTTTATTTTCTAAACAGGCACCTAATACACACTTTTGAACATCAAAATTTACAAGAAAAAAGACTTGATTCTAGTTTCCCCTTCCAAACGGTAGTTTGGTATGGAGAAGAATGGGCAAGAAACTCCACAGTTATTCTTTTAAAATGTTTTACAATATTATTTATACATTAATTATATAATATTGTATGTGAAGACGATGTACCGAGAATAATAAATATTACTAAGTATGCCATAATTGGTAAAAAAATAGTCAATCAAATATATCAATGGTGGTGCAGGGCAGAATGGGTCACGAGGTCACCGATGAGGTGGACCGATCAAATAAAATCCGTGGTTGGAGGCCCGGGTAATGAATGCGCCAGACTGTCATGTAACAGAACCAGATGGAGAGAGATCGTGAGGCGGGCAACGACTACACCTGCGATTAGAAACAGTTCATCGTGACTACGACCGTTCTGTCAAGAGCGAAGCGAAGACGAAGAAGAATATCAATAGTTCTATGAGAAAGACCATCAGAACACATCTTCATTTGTCTCTAATCTCCAATGATAGTTTTAATTACATTATGCAACGAGTATAAAAGTGAAATAGATACTAGTGCAACAAAGTAAATCGCGAAGAAAATGCCAACACTGTACCTTTTAATAAACAGTAAAAACAATCAATGTCTACAAGCTGCAATAAATCATAGTAAAACAATTTATCAGCTTCAAGATTTCCGTAACCTAGTGTTGCTTCAGTCACTAATAAGTGATCGGTGTGAGTCTGCTCGATATAGGGCAACAGTGAGCAACACTTTATCTAGCATGATAAGCGAAGACGAGTACCACACTATAAGTGGGATGTTGAGGAGATGTAAAGGAAGGCAAAAAAAGTACAATTTGTTCCAAAAGAAACCTGAACCCTGCCAGAAGTCTCTGCGTATAATGCGGTCTGCAGTAAGGACTTGCAGAAATCGCTACTTTTACTTTTGTTATTGAAAATTTTTGAAACAGCTTAAGCTTTTAGTATACGACGGGTCGATATTACGGCAGTAAGTTTAATAAAAATGTTCCCAAACTATGGAAACTGTATACAGCAGTTTTGAAATAATTATCACGTAAAAATTTAACATAGATTAAAATTGCTTATTACTCTTAAAGGCTAGATTGTAATTAATTATTAAGAACCTGCTTATTTTTTTAAATAGATGAAAAATACAGTACCGTCAAATAAATAACGAGAGAGATGACGAGATAAAGACCATTGACAAATTATGGCCGCGACAAAGAATTAAATCAACTGTCAAAATTCGCGCCAGTTTTCTCAATTTTGACAAGCACAGATAAACAATCAATCAGTCTTATCTTCTCGATTCATAAATTACGTTATTTACTTTTCGATTTAACCTGCATTAACGGCACTAGCACTACCAACATTAGTTTAGTTCAAATGACACGGGCGCATAACTCACGTCATACCGACCATTACTGTAACTCAAAATGGCGGCCAACTATCAAAGAGAAAGCTCGCGAGCTCTCACATCATTCTCTATGGTCTAGCTAGTCTATGGCTTGCGAAACGGAGTGCAGATTAAAAAGGGTGTAGTAAATGAGGCTTTATTATAAATTATTTAGGGATGATATTAGTTTGATGTGAGGTTTAATTTTGATCGTTTTACTGGATCCATATATTGGGACCAATATTGGGGTAATACGAGTATGCGGCCTACAATAAATTAAAATAAATTTCATCATTTTATCACGTCTTTCCGAGCTCGATTTAATTCAAGTGGACTCATACAGTACCGATAAAGGGCTGACTACGTATCTTTCGGTTTCTTCCGCTTTTCCCTAATTATCCTGATGACTTATAGGTACATTCTGAAGTTTCAGACTAACAGTGGCATTATTTTCAAAACACCTCCTTCTGAAAATGATTTTAGTAGTTATTCAACCCCTGAAAGTTGTACTTATGTAAACAAATAAAAAAACTCCGTTTCAATTTTCTTTTTCATTTCAGTAATCAAAATATGGAATGAGAAGCCAATGTGTGGCTCTACACCACGGAATAGATATCCGTGCCCTACACCATGACCCATCAAAATCAACTCCAACGTTGGCCCCAACCTCTTACCTAGTGTGACAGGACAAAATTTATCAATTTACGAAGATTGTTCGTTGCTATTAACACGTTAAGTTCGTGTCTCGGGGCGATATCGTTGCTAAATATTAAATTATTGAAGTTTCTCGCCCAGATAGCACATGGTTCACCGTCGTAATGGCTTCGTGATTTAACGAACTTCTTACTTTGTGGGCGATGTTAATCAATATATTGTACCCACTAAGAGGGATTGGGTTTGTTGCATAGAGGTACCAACTTACATATGATTTCCAGATTCTGTGCTGAATTTGAAATTATGCTAATAACTTAATTTGGAATTATCCTTTTTGGCATGACGGTTTTATTTTGTTGTTCTAAGGGATACACAAATAAAGTTAGGTACATGATTCACTGTATATATTCATCACATTTTATATAGTCAATAAATCCATGTACATTAGAGCTTTCAAATAATTACAACATTTATAATGGTATAATCTGTGATTTTCAATAATAGTTTTATAACACGCCGAATTCGTAAAATTTTAAAATAAAACAACAGGTTACCTTATACTACAACATCCAATTATTAAATTAATAATTGTGTTATAACACATTGTTATGATAGGTTAATTGTGTTATTAAATATGAATATATTTTAATTGTTTAAAATTTATCTTGTCGAATAATAAATATTTAAACTTTGGAATAAAGTTGCAGATGCAACTATCAAGGAATATTAAATGTTAATGAATATTAATTGTTATAATTTGCAAACAAGATTTGGTGTTGTTCAAAGGTTACGTAGTAGACTACAATTCCATAACATTTAATGTTTTTCCTCGTAATCTACGACATAAACCAAGATCAGCATCACAACCCATTGGGGCATTGAGATCTTATCATGAAGAATTTGTATACACTTTATAAGGAATGCTATAAGATATCCTATGAGATACACTATGAAATAGATAGAATATAATTTTCTACTGTGTGTATAATAGAATTTTGTCTCATGTCTTCCCTCTTAAGTCTTGTAGTTAAGTAACTATAATTAACTACATTGAAAAGACAAGCGATTAGCACAACACCGAATAGTCAAATAATTATAATTATATAATTCAAATTCTCATTTAATTATCACACTCGTTTTTATAAAAGAACTAATATTGTCAGTGGCACCTTTGATTTGTAACTGCTTACAATTTCACATTGTACCTACAGAGAAAATACAACCTCATATCCCTTAACCAACGGCATGTACTCTAAGTAATTATAGTATAGGTCTTTACTTTAGTAATGCAAATAATTAGTCCGTTAACAAAGCACATAATTGCGTCATTAAAACATGGCACTCCAAAACTGTAAGCACTTACAGCTTTCATACATCTTCAGCATAAAATACATTAAAATTGACGTTGCTGTAAATAATTTTGAATATAATCGCTGTCCTAGAAATTAATTTCTAAATGCATAGCATTCATAAAATATAATCAATTTCTTTTTAATTGACTCTTTTAAGTCGCTAAAATATAATCATTTCTGTAAATTGCAAATAATTGACTTCTAAGACGCTATGAATACTATTGGACATTCAAAATAATTATAATTAATTTACAATTATTCTATTCATAAGATCTGTTAAACTATAAAATAAGCAAAAATAATTTTATTTTATAATTATTATTTTTACTAGTGTCAATTCAATTCCGTATTTCTACCATCGCTGTTATATTTGGTGTTATACAATGAGGAAATAATGAATTATTAGTGTTAGGAATATAGATAAATATTATGTGTTAAAGAACTATTTTACAATATCAGAAAGATTCCACTACATTTGGAAGAATCCAATAAGTCCTTTATGAGCTTTTGGCCGATAGAGGTAATTATAGTTACAATATATAAATATTTTATAGTACATAGGTTAAAATGAGCAAATAGATAACATACATAGAATCAGGACTCTAAATAGTAAATATCTACAAGGCACGCAAATAAATTTTTAGACAGCCAATTTTGTTATTTTTATAATTTTAGTGTCAGTGTAGTATTTCCAATATGAAAAAGCAAGAGATTAAAAAAAATGACTTCTTTGATCTAAAACTTTTATACGGAAAGATGGTAGCTTATTTTCTGTACGTATTCAGTTAATTTACAGTTACATTTTTTACAACTTTATGAAGCATAACTGGATTTTAACCGAATAATTATTTTGTTGCCGAATAATTATTATCTAATTAAAGTTAAAATTTTGAATAATTATATTATTCAAAAAACAGCCAAGAATGTTGTGTAATATTTCGTTCCTTTTAAGTTTAGAGCCTAATTGTTACAATTTTATTATAATAATACGTTTATAATAGATACACAACAAAATATTATTTTATAAATCAGCTTCTCATTTGAAGTGGAACCCAACGGATGCGACGAGTGAATTTATTACATATATTTTCCTGGAAACAACAATTATATTAGAAGTTTTACACTCAAAGAAAAAATCCCATACTCACACCAAGTGCATTATATTTATAGTACAGAATTATCCCAAAAAATTAACGTAATTGATGTGAAATTTCTCAAAACACTCTTCATCTAAGTTTGATATTATAACTTAATTATGCATTTTATGACTTGCACAGTCATAAAATGCACGAATAAAAACTTCCAATTACGCAAATGTGTGTAGTGAAGTACCTACAGTATGCAATACACTTGACGTGAAGTGTTTGTCTGTGAGTAATATCAGTCAAATTATCATGCTGCATCAAAAATGATATAAACATTCAAACATGTGGTGTCAAAATTGGAACAATGCAAGGTGTCAAAATTTGAAAAATTCAAAATGGCCGATCTACTTCTAATTTCGCTCAATAAAGATGTTAAATCGAAACATTTCAAGTGTCAAAGTGGTTTTGAAAAATTTAAAATGGCCGATCTACTTCTAATTTCGCTCAATGTATATAATATGTGTGAGGAACTTTGAATTGTATTGTGAGGATAGTGAGGTGAAAACGCAATGTAAGTGAGGATTTTTGGTCCATGTTAGTACAATGGGTATAAAATAATGCGTAGAAGCGTCCAAGATGTACTAGGATGGGAAGCTGCGTATTTCAAACAATTTTTTAAACAAAAGACATACAATGATAATAATTTTTGACAATGCTTCGCGGTTCAGAAGCATACCGTCGGTACATCGTCGCGTTGAAGCAGCGTTAACGCTGTATCAACGCCAGATGTGAAAGAACCTCTTATATTTAAACACAATACTCGCCTGATCTCTTTAATTGTAGCATCATAGCATCATCTATGTTCAATAATACTTAAAATTAACGACTTACCATTAAATCTACTTCTACAATACAAGCTCTAAAATGCAAAAGATTAGAAAGAAGAAAAGTTTAACAGAAGAACAATCTAGTACTCACAATGGTTAGTATTTGCTGCCACAGTGCCATTGGTGGGCGCTACCGGCGCCGCTGCCGCTATTGGCGACGTGTTTCGGTACCGAACTAACCAAACATTTGTTTAATGTTATCACCTGCAAACAGCCGTAAGCAAAACATATGCCTCGAAGCGACTAGCCTCTACACTACCCGTGTTCATACGTGCTTCGTTGAGGGGAAATTGTATGAGCTAGTATTTTTGTGCATCCTTTTTCATACTCCATTTGTATGTATTTGCGTAAAGTGGGAAATTATATGCACATGTATTTTCTGTGCTTGTCTTTTTTTTACACCATTTTAGCCGGTATGTGCAGTAGAAAGTATTAACAAACTAAGTAATTTCTGTTGATAATTCTTTTCACACATTTTTCTGGTACCTATATTAAATGAACTGTATCTTTGTGCGAGTCTATCATTACATCTATTGTATATCCTTTTACTTGCACAGTGACCAAAACTTAGTGCATATGGAACACCATGTGAAACAGTTTGCAAATATTGAGATTAGTGCTGTAGTGCAGTCATGATAAAAATGTAGGTTAAACGGTTGACTTTTAATACCTACGCTGATAGGTTGTGCTCAACTTTGACTTTGACTTACGATTTGATCGATGCCGATGGCATATAAAGTCAAATGCTAAGGCATGTTATCAACTCAATAAAACAATGTTATGCTACATGTCATAAAAAAGTCATTAGACTAAGTAAAAGTAATAAACTTAACAACAGAAAAGTGTTCAGTCAGCTGCAATTTTTAAAAAATCTGCGCAGCGTGCTGATATTTGCGATCCATTTTTGTTATTCTAACTTCTGCTCCACTGATTTTTATTCATATAAAACATGTGGGTAATGTTATAACAGGCAACATTTAGAAAGATATCGAAGAAGCTAGGGAGACAGTCGCAGAATTTGGAAGAGAAAGTAATAAGCCAATTGCGCTAAGTTCAGTACAAGATCTAACACATTAATGACATTCAGACGATCAAGGAAGGGTCAGATGCAAACTAATAGTTTAGTAGCCAATCACAAGTGTTTGTACGTTGCTAGTGGGGTGAGATGAAACTTGACTATTGCTCTGGTTATGATAGGTTTTTTTTCAATAGGGTCTATACATATTATGTGTCTCATTAAGTTGTTGTATTTTATTTTATTTTTCTCTCCGTTTTAGGGCAATTCGGTTAAAGCATCTGTATTGTTTAGAACTCGCTTTGTAACAAATTTTCTATCTACATTTTAGTCACGCTCACAGAGACTCATGTGTTCTTCGTGACGTTTATTTGCTTAAAATTTTTTTGAAGTTAAACCTATTTGTTTTCCTTTAAAAACAATATTTTTATCACGATTACATGAATCTTGTTGTTTTTGGAAAACGTAAACTATTCAATACCTTATTAACTTGGCGGATTACATGTGACATCTTCTAACCCGCAGCGAGATAGCGCGGTGGATTATGGCCCGTTCCCTCTCTCAGAGACAAGGCATGAGTCCCAACAGTGGGAACATTTTAGGTTGACTATCATGTACCTATATAAAATGTCATTGTTGTTTTATAACTTTTTTCAGTTACGATGTAATCTTTCACCAATTTAGCAGTACGTTTAACTGTTTTCTTGTTTAAAACGCCTGTAACTTTTACTTGAAAGTTGCTACGAGCGAGCTCATTATCTTCAGGACTTAACATCAGTCAAGTATCATCCCTCCCCATATCACACACATAACATTCCAAGTCACACAGCTAAGCTTCACTTGACAACATCGACTGTGAGTTAGTTATTTGCTGATACTTACCAAATAGTAGGCCTATTATAACGATTCCAATCACTCCCATTATTATCATCATCTGTAATGTGAAATATATTAAAATATAGTTTTTTTTTATATTTATTAAATTTTATTTATAATTTACATATTATTATAAGTATATAAAATAAAAAGTTTTAGTTAGGTTAGGATATTACATTTTTTATATATTAATATTAAAATTAGATCAGGGTGACTAAACTAGCTCGTCAAATATTGATATAATTATAGTTTATAGTATTTGTATTGTATACCGCTCCCTCTAGAGATGACACTAAGAATATGATCTCTATCAGATAAATACTGACGTAGGGTAGCTTTTAAATACATAAACAATGAATATTTATTACTTTATAATCAAATAAAAATAAAATGACCTTAAGATTTTGTAACCAGAACTTGTTCTTCAAACTCTTGGCCTGCTGCTCGAACTGTGACGCCCCGTACTGCAGCGCATCTGTGAGCGATATAAATATAATAAAATAACATCACGCCTATATTCCCCGAAGGGTTCGGCAGGTGTGACACCCACCGAGGGTGATGCCTATTGTGATCAACCGAGCACAAATTCAGACTCTGCACTGCAACTAGGAAAACTGATGGAAAACCCAATAACACTTGGCCCAACTTAATAATCGAACCCAGGTCCTCACGTTCAGTAGTCGTGCTAATAATTACCAGACTAACGAGGCTGATCAAAACTTTTTATTGGTCCACCATATTTTTTTTTATATGTACCAGGAGCTAGCTAGACACCATCATGTCATTCGTACGATGGCACATGTTTGAACAGTCATTCACAATTTGATGTCACATTTGGTGTCACTCACAAATGCAACGCCCGTGTTTTGTCCTCGTAAAATGTTACGGGCACTTTTGTTATTACGGGTCTTGTACGAAGCTTTTCAGTTGAAAGCACTTTTGTAAAGCCTCAAGGTTTTAGATATGCACTTTACTTGAGACCCATGTGGATATCTACATGGAGAGATGATGGTAGAGGATATCCTCTACTATCATTGATAATATATAATATAATTCTATATAATATAATATAATTCTATATAATCTATACTTATAATAAATCTGTAGAAGTGAAAATTCTGTACATTGAAAATATCAAAAAAATAATTGGCAGGGGGTGTTACTAGACCGACACCGAACCCAAAAATTTGATTACCATTTTTTTTGTCTGTCTGTCTGTCTGTCTGTCTGTTTGTTCAGGCATCACGCAAAAACTACCGGTTCGATTACGATGAAACTTGGTATAATTATTCTTTAATATCCTGGGCACCACACTGGGTACTTTTTATCCCGGAAAAGTATCCTATCCTACGGTTGGGGGGTGTTAAAGTTTGTATGGAAGAATTTTAACGCGCTGTCCGATTAACTCGAAACTCAATATTTATACTTAAACCCAAAAATTAAGAATAACGTGTATCAGGATTTTTCGAAATTCAACCCCTAAGGGGGTAAAATAAGGGATGAAAGTTTGTATGAAAAATCTTATTCGTTGAGGTAATAAACATGAAACTTCGCACGAATAGTTATCTAAATAAATTATAAAGTTTGTAGTTTTTTGTTTTTCTAAATTACTCCCCTAGGTTGGGGGGTGTCAGTGTTTGTATGGAAGAATTTTAACGCGCTGTCCGATTAACTCGAAACTCAATATTTATACTTAAAACCCATGGGGATGTATGGGGTAATTTCCGACACTCACGCGGGCGAAGCCGCGGGCAGCAGCTAGTATAATATAATTCTATATAATATAATTTATTTTAATTGTATAGGTATTAATAATTTATTATTCATTTATTCATATAAATATTATATTATAGATAAAATATATGCATCAATATATCAAAATATATAAATTATCTAAAAAAATACAGCGAATAATTACCTGCTCTGTCGTCGAGTTCAGATAACTTCACATCTCGGTCGAGCACCTTGTCCATGTTCGTCTTCATTATGTCCACCACCTGAACAATAAACAGTGACATTTAATAATTGAGTCCATGGTATTTATCCTATTGTTATAGAGAAAAGATGCCTTCATAAACAGGGAATAGAAAATAGTTTATAGGCCAGGTAAGCAGGTTCAAAGGTTTACAGGTTGAGAGGACATGATTACCTTTAATTATCATCTAATAGCTAGGTTACAAAGTATTACATGGCATTAAGCCCCAAAATAGACAGTTAGTCTGTATCTTGGAGTTCTCGAAAATACCTGGAGTTACCGACATAGCTTGCAGTAAGCAAGCTGAAGTGGCAGTGGGCTATGTTTGTGGAAAGACTGATGGCCGGAGGAGCAGACGAGTCCTGGAGTGGAGACTCGGCAAGCGTAGTGTGAGACGCCCCCAAGTTAGACAGACCGACAAACTTAAAATAGTGGCTGAGAAAAACTGGATGTGGAAGGCAGGGTGTTGTGGCGCAGCTTGGGTGAGGCCTATGTCCAGCAGTGGACTGCGATTGGCTGAGTTGATTGGGGCTTATGAGAGAAGAAACGAATAGAAGGAACGACCATTGTTCAGCACTTTAGCTCACTGTATGTTGGCGACTAGAAACCGTGATGTTCAGGTTTCCTCTCAATGAATTTCTAGCTAGCATGTCAGTGGGATCTTAGCCTAAAGTCGTCAAAATGTAATAGGCCCATTGACATTTGTCATCGTGACGTAACTTGTGAACTTGGAAAGAAACTGAAAGAAAAAAAAAAAAAACATAAAGTGTTTTAAAAACATACATATTTTTAACGCATTAAATAATACGGTTACTTCACTAGTTACGTCGCGATGACAAATCTCAACGGGCCTATTAGATTTTATCGAGTTTAATAACTTGAATGATTGAAAGTATTCGGATTAGTGATGATATTTAGCGCTTAAGAGGAAACTCTTATATTCATCCATAAGTTTCAATGCCTACCAGTAGTACGGACTGCCCAATGCCTAGTATGGACTGCCTATTGCCTACCTTGCATCTTCTTGTATCACCTTGCATTACTATTATGTCAGCTTACCTCATCGACCTGCGCCTGAGTCTGCTGCAACCGCCTCTGCGCTGCAATCTGCTGCGGGGTGCGGGGTCCTCCGATGATCTCTCCATCGGGTCCTGTCTCTCCCTCCGGTGGGGCCAACCCAGGTTGAGTGGGACCAGCTTCGGCAGCCCTGGAAAAAATGACAGATGAAAATTTTAGTCCTTATATATATGAATGTTTCCGATGTTCTTTCTCTAGTTTACAATGAAATCTATCTTCTATTTTTATATTAGTTATATTTTTCTCCAAAATAAAGCTATATGTTCAGTCTTGCAACCATGCAAGACTGAACATATAGCTGAAGATGTAGCTTTTTGAATTTGGAAGATATTAAGATCCTTAACAGATGTAAAGCTGCAATAACAAGGATTTTTCTAAACTCCTCCCCTAAACGAATCCAACATTGTAATATAGTTAAAGTTTTTATGCGAACAAGTCCAGAAAACCGCTGATAAACTAATGAATCTAACTTTACTCATACAATGTTACAGTTAAGTACCTAAATAAGATACAATTAGTAATTTTCCTCAAAAATCTATAGGTAATATCAACCTATGTTTACTACCGGATCGAACATTTCCTCTTTTCCAATAAACAATTCTGACGCAAACATAACTGACACCTGCCAATTGTGTACCGAAACCAATTTCTAATCAATTGATTTCAAGACACGGTAAAAAACAAGTCAGTAAATAATACTTATATAATTATAGATAAACTGATTTCGGGCATATGGGCGCCATGGCTGTCTCGAATGAAGCGTAATCGGGGAGTCCAATTTTCGAGCAACTGGGGCCGTATATCGGCAATAACGCGGTTAATGTTGGCTTCCAAGTGGTCCAACGTCTGTTGTTTATCTGTGTAGACGTGTGACTTCACATATCTCCAAAGAAAGTAATCCATAGGTGTGAGATCACACGATCATGGACGGCCAGCTCACAGGACCATTGCGCGATACTATGTGCTTTGCGATCGAATGTTTCCCGCAATAAGTTGATGGTGTCGCGCGCTGTGCCTTATCATGATGCCCATATGCCCGAAATCATTTTTAAGCACTATTGGCATAAGAATATATTTTCAATAAAACCAATACCATGATAATGAAATTTATTTTTAGGTGTTTTATTTCATTTTTAATTTGTATAGGTACCTGAAAAAAATACCCGTTATATATAGGTAATGATCACTGCTGGGACATATAGGCCTCCCCGCGGTGAAAGGGAGTGGGCCATAATCCACCATACGAGTCCAGTGCGGGTTGGTAGATGTCACATGTCTTCGAATTTTTTGCCTCACGATATTTTCCTTCACCGTTTTGTGAGCAGTATTGATGAAATAATTTACACAAAGTAAAGCGCCTGCCTGGGTTCGAACCTACTAATAATCCTTATTCTATACCCAATAAAAAGTTACGTAAGTATATAAAGTGATGAGTATGAAAAAAGCTTCGTAACAATTCGGCTAAGCTCGTTTATCTTCGTCAACTAGGTACACAAGGCACTTACAATAACAGACACGCGAGTGTAAGATAATATTTCAAGGTAATTTAGAGGGTTGAAATCTTGCCAAATGTAAAGTTTGCCGAGAGCTTTATTCTCTATGGTTTATCTTACGTAAATACTCCGCAGTGGGAAACTAGGGTAAACAACTACTGCGGAAAATGTTGATTTAGATATGGTAAATGGAAATCTGCTTGGATTGTTTTAATATTTTTGTTTCACACTTTCGGTCTCCCATTAACCACATAGGGTTCAGGGTAATTGTATTGTGTCTGTTTTGCGGACAGTGAAAGTGTTAATTTATAGTGTTCGTTAAGAAAGATTGATATACCTATAATCTTATATTCACATAATTCATCATTCCACCACCCAAATTAATTAAATTCGGGGGAGTATGTAATTTTTTCTTACAGAATCTTTTTAAATACAGAGCCATCTAGTATAAGTTTTTAGAAGGTCTCATAAAGCTACCACAGACAAGTTATCAGTCATCTCAGTGTTCACTTCGAACCTTTGAAGCCGTATCATCTTTCACGAAATTAACCCTTTTTTTGCTGTTGGGAAATCCTCATCAGAATTCTACCGAGTAAAGCCCTGTCGAGATCCCGGTAGATGCTCGTACATTCGTGCGCACCTCCGACTAGTATCAGCCCATCATGCCCGCCACAAAACCCATCCTGATCATCAAAGTAAGCCGTCTTTTCTTTGCTCTGCCTCTTTTGTTATTGCTATCAACAATCATGTCTAACACCGTTCTTGTCAGATAGTTTAATTTTTCTTAATAATAATTAGTTAATTATTAATTATAATTATTTATTCAGTATTGTCATAACCGTCCACGACATAAACAAATGATTGTCTTTTGTTATAATTTATTATAATCTTAGTCTATAGTGTAATAATGTATGAATGTAATTGCAATTACAATGGCAATACAATTGTAATTGTAATTACAATTCAAGAATATATTCTTGAATTGTACTAATATGCACTAAGTTGGCTGAAGTAAAAAATTATGTTATGTTAATAAAATATACCTGAGTACAACATAACCCAACATGAAGATTTAGCATGTCAAGTTTGGCTTTAAGTTGCGAAAGTTGTGACCCTAGGGTACGTCCCGGTAGTCACTGCGGTACTAAAATCTTAACTTCTGTTGTCACTGCTACCTTCTTTCTACCGAATAATTAATATCATGTAATTTATCTTCCGACCTTGTCGTCAACCACGACACGAATTAATTAAAAGAAAATTAATTAAGTTTTTATAAAAAGCTGTTTGTTTTACTTGTTACTTTGTTCATTTTGATGTTTTATAATCTAGAATTTATTAATAGAAGTTGACCCGACCAAGTTTCTATGAGTTCATACAAAATTCCCATAGAAAAAAGGACGTTCAGTTTACCCTGAATTAGAAAAATTTCCGGGATTTTTTTCAAATTTTCTTATCAAAAGAAACTTAATTCAGACTATTACGAACATTTTAAATTAGAAAATAATCAAACCGTCCAGCCGTTCTCAAGTGATGCGCTTACTGATGGACAGCGGATCATTTTTATTTATGCAGGGTCAAATTAAATTAGCTAACAAAACTCCTCAAATATGACGATAAAACAAAACACAACATAATTTCAAGTTAAATACACTACCAGCGTTTAGAGAGTTTATTAAGTTAAGAGTTTAGAATTGTTTATGTTTTATATTATTAGTTATCGATAACATCACAGTCATCTGCAGAGTTTCGCTAGCTAATTTTATTTGACCCTGTATAGATAAAACTATGAAACCTCAACCTTGTGATTCAACAAAGTTTCTTCAGAGATAAAGTTAAAGTTATTTAAGTTACAGCTTGATAACATTGTTCAACTTGAAAGTACATTCAACGTAGTTCGTGTCTTAATCGTTTAGTCAATTTTTAGTTTTACACTTTCCTTGGAGCAAGTTAAACTAGTTTAGGTATTTGAAGAAACGTATGTTAGGTCGTCACGTCAACTTAGCATGAAGTTTCTCTACAAGGTAGATTATTCAGTAGTGTTTATTTAAAGAAACGATGGATGGACTGTGTGAAAGATGATATTACTAGAAAAGGGGTGACTACCGAAATGACGACTGGAAGAAAAAGACATGTTGCGCCGATCCGATAATAAATTGGGATAAGGGCAGGAGAATGACCTTCTATAAAAAACATTGGGAATATCTTCGTCTAAATATGTTCATGGAAAAATATGAAAAGGATGCTAATCATATTATTATCCAAACTCATTTATTCTAATCCGGAGAAAAATAAAATGCTATATTCAAGTTATTATTTTGTTCATGAATTATTTTAGAAATTCTGGAAAGAAACGCTGATACTTAATGCCAATGTCTCTTTAAAAGTCCAGTTTTTTACCGCAAACCCTATTACATACAACAAAAAGTTAGGACAATGTCTGGACTGGCCTTTGAGACAAATGCCAAAGCCACCCTAAACAGTAACGCTAAAGAAAACAATCAACCTTGCTGAATTATACATCAGTTCCTACAATACACGGAACTCGCAAACGGTTGGTTCTAAACGTTAAACCTTGAAACTGTCTCGCCCATATCGATCTTAAAACGATGTATTATGCACAATACTTACTTACTAATATTATAAATGCGAAAGGCACTCTGTCTGCCTGTCTGTCTGTTACTTTT
Source organism: Eupsilia transversa (assembly GCA_914767815.1). Lineage (NCBI taxonomy): Eukaryota > Metazoa > Arthropoda > Insecta > Lepidoptera > Noctuidae > Eupsilia > Eupsilia transversa. Next base: position 8,069,597 of record OU611893.1, on the reverse strand, counting down.
TCACGCCTTACTGATTGGTTAATCAGTAAGTTATTTGATAAGTATGATACCTGAACCTGGGGCCAGCCCAAGAAGGAAACAGGCTACTTTTCATCCTTTATAAAAATGATGAAATACAAAATACCCACAGACGAAGTCGCGGATATCAGCTAGTATAAAATAATAGCTAGTTTGGTGACAAATCAATCGATAGGAAAAGATGGCAAACTGCCAGAACCACGTCATCATCATGGCAATTGGGGCTGGCGCTAATGGCACGGAATGCTGTATTACGTGATTGTATGCATGGCAATTAGTTCAATTGCCGTGGAAAAATGCTTTTTGCTGGTAGCAAAAGGCCTTTTAAGCAATTTTTATTTAGTGTTACATTAAATTAAGCTACGATTTCCTATAAAAGAGGTTCCACAGTTATATTATAACGGTCGTCATGATCTGTATTTGACACTAAGATGTCAGTTGACACAAAAATGCTTTGTTTTTGGATAGCTATTAACGTATGACCGTTGTCCGCAAAGCGATAATTAGCTGTTGTATTGATTGAATGCTATTGTCAACAGCTCTGCTATAATGACATTTGCTGCAGAGCCTTTTTACCAGCAACCATTAAGCAGTCTTTTCACTAGCCATCGATAACTTTGCCAGATATTTTCTGACTTCATCTCATGAGGAAAAGGTTGGCAGTCGTAGTATCAGGGCTATAACATCTATGTATGGAAGATCGTTATTTTATCAGCTAAGTATAAATCGGCACAATAAAGAGAGAAGGACATTATATCCTAAATTAAAAATCTGTGCAGGCATCCAAATGCTCCAAATATATTGATAAGACCTTGTAGTAAAACCTCACTTTTCTTGATCGGTCATACACCCTTTACGACACCCATTTCTTTCCATAATCTCCCCAAGTTCACAGCCAGGTACACTCGAGTGAATGTGAAAACAAATCCTTCTTTGACACAGCCATTTCAGAAAAAAAATAACAAATATTTATACAAGGAATTACCCCGTACCGTATTCTACCGTGTAGTTCATAAAAGTACAATGAGTGTGAAAAGTGCCGCACGATCAATTTTAATAAGGTTACTTCGTAGAAACTTGGTCGTTACTACAAGCTAATCAAAATGTATGCAACTTTTATGACCGAAGAGTTTACGAAGGAAACTCGAAGCTAATCTTTCGTTTACAGGGAAGGCTGTCATTTTTTTTAAATCGTTCATTTGTGGATAGATATATTAGTAATTTTAGCACAAAAGAAAAATGGAGATATAGGTAAAAGGTATCTTTTATTGTTTCAGTATTAGCAGGAAATCTATTTTTTTGGATAGAGTATACCGTCTACATCTTATTGGCTCTAAGCCAACAAAAAGGGTGATTTTATTAATAAAAAAAATAAAAATGTTTACTAGCAAGATTTTTATATCAAAATTATTTGTTGTAGCTCTCATTCTAAATAAAGCTGCAATTAAAGTACTTAAAATTCACTGCTAGAAAAGTCTTTCAGGATATTAAAATTCATTCACTGAACTCATTGAAATCGATATCACTGAATTCAAGTTTAGTTTGAAATCGGTAACTTGAAATACTGCGACATTGTAGATACTTTGCGGCATGTACAGGCACCCGTTTGTTCGCTATTACATCGAGCTATAACTTGAAAACTGTTGCTTCGATAAACACGCTAAGCATTTCATTAGTAGATTAGTATAGAAGATAGGCATGCATGTAAGTACATCGCTTCTACGGTTCAAACAATCAGGATAGCTAAAAAAAAATATTTTTTTTACAAAAATAAATTGCCAAATTACGGGAAATAAATACTTTGATCGGTATTACCGGCTTTTCCGTACTTTGTTATTCACGAAATTTAGAATCTGCCTACATACAATTTTAAATAATTCATAAGAAAAAATTAGATGACGTTAAAACCCGCAATTTTCCCAAACAATACCATAGCAGTTCGAAAAAAAACAACTGAATATCAACCTTCTAAAAATTCTAATAATGAACAACGAAAAATTCAACTTACATGTTCAAATCTTCACTCTCACTTCAATTCAACGAATCAATTAAATAATAACGCGTTTAGTTGAATTATTTCAGCGCTTGCTTTCAGCGTTCAGGCGAGCTTTCAGCAGCGGTGTTGGCGCAAAGTGTGACTGGTATCGGCCGCAGTAAGGTCGCGAACAAAACACTTCTGGTCGAGCTTTTTGTCATGATAGCTTTTAAGTTTTTATTTTTGGGTATTTTAAAGATGTAATGTTTGTCTTTAAAAGTAGAGGTACTCTGGTTTCTGTAAGTTTGTTTGTAAGTTTCTTTTGTATTTTTCGTGGAAAAGGGTTGTGTTATTTCAATAAAGCGAATGATAAAAACTGCATCAATTATGCTTTAAAATAATTGTGTTTTATAGAACATTGGTTGTTTTTTGGATGGCAGATGCCCATATAATTTATATCATGCTTAAGTTAAAATATCAAACAATAAAACTTTTCTGCTGCATTTTTATACTAACATTAACATTTTTATAAAAAACGCATATTATGCTTGGCATCCAATTAAGTGACTTTCAGTAAAATTAACGAGGTTTTGCGAAAGCAATCCTGACAACAAAATATTTTATAACATGGCCACAAGTAGTTGACAGTAATTATTTTTTAATCGTGATCGAACAGATGCCTTTTAAAGTGAACTCGAGCATTAGTTATCGTATAGTTTATACATATCCACGCATCGAACAGAACTAGCTCATTTATCTTAAATAAAATATCTAAAAGCAACTTCTGTCTCCACCAGTACCTCGCGAAAGCTTTCCTCCACGCATGCGCAAGCCACTGCGTGTGTGCACCCCCATCGATTTCTCCCACTTGTGGGGTAGGTCCGGGGCCCGCTGCACGTGTCGCATTCGCCACCCCATCAATGGACCACCCCATACTTAGGTACCTATAGCTTCCGCATACATTGTTGCGAAGATCATTGAAAAAATGTTTGCTCCTGAGCTATTCCTATGAAGAATTAGGTTCAGCTTACTACACATAAAGGGTGTAAAAATTCCAATCCGATAGTCGTTATCTACGAATTCCGTTCATCAAACTTAGTAACATTGAGCAAAAGTTATTGCCGGATTTTATTTTTGGTGTCAAAAATCGTAGTAATAATCGTCGTAAACTACAGAACTTAAAAAACTTGTTTTCGTAAAAAACGTTAAAAAAGGGCCTGCTGGTTACGGAAATATTGGAGGTATTTCAATATCTCCGTAACCAGAAGGTTCGAGGGTATGGTCTTTTAACCCAACTGCACCAGAAGGTGGGTAAAGTTTTTCGAGAGTATGATGCATGTATTTCTTTGGCACGCTCTGTCTCAGAATGATTTCTGGATTTTAGCATATGAGGAGTTGTTAGATTCGTCTTAATAGTAGGAGTGATATTATAGTCTATATAATATCTATATATATAGCATTCGCAAATACTAAAGAAGGAAGAGGAAGCTTAAAAAAAAAAAAATGGTACCAAATAAAAGCTGGTATGCCGTAGTAGGGTACCTACATGAATGGGAAAGAAAGTGCAGTAATGTATTGTATACACTACGTATATTATATGTTATTTAAAGGGTTTTCAGGGTGTGAGCAAATCGTTGTGGGAATGTGCGCACTTCATGAATGCTTATAAATTACCCCCCTACTTAGCAATTAACGGTTTATTACTTTGAGTCAAGGTCAAAGTTTTGTTGCATGCTGTATATTTTCCAAAAGTCCTTTTATGGTTTATAGGAATTATATCACTTTTGAAAAATCTAAAAGTGAAAAAAAAATGGACACTGGACAATAAAGGATTAGGATTGACAGTGAAGTAGTGTCTGTTTTTTCAACTAAGAATAACCCGTACCGAACGCTTACCGATCGCCTATATTTCAATTGATCCTTCCTGATTAGGTCGGTATGTGCGGGGAGCGACACATACCGAGCTAATCAGAAAGGCTCAATTGAAATATAGGCGATCGGTAAGCGGTCGGTAAGCTTTCGGTACCGCGTATACCGAGCATACTGATGTCGCACCGCTGCTGTACAGACAAATCAGAAAATGGCCTTTATTTGCAAAAAAAGGACCGCTGATGTCCTTAGAACATAAAACCCTTTCCCAACATTTACGACACTTAAACATGGAGAGGGGTCGTCCATTGTGTTAAAACTGCTGATGCCTAGATACGATTTTATGTAACCAGCCTAGATTTCTAGGTCAAGGTTTTTCATAACAATTTAGTGCTAACAATACAATTTGCTGAAAGCTGCTTCGTTACCCAGCGTGCCTTAATTTTCCGCCCTCGCGACTTCCAATTGATTTCCATCACAGTTCATAAAATTAATCTTCAGATGAAAGCTAGGCTTTAGATTTGTAGTTAACGTTCATTAATTAATATCTACGTTGTGTTAATATTTTTATAAAGGTACAGAGAAAAATTATTTTCAGAAATATGATGTGTCGTTCATTAATCTTCTTTCTTATATATTTATATTTTTAAATATTTCTTAAAATAAAAAGATATAAAATACTTTTAATAATATAACAAAATACAGGTCCGCCGGTGACAGGAGCAGGGTCCAAGCTACCGGTGGTTAGCGCTGCGGAGACAGGAACCTTCTCTCTATGCGTTCCGAGTCCAGGAGTACTGGTACTGCTTTCTGAATCAGGCCCTTGATCCAATCGCCTAGCGAGATTCACGAGAGATGATGATCGAGGGTTACGACAATCGGCAAAATAACAGCCGAGCTCACATTCCACATTGTCAACAACCTCGTGTGCTAAGTGCAGATATTTTATTTGTTTCTCTTTCTCAGATTTCACGAGCTTCTCGTCATGTAACATCAATTATCATTGCGAGTACCACCGTTCAATATTTAGCAAAAAAAGCCGAAAAAACATGTTTCTTTATGGGAACCCCCTTTAATTTTTAACTTTATTTTATTTTTATTATTTGGCAATTCAAACACACAAGCCGCGAAACTTTCCCGGATTCTTTTACGGTTCATGAGATACAGCCCGCTGACAGACGGACGCACAGACAGCGGAGGCTTAGTAAATAGGATACTGTTTGGCAGCCTTCGGGTACCGAACCCAAAAAAGTAAGGTAGCGGTTACATAATACATCCATATTTTGCCGGTTATGTTTAAGTCCCATGGAGGCAAGTCTCTTGCCATTAACCGCTGAAAGCTTGCAATTTATAAGCTTTTCTTGACAAGGACGTGTCCTTGAACCAAGGAGTCAACTTAATGAATCACTTAATTCAGAATTACATTCCATACATTGTTAGTAAAAAATACTTTTATAAGTATGTTAGTAAATTATTCATTACCATTATTACTTATTTACAATTGAGCTATTTAATATTATATCGGGCAACTCCAGAACCATTCAAGATTTAGTTTATTGCCAACTAAGTTAAAAGCATCAACTACGTACTACTAATGTGCCCCATAAGTCTACTTTTCAAGTACTTACGTTTGTAGACGAGACTTACAAATAGTTCGGAGTCAGAATCTAATTAATTTTAATTCATTTATTATTATATTATAGTTTAACATAATTTAAAGGGGCATATAGTTTCATACAGTTTAAAGTGGCTCGTTGTTAAATAATGGGTTGATCGAACGTTAAGCTACACTTGGTTGAGGTCGGTCCGTGGATTGTGACCATCCATTACATATCGAGACCTTTCCGTGCCACGGAAAGCGTTAAGCTGTTGGTCCCGGTAGCTACACTTGCTGAAGTCGGTCCGTGGATTGGTGACCATCCATTACATATCGAGACCTTTCCGTGCCACGGAAAGCATTAAGCCGTTGGTCCAGGCTGTCATTCGTAGATCTTCGACAGTCGTTACGGGTAATCAGAATAAAGTCTGACAACCAGTCTTACCAAGAGGTATAGTGTTACTCAGTAGGTAACAGGATTGTGGAGGTCGGATAGGCAGTCGCTTCATGTCAAATACTGGTATTCAGCTACATCCGGTTAGTCTGGAAGCTGACCCCAACATATTTGGGAAAAGGCTAGGCACACGATGAGTCATAAGCTAATTGATTTTAATTCACAATGTTTAACCTACCTACCGTGTATTGTTCAGGTTGTTTCAGCACGGGTGAATGGCCTTAAAGCAATGTTTTATAGCACATTATTAATTAGCGTTATGACCCGGTTTGAAAAGTCTACCCGACTTGACCGGCCACTGTAAAGTAATGAGGTTAGCTAGACGCTTTGAAAGACTTTTCTAAGTAGTTTACCGTGATTCGGAGTAACTTGAACATAGGTGGGAATGAGGAAATATAGGCACATCAGAATTTTCACCTTTATCTTCTTTGTCTTGGTTCAAGCTTAAGCTACTGTACTTCAAGCCTAGGGGACTTTGGGGGACATTTGGTGATCTAAGGTGTATTGTAGTATACAGGGTGTAAGGGACAGGCCTCCGCAGACTGATGGGGTGAATTCAGTATATCGTACTAAGATGACCGGTACATTAAATTATTTCAGGAACGTTATGAGAATCCAATGAACCTGATTTGTCGCGGCGGGGTGGACGCCCGCGCTCGGTGATTTCAGGCGTCGTTCGTTAGAGAATTTCAACATCCATTGCTGATTTTTTTATTTTAGCTGTGTTATTTACATTAATGGAGTACTGCGTACAGAGAATGTGATTTTACATTGAAATAAAGGAATAGCAACTGAAATCACGATTTAAAAAAATACAATTTTCCTGAGAAAATTTTCAGTGGAATATGATTCAAAATAAGGAGCTGAATGCACCCTGTAAATTTGCGGAGGGCTGTCCCTTACACCCTGTAGATGCTGGCGCAGATTTGAAATCCTCTTGCATCAATTTAGTACATTTTCTACGAACCATCGCGATCGCACACTACAGGCTGCACCGCGCTTTTTTGTATACAAATGCGATACGCTGCAACCCGATGCGGCCATGTGCGCTTAGCTTTAAAGGTTACTGACACATGGAGTTTTTTTATATATTTATTGAATGATTACCAACGAGATACATTACAATTATCTTTTACAATAATCAAAACTTGAATAATACCGATATTATACATATCCTGTAATGTTTGAGTCTGCATTACAGGATAATGTTACAGGGAACCACAACATACACATTATCGAGTACACAATACTCTGAATACATAATTAAATTAAATTAAGAATACATAAAAAAACAATATACATGTTTTTTTTAAACTTACACTAACAATACTAATACCATACAGTAAACCCTAGCATTAACTTTGTTATAAATATTATGTCTGAATGAATTGATATAAAAACATATTAAATAAATTTGGAATTAAAATGGTGTTTAATTTTTAATTTTTTTATTATAAAACTAATTAAATTTGATATAAATTATTTAATTATTGGAATGATAAGTCAAATTTCCTCTAACCGAAAGTGCTTATATAATTTCTTTCTACATTATTATTCACATGGGAAAAGGCGTAAGTTTATTTTTGTTATTTTACCAATTATTACAGTGTCATCATCGGACAATGATTAAAATCCAGTACCTACACCCTTAGGTTTGATCATAAAATAATGGCTACATCTACACCTGGACAGGTTGTTTCCTAACCAGGTTCATACCATATTGGATGCCACCTAGATGCTGCGGACGTAACTATGCGTTTAAGCACACCGCGTGTGTACCCACAATAAAACAATAGTATGCTTAGCAATAACACGAACGAAACTCGTGGAATGGACGACGGTGACGTCATAAATGTTTTCAAAATTATTCACATTAGGCTTTTGTAATACAGTGAAGATGGGTGTTTGTATGTATTTAGTTAAACATTTTCTTTATGTAGGTTTGTTTCTCAATATTAGCTAGGTCACATATTAGGTCATGAAAAACGTGACCCAATGGGAAGAATTTTTAACTCTTTTAAAAAAAAATAACATTCCTCTGGATTCTTCAGAAATCATGCACAATTATACAAACCGCATCAACTACGAATTTTTACCCAATTCCTTAACAATGTTACAAAACCAGCTGGAGAAGACCATCATTTTTCATTTTTCTGCTCGGTTTGGTTGGTGGTAGGGCTTGTTTTAAGTCCGCCTGGCTAGCTACCACCATCTTATCTAACTCTGTCGCTATAACAACAATGTTACCAGTATTGTTGTGTTCCGGCAATAAGAGGTAAGATAGCCAGTTCCTCTGTGGTAGAGGATTCTGTGGTGGTGGAGTGTGTGGAGTGGTGTGTCAGGAGTGGTGTGTAAGGAGTTCCCCGTTGTGGTTAAAAAAAAAACACAACCTCATCCATCGAAATCCAACGCATGATAAATACATTAAATATAAATTTTATAAGCCCATTAAAATTAGGGCGGTCGGGCCGCGAGCAAATTGTTGTGAGCGTCGGCGCGGTGCACAAAGGGCGCCGGCTAATCAATTGCTTTGGACCAACTCTTGCGCACCGCACACGAAATGAAACGGTGGTAAGTCGGGAATAATTGTTTTTCCTTGTGCTGTGAGATTTGGCTGTTTGTTAAGATGATAGTCATAAAATATGGGTAAAATTTTGTGTTCTTTATTTTGCAATCAAAATAGCTCTGCTGATATTTTGATGGTTGTAAAAATTGCAAAAGCAAAACCAAGTAAATGACAAATACCGAAGAAGGGCTGCGTTCCATGTTCCATGTGTATTTGATGAAAATATCCTATTTTTTTTTAAACTGCATCATCTAAATTCAAGCTAGGTAGTCATTGAACGCGAGCCAAAAGGAATCTCCAATTGTTTTAACAAAAAATCAGTAAATTAATAGTTATCTTTGACCAAGCAGACCAAGGACCACTTTCAAAAAACACCAAAAAGGACTTACACTACTTTCCTTTCTCCATCGTCATACTCCGTTCCCCAGTGCCGACTCTTCATTTATTTTATTAGCCGACTCCGCGAGGCATCGTAAGTCATTCGTCTAATGCATTTATTTATTTCAGCCGTATCTTTAATTACGTGGACTTAAGAATTAACGAGCGTCAATCCGTGGGACTGCACAGTGCGATATTGGTGTTCATTGTTTATGAATTTATATTTGCATAAGAGTAATATGTATGTTCAGTTATGAAAAGATATAAAGATATAACATATTTATGATATCTCTTTATATATCTAACTATTAAATATCATTTGATACTTTAAGCAGATACTACTGTCTTGTACTCTATCAGATAATAAATGTAAAATATCAGATATAACTATGAAAAAACTGAAAAGTCGATGGAAAATGCTTACCTACCTTTTATTTTTAAAAAAACCCACTTAAAAAAAGTCCTTATTATGTCATACAGAATTTTCCACTCATTAGCATAATTTTAACCTGAAAGAAAATATACCTAATATTTCAAAAACATTGGCCTTGTCTTCCTATAAAACTTTAGAAAATTCCTTCTAAATGCACAATATTAAAACCTCACTCAACTATCCTATGCATCGTGATAACCAAAAGCACTCTTATCTATATTTATTTATTACAACAATACCGTATGTGATCAAAACAGTTACCTCCCACTTTGCACCCCTCGTCGGGGGTATACTCCACCTGAAACTCCGCCACTGAATACCGCCGACTGCACTCTTAATTAAAAGCATTTGTTTACGTCTGCACAGCGACTAAACAGAATCGTTTCACCAGCGGGGTTCACCCTGTTAACGGTAAAGTGAATAAACTAGTGGTTGTTTAACCTCGTGTGTAGACGAATTTAGGTTAGGTCCGATGTGTATTGAAGATTCGGTGTTTACCTATCAGATTGAAGGGAAGTGCAATGTATGCTATTTTATTTATTCGCTATAAAAAGCTTATTCAAATTCAAAATTATTTATTTTGGCACAACTAGATCCTAAGGTAGTAAAGGTAAAGTATACAAAAACATAGAAAAAAATACACAAATGCCCCTGTGCTGAGACACCCCGCCGCGTCTCCCTAAAAGATCACGAGACGAACGAAATGCCTCAACACGGTGCACGTGAATCTTCAGCTATAGTTTAAAGTTTATTTTATTGCAAAAAGTTTTAGGTCAATTGTATTGAAGATCAATGAATAGGTTTGTTAGTTAATTTAGTATAAACAAATATCCAGTGTATATATAATTATGTATGTTTTCATCTTATTTACTCTTAACTTAAAGATTGACGACATACAGCAGTAGATAGGGATAAGTGGAAGGAGGTAAGGGAGGTCAGGCAGGCAGTGGGACACAAACGGCTAATAATAATAATTAAAAAATCTACTTTCTTCAGTAATGTCTTCCAGAATGTTTTTCATCAAACGAATTTACCGTAGAAATCTTTTTCTGAAACTCATTGAGATAAAACCCGCTCCAAGATATTAAATATAACATAGCATAACATCACGCCTTTTTTCCCCGTAGGGCTGGGCAGAGCTGTAGGTACCTATAGTACACCCACATTTCGCCAGTTATCTTTAAGTCCCATGTAATGGGGGCGAGCGTATTGCCATCAACCAAAGAGCAAAAGACCAAACTCTGGCAAATCCAGACTCCGGGCTGCTACTGAGAAATTCCAGACCGAAAAACACTTTACCCGACCTGGGAATCGAACCCAAAACTCCATGCTGAGCAGTTGCGCTTGCGAACACTAGACCATCGAGGCAGTCGATATTATATATCACCAGGAATATACAAAGCTCTTATAAAAAAATCAATCTGAAAATAAAATCGTTACAGGTGCTGCTACTAAACTAGTTTGAACCAAAATTCATTACCACTTCATGCGTATATTACAACATTTATATACACGCATGAAGTGGTAATGAATGGTATTTATATTATAAATAATTCACCTACGTAGGTACTTTTATTAGATTCGTGAATAAAAATTCCATAGCATCTGAATTGACCTTCGCACTGGTACTGAACATTTCAGCCACATTTGCGTACAAATACCAAAACATTTTTACAACGGATATTTTTATAATAAATATGTATAATTTCTTTGTGTTTTTAATTTGTTTTTGTACTCTTAACATAATTTATGTGTATTTATTTATTTAGGTACATTTACATAGACGTGTTAAATTATGAAATCCTCAAACATTAGTCCACAAAAATATAAATAAAATCCGTATTTTCCATCAGATCCTTAAAACTAATTTTACTGTGGTACGTATAGCCTTTTTACTGAAGCTGGAAACATTATTTCTATGAATATAATGTTTCCAGCTTCGTATCCTACCTCTGACCGGATTCAATTAGTTTGCGTTTCGTTTTAAGCCTCCGCTGTCATTCTGTCTGTCTGTCAGCGGGCTGTATCCCGGTTGAAATTTTCGCAGATTGTGTATTTCTATTGCCGCTATAACAAAAAATAATATACAAGGTGGTCCCCATACAAGTAAACGTGTTTTTTGCTCGATCTTAATACGGTACGGAACCCTTCGTGAGCGAGTCTGACTCGCACTTGGCCGGTTTCAGTTACAAGTAGACTGTTATAATCGGTTCAAATAATTCACGAGATTCGACCAATTTCAAAGCCACTTTGAAAATGCGTCAATATTGAGTTACTAAAAATACTAAAACGTTGAAAACCTCTGATTTTGTAATACTAGTCGCTGCAACCAGGATTCTACAAATTAAAAATAAGCGAACCACCTAAACGACTCATTAACTTTTGCAAAAACTGTTCACAGGTCGACACATCGAGGTCGTCGCGGGTACACCCGTCCACCCGACATTCTATCTACAATTAGGCTATTTAACCCTGCAACTAGGCACTGTAAACATATCCGTGCTTTATTCAGTTCTTTTTGTTAGCCCGTATTGCTCCACTACTGGGGTTATGCCTTCCTAGTCTCCTGGCTTCCACCTCTCTCTGTCTAGAGCTGCCAAGATTCAATCTTTGTTAAAGGAAGTCCACTAATAATTTTATTTCAATATAACAGATTTTAAATATCATTTCGAAGCCTTTATCGGTTCAAACACAGAATAAACAAGATCCATAAAATCCAAGGCTCTGTTTAAAACAAATTGTCTATATTTTTTTTTTAAGTACTGAAATAATACTAGATCGCTGCCCATTCCAAACAATAATCGATGCAAGTACGACTCAACAAATTACAACTCCGAAAAGATTCATTAACATTCGCAACAACTGCCCTCGGGTCGAAACATCGAGGTCGTCGCAGGTACACCCGTACACCCGACATTCTATCTACAATTAGGCCACTTAACCCTGCAACTAGGCGCTGTAAACAAATCCGTGCTTTGTCCACCGAGTTAACACTGCACAGCTAAGTGCTGCTCGATCCTTGTTAACGTTTTAGGTTAACAAGACGACCGCGGTGTTTACGCCGACCAGTGTTGGTACAAGGAGGTAGCGCCTTGCTGCTGTGTTTGGGTTAGGCTAGAGGAGGGAGCGGGAGCGGAGGCGGGCCGAAGCGATTTATATAACATAACATCACGTCTGTATTCCCCGAAGGGTTAGGCAGAGGTGTACATATTATACTAGACCCACATTTCGCTAGTTATGTTTAAGTCCCATGTAATAGGGGGCGAGCCTATTGCCATCAACCGAGCACAAATCCAGAGGCTGCTACTGAGCAATTCCAGATGGTAAAACCCAATAACACTTTGCACTTTGCTCATCAGAAGCGCTATTGCGACCACTAGACCAGCGAGGACGTCTTATTTGCCCCAAAATAATCTAGTGGATATAGTGACTGACAAAGTGACGCAACGCACTAATCACTAACTTACTAAACAATGTTCATCATGTTAAGTTCCAATGCAAGAAAAGTGTGCAATGCAGTCGAGGACATCCCAAAGAAAATCTGTGAAGACTGACTGTTTATCTATTTTTTGTTGTCCATTGAGTGACTTCAAATTATGTTGCGGAAAATATAAAATACATATCTAATTATGATTCTATAAGTTGGTTAATTATTAGAAACGAGTTTAAATTAACTACCCAAATCGCATTTTTACAGATAGTTTTAGCAGTCTGTATTTTAGACCACACATGAAAAACTGATGACGTCGATTACAAAACATTGTACTGTACTGTACTATGTACTGTGTACTTAGTCTGAAAATTACCATTATAATAATACGCTAATTTAACATCCTCTTTAAACTTAATATAAATTTTATTATATTTTATTTCATCCTCTTACAAAATTGAACGAGAAATTCTTCGTGAAACCTTTTTAAATAATTGTTAACGCTACTGTAAGCTTGCACAATTATATGTTTTTTTTATTTCTGACATAACCTTTCCTTTTGACATTTAAATATTGACAGAACTGTAACCCGATCACTAGTCAAACTCTTATGTCAACAACGACACTAACTATATATCGTTGACTCTTTCACACTCTGCGTAAAAGAGAGAGAGGCTGTAGTTGTCAAACTGAATTTAACACATGGAGAGCAATGTCACCCGTGGTCGGCTTTAAGTCAAAATTCGGCATTTTCCTCAAACCGCATTATCACATATATGGTAATAGGGACGGGTGCGCGTGCGCCGACATCTGAGCAAACAAACGCACACTACAACACGGAACTGGAAACTGTATCAAAAGTTTGTGGCGTACGTACGTTTTTTGTAAGTTTCTGCTCAAAATATGTTCGGATTTACCTAAGGAGTTTCCTATAATAATAATAATTATTATCTTAGTTGGGGCTAGTTTAACCAAAGCCAGAGAGAGGGGCAATTCCCGTATTTTTAAGAACTTTCGCAATCGCATCTCATTCGCAATCTGTCAAAAATACAATCAATTTACCAACATTTTTGACAAGTTTGACAGATTGCGACTTGAATGTGAACGTTTTGTAAGTTCGAGAATTGGCCTTCTGCTACCTTTTATCCGTGGAATAAAATTGACGTCTGACAGTTTTTGTATAGAAAATCTGTCAAAATTTAATATTTATTCGCTGGATTAAAATCATACTAGGTTTAGAAGTTTGGTCGAAATCGCCCTTACTCATAAGTTCATAAATATAGATCCATTACTTGGTAGTAAGAATTTTAAGACTAAAGGGATTCCACACCAGTGGGCTGTTTATCTTACAGGCTATAATTTTCAGGATGTTGTTGCTACTCCCAGGGAATCTGTTAAGCAATGATGCTTTTTTTATGCTGAGTGGCATCAAAACAGACCAGCACAAAGAATTTCTGTTTTACCCCAATTTTTTTGCCCAATTGTTGGGTCAATTTTCCATTTTAGACTAAGCTACTAACTTAATTCCACTTGGATTTCAAAAGATGTCAAAGTACCTAGTCGGAGAATCTACAATAATACCTAATACTCTCGATATCTTTGAATTTTATTACAGATCAATAAATCCCAAACGCCAGTAGAACAGCATTTTAAAACCCTTTTAACATTATCTCCGCCTAATCTCCTAAATTTAATTCAGAAATGAAAATCAATCCCGTTTCTTCGTATTTTATGCAAAATCTTTTATTTCTAACCTTTCGGCTAACCTTTAGAAAAAGGTTAGAACAATAAATACAATGGCTATCAGAAACATTAAGTTTTGTTAAATCTTATCTTAAAACAGGGACTCGGTACTTGTGGAAAGTTTTCATGGGACAAATAGGTACAAGATTATTACGATACAGCCTTCTGACTGTTTAGTATAAGGAAAGGAAAATAGAGCTTTATTTATTAGATTTTTTTCTGTGTCCTTACATGACCGTTTTATAAAAATGTCTTACCTCAGTGGCTGAGCCAAAGAGGATTATCCTCCGACACAAACTCAACGATTTTCTATGTATGTGACGAAAGTATCATATTTTCTGTTTTTTCTTCAGATAAACTATAGGTACCTACTTAGTGTCTGTAAGTGTGTTTAGTTACTTTTTAAAAATGTTCGTTGAAAAATCACTACATCAAAATAATAGAAATTCATTTTTCTTCCGATAAACTATACGTACTTATAGTGTCTGTAAGTGTGTTTAGTTACTTTTTAAAAATGTTCGTTGAAAAATCACTACATCAAAATAATAGAAATTCATTGGCTTCCTGTACGACTAAAATAAAACGATGTTCTATTTAGACTTTTTAGAAGATGTGTTTTTTTTACAGCATTGAGCAAATTATTTTACATCAAACGAAAATAATGAAATTAAATAAGATTACTATTGCTTTGATGATACCGAATAATTTCAATGAACTCATTATCCTCTTCCTTTATTCCAAGACTAGTTTAATGAACAATTTAAAACATCCGCTTTATAAATGAGTTATTCGTTGCGCACGCGTCGCTTTGCAGGTGGTCTCTCTAAGCAAGTTTATTTAATGTTGTCATTATTATTTTAAACATTAATTTGATTTAAATATTGCAAATACTTGTTATATTTAATTGCATTTATGATCAGTTTTTGTTTTGCTGAATGGTACTGAAAAGCTGTAGGTACCTACGTAAGTTGATGGCAATATCATCTGCCTAGTCCTTTTTCCAACTTTTTTTGGGTTCAAAAAAAGTTTGTTGGGTTGGAACAGAATATTTTACATGGAGCGAGACTACCTGACCTCCACAGTACTGGTAACTGGGTAACATCTTTTCTAATTCGCGTATTTTTCCAACTTCTATAACCTAACGGTTACGCCAATCTCTAAAAAATAACAACTCGTCTTCAACATCCAATTAACTCTTCAATTTTATCAGCAGTGTACAATGAGTGGCTTCGACATCCCGAACATAACCGAAGACAGCCGATATCTGCCAAGTTATTAATTGAGCATTGTGGGCACGCGTAATGGGACGTGCGCAAGAGCACTCCGCTGTTATCTTTATGAAGACGCATGAGCGAAGTAAGCGGCCTTACTACGATCATGGTTGAGCTAAGCGGGAAGTGTGAGAATAGATTACGCTAGCCCTGAAAATAACAAACTGAAGGAGAATATTAATTAATCACAGAAATATCTACTTACAAAAATAACAATACCTTCTTCATCTCAGGCTAAAAACATCAGCTTGATAGCAGCTTTTTTAAAGATAAAGAGCAGCCGCACAAAATATTTCGTAATAATCGTACCACCGAAAATAATATCTTCAAAAAGCTCATTTCTTAAAACCGGTGCTATCTTCAATCGAGAACCCACAGTAAGGTTTACAACTAAAATCTATAATTTAGCAATCGTCTCGGTCAGTTACGATGCGGTATGTCAGCTCGACTCAGGGCAGCTATAACCTTGGTCGTATCTTGCGACCTTCGCGACCTGTACGACTGAGGAGACACATGTTTGTTTTCAGCTTTATAGCGGATAGCGTAAGGTCTAATGCAACTTTAACGGTTCTGCGTGTAAACTTTAACGCTAGTAGGTTAGTAGTAGGCTTTCAGACTCTTGGTCAGATAATCTGGGATTTATTTCGTCTAAGGCTGACTTTACGAAAGTCAGTTATCTTTTATCTGTGGAATAAAATTGACATCTGTAATAAGACTTACATACATGTAGGTGAGAAAGTTTGATCGACTTCGCCCTTAGCATGAAGCCCTTAGATGTAGTTTAAATGAAGGCCTTCACTAAAAAACATAACATCACGCCTTGTTTCCCCGAAGGGTAGGGCAGAGGTGTACCTATAGTACACCCACATTTCGCCAGTTATGTTTAAGTCCCATGTAATAGGGGGGCGAGCCTATTGCCTTCAACCGGACGCAAATCCAGACTCCGGGCTACTACTGAGAAATTCCAAATGGAAAACCCACTAATAGTTTGCCCGACTCGGGAATCGAACCCAGGACCTCATGCTCAGTAGTAGTGCTTGCGACCACTAGACCAACGAGGCAGTCAAAAAACGAAAAATAAAAGTTAAAATTGTGGGTTGTTTGCAACCGCTAGAGTCAACAGGCTTACCGCTAGAGTCTGACAAAAACTTCATGTCATAAAATATTAGATACCACCGCCAGCACCAGCTATGTTACTCAGTTATAAATATAATATACCTAGCATTTTACTGGAGAAAGAATGTTTAATATCGGTTCAGTAGTTTTTGAGTTTATTCATTACAAACAAAAATATAAATCTTTTCTTTTTATAATATTAGTGTACAATATCGGTAGAAAATTTCTAATGGTTACAGAATTTATTAAGATACAAATTAGGATTCGTTTTTTCCCAAGTAATAATATTGAACTGTCGGTAAAGACAAATAAATGTAAAAAAAATATGTGTAAAATCTTTTTTAAGGATCTACTTTGAAGTCGGACTACGTACAATAACTTACATAAGATATTTGTACAAGTCATTCTTAGAATATGTAACAGAAGCGTAGGCTGTGACGTCAAACATGTCAAGTTTGCTTTCGTACCGTTGTTTGCGCTCGCGCACCGCTCCTGTTTGAAGACGATTTTGTTGGAAAATAACTATAATAATTACCACGTTTATTATTTTGAAAGATCACGGTTTACATAAATTCTGGTATATTTTTTTAATTCAGAACTAAATTGAGATTTTATTTTATTTGGATCTAAGAATTAAAGTTGGCGTTTATTTATTAATTTTATTTTATTGGTTCATCAACAATTCTTCACACTGGTTAAATGCCAAAGGTAATATGCAAAAGTGTATAATTATGTAACATTGCAACAATCACGTAGTTTAAAAGAAAATAACTACGTAAACAAATTCTGTTCCACTTTGTAAATAGCTAGACACTGTAAAACAGCCCTAAGGGTGAAGCCAGACGAGCGTAATTTTTTGAGTTTTGAGTCGCGTAATTTCTGCTCCCCGAACAAAACTCTTACTGCACAGAGCTAATTTAGTTCGGGGAGTAGAAATTACGCCACTCACAACTCAAAAAAATATGCTCGTCTGGCTTCACCTTTATACTCGTAAAAATACTTGTATATTTTAAGGTTTTCATTTACACGATGTAAAATTGCTCTACATCGTAACCACAACCAGCAGATATTTGCGAAGTTATCCGTAGCGGAGACGTAGGCGTGTGTCATGAGTATTTTCACATGTCAGTTTGCCTTTGTACCGTTGTTTGCGTTGGTGCACCAACAAACCACCGCTCCTGTCACCTCCTGCCGTTTGTTCAAACTTACTTTGTGGAAGTAAATCTGTGTTATTTCAATATGAATTACCTTCTACCTTTGAAGAATATACACTATTTCTTGTGTTTCATCAAGCTTCAACATTAAACGATTGATATTTAAGTTGTAAGTGGATTATTATTAACAAAGCTTTACATGGGGTAGTGGTACTGTCAAGAGATACTTACAAACGTGAAATCTGACGGAAAACTGTAACATTTGATAAAGTTAAAGCCAAAACTATTAAAAGATTTATTTAAAACCTAAACTTATGCGTAGTTCTTATCCCTAGCTCAATTTTTATTTATTTGACTAATATAAATATGTTTACATTACTACTATCGCTCCATGTAAAATACTGGATATCTGCATCTGGTTAGACTTGAAGCTGACCACAGTATAGTTGGGAAAAAGCTAGGCAGATTGATTGACTATAACGTAGCTTCTGCGGCAGCTGCCTCGTATTTACACACGTCCATCTTTACGTGGCGGTACTCTGCAAATAATGAAAATATAAAATTAATTATTTACGTTGTCATGTTTATTCTTGGTTCAAATAATATTTACATAATATGCTAACAGACTTAAAATAATAATAATAATATGTACATGTATATAAAAAATGGGAGGGGAAAGTCTACAGGAAAGGTGCCCAGAAGGTTGGCAGCATTGCCACGTTGTGTGGCAATGCTGATTCTTTGGCCAAAAAATAAGCCAGCCCTCTGGCCATGTGAAGAGTCGACCACCCGCTTGGCGATCTCTTGGAAACCCGTTGTGATGTTTGCAATTATTCAATAAAGAAAAGAAAGACAGAAAGAATAACGTTTATTTAGACACAGTTCTTGAATGAAACACAAAACCAAAAAGTGAAAATAATATTTAACAATAATAACTATGAGTTCGTGTTGTTATGTGAACAGTCTTGCCTTGACGAGGATAAGAAACAGCCGTGAGACTACTACTGTGAGATAACTGCTAAAATTATGTTTTAGAAATGATAACCAAACTGTGCTATGGCAGTTCACTCATCCTCTATAGTAAAGAGAGGATACTCCGACCAGACGGGTGTCACGTCTGGCGGGCAACTGCCCAACGATTGATATCGGATAGTCTTATATATGTTGATCGCGCGGTAAACTCTAATTGCGCGATGCAGGATTTGTGTGACGTCAGGTCTTTGCGGTGCCACAGATACGTGTTTTTTTTTTATCATTGTACTCCGGTGGGTTACAAGTAATTATATTTCTTCTTTTTGCTTCTCCAGGTCACCTTAAATGCTCGTGTTCCACATCAACATCGGTACTACTTACGTTTTTTCTCATCACAGTTGTATTCGAAGAGGTCGCAATTGTCGCTGAACATCCTGGTGATACCCAGGGAGTCCTGCCCGCAGATGGGCACGAAGTCATGCTGGCACTGGTCGGCCATCTTGCAGAAATTTATAACCTGTTACAGAAAAATGGTTGTAAAAATGGATCTCTCTTGAGAGGAAAGAAGGAGAAGAAGAGATTTGAAAGGAGATTTTATCTATAAATGAAAGTACGACAACTGAAATCAGGACAGATATAATATATATAATTTCATTGTCATCTACATAAATTAGAAATTTAAAATCAATTGAGTTGATGAAGAATATGTGCATTATTCCTCTATGTTCACTATATCAAAGCTAATGCTGATAACTTTTAAAACATTAGAATTCAAACAATCACAAATGTTAATATTAAAAGAAGCCACAACTGAGTATAAAAACATTTTTCAGACCGCATACAATTTTTCTTTGTTTTCCCGTTGTGGCGTCAAGCCTCTTGACCCAGCGCCATTCGTTTAGAGACTATGTCAAGTAGCCCGGTACGTAAAACTTTAATAAAAATAATTATTTTCCATTTTAGGAACAATACTATGACTTTAATTTAATACGTTGAACTAAAAACATTTATTATTTTAAAAGCAATATGGAATATTACCGGTTCTAGAGGAAAGAAGTAGTCTTCAGCTTCTATTTCAACGTGCGACCACACCTCTGCTGCTAATCCAATAATTACTAAACCTGAAACCGATATACATAAGAAACGGTACAGCAAAAAAAAAAAACCTAAGAAAAATTGATATTACGTTATGGTTCGATTCAGCTATTTAAAACTACTATTCAAAATTTCAAGACAATCGTCAAGATAAAAATGCTATTGATGATGTACGAAATTGTGCCTTGGAAATAAAATGGCTGCTCCTTCACTACCGAAGTCTTCCACGCGATTTGAAAGTAGGTGTTATAACAAATGACTTACTAGTAAAAACTTTTCTAAATATCATAGTGTGCACGGTCACTTCGGCGAACGAACAACAATGATCTAGGTGAACAATTACCACATTTGTTTATGTTGGTTAAGCAAAACTATGGCTGTGGGACAGGAAATTATTACAACACACACATAATATTGAAGCTTATGTGGAACGTGCAATATTTAGCAGGAGCGTTCAACATTTTTATTTAGAATGTTTTTATCATTTTGTTAACTGTAGCAGCCTTTTCTGCCATGTCCTTCTTTCCTGCACTCTCTCCCCTATCCAATTCTTTTTTTTTACATTAACCTGTATTGTCCCACTGCTGGGCAAAGGTCTGGTCCGGGTCTGGTGGATTCAATTCTGTAGGCTTTGTAAATCCAGAATAGATTCAATAATTATAAAATATTTTAAATAGTTAAAATGTTCCATATTGGAAGTCGGATAGCTCAGACCCAGTGATAATCAATAAGAAAAGTTGATCATAGATTGCAGCGAAATGTACCAATGGTCACACACAAGGTTTGCATTCTTCTAAAAGGATGCTTATTTCGGCCAATACTCGACTTTTAAGTTATGTGTACCTATACTATCTTCTCAATCTTCAGAATTTGCTATTGCTATATAATTTCCAATTAGTTGTGCACCCCTGACAATGGCTGTTCAAAACCAACAAACTCTGGCCTCCAACTAGTTTACGGTCCCATAACTATTACTGTGCGGATTGTTATCATTCAAGCATTCCTGCGATACCGGAATGTGGGTAAAGATAACTGAAATATTTGTTTTTTGTAAGTAAAAGTAATATATTTTTCTTATATTAGTTAGTTACTTCACTGTTTTTACAATTAAAATTATCGTACCGTCCAGTTAGTCCACGTACGCACGGGCGCTTTTTAACACGATGTTGTTTTTACCGCGCACTGGATTTTTTCCAGCAATTAGCTTAGCACTGAGAGAATCGGATTCTCAAAGCTCGGCTAAACGACGAGAGTTGAAAATCCAGTGCACTTTTAAAAAAAATCTCTTTTTTTTTAAAGAATATGTGAACATGGGCTGAATAGAAAAATACAGGTTCTTTTTAACCGACTTAAAAAAAGGAGGTTATCAATTCGACACGTATGTATGTAATATTATTGGAACTGCAATATATTCACATATCATACTTTATTAGGGCTTCCAAACAAATATACTTTACAGGTGTATGTATGTTTGTATGTTTGTATGTACCTATCTATGCCTGTCCACGCATTACTGTGAAGCTATTAATCGGGTTTTGACCATTTTTTTTGGCTTACCTTTACTTCGACTTAGGGAACAGTACAAGTTTCATCAAAATCGGTTCAGTAGTTTTCAAGATATAGACTAATAGGGATGTGTAAGAGTGACGGCCTGGCTTATTGATACAAGCTAGGGGTGTGATGTCAAATAAAAAGTGTCAACGGGAATCGGTGGCAAAATATGAAAATACTGAACCAAAGACACCGACTTCCGAATTTAATGTTATTTTTCACTTTTTTTTTATGTCAGTTGTTTTTTTTTTTGGAAGAAAGATTTTTAAGCTTAATTTGCATGCTAAACAACATGACGTCTACACGGTTTTGCTCCATTGTTTTTTTGGTCGGGGTTTTATAAATTCTGGCTTTTATCCGGTAATATCCGGCTATTTAAAGACTATACAGGGTTACTTGTAATTCGACGTATATCCGTCAGGAGCTGATAGGGCCAGAATGCAACAAATAGAACACCCCATATGTATGGCCGAAATTCAATAGTTTTCGAGATATTTGAATTTTACGGGTTTTTCGATATTAACCCAAAATTTGACATTCAATTTCAAATAATAAAAAAACTACGTATTGAATGCGTACCATTAAAAAATGATATCGTAGCTGGCACTTCAATCAAGCTACGAACCTAATTAAAAGTACTTATTTCAACGAAATAATTAAAATTATGAGCGATTTAAGAATAATATCTTACCAATATATTCATTTTACGCTTCAAAAAAGTTGTCTCGTCAAAAAAATTACTATGACGTTAGTCGTACAAATAACTAAAATAACTTGCCTATTCTGTAAGCTTTCCAAAAAGGTATAAAAGTTAAATTTAAGATACGTAATTCGTGGCATGGCATGTGTTTGAATCAGCGCGGGGACAGAAATCATCTGTGTTTTCAGTTTAGGATCGTCCCTAAAACTACCGATTTTACTGGCGAAATTCTTCGTGATGGGGCACGGTGTGCGGGCGGGGGAATAAACGGCGTCTGCTGCGCTAGCGTCCCCTTTCTTAGTAACTTTCGACCACCCCGAGGGATTGGAACTACTAAAAGAGAACAGCTATTCAGTTCAGAACGTAATCCCAGTAGCGGCTTGGAAGCCTACGATCTCTCGTCGTTCTTCGCTGAGTAGTTGAATTTTCAGTGGCCTGGCGTTCTGCTTCGACTATTTGATGTTCTCCAGCTGGAGAACATTGTTCTAAAATACAAATAAAATTCTACAGATCTGCCTTGCCAGGTCCAATCTTGATAAAAGCTACTTCACATAGGGAGAGATAAAGTATTGATTTTAAAGGTCCAGACATTTGAGTATTCATCGATAACAGTTATTATGTACCTTCCAATACAAGAAATAAGCACAGTAGTACATAATAACTGTGATCGATGAATACTCACGTTTCCCATTGGGTTCCCATGTGCCGATATAAGTTCTGCAACGGTTATAGAACAGCCCGCACACCACGACCCATCACGAAGAATTTCACCAGTAAAATCGGTAGTTTTAGGAGGATCCTAAACTAAAAACACAGATGATTTCTGTCCCCGCGCTGATTCAAACACATGCCATGCCACGAATTACGTATCAATACTATAACTTTTATAGCTTTTTGGAAAGCTTACAGAATAGGCAAGTTGTTTTAGTTATTTGTACGACTAACGTCATAGTATTTTCTTTGACGAGACAACATTTTTGAAGCGTAAAATGAAAATATTGGTAAGATGTTACACTTAAATCGCTCATAATTTTAATTATTTCGTTGAAATAAGTACTTTTAATTAGGTTCATAGCTTGATTGAAGTGACAGCTACGATATAATTCTTTAATGGTACGCATTCAATACGTATTTCTTTTTTAATTTGGAATTAAATGTCAAATTTTGGGTAAATATCGAAAAACTCTTAAAGTTCAAATATCTCGAAAACTACTGAATTTCGGCCATACATAAGGGATGTTCAATCTGTTGTATTCTGGCCCCCCTATCGTATAGTATCATATAGATATACGTCGAATTACAAGTAACCCTGTATAATATTTATCATTCCAGGTGTATTATTGCTACTCAACAATATAACACAAGTCAGCTGTCATGTCCCCATCTACATGTCAACTCCACCGGTTCGTATTTTTACGTCTTTCGCTTTCAGATATTAATTATCAGATAAGCTTTTGCCCGCGGCTTCGCCCGCGTGGAGTTCGAGAAATTGTCCCACTGGAATGTACTACTGGGATAAAAAGTATACTGTGTCTTGACCTATGTCATACCTACACGTGACTGACAGTTGACGGACTCAGGACTTGTTATAAATGCGAAACTAACACAGAGTTAGTTTCGCATTTATAATTATTACTATCGAAATATGAATGGCTATTTATATTCAGTGTAGCCTATACTGTTCCATGTATTTCAGTCTCGGATTTTTTATCGGAAACGGGGACACACTTCCCTGTGTTTATTATTCTAGCGTATAACACTCGTGGGTTGCAGCTCTAAATCAGCGTCACGTGGTACACTTTATGTTGTCACCTGACATTATACTGAGCTGAGGCCCTTTTGGCATTATAATCATTGTTTTTTGTTTTTGTAGTTTTTTTTTATTGTTTTTTTATTTGCTTTCTGGAACTCTTTGTAACATACAATTTGCGTTTGTTAGCGCATTAAAAATTAAATAAAAACTTTAACTCTTCATTCGTATATAAACCTTCATTTTATTCCACAGAACAAAGTTGAGCAATTCTGTTTACAGTCAGAAACTTGCATTCACGACACTATTCAGATTTGCGGTAAGATGGGGGACGAGAAAAGAACCTTCCTAGACCTGTGTGACTTGTTGGAGTACGCCTGTGACACTAATCAGAGTATGTAACTTCATCTTCTTTGCTATTATTAGTTCTCAATATATGGTATGAACTTCTAAATACTGTCTTCCGACTGGAAGAGATCGTGGCTAAGTAATAACAGCCGCACGGGTCGATCCATCAGGTTAAGCTACGTTTGCCGGGGTTGGTCTGTGGATGGGTGACCATCTTTACATATCGAGATTCCTCTGTGCCTCGGTAAGCACGTTAAGCCGTTGGTCCCGGCTGTCATTCGTGGATCTTTGACGGTCGTTACGAGTCGTCAGAAGCCCGAAAGTCTGACAACCAGTCTTACCAAGGGGTTATCGTCTTACCCAGTAACTGGGTTGTGGTGTATTTCTAAATACTGTCTTCGTCTTTTTGCAGCAGAGACTTGTACCTTAAACTCCCATATTCAGGAGTTGGACCACTTCCTGTGCTATGTAGGTACCTCCACCGGAAGAATGCAATCCTGGATAATATTTGAATTTGAAAACCGAATTAAAAATCATTCGACTAACACCATCAATCTTTCCGACTATGTTGGGGTCGGCTTCCAGTCTAACCGGATGCAGCTGAATACCGGTATTTTACTGCCTATGTGATCTCCACAACACAGTAACTGGGTAATATGATACCCTTTGGTAAGACTGGTTGTCAGGCTTTCGGTCTTCTGACAACCCATTCGACTACCCCATCAATAGAATGCGATCTGATGGCAGTTAAAATATGGTTTTAAATTCGTACCTACCCATGAATGATAATTTTCATGATGATGATATATTATAATACATGATAATAACATGACGCATAATTATGTTATTTTATTTTTCAGTTTTCACACACGTTGACGACATGGAGGGCTGTCCTTTAGCTAGAGAACCACGCTGAAACATGAAACGAGAGAGCTACAAAAATGGAGTTTTATATTAAAATAAAGTCTAAGAAAAAGTAAACTCCGTGTTTTAAATGGACTGATAAAGCCATTCGCACATTAAAACAGCCTAGCATCAATAGGTCGATAAAGATAACCTTTAATCTACGATTATTTTAAACCTATACCGTCCCACTGTTGAGCAAAGGTCTACAGAAAGGTCAAAAGGTCAAAATAAATTAGCTAGCGAAACTCTGCCGACGATATCTTAACACGATAAAATAAAAACAAAAAAGATTTGAGGTTTTTTTGTTTGGGATCTGTGGTATTTGGGAAATGAGTTGACAGATGTTTTATTATGTTTTATCGTGTTTAGATAACAAAAAAAACTGTTTTTTTAAACTGATATTTCAATTTTCTACACTAACTGCGGTCGATGACCTCACAAAAAACATCTTCAAATTAATTTATTTTTTGTTTTATCTTGTTTAGATATCGATACCCGTCACGGCTGTGATGTAGTTTCGCTAGCTGATTTAATTTGACCCTGTATATTCCTTTTAGATCCCTCCAGAGACTATTCGGGTGACTTATAGTATAATGACCCACCTAATCAACCTGTCATTGCCACATGGGTGGGATACACAGCTATCCAACCATCCACTATAATGAGACCTAACAGGGAGGTCATCATCATCAGTCTCCTGAATCAAGTCTATTACAATACTAAAAAGCCCTGCAATCTCAATAAAACGCAGAATTATACCACAAATTATAAAATACCAGACTACACTCAGACGTACAACTTTTTAAGAGAAAAAGAATCTTTACTTAAATATGTGTTTATGTATCATTACTGTAATGTGCTTCGGCCTGACCTGAGATCGTTAGAGCAGGAGGGATGTATGATAGGTTACGTATGTGGAAGGGAGAGGGGCATAGCTCGAAGGTTGACCGGGTAACAGGTTGGAGCAGACAGAATAAGTATAGCGAATGCAGTAAGGTACGGGCGCATCGGCGCATCTAAGATACGATGGTACGGAAATAATCGGGGGTTAACGGCTGGTTAAAAAATTGCATTGCCATTTTTTATATGGAATTTGAATAATATACCAGTTGTGCATGTATTTAAAATATACAGACTACAATTACTTACCTGTTAAAAAGTTACCACAATTTATTTTGGAGCAGTAAATTCGGGCATACGCGTAGATAAAGTTTCTGATACTTGCTGCTGAGCACCTTAATAAAATGTAAAATAATTATTATTGTTAATCATTAATAAAAATAATTCAGTAGATAATCTGAATATGGATCATACAAAGCTCCACACTGTTTAGTGACAGCGCCAAAAAATTTGGCCATGTGAACAATCAGGAATCTTAACTAATATTATTTATGTGAAAATGATTTTGTTTGTTACGCTTTCACTCTAAAACGGCTGAACGGATTTGGATGAAATTTAGCACATGGGTAATCCATAACCTGGAAAAGGACATAGGCTACTTTTAATCCTGCATCGCAGACGAAGTCGCGGGCAACAGCTAGTTAATTAATATTTAATTCGTTACAAATCTCAATAACTATAACACTCACATCATTCGCAGGAAAACCCGCGTTGCACACAGAAAACTTAATCCCAACCAATTAAAATTAATAACTTCCTTCATAACATTTCTATAATTATAATCTAATAAAAATGTAATAGCGTATTTTATTTGAAAATTATAAAAAAAAAACGTTGTAACTCGATTTAAAAGTTAAGGTAACAGTGTAACCGGTCCGTCTTGCCCGTGAGAAAGCTACAATTTGAACAAGCCATAATTAGCGACTGGGGTATTAAATCACGGGCACTGGACGCCCCCCTCCCCACCCCGCACCCACTCGGCTGCGCGGGCGCCGGCCCGTTCGCAACGATTCCATCGATTAGACCGATTTGAGGTCAAGTTTCAACAGGTGGAATTGTCGGGTCAAGGACACTTGGGCAGACGGAAATTATATTATTATAGTTTCCGTGATCTGGATTAAGAAAGGGGTTCGGAGGATGAAGGTGAGTGTGTGAGATTAAAAGATATTTTCAAGCCAATTATAAGTTATCGCTGGATTAGATTGCCTTTCTAAGTTCACCAGTAATTCATTTTGCTGAAGTTGCAACATGCTTTCAAACTGTTACAGCGTTTTTTAGTATATTTCGACCCCTGAGAAGTTGAAGAATTTTGAACTTTGGAATCTTATATTTTCAAAATTGAAAAATACTTTGGTTTTATGGACTGTTTTACTGAGAGCGTTCTAAAATGAAGGATTACAATTACGTATCTGTCAAGGACATTGATGGAAACGATACACTGCGAACAGCGATTCGTCAGGAGGCCCAAACTTTCGCAGTGATGATGTACAATTCTTGCGCAATTCTTGCGAAAATATTTATAATCTGATTGTGATGAACATGTTGGTAAAAAGAAGATTCTAGATAAACATGCGAAAGTAAGTAATTTAAATACCAATAAACAAGATAAACACAACAATCACAAAAATAAACAAGATAAACACAAAAATCAACATGATAAACACAACAATCATAACATGGAATCCGTGAGATCGGTCAAAGTTGACTTATTAGAAAGCCGTCCTACAGTGTGCCGACCACGATATATTTTGTCTCAACATTAACTTGATATCATTTAAACATACCATAACATCGCGCTAGTATTGAAAAAGCTGAAAGGGTAAGTAGGTTTTTCGAACAGTCACATTGCAACAGTTTTGTTAACCTAAGTCCCACGTACATAGGATGCAAGCATGTTGCCACTAAACTGTCACAAATCAGACAATGGGTTGCTATTGAGAATTTTCCGAAAGAAAACCCTACAATAATAATTTGAATGAGTCGGGAAACGAATCCAGAACCTCACGCTCAGCAGTCGTTCTTGAATCGTTCATCCTCTATTCTCTTCCCAATATTTACGTTGCTTTACTTGGCATTTTAAATTCTGTTGGCTTTTAAATATAAACTGGATCGCTGCGTTGCTGAAAAAGCTCTTTACACCATCCGATCCGATTTTCTGCAACAGATCGTAACTTGTAAGGATTTCGTGCGGAATCGCTAAGATGACATTGTGGGCTGTTTTTTGCGATATTTCTCTCGTAATTCTTATTAGATCAAAATATACCAATGATTTGTTTTCGAAAAAATAGGTCATAAAACTTTTGATCCTATTTTAGAACAGATTTTTTTTTCTCTTTTTGGATTTATCTTTTATATCGGAAGGTGTGAAGGTCTATTGCTTTTGTTTGCGGAGTACGGGCAGGTAAACAGGACGAACGCACCGGCCGACAATCGCGCCATCTGCCACCACGCCCAGCGACCCCGCGACCGCTGGCAGGGTTGGCACATGCTGACCAACGGGTGACCAATTTAGTGGTACTAAACTAGGGTATGATATAGGACGATTGGTAAATTGTCAGATACCTCGGGAAAGTGGAAAGAGATATAAAGTTGATAACGATATGATATTTATATTACTATTTGAGTCATTCTCTTCTGATAGATTTTAGCATTAGCATCAGTAACATTTTAAATCATAATTGATTGCCTTGTATGAATGTGAACAATTTCATGGATTGGAATGCTAGTGTTATTGCATCTTGATTATCATTTTGTGCAATCTAACATACAGGGAGTACCAGTATTGAATTCTCGATCCGATAATTGCTTTATTTGAAATAAATGCTTTGAGTTTGAGTTTGAGTTTGATCACCAAGCATGTGATTCAGTGTTGCAAAATCAGCTTTAATGTTTTACTCGAACAAATTAAGGCTTTCGATGGTAAAATATTATAACTAAAAATGCCTATTATTACGCTGCAATTAAAACTCAAAATCAAAGCAAATTTTTTATACTAATGTAGGAGTTGAAGGAATATTATTGTTGTTAGTTGAAAACAATGAGTCTCATCAGCCAACAGTCGCCTAATTGTAAATTAATTCGTTGAAATGCCATTATAATCTGAGTATTTCATGAAGTTATTAACATAAACATTTAAACACACCATCAAAACATAAAACACCAAACAGCTCAATAACAGAAAAAAGAAAAATACAAAAACACACGCAAGCCCTAATAACAAAATTAAAATGGGAAATACACAATCCGAAAACGAACTTAAAACCAGCATTAACATGAATCATCTAAACAGTTAAATTTGAATATTCCGTGAACCGTCTATAGCCTAAAATTGCTCTCAATCAAAGCTCAGTAATCCTAATCCGGGCTTTGTAATCTTTCAATTTTGATTCAACAAATAAAATTATAAGTGTAGCAACCCTGTTGTTAAAAATGCATCTTAAGTGAGGTCCGTTTTACTTACCTTGTAACTAACGGCCTGACTTTAAGATTATAAAATTATCCCCTACATCGTGATTGAGGGGGACGTCTGTCTGTCTATCAATAAACGTCTATAAAAACTGGAATCAATTATCTAAGTACTATATTGCTATTTTTTTAAGCCCTTTTAAGTTTTTTAATTGTATCTTCTTAAAAGATTAATAATAGTTTTAAAACAATATATTTTATTTAAGTAATTAAAATAAAATACCCAAACTATTTGACTGATTATCAGGAAAATCATCATGTGGAACAAGGTTGCAAAAAACTGTCTCACTTTTAATTGAATGCAAAATGAGAGTTCAGCTTTTCATCAGTTTCGGTCCATCCATAAAATAGCGTAAAATATTATGAAATATCTTGAAGTAAACGAGTTTTATAATTTACAAAATTATCGCAAGCAAACTCCGGACACAACCTTAGTCGTTCATAAAAGAGTTAAAAGCAAGCGGTGTTACGAAAAAAATAAACATGACTCAGAATGATCTTAACACTTTAAAAATCGGTGTCTGTAATTTTTAATAACAAAATTATAGGTTCACAACAAAGTTAGCTTAATAAACGGGTGATTATAAATAGTTTGTCTTAACGGTTACTTATTATGAAGCTTCTTTGGGTTCCTAATGCTAGGTTTGATACGAATTTAATTAAAATTATACCGTAACTCACATTTAATGAAGGTTAATCAAGTGTAGCTTTACTCATAATCACTTTCACGGTGACGCCATTTAATCTTAGTGAATTAACTTCTTGATGAATTAACCAGATCAATTTTGTAGATAGTTAAATTAAAAGTTTTTTTTTATTATTATTTTCCGGCATAAAAAAAATACTTTACAAATCTGTTACTAATAAGAGAACGGGATGAATAAAGATTTTATTTAAACTTTGATCAAGGTCACCTAAACACAAAAAGGAACTAACAAGTGCCCCCACAAATTCATTTTCCTAATTAAAATCTAACAAGAATCTACAATAACATTGCTACAGAAATAAGAACAATTCCTTTAAAGCCTAATCTTGCAGTACGATGGCATCTTAACGACCTCTTTAGTGAAAAAGAACTGACAAAATCGGAGCACCACCCTACGACACGGCCGGGGATTCCTGGTAATACGAACGCACAGGTACAGTCAGGTGGAGCAGGCGAAATAGAAGAAATAAGCGATTCAAATAGTGCACAAAAAGGAATAATATTTCAGAAGTTGAACAGTGCATAAAAAGGAATAAAGGCTCGTTCACACCGGCGCGACTTGTCGCGCGACGCGACACCAACAATTGTTCAATCGTGAAGTTTTATTAGAAATTGTATTGTTAAAGTCGCGTCGCGCGACAAGTCGCGCCGGTGTGAACGAGCCTTGATGCTTTCAGAAATTGAAAATGGCGGTTTGAATAGTTAACGGAAATTATTGATAGACAGTCTTAATATTTCCGAAATTGAAAATGAATTTTTGAAGATGGTGTTAAATGAAGGCAAATGTTGTGATGCGCTCCGTGTATTCCCGTTGTCCCCGTAGGGCATGTCCCCGTTAAAGGGGACAACGGGAATTTAATAAAATAATTAAAATTACTTCCCGTTGTCCCCGTTAATTTATTGTAATATCTATTGACAAGACAAGCGAAGCGCAAGGGCACTTTTCCCGAAGCGCATCGTCGTTTTTTTTAATCCTCGCAACATGGATACTCATACTTGTTAAATTATGTCTGTTGAACCCGTAGCGTAAATTATAAGTGAGAGTGCCTTAATAGAGAAAATAATTATTATACCTATACAAATACCTAAAAATAAACTTATAAAATAAACTGAATAATAGCTATATCATGTTTTTTTTTATTTTTTTAATTATGATGTTATGGGCCAGGTCATGACCTCGATCTCGCCTGATGGAAAGCGATGGATGAGGTCTATGATGGAACGAGTGTGCCCAGAAGGTGCCTGTTCACTCTTGCTTTAAAGGGTTTTTTTATTGGTTTTTGTAACATTTTAAGTTTTTGTCATGGGACAAAAACTTAAAATGAAAGGGTGGTATGAACCACCCTTACATTTAAACTACATCAAAATAAATAAGGTATTTAGTTATTCTCATTTGTTGTTCTGTTGTGTGCTATAAATAATTTGAATCATTTGACCACACCAACAACAAACAATTTTTTTTCAAAAATTACATAACTTTTGTTAATTTAGATTTAAAAATCTAGCTGTGTTTTGTGTGTAAACAACGTACAAAGTTATTTGTTTTTATATTTTAAATTAAAACCTATTATATACAAAATATCTTTCATTTTAGTTTTAGGCTTGCCGCGCAAAGTTACCCACGTTTAAAAAACAAATTAAAAATTTAAAGTGGAGAACAATACGTTAAATCTTTAGTGTTCGTTGTCTGCGTTGCCCGTATGTAAGTACATAAGGGGGACAACGGGATGTCATAAATTTCCTAACCGTTGTCCCCGTGACGGGGACACAGATTACGGGGACAACGGGAATACACGATGCGCTCAACTCATGGTATGGAAATTATTTTGTGCAAACAAAATTAAAGTTTTTTGAGCAAAATAGGCCATTCGAACATTTAAAATTAGTATAAAATTATTTACAGGCACTTTTGAATTGTCAAAGAGACATCGGTCAGTCAGAAAGATGAAGCTAGCTGGCCATTCCAAAGCGTAGTTGGAACCTATGGTGAAGAACGGGCCAGAAACTTCACGCACTCTCTTTTAAATCAAAATATTGGTTACATCATTCAGGTTGAATGTGTACGTGTGAGAACGATGTGGCAAGATGTAAAAGTGTTCATAGTAAAAAAAAATTTACTTGATACTAAAAGAACACTAAGAAATAACGTACTTTGAATCAAAGAAGATGCGGAACAGCCTTCAGTGACTACTTTCCACCCAGAAATCTCTCCAACTGTACTCACCAACTATGATACTTATCATGTATCCTAATAACAGCGTCGGGTCCTTTGTCCATTGTTTACATTAGGGTGGCTGATGGCTCGCTACGTGATTTCGGTGGTCATGCCGGCCCCTTTGCACAGACCTCCCTGCTGTTATTGTTAAATACGTCGTCATTCTGACATGGATACAGCGTGTTTCAGAAAATCCTCATTAACTAATTCGAAGATTATTGTAGCATTGTTTATCAAAATTAAAAAATAAAAACAGAAACTAGGTGTAGGTTTTCAGGCTACGAGACTGAAAATCAATAATCAGCAAATTCATGCAAATTCTCCTCCCAGTAGAATGTGAAACGCTCTGTAAAGGTATGAAAAGGCCTTCAACATCAAAAATGTTCTTACTAATCTCCTCCCGAATATTATATAAGAAATTTTGGATTCAAGAAACTATAGGCAAACATTGATGTTTGCCTACAAGTAGAAAAAGTTCCTTTTTTTTACTTTTGCGGCAAAGCTTTACACGAAAAGTCAACATTGTATTCCCCAGTTTCTCTCCCATTCCTCGAAAAAAGCTACCTCGAACACTTTCAACAAAACAGCCTGTACGTGTAGGAAGGGTGCGCGCGCCGTTTGTCGGCGCAGGCACAGCACGTGGCGCAGTTTAGCCTGCGCGTGAGTCGCGCGCTAATGACACAGTGTCACTCGACTGCCGGCCGCCGAACGCGCCGGACGTTAACTAATGCGCCGCCCTATTATTTATAGCGTATGAATTGGGTGACTTCTTTGAATTGAGAATTTTGTCTTTTGATTGACATAGCAAAACCAGAAGGAACAATCTTTGACTGATAAAAGTTAACCAATGCTAAATGCCTACAGTTAATTTCTTCTTCGTGCGATACAAGGTCCAATGCTGCGGAAAACCCTTTCAAGCTAAAATACAGTTGTGCTGCATGGCTGCAGACATAAGAATGCTAGTTGTTTTTGCAGAGATTCAAAGATCAATTTAGGTTAGTAGAGATCTGTATGATTAATATTACCTCCATGTATATGAATCTCTACTAGCCTAAATTAATATACTGTACTAAGCTCATGCTCGATACCTGTTATGATTCATAATTAGTCCCCAAACAGGTGGCACCCGAATATTGTTCATAAATCACCACCTGTCCCCCAATCACGGCGTTTATCATCTTTGATGTGCCGCTCACCGTCAAACTGTTTGTTAACATTACAGTTAGAGCCAAAACTGGTATCGGAACAAACCTTTTAGTCAGTTGAACCAATTTTAAAAGAGTGACATTTATCTTTTGTGATTTAAAGTTAAAGTACAAGTGCACTTGTAGGTTTTTTAACATTTCAGATATACAAGCTTGACCTATGAAAGTTCAGGTCATAATAAAACCATTGTGTATGTCGGTAGAGAAGCGATGACCCTAAAAACTTTTTAGTCTTGAATCTCAGTTTCCTGAAAAGACAGCAGTGTATCAAACGAACAAAAGCAGCTGTCATCATAAATAGCTGGTGTCTTTCCGTTATGGAATAACTGGACAAAATAGCAATGAAAATAATTATGTCTAGGTAAGTACTTCTGTACACGGTTGGGGTAAGAAACACAAAGGGGAGAAGGTACATAATGAAAACGAAATTCCAACTACAGACTACAAAATATTCCACTAAAGTTATTGTTAAACTTAATTTAATAACTTTGAAGTTGAACCTCAAACTAATGTAGGATGTATTACACAAATTAAATGTCTACGAAGTGTATATTATCAACTCAAACAGAAAATCTAACACTTCTGACGTAGGTAAGTGCTTAGGTAAACACAAAATATTTACATCACAATATCATAATAATTTTAATTGTGATTTTAAATATTAAACTTTGTGTATTTTGGCCGGAACGTGGATCCACGCGAGACACAATGGATTTTTAATTGTGTCTGTTATTATGGCATACGAAAGCTTAAACCATCATCATCATGTTGGGGTCAGCTACCGGTCTAACCGGATGCAGCTGAATACGAGTATTTTGCATGAAACGACCGACTATCTGACCTCTGCAACACAGTAACTGGGTAATACGTCTTGGTAATACTGGTTGTCAGACTTTCAGGCTTCTTCCGCCCCGTCACGACAGCCGGCAGCGGGGACCAATGGCTTTACGTGCTTTCCGAGGCACGGAGAGGTCTCCTTTGTAATGGATGGTGACCCATCCACGGACCGACCTCAGAAAATGTAGCTTAACCATCAATCGACACGTGCAGCTGTTATTATTACCCACTAACCCCATAAATCAAAACCTATTAACAATGTTATTAACTTTGTAACTTTCAAATCAAGAATGAATCACTTAACATCTCACAAATCAGCGTAAATAATTTAATTAATCCCAAATGTTTTACTTTTAACCGTTCCGTTCTCACATCAAGGTGAAGATGTTAAGATTACTGTTATCTGCGTAACCCGCCGCCCGCGGGCGACCACTCATCTTCAAACTTTTGTTTTACTTTAGATGTAAGGGCTGAGGTTTTAATTTAGAGTTGTTTTGAGGCAGGTGGAATGTTGGGCGAAGGTAAACCACGAAAATATTGTGATTTTGGTTATTTGTAGATGCTGAAGGCGCGTTTTTATCGCACGATAATAATGCATGATTTATTGCGATAATGCTTCCAGATTGCTTGGACACAGCTGCGTTTTTATCGTCCGATATTTCTAACGTCTGCGTGTAACTGTGCACTACTAGTACTTACGTTATTAACGTAGGTGTGTAAGATCGTATGCGTCCTAATACAAAATGTTCTAAGAACTATTAGCGAAATATCGCAGGACGCAGGATATATTATTTCACCAATAATTGTTTTTTAAACTAACATCTTGACAAAAAAATAATACTTGTCTTTGAAAACTTTGAACAGTGTAACAATTACTTAAATATAAACACCACATGAAATGCTACACTACAGTTTTATTCTACACTGCAGGTGTTAAAAATATTGCATGGGTCTATAACCATCTCTTTTATAAAGCAATAACGCATTATGATTACAGTCTATTTTGAAACAATCCTATTTCCTTAAATTCTCAAAGAAAAACGAATTAGATTCTTATGGATTTTTCATCTATTCCAGACACAAACGGAACTATCTACCTTCGCAGCATTTTAAGTTCAAATCCAAAAATATACACTCTCAGTACATTAATAAATAATTGTTATTTACAGCTATAGAGTGTGCCCAATAGCTATAAACGAAATAATTCAAACCACAACCAAATACAACCTTAAACTAAACATGACACCAATTAATAAACGTTAACATAAAAACTACGACTAAGTAAGTAACGCTTAATGAATTTAAACAGTAAATATCCCACAGTTTCTAAATATAGCAGGCACTTGCTAACTACTACCCACACACGTGCGAATTAAAACGCCATATACCACCATAAAAACAAGCGAATCCCAACGTCGTCATTAAATTGTAATTAACATTAGCGATCTAGATGCGCCAGCGCACCCCACCTATACGGCAAATCTCCCAGCCACAAATCGACGCTTATTACGACAATATCAATAACTGTCATTGCGCCCAATCATTATAGTTTCGTCTCGTTTACGCGAAACAACAGTAATTACCCCGCCATTACCTACATCTCCCTCGAACTCATTAATCTAAAGCGATGTAAGTAACGAACGACTCTTTCCATTTCTTTCGCGCGAAACAACGAGCGATGCTGGAAAAACGAGCCTCACAAATATACCGCTGTCTCTCTCGCACTCGCCTTTTACCGCGCTCGAAATAAAACCTTCAAAAGAATATTTTTTTCTTAATTACACCACAGTTATATTTTCAAAATGACAAGACTAAAGTGTCTTGAAAATTTGAAATTGGAGCAGTCCCCACCACGCGTAGGGATTCGTTAGGCGCTCGCGCATGTTTTTTCAACATAAAAAGAAAAATAAGGCTCGCGGGAAAGAGAGGCTTAGTTGCTTTTTATAGTCGTTCTCCCGGTGCGCCGGCGCACGGAAGTATCGGAGCTTCAGCATCGAGCCTTAATCTCATTCTAATAAAAAGCTCACGCATAAATTGACGCGCTAACATTAGTTTTAAATTATAATAGTTTTTTATTAGTGTTTTATGAAAATCCGTGTGCTATTGTACGGTTGTTGAATAATGCCGGACACGTGCAGTTTATCGTTATTTTTATTGTCACAATTAACATTAATTTTGTGAAGTAAGGTGTGAAGGGTTGTTTTTATTAAGTTATCATTAGGACTTCAACGTTCGAGCTGTGTGGTCGTGTTTGCTTTTTTTTTATTATAATTTAAAATGAATTAATTAATTGTGCTTCGAGTGGTTAATGTAGTTTTGTTTTGGAGACTTTTATTTTTAAGCAATCAAGATGTTTTTAAGGTAAGATTTTTTTTTTTTAATTATACAATTTGTTTTCTTCATATTTGTAAAAAGTAATAATCAATACATTATTACAAGGTTTAGAACAAAACATCAGTACAACTAAATAGTGTTTTTTTTATAAAACATAGTAAGATTACAGAATAATAAAAGTTAAAGTTACATATTAAAGCTTTTTAACATTTTAACCTATTTTTATATTTTTCTTTTCGTACTTTTTACATAGATTTAAGGTTAATTTTACACCTTTTAAATTACCTATTTAATTTCTTAATCATGTTATTAACACATTAGTATGGTTATTGCAATTTAACTCAGGTGAATTGTATAACATTAATTATAGAATTAATCATATTACAGCATTTACAAATAATTATTACCTATGCATCATAAAAAATTCAAAATTTTCAGGCATATATATAATTCAAAATTGCCGTAGCAAAATGCTTCAGCGAACACAACCGCAGAAGTTTCTTCTATTACAAAAACGTGCTAATCATTTTTCGTCAACCTTTGTTTCATATAACTTCCGAAAACCTTCATACTATTATCACCATTAAGTCTTTTACATTAAAGGTGTTTACAGCGTGAATAAATTTGCATATACGCACGAATTTAGCTGACGGTTGTACGGTCTATAGTTAGGTAATGCGACAGACTTGTAACCTTGTATGGTAATATATTTAAGTCTAAATATTACGTAGTAAGAGATCGTGATCTACCTTTTGATAAAAGAGTATATTTTTAGTAGTATATGACGGATTTCGTGATGTCAAGCACGTGCTTTAATTTTCAGAAAAGCATTCATGAAAAACAATGTCCGTTTCTTATATTGATCGATTTATAATTTAATAATTTTAATTAACTATAAAATAAGAACTAACTCTATAATTATCTACATTTTTTGCCATCAAGTGACATTGAAGTAGAACCTACTACGAGAAATTACTACGCTTTGGAATGGGTAACTAGCTTCATCTTTCTGACTGACCGACCCCTTGACAATTCAAAAGTGCCTGTAATTGTTTTATTTGAAATAAATGCTTGAGTTTGAGTTTTCAGTGAACGTAAGGGTTTTCAAATGGTCTCATGAGTGAGGAAATTACCTTGATCCATCCCTAAAAAGTTTGCTATTCCATAACGCGCAAATGTGCATAGGTTACCGCCTAACTTCAGTTTATTTGATCGATTAACGAGCTCGATCAGTGTGTGCTGCGAGCACGCCACGTGAGCGCAACGAGTTCATGGCGTTTGTGGAACGAGAGCGATTGACATAAGTGCACAAGAGAGAGCGAGACAAGCGAAGTGTGCAATATTGTGAAAACGCGGCGAACACGTCGCGTGGTCGCGGCTAGCTCGCTTCGCACACAAATCGTTTCGCTGGAAGCACGCTGGCAAATCGTCAGTGTGATAAAGCTTTAAATGGTCGTGGAGAATTTAAAATCTTAATCGTCACAAAAGACAGATTAGTGTCATCACATTAGTTTCTTTAATCTTCTTGAGATTAAGTCACCTTTTATGGCATTCACGGGTTGATGTCCTAAGTATCCTATGCTGACATGACCTTTTGTAACTGAAGCTATGGTTTACTAGGAAGGTGATACTGTCAATATTATAACGACCGGCATGAAATTCTATAATTTTCCCCAGTATTTGACATTAAGTTGTCAAAAAACGCTCTGTATACAGCCGTTATTGTGTGATCATTGTCTGCTTTCTTACGTAGCCAAAGCTTTACATTGAATTGATGCAGTTAATTCTATTGGAGTTTAAATATTCTTAAAATTTAATGTAATTCCATTCCACTTTACATATTTTTCTGAGACTTACCCTTGGCGAGCGATGGAGCGCAGTATACTTGGAGTTCGACTAACCGACCGGATACGGAACACGATACTGCGCTCGAAGACGCAAATTATAGACGTCGCACAAAAAGCAGCCAAGCTCAAATGGGACTGGGCCGGACATGTTTGCCGCATGTCGGAGGCATTGTGGGCTAAGACCACCACAACATGGGTTCCTGAAAATGTCCAACGACATCGCGGTAGACCCAGGCGTAGATGGCGGGACGAACTTGATGTTTATAGGAGGGATTGGTCCGTATTGGCTCTGGATCGAGTTGAGTGGAAAAAGGAAAGGGAGGCCTTTGCCCTGCAGTGGGACAATACAGGCTGATTATTATTATTATTATTACCCTTTAAAACAAATACAGAACCTTTCCACTTTGTCATCCATATAAAGTTGGACACTGACAGTTTCCAATTCAAATAAAGAAGCACATGCCTGTTTTTTTTTATGTGGCTCTTCATTTTGCAAAAGCTTATTATTGGTTGAAAAGTTATCGCGGAACGCAATTTTAATTTACCTAATTAAGTTAGTTGTTATATACTTACTACAACTGCAAAACTTTCACAAAAAACTTGCTCTACTCAATAAGTTTATCAAATCTATTTTAATAAAAATTTACTTAATATTCGTCGGTACGCGCTTATCTCCAAAACGGCTGGAATGATTTGGCTATTAATTGATTTAAAATGTTCGTTATAGTCCGAATCAGATTGTTACGGAAAGAAAATTTTGAAACATTGCCGGGAAAATTGGTGCATTATCTATGGGATTTCTTAATTATTGTTAGAACAGGACAACGTTTGTCAATAATAATTATAATAATATCACCCTATTACTATCACACTGCTGGGCAAAGGCCTCTTCTTATTCAAAGAAGGTATGAGTATTGATGCCCACGCTTGCTCAAGGCGGATTGACCATTTCAGACTTAGATTAATCATAGATCAGTGCCTCGTTGGTCTAGTGGTCGAAAGCGCTACTTCTGAGCATGAGGTCCTTTCCCAGGGTTCGATTCCCAAGTCGGGTAAAGTGTCATTGGGTTTGCATCTGGAATTTCTCAGTAGCAGCCCGGAGTCTGGAATTTGTGCCCAATGGTGGCAATAGGCTCGCCCCTATTACATGGGACTTAAACAAAACTGGCGAAATAGAAAACAGAGGTGTGCTATGGGCACACCCCTGCCTAACCCTTAGGGGAACAAGGCGTGATGTTATGTTATGTTATTTATTATAAATCCAGGTTTCCTCTCAGTGTTTTCTTTTACCGATGTCAGTGATGTTCTGAATAAACTTAAAGTACATATGAATTGAAAAAGACACATTGGTTTATAGCCCGGATCTGAACCCACAACCTCGTGCATGAATTATAATATAACACTTACCTACCACACTTACAATTTAGTACCTTATAAGGTTACAAGTCGAGCCACACATATCGACCTTCTAATTTCACGCTCAGAACACGCGCATACTATGCAATGTGTTAAAAATGAATAGGGAAACAAAAATAATTGAACACAAGCACGCACTTAATTTACGAAAACCTGTTAAAAACAAGTTAGTGTTCCGTATTTGTTTTCAGAATTATTCGATTTTCAGACACAAATGTGTACCGTAAATAAATTTCACTGAAAGAAACAGAGGGAAATGACACTTCTAAAATAAAACCCAATTTTGTGCACAGAAATATTT
Organism: Eupsilia transversa; assembly: GCA_914767815.1. Taxonomy (NCBI): domain Eukaryota; kingdom Metazoa; phylum Arthropoda; class Insecta; order Lepidoptera; family Noctuidae; genus Eupsilia; species Eupsilia transversa. The sequence goes on along the minus strand of OU611893.1, from coordinate 8,029,045 downwards.
CAGTGAAATCATGACCGTTAAAAAAATCGACGTTTTCTTATTATTATGAGAATGTTTATAGTTTTTATTGTGATAATTGTGCGCTTAATAACTTTGCTGCATGTGGTTCATTTAAAAAAGTCCCTCGTGGGCCTATAAAATAATTAGAAAATCATTTTTTTTTTCTGTAAGTAATTAATTAACATCATTGCAAAGATTTTCAATAAACCTTCAGAAAGGACGACTGTTTTCTACAACTTTGCTTGAAACTGGCATCCTAACTATCTTCACAACGTTATTATTACGTATTAATATACCTTTTTTATGGGGCAGACAGATTAAAGCTGAACTAACTGTATGGTTAGGGCAGATAAGAGGGTGTTGCTGACCATCGTCTTTAAATATTTATTTGTAGTATATGACACTAATGTAGATAACTATTCGCATTTTTAAATGCTATTAGGTATTTTCCTTATATACACAGAATTAACTGTTCATCAGACAAAGTTCCAATCCATAGATCAAAGTTTCTCACAGTGCCAAGAATATTTGCACGAGAGATATTACACTGTCGACCAAGATTATCACACCACATTAGCATCCACAGTCGTACAACACCAGATGTCCACTAATGTATTACGGATGAATTTAAACGGTCGACTTACAGAATTCAGCGTGAAGCGTTCACGTCGTTACACGGCTCAGTATGTAAGGAATGCCGCTTTTTGTGGCCAGACGTGTAAACGATTTTACAGATACATTCTTGATTTGATATATTTAAAAAATAGGGTCTCGTCTCCGGAAGTTTCGATGAGGTCATCTTGGTGTTAAGAAAAAAATAATGACATGTACTTTAAGTGTCCTTTTTGAATTTTGGTTGGAGAAAAATATTTGGTTCTAAAGATATATACATACCTATAGAAAAAAAGAGATATATAGCTATGAAAGTATACTAAGTAGTTAGTTACACAATACACCCAGTAATGAAAAAAACAACAATCCCTAATTTATAACGAATACAAACTCAAAAACAGCATAGCAGTGTTTCAATTTGAAGCATTTACGTAAGGATGTTGCAGAAAATAAAAGCACATGAAATGTAAAACTTTACCTCCGGGTGGTGCAATGTACTAGAAAGGTTTCGTTTCTCCCAAATAGGTAATACAAAAATTAGGATAAAATACATCTTGCTTTAAATATTGATTTTATCTTGAACCAAAATAATAAATTATTTTGAAATTAATATTATGAACTTTATCGTTCAGCTTCCTGTAGGTAATTTATAACAGCAAAGGCTCTCAAAAATAAATAAATTTTGTATAAGTTCTATCTATCTGCTTTTATGGTACAAAAATCTGATGATCCCGGATCTGCGAATACAGATCCGGTATTGTGTCTGGTAATGTTTTATAAAAGGTCGAATTCACGTCAGAATCAAAACTCTGACATTGACATTACTAATTGAATTACCCAGAAACCTTAAATGCCAACACATCGTACAACCTCAAAAATATGACAAATACACCTAATCAAATGAACCCAACCGCATCGATTAATCATAACAATTCGCTATTACGCCAATCGATCATCGAAAACAAACAATCGATACAAAGTTCAATCGAATTAATAACACTGGCCGGTCGTTTCCCACAATCATATTTAACGATTGAAAAAAAAAAGTCTAATCACTTTGAGGTTTGAAAAAGGAATGAGGTATAAAAAGGACTCCCAGGTGAGATGAAAGGGCCGCGCATGCGCAGTGCGGTGCTGTGCGTCGGGTGCTCTAGCGCATGTTAACATGCCGCGGACGGACGGAAAGACACTTCCTTAGGTTTTTTTTTGTTTTGTGGGTAATTTATTTTGTTTGATTCAATTATGATGTAATAAGGTTATTTGTTTGGTTTGCGTTGGTTTGTCAGATGTTTTGGTTTTAGGTAGTTGACAAGGTGGAGTATTTAATAATTATAATTATTAATCATTTATTTATATATTGGAAGTAATTTTCCGTGGTGGCTTCTCAATTTATGGACAAAAATAATTGCACATTTTCTTTCCAATGCGTAATTAATTAATGTTATTATAATATAATAAAATTTACTTCCTCGATTATTTTCCTCATTGAGTAAGCAAGTGTTTTGTAAGCCATTGTTTTCGATTCTATTGTCTATAAAATTTACTTATTCTTAAGGATAAATAAAATAATTTCTCATAAAAAGCTTTCCATTGAAAAAGTTCAATTCTCAAAATCGTAGAGCAATAACTTTCTCATACTCGATTCTCAAAGGATTCCCAATAATTCTCATTTCAAGAAAAAATATGAATAAAACAGCACGGCTTCTGTTTCCAAAGCAATATATCAATACATCCTGCGCGTGCGACGATTACATAAAGCTTTTAATACGATCCGCCACCCTACTTTAGTATCTCAATCGACTGTCCTTGCATTTCTTATATAAAATGAAGTTATATGGAAATAAAACATTTCGGTTTAAAGACTGATATGATTCGTAAGTATTGTGGATAAGAACAAAAGCATATTTGTCATCAATTATATTTATTATCTTATAATTATAATTATTATCAAGCATTATTAAGAATATTGATAATTCCTCAAGGCGTAGGTTTAAGCTCTTCGTCGAAAAAATATACGGAATCTTTTGTAGTTGGATAACAGGATCTTCAGTTTCTTGGACATTCTCACCCATTCTCTATCTAATATAAATATAAAAAATCTTAGGCTCACTAGTTTCAGAGATAAGGGGGGAATGGTCAATTTTCATCTATTGTCTTAAATATCTTTAAAAGTTTTTTTTATTTTTTATTAAAAAAAATATATATTTATGATCCTCATAACAAGCCCTTTTATTTGATATGTCACACGGTGAAGTTTGCAAAACTTTTTTTATTTTCCTATTAGCCTCGAAAAGTTACCCCCATAATATTCAAAATTTTAGTGCCACAGAAATTCATATGTGTACTAAATTTCAACTAAATTGGTCCAGTACATTCGAAGCAAATTGGCTGTGACAGAAAGACACAAAAGTGATCCTATAAGTGTTCCGTTCTTTCGTTCGTTTTTGAGGTACGGAACCCTAATGAAATTCTGTTCGTTGGTAAGCGCGTCACTGAACGGCTGGACCGATTTGGCTATTTTTTGGATAAAAATGTTCCTAATAGTTCGAATTCGGTTTTCATAGAAAGAAAAACTGGAATAGTCTCCCGGAAAATTTTCAAATTCGAGAAAACTGAACTTACTTTTTCTATGGGCTTTTTGTATGGACAGGACAACGTCTGTTGGGTCAGCTAGTAAGGAATAAAAACTCTTTACAAATTAACCAATCATACCTGCTATGATTGAAAAGATTTTTGACAATTACACTGGTCTCAACACTTCTGTTTATAAAAGAATACTTAAATGTAATAAAAGCTAAGGTCCTTTCTCGAAACTTGCGGAGAAACACATAAAAAAAAAAAAAAAAAACCTGTCCAAATCCGTCGCAGCAATAAATCAATGAATCCCGCGCACGCGCCGACTTTTGAACCGTGTGTGTACGGCCCGTAAGCCCTTGAAGAATACAAACATAAAAATGCACGCGTGAATAAAAAAACCGGCCAAGTGCGTTTTGCACGCACAGGAAGGATTAGGTTCCGCAGTTGGAATGAATATTTACGCATGCACAGTATTGATTTTATAGACCGCAAAAAATAAAATAAAATAAAAACTTATTTATATTCGTACATATTTCATAATATTTTTCCATAACGAAAAACGATTGAGATAAATAGCAAAGTCACTTAGAAACATTATATTCTTTTTAAAGGGATCCAAAAATAATCAACCCAAACGCTTATGTGCAATGATTTTTTTTAATGCGTCGGCTACGTGTATGGGAAATGCCCGCTTGATTTATTTTTTCGTAATTTCACTACCCCACCCCCCAGAAAAGGTGTATTTTGAGCTTACCAATATTATCATTCATATAGCTGTAATAGTTTCGACGTTTTTACCATTTTTGAATACGGAACCCTGAAAAAGGAAAAAGAGCAACAATAATAAACAAATCCTTTAGCAATAAATCAAATCATGCTGCGCGAGCGTCGATTACACAACATTATGCACCGTGAAATTATTATGTCAAGTTGTGTTGGTAAGTAGATTTTATTGTGACTTGCGTTTAAAATGACGTCTAGTAAACAGAAGTGGTAGAAGCCAGAAATATCGACCTAATTGATACCTTTAGGTATATAAAATAATTAAATCATAACGTATAAAATCTCTATAATATTATGATTAGGTACATCCCTTCCAACAAAACCGGAACCTACCAATCGACACCTTATAAAACAGAAACAAAAACTTCAAAGGTACCTAATCTGTCAAAAGAATAAATCATAATATCCTGCGCACGCACCGATTCAACACATAATTATGACAAACATAACGAAACCGTTCAAAAACAGAACCGCTTACAAAAAAAGAACAAGCGAATCCGTCAAAACGATAAATCAAAGAATCCTGCGTGCATATTACACAACTCGACGCAAGATCGCTATGTTAATGCGCAGTGACAAGAAGTACGGACACCTGTCCGGAACGGGGCATCCGCGCATTGTCTGACATCCTAGAACTTGGAATGCTTTCTATTTGAATCTTTTTCTTAGTAGATAGGAGGAAAAGTTGGGCTAGGTGTCGCGTTTTATTGTTTCCTGTATTTGCGTAGGTGTGAATCAGACCATCTTAGCATTTATAATAAATATGGTTGCAAATGCGTGAGAATTATGTGATTCAAGCTTTCTTAAAATGATCAACATGATCTTACATCTCGCAGAGCACTCTAAATACTTTTAATTGAAAAATTCAACTAACATCCGGTCAGATTTCAGTTAGGTTGATTGATGACCGTCAATGAACTGAATCGATGCCAAGATAATGGATTTCCTTTTAAGAAAATTATAACAACAAAAATTTTACAGCTACAAACCGGTATAATTTAAACTAAACATACAAGTATTTGGTGCAAAAAATCCTCTCCTAAGTTATGAGATCGTGCCAAAATACCGCAAAGCTTAAGACTTTCATTAATATTTATTGACATATTCTTAAAACTTTACCAAGAAAATAGACTAGGTAAAACATTAACAAAAGTTAGGCTAAAAAATACTGACAATATTAACCAACCTTCTCCATTGCGTAGATTCGAGCCAACAAAATCAACGAAAGGCGCAAGCAAGATGCGTCGTGACCTGATCAATGCAGAGATCTCCAACCTTCGGGACTTACTGCCGCTCCCTCCATCCACCAGGCAGAGGCTGTCACAGCTACAACTTATGGCGCTCGTCTGTGTTTACGTCAGGAAGATGAACTACTTCCAACAAGGTAAATAGAAAACGACCAATTGGTAGCGTACACCTTTGTTCTGACAATTAATAAGGCCCTTACTGCCTATGTACGTTTATCTTCTATCTAAAAGTCCTGACTGACTGACTGACTCCTCAACGCCCAGTCCAAACCCTTGCACCTAAAAAGATGAAATTTTGCACAGAGGTTTCCTTTACAATTTAGACAAGGAATAAGGAAGGATTTTTCGAAATTCGTTTCCGTGAGATATTTTCCGATATCCACGCGGGCGAAACCATGTGAAAAAAAAACATATTGAGACAAGTGGTTCCAAGCTGAAAGCTTTATCCTAGATCAAGGTGGATCCGAATAAAACTAAGTAGGGTAGGGGAGGGAACACAAATTATTCAACCACCATCAGGGCCATCCGGGTAGGTTACAACGCCAGAGCGCCCTATGATCTGGAGTGTTTAGATTTTAACAACTATTGAAAGAAAAAAATAATGAAACCTACGTTTATTTGTCGCAAAAACACGTGCATATAAAAAAGATAAGTAAGTTAATTGTAAGTTTTTATTACATGCAATGGACGCCAGTGTAGTGGCTGTAATCACCAATGAGTTGATGGCATTATCTGAAAAACAACTGACTAAAAACATGACGACATCGACTAGTGCTTAGAAGGTCCTAGATTAAAATTCTATTACAGTCCCATTCAATTTAGATTTTGATACCAGATAAGCAACAATTTAGATCAAGCTAGTTAAAATTCAAAACCAGAGTACTAGGCCTCTGTCAAGAGCATTTCATTGACAGTTGTCTACAAACCACACAACTGCTTTCAAGCTTAGTCATACTTGATCATAGGTTCTCAACCAGTGGGGCGTGAACCAAGGGGGGCGCGAGGCCTCCAAAAATAAAAATTATATTTATAATTAGAAATATTAATAAAATATGTTGATGCCAACAACTCAAGGGCAACCTGAATGCTAACAATTAATCAATTTACTTGACGTTATCATTGCGCATATTTGACACATGATTCTGTTTTTTTTAACCACAACGGGGAAGCTCTTGGTGTGAATCTCACTTCTTCTAGTTTTATCCGAACAGACAAGCGATGCGACGCCTCCCTTGTTTACTGATTTTAGTTTAAAGTTTGGGCATGCGCATGGTAAAAGGTTGGGAGCCACTGTCTACGAGAGAATGTGCAGAACTGCCCACGCGCATTTGTGATCGCATTATATAACAAACTGTAGGTCAGCGGATTAACTAGATCGATGACGTTCATTTTGATGCTGTGACTCATGAGAATAATAGCTGGGATTGTGACTTATTAATATTTATTAACGATATAATCAGGATGTTGGTTGCTGTCAATAAGAGTGGTTGACTTGTTGTCATGGTAACTGTTACGGGCTGTGTTTAGACAAACGCACACCCAAAGACTAATAATTAAGTTATTTCATTTAACTAAAGGTTTAACATTAATTAAAGTGGCCAGTAAAAATAATGAAGGGTTTAAAACGGTCAAATCCAAGATATTAATTGATTCAGACGTGACTTGGCGGAAATCCATTATAAAATACAATAGACGTAGATATATTTAGTAACCTATTCCGCTTAACTATTCCTAAAGAGTCTTTAAAAAACCCTGTAAGAAATCGACACATGTTTCACCTCTCAACGAGGCATCCTCAGGATAATGATTGACTTGTCGCGAACCCGAACACGACGTGTTAACACGTCTCACTCACACTCTCACTTATGGACTCAGCGTCCAGCGCTCGGCAATTTTTTTAAACTTACTCATATTATACAGCAAAATCTAAATCTTCTCTCAAATATGTGGTTCAAAAGACCTGGGAATCGCTTTTACAGAAACTATCATGAGTTTTTAATCTATACTTACCCAAAAAAGATGTTCTCGTACTTAAGTTTAATTATTTAGAGGGTTATGTTCAAGAATTTAGATAAGGAGAAAAACAAAGTAATTGCTAGTCCATTTCTATTACCAACTAGCTGCTGCCCGCGGCTTCGCTCGCGAGGTCCCTATTTTTTTTTCTAAAATAAAAGACCAAGGTACTCTTTATAACATCAGCTATCTGCCAGTGAAAGTACTGTCAATTATTGTCCCTGACATTAGCCGGGACAAATAGACAGACAGACAAAAAAATGTTTTATTGTTATAAGTGCCGTATACTTTCATATGCATTTACGCTGCAATTTTATTTATTTGTGTAAGTATAAGATTTAACGTTTGAGTAACAAGAAACTTAGAGTTACTTTCGGATTACAAGAAAAACATATTGGTACTCAGCTGCATCCGGTTAGACTGGAAGCCGACCCCGACACAGTTGGGAAAAGTCAGATTGATTAAGATTGACCAGGCAATTTACTTTAACCTTGTTACTAAACAAAATTAACACGTAAGTGTATTCTGCATTTAGAAATACAGCTAATTAGATTCGTGTATCTAACACCACAGTTTGAGAAGATATTTAACAAGATATAGATAAGAATCACTTATCTTCCGATTCTGAGAATCAATTGGAGTAGAATCGCCTCCACAGAAATAACAGACAATCGGCGATGATGCATTGTGACTGGAGTTTTTTCTTTTTATTAGAGGCATCTAGACTAAGTGATATCTGATAGAGTTGTATCCGCCTATCTTGGTCCAGACAAATCATTGACTAGCTTTTTTGTTTTCTTTGGCAGTTATAGTTTCTTGCATGTGTTAAATTACTCTCTTTCGTACACACTGATTCTTCAATTATTTATGTTCAAATTCAATAATAACGTCATCTTGATCTGATTAAAATTTACGAGCAAAAATCACTACAATAATAACTGAACATTTATGAAGCATTATCTTAATTAATAAAGTAGTTCGAGATAAGTGATCGAACACAAAACAGTTTTCTCTTAGCTGTCCATTGTATTCCTCTTAAAATAGATATAAAATATTATTTTTATGTTCATCTGTCTAAGATCTTATACAGCATAGGCGGTTACATCGCTTTTAGCGATAAGACCGCCCATTGTGTCACCCTATGTAAAATGTCCAAATTTATGTCTGTAATTTTTTGGTGTACATAATAAAGAGTATTCTATTCTATTCTACAGCGACCTTCGTATAGTGACTGCGGATAAGTTCCACATATCAGCACCGACTTTACAAGATTAGCGCATCCCGTACTAAAAATATAGTAGCTAGTCAGCAGTGTGCTGATAGGCCTGAGTACCGACGTTAAAACATTACACTATTGAGAGTATTCTAATGCTGAAAAGTTTCAACTCATTGTAAATAATTTTCATGTTCAACATGTGACATATATGCGTGATGATAGAGATATGAATGCGTCATTTGATGAGATGCCAGAATGTTAACAAAATATTGAATATCACCATTTCAATACTTCAAATTATATTTATAATGTACTCAAACATGAATATCATCATTTATCTCAAGATATTGAAGTACTTCTTCAGTTACAACTAGTTCATAAACAAAAGCTTTTCATAAAGACATACCATCTACGATTTACATCACATTCAACAGTTACTACCTCCGTTTCTCACCGAAGTCGTGCGTCTAGTTCCTCTTCAGTTTCATGTAACGTTTCCTCCGGTAAATTCTCATGCCCCAAATCTTTGGACAAACTCATCACGTCTCATTTATCCTTGATCTCGGGACATCGTCTCCCAACTTTTTGTTAGCTCACCTTCAGTCACGAAAAGGCATATTAAGACGTTTAAAATGCATTTAGTTCGCTATCTTATCTACCGTTGCTATTACTTCACCCATAATACCCTCTTTCTTTCTGTTTTAGTGTTCAAGAGTCACGAGTTTACCTACCAGTATCAAGAACAACCGACTCCCACACCTAATATCGGATTCTCTAAGGTTTGTGTTTTTATTTTTACTAGTTCTTTACGATTGTTTGCCGTGACATAAACAGCAACTAATGTTACAATGTTTTTCAGGCTATGAACGGTTTTATGATGATGATGACACAGAATGGAAAATTGTTGTATATATCGGAAAATGCGGCGGAGTACTTAGGACATTCAATGGTATGTTTCACAATTTTCAATTTTCCTAACTTGGGTTTGGAACTTGAACAGATTTGTAAAAGGAAATTCATTTCTAGGAGGATCTACTAATACATGGGGACAGTGTATACGATATTATAGATAGACAAGACCACCAGACGGTTCAAATGGAATTGAACAGAGGTGGAAACGGAGAGACTGAAAATGTACCAAAGAATAGACATTTCTTCTGTAGAATGAACGTGTCAAGGAATGCGAGAAGACAGATGAGGTTCGGCGACCAAAAAGTAAGTTTTATGATCATGTTTCGTATTTATAACCGCTTTGATGTCATAAGAAATTTTGTTATAAAACTCACATCTAGGAGCTGTTTCTGTATCAACCACTTTTCACTTATTTTTAGAGTTCATTTTCCAACGAAATCTTCATAACTTTTTTATATTCTTATCCTGAGTTTTTTTTTATTTTCGTCTAGACACTCCATTATATTTTGTAAACATACTTCAAACGCAGTTTTTAGTACATATACTTATCGACTTAAGCTGATTTGTGTTAACTTTTAGTTTGATATTTATTTTGTCAATTTGCAGCTAGACATTAACTCAGTCGTCAGTTAAGTTATTGCTTGTTTGCAAAAAGTTAAGAATTCGTCTACGGCTACTTAACTAAATAGTTTTTAAAACCAAATGTCATTGCTCCAACGCTCCTACATCAGTATGCGTGTGGTTATTGGGTGTTAAAATTATGATAATCAAAGTAAAAAGCCAGTCTTTTGAAGAACTATTTCATTAGAATTGGGGCCTGTCAATTGCTTTTGCAGATGCATCTGCAGATTTTGTAAACTGTTCAGAAAACCGTCCGTATTTTTAAAAACCTTCGGTTTTTGACATTGATTGTTTCAAAGATGAATTTGTGACTAGATTTTGAAAGTTTTTAAATACAGAAATTGGCCTTCAGAATTTTTCACAGTAACCCATTTTCAGGTAGTCCTCGTCCGCGGCCACTACGTGTCATACCTGCCACTGTGTAGCCGCAACGAGCCAGTGTTCCTCGCAGTGTGCACGCCACTGGCCATGCCCGAGACGCGCGAGTGCGTGGTGCACGGTGCCACCAACGTGTTCACCACCGTGCACGCCATGGACATGAAGATACTGCATATTGATGCCAAGTAAGTAGAATTTGGTCCTGAGTTATTGTCAACATGGCATATACCTATCGAATTCAATAGGATCAGAAAAAAGGAAAGGACAAGCCTCTTAGTACTTCTTACATTAAATATCTGGTGCAGTAAGAATTTCCACTATCGGTAGGTATACCAGTTTGGAATTCATATCTAAACAACCCATTAATTCGATAGAAGATGACTTTTTTGCACAAGCAAATACAGTATCTGCCAAAGTAGATGCCTACTTACAATATACATAATATATAGCAAAAGGTAGAATCAACCAGTAAAGTTGGATGCACTTACGAAAATAAATATGAAAAAAAAACCTGAATCAACAATCTGCTAACCGTGGTGACATTCAAAATCAGTCAACCATGACATGATGTACAGACCTCCCTGGACCAGACGATCTCTGCTGGATATCCTTACATTCAACAACATTCGAAGACATACCACAATATTTATTGAAACAAGTAAATGAGGAAAAAGTATCTACACAATTTAGAGCAAAACTGTCCGAGACGAAGAGAAAAAATATCTCAGACTTCTCCACGACTACGTGGTAGATAGACCATTTATCGACTAACGGTATATTTTAATCTACTTTGTGACTAAGATTAATTGATACTTTGTACGGCCGTGTTTAAGCGAAATATTTTTAAAAGCACAGTTTTGATACTAAATTAATAATCTGTAATCGATTTTGTGCATTAACTCTGCTAGTTTAATTAGGTTTTTTAATTAAGAAATCTTCTGATACAAAAGTTATTGAATTAATCAATTTGGAAATTGATGATACATTTTGATATTTGCTTTCTATATTTTATTTCAATGTAATAACGCTTATGTTTGTTTCAGCGGTGAATGGTATTTAGGATGGAAGAAATCTGAGTTAGCGGATGTTTCATGGTACCAACTTATACACTGGGATAGTTTACGAGAAGCACAAAGTAAACATAGATTAGGTGAGTTTCCCTATCTTTACTTAAAAATGTGAAGTTTATTCAAAAAGTTGTTGCAAAAAACTGAAGCTATAAAATTACATCATTATGATGATTTAATTTTAAAATTGATTTAACGGGGGTTTTTTATGTATATGCTCCGCTCCCTCTCCCAAAGGAGAGGCTTGTGTCCTATGAGTGGAAGTTTATAGGCTGATTTTGCTATGCTATGCTACATACGTAACAGACACTTGACAGTTATGATAGCATAATGTATATCAATCCATCTATTCTCTCCTGAAATGATTAAAGTTCGATTTTTCATCTTGACGATCTTTTCTCATGAACTAAATCAAGCACAAAAAGTAATGGAATAAAATTATTGAATTAGAGTGCATCAAGTAGTGACAGGCCAATTATAAGAAATCACGTTACTGTAAACTTTTTGTACAAATTGCTGTTCAACATAGAGAAATAGTTTGAAATTGTATAAGGTGTTTACATATGAAATTATCAATTTGGTTCGTCACTGAACGTTTTTTTTTTACTTCTAAAATATATTGGTCCTTTCCCAAACTCTGATTTATTTATTTCTTTTGAAAATCTAAATATGTAGTTACTTACTTTAATATTGATAAATGATGAATAGTAATTTATTTAATCTTTCTAAGCTCGATTGTTTTATGCCAACATTTTCAGCTTCGGAGAATTTTTTTCGAATTCGAATAATCTTTATCCTTCTTACTCATAAGAAAATTGACGATAAAATTATTTATTTTAATGCAATGTATGACATCATTTCGCTAATTTATTTATCATTGTTTACAATATCGGAATCAATCTGCAAAAGACAATAAAACCTACTGACACCTATGATTGGCAAAGGAAATCAACGATCAATAACAATTATTATAATTCATACTTGAAATTATTAGTCGCAGACTACAATACACCCATTATATTGACAAAAGTTGTTATTAATAATAAACCCTATTAATAATGTAGCACCTATTATATGAATAATTGGGAAACTACCTCGGTTTTTTTTTTTTAACCACAACGGGGAAGCTCTTGGCCTGAATATCACCTGATGGTAAGTGATGATCAGGCCGTAGGTGGAAGCGAGCTTCACCCGGAATCCTCTACCACAGCGGAACTGGCTATCTTACCTCTTAGTGCCGGAACACAACAATGCTGGTAACAATCGGGTGGCTGGTTGCAATAGGCACGTTACATAGGACTTAAATAACTGGTGAATTGTGTCTCCCTTCGGGGAATACATGCTTTATAGTTAATTGATTCAGGCGTGACTTGGCGGAAATCCAATAAAAATACAATAGACGTAGATATATTTAGTAACCCATTCCGCTTAACTATTCTAAACTACTATTCGTAAAAAAAATCTGTAAAAAATCGACACTTGTTTCACCTATCAATGAGGCATCCTCAGGATAACGATTCATTTGTCGCGAACCCGAACGCGACGTGTTGCCGCGCCGAGCGCTGGATGCAGAGACGTCTATTGTATTTTACAGGCGTTATGTTATCAAAATATTAAACTTTGTTGCAGTAACGCAATCGGAACAGGACAAATGTTGCATACTGTTAGTGAAGTTGCAGCAACGAAACGGACAGTTTCTGTGGGTGCATATGGTGTTGCAAGTTAAGGATGCAACGGATACACCCCGACAGTTTATCGTTGCAACCAATCAGATTTTAAGGTAAGGAGTGAACAAACCTTTTAAATGATTTGACAAAACTTCAGAAGGTAGAAACTTCAATTTAGTCATTACCTACAACTGTGTCTGGCTGGCTAAAATTGTGTTTGATCAATCATAATTATTATGAACAGTTTCTAATTTGAAATTTTGTGTTGGAAACCTAATAATTTGTTACATAAACTCACAGTTTCACTCAACAGACAGTCTGACAAGCAATAATGAATTAGTTTTTTTTACAAGTTACATATACATATTTTATACGCAGCAGGTTGAAAGTAACAAGTCATATTGGATGGTTAGCTAAAAAAGATTTTAAGTCAAATTAAACACAAATTCTTCTTCTCCACAGTGAAGAAGAAGCAACAATAATGCTAGCCAACTCCTGGCTCTACCAATACTATGGTTACCAAAACCAGCCGTGTGGAATGCTGGACCCTCGCTGCCAAAAGTTCTTCAGACGCGACCAATGTTACCAGGAGTATCAGGAGTATCCGTACGTTGAAAACCAGGAGATGGAGTATGCTGGATACCACGTGTCGTCGTATGTACAACCGAAGGCAGTCGAAGATTATAGCGGCTGTGAGCGAGTGTACTCGGATAGAGGGCCCGTTGATTATTCTACGCACTCTCCTCAGTCTACGATTAGTGAAGAGAGGTAAGGATGTTTAATTAAATACTTAGTTTTTAATACAGATTTTAAAAAAAAAATACTAGGTGCGCCCCATGGTTTCACCCGCATAAGTATAGATCCCGTGGGAATATCGGGACAAAAGTGTCCTGTGTCCGAATCCAGGTCATGGTCGACCCATGTGCCAAAATTCATCCAAATCTGTTCAGCCGTTTTAGCGTGAAAGCGTAACAAACAAATAAACAAACGAACTCATTTTCGCATTTGTAATATTAGTTAGGATTTAAGTTTTAATGAGGGGAATTAAAACCAAGGTTGACGTTACCCAGAAAGCCGCTAAGCTTAAGTAGAACTGGGCCTGACATGTTTGCAGCATGTCAGATGACAAATGGGCTAAGAAAACCACTGATTGGGTCCCACTGAAGAAACAAAAATATTTTACTTGGGACACGCACAGGAAATAAAACAATATTTTTTTTTATTAAAACTAACAAATTATGAAAAAAAAGGAATAACAATAAAACATAAATAAAAACAAAGGGCAAAGAAAACCTGTGCGAGGCCAAAAAGGCTCGTATCTCAGCATAATGCTACGATATTACGACTAAACGCACGACGACATCACGATGAGACGAAGATGGCGGGACGAGCTTGACTCCTAACGAAAGGACTGGCCGACACTTGCAATAAAGAGAATTGTGTCGAAAAGGGAGAGGGAGGCCTTTGCCCTGCACAATACACGATAGTTAGATGACATTTCATTAAAAGGAATGGGATTTCTGAAGTCTCAAAGATGTTATTTCAGTTGGAGCATGCGCAAAAAAAGAAGAAATTAAATAAAAATATTTTTATTTTTGCTTTCGCACTTTAATTTTGCTGTAAAATATACAAACCCACCTATTAAAATGATATCGAAACTAGTACGTAAAAAAAACATGATTGGTGACGACTATTAACAAAAAAATAATTTATTTTGCTAAATGCACAATTTACACAATAACAAAAACAAATAGTAGAACAAAATCAAACAAACGAAGGTCAGTTCATACAATTTGTACCCGTCATGTCACACCAAGGAATATAAATAAGAAAATCATCACTCCGTCCGTCCGCCTGTCCGTCTGCGTAATTTGACACCTTTCATTACCATATTTATTGTAAACTTACCAACCGTGATTTACCATTACGAAACCCTAACCCCACCTTATTATTACTAAAATAAAGTTTAGTTTTCAATAATTTTGGGTTTAAAAACAGTAAAGTTAAAGTTGTTAATGTAAACCAAATACGAAAGGCTTAGTTTGAAAAGGGTTTAAGTCAGTAATAGTTTATTATTTTGATGTAGTTCTGTATTGGTTTTGACGCGCACAGCGTATTTATGTTTATGAAAGAAATTATTACTGAGTTCGTAATTGTGTGTTTAAAGGTATTTATTTATACGTCAGAACTTAGAATATTTTGTATCAACTATATTCTGAAGTACGAAAGTGAAGGCAGATTGCGCAAGTTCGTAATAAATACGTATGTATTCATTGCTAGACCACTGACTCGGCTTTTTGATAGAATTTGGCTAAAAAAATGAAAAAATACATTGAAATTCTTTAAAAAATATATAATATTTTAAGCACATTAACAAATGTACAGAGGCGGGGGACTTATATTCTTAAGGCATTCGCAGACAGGCGCAACGCGACTCTAGTAGAACAATTTCTATGAAAACTTCATGGAAATTTGCTCTCTGCTCGAGCATTTACGCTCATCGAGGTTTCGTAAAGAAAAACCCCTTAGGTATATACTTAGGTTTTACTTTGTCCAGTGGCTAGAGATATTGATAACTTCTTTTTATAAATTATATTTACTTAGTATTTTATAGCTCATTAATATTATATTTTATGTGCTATGAAAATGTTCACATTACAAAGTCTAAGTAATGCTAGAGATAAAATGTCATTTTGCATTAGCACATTTACCGGGTAGTTGCAGACCCCTGCTGGCACCATTAATAGTTTAAATTCAGGGATTTAATTTGTATGATACTTTTAACACCCCTTACTTAAAACACATAATAATTTAAAGCCCCGTACATCCGGGAAACAAAGTCGTGCAACATTGTATCAGCAACATGTTTATACGGTACGGAAAACAATGTTGCTGGTCATATAGAATGTTGCAGTGCTGTTGGCAACATGTTAATGTTCCGTGATTATCATCATTAGACTACAGCAGTCCACGGCTGGACATAGGCCTCTCCAATTGCACGCCATTAAACTCAATTCTCGGCAACTCTCATCCAGCTGCTACCAGCCACCCTGCGGAGATCGTCCCTCCACGCAGTCGTACCTTATGTTTTCCGATTAGCGGTCTCCACTCAAGAACACGACTACCCCAACGGTGATCGGTTCTAAGGCTAATGTAGCCCACTGTTACTTAAGCTTACTTATTCTGTAAGCTATGGCGACAACTTTGGTTCCCTGCCGGATCACCGAATGTTCCAGTTTCATTGTAAACAAAAGAACATCTCTCTATTCTATTAGCGCAACATCAAATGTTACCGATGTCAGAAACATTGTTTCGCGATTGTTTCACAACATTGTATCCGGTGTTTACGGGGGTTAAAGCTATCATGAACAAAGATATACCTACGCCTAAATCCGGTCACGTCGACATGTTGTGGGTCACCACAATAGGATCAAAGGGTCGGCTTAGTAGTTACGTGCTCATGTAGGAGAGGTTTCGGCCATAGATAATAATATTTTCGTGTTTACTTTCAAGGCTTTTATGTTTTGGGAACAATAAACTGACGACAAAACCTATCGAATTCTTTTAATAACAACCAAAACCACTTCTCAATGTAAGTGTATCGTTAGGAGAGAAACGGATAATTAAGGAACGTAGGAATACCGATGCGACGCCGACAAGATAGGTTTAGGTCATTAAAACTTTTCGGGTCAATTTTAGGTATAATTATAGCATATAAAAGGGAATAATGACAGTAAATGAAGCCTACAGTGTAGTAAAAAAGCCTGCAGAATTGATCATGATGATTATACCTTTACAGACGTTAAGCAAATATCAATATTTAGCATGAAACGACCACCAAAACATGACTTTACAATACCAACAATGATGAGGAGAACCACCCAAAATAAAAGGGGAGACTGTACCAATGTAACCACCAATTTTATTTCCAGATCGCCCCACCACTACGACCCGCCACCAGATATAATCGTGAATAGTAATATGTACATGTATCCCCACCACGGCAAGAGGGAGTATTATGAACAGTATCCCAGGGTCAACTACCATGTACAGGAGCCTTGTTCTAGTACGGTTATTGAAGGTATTTTTTTATGTTCCTTTTTTATAAAATAATTTATATTAATAATTATTATTAATTACTTATATTTTAGCTAGTAACTAAATGAGAGAGTTCTGTCTCGTCATTACGAGACACAACTCTCTTATTTATTAATAATGATTTATTCAATTGCAAATTATACATACTTGGTTTTTTCATGCTTACTGAACTAAAGAATAAGAAAAACATTTTGATAAATAGAAACTGCCTATAAAAATACTAACCACATTTATTTTTATACCTAAATAAACATTTTGATATGTTAGAAATTGTTCTTGTTATTAATATTCATATGAGTATTCATAAATATTTAACAATTCCGAAATAAAATCAAATGATTTCTAATATTGTAAGATATACAATATTTTTATGTGACTTGACCAGCATTAGACTTACAAAACAAAAATCAACGTTGAAAATATCTCAGACATCACCAGAGCTTTTTTAATAACGTTTTTCTTTTAATCACAGGAATGGAATACCCCAGTCCGAAACGAATGCGGTTGGCCCCAACTCCCCTAACCCTAGAAGAAACGGACGGCATGGATCGTTGGAACCCCAGTCCACCGTGGTCGGATACCACGCTCAAAATTCCCGACTACAGCCAACGGTTTACCTACAACCACATGGTACCAATGCCCCCTGAAAGAGCTTTGGTCACTTAATTAAAGTATTTTTGTTTGCTAAGTATAATATTATGTACAAAGGTATTAAGTTAGTATAGGAAAATTTTCACGACTTTCATTTTCAGTATTAATACATGGGTAGTGAAATTGAAAAGATGGTTGTTTTATTAGAATTTTTAACTTTATCAAAACTATGTGAAATTTAATTTAAAACATAATTTGACTTTTAAAAATAGTCAAATTTTAATAAAAAATATGTTGAAAATTAATGAAACTTTCTACAGAAAAATAATTTAGTAAGAAAGTAAGAGTGAACTAGGAAATTAATCCGTCCTATAGACAAAATTTATTAAAATATTTAATGTTTTAAATTAGCTGTAGTTATTTCTTCTTCCTATTGCGATGCATTTAAAATTATTAGATACTATTTTTTGGTTTGATATTTTAGCTCAAATATAACGCCTCATCCTCAAGTTAGCGGCCAACATGACTAATTTGATGAATTTGACACACAATAATACTATTTTAAGTTTTTTCTGTTTTTGTGTGAATACTGTGTGCTTTTTCTTGATTTCATTCAACGCTGAAGGTGTATGAAAAAGTAAATTAAGTTACTAGAATCATGGTTGTAACTTTGTTGGCGTTGATCGACCAACTTGAGGAGACAGGGCGAACATGTAACAGTATTTTATTTTTAATTAGTTTTAAGATAATGTATAGTGTAAAACATAAGTATTGGAATATGGTTCCGTCCAAATATTTTTGCATTCCAAAGGAATAGTTAAGTTTATTTTTCGATGTAAATATTTCTTTATAAAAATAGTGGCATTTATGTAAATACTAAGTTTATTTTATTTCAATTGTCTTTAGTGAAGAATAAGAGAAAAAAGTTAAATAAAGAAATTGATAAGTTACGTCGGGTCTTTAATTTTTTGTTTACCTGATTTTTTTATATATAATTTATATAGGAATAAAGTTTACTAACAGCTTCTGTAAACCACATGTAAAAAAATCCTGTTCGATCTGTGAGGCTGTTGTTAAGTATAGTACTGAGAGTCTATTTAAGTGGTAATTTTCAGGAAAAAAGTTTTTTTTTTTCAATGGGTAATTTTATAAACCCAGCATTAAACTTGTCAAATAAAAAGTAATTTATTCAAATTAGGCTGAGAATCAGCACTTTTCGCACGTAAAAAAAACTTATAACATGAAGTCATGACGATAACATGACGCCTGTACTCATGAAGGGATTAGCCAGACTACGCACCTACATTTAGTCCGTTAGGCTAAGTTTCATTGTCTTAGGTTGCGAGGCTATTGCTATCAACCGGGCACAAGTCCTGGCTCCGTGCTGCTGCTGCGAAATTCCTGATGGAAAATCCAATACCACTTTACCCGACCTGGGATTCGAATCCATGACGGCATGCTCAACAGAGGTGCTTCCAGAATTCCAGATGTTTAATCAATCAAAATCAAAAGCCATTTATGCAAACTAGGCTGAGAATCAGCACTTTTCGAACGTGAAAATCACATAAGACCTTCACCACTTCCTAGTGCTTTAGTTAGGAAGAAGAAGTGGCGCAAGTAACTCCCCTGCAGTACAGCTGTCCGGTCAGTTAGTAAAACTTGAATCTATACATTAGTATGCAAAATAATTAACATTACGCAACACAAAACATTAAATTAAATTATTTGTCTTATGCCAGGAAGCACACGCCAATATGTGCCTAATAAGTTAAGGCTTACCTGAACCTTTATAGATTTTCCTGAATCACATCAGCAAACCGAAACTTCGACGAGTGATGTGGTGATCCACGGTTGATATTCAACATGGTGCTTACATGGTCAAGATCTGTTCGTAACCCACAACCACCCAAAAAAACACAGAACCACTCAAGCTTCTTTTAGCTGTTAGAATCTACCTATAGTAGCAACTAATCAGAAAATAATAATAATCAGCCTGTATTGTCCCACTGTAGGGCAAAAGCCTCCCTTTCCTTTTTCCACTCAACTAGATCCTGAGCCAATACGGACCAATCTCTCCTATAAGCGTCAAGTTCGTCCCGTCATCTACGCCTGGGTCTT
Organism: Eupsilia transversa; assembly: GCA_914767815.1. Lineage (NCBI taxonomy): Eukaryota > Metazoa > Arthropoda > Insecta > Lepidoptera > Noctuidae > Eupsilia > Eupsilia transversa. Next base: position 8,009,145 of record OU611893.1, on the reverse strand, counting down.
CCGCGATGCCATTGGACATTTTCAGGAACCCATGTCGTGGTGGTTGTAGCCCACAATGCATCCGATATGCGGGAAACGTGTCCGGGTCAGTCCCATTTGAGCTTGGATGTTTTTTGGGTGACGTCTGCGAAAAGCTGAATGACTGAATGAGTGCCAGAGAAATGATTTTAACTGTCTAAAAACATACAAAGAAATCTTCTGAATTGTGGGCAGAACATTGGGCAGTAGGAGCAGTTTGTTAGGACATAACTTGAGATCCTAGCTATACTCACAAATTGACGCACAAAGGCTGAGATTATTGATATTGATTTTTTGCCATAAGAATGTTTTGCCTTCCCTGACTTAGATGATGCGCTAATATCTTCAGTAACTTCGCTTCATCATTACCTTCAGCCAACCGAGACTTCAAAATAGACACTTGGAATGCTGCCATGATTTCGTCAAATTATATTTTTACAACAAGCAATACTACTACGTACCAAGAAATCCTGCAACAAACATCCCAGATTACCATATCCACATAGCCACTGTGACTAGATGCCACAGAGTACTGGGTAATCCATCCTACCATTCGTAATCCGTACCCAATGACGTGTTCCTACTAGCTACGAGCAGAATGTCAGAATGTCATTCTTCCAAGAACAATGTAAAACAAGCTATACGCGGTTAAAATTTAAACTCAAAGGTTATATATGTGGACAGTGTGCAAGTGTTCCTAATGCCACCCATTAGCTGTTTTAGTACTTGCATAAGTTACTTGAATTATATTTAAATGTCTAATGCGTGCGAATTACATTAGAGATACAAGCGTTGAAGTTCTTAATAGATGTAATGCGCTTAGCAAACAACCAGTTTACTTTGAGCTTTGAAACGAGGACTGTTTCCCCCGATGGGTCGCTAATTGGTTGGGAGGTGGGTGGTGAGGAAGGTTAGGTTATAATGGCGGCGCTATAGCTGTCAATCAGGCAAAAGCTAAGCCCGATAGTGTGTGGTATAAGTGATGAGATTGTGGCGATTTCTGGTTAATTTCTTGTCAAACCCGCAGTGCGTATTATATGGCGTTAGTTATTACTGTGGAAATCATCACAACTGCATAATAGTGTTGTCTAACATCAATTAATCTGCGTAGCCTTTTGCTAACTATAGGTATTGGAGTCGGCTTCCAGTCTAACCGGATGCTGCTGAATACCAGTATTTTACATGGAGCGACTGCCTTTATGACCTCCACAGCTCAGTTATTGGTAACATGATATTTCTTGGTAAGACTGGTTGGCAGATTTTTGGGCTTGTGACTACCCGTAACGACTAGTTGACTAGCATATTAATTGCATTTTGTCAATTGAGGATTTATATGGATATACTGCGCTACTTAAATAGACTGTGAACTGGGACTAAAGTCAACTCTAGGCCATTGGTGGTCTAAAAATGCCGATCGCTCTGGCCACAATCATTTTATAAAAATAAAGTATCTTAAATAAAAAAACAAGCAGTTTTAAAGTTTCAGGAAATACAAAATCGCTTTACGCCTAGAACTTTTACGTTTTTAAGCTCGAGTAAAACTTTGATCCATTGTTATTTCAAGCCTGTCTGGCTGCGTTCAGATGCATTATTGATGCCTAGGATATATACGTGATCCTATATCCCAGGCTAACCTGCACTATAACGAGGCACAGAACACGGAGGCACTTTGTAGAAAAGAACGGAGCAAAAAGTTTGCGATCAATGCTTGAAACATTCGATTCAAAAAAGTTTTTGCTGTAAAAAGTTTTTATTAAAAAGGTTTCGGGTGCTCCATTTGTGTACACCGGTATGTTATGATCGCATGAATATCAAGATGTGGGTAATATGTTCATTTATAGAATTAATAATGGTTTAATGCGTCTCAGTTTGTTGTGAATGGTGTTATTGCAAGATCGTAAGTAATGTTATAAAAGCAATACTTCTGACCTTGGTGAGAACTATACTCATTGGAGGATTTATATTAATTTCATCAACTGTAATAAGTAATGAAATGTAGTTTTTATTTAAAAAAAACAATGAAATATGGAATTTTCATGAATTTGTAAAATCAACTCTATCTCAATTTTCATTACTATGTTCTTTAAATTAATTTGTTCTGAAAAAGACTCAACACAATTCTATTCTTCTCTTTACCGACTCTTATTATCGGACTTTTCTCTACTAACAACGATACAAATTACATTCCCTTCCACTCGAACGTATTTACAATCACATTACCCGTAATCCCCACTTCACCCGAGATTTCAAAGAAAAGCTGTCTTTGAAATACCAATTTTACAGTTACAGTGGCCAAAGACAAGCTTACAGATATTGCTTGCTCAATAATGAAGCTTGCTCATTGGTTCATTACTGCATAAAACATAGCATGGTAGAGAGGCCCACCGGTTCGCATTAGCCCACTCGTTAGTAGAAAACAAATTAATAAATTATGCCTTAGTAAGGTTTTCCGATCACACATTGCGTGGGAAATGCGAAGGCACTGGTTAATTTATTTAAAAGGGCCGTAAACAACTGAAGTAGTGGGGGAGAGCAGTTGGCAACGATTTTGTTAGGCGTTGCTTCGTAGTTGCGTGTTAAGTTGTAAATGTATGTCCAAAGTCTTTGAATTTTTGTCTTTTTCAAAAAGTAAAGTACAATGTGTGCGCACGTTGTAATTTCCTTATTTAAATAAAATCGTATGTATCTTATCATCCTATTTAATACACAAACGAGCCGTCAAAAATGCACTGCAACATCTAATGTAAGACTTCAAATTAGCCGTTTTGCAACGTGTGTTACATTTCGTGATACGTTTCACCAACCAGAATCTTGGAATTAAAGCTTGTCAAAAACCAATTAAAATCATAGCTTCACGTCACATTTCATTCCATCACTTACAGTCCGGCTGTTGAAAGAATGCGTTCTTGACACCTGTAATTAGGTAATTATTTTAGTCGCTGAAACAAAGCCCTAACAGGTAGTACTGAAGTTAGTGCTTGCATATTGAAATAGAAACATGAAATGCGAAACGACACGCGACAACTACACTGACATTTATAAACATTATAATATGTACAGTCAACAAAGCTGTTTGGTATGCAGGCAAAATTATTCATCCCCCCACTACACTGCCAATATTCATTTTTATTGTGTGCGTAATCACTTTTTAAGCATATGGCATAAGTACTTAAAGCGAGTAAAAGAATTGACTACCCAGCATACTCACAACATTTTTTAAAGTAGTTTAAAGTTAGCTGCCTGTATACCAAATAGCTTTGTTGACTGTACATAGATGTAACGTTTTACAGAAATAGATAAAGAAACTTTTTGAAATTTTGACAGTTTCTCCATAAGAAAATGTCAGAAGTAAATCTTATTCCGCGGATAAAATTTATTCCTGTTTGGTCGAATCCGCCCTTAGATGTTTAACATTTGATTGTATAGACCGAATTTAAGACGAACGCTAATCCTGCCGACAAACTGTCACGCATTTTTTTTTTAAGCCTTTTTGAGGAATACCATCCCTAAAAAAGTTTATGTTATTACAAGTAGGCAGCAAGACTGTTGCACAGGAAAGTTTCCCAGTCTGAGTTCTTATAAGTGTCAGCACACAAGTTCGACTTATTTAGCAGTTATTCGAAGGTCAGAACAAATTTGTATGCACCTTTAAAACGTTAATATATAAACGAAATTGGCTGTATCCTAATCGTTTGCGACATTGAGTACTTTATATCATTCGTACGTACCAAAAATATCAATACAAAGAATGTTTACATTGACAGAAAGTTTATTTTTGGGAAAAATCTCCTTTGGGTTATGTGAATTTAATTTTTACATCATAAAGTTGAGAATAAATAGCCTGTTAGTTATTAAGCAATAATTCTTCCGCCTTTAGCCAGAATTTTGTGAATATTTGCTCATTGCATTCAAAATATCTGGTATTTTTTGCCATAAATTGGACACATAATTTCGCCCTCCGTTTCGTTGCATGGATTGAATGTAAAGCTAATGCCATTTAAAACACAATTGGATTGTTTTAAATCGTTGGTAGTGATGAATTTACAGAAATTTTCCATGGAGCTCTTTATAAAGAAAATGATGATGAGTGTTACTTTATGCACTGCCGTGGTAGAATTTAACAGCTGGCATCCCTTTTAACTACTAAATCTAACTACCGCAGAGACGGCATTTAAAAATAATAGGTACATACTTCAGTTGACAATCGCACAAATGCCAAAACAATGAGGGTTTTCTGAAATGACGTTTACTGGGGGGCAGCACTGAGACGTCAGGGTCCGGGCACCTGTCAAAAGTGTCACAGTGACTATATTTTCTTTAGTCGTGAACGTGAACGAATGAATGAAACAAATGATGAAAGTCATCATATATTTTATATTCATTTTATATTATATTTATTATTTTATTTTTTATTTGATATTTATTGTCGAAATGGAAGACCTCTTGTCAAAGTGGCGCCAACTAGTGGCCTGAATTTTCATAAAAACCCAAATTGAAATGTTCTTATTCCATCTTATTTTTGACTGAGAGAATTCCAATGTAAAACTCTCAATTAAAAAATTAATGATTGATTATTTTTAAAAAGTATTCGTATCGGAATATCCGCGGTACAAGCCACAAGACTAAGACAAAGACACACTACAAGGACAAGGGGAAGACTTGCTGTGAACCTTAATAAATTGGGATACTTAAGTCCATAAGTATCCCAATTCCCCCTATCAGTTATCCCTTATTTATCCTGTTGCCCAGCAGGATAATGATGATCTACGATAATAATATTCAGAACTCTGTAGCATAAAAATGTGGAGTAACAAAAAACGAAACTTATCTACTTAAGTAACTATAGTACAGCGTATAGACTTTACTTGTTGTGGGAAAGTACGGGTTCAAACATTCTGTCAGACAAGTACCCTCATAGGTACAATTTATAATGTAGGTACCTTGCAGTATATGGAGGAGGAGGCTAAGTAACAACAGCCGCTCGGGTCGATCTATCAGGTTAAGCTGCGCTTGCCGCGGTTGGTCCGTGGATGGGTGACCATCTTTACATACCGAGACTCCTCCGTGCCTCGGAAAGCACGTTAAGCCGTTGGTCCCGGCTGTCATTCGTGGATCTTTGACAGTCGTTACGAGTCGTCAGAAGCCCGAAAGTCTGACAACCAGTCTTACCAAGGGGTATCGTATTACCCAGTTACTGGGTAGTGGAGGTCAGATAGGCAGTCGCTCCATGTAAAATACCGGTATTCAGCTGCATCCGGTTAGACTGGAAGCCGACCCCAACATGATTGGGAAAAGGCTAGGCAGAATGAATGACCTTGCAGTATATGAAAATATTTGTTTCAAGGTAAAGAAAATTGTAAGTCATAACACTCGTTTTTGATTTGGTAAACGTTTTGGCGATTTGAAAATACACATACATACATACGTAAACTCAAGCCTTATTCTTCTTGGGGTAGGCAGAAACTACAGAACGCCGCTGCTACGATCTCTAAATACTCCTTTTGCGTCGTTTACGTTCATAAATCTGGTCCTACACGCATGCTGGTTGCGAGTATTACGCACCTGACATTTCTGAAGAACATCACCAATAAAATCACTGTGTGCACTTGTAATTTTTTTTTTTTTTAATTATTGCATCTCGAGAACCTTTCTCATATTCATCTTTCTTCTTTTTCGTGCGGTTAGTGAATAACTTGCACCCTAATTGCGTAATACACGATCAATCACAATCCGGATCGGTTTTTGATAGATTGCTAATCCATTGCTTCATAGTTTCGAAAAAAAAATCTGCTCAACAACGTAAATAACGCAATTAATGTGGTTTAGCTGTCAAAATAAAACAGATTAGTCGGAATCGTTTACGAAAACGTTTTACGCAATTAGATAGCTGGTGTCAAAGATTTAAAGCCACCCATGGGCCTCTGACTTGGCTTCACATGCCGTCGAGAAATATCTCATATACTCATATTAAAACATTGTATTAACTATGCTATCTGTTTTAACCATAACAAAATATTATTACCTTAAACCTTAACAGCCAACATTAACTTCACCTTCATTCATATCTTACCCATAATCTTAGCTTTAATATCGAGGTGACTTTAAAAAGCCATAAACATCAATGTAAGACCGGCAGGACACCAGGGGCCTAAGTCTACTAATTTATAAACGTCACAATGGTGTCATAATGGTTAGTTTTTGACATTTCTGGTATGGCAAATCTGTCAAAAACTAACCATTATGACACCACTGTGACGTTTATAAATTAGTAGACTTAGGCCCCTGGGTGTCAGATAACAAAACATTACATGAGGCGCTTAGACTTAAGTTTGCAATACACAAATTAGAAAGTAATAGTGTACTCATTGCTGAAAGCCTAATAATCTATAGGTACATATAATAAAGCTGAAGAGGGTCGAAAGTCTGTACATGGAAGATATTCGAAAAAAGTGGGCTTGGGATACTTAGAATCGATAACAGAACACATTCCAACAGTTTTTATAATTTTTGTCTGTTTGTATATCTGTTTGTCTGTTTATTTGTTCGCGCATCACTTGAAAACGGCTGAACGGATTTTGATGCAAACTTTACTAATCAGTCGAGAAAATCCCCGGCCAGATTATAGGCTATGTAACATCAAGCTACGACCCTTAGGAGCCGAGCAAAATGAAAAAAAGTCAGAAAAAACCCTAAGCGAAAGCGAAGTAATAGCGCGGGCAGGCAATGAGTTGCGACGCGGTGGGCCGGGGTCCAAAATTTCACGAGGCTGAAGTCGCAGGCAGAAGCTAGTAAATAAATAAACATCACGGCTTGTTTCCCCGATCGGTTAGGCAGAGGTGTACCTATATACAAGGTGGAGACGACAATAACGTTCCCAGTCAGCATACGAAAATTCAATCAACGATCTCTAATAGTTTAGTCACTTCTAGATATAGTGAGTAGATCTCAGTGAGACTTAAAGATTGGCAAAACCCGTAGTCGGCGCATCACTACTATTTTGTTTGTTAGAAAAAAACACTCGTTTAATTTCAATGTTAGGATATATTTGATAGTTCCTAAATCTCCTAAACTCCTACGCATTAATATTTTATAACTATGTTAGAGGTTTGGTTTCCACACTTAGTCCCTGAAGTGAACCATTGTGCGTTAATAATATTGCCATTGTTTTAATTTATTGTTGTATTGTCGGCTCCACACTGTATACACACAGGGGACGAGCCTATTGCCATCCACCGGGCACAACCTATGGTACACACAAATTTCGCCAGTTACGTTGAAGTCCCTTGTAATAGGAAGCAAGCCTATTGCCTTCAACTGGGCACAAATCAAGACCCCGGGCTGGTACTGAGAAATTCCAGATAGATGAAAAATCCCAATAACACTTGGCCCGACCATTGAATCGAACCCAGGACCTCGTGCTCACCAGTAGCGCTTGCGACCACTAGACCAACGAGGCAGTCAGATAAAAATGTATTAAAATGCGCTTTACGACATGGCCGGCGATATGTACGATAAATATTCATGCAAATATAAGCATACATCCTGGATTCTGCTTAAAAAGGAAAATATCAACGCGGACGGATTATGTGACACGTTGAATGGCGTTTTACAGATTAACTGGCACGGGTTGTGTGGCGGCGTTTATTGTGGAATATGTTAGGAAGTGCTTTGCTGCGGCTATGAATGATGTAGTGAAGGCGTTTTATAAGTAGCTAAGTTTACTTAGAAATAATAGGGTTATAAAATATTATAGATAAACACGGGTAATATTGTGTTAATTTTGAAAATGTTTTGTGGTGGTTTTCATTAAAAAGATACATTGAAATATTGAAAAATATACTTTTTGGTTTTGGGCACATGTAGAGCTGCCCGAAACTGATAATCTACTATACATTGTAACCACTCACAAACCTTACGACCTAGGCGAAATATTTTTTGATATTTAGGTTGCTCACGACCTGAAGTGGTGCTAAATAATATGTATAAAAAATCTCGCCTAATTCAAAAGTTATGGTAGAACGCAAAATTTCCCGGGTATTCTGGTTTAAAACAAAACATTAAATTAGGAAGAAAAGGTACAAGAAACCTTAGGTAACCAAAAAACAAACAAAAGGTAAACTTACAAGAAAAGGTAATATTTTAACTAATATATCTAAAGGTGTTTTGATGCAAAACTAATTCAATTTTTCTTTCGTTGAAATAAAAATAATTAGTTTCGATTTTTTTCGAACGGTAAAATTGAACGAACCGTCCTGCTATGTGCTCAAGAGAATGCCAAAAACAAATTTTCACACAAATTCGACTAAAAACGGACAAAAACTCAAGCGAAATGATAATTATTATTATAATTAGGGCGCAAAAATGCTGTCCCTCACCTCACGTAATTACTATCGATGCATACAAAGTGGATTACCGTCAAAGAAGACGATTCCTTTATTCGTGTTAATCGAAATGGAGCCGATATTGAAAACAATCGACAGGGTAGCGCACGACTCGACAGCTTTATTGTAGGGATGTGACTGCGTGCTTAAATGTCGATAAGTAATTAGAATTTATCGACTTGATACATATTACCGTCAATTTTGCCTGTTCGCAAGAACTTAGGTACTTTTTGTAATACATTTTTAGAATAATGTTTTTGTGAATGCAGTGCGTTACTAAATGTCTATGTGAATCCAACTTGATCTAAAAATAAATCATTGTGTGCAGTCATCAAACATTGGAAGAGGTTATTTTCTTTTTCTTCTTTAACACGCAGAAACCGATATCAAAATTTCTTGCATTAATTAAATTATGTTTATTAATTTTGGCATCATAGGAAATCTTAGACTTCTAAGTCTTAAACTTTCGTTCATTTTTCTGTTACGTGTGTATAAGTAAACTACCTAGCGTAATTTACGGAAAAGCATTTAGGAAAATAAGTTTTACCAAGCAACTATCGACAAGCCACCGACAGTGCAACTCATCACTATTCATTCATACGCACGCACGATTTTCATGTCATTTGCCACGTGTTCAGAGCGTATACACGACTTTAGCTTACTCCCTGAATTAGAAATGATTGAAACAATATTATTCATTTTTACCCTTTCCAATTCTAATTGTTTAAGCGCACGCATTTTATAACACGTGCCAAGAAACGCAACTGAATTTAAATCGATTTAAATTTAGTGTTATCGATTAAAATACAAAGGGGTGTGATAACGGTTTGTCGATAATATCGATGTTTTGGTACCGTTAGGGACGTGAAACAATCGATGTTAGTTGCGGCTTGCTTTGTGTTAATCTAGTTCGGGTGATGAAACGAAAGGAAGGATGAGGTTGATTCGTTGATAAGGATCACAAAGGGTTTTTGGGTCCTCACCTCCGTTAAACAATGAGTTATCATATTAATGTAACAATAAATAAACCGACATTATAACTGTTTTCTTTTGATTCGAAAATATCCGGTCGTTCGTTTAGCTTTAGTATTTTAGTACCTAACAACGTTACTAATTTGTTTTTACCAAATTACTAATTGCCGTATTGGCACATTAAATTAACATCAAATAGGTAATCAAATTAGCTATTTTACAATCAACCGAAATATGGAACCATAATTATTATGATGCATATATTTTTTTTAAATAAATATGATATTTTTCGCGAGAAATATCGATAACTTAAGTTTCGCAAAACACCACACACTCTTTAAACTTTGAACATAAAAGGAAAATGTTTTATACTTCCTGTTATATTTCATCCATATAGGTACGTAACCAGAGACAAAGGGACATTAACTTTCATTAAAAACTAAGTATAATGTTTTGCAAAAAAGAATAGATTAAATTAAAAGATAAATAAAGTTTATGACGCGATGACGTTACTACTAGAGAGCAATTTCGTTCATAAATGGGGGCAAAGTAACAAATCTTCACTATATATTTTGAAACAGAGTACCTCGTGGCGTTTGTTTGTCACAAAATAATTGTAACGACAGACACGACTCTCCGTAAGTAGGTACGAGTATTTCTTTCTTGATGGATTCAAGGGATAGATGGAATGGCTTTTCAAAAGTGTTAAGGAAAACCAACCTTATTTAATTTTGTCAATGCCAGCGGCTGTTTTTGCCAAAATGTAACAAAATTTAATGGAGATTTTCCTGAAAAAAGTGCTTTTCCGTTTATATTTGAATAGTAAAACTGTACACCTTTTATTCAGCTGCTCGAGATTCTGAATAATTATCAGAAGTATTTTTTGGTTCAATATGAAATCGTAGTCTTAGTGAGCAGTACCTACCACAGGCAATTGTGAGTGGTCCATTGTAGAGATCGTGGGAACAACAGGTGCCCTCGTGGGCTGTAATCTAATCTGATACGACATAATGTGACAGTTTCACCAAACGACACCAAAATGAGACGCACGCCTGTTTCGCGGACCCCCTTCTACTTAGTAGTTTACTCATTTTCCTGCTATTTAGAATTAGTTGTTGTCTGTCTTATTAATATTTTTTTTAGTTTCTTTTAACCTATTAAATAATATAGATTTTAACGGGCTGCTGTTGATAATGTAGAGCTACAAAAAAAAAAATGAAGTAAACGTGGTCCCCAATGATGAACCCAGCTTTCAGCTAAGGTATTGGCCACCTAAGCTACCTAATAGCAACCAGCGGCGTAGTTACGTAATGCAATGCCAATGGCTTTCATTTTCAACGATTCAAAATATTCATACATTCAGTCATTCAGAAAAATTCGTTCGTGCTCGACTCGTACGTAAAGTTGTCGAGCAGATGTTTTTTTCTAAAATATGAATAAGGATTTTTCATCAAAATCCTTCAAATTGTGATTGAAAGTGGGTTTCGCAATTGGGGTGCAGAACAGAAATGAACACAGAGAGATGATACCCACCCCAATTTAATCCAACCCAATAACCCATCTTTCTGTGTTAAATTCATGTTATTCAAACAAGAGCCAAGACCTACTCAGCGATTGTCCTAATAAAAACCAAATCCGGGGTGGTTGCTATATGCACTCTTAAAGCAGAACAATATTTGATGCAAACAAACAATAAGTGAAAAAAGAGGGGAGGTTTCATGTGAAGTCTCAAGGTTTTATTACCAAAGCTGCTTGTGGTGTTATCGGTTAATCGCGGAATTCATTTATTTATTCTGTAGGAAGAAGTGAAGTGAGTTAAGGTAAGCTGTCATATTGACACTATTGACATTTCAACTTCATTTTGCATACGTTTTCATGATGAGATTCTTACAGAATGGATCGGTAGTTCTAGTAAAGCATTTAACTGGCATTTAATTGTGATTACGTATGTGTACCGTAACACGATGCAAACTTACAATTAAACCGTAAGCCGTGTGTGGTCGTGACATCTATTGCCTTCTCAACCGTTCTAGGCTCTACTTCTATATGTGATCGATACATACTTACATACCTAACTGTATGTGCATGACATAGAAGATGTCTAAGAAGGCTATTTTTTTTTAGTAATAAAGTTTATTTAACCACAAATCAACATATTGCAGTTCACTGCTGGACATAGGCACAAGTTGCGATGTGCGTGAACTTGGCAGATCATTTCCCAGCAGAGCATAAAAAAATGTGAGTTCTGTTGGCATGCAGGTGAGTTCTAGAGTTCCTTATACTTAGAAAAAATAGTTCTGGCTTTTTTCCCCGAAAAAAGTCGAATGAAAATATGCTCTGCTACCTTCCGCTGGCAGATCATTTTTTCCGAAATCAAAATTTTAAAACTGTTTAAGGTGCACAGTGATGAGCTCTATAGTTCCTGATACTTTTCAGAAATAGTTCTGCTAAATTAAATTAAAAAAAAAAAAAAAACGAAAATATTGACTAGTTGCTAGAAAAAGTCAAATATTTTGGTAAAACAGCCGTGAATGACGTAATTTGTGGATTTTGCGTAGATTCATTGGGCTATGTTTACTAACCAAGATCCCACTAACTGAAAAAAATACTAAATGAAGGCAGAAGTCTCACAAAATTATCAGCAGAGCCTTGTGAAAAAGATAGATTAGCTGAAATAAAGATTTAAATTAGTGTTTCGAAGAAGTATGGCAAAAAAATAATTGAGTAGTACTGAGAAGCTGGAACTCCACGATTCCTGATGCATCAATATATAAGCTATGTGAAAACATGAAACTCAAACCTAGAACTCTGACACAGGTATCAGCAGAGCATGGTTGAAAAGTTAGATTAGTAAAAATCGAGGTTTAATTCAGTGTTTCAGTAAGAAGGGGAAAAAAAATAATTAGTAGCACTGAGTAGCTAGAACTCCTCGTTTCTGGATGCATCTATAAAAGCATAATGCGAATACATGATAAAGTAATCCAGAACTGCGACTCAGATATCAGCAGAGCATGGTTGAAAGATTTGATTAGATGAAATAAAGATTTAAATTAGTGTTTCGAAGAAGTATGGCAAAAAAATAATTAAGTAGTACTGAGAAGCTGGAACTCCACGATTCCTGATACATCAATATATGAGCTATGTGAAAACATGAAACTCGAACCTAGAACTCTGACACAGGTATCAGCAGAGCATGGTTGAAAAAATAGATTAGATGAAATAAAGATTCAAATTAGTGTTTCAGTAAGAAAGATAAAAAAATAAACTGAGTAGCACACAGGAGCGAGAACTCTACGATTCCTGATGCATTAATATATAAGGTATGTGAAAACATGAAACTGAAACCTAGAACTCTGACACAGGTATCAGCAGAGCATGGTTGAAAAGTTAGATTAGTAGAAATCGAGATTTAATTCAGTGTTTCAGTAAGAAGGGTAAAAAAATTATATAGTAACATTGAATACATAGAACTCCTCGTTTTTTGATGCATTAATATATGAGCTATGTGAAAACATGAAATTCAAACCTAGAACTCTGACAAAGGTATCAGCAGAGCATGGTTGAAAAAATAGATTAGATGAAATAAAGATTTAAATTAGTATTTCAGTAACAAAGATAAAAAAAAAACTGAGTAGCACACAGGAGCGAGAACTCCACGATTCCTGATGCATCAATATATAAGCTATGTGAAAACATGAAACTGAAACCTAGAACTCTGACACAGGTATCAGCAGAGCATGGTTGAAAAGTTAGATTAGTAGAAATCGAGATTTAATTCAGTGTTTCAGTAAGAAGGGTAAAAAAAATATTTTGTAACACTGAGTACCTAGAACTCCTCGTTTTTTGATGCATTAATATATGAGCTATGTGAAAACATAAAACTGAAACCTAGAACTCTAACACAGGTATCAGCAGAGCATGGTTGAAAAAATAGATTAGCTGAAATAAAGATTTCAATTAGTGTTTCCAAGAAGTATGGCAAAAAAATAATTGAGTAGTACTGAGAAGCTGGAACTCCACGATTCCTGATGCATCAATATATGAGCTATGTAAAAACATGAAATTAGAACCTATAACTCTGACACGGGTATCAGCAGAGCATGGTTGAAAAGTTAGATTAGTAGAAATCGATATTTAATTCAGTGTTTCAGTAAGAAGGGTAAAAAAAATATATAGCAGCACTGAGTAGCTAAAACTCCTCGTTTCTTGATGCATCTATAAAAGGACAATGCAAACACATGATAAAGTAACCTAGAACTGCGACTCAGATATCAGCAGAGCATGGTTGAAAGATTTGATTAGATGAAATCAAGATTTAATTTAGTGTTTCGAAGAAGTACCGAAAAAAATAATTGAGTGGTACTGAGAAGCTGGAACTCCACGATTCCTGTCACATCAATATATGAGCTATGTGAAAACATAAAATTCAAACCTAGAACTCTGACACAAGTATCAGCAGAGCATGGTTGAAAAAATAGATTAGATGAAATAAAGATTTAAATTAGTAATTCAGTAAGAAAGATAAAAAAATAAACTGAGTAGCACTCAGGAGCGAGAACTCCACGATTCCTGATGCATCAATATATCAGCTATGTGAAAACATGAAATTCAAACCTAAAACTCTGACACAGGTATCAGCAGAGCATGGTTGAAAAAATAGATTAGATGAAATAAAGATTTAAATTAGTGTTTCGAAGAAATATGGCTTAAAACTAATTGAGTAGTACTGAGAAGCTGGAACTCCACGATTCCTGATGCATCAATATATAAGCTATGTGAAAACATGAAACTCGAACCTAGAACTCTGACACAGATATCAGCAGAGCATGGTTGAAAAAATAGATTAAATGAAATAAAGATTTAAATTAGTGTTTCGAAGAAATATGGCTAAAAACTAATTGAGTAGTACTGAGAAGCTAGAACTCCACGATTCCTGATGCATCAATATATGAGCTATGTGAAAACATGAAATTCAAACCTAGAACTCTGACACAGGTATCAGCAGAGCATGGTTGAAAAAATAGATTAGCTGAAATAAAGATTTAAATTAGTGTTTCGAAGAAATATGGCTAAAAACTAATCGAGTAGTACTGAGAAGCTGGAACTCCACGATTCCTGATACATCAATATATGAGCTATGTGAAAACATGAAATTCAAACCTAGAACTTTGACACAGGTATCAGCAGAGCATGGTTGAAAAAATAGATTAGCTGAAATAAAGATTTAAATTAGTGTTTCGAAGAAGTATGGCAAAAAAATAATTGAGTAGTACTGAGAAGCTGGAACTCCACGATTCCTATCACATTAATATATGAGCTATGTGAAAACATGAAATTCAAACCTAGAACTGCGACTCAGATATCAGCAGAGCATGGTTGAAAAAATAGATTAGTAGAAATTGAGATTAAATTCAGTGTTTCAGTAAGACGGGTAAAAAAAAAAATAGTAGCACTGAGTAGCTAGAACTCCTCGTTTTTTGATGCATTAATATATGAGCTTTGTGAAAACATGAAACTGAAACCTAGAACTCTGACACAGGTATCAGCAGAGCATGGTTGAAAAAATAGATTAGATGAAATAAAGATTTAAATTAGTGTTTCGAAGAAGTATGGCAAAAAAATAATAAAGTAGTACTGAGAAGCTGGAACTCCACGATTCCTGATACATCAATATATGAGCTATGTGAAAACATGAAATTCAAACCTAGAACTTTGACACAGGTATCAGCAGAGCATGGTTGAAAAAATAGATTAGCTGAAATAAAGATTTAAATTAGTGTTTCGAAGAAGTATGGCAAAAAAATAATTGAGTAGTACTGAGAAGCTGGAACTCCACGATTCCTATCACATTAATATATGAGCTATGTGAAAACATGAAATTCAAACCTAGAACTCTGACACAGGTATCAGCAGAGCATGGTTGAAAAAATAGATTAGATGAAATAAAGATTTAAATTAGTGTTTCAGTAAGAAAGATAAAAAAATTAACTGAGTAGCACTCAGGAGCGAGAACTCCACGATTCCTGATGCATCAATATATCAGCTATGTGAAAATATGAAATTCAAACCTAGAACTCTGACACAGGTATCAGCAGAGCATGGTTGAAAAAATAGATTAGCTGAAATTAAGATTTCAATTAGTGTTTCCAAGAAGTATGGCAAAAAAAAAATAAAGTAGTACTGAGAAGCTGGAACTCTACGATTCCTGATGCATCAATATATGAGCTTTGTGAAAACATGAAACTGAAACCTAGAACTCTGACACAGGTATCAGCAGAGCATGGTTGAAAAAATAGATTAGATGAAATAAAGATTTAAATTAGTGTTTCGAAGAAGTATGGCAAAAAAATAATAAAGTAGTACTGAGAAGCTGGAACTCCACGATTCCTGATACATCAATATATGAGCTATGTGAAAACATGAAATTCAAACCTGGAACTCTGACACAGGTATCAGCAGAGCATGGTTGAAAAAATAGATTAGATGAAATAAAGATTTAAATTAGTGTTTCAGTAAGAAAGATAAAAAAATAAACTGAGTAGCACTCAGGAGCGAGAACTCCACGATTCCTGATGCATCAATATATCAGCTATGTGAAAATATGAAATTCAAACCTAGAACTCTGACACAGGTATCAGCAGAGCATGGTTGAAAAAATAGATTAGATGAAATAAAGATTTAAATTAGTGTTTCAGTAAGAAAGATAAAAAAATATACTGAGTAGCATTTAGGAGTGAGAACTCCTCGTTTCTCGATGCATCTTTAAAAGAACAATGCGAACACATGATAAAGTAATCCAGAACTGCGACTCAGATATCAGCAGAGCATGGTTGAAAGATTTGATTAGATGAAATCAAGATTTAATTTAGTGTTTCGAAGAAGTACCGAAAAAAATAATTGAGTAGTATTGAGAAGCTGGAACTCCACGATTCCTGATGCATCAATATATGAGCTATGTGAAAACATGAAACTGAAACCTAGAACTCTGACACAGGTATCAGCAGAGCATGGTTGAAAAGTTAGATTAGTAGAAATCGAGATTTAATTCAGTGTTTCAGTAAGAAGGGTAAAAAATATATTTTGTTACACTGAGTACCTAGAACTCCTCGTTTTTTGATGCATTAATATATGAGCTATGTGAAAACATAAAACTGAAACCTAGAACTCTGACACAGGTATCAGCAGAGCATGGTTGAAAAAATAGATTAGCTAAAATAAAGATTTCAATTAGTGTTTCCAAGAAGTATGGCAAAAAAATAATTGAGTAGTACTGAGAAGCTGGAACTCCACGATTCCTATCACAATAATATATGAGCTATGTGAAAACATGAAACTCAAACCTAGAACTCTGACACAGGTATCAGCAGAGCATGGTTGAAAAAATAGATTAGATGAAATAAAGATTCAAATTAGTGTTTCAGTAAGAAAGATAAAAAAAATAAACTGAGTAGCACACAGGAGCGAGAACTCTACGATTCCTGATGCATTAATATATAAGGTATGTGAAAACATGAAACTGAAACCTAGAACTCTGACATAGGTATCAGCAGAGCATGGTTGAAAAGTTAGATTAGTAGAAATCGAGATTTAATTCAGTGTTTCAGTAAGAAGGGTAAAAAAATTATATAGTAACACTGAATACATAGAACTCCTCGTTTTTTGATGCATTAATATATGAGCTATGTGAAAACATGAAATTCAAACCTAGAACTCTGACAAAGGTATCAGCAGAGCATGGTTGAAAAAATAGATTAGATGAAATAAAGATTTAAATTAGTATTTTAGTAACAAAGATAAAAAAAAAAACTGAGTAGCACACAGGAGCGAGAACTCCACGATTCCTGATGCATCAATATATAAGCTATGTGAAAACATGAAACTGAAACCTAGAACTCTGACACAGGTATCAGCAGAGCATGGTTGAAAAGTTAGATTAGTAGAAATCGAGATTTAATTCAGTGTTTCAGTAAGAAGGGTAAAAAAAATATATTGTAACACTGAGTACCTAGAACTCCTCGTTTTTTGATGCATTAATATATGAGCTATGTGAAAACATGAAACTGAAACCTAGAACTCTGACACAGGTATCAGCAGAGCATGGTTGAAAAAATAGATTAGATGAAATAAAGATTCAAATTAGTGTTTCAGTAAGAAAGATAAAAAAATAAACTGAGTAGCACACAGGAGCGAGAACTCTACGATTCCTGATGCATTAATATATGAGCTATGTGAAAACATGAAACTGAAACCTAGAACTCTGACACAGGTATCAGCAGAGCATGGTTGAAAAAATAGATTAGATGAAATAAAGATTCAAATTAGTGTTTCAGTAAGAAAGATAAAAAAATAAACTGAGTAGCACACAGGAGCGAGAACTCTACGATTCCTGATGCATTAATATATAAGGTATGTGAAAACATGAAACTGAAACCTAGAACTCTGACACAGGTATCAGCAGAGCATGGTTGAAAAAATAGATTAGATGAAATAAAGATTTCAATTAGTGTTTCGAAGAAATATGGCTTAAAACTAATTGAGTAGTACTGAGAAGCTGGAACTCCACGATTCCTGATGCATCAATATATAAGCTATGTGAAAACATGAAATTCAAACCTAGAACTCTGACACAGGTATCAGCAGAGCATGGTTGAAAAGTTAGATTAGTAAAAATCGAGGTTTAATTCAGTTCTGATACCTGTGTCAGAGTTCTAGGTTTCAGTTTCATGTTTTCACATAGTTCATATATTAGTGCATCAAAAAACGAGGAGTTCTAGCTTTTCAGTGCTGCTATATATTTTTTTTACCCGTCTTACTGAAACACTGAATTTAATCTCAATTTCTACTAATGTATTTTTTCAACCATGCTCTGCTGATATCTGTGTCAGAGTTCTTGGTTTGAATTTCATATTTTCACATAGCTGATATATTGATGCATCAGGAATCGTGGAGTTCTCGCTCCTGAGTGCTACTCAGTTAATTTTTTTATCTTTCTTACTGAAACACTAATTTAAATCTTTATTTCATCTAATCTATTTTTTCAACCATGCTCTGCTGATACCTGTGTCAGAGTTCTAGGTTTCAATTTCATGTTTTCACATAGCTCATATATTGATGTATCAGGAATCTTGGAGTTCCAGCTTCTCAGTACTACTTAATTATTTTTTTGCCATACTTCTTCGAAACACTAATTTAAATCTTTATTTCATCTAATCAAATCTTTCAACCATGCTCTGCTGATATCTGAGTCGCAGTTCTGGATTACTTTATCATGTATTCGCATTATGCTCTTATAGATGCATCCAGAAACGAGGAGTTCTAGCTACTCAGTGCTACTAATTTTTTTTTTCCCCTTCTTACTGAAACACTGAATTAAACCTCGATTTTTACTAATCTAACTTTTCAACCATGCTCTGCTGATACCTGTGTCAGAGTTCTAGGTTTGAATTTCATGTTTTCACATAGCTTATATATTGATGCATCAGGAATCGTGGAGTTCCAGCTTCTCAGTACTACTCAATTAGTTTTAAGCCATATTTCTTCGAAACACTAATTGAAATCTTTATTTCATCTAATTTATTTTTTCAACCATGCTCTGCTGATACCTGTGTCAGAGTTCTAGGTTTCAGTTTCTTGTTTTCACATACCTTATATATTAATGCATCAGGAATCGTAGAGTTCTCGCTCCTGTGTGCTACTCAGTTTATTTTTTTATCTTTCTTACTGAAACACTAATTTGAATCTTTATTTCATCTAATCTATTTTTTCAACCATGCTCTGCTGATACCTGTGTCAGAGTTCTAGGTTTCAGTTTCATGTTTTCACATAGCTCATATATTAATGCATCAAAAAACGAGGAGTTCTAGGTACTCAGTGTTACAATATATTTTTTTTACCCTTCTTACTGAAACACTGAATTAAATCTCGATTTCTACTAATCTAACTTTTCAACCATGCTCTGCTGATACCTGTGTCAGAGTTCTAGGTTTCAGTTTCATGTTTTCACATAGCTTATATATTGATGCATCAGGAATCGTGGAGTTCTCGCTCCTGTGTGCTACTCAGTTTTTTTTTTTATCTTTGTTACTAAAATACTAATTTAAATCTTTATTTCATCTAATCTATTTTTTCAACCATGCTCTGCTGATACCTTTGTCAGAGTTCTAGGTTTGAATTTCATGTTTTCACATAGCTCATATATTAATGCATCAAAAAACGAGGAGTTCTATGTATTCAGTGTTACTATATAAATTTTTTACCCTTCTTACTGAAACACTGAATTAAATCTCGATTTCTACTAATCTAACTTTTCAACCATGCTCTGCTGATACCTGTGTCAGAGTTCTAGGTTTCAGTTTCATGTTTTCACATAGCTCATATATTGTTGTATCAGGAATCGTGGAGTTCCAGCTTCTCAGTACTACTTTATTATTTTTTTGCCATACTTCTTCTTCGAAACACTAATTTAAATCTTTATTTCACCTAATCAAATCTTTCAACCATGATCTGCTGATATCTGAGTCGCAGTTCTGGATTACTTTATCATGTATTCGCATTGTTCTTTTATAGATGCATCGAGAAACGAGGAGTTCTCACTCCTGAGTGCTACTCAGTATATTTTTTTATCTTTCTTACTAATCTATTTTTTCAACCATGCTCTGCTGATACCTGTGTCAGAGTTCTAGGTTTCAGTTTTATGTTTTCACATAGCTCATATATTAATGCATCAAAAAACGAGGAGTTCTAGGTACTCAGTGTTACAAAATAATTTTTTTACCCTTCTTACTGAAACACTGAATTAAATCTCGATTTCTACTAATCTAACTTTTCAACCATGCTCTGCTGATACCTGTGTCAGAGTTCCTGGTTTGAATTTCATGTTTTCACATAGCTCATATATTGATGTATGAGGAATCGTGGAGTTCCAGCTTCTCAGTACTACTCAATTATTTTTTTGCCATACTTCTTGGAAACACTAATTGAAATCTTTATTTCAGCTAATCAATTTTTCAACCATGCTCTGCTGATACCTGTGTCAGAGTTCTAGGTTTCAGTTTCATGTTTTCACATAGCTCATATATTAATGCATCAAAAAACGAGGAGTTCTAGGTACTCAGTGTTACAAAATATTTTTTTTACCCTTCTTACTGAAACACTGAATTAAATCTCGATTTCTACTAATCTAACTTTTCAACCATGCTCTGCTGATACCTCTGTCAGAGTTCTAGGTTTGAATTTCATATTTTTACATAGCTGATATATTGATGCATCAGGAATCGTGGAGTTCTCGCTCCTGAGTGCTACTCAATTAATTTTTTTATCTTTCTTACTGAAACACTAATTTAAATCTTTATTTCACCTAATCTATTTTTTCATCCATGCTCTGCTGATACCTGTGTCAGAGTTCCAGGTTTGAATTTCATGTTTTCACATAGCTCATATATTGATGTATGAGGAATCGTGGAGTTCCAGCTTCTCAGTACTACTCAATTATTTTTTTGCCATACTTCTTCGAAACACTAATTTAAATCTTTATTTCAGCTAATCTATCTTTTTCACAAGGCTCTGCTGATAATTTTGTGAGACTTCTGCCTTCATTTAGTATTTTTTTCAGTTAGTGGGATCTTGGAGAGTAAACATAGCCCAATGAATCTACGCAAAATCCACAAATTACGTCATTCACGGCTGTTTTACCAAAATATTTGACTTTTTCTAGCAACTAGTCAATATTTTCGTTTTTTTTTTTTTTTTAATTTAATTTAGCAGAACTATTTCTGAAAAGTATCAGGAACTATAGAGCTCATCACTGTGCACCTTAAACAGTTTTAAAATTTTGATTTCGGAAAAAATGATCTGCCAGCGGAAGGTAGCAGAGCATATTTTCATTCGACTTTTTTCGGGGAAAAAAGCCAGAACTATTTTTTCTAAGTATAAGGAACTCTAGAACTCACCTGCATGCCAACAGAACTCACATTTTTTTATGCTCTGCTGGGAAATGATCTGCCAAGTTCACGTACATCAAGTTGCGGTACTATCGCGGACACGCATATCTGAACACAGTAAGGACTATTCCTGCTTGCATCGCTCGGCCGCTATAGTGACGCTACCCACAAAAATAAAAGGGGGCGGTAAACATATTATGTG
This sequence comes from Eupsilia transversa, assembly GCA_914767815.1. Lineage (NCBI taxonomy): Eukaryota > Metazoa > Arthropoda > Insecta > Lepidoptera > Noctuidae > Eupsilia > Eupsilia transversa. Next base: position 7,987,633 of record OU611893.1, on the reverse strand, counting down.
GTCAAATCAAATCAAAAGTCATTTATTCAAACTAGGCTGAGTATCAGCACTTTTCGAACGTCAAAATTACATAAGACAGTCCCCCAAAACGCCCGCCCTTCACCACTCCCTAGTGCTTTAGCTGGGAAGAAGAAGTGGCGCAACAAACTCCCCAGCAGCACAGCTGTCTGTTCAGTTAGAAAAATTGATTCTATACAATAGTACGCAAAATCATTTACCTTTCGCAACACAAAACTTAAATTTAATGATTAGCCATATGTCAGGTAGCACACGTCAATATACCAACCAAAAACATCGAGAACTAATACTCAAGCAGAAATAAAAACTAAAGGTAAACCGAACTTAATGTCTAGATAAAAGCCTCCAGGCATAAAGGGCGTGCCCACTTGCATATCGCAGTAAAGGGAAGTCATAAATGAAAAACTAGGACCATCGAAGTAAAATAAATAAAAAGTTAATTACAATAAGATCAATTGTCGAGGTCGCTAGCTAAGTACATATTGCAATACATAAAAAACATTATAATCGTAGATTATGAAATTTTAATAAAATTGAAGCATAGAAAAAATTTAAACATAGAAACACAACCTATTACAAACGTGACTTAGTAAGAACTAAGCGTACATTATTCTTTTTCATTTACACATTCTAGTCTTGTTTCTAGTGTCCGCTTTTCCTGTTAAAACGTCACCTCATCCCGTTAGTACGTCGAACTTGAAATACATGTGCATTTTCAATTATAGCGTACACACGTTTAGCGGCTAATTTAAGATGTTAATTTAGTCTCCTTTAACAGTAAATCAGGGATGAGGATGGTTATAAATTTCCTAATTATAATAATATAGGTACTATCTTACAAATTTCCTAATAAAATTATAATATACTATCTCCGGGACTTAGTCTGCGTGAAATTTATTGTTTTAATATAATATTATATATCCTGTGACACTCGGCAATACTGTAGCTTCCCATTAGTGAAAGATTTTTTGGAAATGGATTAGTAATTCCGAAGATTACATACAAAGTCACTTTTACCTCTTTATAATATTATTTAAACATCACTATCCATTGCTGGGCAGGTTCTTTTTATTTTACCATGCTATTCTTTCATTATATTTTTAACCGACTTAAAAAAAAGGAGGTTATCAATTTGACACGTATGTATGTATCTACTATTCATGGAACTGCAATATATTAGGGTCATATCTACTAGGGCTTCCAAACACATTTACAAAATTTTATAGGTGTGTGTATGTATGTTAGTCCACGCATTTCTCTAAAACTATTAACCAGATTGTGACCTTTTTTTTTTAATTGGCTTGCCTTTACTTCGTCTGGAACAGTGCAAGTTTCATCAAAATCGGTTCTGTAGTTTTCAAGATATGAAGTAACTAGCAGCGCCCCGCGGTTTCACCCGCATAAGTCTCGATCCCGTGGGAATATCGGGATAAAAAGTATGCTATGTGTTAATCCAGGTTATAAACTATATGTGTGCCAAATTTCATTCAAATCCGTTCAGTCTTTTTTCCGTGAAAGAGTAACAAACATCCATCCATCCATCCATCCTCACAAACTTTCGCATTTATAATATTATTATAGTAGGATATAATTATGTAAGTGTGCCTGGGTTATTGATACGTTGATAAAAAAAAAGAAAAAAGTGAAATAGTCGCTGACGAAAATTAAAGTTACTTTTCCCTTTTTTTGTGTTTTACTTTTGTAGTTTTTTTTTGGTATCCATATTTTCTTTTATGAAACAAGCTTAGTTTTTGTTTAGCATAAACCTGAAAAGGGGTCATTGTACCTATTTATCATTATGAACCACTTTGAAACAAACAAAACAAACACTGAAATATGCGAAAAAAATTATCAAGTCCTCCATACATTAATTTTCTCGTATAACGACAAATTTGTATGAAGCAGCTGTTTTTTTTAAGCGATTTCACAATGTATACTTGTTGCAGATGGATTGTCGATTCCGCTGTTTAACCCACTCCATTAAAACCATTTCAGATTGCATTTCATTGACATTTGCCGAATTTCAGAATTTCATCACTAAAATTTGTTGCCACCTCATAATACTAAATTCGGTAGTAAACAACGATAACAGTAAACTATAATTAAGCATACTTTTTATGGACGATTGACAACGATTTGTTTAAATTAGTACACACAGTGTCATCTACCGGTATTGCAGACAACTAAAATGTAAGCTGGTTACAGAAACTTAGGCAGGCACTATTACGTGCGCGCAACTTGATGCCCGAGCACGAACTTAGTGAAGGCAAGATTCCAGAGATGGCGCCACTAGTTTCGTTAAAGCCTCCTATATTAATTTGTTAGTTCATTACTCAGCACTGAGTTAGCAAAACAAGTGAGTTCGCTTTCGAATTGTGAGAGGTTCGAAGTGGACGTTACGATTACGATAACCTATGAAACTTTCGAAAAATATGCCGAATTTTAATTCGAAAATGATACCAACGTGGAAAATTCAGGTTAAAGATGAAGTTTATTAAAAGAAAATGTTATGCCGTAAACTCACCTAACAGAATAACATTTTTTCTAAGTTTTTTTTTCCAAATTATTGACAGTACTATGTTTTCTCTTTGGACAATAACATCCCCTCACCCCGTTAGGGGTAGATTTTCCTAAAACCCTGATACACGTTATTCTTTATTTTCGGTTTTAAGAATACATTCTGAGTTTCAAGTTAATCGGATAGCGCGTAAAAATTCTTCCATATAAACTTTGGCACCCCCCAACCCCCCTTTAGGGGGTCATTTAGAAAAACAAAAAATTACAAACTTTATAATTTATTTAGATAAATATTCTTAAAACTTTTGAAGGAAGCAAATGTATCTCTGCAGCCAGCGCGGAACGCCTGACGGTTGGTATAAAAATGAGAAACACACGAATATGATAATTATTATATGAATGAGTCTTTTGCAGAATGAGGTACCTATTATGAGAATAAGTCCTTTGAAGAGAGTCCTTTTTTTCGCCGTAAGCCATTTTACGAATAAGTCCTATATCTACTAAACCAAAATAAGAACCCAATATAATTTAGTGAAATCTCTTTTTGTATACGATCATAAATAATTTCATATCATATCATCATAAAATTTTAAACAATGAGCTACCCGAACTCGTGATGCCAGTTTTGGAAGGTGTGCAGACGGTATTTTAAAATGACGGCTGTCCGGCACACTACCAACCGGCCGTGCGAGATATTATGCGGGCATTTAGATAATGCCTTTCGAAACTCATGGATTGGTAGAGGCGGCCCTATTCCTTGGCCCACATGGTCCCCAGACTTGACGCCTCTGGCTTTCTACGTTTGAGGACGTGCAAAAAAAGTGCTTTACCAGACAGAGGTGCCCCACTAGGGAAGTTCATATTGAACGTATAAGCGGCGCGTTTGATATAATGAGAGAAGAAATGCGACTACATACAACGACCGTTGAAATAAGAAACAGATGTCGAGCATGCATACGAAATGTAGGAGGCCATTTCGAATAAGATTTGTAACTTTAGTTAATAAAAACATCATAACCTTAATAAGTCTTTTCATAACCCTGACTCTTGTAACTAGTATTTTGACTACATAATGACTTGTTTACTATGACATGTAGCATACGTTTAGTAAGGGTATAAGCTAAAGAACTTTTTAAAATAAAACTAAGTTCAAAGTGGCTTTTAGTTTTTTAGGGTTCCGTAGTAAACAAGGAACCCTTATAGTTTCGCCATGTCCGTCTGTCTGTCTGTCTGTCCCCGGCTTAGCGCAGAGACTGTTAGTACTAGGAAGCTGTAACTTGGCATGAGTATACATATTAACGACGCCGACATAGGGTACCTCCCCTACACGTAAAGTGGGTTTTTTTTTCGGCTTTCCCATGGTGTGGGGTATCTTTGGAAGGGTCGTTCAAAAATATTTGAACGATACACCACCTTGCACCAGTCAGGCAGGTGGTGTATCTGCATCTAAGTACTTAATTACTTTCACAATAAACCACATTATGCAGTAAAATCTTACAGGCGTAGCATAGCTGTGATGTGACTTTGTTAGGGTTTAGAAATAAAATAACGAAATCATAGACAACATTCAATAGTGAATAGAAAAGTCAGCAGAAATGCCAATTGCGTCTTTGATTTTGGTAATAATTGAAGTCTTTTCTTCTTCTATTTTGATTCGTATCGGTTCGTTCAACACAGGTGACGCCAATGTTGTTCGCGTCGACGCCGACCTTGATGGCGCCTTCCCCGGGTTTTCCGTTTTAATTTCGTGTATGTATTGGCCGTAGAATGCTGTACACGCCTCTGCGAAATGTATCGTGGGTCTGCATATCTGTGTGCTTATTTGCGTATACACTGAAAAGAATGTTTGAAAATTAAATTTGGTCCCTACTGACGAATTTAATGACGACATGGTGATGAAATAGAAATAGTAAGTTACAATATTCCACTGCTAATAATCAAATATACACATTTTGAGAAACAACTAAACAGTCTTTAGAAATGTATTAATGTTTCTTTCTTGTTTGCTTTAATTATGTTCATTGGAAATAAAACTTTGCTACGCCAAATAATTACAGGAAGTGTATGGACTATGGAGGTCCACCATGTGCGCCTGCGGACACTTTGCTCATACTTATTTTTCAAAAAAACACAAACGCTGATTGGCGGCAGAAATAGAATTCGTGGTAATAATTCCTGGAGCAACTCCACAATGACCTTTTCAACTATTTACTTACTAAAGCAGTAAGTAAATAGTTGAAAAGGTCATTGTAGAAATAAACAACTATTTCCTTTAAAAATAAGTGTTTTCTCTTTCGCATTTTGAGCGTCACTTGAGTGAGGTTTGCATAATAGCTCTATAAAAAAACCAACCAGAATCAGTTTAATCAATGACATACGTCTACAAAAAATTTTGATTTGAAGCAATGAAACCGGCCAAGTGCATGTCTGACCACGCACAATGAAGGATTCCGTAGTTGGGATGAATTTATAACAAAAACAAACTTAATATTGCAGTTTAAAAACATGTTCTCCCATACATTCCAACTAAAAATGTAAGTTTGTGCGCACAATATTTAGAGATTTACCATGTGTTTTTAAAACCATAGACTTATTATCGGTTTTACCGTAATCTATGAGATAACGGGGGGGTGATCAATTTTCATAAATGTTTAAAACTTATCATAAAATTATAAAAGAATGTCACCCCTTTATCCAAAATTCATTTATTTACTTTACAGGTCCGTGTTAGGGTCACAAAAATTCATATGTGTACAAAATTTAAACTTAAATTGTTAAATTGGTCCAGTAGATAGGGTTCCGTTTTTTTCTTTTAAAATACGTAACCCGAAAAGTTAGATAGATTACCTACGCAACATTTCGATCTTCAAAAACCGGCCAAGTGCATGTCGGACCACGCACAATGAAGGGTTCCGTAGCTGGGATGAACTTATCCCAAGAACAAACTTAACATTGTAGTTGAAAAACATGTTCTCCCATACAAAATGTATGGTAGAACATGTTTTTGCAACTGCAAATTTAAGTTGGTCGATAATTACTCGTTAACTAGTAAAGCCTACTTAGCTGTGATAGTTTTCCTTTTAATTTTGTTATATATATATATACTACTACTGTGAATTTTTCCACATATCCAGAACTTACCGTTTAGCTGGCAGGGGGGGGAACACTTGACTCTGACAAAAATTAGCGCTTTAAAGCTTAATATTTCGCAGACGGATCCTTCAATCCGAAAATGGTAACAAGCTCACAATGTTTTTGAACGAGCTTTCTAACGATACCCCACACCATGGGGTAGACGAAAATAAAAAAGATATCCCCACGTTACATGTAGGGGAGGTACCCTAAAAAAATATATTTTTCATGATTTTATTTTACCACTTTGTCGGTTTCATTAGTATGTATACTCATGCCAAATTACAGCTTTCTAGTACTAACAGTCTCTGCGCTAAGCGGGGGACAGACAGACAGACAGACAGACGGACAGACAGACAGACAGACAGACAGACGGACATGGCGAAACTATAAGGGTTCCTTGTTTACTACGGAACCCTAAAAATGGCTCACCTATTTAACGTACCTAACATTGCTTCCGTTGACTCCGGCTCGACACTGACTTCAGCACGTAGCATGACCACAAAACGGGTTTTGTCGACGTAACTAGCCCAGGGGCCTAAGTCTACTAATTTATAAACGTTATAATGGTCTCTCGATGGTGAGTTTTTGACAGTTTTTATATGGCAAATCAGTCAAAAACTAACCATTAAGAGACCATTGTAACGTTTATAAATTAGTAGACTTAGGCCCCAGTTCTAACGAACCACTTGCGGAGCGCTTATACCTAACCTATAAACCTCTCATATATAGTATCATTAATTTGAAATAATAAATTCAATACTAACCTCCTTGCTTCCGACAGTTAACTTTATGCAAATGGCATTTGTCGGGGAAGTGTGCGTGTTTACCGTCGTGGGTAGTTCCACATACCCAGCCGCCACCTGATTTGCAAACCCTTTCATAGTAGCAATGATATTCCGCAAAAAGGTTATAATACTGTAATCATTGGAAGAAAGAAAGCAAGAAATTGTATTTGCTCGAACATCTGTACCTATACATACAGTATTAAAATAATACATGCATGCAAGATCTTAAATAAGCGTGGCTCACGAGATGTCCGCCTTTTCTCATGGCGTGTAAATATCTTAGGTATCTACAATTAATTATTATTATTGAATCACAGATTTTTTACTTTTACACTTATACATTTATTATCAGTTACAGTTAATTAAACAATCATTTACATTATCCAATTATTTATTATTTATTTATCTTTTCCAATATTACAGATTACAATTATCACTATGATGATTTACTTCACTTAATGTAGGCATATTTAAATTATCCACTACTACATGACCACAATTACTATAATATTAGTTATATTTATTTATAATAATAACCATGTGTCATTTAAAAAAAATACAATACTATAATACCTATGCTGTTTGTGACAAAAACAATTTCATTGTTTGTTTAAGTTTAGGTATAGTTTGCTCTTTTCAACTTTTGGGCGATTTGTTGTAGATAATTGGTGAATCTCGTGATAAATTAAGAAAAGACATGAGCAAACGAGGTTGTGGGCCGTGAATTAATGACCTAGAGTTCTACAAGGATCTTTTGACTCTGCGAAATGTATTGAAAAACAAAATGGCCGCGTTCGTTCCGGTTTAGCCACTCGCCAAAGGATCCTTGTACAGATGTATCGACAATTATTAAGGCTCTCAAAGACAGGCGCGACGAAACGGTGCGATGCGACTCTGGTGGAACAATTTCTATTAAAGTTTCACGGAAAATTTTCTACTGCTGTCGCGTCGCGCCATCGCGTCGCACCTGTCAGCGGGACCCTTTACGGTCAATGGACTACCTTTCGGGAGGCTACCAATGAGCGCTGAATCAAGGCTTTGATGCAGAACGCCGTATACCTTACTCCTTGATATGAGGAGGTTCCTTTCCCCACCAGATCCCTAACCAGAACGATATATCGATTTATCTCAATTCTACGAAGAAGAGATATAATGATATCTTACTAAACTCTTTTGCAAAAAAAACGGGCACTTTAGATTTTTTTCTCTACTTCAATGAAAAAGAACAAGAAATAGGTTTTGTTAATTTGACGATGTATTGGCATGTTTTTTGAAGCATCCTGGCATGATTCTTTACGTTCCAAATTTAAAATTTGAAATTATTAAAAGAAAAATAATGATTATTGTGGATTATTCTAAAATTGCTTTACTAATGGCGCGAATTGCTGAAACGATTTTTAACTGATTACGATATTTTAAAACTTTTTGGATATTTTCTGCAAATGAAACAATTTAATCTTTCTTTTTACATTAAATACCACTTTTTGATATGAGTGATAAAGCGATAAGGGCCGGTAAAATTATAGCCCTACTTGAAGAAGGTTGCTCGCAAACTTACGTGTCTCAGCGGCTAAATGTGAGTCGTTCAACTGTCCAGAGGACTTGGCAACGGTATCAAGAGACTGGTTCGGTCAAAAGAAGACCCGGTTCAGGAAGAAAACGATGCACAGAACCAAGAGATGACCGCTTTTTGGTGAGTCAGGCGTTGCGTAATTGTAAGGCGTCAAGTGTGGACCTGAAGAAGAGCCTTGAAGAAGTAAGAGGAGTAGAAGTTAGCTTGTGGACGGTCAGGAGGAGGCTTTTGGCTGCCAATATCAAGAGTTACCGCCCAGCTCGGGGCCCTAAATTACTCCGTGAGAACCGTGTTGCTCTACTTCAGTTTGCTCGGAACTGTGCTTCATGGACTCTGGAGGACTGGAATAAAGTATTGTTTTCTGATGAAGCTAGAATCTCTTTGTGTGGAGAGGACCGACGCCGGCGAGTGCTGCGAAGACCACGGGAACGCTATGCGGAAGTGTGTTTCGAAGAAATCACTCCTTATGGCGGAGGCTCCGTTATGTTTTGGGCAGCAATTAATTCGACGGAGCGTACGGAGTTAGTTTTCATAGAAAATGGAACATTAAATGCACACCGGTACATAATGGAAGTCCTAATTCCATATGCACAACCCACATTGACTGCACTTGGGGAAGATTCCATTTTTATGGACGATAATGCTCGCCCGCACCGTTCTGGCGACGTGGAAGCGTACATGCAAGAAGTTGGGATCCGTCGTTTAGATTGGCCAGCTGGAAGTCCTGACCTCAATCCAATTGAGCATGTGTGGGATGTTCTAATAGTCATTGCAGAAGAGTAGGAACGTATTCCTCAAAACTTTATTAAAAACATCGTGGAAAGCATGCCCAGAAGGATTCAAGCTGTGATTTTGGCAAGAGGAGGTCACACTCGTTATTAGGTTTTTACATTTGTAACTTTATTTAATTAAAAAAAGTAAAAAAAAACTTGTCTTTATTGCCGCCCACTTCTTATTGTTTGGGCGTGTACATCGATTTTAACGAATCCATCGTTTTTTTTTCTTTTAATTGCTCGAATTCACTTCACGCGCATTAATTTACACGATTATAAGTATACAGACTACGTCAAAAAAATAAATTTCATTTAATTGACTAAAATCGACCTTAGAACGTAAACGGCAAAGAAAGAATACCCTCAATCTATTGCACTATAACGTGCATACGAAAAACGTTACCAGGCAGAGAGTGTCTTTTGTAGCCATGGAAGGAAATCTTCCTCAATTCGTACGGTTTCCACATTTGTCAGAAGAGGACATATTTCTATTTGTGCTAGGGAGCTATCATACTAAGCACGCCAGCAACCCAACACCTAGTCGTAGTCTTAGCCGCTGTCCCACAGGAGTGGGCCCAGGACCAAGCCCTGTGGACCACCGCACGACATTTCGCGCCGGCCCCCGCCGTCGCGTCCCCTGCAAGTGACACTTTTCCAAGAAACCCTAACCTAACCTAAGCGAACCTAATCTTTCCTAAAAGTGAGATCTTGGATTTTCGAGGTAGGCTCATGGAACTGCTCAAAGATGAACAGCATCACCGTATTCTTGTGATTGGGTAATCATACAAAATATCAAAGAAAACGGCTGGTTAAGTTAGGCTAACCTAACCGAACAAAGGTATCAGAATAAAAAAAATGGCCCCTGGTAAAAAAAAAGGCCATCATAAATGAGAACCATAGTTAGGTCGCTGTATTCTATTCCTTTTATGGTGGTGATTTCCGAGAGCAAATGCACAAGTTACTATAAAAAAATATCCAAATCGCTATAGGTGTGCCAATAATATTTAAAGATTTCCCTCGATTTCTCCAGGGTTCCATGATCAGATTCTGACCTGATGACAATGAGACCACCTGGGACGTATACCCTTTCAAACCAAATAAACATTTTCCAAATCGGTTCATAAATTACGGAGATATGAGGTAACACACATTAAAAAAAAATACAACCGAAATGATAACCTCCTCCTTTATGCTAAGTCGGTTAATGACGGCGCCCCGTGTCACTACGCAATGCAGGTAAGAAATTACTTAAATGAACAAAACATACCCCGACAGATGGACCAATTACCGGCAAGTGTTTAAATCTTAGCTTTTCTGCAGTCATTTTTGGTTAGTTAACAAGCTAAAAATAATCTTAGGAACGAGAAAATTGGCAAAAAAAATGTATTAATCAGATGACTAATTTTAAGAAATTTCCACCTCGCTGTCTTTGAAGGCCGATTTTAGCCAAAGTTGCCCCATTAAGTGCTACTTTTTTTTAATGATTATGAAAGCTGAGAGTCTGGCGCATTCTTGCAGCTTACTTAGGAACCATGAAGTCACCTGTTTAGATTTTTAATTTAAAGTTGAAAATTTCAGTCATAATTTACCGAATGTAAATTTTTCACTTTAGACCAACATTTTCATAACTTTCATCACAGTTACGACGCTGATTATTTTTTGCATGAAAGTACTACTAATGAAGATTCAGTTGAAAAAAAAATCTCGTAAAAGTCTTCTACTTTTTTTTCTTTTAATTTTTTAATTTATCAGGTCGAAAATTCTCAAAAATTCAGAAAAAAATCATAACTCGAAAACTATAAAAAAAATCGCGGAACATACATGGGGGTGATTCGGATACCCCACGATACGGGGGAGCTAAATTTTCTTATTGGACGTCAATGTTCCGGCCACCCTGTATATGTATAAGCTAAAGAACTTTTTAAAATAAAACTAAGTTCAAAGTGGCTTTTAGTTTTTTAGGGTTCCGTAGTAAACAAGGAACCCTTATAGTTTCGCCATGTCCGTCTGACTGTCTGTCTATCTGTCTGTCCCCGACTTAGCGCAGAGACTGTTTGTACTAGAAAGCTGTAATTTGGCATGAGTATACATATTAACTACGCCAACAAAGTGGTAAAATAAAATCATGAAAAACATTTTTTTTTAGGGTACCTCCCCTACACGTAAATTGGCGGGTTTTTTTTTTTTCGTCTATCCCATAGTGTGGGGTATCTATTTGAACGATACACCACCTTGCACCAGTCAGGCAGGTGGTGTATCATTGCATCTAAGTACTTAATTACTTTCACAATAAACCACATTATGCAGCAAAATCTTACAGGCGTAGCACAGCTGTGATGTGACTTTGTTAGGGTAAAGAAATAAAATAACGAAATCATAGACAACATTCAATAGTGAATAGAAAAGTCAGCAGAAATGCCTATTGCGTCTTTGATTTTGGTAATAATTGAAGTCTTTTCTTCTTCTATTTTGGTTCGTATCGGTTCGTTCAACACAGGTGACGCCAACGTTGTTCGCGTCGACGCCGACCTTGATGGCGCCTTCCTCGGGTTCTCCGTTTCAATTTCGTGTATGTATTGGCCGTAGAATGCTGTACACGCCTCTGCGAAATGTATCGTGGGTTTGCATAAATGTGTGCTTATTTGCGTATACACTGAAACGAATGTTTGAAAATTAAATTTGGTCCCTACTGACGATTTTAATGACGACATGGTGATAAAATAGAAATAGTAAGTTACAATATTCCACTGCTAATAATCAAATATACACATTTTGAGAAACAACTAAACAGTCTTTAAAAAATTATTAATGTTTCTTTCTTGTTTGCTTTAATTATGTTCATTGGAAATAAAACTTTGCTACGCCAAGTAATTACAGGAAGTGTATGGACTATGGAGGTCCACCATATGCGCCTGCGTACACTTTGCTCATACTTATTTTTCAAAAAAACACAAACGCTGATTGGCGGCAGAAATAGAACTCGTGGTAATCATTCCTGGAGCAACTCCACAATGACCTTTTCAACTATTTACTTACTGCTTTAGAAATAAACAATTACTATATCCTTTAAAAATAAGTGTTTTCTCGTTCGCATTTTGAGCGTCACTTGAGTGAGGTTTGCATAATAGCTCTATAAAAAAATCGACCAGAATCAGTTTAATCAATGACACGCGTCTACAAAACAAAATTGTGATTTGGATTCCGTAGTTGGGATGATAGAGCTTTACCATGTTATTAAACCATAGACTTATTGTCGGTTTTACCGTAATCTATGAGATAACGGCGGGGGGGGGTGGTGAAATTTCATTTTTCTTAAATATGTTTAAAACTTAGGTATGATAAAATTATAAAAGAATGTCACCCCTTTATCCAAAATTCATTAATTTACGTTACGGTTCAGTGTTTGGGTCAAGTAGATAGGGTTCCGTTTTTTTCTTTTAAGGTACGGAACCCTAAAAAGGTAGATAGGTTACCTACGCAACATTTCGATCTTCAAAAATGGCTCACCTATTTAACGTAACGTTGCTTCCGTTGACACCGATTCGACACTGAGTTCAGCACGTAGCATGACCACAAAACGGGTTTTGTCGACGTAACTAGCCCAGGGGCCTAAGTCTACTAATTTATAAACGTTGTATTGGTCTCTCGATGGTGAGTTTTTGACAGTTTTTATATGGCAAATCTGTCAAAAACTAACCATTGGGCGACCATTGTAACGTTTATAAATTAGTAGACTTAGGCCCCAGTTCTAACGAACCACTTGCGGAGCGCTTATATCTAACCTATAAACCTCTTATTTAAAGTATCATTGATTTGAAAGAATAAATTCAATACTAACCTCCTTGCTTCCGACAGTTAACTTTATGCAAATGGCATTTGTCGGGGAAGTGTGCGTGTTGACCATCGTGGGTAGTTCCACATATCCAGCCGCCACCTGCTTTGCAAATTCTTTCATAGTAGCAATGATATGCCGCAAAAAGTTCATAATACTGTAATCATTGAAAGAAAGAAAGCAAGAAATTGTATTTGCTCGAACATCTGTACCTATACATACAGTATTAAAATAATACATGCATGCAAGATCTTAAATAAGCGTGGCTCACGAGATGTCCGCCTTTTCTCATGGCGTGTAAATATCTTAGGTATCTACAATTAATTATTATTATTGAATCACAGATTTTTTACTTTTACACATAGACATATCAGTTACAGTTAAACAAACTTACACTCAATCATTTACATTATCCAATTATTTATTATTTATTTATCTTTTCCAATATTACAGATTACAATTATCACTATGACGATTTACTTCACTTTTAACAGGCATTCAATTATTTATAATATAGGCATATTTAAATTCTCCACTACTACATGACCACAATTACTATAATATTAGTTATATTTATTTATAATAATCACCATGTGTCATTAAAAAAAATTATAATACTATAATACCTATGCTGTTTGTGACAAAAACAATTTCATTGTTTGTTTAAGTTTAGGTATAGTTTGCTCTTTTCAACTTTTGGGCGATTTGTTGTAGATAATTGGTGAATCTCGTGATAAATTAAGAAAAGACATGAGCAAACGAGGTTGTGGGCCGTGAATTAATGACCTAGAGTTCTACAAGGATGTTTTGACTCTGCGAAATGTATTGAAAAACAAAATGGCCGCGTTCGTTCCGGTTTGGCCACTCGCCAAAGGATCCTTGTATAGCTGTATCGATAATTATTAAGGCTCTCATAGACAGGCGCGACGAAACGGTGCGATGCGACTCTGGTGGAACAATTTCTATTAAAGTTTCACGGAAAATTTTCTACTGCTGTCGCGTCGCGCCATCGCGTCGCACCTGTCAGCGGGACCCTTTACGGTCAATGGACTACCTTTCGGGAGGCTATCAATGAGCGCTGAATCAAGGCTTTGATGCAGAACGCAGTATACCTTACTCCTGGATGTGAGGAGGTTCCTTTCCCTACCAGATCCCTAACCAGAACGATATGTCGATATATCTCAATTCTACGAAGAAGAGATATAATTATATTATCTTACTAGTAATGCAACTAATACGAATACGAATACCTGATTGTACTATAGCTGCCCGCAATTATTATTCAAAGAAGGTTAGGTTAAAAGAACGAAGGTTGTTTAATAATTCAAATTTTAATGTATTTTAATGTAAATGTTTAATCATTCAAATTTTAATTAACTTTTTATTTAAAAAACTTATCCAATATTCAAACATACATTGTCTAGAAATTCCTACTTTTTTCACCTTTTTTATGCATTACTTATTTTGCAATTCATTATTTTATGATACGTGTGAATAAAATTATTTATTCTTAGAGTGCTTAAAATGACACTAAAGTAAGTAGGTAAGTGCGGTTTCTGAATAAATAAAGCACAGTATATAGTAGTAGTAGTTATTTATGCAACTGTTGTATAATGTATAACTGGGGTATTAAAACACGAATGTGGGTTCATCACATGAGTGTTTTAATACCTAAATTTGCATATAAGACTTTATCTACACCCATGATATGGATCCTCTTTAAAAGTTTCTGAAACAGTTAGCTATTGCCAACATTAAACCGACCATAGCCCGTACCCGCCAAGCGTGACGTATCGTATTTTGGAAAATGTGTGAGATGTGTCGGCGTGGGGGTCTGCAGCACCCGCTGTCCGGAAGGTATCGAAGGAGCAAACGAGTTGCATTATTAAATTTAGTACAACATTATAACACTCGTTTGGATGATAAATCGTTACTATGACACTGGTCGTTTTAATGTTGGCAATAAGCTAACTCTTTCCGAAACTTTTATAGAGGATTTATGGGAGTAGATAAAAAACATTTTCATTTAAATATGGGGCTTAAAAACAGAAGTACCTAAACAAAACCGTATCGTTGTAATTGACAGAAACCGACGTTCGACAATAGTAGAAAATTGTTAGACTTTTATATCTTTTTTGAGCAACTAGCAGTGACTGAATTTAACTTTTAATACTTTTCTTGGTGTAAATTACTGTCTTGAATAGGTTTAGTGAAAAAAAATACATGCATATTAGTTCCTACACTTTTTTGTTTTTTTTTGTTTTGAAATTATCAAATAACTTCTCCCGCTCTGGGCGGAGCGGGAGGGCGTGTCAGACTCTTACTAACTAAAACTCACCCGTGTTCCTTCAGTTGCTTGTGTTGCCAGGGGCCACGGTATCCCTTTCGGACTTTCCCGTAACCCCGGCAGACCAGACAGTACCTGCCTACCCTGAGTTGCAGAACGATTAAAAAGTTACGTAAGTAGGTATACGGACACGGACCCGGACGTTGGTATATGATACACATCGGGCCTTAGAAAGTGACTGTTGCGACTGTCTTCTTCCTGCAACTAAATCACTAGTAGCTGAGGGTTTTGGAATTCAGGCACTGTATTAAAAGCTTAGAAAAAGCGACTAAATCGCTAATTGCCGATTCTAAAAGTATTGTGTATCTGTCCTGCCCTTACAAAATATTATTTTCAATTGAAAAAATTTTGAAGCCCAATAAGCTTTTCTCTTTTTTTTCTTTTTTTACTTGTTCGTACATATATTGTATTTATTTTAGTATTAGAATTTGTACATTATCTGTGGTAATATGTCAATTTTATCACGTAAATATGTAGATATATTTTTTAAACTTTGTTTTTTTTTTCGAAAACCAGCGTTTGCTGACTGTAACATTTTGCCATAGCGTTTTACATGATTGTAATTAGAGGCTCGCGTTTCACCTATTTCTAAGACGTATAAATAACACAAGTACATAAAACAGATTATTTCTTTATTTCGGTTTTAACAGTTTCACACGTTTTGCAACTCCTGCTTTACGTACAGGGTGATTCTCAGTTGTGGAACGAACGTGAATAACCACGAATGTTTCGTTCACATGCTCCTTGTCGTATTTGATCCTAGTGTCACACACGACTTGGTCCACCGGGTGGAACCCTGAAATTAGTGCTTTAGTTACTTTCTTTTGAAAAGGGAAAAAAAATTATACGGGAACAATTTTTAAACAACATCGAAAAAATGATAAGTTCGTAAGTGAAAAGAATAAAATACGGGTTTTTTTTAAGGTATCGCTCAGGACTGAAATATTGGCCATAGTTGTTTAAAAAAAGTCTACGTTTGTGGACATCACCCGCGGGGTTCACATCCCCGCTGCACCCACACATCACCCCTTTCTCTCATCCAGCGGCAGCATTGTACTCTAGACGCGGCAAGCATAGTATTCAAAGTTTGACTTAGTAACCACGCTGAATTGACAATACTTTTGGGAAATATATTTTATTGCAAAAACCTACTTTTGACCTACTTTCTTTTTAATGGAGCCTTTGAATAATGCCTTGAAAAAATTTGGTTGAAATAAAAAAAAAAACCTGTTACCTACTTAATTAGGTAGGTACTACTTTTACGACGGGTCTAAAATTAATAAGCAACATAATCACTATCGTTAATTGCGTTTCTTCAGGTACTTAACATAAATCGGTTTCCTTTAACTAAAGAAATGTAAATAAACTTTATGCATACTGAAATAAATTGAAGATACTAACTTCCCAAATGATGACAGTTGGTTTTATACAGGGTGCATAGATCTTCAAACTCGGCAAGCCAGGGTTTATATTGGTCAAAGCCACACACTTTTGGACCCCCGGGGGTGCAAGACTTCAGCTTTTGACAGAAGTACTGTGACTCACGATCAGCTACGAGTTCCTCATCTGCCTAAGGTAAGTCATTAACGATTAACGTAAAATTAGTAAGTGCAATGTAACTCTTATCTCTGTAACGTAAGGTATAAATTACAATGATAGTTTAGAGTTTTATCAAACTCACGGCAATCATTCTAATTTATACTGAGATTAGCTTTTGCACGCGGCTTTTCCCGCGTGGTTATCGGAAAATATCCCACGGGAACGTACTACCGGGATAAAAAGTAAGAACCCTATGTGCCCTCCCTCAAACTTCTCTGAGCTGCTGCTGGACGTCCACGCCCCGGTCAGTTGTCGATTTCGGAGAGAAGAGGTGACAATAAATTGATCATCTCAACGAAGTGCATCGCTGTCGTCCAGATGCTGGTTTCCGGACTAAGTTTCCAGTCTCCCTGAACCTGTTGTATACCTTCTAGACACAAGACTGGCTCAAATGAAGCTGTCTAGCGATAGTACGCTGAGACAGTCCTTGCTGGATTAGGATGACGACTTGAGCGGCCTCTATAGGTGTGGTTTCCATTTTGTTTTAGCTTCAGTATTCCCAGTGACGTGAAATATTAAACTGATGATCAATTTTCATAAACACCCCCTTTTTATAGGGTTTCAGGACTACCAAACATTATGGTGTTTTGTTTTAAAAATTGATGCTTTTTGTTTTACATTCCATAACATAAAGTTATGATATTAAAAGAGGTTGAAAGCTGACAAAATTGCCTTTCAAATGATACACCAGCCACAATCCATAGTTCATTGCATAAAAGTAGTAAATATTTGTTTCGAGCAGCGGACGATGAAGTGATTCCATTTTATTGCTCGCGAGTGTATCTGCAAATTACA
This sequence comes from Eupsilia transversa, assembly GCA_914767815.1. NCBI lineage: Eukaryota > Metazoa > Arthropoda > Insecta > Lepidoptera > Noctuidae > Eupsilia > Eupsilia transversa. The sequence continues at coordinate 7,970,259 of OU611893.1, read as the reverse complement.
TGTCTACCCATCAAACTCACTTAATTGGCTTACACTTGGGTGTTTGCTACAGTAGGAGCACTCGAAATGGAATTTTATAGAAAACTACGATGTGACACTGTTGAACCAAATTTTGTATTATAAATGTATTGAAAGTAGTACTTACATTATAATCAAGCTGTACTTCTGTTATATAAAATGCAAGAAATACTGAAAACGAACCAATTAATAAATTAATTAAAGTTAAAAAGAAAACACGTTAAACCGTTGATCCGGTGTCATTACGGCCATCTATGACAGGAATTACGGGTAGTCAGAAGCCCGACAGTTTGACAAACAGTCTTTCCAAGGGGTATCGTATTACCCAGTAACTGGGTTGTGGAGGTCAGATATGCAGACTGTCCATGTAAAATACTGGTACAAACTTATTTTTGCGGCCTTTAAAATCAATACTGTGCAGTGTGCATGCGTAAATATTCATCCAGACTAGGGAAACCTTTACCGTGCGTGGTCCGACATTTCCGACACGCACTTGGCCGGTTTTTATATAATTTACATTTACTTACATGTATACTTTTAAAACAAAATATTATTAGGTATTCTATTTATATTTTCTTACCAAAAACAGTAGAAAATAATACTGAATTCATTTTCAACAACTATGTCTCATATTTCACAACAATAATTAGGTAAGCGTGATAAAACAAAAAAAACGATTACACGCCAATTTGTGATTCAATCATTTTTTAAGTAGTAAAATTAGTAGAAAATTATTAATTAATTAATTAATGATAACTGAACGCTGCATCTACTTTACCTTGCTTAAGATTTAAGGGGATTTATAAACAGAAGGTATTACGGCGACCAGCTGTCTGGCAGGCAATGATTTAAAAGCTGTAGAAATTGCGGCTCATTGAAATAAACGTTGCAAAGTGATTTATGAAATTTTTAGTTTATTTTGACAGCGTTTATCCGGGTATTGTTGGGGAATTGATGTTCTTATAAATAGTACATTTATCCTATTGGGAGAAAAAGATGTGCCGAGATCGTAGCAGATAGAGTTATGGAAGTTGTATCTTAATGGAATCTTAGATCTTGGTGCCTGAAAATGGAAAGCGACCTGAGGTGTTTCGATAAGAATAAATCCTCAAATTAATATCTCATCACAAAAATGAGAATCATCATAAATATTTTATATAGAATATATCATTTAAAAAAAACATAACTACTGGTATGCTTACTATGAACATACTTGTTCATAGTAAGTAGGTACATACCAAGGCGAGGACTCGGGTTTTTAAGAAAATTAATTTTAACTGTTTGATGTTACGTAGAGAGCATGGTCCAGCCGCATTGCATTGCAAAACAGAAAAAAAGTCAAGCTACACAATGAAGGTTCTGCCAGTCTATTCTGTAAAAATCTTACCGTGAACACTTAGGTGAAGTGAGCTTGAAGTGAGCTGTCTTCCTTCTGCTACTAGGGATTAACACTGTTGACAGCTCACTTCACCTAAGTTTTCACGGTGAGATTTTTACAGAATAGGTGGGCTGTAGTCTGGATGAACATTTACGCATACACGATATTGATTTTATTGGCCTACAAAAATAAGTTTGTTTTTCTCATACTAGGTATTTCTCGAAAAAACTATGAGAAACAAAGTTACTTCTGCGGTTTAAACCGAAAATACATCATACCTCGAAAAGTAGACGAAAACCACCCAAAGATGTTTTTAGACCAGATTGAGAATGTGGCATTCAAAAGTGGCAACTGTTCAAATGCATTATGTAACACAGATTAAAGTATTTTTTTGCGCTCGGATGACCTTGAAAAGGGGGCGTTGTTGGTAAGCATTTGAGCAATTGTTTTGGGAGATGTATTGAAAAAACAAGATGGCGGAGTTAGTTCCGATTATGGCCACGCGCCAAAAGAACCTTCTAACGCTATACCTGTATCCGAATGGCACCGCTGTCAGTGCCTAATGCGAGCGGGTTTGAACGCATATTTTGTGCTCTGCAAATATACGATTTAGGGCGGATTCGACCAAACAGGAATAAATTTTATCCGCGGCCTTCTCTACCGAATAAATTTTGAATTTTTGACAGTTTCTCCTTCCAAAAACTGTCAGAAGTAAATCTTAATCCGCGGATAAAATTTATTCCTGTTTGGTCGAATCCGCCCTTAATATCCCGTGCGGTGTAGAATCCTGCACAATTCAGTCCTAAAAGAAGGAAAAAATCAAGGCATTACATTCCTTCTGTAACTATTGTGATTTTATGTCCTTATGGGCTGAATTTTCAATGGGCAATATACTTTTATAGAAGAAATATGACAGTTTGACATATCTTCTTCAAAACCACCCAAAGATGTTTTTAGTCGAGATTCAGAATGTGACATCCCAAAGAGGCAACGATTCAAATACAATAAGTAACACAGATACAAGTATCTTTTGGCGCTCGAATGACGTTGACAAGGGGGCGCTGTTGGTAAGCATTTGAGCAATTGTTTTGGGAGATACAGTATTAGAAAAACAAGATGGCGGCGTTGGTTCCGATTATGGCCACGCGCCAAAAGAACCTTCTAGCGCTATACCTGTATCCGAATGGCACCGCTGTCAGTGCCTAACGCGAGCGATTTTGATCGCGTATTTTGTGCTCTGCAAATTGTAGCGAAATAAAAGATTCTTCGCCGTTACAACACGTATAATTTTGTTTGATAAATAAAAAAATACAAGACAGTTCTTGCGACTCCAAAAAAATTACACGTTTTTTTTTCGTCAGATTCAAATTCAAAAAGAAAGAAAATTTAAAAATATAATATTGACGGCCTGTGAAGAGCCGAAAAGTTTCAAACCCAAAGGTTTTATGCAGAGGAACGCTGCAAAATGTAATCGATTTAATAATCTGTGTGGTGTAGAATCCTGCAAAATCAGTCCTAAAAGAAGGGAAAAACAAGGGCATTTATATTCCTTCCTTATTATGATTATATTTCCATAAGAGCTGAATTTTCAATAGCCAATATACTTTTTCTCAAACATGCTTGGAAATTCGAGCATTATTTTGACAACTTTCTTCGAGATAAATCGAACTTGCTTACTAACTGATCAAAAACAAGTGAATATGCGGCCGGAAATATTACTATGAAAATCCATACTAAGTGTCGTATTTAGCAGCCAAATAAATTACTATGAAAACTCATATCTTACAACTTTTTACTTCAACATAATGACAATCACGGAGGTAACTTGTAGAAGATTTTATTTAAATTTCGATCTGGCTTGCAAATAGAACTGTTTATAGTAAAGAGGAAACAAATGAACATACCGGCGCGTGCAAAGTTATTGTTGTCCGTCATCTAGTGTCAAAAATTATCGTTGTCCGTCAAGGCACAGGGCTAATCCGTTCATATAAACTTATACTTACTTTGCAAAAATATTTAAACTTTGGGAATATGTTAAAATTAGTTTGCATTGCTCGCAAACGAGGCGGCGGAGCGCGTGAGGGAGAGGCAAAGTTCGCGCCTTCACGCCCCTAGCCGCCGTAGGAGACGCCCTGCGCGTCGGGAATCCCTGGCTGATTCCCGGCCACCGTAGGCGCGGGCTTGCGGGCGGTGAGAAATGGGTAGCTCGCCCCCGATAAGGACGGAGGCCCGGGTCGACGGCGCGTTGTGTTCCACGCGCGCCTCAATAGATGTCAGCACTAATGGCGGGGCTAGGGCCGATGTCTGCCGGGGTTGCGGGAAAGTCCGAAGGGATACCGTGGCCCCTGGCAATACAGGCAACTGAAGGAACACGGGTGGGTTTTAGTCAGTATGAGTCTGACACCTCTCGCTCCGCCCAGAGCGGTAGAAGTTATTTGATGATTTCCCAGCCAAAAAAAAAAAAAAAGGGTGGCCGGAACATTGACGTCCAAAAATGAAATTTAGTTCCCTCGTATCGTGGGGTATCCGAATCACCCCCATGTTTGTTCCGCGACTTTTGATAGTTTTCGAGTTGTTTTTCTGAATTTTCGACCTGACCGATTTAAAAAGACTTTTACGAGATTTTTTTTTGCCACAAATCTTCATGATTAGTACTTTTATGCATAAAATAATCAGCTTCGTAACTGTGATGAAAGTTATGAAAATATTGGTCTAAAGTGAAAAATTCATTACCCATGGTACCCATTTTACTATAACTGCCTATTTATTACAAATTTTGGTTTTTTCTAAATAGTTCTAACTTTTAAGGAGATCTAGTTAGGGTTCTGCCACAGAGATATTTTTTACTACATATAATCCCAACTATCGCCCTGTTTCGTTTGATCCACGATTTTTTGCCCAGCCTGTATATTATAACCCCAAAATTATTTAAATAAAAATAAAAGTATTAAAAACTAAAACCCAATTACTAAACAAAAGTTGAAAACTTTGAATAATGCTCAGAAAACGTTTGGATGAGATTTAAAAAAATCCTGCTACCCCTATGGGAAGTATAGCTAGCTTATAAACTAAGCCCCACAAAACCGTAGTAGTGGTTTGACTGCGGGGTCGGTGAGTCTCTATATACTCAATAAAGTTTGTACTTAAAACAAATAATTATTATTATAGGTATTATTATTATAGTACTTAAAACAAATTATTATTAATACTTAATTAGGTACTACTTTTACAACGGGTCTAATTTTAATAAACAATATTATCACTATCGTTAATTGCGTTTCTTTAGATACATAACATTAATTGGTTTCCTTTAACTAAAGAAATGTAAATAAACTATAAGCATACTGAAATAAACTGAAGATACTAACTACCCATTTGATGGCAGTTGGTTTTAAACAGGGTGCATAGATCTTCAAACTCGACAAGCTAGGGTTTATGTTGGTCAAAGCCACACACTTTTGGACCCCCGGGGTTGCAAGTCTTCAGTTTTTGACAGTAGAACTGTGACTCAACATCAGCTGCGAATTGCTCATCTGCCTAAGGTAGGCCATTAACGATCGACGTAAAACCAAGGTTTTATCAAACTCATGGCAATCATTCTAATTTATACTGAGATTAGCTTTTGCCCGCGGCTTTGCCCGCGTGGTTATCGGAAAATATCCCACGGGAACGTACTATCTGGATTAAAAGTAAGTACCCTATGTGTTAATACAGGTTATAAACTGTGTTCAAAATTTCATCCCAATCGGTTAAGCCGTTTTTGAGCCAATCCAGAACATACATCCAGACAGACAGAAAAAATTGTTCGTTACTATTTTATTATATTATTTATTTATTCTGAGACATGAGTTAAGGCTCCTTCTAACGCGCCACTGGTAATGACTGGTAGGACAATTTCCGTGAAGTTATCATTGAAATTACTCTACCAGAGTTGCGTCGCGCCTGTCTGCGGGAGCCTTTACATAACTATGATTTACTAATACTTTTCCGTCATTCAAATTTTATCGTGAATGAGCTGCTAAAGGAATATCGACGATTTACGCTCAAGGAATGCGTTTTTTTTAATAATTAAACGCAAATAATAATAATATCTGCAAAGTACATACCTACCCACCTATCAAACTCACTGAAAACTAGTTTTTGGCTTACACTAGGCTGTTTGTTACAGTAGGAGCACTCGAAATGGAATTTTATAGAAAACTAAGATAATTATGACACTGTTGAACAAAATTTTGTGTTATAAATGTATTGAAAGTAGTAGGTACTTACCCTAGCACCAAACGGTGCTTCTGTTGTGGTCGGTTCCACTTCATAAAAAGTTGCAAGAAATACTGAAAAGGAACTTATTTAATTTAATTTAATTAAGAACAACCGACTTTCAAATACACTACAAAGTGAAAGGAAGTCGCTGTCTTTGATTTCGAGTATTCATTTTTTGCCACTGACTTCCGAAATTAAAGTTATTATTCACCTTGTAGTGTTTATTTGGAAGTCGGTTTTTTTTTTTTTGTAAAAAGTTTTTATTTTTCACTTTTTAGTTGTGTTACCTACCCCACATAAATTCGAATATCAGGTCCTGGTATGTAAATAACAGTGACAGGAACTTATTTGAACATAATCCGGATAATGCCCATAGGCTAAGCGGGAAAAATACGTAATATTGAAGCTATCTCAAAAAGTACCCAAGCAAAGTTTATAAAATTTATATGGGACCACCTAAAGAGTATACCCTTTCTAACAAAAGAAGAATTTTCAAAATCGATCGATCCACAATTACATACATAAAAAAAACATACATACGCTACGAACATTGAACCTCCAGTAGTCAGAAGCGCGAAATTTTGACAACCAGTTTTACCAAGGGGTATTGTTTACCCGGTAACTAGTAACTGGGTTGTGGAGGTCAAATAGGTAGACGGTCCATGTAAAATACTGGTATACAGAGGCATCCGATTAGACTGGAAGCCCTAACATAGTTGGAAAAAGGCTAGGCAGATGATTAAAAAAAACATTTCTTTATTTCATTAGATGATGAATTAATTATTCCCGCAAGATTTCAAGTGTCAAGGTACCGGTTCCTGAATAATGGTGTAGGTAGTGAAACTACGAGAAAAGAATTAGGGCACTCCTCAGACATGTAATCGAGGGATAACAAAAAATGCACATTCATGATGTTTCTAAATGACTGTTAATGAATTTAATTCAACCGTTTTGAAGATAAGTGGTTTTTTCGGTAACAGCCGCAGAAAGAAAAGAAAGAAAAAAAGAAAAGAAAGGAAAGAAAGAAAAGAAAGAAAAGAAATTCATAGATTTTTTTCAATACTATGAAATACAAACTTATTTTTGCGGCCTTTATCAATACTGTGCATGCGTAAATATTAATACAGACTAGGAAAACCTTTACTGTGCGTGGTCCGGCAGTTCCGAAACGCACTTTTTATATTTACATTTTATTTTTCATTATACTTATACAACAAAATATTCTATTTATATTTCCTTACCAAAAACAATAGAAAATACTAATGACTTCATTTTCAACAACTATGTCTCATATTACACAAAAATAATTAGGTAAGCGTGATAAAACAAAAAAAACGATTACACGCCAATTTAAGATTCAATCATTTTTTAAGTAGTAAAATTAGTAGAAAATGATTAATTAATTAATTAATGATAACCGAACGCTGCATCTTCTTTCTCATACTAGGTATTTATCCAAAAAACTATGAAAAGCGAAGTTACTTCTGCTGTTAAAACCGAAAATATAATTATATCATACCTCAAAAAGTACACGAAAACCACCCAAAGATGTTTTTAGACCAGATTGAGAATGTGGCATTCAAAAGTGGCAACTGTTCAAATGCATTATGTAACACAGATTAAAGTATTTTTTTGCGCTCGGATGACCTTGAAAAGGGGGCGTTGTTGGTAAGCATTTGAGCAATTGTTTTGGGAGATGTATTGAAAAAACAAGATGGCGGAGTTAGTTCCGATTATGGCCACGCGCCAAAAGAACCTTCTAACGCTATACCTGTATCCGAATGGCACCGCTGTCAGTGCCTAATGCGAGCGGGTTTGAACCCGTATTTTGTGCTCTGCAAATATACGATTTAGGGCGGATTCGACCAAACAGGAATAAATTTTATCCGCGGCCTTCTCTACCGAATAAATTTTGAATTTTTGACAGTTTCTCCTTCCAAAAACTGTCAGAAGTAAATCTTAATCCGCGGATAAAATTTATTCCTGTTTGGTTGAATCCGCCCTTAATATCCCGTGCGGTGTAGAATCCTGCACAATTCAGTCCTAAAAGAAGGAAAAAATCAAGGCATTTACATTCCTTCTGTAACTATTGTGATTCTATGTCCTTATGGGCTGAATTTTCAATGGGCAATATACTTTTATTGAAGAAATATGACAGTTTGACATATTTTCTATACAAAAGTTCAGCTCTAGTCAAACTGCAAAATTTATTCCTCAGTTAAACGTTGTCTAATTATTAAAAAATCAGCCCTCACAGCCAGTTTCAGAAACAAACTTTAACTTTTAAAGCTGTCATTAAATACTTACTTATCTTCCATTACTTGTCTTGTTGCAGACAGCAACATTAGACTCGATTTTAATGGTTCTTCGATAAAATTATTGAAATCGTTAGCGTTAATGCGTTTCGTAATGGGTCATTAATGTTTCATCACTTTTTATTCAAATATAAGTATATAATATTCGACAATATAATTGTGGATCAAAAAAAATATGAAAATAGTACAGAATTCATTTCTATCAAGTATGTCACATCAAATTGATAAGTACAAGCCATTTTAGGTTTCAATCAATAACCTGTTTCCAAACACTATGTATTAATAAACATTCATACATTACGCTCTTCGTGTAGTCTGTAAAATTAATTTGAAACATTAATAAAACTATGATGAGATATTAACATTTCTCGGATTTATAAGAAAATGAATTTTAACTATGTTTGATGGTACTGTGGCGACATCTACAACGCCACATGTGAACTACGCATCAAAGACCTGACGTCACACAAATCCTGCATCGCGCTAATAGAGTTTACCGCGTGATAGATATATATAATATAACTTTCAGACATAAAACGTCAGGCAGGGTCTATGGGTCGGCTGACTCATGCGTGTTTACTACATATTATTACTATGAAATACAGGCTAATATGGTCTGTGGGTATAGGCATTCCCAATTATGTAACTTGGAATTAGCACTTTTTTATTGATAATTTGCTTCCCAAAAAACTTATTCTATTCCACCATCTTACCTAAACCGAAATGACAGTTTTCTTTGTACATTGCGCAATCATTCCGGAATATCTTCCTTTGTTTTCTTCTAATTTCAACTGCGCAAAGCTTTTCGCCTCCAAGACTGCGGCAGTATTTTGCGCGCCAGCACCAATGCTCACTGATGACCGCCGATTGCCCTCGCCCGAAGGGTGTTGGAATACCCTTGTTCTTCTAACATAAAAAGAAACAATTATTTGCAACAACTGTAATTCCAAAGGTCTTCCAAGGTCTTTCAAAGGTTCCAAGGGTCTTTATCAATTACTAAATTGATATCGTATTAAGTTTAAAGTAAGTCTGGCCCACGTCCTAACCAAAGCAATCGGTCGTGCGAATACGTGATCGTCGCGTTTTAATTATGTCACTCATTTGTTCAGAAAACTGGGTGGTGCCCTCTGTCGGGGCGACCACGTGTTCGGGTTCCGGAACAAAAGGAACTTTGGTCAAGACACGGCGTTTTTGTTATTTATAGGGAACAAAATATTATGCAGGCTACTTAAGAGTTTTCAAAAAAACTAGGTACCTAACCAATCAATCTTCGGCCAACTAGAACCGAACTGGGTACTGCGTAGGTCTCATAATAAGGTAGGACATTCACGATCGACGTAAAACCATTAACAGCTAAGTCATTGCGATTCTCGACAATCATTCTAATTTTATACCTTATTTTACCGAGATAAGAGTTACATTGCAATGACTTTATTAGTAAAGGTTTTACTGATACTGCCGAACGTGAACCGGTGGTCGAATTTCCCAGTACAACAAAATAAAATACAATTTTTCTATAAATAATTATTTATTTATGTTTGCTCATCTTTTTCCAACGGTGGCAGTTTGGAGCAGTTTGATTTCCGAGTTTTGGTATAACCTGAAATGCATAATAAGTTTTTTTATTATGAAACTATGTCAAGATTATCGAGTGAAATTCCTACTCTAAAATGAGTTTATTAACTTCTGCCCCAACCCTAGCCCACTTTACCTACCTACCTAGAATTATTGCTATACTGCCATGTCTGGACTTGACAAGTGGCTACTACTCCATGTCCACCATGACCTGGCTGCTGCACCCAGGAGCTCCATACGAGAGATATCCTCAGCGGTCAATATCTAGGGCATGAAATTATCAAGTATAATATAAGATAGCCCCGTCGTATTTGGATATTTATTTATAAGTGCTATTTTATTAGATGGAGTTCAGGGTCTGATGATGAAGTTGGATGGTGGCCATTGGGACTCCTCAAGTAAACAAGATAGCCCTGTTCATGGGTGTACCCAAAAAAAACAATTTATTATTAGCATTCTAGTTCACTAGTTAGCGATATTTCATATTAACATACAGTAATAATACCAAATTAATGAAAACAGGTAAATATTTGACAGCTATTTGCGACGTTGCCATATTTTAGAATTAACGCTCTTAAGGCTAAAAGCTATCGTGAAAATCAAATTTTCATACTATTTTTTTGCTATTTGAGGGTAAGTATTACATTGGAATGTGTATATTAATGAACATATACTTCGAGACCGAAACATAAGTATATATTTACAGAATTATAATTATCATTAAAATCCTCAAAATAACTCTATAAGTTAGAATTGGCCTGAATTGTAATGATTTCATGGATAGGTCCGAGAGAAAAAAAAATCATCCTCACTTTAAATGTAAGGTACCCAAAAAAAAATACTTTTGAGATTTTATATCACAATTTTAGGCATAAATAATATGTATTATCATGCCTTACAGCTCTTTTTAGTACTTAGTGTCTCTGCTGTTCAGTCAGTACTGTTAAACTGCGGATAGACAGACAGACAGACAAACCTATTGGTGAAACTATACGAGTTCCTAATTAATGTGGATTGTTGATAACAGGAAACCTACGGGCATTATTATAGCAGTTATATTCCTTAATGTCACATGAGTCGAGGAACCTCCTTGGATTTCCTTTTTCATCTACACCGCATTTCTCATTTGCGTCGTGGAAGCAGGTCTTCGCTAGATAGCACACCTGAAAATATCAATGAGTTACATATTTCATTTATTAATTACTCAGGGAATATTGGTTTGTATCATTTTATAACCAAGGATAAGGGGAATAATACATTATCATTTATTATTATCTAGGATCATAATATTATCGCCGACTGCTTCGTTGGTCGCAAACGCTACTGCTGAGTTTGAGGTCCTGAGTTTTATTCCCAGGTCGGGCAAAGTGTTATTGAGTTTTTCTATCTGGAATTTCTCAGTAGCAGCCCAGAGTCTGAATTAATAGCCCCCTATTACATGGGACTTAAACATAACTGGCGAAATGTGGGTGTACTACAGGTATCACACTTCTGCCCAACCCTTAGGGGAAACAAGGCGCGATATTATGTTTATGTAAATGTTTATGATATTAACGGGTATAAAAAAAAGCTTAACGAAGCCAAGGGTCACTTATACTCCCCGTCATTCTCATCATATTTGAAGTGAACACTTCTTTACACTCAGAGTGAGTGTAAAGAAATTATGACAGAGTGTTTTTTTATAAGAAAGTACCATTTGTAATAAATAGGTAATTAGAGTAAAATGAATACCTATTTTAAAACAATAAATGGTGTTTAGTTGCTTCTAGGAAATGTATCATCACTTTTATAACAGTGGGTACCATGATTTATGAGTATTGGCACTTCATAACTTTGAAGAAGATCAATTTAGGGTTCTGCCACAGAGATATTTTTTACTGCAAATAACCCCAACTATCGCCCTGTTTCATTTGATCCACGATTTCTTAGCCATCCTGTATGTCTAAAATAGTTCACATGTCTATTACAGTGTCACAATATCCACGACTCATAGATCTGATAGTATTGTAATATCCGCAGCATTACATTTAGAAAGATTCATCTTCGAAACCATTGAAAAGTTCGTGTTTAAATATTACGTTCTTGGTATTTCTCTTCTCGTAAAAGAGATGAATACATTTCACAAGTACAAAAAATGTAAGTACTTATCCATAATATTCAATTAATATTAGTTTTTGTATCAGTATCACAGTCACAAAAATGCAGTGTGCAGCCTGCCTATTCATATTAAAGCTACTTTTTTTAGGGTTCCGTATCCGAAACATTCCTAACGGACAGCTATAGCCTCCGCTGTCCGTCCGTCCGTCCATCTGTCAGCGGGCTGTATCTCATGAACCGAAATAGGTAGACATCAGCTGAAAATTTCACAGATGATGTCGTTTTTTGCCGCAACAAATAATAAAGTTTAAAAATTAAAGGGTAAGAAATCAAAAGTAAATAAAAAAAAAACAAAATCATAAGTGTATTTACCCATGTCGTGTCATTTTTTAGGGCTCATCGAGGAGAGTACATTTTTTATTTTTATTCTTTTAGCTTTAAAAATTAAGAAATTGGCGGTCGTAAAAGTTGACACTTTTGGACCATTTTTGTACGAGCTCTATCGCAACAACTAAACAGTTTAGGAATTTGAAACTCCTGTATATCATGTACCTTAAACCATTTAATCAACATAATTATATTAAAAACGCCACGGAAATCATAAGGTATTTTATTGAAATATGAGCGATTTTCAGCAACTGCATAAAAATTACTTTGTAATTCACAGTATAAAAATTTGTCTGCTCTACAACGTAATTAACGTGGCTGAAGGGACAAAATGAAAGCCATTCCGATCGATTGCCATTTAATGTGTGTTACGCAATTACCCCGCTGGATTGTTATAAATCAGCAATTTGTAACACACTCTCAATCACACTCTGAACGATTTTGAAGGAAATTGCTAATCCATTGCCCAGCAACGTAAATAACGCTATGAATGTTGTTGAACTATCCTAATGAAAGGCATTGCCATTGTTAGTGTATTACGCAATCAACCCGCGGGAATATATTCCCCAAAATTTTGGAAAAGTAATGTAAGTACTATCTAAATAATAAACCAAAATTAAATACTATGGAAATAGTAATAAAGTAGAAGAATTTTAACTTACTTTTGAACATTCAGATTGCCAGATAAAGACAAGTAATATGATCGTCACTGTAAACAAATTATTTAATATTAATACTATGTTAAAATTCATTATTTTATGTATAAGTACTAATTTGTAAATTATACAAATACTAAAATACCAAATAAGTAAAGAATAAAAAACTATGAAAATTAAAAAATTAAAATAAAATATACTGTGTTCAGATGTTGCATTTAAGAAACGCGCGTCGATCATTTCAATATATACCTTACTACAACAGGTTATGCGTCAATGCCATGCGAAAACTATATTGAGCGATAAGGCATATTTTCACATTTCCGGAACAATCAAAATTATCACTTCTGGGGCAGGAAAATTCATATGAAATCCATGAAGAGTCATTGCATGCTCTCAAGGTCACTCGAAGAAGAAGTGCCGAATCTATCGTCAGGAATACTGAGAAAAGTAATGTAAAATGCTCTAAAATGCTCCCAAATGTCTGTCAATTCTGGCGGCGGGCGGCCACATAACAGATATTATGTTTTCGACAAATTATAAATTCGAATAATATACAGGGTTATTGGTTATAATTATGTCAGCAATCCATTAAGCGGCTGCAGGAGAGATCATTTACAACCAAATTACCCCTTTTGACTCCAATGCAAATGTAAAAAAAAACGAGTCATTTGACATCTTATATTTTATTTCATAAATAAAAAATAAAATAAAATGTCAAAGGACTCAAAAATGGTTGACATTGGCATAAGGGTCATGAGGGGTCATTTGGTTGCAAATTACAACTCCTGCCGATGTATGTATAACCAATAACCCTGTAAATAACCGGAACGATTTTACAAAAAAGTTATAGAGAGTTTTAGGAAATGAGGTGATTACTTATATGCCACCTAGTCCCTTAATAATTAAGGAAGTTCTGTTTGTAAATTCTACTGAAAACCATAACATCAAAGGTACTTATGACAAGGCTCACCAGTCAAAAACATGACGAAACGCATTTTCAAATGTGCTACGTCCAAATAAAACGGCCAATGGGAAATACATAGGTACAAACATTTTTTTAATGTTCATATTGTATAGCTTTTTAAAATTAAATTTTATATTATAGAAAGGCAGTTTTGCTAACATAAAATTATATCGTATAACTTGTTTTATGACCGTGATTTCATTTGCTTTTGGAAATTGGTGATCCACTATAGATAATCCCTAAATCTTCCTGCCCACAGGAAATCTTTGTATAAGCATCTGTTCTTTCTAAATACAATTGGCTCTTATTGTCTAGTTTTTACCTACAAGTTATTAGAATTCTCTTTAGCACGATTTCTTTTATAAAATAATTTATTTATTATTAATATTTTTATATTATTAGCTTCCGCCAGCGTCTTCGCCCGCGTGATATCTTTATAAATTATAGCCTATGTTAATAATCAGTGATAATATAGCATTCCACAGGTGAAATATTTTTTAAATCGGTCCATTAGTTTTTGATTTTATTGATTACAAACAAAAATAGAAATCTTTTCTCTCTATAATATTATTAGTGTAGGTAGGGTATACCTTCGCAAACATCCATACTCACATGACTGTATTATTTTAACAGGGTTTCAGATGTAAACGGCGGTATTGCTGAAGCTTTGAAATAAGATATTATTGTCTCAAAGAAGATCATTTTAATATATGAGTCTGTATAAAAGACTGGTTCTCACTGCAACTCTTTTAGGATTATTTTCATGGCAAATAGAAACAAAGAGATATGGCGTATGTATTTAATTTAAAATAAAATAAAATAATTTAATTACCTACTTAATTTAATGAATTTTAAGTTTATTTTTTATTTTTATTAATTTTGTGATTTGTGGTTCATACCAATTATTATCTTTCATTCCAAGTTATAACGTAATGCAGCCATATTAGGTATCTCTTCACTACCCTTAGTTGAATGGTAGAGAATGTCTAAGGCATTAATTCCACCTCTGTGCCGCTTATGTGCATAAACTTTTATAAATATTCGTACAACTTCACGTACAGTCACAAGCATAAATATCTTAGACTTATCCAACATTCAAAAGCAATTTTCTCCATGATAAAAAAACATTGTAATTCTCGACACCAAAACATTATGAAATTGGTTATTTCTCAAAGTTGCAATCGTTATTCTACGAGAAAATCGCTTTTGTATTTGGTGCAAGTTTAAGGTATTTGCACGTGACTGTCCACTGTCTGCATAACATTCAAAGCGGTGTCTGCTTGTCAAACGCAGTTCTACTAGAAATCTTGTGTTGTTGGAGCTCAAGTTCTGCAACCGACAGAAACTTTGAGGTACTACACTGTACGAAATGACTAACTAACTTCTGCTTTGCACTTCGTTGAAGACACATACCTTACCTACACAACATATCTTTTAAACTATATATACCTACCTGAAAACCCAATTGCAACCCAATAGCAAAATGTCAAGTTCCATACAAACGTTCATCCCCTATTTAAATTTATTATTTATTAAATTTTTGTTTAGTCCTGTCAAATTAATCAGCGCCTGACGTAAATTGACGTAATTTTAGTAGGCAAGTTTGTGTGTGTTGTATCTGTTGTATAGTGTAGTGACAGGTGCTGATTAATTTGACAGGACTAAACAAAAATTTATCTGCAGTCCTCTTATTAATGAAATACAAAGAAAAAGATGCACTGAACTTAAATTTAGTTTAGTTTATACAATAAATGATTGGTTATTAATTTTACCTTTTCAGATACCATGTTTAGATGCAGGGATTTGCAAGCACACCAAGGTACGACTGTGCGGCTTCGTCAAGAAAACAGGAGAAGTGCGATGGTTTTTAGATAAATGTGATATTTTAGAGTTTAATTGCGAATATAAGACTAGTAAGTAGGTTAATACCAATCTGTCTAGCATTTTCCCAACTATGTTGGGGTTGGCTTCCACTCTAACTACTACTACAACAGCTGAATACCAGTATTTTACATGGAGCGACTGCCTATCTGACCTCCACAACTCAGTTACCGTAGTAACACGATACCCCTTGAAACGACTGGTTGTCGGACTTTTGGGCTTCTAACTTCCCGTAACGACTGTCAAAGATCTAGAAATTACTGCCGAGATCCACGGCTTTTAACGTGCAATCGGGGGCACGGAGGGTCTCGATATGTAATGGATGGTCACCCATCTACGAACCAAATGCGGCAAGCATAGCTTTACCTTAGATCGACCCGTGTGGCTGCTATCGTTTAGCCACGGGCCCCTAAGACGAAGAAGTAAGTGGGTATTAAGAAAATATTGAATCAAATCATATCAAATCACATAGAAATAACGATATTAGGATTTGCATAATAACAATTTTAGAACTGGCAATACGCCCAGAGGCACAATTAATTCAGTTAGTTAGATTACAATATAACAATTTAAGAACTTTTCCTTTTCAGAATTTGTGAAGACAAAAAAGTCACGTTGTAAGCATGTACCACCACTCTAAAAAAAACCACATTGGCTATTGAATGAGAATACCAAAAAAATAATGCTTAAAGCTAACTTTTATTTTAATAAACATTAAATACAAAATCCCACTAAACTAAATATTTGATTCAAGAAACGTATCATAATTTTGGACGACATGAATACACCACGGCGAAATCTGAAAGACCAGAAAAAATATATAAATAATAATGCACACGAAATTAACAAAATAAGAAAAGGTGAACAACAATCAATACAGGTGCAAGAAGAAGCTTTATAAACAATACATAAAGTTTTCAAAGATGGATTTAATAAAAATTAAAATGCTTAATACACTTACTGTATTTCCAATAACAGTTGACACGCAGCAAATGGCAGAAATTTTCAAATCTTCCATATCCAAACTCATCATCAAATCCACAAACAGGTTCATCCATCTTCTGGCAAAGTAACGCCATAGGACACCAAGGATTTACTTTATTATCGTCACTTTTCTGACTAGGACTGAGCGAGGGATCACCTCCAAATGATCGTCGTGATCCGGGCTGAAAAGATAGAAAATTTCATTTAAGTCTTCCAAAAAACTCGGTCCTTATTCTAACATAGAATCATTAAAAACAGAATGGATTTCTACAAAATTTTCTATCGTTTCAACCTTTGAACATACTTTAGAAAAACACACATTTTTTAAGAACAGATCGTGTTTATTTGTTAGCTAAATGACATAGTTATGTAAGTGTATGCTCATCGCTTGGAGCAATAAAATTATGATGCAATAACATGTTTTTTTTTATTGCTATTATTTCCACTTGCCTGCAACAAAGGTAAATTTGTACTCTCTTCAACAAGTGGTGTCGGATCTGTATCACTGTTATCTCTCATCACCAAGTCTTTTGCAAGTTTGCCATATTTCGGAATGTTTTTCCCGAGTCTCAACACAGGATTATCTTTAGTATCGTCGTTAGAATTATCTCTAATATTATTGTTTCTACGTTTAACTTTAGGTACCTCTTCAGCTTCCGCTTTAGTTGGCATTTTCGGTTTTTCTAGACCTTTGCTCAAATTTTCAATCAGCTTTTTTATCATATCTCCACTTGTGTCAACCGCTTTTATTAAATGCTCAAGCGCTTGATTTTGATGCATCAGCTTCTCTTCTATAAAACTGTTAAAACTTTCCAGCGAATTTTCGTCGTTTTCCTTTTCACGATTTTCTGCAGCCTGTAAAATAATTATATAATAAAATGTATTATTTTTTACCTAACTATTAAATTTTACATTTATTGTGTTACTTATTTTTACTTACTGTGGTTTTACCAACAGGATTTACAACGAACTTATCATTATCTAATGAATCGATGTTTGCCATGTTTGAATAAGCAGCCACAGCCAGGACAACAAAAGCTATAAATTAAAAAATATCAATTACTTTTAAAACATACATATCCTATTTTCTAAATGCTTCAAAAATTTCATGGAGGATGAAACACAACAAAATCTTCATGGAGTCGAAAAGTTCAAATGATTATTTTGGAACAAAAATCTAAGGGATCAATATCCAAAGTTTCTTATTGCTTAGTGCCATTCATCCTATAACATCATTCAAATCCTTCTAATTACAAACTTGATTGCATCATCCCATTGGGTGGCACCAAAGAATCTGGTCCTTCGGTCCCCAAACTGATTGGCAATACAAAAACTGTCTCACCGATAATTAAGGGTCTCATGATGCGTACTTGACATCCAGGGCGCTACAAGTAGGTCGATTGTGGTGCTTGCTCCACTTATAGTGTCGGTAATTGACAACCAGTAGCAAGTCATTTTGATACTTGCAATTTTTTTTTTGAGATCTTTAAAAAAAAACCTTAAAAAAAAAATCTTTTAAAATCTTTCGTAACAATATTGTGTTGAATATAGTCACATAGTTATCTCGAAGTTATCGTTTAATTGGCGAGAACTTAATAACATCACAAGAAATTGCCACGTCGAGTTGCATAGTTATTGCAGTTCATATTTTATGGAATCAAATAGGATTTGGTTGAATAGAAACTTGTCTATTCACAAAGAAAATTCAAGTAGTAAAATGTCTTGTTTGGAAGTCATGGTTCAGTCTCTGTTTTGTTAGATTTTAGATAAACTATACATTCAAAACACGAGATATGAGAGTGGCAAATCCCGTATGTTTAATAACGTTCGCATTCTACTGTTAGTTATAATCTGTCAAATAACCTCTAACTTAGGTAAATAATAGGTTTTTTTTTACCGATTGAGACATTTTTGTCATGTTTTGGACTTTGATTGCCCCTGACATAAGATTGCGACTAGATTTTAAATATATGTACTTTAATTGCGGGAATATTGGCCTTCTGATCGCTCGCACCGTATAAACAGTCCATTTCGAGTAAAGACAGGATATTACTTACGTTTAGCATATTATTAGCAATTACCGTCATCTTGTTACATTGATTACATCCTCTATAACTGTTTAGCATTCACTAGTACGCAAATTAAATCGATTTCTGTTTACTTAAAGGTCACTTGTATCAAGAAGGTATAATTCAGTTTTAATTGTGTGGGTATCGCTTAGGAACTTGCGATAATTACGCTATTTGCAAACTAGACTAATAGTTTTGTTTAAATAATTGGATTTTGAAACTAATTTGAGCTGTCACGTGATATTATTAAAATATTGGAATTAATGAAAATTGCCTGCTCCTTATAATATATTCCACTTACTGCCCGACTATACTGTTTCCTTTGGGATACATTTATTAAAATAGAAGATATAGCCTAAAACATAACTACCTTTACTCCATTTATACTCCATCCACAAATAATGGTTTTCACATAACATAACGCCGGTTTTCCCCGAAGGGTTAGGCAGAGGTGTACCTACAGCTACACCCACATTTCGCCAGTTATGTTTAAGTCCCAAGTAATAGGGGGCGAGCCTATTGCCATCAACCGGGCACAAATCCAGACTCCGGGCTGCTACTGAGCAATTCCAGATGGAAAAACCCAATAACAATTTGCCGACCTGTGAATCGAACCCAACACCTCAAGCTCAACAGTAGTGCTTGCGAGCACTAGACCAACGAGGCAACGGTGTGCACGCTTTCGATTTTTCGATATAAACGTATAATACATATGTAGGTATATGTGAAGACTTATAACGGTTAATAAATAAATGGAGTACCTATACATCTTTTAAATTCACTAATCATCTTTAATTTGGTATTGCACCTTGTAGATATAGCAGTCTTTAATCGCTTCTTTAAAACAGTTACCTAATTAAAACGTTCGCTTTCTTAGTACTGAAATCTAATTACCAATAAAATAATTGCTATTTTTTAACGATCAAGAATATTTGCTCGCAGTTCACCTCTCTAATATGATTTATAGTTATTAGGCATGTTCTGATTGAATTAGGGACGTTGTTACGCCTTTCATACATTCGATTACATTACAAAGACTACATACTACATTCTGCACGCCAATTCACTGATTAATAACCCAATTATACACGGTGGAAATTCAGTCACCTGCAACCGTCAAGGGGGTGATTTTACCCGTCCTATTAAGGGGACTACCGGACCTAAACGCAAGTTTTTTATTGCCTAAAAGTATATGATTCACTGCAGTGAACAAAATCAGAAAAACATATGATATTCTCCAGAATATATTGCTAGTGAGATAGTGTGTTGATATACTATATAATACAAATAATTTGATACAATAGCAAAAAAACAGAACATAAATCAAAAAAAAATCTTTTAACGATTAAACATCATATTAATATACACGCGATCATTCTGATTTTTTAAATTCCAACAAAAGAACGTGAGCAGTAAAATGAACATTTTAAAACCTAGCAATGGCATTGTTTGTTTGGCTTTTAGTCTCCGGTTGACTCACACCCACGTTTCAGACATTTTCTCCGAACCAGTACACTAATGCTTTAGCCACCACTATAAGATTACCTATTGATTGAACGTAGATAAAAGAAATGTACGAACAATCATGAGTGGATAAAGGTCAGGTTAGATTGGAACCTAACACCCCCGCAGGCGCCAGTAATATTCTTATTTTTAATAAAAGTTCTTATATTTTAATGTTGAAGAATTCTCTGTTACTTTGATTTTCGTAGATAAAGACATAATTAACTTGTGTTTGCAGATTTTTATGATGACAGTCATCGAGTCAAATGATTGTAATGAATTTTTTCCGCGTTTTCTTGACAACGTCTTTTGATGTCCCTCTTTCATTGTTTTCAACACTTCCATGACACAACCAAAATATTTAGGAAGATAATATGTCACATCGTCGGGATCTTTCGATTATTACATTGATGAGTGTATCATAGATGGAAAAGTTATAAAATATTTAGGAACACCAGAGGTTTATTTTAAATTTTTACAGCTTCATTTAAATACACTCATCAGAAACTGTCTAAAGAAACGATATGATACTAACTAAATATCAATAAATACAAATACAACATAGGCACAAACAACACTTTTATTAGACTCCATTATTAAATAATCCAGGGGCCTAAGGGCCGAAACTGCGTTAAGCCGACGCCCGCGCGGTTCTATACAAAAGTGCTGCTGCGGGTGACCCGCGCGGAGCACTTTTGTATAGAACCGCGCGGGCGTCGGCTTAACGCAGTTTCGGCCCTAAGTCTACTAATTTATAAACGCTACAATGGACTCTCAATGGTGAGTTTTTGACAGTTTTTGTATGGCAAATCTGCCAAAAACTTCCCATTGAGAGACCATTGTAACGTTCATAAATTAGTAGATTTGGGCCCCAGAACGCACGTATTGTAGCAAGAAATTCTTTTGAAATCTTTCCACTCAGGTGGAGCATAAAGTTTCCATTTTAATGCAGCCTCCGGCCACAAAAGAAGGCAGGAAACATTATGTGGGTCACTTCCGAATGGGCAAGATTAAATAATTATGTATTAGTATGCACTGGGGCTATAAAATGTTGCCAGTATAAAATAATGTTCATGTTAGTTGTTTTGTTCAATATTGCACTGCTGGAAAACTTGTTAATTGTTTATATGCTCTACAAATGCTAAGTTAGTTATAAATTATAATAATTTCACAATATTGACTGTT
The DNA here is from genome assembly GCA_914767815.1 of Eupsilia transversa. Taxonomy (NCBI): domain Eukaryota; kingdom Metazoa; phylum Arthropoda; class Insecta; order Lepidoptera; family Noctuidae; genus Eupsilia; species Eupsilia transversa. The sequence continues at coordinate 7,948,984 of OU611893.1, read as the reverse complement.
CCAGTTCTAATGGATGTGTCTATACCTGTATCTGTGTGTCTGTACCTAACTTATTTTCGAGGATGAAAAATACCTACTAAGTTGGTTTCCAGTCTATTTCTGAATATTTTAACACTGATTCAGAGAAAGTAAAAATGCAACGTTGCAGTGTTTGGAAACCATCCGTTCAGGCTCGTGCAGACTGGAGCGACACGACGACGGTGCGACGAGACGCCGGTAGAACAATTTCCGTGAATTTTTCACAGAAATTGTTAAAAAATTGTTTGCCAGTTTGTCAAAAACTAAAGGCGGGCTTTAGTTTTTGACAAACTGGAAACAATTTTATATTTAACCAATAATGTCAATAATATATTTTACGCAATTTTAGTCTTCATAAAATAAAATCACTTTCATTCATTGAGTCATAGTGTTTATAAGATTTTTTCTTGGAACCGTTTGTCTGACGTCACAACTGGCGTCGGCTACAAACTCCAGTTTAATGACAGTGGGCACGGGACAAGGGCAGTGAAAGTCATGGTTTTCTAAGAAAAACTACACATTTATTACTAACCAAAACAAATATATGGAAGGGGATGTGTCATATCGCAAATGGTACTATAGATTGCCCTAAACTGTAGGTACAGCTCAGGGCACGCAGGCAGGGAACATTTCGCATTGTGTAACTACAGTTACCAATGCATAATGTTCCGCAAACCTAGCTTGTTACATGTCCTCGTACAAGCAGAACTCATTTCAAATCCGTGCGAGTAAAACTTTAATGAACTGTCTAGTAGACATGATTTGGATGTATTCAACGTCAATGTTTCATGGCTTAAGCATATGTTGGTGAAAAATTTCTTTACGGAAAAGTAATTGTTAGCAATTATGATTTTTAGTTTGTATTAGGTAGTTATGTGGTACTATTTATTTCCTAACTAGCAGCGCCCCGCGGTTTCACCCGCATAAGTCTCGATTCCGTAGGAATATCGAGATAAAAAGTATCCTGTGTGTTAATCCAGGCTATAAACTATAAGTGTGCCAAAGGAGACTGAAACGATTTCATACAATCTTGGGCCTGGGTGTAAAAAGATGAAAGTGGTCTCAATTAATAGCTTATATATTATCAACCTTTCACTGAAAATTCTACGGATTTTGTCAATCTGAGAACAGAGATATAAGCGATTATTTAAGTAAAAGTGAGGTTATATTACAATTTTTAACTAACAGCTGATTCCTGAAGTGCAAAATATGTTCTTTTGCACTAATAGTTATTAATTTAGTAGAAAATTATTGAAAGATTTTTCAATGAATTAATGAATGAACGTCAATGAAATAAATAAAAATAAATGATTTTGAATTTGAATGACTTCAAGTCGCATCAGAAAACACGAAACGAGGCAAAGACTATTTTATGTGCGAGTGAGAAAACATGAGCAGTCGCTGTCTAGTGTCAATGTCAGTCAGCTGTCATGCCAGTGACATATTATATAGACTAAAAATAGAAGACTGATTTTAATCGATATGAAATCGATAATAATTAATATTGGTTTTTCAGCAATTAATTGATATTTTATTTATTAATATGACTGTAATTTTAAATGCACTATAATGCTTATAAGTATAAATAGTGCATTCAATTACTTTCGAGTTAATTATATAGTGCAAAGGTTTTATTTTTGTAACTGTGTAATCGATTACTGTTGAAAGAATAGTCTTATGAGAAGTATGAATTTTATATTTAATAGGACAGTACAGTTTATAAATAAGAAAATAATATAATAAAGTGACAACAATAGAGTAAAGAGTCCAAACCATAACTTTTGTACTAACAAGTCTATGTATAATCGACTAATAAGTATAATCCACCTTTTCATTATGACGGCAATCTGTACTTTTAAAAACCTTTTTTGACGCGCTCATAGCCTTCTTATCCTTCTTATTGGGACATTCGGGACTCTTGTGTCCTGGTTGTCTACACTTAAAGCAAATTATAGGCTTCAACTTTTTGCTTGTAGAATCTGCGCAGCCACCTCATTCTGGAGAGGGTCCTTAGAAAGCTCGTTTAATAGCTTTGCCTTAACCAACTCACTGGTTACATCAACATTCGAATTCTCTAAAGCCATGATCAGCGGTTCGTACCGTGGTGTCAATCCTCCAAGAATAATCGCAGCCAAAGATCCATCGTCGATCTTCTTACCGATATCTTCAAGATCTTGAGCAGTACTCAAAACGGCGTTGATATATGATTCTATGTCTTGGTAATCGGTTAAGGTAGGTATATTTGTATAATCTACGCTCTAGAGAGAGACTTCCACCCATACCTTTATCCTCGTAACCTTTTTGTAAAGCACTCCAAGCCTCCTTAGGGTTTTTCGCATTTCTCACGTGTGAAATTGCACCTCCGTCTACCGTAAGGCATATTTTTGACAACGCCTTCTGGTCTCTACGAGAGCGCACATCCTTCGCTGTTTTATCAGAATCATCATACCCAGTGATGGACGTCCACAGCTCCTCATGAATGAGGAGCATCCTCATGTTGAACTTCCAGGTTGGGTATCCGTCTCGGTTTATTAACTTGATTCCTTGAAAATTCATATTATTACCTGACATTATCTACTTTTAAAATAAACAGCTTCGTGCTGAACGTGTTGAAAGAATAGTCTTATGAGAAGCACAGATGAGAAGTATGAATTTTATATTTAATAGGACAGTACAGTTTTTAAAGAAGAAAATAACATTGTAAAGTGACAACAATAGAGTAAAGAGTACAAACCATAACTTTTTGTACTAATAAGTATGAATATACAACAATTACTCAATCGATAATCTCACGAAAACTATCTTTCTCATATTTCTCCGAATCCAGATTGAGAATTGGGGTGATTTTTCATATTCTGAGATAAAAAAATAAGACAAATTTTTTAGATCATATCTCAACTGATTACATTTGGGCCCACCGTTTTCCATCTCCGGTTCAGTCATTTTTGCGTGAAAAAGGAACAAACATCCATCCATCCATCCTCACAAACTTTCGCATTTATAATATTAGCAGGATTTGTGTTTAATTCCTTTATTTTTTTTTATTTTTTTTTGTATTGTTTAAGAATACTGTATAAGTTAGCTGTAAGTTTCCCGAATATAATAAAATAAAATAGCTTGTTGCTGTCTGTTGTCACTGCTTTCCTCTAGAGGAGAATTTTGCAAGGTGGGCAGAGAATCTGTAGACATGGTAAAGACTGACAAATTGGATTATTGGCAAATGCCAAACTATCGGTAGGTAATCCCGGCCGGTTTTGGAATGCAGGTGCAGTGGGACCAGTGGGACTGTTGAAAGTTTTGAAGCAGCTGCATACCTACTAACCATGTTCTTCAATGTATTTTAGGACCTAACATTTATTTAAAGATTGGGCCAGAAATTAGTAATACTTAACTTTGAAGGAAAGCTAAAAAGTCAGGGTTTTTATTGCAAGTAAGTATGCCGTAAAGCTTGCACTTTTGAACATCAAAAACAAGAAAATGGGATTGATTACTTATACTTATTACTTACGATTTAATTATACTTATTATATACGAAGACGATGTGACTAGAATAAAATTGTTATACTAAAATAGGTAGGTACAAAGTATAACAAGTGTCTTATTATGTAGGTACGTCTTTTAACCAAAATAAATTGATATTATACCGTCGTCCTTGCATACCCACTCCGATTACAACATTAGGTACGTAAGAAACTAATTACGTAGGTATATTATAACAATGTAATAACATCTTGTGATATAATACCTACCGTTCACAATGAATTCGTCAAAATTGAGATCTAGGTCACATGTTCTCGAAATCGACATTGAAATAAAATAAAAGGAAATACAATACAAACTGTTATATGAATATCCTCCATTTAAATTATAGTTTAAAATAAAATAACGTAAACGTGAACTTATTCAATACTCATTCTGGTGGGTTGATGCTTCTGACGGGTTAAGGCTCGTACACACTGGCGCGATACCGCGGGCGCGACAAGTGTAGTGCTACCTGTCGCGCCAGAGTGTACGAGCCGTTAAGTTCCTAATACTTAACTATGACATAAATAAATACATACGTAGAAAACAATATTCATTGTGTATCGCAAAAGGAAGTTTTTATGCATTACCTAACGTTCGGTAAGACATAAATGCAACATTCGAGTTAAGACCCAAGTAGGCCGCTGCAAGCACAAGTTGGCAAAATGGGGCATCATCGACCCGACACACATACTGTAGCATATGCGAAGTTTTCTACCATACTATACAACGCTTACAAGGTTGTCAAGACTGGGCACGATTTAAGTAAAATGTCTAAAGGGTAGACACGTCAAAGATATTTTGGCGCTCGAGGGGGGCGCCGTTGGTGAACATCTGTGCAATTGTTTTGTGGAATGTATTGAACAACATGATGGCGCCGTTAGTTCCATTTTTGGCCACGCGCCTAATAACCTTGTAAGTAGCACTGTATTATTATGTCCTTTGGACAGAAACTTGACGTCTTTACGTGACACTTCAGGCCGTCCGCTGCGTTAAGCGGGTGCACGGATCGGGCGCCCGCGCAGCGTGCTGTTTTCTATGAGCCGCGTGTGACGGGAGATCCGCCTCATTCAGCGCTGCTCTATGGATGATAATAGAAAACAGCACGCCTCACAATGGAAAATCTTTAGTGACGAAAACTGACACTTTGGGATTGACCTTTACACTTTACTTGCCGTACTGAAAGTACTGAATTTGGAGTCATGTGATTGGTGGAACTGTTCTGCCAGCCGCCATTTTCAACTCTATTACTATTGAAACAAAGACTGCTTTCAGGGATACCAATCGCGTCACGGCTCAAGTTATAATGAACGCACTGTAAACATGCCAATTTTTTAACTAAACTCGTAACTTAACCAAAGTAAATCAGCCATAACTATCGATACTAAAAGCAGAAAAATAATTGTGAAGAAGAACCGAATGAAATTTGTATCCATGTCCTCTACAAGAATGCCTCTCGTGTCGTAAAAGGCCACTAAGGGATTAGAGAAGGCGGTAGAGTCATTCGATCTAATATCAACAAACTGGAATCAATAATCCGTAGCAATATATGGAATGACACGATGAGACTGCAAAGTATATTGGGAAAATGTTATTTATTTATTAATTAAGAAAACGCACAACGTTTCAACGTTTAATAGGAAAACTTACAGCGAAACAGATACAGTAAGTAGGTAATAGTTTATACAAAATATGGCCAATTACAGGTTTCCACATTGAATTGGATACGACAATACAATGATTTATTCATATACCTATGGATTTATTACAGAGTATACTGGAAGTCCTATTTCCTAGAAAATCCTGAATGCAAAGATAATGGTGCCGAATCCCTTGTTCACTAACTAAACTAAATTTAATGAACTTAAATTTAGTTTAGTTAGTGAACAAGGGATTGCATCTTTTTCTTTGTATTTCATTACGAAGAAGACAGAAGATAAATTTTAGTTTAGTCCTGTCAAATTAATCAGCGCCTGTCACTACTCCATACAAGCTTAGACGTGATTAAAAACTTGTCTACTAAAATTACGTCAATTTACGTCAGGCGCTGATGACAGGACTAAACTAAAATTTAAGTCAAACCCAAGACACGCACCCACACGCACCTCTGACTTTTTTGATTCATGTGCGTATTGTATATTTATCACTTGCTTCAAAAACGGTGAAGGAAAACATCGTGAGGAAACCAGTATGCCGGAAATATATTTCTGGACGGCATGTGAAACCAAGTCAGAGCCCCATAGGCAAGCAAGTATCCACCGTTGTGGGCACGGTGGGCATGCGTGGGCATGCCCACCGTGCCCAACCCTAATTGAGGTAGATAAACTGATAAAATAGAATAGACATAGATATAATTTAGTAACCTATTCCGCTTAACTAGTCCTAAAGTGTCATTTTTTTTTAAGAAATCGCCAGACCTTGGTAGGGCAGCACTGTTCCCATGCAGTTTCCCAGCCGAGCGTCTCTAGGGCTATCAAGCAAGTTACCCTGGCCCTGAACCACCCACAAGTCTTTAAGTCACATGTCAGCGGAGGCCCGGGAGAGGGTTAGGAGTAGGTAAGTCTAACGTATCAGGCGTACGTTGCGCTGCTGGCACGTCTGTAGCGTGGTTTATACAAAATATATTGATGATGCACGTCAATTTTGCAATGCGTTGCGTTGCTGGCTACGAGGCCCCAACTAATATGCGTCCTATTACAATGTTAGTAATACATCTTATTTATTGTTTACATAATCCACTCATTAAAAAAAAAATGAGTAGAATTGCAATATGTGGTTAGCTAGCGACCTCGACAATTGATCATATTGTAATTAACTTTATCTAGATAAGTTCTGTTTACTTTTTATTTCTGTTTGAGTATTAGTTCTCGATGTTTTTGGCTGGTATATTGGCGTGTGCTAGCTGACATATGGCTATTAAATAAATTGATGTTTTGTGTTGCGTAAGGTTTTGCGTACTAGTGTATAGAAGATTTTTTTTTTCTAACTGAACATACTGCTGTGCTACTGGGGAGTTTGTTGCGCCACTTCTTCAAGCTAAAGCACTAGGAAGTTGTTGACATTCGAAAAGTGCTGACAGCCTAGTTTGAATGAAATGACTTTTGATTTTGATTAAAATTAAAATCCCCTATTTATGTCCCCCATCCCCTATTTTTAATAATAATTTTGTCTTTGGTTACCAACTAAGTTGAGGTCGGCTTCCTGTCGGATTCAGCTAATCAAGCGGTTATTTTTGAAAGAAAGAAAGAAAGAAAGAAAAATAGGTTTATTTTTATTTGTCACAGAAACCAATCAACATGATGCTGTGCTATGGGAGACCCACAGCACAACGCTGATTTTCAGATATTTTTTTGAAGTCGGTTAACAATAAATGGCCCATGGCGCATCGGTTGCGTGGAATATCGTTAACAAAGCCCTGAAAGGAAACATAATTTAGTTTTTTATTTTGTAGGTACATTGATGATTTATTCAATAAGATTTTTTTTTTAAACCTACTCCGTGTTTTATTTACAAAACAACAAATGGTAGGTGTCCAGAGGGCCTCCCCTACCAAAAGCGTTAAGACATTGAAAGTAAAATTCTAGTTTTAGGTAGACGTTCACAAATTCCATTACATACCTTCGCCATTTAAGGGCTCTGAACAAGAATGATGCTGCTGTTACTTGAATTCTAAAAACAAAACATGTTTTTAGACAAATCCTATTGTGAGTATGATTGACTTATTATGCATTCGCATAGGTACTTACACTTGCTCTAGGTCCTTGCAGCCGAAGAGTCTCCTCATACAGGTCGACAAAACGTTTTGCAGCCCCTGCTATTTCCTCCACAGCAGAGGCTTGCTTGCTCATGGCTCGTGCCACGTGTCTGTCGACTTCTATTCGAGACAGTTCTATATTAAGCAGCCGCTGCTGAGCCGCTTCAAATTCTTTGTTAGCTAAAAACAGTAATTAACAGATGCATTATTACCAATATTCAACCAATCAACAATATTGAGTATATAAAATAAGTAAGTTAATATAAAGCCTTTAATAAAATAGTATTTCGTAACCTTTGGGGGAAGACGAGCGATGACGATGACGACGGTGACGCTTCGGAGGGTATCGGTCCCTATTTTTTTAAATTATAATATGTTATTATTTGATTTTGTGATGATTTTGAATAAATTGTGTAAGACTTTAAAAAAAAACTGTTCACCTTGGTTCGTTATTCCTTTTTCCAGCTGCATTTCTACAGTAAATAGAAAGGGTTTTTTTTTATTTAATCTTCTTCAATTATGAAATAACAATAAATTTTAATTCTTGGGTTAACTTACTCAGACCAGTTGGCAGCGTCGGAAAGAACTGATAAATATCTAAAAAGTATTGGTTTTCATTATAAACAAATATAGTAAGTAGGTACTTATTGGTTTAGTTTTGTGACGTAAAACTTCACTGAAAACTCACTCAATATCTATTGCTTGGGCAGTAGGCGTGGGCAGGTCAGCATCCTGCTGCACAATGACAATATTATCAATGCCATCACCATGCCCAGCACTACTGTCAGTTGCTGGCTCGAACTAGTGAAACAAAATATCATTCATTAAATAATAACTCCAAGGGGACAGGCAAAATGGTGTTCAAGATGTGAGTGACAGAGTGCAAAAGTCGTGCCGTTAGCAAACGTGATGCGGGCCGGACTGACGGCGCAGGGCGCGGAAGGCCCGGGCGCGTGGATGTGCGTGTTCATGTTACATGCCTAATCTTCATCTAACGTATAAATTATAAACGGTTTTTGCCAGAGTATCCAATGGGTTCTGCCTGACTGGCAGGGGGGAACTGCATCCTCCCAAAATGCTTATGAGGCGCTCTTCGATGGGGAACAATGATAGTGGGAGTGCTGGCCCACCACCAGTTCTTGTTCGACCCTGTTTTATTTGACGGAGCTTTTTCTTCGTCCGGCTTTTGTATTGGTTATAGTACTGCAAACAAAATAAATGCTGTATTTGTTGTTTCCCGACTCTCATGCGAGCACAGCTAGTGATACAATAAGTTACATACCGTCTTCCACTCCGGCCCAGATTTATACAGTCCACGAGCATCAGCATTTAAAATGTCGGCGCACTGTCTCCAAAGCCTCTTAGACAGGGCATTGCCCTCCCTGCCTCTAACTCTACCCAACGCCAATGATTGGTGCTCCTCCAGAAAATCTAGAAGGAGCTCCAATTGGCGAGGCGTAACTTGGCGGACCATAATTTTAAGGCGAATTAAAAAAAAATAAGATTAACAATATTTCAGTTGATGATAACGCTATTGTTGTTTCCCACTTTCGCGCTGATATGATGACAGCGTTGCTAGTAAATAATCGTCTATTACCCGCATCCACGACAAAAAATACTGAATTTTTACTCGACTACGGTAAAAACCAAAGGACATGTAAGTTTAGTTAACGTTACATAAGATCCAACATGGCGAATTATAGCGGAGTGTTACGGATTTTTGAAAGTTATGTCGTGTTTGGTATCTAGGTAGGCCTCAATGATCATTGAGGCCTACCTACCCTACCTACCCACTTCTTTGGTTATCTAGGTAGGCCTCAATGATCATTGAGGCCTACCTACCCTACCTACCCACTTCTTTGATTTGGTTCTTTGGTTTTAACCTAACCTAATCCTAAAATAATTGAAATAAAAAAGAAACGTTTTCTTATCTTAGATAACCTAAAAAAAAAGGTTTACAATAATCGAAAAAAGGTTCTAGTTTCTTTTTTCTTAACATGCGATATAAACTTACTCCAATTCATCTCACCCAGAAAATATTTGGCAACCGATCGTCGACTCGGATCGGATTCACACTGTACACGTACGTTTCTTCTGCCCGTTTATTTATAAATTCTGTCGTTCTAGCTCCTCAGTTCGAGCATGTGGTCTAGCACCTCAACTCGCTCGCGTGCTCGGCCGCCAGATGCAAAACAAGGGCAAAAATACCTTTAGACAGTCTGATGGACACTAAAATCGAAAACCGCTTAAGTGTCGTTTCTGGCTCTGAAGTACGATCAGATCGGTATTGTCAACAAAAAAATCAATCAATTTATTAAACATAATATTTTTAATTCAATCCATAATAGCTATAACCATAGTATCACATGTCGAATCACTGAACTTACCTGCATTTCGGGAAATTATTCTCCAAATGGCAACTTGATTTTGACTGTATGTCAGAATGGATGTCAATTTATTGACATCATAGAAAATAAAAATAAAGACATTATTTTAAATTACACGCGTCGCGCTTGCGCGTTGCCATTGCCAATACGTTCCAAGTTAGCTTTTATTTAGATTTAGAGTTAGATTTTGTATTATTAAAAGATTTAAAATAAAACTATAATTCAGAATAACCAAATCTATCGATTTTATACGGGTAGGGTCGTAAAACAATAAGGTAAAAACTCTGGTCATGGGCTCTCGTACTATTGGGCCCGTATGATGTGCGCCTTATCAAAGTTAGCTTTTTTTAAAGTATGTACTTGATTAATTTTATTGTTAATAAATAGTATTCAAACTACTGAAAGTCCATAATAAAGAAATGAAAAATGCCAATAAAAAATATACTTGTATTTATTTTGTTACACTTATAAGCAGTAACTAGCACCTAAATTATTTTTTCAATACAGCCATAAGTTTGTGCCGAATAGTTGGAGGGAGACACTTTCATCTGCAAAGTAGTATAAAATCCGCTGTAAATCTTCATCTACCTTAAGGATATCGACGAATTTGCCATTGATGCTAACAACAAACCTTGTGTTTGTTGTAGGGGCGGTACGGAAGTTTTAAATCATAGCGGCACTTCTGTATCTGTATGATTTTCCTTGCAACTCTTTACTATACGCACTAGAACGGGTACAACAGTAGGTATTTCTCCTGGATGCTATGCTTCTCTGGTTCTGTCCCGAAACCGAATTTATATTCGTCAAGGGGTACCTATATGTATAGGAACTGATTTTTTTTCTGATGGATATGTCGGCACTGTATTCAAGAAATCTCTTTCTTCCTGTTATAGTGCTATCGATACAGTAATTTCAGCCATTTAACAACAATAATTAATAAATAAAAACGATGTGAATTATTGTTTGACATTCAGTATAATGACGTGTCCTTCTTGACGTCAAAGTCGCGCTTGCGCTTTGCCATTACCAAGATGTTCCAAGTTAGCTTTTTATCCGATTATTTATTTTAATGATTTTGTATTATAAAAGATTTAAAATAACAAACGGGAATGAAAATACTATGATTATGAACATAACCAAGCAAACTAATTAAGACATTTAAAAAATCATAAAATAAGGTTGCAAAAAATTTTAGTATCACTAATTAGCGCAATATCGTCTGCATACATTGAATCAACATGAAAATATTATGTTTATTTCGTAAAAAATTTCGAAAACAAAGTTGAACGCCATGCGACTAGTCTGCGATGATATTGCGATTAGCAGAATACAATTTTTTAGTCTCTTCACAATGTCATCAAATCATGAGACCGCATCATGATTTTCGCATGTAACGTAAATTAGTAGAATTGGCCTTCAGATTACTCAACACACGAAAAAGAAAAACCTGATGCTAGGGGATTGACACTATTGACAGCTTATTAAGTTCATGCTCACTTCACCTATACTCCATTTATTATAGCATTAGAAAAAAGAGGCTCGTAGAAGCAGAAGTGCAAAACATTTTATTTCAAAGTTAAGTTAAAACTTTATACTTTATAAGTAGGTACTAAATACTAAATATACGAAATAAAAAGTCACTTTTAAATTAATAATATCTTCATCACTTAATACAAAATTACAACATGAAACAACCTCACACGATCACGATCACGAATTATCACACTATGATTTAGATTTAATTAAGATTAAAGGAAATAAAAGACATTTTACTAACTTTATTTAAAATAACAACTTACAACACACAATACGTCGGTGAAACTTCTTCCTCTTCATCATTTAATTTAGTCACTGTCATCAGATGATGAAGATGAAGAAGTTTCACCGACGTTAATAATAAATCCATTATGCCATTGAGTTGGCAAAACTTTTCCTCCTCTTTAATTGCATGAGCAACACAAGACTGAGTGGTAATCTCCATCACCTTTCTTTGCATCAAATATTAATGCAGCATCCGGTAAAAATCCTTCATTTGATCCTGTAAAATAATTAATACAAGTAAATATTTCCGTACCCCCTGTATAATTTAACTTTAGGACCAAGGTAATATAATAAAGTAACAACAAGTTCTATAATAAAGTAACAACCACATTTATAACTTTTAGTTCGCTTTGCGTGTGTTAATTCCAAATACAATATCATTACTTAATTATTATTAATTAATGGCAAATTAATGGGTATTCATTTGTATTAACAAACGGTGAGGACAGTCAACAAAATATATTAAAAGCAAATTCAAGTAAATCAAGAACATACCAATATGACCAAAATTATTATTACTGTTTGCTTTTCTACAGCACGAAGTGGAGTTTGCTTCATTCTTTTTTTCTTTGGAGACATTATTATATCTTCGTGGTCAAGTTTTGGACCACGTTTTTTTCACCGTTGGCTTTGGTCACACACTGAAATTACATGTTGTAAGCCACTCGGGCCCGCACCGGGATAGCATACCATAGCAAAGCAAAATGTAACAAAACAACCAATTAACAACACTATTAACGATAACAAAACAATAACAATGGAGAAACAGTAACAAATAACAACTAAATCACGAATATTCGGCAATAACAAAAAACAAGGTGTAGCATTTACAAGTGAATGACATTAGTGACATTTCAATCACAGAACATTTACGTCAATTTCACAGACGACATAAACCGGTAAAATTAGAAAATCCCGGTTGTCACAGCTTATGAAGGGATTAGGTGACATTTCAGATTTGGTAGAATTATAGTGAAACGATAAACGTTCCTGGTATTGTTCAACCCTGCTTCTTTTAGGTTTTAAGCATTGACACTGTAATTTTAAAATCGGAATGAAATTAAATAACTAAAAAAAGCCACATAATTTCTTAAGATGAATATTGCAAATGATAACAATAAAGTGTGACAGCTGGTATATAAATATATTATAATATATTTGGCCTCAATCGTAACTGTAACAAGTTTATTGTACTTTTGTTAGAAAGTGTACCTTAAAAAGAACCTTTTTTAACTTCTGTCTAATGCTATTGTAAATGGAGTATAAGTTTCCTCGGAATGATTCCTACAAAAAAAAAATAGTTTAAAAAAACTAAATAAAAACACGCTTTAATATTTTTCACTTTTTAGTTCGATTTGCTATAAAACCGTCTTTATTATGTTCAGATGTGCTAAATTACGCTACAATTTTTTTTTAATGCATTTTTTTTCTTCCATAGATAAGCTTAACAAAATATTATATTGTCGTCGGTCGTTGATAAGTCTACAACGTTTAAAGTAAATCTGATCGCTTAAAGTGGGGCAAAATCGAGCCCAAACGAGTCAGTTACATACATACAAACAAACATACAGGTGAAACTAATAAAAGCGTGTTAAAAAGATTAGCTGGTAGCAATTGACCTGTGTTGTAATCTGTGGGTCATTTGCATACATGATTGCTCCATCAAAATAATTAATTGGAGTGTAATCCAATCAACACCTCTACTAAAATGCATCATAGTCATAAGGCTCAATTCACACTGAAATGGCAGCAGCCGGCAGCGACGGCGACGCGGCGAGCAGTTTTAATGACAAGGCATTATATATTGTATGTGCAATACCAAAAAATAGATACGCTTGAGCGAGTCGGTTCGCAGTCCGCCGCCGCCGCCGCCGCCAGACTACACGAGCCGCCGCGAGGCCCCGCGCGGCTCTTTCTATTATATCAAGCGTATCTATATTATTCGATATTGCACATAAAGTTCGCTGCCGGTCGCTGCCATTTCAGTGTGAATTGAGCCTTACATGAGCGTAAAAGTTGTTTTTCTGCTTTACGTTAACTAACCGATCTACTCGCAAACGCATCTTATACCTACCATACCAATCTATCCGCAGACGCTATAGCAATCTATTGCGAAAAACATCTTATTCATTGCGAAAATCGTAACATGATTACAGAACATGGTACCAATGACAGTGAAATTATAATAATATGATTTATAACAATATATCATAAGTAATAATTATCATTGATTGTATCTGCGTATCTATGTTTTTAGTTCATGGTCAAAGCAATATAAAAATAAAAGGTTTTTAATGTAACTTTACTTGTCGTAGTGATTATAATGAGAGTAAGTAAAAATTGTGTTATTTTTTTTGTTAAAAAACAACATCATATTTGTCATCAGAAACAGTAGATACGCCAATATATGGGCCAATATATGCGGCCAATGTATCGGACAACCCATTTACAGAGATTTTAGGTAAGTACTAATAAACTCAAATCAACTCTAGCATTTATCTATACTAATATGATAGAGAATTAGAGATATTTGTTCTTTTGTTTGTAAGTTTGTATGTAAGGGGTAATCTCCGGACCTACAAGTCGTTTTTTTTTGTATTGTATTACCTAATTCTTGAGGAAGGTGCTATGTAACATTACGCTCTAAGGGTCGTCTTTAGGATTCGAACAAAGAAAAAAAAAGTCTGAAATAACGCTAAGCGAAAAAGAAGTTATAGCGCGGGCGGGCTATAAGGCCTGGCCCGAAATGTCACGTGGACGAAGTCGCGGGCAGAAGCTGGTTTCAAATAAACCAATTATAGGCTCTTTTGAACTGTCAAGAAGTTGGTCAGTTAAAGTTTGCCAAGCCAGATTGTACCTTGAAACTTTAGTTTAGGTAATTTCCTTTAATTTATAGTATCGGGATAAGCTAACTACTTCACACTTTGCTAGTAGGTAATAGTTTTACGAAAACAGTTAGAAGTTTCGCTACGTCATTTTCGCTGTACGGTTTAAAAAGTTTTTCTCACAACTCTAGCTTCAATTATTTTATACTAAATGTTTTGTTATTAAAAAAGTTCCGATATAAGCCTCATGCAGACTGGCGCGACGCGACGGCGCGACGCAACACCGGTAATTGTTCTACCGTGAAGTTCTACGTCTAGTTCATTAGTTAATTGATTCAGGCGTGGCTTGGCGGAAATCCATTATAAAATACAGTAGACGTAGATATATTTAGTAACCTATTCTTAAAGAGTCTTAAAAAACCCTAAACTCAGCGTCCAGCGCTCGGCGTGTTAACATGTCGTGTTCGGGTTCGCGACAAGTCAATTGCCATCCTGAGGATGCCTCGTTGAGAGGTGAAACACGTGTCGATTTCTTACAGTGTTTTTTAAGACTCTTTAAGAATAGTTAAGCAGAATAGGTTACTAAATATATCTACGTCTATTGTATTTTAGTTCTACGTCTTACTAAAAGATAAGTAAGGAATATATTAAAGAAGCAAAAGAGAGAAAGTTAATACATTTATTTAACACAGTCTAAAAGGCACACAATATAACATACAGCAGACAAAAGAGATAAAAATAAAACAAATAAAAAGGAAGAAGAGAAAAAGGAGGAATTAGACTAATTAAACCTGTCAGATTAGCTTTGTAGGATTATATAAGTTTCGTCCGTGGACTAACTCGAAACTAAAAGGTATGTAGATATAACTAGAACTAGGGATAACAAGACTCGGTCTAGTGGTCGCAAGCGCTACTGCTGAGCATGAGGTATTGGGTTCAATACCCAGGTCGGAATCGGTCTTAGTAACAGCCCGGTTGATGGCAATAGGCTTTCCTCTATTACATGGACATAAAAATAACTGCCAAAAAAAATGTGAGTTTATGTGATAGTACCTACGTCCGCTTTGAAATGTATATACCTGTAGGTACAACTCTACTCAACCCTACGGGGAAACGAGGCGTGATATTTACCTTCATATAATAAAATAGTAACAATTCAAAACTGTACATTTAATATTTTTGAAAAAAAAGTAATTGCTACGTTTTTAGAATTGTTGTCTGTCTGTATATGTATATTTTATTTTCAGGATTGGCGCAAAAACGGCTGAACGGACTTGGATGAAATTTGGCACACAGATAGTTACATAGAGTACGTTAAATCCCGGTAGTACGTTCCGGTGGGTTATTTTCCGACATGTACGCGGGTGAAGTATATTTATAACTAGAAAAAGTGTTAAACTAGTATTTTAAGAAAATAAAAAACGGGGATAAAAAGTTGTAACTATTCGTAAAGAAACAGAGTAGTATTTCTAATGTTTCAGACAGCGAGCTCAGTACATAATGGTTACTTACATAAATGCTTCGTTGATATTATACGAGTAGGTGCATTATTGGAACAGCCAAGTAACACAGGCGTATATTTACAAAATGTAGTCGTTTTCAAGGAATTTGCGGAAGTTTTGCTAAACACTAAGACAATGGCGAATGTTCTAGCCTCAAGTTAGGTAAACACCTCATGGTGTCACTCATAGGACATCGTTCGAGGGAATAAGTTTTGAAGACAGCGTATAAAATGGCCTCCAAGAAAGTCTTTGGTAAGTTTTTGGTTATATCTAAACTTTTCAAGTTCTAAGCTTCAAGTTTAAGTAAGTTCTTACTACGGGGAAAAGAAGTTGTATTAGGTATTTAAAAAAACCTGTTTTATTTTAATTTTATTTAGGCTGGATTCGACCAAACAGGAATAAATTTTATCCGCGTGGAATAAGCCTTCTCTTCCGAGTAAATTTTGAATTTTTGACAGTTTCTTCATACGAAAACTGTCAGAGTAAATCTTATTCCGCGGATAAAATTTATTCGTCTTTGGTCGAATCTACCCTTTATTGCCGTTTATGGCCGGATTATGTACCAGTACTTTACTAAAGTATACATATGTAAAACCTGTAAGACTGACAAAACTACGTTTCACTGAAACTGAAAAATTACCTACAATTAACTTTGTGCAATTAATTGAAACCACGTTTCGTACAGATTGTTATAAGTTGGTAAATCTCTCGCCATACATGGCAGATTGCCAATTCTTTGCAGGCTGTGTAGCAGCTGGTCGTTCTCCCGAATAAAAGGAATGAAATAAATAGTTCAAGCTTTAGTTTGTACCTACTCAAAACAGCATTTTTTTTATTTTTTGCACCTAAAAAAGAAGTGGCAAAAGTAGTAACAGATGATCGAAAATGATTTTTATTCTTTTTGGTCCTTAATTAACTTAACCGAAGCGATCGCCGCGCGAGTACGCGGTCGCGTTCGTTTGCTATTGATTATCATTATGAATTTATGACGTAGGTACTAAACGCGACTTGATTGATCGCGCGAGTATGTCATAATTATGAATTATTGTGAAGTGTCCTAATACAGGCATTTACTTGCTTAAAAGAACACTAGCTATGTAGTACAAAGCTTGTTAGAAAATAAACTACTTATTTTTATTTGTATTAATATTAAAATGAGCGTGAAGATGGCGTACTCACTCGAGTAGTGTTTATTATTTGGTAATAAATACTAGCGTAATTATTTTACCACTTAAGTAATAATTAAATTTATATTTTCAGTCATCTGCCTATTTTGCTCTATCATATTAATGACGGAGGCCCATGGACCCCCTAAGGAGCGGGATAACGAGGACATAGCAATGGGGCGGAAGGTACAACATGTAATTTTCTCAATTTTTCACTAGCTTCTTTATTATATTAGGTTTAAACCTGGCAGTCATAAAACCTGGTCTTTATTAGCGTCTTTATTAATCATTTTAATATAAATTCTGCTAAATATTTAAGCTGAACAGACTTAGCTTCGAGGCCTTCGCAATCTTTTTAATAAAACAGACTTCAACCTGGATGCTAAAATTCTGAGCAAGTCTTAAGACCAGTAAAACTCTCGTTGGCAGGACTGTTTTATGGCTGTCAGAAATAGTAAATTACATAATATTAGTAGCGTAACCTGGTATAGTAGGCCCTGGATATATAAGAAACCTTTTCTCCTGATAACTACAATGAGGTCCCTACACTTTTACATTAAATTACCTGTTACTGGGAATAATTAAACCTTTACTGAAAAAGCATTTGTTAAATTTTTACCTCTATAATTGGGACTTTGTAGTTCAATAGACTGTTTAAAGAAGACAACTAATTATAAAATAAAAATATGAAACATAAAAAAAATCACATCTTTTTATGAAAAAAACGGCTCATTTCGACCTGTCTTAGCGGCCCCTCTATACATAAGAAAACTACCATTTTAAACCTGACTATTTGGAAAACTGGGTAAATGAAAAGCATGTCTGTTCATAACATAACATCACGCCTGTAATCCCCGAAGGGTTAGGCAGAGGTGCACCTATAGGTAGTATCACCCACATTTCGCCAGCTATGTTTATGTCCTATGTAATAGGGGGCGAGCCTATTGCCTCTATAAGGGATAAATATTTATATTGTAATAAGAGTCTGTTAAATTGGTCCTTAATATAACGCAAATTAACCGTGTCTCCGTACATGTATGTGTATATATTAGTATTATAAGAATAAGATTTATTCATTTTTAGGTTTAATTAGTATAGTTGTACTCGTGCTCTTTCAAATTTCTATACGAATATGTAATATGTGGATAACGTAGTTGGTTACACATTGATATACCTATTTATAAGCCATTTTGAACTATGTAAATGTGTAATTGTTGGTTTTCCTTAATAAATAAAATAAAATAAAATAAAATAAAATTATGTCAATGTATAGTGAACTAGTTTTTCCCCGCGTCTTCGCTCGCAATGGAAGTTGGAAATTATTCCACGGGAGCCTACTATCGGAATAAAACTTATCCTACGTCATTATGTCGTAACCCCATGGTCTACCAAGTGTCATCTAAATTGTTTCAGCCGTTAAAGCGTAACCAGGTAACATAGACAGACAGAGTTACTTTAGTATAGTTTAGTTACGTGTGCGTTATTGCATAGATTTCCATACGTTCTACGAACAAATTGTCAATCGTCTGCGGACGCAGACGATGGATAATTTGTCCGCTAACAATTTGTCAACATAATATGGAAATCCTGGCTGTCTATTTGTCCTACGTGTGCGTTATTGTATAGTTTTCCAAAAGTTCTATCATCACGGATAAATTGTCTATCGTCTGCTGAGCGCTTAAATGACATAACATAAAGCCCCAAACTAAACTAACATAAGTTCTGCCCTACTAACAAGAGCATGTGTTTGTAAACGGCTATTCTGTAGAAACTAGTACAAGTGGGTACTGCCTCGACGCGTTGTTCCAGCTTGGCAGCCTGCCATAATATCAAGAGATCACCATGTTAGGATATTGTTTAGTGATCGTTTTATGGTGTTACAACTTCGCACTTGGTCGCCTTCGGGATATTAATGAAGACTTAGAGGTAATCACAATAGACAAACAAACTTCTGTTTTATTTTATTTAATGCGTGTATTAAAATCAGAAAATCTGTGTAGTGTCTGTGTAAAATCTGTGTAATCTTTTGATCGTGGAATAATCATTGCATAAGCCTGCTGGGACAAAGGCCTCCTCTCTTCGAGAGGGAGTGGGCTGTAATCTACCACGCGGGCCCAGTGCGGGTTGGTAGATGTCACATGTCTTAAAATTTTTGGTTCTAAGGCATGCCGGTTGCCTGACGACGTTGTCCTTCACCGTTTTGAGAGCAGTGGAGATAAAATTATTTACAAAAATTAAAGCGCCTGTCTGGGTTCGAACCCACGACCTAGAACCCGTAAGTCGAGGTCGTTACCCTGGGGCAGCACTACTCTCCTGAACTCATTGCTCGACTAAAAACCATACGGTTGTGTTGCAAACAAACGCTACCTACTTATTCGAATATAAACTCTAATTTTACCTAAAAACCTTGGCCGAGACTAATGTACGCTACTTCACGTACTGTATTTTGGATACGTTCCCGTCTCTCCTTAGTCTTTGGATGTAAGACTAGTCATGTGGTGGCATTTACAACGCCACATGCGAACTACGCATCAAAGAGCTGACGTCACACAAATTCTGCATCGCGCTATTAGAGTTTATGCGCGATTAACATATATAAGACTATCCGACATCAATCGTGGGGCAGTTGCCCGCCAGACACAACCAAACCATACCTCTAAAAGTGTATCAAAGGTTATTATTACTTATATTGGTCACAGATGGGAGCCAAATGGTGCAGCATGGCAAAGGTGTGCAACCACGACCGCGTGCCGATCTGCGGTCTCAGCCACGCTGGCGACATCATGGGCTTCCGGGACCTCTGCGACATGTTCGACTTTAACTGTATTCGGAGGAGGAGTAAGTATTACAATCATTGTATCTACTACACGTAACCTGTCAACCTTAAAAACAAGAGTGAACAGCGGGGTAATTGCGTAACACACTTACAGTAGCAATGGCTTTCGTTTTGAAAGTTCTACAACATTCATTGCTTTATTTACTTTGCTGAGCAGACAAATTTTTCGAACATAAGAAGCAATGGATTAGCAATATCAAAATCATTCAGATTGTAATTGAAATTGTGTTAGGCAGGGTGGGTGCACTTACTCCTTAAAATCTTTAATAGATCTCATCGGTTTTGACCAGGCGAGATATTAATATCATTTATAAAAAAAAACATCTAGTGCTTACACCCACTACATTTGCATCGCGTATTTACTCTTTAGAGAAAACCTTTTTGAACACCCACGTGGGGGACGAGCTTAATGCCATTAATGAGGCACTAATCTAGACTACGAGCTGCTTCTGAGAATTTTCTAATAAAAAATGCCAACATCGTCTATTCAACCCACGCTTATTGACTAATGACGTCGTTAAAGCTTTAAAAGTAGGAATGTCTATTTAAATAATATTCAATTGTACCTACCTAATTTTTAGAAGTTTTTTTAATTTTTTCAAATCAATTACCTACCCCACTGACATTTACTCTGGTTTTTGCTTTAGTTTCGGAAGAACTTCATCTATATCTATAAGTATATATTATAAATATATGTATAGATATAAATATACATAATATAAATTAAGTCGGTTTTCGTGTCTGTCGGTGTGACCGCGTTGTTCTTCTAAATTACGCAACGGATTTTGATGCGGTTTTAGCATAGCAGCATTTAGAGAATTTATCCCGGAAGGTTTAAAAATATATAAAAAATAATTAAATTACATTTAATAAATACATTTTTTTTTATCAAATCGGAAAAACCATTGCGAAGCAGGGGCGAGTCGTTAGTGTCAAATAAAATTTCATCTTTTCTACAAGGATCCCTTGGAACTCGAATGACGTTGACAGGGGCAGGGACCAGTTGGCGCCACTTTGACAAGAGGTCTTCCATTTCGACAATGAAAAAATACATGATGACGTTCATCATTCGTTGACCATTCAGTCACGATTAAAGAAATTATAGGCGCTTTGACACTTTTGACATGTACCTGGACCTGACGTCTCAGTGCTGCCAACTAGTGATGTCACTTGAAATGTTAAAAACAAGATGGCAGCAGCGTTAGTTCCGATTTTGGCCACGCGCTAGCATACACTTGTAGCACTACACATACATTCTCATTTTTAATATGTATGACGTATACGTCGTTACGTACATCGTTCGATTGAAGCGTGAATTCCAGTGCAGACGTAGATAGATCGAGTGTCAGCCGTATTGATTGACGCTCGATTAGCTACGTGTGCGATGCATTAAAACTCGTATGTGTGTGTGCGAGGAAAATGCAACCATCCGTGTTTTCTTGAACCTTAAGTCTTTGTAATAGATTCCTTTGTAAAGCTGTACAAGTATCTTTTGGCATGTGGCCAAAATCGGAACTCACGCCGCTATTTTGTTTTCCGTATATTTTAGAAATACTGATTCCCTTTTTCTATTTTACAGAATTAAACCAAGAACTTAGTTTTATTTAAAAGTCACCTTTTATTAGGATTCGTTTTAACTTAGACACAACTTAAAACACTTTTTAGTTGAATGAATATTGCTAATCCATATTAATTAATTTCAGATTACAAGCAGACGGCCTGTCCGGAGGATCGATCCCTACTGGCCGTGTCTCGTCGACCAACCAACAGTTACTTTGATGACTGATTTCAAATCTTAATTAAAATCTACTACATTTGAATATTCCTATTTATTATATCCTATATTTAGACTATTCATTAATTAAAATGTGTATTACAAATGTATCGTTTGTTTAATTTTTATTTGCAGGTTTATAAATGATTGATTTCTTTCCGTCCTTGTAATTGCATTTTGTAAATATTATTAGTCTTTCCAATTTTAATATTAATATATAATTTATTCATTAATTATATATAATTATTATTGCATATTATTATATTAATAATATATCATTTATTCATATTTCAACATGTTAAAAATTAAATACACTTACCAACGGAATATCAAACATCTGTGTGGTAGCCCCGGGCTAAGTGATGGAACGAGCTTTGCACTTACTGAAAGAACTCGCCTACATAAAGAAAATTAGAAAACAGCTCTGTGACCTTTGCCCTGCTGAAATAAAGAAAAGCCAAAAATGTCTTATCTTGGGATCACAATAATGAGTTTCGTTTCACTGAAAAACTCTTTACGCTCTTCCGTAGAACCTATACAGACAAAAAATAGCATTATTGTTAGCATTATTTTACCTATTTATATATTTTTTGTAAATATATGTACTATTAAAAAAAAACAAATACGACATAGGTACATATTTAATTTAATAATATTTATAATCATACTATACATTTACCTTTGGTATCTTATTGAACGTGGATCCACACAAGACACAATGGGTTTTTAATTGTGTCTGTAATCATACGGAAGGTTAAGTATAAAGTAGAACATCGCATTACTTTCGTATCACAAAATTGTAGTTTCATAGTTAGTCGACTACCAAAATAGACTTTAGGTAGACTTAATCACTTAGGCACCCTTAAAGCTACCAATTTCTAATACCATTTACTTGTAAGTAGCTATATAAATCGTATCAATTTGTTTGCTTAGATACACGATCTCTTAGATGTAGATTCAGTCTCGTAGGTTCAAATATTTCTTGAAACACAAATAGATACATTTATATTAGAGGGAATTTGTGAAGACTAAACGAAGGAGTGATGGCATGGAATTTAATTTAATTTATAATGTTACATGAATTAAAATCTAAGTCTGAATGAAACAGCAAGTTTAATTAAAAGGATTTTTACGCATTCCAAAAGAAAAGGAAAATGTGCTAAACATCTTTCAAATTACTTATATAACAATGATTAGGCACCATTTACCGATTAGTACCGAATAACTGCCATGTACACCATTTTCTGACATTTTTTGATGCCATAAGAGCTCTACGCTTTTTTGCCTTTAATTTTTTTTTTTTGTAGTGTCAGATTGTATATTGTATTTCAGATAAAACTACATTTTAGTAATATATTATCTTAAACATTGTTATTTTAGTTTATTATAAACCAACAGACCTATTCCTCTTGTAAGCCGTTATTAGTTCCTAAGTTATGTTTAGAATTTCCAACAAAGATACAATTTGAGACTAAAATTGAATACAGAAACATCCTGTGATTGTCCTCCATTTTGATCAACAACTTATTGGTCCCTAGTACCATAGTGTCGATAGACGTGGCATGGTACTCAAACGACTGGTGTTTATTAATACAAGCAGTAATGTTTATAATTAAAGGTGTTGTGTTATTAATTTTGCAAGTTATAGTGTTGGTTGATTCTCATATCATGAGTGATAGATCTCATTTGGTAAGCCAAGTTTAATTGGTGTTGAAGGCTGAATTTTTCCAGATGTTTAAACCTTAATTTTACTTTTGGGTTTACTGAATATGGTTCTACAATTAATCTACTTAATAAAATAAAATAAATAGTTCACTGACAGACAACGCACAGCCTGAATAGGTGGGTCTAGAATCATGAGCGAAAATGAATCATGAAATGTTCCATAAATAGTGAAAGTAAGCACTGAAACATTATTTGAAAATTCAGCTTCTAAAGAGGTTAGTTAGGACTAAGGAGATTTGTATGGAACTTCGTCATTTTTGCTAATTGGAAAACCAGTCGGGAACACGGCTTGTAAACCATAAAAGCAGACAGGCGCGACGCGACTTTAGAAGAAAAAATCCTATGAAAACTTCATGAATATTGTTCTGCCAGAAACGCGGATTTATTCCAGTCAGATTCCCTGATCTGATCCACTGCTGGTTATTCATTCTTATGTTTTTTAACGTTGTATTATGTTATTCTGATCCCCTTACTCTTTTTGACAGGCAAGTACAGTCAAGAGAAAAAGAGTTGTTCATGTAAAAAATATTTATTTTTATTCGTCACTGGCAATCAGACATATACCTAAATAATAATAAAAGATTTTGACCTTAAATTTGCGAGAAGAGCCAAATAAAATTTAAGAGTTAAATGAATGACGTGAAATGACATGAAATAAAATTGTTTATTCTGTAAATAGGATATCGGAATTACTTTTAAACGTCATATAAAAAAAAAATTGAACTAAGCTAGATGAGGACGGCGTTTCCTATTTGACTACTCTGAGAAGAAAGGCCGAAACAAACTCAGAGGTCGAAGTCTCTTTTAAAGTCCAGACATATCTTGGCCTTAAGAGGACTATGTAGTGTCTGAAATGGTCTTTTAAGTAGAGAACCACACCGATTTGAGTGGACCTGTCCAGTCAGTGCAAGCATTCATTCAATAAATATTCGGGTTTGGGGAAAAAGAGGATGATAATACTTTTTCTCAAACATGCTTGGAAATTCGACCATTATTTTGACAACCTTCTTCGAGATAAATCGAAATTGCTGTACTGATCAAAAACAAATGACGATGCGGCCAGCAAAGTTACTATGAAAATCCATATCTGTCCTGTGTAGCGGCCAAATCCGACCGGAATAACTCGAATCGCGTCGCAGCGTCACGTCGCGGTTGTCTGCGGGGAACCTTAATTTCGTTATTTAAATTAATTTAATTACGTTTTATTTTAGTTAGAGAAATATTAGGTTAAATAATGTACTTATTTTATAATCAATTTTATTTATTTAAGTCAGAACTGAAGAAGATTTGCGAGCACGCTTACTCCTGTTTCCACGACACAATCATCGTCTGTGGCAAGTCTGTCAATGAAGCAAGGACTTTTCTGGACCTGTGTGATCTGTACGAGTATTCCTGTGAATATACTATGGGTAAGATATTTATGTTATTTCTCTCTGACTCACCCACTCACTGACTCATCAGCGCCAACCCCATTGGACATAGAAAGCTGAAATTGTGCACAGAGTAATTAGCATATTTCAAAAATGTATATTATAACCCCAAAATAATTCAAATAAAAATTATAAAAACTAAAACCCAACTATGACAAAAAGTCAACTAAAAAGGTATAAACAAGACATCACAGACGGTCAAATAAAAAATCCTTTTTCACACAAAATCTGTTCGATTTATCGTGACTTCGGATTTTTAATTTGTCTGTCTGTAATAATTGTAGTTAACTTTTTGTAGTAATTCTTCATCAATTCATAACTCCCAGGGGTAATAGTTAGGTATTATGATTAAGAGATCAGAAGGACCTTTTTTTTCAGTTTTCAGGCACGTGAAAGAAGAGGAAGACGTGTGTCCTAATCCAAAGGAGTTGTCACCAGGCCTAGGATGATTATTCATTAGAATTATAAGATTTATCGATAATATTTAAAACAATAATGCAATAATAATATTAATATTTTGTCGTAACATCTTAATTATTTTAATTTTGCCTGATTGTTTTACAATTTACATCATCATCAAAGTTACTAGATGGGTATATGATGAGAAGGGAGGAAACTTACGTGACTAAAAGAGTGATGACTATTAATGTTGATGGATGGAGAGGGAGAGGGAGGCCAAAGAAAAGATGGATGGACTGTGTGAGGAATGATATGAAAGAGAAGAGAGTGAATAACGTGACGGTTGACAAAAGAGAGTGAAAAAAAAAACGTGTTGCGACACCAAGTAGCATGGGACAAGGGCAGGAAGATGATGATCAAAGTTACTATACTCCTTTTATTATAAGATTAGACAAATACCTAATGGATATCACCCTTTTGGTTACTTTGATATAAACGTATAATAAACTCCGTTATTTCACGATAAATACAAAGCAATGTAATCTATTTACCATTTACTTTAAAATAATAACTCTAAAGTGCAGTAATTTCAACAATATTACACAACAGCTGTCATTATCTAGCTGTTGTTCGTCTAATGCTATAATAAATAGAGTATAAATCTGAACAAAATGTTGAAGAATGAAGTGGTTTTCGTTCTCTCTCTCACTTTTTTTGATATTTCTTATATGAGATAAGATAGAAAATAATGTAGAACTCTCCATGAACTACCCATTTTTTTTTCCTTTAAAACAACATTCTGATTTATTCAAAATCACGTGTTTTTCATTTACCATTTCCGAAGCTGTAAAAGAGTTATATTTTTATAGCCGCTGTAAAAGTTAGAAAATATTATGACTTCATTTAAATTCGAAACCTAGAAATGTACACCTCTCACAGAAAAAGAATATGACGTATTACAATGACAGCAGTTTTAGGTAAGTTTCATTTAATTATTAAAACAATAAGTTAGCTAATAAAGAAAGAATGAAAAATGTGTTTATTGGCAATACAGCAAAAAATACACCTTGAAACTATAAAAACAGAAAACAATGATTGTAATGCTAAAAGGGTCTCAGCTCATCCTCCATCCATCTCCTGATGTTGATTTTCAACTGCAACCCACTAGTACCATACGCTAGCTATAATATAAACATAGGGAAGTGTGTATCCGTTTTAATAAATAAACATAATAAATACTATTATAATAATACCTAAAAACTAGATGAGTACTAAAAGATAATAAAGGTACAAATTATGGAAACAATTCTGATTATTTCAGGTATTGTCATATATTTAATATCATCGATAGACGCCCACAGCGAATCTATGAAAGTAAGTACAGTTTTATGGCAGGTAAGTACTTATTTCAATTTCTTTAATCAATTATTTTTTATGAATTAGTTTTTCATTCCGTTTAGTACACTAATTTATGATAATGAAAGGACAATCAATCAACTTGCGCGGCGCGGTGCTGGTAGCGGCATCGTGACCGTTACCATACGTAAATAAAATAGGGAAAAGTAGTTTAAACTGATCAATAATAATAGTATTAATACGAGTATTTTTTTTTATTTGGTCTGAGACTAGTATTAATAGTGCAACGTACATACTTTTCTACTACTATAACTATTGTGTAATAAACTGTGAATCATGAGGATTATACTTTTTACTTGTTGGTAGGGATATATATCTAGTTTTTGTTGTTGTTGTTGTACAGGAAACAGTAAAGGCAAAATTGTATCTCGGTGAAGAAATCAATTTTGTGACAACATTTGTAATTTCGTTTGCAAATCGGATAAGACGCTAAAAGCTTTAGTGCTTTACAAATGCCTTTTTATAACAGAGAAAATAGACTCCGAAATTCGGTTTTCTTGTAAAAACAGCCTGTTATTGGTAAAAGTTTATTACGTTTTTCATATATTATTATACGTGGTGAAATTAAATTAGTTAGTGAAAGAAAATACGCAGACGTGACGGATATCAATATCTAAACGTGATAAAACAAAATCAATAAATTAGATAATTTTTTGTTGTGTCAACGACCGCTAATAGTGTTCAGACCCACGTCTGTAGAGTTTTGCTAGCTAATTTAATTTGACCCTATACTTAGTCAAATCTATATCCCGAAATTCACTGGATGCAGGCAGCGCAGGACTAGCTGTTCTATTCCGTAAAAATCTCACCGTGAAAACTTAGTTGAAGTGAGCTTGAAGTGAGCTGTGATTCCACGTGATGCGAGGGATTGATATTGACAGCTCACTTTTAGCCCACTTCACATAAGTTTTTACCGTGAGATGTTTGCAAGCTCACTTTAAGCCTACTTCACCTAAGTTTTTACAGTGAGATTTTTACAAATAGCACAACAGTTGTTGTGGTGATGCTTGCAGGAGGCCTATGTTCATGAGTGAATGTCTAATGGAGGTTGCGATCATAATTAAATCTTCTCAGTCATTTTTTTTATTTTTACTTTGTGTATCATTGCAATATTTCCTCTCCACAAATTATATCCATTCTAACCCCTCAAAATCTCTCCAACTAAATGTATTTCACATCTTATATCAGTACGACGATTTCTTGATATTCGTATATCTCGGTATCAAACAACTATCCAAGTATGTAATAAGAGGTCTTGTAAATACCTAACGTGTTCCCTGTTTAACCCGGCCCCTCCTCCGTTATTTCCCTCATCTTTTAAGATTTACTTCGGGTTTAATCTCAAACATAAATACATATTATATTTATGAAAATCTTCGGTAAAATTAGCTTTCCTTTCGATTCAGACTACGGTATTATGAGCCATTTCTGTACGCCTAATACCGGTTTGAGACGAGCTAGATAATATTGGGTTTTAGAGCGTATAAACCTAGCAAATCTAATTTTAATGATGCACATACAAGATCTTCGGTTAACAGGTCATAAACTTTTGGTTGACTTGGGCTTTTGCTGTCTTTATCTGAGTCGTAATGTGTCTTAAACTATAGCATAACTTCTCTTTAATAGGTATATTTTCATGAAAATAAGATGATATCGATAGTTATAGACATACCTTTACATTTTTTTTTATATTCCCATTATAATTGCAGATTGCTATTTGTATTATAACCAAATACTTGAAATAAGAATATTAGTATAAAAAATGGGAGGGTATATACTATTATTATTATTTTAAGTCTGTTAGCATATTATGTAAATAAATTAAACCTACGTAACTATAAAAAAGAATACACAATATACAAAAAAATAGATGCACTTCATTTGTTTCTCTATTACAGCTATGTCACCAGGGGCTATTTTTATGCTATGCTCTTTTTTCAACACCTCAAGGCGCTATTTTCAAAATCTCAATGGGCTATTTTGGACCTGTCGTTAACTCACGTTTTTCTTATTAACAGAACGAAGAAGAGTGCAAAGTAGCAGATCTGTGCGTCCACGACAAGGTGCCGATGTGTGCCATCGACTCCTGCGGGGAGATGAGAACCTTCATAGACATGTGTGATATGCACGAATTCAATTGTGACAGTAAGAAAGGTAAAAAAATACCCTCCTTCTTAAAAAATTGGGACATGATAATGGCGCCAATCCACAGCGGCCCACAGCTTAGCTACGCACGCAATCTAAAGACTAGCTTCGCTTTGTATAAGGCGCAGGCCACATATAAATGGCATCGGACGCGGACATATGGCACTGGCGGCTTCCTATTTCATTCAATTTTCATACAAAATGCATGGAAATAAAGCGCAATTAAGGACACACGGTATGTCGTTGCTCGGACGTGGTTACCTCCGCGGTGTGTGCCCTATATGCACAAATGCGTGACTGGCCAACAAATGAATCGCACAGCTACTGTAGGAAATCTCTCCATGCAGATAGTACGTAGCAATGGACGGTCGACTTTAATACCTTCGTATGGGTAGTCCTAGTATAATTTGTCCCATTGTACGGCTAAAGACTTCTTACAGAGACTTAGGCGACAGGCTGCGTTCATTCCCAGTCGCCCCCACGGGGATTGCCACCGGAGGCAAATGGGAATAATGAGCAATGTACAGCGAAACTGAAGTGGGGGCAATAACTTTTATTTTTATTCCCATTTGCCTCCGGTGGCAATCCCCGCGGCTGGTAATGAACAACAGGCTGGTGTGGGTTAGAGATTTCAAACCATAATAATAATAATTGAACCAGGACTTTAACGGCATTTGCTCATGAGTCATGAACTCATTAGCTTGTCTTAGGGCCGAAACTGCGTTAAGCGGACGCCCGCGCGGTTCTATACAAAACTGCTCCGCGCGGGTCACCCGCAGCAGCAGTTTTGTATAGAACCGCGCGGGCGTCCGCTTAACGCAGTTTCGGCCCTTAGACCTTAATTTTAACGTAATTAAATTATTTCCTGATTATTCTAAATATTTGCACTTGATTAGAGAATATTGGTGCTGTCTATATAGGAAAATTGTGCTTCATTGGGCAGAAATAGCAACGTGCTAAAAGCGAATGATTGATAGAACATTGTCACACAACAACATGAATTTCCAATTATTTTGTCGATACAATATTAATATGACCTATCAATCATTATTTTAACAAGACTCGACAATCTATTGAAAAAGTTCAAAGTAATATAGGACAATGTTTTCTGTATTTTATTTTCAGATTTCAAGCAGAGGCCGATCCACGAATGCTGGGTGACTTGCAAGCGAGGACGCTCGTTCAAGAAACCAGAATACAGAACTGACTGTAATATTAACCCCAAACCTAATGTTAGAATGTAGTGTTTGTAATTAAAACTTAAAAAATAATTTTCAAACTTTTATTTCTCTCAATCTTCAATGGGAAGACACTTCATCGATAAAGTAGTAACAAAAACTGACATGCGTGGATCTTTGACAGTCCTTACGAGTCGTCAGAAGCCCGAAAGTTTGACAACAAGTCTTACAAAGAGGTATCGTATTATCCAGTTACTGGGTTGAGGAGGTCAGATAGGCAATCGCTCCATGTAAAATACTGGTATTCAGCTGCATCCGGTTAGACTGGAAGCCGACCCCAACATAGTTGGGAAAAGGCTAGGTAGATTGATTTTGATACATAATACAGTTCAACTAACTTGACATTAAATTGTCAAGGCTCCTTACGCATAGGAATTATGCTTGCTAAGTCTCCGTTCCCATGGACGTCGTAAGACACAATATACTGAAATAACAGCCACATTTTTATAAAACCACTTCGACCCCCGACCCATCGCGTCGCATCGTATCGCCCGCCCGCGCCTTATCTTTGTTTTCGCTTAGCGCTGTGTCTGAATTTACGTGTGTGATATTATATGGCCTATAAACTTGCTCCAGAATTGGGCTATCAAATGCAAAAACAATTTTTTTAAATTCAACTGGTAGTTCCAGAGACGAGCACGTTCAAACAAACAAACTCTTCAGCTTTATTATCCTATACTTCCTACTATAATTACCTATATCCTACTAATCCTACTAATCCTACTAATCCTACTAATCCTACTAATATTATAAATGTGAAAATTACTTCGTTTGTGTGTTTAGATGTTTGTTGCTCAATCACGCAGAAAGGGCTGAACGACTTTCAATTAAATTGGGCACACTTGTTTATAATTTGGATGAATAAATACGATACTTTTTATATCGGTAATACGTCCCCGCAGGATTATTTTTGACCTCCACGCGGGTGAAGCCACGGGTAACAGCTAGTATTATAAGATAAATAGAGAACTGCTTACGACTGCAAAATTTAGGGAAGGTATCTTATTGATGTAGGTTTAAGGCTCGTGCACACTGGTGCGACTTGTCGCGCGACACCGGGAGTTGTTCTACCGTGAAGATTTCTTAGAAATTGTTTTATTAAAGTCGCGTCGCGCTGTCGCGTCATGCTGTCGCGTCGTGCCGTCGCGTCGCGCCTGTTTGCCTTTATCCTATTCAGAACGGAAATAAAACAAGTGAAAACATGAATTTAAACCCACATAAATTCGAACTATCTTTATTTTGACGACAACCATTTTCAATTGGATAAACTATAAACTTTTTGAACAATTTATTGCCTTTTGTATAGCTCTATAAAATGTTCTGGAGTTTTATTAAATAGAATTTCGTTTTCATATTTTTGAACCCAAACTCATAAACAAATTCCAAAAGCTCATGTTATGTGAATAAAATGGTGTTTCATAGAAACTGTCTGTTTTAGAATGTTTACATATATTTTTGTTCTATTAATTATTGTTCTGACTTTTGTAAATGATATTTACGCTCATGTGGATGGAGCAAAAGTAAGTAACTTATGTTAATAGCATTCAAAAATTATAATCATAGGACTACTATTTCTCAGTTTGTTTCGGCCTTTCTTCTCAGAGTAGGCAGATAGGAAACGCCGACCTCATCTAGTTCTTAAAATATTATTGACGTGTAAAAGTGTTTGTAAAAACCTATTCACAGAAAAATAAACCACTTCATCATGTGTTCTGTACTAGCGACCCGCCCCTGTTTTACACACTTTTTACGACTTGACAAAACAACGAGATTTCTTTATTTTATGTAAGTTTAATATTAATGTATTATACAACGTGTAACGTTAAATGCGCAAAACCTCAGACACCCCAACTGATTTTTAATTCAATTGACCTATTTCAGAGAGAAAAAATCATTTAAAAAATTGTAAAGGTGTTTTAGTTTTACTGGCAATTCTTTGCATTGAAATAAAAGCTATTATTATCCCGCGTACGAGAAAATTTAAATTGGTCGACAACAATTTGTGTTTGTTTATCTATTTTGGCGCGTTTGCGCATGTGATGGCTTGACCTTTTAATAAATAGACACGGCAACGTTTCTAATGAAGTTAAGAAAAGAAGAAGTTTCTGCTCGTTATTTTGATCAAACTATTTTCAGGTTTTGCGCATTTAACCCTCATTTAACATAAAACCTTCCGGAATACATTAACTAAATGATAGTAAAAACCGTATCAAAAAATTAGTTGCGTAGTTTAGAAGAATGACGCGGTCACACAGACTGAGCAATTACAGATGGCAAGACCCAATAACACTTTGCCCGACCCGGGAATCGAACCCAAGACCTCATGCTCAGCAGTAGCGCTTGTGACACCTAGATCAACAAGGCAGTAGAGACAATTTATATTATGTATAGATTTATGGTGCATGTAAATAAAGAATAAACAGTAGAATTAAGATTCCAAAAATAAGGCAACCTTTACTTATAATTGCTTTTCAATATCACTTTGAAAATCCATTACCATATTTATGTTAGTGACGGCTGATGTCAACGAAAAGGTCAAATTGGTAGAGCTAGTGGTCGCAAGCGTACTACTGATCATATAGGACAGACTTCGTTTGTATAAAAACCTTAATTTTCCAAGGACTCGCTCAAGGATTCTTTCTTAATGAATGCACCTTTTTGGAGATGAGAGCAGTGCTGGCCCAGTGGTTACGGGAATTTACCAGTTGTAAGTCCTGGGTTTAAACCCAGGCATGCCCTTTACTTTGTGTAAATAATTTCATCACCACTACTCTCAAAACGGAGACGGAAAACATCGTGAGGAAACCGGCATGTCCAAGAACCAAAAAATCTAAGACATGGGAATCTACCAACCCGCACTGGGCCCGCGTGGTAAATTACAGCCCATTCCCTCTCGAAGAGAAGCCTGTATCCCATCAATGGGAAAATTATAGGCTGATTATGCTTATTTTTACCATCTACCACTTTTGCACTGTTAGAATCTTACAAAGCGTAGGTATCCCAATACTTCTGTCAGCAAAAAAACAGATGTTTGTTGCCTTTTAATCACGGAACTCTTTTCTATGTTTAGACGAGGGACCATTTTGGTTACCCATTCAAAGGGTTTTCGATAGGGTTTTTCTAAGCAGTTAATGAAAAACTCATACGATGTGGTTAACCCTTTCACTGGGTTTCAAATAAAGAACTCATTTAATGGGTTATCCATATTGAAGAGATAACCCTTTTACTGGCTTTCAAGCATAGAACCCATTCAAGGAGTTACATCATGATAAAGGTAACCTCATATACGGATTAGCCCTTCAAAAAGCTTAACTCTTAACCGGGGTTGTACGGTCCCTGATTTAGACTCCGACTTATAAGTCTTAATGGTTTTCAGTTGGAAGAGGAATGCAAGATAGCAGATATCTGTCGCCACGACCAGGTGCCGATATGTGGCATCGACTCCTGCGGAGAGATGAGGACTTTCATAGACACCTGTGACATGCATGAGTTCAATTGTGACAGCAAGAAAGGTAAGATCAATTGGAATGAAATGACCTTCTATATTTGTTTGACAATAATTGAGGCAAACTGTACAAAAATGATGAATTTAACAAACTAAACATTTGGCACTCTTAATATTGAGTTCATAAACTGCTGATATTGACGACTAGCAAACAAGATGATATTATTATCCAAAATTAGTTTGGTTTTTGACAGCTTTTGATATCTATAAACATATTTTGATATCGTAAAAATACCGCCTCTAATATGGCGCGGGGGTAACGGCTGATCTTTGCATTATGCTCGTGAACAGGTGCTGCTTGTGGTGACTGGTCGTCTTGCTGATCATGGTTTTGTTATTGTTATTAGTAATTAACTGTTTATTTATTTTACTTCGATGGTCCTAGTTTAAGAAGTGGTGAAGGACGGGCGTTTTTGGGAACTGTCTCATATAATTTTGACGTTCGAAAAGTGCTGATTCTCAGCCTCGTTTTAATAAATATCTTTTGATTGATTGACCGCGTGAATTTTAATAATATGACGATACGCGATACCTCAGTTCAAAGATTCAATAACATTTTTAATCTTCAGGTATTCTCAGTAGAATCAAGGTAAGAGAAATACCTTTACTTTACAATCCGAGCTTTTTTATATCAATTGCGCATAATTTTTCATAATATACCTATATTCTACCTACGATACGTTCATATCTAAAACAACATCGATTTAAAATTTCAAGCCCATAATACTCGTAAACAAAGTCTACTCCACTCCTAAGTAAAGAACAAAAACATATATACCTAAGTAACGGCGTAGCTATTTTCAGCACTTCGGTGACGTGTACAGAGCCCAGACATCAGGGCAATCAACTCACTATCCTACACATTCAAGTCTCCTCTATAATGTGCAGTAAGGCTGCACTTCAGTGGTAACAAAACCAGTACAAGTTGGCCTCTTATTCGATTGAAATTGTTTACCCTGTAAGCCAGCTCAAGATAAAAGTATTACCACAAACGTGCTATCGACTGTACAGTAACTTACGAAACTCCTAATATTTAAAACCTCCATTCATCCGGACTTTTAGTACCCTAATCTTAGTATTTTCGAGCAAGTCGGCAAGTAACTAACGATTGCTTTGTTTACGGCTTCTACGTTCTAAAATGGCTGAAGTTTGAACAAAAATAGAAGCTATTTTGATTGTGGATTAGACGGAATGAGCTCTTGATTACCTAATGCATATTAATGCTCCTTTGGCTGGATGAATGTAGGTAGGTACCTAAGTTATTATGCCAAAGTAGTTCGAATATAGGTAATTGAAAAGTTATTAACCAAATTTTAAGGCCCGTTTAGAGTGGAGTTTCTTGCCGGATCTTCTCCATAGGAAACTACCAATTGGAACCGTGCATCTAGCTTCTGACGCTTCCTAAGTTCCCATGTAGGTTTATGTGAAATAAAATAATGTATTTCCCAGTAAAAATTGTCCAGCGTTGAGGTTTCCCAGATAGCTTAGTCATCAAGTGCCTAATACTTACATAGAAAACTACAAAAACTTTTGGAAATGTCAAATTGTGGCCATAAAGCTTGATAAGAACAAACCGTTTTTTTTTAAAGTCTTCCTCATTCACCCATTATGTTAGTGCCAAGCGACATTTTAAGTGGTGTTTTGGCACTATAACAGACAATATTGTCTACATCTTGTAATGTACGTTGTTGACCCAGACCAATGTATAAGTTTTATGAAGTAAGTTAACCTATTTAGAAAGGATTTTTCGACATGTGACATGGAAGGGAAACCACGAACCACGTGAATGATGTTGTCAAGGGTCGGCCAAACTGGAACAACAGCAATGCGAGGAGTGGAAGCGTCTACGATGCGAAACTTATATGTAGTGCATACCATGTGGGACTACTAAAAACGACCACGCTACGCGCGTTCATGAGACGTGGGTGTTCGCTCCACTGAGACTATCTTACCTTGATACTGTGGTTGCATCTACAACGCCACATACGAACTACGCATCAAAGACATGACGTCACAAAAATACTGCATCGCGCTATTAGAGTTTACCGCGCGATTAACATATGAAAGACTATGCGACATCAATCCTTGGGCAATTGCCCGCCAGACACAACACCCGTCTGGTCGGAGGATCCTCCCTTTTCTACAGAGGATGAGTGAACTTTACACCCTGTTCCTCATACCTCTAAATAGGTGACCCCGAATATGAACGTCAGCGCAGCCTTCGTGCAACTACTTCAGCGTGACGTCATCAATATCACTCCCGCAAGCCTTCGTGAGGCGAGTCACACAGCCAGTCAATGCGTCGATTGCATGATGGACCTTCATTTTGCAACACCCAGCGGCATCTATAACGTCGCCTGAAGCGGGACTGACGCTCCCGTTTCACAGTGATTTCATTGTTGACATAAGGCTGCTCGAAGGTTAAGCGTATTTCCTTGGTTGCATTAGATTTGCTCTAGCTAGAACCATCCTATAAGATATCAATTTCAATTGAAGCACTTCATCCATCCAGTTTAGGTCCTCAGCAAAATAAAAAAATAAAAGAAAATCCAGACAAATCTAACCCCTTTCAAGTTCTACTGAAGTGGTACTAGACACCCACACTAGTCATCCAATACAATATAGTAAAACCGACGCTTCATGTATATAAAAGAATATACATAGGTGTGTATACTGAACGTTCAGAAATTCGCGGAATTTTTGTATGTGTTTGATGTAGGAATTTAACGTTTCGGAGACAATTCGAGAATGTACAAGTTGAATATTTGATGTAGATAAAGTTTCAACAATATCCTATTCAAACGCTGTAGTTAAATCCCCGTCTTTTTCGTGTCAATCAATCTGCCTAACATTTTCCCAACTATGTTGGGGTTGGCTTGCATTCTAAAAGGATGCTGCTGAATACCAGTATTTTACACGGAGCGACTGCCTTCTGACCTCCTCAACCCATTTACTTGGTAACACGATACCACTTGGTAAGTCTAGTTGTTAGACTTTTGGGCTTCTGAATACCCGTAACGACTGTCACAAATCTACTAATGACAGCTGGGACCAACGGCTTAGGGACTACTCACACTTAATCAGCTCTATTCAGCGTTTGCCTATAGAAAACGCGCGAAACGCGTACGCGTTCTTTCAGCTATCCGCAGCTGAAAGGACGCGTACGTGTCTCAAACAAAATCGTAGTTTTCTATGGGCAAACGCTGAATAGAGCTGAATAAGTGTGAGTAGTCCCGTAGTGTGCATTCCGAGACTCAATATGTAATATCGATGGAACACAAGAATCGACCACGGCAAGCGTATCTTCGATAGACCCATTGAGCCTGACTTTTTCATGTATTTCGTTGAATTGTTAATGACCAGCATTCTTTTGTTTTTTTCCATTTTTGGCATTTCCAGATTTGAAATTCTTGCTTTTTGAACCATATCTGCCGACATCAGTGCACGCTTACGTAGGAGTTCTGACTATTATAACAAGATTTAAAGTGGTTTTATTATAAATTATGCAAATGCAGCTATTTCAGCCATCTTACGCAAACGAAATTAAAAGTTATTGTTATTTCTCTATCCGATCAGCCTTTGGCAATAAATAGGTAATAACAGTATTGTGAATGTTATATTGAGAAATACGTACAAGTTGAGAGTTTTAAAATATTATTCCAGTGTAATATCCCCAGTTTTTAGGCTGGATAATGAATGATACAGTACAAGCGGCTTTTAGCGTTCCCACAGCTGGAATACAGGCATCCTCTCTGTGAGAGGGAATGAACCGTAACCAACAACGCGGGCCCTAGTGTAGGTTCCTAAATGGCGGCTTCCTCACGATGTTTCCCTTCATCATTTTGAGAGCACTGCTGATAAAATCAATCACATAAGTGAGATAACAACGCTCAAATTAGACCCCATATGCGCCTTATTTCTTATATCGCAATT
This sequence comes from Eupsilia transversa, assembly GCA_914767815.1. Classification (NCBI taxonomy): domain Eukaryota; kingdom Metazoa; phylum Arthropoda; class Insecta; order Lepidoptera; family Noctuidae; genus Eupsilia; species Eupsilia transversa. The sequence continues at coordinate 7,911,588 of OU611893.1, read as the reverse complement.
CAGCACATCCACTGACTTCCGATTTTCAAATACTTTCTGAACATTTACTATCTTTTTTCAGACTACACCCAGAAACCAGCCCACGAATGCTGGGTAACATGCAAACGAGGAAGAAGCTTTAAGAAACCGCTTTACAACACAGATTGTAACATGAATTCTATTTAAAACAAACCTTTTATAATCAAAAATATTTTTTAATAATAACAATATTTCTAATATTTACAAAAACATTGAACAATAACTTACTTTTGTACTTATTGTTCGAGATCACAGATTTTCATTGACATTCTTAAACTATCTTATTATTATTGAAATTAAAGCCATCAGGCCAAACCGGTTTACCTTAGCATGCAATCACAATTATTTACATGAATAATTGGAATATAAATAAGTTTTACATAAATAAACATGTTAGAAATTACATAAATTTAATATTCTACTATTTATGACTTAGAATATTTTAGTTTACAGTAAACCTAATTTATTACTTTACATTTCTTTCTACTTAAAATATACAAGGTGACGACATACTCTACTAAGTATTTAAAATTATATTGTACCATGAACTTTAACTTCTAAATTTTTACAAAAATATTTACCAAAAAAAAACTTTTCACACACATTCAACCATCTTTGATCTACCTAACACTATTCACACACAAAAATTCTTCTCCAAATTAATGCCTATCCAAAAATATTCACCAAATTAATGCCTATCCAAAAATCCGGCATTCTTCACAATATGGTAAATACTCTCACGCGGAATTTTCTCAGCTTCCCTTTCAACGACCTGCATCTCTTTATTGGTAAACCAGGACTCCTTAGCAAGACCAGCAGCTACATGTGGATTATCATAAAAGTCCCTGGACTTCAAAAGTCCTCTTGGAAGTTGGGCTTCACTGGCAGCGTTTAGTTCTACTGCTGGGTGAGGGTGTACGGCGGCGAGGCCTGGTGATACGTACTCCACTCCAAGAGGTTGGTACGGCTGGGTGAAGAAGAGGCCAGGTCTGGCCTGAGCCAGCGCCAAAATGGCGGCGGTTAAGATGAGGAAACGCATTGTGATCTGAAAGAGAATGATTTTTTACTGGATGAGGAAACAAGGCTTACTTCAACAGACACATTACGAATAAGGCAGTGGTGTTTGTGAGAGTTGTTTTAATTTGTTAACTGTGGCTATTTATAAACGTTTCTTTGATTCCCTACTCGTAAGTTTGATGAATAGTTACATAAACATTGATAAGACATTAGTAATCGATTTTATTAATTATAAGACATAGTATAACTAATAAAATCGATATACGTTTTTGATTTTCGTATCGACAGATTGAACTGATAAATAGTGGAAGTACATATTATTACACCATTCCATATTCATTAAAATAACCTTTGAATTGTATTGTAGTAATTGTATTGTATTGAATTGTATCGGAGGACTGCTTAAAGAGATTTTTTTTAAATAAAAGGTATTATTGTAAGTACACACATCAACACGGTCTAGGGATATTTCATACTCAATTAAATAACTCGAAAAGTACTGGCCGCATTGGAATCTTTTATACACCGATTTGTTTGTAATTTATCTCAGACTAATTCCAAATTCAAATTTTTGAAAATTCTTTTGTTTCGGTGGCATAAAAATGTCTTGATGTATAGGAGAGGGAATTTTCATTTGTGCGAAATTTAGAAAACAATACGAATTACGTTTAGTTACAGTTTTTTTTCATTTTTAAACGAAAGATAAAGTTAAAATTGAGGTATTGTAGCCATGCAACGCCAACATTTGACAAGGGCGGAGATGTTACGAGCTGTGGGAATGCTGGAAGCTGGGTCTGTTCAGCGTGATGTTGCTGAGGCCATAGGGACCCACCAAAATGTAATTTCAAGATTGTGGACACGCTATCGTGCCACAGGTGAAGTAGCGGAGAGGCACCGGGGGCCAAGTCGCATCACTACCCCCAGACAAGACCGATTTTTGCAAATTACCGCGCGAGCTCAACCAAATGCAACGGCGACTCAATTGGTCCAAAGGCTGCAAGTGGAACACCAAGTGCTTGTGAGTGACCAAACTGTAAGAAGGCGACTGCATGAAAGCAATCTACGCTCTCGTAGACCACTCCGGGTCCCACCTTTACGGAGAGGCAATCGTGGACGACGATTAGAATGGGTTCGGAACCACGTGGACTGGGGCCGTGAGCAAATAGTCCAATGTGCTGTTCACGGATGAATCCAGGTTCGGCTTCCATCCAGATTCACGAAGGACACGTGTTTGGCGAGTTCCTGGACGATGGAGCCGTCTTCAGAACCCTCAGGAAGTTCACCCATACCAAGGAGGAACAATTATGGTTTGGGCAGGAATTCGTCTTGGAGGACGGACGGATCTCGTTTGGGTGCGGGGCAATATGACGGCAGAACGATACGTCCAACCGGTGCTGGGGCCCGTAATCTTGCCCCACAGAACACAAATGGGGCAAGATTTCCTGCTCATGCACGACAATGCCCGGGCACACACGGCGAGAACGGTAGCAGCTTGGTTACATACACACAATGTTAGGGCCTTAGACTGGCCTGCTCAATCGCCAGATCTAAATCACATTGAGCATGCGTGGGATATGCTGCAAAGAAGAGCTCTGAAGGAAGTTCCTGAAAATCTGGCTACAGAAGATCAACTTTTTGCGCACCTCAGAAGGGCATGGGACAATATTCCGCAGCAAGACATTGACAACCTTGTTCTGAGCATGCCGAATCGTTGCCGATGTGTTATGAACATCATGGGCGCTTTCTCAGACTACTAACTCCAAGTTTATAAACACAAATTAAATGATTTTTCTATTTTTTTCAGTTTTTACTCATAAATTAAAAGTTAATTCATATACGGTTTCCGTCTATACTTCATTTTTTTCCATAAAATCCTGAAATTTTAAGCGAAGTACCTTAACCATTATTAAAAAATGGTAGAATATTAAATAACGTATCTTTTAAATATATACATGTCATATAAATAATTAACACATTGATAGTAATTCGCTTTTTTAAAAATATCCCTAGACAGTGTTGATGTGTGTACTTGTATTATCTAATTTTATTCTCAGTGATAAAGGCTATCAATAATAATGATGATAATACAGGAAATTGCATCTAGGTATATCTACATCTATACATTCAGTATAAAACAAAGGCTTTTCATGTCGGTCTGTGTGACCTCTTAAAGGCTCCCGCAGACAGCTGCGATGCAACAGCGCGACGCGAAACCGGTAGAACAATTTCCGTGAAATGTTTATACAAATTGTTCGACCAGAGTCGCGTCGCGCCTGACTGCGGGAGCCATAAATCTTCTAAACTACAACATGGATTTTGATGCGGGTTTCACCCCATCATTTACTACAGAAGGTTTATGTGTACCTTGATTATTTAACTTAGATAAAACTTACTTATGGCCAATTCCTATAATTTACGGACTGTTATTGGTTATATTAAGACTCTTGTATCTTTACCAATAATGAAGTAAAAAACTCATGGCTTTGTATAGTAGACCCTCCTATATGGAAGTAGATATCACAGGTAAAATTAGCTTACGTATATATTTAAATGCCCAGTTTGGCAATAAAAATGTTACCATTGGTAAACAAAACGATTCGTTTTTGGTCATAGGAACTGAGCATTAGAGAAATCTCGATGTTATGACATGTCGCCATAGCATCCGTGGGAAGCAGAGACGGGTTGCTCGCTAGTTATAGATAGCATATTTCCCAGACCTTGAACATTTTCATGTTGTTTTTCATCATTATAAAAATGTTAGGTGTATCATTATAGTTATTAAAATTTTTGCAAAATGTAAGTGAACGGCTCGCATATTGGTTATAATAGGTTACTTAAGTGTTTTAGAAAGAAAAAAACAAAAAAATACTAAAATCAAATAATATTATTAAAAAACCCCTAATGTTCTAAAATTTCGGTTTATACAAAAACCTTAGTAAAATGATCACCTACAACCATCAATGGGTTTCTTGTATACATTTCTTCGATCTAACTTATCAAATTCTACATCGGTCATTTGTTTCCTAAGCTATGTCTTAGGAGCGTTACTTTTATAAAAACTGATTCTGATTCATCATCATCTGTCTAGTTTTACATGGAGCGACTGCCTATCTGACCTCCATAACACAGTAGGTACTTAACTGACTATCTATTATATATTGTAACAGCGAATCAATTTTCACGCCTCCCCCTTAAGACCTAGGCCAAATATTTTTTGATAGCCAGATACCTCATGACCTAAAGAGGTGCCTTATAGAATATGAATCTCGACTAATTAAAAATGTATGCACATAAATCCGCGATATTTCGCCGGTATTCTGGTGTACGACGCTTTAATGAAATTACTTACAGAGTCATTTATAAAACAAGTAAGGAACCTTCTATCTAAGCAGGCATAAGACAGATAATTTTTGATCAAAAAAAAGCCATTACCAAACATAATTCATTAATTAATCAACATAGCTTTTGTATGTAGATGTTGTAGGTACGCATCTTTATCAATAAGATAATAAGGCGGCACGCGTAGGCGGTTATCCAGAACTTCAACAAGTTAATAATTCAGAATTTCAGACAAACTTGAACTGACAAGGTACAAGGGTCCTATTAGTCACCCTTGAAGCACTCTCGATAAACCAGACTGTTCCAGTAATGAACTATTTTTTTTTTGTTCTCTTTGTTCCATACACATCTTAAAGATAAGACTATAGGTTACTAATAATTATTATGCTTGAAAACGAAAAATATGACGTCAACTTCGTAAATAATGGGACAGGTCAAAATTACGATTCTCTTCGTTAATTTTTAGACATGATAACTCATGAAAAAAAATGAGATCCAAGAGCAGACTTATGAGGAGCTTATAAACAGGACAAGCTTATACTTTTAGAAAGGTAAAAGTGTTTTTTATTCACTTTTATATCATTTTAGATCACATGCCAAAACTATAATAACCAAAACAAATCCAAAACAAAACGCACACACACAGCACAATAAACGAACACACACTAAACTTACAATAAGTTTCACGGTCACAGAATCAACGCAAGCGCAAGGCGGTACTGCGCGCGGGCATACAGTGCAACCAATATATAGCCGGTCCAAGTAACCTTCTACTTGCTTCCGGGACAGCTGGCCAGTTGGGAACGTCCAACTGTGTTGCTGACAAGGATTTCGTATACGTTACATGACATTATTAAGTCGTTGAGATGCGGATCAAGAGATTTTGTTTGTGGTATAGGGTTGGCAAGTGGATCAGCTGTTCAATTTTTGTTACGCGAGGACGTAAAATCGCTAATCGATAATCGTCAAAGAATTTAGAAGTAGTTGAAACTTACACCCGGTTTCTAGAACAAAAATCAACACAAATATTCGCAAAAATTGTCAATAATTGTAAACTGTTGTGATTTATCAATTGGATCCAAGTGATCCAATTGATAAATCACAACAGTTTGCGTTTAATTTTAAAACGTCGATAATTATCGTTCCAGAAACCGGATGTAAATAATTTGATTTCGCACAAAGAATAGAACACATTAAAGGCAACTGTTGGCTGCAGAAACAGATCTAGCTAGAAGCTTATCTTGAAGATTGACAACGCAAGACGTTCGTTAAACGTTCTGGCAGAGAAGTGTCAAAATTATGAGAAGACCTATCATTTCCCACTTCTTTAAGTGAGACAGTAGGTAGGATCTTATAGGTTGACAGAAAAAGCCAATGATGAAGCTTTTTGGAAATAAGAAACGGCTTTTTCTCCGGATAACATAATGTATCCTGTTTCGAAAAGAACACGTCCATGTTAAAAGACAAAGTTTCAGAAATGAAACATCTTAACATTTATTAACAAACAATGTTTCTGTACAGAACACAATTTTCTGTGCGCAAACAACCCTGGAGAAAGTTCGTGCAACATGTATTAAAGTATTAAGGCTTACAAAAGTCTGACATGAGTCAACTTGTGTTTACAAATGCGGAGACTAATATTAGGCTCTGCTCTATTTACTTTAGGTCTTGTTTCTTTGTTGAAAATGGTGTTTCATCAAAAGTTGGTAAGTAGTCATGTTCAGAAGGAAGTGGTAATCTCAGGACCGATTGTTTTTTGCAATACTTGGAAGAGGAAAGTGGTTATCTATGGATGTCTTTCAGTTGAATAATGATGATGTTTAAACTTTAAACGAACAAAATGATAACAATGAAATTCCATGGACTAATAATATGGGTCAGTCAGTTATAATTCTCTCATAAAGTGGAAGTCTGCATTTCAGCAGTAAGAACATAATGGGCTGACTCTGCAGTTGTTTATTATTGCATTATCGATAAGTATTAAACGATAAATCTTACTTACTATGCTTTTGTAAAGTCAAAACAGTGCTCATTAATAAAGTTAAAAATAAGACAAAAACCTACAAGATGTAAAAGTCAATTGCGATCAATTAAAACCAGTTCTGTATAAGTCCAAGGTTTCAATTATTTTTGTACCTTCATAACAACAAATATAAACTGGTATGGAATGTAATATACCAGGAAGACACAAGACATAAATAAAAACTTATTTTGCCATAAATTATTTAATGCAGCCCATCGATCACTAATAAAAAAACTATTGATCGATGATGCAGCCATAGATATCCTATCCAAGTCTATCAGAATTTGTCATATATGATCTATTAATAGGCAAATATACAGCAATCAAATACAATCTTCTTTGGATCGTTTTGGGACAAAAGTCGTAAAGACATTTGAAAAGAACTTACCTGTAAGATCTTTTCAAATGTCTTCTCAAAAAATCTTCACTAATAGTATTGACGCCAAAACTACGTGGCAAAATTCATCCATTTATTAATTGAGTACTGAAAACTCCAACGTGTCCTACTCCAAACATCCTTGTTTTAATACAGTCTTTCCGATTATCATCATCATCATCAGCCATAGACATATCAGCCAATAGTAGTCCAGTACGTGGTATAGACAATGTACATAGTCAATCCTCAGCTTCTCTCACCAGCCAGCCACTCTGCAAAGATCGTCATTCCACCGAACCTGAGGGCGTCCTACCCCATGTTCATTTGCCTCATCAATAACAAAAACGTCATGTACAATCCATACCTCGCCTAAAAGCTAACTAATTCTATTGTGTATTACATAATAACATACCTATTATGCTAAGTAGCATTATGTATAAGTACTTGTGTTTATATCATCTTATCCTCGACATTAATACGGTATCACGTGAGAAATCTCAACGTAACGTAACAAGGCTTTTAATACAATTTGTTGTACAAGCGTATATGTGGAAATATAATTCATATTGTTTCAAATTGAGCAAGCAAATTATATGGCATAGAGTTTTGGAAATCTATCTTTATTTAAATAAATTCTTCAAAAAAATTATTGATTGAAAGTTTTGCGATTTTGGATTCGGTATCTAGGTAGCCAAGTCATATTTCTTTTAGTTTAGCTGGACAAACATCCAATGTTGGAAAGGGGCATATTTTGTCTAAAAAATCATTTAACATGTTTAAATATTTGTATCCCAGTCCATTTTCCCAACTATGTTGGGGTCGGCTTCCAGTCTAACCGGATAGAGCTGACTACCAGTATTTTACTAGGCCAGATAGCCTCTGGCCTTCACAACCCAGTTACTGGGTAACATACTACAAAATCTGGTTGTCAGACTCTCGGGCTTCTGACTCCCCGTAACTACTGTCAAAGATCTACAAATGACAGCCGGGACCAATGGTGATGATAGGGACTAAAAAATTGAAACACCCATCACAAAGATGGAATGCTACCATCAACCAATTAAAGTGAGTTCACTGGCCACAAAATGGTATTATAATATAAGCGCCTCTTCTTCACCAATACAAGTTTATTACAACACACTACGTTGATTCAAATGACAAGGTTGGTGACAGCAGGCGTTTTGCAAAACATTTTGAAATATACTCGAGTCATGTGATCTTCAGACTGGCATTCAACCAACCGGTCAAGTCCGAGGTTATTCACGTAGATAGTAAATGTTCTCAACTAAGAAATTATAAAAACAATGAAGATGCTTAGTAGCGAAATAGATAAAACCTTGTTGGTGGGGGATTTAATGTGACGCAATTTAATTTGTTTACAAGTATTTTGTGTAGAACTCCAACAGTGCACGTACTGAGCTGCAGATCCCACCGCAAAGCTGTACGTAACTTTTGTAAACGTACAGTGTATGTTTACTTGAATGAGTCCAACGAAAGAAACATTTGTGCTGTACAGTGTGGCACAGTGCCGCACACTGGTGGAATAGCGCCTGTAGGTTCGAACCCAGCCCAGCCTTTTTTTTTTAAATAAAATTAAAAGTATTCATCAACAAGTGTCGCACAAAACAAGTGTCGCTTGTATCTTGTGGCTCTGGAGTGTGAATTTTACCTTTAACTGGTGTAAATAATTACATCACCACTGCTTGCAAAATGGTGAAGGAAAAGATCGTGAGGAAAACCGGCATGTCCTAGAACAAAAAAATCGAAGACATCCTTTCGTTATTTCGATATAAACGTGTTATAAACTCCGTTATTTCACGATAAGTAGCAATCTAATATATTTACCATTTATATTAGTTCTAAAGTGCAGTCATTTCAATAACATTGCACAATAACTGTCGTTATTTAGCCGTCATTTATCGACTTTTATCTGTAGCACTTAATACTTGAACTCATAACTTTAGTTTAACTTGTAGACTGCCTACTTGAATGTACAGGGTACTTGGCAGGGTGCCTGCTATGTAGACACCTGTAGATATGTTGAAACGTTGTCATGGTTTTAGAGCCCATTCTTAGAACATTTACAGACTCCATCGTATAAAATGTAAAGAATTATTTTATTCTTATTTTTTTTTAAACAATTTATGGGTTTTGAGAATCTCTTTTACTAAACAATGCCTAAACTACCAGTAATGGTACTTAGATTACTTCTGTTTGCGTTAAGAAACGCGACGCGACAGTGCGACGCGATTCTGGTAGAAAAAAATCCATGAAGTTTTCATAGAAGTTGTTCTACTAGAGTCGCTGCGCACTAACGCGTTGCGCCTATCTGCGGGACCTTTACTTCTGATAGCTATAATAGTATTGTGTATTATCTTGTATTAAGAGGTTAATTGTCTAGCTTTTCCGTTTAATAAATAGTTTTTTTTTTGTAATTTCACAAGCATTTAGTAAACAAATAAACTATATACGAAAGAAAAATCCTATATCGCTACCACGCTTTTCGAGGAATTCTTAATTGGCAACTACTTGCCACACAAGAATTTAAGTTCTTCGTTGGCAGTCTCTCTCAGAACTCAGTTGCCATAGCGGCCGCTATGGCAACTGAGTTTCGCAACTAGTTGTCAACAAAGAACTAACTTTCGTTCAATGCAACCGGTTGCCAACGAAGAACTTAAATTCTTGTGTGGAAAGCAGTAGCCTAGCCACTATCGCAGAAGATTCGCAACCAGTTACCAAAAAAGATCTAATTTTCCCGATTTAAAAAAAAGTCTGAATACAAACTGTTATGTTTCAACATGATTAAAATTTGCGTGTTGTTGTGCAGATGAAACCATTAGAACGAACAATAATATTGAAGGTTGGCATTTTAAAATAAACAATTATATTGGAAGGAAGTATCCAACGTTAGCACAATTACTAGATGTTTTGGAATCAGAAGCTACGTGTTATGATTTAAAAAAGATTACCCCGAAAAAAAGGAAGGAATACGAGGAGATTGATAATGAAATCAATTCAGCGATTAATGATTTGAAAAGAAATAAAATTGCTGTTGGACACTGCATTGAAATTATTACCCCTTTTGTTATCACTTTTTAAATAAGTTTTTAGTATTTATAATGTACATAATTATCAGAAGCTGTTTATGATCTTATGTTTTAGTTAATAAAATACCCTTACCTTAAACTTTATAAGATATTGTTTTTATTAACCGACTTAAAAAAAGGAGGAGATTTTTTTGGTTAAAAAATTCACTCTTTATATAAATATACTGACTATAATTATATATACAGAGTGGAATTTTTGAACCTCATCTGGAGGGAAAGTATTCTAAATACTGGAGATAGCAAATTTTACTCAAAGGAAACATTCCATTATTATTTAAAACAAACAAATCTGCATTCAAAGATTTCCGAAATTATTTGAATGCAAATGTGTTTCTTTAAAAAAATAAAGGAATGTAAAAGCTTTAATACAAAAACACAACCGACTTCCAAAAACAACACAAAAGTGAAAAATTACTTTAATGTCAGAAGTTGGTAGCAAAAAACGAAAATACAGAACCAAAGAAACCGACTTCCGAAATTAAAGTATTTTTTCTCTATATTTTTATTTTGATTGTTGATTGAAAGTTGATTCAGAAGACAATACCTACTGTGTCGACCACTGTCACGGGTACATTTTCACCTTGTTTAGCTAGGCTCTTATAAGCATACAACAAGGCAATAACGTCAAAGTTGTGAACTACGAAAGAAAAATCCTATATCGCTACCACGCTTTTCGAGGAATTCTTAATTGGCAACTACTTGCCACACAAGAATTTAAGTTCTTCGTTGGCAACCGGTTGCATTGAACGAAGGTTAGTTCTTTGTTGACAACTAGTTGCGAAACTCAGTTGCCATAGCGGCCGAAAGGAAATATTCTCTTGCAATTCTATAAATTGCTTCGTCAAGGTTGATCCTTGAAATAATTTTATGTATTATTTATAAATTACTTCCGAATTTTAACTCCCAATCAATGTTACTTCAATTTATAACTTCTAACACTTAATTGTATTCAAAAATATGTCTGATTACATTTTTCTCCTTTAATTATTATCCTACACGATTATAAAAATAAAAAAACTTTACCTCCTAAAACTTATTCATTCATAATCCAACCATAAACTCATATTCCATACCATAATTTTTAATGCGTAGACATGTTATGCATAATACAAATGCCCTTAGAAGCTCTAGATCAAGGCGTAATCTTATTAGAACTGCTAAACGCACTTAATGGACAATCTAAGGCTGATTTAATTCCTCCTCGCCTTGCGACGTTGGCTCTTAGTAACAATATTAAATAATGGTTCTTGTTCTACTTTCATAAATTAAAATATAACCTACTAGGTTTTGCCCGCGGCTTCACCCGCGTCGAGATCGGAAATAATCCCACGGGAAAGTATGGTCTATCCTTCGAAATCTTCATCATAACCAAAGTTTTATTGTAAAACTGTGTTGTAACTAACAGACAGATAATGTTATTGCAATCATTTCGGCCAATATTAATTCAAACCGCAAATATCAAAATGACAACTGTTCATACCATCGGCGAGTACCTACTCGTTTGTCGTAGCGATATGAGCTACCAAAGCGAGAACTCGCTATGCGACGCTCGCTTGGCGGGCACAACACTAACTGAGAAACTCACACTAAGACTTGGAACATATACATACCAGCGAGTCATCGCTAGTCGCCGTCACGTACTCGCTTGCTAATTCCTCGCTAACTCGATTCTCGTTACTCGCCGTCCCTCTGGCAACTTAAAACAATATCCAGACAACAAAAATAAAACACTATCAATCGATCGCGATCGTCAGCACAAAACTTTAGCAATTCGAAGCGCCTTCAATAGACAATCAAGCTCAGAATTAGTAGACGCTCGCCTTCCGACACCGCCTAAGGCTACGTTCATTTCCGCGCCGTGTTCACCGCTTCCGATAAAATACTGTCTACATCCGTTCTGCTGCTACGTAATGAGTTGACAGACTGTGTGGGTTTTAGGTAGGGCTATGCTGGGACATGGGTTGTCTTTTGTTTTTATTTTCTTTCATTACAGCTTTGTTTGTTTCTGGAATAAGTATTTTCTTTAGCAAACAAGCAGACGGCGATGACCACTTACCATCATGTAATATTCACTGTACACCGTGTGTGTGTCTCGCTGTTCACTCTTTGTATGTATAGTACATGATGGTAAGTGGTTATCGCCGTCAATATCAACTTAGCCACAGTCCACTGCTGGACATAGGCCTCCCCCAAGCTGCGCCACAACACCCTGTCCGCCGCCTTCCGCATCCAGTCTGACCCAGACACTTTTTCAAAGTCGTCGATCCATCTGGCTCGGCCGCTCGGGTCGTCCTACACTACGCTTGCCGATACGCGGTCTCCACTCCAGGCACTCGTCTGCTCCACCGGCCATCGGTCCTTCCACAAACATGGCCAGGCCACTGCTAGTTCAGCTGCTTACTCTGCAAGCTATGTCGGTAACTCCAGTTCTTTTCCGGATAACAAAATGTCTGATTTTATCCTTCAAAAATACTCCCCGGTCCATAGTGCGCTTAGCGACTATGATTTTGTGGACCAGCCTGACTGTCAGTGTCCACGTTTCGGCACCGCATGTGATAATAGGTAGGACGTACTGGTTGAATACCTTAGTCTTCAAACATTGCGGCATAGACGACGACAAGACTTGACGAAGTTTACCAAACGCTGCCCATCCCAACTGGATCCTTCTGTCGACTTCTCTATCAAAGTTATGTCTACTGAGTTGAATGACTTGCCGTCTATGTATGCTGCAAAACCAGAGGCATCGCAGGTCAGTTGTTATCCCAAGATGAAGCTTATAAAGCCTCAATAAAATCACGTCTCTAATTAATAAATCGGCCATTTTATCTTGCTTCAGTTACTAACATGAGATTTAAAGGTAGATAACATAAACTGACACTGAACTACTAATTGCAGTTTGATTGGGATTATAGACAACACAAGAATATGAATTATAAGTAATTTTTGTACATTATTTTTCAGACTTATATAGAACTTGTATAAGTTGCTATGAACCAACTTTGTTAATAAGTTTGTCATTGTATAAATATTGTGTTAGAATAATTCCACTTCAAAATAAGGACTTGCATCGATCTCTTCCCATGACCTTTATAGAGTCATCCAGTGCAGCCTTCCCACGTTGTTGAAATAGAATTTATGAAAATATATTATTTCTCAAATAAGCTTGGAAATTCGACCATTATTTTCACAACCTTCTTCGAGATAAATCGAAAATGCTGTGCTGGTCAAATACTAGCGAGTAGGCGGCCCGCAATGTTACTATGAAAATCCGTATCTAACATGTTTACCGACCAAATTACTATGAAAACTCATAACCGTCGTCGTGTAGTTTAAAAATGGAACGAACTTTTTACTTCCAAGGAGGTATTTTATCATAGGTTTTATTTAAATTTCGATTTGGCTTGCAAATAGAGCTGAAAGTAAAGTAAAAAACAAATGAACTTTAAGACGCGTGAAAAATGATCGCGGTTCGTCACGGATATATATAATTCGCTTGGTTTTAATTTCCGCGCAGTATTTGAGAAAAGTAGGTACTATACAATCCCTGGCTAGGCATTGATGGACTTACTTATGTGTGCCTCGGCGCCACCTCGGCCCACATTTTCAACTTCAACCATTTATAATCCTGTTGCAGGCCGCGACAGTATATATACTATATACCTAACTTATTGTGTTGCACCAATGCGCGTGTAAGAGATATGTTAGGCACACGTGTCGTTCTGCAGCATATGCCAACCCTCATGGGAAAAGGCGTGGGGTATATGTATTATGCGGTAGTGGTATGATGTCATAACAAACGGACAATAATCGATATCGTACAGACGACGAATAGGTATAGTAGAAGTATATAATAGTGCCTATCTTATCGGCCGTAAATTGTTAAAACATATACTTTTGATACCTATTGTTTTTAAAGGGGCATTATGTATATCAGCAATAATCTGGCAACAGAGTGTACAAGTAAAACTGTCTTGATAATATTTTCTAAGGACCAGAAATGGAGGAAAGACGTTATCAAAAAGTCACATGTCTTCGAATGTTTGGTTGTAGGACATGTTAGTTTCCTCACAATTTTTTTTCTTCACCGTTTTGACAGCAGTAATGATGAAATTATGAACTCACTAATGCTCTCCATCTCCACAGACTTCTGGTTCAAATCCGCGCAATTACCAATGTGACTTTTCAACTGCTCTTGGGCAATAATAGGCTGACGTATCGTGTCGTATTTTAATGTGAAAAACCCCCTGGAAGTGTTAACAATGTTATCAATCAGCCACAATTTATTCGCTTCAAGCCGCTTGCCTTCGCTGGTGGTGCTCATTTCCGTCCGCTCCGGGCTTCCGTCGAATTAATGACTTACATCCGCATTTGCTGTTACTAAGTTACTTACTTATTGATGTTTGGCGGCTGTATTTTTAATTGGCTGTTTAGTTTTATTTGAAGGAATTGCTTTGAAGAAGTTATTAAGGATAAGGTTCTTGGATAATAAATTATGTAAGAATTCGTTCTTGACATATTAAGCCTAATATCTACTATCTTTATTAAATTAAATTCCTTATTAACGAAGAAACAAACCCAAAATTTATTCGAAGCTAAACTAAGCTGTCTACTGTTCAAACATTAGCCAATGTCTAAAATTATCTAGAGATTTTCTTTTGTTTAATGAAAACAAAAACAAATGACGTCAGAAAAACAATCCTAAACGATGACAACCCGACAAAAATATCTCAAAAGCTTTTGAAACTAAATAAAGTCTTCCCACATTTTATACTCAATTCTGGCTACGCCCCGCGGTTTCGTCCGCATAAGTAACAATACCGTGGGAATTTCGGGATAAAAAGTATCCTATGTCCTAACCCAGGTCATGGTCTACCCAAGTGCCAAATTTCATCCAAATATGTTCAGCCGTTTTAGCGTGAAAGCGTAACAAACAAACAAGCAAACTCACTTTCGCATTATAATATTAGTTAGTATTAACTCCTCTAATTCAACACATTACAAAAGACAACGAAAATAGAATTCTATAAAAGTGCTCTCAATTCGTACTGCAGTTTACGTAACAGTGCACAGTGGTAAAGTTACAAGGCAGGTGAGGCCAATGCCCAGTGGTACGAATGCAGGTCAAACGATGTACAACTACGCATATAAATATGTATGGAGCGTTGCGACATTTCGTGTGTTGTATTCGAATGAGAATATGTGCAATACTCGGTTTATGAGAGCTTTAGATATGAAGAATCTACTAAGGTTACATGGAATTTAAAATTGATTTAGGTTATAATATATGAAAGGACTAGCAGCGCCCCGCGGTTTCACCCGCATAAGTCTCGATCCCGTGGGAATATCGGAATAAAAAGTACCCTATGTGTTAATCACGGTTATAAACTATATGTGTGCCAAATTTCATTCAAATCCGTTCAGTCGTTTTTGCGTGAAAGAGTAACAAACATCCATCGATCCATCCTCACAAACTTTCACATTTATAATATTAGTAGGATAGGGCCTTACCTATGAACGGATACGTACTGACATCATAATAATAATAATATATAATCTAAGGAGTGTTTTTAAGTTGAACCAAGACACCATTTGAAAATAGTTTCCTGTTATGAAACACATAAGAGACCGGCTGATAATTGTGCCCTCGGTATGCTTTCAATTGGTTCGTAAATTTTTCCTGAGGACTACCTTATAATGGACCATCTTTTGAGTATTCCATGTATCCGTTATCATCCCTGCCAAACCTACTTTGAGTGAATCAATATCCACTACCCACATTCAATTCCATTTTCGTTGACATCTCAGAATCTATAGTCTGTTCCAAAAGTATATGATTAAAGCGTAAACAAACCCTGTTCAGGTTCAATTCTTCATCTGTATTTAAATATCTCCACTTTTCCAACAATTACCTATTGTTTGAATAACATCATTAAATTTTGATTGAAAAATCATCGATTTTGGTAGATCATGACAGTTGTAGTTATAAAATTAACCTCTATCGTCAATTGAAAAACATTTAAGATTTTAATTTCAGGTACGTTATCTGATACATTTTTATCTGTTACTTTTAGAACAGCTACATCCAATATGAATAACTTCTAACCCAGTTTCACGTAAACATCACTCGCCACTACAGATAGGTAATCTATTTGCATGTCCTTCGCTTCGGACCTCAGACGTGACTTAAATACGACAAAGCTTTCGTAATACGTACGGTTTTGTTTTAAATAAATGTTTAGTGACATCAGTTTGCTTAGTCTTGTGATTTTTATGAAATGTTTGGGTTGAGATTATGAGACCTTGCTTAAACACCCTTTTTCGACTTGCCCACCATTCTTTTCCCAATCATTGTTCTGTGACTGTTTGCCAGAATGAATAACACATAACATTGTCTTCACACCTGTAATCCCCAAAGGGTTGGGTAGAAACGTTGGAGGCTCAACAGACTGTAGATTTGCAGACTGTTTTCTATTTTGTTAAGTATTTTGTTGACAGGCCTACACTGTCCTCTCATACCTGCTCACACTGTACATTTTTGGAAACATTCTAAAACCCATTTATTTTTAAAAGAGTAACCGTGGAGTTTCTTGCCGGCTCTTCTCCATAGGAAACAACCAATTGTAACCGTGCACCTAGCTTCTGATTTTTCATAAGTGCCCATGTAGGTTTATGTCAAATAAAATATTTTGATTTTGATTTTAGAAGTGTACCTCGTAGTACACCCACATCGTAATAGGGGGCTAGCCTTTTGCCATCAACCGGGCACAACTTCGGATCGCTAGAGTACGATGTCATAAACAATTTAATGGTTTTTGGTTCGCCAATTTAAAAATGTTGAAACAGAACAGGAAAAAAAAATTAGCCATTGCTTCGGAAAATTGCGCAACTTTACCGTTACTTACCGCTAACTTTGCCTTCAACGGGAAACCAATAACTCTTCAAAGCTTCGTATTGCTTCGCTCTAGAGTAGTTTTATGTACCTACTTCTACGTTAGGTACATACTACCATTGTAGTTCTTTTCATTGTGTTGCATTTACCTTCTTGTTACATAATTCTTTTGGAATAAACATAAAGAGATTTTTTTGGAATCCTAGTAATAATATAATTATTATTATGAAACTGCCTTGTTAGTCTAGTGGTCGCAAGCGCTACTGCTGAGCATAACGTCCTGAGTTCGATTCCCAGGTCGGGCAAAGTGTTACTAGGTTTTTCCATCAGCTTTTTCTCCGTAGCAGCCTGGAGTCTGGATGTGCACCCGGTTGTTGACAATAGGCTCGTCCCCTATTTCATAGGTCTTAAACATAACTGGCGAAATATGGGTGTACCCTACTATAGGTGCACCTCTGCCTAACCCATCGGGAATTACAGGCGTGATGTTATGTTATTAAACTCCTAACATCACCTTATTTTTTTTCTACGAAAATATTTGATAGTAAATCGTATAGTTATTACAATTTGATTAAACTTTTATCTCAAAAATCGTTTTAACCTGAATACTAACTCGTGTTAACACGCTAACTTAGGTTTTAATACGTAAAACGTTAAAAGTACAAAAGTGGGTAGACACGAAACTTTTTACTAAGAAAATAATACCTCTGCATTAAAATTATAATTCTATCTTTGGAAAGTTCAAACACGGAATATTACTAAGTAATAGTAGATGTTTCTTTTCTGTTAATAAAATTCTACGAAATGGAAAATTATGTGTTAAAATGTGAAAAGACAGGCGACGAGAAACTCGATCTTTCAGAAAAATTACGCGGAGTTAACCTTTCACAAGAATGTACCTATTTACTTTTATTTTAAATGTCAGTAGCTTTTTCTCGCTAGGATATGAAGCAGCCTTCATGGTGTATTATATTTATGTCTCAAACAATTATACTACGAACTGATTTTTGCGGATAATCCGAGGAAATATTTTGAATTTTTGACAGTTTCTCCATACAATTATTGCCATCTGCTGTTTGCAAAATCAGCCCTAACAATTTAAGAGTACAGACTGAAAGTACTGTCTTGAAAAGTTACGATAAACAAATGAAAATCGCACTTTAAAATATTAAGGGTGAATTTCACCAATAAAACTGAACGCGATCAGCACATCTAGAACACGTTCAAGAGCTGTCAGTGTCAAAATTGTTATGGAATATTTTATGCATATGGATAATTCGAAATTCCACTTACGTTAGTGAAAACCTGCATACCATTATCTTATCTCTACAATTACACATACAGTACTTAGAATCAGTGATTCGATTAACCTAATTCTCAAAGGTAAACTAAAGTTCGATAGAATATCGACAGCATACGATTATCGCATTAATTGGAACATGTAGCCGTCTTGTCACTATCTATATCCTAACTACATAAATGCGAAAGTGAGTTTGTTTGTTTGTTACGCTTTCACACTAAAACGGCTGAACGGATATGGATGAAAGGACAACGACCAAATTACTATGGGAAGTGGCGCATTTAGTTTCAATACTGCGGCCATCGTTGAAACCTTCGATATTGGAAAAACATATCAGAAAAAAAAATGATTTTCTACAAATTCAGTACGAGATGATTTAAGTTGAATTTTTACATACGTAACTCGGTGACTCTTGTATATAACTCGGTTCAGACTGATGTTAAGTTATGTTACAGTGTATTCTGCATCTAATTAATAATAAATTATTGAAATAAAAAATAATATTTATATATAATATTATATATAATTATAATTAATTCGGCATTATGATATGTGCAATGCTAATTAATAATGTTCGATTGATGGCCGTTTTTGGTCATTGGCTTTTGGCATATGGGTAGACCATGACCTGGATTAGGACCTAAGATACTTTTTATCCCGGTAGTACGTTTCCGTGGGATAATTTTCGACCTCACGCGGGTGAAGCCCCGGGCAACAGTTAGTAGTTTCTATAATTACTTCCAACAGATACGCTGCTGTACTGTGTTGATTAATCCGAGGAATTGATTGGCTAAACAGTACTATGTAGTAAGGAATCATGTTCAGTAAGCATTAAGACCAAAGGAATGATGGATTGTGTGAAAGTGGATATGGCTAGAAACGGGGTGAGCACTAAGATGGCGGCTGATAGAGGTCTTTGGGATCCTGAAAATGGGTCATTGTAAGTACCTACTCAGTAAACAACTTGTTCTGCAGGAAAACGTACAGAGAATTTTTTTTTTTTCGCGATGGCGATTTCAGGCCCATACCAAAAATTATTCATAACTAGGAGTACCAGATAATAAACCTTGTAGGCAGGAGGTCGTAAGTATTATATAGATACACTTTTAATGCTGATTAATATGATAATACCTACCTACAAAAGGCTCTTCAATAATAAATATTTCCATGAACATTTGGATTTTATTTCGACAAACCTAAATTGTTTGATAAATTCAAGTCTGACGTTTTAACAAGCCACGCTAAAGCAACAATCACACCTCCTTCATTTAAAATGTTAGAGTAATAAATAAAACATAACAATTTAGGTTTTTTTTAAGAGATAAAAATAATTTGATAATTTAAAATGTATTAATATTATTGTTCTTTGGAATATTACAAGACAGGCTAAATCTAATTCACTAGTCTGTTAACATCTATTGTTAGGATTTATCTTGTGATAGACTACAACAGTCAATAAAGCAATTAAAAAATAGCATCCTGAGAATGGAGATAATTAACTCTGTTTCTACCTTTCTGATTGAATAATATGCTATATTAATTAGGTACGGCTTGAACTATATTCATATGAAACAGTTCAAGCTAATATAAAAAGCTAACACAGATGAATAGCCTGTATACTATCAGATTACTGATTATTTTTATTGAAAGAAAGAAAAAGTATTTATTCACAAAAAGACACATTAAAAAAAACAAAGTAAAATGAAAATAAAAACAGTCCTGTATGAGACCAAAAGGCTCCTATCTCAGCTTGATCATGCAACATTTAAAAATAAGTGCCGCAGCTCTGGTATTCTAATATAGGATCATCTTTGCGACCATAGTCCTCTTTAAATTAAATATCATTTTACTTATCGTATATCAAAATCCAATACCACCAACACAGATTACTTATATTTTACCTTCAACGCATAGGTAATATGCAATAAAGCACAAACACACAAAGGGCCAGTAAATCTCAGCAGTAACGCAACACCAATCATAGCCCGTCATGTGATTCTAGCAACGCCAACGGTTGCAACATAATATAATTCGCAGAGTAATTCCGCAGCTCTTTCCATTTCGCTATCCGCGATCGCAACAATGGCGGCCATGACAT
Organism: Eupsilia transversa; assembly: GCA_914767815.1. Taxonomy (NCBI): domain Eukaryota; kingdom Metazoa; phylum Arthropoda; class Insecta; order Lepidoptera; family Noctuidae; genus Eupsilia; species Eupsilia transversa. Next base: position 7,891,421 of record OU611893.1, on the reverse strand, counting down.
TAGCTTACTTGAACCACTTAACTGCATTGTTGCAAATCGTTATGATGTGTTTTTTGAATTTTGAATTGGGCATTTCCAAATTTCGATTCTGTTTTTTTTTTGCAATCAAAAAAAGAATTAGCAAGATGACTTGGTTTTTTGTCGTGGCAAAATTGGGCAATTTGAGGAAGACCGTATCTAGCAGTGGCCTTCGATATTTATACCAATACCTAAACCACGTTACCATACAGAACGAGTTGTAGTCTCGTTCTAAATCTTCTGTATCACAGCCCTTCACACTTGTTGCTCCTTCTTCTAACGCAACTCTACAATGATCTAAATCTACTTTAACTTATCTGTATACAATAACATAAAATAACGTCACGCCTTGTTTCCCCGAAGGGTTAGGCAGAGGTGTACTCATAGTAGGTACACCCACATTTAGCCAGTCTTGTTTTTGTTTTTGTTCTGTTTAGTTTTGTTCTGTACACATTATAATAATATAAAAAATGTAAATATTTTTGTAACACGTGTAGGTTTTACCCAATATCCACATTCAACATTTACTTACTTCCAATCAATTCCAAACACGATGCGATGTATTTGGCACTCGACACAGGATTTGGGCATATACCAACATATCGATCCGGATTTGCATTCTAATGTTATCTAGCCATAAATTATCCAGACTAGTGTAATATACAGACAGAATTAAATACTATAAATCTGAATGATTCTAACCAGGATTTAGATGAATAAGCAAATGTTAAAACAACTATATAGCCTTTATGCATCACGTGAGAAGATCAGTGTCTGAGATCTTAGATACAAAATGCGAACTCCTTTGTCAAAAGGATATCAAGCCAATGTCGTGATTGTAGACAAATTGTTGCTAAAAGCCGCAATTAGTATTGTGTACTGGCCAGACCCACACACGTACAACGAATTTAAGGTCATCCATATAAATAAATATTATAAATTAAAGTCGCTTGTCGTGTTTGTCTGTATGACTGCGTTGTTCTTCTAAACTACGCAACAGAATTTGATGAGGTGTTCACCATAGTTTTGAGAATTTATTCCGGAAGGCTTATGTGTATAATACGTTACTATTAAAGTTACATATAACTAAGAAATCTCGATGTTTTATCAAGTCGTAAAAACCGTGCGAAGCAGGAGCGGGTCGCTAGTTAAAGCTAATCTGCTTTTAGAACAATATTGCCACACCGTTTGTCTCGTATGGAATGTAATGGAGATAATTTATTGTGGATAACTTTATGAAAACACGGTAAGGGAGAAACCCTGGTTTCATAATGGTTATGAAACCAGGGTTTCTCCCTTACCTTACCCAAAACATACATTTTTTCCAAGATTATCTCATATAGCAACCGCAAAATTATGATCAGAGAGATTTCTTAGGTGTATTATGTCTGTTTGTGCCACTGCTGAAGGACAACTAAAGAGAATATTATGGATTTTCAGATTTTGAAGGACAAAAATAAAACAATATCTTTCAGTATTTTATATTGTAATCCCACTAATTATTTTACTGGAACGCAAAACTCTAACTAACACATAAAAAATTCCAAATGTGATAACTTAATTTGTATTTAACAACGTTTATCATTTTTCTAATTTATTTGCATAATACTGCTGTTTTCGCCTTTCCATGTGATAACCGGGTATAAAGGCAATTTTTCTGGCATATGTAGGCGGTTTTGGAAAATGGGTGGTATCCCTTAAAAATTTAATTCTATTGCCGTAACGTTCCCTGAGTATTTGTACAAAATCTCTTGTTTCACCCGCAGGTGTTGTTTCCCACGTAGAAGGCAGAGAACAGCTCTCAGGATAGCAATCTAGTTTGGGCTTTGCAGGCGTAGCGACGCTTTTTGAACGTTGAGTCTTTTCTGGGATTGTATTTTCATTGTCATTGATATTATTTTTATTTCTTTTCGGAGGTAATTCTGTTGTAGTAGTGGTTTCAATAACAGGTTTAGTAGCTGGTGTGGCTTTAGTAGTAGTGGTACGTTCTTCTGTTGTCATCTCTAATGTCGACGACGCTACAAATATAGTAGAAGTATCAGTCTTGTCTTTAGTCGATTCAGTAACTTCTTTGGTACTTGTAGTTTTAATTTCTTCAGTAGTCATATTAGGGCTTACCTTAGGAGGGTCATCAGAAGGCGGTGTCATAGGAGTTGTGACCGGAATATCAGCATCAGCTTGGTCACGTTGGGTACACTTTGTGCTACATACTTTAGTATCTACTTCAACATATTCTGAAATTGGTTAATATTTAAAAAGGGTGCTTCTTTATGCAACGCTGTTATTTTCGTATATGTATAATGCTTTTATGTTATACGTTCTTACTTGTAGTATGATCGCAATTATACTCGTGCAAATCACAGTCATCCAAAAACAGTCGGTAGTTTGATTCCTCTTCAAGTTGACCACAAACGGGTGTCCATGTGTGATTGCAAACTTTTGATGCGGTGCATTCATCAAAATTCTACAAGCATATGCATAATCAGCCTATAAAGTTCCCACTGCTGGGAGGCCTCCTCTCTCCGAGAGGGAATGGGCAGTAATCAACCAAGCGAGCCCAGTGCGGGTTGGTAGATGTCACATCATGTCTTCGATTTTGTTATTCTAAGACATGCCTGTTTCCTCACGATGTTTTCCTTCACCGTTTTGAGAGCAGTGGTGATGAAATTATTACTCAAAGTAAAGCGCCTGCCTTGGTACGAACCCACGTCCTACAAGTCGTAAGTCGGGGCAGTTACTGCTGGCATTTTGTTACCATTGGTGAAGTAAAACATCGTGAGGAAACATGGACTTTGTAGATAATATAAGTCTGAAATCGCCAGCCCGTTTTGAGCAAGCGTGGTGATCAATGCTCCCCTGCAGTAGGACAGACAGTCGACACCCATAATAGGTTGATATTATAATTATACGTATTTAGTGATCATACCCCAATGAAATGATGTATTGTTGGTTGAATTAAAAGACAAGCTGAAATTAGACGAATTTGTTAATAGTTTCATAAATTTGTCAGAAACATCCACTTTATTTAGGGTAGGTAAATTATTTGAAATGTTTTAAACACTTACATAAAGCTATAAAAATTTCAAGAAACATTTTGCAAAAATACTGTTTTTATTTTTATTCATTGTTGAACGAGTTTTCATTTACCACTTTCATTATTTTTATAGGTACATTTTGAATCGATGTTACAAACCGATTGTTTCTATTCTGTAATTGCGTAATTCAAAGAACGTGTTGGTCGCCAATGTTTGTATAAAATCTCTGTAAACCAATCGTAACATTTTGGTAAGCGTGAAGAATAAATGTATGATTGTGTAATGTTTCAGCCTTTTATTGCGTGTGATAAAATACACCAGAGAAAATGGTTTCATTTATATAGGTACTGTTTAATATGTGGTTTATATTTTCTTCCTAACATTATTTGCCATTTGATATCCCAAATATCAAAGATTTTTCAATATAAAGGTATCAAGCGGATTGGCAGCAATTTCTTTTGGTATCTTAATAACATACAATACTGGTAAGACTGGAAGTCGACCCCAGCATAGTTGGGAAAAGTTTAGGCAGATGATGATGATATTGGTTCACAATTATCAACTTTATCTGCAGCATTACACACACTTAAGTAAACTATTAACGCTATACTGATGGCCCGACTAGATTCGAACTCAGATGAAGCCCGAGCAACTCATATTGTGACGATCACCGTAGTACTCAAATATTTACCCTATACTTACGTATAAAAGTTGTGGACCGACTAGATTCGAACTCAGCTGAAAACGGGATCTCGTGTCTCGACGATCTCCATAGTACTCCACTAGTTACGCTATACTTACGTATAAAAGTTATGGCCCGACTAGATTCGAACTCAGCTGAAGCCCGAGCGACTCATGTCGTGACGATCACCGCTGTAACTATAGCCTATTTTAACTTTGCGGACATCGGTAACAACTCATGAATAATTACGAATTTAGCTCATAAAAGATATAAAATACCACCATAAGAAGCACATAGACTTAATCAAAGATAAAGATGGTTATGTTCTGTCTAGCTACACTTTAGTTTATTTCTATTATTTTTCAGTTCTGTGAAGAATGTTAGAAAAAAAAATCTGAACTAATCAAGATGTCTATTGAAGATGGTTTCTTATTCAAGATTTAATATGCACTGTCGTTAGGATCTTATTGAATTGAAAAAGAATGACGATTTTCTGAGCATTGATTTTTCAATTTAGTTTAAACCTATATGATTCGAAAACAACATTTATTGAAAAGTCAAATAGAGTTAATATAAAGGATAAACATAAAATAATGTATTAAGCTTAGCATGCATAGTGACCGCTGGGCAAGTCTTTATATTTTATTAAACAGGGTCGAATTAAATTAGTTTGCGAAACTCCGCAGACATAATTTAAACATGCTCAAACAAAAAAATACTTTATGGGTCAGCGACCGTAGACAACGTATATCAGTTCAAAATCAGTTTTTAGTTCTGCGGAGTTTTGCTAACTAATTTAAAATGACCCTGTAGATATGTAAGTATTTATTACTTTGATTAATCCAAAAAGTCTGAATCGTCGTTCGTTGTGATAATTGAACTCTTATATCCTTTGACGACTTTGTAAAACTTCTTTCCATTTTTCCAGATTGTCACTTTTTTTAAGATAGCCGTCCCAATTGTTCCCGTTCGCAAAATCTATAAAAACAATATTATTTCATATAACATTCGTACACCAAAACAATATTAGTATTTGTTTACCATTATCCTAACCTCGAAAATAAGTAATAACAACAACAGCTTTTATTATGTAACAGACCCCGAACTGCGAAATAGAACTACCGTTCCATCCATTTTGTCGATTTATGTGAACATGTATAGAACAGATTTCGTATGCTTTTGTAATGTAAATTAAATAATTACTACTAACTGGAGAAACGTAGTATTTCTTTCTCTAAACGAAAGAGGCTTTTGCTCTTCAACGGTATAATCACAGTCAAAATTATTATCTTGTCTTACAGAGATTTAAATCTTTAAATTCGCCCGACTGCGTCAAAAGATAGTCAGCACCCTAATTACGTAACACACTTTTTCCACAATCAGAAGGATTTTGAAAGGAATTCCTTATCCATTGTTATATGTTTGAAAAAATCGTCAGCTGACAACATAAATAACGCAATTAATGTTGTCGAATTATCAAAATAAAATACATAGTTAGTGTGTTACGCAACTACTCCGCAGGTTTCGGTTTCGTTGACATATGAATAGTATTGTCTCGCTCACTCCTACTCCTACACCTAATAAGCTACTCTCCTACGTGCATACATAAGCACGGTTCGAGCAAATCTAGCGATTTAAATCTTTGTTGACTAGTTATAATAAGTACCTGAGTAGTTGGTTTAGCTTTCGTAGTGCGTTTTTTAGTGCGTTTTGTGGTGCTTCTCAGGATGCTTTTTGTGGTTGGTTTTTTAGTGCTTTTTTTTGGCGTCGGAAAGAACATTCCCGTTGGAAGTTCTAAGGGAGGCCAGTACTGAGACAGTGTTTTTAGTGTCGGTAAAGGCGGCTGAGTTGTCTTTCTCCCACAAGGACCACATGGAGGATCAGTCCAGGGCTTGTAACTCCCCGTCTTCTCTGGAGTGTACCTCCTCCTTTCATTATGATTTGTGGAACGAGTTTTCTCAGTTGGTTCAGGTGTTAGGAAAGGGAACATATGCTTTGTTTGGGATCTTCCCCCGGGTGGGTGGTAAAGCATTCTTCTTCCGTCTGCGTAGTAGATATAAAAGCCTTGCACTCTTGTTAATAGACTTGGAACGCTTGGACAGGTGGCGGGTCCGAAGCATTCCGAATAGTTCGTAAAAACGTATCCTGGAATGGAAAAAAGTTGATGTTAGTATTTAAAAAAAACCACTCTTGTTGGTCTAGCGGTCGCAATTACTATCAGTGGGGTCTACCACCGCCTCGTATAGCAGTATTATTTTAATCTTACTTTAAGGTGGGAAAGAGATGGAGCTATAGGTTTTGTACAGCTCTATCTCTCTGGTTTGATCCCCGGATCGGCCAAGTGTTTGAAATTTTCCTAGTAAGAAAATGTGAGGAGCAGCCTGGACTTAGGATTTTTTCCCGGTTGATAATATATGATAAAAATTGTCCAGCAGTTGCAAATTGCAAAAGCAGCAGTGATAGCCTAGTGGTGTGACCGTCGGACTGCCAAATCTTAGGTCCTTAGTTCGAACCCAAGGCATGCACCTCTGACATTTTGCATTAATGTGCGTATTGTATAATAAAATTATCAGTTGCTTCAAAAACGGTGAAGGAAACCATCGTGAGGAAACCGGCATGCCTCGCCTCAGATATATTTCTCGACGACATGTGAAGCCAAGTCAGAGGCTCATGGGCGGCTTTAAAACTCTGACACCAGGTTATAAAGTAACTGCACGAAAATAAAGAAGAACTAGGAAAGGTAGGTACTCCAGGAGTACCTACCTAACCTAGACATTACAGACTCACTCTACATTACAGACATCATCACGCATTTAAAGGAGTACTACGTGATGACGTCAGGTATATGTAGTTCCAAGCAACCGCCGAACTACTTATATTAATTTAATTTATTTTAAGGTTTGTGTTGCGGAATGTTAATTATTTTGCTTATTATTTTATAGATTCAAATTTTTCTAACTAATCAGACAGCTGTGCTGCTGGGGAGTTTGTTGTGCCACTTCTTCTTCCCAGCTAAAGCACTAGGAAGTGGTGAAGGGTGGGCGTTTTGGGGGACTGTATTATGTAATTTTGACGTTCGAAAAGTGCTGATTCTCAGCCTAGTTTGAATAAATAACTTTTGATTATAATATATAATGAAGCAAGCCCATCTCGCCCGGTGACGACAGAGCAGTCGGTTAACGAAGAATGACAACTCCTGTAAATATAGTGTCTCGTGAGTTCCAAATAAAGCCACCGGGCAGATAAGCTTGCTCGTCTCTGCGCTATAGTTACTTACTCATATTGTTATCACAATTATACTCGTACATATCGCACTCATCTATGAACAGTCTGGTATGTATCCTCTTGGCATAAAAACCACACTCGGGAATCCACGTGTGATTGCAAATATCAGCTAGAAGACACTGGTTCAGTTCCATGAACTGTTAAAGAGCACAGCCGTTAGTCAGAATCCCGAAAGTCTAAAACCAGTCTTAGGTATTATGTTACTAAATAACTTTGTCGTGAAGGTCAGATAGGCAGTTACTCCATGTAAAATACTGGTATTCAGATATATCTGAAAAGACTAGAAGCCCCAACATAGGTGGAAAAAGGTTAGGCAGATGATTGACTTTTAAAAAGCATTTAGATTCGTTGGTCTATGGTTGCAAGCTCTACTGTTCTGAGCTAGGTCCTGGGTACGATTCCCGGGTCGGGCAAAGTGTTATTGGGTTTTTCCACCTAGAATTTCTCAGTAGCAGCCCGGAGTCTGGATTTGTGTCCGGTTGAAGGCAATAGGTTTGCCTCCTATTACAAAGGACTTAAACGTACCTGGCGAAATTTGTGTGTACTATACGGTACACCTCTGTCTAATCCTTCGGAAATTACAGGCGTGATGTTATGTATAATTTACTCCAATGTAATCCCTAAGCAACAAGGATATCTCTCAATTTAGACAAACACTAGTCTTAATACATAAATAACAATCTTACCGGTATGAAATGTTGTCTCGATCTCAGCGGAATTAATATGATCACTGAAAATATATCAAATACATGTAGTTCTATAAACACTTGTATATTTTTTAACCTACCTCGCCTCTGTAGATATTCTGAAGTTCACCTTGCTCAGAGGGCAAATAGGGGTCGGTATATTGTCGCCATTCCAAAATAAATGATAACCGCCTTTAGCAAACTACTACTAGTTACATAGAATATCTATTTTGGGATAGCAAAATTGTTACAAATCCGAATATAGGCCTTGTGCGATGGTAAGAACCAGTATGACCATAATTATGACAGTCCTGCTAATCAATACAGTCTGATAATGTAGGCAAAATTGACGATGGTACTGGCGAGGAGCTGGTAAAGTAATAACAGCCGCACGGGTCGATCTATCAGGATAAGCTGAACTGGCCGGAGTGGGTCCGTGGGTGGGAGACCATTTTTGCATAGCGAGACTTCTCCATGCCTCGGAAAGCACGTTAAACCGTTGATACCGGCCACAGAGTACAGAAAGAAGCCAGGCTTTCATGGATTTGACAGTCGTTATGGGTCGTCAGAAGCCCGAAAGTCTACCAGTTACTGGGTTGTGGAGGTCAGATAGGCAGTCGCTTCATGTAAAATACTGGTAGTCAGCTGTATCCGGTTAGACTGGAAGCCGACCCCAAAATAGTTGGGAAATGGCTAAGCAGATTGATTTTGATTGACTGGCGGGTCTTCCTGCCCTTGTCCCATGTTACATCATTCACCCCTTTTCTTTCATATCGTCCCTCATACAATGCAGCCATCTTTTCTTTGGTCTTCCTCTCCCCGCACATACATACATCAACATTTATATTCATCACTCTTTTCGCCTTTATTTGGATTTCTGAATATTGAACAAACTTCAAATTCACAACTAATATTATAAATGCACACTAATATAACTAATATTATTTGTGCCCGGTTGATGGCAATAGGCTCGCCCCCTATTACATGGGACTTAAACATAACTGGCGAAATGTGGGTGTACCTACTATAGGTACACCTCTGCCCAACCCTGCGGGGAAACAAGGCGTGACGTTATGTTATGTTATTAGAAATGCGACAGCACATGGGTAGAAGGACATAGGCTACTTTTCATCCCGGATCGTAGACGAAGTCGCGGGCAACAACTAGTTGTGTTATATTATGAGAAAATTCATGGGCTAACTAACCTTTTAAAACACGTTAGATTCTAAGTGCCGAAAAACAAAAAAAATAAAATAAAATTCAAAAGTCTATTACTTGCAAGAAAGCTGAGTAACACAGTCATTTTCAATCATTATTTTAACATTTTCTTTTCATTGCACCATTATTTCAGATTAACATAAAACACTGTACATAGTTTAAAACAAATTCGATAAAAATATGCATACTACATCGCAATAAACTTAATATGGCTAGTATTAAGTTTAATCGATTTCCCAGAACGTAAAATAGAAAAACCGTTTACGAACGCTTACAAAATATATAAAAAATATTCATCATCTCGAATTTTCAAAACTTAGAGAATTATAAAAACCGATGTTAGACGCAAAAAATGTGAGTAGGTAACTTGGTAGACCTGCTGAACGCCTTCGTACGTCTCGACTCAGAATAAAATTAATCAAATGAAGACCCTAATTTGTTGTTTGTAACACCACTGCCTCTCACCTACATACATTCAAGGAAACTTATAACCCTACCTAAAAGATATGATTCTCACAGAAATTCTAGTCTAGTACCCTAGAGAGTAACCCACTTCACAATGATGAGAATAATTTTACGCGCAGTTGAACATTACCACTTAGCGCTAGGTTAGCGCATTTATTTATGTATGTAAGGATCATTGCAGGTGGCGTTCTGTAGGTTCTGCCAACCCCCATGGGAATATGGCGTGAGTTTATGAGCAATGTATTCGTGTTTAAATTACTTCATTACTACCTGAAGTAAAAATACACGAAGAATAATATTATATCCCTGTTAAGAGCTCGGAGGTATTACTATCCATCCGTTATCACTATCAGCTTATATTATTCCACACACGACTCGGAATATTTTAATTCACCATATCGCTGGAATTCGAGGAATCCCTTTTGTGATTTCCATAAATTCGTTATGTTGGTAACGAAGATATTAAAATCATCACATGTTGAACGCGTTGAACGCTCACTTGAAATTCCTGGAACGTACAACTATTTTACTAACTTCTGTTCCTGGTACCTAGATAGTAGATACTTTTATGTTAAGCTCATTCGTGTCCTGAAACTCATTAAATTTTTCCACCTTGATTTATATAAAGGGTTTTATTTATAAATCCCTCCCTCTGCGATTTATTTTCAAATTAAGAATAGTATATCCCAGTTCCGCGTCAAGCCAAGTCAAATTATTGGTCCGCAAATAAATAATATGATTGTAAAATATGTAGCCATATTTGCGATCAAATAATTTAACTGATATTATTTAATGTAATAGCTCCTTAATCCTTATGGACACTTATTATTTATCATATATACAGCGGTATACAATTTGGTACCATCAAATTATGAAATTCCAACATTATCTCCAAGCTCTGAACAGTTTGACCATACTATGATGCTCGTTCCAAGTACAAACAATGATAATGCACACACCAGCCAAAGCCATTTTCTTAGACTTAAACAACAAACCAGTAAAACGATATACCTCCAAGATCTTGCCAAGGTCATACTGGCCTCAACAGCGTCCATACTCGTTGCAACACTGCGTTCATTCACCGACAACACCGAGGAATGTTCTAGAGTCATTAGAAAAGGTCAAGATGTCGTCGTAAGCATTATTTGATGAGTATATTGTTTACGTAAGAGGTTTGTCAAAGGTACCGGTAATATGAATTTATCACAGAGGTCTTCATTCCATGTTGCAGCACAAGTGTGTCAGGTAGAATTTCCTCCAGTCGGGGTTACGAAAATTGTAAGTATTTCCCGTTAATTGTAATTATTTTTTAATTAAGACATCCTAAGAAAAACCTGAGCGCAAAGCTGTAGAAACCCTGGTAAATAGCATTGTGTTCTTCATCAGCTGAACTTTCTATCAATTCTTCTGTATTTAGGGGAATCTCTGCCAAAAGACATTTTAAACCCCAGAAATAAACAGGAGATTTTAACAATATTAAAAAAAAAACTAGTAACAGAACATATAGAAGGAGCCTTAGGTGCTAGATTTTTACAAATTCCCTGGACCCCACTAGGATTCCCTGCCTCTTGGTGTCCAAAATCAACTATCAAAAACGTGGTTTATCTTCTTAGCAAATCGGTCCATCATGCCAGTCATGTAATTAAAGCGACAAGGCAAGGTCGTGATTTTTTAAACTAATTGACTCTTCATTAATAATGGTAATTTACAGATAAAGGAACGAATAAAATATTGGAGGTGCGGTGCACACACCTAAAGTCTTTACCGTCAAAATCGACACACATATTGCGCAAACAGCAGTTTCATCATTGTGGAGCCTAAAAACACATTGATTAACTAATTGACTAACTAAGCGACACACCTCCAAAAGAATATTAATTTAGAAGGTTTCGTCTTAGGCGAAATCTGCGTAGTCTTGAATTTCTATATGAAAAAAAACTTACAACACCTTGTAAAAATGTTAACTTTAACACACGACCTAATTCTCTTTACTTCGACCTAATCTCTTCGACCGAATCTTTAAACTTTTTTGTGCACATGCATCGGAATAGATTGTGACCAACAGTTGCATCACAACTCACAACCGAGGCCAAAAATAAAAGCAAGCCATGGCAAATCCTGTGAAAATCTTCAAGTTATAAAATCTAGTTTTTTCATAACAACATTTCGCAATAAACAAAATCATCATCAAAATATAGTATAATACCTCTCATAATATTGCGCACACGCATTCATTGATCGTGACTCATTAAATTACCATATTATTAGTTGCATCAGAGTCACAGTTGAGCCTAAACGCACGTTGACACCTAGCTCAACCCAGTTCACCTCGAAATTGACATTGACGCACCACATGACCGGCGCACTTGAATATGTATCTTATTATACTTCCGTTTATTAATTGCTTCCGGATTTAGATTAATTATAAACAATTTTATACATGATATAATGGTGCATATAGAGTAATAAGGTGTTGAAGTTTAAGGTTGTTATTAAGTAATGGTTAGGTTAAGACGCAATTTGTGACGTGGGCTATGTCACGTAGCTGCTGCTTGGCAAATATTGGGTAAACCACAGATAATGAAAAGCTGTTGAGAGGAAACTGTTGAGCTTCCCAATAAAGTGTGAGTAAGAAATCATAACAAAAATACTTTTGCCAAAATAATTTAGCCTTAAAACAGGGGTTCTCAACCTTAGGTCCATGGACCCTGAAGAGGAGGATCGGGTACTGGGGGTCCATAAAGACGTTAAAAACACTGCGGGTGATCAGTAAAAAAAAAACATCAGTCATAAATGACGAAGATCTTATAAAAGGTGACTTAATTGATTTGAAAGAACGGAAACAGTATTGCGAGCGGAATTTAACTTGGCAATAAATAAAAGTTTTTTTTTAAATGTCTTGTTTTCTTTGTTGAAGAAAAGTTGTTGTTTGTAAGGCGTCTGTCAGATTGTTTAAATATTGCAAGTGGTCCATGATAATGACAAGGTTAAGAAACCCTGTCTTAATGGAAAGCTATTTCTGGGCATTTCTTTGCGTGGGAGTTTGTTTGTCTGCATGAGGGTGTGGAGTAAGCGGATGTTAAGCAAATTTAGTCTGGAGCCTCTTAATAATACCAACTACGGGTAATATAAATTCATTCATTCATGACATTTTATAGTAAATCTGCGGTTAGTATCATCCAGGAAACAGAAATATTTAATTGATACTCTAAAAAAATATTGATCTTCTAATGATGATCGCCTTTTTATGCTCATCTACAATTTTTTTGATGTTCTCAAAACAAATCAAAATAATTAATTTCACATAAACCTACATGGGCACGAAACGTCAGAAGCTAGGTGCACAGTTCCAATTGCTCGTTTCCTAAGAAGAGGAGCCGGAAAGAAACTCCACGGTTACTCTTTAAAAAAATTATTGGCTTTTACAATGATTTCAAATTACAGTATTAATAGGTATGGGAGGACAGGTCTACTTGTAATAGCTTTTCTTAATAAGAGAGTTACTAAGCACCAGACACCACCAGGGACAACAAATGGGTCAGATTAAAAAAAAAGGTTAGGGCTAGGGCGCACATCACAAAAAGATGATCTAGAATTTTAGGGCGCACATCACAAAAAGATGATCTAGAATTTTAGAGTATCGATTTAATATTTTTAGGAAACCAAAATGGGAATTTTTACGGGGATCACAAAAGAAACTCATTTATTATATTAGTGTTAATTAATATTTTTCGCGAAATCAAAATGATGATTAGGTAGATGGATTTTTCACAATACAAATCCTTAGTGGGATTATAAAATATGTCCGTAGGTTGTCCGTGTCATCACAGCGGGCCCTATCAGAATACCAGCGCCGTGGTATTCTTTTTTGAATAACGGAGCATAATGCTGAGATAGGAGCCTTTTTGGCCTCGCACAGGTCGTAAATTTTTTTAATTAATTTTTCAATTTCGTTTTCTGTTTTTTTTTTTGTTTGTTAGTTTCAACGCTCCTCTTTACTGTTTCTATTTCCTGTGCGTGTCCCAAATAAAATATTTTCTTTCTTTCTCTTGAATAACACAAAATAAACAAATAAAGTAAAAAAAAAGTAACGGTAACCAACGGATAAAAAAACAAAAAAAAACATGGCTGATATTCTTAATATATTCTCCGACCTCTAGCCTCGTTCAACAAATTGATAAACCAAATACTAATAGATATTACATTCGTTACATTCCTAGACTAAAGTCAAGGTGCGAATGAGTCATTAGAAGAAATGTCGACATGTGATTATGACCTCTCTCTGATTGGTTTACGAGTGTGTTTACAAGTTAGAGCCGCCATTTGTTTGGGTTTTCGCGAATTAGGAGACCAACCAAGTTCTGTCTGAATACCTCAATAGGAATTCCCGAATTTTTAAGAACATTTGCATTCTAATCTTAGTCTCAATCTGTCAAAAAAAACCTCTACTTTAACTCCTTTTTTGAGAGGTTTTTGACGTGCCATTGATTGTCGCTGAGATGTGATTGCGACAAAATTTTAAACGTTTTTTAAATACGCTTGCTGGGGTTTGGCCTTCAGATTTTTCAGAATCATTGAATGAAAAAGTTGCATTTACAAATACCGGCTTTAATAACATAAGAATCATGCATAGGTAGGTCAGGGAAAAATAATTGTTAAGCAAATTGATACCGTAGGTTAATTTGTCGTGATACAGCCATTACATACAACCCTCAAAGAATGGCTGTTGGTGTTAATAATTTAGAATGATAGGCAATTAATTTCACAGAATTATTTTAAGATTCTAATATGAAGGTAGGTACTTTAGTATAATTGACTTTTTGACTCCAAACGAGAACAATACAAAGGACATCCACATCCAGCTGCGCAAATTAATCCTGTTTTTTTCTGTCCCCGAAACCCAACAGCATCCCATCTTCCCACACAATTTTCTCATAAAGGCACGTAGTCTGTTTAATTTATATTATACTTAATTAAAAACTACGATAATTAATTAAAAATTATTGCTCATTTCGTGAGGAACAGGATAATATACACATGTAAATAATTAAGCGTAATTAGAGTCTAGAGAAGAAATTATATGTGCGTGGGAGTATAATATTTAGTAAATAATTATTTTACCCGCTCACAACAAAATACAAAAAATGAAGGTATTTATAATTTTACAGAGAAAATTCAGGTTTAATAAGCTTCTCTTTATACAGCAGTTTCGAGAAATAAACAGTATTTTTTAAAACAACTACGGGTAACGGGCTCTATATTATGGCACCCACGCCATCGCCCACTCAAACACACGCTCAACAAAGAGAATTCTACATTTTAAATAACATTCTAAAATATCATATTTTAAATTCAAAATGCTTTTTTTTTAAATAAGAACGCAGTGAAGTTCCATTTGTTATTTTAAAGATTAATACCAATTAAGGGCAAATACGGTTGCCGACGTGTTCTTGTCCCACTCATTACGTAACTCCCACCTACCGACGCGGATTGATTTTTGTTACCATCGCTCTGTCACACCGCGCATGCGCGAAAACTTGACGCACACACCCTTATCAAACAGCCACACATTGACGCACCCTCCAACTTTATCAAACACATAATTTCGACTTTAACGAGATAAGATAAGGTGGAGAATCGTGTGCTGTTGTGAACATTTGGTATTTTTAGACAATACATGCCTATTATGGTGAGTACCGACGCGCCCTCTCCCATACAAATCGGGAAACCTCGTCGCGGAAGGTTTTCCACTTTCTGTCTATATTTTCTGAAAAATATCCACATTTTACTTCACAGTTTCGGCGTCTTTTTACACTAGTTCGTACGTCAAATCACTGTGTGTGTTCATGGGGTTGGATTAAACGTGAAATAGGAGTTTTTTGTCGGGAAAGGTGTGACTAAAAATAGATCACTGCCCGATATACTTGTAGGGAAATCTAGTGAGAGCTTTCCATTCATAAATTACATTCATTTGGTGTCGGGCAGTGAAGTAATACAGTTGGGAGAAGCGATTTAACTGGTGAATGTAATCGTTCGGTGATAAGGTTGAAGTGTTCACGGGGATCGATAAACGGGCCACTGCCTGAGTTCGTTATTAAAGAAGTCGCACCGGACAGAAGAGAAAAATGTAAGTTTTTATCCATTTTACCATTAAACAAATTCCAGATACGCACTCACATTTTAATCCGTGTTTAAACTAAAATGCTAGTGCATAGAATATTGATGCCGCTGTCATTTTGTAGTTCGTTTCGTGAACCGTTCGATAGTAGGACGCTCACAATGACTTATAGATTTTATAGATATGCAAACTTCTTGCGGCTTCTACGTTTGTGATATTTTATAAGGAAACAAATGAAGAATCAGAACGATTTTATGGACTGTTTAAAAAAATTCGTCAACGTCATGATGGTATAGAAGAATTAACCAGTTTTTTTCTCGATTTTCTCACGTGCTCTGCTGGCCATAGGCATTCTCCATAGGCATAGCCACGACTGTATTACATAGTATATTGAGTACCAGGCTTCGGATAAGCTTTGTTCTGCTAAGTTCCTATAAGTAGAGAATTGGAGGGGCTTGTGGCTAAATAATAACAGCTGCTCTGCTCGATCTTAAAGGTTTAGCAACGCTTGCCGAGGTCGTTCCGTGGATGGATGACCATTCATTGCATACCAGAGACCTCTCTGTGCCTCAGAAAGTAGTTGGTCCCGGCTGTCATTTGTAGATCTGTGACAGTTGTTACGGTAACTCAGATGCCCGAAAGTCTGACAACCAATCTTGCCAAGAGGATATCGTATTATACAGTAACTGGGCTGTGGAGGTCAGATAGGCAGTCGCTTTATGTAAAATACTGATATTCAGTTGCATCTAGAATGAACGCGGACTCCAATATAATTGAGAAAAGACTAGTCAGATGCTGAAACGACGGCTTATTCCCAGGAGCTCCAAATAATTTTGGCTTGGGGTTCGATATTGTCGCATTACTCCGTTATTTGTTTGTTGAATCATAAATTAATTCTATTGTAAATATATATTTTTTTGTGCAATATGTACTTTATTTTTGGGGCTTATGGGAAAGATCATAAGAGTTATTATCATATTGCTTTTTTAATTTGGAGCCGCCGGGAATAAAATTATTTGGAGCTCCTGGGAATAAACCGAAAAGACATACATATCATACTGGTACCTTTTCAGCTGCATCCGGTTACACTGGAAGCCAACCCAAAAAGGCCAGGCAGATGATGAAGTAGATAAGAGGACTGCTACTCATCCTCTTGACATTTACTTGACCTGATGCCTACCTATTAAATAACATCGTCATATTTAGATGACGACTAACCTAAGTAATTTAGATATCTGAATATTTCAGACCCATTCGACTGTGCCTACAGCCAATACGGTCAACAACTTTCATTATCATTCATGAGGTCATTTAGGTCATTATTTATATTTGTTATAGCGCCGTGTCTAGAACATCAAAAACCTTTATAAACACAACAAACGTTCCATTACTCACAAACTTATTTGAACTGCGTTCGCGATTTTAGGACACGCGTTTTTGCAATGTATTTTATCTTATATATTGAATACTTGTAATGTGACTATGTATGTAGTATTATTTAGTAATTGTAAACTCAAGAAGAGTCGTTGTTCCGAGGGGAAGGCGGTAGGAATGGGGTTGTATGAAGCCGTCGCCGGTACCCTGGTACTCTGGAGACAATGTACGGAATTACCGTTCCGTACATTGTGTCGAGTTATTAGTTGAGGAGCTCGTGGCTCAGTAATAACAGCCGCACGGGTCGATCCATCAGGTTAAGCTGCGCTTGCCGGGCTTGGTCCGTGGATGGGTGACCATCTTTACATACCGAGACTCCTCCGTGCTTCGGAAAGCACGTTAAGCTTTTGGTCCCGGCTGTCATTCGTGGATCTGTGACAGTCGTTACGAGTCGTCAGAAGCCCGAAAGTCGGACAACCAGTCTTACCAAGGGGTATCGTATTACCCAGTAACTGGGTTGTGGAGGTCAGATAGGCAGTCGCTCCATGTAAAATACTGGTATTCAGCTGCGTCCGGTTAGACTGGAAGCCGACCCCAACATGATTGGGAAAAGGCAGAATGACATTGTGTCGAGTTATGCCAACATGTATTGACCAGCAGATTTTTTTTACAATTACTGTATTGTTCCCATTCTAAAATGTGTTTATAATGAGAATAATTACTCCTTTTCAGGTTTTCAGTTATTTCAATTACACCTTGTATTAAGATATAAGGAGCATTCTCTTTTTCTTTTCTCACGGCATTGGTCAAACTTCTTGAAGAAGACTTAAACCAAGAACGTATTACAGCCATCAATAACACTTGGTACCTATAGCAATGGTATTTCCTCAGATGCACTTAGCGCTGCAGGAATTGGCATAATAATATTTCTGCCAGTAAACCACTTTGCTGAGTATAAGTAAGTATCGATTTCAACTACCTAAGTAGTTATTTCAATTAAGTACAAGTATTTTTCTATCTCTGGCTGACAGGCAAAATAATGCGACAAGTTTGGAGCAACTTAGGTAGGTATATGTTATTATACCAAAGGTTGTACCTTTAAAATAAAAAATAAAATAAAATGTATTCAAGTAAAATTTAAACCCTTCAGAAGAAAGTCATAGTAAAGCAACAGGGCTGGCCATTCAACAATTCTCAATCAATGAAAAAAAGAACTAAATTGCGCTTCAAAAACCCCAATACTACCAACGTCACACCACTAAATCTAAAAGCTAAAACGCGTTCGTACTACCAACGTCATCGGAAAAGTCAGTAATACGCCCTGATTGGCCAAGCCTGCACAATAGCTAGATACATTAAAATTTCAAAGCACGAACGTACCGAAGTAAACCAGCTAACATGCGGGCTCGATCGAGGTAGATTTTATCTAATTTAGCTTTCCCTGTGGATTGCGTTGCGAAAGTACATCGGCAGTTTAGGGTTGGAACGACCTCTGGCTGTCAGCTGTGATGTTTTGCGACGTAGATACTTTGGTGTTTGGTATTTTTTGTTTTTATTTCTGTAAAGTACCTATTTCTGTCTTTTGTTATATTGTAGAGAGAGTTACTATTACTGTTCTTGATTTTAAATGACCTCTCTGTTTTTCATCAGTTGCCTGACGACTGGTCATTAAAATCAGTCTTGATGAGGTTATTCATCACTATAAAAAATATGAGGGACAATCCAACAAACTTTTTATCTAATTAAACCAATGCACTCGATTAAAATCAACAATTTTGAGACATTGAAAAATTGAAAGATGATCTGAAAATCTGAAATCGTTATGATCATGGTCATTCTTTTTCTGTATTAGAAAAGGCTTTGGCTTCGCACTCAAAATATTTTTTTTTCTTACAGAACATTTTCTTTATTTTACGAAAAACAATATACTACAACCCAGCAACAGATTTCTCCCTCATCTAATTCGACATTTGATCCTAATTGCTAAGCCTGATTGATCTGAAGGTCGCCTTTGACCTATTGTCATGAACTTGCCAACTTAATATAATAAATGTGGCAGGGGAAGGGACGGTACTATCTAAAATAAACATCGACATTTTAAAGCGAAGGTGTTGACTGGTTAAAAGGTCATTTTAGATCCTTTTGGAGCTTCGAAATAGCTAAGTTTTAAAAGGTTCAGTGTTGATATTTTGTACGACACATTACATAGTGCTAGTGATAGTAGAAAGGTATTCTTTAAGTGGTTAGTATACTTAATAGGGAATGATTTTTACAAATAAATGGTAGAAGAAGTGGGAATTAGAATATGAAGTGTTCTGAATTTCTGTTAAAATTCGAAGGAAAATTGCCATTTAAAAAAAGTCGTTTGCACTGGCTTGATTTTACTCATATTAATTGCAGCTATTAGGTTTAGTAATTTTATGCTTAGATGGTTCGTTCATGTTGAGGATGAATACAAGTCAACTACCAATACGATTTTACAAGGTAGATGTGAGTAGAAACGCCGGGAGGGGACGCACTAGCTAGAAGGACAACAATAGTGACCTTAATGGAGATGTTCTTCAGAAAGGTCAGGAGCGTAGTACTCGCAATCGGCGTGCGTCTATGGCCAGATGTATGAACGTAATCCAAGCAAAAGGAGTATGTAAGGATCGTAGGTTTCTGCCTACCCCCATAGGAAGAAAGCGTGAGTATGTATATTGTTAAACACGGTAGGATTGCTCTCTATTTTAAGTTTTCGTTTATTATTGATAGACTTTCGTTGGAGCACTGTCTCACTTGACACAATGATTCCCAGGCATCGGGAAATACAGACTGCTTTTTTTTTTTTTTTTTAACCATAACGGAGAAGCTCTTGGCCTGAATCTCACCTGATGGTAAGTGATGATCAGGCCGAAGTTAGAAGCGAGCTACTTTTGCCACTATTTATTTATTACAGTTTATAGACATCTATAGACGGACATGTGGCTAAGTAATAATAGCCGTGGTCGGTTCGTGGATGGGTGACCATCTTTACACACCGAGACCCCTCTGTGCTTTGTAAAACACGTTTAGCCGTTAGTCCCGACTGTCATTCGTGGATACTTCGCTGTCGTTACGGGTCGTCCGAAGTCTTACCAAGGGGTATCTTATAACCCAGTTACTGGGTTGAGGAGGTCGGACAGGCAGTCGCTCCATGTAAAATACCGATATTCAGCTGCATCCGCTTTGACTGGAAGCCGACCCCAACATAGTTCGAAATGCATTAGGCAGATGATGTGACCCATGTATTAAGTACCTATTTGAGTCAGTTCGATAGGTCACAAAGGATTTTTTTTTAACCGTCTAGACATTGATACTGTTTCACTAAGAGAGCTATTGACCTAAATGTTGATCGACTATATATACAAGTATAAAGGTCATTGTCCTCACTTATTCGCTACTGATGCTGAAGTTTTTTTTTTGTTGGAGCTACTTTAAACACTGTGTGTGTTTACAGCAACTCACGTCGTGTTCCCATGGACAGAAATGTGGCGGCATCTACACCGCCACATACGAACTAAGCATCAAAGACCTGACGTCACAGATCCTGCATCGCGCTATTTAAGTTTACCGCGCGATCATAGAAATATAAATAACAGGAGAAGTGGCATGGGGGCGTGTCTGTGTCCGCGCGACATGGTCAAGTCGACCATGTCTTATGCAAATGGCCGTCTCCGCGAACTAGTCCGCTTTCGACCGTGATCGTGACAAAATATAAGAATGCCGTGTTGTTCAGTGGTTTATTGTAAAAACCGAAGCCAAAACAAAAACTTTGTGAATCATAGAATCACTTACCCTAAGTAAGTACAAGGATTTTACAGTATTTGTCTTTAAAATCACGAAAAACTACAAATCGAAAAATATTTCTTGCCTTTACTATGATATTGTTGTTTTCAAAGAACTCAGCGGCTGTTTTATTTTTGCACTAAATACATTGCTCCTTAACCACTACCTAAATATTATCTCGCTAAGGGACTGGACAAGCAATGTAAAAATCACAAAACGATACTACAACTATACGATGCATCGCGCAGTACGGCCGCTGTGTCTTGCGCCGAGCTAGTGATGTGCTTGGGCAGATCCGCTAACGTAGGCTGCTATCGATGTCGATTGGCGAATAAATTCTTCAATTTGTAAACCGTTTTACCCGGTTGGAAGATCGATGTGAAATAATGTTTTTTACTTATTCTGATTGTTTTACAGCGTAGTAGAGAAATGCTTAAACAACAATCGTAAAGTAAATTAATAAAATTTTAGTTTAATGTCGGTGAAGTGTTATTGGGTTTGAATTATCGTATATTAAGCCTTATCCTCGCACTATCTTTGCTTTTTTTTGGTTGTGGTATTCTACTTCCGTTAAAGTCTTCAAAAGCTTCGAATGCGTTATAGTAATGCGTTAAAGTTAAACCAAATTATCCGGATTTTTTCATTGTTATTTTTTTTTGCTACTTATTGTTTATTTTTATTATACTTAATATTCTCTGGACGTTTTTTATTTACTTTATTTTCAGAACCCCAAAAATATTTTTGTACAATAATAAATAGAAGAATCGATAACTTTACAATTTAGTCAATCACTAGCGTATATGAAAAATAAATTGCTTTTTTACACACACCAATAGCGACCGCTGCTTTTGTGTGAGTAAGTTGTACGGTGCACGTTAAATGCGCGCTGTGCTTGATGGGATAAGGTCTATAATTGATTATGTAGTACGTCTGATTTATGAAATGTGGGTGTGTGCGCGGCTGCGTATCTATTGGTTCATGTGTAGTTGTGGCGAAGTGGTGGGGACAAACTGGAGACATTGGGTTCCGATACATTTTCAACTACCGGGCATATCTCCTTCTTTCTTATATCTATGCGCGCGATTCATATTGTATATAAGACTATCCGACATCAGTCCTTGGGCAATTGCCCGCCAGACATAACACCCGTCTGGTAGGAGGATCCTCCCTTTTCTATGGGGGATGAGAGAACTTTACACCCTGTTCCTCATACCTCTAAATTGGTGACCCCGAATATGAACGTCAACGCAGCCTTCGTGCAACTACTTCAGCGTGACGTCATCAACATCACTCCCGCAAGCTTTCGTGAGGCGAGTCACACAGCCAGCCAGCACCCACGGCTTCAACGGGTATCCTGACTACCAGCATGCAGCGAACGCGCATTCCTGGTCACCACCCTCAGCTTCATCAGCAACCCGGCGCTGTACCACATCCGACGCACTGGATCACAACGCAGCGCCACCCCGACTCACTGGGGAATCAAACTCAAAAACTCAAAACTCAAAAGCACCCTCAATCACCGCAGACAGTTCCGACCCACTGTGAACTATGCGGCACCCGGTTCCGACTCACTGGAACCTCAACTGGCACTGGCAAGCATCGCAAGATACAAGACTCAGCCCACTATCGACCTCCGGTCTCCGGAGGGGAGTGATGTGGCGGCATCTACACCGCCACATACGAACTAAGCATCAAAGACCTGACGTCACAGATCCTGCATCGCGCTATTTAAGTTTACCGCGCGATTCATATATATAAGGCTATCCGACATCAGTCCTTGGGCAATTGCCCGCCAGACATAACACCCGTCTGGTAGGAGGATCCTCCCTTTTCTATGGGGGATGAGAGAACTTTACACCCTGTTCCTCATACCCCTAAAGAAACTACAGAACGCGACCTGCTAAGATCCTTACATACTCCTTTTGCTTCGTTTACAGTCAGACATCTGGTCATACACGCATGCTGGCTGCAATAAGAACTACGCACCATATGTCCTTTTAGTGTGTCTCCAAAATTGGGATAAGGGCAAATAAATTGCGATAAGGGCAAGAGAACGATGAGGATGTGGTCAAAATATTCCAAGACTTCACAGAGACGCTAGCAGAATTGGGATAAGGGCAAATAAATCGGGATAAGGGCAAGATAACGATGAGGATCTGGTCAAAATATTCTAAGCCTTCACAGAAACGCTAGCAGAATTGGGATAAGGGCAAGATAACGATGAGGATCTGGTCAAAATATTCTAAGCCTTCACAGAGACGCTAGCAGAATAAATTGCGATAAGGGCAAGATAACGATGAGGATGTGGTCAAAATATTCCAAGCCTTCACAGAGATGCTAGCAGAATTGGGATAAGAGCAAGATAACGATGAGGATGTGGTCAAAATATTCCAAGCCTTCACAGAGACGGTAGCAGAATTTTGTATCTACTTACGATTACGGTATAGGTACCCTGTTCCATTACAAATCACAAAGGGTCAACCAAAGGCGTTCATCCATTCAACTCTTATTTACCAGTAACGGTCATTAGTCGGGCATATTTGAGGGGTGACATTATCGATCGTGTGGTAGAAAATAAACAATAAACGATTTTCTAGGCTAAGAACTTTTTACTCAATTTACTACGACTCGGTTAATTGTCACGGTCAAAATTTTCTGAGAAAAGTTTTGAGTATCAATGTGGATCGCTAAGAGTAGGTAGGGGAAGACCAAAGAAACTATGAATCGACTGTGTAAAAGATGATATGGCTAGAAATGTAGGGATTACCGAGATGACGACTAATAGAGAAGTACCTATGGAAGAAAAATACATGTTGCGCCGACTCCAAATAATTGTGATAAGAGTAGAAGAATATTATGACTACCTCTAGGCGAGTACAATCGTTTAAAAGATTTATTCCGTTCTAATACCATACAACTAATACCACTGATATTTGTTTGAACTCATCTTTATTTTCTATTCGGAACGGTTCAAACATAAAAAGTACAGTCAGTAAAAATGCTTTGTATGTAATTATAAGACGCTTAATTGAGGAAAAAAACTGTTAAATCCAAAAATAAATGCAAACGTCTAGTTCAATAATAAAATATGACTAATAATGAACTTTATTATAATTTTAGTTCCTTCTTGTACAAACAAAAACTACTACTTTTGCAAAAACATCAAAATAAGTACAATTTACTTACAATTTAAAAATTACAAAATATTGCAGAATTTCAGCTCTTAATTTATATTAATCTGACATAGTTATTGTTAGATAGGTACGTAATGATTTGTAAAAACATTGGAATGAAGTAAATTTGGATCGCATTAAAATTACGATCACATAGAAATATTAGAAAACAAAAAATTTGATTAGGTTTAACTGAGCTGACTCATCATTCATTCTGCCCAGCCTTTTCCCAATCATGTTAGGGTCGGCTTCCAGTGTAACCAGATGCAGCTGAATACCAGTATTTTACATGGAGCGACTGCCTATCTGACCTCCACAACCCAGTAACTGGGTAATACGATACCCCTTGGTAAGACTGGTTGTCAGACTTTCGTGCTTCTGACGACTCGTAACGACTGTCAAAGATCCACGAATGACAGCCGGGACCAACGGCTTAACGTGCTTTTCGAAGTACGGAGGAGTCTCGGTATGTAAAGATGGTCACCCATCCACGGACCAACCCCGGCAAGCGCAGCTTAACCTGATGGATCGACCTGTGCGGCTGTTATTACTTAGCCACGAGCTCCTCGAGCGTTTAACTGAGCTGACTGTACACATTAAATTTAATTAAATTAATAATTAAAGAGTGGTATCCGATTGGAATAGAAAATAAACATGAGTTCAAACAAATACCAGTGGTAAATAAATAAATAAATAATTAAAAGAACCGTTAATAATAAAAGAGAGTTTCCTAAAACATTCGCGAAAACTCGAAACCGCAACAAAAGTGCCATTCCCGTACATTCTCCTAATTCGGTCAGAGCCCGCAAATGAATTATTAATTAAATACAAACAACACTTGGGACAACAAACACACGGTTAATAAAAGTTTCATCCAAAAACGTGTTTCTCAAAGTTTTGAAAGTTTCTAATCATGAAATAATCACAAACCTGTTGAGAAAAGTTAGTTATTAGAACTGTAGCGAAGTGTGGGGAAGTTGTTACAATGGCTTTGTTCTGATCTGACTTCAATGGTGGCCTGGAAAGATGGCCATTGACTGTGTACACAATGGCACTTAGAATTCAACAAATATCTGAATGTAATCTATTGCTCCATTCGATGATAGTCAGTTGGCGACATTTTTTAAATATAGACCTGTATTTATCCTTAATTATTTTTCCTTGAGAGCAGAAATAACAGAGCATCTCGTACTACATTCATTCGCATAGTGTTACTAGTTATAAATAAAATTTAAAAGTCCAGAAAAAAAACCTGATTTCCATAGAAAAGTCTTTGACGTAAACGTTGCAATGAACTCGACTTAATGAAAACTTGATTCTGATCTAAAAACCAGAGAGAAATTGTTTTTTTATAATTTAAGTACTTCATTTGTTTGTTTTGGTTAATTGTAACTTTTTACTAAAAAAAATATAAAACTCTACCGTCAAAAAATCCTGAGATATTCTAAATCCGGCCGCAAAACTGTGAGGAGGCTAAAATCCTGAGGTCTCAGGATAAATCCTGAGGAATGGTAACCATACTTACGTAATACTTCTTTTACTTAAATAAATAACAGACAAAACATGAAATAATAGAAAATAAAATAACAGCTATAATAATTTGAAACCAAATAATAACGTATATAAAGACGAAAATAAGGTTTATTACTAAGAAGAGACTAGAATTACAGAACTATGTTAATAATAACTATTTGTTTCTTTTGTATAACAAGCAGTACTCGTAACAAACTTTATAATAGGAAATTCTCATCATAATAAAAACAAACTCCGCTGCAGATTTTCTTAATGTAGGTCAGGAAGGGAATTCAATGCAGGAATTGAATGCGAACTTTGAGATACACTGTTGCATTAATTCTTATGAATACAGATAATAATTAGATGCCTCCTTTGTTTGTACAACTGATGGATAACAAACATGCAATATTTAGACAGGATGTGGATTATTCACTTAATCCTTCTGTACAAGGGATGATGGCTGAAAAACATGTAAGCTCTCCGCTGTTTGGCAATCATAAAAGCCAAGACCAATTTAAAAAAAAAACGGGTAATTCATTCAAAGTCTCCATCAAATGTGCTTATTAATGCTCCATTGTGTGGCTTTTGTACATGATCGTTTTGGTTAGGGCATGACATTATTAGACCACTGGTCATCGTCCTTTTGCAGTGTGAGATGTGAGATGTTCTGATGGAAATGTATTAATCAAGAAATGTAAAGCAATCAATCTGTCTAGCAAAGCCTTTTCCCAACTATGTTGGGGTCTGCTCCAGTCTAACCGGATGCAAATGAATACGAGTATTTTGCATGGAACAACTATTTGACCCCGACAACCCAGTAACTGGGTAATACGTCTTGGTAAGACCAGTTATCAGACTATCCGGTCCGTCCGTCAGACTATCCGTGTCTATCTCTTCTGACTGGCTACCCGTAACGACTGTCAAAGATCTACGAATAAACATCTTAACCTACGTTCCGAGGCACGGAGAAGTCTCGATATGTCATGGGTGGTCACCCATCCACGAACCGACCGCGGCAAGCGTAGCTTAACCTTCGATCGACTCACGAGCCCCTCAATCAAGAAATGTAAAGCATTAAATTATATTTGAATCGTTCTTATTTATGATAGGTCCGTGTGAGAGTATTTTATTTATTTACAATTTTGCTTCGCCGTATTTGGATAAAATTTGGTAATAATAAACGCGTGTCAAAATATACACATTTAAATTAACATGAGATTGTTGTGTTGATGACATTGTTTTCGTGCAAATGAATTAGTAAGTAAGTAAGTAAGTAAGTATTTATTTGCATAAAACATGGTATACATGTGTGGTGTTACAATAATTTACAATAAAGATCTTACATGTTTTGCCAGAATTGTACTTAGCATGCATATGTTCACTTAATACTAACATGAGAATTTGTTATCCATAAATTCTTTAATACTATAGAAATTTTTCGAGTTTAACCAGTCAAACAATTTTCCCTTAAATAATCTGGAGTTTAAGTTTTTTATGCTGCTCGGTATATTATTATATATACTAACACAATTATATAAGCAGCTTTTATTATATTTAGCAAGCTTGGGAAGATCATGCAGAACGAGTCTCTGTGGATCACGCCGGCTCCTTGGATTAATATCATTGGCTAATATAAACAGGTCTTTATGTTTATTAACGAACATACATATTTCAAATATATAAAGGTTAGGTTCAGGTTGTCATTTCCATGTTCACAGCTCTGTCATCAGTTTATTAATAACTAGTTATTCTTAGCTAGTCTTCTGCCAGCGGTTTTGCCCGTGTGATATTTTCATAAATTATACCTTATTTTAATCAGTGATAAGTAATTTTTCAAATCAGTCCTGTCGTTTTTGAGTTTAATCATTACAAACAAAACCATTTTTTTTTAAATCTTTATAATATTAGTGTAGATTGACCTTTAAGTCAACATCTTGACCTATTTCGATAACATCTTGGTTAATTATAGAGCTATAAAATCAATGTCAAGAGCGAGCAACGCCTACAGTTACGGATTCTCACGCCACCGAAAATCTGATAGATCACAAACATGAAATATTTAGAGGATGTGTGGATTACTGACGTAATCCATTTCCAAAACGAAAAGACGACTTTTTGACATTCATGTGTCAAGTATTAAAGCAATATTAATTTAATGACCTTAGGAATAAATTAACGTTTATAAAGTAGTAGACTTAGGCCACTGGAGTCACGATTTCAAGAAAAAACTTGAAATGTTTTTATAGTAAACTATATTCTACTCGTGGCTTCACCCGTGCTGATTGCGAATCTAAACCATCCAGTGACCTACTCAAACACACACAAAAAGTTGCGTCAAAATGGGTCCAGCCGTTTAGGAGGATATAAAGATAATTGTGTGAAGGTATCAAAGCATGGAAAATCATATATTAAACCACTTAACAAGTGGGTTCTTATTAATGAAGCGTTAAAGGAAGAGAAAGAATGTAAAGAAGATGCTGTTCCACAAACACTGGGATACCTTAATATCGTGTCCTGCGTGTCTTGTTGTCTGCATATTGGAGAAACCGATGGTATCCATACTGAAGAAGCCAAACCCGTAACCAAAATCTAGGCCAACTTAATTTAGACTTATGAGCGTTCATTAATAACCTTCTAAGATGAAGATTTGAAAATACAGTTTTGTCATCATAATTCTCCTGCCCTTATACCAGTTTATTTAGAGTCAGCGCAACATACAGTCCTTTCATACTTCTTCGATTTGTCGTCATTTCTGTAGTCACCAGCCATATCAGTCAATATAAAAAATACTTTTCATTCACAATACATTTTCATTTTCGGAGCCCTTTGAGATTCATCTGTAGGACACCCCATGACCTTTCAGTCAACACAATACCTATTTCAATAACATCTTGGTTAATTATACAGCCATTCAGCAACACAATAAAATCAATGTCAAGACCAGAAACCCCTAGAGTTATAGATTCTCACTCCGTCACCGCTTCGGAAGCTATTTCATCATAGGTATGAAATAAGCTTTGTACTGAACGGTATGGAAATATGACTGGAACAGATAGAGGGAAAAGATGGTTTTATGTGTTATTAAACTGACATTTTCAGTTTTCATTTTTATGTGTTACTTACTAGCTTCAACCCGCGACTTTGTCTGCGTGAAATTTCGTCCTCCGGCCGTCCGCGTCGCATCCCATCATCCGCCCGCGTTATTACTTCGTATTCGCTTAGCGTTCTTTCTGACTTTTTGTTATTTTTGCTCGGCTCCTTAGGGTCGTAGCGTGATCTTATATAGTTTCGTTCAAGCAAACTCAGCTTTATTATATTAGTACATATAGATTATTTTTGAGTATACATTTCAAAACGTTTGAAATATAATCTTTTCCGAAACTCATATATTTCTTGTAAGATATCCCCGTTCCTTTGAGTTATATCGTCAATGAAAGATGAGCCAATACTCACGGAGGTGGAAAATCTCTACATCAGGAAAGATATTAAATTCCCTGTACTCTTTGTGCTGTGTTTATATTTATTGAGTCGCTCGATTTTAATAATAAAAACAAATTGAAATAGAAATCATTTATTTACTTATAATGTAGGTCTACAGAAAAGATGTAATTTCACACAAAATGCATGTCCTAAATTGCGCTTTATTTCCATGCATTTTGTATGAAATTTGAATGGAATAGGAAGCCGCCCGTGCCATGTCCGCGCCCGACACCATTTATATGTGGCCCTAGCTAAAAACATTTTAGGTACTAAACGCCGTCAAATCTCTTTTTAACCGCTGTGAATGAGGTGCCTCCAAATATACTCAATTTTTGGCAAAAAAATCAAGTCAGGTCTGGATTTGTTGGCCTTAAAGGTAACTGGCGAAATGTGGGTATACTAGGTACAGGATTACAGGCGTTATGTTATGTGTATATGTAAAATCAAGTTAGAGTAAGCAACAGACGATAGACATACGTAATTTTTGTCGATCGAAACTGTGGATCATTTTTGTCGATCGATAAATCAACAAGTGATGCTCGGTTTAAACCTTGATATTAATCGATCGTCTAAAAGGAATGTAAAAAATCGAGCAAATCTGTTAGAAACCGACAGATCTTATTGCTTGACAAAACACAGCATATCCAGTGACAAGCGATAGTCAAAAATCGGGCAAATTTGTAGGCACCTTGACTAAAATAACAACACTATGAAATCACTTTAAATACACGACACACACAGCATAATGTTATGCTGAGGAGTGGCCGTTTTGCGCTAATGTGACGCATATTTTACCCCAACTTTTTTATTTTTTGTGTTTGAGTTCTTTATTTGTGACATAAAATATCCAAACAAACGTATTCACTTTCTTTTTTTCTAAATAAACTTTGACATCAAAATAATGTTGAAAAGCCTTTTAGAAATCGCGTACCTACATGCAGCGATGACAGAATATAATCAGTGCGTCCATTGAAACATTGAAGCAAAGCTCTGTCCGGAATCATTCAATCTATCATTACAAGATTAAAATCTAGGCTGGCAACTAGTACTGATAGAACATTATGAAGCTGCGAGTCTTATGAAGGTTAGACTTTTTTAATAAAAATAAACGAATATTTCGTCAAGAAAAATTTACGTCTAAGTAAAAGATTGCCGGAATGAGCTTTTTGTTAAGAAGATGTCTGAAATAATTTACTTTGAAGGATGCCCATTATTTTTTGAACAATTTTCCACGTAATTTTCTCACATTCTTTTATAATCCGATTTGTTTCTCTTGCAAGAAATGTTTCACGCAAGATGCTTGCACGTTGCACATACAAAGTAAACTGCAAGCTGCAATTTTATGTAAAGGAAACTTGCATGGATGGATTTTTTGCACCTTTACGTACCTACACTGGAACTGACAGCTTGCAATTCCATTCCTGGCATAGTGTGGCAGTCATGCTGTGAAATACTTTTAATTTACCTACATACATTATTCAATTCATAAATAAAGAATTCCATTATACGCCGCAAAACAAATAACAACATAAAATATACAAATATCAACAGGAGGAAAATGGCTCCAACTTGACGGGAAATCTAATTTGTACGGAATTAAATTACGTAGGTACCACTTTCTTTGTGAGGATCAACATTCTTTACTAAAACGTCTTTATTGTATTTTGACGTAGATATAACGCTTTATACAGTTATCTTTCTTTTCATTCTCAATGTTTTTCTTTTAAGATGGCTTTAATTTTGGGTTTAAATAAGATCGTGATACTTTTTAAGGTGTTTAAATATTTTTCGGGCTTTGATTTATCATAAAAAACCTAAAGAAGAAAAGAAAGAAAGCAAAAAAAATGCGTTTATTTGCGGTCATACATCGCAAAGAAAAACAAAAACACAAAAAAGAACAAGTTGGGGAAAAATATGCGTCTCATCCACACAAAACGAACATCTATCAGCATAATGCTGTGACGCTGGTTTTCAATAACAGACGGCGTTGACGTGTTGCAAATAAGATACAAAAAAGGAAATAAAATTAATACACAATACAAGTTCTAAATCTATATAATATTCTACGTTCAACTTGATAGAGATAATAATTAAACCATATTTACTAACATAAAAAACAGCTGCAACAGTACCAAAAACTCCCTGTTCATAAAACAAAACGACACAGCTGTTTCGGTAAAGGTCTCTTGAAAATTCAAATGTGACATTTTACCTGTTCTGTTGATCACTTACAAGGGACCCAATCCCATTTCCACGGGGTCAGAAAGGGTACAAAAAGGTTCAGTCACTGGAAAATCAACGATAAAATCAGTACCCACCACGCCTATTTTATCAGTTTGCAAAGATCATAAAATATTATCAGACTTGACAAAATCTCACATGAGACAGTGGCATTTGTGAAGTGAAATTAAAATCGATACACACAAAAGCGGTGCGTCGCGATAGCCGTAGTAAAACCACAGATAATATAATACTGCGTGAAATATATAAAAAAACAGATGATTTTGGTGAATTCCATCAAATTACTTAAATAATTAACTTTGATCCCATAAACATCTGTGTCCGACTGTCCGTACACCAAATTAATATATTTTTGTATAAGCTGTATTTTAGTTGGTATTGATTTCGGACGTCGAAACTATACGGTCGCACACGCGATGGATCCTGCGTATCCGTACGTGTTCGTACGAGTCAAATTCGTCCTGGAAAATGGAAGCAAGTACAAGTGGTCATAGATATATTTCTATGCAAGTGGTGGTATATTTCTATGCAAGTGGTGGATAATATCACCGCGAGCGAATTTCGTCCCGCATGTTACTCGCTCGCTGTCTTCTATTTGGACAGAGCTTTAAGTAATTATTAAGTAAATGTCAAAGTTCGTATCAATAAAGCTTTGATGTTATTCGAAATGAAGGGTTGTTTTCTATATTTAATGTGAACTCTTTTCAATGAGGAAAGGTCTCGATTTATGAATGGAATTTATTTTCATTGTAAACATTAGGGATAGGTAATTCATTTTCAGAAACACAGTTATGATTTTCTATGAGTGGGTTTTAACTACCTACACAGCCTTGTTAAACAATACTTTTACTTTTACAAACAATAACAGATTAATAAGATTTTTGGGGTACCTAATACTGAAGAATTTTCTTTGAAAATGGAGGAACATTTTTGTCCTTCAACAAGCCGTGAAAGGTCAACGGACTTTGTTGCTTTGTATACCTGTCTCAGATAGTAAAATATTCCACGGAAGGACCTACTCATAAATATACTTATACAACTATACTTTCTATTTTATTTCTTCAAGCTACTTATTTATACACTTTATTGTCCACCATCATCACATATAAAATTTTAAATTATTACCTACTACTTGGTCTTTAGCCCTTCTAAACTTGTGGCATAAATTAATACAGATGGTTCACTCCGTAAAATCATTTAAATAAAAAGCGACTTTTACTACGACACAATAAAGTGCAATTCAGGTCGCACAGCGGTAAATAACTAGTTATCTGGAAGATGCCTCTCTTTCTATCGCGTAACTCTTATATCTTCTGACTGTCTTCTGATTTTCGGCCTTTCTTCTCAGAGTAGTCACATAGGAAACGCCGACCTCATCTAGTTATTAAAATTATATTATTGACGTGTAAAAGTGTTTTCACAAACCTACTTATAGAAAATGAAATCATTTCATCATCATCATTTCATTTAATTACGTTTCGCTCACTGAATTGGCCCGACAAGACGAGCCCGCCGGGTACTTGTAGCTTCATATCTAAAATGTGGAGTGCGTCTTCTGTACTATTCTATGCTTAAGGGAACATGAAAATGAATGAGACATACATGTGAACAATAATGGTGAATTGTAATTTAACTTTCTGTCTAGTCCCTATCAACCAATCAACTCAGCCTATCGCAGTCAAAGTCAAATCATTTATTTCAAATAGGCACATAAAATCACTTTTGAACGTCAAAATCAAGTCCATTGCTGGACATGCCCCTAACAGGCTGCGCCACAACACCCTGTCCTCCGCGTTTCGCATCCAATCGGTCCCATACACCTTTTTAAGGTCTAGCCTATGTCCAATAATAATAAAAAAAAGTTAAATAAAAGCTTGGAAACCACACGATAACTTTTCATTAAAAATATATCTTTTCTACAACACAAACGCTAAAGCGAACGCGACGGTATGATCCCTAACATTTTAAGGCTCCATTACGATCGAGATCATTGAACGTTCAAAGAGAATTTCTCTTATAAAAGGAACGAACTACAATGTCTAATAAATTCAATTTCCTTCAAGACAAGCGGCCAAAAGCTCTGTAATGGAAGGCTGCAAATGTTTCGCCACTTTTATTAATTTCAATGTACAAAGGCGTTTGTTTTTTTTATCGTTCGTCTTTTAAATTTTGAATATTAACAGGTAATGCTTGACGTTTCCTTGTATTAAAAACTGAAAAAGTATTAATGTTTTTAAAATATGAATGGCACAATTTTTTTTCATCACAGATTGACAATTTCTTACCCTACTCTTATCGACTTCCTGGAGTAAGACTCACATATTAGGCAAGACCCAATGTCCGTGATTATTATTTTCTTGTTATTCCAATTTAAGGAAACAAGCTTTTGACACTGCCGCTCTTTCAATTAAGATATTCCAAGAAAAAATCCGTATCGTTCGCTATCATTTCATAGCTAGGTACCTACTAGCCTTTCCATTACACTATCCACCATCTCCCTAAAGTATTTCAAAATAAGCAAACATAATTTACACTACAGAATTCTCAGTAAGGCTGCTGAGCTCGCATAAATTCTTTTAAATAGATCCAAAGTACTACCGGGCGCTCTGGGCTCAGATCACAACCTCCGGGCACCGGCTGTGACCTAAATTGTCCAAATTTTACAGATGTTTTACAGTTTCCTCTTAAAGGCGTACTTCGAATTATTCATACTTCAATCTTGGCAGGAAGGTGGAATGTTTACCGTTTGTAATGTAAGGTAATTCAGTCAATGCAGGTAATAATAACTTCGAAAATGGAACATGATTTGTTTTTTAACATTACAGTTATTCGCAGATTTTCCATACAATCTGTATAGGATACTAGGCAGTACCTAACGATTGTTGTGAAAATTTGTTCTGAGATTCTAGCATCTGTTTTTCATGATATATTAGTAGTTGCTGTTTTCCGAATTGTACTTGTAAGTATTGTGGCAGCATCCACATCGCCACATGCGAACTACGCATCACACTGCCGTCAGAGTGGAGTTTCTCCCGTTCTTCTCCATAGCTACCTACTACGCTTTGGAATGGGCAACTAGCTTCATACTTTTGCAAATCTTGCATCGCAGTAGCCCACCAGATACAACACCCGTCTGCATGGTCGGAAGATCCTCCCTTTACTTCTATAGTATTTACAACGTAACTAAAGGCTCGTACACACTGGTGCGATATCGCGCCAGTGTGTACGAGCCTTTATGTTGAACGAGATTTAACAAAGACCCTATGAGCAAGGCTTTACTACCTGAAAAACAGTGCCAAGCTACCTTTAGCTACTGCAATTTATACCTATGTCAAATACCCCAGATCGCAAAGTGATCCAATCCTCGTATCGGACACTTAATTTAAGTAGGTACTTCTATCCCATGTTGCGAGAGGAATGACCTTACAATCACAATGGCGGCCACTCGCAACCTCAGTCGAGTCGAGAACCTATCAGCTTTATGAAGCCAATTAATTACTTGAGTGATAGTCTAGGAAAAGTAGCCAGTAGCACAGTACTCTAGGGAAATAATACTATGTTGAAGTTGGAAACTTTGTTTTTAATATAAATACTGTCCGATGAAAACTAATTAGATTTATATTTAGTTCAGCCCTTCAGTTAGATAGTACCCATTTAGATGATTAAACTTTAGGTAACTAATTAGAAAGTGGGGCGCAACACGTTGTTGAGAATTAAGGCTCCCGCAGACAGGCGCGACGCGACACCTGTAGAACAATTTCCGTGAAGTTTTCATATAAATTGTTCCACCAGACTCCCGTAGGCTGCGGGAGCCTTGAGGTTAACCGTGGTATACATAAATAGATATAGTATTCTCTATTATACCTACAGTAGGGACATACGAAACATTAAAAGTAAATTTTAATAAATAAACCAATTTAATCAGAAGTAGGTGGCCAAAATACTTGTTATTGCTTAGACTTAATCCACAATCAAACAAACACACACAACACATCAATTAATGATGTCTGTGAAATTGCTAAAACGCAACGCCCGTTGATGGCAACAGGCTCGCCACCTATTACATGGAACTTGAATATTACTGGCGAAATGCTATAATATGTCACCCCTGAAAAACTGTTCGAGGAAACCAGGCGTGGTCCAACGTTTGTAAGCACATTATGGTAGCAGCTTTGAAGCTTATTTTCAGCTTCGGACTGTTATATTATGCTGGTGACGATTTTCATGATGCAGCACAATTGATCTAATATGTAATCCATAAAAAAAAACACTCTACTGTTTACTAAAAATCATCCTTGATAGTCTTATAAGAAAAAAAAAACCAATAATATCAATGATATCATAATCACTAATACATAACACCCTCTCACACTACAGGGCGACGGAAGGCGGATTGGCGCCAGGCGGCGATGGAGACATGCCGGTGGGCGGACCCAAGACACCGCAGCAGATCGCGGCGCAGCGTCGACTGCAACAGACGCAGGCGCAAGTCGATGAGGTAAGGACGCTTTATTATCAGCTTTTATATATTTCCAGCATCATAATTAAACAAGTAATTAACTATCTTATAAAAAACTTCAATTCATACTCGATCCAAATGTATGGGACAGCTGATTATTTTTTCGCGATAACGATGTTGGTCACATATAGAAAATTGTTCGGTTTGATGGTCCGTACCCCACCCTTAAATATGATTATACACATATACACGCTTATGTATGACATATATACATATGTACGACATTGTATATACGCTGTACTTACGAAAACCTTAACCATGTTTAGGGTGGATTTCACCAATGAAACTAAACGCAAATTAGTTGCACTGAGCACGTTTAGTTTCATTGATGCCATTCGCTCTTAAAACCTTGTCATAAATTATTATAAGAAACAAACGGTAACGTCAAAAATATGACGCGTCTACGAACAAGTTAAATGTCACAAGGTCCAAAAGTAATCAACGTTTTCGTAAGGTGATGGTTGCTTGCTTACTTGCAAGTTTTAAGCATGAATATAGACGGCTATAAGGAAAGAGAGAGACCAAAGAAAAGATTAATGGATTAATGGGTATAGCTAAGAGGGAAGATAACACAGAGGTGAGGCCTATAGAGATGTATGGAAAATTTGTAATTTGTACCCCAAATACATTGGAATAGGTAAGGGTAGGAGGACGATGATTTTAAAATGTGAACGTTTGACTAAACCGTCGGCCCTTCTAATTGAGATTGGTAATCGTGACATCTGCAAAATGAAAACAGTGCTACCTTTTTACAAAACGTGGTATAACGATAGTTTAGGTGTTAAAGTATATATTATACATTGTAACAGCGAATCAATTTTTGTGCCTTCCCCATAGGACCTTGGTCGAATATTTTTTGATATTCAGATAGCATTTTGTTTACACTACGGATGTTTATATGCAATAGTTTTATATTATTTTCAAATGTATCTATATAATTTAGACATTCTTCCGGAATTCAGACAAAGGATTTTCCTTGGCTTATTTGTTCAAGATCGATAATGACGTTCATAATCTAAAGAGGTGTCATAAAGAATATGAATTAAAAATCTTCTTCAGACCTGTCTCTACACATATTCATTGTTGTGTATCCATAGATCTGTAATTCGTATAGATTAGTGGTGTGAGTCAGAGGCAACTGAGTGAGACATTTGAGCTCGATTGGCGTGGGAGGATAATTTACTGTCTGCCACACGCCCTTGTTCATTCATTCGTTCATTCATTATGATGTTAGAACATGGTTTCAGAATTAAATGCAATTCTCTGATTTGTTTCAGTAATGCCTGCTTGCTAAACTTTGGTTAGAGTTTGGCTAGATTTGCTGGTAACTGTTAAATATTGGCTGCACTGTAGGAAATGGTCAATATTATTGTGCAGAATCTATTTAGGAGTTTAGAAAAGTAGTTACTATTTCTACGAAACGGCTATTTCTTTCCTAAATTTTAAGTGGTTTTAATGCTTAATTCTTCTTAGTGCATGAGCGGCACGTTGCCAACGGCAAAGGCAACTGCAGTCGCCGACGCGTCGACTGCAGTTGCTTCTGCCGCTCGTGTTTAAGAGCACTTAGTGACGGTTTCAACCCCTAAGGCCATTTTCTACACACACACATTTTCCTTGTTGTGGAAAACTACGGTTCATTCGACGTGTATAGACAGTCGTCAATGTTGTATGGATCACCATGTGAAGCTTGTTGATAGACGTATTTTCTACGGCGCGGTTTATTGCCGTACCGTAAATAAACCATCCCGTGTACAAAGAGCCTTACGCGTTCATACTATCATACATATACTACGTATCTACCTATCCAGTACCTAAATTAAATTTAATCTTTATTTTCCACCTCATATACTACATAGATCTTGTTATTAAAACACTAATGTATTTACAATATAAAGGACCATAGATTAGCGTAGTGAGTCAGAGGCAAGTGAGCGTGACATTTGAACCTTGTGACAAGTGTGGGCGGATTATTTACTGTCTGTTGGCACGCCCAGTCACCCGTGTCCGTTCTTTGATGGCGAGCTTATACCTACATAGATTAACTTATTGTTACTTTGTTATTATAAATAAACAGTTCAGTTAATTGCTTGGCATCTCTATCACTCAAAAGAATATAGTTTACGAAATGGTGCATTTAGTAGACAATTACTGAAGAGTGTAGGCTTACACACAACCAATAATTATAGTTTCGGCATGTCTGTCCTCGGCTCAGCTCAGAGCCTGTTAGTACTAGAAAGCTGTAATTTGGCATGCGTATACATATTAATTACGCCGATAAAGAGGTAAAATTAAATCATGAAAAATATTTTTTTAGGGTACCTCCACTACACGTAAAGTGGAGATATATTTTTTTCGTCTATCCCATGGTGTGGGATATCTACGGAAAGGTTGTTCCAAAATATTGTGAGTTTTGTGGAGTCATCATCATTTTTGGATTCAAGGATCCGTTTGCGAAATATTAAGCTTTATAGTGCAAAAAATTCACAGCAGTAGAAGAAATTAAAAGAAAAATTAGCACAGCTAAGTAGGCTCTACAAGTTAACGAGTAATTATCAACCAACTTACATTTGCAGTTGCAAAAATTTGTTCTCCCATACATTTCGTATGGGAGAACATGTTTTTCAACTACAATGTTAAGTTTGTTCTTGGGATAAATTCATCCCAGCTACGGCCTTCATCCCTTCATTGTGCGTGATCCGACACGACGCACTTGGGCGATTTTTTATACGTTATCAATGCACATACCAGAAAAGAAGCTTCTAATATTCTCAAGATTAATTATTTTCGTAAGGCTACTTCGGCAAACAAAACACATGTTCACACTACAGGTGCACCATAAATTCTCTTTTACGACATAAAATGGCCTAATCACAAACGTCACTGCTCCCAGACTCGCAGCAGGAAATTAAACGCCTGTCGAACGACCAACTATTTGCTATTGACACTAACTAAACGTCGGACGGCCCATCCATAATAGAGGGTGAGGGAGAGGCACAAACAAATAAACCGAGATAAAAGCTTTACTTACTGAGAAATAAATTCGCGGGAGAAAGATAAAGTTAAAAGGAAGATATATTTCGTACCTAACCTTTGTTCGTAATTAGATAAAATTGTGAAATATGTAGGTACAGAAGAATCAACAAGACACTCAATGTTTCGCCACTCTAAATTGACCCTTAGAGGTACAGGAACTCTTACGGCTTCCTACCCTACCCTTGATTGTGAGAATTTATTAGGAAATAATTTACCTCGGTATGGATCTTCAGCAAAAACCTTTTGTTCATTTTTAAGGTTTTGTTTCATGATGAGGAAAACCACTATACATACCACTTAGGATAACATTCTTCTATCTTCAATTTAATCTGATAATATCATCCATGTATACTTATTTAGAAATCCTCACAAACTCATTCGATTTAAAGAAATACATTCTATTTTTTTCGTAAATATAACGTAGAAGTTTCATTCCATTGACAATACCAAGCATTTTCTTAACTCCACTCCAACGAAATAGTAATATCATTTCATATTCAAGGGAATCGAGATGAAAAAAGCGTTTTCATAGATCCAAAGATTAAAGTCTTCAATAGTCCTTGTACAGTCACGAGCAATAACATAGAAACGCCCTTAAAATTCAAATTCATGTAGCTACATTAAATCGCAAAAATAAGTATACTAACTGTGCCTAATAATTATGTAAACGTTAAATTGTGTCAAAATGAACTACACATTTTTATCAAATTTTCGTTAACAATAGATTACCAAAACATAATATTCACTTTTAGTTACATAATTATGTACCCAAGGAAATTTCAAAAACATGTATTATAGTACAGTTTCGAAATTATGTAAACAATTACAAGCAAGAGTTTCAAGCAGCTCGAGCTCGGAAATAAGTCGTAACCAAATTGTGATTTTACCAAATTGACAAAATCAGTGAATGAATGAATTGCACCGATCCCAGCGTGGTTTAACCAGACTCGATAAATCGAATGAACCCCCAGATTTGCACTAGCCGCTGGATTCTCATGTTTCATGGGGCTACAGAGGCCATTGCATATCAGAGAGTAGACCGGGTGGCGCGGGTAATGGTACCAAATTGACAAAATCAGTGTACATAAATACAATTATAGGATGTTATTATAATTATTATTTATTTTTAGATTTATTATCATTATTTTGCGTTATTACATATTATTATGTTACCGAAAGTTAGCTAGTAGCCATCAGCGAGTGGCATCGACTCGCCCCCGACTATTAATTGTTTACTACCTGTAAGATAACTCCTG
The DNA here is from genome assembly GCA_914767815.1 of Eupsilia transversa. Classification (NCBI taxonomy): domain Eukaryota; kingdom Metazoa; phylum Arthropoda; class Insecta; order Lepidoptera; family Noctuidae; genus Eupsilia; species Eupsilia transversa. The sequence goes on along the minus strand of OU611893.1, from coordinate 7,851,516 downwards.
AAGAGATCGTGGACAGTCTCGCGAATATCAAGATGCTCCATCTTCGAAAGAAGTATGGGAATTGAGACAGTGTCGAGACCTTTGGATAGGTCTAAAAAGATAGCAAGAGTTTTATATTTATTCTCAAAATGGCCAATAATCGTATCTGTAAGTTCCAGTACAGCATTTTGCGGTGGATTTTTCAGTCCTACAGCCATACTAATTTTTAGAAAGAAGGTTAAATTTATTAAGGTATTTGGTCTACCAAACTCGTTGCAAACTCGTTTGTTTTTGCAGCGTCTCTGGCCAGAAAGAACAGCCTTTTATTGTTAGCTGAATTGTCGTTTGTTTTTTGTTGTCGTGCAGTGCAGCTAACTTTCAATGTCATTTTAATGTATCCATGACAATTTCTATTACATGTATACCTTTTATATACATGCTATTGAAATTGTCATGCATACTTAAAAATTACATTGGAAGTGTAAACTTTTTACTGATTTTGTTTCGTTTATATTACTGTGAAACCAATGTATACCCAGTTTTGACACAGTTTGACGGTTAGGTAATTTAGAAAAAATTGTCGTACACATATTTTTGTAATGGTAGAAGTTAAGAATTTTTAGAAAATGTGACAGTGTATATATATTATTGCTCGTGACTGTACAAAACTATAAGAGCGATTTGTCAAACCCAGTCTCTGACGTCATCGAGTCTGCGCGTGTATCCAATGACGTCATCCTGAATGAAATAGCTCTTGGAATTGAGGCAAGGGTTTTGCCATTGCTGATATCCTATCACTATTCCCATTAAGTATGATTGTGAGAGTATGGGAATTTTGTTTTATATATTATTATGGAGTCTTCTAATAATGTGTCTATGTCCTTAATATTTGAGTAGATATGTCGTAGAATACTAATAAAAAAAGACTTTATAGATAGGTACTTATTACGTTCTTCTTTGTCTTCTACATATATTTGAGACTGAAAAAAGAGACTCTGTCTTTCCTCCTCGAGGCAGCCTCGTCTACTCCTCCTAGGCCTTTTAAAATTCTGTCATTGAATCATCGTGCTATCGAATTAGTTAAAAATTATTCATAACTTTAAATTAATTATGTCATTTTTAATTACAGGTGGTCGACATTATGAAGACAAACGTTGAGAAAGTGCTGGAGCGAGATCAGAAACTGTCAGAACTCGATGACAGAGCAGGTAAGCTAATGAGTCTTAAAGATTACAATATCAATGAAGCCAAACAACGTTAAGAAAAAGAAAAAACTCTGTCATTCGAATGAATTGAAATAAATGAATATAAATAATAAATAATCGTTTTTGTTATAGATGCACTGCAACAGGGCGCATCACAGTTTGAACAACAGGCTGGCAAACTCAAAAGCAAATTCTGGCTGCAAAATTTAAAGGTGTTTAAACTTTTCTGGCTTAAATTATTATTAAAGAAAGAAAAATAAGAAATCTGGCATTTCATAGCACAAACATGTGTAACAAAGTGGTTAAAAAATAATCTTCTTTAAAGGGTTTAAAAATAAACTTATTTGGCGATTTGATTGAAAATAGTCTTCTTTAGAAGGGGTTAAAAATAATTTGCTCTAGAGTGGTTAAAAATAAGAACTACTTTTCTAAACAACACTTTACCGCAATGATTCAAAATCACTGCATTATGAATTGATAGCCTACAATAAGGAACTGTTAACATTAATAAATTGATCATCAAATAAAAGGGTAAGTTTCTTGCAAAACATGAAGGTGGATAATACACAGAATCGATATTAAAGTTTTATCTTTAACACTTACAAAAGCAATAAAGAAAATAATTTAATAGATGTTGTAGTAAATAAACACGTTTCTTCGTTCACGTATTGCAACATTATTTGTGGTTTTGCTTGTGACCAATGTTGAGAAATCTATTTTATCGTCTTACGTTACATTTGTTTTTATTATAAGTTCTTTGACTCATTGATCGAGTGTTTGCAGCATGAGGTCCTGGGTTCGATTCCCAGGTCTGGCAAAGTGTTATTTGTTTTATCTATCTGGAATTTCTCGATAGCAGCCCGGAGTCTAGATTTGTGCTCGGTTGATGACATGACAATAGTGAGCCCCTTATTATATGGGACTTAACCATAACTGGCGAAATGTGAGTGTACTACAGGTACACATTTACCCAACCCTTCGGGGAAACAAGACCTTATGTTATCTTCTTTGAAAATAATTGGTCGGTCTTTAGTGAGAAAATCATTGGCCAAAATTTAATAAGATGCCTTAGTAACGTTGTCCTAAACCTTCCAGATGATGATAATCGCCGCTGTAATTGGAATCATTATCTTGGCTCTAATCATCGGTAAGTAAATACAATTCAACAAAATCAATACACATATTAGTAACATCTCTGTTTTGTTACACATTATATTATTATGTTTTTAGACTAACCATATCATTATTTTTTCCACATTTTCAGCCAACTTTGTGTGAACAAGTTTCGGTAACCGAAGTTTAATTTAGAAGTTACTTGTTATAATGTTAATGAATACTTAGTATATAACGTATGTTGTTAATTTTTATAATAATTACGTTACTGGTACTAAGCCTATGTTGGTAAGTGGGCAAGACGTATCATTTGTCGTTGTTGATGATCAGTGTTGGCTTTGTCTGTTCTATTGTGACTTCGTATATCTGTCTCTATCGAAGAATGTTTCATGCCGTTTCGACATCTTCTAGTTCATATTATAAGTTTGCATTCACATCGGTAGTAAGATTTTTGAGACATACTTCAAATCAAATACTCTCATCTCTTTCTTTTTCTCTAACTAACTCCAACCAAATCTCTTGTAGAGTCTTTAAAGATAATTAATCTATTTATAAGTTTTCTTACTAATAACTTGATGATCTTCTTCAAGTAAACCCTGATGTGAATAGTAACTTATATATGAAGTTCAGCTTTATTTTGCAAATGTGTTTTCTCTTGTGTCTGGGATTGCTCTTGTGGTTTAATTATATATATTATAAAAAACATTATGCAAAGACTTAATGAAAAATTAGAAACTAGATCTTAAATTGCTTGATATAAAAAGTTATTCTACTTTTATCCAAGAATGCGATGCTTGTCCCAGATTTACCCCCAATTTAGTTTGCTTTTCTTAAAACATGCGTTACAAATTGAAATATAATTTCCATGAAAAACGAAAATATATATCGAGAAGGGGCTCGCTTAAAAATTAAATATGAAAGAAAAAGCTTCAAACAAAATATCTATAATTATCGTTATTGCTAATTGGTGCTTTCAACGCTTTGAACAATATGAATAATAAATTAAACAGTAATGCAAGTCGCACTACGTATAAATTCGATGCAAGAATATGGAAAACTACTATTAAAGATGGCCCTAGTGTATCGATTGACATGCCTAAAAAAAAAAAATTGTCTAGACTTCTAATAAATCCATAATTTTTTGCAATCGCGATGGACCACTTTATTGGAACACTGAAGTGAAAATGTTCATAATTATTATTATTATCAATCATGATCACGTCTTTCAAATCATCGGTGTGTTTTACATTACAAGATTTTTATCATGATCATAAACGATTTGCATGACGAAGAGAACTAAACAGATAAAATCACAAAATATTATGTTCTAATGTGTCGTTTTTCTAATAAAACTCACTGATTATTGCACATATTATACATATTAATGAACATACATACATATTGTGAATTCGTCTTGTGCTGCTAAAATGTTTTTATTCTTGAAAGTGATTATTAAAAGTGTTTTAATATTTTCTAGGTCTGTAAACCACCTAAATGAAGGATTTGAGGCCGAGGTATGGATTAATAACAGGTACTTTTATTCCATTATAATAGTGACATATTCCATAAGCGATGAGGATGTCGAACCTAAAAAGAAAACTGGGAAGTTTACCCTTACTCTGGGTGACAAGGATCTTTGTTTCTTAACGTCTTCCTCTTCACTTTCTTAATAAATAATATTAAGTAATCTAAAGACAATAAATCTGATCTTAAAAAATGTAAAGATAAAAATAAATTCGTTAAAGAAAATTAAAATAATTAATTTTCAGGAAACATAACATCTCAGCTGCCGTAACATCTGCAAAGAACTTTGAAACAACTTTAGTTTTTTATTGTTTTTTTATAGAAATTAGTGTTGTTATTAAATGTCCTCTGGATAATATCACCAAAATATATCCGATGTTTTGCCTACTAAATATCAACTATTTATCCTATCAAAACTTTTTGTAAATTTCGAAATCACGCGTCTTTGACATGATTTCTTTTATATCACTAACAAAATGCTCTGTGTAATACGAAATATAGTATTTTTAGATGATCTTTCTTTGTTAAAAATTTTACCACAGAACTTAATATTTGCTATTAGATAAGACTTATCAAAAATACAGAAAAATCTCTTGAATATTTTTACTTTTTCGAAAATAGGCTGTTTCATACAAATGCAATGGTATAATTTCCATTTGGACCAAATTTCTTGGGCATTTATTTGGGGTCATTTCTTTTTGTACTTTTTTTAAACATTTAAATTGTTGAACTTTGATAATATCTACTGTCTACCTATACAATATGTTTATCTGCTTGTAAATCCTACCACTTTATAGGTGTTATATGAATAGATATTTACACTTTATAAATATCCAGTCCATTTATGAAATGGACTCTCGGTTGGGCTGGTTTCTGTATTCAAAGTTCCAAGTTATCACAAGTAAAATGTAATACCATTTTGATAGCATAGCGTGTATTGGGCCCATGTTAGCAACACAGCGGTTAGTTAATTATTTACGTAATATGTTTTAATCGCTTTTATAGCTGTAATCTATAACCGTGATCTCTATTTGGAACGAAAAATTTGTACTTAATCAAATTGTTGTTTGTTTAAGTAAATTAGAGTATATTAAGGACTTGTGCTATCTTGCGTTTTTACATAAATTGTAATCGTAACTGGCCAATATTAAAAAATATAATCTATCCTGTGTAACTACAGCAAATAATGCATTAAATATCTTTTTACTGTGTGTGTATTAATGTATGTAAAAACAGCTTTGTAGTTAGAAATTGTAAAAATTCACACTAGGTAATTAGATGTTTCAAATAAATAGCCACTCATTAGTTATATTAATCATATAATCATGGCTGAACTACATTTGGTTGTGGTCCGCATACCGTGTACATTTCATCGTAATATCATTTTACTTAACACTGTAAACAGCACAGCACCATCGCGATTGCGGTGTCGACTAATATAAATACCACGTAATATTATAAAACATGAATTAACGCGAGCATCGACCGAATGTAGTTGTGCCTTTACATTTACTATATAGAATCATAGTATTGGGAGGATTGGCCAGTACCTATTAAATAATATAGGAAGGAAAATATGGGATAAACATTATCATATTAAAATCGGTTCTCCGTATACATAGGTAATATTTTCATATCATGTATGGAGACCGATTTTTAATAAAAAGTACGTAAGTTGCACATCGTTATTGTTGACAGTCTCATTAGTGGGAGAAATTAGATCGTAATTTATAAGTATGACGTCACGGATTTGAAACACAATATTTTAAACTTGCAACACTTACACGCGGAGATTTTTGTGCGTTGTCTTGCCAGTATGAAGACGGCTTCTCAAACCAATTCAATCATCTTCAAAGTAGTTTAAGCGTCATATTTCTACTACCTACTCATCTGAACGCCTAAAATGCCTAGACATTGTAGATCTAATGTAAATAATTTTCTTAAATAAAATAGGAACACCTATATTGTTGGCGTAATATTTTTACTCTGGAAGAGTTTCAAGAGTAAAAAACTGAAACCTGAACATAATATCATTGAAAGAAACATCAAAATTGGTTTTGTAGCTAATGAAGAGGGTAATTATTATCAACAAACAAACGCAAAGGGGAAGTAACGCAACCGTGGGGAAAACTGAATTTCTCTTTTATATACAAGAATGTATTGTATTGTGTTTCAAAAACGATGACACCAATAACATTCACTGTAAGGTAAAATGATAACACACCAGAAGTATGTTATGGGATTAGATAATAAATAGGCTGTTACTTATAGCGTTGTTTACTACATTGTGACGTCACCACTAGTCAACGTTGTTGCGCTATATATTTTAAACAACATTGTAGGTACCTAAGCCATAGCTATAAGCATTGTCATGAATATAATTAAATGAAATAAAAATGTTGTAACTGAAAAATTGCCTTATTTACTAAACCTTATTCTATTGAATCTAGTTTTTTTTCCACAAGATGATAATATTATTAACCCGTCAAAATCACACTCTTTCGAGCCTACTGTACTGCTTTTTACACGTGCAGCCTGTGGGCTAGATATACGCAAAGATCGTACAACGCTCTCCGCGTTCAATATAACAATGCTTTTAGGATACTGGTGGGGCTGCCCCGTTTCTGTAGTGCGTCAGGGATGTTCGCAGATGCGCATGTAGATTGCTTTTACGCAACAATGCGTAAAAGGTGCGCTTCCCTGGTGCGCAGGGTGTGGAGCAGCTCCAACAGTGTCTTAAGCTTGGTTGCGAGTCGCCTGGACTGTATGTACGTGGGTCACTGTTGTGCCGTCTCTCATGGGATGTCGCAACGGTGACCAACCGTTATTTCTTGTGTTGTTTTTCTTGTTTTTTGTTGTGCTTACTAACATAGTCGTAAGTTTTACTAACAATTTTATTGAGTCATGGTTACTCGAATAAAGAAATTCTATTCTATTCTATTCTATTATAATAGCCAAAAGCCAAAGCCCTAAAAAGAAAAGAAAGAAAGAAAATACATGTATGCAGACAATTAACCTGCAACCTGCCTCGTTAGTCTAGTGGTCACAAGCGCTACTGCTAAGCATGAGGGTCCTGGGTTCGATTCCCAGGTCGGGCAAAGTGTTATTGAGATTTTCCATCCGGAATTTTTCAATAGCAGCCCGGAGTCTGGATTTGTGCTCAGGTTGATGGCAATAGGCTTGCCCCCTATTACATGGGACTTAAACATAACTGGCAAAATGTGGGTGTACTAAGGCACACCTCTGCCCAACCCTTCGGGGAAACAAGGCGTGATGTTATGTTATAATATGTAACTAAAATAAACAAACAAACAATACCTGTTCCTTCTCAAAAACGATACCTACGATAATAATAGCATGAACCTAAGTATTATTGCTTGCAAGAAGGCGATTCCCAGAACCCTCTCTACGAATTGCGACTCGACTGCGGACCAAAGTAGGCCGTTGCAAGCAAAATCTAGCAAATTGGGGGATTATAAATCCCACCAATACCAATTTCATCAAATAGTTCCTTTGCCGTATTGTTGGCCCCACTGTTATACTTTAACAAGGGACCTAGCATCGTAGCGTATGCCGTACAGCCGTACCTTATTGTTCGTCCTAGAACAGTGGAGCGAACATTACGGCATAGGAACTATTTCATGAAACGCATTATTAGTGTTAATATTTTTTTTTTTTTTTTTTTTATCCACAACGGGGAAGCTCTTGGCCAGAATCTCACCTGATGGAAAGTGATGATCAGGCCGAAGGTGGAAGCGAGCTTCATCCGGAATCCTCTACCACAGAGGAACTGGCTATCTTATCTCTAACTGCCGGAACACAACAATGCTTTTTAACATTGTTGTTAATATTTTGTGGTTACAGGCGCACAGTTATAAAAATCAGGTTTAATAAACACACTGTTCCAACTAGCCAATCAGATAACCTTTTTTTTCAAAACTTCTTCCTTATCGATTGATGAAACGTAATTTGTGTATGGTCCCGTCCCTGATGATCCTCCCTCTGTTATTACCAGCTCAAAAAAACTACTGTCAATCTGTCATTAGTGTCATAACCTGCTGATAACGTCAATGTCATTTGATACGTGTCGAGTGGCGAAAAATATTTGTAAACTAATTATTTTTTATTAAAAATACTATTTAATAATCAGACTTAATAAAATCACATGTAAATAAACTCGCCGCTCTTCATATTCTTTAAAGGTAAGGTTTTGTTGTACATCTTTACTTTACGTACAAAATATTGTGCAGGATTTCACAACATTGTTACACCGACTGATCAAGGGTATGTTATTCTTATTTACCTAAGTATCAATACTGTAAAACACCTACACCGGCCACTTTTACAATGTTTTTTACCCTTTGCCTTTTTAAATTTTGTAGGCAAAGGAAGCTATGATTGAGTTACCTCGGATAACGAGAGCCCTAAGGGCACACACACAACTCGACAAGCCACGGTGTTTGAAACCAATTGTAGATCCGACAAAGCCGGTGAATGTGAAGAAGAAGAACTTACAAAGGTAACAAAACTGATATAATTATTTTCAGTCTACATAAAAACATTTAAATTGAAAAAGTTTTATGATCAGCAGCATAATAAATTATTAGAAACAATATTTATTTTACATTATTATACCTTATTCATGAAACCATATAATTTCAAGCAGATAGACTACATACTTGGCATGTAAACCACGGTTTTTGGTATTTGTATTAAGTAGAAAACTTATTAAAATAAAGATTTATGATAGCTTTGATTAATTTGATCAGTATATTAATAATTACAATTCCATTTATTTCAGGTTCAAATCTTACACAGACATTTACACCTATGTCAAACAAAATGAGCCTAATTCAGCTGAAATACTGAAGCTCTTTCCTCAATTAAAAGATGCCTGCAAAGTCCTTACTGGAGACCAACCTGATGAAATCATAGAAGATGCCACAGTGCTTAGCCTTAGGATGTTCCTAAATCAGGATATTGTGATGCTAAAACATTTGTCACAGCTAAGGCAGACATTTGGGACTGTAATGTCTGCTACAGCTAATAAAATTTGTGAGGTGAGGCACATTTATTTATATTTATTTATAGTATGTGCAGGAAGCTGCACAACATAATTATTTAGGAACCAAATGTTGACATGAGGCAAGAAATTAGAGACAGGTGGACTTTATGCCATAGACATTCTCTACCTGTTAACCTTTGTATATTGTGCTGATTCATTCTGCATACATTCTAAAATGACTATTCTGTGCTTATTAGTAGAATTTAGGGAAGAGGAGGAAAGGAACAGAGAGTGTGAAACATATAATTTTATGAAGAAGTACTGTGTTTTTGAATTTTACTAATTAGAATGTTTCTGCACTGCATCCAACTCGAATCTCGAATTTGGCTTCAGATCAGATGCAGTGCAGAAACATTCTTATACTTTGCATTTAGACAATAGTCATAATGTATTTCAGATTTAATAACACAGATTTACATTTTCACATTACAGATAGTAACAAAAATATCTGAACAGCTGAATGATGATACTAAAGACTACATAATGGCTGAAGAGGCTGAGTCTAATAAAGAGAACATCAAACTATGGGGAGAACACATACAATGTCACTTCATACCATACAAACCTACCAAGAAGCCGCTGGCTAAGCTGACAAGCAAACCTGCAACCGCTAGCGCCTTTGTCACTGACTTTTCTATGAAATATACTAGTGAGAATGCTGCTAAAGCTAGTCTATCTAAAGTTCCTGCAGCTACTGCCGAGTCTAAAGTAAGTTTGTTATGGTATACTTATTGGAAGCAATCTCAAGGTAGAACTTGAAATAATACAACCGAATAACACGTTGACTACTTAAAAACAATCATAAATATCCAAGATCTAATTTAACAAAACATGGAAAATAATTCATCCAGTAATTGTTTATTTTTATTTAACCGTTTATGCACACACATACAAACAGACAAGAAGAAAGGAACAGAAAAATACGTACAAAGGGAATGCTTATTTCTAAAGAAATCTCTTCCAGCATAACTGCGATAGGAAAGTTCAAAAAAGAGATATAGACAACAAAGAGATGTAGTGTAACAGTAGAATAGAAAAAAAACAATTCACTAATTTATTAATAAACATATTATATATATTATATTATATTATTTATTTACATTTGCAGTTCGGCAAAACCTGGCTAGAAACAAAAGTGAAAGGGCAGTACGAGAATACATCAGGCATATCAAGCACTGACATCCTCCAATCAATCATAACATTACTGAACTCACCCAGAAGTAACGATGAAATGCAGAATGACCTGTTTGAGTTGCTTGGCTTCGATAAATTCGAGTTTATACTGGAGATTCTCGAGCATAGAACGGATATAATTAATAGTTTGAAGGCACCGCCGCCGGGGCCTACGCTGTCTGAAAGTAAGTACATTACAATTCTCTTAGTTCATGTTACCCTATTGAATGATTATTTCATGAAATCATGACATTTGAGGCGTTATATTGCTGATTCTGATGATTATAACTCTGTAAAGCTGCTATAATTGTTATGGCTGCGAATCATATTGTAATCAACATACAACCTGAAATTTACAAAAAAGTAGGAAAATTTGAATTTGGGGGGCTACCTTAGCTTATTCCCCTTAAAGGCTTTTGGCTGCTTTTAAGGGGATAAATTCAAATTCAAATTATTTATTTCAGACATGAGTCCATAGTGTTAGTACCGACAAGATAACTTGGGGGATAAGTGTGGGTTTTTTTTTTAGAAGCGGGAACCTTGTCTCTACTCAGTTAATTTATCTCATTCTACTTTTCAGTGCAAGCAATACTCCCGGAAAACAAAATGCCGCAGTACCTATGCCAAGTGTCTGTGCTTTCTGAACAAGAGAAGCTGTTAGCGAAATTGGTGAGAAAAGAGGAAAAGAAAGCAAAGAACAGGAAGAATGATGATGATGAGGAGGAACAGGAGATTAATATTGGGCAGATGAGGGCTAAAAGGTATTGCAATTTTGAATCTAATCTAAACATTAAGCTGACTTTTTACGTAACTAAGGGTGAATTCGACTAAACAGGAATACCTTTTATACGCGGAATAAGCCTTCTCTTCCGAATAAATTTTGAATTTTTGACAGTTTCTCCATACGAAAACTGTCAGAAGTTAATCTTATTCCGCGGATAAAATTTATTCGAGTTTGGTCGAATCCGCCCTTAGTCATCATAATCCGCCTTTATGGTATAGACATATCAATTATCAATTTCTAGGCTTTCCAATGCCGATATCAATTCCTTTTAATATAAGACAAGACTCCTCCAGGTGGAGGACGAGGAGGGGAGGTGGAGTGGAGGGGCTCGTGTCTAAGTGATAACAGCTGCATGGTTCGATGGATCAAGTAAAGCTACGGTTGCCGCGGTCAGTCCGTGGATGACTGATCATCTCAACATACGGAGACCCCTCTGTGCCTTAGAAAGCACGTTAAGCGGTTGGTCTCGGCTGACATTCTCGGATCTTTGACAGTCGTTACGGGTCGTTTGAAGCCCGAAAGTCTGACAACCGCAGTCTTACGAAGGGGTATCGTGATACCCAGTAACTGGGTTGTGGAGATCAGATACGCAGTCACCCCATGTAAAATACTGGTATTCAGCTGCATCCGGTTAGACTAGAAGCCGACCCCAACATACTTGGGAAAAAGTTAGGCAGATTGACTAGACTCCTTCAGGAGTAGGTCATTTTATTTTAATCCAGTAAATTATTACTGCGGTAATTATTATTGCTAAATCCCACATAAAAGTTGATGGAAAATTTACTGATCACACACTTGATCAGGCTTACAGATAACAAGGTAATAATAAATTTGAACTTTCAGGTTAGCAGAGCTGTCAAAACCAGTGGTACCATTTTCTACATCAAGATCATCTAATAATGTGGACCCAATTCTACAGAAGATATCGTATTTCCAAACAAAAGTGCAATATCCTAATGTGTATGATTCTTCCATTAATGCCAAAAACTCAGCTGGTAAGAAAATTTAATACTGTTCTATTCTGCACTTTCAGTTACAAAAGCACTGATTTGGTCATTTTGTAGAACCATAATCTTTTTGTAGTTGTTGTTAACCATCACTTTATTTTGTATGAAAAATGAAAATGAAAAATAATTAATACGCCAGTTGATTCTTTCACATGGTCTCGTTCATAGCCTAGAATTATGCGATATTAAAAAAAAACACCTTGTATATTAAGTTACTAATACCTTAGAATAAAAAATACTTTTAAAATCCAGGTTTCGTGTCTGGTCTCAAGCTTATTCTGCCCGAGAACGCAATAAGGAAAGACAACAAGGAATATGAAGAGGTGACAATACCTAAACACGACGCAGCGCCTCTCACTGTTGGCAACCAACGTGTGCCCGTTGCTGAATTGGATGAGGTAAGTCATAGATAGAAAACATAATGCTAAACAAACAAATTTAAAAAAAATTAGTGTCTGGCCTCCCCCTTAAGACCTAGGCCAAATATTTTTGATATTCGGATAGCTCTTGACATAAAGAAGGGCCAAAAAAAAAAAAACTTGTTTTATTGTTTTATTTCGCGCGTATTCTTGTGTATATACAATACTAACGAACAATTTCTACAATTTTTATCTGTGTGTCTGTCTATTTGCTCCAGCTAATCTCCGAAACGGCTGGGCCGATTTTGACGGGACTTTCCCTGACTGATAAATGATGTTATAAGGAGTTACTTAGGCTACCTTAATTTTAGAAAAAGAAAATAGGGCCTACGCGTGTGAAACCGCGGACAGCAGCTGGATAAATGTAAAATTAAGGAAACAAATTAATTCGATTTTTTGCTTGCCTTTGCTAACACATACGTTGTCCACCAACCCGCACTGTGTCCCTCTCCCTCTCACAAAGAGGAGGCCCGTGTCCCAGGAGTGGGGAGCAATATACCTAGGCTGTAAGATTCAGAATCCTTTCATTTTTCCAGAAAAAAGGCGTACTCAATAGTATGCCTTTGTCTGACTTTGACTATGTTAGAAACCCCACATGAAGTTTACTGCTCGTGGACGTTACTGACGCTACAATGCATCCTCGCGAATAGTTTTGAGCTGACACAATATGAATGCCACAGACACGGAAAGGAAAAGCATAAAGCATGTTTTTTTTTTTAATCTTAAACTGATGGGATTCCATAGAGGTTTGAATTGTACTTCTTGTTTCTTCACAGATCGGTCAAATGGCCTTTGAGAACATAAAGGAGCTAAACAGAATCCAGTCCGTGGTCTTCCAAACAGCGTACAATACTAATGAAAACCTTCTGATTTGCGCGCCAACTGGAGCCGGTAAAACTAACATAGCGTTGTTAACTGTAGTGCATCAGATAAAACAGCATATTGAGAATGATGTAATAATGAAGAACAAGTTTAAGGTAAGCTTAACTTGCTTAATACTAGAAGATTCTACAGAAAATGGTACGGTCAGCTGCAGAGAAATCTCACCCCCTAGCAATGAAAAAATACATTGCTAGGGGGTGAGATTTCTCTGCAGCTGACTGTACCTTGATATTAATAATGAAATAGTCTCTGCAATTGTGACTTTTATGTCATTAACATAAGACTTAAATTACAATAATTGACACATGTTTGTGAAATGTGTAAACTATAACAGAAACAACCCCCTTCAATTAACAAAACAAGAGTGCTTACCAATTTTAGTGTTCCTTGCGGATCCCTTTTACTACGGTTTCGCTGTCCGTTCCTCTGTCACAGGGATGTACCTTTTGAACCGCAATAGGTAGACCCTTGAAATTTTCACAGAGTGTGTACTTCTACTAAGGCCGCTATAACAATAAATAATAAAAATTAAAAGGGTTCCCCATACAAGAAACGTACGTGTTAAATAATATTGTACGGTGGTTCGAAACCCTTCATCTGTGAGTCCGACTCGCACTTTGCCGCTTTTTCGTATTCTATGTAAACTAGATATTTATGAATGCTGAAGAAACCTTAGACATTTCTAACAAAACTAAATTGTCAGCATTTCCTGAGGTATACTGTTTTTTTTCTACTTCTGTCATTATAGTTAATTAAAACGGTACAACCACTACCAATTACATTGATTGACATAGAAACATAAAAAATATTAATATAGGCATTTTTTATATAATTTAATTTAATGAAGACTTATAATAATAATATCTTTTTTGCCCTCTAGATAATCTACATAGCCCCAATGAAAGCTTTAGCCTCGGAAATGACGGCTAGTTTTGGCAAGCGTCTTAAAGGACTCGGGATATTAGTCCGAGAGCTGACCGGAGACATGAAGCTGACTAAGACTGAAGTGCAACAGACGCAGATGATTGTCACCACTCCTGAGAAGTGGGACGTTGTTACTAGAAAGGGAGCTAGTAAGTACATCATGAATATTAATAACTAGCAGCGCCCCGCGGTTTCACCCGCATAAGTCTCGATCCCGTGGGAATATCGGGATAAAAAGTATCCTATGTGTTAATCCAGGTTATAAGCTATATGTGTGCCAAATTTCATTCAAATCCGTTCTGTCGTTTTTGCGTGAAAGAGTAACAAATATCCATGCATCCTCACAAACTTTCGCATTTATAATATTAGAAGGATTACAAGGAGTAGTGGTGGCGTAGTGGTAACGGCCGCGACTTACGAGTTGTAAGATCTTAGGTTCGAGCCCAGTCAGGCACTTTACTTTGTGTAAATGATTAAATCACAACAGCTCTCAAAACGGTTAAGGAAAACATCGTGAGGAAACCGGCATGTCCTAGAACCAAAAACTCGAAGATATGTGACATCTACCAACCCGCACTGGACCGGCTTGGTTGATTACGACCCACTCCCTCTCACTGACAGGAGGCTTGTGTCCCAGCAGATTATAGGCAAATTATGATGATGATGAATACTTACCTACGTTTTCTGTAAATGTTTGCAATCACAATAATCACAAAAGATAATTTGTAATTCACTGGCGCGCGTCATGTGACTCTTATGTCATTGTCATAAGGTACAAATTGGAATGATTGACGCGCTTTCTTGAAATGCAATATTTGTAACTTGTGATTCAATAGCAGATTTATTGAGCAGGTTTTAGAGGTATGAGGAACTGGGTGTAAGGTTCCCTCATCCTCTATAGAAAAGGGAGGATCCTCCGACTAGACGGGAGTCGTGTCTGGCGGACAACTGCTCAACGATTGATGTCGGATAGTCTTACATATGTTGATCGCGTGGTAAATTCTAATTGCTCGATGCAGGATTTGTGTGACGTCAGGTCTTTGATGCGTAGTTCTCATGTGGCGTTGTAGATGCCGCCACTGTTTTCGCACACGGTTTTCGCACTTAGACGAATGAAAACAAATTCGGATTAATTGATTGCAACAGTAACTGTATTTTCGTACCCACAAACTATAAAATTTTATATTTTTCTTCACAGCCGACACAGAACTAGCATCAATAGTCAAGCTAATCATTATCGATGAGGTTCACTTACTGCACGGCGACAGAGGTCCGATTGTCGAAGCGATTGTCGCGCGAACGTTACGACAAGTCGAGTCTACGCAAAACATGATACGGATAGTTGGACTATCTGCTACGTTGCCGAATTACTTGGATGTTGCTCGGTGAGTTACAATTTGTAAATTATTTATCATGGCAATAGTGCCCGTATCGACTAATTGGTAGTAATTGAAAATGAACTCTATATTCTTTTATTTACGGTAGAAATTGGTATGAAGAAATGAAATCACGAACAATCCGATTGGGTTGTGTGAAAGTTGTGTTTCTATGGTCGATTAGGTGTCGAAAGTCTGATTATCATTGCTGACCTAAAAAAAAATATTTTGGTGAAATTAAAACCTGTCATTTCATGTGATTGTTATGTTTACTAAACCTTCACGAAAACATTTATTTATTAATCTCCCTTACAACTATTATTTCAGGTGTATACCTAATGCGATAGCGCGGTCTTAAAATAAATTGCATTTCGATGCCTTAATCATTATTTAACACTACGCGAGAAGGGAAGTTTTTCTTTCAGTTAAACATGTATGAGTAACAGAAACGAACACTCTGCAAATCCAAACTTTTCACAATCAAAAGCTTGGTACCTACCGTATGTTTGTGTTCATTACCATATACTAGAAAGTGCTTAGGTAAAACCAACTTATAATTTCTTTATTATATGGATATAGAAGGGGCTCGTGGCTAAGTGATAACCGGCGCAAGGGTCGATCGATCAGGTTAAGCTACGCTTGCCGCGGTCGGCCTGTGGATGGGTGACCATGAGGGGTCTCGACCGTCTTTACAAACCGAGGTATGTAAAGACGGTCGAGACCCCTCCGTGCCTCGGAAAGCAATTAAGCCGTTGGTCTCGGCTGTCATTCGTAGATCTTTGACAGTCGTTACGGGCCGTCTGAAGCTCGAAAGTCTAACCACCAGTCTTGCCAAGGGGTATCGTATTACCCAGTATGTGGGCTGTGGAAGTCAGACAGTCAGTCGCTCTATGGAAAATACTGGTATCCAACTGCATCCGGTCACTCTAAAAAGAGTATTATTTAGTTATTTTGGGAAAAGGCTAGACAGATTGATCTTTCACATCACTAATTTTGGGTGTCTTGTTGCAGATTCTTACGTGTAAACCCGAACATAGGTCTGTTCTTCTTCGACTCTCGCTTCCGTCCGGTACCATTGGAGCAACAGTTTATTGGTATCAAGGAGACCGGCAGCGGTGGAGGTTCACATCTCAGACAGGTACATTCAGTATTATGATAAAAATACACATCACGAATAGAACTACTTAGGGCGGATTCGACCAAACAGGAATAAATTTTATCCGCGGAATAAACCTTCTCTTCCGAATAAATTTTGAATTTTTGACAGTTTATCCATACGAAAACTGTCAGAAGTAAATCTTATTCCGCGGATAAAATTTATTCCTGTTTGGTCGAATCCGCCCTTCGTCACTAAGGTCCAGAAGATACCTGCGATAAGACCACTTAAACATTATTGCATTTGTATCAAGTAGGAAATAGTAAACAGGGTCAAATTAAATTAGCTAGAGAAACTCCGCAGAAGTGATTGGAATCGATATCTAAACATGGTAAAACAAAAAAAATATGATTTGATGATAATTTATTTTAAGGTCCACGACCGTTTGTAGTGTATTTGCTTGAAAAATCAGTTTTTGTTTCTGTCATTTTCTCAACTCATACGAGGGTAAGGTGACAAGTTCTCGGTCTGACAATGAAAGACTGCGATTTTCAGTTAAAAAATAATTCTCTTTTTGTACATCTTCTTTGACTTCAACGCACTTGGTCCAGCGCTTCTTCAACATCACTATTCCTTCCCAGAAATGAGAGTCTGGAAGGTTATCGATTCCCATCAAATCTGTGGAGTTTCGTTAAATAGTTTAAGTTGACCCTGTCTCGTCTGATTATTTCCAACAAATATCTGGAATGATACATAAAAAAAATATTTTTAACTTAAATTACTTGCTAAACAAAATATCCAGAGCCATTTTCTTAAATAATTGATTTGTTTTTGAGAAACGAATTTTGGCCTAGAGCAGATCTTTTGAAAGCAATCCACCTCGTGTTCTTACCTGAGATATGAGTCTAGATGGAGCATCACGTGTAACATTTTAAATTCGACTGGATGAATAAACCCCTTTATCTGTGTAAAAATTCTCACCCACCCAAAACTTCAACAGATGCAAGCAATGAACGAAATATGCTACGACAAAGCGGTAGACATGGTCCAAAAAGGCCACCAAGTAATGGTGTTCGTCCACGCCCGTAACGCCACCCACCAAACGGCTATGGTCCTCAAAGAATTAGCCCAGAAGAAGGGCCATCTCAAACACTTCGAGCCGGATGATACGGGCGCGTTCCTTAAAGCTAAGAAGAGTATAAGTAGTAGTCCTAATAAGGTACTGGCTGAGCTGTTTGTGAGTGGGTTCGCGTGTCATCATGCTGGTATGTTGAGGAGTGATCGGTGAGTACCTCTGTCTCTGTCTCAATAGACCATTTCAGACACCAATCTACATGATCTGACCAAGATTATGTCTGGACTTTAAAAGAGTTTATGACCTCTGAGTCTGTTTCGGCCTTTCTTCTCAGAGTAGTCAGATAGGAAACCTCGTCTAGTTTGTTACAATATTTTTGACGTGTTGTGTTTGTACTACTACTATCTATTTACAGAAAATAAAATCTTCCATTTCATTGTCTTTATAACATTCTAAATAATGAAGTTATAATGGCTACTCTTAAACGCTAATTTTCATTTTTCGATAAGGCTCGTATGTGGTGCTGGAGATTTCTATAAAGCATGCCATAGGGCCCATGTTTGGGGTACCGTGTTTATTAGCCGATACGGAACTATTGCGGTATACGGAGAACCTGCACCGCACGTTTAGCAGTTGCTTTGAAGGCTCATTTTCTTTGGGTGTGAGTTTCCGCAAGCTTTTTACCGACCGATGAATTTCATTGGCTGCTACGTCCCCACAAACGGTATACCGGCCGAGGCTATCGACTTTTGATTTTCATTAGTCATTAACCCTCCTGCGGGGAGCCCACGCATTCTGTATATAGAACGAGTTATCGTCTAATGAAAATAAGCCATATTGAGGGGAGGAATTTCAACTAACCTTTTTTTTTTGGTAATCGTATATGTCGTGACTACCGACTTTGTGAAAAAAACAAAAATAATTGTGGTACACTTTTTTCATTACACAGAAGACAGTAACGATTTACATTATTGTTGCAAGTTATTTTAAGCAATACCGATTCAGGAATTATCAAAAAAAAAAAACTTTTTTTTTTTGGACATCGTTTTTTTTTCTTTTTCATATAGGAGCTTCCTTCTATATTAGCTATATTCTCATAATTTGTTTAACTTTTTCAGAAACATGGTAGAGAAATACTTCTCAGAGGGTTACATAAAAGTGTTAGTTTGTACCTCCACGCTGGCGTGGGGTGTCAACTTACCGGCACACGCTGTTGTTATTAGGGTAAGTACAAAATAACTCACTCAATAATCATTAGAACTTCTGGTTATTTGTATTCATACCATGTCTGAACTAATCCTAATTTTAGATTGACATATTATTATCTCATTTGCACCTTTAAATTCATGATTTAAAATTTATTATCACTGTCCTTGTACGCTTTGATTCTTTTATCATGTTAAGTACCGATCGGATCTTTAAATACAAAAAATCCTTATCACCCGCAAATTGTCATCCAACTCATTACAAAAAAAACCCTATTAACAATAAAGAAAAAACAAAAAAAAAGCTAATCTTCGTTCGCAGGGCACAGAAATCTACGACCAAGCCCACGGCACATTCGTAGACCTAAGTATACTGGATGTGCTACAAATTTTCGGCCGCGCGGGTAGACCACAGTTCGACACATCTGGAACCGGCATCATTATCACTACACACGATAAATTGACGCACTATCTCAAGTCCATGACCAATCAGTTCCCGATTGAGAGCAACTTTATCAATCTGCTGGCGGATAATTTGAATGCTGAGGTGAGGTTAATTTTCTTTAATGTTTTTTTTATACCTGCTGAAATTTAAAAAAATGCTAAAAAGATTTTTAAAAATCCCAGAGAGAATATTAGCCATATAGGAACAAAAGCCGGACTCAAGCTGTACTATTGACACAACTTCAAGGATCTTCTTGGCTATTAAAACCAACAGTTAAAGTTCTTTGAAGATCAAATATCCTGGATTCTGTATGTACGAGTACTAATAACGCAATGTTTTTTTTTATTTAAGGTCGCTCTCGGCACTGTAACTAACATTGATGAAGCAGTGGAATGGCTGAGTTATACCTACCTATTTGTTAGAATGAGGATCAATCCACAGGTAATTTGCAGTCATATATTCTTTACTGAAATTTTAGTAGCACTCTGGAGTGTGGATTCGTGCCCGGTTAAGCTCTACTGGGTACAAACTCACTTTTGATTTCAGTGGAGATTAGACTCGCCCTTAGGGGGCCCTACATTACCCAAGTTAATTATCGGTTACATGGGACCGATAATTTACCCGTTCAAGGAATATAGACCGTTATGATGGTATTGTGGCGGCATCTACAACGCCACATGTAAACCATGCATCAAAGACCTGACGAAATAAATCCTGCATCGCGCAATTAGAGTTCACCGCGCGATCAACATATAACAGAAGTCTTATTCCCAACAGCATCGTTAGGCAGTTGCCCGGCAGACACGACACCCGATCGGAGGACCCTCCCTTTTCTATAGAGGATGAGTGAACTTTACAGCCTGTTCCTCATGCCTCTAAAGTATATAATTTATTTTCTAGGTATACGGCCTTACATACACGGACGTGCAAGAGGAACCGATGTTAGAAACAAAACGGCGTGAACTTATAACAGCGGCCGCTATGCAACTTGATAACACACACATGATACGGTACAACGAACGAACTGGACAACTTAATGTTACTGGTAAATATTGTCTATCTTTACAAAATATGAGTGTTTTTGACTTCCTTTCATAGCCGGTTACCGAACCCCCTTTTTTTGCAAATAATACTTGTACCCAGCGATAGTGATGCTAATAAAGGTCATATTTTGTGTTTATTTTATTTATTTTTTGTTTTTTAAACGTCACACTAAGAATTTCTCCTGTATTGTGGGTGCGTTTTCAAACATTTAAACTCACATACAAAAACAGCCAGACCCGGAACAATTACTTCTAGGTCATACCAATATTTGTTCCGTGCGGGAATCGAACCCGCGACACGCAGCGCAGCAGTCAATCGCTTAACCACTGCGCCAACAGTGCCAACCGTTGTCAAAGACTAAAGAGCGTTGATTCATGACTCAAATTAAACAATTTTTTTTTTTCTGCCTTTCATAGATCTGGGTCGTACAGCAAGTCACTACTACATAACTTGCGAAACGATGGAGGTGTTCAACACTATGGTGCGCAAGTCTATGACGCAAGGATATGTGCTAGAAATGCTGACCAGATGCTCAGACTTCCAGCAGCTCAAAGTAAGTTAAACTACATATTTTATTTTAATATAAACTCAGCCTATTGCAGTTCATTGCTGACCGTAACCCTCCCCCAAATCGGTTCTGCACCTTCCGCAACAAATCTGCCCCTTTTTTTTGGGTGGGAAATCATCGAGTAACTTCTCCCGCTCTGGGCGGAACGGTAGGGCGTGTCAGACTCTTACTGACCTGCCTTTGCCAGCTTTTAAAGCCGTCGGCCCATCTTATCCATCTAGCTTTTGATAAAAAGTTAAAAAAAAGTGTCAGTAACATAAATGCAAAACCAACATTTTTTTTTATCGTTTTTTTTTCATAATTTTCCTTTAAGTTGCACCGTTTCTACAAATCTGCCAGCAACGATTAATCACACTAATTCTGAATAAAATTACCTAACTAAGCTACGTTAAAATGTTCCAATTTATTAATGATATTTATTTCGCAAATTGGTTTTAAATAAAAACACTAACACGTCAAATAATATTTTAAACTTGATGAGGCCGGTATTTAATCTAAGAGAAACACTTGTCAATATTTAATAAAACTTAATTATCCAGGTAAGAAAAGAAGAGCTAACAGAACTATGGAGTCTTAAAGACCAGTACGGCGAGCTTCGCATTGAAGATCCTCCGGAAGATATTCATTGGAAGATCAACATATTACTACAAACTTACCTGTCGAGGGGACGCGTCAATGGATCGTCGTTACAGTCTGACCTTAATTATATTAGTCAGGTTTGTAAAAATACCCCAAACTGCACTTTATTTGGCGTATTTGCCAAAATATGCTTATTATTACATCGTTTTTGTGCCCGGTTGATGGCAATAGACTCGCCCTCTATTACATGGGACTTAAACATAACTGGCGAAATGTGGGTATAGAACCACCTCCGCCTAAACCCTTTGAGGAATACAGGAGTGATGTTATGTGTTATTATATATATTTCTAGTAGAATAAACTTTATTTTGCGTCGGCGCAATAAGACAGATACACATTACATATCGTCGCTGATACTGTAATACCGCGTAACTAACAACAGACAATACCGCGTAACTTACATTTCGCAAATTTTACAGAAGAACGAAAAAACTAAATAACTTCTGCTGTACTTATCAAATAGTAACTAATCTAAAATTTGATACTTTTGTAATTCCGCGGTATTATCCACTGTTAGTTACGCGGTATTGCAGTATCAACGACGATATTGAATAATTAATGTGACTCTGTTGTTCCACATATGCGGCACTATTGGCAGCTTTATGTTTTGTTGATAATTTACTATTAATATTCCTGAAAATTTACCAAATTGTCTCATTGTGTATCTGTGGAGAACGTGGCTGATTTCACATTTGTATCATTTCTGTATCCTATCTTTTTGTAATTCTTAATGTGTAATTGTTTGTTTTCCCGAATAAATAAAATAAAAACTTGCCCCTTCTGGAATTATTGGTGTGATTTCTTCTGGCAAGCCATCATCCAGCCAAATTCGAACTAAAGCATCTTTTCTCTTTATCAAAACATACATTTCCTTCACAGAACGCCGTCCGCATAATCCGCGCCCTTTTCGAAATCACCCTTCGCAAGAACAACGCGTACATGGCCGGCCTGTACCTCAAGATGGCCAAAATGCTAGAGCTTCAAATGTGGGACTTCTACAGCGACATGCGGCAGTTCAACTGCTTCACTATCGAGACGTTGA
Organism: Eupsilia transversa; assembly: GCA_914767815.1. Lineage (NCBI taxonomy): Eukaryota > Metazoa > Arthropoda > Insecta > Lepidoptera > Noctuidae > Eupsilia > Eupsilia transversa. The sequence continues at coordinate 7,828,951 of OU611893.1, read as the reverse complement.
AGCACATCGAATACCCGATGTTGAAGCCCGATCAGATTCGGGACATGGATTGGAAGGAAGTTGGTAAGCCATCTTAGAATGTGACTTTCGATGAAATAGTTAATAGTGAAATAGTTTACGATCAGACCCCGAGACTATATTTAAAAAAACATTAAAACCGGTTTTATCAATATTGCTCTAATCTAATCAATAGTTATAATACTTTAATTTTAAAGGATTATAATTATTCCGCATTCAATTTTTCGGAGTAAATTCGTCTCGGAGAAATAATTTCGGAGAAAAATTATAATCCTTTCAAATTAAAGGATTATAATTATTTCGCATTCATCTTTTCGGAGCAATATTGATAAAACCGGTTTCAATATTGTTCTTTTTCGCAGGCGATCTGTTACGCAACCCGAAAAACGCACGTCATCTCAAGAAGTGTGCAGATGAGTTTCCGCTGTTAGAAATGGAAGCCAGCTTGCATCCTATAACGCGAACTGTCCTAAGAATACGACTCTCTATTACACCTAATTTCAAGTAAGTGCTTGAGTACAGTTTGTTACATAAAACTTTTTTAACCTACACCAAAGGTTTGTGGTGGCATCTACAACGCCACATACGAACTACGCATCAAAGACCTGACGTCACATAATTAGAGTTTACCGCGTGATCAACATATATAAGACTTCCCGACATCAATTGTGGGGCAGTTGCCCGCCCGAAACGACACTCCTGGTCAGAGGATCCTCCCTTTTCAATAGACACTATTAAAAAGGGTGGATCCTCCGAGCAGACGGTTCACGGTTGAATTATTGAATTGAGGATGAGTGAACTTACTTACTTTGACCTATTTTTTTTTTACCTGTCGAAGAGACTATTTATTTTGTGTGTCAAGACAAGAATGACACTCTCGGCATACTGTCTTTATATTTGCTCCTTGTTTAGCGCCCCATATAGCACATTCTCATTCTGATATAACGAATACATTGCAAACAAGATCAATAATCAATAATAGCAGCTATACTATTCCCAACCATTTATTTAACTTTTGACATATACACGCTTATGAAGTTCTGTAATTATTACATTAAAAACCATAGTGAAAAAATGTAATGCTTTATGTGCACTTTTTTATTTTATAATAGTGACGTGACGTGATTATAACCGTAAAGTTAAATTGATTAAAACTTCTTTGTAAATAAAATCGATTGTTTTTAGAAATCGAGTCAGTAATGCAATTTTGACATAACTACTTTAGCTGTCAAAAGTTAAATAAATGATTGGAAAGATTATATAGCCATTTTTTTATACAGATGGAACGACAAATACCACGGCAAAGCGCCCGAAGCGTTCTGGATATGGGTGGAGGACCCAGAGACTGATATCATGTACTACCACGAGTACTTCCTCATCACTAAGAAACAGGCAAGTGTTCTGTTGGCACGAGATACATGAAGATATCTCGTGCCGTGGTAAAGTTTCGCTAGACGTACTGAGGCATTGTTACTCGTGAGGACTATCTTTCTGAATAGTTTATACAAAGCTTTTCTTTGTTACTGATTTGAGTTGAATGGTGTTTAGTAGGACAGATATTAGATAGACTACTCGTTATTATACGCACCATATAAAAAACAGATATACAGGGTATTCGAAATTACCCCATGTATGTTCCGTGATTTTTTGTAGTTTTCGAGTTATTTTGTTCTTTGTAGTTTTTTAGAATCTTGTGCTAGTATATTTTTTATAGTTTTCTGGGAATAGCCCTGGGTATGAGGAATTCAGATTTTTGTTTTGGACGTCACTATTTGGACCATTCTGTATATAGGTATTTCATATGGTACACATAATAACGTGTATTCTATCTATCTTATTAAAGACCATTTAACTCAAATCAGTAACAAACTATTTAAATATTTTACATAGGATGGCACAATGGGCGATCTTATTGCTTAAAGCGATCTTATGAAAACAATCTTTAGTTTTCTCTTTTTATCTGGTGTGTTATATTTTATATGTGTTTACAGGTGATAACAAATGAGCCACAAGAATTGATAATAACAATACCAATCAGCGAGCCTTTACCGCCTCAATACTACATCCGAGCGACATCGGAAAGGTGAACATTGTTCTCTATAACACTAGTAAACAAGATGCTTAAAACATCAGAGCAAAACAAGTAAATGTATAAGCTTTTAAATCCTTCAATATGTCATTTATTATTATTTTTACAGGTGGTTGGGATCAGAAAGTGTATTACCACTTACATTCCAGCATTTAATACTGCCGGAGACTCATCCACCTCACACAGGTACTATAAATCTTTATTTAAAACCTTATTTCGATGGGAATAAGATATTTTTTGGCCAAAGCCGTGATTTTTAAAATTTTATCCTTTATCAGGTTGCGTGATAAAAATTGCACGATTATACTTTCTAAATGGTAAACTAGTTTTTCTGTTCCACTCAACATTGGGCAGTTAAATTGGGCGATCAATTTTATTTAAAAAAAAATAACACTACTTGACCAGATAATTCTATGATAAGACTTAACTCGTGGCTAAGTAACAACAGCCACACGGGTCGATCCATCAGCTTAAGCTACGCTTGCCGGGGTTGGTCCGTGGATGGGTGACTATATATACCGAGACTCCTTCGTGCCTCGGAAACCACGTTAAGCCATTGGTCTCGGCTGTCATTCGTGGATCTTTGACAGTCGGTACAGGTCGTCAGAAGCCTGAAAATCTGACAACCAGTCTTACCAAGGGGTATCGTATTACCCAATTACTGTGTTGTGGAGGTCAGATAGGCAGTCGCTACTTGTAAAATACTGATATTCAGCTGCATCCGGTTAGACTTGAAGCCGACCCCAACATAGTTAGGAAAAGGCTAGGCAGATTGTTTTGGTAAGACTATATAGTATAACTAAAAAAGTATACTCATTTCAAATCTTCCCCAGATCTCCTAGAACTGCAACCACTACCAGTTACGGCATTAAACAACCCCAATTTCGAGATGCTTTACAACTTCAGCCACTTCAACCCCATACAGACGCAGATATTCCACTGTCTCTACCACACAGATCATAATGTCCTACTGGGAGCTCCCACTGGCTCGGGGAAGACTATTGTAGCGGAGGTGGCCATGTTTAGGGTGTTTAATCAGTATCCAAATTGCAAGGTATAGTAACATTTTTTTTTTAAATCAAGTAGGAACCTAAAACCAAAAATTCTAAGACATTGGTGCCGATTCCCTTGTTCACAAACGAAACTAAATTTAAGTTCATTGCATATTTTTCTTTCTATTTCATTAAGAAAAGGACAGAAGATAAATTTTAGTTTAGTCCTGTCAAATTAATCAGCGCCTGACGTAAATTGACGTAAGTTTCGTAGGCAAGTTTTTAATCACGTCTAAATTAGTTCACCCTGTATTGGGTCTCGTTTCGCCTCGCTCACACTCTTTATGACCACGCCTGCTAGGAAAATTGACTTTCAAAGTATTCGTGTTAACTAACCAAAATATAATATCGACTGTTAGCTGTATAAAATGTCTGTCAAAATTTAAAATAAACTAATAATAACTTTCAGGTGGTTTACATTGCTCCTCTCAAAGCTCTTGTAAAGGAAAGGATAAAAGACTGGAAGGTGCGCCTACAAGAAAGACTTGGCAAACAAGTAGTTGAGCTGACAGGTCAGTAAACGACACAACTAAACACATCATACCACCTGCCATCTAATCTCTTCACCGCCCTTGGTTGACTGGTAGAGAATGCCTAAGGCATTAAGTCCGCCTTTGTACAGTGGCCAGCACATCAAGCTACTAAAATCTGTCAAATTTCTGTAGTAGATTTTAAACTTTATCGCTTAAGCATTAGGTTCAAGTTTGATTGGGAAAGTTTAACAGTTTTGGGTAGCTTGATGTGCTGGCCACTGTACCTTATTGGGTGAAAAGTAACAAAAAAAAAAAACCAGCATTGTCGTCTTTGAGTGATGATATTAATGTTCCCAACAGTGAACACAGTTGATCAAAATTATTTTACATATTTGAACCAATAAAACGGCACGATTTGTCCCATCCTTGTCTCAAAAGACCAAGGTGCCATTTTCTTTTGCATACTGGCCCTTTTATTTGACAGTTCGACCAAAACTACCTTTGAATCGATGCATCCCAACCGCGTGGTGGATCACAGCTTATCCCACTTTCCCTCACATAAAACAAGCATAGGCAAGAGCCTGTGCGAATCTTATAGGCAGGGACCGAAAACCTTTATAAATTACGGCACAAGTATCGAAGAATTTTGGTTACTTCTACGACTAAGGTTACCACTATCTGGGTAACCCAGGAAGAAGAAACATGTTACCTCTTTTAGGTTACCGTTTTAGTACCGCTTACACACACACACACAGGCGATGTGCGAATGCCGACGGCACGTGTAAGGGAGTGGTAATTTTTATTTCGATTACCGGTATTAATATTGGTTGTATTCAATTTAAGGCAATCTTTAAAAATACCTGTAAAAAATTGCTTATAGGCTGATTACGTCACACATTATACTCTTAATACCTTTACTTACGTCCTTACTTTCTACTAGTAAATTCAACCGAGATTACTTTCGACACCTGAACTGAAAATAACACAATCAAGTTACACATAATACTCAAACATACATATTTTTCCATCTAGGTGACGTATCCCCTGACATCCGAGCAATCCGAAACTCGCATGTCATAGTAACCACCCCTGAGAAATGGGACGGCATCAGTCGTTCGTGGCAGACAAGAAACTACGTGCGGGATGTGGCGCTCATCGTCATAGATGAGATACATCTGCTTGGAGAGGATCGCGGGCCTGTTCTAGAGGTCATTGTGTCCAGGTAAGGTTGCAAGCCTCATAGTAGCCACTCCAGAGAAATGGCACTACTTGCTTTTTGGTTGCGTGTGCTAGCTGACATATGGCTAATCATTAAATGTATGTTTTGTGTTGTAAATGATTTTGCGTAGTTGCGTACTATTGTATAGAATCATTTTTTTTTTGTAACTGAACAGACAGCTGTAGGGAGTTTGTTGCGCCACTTCTTCTTCCCAGCTAAAGCACTAGGAAGTGGTGAAGGGTGGGCGTTTTGGCCACCGTACTGGACTGTCTTATGTAATTTGGACGTTCGAAAAGTGCTGATTCTTAGCCTAGTTTGAATAAATGACTTTTGATTTTGCGAGATGTGGCGCTCATTGTCACAGATGAGATACATCCAAGCGTCAATTTGATTCTCAGCCTTAATACCTATTTAATTTATATTTTTATTTTACTGAAACAAACAGAAGGGTAATTCTGGTGTTTCAAAACGTTCAAAATCAAATAACATCTCGGCTACAATCAAGGACAAAAATTTAGGTAAATTAGAGATATTTTGAGACCGAGATTAGAATATTCAAAAGTTCTTAAAAATGATTTATTTTACCTTAGCTCGAAAAACAAGACCATTTACAATTTCGTTTCAGAACTAACTTCATAGAATCCCACACAACACGGAGACTGCGTATCATTGGCTTATCAACAGCTCTTGCTAACGCCAAGGATCTTGCCAACTGGTTGAATATCGGAGAAATGGGGCTGTATAACTTTAGGCCTTCTGTCAGACCTGTGCCTCTGGAGGTATGTCATGAAAATAGTTTTTATTTGTTCCTCGCTAAAGTTGAATTTAACTTTTAGTTTTGTAAGTGAGATAAGTCAAAACTATTCGGAGATCTCAACTACAGCAAACCCTTGTGATCCAATGTGGGTATTTATTGTTTTTGTTCTCTAAATATTTTAAACAGATTCTATACTTCATTTATTTTAGTATTAGACAAATAACGACATTTATTGTGTAATATCTTTGAAATAACTGCACTTTAGAGTTATTTTTTTAATGTAAATGGTAAATAGATTACATTACTTTCTATTGAACGTGAAATAATGGAGTTTATTATAGATTTTTATAGAAATAACGAAAGGGTGACAACCGTTATTTGTCTGATGATATATGATAATGATAAATGATAAATGATTTATTTTCTGTAAGTAGGTTTGTAAAAACACTTTTACACGTCAATCAAATTGTTTTAAAACTAGATGAGGTCGGCGTTTCCTATCTGACTACTCTGAGAAGAAAGGCCGAAACAAACTCAGAGGTCACAGTCTCTTTTAAAGTCCAGACATAATCTTGGTCAGATAAATGGAGTATAGTTTAGATCCGTTTACAGCAGCTTGACTCAGTTAGTTACCCCCTTAGATAACTAGATTACTATCTTTGGCATGAACAACTTTCACTAAGAGATTAACATTGAAGTATGAAAAAAAAACAGCTAGTCTATACAAAAGTGTAATTAATACCTACACGATCAAAATGTATGGAACGGCTGTTTCATATTTCGGGGTTGGTCCAACGTAAAAAAAATTAAAGTTTGTCTCGGTCGTTGAATACGATCTTATAACCTTACTCCATCTCACAGGTACACATATCAGGTCACCCGGGTCGTCACTACTGCCCGCGTATGATGACGATGAACAAGCCTACCTTCCAAGCTATACGGACCCACTCCCCGTGTGCGCCTACACTTGTGTTCGTCTCCAGTAGGAGACAGACTAGGTAAGTTGTTCAATGTAATTCTCTTATTTATACTAAATATTTATTAGTAAAGAACCATGACTCCTGCCAGTCTTTTCCCAGTGGCTGAGTTTTTCCTATAAGTCGGTCAGTACGGTCACATTGAGTAGAAAAATGATCGAGCAGTTTTTCTTTGACAAATTAATAATGAACTAAATTACAACTAAAATAGAGTTGAAAATGACATGCAAGAGATGTTTCCCTAAGGCGTGTGAATAAAGCATTATTTCCAATTTCCAGATTAACAGCCCTAGACCTGATCGCGTACTTAGCAGCAGAAGACAATCCAAAGCAATGGCTACATATGCGCGAATCTGAGATGGAACAGATTCTTGCCAACATCCGGGAATCGAACCTGAAGCTCACGCTAGCGTTCGGTATAGGGATACATCATGCTGGTCTACATGAGAGGGATAGGAATACTGTTGAGGAGCTGTTTATTAATCAGAAGATACAGGTGGGTTTAGTGAGAATTATTATTATTTGTATATTCTGTCCCATTCCTAGGCAAAGCCCTCCCATTATTTCCATTACTACTCTCAGAAAATATTATACAGTATGCTTATTAACTAAGGCGTTCCCGATATCGTTAGCGTCCATACATGCAAAAAAAGTTATTACACTTCGACGCCCCCAAGCAATAAGTCGGTAATCGTAAAACTAAAATTTTACAGGAGAAATGTTTTTCTGTTTTTGTTGAATAGCTTTTCAACGAGTCGAAGTAGTGAGGTTATTGATACATCAAACGAAAGCTAATTTTTTGTTTAATTCAATGATTATTTTAACATTAGATTTTTTGCGTGAAAAGCCTTGCAATTTAAGAAAATAAATATAACAAAAATATATTTGGTAAATTGTTTAAGTAATATACACTTACGCCATTATTGCAGTAAATTTGTAAACAATGTTGATACGTAACATTACAATACGGACTTTTCCAGCGTAATTTTTCATCTTGAAGACGATACGTAATTGGCTATTACGGGTGTTATTGTGGTTATTTTAAATTCACACAGTAACAGTATCGTTACAGAACATTGTTTTTGGAGGAAAATTCTGAAAAATATTTTTGTGTAATCATCCAGTACTAATAATTTTTAATCGAATTTTTAAAGTGTAATATGTCTAGGTTTACAAGAAAAGACTGTAGATGATGAGTATAATAACGTTTAATTATTTACTTTAAAAACCTTGTTAATTACCCTTTTTTTTTTTTTTTTTTTTTGGGTGGGAAATCATCAAATAACTTCTCCCGCTCTGGGCGGAGCGGGAGGGCGTGTCAGACTCTTACTGACTAAAACCCACCCATGTTCCTTCAGTTGCCTGTGTTGCCAGGGGCCACGGTATCCCTTTCGGACTTTCCCGCAACCCCGGCAGGCATCGGCCCTGGTGGGCCCCGCCATTGGTGCTGACATCTCTTTGAGGCGCGCGTGGAACACAACACGCCGTCGACCCGGGCCTGGTCCTTATCGGGGGCGAGCTACCCATTGCTCACCGCCCGCAAGCCGGCGCCTAAGGTGGCCGGGAATCCTCCAAGGAGTCCCGACGCCCAGGGCGTCTCCTACGGCGGCTAGGCGCGTGAGGGCGCGAACTTTGCCTCTCCCTCACGCGCTCCGCCTCCTCCTTTGCGAGCATTACTGCTCCGCAGAAGGAGGTGACGGCTCCCCATTCCCTCTCGCTCCGTACCATGGCCTGGACCAGGGCCGGACGCGAGAGATCTCCACCGCCGATGGCCTCCACGAGGACACGGCGGTGCTCTGCCCAAGCCGGGCAGACCTCCACCGTATGCTCCAGCGTGTCCTCCGGGCGATCCACACAATGGTGACACCCGGGCGCTTCCTCCCGCCTTATCCGGAACAGGAACCTCCCGAAACAACCGTGTCCGGTGAGGACCTGTGTCAGGCGGAAGGTGAGGACGCCGTGGCGCCTCTCTAGCCACTCCTCAAAGAGGGGACTTATCGCCGCAATTGTGGCGTGCCCAGCACTGGGTTGCGACAATCGCACTCTCCATGTCGCCATGAGATCCCGCCGAAGCTCTGTCCGCTGTGCCACGACTTCTCGCGGCAGCGGAGTTACGCCCCGGCGTTTCGCCTCCTCGCGCCACTCCCATATGTGCGCGAGGACTTTCGCCTCTAGATCCCACGGCGGCAATCCGGCAAGGAGGCTCGCCGCCTCACCCGAGACCGTGCGGTATCCCCGGACAAGCCGGATGGCCATGACCCTTTGGGACGCGTTCAACCGGCGGGCTGGCCGCAGCCTCAAAGAACGCGCCCACACAGGAGCCCCGTAAAGGGCCATGGACCGCACGACCCTCGCGTAGAGCCTCCGGCAGGAGGCGTTTGGACCCCCCAGATTAGGCAGGAGCCGCTTCAAAGCAGCCCCAGCCTTCTCCAGTCTGGGAGCCAAACGTCGGACATGCTCCACGAAGTTCCACCGGCTGTCGAGGACAAGTCCCAGGTACTTCATCGTCGACTCGACGCCGATGTGAACCCCTCCTACCGTTATTTGGGAACCCAAAGGTGGCGCGTTCCGAGGACCATGAAAACACATGGCCTCGGACTTGTGTAGGGCCACCTCGAGTCCCAATTGCCGGATCCTGTCGACGATTGTCGCAACCCCGCGTGTCGCAATTTCGGCCGCCGCCTGGTGCGACCTCCCCTGCGCCAGGACCAACGTGTCGTCAGCGTAGCAAACCACGCTGACGCCGTCGGGGAGGTTGGCGCGCACAAATATAATGGCTGCGTGTTAAAAGTTTCAGATAAAACGTTAGATTCATCAAAATAAGACTTATTATCATTTGACAACTGATGGAAATGAAGTAAAGTTTTCTTAACGCGGCAATATGTTTCCTTCAGCTTTGATTGACGGACGGATGGACAGTTGGTCATAGTTGACAGAGTGATTAGGTGGGACTTTACATAATACAGTAGCTTCCTGCGAATAAAGAATCGTCTTGAAGACATTATTTATTGATGTTTTAAGACAATGAACGGAGGTCTCGAGCTATCGAACTGCGACAGCTTGAGACGGTGAATGTGTTTGTAAGAACTATAAAACATTAAAAGAATATGAATAAATCAGTTCTATGTTGTGGCGCGTGGCGTAACAAACCAAAAGTTGAAAGGAGTATCATATTAATCGTTTATCTATTTCATTGTTCATTACTTTAGTTGATTCCTTTGTACATGTCATATGGCAGATCAATCAGAAATTGTCAAGAGACATGGCATGCTATGACCGTAGTCTCTAAAGTCATTATTACATTTCCTTCTTCGAATTGTATTGGAATTTTCCTAGTGATTTATTAACATTGATTCCCCTTACGGTCTGAGCCGACTCAAAATAATTCGACAACAACAACGTGCTAGCGTTTACCAAGAACTGCACGAAATTCATTCAAGCCAATAAGTCGGTAATAGCAACTTACCAAAATTAAATACGAAATACTCGTTTGTATTGATACGTAAAGATACTTTTCTCGACATAATTTCGTTTTTTAATTTCCCTACAATATAAGTGTTTTTCATGATATCTTCGTAAATATCACTACGAAAAATGTGAAATAAATTACTAAGATGTATCCCAACTCATAGGTTCCGAATTTGACATAACAATAAAAAGTCCATAATAGCACATTACCGACTTATTGCTTGGGGGCATCGACTTAATTTTTTTTTAAATAATAAAATATTAATAAAATACTAATCGTAAAAGAAACACTATATGCGCACTTGTCACACTGCGCATTTTTTTAAATTTTTATATAATTATAATTTTTAGCCGGGACCAACGGCTTAACGTGCTTTAAAAGGCACGTAGTGGTGTTGGTATCAAAGATCCACCACCAACCGTGGCAAGCGTAGTGTAACCTGAACGATCGACTCGTGCGGCTATTATAACTAAGCCACAAGCCCCATCAAATCATTCTAATGCTATCTTACCTTCTAGGTCCTGATCTGCACAGCCACACTAGCTTGGGGCGTGAACTTCCCCGCCCACCTCGTAGTGATCAAGGGCACAGAGTACTACGACGGGAAACAGAAGAGATACGTCGATATGCCTATCACTGATGTTCTGCAGATGATGGGCAGGGCTGGACGACCACAGGTAACTAAAATAGAACAGAAAGCCAAGCCTCGTACTTAAAAACGTGCAAATTCAAGTCTGAATCTCATTACAGCGACGATGAATGTCAACACTTGTCAGAAAGTACAAAAATACGGGAATTGCCCCTCAGATTACCGTAATATTCACCTTTGCAAACTTGAAAATGTAGAATACTCCGAATTAAGGTTATCTTTATATAAAACTAGCTGCCCGCCCCAGCTTCGCACGGGTAGTACTTATCTATGGCGTACCTAACCTAACTACCCTACCTAAAACCTTCTCCTGAGAATAAGGAACACAACAAAAAAAGAATTATCCAATTTGGTCCAGCCGTTCTTGAGTTTAAAAAAAAATTACAACGAAAAGTGGCATTAATTTTTATATATATAGATAGATGAAATTAAGTATCTCAAAGTTTATTGAGTATTTTTGCGCCGCTTACGCAACAAATGAAAATCACCCGAGAAAGTGACCGTATATACAAAAAACGACGTCTCCTTATTTTTCTGTAATATACACAAGGTGGAGATGACAATACAACAATAAATATACTGCGTATATCTAATGACGTTCCCAGTCTGCATACGAAAATTCAATCAAATATCTCCAATAGTTTTAGTCACTATAACTACTCAAAGATTTGTAAAACCCATAGTCAGCCCATCGCTACTATTTAGTTTTTTAGAAATTAATTTGATTAATTAATTTCAATATTAGGTTTTATTTGATAGTTCCTAAATACTCCTATGCATTTATATTGCCAGTGTTTTCATTTATTGTTGTAGTATTTTCAGTGTCGTTTATTTTTTCTCAATATTTATGTAAATATTCAATAGCTCAACGGTTTAGGAACGTTGAGCTATTGTATATTTACATTATTATTATTTACACTAGCTGCTGCCCGCGGCTTCGCCCGCGTGAGTGTCGGAAATTACCCCATACATCCCCATGGGTTTTAAGTATAAATATTGAGTTTCGAGTTAATCGGACAGCGCGTTAAAATTCTTCCATACAAACACTGACACCCCCCAATCCCCCTTTAGGGGGTAATTTAGAAAAACAAAAAACTACAAACTTTATAATTTATTTAGATAACTATTCGTGCGAAGTTTCATGTTTATTACCTCAAGGAATAAGATTTTTCATACAAACTTTCATCCCTTATTTTACCCCCTTAGGGGTTGAATTTCGAAAAATCCTGATACACGTTATTCTTAATTTTTGGGTTTAAGTATAAATATTGAGTTTCGAGTTAATCGGACAGCGCGTTAAAATTCTTCCATACAAACTTTGACACCCCCCAACCGTAGGATAGGATACTTTTCCGGGATAAAAAGTACCCAGTGTGGTGCCCAGGATACTAAAGAATAATTATACCAAGTTTCATCGCAATCGAACCGGTAGTTTTTGCGTGATACCTGAACAAACAGACAGACAGACAGACAGACAAAAAATTTTTTAATCACATTTTTGGGTTCGGTGTCGGTCTAGTAACACCCCCTGCCATTTATTTTTTTGATATTTTCAATGTACAGAATTTTCACTTCTACAGATTTATTATAAGTATAGATATAGATAACAAAACGATAAGAGAGATAAGAAGAATATATAAGACTCGTGAGCGATTTTTGTTTGATCCCCACTCGCCGCATTGTTGATGTTAAAGCACATTTTGCTAAATTGGAAGGATTCTGAAATGTTCAAGTTTAACAAATTTTTAAATATTAAATATTTTCCTTTATTCCAGTACGACAACGAAGGGGTAGCAGTAGTGTTAGTTCACGACCAGAAGAAGAACTTCTACAAGAAATTCCTGTACGAGCCGTTCCCGGTCGAGTCCAGTCTGTTGGATGTACTGCCCGACCATTTGAACGCTGAAGTTGTTGCTGGTAGGTTAAAAAAATATTATAATATTGTTCAGGTTTAGGGAAGAAGACATTGGTGCCGATTCCCTTGTTCACAAACTAAACTAAATTTAAGTTAAGTGCATCTTTTTCTTTCTATTTCATTAAGAAAAGGACAGAAGATACAATTTAGTTTAGTCCTGTCAAATCTGTCACTACTCCATACAAGTTTAGACGTGATTAAAAACTTGCCTACTAAAATTACGTCAATTTACGTCAGGCGCTGATTAATTTGATAGGACTAAACTAAAATATATCTTCTGTCCTTTTCTTAATGAAAAAGATGCACTGAACTTAAATTTAGTTTAGTTTGTGAACAAGGGAATCTGCATCATTATAAAAAAAAAATAAGGTCATAAGTAATTTGATTTGATTTTTTCTTTATATCCCATAACTTTGGGGTTATATTCTATAATTATGTAAAAATAATACAAAAAGTTCTAGAATATGTAGTCCAAACATGCGAACTTTGGAAGATAACATAACACTATACTCTCGATGTGTGTATCTAAGTTTCATTGATAAGTACGAGTAAATCATTTTCATTCAAACCAATCATTCATATTTAAAAAAATGCGACGTTGTCATATTTCACATAACGGTGTTTTACATTATTAATCGTGATTTTGACGAATTATTTTGTATGAAAAATGAAAACAATTGAAAAATAATTCAGTTGATTCTTTGGTATGGTCTCATACCCTAGAGTTATGGGATATCAAAAAAACCCAAGTCAGGCTGACAGTCATGACTGTGTCAGTAAGGAAAAATACAGATGGTATTAAAAAAATGCAGATGACATTTTAGAAATTTTGGCGTTGCCTCGTTACCTTGTATCTGCGAAAAGGCAATCTATAATAACTGCAATACGCTGAAACTAAACTTAATTTACAAACAACAGTGTCCTTAAGTTTTCTAATAAATAGCAATTTACCCAACACTAAATCAACGATTTCCCTTTATGAAGGAAGAATTTTGGCCGAAGGTAGTCATGTTTTCGCGGAAGGCTACATGACACCTCGACTTAGCGTTTTTAATGAATAATTTGTGTATTTTATCTATGGAACTTTGTGGCCTGATATAAAAGTAATTATTATATTATTATTTCTTTACAGGTACTGTCCAAACCAAACAAGATATCCTCGACTACATGACCTGGACATATTTCTTCCGGCGCCTGCTCAAGAACCCGTCGTACTATAACTTAGAAAGCGTAGAGCCCCAAGATGTTAACTATTACCTTTCTAACCTGGTGCAGAGTTCTTTGGATGCTCTCGCTAATGCCAACTGTTTGGAGATTGAAGAGGTATGCATTTTACTTGTATAGAATGCATTAACTTGGGAGAGAACAAGAGTGAATAGAAATTTACAGTTGGATATCGGCTTAATTGTGATTTTTTCTTGCCCGATATTTTTGCGATCCCGATATAATTGCGAGTTATGAATTTGACAACATATGATAAAACAGATATTCAGATATACATTAAGGGCGGATTTGACCAATGAAACTGAACGCGATCAGCACATCTAAACCGAGTTCAAGAGCTATCCGTGTCAATATTCCAAAGAAAATAATGACACTGACTGCTCTTAAACTTAGGGCGAATTTCACCACACCACGTTTAAGAGCTGTCAGTCTCTGACAACTCTTGAACTCGGTTTAGATGAGTTGATCGCGTTCAGATTCATTGGTGTAATTGACACGTAGATTATATGTGCTGACCGCGTTCAGTTTCATTGGTGAAATTCGCCCTAAGACTTCACGTTAAAATTAGTTGTTCCTCTTTTTAAATCTATCTGAATTATTTGATGGAACAGCGAAGGAACTGAATAAACGAAGTCTGATTTCGCGCGTCGCGCGAATACACAATTATTCGAACTTTTTTGATCGGTGAACCTGAACGCGTAGACGCGCCGACAGAGGGCGCGTTCCGGTTTCCCGAACAAAAAGTGACATGCGCGTGACTGATCACGTGATCGAATCGTTTTTAAGTACGCGGTCTGATACCTCCAATTGACGGCACGGTTGGCGTAGTGGTTAAGCGATTGACTGCTGCGCTGCGTGTCGCGGGTTCGATTCCCGCACGGAACAAATATTTGTATGACCTACATGTAGTTGTTCCGGGTCTGGCTGTTTGTGTATGTCAGTTTAAATGTTTGTGAACGCACCCTAGGAATTTCACCTGTATCGTACAGGAGAAATTCCTAGTGTGGGGCAACGTTTTTAAAAAAAGAAGAAAAGAAGAATTAGACACATATTAATTACGGATGTATTGCCACAGGATCTCCGCACAGTCCACTGCACTTGGATGGGTCGCATCGCCTCCTACTACTACCTATCCTACAAGACTATGGCCCACTTCACTCGCAACCTGCAGAGTAACATGAACAGCGACGACTTGCTGCGAGTACTGGCGGACAGTGAGGAGTATGCCACGCTGCCTGTCAGACACAACGAGGATTTACTTAACGGGTAACTATACTCTCCTGCTTTACTATCTACAAGACTATGGCCCACTTTACTAGACACCTGCAGAGTAAGTCATGCCTACGATCAAAAACTTCAAGATAGATTAATTGATTCAGGCGTGACATGGCGAAAATCCATTTTAAATACAATAGACGTAGATATATTTAGTAACTATTCCGCTTAACTTTTCCTAAAGAGTAATAAAAAACCCTGTAAGAAATCGACACGTGTTTCACCTCTCAACGAGGCATCCTCAGGATGACGATTGACTTTTCACGAACCATTTTTTTTAGTTGTAACTTTGTTCTCTAGACGGTGCCATATTGGACTTAATGGGACGTTACATAGCCATACCAGCGGAAAACTAAAACGCTACTAACGAAACCATCTGTCAAAATACGATGAGTAGTTTAGAAGTTATGAGGGAACAGATGAACATACATACATACCGGTCAAAACCATAACCCTCCTTTTTGCTTCGCCGTAGTCGGGTGAAAAGTAACTTACATACTTCTTTTCAGCGAACTCTCTCAAGAATGCCGTCTTCCAGTAGACGCCCTTACCCTGGACTCGTCCAACGTGAAAGCGTTCCTACTACTCCAAGCACACATGACCAGACTACAACTACCCAACACAGACTTCCTGACTGATACCAAGTCTGTATTGGATCAGACGATTAGGATATTACAGGTAACATTAAATACTACTGATACATGTGATTTGGGATTAGAAACCTTAGCTCTAACGTATAAAGTGCAGTCTCCATTAACGTCCAACGTGAAAGCGCTCCTACTACTTCAAACGCATATCACAAGACTAGAACTACCCAACACAGACTACTTGAGGTATACCAAGTCTGTACTCGATCAGACTATTAGGATATTACAGGTAAGGCTGCGTACGATAAATGTGATTTGAGATTAGGAACCTTAATATTTCATACGTAAAATTCATTTTCTATTGACACTAAAGTTGCTAATAAGGGTCAAATTACATTAACTAGCGAAACTTGTAACACCAATTCACTGCCCGAGGCCATTGACCGCATAATCAGCTGAATTACTTGAAATCATGACTAGATAATCATAGTTGTTTTTTTTGTTCTATCATAATTCGATTTCGGTCCTAAATGAATAATAAAATTACTTTCAATTTTAGAATATCAATCAAAAATCTTACCCTACAAAGTCCACCTTCTACTTCCTTAAGGTGCATGCTCCTAGGTAGCCCCCGAAATTCAAATTTGCTTACGTTTTTTGCCATTTGCAGGTCAGTGATGATTTTTATGATTATAATTCTATAAATAAATATCTGATAGGGCCGCCAATCATATTTAGATTAATATAAAACCTGATACTGACTTGCAAATTGCAAAAAACGTAAGAAGTTTTGAATTTCGCGGGCTGCCCTCACGGTTTCACCTTAACTAAACAAGAATATTCTTTTCCACAGGCAATGATAGACACTTCAGCAGAAAACGGCTGGCTATCCGTCTGTTTATCCTGTCAAATGCTAATGCAAGGTATCGTGCAAGCGCGATGGCCGACAGAATCCCCCCTTATGACACTACCACACATAGATTCCCAACATCTTTACATATTCTCACATATGGCCAAAGACACAAATAAGCCATGTAATATGCTGAATGGACTGAAGGTGGTCTGCATGAGGAATTATGAGCTGCTAGCCAAGTATTTGAGGAGGGAGTTTGAAGAGAATCAGATTGAGCAGATTCATAGGGTGAGTTTTTGTTATTACTTATTTTCTCTTTCCCACAGACGCAGAGAGCTCGTGGCTAAGTAATAACAACCGCATGGGTCGATCCATCAAGTTAAGCTACGCTTGCCGGGGTTGGTTCGTGGATGGGTGACCATCTTTACATTTCGAGACTCCTCCGTGCCTCGGAAAGCACGTTAAGCCGTTGATCCCGGCTGCCATTCGTTGATCTTTGACAGTCGTTACGGGTCGTCAGAAGCCCGAAAGTCTCACAACCAGTCTTACTAAGGGGCATCGTATTACCAAGTTCTAAGTTTAAAAAATCATTGTAAACAATTGGCAATGGTTACAAATTGTTTGAAGTCCCTGACACTTATGCTAGGTAGTGTGTTACACGAGCCAGTGCCCTCTCCGTGTGTGCTTGTCTGTGTGTGCGTGTGTTATGGCTTTTTACGAACGAGCGTTTATCATTCCAATTTTATGCCTTATAACAATGATATAAGAGTCACATGACGCGCGCTCGTAAATTGTATTATCTAAATTAATGGAATGGTTTATTTCTACAAAACATTTTTTTTTCACAGATCCTTCAAAAAAGTTAATAGTTGTACTTCTTTATTGAGATATGTAACACTATTCATTTCTTCTTCAGGCAATATGCGACATGCCTACACTGGACATAAAAATGCGCGTACGTGGGCTATGGTTTGACAGTGACGGTGAACAAGACAAGCAATTGCGTCAGCCACCTTCTAGAGACCAGTGGATGCCGCTACATGCTGATCAGGTAAATAGCAACAACTAACAAGCCGAATTGTTGAATTGGCTGCAAGATGAGTAAACCCAATTCCATACTGGATTTTTTATGATAAATGATTGGCATTTTTTGTATTTAAATGGCAGGGCTAACTTTGTCGAGCTGTGATTGATACTAGCAATAATTTGTAAAAATATTTAGCGAATGACAAAACAGCGGTTACCTTAATGTATTTTTTGCTTAAAACAAAACCGGCTGGATAATGGATTGCACCCGTTATTGCAACCTATCATAATAAAGATTTAGAGGTATGAGGAACAGGGTGTAAAGTTCACTCATCCTGTATTGAAAAGGGAGGATCCTCCGACCAGACGGGTGTTGTGTCTGGCGGGCAATTGCCCAAGGATTGATGTCGGATAGTCATATATATGTTAATCGCGCGGTAAACTTATATAGCGCGATGCAGGATTTGTGACGTAATGTCTTTGGTGCGTAGTTCGCATATGGTGATGCCGCCACAAAGATATACATTATTTTTAAAAAAAACTGGATTTGTACATGTTCCCTTATTTTCAACTAAAATAAACCTTAAACCCTTACCCAGGAATACACCTTACTCCTCGAACTGAACCGTCGCGGTGGCAATCCCAACAACGTGCTGTGCCCGCGCTTCCCTCGCGGCAAGAACGAAGGCTGGTTCGTGACCATGGGCACCGTGGATGACGGCGACCTACATGCCTTGAAGAGGGTTCCTCCTAGAGGCACCGCGCAGGTTACCTTCTATACGCCTTCCAGGACAGGTACGTATAAGTAGAGAGATTTGATAATTCGATTTTTGCTAAAACCTTTTTGCTGGATATTGGGATAATACGGATAATTAGAAAATGGTGTAAACATTACTCAACGTTTTAGGCGCTCCGACCGGCCAATCAGCATTCTTATTTCATAATAGCTATCGTTTCGTTTCGCAATATTACTAGAGTGACTCATATTTTGCAAAATCCCTATCTTTTTCCAGTAAGATTGGGAAATGTTTTCTCCCTACGTCGTATACACAAAAACGAAAAACCAAAAACGCTGGCTTTTTTTAAATAGGACATCCTAAATTCTGGTTCCTGGCAAATAAATTACTGACCTTGACACAAAATCCCAATTTTGAAAACTGAATTATGTAGTAAAATCACTAAAATCCTAACTAGACGGTACTAATCGATTTCTTCTCCACTCCCCAGGTCGCATAATCTACACAGTATACATCCTAAGCGACAGCTATATGGGTCTGGACCAGCAATACGACCTACAGTTTGAAATAATGGACCCCCTTCCAGCAGAGAACGTAGACAGAGTATATGATAACATTGACAAGACTATCATAGAATAACCAACGATTTCTGAAATGTAATTTAACTTAAAGACGTATTTAAAAGGCTTTATGTCCCGGTTCTTCTTAGGCTGGAATCGACCAAACAGAAATACATTTTATCCGCGGAATAAGCGTTCACTTCCGAGTAAATTTTGAATTTTTGACAATTTCTCCTTAAGAAAACTGTCAGAGTAAATCTTATTCCGCCGATAAAATTTATTCGGAAGAGAAGGCTTATTCCGCGGATAAAATTTATTCCTGTTTGGTCGAATCCAGCTTTAGGCCGTATACAGAAAGCTGAAAGAAAAACGCCGAACGTCGCCGACTAGATTCTCGGAACTTGTCGGCGACGTTCGGCGGTTATCGGCGTTTGTTCATATAAATGCCTGCTCCGGTTACCTGCGTGGACCGGTTCCTATAAGCACTGGTAGATCGGCGCCGGCTTCCAGCTTTCTTTCTGTATACTGCCTTAGTGTGATAGAAACAGTATGAGCAAGTCTCAGATGACTTAAAATTTACTTAATTCGTTACATTGAAATTTATAAATTACTTTGAAAAGGAATAAATTATTTATTGTATTAAACATTGAGTTTCATTCATTCTTTTTTTTTCTTATCCCATATGGTCCCACTCCCAAAGATCTCCCCTAAGTCCTTCAAGCAACGCGGGTTTCCGTGCCGGAAGAGAGTAACCATACGCAGCGTTCCCGTCGGTCAAAGTACAGTGGCCAGCACATCAAGCTACTAAAATCTGTCTTTCTTTAGTAGATTTTAAACTTTATCGCTTAAGCATTAGGTTCAAGTTTGATTGGGAAAGTTTGACCGTTTTGGGTAGCTTTATGTGCTGGCCACTGTACTAGCCCCAGTGAGCATACGCATTACGAGTACACAAATTGTTTGTGTATTGTTTAATTTTTTATGTGTAAATTCGTCGTTACAGTTTTTTTTTGTATGTACGTATGCGGAACTGCACTTGTATGCACATTTCCCTCCGCAAAAAACGCCAGAACTATGTGAATTGTAATAAATCGCTAAGTCTACTACTCCCTTCCGGCACGGAAGTTGCTGCGTTGCTCGAAACCCAAGTCCTTCCAGGAACTCTTTTCCCGCGCCACCTTGATCCAGCTTCAGCCTCGGTCAACCTAAGAAAAACATTTCTTTGTTGAACAGTCGTTTAGACTGAGCGGATGTATTTAGGTAGAACAAAAAATAACAATTTTACGCATAAATAGGAACAGTTGATGATTAGTTGACTAATTACACGGACACTGGAAGATAGGTGAGTAATACAAAAACTAGTAAGCTTTTTAATGGGACGGTCAAAAATCACCAGTAAATCAAACACAAGACACCTACTGTAGATTTATCAGAGATAAATCAACAGTAGGTGTATCGTCTTTTAGTTTAATCAACCGTAGGTGAATCGTCCGTTAGTTTATTGCAGGCAGGCATATTATAAGTTGGGGGATTACATCACTGATAAAAATGCTTGGGCCAATGCTAGTCCTGCTCCACAACCACAACTAATTGATTAACATTTGAAAAGTCTGTTGGAGCTGCTGAAGATTGTAAGAACATCTTTGCATTGTATAAACTCAATTTCCTTTGCATTATATAACTGCATAGCACATGTGTGAGTACTATTTTTTTTTTTTTTTTTTTTTTTTTAATAAAACGTTGCCCCACACTAGGAATTTCTCCTGTATCGTGGGTGCGTTTACAAACATTTAAACTGACATACACAAACAGCCAGACCCGGAACAACTACATGTAGGTCATACAAATATTTGTTCCGTGCGGGAATCGAACCCGCGACACGCAGCGCAGCAGTCAATCGCTTAACCACTACGCCAACCGTGCCGTCACTATGTACTATAGAGCTACCATTTACCGGGTAATATTATGTCTTTCATTGACTTGAATGTGCCCTGGCGGCTGTGAGTATGTCATGCTCACTCAGATGTCTCGCTGATGGTGGCGTGTGTGTTGGATCATTTAGCTCCCTTCAAAATGGTTGAGCTGAATGGTGCTAATCCATGCGTCATGTTCGTGAACGGGCGCCGTCAGTTGGGGCTGGTCATCTCTTGGCTGCCATGGCTTATTTTTAATTTTTGAATTGTTTATTTTTATTTTTATAATTTATATCAACGGACGCTTTTATCATGCACGTCTTTCTACATTGTTCTCACATGTATAAGTAATTTCAACATGAATGATGTAACCAATTTTTGTAACAATTTTGTGGTTTAAGAACTTTATTATTTCTCATTAAGAATTAACAATAATTCACTTACTGAGAAACTAAATTTACATATAATGTATACGAGCGTACAAAAATGACGTTAAAAGTAAATTTATAATAGTAAATAGTAAGGTAGTGATAAAAAAAATTATCAACTGATCACCAACCCAGTAAACACGGATCTAAAGTAAAAGTAAATGTATTACCTACTAGATGTGGCATACATGGCATCGTACCTACCAACTAAATAAGGATCTTTTATTTTTGTTTTGTTTGTTTGCTAAAGCTAATAATTTTATATTATAATTGTTATTCACTCATTATATACGACTTAAGTTGGTTTTTAAAACAAAACATACTTTTCGCTTCTTTTATGTTCATAGGTATTTTATTGTACATATTAACACCGTCAAATAAAATATTTCTTTTCCCGTAATTAACTGTTCTGGGAGGACGTGTTACTAAGTAATTGGAGTTTCGTAGTTGAATTTTTTGTACTTGATGTTTTTTTGTGAAATTTAGTGTTGTATGAATATCTTTATGTAGTATTTTGCGTATTAGTATACAGGTATAGTACTTATATGTTTGGGAAATGTTCATTATTTTTGTATCTTCATATATTTTCTTAGTTGACGTTCGAAATTTGAAATTAAATAATATTTTAATTAATCTATTTTGTGCTGTTTGTAATATTTCTAGATTAGATTTAGCTGCGGTCCCCCAGATTTCTATTAGGTGGTCTATATGTGGTTTAACTAAAGAATTATAAATGATGTATCGAACTTTCCGAGGAAGGCATTTGTTTATATTGTTAAGAGCTCCTGTATTAGTATTTTTTGATTTAAAAGAGTGTCCGTGGAGTTTCTTGCCCGTTCTTCTCCATAGGTACCTACTACGCTTTGGAATGGGCAACTAGCTTCATATTTTCTGACTGACCGACTCCTTGACAATTCAAAAGTGCCTGTAAATGGTTTAATTAAAATAAATGCTTTGAGTTTGGGTTTGAGTTTGAGTTTAATCAACCGTAGGTGAATCTTTCGTAGTTGAATCAACAGTAGGTGAATCGGCTGTAGACGAATCTTCCATTATGGATTTCGTTCATTGGTTATTACAAAAATAGGTGAAACGATATTTAGGTATTTTAAACGATAGGTAGAATGAAAATAAGGTAACCGTAATAATAACCGTAACCGTGGTAATTAACCGTATATTCCCATCATCATAATCAGTGACTGGCAGCAACAGTCTAGTAGAAGTATCGGCAAATGGATTGGCGTTAGTAGTAAGAATGACAAAGATGCTGGAACAATTTTAAAATTTTCTTAAAATTTACCCCACGCCTGAAAACTGGCGCTGTCGAAAACTATAGGGCGGAGCACTAGGATACCTAGCTTCTACAACTAAAATAGACTTGCATCATATAGCACACTGCGGATTATCGACCGGTATTAAGAGACCTGCGCGTTGCAGGAGGTCGGTGGGCGTTGCACCACCTCGGCTATGCACCGGCCGGCGCCGCCGTGCCGCACTGCGCCTCCGACCGCCGAACTGAGCGGCATAATTTACCAACCAGTCCTCACATCCACGACTCTTTGGTGATTGAAGAAGGTTAGTGTTTAACTTTAGTTTGGTTTTCTTGGCTGAGAAAGTGTTTTACGGTAAATTACGGTAATTTACGGTTTCAGTATTTTAAGTTTAATTAGACTAGAAATTATTAGGCCCCCTCACCTTAGTTATTTGGTAGAAAAGTCTTTGCTTTAGTTCATATCTTCTATTTATTAACTAAGAAACAAATAGTTTAACATCCAAATGAATTATTGATTTTTCGAGGGTCAGAAATTATACCACCTCCTCCCTTACTCCCACACCTCTGAGCCATTCTGGTTCTTTGGTGAAAGTGTATGCTTAAGTTGATCCTTCTCGTTAGGACTAAAACCGATTTACTCGCCATAGTCGTAATATTTATCACCCTCACCTGACTGCCGTATAGTATTGCATTTTCAACATGATCCCTAGTTTCAGTAAGCCAATCAATCAACACTTGGTGTCTACGATTTATCTTCTGTAATATTTCCTTTAATAAAACACCTGTTTTTTTTTTCTTTGGTAGATACCAGCGCGTCCTCGCTTCGCCGCCGCTGTTGCGTGCCACGCGGAGCGGGGAGAGCTGGTCCTTCGAGTCACCGGAACTTGGGAATAATTGTAAGTTTTCTGATTTGATGCTTTCAATTACAGCAACGACCTCTCTTGGTGTTTCGTTGAACAACCTATGTTGGGGTCTTGCAGTCTAACCGAATGTAGCTAAATACCAGTATTTTACATGGAGCGACTGCCTATCTGACCTTCACAACCCAACGGTGTACAGCGACACCCATAGCTATTTAATTAATACCTTATATTTTAAAAGAAAGTTTAGCAGCTAATGACAAAATACACAAACTTTGATAGTAGTTTATTAGAGGGTTCTGCTACTCATCCCCTTCAAAAATCCCTTTTTCTCCAACGACACCCATCTTTTACAACACGCGGCTCTCTTTTTTTATTTAAAATCAAGACAAGACTTCAGAGTATTCGCAGTAGTTCTCTCATAAATTTAAGATTTCTTGGTACCTTGCTACAAGGTTTAACGAAAGTTCTTTTTACTTTTCCAGGTCCCCATGAAGATGCAGCTTCACTCCTGCCAACCAAGTTTCATCCTCCCCGGCTTATAGGCTAAACCAACTTATCTTGTCAGAATCAGCTTTCACAGATTATTTATTACAAAATAAGTAATCTGTGAAAGCTGATTTCCTGTAAACCTTATTGCAAAATAATAGGTCACTGTAACATAGTCTATCAGATGTCAATCTCATTCAATCGGGCTAATTGGCTAAACGCAACTGCTCTTATAAGAACTTTGTGAAGCCCCTAATTTGATGACTGAATTCAGACATAATTCTGGGGTTATTACTTGTAGGTGTTTTTCCTCTGGGTCAATCCTGTGTAAAAACTCATAACAGATAATTACCCCACTCGGCCAAAGGAATCGTTCTTGCAACGTTTTAAAAGTAAATACCAAAACAAAACAGATTTGCTGTTCATCTTTCCTCAAAATTCCCCAGTCGTATTACGACACGCACGGGTAACGACTTCACTGATTGCATCAACATACGTGATCAACATGCATTTTTTGCACAAAAATCTTATCTCAGAAATAATAATTATACAGTTCCAACTTTGATAAATAAGATAAGCACACGGATATGAAATTATGACCGGATATGACATGAATGTCTTTGCAAATAGATAATTATGACTGGCGCGGATCCAAGGGGAGGGGTTCTGAGTACCCCCTCCCTCCAAAACAAACAAATGCTTTGTTTTGGAGTTCTTGGTCCTCGTGGCTTGAGACTTGGATACGCGCCTGATATTCATTAAGATGATTATATCGAGATACTTCTATTGGGATATGCTATTGTTTATAAATAAGATAATTTAAGGCTTCTCTGGTGTATTTTAAGAATTAATGTGTATTTTAGGGGAAAACATTCACATTAGATAAGTACCAAGTCTTTATTTCTAAAGATAAACATGAATTATTATGTGTACTTTTTTGTTTTATTTCTAAGTACCCCAATGACCAATGAACGGGATGAGCAACGCTCGAAGGGAGTTGAATATGTAATATGTTTTTGTTATTTAAAACTGTCCGTTGACCAATGAACGGAATGTATATAAGCTAAGCTTGTAAGGTAACCTGGAATAGGTGTTAGTGGAGGTACTGAAGCACCCTTATTGTGCGCTTATTACGAATATTAAGAGCACTAATTGGCTTTATAAGCAAGGCAGATATTGGCAATGTAACAAGACGACCATGATTTGTAGCAGGCTGCCTATTAGGAAAGCATGGCTCAGCCAAGTTCTGCATACCTGCTTGACTTTTCAACCTTGCCGAAATTGTGAGATAGTACTGAAATGTTTGATTGTTTGTCCTACTCTCAGATAATATTATCAAATATCCAATGAGCATTTATAAGAAGACGCTAAAGTGGCATATTATTACGAGCCAAGCCAATAGCATCGTATCCGAATCTTAACAGATTGGCAGGTAAATCTGAGCTCAACTAGCCTGAGCCTTCATCATGAACATTATTAAACGCTTGGGATTTCTACGACAGCGGTGGCCGCCATATTAATTGACAGCAACTGTTTAGGGTGTCGGAAAACGCTCCCTTAGGACGGCTGTCTTTGTGGCCTGCAACGGCACCGCTTGCTTAGGAAACCAAGGCTTTAGAGAATACGTCATTCCGTAGTCATTACTGGCCAGTCATCAGGATGGTAATATTGCCCTTATACGAGGCAATTTGTAGACTCGCGCAGCTCGCTCGCTCTACTGGTTGGGTGCATGGTGATTTCGGTTATCTGTAGGGTACACATAGACCGCCACGAGGGTCACACACAAATGTCGTCACGTGTTACAGAGAACACTTGACCATATTTGTGTGTATAAAATGCTCATCAATAATTGCTAATTGACTAAAACGTAATAAAATAGTTGCTTCTGGCAACACCTTAGCGACAGTGGCGTCTCCACTCTTTTCACAACAAACTTCGGCAGTCGAGTGAAGTAAGCAATTAGTGCTGCCCTCTTCTTCCATATGCAGAACTATCGATGACTCGTGCGCTGTGTTCACACCGGTGCGCAGACTGCCATCGCAATCGCAAAATGGCATGAATTAATAGTTTCCTATCTACCAACCTTCTATAATTACATAACTCATTACTAACATCATATAGCACACTGCGGATTATCGACCGTTATTCGAGACCTGCGCGTTGCAGCAGGTCGGTGGGTATTGCAGCACTTCGGCTATGCACCGGCCGTCGCCGTCACTGCAGTGCCGCACTGCGCCTCCGACCACCGACCTGAGCGGCACGATTTACCAGCCAGTCCGTACATCCGCCTCTTCCTTGGTGATTGAAGAAGGCAAGTATTTTCATTTAGTTTGCCCTTCTTACTTAGAGCCGGGATAGTTTTTAAAAATAAAATATTTGGTTTTAGGTACTTTAACTTCACTTGAAATGCGTAGGCCCACCACGCCTCTGAACCTTGGTTCTTTGGTGGAAGTACTTACTTTAGTCCATCTCTGCTATTAAGAACTAGGAAAAAAGTTGTTTAACATCAGAATGAATGATCGGTTCTTGACAAAATCGTAAATTTTATCCCCACCCCCTCGCCTTCACCTGACGCAATGACTGCACTAAAGCATTGTGTCAAGTTGATCCCGAGTTTCAGAATGCCAATTAATCAACTCCTGGTATCTACGGTTTGATTTTCAGATATATAGGTATTTGCGTTATTACAATACTTGGTTTTTCTGTCTTCTATAGAGTCCAGCGCGTCCTCGCTTCGCCGCCGCTGCTGCGTGTCGTGCGGAGCGGGGAAAGCTGGTATTCGAGTCACCGGAACCTCGGGAATGAATTGTAAGTAGTGTATTTTTTTATTGGTCTTTTTTATTTTGTAGGATTGAGCATTTTGACATACTGCGTCCTTTATTTATATTTCCGCAGCCATTTTTTTACTACATAACTACTTCCAACATGGAAATGGACGATCGCAGTGTAACAAAGACGAGTTGTGAATTAATCCTCCCCTATAAATAATACCCATGTCACCCGTTACTATTCTGCATAACGTTTAAATATGGGTAGCAGTTTCGTTAAACGTAACGCAATGACAATTCAGCCGAGCGTCGCCGTCGTTCAGCTGTTTTACATAACGGGGCTATTTTGTAAAACAGCTTGCGTTTATGTTAAACAGCGGATTCGACAATCCATCTATGACATTATAATAATACCAGACTATTATTGTCCCACTGCAGGGCAAAAGCTCTCAGTCATACAAGGTTTAACATATCATTTTTTTTTGCAGGTTTCGTGATGATGCGGCTTCATTGCCACCCGTCTCAACGTCCCCGGCTAATAGGCTACTAATCCAACTGGACTTGCCACAATCAGCTTTCATAGATTATTTATTTCTATAAAATAAGTAATCTCTGAAAGCTGATTATCTCGTTCGAAGCTCGCAAGCAGTTTGTCGGCGATTATTTTAGCAATCTATCAGATGATAATGTCATCAAATCGGCCGAGGCTGAACGCGAATGCTTTTATCAGTAGCTTTGCGATTTAGTCCTCGATTTGATTGAAATGACTAGACAAAATACTAGGGTCATTATTTGTAGGTGTTTTTCCGCGCAGTTGTTTCCAGGTAAAAACTCTTAACAAATACGGACCCTTCTTGGTCAACGGAATCGTTCTAGGAACGTTTATAAAGCAAACACTATGGGTTTGCAGTTCATCTTTCTTCAGAATCCCCTCGTCGTATATTACGACATGCTCGGGTAAAGACGACACTAATTGCACCAATTTTAGTATTGATGTGATCAGTATGCATTAATATGCAAAAATTATACCTCAATTTTTTAACCTAGAATTGAGAAAAATTCGTTATTCGCACGGATATGAAATTATGACCGTATATGACATGACCGTCTATGCAAATAGATAATTATGACTGGCGCGGATCCAAGGGGAGGGGTTCTGAGTACCCCCTCCCTCCAAAACAAACAAATGCTTTGTTTTGGAGTTCTTGGTCCTTGTGACTTGAGACTTGGATACGCGCCTGATATTCATTAAGATGATTATATCGAGATACTTCTATTGGGATATGCTATTGTTTATAAATAAGATAATTTAAGGCTTCTCTGGTGTATTTTAAGAATTAATGTGTATTTTAGGGGAAAACATTCACATTAGATAAGTACCAAGTCTTTATTTCTAAAGATAAACATGAATTATTATGTGTACTTTTTTGTTTTATTTCTAAGTACCCCAATGACCAATGAACGGGATGAGCAACGCTCGAAGGGAGGAGACCAGGGTTGGTTGTAGATGGAACAACTTCAGCATCCTCATTGCGAGCTCATCATACCAATAACGATCACCGGTTGCGCTTTAAAAGCGATGCAGTTTTTGGCAATACTGCCTAACGACCGTCATTTGCAGTTGTCTATAAATTAGGAAATCGTGGCTCAACCAGGTCCCCTCTCGTCTAATCTTTGTCTATAATTTATAGGTAATATTGAAGACGGTTCACGATTAAATCTAGTAAGACTAGCAGCCGACCTCGAGATTGTTTAGGAATGCGTGTTGCTCCTACAATTCCTACCTACCCATTTCTGAAAACATCAAGTCATTCAAAATGCATTTCTGGGATTTGTGGCCAAGCCTTCCGCTCCGGTGCAGCAGAGATGCTGTAGCTAAAAAAAAACGGATTCATAAAACTGTTTATTTATCATCATCTTCCTGCCCTTGTCCTATGTTACTTCGGTGATTACAATCACAGTTCTCTCTAATAGAATATAGTATTCCGTTTGTGTTGGCAGTGTACATAATATGATAATATAAACTGGGTAACACCACACGACAGTGGTGCCCCCACTCATTCCACAGATAACTTCGACAGTCCATTGTTTGTATTTTTTTAACCTCAACGGGTAAGGTCTTGGCCTGAATCTCACCTGATGGTACCTAAGTGATGATCAAGCTGAAGGTGGAAGCGAGTTTCACCAGGAATCCTCTACCACAGAGGAACTGGCTAAGTGGCTATCTTACCTCTTACTGCTGGAACACAAAAATGCTGGTAACATTGTTGTTATGTTGTTAGGTAGTTAGCCAGGCGGACACAAAACAAGCCCTACCACCAAACAAACCGAGCAGAAAATTTTGCCCCCACTGGGAATCGAACCCGGGACCTCTGGGTCTGAGGCAGGTGATCTAACCACTGGACCACAGAGGCGGTGTATAATTAGTGCTGCCCTCAAATACCTTATGCGGAACTATCGACGACTCCCGTGCTGTGTTCACACCGGTGCGGAGTACGTAGCCATGGAATAGTCTCTTGCCATTCACTCTGTACCGACCGTAGATAAAGTCTGGTCTCCGTCTCATATCTTTCAAACCGGACCCAACAACACCATTAAGAAATCTGGTTGTATACTTCCCTAAACGAACTTCTTCAGGTCTATAGAATATTACGTCCCTAAATGATGCTTAAAGGGAGTATGAACTTATGAAAGTGATAAATGGTCCACTAGCGCCAAAGGAAGAACCTCGAACCAAGTGTGTGATCGTGCCTAGCAGCGCCACCTGACGGAGGAAGTCTATAACGACAAAGTTTCTCGAAAAAATTTCCTTGCGCTATTTAGGAATATTGTTAGGGCACTACTCGTAAACAAGCTCCGCTGTTAATACCTGTACGCTGTTGGACAAAGTAGTGCTTTTTTAGCCATAAAGATGTCGCTACGAGCTGTTTACTTGAGAGTCTCAAGTGAACAGCAAGTAGCGACATCTGTCGTATGTCCGTCTCAAGATGAGACGGATAGGATAACTAAGTACTAAGTATTGTTTGACTAAGTAGTACTTCTGTTGCCGTAAAAGTGTACCTACGAGCTGTTCACTTGCAATGAACGGGACATTGTCAAGTTTAGAGAAAAGCATATCTTGTAGATACAGCATCATTTCCTACTCTAACGGGTCCATTTTTAGATATAAAATCTGTGCACTTACATACCTATAATTTTAGTTGGGGTAAAATAGAGGACTCAGCTTAGCTCAGCTTTCAGATCTACTGTACTATTGTCAAGCAATATATACGTGTTGCAAGAATTAATTTTCTTGATAAAATTTTATGATATTTAATTGTCACCGTAAGATTGTGAGAACGGTTAATTTATAATAGATAAGTAGGTATTGTTTCCGTTGGATTATGAAATGTCGAAAAATTGTGAGCTGGGTGAAACGGGTTAGGTTAGGTTAGAACCGTGACCAACCGCGCGCGAGCTGAGCGTGCGAAACGAGCGCCGAGCGGTGCAGCGGCCGGCGAAAGCTACTTCCAAGTGGCTCGCAGTTAAACAGGCTATTTAGTACTGTTGTTACTTCGCAAGCAAGTTTTATACCCAGTTCACAATTTGTTGGTTTCCAATGGATAGATTACAAATTATCGAAAAATAATGCGCTAAATTGTAAATGGTATGTAGCAGTTAAAATTTCTACAATTATTCTATAATTCAATTTCAACAGTTATCTAACGAAAACAATACGGATAGATTTTATACTAACGAAGTCCATAATTATATGGTGACATGTATATCACTAGAGGCTGCGAAAGAGCATATCCACTTACCCGGTTACCTCTCGTTGACCATAGCTTAACTCGTTCATTGGGTAAGGGGTAACTTTAAATAAAATAACAATAATATATTTACATTTGCTTAGTTAATCTTAATTAATTGTAATATTGTGTCTTTTGTAGTTATTATTCTTAATACATACCAGAGATACCAACCAATAAATATACTTACATATATACAAATGTTGGCGCGTATTCAAGTCTAAGTCACTAAGGACCAAAAACTCTAAAACAAAGCATTTGTTTGTTTTGGAGGGAGGGGGTCCTCAGAACCCCTCCCCTTGGATCCGCGCCAGAGATAGTTACGTATCCATTTGTATAAACATTCAAATACATAGGTAACTATCACCATTGTCTTATCCGGTCATAATTTCATTTCCGTGTGAATACCTCATTTTTTAAATTAAAACTGGGTTTTAAAAAATGAGGTATATTTTTTGCATATTAATGCAGATTACATCAATACTTAAATTGGTGCAATCGGTTTGATGTTTACCCGCGGGTGTCGTGACATACGACGAGGGGATTCTGAAGAAAGATGAACTGCAAACCCATAAGGTGTTTGCTTTATAAACGTTGCTAGAACGATTCCGTTAACCAAGTGGGGGTAAGAGTTTTAACCCTGTCTCGGAGTCTCCTTGGGGTAAAACACTTACAAATAGAAACCCCAGCATTTTGCCACATTAAACATCAATTCGGGGGCTAAATCGCAAAGTAACTTGTAAAAGCATTTGCGTTTAGCCAAATAGCCCGATTTGATGGCATAAGCGCGACGCAATATTTCTTGCAATATTCACAAAGAAACGCATCGAACTACAGAACCAGCTTTCACAGATTACCTATTTTGATTCAAAATAAGTAATCTGTGAAAGCTGATTCTGAACACGTCAGATAAGGTTTAGCCTATTCGCCGGAGTTGTTATGACATGGACGGGAATGAAGCTGCATCTTCGCGGCTTGTTGGTGGCTTAGCTCATCTACGACCTGTAAAGGAAAGGATTATTTTAGAAGATTTATATAAAACTGTAGCGGTATCTAAATCGCTACATACGAACTACGCATTACACTGACGTCTCGCGAAATCCTGCATCGCGCAAGCAGAGTTTAACGCGCGATCAACAGGGTGAAATTAAATTCATGGGCATCGTCATATCATCATCATAAGGGGTCATTGTACTCATAATTATGAACCACTTTCTGTGCTTCATAGCATTTTGACGAGCCATGCGAACATAAATGTAGAGAACAGCAGTTTTTTTTTTATAACTTCCCGACATCAATCGTCGGGCAGTTGCCCGCCAGACAGGACACGAGGACACCCGTCTGGTCGGACGATCCTCCCTTTTCTATAGAGGAAGAGTGAAGTATACACCCTGTTCCTCATACCTCTATAAGACGGTCAAAAAAAGTGTCAAGTGTCAGACCTCGGCGATCACTTGCAACCACTAGACCAAATAGTCTTCAATAAAAATTTTCAACATCAAATAAGTGCTTTAAGTAATGTATGCCTAAATCATGACGAAAAGCAACCAATGGCGGTCACTAAACAGTCTGCAAAACATGATAATATTGTCAATCAGACGTCCATGTCACAATTTCACATTGAGAGCAGCTATATTTCTTAGCAATAAGGGTGGTTTTCGTGCTTTCAATGTCACTACTAACGTGCGTTGACCGTACGCACGGCTACATATCAAGTTATACATTTCCAGTATAAACTGACCTCTCCTTGTACGAAAATCCTATACAATGCGAGACCAACTTATACTGGGAATACAGCTTGATATGTAGTCGCGTGTACATACTATTCGAGATACAAGTAAAATAAATAAATACGTACCTTAAAGGTGGTTGGTGACCCGTTGGCGACTCGAAGGATCAACTGACACACAGCTCCCTGAAATCACAAAGAGATACATTTAATCGTTAAATCTACGAAACTGTTTAATATATGGCAAAATGTAACTATAAAGTAAAAAACAAGAAAAGGGAATTTTAATTACACAGTTCTAATCACACTTCCTGCCACTTACCTTAATAAATCCAATAAATCGGTAAAAAAGAAACCGAAGGTCAAATTCGTGACACTCCGAACCGTGGCTGAGGGCGCACTGAATGCATTTCAATCAAAGGACTACACACCTATGTCCTGCAGCGCGCAGGACCAATCGATAAGTCTGTCTGGGATGTGTAAGTACCGCCGCACACTAAACCGAAACACCAAGTACACGCCGAGGGTGCAGTTACTGGCATCGCACTGGAACCTCAACTTCAAGGCTCGTTTTCTACCCCTCGTCATGGAAGAAGACTTTTGGCCGCAGGACGTGGTGTTCCGTCGCTTCCGCGGACAAGTTCCACAGGACAGCACAAAGTCAAGCTAGTGCAAAGTGAAGTGCTACTAACATAGTCGTAAGCCTTATTTATTAACAAAAGTTTTGTTTTGTGTATATTAAAATATGTATGTTTAGGTTAAGATATTTTTCTATGGGCCAGTGTGGCCTGAAATAAATGGTATTATTTATTTATTTATACGAATAAAAATCGCTTGCCAGAATTTGGAGACTTGCTGCATGCCGCCACAAACTGCGATTGAACATTTGCGTACACGCATTTTTTTTGTATAAATTAATTACTTATGCTGTTCGAACTAACTCCAGATTTAAACGCCCCAAGAAGGTTATCAGCATTATTGCTGAGGTTAGTGTCGGTAAAGCGTGAAATCATTAAAGTAAAGATTGAATACTGGAAGATTTTATGACTTCGTCTAAAGAATAACCTGCAACTTTTCTTCTGAAGAGAACTGGTGGCCGCTACTGTTGGGCCACTAATCGCTTAGTATGCGGCGACGCTTAGAAATATGATGTACGCGTTACGTTCAGGTAGATATTATTAGGTGTGACCGTTAAAACCCCTTTTCCGTTTCATGGCGATTCTCCCAATAAATATTGTTTAAAAAAAAATGCGAAATGAACCAACAGCGATCAAAGTCATCGGATAATATTTTTGTTATCAGTTAATTCGAAAATACTTTCCACTATCTGTTGAACCACCATGAACCTCCCAATATTATTAGTTTTGATCACACTAGTATGTTGTCAATTTATTTTATTCAGACTCGATGCACTCCCAAACTCCGATAGGTACCTATTAGAAGCATTAATTGTCTTTCACTACAAAGATGAAGATTAGACTACTGCTATGTACTGGGAAGCATAAAGTCTCAAAGTTTATTTATTTAGGGAAATAATAAAGCTTCTGAAAAAAATAATGAACCTCCAGCGATCTGTTGCTGACTGTAATACCAACTAACTAAGCTGTGTTAAAATGAATTTCCGAAAAAAATACTAAACTTCCGAAAACATAAATGTTCTGCTAAAGTGGCCCGCGCTTGGACGCTTCGTACGTACTTCGGGTTATGTTGTCTTAAAAAG
Source organism: Eupsilia transversa (assembly GCA_914767815.1). Classification (NCBI taxonomy): domain Eukaryota; kingdom Metazoa; phylum Arthropoda; class Insecta; order Lepidoptera; family Noctuidae; genus Eupsilia; species Eupsilia transversa. Next base: position 7,795,109 of record OU611893.1, on the reverse strand, counting down.
TCAACATGTTGTGCTACAAAAGTTAGTGACGAAACGAATTGCTGCAAAACCAACTCCACGTAGTCTTGTCTGCCCTACCCCTAGAGTGTAATTTAAGCCCGCGTAGGCGCGGAGGGGCGAGGCGACCCGCGAGCTGAGGAGCAGGTTGTTTTGAACGCTCGCCGTCGCGGCTGAGCCAGCCTCAGCCGCGACGGCGAGCGTTCGGTGCCGCCGAACGGTGAGGATGGCCAGGCAAGCAAAAGCTGCGGCGGTGAGCGTTAAAACCATCTGCGACAATAAACTCGCGTGGGACGTCGCGTTTCTTATTTTGAGTATGCTCGTATTTTAATTTCTTTTCGGAGCTTTTAATACTACCCTTTATTTATTTAACGATTTATGCACACATATTTAAACAGAAAAGAAGAAAGGAACAGGAAAAATACGTACAAAGGCAATGTTTATGACAAGCAAATCGAAAAAAAAACAACCAACTTAAAAAAAGTGACAACAAAGTGTAAAATTATTTTATTTAGGTTTCGTTTGTTTTTTAAATTGCCAAATTGGCGACGTTCTCGGCTGTTTTTTTGTAAAAAAAAATATCGTTTGTTTTTTTGTTTTTAGTACCCCACAAAAAAAATACCACTACTACTACTAAAACCTACTAAAAATATAATACTAAGTACTACTAGTACTTCACTTATACAATAATAATAATACTACAAGGATGAACATGATGAATTGAAAATGAGGTTTAACTGCAACATGGACGACAAATATGTAAGTATATAGGTAGGTATATCAGTCAGCCGCAGTTCGAAGGGATGGGGTACCTACTTAAAGCCACATGAAATATACATTATTATATTATATCATCCGTTATTGCAGATGTTATCTTAGGCGACATACAGTGGCTTTTGCCGACTAGTATGATTAATTAATTTATTTATTTTATTTATTAAGCTCAATTTTATTTAAAAAAATTGACATCGTCATTGTATGGATTTTATTATTATTATTTCAAAAATTTCTTTGACATATCTCGGGACCCTTGGATCTCAGGACCTTTCGAAGGCCTACGAGGGGCCGAAGGCAACTCGCAGAGGCCCCTAAAAAAATCAATAGGTTTGGGTGGCTATAAGTAGGAGTCAATCCTACTTATAGCCACCCAAACCTATTGATTTTTTAACTAAGGAAGGACTATGTCCCGTGCCTGACCAATGTTGTATAATATACACGGTTAAATGGTAGGGGGTGACTTACACACTCAAAAATGAGCCCCCGAAAACGGTCACCAGAGCATAGCGACGTAGCGTCAAGGGGCAACATGTCCTGAGGTGCTTGAAGAGTGGAGAGGTATTCCACGGCTATCAGGACAATCCGGGAAGATGGTCAGGACCCCTACCAGCACTTGTTGGTATACTTCCTTCCTTGGAGTACGTTTACTCTTTCGAATCCCCACTCAAGCCGGCCTATAAAGGCAAGAATGAGGTGAGAGCACTGTTCCTCGTCAGTGTTCACTCCAGCAGGTCAATAAGAGCCAGCCAGAAATGAGAAACAAGACTTCTCCCGGGAGATCGGGTCCGTGGGGTCGCTACTGCCAAACAGCTCGCCACATGCTGCCCTGCGGGTTTCTGTATCTCTCTTGGTCTGGCTCCTTATCCTAGACTTGTTCCGGCGAAGTAAACCTTACGCGCCCCCGCCCCTTACCTTACCGTAAACCAGACCTAGAGTTCAGCAGCGTCCAATCCCCACCACGACGTCAACGCAGAGGTAGCCCAGTACCCCACCCAACCCCACCGCAGGGTGGGGTTGGGTGGGGTACTGGGCCACCAATGCTAATTCCTGTGGCGGCATCTACATCACCACATGAGAACTGCGCATCGCACTGACGTCACGCAAAATCCCGCATCGCGCAAGCAGGGTTTATCTTCGAACTGTGATCATCCCCTGCATTGGTCTGTAGTGGGATAGTTTCAAATAAAACAAAAAATTATTACATATTAATTCATGATCTTTAAAATAACTTGGTACTTATCTAATGTGAAAGTTTTTCCTAAAATACATTTATTAATTCTTACAATTATTAGAAACGCATCAAGGAAAATATTTGTTTCTTTTCTTAACTCTAATTCCTTAAAATACACCAGAGATTGATATAATAATAGCCACATAGGTCAATAGAATCCGTTACATTGCATTACATAGGTACGTATCAACCATTAACAGTTGAAGTATTCAGACATAACTACTGAATGAATTTCTTAAATACACCAGAGATGCCCTAAATTATCTTATTTCAGAACAATGGCATATCCCAATAGAATTATCTCGATATTAACATCTTCGTCATAATGAATATTAGGCGCGTATCCAAGTCTCAAGTCACGAGGACCAAAACTCCAAAACAAAGCATTCGTTTGTTTTGGAGGGAGGGGGTACTCAGAACCCCTCCCCTTGGATCCGCGCCAGTCATAGTTATCTATTTGCAAAGATACTCATCTCATATCCGGTCATAATTTTATATCCGTGTACTTATCATAGATCTATTTTTGAGATAAGTTTTTTGTGCAAATAAGTGCATGTTGATTACACTGTATTTTGAAGCAATCACGTCGTTACCCAAGTGTGTCGTAATACGACAGGGGGATTTTGTAGAAAGATGAACTGCATTTGCCAGTTTTGTTTTGGTATTTGCTTTTAAAACATTGCATATACGATTAGTTATGCCAAGTGGGGTAGGTAATTGTTTGTGTTTTACACAGGATTGACCCCGAGGAAAAATAAGTACAAGAACACCCCAGAATTATATCCGTGTACATTAATATTTGATTGTGTGCAAAGAAGTGCATATTGATCACACTGTATGTTGATGCAATCAGCGAAGTCATTACCAAAAAGTTACTCATAAGAGTAGTTGCGTTTAGCCAATTAGCCCGATTTTAAGAGATTTACATCTGACATATTTTCTTGCAATAACGCTTTCCAGGAAATCAGCTTTCACAGATTACTTATTTTGTGGAAATAAATAATCTGTGAAAGCTGATTCTGACAAGACAAGTGGTTTTAGCCTATTATCCGGAGAAGTTGAGACTTGGTAGGGAGGGACGCTGCATCTTCAAGGGTACCTGGAAAATAAAAAAACTTTCATTATACCTTTAGTTGGCATCAAGACGTCTTTAGCCTATGGGAAGACCGCTTTGAAGACTCCAGAGAGTAGCGGCGAACAATTTCTTGTCCTCGATAAATAATTAATTCTGATGTAAATAATTACTGTTTTTTAGTTCTTAATAGAAGAGATGAAATAAAACAAAAACATTAGAACCTAAGGCTGACTCAGAGGCCTAATAATTTCACGCTCTAATAATGCAATGAAAGTGTAAATATTTTTGTAAAAAAAAACAAACTTTGATAGTTCGCTGGTAAGCTTTCTTCAAGCATATAAGGTGTTAGAGAGTTATAGGTACAGGTGTACAGCAGTTAGAATATCGAAGTGCTTCTTTGCACATGTTAAAGCTGTCTAGTCCCTATGGGTAAATCGAGTGAAAACTGATTCGGGTCATTTGACGTTTTTTAAGTAATCACCTCGTTCAACGTAAAACCTTAAGAGAAGTCGTTGTTGTAATTGAAAGGACCCAATAAAAACTTACAATTATTCTGGAGTTCCGGTGACTCGAAAGACCAGCTCTCCCCGCTCCGCACGACACGCAGCAGCGGCGGCGAAGCGAGGACGCGGAGGTAGCTACCGAAGAAAGAAAAACCAAGTATTAGTAGTATTATTACGAAAATATTACAGAAAACCAAACCGTTGATACCAATAGTTGATTAATTGGCATACTGAAATTCTGGATCAATTTGGCACAATTCTAAAGTGCAGTCATTGCGTCAGGTGAGGGCGAGGGGCGGGCGGGGCCATAATTTACGACTATGGCGAGAACCAGTCATTCGTTCATTAGTTCTTAACAAGGATGAAATAAAGCAAACACTTCCACCAAAGAACCAGTAGGTACTGCTCAGAGGTGTGGGGGAAGGGAGGGGCTTTAATGTCTGGCCCTCAAAAAATCAATAATAAATCATTTGTTTCTTAGTTCTTAATACGAGAGATGAACTTAAGCAAAAACTGCCACCAAAGAACCAAAGTTCAGAGGTATGAGCGCAATAATTTGCAATTTAAGATATACTAAAGCCACAGATTAATTTACTGTAAATCACTTTCTCAGCTCTTAATAAGAAGACCAAACGAATGAAAACACTTACCTTCTTGAATCACCAAGAAAGTCACGGATGTGAGGACTGTTTGTCAAATCGTGCCGCTCAGTTCGGTGGTCGGAGGCGCAGTGCGACACTGCGGTGGCGGCGCCGGGCGGTGCATAGCGGACGTGGTGCAACGCCCACCGACCTCCTGCAGCGCGCAGGTCCCAAATACTGGTCGATAATCCGCAGTGTGCTATATGATGCATGTTGTGTAATCTACAGAAGGTTTGTAGACAGATAATTTGCCAAAACAAGGTAATCTAGATAGTGCATTATCAGCCTGTAGTGTTCCCATTGCTGGAGGAGCTCGTGGCTAAATAATAACAACCGCACGGGTCGATCCATCAGGTAAAGCTGCGCTTGCCGAGGTTGGTCCGTGGATGGGTGACCATCTTTACATACCGAGACTCCTCCGTGCTTCGGAAAGCACGTTAAGCAGTTGGTCCCGGCTGTCATTCGTGGATCTTTGACAGTCGTTACGAGGCGTCAGAAGCCCGAAAGTCTGACAACCAGCCTTACCAAGGGGTATCGTATTACCCAGTTACTGGGTTGTGGAGGTCAGATAGGTAATCACTCCATGTAAAATACTGGTATTCAGCTGCATCCGGTTAGACTGGAAGCTGACGCCAACATGATTGGGAAAAGGCTAGGAAGAATGAATGTTCCCACTGCTGGGACACAGAGTTCCTCTCTTCGAGAGGGAGTGGGCTGTAATCTACCCCTCAGACCTAGTGCAGGTTGGTAGATGTCCCATGTCCTCGACTTTTTGGTTCTAGGACATGCCAGCTTCCTCACGATGTTTATATTTATCGTTGTGAGAGTAGTGGTGATGACATTATTTACACAAGGCAAGTGCCTGTCTGGAATCGAACCCACAACCTACAACTCGTACCTAAGTCGGGGCCGTTACCCCTGAGCCACGACTGCTCTCAATCTAGAGTATGCAGCCTCAAATATCGAACCCTAATCAGATATGAGCAGATAGAGCCAAATGTCCTATCTCGTGGTCAGATTTAGTCTTACTTGATACTAACAGAACAAGATTGTTGGGGAATATTCCCATGAATCCGTTCCTTGTAAACTTGTAAGAATAAACCGGTACCTCTGGGCCACCAATGCTCCCTAATTCCTGTGGCGGCATCTACCTCGCCACATGGGACGTGCGCATCACACTAACGTCACGCAAAATCCTGCATCGCGCAAGCAGGGTTTATCATCGAGCTGTGCCCGTTCATTAGTGGGGTATAAATAATTTTCAAATAAAATAAAAAGTATTACATATTAATTAGTGTTTATATTTAGAAATGACTTGGTACTTATCTAATGTGAAAGTTTTTCCTAAAATACATTTATTAATTCTTACAATTAGAAACGGTATTAAGGAAAAAATTAGTTTCTTTCCTCTAATTCCGTAAAATACACCAGAGACGCCTTATATTATCTTATTTAAGAACATTAGCATATCCCAATAATTATATATTCCAAACTCAAGCATATTAATTATTATAATGAATATCAGGCGCGTATCCAAGTCTCAAGTCGTCACAACCAAGAACTCCAAAACAAAGCATTTGTTTGATTTGGAGTCGTTTTCCCTCCAAATCAACCAAATGGTTTGTTTTCAGAAGCTCCCCATGGATACGCGCCAGTCTTAGTTAGCTATTTGCAAAGACACTCATGTCTTAACCGGTCATAATTTCATATCCGAGAGCTTAATAAATATTTCATTGAGATTGCTTGTGATAATGCCAATTACTTAATCGGCATTATCTAATCTTGCTGAGATATTTTTTTTTTTGCAAATAACTGCATGTTGATCACACTGTATGTTGATGCAATCAGTGAAGTCGTTACCCGAGTGTGTCGTAATACGACTGGGGAATTTAGATGAAAGATGAACAGCAAATCCGTTTTTGTATTTGCTTTTAAAACGTTGCAAGAACGATTCCTTTGTCCAAGTGAGGTAGTTCTGTTAAGAGTTTTTACACAGGAATGACCCCGAGGAAAAAAACCTACAAGTAATTATCCCAGAGTAATGACTGAATTTAGTCATCAAATTGGGGGCTAAGTCACAAAGTTACTCATAATAGCCGTTGTGTTTAGCCGATTAGCCCAATTTCATGAGATTAGCATCTGATACAATTTTAGACGACATATTTTCTTGCAATAACGCTTTCCAGGAAATCAGCTTTCACAGATTACTTATTTTGTAGAAATAAATAATCTGTGAAAGCTGATTCTGACAAAACGAGTTGGTTTAGCCTATTAGCCGGAGAGGAGGAGACTTGGTCGGGAGTAAAGCTGCATCTTCACGGGTACCTGGAAAAGTAAAAAAAAAACTGTCATTAAACCGTTAAGAGACCAAGAAAACTAAAGAGAGAACTGAGAAGACTGAGGTCTATGTTTCTATTTTTCATCCGTTGCTAAGGTTTCTGTCATAATGGAGGAATTAATTTCAAAGGTGTAAGTAACACAATAAAGCATTAGAATATCGAAAGAAATAATGGCGTTATTCTAAGTAGGTACCTCGTTCAACGTAACTCCTTATGAGAGGCCGTTGCTGTAACTGAAAGAACCAAAAGTAAAAAACTTACAATGTTTCCGTTGACTCGAAGGACCAGCTCTCCCCGCTCCGCACGACACGCAGCAGCGGCGGCGAAGCGAGGACGCGCTGGTATCTACCGAAGAAAGAAAACCAAGTATTAGAATTATAGAAACATTACAGAAAACCTCGCCACCGCGCACCGTGACGTGCGGCGTAGGGCGTATACAATTTGTGACTTTCACGAGTAAACAAAATATTCCTTAGTTCTTATTAAGAAAGATGAACCAATGCAACACTTCCACCAAAAAAGCAGTACGACTGGGGCAAGGTGTGGGGCGGGGGGAGGGGTTATAATTTCTGAGCTGCCATAAATCAAAAATAAATTCGATATTTAAAGATTTTGAAGAGATCAGCTGTAGCGAGTTAACTCCACCAAAGAACTAAGGTTCAGAGGCGTGGCCTTTTTGTGTGGCCAAGATTTTCAAGTCAAGTTTAACTAGAACCACTGAATAATCTACTGTAAAACACTTTCTCGGCTCGTAATTAGAAGGGGATACTAAAAGAAAAAACTTACCTTCTTCAATTACCAAGAGGGTCGCAGATGTGAGGAGTGGCTGGTAAATCGTGCCGCTCAGTTCGGTGATCGGAGGCGCAGTGCGGCACGGCGGTGGCGGCACCGGGAGGTGCATAGCGAAGTATCTGCAACGCCCACCGACCTGCTGCAGCGCGCAGGTCTCGAATACCGGTCGATAATCCGCAGTGGGCTATGTGATGCATGTTGTGTAGGTAATTATGAAGGTTTCCTTAACATGCAAGGGTGTGTTTCAGGAAGCCCTTGGAGAGAGACTTTAGATATTTTTTTTGTAGGTCGTTTCCCGGAACTCCTTGTATGGCCAAAACTAGATGATCCAGAGTACGTGTCCGTAAGTTTCACGCCATCTTGTGGCCGCGATTGCCGAGTGATATTACTGATAAAGGAGCCGAAGCACTTATCTTCCTTTAGAGAAATAAAATTTGGTGTTCCACAAGGCAGCGTCCTCGGACCATTACTATTTTTGTACATAAATCCGCGCAAAATACCTCATCCAATGGAGTTTGCAGATGACGCACCACCACTTATTAAATGTGTCAATAAACAATGCTATGAAAATAACATTAACAGTAGTAAAATAAAGTCACTCGACAGTAATAATTTAAATATAAATCTTAAAAAAAAAAAAAAAAAAAACGTGGTACAGATATGGGGATCTCATTATCTTGTTTTGCACGGTAGTATAAAAAATCTTCTTTAACTCAAGAAAATGTTATCTGTATGGCACCTGTTATTTTATTATTAATACCGTACCAACCGTAACAAGCGTTGCAAAAAATAAAAATAAACAGCTAACTGCACTATTAATAGAAAAAAAATATTACTCAGTAAAGTCGACCGGGGTTATTTCAGCTGTAGGGTAATTTTAACTATTGAGAATAATTGTACTAGGTACTGTATATGTATGTAATAATTGGATACAAGTATTTCAATTATTCTCATTAGTTAGAATTACCCCATAGTCGAAATAGCCCCGCCCGACCATACATGAAGAAATCATGATAAGTAAGCGATAGCGATAGCGATAAGTTAAGTTAACCTGTTTAAATCGTAGATTCCTCACAATAATTTCTTTACCTTCATTCTTTGTAAATAAAATATTTTTCAAATTCTATTCTCTCAGTCGCAAACGCATCTCAGTTTCATGTAGCCGTAAAATCTCATGCAACTAAACCTCAAAAAAAACCAATAAGGAATACTATGCCAAAACGATGAGACACATGGCTTACAGTTACAGACGCACGCTGTACAGCCAACCGCGCATTAGTGGTAACACTTAGACATTAACAGCGCCTTTCATCGTAGTGCAAGTGTTATCACTGATGTGCCGTTGACTGTACATACCAGGATTACCATGATTGGTTGAATCGAGATTTAAATAAAGAAAACAGAACGATACCCGTTCTGTTTATTTTGCCATTTAATGGTATTTATACAGAAAGTAAAAATTAAATCTATTTGTCGTAGCGAGTTGCGTAGATCGGGTGTCCGTAGCACTTGCAGAGTGTAGCGCGCTACGAATGGATTCGTAGCACTTGCAGCGCGCTACGAGTATTTTCGTAGCACCATAAATACGTGCCGTAGGATTAGTCTTGAATATACATAAAAAAAGCCCTGCCCTTGTTCAGCAATGAATAAATTATTCACAAAATTATTATTGAAATATCATGTGACTTTTATGTAAACTAGAATAAGGTTTAAATTGCAATGATTGACGTGTGCTAGTCAAATGTAACAACTATTATCATTCTATGCTCACTTATTGTTATTACTTACGAAATTTCTCCTCGGTCTAGAGAAGACAAAGGAAACTCCGACTCCTAACCACTAAACTACTTAAACCCATTTTCACTAACACTAACCAACATCTAAATAAATGCATGGCATTAAGCTTTGATGGATTTTCAATTATTGTCGGCGCTTGGGCCAAGCGATGAAAATCCAACAGTGCGCTTTTATTTATATATAGTCTTATAATTAAAAATGGCATCAAAGGCTGAATTAGCTTGCGTTTACTCCGCTCTAATCCTCGTTGATGATGACGTTGCCGTAACTGGTGAGAAGATCTCCACCATCCTGAAGGCGGCCAACGTTGATGTTGAGCCATACTGGCCGGGTCTGTTCGCCAAGGCACTAGAAGGCATCAACGTGCGGGACCTGATCACAAACATCGGATCCGGCGTGGGAGCTGCGCCGTCCGCCGGCGCTGCGCCCGCCGCTGCCGCCGCAGCACCCGCTACCGAGGCCAAGGAGGAGAAGAAGGAGGAGGAACCTGAGGAGTCCAACGACGACATGGGCTTCGGTCTCTTCGACTAAAAAGCTTTATATCGAAGCTGCGATATTCCATTGTAAGCTTTATGAAGCTTATTTAGTTGTAAGGATTAAATGACTTTATTTGCACCTAGTGATACTGAAAACGCGCATCAGTTTGTAAATTATGTACCCACTTACCAATGCCTAAGTACTAAAGGAAGTTCTTCAATTGCCCCCCCCCTTTAATCTAAGGGACAGTTCCTTAGGCCAAAAGCTGGTTGATTGCCCCTCCATGGCCAAACACAACTCTTAAGATACTGTTTTCATGAATAGAATAGAATAGAATAGAAATCATTTATTTGCATAAAAACATGGTATAAAAGATGGTACAAAAATTATATATAGAACAGACACGTTTTTGCTTAACATTATAAGCGTGCAAATTTTTCGGTTCATACAATTCAGTCAGTTTTTTTTTTTTTCAAAAAACTCTTTCATGCTATAAAAACTATTAGCGGACAGCCAATCACACAATTTAATTTTAAATAATCTAGTGTTAAGATTTTTTAGGTAGCTCGGTATCCTATTAAATATTTCTACACACATATACAAACAGCTTTTATTGTATTTAGCTAACCTTGGCATGACATCCAGTACGAGCCTGTGAGGATCGCGCCGGTTTCGGGGATGTACATCGTCTGCTTTTGTAAATATTGCTTTATGCTTCCACACAAACATACAAAGGACATCATTCAGGCTTCGAACATTTTGTACCCAAAAATCAAAGTGCCGGCCAGAAAAAAAAAAAGCTGTTTTCATATGGGAAATAACATTTTGAACATTTTTTAATACTACAACGAAAGTCTACACTTAACCCCCTGGCTGCTATTTGAGTTTGAAAGTACCAAAAATCATAAAATTATTTTAAATTATAATTAATTATTTTAAATTATATTTTATACAACGTTTAAAAAAATACCGAGTTTTAATTGAAAATAACATCGTTTTTTGTAATAACAAAAAGCATTTCGGCTAGGCGAACCTAACCTAACCTAACCTTGCCTATCTAAACCAAACCTAACCTAACATAATCTAACCTAACATAATCTAACCTAACACTGATAAACTGATCTTAGATTTTGAAGGTCACATGGAACTTCTCAATGATGAAAAGCATTTGCATAATCTTGTGATTAGGTAATTGTACAAAAGATTAACAGAAAACAGCTGGTTAGGTTAGGCTAACCTAACTAAACCTAACAGTGTTCAACTGATCTTAGATTTTGAAGGACACATGGACCTCCTCAATGATGAACAGCATTTGCGTATTCTTGTGATTGGGTAATTGTACAAAAGATTAAAAGAAAACAGCTAGTTAGGTTAGGCTAACCTAACCTTACAGTGTTCAATTGATCTTCGAAAAAGTATCTAACTTATCAGACATTTAAAATGACACTGGTTTCAAACTTGTTGGAGGGTGGGGACGTCCTCCAACAGTCTAAAGATACATGTCATTAATTATGTTAAAAAAAAAGAAAAGACAGAAAAGATTTGCTGTCTTTTTCAATTGCAAAGTCGATAGGATTTTTTTGTGATAAAAAAAGGTTTTCGGCAAATATGTGTTTATTTTTTAACAAAAACCATTGTTCTTATACGTAACCATATCTTAATCATAAAAAAATAATGATACGATAAAAAAACTAGACTCTCGAACTGAAACATAACCACAACATTAATGAGAACGCCTCACCAAGAACGTCTCGAGAAATATCACTGACAATAGTAATGTTCAACTTAATAGTGAACGTAAATGTACAACTTATTTTTATTAACAACTACCTAACCTAGCTACCTTTACGTATGTCTTTTTTTCCTTGTGAATCCTTTGCGTGCTACAACCTCTGATGCGACAATTATGCAATCATTGATGAATGAAGAAAATCCATTGCATTGGTTATTGAACAGTGGGGATGTTTTCATAGTAGCTATGGGCTTTACCGATAGCATGAATGATATCAAATCGTGTCGCTATGAAGTCCACATTCCACCTACTTACCGGAACGTTAGTCAGCTTACAACAGACCAGGCAAATAAGTCTTGATTGATCACGATATTTAGGTGGATTGTAGAGGCGGTGAAGGTTTAGGCTGTTGTGACAAACATATTTTAACCGTGCACTACATCACATGTTTTATCATTCTAAAATCGCAGCGGCCATAATAAACGCCATTTATCGTGTCGCTGTTGACAGCAGACTCGCTCCTGAGATTGTTACCATAATTCATTCTAGAAAGAATACCTCCAAGCTTTTGCACGATAACGTACATACGAAAAACGTTAACAGGCAGAGAGTGCCTTTTGTAGCCATGGAAGGAAATCTTCCTTAATTCATAGGGTTTCCAAATTTTTCAGAGGAGGGCGTATTTCTGTTTGTGCTAGGGAGCTATCATACTAAAGCTCGCCAGCAACCCAACACCTAGTCGTAACCGATGTCCCACAGGAGCGGGCCTAGGAACGGAACACCGCACGACATTTCGCACCGGTCCCCGCCGTCGCGTCCCCTGTAAGTGACACATTTCCGAGAAAACCTAACCTAAACTAACCTGAGCGAACCTAACCTTTCCTAAAAGTGGCCCATACGGGCGCGAGATGCGCCGCGGGCGGCGCGGAGACTTATTTGCACACACAATACAATAAATGGTTACAATACATCATTTCAGCCGAAAAACGTCCACTGCTGGACATAGGCATCCTCGAAGCATCGCTACTTCAACCGGTTCTGTACTTCTCCCATCCAGCGGATTCCTCCGGCCTTCTCCAGGTCAACGATCCACGACCACCTTAATAGGCCTTTTCCAACGCTACGTCTTCCGGTACGCGGCCACCACTCCAGAACCTCACTATTACCCTTTGTGTAACATTGAGTCTTCAAATAAGGCCCATTGTGGGCGACCACGTTTTAGTGCCATAGGTCATTACTGGCAAGGCACACTGGTCACGATACATTAAAATGTAATGCTCTAAAATAATTTAGTCGAAGTATGTTTTTTAGTATTTTTAAACTTAAATAGCGGCGGATGGGTTAATTGTATTCTCTCGTTGTAATAGTAAAAAATGTTGAGGGTATTATTTCCCATAAGAAAACCGTGTTTTTTTCTTCTGGCCGGCACTTTAATTTTTGGGTACAAAATGCTCTAAACCTGAATGATGATTATATCATACCTGAGTAGACCTAACGCATATTGTCCATTTCTACTTTGAACAAAAGCTGTTTGCGTCTACGAATGTTCAAAACATTGTTGGCAAAATTATGATTTTTTTGGTACTTTCAAACTGAAATAGCAGCCAGGGGGTTAATTGTAGACTTTCATTGTAGTATAAAAAAATGTTCAGGATGTTATTTCCAATACGAAAACAGCATTTTTTTTTTCTGGCCGGCACTTTTATTTTTGGGTACGATTTGAATGATGTCCTTTCATATATTATAAAGAGACGGTAGCGGCAACAAACCAAGTTTCTGAAATACCGGCCGACAAGAGTCGTCAGATTGAAGCCCGTAGATTGCTCGAAGGCATTTTTTTTGTGCAACAAATGCTCTATTCTGATCGGTACTATTACCCCACATAATCCATCCATAGCGTAGCACCGATTCTACATATGCATGATATGATGTTATTGCCGTTTGGACGTTTGTTATATTCCTAATTTTTTTTAAGCGCATATACAAACTTATTTATTCGTTTTGAGACATCATCGACATGGGTTTTCCAGTTCATATCTTGATCTAAAGTAACGCCTAGAAACTTAGTTTTCGTTACTTCACCAATTTTATTTATATTCATTTTTTTATTATATTTCGAATTATTTGATCGGTTAAATTGCATATATACAGATTTTGAAAGATTTAATGATAAATTATTTTTATTTAGCCATTCAATTAGTATGGCAATTGTGTTATTAATGTCAAATTCATGATCGTCAATTGTATTTTTTTTTTATCAGATGTCACAATAATAGATATGTCATCAGCAAATAGTATGCATTTATGATTAGTTATATTAGTCATTGAATTAATATACAGTATGAATAAAATTGGGCCTAACACACTTCCTTGTGGAACGCCATATATGTTGCTTTTGAGTTCAGAAGAGTGTGGCGTCATGTCGTTAAATCGATTCACTTTTGTAATTATAACACGTTGTTTTCTGTTACTTAGATATGTCGATATCCATTGAAGTGCAATGCCTCTAATGCCAATTGCCTCCAATTTCTGTAGTAACAGGTCATGAGATACTAAGTCAAAGGCTTTGGATAAGTCAAAAAACAACCCTGTAGTAAAGTTATTTCGGTTAATATTAGTCAATATGGTTTTTACAAGAGTGAAAATCGCTAGTTCATGTGTTTATATTAATTAGCAATGATCTTGAGATGCTGATATCGTTATAATTGCGTAGGTATTAAATGATAACCCACTTGCGTTCGTCGTTGAGGAACGTTTATCAATACTGGCCTTATCTTCGACCAATCAGCTCTTGAGCGTGGACGCCATATCAAGTGTTTTTTGGAATTGCTTTTCTAATAATTTAAGGAATCGGAATACGGAAGGACGTAATACTCAACAAAACAAAATACACTAGACGTAGATGTATTTATTAATCTATTCCGCCAACTAGGATGAACTCAGGATGACGATTGACTTGTCGCGAACCCGAACACGACGTATTGCCACGCCGAGCGTCCGGCGCTCTGCTAAATATATCTAGGTCTATTGTATTTTATAATGGATTTCCGCCAAGTCACGCCTGTGATGATTGTCAGGGGCCTGTAGTCAGCCACCGAATAATTGTTTTCAGACTGTAATGTACGTTGATAATGTACTGTGTAATTATGTTTGCATCATCTAGTAGAATATATAACTATAATAAATATGTAGATTACGTAGGTATTGTGTTTTTTTAATTTATTTGACCAGGAATACCTGGTCAAATAAATTAAAAAAAACAACCCTTGTTCGCAGTCAGGTAAAAACGCAAATGATCTTTGGAATAGGGAGTTACAATAAAATACGTGAAACATATTATTATTATTTTTGTTTATTTTAACATCTAATGAGCCTTAGTATTCTTAGGATTAAGCTTCAAATAGATTTCTTATATTTAATAATGTGGAGTAAATTTAACAAATCAACCACAAGGTTTTCATCTTGTAGTAATAATTAATTATTTGGATAGATAGTCAAATAACCACATATTAATGAAACCCAAGACTTGTGCAGCCGTCCATCGGTTGATATGGAGCGATACAGACTAGCTTATGGTAGCGCAAAATGGCTCTCAGTAAAACGCAATCAATGAACATGCGCAGGATTGCATCGGGTTTCATTACGAATCGTATAGCAGGAACACATTATAACAATTGTTAATGTATTTCTGCATTAGCACATGAAAAAAACCTTCTTCATTTTTCTAGTTCAGGCGCGGTCCATTCAAGGGAGAAGCCAGAAACTCCCAAAGCAAAAACGAAATGTTCCTTTTAGGAAGGGTCCCTGAGCCCTCCAAAAAACCCATATCCGTGCCTGAACTAAATGTAAAAAATCGTCATGAATATAATGCTGTGCGCTTCACAGCATTTTATTCAAAATTGAATATTAATGGTACAAGAAGCATTGTATAAAGGCTGCTTGAATGTATTTTGTCCTCATTGGTTGTCATGAGGAATGTCATTGAGATCCAAGGGCAGAATGATGAACGGATAGAGATGCCTACAAGCTGCTCCGCGTAGCCCGTTAAGTTATTTTAACATAATTCGCCCAGATTATAGCATTTCAGACAAGTCTCTTCAGGATGTCGACAGAATCGTATACTCAGGAATCCTGCCAAAAACCTGTTAAGACCAGTTCCAGCAAATAGAGGAACAACATATTCTCATGTCTTTAAAATACTTCTTGTAGGTTCTGACTTATGTATCACAGATTACTTGGGATATTCAATAAGTAATTTGTGAGACTGGAACTGTTTGTGGTTGCGTTTGTTAAGGGTTTGGTTGTTTTGCGTCTTGCATGTTGCGTGGTCGTGTTGTTTGAGTGGATCGACGGATGCGTCGAGCGAGATGAGCTGGTCCATCAGCCTCTCAGAGTGGAGTAGAGGACGGAGGATGACGCTAAGGTTTCTGTAAGAAAGAAAAAGTGTTAATAAGACTAGGTATATTCAACTTATTGGCTAAGAAATCTTGTAGGTACCGAATAATATCATTTTTCTAAGGATTCACACGGATAACATTTTTCCTGAATAAAGTTTTAATACTCCTGTGGAGAACAAGTTCTGAAATTAAAATCTTATAGGTGCATATCTGCGTTATGTTTAGGTTTTACAAATTCAAGGATATAAACTGCAGTAGGTAGGTACCCACGAGTGTGGGAGAAAAATACAAAAACCAAAAGGAAGACATTTTGTTTTCAGTTGAGTGCAGGAATAAATAAATTTATCAAAATGGACAATTACGTTAATAAAGACAGTCCCGAAAGCCGAAAGCTTCTTAGAAACAAATCGAAGGAATAGAAACTTTGCAGCAAAGTTTCCAGTTCCACATCTCTGCCAGTATTATTCCAAATGCAACCATATGTCATAGTTCCTAAAGCCAAGTATTCAAAAACAAGGGTGCGGCTGTATCACTGCAGATGCGCGAGTCTAGATGCGCCAGTGGAGGACTGTGTGGGGAGAGGGGAGCGGGGAGCGGGGAGCGGGGTGACACGTATACTGCGATACACTGCCCTCCCTTCCCGCAAATACCGTGAGTGTGTACGTCATTGCAGAGGCGCAGGGGGATACGTCACAAGGGTATGCTGCAGTACCCTGCCACCTTCTCCCCAAAAATTCTACGAATCCCCGGGAGATGTTCCTAGCGTGGGACTAATATTTCAAATACAATCTAACTTAAGAGCAAAAAATTGCAGATACAGATTTTGATATATTAAGTAAACTAAAGATTGCTCAATCAAAGGAGTGGGCGCATTGCAGGGGTGCGAGAGGATGCGTCAAAGGGGGGGGGGGAATGCTGCAGTCCCCAGCCACCGTCTCCCCGCACGTAGTCTGTGAGAGTTACGTTGCACTAAAGGAAAGGTTCAAAAGGGTCATGTGCCACATATCACCTTTTGGACCCTCTTAAAAACTTACATATTAAAATATGAAAACCTACTGCAAAAATAATTAGAAAACCTACCGCCATCCTTTGGAGAAGGCTGCTGATAGGCGGTGTACCAGTGGCGCATTGAAGGGTCAGGAACTCCTGCGAGGTGCAGCTCGGGATACGACTCCATCTAGGACCAAAGAAAATTTATCATGACGTTATCTAATTTTATATGGAACAGGTTGCGATGGTCGCCCCCCTAAGCGAAGCCCCCGCGATGCGTGATGACTTTACAACACAAAGAATAAGGAAGTAAAAATACTTTTACTAGCATCTTCTGCCAGGCTGTAAACAGGATCTTGACTGGACGAATGCAGACGACAGGCTGTTCAAATAAAAAATCACCAAAATCCTTATTCTACTTAGTCCATTTTCTCGACCAATCCATTGATTCAGCTCGGTCCATTTTTTTACTGATCCACCGATTCAGCTTTAGCAGGATTCAGGATGCTACCTACACTGTCGACAGGTTACGTAATCTAAAAAGTAGATACTTACTTCTCTTATGCAAGCCCAAAGACGAGAAATATTGCACCGAGAACTCAGCAGAACTTAAAGAAATGAATCTAGGAACATACCTTATAGTCTCTCGCCTAGAACAGCAAACCTCTGCTAGCCGCCAGCACCCATCTGCAGACCGAAGGAGCAGCACGTCTTGCTCGGTGCACGGTCGTCGACGCACTGTTGGTTGCAGTGGCCGATGCGGCACGGGAGCTAGATGACCTAAATGCAGCGCGCAGGTCTCAAAGCCTGATCGATAGGTACTGCGGCAGATGCGGGTGTTGAGATGCCTAGGTAATATAGGTAGTGCATTATGTATCTAACTGAGAACAAAGGAACTGCGTTGTACCTGTGCAAGTACCTATGGACGTAGGCGTTGATAAGATTTGATCGAGAAGGAACTCTGAACAGTTTTGGGATTACGGGGTTGCATCAACCTAATTTATCTTTAACTGAAAATGCACCTTGAATTGACAGGGTGGATTTTTGAGAAACGGCAGGTACCATGACCATTGTAGGTGTAGATAACCACAGGGAACCGTACTTAGGAGACAGCCCTTAAATTTAAAAAAAAAAGTTATTGTCAGGGCAGGCCAGTAATTGCCGCCAGGGCAGGGTTTCGGAGTCGTCGTCGTCCCCCGAAATGTATACCTAATGTCTAAGATCGTAAAATCATTTTTTTTGTCTAAATAATACCGTGACTGACCAGATGCAGGTGAATACTAGGTGCTGACCTCGACAACCCAGTAACTGGGTAATAAGATACCCCTTGGAGACTGGTTGAGACTTGGGCTTCTGACGACCCGGAACGACTGTCAAAGATCCACGAATGACAACGGCGTGCTTTCCGAGGCACGGCGGAGTCTCGATATGTGAAGGTGTTCACCCATCCACGGACCAACCTCAGCAAGCGTAGCTTAACCTGATCGATTGACCCGTCCGGCTATTATTACTTATTCGTCTTAAGAGGGTTTATTCTGAAAGTTGGCAACGTCGCAAATAGATGTCAAATATTTCGCTGTTTTGATTAATTTGATAATATTTCTGTATGGAAATAAAAAATGTGGCTAACTAGCGAACTAGAATATTGATTATGAAATGCAATAATTAATATCGTAACACCAAATAGTTAGTTTTAGATGTAAAAAAAGTATTTGGTAACTTTCCAAATGCCTTTTTTTCACCTAAAACGAGTACAACATCAAATTCAATGTTATAATTGCAATTCATTATTAATATTCTAGTCAATTGGTTAGGCACATTTCTTATTTCCATACAGTATTATTTCCAAATTAATCGAAACAGGTAAATATTTGACAGTTATTTACGACATTGCCAACTTTTAGGATGCACCCTCTTAAATCTAAGACCGCATGTAAAAATATCTATGCCTATTTCTTAAGGAAATACTGTGTTACGAAAATAACACTAACATCAGGAATGTGCCCGTAATCAAGAATCCGCCTGCCAAGTGTTCTGTATTAATATTTATAGAGTAATAATATAAATTGTTATCATAATGATAACGTTAATTGCTCATTTGAGTAACGTAATCGTTACTGTGTCATATGTTTAGTTCCGGCACAGACTGCCAGACAGCGCACTGGTGAAATAGGAATATAAAATTAGACATGTTCCTCAGCAGCACTACAAAAAATGGGCCCACCTACTGCTAATCTAAAAAGTACCATCGACTCGAAAAAATAAGACTGCAGAAAAATATATCACGCCTGTTACCGTCTGTCCGTCCGTCCAGTCTAACCGGATGCCGCTGATTATCAGTATTTTACATGGAGCGACTGCCTATCTGAGCTCCACAACCCAGTAACTGGGTAATACGATACCCCTTGGTAAGACTGGTCGTCAAACTTTCGGGCTTCTGACCCGTAACGACACAGAGTACAGGGCAGGTACATACGCCCACATTTTGCAACTTGTACCAAGTAATAGAGGGCTGAGGGGGAGACTGTTGCTACTATTGTAACGGGTAACAAATCCAGACTCAGGACTGCTGCTAAAAAATAATATTTGAAAAATCATGATAAAATATGATTAGAATTAAACAAAACAAATTGTATATTTTACAATCAATGTTTATTATTTTTATCAGTACAACCATTAACAACAAAAAAAATGCTATAAGTAGTTCTCTTTTCAGTACATTTTAACAATTTCTTTTAATCTCTCCAGATTAAAAATATATGTATCCCTATATAAAAATATGTTCAAATGCATGTTTTTTTTTTTGTTAAGTATTTATTTTGCGTTAAACATATGGAGATACCGATTCAGTATAAAAGCATGTAAATTGTATGTATATAGTTTGTCTTGTTGGTATACCAAAGGTATGTTTTCTTAAGTTTATACAAATTCTCTCTTTTCAGTCACCCAATGTCCACTTATATTTGTAACTTTTATGCAACAAGAACTAAGTAAATAGACAGAATGATGCTTATTAAATACCAATATAATTATTTAAGATCACGAAAGAAAAACTGCTAAACATGTGAACAAGAAATATTTGTTTTTTAAACCTCTTTTACACAACTTACATATTTCGCAGTATGCCTGTTCACATGGTATGTTATACTAATAGAATTAGATATTTTGAAAGATTGGAGACATGTATTTTGGGCTTTGTATTTACAGGGGTTGCAATAACATTTCTGCATAGTAACACTAACTAAGTGTAAAAGTAAGGGTGGCACGGTCGTCACTGCCAAACAAAAATCAACATTGCGATCGTTAAAAGTCGAAAATAAATAATATGAGTCGCACCTCTGTCTGATTTGATGCGCGTTCGAACGAATGATGTTTTATTTATTTTCAACTTTATTTAAATACGCGCAAGGTCAATATTTGTTTGGCAGTGACGGACGCTCTGCGCCTCGCCAGATGTGCGTCGCCGACCTTTAGAAATGCTCACCAAAGTATTTAAGGTGTGCAAGATAATTCTACTTTACTATGTCTTTTAAATTCAGCTAGCAACTGATATGCAAAATGGATTCAATAATGGCATGGAAGAATGAGGTGACAAGACAAACTCCCAACTAATGAACAACAAGAATTCTTAATATCTACCTATGAATTACTTATGGTAAATCCACAGGGCTTTAGTGATTCATTTTTTTTTTTTAAATATTGTTAAAAATATTATTAGACATATAAGCTTCTTTCAAAACTATAGTTGCATGATTACATTTCTTGATTTCTACTGAGATAATTGATTTAGAAATCAAAGTTTCATTCATTTATGTTCCTTCACACGTAGCATGACCACCGGAGAAACAGGTTTTGTCGACGGAAGAATAGAAATGACATATAAACAATCACAATCTGTCACTTTGTCTATTCTCCTGTCAGCAAAACCCGTTTTTACGTGTGCTGCTATTATAATAATAAAAATATTTGAACAGCCTTTTATTACAGGAATTACAACATAGAATAATATTTTTGGGAGCCACGCAGGTTGCATGGTAGGTAGGTAGCATGAGTCTATTTTTAGTAAGTGTCCATAGTAACAGATGGCACACTTGATTTTAGTAAAAATATTGGCTATTTATCAACTTTGGGTGAAATGCACTTATTTAAACCCTTAAAATTGGAAGATAATAATGCCATTAATTGATGACAACAATATTATATGTATGACACATCGAGATATAAGTACTAACGTACTAGAGAAGCTACGTCAAATAACTGAATTGTCCTATTCTTCATATCGAATCTTTAGTTCGCTGCAGCGCTAAAATAATAACAATTCGTCTAAACCGGTAACTAATTTACCACAGCGCTAGATTTGCTGCGGAAGTGTATTTATTCTCGGCAAAAAGGTCTGTAAATCACGGCACTTACGCGTTTTTTCCGACAAAGTGACGATGGTGCGGCGCGATCGCCGCAGTTGAACGAGACAAAGTTGGAATTTACGGTGTCTTCTCTAGTACGTTAGTACTTATATCTCGATGGTATGACATTAGTTTACACAGAAAATTTAAACTTATTACTTCTAGAATGCTCCCTAGTATCTTTGCCATAAGCTAACCCCAACTAATATTAATAATTCTACATATACACACTATGTACATTAAGTTCAAATATTTACATAACATTCAGTTGTTACAGCATTATAGCATAATGCAAGCTTTGACAGCTTATTTTGCTTACACACAACATTCTAAGCCACTTCTAAGTTATTGAGACATCAAAATCATTGTACTCCATGGACTTTTCTTTGGATAGCACACTCAAACAATATCACATATTGTTGGAGTGCCGGCATCGTGCTATTTACGTTTACGGTTCTCATACTCAATAGCTCTGGCTTCAGATGCAATCTGTCTCTCCCTATTCAATATTCCATCTAACTGGTCTGTGAATGCATCAAAGGAGAACTTAGTTTCAAATCTCTTGAGGCCCGCTTCACCAAGTTTTTGACCTAACTCAGGGTTTAGCACCAACTTGCTCATTGCATTTGCAAAGGATTTGCTGCTTGGCTCGCATAAAAATCCTGTGACTTCATTTACAATTGTCTCTGTAGGTCCTCCACTGTTTACAGCTATCACTGGCTTCTTGAAATACATGGCTTCTAGGGGAACAATGCCAAAATGTTCTTTTGATGGAGTATAAACCAAAGCTCTGCAGTTGAACAAAAGAGAGACTTTCTCATCATCTTTGGGAGACTTCATAAATGTAATCTTATCTTCTATGTCCAAGTCTGCCACTAAATCAGTTAATTCAATGTAGTGCTCCATATTTTCTAAGTTTATTGGATCAAAGCCTCCAGCCATTATTAAATGCACTCTGTTCCAATCAGCCTCATTCAGAACATGTTTTAAATGTTCAAATGCTCTTAGTGCTAGTTGCAGATTCTTTTTTCTTTCATATCTATTTATTGACAAGAATATAAACTTATCAGTTCCTACTGGAACAACCTCTTTCAAGGGTTTTGGTGTAACTGTTCTGAAGAACTCAGTGTTTATAGATGGGTAGCAAATATCAGGTGTATCTTTGATTCTCTGGAATGCATCTTGGTACACTCTGGCTGTATATTTACTATTAACTAGCACCTTATCTGCTTGTGCTGTTGTCAATTCCTCGAGCCAGTTCAATGGTGCTCTGTATATCTTTTTCAAAATGCCTCCTTCAGCAGACAATAGTTTATCAGGATGATGGCAATAAAACACGACGCGGTAAGGTCCTCTGGCCATTTTCAAGAATGGGATGCATAGAGATATGAGGTCGCAGAATATTAGCGTTGGCTCTTCAGCCGGTATGACGTACCATGCCATGTAAACAGCTGCGTAAACCATGCGGACGTAGGCACATGCGGCTTTGAACCTACCGAATATAGAGCGCGGTATCCAGTCGCCTACGACAGATACAGGAAAAGTTCCGTCTCTTGTCTCCGCAAAGCAGTGTGAGGGATCATGATGGTTCGTGTAAAACGCTACTTCGTGGCCCTTCTTCTTGAAAGCCAATGCCGCATCCAAAACTAATCGCTCGGCGCCGCCGATACCCAAATCTGGGTGTAGAAATATTATCTTGACCATTATTGCACCAGTTTTAATATTTTACCACGTTATCACAGACCATTGAACCATGCAAAAATAAAAGACAATTTTGTAAATACGGCAAAACGCAAAAATATTATTGAATGACACCTTGAAACCACAGATAATGTCAGTCTGCTGCAGTCATCTACTTGAAACTTGAATTGAAGTTTATCAGAATAGTGTTGCCCATGCATCGATAAAATCCTCATAAAATCATAAAATCCTGTGTAGATAATACCTACAGATGTCAAGAAAACAGTAGTCAATAGCACAGACTATATAGAGAACTAACGTTGTCAATAGATAGTTGTCGGTCAGTCAAAATATCAGTGGCTCGCTTTATTTTACAATTCGACCATACTTTCGACTTTCACAAAGAATAAACTAGACTAATCTAAAAATAATTCTTACCAATAGTTTTGCAAAATAATTCGATAAAGTAATTCGATTTGCCTAGACGCCCGCCGGCTGTGCTTTTAGTCTATACTAAATCTTCATAAGTAGAAGCATAACATAATCAGCTTCGTAACTGTGGTGAAAGTTATGAAAATCTCCGTCAATGTTCCGGCCATCCTGTATATCTATACCTACTCTAATATCATACAGAGGTACGATACTGAAGATACTCTTTAGGCACCCAAGAGTATAATGAGATCCAAGAAGTGCTAAAAAGTATCAGTAAGTATATAACGTATCGACAAAAATTGATATCGATCTCGATATATCGAAAAAAAAACAGAATTTCGATGTTGGTAAAATTTTCTGAAAAAGATAATTATGTATGTAGGTACTATATGTGTATGGACAAGTGATGTTGGAGTGTCGGTCGTGGGTCGCTTATAATAATATTGTAATTCTTTTCGGTTTTTTATTTATATCTATTTTTTTTATTGTATTATACAGGGTTACTTGTAATTCGACGTATATCCGTTAGGAGCTGATAGGGGGGCCAGAATGCAACAAATTGAACACCCCCTATGTATGGCCGAAATTCAATAGTTCTCGAGATATTTGAATTTTACGGGTTTTTCGATATTTACCCAAAATTTGACCTTTAATTCCAAATAAAAAAAGGACTACATATTGAATGCGTACCATTAAAGAATGATATCGTAGTTGGCACTTCAATCAAGCTATGAACCTAATTAAAAGTACTGAATTCAACGAAATAATAAAAATTATGAGCGATTTAAGAATAATATCTTACCAATATTTTCATTTTACGCTTCAAAAATGTTGTCTCGTCAAAAAAATTACTATGACGTTAATCGTACAAATAACTAAAACAACTTGCCTATTCTGTAAGCTTTCCAAAAAGGTATAAAAGTTAAATTTAAGATACGTAATTCGTGGCATGGCATGTGTTTGAATCAGCGTGGGGACAGAAATCATCTGGGTTTTCAGTTTACGATCATCCCTAAAACTACCGATTTTACTGGCGAATTTCTTCTTGATGGGTCGGGGTGTGCGGGCTGTTTTATAAACGTTGAAGAACTTATATCGGTCACATGGGAACGCAATGGGAAACGTGAGTATTCATCGATCACAGTTATTATGTACTTATTTCTTGTATCGGAAGGTACATAATAAGTGTGATCGATGAATACTCAAACGTCTGGACCTTTAAAATCAATACTTTATCTTTATCCATAGGTGAAGTAGCTTTTATCCAGATTGGATCTGGCAAGGCAGATCTGTAGAATTTTAGTTGTATTTCAGAACAATGTTCTCCAGCCGGAGAAAATCAAATAGTCGAAGCAGAACGCCAGGCCACTGAAAATTCAACGACTCAGCGAAGAACGACGAGAGATCGTAGGCTTCCAAGCCGCTACTGGGATTACGTTCTGAACTGAATAGCTGTTCTTGATAAAAGCTACTTCACCTATGGAGAGATAAAGTATTGATTTTAAAGGTCCAGACATTTGAGTATTCATCGATCACAGTTATTAAGTACCTTCCAATACAAGAAATAAGTACATAATAACTGTGATCGATGAATACTCACGTTTCCCATTGGGTTCCCATGTGGCCGATATAAATTCTTCAACGGTTATAAAACAGCCCGCACACCCCGACCCATCACGAAGAAATTCGCCAGTAAAATCGGTAGTTTTAGGGATGATCCTAAACTGAAAACACAGATGATTTCTGTCCCCGCGCTGATTCAAACACATGCCATGCCACGAATTACGTATCTTAATTTAACTTTTATACCTTTTTGGAAAGCTTACAGAATAGGCAAGTTGTTTTAGTTATTTGTACGATTAACGTCATAGTAATTTTTTTGACGAGACAACGTTTTTGAAGCGTAAAATGAAAATATTGGTAAGATATTATTCTTAAATCGCTCATAATTTTTATTATTTCGTTGAATTAAGTACTTTTAATTAGGTTCATAGCTTGATTGAAGTGCCAGCTACGATATCATTCTTTAATGGTACGCATTCAATATGTAGCTTTTTTTTTATTTGGAATTTAATGTCAAATTTTGGGTAAATATCGAAAAACCCGTAAAATTCAAATATCTCGAAAACTATTGAATTTCGGTCATACATATGGGGTGTTTAATTTGTTGCATTCTGGCCTCCCTATCAGCTCCTGACGGATATACGTCGAATTACAAGTAACCCTGTATACTTAGTTTTAATTATTTTGTTGTATACTTGCGGGATTTGTCCGTGGGTAGTCCGTGACATCCCAGTAGGTAGGCCCTATCAGAATACCAGCGCTGCGGTATTTTTTCTAAATATCGCAGCAATAAGCTGAGATAGGAGCCTTTTTGGCCTCGCACAGGTCGTATTGTTTATTTTTTACTGTTAAGATTAATTGTTTTGACTCTGTTGAGTTTATTCGTTTTAAATGTTCCTTTTTATTGTTTGTATTTCCTGTGCGTGTCCCAAATAAAATATTTTTCTTTCTTTCTTTCTTACTATATGAAATTGTATGGTTTATTTTTATTCATATAAATGGGCATTTTCACAAAAATGTATACCCCCTTGATTTTCAACTGTCCCTCGAATTCGATTAAATTTTATTAATGAAGTAGTTCCCAGAATTATTTATAGTAGCTAAAAAATTGAATAAACGTTATCAATATTTTGTTGTGTTAACAAAATATTTATGATAATCTCAAATAACTTAATTTAATTAAAAAATAACAATTGAAAAATGGGTGATTTTACGCTGTCCCCTGCTTAGTCTTACGCCTATAATAACATATTTCTTAACTTTTTTGTAAGAAACATACCCTCTTTTAAGGTTTTATTTAGTTCAGGATAGTCAATTATTGTAATATAAAAATAATATATAATATCTTAATAACAAAAAAAAAAGATAAAAAAAGAAACGTAAATTTACAAAATTTTGTCCTTCCCGGAACATTCAGTTTTGTTACCAATATTTCTAACAAAATGTTTTACTGTAGTCAAATAATTTTACATTACTGGTAGCACCATAGCTACCGCTATGCAACTAGTCAGGTTAGAACCCGCCAGTGTCAAAAAACTGCTCAGAAGGAGTGCACGCGTGTTTGCCAGCCGCAGGGAACGAATTTCTGGTCTCAGGTATGTGACCATATTTTGAATTATTTCTATCTATTTATCTTATAGCTTTTAGTTGATTCGTTTTAAAATGTTATTATATCTAAGTTGAACAAAAGTTTTGATGAATTTAAGTATTGTGGTTATTTTTTTAACACTTTTTTTACTAGAGGATAATCAAATGTGACTTCCGTTGTGTGACTATTTGAGCGGTCACTTATACGCTGAATGAAAAGTCACAACATGCCTGAATACATAAAGCAAGGTTTACGTGGCGATTTTCTTGAGCTATAACAATATTTTTCTAAGACCTTTTGACTGAGTATCAAACTACGGCAAATAATAGATTTAAAAAGAATCATAATGGGACTGAATAACCCAAAAATTAAGGTACCTTTAAATTTCCGTATGACGTCATACCGTTAAATAAGGTCATACCGTTAAAAAATATGTACGCATGTAGCTTGCATGTCGCTTACTTCATCTTAGTTTTTATTACGATATTTTTAATTTGTGTATTATTTTATTTACAGATTAACCTTCGTGTTTGCATCCACTGAAGCGAGAAATTTGTTTTTTTTATGCAATATGGTGATATCTACAAGACTTAGTCTTGCTATTAATTTACCTTTTTGAAAAATTATAATAATACAGTGATGCCTTAAGGTGGAACTGATTGTGTCGATTTAGTTAAAGCTTAGAATACTGTTAATAATGTTATATTTTTTAAGAAAATGTTATATGTATATAATATTATAATTATGTATTATAATTATGTGCCTGCGTACTTTTTTTTCGCCCTGTAAACCCACCCTTTCAGTTTTTAGGTATTCAGTTGTGTGACTGTCCCTATATTACAGAGCTCAATTTT
The DNA here is from genome assembly GCA_914767815.1 of Eupsilia transversa. Classification (NCBI taxonomy): domain Eukaryota; kingdom Metazoa; phylum Arthropoda; class Insecta; order Lepidoptera; family Noctuidae; genus Eupsilia; species Eupsilia transversa. The sequence continues at coordinate 7,767,841 of OU611893.1, read as the reverse complement.
TTGATTATTTCAGTAGAATTTTACATTTAACGATCTTAAAATTACTCTCTCAAATGGAAAACTATTCCTTAGTATAATATTTGTTGCCTTTTCTCTGAAAATATACCTAAAAATGTGAAAATAAAAATAATTATGACAGTTGAAGTAGCAGAAGTCACATACTGAATATATTATTGTATTTTTAATAAGCCTAAATACAAAAATTGGCAATTGTGAGAGTTAAAAAATATATAAATAAACATTTCAAAGTCATTAAATAATTAATATTTAAAAATTCTCATAATTTACACTGTTTTTTCATGTACTGAATATAGTCACACAACTGATATAAATTTGCGACACTTTCCGTTATGTTCTAATATTTTTTACAGTATTCCCATTTTAAACCCATAATATTATATTTTTTCGTAAAGTAAATTGAATTTCCGCTTTAAAGAGACCAAAGGCAGTTTAAAATACAATACTATAAAAAAAACATTATTTTTCGAGGTGGGGGTACATTTTTGTGAAAATGCCCAAATACCAAACTAAGAACATAATTTCTGATGTAAAATCAAAAAATAAAACATTGATAAAAATAAGTCTAGTTTTTTACGACTCTGAAATCCAGCGGTTAGTCAGGTTAGTCAGTGATGACAACGGTTTATTGGAAATATATTCTCGGTCCTTGATATTTTATATCGATGTAAGTATCGAATTAATGGATATCGCCAAAAAATATGGATGTGTTGGTTGATACATCGATATTTTTTCTACAAGCCTTTATGAATCAGAATCACTTCAATATTCAAGCAAGAAGTAGGCATCTTGTCTCCTGATAATAACAAGAAGTTTATATTAACAACCTTATGAATCACTTGTTGTTCATTGGGCTGCTGGTTGCAATTTATCCAAAATAATGATTATGGAAAATAAAACTACTAAGATAGTACCTTCAGCAAAATATATTTCATGTTTTGTTCCGCCTTATTCATGATAGAAATGTAAAAAATGAAAAAGGAATGAAGTAAGTAATAAAATAAAATGTAAACATATCATCTGAATCAACAACAATCATCTCCAAACATACAAATTGCAGAATGTAAAATAAATATTTATGCTGAAGGTTATTTTAGTTATGTTACAGTTCATCCTTCCTTTCAATTTTGACAAGATCAACATGGAATGTTAATGTAGCAGACTTTGGTATCTTGGGTGGTGCTCCGGCCTCACCATAGGCCAAATGAGGGGGAATGACAAGTTTCCTTTGCTCTCCTTCACACATGCCTATCAAACCTTGGTCCCACCCCTTTATAACTTGCCCAGAACCCAAAGTGAAGGTAAGTGGGTTGCCTCGTGGAATGGAACTATCAAATTCAGTGCCATCGTCTAGGGTACCCTGAAAATTAGGAACATTAATGTGTTAGTCCTAAAGTATCACTTGAACTGAAGAAATTTCATCTGGTTTTTGGAAGCTATGGATATACAAATCATGCAGTCTGCGTGCCACAATGATAATTCGTACTTCATTTTAAGAGAATGATCATGGCTGCTTTGTAAGAACAAAAAACTAATAGTAGTTACCGTGTAGTGCATGTGCAAAAGGTCTCCTTTTTTGCTTTTTATTGGACATTCACTGGGCCTTTTTTTAACCCCAATTTGCAATTTTTTTTGGGCTGAGTCGGCTACGACATAAGAAATTACACTCATAAAAACCAATAAAAAGAGTGCAATTTTGCAAAGTAATATTATTGCTGGCTTGTTCATATTTCTTATTTAGAAATAATCTCACGTGTCAACACAGTAAAACTACTGTTATATTAAAATTAACCAAGTCTACGAAATGCGAAACCAGTCGAGTCGATAAATAAAAATGTCATAAAAATGTCCACAGACTACAATAGAGAACTAAACTAACGAATAGAGAGCTAACGTTCAGATCACAGAACCTATTGCAGTAGAATGGGTTTTTTTTTTTACAATGGTAAAAAAATAAAACTGTAATAACCACAGAGCATCATTCGCTAAAATACTCTAGTATCTTCATAAGTCCATAGAGTATAGTAATAGATTGAGGCTGCGTTCCGAGTTACAATGTAATCGATTTGAGCGTGCTAACACCCGTTCCGAATAAGCGTTAGCGCGGTAACGCCGACCCATGAAACGTCATAGATGACGTCATGACATGCGCCATCTTGCGATAACGCCGACCATGCCTTTTACTAATATCACCGTGATCTCTGTCAAAAATGACAGTTGACTGAACTGTCATTTTTGCCAGCGCTGTAGTTTTGAGTCGCATATATCTATAAACTAACGTGGCTTTTTCTAAATTGTGCTTCTGGCTACCGTCGCCACTTAACCAAAGAAGAAAAAGACATTTCTGATGTTTATACAAAGTAATGTTATAAGTTTTGACGTTTAGCAAGCACTGTAGGCGCGTTCACGAGCGTTCCGAATTGATGACAGACCTCAGCTGTCATAATCGTAATATCTAAATCGGACTTTAGTTATTGTTCTGAGATCGGAACGCAAAATATTGATGTCAGCGCTGTGAGCGATTATGGCCTAACTCGGAACGCGGCCTTAGTATCTCTAAGTAGTCTATGCTCTGACTGTCAATGTCATGTCATGTTGTTACAATCGATCGGTTCTACTTGCTTGGTAAAATATTAATAGTATCGGCATAATTCCAGCTTTAAAATAAAGGTATATCAATAAAACTCGCAATGTCGACTGAAAACCATGCACTGGAGAAGTACAAGAAATTCCTACTCAATAGAGTAACAGCATCTTCAGCCATTGTGGAAAGTATTGAGAATTGTTTACAAACAGATGATAAAGCTGCCAAACATTATTTCCACAAAATTATGGTAAGTTGTTTATAAAACTGACGGCTTGGTCGGTTTGTTGCCTCTATTATTTAATAATTCTTTTTTTTTAAATTTATTAATTTAGCTTGCCGTAATGATTACTATATACATAGATTAACACTTGCTATCATAAGTCAACCATTTATAATGGGGATCAGAACTGTTTCTCCTAAACACAGGTTATTTTGTAAGCTATATAGGAGAACAGTACGGCACCCACAAACTAAATCAAGAAAAATTATGTTTGTGCATTATTATATTACATTGCCATGTAATCTAGTCCTAGTTGAACAATTAAACTTTATTAGAGAAAACCCAGAGATAATGTGTCTGATTGATTCCCCCGGACGGTGGCATGCCCAATGTCCACCATGCCGTCTTTCACAATCAATCTTCGGTAATTGTTCATCATGTTAACTTCGTCCATAATTGCAGCAGCCAGGACGCCAATAGATATACATCGGGTCCATGTAGGGCTCGGAAAAAGCGTTCGTAAACGCGTTAGTAACATTGATGCCCAATGCTTCCGACATACCCGAATACTTATAGGTTTCGGATGTGGAGAGAGTTCTAAGGATTATTGCTGCTGGGGAGTTTGTTACGCCACATCTTCTTTCTAGCTAAAGCACTAGGAAGTGGTGAAGGGTGGGCGTTAAGGGGGACGTCAAAATTACTTAAGAGATAAGTAATTTTGACATTCGAAAAGTGCTAATTCTCAGCCTAGCTTGAATAAATGACTTGATTTTATGAAATCCGGGAGTTAGGTTCCTGCAGAGTCCCCAATCTCCCAGGTCTTTACATGCATGACCGCACATTTGTCCATACCTGTGGCATCTACATGCGAACTACGCATCACACCGAAGTCACGCAAAATCGCGCGAGCAGCGTTTTCCGTGCGGCGAGTATAATATATACGTCTCGACATCAATCGTTGGGCAGTTGCCCACCAGGCACCGTCCGGTCGGAGGATCCTCCCTTTTCTAAAGAGGATGACTGAACCTTACACCCTGTTCCTCATACCTCTGTACACCAAATTCCATCCTGATGGCGCTACTGAAAGTTTCAGTTGCTCTTAGTAGCTCTATCAGTTGCAAATTGTTGGGAGCAAAGAGTTTTTAGTCATCCATGTAGAGGAGGTGAGACATAACCTCTCCTCAGCCGATAGATACAGAGTTGATTGTTGTAACTAAAATAAAAAGTAATGACCTAATGACTAAATAAAACAGTGTGAATTATTAAAATCTTCCATACTCCATTATAAATATACCGTAAAAGCAGCGCCCTGCGGTTCCACCCGCATAAGTCTCGATGCCGTGGGAATATCGGGACAAAAAGTATCCTATGTATATATTTTTTATATATATCGCCTGTATTCCCCGAAGGGTTAGGCAGAGGTGTACCTATAGTACGCACACATTTCGCTAGTTATGTTTAAGTCCTATGTAATAGGGGGCGAGCCTATTGACATCAACTGGGCACAAATCCAGACTCTGGGCTGCTCCTGAGAAATTCCAGATGGAAAAACCGAATAACACTTTGCCCGACCCGGGAATCGAACCCAGGACCTCACGCTCAGCAGTAGCGTTTGCGACCACTACACCAACGAGGCAATGTAATATAATTATACAAAATAAAATGTATATAAACATAATTATATACAGGTCAGATAGATCATAATTTCTCAAAAAGTTAAGAACAGTCTCCTAAGACTATTTTCCTGTAGCTCCAACGGTTAAGGTAGCTAGCTGCCCTTGCTGTCCCATCTCAAAAATCCATCCTGTATAATTATAATAAACGCAAAACTGCGTATAAAAAGTATATTTAAAGTAGGATAGTCGAAAGTAGGATACAGTATGTACATAAATAGGTACTAAAAACTTTGCATTTACGTGATAAATAGTGATGTATTCAACTACTTATGTTTTCAGATACACAACTGGCACGATACTTTGCATGAACTGTTTGACAAGCTATCCGAATACTTCGGCACTGCCGTAATACCAGTCAAATGTTCAACGCAGGGCGACATAGCCACGTTCTACACCTCCAATTTAACTTTAGTATCTAAAATTATAAAATTTGACTTCATGTTTCCGTATAACAGAAACATGTTCAGTGTAGATGTACTTTTTAATGATAAGAGTTCAACGGATTTCTTTGGACGGACTACAATTGATGAGATCGTCTCAGGTGTGGTAAGCCGAAGGTTCAGTGAGAAATGTGAACTGGACTTATCTAATTTCTGCGATGATCATGGTAAGTTGTATTTTTATACAGCAACAGAACATTAACGTCCAAAAATAAAATTTTGTTCCCTCGTATCCGAATCACCCGGTATGTTCCGCGATTTTTCATATTTTTCGAGTTATGATTTTTTTTCTGAATTTTTGAGAAGTAGAAAGTAGAAGACTTTTACGACATTTTTTTTTTTGCAACTAAATATTCATAAGTAGTGCTTTTATGCATAACATAATCAGCTTCGTAACTGTGATAAAAGTTATGCAAATCTCCGTCAATGTTCCGGCCACCCTGTATATCTATACTAATATTCTATAGGGGTAAAATTTGTTTGTAAGTTTGTATGTAGGGGGTTTTCTCCGGATCTACCAGTTGAATTTGAAAAATTATTTTTGCATTGGGTAGCCCATTTCTTGAGGAAGGGTAGAGACTATGTAATATCACGCTACGACCCTTAGGAGCCAAGCAAAATGAAAAAAAAAGGTCAGGAAGAACACTAAGCGAAAACGAAGTAATAGCGCGGGCGGGCGATAGGATGCGACGCGGTGAGCCGGGCCGAAATTTTACGCCGACGAAGTCGCATGCAGATGCTAGTATTTTTATAAATTCACAATAGTCGTAGCTCGTATCGACTGGTTTCTTTTTGTGAATGCTGAAATAAATTAACAATATTCGTTCGTTAACAAAATAGTATGGATGAGATGCAAGAAGTGCCAAAAAGTATCGGTTTCGTTGTGTATGAAAAATCCGTTGAGGAAGACACTCATTTGACAAAAATGAAGGAGAAATAGCTCATAGTAGACTTAAGTAGACACATTTGTGTTTGTATAAATTTTAAAACTACATGCCTTACTTTTTTTCCAGAATTTACAAGTAAGAAAATATATTTTTACAAAATGTCTCTCCTTGCCAACTATAAAATACTGATGCTGAGAATGGGAAGAGACACAAAAATGTTAAACCTAAGCAATAATAATTTAAGGTACAAATTATACTATTCCATCATTTATATATTCTGTTAAATTATACCTATATAACATATAGAAATAATTACAAAGCCTATGCATTTCCTGTTATGACTGTAAATGGTTGATTTAATGCACAAAGTAAATTATACCAGATTTACTTCGTGATTTAATGGCATTTTGTATTTGCCATTATATTCCTGCTTTTCTCAATTCGATAGTGGCCTATTTTCTACCAAAAATCAAAATCAAAATATTTTATTTCACATAAACCTACATGGGCACTTATGAAACGTCAGAATCTAGGTGCACGGTTCCAATTGGTCGTTTCCTATGGAGAAGAGCCGGCAAGACTCCTACCATAAAAATAATGTCTAAACATTAATAAATTAACATTTCAGCCAAATACCAATTGATGTATTGAACTTTTTCATCAAAGCAGATTTGACAGCTATGAACTTTAGCAACAATAATGTAAGTTGTTTTTATCTGTAAATTATTATTTCACTAAAAATAACAAAAAAAGTTGTAGCCCGCCAGTATCGCGAACAGGGTCCAAGCTACTGGTGATCAGGGCTTCTGAGAGAGGAACCTCCTAACAAAACGCGCCGTGTCCAGAAGTACCGCTTTTTGAAGCAAGCACTTGATTCAAATGCCTAGCGAGAGCCTCCTCAGGTGTAGATCTTTCAATAACCTTTTATACAACATCAATCTTTCAAATACTTAACACAAAGTTGGTGACTTAAAAACTGGGGCCATACCATGTCACTAGATAATACTTGTTTATCCGACTACGGCGAAGCAAAAAGGAGGATTATGATTTTGACCGTATGTATGGACTTTTTTGCCGTAGTTGGGTTTTAGTTTTTATTAATTTTATTTTTTGTTAGCCTATTCCGTCCCACTGTTGGGCAAATAATTTATTAAAAGAGGAGCTCGTGGCTAAGTAATAACAGCCGCACGGGTCGATCCATCAGGTTAAGCTGCGCTTGCCATCCGGTTAGACTGGAAGCCGACCCCAACATGATTGGGAAAAGGCTAGGCAGAATATGTGTTCTTCTAGTGAAAACCATCCATTATTCTTTTACAGATACCCGCAATTGAAGAATTATCTAGAGTCAGTAGCAAAATAGAGAAGCTCTGGTTGGAAGGCAATCCGCTGTGTGAGGACTTAGACCCAGTATCTTATGTTAAAAAAGTAACTATAAAGTTCCCTAGATTAACTGAATTGGTAAGTTTGGTAGTGTGATATATTTAATTCAGGCTGCTTCTCTTGCTTCCTGTGGCGGTCAAATTATCAAGAAGATTTGTACATCAGCACATATGGTGGAGACAAAAAAACATCAAAATTTCAAAAGCCTATAATTCATCAACATTCATATGTAAAAGTGCAGAGGTATCTTCTGGGTTTGCTTCTTCCATCTTAGGGTCAATTTATACTAGCGCAGAGTCGAAGTGCATCGAAGCGTCAAATTCTTTACAACTAAAGCGACGCCGCACGAATCACTCTTTTACGTGTAGGGCATCGCAGTGCTTTTGAATCACTTGCCAGTTGTCACGTCAACACCGACGCAGGCCAATTTCCGACTGATGACGCGTAGGTTCGCTAGTGGGCGCATGGATACGCGAGAATGGATACACCAATCATCGTTGTTCACGCGCAGACGCGCGAATTCCGAAGAATGCGCGCGTCTTTTTAAAATCTCAGAAGTAATGTGTGCGTTACGCTGTGGAGTTAAGGTTGAATTTGTTATGTTCTGTTTTGGATAGATGCTTCGATGCGCTTCGACTCTGCGCTAATATAAATTGACCCTTAGACCATCCATCGCTTTCCTTCAGATGATGTCAAGTTTAAGAGCGTTCCCATTAATTTAATATCGTTATTTTTCCTTTTTAGGATGGTGTAAGGTTAAACCAACATGGCATAGTATTTCCATTCTTCAGAAATTATCTGTGCCATGCCGATAGAAAAACAAAGATGGTGGTGGAAAAGTTTGTGACCTTATACTTCTCAAACTACGATCAGCCTTCCAAAAGGCGTAGGAAGAGGATTGAACCACTTTACGACACAAACGCAATATTTACGTTATCCTCTGACTTCTCAGGTACGTATGGCTTTATCAGTAGGTATTGATATATACAAACAAAACCAGAACTAATTTAAAAAATCACCATATTTTTTTGTGTGGTAAAGCTCATACAAAGTTCGGGAAAATAACAGCCTGTCAATCAATCTGCCTAGCCTTTTCCCAACTATGTTGGAGTCTGCTTCATGTATAACCCGATGCAGCTGAATACCAGTATTTTACATGGAATAACTGCCTATCTGACCTCCACAACCTAGTAACTGGGTAATACGATATCCCTTGGTAAGGCTGGTGGTCAGACTTTCGGGCTTCTAACGACTCGTAACGACTGTCAAAGATCCGACTGAAAAATGACAGTCTGTATAGCCTGAAAATATGTTTTATTTTTGTATTATTTCAGATACAGAAACAGCCGTTTCCCACTACTTAACGTATTCGCGAAATACTCTGAATCCTTCAAAAAAACAATTAATTCAAGCTACGGCTAAAACTTATGCTGGTAGAAAAAGTATAGCTAATATCTTGTCAACTCTCCCAGAACCTGTACATGATAGGAGCACATTCACTGTGGATGTACTTGTTCATGATGTAAGTAAAGGATGTACTTATATTTGATTTCAGATAATTCAAGTTTTGGGAACACAAACTCAATGGCATACATGACAAAGTTCAAGATCCATTACAAACGAATTTTTAGGACCTTTTTATTAGTCAATCAAAAATCAACTTTGACTACATAATGTTAAAGTAAATAGTTGAAATTCGCAATAATTCATGTAAATAATCTTATTGTAAAATGTAACTGTTATCCAGCGGTGTCTACTTATTGTGGGGTCTAAATTTAAATATCGTGTTGAGTTGCTGGATTCTTCCATTAGTAAATTCCCAGATCCTAGATTTGTGCCGGGTTAGTGGCAATAAACTCACATGTTGCTGCCCAATTCTGGTTAGCTAACAAACAGAACGCATTTCCTTCTTCACTTCAACACGGCTCATGTGTTGTGTTAAATAAGCATGACGTAGCTGGTATTTACAATTTGTCTACACAAAAGCTTCTTTAGAACAACATCTTACAAGTGTTGGCATGAAGAAGCATTTGTAAACACGCGTTTACTATACATATATACATCCTACCTACTCCTTTGAGAAATATAGGCGTTACATTATAATTCTTTCATCTATTTTTCATTGTTTTAATTTTAGATTTACCATAAACAATGTTCAATGTTTTACTTTTTCAGAAAAAGTCATTACAATTAACCATAGATGGATTATTTAAAGAAAAAATCAGTGGGCAGTTGTTTCAGTTCAGGAGAACGTTTATATTCAGTATCTATACGATACGCGATAACTCGGTGTATCATATAACTAATGATATGTTTAGCTTGACCTATGCTAACTTAGACCAAATGAGATACGGCTTTCAGGTAAAATATTTTGATCTTTTATTATTACTAATTAGTACAGGTGACTCAGAAAAGGTATGTGCTTCGGTAACTATTATTTCCGAAAATAGGCGATGATTCCCGAAGTGCTTACTTTTCTTGGGATATCCCTGTACATGACCGATCCGTGTAAACGTGTACATGTATGACACCGTTATTATATTACACACCCAACTTTGACGAATTCGGGAACCTAATTGGAAAATTTTCAATAAGCTACAACACATTTCTATAGAATCAAAGTGAGTTCTTCCACGATCAATGGAGATATGTGTTAATAAAAGTGTCAGTAATACTTGTCCTTCTTTGTTTTAGAATCCTATAAAAAACATGAACTCGTTGACGCTTATAACCCCCACCCCCGACGAAAGCGAGGCAATAATTAAAGCTTTTCAACATTTGACACAGCTGAGGAAACCTGAAGTGGAATTGTAAGTAAAGAAAGATAAGAAAGAGAAATTGTTTATTCTACACAAGCAAATCGCACATTACAAAAAAAAGACATGAAATACGCTCATACAAAAAGCCTCGTATCCAACCAATAAAAGTTTGACAATTTTGTTCATTGCTTGATGTCAAGGCCAAGCCAAGTACTAAAATGATACCAAAATCCATTAGGTCTGCAACTCTGCACTGAATCTCTCACTAGTTTTTTGTGGGTTTCGCTTTTTTCTCTTTGCTTCGCTTCTTTTCGACGATCCCGATTTTCCTAGATTCCTACAATATAAGTATTATTTTCATTTAATTTCAGACGCTTGAAGTATCATAGCTGGGACATCAGAGAAGCATTGAAAAGCTTCTTAGCGGATGCAAGAGCCAAAAGAATGTCAGCAGAATTATTTATGGATTCTGATTTTTCTGACACTTCGTCTTTATTGGATGAAATTGAGTATTGAATAAATTTATGATTATAATATAATATTTTTTTACAAGTTGACTTTATTTTTACTAATGAAAACCTTGCTTTGTGCCTTTAGTGGGATAACTGTACCATCAGGTACCGGTCCTAGAAGATAGGTCACGGTAATTCATGAAATATTCCCTTGAGGATCACGAACTTCATTGGGTATTCAGATTTCTGAAGAACAAGTCAAAGTAGAATTCTATCAAATGTTTTCTCTAGATCGACAAAGCACATTTGGAGAGGATTTTGATGTTCTAAGCTAAGCTAGTCATTTCTATTTAAAATGAACACTTATATACTTGGGTTTTGAACAAAAAGGCTGCAAATGGGACCCCATTCTTAGTCTACGCTCTCTATTTGTCGTTGTTCGTATTCTATCAAAATCGATATCCCACGAGGGTCAGTTTCGGTCGGGCCGAAGAATTGGTCACTTTTTGACCGAGACCCAACAGGAATTTTTGGCCGTAACCGTCGAAGGTACGGTTACGGCCAAAAATTCCGTCAGACACTATTTATAATATACCTCAATAAGAGTGTGTTTGATGCATCTAGGTCTAGACCAAATCTAAACTGCAATAGATTTCTATTCTGGAGATACTTAACGCTGACGATGTGTGCTTCATGCTCGACAGCATGGCATATCTCCAAAGCTATATTGATGCACTTATCCATCTTGTCAACAATTTGGATTAGTTATCAGTGCTTCCAATAAGCAAGTCCTCAAATCACCACCCCACAACCCAACCAAGCCACCCCGAGGCTGCGAAGCTATTATTAGCTTCATTATTAGCCACACTCAATCTACATGGGAAACCACTAGAGGAATTCACGCAGTTTAAATATCTTGGAGCAACATACAGCATTACTAGCACTTTTTCCGCTACTTCGTCCGCGTTGATTTCGTATAGTAAAGCAAAAAGCCCTACGGCCAAATTGGGTACCTACACAAAAAATGCAATCCAGCGTGTCGATTATTTTTTCCTAAATGTCAGTGACTGTCACGTGTGTCAGTGTCAAATCGTGTTTTGTTTTGCAACAAAGCATTTTGTAAATTGAAAAGCATTGAACTAATAGCAGTAATAGCTCTAAACTTTGTTATAAAAGGCATCAACATTTTTTTCGTCATGGCTAATAATTCCATGGGCCAAGGCGCCAATATGCCCACGATTGGGTCGATGAATCAAGGTGCTATACAGTATGTAAACAATCCGATTCCGAGTCCTCAGTTGCAGTCGAGCTCGCTGCAAGGCTCTCCATCGCAGCACAGTCCTATGGGCACCCAATCCCAAGTGGGGGCTAAAGCCAACTTAGCTAACCAGAGCGGTGGAGGCGATCAGACTACGCAGGTGTGTTTTTGGTTCTTGTCAGAATAGCCATTTTTTGGCGGAAACTATACGCTTGGGGTTGTAATGGAATATCTTACGAATTATTTTTATTCCTGCATGAATTTTGTTAGTTATTTAATTTAGCTTAAATAGTTAGTTAAATACTGTACGTATAATAATCATATTACTTGTATACTTACACACAAGATATTTTTGAATATTCATTTGCCCCTAAGGCTACCAAGTTGGTAGCCTTAGGGGCAAATGAATATTCAAAAATCTACCAACCCATTTTCATCCCCGACCCCACCGCGTAGCGTCGTATCGCCCGCCCGGGCCGCGCTATCGTTTTGTTTTCGCTTAGCATTCTTTCCTACTTTTTTTTATTTGCTCCCAAGGGTCATTGCGTGATGTTAAATAACCTATATCCTTCTGCTGTTCAAGAGATTAGTGCATTCAAAGAAACAAACTTTTCAGCTTTAGTATTAGTATAGATATACATTATAAGTCCAGAAGCTTGTTTGGAATCAAGAATTCTGTTTACTGACCCCATTTTATTTCTAAGATTGTAATCACTAGAACTTGTTTGAATATCAACTTTTTACTATATTATATTTATGTTAATCTAACAAACGTGCAAACATCAAAGTATTCTTTGTAAATATTTCAGTTGCTAAGCCGACCCCGTCTGCAAGAGCTGGTCCGTGAAGTGGACCCGACTGTGCAACTTGATGAAGAGGTCGAAGAGATGCTGCTTCAGCTGGCAGATGACTTCATAGACACTACTCTGAATGCGGCCTGTGCGATGGCTAAACACAGACATGCACCTAATGTGGAGCTAAGAGATGTACAGCTGCATTTAGGTGAGGAAATATCAATGATCAATGAAAACATGAATGAAATCTGCTAATAGGTGGACAATGGATTTCTTTATGCAAGCAGGCCTCATATAACCCCTGTTAAGTACCTGAAATAAGCTGTCAAAGTACAGCTGATGACCCTCACCTAGAAACAAATGGAAGGATAAAAAAATCCTCCTTTCTGAATCTAATTTTCATGGAGACTGATTTTGCAGTTCTTGCTTTGCTAGTTTGCTACCAATAACTTAACACTTTGTGGTACACTTTACGCCCCTAGACGTAATAACAATAAAACTTCTATTGTGTCTGGTTCAGTGTTCTTCTACCTATTCACAATCTGTTATTTAATCATTATTCCTAATTAGTCCATACTATATGTTAGCAATACTTAGTTGATACTGCTTGTATTCTTAGTTAGGTCAGTAGATATAAAAAACTTTATGAAGTGTACCTACATATATTATTTACTTTTACAGAGCGCCAATGGAACATGTGGATCCCAGGTTTTGGCAACGACGAGGTGCGGCCATATAAACGCGCGGCCGTCACAGAGGCACATAGACAACGCATGGCCCTCATCCGCAAGACTATCAAGAAGTACTAATACCTGCATTTGTGTCTGTGTTAGTTGTCTTACCATTTAGATAACTTTAAGTTGTATTTTCGTTGTATGTTAGGCTAAGATTGAAAGTGATTAAAAGAGTTTGAAATTTTCTAATCAGCTAATGTGTTTTAGTAAGTCTCGACTTGGGAGATCAGATTAGAAGTCGTCAATAATCGTTTGTAGCAGCAATGCGAAGGGACCAGTAAATTTAAATACATGATGTAGCTCACTAAATGCTCTACATCGAGTATAGTAATATAGAGGGAATGCTCTAACGCGTCCATTGGTGTACCTGGAGCCTAAGTCTACTAATTTATAAACGTTACAATGGTCTCTCAATGGCGAGTTTTTGACAGTTTTTGTATGGCAAATCTGTCAAAAACTCACCATTGAGAGACCATAGTAACGTTTTAAATTAATAGACTTAGGCCTCTGAACGCGTGGTCGTGCTGACAGAGGGCACTTCCCGTTTCCAGTTTTCCGAACAAAAGGTGACAATAATATTGTCGAATACTCATGTGCGTGTGGTGTGCGGGCCACTTTGTCAAAACACTTTGAAAATGAGCTCAGGATTTAGTGAACATTCCCAAAGAATTGTGAAAGTTGGAATCAGAATTTGTGAAAGTCAAATAAGCGAGTTATGGACTATAATGTTGGGCCCTCAGAGGATTGAGGGCCCACCTGTATCTGATAAACTATGGAACCTACAGAAAATGCCTTTATGCGAAAATCTAAGTTAATGCCCAACAAAATTTGTGAAAACAAGATATTATCCCAAAACACTGTCCTACTTTGTATAACTTCGTTCAAAATGGGCCCTCAATTCTCATACACGTCAAACTTTATTACGCAAATAAACTGAAACCATTAACTTACAGCTATTGTGTGATATCTTATATACTTCTAAATAAATTGTGAAAATTTGTGAAAGCAAGAACGGGTCACCACTTCTTGTAGTTTGGAAGTTATGACCTTGATAAAATTCGGGGCCCTCAGTCCTCCATTTTTCTTGTTTTCTTTTATATTACGCAGAACGTATGAAAGTTAAGACAAATACAAAATTGCAGCTTATTGTGAAAAAAATTGTGCAACAAATTCGATACCAGAAAGAAAAAAAAAGGACCCTTTATTATATAAGAAAATCGAGTTATATTTTTATTCAATGAAATTAGAAAATAGGGTGACCACAATTTCAAAATCAAAATATTTTATTTCACATAAACCTAGGCACGGTTCCAATTGGTAGTTTCCTATGGAGAAGAGCCGGCAAGAAACTCCACGTTTTTTTTTTTTTTTTAATGTTTATAAACTAGCGCTTGACTGCGATCCCACCTGATGGTAAGCAGTGATGCAATCGTCGATGGTGAGGCGCACTAGTTTATTAGTTTACTCTTTTAAAAATACATGGGTTTTTACAATGTTTTCAAATTACAGTGTGAATACTTGAATAGGTATGACAGGACAGTGTAGGCCGGTCAAGAACATACCTACTTAAAAAAATAGAAAATGGTCTGGTTTGCCTACAACGTTCTCACATTCACAAAATATAAAGAAATCTATATAAAGGATAAATAAAATAACAAAAAGAAAAACCTATTTAAACCAAATGACATAGTTGTCACTACAACTTTAACCAATCCGAATGAATAACCTATATTCCACAAAAGCCACTATTATATAGTTGTAGCCCAAAACAAACATCGTAATTTGTGAGCAGTTAATAGTTTACATAGTTATGCCGTTTGATGAGGTACCACAGAAGTCACATGTGCAGAACGAATTAAGGCTCGTTCACACCGGCGCGACTTGTCGCGCGACGCGACACCGGCAATTGTTCAATCGTGAAGTTTTATTAGAAATTGTATTGTTAAAGTCGCGTCGCGCGACAAGTCGCGCCGGTGTGAACGAGCCTTTATTGCCAAACTTTCTTGTCTTCAACGTAGTCTTACTCTTTGATTATGCTTTTTTGGTAAGGATCCGTATCTTAGCTATCTTTTTAAAAATAAGAGAAGTGTTCTCAGCGAATAGAATTATATTCGATAAGTTAGCCATCATGTAAGGAAGGTCATTAATATAAACTAACTAAATCTGTGCCTTACACTGGGAACATTGGCCTCTAACTATAATTTGTTCGTTTGCCGAAATTTTGTTCGTCCTCAGCACCCATGTACATGGTAATTTGAAATGCAACCAAATATTTTCTTTTAGCATAGTCGACCATTTGAATGTAGGCAAAGTTAACTAAGTCCTGTAGCGGTTCGAATCATTATGTTTCTTGATAAACCGGATTGGCTTCATTTTTTGCCATTTATGTAGGTACATCAATATCAAATGAGAATGAAGAAGAATCATCGGCTGACTCTTCAACAGAGCCTTTGAAGAATTCATCCGTATCAGCAGTCGTTATGCTGTCTGATGAAGGGTTTGTATCGACAACATTATTGGCGAGGGTTTCTGTAAATAAAGTACGGAGATGCCGCAAGAATGACATGTGTAGAGCTTTTGCAGACATCAACAGCTGAACGAACTAAAACATCACTCAGAATCGCCACTAAAAAGTATATAAGTAGTATGTATTTTTTGGTGTACATAATAAAGAGTATTCTATTCTATTCTATTCTATAAATTATTGTCACCCTACCCAATTGACACAATTGTCACAAAAAAAAATAGTGGATTTCGATATTTATTATGATTTGTAGTTTTATCGTAATTTCCTTTATTCCATTAAATACATATATTTTACATTTTTAAATATTAGAATATAAAAATTATAAAAACATTTAAAAATACGTATTATTATCGTAATTATTATTAATAACTAATAACACCGATTTGCTGCAATTTTGTATTTGTCTTATCTTTCATACGATAAGCGTAATATAAAAGAAAACAAGAGAAATGGAGGACTGAGGGCCCCGAATTTTATCAAGGACATAACTTATAAACTACAATAAGTGGTGACCTGTTCTTGCTTTCACAAATTTTCACAATTTATTTAGTAGTATGTAAGATATCACACAGTATTCAGTTTATTTGCGTAATAAAGTTTGACGTGTATGAGAATTGAGGGCCCATTTTGAACGAAGTTATACAAAGTAGGACAGTGTTTTGGGATAATATCTTGTTTTCACAAATTTTGTTGGGCATTAGCTTAGATTTTCGCATAAAGACATTTTCTGTAGTGTCCATAGTTTATCAGATAGACAGGTGGGCCCTCAATCCTCTGAGGGCCCAACTTTACAGCCCATAACTCGCTTATTTGACTTTCACAAATTCTGATTCCAACTTTCACAATTCTTTGGGAATGTTCACTAAATCCTGAGCTCATTTTCAAAGTGTTTTGACAAAGTGGCCCTC
Source organism: Eupsilia transversa (assembly GCA_914767815.1). Lineage (NCBI taxonomy): Eukaryota > Metazoa > Arthropoda > Insecta > Lepidoptera > Noctuidae > Eupsilia > Eupsilia transversa. The sequence goes on along the minus strand of OU611893.1, from coordinate 7,751,201 downwards.
ACACCACACGCACATGAATACTCGACTGGTCGCGTGACGATCGCTTTTCTATAGGACACGGCCTAAGATGGAACAATGACATCAGATGCCAAACTTAAGTCCAAAGTGCTAGGGTAGCCAACGAAATTCAAATTTGCTATTACTACTATTTTCTTTTACTTATTTTACTTGCTAACTAGTGACTCGCCCTTGCTTCGCCGGCATGTCAAAAAATCTAGATTTCTGGTTTATATCTAAGTTGAATATGAATGTATTATACACATAAATCTTTCGGGTGAAATATGCATCAAAATCCGTTGCGTAGTTTAGAAGAACATAACACGGTCACACCGACAGACATAAAAAGCAACTTTAATTAATATGTATAGATAAAGATGTTCTCTATTCAAGGAATAATTATTATTCTACTAGAGATTTAAATAAAACAAAATTTAATTATTTTTAAGACACGATTTATTTAAATGGTTGTGATAATAAGAACGACAAAAATGAAAAAAAAAATCACATAAAATCACATACTTACTTAAAGTACAAAACTTAAAACGGTCATAAATAAGTAAAAATACTTAAACACAATACTGGTTGAAACAAAAAAACAATAATTACTTAAATAAATCAAAGACAAAAAATAAATCACAGACAATATGGTGCACTGTTAGAACCTATGCAGACGGCAGACAATCCGCGACGCATTTTATCCTCCTTCAAACCTCGACACTTCATTCATACGCCGCAGATCCGACCTCACAATAAGTCTATAATCTGCACTGCATAGGGCCTTACAAATAAAATATGTCACACAATTAAGTACATGAAGTACACAGAAATATTTTGGAATGCATTAATACTAATATCAATACTAGAAGACAACCTTTTGGTTATGACCAATGTCCTAAGTGATTTTTATAACCAATATTTCTCTAAACAAGCAAAAAAATTGTTCTGCTACGCTAAGTTACATCTAAGTCATGGCTAAGCCACATATTTTACTGGATCTACTTAGGATCGATCGACAGCTGTATGTGATAAGGTGTAAGCAGCTTTTCTTTAACTTACATTACATCCATTTTTTTTTAAATTTTTCTCACCTAAGTGTTATAGGCCTGCCATAATTAATAAAATTAATTTGTTTGCACAATTTTTTTTTCCATTTTGCACACGAAACTGGCGGTGTATAGAGTAAATCGGTAAAAACAAAATAATCTTAATCTAAATATTAAGATAATGTTAAACATTGACCTTTAATTAAACACACTATTATCATTTATCGTCACATGCAATCCTAATCGTAATGGTAGCCACACACGTCACGATTTACTTGCGCAAATTTAGGTTTGCGCAAGTATATCGTTACGTGTGTTGGAAGATTTTTGTGTAAATTTCTACTACGGCTACCATTATACTTACAAATAAAAAATTAAGTACATATTATATTTAAAATTAATACTTAAAATAATTTTATGAAGTGTAGACATTTCTTGTCTAACCAGTCCTTTTATCAGTTCACTTTGCCCTTAAGAAAAAAATTGCTCTTCAATTAATACTCTTAGATGTAAATTAGGGATGCCTCCCTAAAAAAGCCTTGCCATGAAAATGTACCAAGATCAGGCTAACCATAAATTCTTTTTGCCAGTCAACTTAAGAGTTGCTGATGAGTTTGATTCATTATACTTAATATGAATTCATCATTTTATAGCCGAACTACAGGGCACTTAATTTAAAAGCTGTTGATTGGGTGCAATAGGTACTCAAGAGCTTGTTTCTCAAGTGCTAGTTTTCCTACAATACACTAGGACTTCTTTGCATCATGTATCAAGCGTGCTCCATAGTGAAAAGGATGTGATCTACACTTTGCATGCGGTGGATTGCTTGCCAGGGATGTAGAGGTGGTCAGATGGGCCCACTTTCTGCCAGTGAAGAGACTTGGACTTGATTGTCACTGGTTCCTGAAATAAAAAGAAAACAAATCGTTAGCAAGACTTTTTCTTAGATTTTTTGTCTGTGGAAGGCGTGCGTGTTTTAAATCTCGAATTTCAAGGGTTTGGCAAATATTCAAATTCGGAATAATATTGTGCCGGAAGAATGAGATCATGTTTTATTAAAATTAGATCTCGTTTTTAAAGTCTTCACTTTGCTGATCCTGGAAAATTGTTAGTACGGTACAATTCAGACATGCATGACGCAGCGCATCAGTGTGTAGTGGGTGATTTGGTCTACATTTTCATACAACGCAAAGCTAAGTATTGAGTAGTGTGCCCGTGGGCTGCAATAAAATTGCGGCTGTAAATATATTATATGCCATAATAACTTTACACAGGGAACTATAGGACAAAGCACAGAGTTTAAGGTAGGTAAGTTCAACAGAAAGTACTTGTTTATTTTTAAAGTATTTATTATAGCTACACTTATATCTAAAAGAACAATATTCATATTATGTAACTTGTTCCATTTCTTTTTTTTACATTAGGTGTAGAATATGGAGCCCAGCTAGAGTCCTTGGTCCAGCATCTTCAATTCTGCATCATTAATGACATTGAAAACTTTCTGCTTCACTTCCAACTGTACTCTCTGGGGTAGTCTTTTCACATTGGCAGCCATTGCTAAAAAAAATGCGTCTACGGGATCCTTTTCTTTTTTTGCCTTGGCGTCCAGGTAATTTTGTAGAATATCCGCGACGGGTGGTGTCACTGCCCTCGATGCCGATGGTTTTGAATGTGAAATAGCAGTCGTTACTATAGACAGAGGCTCAATTTTAGTCGGAGGTGCTGTAGTTAATTCATCGAAGTCTACTGCTATATCGTCTGAGTACCTCTCTTGGTTTGCATAACTTTCAGCTGTGCCACTACTTTCGTTGGCCGCTGTATTTTCATAATTGACTATACAATTTGAGTTCTTTATTTCATCGTAATATTTCACGTGCGGTTTTAGGAATTCTAAATCCCATTCGTACTTTACGGCACGCCGTTTGGCAGAAGCAGACTCACTCTTTTCCCGAGTTATTAAAGCTTTCCTGAAGTTATCCCTGAGTCGCTTCCATTTGTTTATACACAGCTGAACTGAAAATATACAAAAAAAACGCATTAATTAACTGGCGTTACTTCGCCGACGTGATTGGTATCGACATCTGATAGCAAAAATTGCAATTAAAATGAAAACTAAATCGATGTTGATTTATTACACGTTTTTTTAAGTATTAAAATACAAAATACAATAGTAGGTTCTTACTTGAAAGTCCCATTTCGAGACTTATTTCGTCCCATGCGTTTTGTTTGCTGACTTTGTCGCAGTATTTACGCGAATTAACGTTGTAAATACAGTCATGTTGTTTTACTAAAGAAATAAGCTTTTCATCGATATCCATTACTTTTATTAGAGAACTACTGACGTGAGTCTAATTCACGATTCACAACGTGAAAGACTCGAACAAAATGGCGGCCGATCTGGGGCGCACCGGAAGAGCCGACGGCATCCGAGCGAATCCGATCGAAAGCCGCGGCAGCCGGGGACACGCGAGACATTCCTAGATGTCATGCAAATATGAACTTTAAACCATGACTGGACGATTCAATTTCCAATGACGCATAAAAATCGCGCCGGTCGGTTAATACTTTGTTAGGTCTGTCGAATCGATACGATAAGTCTAGTCTAACTTGGCTGGTGGTATTTGCGCTATTCAAAATTGTAAATGAATGAGTAGGTACCTACAAAGGAACTAATTTAGCTTACGTAGACCGCGGCGTGGCCTGCGCTTTAGCAATTAATTAAGTACCTACTTAGGTAGGTACTTACATACATATAAAATGCCACCAACCAATAAAAAAGGGATTAAATTCAAGTTGACACTGACGTGGAAGTTAATCTCACTTAAAACTATGACTAAGTAATAAAAAATAATTAAGTAAGTACCTACACCAGCAGAGGTGTCGAGGTCGACTCATCCAATGGCCTAGCTACAGTGATAAACCGCTTGCACAACTTTATTGACATTAATGATAATAAAAATCCATAGAAGTTACTAACTCGTCGAGTCGAGTTCATTATAATAAAAAATAACTAGGTAGGTTGTTATATTCATGCAGGTGGCTTTATTAGTCAAAGAAAATGTGTGTACCTATGATTTAACAACGAATAGCTAACATTCCAAACACAGATGATTATCACAACAATTTAATGAGAAACGTATGTTCGAAAGTTAGAACCTTACATTTCTCGAAAGAGTCTAAAAAATCGGAACCTCAATCGTCCGGTTCCATGGTGTAATGGTTAGCACTCTGGACTTTGAATCCAGCGATCCGAGTTCAAATCTCGGTGGAACCTGTCTCTTTTTGTAGATTATTTTCAATGTTGTTCGTAGAGCGATTACGGAGTGAGAATTCAATGAATGGTTAGTAAACAATGCCGGAACGAATCGTTTGGAAACAAAGTTGATGTGGAAGTGCGCAATGTATCTTATGTCAAAACATCGATTCAACTAGCAATGGCTTTAAATCTTACAAGAATGCTTCACTGAATTTTCTATACTTCTTTTGGAGTCGATTTGCGACAGCTGTTCAATGGACTGCCGGACGATATACAAGAGTGCGATAACGTGAACACATTTAAAAATAAGCTTAAGAAACATGTAATTATGTGCATTATAACTTTACTACTCTGGAGGAACCTGTATTGTACTGTATTATCTTACTTATTACTTTGTTGTACTTATCTCATAATAAGCGGACTGTAAGTTATTATGAGAAATAAATTGCATGCATGAATACGAGATCAAATTCACAAAGTAGGTACCTACGTTTTTTTGTGATTTACGAAGGGGTTCAACATTAACAATCAGAAATGTGGTCCTTTTAAGATGCAGATTAGCAGTAAATAAAGAAACATTATCACTAAACTTGCATGAAAGCTATTCCAGCGATTAAAACTCAGATTACGAGTAGCATAAATAATTTAGATAAAACAAAAGGCAAAATTTACGACGGGGTTCAACATTAACTATCAGAAATCTGGTCCTTTTAAGATGCAGATTAGCAGTAAATAAAGAAACATTATCACTAAACTTGCATGAAAGCTATTCCAGCGATTAAAACTCAGATTACGAGTAGCATAAATAATTTAGATAAAACAAAAGGCAAATACTTACAGGAATAACGATAATCGTGACCGTCTGATTAACGATGAGTCAAATTGAGTAACAAAATGCGTCGTAACGTAATCAATTAGCAGTTCTCATCCTGTTTTCGTATAATTTTTTAGTAGTCTGGGTTTTTCCAGCAATTACTTTGAAATTGCACAAAACAACTCAACAGCTAAATAACCTGATGAGTTAGTAGTTTTTCTAGTAATTTCTAAGGCAATTTTCCTATATTATTGTAATCTTGATCTTATAACGCAATTGGCATTATGATCAATGATGGAATTAGTAAAAACCTACGTGCATAAGGAACTCATTTACATCACTTTTTCTTCAGCTCTGAATCCCATTAGAATTTCCACTATCCAGCTACTTATATAATTGAAGTGAAGCAATGGTTTACCAATCTGTTTCAAAACGATTCATATTGTGTGTGATTGAGCGTGTACGTAATTAAGGTGCTGGGCTATGCCAGAATAACTTTGAAATCTAAAATTATAGCTACCTTCCCTACGTATACAAGGTTATTACGTCGGAGAGGTCATTTACCAAATGACCCCTTTTGACTCCTATGCAAATGTCACCAATTTACAAGCCATTTATTATTTTATATTACATACATTTTAAACTATAAAATTACTCGAAAATGGTTACCAATAACCCTGTATATTATATGGAATGTAATTTCTTGCGCATGTCTACTTGTCTAGTCTACAAACTCCAAGTTTTTACTAGACGGTCGATATCGATTTGTACTGTGTGTCCTCTCCATTAGACAACGAGGTAGGTAAGTAACAAGAAAATTCGATATCGAAACATGCGACGAGGTCTCTAGGCCAGGAGGTAGAGGCACAAATCAATACGTAATTGCTAGTATAAGATACTACGACAGAAAATTGCGTCGTTTCAGAATTTGTTAGATTGACATTTGAGATAGTATTTTGATGAGTAGGTAATAGATATAATAACTATGCAGTTATACAAGTAGGCATAAATTGATTACCTGACAGGACACATACATTAAAACCAATAGTTATCTATCTAGATAGAAAAACAAATAGTGCTCATATTTATAGGTAAATACTAGCTGCGTCCCTTGGTTTCACACGCATATCGTCCTATATTCTAACTCAGGTCATGGTCTACTCAAATTGTATCCAAATCCGTTCAGCCCTTTTAGTGTGAACACGTAACAAACAAACTCACTTTCGCATTTATAATATTAGTTAGGATTTATACTTGAATAAATTCCGTAATAACTATGATGATCAAAGGACGTTATTATTATCGTCTCGATTTTTATATTTAAACCAAACAACACAGAATTGCTAATTGATGGTAGTCATTAAATTCAATACGGGTTGACTGCAGAGTACAGTTACATATAGCTTGGCAATCAGCCAATCAATGGGTTTCTATCGAGACATTTCTTACACGTAAGTCAATACTTTCATGACTTGTTGTGGTGATAGAACTAATAAGTTTATCTATAGAACAGCTTAATGACAAAACTTCTTTTCATTGTTGCAAGGACTATTTTAATATTTTTTATAGCATCAGGTGCGAACTATCATTTGCCCGAAAGATTTTGAACGAAATTTCTAATTAATTGCAGCAGTACAAAGTTTGAAAAATTTGTCTGCTTAACAACGTAAATAAAGCAATGAATGATGTTGAATTGTCAAAGCAAAAGGCATTGCCATTGTAAGTATGTTACGCAATTTGTTCTCAGGAGTTGAGTAGACCTCATCGTCAAAGGGTTTCAAAGTTTTTTCATGTTTCCGGTCAAGTGTGCCTTTCAAAGTTGTCTTGGAAACTTCCAATCCGGTCGCTTTGAGTTATTTTATCACCACGTTCAGCGACATTCAAAGGAAGTTTCGCTTCATTAACTAGTAGGTGTTATTTTAACACGTGGGTCGCTGCTGGCGGGCTAACAGCATTAAAGATCGAAATAGAACTGCACTTCCGAGAGAACGGGCGTTGGTTCTTTACAGACTCTTAACTGCTTGTTTTGATTTGTTTTGTTTGATATGTATGCCACGTGGCACTCAAATAAAACTAGAAAGGATAGACAGTCCTATATCCGTGGCTTTGGTACGAGTATATATAGCCAGCGTAAAAAAAAGGGTGTGGGTAACAAAATTGTGCAGATCTCTGTCTACTACTGTTTCCAGTCCTTGACAAGCGCGGTTTTATAGTCTATTAGGCAAGGGCACCTTTCAGGACATCATCATTATCAGGTGTTTTAACTACATTATTCCTGATATTAGCTTCTTTGCTTACGCTGTCATTTAGCACTGGTTTAATGTTTTCGAAAGTGTTAATTTCTTCATTACTACTATACTATATCACTTCTTCTGTAACATTGTATCGATTGACAGTGAAAGCTTTTAACTGAAACGAAGTTATCAGTTTATCATAACTTGATAACTCGCTCCGAACAAGTCTGAAAGCTTGATAGTGGGGAATTTTCTAGAAAATAGATATTATATTCATTTGTTTCTTTAACAATTCATGGACTCGATGGAGTGAACATAAGATATCCATTAAAGTTAAAAAGAAAAATATTCATATCTAGTTCGTGCAGTCAATGTAGCTATGGTTTACGGACCATGGCAAAAGGAGGTTATATCACCTGCTTTATTGCAATTTTTTACCGTAACCGACATACTCATAATAATAAAAGGGCAGACAAGTGGGCCGCAGCTTGCGTCCACAAATAAAACCTGTTACAATGAAAAGAGAGTAAAGACCTTTACGGCAAACACGTGTTTGCTCGTTTTTTACTCGTCTCAAGGGCAAGAGCTTTTAAAATGATGAATAGTAAGACGTTACGAAACTAATGGAGAAGAAGTATGAATGAATATTTCAAGTGTAAAGAAATTATGATAGAACACTGACAGTTGTCGTCCATGATAGCACTGTGATACTGATGATGGATATCGGCACTGCACTGTATATCGGAGATCGCAGATGACAAAAGACTGTCTTTTATCATCATTTACTATGTCATAAACGAGTTACGATTTGATAATCTTGGCAATAATGAATTCTGAAGAACTATGTGCAAATGTAGTGGGATTAGTTGTTGATAATAGAATCTTTTCAGTAGCAAGTGTTGCAATCACAAAAGCAAGTGTTGCAATCGCAAAACGTAAGATACTTAAGTACTGTTTATTGTTGCAATAAGTCGTTTATCTTATATGGATTCACAATAGCTACTGTATTTATTGCACTGGAATAAAATAATACTAATCACGCGGTCTTATAAAAACGAAAGGTATTTAATTCCATTATTGGATAAACATAGTTCGAAAATTTATCGTAAGTATATCGGTGCGAGTTTTTTTTTCTATTGTCTAGTTTATGACCAAAATACCGTGAAGTCACTAGTTTCGTCACCGCTACGGCACTAACTACAGCAAAAAAAGAGAAAAAGGCAATTTGCCACATAACAATCGATACAATAGCGTATAAGGAAGTCTAGCAGCCAATAATTGTGTAAAAGCGACAGGCTTTTTGCCAAAAGCCTGTCGCTTTTATACATCGGACCATATTGAAAAATCGTAAGACGTGGCGTCCGCAACTGCGTCACTTGGTATACAGAAAATCGTAAATAATAAGTATTCTTTGAAAAGGTGCAATAAATATTATTACTTCTCATATCAATATAATTAATAATCTTGGCAAGCTTCTAACTCTAAAATGTTTGATGCCAGGTAAATTCTCAGAGTAGTCAACCCGTGGGCCGTTTGCCAAAGATCTCTCTGAACTTCAAAGTGAAACACAAATTAGGATTAGACGATTTGCAGACACTCTTAAATAAGAATATCTTGAAGAACAACAGAATCATGTTGGTATTGGCGTTTTCAATAAAATCAATGTAAGTAGTAAGGATGATACACGCAAACTTCCTAGAAGTGAAACCATACAACAAACATTCTGTAATGACCGGATCACCGGACATGAGAACAACTCGATGAAAAATGAATTTGAACAACATCAGTAGCCAGGTACTACGACTAAACTAAATATAATCCTAATGAGTTAGTAAAATAAGCGAAACTGACTGGAATTAATTTAAATCTATGGATGAAAAGTTATGAAATTCACACAATCAAGAGTTAGTACACATGAATAACATTTTCATTATTATTTACGACTTTAGGCTTCACAAATCACACAACTTACGATGTACGTTTAATCCAGGCCTTAGTGTATTGGTACAGACATCTGCAAGGAAACAGACGTACATTGAAAAGAGAAGTATCTTTATTATACCTTTCATAATGGTATTTAGATTTGAATCATCTTTGGAGTGCGTAGGAGCAATTCATATAACAATATTATCGATATGTTTATAGACTTGAATAGTATGTTTAGTCTGAGTTACGTGAGACAATGCAGACTACGAGAAACATATTGAAGTGACTGCATTAAAAAAAATCTACACTATAGTATATAAAGCAATAGATAGAGATAACACCGAAGCGATTGTTTGAAAACTAGTTGACTATGCGGAAAATCACACAATAGTCAATAGGTCATTGAGTCAAGAGCAGGATGTGTTTTATTTTGTTTTCCTCAAGTGATGATGCAAACAAAACTGGAATACACTAACAATGAGTTTGCTACAAGCACGGAATATGACTCGGATAAATATACTATAACTAAAAGTAGGCCCAAATAAGATAGATCAAGATCGTTGAACTGACTTTCGTAGATAAGATACATATTCCACCATATTATATCTCTTTCCAGAGCCATGCCAAGTAGTTGAGCAGAAGCAACTCCAAAATAAAAGAGAACTATTCACACGTTTAGCAAATATTCTACACAAAAATAGCGTGAACTTTGACACAGTTATACCGTCGAAGGCATAGACCGCATGTCGGTCGTGTGATCGTGTCGTGACGTCACTTATCGTATTAGTTGTATCTGGGTCAGGTTTGATTCGAAACCAAATCATTAAATCGGATAAGGATACTTTGAGAAGGCGTTTATTTTATAAAAGTTTCATAGTTCAATCGATTTTCGCTGACTAGGGCGATGCCATAGATGATAGTAAATATATTATGGAACTTATTGTATGCACGAAAATCCAGAAGAGCATTTTAAATAATGAACAAAATCGGACTCAACACTGGGAACCATATATAAGAAATGCATGGCATGTAGTGGAACATAATTGTTGGGTCTCATAATTGTTCCAAAAATGCGCTGATGTATAAACATGTCAGTCAGAAATAAAATCGCCGTTCCACTCCGTTCCAAAGCTGAAGACAGTTTTGTGCATTGCCTAGACCTCAGCTTGAACTAACCTGGTTGAATAAGTTACGAATTCAACCGAAACGAAGATATGTGAACTGATAAATGAGCAGATCCTCTAACTGTTAGAAGATCATTGGTCACTTCACAATTCACATATCTTCAAACTGAGCTACCGGTTAACCAGCTTCGTTTCATCTTAAACTGTTAATAGTTCGCGAAGTAAGACTTCAGAAGCTTATCGAAAATAAAATCTATAATTGATAAAGTTAACAATCACATGATTGTCAATTGGCTTTCGTAACTTCGCGAATCGCAGTATATCGAGAAAACCCTCGAAACAGATAGCGTTCCGAGGAAAAGAAGTCTGAATCACCCATCTAGTACAATTATGTGTGATACCGTCCTGAAAATGACACATTGTTTGATTTTCTCGCCTTATCGCGACCATTTACCAATAATACGGTAATGTGATTACGTGGTTTCATTGTCATGAATTCTCCAGGTGATAATTACGTTGATTTTCCATTGGCTGCACTTGATTATGAGACGTTAGAAATTAGAAAGCGTTTTGACGATTAATTGTTTTTTTACGTGCATCAGCGTAGTTAAATTGCGTTAAAAGGATTGATTTTTAGGAAACTTTACTCTAATGAACCGTTTTCCCTCCCGCCAATCCGAACATGGAATTCGCTTTTCAACAACCCTTTTCAGCAGACTTATCAATTTCGATCGAGTGATCTTTTTTTAGACCTTAAATCGGGTATTTGATTAGCTGACCAAATCAAAACTTTTCTTTAGACAGTATTAATCCATAAGTAAAACGACTCGTGATGAGTCCATACCGTCTACGACCATTGTCGGGCCAGTACTTTCTTACTTACTACTAGGTATTAAAAAACGCTGCAGCTGCTTGAAATATGTAAGTATTTACAGCTGGCAATTTGTTACACAAAGCAGGCTCTGGTTTGTTTATCGCTTGTATGGTTTTCTTGCCGGTTAGGCTTGTTAGTTGTTACCATGTATCATGCACCATTTGAGTGATCTATAAGCTCATTACGTTAACACCACGCGTGACCTCGAGGAACATACCAACTCTCGGTACAAAAATAGGTTGCTGTAGAATTTTTTTACATCACAATTTGAGCCTATGGCTTCAGATAAGAAAGCTGGGAATTTTCTAGGTCAAGCATAACTTTGATGAATTTCAAACTTAATTACATTTGAACTGACCGGTATACGCAGTTACTTCAGGTTACATTCATATTAAAGATAAGTGCTAGCTCAAGTCCCGATCTATCTTGGCTTACCACTCCTCGTCACGCTATAACGCACCAAAGGACAGGAACACCTAAACTACAGTGCGTTCACTATAACTTGACCCGTGATGCGATTTTTAGCACTGAATTTTGTCTTAGTTTCAATACTAATAGAGTTCAAAATGGCGACTGACAGAACAGTACTACCAATCACATGACTGAAAAATTCAGTGCTACCAATCGCATCACAGGTCAAGTTATAATGAACGCACGGTACCAGTAGTTAAACTACTCAAAAGACAAAACAATGCGCTCGCTGCTCATTATTCAAAGCGAGTCTAAAGAGTTTTATACAAGGAACTGGTTCCTCTATGGTACTCGGTAGCTACGGCCTTGTAGCCGCTTGTTTACTTCATATAACTAACAACGGTATTTGTTTTGATGATACTTTCAAGGGCATTTTTACGGTTTAAGATTAAGCATCATTAATCATCAATTGGGACTCGGATGGTTTACTTAGTCAATCTATGGAATGACATAGCCACAAATAGTGGCAGGATTATCGATCGAATAGTGATGAACACAAGCCGTTTCTGCAATACCCCTAGAGATTGGAGCAGTCTTCTCGTTGAAACTTAAGAAAATATATACGTCAATCAGATAGTCCTACCTTAGCAATAAGTTTTCCATCGTCTCCAATAAGGAATTCTTCCAGGCCAAAGACGAGAGGTGAAGCGGTTCCAAGATGGAAAATCCTGGAGGACGTCCCTCTTGTTACTCTGAACTCGATAGTCTTTGCCATGAGTACATTCGTGATCATGTACACTGATTTCTTGCCTTTCAGATCTAGAACAAAAAGAGGGGTATTTTATGAAGGCATGACATCTATACATATTTATTATAAACTAGCTGCTGCCCGCGGCTTCGCCCGCGTGAGTGTCGGAAATTACCCCATACATCCCCATGGGTTTTAAGTATAAATATTGAGTTTCGAGTTAAACGGACAGCGCGTTAAAATTCTTCCATACAAACATTGACACCCCCCAACCTTTTAGGGGGTAATTTAGAAAAACAAAAAACTACAAACTTTATAATTTATTTAGATAACTATTCGTGCGAAGTTTCATGTTTATTACCTCAAGGAATAAGATTTTTCATAAAAACTTTCATCCCTTATTTTACCCCCTTTGGGGTTGAATTTCGAAAAATCCTGATACACGTTATTCTTAATTTTTGGGTTTAAGTATAAATATTGAGTTTCGAGTTAATCGGACAGCGCGTTAAAATTCTTCCATACAAACTTTGACACCCCCCAACCGTAGGATAGGGTACTTTTCCGGGATAAAAAGTACCCAGTGTGGTGCCCAGGATATTAAAGAATAATTATACCAAGTTTCATCGTAATCGAACCGGTAGTTTTTGCGTGATGCCTGAACAAACAGACAGACAGACAGACAGACAAAAAAAAATTTAATCAAACTTTTGGGTTCGGTGTCGGTCTAGTAACACCCCCTGCCATTTATTTTTTTGATATCTTCAATGTACAGAATTTTCACTTCTACAGATTTATTATAAGTATAGATATAGATTAAAGTCGCTCTTCGGGTCTGTCTATATGACCGCGATGTTCTTCTAAACTACGCAACGGATTTTGGTTTGAGAATTTATTCCGGAAGGTATGTGTATAATACATTAGTACAAAAATCTCTATGTTTTGCCATGTCGCCACATCATTATGGAATTGGCAATTCTCTAAATAAAATTTAAGCTCAACTGAGTCATATTTAGATTCCAACATTTTAACGGCTGCGTTCCGCTTCTGAAGCTGGTCATAATATTTAAACTAAATTAATTATAGATAAGCAAAACTGCGTTCCCAGTTTTTACGAATTTTTTTAAACAAAGCTTTTGTTACACGGCGCAAATAAGATAATACAATCGATAGTATTTGTTTACGACAAAATGTTGATAGACACGCCCTACAAAATTCTAATATTTTATCGAATTTTCGTCAGGTCACTTTGGCTAACTTTCAGATGACCTGACGACGCAGGTAAATTACTTCATTGAAGACTATTAGAAGTACAGTCTATAAATTACCCATACCTTCATTATTTTTAACGTCCAAGTAGATATTGTTCACGAGATCCTTGTCTTTTGGTACAGAGGTTCTAGAAAAGTTCACCATGATTACTCTAACTTTGTTCTTGATGGCCTCATCTTGCAGTGTGATCTGTAAAATAAAATAACTGTTAAAGCATAGTTGCATAGCATTTATGGGTCGTTAATAATATATAGTCATAATCGTTGGTATGAGCTATGGGAGAACAATCAGCAAGGTCACTGTAGATATTGGCATACAGATTAAAACGATTGCGTCATTCAGTATCCCAGAAAGTCTGTACCATTAATGTAGTATAGTTTAGCCTTTATTTTCATATCCTTTACTTTCTGTACCTTTCTGTTTATCGATACAGTTATTTATGTTGCGAATTTCTTCAGTAATGCTAGTACTGAATCGTTTGTACAGTGGAACAGACTTTCGAGAATTTCTGAAGAGTATATTATTATCGTATTTATTACTAAAACATGTGGTGTTTGTCTAAACATACTCTTAATAAGTGTTTTCTGTGTATTCTCGTTTAGGATGCTCGAGTGTGAATTACAACGATTCTCGCCAGTCTAAGCATCATGTAACAGGGCATTCACCTATGCGACAGCAGTATAACCGTTTTTTTTTTTCATTTGGTATAGTTGGATCATGGAACGGTTTTTTTTCATAACGTAGGTTGTATCACGAATACGTGTAACGTGAGCGAATGAAACAGGGCGCTGCGCTGGACTAAATAAAAACTGCTCAGTGCTAATTAAGGATTTTATAGCTACAACTTCACTGCCTGGAATTACAAATAAAATACGTGGACTTACGGGAATTTCAAAGCACAGGAGTTTATTAAAAGAATTCCTGAAACAGATATTTTAGGAAGCAGGCCGAATGTAGTATTTTTCTGCGCATTGTAGGTACATACATATTTTCCACGTCTGGGGAATTTTCCAACCAAACGCTAGAGAGATTGAAAACAAACATAGATGTAAATGGTAAGTTTGTTAGGTATATATTATTATCCGATGATATAAATCACTAACGACACAGAATTTAAACCGATAGCGGTTGAAATGCAAACACAATGCAGATAAGATTAAAAGGTATTCTTGTTTGGAAGACTTAAGATTGCACTTAAACATTGTAAAACTCTGAATATTGATAAAACGTAGTTTTTTGTCACAGTCAGTAGCAACCAAAGATATTGGAAGTTCTAATTTGTTTGGTATTTGGTAGCAAGTCTTTCCCTATATGAGTGAGAATTTTCAAAGTTGAAGTAAGACTTTGTAAGGCTAATGGCTATTGCTCTAAAAATAAATATGATTGAAAGAGAAGCTTATTTCCTGTAGTTTTTTACATTGACGACATGATGATTAAATTATCAACCCACGCATAACTAGTTTGCATCTATGCTGAGTGAGTGGAAACAACCGAGCTCTACCAACCGTCCAAGAGATATAAAAACTGAAGTAAAAAAGTATTCGCAATTCTTTTTACCGTTTTTGCTTCTAACGTAACATGTCTCTAAACTAAATAGCAACACCCTTGTATTTCTCTCTTTGGCAAGAGCAGTAGACCTGAAAAATTTTCTATGAGCAGATCCATAAAAAGTAAACGATTTTAATTGTTCTGAAGTTTTAAGTATCACAGGTGTTTTTTTGGACCCGACCGTTACATTTACGGGAAACGATTAACCTCAGCGTTTACCTGGCCAATTAGATCTGGCAAATTATGGCTGTGGCAAGAATGATGCAGGGAGGCAGACTAACCTCACGTGCTCAGTTGCAAAATTGCGCAAGCCAACGGTTTTCTGTCGGACGGATTTAGGTCAGCACGATTGAACATCCAGATTGTTTTCTGGATTATGGTGTAGAAATATATTGTTAGGATTACCTACACGCTGTGTGCTGGCATAGTGAATCCTGATCAATGCTTTTATACTTCTCATACAGTGATACAGACAGAGAAGGATAGGAGCCCACTTGCAGTGGCAATAATTGGCTTATGGCCTTCATAAATTGTCAGTTCGGCTTAATCTTTTTCGGAGAAGACGGGGTTTGCTATTGGGTTTTTCTAATAATATTAGAAGAGGGTTTTGATTGGGGTTTTCTTCATTCTTTAAATTACATGGAAGGATGGAATGTCTGATTTTTACATAGACAACAAAGTGGTGTTTGAAAGATGTTTATTATACCCGAATGCAGCACTTACACTTACGCAGTTTACACTGGGAACAGCTCAAAGACACGTTTAGTAAAAGCTGATGAGGAAAGATCTTGTTATTATTGGATTATATCATAAACGGCAGTTTTTGTTTTACGCGTACATACATGTATTTGATATAAGTATAGATATTAGATAGCACAAATTTTCCGTTGACAGTTGCAGCGCAGACAAACAGGGGTGGCAGTAAGGTGAAAGAGACCAATAGGAGTAGAAATAAACGAGCCTTTAGTGAAAGCTACAAATGAGACGCCTGAAGTTTTGGCTTTAGCGACAGCCAGAAAGACATAGCCCAGATACGGAGAACGGTGGATGAAATGCAGATACCTACGCAACTTTAAAGAACCCAGATGTTAGCAGATGGATTTTCAGAGAGTAAAATGATTTGAAAAATTATATTGCGTATAATACTGAAGCCGTATTATTGCGTCGTGATAAAAACCAAATCAAAGTTTACGGGAGCGTTAAATCCAATACTCTGGGGAAGTTATACGCTTGTGTGATATTCTTGATTCATATGGCTCGTTACATTATTTTCCTATTACGTTTATGTAGTTAGGTACTAGAAAAACCCTGTGACATTTAAATATAATTGCCAAGGGCTCTAGAGTATATTAAAGTTAACAGTGACAGTGTGAACATTTTTATAGGCTCAATTTAAGGCTGATGAAACGTAGTTTTAGTGAAATATTATAAAGAAGAAATTTTCCCAAATCCAATACAGTTTGCGACTGCATTATTTTCAAAACTATTTATTTTCATCGGGCAGCTTTAGCTTCAAAATGTAAAATATAAAAATAATATAGAGGTACTTTATTTATTTATGGATTATCTAAACTAATCAAAGTCTACAAGTGATAAGGAAAATACGAAGTTTACTGATAATAGTAATTCCCCAAATTGTTTACAATAATATATTATCATTATCTTCATCTTCACTTACTGGGAAGTAGGCACCTACTCAGACACAAATAGTTCCAGTAATTATAATAATTATGGCTACTTCAATACAGATGTCTAGATAGATAATAAGGTACTTAGCTTACTACCTATATGATGATGTTGAAGCCACAAAAAATAAAAGGTTGATGACCAGAGGTTTCTGGGTAAGGTGACATTAGAGCTGTCTTTCAAAGGATTTATTTCTAGCTGTGGATCATAGTCTGGCCATCGAGAGAAAACATTCCTGACACCTGTCAAAGGACAAATTTCTAGGAGTAATAAGAAACTGACAGGTGTCAAGAACACATTCTCTCGACTGCCAGACTGTATCTTAATTTTCTCCAGATTGGTAGTATGAAGGGTTTTAGGCAACAAATTAAGAATAAGAAAATATAAGTGTGAATATTAAGGATGAACAAACAGCTGCTCAATGTGGAGACGGGCTGACATAAAAAAGAAATTGCCATCCTTGGATTTCCCTCTATTTCCAATATTTATTTTCCTATAATAGTTGTCCTGTTCACACGGAACCATGGCAACTAAACTCTTCCTTTCAAAACATGCTAATAAGTCTCTAATTATACTTAAAACAATCCGAATCTATTAACATCAATGAGCTAAATGTGTCCATGTTATTTATAACTCTATATTAGCAGACTGGGTAAAATTACTGCAGTGTAAATTATACTACACCCTGGTTGGATAAAAGGTTTAATAAACAAACAGAATAAAGTGACCTTAGTAATTAAACTAATGGATTATGCATAGCAGGCAGTAGTTGAATGAATGCTGCGTAAGTTAACACTGATAATGTTAGCGTATTCAATGGTATTGTGTTACCTAGAAACTGGGTTGTGGAGGTAGATAGGCAGTTGCTTCATGTAAAATACTGGTACTCAGCTGCATCCAGTTAGACTGGAAGCTGACTTTAACATAGTTGGGAAAAGGGGTAGCCAGATGATGAATGTTGGTGTATTCAGTGGTGGCACGATACATAAATACTCCAGGGATTTATTTTCTATTTTAGAGCTAAGCAACAAATATGCAATTGTTACTATAAAAAAAATCTGTGGCTGAGGGGCCAAATAGAGAGCTCTTTCAATGTGAGGATGTAAAGGGCATAAGTCTGACTCATTCATTGAGCAATACATCCAGAAAATATGTAAATTCAAAATGCTAATGCTGCATTAGAATTCAGCCTTCATGAGGAGGTTAGCTGTTGTTGTTGCAATATAAATATAGGACAATTATTTAATTTATAAATAAACATCTTGACTACCAACTGGCAAAAAATCCGCCACTAGGACGATCCACCGACCGAGTTTTTGCCATAAAATTAAAAACAGGACATGGACGGACACACCAAGGTCAGATATGGGACAGATTTCGTAATTTATGGGTGTGAAACACTGCCGAAATTTTGTAACACAAAAGAAAGTTCCTTGATTTAATTTACACTACTAACCTTAACGCTTTCATGCGGGAACTTGAAATCCGCCTCTTGAAAGTCACCTTCCTCCAGCCATTGCACAAACTCAGAGTTTGATTTCTCTTTATTTACATTCTTCACCAACTCGCCGAGCGGTGTAAACATTTTACCGTTTGTTTCCTTTTCATTTGGAACGAACAGAGATGTAACTTTATACAAATCCGCTTCGGTAATATGAGGAATACACACCAACTGACTGCTGCCGATTTCGATCTCAATTTCGTCTCTGATAAACGGCCAAGCATCCTCTAACTTGAGTGACTTTAAGCTATCCAAACTAACATCTTTACGGATCTCATGAGAATACAGCGATTTCACAACTACTTTTAGTTTTTTCGGCATTGTAAATTATTTGAATTTCTACGTAATGTTTAATTAATACAAATTATAAGAACGTACTCGCGTAGTAACTGTCAAACGACGACTAACTTTTTTCTGTTTTCTACAGTACTCTGGATGTGCTAAAGCAACTCAGAAAGAGATAGACATAATCAATACGAACGAATTGAACAAGAGAGACCGAGAAAGCAACATCGGTGTTACCATATGCTTGTAAAATTTTCCCCGTTATCCAAATTTTTTTTTTTTTTAAATATATAATACTTTAAATTATGCAATTCTTATGTGGCCTCTGCAGATTCTACAGGAGTAGCTGCAGGGATTTAATTTTATAAGTAATATTATATTATAGGAAGTGAACAACAAACAGCTATATTAGTTAAGCAAGAACTGATTCAAACTTGATGGCAGCTCGGAACTCGGAAGTTAGCTACTTGCTGCGCAATACCGAACCCCTCACCCCCGCTGACACATGGAATTGTTACTGCGCAGCGACTCGCCTCATGTTCCGAGCCACCATTAAGTTTGAATCGAACTGTAATTAGTAATTTGGGCAAACTATGGACTAGTATGGAGCGTGTGTTCAGTCAGAAGTACGTTTTTAGGTATTATTCGCATATTCGTCGAAGAGTTAGTAAAGTTAGAAAGGAACATCATTCGCTATAATGCCGGCCATACACGCTACGGTCTACCGGACATCTACCGAAGAGGTTACCTGTGCAGGTTTGCCACCCGCGTGTATGGGGACGTTCCGGTCTACCTGAACGGTCTTCAGTTCTTTTTGCGATGGCATCGATTGAGGACGATGACGCGTTGGCATTGTTAGGACTTGCTTTAATTTTGAAGAAAAAAGCGAGTGACGCGACGACTGTCCAAACAGGACAGATACTAGAAAACAAATGAAATGATGAGACCTGCGCAGGCGACCGGAGTGCACATACACACAGGTAGGTACGGTGACATCTATACTTATAATAAATCTGTAGAAGTGAAAATTCTGTACATTGAAAATATCAAAAAAATAAATGGCAGGGGGTGTTACTAGACCGACACCGAACCCAAAAGTGTGATTAAATTTTTTTTTGTCTGTCTGTCTGTCTGTCTGTCTGTCTGTCTGTCTGTCTGTCTGTCTGTCTGTTTGTTCAAGTATCACGCAAAAACTACCGGTTCGATTACGATGAAACTTGGTATAATTATTCTTTAATATCCTGGGCACCACACTGGGTACTTTTTATCCCGGAAAAGTATCCTATCCTACGGTTGGGGGGTGTCAAAGTTTGTATGGAAGAATTTTAACGCGCTGTCCGATTAACTCGAAACTCAATATTTATACTTAAACCCAAAAATTAAGAATAACGTGTATCAGGATTTTTCGAAATTCAACCCCTATGGGGGTAAAATAAGGGATGACAGTTTGTATGAAAAATCTTATTCCTTGAGGTAATAAACACGAAACTTCGCACGAATAGTTATCTAAATAAATTATAAAGTTTATAGTTTTTTGTTTTTCTAAATTACCCCCTTTTTTTTTTTTTTTTTTTTTTTTTTCTTTTTTTTTTTTTGGGTGGGAAATCATCCAATGACTTCTCCCACTCTGGGAGGAGCGGGAGGGCGTGTCAGACTTTTACTGACTAAAACCCACCCGTGTTCCTTCCCTTGCCATGCCAGGGCCCACGGTTTCCCCTTAGGACTACGCGCAACCCCGGCGGGCAACGGTCCTAGCGGACCCCGTCAGTTTTGCTGACATCTCTTTGAGGCGCGCGTGGAACACGACGCGCCGTCGACCCCTGGTCCTTATCGGGGGCGAGCTACCCATTGCTCACCGCCCGCAAGCCCGCGCCTACGGTGGCCGGGAATCCTCCAAGGAGTCCCGACGCCCAGGGCGTCTCCTACGGCGGCTAGGCGCGTGAGGGCGCGAACTTTGCCTCTCCCTCACGCGCTCCGCCTCCTCCTTCGTCTAAATTACCCCCTAAAGGGGGATTGGGGGGTGTCAGTGTTTGTATGGAAGAATTTTAACGCGCTGTCCGATTAACTCGAAACTCAATATTTATACTTAAAACCCATGGGGATGTATGGGGTAATTTCCGACACTCACGCGGGCGAAGCCGCGGGCAGCAGCTAGTTAGAAATAATTGATTTTCGATTTTGCGCCGGTCGCCTGCGCAGGTCCATAAAACTGTACAGGTCTACTCCCATACTGCCCATACACACTCCGGTCTACCTGTGCAGGTACGCCTGCACAGGTAGACCTCTCCGGTAGACCGTAGCGTGTATGGACAGCTTTAGTACACTTTATTTGTTCGAGGCATCGATCACTATTAAAGAACTTAGTGATCAATGGTTCGAGGATTTAAATTCTGAAAATCGTTTATTCATTATATAGCATCGTAACTTTTCCTGCAAATATTTCCAGTTATAATTAAATTACCCAGAAACTCGAACATGAGTAAAAAGCGGCATCACTTCAATACGTCACGTTGTTGTCACGCGTTCCTCACGCTACCACAGCTGTGTTTCGTGTCTGCTTGCATGCAGGATGCATGTATTGAAGCGACGCTACGCTGACTCAGCCAAGTCATATAGTTTTCGCACGGCTAATCCGCGCCAATTTTTTGCATGGTCTGACGCATAATGACGCAATTTCATATTTGGCTAGCGCTATGGGCCAGCAACACTGCGAGACTTCCCCGAGAGATTTTAGTGAAATGGCGTGATTTTATGAGTCATTGATTGTTCCAGCTAGCTAGCTAGCAGCCTAAAATATCAGCCAATGCCTAGTACCCTCTGTGGAGGCCCTCGTCAAATTACATGTATACTCAAAAAAGTTAATAAATGATCCAACCTTTTTTAACCGACTTTAATAAAGGGAGGAGGGTCTCATCTCAGTTCGTCGGAATCTTTTCTTGTATGCTGCCCGATTACTCGAAGATGGCTGCACTGATTTTGAAAATTCTTTTTTTATTTATTGTGGTATCCGAATAATACAATTTATATGGGACCTAGGAAGCACCCATAGACTAATGTATGGAAGCACCTTTACAAACAAAAAAATATTTTTTTCAAATCGGTTTAGCTGTCTTCGAGTAATAGGGAAAATAAAAAATAAATAAAAAAAGATTCCGACGTATTACTGAGAAACTACTCCTTTTTTTGAAGTCGGTTTTCTAAATAAAACTTCAAACTTTCGACTTGAAAGTTATGAGCAAATTGTTTACAAACGAAATTAGGCCACATAACAATATTTGATAGGTAGTTTTTATTGTTGGTTGTTCTTTTCTTGCAACATTTACTATAATAAATTCAACATTACTTATATATATTTATTTATTTAATAAATAATTGCCCCATTTTGCTGCAGTGCAGTGGATTTGTAAATATGAATTAAAATAAAACAAAATGTTAATTTCAAATTATAATACTCATAAGCTTAAAATTAAAACAATTCATGAATAAATGAGACAGAATACATTCTGTTTAGAGAGCTTGTAGAGATTTTCTCTACACCTTATCAAATTGAAGAATAAAATGGAATGTGAACAATAGCTAGGAAGACAACTGAAAAATTAAATTATTATTTTAACTGCATTGTTTATAAATATGTCCTTTTTTCATTATAATACAAAGGCAAGAGGTTACCTATTAAATTGCATGTTTGAAAACCTTAAATCTATTTTATAATAGTTATACAATAATAAAGTGCTTTATTAAATTATAATGACAGCATTGCTTTTGAAGCTAAGCCTCTTTACAACACAAACTCCTTGCTTTCAAGTTGATAGCACACATTTAAAGGCAGTGCGTTTTTGAATGAGCCCTTGATTAGTTTTACAAATTATTTTTCAAGCCTAGATTGCAGTGGGAGAGAAAGCAGGCTTATTGGTACACCAATCTAAGTCCCACTGAACATACTTTTATCTTATTTCCTGGTACAGACTATTTCATTATCTACAGTTTTCACCCCCTATTACATGGGATTTAAACACAACTGGCAATAATTATGTGGGTGTACTACAAATACTCCTCTGCCTGACCCTTTGGGAAAAGACGGTGTGATGTTATGTTCTGACCTCACTAGTTTCGAGTATAGACTATTTACTTTACACATGTGAACTGGGCTTTATATTTTTTTATTATTTGAGGCTGAAAGTCATAAAACCTTTTCAGTAAGGTCCAAATGCACAGAAGTAAACAATTTATAGCACTTTCATCGTACTTTCAGTGCAATTCTGTAAAAATGACACTGAAAAATTTGGTGAAGTGAGCTTGTAGTGAGGTGTCAATAGTGTCAATTCTTAGTATTAGGTAGAATGACAGCTCACTTCAAGCTCATTTCACCTTAGCTTTCATAGTGAGATTTCTACAGAATATGAAACCAGCTATCTAATTGCGTAACACATCTACATAAACAATTAAGAAGAATCTGTTTCATTTTGACAGTTCAACAACGTTCATTGCGTTATGTATGTTGTTGAGCAGATTTTTTTTTCAGACTTATTAAGCAATGGATTATCAATCTGTTTCAAAACAATTCAAATAGTGATTGATCATTGATTACGGAATTAGGGTGCTGTTGTGTTTAACTACATCTACATAATTTGAAACAGCTTATTGGACACAATAATTTATAAGCAGCACTTTTTGAGATTCTCTTTGATATTTTCAGAACATGTAGTTCCTAATCAAAGTTTATTTAGGTCAAAGATGTCTATGACTTTCAGCTATACTAAATTCAGGTATACAATAAGTTTACATGGTTTAGGGTGATATCACATTAACCTTTATATATAGCTGTGCTGTTGCACAGTGCTCTACCCGAGACAAATGATAGTGTAACATGCCCCTTATATGTGTTCATCAAGTAATTTTACTTCTTGACAACGTTTGGTGTGGTTGACTGGAAAACTGATGATGCAGACATTAAGTTTTCTATGTACTGTCCCAGGACTTGGTTTTCTGAGCGTAGTTTCAGGTTTTCTTCTTTGACTGAATCTACCCGTTGTGACAGATCTGTAATTGTATAGAGCTTTATATCAATATCAGTAAGGTAAAATAAAATGAATTAAATACATATCATTAGATACATTTCCTATAAAAAGAGAATAATATTTTGGTAATCACTACTCTCAACTACTCTGTAGGTCAGGAATAAATCCAAATTGATTATTCCTTGGAAGTAGGAACAAAGCTGTGTATTAAAACGATACAAAATGCTTTGTTTACTTGATTATAATCAAGCGGAAAATCTATTAAAGATAATAGATTATATTTACCATCTAAAGTGTTCTGCAATTCCAAAACCTGTGATATTAGTCGGGCTTTCTCTTCCTGTTCATCAATTCCGGAATCTGGCTCGAAACTTGGCGGGCCATTGAGGCCAGGGCTTGAGGAACCACCAGTGTATGAACTCGGTAATGAGTCCATTGAACGACCATGATCCAAATGATTGTTTTCTATTTCGTCATTTATTATCACCTGTGGGTCGTCATCTGCTAAAGGAATATTGTCATCGTTACACTTCTGCATGATTGATGACTAAAATAGTTATTCAGTCGTTTTTAATCAATTTGTACTCGTAGAAAATAGGGCGACAAATCGATTTTTCGTTTTGTTGTTTGACGTTGACGTGAGTACGTTACTTTTGTTTTGACATGCAATTAGTGTGCGTTTATCCGGTGTGCAATGTTGACTGTTTCGTTGGTCTAGTGATCGCAAGTGCTAATGCTGAGCATGAGGTCCTGGGTTCGATTCCCAGGTTAGGTATATTGGGTTTTTCATCAGGAATTTCTCAGTAGCAGCCTGGAGTCTGTATTTGTCCCCGGTTGATGATATAAACTTGTCCCCTATTACATGGGGCTTAAACATAACGAGTGATAATATGTGTCACGTACTAGAAGCTCTACTTAACCCTTTGGGTATTATAGGCATGATGTCTGTTATGTTTATTTTTATAGTACCGTTTGTAACTATCTCTACAAATGATTCGATTCAACACGTTTTATTGTTTCCGCCGGAAGACGCACGGAAGAGCTGATGGAAATGAATTGTACATATTAAAAATGATCAACCATTTTTATCATGATTTACCGGTTCCTTTACCCCCATAATTTAAATGATTGATAAGACGGTAATGTTTGTGTTCAAAAGATGCGTTTTGCGCTGCGTTCCGAGTTACAATGTAATCGATTTGAGCGCGCTAACACCCGTTCCGAATAAGCGTTAGCGCGGTAACGCCGACCCATGAAACGTCATAGATGACGTCATGACATGCGCCATCTTGCGATAACGCCGACCATGCCTTTTACTAATATCACCGTGATCTCTGTCAAAAATGACAGTTGACTGAACTGTCATTTTTGGCAGCGCTGTAGTTTTGAGTCGCATATATCTATAAACTAACGTGGCTTTTTCTAAATTGTGCTTCTGGCTACCGTCGCCACTTAACCAAAGAAGAAAAAGAAATTTCTGATGTGTATACAAAGAATTTAAGTAATGTTATAAGTTTTGACGTTGAGCAAGTACTGTAGGCGCGTTCATGAGCGTTCCGAATTGATGACAGACCTCAGTTGTCATAATCGTAATATCTAAATCGGAACGCAAAATATTGATGTCAGCGCTGTGAGCGATTATGGCCTAACTCGGAACGCGGCCTTGTTGCTGTGAACTTTCAAGAAACGAAACGCCTAAATTTAAACTGTCACTGTCAAAGTCACAGAACATTGTCAAAGTACCTGTGGTTTTATTTCAGGACTGCAAAAGGAATGTTTTATTTGTATTTTAATTCCTTTAAAACAACAGAATTGTTGATAACAAGACTCACGGATAAAATGGCTTTAGCTATTAGAAGATCTTCGAGTGATGTTTTTGGTGCAGCGAAATGGTTCATACGAAGAGGTTAGAAAATATAAATCCTCAATAAGTACATTAATTCATGGGTCTTCGGACAAAAATAGCTTATTTTGACATTTTCTTGCAGATTGTCGTGCCTTATCAACGTTGCCGGAAAAAGCAGAAGAAGTATCTGTTGAAAAAAAGCGGGAGAGACCGGCGATATCGCGAATTAGGACGAATGCCAGTAACCCTAACTTGTCGTTAAGACATGTTTACCCTGAGTTTCTGCCTGACCCTAACCCTAAATGGCGGAACAGCCTGCGTGAGAAGCTTGAGAGACTCGATATGTTGAAACGGCGCAAACAAATTGATATACCAGAATTTTATGTTGGTAAGTACTTACCTTCCAATAATCCCTAAAACAACTGGCTGTGTAGTGTAGGTCCTTATTCGTTTCATAAAGTTTTAAAAGATTACTTGATGATGTGGATTAATTCAACCACAATTATTCAGTAATTGTTTTGTATGGAAACTTACAACAAGATTAAGCAGCTAAAAAAGAGAAAACATTTGTTTATCCATTATTTTTGTTCATACTTTTTTATGTTATCCCCAGGGTCAATCCTAGCAGTAACGGTGGCTGACCAACATGCTCAAGGCAAGACTAACAGATTTGTTGGGATATGCATTGAACGGAAGGGAAGTGGTTTGAGGGCTGAGTTTACATTGAGGAATGTTGTTGATCATCAGGGTGTTGAGGTATCTGTAGTGCATTTAATATAATTAACCTCTTTTGATTGTATGGATAAGGAAGGAGCATCATATACCTTACTTTAGATATGATCAAATAATTTTAGCATCTGTCATGTAACCATAACCATATATTTATAACTCATAAATAATAACTAGCTGTTTTTTCTGGCTCTCTTTAAATAGTATATCAAAACCTGGTCAAAGAATTATTTAAAAATCTATAGAAATAAACATGAAATGCTGTGTGTTGGGAGGCCTATCACTTTAGAACAGGGGGACCCTTTCGTTATTATTTGTTTTAAAATGTTTGTTAAAGTCCGAATTAGGTTTTTATGGAAAGAAAAATTGGAAAACTCTCTTGTTATATTGGCAAACTCGAGGAAGTCCTTTTGTCTATGGGATTTGTGTATGAACTAGTCAGCTTGTTAAAAAATAAAATTCAAATCTTTTTGAGAGGCAGATGCTAGTCTAAAGTGATGTTAATTCCGTACTGTTTATATTTTCCAGGTGCGGTATGACCTCTACGACCCCACAGTACACAGCATACAAGTCCTCCGTCTTGAGAAGCGTCTGGATGATAAGCTGCTGTACCTAAGGGATGCTCTGCCGGAGTACAGTACATTCGCCTTCGATATGGACCCTGAATTATTGGCTGATGGAACTCCGGTGCCTGTTAATCCTGTTCAGGTTTGTTGCTGCCAAATTTTTTACTCTGGAGTTTTTGGTGAGGTTTGAAAAGTATGATAATAAACTGTTATTTGAAGGAAATGAATAACCTTAACAGAGGTTTTATGAGGGTGGCAGTAACACCAATAATCTAACATCACCGTTGTACATTACGATTACTGATTCTAGTTTGTAAAACCTTGGCCAATAGGTGGTTATTGTTTCCACTTTGACCATCTTTAGAGGATGGTTAAAAAAGTAATGAGAGGCCTAATGCACTATTAATGCCACTCAGTATTTTTTATACTTAATCATAGTTGGATCATAAAGGTATCAATTTGTTTTTCCAGGTAAAACTGAAACCCAGACCCTGGCTGGAAAGATGGGAGAGACAAGAACTGCAAGGTGTTGCCAACATTGAAGAGCACCTGAAAGAGAAGGATAGAGTCAGGAGAGAGCTTAGGAAAGAACCCTGGGAGAAATATGATTTGATGAAGCAGTACAGGTAAATACTTTCATGTGTCAAAGAAATGCTGCCCCAAATGATGATGATGATGCCTTCGGTCCACTGCATTCAATGACTTTTCAAGGTGGTTGAGAGCTTAGATGTGCGATGTTGACTTAGTCCTATTATCCATAATAATACAAACAAAATAATAGAAATAAATTGCCTAAACTTCATGTTCAATGTTGCTTGAATTATTTTACAGGAAAACAATACCAATAGAAGACCAGAACGACATTTGGGCGGAAGTTAACAGCCAGTTGAAACAACTGCAACTCACGCGCAAGAAGATGTCAAGGAAACGCACGTTTAGCGCGCCCAAACCGCAGCTCGGATAAAAAATCTAGTTTTATGCATTGTGTTAAAAAGTAGTTAATTAAAGTATACGTTATTAATTTTGGTTTTATTGATGTATAGCGAACGTAAAGGCTCAAAAAAGCCGGATGCCTAAATCTTAAGTTCATACTTATGTACTGGACAACAATCAGTTGGGATTTGCTACATTTCTCAATTTGGAAAACGGGTGTAAGCCTGTAAGGTAAATTATGTTCCTTTTTCCTCCCGTTAACACATTGTATAGTTTTTGGATCGTATTTGATTATAGCTATAGGTATCTGAACGTAGGGTACTATGCATAGGTAAATTAATAATATTATGTCAAACATCGTTAGCAACTCTGCAATAACAAAACGAATTTACTTGTCATGGGTTTTCTCAGCTTTTTAATAGATGGCGCTACAGGCTTCAATTTGAATAAAAAAAGCCGCTTTACACAAGACGTAATAATGTGATCCTTCTTAATTATTTACAAATCTTTATCATTAAATGAAACGTCGTATTTGATCAAAATTGCTTTATTTTTCTTTGTAATAACTTATTTATTGGCAAACAAAGGTTTACACCAAAGCTCAAGGTGTCGTGGTGTGTGTGTTGCATCCCGAAGGTTGTATGCACGTAAAACCTTCGCACAAATAAACTAAAATAGCTCTTATGTACTGCGCATTAACGGTCATATTGATGTCAAAATTGTGATTGGTTCGAGTTTTAAGTTTGCTTGCGTGCGGCGCGGGCGGTCCGCGGAGCGTAGAAGTCTGCATTATTGTTCATAAATTCATTTTTCTTGTATGATTCCAAGCAAATCGAATAGGAAATACAAGAGAATTGAATAGAATTCGTGTTGTTTGTGCTGATTCAGTGAAGTGTACAAGAGTTTTAGTGAACTTGTTGGTTACAGTGTAGAATTGCATGTTGCACTCCATACACCTGTCGCCCGGTAAGTTTTATTGTTTATGTGCTTAATTTCGCGAAAATATGTTCAGGAGAGAGTGCTAAAACGATCGTGACACGTAATTACATCTGGGATACCGTTATGAGCATGTGTGAAGTTACGGTATTACTATTGTAAGTTACGGATTCTTGGTGTCATAAAATTGCAACTGCGGTCCGTCCGACCAACCAGTATTTATCGATTGTGACGCATTGTAACT
Source organism: Eupsilia transversa (assembly GCA_914767815.1). Classification (NCBI taxonomy): domain Eukaryota; kingdom Metazoa; phylum Arthropoda; class Insecta; order Lepidoptera; family Noctuidae; genus Eupsilia; species Eupsilia transversa. The sequence continues at coordinate 7,722,210 of OU611893.1, read as the reverse complement.
GGTCAGTAGTTGTTAGTGCTGTTACGCCTCGATTTTACAACAAACGTTATCTTGAAAGATTTACTTTGTTCTGTAATCTGGGTTTAGTTTGAATTGTTTTGCTAAGTTGTAGTTCAAAAAAGAAGTTTGTTGTGTAATTTATTAGTAAGTTGACTCAATTAACTAATGGTTGGTTGCGATTTGAACTTTGTATATGTAGGTAACATATTAGTATCAATACCTACCTACTTGAAACATTTATGCTCCCTTTCAGAGTAAAGTTCATTGTTGTTTTTTAACTTTATTCAAGTCATCATTTTCTTTGCACAAATAGAAAATAGCATTTATCCTTGTATTCATAACTAAAGTTCATTGACATCTTTTACTTTTCAATGTAAAAGATATTAGAAGTTTAGATTTGTCCCCTTATAATAAGTAATTTCATAGTCCTCACCTACATATCAATTTTATCTGATAGTTAATTAGTATCTGGATACTTACATAGTTTATTTGGATAGTTTAGAACTCATACTAACTACATTAAAACAATAAACTACATGAACTTATACATAAAATAGTTTTTGTTTCAGAAAGAAAAAATAAACTTAGTATCTCGCTACATAAATGTATACTCAAAGAAATGTTATGCTGTAACCTTGTAATCTGGTTTTGGACTAAATAGTTTTCAAACGTCTGAAATTCATTTATCAATTCGAAATATCAAAGTTATTCATTCATGTGCTGAAGTGTGAAGTTTTTGTTGGTTAATAAAGAAGATGCATTACATTACTTCAATCCAAACTTATTTCTACAAAATGTTTTAACAGTAACTTAATCAACCTGCTCATTCCTTGTCTTCAATATAATAATCTACAGTCACATATTGCCTAATAAGTTAAACATATGATGAGTCGTCTCATTATTTTATGCATTATGCATGCACTCCCTTGCCACTAGGTAATCTTAGAAAAGTTTTCAAACCCATGACTAATACAAGTCTTTAAACCCATTTAGGGCGATTTTCACCAATAAAAACAGCGCAATGAGCACGTATACCATTTTGTTTAAGAGCTGTCAGTGTCATTATTTTCTTTGGAATATTTACATTGATAGCTCTTGAACTCGGTTTAGATGTGCTGATTGCGTTCAGTTTCATTGGTGAAATTCGCACTTAGTATAATAAATAACCTCCTTTTAGCTATTTGAGTTGGTCATTCAACTCTTGAACCCAACCTAATGTGGCATTTCACGGATTCCCATACAGAAGAACACAACACAATAAGCAAGACCAATGCTTAATTCTTATTTTTCATTTTATAAATGTTGCAAAATGTTTAAGACAGTCATGAACATAAATCCCTTACACTGACACAAGATTCAGAAGCGATTTTCTACTAAAGTATTGATAGAAATTATTATCATATGGATGACACCCTACGGGTAATAAAAAGAGTAATGAATTCGTACTAGAAGGGTAGTAAAACAGACGTGTTTCGTTGACATATTTTAGAACACCTTGGGCGATAGCATTCACGTGTGTAGGGGTCATTGACCGATAATCCAATCACTAATGACAGCTTACGACTCTGTTACGACTTACAGGGAATGTTACACCATTGGATTGATGGAATTTGTTTTTGTAATACTTTCAAGCCCTAGTTTCGAATGTCTCTGTTATTTAAGTTCTTCATGACTGCTCAAAAGCTCGCTTTTTCGTAGGTAGTAGGTATAACCCGTGTGACTTAACTGTGCACCTCGCGCTGTGACGTAACTCTGACGGTACTGTTTGCTATCATATTGTCTCATGAGATACGATCTCCTTTAAGGCTCCCGCAGAAGTTTTCATAAAAATTGTACATCAGAGTCGCGCTGGTCGGCCGAGCCGTCGCGTCGAGTCGCGCCTGTCTGTGCCTTTAAAAAAAAGGAAGAATTAGGAATCAAAGTTCAATTCTCGGGTCAACGAACTAGCTGTTTCCAGAAAACTATTGAACTGTATTCGAAAAGAAAATAAGTATTTAGTGAAAAGTGGCGAAATCGTCCACTTCCCTAAATTAATCTCTTAATTTTCACTGTTCCTTTTCAAACACCTTTTTATGACCTTAATTAAGTTTTGAAAGATAGTGCTGCTCTAAATCAAGTAGGCACTAAAATTATCAGATTTATGTAGTTCGTGCTTGTCACTTAGTTTGATGTAATACATGAACACGTGTGTTACGAAAGCGGAAGGCGACAATAAAAACAATATGGCGTCGTTATGATGCGCCGGAGTACATCGTACACCTGATTTAAGTGTCACTAAACTTTACTAAACTTTCAGTGTATTTTTAGTTGCGTAACGATGTTGTACACAGAGTTGTTTAACGCTAAAATGCAGGTAGTTTAAATTCGGCGTTTTTGATCATTTAGACCTGATTGAAAATGAGGACTGCCTCGTTAGTCTAGTGGTAGCAAGCCCTATTGCTGAGAGGTCGGGCAATGTGTTATTTACATCAGAATTTTCTCAGTAGCCCCACCAGCAGACCGGAGTGTGGATTTGTGCCCAGTTGATGGCAGGAGGCTCGCCCCCTATTACATGGGACTTAAATATGACTGGTGAAATATGCCTTAAACTTCGGGGATTACAGGCGTTATGTTATGTGAAAATTGAAGTGAAGAGATTCTCTGCACAGCCACGGATTTGCAGAAATTCTGTTATGATCAGTTCCAACAACTGCAAAAAATCCGAAGTGCTTTATGTAACTAAACACCTACTTTGATCATTCTTGAAACAATCAGTTTTTGCCGCCTCCACAAGTATCTCTAGCTGGACGTGATTGTATTAATAAATCTCATTTGCGACGCGTTAGACCTGACATAAACCAATTTTAGAACGCCTGATTGAATTTCGTGCATAGTAAGGACAGAATTATATTGATGAAGTAAAGTAAGTCTAAGAAAATACGTTATCAGATAAAGGCAAGATTTCATAAGTCAGGTATTTAGGTCAGTTTAGTTTACAGATATCAGGTCGGCGACCTTCCGTCGGCCGGTCAATTTAGAAACTAACCGATCCCGTGCTCTACCAGTTTCTGTACCACTTTCTAAGCTTAATTACTCGCCTTTTCCAGCTCTTGTTTGGTACTACACATTGTCAACGTTCTTCCGCGTCATTATCGCGATTCAAAAACCATTTTAACGTTAACCGTTTCTTGGGAATGAGAAAGTGTTCCCGTTTTCTTCTTGTTATTTCAAATTACGGATTTGTTTTCTTCAAAAGAAAATATGCAAAAAGAACTGTTTCCGCCCGGGATCGAACCGGGGACCTTGTGCGTGTGAAGCACACGTGATAACCGCTACACTACGGAAACCACATTGTCGTTACGCGAAACTAACTACTAATTTACATTACCAACTTTACAAACACTGCAATCATACACAGAGCCTTTTCAAGGCAAGTTATAGTGCGAAAGTAACATTCAAAATTGCTGATCATCTAACTGCATAGGGAATTATATTCAACCACTTTCATAATGAACAATGAACCAGTAATTAGTCCCCACACACTGTTCAATTAAAGCCGACGTGTTGTAGACATAAAATGAAGAGCTAATTGCAACAAAGGGCGCTAAACAAAAGGCTCCTCTCGATGGAATAGAATACAAAGTGTTGATTCACTGCGTGCTTGCAAAGGGCTACACGCGATGGTAATGGTGGTCGTAAGAAGCTGTAAAGGCAAAAAATTAATAAAAAGACGTACCTATAAGATGTTGTAGTTTTATTACATGGGTAAAATACGGCTTACAATTTCAGCTAGGTATTTGATTAATGTTTAATCTTAATCAGCCAAAGTTCGTTAATAAATCAACTCTACAAAGGGTGTTTTGACGTAAGTACCAGCCACTCCTTAAACATACTTTATTATTTCCGCTGCTAGAACAGCTCTCTATGCTTAACACAATGTAACGCTGCTGAACTTACAAAATTACCTTTATTTTTATTCATCCTAAAGATATAAAATCCATAACAGCTCTGACTTCCGATTCAAAACATGATTAGAAGAACACCTAGATTTCCCGTTGACACTGGTGGACAAGGCCAAACACAGTATTTTCATTTTTAACTGCTTCTTTCTTCGGCTGTCTTTCGGAGCAGATCGCAGCTAACGGAACTTACCCAACCTTCCGAACTAGGCACGACACTAGACGAAATGAAATAGGTACAAAAGAGAATGATAGCTTTTACTATCCTAATACCTGGTCTGGAATGCAGAATATGGACCAATAAATACTAACCAAGTCTAAAGCTAAATAATTTATTACCAAAGTATGCTGACCACATTTTAAGGCCCCTGTCAAAGGCAGTATAATTGAATTGTATAGACATTGGCTCGATAATGACGCCTGATCCGATAATACTTGCGCAAGCATCGACAAGCCATGCTATAATTATGTGCACAATGCAGACACTGCACATAGTGACATCAAGGCCAATGTTCTTTATATGAGCGGTTTATACAATATTACTTTGTAACCCTAATTGATTTTAATTAATAGGGGTGGAAGAGTGGTTTTGCATGACAAGATTGTGTACCCACCTATGTAAGTACTTCTGCTTTTCCTTGGCAGTATAGTGGTTAAAACAATTTCATTTCATTAGAAGTTTGGATCTACTATCTATAGTAGATCCAAACTTCTAATGAAATTAAATTGTGAAATGAAATGAAATTGGTCTCTAGACCATTTGGTAGGTTGCTGTGATCCGAATTGAATACATCGTGCTGATGGTCAGATTAGTTGCCCAAAAGCGTACGGAGTCCCAAAAGTAACCCACGGTACGATTTCATCTACTTGGTGTTCCTCTTCGTATATTTTTTTAAGCCCTTTTCAAGTAATATTGGGTCCTTTTGAATAAGGACCCCATGGACATTCATATCTAATCATTATAATTATAATTATCCAACAGTAAATGTCTTCCAAAAGCATTGTTACCAATAATCGAATCAAAATATTAACGTAGAGACGGATTAGAGCATACAGTAAATAAATATGTAATAAGAAGACAGGATATGTTGTCTATAGATAAAATAAATTTTATTAATATTCCATCTTCCAGAAACAGAAAACGTGAGACTAAACATGGAGTTATTGTTCTGATCTGTCTGTTTAATATTCTGCGTCCAAATACGGAGATATCTCCTGTTATGAATACAATACTAGGAGTGGTTTACATTTGATATTCAAAATAAACAAGCCCGCTGTCCACACTTACACCGTGTTTGTATTGCGTTATAATAATTTTAAGTGGATTGCGTTTAATATTTCATTCATTGTACATTTGTACCTAGTTTACTTGAATCATTAGACACTTTCAATGCTTTGATTATTTGTGAAAGAATTTATGAGAAGACTGCATTAATACCTAGGTAGGTACTTACTACTACTATGGAGATCTAAATAAGATATCATAAAAGGTGTCTGCTTATTGTACCGTGTAAAATGTAGCCCAGAAACCTATAATTATGCGCTCCTACCGCTCGTCACAACATTCTCTGTCCACAAAGTACTTCAAACCTGCCAGTAGTGCTCAAATACACTCACCTTAATTAGGAAATGCTTAGAGACTGTTATGATTTCAGTTTTGTTGTCATTGCGTGCACGTGTGAGCAATCGCATGTTAATACCCCGTAAATATTTCGTGACGTGGGGTTTTATAATCTTCGCGTGGGGCAATATTTTCTAAGGGGTGTTTTGGGTATCATTGACCTTTTTAGACGTATTTACTTTCTAGTTAAAGATCCATTAAGGATTCTATTATTTTAAAGTGAACGGTTATGTTTCTTTTTGTCCAGGTAAGTAACGCTTCCCATTTTGGTGAACATCAGAATGAATGGCCAAAATTACCGATCAGCTTTAAAATATTACTAAAATGTAATACCTATTTGCTACTATTTGATACCTTTGTTTAAATAATTGGTACCTACCTAATTAATAACTGAGAAAATGTTATAATAATTGTTTTTGCTTATTATTATGTATTTTCTGGTGTACAATAAAGTATATATAATTATATAAATAAATAAAATAAATTTAAAAAATGGACAGTCATTCTGATTCTAAATATGGGCAGAAGCTGATCTTCTGTATTAGTTAGATCGGTCATTTTGGCCAGTCATTCTAATGTTTACCCCATTTTGGACCAATTTAAATTCAACCGACCCGACATCGATTCGACCATTGATATTGTTATCTGCACCTCAACTTTTTGAAGCTTTTTGGTATAGTGACGACTGCTAGCGATCCATATTTCCATCTCTGGCAGCCAATGTTCTCCAAAACTACGCTACGTTAGGTGAAAGTATGTTCAAATCGTGTCTTGGCAATATGAATTTTGATAACAACCATTTTGGGCAGATATTTTGACAATGTTATATACTACCTTATTGGGCAATGACCATATCAAGCAGCTCATGCTACACTGGTTTCTTTTAAGTTATGCGAACTTAATCGGATTATTTTGGGCCCAATTGTTTCGCAAGAACCATTGTTATTTTATTCAAATCATGATTTTGATATTTTGCGTCTGTGGTCTATGGGATGGGCGGTTGTTGCGAAATTTAGGCATTGTTGTAGAGAATCATGTAAAGTACTTAGTAAAGTCGTGCACTAAATTACAGACAACGCACTTTGAATAATAAGTACCTTTCATGGTATTTGAGGGTAGGTTACCAATCATCAATATAAGTTTGAATGTGATTGCCGTGACTGCCTTATGATATTTTGATATTTGAGTGAAGTAGAGAACGGCTGAATCTTTGGTCGATTTTCGGGTTCAAAATAAGAAAATAATAATAATAACGGTACCTACGATTACCTACGATTACCAGCTGAGCGAATAGGGGAAGTAAGAATGCCCACCGATACGGAAGCAGCTGAGTGGTTGCAGAACCAGACATTTCACACATACTGACGAACCTGATTATGCCTGGGAAAAGTAAAGTAAAACTGCTACATAGCTGCTAGCTACTTAATTTAATCAACTTGTCCAAATGATTCACGCTCTAGAATTAATTAATGACCTTCTTGGAATTCAACAACTAAACCCGATTTGTACTAAAGATGAGACAATTTGTGCACATAAATCTTCAGCCATTTCCCACCACTTGTTCACAATGTTTGCATACGGTACGTTTTGATGTCGTATCCGACATCTCACGACTTTCCGCCTTTCTACGTACCTAAAACTACGCTAGAGGTCCGCTCTGCTGTTTCTATGGTACACCAGGTACACTTATCATGTGCTGATTGTGACCGTTTTGTAATGCGAATTTTGTATGTTCTTGGTTTGGTCCTGATTTAAATGTGAAGTTTTGGTCAGGAAGATAATAGTTACCACCTGCGATGTTTTGTACGCTGTGTTTGTTTTGATAGACGTCAAAGGCTTCTACTTGGAACTCTAAATCAATTTTATTCTCTCAAGATACATCTTTTCGAAGAAAGAATTGCTTTGGTAACAAATTCTGAAGTGTTACCAATCTTGGCAACAAATAATTTGGCATGGTTTACGTTTCAGAATAAGGAAACTAAGCCAAAACATGAAAAATAAAATTGCGCGGTTGCGCCAGAATACGAAATTGCGATTACCCACCCCCATGTCTTCAATCTCGCGTTATTCCGATACAGTGCTGTTTTCATGAATAAAGAATGGTATCCTTGAGTGCCAAAGGTCGGTTGTACTGCAGTGTACTTCATTCTTTATGCATGAGACAGAGAGCTTCAGTCAAGGGCAAAATGAAAAATCAATATAATAGTACTGGGAAATAAAACACGTGTTTCAGTATTATCTACTAAGTAGAATTGTTTACGATGTTTTGTTCAACGAGAATGGACGCCTATAATTATCAACAGTGGGTAGATACAGGCTGAAAATTCATGAAGATGCTTACCGTACCGCATTGTGCTTCAAACACTTTCAGAATTAAGATTTTCAGAGAAACTTCAATGTTGTTCATATTTACATAACATCCGGCAATAACGTACCTAGTACTTTTTTGGAATCGAGTTTGTTGTGCTGTGGATGCTGTACTTAGATATCGTTTTCAAATTCAAGCTCGTAAAAGAACGAATAAAACGGTTTTTTTAATCTGAAAAAAAAAAACAAAATCCATTTACACGGGTACGGTGCGAAGTTACTAATTGAAAACTAAACATTACTGGTGTTGCATGTAAACAAAAAGGTCTAGGTAGCCAAATCCACAAATCACAGACTTCGACTGCCGCGGTGCCGGCATCAATCAAAAACAAAAACGAACAAACTTTGTAATCCAAGTGAAAGAACCTCAATTCTCACGATTAGGTTATTGGATCACAAACCAGTCCACCATGACCTTTCAAACAGACCAGACATTTGCTAGATAAAGATCTTGGCTGATTTGTCGTAACTATAGATGCTGGCGGGAAAAATTCCGAATCATTCCCGTTGAATACTTCGGAAGTATTCGGAAATATTCCGAAGTTTTGGGAATATTTCAACTGTCAAAAAAAAACCAGGAAAATCGACCTTACTACCTATTTCGCGCTTGGAAGTTGTAAAATAGATTATTTTAGTTATGTTGTGAGCGGTAGGTATATTAAGTTTATGGTTGTGAGTGCACGTCGCATCAATTCAAGCACACACAACGTCGCGTCAGGTAGGTATAATGCGTTGCAACTAAGAATGTGCACGTGAATGACCTCTAATTGTCAAATGGTACTTGAAAAGATTTATTCCCGTTGTCCCCGTATGCCATATCCCCGTCACGGGGACAGCGGGACGTGATTAAATTTACTTCCAGAGCAATGTTAGCTAACGAGAATGTGAGAAAAAACAAACTAAATTTTAAATGTCAATAAGGTCGAAAATCGCTTGCACCTGTTTTTTTAACTTGCTTAACGATAGCAGGTTAAAAAAAAGGTTCAAGCGATTTTCGACCCTCCACCCCACTCCACTCCACTCCACTCCACTCCACTCCACACCACTCCATTCCATTCCATTCCAGTCCAGTCGTCCATTCCATTCCAGTCCATTCCATGGTAATAAACACATTACCCTCCTTTGCGTCGCTCAAAAAGTGTCGGGTAAAAAGTGTCGTGACAACTTTTCGTAAGAATTTTTTCCGTCTAGCCCCCTTTCACAACGCGCGATAAGGAACTTCGTTCCAAACAATGATATTCTAATAAACAGATATGTTATACACGTACAAAACAACAGAAAAAAGTGTTCCGCGCCGAGCGCAGCGCGCACCGTATCACTCGTAAGCGTGTGTGGCTCAGACTAAAAGCAATATTTCCCAATTGGGTACTTTTCTAGTCTTCACGTTTTGGGCGCTCATAACATATCTGTTTACTAAAACATCATTGGTTCCAAAATAGCATTCGATTTCGAAATAAGTAGGTACCGACCTAAAAACAAAAGAATTAAAATCCTGTTAATCGCAGGCTAACATAATTATCTACCTATAAAAATATCAACATATACTTAATCAATTCCATTTATAATAAAATAAACATTTATATTTTACTTACGTATGTGCCACTGAACAATAATTAACTCACCCACCACACCACAAACAAACACGTTTATTCCCATTGAATTATTCAGGCGAAATATTCCGCGGAAACATTCGATTGCGGGGTACGAATCTTTCTCGCGGGGCGAGGGAAAACTTCTCCGGGGAGCATCTCCCGTCTTACCGCACCCCGCACCGCCATTGCCTGCACGCACGACTCGAGGAGCGCAGCGGCGGCGACGATCGACGATCGATGCAAAATACGATTTTTCAGCAAAAAAAAAATCATAATTAAATTCATTTGGAATAATTCTGATTTAACGAAACTTTCCCAGAAGTATTCCGGAATAATTCAGAATTTTTCAGAAGTTTTGCAACTATAGTCGTAACAACTCGCGTGTTTTCAAGTTTTTTTTTTGCCTGATTGCATGACGCTGCGGGAGTCGACCCAGCTGGACTGTTGTTTACAGGACCAAGGTGCTCATGTTTAAAAATAATATTCTAAACTGTCATGAGTGGGGCAAGGAGCTAAAATGAGTATTGCCGTTAAGTTTCTAAACGAGTAAGTATAATAGGGATTGTGTTTTCTGCCCCATGCCCATGACATGAAAGAAAAAACCAATGATATAGAAAAAGGGATGTACCTATGGAAAAAGGACGTGCTGCACCATCCCTAAATAAATTGGGATACGGACAGGACTCAGGAGGATGATTTTAGAAAGAAAAGTTCAAACTTACTTACCTACTTAACTTGTAAGCAACTTGTTCCGACAACGGTTACTCATAGGATATTTATTTGCCGTTTAGATGATAAAAATATACAACACAAAGACTTTACGATCACTTACTATTAAATAAACGGTTTTGGTATTTTTACGTAAGCATACGAATGATAAATGCACACTAATTTTCACCATTATCTATGGTTGTGTAAACTAAGTTCCAAGTTATTTGGACTACGCATTGTTTGCTCTACAAATAATACGGATAACGCAACTAAAATAAATATCAACATTACCGTAGAGCACCTTGAGATAAAAATCAAGAGGTTCCGATTTTGAAATCGTATAAAGGCATACCCATACATCATTACCATATTTACCATGTTACCAAGTGTTTCGATATTGTACCAATTTAGTGTAACCAAGGAGATTGACAGAAGAAAGCAACTGGGAGTAGGGAATGACGGCGAAAGTGGAATGTTCAGTCGTTCCGGTTGTATACAATATCGGAATTATGGTCATTGCTTACTATTTCCCCGCCCTAATGTCAAGTTTGTGTCTGTAAGTAGTCATTTGTTTCGAATATGTTAACATGTTACCTATTCTGATACGTTGATTCTGATCAAATTGATGGCTATACCCATAATGTTATTAGAACTGTCCATTTAAGTTGTTTTTCGATTGTATACTGCCTACCATTGGAAAAATCTAATTCACTAATATAAAACATCTTTGTCTGTGTGTTTGTATGTTTGTTGCAAGAAGTTCGGCAGGGTAATGCCAAGTTTGGTTTGGCCGAGAAGTTAAGTAAAAAACTTAATCCTCATACATTGACTTCTATTTCGGAAAATTATAAAAAGCTACCATTAGAAATTACAAGTTTCCTGAAATATCAACACTCAGTTACCTACATAAAGCAGCATTTCTATTCAAGATAAATTTTACACTAACTCCGTACAACTTACAACAGTTACAACACAATGGTGTTAGGAATAAATACAATGCATTATTTAGATTTCTTGTTATATCCTTTTAAGGGAAAACGGCGTGACTATTAAAAACAATACAATATCGTGCTTTCGAAAGAAAGTCAAGCGTTCAGGAAGGCGTACGTTACCTAATGACGAATAATGGCTTAATTTTTAATCAAACCGTAACCATAGCCCTTGTGCTCACGACAACCTGCTATTAACTTGCAGTGCTAACGAGTGTCGGATCGAGGGACTTAATACATTTAAATAAACCATTACCGGTACGCGCATAGGCACATACGCACGTATTTTTATCGTGGTGCCGGGTGCGCATGTGTGGTCATTTTGGGTCGACAACTGAATGTTTTTTTTCGGAAAGAGTTGAGATATTTGATTTGGGATTGGTGCCTTGATTAAATGTACCACCGTAGTAAAAAAATCCAAAATTATCAACAGTTTTAATCCCATTTTCGACGGATAAATGGACTTTCAAAAGGTCTTTTATATTATGTTGCAGATTACGGTACGAAATTGCTACCAATTATAAAATCAGAGATGCTGCCAATTAGAAAATGTTAGGTCAAATTAGCAAACACATAGATTAGACTAAAGCTACACCACTGGAAGCATATTTTGAAACGGATAGGCCGTTTGTGATGTGATGTAATAAAAGCGAAGAAGCTTCATCTAACTCCAGAAATAAATTGATGGGGATCTTTCAGGTCATTATGGTTATGGTCACTTCACCATAATAACCTGATAGATCACCATCCTATCCTCATCCCGATTTATTTGGGCTGATAGATGCTCACAATAACTTTATATTAAGATCACATAGATTAATGAGTACGTAGTAAGATATTAGCTTAAGGATTACATAAAGTTGATTACAGCCAACATCAAAAGAGGGAGATAGTGCAGCAGGAATTTTAATAAAGGGACAAGTAATCATTACATGTCATTATGATGACCCGAAAAAACGAATGGTTCCCACCAACGAATCGTGACTAGATAAAAAACAGTTGAAACGTAATTAGGAATGTATTGCCCTTCAAAGAATTTCGTTGTGTTCGTCATTTTTTAAAGTTCATAGAAATCAAGTTGAGATTAGACAAATTGAATTAATTATAAGGTATAACTGAGTGTTTTGATGAGTTTAATTGGGTAACTAACTTTAATTAATGAAGTTGAATGCCGTACAGATTTCAAACTAAAAGCTAAAAGTAACAGAAACAAATGACTCCTTATGCTAGAGACCTCAAAAAGGCGACGGACTGACTGAAGCGGAATTTGTCAAGCTGGCTCTTGCGGACTGGAGTTCTTTGGGAAAGGACTATGATAGCTTAGTTCATGAACACACTATGGTCGTATTCAAACCTAAAGAATATAACAAGCTTGTCTTCGACATCATCATCAACGGACGGCAGTCCGCTGCTGGTCTAGAATCCGTCATTGCCAATAATCGGGAAGTCATTTCGATTCTCAGCTTCTATCAAGACTAAACATTAACTAATTACGTATTGACATGTTACTCCACATGGTGTCAACGCCCGCATTGTTGAGGCAATGTTATTCAATAAGGCAGTTCAACCTTCACTAGATTATCGTTCACTAGATCTCGAGGGGTTGTTTTTTGCCCCGTTCTGTCCCCAAAGGGCGTAATTTGTGGCTGCAATAACAATTTTTGGAATTGAGACACGCGTGTGGCTTGATATGTGGTGCGTGAGATGGTTGGATTGTTTTGTTTTTCTTATTATTTTCAGGTTTTCTTAGTGGAGGACGATTGGTTTTGTGTGAAGTAATGTTTATATAGATTTATTTATTCATAAGTTCTCAGTTAATGAATGTATTTCAGAATAATGGAAATACCATAAGTAATTTCATAATCCATACATTTGGACACATTCTCAGTGACTTTGAAGTAAACTTCTAGAATATGTCCTAAAGGTAATTGTACCCGATTCATGTTTGTTCAGTTGCTAAGGTTTTTAATTTCAGAACTGAAAAACAATTCATTTTGTTTGATGTTGCCCTCTTTCGGATCGTAAAGCTAATGCTGAATATACGTTAGAAGAAAACAGGTGTTCAAACATCATTTCTTATGAAAGAATGTTTCACAATTGAACTGAAAAGGGACGTATTCTTTCGGTCGCTCAAAGTGGATGTTTTTCAAATGATTCATTTCAGTTAGACCTAGATTTAAAGGAGTTTAGTAGGAGATCTGAAATGGCAGAACATTTAAAGGCTGAGGAATTAGTTTCAAATTACTGTCAAGTCAAAATATTTCATGTTGTGCGTTACTTGCATTCTAGATCTCCATAAAGCGGGTTACATCTAACAAAACGGTTCTGGGGCCTCAAGCAGACCACAAAAGGTCTTATAAAACGGTAGTTCTAATGTAAATGACGTTTCGCTTTATTGTTTTCGTCGTGGCAGCTGCGCTTTCCCGCCTTGCTTCAACATTCGTGTTTCTGAGATAACGTTTGTTTTATAATCGTCGTTTGTTCGTACCTGCCTTGCTGAACGACGTTCAATGTGGATAGTTTGCTGTTTATGGCCTATGCCGTTGTTTCTGACACAACTTCATTGAAGCATAATGTTATTCTAAAACTAAGTGTTGGGTTGAGAGTTAGTCCGCAGATTTTCACACTCCAATATACTAACAGTGCTCAGTAGGTACCTAGGGAAACTAGAAAGTTCAAAGCGTCAATAGCAGTACAGTACCTATCTACCTATAAAAAATATGTCATATACTTGCTCCTAAGACACACAGAGCTTACTCCTTCATTTCTTATACGTAGCAGTTGTAAACGAAAATTGTGAAAGAAAAAAACAATAATTTGCCATTTATCCCAAAATCTGTAAAGTCAAAATACCTAGGTACTTACCAGGTACCATCTGCAACACTTTGATGCTTTGTATCTTTACTGAGGCACAGACTGATTGTAAGGCCACAACACAACCGCAATGATGATCAATTATTTATAACTATTTTACGACCCCACACAAACACTATAGAAGTATAGAGGAAACATACAATTTATTGTTTATCTTTCTGGGACAGCAGTAAATGTCAATTGAGAATATTGGTTACCCAATTAGGTTAGAATAAGTAAGTGCACGTAGCAGTGAGTACAAAAATAGGCCACCCTCTTGGCCCGAGGGTGTCGTAAATTGCGAATAAGGAATTTTATTGCGTAGACGGGTTGCATGGAGCGGTTGATCACGTCTGCTTACTGCATTGTTTATAGCAGCCCTCCCTATCACCCCGAGATCAATACTTTGGTTGGAATGCTTCATAGCTTCGTTGAAACTTACTTAATTCATTATTTTATTGATGTCCCAATTTAGGTAGGGCATTAATCATCGCACAAATTACTCATTGAGTTTTGTCGATTTTAAACACGGAAGTCCCCACAGTTTTGGTATCAAATGAAAATAAAGAAAATCATTCACTCGCTATTTTCCAACCCACAAGCGGTTCCATAAACCCGCATCTACGTCTTGCCATGAGCTATTAGACGTGTGAAAAATTAATAACTCAGACACGTATTAAAACTACCATCTTTAACGGTACTCTTGTCTTCGTAAGTAGAATTTGTCTTAGGCCCACGGTTTCATGCAATAACTTTAAAACTTCATAGAGTACTGAATTATGTATTTGGCCCAACAGTTATTTCTCGATTCTCATGCTAATTGTCCGTATTTACTTACTTCCAATTTATGTTGGACTTTGAAACCGATACCCAAGTTTTATATTAGAAAATTATGCGGGAAATGATGGGAGATTAATGAATTCTATTTTCTTATTTTACAGTTAAGTGGTAAAATGGTTTTATTGAGACAGTGTGTGACACAGTGATCCGTTTCTTCTTTTACGATCCAACACTACTGACCTCACAAGATGACATTTATTTTATTAAAATTTTAGGGCACTGTTAGAACATTTCAATGTAGGACTAGGTAGATATTTGACTGCATTTCTTGTTGTTATGACGAAAGTTTACACTGTCGTGAAGTGCACCATGGATTTCAACAACATAGATCAAGTATACTTACTTATTTTATTGTAGGTAAACCAAAATAGTAACACAGTTTCAAACATTAATGTGAATTTATGGGTACCTACTATGGCGGTCTTAGAATACCAGCTATAGTTATTTAGACAACTGCATATTTTTATCAATTCCTACTTACGTTGAAAAAAAAAATTGAATTTCAAAAAGCAAGCTGGTGAAAAACAATGTAGGTAGCGTCTTTTAATATTTGTATCAAGTATGAAATTATATCAAAGACGACTGGCCATCTATTAAAAACCATCGTAAACATGAACCATCATAAAGGAAGAATGTTACCAGCAATAAACCTTTTGTAGTGGTTATTTCTTAACTCGAATTAAGTGTGGAAACTACACGGTTCGCGGGTATTGGGGGCTTATTAAAGGTTATGGTCAATATGCTGTACAGTTATCTGTTATGGACCGTTGTCGACGTAAAAGCCCTTTGGTACGACCGCCATGTTGGAAAATTAAGCGCGGTTTTGTGATGACCATTTTGCAAGATGTTGTTTTGTTTTTGTTGTTCAATTTGAGAATGAGATTGAATCACTGGAATATTGTCATTATGTTAATTGATGATTCTTCAGTTTTATGGATGATTGGCTTTTGAAGATTAATAATATATTATAGGTACTTACATGTTTAATAACTCACATTTATTACAGAAATAGACACCTATTGATGACAAGTCTGTCTAGTCTGTTCCAACTTATTGAAGTCTTAAGATAATCACAATTTAATAGCAAACTTGACTATAACAAAATTTAAGAGTACCTTATCTAAAATATTGCCGTTTTTATGTTGTGATTGGTAGTAAAGGCACGAGAATTTATACCGATTTCAATATGGTTTTATAAAATATATTCCAGTAACACTTATAATATTTTTTTTTGTTAATTTTATAGCTAAATAGGCGTTGTGTATAATAAGTGGGTTCGGTACAATAGGTCAATGGGGTAATGTAATGTTAAAATAAAATTAATTAGTTCCTACAAAAAGTGGAACGCATATAAAGTACCTACCTATAATTTACCCTATTAGCAAAACACACCTTCCAATATAATACGTATTATTGAAATCCTTAAACGCGCCTGTCTGTGAGGCCCTTTAAACGGCCTTTCCTTTGGTGTCCACTTTAATCCTAACAGTTAGATACTATTAAATTAATGACTTGTATAAGTTATTTTATATTCGGTTTCCATAATCGATCAGTTTATAGCTATAGACTTTGATAGTCTTGCAAATGCTTTTAACAGTTTTATGTCTGTCATCGTCTCAGCCAGTGCTAGGTTCCAACAATTCCGATCGAATGTCTATTTTGTTTTCTAAAACGTTTTCTATACAAGTAAGAAGTTGGTATATTTCTCTTCAGAATGTATCGTTCACTTCTGGTATGCAGCATGCATTATTTCGATTTCCAAAGTAAATGTGAGATTGCATCGTGACTACTAACTGCTCTGAGCGATTTGCGTGAGTTTTCACACTGACCGATAGCCAAGGGGAAGTAAATTCTGTGTCAACCTGTACCCCAGTATTGACGAATTAGACCCTTGCAGTGAAGGCTAAGAGATTGTGGCTATTAGCGCTAACATTAGCGGAAATGGAGCGGCAATTGAAATATTTCTAAATTGTGTATCATTGTAGTGCAATTCACGGTTATTGGAAAGCCTCGAGGGATGTAAGAATTTATTGATAACATGGAAGAAAAAGCTTCTTTCGTTTAACTTAGTATTCGAAATATATCTAGCAGATTTTTTTTGATGTCACTTATAGGACGACAAAAAAGCTCAAAAGACATCTAGAAGGAGAATTCGTCAATCTTCCTTAGAATTATCTGTCTGCTTCCAATTTCAATTCGATGGATTTACTAACCAGGTACCTCTAATCATAAACCACCTTCCTGCATTCTCATCATAATATTGTGCTAAACCATCGACACTTAATTTATCCCGATCTGACCTCCTCTCGCCACATGGGCCCTGATCAGCGATTTGTTACGCGTTTCCTCTTATAACCTCTACTCTATGCTCAGTGGAACATTTCCTGTTACTGGCTGTTACTGCAGTTTACCACAATATATCATCTGGTCGTGTGACCTCAATAGCTTGGGCCCCTTCTGTAGCGGTTTATGAATAATATGCCCGTTTGTGGGAAGCCCTTTACACATTCTTCATTCGATTCGTAGGGTCTTTATGGCAGTGGGTTATTGGTGCAATTTTGTTTGAATACATTTGCATCTTTAGATAATGTGAGAGGTAATTCAGTCTAGCTATTCAGTTTGATTCTGTAGTAGTGAGCTCTATCGTTTTATAATTTAGGCACTGTTGTGCATAAATCATTTACTATTAACCGTTTCGAAATACCACCATACTTCTTGTATCGATTTACCTTTTAAGAGCTCCATGTTGACAGGCCACATTGGCACTAATAACAAGTCGTATTATCTTGGATCTCGGTATGTTTTCCCGAACACATGGCTTCGGAGTCAAGAGGTGTGTTGATACCACTCGAGATAAAGTCTCCGGGAGTCTCACGATTATGGATAGCAAGATGTTTACTATCTTAACCGTGGTTGCGTGTGGGCGTTGGTAACTGTAAAGAAAGGGTTACATTGCTTTTTTAATTTTTGGATTTAATTAATAAAATAGGTCCAAAATATTTCCTCTATTCATGTCACATGCTATCATGAAAACTTGGATACTATGTATTTCTTCTCTAGATTAATAATATAATCAACTAAGTGTGTTACGTATTCCTGCACCAACCAACTAGCTAATAATAGACGGCAATTTTCTGAAACCTGTTCTAATCAGCACAAATGATAAAGCTCTGCAAGCTAAAACATCAATTACTTGCTAAATGAATTCTGTGCTGAGACCTGTAAGTGGAGACTGAAGTTTACCTTATTAAACATGGGGCACTTGACGGTCGGAGACAGGTTGACGATTAAATAGAAAGCGGCCATTACATGTTTGGCCTAATACTGAATACAGGATGTTACTTGTAGCTTCGATCAGAGTGAGAAATCATTAAAACTTCCTTGAAAATAGACCGTATTGTAACACATTTTTAGTAAACCGCTGCACTCTCATAAAAGGAGACTGATGGGGTGAATTCAGTATATCATATTAAGATGACCGGTACATTAAATTATTTCAGGAACGTTATGGGAATCCAGTAAACCTGATTTGTTTAAGCACGTAGCGAACGGTAGCGCACGTAGAGTATTTCAACATCAATTGCTGTTTTTTTTATTTTAGCTATTTCATTTATATACATTGAGTGCTGCGTACAGATAATGTAATTTTGTAACAGAAAAAAAGAAAAAAAAAACCTGAGTTTTTTTCCGGTGGAATATGATTCAAAATAAGGATCTGAATGCACCCTGTAAGTTTGCAGAGGGCTGTCCCTTACACCCTGTATAATCAGCAAATATAGAGTAATTAAGTAAGCTCTTTCAAATTGATTAGTAAAACAGTCAATCTAATATCTATCCCTGTGGAAGTCTGGAGGTAACTTCCACAAGTCCACACATAAGCCACATAATAATATTTTTCATCCCACCATCTCGGAAAGAGTATTTTTAATCTTCAATATCTGAGTGGAAAAGCCGTTTTTATTCTCTAGAGGATAAAGTAAATTGAATTTAGAACATCGTGTGCACTAAGTTTGTGAATTAAAAAAAACATTAAACCTATTTACTGCTACCTCTATGGTGCCGAATATATCATACAACTTTTTTTTAATTTGTTAAAAACTCAGACTCGGAACCTTCTTGGTGTTCTTTTTTCAATTTGCTTTGTACGCGGTTCTTTACGCGGCATTTTTTCACGTCATTGTTAAACCTTATATTAAAAACAAGAAACTTGAAAACAAGTGAAAAAACTAAAATGAGTGATTCTAGCGACGAGGAAGTTTGCTTGACGCCAACAGAATTAACTGAAACTGTTAATAATGCGCAAATGAGCTTTCTCCCTCAACAATCACGCGAGAAGTATTTAAAACAGTACGATATGTTCAACACGTGGCGACTAGCAAAAGGAGCCAAAACTTTCTCAGAAAACGTTTTGCTGGCATATTTTATAGAATTATCCGAGAACAAGAAAGCAAGCACTCTATGGAGTACGTATTCGATGCTAAAAGCAACAATAAAGATGAAAAAAGACAAACATATCGATACCTATCCTAAATTAGTGGCATTTTTAAAAAGAGCCTCATCTGGTCATCAACCAAAAAAATCGAAGGTTTTCACAGTATCTGATATTGAAAAGTTTCTTAACGAAGCACCCGATTCCGTATATTTGGCGGCAAAAGTAAGTCAGTTGCACATTCAGTATCTACTTAAGTATATTAATCTCAATTAAATAGTATACTTAGTAGATGTTGATAGGCATAATTATGCGTTCATATCAATTTTATTCATTTATCTACTACAATACTCTTTACGTTACAGGTTGTTCTTATTATTGGAATAAACGGAGCATGTCGAACTAATGAACTAACACAACTTAATGTCAAAAACATTGAGAAACATTCAGATGACTTACTATTAATTAATTTACCTAATACAAAGACAAAAAGAGACCGCAACTTCGTCATTCGCAAGGAATACGTAACGATTGTTGAGAAATATCAAGCCTTACGCCCGCCTAACACTCCAATCAATCGATTTTTTCTACAGTATCGCAATGGAAAGTGTGTTAGACAGCCTATGGGTACTAATAAAATTGGCAGTATCCCACGAGAAATAGCAACATTTCTTGAACTTCCAGAACCCCTGTTGTACACGGGTCATTGTTTCCGACGAACTTCAGCCACACTTTTGGCTGATTCCGGAGCTGATCTCCTGTCCCTTAAGCGCCACGGAGGCTGGAAGTCCAATGCAGTTGTAGAGGGATACATAGAGGATTCCATCCAAAATAAGTCTAAAATATGTGAAGGCATCGTAGGAGCCATTACACTGAAAGAGCCTCAATCGGATCCTTGGACTGGCCCTTCTACATCAAAAATAAGCCGTTATGAAACACCTAACCATCTCCCTCTCTCTCCAACATTCACGCCAAGGGAATCCGATGAATCGGTACAACTATTAAGTATGACAGATAGTTTACCGAAAAACAGTACACAAGTGACTAACACCAATATTACAGTACCAAACAAAAATATTACACTCAATTTAAATAACTGTAGCAACGTTACTTTAAAATTTTCTTAATTATACCTTAGTAATATTTTGTTATAATTTAAAGATTATTCTATATTACTTACCTGTCATAATGTAGTAATTAATACCTAAACTGAAATAAAAGTGTACCTATCTTGTGATTGTAAACGTTTTTTTTTTTTGCATTTAGTCATTTCCTCGCTGAGGTGGAATGAAAAGTTACGTGTTGCACTCGAGTGCAAAGATTTTTCACCTCGTGCTCTTTTGATTCCCTCGCTAACGCTCAGGATTCTAATTTTGAATCACTCGCTACGCTCGTGATTAAATTTTAGAATCCTTCGCTTGCTCGGTCATCAAAATTGAACACGCGGTTAAAAAGCAACTTTGCACTCTTGTATAACAAATAACTATTGTCTTCTCAGACGCTTTCTCTCGCAAAATTTCAGTCCATATTTCGGAATCAACCTGTATTATATGGTATAGTAATAGTAACGTACTGAATGTGTGCCCTACATCATAGAGCTTTGTGGAAACAGTTGTCTGTCAAGGACGCTAGTTTTGGTGAACGACAAATACTACAATAGTAACCTAAATATTTCGTTTACTTTCTTCGTTTGTTTCGCATTATGTAATGTAAACTGACAAACAATACCTCACCTTTATCTTCTTTCAACCGATCGGCTTTATTATAACATATCATAACGCCTGTGTTCCCCGAAGGGTTAGGCAGAGGTGCACCTATAGTTCACCCACATTTCGTCTGTTATGTTTAAGTCCCATGTAACAGGGACGAGCTTGTTGCCATTAACCGGGCACAAATCCAGACTCCGAGCTGCTACTGAGAAATTCCTGATGGAAAAACCCAATGACACTGCCTGGAAACAACTAAAGACCTAGCTCATGCTCAGCATTAGCACGGTTTTGTGATAAATTACACATAATAAGTAAGTAAGTATTAGAAACAATTGATTAGATTTTTTTTGATGGATCGATTTCAGATTTATGGGTCAGGCTTTAAAGGTTAACTCACCTTTACTTATAAACATTTTCGACTTCCATTCTAAAGTCTGATAGGAATCCATCTTGGTAAGGTATTTCGCGATAAATAATGTCCGAAAGATGGTTCACTTAGATACTATTGTTGTTTAACTTCAGATAATAACCTCGCAGTGACTCGTGAATAATGTGGCGAAGAGTTTAGCAAACATGTCTTCATAATTAGTAGAATATCTTGTAAGAGAAACGAGGGTAAAAGGCCTAATTAGTTAGAACGATGAAAGGTATTACAGGGCAATTTAGCGACCAATTATCGTATTATGGGTGAAATTGGAATTCTAATCAAATTAGAAATCTGTTATTTTAGCAGGCTGATCTGTGTTGTCATAGCTTATCCAATGTAAAGCGGTAATTATTAAAGGAAGGGGTTCTCTTTGTCTACTTGGCGTTATGGATCCAGGCCCTACCTTTAGGAAAGAAAAGAAAATTCCTTTTCCGTATGGGAAGGGACCTTTGGTCTGCTGTGGATTTCATGGGTACCACATGTACACATGTACCTACTGTTTACCGGGTAGAGTCTTCCCAGATCGTAGATGTCAATTACACAAAGTCCACATTCCAAAATATTTCTTAGCATGATCGAATTATTTCATAATTAACGCGTTAATCGCTCGCCGTATTAATTAGTGCAGCTGTGTCAATTTACAAGCAACCTATTGGAGCTTGCTGCGACAATTATCGGCGGTAAATTGACCAAGTAAGTTGAATACTTCGTGCTTTTATAAACTTGGTCGTGGGGGAATGCTGGTGTTGACAGAATTCGTGTAAATCGAGTGAGATAGAGTGGTTTTGCTTTCGTTTGTTTTGGAGTTAGTGAGAAAATAGACTTATAATTGCACGTCATCTACATTAGTCAGAGCTTTTCACGCATTCGTAGGAACTCTGCGCTTTTACAACATTTTGCATCAAACTCCATCTAATAGGATTGACTTCCAATGAACCTTTTAAGCTTACTTTTAGGTGCCAGTTCTCTGCCAGCGTCTGTGTTACCTTCCACACTTTTCTACCTTTAACACGTCAGCTTCCAAAGCAAGAGTGAAGGCATCTTCTGGGCTCGCTCGTTCTAGTGTAGACCTCAAACATCACTTTCCATCAGGTGAGATTAAGGTCAAGACTATAGATGCTGGCGGGAAAAATTCCGAATCATTCCCGTTGAATACTTCGGAAGTATTCGGAAATATTCCGAAGCTTTGGGAATATTTCAACTGTCAAAAAAAAACCAGGAAAATCGACCTTACTACCTATTTCGCGCTTGGAAGTTGTAAAATAGATTATTTTAGTTATGTTGTGAGCGGTAGGTATATTAAGTTTATGGTTGTGAGTGCACGTCGCATCAATTCAAGCACACACAACGTCGCGTCAGGTAGGTATAATGCGTTGCAACTAAGAATGTGCACGTGAATGACCTCTAATTGTCAAATGGTACTTGAAAAGATTTATTCCCGTTGTCCCCGTATGCCATATCCCCGTCACGGGGACAGCGGGACGTGATTAAATTTACTTCCAGAGCAATGTTAGCTAACGAGAATGTGAGAAAAAACAAACTAAATTTTAAATGTCAATAAGGTCGAAAATCGCTTGCACCTGTTTTTTTAACTTGCTTAACGATAGCAGGTTAAAAAAAAGGTTCAAGCGATTTTCGACCCTCCACCCCACTCCACTCCACTCCACTCCACTCCACACCACTCCATTCCATTCCATTCCAGTCCAGTCGTCCATTCCATTCCATTCCATTCCATGGTAATAAACACATTACCCTCCTTTGCGTCGCGCAAAAAGTGTCGGGTAAAAAGTGTCGTGACAACTTTTCGTAAGAATTTTTTCCGTCTAGCCCCCTTTCACAACGCGCGATAAGGAACTTCGTTCCAAACAATGATATTCTAATAAACAGATATGTTATACACGTACAAAACAACAGAAAAAAGTGTTCCGCGCCGAGCGCAGCGCGCACCGTATCACTCGTAAGCGTGTGTGGCTCAGACTAAAAGCAATATTTCCCAATTGGGTACTTTTCTAGTCTTCACGTTTTGCGCGCTCATATTAACTAAAACATCATTGGTTCCAAAATAGCATTCGATTTCGAAATAAGTAGGTACCGACCTAAAAACAAAAGAATTAAAATCCTGTTAATCGCAGGCTAACATAATTATCTACCTATAAAAATATCAACATTTATACTTAATCAATTCCATTTATAATAAAATAAACATTTATATTTTACTTACGTATGTGCCACTGAACAATAATTAACTCACCCACCACACCACAAACAAACACGTTTATTCCCATTGAATTATTCAGGCGAAATATTCCGCGGAAACATTCGATTGCGGGGTACGAATCTTTCTCGCGGGGCGAGGGAAAACTTCTCCGGGGAGCATCTCCCGTCTTACCGCACCCCGCACCGCCATTGCCTGCACGCACGACTCGAGGAGCGCAGCGGCGGCGACGATCGACGATCGATGCAAAATACGATTTTTCAGCAAAAAAAAAATCTTAATTAAATTCATTTGGAATAATTCTGATTTAAAGAAACTTTCCCAGAAGTATTCCGGAATAATTCAAAATTTTTCAGAAGTTTTGCAACTATAGTCAAGACCAGGCCCATTAGGCAATAAAAAATATGAAATTGTAGTTAAACGCAAGCCTATCAAACGTGGAAAAATCTCGATTGCAGTAAAAATTCAGTAGCTATGTAAGTATTCACAGAGCCTAGAAACATGTCTTGCATATTCGGTCCACAGCATATAAATTTTAAGTATGGCTGTTACCCTGTCCAGAAAAACTTGTACCTCATAATTCACGACAACTGCACTTCTCTTCAAACCTACGTTATTACTTCCAAGTTTGGAATCAAACAGGTATTCTCGAAGACGCTTCATACCATTCACGATATTACGGTACATAACAACGTTTCAACGTTAAATTGAAGCTCAGTTAATTCGTAGTGTTGTCGATTGTCAATGACTAACGGAAGTAAGTGAGATGTTACCGAACATCGAAGCTGTACTAAATGCGGCGCTAAATGTCACAGGTTACGCAATCAAAACAACTTGCGGCTATGAGACGAGCTACTAATTGTTTGAGAAACTCTTTACAACTTCATTACTTTTTACAAAATTATTTTAAGTAGTCTGGTCTTCAATTATTCCATCACCAATGCTCTCAAAACGGTGAAGGTAAAGAACCAAAAATTGGAACACAAATGTGACATCCACCAACCCGCACTGGGCCCGCATGGTGGATTACGGTCCACTCCCTCTCACCAATAGGAGGCCTATGCCCCAGCATAGCAGTGGGAACACTATAGACTGATTATGCAGGTTTTATCAAGCATGTACCTAAGCTTTTATTATATATAGGTTTAAAATTGGCACAATGCCCGCAAGATTAAATTGTCACGAGCATTTTGTCCAGAAATTTTAAGGAGCCTGCATCCGAGTATCAAATCTTGTTGTGATAAGTTCTCTTGCTGATAGCCATATTTCTTTGTAGTAGGTGAGTTAGAAGACCGAACTTTAATTTGACTTCTCTAAAGCTTTGGTGTCCTAAGAAAGCGGTGAACGGTCACGTGTTTTGACACCGTCATGTCAAATACTGCTGAAAATTACAGATTTTCCATGACGGCCGTTGTAATGTGACGGTGCCGGTTT
Source organism: Eupsilia transversa (assembly GCA_914767815.1). Classification (NCBI taxonomy): domain Eukaryota; kingdom Metazoa; phylum Arthropoda; class Insecta; order Lepidoptera; family Noctuidae; genus Eupsilia; species Eupsilia transversa. The sequence continues at coordinate 7,697,085 of OU611893.1, read as the reverse complement.
CTTAGGAAAATCAACGCTTAATTTATGTGTTTCGTGGCGCTTCTTAGTCTTTGTTCCGCTGCCTTCAAAGCCCAACCCTAACCAGCTATTCATTGAGGCGTAATTAGAGCAGTTCCCAGGAGTATCGGCAGACATATCACGATCTTTGCGGGTGTTAACTATTCCTAATCTTTGATATTGTAGGTATCAGAATTGTTTTAACTTTTACTTTTCTGTAGATCTCATTGGATTATCTACTCATTGTTTTTGAACTTTTCACATTGAGTAGCAGCTTTTCAAGTTTTTCTAAACACCAGGATATTTAAATACTCCATTTGGTGACAGCATCTCGACTTTGAGCTGATAAATTCCTTCTTCGGTGATTGCACGCTAGTTATCGGCTTGGACTACTAAAATACTTAGTCGATGTTCACTTGTTTATTTATTGGCTGTTGATTATATCAGTCAATTGTTTCCACGCCTCGCTTATTTTTATTGTTATACCGTCATAACTTATAGTGAAATTCCATTAGAAGTTTATTTACAACGCGCTATATTCGATGACTGACGACACGGCTAACTACGCGTCATCTAAACTAACTATAGAAAGTACTGTCTAGTTAACGACCTTAGATATGGTTTTAAATACATCGCTGGTTTTCAATTGATGATGAACGTCCTCAGTCATAATGTCTCGGCAGTGTACATTAAACAAGTCGTTTGTTTTCATAAATGTCTCAGTCTTTAGTACCGGCATTCTCGTAGTACGGTCTCAGCTTAGAATAACCTTAAAGCAAATTAATAAAACACTTAAAAGGGATGGCCTGAAATACTCTAGCATCTGGCAAGCCGCCAGGGCTTCGGTCATCTCTTATATTAGAGTGAAAACGGCGGTAAATTTAACACCTTATGGTATGTTTTATGCAGTTTATATGCGGCCTGCATAGCGGGATCTTTTTTTGAAAAATTATGTAAGATATAAAATAAAATACTGCTGTTTTCGTTCTATACTTTGATGGTTAGTGTAGTTATTTTTTTTTAATTACTTGAAACAAAGGATTTGTACGTCCGTAACTGCTATTTTTGGTAAATGAGTTTGTTTTATATTAATTCTTTGTGTAATTAATTAACCTTTTTGTTTGTTTACAGGTAAAACCAGTCCACAAACATGTAAAATGGACTGTTTTGTTTAGGTATGTGAGATTGGTTTAAATTTTAAGGAATTTGTACAATTTAAGTCAAACACCGAATAGGTTTCCATTCATTAGCCGGTTTTCACATAATTAAACAATAAGTAACCATTACCTACGTTTAGATTCGCCATTAGTATTGGGATTACGCCCTGTTGTTTCTTGAACAGTTATAATCCCGACTTACCTCTTCATAAGAACCCACATAACATTCCATATTTTCCCATGAAGTGTCAGCCCTGCAATGAAACAATGAAGTCATCTCGGGCCATAAGGCCATGGTTCACCGGGCTCTCTGTCGGGGTCCGATTGGGCCTCATTTTACGCTCGGCTCGGCCCGACTCGACATTACCTCAGATACACTTTCGTATTATTATCGCGATTACGGTGTTAAATGACTGGCTGCAGTGGGAATTTATTTGAATAGTGTGATTGTCTATTTGATCTGTGGTAGGCACTATGCTGGATGAAGCAATTTGGAGCGTTCTTTATTTGAAATAGACACTCCTAAATACAAATTAGGGAACGTATCTATATAATGTATTTTTAATGGTTTCAGTTTAAAATGCTGATAAAATTGATTTATTGTTTGTGAATGTTACTTTACTTTTGAACTGAACCGTAGTTCAAAGCTCCAGCTGAACCACTTTTCGATTGCTAACGACATAGAAAAGCTTTTAAAGTTCTTGTTTATGTGTGCTAAAACTGCCCGTTAACTGGACTTAACGAAGACAAAATAAGACGTTCAAAGAAAATCTTGAAAATAACAAGATGCTCCTTGTGTATAAGGCGTTGATTAACAAAGTTCATCAAACCTTATAGCGCTGTAAAATTTAAATGGATCTGTTAATTTAAATGGTAATTGATGATTTTAAATCTTACCCAGGTGCTTCTAAGATTAAGTTGTTACTGGAAAGCTAGAATTCTGTGTATAACTCTTCACGTTTACTTACGCTCAATTTTTTTTTCCTTTTAGGTAGTATTTTCGTCCGCCATTTTCCATAGCCTACCAATTTTTTCTGTGTTTTTTTCAAACTTCGTACGTGCGCTGATTATTTACATGGTTTGTCCATGAATTAAAGAATTAATGGAGGCAGCCAATCAGTTGCTAGGAGGACAATACCGATGGCCTTGTAAGACTATTTGAGTCGGTTCACCGACCCGCGTTCCAAATAAAGATGAAATTCCAACCACTTCGCGTAAAGATGGATTAAGTGTAGGTACAATAACTAGCGAGTTTACTCATAGTGTTACTTTTTTAAGTGTTTGTAACTGAAATAAATGTAGCACTAGGTATTTATGTTTTATTCTGCTAGAGTACCTACGTATCTTGTAGCTTTTACTAGGTTATTCACCAAGGGGATAAAGTAGTGTTGTATGTCATGGGTGCTGCGGTTAGAGACCCTAGGTTATAATGACTTACTTTAAGTTAGGTTTGCATGATATATAATTAGACATTATCAAGCAGGTGGTGAAAATGTATTTTATATAATAAAATACAAGATTTATTAATAGTCGATGTAACAAATAAAAATGTACAAAGATCAAATAATTTTTTAAATAAGTATAAACTATACCTAGATCTTGCCTAGATCATAGAATTTTACAACCGATTATGTATGTATGACTAAGTAATAATTAAAACTTGTTCTTGGGTAAAGACAAGCTCCATTAAAACCTTCAACTTTCTCGCCTTTGAAAAAACAAAACATTTTATACGGACCATAGATACATACCATTCTTTGTAAGGAAACCATTGACAACATTTCCACATCTAACAACACTCATACAACTTCATGCAAGCCATGCAGCCCATTCAAGCATACAAAGAGCAATTACATTGCCTACCGGTTATCCAAACCGAGCAATGAATATGGATGGCTCGCTTCCGAGCCGTAGGTGTCCGATTATGATGTAACCGTGCCCAAGATACCGTGGAGACTGCTGTGATTATGAGTGCAGATATGCCAGATCTTTCGGCTGTGTACGGTCAGGGTTAAGTGCGTATTTTTGTGAAATAGTTTGAGGAGCACGCACGGGTTGATATCGCCAAAAAACCAGTGAACAACACTGTCGATTACTCTGTTCAGTAAAGTTTTATTTTCGCATCGCTCGATAGATGGCGTTGCTCCATTTAAATGCAAGCTATCATTAGCTTCACGCCAAACCAATAAGTGTTTTGAATTTATTTATTTAATACAGTTATTACCACAAGTACAAAGTGTAGTTTTATTAAACATTTGGTCCTTCGAAGTCGGAAAAAGTGAAAAAGTGTAAACAGTGAAAAAGTGTAAAAGGTGGAAGTGAAGTGAAATAAAAACAGTGCAGTGTAGTGGTGAAAAGTGTTTAAGTGGGTAAGACATTGGATTGAACTCTGATTGGGTAAGACTGTGAACATTTACAAGTGAATAGGGTTAGTTGTTATAGACTTAGTTGTGTGGACTCAGGGAATTAAGTTATAACTTAGTGATTTGCTGCCTATGTTAGTTAAAATACTTAGAAAAATTTGTGTCAGTGAATTTGACTTTGGAAATATTTATCTCTGAAGACTTTGTGTGATTTTGCGTTTTGGACACTTAGAAAATTTAGCTTCAGTGACATAGTCAATTATTTCTGGTTTACGAACTTAGAAAATTCACACCGGTTTTAACTGTTATTTTTTTTGAAGCAAATTGATTTGATTTAACTATAAACATGTCGCAATTATTGTGTACGGCACAAAAACAATTGAGTGAGCGGATTGCTAAGTTGTATAGCAACACTAAGAAAACTTCAAAGTCGCGTTATACCAGAGGTTATTTAGAAACGAGATTAGACACATTGACTGAATATTGGGATACGTATAATAAACAACACGACGATATTTTGAAGAGTGTTTCCACGGAGGTTCTAGAACAATTTAAGTTTGATCCTATTGCAAATTTTGATGCGACCGAAGAAATTTATCTTGATTTTAAAACTGCGATTAAAGAATGCTTGATCGAGTTGACACAAAAGGAGTCACAGCAGGCTACAACTTCGGTCATATGTCCCGACGAAACAACTGAAGGGATAAAAAACAAAACGAAGTTACCGCCGATTAACATACCTAAGTTTTCCGGTAACTACACTGAATGGTTCAGCTTTAGAGACATCTTCACATCCCTTGTTCACAATGATTATAACCTATCAAAAATTGAGAAACACCATTATTTGAAGTCCAGTATTACGGGAGAGGCTGAGCAGCTATTAAAACACTTCACACTTACCGCAGCTAACTATGATAAGGCTTGGGAGACACTTGAAAACCGTTACGAAAATAAGCGGATAATTGTCGGTAACATCCTGAATCGTCTTCTTTATCAACGTAAAATGACTAACGAATGTGCTCAAAGCCTAAAAGGCATTCTAGACACCACACGCGAATGCTTGAATTCGCTAAGTAATCTTGGTATTGAAATAGACAAGTGGGATGCTATAGTAGTTCACATTGTTGTCTCTAAAATTGACATTGAAACTCACAAACTTTGGGAACAGTCCCTTGGTTCATCACGAGACATACCAACCTTTGAGACTTTAGCCTCACTACTAGAAAACCGATTCAGAGCCATGGAAGTTATCAACAGTGCTAGAAAGGATACAACAAAAAGGGATTCAGTGAAACCCACCTCAACCCAAGCAAAATCTGTTCCAATGAAATCGTTCGCCACTGAAATTGAAAGCACTTGCACTTTTTGTTCACAACACCATTACATTTGCCACTGCAAAGAATTTTGTAATTTGGAAATCTCACAACGTTATGATTTTGTCAAAAACAATAGCATCTGCTTTAACTGTCTTGTTAAGGGTCATTCAGTGAGTCATTGCAAGCAAAGCACAACCTGTAGGAAATGTGGTAGACGTCATCACACACTCTTGCATTTTACGAACTCGGCCAGTGCCAAGACAAGCACAGCTACAGAACAGAGTGAGCCAGAAACACGCGAGGCTGTCACCATGAAAGCTGAAACAAATAATGTACAACAAGTTATTTTAGCGACAGCTCGTGTTGTTGTTATTGCTAAAAATGGATCTACTCACCAACTTAGAGCCTTGATTGATCCAGGATCCCAGGCATCACTGGTGACTGAAACAACTGCGCAACTGCTGCATCTTGATCGCATTGCTGTTAATGGTAGAATTACTGGGATATCTAACGAGAAAACAATAACAACGAAGTCGATGGTCAACCTTGAATTTCACTCTATTTATGATTCTTCACACATAATTACTACACAAGCTTTTGTACTCAAACGATTGACGTCATTATTGCCCGCACATGAAGTATCTATGGATTCCTGGCCTCTTCTGAGTACCATGAAACTTGCTGATCCACAATTCCACAAGCCAGGATGTATAGATATCTTGTTGGGGGCAGAAGTACACTCACGATTAATGTTGGATGGTTTACATAGACACAACGCAATGATTGCACTTAATTCACATCTTGGATGGTTGATTTCAGGACAAACATGTAATGATGCCTCACAAAGTTCAAATCATGTTGTTGTCTCACATACTAAATTAGAGACTGACCAGTTGCTCAGGAGATTCTGGGAACTGGAGGAACACACACAGATTAAAAGACCGCTTACACAATTGGAAACTCAGTGCGAAGAGCATTATAAGGAAACTCACACTCGGAACACTGAGGGTCGTTACATACTTCGTTTGCCTTTCAAGAACGCGAACCAACTAGGTGACACAAAGGGTTTAGCAATTAATCGTTTAACTCAAATGGAGAAGAGGTTCAAGCACAAACCTGAATTTAGGGAAGAATACTGCAAATTCTTGAGGCAGTATGAATCACAAGCACACATGGAACTCATCCCTGAAAAGGAAAGAAATACAAATAATAAATACTACTTACCTCATCACGCTGTCTTGAAGGAGTCCAGCACTAGCACGAAGCTGCGCGTAGTCTTCGATGGTAGCGCCAAACCTGGAACAGGAACGCCCTTGAATGATGAACTGATGATTGGTCCACCCTTGCAACAAGATATAAAGGATTTAGTAACGAGGTGGAGAACACACAAAATTTGTTTGGTAGCGGACATTCAACAAATGTACAGGCAGATATTAATTCATCCTAGTGATGCGGAGTATCAACGAATCGTGTGGCGAGAGAAACCCGATGAAGCAATTAAAGAATACAGGTTACTTACCGTCACTTATGGAACATCCTGTGCACCTTACCTTGCAATTAGAACTTTGCACCAGCTGTCCAATGATGAGAAGGAAGAGTTTCCTATTGTAGCGCCGCTACTGCGTACAGATTTTTATATGGATGACTTGATGTCAGGGACATCCAATGAAGACGACACAATTACTCTGCAAAAACAAATAACTGAACTATTACAAAAAGGTGGATTTTTGTTACACAAATGGTCGTCAAACAGTGCAAAGGTATTGTCACAAATTCCAAATGCCGATAAATCTAATCAAACTGTTGTTAACATACAAATGAATGACGCTATTAAAGCTTTGGGCATTTCTTGGAATCCGTACAGTGATAATTTTGAATTGAAAATGTCTATTGATCCCCTTGTTGATACTATTACTAAAAGAACAGTGTTGTCTATTATCGCTAAAACATTCGACCCACTAGGTTGGCTAGCTCCTGTGGTCATTGTGCTAAAAATCTTCATGCAAAAGCTGTGGTTGGCTGGTCTGGACTGGGACGATGTTTTGCCTGACAACTTGCGAGTTGAATGGTCTACTTTTCACAACAACATAGAACACATGAATACTATACAGCTTCCTCGATGGCTTGGCTTGTTACCTGCTAAATTGAATATGGAAATTCATGGGTTTTGTGATGCTTCTTGTGCTGCATATGCATGTGTTGTTTACCTTAGAGTTCTGGACGACAATGCTATCACAATGCGTCTTATTGCGGCTAAGTCAAAGGTTGCTCCAGTCAAACAAGTGTCGCTTCCTCGCTTGGAACTCTGCGGTGCAGTACTTCTTGCTAAGATGTTACTTGAAATTAAAACTAGCATACCAATTTGAACAAAGTAATATTTACGCGTGGACTGATTCCACTATAGTGCTGGCTTGGTTACGTAAACATCCTAATTCGTGGACTACTTTTGTTGCTAACCGTACCACTGAGATTTTAAATGTCACTAATAGCAGTCAATGGCATCATGTCAAGTCACCTGATAACCCAGCGGACTTAGCTTCGCGGGGTATGAATCCAAACGAGCTGAAAGAGTCAACACTATGGTGGGAAGGACCGCAATTTTTAAGAACTCAATCTGAGTTTGTGTGTTCTGATAACTTACCTGATACTGTTTTAGAGTCTAAGACTAAAATTGCTTCGCATGCCACTATTAACAATCAAATTGATGATCCACACTCACATTTAAATCGCTATTCCAGTTTCACCAAATTAGTACGAGTTACCGCTTATTGTTTGAGATTTGCGCAAAGGTGTAAAGAAAGGGTTTTTAAAAATGCTACAAACTGGACAAGCTTTTTAACTGCAAAGGAATTGTTAAACGCACGTCATGTATGTATCCGTTTGTCACAGTGTGTTTTTCAACCTGAAATTGAATTATTGTCAGCTGGTAACTCTCTCTCCAAATCTAGTAAACTGTTTCCCCTTCATCCTTATATTGATAAACAAAATATATTAAGAGTTGGTGGCCGACTCGCAAATGCTCAAGGTGGATTGGATTTTAAGTCACCAGTTATCCTCTCAAGTAAATGCCACTTCACTAAACTTGTTGTCACAGATGCTCACCACCGAACGTTGCATGGTGGATATCAATTAACTCTTAATATATTAAATTTAAAATATTGTATTATTGGTGGTAAGAGACTAGTTAAGAGTATTATCCGAAAATGTATTCCATGTTTTAAACAAAGGGCCGCGCCAAGACCTCCTTTCATGGGAAATTTGCCTTCGTATAGAGTTAAACCAGCACGTCCATTTCTATCTTGTGGAGTGGACTTCGCGGGACCCTTCTCGTTGAAATTGTATTCTGGTAGATGTACTCGCACCAGTAAAGCTTACGTTAGTCTCTTCGTATGCACAGTCACAAAGGCTATTCACTTGGAGTTAGTCGAAGATTTAAGTACTATGGCCTTTATGGCGGCTTTCAAGCGTTTCTCGGCTCGTCGCGGGCACTGTAAAGATATGTATAGTGACTGTGGAACCAACTTTCAAGGTGCCTCAAGAGAGATGGCGCTCCAAGCTCGAAACTCTAAAGTTGATTTGGTTCACGAGATAGCAGAATTACTTGCTAATGATCACACGACCTGGCATTTCATCCCTGCCGGAGCTCCACACTTTGGTGGATTATGGGAGGCAGGTGTCAAATCTGTAAAGGGACACCTAAAACGCGTTATTGGTCAAAGTTGTCTCACTTTCAACGAGTTTTATACTCTCCTCACACAAGTAGAAGCATGTGTAAATTCACGCCCTCTTACTTTAATTGATTCATCCTTAAGTGAACCTCCGTTAACGCCTGGCCACTTTCTTATAGGAGAACCTCCTATTGTAGTTCCTGATGAAAGATTAGAAAACACTCACACCACGCACCTTAATCGATGGCAAGTTGTCCAGCGTATGCTGCAATCACTCTGGCGACGTTGGCAAGCGGAGTATTTGACTACTTTACAGCATAGATACAAATGGAACAAACAACAGCTTGATATTGAAGTGGGTACCATTGTGTTAGTTAAAGACGAACGACTACCTCCGGGCAAATGGCTCTTGGGACGTGTGCTTGAAAAACATCCAGGCAAAGATGGAGTGACTCGTGTTGTCACTTTAAAGATTAAAGATCATATCACTAAGCGACCAATAACCAAACTGTGCATATTACCTTAATAAGTAGACTTACATTTGTGTTCAATTTATAATTTTTTTTTGAAGGACTTGCATCGTCCTTGGCCGGCAGAATGTTCAGTAAAGTTTTATTTTCGCATCGCTCGATAGATGGCGTTGCTCCATTTAAATGCAAGCTATCATTAGCTTCACGCCAAACCAATAAGTGTTTTGAATTTATTTATTTAATACAGTTATTACCACAAGTACAAAGTGTAGTTTTATTAAACAACTCGGTCCTTCTCGATATGTGAATGGGCCTTTGGCTTGTAGTCAGCAGTAGGACAACGACAGGCAGGGATACTGTGATATTGTACAAAATGCAAAGTGTACACTGAAATTAGTCAAAAAAGTTAAGTATATATTTTGTGAAGGCAAAGTCTCCCAGAATTCAGGAAATAATTATGGTTATGTCTATTTCTGTGCCTCTATTAGACTAGCACTGAATTTAAATCAAATTATGAACAATGCTGAAAAACATTTTAAAAGACGCAGTTACACGTTCATTAAAGTGCAAGTTATCGTTGATCTAAAATTAGAACTTTGTACAGGGATAATTACAGCGCTCACATCATGAGAATTTCATTCACATTATCTTCAAAGTTAGTGTTCTTATGAGATGAGATCTTTGACACCACTTAAAACCAGGTGTGAAGAGTGACAGGTCGTTAGCCTGTCACCTGTCACCTTTAGCTGCTTGCACTAAAATAACACACCAGTTGACATTTACATCTACGAGATGGCAAACAGCTGATGAATTTTGTTTTTGTTTATTTAGAATGCAGTTTATTTTTTGTAGGATCATTACTCAAAAATGACTTCGAATAACAAAATAAAATAACTTCGCTTTTTCTTACTTTTTTTGGAATTCCATGTAATTTATACAATTTTAGTCTGTCCAGCCCGACTGTACATAAAGGCCAGTATTTATTTAACCTAATTGCTGTTTTGCAGGTTACACTCCTAAGTAGTTCTAAATTCAAAAGTTTTTTAATGTCGCATCTACATAATTGTATCACATCTCTATGCTCCACCATGTTAAACATCACACACATGTGTGGGTGAGCCTGCGAGCCTGCATTCGGCTGCAACTGGCAATGTAACTGTCATCTTCAGTAGGCGATGATTGTGATATCGCCTCTTCCGTCTCAAAAGTTCCGTGTAAAAGGGTCTTTAGTGCGTAGTGAATTTATTGTTATTGTATGGACCTCAATAATATCAAGATTTGAAGTTTATGTGGAATTTAAAAGTCGGGAAAGTATAATAAATGGTTTCTTGATGTTGATGTAAGGCTGATGTCTGTAACTGTTTACTGAATTATGAGATGTTCTTATGGGAAACTCGTTTTGATCTTTGCCTGCAGCGATATTTGTTGTCATAGCTTTGGCTGACTATCAATTTAAATGCACCATAATCAATCAAGATTCAATAAAACACACAACAAATTAATAAATTACGATGAAAAATTGCACCGAGTTGGGTCCAATGTCTTTTTATAATATGAAGTCTTAGAACTATTTCGGAAGATGCGTAGCGTCTACAAAATCAACATCACTACGCAAATATAAATATTTTGCTCATGCAGCATTACCAGAATATTATTTACGGCCCATAACGTTATTATGAAAGACGTAAACGCCATAATATCCGCTAAATATTTAACTTACGTAATACGTAAAATAATCGCGTCTAAATTAAAACGTTCATCAGTTCTCGATTAGTAGAAGATTCACGTATGTTGTGAAGATTTCAGGATGGTGTTATGTAAAAGTTCCGCGGGAAGAGATTATATGCTGTCGATGCTAAGGACCTGCGCCCACTGTTGGCACGGCACGGCAAGGCATTATTATGCGACGAATTGGAATATAAGTTACTGCATGCCTAAGGAAATCGCGGCATCGTTGCCGTCAATATGCGCTTGCATGTGATGCAGAAGGATGCCGTGTCGTGCCACCAGTCGGCGCAGACCCTAAGCGTATGCTTTTGCACCGGTAGGCGTGTGTAGAAACTTCTGTAGCAGTTAAAAAAATGTTATGAGATTTTTTTATTATAACATTCATGATTAGGTATAGCAAATATAACGTAGCTACGATAACTAACTCAACGTCATTGCTACGGCTACGGCTACCACTAAGATTTTTCAAAAAAATACTGCAGTCACTAAGTACTATTTTTGTAGAGTACTGTGTAGTATAGGTAGGTGAGACTGGGGCTGCTTGCCTGTAGGGGTAGGTAGACTAACTGCCAACAAACTAGTCAGCATTACGAGTTTTTGATAATCTAATCACACTACATTTTTGCAAAGTAGCGGCATCCTAGTCACGCGGTGTTTAGTAGTGGTGATGGTGACATGTTTTTAATTTGTCATACAAGAAAGTGTGACTCATGAAATTATGGTCAAACTTCACTTATGTAAATTTGTTTAACCTTTAATTCGTTACTGACACACAATTTACACAGTCCAGAAATAACTAACACAGTTCCATTTCCTTGAGAAACTCATAGATATTGAATTACCCCATCTAATAGCAAGTTATGTTATAATACGGCTCATTTGACGCTGCTATTTGCTCCCTGGATCGTAACTAATGCGTATTTAATGCTCGTGTGTTTGGTTCGCATTCCTCACTTAGATTGCAGCGTAAGTATCATGGATCCTTAGGTGGTGTTCCGTGTGTATTTCGCCAAAACAACTGACTATCACGTCTGTTCTCGTAGTCAGAGGCCTTGGTGTAAGTTTACAAGTGAGTAAACGTTACTATCGCGTTTGCGTTAAGATTTTTATTCACACCTTTATATTCTTAGCATTATGATCTATCAGTCAAATCTTAAAGTAAACGCGATAGTTACCTTTACTCACTTGAAAACTTACACTAAGGCGTCTGAAAGGCAGTCTCTCCATGTTAAATACTGGTATTCAACTGCATCCGGTTAAACTGGAAGCCGACCCCAATATAGTTGGGAAAAGGCTGGGAAGGTGATGACATCTGTCGCCGTCAATATCAGAGGTGAATTGGGGATTAAGCCAAGAGCAGGAACAGTAGCGTCCTCTTACTGCTGTTAGCAAAAGGTGGTTACCGATTACTCATTCGTGTGGAAAGAGAGGTCTGTATGACATGTCTAGCTACCATACTGTTGACTGGCATATTTATACCATAGTAGGACCCATTTTCACGCTCAAAATGTTTCATGGTGACACGTGAACAAGATGTATCATCCATTTGATCTCATTCCATCAGTCTCCAATATCAGTCTAGATTAGAAGGCATTATGTTCACCAGTAGACTTCCTCCTGAGGGGCATCTCGGAATTATGTATTTTTAAAATCTTTCGCAATGTAATCTCAGTGTTAATCTGTCAAAAATGTTATTGTCGCTGACATGAGATTGCGATTACATTTGAACATTTTTAATTACGGGGAATTAGCCTTCTGTTTTCTGCTACGAGGCGCATGGTGGCCGTTCAAGGATTAACCATTGATTAACAAAGGCTGTAATAAACCAACTAGAGGTTCTTCATGACCAGAAGTTCGAGTTCCTCGTTCTGGTTCAGAATCAGCAGTCGTGTTAACAATTAAGCTAACTACGTCGCGCTTGCAGCACATTTAAATGGACTCTTTGAACGACAGCGTCTGGTTTGTCGTTAGCAACTTTGTGAGATGGTTCGTTAGTCGGTTTTATCTTGTCGCATAGCTAATAGCTGAGTGAAACACCTTGGAACTTGCTGCACCTAACTTATTAGTAACTTGGACACTTTTCGCATTTTCAGCGCGCTTTTTGATGTTTATCGTTTTGCAAGTCGACAAAGTTTTCAAAACTTAGCTGGTTTTGAATGAAACATTGTTTAAGGAATTCGAATTCATTTGTGTTTTGGAATAAGTATCCTAAGTGCCCGTTCACTTGCACATTTCATGACCTAAAGAATGCCACAGATGCCTCGATCAACGTGGCCACTTACTGAAATCAAATAATATAATTCAATCAAAGTAGGTACCTTCGAGGCGAAAAGAAGAAGGTATTCATTACCCGACTACGGCGAAGCAAAAAGGAGGGTTATAAGATTTATTTTCGTAATTGTAACCTCAAGTCGGCTTGAACCTTTTTCAATCAAATAAGTAGGTAATACCTGAATTGCTTGCGACACTCTGGGTTGATTGATGACCGCCATATATCTTTACACATCCGCTGACAAACTTCACACGTATTGAAAAACATTCTCATCTTATTCCTTTCTTAATCTCAAAACAAAATCTATATTCCCTATAACATGTTGACAAAACCCATTACTATGGTAATGCATCCTTACTTTTATTTTCTCCTGTAAATAAGCTCGCCGCGTACCAATAAAAACCCTAGGATTTCAACGCGTGTTGTCATTCAAGTTATACCAGCTTCATATTCAAGATAAAAAGGGTAGACGGGAAATTATATAGATATGATCGCAGACAGAGTAAAAAGACACATATATCTTTAGTTTTTCTTGTGAGTATCTGATTGAAATTAAAAATAAATTATCGCTTCACACTTGTGTTAGTTATATTTTTCTTTACGATTTTCACATCCGCTTAGTATGTAAAAAAAAAACTTACTTAATTGCAATCATAGTGCAGAAAATTTACACTGTCATAATAAGAATTTCTGCCACGAAACACTGTAATGAATAAAAGCTAATGAAAGTTTTCAAATATAAAATACGGCAAATCTATAGTCAAGATCATAACGGTGTTAAAATAAATTCTAAAGCAGCCGATCTCTCCCCTAGAGAGTTTGAATAAACATTACAGCTTCAATGTTAATCCCACAAATAAACGTCACTACAGCAAATTAATACTTGAAAATTATCGGCCATTACCACAAATTCAGCATAAAGTGCGTTGAAACGACTGCTAGCTAGAACCGGCATAGCGTGATTAATGAATGGTATATTATGCTAATGCAGCCTAGTTGTGCTGCATTCCAGGCAGGACTGGATAAATACACCATAGCAGATGCCCGCAGACTGTGGAAACAAATTATCGGAAGCAGAAGGACCACTTTATCATCATCAACAAATGGAAGTCAACTGCTAGATCTTTTCTTAAAAGCAAGCTTTGATAAGTTGTTAGAGGTTTTTCTCGATATTACCCAGAATCAACACTAGTCGAGGAAGATTTGGTGTTGGGAATCTGGATGGTGTATCTCATCCCTCCACTCTATTATCTATATCTGTAAATAATGCAAACGATCACGAACATCTATGTGTTAATTTGCACATCACGCTCGAGTTGAGTGTTGTTTAGTTGTTTTTACCTACGATGACATGTGCCTTGTATTTTGCCCATACGCGGAGCATGCCTTCTGAACCATTATGTTGCGATGCTCCTAAGTGCACCAATGCAGATAAAAATTAATATTGCAGATTTATTTTTAGAACTTCCAGCAAATGCTTGCGATGTCGATAGCTAGCGTGTTTATTTGTTCTTTTTTTATCTCAATGCGCATAGGCATGCAACTTGCAATTCATCCTTTACTTTGTAAAATAGAAAATACTGTAATTCACACACAATATGGTAAAGTCAATAAAAGTTCCCTACACGTTCGGAGCATTGATGAAGTTATTATTTAGTGGACAAAAAGTCATAAAATAGACATAAACAAAATTGTTTGTAAAGCTCGTAACTTTCATAATGGTAGAAACATTTATTATTTTAATGGAGATCGTAATGTTTGTATAATACCTGCCCGTATTGATTTGAATGAAACTAAATTTCGAAGAGAAAGCAGTATTGAACGGCTGTCGGAAATCGTTCACATGTACGACTAAGGTTTAGCTCTACCGTGTCTGGATACGCTATAATTCGATCAAGCCTCCGAAGGTTACACGAGCCACGATTCTGGGCTTTCGTTACAGTTTCGGTAGTTATTTTAAGGTGTGTGATTGTACATGAATCGATGATGTTGTCTCTTTTGCACGTACTCCTGTATATTTGTTGATAACTGAAACAAAAGTTGCGTTAAAAGTGGCAAGTAATCATTTGAGAAGATTTAATTTCCAGCAGGAATTTATGAACTACGCCAAAATTACTTTTAGCCATATCTTTATTAAGTTGTACCGCAAGCAGTATTAGGCTTAGAAATAAGAGCATAAGCGAGAGAGAGCAGTATTTATTTGCACGAAATAAAAGCATTTTAATGTTAGGTTTTAATTAAGATTTAACTAAGTTAGTAAAAATTAATGTATAAAAATTACTTTGTCAACATTATTCTTACATCGTGTCTACACCGTTTCTTATTCTCCAGACTTTCCAGTAGCACCATTGATATTGCCTCCATTTATTCTGTGGCAGAATCTATTACAGGATTTGTTGGCTTGCATTGAATCGCAAATATTTTCTACTGGGCATGCGCGACTACAAACAAAATGGTCAGGGAAATGCTAATAGGATTTGTGAGCATGGACCCATGAATAATGTTGTTTAGAGTGAGATTATTAATGAGGGATACTATCAAGACTTGAATGGATATTCTCCATGTAATTGATGAGAGACGTTTGAGTTATGGATGTTAGTTGAGGATTGTTCACGAATTATTGAGGCCAGCTCCAGTTATGGTAGATCGGATGTGGAAGGGGAAGCTTTGGCTGTTGATGCGAAAATCTTTAAAGAAGCCTAAGTCTAAGGTGGAGTTCAGTGGACTACAAAATACGTCGTTTATTGATTGATGAAAGGCCGGAAGATTCCATAATTAACACATCGTCTTCCAGGTCAACTAACTAGAATTCAATCGAAACTAATCTGCCTAGCCTTTTACCAACTATGTTGGGGTCGGCTTCCAGTCTAACCGGATGCAGCTGAATACCAGTATTCTACATGGTACGACTGCCTATCTGACCTCCACAACCCAGTAACTGGGTAATACGATACCCGTCAGACTTTCCGGCTTCTGACGACCCGTAACGACTGTCAAAGATCCACGAATGACAGCCGGGACCAACGGCCTCTTCCCTTCTCACAGAGAGGAGAACCATGTCCCCTCAGTGGGATGGGAACATTATAGGTTGAGCATTCCAAATTCTCTTGAGAGGTAGCACTCTCTTTTACGTCTTTACAAAAGTAATCTTTCTGTAAGCCTAGCGGCTCTTTCAGTTTCATTTCTTCTGATGATCTACTTTCCAGTCTGCCTCCTACAACGTCGTCTACAACAATAAACTTCCTGCATGAAGAATTCAATCGAAATAAGGAAACTTAAACAAATATCGATCATGCAGATAACGAAGGCGACCATTTGAGCAGGTACTAGTAGTATATTCAAATATTCACTTTCGTTCACCCACGCGTATTGTCTTCGGGGACGTATTAACTAACTATCGCCCTGATCATTTATCTCGCAAACACTTTCACGTTTGCTGGCAAATAACCAATTGATATTGAGAAAGCAGTCTTATTAGTGTCTGTTTTGTTAAACGTTTCGTCTTAAACAAACGATACTTGTAGTACATACTTTAAAACTAGGATGAGTACTGTGATGGTTGCTAATTTAACTGTACTAATGATGATTTCAACTGGCAATCGAACATCTAAAATATCATTATGTCTACAATTGTAGATAAACAGGGAATCATAAATTTTCGGTGTTTTGATTTGCTTAATACATAACATCATGCCCGTTACCCTCGAAGGGTTAGGTAGAGGTGTACCTATACTACAGACACATTTCGCACAAACCCACACTCAGGGCTGCTACTGAGAAATTCATGATAGAAAAACCCAATAACATTTTGCCCTATCTGCCAATCGAACCCAGGACCTCATGCTCAGTCAACAATATCGCTTGCGACCACTAGATCAACGGGGCTATTTCTCATTTGCCGTAAAAATATCCTAGGGCACATGTATACTGTAAATGTACATGAAAAGGAGCATCGATCGAGCGTCGAGTTTATTGTGCTAGTCGTGGTAGTAAAAGCTGCAGAAAGTGTATTTTGAAGGCTAAGGCAATTATTCTAAAAGTGAATTATGAGTGTGTTTTATGGTAGTGGTTTGCTTCATGTACTTATTTGTTTTGAAGACTGAAAGGGAGAGTTTATTTAGGCATGATTTGCAATTTCGACCCATTGTTATGCTCGCAAAGCATACGATGCGTGCTCTCGTGAAAATTTCACTGCCAAGGGTTTTTTATTTGTCAATCAACTTTTCTTATTCGCAATGTCTCAACATTTCTTCTTCCAAGTTGGTTGCAGTTAACTATCGTCAGCCCAACTTGCAATTGCATCATCGATCAGGGGCCTAAGTCTACTAATTTATAAACGGTTCAATGGTCTCTAATACAAAAACTGCCAAAAACTCACCATTGAGAGACCATTGTAACGTTTATAAATTAGTAGACTTAGGCCCCTGGTCTGTGTCAACTCTGTATTTTCCTGTAACACAGCAAATCAAACATTTTATGGAATCTGATTCTATCTTTTATCATCCTGCCATCTGTTTGATCAACCTCCACTGTTTCGCAACGGAGATTGATTGCAGTTCTTCAAATAACGAGTCAGTAGGAGGATGAATAGCGAGCATCAATCGTTTAGCCTTCATTTTTGAGCTTTCTCAATACTTCAATATTTTAGGTCAAGGAGAAATGACAATATGTACTGAAGAAGTGGTATGAATGGTTGATGTAGGGCTTCTGATTTGTTATGAGCTGTTTGACTGATGGGTTTCGATTCAAGACTTGTCGGCTTTTATGTTTGTATTTTGGTTCTGAATTGAGACTGCCTGTTATGGTTTGTTTTTAGGGTTCCGTAGTCAACAAGGAATCCTTATTGTGTCGCCATGTCCGTCTGTCTGTCTGTCTGTATCTCTGTCCGCGGCTTAGCTCAGAGACTGTTAGTACTAGAAAGCTTTTTTTTTGGCATGAGTATACATATTAATTGCGCCGACAAAGTGGTAAAATAAAATCATGATTTTTTTTTAAGGGAAATCGAAGAAAAATCTTTGGAAAGGTCGTTCAAAACTATTGTGAGTTTGTCAAAACCATTTTTGGATTCAAGCATCTGTTTTCGAAATATTAAGCTTTAAACTGCTAATTTTTGCGGCTCCAGCCAGCTAAATGGTTAGTTCTGCATATGTGGAAAAATTCACAGCAGTAGTATATATAACGAAATTAAAAGGAAAACTATCACAGCTAAGTAGGCTCTACAAGTTAACGAGTAATTATCGACCAACTTACATTTGCAGTTGCAAAAACATGTTCTCCCATACATTTCGTATGGAAGAACATGTTTTTCAACTCAATGTTAAGTTTGTTCTTGGAAAAAAATTATCCCAGCTACGGAACCCTTCATTGTGCATGGTCCGACCCGCACTTGGCCGGCTTTATTCATTGTCAGCATTAACAGTTTTTTTTTGTGTTATTTGTATCTGCTAGCTCAATATTTAACCTAGGCTAGATTAATCATTATCGTTGTCCTGCCCGTGGCCCAATTTATTATACAGATTGGACTAACTTACCTAGTGACATGCGATCCTCAATTATGTGAAGTAATCTCGTCCTCATTGTGTACTATAATGTGATAGTGTGTTGTGCAACGAGTGCAAACTTCATAGTACTCAATGAGGACGAGATTACGAAGCATAATTTGGGGTTGGCGCAACTTGTCGTCTTCTTTTTATTGGCTAATATCACTATCTTCCATTCCATTCGCACTGCAATTATAGACGGTACGCGAGGCAAGACGTCTTGAATCTCCACAAACAGGCGAGAAGCGCCATCGCATCGGTAGAAAAATTTCCGTGAAGTTTTCATAGAAATTGTTCCACCCTGTCACGTCGCACCTGTCTGCGGGAGCCTTTATACTTACATGCTTATGCATTATGTTTTGCCTTATTTTCGATCTCGCTTCAGACGCTCTTGCATCCAAGATTTTTTGCATAAGTCAGCAAAGTAACACATATTTTTCTGTACGAATGATCAAAAGAAAACCAAACTACGGGGGTTTTGTGCAAAGCAGAGGACCCACAAGGTTTCCCAAAAGTCGGCGCTTCTGGTTACAATACTATTTCTTACTACCATCTTTAAATGGAGTACCTACGCAACACAAAAGCACTTTCGTAACACCAATAATGATTCCGTACGTAGGAGTTTACGACCACTCCTCGTAAATGAAGGGTTGTTCCAATAAATATCGCTTTCGATTTCGTATCGATTTGGAACTAGCGCCGTCTTACTATTGTTTAGATGACAGTTATTGGTAGTAAACAGTTAAATGATAGCGCGAATAATTATTAGGAGCGGTTGTGTAAGCGTTAAACTATGTCAGTAAAGATAGATTGTTAAGAAATGTTTGTTTATGAGGATGTAAGTTAGAGGACCCGTGGCTAAGTATAACAGCTGCACGGGTCGATCCATTAGGTTGTGCATCGCTTGCCGGGGTTGGTCTGAGGGTGGGTACTAAATCGCATACCGAGACTCCTCCGGGCCTCGGAAAGCACGTTAAGCAGTTGGTCCCGGCTGTCAATCGTGGATCTTTGACAGTCGTTACAGTTCGTCAGAAGCCCGAAAGTCTGACAACCAGTCTTATACCAAGGGGTGTCGTATTACCCAGTTACTGGGTTGTGGAGATCAGATAGGCAGTCGCTCCATGTAAAATACTGGTATTCAGGTTAGACTGGAAGCCGACCCCAAGATAGTTGGAAAAAGGCTAGGCAGATTGATTTTGAAGTTAGACTGGAGAAATAAAGTTCTTTACATATCTACCCATTTATTATTGCAATAAAAAACCACCTGAAAGATATTAAAAAAAAAATACGCGACCGTTTGAATTCTGGTTTTCTGAAGTCGGTAAAAAAATTAAACGCAAGAGAATTGTCGCTAGAAACACTTAAAACATTTTTCCCATACATTTTAAACGTTGCATTTGAACGTCAAAACTGTAAAGTTTATAAACCCTATAATTATCCTTGTGACAGTCACTTTCTTTAACCTCATGACTACACATATTATATGGAAATTCCCGTCAATTTGTAAGTCGAAAACCGAAAGCATAATCTCCTACATGTTCCTTTCCATTTTCATCGCTGTCTCTGTCATCCAATCAGCGCATGATTAGCAGAGAGCCTCCCATAACCGTTTATCCGATAATCGTGTTCTAAACATCACGCACTTGAGTTCTCCCAAGCTGAACTCATCAGCAAAATGGCGATACTGACGTGGGAGTGATATGACAAAACTGTTTGTTGGTTTAAAGACTGAATATACTCGTACGGATTGGCCTGCTGGCGCTTTGGAACCTTAGATTGTTGAGGAGCAAATGGTTAGATCAAAGCATTCCTAGGGAATTAGGAATGCTTTGATCTAAAACCATTTGCTACTTGTGAAGCCATAATGTTACGCGATGGAAAATGTATTAGCCAACTTCATTTGGACATTGAGATGGACAAAAGCGTCCATGTTCCTCCGATCTCGAGCTACAATTTGTGATCCATATTCCTATCGGTCTAATTACCCCCTTCAGTTAGGTGGTCCATTTGACTAGATGGATCTAGTACATTCTGGCAACTACTAGCGAATCTATACGTTTGAACCCATTTAATAAAGCCGAAGAGTTTTTTTTTTCCAGTTTTTTTTTTTGTTTTTTTGTATTTTTAGCCCAATTCTATATGAAGGTTATAGGCTATTCAATCTCACGCTACACCCTCAGGAGCCGAGCAATAGAAAAAAGTTTGAAAGAACGCTTAGCGAAAATGAAGTATTAGCGCGGGCGAGTGATGCGAAGCGACGCGGTGGGTCGGGGGCCGCCGATGAAGTCGCGGGCAGAGCTAGTGTCTTAAATAAATGACAAACATTATCCATTTATTGTTTCCGTTGCCGATCCATTATGAACAAATGACTTGAGTCCTTTACTCCAATCTAGGCGTATGAGAAAGCTATTGTGTTAGGGCGTGATCACATGTGTAGCTTTTAGCATTGTCACGCCATTTTGTCGCTGTCGACATAATATCACATATCATGTCGCGGTTTCACTTTGATTTTGCATGTCAGACAGGTTTATATTGTCTTGTAAGTCGTAGATAATACGACTTGCGAAATGTTCCAATCGATAATACATCTAATATTGTCGATTACATTAAAGAGGAAGTGTAAGAAATTATTCATTATAATTTTAATACCTAGGACAAGTGTCAGGTTTGTTTTATAAAAGTTTGGTTTATGGTAAGCGTATTAGTGAGTCAGAGCAGTGGTGACGGCCACGACTTATGGGTCTTAGGTTCGAACCCTAACAGGCGTTTTAGTTTGTGTAAATTATTGCATCAAAACATCGTGAGGAAACTGGCATGTCCCAGAACCAAAAATTCAAAGACATGTGAGTCACATGTCTTAGATGTCACATGATGTGACATCTAGCAATCCGTGATCCATTACGGCCCACATCCTCTCACAGAGAGGAGACCTGTGTCTGCTGATTATGCTATGATGTATCAGTGACACGGTACAATATCGATCGAATCGATGACGTAGTAACTTATGTAACTAACAACATTCAATACCTGTTACAATCGCTATAATAACATATGTTGTTAAGCACATGCCTATTCACTATAGTTATTACTTACGTGCAAATAACCATTGTTTAGCTGCAGTAATTTATCCGCAGCGATTAATTTGTTTTCAGACAGGTTTATATTGCGTCCGATCGCGTCGTCTAATCGTCAAATGTGTTTGCCGCCTAAGGTGCATCACGACTCTGGAGATGTGTGCCTCTCTCGCTAAATTGCGATACGTACACAGATATAATAGTTATCTAAACGTTTAGGGATAAACGTTGTCTATTTTGGGCTTTCTTTTGCTGAATTTCTGAGACATGACTCAATTTGTTAGATATTGGTTTGCGTTATGTGGCTCGCTAATCCTTCCTTATCCTGAGGGCACGGTCTTTCCCTACCATTACCCGCGCCACCTGGTCTACTCTCTGTTATGCAATGGCCTCTGTAGCCCCATGAAACATGAGAATCCAGCGGCTACTGTAAATCTGGGGGTTCATTCGATTTATCAAGTCTGGTTAAACCACGCTGGGATCGGTGCATTTCATTCATTCATTCATATTGGTTTGCGATATGTGATTTCATGAGTTGTGATTTAAAGTCTATTTCTCGTAAATCTATTCAGAATGTTTTGTTTCTAATTATTATGCCAATCGAACATTTCCTGGATTTTGGATTCAAAAGGTTAATGCATTTCACAATGTTTTAACGATCCAATCAAACATGGTTAACGACAGTCAGTCATTAGTCTCATGTTTATAGACAAGTTTCTACAAACAATCACAATGTAAGATGTCCTATTGAACAGCAAACTTTCGTGCCGTTAGATAGCAAAAGTACATTGTAATGCGGAGAAAAGCCATATTGTAATGAATAATTGGTGCTGCGTATAAATATTAATGGCGTAGAACTGCGACGGCGCAGGATCGTGACATTTCAACCCGCCGGCACCTGCGCTCAAATGTCAAACATGACAGATGTCGATGAAAGTTAGAACCGTCCAGACGTGGATAATGAGGCTGCATTACAGGGTTAAAAAATGCAAGCATCAAGATTAATTACGGCTGTTGAATAATTGCATCCTGTTGTGTTGTTTATCTTGTTTATTTTCTTTTGCAATTATTTCTGCTGTCAATACTGGTTTTTGTCGCGGGAAATGAACTTGTTCTTGGTGTTCATTAATTTGACAAAACAAAATAAGTTAATTACGATGTACCAACATCAATTTCATTCGTAGGAAGTGAGATTATAAACAGACTTTGTTTCAATGAGGCGATGAGAACATAAAACGAAATATTTATGAAATTGTTTCATGCTCCACAATTATCGTTGTAGGCACTTGTTTTTAACGATA
The DNA here is from genome assembly GCA_914767815.1 of Eupsilia transversa. Lineage (NCBI taxonomy): Eukaryota > Metazoa > Arthropoda > Insecta > Lepidoptera > Noctuidae > Eupsilia > Eupsilia transversa. Next base: position 7,674,199 of record OU611893.1, on the reverse strand, counting down.
ACGCCTTAGGGCCGCCATGAAATAAAAAATAAAACTTTCGCTAACATAGTTACTATCAAGATCATCTACATTTATTACTACGTTATATAAGATAGAACAATCTATGAGATAGATTTATCATATTTATTGATAGATAATGTGCTTGCCTTTACAATGAGTGGTTTCGACAAATTGATCGAGTCGGCAATTGTGTGTGTATCATGCGTAATAGCTGTCCAAATTGTTCTTGTCAAATTGCTTCGGATGTTTGACTCTTCGTGCCAAAGATATAAATCGCTAGATTTGCCCTCACCGTATTTCGATAAAGTGATACTGAGGAGAGTGTGAGTTATTAAATAGCGTTGCCATGACAATCAAATCGAGTCACTGCGTTATTGAATGTCAGAGGTGTTAAAACGAAACAGAAACGCAAACGAAACAAAAACTATTTTTTGACGCGGTAGTGCGAATCTAAACGATTTAAATTTTAAATCTTTGCTTCGTGCCTATTACGGTGAAAGACAAAAAAAAATGTTTGATCAAGTTATGATATTGGTAACGTGGCTGCGTAGGTTATTTGATAATTGACAGTCACGATGAATTAAATTACTGTGATATATAGCTTATGATGTTTACGATACAAATAATCTAAATAGGTAGTGGTGTGGTAGAGTTCCTTCTGAAAACACTCGTCCGGGATAGTACCGACTTTTCTGTAAACTAGTACATTGCTGTTTTTGTAAAAAAAATACAGGTAACATAGAAAACTACACATTGGTAAGTGGTCCACATTTTCGTGATAGTGTGTCCATTTTCACATCTTAAAATGTATTAAATTCTTCAGTTTTCCGAAACATCTTTGGTCTTGTTACGGTTCTCTAGATACATCCAAACATTCAATTACTGTTAAGTAAAAGCTTACCCACGTAACATTACACATGTACCTTTATTTACTTTCTTAAACTACCGTATCATATATCAGTTCATCTCAATTTATCTTCACCACAAATTTATAAATGCGGCTGTTATAGCGCGTCATAATAATAATAACCGTCCGCCACAAGCCCGTGCTACTCAGCCCCTCCTACCGAGTCGTCGCTCCGCACGAATCAGCGCTCGAGTGGGTGCCGCGCCATCCTCGCGCGCCACCTATACTCACTTTTAGTACCACGCTAACTACCGCAGAACGCGCACGCGCTACGTCTGAGCGCCGACACGGTCATCAACTAGTTGTCACAAGTTCTTTCAATAATTATGATACTATTGTTCACCCTAATGTGTTTACTCTGATTACAACATTAATACGGTTGTACGCATTTTAATTGCTCCTAACCCTATAACTGGCAGCCTAACGTGGAGCTGGACCGTGAGTGAATCAGTGAACTAGGTACATTTTGAAGTGCAGAACTTACACGTGTTAGATAATAATACCTAATAATATTAGTTTCGTGTAGTGTTTCGTACACGCATCGCGCGTAGGCACATGGTCGTAATTTGTGTGCTGGGTTTCGTTACAGGTAATAAAGTTTATACCTGAACCTAGATTACGGACCTATATACAGTGCCGGTATGAACTGTGAACTTGTGACTTTCGTTGTAGAAAATTAGTGAAGGTGAATTGACTGTTAGATCGCGTAACTGAGAAGTTTTAGTCCTTAGGTAATAATAAGTAAAACCTAAGTGCGTTCTAAGTGTATTTAGAACCGTTTATACCGCGAGTTCGCGATCTGTGTTGATTAACTGTTGAACTGTTGTGGGACTACGAACAGTCTTAGTGCTCAGGTAGAACGTAGACTACCTAAAGTACCTAAGTTTGTGTTTCGTTCGTATGTGGACTGTTTCACAACCTCGTGTGCGTAAATTCCTTGTATTTTTAGTAACCGTTATACTGTTGTGGGACTGCGAACAGTCTTAGTGCTCAGGTTAGAACGTAGACTACCTAAAGTACCTAAGTTTGTGTTTCGTTCGTTGGTGGACTGTTTCACAACCTCGTGCGCGTAAATTCCTTTTATTTTACGAACTGTGATTAAGTAACCGTTATACTGTTGTGGGACTGCGAACAGTCTTAGTGCTTAGGTGGAACCTAGACTACCTATAGTACCTAAGTTGATGATTCGTTCGTTTTGTGGACTATTTCGCAATGGTGTTAACGAGATCACGCGCTGCTAGTCCGACTTCGGCTGGCACCTTGTCCGAGGACATGGCGCCGCCCGCGCCCGTAGCGCCCGCGCCGGAGGTGGCTCCGCGCGGCGCTGTCGCTGACATCGCTGCCGCGCAGGCGGCCGCGGTGGATCCGCAGCTGGCTGCTGCCGCTGCAGCGGCTCCGGTCACAATGTCGACTGAGCAACTCCTGTTGCTGATAAACAGGCTAAGTCGCAGCGAACCTGTAAGTACACCAGTTTATTCTGGCCACAGTGGCCACTTCGCCAAGTGTACGGCGCGTTTCGACGGCGAGAAGTCAAGCAATGTTTTGGCGTTCATCGATGCTGTAGAGACGTATAAAGAGTGTGTGGGCGTCGATGACCACAACGCTCTTCGTGGTTTACCCATGTTGTTGACGGGGCTTGCCGCCACGTGGTGGCAAGGAGTAAAGGATACCACCGGCTCCTGGCAAGTTGCTGTAGATTCATTAAAGCAAACATTTGGACCACGATTGCCGCCGCATAAATTATATAGAAAAATATTTGAACGGGAACAACGAGTAGACGAAGCTACGGATTTGTTTGTGTGCCATATTCGGGCCTTAATAGCTCAGCTACCACCATTCCTGCTTCCAGAGGTAGTTCAGGTGGACATGGCATATGGGTTGCTTAACCACCGCATTCGAGAAAAGCTTACGCGCACCGCTTTTAATACTTTTGCGGAAATGTTGACGCAGGCGCGCCGCGTTGAAGATATTCTTGATGAATCACGCCCGCTCGTCCCTGCGGATAGGAAACCTCCAACGTCCTCGTCGCCGCAGACTCCGAGGCCAACGGATGCGCCTTCCACAAGTAAGGCAAGGCCCCATTGCAATTACTGTAAACAGTATGGTCATGTTAAAGAGTCTTGTCAGCGGCTGGCAAAGCAAAAGAAAACCAAGGAGTCCAAGGACGGTACCGTAGAGGGAGAGTCGCGTCCGCCAGCGTCTTCGGTTACCTGTTTCGGGTGTGGTGCACCCGGCGTCATACGTTCGAACTGCTCGACGTGCAAAGAGAAGAAACCTAATACGTCTTCCGTTCCGTTTCAATCAGTGTCCGCGTGTGGTGTTGAATCATTAAACCCGCGTAGTAGGCCAAAGTTAAATATTAAAATTTACGGTGAAAGTGGTAGTGCTCTTTTAGATACCGGTGCTAAACTATCGATAGCTAGTGTTAGTTTAAAAAATGTTTTAGTTAATAACGGTCAAAAATTTGTAAAAACCTATTCTGAAATTAAGCTTGCTGATGGTTCTATCAATTGTTTAAATGTAGAGACTGCGATGGTTGATGTTCATTTTTGTAATATAGTTGTACCCACCCATTTCATTGTGTTACCTGGGGCTGTGGAGTCGTTGCTCGGCATAGATTTTATTAGGGATGCTGGCATGGTACTTGACTTCCATAAGAATTCTTACTCTTTGGAAGGCTCACAGGTAATTTATCCTATTTTGTATGAGGAAGGGCGGTCTGAAACCGTATGTGCCACCTTTTGTCTCCGCGATGACGAGGGTATCCTCCTGCAACCATCTGAACGCAGTAAATTGGCCAACCTGCTGGAGTCCAATAAGGATATCTTTGAACCAGGGGGAGGACCAACTACTTTTGCTTTGCATCGGATAGATACTGGGAACAGTGCTCCGATTTCAGTGCCACCTTACAGGGTGACACCAGCAAAGAAAGAAATAATAAGAAAAGAGATTGATAGAATGCTAGAAGAAGAGGTCATAGAGGAAGCAGAATCACCTTGGGCATCTCCAGTAGTGCTGGTGCCTAAGAAAAACGGAGAAGTACGCTTCTGCGTGGACTACAGGGCCTTGAACAAAGTAACCAAAACTGATAAATATCCCTTACCTGTTATTGATGAGGTTCTGCAGTCCACCAAAGCTAACAGTGTGATGTCAACCATAGATCTGAAGGCTGGGTACTGGCAAATTGAAGTAGCTCCTGAAGACAGGGACAAAACGACTTTTATTTCACCCTTTGGAATGTTTCGTTTCCGACGTATGCCGTTCGGCTTGAAGAATTCCCCGTCGACATTCCAACGCCTTATTGACAGATTTCGAGCTGGTTTGAAGAACATGACTGTGGTAGCGTATTTAGATGACATCCTGGTGATCTCCGAGGATCTGGAATCCCATGGGAGGGATCTACAGCAGGTTTTCGAGCGCCTCCGCCTGTTTAACCTGAAAGCAAACAGAATTAAGTGTGTTTTCGCTAGGGATAGAGTAACTTACCTGGGACACGTAATTTCGGCACGTGGTATCGAGCCTGATCCCAAGAAGGTGGAAGTGGTGGTGAACATGAAGCCACCGACGAACCTGAAGGAGCTGAAGACTTTCCTGCAAACCTGTTCTTGGTTCCGTAAATTCATCCCGCAGTTTTCAGAGGTAGCGCGTCCTTTGACGGACCTCACAAAGAAAGATCGACGTTGGCAATGGGGGGAGAATGAGCAAAGAGCTTTTGAAGAGCTTAAGCTCCGGCTCTCAACTAGCCCCATTCTTCGCCAACCAAGCTTTGAGAAACCCTTTGTACTGCGCCCCGACGCAAGTGCTTATGCGCTTGGAGCAGTTTTAATGCAAGGTGAGAATCCTACCGAAGAAAGACCCATTGAGTACGCAAGTAGGTTGCTGACATCCGCCGAGCGTAACTACCACACGACAGAGCGCGAAGCTCTAGCGGTTGTCTGGGCTCTGGACAAATTCAGAGGATACATCGAAGGAGCGCAGACTCGTGTGGTTACCGATCACCAGCCATTGAAATGGCTCTTGACCTTGAAGACACCCAGTGGTCGTTTGGCCCGTTGGGCAATGAAAATTCAGTGTTACAACTTGGATATCGAGTACACACCTGGAAGAGTCAACTTAGTCGCTGATACTCTCAGTCGACCAGTGAACGCCGATGTTGAAGAGTCGAGCTCTACAAGCTCTTGCAGCATTTGTCCGGTGATCGTTGACTTACCTCAGAGGAAACCAGAGGATATTCGTGATGCTCAACTTAAGGATCCCGAGATAAACACAATTATAGAGGATTTTGAAGGTTCCAATAACCCAGACTCAGCCATGCGCTGGACTGATAGAGGTTATTATCTTTCGCAAGGCGTATTGTACCGCTGTGACCCGGATGGAGATTCCGAAGAACCTCAGCTTGTTGTTCCAGAGTCATTACGGGCCGAGCTCATGAAGGAGCTTCACGATGCGCCCACTGCTGGACACTTAGGTTTGGAGCGAACCTTGAGGAAGATCAAGGAGAAATACTTCTTCAGAAACATGAGAACTTACGTGGCACAGTACTTAAAGTCCTGCGATCAGTGTCAGAAGTATAAAGCCACAAATCTGAAACCTGCCGGTCTACTACAGACCCCTGTACCTCAGCAGCGTTTTGAAATTCTTGCAATGGACCTATTTGGTCCACTTCCCGAAGGTATTAAGGGAGAGAAGTGGATTCTTCTGGTGGAGGACACCGCTAGCCGATGGGTGGAACTGTTTGCATTGTGCGATGCGACTGCTGAGTCGTGTGCAAAAGCTCTTATCGAAGAAGTTTTTATGCGATATGGTTTTCCCCGTCGAGTAATTTCTGACAACGGAACGCAGTTCGTGTCAGCGGTGATGCAAAAGGCCATGCACGTCCTTGGGGTTCAGCAATCTTTGACTCCAGTCTATCACCCCGAGGCCAACCCCGCTGAACGAAAGAATCGGGAGATGAAGAAAATGTTGGCAATCCTGTTGGACCCGGAACATCGTCGTTGGCCAGAAGTATTGCCAGCTGTACGGTTTGCCTTAAATACAGCGTATAATCAAGGCACTGGCCAGTCCGCTGCCTTCTTGACTTTTGCGCGCGAGTTTCGGTCCCCGGTGGACGTAGCCCACGATCTGCGGGCTATCGTAGAGCAGGAAAATTACGTGCCGCAAATATCGCCGTATTTGCGCGACTTCGTACATCGCTTGCAGGAGGTAAAGTGGCGAGTTGAACGTCAACAAGACATTCGTAAGGAAGCCGCCGATAAACATCGTCGTCCTGGACCCTGCTATAAGGAGGGTGACCTCGTCCTTGTGGATAGTCATCGCCATAGTCAGGCAGCAAAAGGTTACACCAATAAGTTTGCTCCGCGTCGCGAAGGTCCCTATCGTGTCAATAAGGTGATTTCACCAACTACCTATGAAGTAGTAGATAAAGATAACATACCTCGAGGCAAGTATCATGCCAGCCTCCTAACGCCCTATGTAGGTGAGTCCAAAGTAGTCGTTCACAATAGGAAGAAGGGCCGTCCTCGTAAAGTTTCCAAGTCAGCTCCAGAGACTGCTGCTGGCTTGGAGGGGGAGATTATAGCGCGTCATAATAATAATAACCGTCCGCCACAAGCCCGTGCTACTCAGCCCCTCCTACCGAGTCGTCGCTCCGCACGAATCAGCGCTCGAGTGGGTGCCGCGCCATCCTCGCGCGCCACCTATACTCACTTTTAGTACCACGCTAACTACCGCAGAACGCGCACGCGCTACGTCTGAGCGCCGACACGGTCATCAACTAGTTGTCACAAGTTCTTTCAATAATTATGATACTATTGTTCACCCTAATGTGTTTACTCTGATTACAACATTAATACGGTTGTACGCATTTTAATTGCTCCTAACCCTATACTGTCAAACGAAACATTGTTCGCATAAAGTACAGGGTATCTCGAATCGAGATGTATAAAGTAAGTTTGTCAGTGCCCAACTGTCAAATTAGGCAGTTTGTATTGTCACTTTCAAAAGTAACTGTCAAAAAAGAAAATGACCACTAAACATGATCATAGAAAGTAATTACTGTCACATGTCGTAATGTTTGATTGCATTTGTTTATGTAAATTGAGTGAGCAATGATGACCTGTGTGCTGAATGTAGTTTTAAGTGATGTCAGGTTACTGAGAGATCTTAGTGGTCTTATATAACGCTTTCTTTTTACTAAAAACAGAAAAGGTCACAGTAACATTCGATTTCCTATGTAACTAGTATTGACACTAAAAAATGTACCTAAATTCCTATTAAGCGTCACGCAGACGATGGATGATTCGTCCGTGAGTATAGAAAGTATAAAAATCTATATAATTGCGCACATGTAGGACAAATAGACTCGGAAATTGGGTAGAAGAAATAGAGTGGTCAATATTGCCCGACGCGCAAATAGTCCGTCGTGTGCTCACCCCTTTTAAGTACCATTTCGCACCAAGTCCTGACTCCTGATAATAAAACAAATAGTTTAGTGTCACCCACGACTTACAAAACATTTTCTCTCACGTAACTTTTGTCACAAGATGTGGCTTTGGTATTAATTTCAGCCATATTATTGTATAACGGTTCATTTCCTTCTTAGTAAACTATGTAAAGTAAACCTTGATTATATTATACGGAGAGAAGGGAGCGAGCGTGCTATAATTTAATATCTTAATTTCTACTCTTCCTGATACTCTTAATATTGTTTGTTATTGAGGAAGTCTCTAGGATGTCATTAGACCTCATTCTATTAGTAGTTTTCACTAGTTTACGAACGAATTGGTTAATCTGCGCAAGACGCATCCGCCATCTCTTTATTCCTATCACGAATTTTATCGCAATGTAGAATTTATAATGCCAATTATACTAATGGAGGTCGTTGACGCTAAGGGAACATTAATGCAAAATTTATAAGTGTTCAGCTTAGACACGATTTTAGTACAGACATTTATATTCTAACAAGTGATTTATATTTATACGGTTGTAAATTATATAGAGAAATTGTGCTAACCGATCCTACTTGGCTGCTCCAAATAGAATATAATACAATATTAGAAAACAAATATTAGTCTGAAGTTGACAGATTTAATGATTTTTGACAACATAATGGTCCATTCAAAGCTAGAATTTTACCCGACAAAATGGTAACTTTGCATAAAACAAGTCATTCATTGCGCTGCAGCTTTTTCTCGCGTGAACAATTCTTCCAAAATTCTTCACACTTGTAAAATTCAAATTCCCATAAATTCCTGCATAATGACTATTTCTTCTGAACATAAGTCAAAGCTCAAGCAGTAACTTAGCGGGTCATTACCGTTGTCCATTTGTAACTGTGTTGTTATTTCGGGATCGGAATGTCAAAGTTAGCGTGCTCTCTGCAGTCTCGGCTATGTCAAGTATTTGTTGTGACTTCGGATTTAGTATGCATCTGGCAAACTGAAAGTACTGTTGCAGTTATTCGACGAAGTATTGGTTCTATACCTTCTTTAGCTACTATTTCTAAATTAACTGTTGTGTCAATTTGATGATCATTATTCAAGTATGTAGTGAACAGTATCAAAAGCCTTTCTTAGATCGGAGTTAAATTTTATGATTCTCTTTAACCTACCCGGTGTGTACCTACTACGTAATAAGCGTAATAAGTGAATGAAACTGCACTTAGCTAAAATTAGCATTTATAATTACTTAAGTTTTTTATTCTGAGAATAATATTTTTACATCTAAGACTGGATTAGTTTGTAAAATATAAAAAATTAAACTAGTGTCAAATGAATCATTTTGATTCATTAAAATGGGTAAAGAATTTAAATGAGTGTGATGTTATCAAAGTAAATATTCAGTCTGTATTTGGCCACAAAAAAATTAACGCCGTTTTTAACTTTGTTTTCTTTGTTAATATCAAGGAAACGGGATGTGTGCGTTCTTTTTTAGTTTCGTCTATAATTTGACAGGCCGAAATCTTTTTCGCTCAGTCTCTGAATATGATATTCTCAAAATATCATGATCTCAAAACACCATATTCGCAAAACACAACATTCTTATGATACCACATTCAAAGTACAGTCCTCAACATCATAGGATAGTGGTAATTTCACAAAATAAAATTTTGGAGTTTTAATTTTTGTTTTAATAAAAAAACAAAATAAAAATAACAAAAATTATGCAATTTGTTCTTGTTTTAGTCCATATTTTTCAACTACAATGTTAAGTTTGTTCTTGGGATAAATTCATCTAAGCTACGTTACATCTAACCCTTCATTGTGCGTGGTCCAACACGCACTTGACCGGTTCATTTTTTAATTTTTCGAAAGTCAAGTCGAAAATTCTCAAAAATTCCAAAAAAATCATAACTCGAAAACTATCAAAAATCGCGGAACATACATGGGGGTGATTCGGATACCCCACGATACGAGGGAACTAAATTTTATTTTTGGACGTATACGTTCCGGCCAGCCTGTATATTATTAAATCAATGGTCTTACATGAAATACTATAAACTGCAATAAAATATGAATTAACATCGACATTACTAGTCATAACAGGTGACATTGATATTATTAGTCAATAGAGGAAATAATCCGGCCAGGATGATTTAAAAAAAAGAGGTTACACAAAGAATTTTGTTAATAACTGTACACACAGGTAAAAAAATGTTATAAAATACGAATATGATGTAATAAGAATGTTATGTTTTGCGAATATGGTGTTTTGAGACCATGATATTTTGATGATATGATGTTTTGAGAATATGATGTTTTGATAATGTAATGATTTGCGATTATGGTGTTTTGAGATTATGATGTTTTGAGAATATCATATTCAGAGACTGAGCGCAATTGCCTTCGCAACATTAAATCACATTCAAGCAATAACATTCATAAATTATCCGGACTAATAAAGGAATGTTTGTTTCATCATGAATAGGTTAATCGAATTTCATAGTTTGACCCCATCAGGAGATGGTACGCTATTTATTACAGTGAATGTTAACGTCAATCAACTATGAAGGAAATTAGGATAGACGCATCAGATCGTGTTTCATCAGGGAAACATTTTATCGGATACATTTGTTACGACGAAGCAAAACGTTCCGTTTATTTATTGACTAAACTAATATCTCTGGAAGCAGATTTATTTTAATGCTATAGCTGGATTATGTAACCCGACTTTGTATGTCTCCAGAATTAGATATTTGGTCGTATAGTCGCGGATGCAGGTTTCCTGTTTCTTCTTTTACGAAATTATGCACATTTTGGGTGGATTTCTTCAAAAAACTCGAAAAGATTTATGGCAGAACGTGTTAGAGAAATGTACAAGTGGGATTTATAGGCGCCATGACTTGGCACATGGTCTGCGATGTGTTAACTGGTGTTACGGCAGGAGCATATTCGGTAGTCTGTTTTATATCTTCCGCATTCTTTAATTGATTCTATTTCTGTATTACTTTCTTTTATGGTTTGATTAGATGTTTTAATAAACACTAGGTTTATTACTTCCTGCAAGTATAACCATCATTATTATATATATATATATATATCTTACACGTTAACCTCATTAAGTATTATTAGAATTACGTGCTTTATGACTCTTTATGTCATGGTATTTATGAAAGGAGTAAAAGGATTACAATTTATGTCCGTTTCTTGTTAATTATTGTTTTGATGTTTCATTCCGTAAAGTTTATGGGAAATCATATTCATTAACGTTTTGTATATGTGGTAAGTTATTGGTAATACCACTTTTGATCATACATATAGCTCAGATCGGGTATTTGATGACATCGTTTCTAAATTCCTGACTATATGTGACTATTTTAACGACTTACGGACTCATTCAGTTCTAGCATAACCTAAAGATAAAAGATAGTCATGTAAGGAGCTAAAATATATTGTGGCGATGATAGAGTTAGATTTATTACAAACAGAAGTTTGCTTATGAATACTAAGCAGATTTTCTTTTAATGTCAGTCATAAAAATTCGGTTGTGAGTGTAGGTTTCACACTTCAATGGCTTTTGATAGAATCATTTGAAAGATGAAAACAAAAGATTTTGATTTACCCTTTTAGCAGAAATCTAATATTATTATAATTCATTATTCTTGGTTGTTAACCCTCGAAAATAACTCTTATATTAATATAAGGATTATTAATGTAAGAGTTATTTTCGAGGGTAGGACATACATTTTTTTTTCGACTTCCGAATAAATATACCTATGTTAAAGAAATAAATATATTTAAACAAATGTGACTCCTTTATAGTTTACGGTTAATTCATCGAGATGAAAATTGTATTCAGGTTTATCACTTGAAATTATAATTTCTCCTAATTTTTGGTTTGGTGTGTCATTAGGACTTGCAAAATTTGTACCGATTGCATCATGTTATACCAATACATTTTATCGAACATGCAATTTCAAAACAATTTAGATTAGATAACCGACTTATTGAACGATAAAATCCATTTCAGATGCTACATTTTACGTAATAGATCCATAAATAATCTTTAGTACTATTAATAATCCTTGAATCCTTGATGACATCAATTACCAAAATGGACTCTAGTAATTTTAGATCTACATTTTTAGTTTGATTGCTTTCTACAGATGACCTGTTTAATATTAGAATTGATGCCACCTTACCTTATTTGAAATTTCCTGCAGATTTCTAAAGCTGATAAAGATGGGTAGTATAAAGCGGACATATCAACTGTTACAAATCTCTCTTCAACGTAAAGTGGTACAGTCATAATCGATATATTCAGACAGGCTCGAGACAAGATCTCGGTACAAGGCGTCCGCTGTACGCTCGACTGCGCATTGACCATTAATCTTCTTCGATTTTAGATCATTCTCAAGTTCTCGGGAAAGCTAGCTTAATGTTAGCCTGAGGTCATAAGACGATAGCTACTGATACGAGCTATTGTTCTGTATTCGGGTCTCTATCAAGTGCTGTACCTACTGTTTTCCTTTGTCACGGTTTGAGTCATATAGGTAATTGATGTTCGTTGGTTAGAAGGACCATTTGGTCCTTATCGAAACCTTTCTCCATAGGAATGTTTCACTGCTACTTCACCGTTATTGCTGCGGTAAGATTTATTGTCACAGCCTTTAGTGATGGTCTATTTACTAGTAATGTATTTCTATTGCCACTCTATTTTATTCTTTTGTTGTCCAAGTTATTTTAAGCTTGGTTATAACTGAGAACTTCTGGTGCGCGTTTCGTACAGTAGCGCAATAAATAAGTATTATGGGCTGTATGCAAATGCGTGTCAAGGGATTTAGTTACCTCAGCCAAGGCGGACAATTGTGTGACTTCTAAAGAGTCTGTAGTGTCGATCCTTTGCCTAACCAGGAAAGTAAAACCAGCTTTCAAATATTGAGTCAATCTCTTCATTCAACAAAGGACTAGATTGAGACGGATTTATGTCTAGCTATTAGGCGATAAAAGATTTCAGACCGATCGTTATGTAAGTGAACCATTATTTACTATGTGTTATGCGGGTTTAACTTGAGGTAACAATGTTTAATGTACATTCACTATCTATTTGAGTCTTTGTGTCGTCTTTTCGACTTTCATTTCGGCTATCTTGATTTATTTGAAATTTGATATCGTATCATTAATGAGACGGATAAGCTGCGTGACATCCAATTTCTTCTATAAATGACGTTAGTCCAGCTACATTATTATGAAAAATAGTTTTCAATGTTCAACCAGTTTAGTAAGCAATCCCTGTTTTCTTTTAACCTTTATTGCTTTCCTATTATCGTTCTAACTAATGAATCATGGATGCGTTTGAGCATATCTACAACAATTATTGTCATAATGTCAAGTTGTCATTCTGTTGAAAACGTTTCATAATAATGTCACCATGATTTATCAATACCATACTTGTCACTTATGTCATGTAATGTAGCCTCGGTTACCATATCGACCATTCAAGTCATACTTAGCGACATGTCCCCAATAGATTGTGTAGTACTAATTAACATAACTAGTTGTTTGATCATTGAAGCTCTGAGCTAATCAATTCGCTACTTCTAGCGCTTTATGTTTTTTCTTACTTCTTAGTTATTGTAGGGTTTTGTGCGCGAATAGGTACGCGATCGTTTGAACTATTTTTTCGGTGAACCTGAACGCGTGGTAGCGCCGACAGAGGGCGCTTTCCGGTTTTCCGAAGGAAAGTGAGATATGCACGCGACCGATCGCGTAAGTATTCGCGCGACGATCGTAAATAGGACGCAGCTTTAAGGGTCCCGCAGACAGGTGCGACGCGACTCTGGTGGAACAATTTCTATAAAAACTTCGCCGAAATTGTTCTGCCGGTGTCGCGACGCGCCAGTCTGTACGAGCCTTAACACAAAAAGTTATAAAACACCTATTAAAAGAGAGACCCCAAGGGCAGAATGAAAGCCTTGTGATTTTCCACACATTGGTTACTCATTCAAATTAAGGTGTACTTCGCTCACAATGGAAAGCGAATTTCCATTAAATTCAATATAGTTTCACAGTATTGTGTTTAAACAACAACAATAAGTGAAATGTTCGAAGTGACGTGTATTTGTGACATTTTCACTGCAAAAATAGCTCTCTATACCACCATGCATACTCGTGTCAAGTACCTACTGGTACTTGACACGAGTATGTATGGTCCCCATAATGTCGTTAAACAATGCGCAAGATTCGTCTCGGTTTGCGACACATAACCATTGTGCAAGTAATATGAGATAGAAATGTTAGCTTGCATGTGTTTGGTTTGATCTGTAAAAATGGGGACAGGAGATAATATTACAAATGTAGGTACCTATTTCCAAATTTTCATATCTTTGTTTGGATATAGTATATTTGCTTTCGTATTGTTCTTTTCTAAAAGTTGCATCATTGAGGTCTTATTTCAAACTGAGCCACTTTTATACTTGTTTGTGCAGGCAGGTACTAAATAAGTCTATAACAAAGGTACCTTATAAAACCAACATAACATTCCATCTATAATTTACTTTATTACCGCTCAGTAATAGGACAGGACAGATGGCAATGCCAGTAAAAAACCTAGGCCTGCGCGAGCGCTGAACAAGTGGATAACCTTGGTCTTGCGCACAAGTCGATCTTACAATACGTAGCCATATTTTACGCAAAACATCCTTTTAATACTACGGAATTTAACTTTTTGTTTCCAACCGGTCTTCTTCTCATTAATATGTAACTCCGTAACGATACAGTGAATTTATGAATATTAAAAAATGCTAGTTACATTAATGTTATCCTTTTTACGGGGCAGTTAATGATAATGAACTTATCAACTGCAAAAAATACTCATTTACACAGTTCATAAATTCAATGTTATTGCGAATGGCGCATATAATTTAAAATACTAATTCATCTACTTTTTGTGCTCTTTGCTCGAATCAAAAAATAGTCGTTAAAATAAAACCGGACCACCTGACATAATCCATAAATATTGAATTCCTAATGCCACCTTTGCTAATTTCGCTTGAAGTACTAAAATTGATTCTGCAAAACTGGGACATAAAAACTCATTCGTAGCAACTTATGACAGTCTGTTAAGGTCTGGACCATAGGGTATAAGGACCAAGAATATATGCACCTGGACTGTCATTATCTCTTAGGGTGATAATAACACCTGCCGCAGAAGTTTTTTATTTTGCAGATGATACAATAACATCAAATGTCAGACATGTGCACACTGAAGAATTTGATATTTTAAGGTATGTTAAACAGCCTTTATCGTACAAAAAGAAATGTGCCCAAACCTTGATGAATGTTCTGTTAAAGAAGTAGAAAAGAAAAATTCTAGGAAACTATGTGAAATTATAATCGACATAAAAGGGGATTTTAATGGGTGTCGTAGATGTGGCGATAAAAACTTTTAAATAATAAAAAGCTAAAAGTTTATAATTGCAAAAGGTAACCATTCGAGCAGTAATCAATAGGTACGACCTAAGTAAAACCTACTTGCTTATTGAGTATTGCATCACAAGACCATTACTGGTAAACAGTTAACGAGAAAGTCCAATAGAGGAATATATTTTATTACGATAAAGATCAACGTAATTGACCCGTAACTGAAGAATTCACAATAAAATCGTGTAAAATTTTAGGTAATGGTTGGGAATTTCAATTGAATCAAGATAAACCAATTCTGGTAAAACTAGTGAATCTTATAACTTTCGAATTGGGACGATCGTGCGAATGTCTGAAACTGATCTTGTAATTTGGACAATCATTAGCAAAAATAATAAAGGAGCAATTAATAATAGAGAAGTAATTATTAGTTAAGAAAAGGAAAGATCGAAAGAACAGCAAATGAAAGTTGATAAGACAATGAAAGACCCAATTTGCGTACTCTAGTTTGAAAATTGACAATAAGTAGCGTTTATTGTTATAATAAGTATAACATATTAAAGAAAGCTATTTAATCTACTTTGTTATTAGTAAATAATAAATCAAGACCACCGTCACGGGTAATGGAACAAACAATAGAATATTAAAATCGATTCATAGTTCAGTTACTTTCAATGTAAGATGAAGACAATGATTTTAATCAAGACTCGCAGATAATTCAATAACAATTTGCTCGCGAGTTCTTGAGATTGCAGCCTTTTTTATTTTGCATTCAGCGGGATATTATTAATCTTCAAAATGATAGGCTTGTAAAAAACCATTAGCTGAATTCCTTGGAACATAAATAAGGACAGACAGATCAGACAGACATGATAAGTGATTTGGTGATAACAGGCGTTTTAAATAATGATACAAATGCAGAAGTGTGGTAAGAAACGATAAAGCAATTTAAACGATACTTTCAAGCAAGTTACTTGAATAGGCCACAAGGAAGGATCCAGGTGAAGTGGGTGCGAATGTGAATAGTTAATGCTATTATTTAGAGCCAGTCAATCCGATCAGCTGCCGGCGTGGTAATGATATGGTGAGGGCTTTCTCAGGGAAGGGCAGTCGGTAAACGATGCTTAGAATGTACAGTTTAGAGTGATGGTATGTTTGATTTGAATGAAGATGGGGGTGTAAAATAAGCGGAATGTGTCCAGTGGACATTCGGATTCTCCTTTTTTGGAATAGAGGAGCAGTAGAATTGGGCTTCCTTTGTCTCTCAATTTTACTTCTATCGACATTTTAATGTGCAGTCATAGGAATATAGTATCTAATTAAATAACGATGCTGTGAGTTTGTTTAACCATCGGAAATATACAAATACTGGAATCTTTTGGAATCTTAATAAAGTATGCTAAAAATTTCATTCCTCGTCCAACGGTAACATTCAGGAAGCATATCTCATGTGAATTTAACGGTGTTTTCGATCACGACGCTGTTCTTGCTGTATTGTTTGACGTAACATCGATGTAATGCGTGCTGCACACTTGTTCGGGTCGGCATTACTTGGCTCAGCCTGGCGGTAAAATCAAATATTTATGTAGATACGTATATGTTCGGGAAAAACGCTACGGCTACACCGCGTGCGGATAAGACGATAAAAATCAATATACCAATTCAGTGAAGGTAGATACAAACCTAAGGTCTTCCTTCAACCAGTGCGTTCTGCCCGTCATGACATACAAGCCGAAATGTGGACCCACACTGGCAGTCGGGCTGATCCACAAATTCCAGGTCGCTCAGCGCGCTATGGAGCGGGCTATGCTCGGAGTATCTTTGAAGGATGAAATAAGAAACGGAGTTACCAACATAGCTTGTGAGTAAGCAAATGGAAGTGGCAGTTGGTTGGCCATGTTTGTCGAAGGACCGATGGCCGGTGGAGCACCAGCACAGACCGCGTATCGATAAGCATAGTGTGAGACGCCCTCCAGCTAGATGGACCGACGACCTTAAGAAGATGACTGGGACAGACGATGCGGATGGCAGAGGACAGAGTGTTGTGGTGCCGCCTGGGAGAGGCGTATCCAATAGTGGGCTGCGATAGGCTCAGTTGATGTTGATGAGATACCGAACGGAGTTTGCCGATCAGCACGAGCCGAATGAAAGCCGAATATAATTATGTAGTAAGTAATTACTTCGGGTCGGCTTTGTTGTTCAACAAAAATTGCCTAATCGAATGTGCCGACCCGTACAAAGGTGTGTAGCACTCCTAATGTTGCATGCGATCCATTTGAACTTGTATCGACATGTTACCCACTTTTTTGTCGATTACGTATTGTTATGTTACGTTGATTTCCGAACAGTTTATTCTGATTAATAAAGTGTTGACATCGCGAAGATTTCTGTCGCCATAATTATTAGCTTCCTTGTAATGATCTATCTTTGAAACTGTTTCATCTGCATCAATCATTATTCCACTGTTAAGTGGAACTTCTATACTAGTAAGGTTTGATGAAAGTAAAATCCGCTCCATTACATAGAAAAGAAATACTTGCGCTCAAAGTTCTTCACAATAAATCTGAAGATGCGTGAGATGTATTCTAAGAACGAAACCGAACCAGTTTCTCAAATATTTGATCTCTCTCAAATCAATATTTGAATTAATTCAGTCCAATTAACAGGTTTAATGCTCCAAAATCTAAATACTTTTTATCACTCTTCGCACGTGAGTGTATGTTGCATGATTTAGAATTTAGCATCCATAGATAATAGTTTGAACATATTCGGAAGTATCTTTATTTATTTCTACTATTCTCTAAATTACATTTTTATATTCAAAATCGACGCTCAATATATTCTTCATAGATTTCTTTCCCCAACTTGTAATATAACTTTGAAATAATAGCTGCTTGGCCACCTACCACATAACCTTGACCCCTAGGTGCGCGGGCGCAGCGGACGACCGTGCTTTGAGCAATGTTCACACAACTAGCGATGGAGTAAACTTGGTGTTAATTTACTGATTATTATCGCCCCCCTGCTTACCAATTAGTCTTTGTTTTTGGAGAACCTTTGAAGTTATATTGGTGAAGAAATATCAATAGGCTTCGGATTGCCTAATGACTTTAACACGTTCCTACCTCTCTATGGAGAAATCATTTTGTAGAATACATTCTTGTCTTGTAGCTTTAAGCACACTCATTTTGACTAAGTCGATTACAACATTTGCAACTGAAACAATTATGGATTATGTGCGTGTGGCTATATGTTTATTTACATTATTCTAGGAAGAAAACAAAATAAAAAACAAAATATATGTGTTCATTTTGTAACTTAGGAAGGGTAGATTTTATTGTTTTACAAACAAGATAGAATCCAACTGAGAGAGAGACAGCAATAGACATTGATGTTAATCTGTGAAGATCTTACGATTAACGTGGTCCGCATTTGTAATTAGAGATATTCTCATGTCAGTCAGTGCATCTACTTGAACTAAACTGAGGGACTGATTACATAATAATATGGTATTAAAATGACCTTCGTGTTAATAGAGAATATTGCTCTTAGTTACAGCCTTGACTTGGAAATATCATTGATTATACAAAGTTCAATATTGTGATTGTTTTATTGTTATAATCATTACTCATAATGTCATCATGCACACTTTCATTTAATTAATTGTGTAGTTAGGTAATTAATTTACCTTTATTTGTATCATCGATAGTTTTGTTTCCATATTGGTACTAAAGTGTCAAGCTCATCTGTTATCAATATCATTTACATATCCTACAGAGTTGTGTGAACCTTTTAGAATATCAAGTTAAATATCATCAAATATCTTGCAGTTCTTAGAAAACGAACAGCTTTGTTCAAATAACCAAATTCACTGGAATGGTATCTTTTTTCATGCACCATCTTGTTATCGTTCCGCTTCGTTTCCTCGTATGTTTTTATTCTTTTATCGGTCACTCGTGTTTGGATTACAGAGTCCAATTTCCCTTGTTTAGGCGTATTATTTTATTTCATGTGGTTCTTATTTTTTACTACGGGTAAAAAGATCTTTCTAATCATCCGCCATACGTTTAAAACTATGTTAAAATATGGAATCATTTGCTTGAAAGGACGGCAGTAAATCTCCTATTTATTAGCATCTATGCAATAAGGTAAATACTAGAATTAATTCCGCCAAGCAAACTGTAGAGGACACTGATTACAAGTGACTCTGTAACAAGTCATAATTTACGGTGACTGAAGAATAGACTAGAGAGAAATACGTACGGGTCGACGACACATTGAGGCAACTCATTCTACAATGCATTATCACCTCATAGTTAGCAGTTGTCTATTGTTTTCCATATTTTGTCACTTGTTTATCACCTTTTCAGTGTAATGGCAATACCTTCGCTTTCATTCTTCGATGTTTAAGATTCTCTTAGCCTCGAATCTCGGGTTAAAAATATTCTTCAGTCCGTCTGACCATTTTATAATCTTTTTCATGTCCTTCAGTACATTTCCAATCTTAGTAAAATATACGAATTCCTAGATAGAGAAATCATAAATGCGGATGTAGTGTTCAAGATATGTTCAGTCTTATTTACGTCTCGAGAGCGGTTGTTTTTCATAACTTTACGACTAAGTGATTATAAGGTCTAGCAATTCTCCAGAAACCAGTCGCACCTATCCTAGCTACGATTCCCATGGTTATGAGCCAAGAATCCAGTTGTGCGGCCTGATCTGCATACACTTTAATTAGAGTTGTTACCACTGCGACATGCAAGTGTAGGATCGAAGCTCAAGGGAGGAGCATTAGCGGAAAATTGACATAACTCATCATTATTTAAATTGACGGCAATTTTGTTAATATACAATTTCATGTTTTCAAATGAGTGCTACCCTGAAGCGTTTTTCTTCATTGTTCGCTTTCTATATTTATTTTAAATCGTTTAACTATAATCGAAATTTTCGCTTCACTGTTATCACCAAGATTGAAAACTTCTTGAATTGTAATCTTGCTTTATGATATCTTCTCTGGCTTATCTTGTTGCAATTTTGATTTCCAGCTCGCGCAACATAGTAGTATAACAATTATTCCGTGTTATTTACAATTCAGAGCTCTCAGCTCTCACCCAAATTGAAAAAAAAAACACCGTATCTAACCCCGAACATTAAAAATTCCTGTGACCTCTTCTAAATTGATCCAAATTATATCTCCTGATTGCCTCGATCCAAATTCAGCCTTTTGCCTTTAAGGATCAAACATTTCGACACTAATTTAAAACCCAATACAATCAAGATTATTTTGCACTGTAAACTCCGTTCATTAGACCACAGATATTTTTGAGATCATTAAACAGTAGAACATGCAAATTTTACCGAAGAACTTGCAACGGATACACGTTACTACTTTCGATTACGATTACTAGCAATTACGTTTGCAAAAAAAGCATTGAGAAAACATTGGCTATTTATCTCTATATCTCTATCTTCTGAAGGTATCAAAGTATTGTTCTTTCATGTATTGAATGCATTCCCAAATTTAGAGTGCTAATTGATTTTTCATTTCTTTTTTATAGCAATCTATTGCATTAATTACTTTTCGTTGTATTCATTAGTCTTAAGTTACGATATATCGTGTTTGGCTTATCTTTTCCCCGTATTATACTGCAAATAATTCTACGCAGTGTTTATAGTTTAACATAATATGATATCCAGTCTGTTAGTCCTTTTTGAACTTCATTTCTGTATTTTCAGCTTCGTCAGTATTTTATTTCTTGGCTGCATGCTTTAAATTAAATTCATCTATAAATAGATAAACTATCGTTCCTACTTCTTCCACAAACTGCTGCTTACCTTAATTTATATAAACATTGCATTAAATCAAGATCTTAAGATCAAATTCCGTGCTCCTCTTTAGGAATGCAACGTTTTCAGTTATTTGAACAGTTACTGTATCCGCATTTGGTTCAAAAGAATTCAGGTTGATTTTCTTAATTTATGTTGCATACCGTTAAAAATACAATGCAATCGTATTTTCATTTCCGTTCTGTGTTATTATCATTTGAATCGAAACTATCATTATCGAACCCGAAATCGGTATCCATTAATTTGGTTATCTTTGGGTATCTACGTTAAGAGCTCACATTGATGGATCATATCAGCTCGATTAAATGTTTGCTGCGTAATCGTTGCGTGCGTTCACGAATGTCATATCTTGAGAGCCTTGTCCGGTTAACTGGTCCATGTATGTAACTTGCAAGTTTATTTGCAACTTAGCAAGCCTCCTGATTTTAAAATTGTCGAGGAGTTAAGGCTGTTGTATTGTATGTCGTGCGGTTTGGATTCGGTCGGGTAAAAGTTTGAAGTCCATTCGGTTCGGTTAGATGCGTCGCGTGGTTGCGCACGGCGGCGCCTCAGTTTGCTCGCGCTGCCCGCGCAGCTCACTCGTGTGTTCAAATTCTCGCTGTAGTAAACGTAAACCGACTTTCCGATACGAATTTGGAACGTTTCCGACCGGTAAAGTCGGTTTAACTGTCGCTTTTAGGCGAACAATTTTGCGACCGCCTAAATTTCGTATTGCGATTGGCAGTGCGATTGCTTCACTCTGTTACGCTACTGTCTTAACAGATAACTGTGAAGAAACGTGTGCAAGCTCTGTGTGTTGCGGAGTCGGCAGAAGTCGGCAGATTGTGCTTTATCAGTGCTGTGGAATGGATGTGTTTTGTGGAAAGTGCTAATTTTGTTTAGTTCGAGACTTACGATACGTTTCACTGAACGCGATACAAAAAGTGGTTGTGTTATCGAGTTCATGTGACTACCGGAGTATTGATACGCAGTGCTTTCCCCCTGTCCAGAGCTTGATTTATGGTAAGTCATTCGGTTCACTTGTTTTAGTGTTAGGATTTATAGTTGACAGATATCATTCAGTTGTTGTTAGTTGTTTGGCCTTGTTTTCCCTAAACTTAGATTTAGTGGAGATAAGTAAAAGATTTATTCGTTTTACAACACACCGGTTCAAGAGTGAAGGTTAAAACACGTGAGGATATAAAAATGTGATTAATTCAATGACATATCGTGTAGACTTCCGTAAAAGGCTAGGCAAGGCGGTGCGCGTTGATTGTTGAGTCGTAATCGTCACTAGCAAACAGAAACTTAACAATTTCGACTGTGACATTGAATCCGTGAAGAAGAAAGCGACATTAATAAGTTTATTACCGAACTGGCACGCATATTCATCACGCCGAAACACTTACACCGACAAACTTACAGAAGATTTTGTATTAATTAATACGAGAATGATTGGACAATTTGAAACCTCGATAGTGGGTCATGCTGTTTATTAATTGCGAATCAGTGCGAACAAGTGGGACCGGCATTGTGCGCGAAATAAACTGGAACTTGAGAAATCCGTTCACTTTTAATGTTACACTGATAATATATATTGTTCTCACAAAGAAATTACAGACTCGATGAAGACAGTAGATTGATCAATTTCTAAGTTATAATAACGTTTTCAAAGACTGCCATTAATATTAACGTTTCATTTTGAAACGTTAACATCTCTGAACAAACCCCTGAGTTTGATGATCTATCTATTACAGTTCGAGACTTTAGCGCAATAGTGATGACTCCTCCACAAAAACCACAAATCAAAAGTTGATGTTCAATTTATCTTTTAAGAGTTGTTTAACCTACTTAAATTGCAGAAATGAAAAGTAACCAAAGCAATGCATTGAAGGTTGTTAAACTTGAATTTGTAAATGTAGTGTCGACTGCACGTAAGTACAGAAACAAACCGTTAAATTCCTAGAAAGTTTAGATAACACTGTACGTCTACGAAATACAACATTCTTATTGCTAACATTGAATCTAATAACAGTTAGTATAATGGAATTATGTACGTAACACACTGTATTAGTTTATAAACAAAGACTACGATGGCATATAAACGGAGTATAGAAGATAAAGTCCATTTCTTCTGTAAGTTTTGTTTGTGGCTAATGCTTCTGCGCCTTGAACTCTTTCTGACTGACAATAAATAGAGTAAATGTGAGCGTAGTGTTAACGTAAATATTGTTTTCAATAGTCATCGTAGAAATGACGTGTGCGCAGGATTCATTTATTATTTTGAAACAAATGAAGTATTTATAGTAGTAACGTTGAATGCTTGCAAAACGATCAACATAAAAGTCTCTAATATAAAAAAAAAACCTATTTACACCACATTTCGGAAAAGTTTAAGAATTCCAAGTCTTACTATAACATTAAGATACCTATATCAGATTAGCATGATTGCTAGGTTTCCTATCCCACAATTTGCATTCAGCACTTCAATCCATGTGATCTAACAGTCTTTTGTCTGCGCTAATCAGACTGTAAAGCTAGAATGATAACTTAAATGCCCTAGACGAGAGAGTCTGACCTAGGCACAGATAGAATGTGGAGTCTTATAGTCCATGGACTCACAGCGTGACCTTAGTGTCACGAACACCACAAATATTGTGGTCGTGATGTTCGCTTGTGTGTTTAATTAAACTTTTAGTTTTTGTGGGGAATCTTGTTGTAGTATAGAGACGTTATTGATGTATCGATAGATTAACTTACTTGTGTAAAAACCTAGCACATATGTTATCGATATTCTTGTTAGGTAAATAGGTATGGTACTAGTTAGATTAGATACTTTTTAGTTGGTTACTGTTAGCATACCTAATCGAAAAAACAGTATAGTACAAGTTAAAATTAAAAATTTAAATAACCCCCGACACAATTCCAGGTGATGCTGCAGTATCGGTTCAAGGTTACTATGTTCTTCTAATATCATTGAAGTAACGGAATACTAAATTTCGAATCGATCAGACCTGTGGAAGATAGGCATATCCAATCATCAACTAGAAAAGAGCTGATAATCTTCAAACGGCTGAACCGATTTTCTTGAATTGTAGCTAAGAACACTCTCGATCAAGACACCTTTCAAACAAAAAAATAATAATCAAAATCGGTTCAGCCGTTTCGGAGCTACGATGGAACAGACAGATACACAGATACACACCTTAAACTTATAACACCCCTCTTTTTCCGTCGGGGGTTGAAAACGAGATATCACAATAACTTAAATCTATTTTCCCGTCATCATAATCTGCGTAGCCTTTTCCCAACTATGCTGTGGTCGGCTTGCAGTGTAAGCGGATGCAGCTGAATACCAGTATTTTACATCGAGCGACTACCTATCTGAGCTGGATTATGGAGGTCCAGTAACTGGGTATCTGACCCAGTGATTGGGTAATACAATACCTTTAAATTTTATCCTATAATTTTTATATTTATTTTGTCTCAGAATCATAACTTGCTTCATTCACGAAAACATGTTAAGTATTACTGACCTAGTCTCTACCCAAAACAATGTTATTTCTATATTTTTTTTCAAAAAAATTAATAGCAGTTTTAATGCCGATATCTACAGTAATTGCATAGCGAGATTAGAAGTTCCCATCCATTGTTTATTAGGTACCATTTATAACAATTATTTTTTTCTAAGACCCATTTACCTTCGTCAAACTTTAATAAAAAGAGTAAATAACTAATTCCTGTGAAATTACCAGTCGGTTATTTCGGTATTATGTTTAGAGCATCATCGATCTCCGGATTACCCCCCGTAGTTCGCTGCAACGGACGATCCCGGGTGGTAATGCTATAATCACTATGCTTGGCAGACAGACAGACCGTCTCACTATGATATTATTAGCGGACAAGTCAAGCTGCATATCTTTTTGATGGTATTCGTTATTCTTTTCTTTTTTACATCTGCAAGGCTCACTTTTGACTTCTATACATATATCAACCTGTTTGTAAGCGATGATACGGTCAACGATGCTGCTTGCTTGCCTCGAATATCTCTTCAGTCGAAACATGAAGACTCTCAGGTTATAAAGCTATCTAGATCGGAAAAAACAGTCTCAGGTAAGTCCCACTTCTTAGCGGTTCGGTTTGACACTAAAACTAACACTCGTAAGATTCAATCCCATTTACCCAAATAACATAACATCACCACTTATTTCCCCGAAGGGTTATGCAGAGGTTTATCTATAGTAAACTCACATTCCGCCAGTTATTAAAGTCCCATATAATATGGGTATTATATGGGAGATATAACTGGCGAATTGCCATCAACCGGGCACAAATCCAGGCTCCAGGCTGCTAATGAGAAATTCCAAATGGAAAAACCTCACGCTCAGTAGTAGCGCTTGCGAACACTATACCAACGAAACCATTACCCTAATATTGCAAAATTATATTTTAGTAATCCGAAATAAAACTGTCTTCTAATGATGATTCTCAAGCTCCATGGGAACTTCTACACGACAACAACACAATTTTTATTCCCAATCAATCTTTTCTATTGGAGTTTATTACGTATCATTCCCTCCATAATTGCTTTAGTCACGATAGCCTTTTATTTCTATCGATAGATCGATGCAAACTGCTGTGTCCTTGATACAGCGCGGTCATCAATCCTTTTGTTGTTCCTCATTTCAAGTTTCAACTAGCAACCGTTGCATGTCGTAATTGTAGTTTTGAAAGTGACAATGGCATTTGTGTTGTATCTACTAAGCTGGTTTTACGACTATTTAAGTACCGACTCTATTTTATAATCGTTCAAGTACTTATCTGTTGCACTTAAATAATTATTAATTAATCATTTCTAAGTAATTAATTTTCTCGTTTTGTATTACCTAACCTACCCTTACGTCGCCATCGCAAAGTATGTTTTCCCTGTCTTTCTGACAGCTGTCATCATAATGTTGCCAATATTATAAACTACTAAATAAATTGTACGATGTTGCTAAATGTAATAAAGAAGATATAACACTTACACTATAGTCTATTTGTGATGAGCAAGAGTTATGAAGTTTGGTTCATGACGTCCAATATCGTAAAATAAAGTGGATGGCCTTTGTTTTATTTAAAACAAAGTTTAAGAGAAAGCGTTGCCTCACACAAATGTCTTTACTGTAAATTATTTGTTATTGTCATAGGTGCAGTACAAGTGAAAATGTAAGATTAATGTTGTTTTCACTCACACAACGCTATGTTATATTTTACTGTATTATTTTATGGTGTTTTATCGTGCCTTTTAAACAAGATTGACAGCAACATTCTGTCTAAGTATAAAAGGCTTGTTTCTATGTATTATCACATTTAGGTATCACCAAACTTGATTCCGTCATTCTCACCAAACTCATATTGTTGTAGGAAACTACTTTTTCTGTCTTTAACTCATGTATTTACTATACCATCATCGAAACTATCTGACAACAGCAATGTTAAACAAATTCTAACTCATTGTAAATTCGAATTTCGAAGCAGTTCAGTAACTCTATGGTTAGTGTAGGAGTAGCGCTACCGGCCTGTCACTCCGTATGCAATGTAGTCATAAATGTAGTTCTCAAACCTAACTTGTGACATATAAGGGAGTGTGCACATTGGCGACAGCGCGCTATCGATCCGCATGTGTTTGATTTGTTCATAGCGCCCCAGGGGTACTCGCTAAACGCATTTTTAACAAAATGCGTGTTTTTTTTATGCATACCAGGTGTGATTTTTGCATGAGAGGGTACAGCTCCATATGTCAGCACAATACGTGTAAAGTCTACCTAAGCTTTTGTATTAATTATTAACTTTGACTTGACTCAGCACTCCCGCGCAGTTGCCTGCGTTTGCGCACCAGTGTGTATGCGCTTTTACAACATTAATAGAGCTTTGTGTGTCGCTTGAAGTTTTGCTTTGAATCTTAAAAGGAAATAAGCGTGGGTGATGTAATGCGTATTATTACGCTGTTCTACCTTGAAGGGCGAAATTAATAATACTATTAAATACCAAGCGGCGCTAGTCCGAGGTGTTAGATAATAATATTAATAAAGTTACGTTTATTGTACAAAACAGTATTGGATGTTGGATCTCTGTAGGTTATCGATAAAGCGGAAGCAGAGTAACATGAGAACAGGGTGGATAACGATACCTTAGAAAAAGAAGTTAAAAGAACATTCAGTGTTTCTAAGAACAATACCTCTGGGGTAGATGGAAACGCAATAGAAGCGGAATCTGCCAATCAATGTAATGGCACAAATGACAACACTGGCAATAATTTGCCAATTTGTAACGAATAAAAAAAAACTTCTCGATGGATAGCCTAATAAAGGAAAAGATATTAGTTGGGGAACATTGTAGGCCAACTGAAGCAAAGTAATCTTAAAGATTGATAAATTGTGCTATGGATGGGACAGTGATCAAAAATCTCTCAATCCACTTAATTATTTCTCAAGTAAAGCACCTGCTATTTTCACCGATTGGCTCCGATATTACCCCAGAAGTAGCAATTCTTGTATCCGTAGCCATTTTAAATCAATATCGCAACTTAATAGAAATAATTCAATAGAAGCCAATCATCTATCACCGAGGTGCGAATGGAAACATGGTACTGTGATCTTTGGAGGCTGTAAATCAAACTTATCTCCACCACTAACTTGTTTATGGTTATTGTTCTTAAATAAATTTTAACCGCTTTCTGCACCTTCGTGACCTATTTGGAAATGTTCTTTGTTATTCAATGTGGAATGTTTTAGTTAAAGTTTATGGCTTGGAGATAGTTTCGTTTAATTGGGTTTGACTACAGGTGTATTGTTTTGAGTCGTAGCATTATTCATAATGGCGGGCTTATCTAAATCTATTTTATAGAGTAGATATTCTTTTGGAGCTTAGATATTACATTTTAGTTCAGAATTAACAAATTCTTCATGAATTCCATTTGAAGCCTTTATATCCAAGATCTTTGTTTAACATGCTTCTTCTATTATTCATCTGAAACTGTTTCACTCAAAACGCTTTAAACAGAATCCCAAACTTTCGTACTTTTAAATCTGCTTACTATCCATAGACTTTTTTCTTATTCTTTATTACACTTCATCACGATGCTCCACTTAAATATAACTTCACACGAAAAATATTCATTGCGTAGACGCACCTACTAATGGTGCCCTAAAACCACATATCAAGTGAGTACTATAATAAATTTCACGAAACACATTAATTAGGAACTCTTTATAGCATTATTATGGGTAATTTGAATAATATATAGACGTATAATGTGGTCTTATATTACGAGCATTACACCTCCATTGATGTACTATATAATAATGTCAATGGAAGAAAATATCGATTATAAAAATATGAATGGATCATTAATTAAATTTGTGTTTATGTAAGTACACATTTTGTAAAACTGTCGACTATCGGTGAAGATTTAGCAATTTTATGTTTATAAATATTATAGCCGATGGTTTCAAAAATGTAGACGCAAATGCATAACACGGTAAACTGAATATGGTAGTACTAAACTCAACCAAAGCACACAATTTAAGTTTTATAAACACCCTTTAAAGTAGAATACGGAAATCGTAATTCTCGTTAAAACTATGACCTACATTAACATAAGGCAAACAATGACGAGATAAAAAATATCATTGTCTTAGGTATTATAGGGTCTTACTTCTTTACACCTTGTATCAACTGCGTTGGTAACTGCTGCTATAAAGGCTCGTACACACTGGCGCGATATGGCGGGCGCGACAAGGGTAGCGCTGCCTGTCGCGCCCGCGATATCGCGCCAGTGTGTACAAGCCGTAATAGAACCACTGAGTAACGGAAGAACGTTTGATAGGTACTGAAGTATGATTCTGTGTTAGCTTTAATAACAATAGAAGTAGATTTAGTATTATTGTCGAGCTCGTACAAATATTGAATGGGCTGAAAAGCCATAGAAACATGGAGAAATTTCGAAATTTTATGAACCGTGACATGAACTTTCAACAAATGAATGTATGTTTTCAATTTGTTTGTGTTTATAGAAATTACAATTTGGTGTTTATCATCACTGTTATGGCCAGCTGTCTGAGCCTATTTTACCTTTCTTCTGCTTTTACTGATTTGCTTGCTTCAAAACGAATCAAATCGTGTTTTGCTTTTTGATTATTTTTTGAAGTTCCTTAACTTATTTAGGTGTAGCGCAGACGGCAGACTATCCGTAACGCACTTTTTAGTCTGTGAAAATTGAACCTAAGCAATTATATGCAGCACTACACACTCGATCGCACAAAAAGAGTGTCGTCTGCGCTGCACCTTAGTCTTTGTTTTGGAGAGATCTTTATCGTAGAGCTTGCGATTATCGATTATCACACATTCAAGTACTATTTCATTCATGTACGCCATTTTTCATCTCAAAACAAACCTAAAGTCTATTTCCGCCATCAAAACCATCTTCACAATGCTGTAGATCAATGACCATCTTGATATATACAGGGTGGCCGGTCGGTTGACGTCCAAAAATAAAATTTAGTTCCCTCGTATCGTGAGGTATCCGAATCACCCCCATGTATGTTCCGCGATTTTTGATAGTTTTCGAGTTATGATTTTTTTTCTGAATTTTTGAGAATTTTCGACCTGACAAATTAAAAAATTAAAAGAAACAAAAGTAGAAGACTTTTACGAGATTTTTTTTTTGCAACTGAATCTTCATTAGTAGTACTTTCATGCAAAAAATAATCAGCTTCGTAACTGTGATGAAAGTTATGAAAATGTTGGTCTAAAGTGAAAAATTTACATTCGGTAAATTATGACTGAAATTTTCAACTTTAAATTAAAAATCTTAGCAAGTGACTTCATGGTTCCTAAGTAAGCTGCAAGAATGCGCCAGACTCTCAGCTTTCATAATCATTTAAAAAAAGTAGTACTTAATGGGGCAACTTTGGCTAAAATCGGCCTTCAAAGACAGCGAGGTGGAAAGGACCATGGGGGATTTTATATGGACCCCGTCCCCACCCTCCAACAGTTATAATATGCATGTCAATATGTTTATAAGGATCCAGAAAAAGCATTTTGTTAGTCAAACTTTTTTTTTTTTTTTTTTTTTTTTTTTTTTTTGTTCCGGGGTGGAAAATCCTCATGGATGTCCCCCGCCCTGGGGCGGGCGGAGTCTGTCAGACTCTTACTGACTAAAAACCACCCCGGTGTCCCATCTCACACCGACGCCGGGGGTCGCGGGAACTTAAAAATCTTCCGCAACCCCCGATTGGTGCCGGCCCGCGAACGCGGGCCTCTTCCTCGGGTCAGGGGGGAGTGAGGTGTTAAACTCCCCCCGCGCCGTCTAAGAGGGGCGCGCGTGGAACACTACGCGCCGCCACCTCGGGTCCTGATGTGTGGGGGGCGACAGACGTCCCCGAGTCCGTCGCCCCTGGACCCATTTAGGGGGGCTGGAAGAGGGCGTTGTCCGCCCTCCTCCGACGCCCGGTGCGCCTGCTGCGGGCCGGGTGAGTGGATGAGATCTCCCTCTCCCTTTCCGCAGCCTCCTTCTGCGAGACGACCGTCTCGCAGTAGGAAACCACCGCGTCCCAGGACTCCTCGCCGCCGACCATCGCATTCACAACGGCCGGCAGCGACAAGTCACTGCCTACTTCTGAGATGAGGGCACGGCGCGGCTCCTCCCAAGCGGCACACTCTGCCAGCGTATGCCGCGCCGTGTCCTCCCGACAGTCGACGCAGTGGTGACACCGGGCGTCCGGCTCCCTGTTTATGCGACACAGATACTTCCCGAAGCAACCATGCCCCGAGAGCACCTACGTCACCCGAAACGACAGGGAGCCGTGCCTCCTCCCGAGCCAGAGGTCGAGCACCGGCCGGACCGCCTCGATGATGTCGAGGCCGGCGGTAGGGCGTGAAAGCCTGTCCCGCCATTCCGCCACCAGGACCTCGCGGAGCTGAGACCGATGCAACTCCATGTGTCGCTGCATCGGTTGCTCGCCCCGCGCCCTCGCTTCCTCGCGCCACCGATACGATGACGCGAGTACTTTCGCCTCGAGGTCCCAGGGCGGGGATCCGGCCAGTGTTGTTAGTCAAACCTAACCTAACCTAACCTTGCCTATCCAAATCAAACCTAACCTAACATAACCTAACCTAATACTGATGAACTGATCTTGGATTTTGAAGGTCACATGGAACTCCTTAATGATGAACAGCATTTGTATAATCTTATGATTAGGCAATCGTACAAAAGATTAATAGAAAACAGCTAGTTAGGTTAGGCTAACCTAACCAAACCTAACAAAGTTCAATTGATCTTACATTTTGAAGGTCACATGGACCTCAATGATGAACAGCATTAATTGCGTATTCTTGTGATTGGGTAATTATACAAAAGATTAAAAGAAAACAGCTAGTTAGGTTAGGCTAACCTAACCTAACAGTGTTCAATTGATCTTCGAAAAAGTATCTAACCTACCAGACACTTCAAATGACACTGGTTTCAAACTTGTTGGAGGGCCCCACCCTCCAACAGTCTTAAGATACATGTCAATAATTGCAAAGTTGATGGGATTTTTTAGAGATAAAGAAAAAAGAAAGCTTTTGGGCAATGATGTGTTTATTTTTTAACAAAAAACATTTTTTTTGTCCAAAACCACATAACCACATTTAAAAAAAATGATACTATAAAAAAAACTAGACTCTGAAACTGAAACATAACCACAGTAATAATGCGAACGCCTCACCAAGAACGTCTCGAGAAATATCAGTGACAATAGTAATGTTCAACTTTAGTAGTAGCCGTAAATGTGCAGCTTATTTTTATTAACAACTATCTAACCTACCTACTTAAACCTACCAAATAATTAATTATGTCGTTTTTGCGCTTGTGGATCCTTTGCGTGCTACAATCTCTGATGCGACAAATATCCAATTATTAATGAATGAAGAAAACCAATGCATTGGTTCAATTCAACAGTGGGGATGTTTTCATAGTAGCTAGGGGCTTTACCGATAGCATTAATGATATCGAATCGTGTGGCTATGGAGTCCCGTTCCACCTACAAATGACCGGAACGCTAGTCAGCTTACAACAGACCAAGCAAAGAAGGTGGGTTGTAGAGGCGGTGATGGCTGTTGTAACAAACATATTTTAACCGTGCACTACATCACATGTTTTGTCCTGAGATTGTGACCATAATTCATTCTAGAAAGAATACCCTCAATCTATTGCACTATAACGTGCATACGAAAAACGTTACCAGGCAGAGAGTGTCTTTTGTAGCCATGGAAGGAAATCTTCCTCAATTCGTAGGGTTTCCACATTTGTCAGAAGAGGACGCATTAATATTTGTGCTAGGGAACTATCATACTAAGCACGCCAGCAACCCAACACCTAGTCGTAGTCTTAGCCGATGTCCCACAGGAGCGCCCAGGAGAGCCCAGGACCAAGCCCTGTGGAACACCGCACGACATTTCGCGCCGGTCCCCGCCGTCGCGTCCCCTGGTAAGTGACACCTTTCCGAGAAAACCTAACCTAACCTAAGCGAACCTAACCTTTCCTAAAAGTGAGCAACTGATCTTGGATTTTCAAGGTAGGCTCATGGAACTGCTCAAAGATGAACTTTATCACCGTATTCTTGTGATTGGGTAATCATATAAAATATCAAAGAAAACAGCTGGTTAAGTTAGGCTAACCTAACCGAACAAAGGTATTAGAGTAAAAAAATGGCCCCTGGTAAAAAAAAATGCCATCATGAATGAGAACCATAGTGAGGTCGCTCTATTCTATTCCTTTTATGGTGGTGATTTCCGAGAGCAAATGCACAAGTTACTATAAAAAATATCCAAATCGCTATAGGTGTGCCAATAATATTTAAAGATTTCCCTCGATTTCTCCAGGGTTCCATGATCAGATTCTGACCTGATGACAATGGGACCACCTGGGACGTATACCCTTTCAAACAAAATAAACATTTTTCAAATCGGTTCATAAATGACGGAGATATGAGGTAACACACATTAAAAAAAAATACAACCGAAATGATAACCTCCTCCTTTATGCTAAGTCGGTTAATGACGGCGCCCCGTGTCACTACGCAACGCAGGTAAGAAATTACTGAAATGAAAAATACCGCGACAGATGGACCAATTACCGGCAAGTGTTTAAATCTTAGCTTTTCTGCAGTCATTTTTGGTTAGTTAACAAGCTAAATAATCTTAGGAACGAGAAAATTGGGAAAAAAAATGTATTTATCAGATGACTAATTTTAAGAAGTTTCCACCTCGCTGTCTTTGAAGGCCAATTTTAGCCAAAGTTGCCCCATTAAGTACTACTTTTTTTAAATGATTATGAAAGCTGAGAGTCTGGCGCATTCTTGCAGCTTACTTAGGAACCATGAAGTCACTTGCTAAGATTTTTAATTTAAAGTTGAAAATTTCAGTCATAATTTACCGAATGTAAATTTTTCACTTTATACCAACATTTTCATAACTTTCATCACAGTTACGAAGCTGATTATTTTTTGCATGAAAGTACTACTAATGAAGATTCAGTTGCAAAAAAAAAATCTCGTAAAAGTCTTCTACTTTTGTTTCTTTTAATTTTTTAATTTGTCAGGTCGAAAATTCTCAAAAATTCAGAAAAAAAATCATAACTCGAAAACTATCAAAAATCGCGGAACATACATGGGGGTGATTCGGATACCTCACGATACGAGGGAACTAAATTTTATTTTTGGACGTCAACCGACCGGCCACCCTGTATATTATAGCACTGCAATATATTCCACAAGGATGTGGCAATATATATTCCTGTCGCGGGGTCACGCCTGCGATGTATCCCGGTCCGCCCCAGCGCCTGCGCGTGAGTCGCGACATAATTACAGGATCCACTGTGAATCATGGGTTGTTGTTGTATTTAAATGCTATTTTGGATTATGTTTTAGTTAGAAATTGTATTAATTATTAACAACAGGTCTTAAATGTCTTTACTTTAATGGACTGTCTTTTATCTGATTCTCTTGGCCTTTCGTGTTTATACATTAAGAGCATATTATTAGTTAACAATATGCTCTAATAGAATAAATGGGACAACGCCGGAGTGTCCTTAGCAATCGCTGAGGACACTCCGGCGTTGTCCAATTTATTTTATTTATTTGTCCCGTCCATCACTCCAGGCTGATAGTAAAACAAAAAAACAAATATGCCTTCCGATATTCCTCGAAGAAAGTAATACGACTTCTATAATGTTATTGCTTACTGATTTCAAATGAAATATATCATATTGAAAATAAAGAAGTCGACAATGAATGCCATTCCTTAGCTATCCGCTTATAGCACTATGATGCAAGTTTGAATCAAATGACACAAAGTTGACACAAATAGTAATAACATAGTTTCTGTTAACGAGAAAAATGGAGCCATATTCCTGTTTATTTTGCATATATAATCTGACATATAGCAGTCTCTACTCGAGACTTGAAATAAGCTGGTATGACTAAGCTGATGAATTATTGAGGAAGATTTATGTAAGCAAATACTGGTTTAACTGTCGCTACGAGTACCAACGTTTTCCTTTACCAAGAGGAAATAATTCAAATAATAATTATTTTGATTACTGTTGAAACACGTTTGCAAATCACTTGAGAGCATTTTTAGGTCAACAATCATTTGAATGCAACGGCTATTTCATTTACAGAATTCAGATCGATTTGTTGATCTAGAATCTAGATTATATAATATCGAGATTATAACTAACCTAACTTCTATCGCTCTAGCACTAATAGGTTTCCTATTAAATAACCTATAATGTAAAACCTTGGCGTAAGAGATTGAAAATTAATATCCGTCCGGCCTGAAGTGTTTAGCGATGCAAATAATAGTAATTTATATCATAAGTAATTGGATATTATGGTAGACAGCTTTCAGCTACCTTATTTATTTAAGTATCCCGGGAATTAACTATCGTAATGGTAGAGGCTGATTCTGATCTTATTGATGCTGAATACATTGGATTTCGCTTTCGCATAATAAGCGCGCACAGTTTTAGTGTCTTGAACATGACGTGCACATTCTGGATCTTGTTAAGTGAAAATAGTTCAATTTAATACCGCTTCTAAAATTATGTGACTCGCCTAATAGGTATATCATAGCTTTCCAGTCAACTTCGATCATTTATCAGATACAAAATACAATAGACGTAGATATATTTAGTAAACTATTCCGCTTTACTATTCTTAAAGAGTCTTAAAAAACCCTGTAAGAATTTGACACGTGTTTCACCTCTCAACGAGGCATCCTCAGTTTCTTACAGGGTTTTTTAAGACTCTTTAAGAATAGTAAAGCGGAATAGTTTACTAAATATATCTACGTCTAGACTATTGTATTTTATAATGGATTTCCGCCAAGTCACGCCTGAATCAATTAACTATCATTTATCAGGTCAACCATCATCATTCTTCTGCCAATTTATTTGGGGTCGGCGCGACATGCCTTTTTCTTCCATACTTCTCTATTAGTCGTCATCGCGGTAGTCACCCTCTTGCTAGCCATATCATCTTTTACATAGTCCATGCATCTTTTCTTTGGTGCTCCCCCTACTCTTATAGCCATCCACATTCATACTCAAAACTTTCCTCGCGACATTTTACTCATTACTCCGCAACACATGTCCATACCATGACAACTTATCAAGTTTGTAACATATATGTGTTACATCATATGATTTTTCTGATGCGGCTATAGTTAGCGAATTTTTTTACCCAGAAAAAAACAGAGCAATTTCCATGTAATTAAAAACGTAAAGTGCGTTACACAATGCAAAATTTTCATATTAATTGTTTTATTATCTAGCGTTACACAGGATGGTTAGAGGTAAACTACTTCCCTAGTTTATTTATTAGATTATGGTAAATTATGTTAAATATTCGGTAACTGACATTGATTTTTATGGCGTCACACTGGTTGGTATTCATATAATGCGTTTAATTTATTCATTGGTGTATTTTTATTTACTATTATGTCATTCGTTAATAATGGCCGGGTTTTTGAGTTCATTTTGAAGTCCCCAGATAGCTGGGCAAAGTTCTTCTTTATCTGATTGTTCAGATACGCAATGAGTCAAGATATCAATAATGATTTTGAGGAACAAGGGAATTAAGATTTTAATCATCTGAATGGTATTGAAAATGAAATGTGACATTTACTCCCTGTGAATGTCACAGTGTCCTTACTAAATTATCACAAACAAATGCTTTAATTAAAACGCGTGTGTAAAACCCATCTGCTTAGCTACAAACATAATAAAAGGAAGCATGCTTTATCATTTCTATCTGGTTTGTTGTGCATAATCCGTGTGCAAAACGCGTTCAATCGCTAACATCGCAGACCCCTGAGTCACGCACGTCCGCTTGCATTGGATGCATCGACGCGAATGAGACATGCTATTGGCCGAAAGTTCAACTGTCGCGCCCTTTTCCGGTGCATATGCGCGTGCGCTGCCCCGCGTGCAATTTAAATTATGTTTAACGTTGTTTTATTACGTCATCACTATCAAATGGAATAGATCTTTTCTTGCTTCTGTCACTTTTCATTAATATTATTCATTATTTTCTGAAAGACCTGATCACATTTTATGATACGGCGTATAAATATTATGTTGGATAGTATTTTACGTGATGCAAGTGTGTTTAAGTGTTCTTTTAATTGATACCTAGCTGTCGTGCTTTGTGCAGATTAATTAAATTAATTTCACCCAACGTTTCTTAGTGTTGTTACATCATACTGATGAGAATCTTTTATCTTTCGAATTATGTTTGTGTGTAAGAACATACTTCTTTCTTTGCAAGACTATAGTAATTATTTCAACCGGCCAGTAGTTTATAGCAAAAGGAAAGTAGCTTATACTTTATTTTTATTTTCAACCTACATTTTCCAATAACTGCGTTCATTCCACGTTTTTTGCAAAGAAAAGTCAGTGTCAATAGAAAATCTGCGAGTAGTCATTTTATATTCACGTTGAATTTCTTTATTGCAACGGACATCCGTTAATTAGACGAATAGTAAAAGGTAAGTATGACTGCTGCCCCGGTCGTTGTGCCTGACGCCTTTTGCATATTATCAAGTATGAATCATGAATCATTGGCTCTGATTGGCTGATTGTAGAAACCTTGTTAGGTATGTGGTTTGTCTGTAGATGCACTAGTTACGTGTTCTCTATAATTATATATCAATGGAGGTTTGTTTAGTAGACCTATTACTGTGCAAGCAAAATAAGAATAAGACATTGACCGTGCTTAGTTCACTTAGATGAGAAACCATGTTTCTTGTAAGTCTTACTTAACTGTAACTTAACTGAATTTAGTTTGATAGCTAAAATGTCACAATACGGCGAAAACATAAACTCTATTGCATAAACTCTGGATAATAAGAAACTCTTTTACTGCACAGAACCTTTGCTTAGTGAAAATGGCCGTCGTTTCTAGGCCGAGGCTGGTGCTTGACTAGTCTAAACACAACTTAATTATAGAAAATTATTCCTATGAATATTCTGATTAAAGACCACCATTTACAAGTTTTACCTAATGAATATATTAAGTACCAGTAACCTGCTATGTATTTAACGTTCACTTCACAGTTTTGAAGTGCCCCCAATTAATAGTACAGGCAGTGTAATAACACAGTGGTACCTATGGGTTGGGCTGTTACGATGGGATTTTTATTAGTAACATAACTGTCCAATAATTCATGCCTTACGTGTACGAATAATGAATGAAATGTGTAGATACAAACATAATATGTGTATTCTTGAACAAATATTGGAAGTATTTGTAGTTTTATACCATTGTGCAATAGTG
This sequence comes from Eupsilia transversa, assembly GCA_914767815.1. Taxonomy (NCBI): domain Eukaryota; kingdom Metazoa; phylum Arthropoda; class Insecta; order Lepidoptera; family Noctuidae; genus Eupsilia; species Eupsilia transversa. The sequence continues at coordinate 7,636,745 of OU611893.1, read as the reverse complement.
CGAAAAATAACTAGTTGTTTTTTTTAATTTATTGCTTAGGCAATGTTGTTTGACAGGAGTGTTCAATTCATTAATAGGCGTTGCAGCTGACTCGTTGAAAAGAATAATTACTGCATTTTTCTGCATGCTTGCGTCTGAAATACTTCGAACCACATTCGTAGAATTGATATTATTTAATCGGTCTGTCGGCAATGTATAATGTATACAAACTTAATTTAGATGGCTTATTCCCAGGAGCTCCAAATAATTTTGGGTTGGGGTACACCGGTAATTTGATTGTTGGATCATAAATTAATTTAATTGTAAATATAGAATATTTTGTGCAATATGTACTTTAAAATTTTTGGAGCTCATGCGAAAGATTTTATGAATTATTATTATATTTTGCTTTTTTAATTCGAAGCCGCCAGGAATAAAATTATTTGGAACTCCTGGGAATATGACATTTAGATTAGTATAGGGCCTTAATAGACTTAATAGGCCATCTGTCAGCCTTTTTAGTTAGTTACCTAACTAATTTAGCTCTTAATTATTCTTTCTCATACTATTAACACTACAAATATATCATCATAGTGGCACAGGCGCCATATTGTAAGCTAATTTTCTAATAACGTCATCTTGTCTCTATTATAATGTCGCACGGAGTGCATTATCTCGAAACTTGCATTGTTAGTGCGCCTCATAAATATTACACAACATGACATACTGTTAGAGTTATGTCAAAGGTAGGTAATGGAACCGCGGCTGATATTTTAATAACGCAGTAAATACCTAAGTAATATTACAGTAACGTACATGACATAGTTAGTCTAAAAGGGAAAAATAGCAAGACAACAAACAACTGGCGAAATATGGGTGTTACTATAGGCACACCTGTGCCTAACCCTTCGGAGATTACAGGCGAAATGATATTAATAAAGTAAGAAACATATTTTATTTGGAACACGCACAGGAAATACAAACTTACAAAAATCATAAAAAAACGATTTTTTTAAAGAAATAACGTCCTGTGCGAGGTCAAAATGGATCCCATCTTAGCATAATGCTGCGATAACTTACCTCTATCTTCATTTTCAAACTCGAGCTTCCCAGTAGAATTGACTGGGCACGTGAATGGATTCGTCAGATAATTTTACCTGTGATAGCTACTTCCATATGAGATGGTCTACTATGCAAAGCTAATGAGGTCATTATTGGTAAAGATACAGGAATCTTAGATTTACCCAATTACGGTTCGTAAATTATTGAAATCCACCATTATATCAACTCAAATCAAACCTAGAAATTCACGTTTAGAACGCTAATAGGTAAAAAGCTTCATTATACTACAGAAAACAGATAATTATCATAATTTCTATACTTAAATCTCACTTTCTTAATAAAATTAAATTGCTCTATTATTATCTTGTATATGACCGCTTAATCTCTGCGATTAAATCAATCTAAAAACCCTTAGGGGTCAGTGCAGTCTCACTTTCTTCAATGATTAATGTGCTATATATTCAAGTGTGACGTTGCTCACTGCTGGGCAAGTAATTATCACTTGTTTCCCCGCAATAAGTGGCCTGTAGGGTTGGCTCAGTGGCTGCTATTCGACAATTACCTGTTGTACTTTTGTAGCCTAATAATTCCTTCTGCACATGTGGCCTCCCTGGTACCTCATTAACGGCATAATTATGTAAATGTCTATTAACTGCTCCCAAATTACGATATGTATTTTATTTTACTTTTTTATTTAGGTACTACTTTGATGTAGTTTCATTATTTGACATTATATGCCTACAATTCAAATTTCATTTTAAAGTAGGGTTCTCATTCGGATTGGTTAAAGTTGTAGTGACAACCATTTGGGTTAAATTGGTTTTTATTATTTTATTCGACCTTTATATAGATTCCTTTATATTTTGTGAATGTGAGAACGTTGTAGGCACAACAGACTGTCGATTTGCAGACTATTTTCTATTTTTTTAAGTATCTTGTTGACAGGCCTACGCTGTCCTCGCATACCTATTCAAACTGTACATTTTTTAAAGCATTGTAAAACCCATTTATTTTTAAAAGAGTAACCGTGGAGTTTCTTGCCGGCTCTTCTCCATAGGAAACGACCAATTGGAACCGTGCACCTAGATTCTGACGTTTCATAAGTGCCCATGTAGGTTTATGTGAAATAAAATATTTTGATTTGATTTGATTAGCTTTCATGTTGTTTTGCTCTTTGGGGTAACCTGTAGCATTTCTTGATTGGTTTATGATGTGTCTTGACTTTTTGTGTCAAGATGATACAAGAGTGGCATTTTTAGAGAAAAAACAAAAGAGAATTTGTGTTTATCAATGAACTTTGATTGGGCGGATTTTGGATGGATTAATGACAGATATCAAACAATAAATATAGCATTGATTACAGAACGATATGTCTTGCTCAGTCATGCTGTATTTTTTATAATTATCTGATCATATGGACAAATGAAAATCTATGCAACCAAATCATCAATACTTTATTTTCCTACTTTTGTATCTGGCAACCCTAATCAATTCGCACGCGCACCTATTTCTCTCGCTCTAGGTTCAAATAGCTTGTGTAATATAATAAAGGTGTAATTCGTGCGATACATCATAGGATATAGTTTCTATTCGCCTTACGTTCGTTTATTTTACATTAGAACGACTATTTAATGACATAATCTTATAGCAACGAGTGATTTATTCTGAATAAACAGTATCGTGGGGCTGGGCTGCAGTCGGGTTTAGTTAATTGATAGATACGTAATAGCAGTGCCCGTGGCTTTGGTAGTAGTTTTTTGTTTATATTTTAAATGATACCTAATTGGAGTTTAAAAGCTTAATCTCAAGCTTTATTGATCGTAGCATCCGTAGCTGCAGCATCAGGCAGGACGTTGTCAGATAAAATAAGAATCGTCCGCTGCTTGAATTTTTTATAATTAGCACACTATAAGGTCAAGTATAAAGGAGAAAAGGAGTAGTAGTTAGTGTAAAGGAGTTTGTAAGGATCGTAGCAGGTGGCGTTCTGTAGTTTCTGCCTACCCCCAGTCCCCCATGGGAAAAACGCGTGAGTTTATGTATGTGTGTATGTATGTAAGATCAAGTTAAAGTATTAAATGGCCTCTAAGCCAGCCAATAATAATTCAAATCATTTCAGTACATACCTAAGCCGTGAAATCTTAGCAAACAAACATAACTGACTCACTTTCGCCATTATGATAAAACTCTATTTCAATAAACAAATACACTATTTTCTGTTTATTTTGCATTAAAATCTGCCTATATTTACATCGTTCTGACAGCTTAATTTCGAATCCAGTATTGAGATTAATATTTAAAACGGATGTGGACACTTAACAGGCACGGTAGAATTGAATTTTAAACAAGATTTGTATGTCTCTGGTATTGAAATTTATCGACAAACACTTTAAAACTTGAATCTATTTGGCCATGCCCAATTAAATGCCTGTGGCTTCCGACAGAGCTGGACAGTTATTATGGGTAGTACACGTAGAGAATAAGCTGTGTTGGTCAGAAATTAGTATTGATATGCATCACGATACTTTCCACTATATATATCAGCCGGTGCTTGAATATCCTGGCACACCCTTGACAGCACAGGGTGCATCTATTAAGGTCAGATCAGCAACTAGTCTGACAGACAACCAAACTTACCCAGGAGTATCGTGTTCCTTTGTAACTGGGTGGTGAAGGTCACATTGACAGTCGCACCATGTTATGTGTTCAGCTGCATTCGGATGGATTGGAAGCCGACTAAAAATTCGTTGGGAAAAAGCTAAGTAAGGCTAAGACTATGATGAGATCAGCTGCTTGCTGAAAATACACCTACACAATCATACTATATATAACAGTTTATGAAGTGGACTCTGTAGACGTTTTACAATTTTATCAAGGTTAAGGACATTCTTATCACATTATCCAGTGAAATGATAAAAGTTTTATAAATAACTCTGTCCGCCCCGGCTTCACACGGGTAGCACTAAAGTACTTATCTACGGCGTACCTATATACTTACCTACCTACTTACACACCTACCTACCCTACCTACCTACTTACACACCTACCAACCCTACCTACCTACTTACACACCTACCTACCCTACCTACATACCTACCTTCCTATTTACACACCTACCTACCCTACCTACTTACACACCTACCTACCCTACCTACCTACTTACACACCTACCAACCCTACCTACCTACTTACACACCTACCTACCCTACCTACATACCTACCTTCCTACTTACACACCTACCTACCCTACCTACCTACCTACTTACACACCTACCTACCCTACCTACATACCTACTTACACACCTACCTACCCTACCTACATACCTACCTACTTACACGCCTACCTACCCTACCTACATACCTACATCCAGTGCAGCTGTTCACAAGTTGTAGAGTGACCAAAGGGAAATAGGGATTCATTTTTATATTTAAATTACCTATCTTTTACTAGACGCTTCTTTTCCAATGTCAAAAGTATTATCTCCCAATGTCGGGTTTGAATATTTTAATCTGTTAGATAAAGTTGTTGTCTAGATTAGTTAGCACTGGCACGGTGACTTATTTTTTAAATTTTTTGTTGCCTGATATTGCTTTTGTCCGATAACAACAATTGCCAGTAGAATTCAATGTAAATAATGATTCAATTATTTCTAAGTAAAAGATAAATCAAGTGGCGGCTAAAATGGACTGCTATTTTCTTAGAACAGCCAATTGCGATTCGACTGAAAAGCATGGATTTAAAAAGCGAGCCTTTCAGTAGTCGTGTATGATGTGTAACATCTGATATCTTGGCTTACAGTACCAACCTCTCGGAAAATGGGTTGGTACCATCTCTCGGCCAACTCTAGCACCGCTCGCGCTCATTGGTCAAATCAAATAGCGCGCGCTTCCCCGACTTTCTGTTACACACTTCCGTTTCTTTTCACGAAATCACTCCCACAGATTGCAGGAAAGCGAGAGGAAAGAAAGACGTTACATATCAAAAACATTACATATAAAAAAAATAACTTTTCTTTGTAGCGGATTAGTGTCTAAAAGACTGATATTAATTGATCGATGGTTAGCTCATTCTAATTCAATAAGTTACAAACAATACACAAACCAGCTCACAAAGTTCCATAAATAGCCATTTCATAAATCGGTAATATTTACCTGTATAGTTTGTGGACCCTACTCATGTCACAGTTACATTTAAGTATACAATAATAAATGTTTATTTGTAGCACTTTGGATCGGCACGGCTGTTTTCCGCTTACCATTTATGCTGCAATAACGGTTTCGTTCAATAAACTTAATTAAATAATAATTAATACTTTGATTACCAACCCAAATTCCTATAATGCGGACTTTACAATTTTCCTTAGGAAAACTTTTTCCCGACAATACAGAATTTGATGACAGCTATATCTCATTTTACCGTAAATGTTCGATTAGATAAACGTATGTTTTGACACAGTTTTAAATGATTTAAAACTTATCAAAATTGCCCTTGGCCTTGCTATAATTAAAAACACATGTATTATTACGATTACATATAACTTTAATAGTATTCTTAATAGTAGTGGGCTCCTCGTAAAGATTTATATTTCCGTCTTCTAATTTATTGACCCGTTAGTGTGTTATTAATTGCTAATTGATCTTGTTTTATGAGGTAACATTAGCTTGAGCACTTGCTTATAAGGTAGTTAATAAGGATTGAATTAAGTGCAGTATAAGTAATGTCATAAATCGATCCTGAGCTGCACCCTAATTGATATTGCTTATACATCAATGGCTAAAGTAGTTTGAAAATAAAAGTTACCAAGAAGGGGTTTTAAAAAAAGGTACCCTTATGCGGTTAAATAGGGGATGACAGTTTGTCTGGAAGTTCTGCATTTTTGACGACCTTCGATGTCAGACTTTGACGTCAGTTTCGGCTTAGTTTGTTACAAACACTTAGGACGAAGTAAGTATTTATTTTATTTTTAACCGACTTCGCAAAAAGGAGGAGGTTATAAATTCGGTTGGACGTTTTTTTTTTTTTTCTTAAGTTGTTATTGTTATTTCATTATATACTGCACCGATTGACGTCATCACGTCAACGCCGCCTGACGCTGAAAACCAGCGCCGAGGTTCTATCTCGCATAGGGTCGCAGCTTTATGCTGAGCGATGGCAGTTTTTCGTGGATATGACGCAAATATTTCCCCCAACTTGTTATTTTCGTGTATTTGTTATGTCTTTGCGTCATGTTTGCCACAAATAAACGTATTTTCATTCTTTCTTCTTTATAAGTAATAGTAATATAAAAAAATGTAGGTAATGTGAAAATGAATGCCCCCTGCCTACAGTACAATATAATCAAGGAAGAGCAATGAAGAGGAATCAGTGTGTGACAGACAATATCCGCTGTCGAGTGTCGACCATAATGAGCACCATTTTATGATCGATGAGGAAGCAGCCTCATGTCATCAACACTTGGGCAAGAAGTCGAGTCAACGCCTCCTCTTAGTGTAGGTAATAGTGGTGTTATTGCAGTTTATCTTAATGTGCCTGATGTCTCAAGTGATCTTTGGAGTGTTAAGTTAGGATTGGAATAATAGTGTACTGGACTTTGAGATAAGCCTGCCACACTTTTCCCCAAACACTGCAATTCCTGTAAACCTATTACAGGGTTATTAGTTATACGTCGGCAATTAAGGGGATGTAGGACAGGTCATTAGGTCATTTTCAACCAAATTACCCCTCATGACTCCTTTGCTAAAGTCAACCATTTTCGAGTACTTTGACATTTTATATTTTAAAATGTATGGAATAAAATGTCAAATGACTCGAAAATTATTAACATTTTCATAGGAGTCAAAAGGGAGGGGGGGGTGGTTGGGGGATGGTTTGTTGTAATGGCTTGTTGACGTATAACCAATAATCTTGTATCTAGGGCGACTAGAAATGTGTCAAAACAATACCCAATCCGAAACCCCAGAATTGAGGAACGCGGTAGTCCTTGGAAGGTGGACGAGAAAAGAGAGTCGTAGGAGGAAACAGTGAAGATAGAGACTGAAGAGACTGGTATATAATAGAAAGGAGGTTTCTACCTAGCAGTGGGTTAGGGCAAACTGTGTGTGTGTGTGTGATGGTGATAAAAAAGAAAGAGAGAAAAACATTTATATGCTACAGTTCATGAAACTGGCGGTGTGTCGTTCTGTAGTTTCTGCCTGCCCCATTGAAAAAAGGAGTGAGTTAATGTATACAGGTATGTAGTTCATGTAACACGCAAGGCACACCAACCAAAAACAATAGAGTGCTTTTATAGTGTGCTCTTCACGGTTGTGCCAAAAAGGTTTATTGCAGCAGTTATGCCAGACAGGTGCTGACTGACGCTGGTTTTCTAATTAATTACAAATCTTTTTAGTTTGCTCCTTAAGATTAGAATAATTGATGATGAATCTGTGACCGTTGGACACAAGGTTACAAATCATGCTGATGTCTTGTAACGAACACCTATCGTTGATGATGACCTAGCGACCGAATTCTCTTTGTTTATACGGTATTTAATCTTATCTTATTCTGTTATCTTTTACACTATACTCTCTCGATTAATTTGTAATAGTAAGTGCCTAAGTAGCCTTTACCTGTACAGTTTGGAAACTCATTTTTCATTCTGCCTAGCCTTTTCCCGATCATGTTGGGGTCGGCTTTCAGTCTAACCGGATGCAGCTGAATACCAGTATTTTACATGGAGCGACTGCCTATCTGACCTCCACAACCCAGTAACTGGGTAATACGATACCCCTTGGTAAGACTGGTTATCAGACTTTCGGGCTTCTGACGACTCGTAACGACTGTCAAAGATCCACGAATGACAGCCGGGTCCAACGGCTTACGTGCTTCGGGAAGCACGGAGGAGTCTTGGTATGTAAAGATGGTCACCCATCCACGGACCAACCCCGGCAAGCGCAGCTTAACCTGATGGATCGACCCGTGCGGCTGTTATTACTTAGCCAGGAGCTTCTCCACAGTTTGGAAACTGTTCCAAAATAAATGACGAAATGTCTAACAAACGAAGGTGTCGGTAGACAACTCAATTCAGATTTCTCAAAAAATTATCCACACCTTTTTTCCCGTTACTGCTTGTGTGAAAACCGCTACGTTTACTGTGCTTTAACACCTTAATTCATTCTCCCACATAATTCATGGGTGTACACCCATAACGTTATAATTAGTACATTTCTCATGGCTCATAAGTTTTGCCTATACCGTGTCACTGCGTCGGCGCAAGCCGTGGCATCAATGTTCTGTCAAAAGCGTTTAATTAACGATAGTTTACACTAAACGGTATATAACTGGCCAGTTGCATCGGTAAATGTGTCAATAGTGATGTCACGATAACTTGTTCTGGTACTCGTAACATGGTATTGGTACCGGTTCATCGTAGGGATGGGATCGATTGATTGAGTGTAGGAGAAAATTAATACTTAAATTCGCGAGGTTGAATTCTGAATTACTTTTAAAGGTTTTTCGATTCATCTTGATCGTTCATTTAATGGGAACTAAAGAACTGCTGCTACACATCAGTACAATATGATCATATGGCTGGAGTCGGAACTATCGTAATAATATACGCAAATGGCTTCAGAAAATAACCCAGAAATTAACTTAACAAGCTCCAAAAACAGTAAATAGCTGATTCCAATTATTTAGGTCTAATTTCAAAACAGTCCTTTTGCAGATACGACAAAATATTTTAATGGTCCCGAATCAACAAATCGGGAAACAATCAACAATCCAGAAAGTCGCACCTTGAATCGCAACCGAATCGAATCGCATCCCTATTTTGTATTGGATCGCGTGAAATCTCTAATTAAGTTCGATTGTAAGTGTGTTGACCATTTAAGGCTTGTAACAGATGCACCGACGGCCCGTTAATACTGGCGTTTCTTTCATTAGAGCCTAAGCTAGCGGTTCTTGTGATATAATTGGACGCCGCGTGCCTTTCCTTAGGCTGGAGGTTGCTAAATCACACTTATCTGGTAATGTTGTGCTGTTTGATGTCGTGTTAAGATTGATTGTATGATTGCTGGGCATGTTGGTTTATTGCTTTCAATAGCGGTCTGAGGATTGCTGTTGAACTTGATTCTTCTTAATGGTCAGTAAATTCTAACATGATAAGTTACGTATACGTCATTAAAAATGTAGATGATATGAGTTAAAATTGGGAGACTGCCTACTGAGATGACCGCTAATAGAGATGTACTGAAGAAGACTTGCAGGGTCTACCCCAAATAAATGGGAGAAGTATGATGATGATCAAGATACATGAAAGAGTAATTAAGCTGAGGGCCGATTTTTCCAGCGTCAAATAACTATTAAGTACCTGAGGAATAAAAATGGCGGTTTGACAGGTTTTGTATAGAAAATATGTCAAACCGCAATATTTCAAAAGTTTTTTATTGTGTCTGTAATTATCGGCATATGACAGGTTAATCTTAAAAAATCTGAGTTACGATTTACGAGTACAAACAGTTAATGGAATTCGAAAGTAAATGCGCAAGTAACTAAACAATTAACACACCAACAGTGACTCATAGATTACCCAACTAAAAACACAAGCAATGATTGACATTTCTGAGAAGAAAATCTCTATTAAATTACAGAATACGTACATGGCTACTGCCCTACATTTTACATTCCGTAAATAGAGAACTCGATTTTTTCTCGATATCTGTATCGATATAGAGATCGATACAATATATCATCGAGAACCGGTCGGGAAAGCCTGGGAAATATCACGGGAAATTGGGGAAACTATCTCGTAATGATTATGTCACGATGATGATTGATGATCAGCCGTTATGAAGTGAAAACATCACGGAGCGTCGTGTTGCGAATCTTGATTAGATTGCTTAATTACTTTTTGTTTCTATTTGCTGACGTTTTGAGAAGTAAGAAGTAAACTTGGTAATGGACTGCCATCTTCATCTTTACATTGACTATAGGTACCTCTGCGGGGTAATTACATCACACAAACAATTTTTTTTTTTTTGACAGTTCGCCACGTTCATTGCGTGTGTCAATGGATTAGAAATATCCTTCTAAACTCTCGGATTGTTACTCAATTAGGGTGCTGGTCCTTTGGGTAAAAAATAGTTGTGTGTCAATGTTTTATTGAAGTCTTGCTGTCAGTAGAATTGACATTATCGAAGAAATTGCTGGCGATTTATTTTTGGCGGCACAGGCTTTAAAATAAACGTTTCGTCCTATCATAAATGCGACGCTTGGCAGTTTTTTTAAAATAAATCTTAGTTTAATATGGGGGCATTTTGTTTATACAATCCGGAAGTGTATGAAAGAACAAGCGGTCAGTTTAATTTTTACATGGGTTGTTATCCACGGACCACAAAGTTGAACTCATAAAATATACACTTCCTTGTAGTATTTTATAAACAGTTTAAATTAAACGATAAATTGCTTTTAATGATCCATCTAGATTTTTTTCGTAAAGGTTTTAAACATTGGTACTTTGGTACAGAAGATCAAACATAAACATAACATCACAGCTGTATTCCCCGAAGGTTTAGGCAGAGAGGGTACCTATAGGACCTATACATTTCGCCAGTTATGTTTGAATTAAAAATCTTTAAAAAAAAACGCGTAAAGTCCCATGTAATAGGGGTGATCGGGCACAATCCAGACTCCGGGATGCTACTGAAATATCCATATGGAAAAATCCAATAACACTTTGCACGACCCGGGAATCGAACTCAGGACCTCATGCTCAGCAGTAGCGCTTGCGACCACTACCAACGAGATTTTTCTTTTTGTAAAACCGTCGTTACCAAAATGCGGCCTCTATCAAATTCAAATCAGTCTATCACCAACTTGAATTTGTTCACGCATCAATGACCACCGCTTTTTTATCCGAGGCCGTTGAATTCGTGGGTTGCTTGCTCTCCATTCAAAATTCGAACAGCTGTCTGCGCCATGTTTTGTCTCCGATGATGTTTCTGGAAGTGACCAATGAGGTTCTTTTGTTGTGTCGTTCTGTAATTAAACATCGTCGGAAGCGGTTGCAAAATCTTGGCGTAAAACAATCGCCTTTGTTTTTATTGATTCGATCGAGACCAAGTAGTGGACATTAATTGTTTGTTACAATTTTATACGTAGGTATACTATGCGATGCAATGTTTTTATAGAAGCATTGAATTGATATTGTTTTTTAATAATCTTAGTAATAATATTATGTACATCGCTCGCACATTTTTCCGTATCTTGATCTTGTGTCGAAATGCGAACAAACCAAAACACGCATCTACCGATTCTAATTCAAAGGCTCTTCCAGTAGCTATTTCAAGTTCTAAAACACGAACAGGTGATTGACAAGTGCAGTGCGCAGACGCATCGATTCGACTCCCACACACGTGTGAGCTATGATGTCATTGCGCCGAACGGTACTTAATGGTGGGAGATACTACCCGCATAATTTTAGAGATTCCGTTAAACTAATCACTATGATTGTAGTTATGTAAGCCTGAGTTACTGACCTACAAGTACTTTGTGCGTAAATTATAATTTATGATGCATTTCGTAGTAAGATTCGTATCTAGCTATCTACTTAAAAGTTCAGCTTTTGACATTTTTGCGTGTTTTGTTTTCTTAGTGATAAGCAAAGAATGTGACAGAGAGTATTTTTTTTTAATGCAAGAATTTTGGAAAACAATGTACTTATTAAATAATTCGCCATTTTTTTTTTTTTTTACTAAATTATATTATCACATTCATTTTTTTTTATTTTGTTCGGTAACATGACTAGGAAAAGTTAATCAAGTATTATAACCACGTTATAAATTCAATTTAAACTTACATATTAAATAACTTGATTGATAACACGATGCATTTTCCATTTCAGGTAAGGTATACTTCGATTAATCACACTCAATGCTGGCTCCATTTAATTATGTAAGTTCCTGCGACCTACTTCGGCGTTAGTTATTAAATGTAAGTAATATTTAATAACTTGAAAGCTGACCCTTAATCAGCCTAAAATGTGTACCGACCGGCCAACCGTGGAAATAATTCTTTTTTTGTAGGGTTTAGGGACTAATAGGCTGGAAAACCCGTGGTCTTTTATACTTGCAGGCACTTTAATTGGTATTCAATCTACTTAGCCTTTTCCCAACTATCTTGGGGTCGGCTTCCAGTCTAACCGGATGTAGCTGAATAATATTTTACATGAAACCACTGCCTATCTGACCTCCACAAACCAATAGCTGGATAATAGCCTTCATAATAGCCAAATATTGCACGAAAAGCAGAAAAAGTCTATGCCGTAACACAAAACCTGCACAAAGCGCAAGTCATTTGTCATCGTATTATGTCATTACCTCACAATTCTAATAAAAAAGAAAGATTTTCTAAGAAAGTTGAGCGCGATCCGCTGCCGGTGAATCCGTGCGTGTGCGCAGGCCGCAGAGCGCGGCGCCCGCGCCTCTCAAACTCTCAAGACGTGTTCATTAGTGCACATTAATCATTCCTAGTACACCCGACTAGAATAACGTGATATTTACACTAACTCGCTCGTATGGAAAGATGATTTCCGACAGTTTACACACATCAGAGCGCAGAAAATAACCCATACAACAAATAAAACAAAATTAATATTTAGGATTGGTGTTTATTGTAGAGGAAGTTCTCTGATTATGATTAATTGTATGCCGGAATAAAAACAGATTTAATCAACGTCTCATCATCGGTCAATTTCTCGGCTCTACTCTTTAATCTTCGGCGGCCATCTTCGGTCGACATTACGATAGCGAAAGTGAATCCGGCTTTGAATAATATTCGCGAGGATATTGTTCACAGCGTGAGTTTGCCGCCATGTTGGCCTCTCTTTTGTACTTCCAACGAGATAAATTACTCTTTGTAAAAAAAATACTCTCGATTCTCGACCTTAAGAGGACAGCAGACCATAAGTAACAGTTGCCATGTAGACAGTACCAAAATCATTTGAAATTCGAGCATATTTCCACCATAATGCTGATATTCGAATTGAGAACTATTTAGGGAAGCAAGAGAAGGCGGGAAACACGAGAAAAGACGTTATTTCACAGAAGTTATTTATAGACGAGCATGAAAACCGTTTTAATAAATGTAAAATGTGATTTAAATTACCTTTTTTACTGACATAATTAATTCTACCGTTAACTGATATGAAAAATGATTAAGTACCTTTTCCATTAACAATAAGCGCTCCTCCGAATTTTTTATTCAAATTAGGGTCACATCAGCATTTCATAATTTCCAGAAATTACGACCCTTTCATGCTCTTGTCACATTCATCGAAATTAAACGGAAGGGACCTCCAGTACCTACTATTTTGTTTAAAGCTTTTATTTAACTTCACTTGTATGTATGTCCTGGAATATTGCAATCAATATTTCACCCACTTTCACTGAAGCTATCGGGCTGAAATTTGGCATACGTGTTTGGTTCTCGTGACAATGCATGATAAAAGCTTTTTTTTTGTTTAATTTTTAAAAAGCTTTTATTATGACATAGTTTAAGTTCATTACCATCTTTAAGGAAAAAGGTTTCCATCGTGTACAGTGCAACCAACTTATGACTATGGTTATTGCGTTTTTCCATAGTAATAGAGGTCATTGCCCTTTTCTTAATATCTCTTCGTAGGAACCCGAACAATAACCTATGTAGGTATAATTTTTCATAAGTTTTATACGATGAGGATCACGATAGATATCCAGGACGTTAATGGAATTTGTTTCCGTTTTTCTTATCAAGAGTGGTAGAAAATTTAGGTGGGTCAATGACCGCTATTGCTATGCTAAAAAGCAACAACTATAGCAAATAATTTGTGTTTATGTTCAGCAATATTAGTAAATCAAAACAATCACAGCTTACTATCAAGTTGAATACATTACTAACGCAAACACGGCGAACAAACAATAATAACGATATTAATATTAATTCTGTGATTATCTTGGAAGCCAAATACGGCTTGATTAGAACTATTGTTTACCAAGTTTTGGTAATACGCCAGCTATGCCTGCATAATCTCTACGAGTAATCATGTAGGTGGGTATTAATAGAACCTAACTTACCTTTGTTTGTTGGTAGGTACGGAAAATCAATTGGCCAAATCTTTATAACTAACCAGCACTCCAATTGCGTAATACAATTTAAAAAAAAAATGCTATTCCACTGCTCCATATGTTTGAACTGTCAAAATTGAACGCTTGGGGGGGCTTATGACTCGCTGTGGACGTCTTTCAGCTGAAATGATGATTATTTTTGAAAAAAATTGTCTGCTCTCAACAACGTAATGAATATTATTCAATTTTCTTAAAGAAAGGCAGTTTCATTGCAAGTGTGTTACGCAATTACCCCGCTAATCTCCAAGAGCAAGGAGGATTTTACTGTTTTCTTTGCTTTACTTTTCGGGGCTTCGTTTATAAGCTGACATTGACGCTGTGGCTGACGAGAATGGTCGAAATGCCGGTGTCAGAAGAACGGCTAGCAGAATCCTCTTTTCCCTGAAAATATTCTGACGATTTGAAGAGCTGGCACATCGGCAAGCCTTTCAGCTTGGCTGACTGTCGGAGTTTCTCAGTATCATCTTTATTGGAGCCTCTTTTAGCTATCTAATATAATAACACACACATAATCAGCTTGTAACGTTCCGCTGGGATACAGGCTCTCGGTGAGAGGCAATGGGTCATAATATACCACGCAGGCCCAGTACGGGTTGGGAGATAGTGCGGGATAAAAAATAGGTAGGTACCTACACGATTTCGAAATATCAGATAAATTAGAATTTAGTAGCCTGCCAACTCATTCTGAATAATCTCTATTACTTACGTGAAATCAAGTATGTCAGTGTTTCCGCGAAGATAATCCTGTTATTTTCAGTGAGTGTCGTAAAATTAAGGACTGTTTCTAGTTTATAAATGACAGCACCCAACCGTGTTCTAATAATGTTATAGCGAGACTATCAATCAGTCTGACCAAGGCGCTTATTATTACAAAATCCTGCACTTAGTTGCATGACCGAATACCGAATCTTCCTTATTATCGTTTGGTCAAAGTGCTGTTCAATCAAATGGTGTTTGCGTCCAGTGCGGAAAGCGCTTAAAACTTAACATATATAGACAAACAGAGCGATTAAAAAGAAATCTTCCAGATAATCATAAAAATGATTAATTTATTATAATTGGTTATTAAAACAAAATTACAACGCCAAAATCGAAAGTGTTTACCAAATTATCTAGTTAATGAGACCGGTTCATTCAATTGAATGAAACAATTTATCGTTCGGTCTATTTCGGTCGCTAGTATGAAAGTGAATTAGCAACAGTATTTCGGTCAGCCACGCCTTTACGAGTGAACTTGTTAATGAATGGTTAAAAGCCTCTTAAAGTAACATAGAACTTTGTTGTTTAAAACTTAGTACTCGTTCATAGAATGAGATGTTTTTGGTATGAAACCGTGCAAATGAAAACTTTTTATGACTTGAGTTTTCTCTCAACAACGCTAAGTAAAATGATGATAAGCCTTTTACCATAAAGTGTAGTACTTACTTGTTCTTTTGTTTTAAAAAGTAACCTTATCCTGCGTTTTTTTTTTTATTAATGTTCTTTATGGCATCTCTCTAGGTCATGAACTCATGAGCTATCCGAATAGGAAAATTGACCGCTGTTACGATATGTAATATTTTCTAGCTTTAAACTGCGAAAGTTCGCTTTTTTTTTTGTTGTTTTTTTTTCATATTCTTTATGGCACCTCTTTAGTTATGAGTTATGCGAATATCAAAAAGTATTTGGCCTAGGTCTTAAGGGGGAGGCGTGTAAATTGATTCGCTGTTACATTGTTTAATAGAAGCTATGCTCACTTTTTGTTAGCTTATAGATATTTCCCAGACCCGGCTGTCGTCCGTGGATCTTTGACAGACGTTACGGTTCGTCACAAGCCCGAAAGTCTGACAACCAGTCTTACCAAGGGGTATCGTATTACCCGGTTACTGGGTTGTGGAGGTCAGATAGGCAGTCGCTGTATGTAAAATACTGGTATTCGGCTGCATCCGGTTAGACTAGAGGCCGACCCCAACGTAGTTGGGAAAAGGCTATATAGATTGATACAAACCGCAATGGTTTCGCTACTAATTTGTAAAACGCTTTAAACTAAACTAACCAGTACGTACTGCGCTGTACTGCATTACACTGTGATTTACTAGTTGCCGCTGCAACAACTGTTAATGTATTGAGAAATTGTAGGGTTAATGTTAGCACTTAACCCGTATCTGCTGCTATCGATAACGTAATGTTCTTATACAGGGTGTTCTAAAAGGATTGGACTATACAGGCTGATGTTTGAGATGTAGGAAGTTTTATAGCTGACTTCTAGACGAGACTATAAAGTTTACGGCTACAGGCTTGTTATGGACGTGTTTGAAGTGTGAGGGAAGTATCTAGGGTAGATTGGTTACAGAAGGCGAAGAAACGTTCCACGTTGAGTGTCGTGAATCTAAGAATAGCTCATTGCTATATTTTGTGTTTTTTTTAAAACTATCAAACTAACTTTAATGGAGTCGTATGAAAACAGATTTTATGACAATGCTTCGCCCGCGTGGATATCGGAAAATATGCAATTTATACATTGTTTTCTTATAACTCTATTGGTTTACGCAGCGATTTATTCCGTTCTACTACAATACATCTAATACCACTGGTATTTGTTTGAACTCATATTTATTTTCTATTCCGAACGAATACCATTGTTTGAACTAATACCAAAACAAGTTTGTTTGTTTGTTACTCTTTCACGCTAAAACGGCTGAACGGATTTGGATGAAATTTGGCACATGAGTAGACGATGACCTGGAAAAGGGCATAGGCTACTTTTTATCCTGGATCGCAGACGAAGTCGCGGGCAACAGCTTCTCTAAAATAAATAAAAAACCTTGAAAATATGTGTTTACATAAAACGAATAAGAGATCAAATAAAATGATAGCATCATTTTACTTTGATCATTCATCACAATTTAAACTAAGTACATAATATTTGAACAAAGTTTTTTGCCCGTGTTACCTACATTATGTTACTGAATCATATTCTTTAATTTCAATACAAACCGTTACTAATTTAAAAAAAGAATCATCCAATAATGATTGTGTATTTTAATGATACTCTAATATGCTTAGGTTAAGAAGTCGACCTCAATTCAACTTTCTAGCAGTAACGATAAGAATTAAGGCAATCTAAAGAGAATGAGTAATACAAATAATACAATCGAGAATTATGAAGATTGGCGTAAGTGGGACACCAAAGTAAGCCATTGTTCGATGGTGTTGACTTGCCGATTCGATTCTCGATTCTTTTGAATCGATTCAATGTTCGTTTGTATTTGACGCCATTTTGTTGAAAAAGATTTTCATGATCTCGTGTCTCGCTTGAGTGTGTTTTATTACGACTTTGTCATTTAATATGACTTATTTGATTATGTATCCTAATTAAAAAAAACGCTATAAAAACATGGGAAACTAATTTAATGAGTTTTTTATTCATTACCAAGACATTGATATCAAGTTTTTTTATGTGCTTATTAATCATTAATAGTTTATTGACTTCCATTTTAAACTTCCTACGTCAAAGAGGTACTTATACTGCCTTCATTAAAATCTATTGAGTATTGTGGTAGATACTAGTTGAGTTTGAACTATGAAGAAGTCAGTTAGAAAAGTAGATGTTTTTTATCCTTCTCATTATCATAGTTACAGCGGAAAGACGTGCACTGCTTGACATAGCCCTCCCCCAAGTGTTGTCGCCACATTAACCGATCCCGTGCTTCTCACATCCAGCGGATTTTTGTGACCTGGTCATCGGTCCACCATGTAGAAGGCCATTCTTTGCGCTTCCGGTACGTGATCGTCACTCCAGATCCTTTCGGCCCCACCGGCCATCTGTTCTGCGAGCAATGTGCTACGCCCACTAACTACCACTTAAGTTTGCCACTTAAGCAATTGTTCTTTTTATGCCGGTTACTTTAATTTAAATGTATGAGTGTTCAATTATGGACTATAATTATGTCTGAAATAAATTAATAAAAAATAATTATTTCTTCACATAACCTGCTTAGCCTTTTTCCGACCATGTTGGGCTTCCAGTCTAACCGGATGAAGCTGAACTGCTGAATACCAGTATCTTACATGGAGCGACTGCCTATCTGAGCTCCACAACCCAGTTGGGTTGTTGAAGGTCCAGTAACTGGATAACACGATACACTTTGATAAGACTGGTTGTCAGACTTTCGGGCTTCTAACGACTCGTCACGACTACCGGTGTCGGTTAATTTAATTCTTCTGCCAACATTAAATAGTAAGTACCTATATAAGTAAATAATTCCTGCCTCAAGCTAACGACTCCATAAAACCTTGACTACTGCATTACCTACTAACTAAACTAGCATAGTGTTAACCTATATTTGTTATCGAGTAGCCGTGTCGTAATATTTACCGTCGAATGTTCTCACGGCGAGTGGAATCGATTCCGTTAATAGTTACAAGTTGGTACGGTTAGACACGGGTAGTTTTTGTTTGTGATTCTAGTTTGGCAGTGGCTAGTTGTCCACTAGAGTTGTGTAATGGATTTGAAGGAGTTTAATTTTGTGTTGATTTATTTGTGTGACAATTAAGGTGAATAAATGTGCTAAGGACGCAATTTGTGTTACTGTCTCAATAATAGCATGATCATAAGGTACCTATTTGCAGTTCACGTGAAAACATTTAGGTCCAGGATGAGTTCTTGAGATGGGTCATTGGTAAAACAGAAAAACCGACTAAGTGTAAGTCAGGAGAAACGAGACAAGTAAAACAGCAATCAATTTGAGGTATTTTTCCAAAGAATTTTCTCATTAGTAACTAAACATCTAAATGTAATGAACCATTTAACTGCAATCGATCTTCAATTTAAATTCCTATTTTATTGACATCTTTTATAGTCTGTCGTAAAGTTTTAAAGTTGAGAACTATCTTTGTCAGCGGATTGGTCAGGTAAACGATTTACTGCGATATTCTGTAATGATGTAACTTGGAACTTTGAGAGCATTTGATGATTAATTTCTTATTTTACTTAATTGGTGTCTAAAGCAACTGTTGCAACATTTTATATCACTTGTCAAACTTGACTTTAAATTATTTTGTCTGATTTGTTTTAATTAAGTTAATAATTTAATGTCGTTGGTTTTAATTTAAGAATCTAACGGTGTTTTGTAGGCCTTCGATAATTGATAACAGAGTTATTAAGAAAAAACAATTTTACTGAAAGGAAAAAAAAAGATACGACTTTTTGCGAAGACAGCAATGATAAGTTGTGACAGCGTTGAGTAATTTTTCCTTTTTCAAATTATGCAAATCTAAATAATTTAATGTAGATGATGTGATTCGCGGCAAAACTGAATTTTAAATTATTTAAATAAAGACTAAAAATAAACAGAAGTTATCTCACCACTAAATGCCAAACTAAAGTATGTAAGTACGGCCGACATATTACGTGAGTCAGTATTTAAATATTAAGTGTCCAATCGTGTTTATGAGCGTGGTTTAATTAACAATAGCTTCGTTTTATTGTTACTACACTTTTAGTTCATTTCTGGATAGATAAAGTACAATTTTATCTCTTGCACTAGTGGCTTAGTGTTGAGATTTTGTGACGTCTGAAACTTTGCTTATTACATAACATAACATCACGCCTGTAATCCCCGAGGGTCTAGGCATAGGTATACCTATAGTACACCCACATTGCGCCAGTTATGTTTAAGTCTCATGTAATAGGGGGAGAGCCTATGACCATCAGCCAATCACAAATCCAGACTACGGGATGCTACTGAGAGATACCTGATGGAAAACCCCATAAAACACTGCCCGACCGGGAGAATCGAAGTCAGGACCTCCTGCTCAACAGTAGCGTGTTTATTATAATTATAAAGAACACGTAAATCCAACTGTCTTCCCCTTAATGCGAAAATAACCGACTTTTAAAGATTTTATACGAAAGATCACGTCTACACGAGTGTATTGGTTTTATGCCTTTCCCCAGTCAGTAAATAATACTTCGATTTAAATTAGAATATGGCAGTTTAGCTTAAAGGCTCGAGCATACTGGCGCGACTTGTCTCGCGAAGCGTCACCGGTAATTTGTTCTACCGTGAAGATTTCTTAGTAATTGTATTATTAAAGTCGCGTTCGTCTGTTTGCGCCTTAAATCTATTTTATCCCTTGAACTTTCTTTTTTTGTATAGAAACACTATGGTATGGACGTAACTCATATCAAAGGTAAAACAAAAGCAGAAGCCGGAAAGCCAAAGTCCAAACTAGTAAACGTTTATCCGGTCGGTGACTGACTAAACAAATAACATAATGACTCCTGATAAAGAAACTCTTTGGTGCCATTCGGGATGAACGGACATCCTTCGAACTCCTGATTACTTCCTTCCATTTTCTTTGGAGGATAATTTAAGCAAAAGACTGTTAAAAAAGATCATAGGATAGTTAATTTTTCAGTTCTCGAAATTTCAATGATGCTGATGAAAATAAACGAAAAAAGTAATACAGTTTTAAGGAAAATCATAATAGACTTATAATAACATAATATACCACTTTTTTTTAAAGCTAACATGATCAACCCCTTGACTGCAATTGTTGTCAACTACCAATCGATTTTTTGATGTGGTTTAGGTTTTAAAAATCGAACCGTATCTTGCAGGATTGCTCAAACTGCAACCAACAAAAATGTCTTTAGTATTGTTATAAAAAAATAAAAAAATGCAACAAGCATGTTTACAGAAGTAAGACGAGATTATCAGTTGTAGGTCACGTGACATCATATTGTTACATTTTACACCAGTGAAAGTAATTCAGATGTAAAAGTTTACGTAAGAAAATATTAAAATTGGTTTTATTAACCGTACTTTACCTGTAATGAAAACGAAACTAAATTGTTATGGTTATGATAATATATTTATTGATTTCTTTAATAATAAAATATGTATGTTTTTAATGGTATGAATTAAAATTTGGATTTCCTCATGTTTTGAAACGTCAGATTTCTGTAAAAAGGGCCTAGATTAAAACAATACTATCTTTAAGATCCTAGTACTTACCTTTTTCTATTGTGTAAAACGAACCAGCAAAATGCCATGGAGTTAGGCCGTTGGCTAGAGCTGTAAAGTATTTTCGAAACTCGGGTCAGAGTAACATTCGATTGCCCAAGTTTCATTGCTCCTAGACCACGACTAACAGTTTCCTTATGACTTTTATATCACAAGCTTGTAACTAACTTGCTAACAGCCACGCCCATTAAAATGTTCCACGAACCACGTCGATTAGGTAGGTACTTACAGTTTTCCTTCTAGAGTAATCATCATTCCCTTATTGCTCAATTTATTTGGAGTCAGTGCAACATGTATTTTTCTTCCATACTTCTCTATTAGTCGTCACCTTTCCAGCCATACCATCTTTCACACAATCCATCCATCGTTTCTTTGGTTTTTCCTTTATAACCATCCACATAGGTACTCAAAACTTTCCTCACGATAGTTTCCTCATTCCTCCGCATCACATGCCCATACGGTCGATTTCCACACAACTTTTCCTTCGAGGGACTAGTCAAAAAAGTTGATAAGATAAAACTTAGCTTGGCCGGTTTATCAGCGAAAGTGTTATTAATATTTATTTTTAGTGTTGCAAGTTGCAAGACATGTTTACTTTTAGTGTAATTGATTTGATTGCTTAGATACCGTTTTCCAACGATTTCAACATAAATGATAATACAAATTAGTGTATCATTTTCTAGTAATATCGAGAGTGTCATGTTACGTATTTTTGATTATTATGATGAATAATGTTGTGCTTTTTCTGTTTTTGCCCGTGAGAACCTATAATTACGCCTATGTTATCTATAAAATTGTTATACTTGTTGGCTTTCCTGCACTTATATATAAATAAATAAATAACCAGTCCTTGAAATTGACTTTCTTCGAAAAATGCAATAAGTAACTACAATTTCAAGTCACACCCCATGCCAATGCAATATGACTTGATTGGCATGTCAGATATGAATGTGAAAAGTAAAATCTTAATTCTATGTCCAAAAATTAACCATTCCTCCTTGTGATCGATAAACTTGTCGCAGTATTTACCTTTCCGTGTCCAATTAATATCGATTTCTCTGACAACATTGTTTGTTGTTATTTGTGTTTCGATCGCTTTCTTTCTACGTGAATTCTTAATGACCATATTTTATTTTTAACTGCACCGTGTAGGTTCTAACAGGGCTGGCGTGTGAGGGTTATGTAAATCTATGTCTATACTTTATAATAATATTATAATAAAGCTGAAGTCTTTGTTTGAACGCGCTAATCTCTGGAACTACCAGTCGGATTTGATAGCCGATCTCGAGGACGGTTATAGGTTATATAACATCACGCTGCGATTTTTAGGAGCCGAGCATAAATAACGCAAAAAAAAGTCTGAAAGAACTCTAAGCGTAAATGAAGTAATAACGCGGGCGAGTGATGCGATGCGATGCGACGCGGTGGGCCAGGGGCCGAAATTTCACGCGGAAGAAGTTGCGGGCAGAATCTAGTGATCAATATTTTTATTTTTAACTGCACCGTGTAGATTCTAAGAGCGTGTGAGGGTTAATGTGTGTAATAAAGTCGTATGTTATACGATCGCAAGTCAAACGTGACGCCAAACGTGACCTGTGGCGGTGTGCTGATACTTTGTCACGTAATGTTTTGGATATCCTTACCTTTGTTTTGATTATATTTTAATAGGTAACGAAAGAGGGTATCAAAACGTTGCTCCGTTGTATTGATGATTAACGATCATCGCGTTTAATTGGAACTGTTTTAGATGGCATGTGCTTTATGGCTGCCAATATCCACTCCCTAAATCCATTTTTGTTGTGTCTTTTTAATTTTATGTTTTTTGTGCCTGCTATTTATGATCCATTGCTGGTCGAAATTAATGATTTTTTATTTATTTATTGTAAGTAATCATTTGTCGGGTTCAAAATAATGGAGCCATGATTTTTTTAAACAGTTCGAACATAATATTTTATGAGTTTTCAAACTACATTCTTCACAATCTGTGACGCCCATATCTACAACACAATCATTGACAAGACACATCGTAGGCGTAACGAGAGACCTTGTTATAAGACAAATAATTTATTTTCTTATTTTACCGGAAGATAAAACATAATGACACAAGTTTATTCAAGCGATATCGACGGGGACGGATCGCTAGTTTTCAATAAAATGTTGGTGACATTACGCGTGTAAAGTCATAATCAGATATAAGCGATATCGCTGTAGCGATGATCGGTAGCGATACTGGTCCAAAGTGACAAACCAGATGGAGGACCAATATCGCTACCGCGTGCGACAGCGATATCACTTATAACTGAATATGGCTTTACACGTGTACTTTTACACTCATCATCTGCCTAGTCTTTTCCCAACTCTGTTGGGGTCGGCTTCCAATCTAACCGGATGCAGCTGAATACCAGTATTTTACATGTCGGTACTGCCTATCTGACCTCCACAGCCCAGTTACTGGGTAATACGCTTATAAAGACTGGTTGTCAGACTTTCTGGGTCAAAGATCCACGACCAGGACCAACGGCTTAACGTGCTTTCGGTGTATGTAACTTATTTAGATTGAGAACTTGTATAGATACACATTTAAAAATAAAGTCACCTTTCGTTTCCATCTTTTGTGACCAAGTTGTTCGTCTATTTGACTTGGTTTTCACAATCATTTAGAGAACTTAGGATGAAGCCAAGCCTTTCTGCTCCCCGAACAAAACTCTTCGTCGGCAGACAACTCATTTTGCGTCGCCGTGTGAATCAAATAGGACTTTTGTATGAAACCGAATGCAGCAGAATTTCTGCGACCGAAATTCTGGGACTCACGACTCACAAAATTACGTTCGTTTGGCCTCACAATTACTCAAGAAGACTTATGTGCATAATACATTAATATTAAAACCGTGCAAAGCATGGCCGAATTGCTCTAGAAACTAGTTAGATATAATCGCTTGGGATATTTCACAGATCGCGTCGCGTTCTTGTGTAGTCCCTGCCTAAAGGCGTGTTCTAAGATATCGAGGGATATTTCGCAAGCGGTCGCCTGCGCAGGGAACTGAGTGAACTTTAGCTGGCAAAGTAATAAAGATCGCAGCGACAGGTTGACGGGGTCAACCCCGCTGGTAATCGAGATACTTCGGCTGATAGGTGATGCAAACTGTTTTAGAGATTTGTAAGTGAAAATCGATGGAGAATTTGTTATGGCATTCTTTGTGAGAGAGTTATTGGGTTTGAAGGTACTTTTTATGTACAACGTTCTTTTGTTTCTTCAGCAAAGGAAAAGCACTGTGTTTAGGGCCCAGATTTTTTGTTTGTTGAATACGGAGACGGAGAGGATGTATTAGGTGCATAATCTCATATCATCATAAATCTGGCAAATACTTTAGTGGTAAGGCAATATCACCGATGTTATGATCATTTCATAATTTTATGGAAAACTTCCTTATTGAATTTCTTTTGAATCCAGTTTTAAGGAATATCACATAATGTATCTTAAATAACTTGAGATCGAAACAGAATAAAGAATTTTCATTTTATATCCTTACTTGTATCGATTCTGGTTAATCTTGTTTTGTACGATTTATTTTCCCGATCAGAGGAGTTAGAAAACATGTCGGGTCATCTCCGAGTCACGTCGCCATTCGGAGCCATAGCTCCAACAGGCAGGTTACAGGCTATAAAAATAACTTTTATTCTTGCAGACCAGACTTAGCTGGAACTATTTAAATCAGATCTTGAAACGAAATAGAGATAATGAAATGAGAATTCAAAGTTATTGCTTCAAAAGACAGGGATTCAGAGACGAACTTTTGCTCAATATGGTATTGCTTTAAAACAACTTCGTACAAGGAGCTTTTGGTACGTGGCCAACATCTTAACTAACGCTGCCATCTTGATTTTTCAATCAAGATGTTTCTTATATATTTAGGTATAGAAATTCAGATACGATGTAAAAATTGTTATTGAATAAATAAATTGAATACAATTTTACAAAAAAAAAATTGCAAATGTTTACAAACAACTTACGGCAGGATCTTTTGGTGATTGTGTGACATTGACAGGGGGGCCAACGTCACACAAGCGGTGTACGAAAAGATTCTTTCGTAAGTAATCCTCATTGGTGACAAAACGAAATAAATAAAAACCCTCGGAAGTAACAAGCTAAGATTTGCGACATAAAATAATTACACAGAACAGAACATTAATTTAAATCTAACTCCTTAAGGCATATTCGTAAATGATAGTGTCTGACCATAAATTATAAAGCAACACTCGAACCATAGACCATACACTACTTGATCACAGGAAAAGGTGTCAAACTAAAATTAATTTGATTGCTTCAAGATTACCGAGCAATAAGGCCGGAGGACACGAGCGGCAATTCCTGCAAGTTGGAACAAGTGATAATTGTGGGTACTTGGACTTTCACCCGTGTGTATAGCCCGGGGTTTATTGCGATTGCCGTCTACTTCAATTGAAATTGTTCTGCAGTTAGATTTAGTTTGTTTAACTAACTGATCGCGATAAAATGTGCTTTGTTAGGTTAAACCTTTGCTTATTCTGTGATTGGTAGTGGGATTAAGTGTTATTAAACTAACACTAATCGGAATTTGAGTTCTTGTAAAATGGGAGATTTTTTTTTGTTGCGAGATAGGCTATAAGCCATATTGTTGACCTCGATTTCGCCTGATGTAAAGACAATGGATGAGGTCTAGCAGATAAAGGATTAACGTTAAGCAAGTTATTATATGAAGCTAGTAAATCTGCAGAACCAAAAATCTCCAATGTCTATATATGAGAAATAACCATACAAAATAGGCTATGTATATTTTAAACAGACACTCACTGTATCTGAAAATTGCTTGTTACAAGTCAGTAACAATTGCAAAATACGTTGTCGGAATGTAACTTCAGAACAGTTATATTCAGGCCAGAGACGACGTCTAATTAACACACTGAAATAAACAAATAACCAAAAATATTAAAATAATACTCTCCTAAAGTGGGCGGACAGAAGCTGTCAATATTGATGAACACGAAGCTTATATTACAGATAAAGATCACAAGATGTCTGTCATTAAGCAAGCACTTTATCACATTTTGTAAAAGGTTAGCTCCATATATAACATAATCACTTATAAGTCAGTATCCATTGTTCTTGTTGCAATGACGATTAGTGCTGTCGCTTAATGATACATTTTTAGTACTTAAATATCGCTATGATTGTCGAACGACACCAGGAAATCAATCGGCTCCATCGATTTTAACTACTATCCAATAGTAGTACATTGAAACTGTCGTAGATTTTAATAGTATTATGTGAGCATGTAGAATCCACTGTACATATATATATGGCACTGCCCAGTCCACTATACATATTATATTATAGCCTTACCTTGCTCAAATTGTCATGCTTGGCTTAGGACATAAATAATGCAGTTTGTTCTTTTCAGTGCATAGTAGTTTGCTGCTGATCATTGATTAGTTTTGCCTAAATCTCTGCATGTTTTAAACCTACATATTTTTCCCACTACTGATTTAATGTTTTTCTCTGTAAGACTTATATTTCATCTTCCTCCCAACCTTTTCTTACCAGTTGTACAAGTCCAAGTCATTGCGCAAGCGTTTCTTCTAATTTTTGAGATTCATGATCAATAGTGCAATATCTATGCCAATAGTAGTTTCAATTACTCTTAAACCGTTACCGATCATAGCCGTGACCTCCTATGCGTTTGAACTTTTCAATTTAGTTCAACACAAATTCACTTGTATAAGAATTACAAGATCATCTATCTGTAGATCTTCAAGATATGGTTATCCGTATTTATTCGACTTTCATTTGTTTTTAGTAATGTGCCAATATAACAGTCTTATTCGTCTTTCGTAATATCTATCTATTCATACATTGAAGTCGCGTTTCGTGTCTAAAGTGTGTGACCGGGTTGTTTTTCTAAATTTCGCAACGGATTTTGATGCGGTTTTCCCCCATCATTTAGAGAATTTAGTCCGGAAGGTTTATGTGTGCATTATACATTAAAATTAAAACTTACTTAGGCCCACTTGCGCGTTCATGGGCAACTCAGAGTTAAAAGGTGGTTGGTTGGTTAATCCAATACGTATAGCATAATAATTTAATAAAGAAATCTCGGCAGCATTATTCATTCTTGTTTCTTTTGCTCTGTTGTTCATGCAAAAAGGGTTGATTCTAAATATAGAAAGTAGGTGTATGTCCCATATTGTGATTTTCCATGGCTTCTCTACGCTTGAGTGGAAATTACTGAACATGTGACGTATTTAAAATAATAGAATCGGAATCATATAATATATAAGAGTGATTCACGACAAACTAGACGTTTCAGGTTAATATTAGTGAGATTATCAGAACCTGGTGGGTGATTTATATTTTCATCAGAAATCGCTTTTGTAGATATCATCATCACCGATTCTATAAAAATTTAATAGATATACTGATAATTCTCTTCTCATGCGGGTCATGCCTGTGTAACTAGGCCATCTTTCAAGATATGCATGCATTTTGAGATGATATGGTCATCAATCATGTAATTTAACTACGATACTTGTCGACAGTCTTTATTAATTTTATTAATTAGTTAGACGTATCAGACAGGTAGCAGAGAGGCCTATAAATATATAAGATATTTAATAAAGGCTATTTGAAATTGAAATCAGACAGGCATTGGATACCTACACTATACAATAATGATAAAACGATAATAATACAGAAGGAGAGGCAAAAAAGAAAATGTAATGAAACAGCAGATGGAATAAGATGGTGTTTTCATGGCAGAAACAGTTTAAGGAAATTGCTAAATATTAGCAAAATAATTAGGTAAGTAAAGATTTAGTGAGGATGCAAAAATAATAACAAACCAATTATAAAAATGTAAGAGGAAATTAAATGTAGTTACTTTTAGAGTCGAAAACAGATCGCGTTATACTTTCGAAAAATTTAGCATTCGTTACACATTTAGGTGTTTACTTCCGTTTCACACTGAATATACCTATGTATAACTGCTGTGAGAGTAACGCGCTTTGAGATGGAATGAGAGCAATTCATTATAGATATAATTATGTGGATTGGTATAACATCTAATGATGTATGGTGACAGCTGCCCTTGACTTCGTAATTAAAAAGAGGGTTCTTGAATGTGAAGAACAAGAACAGTTCTCACGGAATTTTATAGGTAATGTAGAAATATGGACATTATTTGTCATATTATATCGCGAGAATGGACATAAAACGTAAAATACGAATGAATTTCATGCATTCAAGGTTCAATACGTAAAAACAATTGCAATTTTTGACACTTTTATTCGTGTTATAGTATTTGTATTAGGTTACCAAATACCTTCCGCATGGAAATAACGGCAACAAAAGTAAAATATTTGCTTTAATTGATTAACAACTTCTAATTTGTATTAGGAGGATATTCAAATCACCCAATGACCTGTGTGATACGGATAAACATACCTACCTAATGATATATTTTCCAATGAATTTTAATAAGCCCATCTCAAATCGATTAATCAAATGACATAGGTTATAATTAATCTTGAATCATTGATTTCTGTTAAAATGAGAAAGATGACACACTTTTATTATGATGAAGAGGATGTAAACACTTGAAGAGGCAGTGTGCTGTGTGATGCTTAAGAGAAAGATGAATGGCTTACAAACATTTAGAAACACGCGATCCATAGCCTTGCAGAGTATGA
Organism: Eupsilia transversa; assembly: GCA_914767815.1. Classification (NCBI taxonomy): domain Eukaryota; kingdom Metazoa; phylum Arthropoda; class Insecta; order Lepidoptera; family Noctuidae; genus Eupsilia; species Eupsilia transversa. The sequence goes on along the minus strand of OU611893.1, from coordinate 7,607,832 downwards.
CGATGACTGATAAGAAGATGCAGTCGGACTGCATTCACCCGTCAATGGCAAACATAGCTGATGTAAGATAACTTTGAGAAAAAATTATTACAAAAAAATCGGAAGTAACATGTATACAAACAGATACAGGTCATGTTTCTCTACAAAATAAACGTGCAGTCATTGGAACAGAACGAGAATACGAAGAAAATCTAAAAGCTATCTTACAAGTTAAAGAAAAACCCTTGAATAAAGCCTTAGGCTGACTTTCCGAAGCTGTGCTAAGAAACGGAGCGGTGAATCATTTTGAATATGAAGCAATTCTTTGAGTGGAGTTTTCCCCCATTTTCATTCCTCTAGTTTCATGCCAGGCAGCCAGCCCAACTCAATTACGAGTGCTCTGTTAACATCTAACCTATATTCCTGCTGAACCACTTCGATGCAGATATCACGCAATATTAATTTCTCACGATACATTTACCTGTTACGCTTGCTTCCATATCAATCATAGCGTGCTGTGAATTGATCCGACCGACTAATTGACCGATATCTTCCATTACGTTTTGCAATCGATGTATTTATCTAGAACAGTTTTGTTGCTGATGGCTTTGGAAAACTATCTGACTTTTAATCTTCTTTCTCCATAGTGACATTCGTCCTGGTTCTGAGCTCTCCGCATCAAATTCTTCTCTGATGCGTTCAACAGGTCATTGGTCCTTCAAGCTCGCGACTTACTCATGCTAGTTGCAAGTATATCTTTTCCATCGGAAACATCGTGAGGAAACCGGCATATCCTAGAACTAAAACATTTTAAGACATGTGACATCCACCAACCCGCGCTGGACCCGCGTCGTAGATTATCTACTTCTCCTCACAGAGAGGAGACCTTATGCTATTCCATTAGGTACTGTGCCTTCCCAATCAAAAGATTCTACAGCAGTAACATGTAACGGTAAAATTGTGCTATCAGCTGCTGTTGGTTCTTCTTTTTTGGCATTAGCACTATCTTCACTGTAGTTTTTTTTGCTGGATATATTGTTGCATCTTATCTAACTTCCTAGTAACTTCTTCTACCTAGTAACTTCCATCATCTCAAAATCACATGGTTTTATCGAAGCATATTTTCAAAATGCTTTTATCACCAATACCTACATACTTACCTGTAAGATTAACTACTGTTGTTATTTCTTCATGGTCTACACAGAAAATAATCTCAGAAATATACAGAACGTTGATATGAAACTCATTAATACTGTTTCTAATTAGTAAGATTGCGGAAGCATGACCTTGCGATGAAATCGGACTCTCAATCTTGCAGACGGAACGATGCAATTTGATATGGATGCAATATTAGCTGCCGGAACTGCTAATAGGTAATTAAAAAGGGGTTGTAAATAAAAAATAGAAGATTATGATATGTAATAAATAAAAATGTTTAAGATTTCAATAAGCCAACTATTCGATGTGAGAAGAAACAGCAACACTAAGTTAGAGTGAACTAAGAAATACAGTCTAAATGAGTGCCGTTTGCTTTTTGGAGACTTAAAAATGTTGTGTAGGTAATGATTTTTTCCCCAAAGGCAAACAGGCTGTAGAATACCGGTCTCCCACTTGTTAAGTTTCTGACGTCATAAAGTATTATCGTATCGAGGAAAATACTGTCCAGTGAATCAGAAAAGGGCTAAGACATTCATGCTCAAGGCATATGAATAACGTTTTTAATTTACATTAGAACACCTCTTGTTAATGAAATATTATCAGAATGTTATGTAATGACTTGTTAAACACGTTACTAACTACAACATTCCCATATACACGTGCCTTTGAACTGGTGACTAACACCTAAAACATGTTTCGGCATACAATATTACACTTCACAGTAAACCCTTGTTCAATATAATCCTTCATATAATCAGAAATTTAATATAATAAAATGTTTATTCACATGAGCTTTGACCCTGAAAAATCACATACTTGTATCAGACACATTTTGCAAGAAAGTAACAGTAATATTGCAACATCTGGTTCGTGACGTCATCAGTATGACTATATGTATCATAAAAAAAAATTGCAGAAGTGTCATTCAAATCTCGATCACAGTTTATTCTTCGTTCAGCCTAGTCTTAGTAGGTCACGGTCATACAAATGACTTCTCGAAAAACTTAGCCCGTTGGCAAGACCAAGGATGAGAGAAGATTCCCACCAAAGCTCAACAAAAACAATTTATTCCAATAAGGCTGCTCCCCATCTTCGATCAGGTCAGGATCCATCATGTAAGGACACCAGTTATAAACGGAACCAATGTACTGCAGAATCGATTGGCCGAAATTGCATGATCTTCTTGCGTAGGCGTTCTAATCTGTACTACTTGTATTTTATGACACGACAGAATGACAGACGAACTGCGCGGACCCTGGTCGACCTTTGTAATGAGAATTGCTATTAAAAATGAATTAAGTTGACCAACGATTTTTGAAGATATTGTCCAGTTTAATGAAGTTGGGACTCGGTAGTGTAAATAATTTCATCATAATGAGTAATGGTGAACTTGGCTATTGGGGCGAGAAATATCGACAAAAAGAGAAATGCCAGTATTTACCCATGATTGTATCCTACGAAAATTGTACATACGAAAACAAAGTCTTATTAGACCCGCAGCAATTATGCTAATTCCATGAAAATAAAAATGATTCGCGTGCACTTCTTAACGTTCAGTGAACAAGAAAACCTTGCTTGGCGGTTTTAGCCGTGTAGCTACACTCGGTAAGGTACAGTAATCACTATAATGCTGTTTAATCTATTCGTTCCACGGAAGTATGAGTCAGCAAGCCTTGTCGTTTGCACGTGGTGTTCGGAAATAACTTGAAATATAACCGATAAAATGTTCATTGGATATGCTAAGGCTGACGCTGTCCAAAAATGGCACGGAAATCTTCCAGACAATATTCAAAAGAAGAATACTGTCTTCTTTTTTTTCGAACGCTTTTTTAAGTGAGAACTCTCATCGACCGATGTGGTCAATCCTCTATTGACACTAGCCTTTTTAAAACTGGCTGGTCGGGATCCATTTCAAGTGGCCCAAACGTGTTTCGTGTGCAAACATTTTAGCGGAACGAAGACAAAGGAGAATTTTTGTTTGGGTTGGTCGCATCCGGAAACGACAGTTGTACGATTGATTGCTTGATGCAGTAACACAGACAGTTGAAAACAGGAACGGGTTGTTTAAATTCCACATAACTAATTGAATAATTTTAGTTTTAACTTGTGAATCACATTTTTTGTTGGTGATTCAAGATTAACAAGTAATGTAACTTGGCTATATCTCCGCAAAATCATAAAAACAATTTTAATGAAAATTTTGGAAGATATGAAGAGAATACCTAGACGCACTGTTAAAAAATTCAAACATAATATTTTCTTTGCAAACTGTGTCACATTTAATATGGATTTTCCCCAGCTCACGGAAACGTAAGGAATAGAAAGCATTCACGTTCAAACGATGATGAGCATCATAAACTTGTCTTACTAAGCATACTTGTGGTCAAATGGACGTCGATACTAAAACCCGAGAAAATCTAAACATGATCTAAGCACAGTTATTTGTATCTGTAGGCAATCGCCCACACGCTCTTATATCATCAGATTTAGAGCAAACATTCGTTAGTTGGACAAACAATTGTCAAACATTTGGCCATAGATAACATCGGGCTTCCAGGTGCAGTAATTACATATCATATTGTTGTTAACTAATGATAAATGGTCGGTATTATGTATGACCGTTTGGTAGAAAGTACCGGAAGCTATGTATGGCCCGGAGGAAGACAAAGACAATCATCGTTTTTTTATGTTGTAGTGTTGTCCATTATTTTAAATGTCATTGATTTGCATAGTACTGTGTACTTATGTTTTGTTCAACTTCATTAAGCTTTGTTATGAACACCATTATTTTTTAAGGACTATAAGATTTATCTTATTTTATTGTTATTTACGTCTAATTAATGTTTTATTATCTTTTTTTTCAGGTAATTGGTTTGCCGGCATGGTTTTATTTACCGTTACCAATGGTTCTTGTAAGTTAATCTTTATCTCGATCAGAACAGGACACGATCAAATGGGACAAATTAATGTTAAAATTTCTAGAACTTGACAAATAAAGTCGTATAAATTTTATTATTTGGTTGATCTTCTGTAATTTTCACTATCGTGAGTAATAATAACAATTCCATGCAAACAATAATACCTTAACAAAAGCACGAACTAAGACATATTCTCGCGACACACAACGAGTGACCTTCGGAATCCAGCGCGGATGAGGTAACCGAGATGCAACCGACTTGTTAGGTAATCGATATAATCGAGAAATAGCGAGCTAGACTCATTCGAGTAACTAATCGAGTTCTATTAGCAACACGTTTCTTCATTTAAAAATCGAACGTGCTCTAAATATCGAGGCATTGATTGGATGCGATACGCTGTTAGGCTAAATTGAGACGAAGCAATTATGAATTTCGAATTGTTTTTATTTTTTTATTTACCTGTCATTACGTAATTTGACGTTTTAATCTTCTTACAATTTGTTTCTTGTGAATGTTTTGTTGATTCTCATTTGATTCTTAAATGATGATGACATTTTTGGCTACAATCATCCAAGCAGCAATAAAGTCTACACGATACAAAAAGGCCATCCAAATCCATTAGTTTTGTTAATAACGTGTTTAGTAACTAGATATAACTTTATTCTGACTAAAGACCTTGCAAGTCTCGTTCACAGGATATAAAAAACGCATTAGAGTCTATTATTTATAATTTATCATCTTCCTCGTAATAATGGGCCGACTAGCCCAAATTAGTCTTCCTTTCCATGTTCTGTTCCTTAAAATACACTATTTCCTATTTTAAAACTAACACCGATTTTAACTTATCAGCTTTATATTTTTATTACTTGCTGCTGCCATCAGTTTCGCCCGCGTGGACCCTAATTCTTTTTCTTAAATAAATGTAGCGTAAGTTTGCGTGTCGTATCTTCCAAATAGTACAGTGAAACGTTGACGATATAAAGCCCGGTAACCCAATTTTCGTGATACAAACTTTTTGCGTCTCACCGACTTTTTGCACAACTGACAACACAAGATAACTACTTATCTTAATATTCTTCTAGCTGTTTTTTTATAACGATACGGATATAAAGACATTATATTAGTGCATTGTGCTTGACATGTGCATTACTTTCTCAGCATTCAAGCTATACCGTGACACATACCTAATTTTTCGCACCACGGCGTTTCACGGATCCGTGTGAAAACTGAACTGCATCACAATGTGAAATTAGATCAAGAGCGATGTGGGGCGATACTTAATCACATCTTTGTCATTGGACACAATCGCTTCCTGAATTAACACCTTTATTTTACGCTTGGTTTCTCTTGGGTGAGAATTAACATGCTTTTGTTAAAAGGGAAAAATGCGTAATTGTTGTAGAAACAATAGGATCATTTAATTTACGTTGACAATTTAGTAATACATACCTATCTGGCACGACGAATTTTTGGAGAGCTGTTGCATTTATGTAGTCACACGAGTCACGCATTCCCCTCCCTACATCAGAATTTGAAATTCGAACACGCGTCCACTGCAATATTGGTGGGAAAACAAAAATGGCGGCACGTGTTACGTTATTTTGAATACTCATTAACATTCTGCTTAGTTCGGTAACGGCACTTCAATAAGTAGGCAGAGAACGTATGTAGTATGGACATTGTTACGGTGGTTTCAAAACAGTCATCGATTGTGCGATCGTAAACGTTATTTGAGAAAACGGTGCATCGTATTCATGGTCCGCTTCACTTGCAGTACCCATACGTTTTTGTTGACGTTTATGCTACACAATGCTTTGTTTCGAAATTCATATGTCTGGATTTGGTGCAATAATATATTTCCATTGTTCTCAAGCGCTTCCTTGACATTATTCTCCTACGATTCTTAGTACCTCATCCGACTTAAAATTGCGATCTTTATATTCAATATTTTGAAGTCTTTCCTACTATATGAGACCTGATACTGCCAAATGTGGGTTGCATTTGTTAAGAATCATTTGTGTGCTTCTTGAAAAGCACACAAATGAAGACTTTACAAATGCATAATATACGTTCGATATTCAACCTCGCATGTAGGTGTTTAATGTACTACTGGGAGAGGTTGACGTCATTCCGGAAACCTAGATTCTTCGACCAATTTATGTAGTAGGAGCGCCCGTTACAATAGATTGAACTTATAAGCGTTGTAATGCGAATATGACGAGAACAATGACTTTGAGTACTTAAACATGTGCTGAAATTACGTTATGCTTATGTTTGACGGGTTAAATTGAGCTTCTTTTGAGACTGTACTTCTTGTTTAGCTTGATTTGGATTTATATTATTAAGGGTCATTCTTATCAACAGACAGACATGCTAGGATAGTGCATTGCTCTTCTCATCTGTTTCTTGTTTCATCTGAAATGTAATTTTGTTAGTATTGTCATCATCATGTGTTTCTTCTGCATTAATGCCAGCACTAGCTTTTTTTAAGAGAAAGAGCATTTTATTTCTTTTCTTTTTAAGGAGTGATACGTAGAAGTGTCATATCGTATCATAGCAACCCGTTTAATGAAAAAGTGTTATATTCTTTGAGTGTTCGTATCGCTATCCGCTCTAGATATCTTTTGACGGCCCGTCTCTGTTTACTGAGTTTGTCAGTATTAGGTGTCTTTTGTTTCTCGCGTTTGTCATCACGCCTTGTTGCTATTTGATGTCGGCCATCTTTTATGTCTTTTTTGCTTTGTTTAATTGCTTAATATCGAGGTGTAGAACAAGTAGGTAGTGGAGGTCAGATGGATTTATTTCCATGTAGCAGATCTGTTAGACTTACTACGGGTAGGAGGGGTTGGTTTTCAGACTTTTCCAGTAGTAAACTGGACAAGTCTGAAAACCAACCCCAATTCTATGATTTTTCCTGGGAAAAGGCTAGGTATGGAAGCGATTTGGGAATGTTATAATGAATGAATAATGGTGTTCAATTTAAGTGTGCTTGAGCCAGAGCAGTGAAGAGTTGTTAAATAAGATTCCCTTAATAAGGGATGCATCAGTTGCAAGAGATCATTTAAAATAACGTTACCTACTATCACTTCAATATAATTCACTCACAGCAGTTATTCATTATATTCTTTTAAGAACGTTTCAATTCATCGCAACCGCTTTTTTTATAATTTGCAGACTGTCAAGATCAAGACCTTGAATTCTGCAACAATACTGCTGATGAAATATTTCGACATCGTGCTCAAATTCTTTATGGAGATTGTTATTTATTTATTATATTCTTGTTTTTGTTTTATATTGTTGTTACTGTGAAATTATTATTTTGTTTTATTTGGTTCACCAATTACTTTGATGAACATGCATAGTTAATGATTTGTAGTTGGGAGGTGGCTAAGCAGATCATGAGTAATACAATTCTTGAGACAATTCGGGAATGTGAAACTAGCCTCTTTAACAAGTACTTCTCAACATGATAACTGTTCCCAAAAACTACCAATGCCATATTATGACTTGAATACAGCAAAGGAAAACGATGAATGTACAAGTGTACAGTATTTTACTGAAAGGTGTGAGCAATAGGTGATCCTAATATCCAACTGCTCCACTTTCTACAAGAATAGATAAAATAGGAAGAAAAACAAAAGAAAATGAAGCTAAAACAGCGCTCTTTACCGCAATATAAATCGCATAAGGCGCCAAACAGGGAGTATCCGTAATATCTTGGCCTCATAATGTTGTCATCAGCTGGCCGTTGCGAAACCGTGGTCAGCGGTGATTCATTCTATTATGAATGGGAAGCCTCAGAAATTCCACTCCTAACAAGGCTAGGTTAGCATCTAAAATGTAATAGTGGTTACTAGTCGGCCATTGCAGTTTACGATACATTTTGTGGAGGCACTCAAAGCACTCTCTCAAATTGGAAAACCATCACTTTACCTTAATTACTATAATATGACAGTTGTGTCTGTGTCTCGTTGTACTTTTCTAGATGCTGCACTAAAATAAAAATACATACATAGAATTCTAAACTTTTCATTTTATACATCAAGATGGTGGTTGACGTTCTGATGACTCCAATTCAATCCAGTAAGAGATTGCCTTTGATACTTTTATTTGACCACATTTGCGTTCGTACGTTTGGATTCAATTGCGTCTAGTTAATCTTCTGATACTATTTTAGTGAAGTCCAGTCTCGTACTTACCACACACATCGCGTTCTCTCTGTTAGTCAAATGTTTGTTTTACCGACCGGGTGGGAATGTAAATTAAAGTGCACTTTATGACTCGTTCTCGCACTGTTTGCGACGAATCTTCGTGTAATTGTAACAGTTCTTTTGATACTGTTATTTGTAGTACTTGAGACTTGTTTCACAACTCTTTATTTTGATGGAACTTTTACGTTGTTACGTAGGTACTAGTTTTCCACGAATTCCGAACCTGATGTCTTAAAGTAACATAATTTGTTAATTTACCTTTTACATACATACATGAACTCACGCCTTCCCACGGGTGTAGGTAGAAAGTACAGAACGCCACCTGCTACGATCCTTGCTTACTCTTTATGCTTCGTTCACGTTCATAGATCTGCAGTGCTATTCTGTACCCATCTCACCGTGAAAAGTAATAGTAAGTGAAGTGAGCTGTCAGACCACCCGATGCTTGGAATTGACACTATTTGCAGCTCACTATTCCTATATCCATACCAACCACTCTTCATGGTGGTGAATATTCCGCAACACTCCCAAGTGGAAAATTCGCCGGTTATTATAACAAGACACTACCTGAATATAAATGTGAATGAATTTTATACGTATGACGAAGCCATTGTTACGTGGTAATGTTTGGGTAATAAAATGCTGCTGCTGTGAACATTCCACTTTGGTAGGCAAGATATTTGGTAGGTAAATCTGAAAGTGGTACCTACCTATATTAATGGTTTAAGATGTATGGAAAGAAAAGCTAAGTCCCCTTGAATGCGCAGTGTTCAGTATACAATTCTTAGTTAATGCAGCATTTATTTCAGTCTCCCTCGACGATGCCTCGGTTTATTTCTGGTATTTGTGCTGAATATGACCGCAAACCACGTTAAAACACGCAGATGAAGCATCCTATTGTAAAGGCTGCTTCATCATCTTTTGACATTATGAACAAAATTGTCCCTAGTATGTATTTTGTCGTGTGAAGTGTCAAACAACCACATTTACAAATAAAATCACGTCACAGTAATAAAACACCAGACTGTGAATAATCAGTACCCAACGATTCTTATGGGAATTTCGATATACGAATTACACCTTCACGGTTAGTTTGGTTAACTTTAACATAGGTACACACTTGCATATAATCTTACACACAGGGTGTCCACTATATCTTGACCGTTCATGGTGGCGCAACTTTCTTTAAGAACAAGCAATGATCTGTCAAATCCAGTACAAAGGTACTTAAAATTTTTTAGTTCTTTTTTTCACCGTGGGTCATCATTTCAAGATATTATACTGGTCACGGTGTTCTTACGTAATGAATCGTTTTCAGTGTAATAACAGTATTGTTTGAATATGACACGAATTTTATGAAGGTACAAGGCTATTGTGTAATTCTTTTGAATTTATTCAAATGACTCTTTAATTACGATGTCTTGTTCAAAGAAAGGAGTGAATGGTGGACCTTGACTTTACCTTTTTGGTTGGACAACTTTATCGGAAATAAAATCTTTAAATATGAAAGACATGGCGAATCCTTTGTTAAAGACTTATTTTACAGTGTTATGTTATAGGGAAATTTCTGGACTGAGGAAATTGAAAACTTTCGGGTCCATCATCGACTGCAAGACAATTGTCTATAACATATTACGGCACAACGTAATAAATATAACCTTACGCCTGTATGCCTGAAGGATTAGTCAGAGGTGTACCTATAGTACACCCATATTTCGCCAGTTGTTTTAGTTCCATGTAATAGGGGGTGAACTACGTAATGAAGAGCTTTCTCAATTTGTTATTAACTGTTGCAACATAAAATATCGTTTTTATCCCACATTATTGCTTTTTTATTTAGCCAAAACCCTTAGCACTAGAAAGCTGAAATTTTTCTCAGAGGTTTAATTTATGATGTAGACAAGAAATAAGGCCGGGTTTTTCGATATAGGTGCCCAGAGGAACGGGAACATAGGGCAGACGAATTCGCTGGCAAAATGCTAGGTGCTAAATAAAGAATCAAACAAATAAGGTCGAGAGTTCGCTGGATTCTTTATTAACATTTTAGTGGTGTATCTGTCAGCCTTATCAGAACGTTCCGGGTATTTCATCAGATTAACATAAAAAAGCGATTGTAACGCCAATACCATAGCAACTTCATTTACAATTCGACAGCTGTCGTTGCGTGTTTGTCGATTGTCACGCGAATCCTTGCCGAATTGTACGTGACTCAGGAGTTCTAGGAAACTGCTTATAAGCTATGCAAATAGAAATCCGTCTATCGTTTATTTAAATGAAGGAGGTATTGCAGACTTCAAGATAAAGGAATACCTCAATAAACTTTATATGACAGCAAATGGGGTTTAGTGAAATAGTAATGGCATCTGGATTCTATATTAATCCGACGACAGTAATTTACTACTTCCTCTGCTACAGTTCAGATCAGCTGATCAAATACTTCAACTGTCCCTACAACCCTTTGTGAAGGTCTGTTAATCTCTATACTACCACTAGAGCTCCGTGGTAACTCACATTCTGATGCTATTGAAGTAGATTCTTACACGAAGGTTCTTAATGTCATAATTGAGATTATCTCAGTCTTATCTGAACCTGATTAGCACGTGCTTCTTAATTATAATAAATCTCTGAACCGCACTGTCTCGTGGGAGGATGTTATCACAACATCCTTTGAAGATAAGCCAATGTTTATACGCATTCCTTGCTACATATTCCTTGAGTTTAATACAGGATTACGTTCAATTCTACGTTTTTAGGGTTCCGTACCTCAAAAGGAAAAACGGAACCCTTATTAATAGGATCACTAGTGTGTCTGTCTGTCTGTCTGGCTGCCAATTCGCTCCTAATCTACTGGACTAATTTAGTTGAATGGCAGGTTACACGGACGTGTAACGTAAATTAATTAATTTTGATTATGGGGGTCACATTCGCAATATCAACATGCGTTGGAACAGCTTGTAGTCTTGGTCCTATAATATACAATGCTGTTCTTTCTATAATAGAATTCAATTATTTTATTTAAATGATGCACATACTATGTCAATTGCATGTTAAATTAAGCATTTTCCCAAGTCTCTCAGTGTCTAGCACATTAGAATGCATTACACGCTGTAGCTCTAAAAATAAACTAAATTCCGTTATTGCACATAAAGTTCTATGTTTGATTAATTCAGCCACAGTGCACATCCACGCATGTATAATTCTGTAATTTCTATTATATCTTGCTGTCCACGTACTGTTTAATTATTTTAGCCAAGTGGCACACGACTTCACCTGTTTCTATTTCTGTATACTTAGGCCCGTATTAAAGAACCTCACTCAGAACTCAAGCATTATTTAATACCAGTTTAAATCCTTATGATTGGTTGAAACTATGTAGTTTTAAGCAATGCTTGACCTTGCTTGAGTGTGGTTCTGTAATACGGGCCTTAATCTTTCTATTCCCTTCACGTTTATCTAAGAGTCCTCTTTCTGCCTAGTTAGCTTTCTTAATTTATTCGTCATTAGTAACCAGGCCACAACTACTGCATATCTTTAATGGGGGAAAACTGTGTCCATTTACCAAAAGAGTTACTGGTACTTTTACATATCATCTAAATTGACACAAAAATATTCGGTATATTGTATTTGAACATTTCATATTCAGTAGCTAGGAGTGGTCTTTTAATTTTACTTCTTTAACTTGACTTTTGGCGCTTACTGGACAAGCATAATTATAATAAACTTCTTTATCTACTATAAACAGTCATCTTTTAAATTGTAGGCGTAATCAACCTTTAAAAAATTCTATAGATTATAATACTTGTTTTTCTCTTTTCAGTAATGCGGTTTAGCAGCCGATTTTTTTGTGATTTTTAATAATAATCTATATTTGGAATTGTCTCATTATTAGCTTTTATTTGATACCAAAATAATTGTTTTTTGCATTATACCTATAATAATTATAACCTATGTCACTCCCACAATTAAAACGAATCTAACTAAATGCTACACAATCCATCAAGCCGTTAAGGCTACAGAGGGTACCAAAGAAGTAGACAGACAGACATACATACTCTCGACAAACATTACCCTCCTTCTGGGGCAGTCGGTTAAAAAGAAAAAAAACTAGATAATCAATGCAGACTAGACTTGTCTTTACAGCAAACGATGTAATTGGTTTTGTCACCCTGTATACTTATTTGTTTTGTCGACTGAACCTACTCGTATAAACTATATTGAATTTTTGAAAGCTTGCGTGTCATTCTGTTGTAGAGCTAATCGCAGTAAAACTGTATCCATATTTCATAATTTCCTGGTAGGACGTCGAGGGTGGTGCACCCTTCGTGTTTGGACAGGGTGTGTTGTAAAGGGCTTTCAATTTCTTTTGGGGAGAAATGAAAATTTCTTTCGTTGGTAAGATTTCTTTTATTGCTACTTTATTATTTATTTCTTGGTAAACAAGGAACCCATTTTCAGTTTTAGTCAATAGATCATCATCAAATACGTTGTGGTTGGCTTCTAGTCTTACCGGATGCAGCTGAATACCAGTATTTTACTAGGAGTGACTGCCTATCACAACCCAGTTACTGGGTAATACGATACCAATAGATATTGATCTTGATTTCGTTAAAAGTCCTTACGATTCATTATCATCCGCTTCGTGAGCTATGCCGATGAAATAATTTAATCACAAATATTACTTACACAATATTAAATATTACACCATTAATTCCTATTACAAACAAAAAATAATTAATGTTTCTTTCTATTCAGTTTGTTCAAACACATTATTGGATATCGGCTTTTGTAAAGCATCAAGATGCAACTCAAACCCAACTTTATTTAACGTAAAAGAACCACACGGCATTCTTATGCCTTTCATTCAAGGTTTATAGTCGTGTGAAGAGACAGCATCTAATAGAAAATATAAATTTGTGTGTTAGATGTTGTCTGCAGGTATGCGTGACCCTTCAATTGAATGCTGATAGATACATATTGTGCTGACACTTTCGCTCTCAGAGTTGACCTGTAACTCCAGTCGAAAAGAAAAGTGTCTGTATCTCATGCCGTGTTGGGACTACAATACTGTCAGATTTTTTGTCAGTTAAATCGTTTGAGTCAGTTTTATATTCGATTGGTAACCTACTGTGCTCGTTAAAGGATGTCGATATTTGAACTGGAAAAGGCAATGATAAGAAGACGTAGGGTCTTCTTATCATTACCTTTTCAAAAACCTGGATGTTGAATCTTTTTCCGTTTTCCTTTGACCAAACATCTTTTCATTTTCTTTAAATAGTATTTTGTTAGTATTTTGTTGTCTGCTCTAGTTAAACGATTTGGTTTCCTAAAGTGCGTAGCAAAAGAATAGAAGATTCTGCATTTCAGGACTATAAAAACTTGGAAAGTTTTCAAAACGAGTCTTTAGAAAGTCAGGTGTGTTCTACCGAAGATCAGATCACGGCTTACCATCAGGTGGATTGTGGTTATGACATGACCTGTTCTGATAAAAAAATACTGTTCCAAGCGTTACTGCCCGAGTATTATCGTTTCTGTCACTTTTAATTTGCGATTCACTCAATCATATTACGCCAAATCTTTCATAAAAGAAAGTCCAAGTAAAAAATTATCAAAAGAAAATAAATGGATGATGTAGGATGTACCCATATTATTACAGAAATGAATTTCTTTTCATTGCTGTATTAATGTTCATTCATTTAAATTGGACAGTCTTATGTAACGGTCGTTTAGATAAATTGTTTACGATGATCTTTACTTTGTTTTGAATGAATGTTTACATAACTTTTGATTGGTTAGCTTTGACTGTGATGCTCCCGGTGTTTTGAGCGCAGTTTAAATACCTTTCAAATGCTTTCAATGTTAAATATCTTTTGGAAGGTTTTAGTGATCGTAACGTTACTTCTAGACAACTTTTGGTAAAATACGATAATCCATTCATGCATCCGTTGATTATTTGACTTGATTAATTCGTCCATTTGGCACATTGCGTTTGAGTAATACGAATAAAATTGCAATTTTTTTGTAGACTTTATTAAGAGTAGTCTTAAATACTCGAGATTAACTTCGAAAATTGATATTATGTCTGGAGTCATAAAATATTAACCTATTTATCAGAAACTTTATGGAAACGCGTAATTAGTAGCACATATTTATAGCGAATAACAAAAGTTTAAACTTATTGTACTTTAACCCGAGAAATAACTGTTATTACTACGTACTCTGCAAATCTAGGTTAAAATCAGCAAGCAGTTAGCAATTAATCAAACACAACACCCACTAACCGGCTTTTTAATGTCGTGGCCTATTAAGTTAGAGCCTTAAATCGCCTACGACACGCTAAACGAACTACTTGAATAGGCCAAAATACGTGTAAGCCGGATTTTGGCCGACTATAATGTTCATAATTTGGGTGAGAACTGCGAATTGGTAGCAACATTGTAAAATATAAAGGCAGTCATTTACACAGAAAAGGGGGGGCGGGGCGGGGACGTACTATAATTTTTACTACCACTGTCATCATAAGGAACACATCAACATGCGTTTCATTAATGGACGCCACAATGTTTTGTGGGCCTAATCGCTGAACAAAAAAAACTATCTCCTTTATCCTAGTGCCCAAAGTACTGGCATATAAAAACCTTTATTTGTGATGGTCTTTCCGCTAGGGTCAAAGGGGCCTGTACCTAAGTATGTCGTAACTATTTTATGGCATTTAATATGACAACGTGTGGGAGGTCTAGGGAAATCGTTGAAGAAAAGCTTCGTAGAAAGCGTTTTATGAATGGATGTTGTGAAATTGATGTTTTAGAATTTAGATGATTATCTATTTTTGTGGATTAATCTTAATATGTTCGCTGTTGTGTGATGCAATTCATCGAATGCAGAATCGGACCTCCTTTTTAATGTTGGACTTCTAACGCCTGAAATCAGACGGTTATCAAGCGAAATTCTGGGTTTTGCTAAAATATAATTGCAATGGATGTGTAGATTTTCCTGTTGCACTGATAAGAATCGGCCATAAGAAAATAAATCTCACTTCAAACGCCGAAAATTAGACGGTTATTAAGCGAAATGTTGCGTTTTGCTGTAATATTAGTGCAATGGATTTGCAGACTTTCCTGTTGCACTCATAAGAATCGACCATAAGAAAATCTCACTTCATTTAATTACAAGGTGGAGACGACAATACAACAATAAATTTAACTGCGTATACGATTATCTAATGACGTTCCCAGTCTGCATACGAAAATTCAATCAAAAATCTCCAATAGTTTAGTCACTATAGCTAGTCAAAAATTGACAAAACCCATAGTCGGCCAATCACTACTATTTAGTTTGTTAGAAAAAAACACTTTTTTTAATTACAATGTCAGGATTTATTGGAAAAATCCTAAATACTCCTATGCAATAATATTGCCAGTGTTTTCATTTCTGGTTTTAATATCTCTACATTGTATATACCTGAAACGGCCTCTGTTAAAATATATCACCCCAGACCGAAATGTTTTTTTCAATGGTAATAGTATAAAGACTCGTACACATTGGCGCGACATGTCGCGCGACGCGACACCTGTAATTGTTCAATCGTGAAGTTTTATTAGAAATTGTATTGTTAAAGTCGCGTCGCGCGGCAAGTCGCGCCAGTGTGAACGAGCCTTAATTCGAATCTCCATACAAGGGAACAATTAACTTTTATGATCCAATTAATTCATTTCCGTAGTCTTCGTAATTAAAATTGAATAACAACAATTTTGAACGATTAGATGACTAATATTACGTGTTTTATGTAACTCACTCCAATAGATCACTCGAGCAAGTATTCAAAGCGGTATAGTTATTACTATACCGTTACCATGGCAACTACATGTATATCGTAATAGTTATTAAAGTCCCGTACAGTTTTACTATGAACAACCTATAACAATAAATCGAAAGTGTACCTTAGCAAATAGTAATAATTACCTTCTAATGATCTAATAACTGCAGTCGTTTAGTAACCCATTGAATTCGGATTAACCATTAAATTGGTTCATTATAACGTTAATTGATGTTTGTATGTAATTAAGTGTTCGTACGGTGGTGCAATTAGCGGGTGACCGGCAGCGTTTCGATGTTTGAAGACAAATGGGGGCTTTCTATTACTGGGTAGGATAAAGTACTTAGTAAACGCTGCCGCCCGGATACATGGGCTTTGTTTTGTACACGTGGGTAGACAATTGGTTTGGTGGCTGTTCTATTAGTTAATAGCTTAATTAGAAGTGACACGTGTCGGTGCGATGTTAGTCAATCAACGTATGTTTACTGGGATAGAAAATGTTAGTTTCGCTTTTTTGTTTGCATTGACGAATAATTTGTCTGCTGAAAAAGTATATACTTAAAAGTTTTTTGTGTATGCAACTTCTAACGTACAACTCTGCCTGTAAAATATGGAAAAATACACACAAAGAAAACAGACGTCCTATGTTTATTGTCGTTGCTCGTTCTGACCTCTACTCAATGAAATAAGAACAGTTTGGTTAAGGAAAAGTTCCAGCCTACGCGAAATTGACAAAAACAATGCAAGAATACATTACATATTTTACAGCCCAAGTTATTTCCATAACGTAGCATAACTTTTTCGCTTACATAACATCCGATGTTTTAACCTACATTTTTAACAATAATATGTAACCTGTATGCAAATAAGTTGTAAAACTTTAGTCATCGATTGTACTGTAAATGGTCATAATGGAGAACTATGGTTTGTGAAAGTCACGTTGACTTAATGATTTTCGACTGATTGTTTTCGTAACTACTAACTAGATTGATTGGCAAAGTTCTTATTAGACTGGCTGTTGTTGCTATATGTACTTATATGTCGTAGGGTGATTTGATGATTCGAATATTCGCGAAAACCCTAGGGATATTACGAAAACACGGATATTTAGAAAATGGTGAAAACATTTCTCCATTTTAGTGGAAAAAAGATATCGTTTTTGCAAAACACCAGTCGCTCTAGTGATATTGCGAAACGAAACTTTACATTATCATCGAAAAAATAATCAGTCGTCCCATACCATATGGGTTGAGTAGGTATACTAGGTAGGTACCTATTGAAGTTCTGTATGGGACAGTTGATAATTTTGTTTCGATTGCGATGTTGGACAAAAGTCAAACAGAGCATTACAAATTGTACATGGAATGAAGACAGAAAAACACTAAAACAAAAACGAATCGTAACAAATATGACGGACCTGTTTTTTGTCGCGAACCTTAAAATGGTCACTGACAGGTTACCGTCATGGTCATAATGATCATGATTTTTATGGGACTGCTGCACGTTGCACTGCAAACGATGCAGATTCTTATAATTAAATAGCAATAAAATATAATACAAATATTTTAATTTAATAGCGGCAAAAAAGGGAACTAAATAAAAGTTCCCTTTTTTGCCCTTTCAGTATTTTTTTAAAATTAACTGATTGTTTTTTTTTTATAAGCAGTGCCATCCCGAAGATTATGATTAGGTATATGATCGCTGTAAGCCCAGGTGCGCACGTGCAATTTTTTTATGGCCGGGCTATTTTCAATCCTTGGTGGGTTGAAAATCTTACAGATTGTTTTCGGGTCGTGCTGGGATGGTCTGTTGGAGCTGTGTCGGATTCTCTATGCTCGGCTTAGAACCGAGAGTTGAAAATCCTGGGCGCGAAAAAAAAATCCTTGCGTAATAAAATCGCTCGCCTTAAGGTTCAAACACGTTCGATTACTAGTTCCGGGATGACAAGCGACAGACAGTTTTTTGCTCCGATTTTAATTACGCAATGTTTTTTATGTTTGAATTTATTTTTACTGCCGTGAACTCAATACCAACTAATTGTAATGGCGAATTGATTTTTTGTGTAATACTGGGGAGTTCTTGCATAATTTGAGATTTTGAGAAAGGCTTGTGATCAAAGGCTATTTAGTTTAATTTTTAATTAAAATTGCGGTTTTATGAAATGAATTCTACCACACGTGTTTTGTGTTTGTGACTTAGTGACGAGGAAGTCTAAGCTGATGTGCTAATCGGGTTACTGTAGTTCGATTAGTATGCGAGGGCACGATGTTAATTCGATCTTATAAGTTGCTAATTTGCATCAGCGACAGTGTCTTGATTAGCATGAGTTGAAAGTAATAATTATGCTTAATTATTACTGAGACAACCTATAAAAAAAGCCGAATGGACTTATGACAATTAATAATTATCGTTCAAATCTCTAATGCTTTGCTGCAGTCTTTGGTAAGCTCGTTATCTGCATTGACCATTTACCAACTGATTTGATCAAATTGTTGTTGTTTTATTCGATAACCTTTTGGTAGGTTACAAAAAATATATCGATCACAGCACATCACTATTTTTCACTCAACTGTGCTGTGACCACGAAGGTGCAAGAAAAGAAAAAGGGTTCTAAATCCATTTCTTTTAAAAAGAATCCAACTTTAATAGCGTGTAGCAACTCCAATTTTAAAAATTTTAGTCTCGGTGCGTTCAGATTAGAAGCAGAGCGAGTCATTGCATTCCTTTCTATGAGGAAGATAGTTATTTTTTTTTGCTTTTTTTGGGCCATCGTCGGCCAGGATTCGTCTGGGTGTACAAGTGTTTCTGAAGGTGCGTTGATTGCGTTATCGATACAGGATGTTTCTAGCTGACCAGTATTAATTTTCAGTTCACCTATGACCTTTGTAGAGAGGAATTTATCGATTAAGATTGAAGGATAGCGTTTTATTATTCATGGTTTTACGTGATAGCTACGCTTGAATTTGTGTAGTGATTGCAAGCACTGCTGCTTAGCAATTAATTCCGTAATACTTGATGGGAAAATACTTGGTTTTACCCAAAAACAAGGGTACTACCTACGTTTTCCATTTAGCAATAGTCTTGTCACTTTGACATTATGCAGGTCGTCTACATCCGTTCTCAAAGTAAATAACTTTAATTAATATAACCCATAAACCTAATCTTAACTAGTAGTTAGTAAATTGTTATAATAAAGTTTCCCGTTAAAGCTATAAATTATCAATTAGACATTCTGGCCGTAATGTTGGTCCTGTACTTATCTAGATGAGCATCTTAATCGATTTGCCGTATTCGTTGGTACACTCGGCTTGGAAGAAAGTTTAGTTACTGGTGTTTTGTTCTGCACGAGGGATTTTGTGTACCTAGATTATTTTCTAAAGTTATATTTAGGTTTTTGCTGTGTTTAGAAAACATATTTTTCGAAAGAAGTATCGAAATCAGGCATAGAGAGAAAATATAAATTGTTACAAGATTGCTGTTTAAGTTTTGTAGTCTCATGTGCATTATAGCGTATCTGACTTGTCTGTTTTCGGCATACGAAACTACTTTATTGCTACAGAACCACTGATGACAACTAGTACACTACAACAGCAATAACGTTACTTAAAAGTGCCTATCATTTATATCTAGGGCCGAATATTAGCCTGAAATAATTTGCCTTTACTTTAACAAGTTTATCCTAATTTCTAGAAGGTTTAGCACCACCAGCAAAATAATTATCACTTACTCATTCTCCACATTCCAAAACCAAGCGACAAAGCAAGCACCTTTATCTATCCACTTTTATCATAATGCCCAAACTAGGACCTCCTGTATAAGGCCTTACATCCTGGAAGCGAGGTATCCTTTGATCTGTTAGATAATTACACCATTGTGATACGATCCGCTGCGCCGGAGTTTGGTTCGAGTAGTCCCCATTATCGGCCGGGAAGGTGGAGAACATTCTTGATTATATCTGGTGTTTTATGATGGTTCAACACGAAGGAGGTGGTGTCGGAAGTTTTATGTAGTTGGGCGTTCTTTTGTTGCCGCTTTGTCTGCGTTGTTGAGAATCGATTGATTTTTCTGTTTGATGTTCAATTAACGTTGCTAATTAGGTCTTGAGCAGTCGAGTTAAGGATTATATTGAGACGTTCATTGAATCAAGGGTAGCTATAAATACATGGTCATTTCTTAGAACAAACGCTGAAAATACAAGGCTTTGAATCTTCATCAGCTGCATACCTTAATTGCCATGCGTTTATTGATCCTTAAAAGTAAATCCACCATACTCTTAAAAAACAAGGGACGCAGCAATATCTTTGGCACACCGCGCATATAGCTAAGACTGAACCCTTTTCCCAATGCATATATTGAACTTTACCAAAACCTTTGCAAATATATATCTTCTATGCATATTCCACAATGCAAGTAGGTAACATTATTATTCCGACGTAAAACAAATAACTCTCCAGATATAACTCGGCCGTGTGGTCGCCGTCCTATCGTTGCTGCGCGCGCGTCGCTTTTTATTTGCTCTGTCCTTTTAGGGAACCCATTCAACGAGAACTGGATTTAAGAATGAATTGCTTCTTGCTGTTACGGTAACAGATTTTTTTTTTGTTTGGTTTTTTCTTGGATTAATTTTAGATTTGGAGAAAAAACTTGTGATTAGCTTTTGATGTTATTGATTTGAAGGCAATGTTTGAAGGTGAAAGATTTTTGAAAACGGAATACCTAAGGTTTTAACTTATGCGTTTTCCATCTAGATTGCAGTGATTATCTGGGGGGGCACGGTAGTGCCCCCGCCAAAAAAAAAAGCCAAACGAAGCGCAACGGCATTACCTACCTTTTCTCGAAGCGTTTTGTCGTTTTTTTGAATCCTCATAACTTCGATTTTCATATGTCTAATATGAAAATCGAAGTTATGAGGAAATAAATTAAATATCGAAAGTAACTCCACAAATGTTTTTTTTTAGGTTGGTCTCTGAAATCTCGGCTGCCATTTATCATTCATGATTTTTTGCCAGATAACCATCAGTTTCAACATCACTATTTGCTGATGTCAACAGCTGACCCATATTATGCAATATTTTAAGATCCATATCGTACACTTTAGAGTTTATTTTGACGTAAACTTATGAGCAGGTGAAACGAATGAGAAACATATTGCAGTACGTTTCTTATCATCATCAAAGAGGTCTGCGTTTCCTTTAGTTAGACAAATTCCAACATAAACATGGAGGCATGTAACATAAAAGTTTCTTAAAACTCTATAAGACAAAAATATTTAATTCTGTTACGACTCATAAAGACTCTAGCTAGGTCCTTTTATTATAAAGTAGGTATCGTAAAACCAAGTAGATGAATCACATAAATATCACAATTTTCTCAATAAAGGAATGCAGTTTCTACTAGATTTCTATTAATTCTGTTATCTCACTCACCATAACGCTACCTAAAATGATTGATATCTCAAACTATTTAATTTACCTCAAAATAATTACCGTTAAATTCTCTTGTTATAATTTAGGCTATTTTCACTTTATATCGATAAGCGTTATATCACATCCCTTTCTCCTGTCAGTACAACACTATTGTTGGAGCGAGTTTTTGCCAAAACACTTTTATCGAAATAACAAGTTCCTCATTAGCTTATCTATGGCATTCAATGAAAGTAACACCGTAACACTATGGTGATCTGATAACCTTTTAGCTATACGGTATCTAAGTTAGGAGCAGATGCGATAGCGATTTGACTGTTTACTCGGTAGGTATTTAAAATACTATTGATCCATAAAAATCATTAATAAACCAAAGAAACTATTCATTTTCCAAATGAGGCTGCCGAGAAATCTAAAGTTAGGATAATTTAGACTTATCTTAAAAGGATGATGGTCAGTTTTCTTTGTTTTCTCAATTGAACTGTACAACTTTCAAAAACTCAATAGTAAAGACCGATTAGTAGGTAGGTATTCCACTAAAAGGTCAATCATTGACCGATAGCCACTTACGATCCTATCCTAGTTGAAAAAATAGTCATATCATATGTTCATTGGTAGTACACAAATCATTAGGTTATGAACCAACTCATATAACTCGGTTATAACAAAGAATAAAAATAATACTCCTCGCTCTCCTCTTCAGTTTATAACTTAAATCACAAAGTAACACCAGAGGCCACGCTTAACAAAACACTCTTTATAAAATCACCATCCATTGTCTGCGGCCATGGGAACCTCTGATCATCAACACAACATGACGTATCAAAACTCTGAACAACGACATTTTACGTCTAAGTAAACATATTATAATTAAGTGTACATGTACTTGATAGCTTACTTAGATAGAAGAAACAAATTAAACAAAGCATTGTAACAATGATAGATGTAGTTTGAATGTTTATCTAATGATGATCATCCGTGTGAAGAAAGTAGTTAGATTGTGCGTCAGTTTTTTCTCAGGAATCATGAGACGCTTAAATGAGAAATACAGGAAGCCATTTCTAATTCTTTCCTTTCTATTTCCTTTATTCTTTCTATCATATTTTTCGGTGTCATCATCCTTCTCTGGCCCTTTAGTAGGTATTATTATTAGTAGTATTTACTTTAGGTACTATTTACTTCTCCATTTCTGCTCTTAATTCCGAAAAGGCTAGGCATATTGATTGACTTCTCTCAATTTATTTGAATCGGTGCAGCGTCATCTCTCACAGTTTACTTCCTTAAAACCTAAATCATCAACCATCTTTTTCTGTATCAACGTCTTGGAAGCATAAGTACTTATAAATTCGTGTATAATTTCAGGATTTTACATTGAATCGTGATGGACTGATGGTAGGTGAATGAGAATTTCGTCTTTCCAAAAACACTCTAACCTTTTATAAAGAGAATACACCTGCCCGAGGCATTCATTACATCAAAAGAATTTATTTCAATCTCATTCACTGTGTTCCGTCAAGTAAAGATGATTGATACATCTATCATTATTATAAACAACCTTAATTTCATTCAGAATACGCACCTCGTTACGTATTCTTACTAATTGAAAAAAAAAATGCTTCGACCTTTCATTCAGGAAATAATTTCCTATAGATACAGTTATTTAAATTAATTTACATTTCAATCTATGCTTTAATGACTTATTTAAGGGAAAGTAAAGCCCACAAGAGTTGTTTTTTTCCACATTGTTTAAAAGAATTAGAATATGTTTCGCACGGAGCGATCGTGATAACGTATTTACTTTCGTTTCGTTTAAATTAAATAACTCATTCATCTTTAATCTGTCAGAACTCATCTTTACTTTTACCCGCTTGTTAATCATATAATCATTAGAAATTTTCGTGTAACGTTGATTATTTGAAAGTGTGTGCAAAGTATTCATGTGGTCCGGTCAGGCTGGGAATGGACCACCCAGTGTGAAACTACAATGGCGCTTCTGTATCTACCAAAGTTATACTAATAGCATAGACAACTGCGGAACGTCTTTTAGCAATTGCTTCCATTGTGACTTTGGTGATGTCGTCAGCTAAAAAAGATATGCAAATATTCGTATTAATGCTCCGATCCATCTAGTCTGGTGTATCAAAAGCTTTAGAGAAAACTATCAGGGATTATTGCACCTGTTACTTTTGTTTTGCGGGGAGCAGACCTAATCGAAACCAAATCGAATGTATCGAATTATATAAACAATATTTTTTTTATGCTTTACAATTTCCATTTATTTGGGTGCATCTTTAAATAAATTCGATTTCATTTGTGTCTCCTGGATCTATTTTAGCATCGTGCGTCATGTTTCGAGGTTGGATTTCTTAGACTCATTGGATCATCAAAAAAACCTGATTTCTAGTTTGTCTTAGGTCATAACAGGTCAGACGTCAAACGTCACTTACTATTATTAATCCATAGCTGGATGCTGCTCATCTTCCTTGATACAATCTGTCTTCAGATGTCAAAGTGCACCTAATTAGTTGACCTATCACGTGCTAGTATTATGTTTGCTTTAACCATTTCCCTTACCTGACCTTTGGGGTAATGAGCACACTCTTTTCTTTAGATCTGACATCTGTTGGGGAAGAATGTTGAAACATTGAAACTAAGAACAATGCTATCTTGAGATTGTCTAGACTTAGGTTACGTTCTAAGGGTCAAGCTAGTTACTAAATCTTATCGTTTCTTTGAAAGGGAAAGATAAACTGTCGTATTAGCTTTGTTTTGTTTGACTTTTTAGTATCTTCCCACATTTGAAAGTCTTTTCTTGTATTGTTTTGTTGTCTCCAAGATGATTTTCGTTCCTGGATTTCATGGGATTCTAAGATTACTCAACTAAGAATATGTGTATTAGTGTAGATTCTAAAGAAACCTTTTATGCATAAATGTTCGACGAATATGCAATATATCGAAACAGATCAAGATGTGCGTCTTAATAAATTGGACTAAAGGCTGACACTGATTCTATTTACTTGGAATATCAACCAGCTACCAATTTTGAATCCTTTCATTCGTTTTACTAGATGTTTCTCTATAATCTAGCTAAACAATATACTGGCTGTCGATACAAACACTGCAAATTCAACAAAATTAATATTCGCAGTACATGAGACAGCTCAGGGTATTATCTTAGAGCCATAAATTTAAGCTATAATGCGTTTACCGTTAGAACAGTAGACGGATCAAATTGGTGTACATTGTGGAGGTCAGTTTGACCCATAGCACGCGGTTTATAGGTTAGCAGTAGAAAGTAAACGTCATGTTTACTTACAGTATTGGAAAAGTTTTCGAACAAATATTCTTTTCCATCAACAGTTTGTTTTGGTGTATATTACTTGTCAATAAACATGTTAAGTGATTGTATATAAATAGAAGTTGTGAGTTCTGTTTTGCTGTTATTTGCTGTGTTTTAGCGGACATCCGGTAATTAATTGGTATTCAAACATTTCATATAGCCAAGGCTATTAGGTAAAGAGCCTGTTTGAGGTTCAAGTTCATTGTCACCGTTTATAAATTAAAATTTAAGCAACTTAGCTGTTCCACAACAGTTTATTTCCATGATTAAAGTCTACGGTGATATATAGGAGTGTTTCCTATGGGAAAATAAAATCAACCTGGCGGACTAGACAAGGTGAGATTCTATCAGCAATAACGTCGATGGTAAAGTCAAAAATGTAGGGGACTGACAAAACTCTCGGTAGATTTTGTCAGTCCCATTCGACTTTAGCGCTAATTAGTTGCAAGCATATGTCAATCCTGTTAAAAGTCGTTGTAGAAATACAAAACACTTTGAAAGCGATTGCCACCTGTAGCCTGTGCCCTAGGTCCTCTAGATCAGATGTATCATGCACCCCAGCTAATCGTCTTATCGTAGGTATCATATCCTTCTTGTCTGAGTGAAATCTTGTAAACGGTTTTGGAAATCCCCAAGTTTCCTATGACCTTTTACGTAGTTTCTTAGAGTCGAAACTCAGCAGCTGTTCTTTCTCCTAAATCGAGAACCGACCAGCAATCCTAAAAATATTCATAACACACCATTTTAGAACAACAGCTAACTAGCCGCTGGGCGCGTGTCGCAGCGATTTGTCGTGTAAATCCGCAAATTGGTGTGAAACTGTCAAGGAAAATTGCGACTTTCCAATCGTGCTGTTGTCGGGCGCCCTTGGTGACGTACAGTGAAAACAATCGATCGTTTGGAGAAAGTATTTAGGCTATGTTATGCGATAAGGGCTCGGCTTAAGATATGGTCTTTTTTTCGTGTACTCAGTTGTTTATATTGAGCGCTACCGGTATACAGTTTCGTGTTTTCACTTTCGTTTTTGAGTTCCTCTGTTTGTTTAGAGTGTTATGTTGGTTCTGAATGGTTTGGTTAATATTAAGGAGTGTGTTTTGAAAGTCTTGTGGACTTGTTGTTGGAAGTAAACTTGAAAATGCTTTCTTGAAATATGAGAAAGTTATTTACGGGGTGTTCCCCGAAAATAGGATTCTGCGTGAAGCATTCATAAGAACCTCTAAAAAGTATTGAATATGCTTAATTTTCTGCAGAATTTCATTGAATGGTAACACTTTGGAATGCATAAAAGCTGGAAGCCTATCTCTATCTCTAGGCATTTGATGATGATGATCAACTTCTCAGAAACAGGTATATCGGCTGAACTAATAAGTTAATCGCACCATCACTCCATCTACAGAATTGCTAACATAAATAATAACAGTTATCAAACCAATTTCACGGCTCAACTCAATAACATAAACAAATATGGTAGCACCAATTGTCTGCAGTGCGTAATATAATTAAAATCTTTCATAACATACGAGTTTTAAGTAAATTACCTTCCGTATTGCTTATTATGTAAGATGCTCATCGGAGATTGCAAATTGGATGCGTATGCGTAACTTTACGGCCCTAGATGGTGTTGGGGAAATTAACTTGGTTTTTGCGTACGATGTAACTAATTTGCTTGTTGGTCAGTGATCTAGGCGAATATAGAGCGAGAAAAAGCGTTTTAATTGGGAAGGGGGGTGGTTCACTTGCCATATTTAACTTGAAAGATCAGCACTAGTTGCGTTTGCAGACCGTTTGTCAGTTATACGCGGGTTGAAGGCACGTAAAAAACCCCGTGTTCATGGATCTTTTTGTCGCCAGATCTATAAAAAAAAGTCAACAATGGATTCGAATATACAACGTTCGGTTGAAAGTGAGAATGACGAGAGGCTTCCAAAGAAATGGCCATAAGGTGATGTCGTACATACCTGCCCGTATAATCCAAAGGCCTCGGTCAGTATATTTAGTAGAGTAATTATTGCAGCCGCAGGAACTCAGTACTGTAATAGCTGGCTGTTGATAATTACCTACTTAGCAACGAGGAAAGGTTTATAAGGAAAGTTCGTTTAATTCCTACTTCAGCGGATGCATTCAGTTATCATTGACATGTTTCCTCAATTTACTGGTGTAATCTTAATCCTTCATTGAACAATCTTCAAGTCAAATTATATGCTTATAGGCATTAAGGAACCTGTTTTTTAGTGTTTATCAATCGAGAGCTGAATACTGGTGTGACTTGTCGCGCGACGCGACACCGGTGATTGTTCTACCGTGAAGTTTTCTTAGAAATTGTATTATTAAAGTCGCGTCGCGCCTGTTTGCGGGACCCTTTAAGTGTCTCTTGTTAACTAAGCTTTTGTTAATCATGAATTTCGATAAAACCCTTGATATTCTTCCTTAAGCTGACCCTGAGTTCTTATAGCTGTATTTAGTCTTGGGTCTGTAGGCAATGGACTGTTCAAATATACAGTACCTAGTTATTATACAAGTGAACAGAGTTCTCATGAGAAATTCTGTCATTTTCGTAATTGCAATTTGTAGTTCCTAATTGAAACATGTTACGTAGTTACTGTTACTCGAATTGATCATATCTGCTTCCTTTGTAAATCGTATCAAATCTTGACGTGTCCGGTGAAAGCCTAAATGATTGATTGAACTTTTAAATTCCCATGTATCCTGTTTTGGGCTTTGCGATATATGGAGCTAAAACGTAAGCATAAACAGGTCTCCTATCTTCGAGAGGGAGTGCGCTGTAAACTACGCGATGTTTTCCTTCACCGTTTTGAGAGTAGTGATGATGAAATTATTTACACAAAGTAAAGCCTGCTTTCGCATCCAAGCATAGGCTTTACTTTGCCACGAACTACAACTCGTAAATCGTGGCCGTTTCCAAAAGGCCACCACGAATTGAATATGATGGAAGGCAATTGAATGACATTGAGTCAGAATAATATATCCTTAAATAAAATATAAGAAACAAAAAAAAAATTGAGTCGAAAAATCCCACATTATTACAAATCAATCGATGAAACTATCTTGTCAAACATAAATACAATACTTATGGATGAAAGCCGTAAGTCGGGGCTGTTACTGGCCATTATGCTCACACGGAGCTAAAAGTGAGATACTCTATTGCGCTTTACAACCTGAAATTAAAGAGCCGAACAATGTTTACCGCCTTCCCAGTCCCAAGACAATTTAGTTTTGAAACTTTAAGATAGGTCCTATAAAGTTTCAAAACTACCGTCGCTGGCGGGTAATGTGGGCACTTACCATGTTACTTTCCTACTAGAAAACGTGCTCTACTTTTTAGTTCCAATAAAATCTGGCTAAACTTGTACAAGTTGTCCAATTAAAAGTTGAGTTTATGTTTAGTTTCTTTAAGTTTTTTTTTTCTAATCACAATTTTTTCTTAATTCCAGGACCGACCGGCAAAGATCAACGCGGCAAAAGAAAACAGAACCGCCAACCAAAATGTGACCACCGAAAGAGTAACCAAAACAACAAGCAACCTTCAAACTCATGAGTCCCCCAAGATGACATGATCCAACATATTTATTGTACTTATTAACTTTAGAAAACGAATCTAGTCGCCATAGCACTATTTAAACGAAGCAATTTTAGACTTTATCACTTAGATAATACGATTGAATATCGTATTGAAGTACAAAGATTAAGGAATTGATGAGACAGTACAAACGACTCGGGGGCCCTAATGTTGATTTATCAGTAAATTGATTTGATTAGAAGTTCCCTGGGATAAAACGAACAAGATGTCCACAAGTAAGTAGCTTATAGTCATACCTATATTTTATTTCTAATTCTGATATTTATGTGGCTTCGATGCGCCATGTTTGGCTTATGAGAATCCCACTGTAAATATAATGACATATAGCGCACATAACTTGGGATACTCTTTCTCTCGTTGGGTTACGACGAATACCTACGAATCAAATGTCCAACTGAATTGGCAATATTTTTAATGTAGACAATAAACACATTGTGATAAAACCATTTATTCGCACGGTCTTATCCCAGCGCCGAACTTACCCCAACTTTATAAGATATCACAGTACAAATAATATATCATGATTAAGATGTCATTGACATGTCAATTTACATGGTTGACATGTAAATTAAAGATCCCTGACGAAGATTACAAAAATATAGCAATCTGGGCAGTAAAAGTGCAAGATTATAATCCAAGTCATGTTTCTATTTCCAGGTTTCGAACACTCTTCAATGAAGAGTAGCTTCTCGTTGTCATCGTTGAGGAGCGCGCCCGCGCCGCCTGGCGGCCGCTGCGACCAACTCGAGCGGCCATACCATAGTCTTACAAAAAAAAGGTGCGGTATCTACTATCTATAAAACAGACTTTATGGCTGATTTACATTTGCATTAGTTAAGTAGGAAGTAGAAGCTAAATTCTAAGGTCAATTTTTTCAGCGAGTGAAAAGCAGTGCATTGACGTCTACACCGACAGAAACTTGACGTCTATACGTGACACTTTTCAAACAAACTTTATCTTAACTCACTAATTAACTAGCAAATGTAAATCAGCCGGTTTTGGATGCCGGTGGAATGTAATGCAATAAATAGGTATTGTTTCAGCTACACTTAGGTACGCACTATCAGCCTTTAATGTTCCCACAGCTGGGTCAAAGGCCTCCTCTTTCTGTGAGAGGCAGTGGGCCATAAAACACCCCAGTGCGGATTGGTGGTTGTCACATGTTTTCGAATTGTTGGTTCTAGAATATCTTGCGGGGTTTCCTTATGATGTTTTCTTTGACCGTTTTGAGAGCAGTGCGGTGATGACATAACTTAGACACGTAGGTAAGACCGGGGCGCCACTGCTCTCTACCACACTAGTAAGGGTCTGTTTTGATGTGTGATATAGTCGCAAAATTCCCTACGTTATAGATAAGTGTCAAGTTCCCATAAAACTAATGCCGACTGACTGCGCCACCCCATAATGCTATGAATTGTTAAGAGATTATACCTATCTATGTAATAAGCGGGAAGGTAACCTTTCGTATGCCGTAATGACAGACACAATTAAAAATCCATTGTGTCTCGTGTGGATCCACGTTCGATAGGAAAGGTAAAATGACGTTATGTCGGCTAATTTAATTGGAAGATTGGAACCCTCTTTTCTGAAATATTGAAGGCCAATTAGTGCAATTATATGTATGTACATTTCTGTTACAAAACATAGCAAATGCACAACATATCCGAGGGCAGGGATCGAGTGACTACCACAATAAAAAGCTATTTTATAGTCTAGTGCGTTCGCGCTGTAGTAAACAGAGCTTTGCGCATGACTTAACAAGACTTAATTACTACAGTTATGTACACTCGATTTATTTTCTTATTGCCAGCGGGGTTATTGTCATTGAACTTTGTGGTTGAAACCGGTTCACAATTTTCATTTTATTTTGTAACTTTTTATAAACAGCTGCTGCTTGCATCTAATAGCTGCGGTACATTTTTTCCTAGTGTAGCTAGACTTAGCGCTCTCAATGCTTAATCCTTAATATGAGAAGAGGCCCTTACTTCCTACTTCCTTGATAGTGGGGCCGATAAAGAAAGCGGATTCGAAGAATCTGTCTCCCTTTCGGTGGGAATCAAGTTCTCGCAACACTGTCCTTCTTGTACGCTTTTTAAGTAATAACATACGAAGAAAATGCAAAAATAGTTTTTTTTTTAATCTTTATTTATTTGCTTATAGAGAGTTTGATCAGTATGACCATGCCTCATAGTATTAAATAATATATTACATTTTATTCTATGTTTATTTAGTCATAATACCTAGGTGTACAATTTGGTATAATTTTTTGGCTGTCCTGGATAAGGGAGCAGCCAAGATATCTAGGTACATGCCAACATTATGAAAATCAAAACTGTTTCTGTGAGATAGTTACTCCTCTCAACCCCATTCCGGACACATTCCGCTAAAATATGAGTGGTCTCCTCTACCTCCGTTAATAGTTGTATGACAGAATTGTGTGTTGAGTCTGGGTAGAGAGGTCAACAGATAGGCACCTCGAAATGTCATTAGGAAACAGATACAATATATTACCACGTTTGACTACAGCATAGTAAAGATATGTAAAGAGCGACTCATCTTTTTATTTTCTGTCACTTATGCTAGAAGAAAATTACTTACTAATTTCGTCTTTCAATTCTGCTTTTCAAGGAAGGAGCCATGTCGCGAGGCGTGGCGTCGCAGCTGGGGCTCGGCAGCGAGCGGTGGAAGCGCCGGCGACGACCTGTGGCCCTTGCTGCAACACCACTACGACTATATCATGGATAACCAGATCATCGATAGTTGCAAGGTAAACCAACAAAAACAGCTATTTAATAACCACTTTTTCTGGAAGATAAATCTCTGATTGACAATTTTGCTGTTACATTCCATGTTAGCAGGGGTTATTGGTTGGGCTAAACAACAGCTACCCATCAAAATGATGTTACTTCGAATAAACTTTCAGAAATGCGGGTAAACTTTGAGAAATGCTGCCAAGAATGAGAGTTATGCCCTAGCCCAATATAAAATAGATTGGACTGGCGATAAAATGTATAACGCAGTATCTACTAATTGCAATAGTAGATAATCCGCCTGAATCATATTCAGGCAAATTTTTACTTTTGTCTTAAAAACTTATTGCGAGAAAACTCATTTAAAAAGATTAACCAGTTATTAAGTTATGGATCTCTTTGTTGTCCGAAATAAAATGATTTATTATATATTATTATTAAGCCAACATATTTATTAATCAGTCACTTGACCAGTCTTACCAAAACGGCCTTCAACTGGCAATCCAACTCAAGCTATCATCACCAACTTATTTCACAAACCATCTACGTTTAATTTTCAGGAAGCAAACGGCGAGCTCCTCCTACACAGTTCTTCCCTCCACGGCTGTCCCCGCCTGCTGAACCCGACCTCCGGCTTCAACCGCCAGTGGTCGCTCAGCCAGCTGGTCGCGGAGTTCAACGAACTGTGCCAGTGGCTCACACACGTGCAGGAGGAGATATATTCTAGTCCCGAGAATTTGTCCAGCAGGAAATTGCGGATGGTGAGTTATATTCTCTGTTAGTCTGGGACGATAGCAGGCTTATCAAAATCCTATGATCATTTCCTACTTATAAACCCTTTCAAAAATTCACTTTTGGAATGAACCGTTTGGTTGAAAACGTATAAAAACGGTTTTCCTAAACGATACCCGATTTCTCGATCTGCCTCCCAACATATGATAATTCAAAAAGTGCTGATTTTCAGCCTAGTTTGAATAAATGGCTTATGATTTTTGAAGCCCTCGGACACTGAATATAATCGAGTACCTATATATTTCTTACAGAGTCGTATGTCGGAGTTGGTGTCAGTAGAACCGCGCCGCGCCAAGTTCATCGAGCAGGCCACCGCTATACTTGAACGTATACCTGAAGCCAGTGCTGAAGTAAGTTGTTATCAGTTACACATCTTTTTGAAGCCGATGCATCCTATATTTTGACGTCGCTTGTCTCGTCAGATGGTTTTGGCAGTCCATGCCACATATTTGTACTGCCACTTGTCCCACCTTCCTCAAACGGTCCCATATATTTTTGCCGTCCTTTTGACAAAAGATATTTATGGATGATACTGCCGAGCTGTTCATAGTAATGTATTTATGTTCTTGACTGTACACACGGCTACATAACAAGGTATACATTTCAAGTTTAAACTGACTTTTCATTGTCATTGTTGCGAGATCAGCTTGTACTGGAAATGTATAGCTTGATATGTAGCCGTGTGTACATTAAGCTTGTAAAAAGCTGTCCGTTGCATATTGGTCTCTTAACATATCTTGAATATCGCTGAGGCGGTGCTTCATAAATTCATAATATTGTGTTTTCTCAGGTGACGTGGCGAATAGAACATTTGAATGTGAAGTGGGAAGGTCTCCGGTTGCTACTTAGTCCTGAGCAGCAGCATCGCGAGGGAGACAGTTCTGATACAGTTGGTTAGTAATCCCCAGATAAAATATCGTGGGTCAATTTTGTATTCCCTGCATTATGCAGTTTGTCAACTCGTGAACAGCGCCATCTATGAGTAAGGTATCATACTGCAATCAATATAAGTAACCTTTATGTCCGCTAGACGGCGTTGTTACTGTAGTCATGTTGTTAAGTTTACTTTAGTGTAAACTAAAACAGATAGATGACGTTTTATTATTTTAAGACTCATACTTTTTTTTAATTGTTTCTAATGTCATTTCGAGTCAATGGCTAAAGTTTAGGCAAACATTACATGTACTATTCGATGAAGATCCGGTGAGGATGATTCGATTATTATAATAAAATTATGTTAGACGAGTTTGGCCCAGTAGGTGGCCATGCCAATGGCAACAGCAGTGGCGTTTTTCAGGTCCTCAGAAGTTTAGGTGTATGAACACTTTGGACACGTAGACTTCAACATATAGGTTTAGGTTTTTATTTCGCAACCCGCATTCGCAATGGGTGTCGGTTACTAACTTTAGTAAACATTTAACATTGCTATTTTTTTTTCTGCGCCCTACGAATTAGCTTTGTAGTTATATTCCTTGGAAACCAAAGGCCAACAAGAGACCTGTCCTGGTTGTTGGTTTCTAACGATTCAGTAATTTTTTAAGTTTTATTTGTATAAGTCCCATTCGGCGGATTGGTATCATTATAATGTTGATTCATGCACGTAGGTATCAAGTAGGCTTTCATACATACATACATAAGTAGAGATGACGACGGCATATTCTTCGAAACCATACATTAAATCATGTTTTAACAATCCAACCATAATATTAATTGATCTCAATTCATTATATATCAAACTCTCGTGTCTAAGGACCCTGTCGAAGAATTTATCCATCAAAATAATGTCAGTCTAAGGTCGGAACAAATTTATCGTCAGCGTCATTTGATCTTAGTCACATTTTTAAACTTATTAAGTAAAAAAAGAATTTCCATAAAAGAGGTGGATCATCCATTAGTTCAACTCGTTGAACTTTGAGTTGAACTTAGTAGAATAGTTAGTCCAAAAGGTTTTGTGTTGACTGTACAATGTAAGCTTGGTAGTGTCGTTAATTGGCAACGACACTACTGGTAGTGCGGCTGGTAGTGTCGTTGCCAACAAATCGATAAAAGCATATTCTTATTATATATAGCATATTCTTATTATGGATATTCTTCTCTTACCAGACACCGCTCACGAGTTAAGATGCCTCCGTCGCTGGCTGCACTGCATGGAGGGTCGTCTACCACCGCCGTCATTAGCCGCAGCAAGAGGTGCTCCCTACCACGAGCTACTAAGGAAACTCAGTGAACATAAGGTAAGAATAGAGTTAAGTAGTACCAGGGTGATAAGTTGCCTGGTAAGTTAGTTATCTTCTGAAAGAGGTGCATTTATTGTGACTGGAATTCTTTGCTGGGGATTTTTTTTTTTTGTTTTTACAAATTCACATCACTAGGGCTCAATACCGGAGGCATAACGCGCAGGCGCCAGGTGCGAGGCGGCTATTGGTATCATTGCGGTCACGCATATCGCGCACGCGCACGCAACTCACTTTGAAAACAAAATCCCGTGCACACGATCACCACATCTGTATTAGATGCGATTATAATGATCCGCGCTTGCACCGATGCCTATGGTTACCTAACCTGGGAGATTACAAGTTTCGAGTGAATAGGTAACTTCTAAAAACGTTTAAAATACTGTTAAAGTGAATCTTAGTTTATCATCAGGTGAGTTACGGCTCGTGCAGACCGGCGCGATATCGCGGGCGTGACAGGCAGCGTAACCCTTGTCGCGCCAGCGCCAGTGTGTACGAGCCTTTATGGGTTCAGCGCGATTTTATCAAATATAACAAAGAAGACAAAGTCCGACAAGTCCTAACAATACTTATTTCTGTCGCCATCTAGCAAAACATCAACAAACTTTTGAGGAAAGAAGCAAATTAATCGTTATAAATAATATAGCGATTCATTTGCTTTTTTATTTCATTCATTTATTTGTATAGATTCCATATTATGGAATCTATATAAATAAATAATATTGAAATGTCTGTAATGTCAAAATAACACCTTTTAATTAAATACATATGAAAGTATATGTATTCAAAGTACATAAAAAACAAAAACACTTAAAAAAAAAAAATTTATTGTCTGTTTGTTCCGGCTAATCTCCGAAACGGCTGGATGGATTTTCATAGGACTTTCACTGGTAGTTAGCTGATGTTATAAGGAGTAACTTAGGCTTAGGTACCTACCTACTTATTATTTATTTAAAGAAAATAATCAGTGTGCAACGCGGGCGAAGCCGCGGGCAGCAGCTACTGTTCCATATATAACGATCCATTGCTTCGTTCAGCGCTTGTTCTGAAAAGCCCGTAATATTTGAATAGGTAAGTAGGTACTTACAACTGCACATGAGCACGTTACTTTAAAATCGTGTTAAAAATAAAAACTAAGATATTAATGCTGCATAAATATGCTTTGTGTGGTGACAAATGTATTTGTCAATAAGGATGTTTACAATTATTACCTATGCAATTTGTGAATAAATAGGTTCTGCGAATAGTACCTAACCAATATTCGTAAAGGTAAACGCTGGCTATTACTTAAGAGGGTGCATCCTAAAAGTTGGCAACGTCGTAAATAGCTGTCAAATATTTACCTGTTTCGATTAATTTGGAAATAATACTGTATGGAAATAA
Organism: Eupsilia transversa; assembly: GCA_914767815.1. Taxonomy (NCBI): domain Eukaryota; kingdom Metazoa; phylum Arthropoda; class Insecta; order Lepidoptera; family Noctuidae; genus Eupsilia; species Eupsilia transversa. The sequence continues at coordinate 7,572,233 of OU611893.1, read as the reverse complement.
GAAATGTGGCTAACCAATTGACTAGAATATTCATAATGAATTGCAATTATAACATTGAATTTGATGTTGTACCCGTTTTAGGTGAAAAAAAGGCATTTGGAAAGTTACCAAATACTTTTTTTACATCTAAAACTAACTATTCGGTGTTACGATATTAATTATTGCATTTCATAATCAATATTCTAGTTCGCTAGTTAGCCACATTTTTTATTTCCATACAGAAATATTATCAAATTAATCAAAACAGCGAAATATTTGACATCTATTTGCGACGTTGCCAACTTTCAGAATAAACCCTCTTAACACTTTGACAAATAAGAAGTCGATAAAAAAGACGAGGGCCTCGAGATATCGTGTATCTCGCGCCATTTTACATTATTTACCGACATTTAAAAAGGAGGTTCTATATTCGATCCATAAGTATGTGTGTGTTTGTAAGAATGTGCGTTTGTGCATACAAATCCCGTTGTTTTTAAAGTTTAAATCTGGGTTTTCTAAACCGTGATGCTACCAATGAAAAAATATATGGTAAATAACTAATGAGGTTTGAGGTATGTGCATTATGCATGTCTAGAGAAAACATCGTTTATGGCGAAATAACGTTTGAGGTTCTGATGATTTAGATGATGATACTAAGCTATAAAATACTAGCTCCAGTCATAAAACTTCTGGTTTGAGGTGCAAGCGTCTGGGTAGGCCGCGAAATGCAATCATATTTAATCAACATACAACTTGACACTGACCTGTATATTGCAAAAAACGTAAGAAAAATTGAATTTCACGGGCTTACTTGGAGCATCCCCCTTAAACAGTTTTTGAGAAAACCATAAAAGGTTTCGTATTTTCTTAATAAATTCATACGAAATGGAAATACCACGTCTAACATGATTAAACACAAATAATGCTGCATTTCAAATTGATTTACAAATATTACGCCGAGACCTTATAATAATTTGTTTTGCTTTTCCACACCTAATTTGTATATTTGCTCAATATTTTTATCAATGTTGTGCGACACATTTTCTTATTTTCAATAGTTTTAAAAACATGTAGCCTTCGAAAATAAACTACTTACATGTTTATTGCAAAACAAGCACTATAAACTCAAAATGATTATTATGACATTATATCCTTAATCACTGACAACAGATTATTAAACATCATTATATTTTGATCTCTAAAAGTTACACACATTTTAACAACTTAAAAAAAACAAACATACCGATCATCTTTATAACTCACTAGTTTCTTCCAGCGGCCTCGCCCGCGTGCCTTAATAAATTATAGCCTATGTTACTCAGGTCTTTCTTAGACAATATAACTTTCTAACGGTTAAAGATTTTTTTAAATCGGTCCAGTATTTTTAATTTTATTCACTACGAACAAAAATCCAAATCTTTTCTTTTTATAATATTAGTGTAAGTAGATTTACTGATCACAATTTTAAAACTCAATTTCAGCAAAACTAAAATACATAAACAAGCCATCTAAAACTCACAATGGCGTAATAAAACATGTCTTTACAAATACATCAGAAGCGATTTATTCACGTTGTTACCTATCCATTGCTCGGTATCGCGGCGTCTTCGTGACATCTCGAACACGCTCTAATGACGATAATAAATCAGCCAGCGATGGAAAGATGCCCTTAATTAGGTTCGACGGTTCGTGAGCGAGAGTTCTCGAGTTCTTTGTGATCGTGTGCTCGTGTGCCCTATGGATTTATGGTGGTTGAGGATGTTAGATAAATGTGATCATGTGTTTGTTTTGTGGTGTGTAGGAGTTTCTTTCATTGTAGTTCTGTTTCTATGTCTTCGTTTTTATGCGGAAGTAGAGGGTTAAGGGTGAATTTAACCAATGAAACTGAATAGGATCATGAAGTTATACACCTAAACACCTTTAAACATTAGGTACCTACTGTTTTTCATACTTTTTTTTAACTGCACTGTCAAATATTCGTGTCTTTTCACAAAAACCAAGTGCATTTGCAAATGATGACGAAGTTGTATGAATTCATGTTAAAGTTATAGACAAAATATAAACCTCAGGGCTTAGGTCACTATGGTGCATAAATGATGAATGGTTGACCTCTGCCCTACAACCTTGGGCCTAAGTCTACTAATTTATAAACGTCACAATGGAGTCATAATGGTTAGTTTTTGACAGTTTTTGTATGGCAAATCTGTCAAACACTAACCATTATGACACCATTGTGACGTTTATAAATTAGTAGACTCAGGCCCCAGAGCGATTGCTGTTTGAGGAGATAAGTTGAAGATAAGCCTTTTGAATTTCCATCGTTATCTTGAAAATTCTAAATGGCTATCAGCTTTTAATTAAGGGAAAACTCAAAGTAATAAAGTATGCAGTCGTTACATAAATTTTTTGATAATGATCCAAAAGATTTTGTTGTCATCTGACAAGGTGCGAGTCTACTAATTTATAACACTTACAATGGTCTCTCAATGGTGAGTTTTTGATAGATTTGCCATACAAAAACTGTCAAAAACTCACCATTGAGAGACCATTATAGCGTTTATAAATTAGTAGACTTAGGCCCAAGATCGACTTTGTTCCATTTGAGTTTGAATAGTTCTGCTATCTAATTGCGTAACGCGTTTTCGTAAACGGTTAAGACTGTTTCATTTTGACAGTTAAAAACATTCATTACGTTATTTACATTCCTCAGCAGATATTATTTTGAACTTATGAAGCAAAGGATTAGCAATCTGTTTCGCAACGATTCGTTGCTGTATCTTTCTGTATCGAATTTTATTCACACTTGTCCCGTACAATAGCCTATTGCCATCGGGCTTTTTTAGTTTAATTCATTATTGGAAAACCCAATTTAACTTTGCTTGACCTGAGAATCATATCTAGAACTTCACTATTAACGCACCACGTCGCCTTTGCTACCTTTAGTTAGATCAATGAAGCAGATAGTCGGTGGGCAGTTCAGAGGTGCTTTCTTCAGAATTTCAACTATGTGTTTAGAGCCAAGATAACCAATTGATTGTCACTCATAATGTCATCAAAGACAGTTTAACACGACATCCACGACACGATTCCTTCATCCTCCGAAACGCAATAGGAATTGACAAATTGTAAGATTGCTATGTGATACCGGTGGAAACCGCAGGTAACGTTTAACTAAAGCGACGCAGGCGCAGGTCATCAGATCATCGCAGATCATGTCTCTATGGCTGTACAAATTACCCTTATCTGATTGGGAGTAAGATATGCTCACGATATAGGGACGAATCAGATTTAAATGAGACAGGTAACAATTTTATTATTTTGAAAAAAGTAATTGATTAAAAACATGTAAAAAATACAATATTTTTTGTGTAAAAGGATATGCTACCAGATCTATTATTACTTTAGATAAAACTTTATTTAGATAAAAGTGATGTTAGATACTTTCGATTTCGTAATAACTGCCCGATTATACTGCATATTTTTGAAGCCTATATTTTGGCGTCGCTTGCATCGCCAGATAGTTTTGGTGTTCCCTTGATATGACAAATTTGTGCTGCAACTTGTTCATAGATGCCGTCCACAAATTATCACATATATTTGCCCAATACGATATTATTGCCCAGCTGTTCAATATTAATATATTTACGCTAGTGACTATCTATCTATACTTACTAATATTAGATATATTTTTTTGTTGTTTGTAAGTTTGTATGTAGGGGTTAATCTCCGGAACTACCAGTCGGATTTGAAAAAACCTTTTTTCATTGGTTAATGTTTCAAAACCCTAAGCAGAAACGTAAATTAAGCGCGGGCGGGCGATGGGATGTGATGCGGTGGGTCGGGGGGCGAATTTTAAAGTAAGTACATAAAAAACAGTATTATATTCTATTCTATCTATCCCAAAATTAAACGTCTCAAGCTTGAAGCCTCTCTTTTGAAAGCAAAGAAAGCAAAACAATCCACCACGAATTCCCTATTACACCTTATCTACCCAGTAATTCGTGGTCAAGTGTCTAGTAAATTGATAAATCTTTGTAATGATAGTAAAATCATGCATTACGCTAAATGAGAGCGCCGTAAGCAAAGGTCATCGGATCATCAGCGATCAGGTATCTATAGCAGTACAAATTGCTCTTATCTGATTAACATAAAGGTGTGTTCAGAATAGTGAGGCTGTAGGGCTATGCTTTGGTTATAAAATAAAAAAAAACAACTGTTTTCTTTGCTACGATGTAGCGTATGTGTAACTCATATATGAAGTAGGTATTTAAATAAACTACGTCTATGCCATTTTTTGGTCAAAAGTTTTGATAGCTGGATGGATTTGCTTTGTTAACTCTGCTTTGTTTGGATTTTGCGCTAAACTTTAGTTATATCTCCAGCTATTATGCTGGATGACTTTTTTTACCGTCTCGAAAAAAAATGGGTGTAATAGGTGAACGGAATGGGTATAATAGAAGCAAATGGCATACTTAGTTTTTTTTTTTTACTGAAAAAAAAAATTCAAAAAAAATCGAAATAAATATCATACGCGACTTGCGTATGATTTGAAATTCGATATTTTTTATCAATTTATGGTTTTTTTTTCAAAATTTCTCTTTCTTTGTCCTTATAATATGAAAAGTTTACTTTAAAATTGTAGCGTTTTTTTGATGATAGATGATTTTTTTTCTAAGATGTGGAAAAAAACTTGGTATACTATATGGAAGCCATAAGCTTCTACTCCGTTCACCTATTATACCCATTTTTTTTCGAGACGGTAAAAAACGTCATCCAGTATAAGATAACACCACGCCTACATTCCCCGAAGGGTTGGGCACAGGTGTACCTTTAAGTACCCCCATATTTCGCCAGTAATGTAGGTAGAAGTTCCATGTAATAGGGAGCGACCCTATTGCCATCAATCGGGCACAACATAGATTCCGGGCTGTTACTGAGAAATTCCAGATGGAAAAACCCAATATCACTTTGCCCGACCTGGGAATCGAACCCAGGACCTCAAATTCAGCAGTTGCGTTTGCGACCACTAGACCAAGGAGGCAGTCAACGAAGCGCTATTAGATATTCCTATAAATAAGCAAATTTTATCCACGGAGGCTTCTAATACTTGGATAAAGAAACGAATACAGAATTACTTACAACTTAAGGTGTCAAACCTCGTAAGTCATTTACTTACAAGGTAGGTTAGCAGTTACCGACAACAGTTGGTTAGTAATTGGAATCGGACATCAGAATTGTAACTTAGTTAGTAATAGTCATTAAATATAAATATTTATTGGGTTATAGGGTACTTAGTCTGAACGGCCCAAATCGAATGGCACGCGGGCCATTCGACCGTAAACAAAAATTGTCTACGTTCGAATGGCCCGGTGGTCAAATGAATTTAAAAATAATTCAAAAGTACAGTCGCAAACATTCTATTAATCACATAGTTTATGAATTTTAACTAAATAAATATTTAATTATTTGAATTCGTCTAAATAAACGGAATACATCTTCATAACCGGTCGGCACGATTTCAGGTAGCTAGATAAACAATGACCCTTCTTGTCATCCAATCACAAGTAGGATGCTTATCTGTGTATGATTATTTAAACCTAGAAAATACAATATGGGCCTTAGAAGTGTGAAAGTATATAATACAGATTTGTATGTGTATGGTCTAAAATCTAGTCCCTGTCATATATTATTTATGTTCTAAATAAAATATGGTAGCTTAGTCTTTAGCCCGAATATTGATGTTGTTTACATACGAGTTGAAAGAGATGTAAGTACTTATATTAAATTCGATCATATTATGTTCTTGGACCCAAAAAGATAGAATACATATGAAACGCCTTTAACTGAAGAAACATTTTGAGAAAAATATTGCAGTATATGCAATTGGCTTTATAATATATAAAAAAAAACTTACCAGGATTCCAACAGTAAACAAAACACAAAACTCTCGAAAGTAAAAGTTCAATGCACAACATTAATGGACAATTGCAAAATTAACAGTGGTGTTACTAAGTTGCATACTATTAAACATATTTCTCCATAGTCCTCTGACGTCACAGATAAGCATCCTACTTGTGATTGGATGACAAGAAGGGTCATTGTTTATCTAGCTACCTGAAATCGTGCCGACCGGTTATGAAGATGTATTCCGTTTATTTAGACGATTTCAAATAATTAAATATTTATTTAGTTAAAATTCATAAACTATGTGATTAATAGAATGTTTGCGACTGTACTTTTGAATTATTTTTAAATTCATTTGACCACCGGGCCATTCGAACGTAGACAATTTTTGTTTACGGTCGAATGGCCCGCGTGCCATTCGATTTGGGCCGTTCAGACTAAGTACCCGGTTATAGACACAATGTTTCGGTTTAATTAAAACGGCTGTTTACGATTATTACATCGGTTACATTGTGAAACTATGTAACGACATTAGCCATAAATATTTAGCTATTTGCTGCCTCATTTATAGTAGTTGCAAATAGTCCAGTAATTACAATAAAGTAACAAAGGTCTTAAACCAGTATGAGCTATACTCGTTAGGCAACTGTTACTGTTAATGTTGATTAAATTAACTTGATGAACACTGCATCTATTGGATAAAACGTATCTCGGCAAATTGTGTTCGGTGATGATTTCTGGCTGCTAACGTAGACTTACTTAAGCCTAACTTAGTACTTGCTCTCAGGTATTAAGAAATAGCAAAATAATCTGAAAATACTGTCAGTTTTTGAATAACGAATTAAAAATGTATGCAGAACCGGTACCTCGGGTGGCTTGTCCATGATGATAGTGAAGTAGACCGAGACGTAACGCACCGGATCAACTCAGGATGCATGAAGAGGCGACTGGTCACAAGATCAACTTGCGACCCACGGATGCCTCGCCAGTTAAAGGGGAAAATTTACAAGTCCGTGACAAGGCCTGTCGTACTGTATGGATCGGAATGCTGGGCCGTGAAGAAGACGGATGAAAAAAAGATGAGAATGTTGAGATGGGTGATAGGAGAGACTAAAATAGTTTAAGTCACCGCCTTTTAACCGCCTCTGTGGTCTAGTGGTTAGACCTCCTGCCTCAGACCCAGAGGTCCCGGGTTCGATTCCCAGTGTGGGCAAAAATTTCTGCTCGGTTTGGTTGGTGGTAGGGCTTGTTTTAAGTCCGCCTGGCTAGCTACCACCATCTTACCTAAGTCTGTCGCCATAACAACAATGTTACCAGCATTGTTGTATTCCGGCAGTAAGAGGTTAGATAGCCAGTTCCGCTGTGGTTGAGGATTCCGGGCGAAGCTCGATTCCACCTTCGGCCTGATCATTACTTACCATCAGGTGAGGTCAGTTAAAGAGGTTCCCCGTTGTGGTTAAAAAAAAAAAAGTAAGAAATGAATATAGAAGGGGAAGTTTAAACGTGACGCCAGTGACAGAAAAGTTGAAATGAAATCGTTTGGCTTGGTATGGGCATGTGATGAGGAGGAAACGCATGTGACTAAAAGAGTGATGAACATAAATGTTTATGGATGTAGAGGGAGAGGAAGAGGAAAGCAAAATAAATGGATGGATTGTGTGAGGAATGATATGAAAGAGAAGGGAGTGAATTATAGCGTGACGGTTGACAGAGGAGAATGGAAAGAGACAACGTATTGTACCGGCCCCAAGTAACATGGGACTAGGGCAGGAAGATGATGATGTTGAATTAAAGATTTATGCAAAAAATGGTAGGAACATTTTTGTTTTTATATTATCGGAGATGTGCTCATTTGCTAACCATAGCCTTATTTGGCCTGTACACAAAACTGCGTTGCGACGTCTCATCGCAAAAATCAGCGACAGCACCCTAGGATTTTCTTAGGACATTTTAGGGCGCTGTCGCTGATTTTGTGTACAGGCGTATAGTTATAACATAAGCATATTAAAACTATTTAACGTCAACATTATTTATTGTTAAACCACGTAAAATAAATGATTTCATTACGGCTTTACTATAAACCTTCAATTTGTCAGAAACACAAACAGTAAATATAAAATATGTAAATAATGTACGCAATAACTTCATAAAACATTGTAACTCGTATAATCTTCCCATTACAAAGCCCTCTAACCATACGGTGTCATACAAACCGTTTGTCTTGATTGACTAATGCGCAGTCAGTTTCGCACAACTTTCCACCAGAGGTCGCTGTCACAATTAACCTCTGCTAGTCAATTTGTGACATGACCATCTATTATTTGGAGCCATCGATCTGAGTTAATAGTTCGTTTGCTGCTCTGTGAGCTATCGGTTTTGTAAGGAAAGCATGTTTAGAGTAATGTGGATAGACAAACGGGTTCGACCTTTTCCTGAATAGAAAATAATTTGCTTATTTCATCATTTTATGATAGTGTTTTTAAAATCGAAACTGTTTCCTAAACTAATATTATAAAGATGTAAGTTTGGATGTAGGGAGTAATCTCTGAAACTACTCATCCTATTTAAAACATTGTTTCACTAATAGAAAGCTACACTATCGCCGATTGGCTTATGATATATTATATACGGTATAGTTGAGCTAGTTATCCAGAAAAATAATATTATTAAGACTAGGCTAAGCCCCTTAAGGGACTGGCAGATTTAAAACATAAATTGCTACATTCTCATTTACTTCTTTTGTCTAAACTCTCTTTGCAAAGTTACAAAGCTTCTTCACGTGTGTTTATCTCCTAAAATATATGTTACACTAAAAACACAGTAGGTAATAATATTGTCTACATTTATGTCATCACCCAATTTTCCATAAATGAAATCTTCATCAAAGAAACAAAAATAAATCGGTGCAGCAACGTTTAATTTTGACGACTTCCTTATAAGACGAATATTTGGGTAAAAGTTTATTTACATAATTTTAACTGCCTCCATATTTGGTTAGTGATGAGTCCGTGATAAATGGGTTTATTATGCTCTGAATTAAGGCCTTACTCCACTATAAGCCGTGCAACGGCGCAACGACGATCAACAAACAACTTACTAAACGCCAAAGTTCGTGACAGTCCCGTTCATAAAACGAGGGAGCGAGACCACACGACTCATTAGAAATGCCGCAATATTCAGCGTCCTATTCGCACATTTCATGACCACGAGTCTTGACATTTTGCATTTTATGTATTCAAACAATTAGGCGTGAAATAAATGTTCAGCAACACGTGAAATTTGTCCTTCTAGTGTTTTCGTGACATTGAATGACGCAATATCAGACGATTCCAATATTATCTAGATCCCAAAGATTTTAGGTACTTGTCATTTACCTACCGCCACTTGATATCCGCCATCTTTTTGTTTGATTTAAATATGCACGATTTTGTTATTATTTCAGCGATGTGTTGCTAGGCGATGTGTCTTTAAGATTGAAATCTCTTTTTTTCTTAAAAAATGTGTATTGAGTCGGGCTTCTAAAAACGAATCTAAAATGTAGGCATGCAGTAGGTAATACGTATATGTTTACTTTTACGAAGATCAAATACTTGCCTCCTATCTATCCGATGCAATTCACTATACAATAGTATACTGTAATAAGCACTATACTCCTACGTTTTTACTATTATTTCCGCCATCTTTCATTTGATTTCAATACGCACGATTTTGTTATTTTATCAGCGATGTGTTGCTAAGCGATGTGTTGCTAGGCGATCTGTCTTTTAGGGTGCGATGGAGTGTTAGCCTATCGAAACGGTATTTTATAAACATCCGTTTTTGGTCCATCAATTAAAAATATTAACCAGACGTTATTTATCATACAGAGCGTCTTGACAAGATCATTGAAGGTCATTGCAGCTTACTGCTAAGTTTAATCGATGGTTCCAACGGGAATTTTCAGTTTCATTCGCCCCACTTCCATCTTGGTGGTCTGAACTAAAAAGTGAATGAACCAGTGAATGAAGATTGAACTAGATGTAAAGATTAAATTGACCCGTGCTTTATGATGATCGTCATCCGCAATTGACGAGCTTGCAAACGAAATGAAAAAAAAAACACCGTAGGCAAAGGAAGAACTGACTTAGGCCAGAGAAATAACTACTTATTTACTGTAATCAAATAAAATAATTACGTATAATCTACGCAGCTGTTCTAAACTGTTATGTAGTGGGTAGTTCAGTGGAAAACTAATCTTAGTCAATTTGCGTCTAAAATCATAACAGTATAAATATTATGTAATGATTAGGGACTAAGGTAAACTAATAGGCTAGTACTACGCGACGATTAGAACAAATGACGAGTGTTCAGATTATCCGTACCATATTTAACTAAGAACTAAAACCATGCAGATTACACTGCAGTGCAGAGGAAATTACCAACGGTAAAATGCATGAATTATTTCCTTTTGTTAACGAGCGTACACATAATGCCAAGTTAAGTGTACAGTGGATTGTTTTTAACACGAGAAAAGTGTTTGGTTAACACAAAAGAATAGAAATGGCTTTGAGACGTGCTTTGTGGGCAAACGATTAATCATTAAATGACCTGGTTTAAACAAAGACGTAAAGGGAAAAGGCGTTGCGTGCCTTCCTTAACTTGACGTTTATAGGAAAGTTAACAATAATCTTAGTTTTATCTAAAACAGAAAGTTCATGTTCCGGTTACTCAGTAAGTAATCTATAATACTAGAAGGAGTTGTACCGGTAATGTCTTATTTTATTATAAGCCATATAATGGTATGCAGATAAAAGCAAGTTCACATAAATGAGAGGTATTAAAATATTCTGACAAGAAACGGACGCCATTTGCAATATGGCCGTCGATACAGCAAAACTGTTGCAGTTAAAGGCAGCAGACAGGCGCGACTCTAGTAGAACAATTTCTATTAAATATATTATGAGCCTGTTTTGTGCCACTGTACACACAAGGCCTCCCTTACCCCTTTACACTTTTCCCGGTCTACAGCTATTGCGAACGAATCCTTCAAGAAGGAGTCCAGCTCATCCCGCCATCTCTTTCTGGGCCTTCCGCGTTATCGTTTCCTGCTTTTTGGGATCCACTGAGTGGTGGTTTTTGCGTATTGCTACTCCGACATGCGACAGATTCCACTTTAGTCCAGCAGCTGTGCGGCCTACGTCCGCTATTTGTGTTTTGGAACAAAGTATAGACTATAGAGTTCCTAATGCTGTCTGTGAGTTTGACACCTAGTCTACTTCGTTCCGTCAGACTGCAAGAGACTTGACGACTTGAAGACTTGACGCTTTGTAAGACCATTCTATGAAAACTTCATGGACATTGTTCTACCAGAATCGCACCACGCCTGTCTGCCGGAGCCTTAACGAGTTGACCGTAAAGTATCCTAACTACTGTTCATATTATTGCGCATAAAATGAAGAAAAATTGCAGTTTCCAGCTTCATAGAAAGGAAAGCTAATCTGCATTGTTAAGGGGATAATGAGAAAACAGACATGCGTATGTAGTCTGTAAGCTTAAGTGAGTAGTTGTAGGTATAGTAACTAATCCTGCAGATATTCTGCGGTTTAGCATTAAATTACACATTTTTGTCAGCGGTCGATGCGTATCTGCAGCTCAATCATTGTAATAATTCTCCTTTGTCCTGCTGCCATATTACCTTTGTTTTGTTCATTCGTTTTCCCTGGTATAATTTATTTGCTTTCATCACCAATGTTCTATCAATCGTACAAAATTCAGATTACTCAACTAAACGATTACGACACAATATTAAGATAAATAGTCTCAGTATGCAACCAAGACTTGGACTAATTTCGCATTATTAGCACGATATAGGAAAGCAATAACAGTTAATCTGGCAGGCGGTGTAAGTGTAGGAAAACGGTACCATTTTGTTTGGTCGGCAGTGCAAGTGATTAATGAATTTATCGCGGCGCAAGATCGGCCGACGTCGGGCGGTTTCGGACAGCATCGGTAGCGACTTTCGCTCCCGCGGGCGTATCGGACTCGCGGTTTGTTTAATATTACGATGTGCGTGCGCATATGATTAATGTGAGAGAGTTTCAGATTAAATTGGTGTATTTTTTTTCTATTGAAAGTGTAATCCGGACATGTTATACTCCGGATATTAGTTGATCGGCTTGAAAGAATTAAAAGTCATTAATCATAGTAGTTACTAGTTACTGACATAGCTTGCTGGTTATAGATCTATGCGTCGTGACGTGAGAATAAGACATATGACTATACCACTATAGTTACCACATTTAGAAACATACATTTCGTCCATTAACTTAATATAAAAAATCTACAATTATCGAACCAGTAAATCCAGTAAAAATAAAATTGCAGGCGCTTTTCGATAAATCTGCAACTATTTACACTTCATGATCTAATGTGTGAATCTCCGCTCGATTTGATTCACCTATCACGCGTCGTATGTCAATTTACAAATGAGTATTAATTGGTCCGTCACACATTGTTCCATCTATTTTGAGATCTGTCGGCATGATCTTGTTTCATGTGACATCACGCGTAAGAGATCTTCATCTCATTTGATTGGCCGGAGAAAGTACCTTCTAAAATCTGAAATGGATGGATGGAAAGAAATCTTTGTGTGTTAGAAGTTTTCTAGCATAACAAACAGTACCTAAATGAACGATTAATATGCATTTAACATAGCTAATCAAAACACTAATTAATCTTAACATTTTCATTTAAATTGCGTTAAAACCTTTCGTTACAGCATCAACAAAGCCCCTTACATTTGAAATAAAAATAGTTTGAGTTTGAACAAATCAATGTCATGGGAAGCAAAAATATTGTTTCTGAGCAAATTTGTTATGTCTACACGTAACAAAGGAATAATTTCACAACTTGTGACTTGCAATAAGGCACGTTCTTACAAGTCCGGGAATCTACTAAAACAATTACACCACAAAATCTGAAACATTCCTTCCAAATCCATTGCTCACTTCTTCAACTCCCCATTTAAAAATACACTTACCAACAAGCAATGGCTTTCAATATTTGCTTGGAAGCTTTACTCACAGTAGTATCATAGTACGTAGGACCTCCAGATGTGAGCTTGCGCGGGCGCAATATTTCTCCCGCGGCGTCAACGCGATAGTATCGCGCCATCGCGCCCTGTGGTGGCCGGAGATACTACGTGCAAAGTAGCGTTCAGTAATAATGCCCGCGGATAAGATTTACTGTAGAGTATAGTCTAAAGGACGAATAAAGTGGGACAGATCGCCGGCATTTGATTTAGTGGGGATCACGAATTTGAACTGTACGAGAATATATTATGTTTTATAGAGATTTATTGGATTTTAGCGTAAGATATTGGAGATGTTTAGTTACTAAACTGCGGAAACTTGCCCTTTTAACTTTAACATGTAAGCGCGAACAACTAGCAATGAATCAAACGCTTGATCGAGGACAAACCACCGCACAAAAGGCAGTTATGTCCTAAACAAATCATGCAATATTGTACATACAATCTTTGACCAAATCATCGATCATAAGATGATCGACAGTTGTTACGATGCTGTGCCAGTTCACCACACCACAGACGGAAATAAGAAAAGCTCGGCCCCGTTGGAATTTTGTGAGCGTTTTTGTTTTCAACAAAATAATTGCTCGACTCCACATTGCATCTTTGCCTCCACAAATCTATGATTGATAATTAACCTTTGGTGGTGCGGGGCAGTGAATTGATATAGCTTGTATTAACAGTACAAATCCAAATAAGGCTTTTTTTGAAGAAAGACACATTAAAACTGACCAAAGGAACGAAGGTTAAAAAGAGTTTAACGTTTTCATGTAATCTTGTAGTCTTATGACTGTCGAAACAACGACAAATTGCTATGAAATTCTAAAAAAATATTATACCTTAGATGAAATAGACTTAAAACATTCAAACACTCATAGAAAAGGAAGTGTACATCCTAGATGATATAGCAAAAACATGGGAGATAATACCAACAGTATGTTACATATTTCTCGCACGTTTTTATCGATACTATCACAAGAACACAAGGGTAATAAAACTTCCGTGTCGACACCGGTAGTATTTTACTTGCGTGCTAATCTTCTCGGGGATTTAGAAAGCACTGCGAAAGTGGTTGTGGTACGCAGTGTTGATAACATATTGTGGCAAAAATCCCTCACAATAACCCGCTTACAGCCCCCGGCTATAGCCTTAATATTGTGCAGAAATATGACGAAACATTAGCTGGCTGTAATGAGGCTCCGTCGATCGGAACATAGAGTTTCAAACCATGATTATAGATTTAAGAGCATGATACGGACTTATGGTTTACAAATAGTACCGTGCAAAACCTTTTGGCTTGAATTTTGTAAAGGAAAATTTTATCACGAAAATAGCTTTAAAATGCATGCAGTATCATTTTAGCTTGAATACAAAATATACATAAATGCTCAACAACAAGGCAAGTACTTTAACATCAATAAAAATGCCAGCATTAAAATATTCATACTGCTATAATATGCTTACACAGATTAAGCTGGGTGTGGTGCTTCTTCATCCATTGCATGTAAGGTTGAAGGGTCAGGCATTTCATATGAGCCGGCCACACGTTAAGACCACGTTCACTTCAAATACTAGAAAATTATCGCTTCCAATTTCTACTTTCACGGTAATTCAATGTTTTTGATGCATAAACTTTGTCTTACGTTGCAATTACTCTTAAGGCGATAATTTGTCATTTTTTTCCTAGGACTTGTCCTAAAGAAGGGTGTTTAAGTTAACACATTCGGACAAATTGAGTTTCTGTATTAAATCAACTATTTAATAGTTTGTACTACAAAATACGTCTATTATTCAGCCAGAGTTAAGCGACTGAGTTTTCCTAAAAGTTATTGATTTCCTTGAATATTTTCTCCCTTTCATAAAGTTATTATCTTGTTGTGTGATCAACCTTTAACTATAAATAACACTTGGGTCATAGGCGCTGTTAGTTTCAGTTAGCTTAATCGTCTTTCCGGAGACTGTGAAAATGCTCATTAACAAAACGAACATCGTCGTAAATATATTCATACATTGATTAACTCTTAATCCGGCGTTTTGCTTTGTCCATCCGCCATGTTATTGAAACACAGCTGTTAACTGAGATGTCTGTGCTTGTCACTTTGACTTTAACTACGTCTTATCTCAAATCTGTGAAAGTTCCTACTTCTTGCGCCACTACGTATTTTCTTAACATTAAAATCTTAGGCGTTAGTTAATTTCTCACCTTCCATTAAGACTTTGCTTTTCGAACATCGTTTGGCATTTGAAATTCAATCTTATTTCCTAATGGTATATTGAGCTGCTTTGTTGTAATCACCTGCGTTACCAGCAAACGCAGTTTTGTAAATATATCGAACAATTTCTATATTATGAACATGAACGTATTTTGTGTTATCTTTGTAAACTGTCGGTAACTCGTTTTAAGGTTTAGTTTCATTAATTAATTAAACTTTCACGCCGTTTACGCCTTGCTCTATTACGTTTATAATAATTTATTGTGTTTGTTCTATTTGATTATGTTCGGTCCCTTCTCTTTCAACGCACTTGATGATTTCATTGGCTCGAAAGTTAAATACTACTGTAGCTCCACTATCGATGATATTATCTTTATTTTCTACGTTTCACTCGGTTTGTATATCAGAATGGCATTTTCCACTGAATACAACTCGTATTTTACTGAAAGGGAAATCGATACACTTGGTATCGTATTGCATATCGATTATGCGTGCCTTGAATTATTCAGCAGCCTACGAAGCACATGTAGTGCATAGAAGATAAGCAATTATTTCATTTGTCAAAATTATGCCTAGTATTTTCATGATAGTGAGAAAGGTACATGTTGTAATCGAATAAATTACTAAGAGCTTCGGCTTTATCTTGTATATCGCATATTAAACGGGTATTAGTGCATTTTGCGGTCCTAAATAGCTTTTAAAGCATATGAACTAAGTTCTCTAATGAGCCTATAAATAAATTGTTTCGAGACGATGTCTCGATTAGATCTATCTGATTGCGTTCGTTTAACGTAAATGTTTGTACGGATACTATCGACTGTCATAGCCAGACCTTATGAAATTATTAGTGGTATTAAACTTAATGATGAAATAGCGATCTTGATTTAGTTTATTAGCAGTGATCTAACGATTATCCTGGAAAGTGAAATGAAACTAACTAGAATGCGTTTCAGTGGAATATTTAAATTGAATTTACGTTTGAGTAAACGATAGTCAAGTCTCATATACTAATCAAATTGTCGGTGCGAATCGCCTGCCGGATAAATTATAACAAGTCTATTTCCTCTTGCGTCACTGTGAGCTTTAATACTAATTTTCAATTGAATGAAAGGACGGAACACTTAAATGAATTATCAGATACCCTGTACTCTACATAGCCTTGCTTCGTAATATTGTTTTCAATACAGATTCCTCCTTTCCCCGCATAATTTATATTAGTTTCCATTAATGTTTGTTCTGCCATATTATCACTTGGGGCTATAAATTTTCCAGCACTATTCAGCACTCCATGGTTTGCTTTCGAGTTATCTTGATCAATATTAGTGACTCCATAATTCAAAGCCGCGTTGCACAACACGGCACGTGGACTAGGAAAGTTCTTGTAATAACTGGCTGAAGTTTAATTGATATATAATTGTGTTGTACACAGTTCAGGAAATTGTATGGGTCGCATTCTCCTTATTACAGTAGTTACACGAAGTAGTAATGTGATTTACGCGTTCACTTACTTACGTAGTCTTAGATCACGCCTCTTTCGCGCTATTTCGCTGATTTGAATACATTTTAAATTGGTACTTGATGCTTTAGTGAAGGAACGTTAGGTAACGTCAGGATTTCCGTAAGTTAGCGTTTAAGCGCCTAAGAGTCATAAAATGGTTAATTCCAGCATACGACGAAATCCGTTCTGTGTCTACAAGAAGCATATCGTTAACTGCAGTTTGCTAGATTATTATGTTAAATCAAGACTCGTTTTTATAATGGATATTTCGTAATTTGCACTATACTCCTGGAAGATTCCTCCTTGGAACCACATTATTCACCACTTTATAATCCCGGAGCTAAAACCGGCAATTACCTGACCTTCCAATTATTCGCTTTAGTTCCTTCCCGGTGGAGCCATAAGATCTCCGTTTATTTTCATTTTCATACAGAATTATGGCCGTTTGAAGATTGCTATAATTTTGCGAGCTTTGCTTTCAAGACACGCAAATTAATGTGCTTTGTTATTATCATCGACGTTGTTCTGTTGTTCAAGTTGTTTTTTTGCTTATTAGTCTGATAACCATTTTGTTTTTTTCTTATTATTACAAAAGATTAAAGGTGCTAATTTCACTAATGAAACTGAACGTGAAGCTGAAGCGCGTTCAAGAGCTGTCAGTGTCAATATTCCACAGCAGTGCTGACAATGACATCTCTTAGAACACGGTTTAGTTATAGTGAGGTAATTGCGCAACATACTAACAGTAGCAATGGCGTTCATTTTGACAGTTCAACGACATTCATTGCGTTATTTACGTCGTCGCAAACAATTTTTTCTAACATATGAATTAGCAATATCCTTTAAAATCATGCGGATTGTGATTGAAAGTGTGTTACGCAATTGCTGATCGCATTCAATTTTATTGGTGAAATTAGCCCTAACCCCGATTTTATGGGAACGGTCTATGCCAGGCTTTCATAGGAATTCCGTAAGACTGTCAAGTCTACATGACTAGTTCGTTGTATCAATTTCACGCATTTCCACCGAAGAAAAATGCTAACATACATTCAGTGCAATTATAAATATTGTTTTGTTTGGTATTCATTGTTTGTTTTTTTTCAGCATAGCGTCATCTACCGTCTCATATGTATCTTCAATTATTGACATACTATCGTTATCGTTATTGTTAGTACTTGGCTTGGATACATCAAATATATAGTCCATCAAATCCTACATATTGACCTTAGTTTTATCGATTGTTGTGCAAGGTCGGGACCCTTTTCGAACAAATATCCGGTGCTACCAATTGTATACGTTTCCTGTCGCGCCTGCATTTATTCTCTTTTACGACTTATCAGCTGTCGAAGTTTGACTAGAGTTTCCGGTAAAATTAATAAAATTATGTTGCGTGTGGTATTAGTTTTTATGAACTTAGTTTTCAAATTGGTGATTTGATTGAGAATATTGTGGGTGAATTTATAGATTCAAGTAGATAGCATTTCTTTCACTTCTTACAGAGTAAAATGGTATAGTGCGTTGATTCTGCATTAACACAGCTATCATTATTATTCAAATTTAAAACGCAATGATTTGTATTTTCTGATTCAAGTTGTATCATTTGAATCTTATTCACATTAGGGATTTCCTACATTCATGATTTATCCTTTGCGTGAGCTACATAACCAATGAGGTTGTTACAAATGAAACCACCATTAATAATATCGTAGTTTTTATCTTTTCATTTCACTGACATGACATCAATAACCTCTCAACTATGAATTTTGTGGAATTTCACTATTCATAGGACAAATTGCCGTTATTTAAAATAGTGTACGCACACGCAGGCGTATGTCACATGTCTATGGTTCAGTGCCGACCAATCATATACACCGTTATAATTGCATATACGGAGATGTGACACAAAATTACTATGATTACGGTAGATTGGGGAATAACTACTTTGAAAATGACAACTTTTGTGAATTAAAGTTTTTGTTTCCAATCGATTTTAATTGCATTGCATTTTGAACGCATTCTTGTGGTTTTAGACGTGTTTCTTCGAGTTCGTATTTCTAAATTGGTATTAATAATAATGTCTAGTATAAATTGTTTATCTTCCTACGCAGGTTGTGAAAGTATGAGGGAAATGTATTAATATCTGTCCCATTGCAATCTTGATACAATTCTGACGTAGGTGGATTTAAACTGTGGAAATCTGAAAGGTTTGTTTACTAACAGCATTGTATATGTCATTAACAGCCCACGATTGACATTAATTGATGGCAAAAACAATAACCAATATTAAATATTTTGAAATATTTGCCCGTTAAGAAACAAGCCGATTCGTTGGCAATTCCTATATATCATCGATTGGTATTCAATTCAAAGATTAGTCGGAAGACTTCACTAGCTTCACTTTTACCGATAAACTTTAGATACGCGATACAGGTATTATTTCAGCGCTTAAATGTCAACTGCGAGGAACAACAGTGTTTATATTTGCATGAAGTCTCGCAATCTGATTGCCGAGTGCGATTTGTAAAGCTGTCGTCAGGTTTCCTTGTAATGGCCCTATTACTTTCAGCACATTACCCTGTGACCTCACCATCAGTGCTTTCTCCCTTATCATGTGATCTGTCTTGTTGATTATGGATTCAGTCATCATCGTAATTCGTAATTAATAGGGTTGACAGCAGTATAACTTGTTTAATTAATTTCTCAATTAATTGAAGACATATTTCGATCTTTGACTAAATCAGGACCTTTTTCACTATTAACATATATTATATATTCATTAAGTTCTTGTGAATTTCTTAAATTAATACATAGAGTTGTTACTTGTCTAAGTTTCCGTCTCATTATCTGCATAGATGAATAAAATCTAATGTAATGTCCTATTAACTTTCTCTTTTATAGTACGTTATGGCTTTCCCGGATCACAGTTGACAATCCTTGCGTTTACCCGGAATTTAGCCGTAGTATTTATGTAAATTTTACGGAGAAACCTCTAACCCGTCGTGACTTCAAGATCGTTATTTTTAATTTACAAGTTCTTGCACTGTGCATTAGTCTTATCTTAATTGTACAAGAAAGACTGTTTCATAAGATGATAACAGAACCAGTCGTGGTAGTGTTTGACTTTAAACTTTTTTTGTATCTCTTGTATATTATGAAACTTAATAATAGGATTTTTATAGAGTGCCTAATGAAATCTAGTGTGTTTAATCCAGATATAATTAAATCTCATGATAGTGTAGATTGAATTGGTTTTTCTGTAATTCGTTCAGTAATATTCTATCTGTGTAATCAGTGTCCACCCACTGTCAGAAGCCTTGATTTTAGCATGATTACTTTTTACTGTGCTACGATTTGATAATTCTTCTTTTCTTGCACTAAATATCATCGAAGTAATGTTCTTGTTTGCTTCCTCGTGGTTTTTTATCAAGAAGTGGAACTGAAGGAAACGGTTCCGCTACTGCTAGTAACCGTTTGACTAACGAGTTGTTAATTGAAAATATTTTAACAGAGCAATCGAATTTAAAATCATTGGCATCGCTATTTCAATTAACACTTTCAATTATACTCAGTTATTTCAGTGATCGTAAATGTTTGTTATTTCCGCCAACTCACGACTGATATACGTAGGTAAAAGTATACCTTTGTTAAGAAGGAGATAATTCACATGCTCATATCTTCACTACTTTACAAAAAAATTGAAAGTGAAAATCGCAATTCAGAAGTTTTAGAAATCCCATTTAAAAAATTCTTCACCTGCAGTTTTCCATCAGTTCCGGGTGTACTCCTGCATCACCTGGAGTTCTCCAAACCTCGTTAAGATAATAAGCTCAAAGGCAAAGCACATAAGTGTAGTTTGGAGTAGTTTCATGTGTTCGTGTAGGTCGTGACGGCATCCTTAGTACAGGCTATCGGTGGCGCGATCGTCGCCGCCTCGCGACTTGCGCTTGCGACACTTACCACGGATTCTAGATCACCCACACTATTGTCGAAACTGTCTAGTTTTGATATTGCAATGTGTGAGGTCAATTGTTGTCTGGAGATAAATGTGAATGGTTTGGTTGCGTTTTGCTCACAACTTTGTTTAACGATTTGATGCTGAAAACTAACTATGTTATCAAAAGATTATCCTTTTATTTTGATTTTTTGTAATGCTAGTATTTGGGTTGAAAATTAAAGGTAACAATACCACGGAAATAATAAACGTAAAATTGAACTTAAATAAGAAGTCTTGCTTTTTGTATCCAGTAAACAAAGCATAGACACAATTCCTTTTCCTCATGCAAAATCTATAACCAAACAAATCAGTTTCACAATCAACGCAATCTAATTGGGTTGAATATTCGAGAACAGTTAGTTACACTAACAGTGGTTAGTGAAATGTTTTAATCCAAGCTTTCGTCGTCGATTTGTCCTAACGACTCGTTTATTCCTACAATGTGGTGGATTTTCTCCTCAACTCTTAAAACACGATATGTAAATGAAGTTAAAGCATTCGATGTAGTTGTGGCTTCCTTGTCTTTGTTTACTTTATTTACAAGTACCGTGACATCTTTATAGTCAATGATTATCGTCCTAATGTGGATTTTTGTTCCGCTATCTTCTTTCACTAAAAGGTTTATTTCTAATTTCTCTATATTCTGTAACGTTTTGCTTTAAAGTTACTGTGGAATAGGAACATGTTCTAGGCATTCCGTGTTTGACTATTTATCGCCTATTGTCAGCAGTAGCCACATGCTGCGCTTTTATAGGTTTAGTTTTGCTTGCATTTAGTCATTCTTATATAATTGCCCTTCTGTTTCCGTATATATTGATCGGTATATTTTCTTTCTGGCTAACACTACGCCAATTTTTCAACTTTTGTTTTGTTTATGCAAAAGTGGCAGCTCTAAAGCGAATTACCGGTATGTCGCCGTTATTAAATGCAACCATAACAATGTTCAGAATTTCCGTTTTTTATTACTTTTGATAACTAATCATATCACAGTAAAAATAAAATGTGCTACAGCGTAATATTTCAAAATGTATCACTGGATAATCTTTTTGGGACATATCAAAACCGTTATTTTGCTATAAAAACATTGTTTCACGACATATTAAGTTAATGTCATAATAATTATGTAATTGTTATTTGTTTCACGTTTCTGTAAAATATAAGCATCTTGATAGCATCGCTCGTATATTTCGGAGTTCTTTACTTTCTCAAGTTTAAGAGACGATTACGTTATTATACGTGATATCTTTATTAACATCACATAATCCTGTTCTTTTTTTACTTTATTTGTGTAAGTACTTGCTGTCGCCTTTGGCGAAATTGTTCTGAGACAATGTAAAGGTCAGGTAGTCCGGAATTAAAAGGATGAGCTTACGTAAGTGTTGATGATAATTCGGCTTTCGAACAAGATTTTATCATTCCTGCATATATAATTGTGGAGATTAATATGGCTTAATATAAGTTACCTTGCTTTCTATTTATTGTTCTAACTCTCATCTGCAGAAATTGCAAAGGTTAAATCCAAATCTGGAATCTTTATCGTGCACATGCGATCTCTAAAAATATTACCATTCATTTTCGATTTCTGCGAATATATTTTGCAAGTCAATACCAAAGATTTCTTATAAGACAGATGTATCTTACTTATGATTAGGTATAAGCCCATATATGGGAGTGTATGTTTCTGTAGTGTATGTATATGTGTGTGTAACAATGCATGTTGGCGCGAAAGTGGCTGCCCTCCACCCCATGATTTACCTTCCACCTCGAGGTGTCGCTGATGGCAACGTTATGGTGTTTTGTGCAGGGCTGTCTAAGATCACAAAGTATACATACTGATGACTAGTCCATGAATTTAGAGCCACAAGGTACACACAGGTCCTTGATTTTGTTAATAAATTCAAATAAGTTATTTGAAAATAATGGATTTGACTACTTGTAGATAGAGATATTACGTTTCATGTCACATAAACCGTCATTTTTTTTAAAAATAATTTTATCTTCACCTAATCTAAACTACCCTTACAATTATTTGTTGTCAAATACATAGTTTATTTTATCAAGAATCTCTTGAGTTGCTAAAGCCTAGTTTCCTTGACCGTAGCAACCCTGTCAAGAATTTCACTCCTGCGCCACAACTATGTTTGCGTACGATTTGTAATGTTGCAATATCTGTTGTGAAATCAAAACAATGGTCGATTGTAATATTTCGATATGCAGGAACCTCTGCTATGACAAATGGTTCATATTTCTATGAAGAGTAATGGTGTCCTTTTGAGAGTACCGATGCATTTATTAATCTTTGTGGACTTTCGAAATATACATATAGAGGCTTATTTGTATAGGGAAATGATGATGTCTTTCTTCACGACTTATCTCGTAGACGACGACAGTCGAAGCGCCTGGTAAAGTCAGGAACTACCAACTTAAGTTGTCTGTACTTATATTAAAATAATGGTATGAAATAGCTATAGCGAAGATCAAATCGTCTTAGAGTATTCATTTGCTTAAAATTAATTTCCCTGATTGTACATGCAAGGAAATAATAATTATGATGATGAACTTTGTCGTTCAAGTAATCATCAGTAATCATTACCCCATGGTTGTCTGTTTTTTTGAGATCGATGTGTTTTAAGCGCCATAGAAGTTACCTTATTTTAATGGCTTTAATAGCGACTATCGACTTCACATGATGTTATGATGCTTATAACGGTGAAGTACGCTTTTCTTTAAAATTGCTTAATTTGTGAATTCGAGATCAAAATGATTAATTTATGTGTTATATTCCTGTCTTAAACATTAGTTTCAATACCTCAACTGTGTGTGTGTAACTCATTGCCATTTTTAGTATCACTGCTTATGCATCCCGCTACATAACAGTAAACATAACCACACCCTCAATCACGTATTGCTTAGAATGTTCGATCATCTTACACAACACTTATCACCTCAGTACTTATGCGATATACAAGATAATATTATCCCGAGATAGCACGATCACGGACTGTGCTGAGAATTATAGTCTGACCTAAGACCTTCACGTGAGCTGCAAATTCTCGAGACATAGTATTGAGCTGCGTGACGATTCATGTAGCTCTTTGAAATGTGTGCGTGCTTACTTATTACGTGTGAACACAGTCGGGATATGTAAATTCCTAGTGTATATGCTGCTAATGTTACAACTAGCCCTATAATCAAAGGTGCCTTGTGCCTTCTCCTGGTTAAGCCAAATCTGAGCTGCTGTCTTTGCAAATGATGACTTTTTTTGTTTTTTTACTACCGTTGGGCCTGCTCTTGACACTTAAATTCTGATATCTACAATGCTGATGAAAATGTGACAACGCTTGGTGTCTCTCATTAAAGGCAAATACCGGTAGTCAACGATCTATCATTAAACTGCTAAAAATTTGCTGCTAATACAGGCTTATGTAGCTATTGCATAATATTTTCAAAATAGTCGGTACGTTTCGTTACAACGTATTTAACCATTAGTTCAAACAGTAGCCGGTGGTCTGTTTATTCAAGTAAATCTGCTAAATTTGTCACTTCTGTCCAATTTGCAAATATGTCTGCACTCTGCAGGTTTCCATGACGTGCCTAAATGATCAGTTGATTGTGTTTCCTTAGCAATTTGATGCTATGCATATTTTATTCAAAAATTATAGGAGAAAGAAGTTGCCATCGTCAAGTTTTCTTTTGATAAACGCCTACAAGACTACAAAGTGGGTGCCGCATTTTATAACAGTACATTTTCTTTTACGAAAGTTAATAAAAACATTGTAAGCATATAAAATATAGTCATCAGAGGTGACAAAGGCAATCTTATACAAATTAATACACATATTCATAGCGTCTGACACCTGGTCGCACCCACGGGCGGGGCTATCCATCCATCGGACAATATGACAAGAGAAACTAACACGGAATCGAACTTGGTTCCTCGATAAATTAAGTTTAGTGCAGTATCATAATTCATATTGACCGTGAGTAGGGTTTTCATGTGTGGTCTTCTTGAGTTATTGTATTTGGTGTGAAGGAAAAGTTGGGAGGAATAGAGAAAGCTTCTCTTTCTCAGAAGTTTTCTATTGAAATTGTCCGGAATTATTAAGTTGTTTGAAAATTTTCAGGGTAGACTTTAAGAGTAATTTTTGCTTCTAACTTTTTCTATATGGACGAATCGAACATCATATTCACATACAGCCTCCTCGAGCTGTTAGGCCCTTTTCTGATTTGTCGGTACAGCAGCGGTAAGCTATCGGTACCGCGTATACTGAGCATGCTGATGTCGCACCGCTGCTGTACCGACAAATCATTAAAGGGCCTTAGTTTACTTATACGAAACAATAAAAATAGAATTTTCCAAGTGAAGCGTCTTCTTATTTTCTAATTTGATTACAGTTGAAAAGTTATTAACCAAAAGGTGACGTTAGACTCAGAGTTTAACATATGTTTCTGTTATTAAGTCTATCAAACAATACCAATCACTGTATAGTTTCAACTACACCAAATTTGGTAACTATTGGTAACCCTACCAGGGCACCAGTGATTGATAGTGGTACGCCTCGAGTTCGCGTTAGTTCTGTGTCGATTATATATCACTATCTTACTATCTTTTGTAGGAATTACGTAACACTTGTTATGATTCTATTGATATTGTAATGATAGACTAGACAATTAAAGCTGTATTTTATGCATCAATTATGATTTAATGGGAGTGGCACGAGCCCTTTACTTTTAGCTATAATATTTCGAGCACTAGATACCCAAATGCTTTCATACAATAGGTACGAGATTTCTATGATATATCTTGGTTAAATATTAATGTAGTCGCTTCTGCCTGCAATTTCCGCGTATTTTTTTTCTTTTTGCTCGGCTCCTAAGGCCATAGCGTGATGTTTAATAGCCTATCCTCAAGAATTGGAATGTTTATATTTTTAGGTATACATTATTTACATAAGGGCTCCTGCAGACATGCGCGACGCGACACCAATTTCCATGAAGTTTTCATAGAAATTGTTCCACCAGAGTCGCGTCGCGCCAGTCTGCAGGAGCTTTCAAGCTTTCGGAAAAAAAACGGTGCAAACCGCTTCAAGCAAGATCCAGTGTGTAGAAGAACTTAGCTTTCATACAGAACGAAAAGCGACTTGGTTTAATATTATGTTTAGCTATAGATATATGTATGTTATTTCGGACAGAACGGAGCTAAATCTTAAACAGAGTAATGTATAAACAATGCAATGATTAATTTATCGCGATCATCTCAATTGTTCATGCACAATGTTATCGCGTAATCAATATGACGTGATGGAACCAATTACAACTGCTTACGAATAATCTGTAACAATCATTGATATTGTTACCACGAGAATTTTGTCGAGATTGATAAAGATAGTTTATTGATTCAGGCGTGACTTGGCGGAAATCCATTATAAAATACAATAGACGTAGATATATTTAGTAACCTATTCCGCTTAACTATTCTTAAACAGTCTTAAAAAACCCTGTAAGAAATCGACACGTGTTTCACCTCTCAACGAGGCTGTACTCTAAGTGAGTCACTCAGCGTCGTCGTGTACGACCAGTCAACCGTCATCCTGAGGATGCCTCGTTGAGAGGTGAAACACGTGTCGATTTGTTACAGGGTTTTTTTAAGAGTCTTTAAGAATAGTTAAGCGGAATAGGTTAGATTTTCCCATACGTATTTGAATTAGAGGCTTTAGTAAGAAGGTTGATATATTTCAGTGGATTATAACGGTATTACTTAAACTTCTATTAAACTTAAGTGCTTTTAAAGTCACACATATATAAAATCGTTTCTATGTTAACGACCTATTTGATACCGTTACTATTACTTCGTTAATTTCTTCAAATTATCCTCATATATGGCAAGAATTTCCTCTCTATAGAAAATTTCATGACCACTTAAAGTGATTACACCTAAACTGTATTTTATCTAATTGAATATTCATTATCAATGCCCATTGGTTTGTTCCTTTGTACGCCCACGTGCTCTTGCGCATGGGTCCCGTAACTAAGAGATGGTATCTCTACACCATACTAATAATTACTTTTATTGTTTCAGGTAAGTTGAGCAACTGACCCAGTCGTTTTAATTTTAAGGGTAAGTACATGAAATTATTTCGTTGCGCGTTGTAAAGGTTTGTCTGCTATGTGGCGTAACATATCAGTTGAATTTCGTATGAAGACTTGCTTTTTAACTCTGCTGAAAAATGCGAACATTGGACATTATTTTAATGGCATCAGGACTTGTAATAACAATGTCTTTAACCTCAACACGTTTGGACTTAGAAAATATGAACGTTCAAACTAGTTTTGTTATTTTAGCAGCAGTTTTCACGAAATTTGTTTGGCAAATGGTTTTAAACTTTTAAAATTGTTATTTTTTTATATGTCATACGTTGCAATTGTTTTCATTGCAATTATCTGTGTTTCTGTGGTACTGTTAATTTTTAGTGCACTTTATACATAATTTAATAGATGCATAATTTTATTGACCAATTACTTTCCACCGGACGTATAGCTTGTTTAATAAACCTTTCTCTAATTAATGTCTGCGTTCGCGTCGTCTGTTAATTTGCTCAGGACATCGGGTCTGGTCCTAAGTTCCGGAGTTACGTTTTAAAACACAGCAGTCTCATGGTCCTTTCAAACCACGTTCACACGACTTGTTTGATAATAAACATTTATTCGATTTATCGACGATTTAGAATCTATTCAAGATTCTTCTTTATTTAAAGGTTTTACAGTATCATTGGATGGTCATACAGCTATACGGCTGAGCGATGATTGATAATAAAATGGCCGCACTAGTGCGTAGTGTTGGTACATCAGATTTATGCATGATAGCTATACAGTGCTAAGTTTATGCTTCCGCAAATCACTTTCGTTACATCTCAGATTGCTGGTTGCTTGTTTCATTTAATACCTCTCGTCCATGTTAAAGTCATGCATGTTCTGACAACCATCTGTAAGCTTTAACTTACGCTCCAGTGCTACCAGACCTTAAGCCCACAATTGACATAAAACTAAAACCGAACAACGTTGACTGTTACAATGACAACCACGTTATTGTGTAGTCAATGTTTATCGATAGTAACCACAGATACACGATCGTAACACTAAGATAATACCTTCTCGTTTGTAGGGCGCGTTTTATCTGCTCCATGTTTGTTTTGTTTGATTAAAATCTAATTATTATGTTGGTATACATGTATTTTTAGAATGGGTTTTTTAATTGAAATTCATTAAAGGATTAAGGTCGTTGTATTTGAATGTTAGCGGAGTAGATCATGGGAAGTCAAAGCCCTGGAGTTTATAGGTAGTAAAATCAAGTCAACGCTGTGTTGTTTCCAGTAATACGACATCCCCTTTCATCATGGGATTTATATGGACTACCCCTGAAGGATAATGTCAAGTAAATGGGGCGTTATTGTCATGCAATTTACTGCGGTTGCCAATTCGTAGAATGATTGTGACAATTTTTTTTGGGGGTCTTGACATTTGAAAGTAGACGTCTTGACTCTAATAAAAGAGGTTCTCAAACAAAATCCTACAGTCTGTCGACTAAGTTTTACCCTTAATACTTTTTAGACTTTTTTTTATTTTAGGATTTAAGTAAAAGTCAAATCAAAACTTCAGACTTCAAGAACCGGAAACTTAAAGTTTAACTTAGTAAACAGTTCCTTAGTTACAACTTTTAGTACTAACAACCGGGCTGGTACGACCCGGGATCGAACTCGTGTTTAAACGCAGTTTTATCGCCGGACGCAGCTCCCTAATATATGTTATTACGTGGTGCAAGTGATAAGAAAGTTGATAATTAACTGTTCTTTGCATAATTTAGATTTCATCGAGTTATTAGCGTCTTGGGTGTAAGTGTTGCTTTAAACGCGTTTAATTTTAGGTTGCTGTGATAGATTCTCAGATGTTAGTGTTATAGATATACAGTAAATGGCAATTCAACATAGTTAGTAAATTAAAATTAGTATTGGGAAAATATTGAGACATTAATTATTCACTGCAACAACATATTTAGACGTAAAACTATTTCTATGTATCGAGAACAGTTCTTTTCTTTTAAAAGCTCCCGGTTTCTGGAAACCTGGACCATTTTGAGAGCAGTAAACCTGAATAGAATAGAATAGAATAATTTATTTGTGATATTGGTGCCGATTCCGTTGTTCACAAAATAAACTGAATTTAAATTCAGTGTATCTTTTTCTTTCTATTTCATTAAGAAAAGGACAGAAGATAAATTTTAGTTTAGTCCTGCCAAATTAATCTGCGCGTGACGTAAATTGAGGTAATTTAATCACGTCTAAACTTTTATGGAGTAGTGACAGGTTTGACAAGACTAAACTAAAATGTATCTTCTGTCCTCTTCATAATGAAATGCAAAGAAAAAGATGCACTGAACTTAAATTTAGTTTAGTTTGCCAACAAGGGAATCGGCACCATTGGCTATTGTAATTGATCGAAGGAAATAACAACCAGTTGCCAACAAATGATTCAATTCAATAAACTTTTAAAAATAGACGTTAAGTGTAACTCTGAATTGATTTAACAATCCACTTTCGAGCCATATTATTATCTACCCTTCCACCAAATCGCTAGCACTTGCCGGCCGTCACGAGTGATCGACGGTCATCCGTCCGTATCGCTGCACTACGACTGGTATCGATTCTATGCCCAACTATTACCGCCTGCCTTGTTTCCCTAATTTTATTGAAACCCGTTAAATTGCCGGGTGCCCATACAAATCTGGCAGTGGGAGTCGTAATTGTGGGGAATGGAACGTATGTTATTGTTGCGCTGTGTGCGGCTGCATTTATATTAGGGATTTAACCTTAACCGTGATGGCGGAAAAACATGGTTGACTTTTTACTGTAGCGTTCTCGCCAATGAAATATCGGTGGAAAAACAGGATCCGTGCTTTTGTCGAGAATAGATTCATATATGCCCATCCCATT
Organism: Eupsilia transversa; assembly: GCA_914767815.1. Lineage (NCBI taxonomy): Eukaryota > Metazoa > Arthropoda > Insecta > Lepidoptera > Noctuidae > Eupsilia > Eupsilia transversa. Next base: position 7,542,592 of record OU611893.1, on the reverse strand, counting down.
CCATCTGGGATTTATTTTACCTGAATATGCGACATATTGTCAAAAACAGTTAGAAATAGTCAAATTTTCACGAAAGGTGTTTTAATAAATCAAAAACGAAAGAAACTTTTCGAATTGTCAGATTGTCGCTTGTCACACATCGCCTATCAGTTTTTATAAAATAGGCCCTGGTGATGATGAATAAGGTGGTAAATCATCTTTCGTAGAACTGTCAATGAAAAGACATGAGTAACAACGAACAGACATGGCAATCAAACTTACATACCAAGATTGAAATCATTGCTATTGAACAATGGTCAAAAAGTTACTTAACCATTATTGTTTATTAGTCCCTTGCAGACTTTCTAAGCAAACTTCCGTGGCACAATAAAAATAACAAAGCTGTCAGTTAAACCCAATTACCGTATCCTAATCCGTAATCACTAATCAGGTGTTGACCGTAACGGAGTATTGGGTAACTAAGTACCTGCAGATATTACGTTAACCAAGCGCCCGAAGGAACCATGAAGGAGTAACAGAAGACGCAGTCGACACAAACTTGCAAGAATACAATATATAAAACGACTAACTACCTAACAATTAGAAGCAAATTAAAATGTTGTATAGGTACCTGGGATAAGGGCAGGAGAATGATGAGGTACCAATAGTCTTATGCTTTTAAAAACTCATTCAAAACAACAGAAACAGTCCCTTTTGCAGCTATGTTAAAGATGGCTGAGATTATTATCGGGGTCCATATTGGCTCACCTAAAGTTCTTTACCCGAAATTGTTCGTCCTAATGATTTGTAATCCGAATGATCACTCTTCCTAAAATTTTTCATCCTAAAGTTTTCATTCATACTATTTGTAGTGCTACCGGCGATGTTCATAACACTCATGTTTCCGAAAATTGTAATTAATAATATCATTAATGTAAATATATTTAAACTCCTACTATTTTTTATCATAACGCTTTTATCCCTAAACATAATTACCATAATATTTTCACTCATACTCAGAAAGAAACATTTACCAAGTGTAAAAAATATATGTGGGTAGAAGATGATATTTATAGTTTTAATTATTATTTGGGGGTATGCTTTATATAACGTACTGAGTTGTGTCTAGTAAGTTTCGCGACCAATTTCGAGGTAGCGCTCGCCGGCCGCTACCGCGGCACCGCTCGCTACGCTCGCTCGGCTCGCGCGTAGTTGGTCACAGTAACCTAACCTATATAATACTGATTATTATGAATAAAAAGAAATCTAAACAAAAAAGATATTACTTTGAATAATAGTGTAAAAGATGGTTATGTTGAGAAAATATAGGAAAACAAATAAAAGTATAATAGATGTTTATTGCTACTGACATTATGAAGTTGAATGCTTCGGAATTATGAACATTAGAGACAGAGTAGTTAGGAATTGTGATTGTTAGGATGAAAAATGTTAGGAAGAACATTTTCGGATTTCCAATTATCGGAGTTGAAAATTTAGGTGAACTTTGGCGCACCCTTATTATCGATGATATACACCTGATAGATAGACAACAATATTATATCGAAAAGGATTTCCTTTTAATCTGAGGAAGCGTGTTAATTCTACGACTGTAGTAGTTCCTGCCTTAAAATCCTACTATTTGATAACAAAGCGTTAGCGATCAAACGTAGGTAGATATACGTACCTGAGAAGTGAGCCTTCTATTCTTCACCTGTTCTACGCTGACGGTAAGACACGGGTCACTTCACACGAAGCGAGGAATTACGCGACATTGCCCGCGGCAGCGACTCGATCGTGGTTCCTACTCTAATGTGAAACGTCTACGGGCGACTTATTGTTAGCCAGGCTATCTGTACAAATTGCCCACTTGAAATCTATTGGAAAATAGGAACCGCCAGAGGGTAAGATTTTCTCAGAATATTCGCGATTAGATGAGAAATCGTTTGATTTGATGATTGATATGTTTCCTGGTGTTGGATAGTTTGATGTAAGTATAGAAAATAATAACGATACGGATGAGCGACTGTTCGTTTTACGTTGATGCAAGAAACGACCTGTTAAGATTTTGTTCTATCAGCGCTGCTCGTGCTAGCCAGGATAATGGATATACTGACATTCAAAACTGCACCAAAATGTATGTTTTTCTAAATCTATAATTAACATGGATCTTGCCTCCTTGTCCACCAACCTTTCCAAACAACACTAAACAAATAACGTACAATCTAACTACTAATGTGGGACCTTTAAAACCCGTGCATCAGCATTACCTGCGCGTGGGCATGATGTGGGAGGGGCTTGCAACAGTCTAGCAGATGTGCAGCGATCTCACGGAAACGATGTTTGCTGAGTTATGGATAGTTGTGCTAAGGATTTAGCTAGCATAAAGGAAAAGGCTAGGATAAGCTTGCTAAAATATCATTTGAATACTGAGTTGATGGTAGAAGTGACCTGGGATAAACGATAAAGATCTGAACAGAGCAAAAGTATAGGAAAGAAAGCGAAGATTAAAAGTGATGGCATAGAAGCGTTTATGGGAGATTGGCCGGCAAGGCAACGTACAGAAATTAGTGGAAGGCTATAAGGGAGACATTAGCCCAGCATTGGGAATTGGGATAATACAGGTTAAACCAAAATAATATACTGGTACAGGCACCTAATGTATATTAAAGCAAGACGATTACTAGAAAAATAATGGTGCTTAATGATTCGCCCAAAACCAGTTAATGGCAGTTGTGATTCTAGCAATAGCAGAGTCCGAAGCAAATCAATTCTATTTTAAGGATGTTTAATTTATTCAAGTGGTAATAAATAAGTTAAAAGATCTAGATTAGTTTCCAGTTTTAGTAAATGTCGAAGTAGGTAGAATTAAATATAGGTACATAAAAACTAGCCAAAATAAATATAGAAGAATTTGTCGGCTTTTTAACGATGACCAGTTTCCATTACGTAAGATTTGGGCATCATTATGTGAATATTGGCATTTGCCCAAAGCCAATATGATTTGGATAGGATTAAAAAAAGAGTGTCCAATAAGAACCACGACACCGTATTTCTGTTACTTGGCAAAGGTTTCCTAATCCTTTGTAGTCTGATTGGAAGTAATATTAGCAAAATATTTTCATCCACAGAATATTTTTATCACTTCGTAGATAAGTTCAAGAATTTCCTGCATAACATCCGGATTGTTGTGTGAGAGGCCAAACATAAATCAGTTTGCAATACTTCAGCTCTTTAACACTCATTGGATGCAACCAAATGCAGCCACAATCTTTGTTTCATCGGCATCCATAACACTAAACCTCGGGCCGTATATTTTCGCTCAACAATCCACAATTTGCATGCATAAAATTGTTTAGAAAGTAACCATTTCCATACATCAGCCGTACGTTCCTGTTGGCACATCCAATATTTATCTGGCAGAATACGGAAGCTTGCCGCGCAACGCTCAAGACCGGGAAGCGAACACTAATAATTGTAACTCGATATAAATGAAGAGATAACGTCTATTACCACTGTTTAAGGAAGCGTAGTCAAGTTTCCTTTGATATATTGCTTACAATACACAGGTGTTTAATGTAAATGAGAAAGCTCTCTTAACTTCCAATGGGCTTGAAGGAGTAAAAGGTGGTAACAAATTGTGCTGCTGTTGGATCATTCGAAGATAATTTTAAATAGATGTAGCTTAATAAATTTTGCAAACATTATTGAAGGCATATTACAGACCTTGGTGAATCGACCGGCATACGTCACCCAGGCTTATAGAAGACCATTAAAATTAACTCTGACCTCATCGACAAGAAAGCTCTCTGAAGTTAAAATGTTATTAAAACTAAATTGTATACAGGTTTTGTGACCACATAATATCTTCACAGGCCTTTATTATTCGTGAAGTATTTTGCTCAAGCACAAGGGTTGGATCATTCCCATTAAAAATCAATTACATCTCTCCTGTAGTCAGAGTCGCTTTTACAAAGACCACAATTTCAAATATTCCATTGTTATATATACTTCTTTTGTGAAGACAAACGTGACTACGTACTACGTGAATATTGTTGATAGTACCTTACAAAATTCGATGTATGAGTGGTAAGAACAATTCAAACGCGACAAAATTCCCGCTTCCTGATTCACAGATACTTCAAGCATGTTTTGATCGTTCTTTGTAAGTTCAGCGTTATTTCCAGCAGACATGCCGCACTCAGATTTCCAATTCTTATTTTAAAAGAATTAATAACATCGAAAAAAAAAATCTTTCAATATTATAGCAGTGACATCTTTACTCGGGAAATTTTCTTGGTTACCATATTTCCTCAAACAAATAAGTACACATAAAATATTTCGTCACTTTCAAAGTGATTTATGTTGAAATCACATTCCTTTTGGTTTATCGAACCGCACATCAGTGAATAATCGAAGTATCTTGCATTACATAACTGATAGATTACGATGAGCTCTATTGAATTGATCTTAAATTGTGAGTTACAAATTGTATTCATTTTCTTCGTCAATCTTTCGAATTTAGGAATGATCGATTGGGATTAAAGTGGGGTGTTATATTTTGAAATATATCAATTTGTTGGTACAAAAACTGTTGTATCTTTCAAGTCCAGGTTACTTGAAAGGGCTTGGAGAAAGTTCGACAGTTCTTTCGACAATCGGCCCTCATTGTGTTCCGATCCCGATTTGTGTTGAAGCATCAATCTTTTGCATTGAACAGTTTTGCTCTCATTGTTAGAAAGTACTATGTTAAATGTTTTTCTGTCAGTTTAAGATTTCTATTTCATTTACTTGACATTAATTTTATCTTTGAAAAGCATGTTGTGCTAAGGGCACAATTTATTGGTCTGATTCCGTTTTGTCATTACCAGTACCAATTTTACATTACCTAGTTATCTTGTTGCATGTCCTTCCTGTATAATAATATTTACTGTATTGTTTTTATTGTTCTTTTTATTTATTTATTTATTTATTGCTGTTTCAATGCTTTGGCCTCAAAGTCTAGATACAAAGTGGTCATTAAAAACCCATAAACATTCTGTTTCGTATGTCAATAACCATGAGTGACTGGCGCATTCAGAGTAATTTGGGCACTTTTTATTATCCCTTCGTAACAAACAGATCTCTTTTAGATTACGTACCAGAATACCCTCCTCTTGGTAATTAACAGTTTCACAGAGAACATGGTGTACTATTCTAGCATTGTCCTCAAGAGCTACTTAAGCTTGTACATGTCAAGAATCAATTTGATCAAAATAATGGTAAGGCTTCTATTGCAACGGTATTAGGTACCCCTTTGTGTTGTGATAGCACCATTATTGCTTCCGTCACAGAGAAAGGATCGAAATTATGAAACTATAAGATGAATAAAATCTTCTCATGCATATTATTTCTCGAATTAGGTCTTATTGAAACGTTTATTGACAACAATGGTAATAGAATTTACAAAAGAGCTAATCAGAATGATTCAATTGGATAAGTCATTATAAATCGTATTGAAGATTTCGACGGCCATCGCTTGCCCCGAAGATGTTTCCGGCATCCTACACAATATGTAACGTATTGTGAGAGAAAGCCGTCCATCTGATTGCCAATTACGCTTTTCTCTTTCACACAATTCCACGCGACATTCCCGAGTACTTTTTATAATGATTGTTTACGAGATTTCCTTTCCGGATATGTTGTTTAATGTCCATATTCGTCAGAATGGAAGCTGTTAGGAAAAAAGTGCTATTAGAAATGTGTGTTTGAACTTTTAAGTAACCTAACGTCTATATGAATGACATATAGACGATAGCATATATGATAATATATGGATGACATATAGGATTTTGCTACGGTTAAGAACCTTCAAAGCTTTTATGAGTAATCTCGATTTACGGTGTATAGGCAATTATAATTTTAATCTTAATGCCTTCAATAACCATTGCCATAATTAAAATCAAATTGAATGTATTTTTAACCGACTTCAGATCATTGCTTTTAAATTAGTGGTGATGCAAGTATACGACTGTATTGCAATTAATTTGGCAAATTCATTTAATTTATTGCATCCACTTCCTAAAAGACTGTTGTGTATTTGTTTGTACAATAAATGAAATGTGATTCTGCAGAAATAAGGTCAAAAACGTTCTTATATATTCTAACGCTATGTGATGTTTTACGTTCGACGTACCAACGACACTAATGCTAGATAAATATTTATGGTTTCTGGTGTTGTGTAACTCAATTTACAAGACAATCGTTCCGATATAACACTTTTCTATGCGTCGATTTACTGTATTTATATTGTTATTACATATGTTTCATAACGCCTCTTTCTGGTTCATTTCGATTTACATTTTCCTCAAAAACACATTTGTTATTTGCCTGTTTGTGTTGCTACTGCCGCTAGAAGCATTAATGTTGCGATGATCTAATTTTACCGGGTACCTTATTTGTGATGTGTTATTTGATCGATAACTATAGGAGATCTCTTTAGATATCAGATATAAATTGAGGTCAGCGCTGCGTCCATGCAGCCACTTAAAACAAAAATCGTGAGTTTATCTTTTGAGATTTTGCCAATATTTAATCGTGTATCGAATGTTAAAGACGATATTTGGTATGGTGTAATATAAGGTCAATTTTCAAATAAGGCCTCTCTATGGCCTTGAACTGGCGTGAACTATTGCTGCATCTATCAACGAGGATATGTAAATTGTAAGCAGGCTTCCGAGAATCCTTGGTCAATCATCGCCGTGCTTCCGTTCCGAACAAAGTCTGTCTCGTGCCTCTCGTTCCGCTTAAACGCGCTCCGATAACAAAAATAGAAGTTCAAACCGATCCAACATTCGACAAGAAAAAAGTCCTGCCAAATACACAAAAAAAGTAATCGCCCCATTCCTCTCTGGCTAATGCTCGGAAACTATTCACGTCGCTGTAAAGTTTATCCTGCGATAAGACTCGAACGACGTTTGACTGGTGGCCGTCTCGTTCTCGCTTGAGGAATTCCGCTATAGTGAGGGAGACAGAGAGGTAGGGCGCACTCCGCGTGGCCGTTGATGTTTAGTTTGAAACGGAACGGAACAGTTTGCGAGTCGCCGGCTCTGCGCTCGGCCGACTGACGCAGGCAGTTCGTTGCGCTCAACTCGACAATTTATTTTAACACACTTTTTGAACTGTTTTTATAATCTAACGTTTAGACAAGTGCCTTATTGTTAATGGATGTGATAGTGAATGCATGTAATGAATTCGAACAACTAAAAGCAAATGAAAAGTAACACCGTGTGGATTTTCTGAGACGTCTTGAGTTTTGTGTCCTTTTGGTATAAAAATTTTCAGTAATTATGTTGCGGATTTAAGTTTTTATGTTGCTTTGTTAACTGTATTTTGTTGGAGCACGTTTCTACCCGTATATTGGCACGAGCCTTTAATAATAATAGTGCACCGAAACCAGTTTGCGAGTGCGGTTCGGCTGTGGTTATCCTGACTTATATGCGGGCGTCTTTCTCGTGAACGAATTTCGACGCATCTGTAGGTATTCTTTTGAAGGCTGCGAGTGCTGCGACTTCAGTTAATTTTCTTACATCATCATTATTTTTACAAATGTGTTTTGGTGGTGTCAATAAATTGTGTTACTTATCTGTAAAAAAAATTAATCAGTTGTGTTACTTTTGTTTATCATAATCTAGTTTGATAGCATTAATGGCTTGCATCTTTAGCTAATCAGTCCAATCACTAGACTGATTCACCTTGACCGTTTAATACTATGGCGATGCATTCAGACTTTCTGTTTCGAGGTTACTGGAATCCTGAGCGCACCTTGTAAAGCTTTGCTCGTTACGATAATTAACATATCTAGTCGGTCACTAACTGGCATTTCAGCGTAGACTGTGTGGTGACTAACCTACTCGAGCGGTATTAATACTTGATTAATAACGACTTTGTTGTAAACAGACTATCATTGTTACTCATCACTGGAGTGTTCACAAGCGCCAGCTTCACAAACAATTCGCATGTGAAAATCCGTTACCTCACAAAGTAATTGTTTATCTTGCATAAACCGTCCCATCATGTCCAAAGTTAACAGTAAATTACAATCTCCATTTATAAACACCAGTTAATCGTAGTTAACTGCACATAACTAATGTAAACATCTTGTCATGTGTGGGCAGTTCAACTGGCGCCGTTAATTTACAATAAAGCTTACTAATTGCATCTATCCTATGCACCAATAATATCTTTGTTTTAGCACTGTCGCCATTGACTATAAATCTTCAAGTTTGTCAACTTACACTGTATTGGTAGCGATTGCTTTGAGTTTTGTTATTTTGCCACCAGTCGCTCCACGCTTCGCTTCTCCTCTATACGTGACTTCATCGCCTGCATTTTTTGCATCTGCTGCTGTCAGCATGAATTCTCTTATCTAACAGAAACTTGCAATCTAGTTTCAAATTACCCAATTCACCTGTAGCAATTGAGTGGTTTTTGTCTATTTTTGATTACAATTCCGCCGGCTCTAATCTGACACTTCCTGTGACTCATGGCGTATGTATTGAAACGGCGAGTACCATCAGTTACGCAACCTGAAGGTGGCAAGTCTCCAACTTGTCACGCGAAAATGTATTACTTCCATGAAAGAAAGTGAAAATTGGGGATCAGTGAACTTCCTGACTGAGTATCAACGCCACTCATTAGTTAAATATTTATTGATGACTGAAACTGAAAGACTGTTACAATTATAATTGTGCCTGAAATGCTTGATTGCTTGCTAACTATTAGTGAAATTGAAATTATAAGTCATTAAGCACTGGCGTTGATGACTCACCTCGAGTTGAAAGCCACAGTTTCATGTGTTTCATTTTCTGCTTTGTTAACCAATCGTTGACTTTCGACTGTTATGACACTAGCCAATTATTTCACTTAGAAGCATTTTACCAGCATTGTGTATTTTCATTTACCAACATCTAGACTTAATTGCCATTTTTATGAGTTTAAGCTTTAAATTATGTGGGTCGTCCAGTAGACGTCTACTTTTAACGAGGTGTTTGCGGTGTTTTTCGTCCGTAGTCTCGATTTCATTGCACTGCATTTCTCTTCTTTCTTTTTGTCTGACATTGCTTTAGCTTATGAATATATTTTCTCTTTTTGTGAATATTTTGATCTTGTAGAAGCTAAACCATCGTTATGCGGCAAGTTTATGTTCTATTGTTAGTAAATTAACTTTCAAAAACATTGCTCATAAAGTAACCGTGGTGACACCGCTTTGGTCCTGTTGTGTTAATTCTTTTATGAATTAAACAATAAGGTTTAATTTAAAACGATATTGTTAAGGCGCCCGCATCTTTGCTTTTTTCTCCTTTTTGGACCGTTAAGGATGATGTGCGTTAATGTAGTTTCGATAAAAATGTTTTACGGCATTGGAATGTTTCGTGTATCTATTGAATTTTATCCAAACTAACAATTTAATGGTGTCCCTGCATGTTAGAAACTAGTTTGTTTAACATTTTTGTACCAAAAGGACACTCATAACGTTCAGTTTTTAGACGAACAATCGAAATAACAAAGTGACCTGCAACAAGTGCTCTTATTTTTGAAGTACAAACATATTTTTGACGTATTTTATACTTAACATTGGAAGCGATACGTATGATTTTACATTGGATCTTTACCTTCACCATTGGGACCACGACGATACTGGAACGAGCATTTCGCGTTTTGTGAGATGATACAAACTATTAGGTAAGTTTTATAAAATTTGTACTAATATCTTATCAGGATCTCATCATGTTAGCACCTAATTGAAATGTTCAATATGATTTTTATAAATTAGCAGTTGTAGAGATCCATTTTTGGACGATTCAAGCCAAGATTAAGCGTCAGTAATTGTATATATAATAATGTTTTTGGGGACAGCCACCTTTGGAAGGTGTTTTGCTTCGATATTCTCTAATCGTCTTTCACAATAGCCAAAGGAAATGTGTCTGCTGTTAAACTACAATTAAAAGCAACAAAAATACACTTTAGTCGTGAATCTCTAATTCAATGAACACAATGTTGCGTGCATAGTAACTCACTATCTCAGTACATACAACATTAGCCAACACCTATCAAATGTAATTTATTCTGCGTGTGCTCTTTTATGGTACTTTCTTTGACACGCCTTGTGAAATGATTGCCCTAAAACGGAGTGCCCATCTGTTAGCGATAGCCGATGAGCCATGATTGACAGCTGTCGTTTATCGTCTTCATAACTTTCCAATGAGATTTTACACAACTGTTTAAATATTTGTGAATTCATATAAACTTAAATATGATGAATACTTGATGGAGGAACTGCTTAAAGAAGGCATGCGGTAGATATTGATATGGTTGTTAAAGAAGAAAAGAGGCTTGTATTACCAAATAAAGAGTAAACAAAGCTGTAATTATGTGAACTTTTATTTGAATTTGATGATCGGAAAATTGAGCTCAATACTCCTTATAACACAGTTTTCGTACTGTCCAGTAATAAACGCAAAGGCGCCAATTTAGACATAACTCCAAATATTTATTAAGGGAAATGTTACTATTAAGAATTAAGACAACATTCGTAATACTCAATATCGATTTACCGATCGCAATTATATAGTAAATTTTTACGATTATTCCAATCGCCCTTTTACATCGTTAATCGATAGTTTTACTACACTAAATATAAACAACGATGTGATTCTTGCTGGTTTGCTGTTCGATTCGTACTCGATTTAGACAGTTGACTCACTGACCTATTAGCCTTGCTTATTCTGATTTATGTTCACTAATTTGAACTATTGTGATTTATTAAGCTAGTTGAGATATTGTTTGGAACACCTAAATCAAACTATATCCTTAGAAATATAATTAACACAAGCCATACTTCAATCCCTGTGACTTTAACAAACGTAGAGTTTAGATGTGATATTATTGAAGTCAATGTGATTTATGGTTCTAAAGAAATCTGTCTATTTTCTCCAATTTATTTTGAAATTTGCAAAGCAACTATTAGAAAGATACCACAAGCAAATTACTCTAAATTACAATTCTAATAGAATACATACCCATCAATTTGACAAAGTTGTCACTGCTATTGAACTATCTTTTATGGAGATAGCGCTATCTTCAACCATATTTTTATGGGTGTAGTCTAGACGATTTAAATTAAATTCCTAGACAGGCGTTTAAGAAGTAATTGGTATACTTAATCTAGATTTTACCCATTAATGTGTCTTCTGTCTATATTAACTACCTAGCTTCTCACAGAAATGCCGTAAATGATGATGTCGTATAAATGTGTTAGTAAATGTCTTAAAGTTCCCCTTTAAAAGATTCCCAGATATTAAGATATACTAAAGTCAGTGTTTTGTCGTAATTAACGTTCAGATAGGCACATTAATTAATGTAAATAAGACTGAACTTGGCCGCGTATCAAATCTCATTAATTTTATGCGAGCACACTCGAACTTGGCCTTCTTTTCCAGAAAGTATTTAGTTTAAATGCAGTTAGCATGGTAGTGTTTGTTCGTTGGCGACATGGACATCTGTTCAATCATCTAGTTAGTTAACCTTTATCGGTCCCTTATTAACTACCATCAGCTGTTTTGCATTTACAAACTGTTTGTAATTAAAACATTATTTGTTAGTTTCAACTGTAGCAGCTCTTTTTACAACAGCAGCTTACTGAAATATAACATTGTTAACTCCCGAATTCGTACCTTCAACTGCGATGCTTTATCATCCATCTGATCATCTTTATTCAGACCTGTTGCCTCTTGGTAAAGTCCATCATCAGATTCGACATTTACATCCTGAAGTAAGGTATGTTAAGCTGTCGCAAATTAGTATATTTTCCCACATATTATTACCAAGATATTGGTGAATATGTGCGTGCTTGGGTTCGGATCCGGCTGTTGCAACGTTCTCTTCACGCCCCAATTCTCCGCGAGTTTCGTTGCCATTTGTTTTGCTTTATTATAAACGCCATTTTGTTTCTTGTTTAATTTTAATTCACCTCTTGTTGGTTCAATTGGGCTTTTAAGTGCTAAGTGATAGGTTATGAGTGTTATGGTTATTACAAGTTACTTTCAAATTAAATGGTTGAACGAATGCGTGCGTTTGTGATATAACTGTTTTGGTAATATGTTTGTGGGTCTTGCGATATATTCGTATCAGTGATTGAAATTGATGCATTGATTATAATGTTAACTGTTACAACATTGATTGGAGTACCCTAGTTTTATGTTTGGTGACCGAAAGAGATCCTGATTACCGATAGGCTGATTCTTTAAAGTCGTGGATTACCATTGAATTTATTTTTTCATTAGAAGATGGTGACGAACAGCGGTTGGCTACTTAAGATACAAACACAAATAACAATGTAAATGCAACGGCAAATCCAAAATGACGGAAATCTCAAAGTAGTTACAAACCAAGGCTTTTCTCAGCAGTCAGCATCATTTCTGTTCACCGCGCACAATTCGTGGAAGCGATTGAGTCACCCACACAGCGGTTACGATCTACCCGCGAACTAAAAAGCGTATAACAATGCGAGCCGAAAGCGGCATCACTCTAAATGTAATCTGAATGTACCGCTATGCTGTTGCAGTCAGTTGTTATCCAGACTAGGTCAGTTTTTGCCGAATGTGCTGATGGCTTTCAGACCATTTTGATGGTCACACTTTTCGTCAATGTTGAACTTCATTTTAAGCCTATTTAAATTTTTTACCAGTTGGAAAGTTAGGCTTGATTGAGAGATGTTCGCAACACATGGATAGGGAAATAAACTTATTGTTAACACGAACTTGTCTAACCTAAGAAATTAATTCATTATTTCTTACGGATTATTTATATGAAACCCCAATGGGATATTGGGGCACTACTTTTCATTAAAACATTTTTTAGGAACCCCTTTACGTATGCTTCTGTTCACTAGTTCGAAGTCCAGCTGGAGGAATGCTTTTGGAAGTCCACGTTGAAAATTAACTGTTTAACAGTAGTGCACGTACAAACTAGATCCCACCAGTATTCCGCTACACTGTGAATTTAAACCTCAATGCAGCTGCATGCAGCATCTGCAACACGCTACATAGTCACAAAGTAAGCCAACGCTCTGACCCCAGTCTGTGCAGTTAACATTAACATTTTCTACATCATTTAAAATCCGCTACTTACAGATTTGTTTTTGTTTCCTTTCTCTCACCAACAGAACATCACGCTTTTATATTTTACTTTTCAACACGTACTCGATCGCAACTTTTTCAAAGAAAAAATATCGAGTCTACAACACGGCGCAATGACATTTCAGGTTTTTCTTTACTGTATGCAGAAGTAGAACACTGTCACTCAAGCTATTTTTCTTCTTATGGTAGTGACCCAAACTAAGTTAAATCTTTTCACTTTTGAGCAAGTTGGAATAAAAGTTTTCTGTCTTCCCATTTGACCCAAAAACGATTGATCATTTCCATTTTGTTATGCCTATGTATGTTGGCATGACAAAATGGAATGAAAATGCCTCCTACTATCATTGTTTCTACTATGGTAGTTAAAAGAATTTTCTTGTTTCCCAAGTTTATTCCAGTCCTGGTGGTCCTTATAATGGGTAATTTATTCTTGCCCTTTTGACTTCTCATGGTTGTACTGCACTTTATTCACAATATACATGATTGCCGGTTGAAGTTCCATACATCAATGACGCAGGTTCAAAGATTCAAGTATATACGATTGCCTGCCGATCGATATCTGCTAGCATTGTCGTAACCTATTTACCTCATTTGACTTAGCATAGGTATTGTTAGTTCAAGTTGTAACTTAGACGTAGAATAACACTTATCTTTCTTTGATTTTCATATATCAAGTTGAATGGTTGCATGATAATGTATGGTTGTCAGTTGTTATAATGTTTTTTAGCGTTGATAATTTAGCATTGTTTACTAACACGTCGCTACTTCATTGCTTATCTTTTAGTCTGATAATAGAATTAGCCGAGTCTTTAATGTGCGTGGTTAATTAGGTAAAGCAACAGTCTCCTTTTAGTTTTTTAGAAGCGCCTTGAACAAATTCTAGATTTCCCTTGATACTAGTTCAACTAAAATCAAAACCACGTGTACTAAAACTTCAATTCCTGCTAGATTTTTATCAATATTTACTTCCAATGCCTACTGTACTAGTATCCCACTTTCTCTATTGACTCTGTGGATACCATTTTTCACATGGCACCTTCAATTTCGTCATGCAACGGTCAACAATTTTTTCCCATATTTGTTGTGATAGTAATGAGCAAACACACAATGTTTGTTTGAGCAGTAGACCCAAGCACACCGTCCTTATCATAAACAAATATTGGCGTCGCAGTCTAAATCTGATACACAAAACGGAAGACTAAACATTTTAATGATATAAAAAATGGGTTGTTTCTTAGCTTATTTGTTTAAATGTGCTCTTGTTTATCAGTAGGGATAAAATGATCTATTATTTTAGCAAATAACACGTTTGTATTCATCGTCTGTACCTCGATGTTTTACTTGAAATGTACCTACTTATATACCTACATTTTTTTGCTATCAATATGTGATACCCTACAAAAGTATGATCTTTTGCACTAGCAGCTACATCTACATTATTAATATCCAGCATGATCTCACGCATTCTATCCGCTGCACTAATATTACGTGTCGTGTCGTCAACTATACGAGTATATTACCCTCCGTCTATTTCTCGCTGTGGGTGAATAACAACTGACTAACATCTACGTGATTCAGAACAGAGATTTTCACAAATAACAGGGTTAAGTTCACACAGCCTTCTATTTTTACCTTGGAAAGATTGCGTGACTTTAAAGTCGGTTAACATTAATTAAAGCTTGCTGTACACTGTGCAACGTTTACAATCGTAATACTAAATGCAAGTAGATTATTGACTGTAAGTAAAAACTGGTGAATGGTTAAAGATTAGTTTAGTTGGAATTAAAACGCATTGAGGAAGTGAACCAGAATTTTGTTGAGTGTTTCAATATAGGTTGTCTAGATTTAGAACTCTTACTAGGTTAGGCTCACACGTTCGTGCTCGAGTGAACACGAATTCTAGGTAGGAGAGTATAAATATTTTTCAGTAGCAATTCAAGTCTAAAATTAATGGTGACCCAATATCATCGGAACAGAACACGCAAATTAGCATCATTAAAGAAAATCTCTATTTTTCTTCTTAGTGCTTAGTCATTCCCATAGAAATTTTCTTGAATGTCACATGAATTTTCCGTAACAAATGCAGTATCCCCGACGGTAAATTTGATGGTAAACATGCCTGTTTAAAGAGTAAACCTCACCGAAATCACGTAGAATTCTCATTACTAACGATGCTTGCAGCACGTAAAGGGCTTTCTAGCCCTGCTAACATTTTATTATCGTTTGCCTTTGTTCCAAATGCTTCAAACTTTATATTAATGTGGCAACACTGCGTAGGAGTGTATTGTTTTGGATTACAAAGCTATCATTTATGAAGCAACGTCTGCCTTTCCCTTTGTTTTGGCCATCGCTCTTCGTGATGACCGTTGATTTGGTTCATGATGATGAGTAGTTTTGGTTATATTAATAACCTTATGAAGTTACTTTATTGTAATTTCTTCTTAAGTTTCATCTTTCTTTATATCACCTCTCATCTATCACTAGGTCTTCTAAAAACATTAATGCAAACACAGAACCAGAAGATTCAGGAACATTAAATTCTTTTTCAAGATTCTTTACATCATCAATTTCGCCATATCGTTTTCATTTGGTAATAAGATTAGACCATCATCGTCAATTATCATTCCAACCATTTACAGCTTTAAAAGTCGTGAACGTCCGAAGGCAGAATCTCGTCCATCTATTTTTGTCGCGATGGGCTTACATAAATCTATCTATCGACGTAGTAGCTAATAGTTTAGCAGCGACAACTTGATAGCTTCCTCTGCTATTAAACTGGCCTGTCCATGCTTCCTGCTAGGACATAGTACCATTTTGTTGAGGTTTTCCTGTAAATTGTGGATATGATAATTAATTGGAAGTAAGTAATTTCTTTAGGTTTGATACCATCTAATATGCCTGAGGACATGCTGATTTATTTCTCGTTCCTGTTAGTTTTCTTATCCCTTTATTATCTTCAAAATTATGGATTCCAACATGTTATACGGCCTAAAGAAACTCTCGTCTCTCAATTGTATAACCACCATTTGAATATGCAATCTCACTGGGTGGTCAATTATTCTCCAATGTAAAAATAAATGCATTAAGTGATCTATTCATTCTGACATCCGTTGCACATTGCGGTCACATCACATTCACAATACAACCTTTCATTACGAAACTAAACAAAGTACCGACCAAGGTAATGGAAATCAAAGAACTATGTACATTGATGCAATAGTTGAAATATCCAAAGGGAACCAAAACATAGTTTAGCATATATTTTACAGTCTACCTGAAGTTATCTTTGAACTATCAGGAGAAATTGCATGTTCTAGTGTCAGCGGAATAGGCGAGACGATTTGTCTTACGAAGGCATGGTGTGTGTCGAAACTCTGCCGATAAGGGCTACAATACACAGGGCTTTAATGTCCCTGTTAAATGAATTGAACAACACTTCAGTAAGGAAATTGCTGGCGTAAATACAAGTTGACTCTCGTAACGAAAGGGAAAATGAAAATCTTATGTTAAGCATCTGTTTTCTAATAGAGTCAAGGTGTCGTACGTCAATTATATTGCTGTCATATACGTTGTCGATTAATGTGGGTGCTATTGAAAGCTGAAACATAAAATTCACTATGCTAGGTATAAAGCACAACATTAAAGATGATGTGATTATGTATGAGTAGTTAATATAACCTATTAATTTATGATACCTCCCATTATTAGCAACCATCTTTTACATGCATATTACCTATACTCACTCTAATGTTTTACCATCACTTTGAAATATTGCACGCGATGTATCAGAAAATTAAATCAGAATTACTACCGGATTCCTGGAATCAAGTAAGAAAATACAAGTTACTGACCACAGAACATGTAAACGATGAAAATTGATAAGTTCAGTAAATGCGTACGTAACTATCTATCCGACTGTTCATAAATCCATAACTAGCAATTTGATCAGTTTCCAAGTGTTTTCACTGAAATCGCTAACAAAATAATGACTGTGCAAACGTTTGCCCCTAACACTTTACCTAACTCTCTCCAAGCTTGGATTTTATTAAATCTGGAGTTATAGTGCCCTCTCGGCGACTTGAAATGATCTCAATCGATGGAGATAAGCAGGTACTCTGACAGGGAATGATGAAGGACTTTCATTACTTTATGTAATTTGCTGAGAAGCTGTTGGTTTAAGATAAACAGTAGGAAATGGTAGATATGCAACTAATTGCCTGAAACGCGCAGTAAATTATAAAAGTAAGTTTAGTAGTTATTGAGTTGGATTCATTTTCAATAACGCCTTAACTAAACCTGCGAAACGATTACTCATGATACCAAAGGTTGATGTTTCAAAAGTCTTATTAACTGTCCTTTGATGATCAACTAATATGATTTCCTAGATTTATAGTCTTTTATACCTAATATGGGTGTCGGTGGGTAGTACCTACCAAGCCAAAGATTATGAAAGTACAGTGTAGGCTTATAACGTTCCCTATATTTCAATGCTATATCAATAAAGTTGCTCAAATATTATTGAGTCATTGCAGTCGTCCTATAGAAAAGGAAATGTCAGTATTTGATTACGTTTTGTTAATTGCCAATAATTTAGGTTAATGCTTTTAAAACAGTGCATGTGGGATTGATTACATAAATAATGATGCCGTATCTGTCAGTGCGTTCGATCGTATTGATGGTGCTATACTGTGTAGGTACTGCAGAAATTGGTTTGTCAATTTTTCTTAATTAGGATTAAGAAAAGCTTTAATACTTTCTTAATAACATCGTTGAAAAAAATGTCTGAACCTGACAGCGTTTACGGACTCAGTGAACAAGAAGCTCAAATGTCTAGCTTTTTAACCCGCGATCAAATTACATAAGCAAGAGTAACACCCTCCCTAGCGGATATTGTTAATTTTAATTAATCTTTTGACAGCTAATTCTCATGCACGTCACAAGATTTCTACATCAGTCTAATTAAAGTGTTATCGGATAACGTTTGAATGGGATGGAGTCTCATACATGGCCATTCAGGTTGTATGTAATACCTAATTAGAAGCTGGTTTCAATGGATCGTTATAATGGCCGTGTGGGACGTGCCTTTGTTTGATGAGCTTTGTGCAAATTTCAATGTGCCTTGATTTAGGACCTCTGATTAAAGTTTCATGTAAAATGAAGAAGTCTTGATTGTAACGTTTCTCTCTTTTCTAATGTGTCGATTTTAAAGCTATTATTGGTTAATTTGTAGCAATTATTCGAGGATTTATCTGCTTCCGAATTCAGTAATTGATCACTTTATAATTGCATGTTATGAATATTCAAATGTTAGAATCTCTCTTAAACTATCGATATCTTAATCACTTGATTAGTTCGAACTTGCGTTTACCTTCACACCATCATTTAAGTAATTAGGACACATCTTCATAAGTTTTATCGTAGTTTTTTATTTTTAAATTTCTGCGAATTACTTGTTTGCGGAATGTTATTTGATTTGTTTGGATTTTGGGTTTAGCATCAACTCCAACTAAATACATCTTAGGATCTATCAGTATTTTTCCAAGTCATCTTATATTTCTATCCTCAATGTTGGAAAACAAAAGCGTATCAGCAGGTTGACGTGCCGTCGTCGGTGGGAAGTGGGTTACTTAATGATAGTCGTGCTATTCGCTAACAAGTTGGTTCTATTACACTTTATAGCTAATACTTTACCGCTATACGAAATGTGTTGATTATGTGTTAGGAGACCATTGATCATGTTTTGTTTTTCCCTGGCATTAACCGCACCGGTTTTAAAATTACTGCTAGAGATGAATAATTTCCACTCATCAGTAGGATAAGCAGCTGTATTATGAGTTGCTTTTTCGCTTTTGATTAGACATACTTATGATCCAAATTTGTCACGGGTAATATTATTAGGTAGAATCTATTGTGACATTTTAAGTCAAACTTTCAGTAAAATCTTCGTTTAACCTTCAATTACAAACTCAAACGAACTTAACATCTTTAAACTTAAGTTCACGAATTTCACTTTCAAGGCGTAAGTTTCTCACATTTGTCTAGTAATCATGTGTACAAAGACAAACGGGCTAATTAATCGTTGAAGACGTTGGAAAGCGACTCTGTGTAACTTTCAAATGATGGCTTGCTGTGCATGCGATTAGATTTCCAATCGGACCGTTTGATGCCCTAACCTAGCCTTTAATGTGTGTACCATTTGTTATTTATTGCTCACTTACTGAACCATCTTGTTTACGCAGATGGTATTTTAATTGTATGAAGGTATCATTCGTTGTCTTATATGGTTCATACGTTGGTTAAAGCATTTAAGTTGAAGATTTGTAGTTCATAGGTCACCAATGATTGTTCCTTCTTTGAATCTTAGAAATATATCTTCTATTTCATCTGTGTTTTCATCTAATTGTTCATCATTATCAAAAATTCCATGTTTTTCTGCTGCTAAACAAAGGTCACCTCAACAACATTTTAGTTTAACTGCAACATCCCTTTCGGCTTCTATAGCTTCCGTATCCAGTTCATTTAATTCAGTTTCAATATTGAATTCCGGACTACAGAAAATCTATTCAAGTCATTTCAGGGCTTTATCGATAAATATAGCATTTTCTTTTGATGTTTGTAAATGGCTTCGTATCCGGTTTGGAAGCAAAGCGAATCGGTTTAAACAAAATGTTTCTTTAAATAAAACTGGCGACAAATGGTCTATTGTGACGGTGTTAGCAAAAAGTGCAAGTTTTTATCGATATAAGCTATGTAATACAATATTGTGTTACTATTACAAGTTTTGATTTAGTTACGAAATGTTGTATCTGTGTTCTGTCTACCTAATCTACGATATTGACGATGTCTCACTTAGTTCTATTTAGGCATTAAAATATATACAATTACATGATCTTGGATTTTCAATAATTAGTTTTAACCCGCAAAATATCTGTTTTTTTTTTTGAGTTCATATTCTTTCTGTCACCTATTTAAGTCATGAGCTATCGGAATATCAAAAAATATTTGGCCTAGGTCTTAAGGGGGAGGCGTGAAAATTGATTCGCTGTAACAATGTATAGTAGATACTAAAGTTTTGATTCATCCACGATTGACGCTATCAAAAACAACCATAAATATAAAGAGCTTCCCATTTCACAGTTACCTACTACATAATGCAAAGGACCCATATCGTCACTCATTTAAATTATAACAATGATTCCAATACAATGAGGTAATAGATATTCAATGAGTTTTTAATGACAATAAAAATGAGATCATTTGGCAATGATGAAACCGTGGTTATTATCATAATATTAAGTTGTTGTCAGTTTGAAAGGCTGCTGT
Source organism: Eupsilia transversa (assembly GCA_914767815.1). Taxonomy (NCBI): domain Eukaryota; kingdom Metazoa; phylum Arthropoda; class Insecta; order Lepidoptera; family Noctuidae; genus Eupsilia; species Eupsilia transversa. The sequence goes on along the minus strand of OU611893.1, from coordinate 7,522,115 downwards.
ATATATCAATCAGATTAAAACAATAAAGCCAATAAAACAGTGTGAGTCTTCATAATGTGCACATATCGAAATGGGGGAATCTATGCTTAATTTTATCGACGGAAAAAATAAAATCTAAATAGGTACCTACATTTTTTTTTCCATTTTTTTTTATTTAAAAAAATTCGTCTTATTGATTTTTTTTTTACGATTATTGTAAACATTGATTAAAAAAACAGATTTTTGGACGAAATACCTGTTTATTTTCAATTGAGGGTTTTTTGGGTTTAATTGGGAGGGGTTTTTCCCACAATTTTCATTTTATAAGAACACTTAATTACTACCAATCATTATGGAGTTGAGTTTGTTTCATCGCGATAGATCATTTAAAAGTTACACCGTTTTTTTACATTGGGGTAAAAAATACAAAATAAATAAAAAAATAAAAATAGATTTTTTTAAATATTTTTTCCGGTTGTCAAATTAAGCATAGAATCCCTCATTTCGATATGTGCACATTATGAAGACTCACACTGTATAGTATTAAGTCCGCCTTTGTACCTTTATTGTGCGAAAAGTTTAAATAAATAAATAAATAATTAGTAGTGACGCAAGGCACATAATTTTTTGAGTCTCCTAAAACTTTTCTATTACTCACTTAATGTAATCGAAATGAAAATATTATATCAATTATTTCTTGTGTTACAAGAGCCACGAGTACATTGGTGCGTAATAAAAGATAAAATAAAAGAAATAGGTGAACAATCTTTTGACAGATATAATCTGTTATAAGATTGTTCCCCGATTTCTTTATATCGAATTATTATTAATTAAAAAGACACGTTATCAAGTTCGTGAAGTGTGAATGTCGCAATAGATATTTTACGTTAGGTTATTGACCTATTTGTTAACTGTGGCCCATCTGATTCTTTAAGCTATGGTAGAAGACATTCCCTATGCATCACCGCGGACGAGACGTAAAGTGTCACTTTGTCAACTGATGGTTTAAGTTAAAAGAGCAAAGAGGAAAGTTACTGAAATCAAAACTAAAGATAACGATGTTTGTTCTAATTATTGCAATACTGTCTCAAAATCAATTAAAAAGTGCCGTTTATTATAGACATCCTAAAATAGGGTGACTGGTAATTAGTGATAAAAAAACAGCTGTTCCCTATTTAAGTTCGCTCGGCAAAATGTAGGGAACAGCTGATTTTTTTTTCGCAATTTCAAGGTTTTTCCGATAATGAAAGTTGTTCATAATCATGAGTAAAGTCTTGTGTTTAAGTATCGGTCACAAATTCCCAGTCACCTTATATATTTGTTTATTTATTACGCTTTCACGATAAAACGGCTGAACAGATTTGAATAAAATTAAGCACATGAGTAGAGCATTACCTGGGTTAGATACTTGTTATCCTGATATCCCTACGGTATCGAGACTTGCAGGTGAAACACGGGGCGCAGCTATTAATAACATAATTTCAGTAATTTCTATATACTGCTATACCCATAACTGAAATGAATGAGCCATTAAGTAATGGTAATATTGAATTTTATCATTAGCTAGTATCACCGACTACAATATTACGGCGACGTTAACCACACAGTTTATAATTATATTTTCCTATTATAGGATATTGATTGACGCAAATATGACGCTAACAGCTGGTGTATGTTACGTCACCGATTTCATACCTACCATCTCTGCAGTAATTGAATTGATTAAAGTGAACATGAAAACCTACACATACTAAATTGATTGCCGAAAATACCTATGCTGATCCAACATTTTGAGTCACTTGTGGGAATAGGTTGTCAATTATTTATATAATGTTATTTAAAACGGTATAACACAAACAGACAGGACCATGTTACTGACCGTGTTATTGACCAATGTTAGTTAAAAGTTAAGGTGGTAGCTGCCAAATAAAGGCTCCCACAAACAGGCGCGACACAACACCGGTAGAACAATTTCCATGTAGTTTTTATTGAAATTGTTCCACCAGAGTCGCATCACGCCTGTTTGTGGGAGCCTTAATTGGCAGCTACCACCTTAACTTTTAACTAACACTGGTCAATTACAACTGGGGGTTTGAAATAAAAGATTTTTTTTAAATAAATAAATGGAATTTTGCGGGCTACACTGAAGAAATGCAAGAATAGGGTTTGATAAATTCTCAACATCAAATTCTCAATTCAAAAACCGGGTGTGCTCACATCCGGTTTCTGAATTGTGATGACCACAATTTGAAATCCAATTGGAAACAGCACAACTAGATTCGACTGCCTACAACGTTTATGTGTAGAAAAATTACATATAAGAAAAGAAAAATTCTTTTTCGCAATTATCTTTAGACATTTTACCGCGTCAACAATAAACTTGGGATCCGCTCTCGCTTGTCACTTAACAAAAGTGGTACAAAAAGAGCGTTCTTTAAATTAGCCGTCAGTCAAAATGGTTCTTTTGTAATGCGACCTTAAAATGTTCAGTTAATTACTAGACCAAAGGTTACTGAGTAATAATAGTTTTGTTAACTTTAGTTATTAAGAACTTAATATGGAGGCGTGATGGTGGAAGTTAACGTCAGTCTGAATTTACTGATTAATTCTGATGTTTAAATTGTGTTAAGTGGCGAATGTTACTTTCATTTGTTTGTTTTGTTTATAAACGAAATATAGTTGGGTTATTTTCATTTGTGATTTAACTGATCTCGCTTACATTAATTTACAAAACATTTTGAAACTATTCATTTCAATGTTAATAAAGAATGTTATATGATTTTATCATTGAAATAATAAATAGGTACTTAAGGTTTATCATATTAAATAGGTATTGATCTGACATATTATGAAAAAATATATTTTGAAATTGAAATGTAGTTTCGGTATTTTTGTCAAGGTTTATATATATTTTTTTACATATTTATTATGTACGTATATTCAATTTATCTTTTATTTGTTCCAGGTAAGTTTCACGAGATAATCTAAAAACCATCAAATCGTCTTAACATTTAGATGTGAGTATGATCATAGTTTTACATAACACGCAATAGTAAAAACTTCATGGGGTTGTGTTATCATAATAATGTTCATGCATTTGAAATCATTTCAGTTCCCATGTTACAATATCAACAACATCGTTTTATCATAAACAACGAATTTTACGGTCTATAAACTGCTTGCTATAGCATGCATGCCGCGTCCACACTTTAGGCGTAATCAGTAACTGACATCGCCGCTCCCATTGTGTGTAGTGAGCATTATCGTATTCAAAAAACGCAAAACTGTGAATTCGTTACGCAGTTCAATTTGAGGCTAATTGACAGGTGTGAAGATTGATACAATGGTGTAATAATATAACTCTTGACTGGAACCGAACCATAATGAGGCTAAATACAGAATTCACTGTTTAGGTTATTCTATGTATTTAGCCTATATTTTCGATTACACGACTGACACAAGCGAAACTATGTTTGTTCAAACTATTTTGTTTTTGTTCGACTTTCAAAAACTAAGTGCATCAATCAATCTCGTTGAACTAACTGGCCACTATTACTTTTTTAACTGAAGCAATTACCTATTTGATCAATTCTAGTAGGAGATATCGATCAGGCTGGTGATCGATAAGTACAAATAAATGAAAAACATTTCTTCTTCTATTACATAAAAGTTGTAATAGCCTCCCAACCTTGTAGGGAACAGGAGTAAACATAACGTCCTGACATGTGCACTAGTATCAGTTTTGTGTGTAATGTATACAGTCTGATACCACAGAGTAGATAAAATTATGCAGTATAAATATGACAATGGCCTTCATCAAAAATCACGCAAGTGCTTTTCGATCTTTGGTATTGAACGTTGGAGAATGTTTTCGTAAAACGTAGAAATAGCTCAATGCTGTGATTTTCACACTCACTCACCCAGTCAAGTCACTTCAATATCCTTTAAAGCTATGCGCATGTCGTCTATCTACATGCCATTAATAGTGTAATGCTTTATAAAGGAAATGAATGTTTTTGCATGGTAACCCGATGACAACTTGAATTCTTGTGATGTGGCTTTCTTCGTGTATGAATGACTATGTATGATGTATAAAACCTATAGTATATTTTTCCATAAAAGTTAACCTTCTGCCTCATCTTACTCTGTGCCATTCCGTCCCATCTCTCCCACGGGGGCGTGGGAACTCGGGATGCGAGAAACGAGATCTCTTGCTGCGATTGTTTGTGTACGATATAACGCTCCGTCATGCGATTAAAAAGTCGTATCGGACACTTGACTTGCAATTGTTTTGAAACCTGTTCCAGGAATGTGTGAATGGGCTGATGAAAGTAGATATTCATAGATTAGGGTTTCATGCATCAATATTGTATTTATGTTTGATATTAAGATTGTTTCATCGTTTGATATGATAACTTCGTGTAATGTGGGATTTTTCGTCTCAATTTCGTTTTTTTTACTTTCTTCTATTTTATTTAAGGAATAAGGAATTGAATTGCCTTCCATCATATCCAATAAATACGTGTTCTAGGTCGTCGGTTCGATCCCAAGCAGGCACTTTGTGTAAATTATTTTAATCATCATCGCTCTCAAAACGGTGAAGGAAAACATCATGAGGAAAGCGGCATGTACTTTTAGGGGTATGAAGAACAGGGTGTAAAGTTCTCTCATCCCCCATAGAAAAGGGAGGATCCTCCTACCAGACGGGTGTTGTGTCTGGCGGGCAATTGCCCAAGGACTGATGTCGGATAGTCTTATATGTATGAATCGCGCGGTAAACTTAAATAGCGCGATGCAGGATCTGTGACGTCAGGTCTTTGATGCATAGTTCGCATGTGGCAATGTAGATGCCGCCACATCACTCCCCTCCGGAGACCGGAGGTCGATAGTGGGCTGAGTCTTGTATCTTGCGATGCTTCACAGTGCCAGTTGAGGTTCCAGTGAGTCGGAACCGGGTACCGCATAGTTCACAGTGGGTCGGAACTGTCTGCGGTGATTCCCCAGTGAGTCGGGGTGGCGCTGCGTTGTGATCCAGTGAGTCGGATGTAGTACAGCGCCGGGTTGTGGCTGACTGCTGGCGTCGACCAGGAGAGGGTTGAAGAGCTCTGCTTGTGGACCGGCCGAAGGTGCAGTGTGCTGTGCCAAGGTTGCTGATGAGGCTGAGGGTGATGACCAGGAATGCGCGTTCGCTGCATGCTGGTGGTCAGGATACCCGTTGAAGCCGTGGGTGCTGGCTGGCTGTGTGACTCGCCTCACGAAAGCTTGCGGGAGTGATGTTGATGACGTCACGCTGAAGTAGTTGCACGAAGGCTGCGCTGACGTTCATACTCGGGGTCACCAATTTAGGGGTATGAAGAACAGGGTGTAAAGTTCTCTCATCCCCCATAGAAAAGGGAGGATCCTCCTACCAGACGGGTGTTGTGTCTGGCGGGCAATTGCCCAAGGACTGATGTCGGATAGTCTTATATGTATGAATCGCGCGGTAAACTTAAATAGCGCGATGCAGGATCTGTGACGTCAGGTCTTTGATGCATAGTTCGCATGTGGCAATGTAGATGCCGCCACATACTAGAATCAAAAATTCGAAGAAATGTGACATCTGCCAACCCGTACTGGGCCTACTCCTTTTCAGAGAGAGGACGCGAGTCCCCCAATAGTGGAAACATTATAGGCTGATTATGTATATCCAATTTGAGTTCAAAATAACGCTAAGTCTTTTAACTTTTAATAGAAAAAGTGCCTTCAGTAAAACCTTTTAGTATCCAATATCCATCCCTTGTAATATCATACTCATTTCTTTATCCGTCAACTTCTAAAATTATCCTCAGGCTACTTCTTTTCTCAACTTACAACTTCATCTAACTTCAACACAGGACAACATACAAGTTACAACATCATTACCACATTACAACAACTTGTTTCAACCAACAGAAATTAATCAGCCGTGTCACCAACATGTTTCTTTTCCAACATGTTCATTACAACAATGTGGACATGTTCCACATTTAGTTGGTTAATGAGGACTTGGAGGAAGCGGGGGCGTGGCCGGAATTGACGCACGTGTCTCCACACTTCCGTCCCTGTGTTTATAACTGAGATAGTTTAGGGACGGTGAAGTTTGTCTGTAGTTGTTGACTTTAAGTTCAAAAATGTTTAAAGAAAGTCTTAAGAATTGTTTTAAGCTAGTCATTCACTTCTTAAACTTAAGGTAATTTCTAGTTTAATCCTATTTGACCTTGGCTGAGAACGTGGTAAACAAAATCGTAGTGGCTATAAAAGATCCATAATGTTCATTTATTTCAAGAATATTTTTATTAATAAGTTTTTGTGCTTGTGAAAAGCAGCAGATGCAAGAAAAGTTCAGGTACTAAAAGAAAATCAACTGTTAATTTATTCAGTAGTGGACCCTGAATTAATTATAATTAGGTAAGTTTCTGATCGAAGCTGATCTACCAAGGACAGCTTTCTATATCTTCATTTAATTACCTCATATTAGTATTACGTACTTCCGTATTATTCCGTATGAGAACCAAAGAAAGTTCTTCCTTCAATTAAACTATCAGTCAAAGAGCCAATCAATTTTTAATAACTAATGATTATATCAATATGAGTTCAAAATAATATAGTTTCTTACAAACATATGGTCTTTCTCCTAATTTAATATTAAATGCGGAAATGCCTAATGGTTGATTTCCTCTCTATAAACGAATAAACACGTAATATCCCATTACTAATGATGTAATGTAGACATGTGGCCTCGTTGTGGCTAATATTTATTTATAAGACGTTTTTCTTGCACATTCCATATGGATTTTTGATTTTAATTAATTTCATCATATCATTACCTAAGCCTGTAATACTAACAACACATGGGTGTTGCAGTGACCTGTTAAAGGGGATAAATCATAACCACCAATAATACACCACCGTTGGCAGAATAACTGGTGATTCTATATTTTGTTGTTAGATGACAAAACGCTGCTGTCAATAATTCTCTTGATGATATTAAAAGAAAGACTGAATATATCGTAGAGACTTCTAATTACAAGATTATTGTTTTTACTGTCATTTGTAACGATACAGCTAAAAAGACTGCAACGGATATAATTACAGATTGCCATAAGACAACGGAAAGGGACAACGCTAAACAAATTATGGAAACAAAGTTAACAAGCATGCATAATTTCATAATCACACTACAAGAACAAAGCAAACATACACGAATTCACTATAAAGCCTTTGCATAACAAAGTTATGACCTGAAAAGGCAATAAAGTAGTAGAAGCATGTCTTATGAAAACACCAATAAACGATTTGTCATGTACTCGGAGTAACAGCTGCTGTAAACTTTTATTGCTCTCATATATATGGATATTTTATAAACACAAGACCATAAATATATTAATGATACAGTATTGCACCCAAGTATAGACGATGTATGTAATGGAAGTAGATTTGAAAGTGACATTAGGAAAAATGTGAATTAAGAAGTCACTTTAAATGCAAGAAAACTTCTTTAGGTTTCTGTAACTACTGTTGAAAATGTTATTGATGGTGATGACAAAAGGGAAACAGAAACAATGGAACTGGACATCAAAATGTTATCGTTTTATAATTCAACAGCAATAAAGCTTTTCTAACCTGCCTGTAGCTTTCTTCACAGACTACATCAATCCATTTTTCTTTTCATTCTTAACCTCTATTGATGCCTTTTTTGTTACTATCTGAAGTGAACCAGAAATGTAAACTTTTTGGCAGTGTTGGCAGTGAAAGCTGATTTACTTATGAAATATTGTCAAAGTACACGAATGCATGTCAAGCGTTGATTCGCGTGAGCACGAGACATAACTGGTACTGAATTGTTTATAATTGACCTATTCTTCGATGCTTGTGGCATCGCAGCCGTGGAAAAGTAAATAAGAAATGAGTTATTCCAATGTTTGGCGATCGATGTTTGTACGGAGAGTTGTGTTCAACGATGCTACTAATCGTATCCGATGTTTTTGTGTGATAAACTTTTAAAGAACATGCAATGAAAACAAGAAACGTTTGCCTTACGTGAGAAAATTTACGATGAAAACGATGGGAAATGGATTGTTGATTACATATACCTTGAACCTGGAGTGATTATTGGTGTTTTAGACAGCAGAGATTGTTTTATCACATCCTCGTTTATACTCAGTATATGTATACGTAAGACCAAGACAAAAAAGGTCGTTTGACATCAATCGCTGTCGGATTCAGACAGTTCGCTATTAGGTATTATTTCAATGTAAGCAAACATATCAACAACACCATCCAGTACAATTTTTCCTTGTATTAATTTCTAATTATAGTGTTTCCTCGCATCAGCGTTGGTGACTAGTAAACTACTGACAAAAGTCATGGGTTTAACAATTTAAAGCCATGGATTGGTCACAGCCCCATGGTAATCGAAGGTCACCATTCTATTTGTCGTGCGGTGTCATGTTACGATACCATGAACGAATCGAACGATCTTGTTTAAGTTATCGACGCTAATTTGAATTCAAAATACGTGAGAATGGATATTCTTTAGCTGTAGAAAGTAAATTGGATTTCGATAACTGTCATCGAAGCTATATAGATTCTCCAAGCGTATATGTATTTTATTATGGGAATTTGTCTAAAATGGTTGGATAAACTGAATTTAAACTACAAGCTGGATTTTAATAAAACAATATATGTATTCTTTGCTATTGAACCTCTTTGATCTAATATTGTATTCTTTAAAAAATAAAACTTCATTGCGATCAATTGCTTCTATTCCTATAAACTACTTTAAATTTGCCTGCAGTAATAAAATCCAGATGGAGTAACAATCAAGTTTTCTTTATGCACAAGAATATCCAATAAAATTTTCCACCATTGCATTGAACCGACCTCAATAACCACATCGCTATTGGCTATAAATTCCATTTTCAAAAACCGCGATTTACAGTCAGCCATTTTGTATTGCGCGGTCATCGACCTCTGTTAATCATGATCGCGGGAGACGAATAGTAAGATTTATGTAGCGATTTCAATTCTTCGGCCTTGCGGTAGTACGGTGGTCATATTACTGGCGACAAATTACTATGATATCACGTAGAGGGACCCTATTTAATGCGTGTTGGATGATAAACGGCTTTATTATTTAGTGTGTAAGAACGGAAATCGTGTTTGGTAGTTTGATTGGTGCTAACATCGTGTTTTCTTTCTTTGGTTGCTGTTGCAACATTTCTGCATGTGCTTGATTTTGTTATTATTTAAGTAGATATTATGAAAATTTATTCTTTGGTAGGTACTTACTCTAATCTTGTGTGTGTTAGATAGATGTCAAAGTTCAGTTGTAGTCAGCAAATTGGTATTTAGACTTTGAGTTCAAAGTTTAAAACCAATTTCAAAACAATTTGTAGGTACATACCTTCCTATCTTATCACTCAAATTAAATTACCAACCTTTGATATACAATGCAGATAAACTGCTGTAAAGGTGCGGCCACACTGCACATTTGGTTTTAAGGCGACCATAACTTCTAAAGTGTGAATTCGGGGTGCGGTGCACTTGAACAAATTAAGTGCAAGTTCGCATGTAATGGTTAATTAATTACAATTAACAGCAACAAACATAAAGTGTAGCATATAACAGAACTATGTTGAAACTCTTTTATTTTGCAGTTTTAACTATCTTAGTATCTTATCATTGCTGGAAATCTTAAGAATTCGTCAATAACTCTTCACAACTACCTAGTACTTTCAATAATTGGATCATAAAAATGGTAATTTATTGTGAATCATAATTTTTAATACCACAGCAACCATTCTAGGTAAGCACCCATAAATTCCCGTACAACAAGGAAAAGCTATTGTAAATGAAAACCCAGTAACCATAATATAATTTCTGCAAATAATTCATGGCTACGCTTTCAGGTTAATCGGATTATCTAGAGTTCTAGACCGCTATTGCCTGTGGCGGCGGCTCCGATAATATATGTGCCATTGATTCGGTTTTATGTCAATCGAAGAGTATTAATGTCTCGGCAACTTGAGTAATGGTGACGACTCTAGTGTTACGAGCTGCAGAGTGTCTTGTTGCTTTGTAAAAGTAAGTTACGGTGTTTTACTTTTGAACAACGAACCAATACGGATAATGTTTCGAATGTAAACCCTCGTGAAACCAGCAGCAAAGAGGTTTCTGTTTCGTTATAACACTTATTTATTTATTTAACCATTTATGAACACGCATACGGGGTGTACCAAAAAGGTGTGGTAAAATTTAAGGGTCTGGTACAGACCATCAAACTGGACAACTTTCTCCAAGGGACGAACATCATAATCGAAAAAAAATATCAAGTGTCTCATAGAAAATTTCAATACCTTCTTGACGGAAATGTATGGGACGGAGAAAGCTGTTCAGTTTGATGATCTGTACCACACCCTTACATTTGACAACACCTTTCTGGTACATCCTGTATATAAACAGAAAAGAGGAAAAGAACAGAAAAATACGTACAAAGGTGATGGTTATTTCTAAAGAAATCTCTTCCAGCATGTCTGCGATAAGAAAGTAGATAAAAAGAGATAGATGTATACACCATGTGCAAGACTTAATTCTCTCAATTGAACTAAGAACTTAAAGCTTGCCGTAAGTTACGATAGGGCTCTATGGACCCATTGATGCTCAATAAAGCAATCATTGATGCTCGATCAATGTAAACACACCTATTCATAGAAAATACATGATACAAAGGGCCAGAGGGCCCAGAGGTAAAGGTACTCCGGTACGTTTCATTCACCTCGGCAATAAAACTCGCGAAGTATTTACGACGCTAATGTCAGAAAATAGGTCATAATTAGAGGTTCCATTAGTCAACTGAGTTCAATGACTGCTGTGCCCTGCCCCACATAAGGGCCACCCTTAAACCAAGGCGCGATAATTGTTCTTTTAAATTGCTTTCGTATTTATTTTTATCGAAGAAAGAGGGAGCGTAAATGCTTTGGTTTTATTTATTTTTGACACCCCTTTAGATTTTTCCTGTTTGGAGTAATTCGTCTTTTGCTCAGCAGTCAGGTAAAGTGGAAATCAGATAATTTAGATTACAAGTAATTGATAAAATAAACGAAAAAACAGCATAGTAATTAGTATGATGTACTGTTTTTTCTTGGAAAAAAACATTGCTCTTGCATGATAAGTGCATACATTTAATAGCGGGAAGTAATTTTAACGCTGCTTAAATGGTACAAAATAATCGTAAAAGTCGTGTTAAGTAGTTCTAAGCTCCAAAATACAACCAACGCATGATGTTTCAAAAGCGCAGTATTTGTGATGTGTACATTTTTGTCAATGTTTAATCTCGTAAATCAAGGGGTTCGTGGCTAAATTTCAAGGCAAGGCTTCAAGTTTAAGCAGCATTACATACCCAGACGAAGGAGTCCGTGCCTCGGAAAGCACGTTGAGCAGTTGGTCCCGGCTGTCATTCGTAGATCTTTGACAGTCGTTACGGGTCGTCAAAAGCCCGAAAGTCTGACAACCAGTCTTGACAAGAGGTATCGGGTTTCCCAGTAACTACGTTGTGGAAGTCAGATAGGCAGTCGGTCCATGTGAAATGCTGGTATTTAGCTGCAGCCAGTTAGACTGGAAGCTGACACCAAGATAATCGGAAAGGCTAGGCAGATGATGATGTTTAATCTCATGAATATCTTTCAATCCTTGCATCCTACTTAGCATATGGTGTGAATAAGTTGTGCGGGCGGATGCTTTTAGTATTCATAATGTGCGCCATGTCTCACATGTAAAAAAAATATACACCTGATTATGATATTACGTGACGCTAAAAAAATGCCTTGATATTTTGGAACACAAACTTTAGCGTCTGCTCAGACGAATATCGAGGACTTGTCATTTTCTCCTTTTTAATGCTTTTCTAGATTATGAGTAACACATAATCGCAAATAAAGGATACAAGTGTGTTATTCCTTTTCCCTACAACTCTTTTCGGGTAGTTCCCTTAGTAACAAGTATTACAATATTCATCATATAATTATGACTGACGCTGCCACGTGGGCGCGGTCCCCTTACCGTAGTCACGCGACTCTACCTAACAGGTAGTTATGACACAAGCCATGAACTAAGCGGAAGAACTTTATTTCTCATGACCGATTTCTGAGGTCCTGAGATAAAAGCTCTTTATTGGGTCGACGAAGTTATTTGATCCGATGCGCTAAAGTAGCGCTAAAGTGTTGGTCAGTGTCAGATTGTATGTTAAAATAATTAACAGAATTATTATAAAGTATTACAATCATAACTACCGCTAAGTATCTAAGTTAGAATTCTCCTCAAATGTCATGATTCCATGAAATAGTCATTCAATATGGTTATTTGAACTTACCCGCTTAATTAACCTGGCGCTTTCGTCTTAACAAAACAAAAATAAACTCAGGTTCAGAATAGTCAGACAGTCAGAAAAACATTTCAGGTAAAAAAAAGGTCTAAATTCTTCCACCTTCCTTAGCATTTAAGTTTATTACCGGCACGAAATATAACCGAATCTTTTATTGATTTAAAAAAGGAACAGCACATTAGGGCATTAACCTGCTTGATTTGTGACCTCATTACGTTTGATATATTTTCATTGGTGCACGCAATACACATCACACCACGAAAAACGAGTTATGAGATATAAATTGTCATAATCACTTAGATAGTATTCTATCAGTGTTGGTATGATAATTGAATATTGTATTTTGTGACGTAACTCGAGTCAGGAAATTGTTTTGGTCGCAAAATTCCAACACAGTGTAATTTGGCTCTACCCTAAGCGTTCTGAATTATTTTACTTAAATTTTTTGGACCTTTGCCCAGCAGGGGGACAAAATGGTTAACGCAAAAAAAAATACTTTGGTACTGAAACGAATTTATTATAGCCATATATGAATATCGAAAAGAAAATTGATTTACTATAAGTTGATTTGTATTTCTATTGATGTTAAAATAAAAATATAAAACATATTCTGACACTTGTACAATAACATTCAAGTCATAAAGATCACCCCTACTGCGTCGAAATTAACAAGGCGGGTATCAAAAACCGTAATCTATAGATATTATCTGTTCACAAATTAGCCCATCGTACAACGGAACTACACTTTGAACACGATAATGCACTAACGTTCTATTTCTATTTAACTACTCCGCTTTTATAAAAAAAAAAAGTTACATGTATTTTACAATATGGAAGGGCCTAATACGAAACACGTAAGAACATAAGCTGGAAACGCACGAACGTGCTATACGAACGCCAAAAAATATGAACGCGATTTTTATTTTTTAATCCGGTAATCGCGCGATTTTCTACTTATAAAAAAACATCGTCTGCTTTTACTTTTACTCCATATAATTGTTCAATAACTTTATAATGACTGAGTAATAACTATAGCAAAAAAGTGCAATACCACAACTCACCACTTTTCTCAACCACAAAGGTTACCTCGCCACTTAAGTTTTTGCACTTCAAACCTTAGGAACTACACAAGCGCCTCTAATAATGACTGGCTTATAGCAATAATAACCGGATCAAGTAATTAGCGCTAAGCACGAAGATCTAAGTATATAATTACTTAACTTAGTCCACACAGCCTGTAAATCAACTCGCGTGTTGGATGAATATAGAGAAAGCCAACTGAAAAAAAAACTAAAGGTCATTCGCCCTGACCTTTTTAACCTTGTAACTTGAGCTGTACTTAGAAACTACTGTCGTTGAACGAGTTAATGATATAATCGCTGCAGGCGAGTAGTAGTTCCTAACCCTAGCTTGTAAGTACTAAGACTAAGCTGTTTAAATAAAACTTTCATGATAGAATAAAAATTTCTTTCTATTTGGTTTCCAATTAAATTACAGAAAATGCCGATAATCTTAAACTGTGTCTTACATCATTCGTCCTTGCGTAGTGTTGACGGACTTCTGCCCGTGTTGCCAAAACTAAAAACTATATTTTCATAAAATCAATTTCGGAGTTTTTACGTTAGGTGTTTTTGCGGTGCGTTTGGCATTAACAGCTTCTTAAATGTCTGTAATTTGATGTTGGTTTTTGCCATTTAATAAATAAGTAGTGTAGGTAGTCAGGATAGTAGAATAACTTAATATCATTATTGTCCCACTGCAGGGCAAAGGCTTTTCTCATACAGAGAGAAGGCATGAGCATTGATCATCACGCTTAATTTCTTTTGACGTTCGAAAAGTGCTGATTCTCAGCCTAGTTAGAATAAATGACTTTTGATTTGATTTGATTTGCTCAAGACGAGGAAAGTCTCTCTTTAAGTCACTCATAATATTTGTACTACTGCATTAAACTGCAACTGCATTTGTATCATTTCCGCTACTTACCAATAAAACATTTTATTTCTATCTTCAACTTCAAAAGTAATTAGGCATTATTTACACATTACGATCATTCCTCATAATAGTGACATTATTACAATGAATTTTGAAATCTATGCTTATTTCTAACGAATGCATAATTATTATAGTTCCCCCTTTAGTATTGAACACTAACGGCTCCTGCGCAACGTGCTTCTTACACACGCACTATTTATCATAGCGTTGCCCTTTTGCTCAGTAATTCGTCATCGAAACCCTTTATTATGTAGCTCTTATTACTATCTACATAAAGATTAGTTTCGAGTGTAGGTTGACTGTTGAAATGAATTAAAAATCACCATAAATCTAAATTAGTGGCTGTTCCAAGCAATTAGAAAGCTCTCGGGTTTCTTTGTTTTAATAGATACGTACTCAGGTTCACCGTTTGTCATTCTGCGATCATTATCTTTGACAAATTCATTTGGTTTCGTTTGTTAGACTAGGATTTGACCTAGATTTGCTTTGCTTACTTTGAATGTGTCTACTATGAGTCTATCTTTGGGAGGTTTCTGGTACCTAATGAGTTGGTTAGGTGCTAAAACGTTTATTCTTCAATTATACTATTAAAATCGTGATTCTATAACAAAATATCCTAAATGCTAATTTAGTATATTTGTTAAGGTATATTTTTTTACTGTCTCGTTGGTCTAGTGGTCGCAAGCACTACTGCTGAGCATCCGTTCCTGGTTTCGATTCCCAGGTCTGGCAAAGTGTTATTGGGTATTTCTATCTGGCGTCTGGATTTGTGCCCGATTGATGGCAATAGGCTCGCTCCCTATTACATGGGACTTAAACATAACTGACGAAATGAGGGTGTACTACCTATAGGTACACATCTGCCCAAACCTTTCGCGGAATACAAACGTGATTGTTTTTTTTTTTTTAATTGAATTATTTATTTATTCACTTAAAAATTCCTTAAAGCTAAGTACATTGCCCCACAAAACTGCTTACGCAGTTTAACTGTGAGATCGTTGAGTCTCTCTTACAATGTTATGTTATATTTTATAAGGCCACTGACTTTAGAGAGGAATCTCGAACACGACATGACAGTAGACTGTAACGTTATCAATGGACCCAAGGGACGGGCATCTATTCGACTATTTCATCAGTTTCTTGTGGCTCATCTATCTTAATTCCCAATTCGCAGACATTTCAGTTTGTGATCAAACATTGTTATCAACATCTCACGTATTCTTAAGCTTATCTATGTAAGTTTACGTCAAAACTGATACCTTAACAATACCAATGCGCTGTGGCACAGAAACAAAATATCGGCCCACGTGAGTGGCTGGTCGTAGGCGCTAGGAATATAAATAGAAATTGTTGATAACAATACTACGATAAAACTCCAACCATACGGCTATTCGATAAAATGTCGAGATTACAAAAATTGTGCACCGAAGCATTTCGTTGGGTTGTGTATAGAAAACAAATGACGCTGTCAGAAAAGTATTTGTAAGTGAAATATGGAAGAAAGTATGATTTAAATCTTAATTAGTGTGTAGCGATTGTTATTTATGTAATAAACGTGAATATAGAAGCAATGTGCTGGCATTTCAATACATAATACTTACATCGCCGAAAAAATGTTAGATTGTGAATAAATGTTTGATAGATTTCTAACATTCATACTGCAAATTATTGATGTTTTAATTTCATTAATACGGAGGGTTTTTGGCCAAATGTGGGATATACACTGTCTACATCTACATTAAGACATTTAAAACAACAGTGTCGTAGTGCGTAAGTACTTGGAATTAAACTAAAAGCAGCAGCAAAAATGGTTCCAGACTGATTCAACCTTTTAACTAAATACATTCACTTGGCAATCCATCGTAGCTAAACGACCAAAGATCTCCTGAGCTTACATTATAGTCTCGAAATACCACGGTAACACAGTAGTTCTCAGAAAGGAAACTGTCCTTCCATTAGTGTTTCCTTTTGGGAATAGTCAACACACATCACTCAAATTTCATTATGCGGAAATATAAATTTAGCCCACTCTGATGTGACGAAGAAACGTAGTCATTTGAAGTGGTTTTTATATTGATTATGAAGGAAAACTGTCTTAATTTCCTAAGAGATAATGAAGCAAGTGAGTGATTTGTTGAAATGCTATCAATTATATAAGCTTAAACATCTCTGCAGTCGTATCCGTTGAAAGATGTGAATGTCTTGAGATATAAAGTCAAACTATCAAAACTAGCATCAAAATCAAATTCTAAGTTCTATAGTAAATTGTTGAACTAGAAAATGAACACCATAATAAAATATAACGCGTAGAAGATTGTTCTCAAGTTAAGGAGGTTATCGCACTTTTGTTCTACAGCTGAATTGCCCCACATGTACCGCATACACTTCACGTATTCAGTACAATGTGCACCATATTGCGTGCATGTGTTATTGTTAACGGACTTCAAGCTATCACAAACACTACAGAAGTATCACTCAGATATTCAAGAATTTTAGTATGTCATCTCTGTCACTGAGTATATTTACATAGTTGATTTGAAGCCGTCATACTTAACCTTTGTTCCATGAATGATCAACACAATAATGACACTACCACACTCGAGTCATTGAAATCGCCAAAAGTTTGATGGATCTCTATATTATAAAAGTCGCATATCTCTCAGGGCTACGGTTGAAGTCTTATATCTGAAATTACTAACTACAGTTGCAAGAATGCAGCTTTGGCTGTCGGCACTTAGTAGACAACTATAGAGGTATCTAAATTGTTGTCAATAATCGTCGGGATGTCTATTGTAATATCCATATTCCTCATGTAGATCACACGTGTAGCTGTATTACTGCCCTACACCTGTCTGTGATAGTGCAGCCGTAGCAACTCTTAATTGTACGCGATAATAATAACCTGACCTGCTTCCCGTTGCTGCGATGCTGCGCTCTGCAATGTCTATTTTAAGTATTCCTTACTCATTGTTTAGCATTTGCAGTTCGATCTCTGTTGCATTGTGATCAGATTCTGGTTTAATATAATATAATACCTTTGTTAATTTTGGAATGACTTAAAATATGCCTCTTTATTTCAACAGCTAAGTGAGTTTCAGTGTAAAAGGACTTGATTCTTAGGTTCTTAAACCAAAAGTACATGGTATTTGAATACTCGGAAATAACAAAATCATGCAAATGTAAAAATTGTTTTCTGTAGTGTATAATTATTATGATATTTCCCACAATTGTTTGAATCTTGTATGGTCACGAATGACGAGGAAAATGTATTACTAATACACAGTCATGGAATTTGTTTATTCTTTGTTACATTTCTGCTAATATGTTATTGGATCCCTAATCCAAAGGTTATGCAAAATATCTCGATGCCTTACCAACGTTTCTGCAAGGCAAGCCTTCGGTTCACGCAGGATAATGCAGGCTTCATCATCCAAAAGTCTGACGTCATCATACGCTTGAAATAGTACTTGCAATTCTGCCTACTTCACATTATCTACAATTTTACCTATGTATTTAGAAGCATCGTAATTTTGATATTCTACAAAAAACGTCGTACTCGTAGTC
This sequence comes from Eupsilia transversa, assembly GCA_914767815.1. Lineage (NCBI taxonomy): Eukaryota > Metazoa > Arthropoda > Insecta > Lepidoptera > Noctuidae > Eupsilia > Eupsilia transversa. Next base: position 7,504,180 of record OU611893.1, on the reverse strand, counting down.
TACCACGTACTAGATATGATGGTGCCGAAACTGAGTAAGATGCAGTCTTCATGCTGAGACTACTCATCTTTAACCGACAAGACTGCGCTTCATTATTGGTAAAGATTCTCAAGTTTTGAGTTCATAAAATCAATAAGATATAGAACTTATTGGAATTTTCACAATCTATTGATGATTTGCCGTCTACAAGTTATATCCAATGATTACGTGACTCTACGCAGGTGATGCTCGGTTGCGAAGTGATGACGTTATAGCGAATCTAAACATTGTAATGTTCCTCATATTTGTATTCGCTCTTTGTTAGTTTTTTGTACTTGAATTTTTTGCTTGTTGCATGTTCTTTGGAGTTAAATCAAGGTTTGAATGTTTGTATTTTTTTTATTCTCCGAAGGTGATGAAATATGATTCCATATTTGTATTGATTTTACGCTAAACTAAATGATCAATGTCACTAGTTCCTAGCAACATGATTTTTATTTAGTTTTCTTCTTCGTTGGCTATTTTGATTGATCAAAAGTAGGATCATTCTACAGTTCTGTTTGTTCTATCAAAATAAATTACGTTATCAGTCTCAATGCGGTTCTCATGAATACTAAACGCAGGTTCTTCTTTATGTGAAAAACCAGTATGCTCTATAAACTTTAAAGGTCAATCCAATAAATCTCAACTCCTTATTACGGTATTTATTATTTTCTGAAGTTTTCGGGTCAATGAATTGCTTTTGAAGCCCCGCTTCGTTTGTTATAATAACCCCGTTTTCTCCAATTGTTTAAGAACAACTTCCTGCTATTAATTCACTAAGATCCGTCAGTTTTGACTAATAGTGGCATACTGCCTTAAGGCGAAATTAATTCTTGTTTGCGAATTAATTCTAGCTTAGACTTAAGAGGTTAATTACCACGTCACATTTTAAAAGCGATTTAAAAATTTACTTTTATTTGGCTCGAGGCTTCACTGGCAGCCAATTTAGTACGGATTTAGGAGTTATATAAAAGAGTATCTAACGTAAAGCTGAAGACTTTCAAATGCGTAAACATTGTAAATGTCGTTTAAAGGCCATAGCTAGAAGTATTATTGCCATCATCATCATCTAGTCTACATCTGATGTTTTAAATCTGTTCATTACCCATTTTTCTGATGCACGTGTTTCTGTGACGAATAAACCTATATTTTTTTGTCTATTTATTTATTTAAACTTTTCGCACACAAAAAAGGTACAAAGGCAGTTAGGCATTCTCTACCAGTCAACCAAGGGTGGTGAAGAGATTAGATGGCAGGTGCTCTGTTACAGAGAAACAAAAAAGAAAAAAGATAATATTTATAATTATTAAAAATTCTATTCGTCATTAACACTAGTTTCCTTTGCTATTATTAAAAGTCCGCTGATATCAATAAGCATTGATTGAATTTGGTACTCCCTTTCATCTAATATTATTATGTTCAACCTGCTCTTTACTCTACTGATACTTTTTTATTACAACGTTTTTTTTTGTTCGTTATTGGTCGCATACTGATAATGTCTGCTATAAGTTGTGTAGAGGGTTCATAATCTGCTACACCGTTATCACCTTTATCTCCCGTTTTATCAGTGTGATAGCAACCCGTAAACACAATCGACCTGCTTTCTGCATAATTTCACCTAAAATAACGCATTATTTATTATGGCAACTTTCGATTCGAATCGTTCGCCTGCCCGTTTTATTGATGCATAATATTTATTAACATGTTAATAGCCAATCACTTTATGGTTCAAATGCGACAGCTGAATAAACATAGTAATCATTTGGAAAATGTTATATGGCCTTAGAAATTACTGTGCATACCTTAGGAAGTTATATCATTCAATATAGTTAGGCTATTAAAATCATTACGATTATGAAGTCAATGAGGAAGGTATTACAAGCAAACGCAGCAGCGTAAACTGTTAGTGAAAAATAATAAAATTATTCATGATAAACAGGAATGATTGTGGTGACACTGCAAATAAGCAAACAAGAGACAATTGAAAACGTCTTGGCCATAATTATATTAAATTCAGGACATCTCATCACATCAGTTTGCTTACGTCCGTACTAAATTCCATCTACATAAAGATGGACTAGACCAAAACAGTCGTGAACAACATACCCTTTTCCGTTACTCATTTAAAATTATCATTTAAAATTGAATTCGTTACCAGTATCGACCGATCTTGATGAGGTGGCAATACTAAACCGTGGGAGGGCCCACATCTGGCACACTTCGCTATTATTACTCTATGATCGCAGTAAGGACGTAACAGCACATTTGGAGCTAGGAACTGAATCTATTATTGTCCTAGAGAGGAGTAAAATTATTTTGTGTTTATGGTCATAGAAGAAAGTTTTGTAGAAGGAGTTCTATTGCTATATATGGAATCACGACAGGACACCTTGATTTTCAAATGCCGGACGCAGAAAAATAAATGATGGAAGGATACCATCAGTTTTTCTGACCAATACAAAACCTAGCTCTCCCTGACGGACTGAGAAAGGTCAAAATGATAATTGTCTTATAGCCTGGTATACACAAAGATCAGTGATCAGTTTCCGGGAACCACAAGTATTCTTTGTATGGTTTTTGTTTAGTCATCATGGTGTAAATGATGACATAACATTATTACAGAACTAGTTCTAATTATAGTGTTCTGAAGGGCACTCTACCCATTGCTTTAAGTTGCAGACTCAATACCGATTTTAACAATATTAAGGTGTGTTGCATGTTCAGTGCCATTAACAATTGAATTGTATTGAATATGTAAACTTAATTACTTTCTTTGCAAGAGCAATACTTTTATTTATAATCTACTAATGTATGACTTTCTTTTGTTACAGGTAAGACTTCTTCTACTTACTTCTTCTGACGAGAATTTGTTTATGGGATGCATATTTTCCAGCCAGGTTTGTTTAAAAACAAATTATTTATAGTATATCACAGAGACATGTTTTTTTAAAATGACTTCTCACTGGAGATAGATTGATAATTCAAGATATTTTCCTCATCTGACTCTGCCTTTCTAAAATGCTCTTTATGTAAATGTATTTTGATTCACTTTTCATTGGATCTAGTTCTAACTGAGATACTAACCAGAGGCAAGCTATTTATCCTAGTGTCTCGTGTCCAATTACAATAATAATGAATCGTTCGCTGACTGGTAGTCACCGGTGTTGAAACGGAGGCGTGTGTCACACCGAAGCGTAATTAAATTATTTGTAAGATGAGTGTGTTAAGGCTCGTTCACACCGGCGCGACTTGTCGCGCGACGCGACACCGGCAATTGTTCAATCGTGAAGTTTTATTAGATATTGTATTGTAAAAGTCGCGTCGCGCGACAAGTCGCGCCGGTGTGAACGAGCCTTAACACGAGGGTGGTGTTTGTCGGCGAATTATTTTTTTGATTATTTTTATGATTGACAAATCTCGTGTATGCTGAAATGTAGTTTTGGAAGTTACATAGGTGCGTAAAAGAATATAATCAAGATTTCTTCTAAAGTCACATAAATTGAACTGGGATTCATTTTTTTCTTTTATTGATAAATAATTGCTTAGTTTATATTTTTGTTACGAAATTGGGATGTGTATGTAACAGCAGTAGGGATATTATTTATTATTTTGTTAAATTAGTGACGTATGATCAGAAACCTTAACCGGCTTGCATAACTAAACATGACACCAATACACCACAACCATTTCTCACACAGACACTAGATCTTATCGCTAATCGTTTGAATTAAATCTAATCTATTCCTCCTCAGTCAATTAAGTCGTAGTAAATAAATCTTAGCGGGGGCGTTACTGTTCGGTGTGACACCCACTCTAGACATAAATCGTCTTCTATAACGCCAGCCGACAGAAATGTTTTATTCCTAGGCTTATCGAGATCTGCCTTGAGCCATGCTCTCCTGGTACTTATCATTCACAATTAGTTTGTCTGTATGTGTTACAGTTACATGAAATTGCTTGAACGGATGTGTATGACGTTTTTAATTGTGTGTGACAGTTTCATAGTTGAACCTTTGCATTTTACTGGACAGTTAGATGTAGTAGTTTTGCTAATTGACCTGGTCATGGTAGGAAAGTGGTCAGCTGTCAGTCTAAAACAAAATTATTTGAAGGTAATGATGCCAATGTATATGATGAGGTTATTTTTAAGAATTCTAATCAAAACGTAAAATGCTTGATGAAAGTGATATCATAAAGTCTACATCGAAGATGGTTAAAAAAATATAAGCGCAATATTTTAATCAACCACTGAATTTATTAGATCACTTAATTTAAATATTTCCTAGTACTAAAGTCTATTAACGTTATACTTTATTAAAACGACGTCTAATTTATGACCGTCATACAAATATGTCTTTTACCAATAGCTTATAGTAAAAGTCATCGCTTCTAATTTTGTTGTCGTATCGTAATTAACATACATTGCTCTTGTTCAAACGATTTACGATTATGTTATTAAAGTAATTGCCATAATTGAAAAATATCAGAGTGAAAGTACCGCTGATTGTAAAGCTGATTTGTGACAAGCCGTTCGACCGGTCCAAAGTAATTATGAATTTGTTTAGGGCATCATTTTAAACGGTCAAGTTATGGGATATAGCATTATAATATTAGACGAGCATGCGTGATACATTTCTGACAAGACATGCGATAGAGTATTTTAAATTGTAGCAATACATCAACTTGTAACGAAATAAATTACACGTCTGTACATCGTGGTACCTCCAATCTATCTAATTTATCAGTTTTGGGAACTACTAATTTATCATCAGCTACTTCTCACAGTTCATTGGTAGGCGTACTTATTATGTATCCTTATTATATTAAACTAAGTCTCACAATGCGAGAAAATCTTATTGTATTGTTATAAGAACCATCAGACAACTAAAAGAAATGACGTCACACAACTCACATGCAATTTGAATCGACAGTTCCTTCCTGCGATCTATCTCACGACAGATTAAAAGCTGTATGATACGCCATAATTAAATCATAATTAGCAACAGTATTATAATTCCGTTCTATTATTCATTGTATTATGATTTGTAAAAGTAATACTGCTCACAGCCTATAATTTCTGTCGACAAATGGGAGCGGAAGAAACCGTCGTATCTCTAGGGTCATCTGACACTCACTAGGTTACGCGAACATATACCATTGTCTTTAAGATGCTTTTATTGATCAAGATTGTATGAAGACAGATGTTTAAGTGCTTTTTAGACATCCGTCATGTCTGTTATATCCAAAGGGTTTGGCAGAGGTGAAACTTTTTATATTAGTGGATCGTGGAATCATAGGCGAGCCATATATAGGAAACAGTCCTAAGCTCTCCTTTGAAAAAACTAATATAACAATCAAAATTCAGTGTGGTTCGAATCCAACAGAAATCTAGGTAAGTAGTCTGTTCTTATAGCTGACGCAACTCCAGTCAAGAGTGTGATGTTATCTCATCTGGTAGCAGCATCTTACTGTACCACTACAACAATAATACTGAGATCACCAATATGATTCCTTCGCCATGTGATGATGGAATTATTGCCTCACCATCACACTTCATAGACTTTGTTTAAACAAGTGGAAGACTTATTTTCAACAGTGAATGATTTTTGGACATTTATGATTAAGATTTTATACCGCCGCAGTGAAAAATCACTGCGGCGTGCAATGTAAGTAACGCGTGCAAAATATTGTGCATATGTAGGTATTGAAGTTTTAGGTTGCTTTCGTGAAAAAATATCACTTTGGACTTCAATATTTCAGTAACGTGGCAAGGTTCTGGTATGGTTACGGAAATATTGAAGGAACATAGTGGAGCAAAGTCCAGTACAAACAAAATATCACACTGACGGGGAGTGTAACTCTCGGCATAGTTTAGTCTTTTTACACCCGTTCTATATGTACTAGCTAGTCCCAGACTTGCTTTTTAGATCAATGTTGATATCGATACCCAAAGATAATATCGCTGCATTATCATTTTCTATTGAAAGCATAATACGTAACTGAAGTAATACAATGCAGATGCAGATGTTAATCACCTTGATTGACTTGCAATCAGTGCGTAATCGGAGCATGTTACGTTTAGTTTCAAACTCCATGGATATTTGCAATCATTTCTTTGAATTGAGCTTTCGTTTTTACAAATGTGCAACGCGGTTATTATCTGCTGACTCATTGGTTTGGGTTTGATGATGAATATGAAATTTCGTAGTTATGTATGTTTTATTGTAACTTTAAAGGAGTTTATTTTTGTCACAATCTTACTTACTCGATGACTACATTAGTTTCATTTCACAATTTGTGCTGAAAATTGAGATCCCTATTCCCGACCATTTGCAGGCCATATGCAGCAATCTGATTGAATGTTGAATTGACGACCAGTGTGAGTTATTATTACCTAGATGTATCATTAATCGTTCTTCTCATCGAACCATTGAGATTTCTGCAGGTCTCGTATATCTCATCGACCTCACCAAGATCTTAACAAGCATTGCGAAAGCCATCTTGCGAGTTTCCCTCACACAATACATTGTAAATCATACTAAATTCTTACAACCATCATTTTGTCGGTTTCACAGTCTTTGTTGTGAGTTTGACGATCGCTTACAAAATTAGCCGTACTTGATCCACTTTAGGGCTTTGGCCTACACAATAGCTGTCTGTTTAAGACGTGTTGCTCTTGCGCATGGTACGCTGCCTTATTGATGGCGAGAAGCGATGGGATTATAGGTATTAGTCGTAGTTTATGAGTCTTTCATCATCGTCTTTTATATTTTTTGACGTTGCTGTTTATATCTCGCTAGCTACTGCATGCGGCTTCGTTAGCGTTTTAACATAAAATATATCCTATGACACTATGCAATAGCGTTGCTTTCTATCTGTGAAAGACAAATCTGATGAGAAGTTTCGGAGATGACCTCCTACATCCAAACTAACAAACTTTACCTCTTTATAATATTAGTGTAGGTCAGATGCTTGATCTTCATCAAGCACTGCCTTATGGAAGTCTACTTGCCCATCCTTCATGTTTTTGTCCTTGGTAGGCGCAGTTTATGGGTATGGTTTTAACTGCCGTATAATTAGTATGTCTACTGTCTTTATTATGACATCTCATTGTGGTTATAATTTTATTTGTATATCTGCTTACTTTTATAGAGATATAAAACAAACCAACAAATGAAGCGAAACGTCAGGGCTCTCTGATGAACAAGTATTTATTTTTATCTGTGTTTTTGTAGACCTTGGTTTGTATTGTTAACATCACTACAATAGTTTAGAAGTACATGGAATATTCATGAATTCTAAATGATTAGGGTCATTTGCCGAACTTTTATAATATTAGGACATTATTTGTAAGATGGCAAAATGTACTCAAATTAAATCAAAATATTTTATTTCACATAAACCTACATGGGCTCTTATGAAACGTCAGAAGCTAGGTGCACGGTTCCAATTGGTAGTTTCCTATGGAGAAGAGCCGGCAAGAAACTCCACAAGGTCTAAGGTCTAATGTCTACTAAGGTCCAAGCCATTTTAATGGTTTTTAAACTTGTGAATTTCAGATGATTGCATTAGAGACCGATATTTAAAGAATGAATGACCCTACTCAATTGTAGCCTTTATTTAGAAATCAAACATCAAGTCGCCACCAATAGAACATAGACCCTACGAGTGGGTTGCACAGTTGCCCACAGTGATGAATAGCGCTATCCACCTCTATCAATCTCTTTGAGGCAGTGATTGAGGCGCGGCGCCTGCGCTGGTGGGAACTCTTCTGATTGGAGTGATTAATTGTGGACTTGTACTATTACTACGTAAGCCAGGTGGTCGATATGTGGGTGGGAAGGTTCGGGGTTTCTTAATCGGTGTTTTCATTATTTTTGATTTAGAGTCGTTAGAGAAAGTACTTCAAAGGCTTCTGTTGTGTTCTAGTTTTAAAATGTACTGGATAAGAAAAATATCATAAGTCACGTCTTAAAACGACAAAATATGTACCTGTTAGGTGTTTGGTCGTATATTGCACAGCTTAAGTACTAGAATTCATCTATTCATTCCAAGGGTCATATGCATTCCGACATCTACATATCCATACGCACTTAATGCAGCTATTTCTTCCATTTCATGTCGCCGCATAATTTCTGCTAGCCACAATACACGATCAGTCACGATCTCACCACAACTACCATTATCACAAAGCCATTTTCAATCAATATCCAAACTGATAACAAGCTATCCGATCATTACTTTCTCAATGGCTTCCTGAATAGAATATTAATATTTTAATAGCTAATAATTATGGTGCTATATCTTAGTTTCCCTCGTTAACTGTTAACAAGCTCACACTATTACGGCTTCCAGTTTCCTTTGGCTTAGATACAGCCAATCATTGTTTGATAGGCAATCGGGCGTAAATCGAAATTAGTGGACATTTTAATTAGAAATTGTAAATTGTGACTGTCTTCGATTGAAGTTCTACGGTACTGTTAGCTACTGGTGTAACTATGATAAAATTGTTTATTTGGAATACAGTAGTAACGACATTGATTGCTGTTTATTGATAAACTGTTGACTCTCTTAGGAGCAGTTTCCAATTTAACATAATTATTAAGGTTTGGTAAGGCAGGTGACTAATATTATTGGTGTTATTGAACTAGATACTATATTTATTCGTATTACCTACTAATTTATAACTGATAATAATTTCTAAGTTGAACTTTCTGTCATTTGCACATGGTATTTAAAAGTTAAAAAAATGGGACTGTTTAATCCTGAATCAAAGATAAAGAGATATGGCGTCGTAAAATGGCCAGGTCTCGACATTTAACTGTCAAGGTTACTTAATAAGAAAGTTTTACTACTTTAATCACTGTTCAGGTTTAACTGCTGCCACAAAGATCACCGGTAGAAATGAATTACTGACATCTGAAGTGATCTAAGATTTCTTTTTCGTCATTCTTGGTACTCAAGGAACATAAGTCAAGATTATATTCTGCCATATCTTTCACAGTATTAGCAGAGACAATAATATTAGTTGTCAATCATTTTAACTGATTGACTTTCGAGTATTCCATAATAGATGGAGTCATAAGCTCTTGCTAAACGGATATTATACCTACCATTAATTTAAATTGCATAAGTTCATAAACTTCCTTAATGTTTATAGAAAGCAATGTTGGTACTCTTCTACATCATCAGTATTCTTTTCCATCTCTTACAATGGATCACATTTTACATTTACAGGTTTTCTAGCATCTGTATTTTCACTGTTGTCTCCTATTTCTCTTCGCAAACTTCAAAGCATAGTTTTTTTTTAGTACTGCAATAGTCATGATAGTAATCAACGTTCTTCTAGCGCATGATCAAACCTCTATTAATAATATTTTATTGACGATAGACCAGTAGCTTGGGTGGTCTAATATTTATAAACATCAATGTTGTATGATATGACTAATTTGCTCTCACACGATCAGTTAGGCGACCTAGTTTGCAATTTTTTAACATCTGTTCATATTATCATTATTTGAAACATGTATACTATTATGTTTGATCTAATTGATTTTATTTATTATAGCATGTTCAGTTTACTATTAATTTATACTGATTATTTTATGTTTGCGCTTTCCAATGGGTGGTGTCCGATTACTTTATTATAACGTTGATTGGAATATGTTGGCCTGGGGTATATTTCTTGGAATAGATAGCTCCAATTAGAGTGACAATTTCTAAGTGCCAGTTTCACAACAAATTCGCAATGTATGTAAAATATTCACTCATTGGTAGCACTCATTGGTACCTTTACAAAACTGTTTTTCCGTAGATTCTTTCTTAACATACGATATAAGAATGGCCCAAGCATGGTGCTAGACATAAATACATGAATCATTGACTAAATAGGTCAATGCCGAATAATTAATAGATACAACGCGACGTTCAACCAACACTAAGAACAGGCGCTGAAAGATTTCATCAACGTATTTTTTAACCTAACAAAATCTTACCTTTTAATGTTGAAATGTAAAGTATTATAAATATAGAAGCTTTGTGAGAGTAAAGGCGTAATGGAAAAACCGTCACTTCCTCAAAGACATAATCATTTGACTGCAGTTTTTACTAAAAAATTATATCTTACAAAATCTACGAACAATATGATTATATGACATAATAAATAAATCAATCATGGATTGCAAAACACCAACTATCCTACTCAGACAATCGGCAATTTTCTACGAGAAAAGTAGGACATTCTATAATTTAAAGCTGCGCGTGAGTCGACCATTCTTAAGAGGCCCAAGGTCGCTGGAAATGTTCCAGATTCTTTTTTTATTTTTTATATGATGTTGGTACCGTGGTTGAAGGGCTTAATTTATTTATGATCGTTCTTCGCTGGCTTATAAAGTGGATTGGACTACATTCGTTTAATGTAGTTAGTAAGAACGAAATGTTATCGAGCATTTTTGATGGACTACTTTTCATGTCTGATTTCGTTTTCTTTTAGAATATATCTTTATTTGCTAAACTAGCTTGTGCCCTCGGCGTCGCCCGCATGTGGACAATATGCTATGGGAACGTACACCGGGATTAAAAGTCGCTATGTGTTAATTCAAGTGTGTCCAAATTATCTGTGTGCCAAATTCCGTCCATATCCGTGCAGCCGTTTTTGCGCCAATCCGGAACATACTTACAGACAAACGGACAACAATTCTATGTTACTTTTTTATTGTACGTATAGATAATGGACTAGCTGACCCGACGTTGTCCTATCCAAATAATAATTCATAATTTTTTCCGGATTTGAAGATTTTCCGGGAAACTTTCCAATGTTTCTTCCCGTAACAACCTGATTCGGACTTTTACGAACATTTAAAACAAAATATAGCCAAATCGGTCCAGCCGTTCTCAAGTGATGTGCTTACCAACGAACAGCATTTCACTTTTATTATATAGATTGCAATGGTTGAGATAATCGGGCTGCCCTACAACATTCAAAAAGCTGAAATCATTGATAACGAGATTAAAATTGAAATCAAAAGTCATTTATTCATCAAAATTACATAAGACAGTCCCCCAAAACGTCCGCCCTTCACCACTTCCTAGTGCTTTAGCTGGGAAGAAGAAGTGGCGCAACAAACTCCCCAGCAGCACAGCTGTCTGATCAGTTAGAAAAATTTGAATCTGTACATGCAAAATAATTAACAATACGCAACACAAAAACCTCAAACTTAAATTAAATTATTTGCCCTAGGTTTGCACACTAATATACCCACAAAAACATCGAAATCTATACTAAAGGGAAAAAATTAAAGACTTTTTTGTTAAAAATGATAATGTTATCAAAAACCTTAGAACACCGCCATTCTACTATACTCTCACAACGGATTCAAGATACCAATTCTCACTATTGCCCAACACTGCCTGAAGACCTATTGTACCGATTTACTCTGTGAAACATCCTTTAGTCCGTCAGTTTGAAAAGCACCTTTACAGAGTATTTCCGCCAGTGCGTAGGTGAAAGTACCGGCAAATTGCCCCCGGTGCATTACCAAGCGGTGCGTACGATGTTATTCGAATTTGATAGCCCTATTATGCGCGAGATTTTGGTACTAATGCTTTAGAACGTTGTTTAGGTGAATTTCTTCCGTGATTGTTGTGAATTTCACAATATGACTTCCGTGAAAATCAAAATTATGATATTTTGTTGTGGAGGAGTAAACACTCCTTAATAGGGAGTGAATGATGAAGGGATGATAGAGATGAATGGAAGTGACCAACATTTTACACAGACCCAAGTAAAGTAAGAGCAGGCAGAAAAAGAAGATAATGTCGAATCATGATTTGGTAACAAAGTTCTTCGTAGCAACAAATCCAAATACAAATGTATAATTCCATTCCATTTGACAGCAAGCGAAGTCAAAGCTAAATCTATTACCGAAACACCAACACGAACGCAAAAAAAAACCTATTTAAATATTTCACCAAACCCTTTCGCAAATAATTTCTCCACACTGACATGAGTTGACCCAAACATTCGGAAACAGTGTTTAAAGATGATTGATTAGCATGCAGTAATGTTATCGAACTTATGCAATGACAGTTCGACAACTACATGACGAGGGAAGTTGTCGATGTGATCGATCATAGTCAGAAAGCAATATATGATGTAAAAATGGAAAATAATACGCGTGAATAATTTTAGATAATAGTTTATCTTATCCATATAATTCTAGCTGTAGAATGGATTGAGATTATAATTCCCAGACGTTTGGATATACAGAGAATCTACAATAACTTGTAACACAAAATTAAAAGCAATCATTCCTTTAACCTTTGTCACGCAATCCGCTTGCAAGTATGCAAATCTTTTAAACATCACCGATCTGTTATATCAGCCATCAGATTAGCAAAGATTCTTACACAACCCAATGACCCTTGAACTTCAAAGGCCAATCTATCATTAGAATCAATTTTATACAATTTGTTCTATACATACCTCGTTTCAATTCGAACAGGCGTATTAAAATATCGTAATACCTTCTCATTAACGTCAAAAGTGAGGGTTCTGACGTTTCTGACATCATATTAATCTCCGTTTGAACGATCGTTCACTTTCTCTGGAAATTCACTCAGTACAGCACTATTTGTTAAAATACGTTACTGATTGATTGCTAATCTTAGATTGATTATCTTGTGTCACTGTTTAAAATAACTCGTATACTTTTCTCTCATAACAGTCTTGTTCATTTCATTTCCAATTAATTTCTCGTCGGGAACTCTATTCATTTCGGAATTAGAGAAAAGGCGTTTGATCGCTACTGTGTCTTCCATTGTTGAACAGGATTCTGTAGTTGACATATGAATTAATGATATCCGTAAATGAATTAGGTATATGATTAATTGAAAGTTCATTAGCCCATTCACTAACTTCAGATTTCTCCAAAACATCAGAAGTCAATCAAAATATCTTTCCAGAATTAATTATTTTTAATTATATTACTTTTAAAATTACGCTCCAATGACCTGATAATATAGTTTTTTTTCTAGACATCATTAGTAATATGTAACTTTTAAAACTTTCCATGATTCTCCGCCATGTTTTTATAAAACGTATGTGCTCTCACTATGGAACAAAAACTACATGTTATCTTGTTAATGAATTAACTTTCTTCTGCTTTGTTTATAAACAGTAATTGTATCTCTTGTGTAAAACACAATAAATTCTTGATTTAATTGCTGTACTTTTACTGTTTAAGTATCTTTAGGTTCCATTTCAATAATCTTCTTCATATTTATATTCATATACTGCATTTTGTTTGTATCAGCCCATTGTTTAGTAAATGCTTCTCTCTAAATATAATACTAATCTAAATGTAGTGATAACTTAGTCCTTTACTTTCCTTCCTTCCTTAAAAGATTGCCTTTTCTGCATTTTCTACTGTTAGAACACCTGCGAGCTGTTTCTTTAGTGATTTACGAATATTGTCTTTTATTTCATTTGTCGTTGAGCCACTTAGGATAATTCTGTGTTACTTTGCTCGTCTCATTAGTGCTTTATTCATGTCCATAAAATGAGAAGATTTCAAACAATTTTAGTACTAATAAATCTCGTCTGCCTGCTTACTGATTACTGGGTCCATTTCCACGGTATCCTCTGTAAATCTAACCTAACAAGGCATTTATGTTTTATGTTGGTGTAATGGTCGATCTCGATAGGTATAATTAAATCTGTGTCTGGTTTTAACAGTAAATAAAATGTAACTGACTTTTCACTAATTATTGTATTACTGTTGTGAGACGCTAACTTTGTAGCAATGTATACTGTGGTGTTCTTCTCGTACTCTTTAAGTACTAGCTACAAGAACGGATAGTGGCAATTTCATTAGGCCATAGGTAAGTAGTACGTTCTTCGTGTACCTATGTAAATAATTGTCTTTGGTCTCTGACCCTGACATCAGGCAATGTCAATTTTTTCCATTTTTTATTATTAATTTGTGCAGTGAATACGAGGCTTTTGGCTAATTTTGTAAATGTGATTCTATGCAATGTGCGTTTAGTTTGTGGAGAATAAACAATTTTTCTTTCTTTCTTTTTTTCATTCTTTGTAAACATATGTTAAGTGTTGGCTCCAGACACATTGAAAGATCAATTGAGTACAAATTAACATTTTATATTTTTAAGACGCTTCAAGTATAAATGACGCCACAAATAATAAACTTAAAACTTGTTATGTAATATCAGTAACATAAATATTACATAAACCAACATCCATAATTATAATTGTATCCTTATTGCAGAAAGCAATTTCTCCTTAAACGTGGAATTTCAAGAACCATTACATTATTTTCAAGTATCGATTTGTTATCGAAAGCCTTAACTCGGTGTGTGGTCACATTTGTAATAAAATTTCGATTATTTACAATTAATTTATCCACGGACTCAATTATTACATCATTTTTAATGTAAACATGTGTAATTGTTATTATATCTCCGCAGGAGTCTTTAATTTGAACATGTTTAATGACTGGATTCAAAACATTTATATTAATTATTAAATTAATTATGTAATTACTGCTACAGGCGATCAAATGATCAGATGTAATCATCGCTTTCCTTTTACGGACGAAAAATGTAACGCGATAATTAGGTAATTTCATACTGTCATGATACTTAACCAATAAGAAACAAAACATAATACAGATTGACAGCAACAATGATTAACAAGATTTGAGGTCGGAAACCAACCAACCTCAGGCAACAAATGTAACATTTACAGAAAATAAAGAAAAACCGCTCGTTAAAAAAAAATCAAGGCCATTTTTTGAGAGCACCTACCGGACAAAGTCTTTGAATGCGCAAGCGCGCATTGTAATCAAGCCTAGTTCAGCATTGGAGGTTTTTATACGCAGATCTAAAGATATGAATGTACTTACGGATGTTTAATATCGTTTCACTTGTAGCTACTTTGTATATGAGTCACAAATTCACAATTCGGTTTTTTCTAGGACGAAAAAATGGAGTGAAGTAACTTTTTTTTGCATATTCTTCGTGACTTCAAAAGTAAAGGTCCAAAACATATAGCTTTATTGTTATCGGTCGAACTGTTTAGTAACACCTAGTTTCTAGCGAAATCAGAAAACGTTGAGTTGTTTTCTTGTTTAATATTTAATAGAGCCTGTCCGTTCTTTAAGGTCAGCTTCAAGAAATTATGACTATATTTTTACTTGAAGACTAATCGATTTTATTAATTGCATTTTAAAAATAATGATAATGTGAAGAATCTAGAAAAACCTTCACAGATTAGAATGCATAAATACACCAATGTATGTAATCGCATAATTGGAAATATTTAAGTTCGTAATAAGAAAAGTAGATGAACAAATCCACTGTTATGTAAAGAATAATAAAATAAAACCTTCACCATAATGAACTAAACCCACAAATAAAACTTTCTAACAAAAATATAATATTTCATAACGTAAACAAAAGATTAGAAAGTGACAAAAGTGACTTTATGGCAGATAAAAGTTTAAATCTTTAGAACAATAAGATAATCAAGATGCATTTTGCGACTTTCTCAGAACAAAATTGTCACCAACCTTGATTTAATGTCCAAGCTCGAGATCTTTCACACGAACGATTTGAAGCGCAGTGATTGTTTAGAAAACCTCGTAAAAGTACAAGAAAGAAAGAAATTAAAACTTTTAATTTCTATTTTAAGCATAAGAAAAGATGAAACGAGATGACTATCAAGTAGACAAAAGGAAATTTTTCAAATGAAAACCTTAGGTAATTATTGATTTTATTTTCATTTCTTCTATAACATGAATGATAACAGCTAATAAAATAATCTTTTTATTTATTTTATTTAAGTATATAAAAATATTATATCCTAAACTAACTTAACTTGGCTAAAACTATTAACAAACTAAAATATGGCGTCGCAAAATTCGGTAATGTACCCAAGAGACTGACGGCATTGCCACGTTGTATGGCAATGCTCTGAATAAGGTAAAACCCAGCCTTTGGGTCACTGGAAGTGTCAAACTGGCGTTTGGAGATTTTAATTTTGGTTGCCGTACATTTTGTGTTGATATTTTCACCGTTCTTATTGACAACACCTATCTTTTATGCTTCGATTTAATGCCGACACCTTTCAACTCCCACGCAGTCATCGCTTACAGTCATAAATATGATTTTTTTATGAGAGTATTAACGTCAGTAAGATGTGAAAATCATATTTGCATAAGTTTAATGAATGCAAGGTTATTGTGAAATATTCTGTGCCGTTGTGAATTTTATACGTATGAGGTGAAAACTGTGCATCAATGGCGATATTTCAATAGATGTTTTTAAGATTTTCTGCTTGTTTTATTATACATTTATTTAAGAACAGAATATGCCTTTTACTATATAACATTTGCTGCAGCTTGAATTTTGCTACTGTTTGGATTGCATGAATACCTTCTTCGTAATTTTGTGGTTTTTACTAATGTCTTCTTGCTGCCTTCAAATCTTACACTAGAACTATAATAGAATCAATAACTAATGTTTATCTCCCTTGTAAATCCTTCGGCTGTAGCCTGTAAGTGTTACTATCGTGTTGCTTTTCGCACTTCTGACGTCATCAGCTAGTGCTGTAATTGCAATTAGCTGTACTATTCGTTCATTATCGAGTTTTGTTATTTCCGATGTTTCAAATTAAAGATAATTACTCAGCATTTACTAACACCTTATTGAACATCGGAAGCGGATTCACGGTACTTATATTTATTGAATGAGGAATGCGTTTTTTAAGCGAAATCCTTTTTAAATCTAGGTACAAAAGTAACATCTGTCGATTGACCGCTTTTTTTTCGTTTCTTCCCGACTCAGGCGCAAGGTGTACTGGCACCTGCGCAAGCGGATGCTCTGGTTCTGTTACATACTTCGAATCACTACCATAACAAACCTTCTGGTATTAAAAACAAGGTATATTTTTGTCTGAAAATCAGCCAATCACAATCATTATAATTTGCTCTGCAGTTTCATCTTAAAGGACGACTTATTCTTAATAATCATTTCACTGAAGTTTTTATTCATTCGGTTCGAGTACTGGGGGATGAATAATGACTTAATCGTGACTTTTAGATGAATAATACAGGTTGTGATGAATTTCAAATGATGTCCATTCCAGTGGCTAGTGTTGGCCAACAATTAATTCGTGTGTCAGTCGTGACAGATTGTCATGTCCAAATAAATTACATTTACGATGTTGTTGAGTACCAGAATTAGATAATGGAGGTAAAATAACGTTGGTCCATTGACATAGAAACACTGTTGTTGACAATAATCGTCAAATCTAATGTTGCAAATCGAGATGTTGAAATGTGTATGATTCTAAAATTCATGTTTATTGGTTACATAACAGCTGTTTTGTTGTATTGTCTCTATTTTTAGACTTACACTTGAATCATAACCTCTAATACATAAGTCATAACATGTATATTTCGGATTTCAAAAAGAATGGTAACACCATTTTTAAGTGAATAAATAAATAATTCAAAAAAAAAAAAAACATTTTTTAAATTCCAAAATGGTTTTATAATATTCTTTCCTTTGTCATTTATAAAACACTATTGTAACTTTTAACGATAGTCACTTTTTTTCGAACTACAAATAAAGATTCAAATAAAGCAGAACACAACAGGAATAAACAAAACACGCTTGCAGCAACACATTCGATTGTTTCTCTAATCAATCAACATCATGCACATGAACCATTTGATCAGCCACAGTTGCACAATGCGAGTCAATTTGTACACAAATTATATGTTCCACACATAAAATTGCTATACTTAGCATAATGTACTTAGAGATACCGCTTCGGGCGAACTAAGGCTAATTTGAGTAGAAAGTGAGCGATTTAGAGAGAGTAATTATCGATAAACAGACGTGTCATGGCGTGTTATGTTAGCTGTGAGGCTGTGAGACTGTGAGCAATTGAGCATGTGTTGGGAAAGAGAAGCAAATTAAGTGGGGCAGGCACTAGATAATATGATGCTTTTTCACCTTCACTGAAATCATGCTCGTAAGAGTAATAATGAGAGTTGAAGAGTTTAGATGCAATGCCATAAAGTTGCTTCTGTTCAGCTGAATTTCTTCAGAATAAACTTAACTTTAAGATGATCATAATTTTATTACGGTCAGGTAAGGACATCCTCTAGAAAGTACAAATGTAACTTATAGGTACCACTAACCATGGTCACGCATCATGAACACCTGAACCTAGACTTATGTAAAGTTGTAAATTAAAACAATATGATTTTATCACCCTTTGCTATTTTAATATCACTTTCTTTGAACTTATTAAGGGCAATTTTAATGAGGAACTGACAAGATTATTCACCGTAGGAACTAATAACTTATAACATCCTATCGCTATTACCAAACAGCTGCCAAGCGTGGCAATATACTTCGTGTTAGATTTTTTGTACCCATGTTTAAAGGGCCATATTCAGCCACACTTTCTCGCTGGTATGGCTAAAATATTCTATATTAAATCAAATTGAATATTAATATTGTTGACTGCCCAAGTTCGGAATTAATTTGACATGAAGTTTCTAAAGCTTATACAGTAACGGGCAGGTGTAACTTTTTCTTGATTTATTATGCAGTATTAGAACTCAATGGTATCGATACTTTAGTTATTTTGAAATCAGTAATCGTTGTGTTTTGACTCCTTTGTTAGATACAATACATCATGGCTGAAGGCTAGTCTTTATGCTGCTCGTGCACATATAAAAAATAAGGTCGTTTTTGTTTCGCTCTGCGCTTCCTAATGCTCCGAAATAAATCGATTTGATTCGTTCTTTATGTGCCTTCAGTGGCTATATCGAAAAAAATCTAAAGTCCTTCTGAAGTCTGCATCAAGATATTATTCGATGCAAATTGATCAAAATGTAATAATCGTCTAGCACGTACATTTTTATGTTAAGTTTGTCTTTCTCTAGTTGGAGTTTCCATACTTGCACTAACATTGAGAACAGCCTTGTAGTGTTAAATCTTTCTATTACTACAATAGTATTAAAGAAATTTAAAAAATTACTCCGTTTCCTCTGTCACTCAAAGCCAGGAAACAGTCCCAGAATATTATACTGGCACATTATCACAATTTCATATCGGCTCCAATCGTCTAGGCACTACAACTGACAACTCCTCGATTCGTAATAGCACAAATCTCTAGAAATAACCTAATCTATGAGCACAACTCCAGCCGACAACAAGTAGCGGTTGCTTCGGTGTGAAACCGACAAGCCGTCGCTCTTCACGCTTCGGCGATCATCGGCATAGATCGTAACTAGAGCCGACGTGCAACAGTAGGTTAAGTGTGAAACGAACTTCTAGTTTGTTTGACCACTCATTTGTCTTAAGTAATTAGTGTTGAGGAGGTGTTTAATTGAAAATGGTAGACTGTTGAGCAATTCGTCAAGTAATATGACTGCGAAATTCATTTTCCCTTTGGTTTGTTGGATAGGATGTGCTCAGTCTTTTCTATTATAGCTAGATGCGTCTGACCTACACAAATTACTCAGTTATGCCCATTACCTAAGGGAAACCAATCGATGGTATACTTTCAGGCTTCCTATTTTCCTTAGTAACAATTTAAACAGTGCAATCAGAAAGTTAGTAATGTTGCAAATAGCTGTCATATATTTTGCCGTTTCGAAATGATGAAATATCGCTTTGTTATACATTAAAATATTGAATTGCAATCATTCATACCGTAATACTAGTTATATAGTTTTAGTTGTATAAAAATGCATTTAGAAACTTAAAAAACGTGTTTTAAAACAATAATTAAATACTACCTATTTACAACGTTGCTAACTTTTTGATTGCACCCTCATTTAACATTGCAAACTTTGTTCTACAACTTTTTCCTTATCTTTCGTAGATTTCCACACTTTTCATTGCAATCA
Source organism: Eupsilia transversa (assembly GCA_914767815.1). Classification (NCBI taxonomy): domain Eukaryota; kingdom Metazoa; phylum Arthropoda; class Insecta; order Lepidoptera; family Noctuidae; genus Eupsilia; species Eupsilia transversa. The sequence goes on along the minus strand of OU611893.1, from coordinate 7,484,210 downwards.
AATAACACTTACTGGAGAATTTAGCTTCACAATCACATATTACGTAAAGCTTTTCATCAGCAGCTCTGTTCGGCAATTTGTCGTTACCTTTTATATGTTACACAATATATAATTTGCGGCGAACGTACGATACTTATGACGCCTGCCTGTCTAATTGTAAAATAGAAATGAAACTCTTCCATTGCTAGTTTTGGTTCCGTAGAGGTTTAACTTGTACGGAGATAGTAACTCTCCATAGTAACTCTGAAATACTTTGATTTGTTTTGATTCTATTTATCGGTACCTAATTATTTCGACGCCTGAAAATAAAATCTTGAAATGGAGGGAAAGTTGTTGTGAAATGTACAGAAGAATAGACAAAATGACAGATCACAATCTGTAATGTTGTCTATTCTCCTGTCGACAAAACTCTTTTCTACGATGACAATGGTACGCGTGGCCGGGTGTGGGACAGAATAGGCCAAACAAAAAACAAAATATTGGATTAAAAAAAAAATATATATTATGGCTAAGATGCTATGGCTGTGATCGTCGCTCTGGGCCTAGCTAGAGTATATACTTTCAAAAAGACGACAATTAGGAGAAACTACGGTGATTGCTTTTTAATACTATAACTAAGTTCTGAGGTTAACAAAAAAATCTCACGCGTATTTTACAAAACCACTCCAACAGCACTTTGACCAACTTCAGCTAATTGAAGAACAAATATTTTATTATGTTAGTGCGTGCTCTCACCAATCTTTTTCAAGGAAATTATCATGTTTCGCACTCAAATCTTAATTCACGCACACTTTTATTTATTAAGCAAACTGACACTTACGTCGAGTACATAAAAGATAAAATCGATAATCAATATCTATTCTCGATACCTGCCCAATCGATTGGAAATGCGTTTGCGGAGAAAGTTATCGAATACTCACGGGGAAGGTGTTGTGCCTTTAAAATGCGAACTGGATGTGTTGCCAGTTTTTATAACGAATTCTGTGAATACGGTGGAAATATAAATTCTTATCTAAAATAATTATAGAACTAAACAGCACGTATGCAAATAAAATCATAAATACCAATATACGTATGTTTACGCCTTTTACTTTTAATCGCAGTGAGGGCAACTTTAGTTTAAAAAAAACAGTCTTGGCCCGACTAAATTCCTTACTGTAAATAGTCAAATTAAAAACCGTGTAACGAGTTCTAATTTCTTAACGAGTAAATATCGATATTCTTGATAATCGAGAAAGTTTAAAGTACAATTCGAACGGGTTTTTTTATTGCAAAAAATGTACATGTTTTTGTTCGCAAGAAACTTAATATCGACTACCGAAGTTTAAGTTTACTTGCCGTGGGCATGTAACAGAATATGACACGATTTTTCAAGCATTACTCATTTTGTTGGTATCTGTGAGATTTCAATACGCTGGTTTTTTGCGAATCCTTGGAGTTTCTTTGTAGGATTTTTTCATTGTATTTGCTGTATTGGCTATGACTTTTTTACACTTATCGATGCTTACTGAAGATTATTTAAATGTAGCTTTTAAGATGATTGTATTCAAATATTTCATTAAAGATACTGAAAGCATCTTAAACTGAAGTGTACAAAACAATCGACTTAACTAACAGCCCAAAAACCATTATAAAAACTTCGCTGTTCCACTATAGTGGCCCAAACGCGGTGACGTAATCGATTTATCGTGTCCACTTAATTTTTTTCCATTGCAACACTGGCCAAGGCCACGTCAATGACCGCAAGTGTTGCCACCCAAAAAAACAGACCATTTTATAAATATATAACAATATATTTATCTGACAAAGCACAGGTGTGCTTGGTTTTTTCCCTTCATTTAGAATGTTCTACTTATGTCAGTAATCAATCTACGAATCATAAATAGATTTTCCTCTTGAATTTATAGTTTTAATTAATTTTGACCATTTGAGTTGGTAGGACCTTGACGAATGATATATATATTATTACTAAGGCTTTAGGCTATAGGCATATCGTTACAAGGATTTGTTATATCCGATTTTTTATTATGAATTTGCGAAACTGCTACTTCATTCGACTTCTTTGTGGAGCCACACAACAAATTAAATTAATATTGAGTCTCTCTATATTAATTACAGGGTGGCAGGGACATCGACGCGAAAACGGTTACCACGTTTTCAGTACATCATTCTGAACCCTAAATAGATTAAAACAAAAATCTGCAGTTTCCTACAATAGTGCAATACCTACACGTTCAAAATGGCCAAACGGCCATATCTTTGTAAAACATCTGTATAATGTTCACCCTATGTTCACAAAATTAATAAATGAATTTGAATATGTATGGAACAGCAGATTTTTTTACAATAACCGATGAAAAATGTATATGTAGGGGTCTTAGAATGATGTACTGAATACGTGGTAACCGTTTTCGCGTCGATGTCCCTGCCACCCCGTATAACCTTTCTAACCATTTGATGTCCTTACAAGGTTCCCATCGCTGAACACCTGGCGATTTAACCTCATGGCATTATAAATCATATTAAACTCTGGCGTTTTTGCTACCATATTACTCATCATAATTTTTAATAACACGATCCATATCTCATATAGTATCAATTAATAAAAGTAGATCTGGATCAAAAACTTTTTTGGTGACGGTGTTGCCAATTGTATTTTTTTTTATACGGTTACTTAGAACAATGATGAATACAAGCAACCAGTAACTTGTTTCAAAATATTCGCAAGTTTAATACCGGGTCCATGATTAAATCGTTTTTATAGCACCTTAGTTGTACACCGAGCGACTATTGATAGATTATCTTTACTGGATATAGTACCTTATGAGCTAGAATTTAAAGTTTCTTCTTAGTTGGATTATAGCGTGAATTTAAAATTGCTGGAGCGAAATCCGGATTCCTTCATGAAAACTTGTATACAGTTACTGTTATCTTCAAATCATCATCGGAAACATTGTTTTATTTTAACTGTGAGTCTGTGACCCACCTCATTTACCTTAGAGCCGCTATTGATAGTCATTATATTTTCATGGTGCTTTTGTATTTGTTGTTATTTTGTATCTATTGTAGCATTACTTATTATATTTTTATTTGTTACAGGTAAATCATCATCTATATTGCAATGCCACCTCAATTTGATATAAGGTAAACAACTCCTCGAGACAATAATGTTAAATTAAATTCCGAGAATGTGCATCAATTAGATCGCTATCTATTTTGATCTGCCCATCCTTTTCTAAGGTTATTTCCAGTACCAACTACAGTCAAAATGATTTTTCTCCAAATACCAACTCTCCCACATTTGAAACAGCAAACAATATACCAATCCCAACATTATTTTAACAATCCTTATCGAACGTAACTGAAACCAGCTCATTTATAGGCACGTGCTATTGATGAACATACATTATCCGTAAAATCATAGATCATCGACCCCATATTTGGCGAACTTATATCGATTATAGCCGTTACTATAACATTCGATATTACTATAACAGTTAAATTTAAGGCTGCAGCACACATGGTACAGCCACCCCACGCGTGCCCATTTGCCAAATGATGGAACCTGGCTTCACGAAATGAAATATGACCAATGATCATGCTGCATTGATATTGCGTGTTGTAAGTCTGTTTCTGCGTTAATAGCAAAACTTATTGTATAGTATCGATGTATGGATTGCAAATCATTAGTAGCAACATTATTATATGAAGCAGGACGTCAATGATTAATTACTTTTACAAATCCCCCTGTATTTAAAAGTATTGATCGAAAAAATCTTTGTAAATTGTAGTGTTGTGACTAGTAGTTTCTTTCAAAGAATTTGTTTGTAAAGTTCAGCAAGAGGAGGACTAATAATTAATCATTCGGAATGTCATAATTTAGATTTAATTAAAGTGTAAGAGTGTATTTATCATGTTATATAAAATGAAGAAGTTGCAATGATAGCAGATAAAGAATCTAAACACTACGAGTCGTCATAAAAATAATCTTAAGATGATAAAACAAATTCCTCAAACATATAGAAAGCGTTACATTTTTCTTACTATACGTCTACAAGTAATAATTACGAAACTAGCACACAAAGGGATAACGCTTACGTTGACTACATAATGTAGGATTACCCTTATTCCCCGGCCGTCTCCTCTTCAATAACGGATTACCCTATATTACAATGAGGATGATGGAGTAATTTACTGTAATCCTTACTGACAAAAGATAGTGTTACTACTTAAGTGATGATACCTTCATCTAGTTTGAGAGAAGATGAGGTACGCGCTTTTAATCATGTCTTTAAGAGGGGAGAGTACTTGGTTAGTTTAAAGGCTGTCATAATAATTTTTGTGGTTATAAAAAGTAGGGCGAAGACGGTTCAAATTGAAGGATACAAACGTAGTCCCTTCTGTGTTTTTGATTTTTAAAAATCCTCAACGATAATATTGTTACCAATATTGCACCAAGCACCTTGAAATTCTCTTGCCAAATATTTACGACAGTCTCGATAATCGGTTGTCGTAACAAAGTTAGCAGCTTGAATTTATAACCCTTTGACGTCTATAAACTGCGCTAGCGCCTAAAGGACAACATAAATAAAACGATTTTAGAAACTGATACCGAATGAATTGTTTACTCGCTCACAGTGGCTCTGTCACGAACTGTCCAGCCTTGGCGCGCATTTGTTCAGCTGCGCGCCCGCAACTAATGCACAACTCGACACTAAATGAATTGTTTAGCATACCAACGTTAGTTGAAATTAATACTTTGAAAGTTTCAACAGGTAAATGGATTTCGTCCCAAATGCACAATTAGATTCTGGCTTAGATCACGCTCTAACGGTTTAGTTAATTAACGCAACGGAAGCGAAAATAATGGCAGATAAAACAAAAAAGAGATTAGTTTAGTTTAGATGGAAATATAAAAAGTGATTAATCATCATTAGTCATTTATGCAGTAGATAAGCACCAGTGCAAACAGAATGATTATTATTTTTTAAAGCAGCAAGAGAGAGCCACTAATGCAGTCAGCAACACAGCAAATGCTAAAACATTAACTTATAAAAAAAATAAGTATATTAAAGAATTGCCATTCACTGCCATTAACAACAGAACGCTTAGAATTCATGGTACCTATAACTTTATGATGACCGTATCTTTTACAATTGTGTGCCTAGGTCGTACTGATGCTCTAAATTTCCCAAGTACGTTCGAGGTCATGCCACGCTCCGATTGCTCGACCTAAGTCTTGGCCTAGTATCAGATTATTCCTTTATCGATTAACTTTTACTACTAATTGTGAATCGATTTCCAGTTCCGCTTTCGCTATCGCCTTATTGTTGTTTAAGGAATTGCGGGTCGCTTGATTTGCTGCTTTAACCTTAATGTCTTCGCGAAGTATTTGCCTTTTGATTTCTTTACGTTTCTTTGTTTTATTTATTTCTAATTCATAAATAACATTTCGATTCATTATCATTCTCATTAAAGTTATACATTTTGTCATCGGTGCCTCAGTCATCGTTAACTACAAACTAATATAAAGTTTACAAATGCAGTTAAGAAAAGGATCTTTTAACACATTAGTCACGTCCCCTCATTGTTTCTTTACTCAAAAACAAAAACATAGTTCCCTAGAATTCGTATGGTATGGTTCAGAGACTGGGAAGCAAAGACAGACATGGCATGTGTATTTTAGTTGGACCGCTTGATTGTATTATTTTTGAAAGAGAGAACTCAATTGTTACTTACACATACTATGATGTTATTTATATCCACCCTTTTTATCTACGTTTTACAACCAAGACCGTTAGCTACCAATTACACCAATCAATAATACCCATTCATTATAGTACAAGTTTAAAGTGCTTCCGTTCATTTTATTCCGGGTCATTTTGTTCTCCCTCATCGTTTCAATATTGTTCGTGCATCTGTCCCCTGCCTTATCAACGTCATTTGGCAGATGTCCATTCAATACCATTGGTAGTTTAATATTATGTAATTCAACCTTTAAATTGAAGGTTTTGTTTTGTCATTTGATACTCTTGAAAGTCGTGTGTTGAAGATTTTATGGATAATTTTTGATTTTAATGCATTGCTCTTGTATCCTAGATATTTTAGTACTAATCACAAAGAATAACCCTTTGACCTCGATTATTTTTATGTCGGTGTATTGTTCTACGTTAACCATTTTACATTAACCTGTCATCTATTGTCTCTTTTGTCCGATTATTTAAACTTGTAACAGTTTTAAACATAGCTTACGCAACAGCGTTAGTTGATGATATGTCACCGAATATTCTTCTATTGACTAAAACCGCATCCGGTGGAGTTTCACTTGGGCGAGACATGTTTGGGACATCGATCATTTTGTGACACGTTATCTTATCTCTGATGTGTTCCAGTTTTGTCGCCGATTGATATTATAGTCTGGATTTTTTATTTGTGACACCGTCTGATTCACTTTAGTACAGGTAGTAAATTGTACAGATTAATTTAACAAATCTATTGAGAAATATCAAAAGTATATTTTCCAGATAGTGATTTAATTAAAATAGGTAATGCAAAAAACTTAGGTCATATATTTTGTATTTAAAAGATGTCTTGTGCAATATTTATGTTTTTTTAATTACACAATCTCAGTTGGTTGATTTCTTAAACACGTTATGTCATTCAAATCGTCAGCATCCGGTAATGTTACAATATTTACATTATCGCCTATTAGGTAATAATGATCCTTTTAAGATACAGCGTCACTTTTACTGATTCACAATGAGATTGTAGAAAATAATTATGTGCTTTATTCTTTTATATTGTTGATATTGATCTTCGTATTAAGTAGTTGGTCCATAGTATAGTAAATGCATATTATATAACGTTTTACTCAATATTGTTTAGTTAATCTCGGATACACAGATTCGTAGTTTTGTCAAGTTGCCAACTTTTCACGTCTCGTACACATTCATTCATGATTTCGTCATGATTATTCATAAAATCGCTGTGTACAGCTTTTCCGGCGAAACTTTCCACGATGTCAATTTATATTTTGGCTCAATGACCTGGCTGGCATGGGAACTACTCAAAAATTAAATTATCTCTATTTTGTAAACTAAGTACACTTTTATCTCACTCCTGTAGAATTTAATAGTAATATGCGTTACTTTTTCTAATGAATAAAAAGCGTGTTGTAGCAATGTGGGATGAACATAAGGCCTTGTACTCATCACTCGGATGTTGATTAGACATGGGGTCGAGGCAGATGAGTCTACGCCTTATTATCCGACGGAGATTGAATTTGGATAGAGTAGTAACAAGGTCAGAGGCTGCAATTAAAAAGTGAAAACTATTTAGTAAGATATTTGACTGATGACCGTTTTTATACGTTTCTCATTAAAAATTAATAGAAATTGGTAATGTTATACAAACATTAGAAGAAATATTGTGTAATATATGGTAGGTTATAAAATTATAGTTTTCGTTATCTGTTGTCATAGCATCTTTGATCAGAACAACAAAAATAAATGATTTATTTAATAAGTTTAACCAATCCTTCAACCAGAAAATAAATTAATGTGACTGCTTTATAAAAACTACATTTACGAGTATATACTCGTTCTTGTCATTTTAACGACAATGACATTACTTTAAGGACTACGACATTATTTTAGAAGCAATGAAACTATTTTAGAGTCGATAACATCATAATAAGAAATAATAAGCATTGTAATGTTAATAATAAAAGAACCAATAAAAAAAACAACTTATTTTTTTGAGACATTTAGAAATCTCTCTGATCATACGCACTACTCTGTGCAACGTATCATAAAATATCGTGTTTCCGTCGCATCCCATGCGGGGTGGCATGTTGTGTAAACAATTATTTGGAGAGGGTGGATGATCCTGCCACCCGCCGCCGCTGAGAGCAGGGTTAGTTTTATAATTATACTTTTTTGTATATTTTTATTTTATACCCTTAGATTTTTTATTGATGGGTCATGTTTGTATCGAGGATTTATGTTTATGGCTAGTCGGGTTCATGTAGCTTATTAAAATGTTACTTTTTCAAAATATCCTGCGCTTTAGAGTCGGATTTTAAAACTTTGAAATCTTCAGTGTTATTAGAGTAGTGTGTATTTTATAGAGCATTACCATTCCAATATCTTTCTTACTATTCTTACTGAATAATTTTCAAGAAGATAAAGCCGAAGCGTTCATCCATGAACGGACAACTAAATGCTCTCACAATGTTACTAGATCCAAATCAGACAACAATCCCTTGTTAGTGTCTTGCAAATCTATTGAAATCTCCATATCTACACCTTATGATCCAGTTCCACAACCGGCACATGTATTAATAGTAAAGTTATCCTTACAGCGAAGTCATAACTACCTCTTTATACTCTTGAACTAGGCCGGTCAGAACTCAGTAGAATTAGTTACGCCTATGAAATGCTGAACTACGCCATTATGTTTAATAGTTAATAGAACTGGGAAAAGTTTTGCCAGCTTTAATCTTCTAGTTTAGTTTAGTTACGGATATTTTTACTTAAAACTTTTGTCATAATTCTGCAACGCTGAATGGACTGTTCGATTACGCCAAAAATGAAAAAAATTACAGCCGAGCATTGGAAGCCATGTTAATCATGGATATTTTTCCACATGGCTATCTCAAACCGTGCATTCTAAATAAGGAATAAGGCTGCCTGACCATTGATGGCAGCGGAACGGAGCGAAGGAGTAATGCGGAGCGAAGTTGCGGACTGTGTCTGTCTATTGATGCAGAGCGAACTAGTGCGGAGCGGAGTTGCGGACTGTGCGGAGCTAGGCTGAGTTCACGCGACGAGTAATTTGTGTTTTTTTCCGCTTCCCCGCTCCGCTTCCTTACTCCTCTCCCCGCTCCTCTCCTCTCCGCTCTAGTGGAAAGTCAGCCTAACTCCTTTAGGTTTTATAACAACCATGAGCATAAACATGATTGCGACCTCATAGGCTTTATGGCAGCTAAATGACCCAAAGCCAATCATATTCGTTTCACCAATAGGCTTTCAAGGATTAGATACACATTCCGAAACCAATTCAAACAACGGAATTGCTGTGCGCCCAAAAAAGGCAACTCGAATGCAATCGGCTCTGCAATAGAGCATTGCTATTAGAATTTCCATACCAGTAGACCAAATTAGGAGAATGGACACTTTCCTTTCACCAAATATTTTATTGACATGTTAATAGACGGTGTTAAACATGCAGTTACAGTAATAAATAATAATAAAACCAGGTTGTTATCGTCCCACTGCAGCACAAAGGCCTCTTCTCATACATAGAAGGCACGAGCATTGATCACCACGCTTGCTCAAGACGGGTTGGCGATTTCAGACTTACGAGTATATTAAATAATAGTCCAGGTCTTCTCACGGTGTATTCCTTCACCGAAGTCAGTAATGTCCAACATAAACTCAGAAAGTAGTACTTGAAAATTAGAATTAAATACTGCAAACGTTTCTTTTTTATTCCTTTCAAACATTGACCGCTTTTTGCTCGAGTTTCTAAATCCCTAGGAAAGTAAACGAAATCATTGTAGGATTGTTCAGGAAATCTTGACAATTCTAGTTTCCAACGATAGGGGGGTGTGGTAAACAAGAGGCTGTAAGTGGGACAGTACAAGTAAAAAATGCAAATGTTTGTTCAATTAACAAGCATATAAACAAGATTATTCGCCTAATTAAAACCATTAATAAAAAATATGTTAATCATTCACATTTACATATTGACAATGTCAAGTATCTCTCTAGACTTGTTACTTACTTAATCAACTCCTTATAAGACTTACCAAGGTAATATTTATGCAGTACTCACAATAATCATATGTACACACTTGAATATAATTATTGAAGACCTTATTAGGATATTTTTGTCGTCAATATTGGTATTTTCATTTATTTATTGAGCTTTGGCATATTGGAATCTGTTTTAGGTAAACATATGCTAATGCTGGCTAACGAGCTAGAAAACTATACCTAAGTACTCGTTTTAATTATAGGTAAGTAGGTTTCGCGCTAAACCGCGTTCAAGAGCTGTCAGTGTCATCATTCTTGTGGAATATTGACACTGACAGCTCTTGAAGGAGTTTAGATTTGTGCTAATGAAATTAGCACAAAGATTGTTACCGAAATAACTTAAATTACTAGTAAATAAAACTGCTGTTCTCAATAAAATTAATGATGTCAAGTTTTGCATAATTGACAATATTATTTATGCAGTAGTTACATAATACTAAACACGATACGATTAGATAAATCATATTAACAAGTTTTTTTATTTAGTGACACTAATCCTTTAATCAAAATGATATACAAATTATTCTAATCATGATTTTATTAAGCTATCTCATCAAAATCGTTACAGCAATTTTAGAGATATTTATATAGAAAACACAAACTCAGAAAATGGCGTAATCGTGCAAAAAAAGCGGGCAAGTGCGAGCCGGACTCGCACACAAAGGGTTCCGTAACACCGTACTATATTTAACACAATATCTTTTCGTTTCTTGTATAAGGAACCACCTTTATTTTTTTTACATATTTTTTATTAAGTATTTGTTGTTATTGCGACCATAGTAGTACCTACACACTCTGAAAATTTCAAGTGGCTACCCATTACGGTTTAAAAGATACTGGCCTGTTTTATTTAATTTTAGCCCTTTGGGAACCTATCGTTACGGAACTCTAAAAACACAAAGTCGAAAAATGTCATAACCGTGGAAAACAAAATAATGTTCTCCATGCTAAATTGTATTAAACAAAGTTATTTTTATTTTATAACTTGTATCATTCTAATTGTGAAACGAAGCTAGTTTTTCTTAACATATCTCATGTTCCCACGGTTTAAATGTCACAGTGTGTGTCATTTAATATGAAACCTTGCAAACATAATCAATGTTAAAAAGATCATTTGTCCGGTGCATACGCATTTCATTTGTCGACAAATTAATTAGCATGTTACAGCATAATGATTTGATTTGCACTTATTTATTTATGGATTTGCTTAGTCTGTTTTTACACTGCTTCTTGCGACCACAGAAGCAGCGTCTGCAAGTTATGCGGTCTTCTGCAGTGTGGACCGCTCGGTAAATGCTGCCTCTCGACAACCTTCTTGATCGCGTCTAGCCATCTTGCCGGTGCTCTGCCTTGAGCGCGTTTTCCTTCTACCCGGCCCCTATCATAAGCCTAATTAACGCATAATATGTCCGAAAAAGCTGAGGACTCGCTCCTAGCATATTGTACTTAGCCGCTTGGTGATGTTGAGTTCCTTCAGTATGAATTCATTCGTTCTCGATCGATGATGGAACGATTCGTTTGATTGATGCCTCCGCTAAAACCACATCTCGAAAGCATCGATGGTACTGCTTTCGTGGCTTTTAATGAACCACTTTTGATGAAACTTGAGATGAAAAATATCGTATTTGGTTTTTTTGGTAGCTTTATGTCTACGAAACCTTTAATTACGTCTTAAAACGTGTGAATTTTATTTCATTCATTTCCACATTTAGCTTACATCACACCCATGTATTACCATGCACAATAATACAAATTCATACATATCACCATTTGAGGTAACACTCAAGGTTCCTTCAGTTTCCGCTTCCTTCAGACAATGGCCTAACGAACTTCGTGACCGCCGAGACAGCCCGACGCCCGCCGATGATTGCCGAGTGAGGCTGCGCACGCGCTGAACGCGCTCACTGTAAATCATTGCAACGAAGACTTAAGCACGAAGCACTAGTTTGTTTTGAAGAATTTGTATTGAGATCGTGGATTTGGTATAATGATGATTAGCTGGAACTTTACGGGCTTCATTTTCTGTGTTTTATGATATTTTTGTGTCGTTACGATGGAGTTTTATGGCGATTTGCGTATATTTTCTAAAAAAAACAGCAATTTACAGCTAACTTGACAGAAATATACAACAAAGATCATTCTGTCATTTCCTTCAACACAAACTCGTATAATTAACGTGAGAATCTAACAGATAAGCTCAGTAGAAAATTCTGATGAAACCGTAAAAGTCATATCTGCTTAATTGGCGGTCAGCACACACAAAATTCGCACATTACTGTTTATCAAGCGATAGTATCACAAATCGTAAATCTATTCTTCTACACTTTTATCTAAATGACTGAGACAGTCTTGTTTATGTGAATGTCGACTTGTGTCACAGAATCTCGTCAAACCGGCCGCGAACGAAGTTAATCTCAATTTAGAAACTTTATCAGATGTATTTCAGAGTAACGTTCTTGTTAAATAACGGTTCAATTAGAAGCTGGAAGAAAGCGTTGCGTAAGTTTCAGATAACATTAAATCTTCAAAAGAAATCTGCGGTTTTCATCAATTTGAGGTCGGTAAAGGTTAATTGCAACGGTCAGTAGCTGGTAGAATTATTGCTTGTAAGTTACATCCCAAGATTCATAACAGTTCAAATACATTCACTGAACATGAGCCTCCTACCGACCGACCTCTATAGCGAATGGTTCAGAATACTGTCATTATACGCTTGGTAGGTCTAGGTGGCCGCTGATCGCAGATTTTTATCAAGATACTATTGGATTCTGATAAAATCTGTTTGATCAACACCCACAAGAGCTAGCTTTCCTTTGAGAAAACAATGCAATATTAAAGTAACAACGAAAGTAATGTCAACAATTTTTTTTACTTCCATAACGAAAGTCATTTTCTTCTCATGGGGATAAGCAGAAACTACAGAATGCCACCTTCTACGAGCCTTACAAGCTCCTTTTACTTCGTTTACGTTCATTTTAGTAGCAGAATAATTAGTTATATTTGTGTAACGGAACATAAAACATATCCTCAAAACATAACATAACTCTATGTGATGTAAGGTTATGAACAGCAACACCATTACAATGAGGATTGCAGCAGATTTTATAGAGCACGTTAATAATGTTTATTGTGGCCACAATAGCGAGATGGCCACATTGACCACAGCGGAGGATAACGGAACGCAAATGGAATTAATATTATCATTGTGAACTAGTGAACCTCGCGGAACTGCGTTTTTGTCTCCCTGAACATAACATTTCGTTACTGTTATGATAATCTGGAAAGTTATCGGAAAAATATATCTTACAAAGGTTCATCGTTATATATTTTCTAGTCATCATTACTGTCATTATTTTCGTTTTCTCTAAGGTCTACAATAATTTAATTAATGACAGAAGCAATCTGATATCTACCTACAATAAAATTAGTTACAGCAACTTTATAAGTAGTAATTACAACAGTTCTAAGAAATGTCTGAACCTACCAATTTGTATCTAGACAAATACTTATTATGCGAAGTTACCTTCAGCTAAGAAAACCAGTGATTATCCGCTCATAAAACAGTATAAAGCTTCCATTGTGAGGCTACAAAGTTGACGATGTCTTCTCATGCTGAAATGTCGTAAATTAACGGAACGTTCACGGTGTTTACCAGGAAGGGTATCGTAAATCACGCGTGTCATTTGTCGACTGGATTTCGACTGCTGTTTGTCTTTCTTTAGATAAGACGGTCCCTTTTTAGAAGCTTCCTCTATTTGAGTTTGTTAGGCGAGGTGTTGACGAATGTGATTAATTATAATGTTAGTTGAATGAGAGTTGTGAGCATTGGCAGATGGTGTTGCGAAGTGTGAAAGTCTCTAAGGATTTCAACTGAAGAGTATTCTTTTTCGATGAGAAAGAATTCTTCAGTGACAGCTTTCACATTAAGCTCATTATCTTAAATTCGGATTGCCTATAATTTACCTACATGGTTCCATTGAAATTGTGCCATTTCCCGAACGACTTAAAATTACCAATTTCCTAAGCCATGTATCAGTAATTACTTTCAAAATTACCCATTACCATGCCTGATAGACAAGCCTGCATAATTAAGCTCACCCTATGTTTAGCATGTTGACCTCGTTGATGTCATGTGATGCATTTAGCATAATTACATCAAAATCAATTTCCGTCGAATGTCTTCCTACCCTTGACGGAAGGAAAGTAAATGATGATGCCATTAGACTGACAAACGTACTCTTAGGCAATACTCATGAGCATGACAATTTCACCGTCGCTGTCGCAGCGAAGAACTCAGGTCCTTCAATAATTGTTTCCGTACAACGTGATGCATAAATCGATTCTCTCGATTCGACTCTTAATTCTAATAACTCGAATGGATTTATCGATGCGGTAACAATAAAATCGATTGTACATTGTCCTTTCGAGCGATAAATCATGTAACATTGTTGCATTAAATAATGTGCTTGGCTCTAGTGTTATATCTGTCGGCTTTTGTTTGTTGTCGAGCAAGTGTTACAAATGATGCTTAGTTTGGTGTATTTTGTATATTGTCGTATTTTAGTATTTTGTTAGGAATCGTAGGTGTATTAGTGTCATAATCTGTTGCCTTATATTCAGGATCTTTGCAAATAATGAACTATAATACACAATAATGCACTTTCAATATGTTTTATGTTATCGGCTTTGAGCTGCCACTTACTTAAATTATCCATTTCCATCGTTCCGATAGGAAATATTTTTCAATTACCGAGCGACGTTACAGTAAAATTTTGCACTTCTCTCGTAAATCTGTACTTTCTCTTCTACAGGCTCGTACATGGTCAGGCCGTTAAAGTAATTGATACTCGGAGGTGTACCGTCAATCAAGTAGATGTTTAGCATTACCTAGAATTTGTCTGTACTTTATACTACTCCAGTACGAACGTAATTGAATAAGAAAATAAGGCGTTTACGAAGACCTGGAAAGGTAAAATATGTCTTTTAAATGCAAATACATGAGATTATGATGCGGTGCATGAACTGGTACTTAACTTTAATTCAATCATTATGAAGACTGATATTTTGGAAATGTATAGACACAGTGCAATTTTTTCGTAAACCTGAATGTTCACACCTTATACAATTTTGAAATTAGATAAAAGTAACATTATTTCACTATACACGTGCAATATAATGTTCCAGTACGCAATAAAACTATTATTGAAATATTTACTAACTCGGTATGTCCTTAGGAGATAAAAGTGTGTAAAAGAGACAGAAATTATAAAGATGCTTATTCATCGTAGCTTTTTAAGTGTTTTCGTTTCTTAAAACCAGCTCAAACTTTTATCTACCCATTAACTGTTTACTTAACCAAACCGAATCTTCAAGTGTTCACTTTCTTTTATACACTCCTCAATTATTTCCCATTATTAAAACATTGCATAACTATTAACAAATCAAAGTCTTACATAGCTTTTGGATGACACTTTCACTGTCCATTTAAACCGCTTCATTACAATATTGAAATGTAATTATATTTTAAAATATACAAGGCCCTCCCATAAATTTCTTTGACCCTGTCACCTTGCTTTTCCTCCTCAATTAAGGCGTCTAATTTATATGGACGTTCACCTTTTCATATAGTATGTTCCCTTAATTTGATATATTCATGGAATCGTATTTCTATTCAGTACATTCTATTGAAACTACTAGTCCCTAATGAACTGAGTGATCCAAGCAGTAGTTTGCACGTTATCTTCCTCGTAAACCTTGATTACTGGTTCATTGTCTTAATCACTATAATATTCCGTTTCCCTCAATCAAGCAACAGCTGTTTCATTCTTAGTTTCTCTTTCATTCCCCTTAGGAAATCTATCTCCGTCATGTCTCTGGGGCAGTACATTTCAATCGCTAAACTATTTATTAGTACCTCTAGAATTACCTTCACCTGCTGAGATTTATCACAAATCTAATATGCTAATATTTTGATGTGTAATCAATAGCTTTATACTAAGACTGAGCAGTGACTAATGGCTTCAGTCTTGAGTACTAAGGTTGGCAATCACGAAAATAATTCATTTTCCTTAGTAAAGTAAGGTAATAACATATTATCTTTCATATTCTTGTTCATTTTAATTAATTAAATGGATTGAAGCTGGCAAACAAACAACTAGAATAGCAAAGACTTCTGCGTTGTTATGAACAACAAGCAATAACACACGAGCTTTGTTTGGTTTTTTTTTTTCTGCTTTCATATCAATAATTTATTTTTATTATTAGACTATGTTGTCCCACTGCAGGGCTAAGCCCTCCCTTTCTCTGATCCATTTCTCTCAATAAATTAACAATTAAATTAATCGATGTATCAAAATATGTTACTGACGTACACACGGCCACATATCAAGCTATATTTTCCAGTATAAGCTGATCCCGCATTGTATAAGATTTCAGTACAATGAGAGGCCAGCTTGTTCTGGAAAAGTATCGCTTGATATGTAGCCGTATGTACAACCCTGTAAGAAGTAACAGAGGTGTTGTAAGTTCTTGATGTGGTATAGTAACTGAACAATGATAGACAACGTGAAAGTGTTGAAGCTAATGCAGCGTTAGGGCCGTAATGCAGTCGGAATGACGTGTCCCATTAACGGATTTACAACGTTAAGTAGAAGCCTTTGTATGAGGAATCGATTTAGATTTAATCGATTCAGATATCGATGATGGTGCAATCGGTGGAATCGATTCTGAAGAAGCCTGTGTCATGGTGTCGGCAACCTCTTGCTTTCTGGTCATGATGGAGTTGATAGATGAGTGGTAAAATAATGTAGCACCTTGTTAAAGAAAATTCCAATCATGTTTTTACATACATTAGCTGAACAATATATACTCAAACATAGCAAACCACTTGGTTCTTGATGACCTTTGCTGGGTAACGATTAGCTATCTACAGAAGTCGATAATGTTCTCGGAACATGAAAGACATAAACCAGCCATAAACATAGGTATATCCTGGTGCGCCCTTCATCGGTGTACCAAATCGATTATTGAGCCCACTTTTTACAATAGAATAAATTATTAAACCGCTATAAATTAGAACTCGCGTCATTGTTTCCAACAAACAACAATGATTCGAATGAAAAACATGCAACGTGATCCGATATGATATCTAGCACTAAGAGTGCATTCCCCGATTAATATACCATACTGCATGTCAATGTCATATGATATCTTGATAAAGGATTTGTTTTATCAGATTGTCCATAAACTAAAAACAATATTATGTAAAAATCTTAGTGCAGTAACAAAGACATTCATAATATTATTTCATCGCTTAAACATTGAAATGTTAACGAAAGAGAACAATGTTCCTGATTAAGTACTAAGGAAATGTGTTAGAAATCACTTGATACAGTTGACAGTAACATTGATTGAATTTATGCATAAGAACAACAAGATTCATGTTTACAACTACTACACGTTTAACCTTTCCAATTAACCTTTTACAACACGTCAAAGCACGATATTCTGCTTCACTTTCCTTCTAAGTATTAAAACAATCACCACTAACGAAGGTAAAACACCAAAAGCTCGAAACCTTTCAAGAAGACTATCATTCTCTTAAAAAAAAACAAAAGCGTCTCGCACAAACAAATATACAAAATCGGTCTCATAAACTGGTTTTATTCCATTGCACTTCGCCATTCTTGGCCTTAATACGCCACGTTCCAGATATATCGAACACCACGGTAGGTCGCACTTCATAACGAAGCTTTATTGAATCGCCGATCAATATTTTATCTCTGAGTAACAGCTTACCATTATCAAGCCTTATCGTCGGCTTTCAGAAAGGATAATCGAGTACACTATTGAATCCTTCGTTGTGTTCAGGCTTTGTATCTACTGTGTTAGTCGTATCAACTTTCTTTTGCGTCTTTGTTGTTTCATTGATTAATGAGTTTTAATCAAATTTTGGCCCTTATTTAGTTGCTAGGTCTCTATATCTATTTTCATAATCAATATGTATATATGTATTAACCGCTCTCTGTTTGAAGCAACAAGTAGTTTTGTAATGAGAAAATCATAAACTGTGCTTACCAGTCCGTGAAGGTTAATTAATCTGCATCACCGCAAAATGATTTGTTAGAGCAGTTTGAGCATTACATAGCAAAAGACTAGTTTTACACACGGATGAATCAGTGTTAACTTAAAAATGCCATGCAATCTAGGTGTATTCATGACATTAATTAAGAATAATGGAAGTAATTTAATATCAACGTGATCTCACGTGAAATCGTATACTGTTTCAAGCAATTGTTTTTGATTAGTAAAACAATGTGGCCTACAAATTCGTCAGTGCTAAGATTAGTCACAGTTTCATTGTATGAGGCGTCACAAATTGGAATTTATCAACACACTAGCAAATGACAACGTGAATTACCTCACAATGCTGTTACAACAGTCAAAATAAAAGCTCATAAATATTTAGCCATTACATCATCTTCATTATCATCTAATGCTTTCTTAATAACGTCTGAAGCATATCTGCGATCACTATTTGATCATTAATCAATGTAATCAGCTTCTGAATTAAGTGGCCTAGTAGGAATACTAATTAAAGCTGGCAGAACCGGTTGGCAAACAATAATGTTTGCGGATGCAATGTTTGAAGTATCGGGAGCACGTGTTCGTCCCGTTATGTACGTCGGTTGTCGGTTCGTCCACTTCTGCCATCATCACACAAGCGTCAACCTAAACCATGCGAGATGTGGGTTAATTTGTCTGCATGTACTGTGATTTGTTCCCAATTACCACATCGCTGTAGTGCTTTTGAAATTACTCGATAAATTTACAGCTAAATAGATTGAGTTATGTTTATTGATAAAACTCAGCACGATTTGTTAAACTTCCGTGGTTGGATAATCTATTTTCTGGATCTAAGTTTTCCTTTCTCCAAGTGGATAACTTTAACTGGCCCTTTTAATTATGTCTTAAGATAGCTTCTACTTGCCATTTTACTGTTGCTAGTTGTAGAATTGGGTATATGTATGCTTCCTTCGTCCTGTTTGACTGAGTGTAAATGTGGTGCTGTCCCACAAACAATGGGGCACTGTTATATGGTGTCCAGCGTGACCTGCTGTCTGCATGCTGGACGAGCTGATTGAGGCTTCTGTAGGTGCCAAGCTCGTATCCATATTCTGGGCTGACTCGATATACATTGCCATCGACACGCTAAGAGGAAGATTAACAAGTCGATTCGTGGCTTTATAGTCATTTCCACTTCACTATTTTTTTATGAACATTACTTCTGTGTACATACATAGACATACACATATCCCAGTCAAGTGTAAGTAAAACATATGGCTCATACAATATCTTACAAATGAATTAATAGACAAAGGGTAGCAAATAGACCTCTAAATAGGTCAATGCCTCAAGAACCAGAAACAAGTTATGTTCGTAGTAAATTAATAGATTAAATGACTCACACATGCCGGTGATCTCATTCTTAGTACTGAGTTGTTAACAAGCAATAAAAACACTTCCTTATAATACTATCTAGTACAAGAATATCATGTTGTTAACACGATTTTGGGATTATTGTTGCAGGGATCTTCATAATTGTCGCTATTCATCTTCTGTATCTCCTAAATTTGCAAAACTGCTCCACAAAGTTGGTTATTCGTCACATTAATACCATTTCTTCCAAAAATAGTTAATATTATAGATGGTATATTTCCGTTTCTTTACTATTAGTGTTAAATCTGATTTACGGTTTCTTTCCCGTAGTTCTTTTTATATTAAGTTGATATCAATCCGCGGTAGCATATCTTTGCTGCATACTGACAGACAATATTTCGTGCACCGTGCAAAATATGAACGTTTGCAAACTTCATAATATATTTAGCTGTTTTATTGATGACCTCACGAAGCTGAACAAATCTCGAAGCGCATTTAACTGTCGGCACCACAAGGTCGTTTTTTTACCTTCCTGTATGATTCAAATTACCTTTTAACACGCTAATACTTTATGCTCTTCCGAATCTGACATCATGTTATTATTTTTTACTTCACTGGAATGTTCTTCAACTGCAGTTTGATCGAAAACACTTATGTTATCTTTAGAAATACAATTGACATGTTTGATCACATCAACGACTGGTCTCAAAAGCAATTGAGTAGAAATCACAAGTTCAAGTGCCTATTCAGTTGTTCAGACTTCCGTAACTCAACACCCGTATATAAGTATCTCTGTTACATTCTAACTCGAGTCGTTGAACAAACATCTTGCGGCTCTAGCGGTAATAGATAATGCTATCATAACTTTTTGCCGTTTTCCTTACACCATCTTCGTAAATCGACAATGCCCTTTGAGCGCTTGCATAACCAATTTAACTTAACCTGTATCTTCTGAGAAACTGATCGTTGTTGAAGAAAATTCGCAGTATCGTGTCCGGCTACGGTTCAGGATAATTTGGTCGTTGATATAGATGTTGAAACAGACAAAATGACTCAATTTGTTCCACGTTGTAAGTGGCTTCATGATTTAGAATCTGGGCTCCGCCTACTCGCGTTACGTTAGGGAACTTGTAAATCTCTGGAATTGCTACAGGAGATCATGAGAATGAACGGCTGTGACTAACCTAATAACTGAGTTGTATATTTCCGCACGAACTGGAACTACTTGGAAAATTACATATCTACTTAGAGGATAACGATAGGCCTACAACGATAGTTTGCATATCTAAATAGATTTGTATGTACTTCACTGTTTTATGTTGCTTACTATCTATCCGTATCTGAGACTGTGGAAAATCTTATATTCATCAACTGCTTATCGTCATATAATCTTACAGTCGAATTCCAGCGGACGGCCTCTTGCTACTTGACA
This sequence comes from Eupsilia transversa, assembly GCA_914767815.1. Classification (NCBI taxonomy): domain Eukaryota; kingdom Metazoa; phylum Arthropoda; class Insecta; order Lepidoptera; family Noctuidae; genus Eupsilia; species Eupsilia transversa. The sequence goes on along the minus strand of OU611893.1, from coordinate 7,463,522 downwards.
TTATTATAAGTTATAACACACTAAACCCTTCAAATACATCTCGATACCTAGGAGAACAGAATGTTTACTTAACTACTTCTTAACAGTAAAATTCGTCAATACGTGCATTCCTTAGGCTATCATATATTTTAAAGGCATGAATCGTACCTATGGGCTCAATTGCTGTAGCTAGTGCTTCATAAAGACGTCGAATTGGTTATCTCACTCAGTTTGCAGCCGTTAGATTGCTAGCTACGGTTGGCCTCACAACCTAACTGCTTAGTGCATTGTTTGCCTAAAGCGCAGCAATGTTGCCTTCGGAAACTTTGACTAAGTTTAGATATTTCTGGTACATTATTGCTTTGCAATTAGCATTTGGATAAACCTGAAGTCCATTGCACAACTCTTAAGCAACAAACCATTCAACCGTTTGTCTAAATTATGTAGATTAAACGTCTTTATAACGTCAGTGAATTAAATATAGATTTTAAAATTGAAAGTCATTTCATATTGTCCATTTAGTTGAATAAATAAATTAAAAGCTTTAGACAAACTGACAAAGTCATCCGGTCAGTGCATTTTATTGAAGAATCAAATCAACCATTCTGCGATAACTCAATCGGTCTGGTGGCTATTGATGTCAAGTAGTTTTGTATTGCTTAACTATTTTTCCTTGATAAACTTAATTACAAACACCCAATGTAGGATTATTCATAATTTTATGTTATGTCCTCTTATCTGCAGATTGCTACGTTTAAGCAACCATTGTTTTGTTGCCTGCTTTGACTAAGTATACCTAGATATACTCTTAGCTTTTTTAATCCAGATCTCACCCACAGGTTTAATCGTGTTAACTATCCACTTAGCTCTAACGACTAGTCAGTAAAGATTATCTCCCGATTTTCTCAGAACTTTTCACTCATTTCCTGCTCATCGTTCGTTTTAGTTCCTATCTATTTGCAATCTAGCATATTAATACCAGGAACTAGTGAACAATAGGTAACTATGGCCTGACCCCATCAGGTATCGCCCGAAGCTTCATATTCAAGCCGAGTAGCTCTGGCGGCCACTCACTATGTTTTACTGTTAATAACGGATCTTAATTTGCGAAACTGTCTACATCAACATTTGCTGCTAAATTGTGTGTGAAGTTATTACTTTTTGTGATTATGTAACCTATATGGAGTTTTCTCTGAAATAAATAAATAATATTTAGAACTTAATTAAGAAAGGTTCTAATCTTGTGCGGATAAATATTTTAGTGTGTTCGTTCCACCTAATTATTTAGCTTTGTACCTCCTATTTCTCTTTATTGAAAGCCAACTCTACTAAATAACATTATTCTTAGCCTCTTTTAGTTTCTACACCAAGTAATCTATGTGTTCCTGATACCATGTTATGCAGTTCTATTGTCAATATCACAGCTAAGTTACAAAACTGCACAGTCTATATGTTTCCAAAATAATCGCATCTGCAACTATTGCAACAACTATAACAACAAATCTTGCACCATTACAAATGGTAGAAGAGTTTGCCATACATTTATTCGAATGACAAATGTTATATTTATATTCATAGACAAAAAGTGTTACATTTAAAATAACCAAAACTAGTTTTCATGCTAATTTAAGAGTTTAATGTGACATGACATGTTCTCACTTTCGTTATTAAGTTTATTTTTGTCACACAAACCGTACTCACGTAATATCCTTTATGCATATTAATTACTGTATATTAATTTAATTACAATTTAGTAATTAATATTAATTAATAAGGAAGTAAGCTTGATGCACTTATATGACAGCTTGCGATACTCGCTAATGTAAAAGAAAAAAGAGTAATTAACTTAAAATTACCGCTAAAGTATATATATCTGTTTTCTTCATTAAGTAATCAAAAGAAACATCGATCATCGTAAATCACTTCATCAAAATGCAAATTCATTTCAAAGATTCAGCTACCGGTGACCTACATCAAAAATAATGAATATGCCATAGCCATATTTATCTGTAATCCTTGTAGATTACCATAAAGAGTGAATACTCGAGATTGCACGTGGGATGCACTACGCTCGGATCGTAAACGTATTAGTAATATAATGTGGGTGGGTGATGATAGATCGTAACTTTATTTTCATACGAGTTGAACAACCTGTGGCTCCTGTCTAGGTATGTGTCTCGTCATTTTTGGCTGTAATTGGTGTCATATTTATGAGGCGTTACTATGCTCCGTTTTTGGCACCACTACAAAATGTTTGTGGGCGAGAAACTATGTTAATGATATTGTAGTAAAATGTATTACGTCAAAATTTATGATAGGATCTTTTCATCCTTTTGAGATGTTCGTCTGTAGTCTCTTTCTGGGCTGCTAAGAAAATCTTACTATACTTGGATTTGTGCATTCATCAGCGATTAGTTTTACTGCAACAGTGTCTTAATTATCTAGTTCATCAATATTATCTACTTTAATAGATATTCGAATGGTGTTGCTATTGCTATATTCTTAGTATCATTTTATAAGCCCACGTTCGCTGCAGCAATATCTTATAATACCCCAATGTATATGATTTCGATAACTGTAATTACATTATCTGTTGTGCAACTGTACGGCATTATACAAAATTTAACAATGTAAAGCAAAACTCCTTTGTTCTTGGGCAACCTTCAAGGTCCAAGCTTCAAATGTTCAATTACATTATAACTATCTGGTTCATACTGGTGTTACGTACAAGCAATTACAAATGCTTTGTCTGTCTGTCAGTCATATACGCAAATAAGTGTTTCCTCTCTTTTATGAGTATCTGAAGGTTCTTCGTTAATTATGTAATGCATCTTTAAGTTATAAACTGCAACTTCCTGAACCTTGTATGGTGGACTAGTATGAGGTGCTTATCTAATTTAAATTGACGTGTTATTTTATCTTCACCGTGTTGTTAGGTCTGTAGATTATTTAAATCTTAATATTTGGCCACGATTATTTTAGTTGGATGTTTTCAGTTAGTTTTTAGTAGGTCATTTAAGAATATGCGTGTAATAGGTTAGTATTTTAGACCTGAAGAGTACTTTACTATCCTAGAATACAGGAGTATTTAATTTTCTCGTTAACACGACCTTACTCACTACCATTACAGCCAAGCAATTTTTTCCCCATCATTCTTGCAATTTACCGATGTTGCCAACCGCAACGCATAATTGCCAGTTGTATAATATAGCTGTTAGATCACTATGCTTTACATTTCAGCACTTACACTTGATTATCATTGGCGGTGTGATGACGGGCAGACTTTCATTTAATTCATCAAATAAATTATATACGTGATAATATATTTGACAGATGATCGATTGTACCGTGTTACGTGTCGATCTTATTAATGTAAATAGTAATTTGGTCTTATGCGGAAAAGAATAGGTGGCTGGTAGATATGTAATTTATAGTAATTTGGAGCTACTGACTTCGATCCACTTTAATAATTTGTTGAAAGCAAGGACACGGTAATAATGATCTAACTCATTTACCTTGTAATGAATTAAGTGTGAACAGATTAACTATGATATCGAGATTTAATTCTTAACCATTCAACATAATTACATGTTACAGACAGAAATTTTTCGTTTCGTAAAACAACTAGCAAATAACATTCTTTTTCTTAACGTCTGCAACAAAAGTTTTGTTGATTGTTTGGAAAATACTTTAACAAAGAAAAATCTCACAAGTCTTTATGGATGTTTACTTATAAATCAAACAACAGTAACAACACAATGCAACACAACAGTGCTATTGAGACTTTAGTGTTCGTGCCATACCATATTGTTTAAACGAAAAATTCCAAGCCACTGCACGCTATTATGCAACATTTTAGCGTCCCTAACACAGACTTCCTATACATTGCTGTTTTATTTCGAAAAGGAGTTGTTAATGTCAGAGTCAAACAGTACAGCCGCGGCTTTGGTTGTAATTCAATTACAAATGTACTTGAACCGTATTCAAGTGTCCGTGGGTTCTTGAACTCGGCTTGAGGGGTCAAAATGTACTTCAGTTTTGTATTGAAATTCAAATGTTTCCTACTCTTTTGTTACAGGTAAATATATTGGGAGCTGCCGTTATGTAAGGAGTAAGGTTTGACAAGTTTTGTTGATTTTACAAAGATGATGGTTTGCAAATATTAAAAGTAATTACGCAAGTTGAATACATAACACAAACTGAATAGGCTTATTGATTTTTGAGTCTGTAGAAGTACTTATGTTACGGGAAAACTGTGTGTAGGTATGGAATACTCGTAGTTTTTGATATTTTATATTTGAAGGATCTTTATACTTAAATTATATTAAAGATTCGAATTCCAGAGCACCTTAGACAGGTGCTATAGTAAAATATACACACAAAGTAACTTACAAGTAGTACGCCTACTTTGCAAAGATGGTGCTCGTCGATAAACTGTATACAAAGACGATGGCTTACAAAAGTGTCCATGGGTAATTTATGATGTCTGAAGCCAGTGAAGTTATAAAGTATAAACGTTATCAGATTAGCTCCGTCCGTTGCACCTGGTGCGTAATTCATGTTTCACTGCAATTGCGGTATTGTCCCGTTTTGTATAATTTCTTAATTAACTTTGTTTGTTATCTTTCTCAGAAGTTATGTAATGTTGATCGAGAGATTTCTTCGGCAATGTGTACGTCGTTATTTTCATAATCAATAAAATTTCAGATCTGGATTAATTGAAGAGTGTGTAATTACTTAATAAGCAACTGTTTTATGCCAGCCAGGTGTGAAATAATTGTTATTACGGATTTCTCTTTTACATCACCAAAATCCGTGTGACTCAAGAGTAACGAAAAAGTAGGCATTTGAAAAGTAGGCTTATTTGCATTACCTGATCAAATCACAACTTCTCTCCAACATCGTGCAAACAAAAAACCAACACCAATAGTTTACACAACTGTCTTTCAAATCAAGAGATTTCATCAAGAAAGTGATATCATAATGACAGTAGAATAAGACAATCATAACGCTGCCGATGACAAAATTCCCCAGCCTTTCTCTGCAGACTAAAAAGTATTAGAGAGTGTAGAATATAAAGGAATGTGAAATGAAACTGTAAGTTTGTAAAGTCAGCAATCAGACCACAATGACCACGGCGCAATGCCGCAAATCATAGTAATGATCGAGCACTCGCATATGCGCGATGCAGTTCTGTAATGGACCATATCGTGGTGCTGCACAGGTTTCGAATTGTTTTATAGCAGTCATTATAGTTTCTCAATTGTCGTTGTATATGCAGTTTAATCTATGTTGGTGAAATATTCAGTGTACGTAACTTTTGGGAGTTAGAATGTCAGTTTTGTTATAATTTATATTACTCCACTGTCTTTATTGGTTCTATGTGGTTATCTTTCCTCTTATTTCTCTTGACTTATGTCTCATTCAAATTAGGCGTCCTTGGATTCGCTTACTCTTTGATGATATCATTGGCAAATGTTTTTGATCCTGTATGGATATCGTATCCCTTTCACTATATATTTATGCCATTTAGAGACTTAGCGTTAGCAATTTCTATCATTGTAAACATCCACTCATGGAATCGGCTTCTTTTATAAATAAACACTACATTATTTACACGAATCGAATACATTACGTTTATCCGTTACCGATTTTGTTTACATCCTACCACTTCCAGCCATAATATGTAAACAAAGCGATATTGGGCTCGTTCCAATATGGCGTATTGTGAAATGTGCGTACGGTCGAAACGGCGTGGCGCGCGCGCAGCTGTGTGTTGTGCTTGGGTAATGAACGGTCGCAAGTGATAAAGCAATGTTAAATACAGCTGGAGGTTTATCGTAATTATTTTACTGACACGTATAAGGCTTTATAGGGCATTTTTTTTCCTTTTGGTTCTATTTTCAATCAGGTCGTCGGGCTATAAGCAAATTCGATCTATGTCAAATAACAATAGGATGCTGAATAAAGCTTAATTTTGCAAAAACATGTAAAAAAAACGTGTAAGATCTTCTACTTAATGTTAACAAATTCACACTGCTCATATACCAAAACTAATTTTGCATGAATACCGACACATTCAATTCTAACCAAATAACATTTTAAACTTGTAAAACCATTGCTTCATCTTTTGAACTTCAACCTAACATCAAGTTACTTTAATAGCACGGATCTTATGATTGCCAGCTCCAACACCGGATGGGCAACATAAACAACGATGAGATGCATAATCAAAGGAACCTACAATTTATACCAAAGCAACACGATCCACAAAAGGATTCGCAAAATGTCTTCATTCATCCAAGAATGACTCAGGGCTAATTTGAATATGTAAATTGTCATATTAGCAGTCGAGTATGGCAATGTTGTGTAATATGGTAATCATTGCCTATAATGAATAGATATTAACAAGTTTACACTATGGAGGTGTGGATCGGGTCAACGATTTGTGATGTAAGAAAATGCTTTGTTTATTTATGGAAATGAAGGAAAACTTTGACAAATCAGCTGATTTATGGAATGTGTTCTAGATTTTGAGTGTTAAAATACTATCTTCTTAAGTAAGTTTTAGCGTTTTGTGAATTGGACTACTTTCAAAGTGAACTAAAACTGGTCGGGCATTTAGGAAATGTAGAAACATTTATCGAAATTCTAACAACTTTTGTATATGAGGCAACAGTAGCCAGACTAGCGCATTTCTTGAATATAATACTTATTACTAACTACTTAGGTGTTGCCTGTATTTGCTTCCCTTCTAAACGATACCTTTAATTAATCGTCCCTTTAATAAATCAAGAGCATTTAAACCTTTCTCAGTATTTATTTCTTTGCTTCCAAACCTTAGCCTTATATTTCTTCAATCGGATTCTTGATATTTTCTCGAGGGCATCACAGTTTCGCAACTCCATTATTTTGATGAGTCATTATATTTCGTAAACCAACATCAGGCTGTGGTTTGTTCGTAATTTCGACAACCAACGTCTGACTTTGCAGATTGTACAGCAATATTTCTCGTAATAGAAACATTTATAATTTTCTCGTTAAGTGCCTTTGTTATATGAGCAATATGATGTATTGTAACCATATTACCTAATTATAATTTATTGAAGTGTCTGTATTTTCATTTCCATTGTTTTGTCATTTATATTGCTCTTGCGTTGTATGCAGGAGTTCAAGCATTGCATCAAGGACTAAACATTGCAGCGTATTTTTTGGCAGAAGGCTCATCACGTTTTGCCTTTCACAATTTTCCTTTGTTTTTATACACGTTTAGTTAAATCAACTCTTGTTACATCCGCAATACCGCGGAAAGGTGCAAGAAATTGCAGCACATTTCCGATAAAACAAGAATATCGATACTTATTACTAGAACATTGGCACATATTGATTGTTATTTCTGCCTACCGCACCGTCCCCATTACGTCAATCTGAGATACCTAATTTCACGGCGTCATTCGTTTACGGCTCATTTTATTTACCTAATGCAGCACTTGTTATCGATACTCGATAACATTACACTATTACGTCAGAATGACCTCTTAATGGTGGTTCCATTTTAATTCGTTCTGCTGCTCCCTCGAAACGACTGTTTTGCAATTCGCAACGGCTGTCTATCTCACTATGCGTATGATTTTAACTTTCTTTCTCACTTTTTACGTAAGAACTGCGATGGTGTTTCATAATATTGTTGTTTCTTCTATTTCTATCACTTGTAACTAATTCTATTGCGAGGTAGGTCATATTGTTTTTATCGTGATCTGATGTTAAGTGTTGTAAAACAAATATTTAGTCAGTTTAAATATTCTAACCTAGAAAGAACATCTTCTTATCTCCGAAAATCAAGTGAGATGCCTAATTTAATATCAGACATGAGTATGCTATGCAGCACTCTTAACTAGTTAAATAATAGGTTATATTCAATTTACATTTTCATTTGTTGTTTCTTTTAATTACTCGATTGTTACATCACAACTTTTGTAAGCACTTAAGTTTTAATTTCTACTTCTATTGTAAAAACTTTCCCATCGTTATAGTTTTGTTTTTCTCGCTGTTTCTACGACATCGCTCTTGCATGAAATTGTCCCCAATTTGTTTGAGGTTTGTTAGCTAATCTGTTCATTCATGTAATTAAAAATAATTACTGCTTAATTGACTAGTAGATACCTACATAGCTGATTTATTTTTTATTTTGTTGCGAAACTGTCCGCTAACTACGCTTATCCTCATACACACGGCTGCGAAAAAAACTTACCCGTCGCTCGATAGATGGCGTTGGGATCGAGTTATATCTCGCTATGGTTTCGTTACCGCGATTTGGTTGGGGTCGGGCCGAAACTTTTTTAAGTTAACTTTGCGCAGAGGCAATATCGTAACCAATGAGGTTAATCCGAGGTGCGATTATTGCTAGTTGAAAACTTTACCAATACCCCGCCGTGTGGACGTGAAATACCGTCCGCGTTGGCAATTTTTGAATGGCCGTAATTGGCCTGAGAATTCCTTCTATCATTTTTCGAATACAGAAGCGACATATCGATGTTTTGTTGCCTGTGATGTGGGATGTTGAAGATGCTGTGTGTGTACTGTTAAGTTATTGACGTTTGTTAATTCTAGATTAACTAATTTCAGTTGAGGGTAATGATTCTTGCTATTGGTCCAATCATTCCTCCCACCTAATTACTTCCTCGAAGCCCGACTGACAGACTGTCATTGCTTTATCATTCTGTGGAGCACACAACTAATGTTTTATGTACACCTTTACGAAGAACGTTTATTTAATTACACTGGCAACATTCTGCCAGTAATGGCGGCATTATGTGAATCTGAGCTAATTCTCCCCGATTACACGGGTGGTACAGGCTGTGGGAAGATGGCGGCTATTTGACAATCTGTGTTCGCGGGTGTACTCAAATGTTAGACGGTTACTGTTAACTTCGTACAATGAGTAACGGAACTTCTGTATGTGGCTTCATCAGTGTGTTTCATTTGTTACGACCTCAAGGTCGGCTTTGTTCAGATAACTAGCAATTAAAGTCTAGTTTTTTGTAGTGGCAACTGACAATTAAGAACGATTCAGTATTTTTATGGTCTTTTTGTAAGCTAGACATTCTTGTGTTTCTTTTACGCTGAGACAGTGCTACAAATGATTTAGTTATTCAGAACTTATAAATTGTCAGTCTTTGCAGAATGCTGTGAAAGTGGCCAGACAGATATTACCCCACTCAGTTCTTTTGCGAATAAAACTAATATTAAACACTAAGAAAAAGCATAATAGAGTACAGTAGGTGCAAAAAGATTCGTATTGTGTAATCTTTTATATCGTATTGTTCTTGTGGTTACACCAACTTAATGACTTTGTCCTCAAAATAGACAAAGTGATGACTTGGCCTGATTTGATGCCATCTTCATTTGGAGGTACTTGTCGTTCCACTTCCTAGTTAGGTCCTCTTTCTGAGTTTATAGCCGTCTAAATAATGAATTATATATTATATATACATATATTCCTAGGAGCGAGAGAAAATCCATGTTCCCATCCGGGATCATACATAATCTATTTCAAGTAAAAAGTCTTGCACTTCGGTCGTCCGTCTTCATTGCTTGTCAGAATATAATTTGCTGCTTACTAGTGACTTGCTACTGCTTATTCTACAAAGGATTAGTGTAACATATCTGTCTCTTCGATCTAATTCGTTCATGTCTTTGCGGATTAAAATCAGGGATGGCAGGACTGCTTTTCATGCCTAACAGTCTGTTATCCAGACCATCAGAAACATAGGTCTATTTTACAATACTCATGATTTAAAGCCACGCTTGCCGAAAGGTTGTAAATAAGCAAATAGTATGAAAACGGTTTCCTGCTTCCAAAAGTAACTCTCGCGTAGGGCAAACGACTTTTTGATACAGAGATCGCTCATTCTTGATGGCCAGCCAAAATTATCGTTCCACTTAGGTCTCTTGAAAATAAAGTCTGGACTAAATGACCAGTCGGATTTCAAATTAAAGCAGTTACTGATGTTTCTTTCACTGCACTGGCTATATAGCAATTGCCCTTTTTACCTGTCTACCAACCCTGATTAACAGTAAATTGAGAATATCCTAGGCGTATGTAGTGGGAAAATTGCGTACCTCAATCCGGTCCAACGTCCGTCCGTCCCTTTTGCGTTGACATAACCCATATTATAACGGCACCTTCTAGATTGATTTCTCTGCCAATGACTTACACGGCGGCACCTCAAAGTGGGCAGTTCTTGGGTACTCGTATAAATAGCGACAGCATAATTGCGGCTGATTGGTCTCGGATATCGCACGAGCCGATTCAAGGTTTTCGTTCGGTTTGAAACGGATGGAGTTGTAGATCGGAGCTAAGACTAGACTTTAATATCTAAATATGATTTTTCACTTTGCCCCTGTTCACATCGCCGACGGTCGATATACCTACCAGCTCCTCATGCATTACTAGTGGTTGGATCTTACAGTTGTGTCCGGACTCAATCCTCGCACGGCTGATAATTGCATCTACATATAAGCTACCAGTTACAACACACCAGTTAATATCCCTTTCAATTATCAAACCCTTTCATTTCGTAAGTTTAAATCTAATAAGCAGCAGCTGCTAAATCCTTAAATGAGCATGTCCTACCGACCAATAATACTAAATCTAAAACACAATACCGACTCAAGGTTTATGAACAAACACAAAACGAAAACAATACTGACTAAGTCGTGAACAGCGTTATAGCTGAAAGACAATTAGCCAGGAATGCAAAAGACCTTGAAGCTAAAACCGCCATGACAATCTGTTGTCCTGATCACTGACTTTAAAGTGCACGTGCTAGAAACGAACAATGGTGAATTCGTCGATATTAGTAAATAAGTCAAGGTTGTATCGATACTCAAGAAAGTCCACGGCCACCATATTAGGAAAGAGTATTTTTGAAAGGCTGATACTGAAACCATCTTCAACGAGGTTTGATGCCTAATTAATGACGTAATATCTGGCGACACTTATCATCAGTCAAGCTCAAGTGTTTTGGGAAATATTATATTATATAGATTAGATATTCCTGCTAAAGGACTTGGTCAAGTTACCTGTTAACGATCCTCCTGCAAATGAGTTCGATGACACAAAGTGATTTCTAGCGCCTAGATCAACGTTTTGCAGCCTTATTTCTTGATACGTTTTATTGATATGCTCATACTTGTATGCTACAAAGTATGACTAACAAAGTAACAACTTTTATAGCATCGTCTTTATGGTCAAACGTGATAGGTCATAAGGTCTCAAGTATTGTTTTGGCGCTTGCAAATGTCACATGTGTCAACTGCGCTTTTCGCACTTGAATGTGAACAAAATGTACGTGCATGCCTCCTGTCATTATTCCGAGAACACTGTGCACTTTGATATGAATTGAAACAGTAATGTGCCAACTTGTATGCCATACAAAATCTAGTTTTATGTCTTTTAGTTTGTGTTTTTCTTGTGTACAAATTCTGTAGCCGTTAACACGTCTTGCGTTTGAAGTTACATGCAGTTTAAACCAGATAAAATCCTAAACTATTACGTCAGTTCTAGTAACCGTAAATCTAGTTTATAAAAAGGTTATGATCAAGATATACACAGGTATAGTCCGCCATTGACCGCGCGTGCGCACCCCGTCTCACCTTAAACATTTGCAGAAACGCGGACAAGCGCATATTTCTTCACATTCGGCTATTTCCGTCTACCGTTCGGCTAAATCCGTCGGCAGCGGACGATGACTCCGCCGGCATGCGCTGTTTAGACCTTGACGTAAACTTGACGTGCAGTTAGAACAACCAATTCGCAATTTTATTGCCTTGACATAAAGAGCAATGGAATTGCAAATTAAGTTTGTATCGTTTCCGCATGGGATATGCGGATCGGAAATGATTTACACCTGTAATAAAAATGATTTGATGTCAATGTCATGCATGAAATCCTTTAGATTTTTATAGGCAGCGTCTATTATATTCTGAGATAAGAATAAAACGGTATATTCTATTCTTATTATCTCCGATGTCCTTAGGCTATGGCAAATCGTACGATTTGTTTCCAAGAAACAATTTGAAATCCATTAAAACGAACTGCATAGATATGGTAAACTGGGGTCAAATGAATTTATTGGACTTTTGTTCATTACAAAAGGGTAATATGAATATGAAATGCGGAGTCGTTAAGGTTACAACTCACGGTCCCTTTATGAACAATCCCTGGCATTCTTAAAGCAATCATTGTGAAAATCTGGCCAAAAGCTATGGATCCAAATTAGTCTTATAAATTTCTAGTAACTGCCATCTCGTTCAAAGAAACACAACTTTCATACTTTGACGAGCTTCTCCTGCATGGATATTCTTAAAGCAATCATTGTGAAAAGCTGTGCAAAAGTTAAGGATCCAAATAAGTTTTATAAATTTCTAGTTACTGCCATCCCGTTCATAGAAACACAACTTTCTTCACAGCTTCGCAAACAAGCTTCTACATTGATGATATGTTAGTATCACACTCACATAACTCATTGCTATTTTTTCAAAAAAGATGAGATCACATTCCTTATTAAGAATAGGCTCAACATAGCCTCAAGATATTTTTACATCCGTCTTTGAATAACTTCTACATTCGGCCTTGTTAATACTTTAATGTAATTACTACCATTATGCCTTGAACACAGCCTACAATTATCTTGTCCCTCTAAAATTATCTTTAACACGTGTTCCACTGTAACCAATAATTACAAATTATAATTTGTGTCCAAAAAAATGTACGCAATTTTTTTCTGCTTTGTATCGCCTACGACACACGATCTCTTTAGAGAAAGAAATTAAGCAGTAGGTACATAGTCATGAGATAAAAAGGAACTACTTATAGTCATTGTAAATTCAAATTGGAGTATGTTTAATGGTCGTAACTCTTAACAGCAGGTATACGTAAAAAGTGGTTGGTCAGCTCATTTTTAACTCAAAATCCAGACAGTAGAAAAGATATTGAACCGATTGAGATATTGACTGACATAGAGAAACCGATTTCAGGTGTAGAACAGATGCATGTTTACTATCCTGTTAAAGTATTCCAGAAACTTGCTAAACTCTGGCCACGAAGCTTCCAGATGATTTTGCTTTACCATCATCTATGGTACTAACTGTTTGAATACTAACCCCAATCATTGTCACAGTAATCAGTATGATCTAACAAAACAAAATGAAAAGCTCCCAAATCATGTACAACTGTCATACTTTAAAAAAAAACAAAGAAGTATTCTCTTGCATCTGTCAATTACGATGTCACGTCTGATTTTGGGTCAAACATCTGAATAGTTATTGCAACATGATAGCCGAACCATTGTACATGACGTCTGTGCCACAACCGGTAATAATGACATGGAAGACAATTATTATTGTCAGCACAATGCATAGGAAATAGATTTAGCTATTGTTGTAATATCGAAAGTAAATAAGAAGAGATGTCATAATTATGAGATAATAGTGGGCCGTCTATGGAAATAAAAGACAAATATGATAATAGACTCCAACGTTATGGAATTTTTTGCATCTAGTACTTCATTGGCATTAATAACAGTGTACGCTGTTTATAGTACACAAATGTTCTATTTCCCCTTCATCTTCATTCAGGTACTGTGTTATCTTCATAGCTATCTTTTCCTCATCATTTTCAACTACATCATCATCTTCTAGTTAGATTCCGATTTGCGGTTTTACGATCTTCACTCTTCATAACCTCCTTGCATTCGTATTTTCTAGTGAACACTTAATTCAATTTAAATTACGCTTAAAATATTCAACATAATATTTCTACTACTGCCTAGAAAAGTGATTTCTTTCCAGTATATAACTTGGTAGCAGTTGCAACTTCGAAATCCAATAAAAACAAAATCGTGGCTCGGCTAAGCACAACGGTAAGCTTGGGCTCCCAACTTGCGTAATCCTATTGAACAGTTTTATCGCCATGGTGAACTGATTTAACATGGCTTCGTCAAGTCAATGTTCACTTTACGTCAATTGATATTGGTAACCATTTATTGAAGAAAAATATTGCTTCAAACTATAATATTTTGATGTAGTTTGATGTGAAATGGTATTTTAGTCGAGGCAATGGAAACTTTAGATGGCACAAAAGGGACTATCAGCAGTGGGTGGAACAATGCTGTTGATGATGAAGTTTTAGAAATACTGGTAGTCGCTCTGACTTATGGGCAAATAAATTGACTTGTATAGATTCCTTTTTATTTCTTCTTTATTATCTTCTTTCTTTATTTTGTATCATAGTTGGGAAAAGGCTAGGCAGATTGAATCTTTTATCATCTTTATAATCCTTACGACTTTCAGTCATCTTTTTCAGATTAAGTAGTTCGTTCTTTTCATGTTCCTGTTTTAGCACTTACGTCACCCAAAACAAAACATCATTCTTAACATACCGCTAACATAAGGTAATGTTAGGTCACTTGACTTTTTTATGCAAGATTAAAACTTTGACCATTATCTTTATGGCCAGAGAGATACCTACATATTATTATTATGACTGGTTACCGTTCTGTGATGACTAGATTAATAAACAAGTTTGGTTCCAGTCCTTGTTGACTATTCTTAAGAATATTTATTTTAGTTTTTTTCCATAAAACATATTCGCCAGTTTTCTAATATTCATTACAACCGTAAGCGAAAGGTGCTTTATAGCGGCTTAAAGATTTAATAGTGTACTAAAAGTTTATTACTGAACTGATGAACAACACGCCTTTCCCATATCATAATTGTTTTGCTTATAAAATAAATTTCACACGTGTAATTGAAACTTTAGAAAAACACAATAACAATATCATCTGATAATTTATAAAAATATCCATGTTTTGCAAAACCAAAGACCCATTCATCTACCCAAAATTACATTCATAAATTCACGCCTTCCTCCCATGGGGATAGGCAGAAACTACAAAACGCCTATTGTTACGATCCTTACATACTCTCTCTCTCTCTCTTTTGCTTCATTTCCTGTGAGTAATTAAACTGGAATAAATCATAATCAGACCTTAACCTTCCCTGTCTCCAGCTTAAAAACCATTGAACTATAAAGTGCACCCAACTAGCAATAAGTATATTCATTAATCATATCATCAACATACATTCAACAAAACCTACTAATCATTATGACGTGTCAATAGACCCAAGTGCCTGAACTCGACAACTCGGCATATCACGAATAGAATCGCGAAGAAAATGCCAAATGACATCGTTCGCCTTGACTTTTACGACCTTTTGGTATTCAACTTCGTCTAAGGTGATAATTATAACGAATTTATACTCATTTGTTATTGTCGAGGTAATGAGAAGATGGTAATTAGGATTTGTAATTGCGATAGCAGTTTAATGTTTATTGTCTGTCCTTTTAGAATTGAATTGCTTAATGGATTTCGAATGTGCAGTACTAATACAAGGGGATTAGTCGATTTCTATTTCTAAGTGTTTCAAGTCATTTCATTATATCTTTGGATTGGGATGAGAGACAAAACACTAAGGTCAAATCTATGTACCTATTTGGAAAGAATTAGAAATTACATAACATAACGCCTTTAGTCCCCGAAGGGTTAGGCAGAGGTGTACCTATAGTAAAGCAACATTGCGCCAGTTATGTTTAAGTCCCATGTAATAGGAAGCGAGTCTATTGCCATCAACCGGGCACAAATCCAGACTCTGGGATGCTACTGAGAAATTCCATTTTTTTAAATTAATTATTCGTGAAAACTATTAATTGTCACGGAATCAAACCAGTTGAATCTCAAAATGCGCTATCGTTATATTTACACATCTCATTTAAAAACATAACTCCAAAGTTTCCGATGTGTCTATGAAATTTATTTATAAAACTTGTTATTTTAGAATAAGTGAGAAAAATCTCACCCTGCCACTTTGTTATTTCTTATTATGTTCAAATAACGTGTGAAAATAAATATTATTTCATCATCAATGGGACCAAAATACCTCTTTTCATGTGGGCGATGATATTATATTCGTATCAATAGCTACATATTGGAATTGGAGCTATAAAAACATAATCAAGGTTATAAAATGATATTAAGTTTCATGTAAAGTTACGATATCTAACCATACAATTTTCTCACAAGTTATGTGAGATTTTATAGTTTACTAAGTTCCTCTTCATGCAACAAAGTTAATAGGAGCCGGGTAGAGTGATGTCAATGATGATGTAACTGGTAAACTATAAATTAATGCATTTTAAAATGAGTATATTTTACGGTAAATCCATAAGCAGCTTTCCGGTTTTTCTTTCAACACTAGAAATCAGATTAGTCTTGGCCCTAGCTTTATCAAGTGTCTAGTCGACGTAAACTCGATAAACTGTCGAGCGATCAAGGAAGCAGCATCTTCAACAAATTATGTCTGATTTGAATTAAGCAACTGTCCGTTCTAATAGTTAACTTTCTCATTGCTATTCCGTATCGTTTTCCCATGCAATCGGAATCGAAACGACGTCCAACGATCTCGATAAATTCGTAATTTGGTATGTAATCGCTGCATCCATCTTGTTGTAATTTATATGGATGCAACGCTAGAGCAGCTACAGCGCTCTGGTAAACCTGGACGGGTGTTATTAGCATTTAAAGTTATAATTATTACAACAGATATAATTCGAGGATGAAGCCACTCGGCTTGTAATAATTATTATTGTCGAGTTTCATGTTCAGAAAAAATACTCCAAGAAGGTACTTAAAATGGAACACAATTTGGCGGTAATTGAACTTAATAATTTGATTCTGGTCCAATCATCATTTTTTTGCGGAAAAATAATAAGCCTAAAACAGAGTTCCTAGACCCAAATCTTTTAGCCCATCAGACACTTAACATTTCCTACACCTCTTTAAATGTCCCTGTCTCAAGATAAAGCCAAACATGGTATCCCTTAGCGAGTTTGTTACTGAACTGATCCGATCTGTAGTCGTTCATCTCACTAAGAAACTGTTGCCAGCCGTCGACATGTCTTGGGATGTCATCTTTTACTTCTGATAGACCAATGTAGTTGGGACTCTGGTTTGTCGTTATCTGACTATAGTATACATTCTAAGATTAGATCATTACTTGGTTAGTCGGAATATTCAGTTTTAATTCGGCGTTAAAGTATTGTAACTCAACTTATTTAGTTATTTTGCTTTTCGACGTTTTTTAGGTCTTTATTTTTGCTGAATAATACTGACACTAGATCTCCTACTATTGAACACTGAATATAAGTTACTGAAATGCGAACAGGACGTGACAGGCATACTATTTGATTTCACGCTATTTTAGACCACGAGCCAATAACAAGTTCTACCTTGAATTACTTTTTAACTGGAATTTATAGAACTCTAACTTTTTGAAACT
The DNA here is from genome assembly GCA_914767815.1 of Eupsilia transversa. Taxonomy (NCBI): domain Eukaryota; kingdom Metazoa; phylum Arthropoda; class Insecta; order Lepidoptera; family Noctuidae; genus Eupsilia; species Eupsilia transversa. Next base: position 7,446,143 of record OU611893.1, on the reverse strand, counting down.
ATTTAATTTTCTGAAAAGGAAAAATGTATAATTTCAAGTAGGAATTTCGTCTTTCTTGAACACGTTTTCATTGTTGAATAAACACCGTAATATCGGCTGCCATACTCAGATGCGCGTGCGCTACTACCAGAGCACGTTCCACCCTTTGTTCGATTTTCAATTTTATTTTTTTCTGTCTAAATGGCTCTGACTTATTGTGTCAACGGCTATTGTTAATTTTGATTGGTCGATCTTCGGTACCGCCATCTGTTATTGTGTAAACTTTGAGGTTATTTTTTCTTTTTTCGTTATAAAGGCTAGGGCCGGCTTCTTTAAAGTATTGGTTCTGTGCTGTGTTACGCAACGTATTTTTGTATCGGAAACTTTGATCTTGTTTATTATGAGATCCGCATTCTTGTTTTGATGAGTATCGATGAAAGCATTGTGTTTGTTAAAAGGTTTTATGTTTTGTCATTTGTTCACCTAACCATGCTTTATATCGGAATAGTGATCTCTCTTTCAAAATTAGAGACAATGGAAAAGCAGCAACAAATTATGACTGTAATGTTACCAAATTGACCAATCCTGTTACTGCTACACCATTTTTTTTATCAGAGTCAACTTGATTCAACGACGGTACGTGTTTCTAACCATAAGTTCAGTCAGTCGGTTTCCCTCTGCAAAGCCTTATTCCATTGCATTTTGGGACGAGTCTCCTCATCATTCTTTGGCAGACGTTCTGGGACGTTGATATACTTTATATGGCCTTTCCTTCAAGTTGTCGCCATAGGTTACGTGTATGGACTGATGAAACCGGTACCATAATACCTATAGAAGTTTCTAGTTTGAATTCATCAATAACATCTTCTATTTCCTTCTTCCCCAGGTATTGCAACGCGACGTGGAATGCCACGGTCGGATCGTGAGCTCGGTGGTGCGCCTATGCGGCGGCGGTGACGCTGCGCGTGCGCTTGAACGACGCTGGCATCTGCTGTACCTGCGGGCGATAGAGTGGCAGTGCCATCTGGAAGCGTGTCTCGCTAGGATTGATAATCAGGTATGTGTGGTAAAGCTTTTTCAAAATCATTACAGTTCCGAACCCCTCTCATCCTAAAAATTCCATCTCATCGAAAATTCAGGATCACCTGTTATTTTAATATATTTCTGTAAGTTAGCATTTATCCTGGATTACTTAACCCTCGACAACTCTTCTTCATCTTGACTTCTTTTAGAATCAATACCAAACAAGTCAACATTAATATCGATGTTGAATTTTAGCCTTAACTGTTCCTAACTTCCCCATAACCAAACACTTGAATAGATGTTCTCTTCCCCCGTTTAGTATCTTTCATAAACTACTTCATCACGAAAAGTCATGCATGGTCAGGGTGCCCATAGAAATGCACTACGTTTCCCCCTTTCTCCTAAAAAGCGCATGCAACTGCATACAAGTTTGCACAATTTCTCACAGACACAATAGACTAATCAACCACCCGGTGCTGTTTGCAAACACGACTAGACCCCAAGCCGCGAAGAGAATTAAATCATCCCTTTCTATTGAAGGTAATTGAGTGAAATAGTGATAGGGTGACGATTGTAACTATCGTTTGTTTTTTTTGCCTTAAAATTAACTTTGGTCTTTGAAAAAATGGTTTTAATTCATAGGGGAATGTACAACATTAGAAAGTTATTTTGACGCGTGGCTAAAATCGGAACCAACGCCGCCATCTTCTTTTTCAATGCAATTACTGCGACAATTTCACAAATGTTTACCAACAACGCCCCCGTGTTAATATCATTCAGACGCCTAAAGATCCTTGTAACACTGAAATGCCGTTTGGAGTTTTGTTTTTGAAGTCCATTGAGCGTTGTTTTGGTAATATTTTTCGATAAGACGATAATCCCGTAGATTTACCTTAATAGCCTCTGATTGATCACTGGATTTAAGGACTTATTTATGAATGCTACTAGTTTTTATTATTGTTATTTCGGGAAATCTTACACAGGTGTCAATAATTTGGTGTCCATCCATCTTTGTATCACAATGAAACTAAGTACTTAAACGATGAAGTGAATATCAGTTGTCTTAACACAACAGTTTTATGGTTATTTTTAAAGGCGTAGCCATAATATTACAGTAGGTACATAAGTGAATAAAACACCATTTAAAATAACATTAATTTACTTGACCATAAAACGGTTTGAAATCTAAATCCATATGCATGTTTTAATCGACCAAGGACGAAAATTCCATTATAGCTACGGAAAAGTTATTTTGTTTTCGAAATAATACCATTTAAGACCACACGAACATTAAAGGGTTAGTCACGTGACCTATCTCATACTAAATAAATAATTTAATTCAGACGCCATGTTATGATTCCTCGTTGCTAGGATACCGTTGACCCATTTAATAGTTCGCATAGGGATAGTTCAGACCATTACGGCTATTTGAGGGTTAATATAAACCGTTTTGTGGGTCCCTATAAATATCTGCGGGATCTTAAAATGACTTTTATTGGTCGTAAATTAATTTTTAAATGGATTTGGTTGAATATCGTATGAATGGAAGCAGTAAATATCGGAGGATTTTATGGCTTTTTGACTACGTTGGAATATGAGCGTGTGATCGGAGTATGCTTGAATACGCAGAACTCTTGGGAGTAAGTTGTTGGACTATTAACCCAAGTGTGTGATGTAATTCTGGATTGGATGACCTCATTAAACGAAGTTACACTTTGTATTTTATTATGAGTACCTGATGTAATAAAAATTGTATCTATTCGTAGATATAATCTGTTTTGCGATTTCGTATCGTCAATCTGTTTGGGCAGGTTGTGTAAAATACTCGTCAGGATCTTTTAGGAAATGAATAACAGGATTGATAAAACAAGTTCACGAGAAAACAAGTTTTACTTGTCTTTTAACTTCGCTTATTTTTCCATTTGCTGCTATTTTTTGACAACAAATTACTAATTCCTTAATTTCCCTTATTCCAGGGTTGTCTCTCAGTAGAGGCTGCAAGCGACAGTGACGACGAACCAGCTCTAAAACAGCCACGACTCAGTAGACGAGGATCGCCGCGCAGACAACGGACCCCGGTCAATGCGAGGCGTAGAGACAGTTCGCTTGACAGCAGGCAGTCTGCGTCTGAGGTGAGTGGAATATAGACTGTCTTTTGTTCTTCTAAAACTATAGACAAGGCTAGAACTAGCTCTAAACCAGCCACGACTCGGTAGACGAGGGACTCCAATCAATATGAGGCGTACAGACAACTCGCTTGAAAGCTTGAGAGGAATAGACTGCCTATTTTTTAACATTTTTCTTAAACTATAGGCAAGGGAACGGCGATTTCGTTCGTAGAAGTACAAACGTTTAACAACAGGCATCCTTGGAAACAGAACGGAGATTACCGCTTAGTAAGCTAATACATAAAATAGCTAGTTAAGAAAAAAAAAACCGCTAACCAATTGGGTGGTTCAAGACGTCTTCTCTCCTCTCAGCTTTGGTGAATTCCAACCCTTAGATCTACTTAGAGGTAGAGCTTCGAAAATATTTTATAAAAAAATCCTATTTCAAAAGGATCGAAGGATCGAGGATCGGGTCGAACTATCCGGTCTCGTTATTAGCACATAAAAAAAGCCTCAGGGCGCACCAAAAACACGGAGATCGGTGTGGGTATTCTTCACTTCCCATATGATCTTCAGATCCAAATCACCACCTGTGTCAGACACAGAGGTCCCGGGTCCGATTCCCAGTTGGGACAAAATTTTCTGCTCGGTTTGGATGGTGGTAGGGCTTTTTCTAAGCCCGCTTGGCTAGCGACCACCATCTTATTTGTCTGTCGCCATAACAACAATGTTAGCAACATTGCTGTGTTTTGGCAGTTAGACATAAAATAGCCAGTTCCTCTGTGGTTGAGGATTCCGGGTGAAGCTGGCTTCCACCTTCGGCCTGATCATCACTTACCATCAGGTCAAGAGTTTTCCCGTTAGACTATAGACTTTATGCCACCCTTACATAAGCTAGAGCTCAGATATTCTACTTACCGTTTCCCAAGGGTCCACCACTTACTTGCAGACACTAACCATTTCCAATTGTTACAGGAGGAACAAGAATATGTGCTAACGTACACGTGGCGCGGCTTCGGGTCAGACTGTGAGTCGGAACTGGAGCGAGCGCGCTACACAAACATGGCGGACGAACGACGTGTGCCCGGCGCCTGTGACGTCACTGCCAGGGCCACGGACCAGACCGTGCCTGCTACTGATCATGTGGATGGTAAGAGAACAACTATGACCACTATAAGGCACCGTCAGCAATTCTATGGTCACATTCAGGCGTAGCGCTAAACGGCAGCTTTTTCAATATCATCATATTAAATAACACATTTTATTATCAGTGTCATAAGCAGAGAACATCAAGACGCCCGTAAAACCAAGCCTCCTCTCTGCTCGCGTGCGGCGTTAAGCTTATCTGTGGCCTTATATCCGAATGTTGCAAGCCATTCATGAAAAGCGTATCATGGTTCACCATCCCAACACTCCCATAAGAGTAAAACCCGTACTCGGCACACGGCTTGCAATCCGATTGTTAAAAGCTTCGTCCGTAAATAGCACCGTCTAAAATTGAACAAGCATTGATATTTCCTTGCTCAGTTTTAAATAGGTCATACATCCCTTCTTACCACATAAACAATAACGTATAGAATCTCACAGGAATACTATAAACTATCAATGAACAACGCTGCTTTCCATTTTCACACAAACATACTCAACTCTCAACTGATTTGATTTTAAAAACAATAGCATTGTGCTTATTGTCTTAAAAATCCACTGTTTTACAAACAATTGAACACTGCATATTTGCATTGGATCGTACAGCGGTAGTTTCTTTTGCAGGCTTAGATGTGCACAACGTGGGTATAGAAGAAAAATTGAAAACTCCTCCGACTGTCATAAAAAGGAAAAAGCCAGTAGACACATCAAAATTCAATCAAACAGACCGAAAATCAAAACATCTGGCAACATTCTACTTCAGACACCACGACACGGATTCAGACAGACAAATGATAGAAACAGAAAAGTCACAAGAAGAATCTTCAGAGGAAGAATGGACATACGTTGGTGGTGCTAAAATTGGGAATGAAGACTCGACTGATATAATGACGTCATCGGTTGAAATCCAGTGTGAATTACCTGTAGATGAAAAGAAAGAGAAGCCACCATCGCCGAAACCGAAACTAGAGTCATCGACCCCTGATTTGCTTAGAGTAGAAAGATGTAAGGATATAGAGAGATTAGTGAATCAGGCTGAGGAGTTGGTACAGAAGCAGGCGTTGTCTAAGAAAAAGGGACCAAGGAGTTTTAAGCCGCTATCGTTTGAAGAAGAAGGGAAGAATGTCAGTAGAAACAAAATGTCGAGAATCAAGGAGTGGTTGAATCAGAGCTCGGAAGGCAAGAATGATAATAATCAGGTTAGTTTCTTTGATTATTTTAAAACAATATTATATGTAGATTTTTTTATTAGTTGGAATTTATGATACAATTGATACCATATGACCTGATTTAGTTGTGAGAGTCAATTGAATCCAATTTGCAATTTCGACTGTAAGATTTTAAAATGATTTATTAGCTGTTCTATTTCGCTTTATGATAGGTCATTTCTAACATCAATCTTTCTATTTTCTATATCGAAATTAATATATCTTATGTTTTCTTACGCTTTGATTTCCAATCACTAGAATAGACGAACAACCTCCAAGGACAGTTGAATATTTTGTTCAAGGATCTAGATTTCTGGAATCACATACTTACTGGTATATTCGTTTTCCAGGGCACGGAAAGCTATGACGCATCAGGGGAATACACAACCGAGAGTGAAGTTGACACATCCCTGACATCCGAAGAACGAAACATTCATTCATCTATGGATATGAGCACTTCCACCTGCACTGTAACTCCCACGCACCATGCCAAGGTAAAACAGACTTTTTTAATGTGCAGTAACGACTAATATCGCTTTGTGTGTACTCTTACTAATTGATTACTTTAACTTCATGTTATACAGTTCTAATTTTCTGCTCATATTTATAAATATAGCATAGTTGGTACTTCAGATCTCTGATTAACTTTTACTTTGAATCTTCACTATAGTTTTAGGGAATACCAATTTTTTTTTGTACCAATTTAGATCTTTTCCTTCAGTGATAACTTTCAAATCACATTGCCGCTCTGATTTTGACTAACTTCTAGCACATTGTACATAACAAACGGTTGAGGAAAACTCTCGCTTTAGGTGACACTGCGCAAGAAGCGAGCTGGTAACAGCGCACGGCCGTGGTCCGTCTCCTGCCTGTCACAGCTGAGCGGCGCGGGCGCATCCCTCGTAGCCACGCCCACAGCCGGCGACGTTGCCGCTATGTCGCACAACATGTCGATATCTGAATCTGCTTTGAACACCCTCGCGTCTCCTCAAAGAGTAACTCCATCAAACTCAAACTCTAAACTCCGTGGAAGTTCTACAACTGTACAGGTATTGTTGCTTATTTATATGAGTTTTTCGCCAAATTAGGCCAAACATATGCCTTTTATGGGAACATCTTGTGTTCTCTGCTTTCAAATCTTATTATTTGTGATTAATTTAACCATCTTTATGTGCTTTAAATGTTTATAGCAAACACCGGTTTTATCTGCACTCGTCTTGAATCGAATCAACCGAGTGGTCATCAGTGATAATCGTTTCATTTGACCAGTAATAAAACGCCCGTGGCACACCGTAGTAACTCCCCAACAATTCGACGTATAGTAAAGCGTTGCAATGAGAACGTTTAAATCGTGTGTCGTTTATCTGCCATCTATTTTTAAACTGTTACTAAGATTTTCATACTTTTCAACTTGACTTCGACGTTCCTATTAATCATAATTTTTAACAACACCTCACTGTTACTATTTCTCTCTACTAGGGCCACGTATCAAGCACCAATACAATGACAGAAGCGTGCACATCTTGCGTCGAAGCAGGTGATAAACACGGCTGGCTACGTCGCAAGAGACTCAAGTTACGCCGCAACAACACGGCCGTGAGAAGAGGAGAGAGACTGGTGAAGTCTCTCTCTTTCTGCGGGAGACTAAGCCCTGAGATTGAGGATAAGCATGAGAGGAGTGCTGCTAGTGATCCGGCTACTAGTAGGAAGAGCAGGTTTGTTAAAAATGAAATGTAATTACCTTAGAAATATTTTTAAGTCCTTAATAGTAGTTTCTAAAAATAGCCATCCATAACTATAAGCCATGTATGGCTGTGCAAGAATCTTTTGGCGCCTGGCCAAAATCGGAACTATCGCCGCCATCTTGGTTTTCTATACATTTTACAAAACAATTGCACATAATGTTTACCAACAGCGCCCCTATTCAAGCGCCAAAAGATCCTTGTAGCAGTGTACCTAAGCATTAGCCAATATGATGGCCTTGACCTAATTTTACCAATTTTTTGTCCTTGGAGTACATGTTTAAAAATATTACTTTTGTAAATGACTTCTTACTGATTAGTTTGTTTTCTTTGAACCGAAACAAATAACTTAGAGACAACTAATTTCCATACCTGTTCAACATCTTTGTTTGCAAAAATACATACATACAACATGAATCTAAGCATAACAGTTTGCAAAACTCTTTAACCCTTAATAACCTATACGAGATCAACGTAGAAATTCACTCAATGTATCCTTCCCAACAGATTCGATACAACATCAACATCAGGCAACGACAGCGACGAAGAATTAATAAAACAGCAACTAGCAACCATCGCCCACTTGCGCAAGAGCATCGAAAAGACCCACATATCGACCCGGGAACCCGACAGTGCCATTCCAGAACAAAATGAGGCCGAAACTGTGGCCCCGAGCTTTAAGTTAGGGCCAGCTGGAGGCCCTGTAAGGCCTCGACTAGCCAGGAGTCTAGAGAGAGAGAGGAACTTTATAGCCCTAAGTTTAGGGGACCCCAGTCGGTTGTGGGACTTATCTATAGACAAAGACTCTGATGTTGATAAGAGTGTCACTGCTGGGACGGAGGAGCATAGCTCGTTTTCGGAGCAGGCGTGGGATTTCTATCAGGTTGGTTGTGTTTTTGTTATTATGTGCCTAAAATTATAACAATCACTTAAAAATTACAAACGCCCATGTATATTTACACTTCTAAAAAGTATAACGTACTCACAAGTTAAGAAACTTAACCTCTATAAACTCATGACAGAATATTCTAATGAATGATGCTTCTTTCAACAGGAAAAATACAACTCAGAACCATATTCGGAAGCTCCTGATTCTGATGCCGCGCGTCGTCTCCTAGAGTTCGGCGACGACTACCGAGCCTTCCTCGACTCGCAGTCGGACTGCTGCTCCAGTCTGTCGGCGCAGCCCGAGCACGACGCCAGCCCCAGCGGCACGCGCCGCCGCCGCCCCCCCTCCGACGTGTCGCGCGAAAGAAGCCTCCCACGATACAAGCGACCCACCAGAAACTCACCCATTGAAACGCCCTCCAGAAAACCCAAAAAGTCCATGTCCAGCGCTGAACGCAAAAAGTCACTCCTCGACAGTCTCGAACGCTCTAGAAACAACACTAGCATCGAAAGCAGCGAAGGGGCTCGTCGCCGCAAACCCTCAGAGAGCGAACGCAAAAACAGTAAGCGATCGCCCGAGTTTGATCTACTCAACGTGCAGGCTCTGAGCCGCAGGCGACACAGCTCGAACTTGACCAGCGATGAAATCAACAGCTCACTAGAGTACACTGAGGTCAACAACCGCCCAGACATACTAGACTCGCTGAACAGACGGAGGAGAACCGACAAGGATGGGGAGTCAGAGCTGCAAAAGATCGTGCTGTCGGAACTGCGACGAAGATCTACAGAGAGCGCGGACTCCGAGGGCGAGTCTTCGAGTCCGAAGAAGCACAGCCGCCGCAACTGGGACGGCGACTCGGACTCGGAGGCCGAGGAGGTGCGCTCGCTGGTGAGGCGCTCCAGCACGGCGCTGGACGCGGCCGAGGCGCAGCTGGCGCGCCACGACGCCTCGCCCGACCTGCTGCGCGCGTTCGACTACGTAAGGACACAATTCGATACAGATTTCAGTAGTAGCTACTCTGACAGCGACGACGCCATGTCGTGCGTGACGCGGCGCCCCGCATGCTTGCGCGCGCGCCTCTGCCTCGCCGTCGCCGCCTTCTCCGTCCTAGTTATAGTTTACATACATCTCCAATGACATATGGCTTGGGCTTGTGTGATATTTATCCTTATTTATGTAAGTATTCGCATTAGGTTCGCTGCGATCGTCAGACGCGTCAAAAACGTATACGTGCCTATTTATACGCATTGACAACGAACTCATTTTTATAGTTAATTATAGGAAATGTTACGTTTGTTCTGATAGTCAATTGTCAGCTTGTTTCAGCTGCATTTTACAAATGCATGTAAAGATGTAAGCAGATATGCATAGGTAGCCAGAAGTAACTACGATCTCTAATAGACATTCCAATATATGACATGAGTACTTATAGTGTGAATAGTTGTAATTAAAAATTAATATCTACTTATTTATGTACAAACTCAAGCATTTATAGTTTATAATCTATAAATGCTAGTGAATACGTAAGTCTGACTATCGCAGTATACATATGGATATATTACTAACTTATTAATTTATTTCATCAAAATTGTGACAGTTTCACAATAATGTACTTAATTATTTTTTTGTTTTTTTGCTCAGATGACTAATATACTAGATAGCAAACAGTATTTTTGGTTTCAGTACGAGTGAAACTATCATGATTGGAATCATAACTAAATTAATACATTTTCTATTCCATTTAAATGTTAGTTTTTTTTTCCTACTAACATTATCGTTTGTTGTGTGATTGTGATTTGTGTAGTTTTTTTTTTACTAACTGCCTGATTTTTTCTTTTTAATCATCCTCATCTTTTTGGTGGCGATAACATGGTGCTAGGTCAAGTCAAAATTTTAGGGAAAGCGTTAATTTTTTATTAATTATTTAGTCTTAATTTAGGTGCTGAGGTACTGAACGCTTGGGTATAAAATCGTTCACAGTCAATGATGTATAAAACTATAGATACGTTGTCCGCACTCTAAAATGGCAACATGAAATGAAGCCAATTGGCCACATTGCGCTCAGTCACGCACCAACCTGTCGCGCGACGCTACGTTTGTTTTTAATTTATATCGTGTGTGAAAACGATAAAAATAAATTATATATTACATATTTCCCTATTATAATAATAATTATAATTATATATACGTAATATTACGTATTTCCCTTTCTTTACGCGTATAAGTAGTTATCTAGTATTTTCGCCGTTTTTAAGCGCCGAGATGTTTGTTGATAACGTGTCTATATATAATACGTCATTGTTCACAGTAATCTTTTTTTACCGACTGAAAACTTGAAATGTCAAATTGACAGCTGTCACATTTGAAGTTTTCGAGTCAGTTCGGAAACAGGGAATAATCATTTTCAATCGCTCAAAATATTTATTTCTATTTATTTACTAGACTTGGTACATCGTTATTGAATAACGTGAATTCTTGTCAATGAGTGATATAATTTTACGTACTTAACATTAGTAATACTTTGTCTATAGTCTACTTAATCTTTGGTTGTATTTTTGTATCATTATTAGCTACGTTAAAGTTCGCATAATATTAATTACTTTTTTTTGTAATATGTGATTTGACTGAACTCCTACATCTCACAGCATAGTTGTACATGTATTAATATTATGTTGAATAGGGATAGGTTGTTAATTGATCTTATTATTTACAAAATGTTAAAGAACCAAGTGATCTTTGTATAAATGGTTGAAAAATAAATGCAAAATTTTAAAATTAAATATGGAGTTTCAGTCAATTAACACCCTACTCTAAATACTACACAAAAGACAGTACTTACATAAAAAATCAGAACGCAGATTTCGAATATCCAAAATTCTCTTTCCCTACAGTTGCAGTGGCCTTTTTTCTGCTTTTCTAATATATGTTTGGCGTTTAGTTCTTGATAGCTTGGGCATTATGTTCGCATAAACATTAAAATAAAAACCTCTGGATAAATACAGACGATTGCTGCATGTTTGTTCTCATACACACATTGTAAAAAATAATTAAATGAATGGTGTTTTCAAAGACGAAGATGTGATGGATTATAAAGTGAGTTAGACGTAATTACTATTAAGTTAATGTTAAATATGTTAACAGCTAAATATATAACTTAAATGTTTTATTTTTGTAGTTATTTTTCTTTTTTGCAAACGTTATTTTTTCGTTGCACAGACGGAGATCGTCACTCGATGCCGGGAAAATATCAACCTATTAGATGCGGCCTTGGCAGGCGGCTCGCTTTCTACCACTTTGCAACGAGACGTTAGAGGTTAGTACACTTCATAAATAACTGGACACTACCTGTTAAATGTAACGGAAATACTTCATTACTGCCTGAGAAGAGCCAGCAAATATTAGCAGAAATAAACTTAAAGTTAGGAAAGACAAGATAGTTGAGGAATGAAAACAGTGTCAAAAGACCGCAAAAGTCACTCATGTCAACCTCAAATTGACAGCTCACCAACCACAACAAAAATACATTATAAAAAAAGAATATGACAAGACAATGCAATTGCATTATGAACGCAACTGTAAGCATGAATATCTGGTTTCATGCAAAACTCTGGACGGTTGGTGGTCGTGAACCGCGGTTACTCATGTTCCGACCGGTTTCCGAACGAAACTCGCGATTATTGTCCAATCTCGGTCGCGATCAAGGCTGACGGCCTTATTTGGACTTTCAGACGACTTCTTTGCTCTTTTTGTTTTTTTTTTTTCACATGTAAGTGGAGGGACGATAAATTATACCAAAAGCTGGTTTTCTTGTTTGCAAATTACATGTCGTACAGAAGACCGTTTCGTAAAAGAATCGATGTTATGTAAAAGTAATCAAGTTTGGATATAATATAGGTAAGTACCTACTTTCACGTTATGTCATATTATGTTTTATATCATCGTTATGACTATGTTACCGGAAACTAATCTGTCCGAGATGTCCTAATCTTCATACATACATTACGTACACAGAGGTCTACCTACCTACTTACATATATCTGCTCTGAATACGATCGAAAACAGGATATTTGAACCATTTGATCGTTGAGTCGCAGAATTATGAATGGACGGAAACATGGTGTTAAGTAGTATCCCCGCCTATCTAATCCAGACACGAAAATAGGGTTTTCTAATGTAAAATTTCTCTTTAGGTAATTAAATAGGTAGGTACATTTATTAGGTTCCGTTTAAGTACCTTTACTGTTTGTTCATTTTCGGGACATGTCACTATCCTCAACGTCAATTAATTTAAGTACAAAAAATATATATCTGCCCTTATATGAAATCGCACGTCACAATCGGGACTTCGGTTTTGATGTCATTTTATTTCGGTTGTTCAGGTCCTGTACGAGTTGCGAACCGTTAGCACACGATAATTATTTAGGGTTGCCAAATTATAATTTTGCTTGCAAGGCCCACTGAACAATATGCGATTATCTGGCGAAAAAAGGTAGGAGGGAATTCACACCTAAGTACTGAAAACACCAGCAAATAAAACTACGTGAAGAAAGAACTACATAGCGTGACGGTATTTGCCGTGCAGTGTGACAATACAGGCAGGAAATACAATATGAGTACCTAGGTACCTACCTAAAAAAAAATCGTAGTGGTAATGTTGTTTTTAAAACTTGACTACAGCATTGATAATCCACGGTTATGCTAAAATATTCATAAGATATCGATTAGTCCCCCATAATTGATTACAGCCTGCTGTCGGTCGCGTGCATATGTCACTTTTTGTTAGGAATTTACCGGAAAGCGGCCAGTCGACGAGACAACGCGTTCAGGTTCACCGAACAAAAAGTTCGAACGATCGTGTATTCGCGCGATGATCGCTTATAAATAAGTAATGTAACACCCACATGACACTAGTCTAGGTAACTGACATTGGTTCACAAAGCGCCAGAATCCACAACAAACAGCTTTCACACTTAACTAACTATAACCACAATTTACCCTTAAATAGCTTCGTTCTTTGAAGTTACGCAAATAGTTACAAGTATGAAGTCTAAAACTGCACTCGGAGTACTAACTATCATAGACACCATAATTATATGTTTATGTCAAAATAGGTATGTTAGTTACCGGCTCACAATACGTTAGTACTGTTTAAAATTATGAAAACGTCTTCGTTTACGTCATGTGATTGGTAGTACTGTTCTGCCAGTCGCCATTTTGAACTCTATTAATATTGAAACTAAGACTAAGACTGCAGTGCTGCCAATCGCGTCACAGGTCAAGATATAATGAACGAACTGCGACTAAAAACAGAAGAATGGAAGCTACAAGTGAGGTTCTCTTTCTGACTCATAGGATGTTTCGTTAAATCTTAGTGAGGAAAGAGACGTAGGTATACAGGCTAACTTAGAATTCATTGTCAATTTTTCAGGAGATGAAACTACTCACTTATAAAAACCATTAGTATGAGCCATGAGCATCTATCACCGCTTGACGGATTGCCAGCGAAATCAAAGTCAGTCTGTATATTACAGTAACTATATTTTCTATGACTCCGTCCATATTTGTAATTTGTCTATGGTGACACCCCTGGACCCCGGAAACGGCGACACGCCGGGCGATCACACGCCCATTCGTTCGTCTCCATCTATTTCTGCCTACGAAAGCGGAACCGTCTCGCCAACTACGAAAGTGTGGACACAGTTGCGTTTTTTTTTGCGAGACCCGTATGTTAGCTTTAGTTTTAGGCTATTTTCTGCGGGTTAGGTCGTAAATAAAGGTGATTGGGCATAATGGGCAATGATTATCATCGATTTTTTATTCACATTACTCTGTTTTGACGACATTCTGAAGTAGTATTTTATTATTTACATTTTCTTTATTAGAACTGTCGAGAACGAAACTCATATTACATAATATTTATTATTGGGTTAAGGTTTTACTCACGTGAACGTCACTATTCAAACCCACGGCGTGATAATTTGATAAAAGTAAAGACAAGGCTGCATTCGAGTCCGATGCTAGTCAGGCAATCCTGAAACAAATGCAGGAGTGATACTGAATTCGGAGGCCTTAGTGTAAGTTTGCAAGTGAGTAAACGTAACCATCGCGTTTACGTTAAGATTTTTATTCTCACCTTTATATTCTTAGCATTATGATCTATCAGTCAAAACTTAAAGCAAACGCGATAGTTACGCTTACTCACTTGCAAACATATATTAAGGCCTCAGTAATAAACTTTGTAGCTTTAACTAACTGCTGTAGAATCCTGTTGGTCCTGTGTTTAAGCTGATTATATCACTACACTGACTGGTTCATCACCACACCAAAGCCTTTCATGCAGGCACCTTCACTTTTCAACTGTCTCCCGCCAATCGTGGTGAACTGACAGTTGACATTAGTGACAGCTACGTCAGCTACCTCACTCTGATGTGCATGAGATATAGTGTTTACATATCTATTATATTGATACACTACACCTACTCTTAATAATAGTTCGACAGTTTATTAAACAATGCAGGATCAAATCGACTAGGGTTATATCAACAAAAGATTCCATCAAATATCTTAAGTGCACTATGCACTTCTAACAAAGAGCCTTTGAAAGGGAGAGAATCTCTCATTGAACTTGAACAACAAAGACTGTTCAAGTAGTGGGACTGCACATATCTTCAAAGAAATGCATTATTAATTACACAATAGTTTATTATATCACTTAGAAATTAATTGTGCAGTACCTACAAATGAAAACGTATTGTTACTTACCTACGTATTTATAATCTAAATACGAATAGGTATGTTGGATCGTTATAAAACAAACACATTAACCTCGATTCGGATATTGTTAGTTTTCTGCCGAAACGATCAATAACAATTGTCCATTTGTCCGTGATTGATACACATTGATTTGCAAAATGGTCAGATTTGAAAACTGTAAACGAACCTCGTTTAATAATGAAAGTAGAAACCAAAATGTTAAAACGAACCCTTCGTCTAAAAATAAAACTTAAAAAATAAACTCGGTAAGCACTTAGTTTAAATTAAACCCCCTATTTAAAAAGCTCTATTTGTAGATAAAATCTTAAGTAAACACTTTATAAATGCGTACAATATTACCTATCTAAAAATACAACAAGAACGAGTTACCCCTGCGTTCATTTTGTTTTCTGTTTAACAAATGTATGTCCCAAAATAAATATTATTTTAGTCCACTACATAGAACTGACTGAGTAATTCAGATCTTATGTCTTTGACTTGCTAATTAAAATTGCAAGAACGGGATGTGTAACCCCAAAATCTACATTGCGACACCTGTATGGAAACCTTGCAGTCTGCACACTGTAATGTATGTACACTAGATAATGCAGGTATTAGCATAAAATGCTGTTTACGTAAGGTAGCAAACAATAAAACTTGTATAAAATATTCATTTAAAAGAAACTCATTCAGAGGTGAAAATAATAATTGCATCATTTTCAATTATTACATCACTCTCCATGAACAAAGCATAGACATTAGACAGATAGTTTCAAAAATAGAACATGACGATCGTTATCTTTAACTTATAACGAGAAAACAATAATTCCGTTTAAATAAAATATTATCTTTCCTTTATTTCTAAACCACTATGATGTCAAATTACCAAATACATTACAAGGTAGGTGTGATGAAACACAGAATTTAATATAAACTATCAACATAGATTTTTGCCTGGCTAAGTAAACATAACATCACGATTGATGACATCATTTACATGTCAATAGAAGGATAAATAACCATTTTGATGCTGTTCCTAGAATGCTTAGCTTGTCAGTAGCATTTTGTTTTTAATCGAATTAACTTGTTCAGTGAATAATAAAAAATGGTTGTTTGCACAATATTATTGGTTATCGTTCAAGAGTTTAGAAAACTTAAGGCGCCTCGGAAAAGTGAGTTTTCTTTTTTTTTAATACAGGCTGTCATAAATACATCATGATAGAAATATACAGCGTATGGATTTAAATTGGCTTTTATAGTTGAATTATTTACATGAATTATAATAAAGAATAAAGACTAAATCTATCTACGACAATGTCTTTATGTGATTCGGATCAATGGCTCATTAAATCGACCGTCACGCCTTATGTTCCAGTGGCGCAGATCTTCGAACTAACAGAGCGTGACGGAAACATTTAACACTTTGATCTTATGACAACTTCATGCACGTGGAAATATAACGACACTATTACTTAATAGGAAAATGGGCCAAAATCTAAATGACCTACTAATAATAGTTTTGACTGCCTTCGCTAAATATAGGTAGAGATCAAAGATTAATCTTTGTATGATAATTGATGCAGTATGATGTCATCCACTTATAAAATAAACTGATAAAAGGCTTGTTTTCGATCTATTTGTAAGACAAAGCCATACAAATAATCGAGAATTGCTTGATGTTAAGAATGTGTACTTAATATTATTTGGTTTAGAATTATCCGAACATTCGGACCCCAACGCAAAGTCAGTGTTAACTCAAACATAATTATATCGACGTCACAAGGTTAACTTGTTAAACATGTATGTGACGTCATTCAAAATGGCGCATAATGCATTCTTTGGCAATGGAGCCAACAATTGTCAGCCTAGTTAATAGATAGGTATGATATTTGCACTGGTAATGTCAATCTCGCCAAGGCCGAAGAAACGTGGGTGGAGGTTACGT
This sequence comes from Eupsilia transversa, assembly GCA_914767815.1. Lineage (NCBI taxonomy): Eukaryota > Metazoa > Arthropoda > Insecta > Lepidoptera > Noctuidae > Eupsilia > Eupsilia transversa. The sequence goes on along the minus strand of OU611893.1, from coordinate 7,429,350 downwards.
ATTACAAGAAATAACATTGCTATCTAAAAGCAATAAAGATAACAGGTAGCTAATTGGTTTGTCTTTCGCTATCATTGAAAAATGTTTAGGACTTAAAGAATTAGAAGTATTCTCTAGGACTGATAGGTTATCTATGAGAATTTGCATTAATATGCAAAATGTTTAAGATACATGGACCATTACGTGTTTCCTAAATCGTGCTAAAATTCCTAAAGGCCCCCGAAATACAAAAGAATTTCCAGAACGATTCGTTGCCTCATTAACGACCTTATTAGTGACCTATTGAACAATTCCTTGAATAATAAAATACATTAATAAGTATATTGATATTTTCGATGATCGATGGCTTGCTCCAGTTACAGCTGGTAGAACAACAATGCTACACAATGCTTAGATGACTTTTGGTTTGCGTAAGGACTAAGAAATCCTGTATTCCATATATTGTAGTACCATAAACAATATGTAATAGAGGAGCCTATTGTGAAAGTGTAGATTAAGACTGTAGATTTTCATGATGATGACCCCAAAGCAGCATTATTTGCATGAAATCCCAGTACCTAACTGCACAAAACGACAGCCTCCCATAAACAAACCATTTTACATCCTCGGAGACATATAATTCCGTTCACCATGTTCAGTTTTACACACACTACAACTCAATCCTTTCAGAGAACAACATAAGCCCGGATATTCTCGAAACCAACAAAAAGACTGACAATTTAATTACTTAATACCCACTAATTGCCAGGAGACAGCCCGTAATACCTTACAAACAAGGGATAATCATTAGGAATGCAGTTACGATAGCCATAGGAACAGAAAAGGCAATCCAATCGCTATGATGGACACATAATGTTCCGCCGATGGACTGTGAGGCGATTCATACAAATTGTCCGATTAGGACGTCGTAGCCTCTTAGGGCAAATTTCTTTCGTCTTTGTTTTTGTTGTGCTTATGCTAGCGCGCTTTCTTATTGCTAATATAAACCGTAGGCCCGCTACTTGTTGAAAATATATTGCTTTTGAACACGACAAAATCGTTACACGCAAATGAAACAGTAGTACTGTCGAGTTCATAGGTGGATTACATTAAGTTCCTGTACTGCAGTGAGTAAATGATTCTTTACGTATCTTGACGTGTGGCTATCATAATACTTTCTATTGTTTAGTTTTAACCCCACATGTGTACACAATAAAGTCGTAAGATTCTGTTTCGCAAAACTGTGGGACAAATTGCTGCCATTGTCTTTATTTCGCGTTCCCAAGTTTTGTTGATCGTTTTATATAATTTTCTCTTTGTTAATTAAAGCGATGATTTGCGCGCAGCTTTTCATTACTAAAAGTAGGTTGATCATGATTGTCTTTCTTGAAGACCGGACCTAAAAATGACCTCAGCTTTGTTTTGTCACAAAACAATGGATTAACTGATCTTTTTAACTCCATCAATTTTGTACCCGATACTTTTATGTGTAGAACCAAGGTGATATCACTCGATAAATAGAGCTTGATAATACAGCGCTGCAAGCGGCTTATGATTAATGTTGTATTAATAGATGGAGTTGGTAATCGGTCGCTTGAAGCGGTTGGAAGGTATTTTCGTGTTCAAAGGTACAGAGCAGTGTATCAGCTGGTCGTGGAAGCGACGCACGTCGGTCGTCGCTTAGTCCGCGAGTTGCTGTGTTTACATTTCCGATTCGCGTCCGTACACCAAGTTTCAAAACAGTGCCAATTTCCTAGTAAACATGAAATTTGATTGGATTTTAACCATTTATATCGTAATTAATTTGTCATTTTTATTGCGTTTGCATTTCGTCTCGTTTTGTGAAACTGGATGCGCATGAGTGGTATTGGACTTTCGCTTCTAGCAGTGTGTTATGGTTGCAACGGTGTCCTAATTTAGCATATATTGCATTTTCGTTTGTAATGAAAAACATCGTTTTACTAGAAACGTTTCATATGTTTACTGCGTTCTTTAACCGACCTTGGCGAATAACGTCTGAAGTGTTTATAAATTGCCAGCTGAGAACACAATTCAGAAATTGTTTCCTTGTGATTTTAATTCTTAGTTATTTATTCGATCGTATTATATTCATACTTCATAGCGTAGGCGAACTATTTGATTATGCATTCGGTGTTCAAGATTGGCGCAATGCAATTTTGTTACGTAATCGTATTCGAGAATTCGTTTTAACTGTTTGACTAATCCTTTTAAGCACCTTCATTGTTATATCACCTTTAAGATATCCAATCGCTTCTACTACTTTAAATATTACATCAATTGATTTTCTGTGTTTAATGTGTTCACCTTTGCCATCACTTAAGGTCAAGGGTTCCAGAGTACTTTATACATATAATGATTCTTACTTCGCCAGACGCCATTTGTACCTCTTTTATATTCAAATAAGATTAGCAACGTATAGACCTTTTTGCTCATTCATTCTGTTTTTCAAACTACTAGGTAATTACATCTTTTGGAAGTCTAATTTTAAGTCTGTTCAGTCTTGCAATACTCATATATATAAGACTTTCCAGTCAAGTTTTAATAGACTCATGAACAGTTATAGTGAGTTATAGTTTATTTTCTACTAAAATGTTTACGTATTTCCACTACCTTTATACCTTTAGAATTAGATAATCACTTTCACTGTTTTTTACTTAATGTTGACACAAAACTTGTTTTTCAAACACATTACGAACTTGCTTTACGCCTTTGAATCGGGGACAAACATTTCATTTATTGTACTCTTCTCTAATATCGAACCTATCAACTGTAACGTTTCTATAAGCACCATTTTATAGATGGAAACAATTTGTAATTATGGTTTTATTGTAAATGTAAATTGATGAAAAGGGAAAACTTCTAACAACTGTAGAAAGTTTTATTGATGGAACTGTTGTTTGTGTTTTATGGAGATATCATTAGATTTCAAATGGTTATGCTTTTAAGAGGATAACCAATTTTAAATATAGGGTTAATACGGCTATTTTTTACCAATAAACTAGTAAAACTTAAAACTTGCTGCCCATGCATTTATCAACTAATCCAGCCGTCTTTTTTAGCCAAAAAGGCTAACAAAGATGCTGAAACAAGACATAATGGCAAAGCATGAAATCACGTTAAACTGAAAAATTGCTACTCCGTCGTATGTAATTTTCGTAGAGCAAGCAACAAACAGGCAATTCGATTCGATTTGCTGTCGTCCACATATTTTCTTTATTCTGATCTTTGTCAGCACAAACACATCATAATTCAATTTAAAGTGCCTCAATTATATTTAACACGTCATTTAACGTAACCAAATTACATCAATAACTGCTCCATCAGCCTGACCCATAATTGTGACAAATTTTTCTAAAGCCATTGTGTAATGTTCAAAGATTGTGTAACCAGTTTCTCTTTGTAAAACAACCTTATATCTATGCCACTGTAAGTGCATTTGCAGACAAGATATTGTCTAATGTTCCGATTTTGTTAAGCAGTATTGCAAGCTTAGATTGTCCATAATGGCCGAGAATTGATAACATTGTTTGTGGGCTTACCGTGTTTAAACTCCTATGTATCGAAGGGAAATGTTCTACCAAGTTTTAAGATAGATGCTGCCATTCAAAACCTTATCCTGTACTTATTTTGGAAATCAGAATAACTGTACAGATTATTTGAAAAATAACCTCTGCAGAATCCATTGCAGTTACGCATACAATTTGATCTTTAAAACATTTGTTCTTGCCAGCCAGTGGAGGTGTTATTCAAAAATATAATTCATTGTAAACATCTTCGTATTGGCTAAGCTGCGTCCCGTTTTGGTAACTGACATTTGCCAAGCAAAAAATACAGCTTACCTCGCATGCAATTATTTTTCATATGCAAACTTTTTGAACAAAGAGTAATGTGCAGAAAGGTTGCATGTCGTAAGTATTATATTTTCGCAAACGTTTTGCATAAGCTACCTATATTATTATAACAAATGACCGAGATTTCTCTGTACATCGAGAAAGTTATTTTTTTTACTTTATGTTCTTGCGGTCGGACATTATCTTTTTCGTTTTTCAGGGTAATTTATGCAGCAGCGTAGTTCAAAGTAAATTATATGCGAGAAAACCAGTAAAAAATATGAAGGAAAAGGTTGCAAGGTACTTAATTATGGTTTTACGATCAGGTTTTATGTGTTGAGGCAGACTTTATTTATTTTGCAGTGGATTTTCCACAAAAAGTTTTATATGTTAAGTTTTTTTCTAGAAATCAGTTCTTAAGAGTGCAAAATCATCTGACAAACTTCGGTTTATAATATTGCTTTAATAATCATGTAGTTACACATACTTAATATTCCAAGCATGTTATCCTTGAACAGACTGGCTTTTCAAAAGAATCAAAGGTCGATACTCCTGCGTTAGACATCAGTCATCTTATGAGATCAGAGCCACACCTTACATGTCGAGGTACCTTTTATGGTGACCCTACAAGTAGGTACCTATTCATTTCCAAGCGACATTGATCTGATTCCTTTAGGTCAGTAATGATCACCTTGTGACAATTGACTGCAATTATATTCTAATCGATACTCATTAGATATGATAAATCGATACTTTTTGTGGTCTATAATTTTATTATGAAGTTTGTTTGTGTTTTGTTGTAACTGGCCACTTAAAAACGGGATCGAACAACTAATTTAAATCGAGAACATTTAAATTATAGACTCAACACCTATTAGTCATATTTTTCTCTTTTTATTACCAGTCGTAAATTATTGCACCTTCACAAAGTTCAATGTCTCAATTGTGTTGAGTTTAATATCAACGAATTATAATTTTATGATGACTGTGGTTTTGTACACTTATTTCTCTACACGCGTCGCTAAATCCCAAATAATATTGTTCGGTCGAAAAAAGAATCCGTTATTTTTATGGCCAGCTCCTCATTTATTTATGTTCGGGTCCTACTTTTTTCTAAGTCATCCAATTAAGTCTATGATTTTATTTTTTTTATTTTCGCATTCTAAACTGATTTATTGGCTTTAATTTAATTAAAACCTTATACAGTTAGTTTCTAAATTAATCTCCTTATTTTGTAGTTGAGAATTGATCACAGGAATCCGTGTGTCGTGTTGAGGAAAGTGGCTCTGAGACTCGTTCATACATGTCAGTAACATACGACAGTTTCACTTCCACACACTGGTGGACTGCTAATCACCGTGACATACCAGATGTACCTACTCAGACGGGTTTGAATTAAGTTACTTCCTGTCTATATTTTTCAAATTCGTATTAGGAACTTAACTTATCGTCCAAAAATGTTTCTTATTTTCTTTTTGTGAACTGTCTTTAAATCGTTTTTTTTTGTGTTCATATGTGTACATGTTTAGTGGGTAAACAATCATTATATTTCTGATACTGGTTTTCATTAACACCAACTCTAATTCATAAAACATCCAAAAGGAGCCAATTTCATTCAGTTTATATTGGCATTACCAATCATTCGTTTTCGAATAATACGCAATACACGAAAACGTAAACACGCAAGTTCAAACTTATTGACAAACCAATAAAATGCCTTGTTTTAATTAATATTGAACATTAACCGACATTCTATTGTTGCTTGAAGATTAGGTACCTATCCGTTAATTACATTTGTCAGGCTAACGGTACGGACGGACATTCTAGTTCGTCTCGACTTCTCGAGTACCGCTAGCATTGAATTCTCTGATGTATTGCCGGTCTGCTACAATTGTTCGAAGTGATTGATTCGCTTGTTGCTTGACGTTTGAACATGTTCCATTTATAAATTATTTGTTGTTTTGCTTTCGATGTAAACAAGAACAAAATGGTGCCAGTTTGAACGACATCTTAGTTCTAAACAGTGCATAGATTTTGAATTACGAATTGAATGTGTATTGGTGGATATTTTAAAAACAAACAATTAAAAACAATAGAAAGTAGGTTAGTTGATAGCAAATAGTTTTTAATCATAGGTAATTATTGAGTCGTATTTGTTTTCGTTCTTAATTTAAAATTGTTTCCATTATAGCCAGCAAGTATGAATTAAGACCTCTTTTTTATTGCAACACCAGAAACAAAGCAACCGCACAATATTGTTAACTTTAAAGCGAAAGTAGTAATTTTTATGATGTAACCGTAACTCAAAACTGAAACTCATGCGCATTCACTAAATCAGAGTCAGTTGTTAAATAACTAACATTATTTCAATTAAGGCCTCCCCGAATTGATAACCATCAAAATAATTCGTGACGTTGCATCATTGTTTTAAAACTATAGCTGATGAAGCTCTATGCTTTTTGTATTGGGGTGAAAGAACTAGTTGTTGGCACTGATTTATATTTTGGTTCAGCTTAGTTCAATAGTTTGCGCTGCCAAATTCTAGAGTTGAATATAGCTCGTTTGCCCAGTTTTAGATTTAATGAAATCTACGACTAGATTTTATAATTAATGGTTTTCTGTGATTTGCCTTACCTAAAATTGAAGAAAATAGGTGAAAAACAACATAATAGCTTGATACAAACTCTTATCGTCTTCATCTGTTGAATCCTAGCAATTTGTTACAACAACCGATCAACAATTCAAGTCTTGAAAAAATATAACTTCGCCAGTGCCGACAATCAGTTCTCCAACCCTAGCACTGTGTTGCCACTTTGCCAGTGTTCAAATCAGTGACTTAACATTTTTATCTAACAGCTTCTCATTACGTACGGTGTGAAAGTGATGTATTGACGGAACGGTGTTCATTATATCACAGTGATACTCTTGCCAAAATGAACTTATCTGCGACATCTACAGCTACCACTAACAATGAGGAAGTCGGTGAGTTATTACCAAATCATAGACAATATTTTTATTTTTATTTTAGTAGCATATTGAAATGTTTTATTTTTATTGACAGCTGTGAATAGCATTCCCTCCGATTTTGAAATGGGAATCGATTAGATTTTATCATAATTGTAGGTAAGGGGTTTGGAATTGGGGTTGCATGAGCATTTTAAATTACTTTACGACACAAATAACAACAACTTGTCGTCAAAAGTAATTAATGTTTACAGCACGTTCAATTAGTCAAATAAGAAACTGTTTTCAAGTAGCAAATAAATTAAATATTTTATCATTTATGTCCTATGTGTTTTCGTATATAATTTTAATATTTGGCGTGTCACTGAATTTTAACACACAAAAATATTGAAACATGCAAACATTCAATTTGTAGACCTGTGCATGTCTTATAAAGTTCTAATTTAGGTACCGTACACTTCAATTTAGTAAACATATACGGCACTACACGCGAGAAGTCTAAAAACTAAAAAATATCTTGATTTTTTTTCATATTTGGTGAACTTTTAGAACCAGTTTGCGAAATGACTTCAACGCAAAGCACAGAAATAATCAACATTAAAATTCCTCATATATTCATGTACCTTTAAGTACACAGAGTGGTATGGTGTACTTGACCCGAGAGGACTTGCTCGCCTACACTCTGCCTACGCTTGTCAACAACTCCACACCAGATCTTCGCAGTTTGTTCGCCATTTTCTCTCTAAGTACTAAAACCACAGAGTAAATATCTTACTGACACCAAACTCGATTGTGGCAAGGGAGCCCTTAGATTTGAGAAGTTTCAGGTTACAACAAGGTCTAAACGCAAAAAAAAAAAAATTGTCTGTAATACAAGAAAACAAACAGTTAAAAAGCTGCAACAACCTGGTTTCGACAAAAACTTTTCTGTTAAAGTCGATGATGATAGTTTAGATTGTGTTAAGCTTAGTCTCTGGTTGCTATCTAATCCTGTCCTAACACTTCGCATCTTCCGTAATATAACCTTTGTAGTCTTACGCCTACTCAAGAAGATAGTTTGCGGCACCGTGGTTAGCTATAGGAATATGAAAGTTGGCTAAATTATGGAATCAGGAGCGTAGGTGGTGTCTTACAAAGGGTTTGTTAGCAGATGGTTAGGAAAATATCTTTAAATTCAACATAATTATTTCAAACAGTAGATGATATTTCATCTATTCAGACTGTCTTACTTAATTATGAAAGTAATTTATTTTCTAACTAATGTAACAATGCAGACATTGCGCAACGTCTCACCGTACCCGACAAATTACTCCGTATGAGAGACACTACCTAGATTTATTAATAATAATGAGTAGTCCTTCAGACTGAACTTCGGCCATGGTGACCAATCTCAGCGGAAACCAGACTTCGACGCGGGAGATATTATAGTGCACGAGTGTGTGCGCAGACACAGGTGCACTCTCTCTTCCCTCACTCTCATAGTCCGATAGGACGGCAATCCGACACGAACGGAAAGAAGGTCTCATGGTCGCAAGCGCGACTGCGGAGCTTGGGGTCCTGTCGGGTTCGATTCGGGCAAAGTTATTGGGTTTTCCCCATTTCTTAGCAACAGCCCGAAGTTTGGAAGTTGGCGGTGTGTTAACCCCATGGCACGGAAAGCTAGACTTACTAGACAATCAACTAAATACAGAAACACCGAAATAGAATACTCAGATTAATTTACAAAACAGGTAGCAAGACTAACGACTGCATCATCGTTCAAACTTTGCTTCAGTAACTCATAAACAAAAGAGGATTATGTCTAAAATTAGCAGTGCAGTCAAATTCGTGAGTAGGTCACTCCAACAGTGACGGTTACATATTTAACGCTCGTTTTCTCAACAAATTTTTCCCATGTTGCAACTGCATCCATTGTGTAACTCTTGGCAAAAACTGGCACTTGTTATGCCAATATAACTGGCAAGGACAACGTTCATTGGCAGCGCGAACACAGCACAATTGACGTTAAATTTTAATGTGAACATAATGCATTCGACATTGGTGAAATATGATTGTGGAAATCGGCCATAATTGAAATTGGAAGCAGTAATAAAAATATCAATTTCACCTTTTTGTTGCCCTAGTCTAAGGCCATCAAACAATATACTTACAATAATTAAATCTTACATAACGAATGGCAGCACAGTGCACTACCAATAACATTTTCCATTTTATTCATTCATATAACGTGACTCTGTGTTATTATACAATTATTAATGATTTGATTCACGCAATAAGTTCCGGCATGATTATTTAAGGTTACGATGGCTTTAATATGCGGCCGACGTCCACAAATTGGTATGTAAAAGCGTTGCGTGATTGAATGATGCCAAACATATGGAGTTAGATGGTTTAATTAGCTATTTTCTACTTTAGGAAGTGTAATGCGTAAATCATGAGAGATTTTACCGCGTGTTTCTTTGAGAATAGCGGCTTGTAATTTACTTTCTTTAAAGTGCATTAGTTATTATTAGAGCATCATAATATTGTCTTATTATCTTCAGATTACATGCTTATGAGGTTTTGTTTTCGGTTTAAGATTGAGATTAGAAATCCCGATTAAAAATAGACCTCTCCATTTAGGTGTATCGTCAAGATAACTTATAGCTGTATAAGATACATCTTGTGATTTGGCGGCATTTTCTGCGTATCCACTTGAATTCCGATAACGTCTCCAGCCACAATCCACTTGTCAAACATAGTGATTAAAGCATGATCCTCCAAGATCATTCAATTTCCGGAAAGTTTAACTGCCTCTAAGATAGCCTGTTTTGGTCATAAATCTTTTTCCAGTTAAACGCTGGCAGTTTTTAATTAAGTTAACTATCCTGTAACGAATAAGGAAAGTCTGGCGAAGCATGAGTCTCTAGACTTTTACGTTCTTTTTTTGGTTTTTGAAACCATTTATGACTGCTTGCGTGCTTGATTCAAAACTGGTCCCATAAAGAACATCAATGAAAACTAAAGTAAAATTCGAGGCCATTTTTTTTTTAATTTATATTGAAACATTGCTCCGTTATTCCATTATCTTGTTTTGTTTATTTTCTTATCGTATCTATACAAGGCCGTATCGTTTTAACTTCTGAGTTTCTATTACGACTTCATTTGTTTCATTGCGGTCAAGACCTCGGCTCCTGGCTTGATAACCTATGATATCGAATTCAGCATGCTTGTTAATCCATCTAGTGGTCGTTTCGCTCAATGATATTGGGTAGTTTTCTGAGTGATGTCTTCATATAAAGTGTGTTTTAAATCATGGTCCAATTTTGTATCAAGTGTTAGTTCTGTTTGACTCCGAATCAAAACGGCTTCGTCGTTATTTGTAGCTTCAACATTATAATCTTTGAATTGATTTTCTTTGTTTTCCAACTTTCCTTTAATTAGAATTCTAATGGAACTACCATAAATTGAATCTGTTAAACACTGCGGATAAATATCATAAAGTTTTCCCAGGGGCTCACCTTGCAACAAGTTCGCCTATCTGGTGTACATAATTTCTATTCATATTGAATACAGTATCTCTAAGATCTATGAAGAAACTCAATATCTCCGCCGGGGTCACCTTGCATTCGTTACACTGTACTTATATTGTGCAACGTTGTTTCTGCAGTTGAACAAATATGAATATCTTAGCCTCAAGGTACTTTTTCCTGTGACCCATTTACAGCTACAACTTTGTTTTCGTCTACCGTTAGTTTTCCGTCAATCACACCTTATTTGCAAGTGTATAGCGTTCGGACATTGGAACCGACACCTTATTGTGTTCCACAATAGGTGCATTTTGGATCGGTATTCATACGCTTATGACAAAAAGACAAAGTTGGATTTGCATTTGGTGAAATAGTTGATTGTTCGTGTTTGCAAGTTAGTCATCGTTAGTGCCTTGCAATAGAGACGTGGCTGGCTTATTTTTTGCCAGGCGGTTCTCAATGTTTGCCTGAGCGTCGCGGTGCACAGTCGTGCAACTTCGACCTTGCCGTCGAATCCTGCGCATGATCGAGTTGACAGCTTCTTAATGGATTGCTACGTACAGTACCCAGGTATTGTGTGATGTGTCTTTAAATACTCCCATCCTTTTGTACATGACCAGTTGACCACTGCCAGTGAGTTTAAAGTGCCCTTTTGTGTTTAATCTAAGATACAAAATAATAGTAAGAGGTTTAGATTGTTACCGATTTGTGATGATTTATCAGAACCGTTATCAGTCTTCGATAATATGATAACATTAATCCATAAAGATTGCCAGTCTGACGTAATTTATATTGATTTCCTGAATTAATGTTTGCTTTATTGTATAATTTTTCACGTCCGACTGTTAATGGTGTCTTTAGCACATATTGATGACCGATTACGAATTCCGTCCGCAGCAGGTTTATGAGGTGCGCGGGCGCATGGTAATCGCTTACTTTACAATTTGTTTGCTTTCACCGAGCGAGGATGTGAGATTGTCATGTTGCAACCAGTAATTCCATATACGCCTTAAAATATTTATTTTTGGTAAGAAATGCTGAGAATTTCTTGTATGTAATCCGGATTTACATGAACAGTATGGAGAACTGTTATAAAAAAAAACAAGACGATCTGTTGTAATGTTCCACTTTATATTTATTTAAGCGTTTAACGTGAAAGGTACATTAATGTCGTCAAACTATTATATCTTGCTCAAATATGTCTTCCTTTCAACGAAAAGGTGTTACATGATTCAGCAAGTGCCATATTTTGTGAAAATACTGCACATAAAGGAACTTGTACCGAAGCAACTCGATTTAGCCTTGATTTTATAACGGGTGACGGCAAAAACGGTTTTTGCCAATTTCAACTGTGCGCACGCGTCATATTTTAGTTTGTTGAGAAAAAGTCACAGCTTTGCAGCTCAGAATATTGGCATTGCACGATATGGATAAAATCAAAACTGAAATAGAATAGAACTATTACCTTTAACTGCCAGTAACTTTACGGCAATAGATTTTCCGCCATATTGGACAGGAATTCAAAAATAACGACCAAAATATGAAAATAGAATGCAAATATGACTCGAGTAACGTTCTGTTAGTTCTCAAGCGGCCCGCACTCCATAGGAAGCGGTAATAGCTCGTTGAATTTGACTGACGAGCGACTCACTTCCAAATAGGGTTCCGAAAAAGAATCGATAATATTTTGCAGTCGATAGTTTGCAAAGGATACTCGAGTAGTAATGAAACTTTATTCAATACTCAAAGCCACTGAATAATGCCCAGTCAGGTCTTTTAGAGAACTACACAAAATACTATTTATTTAAGTATTAGGCTTATGGGCATGGAGTTGACTTTTTTAAATTCAATAAACAGGACCGTTGTCGATAATCAATCCCGAGGGATCAATACTTTCTTACTGTGCTGGTCCATTTAGGTATATCGATACTTTTGTAACATCCCTATCCAAAAATTGCCTTCCGTTCTTCGCTGGACGCAAAATTGTTTGCTCCATATTTGAATTGAATCGGTCGTGATTTCGTCACATCCCTTCTATACGGCTATAATACTCGATTGCGTTGCGACCAACCAATAATCGAATGTTCGAATTGATTAATCGGTTACAAATCTGCTCCTATTGTATGAAAATTCACAATGTTCTTGCGAATGCAGTATTGTATTGATTTTCAATGCGATTGCAACATGGTTAAATAATGTATTTGAAAATGTATATTTATGTTTAGCTATGTTAGGAAATAAACCACATTTTGTGTAATATAGACACTACGCTATAGAATATAGACGCTTTACATTACACTGTCATGTATGTATTTATGTAAATAATTTTCGATGAGAAAATATTTCAAGTATTTATTATGAAGAGATGTGTAGCTTTCTATAAAAAATGGCGCAACTGATTTTCGCATCCGCTTGCTAAATATAAGCACAGCTACACAACTTATGATTTTAACATTGGTCATAATAATTAATGTCACCAAAAATTACAAAACATATACTCCAATAAATTCAACAGATTTGTCATGGTCTTTCCTAGCCTGATACAAATTTATTTAGACTTAAACGAAGCAAAAACAGATGTCTAGACTTCTGCGAAATGTCCCAAGTCCGTTGACACCAAATTAGCAAAGATTATGTGCAAGACACAAGTTCAGGGACCCAGTGACATTTAGGGCGCTATTTTGGCTGCGCACGCGCTGCCGGCTGCGCTTTGTCGCATCTATCCTGATTTATGGTCGGTTTACGACGAATGCAGTGATAAAACATGCCTTTTGCGTTTTACTCTTTCCTAGACAAGAGGACATTTATATGATTGCGGACTGTAGTAAAGACAAATGATAGTACCCCATAAATATCTTACTTGAGTTCTGTAGTTTTTATATGGAATATTTCAGATATCTTGGATACTTTGTTGTCATCATCGTCATCATCCACAGCCTTTTTTGTCCCACTACAGTCTCCTCCAATCTGTAGTTTCCCCTGTTTGTGCCAACCTTGTCCAACTCTTTTCACGTTATCGTATATCTCAAGTAAATTGCTGTCAACATCAATCATATTTCTCATACTTGAAAATTGAAAGTCTATTTCTATTATAGAAACCGATCTACCTCGTTACTGCTCATTATTTTATTGCAAATTACGGATAAAATTGCTATGCTGATTAGATACAGAGGGTAATTTAAACTGGTAAATTACCTGCTATATCTTAGCATTAGTTTAATCTTTCTAATTCATAATTCGCCTATATTAAATCCTCAATTATCCATAACTAGTCCTGTTTCAAGTATGGCCGGTATTGCAGTTATATCTTTAAATAGGTCTTAGGCATCGCCAATTTCCGTTGCAAGATAGCTATCAGCTCTTATGAATGTATTTCCTTTCCTCTAGAACTGGACTTCTTTGATGGCAGTTGTGTAATATTGTAATTTATAGTTCCTAAAGTAAACTGTATATTAAAGTAATATTTCTGGTTTTGTGTTATGCAATAATCATTAATTCTGTTAAGTGGATTATTCAATTAGATCGTAGTTATTATGTCGGAAATTCTGTGATCGTTTCATGTATTTTAAGTTCTATTGCAAGCACATTCAGCACTCACTTGTTTTCATTCTTTAACAAGTGTGCATTGCATCGCCATTTTGTACACGCGTTCTACAGAGAAAGGAATTGTTTTATTGGTTCCCTCGGAACTATTAGTACTTGTTTTATTATTGTGTACATACTGAATTGTACAATACTTTTAAATGATTTAGTCTTAATACTCTTTCTGTTTTATTAGCATTACTTTATTTATTTCTCTTATACTCCAATTCCTTATGAAATTCTGTTCTGGTATGTTATGTGTAAGATTATTTTCATCTTCTTTAATGATTCCTTCTTAAACATCTTCGACTTTATCAAGCTTCATTATCTTTTTCAAGCGAATTATTTATGCTTTTATATCTTTTCAAAACATACATATAACTTTACCTGCCGATGTCACAGAGTTCCATTTCCATCGACCCTACTCTCAGTATATTTTTAACCGTTTCAATATTTTCGTTCGCCCCAAATAGATTAGACTCGTTTCGTTATGTCCAAGTTTACACAATGAATGACTTATAAACTTGTTTACCTAATTATTTTACTGTTTCCTTTTGGTTATAGATAGTCAAAGTGTTTTTGTAACTTTCTTTTTTGGGTTAACTTTTGTAACGTAAATCAGCAACGGTAACGGAAGGACGTTCATCAAGTTTTATTGATGTTTTTAATTCTCTGTAGTGGCAGCACTCGAATTTCAAACAGCTGGTATTATTTATGATTGTCTTTTAAGTTGCTTTATCTTATATTCAACCTATCCATGATTGATTCTACACTAGACCCTAGGCCAAACCAAAATCTGGTGCAGATTCAACGGTAGCAATATTCCCTATTATTCAGCAACATGTAAATGCCAACATGGATTATATCATTTATACAGCGAACTGCTGTAAAAAAACATGCAAATGCTTTTTTCTGTCCCTGTCTAAACTCTCAACCAAAACGAATGGCGAACAGGCGCCATACCGTCTAGCTAGCCACTTCAAAATTCTACAAATGTAATAAAAGCTATAAAGCACACAAAAGCATGTCACCTGGCATTCAACGAGTACTATTGCGGTGCGCATTAACCCACTAACTGATATACCGACGCGGACGCGCAGCCCGACCCACTTGCGCGTGCCCATCCTATGGCCTATGCACGTAAACAACGTGTATATTTTTAACGGTAGAACCAACTGAGATGTTTATTATTGTTATTAGAAAATTAGAGTAAAATATACAACTTTTTCACCAGAGAAAAAAGGTGAAAGGATCATCTGGGATCTGGGTACGTTTTCATAGTGGATCATCTTCCAAATGCTTTTTTATACGGGAGTTTCGTTTGATCTTACATTTTTATCGGTGTATCATCAAGTGCCTTTATTCGTACTCCAGGCCTGTATGTTGATTGACCGATTGGCCCCGATTTGCGACTTTGCGCTTTGAATGAGCCGTTTGCTCTCTTTAATCTTCTGAAGAAATGCCTTGATTATATAATTGGCTTTTATATTATTTACAACATCGCTCTTGTCGGGAAGACCTGGGCTTCTTTGTTCTCCAAAAAGGCATAAAAATAAGTAAAGGAAACATAAGCAGTCTACGTTTTCGTTGCTGGGACACAAGCCTCTGAGAGAGGTGGTGGTGTGGTTGAGGCCAAAATCCAACACGCGGGTCCTGCAGTACGGATTAGTGACCTACAGCTATTTCAAAGCTCTATCTATCAGCAGTATCTATGGCACCTAAACAATATCAAACTCTTCGGAATATCTAAATCCTTGGCAAACATTTTGTCCCTTATTCTTTGGACCTAATCGCACCCCAGCTTATTACTTTTAAGACAAAAGCCTCAATCAATAAAAACTAACCTAAACCTTTCTTCCACAGCGGTATCAGCAAGATGGTCAGCTCTTCGTGCAGCGGCAACCAGACGCGGTGGTGCGCGCCGCTTGCGCAGGGAAATGGCAGCACTTCGGGCGACACTCGACGATGTATGCGAGCCTGGGGACTGCGCCCCGCAGCCTCACACTAGAGCTCAGCTGCACAGGAGGATTGAGGAGTTGAAGGTAAAATATTTGATGGTTATATTATGCTTAGGAAAGACTAAAGTTTCAGAAACTCAGCTGTTATAGTACACACCTGGACGTTTTAAGTAGTAAGTATATAATTATTATAGAAATAATTTATTGTACTAACAGCCTACATAGGTACATCCTAATGGCTAAAAACATAAAAGGGAGTATTAAGCTTACCTTTGTATTAAGCCTCCTTAATTTGGTGTAAGTTCCTGTGACTTAGGAGTCAATTATTGTCCACAGCAACAAAGCCATACAATATTCGCAGTAATTTGGAACATTTGAACAATGAATGGTGGAAAATTATACATACCATAGTACCCAGGTCACCCAGCTTTGAATTCTAATAGCTAGATACAGCTTTGTCTAGATAGGTATTTAAGAACGGAAACGGAAAGAGGACGATAGGACTTAAGATTTCATGTCTATCGAATCTTAGTTCTGCCAATTTTTTTTTAATTTTCAAATAACCATGCACCATTTACCTATTAAAATGAGTACTGCTAGTTATAATTGGATCATGTGAGTACTACGTCTAAGCTCAACGATTATGGTTTTACGTCGAACCATTGATGCGGAAACCTTAATCCTACACCTACTCGCACTACTATCTACAAGCACCTACTTGTTTCTTTAATTGCTTAGTCACGAGGTGACCACAGCAGTGTAAGCCATTCCGGTTAGTTTAAACTTACATTTGGGTGCGCATGACGATGTTCTACAAATACTTAATGAATTGGATTACCTATGCTTGCCACTAATTAGCATACTCACATACTTAGTACTTACTTAATTTCATGACAAATAATTCTAATTAAATAGCACAGAACAATCAAACGATGCTAAACTAATGAACATGATATCTAGTTCTATTTATGGAAGGTGAATTTCAAAAACTAGGAAATGGTTTCGTATTTAACGAAACCAGACCCAAAACCCTTCACAATTTCCTAGTTTCTATAGACTAAGAAATTCTCGTCCCTTAAATAGAACTAGATATATCACAAAAATTGACGGGTTGGGAAAGACTGGATGTACGAGGCGGAGAACTAGGTGTTGTGGCACGACTTGGGAGATACTACGTCCAGCAAAGAGGACTGATTTCTCTACGAAGATTTTTTTTAAATTACGTTCATTCATCCCATCATTTGTTTCTAAATTCTAAATTCAAATTCTTGTTACCAGGAGCGTCTGTCCCGCCTGCTAGAATGCAAGGTGTCGATGCTAAAACTGACGGTGTCAGTGCGTCGCGCGCTCGGCGACATGGAGAATGATGACGGTGGCTTAGCTACTGATCTGGCAACACTGCTAACTGCGTGGGATGACGCTCATCAGAGGTAGAGTATTGATAATTATAGGCTCGAAGACAACGAAGGTTTTAAGAGAACATTATCATGACAATAACATTATCGGATTTGTGATCTGCACCCTAATTGCCTAATATACGATCAATCATTCAATCATCAATCTGAATCATTTTGAAACAGATTGCTAATCCATTGCGTCATAAGTTCGAAAAAAAAACTGCTAAACAACGCAATGAATGTTGTTGAACTGTCAAAATGAAACAGATAAGTCTGATTCGTAGATAGCTGGTGTAGTAAAACTATACCTATGTACGAAACATTCTGGGCAGTTTTCCTCCTTACCAATTTAACTGGCTGCTATATGATTTTAAATGAACGTGGTACAAGAGTACCTAACTCTTATATCTCATTCATTACTTACTATCGAATTCGTAAAACTATTTACTGATTTTATCTTCCTAAGATAGACAGCAGCACATTAGTGATTAATTCCAGTGCAATCCATATAACTAAAGTAGACACAAATCATGAGATGAAGATAAAAAAAATCTAGCGACTATTGAAGCGTTAAACCGAAACTTAAGTTTCGAATGAATCATTGTTCGTCGTATTGTTAGTCATTTAGTACAATGACACTTCTTTTAACCATGTCTCGTTTTGTTGCCCTCAAAGCTGATACGACAAGGCTGACTGAAAATGTATCCATAAACTGAAAGGCTGAACGACTGCTGTTTAAATATTTGTCTATTGTCTGCAACACCGAATGCTCTTTTCGTTTAGGCTAACGCAAAACTTTTTGATACTAAATAAGTTCGGTACTTAAACGTTTTCGACATAAAGGTAGGTAGGTACACACAGCACAATAGTTAAATATGCAGGCGGGTTAAGATCATTTTTGTTTCTTTTCTACAATGGCTTCTAAACTACACCACCGTGTAAAACCGAAGCAATAGTGACTAGGGTATTGAACTTCATTCATCAAATGAATGTCAGAAAACAAAAAAACACAAACATTTCCATTACATGAAAGTTTCTACGCCAAAATTCAAAACAAATATTCCTTTCCAGGACTTCAAACGAGCTCCTATCTTTGGAGAAAGCGGTCTGCGCTTGGGCAGAATGGGAGAGTGCTCTTCGAGAGCTCCAGGGTGCTTTGAGAGGCGACCTGCTGACTTTAGAAGCCCTAAGAGACCGCGGTGTTGTTACTGGAGACCAGACCGAAGTCGCCAATCAGATCAGACAATTGGCCGCGTCACTTGTGGATAAAAAGAAGGTATGAATCAGTACTGTGTTGCTTCTTACCTGTATCTATACCTATACCAAGTAATTTGGTAATATTTATATATTATACCAACTGATAATTTTTTAATTAATATAAAGAAATGTCCTTTGGTATCTTGGAGATTATCAAAATCATGAATCTTATGAATCATTCCCGTTAATTGTATTTTCCATATTTTACTTTATAATACATTCAAGACAAAGTTTTGCTACCATTTTAGCTCTTACAAGAACACAAGCTTTTGGATTTTATTCCAAGTTCATTTCAAGTTCATGAAATTCACGTGTTGTTTCTATCAGGGTGGTTCAACATGCGACTCGTTGTCCGACTCCGGCATATCGGACGGGGACAGCGATGGCGCCGGACGCCGTGCACGACGTCTGAGCGCTTTGCGGGAACTGGCCAGACGGCTGCAAGCTGCCTTGGCGCCTAACTCGCCTGCACAGAGAGCTATTGCAAAGGTAAATATTAACAAGTCCTTCAATTTATCTACGGATTTAAATTTAGTCGTCTAGCTGTGTGTGCCTATAGATGAAGACTTCTCAGTCTACATCTAAGGGTAAAGATATAAACAGCGTAAAATAGGGAGAAGACTCGCTTCGGACTCTTGTTTCTAGACATTGGCTTACCTAAACTTTGAGATGTGAGGTGATAAGTCAATTTCGAATGAAGTATTGTGGTTTTTACATTTATTTATTCAAAGGGAACGGAACCATGTCTTGTCTATTATAATTTTGACGCTTAATTTATTTTGTTGCAGCGTATGGAACAAACAGAGAATGAAGTGCGTACTTTACAAGAGTCGTGTCGTGCTTTAGTAGAGCTGAGCATTCCGGATCTGAAGATTGAGGAGGAGACGTAAGTTCTATCACCAAACATTCGTAATTTATACACTTCTTTTTTCGCGGGATAATCCAAACAAAGTACCAACGACATAATAGTAAAGTGCATGCCTGCATACTTTACTATTATGGCGTGTGTACTTTTTCTCGTACTTCAGCAACTGTCAAATCGGGGACATACTATAATTATAAAGGTTTTATGTAACTACTGTCCGAAGCCACCCTGGTAAAATAAAAAAAATATTAGTTGCCTGGGACCTACCATCTTTGCACCCCAATTATCTATTCTAATTAACCTTTTTATTCTCAGCAGGGACAAAAGCATCGCCGCCGTAGCTGGCAGCAAGACGGGTGCAGGAGACCCTGACTACAGTCCCCGCGGGGGCTGGGTGTGGCGAGTGCTCCGCTCCTCGCTGCCCATTCAACTGTGCCTCGTTGCATTACTACTAGCCGCCTGGCTGGTCGAGCGCCCACGGTGCTGCGATGCCCTCAACTCACTTGCCCAAACACTCACTCCTCAACTTCGCTACGTACGAGGACCACCACCAGTCTGAACACTCCACATAAACGTGTTCAAATACACACGAGATGATTACTAGCTAGTATTAGCTAAAACCTACGGGTTTCAGTATTCTGCACTCTATTGTGCTACCTTTTGCCAATTGAAGTATTCAAACGGCCCGGATCTACGACGTTTATTGACGGTAGATAAATTACGGATTATCGGACGGTAGAGCAAGGATTGCGTATTGCGTGGAGCAATCATTTTTATTATTTTACTAACATTTTGATGACTAGACAAGATGATTAGGGATGAGTAGAGGTTTTGATTGACGTTGTTACTAACATAGAAACGTACGTACCAATGGAGAAAATTACAAAAAAACGACGTACCGATGTAGGTAACTAATTTATGATTACGTTAACAAGAAGATTTTATAGGAAAACTACTTACATGAGACCAAGCTATTGGAATGACTAACCTTTGTAAGGCAGAATGAAGTTAATTATAGATCCATTCGCATTATTAGACATCTTTAATTGCTCACAGCAAAAAAAAAGTTCAAATAGAAAAAAAAGTGTTCCAAAAAAATTTAAATCATCTGTATCAGATGAAGTTCAAAATAGTTAGTCTATATTTTAGTATTAAATGTACTAACATTGACAAACGTTTCTTAAGTTTGTACGTAGAATAGAAGCATGCCTATTTTAGTACAATTATTTGATAGGTTACTTAAAATAGGTGAGATTGCGCTGTGTGACAGATATTCTACACTATACCTTATGTTTTAGAAAAAGAAATACATTTTCGGTCCCTTTTTCTTAATGAATGTTGAAGAAGCTGTAGCCATGAGTTTTCGTGCGTTATTCTGGTTTATATCTGAGTGATATTATGATATACCTTGTGTATATTTATATAATATCTTATAATCATAGCATGCTATGGTAAATAGTATCGCTACAGAGCAACTGCACTAGAGCTTTCATTGGCTACTGCAATGAAAAAAGCGAATGTGCGTCGTACATTAGGTACGTCATGAAAAAGTCAAGAAAATGTATTTAAACAACGATTTATTTCTTCTCCTCTGTATTAGTACTATCAATTCTCATTTTATGAGTTCAGTTGTGGCCTTACCTGATGAACATATTCTAAAGACTGATAAACTAGTGCTCCAATTTAATAAACATTTGATTCAATACATATCCATAATTCTTAGTACCTTTTTTGTGTCATTTATGAAATTAACAATTAAGCTAAAAATATTATTTTTACCGTACATGCGGCAAAAGTATAAAGTTGATTGCCACTAACATAGAAATCTATGCACTGCGTAACCAAACTGTCATCGTGACTAAATTGGATAAATGCAGATGTCGCTAGTTGTGCCCGCTCGCTTATCTACTTTGCCATCATTACAGCAATGGCTGTTAAATGTTACAAAAGTAATTTTTCATGTAAAATTCTTATCACGTAACGGCGAGGTATGGTAAAAATATAAACAGCTTTTTTGCAAGCCATGATAATAATTTTTAATAATTTTCATTCCCTAAACAATATTTTTCATTGATTCCCTCTTATACCTATCCAAATATAATAATTGAATACCATTGAATAAAATATTATGTGCCTGATTAAATAAAAATATATAATTATTCATTGTTATTGATTTTCTGTTTATTAATATTTAGTTTTAAATATGTGTACCTACTATTTATTGTATTGTCAATTATTTGTTGAATTATTTTTAATTAAGTATGTAATGTCAATTACGTTTCCCGTTTTAGCCATGAATTTTCTAGGACATTTTAATATTAGAATTTAACTTTTAATGTACCTTTATATTTATGTGCGTATACATACTTCCTTCTATTTGTGCATTACTTTAAAAATTTAACATTTCTTTCGAAATCTAGGAAGACTATCTTCAGTAAAAATCAGTCATCATCATAAAATTACGTTCTTATTTCATAACTAAAAGATATCCATTTGTTTTAACTGATGGCAACACTGGCAATTCTGACGTCACAACCACTTGAAGCATTGTAACACACTGTAAGAGGTCCATGGAAAAATGTACACTATTGCTACTTGCTGTGTCTTTATTCCATATTTAGTTGCTCTACTGCGATCGACGCTTATCGTCGCTCAATAAATTGCCTGCCTGCCACGTCAGCATCTTATTATTTCCTCCAATAACAGTTTTTACAGATTATTATAGGTGTGCAATAGAATATTATTGCAACTGTCTCTCTAATAGCTAGACGATAGATTGAATTACTTTGCTCAAAATGTACCTTCTGAAAGAATTCTAAAAACTTTAAATAGTTGATCTGAAAACATTAGTTTGTCAAATTAAAAAAACTTAACCTTGATTGTGAGAATTTATTTCATTATTAGGATTATAATTCCACATGTTTGTTGTGGCTTTTTGAATAATATTTGCTATCAATGTGTGAGCAAGTCCATAAAGGACTAATGTAAAATGCCTTAGTATGACTGTCTTGTGTGGCGCATTCTTATAACGAATGTTTTATTAGTATGTAATTAAGAACACTCTCCCTGTGGTTTGCTTTTAAAAGAGCTTTTGTATGTTTTCTTATCCTACCAAAGTAGTTGAATTTCGGAATTTTATTTAATTGTAATTAAAAAAACCACAGCGAAAGTACTTCCAACATTCTATTATTTTCCTAATAAGGCAGTCAATGCCCCTAGTAGTGTGTCATATTTCTTTTAATTTTTATATTTTAGTGTTTAACTAGATAATTGGAAGAAAATAGACATGCTATGGAATGCATTTAATTTTTTCTTACTTCGAAAGGATATGAGAGCGTATAATTAATCGGTTGCATTAAGGTATGTTGGCTTTTGGAATGGAAATAAAAAATTGAATTTTTGTAATAGTTTTCTTTTTCTTCCTTAATATCATCCCGCAAAAATCGTACTGTGTGCCGAACCTGGGGCCACGGCAGTGCCCCCGCCAAGTCGATCAAAAACAATAAAACAAAGACACAGCAGTACACCATCCTTTTCTCGAAGACCTCCAGGACATTTTCGACCCCCCTGTAATTTCATTGTGGATAAAGCTAGAAGTCTGAATTTGCATTGACTAAGAGGGCGTAATATTATAACTAGGTACAGTTCGATTTAAACTTAATGGCGGCTCGGAAGTTAGCTTCTCGCTGCGCAGTACCCCACCCCTCACCCCCGCTGACACATGAAATTGTTACTGCGCAGCGTCTCGCCTCATATTCCGAGCCGCCATTAAGTTTGAATCGAAATGTATATTCCCAAATTACATTCTATTTGAACCGGCAGTTTAAGAGCTATTGCACGTCAAATAAATTCTCCCTTGTCACAAACTTTTGAACAAAGTAAAAGTACTTAGTGTTTGGCCTAAAACTAAAATTGCCCCGGAGGTCCATGTAAGATCATCATAATCGGATATGTTTAGTTTGATATGTAGCCTTGTGTACAATCAGTGTCTTCGAAGTATACTTGTGTGAACAATAATATGGCCAATGGGATTCAGCAACGTCAGTTGTCAATTATATTGCATTGAAATTGAATGAAGAAGCAATAATAATTAGGTGCCTTTGGGATCTACCTACGATGCCGCAAATAAACATTATTTACATTAATTTCTTATAAAAATAATAATATTTTATGGGTGATTTCAAACACATCGAACAAAATCGATTTTCTTTCTCCCACTAATAGCAATCAAGTAAAAGTTATTTATTTCTGGCAACACTACGCAGCCATATCCGGATAGTGAGGTTCGATCTAAATGTATCGACAATAAAAACCATTAGGTATATTGAAAAGATTGATTGTTGACTTTTATCATAAGTCGATTATTGTTTTATTCTGATAATTTTGACTATTTTCGTAATCTATAGTAGAATGTTGTATAATGTACTACTTACTTATAGAGCAGAGCAGAGAGACATTTAATATTGATAGATGATAATTTAACTTGATAACTTAACTTTATAGATAAGTGATAACCGGCCAAGTGCGTGTCGGACCACGCACAATGAAACAACAAAAATTAACCGCCAAACGCACTATTGATTAACAGCAGTTTTTTTTTAAAGAATTAAACGATTCAGAACAGTAGAACAAATTATATAATAATATCAGCCTATTATTTTCCCACTGCAGGGCCTCTTCTCATACAGAGAAGGCAGGCGAGCATTGAGCACCACGCTAGCCCAAGATGGGTTGGCAATAACTATAAGTTCAGGTCTTCCCAAGATGTTTTTCCGTCACCGATGTCGCTGATGTCTATGACAAAAGTTAGAAAGAAACAGAAAAAAAGTAAAAAATAATAATCAACAAAATAAATGGTTCAAGTATCGATAAACCTCGACTAAAATTCGATTCGTTTACGACTAGACGACGGACGACCAACGACCATCTCTATTCATTTCATTCATTTCCGTCTTCAAAAAAAATTGTGCACGTGTCTGAAGTGTAGCGGAATTTAAATCTAAACTAAATAATTCATTGATGGACATAAAATATTGTTGAGATTAAAAGAAGAAACTGAATTCTAGAAGTTGATGTGTTTTATATACCAATAAATCAGGTAAATATTCTATTTGAATCAAAATAAAATTTGCCCGGGTCAAGCCGCCATATTGTTTCGTTTCATGACGCGGGTGAAGCTCGGAACTCGTGGTTATTTTATAAAAGTAAGAATATTCAGGTAGAATTTAGCAAATATCAACTGAAACAGTTCCTTACGGTTTGTATGCATATCAATCCTATAAATTCTGTAGTATGTTTCCTATACGATCGATGTTTTTAAAATGCGTCGATTGCGGTTGCATGATAACGTTAAAGTCCACGTAAAATCGATAAAATTACTACAAACCGGTTCGAATGCAATGCTCAGAATTATTTTTAAGTGCTAATGATTGATGTATTTAACATTATTCCTTACAAACAAATCAATCTGTTGAGTCCACGCGGGGGCGAAGAAATGCTCCGCCACGCATCGGCGCATTTGCCAATTTTTCGCGTTCTAGATTCAGTTTTAGCCTCTTAGTAGCTTTTGTGGTGTAATTTTGTATCGTATAACTTGATTTATAGTAAAGTTGTTTATTTACTTGATTATCAGAGAACATGGTTGGCTCACGTGTGTACGTTGGCGGGCTGCCTTTCGGCGTCAGGGACAGAGATCTGGAGAAGTTCTTCAAAGGCTTCGGCAGAATCAGAGATATCCTCATCAAGAATGGCTACGGATTTGTGGTAAGTGAGCAAAAAGATTGTGTTTTGGGATAAAAAACCATTTCGTTGCAAAAGATAACCCCAAAGTTAATTTTATTTCTAGAATAATCTGTGGAAGGCCACACTATCTGTTGTCCTATTTAAATAATTACCTATTCATTGTAGGCATGCTTTCTGATAATGAATAATGAAATATGCAAATAATGTGATTTGTGAATTTTTCATATGTTAGTAAACATTCGTTTTCATAACTTTGAAATAATGCCAACACTGATCATCCTACATGTGCCAGTATTGCTTAAAATTCTTATCTTTCGCATACAGGAATTTGAAGATTATCGAGATGCAGATGATGCAGTATATGAATTAAATGGGAAAGAGCTACTCGGGGAGAGGTAAGACCTTTCTCATAGCCTAGTCACTTGCTATTTATGTTGTATTATTTTACTATTCATAAAATACTGTACAAAAGTATGTATATTTTCTTCAATTTTATTGTACTACCAAATCCCCTAATGTTTAATCTAGTAAGATTTGAAAGTAAAGCAGTCTTGTGTAGAGTATTATTTCTTTTTATTTTCAATTTTAATAACTAATTTTCTTTATCAGCCGGCTCCACATATCGCTGTGAATGCTTAGAGAACTGATATTTTTGAACTTGAATGGATGCAAGAGATTTGTATGAAATTAATGAAATAGAATGCATTCATATATTTTATAATTTTCCTCTATTAACTGGCATTGTGAAGCCATAGTGTTTTTTTTTATCATTAAAATGGATAATGAGTTGAATAATGAATGTTGATGTACTTGGTGGTCTGCATTATTACTCCATTATAATGTCTGCTTACCAATTGGTATGTTAAGCATTTAGATTGAGCCAGAATTTATACCTTACTCTAAATTACAAATACATATTTTACTAGGTGAGACTGGGAATGTTGCCAAACAAAATTCAGATGTGAAATTGGTTAATTGCTGTGTTTTCAGGTCAAAATGTTACTGATTTAATCTAAATTTAACTCTAAAATTGTATTACTTAATAATATTGTGTTACTAATTTCAATGTTGCAAAACCTTGAAATTAATTAATCCGACTTGGGTTCGAATCCCCATAAGTTACACTTGTGTGCATTGGCTACCAATTGGTAAGCTTTAAAGTGGGAGACGGAGTGCACGGTACGAGTGCGAGGATGGGGTGGGCAGTGCTAACAGTAGACCGTGGGTGTGCCGCAGGGTGGTGGTGGAGCCGGCCAGGGGCATCGACCGCAGCGCTGACCGTTACCGCCGCGACCGCCACTACGAGCGCGACCGCGGCCGGTCGCGATACGAGTGAGTGTCGCTATGTTGTAGGGTGTCGGTGGAGAGGGCTCGCGGCATGCCGCGCGGCTCGGACCGCTGGCGCTGCCGGGATCTGCCGCCGCCGCCGCCCAGACGCCCGCCGCCGAGACGTGAACCGTCTGTATTTGCGCACACGGGCATGATATGCAACAACACACATGGGCGTAGCCAGGCTTCTCTTGACCAAAAACGCACCTCCGCGCGACCTATCGCTCCAATATTGGACGTAGGAACGAAAGAGGTAATGCCCGTTATCGACACGCCGGGAAAGCGGGTTGGCGGCTGAAAAACTATTCGACACTTCTGAAATTAATCCTAGCTGCGCCCATGAGACATTCCCCCTCTCGCATACTTTCGTCCCCCGTGGACTCCACTCCATATATAAAGGGATTGTTTTGTGCTTGCGCAAATATTTAAACTGATGATCCCAACTTTGCTCTTATCTCAGTCAATTATGAACCTAATTTCTGGACAAACCAGTTTCTGAAATTTCGTCTTTCTTCCTAACATATTTCTGCATGCTTTAGACATTACACTTATTCAGCTCTGAAAATCCTTTTGCTTGAAAGCCCATTTCCACATAACATTTTATTAGAGTTTGTACTCACCTTTTCTACAACTACTTTCTCACTGTGTTAGATTTTCAACAATCATTTTGTTTTATGACCATCCTTGATTTGTTTTTGCATAACGGCCCAGTGTTATTTGGTTAAGTATTTTGTACATTATTTTTGTTGCGGACGTGTTTTTGCTATGCTTATTATTCCAGTCTTCATTAAATTAGGCACATTACACTGTCAGTTTAAACACAACAGTAGCTCTTATCGCTGAACATTAGAAACACAATCTAGAATTAGATGCAGTAGAAACTTCCTTAGAAGTAGAGTAGGAGCAGAACTACTTTTCAAGCTCCACTGCATAAATTACGTACCGCCAGGCTTTCAGTCCTGATATACGGATTCGTCTGCTTTTATCTGTAAAAATATAACATAACATCACGCCTTGTATTCCCAAAAGGTTGAGGTGTACCCATAGTAGGTACACCAACATTTCAACATTTATGTTTGAGTCCCATGTAATATGGGGCGAGCCTATTGCCATCAGCCGGGTACAAATTCTGACTCCGGGCTGCTACTGAGAAATTCCTGATGGAAAAACCCAATAACACTTCCGTGAACATTGTTTGAATAAACCTCCTTATTTTAGTCTCAATTTGGTGTATATGCCCTTTGTTTTCAAACTAATTTCTCCTCAAGTGATTATAAAACATTAATCATTCTTTATAGGGAAAATTGTTACGGTAAGTAAAAATAGGTGTACAAAAAATCATTATTTTGGCTTTGTACAACACTTTAGAGCCCTAATTAGTTTTTACAGCGTATTATAATATAATTTTGTATTGTTTTTATCTTTGCAGCCAGTTGTAAGTACAACATAGATTATAGCCTTATCAATTGCTTCTTTCAAGTCATTTATAGTAGTTAGTAGATAACGATATCTTTGTGTAACGTAGGATCTGATACATTACGGCGTTTTACAAAATTAATTTGACTTCTTCAAAGCCAATGAAAAATATGTGACATCTCTTTCATATAAAATCCATGTAAAGGCTCCTTTAGTAATATAATGATTCTCCTACTCTGAAACAGTTTAACTTGTCTGACGCCTTTGCTCGGAAATTATGGCATTAAATATCTCCAAAATTTTCACAAAACAGTTAACTTTCTTAATAGTTGTTCTGAACGTAAAATTAATTTTCGGTTTTCAATTTTCAGCAGTGACTACAGTTATAGATACGGACCGCCGACGCGCACCGAGTATCGACTAGTCGTCGAAAATCTGTCTAGCCGCATTAGCTGGCAGGTAAGAAATCAAGCCTGGACGCCATTGGGCCCATCATCATTCCATCACCTATCACCCAGGGTCCTGGACATCTTCACTCTTACTTGAGGGCTGGGCGGCCTCATCACCTGGACGGTACCTATAGTCGTGAGCTTGAGGATGACAGACCAATAGACACCAACCAACACAGGACGGAACCGACATGCGGGCAATTTGGACAAAGGCGCTTATCAAGTCACAGAAGGATGATGCAAACTGGAGAACAACTGAAAATAGAAGCTTTGAGATGACACTTTAACGAGACAAGTAAAGATAAAACCTATAGAATACTGCCTGGACTGATGTTGCGATGAATGAAACCCGAGCCAAGGATACGGACACGTGCAGACCTATCGTCGGACCACCTTCATGGCCTCGAGAGCTCCACACCACCCTATTTGCTTTACTAATAAAAACATGAACAATACAAAATAATTTGTCGAATAGTAACCATCATAACTTTAACTTAGCTTAACACTACATACAACTTAAACTGTCAAACTTAGCACTGTGCATAACATTCATTATTCTAAAAACAGTATTTTTTTTATACAAGTGTTGTACCAAACTTACTTACGAGCTTTATAGATATTTTTAAAAACAACAGAAGGTGGCGTATCGTGGCCAGAGTCCTCGATGTAGCGCTGTGTGCGATGTGGTCTGAGGCGATGTTAGGATCGGTCTCGGCGCTGGTGATGCCGCCCCCTCCCCGCCCGCCTCCAGCCGGACGTCCGGTCGCCCCCGACAAGGTAAAGTCGATAGGGGGGCACAGACAACAGGAGCCGTTTCTCGTTATGTGCAATCTCCCATTTTAAATTCATTATTTCATTGTTAACTTTAAGTTTTTAACATCCTCCGTTCGCAATAGTGAAGTAGATACTCTTACATTATCGCCTCACTATCGTGAACTTGCATTCGAATCATTTCGTTCGTACGTCAAGTTTATTTTCTATTATGGCTTGATCAGCTTTTCGTATATGATAATTCGCTCGGTATCGTTGTTTACGTGAAAGATTCAACTGGTGGTTGGCATCGAAGACCCTGCTCTAAAGAAGCATCAGTAAATAGCTGCGAGGATGGAGTAGCTGGCCTGAAAGTTGGTAACATTCGATGTGATGTCCTTAGACGACTTGAGAGACGTTGGAACAAGACAAGATGACAAAATCCTGATGACCTGTGGTAGATGGACGTGACGATGAATCACTTGGCTGCGTCAAAAGGATTTACCTGGCCGGGCGCTGAGAGCGGAAGTCAAGGCACCTCAATGATGGCTGAAATCCACAGTTTTGAGAGGGACTAAGAGGGTCGAGACCGATTGCACAAGTTGAAGGATGGACGTCGTAATATACAAAGTGTCAAAAAGAAAGGAAAGCCATGTACCAGCATGGACAACGAAGCGAGACGGATTGTCGCAGAGAGCAAACTTTCGAACTGAGAGATCGAGACTGGATAAACTGGCAGAATCGATGAAGTCGCAGCATTATCAAAAATGGCGGAGACAATCATAGACAACATAATATCACGTATCGTAAACAATGGTAACCGATGAGAAACGTATACGAAAACGCTGTGAAATGCATACTTATCGTTTCATCTTTTTATTTCGTTAGGATACTTCAGATACTTGTCTCAAATATTATGTATACCCAATATAGCGTTCGATAAGATAGGTTCCAATCATAAGCTTTTGCAATAGTCATGATGAGATCGTATTTTAACCATCTTTCGGGTCTGAAAACCTTGATGTCAAGACATTATTCTGATGATGACTCTTGCAAGAGTTATTCAAAGGGGAATTTAAGTGCTTTATTAATAGGATGTATTGGTTTACAGGACTTGAAAGATTACATGCGTCAAGCTGGTGAAGTCACCTACGCTGACGCACATAAGCAACACAGAAATGAAGGGTAAGTTGTTGTTTGTATGCTATAAAAGTAGTGGCAAGAATAATGTGCCAGTCATTCTTTTTTACAATAAAATGGAAAGTATTGTCTGTGGAATACAATTTCCAATGCTTATGTAATTATTTAATCAGGTGAAAACATTGATTCAAATGAACAGACAAAAGTAGAACAACTCGTAATTATTATTTGCTTGACATTGAAAATATGACTCACATATACATATACTGAAAGTATTCTCGTCTGACTAAGGGTTGATTTCACCAATGAAGTTACCAATGAACTAAGTTTTCATCCCAAAAATAGACGACTCCTTAAATACGTTTTTATGATGATACTATACTATTTACCATCTTTCGGGGCTGATAGCTCTTGATGATAGAAATCTAACTGAGGATTCCTTCACTCCTAACACTCACCAACAATCCAAGACATGATTAAAACCTCCTTTATCCTTCCTTACAGTGTGGTAGAATTCGCTACACATTCGGACATGCGTGCTGCCATCGAGAAGCTTGATGGAACAGAGTTGAACGGCCGTCGTATCCGTCTGATTGAGGCTAGACGTGGTTCCCGTCGCCGCTCACGCTCCTCTTCGAGCCGCAGCCGATCTCGCTCCAGGGATCGCAGACGCACCCGATCCAGGTAACGTTGTCAATGATTTTATCCTCTTAACATAGTAGGGCTTCTGAAATAGGACAACAAAAATATCACTATGGGTGGAAAATTTATAACAGCAGAAAGTATATCAGTGTGGCAGCAAATAAATCAATTCTAAAACTATTCATTGGCAAGATTATATTTTATGAAAATAGGACCATAATCTGTTAACAAACAGTCGGCAATTTTTTTAACAAAAATGCAATCTTTTTGACAATGAAGCTCTAAAAAGTGCTGTTCTGCAAACATTTTATAATCCATCTTACAAATATTATATTAATATTCAAATGATGATACTATATTATTTACCATCTTTCGGGGCTGAAAGCTCTTGCTGATAAAATTCTTACTGAGGAACTATAAAACACACTACCCCTTCAATTACACCAACCAACATCAATAATACTATCATAAACTTATTCTTCAGATCTCGCTCTCGTCGTTCTTCGCGCAGCCGTTCCAAGTCTCGTTCTAAGTCCAGGCCAAAGAGCAAGACCCCAGTGGTCAAGTCCCACTCAAGATCGCGTTCCAAGTAAGTATCTAACCTAATTCCACATTTGTGACCCTGCTATGTAAATAATTTGAAAGTTCATGTTCATTTTTTGCTTAGAAAATAGCAGTCCATTTTTGTACACACTCATTTATGCTATTTTAGAAGTTTTGATGTAGCTGTACAGTTAAGCGTTTTTTACATTTAGAGGCATAATCATTTATACAAAAACTGTTTCTTAAAATTCTAAGTTGACTGAAAATACGATTAGTACTTACTGTTTTTCAAATATTTTACATAGCAGGATCCAGAACAATGTAACATAATTTATAGAAAATTTTACGGCCTTTAAGCCTTACTAGATTTCTAGATGATTAGTCCCAATTAAAATAATTTCAATAGATCATCCCAATAGTTCTGACATAATCACAAGTTTAGAGCAGACTATTTAGCTACGCCCTAGCTCTACTATCTAGAAAACTTTATTGCACTTTGAGTTGTAATGTGGGATAAAAACATGCACTCGATTCTGAATTTCTAAGTAGTCTGCTAATTTCCACAACAGACTGCATTCCCCTTTAAATCTCTAAAATTAAGCTTGCATGCATAATTTTCTTACTCAAATGCAAATAAATGCTCCCGCAATAAATACAAACAGCAATCTAATATATATTATGCAATGCAATATAATTATGCATGAATATGTATAGTACCCGACCGGAAATATTGCACATTGAGTTTTATAAATAGTTCAGCTTTTCAGAGCATCGTCCCGTCACCTATTTATACAATCGGCGTGACAGTCTCCTAAAGCTCAATGTGAAATATTAACGATCTGGTACTGAAAACAAATTAACCTAGTTATTCATTTGGCTAGGTGTGTAATTACTTGCGCTGAGCAAAATTTACTACTGTAAGTACTTAGCCAATAGTAATCTTATTATAGTAGTAAGTGCAACTAACAGAGTTGTACTTTTTAATCGTACCTAAATGTGATGCAACATACTCATTTGTAGTTGCGTCACGTTAATGTGTGTATCTGTATCCTCAGTCAGTTTTTCAAGAGAATTGTTGTATGCCAAAACCTTACCACAAAACTAGCTAGCTTTTGCCCGCGACTTCGTCCGCGTGATCCGCGAATGAAAGTAGCCTGTCACTCTCCGGCCCAAAAACCCTCTTGTTGCCGAAAATTACGTCGATCTGTTGCTCCGTTGGTGCACGAAAGTTGGTCAAACCAACAAACAATTAACCAGTTATAACAGTAGTCGCACATTTGCTTGTGGGTAGCTTTTTGGCAGATACAATATTCTGAAACCGACAATTTAGTAGTGGACTTAAACTAAACTCGCTATTACTACCATTTTTGGCGTTCGAAATCGGCGTCGATTAGGGATCGCAGTCATTCGAAGTCGCGGTCTCGCTCGGCGTCCCGTAGATCCGACCGTCGCTCGGCCTCGCGTAGATCTGAGCGCCGCTCGGAACGCCGGTCGGGCTCACCGCGCAAGTCTGCTGAGAGGAATGGAGACAAGTCGGCCTCCAGGTCTAAATCCCGATCCCCGAAAGCTATGTCCAAGTAAGTCCCACTGTGTGCTCTCAATCGTTAAGTCTGACGGTTGTGCGAATTCTGTGAGGTTATTTTTCTTTGTCGATGCGCTCTATGAAAATCACGGTTGTGTTTCGTAAATTTTACAGTTAAAACCATCTTATCGTAGCTTCCAAAATGCAGTCGTGATTTGCATAAGGCACGTTGATATGCTGTGCTGGTTAGTTTAATAATTTTACCTTTCACAATTTTTAATAACTGTTATCTGTTCGAAATATAATCTCACATAAAATAAAAGAAGCATTATTGTCAGATTCAGTCCACAAACTAAAACCATTGGCATCACATATTAACAAAATTCATCCAATGTTATTAATATTGATTGCACATTACAAATACATTATTAACTCGATCCATGTTTTCCCGCATCACGAAGAGAAGCCGTTCCAAGGTGAGCGTTTGATGTTTACTAACACTCAATTTAGCTATTTGCTATTAATCATTTTATGTTTCATTTTTCCGATCGCCGCAGGTTTGATAACCATTCATTGTTATTTATTATTTAAACACTCATGCTGTAACTAACAAGCTATCAAAAATTCATCATCATTTTGTATCATTGAAATATTTAAAATTCCAATAATATCATTCACTGTAAATAATATTACTTACTAATAGCTTTATTTATAGTATATACAAATTAAATAATTATTATGTCATTTATTGCACCACTAATAACAAACTTTCGAATAAAAAAAATACTTGCAACAAAAAAAAAAATAACTTCAATTTTTATTAACTGCCATAACGTAATAAACAAAAATCTTAAATTAACAGGGAAAGATCTCGATCTCGCAGCAAGGAAGCGTCACCGAAGCGTGAGGAAGAACGTCGTCCGACCAAGTCTCGTTCTCGCTCCCGCTCGCGCTCTCGGTCTGGTTCCCGCGATCGCTCCGCTTCCCGCGACCGCTCCGGCTCCCGGTCCCGCTCCGCTTCGCCCCGACAGAACGGCGATGCGCAAGACCGCGCGAGTACAGACCGGGACCGCTCGCCGCGTAGTGGTGACTAGGGCCACTAGTTTAGTTTTAAGCTACATAGGTTTATTTGTCTATAGTTTAAACGAGTTCGTGACCTCAATGATAGTGACTATTTCTTTGTATGTTTTCGTCATTAGGATCAATATTCGATGTGAGCTAGATTTCACTACCTCTAGCTTACTATCTAAAAACTTTATCTGGAGTAAATCTGATGTGCATTGTCTTATATCCACAACTAGTTGAAAATTCATGTATACGACTTTATTGACATTTAACTAGAAATATTCAGAAAAGTACAATTTTCGACTCTTGATTAAAATTTAAACTCTTAGCTTCTAGCTCACGCTTTGTTGAAGTCACGATGGTGTAATATAAGATTTTTAATGCGCACCGTGTTGATATGTTTTGGTCTCACACGTGTGATAGATAGATGTCATTGTCTATAGGGTTAATTAGGATCGGTTTATGAGCTAGTGGGCAAATAGATACTTATTTATATGTAAGTAGAAAATTCTACCGAAAACGTGACTGCAAATTGAATTTAATTTATTATGATTAATATTGTGTTAAAAACGATGTATAATTTTTATTTCATATAAGACTATAATTCAGTCACTCGATGCATTTTTTTAAATAAAAAAGTTGAGTGTTCTAAGTATTTGCCCATACTTAAGTGAAAGTAACAACATTGACGAAATTGCTAATTACCTATATTTAGGTATAAAAGATGTAAAACATAAGATTTTAATTCATACATCTTTAAGACAATTCTACTTGGTAAGCTAATTATGTATTTTGTAAATAGTATATTTGTTACTAATAACCAAATAATAAATAAGGCTGTACCGTATTTTTTCTTTTATTGTATTGAAGACCTATTGTTATAAACACAAAACACACCACACAATAAGGGCGAATTTCACCAATGAATCTGAACGCAATCAGCACATTTAAAAACGATTCACCCTTCAGAAACAAGAAAGAAATATCTGCTGCTAATAATATTCCGATTCGTTTTTACGCCGTACCGTAAAGAAATCGTGCCGATTTGTCATATTTACATTTTACAGTACTGTATAATGCTTGAGGCCCAAGCATTACACAGATCAGGCTCTACAGTTTTTTTTTAATATCAAATGTTCCATCATCTAATGTAAGAAAGGAGAAGTAAAGTACTGTCGAATATCAATATGAAGAGTCGACAGCTTGTAACGTCTTGCGCGATATGGAACCGGCCTCGAACGCAGCGGCGCGTTCAAAGGCGCCGCTGCCGCCCCGCTGGCCGCAAGATTCGAGGCAGAGGCCTTAGCGTCAGAAGCCACGACACGCTCGCTCAGCTGCGGCCTTCAGCGTATCGCTATTATCTCACGGACCAGGCCTGACACGTCCACCTGCAATATTACAATGACGAATTAATAAGATTCCCCGATACGCCCAATGGGTACTTTTATGAGCACATAAACAAGGTGGATTTTTGAGACGGAGGAGTAACGGCAGGTACCTTAATAGGTGTAGCTACACGAAAACGGTCTCAAGAGACAACTTTTTGAGACATTTTGGTCTGATTAAATAGATTTTGAAAAACATGTACAATCTACACAAAATGCAGTTTTCACAAAAACTTTTTTTGATGCCAATCGATCCTGTTTCATTATTTGATTTCATTCATCAGAGAACTATTGGACCAACACGTTTGAGTAAGTACTAGAAAAGTTAGAAATCGCAAAATACTTTTTCCAGACATTTACTACTACTGAGCTGTGATGAGCTGGAGGTACCTACTACCGAACTGACCATAGGGTGCCGTGTGATCTGCGGGCGGCAGACTAAGGGAGACCGTCGCCCATACAGGCCCGGGACTGCGCGCGTCGCTCGATAGGAAGTGCGGCCGCAGAGGGTGACGGGACGGGACTCACCAGTAACCCTCCTGCGACAGTCTCGGTATTTGACTATTGGCCCACCGCATGTCTCTGGCGGACCAATACCTAGTCGGCAGACCCTTACCCTGATATGTGTAAGTAGCCCTTAATAACATAACATCACGCCTGTAATCCCCGAAGGGTTACGCAGAGGTGTACCTATAGTACCTACATCCAATTATGTTTAAAGGCTCCTACAAACAGGCGCAACGCATATTTAACAATACAATTTCTAAGAAAAATTTACGGTAGAACAAATTACCGGTGTCGCGTCGCCGACAAGTCGCACCAGTGTTTACGAGCCTTAAGTCCCATGAAGTTGGCGAGTCTATTGTTATCAAACGGGCACAAATCCAGACTCCGAGCTGCTATACTGAGAAATTCATAATGGAAAAACCAAGTAACATTTTGCCCGACCTGAAGATCGAACTCAGGACCTCATGCTTAGCAGTAGCGCTAGCTACTTAGACTAACGAGGCAGTCTATTTGGCCCTTAATAGTTGTGTAAGGCCGAGCGCACTTAGGCGGTACGGCATGGCATGGTATTTAAAAAAATATAACTAAGACTTTAAATAGTATGGAAATACGACGAGTGCCACCAGCGCCTCAACCAGGTGGGTAGCCTCAATAACATAACGATTCAATGGATCAAAGTACACAGCGGCTCACTAGGCAACAATGCAGCCGACGAACTCGACAGAAGGGGGTCGAGCATAGCGCCAGTGGGGCCCGGACCCATAGTGCCACTCCCCTTCGGGTACCTACGCACTCTGGTAAGGAAACCCACCAGGGACCAGCATCACAAGTTGTGGGAGAACCGAAGTGAGTGTAGGCAAGCTAAGGAAGCACCCCATAATGGATGACCGCCTCACGAAACAGTTTCTCAAACTAAATAAACAACAGCTGCGAACAGTTACTGCAGCCATAACTGGCCATGGGTCTTTTAATAAACACCTCTTTGTCTTAGGGGTCTCAGACAGTTCGCTGTGCAGGGCCTGCATGGAGGGAGACGAGACAGCAGCTCATGTGCTTCTAGGGCGGTGGTCGCCACTTACAGGGCAAAGTACTTCGGTAACCCAGGTAACCTCGGTGAGATTGTCAGGAACATCAAGGCGCCGGGCGTTACTTTGTGTCCGCATGAACCATGGGTCATGCTTTTCTTTGTGTGAATTGATCTAGATAACAACATTATGTAAATTGTTTTCTATTAGAAATACTATAACTTCTCTGAATTCTATGTATGTATTTAGTGTTCTCGGTGCGCATTCCGCTGATGACAAAAATAAAATTTCCGTTTTAATATTTTGTAAACAATTGTTTATTATTAACATTTTATTTCTCGTTTGCATCCACTGCAATAATTACACTTCGTCACAAACACTCGCTGGCAAATTTATCACCGCATTAGCAATACAATATGACTTTTATTTCTGTTAGGATCTATTTATGGAATTATCGGTTACAGCTCCTTCACATGAAGATTACTTTCATTTTTCTTTTGAAACATAAACCTATGTGAATATACCAAAAGGTAACAATATTATACTAAGATAGATAACAGATAATTGTACTTTGTCCATAAGGACGAAATGCAGAACAATTAAGACAATCACTGGCTTCACATGCAAAATAAACAATTATAAGAAAATAGCGAAATTAAACATAAGATTTATAGATAAAGGCTACTTAGCTAAGAAATGGAATGATTTGAAATTTTATCTTTCAGTATACTCACACATACAGGCACAAATACATTCATGATTTAATAAAAATGTGTCCAAAATATCAATAAGTCAATTTACATCAGTCAATTGTAAACTTAAGCTCAAAAAATAATTAAACAATGATTTTGTTAATAAAAATTAAAGAAATTCACAATAATTATAATGATACGGTTGTAATAAATAAATTAAAAATACTGTCATTTTATTGTTCGGAATGGAAATCACAATTTTGACATATATTACGAAATTCTCAAAAAGAAAAATGAAAGGTTCACTGTGATCAATTAAGTACAAAAATTATGATTCTATTTTTAGTACATTTGGATGTTCTTTATTTCCTCATAATTTAAACTTATTTGTCATCTTAAAAAATTAAATACAAGAGAATTATTATTGATCATCAGTCTATTCATATTTTTACAATTTTGTCGATATAACCTTTTTAATCTACGTTCGAGTACAAAAGGCAACATAAGAGGTGATAGTACCTATCACTTACCGCATAATATCTACACGGACTTTATAAAAATGTAATTTAACATAAATTATTTCATAAAGACGATTCGTGGTCGACGCTCCACACAATGTGTTGACATATTGTGTGGCGAGTCAAGTTGCGAATCTATAAACACAACATATCTCGAGAACTGTACCTATTAAAATAAATAAGTTAAAACAAGCAGAGTTATCGTGTCCTATGTTGCCTAATGACACTTTATATTGTCTCAGTACTCTTATAAGTAATGGAGAATATACTTACAACACTAAAACTTATGTTTTTATACACAATGACTTAGGTTTCGACAATTTGTTTCTATAAGTACTGAAGTTAATTTTAACCTATGGACTAATTACGTGCGTGAATATTTGTGTGGCGCGAGCGCGACTTGTACGACCTGCATGCGCACGCGCATACAGGTTGTAGAAATGGCGTTCACAGTCTCAGGAACGTTAAATTATCGTGCTAACTGATCTACATCCCGAGTACGGAAGTTAGGAGAAAGAGAGAAAAAATCTACGTCGATTTTCAAGAAAACCTGAACAAGATTCTTCGTGGGTAGCAATTCACTATCATAATCATAGGAACAAATGACAACAATTAGTCAATCACAAAATATAAATCAATGTAAAACTGATGAACGCATCATTCGCGTTTATTATTATTTTTTTATAAATTAGTCTAATCTTATTTTACGCACGGTTTGGCTTCTATACTGGTGCGAGTCTAAAGGGATAGTGTTAGTGGTGTTTTGTGTTCATGAGGCGCCACTGCACTCGGACACTCGCCTATCAACGTTCCAGTTACTGGCATAAAAGGATCTTTGTTTTTCTCAGTGTAAAGAGTTTGGTCAAGAGTGGTCAAGCGTGAGTGGTGCAGTGCCGCGTCATGATGCGGCGTCGCGCAGCGGACCGAGCTACGGGACGCAGCACACGTTACCTATACTTGAGGCTAGAACATTTTGTGAACAATGTAAACTAGTATCTAAAAGAAGTTCAAATACCATAGAGGTCGAGAGACTAACCGGTACTTAGAAAAAAGTTTATACAAAAAAAGTTTAGGAGAAAATTCGAATTTAGAATTTTTGATTGTTCGTTTAGATTCCTGACAAAGTGTCCGTAGCCTCAAGTGTACAGAGATCGCGACGTGGACGAGTCCACCGGCCCCTCGGCTAGCGCGGTCCTCGCGGCGGCCACTCGACGCATGGCGGCGCCACCGTCGCCACGACGCTCACCGATCAGGGGCGGAAAAAACGCGATCCGTCCCGCCAATACTATTTACAGGGGCGTGTACAGATCGCTCTCTTAAATAAATACTTCGGAACGCTTATAACTAGCCGTTTATACAGGGTCACTTTACACTTTACGCTATATTTACACGCGGCGCACAGCCTGTTTCGCACGAGCGTCCGTTGTGAATAAATAAGTTAGTGTTGTCCATTGACGCTTTAGTATCACTACACTTGTGTCGCGTACGTCGGCGGCAAGCAATGGTCGTCTAACACGTACACCCCTCCGCCTTCTAGCGCTCGCTTTACTAGCGATGTATCGCTGTAACAATAGAAAATGTCATGTTAGATTATATTGTTGAAGGGAAGATGAAGGTGTTATGTATGAGGTCTGTGATGGTTATTTTGAACAAGGTATTGTATGAGAATTATCACTGAGAATGATTGCGATCGTCAATCCACTCCAAAAAGCAATTATTCGATTTTGCATTTAACTTTTTGGTGGAGAAATCAAGACTTTTGATTACTATACTCAAGTGAAATAGTCATAAATACTGACCTATTAGCGCAGTAGGCGGAGTCTGCCGAGAGCCGCGAGAGCCGCGGGTCGAGCGCGGCGAGCAGGCGCGCGCTCTCCGTGTTGAGCGTCTTGCGCTTGCACTCCTCGGCCGCCGCGTTGTGCGCGTTCTGGCACTCCGCCACGGGCGCCTCGCACTTGCCCCACGTGTTGCGGATCACGTGACCGCCCGCGTTCGCCGCGTTCTGCGCGCGCGCCTCCGCGTCCGCCGCGTGCTGCGCGCGCGAGCGCCGCCGCCGCACGCACACGATGCCCACCACCGCCGCCAGCGCCACCAGCGGGACCACGGCCGTGACGCTCGCGATCCACGCCACCTGCTGCCCCGATAGTGACTCCTCTGACATCTCATCCCCCACTCTTCTTAGGTGACCTCCCGCTTGCTTCGATAGTTCTAGTTCAGCCAAAGACACCGTACACGATTTACCCCCCCAACCCGGTAAACACGAGCAGTGATACCCGTCCACCCGGTCTCGACACGACCCTCCGTTCCGGCACGGCGCGGACGAACACTCGTCGATGTCGATGCTGCAGTCTTTGCCGGCGAACCCGGGTCGACACCGGCACTCGTAGTCGTTGTCGAGGATCAAACATTCGCCGCCGTTCGCGCAGGGTTTCGCAAGGCATAGGTCTACTCTGGTTTCGCATCTCGAGCCCACGAAGCCGGGTGCACACTGGCAGCGCTGTCCGTTGACAAGGTCGACGCAGGTGCCGCCGTGCTCGCACATGATGCCGGCGCAGTCGTCAATGTCGATTTCGCATCGGTTTCCTCTGAAGCCAGGTCTGCAGGTGCACTTGAAGCCGTCGCCGGCTCGCATGCAGGTGGCGGCGTTGCGGCACGGGCTGGCGGCGCAGGGGTCGGCCTCGAGTGCACAGTCTGGTCCAGCGTAACCCACGGGACACACGCACACGTAGCCGGCGCCGCGCGGCTCGCACACTCCGCCATGCCGGCACGGCTGGTCGCGGCACGTGAGGCGGCGCGTCTCGCAGCGCGCGCCCTCGTAGCCCTGCGGGCAGGCGCAAGCCAGCTCGCCGCCCTCGTCCGGCACGCACGCGCCGCCGTTCAGGCACGGCCGCACGGCACACGAGTGCAGCGACTTCTCGCAGTCCGGCCCGGTGTACTCCGGTGGGCACATGCACGTGTAGCTGCCCTGGCCGGTGTTGTGGCACGTGCCACCGTTGCGACACGGCCGGTGGTTGGTGCAGTAGTTGAGGTCCTGGTTGCAGAACAGGCCGCCCCAGCCCTCCTCGCAGATGCAGTCCCAGGGCCGCGAGCACGTGCCGTGCACGCAGCCCGGGTGCCGCTCGCACTGGTCGCACAGCTCGCCCACCCAGCCCGAATGACAACTGGAATTAAACGACAACATTCGTTAGTACACAATAGGACGTGATAACAAGCGACAAAAGCATGTCTTTCTTTTCTAAGGGAACAATGAGGAGGATGAATGATGTAGACACGGAGGGAGGTAACGTGAAGCGTTTAGCACAAAGGTGTGAAGTGGATACTCACATGCATTCGTCGGGCTTGAGGCAGTGGCCGTGCTCCGAATCGCAGCCGGGCAAGCACCGCGCTGTAACAAAAAGAATACATTCGTTAGCGTCACAAAGACAAAGCGCGCACAATGGAGCGAGCAAGCAGCACACTAATGGATTTCTTTAATTGTAGAGGAAGCAGGAGCGTTTAATCATCGGGATAATATTCGATTCCCGCGCGCTATCTCGCATTTACGTTGGAATCTTGTGCATTTCGCAGTAAAGGACACGCAAGAGCAACAAAGAGAGAGGTTTGCGCGTCCCGGCCGGGGGCGAGGTCGCGCGCACACACTATTTATCTTCACTCGCACCAACTCGTTACTACAACGAAATCCTCTCTGAACTTTATAACCTGCATTAAATTAAAATTTTCACTTTAATTTCGCGTGGAAGAGCACTTTACTCTTGTAGGTCGTGTCTTCAGGGATTTCTAATTATATTTAGAGGTTGTTATACCAGAACGTTCTACAATGTTACGTGTGTCTGTATGTGCGCATCGTTAACTTTATATTTATGTATCGAACTTTACCCTGCTTCCACCTCGCGAGGAGTATTTCTAGTATTCGTTTATTAGAAGCAGTCGAAGTTCATTGCGGCGCAGACATGTTACAAAGTAGTTTTGTAAAAAGTTAAGCGGTAATGTATGGTCGATGTTAAGAAAAATAGTTTTGAAATAAGAAGTGCGGTGCGCGTCGTATCGGTCGGGTGCGCATGGGCAAGTTATCGGAGCGAATACAAAGGGGGGCAGATAGCGCGGGGAGCCTAACCGTCGCTCGACCGTTACTATTCCCCTAACTCGCTAGAAAAATACTAGACGCCATCTTGATCATAACTTTCATTCCCTATCCAAATGCAAATGTAAACTGGCTTATTCCGGTTCTAAATTGGACGAGGAAGCAATTTTAGCGAAGCTCCGACTATACCGCGGAGTCGGGGAGCTATTTTGTGAGCTTAAGAGACGCCGGGAGCTGCATATAAGAGATTAGCCTTCCCGCCGCACTCCCTAGACTCTATTATAGGTTTAACCACAGCCGAGTGAGCATAAAGCCCCCAAACTTGCTCGGAGTGCGCGCAAATCGGCTTAAGCCTCACTCCGGCGAATTGGTTAACTCACTCACGCGGTAACTTCTATTATCATGGCTGTTGTTTTTTACTGTTGTGAAAATTTTAAATATAATCCGCTTTCACGTACGTTTCACACTTTCGCGAATAAAATAAATTTTTTTAAAACAATCGCTTCTCATGACCTAGGCCATTACAATGAATTATTAATAAAACTTTATGAGAAACATATGAGACGAAGAAAAAGTAAGTGAGGCGCCGCTCGTTCCACCGCGCCAGGCGAGACAGATCAAAGAACTCGAGTGCCGGTATATGTGTACCGTGCTACCACTCCAGTACCACTCGAACTTATCTTGACCCTCGAACTGAGGTAAAACGGTAGTAAAAATGACACTCCAGAACCAATTTAGGTCGTAAGTGGGCACAAAGACGCCGCGGGGAGGATGTTATGGCGCTCCTGCAGGCCTATTAATTATTATCAATGGACATGAACTGTATCGATTTGTAATGAAAGGCTAGCGTGCGCCGCACTGCGACCAAGGTCTCAGCCGAAGCCCCGGCCTTCGCCGAGGACAGGTAGCAATACAAAAACGACGTCCCTGAGACTTCCCACACGTGTTCAGCAAATATTTAACTGATCCCTACATCTGCTCTATCCCAAACGGAAATTAGGTGCGCGTGGGATTCGCGGACAACGCAGAAGGTAATATTCGTGAGAACTTTACTCTCGTTAACAATTAGGCGAAATTAAGCGGCCATAAAGGTTCTTCTCGCGATGTTTACCCTATCATTAAGCAGGAGAGCTGGACGGAGGATAATGCCGCCGGGACATGCAAATAAGTTTTCGGGATTGTTAAGCTTTCCCAGAAGGCGAGATACCGTTCGGCAGATGTGAGCCAGCTTTCGTGACACGGTCAAGTACAGAGTTTATTTCGATTGGTGTTCAGTTCTCGTTTAAAGGTGTTTTTGACCCGGTTCGTGGCATCTGTGTAGCGGCTCGCGAGCGGCTGTGTGCGTGCGCGAACCTACTGTGTTGTTTTCATTACATTATGGCCGCTTCTCTCGCTTTTACATTTTCGTAATCGCCGATACAAACTCCGCTGATAGGGTTGCCGAGACTTTTATTGCAATGCATTTGTGTAACGTACGGTCGGTTACGTTCGCGATATTGTTCCTTTCACACGTTCGATTTATAAAATTATTTTATTCATTTTTTGTTGGTGCGTTTTTGGGATGTTTTGGATATCGATCGTGTTGAGAAGTCATTTGTTTACTTTTTCCAGAAAATTGTGATTTCGTGGTTATGGAGTCGCGTGGAGGCTGTGTCGGGCGGGCACAGCCCTGGCGGGGGAGCGGGACGGCGCGCTACAGAGAGCGGAGTCTGCCGTCTCTGTCTGGCGCGTTTTTTGCGGCGCCGGAGTGTGGGAACGCGGCGGCAGGTGGGGCTGCCGAGATTGCGACGCGACATCCGCCCGCCGCCCGGCCACAATGCATCTCGCCGAGACGCACAGCTTTGTTTCACAATACGAGACGCGATGTGCTTAACATACGCCAGGACGTCGTAATGACGTGATCTTAGTATTTTATTAGAAATGCATAAGATCGATAGGTAAAAGTGAGCGGACATTGATGATGTCGACTCGAGTGAGCGGTGCGTCCGCTGCTTTTGTTTACAAACGCATCATGCGCTGTGGAACGCAAACATCGGCGCGGACGGTCACACGCTAGCAATAAACTATGACGGACACTACACTATATTAATATTGTCGCCTCTCTCTCTACCATGTACAAGTATATGCAAATGATATTTGGAAAAATAAGTTATGATGTCATTTTAATCAATTAGAAAATTATAGCGTCGTTAAGCGGCAGGCTGTTTTGACATTTACTGCCCAAGTAGCAATTATTTTGATGTAAACGTAGATAAACTTCATCTCAGTAACGAATCTATTGATGTTTAGAATTTAAGATCACAGTATAATTAGATATTATGAATTGTTAGTTTTTATCAATGTGAATTAGATTTATAAAAAACAAATAGTTCTAAGCTTTTGAGTGAGGTTCTTGACATCTCAATGAATGGGTAGTTTCATTTGATTTAACGAGTCTATTGTGATAATGTCAGAAACTTATAAAAAATCAAATCAAAAGGTTAATTAGCCGCGCGGTAACGAAATTTAATGTGCCATTACCAAGAAAATTAATTAAAACTTAAGCGTCAGGAAAATATCTCAACAATTATACACATAAAAATATGTTATGAATTGTGTACGTAGAAATTTTCAACATTAAATATGATAATATTCAGCTGTAATTACTATGAAAATATACTTTATTATC
Source organism: Eupsilia transversa (assembly GCA_914767815.1). NCBI lineage: Eukaryota > Metazoa > Arthropoda > Insecta > Lepidoptera > Noctuidae > Eupsilia > Eupsilia transversa. The sequence continues at coordinate 7,384,514 of OU611893.1, read as the reverse complement.
ATTTTATAGCGTCGAGACTTGATACAAAAAATAAGTGATTAAAATTATGAGTCGTTTGCTTGGAGGTCGGCCGATGCCACGGGAAGTAGAAATAACCTTATAAATAATGTGAATACACTAATAGTAATATGGGACTAATTAAAAATACGATTTACGACTTCGGAGCTATGAGATAATTAGTGCTATTACTATTCGCATCGCGGTATTAGAGATAAAAAAATAAACTTTACAAGGAGGTCGCTTACAGCTGTCAAAACTGACATTAGAAAAGACTAACATGTCCCGCCTTATTGAGAATTTAATAGTTTTTAGTCTATATTTATTTAAAAGCGTTAATTACTAAACAAATAGGATTAATTTTACGACTTTTAGTCATGTTATTTCGAAATAAAGGATATAATTTGAACTTTATCAAATGTGTTTTATTTTTACACGACTGCCCAAAAAGGAGTGTAATGTTTTCAGGCTCCATGTAGATATATTTGGATTTATTTTTTATGTAAACTAAATTGCAGTTAGTGAGCACAGCACTAAATATTCTTGAAGAAGTACAGATTTTCCACGAGTGATATAAATAATTATATTCCCAACAGATGCTGTTCGCATTTTTATACCAACTTGGCGATGTCTTGTACAATTTTTATTCCAAAACAGGGTGTGTCACAAATTCATGTTACATCATTATAATGTTTCTATGGCGGGCACAATTATAATGTTTATGAGAGGATGTCAGGCTAAAAATTGTCGTGTTAATGAGGAAGAGTGAATTGTGGGTCGCTCTATATAACAAACTGGGATATTGGAAATTTAGGACACCATGTATGACGGCGTACTCAATGTTATCTTTAATTCACAAAAATCCAGGCCTCTTATTTATTTTGAAGAGGTGAATCAGCCTGATTCGCTTGAAATTCAGGTTGGAACAGAATTAGGCCTACCTACTAATCTATTTCGTTTTCGACTATTTTTATCGTTGTATCTACTAGAGGGTATTTTTAGTTTATTGTTCGGTAACGTTTTTTATGTTACTGTGAATGTTTACACCGGAAAGTATCGAGATCGAGAGACTGTCAGGTAAAGTTCGCAAACAAAGGAGGCACACACACTTTAAATTCTTCTCTTTGTCAATGAACACAATTAAAATTCTACTTTCAAGAGGACATTATGGACACCAGAATGTTACAATGCTCCTAAAACAACATACAGCGATCACCAAACCCACCACAGTTACGCTCATATTTCTCCTTCAGGAGCTCCAAAAAGGATGAAATAAAAAGAGGTTTTTAAACACTTACGTTTCGAGCAATAGTCTCCGGTCCAGCCAGCTTTGCAAACGATCTCTCCAGCAGGTGAGCAGGTGTAATGCCCAAAGGCATCGTCCCTCGGCCTGCAGAGAACTTCGCAGCCAGCTCCATAGTAATGTGCTGCACAGGTCACCCTGTACGAGAGTCTTAGGTGAGCAGAACCAGGTCCACCCCACCGCTGTTCTTCTTCAATCCATGGGCCTCCCACATCGGCAACACTTTGCTTCGTCATGCGCGCGATAAGGGTATCTAGAAAGAGTAAAACGAACTATTAAATACTGGAAAAAAAAGCAAGTGGTTTTTCTACATTTTTACGTTTTAAAAAGTCTTGAAAATCATCGCCAGTTTGATAATAACACTGAAGATTAGCGTAAGTTATCACTTTACATGCACCTAACACGATCTAACATGGCTAACGACTGCCATAATGACGTCACATCACACAGAGTAGCAAAAAACCAGCAGTTGCACAAGCTCGTTAATACCATGGCATCAGGTGGGCCTGCCTATTAGACCTCTTTATGAATAATTGAAACAAACGAGCGCGTTTCACTATGCGAGGAATTACCTCCTTGACAGCTTAGTCTATGGTTAAAAAAATACAGGTGCGGAATATTGGACACAGTTTTTCGGGACTCGTATATCGCAAGCGCAGGTGCAAAAGAAACGTGTTTCCAAAATGCGAATTCGCCACATCTGCCCCAAAAATTAACGGGACATTTTTAATTAATAAAAATTTAAATACGGGTAAAGACGACAAATATTTGTTTATCAGCGTGGGAAAGGGTTACAGAAGTAAATTGACCTGTTAACGTTGAGCGTTTGAAGCCCGCATTCGACCGTGAGATTTCATTGTTCCCAAGCGTGATTCACTGTTTTGATTCGTCGCCGGCGCCGGTGTGATTGATTAATAGTTTTAACTACATTCTTTATGTTACATATAACTTGTAAACCACATGTAAGTACAACGTTTAAGTTAGAAAAAGTAGCTGGACAGCTTCGAGCGAGCCAGGCTAACATTACATAAGTGAGGCGCAAAAAGTGGTCTGTGAAAACTACCCGCTGCATTGATTTGAAAAACTGCAACTCCATTCATCAAACCGTGTAAGTGCTGACTACACTGTAGGGCTGGCATGACCGCTGACATAAAAAAAACTAAACAATAAACTCCGCAAATACAGAATCCAGAAACTAATTTGATTTGGTAGCTCCAAAATAGGTGGTAAAAAATACAAAACGTTCAAACACAGACCCCGAAACAATTTGGGACTATCAAATTAAAGTTCTATACAAGGAATAAACACAAGTCATCGTGGTGAGAAAACATTTTTTGTCGGTGGCCCGTCCTAGTTTGGACTGTTAACGCGGCAGCCCTACCTAAGAAATCTCAGCGTCGACCAGTTTCTACCTTTATTTATTTCTCGTCGTGTATGCCCACTTTTTAGTCTTGTTGCTTCGATGGGTACATTCCTAAGCCGGTAATCCCGACAGCAGATAAAATTAAACCAGACGCGAAATAAAATTAAAAGGTATATAAAAACGTTCGATCCCGACTAATTTCGTGGCGTATGGCGTAGAAATGTTCCTTTTGTTTCTGGTGTCAGTGCTGAGAGCGACGGTAATGAGAACGAGATGGCTGCTATCGGAGATCTACGATGAGGAATGGATTTCGAGTTTCGTTTAGAGTGGTCGAGTGCACGGAGTATTAATATAGGAAAACAGGTCACAGGTCACTGACACATCCTTGTGTGCAGTCCTTGGTTTGAACAATGCGGATGCTGCACGTAAACGCTGCGATAAGTGAATTATTTTTAGAAATATTGAATGCAGCAAAACCCTCCAAATACCATCTTACTAAGAGCGTGTTGACATTGGAACACATCCCGATATAATTTCGCCACTACGACTCACCGACCTACTAATAAATAAAGGAAAACCCGCATAATATCCAGTGCTGTATAAACAAATCGAAAATAAACTTTTCTACAAACTCAACTAGCAAAATGACATTGGACGTTGTCACGACATTTGGCGAATATGGCGCAAAGAATACAAATTCAATTTTCATATAAATATCATGGAAATGATTATTGCGTCGACATTGCTGGTATAAAGCATAGCGCACACGATTTACCGGTCTCGTGTAGGCTTACAAAGATCGTATCTGTACAATAAATCTAGAAGATAAAACGCGTATGCTACGCCGGTTGTGTACCTAACGAAAATACAATCAGACGAAAGCTATCAATTTATTTCGATCGGGCCTTTCATTCCGATTAAATATTATGAAGTTTATTCTATTCAACACTCATCAATTTTATCGTTTCGAATTCTATACGTGGAGAGCGTGAGTAAAAATTTAATTTTAACGATAACTGCGTTTTGTTCAAGTATATATTAATAATGGACAAAGAAATTATGAAAGCCAAGTTTGCAGTTCGGAGAGAATTAGACAAGTGATGTGTGGGAACTGAGCGCCGACCGCTTGCAATTTAGTTCCAATGTGCGCACGAGAATTATGGCAACCGTGCACCCAGCCTCCGGTGCACCAGGGCTGTGCGGAGAACTGACATACCACCACTACAATATCTCCCCCGAGCCGATGACTAAAAAGGCTCGAGTCCACCAAAACAAAAGCACAAAACTATCGCAACACTTCGAATAAATTGGATACTTATGATGAGCATAATTAGGAACTTACCAACCCTACAACATTCGACTCGGCAAGCAATTTGTAGGAAAATTGCGTTCGTACAACGTTTTTGTCTTCTATCCGACTCGTCCGGAGTTCGGACCCAGAGTTCGGTTCTCCAGAAATAACGGACAAATTACAGACATCATCCTAATTCAACGGCGTAACGATATTAAATGAAGGTGTACCCTACTATCGCATCTATTAATGTAATTCGAATTCACAAATAAATAACACATTTAAAGAAGGACGAGGCACATCGGTACGTGCCCGGCCGCCGCCGCGCCGGTGCGCCAGATAACGTGTAATTACGGACCCAGAGGTCACTACAAATAAAACGAAAATATATCCGAACAGCAAACGCCAATAAACAAAAACAAAAGAAAGCGAAATAACCGATAATTTGAGCCGGCTACGCTATCGGAGGCGGACGCAACCGATTTGGGATTTCAAAACGCGATTTTGGGGATGCGCGGGGGATGCGTGATCACGCGACGCTTCCGCCGATATGATCGATGGATCGATAACGAGGCCGCCGGATATTGAGCCTGGCTCCTCGAACATTATACACATAGCCGTGGCCAGACAGCACCTAGCGCAGGATCGCGAGTGATTTAATTAGTGATCGGTGGGAGGTTTCGAAAGAAATCGAAACCGCGACGTCGAGCGTCGTTGACGCGCGAAGGTTCGACGACCGTTTTCCGCAGGTGAGGCCCACATCATTAAGCGATGTGTCGATTTCCACTCGTCTCGATTCGGACACCTGCCCCGCTGCCGCGCCGGTCGTACGCCCGCGCGCCGCTCTGTGGGAAACTACATCTCATCAATGGGCTTGTCTACAAACGACGCGCCACTTTTGTTTATAAAACTGTCCACTTCTAGCACTCAACGAATATTTCGATACGAGAAGTGCGGCTCGGCGACGTCGCCTCTTGCACTCGATAAATAACTCATCCACTCGAGCTTTGAGGGTCTCGAGGAGCCAAATTAAAGATTTCTCAATGTTGTTTTAAGAGATTTCGCGTAAGACACGAAGGACGGTGAAGGGCGTTTTAAATTCTTAATTGTTCAGTGAGAAAACATGGACATTTTCGTTCCGCGCGAAGGATTCCAAAGGCAAATGCGCAATGTAGTCGTTACATTTCCAGACGGCTGACGTGGTGCTTAACCTTCGTGAAAGCCAATTAACGAGGCGAGTAATCATACTCGAGACGCGAGTCCTGGGAACCGCGCACGGGCCGTACGACTCCGCTAGAGTAATCAATTGACTAATAATGCACAGCCGGATAGCGAGATAAGCAGCCGTCACAACATAACTGTATCGATAATCGCATCTCGGTCGTGTAATGTCAGCCGGCGAGCGGTAGCCGGGCCCGGGGCGGCGCACCGGCCCGCGCCAGTAATTGCCTCTACGAATCTCTTATCGATAGTTTTCACACGCTCTTTTTCCTGATTTCGCCTATATGGGCTAGTAAAACGAAGTAGTGCAATAATCGTTAACAGTGCGACCACACCGGCGGTAATGTAAACAAGAGCACAGGACGAGACATTAGGAGTGTGCCCACCTATTATCCGAGAGCATGTGCCGAGCATCTGTCGACAGCGCTTCCTGAGAGCCACCGCGCCTGTTACATCATAAATCGAACCTTCCGGAGCGTCTTCCTGATATTTTTTATCATGTTCAAGCCCTACGACGACGAAAGATGAAGTGTAAACTAAAAAATTCCCTGACTTCCATCGGAGGTGTATTTTTTAGCATCCAGTAAGTAAACAATGCGGCGCGGCGGCCCGTTAGTGTGGACCAGGTGCGGCCCGGCCTGCCTCGGGCGCTACACAAAAGATTTCGGTGAAGGAGCCGAGCGACAACATCAGGATTGCCAGCGACTATTGTTGTATACGTATTTGTTTAGCACAAGAATCTCTTTATTGGTCGCCGTGAACGAACGATTCTCAATGCGCCGCGTGTTTATCTATGATATATTGGATTCTTGGAGTCGTGTGTCGCCATTCTTCAATGTCTTGTGCATAAAAATTACTCGTAAATGCGCCCAGGGGTCGCGACAATGAATTAGTTACGTGTAAGGGCCGCTTTCTAAGCCAATGCAGTTGTTCAGTTTGGGTATTAGATAAAAAACCGAATGTGATTTAATTAAGCATTAGCCCGGTGAGTCGATAGTGAGTGAACACAAACGGCGTGCGTGTAACCTGTTATTATGGTTGATTAGATTTCTGTTGGTAACATTTCTCGGTAGTGAAGCGGCGCCGCCCATCGCTCCCGAGCCGTATTAAAAATATACCCGTCCTCTAAGCTATCCACTTCGAACGCTAATGATTTTCGGTAAACCGGCCCGTAGACACACCTCGCCGTATCTCTAAATCTCCTAAGTAAATCACCGGAGTTTTTTTGTTAGTCGGTCAGGAGTAGTAATTATGTCGGTCAGAGTGCAGCGGTATGAAAATCTAATTAAGAAATGGGCGTCGCTGGTCAGTTTTCGCGTCCGCCATTTTAATCATTTTGAAAATCGAATTCGGCGCGTTCGTTTTAGATGCGGTCGGTTCAGTCAGTGGAGTGCTTTGTTTTTTCGTGTAGCGATGTAGCAGAGTAGTGTGTAGCGATGCACGCGGCGTATTATCACGATGATGTATTTACGACCCCGACGGTTACAATTCATTCTGAATCGTTTTTTCGGTCACGCCACGTCGCATGTAAGACATAAACTGTCGATTCTTTATTGGGCGTTTAGGCTTCTCGTGATATCAAACGGAACGAGCAAAACTTATCCAATCGATTATTATAAATGATAACGATCTTAAATTATATTCGAGCACATGGCAGGTTTTAATGCGATTTTGTGGCTAGGATGGCGTGTCAAAACCGAATGTTTTCTAACAAAAGGCTGTTTAAACAAAGTAGGTAACCAATTTGCCTATATTCCGTAAGTAATTTTCAAAGCGCGACGTCTAGGTACCGGTCAACGGCCATCGGAATACATTAGAACATTTCTACTAAATTTTCGTCCTACAGAAGGCTGAGTTTATTAGAATAGCGCGCGCATTGCGAAGCGAATCACGCGCATCGCCGCGTGCTTTGAACACCAATCGTCCACACCATGGGAACATTTTTGTCTTCCACGATATGATAATATGAGCATTCAAATATACATACTGTCCGTTAAATGCACGATAAACACCCAGAATTACAGTGAAACCTGAATGTGAGTGAGTCGTGACCGACGTGATTTGAATTTTACAAGACGGACGAAGATTTTCATGACCCTTTTTATCATAATCGTATTATAAGGAGAACAATCAACTTACCATCAGATCTTGACGTCTCGTTGGTATCGTGCCACGCTTCCACAATAAGCGTGAAGGTGCCCTGCAACATAAAACAAGCGTGTCACATTATTGCACTACAAACATGGGGGGCTTATTGGTGACTCGCACGAATTTAGGCGAATCGACAAATGAATTAACTTCCTGCGAATCGCCTCAAGAAAAAATAATATTCATTAAAAGTGTCGATTCGCCCGTTTTGGGCGAGTCACCAATAAGCCACATGGGGACAGATAAGCATCAAAATAATCTACAAGTTGTCGATAAAGGAAGTGAAACTCCAATTGTACAAGTTATTAGTCGGTCTCATGTTACGGGCGGCGTTAACTTAATTCCACCTGTCTTTTAAAATTAACTTTCACGTTAAACTCATTCAATTCCTTCACATATTCACACATTTGTTACTAAGGATTGTGTAAAGTATAATCGTTTCACTTAGTACCCACGCCTCATCCGTAAAACATACCCAAATAATCAATGTGTACATCATCTTAAACCACGAGAGACCTTTAAACATGGGCGCGGCAGTTGAGAATTTCAAATATTTCCTTTACTTTACGACAATGTTAATAGCCGACGAGTGTAAATTAACAGCATGATAGACAGGTGAACCCGGGAGCAGATGCTAACGAAATTGTTTCAATATCATGCTAAAAATAATACAAACGCAATAAGGCAATGACGCTGGCTCGCTCCGCTAACGAGTGCCTACTGGCTACACCGGCTACATCGAATGATCCCGTATCCTCGTGGTAAACGTCCACTTATAAAAAATAGGAACGAGTGCGTATCTGATATCGAGCTGTTGACATTAGTCCATGTTTACTTATAGAGGCGAAACGGCAGTCGAAAATCGATTAAAAACTTGATAACGGTGCGTGTCAACAGCTTTAAGGCGCCTGCTACGGAACTTATCAATGGGTTTTTTGTAAGTTCCGTTCATGCAAAAATGTACACCGCTCTCGGTTCATGAAATTTCTCCCACCGCGCTCAGAACCGGTCGCCGGTCATAAACACTCGATCCCGTCGATACTGGCCGGCCGGCTCACCAACTCATCGACTAGTGTTCCCGACCTTTAGTTCTCTAATCGCTGTTTAATTACACTACGGATGTGAGTTATCGATGAACAATTTTCGAATAAACGAAAATCAGTGTTACATTGCAGATTAATTCGCCCAAGAAACTTACAAATAAAACGGAGTTGTGAGTATAAAAGTTGAAACGTTGAAGGCGAGTGGAAACGCGACCCACTTCTATTACATACACAGATCGAATTCAAAACGTCTTGAACGGTGTTCATGTATCGGTGCTACAACTTTGTAGCCGGACGATATGTACAGTTCATTTTTGATACGATGATTTATAGTTATTTATCAGTTTATTAATTCAATATGCTTTAAATAATATAGTGAAGGACAGGAAGCTGCAAATAAAATGCAATTGCCTCAAAAAATATAGGCGATGAAGACTTAACTATAGACGACGATTAAAGACGGACGCGGGGGAATCTCTGAAGCTGGATTATAATTACAATAAGCATGTGACGGGTCGCAGGCGCAGCTGCGCGCGCGCCGGATACGAAGGGGTCACCGCTTAACTAATACCTCATTTGATCACCACCACCTACTTTAACGAGTGATTCAGTTTTTCCTGACAGATGTCGCCCGTCTTCAATTAAGCTCTATGAATGAAAACACTATTTGCATGCAAGAACAATAGTCTCTATTTGCATAGGAACTGATACCACGACTCTAACGAACAATGATTATTGTCGGCTGATGGAAATCAATACGAGAAATCTGACGTTTCACAACGCACGACGACGCGTCACAAAAAGCGAGCGCTTTTTCCAACATTTTTTAAACGAAGAGATCTCAATTAAACTTTCGTTACGTCCACGGTTTTGACGAATTCATAATAAGTTACGTTAAATACTTAGACAATACAAGCGGACGTGTTATCGCGTCTCTTTGAATACTAAACAGCCGAGCCCGCCCGACTGAACGAATTTGAGTCTTAAATGACACAAAATCACCATTATCAGTGTTTGAAAAGTCGATTTATCGTAAACGTTGTATCAATATAAGGAGCGAAAGACGCTTGTCAAAATACTTTATTATGATTTGTGTTGCGTGCACCCGATCAAATATGGCAAGTCGTAGTATACGCCGTATTGATTTGTTAATCGAGTATGGAGAACGCATTTCGGTCAGCTGTGGCCGGTCGTAAGTATATGCCGGTTCCCACGACAGTGACTCTCGAGCCAGCCCATAAAAAGCGGCCGACGTAAGCGTACGTGTGCAGGTAGCCTTTATAAACGTGTCGAGCTGGCGATACCGTATACTTATACAACAACTCGTTGAGACTCGTTGCCTAGACTCTGTCGGCAATTAAGGAAACGTATTAGTCCGTGTAAACCCGCCTTATTTGTGAATTGCTAATTTTATCAGTCGTCACAATTCGATGCAGTTCGCGTTTCAATTCTGAAATATTGAAGTAACACTGGCCATCATCGAGGCGTTAATTATCACCGTTCCGAATTGGAACGTGTTCTTTTTAGTTTTTTATTAATAAAAACATAATATCGGGCTGAGATCGCAGCGTATCGAGACACATTAATTTTATCCCTCGAAAGAGATGCGTTAAATTGTATTACGGAGTTGGACGGACGAATAGACTGATACCGTGGTATGAATGCTGGGGAATTATTTGATAATCGTTTTATAGGGGTGGCTAAAGAGGCTACTTCCATATCGGAGCTCGTTTCGACGTTATTTCGTTATTAATTAAAGAATCCATCGAAAGGATACGTGGGAACGGAGCTAAACTTTTATGTTTCTTATTTGTTAGCGCCATGTGTTTGGGATTTTTGAAGAACAAAAGGTATAATCAGGTGTCCAGAGAAAAGCCTCTGTTTGGGGCACGCCACGTGTTTGGGCCACTATTGTTCTGTTTATTGTTTAAGTGAAATGAAGCCGTTTCAAAATGGCAACAGATGTTTCTCTTGTTTGTTGGTTTTGGTTACAGCTTATTATTAAGCTTAACGATTAACAAAAAGGTTTGAAAGAAAATACGGGTTTCTCATCGGCGTTCTCAGCGTAAGCTGTGCGTGGTACCGCTTCAATAAAATGGAACAAGGTCACCCTACCATTGGTTTCGGTCAATAGTGTACAATATCGGAAGTATTTATATAAAACATTACAAAAAGACATTACCGTAGTTCGCTTTCGAGTATCGTTTCGACACGAGAAAATATTTGGAACACAAACACCCGGGCAAGTGGAAGAGTCGTGATTTCATATTTCACACTTTGCCAGTGTGGTAACATCGCTTTGGACAGGTTTTTTTTTCACTTATACCCCGACAAAGTTGTGGTTCAGTCAGCGTCTCAGAATCGATTGTTATCGCGCCGCAATAAGGTTTCGTATTCGATGATTGACCGAATCGATTCGTAAATCGAGTGTGGTCGAGTTGATATGTAGACAGACCCGAAGAGTTGCCAGTACAATACGTCAAATTAAAAAAGATATGCAAATTCAAGTCTGTCCGATAAATATAGAACGCGTAACTTGTTTTATTATTAAAAGCATTTCGGGCGCATTTATTTATTAATGTTTTTAATTAACTTTATCTCCTTCTATTACGGCAGCGACGAATGCGAGGTGCGTTGACCTGATGAATCATAATAATACCGAATTAGGAGGTTTTCTTGTATAATAAAAATGTTTGCAACTGTTGTAAGGATTGTGTAATAAATGTAATACCGTGTGAACGGGAGACTTCCTGTATGATATTCTCTCACAAAAAATTCAGGTCGACAGTTTATTGGCGACATGGAGTACCTACATACACATGCATTCTGTTAGAATGTTAAGCAGTTTCGTGTTAAAGTCAAGTAACTGAGCAATGTACCGAGGCTCTCTATACCGCTGTAGAATACCGTGGTCACTTCTATGGAGCTATTTAAGCGGTTAGACGTACGTTCGAACTTGGCCGGTTAATCCTTGTTGGTGTACGAGCACGTCTGCGCAAGCGCATATAGACAAAAGCGAGACGTTCTCAAAGCAACTGCGACCTCGTGGCTCATGTGAACCTACCAAGTTCCAAATAAATTGTTTAACAAGAGAAATCCTTTGTTTGTATTCGAAAATGGTATGCTTAAAAATTAAGAAGAAAAAAAAGATCGAATATGTTTTCGGTATCTGTATACTTAGTATAGATAGTTCCTTTTTTCGGGTTCCGTACCCGAGGGGTGCCAAACGGAACCCTATAACTAAGCCTCCGCTGTCCATCCGTCTGTCTGCCAGCGGGCTGTATCTCATGAACCGTAATAGCTAAACAGCAATAGACAATTTCAAGGATTATTTAGTTCTATTGACGCTCAACAAATAATAAAAAATAAATAAAGTTAGTACCTAATTAAAGGGGTCACCATACAAGAAACGTGTTTTTTCTTAGAAATTGTAATGTTAAAGTCGCGTCGCGCCTGTTTGTGAGAGCCTTAATACGGTACGGTACCCTTCGTGTGGAAGTCCGACTCGCACTAGGCCGGTTTTTATAAAAGCAATATTATTCTCATGTTAGAAGAGTTTTGGAACAGTTCCAGCAAACTAAACGCACGATTTATGACTTTATACTTAACGTGTGAATTCATAAACATTTTAGTGTTTAAAGGCTCGTTCACACCGGCGCGACTTGTCGCGCGACGCGACTTTAACAATACAATTTCTAATAAAACTTCACGATTGAACAATTGCCGGTGTCGCGTCGCGCGACAAGTCGCGCCGGTGTGAACGAGCCTTTAACAGTCGAAATTATGTCTCGGGACATTCATATTTTTATTATAATAACGCACTGCCAGTTTTTTATTCAACCACACAGGTGGCTAAATATTACTCGTTTACAAGTATAACAACTTACAAAGAAACAAAATATAACGAGAAAAGATCACACGGAACATATCATGGATGCAAACTGCAAAAAGCTCACGAGATTATTTTCATTTCCTTCGCGACGCGTCAATTAACTAATCTTTATGTCCAGGTACGACATTAAATGTTCAACCAATTAAAAGCGTTAAACATTTTCACACGCCAATCATAAATAATAACCATTAAATTGATGCTATAATAAAGTTCCAGTGTTGCCCACTAAAACCGAGAAAGTAAACACTGATGTGACCACATTCGAAAAATTAACCGACTGTTTAGTACATTATGGAAGGATTAATTACTCGAGCCCGCTTTACCGGGAAACATTAAAAAGTTGAAAAGCCAGTCGTAACTCAAACGAAATGTTATACTTTATATCTGTGACGATTATTTTACGAAACTCAGCTAGGAAACATTAAAACAGACGTAACTACTTTTTTTACCGCTAACGACCGGTCCAGTCCGTATACGACACACGAAATAAGTCAGACATTAACAATTTATTGCCCTCAATTACAATCATCGCGAAAAAAGACACTCGCAGGAGGAATTCGGGACTTTGAATCGGGGCCGAAGTGAAAAAGGGTACCCTTAATTTTCACATGGCATCACTGGCATTCGGCGACCGACGGGACTGGGCCCGCCGCTGAAGAATTCCAAAAATGAAAATGTCGGCCATAAACAACGGAACGATTTGAATGAAGCATAAGAATTAAAAAATAAAGAATCAAGGTAACAAATTTTGTGAGACATCCACGCTCGGCCCCGCTCTCTACGGTGATCTGATAAGGCCCTGAGAAGGGTTCGGCGATGAAACCGAAACCGCACTAAAAACAAACAATCTCCTGATCGGTTCATCCGGATTTTATCCGAGAATGACGCGCACAGCCTCCTTATACAAGTTTGGACATGATCCGTATATTGATATCATCTCATTTTTTTCCTTATCTACTTTGCATACGCCAGCAGTAAAACTAGACGACAACGATGAGTAATATTACCTATAATAGAAAAGTTTATATTCCAAACACGGTAATCGTATGGAAATAAAGTATTACAAGTGCCAAAAGTGATCGATCCGCAACCGTGTGAACAGTGAACATTGACGAATTGTGGCGCGTTCTGAGAAAACATCCACTTTGAATCTTCAATAAAGATGTAATCGGGGTCTAGTGTAGATTTCTGACAAATTCAAAACATTCGGTCATTCTAATTTGCAAGTTTCGCTCGCGGTGGTTCCCAGCCTATGATCGGCCTTTGACACGTCCATAAATTCGTCGAAGTATGTACGTAGGTACGTAAGTACCGGCGCTCCTCCCATACTAAATAATGGCGACGATTTATTCGCGAGGTTGCGGATACGAGTGGAGCATGTGAGCCGCTCGCACTGCGACTCACAATTCCTAGAAACTGCGCGCGTGTGATGAATAAAGTCAGGAACGCGAGGAATTTCATCATTGCAGATTTGAGGGCTTGTCGCCCTAACAGTACGTGAGAACTCACCCACACTCGCTGCCAGTAGCCAATAAAAAAGGAACGCGCCCGATCGCCTAAAACGGACGCATATTTATTTTGGAACGCGCCGCAGACTACGCTATTTATACATAATTTGAATTTTGATTGACATCGCTCAATCAGCTATTTAATCCGCGTACATATTCGTCGTTAAGAAAAAATACCAGCACGCAAATTACTTTTTGGCTACTATAATAAATCGGGCGCTTTGAACAATTTTATTAGTAGCCGTAAACGTTATAGAGACGCTGTTAAAATGTCAGAATTTGACCGTAAACGAGCGTCCATTTGAAAAAGGAGTGTTTTCTTAGCGCTCGCTCCAAGACGCGTTGTAATAACAAGGCCGGTTAACTTTTATTGTCCATTCACTCTGATGAGCTTATTCCTTTATCTCTCCTATGACTAATCATTATTTACTAGCTAGTTTTCGAATCTTGTTGTGGCGCATTGTTATTTTAGCACTGGCAATAATAGTGACGTTCGTTGACGCGTAAGTGTGTTCAGTTTATTTAGGCGGATCAGCTAGAATAGCCGAGACCGGTTAATTGATAGGTTGCTGAATACCTGTGCACTGGCTGCGAACAATGCAACCTGACTAATTATCCACGCTCCGATTGTTTAAATTTGAAACTTATGAAATCGTATTACAAGTCGTATTGTAATGGCGCTGCCGCACATATTGCTCGCAGTAACGCGCGCACACTACTTTTACGTGGAATTTCTTTCGCGATGCTTTTTTGTTTAACTTTAATTGCCGCTCGTCGGAAAGGAGAGAGATAAAAGACGCTGTCGAAGAGGGAACAACATCCAATGAGGCATTCCATAGCTTCGGTAGACTTTATTAAAAGAAGCGGATGTAGGGGTAAGTATTTTAAGAGGATCCCGACGCGAGCGGATTGGAATAAAGGAAATTATTAAGAGCTCTCTCCACGATAAAAAACTCGCTAGACGGAAGTTACTCCAACTATGGGTTTATAAAGCGTTCGACGCTCATATCGCCTTACATTATGTAGTAATAAGTCGATGATGCGTGCGAAGGTTTTACGTTTTTCGAAGTGGAAACTTATATAAGCGGCGGTCGTCGGGCGAATAATAATGCGGGGCGCGTAACCGATTACGATTCTAACGTAATTACAGACGATTTGAGGCACAAGTTTGGTCGAGGTGTGAGTTTTTACGCGACGCGCTGTGGATCATTAATTACTTTCTAATATGAACGCCGCTATCAAGCGCAAAAAGCGGCTGAGTTCACACGCGACAATGGATTAAGAACGGCATTCGTCCGACGCCGCACTGCGTGCATTACCGTACTATTGTTTTGAAATTCGAATCGAACGTGACGTCACTAAAACGTTAATTTCTGAGAATGGCACACCTGTATATTTTGTAAAAAGCGTAACCCTTCTTTGCTGTCGAAGAAAAAATTGTACACGCATGAATTGTGACCATGTAGGTACTTAACAGAAGAATTTTCATACTTTCATTTAAACGGTGTTATTCGGAGCGTGAAACTATTTTACGAAACATGCAAAATAAGTAACAATCTCTAGAATTAGTTACGCTGTTGCTTAGTCTACTTGCTCCACAATAAAGACGCGTGTTTCTTCACTTAACGACACAAATACATTAATCAGGAGCTTTTACGCCTTTTAAATAGTTCGGAAACAATGTTACGTGGAGTATTTGTTTAGTTAAATTCTACTTAAGATAATGACTTAAGTTCATTTACAACAGACCTCACAGAGGGTACGTTTCGCTCGGTTGCCATATGAAAAGTTTGTATAAAAACATGAATATGGCATTTAAGTTGGTGTTTTAATTAACCTTAATTAAGTAAAATCAGTGAGTCAACTCTCACGGTAACAAATACACTATCCTATCATTTCTGTGCTACATATGGTGGAAATGACTTCCGGAACATGAGACGCACATGGCCTGTTATTAGTGTTATCAATGACCGTCAAAATATCATCATTATGATTAGTTATTGATTAGTTCCTCTATAGATTAGAATTGTCATTTTCCTCTTTATGCATATGAAAATGACCTTTTTGAATACGTATTACCTAAAAGGGAAATTGACTTAGAAAACAGTTTTCGAAGGTAAACTTGATGATAGTCATGATTGCGGGCGCTGGAAATATGCAAGACATAATATTTTACCAGTGATGTCGAAAGTTGAAGCAACGTTGAAAAAAGTAAAATATCTATCCAGAATATTCCAGAACAAACCAAAGAAAACAGAATACAAAACAGCATGTTTCAATAAAAATAATCGACTCGCAAACAAATTAACTAAACGCAAATGATCGCAAAATATTCAGCACCTATGTCCTAAAAACAATTCTAATTTATTATTTCCTTCGCTTACAGCTTACCTGTAACTAGTTACTAACATTCCTTATCACGAAACTAAAAGAAACTCGTTATTTTTATTCAAGGTGTAACGGAATAGATAACTTAGCTAATTAAAGAATGCAGGGCCGAGGTCTCGCAGCATTAAAGGGTTAATTTTTTAGCCTTCAAATAAGTATTTTAATTTTAGATATTCGTCGCTATTTGTAACCGCTATGCATGCAAAGGTTCTATTAAAATAAATTAAACGCGCTATTTTTAAGATGGCCGCTTGATACAGGTTGATTTTTTAAGTAATTCTGGAATTAATATTTTATTTAACCTTTTGGTTCGACGTCAGTTTTTGCAAGATTGCAAATAGTAGGGGGTCCATACAGTCCCCGCCCCGTGGGAAGGTGACTTGCGAGATATTTGTGAATTATGATCAAATGACAGCGAAGAAATATGTATTTCATACTGCACTTCCTACAGCCTCTACAAACAAACGTTAATATTAGCAGCTGTTAAACAACAATAGAGATTAACTATCGAATTTATTGAACTGCGTAACAATAGATGATGGACAAATTTATTAAGATAAAACACAATGCCGTCTATGAGTAACATCACGCAACACGGATCTTGGATCCATAAAAAGTATAGTTCACGGCCAGCGCAGCGTAATGCTATGCGCGCGCGCCGGGCGCCGCACATGCGCGGAAGTACACTTTGACATTTTGCGCTCTCTCCGCTAAGCAGGTGTAAAATACACAATTGCATAAGCTCAACATTTTTTCGCATTAAAACGGCAGCGAGTAACGGTTGTACGGAGCGCTGGTGAATGGGCCCGTTCATGCCGTGGGGTGTACACCCCTGGCATTAAGGGCAAGTATCGTTGACCTTTCCTCCTATCCGCGATGTAAGCGAGGCATTAGCCCGCTCTCGTACGTGCGAAGACTCGCTCATAATCCGGTCCTCACCTCTTTGACATCCGGACTGCCTAACGGGCCTCTAAGAGCGCATTACAATATAAAACTTGTGATTTAAAAACACAAATTGTTTGAGAGTGAAATAAATGAAATCCCACCGCCGAGCCGCTAGCAGAGCGACTGCATACAAATGAGATTTCTTTTTGGAGTGAGCCATCTCTTTCTCTAAACGCTGCATGATAAATCGTTTCTATGCGTCGTTAACGCGCGCGCCGGTTTACTTGTAATTTCACTGTTCGATGTTGTCAGTAATATTAATATGCTCATGACCTATTATCGTGCGGGTCAAATCTCCTTACGGGTCTAGTACCGATTTATTTCACAAGGGATCAGATAAAGTTCGGATGCAGTTGCGTTTAAGATTACTTCAGCGGGGTTGTATTACAGCAGGCCCGTTAGTGACCGCGCAATGGCTGGTTCATGTTTCAAAATATTGTGATGCTGGCCATCGAGAATTCGATGAGTAAATTAAATGTCAAATTCGAAAATCGAGCGAATGCAAACGTCTCGGCGCGCCCGTTCACCTGCCGGGCCGGTCACGAAGCCAGCGTGCGGAACGTACCATATACTAACACATTACGCGGTACATATTTATTCGTGCGCGCGATATGCCTCGTAAAACAGGCGCTTCTCTGGCCGACGATGACCTCATTGTGAGAAAAAATCCAAGTCAGCTTCAACTAATAATGCTAGGGGCAGATTGTATTATTTAAATGAGACGCATCCAACTGGAACCTTATCGGTAAGCAGCGAGGCGTATGGCTCATATCCTCAGGGCACAGGATTTCAACAATTTAGCGACATATGGAACCGCAGCATATGGGTGACTTCTCAATGTCCGACTGGCTGGAGTAAGATAAACTGCATATGGCGTGGAATCGACAACGTCAACGTCTAGCTTAGCCTGTCACTTTTGAAATTTGATAGATTAAACCATTCTGCGGGCCGCTTTCGCTCAATTGATCGCATGTCAACACATGCCTCGCAATAGAGAGCTCTATGTGAATTTAAACAGGAAGTTTCAATTTAGCGCCAATTCATTCGGAATGATAGCGGCAGTTACCGGACGCACATCCACTATCCGAAAAAAGTTTTAAATTTCGTCTATGCTCAGATGGCTCTACCTGCAGTTTCGTTTAGTTACCAAATGTCACGTTTTCTCCAGATGGTCCGAGCTTGTGCAAGCGGCCGAGCTTAGGTCCGATTGTTTGCTCAAACATTACGAGACGGTACGACATTTGAAGCGGGCCGCTAAATAAAATACAAATAGCACTCGAAACCTCTAGGTCCACACGAGGCCTGTGTAAACCGTAGACAATTGACGCCGAGCGAAATAACCGTAACTAAGGTCCAATTAAGACGTCCGTTATCCTTGGAATCGAGATAGATCTAAGCGCGATCTGTAAATAAATAACATGTAATTACAATATCGAATCACGATCCCGGCCGGCCTCTGCGCTCTAATCGCCGGTGAAGATGAGAACGCAGCCACGACGAAGGCTAACCGACTACGTCTAATAACATACGACTGCCCGTACAGAGAGCGACTTCATAATTAATTAAAAATGAACCATTGAACGCTGTGATCCTCCCACGCGGCTGCTCGTTAAACCATCATGTATTCTTATCGTCATCGCTTCTGTCAAATTTGAATATAGAATCCCTTAATTTCTTTTTTACTATTATTTACGGCGAATGAGATGGTCCGCGGTCTCCGCGTGGATTATTGGAATTTGAACGTTGGTAACATCCATCGCGTTGATTTATTGATGTAGGGCTGCTACTTAAAGCTTCTTTTACGACGTATTGATTTTACTGTTGCCTACAAAATTAATGAGGTGTTGTTTACGAAACGTCAATACGAACTACGAGTACTAAAGACTTATTTTAAGACACTCACCGGCCATGTAAAGTCGAAGGGGAACACGATGGGATTGCTAAATCCTTCCACGTGGAGGTTGGGCACATCCAATGAGTTGCCGCCCAACACAGGCGTTGTGATGTCACCGAAGGTACACGGTGACGTCGTGTCGATGTTAGCTTGATATATCTTGAGGCACACTCGGAATTTAGTCCTGCACGGCGCCAAACACGGCGCGTCACTATTTGAGGAACCATCACAGCACTGCCCACTACTTAACCTACCCAATGAGTTCGTAAAACTTTTTATCCTAAGTTCGAAGGAACCAGACGTCAGCACCTGGAAAGAGAAAACAAACATTGTAGTTACTTGTGTCACAAACGAAGGTAAAAGTAAAGATTAAGTGAGTCAATATATCAGATTCAGTGTGACAACACAAACAGACTGGCCATACAGCTTTCATCGCCCCAAAGATTTAATCCTCAAACAAACTATTTGCACAACTGTCCGCGCGATCGATCCCGTTGAGACATTAACGGTTTTACTGGACACAGTTTATGTAGGTCGCTCAAAAATGGGGTTGCATGTAACAACGCGTGTGGGGTGAACACGGTGACACCCCTATGAATCGAATTTCGAACGTTAGTGACGTAAAAAGACTTTTTTTGATAATCGAACTGTCAAATAATGGCGCCCCCCCGCTTTGTTTTAAACGATCGTAGTTTAAGACTACCGATTTTGATGAAAAACTTGGATATTTTAATGTGCGATGATAGATAAGTAGTCGTCAACGAAGCGACTTGAATTCCCCTGGGTTTTTTGTACTGTATGAATAATAATAACTGGTTTTTGTTGCCCTCCAGGGTGCACAACCCTTATATTAATAAAAGAATGCAGTTGCTCGCATTTGCAGTGCATGTAGGGTCAACAAGTTTTAAGACTGCATTAGGGAGCGAGCGTAATGTTAGCATTTTATAAGCACAACTGCATACTTTTACATCAAATAAAACAATTACGTACTGGTGCTGGTACACCGTTATATTAAATTTTAGTTACAGGAAAATGATACCATGAACCAAGTTTTTTTACTTGAAAAATTTGATTTTTTTAAAGCCAAACATCATTGTTAATAAATAGGCTCAGCTTATAAAAGTTAAGTCAAAAAGCCTATCCTGTTTTATATGGCATCGGAAGGAAGTGGTTCGTATTAAATTATGGCGGCCATGTCTTGGCAAATCATTACCGGCGACTACTATGTTGCGCGCGCGCAGTATAAACTTTATGAAATAAAAAAGATTTTAAAAAGAGAATCATTTCCGGCGCTTTCGCTCTAATTGATTATTTATTTAGTTGACTATACTAGAACAATAAATTACATTCATAAAACTTTAGTATGGCTCTCGTTAAATCATGACGCGTTTTGAATCATTAAATAGACTTGTTAATGACATAGAATGCTTATGAAACTTAGATATTTTTTTTAATATTTTAAGTAAATTAATATTATACAAATATTTTTTTGTTGGTATGCCTTCATCTCATTATTAATATCCCCGACCCCTGACATCATATAAGGCAATGTAAATCTTGAATTAAAGTTGAAAAATAATTTATATTAGTCAGATTCCGGCCTTGCTGTAACATACAGAACTTTTTGCATAGCAAAAGGATTATGACTAAAGTCAGCTTTCCTAATTAGTTTCCCACGAATATGACCTTCAGTGTGCATTGTCAAAAGATTACAAGCGACAGACAGAACAATGATCCATTCAGTGGAGTCTTATCTTGCACAGACGGTGTGTCTAACCATGTCAAAAATCAGCCTCCGTTTAAATAATACTGCGGTAAAAAATACACCAGATTTCAACCAACTTCCTGCGCCTGCGACAGGGGTTAAAATCATCTAGATGTGTATCCGACCGCGCGAAACGTATCGCCCTCTCTTTCTTTTAACCTAGGAGAAAAGAGTATGGAATACCACTCAAGTCACACATCCACGTGGTTGTCAGGTAGGAGCGGAACCAAAAAAATGCTTTAAAAAAGATACGCAGCACTCTAAACATCCCCTTTTTTGTCGATCAATTGTTTATAAACGAGTTATAGAAGCAGAGAATTTGATGAACTGTGGCTTACTGTTTTATGTTTTAATGTTGTTTTCACAAAAAGCATTAAAGATAAATTATGATAAGTTGTTCATGTCAATAAGTTAGTGAATTACGGTAAATAAAAAAAGTGTGTTAAAAACCGAGCGGGAAGCGAGCGGTCGTCGGCTCGCCCGGGGCTGGCAACAAACCAACAATTAAATAATACTTACCGGACTACCGAATAAGTTATGTTTTATTATATCTTCGGGCGGATTTGACGCGCTGACTGCCTGATTGATGTTGTTTAAACTATATTTTAAAAGGCGCTAAGCTTTATCGACATTTTGTCGCTGCTTTTATTTGACTATAAAAAGTTTATCCGATTCTGTGCTTAGAATTCTTCATAACACGTTCTATTCTAATAAATTAACGTAGCAAGTAGTGTCGATAGCAGCTTGTACAATCGATGTAGCAACCTATTACTACAAACTGAACTTGAATGTGTGTCAGTAATCATCAATTACACGAGCGTCTAATTCATTTAACAAATCAATACAAGTTAATGCATTCGACGTTAAAGTCGTGAACATCAAATATTTTTTTAACATGATGAAAGGAAAGTACTGGGTGGGACGTGTAACATTAATCGCGCTGAGCGAACCATCAAGCATCAAGCAAACCATCCAAATTGATTTGAATACCTAATCGTTGATATCGTAATAACATTTCAGGTTTCATTGATTCTTTCTTATTTTAATTGCGCCAGAATCACGATCTAGACATATTTTCCAAACAAAATTACTGTGTCAAAATGATTTATTGAACACTTACTAAGCGGATGCGACTTGCCTACCTTTCGGTTTGGAGTCGAAACGTATTTTATAAACTCACTTATTGGACGAGATAATAAGGAGTAATAATGTGAACGCTATTGTATGTAAGTAAGGCAACAGAGTAAACACTCGTTCAAGCAGGTTGAACGTAGTCTAAAAATAACACAAATAATGAAACACAGGGGAATGTTTTTCATCTCTCCCGTTATACACACGCGAAATGTGTTAAAATAAACACCAAAACAGAGTCTTTTAATAGCGCGACGATGTGGCCAGTGCATCAATTCGCAATTCAAATTTAAATTTGGAATCATCGAGTATGATTTATTTTTTCATTTAAGTTTTTCAGCGTACGTTTTCTACACATGCCATAAAGATGTTCTGTCCTAAAATAGAACGGCGGGCGCGAGATCGAATTAATTGCACATGGAAAAAACTATTATATTTGTCCTCTAGCAGCTGATGAATGAACGCTGTTACTAATTGGTTTTCTGACCTGACTTTTCAGAGAACTTGGTTTCAATGTTGGTATTGTGTCGAGGGGAACGCGCTGGGTTGGCTCACAAAGGGCGTTCCGTTTCATGGAACGTCTTTAGAAGAAAATAAACGGCGTCTTTTATAAAACGTCCCGATATTTAGCCGTGCGACAAATGTTGCCATCTCCTTTGTGTCGATTTGCTGGCAGCTGTACCGACACAAAAGAAACTTACGATCTAAGTCTGGAATTTGAAATTAACGGAGAATCATGAGCGTGGAACGTAATAGGCCCCGTAGATTGCCTGGAACGTATATGGAAAGCGCATAATAAGGTATTTTGCGGTTATTTAAGCGTGTTGCACAAGCGAATTGAGATTTCGTGCGTTGGTGTACGGAGCGCTATGATCGGAGTCGTGTACTCTCTTATATCGTAAACCAGATCTTCTTGCTTGAATTGTTATTGGGATTATACGTGTGAACCTCTCACTGTGGAGATTGAATACGGAACTTATTAAAATTCTTTCGGGTTTTAACTTTTTTGTTCAACTACCGAAATAATGAATGTCATCGAGTTTTGGACACACATAAATCAGTTTAAAATAACTTGTGTAAAGTTATAACTTTTAAGGTACCTAGCAGCAATCTTACTAAATTTTCAAATGAATCATATCAATCTGTGATACAAGTTGATACTACTAGAAGCGATGCGTAGAGGAAGGCATGGAATTATTTTCAATGTAACTGAGATCATCCATTGCACATCGTAATTCGCTGCAACGTTATGAAACGGTATAATACAGTCGACCACAGTTCCGTTTGGTTACCACTTTAAGTACATAGGAAGATTTAGATGCAGTTACGAAATAACGAGCATGTAATCTTATTCTCATTACGCGTTTAATTATTTCTTAATTGACGCCCACACAGCAAGTAATAACTTATTCGCAGCTTCAAATATGAGCGAGTATTCATAACTGTCAACTTATGGCCTTAACTTTCAACCCACGTGTAATAGAAGACCCGACTCATCACTTCGCTATGCCTGAAGCATTGTGCTTGTGCAACCTACACCATGTTACCGGCATCGCTGACACATTTACCCAATTCGGAGTTAAATAATTTGCACGGGCAACACTAAACAATAGAACCTTAAATTAGAAGGTTACTGGCTGAATTACGCGGCATCCGATAAATTTCGAAATTTGAAAACGAACGAGCGCCCTACCACAGACGTTGCGCACTCATTCCGAAATAGGGTTGAATTATTTACTTATTTACAAACACATTTATGGTAATGGTTTATCGCGGAGCACATCATTCAGCAGTATCCTTTGATAATTTCGCACAAGAAAGCTAACCATTGCGTCTGTTTATAAATAATACATAATATTGACTTCCCCGAGCATCCAGTTCGGTTACATTGCGTAATAATCTGATCAATGGTCCTGGCAGCCATGTTAGTTTTTAACGAATGTCACTGGGAATCAATTAGACGTCCGGTCCGGATTGAAACACAAAAACTTATAAATTTTGATAGCCCTATATAGGACTGTAATGAGCGGCTGTTCGACTGATGCCAATTGTGTTAAATGGCATAATAATTTTTAGTATTTGGACAGTTTTGTCTTGGACAGTCTTGAGCTTTTGAACAAGATATCTTTTAGAATCTATTGAGTGACGCACGCGCCGCACAATCGGTCATTACATACTCATCACAATGAGACGAAAACAAAAAATTTCACATAGTTAAGCTGTTAAAAACCGGCGATTATACGATTTCGTATAAAGTCTCTTATAATTGAGTCGGTTCTCATAGAACAAAAACCGTTTTGGACAATGGACGAAATTATAACAGGGTTAAAAACCTACCGTTAAGGAGTTTCACATACTTAAATAGTTATTGCTACTAACATGACATATGACGATTAATTTATATTGTACTTTTGTTAGAATTCTGTGTGATTTTTTCGTAAATGAGAGTCTACAGCAGCAGGTGGTTTTTTATCAAAAGGCATTTATACAAAATTGTTGAGAAATCGCAGTGAAAACTATGTAAGTAGCGAGTATTTGTTAACTAAATTGTTTCTGCATATAAAATTAACACCGGTTGCCCAACTTTATGAAGTAAACTTTACGGTACGAGAATACCTAGATGTATGGAAATTACGGTCTAACAATTTTTATTATAAATAGTTCAAATGCCTGGCTGTTCGTTTTTATCTAGTTAGCCATTTAATAAGTAACTAATGGAATTAAATTCTGTAGCATTTCCGTCTAAAATGTATCAAGCTTAGAAACTTTTTAAGTAGCCACATAACAGTATCGTCTAGTTTAATATGAGGATAGAGCAGTAAAAATGACCATTAAAATGGCTGGTTTACTCTGATAACCAACTCACGAGTCGGAATTGAACTTTCAATCAACATGTCAGGCCGGCAATTAGAATTCGTGTGCTCGAGTTGAGTGGATTGTGAAAAAAGCAGATGTTAGTGTGTTTAAGAGTTGCCATTAATGACTGCACCTGCTCTTGTAATATTACCGGGGTTACCAGTTTCAAAGTCATTTAACTTCCTTTATAATTAACAAACGAGATTTTATTAATATTCGTGTTAAGTTACTTTTAAGTTAGTGACACTTTTACAACATTAACTGTAACACATGGCAACCCTAAGCATACCTAGACAAGTGCTACACTCCACACATAGACAGATACACACCTAAAATTGAAATTTATGTCGATTATATCACAAATCGTAACGCAATCATACACGCACAAGTTTAGTTAACGTTCCATGCGAGCTATGACATGCTATGTCCTAGATTTGCGACAGGTAGACGCCGAGCGTAATCAAGAATATGTTATAGAATGCAACCTGCAACAATGTCGTACATATTGCATTAAAAATATCTACTCACTCATTTATACCTGGAAAATAAGGATACGGACGTTTAACAGCCTATCCTCTGAATAATTTCTCAGGGATAAACGCGATCACGAATCGAACCGAGCAACCTTCAGTGAATTATTTACTTATTTGAAATTGGAAATTATTACGTTGCGGTTTTCGGACAGACGTGTTTCCGACGCCGCTTCCGATCAAAAAGGCGGTGGAATGATCACGCGATTCGAGTTTCGAACGCGATCAAAGAAAGAATAATGCAGCTGAATTAGCTACCGTATTGCACGTGGGGGTAAAAAAAAGAAAAATCCGGACATCGATTCTCCTACGGATGTATCGAGTATAAAGAATCGAGTTGACTGATCGGTGGGACAATTACATCAATGCATGATCGTCGTCACGTAGACGGGACCAGGGGCAAGACAAACCTGTCCTGAGCGGTGGTGCGCAAAATACCGTTTTTTTATGAAACAACGCGACTTCATTCATAATGTATTATAGCGCCTTGAAAACTCACTCGCACGCATACACACGCACAGGACTATAAATAAATAGCTACACCATGTATGCTGGTGTGAAGCGGACCCACTATTTAATTAAACCTGATTGGCCCAGCAGAAAAACAATTAAAACAGCAATTGACGAGAAAAAGTGCACAAAAATCTCACGGATCAGCCGGAGTTGGGGATCAATTCCCGACACACCGGTTGTCCGGGGCCGAGTTTTATTAATATTCGTATGTAACAAAGTGCATGTGTTTGTGATATTAACGGTACATTTTGCGAACACATTAATAACTATTCGTTCACAGTGCGCACACGCACGCATTGGGGAATAGTTCCCTCGTTGTAAATTACCCTCGGAGACCGGTAAACGATGCGGGAGAACAAAAAGTCAGCCGAGACAAGTATCGATTTTTTATTATTATTATCGGGCTGTTGTTGACATTTCGATACTTCGGTAGCGCTTGTAAACGGGCTTTACTTGAGACTGTCGGGAAAAGGAAAGGCGGAGATCGAGATCTACATATCGATTAAGAAAAGTATCGAGTCGGTTTTGTACCAATGGTTGAGGTGAATCATGCGATGAGCTTTTCTTGAGCTTGTTCAAGATGTACTCGTAGATGTTCTCCGTATAAATAAACATCGAGTATCTCCGCCCATTGGACTGAAAGGCTACCTACACTCGATTGATTGATACGTTTCCTTTAGACGTTAATGAGGCAAATAACGAAGCTAATTAAGTCTACGTTTATCGATAAGCCAGTCTACTTAATATCGAATATAAAGTGATGCGATAAAAAGTACGAAAGTTTCATGAACTGTGAAGTTCACACGTCACCGTGCTGGGCACTCACGGCAACCCTTGGTAGGACAAGTAACCTTGACCGGTTCATAGGGCGATGACCTCATATTACTCTACATATTTACAGTCTGCCACCTTGTGTCACTTTTCTTAGAACTTTCATCTAGAGCGCATTGTTTATGTACGTCCTGTTTTACAGCTTTCGGCGCCTATTTACCGGCGATTAGCGATGGTCAATAAACACGCAAAGGGTTCTGTCGTGTAAACTAGACCGAACTACTAACCCTGCCCGAAATATCGCGCGCCTTGAGAGTCGTCTGGAAGAGTTATTCCTGTCGTTGGTGCATACAGATCGTCGCGAATACGTCTCGTCTCGACTCGAAGTCTCGAATCCACCGCAAAGCCTCGGAATGCATCTAATTTTAAAACGAAGAGGCTCGCGACCTAGCTGACCCCGCGCGCCGGTCGTATTAAAACCTGAACTTTCTTTATAACTATGTACCTATGTTTGCTCGGTAAACGTATCGGACACACACAGGCGCGGAGGAGTCGGCGAGCGAGCCGCGGCCGGTCACGACTGCGAGGCTAACCTACACTACACCCTCGCTCCCGAGCACTATCCAGGACGATCTGCTAGGCCGGTCCTCGGCCACGCTCGTGGGAAACTATCGCCTAGTGCACAGCGGTCGCACCTACACCCGCCGGTTTGCATCGCTGCCTTGTTTATGAGAAGCGATGCGAACCACGAGTTTTCGATGGGATTACGCCGATGCGAAACGTAAACAAACGGGGATTCGCGGTTTTCGGTGTCGATATCAGTACCTGGGGTAGAAACCCTAGCAGGGCGATGAGCACCGCGGGGGCGCGCATGCTGGCGCGTCCGGGCTAGCGGCGCCGGGGCATACGTCGGGACCGTACCCGGTCGTCAGCACTCGAAGGTAGATCCGCAGTAATCCATCACTTGCACATGTATGCACTGAGCGTTTCACTGCAAGTCACACAGCACAAGAATCGAGATGTCACTGGTCGCTCATGGGCTACGGCGAACCGGTCGCGGGATCGTTCACTACGTTCGAAACGCGCGCGTCGCGTGTAGTGGCGTACAGAGCCTTAATAACGTGTTGTCGCGGCGGCGCGTGACAGCGGACTGAAGGGCGGGTGGCGGCCGCGGTGCGGGCAGCGCGCACCTGGCGCGTGGCGCGCCGGGCGCCGAGAGATGGCGCTGCGCGGCGCATCTGCCGGCGGTCTACCCCGCGCGCCCCGCGCACCGCCCGCGCTCGCCGGCGCGCACTCGACTAGAAAATACACGGAAAACAGCCCATGTACTGTATGCGAACACGTGCCCCTGTGTAAGAACTTCGGAGATGAATAGACTGCAGTTTTTTTTTTTAATAATTATTTAAAGACGACACGTCTCGTCAAAACAATTTATAATGTTCGAGTACCGGTATATCGCTTTAATAAGTGGCTGTTATTTTTTATAGCAAACAAAAATTTTATTAACTTAGGTATATATGCTTTGTTTAGTAGGTACCGACAATATTTAGGTTTTATTTACAAGTAGACGAATGGTACCTAATATTCAGGATGTTTTTTTTCAAGCCTTTTGCCTTACATTCTGAACTAGGTCTAAGAGATACACGCTTAAATGAAACATGGGAAGAATTAATAGGTAGGCAGGTAGGTACTGAATAGGGGTAGTGAATTACTTACAATGTTTATCCCTCTTATGTAGGTACCTAACAATTCCCATGTGGGCTCCAAGAATAGAATACACTACATATAAATATAATACGAAGGCATCATATTAAATAAGCTTTAATAAAACTTGCAGACCGAAATAGTTTCGAAAGAGTAGGTAGGTACGAAGACTTTCATAATAATTATTACACATCTCTCAGCATTGTGTATTAATGTAGGTACATGTGAAGTGAATAGGGGCAAGTCTTACCCCAAAACTATCTCTTACTTCAGGCTGCTACAGTGAAAAACAACCGGACGACCGAACGCACTTTTTTGGCTGAAAAATACGTTTGACTATCTATTATTGTACATTGTAACAGCGAATCAATTTTTCACGCCTCTCCCTTATGACCTAGGCCAAATATTTTTTGATATTCGTATAGCTCATGCATGACATACAGAGGTGCCATACAGATTATGAATTAAAAATATTTAAAAAAAAGACGCTGGCTAAAGCTGGGAAATTAATAAGACGGTGCCATAACATCTTTAAAAAAAGGCGTGTTATAAAGACAGTGTTTTTGCAGTTATATTAAAAAATAACAAGTTTGAAAAAAGAACGGGCGCAAAGCGAATGGCGTGATAACGTTTCATTTTACTGATGCAAATTTTTGTAAATCTCCACAATTATTGGCAGCTGCATCAACCGATAAGAGAATGATAAACATATTCATGAAGAAGCCCAAGGGCTGAATGAATGATTTATATTAAAAAGAATATTTAAAAAACCATTCGTTCAATCGTTCCCCAGTGTGATAAACGCCGGTAGCAATGAACGATTGAGGTCATTATTTTAATTTGTCTCGTTAGCTTTTTACTAGTTAAATTTTTTGATAAATTGAATTGATAGTTCTTATGTCAATAATATTTTTTTTTGTTTTATTATATTTATCTGACTAGTTTTATCTGTGAGAATCAAAGTTTTTTTGATTGAACATTAAAATTATATTTAATTAAATTAAGGATAGATTCAAACGGTGGGCCGTTTTAATTAAAAGTTGATTTATCTACAAATAAATGTACTTATATTACTAAATACTAGAGTGGGTACGTAAAAAACTAAAAAAAAAATATAGATCCTGCTCAATTAAATCCCATAACAATGACATCAACAAAGATTGATCTTTTCTTTTCTGCAATGGCGTGAAGCCAACCTGTTAAAAAAAACTGGCACTGACCTTCAGTAGCCCCAACCGTAGTCGCGTAGCCCACTTTGACATACAATCCCGTAGCAACTTAGTAGCCGAGATCGAACAAAAAACTACAAAAAAAATGTCAAATGTTTTTTTTTTTACAAAACAGTTTATTAACCCTACACCAAAGAGTCACGGAAAAATAGGTAACCACTAATTTGTTAATCGCACTTCGTACAACTAATAACCTAGTTTTATTGGTCGTTGAGGCCACGCCTTTATCTACCGCCGCTATAGCCTTATTTTATTTAGTTCACTCCGCATGGCCAAAAGGCCATTGTAGTCAATTGGT
This sequence comes from Eupsilia transversa, assembly GCA_914767815.1. NCBI lineage: Eukaryota > Metazoa > Arthropoda > Insecta > Lepidoptera > Noctuidae > Eupsilia > Eupsilia transversa. Next base: position 7,354,724 of record OU611893.1, on the reverse strand, counting down.
AGTCTAATTATTATTACTAATTATATTATACTAACATGATCATCTGGGAATGCGATGAATATTTCTGTAGCTGTTTACCTTGGCGACGTTGTTTTGTTCAACTTTTTTTGTTTTTCTTTTTTAAGTTGGTGTGATACAACACGGTGCAGCCATGGTGGATGCATTATGTTACCTAATTTAAAGGAAAATTAGGAAAAAAAAGACAGAAAAAAAAAAGTTAAATGAATGAAAGGCACCAATCCCACCGTGGACCGTGGTCGATAAATCGAATGAACCCCAAGATTTGCACTAGCCCCTGGAGCCTCATGCTTCATGGGATGAGTTCCTGTCTGTACCTACTGTCATAAATATTATGAATCTCTAATGTTAGGTACTAGGTAGAATACTAACCCCTCTTTTTAGAAATTATAATTGATTGAGATAGCGATCCATGTCTTGAAGTTATGACACAATTAATTTGCCTAGCCATTTCCCAACTATGTTGGGGTCGGCTTCCAGTCTAACCGGATGCAGCTGAAAACCAGTATTTTACATGGAGCGACTGCCTACACGACTTCCACAACCCAGTTACTGGGTAACATGATACCCCTTGGTAAGACTTGTTGTCAGACTTTCGGGCTTCAGACTACCCGTAACGACTGATAAAGATCTACGAATGAGAGCCAGGACCAACTATTATTTAGCCACCAGCCCTCTATATGTCTTAAGGCTCATGTCATATGCATACTGGCGCGACGCGACATGGAAATTGTATTGTTAAACTCGCGTCTCGCTTGTTTGCTAGCTTTTATGACACATATATAGATCCATAATTCAATCAAACCAGTTTCAGGAGTTTACCCCTGAATTATATGCATGTATTTATTTAAAAATGCTTAGTCTGCAATTGAAAACCTCCTCCTTTTTAGTCTATTAAAAAAAAAAAAAAAACTAGCTCTAGTTCCGGATTTATCACGATGGTAGTCTAGCTGGCAGATTAAATCTAACAATAATTAAGTAGTACGTTTTACAGGACTCATCGTCTGCATTAGTCAATTATATTAATTAAAAGCTTTAATAGACCTGAGAAAGGAATAATTAGCGGCTTATCTCGCGCACATGTCGTAAAGCATGTGTAATTTTGTCTATGTGTAGAGCCGCAGGTTTTAGCGCGCTATTGTGTGTGTTACATTGTCTATGGGTATTACTTTGACAATGTAGCACTTTGTTGTACGGATTACTCTCTGAACAAGGAGAAAGCTGGAGTTTTTGGGTTTAATAAAGAGTTCCACTAGAGAGTTAGGTAGGTATTAGTTATTTATGCAACTGTTGTATAATACCTAATTATAACAGTTGCATACAAGACTTTATCTACACCCATGATATGAATCCTCTGTAAAAGTTTCTGAAATAATTAGCTATTGCTAACATTAAACCGACCATAGCCCGTACCCGCCAAACGTGACGTATCGTATTTTGGAAAATGTGTGACTGTGACATGTCAGCGTGGGGGTCTGCAGCACCCGCTGTCCGGAAGGTATCGAAGGAGCAAACGAGTTGCATTATGAAATTTAGTACAACATTATAACACTCGTTTGGATGATATAATGGTTACTATGACAATGGTCGTTTTAATGCTGGCAATAAGCTAACTCTTTCCGAAACTTTTATAGAGGATTTATAGCATGGGAGTAGATAAAGCATATTATAGTAGTGGAGAATAGGGTAAACGGGAACTCTGCACAATAAAAATCGTCTTAGGTTCTTTCGATTGGCGTCTGTTCTGAAGTTTAAGCTACGGTGACAAATCAAAGACTAAACTTTTTGAATTTATAATTGCTGTGGAATAAGTTTCCAATAAAGAAATTAGCACCTTGGTTTCAGGTTAATGATTAAAAATAGGTATATATTGAGGTTGTTTTTATCGCATTTAAAAGCTTATTACAGGCTGTTTTATCTTTAAAGAATGAACACTACGTAATATTATTTTAATCTGAATTCTATCAAAAGTTACACGTGTATAAAGACTAGGGTCACAGACAAACACATGAAAGCATTCCCAGGGGAAATTGTCCTAATTAGTAATAAGCCTAATTAAAGTCTAGACTCACCCAGCCAAGGGCAAGCCCAAATAACAAGTACTTACCCAAATAGGTACACTACCTACTGTGTAAGTACCTTTCTACTTATACCTAGCAGCACAATTTTTTTCTGACTTTTAAAAATGCCGTGGGACTATCGTAAACTTTGGAAACTATATCTCGATTTTTATAACTGAGCGCTTGAAGCTGTCAAAATCGTAGGTTGTTTGTTAGTATTGAATTCACCCGCACGGTAACCTCCTCAGAGTCCTCAGTTCCCCGATGCCTCTTGATACGGTCTACATCTACACAACTCGTTTCGTCTCCACAGTTCTGTCATATTATTCGGATATTATTTAAACCACATTATACTGTATTATTTTGACGTTGACAGGCGCACAGATAAAAAAATCGGGTTATACCTAGTACTTATTTGCTTATACGAGTATATATACCTACCTACATATTATTAAAACGTCGGTTTTCGTGTCTGCCTGTGTGACTGCGATGTTATTCTAACTTCGCAACGGATTTTAATGCGGTTTTCACCATAATTTATAGAATTTATTCTGGATTGATTATGCGTACCTACTTATATCATCATTCTGCTCTTATCCCGATTAATTTGGGGTCGGCGCAACATGTCTTTTTCTTTCATACTTCTCTATTGGTCGTCATCTCGGTTGGTAGTCACACCTTTTCTAGCCACAGTCATCTTTCACACAGTCTCCATCGTGTCTTTGGTCTTCCCATAATCTTATAGCCATCGACATTCATACTCAAAACTTTCCATCATTCCTCCGCATCATACTATGACAACCGATTTCCTACCTAAGTAGGAAATCCTACATAATGAACTGAAATATTATAACTTTTGAAGTCCTAAAAACTGCGCGAAGCCGGGGCGGGTCGCTAGTTTCTAATGAAATAATATGATGACTCATCAGCTAGCTAGATTGTAAAATATTTTCGCTGAAACTTGTGGTGCGCGTAGGCATCTTATGCCTATCGGGACGTGGGATCCTATTTTATGATCAATTCATATAACTACGTTGTTCTCTCAAGTTTTCTGACGTTAAATAGTAAGTATTGTTATTTTATTAACCCGTTCAGTTTTCCCTTTGTTTCGGTATCCAATCCCTAAAAACTTTGAAAATTTTATGCCTGAAGTTCTCAAGTTGATAGACAGTAATTTGACGATCTTCTTCACGGCACACTTCAAATCTATTCTCATCAGGTACCAATCACACTAACTTAACTGTGCTTAACCCTTTAATCATCATAAACAAGCTGCCCTTTATTAAATATTATTCAATTAACAATAAATGCGATCGGAAATATAGATCAAAACAATAATTATCAGCAATAAGATCTAGGAAATAAAAATATATAATTAACGATACCTACTAATCTGTCGGTTGTAAACCGTTTCCTTCGTCTAATAAAATTTGAATTACGAAATAAGTAGATGAGATGATTTGATATAATCGCACTTCTTTTATTTCAAAGTTCAGACTCGTCAAACAAAGATACTGCAATTCGAATTAATTAAACCTCCCATTGATTATCACATATTTGAATAAAGCTTATTGTCAATAATATAGCGTGTTGTGGAACAATAACATTAGAGGTGGTTAAACAAAGAATCATTGACGCACCACACCTACGTTTAACCACGCCCAACACGCTCGATTCAGACCCTGACATAGAAAAGAGTTTTTGAGTTATGCAGGAATATTTGAAAACTTTTTGGTTGGTTGGCTGACCTATTTTGTTGCCTGATAAAAATTGTCTCTGATCGACTAACAATGACACTAAAGCCCGGGTCTGCTGCGCCATGTATGGATGTTTTAAAAACATCAAACATGAACCAATCAAATCGCTTCGTGTTTGACTTGCGGATGCCTGATTGGTTCGTGTTTGATGTTTTTGGCGCAGCAGACCCGACTTAAGAAGCGCGGGAAATAGAGCCTTTACTTTATTTACGAGTTTTCAAAAACAGTCCTTTGTTTCATGAGAGTGAGTTTTCCAACTTTTCTAAATTAAGATTTATTGAGAAATAAAAGTATTATGTGTGGCTCAGAAATCTAAGGACAATAAGAAACAGAAGAAATCTAGCGTACCTAAACTTACGCTTCGTTTTGTCAAATCGCGTAAAATTTTGACGGATCAAAACGTAAGGTTACGCTAAGTTTCGTCTCCGTCGGTAACTTATCCTAAGATCTAGGTAAGCATGAGCTTACGCGTTGCTCATTGACATAAAAGGTAATTTTTGCTCCCCAATTTACGTTCCTATGGAAACCCAATTAATTGGTCGAACTCACTAAGGCAGCAACAAATTTACATTTCACTTAGAAAATTCAGTTGACATGGAACACCTCCCACGCGCTTGCCTGAAAGTTGGCAAGTACAATGTTCCGAAATATTACATAGTTTACTTCGTTCCGTTCATTCTTTTTGCAATTTACTGTTAAAACATAGTGTTCCTGGTAGTCCATGTATCATACTGGCACAGCTAAGCAAACGCTACAGTCGATCCCATTTTTCAGTTAGATACAGTTCAGCCGGCTTTCTGTGCGTCATCCCACTTGATTGATACTAATGAGAATGACAGTAGCTCATTTCACCTAAGGAGATTTTTACAGAATAGTGCTGGTCGCTTACCGCTTCTCTTCCACATAATGACCAATACTTCATTTACAAAAAAAAATCCGCAATATTTTTTTCAATGAAATCAAAGCATACGGAACAGCTTACCATTTTGTAACTACAAGCTAAATTAAAATCATTGTTCTTAATTGATAACGAATCAAAGTAACCGACAACTTACTGTAGGTCAAGGTACCTGATATCGATGCAAAGTAGCCAGCACAATTATACATAGGCGGTGTACATAATTCGTGAGTAATGTATGTATTGCTGATTGACTGAAGGATTTTTAATTGAAAGAACTTCCTAGATTGGGTTTATCTTCAATCTGACAAAATTAAGAGTTATTTGTTTTTTTTTCTTAGCAGTTAGTTCTTTTTTGTAGGATTTTCGGTTTAGGTTCGTTTTTAATTAATTCCTGTGTTGATTTTTTAAATTAGCTATTTGCACTTTTTTTTGCAAGGGTATTGGCGTTTTAAAGTTGCCAACGTTGCATAAGATTAAGGCTCGAAAAATTACTTAAATATTCATAATATTAATTAAAAAAGCGGATGATCCCTTCTATATACCTTCTACCTTACCACCATAATATTTTCTTTCAAAAGTAACTTGAACTGTGGTTGTATGAAGGAGAAAAAACTGCCTAAAACCACAGATTTGCAGCATACATTATCAACATCCATAAGTCCACATCATGTTTATCAAAGGCTTAACAAGTTACATTGAAATTTAAATAGCATGTTTCAATTCAATTACCTAATTGACTTCGAACAATAGTCGACAATATTGACACTATGAGAAGAATGTCCGTGCGTGGACAATTTCATTGCTTCATTGTGCCTTTGACATTTCTATACGTCACATCACTATTATTACATTCTTACAAACTTATATAGTAACTTCACATAGACTCTATTGCTTAGGGCATAAGGTTGGAATTCAAATTTTTTGAATAATTAAGTTGGTTTTTACCTGACGTATGAATTGATTCGACGAAGTTGACTAGTGAATTTTATGACGGATACGTTCGGAGTGAAAACAGTAATTTAAAATTATCGATATTAATCGTAAGCGTGGTAATGTTAGTCGAAAGTGTTCCCATGACAAATAAAATTGATTGTAGGAATTCGCGAATTTTGTACTACCTACCTATGATATTTTTTTGCATGTTTTGTAACTATTTTCTATAACTAACTCTAGATACTATCTTAGAATAAACAATGAACTATCGTTAATTAGTCACTATTAATTAGCTAATTGAGACCAAGAAGTTTTTGTTAAAAAATACGATCGATTTTATCTACGTGCATGAGTCGAATAAATATGTCCTTATTTCTTTGCTGAATTACAATTAGTTCAGAATGTTCAGATGTTTTTAATTGATGTTGTATCTTCTGCTTACCACAAAAAGATCGGTAGATATCTTACCATAAAATGCCTAGGAACTACGAATTGTTTCTATACGTATATAATGCTGATATTGGTACAATGTGACTATGGATATTTAATAGCCTATAACCCAGAGCGAATGGTACTGTAATTTTGAAACTTTCAGGATTTTGCAGTTTCGCAAACTGTTTACGCAAGCCTTTTAGCGATAAAAATAACAACCAACACGGTCTTGGCCACCACACAAATTGTGGGAAAATACCAAAAAAAATCACCAAAAAATGTAAATGAAATCGATAAAAACAATATCGATGCTACAAATATCACGATATCAATTCAAGTTTACGATTCGCTGCGAAAGTACGCGATTACCTCGGTTTCAGCGCTTACGCATAGTCTGGCTCAAGAATGCAGTGTTACACAACAAGCATTCACTTGCATAAACTGTGGTACTATTTATGTTAATACTTAATAAACTCATTTGATTATCGCATAAAATATCATTTGGAACTCATCATGGGCGCCGTCAAATGTTTTCCCGCCAACCGCGCCATACCATAGACAAGCTAATGATTACTCGTGTTTTCATGTCAATCGATCGTAAAACCCTATAATTTCGATAAATTGTCGATAGAAAGTGTTTGTGTAATAAAATTTGAAGCCATGTTTTAGGTTTCTTTAAGTGTTACTTAGATAGTTGTTAATTAAGGCTTTTTAGTCTTTGTAGACAATAATGGCATTTTCGTTCTTCTACGGAGATGCGATGCGATTGTTATGGAAGTAGGTATTCATAAAAAATCTAGGTAGTTTTTTTTTATTGATGATAATGATGATAAAGAAAATACATTAGTAACTCGATGTCGATGGTTTTTTTAATTTTATTTTTTTAAATAATGTCCTAAGAGAGTGTTCCAATTGTATCCCTGCATAACTAGTTAACATAGATTTCCGTTCGTCTGCCACAGTACGTAATTAGTGAATTTGTTTAAGGCGTTTACCATTGCTTAACTTACTGGTAGTGTTAAATGTTATTCTATTGGATAATTACAGCTTCGAAATATGAACGTGTATTCGATCCGGTAATTTGAAAATTATGTGGATTTGAACGGCGCCGGCGCATCTTGGAGTCATTTAGAAGGACCTGTTCGATTTATGTGACCTCTAGGATTGGTACTTTCTAATTGCCAAGGAAACAGTGTCAACAAAATCATTTTCCCGCTTGTATCTTTGATGGCCCTTTTTCAAACGAGGGGTGTACCTACCCCGGATATTACCTGCAGGGTGTAAATATAATATTTCGTACATCATTAATATAATCAAACCAATTCCTGCAAAAAGAATCTGAAGGAACCTAATACAATCACTCTACTGCATCAATAACCTAACCAACAACGACATACCATAGACGAAACCCTTAAAGGCTCGTTCACACCGGCGCGACTTGTCGCGCGACGCGACTTTTACAATACAATATCTAATAAAACTTCACGATTGAACAATTGCCGGTGTCGCGTCGCGCGACAAGTCGCGCCGGTGTGAACGAGCCTTAACTCCCACCAAAATCAAAAAGTTTACATATAAAAAAAAAAAGAACATCAATAAAAGTCTGCGAAACACTATTTCGATGGAAGTTATAACCCAGTCTCACAATACATAGCCACGAGAAAACTTTGCCGTTTAATGACGTAAAAGGTGAATTAAAAATCGCAGGAATCCAGCGTTCAGTCGTGAGAATCTTTATAGCTAACCAGCTATACAAACCAATCTTTAGTACATTTAAAATGCCATCTAACGTTTTCATTTATGCACCGGATAAGGATACTTAAGGGCTAAGTAATACCTAACAGTCGCAAGGGTCAATCGATCAGGTTAAGCTACGCTTGCCGCTGTTGGTCCGTGGATGGGGGACCATGGAAGCACGTTAAGCCGTTGGTCCCGGCTGTCATTCGTGGATATTTGACAGTCGTTACGTGTCGTGAGAAGCCCGAAAGTCTGACTACCAGTCTTACCAAAGGGGTATCATATTACCCAGTAAATGGACCTGTGGAAGTCAGATGAGCAATCGCTCCATGTAAAATAGTTAGACTGGAGGCCGACATCAGCAGAGTTGGGAAGTTGATAAGGATCCTACAGACTAAAGATTTAATCTTTCTTTATCTTTAATTTTTCCACACTCCACGTCAATACCTGCTTGCAATTTACATGATACAAAATGTATAGAAGCTGTTTAGTGAATGCATAATAAATGTTACGACTAGGAACATCAAAAGATCTTTAAAGATGCATGAATCTTTTATTGACTACGCAGATTTTAATCATTTGAGCTAATGCGTTATAACTTTTGCGATAAAAGTCTTCAGTCCTAACTTTCTTTTTAGATGCTGTGTTGAGAATGTCTGGTTCATCTTTTTTTTTATTTGTCTTTGGTTGAGTCGTGAATACAATGTTGCTTGATTTGTTTACATATTTGTATTTTTGTGTGTTCGATATCCTGAGTTTTGTTCGTTTTTCTTTTCTTGGGTGTCTTTGTTAATATCACGTTCATTTAAGCAGGTTGATTATGGAATCAATCTTCATGACATCTTTTGTACTGTGACTAAAAAAGGAGATTTGTTTAGCTTTCACCGAAATGTTTGGACCCTATACATAGGTACGGTAGGCTTCACGTCTGTGGTAACAAAACCAGTATAAGCTGGCCTCTTATTCTATTGAAATTCCGTACTACCATAGGAGCTCAAGTGCAGAGTGTTACCACTAACGTGCGGCCTACTTTACTATACTCCATATAACATTAGACAATTAACGGTTATCACCCTTGCGTTATTTCGATATAAACGTATTATAAACTCCGTTATTTCAAGATAAGTACAAAGCAATGTAATCTATTTACCATTTACATTAAAAATATAATTCTATAGTGCAGTCATTTCAATAATATTAAACAATAACTGTCGTTATTTAGCCATGTCTCATGCGAAAATGTTTTTCCGAACTTGTTTTGAGAACAATTATGCTTCAGTTACCCATGGGGAAATAGGTGTAGCATAACCAACTATTATAAATAGTTGCTTATTCATATAAGATACAGAATCTAAGTTACGCCACTGGTGTGTAAGCGGTCTAACGCGTTAGGTGTGGCTACTTAAGAGTGGCAACACTAGACTTGATAGCGTTTCATTACAGTAAAGATGCGTTTACGACGCGACAGGGCAGAGGTCGTCATATTTTACAGGGTTGCCAGAGTGAAAATCAACGATGCCAAAAAACTATTATAGACTGCTCGAATTTTGATCAGAGCTGGTGGTCATAAATCAAAGTAAAACAACGAAAATTAAATAAAATCAATAATTGACTTTCAAATTTTCATATGGAACGTGGTCTGCCATAAAGTTTTTTTTATTTTTATTGACCTGTGACCAGTTGAATTTGACCAGTGACCATACTTAAGGATATCCGACGAACCCTCAACAGCTCCTAAATTGCGTAATACAGATCAATCACAATCTAAAGCGTTTTGAAACAGATTGCTAAGTAAGTGATTATAAGTTCGAAAAAAAAAACTGCTCAACAACGCAAATAACGCAATGAATGTTGTTGAACTGTCTTTATCTTCGTCATCTTTATTTAAATATATCTTCCCAGCGCTTCCGCGGCCTATCTCGTTTCTTTTTCCATGTCTCTATACACCTAAGACAACTCAGTGATTCCTATGGACTATGCTTTTTCACCTTTTACGAATACCCCATACACGTTCTTTGATCAATACAAGTTACAGTCAGTCGAAGTACCTAGTTAGAAATTCATCAATGAACGTTGTATGTCTGGCTTCGGTTATAAAATATGTATAATGTACAAGAAACGAGTATTACATAATACATGGTTTATGTGACCATAATAATATTATTTTTGCCGGCAAATAATGCTATTTTAAAGCAATCGATTGATCTGTTTTGCTGAACTTTTCAATCCAAAACTACTGAAATAAATAAAATGTTCATTGATCTGGTGGTTGTCGTTGAGGGCTGATACATGGAAACCTCTCGAACTGTTACATGTATCTATCTTTTCTATATCATCCATCTATGTTTATTTTTGTGTTTTTTATATTTTTTTCCTATATGAAAAGCCTACGTCCAGCAGAAGCCGGAAAAGGGCAGATGCTGGTTAAGCTTGTATTATTTCTACCGCTTATAGCTCGTTGGATTCTATTATTGAAAACAGAGTCACAATAGCAATATCAATAATACATACATACAAATAAGTAATACATACATATAGGTATGTAGTACATACAATAATAAATAAAATTGAAGTGACTGTTTATAATGTCAAATAACAGCTTTTTACTAAATGCACAAAAACAATTTTAAGATTTTTGTCTGTCTGTCTGTTTGTTCTGGCTAATCTCCGAAACGACTGGACTGTTTTTGACGGGACTTACACTGGCCGATAGCTGATGTTATAAGGAGTAACTTAGTCCTAGTCTTACTTTTATTGTAGAAAAAGAATTAAGATCCACGCGACCAAATACGCGGGCAGCATCTAGTTTATAAAAAAACATAATTAGCATTGTCCAATTTACACGTTATAATTAAAACACAATATTTACACATTTGACGTTAAAACTCTTATAATTTCGCCATTAAATAATATGTAAGATCATTAGGTACAGGTTTCTTATAAACGTGAAATCGGTATGTTTATCGAAGTATATTGATACAGGAACTGATGTTCTGATTAACATTTTCTTTCACCATTATGTGAGTCAGTATTGTCTCCATGTGAACTACGCTACAATGTTATAATGCAGCATGCAACTGTATTATAAGTACTCGTCATGTGATAACATACTGGTGAAGTAGTTAATATCTTAATTGAAGGTGAAAGGAGTGTGTTCTTATCTCTCTGGCAAAGTGTTAAATATTGGGTTTTTCCATTACGAGTTTCTTAGTAACAGTCCAGAGTTTTGGAGGTGGACTAATATAGACGTGGGCGAAGTCGCATCAGCAAGGCCCCTTTTCATTCGTTCCCAAGATCTACCCAATGGATCTATCCTACCAAAAATGCTTTGACACGACATACCTACTCATGATAGTGAAAAAATATAAATGCGCGGTGGGAGAATATTGTTAAGTAAAGCATATACTTAGAATTGAAAAAAAGTTTTATTTTGTCACCTGCGTGTTTTAAAAAAAAATGAATTAGTCATCTGTGGTAAAGTCTGGGGGCATCGTATTAAAAGGGGGCTCACGAGGCCCCATTAAGTGCGAGGCTGTGCACTGGGTACTTCCGTGCCTCGGGAACCACGTTAAACCGTTGGCTCTGCGCCTGATCTCTCTCCGGTCGCGACGGATTGCCATCCCATGAGACTATGAGAGTGAGGCAAGAGAGCGTGCACCTGTGTCTCCGCACACACTCGTGCACTATAATATCTCCCGCGCTAAAAGCTGGTATCCGCTGAGATTGGTCGCCATGGCCGTTTTTTTTTTTTTTTCTGTAAATATGTTTGTACAAACAGTTTTACACGTCAATTAATTAATTAATTTTAATCTATTTGGGGTTGATGGGGCATTTCATATTGGTTCTGAGTTTACTCGATCTGCCTAGCCTTTTCCCAACTATGTCGAGTTCGGCTTCCAGTCTAACCGGATGCATCTCAGGACCTCAAGACAAAGAAACTCATATCATTTTGTACCGTTATTTATTATGTTTTTTTTCTTTACTTACCGTTTCCAAATGCAATTTGCAGAAAACGAACGACTGTTCCATTGGGTAAAATAAAAATGAAAAACGTTTTAAAACAAAAGCTTGTCATTTGTTCAATTACTAGAACAATAGTAATTGGAATAAAAAGATATGTGATCACACTATCTACTGAATACCCATTAAGTACAGCTAATTGAAAACACGAACATCTTATTGCTTCACATAACGTTTACGAAAAATTGTTCCAGTTATCAAATTATATTCACAAATAAATAAATAAGGATTTCCATTAGCTGGTATCGCCGGTATCGCTAGTCCCGATAAAACTTCCCACCGTGAAACAGGTGTTTTATTTAAAACTAATCATTTTGACACTAAAAATGGCGGGGCGACGCTAAGATGGCGCGCATCTGGACAAGATAAGCGACTATTATTAGTTAAATGCCTAGGCATTCAGCCTAATGGCGACGATTATGGGATAAAACATTACTTTTCAACTGTTCCTTTTGATAAGTTAAGTTGTAAGGACATTGACAATTACTTAGCATAAATGGACGGAATTGAGCTGTTAAAATATTGTGTTGATTTTATTTTCACAAAGTTGTTCATAATGGGAAAGGAATTTGCCAGTTTTGATGTTAATAAACCGGGTGATTCTAAATTATAGTGGATGATTAGCACGAAATATACAGGAATTGTATTTTGTTTCAAGTTCGTGGAATCAACGACCGAATGTAGATAGGGTGGTCTAGAAGTGGAAGACAGAGTTCCGAATATTGTGGCTCAATGAGGATGAGCATGCCTAGCAGTGGACTGCGGATGCTACCATTCGAGATTCCATAGAGAAATACATTTAAACACCTACAGAAAAATGAAATGCCTACAAAACAAGATTTATATTTAGCTGTCCACAGTAAATATCACCATAAAAAGAGGACGATCATTAGTAGTACAAATCTAGAAACAGTTGCAAACCAAACACAAAGAATCTGGTTACGATTTCAAACCTGCTCAAAAACAGAAGTAAATCAGTCAATAATAAATAACTGTTCAAACGAAAAAAACTTTGACAATTCATACATCAACCCCCCAGCCAGTAAATTACATAAGAAAATAAAGAACACGTTCATTACATCACACACATATCAAGTTGCAATGTACTATGTAGTATTTTATTTGTGAACTTGCCGTCTGTCAAATTATCATATTTAAACCGCGCGATTTGAGACCTGATCCCTAAGGCTATGTGCAAATCTGAGCGGAGAAAAACGCGGCGAAATTCCGCGAATCGCGACAATGGCGCAGATGCAGGTTTTTTGGCCCAGTTATGGCACTTTCAAAACCTTTTTTACTTGTCCTTATTCTTCTGCTTTTATCTCATTTTTTTGTAATTCTTCTCCTCTTGTCTCTCTCTCTGTTAGCCGTCATCTCAAAGTTATGATTTCCTTCTTAGGCATATAATATAAATTTTATACCATCTATCCAGCTTTTTTTTGGTCTAAGTACATCTTTTTTTTTTACAGCCATCTTCCTTCATATTTAAGACGTTTCTCTTCACAAGCTCCACTAAGATGCATTTAAACATGCTACAATGAACCAAAAATCGCTCGCTAAACGCCCCTTTTTTCCGCTCAGATTTGTTCCTAGCCTCAATCCGGCCGTACAGCTTTCTTAGGGCTGCCTTGCCCATTAATTACGGCTTGACGCGTCGCATGACGCTGCGTCGGAGGCTGTAGAAAGTTCGACCCTAAGGTCATCCCGGTTGGATGGCAAGGCATTGAAATGATTTAGATATGGTTGGGAGATACGGCCCTCCGTTTATTGGACGAACTCGGGTTTGGACGAGAGATGGTGAAGTGTAATTGGATTTAGATTTCAATCGAGTAGAAGGTAGTAATTTGGACGAGATTTGGTAACTGTTTTGTTGAAAAATATTCATGAAGTGTGTTTTTTTTGGTGCTCTAACAAAAGTTTTTTAATCATTTCAAATTTAATGGGGTGGATATTCTAATTTAAGTATATTTGTTTTTAAATTGGTCAAACACAAGGTTTTGATTGTTTATTTTTATTAAAAATTCATCTCCATCTTCAATCCTTCTTACACGATAAAAATGTTAACTTTTATATCACCAATCTATGTACATCATTTGACAGTAATCACAAAGTTTTTAGAAAAAATATAAATCCCAACATTCCCCTTAATTAAAATGTCATTAAACATCTAAATATTTCATAATTCTACATATCTCTCCATAGAACTGATCTATACGGTAACCGCCGATCACCTTTGGAATCTTCAAAACATGTACAACAAGATTTCAACTTTATAGTGGAAAGTTAGAGCTCGTTCTTCTATGGGTGACTGTCTGGACTTATGTTGGAATGTAAACAGTCGATTCGTTAAATTATCAAGAGATGTTATTACAGATTTTTCTGATAAATGTCTCAGAATCCAATTTGCTGTGACGTCGATTTTCTGATAATTTAAAAGTAGTGGCACGGCTCGGATTTCTACTTAACTTTTGATAGTTGTACGTTTTAATTAATGACCGTCTTGTTAGATGGTTTTGTTATGCAATTGTTTGATGTATAGTGTGTTATTAACATAATTTGATAGTTCGGCTTGTAAATAGCTCGAAGCATTCTTGGGGCCGCGGCCGGCCAGACTTGTTGACTGCGGGTCGAATGATCATTTCTATTCGAGAAGCTGTTTATACCGCTGCAAATATCAAGGGAAAGTAATAGTGTTTCGAATTTATTAATGTCGGATTAAGTTATGTTATTTTTAAAGATTGTAGGTTCTTCTTTGCGTTTCTAGTTTTTAGTACAGTGTTAGGCGTTTTGTTTTTCGATAAATTTTAAATGGCTATTGTTAATATCGTGAGAGGTGCTTCAATATAGTTTCTTTATGGATGAGTAGGCTACGATCATCCATCGAACTGCCAAGTCTTAGGCCTGTATTGCAGAACCTCACTCAAGCATTACTCAAAATTAGTTTCAGCCAATAAAAAGGCTTTAAGCGAGTTTTAGTAATGCTTGAGTTTTGAGTGAGGTTCTATAATACGGGCCTTAGTGTGGTGATTAGGCATTTTCAGCATTTATCCTTTGACCGTTTTTTAGGATTGGCCCATACTTAGCAGTAAACGGAATGAGAGCCAGAACTATTATAAGACAAATTGGAAGTTACAAATGAGTATACATTTTCTAAACAGGATTAGTTAATTCACTACCTGGGCTCGGTTCATTACTTATAGTACAACTTACAGTGTTTTGTAAGATCTCTAACATTCCAGTTTCACTGTGTTAATATTCAGTAAGTATTAATAAATGACAGCCGACACATAAGGCAACTAACTGACTTACTAACGATACTGCAGGGAAAAACATTGGTGCCGATTCCCTTGTTCACAAACTAAACTAAATTTAAGTTCAGTGCATCTTTTTCTTTCTATTTCATTAAGAAGAGGACAGAAGATGAATTTTAGTTTACTCCTGTCAAACCTGTCTACTCCATACAAGTTTAGACGTGATTAAAAACTTGCCGACTAAAATTACGTCAATTTAAGTCAGGCGCTGATTAATTTGACAGGACTAAACTAAAATTTGTGAGGAACTTTGGCTCCTGAGATACAAGTATAATTTTACTTAGTTCGGGAGCCAGCTGTTCTACCTGATTTTGACATCGACCTGTACAATTATGTTTAGTGTCTAATTCTTATGTGTTCTCTGTGTACAATAAATTATTTTTTATTATTTTATTTATCTTCTGTCCTTTTCTTAATGAAATAGAAAGAAAAAGATGCACTGAACTTAAATTAAGTTTAGTTTGTGAACAAGGGAATCGGCACCATTGTCTCCATCGATTTTTATTATTTACTACTTTACGATAAATACTACACTTGGAAAAGAGGTAGGTGATCTAAGTAGGGTGCTGTTAAGGCATAGCAGAATGTGACTGTCCATATTCAAGTCATATTTCATGCGTCAACCACAGGGCAGGGACTGAAAACCTTTATAAATTACGGTACAGATATCGAAGAATGTTGGTTACTTCTACGACTAAGGTTACCGCTATCTGGGTAACTCAAGAAGAAGAAACATCTCTTTTGTCTGCTGTATTTTATATTGTGTGCCTTTTAGTCTGTGTCAAATAAATGTATTTTCTTTCTTTCTTTCTTTCTTTTCTTTTACCTCTTTTAGATTACCGTTTTAATACCGGTTACACAGACACAGGCGATGCGCGCCCTTTGACTAATTCCGGCGGCGCGTGTAAGATAGAGGTCATTTTATTTCGGTAACCGGTTCTAATACTGGTTGTATTCAATTTAAGGTAAACTTTAAAAATACCTGTAAAAATATAAGAACCCAAATAGTGTAGTTTGTTTGTTTTTTTTTCTAGCTGGCACGCGTCAAACTACTTTGTAAGGTCCAATAATGGCTCAATAGGTCAAAAACGACCCGAATAAAATAGTTCTAAAAACTGCGCAATTTTCCGATTCCGGATTAAGACGTCGATCTTAATCTCAAATAAATTGGAGATAAAAACATGTATGCAAATAAGAAATTCGATTTCTTACCTTCACATCTTATCTTATCTGAAATCCATCTATCGTTATCTACAAATTGTAAATGAAATTAACACCAAATAAAATCAAGCGATTCCTAAAATGCCAACGACTTCCTATGTTCTTAGAAAAAGTTTAATACTCATCTGAACTGGCGTATCGAAGAATTTGTCGGCAAAGATTATAGACATGATGTCTATAAAGATTTTATAGGTTAAAGCCTCGTGCAGACTGTCGCGACGCAACGACGCGACGCGACACCGGTAATTTCTACCGTGAAGTTCTCTATTGTTAGAGTCTCGTTGCGCCGTCGTATCGCGCCAGTCTGCACGAGGCTTACGTGCACTACGATGTACCTCTGCGGCCTGTCTACCTCCTCGCGGATTACAAGCGTGACATTACGTTATTACCTGAATGTTAACACATAATGTAATAGATTTGATCGTGTCTTGTTGTTATATGGCATATATTTTACACGTTGAGACGAATCGCGGCGGTTGTTAGCGATCGCTACGGTCCGATGGCGTAAGATCTGTGACTTTGGTTGGTGTGCTGCTCACGGGGTGATTATTAGCGACACAAGTGGCAAACCTCGTTTTTAGAAATTATATTTTATCAAAAGCTTGTTCATTTCCCGTTCATTTCCTGCTTGTTTCTGGGATCTGCATGCTGTCTCCAAAAAACTGTAGAATAACTTTAATTATAAGCAGAGTTAGGCTTTATCTATGTATGAATATGTTTTAACCATAAATATGTATTTACTTTCTATCTAAATAATCACTGCATTTAAAAAATAAGTTACTAGCTACAGGCTGTTATCTCAATTCTTCTTGGAATGGGGCAATCAAATGCTCAAGGATCCTTTAACCCTCAAATTTTTTGCCAGCAAAAGTATGTCATGTCATGACCTTGACAACACAATAGATCTACGATTCAAATACTTACCAGAATAAATGCCTACTCAACAAAAATCCCCCCGTGTGTCCACCAACCCATCGTCACGGCGTAATTCCGTATATGAGCCGATATGTTCGCGTGCTACAGACTCACAGACAGACAGATCGTAAAGACACGCATTTTAACTATTAATAATAAACCTCTAATTGGAACGTGCGGCGTACATATAATAATCGGCCAGTGTAACTGACCACTTTATTGTAACTATTGAGGAACCGGTCTGCGGCAAGCTTAGGTTGGGATATGGGGGTTAGATTCCGCAGAAATAAAAATTTTGTTGCCGAAGATGTAATGACATCGCTACAGGGTCATAATGTTGCCTTATACCTTCTTTCTATATTCCGTGTTAGGAACCAATTAATTTAATATGTGCAAATGCACAATATAAACCAGGGGTCGAAAACCTTTATAAATTACGGTACAGGTATCGAAAAGTTTTGGTTACTTCTACGATTAAGGTTACTGCTACCTGGGTAATCCAAGAAGAGGAAACCTGTTACCTCTATAAGGTTACCGTTTTAATACCGGTTATACACCCACAGGCGATGCGCTCCCTTTGAATAATGCCGATGGCACGCGTATGATAGAGGTAATTTGTATTTCGGTTACCGGTATTAATACAGGTTGTATTCAAGATAAGATAACCTTTAAAAATACATGTAAAAGAAATATAAATGCCGTAACCGAAAAATACTCGTATTGGTTATACCGGTTTCGGTAAACTGATAAGTTTTTGAGTTTTCGCGTGAAAGCGTAACAAACAAACAAACTTACTTTCGCATTTATAATATTATATAGGTTGAGAAAGTTTCTAACAATCGTCTATCTGAAATTCAAAATGAGCAAAAAGTTTTCAGCCCCGAAACAAATACAAGATAATAGCCTCTTTTTCTTGGGTTCTTGTAAAATATCCATTTATAGATTTGATTTTCTTTCAAGACCTCGGGATGTCTAATTGTCCACTGCTGTTATCAAATCTTCTGGTGACCAGAAGTGCTATTCTGTAACCATCTCACCGTGAAAACTTAGGTGAAGTGAGCTATCAGTCCACCCGATGCTTGTAATTGACACTATTTGCAGCTCACTTCACTTCACGGTGAGATTTTAACAGAATAGACCGGCTGGAACATCTAATCATTTATTTTTTTAATTTGGGAAAATAAACAGTTATACATTAAAATCTCATACTAAATTACAAATATAAAGAGTTATAAATTTTAATGACCTACGACATTTTCCACAACATAATTAAAAGTATATTATATAAGATTAGAGTAAGTATGGTTTTCCATGTCTCATTTCCTAAAACCTAGGGTTTTTCTTCCAAAACAGAGGTCCCTGAAAAAGGTATTTATTAGCCGGTCGATATGTAATTGATAACCGTTGTTTTTTTATTGAACCGGCCCGACTTTCGTGAGATTGTTTATAATTGTATCGTTATTGCGTTTATGACTGACAACTCAGACACAACTTAATTTATTTAATTCTACGCATTCTTAAATTTAGAGCCGGTTAATTTGGTTTATATTAGGCTAGTTTTTTGGCCATGAGTGGAGGAGATATGGTGTTAAATGTTAATTATTGGTTACGAGGCATATCATTGTTAAATATAGGTGAGTTAAGTCATACAAAACTTAAGTCCCGACAAGGTATGATAGAGGTATGGTACGGTAAGGTATAAGATGGTGAGAAAATAATAGCTTTATTAGTTACTGATAATTGATCGAGCTGTTAGAAGTTTTTATTTCAATCAATAAGCTGGTTAGCTTAAATACAATAAGTTTTAAGTAGGTAACAGTAAAATATATAAAATTATGTGCAAGTATATAAAAAAAGGGAAGAGCTCTCTGGGAATCAAAAAAATTCGTCGGCATCACTATGTCAATGGAAACAGCCCAGTAGGCTGGCAGCAATGACAGGTTGGATGGCAATGCTGATTCTTTGGCCTAAAATAGGCCAGCCTTCTGGTCACATGAAGAATCGACCAACGACCACGATGAGAACTGCACGTTCCTCTCCGCCGTTTGGGGTCTCAACCCCAAACGTCTCAAACATATAGCTCCCAACAAGGTTATATTTGCGCCATTTGAAGTTTTCTGCAACTGCAGCAGCTGCTCCAGCACTAACTCAGTCCTTTTATGATGTGCCTCTTATTTTTTTTACTTTTATTTGTAAATAAGAATGCAACATACTTATGCTCATAACGGAAATATTTAACTACGCCCTGTGATGATAACACTTCACCATTAAGTGAAGTGATGATAGCACTTCAGCATTGAGTGAATTACACCTATTTAAAATGTTAATACATACTAATGTTTAATATTCATAAAATAGGTAGTTATATTCGTCAATATCAACGGATAACAGGAAAATACCATTAGCAATAACATTATCCATAGCTTAGAAAATACTTTCACCGTCTCTATGGATTACCGTCTTCTACGATTTATAAAGGTAGATTAATAATGCGAATTTCAATGATTAACTAATAATGTGAAATTATTTATTGCATTAATTAATTCGCTGAGCAGCAACACGCAGAAACCACCACTCAGTGAATCCCAAATAGCAGCAAAGGACTACGCGGCAGGTCTATGAAGAGATAGCGGGGTAAGCTGGACTCCTTCATAAAGGATAGGCCCGCAATCGCAGTAGACCAGGAAAAGTGGAAAGAGGGAGGGCCTTGTGGAGGATTTGTGCACCGTTAATGACAATACGGTCACCCGTAATATATTGGTAGGACTTAAACATAGCTGGCGACATATGGGTAGTCCTTCTATAGGTACACCTCTGCCCAACCTTCCGGGGACACAATGCGTAATGTTATGTTACCTACCTTTGCTCAACCGGGTCTATATTATATTAATAATGCGAGTTTTAAACTCACAAATTATGAAAGAATAATATGAAAGTGAAATAATTTATTACAATAATTAATTAGGCGTCTCTTGAGCTTGACCTAATCATACAGTTGAGCAAAAATGAAAAAAGAACTTAGTAAATTTGCGTAGGGTGGTATAGTGAATGTATAGAGTCGAAGTTGGCTGATTAATGTTTGGCAACGATATCACTAATTAGGCACATCTTTGTTCTAGCCGACTGTTGCGCGTACGCAGTGTAGTAGGAACGGAAGACATTGGCTACTAACGACAAAAAATGCAACCGTAGACTTTTAGGAGTAGCCCGATGAATTACTGAATGATTGTATTGTTTTACTAGAAGCAGATAATTTTACCTAAATTGCGGCCTTGTACTGTAGAGGGTTATAGTAAAACCCTTTTCTCGTTATAGAGGAGCGAGTTTCAAGTTTATTTTATTTTTATAAACAAATACGTTTATATTAATTGAATTAAGAAACAAACTTTCTAGTTGATATATTTAATAGATTGTATAGTTTTAGATAAATCCTAGAAGATAATTAAATTAAATAGTAGAAAATGATAGTAATTATTATGATTAAGTAAAATTATATGGAAAGTAACCATCAAAGAGATGGACAGATATCGTCAAAATATTTGGAGGCATTAAGTTGCGTCGCCTGCTGAAGCGACTTACTTAACATACCTTTATTATCATTACATCTAATAAAACTTAAAACTTGAGTCCAGTAATAGAAAGTTAATGTCATTAAAAAACTAACAGTAATGACCCTTACGCACAGTAGCCAGAATAAATAACATATTAAAAAGTTATATCTGTGTAAACAAAAATATCTTAACTTACGCCATTATTCACAAAACCAACTAAAATGGCGCGAAAAAGAAATTTATGAGTTTTTTTTTATCAAACGCCAAATCTGGGCAGACGATTAATACTTAGGTGTTTAAGATGAGACCAATAGTTTAAAAAATATTGTGACATGTCACTAATTGCATTAAAAGCGAAATCGTGCCGAAACGTGGGTGAGACCGAGTCTATAAAATTGATTATTGATAGTAGATTGCTTGCATTTGACAGATGTTTGGGCAATAATTTGATCTGTATTGATTATCTTTTATTAGCGTATTATATTGATATATTTGATTGCGATACGTTTTGGGAGAGAATGTGCTTTGGAAATTTTCGGACGGTATTCTTTTGTACACGCAAAAAACATAGGCATAGTCCAACAGACATAGCAACAGGCTGTGAATTTCACAGAATGTAAATGTTAATCACCGGATTTAATGACCGCACTCACTTCTGCCGACAAGATCTTTCACAAGGGCCTCTGTTTCTCTTACATTTTGAGGGTAAACATTCTAAACTACTTTTAACAGCGTGATGTTAATTAGGTAGTTAGGTGGGACTCGTGTAATAACAGCTAAGTAATAACAGCCGCACGGGGCGATCGATTAGGTTAAACAACGCTTACCACGGTCGGATGGGCAACGATCTTTACACCGCGACTCCTCCGTGCCTCAGAAAGCAAGTTAGGCTGTTGGACTCGGCTGTCATTCGTAGATCTTTGACAGTTGTTACGGGTAGTCAGAAGCCCGAAATTCTGACAAACAGTCTTACCAAGGGTTATCGCATTAACCAGTAACTAGGTTGTGAAGGTCAGATAGGCACTCGTGGGTTGCAGCTGAAAATCAGCGTCAGGTGGTACACTTTGTGTTGTCATCTGACATTATGCTGAGCTGAGGCCCTTTTGGCATTATAATCATTATTTTCTGTTTGTTTTAGTTTTAAGGTGTATTTTGCCAATAAACGCATTTTTCTTTCTTTCTTTCTTTCTTTATGTAAAACCAGAATACCCGCGAAATTTCGCTGATTTATTTGCATAGATTTTTAATTAAACGAGATTTTTCATTCATATTCTTAATGACACCTCTTTAGGTTATGAGTTATCCGAATATCAAAAAATATTTGGCCTAGGTCTTAATGTATAATAGATACTGGTATTCAGCTGCATCCGGTTAGACTAGAAGCCGACTCCAACATAGTTGTGATAGGGCTAGGCAGATGATGTTGAGTTAGTCAGTTTTATACAAACAGAGATATCTGACATCACAATTTATGTCTAGTTTTCTTCTTTTTTTGTATATTATAGCACCTTGTAGGTAGCTATTTCCTAATATTTATGTAATTAGTTATAATTTTAGCCCGGAGTCTGGATTTGTGCCCGGTTGATGGCAATAGGCTCGCTCCCTATTCACCTCCTCCTCCTCCTCGGGACAAACATTCACACAACACAACTGGCAAAATGTGGGTGTACCATAGGTACACCTCTGCCCAACCCTTCGGGAAAACAAGGCGTGATGTTATGTTATGTTAGTTATTATTTTATTGTGCTGTGTCTTCTGTGTGCAGCAGCAAATAAAAGATTTATCAATCTATCTTGTCTATGTGCACATAGAACTTTGTTCGTTGGCTGGCACTATAAAACCTCTTATATTGTACTAATAAAACGTAAGTTATTGCAACTGTGTATCTTCGCCAACCAAAAAACTAGATTGTATCCGATTGATACTTAATACCGGATTGAATTTATAGCATTACTCTGTTTTATAGCCACGATAAAATGTCTCTATTTTAGACGATAACGTAATTAAGTAAAATGTTTCTGCGCTATTTTTCGTCAATATTTGTGTGTGTTTCGTGGCAACACGTCGTGTTCGGGTTCGCGACAAGTTCTTTGGCGGAAGTTCAACGCAATATAAAGAGCTGTTGCGCTCACTATGTCCCACAGTCCCACTTCTTATTCTGCTCTCTGTGCCCCAAATAATGCAGCCATAGTGCTCAGAGCGACCTCTGTGCTGCCACGTGGAAATGGTAAAGTTTTGGGCGAACTAAATCTAATTCACGGCTGTGCCATCGTGCATCGACACGAAGAATACGAAGAACGATATTTAAGTGCTAGTGACGTAACAAGTGATTAAAAAAATATACTTTAATTGCCAAACACATATCATTTCTCAACTTCAACCTAATCTGCTGGACAATTAATTAGGAATCTTTTTGGGCACGAGTTTAGATAACATTAGTAGTCGAACCAAGTTATACCAGAAAATGTTCAGACTTAGTACGGAATATATTATTAAATTAGGTCTAAATATATATATTAACGCATAATATAAGCGCACACATGTCTGTCACAAACATGGGTGT
The DNA here is from genome assembly GCA_914767815.1 of Eupsilia transversa. Classification (NCBI taxonomy): domain Eukaryota; kingdom Metazoa; phylum Arthropoda; class Insecta; order Lepidoptera; family Noctuidae; genus Eupsilia; species Eupsilia transversa. Next base: position 7,331,305 of record OU611893.1, on the reverse strand, counting down.
AGAAAAGGAACGATTGTAGAAAACTAGCTGACCCGACAGACGTCGTGCTGTCCAAATAATAATTAATATATAAATCCGATTGAAAAATAGGACGTTAAGTTTTTACGAATTTGAAAATTTTCTAGGAATTTTTTCCAATTTTTCTTTCCATAAAAACCTAAATAGTCGGACCATTACAAACACTCACTGTAAAATAAAGAATAGCCAAATCGGTCCAGTCGTTCAGGGGCCTAAGTCTACTAATTTATAAACGTCACAATGGTGTCATAATGGTGAGTTTTTGACAGATATGCCATACAAAAACTGTCAAAAACTCACCATTGAGAGACCATTGTAACGTATATAAATTAGTAGACTTAGGCCCCTGAAGTGATGCGCTTACCAACGAACAGCACTTCATTTTTATTATTTATATATAATACTTATAAGATTTTGTTTTTTGTAGGTAAGTATAGACAGTTTTGAGGAAGGAGATGGAAGTGGTCGAAAGTGGCTGATATTATGCGACCATTTACGAAGATGGAATAAGCAATCATTCACTTAAAATGTCCTTAGACACGACTTGAGGCAGTCGGTGCCTATAAAGTCCTCTCAAAGGCACAAAACAGTTACAAGAATTAATTAACAATAAGACAAGTTACGAAATCAGTTACAGAGCTATAAAGTCCTTGTTTTATTACCACCTTTTACTAGCCGAGCCATAAAGTCTTGTATGAAACAAAAGAGTGCATAATATCACATATACCACCTTTTACACCACAAAAGATGAAATAGAATAACAATGTCCACAGTAAAAGTACTAATAATAATAAAAAATGATTCCCTAGCTAGCTCTTTCCCTTATTTTTTATATTTTTTTATGTAATTACATTATTTTAATTATTTTAATTTATTGTGTTTTATATTGTTAAAAAATTACATAAATGATACGGATACTATGAAAACCTATTTGAATTAAAATGTTAAACAGGCATTGTAAAAAAAAAAACAAACATGATTCGTAAATCGAATTCAAGTTTTACTTATAAAGTCCGATCTTCACTTAGCTGCCAATACCTTTGACATTTTATTTACTATACTCAGCAGTGTTCTAACTGGTTTGATGTATGTAGATACGTACTAGGTACATTCTAAAATAGAAATTGTAGAGAGATTCTAATGCTGTATGGCTAAAGTGAAAGCTGTGCCTATATGGGAGTGCTCAGAAATAAGGATGAGCCCCGGACGGATACGGGAAAAGTGCTTGTATAATTACCGTCGATACTTTATGTTGAGGTAATCTATAGTCTTGGTGTTTTATGTGTCGTCTTGTGCTAAACTGTGTCCTGTTTGGAAATGAAGATGTCGGAAAAATGATGGTTAAATATTGCTGGGTTTACTTATAAATTCACAATTTAATTTTTAAATTTTTCCCTCGTAAGTTATCTCAAATTATTAGCTTTCTCTAGAGGAGTTTTAAAATAAATTGAGCTAATGTTTCAACAAAGTGCGAATTGCCAGATAAACTTATCTTTGAAACAGCATTAAATTCATAAAAACCTGAAATAAATGACGTGAAAAACACATTGCGTATTTTACCAACAATGTTGCTGCCATGTTGCCGATAAAATTATGTCCCGCCAAAAATTTCGATAACTTTTTAATGGCAAAGGCACTCGCAATCTGCCAATGTCAATGCGCCACGCACTGATATTCTCGATTTTTTAAAGCGATCAGAATCATTTTTTTGTCGATCTCAAAACTGTCCAAAGATGTTTTTTAACGAAACGTTTTTCGTAATTTCGGCCAGATATCGATGGGGAAAAAAAAATATAGTTCTGAATTTATCTTAGAACTTATAGTGTTACTTTTAAGGTTTATTTTCGCTTGCCAAGTAGAGTCAGATGTGATTGTATTGAACAGGTGTGTAGTGGCAACAGGTGATTTTGTGACCGCTAATATATTAGCTACAGGATCCAAATCGGCGGTCGACATATTGCGCTATGTAAAACAATCACCTTTTAAATCAATTTAGACCTTTTAATTATGGGAATAAGCGCCAAAATCGTAATTTTCTCTTGACAGATGGTATATTTACCTATGTGAAAGATTACAACTTTACAAATGTATGTAATCGAGTAGATATTTATGTGAGTGCAGCAGTGATTCGAATTTCGGAATAAGGACATTTTCATATGTCCTTGGTTTTGTGGCTGAATGGTTAAATTGAATGTAACAGTAGGTGCTAAAGTATTCGAGCATTGTGAGTTGAATCGGGAAATTATCTAAGTGTTACATCTTTAATATTGACGAGAATACATTGCTAGATATCCTATCGCCCACGTTTTAAAGTTATTTAAAATAAATGAAAGTAAGGCTGTATGAAACTTGTCATTGTGCATCATCATAAAAAACACAATGCGTAATATTGCTGTTAGTAGAGACGATAATATATTTTGTTAATAACAGCAAACACCAAACCGGTTTTTTTCGATTTTATTGATAAAACGAACACAATAGAATTAATAGCTTTGATGAACGTTATGATGTACAGTGCATCACAAAGCTCAACATTTTAAAGGCTCCCATGGACTGGCGCGTCACACCATCGCGTCGCGCCTGGCTGCAAGAGCCTTAAACGTTGATTAAAAAAAAAACTAATAAGACAGAGGTGATAATATGAATGCAAGTTATAATTTCCCATGCATAGTATAAATATAACATACATTCTATATCATAAATAAATCCACATTGTAGTTAGACATTATTCATATTGTGTGGTCTGTTATTATTTTATAAATGTCTAACATTTTTCACACGTCTTTGTTCCGCGACTTTGACGCGTGAATAAAGCCAGGTGCAGACTGGCGCGACCCGACACCGGTAATTGTTCTACCGTGAAGTTTTCTTAGAAAATTGTTAGAGTCGCGTCGCGACGCCAGTCTGCACGAGGCTTTACGGCTCCGTTCGAATCCGTAACTGGTCGGACAATCCCGAAACGGTGTTCGTTTCGGGATTGTCCGACTAGTTACGGATTGTTCTGGACGCAGTTGACTGTTCTGGTCAATTTATAACATGGAATTAGAAAAACTTGCAGCGTTGGTCTAGTGGTCGCAAGCGCTACTGATGAGTATGAGTCCCGCTTGGGGCAGGGATATAAGGTTTTTCCATCTGGAATTTCTCAGTAGCAGCCCGGAGTCAGTATAAGTGCCCGGATAATGGCAATAGACTCACCCCCTATTCCATGAGACTTAAACATAACTGGCAAAATGTGGGTGTACACTTCTGCCTTACCCTTCGGGGAATACAGGCGTGATGTTATTTTAAATTAATAAATGAAATGAGTAAATAAATAAATGTTCCTTCTTATTACCGAAAATACACTAAATAAACATAATAGTTAATTATAATAAGTGACCAAGCGTGTGGTCTTCGTTTTTATTGATAACGATTATTCTCGACTCGATCCGTAACCAATTAATGATGTTAATTTTAGCGAGATGCCATTAATTTGATGTGGGTAGCGCCTGCGCAGGTCAGATGCACAGCTTTGACTTGTTATTGTTCTGTTTATTTATTAGTTTATTCTTAAATATTTACGGCTGAATATGAGGATGATTCAGTAATCTTTTGCCTCAAGGACCACAAAATGAATAAAAAGGATTTTGTCATACTTTTAATGAAAGACACACACTATATTGTTATTATTATTTAACTACAATTCTCACTGGTGTTTGTGATACAATGATTTTTCACTAGTACAGGTACCAAGAATACACTTTTTTCTGTAATATTCATTTTTAATTGATGTGTTTTTAATGATAAAAAAAAATAAAAAAATACAATTGTTTATGAACAGAGGAAGACGTTGTTGTAGCCTTTTGCAACTGCCTAAAGAAACAAAACACAGACGTAAAACGTTGGCAGTTCTCAAGTAATATTTCATACTACATATTAAGTAGTACATATTATGAGCAGATTCCATGAACATTTATTTACCGAATTCTGTGTTGTTTCTCTTTGGAGTAAAATCTAGAACTTAAAGCCGTAACCTAATGGTGGCATATCGTGCTTGACCATTAGACCTCAATAGGTTTAATGGTCAAGCGTGATACGCCAATCATCAAGTAGTTATTTCTTAGAATATTTTATAGCTATAATCATAGCAGGGTGCTATAAATAATTATTTGAATTTTAACATCAAAAGCAGCAGATTGACCAATTAATATATTTTCATAATAAATATATTTATAATATTTAAAACCACTTTAAGGCTCCTGCATACAGGCGCGATTTTTCGCGTGACGCGACACCGGTAATTGTTTTACCGTGAAGTTTTCTTAGAAATTGTATTATTAAAGTCGCGTCGCGCTGTCGCCTCATGCGTGTTTGTGAGCCTTTAATCTAGATTTAACATAGATAAAACTTTTTAATATTTAGATCTTGTAAAGTAATCTTGTGAGTATAGGTTAATTATTATTTAATTTTATTCTAATTTTACGATTGTCATTTGCTATTTTTGTCGAAAGAATATTGTGTATTTTTTGCTATTTACCTTTGTTGAAGTGTTATCTTTATAAAATTAGGAAATTATGTTATATTTTAGAAGCATTTTTGGGAAAAATCGCTTTCAGTGTTTTCATGGGAACGGTTAACCATTTGCAAAGTGACGATTACATAAATTATCTATCCGTTGAACTATCCGTTTCTAAATATAGGAAATAAGCTTTGTCTAAATACATAACTCTGATTATTTATTATTCCTAAATAATATAAATATTACTAAGGCTGTTAGAAGACCATAATCCTATAGGTATTCCTAACTAACGTTATAAATGCGAAAGTTCGGTTGTTTGTTTGTTACGCTTTCACGTTAAAACAGCTGAACGACTTTAGATGAAATTTGGCCCATGGGTAGACCATGACCTGAAGAAGGACATAGGATTCTTTTATCCCGATATTCCCATGGAATTGAGACTTATTCGGGTAAAACCGCGGGGCGAAGCTCATAAAAAATAAAAAACTGGTACTATGTAGTAAGAAAGAATGGGCATTTATTTTACTTCTGTAACTCGCCTATAAGGTTTTTTCATAACTTCCATAAACCTACTTAAGGCTCGTTCACACTGGCGCGATTTGTCGCGCGACGCGACTTTAACAATACAATTTCTAATAAAACTTCACGATTGAACAATTACCGGTGTCGCGTCGCGCGACAAGTCGCGCCAATGTGTACGAGCCTTTATGCTAATAATTAAAATAACGATGCACATTTTTTCTATCACTTACAATCATCTAACTAGCCACAAGTTATGTTTCAACAAAAACTATGTGGTTTGATTTCACACAGAGTAAATTTCGCAAATACGGTTAGGTCTTCTCACTAGTTACTCAAATAAGCTTGTTTAAACATATTTTTTCTCAGAAAGCATTGGTGGCCCAGTAGCAACGGCCACGACTTACAAGTTATAGGTCGTAGGTTCGAACCCAGACAGGCGCTTTACTTTGTGTAAATAATTTCGTCACCACTGCTCTCAAAACGGTAAAGGAAAACATCGTGAGGAAACAGGCATGGACTAGAGCCAAAAATTCGAAGACATTATGACACCAATCCACACTCTGGGCCCGCGTGGTGGATTACAGCCCAATCCCTCTCGAAAAAAGGAGCCCTGTGTGGGAACCCAGCAGTGGGAACATTATAGGCTGATTATGTTATGTTTTTTTCAGAGTCAGAAACTACTATTTTGTCGGTGAAGGAAAACCTGTAAGGAGAACTGGACTGTAATATTCTGACTGCGGAACAAAGGCCTTTCTTACCTTTTTCATATACAAGGTGGAGACAACAATAAATTAAACTGCGTATATCTAATCGAGTTCACAGTCTGCATATGAAAATTTAATCAAATATCTCCAATAATTAAGTCACTATAGCTAGTTAAAGATCGGCAAAACCCATAGTCGGCGCAACGCTACTATTTAGTTTGTTAGAAAAAATCACTTTTTTAGTTTCAATGTTAGGATTTATTTGATAGTTCCTAAATACTCCTATGCATTAATATTGCGAGTGTTTTCATTTATTGTTGTATTGTCGTCTCCACATTGTATATAGTGGAGGAAATAGAATTTATTATCACAATTTTTACCGGTTTTGCAGCCTGTGAACTAGCTAGTTCAAACCTTACGGTTTTCTCAAGATGTTTTTTTCAAAATGATTTTTATTTATTTGATTTAATACGTGTCATTTTCATTTTTCTGTTTGACTTCCCAAGGCTATTTTCCCACAACTTCATAAATCCATCGAAGCCTCACATTTAAAGCAATATTTAGATACTAGTCTACATTTAAAATTACACACATCCTCCGCAGATCGAAATTAAACTCAAATATAAATACATCCTTGTAGCCATCAATCACTGTAAATACCAGCAAATATATTGCAAAGGAAAAAATATAGGTATAGTGTATTTCTGTTTACTTGTCCGATTTGATAAACAAACATGGCGTACTGACATTTCGAAAAATAAATGTGCTCAAAACAATCATTCGACGTAGCTTTACTTGAAATTAATACCGTGTGTGTCTCTTTCAAAGATCAAGCCCTTACCTCACTTAAAGTAATTGATTAATTTATGATTTTCGCAGTGTTTATTTACCAAATAGGACACACATGAAAAATACACTATAGAATCTTATTAAGCACATCCTAGTGGCATTAAGCTGTGTGTCTGTCTGTCTGTGCGACCTCTAGCCGCGACCCAGTGGCCTCGGGTACGGGGATAGCTATTCACTTACATGCTGAGTTGCGCAGGAGTGGATGCGGTATGTTGCGCTTGCGCCAAGGTTAGTTTGAAGATAGGTAATTGACGTGTGAGTCAGCAAGGTTGTTTTGGGTAATCATGCAGACATGCAAAATCGTTGGTAGAAAAAAAATGTCTTAGGAGCGTGTAAAACCTTTTAGTTATTTAGCTGTACCTACTCACTGCTCCGCCCCAGGAAAGAGCTTTGCAGTAACGAGCTAGTGTCAAATGGCTGCGGCGGTAGGAAAAAAGGACCTTATAGGCCGTATCGTGAAAGTCCTTTTTCAGCTGGCTGGACTGCAGCATTTTTGGTATTGTTCTAGTATAGTTTGAACGAGATTGAGATTGTGGAGCAATCTCCTTGTAATTACAGGTGATGTATTTCATCTGTAACTGTACCACTACTTCTTATGACAGTATTATTTTAATATTACTTCACAGTAAGAATGTGATGGAGCTATGCAGGACATATGTCTCCATCTCTTTCTCACCCTTTTGGCCCCCTGAAATCACTTACCTTCAGATAGTTCTGTTTGCAGAATACCACTAGTATTTTTTTATATTTACATTAACGCACAGAAATTGTTTTAAGAATAACATTAGCATCTTCGTATATCATACATCAGCCCGTGCCGAATAGGGTACAGGTATGGAATGTATGGTACGCCTTACAGAAAGTAGTAACCCATCTTCATTGGAAAGTGTGCCCAAGATATATTGTGGAGAAAATGTAGGGCTGCCACGGGCTAAACTTCAGAAATTATTGTGATGTTGAAATATTCAGTTTTTCGTCAGATCTTGGCAGTTTTCGAAGTTATTTAATTGATCCAGGCTTGACTTGGCGCGGAAATCCATTATAAAATACAATAGACGTAGATATGTTAAGTAAGCTATTCCGCTTAACTATTCCTAAAGACTCAGGATGACGATTGACGTGTCGCGAACCCGATCACGACGTGTTGCCACGCCGAGCGCGGCGTATTCGAAGGGTGGGGTGTATGGTTCGCCCAATGTTGCCAGTATATTTAAGTCCCATGTTACAGGGAGCAAGCTTTGTGCCACTAACCAGGGGTTACTGCTAAGTAAGAAGTCCATAGTTTCCTATTCCGCATCACATACGGACATAAGATTAGTTCGGGGCCGGAACTAAGTATGAATGGCAACACGATTTGACAATTGTCCCTACACCCGATGTGTTTATGCCCATCCGAAAATAATAATTTGGCACTTGTTTTGAGATCAACTTCGTTCGGACGTGTTCGTATCTTCGTTGACGGACTTATAGAGTAGACCTCCTGGTTCTAATCCAGAATCCAGGCTGCTACTCAGAAATTAATTAGGTAAAGTAATTTAAAAGAGTGTCCATGGAGTTTCGTACCCGTTCTTCTTCAGGTATCTACTATGCTTTGGAATGTGCAACTAGCTTCATATTTCTGACTGACCGACTCCTTGACAATTCAAAAGTGCCTGTAAATGGTTTAATTGAAATAAATGCTTTGAGTTTGAGTAAGTGTACTGTATGTTTTGCCCTTTATTTTTGATCGGTTCAGGTTCAGTTACAGGTCAACTGGGCATAACTCTTAAAACAATAAAGTCATGAATTCTTTTACGACCACGATTGGAGATTTTTTGGCGATAAATATTAATTAGAACGATGCTTTGGGTGAAGTAATCATTATGCAAGCTATTTTTTTTTGTAGCCTAATTATTCAAAGTTTTTTTTCTAAAGCATTAATTAAGTCGGAATTTATTGAATACCACTAAATTCCGACTTAATTAATGCTTTTATTCTAATCTGATTTTTGCCTAATCGTGTTTTATCATCTTATCGGCAAATAGAATAATTATTAAATTTATACGTGACTTCTTATCTTTTTAACCTTTCGATTTATTATTGATTTTAATAATAATAAATAATGCGTGCTCAACCTGTTTTCATAAATATTAAAAAAAACACTTGTCTGCCTCAACATTTAACGTGTTGTGTCTTTTAAAAGGATGTAATTCAAGGTTACGAAGATAAATAATGACTATGTATCAAATATCATTATATAATTTATAAAAAATCCAAATGTCCATATTTCTTGAAAGAAGCAAGAATCAAGGTAGATTTTGAAACAAATAAAAAAATCAAAATAACTCATAAAAATAATGTATTTTTTTTAATAATACGTATGTGCAACCCTACTTCAAACATAATCCGACATCCATAAACTTTTCTTTTTCACACGTTAATGTTGAACAGGGCTAAGTGCCAACCCTAGCCCATAATCGCATGCTAAGCCGACGGCACAGGTGCCCGTGTGCCAAATGTAGACGTCACATACAATTTATATGTTGAAAATGTGAATTAATATGCCTTACAGCGAGTATTTAGGATTATAGCTTCAATACTAGCAGACATAATGGCCGACGTAATAAAAAGCCAGATTTAGATGATAAAATTCCAATCTCTATTATTATAAAAGTGTGTTTGTACGTTTGAATGCTTTTAGTTTTAGTTACTTTGATGTTTGATGCATTTGTAATTGGTGTAGTGTCTGTTTTTGGTTTTATTGTTTGGGAGGTTAGGAGACATGGTTGAAAGAAGTCGATTTAAATCAACTAAGTTTAAGATAGGTTTAAATACCATACAACACCATCAATAATGCTGAATATGCGTTTTGTAGTAAACGATAACAGGGATATCTTGAAAGTATACACCACGATTGATAAATTGGCGATTGCAGTATGGAGGGAGATAGAGCAGTAGACGAAGATAAGGAAGGCAACAACAATTACACACACAAACAACTATTCTAACACACACAATACAACTATTCTAATGAAGTTTGTAAGGACACGAAAGAGAAAGAAACAATATGAAATATTTGCAAGAATACTTAAAGAAGAAGATGATGCTAAGACTGCTGATCCTTAGTTTGAATATAAACCCTAAGTTGTCTTTGCCACATCCACAGGAAAAGAAGGAGAGGATTAGATGCTAAAAACAGTAGTCACTAAGAAACTCTAAGTTAATACAATTATGTAATTCAAAGGCTAATCTAGTGAAATTACCTATACGTTATGTCTAAGCAATAGGTTTCGCTTCTGTCGGGGTTATCTTTACGTAGTTTATGCATTGCCCTTTCTTACTAGTAACTTGCAGACACTATTTCACCAGTAACATCTTAAAGAGAAATGTTTTCTATATTGGAGTTAGTATTGGTAATATTGGCATGAATTAAATTGACATTTTTATGTTCCCAAAATGATACAAGAAGAGGACTTAGATTTAAATGAAAATAATTTACTTTCTCTTCACAAACAGTGGCATCATCTTATAATTTAGACAGGCTTTAAAACTACTTATGTGACACTGGTTTGTGAGAGTCTGGTGTCTGCACTAGGAATACCTGTATAGCAGATCATCAGGGTCCCACCACACGGTATATAAACATAATCACTTACCTAATTAGTAAATGTGAATGGATAGGGCATAACATAAAAATCAATTATAGATTCAGATATTTAAAACAATAAACCAAAAAGAGAAGTAAATGCAAAACATGCGTGAAAGCAAAATGTATCGGGAAGTTAGAGGGATGGACTATTTTGGATGAGTTAGTAATTTAGCCAATGACGAAATACCTCATAAGAAAATGCCATACCCTGCGTTCTATCCGAAAGCGACTGTCATCGTAGACGCGATTATGCGATCATTTACCTGAATAATGATTTACATAAGCGACTTGATTGATCGCGCCCATATGTCTCGTATAAAGAAGCGCGATGATCACGTACTGGCCCGACTATCCCTTTCGCTTAGGTTAGGTTAGAGATAGAAGCAATACAAATCCAAAAAGTAACAGAGTCACTATCAGATTTCGAATCGAATACACCTTACATAGCATCCCTGGTAAACGTGTAACTACTTCAACAGTTGCTTAAATTGATTTATAACACATAACAGCAAATAAAAATAAAGTACCGATACATGATTTACGACAGCATCAATTTAGCTATCTAGACATTCCTGTGCCTACTCAATCAGGTTTCAATCTGCCTAGATTACGGCCCACTGAAGCTAGTCTTTAAACAACAGTTATTCGGTAACGTGTTGGTTCACGTTTTCACGGCATTCTATGTCATTGATGAGTCATTATCGTTTTATGGTGTCATGGGAAGGCTCAGTGATTCATCCAGTAACCGACTTTACAATTTGTAGTGGGAATGACCATATTTTAATTGTTAAACCCTTATTCACATATCTGCTGAACTATTAGGTCTATTAGGTCGCCAGTCTAAGTATAAAGTGAGCAGTATGGTAAAAGGGGTAACCGCTAAAGTGAGCAAATAAGCTACCTAAAGATATAGACGAAATAAAAAGTAGTTGGGTGAAGGACGATACATAAAATCTCACGTCCCACTAAAATGATAAATGCGAAAGTGTGGATTTTAACCTGTTCGGATGCAGAGTACTCAATTAAGATGTAACGGTTTATTAAGATGACGTGTTAAGTATAGGTATCTAAGAATTATGATAGACAGGAAAGTATTGTCAAAAAAAGGGATGATGGGATGATTTGTGTTTAAGGATGGTATTTTTGAAGAAAGCTCCAATAATATTGTGATATAATTACATAACATCATAACACCACGGCTGTAATCCCCAAAGGGTTTTATGAGGTGTACCTTGATATAAAGAATTCATTATAATTTCATGTAAGGAAGCTCCCAGACAATTTTGAATAAATTACCATAAATTTTCCTTTGAAGTCGGTTGCATAACCTAGTATTAATAACAGATTCGCAATTAGCACCAACATGGCTACGCAATAGGATTGCAGCCATACGAATACCGAAGCATAACCTATACTCTTGTTAACTCTATTAACAGTTCAGTTGACATTTGTATAGACGAAACCAACTGATATTTAAATAGTGTTGCGTTAAAAACAGGTTCAACCACCAAGTAAGAGTTACCGATGAGTTCTTTGGAATTTACTCTATAGGATTAAGGCTAATACCTGTTTTGCAATATTGATTGTAAAGTGTCATAACTTCGAAAGAGTAAGGTCCTTTTCTAACTTATTCATGAGCTCTAAGACACACATAGAATGTTATGTCTACAATAATCGTATGGGACTATTTCGTCACGGAATCAAGATAAACTTCTGAGCGTTTAAATCCTTTGCATTTCAGGTAAGTATGTCATTTTTTATTTTGTTAGGTAGGTATTTTTACAAACTCAAACTCAAAGCATATATTTCAATTAAACCATTTTCAAGCACTTTTGAATTGTCAAGGAGTCAGTCAGTGAGAAATATGAAGTATAGTTGCCCATTCCAAAGTGTAGTCGGTACTTATGGAGAAGAACGGGCAAGAAATTAAACGGACACGCTTTTAAATCAAAAAAATGTTACTAAATATTGGTTACATCATTTGGTTTGAAATTATACATGTTAGAACAATGTAGAAAGACGGGCATGGTAAAAGGGACCGTAATAAAAAGATAAAAACAAAAAACAATTCAAAAATTAAAATAAGCCATGGTAGCTTAAAGATGACCAGCCCCAACTGACGGCGCTTGTTCACGAACATGACGCATGCATCAACACCATTCAGCTCAACCATTTTGAAGGGACATCCTTAGTAAGTGCTTTAATAGCTCTTTCATTATTCATTATGGTGAAGTAGGATGAGGTTCGAAAATGCAACCCTGAGGAACTCCCAGCTGTTTACAATTGCTTGGAGTTCTTGCTTGCTCACAATTTTTATTTACAATTGCATCAAGCAATAGACAGTTTTTGTAAAAAATTTATTTCTTTGGGTTGTTGAATGAGGCATAAGGCTAATTTTGTAAATGTATGTTTTTAATTAAGTAATGTGCGTTTAGTTTGTTCAGAATTAAAAAAAAATCTTTCTTTTTAGTTAAGTATTAGATTTTTCTCGAAGAAAAAGTACAAAGTCAACATATTTTTATTAGGAACAGAGCTTTTCAGCGACAGATCTCGTTATATAAGGATCATGACAGAATTTAAGTCCCTACCCTACCTTTTCGTATAGATCAATATTATTTTATATTATATCAATCTTCTTAACAGAAATATCGAAGTGTACTTCCTAATCATTACCGATGAGACTTAACTAGATAAACTTGAAGCAATAAGTGATATAAAAAATAAGCACAAGAAACCACTGACATTTACAATTGAATAGTTAATATTTTTATCAAAGTGTGATTCATGATTACCGTCTCACGAACCATGGGAAACTAAAATGAGTCATGGCTTCAGACTGAACCTGCAAATATTTAGGATGATACATTATGATAATTTGTTGTGAAATATTTTACGGGTCATGAAGCAGAAAAAGATGGTGAAGTTCGTATGGAACTTGTTGATGTGGTTCAGTAGGTCTTTATGCTTAGCCTTTTCCCAACAATATTAGGGTCGGTTTCCAGTCTAACCTGATGCAGCTGGATACCAGTCCAGTATTAATAAATGGTGCGGATAGAAGACCATAACAACTACTTCAATCTTCAACATGAGTTTATTCACAATTGGTTAATTCGTTGATATGTCTTAATGATACATTCTATGGATATAATCAAACTTTTTTAGAAGATTTAGAACTTTTGGATTTTAGTTTAGAACTTTTGGATTTATATTTCACGGCTCTTCTTCGGCATAGAATGCCGTCGGTTCTGCTTTTAACCAACTTTTGCAGATCCCCAAAAAGGTGCACCCGAGACATTTTTAACTTGCAGTTATTTTAAGATCTTCCGAAGGTGAGGTTTCCGTTGTTGAAAATGTGACCTCAAATAATGTGAGAAGCCCCGGTGTGTTATGACATTCTTCAGTCTTTTGACCTTTCGAGGCTTGCAAAAGTAAATTAAATACCATTGTAAATCTCTCTGAAGTCTTGTGTAATAGATTCGTCCATGTCCGGGACTACATAAAATATATTCGTCAAAAATCATGACTGAATTTTATTATTTTAAACTCACCCAACTTCTCTGTTTTGTCTTTACCAATAAGGTAATAAAAGATAATCAGGTTAAAAGAAAGTAATCCGTCGTTTAAGACCATAAATCTAAGGACCACGAATGGTTCAAAGATATGTTTCAATTTTTTATACTAACACTGATGATGTCACTAAAGTTCACAATTGTTAATATAATATTAGCAATCCCTATTAACAATTAAGAACTCCTTGCCACATTGAAATAAATCTTAAAAGACGTAAAACCAAGAAGAGCTCAAGCACAAGCAATAATAACTAAATTATGTCTAGTTTATATTTTATATAACCTATAAAATAATAGCTATTATTATAGGTAATTTGTTTATGCGAGTGGGTATTATTGCAACTGCTTCATTATATTACGTCTTCACAATGAATCATTGTATCCTCGATCATGATGATGGTACTGGTGATGCAAAGCTGAATCAATTGATGCAGGTATGCACTTATGTTCATGATAATCAACTTGGCAATGAGACTTATAGGATTAGTCATGTTTTTTCCGCAAACAACGCTCATAGGGTCAGATTTTTATCTTGGGAACCACATCTTATAAAAGATTCTGCTTAGATTGATAGAGGTTGCATCATTATGAGTAATTAATATACATTAACTAACGGTATCTGCTTCAGTTGTTTTTTTATGATTGTCAGTAGTGATCCCAATTAACATGTTCTCGGAAAAAAGGGTTATAATGTTAAAACATTTATATATTAAGGCTGAAAAAGACGTGGAAATTAATTGAAAAATTACGCATGATGCATTTTTTTTAATGGTCCTAACAAGTTTAAAATATACGTGAGTGCCATGCCTTATTGATCAATTAAGAACATTAAAGACTGTTAAAAAGAACACCCAGACAGTGAGACAAATAACTTTTTTTTTGTCTGCAAGCACTAAAATGCTAATTATAACAGTACATATAAAATTTTAAAAGCTTGTCCTAACTTGCCGAAGACTAAACAAAGAATTGCCCCAGATGTTTCCAGTCCAGGGCTCATCCAGTCCAGATGTGCTAAGCCATTTTATCCATTGTTTACCCATTATAATGAGTTCGCACGTGCGTTACCTGACTAATTATGGAATTTTGAACTTTTTCAAGGAAGCACACGTGTTTTATTGTCTTTCGGGTATTTTTGCAGATGTTTTATTGTTCAATTTGTTGAATTGAGACGGTATTTGCAGGTTTATACTTGAATGGACTTGGGACATATGGAAGTTTAAAGAGCTGGCTTGGTAGTGTATATTGTATTTATAAAGAACAGTAAAAGTAAACCGGTCATTTACTATTTGAAAACAAAACACTTGGAATACATTCGAGACTTGGCCACTGAAAAACAAATGAATATGCTGCAGTAAAGTCTCACATAATTCTCGGCTTTGCTTAAATTTCGCCCCATCTTCACCCATAATTTTGGCCCAACGGGACCCAGACCTAGGATCTTTCCCCCTTTCCGTTATAACCACGATAGTTAACGCCCTCGTGACACACGACTCGTTACTATTCGCAGATAGCAACGGTAGCGGGTTCGCTTCCCTACACGCTCGCTGTGACCTTTACATCATCATCAGATAGGCTGCACTGTTTTTATCCGGTTGTTTGGCTTTGAATATTTGATGCCACCATTACCATTTTTAGCCGACTTCCAAAAAGGAGGGGGTTTTATGTTCGTAGCGTATGTATTTATGTGTTTCTATAATACTTACGTATTTTTCTCACTTAGCCTATGTGGACGATATTCTAATAAGTTCGTGATTCGAATTTGTGTGGGGTAGGTACCACAACTAAAAAGTGAAAAATAAAAACTTTTTACCAAAACAAACAGCCGACTTCCAAAATCAAAACCAAAGACATCGACTTCCAAAATTAAAGTTATTTTTCACCATTTACTGTTTTTTTTGGTAAAAAGTTTTTTTATCATTAGGTACCTACGAGTACCATTGAGTATTGTGTCGTAAAGTTTCAATCTTAACTACAGCAAGAGCTGCCTTTGTTATACCTACGGGTTGATAAATTGTCATCCCACTTTTTAATAAATAAACTATTGGAGAGACTTTGTTACTGAATGGTACTGAAAAGTTAAGTAATGCAGATAGGTACTTCGTGGTGTGCAGCTGAGAAAAAGACTCTGTGTGGACAAAAAAATGTCATAAAAAAACTGCGATGATATATGTTATTGGTGAAAAGTGTATTTCTTCTTTCGTTTGTTCTGAATCACCTATTACTAACAGCATTATCCTGCCCACAGATATTATATTAAATTCGTAACCTTCTCTTACGCCTGTAACCAGATATATTATTAGTTAGATATTAGTAGTTTGAGCGTGATTGAGTAATAAACACCCAAACACTTTCGTACCTATATTATTAGTCACGAATGCGTCAGATCAGGGCAATCTCTTAATACTTGTAATTCATGTAGATTAATTTATGTTTACCATTAATTGGTTAGCAATTTGCAATTACGGATCACGTTATGACACAGCCCCTTTTAGCATTTGATATGGTGGCTATATTTTCATCAACATCATCAGCTTTTGCTTTCCTGAGATCATCATTTTCCTGATTAAATTGCAGTGATGCATAGATGATGCCATAATCACCAATACCTATTTTTCAATACGCTTATTGATAATTATCATTATTGAAATTGATTCTCAATTGTTTAATGAGAAGAAACAGACAAGACAAACATTGCACCAAAGCATCTCCATCACACAAAAAAGTGGCAAATCACGACAGTTCAACGCTCTTTAAACCCAATAATATAAACAACACTTGAAACATGCGCAATCGCATATTCCACAAGAATTTGAAAGCCATCCTTCATTCCATAGCTTTGCATACCCACACAACAGAACTTGAAAACTGTTGTCTCTGGTACTTAAATAGTCAAAAGCATTCCAATACTATTCAATGCGACCTTTAAGGCCGATCGGGTCCTCACATCGGGTCACGGCGGCACTCCCGCGCAGCATTGCGCTCCCGTGCGCCGGCGCAGCATTTTGTTAAGCGCTTGAATTGTTTGATATATTTTGCTGCATGTATTGTAAGCTATTCAGGTTGATAGAGTAATTTTAGTCGGTGATAATTAAGCCGTTTAGGTATGAGATTGTGTTGAATTGAAGCTTAATGTATTATTGGAATACTGAGGCTTATTTGAATGCAATTCATCTGGGTCGTTTATAAAGGTTAATCTTGCTCACTATATATACAAAGTAGTTATGTCTCTGTTATCAAACCCGCTTCTAAGGACACTAAATATAGTGTTGCTTAAGAATTTTGAACTGGGTTTTTAAAAACCCCTACTAAAACAAGATATAAAAAAACGAAAAGATATTCCCGATAAAGCTAAACATAAAGGTTGCAGCATACTTAACCCATCCTCTCTCTAAAACCTTTAGTCGCGACTTTCAAATAAGGATCATCTCAACCCGAGTACAGTTAACAGGCAAGAGGGGGGTGAATGGTTGCTGGGGGGGGGATCGAATTCCGCAAGAACTACCTTCACCTGACCTAGCTTTGGCTTTCGGTTTATTTATGTGTTGTTTTAGTAAACAGAGCGGTGTTAGGCTCGCCAGTAATTTTGGGAGATTGTCCTGGTACCTATTGATAATGTCGCGTTTAGGTAAAATGGCCGCGGGATTTGGGAACGTAAGAGTTATTTTGGTTGCCGTTCCAGTTATGGTTGTTGTTTCTTTTTGTGTAAAAAAGGTAACCTTACTAGAAAAGAGTCAAATTGCGAATAAAGTACGACACAATGTGTCACAGTTCTTCAGCCGTTGAAGTTTTTCTAATGAATGATTGTATCATTAGAAGTCATTCTCGGTTAACTCTCTCAAGCTTGATCAATCAAGCTTGTTGAATCAAGCTTGGTTCAACATATTATGGCAAGCTTTTTTCCGGACTACAAGGTTAATTCCACGAAAGGTCAGATAAAGTATCTTCAGCTTCTAAAAATTAAATAGCTTTGTCCTGTATAGTATTTGCAATCGTGGCGACTATACGTACAGTGTCAGATTCAATTGGAAGGTCGGTAATGAGCGTTTGGTTACCTGTTAGATTTGTCGTGTCCAAGGCTCTGGGGAATTGTAACAAATTCGAATGTGCTTTATGCTCAGCATTTAATTTGCTGAAGCATTTGAACGGGAGCTCTTGTTTGTGGGACTAGGATTAAAGGACGACACTACTTTAGCGGAGCCTTCTGTTCTTTTTTTTTTTTTTTTTTTTTTTTATCCACAACGGGGAAGCTCTTGGCCAGAATCTCACCTGATGGAAAGTGATGATCAGGCCGAAGGTGGAAGAAGGACCAAAAACATGAAGATATTTTATGTAAATTTTTGAAGCTTGCTCTATTAACTTATGTTAAGTTACCGATTTGTGTTATTTCCAGTCCGAGCTTATTTGCTTGTTATATGAAACATTATATCTCCAATGTTGTTTGCACTTCATCTATTATGTAATTGAAGTTAATGCGAATAATATTCTTGATACCAATGGACTCACTATCATTAATCATTTGCTTATTGCTTCTGTTAATGCTCAGTATACTTGCATTTATAAAAACATTTCTTGAATCCGCCTTAGGCTTATATTCGGGTAATTGAATGAATATTAATGCAATTGGTTCTTTTAGTACATGTGGGCTCATCTTTTGTTGACTACTACACCAACATGTGTAACCTTTTCATCGATTTTTATAACTTGTGCATGATCAGAAACATCCTATGTGGCCCTGTTTATCTTTATTGGTTTCTCAAGACCATTAGAATCGAAGCAATAATATCGATTAAGTTAGTGCGCCATTGTTTTACCAGCCAAACAGTCGCCGACTAGAAACTAGTTAAGTTTACAAACTGTAGCTTTAATCCGGAATGCAATTAACATAATCCAACTAAGATTATCTCGTATGTCGGTCTCTACGATGAAATACTTACTATTTATAGTTAAAATGAAGGAGCACGTGGGAGTGGATAATTATATACGAAGTAAAAATAGAGGATGCAATTTACTGTGTTATCAACTTTAGGCACTATTGGATAAAGTTTGTTTTGGATTGACGAAGGTAAAAGAAAAGGTCATAATTTTTTTGTAGCTGCATTGAAAAGTGAACTTTCTTTAATGGAATCAAGGTTTGTTATACGAAATTCGTTTATTTCAAATTTAAAATGGCTAATGTATACTTTATGAGATTACATGCATGTTTAATATGTAATCGATTCAGATTTAAGAATCATTCGATTTTTAGATAAAAGATTGTTTAATCAAATACTGTTTATTAACTTGGTTATCTTTATGGTTGAGTTTGATTTGTAGAACATGAATGTACGATGTTTGATTTCCGTGTGAAGAATTTCAAACTATTGTGTATGATATTGCAAATTAAGAATGTTTTTTGTCGTTACCGGTCATCAGAAGCCCGAAAGTCTGACAACCAGTATTACCAAGGGGTATTGTATTACCCACTCACTGGGTTGTGGAGGTCAGATAGGCAGTCGCTCCATGTAAAATACTGGTATTCAGCTGCATCCACTGCATAGTTGGGAAAAGGCAGGTAGATTGATTTGAAGTACCTACTTATACCTACATATCTTCCCATATTTTAACAGCACTGCCGAAACTAAAACTGAATCCCCATTCCCACACAATAATGAAATTAACCCTCCAATTATTTAACACTTAGAAATAAAATCTAAAAAACCCTATATACTCGAAAGGTGGTCAGTATAACAAAAACGGCAACTTACCAGCATATTTCACGGCCATCTGCTTATTACCATCAGAATCTTGAACCATGTGTCCAGTGATGGCTAAAAAAAGACCCGTAGACAATGGGTCGAGAGATTTATAATATCTGACATCTGGAGGGTTACCTGAGCAGGCGCAAATGAGGGTTAACTTACCGTTTGAAGGGCTTCGAAATATTGTAATTCAATTAACTTTTGGAACTGTAATTAAAACATTTTTATTGGAATTTCGAATTTATGTTCTGTGAGGTGTTATATAGTTACTGACAATTTTAATTTTATCGATTTTTGATGGATTGGATTCGACGTATTAATAGTGTTGTCAAGTATTCGAGCTGTTTTGGGACTTGCATATAAACGCCATAATTATATTTACTGGCACACTGGCTAGAGATGGCTTTTGAGAAAATATTTTTTTTAAATGAATATTAAATTGGTGTCTAAGTAATATTTGGTTGTTTTAACATTTAATTTCTAGCTTTCAATTAATAACTATTTGTATAATCCTCAAAGTTTTCATTTATCAGTAACATTTTACTTAATTCTAATTTTATATTTTTCTACAGATAGGTTGAGCGCTAGCAGTAGTTCTAGCGTTATCTCCGCCTGTTGCTAAGATCCGCGTAAACTATGAAGTTTAAATGGAACGCAAGGTCTAAAACAAGTTATAGGTCAATAGTACAGAATGCAAATATAACCAGCTGACACAGCCACAGATGCTTAAAACTAGCACCATTGATTCTAAAATTGAAAAAAAAACTACAATATAATTCAATTAAATGCCTGGCGGGTCTATTTGTTCCCTGGCCTACCATTAGTGGATTGCGACCATATGCATGTCAGTATACGTTTATAATGTCAACAGGTATTTTTATGTAAATAATCCTATTAAAGGTGGGATTACTGTTTATCAATTGTAACATTGCGTGTTTGTCCTGTATCTTAACTATTAATAGATTTTATTAGTACGCCTGTGTTGTAGGCAGGTTTTAATTTTAGATTTCCATTTAGCCATGTTATTTCAGTTTTATCGGGGTCCTTATCTTGGCACACGTTGGATGGTCGGCGGTAAGGCATGGTGCACATCGATTTATTAGTGAGGGCGTCGATAGGGGTCTCGTGTGTGAGAGAAGCGATGGAAGACTGCATAGTCGTTGACCAGTTTGTGTTGGTTGGAATTTCGCTGACCCTGTGAGATGTGGGGTTAGATTTAAATTCTATTGGTCGTTGTTCGGACTTTGTACAGCTTGGTAGAAGAGTGTGGTTATGGGAATGGATGGTGTAAAAGAGCTGATATGGAGAGCGTTGGTCTATTAATAGGGTGAATTAGAGAAGGTTATTATTATAAAAGAGCTGTTATTAAGGAGAGTACAGGACCTAAACGCAAGTTTTATAATGCCTAAAAGTATATGATCCACAGTAAATAAAATCAGAAAAATATATGATATTCTTCAGGATATATGTATGCTAGTAAGATAGTGTGTTGAAAACATAATACAACTAACGAACGCGACTTTCGATGAAGCCGAGAATAGCTGAAGATAAATTTTCATATATCATGTAGTGTATTTAAGTTATAATTATTTTAATTACTCCACCACAAGTACCAGCAAAAATTATAATAATTAAAAACTAAACACCATCACCTGATAAATTGCAAAATAGCCATCCGCACTGTTATTCCACATTATAAGGCGTATAATTATTCCAACGGTTAGAATTAAGGCACAATTTGCAAGATAAATGGTCAGACATTATTCAATAGGTTTTTAATTAGAATAAATAAGTTATTTGCGTTGCATTTGGATAGATAAACAAATAGCTGGAATTTATCATGTCGTTGCAACTGCTGGCCAAATGCTGGTGAATTGGGCTGATTATTGCGCATGCGCATATTATTCGTTTGTTTGCCTTTAATATGTTTTGTGTGTTTTTCTTTGATGGAGACTGTTAAGTTAAAATTATGATTAGTAAGTAATGGTTAATTCGCCTCATTTATTGAATTAGTGATACATCCTATAACCACGAAATTCGTGGTTATAGGATGTAAGTAGGTACCTACTGGGGGCAGTGTAGGGCAGTTGCCAAGTCTGACAAAAGTGCATTGACAGTGTTCCACAAAAAAAATCAAGTTCAGTATTTTTTATTATTTTTTATTATACGATGATTGTTGTTGAATTTTCAGGACCCTGTGGTCTTGATCCTGAAAGTTAGAGTCTGTGACTCACAGAGATAACTATAATCAAGACAATACCAACCGTTACATAATGTGTCCGGCAATTATGTTTTTTTTTTAATCCCATATAATTCCTCACGCGAATGACCGATTATTCAGTCCATTTTAACACATTACTAGTATTCCTGTCTCTTCTACAAAGCTTGCAATGCCCTTTATTATTTTTTTCTATTGAACCTGCTTGCAACACTGTAGCGTATTTACTTGTAAAGATGATTAGTAATTAATCGTTTGACATGACGGTAGTTTTATTTTTTATTTTAAATGGTAAATGGAATGACCAACTGGTCTCTTTGACATTGCTATTAATAATATGTATTAGAGCACTAGGTTAATTATAAAATTATGTGTGTGTGTATGGTATGTGTGGGTGTGTTGTGTGTGGTTATTATTATTATTTCATAACTTTTGCACGAGACCGTGGAGGTCAAAAATTATCCCACGGGAACGTATTACCGGGATGAATAGTATCCTATGTCCTAACCCAGGTCATGGTCTACCCATGTGCCAAATTTCATTCGAATCCGTTTTGCTGTTTTAGCGTAAAAACGTTACAATCAAGTTACTTTCGCGTTTATATTAATATTATAGTTAGGATATCGGTATTAAAAGGCGGCTGGGACAGACTGGATGAGGAAGGAGGAGGAAAGGGTCTTGTGGCGCAGCTTGGGAGAGGATTATGTCCAGCAGTGGACTACTGGCGAGTTTATTGAAAGTATCGGGGTCCAAAATGTGAAATGTACATTTTATAGCATTCACAACACTATGCTGGTGTGTCCTTGGACTGTTCGCTCGTCTTTTTTCTTCAAAGAAAGCCTTCTGTACTTAACATAAAAAATGAATTTCATCCACTTATTAATAAAATATTAATTTCAACTTTTATTAATTAGTTAATGAGGTATTCACAAAAAGGTTGCAAATATGCGTCATATGCAAACCACCAGACGATCGCTGCCACGTGCTTCGTTTTGCATATGTTGTGTTGTGGCGCAGACGCAGACAAAATGTTCGGGTTACATTGGTCCCGCCATAAAATAACAGGGCTAAAGGACCACTCGGCTGAAACATCTCCAGTGTGATTCATATGTTTAAAAAAAAATGTATTCTGATACAGAACATTGTCCTTTAATATATAATTATTATTTCTCAATAGCAGCTCGAAGTCTGGATTTGTGCTCGGTTGATGGCAATAGCCTCGTCCCCTATTACATGGGATTTAAATAGAGCTGGCGAAATGTGGGTTTCCTATAGGTACACCTCTGCCTAATCCTTCGGGGAATACAGGCGTGATGTTATATGATGTTTGTGTGAAAAAGAGTGGAACTTCTGCATATTCTGGGTTAGTAAAGCAGCGACACTTTTATGTCATCGGCACCAGATTATCTTGACGGCATAGTGCGTACGCGCAGTTATTTTGGAGCCTTTAACTACTATAACATGGTGATTAACCTAGGTAAATGTTAATGTCTGGGAAACTGCCATTATATTCGGAAAAGTAGAATAATGGCGACCATAAATAAACAGGTCGAAATAAAATATTTCCAAAATTATAAAACAATTAATTCCAATTAAATTAACCCACAAAATTATGAAGATATTCAAATAAAACATTAAAATAAAATTAATTATGTTAACTGAAGAATTTTAATCTTTACCGAACAGAGAGATCAAATAAAAGATACAGAATTAGCATAAAGGCTCGTTCACACTGGCGCGACTTGTCGCGCGACGCGACACCGGCAATTGTTCAATCGTGAAGTTTTATTAGAAATTGTATTGTTAAAGTCGCGTCGCGCGACAAGTCGCGCCAGTGTGAACGAGCCTTTAAAGATTGAGTTTAAACACATTAATTCTTAGTTCTTCGATTTATTCAAAGATCGCTCTATATTGAAGTCTGTTGACATTAATGTCAACCGATGTCATCAAGACACATGACGCCCTGATGGGTTTAATTAAAAAAAACTTTTAAAAAAGTACCTCGAGATCACCTGCCGATCCAAAGGTGTAGATTGACAAACCCTATATTCGACCCGTCCGTTTTCAAAATATTTAATTATCAAATCGTTTAGATATTTGGAAGCAATTCGTTTATAATAAAATGCTAAAGGTGTGCAGCGAGCTTTGTAAATGTAGGATGTAATCAGAAGTCCCTACTTTACTGCTGTCCTTACTAACAAGTAAATGCGAAAGTGAATTAAGGTTTTTGATACGTTTTCAAGAGTTTTATTTTTTGTAAAAAAAAAAAAAAAAAATTAAAAAAAAAAAAGGGGAAGGAATCACAGTGCATCAAAAAATTCGTCCGCGTCGTTGTCAACAGCAAAAGTGCCCAAAAGGGTGGCAGCAATGCCAGCTTTTTATTAAAATATATTCCTTATTTTATATACAGTATCTACATATTATTATTATTATTTTAAATCTGTTAGCGTACATATTATGTAAATATTGTCTTGTTTAATTTTTTATTTTTTATTATTGGTATGGTTCTAGTCGCTAGCTACCCGCTACCTATACCTACCTATTTGTGTTTGATCTGATTGATTTCACTCTCACCCAATATTTTTCTAGACTTAAAATAATTTCTCAACTGTTCAAGCTATTTGGAACAAAAGACTTTAGAGAGTCATGGAGGTATAATCTCTATCATATTCGCATCCGTGTTGAGATAATTATTTCACATTTAATAGAATGATTGGGACAGTACTTCACAGATGATTCACAAAATTAAAAAGCGTCACACAGTTAGTGTGAGCAATTTCGTTAAACTGAATGACCAGCTAACCGTTTAATATTTGCTCTTGGGTTAAAAATTAACCCAAAAAGTATAATTATCACATTACTACTCTAAAATTGAGTTTATAATCTGGCACAGACGTGTAAAGTGTTACTTTCGAAACATAAACAAAGACGGTGTTAGTTTTAATTACTGTTAAAATTAGGATATTTTTAAACATTCTGTTTGTCATGATATAATAAAATTAAGTTGTTATTAAAACGGGTTTGCGGATTAGCGTCTTTATTTTTATGACATTCCATTTTTATACAATTTAATTCATTGCATTTGATCTAGTCTAGACTCTGTGGTTTTTCTCTTTTTTTTAAAATATTTTGCAGTTTTATAAATAATTATTGTTTTTGTAGATTCTTTAGAGAGTTATAAAATTTTCTTTTTTTCGAACATTTTCTAGAATCCAAAAAACAAAAATTGGTTATTGTTGTACATTTATTAGAAAAAATGAACTCTACTTTTATAAAATTATTACTTGTATTCTACTCGATGAAAATAATTGTACAGTAACGCATGTTACGGTGCTTTCATACATTTATAGACATTTAGATTATAATCTCAAAGGACACAAATTGCAACTGTCCGTGATGTTTTACGATAGCTTTGTGAAATTCATTCCGTGTGTCCGCGTTGACAGTACAATTCGAAAACACATTCATTTAAAAACTATTATTTAATCTTTATTTGTACTGACGATTATACTAAAGTATAGACGATAAATGAAGATAGATAATAAAATCGATATAAATCTATAGACTCTATAGATTTGTATCGCTTACGGTTTTATTTTTACAGATCGATGTCTTTTTATGCGTTCTATTTTTTTTTGCTCGAAAGATATGCGTGAAATGGTAAAGTCAATGCAAAAATGCGTAAGAGTTAATTTATAAAAACGGGTATCGGGGTATAAATCGTTGAATTACTCGGTACTCCATCCAGCCAGCTCAGACAGCTCCGGTGAGCTGTGAATAATGGATAAAATCGATTTTCAATTAATTTAGAAGTTGCTCTATCGCACCCGACGATGTTTTTAATATTTACCATATATTTTATTTTAATGTTGGGTTAAAAAAAAAAGTGTCTTCTTTAAAACTCGCTTGCACTATAAATCGGTTTTATTTAGTGGCTTTTTTTTTTAAAGCTACTATTTTTTTTTTAAACTTACATGGGGAGGAAACCGGCATCGGCATGACCTAAAACCAAATATTCGAAGACATGTGACGTGATCTACGAATACACATGAGGATGCCCCCTCTCACAGAGGAGGCTTGTGTCCCAACAGTCGGAACATTATAGGCTGATTATGTTACGTTATGTATTTTTAAAACATCGTTCTGTGTCTGACAACTTCAAACAATTAACAGCTAAATGAAACATCGTCTTAAAGTCTTTTAGCGTTAAATGTAGGTGTTATCAATTTTTGGCGCAACTGGGCCTAAGTAATTTTAAGCCATTTACATTAAAAAAAGGCCTGTAATTTAAAGACAACCAAAAAAATTAAGAAACACAGATGTATCCCATAAAAGATGACCATAAAAAGATATAGATTATCAGCTACAAGTACTTACACACCTTGTGCTCGCAAAACGTTTATAAATCAAAGGGGAGTACTCTTGTTTTAAAGGAACCTATCTTTTTGCGAAAGATAAAAGACTCGGATCGACAGATGTACAGGGATACGTCTGAAAATAATTTATCCGTGGAAATAGTAAAAAACAAAGTTTTTATGTTTCATTGCTACACATGGCGGTTGTTATAGCTAATACTATGTTGCGTTTGGAATATTGAGGATAAGATTTGCATGTACTTTATGGGTCCAGATTTCAGCGAACGGGGATTTTGATACCCCTCTACAACAACGGGCTCCATCGTGGCTAAATTATAACAGCCGCACGGGTCGATCTTCAAGGTAAAGCAACGATTGCCGAGGACGGTCCATGAATGGGTGACCATCCATTATATACCGAGATCCTTCCGTCACTCGGGAAGCACGTTAAGCCGGTGGGCCCCGCTGTCTTTAGCCAACAAGGGCATTTCATACAATATTTTTCGTTTAACATTACCGAACGAGAAAAAAAAACAGTTCCCAACGACCAGTTTCAAATGCAAATATGTTTTTCCGCCCATTAATTAATTAAAGTCACAATGTTGCCAATAAAAAAAAACAATCCACATTAAACCAGTGTTGCAACATCTAAAAACAGCTGTTCGACAATGTCCAATCACAACGCGTAATAAAAAGGTAATTAGATGTCCATTTAACAGTTTTTTTTATGCGTAGCCTATTTACCCACATTACCCAATGTTGATACAGCTACTGTTTTATTGCTACAACATGAATCAGAAAGGTTAAGTCAAATTTCACGGTGAGGTCGATCATCAAACTGATTAACTTTCTCCATGGGACGAATATCATAATTGCGAAAAAATAAGCAGCCGTTCCATACATTTGGGTCGGAATCCAGGGTCCATAATTGATTTTTTTTTTTTTTACCACCATTTATGGTTTACATTATGGATTGCAATAAATGATTTTTTGAAGTTTTGTTGACAATTTTTTCGCGATTGCTTTGTTAGTCCCATGGATAAAGTTGTTCAGTTTGATGGTCTGTGTACTACACCCTTAAGAGCCTATGCTACCTCAAATTGCTTAGCAAGATGCGCCGTTATATCGAAACTACTGTAGCATTCATTTTGAAATAAATATATGTTAAAGTTGAAGATTAATGTTATGACTATGTTAGCTAAAAACACGATTTCATAAAATTTTCTCGATAGAAAAAAAAACAAAGTTACCTCCAAACCGAACAATAAACCGCTGCGCTGCTATTAAAAAAATACTTCAAATTAGATCATGAAACTTTGCATACTAACTGAACTAACAATAAAGCAGCGAATGTGTTTTTTTTAAATTACCATTATTTTCGCCGTAAAAAGAAATTACCTAAACTATTGCCGGTTTGAAGGCGCCTCCGTCTCGCTCGCACTCAGTCCGCGAGTAGTATGGAGCGAGCGAGATAAAAACCTGAGGTTGTGTGGGCTCTTAAATAAGACCACACCTTTCTGATACATGCTGTAGAACTAAAACTGTTGCAGAATTATTTAATTAGTTTAGATTGTATGGGTTGAGTAAATGTTGGTTAATACTCATAAAGATGAGTTTGATGTGTGTGTAGAAATTAATGTTAAGTAGTGTTTTAGTAATTAATTCTAGGTATCGACATGTTTTTAGTTATACTGGTTACGATTCTCGGTAATTGGGTTTGTGGCTTATTTCGTGGTAAAATTACTGGAATAATGTGTCTAATGTCCTTGTCCTTATTTTCATTACAGTTTTGAACAAATTCACACTTTTTTTTAAATGTTACTTAACTACATTGGTTTTTACTCTTGGGGAATAACAATGGTGGAATAACAATAGATTTTAAAATTTCATCGATACTTTTGTAAATAATTTAAATACCTACATAATTATATTGACGAATTTTCTGAACATATTATTTATCCAGTAGCTACCTTCATAATTGCAGTAAAATAGACACCTAGGTATTTGAACAATACCAAAAAAAATATACACTAAAAAACCTTATATTCTTTTTTTAACCTGGCAACCCGAAGCCATTTTCTACATAAAGACCACGTTAGACAGTTGTCTTATTAAAACGCACGGGGAACAGATGCGCGTACGGTATCGTCCATAACGTGATCATGAAAGATTCCCGGAGTGTTATCACAAAAGCACCTAACGGGTTTAAGACATCTGCCAATCTGTGAGATTTGGTAGTCTAATTTACAAGAGGCAGCGGAATTTAAAAAATCGGAAAATTATCGTTTTGTAATGTTTTCGAGCATATCTATTCAGACTATTTTAGTACCTCTCTCTCTCTTTCCATCTGATAGATAGCAAGGTCGTCGTCTCATATTAATTCTCGTAAGTAGGTACTTTCCAATATTCATTCATCAATGTAACAAAATTGTGAGCTTATTCGAACGATAATAATTGCCGCAAATAAACGTATTTTCTTTATTTTCTTTCTTTACCTTTACTTGTTTATAAATATAATTAAAGTCACTATTTAAGAAATTAAAAAAAAGAATTTTAAGGAATTCAACAAAAAAAAAAAAAAAAATTTTTCTCTACATCTAACCCATCACCCAAAATAACTCACAAATGTTTGTGCACTTACACCAACCCCATAAGGACATCCAAAAGTTGCGCGGACGCAAGGTGCGGTGACAAGTTGTGTATATCACAAGGTGCTTCTATCACCATTGATTCCATGGGAAAATATCACCGTACAGTACCTACCTACATGTGGTACAGATTCGGAAGGCGGATGCTGCATGCAGGTTCGACTTCCGTGATTTAATTCTCAGTTAGATGACTCAAGCAAATAAAAAAGATGGCGGAGATTAATTTAGAGATTAAATACAGAGTTAAAAGTGTGTTAGTCAGGTGATAATGAAGTCTAGGAAAAAGTAGTATTTTAATTAACTTTACTAGTGGTACACAATGCCTTGTTAAAAGATTGCAAAATAAGAATGAAAAAGTTACAGAAACTTATTTAATTAAATGCAGGAGTCGCAAAAGCTGCTTCATTTATTTTTAGACTTCAATATTTTTTGTATTACTTAAAAAAGGAATGCGAAAAAATTTGGAATCTCCGAAAATATGCTACCAGTATTAGAAACATGCTGTTACATCAGCTGTCTGTCTGTAATTTGATAAATTGTTCACAATCCTCGTAGAAAACAGTTAAAAATCGCAAAAAACAATGCACATGCGACACTAATCACTGGCTGAGGATTTTTAAGAACGGATGTCAGAACAGAACGGAAATTGGCACTTTTTTGTAATCACCAGCATAAATATTACCGAATCGATAGTTTCACACCCTTAACACAACGATATAAGGTCTATATTCGGAAGGAATAATACACAAATAAATTGGTAAGCAAACCTAAAATTTTAAAATGAAAAAGTCACAAGTTTTCTAAGTTTTGTAGGTCAACTTTTTGCTATCAATTCTTTATGCAGATGTGCTTTTTAAAAATAATGTTCTTCCGAGGTGAGGCAGATGTACAAAATAGGACCTTGAAGATGTTTGGCAAAAAAAACAACACAACACCTTTTGCTTTGGAGTCCATCAGGCGGTTTTTTATCTTTTTTTAAGATGCTCAAGTGATGCGCTCTAAAGATCTGAGTGTTTGGCTCTTTATATTTGAAGAAGCTCCTAAGCATTGAGATTACAATGTATTTTTAAAGCGAAATGTAAATAGATGTTTTAAATTAGCTGCTCCAATAGAGGATAAGACCCACTTGAATATTGATGAAGATTTTTGTTTGGTAGGACTTTTTATATAACTTTTCCATGAAGATGGCACAGTAGTACTTACCGAGTTAACGTCTGCGTCATATTCATGAGAAATCGTAAACTAATTTCTGAACTCTTGTTAGTAGCCCGAGTGCCCAACAATAATCATAAAAGGTTAAAATATTATGATATGTGAAATTTATATCAATGAACACAGCCACTAAAAAAGTATTCCCACAATCTGCCTCACGAAAGCTTAGTTCGTTGTCGTAAACAGTATTAATTTATGAAACAGTTAGTGAAGTTGCAGTGTTTCGCCGGAAACTCCCATTAAGTCCGACTTTATCGCCTCCGATTTGAGTCTGCAAAACTCAATGACAATGATTGTGGATTAAACACACGTTTTTAAATAAATAACGGGTCCGAATTAAGTTTCCAGTCGACATTTCCCTCGGGCGTTCTTGTTATAGCCACGCGTCCGAAGAAACACGACGGCTTCCGAAAACTGCCGAAGATCTTGCCAAAACAAACGCGGGCGCAGCTGAATTTGAACTTTAGTTTGACGGCTTACAATTTAAATTGTTTTGTAGGTGTGTTTGAAATTCGGTCGGTATAATAGTGAAGCCTTGGTAAGCAGATGTGTTTCACACAGTTTTGGAGTAACTTTTGTATCATTATGTGATTTTTTTTTCTTGGGGCATATGCAGTTTGAAGAAAGATGCCCAGGTAAAGATGTGTTGAGCAGATGCTTTCTCATGGACATGTTGGGTCACTTCTAGTGCCTTCCGGCTAAGATACTCGAAGATACAATTATTTGTTTATTCCGGCCTTGTGTATGTAGAAGCTGGACAGACAGAAACTAATACAAATGCATGATGTAAAGTCATACCTGCATCTGATAACATTATCAAATTGAGATGAGATAAAAAATAAATCTTAATGCATTTAATTAATGGTTTTGATTGAAACTTATGCAGATAATTTTAATTTATTCTCGTGTATTTTTTGCGCATTGAAATATATTTAGTTAAGATTTATGTTCAAGATTAATGTTTTATTATGAATTATCTGAATAATTCCCTTGCTTCCCTTCGCTTCGCTTTAGCCTTCTAAAGCGGTGTAAGCAGAAACCTCGGACATAACCAATGAAGCACGAACAGCTGCGATCTACACCGAATCATTGGCTTCTTATTACTTAATAAAACTTTTTGTTTTTTCCTTTTTTCTATGCACCCAAGTTTTTTTTTAAATTATAGACGCCATGTCACTAAGAAGTTTTTTCCTCACGGCACGTACCAAATGCTCTGAGCTCGGCAGCTGCGCGTGCGCCGAACGAAGATCATTTCGCGAATTTTTGTTTCTTGGGAGACAGATGCCGCGTTAACTAAAATTTTAACATATTATGTATGACCAAAACGTCTTAAGAAACCCTCTTTTCGTATGGCAGGAGGCTTCTCTTACTTTAATTGTTTGGTAAATACGCGCAAAATTATTTTTGTGACTACTTGATAATGAAATACACCTTATTTAATTGCAATACGGTTGAGAATTAAATTGATAGTGGTTTTGGCTTCGGTAAAAGTATAATGGTCATGTAATACTTGTAAGAAACACTTGGCACCTGACTTAGTGTTCGAAATGCGTATACGCACAAAGGTGCACTGTTTTTGTATGGCGGTGAAAAGACCATTTTTGTTAAGTCCAGTTCGATATTGTATAGTTCCGTAATTTCATGCTTCAATAGATCTTTGAGGGATTGAATTATAGACAAACAATGCGTAAACGATGTTTTTTATTATTACCATTTTTGTGTAAGTATATAAAAGTCCGTAATAAGAAAAATAATGTAGAGTGTAAACTGCGTTAAACCTTTATTCTTTATTCTATATGTATAATATCAACCTGCGTAGCCTTTTCCAAACTATGTTGGGGTCGGCTTCCAGTCTAACCGGATGCAGCTGAATACCAGTATTTTACATGGACCGAATGCCTATCTGACCTTCACAACCCAATAACGCTCGGGTAGCACTAAGAACTTATCTACGGCGTACCTACCTACCTATCTACCCTACCTACGTGCCCTACCTACCTACCCTACCTAAAGCTTTTTCTATATTCACTAACCTTTCAAAATTCTTTTGGGAGGAGTGCGACCACAAACACCGTGACACGAGATTTATATAAAGATAATACATTCTTATTAAACTTTAATATAATAATGAAATCTCGATATTTTGTCAAGTCGTAGAAACCGTGCGAGGCAGGGGCTGGTCGCTAGTAATGAATAAAGAATATTTTTGTTTGCAAATGACCCCGTGAGTCTAATTTACATAATTATAATTGTGTGGTTATTTCCTCACTTTGCTATAGTTTTTTTTAGTCGTTCATTGACTTCTAATTGACTTAAAAATTTCTGAATATATAAAATAATAACTTTTTTATTAGTAAAATTATGAATTACAAAATAAAAATAATTTCATTAATATCTCCAGTCACTTAATTACATAGATCGATGGGAACCAGCCATGTTTACACTGAGGTTAATGTGTTTATTCTGTGTTAATGTTCGGAAACACATCATGCGACCAATTTGTATGTTAATGCTACAGAACAGGAAACGTACACTCTGCAGAGATTAATTTTCTTTGATGCCATTCTAATGGCATCGATCTGCATATGAGGATACATCACTCTCTTGACGTTGTGATGGTACAGATGAAACTGATAACTTTCACGTTTTGTGCTGAAGATTTCTGTAATACTTTTCTCATGGCAATGATGAGTTTACTGCGTTTGAAGTTTATGTTTTTAGACTGTGGTATTGAGCAAATTGAATAATTATCAATGCAACCTCTATTAGTGTATGGATTTAAGATTACTTCAGTGAAAAGGATGTTCCTAGACAGGCTTTAAAGTGGAGGCCGTTGTTTAGCAGTACTTGGAGGATGCGGTTGTCAATTACCTCACACTGCTGCGCTTAAGACAGTCTGAATCTGTGCCACAAGCCGCAACGACCTGTGGGGTAAATCTATTCTATTCTTTTTTTATGTTATGGCAAGCAAAGCCGATGTCGACCATTCTGCCAATGTCTAAGTGAATTGGAAAAGCAAGTGAGTATTGCAAAAAAAAAAAACACTTTGATGATACAGTTGAACTTAATGTAGAACCTGCGGTGTTAGTACTGGACTGAAACAAATAAAAAGATAAAATTACATAAATATTATAATTATTCTTAGAACATACTATATAATCACTCACAACCACACAGACAGAATACTTTGGGACAAAAAATCATAATCATAATTGTATATAACACGGCGGGTTCGCGGGGACATAATATATATTATTGTGACGCATGAAAATCATCAGCGCCACAAGCAGTCCTAGAAAGGGATATGTTAAAAGAGAGGGGAAATTCATCAGAAGAGGGATCTTAAACAGGAGTCAGGTACCTATACAAATCTAGAGGATGAATGTTGATAGAACATTAAAAAAAATTGGTGCACGGTGTCCTCTGTGGGGTAATAGCGTAACCCACTAACAATTGCGATGCCTTTACTTTTGACAATTCGACAATATTAATTGCGTTATTTACGTTATCGAGCAGGCGAATATCTCAAACATATCAACAGATTAGGAATGTCTTTCAAAATCCTTCGGATTATAAATGGAAATATGTAACGCAACTGGGGTCAGTTTGCTCCCAACACCGTCCTATTCTACTTAGCTGTACTTAAATATATATATGCTCCAATGATGATTATTTCTTGGAAAGCGTATAGGTATCTGAATATTTTTGCTCTTGGATTGCAATATATTTTCCAATTACTTATTATAATTGCGTGCGAATGAAATGTTTACATCATGTTCCAAGGAAGAATATGGACACAAAAATGCAATAAAATTATCGCAGTTGGATTTAATTTTAACGACATATAATTTTGTCATTAAAAGCCATTTAAAAATATATGATATATGTTATAAAAATTACGAATTCTTTTTAAAATTACGTCGATATTGCGTACTGTGCTAAACACCGGATGATGTTTTTAAGATTCAATCATAAAGTATGGAATGCCTAACGCTAAATGTAACCGGTATAGATTCTTTGCAGAGATGTTCAACATTTTTTCTTATCGTGTAGCTCATAAATATTGATGGCACGTTAATAATTGGTTATAGAAGTTGAAAAATTGGCAGTCGATTCATGAAAAAAATGAGTATTTACCTACTGGAGATAGACATCATTTTGTGGGAGTTAACCTCATAGCGTGACACATTGATTTCGCCTTTGTCTTTGGCTTCCTTCGTTATTCCCAAATTGTCATTAGATGTCTGGTAAAAGAGTACAGACCTTCCTTAACTTATGCCATTTCCTTTTATTATTTGTCCATCGTTCCCAGCACCCCAATTGCGTAATATACTTCACAATCCGAAGGATTTTGAAAGAAATTTTTAATCCAATGCTTCATATGTTTGAAAAATTCGTCTGCTCGATAATAGTACATTATGATACAAGTGTGCGGTGTTGGTCATTACACACGAGACGGTATTGTCCGATAAAGTAGTCGAGAGTGTAATGATCAACGCACTCGCGTTTCATACGACGTTTTTCAACACACTTGCGAGGAAATAAACAGACTTGTAAGAATGTATGCTACAATAACGTAATTATAAAGTTCAACTGACCATTGTTGCCATGTACTGATTATCCGGAGCTTCTTTTAAAAACTTTTCAACGTAGGTTGGTGTTACTTTAGATTTCGTATTGATAATATTATTTTAAATATGTATTAGTCTATGAAAATAACCACACAGCGAAACCGGGAACAAATATGTATGGAAAATGGCGCGACGGTTTTTTTTTTCCGCAGTTGTAAATAAAGGCACTGGCAACTGGCAAACCCGCTAAACAGCCTACACCTATTAAAAAATGTATAAAAACAGAATAATATTTTGAAAGACTGAAAAATGCGTGTATTGGATTTTCAGCAGAAAAATACACCTTATATTACTATAAGTACAGTAATCAAATTGTAAATGGTTAAATAAAATATAATAAATAATGGCAACATTCCGTTCAGTCGGCATGGACATGGCATGGAGTCGCGCGCCGCCTCCTAAAAACTATACGACCGCATTCCGAGATATGCCCTAATCGCCCACACTTCTCACATCAATATTTTGCGTTCCAATTTAGTTATGATATGATTATGAAAGCTGAGGGCTGTCATCAATTTGGAACGCTAGTGAATGTGCTAATGCTGGGGCCACATTGTCGCGATAAAGCGAACTTAACTCCACGGGCTCTCTTTTATTCAGCGAGACGTCGAGCTGTGTGCGAGAGAGAGCGCGCGCAGTATAGTTTGTCTTATCGCGACAATGTGGCCCCAGCATATCAGTGCTCGCCCAACGTCAAAACTTAAAACATTACTTATTTCTTTGTGTATAGCCACAAATTTCTTCCTCTTTTTTGGTTAGGTGGCGACGGTAGCCAGAATCACAATTTCGAAAAAATGCCTATAACAACACAGCCAAATAACGGTTCACGGAACAAACATAAGTTATCCCGCTCAAGCTTATTCGGAACGGGTGTAAGCACGCTCAAATCGATTCGATTTCATTACATTTACATCGTAATTCGGAACGCAGTCTACGACTAACGGTTTGACACAGGAAAAAAAAAAAAGTACTCTGTGATCAGTAAATGTAATGAGTGCTAAGATGGAATTTTGTTTACAATGTTATTTTTGGTCATAACAGTGCTTTTTAACATGGAATAGATACACCAAAGCGAGCTGAGCTTGTATTTATTTGCAAGTTCATTGAAGTATGCCAAAAAAACGTTTTCTGAAAATGACTTGGCATTTTTGTTGTTTTTCCACTGTATAAAAGTTTCGTAGGCCGCTACGTATTTCTCCTTAGATTTTGGTGGCAACAGGCTATCACTCGCGTTTCGTGCCTCGATGAGTATTTCCGGCGGAGTCAAACCTACGTATTGCTCTTCTTCCCGTGAAGTCGACATTTTTGTTATTAATCACAACGAAAATGACATTATAGGCAAGTAAGTATTGGAAAATGACGAGCTGGTTTGTATTTTCGCGCGCCACGCCAGCGATTCGCGCGCAGGTTTAAATAAATGCGCTGGAAAAACTGCTAGACAGCCTATTAAAAAAACACAAAATAATAGGTATTTTTGTTTTATTTTTGTTCTGAATACGTACCTATTAAAAACATTATAAGGTTAATATGTAAGTAGCGAAAAATATGAAATAATATATGATGAAATATTATGTTCATCATATTTTATGTAATAAATATTATGCATAATATAAAGGCATGAAAGTCTCTTTGATGAGATTAAAAAAGCGCACATCCTCTGCTCGGGTGAAATAGTAGATAGTTCATACTAATGCCATGTAGGCACATAGTCCAGCTTCAATAAATAAGTACACAAAAGTTTTATTAAGATTACCTACATTAGGTACTTCGTAAAAAATAAAAGCATTTTCATTTGTAACAGAATATGGCCAGACTCATTTTTTTTACGTTAACTAGACAGTTAACGCCCCGGTTTGCGTATGGTATTATGTTTTACAAAAATAAAAAGCTTCACCAAAGTCAATTTCTACAATATAAATTCCATGCCGCCATGATAGTACTTACTAACTCCATACTGCCATGTCATAGGACTGGTATAGGTACTAGGTACTCCGACTAGTAAATAGTTATTTGTGGCATTACAGCACTAGTTCGTTATGGTAAAGTAAAAAGCACGCGTTTTTAATACACTGCATTATGAATCTAAAAGCGGTTCAATAAGAGCCACTTTACGAGCAAGTGTGTTGAAAAGTAAATAACGCAATGAATGTTGTCGAATTGTCAAAATGAAAGGTATTGGAATTGTTAGTGTATTACGCAATTACCCCGCAGGTTCTACGACGTGGGTATCTTTACTTTATATTATTGATTGATTCCTCAAAAGGTTGAGCACCACTGGGCTAGTTAAATAATAATGCTGGAGTCATGTTAGTACCCCGGCGCTTGGTCGTGAGGATATCTAAATCATGATCTGTTAATTACTTTTATTGCTAACTATACATTTATCGCGATTCTGTTCGCGTATTAATGTGAAAGGATTATATGTTTTGAAAAAATCTTTAATTATGGTCTTGTGTTAGCTACTACTGTTTATTTTTAAAAGGGTAAAAGTTTCTTGCCGGCTCTTCTCCATAGAAAACGACCAATTGGAACCGTGCACCTAGC
This sequence comes from Eupsilia transversa, assembly GCA_914767815.1. NCBI lineage: Eukaryota > Metazoa > Arthropoda > Insecta > Lepidoptera > Noctuidae > Eupsilia > Eupsilia transversa. The sequence continues at coordinate 7,294,171 of OU611893.1, read as the reverse complement.
TTCTGACGTTTCATAAGTACCCATGTATAAAATATTTTCGTTTTGATACCTATTTATGTACATACTTGCAATTAGCATTTAATTTGATCTTGTTAGAATGTGGATATTAAATGGAAAGAATGCTGAATTAATTCATTATATCACATACTATCAGATGAGATGCAGACTGAGAGCTTACCGCTGTGGATAAAAAAAATAGTTTTAATAGCGAGCCTTTCCGGTTAGACAGAAAAAGGTCAGCACTCTAATTGCATAATACACGATCAATCACAATCTGAATCGTTTTAAAATAGATTGCTAATCCATTGCTTCAAAAGTTCGGTAAAAAAAAAAATGCTTAACAACGTCAATAACGCAATGAATGTTGTTCAACTGTCAACATGATACAGATTAATCTTAATTACGAAAACGTATTACGCAATTAGATAGCTGGGCAGAATACAAGCATATTGGGTTAATACCTCACCTACTCAGATTTATAGGAAATTTCCGTTGTACATAAGTACTCTGTTCGTTTAGTAACACAGCTAACTTGACGAGACTTCACAGTGATGAATGATATTTTGTTGCAAATTATTGCGTACGTATTTTTTGTTACTAAAAACATATATTTTTATGTTTTGTGTCTTACTTGGAGGACACTCTTAATCTCTTCAGAAGCCCTAGTGTAAGTTTGCAAGTGAGTAAACGTAACTATCGCGTTTGCGTTAAGATTTTTATTCTCACCTTTATATTGTTAGCATTATCTATTCTTATCTATCAGTCAAATCATAACGCAAACGCGATACTTACGTTAACTCACTTGCAAACTAAGGCCTCTGTAGTCCCATGGAAGGTCTCCTGTAGGGTTTTAAGTAATATCTGAGTCGGGTTTTAAAAATGGCTTTTTCCTTTGTATACACATTCTCCAATTACCAAAAGCTAAAGAGAGGATTCCCAGAGGAGAAGTGTAATGATAAATTAATGTTTCGATTGTTTTTTACATTTTCTTCTTTCGTTTCCAATGACTTCGAGAGACTGCTTTCTTGTGTAGTGTCCATAAATGTTATAGTTAGTTTAGTCTTAGTCAAACTCTATGGTAATTGGTACACCACTAGCAGTTATAGAGGGTTTGTTGAGGTCACTGAATATACGTCCATGGAGTTGAAGGTTGTTGTTTTAATTGACTCGGATAATCCTTAAACTCCTGGACCATCATTCTGAACAAGATTCCTGGCTGAACCCAACCATATCTTAATATTTTTCACGAGGTCGTATGACTTTGTTGACCTCGTTCATTATAAAAAATAATGATTTTATAAACGTCTCTCTATCAGAAACGACTTAGTTTATTCTAATTAGCCAACATTCTAATAAGTAAACAGACTTCGCAAACGAATCAAATTCTAATAAAAAAATATGATTACAAGCATCTAGTAATCTAGTGCATAATTTAATATCCCCAAATATTGGTCAATATTAAATATCAGTCAAAACAAAGCAGTATGTTTGACTAGAAGGGGTTTATATTTCATTCTGTGTAATTTTATATTCGGTACGTGCAATTGACAGGTGATTTTCATAAAAAAGTAGGTCTGAGTCTAGATAGTTATTGCAATATTTATTAAAGATTTCTGACCTGTCTGTTTTTGTGCACGATTTAAAATATTAAGACGGACTTTTACCAGTGTTGTAGGTACAAAAAAAATGTATGATAGCTTTGTTTTGATAATTATTTTATATTCTACGAAGTAGTTATATATTTTCAGATAGCGTATTTCCAATAATGTTATGACTATTTCTTATGACTTTATGAAAAAACAAAGGTTTAAAAAAATATTATTGATCATTTTTTAGCAGCCCAACCAACATGGACTTTTTTGAAAGACATGATTAAGTATTTTGTTCCAAAAATATAAATCCCAGAATAAAAGTGCAGTAGCTAATAATTTAAATTATAATTTTCTTCATAACATGTAATAAACCGACCAATTTTATTTCTCACAAAACATAATTAATAAGCTCCGAAGCATTTTTATTTGATTCTAAAAACCTCGCAAATAAAGTGTGATATTTAGCACAAATTATAGCAGCAATCATGCGCATCTGTTAAATGTTCTGAAACGTTTCACACGGGGGCGTTTTCAGTCGGCGTACGCGCAAGGTTGTCGTAAAACAAAAGAGTAATGTGCTGTCTGGAAGAGCTTTATGGAGCTGTGTAACACACAGGTATATGTATGTAACGTAAGTACTTGTTATGTTTTTTATTGAGTGTTGTTTTTGTTTATGCTAGACTACGTGTTTATTGCCTTCGTGTTTCTTAGTATGTTGTTAAAAAATGGATTTATGCTAGAGCTTTGTCTTGGTCTATCTAGTTGAAACTTACACAAAATAATAAAATACGTCATTTAAAAGTTAGTTTTGAGTCTAAATGTTGTACCTACTGCCTACATTTTTTACCAATTATGTACTAAAAACATGGGTTTTATTTTGAGTCATGCATTGATTGGGGAATTTATTATTTTATAACGATTACCATCTGACAGCTGTGCAACTGGGAGAAAAATATTGGAATATGTTTTATATCTGACTTTTTTGACAGTTATAAGTAGGTAATGATAAAATTAAGGATTAAAGGTACTAGAATCATCATCAAAATGGGGCCAATAAAAGAACTTCTTTGGAATACTTCTAAAGGAGTCTTCTCCTTCAAAATGGTTGAGCTGAATGGTGCTAATCCATGCGTCATGTTCGTGAACGGGCGCCGTCAGTTGGGGCTGGTCATCTCTTGGCTGCCATGGCTTATTTTTAATTTTTGAATTGTTTTTTTTATTTTTATAATTTATATCAACGGACGCTTCTATCATGCACATCTTTCTACATTGTTCTCACATGTATAAGTAATTTCAACATGAATGATGTAACCAATTTTTGTAACAATTTTTTGATTTAAAAGAGTGTCCGTGGAGTTTCTTGCCCGTTCTTCTCCATAGGTACCTACTACGCTTTGGAATGGGCAACTAGCTTCATATTTTCTGACTGACCGACTCCTTGACAATTCAAAAGTGCCTGTAAATGGTTTAATTGAAATAAATGCTTTGAGTTTGAGTTTGAGTTTGGAGGTCGCGCGCATTATTCGACCCCAGTATTATGAGTACCTTGCTGACTGGCTGATCTATTCAGCACAGCATGAACGATTACATATTAAATTTTTCGAGAGTATGTATATATGTATGTTTATTTTTTTGGCACGCTCTGTAGTCTAAACGGCTTGATGAATTTTAAAATATAAGGTGTCGTTAGATTCGTCTTAATTGTGGGAGACACATAGGCTATCAAATATTTATATATTGCATCTGGAAATACAAAAAAAAATAAGTTAAAAAAAAATATACAAACATATTGTTAAAGAACTTTATCAAAGTGCCACTTTATCAAAATACTCAGATACAGAAAAAACATGACGTGATTTTTATTTATTAAACTAAAAAGAAGCTTGGGTATCAAAACTTTTTCTAGCACGCAAACGGACAAAACACACCATTATTCTATTAAGTATTTTCGGCAAGTAATTCCTAACTCTTAAATAAATTAACTCAACAAAGGCATACGTGTTTGTTATACTAATCACTATGTAAATACTACAGATAATGTGTCTCGTTGCAATTGCTAGATTTAAATGAACAAAAGACATGGAAGTAATTTAATTTAGCGTTCAAACTGGTTCTAAGCAAAAAATGTGTAAAGTTCAAAGTTCTTAGTGTTTGTTTTTTAGTTAATTTTCGAGGTCGTCGCCGAGTTCAGCGCTGGCACTGCTTTTTTAAGGGTTAGGTTACACTGAGGGTTATTTAAAGGCTTTAAAGTTTAATTTTCTGCATTAGATTAGCTTGTCATTTGAATTCTCTGTTTAACAAAATACTTTTTTGTTGTAAATTGATTCCACGAAAAAAAAAAAAAACTTTTTGCTAGTTTATTTTTACTTATAACAGGCCATAATTTTAATCATTGCATAAAGTACAAAACCTATTGATTAAAACAATAATAAAAGCTTCAAATGTAAGCAGTTGAAGATTTTTTCTCACTATTTGTGAGAATCATATAATATTCCCTTGACAACTTCAAGTTTACAAGAATGGTCAGAATAGCGCAAAACCAATATATCTAAGTGTTATTCATACCATCTTAAGATTATATTGCACACGCATAAAGTAAACACTGCTTCATTCGATTAACCTTAAGTGTAAACATTATGAAAAACTATGATCAAATATGATGTTAACTTACATATTGGGTGTGTTTTAAAATCTCCACAACTCGTTATAAATAGTAGCAAGTAACGTAAAAGGAGATACTAATACTAGTAGACACAGAGGACGAAGTAAATGGAGTCTCCAAACGCAATTGAAATTGAAAACTGTGCATCGATTTTGTTTGTTGTCCTGAAAATTCAGTATGAGAATTCAGAATTTTATATAAAAATCGGTAAAATTATGAATTTTGTTACTGGTTTTAAGTACTGATATCGATGATATTTCACCGGTTCATAAAAAGATCGTTGTGTATTTTCAAACACTTCGCCATTTTTATTCCCATGTCTTAAAATGGTGAAAGCTTAACACTCCATTATAACGCTACTCCGTGTTACTAAAGTACATTATCGCCATATTTCACATTATATGACAAGATGAATAGTGATACGCTTGGTACTCGTTCAGTTAAAGTACCTACTACTAAAACCATTAGTGTTAATATCAAAATGTTTTTGATGTAAAACGTATGGAAAAACAAACACTACCATAAGGAAGGTTTCATGGCTGTATATTAAATTGAATGATTGATTTCGTAAAAAAGAAATACTATGAAGAAAAAGAGGGTTTGTGCTTACCACACGATTGAAGTGAAAACTTACGGCTAGAGCCGAGTATACCCGATTCAGCGTCACCGCCCCGAGCGTGACTGTTCAGTTTCCTTCAATATTCAGAAAGAGCGCAAGGTACGCCTGAATAAGTTTTCATTTAAAAAAAAAACTCGAAGTGTTATTTAAATGCTACCTACTCAGCATGAAAAATGAAATCATGAAAACTTAGATTAAGACATTGTTTAACCATTAACTGTCTGAATAATAGAATTATTAGTTAACGAGAGCACATAAAAACCTGTTTAGCCCTCTTTAGGCCACTAGACATAAGCAAAAAAGATTATCCAAACTATATCATTAAGTACTTAGTGACCGAGTGTGCGCCGACCCTAATAGACGCTTCGGTGACTCAGCCTCGTCTCGTCTCTTGTGCTTGCGCAAGTTACACTCACACATAAGCAAAACACAGCCTACGGTATTCACACTAACTTAGATTTAGAATGCATCTACTTTATCGAAGGCGACAGCATCCATTGCTGCTTTTGTAGGGAGTTCGACGATGGTGTGACGAACAAAAATGGTAATGGTTGCGAAATAGAAACGAGTGTTATCATATATATATTTATTGGTATTATTACGGATGTCAGTAAACTTAGAGCAGTTAAGCACCTGTTTACATACGAATGTGGTGTTACTCGGCTGTTATGTGTGAGATTTAATAGAGTCGTCTCCACGTGAGCCTTTTTTGTCGAGTTAAGACAAACACACTTTGTGCATAAGAATGTGATACTTAAGGCTGGACAGTTTTTGTTTTAAAGCTCGCTTTGAGCTTTATGTAGTACAATTAATCTTCGAACTTGGATAAAGAAATAAAGATTTTCAAATCAAACGCGATATTTTTTTTCTGTTAACGATAAAGATTCAGTTGCCTTGAATGTATATATACTACCACGCCTCTTTATAACCAATTGTGTAAAAGAAAAAGATGTTGATATATATGTATTTCTAAAAAACGTTGTTGAAGATGAGGTTTATTTAGGTCAAAATAAATTGAGAAATGCGCCAACTGATTATCATCCGAAATCGTGGAAGGATATAAGGGAAAAGGGTTATGGTTAAATCAAAGAAGTATTTAAAACGTATGAGATTTAATTGTTGATACTAATTGTAACTTCAATGAAATCATCAGTGATGATTATGGTGATATCCAAAAATAAGTTTATCCAATAAATGATCATAAATAAAATCATACTACAGTAACTTCACTCCTAAATCTCAGTAGCTATGTGTGGGTGGGTTTATTAACGTACATTTTGTAACCAAATCTAGGGTCCTTCTGATTATATCAGACGACAAAGATAGAAACGCATTCTCGGATTTCATTTCTGACAAAGTAAATGCTTAGAGCCTTGAAGCAGTGCCGTAAAGAGATACCGAAGGTAATGGAGAAACAGATTTAATTAACATTATTGCTGTTAGTAACGGGAAATTATTGTTATTATTTGTAAAAATGTGAACAGAATCAAGAAAGAATTATAATAAGGCATGAGAAGATCAACAGTTGTGTAACGCAGAGTTAATTATCATCATAGAGCACGATAAAGATGAAGAGCGCTTTTTTTTATGATGAACTTAAACTAGAACAAAAGGTCACAAAAAATTAAACACATACGAAACTGAAAGTCAAAATCGAACAATAAGAAACAGCAAACATGATGACGAGAATAATTACCATTAAAATGTAAACAAAAGGTGCGGTCATGACTTGACGGTAATTGATTTTGTTTTCAACATTAAAGACCTTCAAAAAAAGGATTTCCGCAATCGATTACAAATAATATAATAATCCATCAAACAATGTTTTCACGACAAAAAATCTACTTAACACAATACACCAACTTAGTAAAACAGGTCTATGATTAATAGTGATCATCCGAATGCTTCCAAGGATGAAGGTAATGTTGATTTTAAATTGCTCATGACAGATCGCTGTGAGCAACAAAGGCTCGTTGGAATTTTAATTCGTGTAGCTAAAGATCGAATTGATGGTAACCAATAACACAAAAATGTTACATTCTTTCTGCTTTCCTGAGGCTGTAAAGTTGATTATAGATCACGTCACGGTTTTGTCAATTCTGGGTGGAATATAACTCAAAACGAAACCTTGATACCTCTATTTTAGAAACATCTTAGTCCCAGTTAAAGCAAACATCGGTTCAAGTTTGTTTGAGTCAGATTCTGCATGTGTGAGTAAACTGTCACTCATTTAATCACACTTTCTAAGTAGTTGCACTCACAGCACGCATTTCCTTTTATACGACAAAGATAGAAACTACTTTTTTCTAAAAACTAACCGAAAACTCGAGACATCCAATGCACAAACGAGTTTTTATTTTCAAACCCGCCGCAAACGTAATCTAAGTAAAAGGCTGCAAAATTGGACTATTGCATCCACTCTGTTCCGACAGACGATTATACATCGCATATCCGACTTCGTTCCCACGGCGGCTACAAACGGGTTATTATTAAAACTTACTCCTTCATCCATTGCATTATCAGCCTTTCTCTCCTTACTTACAGTCGATTTTAGATTAACATCACCAAGATCTACATTGGCTACCTCTCGGAGGAAAATCGGTTCAATCATTTAGGATTTAAAGTTTAAAGTTGCGTGGGAGTGTGTCAGAAGAAGCTGGCCACAAGAGAACAATTTGAAATTCGTATTTGGAGTCGTCGGTGAAGGATTTTAAGTCCTCTCTCTGTTGTTTAAGAGTTGTTTAAGTTAAGTAGCGGTAAAATTTTGTTTTATAGTGGAGATATAAGCAGTGAACATATTAATTGTGCCAGCTACGTGTATTTGTGTAGGTAGGTTCGTGTTGAATGAAGTATACTAGATGATAACTGTGTTTAAAATAAATGGATGCTCGGTATCCTCAGTAGAAATGTTTCGGGCATCCTCATTTTTCGTATCAATTATTTTGTTTATGATATTCAGAGAGCGTTTTGTTTAGTATTTGTTGATTTTCGAGCACTCTTCTCCTTTTACGTGAGTGCTTATTGTCAATAACCGAGACGTTGACATTGTTAAGGCGAATGAGTCAGCTTTTCTTGAGATCTTCAATGTACCAACGTAAACAATTATACTTTATTTTTATATTTGCTATATATATTTTTTTCACGTGTTTCTCGGCTTGATTCGAACTCTATACATAGTGTGATGACGTCATCGAACCTTGATCTAAGATTAGTGTAAATTGATATCGTATTATGCAATGCTTCTTATTGGAACATTTTTTATAGTACTGACGGACAGACAGATCAATGATTTTTGATGATTTGAGGAATGATGTCTGTCTTGAGTAATTGCTGTTGTCACGAACAAGAGATAATCATATTTTAAATGAAAACCTTTCCGTCATGTCTACAGTTAATGCCTTGTTCAGGGTTACAATGACATTTTGAAAACTGATGTCATTTTCCATAATCTTTGCATTAGCATACGGATTTGGAGATGTCAGACAGACAAACAGAATTTTGGTTCTTGCTTGAAGTAAAGTCCAAACAGAAAACATTTGAAGACTATCTTATCTCGCATTGAACTGGTTACATTAAGGAAACTCGCCTACATACTTGCTAGACAGAGTCTGCAAGTCCAAGAGATACCACTTACCCAACGGTAACAACGGAATAGTAAGCTGCATACATAATTTTTTGGAAATTATTCCACACTGTTTCTGAGTATCGTTGTGTCCACCAATTCCGCGTTCTTCAACCTTAGGATTACGTGACGAGGAGTGAAAAACAGCGTTTCTCATGTATTTAGCCTAAAATATAGTTGGTTTTCGCATGGATCTATGGTAGTTTAGTATGGTAATTGTCATGACGTTGGCAGCATACTTAATAAGGGTTAATGTCTTCATGTGAGGGTCATGGTAGCAAGTCGTGGAGAAGTGGAATGACTAATTGCGATTTTAACTCTTTTGATTAATTTGTAGATTAAAGTGCGAGTGGATATTATGGGATTATTTACCTTGTTTTTAATGGGTACGTCTTTTGGAGTTGATGATTCATTAAGTAATAGATTTATGTCGATTTCGACATCGTATTTGGCATTTGCAAGAAGTGTGATGTTATTACAACATCTTACCGTATTTCAGACAGTTTTATCTTTTTCTATATTCTGCCCTACTTTTTTCCAACCATCTTTTTATGTTCCCACATAACAAGAAACAGAGCTCTAAATTCCTTACTTTTTGCATTATCAAGGACAGAACTCAGCCAAATGTATAAAACACGTCAAGATCTGAGTTATCTGAGGTCCATAGGTTATTCGCATACCTATTTCAAATTAGACATAGTAATGGCGATTCGACACAGTGCGAGCTGGCTGAGGTTAAAAATATTTATATACATATTTTAATGCCGACATTACTTAGAATGTAGCTTTGTTCTTTTTTTAGGTTTACTCGGTTTTGTGTGTTGGGATGGTGGCTTTTGAGATTTTGGCGAGGTTATAATATTAAGTAGAATAAACAAGTGCTAAATATTAGATTACTTACTTGATATTTGACAATCGATTTGATCCGAGTCTTGACCACGTTTTTCGAAACCGGTTCGAAAAGGACTCTGCCGTGTCTCCCAAACTCAAACACAAAGTATTTAATTCAAATAAACCAACACTTTTGAATTGTCAAGGGGTCAGTCAGAAAGATGTTGTCCATTCCAAAGCGTAGTAGGTTCCTGTGGAGAAGAACGGGCAAGAAACTCCACGGACACTCTGTTACTTCAATCACCCTAATATGCCATTAGCTAAGGAGACAACAGAGCAATTATAGATGATACATTCTCATGAGAAGAGACTAGAGAGTTACAAGTTAGAAAACATACAACAAAGGCTCAGTAATAACTAGTTGTCTACCAGACACTTCAACCACAATGTAATCTTCTAACAGTTCTCAAAGAGTCAAACCAACCTTGGCCTCTCACCTTGACCACCAATCACATCAAACGTCACCTCAAATTACCAACCAATGCAATATGTATTCACCATTGTCACTTTACCAGCCTAGCCTCGTGAAACAGGCTAGAATGATGCAATAATTAGCCCAATGTGTCAGCTTCACAATTTGTTGCACTAAGGATACTGGCCGGTCTCATCACATGCTGGATTAAATATGCAAATTGTGCATTTACGCACAATAAAGACTTTACTGTGTTTATCTGTTGGGTTTAGGGGTGTCCTGAGTTGAGAAAAATATAAAGGTTTTAAAAGATGAATGCTTGATTAAAAGGTTGACTAAAGTTAGCAACTAGTTTTCAAAAAGGTCATTTTGGATAATAATTCTTCAATCTACGCAGGTTTAGATTTACGTCCTTACCAAATAATAAACCAGACAGTTTCGTCTGATATTAGGCGATTCAAGTTCTTACCGTCAGCATATAACCTATGGCTATAAGACGTTGGGCTGTTTAAAGCAATCTAGTCAAGTGATTTAAAGCCCTTAAATGACGTCAAGATACAAACAGTTTCCATTACCTATTCTGACAGCCCTGCACACCGGATAACCTTGGTTTTAATGCGAGTGATTTATATTGCAATTATCATTATGATAGTCCGATGAGATGGAAACAATGCGGTGTGATGCCAGGTCCTTGATAGCTGTTACAACGGGATGTTGGTTTCATTATGGTGGGAAATACAGGTGATTTATAATTTGTAAGGATTGCTTACTGTTGGAGATATTTTTGCACTGTTTTATGTCCTATTTAGAACTTTTTGCATGTTTTGATTATCTTCTTCTTCTTTTCAAATCAATGGTAAATTATTAAACGAGTTTGGCCCAGTAGGTGGCAGCACCAAACGCGGTGGGCTTGTTAGGTCCTCAGAAGTGCAGGTTATGGACGCTTTAGACATGCCAACATATGGGGCATACGGTTTGGTCAGGTTGTTGTTGTTTTGATTATGGCATGTGGGTTGACTGAAGCATAGATATGAATCATTTTTGAAAGAAAAATAATTTCATCTGTATCGTTGAATTTAATTAAGGATTTTCCGTTAGTTCGGAAATTAAACCTCAACATACAAATATAAGTTTCAGTTACCTTAGAGCAAAACAGATACAGAATTATTTATTAATTGATTTCTCCATACATTTTTGTTTTATTTGTCCACATGCATGCTATTTCAAATTATGATTACTATGAAAAAAAGCGGCTTAATTGAATCATGGTAAATCTTTGAGTCAAATAAGTGAAAATAATATCTATTGTCAACATTGCATTGATACTCAAATTAACAGACTACAATATCCGTTTACATTATAATCTACATAGTTTTTTAGTACCAGAAATTTAGGCTGAAAGTCTAGACAAAAGTAACACTCGGTTGATAACGGTAACTAAACGTGAGTCACACTTGGTTTAACCTAAGTAGTTAAGCTAAGTTTAAAGACACCACTTTAGAGTCACAGGTTGACAATTTGACATTAATTTGATTGTATTGACGTCACTGCCATCTGGTTATGGGTATAAAAGTAGTTTAAAAGTGTACTTAGTGACCGACCGGTTATTTTCGGCCAAATTTCATGATTCGGCCCTGTTTTCGTTTTCAGCCATGAACCAGCCGAAGTTTTGGCCAACCCGAAAATCTGAAGTTCGTGAATTTTCGCGCGTCATTTGGCCTACTTCTCTTAAATTATTGTGTTTTATTTCTTTATCTCTCCTTAGGTGTAAAATAAAACAAACAATATTTCAGTGTACTGCGGAAATATAAATATTTTTAATATCTAAATCATATTCGACTAAAGCCGAAACTTCTTTTTCAAATTTCGGTCATTTTCATTTTCGGTCGGACACTATTTTTTCTCTTTTTTTTTAAAGTAATAAACTGAATGCGATGGGTGGACGGTGTGAAATATGATATGGTCGGAAGGGGGGTGAATATTGAGATGACGACTGGAGATTTATGGGAGAATACTGTTTACATGTTGTGCTGACCACAAATAAGTTGAGAATGACGGTGAACTAGATGATGATTTTTTAAAAGGTAAAGGGTTTTTAAAAAGTTGGATAGCGAGCAATTTCCTTTAAGTAGGTAGTTATAAAAATAATAGAATTTTTTGCAACCCTTAAAAACTTAATAGTCCTCTAAAACTATTAACCACCTCAGACCAGACACGATCTAAAAGTACCAACTCACGTAAAGTACCAATCGACACCCGACGGTATTAAAAGTGTCTTCCTGAGCTAAAACTACTAAAAACGGACTCGAACCCGTTACCCTGTTAAAATCACTTGAGTTCGGCGGAGTACCTTTAAAAATATACAGGGTGCTCTCAAACGTGATAGAGAGGTAGATAGAGGGAGTGCCACTTGACTGTCTGTATGTTCGTTTTGTTGGGGAGTATCTCGAATACTGCAATTTTGGCACGTGCGGGTAAGGGCTTCCGATTGCTGATTTATCTAAATTGTTTGAACAATATTTTTTTGATGCGTTCAGCTAGATAAGTGGAGTGGTCGTTTTTCAAGGGTATTATTTTTAGTTTTTGGGTGGCTACGTCGTAGAAAAGTAGTTTTAGCTGTCTTGTGTTGGTGTGTGAATTTTTTTCTTTCCGTACTTGACTCTCTCTTCTAATATTTTCAACTTGCCCATCATTTATAACTACAGCTGGAAGACCACTGCTGGATATAAGTAGGCCTTTCTAGTGTGTGTGCGAATCGCCTCAAGAAAAAAATATATTATTTAAAAGTGTCGATACGCTCGTTTCGGGCGAGGAAATTCGTGCGAATCAACCAATAAGCTGTAATAACATGCCTCATAGTAACATTGCTAATATCTATGATTAGATGAATAAGTTTAATTTGCTTTGGAGTTTCTTGTCGGCTCTTCTCCGTAGGTAAAGATCAATTGGAACCATGCACCTAGCTGACGTTTCATAGCTGTAAATATTTTGATTTTGATTTTGCTAGTCGTTTAATTCAGTAAGTTAATTTCTTAGATCAGCCCACGGATGTGTTATCCGTCAATTATTTCTCAACTATTGAAAAAGGATTGCTAAGTTTGTTGCGCCACTTCTTCCCAGCTAAAGCACTAGGAAGTGGTAAAGGGTGGGTGGGCGTTTTGAGGGACTGTCTTATGTAATTTTGACGATCGAAAAGTGCCTAGATTGTTTTTTTATTTACCTTTTATTTCATCACAATTTACCTCAAAAGCTTACGCCTACAATCTTATTTTTCTAGCAAAAAAAACCCCAATGATCACCTACATATACACAAGGTTACCTAACGTAGTCGGTAGTCACGTCTCAAGCGGTCCCACGATCGAGGGACTGTGACGCATATATGACTACATATACATTTAAAACAACATAAATATATACCTGATTACGTACATAAAGTATGCTGAGTATATGTACAGGTATTTGAATAAAGCGGAAGGATTTGTCATAGTGATCTGAAACGTGAGGTATACAGGATACAGGATTCTGCTGAAGATTCTATAGATAGATACTAATCGAGCTAGAAAACTCAGTGCTTATTTTAATGAGATGTCTTTAGTTATCTTATTGTTGTGTACGAGGTATATTGATTATAATAGGCAAGCATTATAATCAAGCATTATAAACTATAGAATATTGGTATTGCAGGCGGGGAAAAACCAATAACCAAAAATATGGTGCAGCTTTTGTGTGTCCCCGCTTGTAATACCATAATTCTATGCGTTTTTGCAGTCGCGTTTTTTGTTTTTTTAAATATTTTTCTTTATTTCATTAATATTATTTTATTTTTTGTTTTTTAAATATTTTTCTTTATTTCATTAATATTATTTTATTTTTTGTTTTATTAATATTATTATATATTTGGAATTGACTCGTTACTAGCTTTTATTTGATACCAATGTTTTTTTTTTAAACCTTGCCTAACCTTTTTTGTATTTGCAGATGCAATATACACATAATTATATAGCATGTCATTCTCACAATTAAAATGAATCTTACGACACTTCATACACTAAAATCCATAAAGCTGTCTAGGCGAGAGCGTGCCAAAGAAATAGACATACATACATACATACATACTCTCGAAAAACATTACCCTCCTTCTGGGGCAGTCGGGTAAAAACGGCTGTACCGTTTCGTAGAAAGAAGCATTAAAATGGTTCCATAGATTGTCCTTATAGGTACTTCAAAGTACTTAGATGTTGGAAAAGTTTTATTACACGTGCTAATTCACTATGGTTTTTGCTTTAACCACAAATGGGGTCAAGTTTGTGGACTGCCACGATCAAAAACCCACGAAAATATGTACCAACTGTTAAATAATGAGGAAAACCCAAATCATCTAGGTAGATATAATCGTCACACTCCATCCGTCAAAATCTCACCTAATCTCACCTTCCGAAGGCACCATACACACAAACAGTTTAACTCATAACTCTTCCTTTCCCTTTTAAATCGGGTAATAAATCTAAAAGTGTTGCCGGAACGATCCAACTAATAGCGATGAAAGGTGCGAATCATAATATACGATTGATATGTATGTATGTATGTAGGTTTGTAAACTTTTATTGGGACTATCGTAAACTTTAACGAGGTTACTTATAGGTAGTTTGTCAGGTGTGTCTTCATTTCAACATTTCGTTTTTTTAACAAGATTGGGGTTCTTTTTCCTCGTATCTAGGATATATGAGGACCAACTATAACATAACACCACGCCTGTATTCCCCGAAGGGTTGGGCAGAGGTGTACTTATAGTACACCCTCATAGCCAACCAAATAACCAACAGCCAGCCAAAAACCAACCAACCCACCAACCACGAACCAACAACTACAAACCAACCAACCAACCCGACAACTGACCAACTATTATTATGAGGATAGCTCATGCCGTTTTAAAAATCAGTTAATTTTCAATGGTGGTGGTAGTGGGGCTGCCCAAGGTACAGTCGGTAGAGTTGTAGAGCCTATTTCAAACCTCACGAAATTAAATTAAGAGGCTGTAATTAACCTATTCTGAGGTCCTGGGTTCGGTTCCCAGGTCGGGCAAAGTGTTATTGGGTTTTTCATCTAGAATTTCTCAGTAGCAGCCCAGAGCCTGGATTTGTGCCCGGTTGATGGCAATACGCTCGCCCCCTATTGCATGGGACTCAAACATAACTGGCGAAATGTGGGTGTACTATAGGTACACTTCTGCCTAACCCTTTGGGGAATACAGGTGTGATGTTATGTTATGTTTATGTTTAATTAAAACCTTGCTCTGGTTAAATTACATTTTATTTTTTATTCATAAACAATTTACGTTGTGTTTAATCCAGACATATAGGTACATGCAATTTACAATCAAATACAAAAAAAAGAAACGACTCCTTCGGGCTGTCTATCTATATGGGGCCTAAGTCTACTAATTTATAAACGTTACAATGATCTCTCAATGGTGAGTTTTTGACAGCTAACAGTCTCAAATGTAATATCAAACAGTTTTAGATATAATGTCAAAACATATTAAATGTCGGCAAATGATTCTAAATTACTTATTGTCAAATGATTAAAAACGACTAAAATTATTAAAGAAAAGAAGGTGATTGAAAATCTTCTCCTTACGTTTAGCTCGTAAGGAGCTCATGATTAATAGCTTTAGTTTTTAGGTGCACTTGAGAGAGATGCCGCATACATCCAAAAGAATGTCAATCACGTGATTCACTCGGAAACTGTACGCAAAGGTTCGTGAACTGTTTGACGTGATATTTTAGGTAAAAGTCATTTGACTCATCGTGCCTCTCTTTCATGGAACAAAATCACTGTACAAAATAATATATTCTGTAGCAAACTCTCAAATTCTCATATTGGAATAATATAATAAATATAATAATTTTAATAATGGAATAAAACATGTTTCAAAACTTATTCTGAAACCTAACAAAATGCGCAATTCAAAAGAAAATCTTTGCCCAGAACTAGGGATCCTTCTAAGTTTCTTTGACAACAAATGTCACTTTGTCGCCAGTGACCCCTATTTCAATTTAGATCGCATAACACCTTTGTTTACTTCCCAACCTCAACTGAAAAAATAAACAACTCAATAGTTTATTGAATGAACTTGTCATCTTATTGTCATCGACGAATGTTTGTTGACACTGCAGTCAATTGTTTAGTGACGTCACTATGATAAACAAAGATGGCGGAGGTATTGAATTTGTTTGGCGGCTAGATATTTTATTTATAGATTACGTTAATGTTTTGGTTTATGTATTAGATAATAAGATGGTGTATTGTTGTTGTATTTGATGTCAGAAAATCACTTGTTGCTTTGCTTGTAGCTAATCGATCGACTTGCAAAATTGACTCAGTTGTCGCTAAGGAAAAAATCAAAGGATAAGCTAAGTTAAAACTATCATTTAACGGTTTCTTTTATTACCTAATTTGGATAATCCGTTACATCTTGTAAATAATCTCGTGTTATTTGGTGCCTAGCTCATATAAGATTTAAAAGAGAGCATTTTTTACAGGTAGATTTGTAGCTGCAAGATGGTCAGACGCGATCAAGAAGGCTGTTGGAGGCAGCATTTACCAAGCAGTTCACACTGCAGAAGACCGCATAGCTTGGAGACGTGTCGTATGTGGTCGCCATTGAGGGAACGACAAAGAAGAGAGATCTGCAGCAAAGCAGCTTGATGAGTGCCGCAGAAACAGGCACAGACAGAGGCAGATTTTTGAGAGGTTCTTAGCTTACATTATTAGGTATCAAAAGGGTACATATACCTAGGACTACCGTCGTATCCATACTACCTGGCTGGATAAAACCTATGACGTATGAGTTTTTGAATATTAGTTTGACCAACAGCCAATTTTGGGTCCAACTTAGTGCAGAAACATTATTTAATTACCAAATCTTTTCAACATTCCACGGGCACTCCTCATAAACGTACAATGAAGAAGAGAGATCGTTCAGATGTGCAGCTAATTTTACGTAACAGCTAATGTTAGGTACAGTTGCAAAACTGTGCATTGACAAAGAAACATATGGCAACACTCAATGTCAGCGAAAAAATTAGATATTCAATGAGATAACTAACAATGAATAGTGGACTTAGGGTTATCAAATGTCAGTTTAGAAAATGTTAACTCATCTTTAACTCATTTTTTTTGGTGCTAGCAAAAATACAAGGCAATCGATGTAGATGCTGATCTGCGTGGTAATTACGTCACACACTTTCAATCACAAGAAGGGTGCTGTTCCTTTATCATGGCTTTATACAACTTATACTTTTTATATATTTTGCAGACCTTAGAGTAATAGTATCAATTTTTAGCTATTACAGGACAGTTTTAGTCCGTATAAAACTGTCCATTATCAGTTAAGGAAAAAATCCTATGGACAAAATGGCTGGCAGGCTTTGTGATAAGTATACCAATCCACAAAACTAGACTATTTCATCACCCAGTAAGCAACTGGAATAAGATGTAAGAAATAATGGTTTGTCCGCCATCTTAACATTTCGTCTACAATAACTTGGGTGCAATCATGGCAGCACCCTTATTGCTTAATACACAATCTATCACAATCTGGATCGGTTTGAAACAGATTGCTAATCCATTGCTTCATAGGTTCGAAAAAAAATCTGCTTATCAACGTAAATAACGCAATGAATGTTGTTGAACTGTCAAAATGAAACAGATTAGTCTGAATCGTTTACGAAAACGTTTTACACAATTAAATAGCTGGTCCATGATTGTGACTATAGACTACACACGACCAGAAATCTACGTAGTTCAAAGTCAAACAGCTATTTACATCTTTCTAACCTGTCAAATGCTAACCCTACCAAGTTCACGATGCGAGCATAAACACGAGGTATAAATATAGCGATCTAATCGACTCCTCATTGACTTAATAATGCGCAATTATTGTGTTATTTCAAAAGACGGCGCAAGTAATACTGATGCCGCCATCTTGGTATTTGTGTCAAATGATGCTTGCGAAAAATTGTTGGAAAAACAGGGTAAAAAAAAAGATGCTTGCTGGTTTTTCTTTATGGTTATCAGCTTGTAATTACTAGTTGTGTCCCTTATCGCTTGTGTCTTTTTTTAGAACTTTGGTGTGGTCACTAGAGATCCACTGACCCACGTTTGAAGGGAATGGTCATCGTTTTTAATATCACTTTTCAAACAGATGGGATGGTTAAGAAAGTCTGAAAATGAAAAGTACTGAAAAAAAAAGGTTATCGAAAATATAGGCACACTTATATGTAGTTATGTGTAGGTTAAGCTAAGCTTACTAAAAACAAATATAAATTAAGATTAGTAGCAGTAACTTGTAGCGTTCGACGTGTTGTTCGTTTCGACGTTCCTTTTTTTTAACTTTAGACCGCTTCTGTTTTAATCTAAGTTTATCTATGAAATCATAGCCAGTAATACGACTGAGAAATTCAACGGATTCTCAAGCAAACTCCCACCAATTTATCAAGCATTTAGTATCATTTCAACGTATTCAAACAGAAACAATTTCTCTGTACAGCAACATTGTTTTTACATTCATTAAATAACGACAAAATAGTAGACCTACACTAAAGACAACGATCTTCGAGAATAGCCAACATATAACACCAACATTGGGTTCCAACATCTCCCATCTTTCTCCCTCTTTAAAGAAGTGGCATAAGCAAGAGCGTGACGGAGAGTATTGCCAATGTTGGAGCAAATATGAACGAGGTAGACCACGGAGCATTGTTTCATGCAATTGGCGATTTCCTCTATTAAGTAAGTATGCAGGAGATTGTAGATAAAATGTTGTTGCTACAAAACATTTTGACGGTTCCGATGTAATCTTGTCAGTATATCGAGTAGATACTAGATTATGCGCGTTTTATGAGCAAAAATGTGTTCGAAACTTCAAGAAAGTTGGTAAAGGACGGAGTTATTGTTGAAGATGGTACTGGTATCTGTGGGAAATCGTACTATTGAAGATTTTTTTAGTAGGTACTTTTTAGTAGCAATTGGCAATTTATTTCGTAAGAAGATTTTTCAAGTCATTTTTCAGTCTTTAGTAAGTCAGTAAAGTTAGTCTATCATGCTCAATAGCTATTGAGGCTACATCAATTAATACGGAAAATGTCAAACGTTGGAAAAGGTTAATGAGCTATATATGCGAATTCAAAGCATGGGAACAAGTCTCTAATCTACTCTTAGTAACTAACTCATGAGGTCATTCAATATAATCAAAAATATCAGAAAATAAAAATAAATATCCTTGTCAGTTAACAATATGACACACCCACAACAACACACCCCACATGCTGATGGTGTGATTAACGGCTCGTACACACTGGCGCGATATCGCGGGCCCGACAGGCAGCGCTACTCTTGTCGCGCCCGCGATATCGCGCCTGTGTGTACGAGCCTTAACACATTTCAATTTTGTTGGTGGTGGTGTTTGATTGGTTTATGGGTGACGTCTCTGAGTGTGCAAATTGGTGACTACATTGTGGTACTTATTGGGTTCCCACCTGTAAAAATAAATGTACCTAAGTGATAATCCTACTATCCTACTATAGGTATATGAAAGGGAATGAAAAAGGATATGAAAGTTTGTATGTTTGGATGTTTGTTACTCAATCACGCAAAAATGACTGAACGGATTTGGATGAAATTTGATAAATCGATAGTTTATAACCTGGATAGGATATACAACTTGCCTACTACTTTAATCCCGGTACTACGTTCCTGTGGAACAATTCCCGACGTCAACGCGGGCGAAGCCGCGGGCAAAAGCTATAGTAGTAAATAAATCAACATTATTTGTTTTCTCTCCCTACAATTCCACATTATTGCTAATATAAATATAATAGCAAACAACCTCTCCACTTTCTTCAGCAATTCTGTTTTACAATAACAAAAATCGTATTGACAACACGTGACTTCAATAACAAATAAACAGCTCCATAATCATTATTACAACATTTTTTCGTCCCTCCTTTATCAAAATACCCCTTACATTATAATTTATAACACACAATGCGCCAGATTGGTGCGCGGTACTTGCGCTTGCGCATGCACGTGTGCTTGTTACCGCACCCCCTGGTTCCGATTTCCGACGGGCACTTCCTATCGCCCTTTGGTGTCAATTGATTAGCTGTAGAAGTGCTGGATGTGGCTTTCTTAAATATTATCTTTATTTTTTATTTATATTTAATTTACAAGTAACAATGAAACAATTCAAGAGTAACAAATAAATTATGTTAGTAAACTTAATCTACATACTTGACCTATAGTTATGAGAATCCCTGCTACAAGCTCAACAACGATGTGGAAAGCTTGCAGCAGCGATTCACACACAAACAGTCCAGTCTACTAGCAACACACTGCAGTAATATTATTTTATTTATTTATCAAAAACCTGTGATTGTGTCTAGTTCTTGAAATTCAATATTTTGAGTACATCAAGTACCTTTTTTAGGTGATTGAGAGTGGCAGACAGACATTCTACTTTCCACAGAGTTTTGCCGTGTTATTCTTGTGTAAATAAATTCATTGTTTTTGGTTTGGCGCTGAGAGAGAGAGAAAAGTTCGCTGAAAGTAAAGTGAGACCAAAATATTATAATATAATTGGCGATAGAGTTTAAAGGCTCCTGCAGACAGGTGCAACGCGACGGCGTGACGCAACTTTGGAGGAACAATTTCTATGAAAGTTTCATTGTTCTACCGGTGTCGCGTCGCGCTTGTCTGCGGGAGCTTTAACTACATAAATCATGTAAAGAGAATCAAGTAAGATACAGTGCCCAGTTTTCATAATCACAAACTGCTATAATTTGGAATGGATGAAAGTTGAAGGCTCTCGCAATAGGCACGTCATTTTTATGATCGTGAATCTTAGATCTATGATGTAAGTTGTTGTTGCGCAAAACTATTGCTCATCCTGAGATCTAGGCTAAAATCTAGGTGCAGTGTTTGCTCATCTACCTCTACATGTTTTTTTATTAATATCAAGTGCTGGCTCTCAACAATATGTAGGTAAAGATTGCGGAAGATGGACGTTACTAGGTCTTCCTAAAACAAGACACGTATTGATTAGATAGATGCATTTTTACAATCTAGCGACTTCGACATAGACACTTCTATTTCCATTTCGGCCAATCGTCTAACACTAGCTTTAACCCGCGAAATTTCGCGGTTTTTTCTAGCTTTCCGAATAGGTATCTAAAAATATTTGGCTTAGGGCTTTAGGGGGAGGCGTGAAAATTGATTCGCTGTTACAATGTATAATATAAAGCTTCGAAATCTAGTGAATAGTTGTTGTTTTCCTTTGATAGTTCATAGGTAGTGCATATTCCATCCTTATCGGGTTGGAACTACTTTCACCTTTATTTAGATACTACATTATGGTATTTCTTATTCAAATGCCAGAGACAAATAGACATTTTGTTTTGATTAATTTTCATCACTTTAATAAATTAATATAAAAATGTCTATAATTTGTTAAACATTGTCACTTCCAGTACAAAATCTATAAAGTTAAGGCGAAACATACATCGAAAAAAAGTTAATTTAGTTCTATTGTTCGTCATATGGCAACAGTCCATCTTTAATTGGGTCATTATCGACCCGTTAACCCTCCCGTGCTAAAGGGAAAGGGTTAAAGCAGATGCATGATTTTGCTCGAGCATCGTTCACTCATTCACTTTTGTTCCTTTAATTGGACTTTTTGTTTCCATTTAATGGAAACAGCTGCTTTAATATTAATTGCATTAAATTGGAAGTTTATTATTTATGTTGTCTTTCCTCTTTAGGTGAAACAAAACATGATATTTGTTTAATTATGATTATGAAGTAAAATTCAATTATCTTAAAGACCAAATTTTTTATGATAATGTTTTAGCATACAATTTGGAAATAATAATTTCGAGGAAGTAGACGTGCGACCGCGGTGGAGACCGCGTATCGGTAAGCGTAGTGTTGGACGGCCCCCAACTAGGTGGACCGACGACCTTAAAAAGGTGCCTGGGATAGACTGGATGCGGAAGGCGGAGGACAGAGTGTTGGGACTGGGACTGCTGAGTTGTAGTAGAGGTGTACTAAGAAAGGATTAAACAAACATCTACCCCTGGGTCTCAAATCGGGAGCTGATGAAGGTACTAATCTCGCGGGTGAGCTGACAACCAGTCATAAGTCCGCAAACATTTGTATTAGTTTTTTTTTGCAATTTTCATGGGGTTAGGAACAAAAGTAGGCAGTTATTACCTACAGAGAGAAACACAATAAACAATAAACGTAGATATATTTAGTTACCTATTCCTAAAGAGTAATAAAAAACCCTGTAAGAACTCGACACGTGTTTCACCTCTGAACCATAGGAACGTCAGGATGACGATTTACTTGTCCCGAACCCGAACACGACGTGTTGTCACGCCGAGCGCTGGACGCAGAGTCAGCCACACCGCCCGACAACCTCACATATGGTTTTTTAATTCATATTTTCCGTAACAAATCTGTCTTAATGAATTATTTGTTTTAAAAGCTACATATGTATTATATATTTATGTGTGTTTTTCTGGAGGCAGTGTGTACAAAAGAGAACGAACTATGTTACGACGTTTCGTTTTAATGAAATCATCAACCATTTTCTTATTGTATCCCTTATCCCTCTAAGCTATGATAAATATAGCTGAGAGTAAAGGCTCGTTCACACCGGCGCGACTTGTCGCGCGACGCGACTTTAACAATACAATTTCTAATAAAACTTCACGATTGAACAATTGCCGGTGTCGCGTCGCGCGACAAGTCGCGCCGGTGTGAACGAGCCTTGACGGATATAGGTTATGTTACTAAAATATATCTACGTCTATTGTTTTATAATAGTTTTCCGCCAAGTTACGCCTGAATCAATTAAGTACAGAGAGAAGTACAGCAACTATGGTAATATCTTAGTACAAAATATATTGCAGGAGTCAACCAAGAGCTCGGAGACTTGGGTATGCTTGTATGTAAAGGGCATGCTTTCTCAGAAATACCTATCTGGAACATTTATTCCATAAAAGGCAAGTAAAGGAACTATAAAGGGATGTTAATGTGATAATCCACATTTATAGCAAGATTCATAAAGTCTTAAAACTAAGTGCGAGCGCGCAGTGTCATGAAGCAGGAGTTTTAATACTAAATTAATGTAAGTTATGCTTTTTAAATGTTTTTATAACAATTAAACTTTATGAGAAATGAAACCATCTCGCATAATGTTATATTTTTAAATCATTGTTATTTTTAATGGCGTTGTATGAAGCGCTGTTATCATAGCGGTTTATTTATAACTACTTAGCTGTTTCTGCAGCCTAGTCTGCGTGCCAAGTTTTTGATTTTTTTCGAGATAAAAATGGCCCAATTAAATCCAAATCGGTTGGGTTGTTGAGTCCTGAAAAAGTCTTTAAAACCTAGGTAAACCTAAACCTACGTAACCTACCTTTTCCACTTTAGCAGCGAATCTTGTGGTTCTCGGTAAAGTGGTAATAACAACCAAGATAATTCTCATCTCAATAGGCCTCGTCTGGTCTGGCGGTCGCAAGCGCTACTGTTGAGTATGAAGTTCTGGGTTCGATTCTCAGGTCAGCTAAAGTGATTTTTGTGTTTTTCCATCAGGAAGTTCTCAGTTTTGGGTGGGAAATCATCAAATTACTTCTCCCGCTCTGGGCGGAGCGGGAGGGCTGTCAGACTTCTACTGACTAAAACCCACCTGTGTTCCTTCAGTTGCCTGTGTTGCCAGGGGCCACGGTATCCCTTTCGGACTTTCTCGCAAAGCAGCCCGGGGTCTGGATTTGTGCCCGATTGATGGCAATAGGCTGGCAATAGGATGGCAATAGGCAATAGGCGATCGATAATCCACGTTTAAGAGCTGTCAGTGTCATTATTTTCTTTGGAATATTGACACTGAAAGCTCTTGTACTTGGTTTAGACGCGCTGATCGCGTTCAGTTTCAATGGTAAAATTCGCACTTAGTTATCAATAATTTTCCATTTCTATATACGCCACCAAGACCGCAGCTCCAGTTAAAAAATACATTTAGTACTATTAAGCCATCTAGCGGTACTCAAGTGATGTTACCGTTTGTAGTTTTCACACCCCGTCACGCTAAGAGAGCGTGAAGATAAGTGTAACTGACAACGCATTGTATCTAATTACGTAACTTTACTAACTGTTATTCAATGGTTCGTTTCTTTGGAAACTTATAGATATAAGTTTCTTTGAAATTGTTATACAAGATGTTCTATCGCCGCCGGCGGGAAAGTACTTCACCATTCATTCTGCCTAGTCTTTTCGCAATCCTGTTAGGGTCGGCTTCCTGTCTAACCGGATACAGCTGAATACCAGTATTTTACATGGAGCGACTGCCTATCTGACGTCCACAACCCAGTCACTGGGTAACACGATACCCCTTGGTAAGACTGGTAGTCAGACTTTCGGGCTTCTGACGACTCGTAACGACTATCAAAGATCCACGAATGACAGCCGGGACCAACGGCTTAACGTGATTTCCGAAGCACGGAGGAGTCTCGGTATGTGAAGATGGTCACCCATCCACGGACCAACCCCGGCAAGCGCAGCTTAACCTGTCGGATCGATCCGTGCGGCTGTTATTACTTAGCCAAGGGCTCCTCCGCTCCACGAGGGAAAGTACTTAACCCTGCAAGAAAAATGTTAATGGAGGTGACTTCATTGTCATATAAAAAGAGATGATCGATAAAGGGGGGTTTCTTCAATTTCTAAGAGGAATAAGACCATGATAATAATCGTTATAAGAATTTAGAGATCCATATTAAGCTAACCTTACTATAATAAATTGGGCTATCCATTGGTGAGGAGTACACTGTCCTCCCATTCCTATTAACACTGTTATTGAATTTATTTTTAAATAATTCACCATGGAGTTTCTTGCCGGCTCTTCTCCATAGGAATCAACCCATTGTAACCTTGCACCTAGCTTCTGACTTTCATAACCCCTTGTAGGCCCTTGTAGGTTTATGTGAAAAAAAATGTTTGATTTTGGTGCTAACTTGCCTAAATCAAAATGTGTGATGCGGACGATAATTTGGTTCACGACTTGGGAAAAGTTTTTATGGCTATTCTGTATGGACTAAAGTATTCCAAACGATGGGAATATTACCAAATTCTTCTCCAATTAGTCTAGCCTTGAGCATAGTATTCTTTTGTTTATAATCACAGTGATTCCATCAACATTTTCATCAGGTTTTGCGAAATGGTATTCGCTAATTGTTCATGTATTGTAAATCGCATTCTTGTTTAATGAATACGTTACTGGCTTGTTTGTGTGTTATATGTGCGCATTTATGTGTGTATGTGTGGTGTTCGCGCATGCGTGCGAACTGATGTAAGTATGATTTCTCAGTTATTGCCACAAGGAAAATGCCGAAGCATTCTTTATCAAGGATTTTTATTTTACCACTTAGATATAATTATTTACTTAGATTTTTATATTATACAGAAATATGTTCGACGGATAAGGTAATATAAATACTTATTGTTGGGTTTTTTTTAATAGTGATCTAAGAATTACTGAAGGTATTATAAGATGGCGCCTGCCGCCTGTCGATTGCCTGTCATCATAATGTTGTAATTACAGATAAATATTATATAAATAAGGGAAATAATTAGACGTCTGAATAATCGAAATTGTATTCAATAGTTTTGCAGTCGACTGGTCGTAAGAGCGACTGTGGGTTTAAGATGACTTATGGCCGAATCCTATAATATACGGACTTGATGCTAGGGATTGACACTATCACTTCAAGCTACCTTCACCTACGTTTTCACGGTGAGGTTTTAACGGAATAGATCGGTGCTGGTGTCAAATTCAATTTTACGGACGTGCAAAACATATCGGGTGTAGGGCTTGTACACAAAACTGCGATGCAACTAAGATTTTCTTAGGAACGAAGCTTCTGCGTTGCAAATTCGTATCGCATCGCAGTTTTGTGTACAAGCCCGTAGGGACAACTGTCAAATCGTGTTGTCATTCATTCTTAGTTCGGGCCCCGAACTAATCTTATGTCCGTAAGTGATACGGTGTAGTGAACGCCCGTAACTTCGGCCGAAACTAGGGTCTGCATGATAGGTGATCCCACCTAATGCCTATAAACAAGAGCGAATCGTTTGTCTCACCAATGGTAACATTTTTTTACTGTCAAACTGGACGTATAAATAGATTCGCAAGCAAATTTTTACCTGTGATAGCAACTTCCATATGGGAGGGTCTACTATGCTAAGCTATAAATAAGGTCTTTGCGTCATTATTGATAAAGATACAAAAATCTTAATTTAATAACAGCTCACTTGAAGCTCACTTCACACGGAGACATTTTTACAGAATATATAGGCTGTTTTGACGGAACAACTTTGTACTTTTGGACGGTCCCTAAGTCCAGCAACAAATGTACTCGTTGCCGAACTTGAGTAGACCCCCAGTTTTCAGGTTAGGCTCGATTCTATCATTGTCACCCTCCTACCCAGTTTACCAATTAGCCAACGTCTCAGAGTTCAGTTCTATTCTTGATTCCATAATCGTAACCTAATATGAAGATAATGAATTAATGAATTGATTTAAGAAGGACTGAATTTCATCTTTTTTGAGGTACTTTCATGATATAACACATTACATAACATTACGCCTGTATTCCCCGAAGGGTTAGGCAGAGGTGCACCTATAGAACACCCACATTTCAACAGTAATGTTTAACTCCCATGTACCAGGGAGCGGACCTATTGCCATCAACCGGGCACAAATCCAGACTGGGCTGCTACTGAGAAATTCCAGATGGAAAAACACAATAACACTTTTCCCGACCCGAGAATCGAACCCAGGACCTCGTGCTCAGCAGTAGCAATTGCGACCACTAGACCAACGAGGCAGTTTGGTAGGGATTTCCATGAATGATCGCGAAATAAGATTCCTGATTAAACACCTGCAATAAAGTTTATGACTACTAAAACACTTACTTTCTCGTAGTCTACTTAACCTACTTTACACCTCACTTTTATTTCCTTATTTTTTTTATAAACACAACTTGTTACAGTAGTAACCAACCAGTGCATACAAACTGCATAGAAAAAGCAAGACCAAGTGATCTAAAGTCTATGAAAATCCTTGTTTCGAATTGATGTTTTTTTCCTCTTATTCAAATATCAACCTAATACTCGTGCAAATTATGTTGATTTCAGAATGACTAGTACTATTGAAAAACCCATAAAATGTTCGAAGTTTTAGCGCAAATTTAACTTTATGTGTGAGTAATAACATTAGTTTTCCAAAAACACGTATTTGTTTACATGTTTGGAAACTAAGTCGTGAATGCAGTTTAGCAGGCGTTATCTTCAGGATCGGCTTACGAAAGCGCAGCGCGTGCGCAAGCAGACCGCGACGCGCCGTTAGAGGGGTCCGCAGGAGTGCAGGACTGTGAAAGTGTGTTAGGTAATATTATTAATAAGAATATTTGTGTATTGACCGTAAGTAAGGCAAATAATATAATGTTTTACATGAAGAAGAAAAAGGCATTAATAAACATATCTACCATGCTTGCCAGAGTGCTGGATTGATTCACAACATTTTTCTTAATACAGGAAAACAATGCAGGCAAGGCAAAGGTGTTTTTCTCAAACATCCTTGGAAATTCGAGCATTATTTTAACAACCTTCTTCGAGATAAATCGAAATTACTGATCAAAAATATGTGGCCGTCAATGTAACTATGAAAATCCGTAAGTGATGAAAACCCTGTTTAGCGGCCAAAAAATGTACGATGAAAACTCTTAACTGTCGTGTTATTTAAAAATGGAACGAACTTTTTACTTCAACCCATGGCAACCAAGGAATAACTATCTCAATAATCTTTCTCACCGGTGAAAAAACTGCTGGCAGATTTTTGTTTTAAATAAGTGTTTTTTTTTTATGGGCCGGTAACGTTAATCTGCGAAAGAGTCAGTGTAAGTGATGGAAGCATCCATACTCAGCAGACTTTAAGGTTTTCAGTCCAAAATGACAAATGACTGTGTTTTATAGTAAAGTCAGATACGTTAAGTTGGTGTAGAAATCACAGCAGCAGATGGATGAAATGATCTATTCTCTCATGACAGAATCAATCAACAACTCCATACAACACATTCCTTCAATTCCAACAATAATAGAGAACTGTCTAAAAGAAAATGACTACCCACCGATTAACCGTCTCAATGCGGAACTCTAAACACAGTTATAACACAATCGTCAACTGTTGTGGACGTAATCAGTGCGACGGATCAAATTGTGGAGAAAATTGTAAGGTGCCACTGCGGGCCCGCCGTTATAGTGCGCCTGACATTACTGCTTACTGAAATATGACGGAATTCCGTATGTGGGTACCAGGTTGTTAAGGCTAGGCTACGATTAACTGGTAATTTTATTATTGCCAGCCATGAAACGAGCCTTCAAGACATCTCAGTGTGTCACGCATTGAAAGTTCTTTCAACTAAAAAGCGGTGGTTCCAAAAGGAAGCTATGTGGAAAAAAATCAAGAGGTCTTCTCTACTACCACTTGTTATTAAGAGCTGTATAAGGATAGGTTATTCCAATCAGTAATAATATAGGAAAGCAAGGTCGTACCGGGGCTGACTATGGGACTGCTCACACTTATTCAGCTCTATTCAGCGTTTGCCCATAGAAAACAACGATTTTACGTACGCGTCCTTTCAGCTATCCGCAGCTGAAAGGACGCGTACGCGTCTTATACATAATCGTTGTTTTCTATGGGCAAACGTTGAATAGAGCTGAATAAGTGTGAGTACTCCCTAAGACTGTACGGGGCTGGGGCGGGTATGATTAGGTCGGAATAGAACATTACCACCCCTGAAGGCTATTTCAATGGCTTTCTGTAGCTAAGCAGTATAGCAGGGCTATGGTGTAATGCTATGGTACTTTAATGGTTTATAGGTATCAGTATTAAAAATGTAGAGTAAGCACTTTGTGACTCTTATAGTTTGTCTCGTATGTTGCCAATTTTGCCTTTTTTTTCGGTGAACTGCACCCGAATTGCGTAACAAAAGATCAATCACAATCTGTTCCATTTTGACAGTTCAACAACATTTAATTAATTGCGTTATGTACGTTGTATTTTGCGTTATTTACGTTTTCGAACTTAAGAAGCAATGGATTAGCAATATTCTTCTAAATTATTCAAATTACGATTGATCGTCTGTTACGCTCGCAATTAGGGTGCTGGTTCAAAAATAATATCTCACCCTGAAAAACATGATATTTCTATAAGACAGCGTAACATCAAAGCCTTAACCCGGGTTATGTAGAGATGTAATATACCAAAATAGCTATAATTAATACCAACAATTAGAAATCTATCCTACCTATAACAAGTAACAGCGTCATACTTGCACAATCGATGAATCAGAGCCTCAATGGGTATATTATAAGAATTTAGCAGCGGATGTGAGGCAATGCCAATAAATATCAAGGATCCTATGTTTGTTCTACGTTAGGGCGGCCGCAAGCTGTGCAAATACATGTAATTGGTCGGCTCATTCAAGATTTTATGAAGTCCTCTTTATTTAGTTCAATGAAATTCATATTTTAAAGTACAGTGTGTTACTTTTGCTGTTATAACAAGTTAAATAGAAGTAACACGGTTTCATTGTATTGCATTTCTTGAGATTTGTGGATTTAACGGGTTGGAAATGACTTTCAGAAACTTCTTAGTTTTATAAAACCTAACTTAGGTATGTAGTTAAAATCGCCTCAATTTTCCTTATAATAAAGCTGAAATTAAGGAAAGTAGAAAGTTTTCCGTCCTTTCATGATTTTACCCTTCGTTTCCAAAAAGGTATAGGTTACAAATACGCTCTTAAAAAAAGTACGTGTTTTGTAAGAAAATGAAGATGTAGTTGTAATTAAATAAGGAGCTAACTAACCTTTTTAACAAAAATGAATTAAGTAAAAGGGCAAGAACCGCAATAAAATCTATCTTGCTGTCTAGGTGATGAAGCTTTATTTAATTCAAAGCCGGAGATAAATATGTTAAAGTTAAAAGACTAAGCTTGAAACTTCACTTCAGACAAAACTGTAATTTATTCAAAATCAACTATGAACTAGTTTACGGCCTTAGTATGACGGCAGAAATTCCCTTCAGGTCATAAAATTCTTTGCTATCAGTTGCCAATCAATTTACCCTAATACTATCGCAGAGCTTGCAACAAACCTACGCTCAACTAAAATTATTCTCGTCCCAAATAGAATCCTATAACAATGTCTCTGTACAAGTGCATACCTATGACAAATTGTGTTTTGTTCTGACGTTCTGACATTATTAGTACTTAGACTCAGCTCACGAAACTTAGCCGTAATTGCGTCGAGTGTTTGTTTTAGATTTAGACTCAATATTGGTTTATTGGTCTTTAGATCTTCGGGGTTTAAGACGTGGTTATCCTTATCCTTAATTAATATTATACAGTGGTAAAAGTGAGTTGTATGTAGGGGGTAAATCTTCGGAATGTTCATTAATTAAATAGTATACATTATGATCATATCAAACTATATTTTGCAAAAGTTACATACCATAAGATAGATATACCTAAATATATAGTTATGTTACTAAGTACAAAGAATTTTTATAATTAAAAAACTTATAATTTTAAATATTTTGAACATCACATTGTTTTAGTATCCGTATTCCTCATATTCCGTGTTCCCAGAGTTTTTTATATCCAAAAAATATCTAGAAAATTATACTCGGAAATCCCGCTAGGTATTCTAAAGAGCGTTATAATTAATTAACGATATTTATGACTTCCTTCATGCGATGTTGTTGTTAATAGAGAAGGCTGCCACTTCAATTAGTGCATAATTTGAATGTTAATATTATCATTTATCAACATTTGACTTTGGTTTGATACCCTAGTGGTGTGACGTCGGACTGCTAAGTTATAGGTCTTGAGTTCGAACCCAACACACGCACCTCTGACTTTTCGGATTCATGTGCGTATTGTATAAGTATTTATCACTTGCTTCAAAAACGGTGAAGGAAAACATCGTGAGGATACCGCCTGAGAGACATTTCTCGACGGTACGTGAAGCTAAGTCAGAGGCCCATGGGCGGCATAAAAACTCTGATACCAGGTTATGGTATCAGAACTCTGATACCATAACCTGGTATCAGAGTTTTTATACCGCCCGTCTCTAACCACACTAAAAATAAAGAAATAAAGACTTTGCAAACGTGTATATTGTTCGACTAGTTTCTTACTTTACTGAAGCCAATTGAAATTCAAGAGCATTCGTGAGGAGAACCCTCATCATCGCTAGTGACAGCAATGTTCTATCAACTGCTGAGTAAAGTCCCTTTTGTGATAAGCTGTTCAAATGGAAAACGTATAGGTAAATGGAAAAGTTACTTGAAGTTATTTTTATTATTATTTTATCTTCTGAATCTTTGGCTTTGGCTTCGCCCGCGTCGAAGACGAATAATATCCCACGGGAACATACTACCGGGATTAAAAGTACCCTATGTGTTAATCCAGGTTTTAAATTATCTGTATACCAAATTTCATCCAAATCCGTTCAGCCGTTTTTGCACCAATCCGGAACATGCATCTAGACAAACAGACAAACGGAAAAAAAATCTAAATTATATATTTTCGACATCAGACTCATTCCCACACCTCGTAGCAATGACTTCTTTTTCAAAAATATTCAATGTACAGGTTTGACTTCGTTACTATTTATTATATGTACCTATGTATAGATAAAATAGCTCACAACTAACGTCATATATTTCGTGCGTCTTTGAATTTTTTTGAGGTTAATTTAAAAGCCAGGCTAGGTGAAGGACCCCATTATTTTAATAATACTCTACAAATGTAATTAAATTTATATCCGTTACTAAACAAACTCTAAAAATAGTTACAACTACTATTTAATTCAATTTCATAAATGTAATAAAAGCCTCTGAGGCACCATTACCACCAAATGACCACGTAACATCCTCTTCCATGTGTCTTAATAGACACACGTGCATATGACACCCAGTAAAACCTGACCTATCAACTTCCCATCACTGTTCTAACGTCTCTACGTCATGGGGGCTCAAGATATACTGGTGGAAATACGGTAATGTAATTTTCACCCAGTATAACTTAACTCGTACTTCTCCCATCATTGTTTGAGCATTTGTTGGTCATGGGGGCTCAAGTTAAGCTGGTGGCTGTATGGTAATGTAAACTTGTGTGTGGTGACCGTGGTTTGCCCGTTCCGGTGGGATGCCATGATATATGAGACTCTTTTTGTACTGCGCTTGACCTACGAATAAGTAAGAATAAAAGATTTGTAATTGTGTCTGCTTGTGTTTGGGGACTTTCAAAAATAGAAAAAAAAGCAGTTGTTTTTTGTTTTAAATGGAGTAACTACATTGCATCATAATGGTATCTCATTTAATTCTCTTGGGTGATAATAATCCTCAGTCCTCGTTAGCAAAGGGTGACTAACTAGCTTAGCCATCTGTTGGATTTAAAATCGGGGGATGATTATCTCTGCCTAACTCGCTACGTCACAAGGGAATAAACGATAAACTCAAAGTAAATGCTTTGAGTTTGAAACTTCAATTTAGCCATTTACTTTTGAATTGCCAAAGAAATGCCTACAAATACAGTGTCAAAATTAAATTAGCTAGCGAAACTCCGCAGGCGTATAGGTATCGATATCTAAACACGACAAAATAACCTATTTACAGGACCTTTGCACAGATACGAAGCATAGCTTAATTTTTCTTGTTATTTGTTACAAAAGTATATAAGTCTGCATTCGACATTTTGTTTTGTTTGTTTGTCGTTATTCACCAATCTTCGAATGTCAGTCGATCAATTTATGATAGATAAAATTAAAAATATATTGTTCATTTGACATTAGAGCGAATATTGTCTTTGTCTCTGGCCTTGACATCAACCAATGAACAAAATTGTCAAACTTTTAAGGCTCGTTCACACCGGCGCGACTTTAACAATACAATTTCTAATAAAACTTCACGATTGAACAATTGCCCGTGTCGCGTCGCGCGACAAGTCGCGCCGGTGTGAACGAGCCTTTATTGAAATGATGAAATGAAATGATGATGAAATGATGATTATGAAATGATTATATTTTCTGTACCTAAATAGGTTTGTACAAAACACTTTTACATGTCAATAATATTTTTTAAGTAGGTACCGTAGGTACTAGATGAGGTCGGCGTTTCCTATCTGACTAGAAGAAAGGCCGAAACAAACTCAGAGGTCACAGTCTATTTTAAAGTCCAGACATTTTATTGGTTAGATCATACGAAGACCATGTAGATTCGTGTCTGAAATGATCTTTTGAGGAAAGAACCACACAGATTGAGTGGACCTGTCCAGTCAGTGCACGCATTTGTCAGTAATTGTGCAGCTCAACTCAATTTAATAAATTATTGGTTGGATACTAGGCTTTTGGCTACTTTGTATGTGTGTATTTTATGTTTTCTTTTTAATTTGAGAATTCACTATGTATAACGCATTATTAAAGAGATCGACTACGCCGTATTATAGTTTTTTTGACAAACTTGTCAAAAATGTTGGTGAATTGATTGTATTTTTGACAGACTGCGGATGACAGGCGAATGCGAACCTTCTTAAAAATACGGGAATTGCCCCTGAGATCTGAAGGCGCTGTCGCTGTCAAATTATTACGATATACGTGCGGTTGACTGTACAGTGCACAGTTTCATACATTATCAACTCGTTCAAACTAGTTTTAACGAATAAAAGAGGTGCCACTTGCTTAATTGAATTGCTCGTTTGTGAAGCTCCTTAATCGTTAGCCTATTAAATCAAGTGCAAGAAAAGTTATTAATTCACATGCTCTAATTACTGAAAGAGCCTGGGAATATCAGAATCAAATCATAGAATCATTATACTAACACATACCATTAATAAAATAATTGCTATAACAATTGGAATAAAATATAATAAAAACTCTTTTAAATAAACCAAGTTGATTCCCTGAAAACTACACATCGAAAGGTAGTGAAACAATTATTTCAATAAAAGGGTGGTCATACAAGCAAACATAGGCAATCTATTATCAACTTTATTACATGCATAATTAAGTTTAATTTCTCGTAAATGTCAGCGGTGGCGTGTCTTGTAATTAACAAAACTAATAAAAATTTGTAACCGCCATTGCTGATATAGTTTTATGAATTTGTAATTTTGAAATGTACAAACATGTTTGTAAATTCAGCCAATTTGATATCATGTCACGACGCAGCACTTTTATTTAACACACTTTTAATTAATAAAAGTGTAATTACGGTTAACTATTTAAAAATTAAAGAGTTCCTACATTGCATCGACTTAGGGATTTTTATATTTTATACATTAACTAATTACCTTTTGGCATTATAATCATTATTTTCTGTTTTTTTTTTAGTTTTAAGGTGTATTTATTTTTTATCCTGTAATGCCAATAAACGCATTTTTCTTTCTTTCTTTAATTAATGAGAGCAGTGGTGGCCTAGTAGAAACGACGGCGACAGTCGAACTCAGGCAGGCAGTTTTCTTCGTGTTCATATTTCATCACCACTGTATAGACCACCATTATAGTCTGATTATTGATAGCTATTAATATCTCTTTTCCGTTTCGTTTCCTTAACTAGAAACAAATATTTAGTTCATTATTAACTAAAAAATTTGAACTTGGAAGTGATAAAAAAAATTAACAAAAAAAAAAATGTTTTTTTTTCCCCCTTTTTAGTTATGCCTACCCCACACAAATTCAAATATGACGATGATAATACACGGCCTGCTATGTAAATAACAGTGACAGGAACAAGTTACAAAATCATCCACATAGGCTAACTGGGAAAATACGTGTTATTGAAGTTAACTCAAAACTACTTAAGCAAAATTAATAAAATTAATATGGGACCACCGCGCAAGCTTCTTTTACTAAATGAAAAAAGAACTTTCTAAATCCGTCCACAATTGACAAAAATATCGATGGGCATACATAAAAAAAAAAACTCTAAGAACATAGTGCCTAGCTACTCCTTTTTGGAAGTCGGTTAAAAACAAAATCCTCGTCATACATTTTTTGGATGACTAACATCATCAGAGTATCAACTCAAAAACTCTCATTCAAGTAATTCAACATCAAGACGATGTTCTATAAATAAACAATTGAAAATCCAGAATGATTTATCACTCAATATGAATTATTTAATTAAATCCTTAGCTTGATGACCACGTGGTTTAAAAAACTCATTTAAAGGAGATCGACTTCGGTGGGATATTATAGCGTTTTCTTGTGTTAGCTGGTATGAAACGCCCTTGATTGATGTTCCAGATTATTTTTTGTTAATGATGAAATAATTTGAATTCGCTGCAACCTTAAAGTTAATATACCATTGTAGACGAGCCACAAAAGGCCCTGACGGCCTAGAAAAGTGGCATTTGCTTTGAAAGTCTTAAGTTTTAAGCTTTTCGGTAGGTAATGTCAATCCAAATCATTTTTGACTTTTCCATCATCATTCTCGCTGATAGAATGTCACTTTGTCCAGGCCCTTTGGTACACTTAATACGCCAGGTTTTTAAAGTCAATTAAAAATAATCGTCCCTTCGCCGCGGTCGTCGAGGTAGACCGCGCCGATGGTGGTGTGACGATGTAATTATTTTTGCGGGGCCAACATGGCCAGAGATCGCACAAAATGAAAGCAAAGAGGGGAGGCATTGCCCAGCAGTGGGACAAAATATAGGCAAAAAAAATGAAGTAAGTTTTGATAGAAAGGACCAAGGATGCTACCACTTTAACCTATTCAAGCAAAATCAATATCCAACCAACAGTGTTCTTAAGACAAAATGAAAAGGAAAAGGCTAAACACTTGAAAGGAAAGCTTGTTATGACGGATCATCATTTTAATATGCTGAACGGCAACTCTCTTACCATAAAGTTTTATGAGATCTATAACTCAAAAGCTCTTTAGCTTCGAATGGCGTTTTGTTTTATTGAAAAGAGATGACAATCATTGCTGTGACATATGGAGTGTTTATAGTGTCAGGTTTTTATGGGGAGAGCGATAAGGGTCACTATATTTTTAAGCAATTACTGTTCAATCATTACTTCAATCTGTTATGATTTTTAACCTGGGTCTTGTTAAACTTACTTTTACGTTGTAACTTACGTTACTTGAAAATTGTTGACATTGGCATACGGATCATGAGGGGTCTTTTGGTTGCAAATGACCTCTCCTACGGATTGCCGACAATAACCAATAACCCTGTTTATTATTTCTATAAAAAGGTGACTCAGATACCAATCAGTCAAGCGTTCACCGTCCACTGCAGCACAAAAACCTTTATCTTCTATAAAAACTTGTGCGTTTAACGTAGTCTTTGTGACTTTTATTCCCTCCAGGGTACACCGAGGTACAATCAAACAACAATTATCTTGATGAACATCAGGCACCGAGGTAACGTGTGTGACTGTAAATTGTATCCGTAAGGCAAGTCCAAAGTGAAAGGTGTCGATAATATCTTTTATGCCGCTAAAGATAATAAAATATTTCTAGTGCTGCCTTTTATTTGAGAAATATGTCGTTTTGTGTATACTTGCGATATCTATACCTACTGATATTTTAGTCGAGATTTTTGTGGAAAGCGTAGTTTTGTAATATAATGGTGCCGATTCCCTTGTTCACAAACTAAACTAAATTTAAATTCAGTGCATCTTTTTCTTTCTATTTCATTAAGAAAAGGACAGAAGATACATTTTAGTTTAGTCCTGTCAAATCTGTCACTACTCCATACAAGTTGAGACGTGATTTAAAACTTGCCTACTAAAATTACGTCAATTTACGTCAGACGCTGATAAATTTGACAGGACTAAACTAAAATATATCTTCTGTCCTTTTCTTAATGAAATAGAAAGAAAAAGATGCACCGAACTTAAATTTAGTTTAGTTTGTGAACAAGGGAATCGGCACCATTGTGTATAATATTAAAAGAGCAGTAAGTTTGGTTTCAGCGTAACTTATAAAGCCCAGGCACAAATCGACTGAGCTTAAGTTCTTGATGGATGGTTTTAGTGCAAAAATTATTAGAAAACTTAAACCATCACCATACTAATACAAATAAATAAAATTGATATGTCTGTTTATAATGTCAAAATAACAGCTATTTCCTAAATGCATATGAAAATATGTACGTACATAAAAAAAACACAATTTTTAGTACTTCTTATTATTAATAATGTCTGCCATGTCTGTTCCGTATTTTCACACGACTTGCACTGGCAGATAGGTGATGTTATAAGGAGTAACTTAGGCTACTTTTATTTTAGAAAAAGAATTAGGGTCCAGGGGACAGCTTGTATCTAATAAGATAAGGATAACGCCTGCATTGCCCTACAACGCCTTTTCACAATCAATATACTTAGATCTCTTATTTAATTTTCTTTTTTATCTACCCTAGATCTTTCTAATTAAAATGCTATACTCTTGTGTACCTTCTAACCTTTGTAAATGGCATAAATAAAGCAAGGTGATTAGAACATTAACATCAGAAATTACTAATAATGGGCAGGTACAAGTAACGTCGTCCCCAAATGCAATTAAACACAGTTACGTCACACATGCATGGCTTGCTTCGTGTTTGTGTGTTTGTGTGCCTGTATGTCTCTGTGTGTAAGGTC
Organism: Eupsilia transversa; assembly: GCA_914767815.1. NCBI lineage: Eukaryota > Metazoa > Arthropoda > Insecta > Lepidoptera > Noctuidae > Eupsilia > Eupsilia transversa. The sequence continues at coordinate 7,256,605 of OU611893.1, read as the reverse complement.
TGCAACTTGTACTGCATTATATGTATAGGGAATTATGTTGATTAAATTAATTAGTAATTATTTTGAACATGAATTGATGGTTAAGTTTTAAAATAGGTACTGAAAAGGCTTGGTGATGTTGGTTTCAAGAAAAGGTGTCTGAATTCATTGAATAATTATTTCAACCGAACTATAATATTCCTTACACCCAAGCAATTTCAACATAAATAACTGTATGCCTAATTATTCCTTTAATAACAGTTCCTCTTAATAATTGTTATTTCAAAAAATACTTAGCTTCATTATTCCCGTCTTCACCACAGGTCTTTCTGACAGGACACTTCCTTATAAGGGGTTACGTATATCCCTGTGTGAGTATACTCCCCATACATGTCCATTGTCCATTTGTGTGTGTGGCACACGCGAACGGGCGTGGTGTACTGGTAGCGTGACGTGTGCGCCGTTCCGGAGCGTGCGCGCATGCGCCAACCTCTACAGGAGAAATGGACTTGCCTTGCATGGCAACTGTCAAATTGTAGAATTTGAATTTGGATTGTAGATAGTGTTTTGTTTTTTGTTGGACCCTGTGAGATCTCTCCAGCATACAGGTTGGGAAGACTGTACTTGGGTTGGGCAGTCTAAGGAAACGGGATGGTTACTACTTAGGTAGGTAGTGTTATAACACAAGCTGGTATTCCCCTTGGGGTAGTTTATTTAAATTCGAAGGGTGGTTCGCTAGCCAGTGGCTGCCACGTGCAGGTGATGGAAACTGGGTACCGTGACGGACTGTTTTCACAAATATTGTCTGGGTAACATTTACCAAAGAACAAGTCTATAGGTACAGTCATTGATGCTCTGAACACGTTAATATGGCCCTAAGTAGACGATTCTAAGATGGAAGTACATATTTTATACGGAATTGAAAGATTTCGCAGTCTTAAATGCATTCCAAAAGGCTTTATATTAGTGACGTTCGACTATGTGAACATAAAAAAAAATCTCTAAAATATACTTCTTGGAAAAACAAAACCTATGACTAAAATCTTTGCTAAAAGTACAGACTAATGACCAGGAAATAGTCCATACAGACTTAGCTATTATCCCACAATATACCTAATATATCACTTAAACAAAACCGCCTATTACACACTACAAAGAAGCCATGAAAAGAAAAAAACGGCAATTGCAACTTAATAACTTGGCCACCAGCATTAATGTTACCAAATTGCTTAGTGTTGACCTCCTGGTCAAGAACACTCTTTGTCTAAGTGGTTTTAAGTTAGGGATTGTAATACTGACAATGAATTTGAATATGTATGGATATTAGGTTGTTGGAATGCCAGGTTTGGAACTTGACAGGTGACTTTGCATGACCTAATGAGGAACAAACCTATATTATTGAGCTGTCTGTATTGTTTTTGTATGTAGTAAATGGGCAAAGAAGATACTTAGATGTTTTGAAAGATAGTAAAAATGTTGCCTTACTATTGAATCGCATAGTTTTACTGTTTTTCTGCTCACAGAGAGAAGATCTGAAACCAAGCAGTACAAAAATTATACAGTGATTATGTATTGTTTTATCACACGAAATTAGACAGTTATTGTTTTGCACATCTGTACTGTTATAAATACGAAAGTGGGTCTCTCTTCTTCGTTTATTGTACGATTTCTCACCTTTGATTGATGCATAGCAAATGTAGCAATCTAGAGATCATTAGGTACTCCAGATTTAGACATTTTTATAACTTCACTAGCGAATTGAACCGTTGTTCCATTTTTTTTTGTTGTTGATCTATTAAACAATAAAATTGCGTCATTGGCCTTAAGTTTGTTAACAAACCCACGATCAAGGCAATGGAATCTTAAATAATTTTAAGATAAAGATGAAATGTTTTCAAACTCAACCATTTCCTATGATAAGCACTTGAACATTTTAAATAAAATTTCCTAATCTTCACGGAAAATAACTTTTAACAATATCCTTTTAAACTGTAACAAAGTTAAACTCTCAGGTTCTTATATTTCTTATCTTTAATGCCTTGATGGATGGTTCCATATAAACGAATTTATGAAATAATGAGCTCAAAAGGGGATGCCAAAATGAATATTCATTGGTTTAATTGATGTTCGTTAAGGTACGATTAGATGGGTTAACGCGATATGCAACGGTTCCCACTGAAGATGCAGTAGGTAGTCCTTTGTAGAAAGTGGATAGGGATAATAGAATTAGAGAGATTTTTGCAGATGCTAAGGATGACAAAAGGAACAGAACGGATTACAATGTTAACGATGATGAAACAATAGTAGGTACATTCTTTATAATATTGAAGTCATAATTATACTCCAAAGAGTATATTATTTACACTATCGAAAGGGATTTTTAAACTGGAAGAGGTCTAAAAGTCAATGATGATGGAGAAGTAACGGGTACAGCCAAGAATTGACCGTGGTAAGAAGCAGCAAGCATATTGCAAAACTGACGCCAGTTAGCGTCATTGGTGAGGCTCTGAAATTGTAAAAAGTAACAGACACGTTTACCTCATCATCAACTCATGTTACGTGTCCAAACGCAGACAGAACAAAACTAATTAAAATACCAAAAATCTTAACACAGACATGTTACATTAAAATATTAATCTAAGTAAAAGTGAAGATGATCGTCCTAAATATCTGATGCAAATGTTACATAAAGATATCTTCAAGTGAAGGCTAACTTGAAAGTGTTACCAGATTTGGATGGGTTAATTTATAACCTTATTAATATGCTAATGACGGTTGTCCGTAGTTTAGAAAGCAAATCAACTGGGTTACTTTTGTGTATGTTTGAGAATCAATTTGATGGGCACTTCAAGATGGTTTTTATGTAATATGTAGGTGGGTGGAGTGGAGGTTAAAAGTCAAGTAGTGTCCGAATAAAATATTGGCTAGATTGGTTGTTAATGGGTTAATCAATAAAGAGTAAATACCTCCTAGTTGTTAATATTATACAAATGGATGAGAAAGTGATGAATAAAGAAACAGTTCGATAGCATTTTTTTTTTTTACAAATATTCCAGAATTTGGGAGTTAATGCCATGGTTTTATACCTACGTGAGTTCTTTGACTTATTCCTCATTTTCATTAATCATTTCATATAAAACTTCAATAAACGACAATTTTCTCACAAAAACTAAATCGAGTTGCTCTAGATTTTTTACTCGCTATGAAAACACACGCCGTCCTATTGCACACAGATATGCAATTAAAAATACATTGGACTATTTATTGCATATCGTACCTATGCAACAGCCACATTACAGATCGTTATTGCGTAAGAAAAATCTAGAAATTATGATATTTTTGTGTAGTTGCGTGAGATTTACGCAAAATGCATGTTTGAGCGATATAAAGAATTAACGGACTATAAAGGAATTAGAGCGAGAAAAATGTGTAATTTTTGTTGTGTGCTCCGAAATATGGTCGTAGGCCTCAAAAGAGGTGGTTGCACCTTAACAGTGTGTCTGTGGTTGTAGACGCGTGTGATCATCTACAAACATATTATATCAACCCACACTGGGCCACAATTGTCACAAGCATAAGGTATCCAAAACACAGAAATAATGCTCGGTGGATGAAATAATAATGTGTAATGGAAGTAGTTCCCCGCACGAATTCTTTTTCAAGAAGCTCTTCTTCCAAACTTGAATACTGTTCGATCACTGTCTACCAAATTCGACCCTCCAAAAACATATTCATAGTCTATCAACCACCACTTCCCCAAACGGATAGACGCCAATAAAATATAATGAAACCCAACGACACGTTACTTCCGTCCCCCCTCCCCTTTCACCCCTTTAAGAAAGAACTTGAGACCAGAGACAAGAACTTTGCGGTCAGCCCTAACACCATACTGTGATAAGCCAAGCAGAACTTGACCTATGACCGTGGTAGTGGAAAAGGAACCTTAGCTATGTAGTATAGGGTTAAGTTTGGAGTGGTAGGTTCAAGATGGGGTCGAGAAAGGGGAATGTTAGTGATCGAAGTGTTTTTTAAGTTTGAATTATGCGAAGAGTTGTGTTGCTTTTATTTTATTGTTATTTTTATGGTGGTAGAAGCTGGTGTGATCAGTTGCATGATTAGGGCAGTATGTCGGCCATGACACAATTTTTTGGAAGACCAGCAGAACTATGATTCATCTGTCATTGAACAGCACATATTAAGGTTTGTCCAAATTAAAAGACCAAATGTCTGATTGCCAGTGACGAATAAAAATAAATATTTTTAACATGAAAAACTCTTTTTATACCATTCCCCCTCTAAAAAGCTTATTTTATTCACGCAAAACAGTGAATAAAAAGCACTTTTAATCACTGTTTTGGTGTTTGAATTTAGAACACACCAATATATTCAATATCCATCTCAATGCTATACAACCTCCTTGCAAAAAAAATAATGTGCATTTAAATTAATTTCGACGGCACGGTTGGTGTAGTGGTTAAGCGATTGACTACTGCGCTGCGTGTCGCGGGTTTGATTCCCGCACGGGACAAATATTAAATATTGTATGACCTACATGTAGTTGTTCCGGGGCTGGCTGTTTGTGTATGTCAGTTTAAATGTTTGTAAACGCAAACACGATACAGGAGAAATTCCTGGAGTGGGGCAAAGTTAAAAAAAAAACTTTTTTTTCTTCATTAAATGTCTATTTTCGCTTATATCTTTCTTTTTCTCGTAGTCATGGTATAAAGTATAGTATGCAATTCTTGAATAAAACGGATTTATATCGAGGGCCATGAATGACTCGCGTCGCTCAGGATTCTAACACTTGAATCACTCGCTATGCTCGTGATTCAATCATCATGAATCACTCCCTACGGTCGTGATTCAGTCGTTAGAATCCTTCACTTGGTCGTGATTCATCTATGGCCCTCGCTTTAAATCCGTCCTTTATTCACTAGTTGCATAATATACTATTCTCTTTACTGTACTCACCTATCATATAAAAAACAAAAGAATAGCAGGGGATCCGGAATAAATCGTAATTTCTTATTTACTGCAGTCAATTCTTGTTCCATATATTATATACATAGATATTATAAGTATCGATATAGAATTAGGGTGGACAAGATTCTCATCTAAATGAGTAATTTAATTAGGCTATTGTTATCCAAGAGGTAACTATGTAGACTACTTCATGATAGTTGTCAATTACTTGTGGTCTCAGTACCTCAACAAACAAAGGTACTAACAGACAGACAAATAAACAAACATTTCCAACAATATCCCACTTACCGAGATCCTCAAACCATTTGCTATAGGAAATAAAAAGCATGATAAACACATCCATTACAAACACAACCTTATTTTTTTAAAATAAAGTTCAAATTCTAATGGTGCATGGGAACGTGAGTATAATAAGGGGCTAGACCAACCCTACCGTTACGGTGCGCGAGCGCAAGCAGTAATGAGCAAGCAAACAGTAGAATTTAGGGTTGCTACGAACATTTAAGTTTAAAAGAGAAGCAAGGATAAAATTTAGTAATAAAATGATTTTAAATCGTGACAATCGCACCTCTCAGGGTTAATTCCTGCTTGAGATGAGTAGAGGTTTAGCAGTGGAGGATTGTGAAAACTTAAAATGATGATGAAATCAAAGGCTATACGAAAACCAACCTGAAAAGGAGTACCACAAGGCATAATAATATCAAACAAGAGCATATATTGCATAGTGCCTATAGGGATAATCATCGGCCTCAAAACCAAAAATTGTTAAAGGGGCCTCAGCGAGTTGGCTTCGGCACCTCGTACGCCTTCCAAAGGTCCGGGACCCAAGGGTCTCGAGATGACATGTGTCAAAGACATCAAACAAGTCCATATTTATTTATTTATTTATTTATTACCATGATCGCTCAGCAAAAGGATACACAGGAGTATATTGACTGTTCTCAAAGCTACCTTTTCTCTCTTTGCCTTTCACATCGAAGTTGTATTGAAGTGCGATGTCTGTTTATATTATTGTTCAATACCCATAGACGATACTTTATGCCCGCAAATAGTCAAGGTCCCTCGCTCGGCCGAGTTCTCGCATCCGTTTCTAAAGCAGGATATTCAGCAGGACGTTTCTCCCAAAAGGTCAGGTGTTTTGTACTCTAGCGTTTAACGAGCTGTTTGAAAAGGTGCTTCGGATCGCAAACAGGCTGTTATGGTAACGCTCCATTCACTAGTGTCAAGTTGAATTTAAATTAAATTAATAAATCAACGTATTGTTATTATTTAATGGGGCAAACATGGCCAGAGATCACAGAAGACAGTCTCGGGTTGGAAGGAGAAAGGGGGAGGCCTTTGTCAAGTGGCTTACAATGAAGGGTAACAAAAAAATCACAACTTCGGTTGTCACAGCCGTCGCTGTATCAGGCTTCTCAAAGGCAGGAAAATTGGTCTTAAAAATTTGGAAACTAACATCTAAGATTTTTAAATACTGAATGCCAATATTCCATTTAGCCCTACTGTTTAGTGTGAGAAATATGTATATTTACGTTTTGCACATTTAGCTAATCTGCCAGACAATATGGAATACGCATTCTCCTCCGTCTTTGAACGTATCTGGTAGATTATCCATCTAAACGTACGGTGAAACTGGTTCAAAATATTGGAAAACTGCATCTTATTATTCTCTTTTCGTGGCAGCCCTAACTGCACCGGGCGATCTGCTTGAAGTCGATTTCCGAGTTAATTTAATTTTCTAAGTGTGAATTAGTAAAGAATATTGTTAAAAGAATTCCTTGGCCAACATCTGGGAATGTTGGACGAGATGAAACCTTTTGTTTGTAGTCTTGTGTCTGTTTTTGATAAGTTTTTCGAAAAGAGGGTTATATTTCGGTTCTAAAGCGTTAGTAGGGAACCTTTTGGTACATGTCTTGTTTTTTAGTTTTCCAAAAATGCATGGGACTGCCACAATGCAAAAGGACAACCGAAGTTTCACTCGATACTTGGTGTTTACTGCGAAATTTGAGATTAGAAAATGCAACTGGCTAGTGATAAGAAACAGAATTCTAGTTTAGAAGAGGTGGCAACCTAGAAAAGATAAAAATGGCGTGGGCGTCCTTAGACAGACACCCAAGACTTTGTGGTGACAGTTTTGAACCATTATACCATAATATCCGTTTACCGGATTGCTTCTTTGAACTCTTCTGTAGTAGAATTTAAAGCTACCTTCACACGAACCCACCGACCTCCGCAATTCCAATACCAAGGACCACCAATATTCTAAGGACCCGCCGATTCCAAGCATGACTGTTACATGATTATGCATGTACTCAGTACTTAGCATTCGACACCACTGCGAAGCGGCGACGGTTCATGCCAAACCTGCTAGGTGGCGCCTCATGTCGCCATGCCTGGTCTATTAGACATGAACTGAATATATTAACAATACGGAAGTATGTGGAGAAGTCTCACTACAAACAAAAGCAAAAGCAGAACAGAAAACAGGTGTGTTACTGGCCTCGTTGTTTTACTGCTGAGCATGAGGGTCGATTCGATTCCTAGGTTCGATTCCCATCAGGATTTTCCTATAAATTCCCGTGTACGGGATTATACGGGGTTATATGTGTGTTACTGGGTTTCCACGGGCTTTCACTACCAGTAATTTTTCTAATATCCAGCCAGGGTCAATTGTTGAAGACAAGAGGATCAATCCCTGTGCTTGATCCTCTTTCCCCATTACAGATAGTTTACGGAACTCGTGGCTAAGTACCACAGCCGCACCGGTTGATCCATTAGGTTAAGCTATGCTTGCCGCAGTTGGTCCGTGGATGGGTGACCATCTTTACATATCAAAACTCTTCCGTACCTCGGAAAGCTTGTTAAGCCGTTGGTCCTGGCTGTCATTTTGATCTTGATTCAGATCTTTGACAGTCGTAACGGGTGTCAGAAGCCCGAAATTCTGACAACCAGTCTTACCGAGGGTAATCATATTACCTACCCAGTTACTGAGTCATGGAGGTCGGATAAGCAGTCGCTCCATGTAAAAAACTGATATTCAGCTGCATCCGTTTAGACTGGAAGCTGACCCCAACATGTTGGGAAAAGCCTAGGAAGATTGTTTTTTTTTTGTGATACACAGAAGGTTCAAGAAGTAGTTTGTATACTACTAGCAACTCTTTCGTATTATCACGGTACCCAGAGTTCTGCGGGCGCGTCGTACTTCGCTTGGGATGGTAATAAATTTAAATTGTATACGTAATTGTATTTGCAGAATACATTGATGTTCGTTCCGTGTTTAGATTCGTAAGTGTCGCCAACCTTTTCTCTTTAATTGCTTTTAATGAAATGTTGATCAATGCTATGATTTTGTTACGTGATTTTAGTGTTAATATCTCATATGATTGTTATATGCCATTTTATAATTTACATCCGTAAAGGCTCCCACAAACAGGCGAGACGCGACTTTAGTAATACCATTTCTAAGAAAGTGTCACGGTTGAACAATTACCGGTGTCGCGTCGCGCAACAAGTCGCGCCAGTATGCACGAGCCTTAAAAAGTTATTAGGTACTGAAATTACTGAATAATGAACATCTTTAAATACACATCGGGTTAATTCTCAGAAGCAGCCCGGTATCTGAATTTAGCAACAGACTCGTCTGAAATGGGTAATGTACCTCCTCTCCCTATTACTTCAAATAAAATCAAAACTCATTTATTCAAACTAGCCTGAGAATCATCACTTTTCGAACGTCCAAATCACATAAGACAGCCCCCCAAAACCCACCCTTCACCACTTCTTAGTGCTATAGCTGGGAAGAAGAAGTGGCGCAACAAACTCTCCAGCTTCAGGAAACACACCGTGATGTTATATTATACTACTGAAATGTTTTAAAAACATAATTATTATTTCCGTCGTTAAGTACATAATTCCCCTGCATGTTTCCTTGTACCCCACTCTTACAACTAGGACAAAATGCCAAGCATCTGCAAGGAAACACCATACAACAAGACAGTTACATAACCCCCCATACCGTATGCAATATTATTACCAATTTAGGTAAATAATTACCCCGCTGCGATAACTATATGCAATAAAACAAATGCTGCCCAGTTGCGGGCACGGAATGGAATAAAAAATAAAAAGTTATAGTTTAAAATAATGGAAACGTCAAGCGAACGCTGTTCTAATTATTGTATTATTCGGTGGCAGGTGCTAGTCTCGCTGTGTCGTGATCAAGGGGTAATTTATACCCCCATTAGTAATTTTACGGGCTTGACGTTTGACAGGGTTAGGTCCGTTTTTTGGGGTTAGTTGGTCACGATGACTGTTACAGTTTTTGAATAAGTTAGACGAAATAATGCTATCATGATGATGAGTAGTTTTTTCCTGTTTTACAGTAAAAATGTCTAATGGTTTCGTTGAAGTTATGAATACTTTTTGTTTTATGATATTTCCATAACATAATGAAGTAGTTAGTTGTAAACTTAATTAACGGTTTTAAAATTACCATTCCTATTCTCTTTGCTCTATTTGCGGCTTATTGGTGATTCCGCCCGAAACACAATAGACACTTTTAATTATTTATTTTTTGAGGCGATTCGGGCGAATCACCAATAAGCCCTATTTGCTATTAACTTTTTTCTAGTACCTACTACTCATCAAAAACACAATTTTACCAAGAAAACTTCACAAGCAACTTTATATTACAATACAAAACGGAACAACACACCATTAATTTATACAAAACAGCATTATTTTTTCACTAAGCTTTTGTATCATTAAACAAGCTTTTTCGCACCACAACATTGCATCCATAAATCCCTTGAAGTTAGGACCTTGACCGACCGATGCGATCGGCGATGCATCGCTTTGAATAAAGGATTCTTACTTCCTGTGGCCGCCACGCGTCGCCAACTAAATGCGTGAAATATTCAAATTTACTCCATGCCCCCTTTTGTTATGCGGGAGGTCCAAGTTAGGAGCGATTAGAGGATGCATTCGTTATATTTTTAAACTCTTTGAAAAACTAGTTAGTAATCAGAAAATGCTTCAATCCTTGTCAATCATTATATGAAATAAAAGTATTAAATAACCTATACAATTACGTCCCCGACAGTTGCAAAATATTTGTAGGATCGATGATGAAACTATGTATTAGGACTGATCACTTTTTCTTTGCTTGTGCAGGACACAAAGGGGGATACACAAATATTTATTGCACCTACTCTTTTAATACAAAACAATATTAATAAAACTAAGCAGTTTAGAAAACTGATCACAGTACCAGTAATATAAGCACAGGAGTAAGAAAATAATAATTGTATCGAATAATATTTACGCTATCTTCAAAAAGCCGCCCCTAAACCTTGCACCATACTCTCTTGCCTCATTAAGCGCAGTCTACACGACTAGTTTTTATACGATCAATGTTGCGTAAATAATGAGATCATTCCTTATAGCTATATATTTCTTAGGAGCCTCTAAATAGGCTTCAAAAAACTATTTCCGGTGCTAACCGTTACTTTTTTTCCGTTTACATTCGGACGTGACGTAAGGAAATAAGGAAGTTATAATTAGTACGAATTTGTCGGTGATTCTTGATATTTATAAGTGGTCATGTAAGGCTTTATGTACACCTTTCGAATCTTTTAATATATGGTCACGAGATCGTGATGATTGGTGAATTGTTGGATGCTTCGTGTGTGCAAATCGTTTACGATATTTCGGACTATTTTTATGCAATTGGTGTTATACAATTCTGTCGTAAAGTTACTTTAATTGGTTTGCACGTTATTTGTGTGTTAATGCAAATTAAAAAAAGTTGATCAAAGATATTATAACTTTTCTGAGAAATCAAATTGAAACAAGACACAATCACCCCGATATCTTAATTAATTCCATCATTACAAAGATCAGTTTTACCTGTCCAAAATAGTTCCTAGAATTTGATTCTAATCATCATTCAAATTCACTTCGATATCAAATCAGACCGCATCATAAACTATAGAACGGCTTTTCAAACGTACGAATAAAACCGTTCTCATAAATTACGTTCGAATAATTCCGCCGACATAAGCGGAGTGTGTGCAGACCCTAAACAGAAACTAATGACTACCAATGTACTGTTATATACATAAATTATGTAATAAAATTAAATTGGTAAAGTAGATAAATTAATTGAGTTTCGACATCTCTTCAATGCTTTGCTTTTAATTATTTCATCTCAAATTAAAGCCTTAGTTTATGTCGAGAGAATTTTGTCCGAAATTATTATAGTGCAAGAGATATTTTTGGTATATTTGATTTTTTTTTATTGAAAAAGTGGCCTGGACTCTCAATACTGTTACTGTCTCTATCTCAGTACTCTGTTTGTGTGTTGATTACTTTGTTTTCGGCAAGTAAGCTGATTATGATCATCATCCAGTCTAAACCAGTTCACTGCTGGAGCTGGACTAAAGCATAATGAGTCTATAATGTTCCCAATGCTAGGACACACGCCTCCTCTCGGCAAGAGGGAGCGGGCCGTAATCCACCACCCAGGCCCAGTCCGTGTTAGTAGATGTCACATGTCTTCGAAATTTTGGTTCTAGGACATGCCGGTTTCCTCACGATGTTTTCCTTCACCGTTTTGAGAGCAGTGGTTATGAAATAATTGACATAAGGTAAAGTGCTTATCTGGGTTCGAACCTACGACCTACAAAATCGTAAGTCGCGGTCATTACCACTAGGCCACCACTGGTTTGAGCTCTGAGCTGGACATAGGCTTCTTCAATCGTACATCATTTAACTCGGCTATTCCCATCCAGCTGGTACCAGCCACCCTACGAAAATCACCGCTCCATCTAGCCTGAGGATGTTAGGAACATACTAAATTAATCATTTAGATAAGTGCTTACAGTGCGTTCATTATAACTTAACCCATGACGCGCTTGGTAGAACTGAATTTTGCTGTCTAATATTGAAGTTCAAAATGGCAACTGACAGAACAGTACTACCAACCTCATGACTGCAAAATTCAGTGCTACGATCGAGTCACGGGTCAATGTGAACGCAATGTATATGAGCGTTATTGATGTTCATACAGATAAAGAAATTAAAAAGAAAAAGGGTAATGAAAGTAAAGGTTAGTTTACACCCTGGCTTTGATGTTTTTAATAGATCTGGAATTTTAATTAAAATGCGTTCTTCTAATAATTCAATGTCATTAAATTGAATTTTAGAATTATTTTGAACACTGTGACTTGTAGCTTACGCTAGTAAAGTGACAGTTTTCTTTGAAAGGTGTTCTAAGGATGAATTTCATTAGGGAACTAGGTAAATAGTCTTTGTGGAAAATTTAACCTATACTCGGAATTTTAATTCGATTCCAGATTTGACAATTTCAGTGTTGCAACGTTATGACAAGTACTAAATAGTGACGTTGCGAAATTATTCGATATGGAAATGGAATATTTCCGGATCGTTCTTCTCGTTTACTCTCGTAAACTAAGTATATCAGGAAATTAAATATTTCTGAACCGATAATTTAGTTTTGACGATTAATTAACGATCTGAGACTTTTCTTTTATAATTGTGTGTGAAATAAATAAAAAAATGTGATCATGAAGGAACATGACAAATAAATCGATTTTTGTGTTCATCACTACACTATTATATGTGGTATCATTATTTCACAAAATGACAGTAGCTAATGTCAAATCTGGAATCGAATTAAAATTCTGACTATAGCTATAGGTTACATTTTCAGCTACTCATGTCATCTCAACTTGGTGTTAACCTGTACCTAATCCTGTATTTTCTATTCAAGTACCAGAATATATCGAGTAACCCTAGAGCGCTGTGGATTAAACAGTTTTACATTTCTACATTTTTTTTGCCAATAAGCACACGGTGGAGACCTATATTCCAATAGTATGCACTTAACAAATTATAATGTTTCATTAAACATTTTATTGACAATAACTTCAAGCCGGGATTGTCACACGTTACACCTTTTAGTAATCAACTTGTAAGTTAAACCCTACTTAAAATTAATCCGGATTATTTTAATTATCAAGACTCGTAATGCTAAAATATGTGCAATATAGCACATATTTTGCGCTTTGGAATGTGTAGCTCTTCTCCAATAATATATTTAATAATAGTTTTAACACTTTACGAAAATAATTAAATTACTCGTATGGTAATTGCAAAATTAAATAGAATAACATAGGTAAGGCCCTCTTCTGACTTGTCGATACAGCAGCGGTGCGACATCAGCATGCTCGGTATACGCGGTACCGAAAGCTTACCGAGCGCTTACCGAGCGCCTATGTTTCAATTGAGCCTTTCTGATTAGCTCGGTATGTGTCGCACTCCCGCACATACCGACCTAATCAGGAAGGATAGATGCTGTAAGTGTTGCTTTGCAAAATATCTATAAGTACCTAGGTAGATATATCGACACTCAACATATTTGATTAAATCGCAAGATAACAACCCTGCTTGACGACAACATAAAAATTTGGTCAGCAACGTTAGGGAAATTAATTGTTAAGCCAATTGACTAACGACTTTGTTCGTTTAATCAAATCACATCAGTAATTCTTCGACAGTTATTTGAAATGGCTAATACACGGTAAATTGACTTAGGGGGTCAATTTGCTGTACAAATCATGTCCTTGACTGTACTTCCCTGGGCGAATACGAACTACTACTTAATGTTTCTATATAGGTATCAGAAATAAAAACAAATCAAAAGATTTCACACTACCCAATCTTTATTTATTAATACGTTGCAAATTAAACGACGAATAAATCAAGACCAATCAGAATGCATTTTACATAATATTTTTGCTTGATATTATTTTGCTATTGATACTTTTCCCACGGTAAAATGACTGAGACGGCATCGAACTGACGGTATCTTAGATAACGTTGCGAAACTGGGGATGCAACCAAAATATTAAAGCAGAAGAAGAACAGAAGGACTACCAACAGGAAATATAATTAGGTAAATACTTATCCGTAAGAAGTGAAAAGTGGGGAGTATCAAAATCGTCATTAATTCAAACTATTTACACTTTTCGAACGTCAAAATTACAAAAGGCAGTCCCCCAAAACGCCCACCCTTCACCACTACCTAGTGCTTTAGCTGGGAAGAAGTGGCGCAACAAACTCCCCAGCAGTACAGCTGTCTGTTCAGTTAGAAAAAAAATGAATAAAAACCATAGTATGCAAAATCATTTTCATTACGCAACACAAAACACACATTAAATTATTAGAAATATGTCAGCTAGCACACGCCAATATACCAACCAAAAACATCGAGAACTATAATCAAGAAAAAAAAAGTAATATTTCTAATATCTTGAAAGAGGTAATCAGATCAAATAGGGTATCATTGATCCATCTCCGGTTTAGGAAGTCCAGTCTTAGGGGTGAATTACACAGAGAAGGTGCAAGGTAAAGGCGCGGCACAGGCGAATAGAATATATATAATACTTTTAGAATTCGTCATTTTACTGCCATGTCAATTCGAAGGCATTTTGGCGCTTTGACCGAATTGGACTTTCTGCTTCTTTTTACACTTTGTGGCGCAACCTCGTTGCATTATTTATCGGTTATTTTATACCGTTTTGTATATTTTTTATATCATTAGTTGCAAATTCACACGATATGCAAATAATGTATCAGTTGATTAATTTTGTTGATAATACTTGGATTTCGTCCCGTTGTTATAAATCTCTCGTTATCCTTTGTGAGCTAGTCGAGAGATATCTTATAGGTGAATGAATGAATGAAAGAATGAAAAGCTACGATCCCAACGTCATTTAACCAGACTCGATAAATCGAATGAACCCCAAGATTTGCACTAGCCCCTGGATTCTCATCATGTTTCATGGGGCAACAGAGGCTATTACATATCAATGAGTAGACCGGGTGGCGCGGTAATGGTAGGGAAGATACGTGCCCTCAGGAAGGATTAGGTGATAATTTATTTTATAATAGTTTCTGGATATTAAGCAATTGCTATTGTCTTTCTCTTTTTGCCTTTTGTTGTTTCTTTCTGATGCTATCCCAGTAAGTTAGTATCTCCAATCCAGTTACTGTTAGCCTGTATCATCCCACTGTTGGGCAAACCCCCATGACTTGCAGTGTTTGCGATCTAGTGCTAATTTGAACCACTGGTCGTTTGTTTTGTCCAGGGTCTGCAGCGATGCCTTTTAGCAATGACTATTTTGGCTCACAGCTCAAATCCAGCAAATCCAGTCTAAAATGAAAAGGCGTGACTGCGTATAAAATATGCTTTGAAACCGCATTTTACAATCAGTATCAGGAGAGGTGGTTTTGTCTGAAACTCTCGCAAGGTCCTCAAAGAAGAAGGCATCCTTCTATAATCCCGCTCTCAAGGTAGTCTTCACCCGCTCTTGCCTATTAGCAAAAGTTAACTTCACTGAACTAAATTCCATTTCATTCCATAGAGAAGAACCTCTATGGAAGAAAGAGGCGTAACAGCATACATTTATAATATATTAGTATATAATCGTGGCAAGTAAACGTTGCATAAAATTGGCTGCGAGCCATTCGAATAGTAAAGTACATGATTGATAACGCGGTAGAGTGTAGAGGAACGTCGCGTGCTTTGGAGGATGGCCGCGGTGGGCATAGTGTGGATGAGACAGATATTTTACTTTTTTTTTTTCGGGGTTTCGGGTTCAGGTTTTCGGCAGAGGTCACCTAAAGTGCAACCATCACATTTCGCCAGTTATGTTTAAGTAGCATGTAATAGGGTGCGAGCCTATTGCCATCAACCGGGCACAAATCCTGACTGCGAGTTGCTACTGAGAAATTCTAGACGGAAAAACCCAATAACACTTTCCCCGACACGAGAATTGAACCGAGGACCTCATGCTTAGCAGCGATTACAACCACTAAACCAACGAGGCATTTAACAGTCTTTAAACGAGCTTAGTACGAGGTGTAGGGCTTGAGGCTAAGTTCAAACAGCCACACAGATAGATCGATCAGGTTAAGCTACGCTTGCTGTTGGTCCCAACTGTCATTCTTGGATCTTTGACAGTCATTAAGTCGTCAGAAGCCCGAACCTCTGACACCAGTCTTACCAAGGGGTAACGTGTTACCCAGTGACTGGGTTGTGGAGGTCAGATAGGCAGTAGCTCCATGTAAAATACAGGTATTCAGCTGCATTTGGTTAGACTGGAACCCGATCCCAACATAGTTGGGAAAAGGCTAGGGAGATGCTGCGAGGTATGGAGCCAAAGCTAAAAGAGTACAAAAATACAGTTCTTTAATTTCAATTCACTTAAAGCTGCCTTTTTCAGCAGAAAGTGTTACCTACCGTCTGTTCCAAATAAACAGTTAAGACAGAAATTAAAACATTCACAATTTATCTGATAAGCTCTATAAATGAATAAAGAGCTTATCAAATATAAAGAGCGACTAAAGAGACGGGAATAACGAGGTATTATTTAATTACCAGAGACATGTGTTTTAATGACTACACAGTATTTCATTATTTGAGATATTTTTTAGTAGTATTTAAAAAGAATTTTAAATCATCATTCAGGGGCATGTTAAACAATGGCAGTTTCAATTAAACTTTTTTTTAAAATACTTAAATGAGTCCCAGCTGCTAGTGTGTTTTGCGAGTGTGAGCTCCATCGTTGTTTCATTCAGTGAAATGCTACCAAAATGTGACAATAAATTGGGTCATTAAATATCAAAACCCGGTAAGTCTCCTAATTCCCCCCCTCTTTTTTCATATTTTCATATACATGTAGATGTACATAATCATATTATTATTTTAAGACTTCTCTTAAATCATTTACAAAGTATCTTGTTTTAATATTAAAAAAAATATGTTGTATCCCTAGGGGTAATGGGAGTTTGTATGGAATTTTGTAATTTTTGCCGATGGGAAATCCCGTGGTCTACTAATATTTTCCTATTCCATGTCAGTCATGTCCACATTAACCCACTACTTCGTCCGCAAGCCGGTCCGGTCGCACATCGGTGGTCATCCAATTATCATATCTACTTTCTCTCGGGTTGCATCGGGTGGCAGGCAAGTGACTTGCCCCATCCATGTTAAGACTAGCGCTGGTATTAGCCAGTTTATGTAACGTTTCATTAGTTGGTAATTGAAAATTAGTTGTGTTTAATTTTATTTCAAATTATAAGTATAGATGAGAAGGCTCGGTTGCAACAGCTGATGGTGTTCATATCTGATGAATTAAAAGGATGTAAAGATTTGGTGAACCATATTCAGATATCAAAGTTTTTATTGCGGCTTTGTTTGGGAGAGATTTATAATTTTTTCGTGTTTATTGCACACTACTAAAAATTCTAAGGTTGTTATTAATAGAAAGAAAATTGCAATGGGTAGCCGTAGCCGTGTCCTCTGTATTGGCGTAGCTACGTGAGAGTATTTGCAGAAAAAGGATATTTTTATGAATATCATAGTTTTTAGGTCATAGAAATACTTATGACCTGACAGGTAGGTATCGTAATTAGATTCCAATGACTATCAAGAATTTAGACTACGCAGCGACACTATATCACTTCATGTAGCCTATTAATAGACTATCACCAGCACGTCACAAAATATAATTTAATATATTAATTCATTTTAAAAGTCCACGCCTTCCATCAAACTTTATAAAGAAAATAAAAGTTAATTACTGCCCTCGTTATTTACGAGACAATTTTATATATTATGAGCACACGATACAACATATTGATTAAGTTTTAAATGTCAATTTGGATATTAAAATCAATAATAGTATTTGTGTGTTTTTTTCCTTGTGATGGCCTGAAGGTTTAGAACGAGGCGGGTCCAAAACTTGACTAGTAGCAATTTATTTGTTGTGTATTTCTAATCAATCAATCTGCCAAGCCTTTTCCCAACTATGTTGGAGTTGGTTTCCCGGATTCAGCTGAATACTAGTATAGGAGCGACTGCCTATCTGACCTCCACAACCACAGTAACTGGATACCCCGTGATAAGACTGGTTGCCAGGATTTTGGGCTTCTGACTAACGACTGTCAAATATCTACGAATGACAGCCGGGACGAACGGCTTAATGTACTTTCTGAGCCACGAAGAAGTCTCGATATGTAATCGATGGCATACCTACTGACCGTTTATTTTAATGTTAGTACTTTATTAAGTTTTTCAACTTAAAATGATACAGCTGAAATATGGTAAAGGAAAACATCTAGAAACATAGAGAGAGTATGTGTTAATCCAGGTTATAAGCTATATGTGTGCCAAATTTTATTCAAATCCGTTCAGTCGTTTTTGCGTGGAAGAGTAACAAACATCCATCCATCCATCCATCCTCACAAACTTTCGCATTTATAATAATGTATATAGTAGGATGTGTGATAGTTTCATCGTGAAAAATTCAGCTTTCACTGAGATAGTCGATAAAAAGTTTGATCCGCCTTGTACTGTAATATTATAATGAGTGTTGTCTTCATACATTGTTGCCCATTCGTGATAACCTACATTGTTGATTAATCGCAATTTTCTAGATATAATCGATTGTTAGCGTAATGTTTGGCGCGCGTTGCATCAACTGCGCCCGCGCATTGTAAGAAGCGAAATTGTGTAATTGTTTGTTTCACGGTCATGCGTGTTTGAGATTTTTACAAGTTTTCATGTGAAAAAAGTTGCATTTATGGAAAGAAGGAAGGACTTTTTATTAAATCTAGCTGTTGCCTGCGACTTCGTCTACGATCCAGAATATAAAGTAGCCTATGTCTTTATCCAGTTCATGGTCTACCCATGTGCCAAATTTCATTCAAATCCGTTCAGCCATTTTAGCGTGATAGCGTGACAAACAAACAAACTCACGTTCGTTATAGTATTAGTTAGGATTATAGCAATGCCTGGCTTTTTTTACAGAGATTTAATTACCTAGATTAAAAAAAAACCCATAGTAACAGCTACACGGGCATAGCATAACTCTTTGATCACTTTCTTGAGACAAAAAGTACCTACTACGATTAATATTACAACACTAGTATCAAAAACCGTAAATTGGAATCAAAAGCAAACAGATTAGCTCCCCAATGTAAATGTAAGTTATCAAATTATTAACATGATTAACAAAGGAAACTTCTAACTCCCGCATAGTTCAGGTATCTGTGGCTGCATCAATAAGCAATCACTTAGCACCGTAACTTGAAAAGTAAAGTTAGCTTACGTCAAGTTATACCTAAGTATATGCTTTAAATGTAAATGTGATTTTCATGGTTATAAGCATGATGTCTAATTAAATACCTATCATGTAAGTTTCAAACAGTTACAGTATTTTAAAATGGTAAAGATTCGATGATACTTTGTAACTCCGGGCGAATTTCACCACTGAAACTTACAGCGGTCGCGCTGTCAGTGTCAAAACTCCCTATAAGCTGTGTGTGTCATCATTGTTGAGGAACCGCGTTAAAGAGCTGTCAGTGTCGTTGACAGCTCTTTAGCCTGGTTTAGATGACGTGCTGATCGTGTTCAGTTTCATTAGTGAAATTTGCCCTCAGTCACGCCGAAACTGCTTAACTTATTTAGATAAACTTGGGCATACAGTAAGAATACTAATGCCTTGGATTTACCCTTAGATTACTTTTAATCCTTGTAAAAGGTTCTCTAGGGATTACTTACGAAAACAGGTTAAGCTCAACAATTCTACAGCTTATAGATCATAAAAGTACTCGACGTAAGCTCGTTTTCACTCTACACCTGACAATTCCAATGAATTAGGTATATGCTAATAACTTAGAATTCATACAATACATTAGCACTTAGTAGTCGAAGTGTGGACCAACAGACTGTTTTCATAAGAATACATTGCGGTCATCTTCGATTATTTAATATGGGCAAGAGAATGCGCCATGGTGATTTTTAATGCATAAGAATGAGGGTTCAGTGCAAAAAATTGTGTTCTTAGTAATTGGTATTGCAATAATAACGGGAGGAGCCATGTTTTGTAACTTTAACGGGATATTTCACACGACTGATGATACGTGTAATTGGAAGATGACTGTATCAATAATTGGTTCGAATTTGGCAAAATTTTGTCACAAGGTAAATTATGCAAGTTGACATTGTGTATTATTAGCATCTTTTACTATAGGACCAACTTTTACAAACGTTTTATACATTTTGGCTGGGAAAGACTAACATTTTTGTATGAAACACCAGTTTTTTTCTTCTTTGAATCAAAGTTGTTGATGAAATTAATTCATTCGACTTTTTCAGTCAGCCTGAAAAGTTCTTCAAATGAAGTGAGTTCTTAACCCAAACGTATTATCAAGTTAAAGCTTAACAAACTAGCGTATACTCAGTATGTTTTAACTTAAACTTCGTCGAAAAGGCAAAGATTAAAGAACTTATCATAAATAGGTAATATATTAAGTAAATTAACATTGCGAAACGGATTATTGTGAATGGATTTGTCATTAAACTAAATAGTAGGTATTCAATATGAAATTCCTTACCTTTGAAAAGTAATTTATTCCGGTGTTTCTTTCGAATGCCATGAGCCTCTATTTGTTCAAAATTAAAGATTTATGTCAAAGATTCCGGTTCTAAGGTCGAAAGTGAGGACTTTATTTGTTTTACTGACTGATTTTAACATTAGACAAATAACGGTTATCACCCTTTCGTTATTTCGATAAATACGTGTTATAAACTCCGTTATTTCATGATAAGTCAAAACAATGTAATCTATTTACCATTTACATTAAAAATATAATTCTAAAGTGCAGTCATTTCAATATTGTTACACAATAACTCTCGTTATTTAGCCGTTATTTGTCTAATGCTGTAGTAAATAGAGTAAAGTTGAGATTTTGTGATATTTAAACTCGGGGAACATGTCTAATTCCGTTTGGTTTATTTGGAAATTACAAGGATGTCAAATGTATTGATGACTTGAAGAAGGTTGCTGATTTGGATGAGTTTGGATACAACTTTGAAGAGGCCTATATCCAGCATTGGGCCCAGTTCTTTTCCGGCCCTGGTCCAGGCCATGGAACGGAGCGAGAGGGCATGGGAAGCCGTCACTACCTTCTGCAAAGCAGTAATGCTCGCGAAGGAGGAGGCGGAACGCGTGAGGGAGAGGAAAATTTCGTGCCCTCACGCCCCTAGTCGCCGCAGGAAACGCCCTGGGCAGCTCGCCTCCGATATGGACTAGGCACGGGTCGATGGCGCGTTGTTTTCCACGCGCGCCTCAAAGAGATTTCAGCACAACTGACGGGGCTCGGTAGGGTCGTGGGAAAGTCCGAAAGGGTTACCGTGGTCACTGGCAACACACAGGTAACTGAAGGAACACGGTTGGGTTTGAGTCAGTAACAGTCTGACACGACCTCCCGCTCCGCGCATAGCGGGAGTTATTTGATAATTTCCCACCCAAAAAAGACTCAGTTCTTTGAATTATTAACGGTGGTGGAGATTTAGGTTCGTATTTTAGAACCTTGCTAAACAAAAACTCTCGTCTTACCCAGAACTTTTATAGTCTAGGTTTAATGCGATAGATTTATGTATCTTATAGATTCAACTTAGATTAAGATATCTTTTCAGAATTTCGGCTTAAAAGCTAGTTTGTTGGTTTGACTTGATGAAGGTTTCAGTATAAACAGTGTAATAGGTAGAAAACCTTCTTACATTAGAACTTTCACGTATCTCTCACATAATCTTCCTAACTTAGGCAATAAATTCTCAAGTTGTTGATACAATAACTTAAGGTTTGAGCGCGAGTTCGTTACATTTCGTGAGCTCATATCGTTGTGAGCTAATTGTAACTAATTATTTGAGCGTTGACCCTGAGCTGATGATGCTGGGAAGATGTATGGGGAGCATAATGATGCATATGGATTTAGGTTTCGTCATATTTGACAACTCTAGTGTCTTCAAGATACATGTAAAGTTCGAAATGAAGGCTTGGTGGATCGCCTAATAAGTGTCATGTGTATGGCAAAAAAGGCAATCGAGATTTCGTAGCTAAATAAAAGGACCTCAATCTAGTTGTTACAGGTTGAAAAATCGTCGTTTTCCCATTGTTTGTCTTATTTGTTTTAGTATAATTATGTGTTATTGGTATTATATATCTTATAAATATGCGTTCCTTAATTCTCGCTATTGCACCTACCACTGTTTGTCTCTGCATCACATTATCATCATAGAAAATGCTTATGGCTTTAATTCCGTCTCTATACATTTGTTTGCTTGAAGTATTTAATGAATAAATGAACAAGAAAGCTGAAAAAGACAATTAAGTAAGACTAAAAAAGTATGCCAAGTACCAACACCTAGTAGGTATAATGTACGCAAGAAAGTTGTATAAGTTAATATCGATATAATACAGCTGCAGGACACTATTGCGGGAAGGATGTATCGAGGCAGGTCCCCATCGATATCCCAACTACCCTTATACCAGCGAAATTTGTCATACCCTATGAAAATATCAAATTCTCAATAACTAAAAAAATATACATTTGATCCACTTTCTGTCACACTTGTGCATACAACCTAATATTCAAAATACGACGACCAACAATACTATTAAAAATACATTACTGCTTGACTTCACTGTCTTACAAACATTGTTCGAACAAAACTGGCAATGTATTCGAAATTATCCGATAATATTAAGGGTAAAAGAAAGTGTAACGCGATATAAAAAGGATATCCGCGGGTGCGAATATTTGTACAATTGTCGGATACCTGCGGATATGGTCGCGGATGTAAGGACCGGAAGTAGAGATGGTGGATATTGACTCAGTTTACTTTTGGAAATAGTTTCAGATTACTTTGCAATGATAGAGGGTGTGAGCAATTGTGAGATTCTTTTTTTACTGTTTCTGGATCATAAAACTCACCTGTCTAGCGTGGAAGTCATTTCGAGATATATTTCACAGGGAGAGTTTTTTGCAAGGTTGAACAAATTCAATTCTGTGCCCAATTTGAAAAAGTTTCTATAACGACTGTTACGAATGTTCGTGAATATTGTGATTTTCCTAAAAATATTTATTCAAATTCAAAACCATTCGATAACTAATAAATATTTACGTAACTAAATCTACTTCAGAAAGATGTCTTCAAAACTAAAATAGACCCATTTTTTAACAATTTCTTTCAGGAATTTGATTCCGTTGTCTTACTTTTTCTACTTCCTGAAGGGGTTGCCACAAATCTAACCAACAATGAGGGTACGACCATATGTTCTACTTAAATAAAAATAGAAACAAATAAAAAACACATTCTTTAATGAATATAATTCCCGTATAAAAGGGTTACTTAAAATAAATCGGTTCGGGGGAGTATTCTGGTGAACGATATTATTACAATCTTAGTTGAGATGAAAAGTTTTTGTTTGTTTTATATTCTTTTGGAAAAATTGGGATAATTCCCTTCTTATTTTAGATTAGCACGACAAGCAATGGCTATGTCGTCAATTCTGCCAATGTCAAAAGTGAAAGTGGAAAAGCAATAGCGCTAAAAAATAATAATAAAAAAATGACGATTGAGCTATTGAAATTATTAAAATCCTTCGATTGATACAGTTTTTTTATAGTTTGTCCCAAAAAAGTTATTGCTAATCTTTTTCTGTATTAAGTTTTAATGCAATGCGGCGGCGAGTGATGACTTTTTAAAGTAGGTACTGACAGACAGGCTAGATACTTATCAAATGATAATTATTAAATTGCTTGTCAGCACATCAACATTTGGATCCAAAATTTTATTAGATAGATTATTGATTAATCATTTTATTTCTAGTACATCTTATGACCTTAAAATAAATATTTAACTGACATGACGTTTTCTGGAACGAAAATAAAAAATAATTTGTAAAAAAATGGTCAAGCGCGTGTCAACTGTTGTTATTGGTTGATTGAATGATCAACAGTCAATCGTTTCGCTGGACAAGCGTTTATTATCGACTTGTTTCCGATCTTCGTTCCAGAAACCAGGTGTAACCCATTCGAATTTGAATCGATTTCGAATCCGTTCAGAATAACCACCTCAGTTTTATAAGTAGAGTTGATATTATGATGGATGGTTCCAGTGTGTTTCGAACTATTCCTGTCACTATTCCGAGGTATTTAAGTGTTCCTTAAACGATATTGTTTTGTCTTATTTATGTTTAACTGTTAAAAAGCGGAAGAGGGGAAAAGGGCGATTGTCATGATGGTATATGGTAGAAGATTTTAAAATTAAAGATTTCGATGTTAATTTACCCAATGAAATTTAGGCTTGCTGACGTTTCGGACACATACGACTATTGACACGGATTTCACTTAAAACTTGGTTTACAGAACAGACCCAAGTTTGGATTATAATCATTTTAAATCTTTATGTTACTAAGATACGCACAGGTGTGAATTTTATGTAACAAATTATGTTCAATGTAAAGCCTAAAATAGAAACCGCACCATAAGGAGAATAATAACATCTTCAAAATTTAAATAATACCAAAAAGCATAACACATGATCGTCTAAAATTTCGCCTACTCACGAATCTTCCCACACAACAAATCTGTCAGCGCAGATGTTCCATATTTTTTACAATAAAACGGAAACGGAAAGACATATGCTCTATCTCTTTCTAACGTCTTTCTACCTCGCTCTAAGTCTTCCTATATTTTTTTGGGGTAGTACATTACATCGTTTAGGTTTTTCGTGCACAGATTGCGAGCTACGTTGGCCACCTGTCTTGTTTAAAAAACAACTGACTCTCATATGGTGCGAAGTAAACAGCGCAGGGTTCTGGTCCTTCAATACGCAAACAGATTGGTAATATTTTAGCAAGACTTGAGTTATTATTATGCTAATTATGGTTGAATAAGATGTTTCTCACGCTCATCAGGAAATGGAAGAAAAACTTGGTCGATCAGCTGCCTGTCAATCTGCACAGGATGTTTGTTTATGTCAAGGCAAATTATTATTTGTGGCTTTGGATCTTGTGTGCTTACAGTCTAGAATGGTCTAACTGAATGCACTTGTGTATTATAATAAGTACCCGGTCGACCGAGGTCTGCTCGGGTGAAAATAGAGAAAATGTATTTTCTCAAAAATGAGATTAGGCTAGATCAATTTTTCGCCCCCTTAAAGTCGTTTTGGAAATCGTGATTACAAATATTTAAATACAAATATATATATTTGTAATCATGTTATACGTTATATTATATATGTAATACGTTATAAGATAGGATGGAATTCATAATTACGATTTTAGTTTTTTCTAAAAATACATAAAATAAGATTCGACTTGGCTTGCAGTCCAATGTTTACAGAAAACGATTAAAACTCATGTAATGCAATTCTTGTTTCGAAGATAGTGGTGAGAATTTCATTGCATGCAATATGTATGTATTTCCCATGAAATAAGCAATATAGACAGTTATAATACAGGTCTATTATTGATTTTTAATTAAAAGAAAAACATACTCGCCTGACCTTAATGGCGCCTCAGCAGAATTTGTGTGATCATAGTTTGAGTTCCCGTATCGGGACAAATATTTGTGTGACCTATAGAGAAGTTTGTATATTTGATTTGTTTATGTAATGGCACCTATACAGGGAAAGTTTTGAGTGGGATTCTCTACCAAGTACTTTCTATACGAGTTTTTATAATCTTTGGGCGTCACACATATCATAGGTTACCTAGTATCTACTATACTAGGTAACCTACACCTCTGCCTAACACCCACATATCGCCAGTTACGTTGGAAGCCTCGTGCAGACTGGCGCGACACAACACGTAATTAATTAATTAACAACAGGTAATTGTTCTACCGTGATTTTTTTTTTAGAAATTATTTTGTTAGAATCGCGTCGCGCCAGTCTGCACGAGGCTTAAGGCAATCCGTTTGATTTTAATATCTCCAAAACACAAACTTTTTCCTTTATTTCCGCTAATTCATAATCCTGAACTTCGGTATGACGAAGCCATCTCACAATCTCGTGGGAGCGGGCAGAGTCAACAGTGATCAGCGTGTTGTCTCAGCATATCATAGTGATAGATCACCGGTGTCAACGACCCACAGATTGATCGCTTTGAGATGCCGAGAGCGAACTGTGATTTTTGGTCCTGTCATATTGAGTAAAAATTTTGGTCCTCTCGTACGAACTTAGCTGGATCATACAAAACTGTCGGGAGATTGATAAGATTAGGCCACACTAATGTTAATGTTTTATTAAAATTATTGACCACTTGCTGGAGTGTCCTCAGTGCCCGTTCAACTGTAGCTCGGATGACCACAAATCGATTTATCGGATGCCACTGATGCCCTAATCAACGTTGCCATCTACTGCGCTCACACAAAAAAAAAACTACGAAGAAGAGTACCATCGACACGAAAAGAAGAAGATAGAATTTATCACTCTAAGTCCAATGTCCATATTTAAAACAAAACTCAAGTCTCGTTTATGTGACACAAACTCAATAAATTATACAAAAAAACATGTCGTCGGAAACATCACACAAAACAAAGCTCTGTGTAAAAATAAAACATTAATTAACATTATTAATACCATGTGATATTGTGAGCTGAAAATAAATCTGACATTGGTAGCCCTTCCATATGTAAATCATAAAGTAAAAAGGGTAAGATTATGTTATGATTTATACCTTTTCAAACAAATCAGGCGTAAAGAACTAATAATAGGACTTGTTGGCAGCTGTGCTGTCTAGTAGTTGTAATTCTTTATTTAAAAATAACTACGAGAAAAAGAAACACAACAGAAAATGATTTTTTGAAGGTTGATCTTTTGAGTGACTGAATTTGACTGAATAAAGGCCTATTCAGATATAAGCGATATCGCTGTCGCGCTCGTTAACGATACTGGTCCGCCGTCTGATTTGTCAGTTTGGACCAGTATCGCTACCGAGCGAAAAGAAGGGTTTAATTTCTAGAAGAATGTTTAATATTTCCTTCTTTAAGGTGAAAGCGTCAGGGTAGCCCGCGAAATTCAAATTTTTTTACTTTTTTTTCAATTTGCAGGTCAGTACTTATGAGGTTGTATGTGTTGATATAAATGTGATTCACGAACGTAACAAATATTTACTTATTAATTGTAATCATTAAAACAACTCTCTAAGTTCATAATACCCTATTGAATTACTATTTCATTAAATCATGACATTTGACACTGTGACATACGTACCACCAGTGTTTTTTTTTTGCCAAATGTATGCACATAAAACTTTTTAATTTATTTATTTAATTATACATGATATAAGCACGGCTATATCAACATCTGTCGGCAAAATTCAAGATCGATAAACAAATAAAAATTATTTCCATCTTGTCTATGTACCTATATAAGTATTTGTTTATTAATATTCATAAATGTTCAAACAATAAAATATTGGAATTATGATCTCATGGAGGTAGCTTCTGCATATTAAATTCAGGTGCGCTTTGTAAACAAGAGTTCTCTCGATAATTATACAATAATTGTGTCATGTTAGTTAATTTATTGTTTAATTTGACAAAGAAAAGATATTAAAAATAATAAAAAATAAAGTTAAAAAAGCTAAAATACCCTGCTCCATGTGTTTGTAGTTTTAGAATATTAAATACTTATTTTATGTATTGCAAATTCTAATGTCAAAACGATAAAAATAAGGAGTTCCATATAATATTGTAATTATGAACATTAACTGCTGTAAGTATTAAAAGTAAACACTGCCCTCTCATATGCTTTGTTTTTGTTTTGTGCGTATGGTA
This sequence comes from Eupsilia transversa, assembly GCA_914767815.1. NCBI lineage: Eukaryota > Metazoa > Arthropoda > Insecta > Lepidoptera > Noctuidae > Eupsilia > Eupsilia transversa. Next base: position 7,228,921 of record OU611893.1, on the reverse strand, counting down.
CCTCTTACATGACATTAAAATGTTTATTAGTCATAGTAAAATTGCTATCATGCTTAGTAAAAGCTTGTTGTCTTCGTAAACGGAATTTAATGTAAGACTGAATGAAAGAAGATGTATTTAGTGAGTCAAGACAGTTCCATTAAACAAACCATACCTAGACAAAAAACTCAAGGACAAAAAAAATACCTATCACAGAACAACTGCCGAAGCCGATCGCGAATATATTGAAACCAATTTAAGAACAATAAAAACAAAAATAAAAGCTGGACAGGTAAAAAGACAACTGTTTGTAGTACACCATGTTATTCCATGTTCGTTTCGCCCCTTCGTTTTGCAACCCACCTGTTGGGTGATGTGATTTTATGGGGCCCATGGTGTATGGAAATCGGACTCGACCATATTTTTATTCTGTACGTGTATTTTATTCTGGTGCTATGTTTTTGTAGGGTTGGTTATTTGCAGGTGAGTTTTACATTTAATCCTCGAGTGACTGGTGCGACGGGACGGCGCGACACGATTCTAACAATACAGGTTCTAAGAAAAGTCTACGATAGAACAATTACCGGTGTCGCACCAATCTGTACGAGGCTTAAATTGCATACTTTGAAGGGTCCCGCAGACAGGCGCGACGCGACGGTGCGACGCAATTCTGGTACAATAATATCAATTAAATTTTCATATATAATACTTTGAAGACTACCCTAGTAGAACAATTTCTACTAGGGGAGTCTTCAAAGTATTATATAATCTAATCTCATATTAGGAAATTGATTTCCTATTAGATAAAAAATTCTGGAACTAACTCAGTGCAGTTCAATTGTAGTATTACCAAAGCTGCCTGCTAAATCAGACAATTTTTATAAATAATATGAAATCCTTTTCCGACGTGTTGAAGTTTCCAAAATGTGGTATACACAGGTTAATTTTTTTTCTTGCATTGCATGCTTTTTTAGCAGCCAAACATTGACTTTACGATTTCTAAATCGTCAGTCAAATCGTTCACGATCGTCACTCCACTAATTGTATGCAATTGGTACTGTCAGTTTTTCCGGTGATCTATCTTAGCAGTTAGATTGGCAGGTGTATGGGTAGTTTTACACAGATTTATTGAAACTGTACCTACATTTTAAGTATGTATGAGAATTAAACTAGATGGATGAGCATGTACTGTTACGTAAATGCAAATTCTGAAGGTCTTAAAACGTGTGAATTCTCAATTACAATGCTATCTCTTTTTCAGTAAATCTTCGTTTTATTTTGACACAAAACATTTTAAAACTTAGAATGCAGCTTAACCCTATCTCTGCCGACGTAAAATTATATTAAGAACTTCTCAAAGAAAATGATAATAAAATAACCGAACCGAAGGGAGGTTTTTTTTTATAAGAACGTCGAAGGTGAGGGATGCGCCGCTGTTTCCGCTACGAACGGGTTGCCTCACAGATTTCCGGTAAAGGCATAGGCACCTGGTCGCAACTAAAAGACCCCTAAGTTTTTGTGCCACATTAAAAACCCCTTCGAAATTCAAGGGAAGAATCTTTACCCCTTTCTTTAATATCTGTTTGGTTTACATTGAAATTTGTTTTACTGTCTCTGTATATTTTTGCGTAATGAAGTTTTTGAGGTTCATAAAGAATTGTCTGGTAAACTGAATTGAAATCAAGTTGTTTAAGAAAAAAATCTTTAGTACTTAATTATTATAACGAAATGAAAGCCTATGAAATTGTGTTTTATTTAGGTAAGTTAAAAATTTTATACTTTATTCGTGTAATGATTAGCTAAGTGGCAATAAAGATCTTATAAAAATAATGTACAAAAATTCTAGCTGCATTCATATCTACCAAAATAAGTTCTTCGGTTACCGCAACCAAACCCGGGAGACACACTAGTAGCACATCCCTTTTAATTATTCGGTCGGTTGCGTTCCGTTTCAAGCAGTTGTTCTATTTTAAAATATCGCAACACTTCGATGCCATCTTAGAATTAGAAATAAGGTTAGCGTATGTTTGTTACCTTTTTTCTGTATTTTTTTAATTGTGCATATGGCAGATTGGTTATTTTCGGCATGGCATGTGCCACCGCCATTGGCGACAGACGGTGATGTCACACGGTTATTTTCGGGCTATTTTGACTGTAAAGGGTTATGTTTTTGCTAATGCAATGTGTGCATGATTAAGGATTCGTGAAATACTTCGTGTGTCATGTTGCTACTTGTAATATTTATTTATTCAGGATCTCCAACAAAAGATATACACAATCCATGACACGTAAGTTTTTATAAAGGGCAACATCGGGTATTAAGTAGATTACTCCTTTTTTTTTTTAAAGTTTAGTTAAAAACTAAACTAACAAAGTATTAATAATATGTAAAATTTGTAAAATGTTGAGAAACTTAAATTAAATATATTTAAGTAACATTCATTAACAGACAGACACTCGCGGATGTGTAAGTTCGTAGATTTAGCTAACTTGTTATATTGCTTCCAAAATCTATTAGTATTGTAGTATTAAGCATGATAGTGGTCTTTAAAGTTTATTTTTAACTGTTCACTGATGAGTGGCTCCGTAAGTAAAATTATGTCTTTATGGCCTATATTGGGTTAAAATATTATCTTCAATCTAATCTAACTATATCTGCCTGTGTTGTCCCACACGCAGGGCAAAGGCCTCCCTATCCCTTTTCCACACAATGATGCTGTCTATTGCTAGACCTAGTGTCGGCCAGTCCTTTCGGTGTGAGTTAAGCTCGTCCTACCATGACGTCGGTCGTGCGTTTAGTGTAACCCAATCGGTGGTTATCTCAGCCCATTTGTCATCTGAAATGCGACCAATATGTCCGGCCCAGGCCCGCTTAAGCTTAGCTTACATGATAATCCAAGTAACATCGGTCAGTGTCAAAAATTCAAAGCCAACCAATTAAAGGCACTTTTGAATTGCCCAGGAGTCGGTTCCAAAGCGTATTATGCGTACCTATGTAGAAGAACGGGTAATAAATATACGGACACTCTTCCAAATCAAAAATTGTAAGACGTTCGGCCACTGTAAGATATTGTAAATTTATACCTTTTGGAAACCAAGCAACTGCATGTTATGACAAGTACTTAGCAGTAATGTGCAGCATAAAACACAGCTTCAAAGCTCCAAAAATACATTCTCCTTGAAAGAAACATACTCACATGATGCATGACCCACAAAATGGGTGCCAAAAATAAAGCTGCTTGACTCCGTGACTCAAAAAGTTTTTTTTTTTTAAATTTCTTACGTTTGTCCTTTCTAACTTAATCTTAGACAGTAACTAAGTAATGGGTCATATCTAAAAACCTCACGTTATTGTCTTAAATACATGGTGCCCGTTCAAAACGATTTTTTTTTATAAAGGCGAGATAAAAAAAGAAAAACTTTGGAAGTCTCTCGCCAAGGGTTTTCAGAAATACCACATGTATATTCAGCGACTATTTATACTTAGAACAAAGGGAAAAGTTTGTTCGTCCCTAAAAATTAAAGTGAGTGTGGCAAAGGCATCCGCGTAGTTTTAAAAACTATGTATTATGGACCGTTCTTTTGGACTACTGTTAACAGGCCACCCTGTATACACGCAGTGACCTAGCAGAGTGATCAATGCTCATTCTTTTTCTCATTGCCTGGTCCAGGCCTATACTATAGTCAAGAAAAGCCTTCGCTTTACATAAATAAACACACACTTGTCTTATTCCACCAATTATAAATCATGACTCCGCACTACTGTCCTATCACAAACCACATTTACGTATATATTTGTTTAAAACAATTTCCAAATAAGTTTTAATGTCAAATTCGAAAGATGGCCAACAAAGAAATCTCGAGACGTGTATAGTAATGCATTTGAATGTTATTTTAAGAGGTAAAGAATCGTGGTTATAGCTAATTTGACTGAGACAGATGTGGTTGTCTGTCTAATGGATCTTGGATGTGAAAGTGATGCCACATTTTGCACTCCGACCTGACCTAGTCTGAGCGCCATATTCTGGTCGGTTTTCAATTTAATTTAACTTGTTTAATAGTTCCTCTCCAATTAATTAATTAACATAACATAATATCACGCCTTGTTTCCCCGAAGGGTTAGGCAGAGGTGTACCTATAGTACACCCACAGTTATGTTTAAGTCCCATGTAATAGGGGGCGAGCCTATTGCCATCAACCTAAAGCTTATTAATTGAGATGTAAAGACATGTAAAGCATTTATTTCAATTAAACCATTAGCGTAGGTACTTATGGAGAAGAACGGGCAAGAAACTCCACGGACACGCTTTTAAATCAAAAAATTGTTACAAAAAATGAAAATAACTAGCTAGACACTATTTAAATTAAATAAACCATAAGAGATACGGCCCATACGGCTCAATACACTATCGAGACGTGCTTGAATTCTACATCGCTTGCGTTGCGATCTCCTTGCGATACGGCAGCTCTCATTCAGAATAAGTACGCTAAATGAATTAGCCGGTCGTTTTCATGCGGATGCAAAGTGCAGTTATAGTAGGTAACCATTATAATAAATTCCACACTTCGTAAAATCAATCAACTTACAAAAAATGCTCTTTGGGTTCTGTAAATTAACCTGTCGTTATGCACCTAAGTGTTATTTAACATGAAAATATATGCTAGAATTAAAAATTAAATGTTTCGATGCTGGTCCTTTTCTGTATTAAAAGGACCATATTTGGTCCTATTGGCCTGCCTAGCTTTTTTCCAACTATGTGGAGACAGGCACTTTTGAATTGTCAAGGGGTCGGTCAGTCAGAAATATGAAGCTAGTTACCCATTCAAAAGCGTAGTAGGTACCTTTGGAGAAGAACGGGCAAGAAACTCCACGCGCTACACTCTTTTAAATTAAAATTATGGTTATAAAATGATGGTAATATCATTCATGTTGAAATTATACATGTAAGAACGATGCAGAACGTTAAAAGCGTCCGTAATAAAATGATAAAAAGAATCAACAATTTAAAAACTACATTTCAATAAGTCGTGGTAGCTAAAAGATGACCAGTGCCGACTGACGGCGCCTGTTCACGAACCTGACGTATGGATTAGCACCATTCAGCATACTGTAAGTTTTTCGACCGTTGCTTTAGCCCCATGATCGGCTGTAAATATTTAAACATCTAATATACGGACCCACCAACACAAAAATACAAATCTCTCCACTATGAAACACTCATTATTACTCTCTACAATTGAAGTTATACAGTCATCAATTTTTAAAACAGAAATCAAACTAAAACGAATGCGATTAATATAAGTAAGTGTCGGATAGTATATTTTTCACCTAATATCAATAAACGGTAGATATTCAATCATTTTAATGGACTGAGACTCAATAAACATACATATCTAAATATTTTATGGTGTTGTATAGTGAATGTAGCCAATTTTACACATGAAGTATGACCTGTTTACCTAAAATACACAGATCAGTTACTTTTATCGTGTAAAGAGAAATGTTTCATCATTCTGTGAGTAAAATTTTATCTTCAGGTCAATTGTAAATGACATGCTTGCTTTGTTTTACAGTTTTCGAAGCCGTTTTAGATGGTATGCAAAAGTGAAATGGGTCGTTGAATCTGCGGGAATTTCTAATTTGCTTATCACTTCTTCAAGTTACGTTAGTGTTTTACTAATACCTATGTACTGCTGGTTGGAAACCCTGCTTAATAGTACCCTACATTATAAACAAAGCCAAAGCCAAAAATGTGAAAATTGATAATAAAAATGAAATCACACACCAAAAACCTCCTGCACACAGATGGTCTTAAATTCCATCACCTATGCGCGAGCGCAGACGTAAGACGAAGTACAGTTATTGCAGATTAATGCTCGCTCTCTGCCTGACCCCTTGCCCCTTCGGCGTGAAGATACTACATCTGTCAATATTATTAAACGCGCATTTATTTTACTATACAAATGATTAATGGACAAATTCTTTATTGTAGGTTTTTTATTGGATGCGCAAGAGTTGTTGAGCAGTCGGTTGGAAGTGAGAGGTTTTGTGTTTGTTTTGATTAGATGAGCACGATTTTTAAAGGAGAGGTGTTGTTGCAACACAGTTTATATTTGGTGTAATTAATTCATTTAAAAATATTTAATTAATAGGTAGGTAACATACAAATATCTGAGTAATGTTCAAGGAAGACCATAGCAGCAGATGAGCTTAGAAAATTATACATGACATCACGCTTGTTTTCACCGAAGGGTTAGGCAGAGGTGTACCTGAAGTACACCTACACTTCATCAGTTATGTTTAAGTCCCATGTAATAGGGGGCGAGCCTATTGCAATCAACCGGACACAAATTCAGACTTCAGGCTGCCTTCTGACTGAGGAAATCCTGATTGAAAAACCCAATTACACTTTGCCCGACTGAACTTTGGGAATCGACCTCATACTTAGCAGTATCGCTTGCGAGTCTTAAAGAATACCGACCGAATTTCATAGTTTAACCAACAGTCTACAATGCATTTATGTTACTACTAGCTTCTACCCGCAACTTCGTCTGCTTTTACCGGGATAAAATATATCCTACGAGACTTATGTGGGTGAAACCGCGGGCGCAGCTAGTAATATAATATAAGTTAGGATTGTTACTCTCCTTTTACCCGGGATCTTCGGTTCCATCTTAGACATCAGAGAATATCACGTGTCAAGGATATCAAACCGTTTTCGGAAGAATTCTTTAAGCTAACGTCTATATTGAAGATTAGCTCAGATTTATCATTGTTACCATTGTACGAGCCCTTTCAATACACAGATCTAATAACTTGATATCAAACGCACCGGAAATTCCTTTTTCATTCACCAGTTCATTCAGAAATCATGAACTAAGGACCAACAGAAGACGACCTCTGACGTCCCTTGGCTAAAACGCAAAGATAGGTCAAGTTATCCTGGTTTTCGACAAGTACTTGTGAGTGGGCGTGTTTTTTTACAACTATTAGGATGTCGGTACTTCCGATTCTTCCTTTTGATTCCAAAAATGGTCCTTTTAATACACATGTGCTTGAAACACGTGCGGAGCGAATGATTGTGAGTTTTTCTAACTTCTGATTTGATTATGGTGATTTTTATGTGTTTGTATTAGGGGAGACATGGCTTCGTTTCACTTTTATTTAGAAAGGTGTACTTATCCCTTAAATAACAATACAAATCTTGGTAATTTTACGGGAAGTCTCGTTGTCTTAAAACTTTCTTAAAGATATTCTGTACGATTATATGAGGGATTAATGATCTCCTAAAACAGGGCTTCCTCTCTCCTACCATTTTGCTGTGCCCTACAGGTCCATAATGATCTAAATTATATAGTTACCACTTAAGTACACATTATGGTAAAGCAATAAAGATATTGATCATTGAGGATATTTTAGGAGATAATTGAAACAAAACTTCAAAGACGTAATTACCTAGGTATTTCTTTACTTTTGCTATAATTGCGTATTAATTGTTCATTTTTATTTTCCCACTGTTGCATGACATATCCCATTTATCATTGCTGTGCCTGTCTCTGACTTGTACCTAGTTTGTGCTGCAGACTTTCGACTCAGACGCACAGATATAAACCCAGTAGAAGTTAACCAGCATTACTCCTAATTTCGGCACATCCTCCTTAACCGAAACGTAACTGAAACCCAACTTGTACATACAACCACTGGCTGTGCACTTGGTGAACAAAAACCTTACGGACTACAGAATGCGTGCACTTCCTTGTTTTTGTGACGGCAGCTGAAGCAGCACGTGCCTCGGAATACGGGTAGACCACACAGGACACGGGGACTGGGACAGGAGTGGAGTTAGAGTATTAGTTAGACAAGCCATTGAACAAATTCTTCCTTTATTGGTGTAAGCACAGATTACAGTAACAAAAATGTTAACCCTGGCTCCAGAGTTAGGTTACAATGCTTCTTCCAGTTAGGTTACAATTATGCCCATTTTATGCAGTGAAGTTAATATAAAATTATGTAACTTAAAATTAAGTTAGTTAGTTTTAGTGGGGTTTTTTAGTTAATTTAGTACAAGAAGTTTTCCGGTGTAAATATATTTACACTCTTTAATAAATACAAAATTACGTTTAAAAATTGAATATGAAGTTCTTGACAAAGTTTCAGCATCGTGGTTCGTCTGGTATAAGTTAAATTAATTAAGAGAGTCAGAAGCAAGGGATTAATTGAATATTATATTAATTACGAGGTTTAATAAGGCCAATGTCCAGAGGTGAACGTTTAGGGGTTAATATTATGATCGCAACAATAATATTAAAACTATACAAATATTTTTATCGTGTGTTCATCGTATAGGAAACCATCACAAGAAATTAATTATTAAAAATCATTATTGTTCATAATACTTGCACGCCATGGATACTATGTGGCAAACATGTCTGATGGTTTATTTTTTCATGTTATCCTGCATGCAATTTATTCTTGTATGTGTCCACATGTTTGAGCAAATAAATGTATCTTATCTTATCTTGTCTTACTATCTAATCTTAAACATAAAGCGCAGAATGTGTGATCTTCCATTACGTTGGTTAATGTCAGGTGCATTTTCATACACCAGTGGTGCCTAGCTAGGGTTTTCTATAAATATTGCTTCAACGAATGACAAAGCAGCTAAAACCGTATTTTGCACTTAGATTCCTCAATTACCTGACTATTGCTATCAGTACACAGGAAGCTGCTGACGTCTTTTCCTATTTGACATAATTCCTGTTGGCAAGTTGCCTTTTCTGATGTCACATATGGCCAGCAGCGTTTGACATTATTCCTCTTGGCTGCGGGGACATATGCTATTCTCGCCACCTTGACAGACACAAAGAGCGCTCTATAGCCTCTTCATACTTCGCCCTCAAGCCTGTATGCTCAATGATAAGCGAATAGCGACAGTTGCTACATATGTCTGTGTGATAAGGAGTGTTTGTTGTATTGAGACGCGGGTGTACCTTCAGGGTCACTATAAGTGGAATTAGGGGGCTAGCTGCAAGCGCTGTTGATAGTGGTGCATTTGTAAAGAGGTTATTGTAGATAAGTTTGGTATTCTAAATGGTAATCTATGACGGATAAAGAAGACGTAGAATTTAAATAAATAAAAAACTCAGCATTTTTTAGATGTGCAGGTTTTTGGCCACGAGAGATTAACAATGTTTACGATTAGAATTGTGTTAAACTTTTCACTGGCTGAATATGAAATCAAGCAGTTTAAAAAATGCAATGTTTAAAAGCAATGGTATTATGAAAAAAGAGTGTCGTTTAGCAGAGTTTTAAATCTATTAAATGGATTTAAAACTCTATCAAATTTTGCTGGAAAGGCGATCCAGCACTACCATTTAAAGAAGTTACGTTCCAGTTTAGGACTTTGAAGCAATCAATTTGAAAAAATTAAAGCCTAAACACGTTTCAATTACCCGATAATCATCAGAATATGTAGTAAAACACATCAATATCTCTGATTTCAAAACACATTAACAGGCGTATAGAACTAATGGCGGCTCTAATGTAACTTATTAAGTGGAACAGTGTTGGGTAAACTTGAGGTGCAGTCATACTTAGTTACAAGTAGTGCAGTAGTTATGTAGTTGGTGATAACTTGGTTTTATCTTTTATAGGTCTGGATAATTATGGTTAAAAATTTAAAATGAAAAGGAAGAATTTAACTTTAAATCGATAAAGATCTGTAGCGAATTTCACCAATCTGATAACACTGAATGTGATCAGCACATATATGTATAAAAACGCGTTCAAGAACTCACACTGACAATACTCGTATTCCATAACAATGATGATACTGACAGCTCTTGAACGCTTTCAGTTTCATTGATGAAAGTTCGGGTCAAGGAAAAATTGGTCATAGTTCCACTATTTCCAATTAGAATATAGACCATTTTTCCTTGAACCGAGCAATCACTTTTTCTTCCTAAATATTTTAATTTAAGATAAAACTCTTGCATTCATTAATTGGCGTATTTTTTGTCTAATTTCACGGTAAAGTCTATTGCATAGAATCTAGTAATCTTCCAAAGTGTGCCATGGGAATCTTGCCAAGGTTAAGCTATGTAATTCAAAATGGTCGCTTTACTTTGTTACTATTGCTTAATTTGTGCCCTTAATTAACAACATCTCTGTTACAAGGTGTTAATTTACTTGTTTTTATTTACACCGAGTGTTATCTAATCATAAACCGTTCTGTATATAGGATCTCTGGATATATTCAAAGACATTACTAGCTAAGCTAAGTTACTTGGTGTTATATTTTAAAAGATTATTTTTCAAGCAAATAGTGACAAAAGTTATGGCAGTATCTAATACAAATATCAACTTTGAAACAGGGGAAGAACTCAGAGCCCTGACCTTCTGACCTTCTCTCAAGCACTATAAAGTCATCGGGAACTTCCCAAGGCGATGATATAATTCCTATCGTATCAGTGCAAACTATTAAAGCACAGCCCAGCGATGTCAAAAGATATTCGTGTCGATAATAGTACATTATGATACAAGTGTGCGGTGTTGGTCATTACACACGAGACGGTATTGTCCGCGCGAGCCGCAGGCGAGCGCGATAAGGTAGTCGAGAGTGTAATGATCAACGCACTCGCGTTTCATACGACGTTTTTCAACACACTTGCGAGGAAATAAACAGACTTGTAAGAATGTATGGTACAATAACGTAATTATAAAGTTCAACTGACCATTGTTGCCATGTACTGATTATCCGGAGCTTCTTTTAAAAACTTATCAACGTAGGTTGGTGTTACTTTAGATTTCGTATTGATAATATTATTTTAAATATGTATTAGTCTATGAAAATAACCACACAGCGAAACCGGGAACAAATATGTATGGAAAATGGCGCGACGGTTTTGTTTTTCCGCAGTTGTAAACAAAGGCACTGGCAACTGGCAAACCCGCTAAACAGCCTACACCTATTAAAAAATGTATAAAAACAAAATAATATTTTGAAAGACTGAAAAATGCGTGTATTGGAATTTCAGCAGAAAAATACACCTTAAATTACTATAAGTACAGTAATCAAATTGTAAATGGTTAAATAAAATATAATAAATAATGGCAACATTCCGTTCAGTCAGCATAGACATGGCATGGACTCGCGCGCCGCCTCCGAAAAACTATACGACCGCATTCCGAGATATGCCCTAATCGCCCACAGTTCTCATATAAATATTTTGCGTTCCAATTTAGTTATGATAAACATTAAAATTTCTTTGTGTATAGCCACAAATTTCTTCCTCTTTTTTGGTTAGGTGGCGACGGTAGCCAGAATCACAATTTCGAAAAAATGCCTATAACAACACAGCCAAATAACGGTTCACGGAACAAACATAAGTTATCCCGCTCAAGCTTATTCGGAATGGGTGTAAGCACGCTCAAATCGATTCGATTTCATTACATTTACATCGTAATTCGGAACGCAGTCTACGACTAACGTTTTGACACAGGAAAAAAAAAAAAAGTACTCTGTGATCAGTAAATATGTAATGAGTGCTAAGATGGAATTTTGTTTACAATGTTATTTTTCGTCATAACAGTGCTTTTTAACATGGAATAGATACACCAAAGCGAGCTGAGCTTGTATTTATTTGCAAGTTCATTGAAGTATGCCAAAAAAACGTTTTCCGAAAATGACTTGGCATTTTTGTTGTTTTTCCACTGTATAAAAGTTTCGTAGGCCGCTACGTATTTCTCCTTAGATTTTGGTGGCAACAGGCTATCACTCGCGTTTCGTGCCTCGATGAGTATTTCCGGCGGAGTCAAACCTACGTATTGCTCTTCTTCCCGTGAAGTCGACATTTTTGTTATTACCTAATCACAACGAAAATGATAGCAAGTAAGTATTGGAAAATGACGAGCTGGTTTGTATTTTCGCGCGCCGCGCCAGCGATTCGCGCGCAGGTTTAAATAAATGCGCTGGAAAAACTGCTAGACAGCCTATTAAAAAAACACAAAATAATAGGTATTTTTGTTTTATTTTTGTTCTGAATACGTACCTATTAAAAACATTATAAGGTTAATATGTAAGTAGCGAAAAATATGAAATAATATATGATGAAATATTATGTTCATCATATTTTATGTAATAAATATTATGCATAATATAAATGCATGAAAGTCTCTTTGATGAGATTAAAAAAGCGCACATCCTCTGCTCGGGTGAAATAGTAGATAGTTCATACTAATGCCATGTAGGCACATAGTCCAGCTTCAATAAATAAGTACACAAAAGTTTTATTAAGATTACATATATTAGGTACTTCGTAAAAAATAAAAGCATTTTCATTTGTAACAGAATATGGCCAGACTAATTTTTTTTACGTTAACTAGACAGTTAACGCCCCGGTTTGCGTATGGTATTATGTTTTACAAAAATAAAAAGCTTCACCAAAGTCAATTTCTACAATATAAATTCCATGCCGCCATGATAGTACTTACTAACTCCATACTGCCATGTCATAGGACTGGTATAGGTACTAGGTACTCCGACTAGTAAATAGTTATCTGTGGCATTACAGCACTAGTTCGTTATGGTAAAGTAAAAAGCACGCGTTTTTAATACACTGCATTATGAATCTAAAAGCGGTTCAATAAGAGCCACTTTACGAGCAAGTGTGTTGAAAAATAATTAATTTGAAATATGTCATAACGAACCAAAGATGGCGGCTACCGAACACTCTAGATTATTTATGGTCCGAAGATTAATAGAATAAATGGTCCAGATAAATTAATGTTGGGATTCCGTTTTGAATTATAGAACGTGCAGTCGTGTATCGTTGCATTATTTCCGGTATGAGGATATATTAGGAGTTATGCGAATATTTTGATTACAGGTAGTATCCCATAGAATATTTTAGGTACCTATTAATATTATTCTCTTTAAGAAGTAGTGGATAGTCAGTCATATATATACTCTTCTCCTTGTTCGTAGCACTCTTGTTAGAGTGGTCGTGGTCTTCATGTACAGGTGACACATGTCTTGTTCAGGGGCTGATGTGATTCATCCCACGATTTCCCTCTATTTACTCCGATTTTTGATGTTTTTATTGCACTCATACACGGGTTCGCCCACTGCGGATTTGATTTAGTTAGTCCAGTGGATTTAGTCATGGGTGAGCGTCCGCGTGATCTAGAGCCCTCCACCTTACTCTGTACACCAAGGCGCTCTATAGAATCACCCTCACGCCTCAAGACGTATTTGAGGTATTTGCTAAATTGATGCAAAGATGCTGACCAACGATCTTCTGTGTCTATTGTGAAAACTGGTAAAATTGACTTTTGACTCTTTCACTAACAACTAAAAGCGATTTTTTATAGGAATAGCCTAGTTTGTTATCGAACCCAGGACCTTATACTAGACAGCAGCTTATAGTAACTATTGCACTTATGAGGCATAACTTAAGCATAAGTTTCCAGTCAGGTAAATATTTAAAGTCATTTAATTCTCTGTTTTGAAATTAAAATAATACGAACTTTGTCCTTAATAAAAGCCATATCTAAATACGATAAATCAAAGCATTTTTTACGTAAAAAAAAGGAATCCATTTCACACAACATACGGTCTCCCAGCATCACATTTTTAATACAATCTCCACGTTGATGCGGGCTCAGCATCGAGTTCCATTTTTCGCAATAAACAAAACGCACGCGATGTTTTTTTTATTTTTATTGTAAAAAATGCATGAAAACCTATCGGTTCACCAAAAAACTGAACATATGGGCATCGGATACCTTTGCAGTGTGTGTTATAGGTGAGTGTAGTACGATGGTGTGATGTTGATACTTGCAATAATAATGTTGTTTCTAAAGAAATTAGGCACGTTATAAAGACCTTTTACTTTAACGAAAGACAAAGTTAGAATAAAAAGTTAGCTTGTATTGTACTTTTGATAGCAAACAATAAACAATGCTCATTCTGTGAAGCAAATCTGTGAAAAGTGTAAAGCAGCATTGATACTACGTCAACGATACGCGTTACTATCATCCTTATCCATGGATAAATATGATAATAACGCGTAGATATCGTAAAATTTTACTTCTCAATAGCTTTTATTTACTTTCTTGCTATCATAATCAAAATGAGAATAAGAAAGTACACGTCGTCCTAATCCTTGAGTATAAAATAAATACTTATAACAAAATAGCTAGTATCAAAACCACACCTCACTAGTATACATCGGGACAGTGACAGTACGACAGAATCCCACATGTTTTGATTTTTTTATGAAATATTTTTGTGGAATATTTTTCGAAAAACCATTAAAAAGTGGACTCATAAATCATGTCATCTGCCATAGCTTCAGGCATTCATTACTTATAAAAAAATATACTTTACTGTCATGTCATTAAAAAATTATTGCGTTGAACGGATTTTAATTAGAAACTGCAAATCATTAAGTATATTATTTTATTGATGTTTTCGCGCTGAAGGCGTTAATATCATAAAATTACAGTTGTTTTTATGATGACTCTGTTTCAATTTAGGTTTCACATTATTGTGGGAAACGAGTTATTATTAGGTACTGTTATAATGACGAACTGTGTAAAGTGTTTAAAACTTTAATTATTCTTAATTAAACATGATTATAGTTGCGTCTTAAATTAGTATCAATTGCTGTTTCAGTCTTAATCTTAGGCAAGTATTTTTTTTAAAGTAATTTGACAGCCTACGTCACTTTGCCGTGTTATAGCCAAACAACTGGTAAAGTGATTTGAATACACGGACAATTTAAGTTGGTATTAAATTCATAAGCCTGACATTTTACCGGCAGCTTCCGAACTAAAACAGCAAATTCGCTTGATAGCAGAAGATGAGCTAGGACTACTAGGACAACTCTGACTGACTAATTAAGTTCATAGCATAAAGAAGCCCTATGCATACATAACATTGGTATGTGGTATATTGTGGTGTATTGGTATTGGTATTGGTATGGTAATAACAATAAGGTACATAAAAAATGTTTGGCAAGTCTGCACGAAAACTTTGATCTCTGAGCCTTGAGACGCGTCTACGCATAAGTAATTTAACACAATTACCTGCTTAATGTCAAGATTCAATGTGATAAAGATCTCAAATTACCCGATGATTACCTTAAATACTTAGTAGAGATACAGAAATATATTATTCTACGACTATTTAAATAAAATTATATCCTCAACTAGTTGGCAATGCGGTCAAATTGCCCAATTTGCCGGCTAAATTGACCAATTTGACAACTTTGGAGGACACTGTCGGTGATAAATCATGGTGTTATTAAGATGTCGAAAAATATCGCTTTTTAACAGGAAATCGATAAGATTGAGAGACAATAGGGTATAATAACAAAACCGGCCAACTGCGTTTCGGACCACGCACAATGAAGGGTGCCGTAGTTGGGATGAACAAGCTTAACATTGTAGTTGAAAAACATGTTTTTGCAACTGCAAATGTAAGTTGGTCGATTATTACTCATTAACTTGTAGACTTGCAGACCCTACTTAGCTGTGATAGTTTTCCTTTTCATTTCGTATTATATATTTTCACACACTCACAATATTTTTGAACAACCTTTTGTTTTATTTTACCACTTTGTCGTATACCCATGCCAAATTACAGCTTTCTAGGACTAAGAGTCTCCGAGCCAAACTGCGGACTGATAGACAGACAGACGGACATGGCGAAACTTGTTGACTACGGAAGGAACCCTAGGATGTTTTCCTTACGTATAAGTTTTCAGTAGGTAAGTGTTTCTGGTTATTAATTAAAGAAGTCACATGGTACGGTCCCTGAATCGAAATAAGCAAAACTAAACCGGTTATAACTTTTAAAACTGGTTTATTTGGTGTCTCAGGCCACCGATTGCCCTTAGTGGTAACTAAGGTTTGGTCTAACACCTGGTACTTATAAAAAGTCTAGAACACACGACATTCGCATTAATCCATGGGCCAATATAAAGGCTCGTTCACACCGGCGCGACTTGTCGCGCGACGCGACTTTTACAATACAATATCTAATAAAACTTCACGATTGAACAATTGCCGGTGTCGCGTCGCGCGACAAGTCGCGCCGGTGTGAACGAGCCTTTACGTGCCACCGTTGACACTCGACTACAGACTGGGCCATCCCCCACAATTTATAACACGCGTACCCGGCGGGCGTTCATTTTGATTACAATATAATGCGTAAGCAATAAAAATACACATTATAAAACAATCATGGCGGCTGCAAATGAAGTGGTAAGCACAGGTGACAGTAATGAGGCACGGAGCGTTTTGCTTTTAAAATGCTTTTTTTGTGAGCTAGCTATTAATGCTTTATCTCTGGCTTTTGTTATATTTAGGAGGTAGTAAGCATCTTAAAATAGTTAATGTTTTAGGATTACGTACCATAATTTATGTTACAATTTTGTAACATTACATATTTGATATTAATGTTTTTATACTAAAACCCAATGCAAGATCTTAATTTTTTACTAATTGTATAATTACAAGAAAAGCATAATTGATTTCCAAAGTAAGTAGCTGAATATCGGAGATAAGTTGCGTCGGCAATGAGGTCTGTCGGCGAAGAGTCCTGTCGGCGAAGTGTCCTGTTGGCAAAGAGTCCCGTCGAAATAAAGTCTTGTCGGTGTTCAGTCTGTCGGCGTCGTGTCTGTCGGCGTTTAGTCGTACATTCAGTTTTTACCAGCTTAGGGCCTAAAACAAAGTGACATTCTACCAGTCAAAAACGTATTGCATTGACATAAGCTATCACAAAGCTTACGTCAATCCTGTTGAAAGTCTTTGTAAAAATACGAAACTGTTTGAAAACAATCTCGTTTCGTATTAGAACATAAAGACTCGATTTTGTTTATTAAATATAAAAAGCAAAGAACACACAACGACAAGCGTTGACCAGAATAAGGTAAGAACCATGGCAACCTCATTCGTTAACCAGCATAATCTAAACAAATTACCCGAAAGGTACATAAAATCATCCTCTAAGACATTACAATCACAATAGATTGATCGATCATGCTTGTCTACAACATCCAAACATCCAAAATTGGATATTTGCGAAAAGGTCAAAGTAATTTTATCGACTAATCCCATCCCTAGGAATGTGGACGTGCCGACAAGGCAACGACAAGTAAATTAGCGCGTTACTTATCGATAATGACGGACCATATTAAATCTGCAATCCCTCACTAGTGTTCGTAAGGGTCGCCATGATTTGTCATGTAGGAGATTTTGTCATATAGTTTTGTTTAACAAAATGATATTGAGGATAAGGAACCATTTTTACAAATTTTAATTAACCATTTTTTTTTTCATTTTCAGGATTTTCCAAGAAACTAGGAGTGCGAACAAAAGGAAATTCTAATCATCAGTAGAAGAGCCCAAAGACTAAGGTTCTTACATCAGACAGGGGACAGAGAGAGAGAGAGGATGACGGCTAACATTAGATATGGAAGCAACTCCAGAATCTGACTGAAAACGTGCATGCCTTTAAAAAACTTCAATAGTTCTTTTACAAACCTTGGTGACTCACATATCAATGCTCATTACAATACAGAAATAAGAATGTCCCAATCTACCTCCTTTATCTGGCGACCCTACGTCGCTCGACAATCAATAACACGTGTTATTCCAAAATAGCTCTTATTCCGTCTCTTTAAAGGCTGTTCATCCACAGATTATAGTTCTCAGTGCATTCCTATACTACAACTGAACAGACTGTGTGACATTTTTATTAGTGCGGAGTGTGGATTGTTTCTCACGATTTGTCCACTTGCAGTCAACGGTTCCAGTTAATTTTGTAATATTATGTCTTATTTAGGACCCACTGGGTTATGGAAGATTTTATGCTTAATGCTGAAGAGTAATATGGATCAAGAAATGTAGTGCGTTCATATAATTATATGATAGGTTCATAATTTTTTTTTATGGCGATTGCATTGTAGATACAACTCATTAACCCTGGTCTTGCTGGAAACTACTTCGATCCGCGGCTGGTGAGCGAGGAAAGGCGTACCACAGAACAGATAGGTGTGACTACTATTTGAGACCCCGGATCAGCTTTTTATATTGTATGCTGAAAAGCACCATATGGTAAATAGTCAGTAAAAGTCCAACAAACCCTAAACCGAGTACAGTATTTGCTGCATAATAAATATCAAAAAGCTTACTAAAGAAAGAACTGATTTAAATTAATAAAGATGTTTTTTTCTTTATTAATTTTAAAAAATAAAATAAAGAAAAAAAAAATTCACGAAATCTAATCAAGCATACACTAGACCAATTTTTTGGAATTTTAGATAATTTTAATACCTATCAAATAAGACAAAAGGTTTGTATTTTACTTACTGTATGCACTTAATCCCTAGAAACCATGTATTTAATGTGTATTGTGGTGAGAAAATAAAGCTTATTCTTATTCTTATTTCAATAAAGAAAGTACACACTAGCATTTCAACGGCAGACGATTCGCATCCGTGTTTTCTAAAATTTCGAAACACCAATATCAGTGGGCGATAAGATTAAACTGTGCAAAGATAACTAACAGATGCAGTTAGATTTCAACACTAACATTTTGTCACGGCTACAAATATTTGTTTCATAACATTAACAAAACAATGGAGAAAGCGATACAAATGAAATATGCGTACAAATAGGGTTTCTCCTAATAAACAATACGACATTAAACGAATCGTTATATTTTTGGAAACCAAAACAAATACGATTGGTTATAGTGGTTGCGAATGGTAGTTAGTGGTAGCTGTATCCGGCATTCGTTTTTATGATTCTAAAAGTTATATTATCTAGGTTAGTGATTGTATGTATGTATTTAAAAGTAAGTACTTACCTAACTAATGTTGTAAAAGAGAAGCTGTAAGACCGCCCATTTTGTGAACCCTTGGACAACTTCTATATATTCATATCTGTTATTTTCAAGGTGTACAATATTGTACATAATAAAAAGCTAACTAATCTGTTTCATTTTGGCAGTTTAACAACATGCATTGCGTTTTTTACGATGTTTTTATTGAATAGATTTTTTTTTCGAACTTATGAAGCAATGGATTAGCAATCTGTTTCAAAACGATTCAGATTGTGATTGATCGTGTATAACACAATTAGGGTGCTGTATTCTATCCCACCATTCCGTCTATCGTCCCACCATTGCTAAAGTCTGAATGCTGTTCCGTGTAGTTTCTGAAAACAACATTAGACATTGACGAATTTTCTCAACTGACTGTCTGTCTCGTGGTCGTAAGCGCTACTACTGGGTACAAGGTCTTGGGTTCGATTCCCAGGTCGGGCAAAGTGTTATTTGGTTTTTCTATCTCGAATTTCTCAGTAGCAGCCCTAAGTCTGCATTTGTGCCCGGTTGATGGTAATAGGCTCGCCCCCTATTATATGGGACTTAAACATAAATGGCAACGTTTGGGTGTACTATAAGTACACCTCTGCACGACCCCTCAGGGAAACAAGGCGTGATGTTATGTGAATTTTCCCAAGTGGAGGCAAGGAGAAAAATTCACCGTGCTCATTTCGTCACTCTCCGTCTTCGGTCGTAACAAGACCATCACCAATACGTCTATCAAATTCCATTTCACTGACGAGAACGAGAGCCATTTGTGAGAGCATTATGTTCAGTAATTTTTCATACGATCAATGCATAATTTGTTTTCTTACAGCGTAGGTTCGTGGCATTCATATGAGATATGGAAAGTATATAGTAGGAAACTAGTAAGTAATGGCAGAAATAAACAAAGTTGGTACGTTGAACTCTAACATGGAGCCATTGTGCCTTCCGCGGTGACGCCGGCAAAATTTTTCAGGAACTAAAGAATAGCATGGCTGTGATTTCTAACGATTTCGAAGGAATATGAGCAAGTGTATGACTTAAAAGATTTTAAAGTTACTTTAGTATTATTACTCAGTATTTTCTACTTATTTCTAATAAATATGTTATATTAAGATGCCAAATATACGTATGTACTAACACTAGTGTGTCAGATGTGTATGTAATTACTAACAAGTTGGATTTTGATTAGTATTATATTAGTAAAATTGTGTTTTTGTTTTCATCCTGTACGGAAACGTTAAGATGAGGAAATGCAATATGATTGACATCGGTGATTTTTGTACTCATTTCAACATAAAATAGAAGCCATTGAAACATTCTACCAATAATTATGAAGACGCTGCTGACATGTACATGTTATTTCTGCCGGCAGATATGCAAATAATAATTAATGGCATAATAAAATAATTTATTTTTTCATTTTTTTTTAGAAATATTTAAACAATTATTTTATATGGTAAAAAATTGAATAAACGAAATAATTAAATAGCATAGCATGCATGATGGTAATAATTAGATAACCCATTAATGCCTTTCTGTTATTTATTTCTCTGTTGGACGCCTGTCATCGTAGTATTTTCTATTTATTTTAACTTTAAATAAAATATGCCCGAAAATGTCTTAGGGACCTCCGCCCTATTACTTTCAGTATCATCCCGGCATGGATCCCGGGCGGCAATAAATCCCGGCTACTCCCATTGTTGGCATCACGACTCCGGACTCGTATCGACGCGGGACGTATCGACGTGCACTCTCATCACGCTATCGACCAATATCGATGCATAATAGCACAAATAGCCAAATGAAAAAGTTGGCTTTTATACGGGGTTTAATGGAAATTTAATGTAGTTTTGCATTGGCTTGGCTTTTGCCGGTTTGATGTGACGATGTGACAGTACGCTTGGCTGGCTATCGTTGGTAGGAAGGAAAAAAAAAGGAAAAAAAATAATTTTATTCACAAACATATTTTTTTTACAGCAGTAGCGGACTAGTGGTATAGGCCCCGACTTACAAGTTTCTATAGGTCGTGGGTTTGAACTCAGACAGGCTTCACTTTTTTTATCACCACAGCTCTAAAAACGGTGAAGGAAAACATCGTGAGGAAACCGGCAAGTCCTAGACCAGCCAAAAAATACGCAGACATGTGACGTATATCTACCAACCCGCACTGGGCCGCGTGGTGGATAACGGCCCGCTCCCTCTCACATAGAGGAGGCATGTATCCCAGAAATGGGAACATTATAGGCTGATTGTGCTATGCATGCTACAAAAATACCGATATTTTTAACAGTGCCAAGGGATTGAATTCCAAACGAGACGGTTCCTCAACATGGACATTTTGCAAGAAACTTAAGGGCGTTCAAGACTACTTATATAGCAGCGTTCTCCTGTCTGCAAATAGCCACAAATTGTGATCTACAATAAGTCTGACAGACGTGGTTAATCTGGGAATTAACTTCTTGATATCATCATGATCATTGGGAAGCCCTGTCTTGCACAGCTGACGATCAACATCGTCGAAGTAAGTATTCAATATTTATACTTAAACATTTTCTCTATAACTATAATGTAGATTTCTTTTACAAGCCCTGAAACCAGTAAACATTCATTCAATTCATAAAAAATCAAATACTTATTTTTATATGATTATTACTTCACAAATAAAATTGCAAAGAACGACTTAGGAAACCCTCTCCCTTAGCAAAAGGAATCTTTTTATTCATTTGTCATCCAACTCGTTTTAACATAATCTCCTTCAATTGTAAATATCACAATGGGAATCCTATCCGACAAAATTAATCAGACTATTTACCACCCCTTCTAGATGAAATGAACCTTATAACTTATAAGATAGGGGTGGTTATGAAATTTCGCAACAGCATTGTAAGTTTGTCGAGGGGTTAAAGTTCGTCTTCCGATCATAGACAATAGATTTTCGGTTGAAGTCGTATTTTGCACGGTAGCATTGTATTTAGTATAAGTCTGTTCTTTATGGGCATTCAACTATTTTATCAAAGAAGTGATTAAAAGAGGGTATGGCGAAGATTAAGGGTCTCTAAGAAGTTAGTAAGGATATCATGTCGGGTTATTGTGAGAGAATAACGTCACTTGTCAAGAAATAAATGGAGACAGAATTTATATTTGTGAAGATTTATCCTGTTACTAAATAAAAAAGCTTGTAGGTACTTATCATCCCGGGATTGCAAAATCCATATTCCGATTGCCGTCACACACATAATATAACATCACGGCTACATTCCCCGAGGGTTAGGCAGAGGTGCATCACATTTCGCTAGATATGTTTAATTCTATGTCCATGTAACAGGGGGCAAGCCTATTGCATTAAGGCTTACATATTATTTATTGATCACAAACTTTACAGTAAACCATAAAAAATAAAAATAAATATTATCTGCGCCCCGCAGTTTAAACCCGCATAAATCTCGATCCCGTGGGAATAACGGGATAAAAAGTATCCTATGTCCCAGGTCTACCCATGTGCCAAATTTCATCCAAATCCGTTCAGCCGTATTAGCGTGAAAGCGTAACGAACAAACAAACGAACAAACACACTAACTTTCGCATTTATTATATTAGTAAGGATTGGCTGTAAGGTGGGCAATACATTAAAGCTCCCGCAGGCAGGCGCAGCGCGACTCTGATGGAACAATTTCTATCAAAATTTCAAGGAAAATGTTCTACCAGAGTCGCGTCACGCCTGCCTGCGGGAACCTTTATATGCAATACCTACATTTTTATAGACTGCAGTAAAAAAAACCCACCAGCTGCACCGCTGGTCTTTCTGCCAAAATTATAACATAAAATAAAATAACACAAGCCCTTATTTTAAAACAAGCAATTTAAATATATCAGTTCGCAAATAAAATCAAAACTCGAACACGACAGGTGTCTGTACGATGGGGGAGCGAGCTAGGGGTAGTGGGTTCAATGCCGGACTCGGACAGATGCGGGCTCGTTACCTGTGCAAGCGCCTGTTTGTTCAATAACTGTAATAAAAATTATTATAGCTGTCAAAATGTGGTTAGTCTATGGTAATGTTTGTGTTTTGCGTCTTCATTACAAGTGTGTATTTTTATTTGCTACGTGGCGGTCCTTGGGAGGCCTATGGCCGTCTGGAGGTCTGTCGGCTGAACTGATGATGATACTTTTATGGGAGTTTTTTTTTTTTTTGTATTTAATGAGCCTGCAGCGTGAAACTATCTGTTGCTTCCGACTTCATTTGCTTTCCAACTTGAATGTCTAGTTTGACCCTATGTGGGTAAAAAAATGTCGGATATTGCACCTTTACTTCCACTGTAAGTGTGTAAAAGTGATTCCGATCCTATTTACAGAATAAACAATTTCATTTAAAAAAAATCCTAAAGAACATTTTATAAAAATTTTGTAAATCCTAAAGAACATTTTAAAGGGGGAGAGTTTGAGTCCGCCGTTGAGTGGAGGATTCTTTGGTCCCTTTGGAGTAAACGAACGTGATAATAATTAATAGAGAAGAACGTGATAGAATAGTAGCAGTGGAGCAGTGGTGCCCAGTGGTATTGACCCCGACTTACGATTTGTAGGTCGTCTGTTCGAACGACAGGCGCTTTACTTTGTGTAATTTATTCCATCACCACTGCTCTCCTAACGGTAAAGGAAAATATCGTGAGAAAACCCTAGAACTACAAATATTCTAGAACTAAAAATATTCTAGAACTAAAAATATTCTAGAACTAAAAATATTCTAGAACTAAAAATATTCTAGAACTAAAAATTCGAAGACATGTGACATCCACCAATCCGCACTGGGCCCGCCTGGTTGCCCACTCCCTCTCAGAGAGAGGAGGCCTGTGTCCCAGCAACTGTGGGAACATTATGGCTAAAATGTAACATGAAATCGAAATTTCATGCAGTTGTGAGCAAATTAATTAACAAATATTTTATACTCGTTTTTCTACTTCACTGTGGGCTGTTTCTGTTTGTGAGAAAATTTCCCCTTCATTGAGGTCCTTGTGGAATGTCATCTATTTGGCGGTATCTTCAACTATGAAACGATTGTGAATTAAAAGCATCATTTAATTTTGTTTCTACAAGGACCATAAACTTACTTATGTATAATGTTCCTGTTCAAGATCAAAGATTATGTTTATTGCACTATTATACAGGGATGTAAACTCAAGCAACGCAGTGAGAAGGAACTAGTATAAATAAAATACCTGCAAGTAGGCACTTAGGACCAGAAATTGATTATCATCTATTTTATTCGCACATTTAGCCATACTTGGTATTTTTTTGTCATTTACTTATAAATTTATACACCCATATACAAGTTTACACGGCCATTTAATTCGAAAAATATTTTCTATTGAATAAAATGTTATTTTAATTACAACGATAAAGTTTTTAGTGGGTCGTCTTGTTTTATTCTTTGGAACATAAATATTATGATAACTTTGGCACTGATCCTAAATCTTTGATATACATAAAAAACTGATATAAAGAGTCCTGCATGCTTGGTCAGGGTTGTCACTCAAAAAAATGACAATTTAAAATGGTGATCCCAAAGTTATAAATATGTCTAAATAGACAGTCAAAGTTGTGAACTCGCTGAAAACAATAGCATCCAACTGTTAGCCGCAAATGCACAGAAAAGCACAATGGCAGCAAAATGACGTGGCGCGAGTGTAAGACGTGGTCACAGATCATAGATTTTTTAATGAGCTGTCACGTACATCAGCATAAAAAGTTGGCCTATTTGTTTTAGATATTTCTACCTAGACATATAAGTAACGAAAGATCCAGATCGAAGGACCAAAATGTAGGATCAGGCGCAATCACCTGGAAGGAGTAAAGTAGTATACGGCTGCTTGGCTAAGAAGATCTCTGTTGGACATTCAAATAAATCGTTTATTGAATTTAGGCAGTTAGCTTAGCATCTTTCCTGTGACTCCTCGCATGGCGGAATAGTTGCCAGCACAGCTTCCACGAATTTTTTCAACCAAAATTTCTTCCATGATTTTTTTCCCATGGCCAACGTGTTTCTTGCCCAAACTTTGCCCATCATAATAAGCTACATGAGAACTCCCATGGCTAAATATTTCTGATCCATATTCAAAGGCAGGAAAACTGTGGCTTTCAAGGGTAGCAATTGAAGCCTAAGAACAAGTCTGAACTTGTTTATTCTCCTAAGTGGCAACCCTGCTCATGACCGACACGAGTCATTGGTACACTGTACCATACGGATAGACGGCGCAACGTATAATTAAAGACAACAGTGACAGATTGATATAACAAAAAATATTAACTTATTAAATGATTTTGATCTGGCTAAAAGTGTTTAACGGGTGAGGAGGACTGTGGCGTTATGTATTTTGGTCATGATTTATTTAAAAAATTCTCTACAGCATATAGTTTTTAATAATGCAGTATAACTTTTACTCATTCTGCCTAGCCTTTTCCCAATCATGTTGGGGTCGGCTTCCAGTCTAACCGGATGCAGCTGAATACCAGTATTTTACAAGGAGCGACTGCCTATCTGACCTCCACAACCCAGTAACTGGGTAATACGATACCCCTTGGTAAGACTGGTTGTCAGACTTTCGGGCTTCTGACGACTCGTAACGACTGTCAAAGATCCACGAATGGCAGCCGGGACCAACGGCTTAATGTGCTTTCCGAAGTACGGAGGAGTCTCGGTATGTAAAGATGGTCACCCATCCACGGACCAACCCTGGCAAGCGCAGCTTAACCTGATAGATCGACCCGTACGGCTGTTATTACTTAGCCACGAGCTCCTCGCAGTATAACTTTTACTAATTAACAGTAAACATGACCAGATGTTTCTTTTCTTAAATGCCTTTGTACCTTATTATGTGCGAGAAGTGTAAATAAATAAATAAATACATAGATGATTATCAGATGACATTCATAGCCTGCAAACGTCACCTTGAGCCTCTGTCACAACAGCCACAGAGTAAAAAGTCTTGCAGGATGGGTTGATCATTGCAGTGTCTTATCTGATAAGATATTCATATGATATGTCGTTATTAGAAGATAGAGTGACGCTGTATTTTTAATACCTATTATTTTACGGGCCCATGGCTAGAATCTGGTTTCTGAACCAATCTGATCTGGTAAAGCAACAGGACTATTTAGTTTCAAAAGTAGGATGATTATCTCGCCATCTGTCGTTACTAAATCCGCATTGGTCAGCTGAAGGACGTAGGTACCGCCTGTCACTATATCACAAGGGGAAACTGGACATTCATTGGCTCCCCTACAAAACCCTGGGGAGAATACTGTTTAGAATTCCCCAAACAGTATAACTCCGTCGTTTATTAAACAGAATAATACAAAAATAAACCAAATTTTGTGATTTTATTAAGAAGGCTTTACCCAAGAATTAGCGTAACTCCTTTATCAGATACCTTTTGACATAACTTATGGATAGGATCCTAAACCATATAATTATTGGTGATAAGCGGAATGCTAAAGTATTAAGGTGACATTTTGAAATACCATCTACATAGAATGACGTCATTGGGGCGTGTGCTAAAATCGGCAATGTAATTAATTACTTATGTCGTTGCAGAAGTCATATTAATTAGCAATACTAAGATAAGATTCAAGCAAGTATTTCTGGGTTTTATCCAAATGCAGTCCAGTTAATGAATATTGACATATCTACTGCAGCTTTAGCTTTGACTATCGCACGCAACCCTAATTATTATAGGGGAACCCTAAATACTCCGTCTGAGGAACCTAATAGGGTTTAAAACTATGTAGGATTCGTGCCAAGTTTAACTGTACGATAGCTGTCCTAATCACAATAATGCCCCATCCACACGGGGCGATGATCAATACGATATTTTACTGTTTTGAGATCATTAATGATAGTTTCATATGCATATTTTGTTTTTAATCATAATATGAATAGTGGGATGTTGACGCGTGATCCCAAGTTTTATATTATTAAAGTACATGGAAAAGTGAGAACAATAAAAGGCTAATTTATTTATATTATTTTTATTTACATTCATTCTGCCTAGCCTTTTCCCAATCATGTTGGGGTCGGCTTCCGGTCTAACCGGATGCAGCTGAATACCAGTATTTTACATGGAGCGACTGCCTATCTGACCTCCACAACCCAGTAACTGGGTAATAAGATACCCCCTTGGTAAGACTGGTTGTCAGACTTTCGGGCTTCTGACGACTCGTAACGACTGTCAAAGATCCACGAATGACAGCCGGGACCAACGGCTTAACGTGCTTTCCGAAGCAGGGAGGAGTCTCGGTATTTAATGATGGTCACCCATCCACGGACCAACCAACAACAATTATTTTTATTTACAATTACAGTGATATTTGTTGCTGGGGCGTTACTCCTAAGGTTGCTGGCAGAGGTAAGTAATACTGTGAAAGAACCGTAGTTCTGCCCAGAGCATATCTGCATGAGTAACAAATGCTTTATCGGTAACCACTGACTTATATTGTCGCTAACAGAGAAGTCTCGGTGAGTGAGTGAGCGATGAACCATTCAAGAACATACACTAACCGTACAAACAGTATTTTAGTATTATAGTTAATAATATCCCATTTATCTATCGATTAATCTGCGTGGTAACAGAAGTCTGCGATTAATTACAATAATATAATATTATGAACGTTATAATTACATTATTATTTATTATCTTCTCAGTATTTAATTAATGCAAGTTTAATGAATGTGCAATCTTTAGATTATGATCAACGCGATTACAAACTTAGAATACTTCTTCATTTTCCTCATTTTATTATTATTACAATACGTATGCATATACGGAAGGGTTTACCTACCAGGATTTTCTACTCAAGATAGGTTAAAAACTGTTTTCTATTTAATTGCTTTTGATCAAAGTAATTAATTTCCTTTTTATGTCTTAAATCTGATCTTGGACGTTTGATAAAAAATCAATGGAAGAAATACATTTGAAGTACCTAATAAAAACATGTTTAAGTTTATCAGACTTATCAGGCACAGACATGAAGAAATATAGTACGTAGTAGGAAAAACTAAGCTTGATATCAACAACAGACAAATCCTAGCCAAATCTACTCAACACGTCACTTTTGACAGACGTCAAAATACTCCATACATTTTTTCCGATGTACAATCAAGGACAAAGTACAAAGCGTTTGTTTTTGCAACCCATCATCGGCACTTAGCGTATCAGTTATCAGATCCACGATCCAATAAATAAGGAAGATCGTGATTTCCTGACCAGTACATACTTGTACATTAACTACAAATACTGGTAAAGGGACCTCAAATACGTGGGATTTATTGGCATTCAGTTGGACGCCGTGGAATTGAAAGCAGCTGTACGGTTCTATGACTTGCGAAGAGATTTTGTACGTGAAAATACCTTCGAAGCAAAACGTTCCTTTGTGTAAATTGAATTGTAAAATGTTCCTGGAGTACGTTTCAAAATGATTAAGAGGGAAAATGGTGAATGAGCCACCATAATGTTTAGTTTTATTTGGGGATAAAGTGATTCAGGTTATCGTTATTTAGGGCTAGAGTTATTCAAGGTACAGTTTTTTAGAAGTTCGGTGTTTCCTTTAAAGAAAGAAAGAAAAAAGGCCTACTCTCTAAGTCCGTCAACGAAGATACGGGCCCGGCCAAAAGTAGTTCGAAACTTCGAGGTGAACCCTAAAACCTTTTTGGACGGGCAAAAACGCATCGGGTGTAGGGACTGGGGAACTGTCAAATCGTGGTGTCATTCATTCTTAGGTTGGGCTAAGCTAATCTTATGTCCATAGCTGATGCGGAGTAGAAAAAGTACGGATTCCGTGATCAGGGAGTAGACCACGGTATGTACGGTATATAAGATTCGATATCATTCAATCTTCCTCTGATTCATGCCACCTAATAGAGATATTGAATTTAAATAAAACATTATTGACATAAATAACATAGCATCCCGCCTGTTTTTCCCGCAGTGTTGGCCAGAGTTAGGTAGACCTAATAGTACACACAGAACACATACACAACACTATTGATTGATTCCGATAACAAGACATACGTATGCCATTCAATGTATCACAATCAGAATAAATATTCTCCGTATATCCTCCTGTACCGTATCAAGAACAATCTTCCATTTTTCCTAAGAATTCCTCCATTATCATATACCGCACAATCATCTTGACAACCATTATTAAGTACGCTATGACGTACAAATATTTGCGAAGTTTGTTTGTCCATATCCGAATGCTATTGTTTCTTGTACTTGTTTACAAAACATGGCGTTCCAAGATGGCGACGGCCGCGGGTGACGTAAACCTGTGACGTCACATTCCCCGTACGCTTTCGTGTTTTGAAAGCGACGCGTGCGCAACTGAAAGATAAATGTTTCCGTATATTTAGATTTCGAAAAAATGTGACTGTAAATTGATTCATTATCAGAAACTGTGACTAATGTCAAGTCTTAGAATTAATAGGAATGTATTGGAAGATTTTTGGGGTTATTTTTAAAGAGCTTTTTCCTTAATGATTTATTTTTGTTGTAGCATTTTTCAGTGGCGTTTGACATTGAAATGTGTTAATTCATCATTCATGGTTTTTAATATCGTGTTTAGTAGGTATTCAGATGATGTAAAATGGGGTTCGACTATGATGAATGATGATACAGTTTATGCACCAAGAGCTAAGCAAACTTTAAAAAAACATTTTGTTTGCTTAAGCTGCGCTTGCCGGGGTAGGTCCGTGGATGGGTGACCATCTTTACATACCGAGACTCCGCTGTCATTCGTGGATCTCTGACAGTCGTTACAGATTGACAAAAGCCCGAACAAGCCCGACAACCAGTCTAACCAAGAGGTAGAGTAGATAGTATTACCCAGTTACTGGGATGTGGTGGTCAGATAGTCAGTCGCTCCATGTAAAATACTGGTATTCAGCTGCATCCGGTTAGACTGAACCAGCCGACGCTAACATAGTTGGGAAAACGTTAGGCAGATTGACTGAATTAGTTGTATTTTCGGTTCAAATATCGTCCGAATTTACATTACGTTCGTCATTTAATTGAAACGTCAATAGATACTCCAACAACTGCCATAATAGAAATAACATCCCAATTTAGTCAGTTTAATGAAAAAAAATCTACATTATTATGTTATCTTATTAAAGACAAGCTGCCAATGCTCTGTGCCAAATAAAACCATTCTACTTTCCCCCATTCCACCCGAATACTCATCAGAGATCACTATCACCAAAATAATGCTATCACCATTCGGCAGCTGGCTGTCATAACAAACTTTTGTTCACTATAAAGGTGTTTACAGACAAAAGTGCGTTTGTGGCGCGTCTGACGGTATCTAATTGTTCCATCTTTTTATCTGTTTTGTTAACGAATTATATTCATTGCCTATTGTTTGGGACAAGCGGGTGGAGAAGTGTTAGATAGTTATCATTTTTAATCGGTTTTGAGATAAAATTGGTATTTCAGTTGTTTTTTGGCTTTGGTTGCTTCAGATTGAGATTGAGATCTTAAGATAAGATCACATTGCGTAATCCTTATCTTCAG
The DNA here is from genome assembly GCA_914767815.1 of Eupsilia transversa. Taxonomy (NCBI): domain Eukaryota; kingdom Metazoa; phylum Arthropoda; class Insecta; order Lepidoptera; family Noctuidae; genus Eupsilia; species Eupsilia transversa. The sequence continues at coordinate 7,198,494 of OU611893.1, read as the reverse complement.
ATAATGACAGAAAAAAATGCATTATTTTATTTGACATTAAGATTTTTCAATCAGCACTTACGTTCATGTTCTGACATCATTTAGGTATCTGGTAAGTATATTCCTAATCTTAAAAATATTTACTGCTCACTTGAAAATGTGAACAGTAACTAATTTTGCATGTTCGAACCCAGGCGGCGCTTTACTTTGTGTGAATAATTTCACTGTTCTCTAAACGGTGCAAGAAAACATCGTGAGGAAACCGGCATGTCCTAAAAACAAAACTTCGAAGACATGTGACATCTACTAACGCGCAATGGGCCCGCGTGGGATATTACAGCCCACTTCTTCTCGAAGAGAGGAAGCCAGTGTCCCAGCAGTGGGAACATTATTAGCTGATAATTATGCCTCTCTCTGTTAGGCTGTGGTTACCTCTTGTAACTTAAGTATGAAACTCAACATCAGTATTTGAAAATATTTGTAACGACATTCCACGCGACTGTACCAGGTATCGTTTCGAACTTTTCGACGCAGGCGCATGATTTGCAATACCCCATCTTTATAGATCAACGGCTTCATAAACGACTTCCAATAATAAAGTCGTTAAAACTTAATAATAAAAACTTTAACCGATTAATAGGATTATTTATTACGTTACAAAGTAGATAATTATATTAAAAAGTTAACAGGATCGAAGTATTATATTATTCTTATATAAAACTACCGAAATACGTTAACAGATGTTTTTCGAAATAACTTATAAATGATTTTATTACTTATTATTAGTTGTAATGAGCACTTTATTAATATTTTAATGTTATATTCTGTACATGAAAAGTGCAGCATTATAATAATACATTGCTATTTGTTTGTTCATCACATTCAATAATGTATTCCATTAAATAAGTTTTACGAAGAAAAGAACGAATAGGAATCACTACTACTCTCTTCTTCATAAAATATTGACATTATAGCTGACCCGACAGACGTTGTCCTGTCCAAATTTCAATAATTCATACAAAATTCCCGTACAAAATGCACCAATCATCTTGACAGTTTTTGTATGGCAAATCTGTCAAAAACTAACCATTATGACACCATTGTGACGTTTATAAATTAGTAGACTTAGGCCCCTGGGCAAGTTCTTCTCTCCGTAAGAACCTGATTCGAACTATTACAAACATTTAAAAACACAAAATTTCCAAATCGGTCCAGCCTTTCTCAACAGATGCACTTACCAATACCAATGAACAGCATTTTTACCCGACTACGGCGAAGCAAATAAGAGGGTTATGATTTTGACCGGTATGTATGTGCATCATTAAAAATCTGGAGTCAACACGTAATCTGTTCGATTTATGCCCGTGTGACTTCGGATTTTTAATTTGTCTGTCTGTGATGTCTTGTTTATATCTTTTTATTAGTTAACTTGTTTGCAGTACTTAATTGGGTTTTAGTTTTTATAACTTTTATTTTTATTATATAGATACACTAGCTATCCTTCTCATTTTCATGACATTAAAGGAAGAGGGCAGTATGGGTACATATAACACTGTTAATTTGAAAATTAAGACATAATTTTTTGCATTGCTTCTTTCAGTATTTTTTTATTAGCGCGATAGGAATGCTCTTAAAGAAGATTTAAGATCTTAATACCCACAGCGACATCCAGTAAATTATTCGAAACAACTGGAATGTCATTTTGATCAGTTCTTAAAATATAGCTCGGCAATAGGGTAGATGACCTGCTAGAGTCTACCAATTATAGATTCATTGTCGTGTGCAGTCATCCTTATTCCCATAGATTACAGCCAGTAACTATTTTAAAATTGATGCGTCTAGAATTCAAATATGGCCGACATTTTACTACTTTAGCCATTTATTTATGAGTGACCCAAGCTACTCATTATAACGGCAGCTATTTGTCAGTCAAAGTCCCGTCATCGGTCCAGCCGTTTCGGAGTTTAGCCGGAAAAACAGACAGACACAAAGACTTTTTTTAATGGTTTTTTGTTAAAAGTGCCGGATATACTTCCATATGGATTTAGTAAAAAGCTGTTATTTAGATATTACAAACAGACAGTTCTATTTTATTTATTTGTATGTATATGTATGTATGGATATAGATAAGACGAAAAGAACCATCAGCCTCCCAATTCAAAGCCGCTACTAATTATTAACTAATTCGGCTATCAATAACTATACGATCATGACAATGTTTCCTTCATTCGATGGTATTTCCATCACCATGTTACTTTGATAGAGAATCATCATAGGTTCATTAAACAGATCACCGTAGTCCACACTGCCCAGCTTCGTCTTTTCTTATATTTATCGTTCTAAAAAGATTTTCAAACCAAAATATACAGGGAGGATGAGATGGGAAAATGTCGTGAGGAAAGTTTTTACTATGAATGTCGATGGGTATAAGACCAAAGAAACGATGGATGGACTGTGTGAAAGATGATATGGCTAGAAAAGCGGTGACTACCGAGATGACGACTAACAGAGAAGTATGGAAGAAAAAGACATGTTGCGCCGACACCATAAAAATTGGGATAAGGGCAGGAGAATGAAGATGATGAATATAGAGGGTGGATATTTGATATGGGGCAGTTGGAACGGTACCATAACCGTTGTCGCTTCAAGAAAACGTTAAAGTACCTTACCTTACTGCCCCGTCTCAAAACTCCACTCTGTATATTATGTGTACAATGTGGAGACACTATACGACAATAAATGAAAAGACTAGCAATACTAATGAGAGTATTTAGGCATTATCAAAAATAAACCCAAGCACCGAAATAAAAAAGTGTTTTTTTTTTCAAAAAAACAAAATAATAGTTATGTGCTGACTATGGGTTAACCAACCTTTGACTACTAGCTAACTATTGGTAATATTTGATTGAATTTTCGTAGGCAGACTAAGAACATTAATGAATTAAACTGCGACATATCGTTTATTTATTTATTTATAAATAATAAAATAAATAAATAAATAAATAAACATCATTAGATATGTCGCAGTTTAATTTATTGTCGAATTGTCGTCTCCATCTTGTATAGCAATCATTCCAAAAGTTACCGTATCCCTGACTAGAGATTTGCGGCAATCAAAGACATTATCACTCATTTGTAGATTCCAGACCGTTTTTCCTGCTTCATGAGTGGAAATTCCATCGTCTTCTTTGAAGATATGTATCCGTGTCACTTCCAAAACCATCCAATATCTTTCTACACTACGTTACTCAGTCATTCTTTCTTCCATGACTGCCAGGGGATCAGCGGGGCGGGGGGATGTTTCCCATAAAGCACATCGTTAGCGCGGCCACCCGCCAGAACGCGATGTAGGAAGTCACCGCTTAGTCGCAGGCGCATGCTGGCGAGTGAAATGGACGTCGGTGGTGCGAAAATGAACGGAGGGCAATGACAGACATGGTCAACAGATTTGTTTTAGTTTTTGTTGAGAAATAATAACTCAATGACTTTTGAAGTGGTTGGTGGTATATCTGATCTATATGTAGGTAATGAGATCTCAGGTCATTATGAACAGTTATGGAACTCAATAAATCAACGATCCAATTAAATTCACAAAATATCGTAAGTAGCCTAAGTACTCAAAGTTGGTATCTTTTTGGTTGGGACCATTTGGGTGTGCAGCACTTGACGATGAGCTCCGAAATTCTCTGATACCTACTTAATATTGGGTCAGCTCCAAGTTTAAAAGTATTTTTCGATTTAAGCTTCATCTTAACTATAGTAAATTAATCAAGTAGCAAGTGACAATTAACAAGCATAACAAGCTTATACTTTTTAAGTCCGTTATCCCCGCCAGCACACGCGGTCACGGCAGGCGCTCTCTTGATACACGCTCCAAGAAACTCGATGTTGGCACCGTCTGTCGGTTACTGCCCAGTGTCTCTGTAACATTACACTTGTTACCTCACCGAATAACTGAATGAACGTAACACTCAGAGATCCCAAGATATTTCGATATTCCGACATCTTCAACAGTCCAACTTACGTTGGACTACGGGTAGTGGCAGGAGGAGGGCAGGACTCTTGGCTATACGTGGTGAAGGCAGGAGCAGCAAGGCCCTAGCAAAAGGAATCCGGGAGACAGTAGTAAGAGTGATGACAGACCAACAGCCAGATAGGCGGATAACCTACAAAGGATCGTGGGTGAGACCTGTATGAGGCTCACGCTGACCAGGGAAGTATGATTCAAAAGAGTGGTAAGCCTATATATACAATGTAGTCGAAAACACTGGCAATATTAACGCTTATGAGCAGAATTAAAATTAACAAAAGTGATTTAAGCTAACAAACTAAATAGGAGTGATAGGCCGACTATGGGATTTGCCAATCTTTAACTAGCTATAGTGACTAAACTATTGGAGATCTTTGATTGAATTTTCGTATGCAGACTGGGAACGTCATTAGATATGTAACGTAGGTACTTTTGTACCTCCTAATTCTTCTCCGGCCGACGCCGAATGGCAAGTGGCCGGCGAAAAGAAGAAGGCGGGTAAGGCCGCAAGGGCGGCCAAAAGGAAGGCGAGGCGGCAGCGGCGCAAGGAGCGAAGTGTCGCGGCTAGGCTCCGCGCCCCGAAGTCCGCAGCTGTAGTGATCACACTACAGCCGGAAGCGGAAAAAAAGGGCGTGTCCTACCGTGACGTTCTCGCCAAGGTGGGGCAGGCTGTGGACCTGGAGACGCTCGGCGCCAAGAATGGCCTCAGGCTAAAGGTAACCGCGACCGGCGCCCGGATGCTGGAAGTCCCTGGTGCGGACAGCGGCCCGGCCGCTGATGCTCTGGCCGAAAGGCTCAGAGCATCCATAGACGCGGACGAGGCCCGGGTGTCCAGGCCCACCAGGTGCGCTGACATGCGCATCTCGGGCCTGGACGACTCGGTGACGAAGGCACTGGTCGTGGCCGCTGTCGCTAGGACGGGGGGGTGCTCTGCCGAGCAGGTTAAGGTGGGCACCATCCGTCCTGATTTCGCGGGGATGCAGGCCGTGACGGTGAGCTGCCCCGTGTCGGCGGCCAAAAAGGTTGCCGAGGAGGGCCGAAGGCTTTTGGTGGGCTGGGTTTCCGCGCAGGTCAAACTGCTGGAACCCAGACCTCTGAGGTGCTTCCGCTGCCATGTGGGTCACCACGTGGGAGTTAAATGCACCTCGGAGGTGGACCGCAGCGGTAACTGCTACCGCTGTGGTCAGCCCGGTCACGAGGCTGGCTCGTGCACTGCCGCGCCGCACTGCGTCGTATGTGCGGCTGCTGGCAAGCCAGCTGACCACCGGATTGGGGGCAAGGCCTGCGTCAAACCCGCCAAAGCCGGAGGCAGGGGCAAGCCCTCCGCCACTGCCGTCACCGCCGCAGCCGCCGCCACTACTGGCGCCGCCGCTGCCGCTTCCGCCGTCGTAGTCGCTGCCGTTGCCGCCGCGGCAGGGTCCTCACAGGGGGCTCGGGAGGGGGCTGAAATGGACTGCCAATAACGGCTCCATTACGCCTCCTCCAGGCGAACATCAACCACTGCGCTGCAGCCCAGGACCTATTGCTCCAGAGCATGGCGCAGTGGTCGATCAACATCGCCGTGGTCGCTGAGCCGTACTTTGTCCCGCCCAGGGATGACTGGGTGGAGGACCTGAGCGGCTCAGTGACCCTAATTTCGTCGGCCGCCGCCGGTACTCCGTCCCTCGAGGCTGTCAAGAGAGGACGGGGTTGCGTGGCAGCACGGTTCGGGGAGATTGTCGTGGTAGGGGGGTACTTCTCCCCGAACCGAACTCTCGCCGAGTTCCACAACTCCCTTGCGGAGCTGAGAGTCGTCGTCGTCGGGTTCGGTTCCCTCCCGGTGCTTGTTCTCGGGGACTTCAATGCCAAGAATGTGGCTTGGGGTTCCCGGTATACAGACACACGGGGCAGGATGGTGGAGGACTGGGCACTGGAGACAGGCCTGGTCGTCCTTAATCGGGGTTCTGTCCCCACGTGTGTGCGGATGCGGGGTGAATCAGTGGTGGACCTTTCGTTCGCCAGCCCCGCTCTGTCGCCGCGTGTCGCCGACTGGCGCGTCATGGAGGGGGTGGAGACCTACTCCGACCACCGGTATATCCGGTTTGACGTCTCCGCCCAGTCCTCGAGCGCGCCGGTCCGACAGGCCCCGAGTGGTCCGCGATGGGCGCTGAAGCAGCTGGACCGGGAGCTAATCCTGGAAGCCTCGATCGTGCAGGCCTGGGTGTCATCACCGGACAGGCCTGCCGATATCAACGATGAGGCGGAGTGGTTCCGGGAGGCCATGTCCGACATATGCGACGTGGCAATGCCCCGGGTCCAGCCCGGCCGTGCTTCGCGCCAGGTGTACTGGTGGTCGCAAGAGCTGACGACTCTGCGCGCCGCGTGCGTTGCTGCGCGACGCCGGTACGCCAGGCACCGCAGGCTCCGTATCCGCCCTCCGGATACCGAAGCCATTCAGGCGGAGTTGTACGAGGGGTACAGAGCGGCGAAGACCGCCCTCCAAGCGGAGATCCTGCGGGCCAGGGGACTGGCCCGCGAGGAGTCGCTGGCGACTCTGGACAGGGACCCGTGGGGACGCCCATACAAGTTGGTGCGTGAGAAAATCCGCCCATGGGCTCCCCCGCTGACACAGAGTCTCCGGCCACAGCTTGTGGAGGACGTGGTACGACTAAGGGGGCTCCTTAGCGCGTGCGTGGAGAGGGGCCAGTTCCCACTTCGCTGGAAGACGGGGAAACTGGTCCTCATCAGGAAGCCGGGGCGCCCTGCGGACTCTCCGTCCGCTTACCGGCCCATCGTGCTGCTCGACGAGGTGGGCAAGCTCTTTGAAAGAGTTATTGCAAACCGCCTCGTCGGGCAGATGGTGCGAGTGGGGCCGGATTTGGCGGATAGCCAGTTCGGCTTCCGCCGAGGGCGCTCTACGGTGGACGCCATCATGCGCGTGCGAGCCCTCACGACGGGGGATGCTGTGGCCCGGGGTGGGGTCGTCTTGGCGGTGTCTCTGGACATCGCCAACGCCTTCAACACCCTACCCTGGAGTTGCAACAGGGAGGCACTCCGGTATCACCGGATGCCGACCTACCTCTGTCGGTTGGTCGGGGCATCTACCCCGGTCACCAGGGAGTGTGGAACCGGCGAGAGATGTCGTGCGGTGTCCCACAGGGATCGGTCCTGGGGCCGCATCTGTGGGACATCGGATACGACTGGGTGCTGCGCGCCGACCTCCCTAGTGGTGTCAGCGTAGTGTGTTACGCTGACGACACGCTGGTCCTGGCGCAGGGGAGGTCGCACGAGGCGGCGGCCGAACTGGCGACACGCGGCGTTGCGACGATCGTCGACAGGATCCGGCAATTGGGACTCGAGGTGGCCCTGCACAAGTCCGAGGTCATGTGCTTCCATGGCCCTCGGAACGCGCCACAGTCGGGTTCCCAAATAACGGTAGGAGGGGTTCACATCGGCGTCGAGGTGACGATGAAGTACCTGGGACTCGTCCTCGACAGCCGGTGGAACTTCGTGGAGCACTTCCGACGTTTGGCTCCCAAACTGGAGCGGGCCGGGGCTGCTTTGAAGCGGCTTCTGCCCAATCTAAGGGGACCAAACGCCTCCTGCCGGAGGCTCTACGCGGGGGTCGTGCGGTCCATGGCCCTTTACGGGGCACCGGTGTGGGCGCGTACCTTAAGGTTGCGGCCAGCCCGCCGGTTGCATGCAGCCCAAAGGGTCATGGCTATCCGGATCGTCCGGGGATACCGTACGGTCTCCGGCGAGGCGGCGAGCCTCCTTGCCGGAACGCCGCCATGGGATCTGGAGGCGAAGGTCCTCGCCCACATCTGGGAGTGGCGCGAGGAGATGAAGCGCCGGGGTGTAACTCCGCTGCCGCGAGAAATCACGGTACAGCGGACAGAGCTCCGGCAGGATCTCATGGCGGCTTGGAGTGTGCGATTGTCGCAACCCAGATATGGGCACGCCACAATCGTGGCGATAAGTCCCCTCTTTGAGGAGTGGCTAGAGAGGCGCCACGGCGTCCTCACCTTCCGCCTGACGCAGGTCCTCACCGGACACGGTTGTTTCGGGAGGTACCTGTTTCGCATAAGGCGGGAGGAAACGCCCGGGTGTCACCATTGTGTGGATCGTCTGGAGGACACGGTGGAGCATACGGTGGAGGTCTGCCCGGCTTGGGCAGAGCACCGCCGTGTCCTCGTGGAGGCGATCGGCGGCAGTGACCTCTCGCGTCCGGCCCTGGTCCAGGCCATGGTGCGGAGCGAGAGGGCATGGCAGGCCGTCACCTCCTTCTGCGAAGCAGTAATGCTCGCGAAGGAGGAGGCGGAGCGCGTGAGGGAGAGGCAAAGTTCGCGCCCTCACGCGCCTAGCCGCCGTAGGAGACGCCCTGGGCGTCGGGACTCCTTGGAGGATTCCCGGCCACCGTAGGCGCGGGCTTGCGGGCGGTGAGCAATGGGTAGCTCGCCCCCGATAAGGACCAGGCCCGGGTCGACGGCGCGTCGTGTTCCACGCGCGCCTCAAAGAGATGTCAGCAAAACGGACGGGGTCCGCTAGGACCGTTGCCCGCCGGGGTTGCGGGTAGTCCTAAGGGGAAACCGTGGCCCCTGGCATGGCAAGGGAAGGAACACGGGTGGGTTTTAGTCAGTAAGAGTCTGACACGCCCTCCCGCTCCGCCCAGAGCGGGAGAAGTCATTGGATGATTTCCCACCCAAAAAAAAAAAAAAAAAAAAAAAAAAAAAAAAAAAAAAAAAAAAAAAAAAAGGTACTTTAATTTATTGTTGTATTGTTGTCTCCACCTTGTATATCTATATATCCTTGTCTATCCTTGTGAATATATATTCAGCAGTGGGTGGCACTAGGCTGTCAATAATGATCATGATGATGATATTGCGTACCATTCAGTCACAGCAAAATCTAATCATCTTATCGCTTAACATATCAATATGTAAATACTAACGAAAACGAAACATTTCAAAATCCACAGTAAGATTAAAAATATAGTCAAAACACACCAAACCGTTAACGCCTCGTTTACCTTGACCTTGACCTGTGAAGATGTAGATGTAATCGGGGGCGCTTATCAGCTGATCATCAATTGTATTAATACTAAAAACGATCGAAACTGAGATACGCCTGAATATGTAAATGATAACCTATTGGTTATTGCGAAAATAGAGCCAACCGTGTTACATGAGTAGGAAGCTGGCAGAGACCGAGATACCAAGTAAATGGGATATGGAGCTCAGACAGGCAGTCGCTCCAAGTAAAATAATGGTATTCTGCTGCATGCTGTTAGACTGGAAGCCAACACCAACATAGTTAAAAAAATGGCTAGGTAGATGATGAGTGTAGTATCGACATCTTATAAGGATAATAATATATTATACAGAGCAATAGAACAATATCATTTTACAAGGACATTCATCAAAAATATTAAGATATTTTTGATGAAAGTCAGATGTAAGTACTGGCTACCAATGAATGAACGAAGAGATACATGAATATAAAAGAAGCATAGGAACATGCAAAGAATTGCTCGTGGCTACTTGAAATATCTGTCTGATCATTAACAATTACTGCTCGAGCATAGAAACATTATCAATTATACTGTTATTGCACATTACGATAAGTTAGCAATAGTTGGTATTCATCTGTTGGGTCCAGTTAGTAATGAGTAATTTTCTTTTATTTCAAGCCAGCATCAACTTTAATTCGCAATTTGAAACCATAATAACCATATTCCGAAATATGTCATTAGGTACTAATATTCGGTGTCAGATTGACCTCGTGTAAGATCGGGTCTGTCGGACGGGCTCGTGCGAAGGGTGCCACTGTTATCTGGCACGAGGCGCGACAGTGGCGCGTGCGCAAACCACGTGGACATTCGACCTATCAATAAGTGCGGTGCTTGGTGTGAGCTTTTTATCGAAAAAAATTATGTTTTTCTTGAGTATTATTTTACATAAATTTTTTATAATGACGTATTTATCTAGTGAAAAAGTTCATCAATTTATCAAGAATATTGTCTCTGTTGAATGTTACAGGAAATTCTTCTGCAATTTTAATAAATTAATATAATATACCATACAGTGTTAGAAGTGTCAATTACTTTTCTGGCATTATAAGTTGAAGAAACCTTAAACGTTTCTTAAAATCTATAAAAATCACTAATCAATTATATTTTTTACTCTCACTAGGTTAAAATTGTATTTAATTTAGTTAAAAGCCTTAACAACTGCATTCTTCATCGATGAAATTATTGAATTAAAATCATCGTAACAAATGCACGATATAACAGCAACCCACCTGTACATGCCAAACATTACAGACAATAAAAATAAACTTCAAAAAAATTAAGCAAATGTTAATTACCCTCTAAAATTATAATATCTACTCAATGAATAAAAAGCATAACATAAATATGTCTATGCCCATCACTATCACTTATCGATACGCCGGGGGGATAGGGTAAACAAGCGGAGAGGGGTAACCTTGGATGCGCGAGCGCAGCTGCTCAATGATCACCTGCCTCCAGCCGCCATGTTGGATCCAGCAAGCAAACAAGTACACACACAGCGCAAAACATTCACGTCTTTTTATATTAATAAAAATTTCGACAATTTTATTTTAAAGTTCATTTAATGACATTTATTGATCGGTACTTTGACTTCTTTATTTTTGGAATGTTAATTTTATCTCTGTACCGAACGTTTTTTTCGGCAGTTTTATATGCCCCTTAATTTTAACAGCTTAGGCAATCGAAACTGAATCTGATTTCCTTAAACTAGAAACTTAGTTATTATAAGCAGTTTTTATTGAGTATCAACTATCGGGCTATCTATTTAATTTCGCATTTTCAAACGTATCATATTTCTACAAAAAACTTGTTATAAAGTGTTAATTCCTATAATAACAGTTAAGTGTCTATAATTTTATTTAGATCGATAGTTTTAGAGGTCTATTCTTTATTAGGTAGTTCAAATATTTTTATACTATTTTTAAATGTCATTGACAAACGGTGATCTAGTAAAAATCATAAACATTATACCAAGTGCACATTTCCATGTCACCAGTTACTAAATAGAAAAAAAACAACATTTAAAATTAATTTTCGAAGGCACGGTGGCAATGTCAAAAATCTAATGTCCCGAATTCAAATCGAATGCAAGAAACACCTTGCCAGCGACAAAAAACAGAGCTAATGCGAAAGACAGGTGTTTCAAGTTAATAACTTTTAAGAGTGGCCACGATTCAGACAGTCGAATTAAGTTTAAGATTAAGAACGAAATACTCGTTTACTCGGATTGAAGGTAATTTTGGGAATGGCATAATTTGGTTACTATGATCGTGATTCTAAGTAAGGACTTAATTTTGGAGCTTTTGTATAAAGAAGTAGTAGGAATCATCATTTTATAAAACGTCTCTGAAGACTTAGCTGAACGGATCTGGTTTGAAACCACATTTTGCCAATAAGGAGTAGAGGTGAACAAGTCATTGAAACTGAAGGTCCGAAGAATCATAATTTCCAACCACTGGGGTGCCTATAAAACTATCCACCCCGTAAATCGAACTAATTTCGACTGCGCCTCTGACCGTCAACGAAGATACCGTCAGAAAGTATATAATTTTGAACTTCGAAAAGAACCCTACATCCGATGGCGATTAATTAACTTTCTTGGACCGGCAAAAACACATCGGGAGTGGGGCACAACTGTCAAATCGTAGTGTCATTCATTCTTAGGTCAGGCCCCAAACTAATGTTAAATCCGTAGGTGATTAGGAATATCCCGTAACTTCCGCCGAAATTACGGATTTCAGGCTTAGTGAGTATAGACCTGCGCAACCACCAAGTTTACCAAGTAAAGTCACTTTAGAAGCAAACCAGTAAAAAAAAACGTTCGTTTTACACCTTGGATAGGATAGTATTACAAGTTTCGATAAATATTCATGATTTTATAACATAATAATAATTTTAAACACATAATTAGATAAATATCGACTTTGTATGACATATCATTGATAACATCTCAATCAATAAAAAAAAACAGCAAACGATGAATAATTGATGATCAAAAGATTTTAAATCCGCCCTGTTTTTAAAACATGCAAGATATTTGAAAGACGAATACCTACTCTACACTTCTATGGTCTAAGTACTTATATTGAAATACAAATAAACACACTTCGATTTTCAAACGCATGAAATCTATAGACTAAAAGAGTTATCATTATCATCAAATCGCGAATTTATCAAAGAAGTCTTTATTACAAAATAAAATTGACATTCAATTTTATAACTTTTTTATGTGTTCAGCCGTAAAATGTTCTGCATACTCCAATAGATTCATGGAAAGCAGCCATTTTTCATTTAGTTTGTTTTAAACGGAAATTCTTATCTATACTTATAATAAATCTGTAGAAGTGAAAATTCTGTACATTGAAGATATCAAAAAAATAAATGGCAGGGGGTGTTACTAGACCGACACCGAACCCAAAAATTTGATTAAAAATTTTTTTGTCTGTCTGTCTGTCTGTCTGTCTGTCTGTCTGTCTGTCTGTTTGTTCAGGCATCACGCAAAAACTACCGGTGCGATTACGATGAAACTTGGTATAATTATTCTTTAATATCCTGGGCACCACACTGGGTACTTTTTATCCCGGAAAAGTACCCTATCCTACGGTTGGGGGGTGTCAAAGTTTGTATGGAAGAATTTTAACGCGCTGTCCGATTAACTCGAAACTCAATATTTATACTTAAACCCAAAAATTAAGAATAACGTGTATCAGGATTTTTCGAAATTCAACCCCTAAGGGGGTAAAATAAGGGATGAAAGTTTGTATGAAAAATCTTATTCCTTGAGGTAATAAACATGAAACTTCGCACGAATAGTTATCTAAATAAATTATAAAGTTTGTATTTTTTTGTTTTTTTTAAATTACCCCCTAAAAGGTTGGGGGGTGTCAATGTTTGTATGGAAGAATTTTAACGCGCTGTCCGATTAACTCGAAACTCAATATTTACACTTAAAACCCATGGGGATGTATGGGGTAATTTCCGACACTCACGCGGGCGAAGCCGCGGGCAGCAGCTAGTTATACATGTAATCGTATACTGAATATTTTCATGAGGTATTTCCTCGAGTAATATAAACATGTCTGTTCATCACGCTACTTCTTAAATATGCAGAAAAGGAAGGAACTGCCGTAAACTTATAATTTCATTAGAGTTCCTTGCGGGGCAGTAAAAGCACTTAGCTTAAGCACTTCAGCGCTTAAAGCTCTTAAACGACAGAATATGCAAACAGTAGGGTATAGTTTTTAATCGCTAAATGGCTTGAAGAGTTTATGATACACCCCTAACTTTCGGCCTGGTTGCAAAGTTAAAGTTGATATAACAATGAAGCCGCCACTAAGTAGCCCGTATTTGGAGAGGTATCCCTCTATTTAGAGTGCGCGCCAGCGCCACCAAACAAGACCCGCGGAAAGTTGTGTAACATTTTTTTTAAATGCAATGATACGCAATGACATACTACACTACCGCCGCCTCAAATGGGCTTCAGTGGTGGTGCGGACTCTAATGTCATGCTTCATAGAAAGCCGCTGACACATCCAGTCATTTCTGTTAACGTGAAAAGTTATTTTATCAAACAATTTTCCCGGAAATTCTTTACAATCCGACGAACTATTTTAAACGTGCGGTATTTCCGTACCGGGTTCAAATACACTTAAATAATCTCATGATTAATCGATTTTCTCGTTAACCATCGTGATTAATGATTTTTGTGAATTTATTTTTTATTATGAACAACGAGAATGGCTGTCGTAAACAGTTAATTGCTAAATCGAACACCTTGTTAGGTGTAATAAGATTATAATTTTATTACTTTGTTGCAAGTTATTAAAGAGTTTATATTGTAAGTGTCACTGTATTTAGCTTGAGATATTGAACATGAGGCAGGTGGCTTTACCAAAGTAATAAGAAACCTAATGATTCAGAATCATTACCTTCTTTTTTAAATCCTGACGGATAGTCATGAACTCATGACAAAAACTAAGAACTCTTTGCATTTTCCCGGTGCTTCTTCCTCAACCACATGCCAATAGATTAAATAAGTGAATTGTTCACGTATTTAACGTATTTAACTCTTGAATTGAGCAAATTCATTGAATTTCAAGCTGAATTTGTGTTTTTGTTTGTCTCATTTTGTCTTTTGTCACTCAACTTACCAGACTCTCTCAGACTCAGAGAATCTCAGACTATCCAACTGTATAATCCTCGAGTGCCGCACAATACGCATTTAAAAGACAAACAGACGAATTTCACAGCTCGTAAACCTTCAAACGATAAGCTTCAGTAACTCCTAATGTCAAAAATTGTAACCGTCTTGAGAAAATCGTTACTTACATACAAAAAACCTTTTTTCTTCAATCCTTTTTACGGAAGGGTTAAGGCAGATGCGTAGACGCAGATGTTAAGAAACACGATTAATGATTTAGCTACTGTACTGTATGTAGGTAAACTGGTTATTTTTGTAATATTAATTATTGTTAATGCCGTTAAGTTTCCAAGGAAGCACGTACGTGGTTTGTTGGGCCTTAAGGGTGCCTTTCCACCAGAGAAGTGCTATGCTATGGATGTGTTTGACATCCACCAATCATATTAATTGTTACCATATTGGTCCATAGAGCCAATGAATAGGATTGGTGGATATCAAACGCATCCATAGCAACGTAGCGCATCTATAGTCTGCGGTGGAAAGGCACCTTTAGGTGCCTATACATTTCGATAGTCTGACGTTAATTTCGTCGAAGTGATTGACTGTCTATATAGTCTTTAAGTTTCAGCTGCTTCTTAGAACTAACTGTATGTATGTTTTGTGTTGCGTAATGTAAATGATTTTGCATACTATTGTATAGAATCATTTTTTTTTCTAACTGAACAGACTGCTGTACCACTGGGGAGATTGTTGCGCCACTTCTTCTTCCCAGCTAAAGCACTAGGAAGTGGTGAAGGGTGGGCGTTTTGGGGGACTGTCTTAGGTAATTTTGACGTTCGAAAAATGCTGATTCTCAGCCTAGTTTGAATAAATTAGTTTTGATTTTAATTTTGATTGTGACTGACTTGACAGGCAACAATACCTAGTTAGTCCGCCAAAGAGATGTGTTTGACAGAAATTTAAGAGACCATGACGATGATGATGCCATGATGATGTAACCATGACTGTTATTTGCTTTGGCCGTTAAGGCCTTTGCAACAATGAATAATCTAATCATTGAGAAAACTGACTAAGTGCGAGTCGGACTTGCCTACGAAGGATTCCGTACCGTATTAGGATCGAGCAAAAAACGCCGAAAATTTACGTTTCTTGTATGGGGATTGGGGACCCTTTAATTATTAACTTTATTTAATTTTTATTATTTGTTGATATAGCGGCAATAAATCAGTACCCTAACTTTACTGCATAAAGTTAAGAAAAAAGTACACTAACTGTACCTACTGCATAAATTTCAAATTCTGTCAATTGCCTAATAAATATTTCTGGAGTTGTCTATTCGCCCACAAATAAATTAACTTCGTGAGAATCACCATAAGTTTTTTATTTTATTTATTTGTTTATTTCTAAAACTCTTAACCTATTTTACAATGTGGTTAAAAGTGTCGATACTCCCGTTTCGGGCGAGTAAATTCGTGCGATTCACCAATAAGCCGGAATGAAGAATTATAAAATGCTTGAGTACTGAGTTCTGTCTGATAGAGAAATGTTGTTATAATATAAACCAGTTGTTACTCTCAGCATTGCTTGGAATTTAGAAAATTATTGATTCTTTTTTATAGCAGACAGTAGAATAAGAGCAAGGCTTTTCTTATTGCCTTAACTCTTTCTGGTTATTTTTTATTAAATCCGAGTTGTTAATCAATACTGTTATTCATTCATTCTAACATGAAACTGATTGGCTTGGCATCCCATCATATTTTTTAGGATTTCAGTAGCCTCTTTTACGGCTGCAATGTCCTAAAGTTTTAGTAAACATTTCTTTCTCGAAAAACCATATTTTCTATAAACTACCCAACTTGATTGCAAATCAAGATGATTTGCCAAGGTCTTTTTCAAGGCATTTATGTATATGTATGATATGTAATATATATGATATCAATAGTATCATAAATAATGATTTGCCAACAAGTTTGGCATGCGGCAGTAACGTATGAAGCTGTATCTCTTAAGATTATCATGTGAAACATGTAGGTATCATTATTAAATACAATGCCTTTTACAGATATACTATAAAATGTTGTTGTTGCATTATGGATTAAAACTATAATTAAATTATTATAAAATTGTTGAAGAAAAAGAAAAATAACTCTGATACTTTTTGTTAAACAATACAATTGACTTTTCCGAATCTTTTTAATTTACAACGTTTGTCGACAAATCTTAAATATAATATACAATCCAATACTAAAATATAAATATTATGTGTACAATATAAAGCAAAAAAATAAAATAAAGGGAAGAGCTCATTTGGCATCATAGAATTTGTCCGCATCGCTGTCAGTGGGGAAAGTGCCCAAAATGCTGGCAACGTTAGATGGCAATGCTGATTCTTTGACCTAAAAAATTACCAACCCTCTGGTAACTTAAAAACTCAACCAACCGCTTGGCGATGTTTCGAAATACTCGATTAGCACTCGGACCCCCCGGCCCTAGTGTTTCAACCCGAAACGGCTCTAATGTATAGCTACTTACCAATAAGGTTGTTTTATTTGCGTCGTCTGAGGTTTTCTGCTCCTGCAGCAGCCGCCCGAGCACAGTCTTCCTGTAATGATCCCAATAATGATAATTATGAAAGCAGTCCAGCCAGACGCCATTGCCAAATCAACGGGGTGGTCATCTTCATCATTAACAAGTAAGTGCAGAAACTCAGGGGTAATAACTAAAACCTATTGGAGTGGAGCACCGTGGAGTTCCTTGCCGGCTCTTCTCCATAGGAAACGACCAATTGGAACCGTGCACCTAGCTTCTGACGTTTCATAAGTGCCCATGTAGGTTTATGTGAAATAAAATATTTTGATTTTGATTTTATTAGATGACCAAAAATTACAAGGTGTGAATTACTTGTCCTGTGCAATCTAAGAAAATTGTCTTTACATCCATATGCACATCTAAGATAGACATAGTAACTGATTATCTCCATCCTGATTAAAATTTAAAAGTACGTAGCTTTTTCCATTTTTTTTATTTACTAGCTGATCCGACACGGTGTCCTGTCAAAATGTCAATAATTCCTACTAAATTCCCATCCCACCCAATTTTAGTTTAAAAATTTGAATAGTTGCCGGAAATATTGGAACAAATTTTCCAATATTTCCGGCAACTATTCAAATTTTTCTTTTCATAACAAGCAGATTCGGACTTTTTTATTTTTCATTGCTAAGTCTGTCCTCGCCGTTCTGAAGTGATGCGCTCACCAACGGACAGCATTTCACTTATATTATATAGATTATTTATTTTATTTTGCAAAGAATGGAGCTAATTCTGGTAACATTTTGGATTCTCAGGAAGCAAAGGGCGTTCAGAATTAATGGAAGCTGGTTTACCAGATATTTAACCTTACCACCTGACATTAAAACTTAGTCATCTATTACAACACGCGCGAGCTATGTACAATCTATAAATAACTAAGGACCACATGGTTTTGAAAACCACGTGTCTAGCTCTTAAGTATTTAATAGATTTTTTCCAAGTAAATTAACTTACTCATATAGATTGAATGAGATAACTAAATTAATAATTTAACTTCCAAATATCTATCAAAGATTTTTTTTACAACATTTCTGGTTTACACTTTGTTAAAGGAAAATAATACGGCGAAATCGTAAACCAATACGAACCGTACCAATTTAAATAAATTATCACTTCAAAAAATTAATCACCAACCACCAAGAATGCGGTGTCAAAACCCATAATAATCGTGCATTAATACCGTGCGCGTGCGCAGAGCACCTGTTCGGAATGTAACGGGACGCCATGTTGTTGACGGTACGTCCAGTAATTAAATGTGCAAAAAGAATACAATGAAGCATACCTGTTAAATTAATCAAGAACTAAGTGATACGACTTTACGGGTATTCGAGATAAAAAGCTGAGTTCGACTCCTGATAAGGGGCTGATAAGGTTGGTTAAGGACGTATTAGCTTCATTAAGGTCTCTCTGATCTAAAGCTTCATATCCACTAGAGGCCGCTTCAGCAGTTTCAATCCTCAAACGAAGACGTAGTCTCAAGTAGAGGCACGGTGCCCCATGAGACAAACGTAGCATCAGGACGAGCCTAATTTATAAGTGCGAATGTAGATGACTATATGGAAAGGGGCAGACCACAGATGGATGGATTGTGTGAAAGAAGATATGACTATATGAAGACAGTAAACACTGAGATGATTCTTTCTTCTTTTTCGTGTGGTTAGTGACTAATCTGGTGTCAATTTTTAAGCCACCCATGGGCCTCTGACTTGGGAAAGAAAGAAAGAAAATACATTTATTTACTTGTCTTCACATGCCGTCGAGAAATAACACTCAGGCATCCTGCATTCCTCACGATGTTGTCCTTCACCGTTTTGAAAGCAGGTGATAATTATACAATAAGCACATGAATCCAAAAAGTCAGAGGTGCGTGCCTTGGGTTCGAACTCGCCTATTACTTGGCAGTCCGATGGTCACCACTAGGCTAGACATCACTGCTGTACTGAGATGATAGCAAAGATGACCATGAATACGAGTTATATTTTGTCGCACTTTTAGTAGTTCTTAGCACCGCCACTTCGACCATCACCTTCACAAGGTCATCGGCCCACCTTGTGGAAGGCCTGCCAACGCTGCATCTTTCGGTACACGGTTGCCACTCCAGAACCTTTGTTCCCCATCGGTCTTCTGTTCTGCGAGCAATATTCCCTGCCCACTGCCTGCTATTATTTCCTAAGGCTGCTCTAGTGGATATGCAGCTTAAGATCCTGGGGTGCTTCTAGTTCTGTTCTAATTATACACACAACATTGCCTGGGTGCGGGTGCATTATAAAACCATGAAGGCTTATCCTATTCTTATCATAATATTCAAATGAAACCAGTTGCAACACATTTGTACCGTGTGATCCTACCTCCTTAACAGAAATGGTATTAGATAAGGAAAAAACTTCGTTGAGTTTGTGGATATAGCAGAATAGGTTTCTACTGCACGGAGACTAGGAATAGGAAAATATGTGACATCCAACAACCCGCACTGGGCCCGCGTGGTGGTGTCATGTCCGCTCCCTCTACAGAGGGTGCTCACTGTAGAGAGTACCCGTGTCCCAGCGGTGTGAACATAATGGGGTGATTTTGCTATGGACGGAAAATATTGTTTTTTGGGTTCCGTATCTCAAAAGGAAAAAACGGAACCCTTAAAGGATCATTCGTGTGTCCGTCTATCACAGCCAATTTGCTCTGAATCTACTGGACCAATTTATTTGACTGTGATCCAAACATGGACGTGTAACGTAATTGTAGGAATTTTGAATATGGGGGTCACTTTTCATCATTTCTTTATTTCATAGTTTGATGGTCTTAACTGGTGTGCTTCGTCTATGCATAGGTAAGCATTCTCTCCGGCTTTGAAAAGAGGTAAGATTTTTATTATTTAAGCTCTTAAGATGATTTGAATGAAAGGGCTACGAACAACATTCATTTACGATAGTTTACCCAGAATTATTTGTTGGCACATTTTCCACCGGAGAATTGAGATTATTGTCACGTGGGCAGAGCCGGGAATTGCTAATATTTTTTTCCAAAAATACAGTTTAATCAAAATAATGCTGCTTCGTTTGTCTGGTGGTCACAAGCGCTACTACTGAATGTCAAGGTTCTGGGTTCGGCAAAGTGTTATTGTGTTTTCCATCTAGAATTTCTTAGTAGTAGCCCGGTTTCGATTTCTATCCGGTTAATGGCAATAGGCTCACCCCCTTTTACATGGGACTTAACAGAACTGGCGAAATATGGATAAACTATAGGTGCACCTCTGCCTAACCCTTAGGAGGAATACAGGCGTGATGTTATGTTTCCAAAAATAGTGCACAACCATATTTCAGTCATAGCACATGCCATTATATCAGCGATCTTAAGCGAAATTATAATGACACTTAATTACACTTATCGACACATCACAGTACTAAAATAGTACTCAAAAGGTAACAATCCATTGATAAAGAAGAAATATGGGCTATCTAATGTTCAAATGTAAAATTAAAAAGATCATGGATAGCTTTAGTAAGGGTGTTTGAAATATATTAGCGGCAATAACTTTTATTCTATGTAGTGCTATTTTTAAATGTGGTAATTGAGCTGGTAATATATTTAGCTTACGCTGCACTGTAGGCAGTGGAGGTCCAGTCGTCCCGACTAACGAGTTGTAAGTCGTAGGTTCGAACCCTGACAGACGCTTTACTTTGTGTACATTTTTATATCACCACTGCTCTCATAACGGTGAAGGAAAATATTGTGAGGAAACCGGCATGTCCTAGAACCAAAAATTCGAAGATATGTGCCATCTACCAACCCGCACTGAACCCGCATGCCCACTTCGGCATTACGGCCCACTCCCTCTCACAGAGAGGAGGCCTGTGTCCTAGCAATGGGAACATTATAGGCTGATTATGCTTTGTCCAATAAAACCTCAAATACTCTATTTTGATATGAAACACTAAATATTTATACACACATGCGTGATGAGTTCTCAAATGGTGAAAAATATTCAGCAAAAATTTCTGAAAAGGGTATTTGGCACCATTTGTAACCAGAACCCTGAAAAAACCTTGCAAAATCTTGAACAGGATCGGTAAATTTGATTCAAGACTAGTCATAATTATTTAATTAAAATTGTGATGCAACTTAATTATTGCCTAGGAAAGCTTAAAGACAGCGCTATCTAAAGGGATTATAGTGAAACTTACAAATCTTTGTCTCTAGCAATCAATCAATCTGCCTAGCCTTTTCCCAACTATGTTGGGTTCCGCTTCCCGACTTACCGGATACAGTTGCACCAGTATTTTACATGGAGCGACTGCCTTTCTGACCTCCACAACCCAGTAACAGTAACAGTGGGTAATATGATACCCCTTGGTAAGACTGGTAGTCAGACTTTCAGACTTCTGACGAGTCGTAACGACTGTCAAAGACCTACAAATGACTGCGGGGACCAACGCCTCTGTCTCTAGCATAAGCTAAATATGTTGTTGTTGTTTATGCCTTAAAGTATACAACGACGTTTTATTGTATTAATATACTTTTGCCTCCCGTTTAATACTTTATGAAAATTTAATTATTTATTCTAGTCTAGTCTTAATTTACGATATTAAACTATACTTTGAAGGCTATTTATAACGATAACATAATTTTCTTTTGACATTGCTAGTTACAGCTGCTTTGTGGTATTGCTAAAACTGTACTTTGTTGACAACGTAAAAATAAACAGCAACACATGATAATAATTCTGATGAGTTAAACTTTATATTTATATTTGGTTAGATACGAGGACCAGCCATCATTACTCCTAGCATAAAGATTTGTAATAGTGATTACATAACGCTGTAAGGCTGTATATTATGTACGAATTATCATAGAAACACGTTTCTGCATGTCTTATTGGTGATAATTGTTGTATATAACTGTGTGACATTCATTGATCAATGGACAAGCCACAAAGGCGAGTTTAACCCAAAATTGAGTTTTCAGCATGTTTTTTGACACCAAACCTCAATTCTCTATTGTTTATTGCATACCATAATGTATATAGTTGGTAAGGCAATAATTATATTATAAGTCACCCTGTAGGCCACAGCATAGATCAAGTAGAAGAGGAATAACAAGTGTTGAGATAAATTGTATTATTAGTTAAGTAGTTAGTAAGTTATACCTACTGCTTTATTAATACAGAATATATTATTCAGTCGATATCTTCATTAATAGCCATGAGCCTTCCAAAACACCAGCGGGCTCAGAATAGAGTCCTATTCTTCAACAAAAGTCAAACTTGTAAACATGTTCGTACAATTTCAACAGGTATGTCAATGCCAAGTCCAACCTATCATCCAACATAACCCTTAAAAGGCTCGCCCCAATAAATAGGTCACTGAGCAAGCCTGCGAGCCGGCTTTCAACCTGTCAGTGTTTATGCGGTCCAGGCCAAAACAATGCGTTATTGATATCTTTGCCTTTGAGCGACTCTTACGCACCTTGTATGCTTTATGAGTGGGACACAATAGTCTTGTGTTAGTGGGGGTGGACATCTGCTTATCTTGATAGTTGATGGGGGCATGATAATTATGGGAAGTTATGTGAGTGAGTTTGGAGTTTAATTTTTAACTTATTTAAGTAAGTCCGGGAACCGGCGTGTCTGAGAGATATTTCTCGACGGCATGTGAAACCAAGTCAGAGGCCCATGGGCGGCATAAAAACTCTGACACCAGGTTATAAGTTATAACCACATGAAAAAGAAAGATTTAAGAGGGAAGAGGCTTTATGGAAAGAAGATGACTAAAGAATCATGACTAAAGATTCATCCATTCTGATGGATTAAGTTCATAAATAATATAGCTAGGAAGAAAGTCAACAAAAGGGAGTCTTAAATGACGACTGATACAACGATGTATGGAAGAAAGTAACTTACCTACTCCACTAAATTCCGAATAAGCAAAGCTAAGGGCAAAACTGATGATGACTATGATTCAGAGCTTTCTTTCACTTTCGGCAATGTTAATATTAAATATAGATTTTGTAGTGGTCATGTGCTGGAATTACTGTCTTGGGTTGTGTATGTCAGATGGGCAGTCGCTCCATGTAAGATACTGGTATTTAGCTGCATCCGGTAAGACTGGGAGCCGACCCCAACATAATTGGGAAATGGCTAAGTAGATTGATTGGATTCTTATAAATCCAATAAAATTGAATTTCATGAACAACAACACCGTCTGCATTCCTTATAAGTAGGCGCCGCTACCCATCATATTCCAACATAATAGGGGCACACCACCAATTAATAAAACAAATCTCTACCAAAAATCTCCCACAAAAAACTATGATGTCCCAAAAACAGGATTGAGCCACTCAACAATATTGATCATGGCAACCCGTATTACACAAACATTGGTGCATTGTTTACCAACACATAAAGATATGGCCAATGTTTGTGGGTGGTCTGAAGCACGTGCGTTTTCAAGACACCCCTAGCTTCCGGAAGCGTGGTTGTGGTTACAAGGGTACTTTATAAATTATTTTGTGAAGCTAATCAGTTTATCATATCAGGCAAGATCGATGGGAAGTGAACATTTGATTAAGATAACGAAATTGTTTGATATTAGATTAGCTTTTAATTAAAATGTGGTGTAATGAGTTTTAACTGTAATTCAAAACGCGACTACTAGTATTCAGAAAATTAAACTGGAAATGTCTAAATTAAATATTGAATCGTTAGTAAAATGAAGTTAAAAGTAAAATGAAGTTAAATTATGAAACACCTTTTTATTAAAAACAAATAATATTGAGCAACGCGCACTCGAACCACTTTTAGTTTTTAAATAGTTCCCGGAAAATCTTAAAACATTTCGGTACTGTCAGAATGCTCTGACAGTGACAGATAAGTATTCTAGCTTAAGTTATAAGTGCCCAACTCACACGCAGTTTTATAAGAATACCACAAAAATTCTTGCGATTCGCGTAAGACCTTACAAAAAACAACGCCATCTTTAGCTCACATGCCTTGAACATAATCCTAGGCTTCAAGCAGCTGCTCAAAACCGCTATCATCAAAAATATTCATTTCACGCGGTTATTCCAAGAAATCACGTGCGCCTACGCCGCTTTTTTTCCAAAAAGGTGTCGCATGTCTACTTGTACGCGCTTGCGATTTTTTTCAAAGCAGCACGTGCTTGTTTTTTGTCGGCTTCCATGTCGGTGCCATACATCTGTCGAGGCAAGCTGTGGTTTTGGCTATAACCCAACAAACTACCAAAGACTCCCAAAATCTTCGACATAACGTGAGAAGAGGTGCTTTTTAAATCGGTCGGGTGTCGTAATTTGCAACATGATGCTGTTTCTCGTACCTGCTATGCATCTGGTGGTTTTTGGTGCATCAAAAATAGAACGCTAATGTTAAAATTTTGCAGCCGGTGGAGAAATTTGGCTTTCTTATGGTTTTGGCACGTATTTCCGCCAACTGCTGTTTCCGCGGGCCCTGATTTGAGGCAGGATAATTTGGGTCGGGGCCAGGATAACGACCACATACATGATAATAAATGCAATCTTGAGTTTATTTAGACTTTATTTTGAAGTCTGGACAAACAACAGTCCCTTGGATAT
This sequence comes from Eupsilia transversa, assembly GCA_914767815.1. Taxonomy (NCBI): domain Eukaryota; kingdom Metazoa; phylum Arthropoda; class Insecta; order Lepidoptera; family Noctuidae; genus Eupsilia; species Eupsilia transversa. The sequence continues at coordinate 7,174,128 of OU611893.1, read as the reverse complement.
AATGGTTAGGTAACTGAATTCAGTTTATGTAAGTGTTTAAAAGTGCACTTATTCATTAGAATACACTAACTCCCTTACTAATAAATGTATTTTATCAGGTGAATAGTTACACACCGATTTCTCTCTCAGTCGTCAGTAATTTGACGTTCGAAAGAAGAAGACGAAGCGTTGTGTAACTATACAGACGTTATACAACGTTTATTAGTAAGGAGCAATTTACTGCAGTGACAAAAATAACTACAAAAAATAACTACAACACTGGTCTGGTCGGAGGATCCTCCCATTTCAATAGAGGATGAGTGAACTTTGCACCCTGTTCCTCATACCCCTAAAGTTTTATAAAGGGTAAAGCAAGTATCAAAAGCTACCCAGGGAATTGGCAATCTAGTTTCATCCTACTTACCACTTCCTGTCATCATATCAGCTGTATATAATCGTACCTATAATCTATTGAAAAATCAAGAAACACAGCGGCGCGGGCGCCTCGGCTTCATTATAACAAACAAAAAATAACGAAAGAATCAGTAATAAAAATACTCATGCATAATAAATACAAGAAGTTAATCAAAGTAATTACTTCTATTGCCATCAATAGTTATTGAAGAATATTCCATCAATTCGTTTATTTATTCTTCTTTTATATGTTAAATCAAGAAAGAATGCTCATATTACAGCCATTGAATCACAAAACTAATATGGTGGAGACATTTTACCGTTTTTTGAACACAATAGTAATGATCTTGTATAGATGAGTATTATTCACGTCAATCCATCAATCGTAACTTGGATGCCACTTAATATTTGGTTTCTTTTTCATACAAATTCGAAACTAAACTTTATTTGAGTTTGAAGACGGTCGTCTACTACTACTAATACTAAATCCGTATAGACGGTACTTACAACAAAAAAATCGTTTTTTACATTTTTTTTGTCTTTCTATCTGTTTGTCCCGGCTAACCTGCGAAACGGCTATACCGATTTTGACGAGACTGTCACTGGCACTAACTGATGTTATAAGGAGTAACTAAGGCTACTTTTATTTTAGAAAAACAATTAAGGTGATTATATAAGATACCATTCGTAACTAATATATACCTAATTAAAGTACGTCTATTACAAAATGGCTTTCGTTCTCCAAGTTGATTAATTCTATAAAAGTAATACAATTCTAAAATTAAGTTGACGAATATGGCAAACATTTTTGTATGGAGAAGCAACAAACTCGTCCCTTCAGGACACCCCTCACATTACCATCTCAAAACTAGTGACTACCATAACAATACCACGAATAATATCTACTAAACCGTTACGCATCCATTCAATTTTTTCAAGACGCATCCTGGGATGCACAATAGTCCATAAAGATCACGTGAAAACGATATGATCTCTAACCAACTCTTGTTGTGGTGGCCATTGTCCCACCGAGATATCTATCGATGTATAATCGACTAAAAAAATAAATTGATTCAGCGACATTGATCGAGTTCAAGCTCAATGAGTATAGCGATTGTAATGCCATATTAGATTAGTTTTTACCTTGTTCGGAGTATAATGGTGGGATTGTTGGTTTGAGACTAGGATCGTAGAAATGTGAGATGTGGTATGACAACCTGTAACTTGGTAACTCTTCACCTGCCCAGCCATTTTCATCTTTGGTGGAGTTGGGTTCCTGTCTTATTAAATAAGAATGAAAATTAAAAAATACTATAGTTACTCCATTTATTTTTGCATTATATAATAACGACATTTTTGGTGTCATATTGTTGAAATGACTGCACTGTAGAGTACTGTTTTTTAAATAAAAATAGTAAATAGATTACATTGATTGTATTTATCGTGAAATTACGGAGTTTATAATACGTTTATATCAAACTCAAAGCATTTATTTCAAATAAACCAATTACAGGCATTTTTGAATTGTCAAAGGGGTCGGTAAGTCACAAAGAAATAACGAAAGGGTATTAACCGTTATTTGTAGAGTGTTATAATAAATGGAGTTTAGAGGATCCGACATATGACCTCTACTTCTAAATAACAGGAGAATGTCAACTACTTGTGATGAGGGGTGACTGATAGAAATGACATGGAAACAGAAGACACTGTGCCGATCCGAAACCAATAGAAATAAGGGCAGGGTGATGATGAAGATCGAGTCAGTCAAGTTCGGGCGAGTCACCAATAAGCCGGTGTGAGGTGAGCTTTAGAGACTCTTAAGCCGGTTGCACACCAAGAGCTAAGCTAAGTTAGTTTAACTTAGCCGGTATACCTGAGGTAATTTTTCATACTTGTGTTCATAGTTTGCGGTCTGCACACTTGCATGAAAAATGACCTCAGCTATGCGAGCTAAGCTAAACTACCTAAGCTTAGCTCTAGGTCTGCAACTGGCATTATCCTATCTCCTCTTATATACTTAGTTAAAATGAAACCGAATTATGACGTTAGCCAATAACACAAACAATAACGGTTCAAGACTGGACATTAGAATTCGAATACTCCTGCTGTATTACCACATCTAACTGTATTGATTCTTCTACGGACTTCTACGGTCGAAGCTATTGAAACTGTTTATAGAACATTTACTAGCTATGAGAAAAGTGTTTTAAGAATAAACACTACCAGTTTAGTTATTGATAGAGAATACGTAATAACATTGTAAATATAATTCTTGGACGTAGCAGTTTTTATGTGCGAAATGGAGCTTGACTTTAATGTATTTTTTTGTAAATAAATAAAACTTAATTTTACACAAAAAACCTGTATTTCTAATGTCGATTATATCTTTCCACATTAAGTCTAATTGAGGTGCTAACTTAGGACCTAAGTAGTAGGTAAATATTGTAGACTTTTTAGTCCTAATAGGTATATCCGAGGAAAGATCCTTTCTGTGATTCTTCCATGTTTATCTATTGCTAACAATGTTTGATCTCAAAGAAAAGAATCAGCCCGATCTTTACCTATCACAAGTTCATTTCATAATATCTATTCTGCAGATATGATGAACCAAAATACTTTGAAACTTCTTGTATGAGAATATCAAAATTCAAGTAGAATAATCACTGACTCCCCCCTTGTACAAATATCCCGTTAAACTATTTGATCCATATGAATAAATTATCAAAAATAGCAAACAATACATACACCATCCCTATAGCATTGTTTAACATTGTCATACAAAGGATGATAAAATAATTCCGTTACACGAAATAAGGTTTAATACCACAAACTGGGACTATTGAATATGCGCACAATACCTTAAAGTGTACACCCAACTTTACTTTTGACAGCTATCAAATTTGACATCCGTCAAAATTCAACCTTATGTTGTACAAAATAAGGACTGTATGTTTTGTAAAGAGTAGTGCATATACAGTGGTTTTTATATGTAATAGCGTTTTAATAGAGTGAAGTAAAGTCGTCCTTGCGTTGTCCCATTGTCTGCAATGATAGCAATACAAAAGATTGCATTCTACTTCTCAAAGATTTGCTCAGCATTCCCTTGAAGATTTTGATATATTGGTGGCCAGCTGGTCCTATTATGTTCACTTTAGTGTAGTTTATATGCTTTGGTACATAAATTAACGTTAATCGAGATTCATTGATAATGTAAGGGTGGTTTTTATTCATTGATTTTAAATATAGCTGGAAACAAGATTCGAAAATTTTAATGAGCGAATGGCTCATAAAAATTTTCGAATCTTGTTTCATTGATCTGATTCAAATTTAAAAAAAAACATTTTAAAATCAAATTTAATGCTGGCAGGCTCGTCTGTATAGTTTTAATTAAAAAAATACATGATTTTACCTTCTCCAAATTATTATAGACCGTCTTAACTAAGTGGCAATGTAAACTAAAAAGTGACAATATAAATCATTTTTCTTGTCAAAAATTACATAATTATTTATAACCTCATTAATTATAAACTCTTCAGTTTTTTAGGCACTAACATTCTTTTAATAATAATTCCAAATAAAAGCTCTGGTATTTAATTCAGTAAGTAGTGTAAATTATAGTTAGTTGTGTTAAAATTGTAAAAAAAACAATAAGATTATGAATAGAATAGAAAGAACACGTATTAAAGCTCTGGTATGCATGTCACGTCCCTAATAAGACACTATTATCTACACTTTCAATTATGATAAAATATATGATACGGTTGACAGTTTTATTAATACTATAAAATGACATTTTGCATATTTCGAAGACATGCTATTAAAAGTAAATGAAATGTAGTTGGTATCTGTTCAGTACCTATTAAATTATGTTCTTTATTCATTTAATGGGGTTTGAAGAATGAAGCAATTTAGTTAATTTTATGAACATTTCGTTGTGTCAATCAATACCTATATAATTTACAATTTTGTTAATCATTTTTACAGAATTATGATACGTAGCCGCGAAAGTAATAAGCTTTAGATAGACCCCTTCTTGTGAATTACGAATTTTCTATTATTCCCGTATTGATGTTTTCAAAGCTATTCATTAATTTATTTTTAGGTTGAAATTAAGACTGTTATATCTTTATCAATAATGAAGCGAAGACGTCATAGCCTTGCATAATAGAAAAAAAAAGGTACCAATGGTAAATAAAACAATTCGTTTTTGTTTATAGGAACCGAGCATAAGTCGAAGATTTTTTTAAATTGATTTGATGTGCCCTCTTTATACCATGGTGGGCAAAGGTACCCCATAATTTTCCACTTTTCTTTATGTTATGCCTTCTCTGGCCAATCGGTCAGGAACGAGTCCAAATGGTTACGCTAGCGTTTCCTAGGCCTGCTATCTAATTGCGTTAAACGTTTTCGTAAACGATTCCCACTAATCTAGTTAATTTTGACAGTTCAACAGCATTCAATGCGTTATTTACGTTGCTGAGCAGATATTTTTTTCGAACTTATGAATCAATGAATTATCAATCAATTTCAAACCGATCCAGATTGCGATTGATCGTGTATTACTCAATTAGGGTGCAGCTTCGGTGACGACGCCCGTCTTCCGTACCCACTGTGTGACAAGTTTAGTTTATGGAAAATGTTTTATCGTCAAAAGCCATGCAGATTGTCTGGTGCCCATGCGCTTACAGCGTATAGCACAGTCTGCTCTACTGCTGCGGTGTAAGTGGCCCTTATAACTTCTGGGTGCAGACTCCAACTGACCCGGGCTGCTCTGGCCAGCTGCTTATGCATCGCTATCGCCTTCTTACTGACGATACAGCACTTTTACTTGATCTTTTTCTAAATTTAAACGGATCTACTACCGCTTACTTCAAAGCTAAGATCACAAATCCAGCACATTTTATCAATTAAAACTTCCATATATCACCCCTAAATACGTAGATATAAGGGTGATATTCGCTTCTCAATCAAACCCGGAACATATCGTGACTGTGACCATTTCTTCAGCGATTTAGCGTTAAAAGCTAACGCTAAACGCTATTTAACGATGTTACACACAAGACCATATCATTCATTAATATGGCACGCGACTGAGTGCTCTTGTCTAGTTTGGAGATCCTTAGGCAAAGTTATGAAACCCTTTCCTATTAAGAACTGACATTGCATCAAGCCTTTTGTATTGCAGAAATGACCCAAAGGGTTGGGACGGGTCTTCGAAAAGCGAGTAAGAAGTTGTAAATTCGACCCCGCTGGTATCATGGCAAAATATGTGGGTAGGCCAAGGTAGGCCGACGACCTGATAAAGGTCAAATTTATGGAGAAAAACGCATAAAATTGAAACTCATAAAAAAATGAATTTTTCGCTTAAAAAAATTCTAAGTATATTTTCCGTTATTTTCATCGAAATGGAATAATTTTTGTTACAGAAAAAAAAAAGTTAATAACATAAAAATAGTTTTATTCCTCCATAAATGAGAAGTTATGTTGGAAATTGATAATTACAAAAGTTTTAGATATTTTAAATATCTACAACTTTTACACTTAGGTAAGTAACTTTTTCCGATAGGAGTTTAGCCGGAAATCGTAAAAATCATTATTCACCCTTCAAAACGACTATTTCCCAACTTGGACGTTCACCAAGTTCTCTCCATTCTTTTTCATTTACTTATAATTTATACTAAATCCGACCAACCACAAACTACTAAATTGTTTTTATTCTCTCAAATATATTTGGCCCACATCTTGCATAACGAACGCAAGAAACTTGCACCATTTAATTCAATTACAATAAAAACGCACAGAATAAAGAATACAATTTAATGAAGACAGCTCTTTAATTCCGAAAGTGCTATATTATTAAGACCTGCACAATCACTTCCCAAGTCTTTGTATTGCAAAAGATCTTTTTTCCCACAATTTGGAAGGATTAAAGTCAGCAGGATATTGCCTAATCTCCGCTTACATAATTAAAACGTATGATATTTAAATAAACGAGATACACAATGACATTTTGTTTTGGGTTCTTTATCGGAGTTAATGTACCGAAGATTTAAAAATCCTTGGGCAAATGTTTGGGATTGTTTTATTTAATGGTTATTTTTAAAAGGAAGTTCAAAAAGTAATGTTGAGAATATCTAAGCAGTCAAATAATATCTAATCTGCAGGATTGATCTGGTGGATTTGTGCGAACCGGACATTATGACCATCCTTTTGGAATAATTCAATCGTTCTTATCGTCGGAAACGTATTGCAATCAAAATTTTATCACTGCCTTCTTTTGTAGTAGTTCAAAAATTCTCCTATTTTTTTAATGACGGGTTTAGCTTTAACTAAAACATAAGCACATTCTCTAAAACATAAACCGTAACGACACAATTCCGAAATATTGCAGAAAAAATGCCTACGGAACCACATATTTTGCTCACAATGTCCCACTTGCCTCCACATTGATACAGATTCGTCACACGAATTGTTACAGTTTTTATTATCAATTTTTTTAACGGTCATAATAAATAACGTTATTTCTAAATACTCTAGTATTATTCGTATTCATTGCTCCAATAGAGTGAGGTGTTATAAATTGATAAATTCCATACATCACGTTATACAATGTGTTATAGGTTCATGTTGTGTCATTTATGGTCATGGCAATAAAAAATATCTCCATGGCATTCTTGGGTTCTTTAAAACGTTCGAAATCTGATGGCCCAGGGCCCAGGACTGAAACAAAAACTCAAACTCAAAGTCTTTATTGCATTCATGCAACAAGATGCTACTAAGTCTCATATCGACACAAATTATGTAAAAGCAGCTGGGCCTCGCGGTTTCACCACCATTAGTTTCGAACCCGTGGAAATATCGGGATAAATATCCTTTGTCCCAATCCAGGTCTACCCATGTGCCAAATTTTATCACTTTCGTATTTATCAAAATGATTAGTTTTGAAGTTCGGATTACTAGGTACCGATAGGATTACTGATTTGCTATTTATTTATGTACTTGCATCTGCAGCTGCATCCGGTTAGACTGGAAGCCGACCCCAAAATATTTGGGAAAAATCTAGGCAGATTGAGTTAGGAAGTTAGGATTATGGCAATTCATTTTGCCATGGTATAATGCAAGGAAATATAATTATACCTATGGTATAATGTTAGCCAGTCAGCAATGTAGTGACTATTTCCACGCACATATTTGAACGCTGTGGAAGCCCGTGAAATATTTATGAAATCCGTAATCGATCCACCATTAATTTAAAATAGTCAGTGGAATACGTCGCATATACGCCCGTGCTGTTGAACTTTTTGAACAATTGCAGAAAACACAGCTGATGCCTAAGCAGTCTTACTTGCTGAGCAACAAAGACTTGCGAAGTTCCTGCAGATATCTGCAAGAGCTTCGCAAACCTTGCACGTGTTGGCATTTTTTTTAATTTGTAAGACCAGTCTTTGAAAGCGCTCCAGTAGTTCAAGCTATTGTACCTGCGTAAGTTCCTATTCTTCATTGTTCTTCAAACTTGATATCAAAAACCTTTGTCACCGCTGGACGCCAATCAAACTTGTATGAATCTGTCAAAAGTACTCATTGTCACTTTGTCACGACAATTTCCTTTACATAATCTAGTACCTACCTATTCTTCAAACCTTCAAAATGCTTTTCGAAAGTTTTTTGCGTAACCCAGGTAACCGTTAGCACGTGTTACGACGATCTCGCTCCCACGGTCCTTGCGCAACCGCAGAAAAGATTTTTTTTTAGATAATCCTTAAGAAAAAATCGCAAATACAACCTTTTCACGTGTGCGAAGCCTTGGGAATCAGCTGATTCGATCCGTTTGACTGCGCAACCTAAATTTAACCGTATTTGTGAAGTGTTTTGGTTGATATTTGAATGCTGTTGAATTGTAGGTAGCCATAGGTAATGCCTTGTAAAAATATTTCTTCAAGTTTCGATTAATGTAAGTCATGTACAAGAAAAATGCACGTGCAAATACATTATTATTACGATGTAGGTGAACACAAGTACAGCTGATTTTGCACATACAAAAAACTATTTTTGTAAAGGTCTAAGAACGATGTGAATTCTCCGCAGCCTCTGACAGTCTGGTCTCCTCAGCTGAGAATTCACATGGTATCACATCCATGACACATACCAGTTTTTGGTTTATGCAATTTCAGGTGTGCATGTGATTTAGAAATAATATAGAAACTACCTGATAGTAATCTTTTCTTTATTGCGTCTTTGACTACATCCTAATTCCCAAACACTCTTCAATCACACTTCGAAAGATTTCGAAGGAAATTGCTAATCCATTACTACATATATTTAAACCTCGTCTGCTCAACAACGAAAGCATTTATTTATCATTATTTTACATTTTCCTTTCCTTCAAAACCTCAATTGGCGAAAATATTCCAGTCTTATTATTTGTTCGAGTCGTTTGGGGTCCGAGTACCCACTAGGTTTTCCAAGACATCGCCAAGCGGTTGATCGACTCTTCACATGGCCAAAGAATCAGCATTGCCATACAACGTGGCAATACTGCCAGCCTTTCGGGCAGCAGCGAGGTGTGTTGACAGCGATGCGAACGAATTTTTTGATGATCTTTCCCCTCCCCTCCCCACAATTATTATTTTAAGTCTGTTAGCATATTAATATGTAAATACTAACAAAGTAAATACCTAACTCAATGAATTTTGCTGAACTATCAAAATGATGACATTGCCATTTTAAGTGGGTACGCAATTACAGGACTGACTTGTGTGCCAAGTTTTGAATTCAATAACTGAAATCATGGTCCCATGAAAGGTGTGTATCGTTATGAGGTCCGCAAAGCAGCACTGCAGGGCAAATGCTGCTTCTCATACAGAGAAGTCACGAGCATTGATCACCACGCTTGCTCAAGACGAATATTGTTATCGTATTTGCAAATTAATGATCTTTATTGAAATCGCTTCTCGAATGATCGATAAAGTAACGCGTTAAAGTCAATTGATTTGATCGCTCACGATTATTAACGCTAAGAGTGACTCGTAAAACCTAAAAATATAAAGGAAATACCACTGTCTTAATTACAAATAACAACTATAACCAAATTGCATTTATCCATAATCCAAGAACAGAACGGAAAATTAATTTCTATTCTATCACTTGTAAAAATGTTGGTTAAAACTAAAAAAACTAAATAGCTCCTTACATTTAATTTATCCTAACACTTATTTCACTTGAAATATCACCCCCATACGTCCAACTTTATCGTACTTGAATAACTTGACTTCCTAAAGAGCATAGAGCTTATTACTGAACTCTCAACTCCCAAAGCTACTGAAGTAAACTTGATAGTTAACGTTCGTTAGCAGTTAGTTCAAAACTTACTCGTTAAGAACTTTACCAGGACTGTGACATTAAATTGTTCATACTTCTTACCTCGTTAAGGGAATTAGCTCAAAACTTAGTGCTTCCTAACGAAGTCCAAGTTAAGTTCGAAGTTATTCTTTACTTGGCTTAAGGATAAGGAGTGATAATTAGTGAGTGGTAGTTCTTATCTCATCTCTTAAAACACAAAAACTACTGTCTTTCTCTAACTTGCATGGCTTGCATACTTTATTCTAAAATCTTTCAGAGTCCTCAGTTCACCAGTCCAAAAAAAACAAATTGATTTCTAGTTAAAAAAATTATTTATGTGTTTTGTGTTTTTAATTTTTATTTGATTAAATTAAATTAATTAATAATAATGAAACATTTTTGTTTTTTTTTTAATTTTTAATTTTGGTTTAGTTAATATTATTGTATCTTCACTGTACATTACTTAATTGATTTTTGTTATCCGTAGAAATATAGTGGATACAGTGATATAGAAATATAGTGGTGGAGTACTGTAACCATCCTTAGATTTAATTTAATTTTATTATTGTGGAATCCTCACTGTACAATTGTTTGTCTTCCAAAATAAATAAATAAATTCTCATGCTAGCTTTTTGATAACCTACTGTTGGATCTACCCTTAAGTTTTGGGCCGTTTTCATCTAGTGGCTTCATAATATTTTCGGAAGATTTAGTGGATTCATTTGTGGATATCTTTCAACGCTTTTCTTTCTACTGCATGGTCCCAAACTCCTTATTCTAATGTACTCCATGAAGCAAAAACTGGCCAAACAGTCTCAGACGAATCTTGCTCCCGTAAATAACATACTTATTCTTCCATAAATCTACCTAGAACTGAATAAACACGAAACACAAAGACTCTTTCAACAGACCTTCTTAGATCCTTACAACAATCAGCCGTTTCTTTAATTTTTTCTGTCACCTTATCTAGAAAAGGACGGAGAGTATATTCTTTGGAATTAGAAAGAGATGCAGGTAAGATCGATTTAAGTGATGCAGCTGCTGCTAGTGCCAGGTAGCTGTATGTCTTGAAGAATCTAAGCCTATTTATTTTTTGAGGAGCTTTTTAGATTAATGAAATTCGGAATACAAATGATAATATTGGGAAAGGGTACGGGTTAAGGAATGGTGGCAGTGCTGTTGGCAGATGGGAAGAAATTGATTTTTTTAAGAGGGCCAGATGACGCTCTATCTTATCAATAAAGATCTAATTATTTCAAGACCTCCATAAACTAAGTACTGTGGTATATTAAGTGTCAACATTTAGCACCTCTTTTGAAGTCGTTAAAATTCATATTCAGACGTTCTTTCCTTACTTATTTGATTCTCGTACAATGTAGCGAGAAAACGTATCAAAGTGTTTTTCCTTTTGTGTTAGTTAAACAAGAAAGATCTTGCAAAAAGCAACTTTATCATCCAAGTCGAATTTGAAGATAGTTATCAGAATTGCAATCAATGTTAGAGGACTTGACATAATTATAATTATGCAGTAAACAGAATCAAAATAATCAATCAGGGTTTGTTAGATAGATAGATTCGTAAATCAAGTTAACATTGAAGACAAGTTATGAGAATTGCAGTCAATAATATTTGCTTTGGAATATTTTTTCGGGTAAACACGATATCGCTTGCATGCAATCAACAGGCGTCATACAACTTTTATCCAACTCCAAGAAAACTAAGTAATAAATAATGTTTGGGACAACACACGTCATGCATGATCAAGAAATTGTTATCAAAATATTTGAATAATAACACGTAAATACGTAGGCAATGATATTTTAAGTAAAAAGGGGTAGATAGGTTACCTACCCAACATTCGATCTTCAAAAAACGGCACATTAGAGAAAACACGTGGAAGCAGGACGGCATGTCATAATTATCGGGATCGAAAAAGAGACAAGACGAAGAAAACTTGGCTAATTAGCCAAGTTTTGACGTGTGTATTTTGATTAGAGCAATGAACAGCGCATTAACTGAATCAAATCTTTCTTCCTTCGGTAATAAATCGATACAAATCAACGCAAATTAAAATCATTAAAGATTTAAACGATATCAATTATTGTCCGTAAATTGGACCATGGGAACATATACTCTTATAAAAGGAATAATTACAATAAATGATTGATATCGAGAAAGTAGAAATCATAGGAGATCAATCGAAGACACTTTCTATGTCAGATCATCAGTCAACTACAAAAGAAATTGCTTTAAACGGACCAATTGTTGTCATACATTCATCGCGACAATTGCAAATGGCTACTTCGAGAAAATAAATCAAGCTGTCCGTCTCAGAGCCGACATAAGTCATATTCCTTATCACGCTATTGTGCGGAAGTTCGGAATTCAAACACCATCGACCAATCACGACGGACCATCTGCCGCGAACGGCGCGTGCGCCGATCTTTGATCGATCGCGCACTTTTGTGCGTGTGTGCGTGCTCCTTATACTATTTTTTTGTGTGTGAGCACGAATCTATCCCTTTGTGTGAACGTTTCTAAGATTTGGCAGATGGCACGTGCTCGTCTATGCTTCTTTTCGTACATCTGTCGTTTCTTCGACCTTTTTTTCTTAATCTTTTGGGATTTTTTGTGATTTTCGTAGTGGCATGTGTCGCTGATGCTGGGATGCAAATATGACGTTTTTGGGGAAAAAACGCTGGATTAAATTCGTGTAGGAAGCACATGGTGTTTGAAAAAATAAATCGTTCGGCACAAGTGCTTTGTTATTCCGTTCGCCATCTGCTTGCACCTTATTGTGAAGGTCTGTGATAAACATTGAATCCTTAGAAAGGTATATCAAGTAATCGGACACAGATCTAAAGTCAGGTAAAGGAATATAAGTAAGGTACTAAGTTTTCGTTCAAAAAAGTAAAAGGTGCACAGTACGTGCTTTTTTAATGCAATGTGACCTTTCAATGAGAGCTTTGTAAGTGAAGTAATGCACGACAAAAGGCTTTAGCTTTACAGGCTTACCTTCTAAAGATCGTCTTTAGAAAAAAACTTATTGTCATAACAAGTTACACGTCATTGCCGTGATGGAATTAATCTAGAAATATACTAACTCCCACACGCTCTCAAAAGTAATGATCTTGAAAACTCGTAGATTAATTTAAATTACTTAAGAAAGTTTTTACTGAAGAAAAAAATAATTTTCAGCAAGAACAAGATCAAGAAATTGCAATATTACGTCAGCATAACAAATAAATCTGCACAAGATCCAAAATCATAAAACAACCCACTAGCCAGCTAAATACAACAGCGGAAGTACCCCCACGCACTTAGGCTACATTCAGCGGAAACCAGTCCCATCCCCATCCCTTATGAAATACGAGCCCAAGGTCATAATGCACCTTCCATACTACCTGAACGAACAGGAAGTGACACAAAGCATTGCGCTTGCGCAAAAACCCACCGAATCTCATCTGCTCACTTCCGCAGGATACGGAACCGTCTGCGAGCGCCAGGAAGCGCGCAAAAACTTAGCTGCGCGAGCGCAGGTTGTATTGCGCTCCTCTTTGTTTATGGTCTGTTTGTATGTAGGTACCCGTTGAGTGAAATTGCAGGTGATGCCGTAAGTATCACACATGTTTGTTTTGTGAAATTACTTGTAAATGTTTTTAGTAATTTAAATGATAATTTGAGAGGTTTTTCATATGTATGCGGACGTTTATTTAACTTCTGTATCTTTATGTTTTATACCTTTTACATTAATTACATTTAGATAAAAATAATAAAGTCAGAATTCGCGGGCATAAGTATAAAGAACAAATAGCCACACAATTTGCTCTTATTTCTTTTACAACGAAAAATGCAACAAACTGTTAACTCACACGTAAACTAGACCTACTTATTGCTGCATTAAATGCCCACCTTCTTTAAAATATCATCCTTGTTTTCTGACAGCACTACCATGTAATTAGCCCTATAAAACCGACAATTAATATCGATTAATTAAAAACAAATATCCCGGCGAGCACATCACTAGGAAACGCACAGTGCTACCAACTTACTGCAACAAAATGTCAAAAACATTACCTAGATATAAATGGACCGCAATGTCGCCACAACTAAAAACAACGGTCATGTACATTAAGTTGCAATTTTATAAATGACTGCAAAATGCGAGATGGGTATGTGTGGTTGTGGTTCTGTCTGTTATTTGTGTAACATTATATTTATTTATTTCACGCACATACACACACACCCCCCCACACACACACTACGTCCTCGCAGTTAGTGTTAATTTAATATACCGGCACTAATTCAAACCCGCACCCCAATTTCGTACACACTTTCAATCACAATCTGAATGATTTTGAAGGATATTGCTAATTCATTGCTTCATATGTTCGAAAAATTGGTCAGGTCAACAACGTAAATAACGCAATGAATGTTGTCAAAATGAATGCCACAAAATTAAATCAGGTATTTCGGAAATACTCGTATGTGTTTCTTACTTGCTCAGTAATGGAACCAAGCTGTTGCAGTTAACTTTCACACTGATCAAATCTTCTTCACAAATCCTCACCTCCTCCTCAAATCCTCAAAACATTTAAAAGTAATTTAAACAAATCTATTCCCATAATGCCTCAGAAGATTTTAGTTTGGAAGTAAATTAGAAGATCCTCAAGCACTGGATGTTCCTAGGCTTAAAAATCCAGTGCGCAAGAATCTTCTTATTAAATCCTAAAAACAAAGCTCGTGCCTTCTCTGTATGAGAAGAGCCCTTTGCCCTGCTCCCACAGCAGGACAAAGGGCTCTTAGTAATAGGTTGGTATTAAAACGCACGACACTGAAAGGTTAGGCCACCACAGGATTTTGGCTAAAGTAAGTAGGTATGGTGTCGCTTACATCATCTTAGAGTAGTTGCATGACCTTGCTCCATTTTGATACCACGCATGATTGACAGCAACCCATAACTAAAAGTTCATGGTTTTTCTATTCATCAACGGACCTCTTAAAAATGGAATGTGATCGTCTCGCGGTAATGATGGCCGGTGTGCACGCGCCACCGCCATATACAGCCGAAGGTTTCCGAAGGTAGCCGAACGATCCTTCGTAAATGATCGACACCTAATTCTTATGGCTTTACCCAATTATCATGAAAGCAACAGTGTTGCGATCCCAATCGTATTGATAAAATTTTAATAAGATTGCTTGGTAATTGTAATTTGCATGCTGCTTTAAAATTGAATGTTCAGCTGCTTGTTAGCCTAAGCTGGAATTTGCTTGAAAATTGCGGATGTGTATGTAGCAGTTGTAGTAATTGGTGTAATAAACAATGTAGGAAGCTCTGTAATGTTTTCGTGGAACAGAAGTCTACTTTATATTTATTAATAGTTTTTTTTTTTCAGAAAAGGTTCCAATCTTAATGAAAGTAATTAATAAAGTATTCCTTTAAAACAACGCTATATCCCTTAAACATTTGGGAATATCCATCATGTGCGTAATATTCATAGGTTCTAATAAAGCCGGCATCGTTTATGTTTATTCACCATAGATTTCGGCAAAATAAGCAAAACAATACAGCATTTAAAAATATTTTCGACAAAACACGGTCGTGACATCCTCACTTTATAAATATCGTTCCAAAATTAAATATTTAAATTGCTGTCATCGCCGCCGATTTCAAAAACGAACGGACGGAAGTACAGGTTATTGTTTTTTTTTTCTTAAATCAAGTTACACGTAGAACAGATTCATTGGTGGTCGTCCATTACTCGACTAAATCGAAAAGCGACAAAATCGACGATGATGTCTATGAATGACGGGAATATTCAAAATAACTGGTCTGTGAACTGTTTTTTAACATTGAACTCAATCGCATAGTACGTGACAGCGTTCTGCTTAATTTGACTAAATTACGTAGTGTGATTTTTTCATATTTTTTCTGTGGGTTTCAGAAGTTTTTGTAGACATTATACGATTTTATGAACGCGGTAGGTTGTTTTTATAATCAAATAAGTCTCTAGGCTACGATCTAAATTACACGTCGGATTTAATTCGAGAAATAAACGTAATAAGATTCTTTGTTCAGAAAAAAATGGGGCATCGCGTTATGATGTCTATAATGATCAATAACCCTTCATCGATCGTGATGCAACGGAGTGAAAAAAAAACAAATTACCGCGTCGTGATTCTACCACTTAATAATCGTAGTATACACAGTATCTCACGACTACCTAAAAAAAAAATGGGGTGAAATAACCAGTTACGAGGCATCATTAAATGTTAACATTATTAAGTTACGATGGGTCAGACAGAGTGCATCATTGAAGGCTTTAGAACTAGCTAACCAGAGAAGTTTTTAATTGTTTGAGACAAATTGAATATAATGTAAAGGAAAATACATTAATTTAAGTCATGTTTTTGTAATTTCCATTAGACCAAGAATAAGTAGCATGATTTACTCTTTGATTTTTACTATAACATTTTTATGCATGTTACCAATGTATCCGACCCATCAACGAACCAATCAGCCCTACTCATATGAATATCGGCCGAACGATAGGTCCATTCGAAAAAAGAACGCAGTGATTTTTTTATCGAAAGCTGCGAACGGCTAGCAGGTGTAATCCACAATGAGGATTTGAAAAAAAGAGTTTGGAACAGAAGGCCTTTTTCCCACGCCCCTATCGATATTTTTTGAGTTTCGAATTCAGTACATATTTAAACTTGGAATTGCTTGGTGCGTTTCGTATAGGAAAATTGTATTGGTTGTGCAAACACAGTGAAAAATATGGAAGGTACTCTTTATTGCATACTAAGTTTCTCTAATATAATATATATTTATTTGGTCTTTTTCTTTTGTCTGACTTGCTTCCGGAGGTCTTGATCTATGAGTAAAGGCTAAATACAGGATGTTTTGGTCTTTATCAAAATTTATAAATTTTTAATGAGGGTTTTCGTAAAAAACACGTCACCTGTTGGCGCTACTTCGATATAAGGTCTTCCATTTATTTCGACAATGAATATAAAATTCGGTCATCAATCAGTAACGACTAAAGAAAACATTTATTTATTTATTGCATCTCCGAAAGAAGCTACACAATTTCATGCAAGTTTACACAGGTATTTTGCCACTTGAATAAAAAAAGACACCTGACAGGTACCCGGACCTGACATCTCAGTGCTGTCTCCTAGACGAGAACTTTCAGAAACATTCCTGTGGCGCTGATGATTTTCGTCGGTCGCAAAAAAAAAACTTATCCTTTTCCCAACTATAGGTCGGCTTCCAGTCTAACCAGATGCAGCTGAGCACCAGTATTTTACATGGAGCGACTGCCTCTCTGACCTCTACAACCCAGTAACTGGGTAATACGATACCCCTTGGTAAAACTGGTTGTCAGACTTACGATTACGGGCTGTTGACGATCCGTAACAACTGTCAAAGATGCACTCAATAATAAAAATCCGTCACAATAATATAAAATTATGATTTGTTTCCCAAAGTATTCTGTCTGTGTAGTTGTGGTGATTATATCATACATAATATAGGTACTTATAATATTTATGTGATTTTATCTTTTTGTTTGTTTCAGTCCAGTACTAACCCCGCAGGTTCTACATGAAGTTCAACAGTATCATCGAAGATTTTAGTTTTTTGCAATACACACTTGCTTTTCCAATTCACTTGGACATTGGCAGAATGGTCGACATCGGCTTTACTTGCCATATCATAATAGAATAGAATAGAAAACCTCCATTGTTTTGTACTTGTAATGTCAAACTTACCTTTATTATGGTAGATTGTGAAAAAGTTTTATTAGAGAAGCGGGTAGAAGAACAGAATATTTATGTGATTTTATCTTTTTGTTTGTTTCAGTCCAGTACTAACCCCGCAGGTACAAATAGTAAAGTTATTGATATTATCTTTGATGATATAAAGACTAGGTTGAAAATACTAGCCACTAAATATGTGAAATTGCCAATACATTGTTTCAAAGTGTCCTCAAAGTTTTGTTGCAACTAAAACTACTAACTACAAATACAGGATCTCTGATAAAATATAACATCGTTATGTCATAAAAGTCGCAAATTTTTCGACTTTTTGTCCTGATAATCATAATAATCCATAGGTGCATAAATATTTTCGCAAACCAAAACCTACATTAAGGCCATTTTATAAGTCGTCATAAAACTGGATCGAACTCTCAATGTTGCCAACATCCCGTTATTTCATCATCAGTATTGCCATAATAAATATATAATATTGTCCGCTAAACAAATATTGTGAAATAAAAATGTCATTTGCACGCACAACAGTAAAACAGTTGGTGTTTACATTCCGATATGAATTCGTAAAGTGATCGACAATATTTAGGCGTCTCTTACACCATGTTGTAGCGAGGAACTAAGTAAAGTTCCACTATATTTGTCACCCTAAGATTTTGAAAAACCGTTAGTTTATATAATCTATTGGTATTATTTCCGTTAGATTATAATCTAGCGAAGTTCACAAGATTGTACGGTGACATAATCAAAGTAAATAGATATATAGATAGATAAAATACTCTTTACTATGTACCTACACCATAAACATGTAGACACACCAAGAAACATGAATCAAGAGCATGCCATGCCCAAAGAAGGCTTGCTAATAGATTCTCTTGTGATTCATATCGTGTCGCTTTTCTAAGGTTGTTCTATTTTTGCAAAATTCTGATAAACAACTTCAAGCATAATAGACAACAATTGATTCAATAAAATAACACATTCTTTCTATTTCTATTAAAGCAAAAACATAAAAAAGAAAGACAAGCGATATATACCTCTACCCGCAATGGACCCGTGTGGTGGATTAATAAGGCCCACTCGACCCTCACAGTGCGGAGGTCTGTATCCCAGCAGAAGGAACTTTATAGGCTGATTATGGCTTTTGTCAAAAATTTCGATGCTGATAAAATCATAACAACTTGAAAGTGATACAGGTACCTGCATCACTTTCACGTTTAGAGGTATGAGGAACAAGGTCTAAAGTTCACTCATCCTCCATAGAAAAGCGAGGACCCTCCGACCATACCGGTGTTGTGTCGTGTGGCGGGCAACTGCCCGACGATTGATGTCGGGAAGTCGTACATTTACTCGTTGCGCAGTAAACTCTGCTTGAGAGATGCAGGATTTGTGTGACGTGAGGTCGCTGATGTGTAGTTTGCATGTGGCGTTGTAGATGCCGCCACACACGCATGTTTAAGGTGCCTCATGCTACAGTTCGGTGTGAGAGCAGCCCGTTCGTCTCAAACGACATCTTGTTAGTACATGACAAGGCCCTGACATTTGGCCGGCGACGTAAAAACCGCAGGCGCAGGCCGGTGCTCTATCGCATTTCACCGTTATGCTTGCTCATTGTTTCGATTATCGCTTTTACGGGTTAAAAGTAGGCTTTAACTACACGTTGAGGTTTTATGTATCATGAAACAGCCTGTGGTGGGCAATGTTGTTGAATAATAATATTATAATATAGGGAAAAGTTACGTATAGAAAACAAAAACTATGAAGAAGCTACGAAAACTAATAAAACCGGCCAAAAATCCTTGACGAAGTTAAAAGATGACATTTGTATACACTTATACTTAGATCTTAGACTAAGAGAATGTAGATTTGATGGTCTGAAATCAGCAAAAGAAGCTTCTGCCGTCACTGAATGGAAGAAGCCTCTTGACTGACTGATGCTAAGTGGCGTGCAATGAGGGTTTTCATGAAAAACACGCCACCAGTTGGCGAAAAGTTTCCATTTCAACAATGATTGTCAAATGTATCCATTTTCACCCCAACTCCGTACAGTTCGATTCAAACTTAATGGCGGCTCGGAAGTTAGCTACTCGCTGCGCAGTACCCCACCCCTCACCCCCGCTGACACATGAAATTGTTACTGCGTAACGACTCGCCTTAGGTTCCGAGCCGCCACTAAGCTTGAATCGAACTGTACTAGTTTGTATAAATTGGAAAAATAATGTATTAATAGAGAGAGCCCTGGCACCCATAACACTAGTTTATTTAATCTAAGCTTGGGTGTCAGTGGAGATAGTCAGTCAGTGATTTATGCAATTTAAAAACAATATTATCATAACAGGTATTAACATATCCTATGTAAATTGTTGTGGAAATAAAGTAATTATTTATTTAATGAACGTTCATCATTAATTACATTCATATTCATCATTCAGTAACGACTAAAGAAATTATAGACGCTTTGACTCTTTTGAGGGGTTCCCAGACCTGACGTCTCAGCTGCCATCTAGAGAATGTCATTTCAAAAAACCCTCATTAGTAAGAAAAAAAAATATATTTTATTTGGCACTGACTAAAAGGCACACAACGTATTCTTAAAAAAAAAACTAAAAAAATGTATTAGAGAGGCCTACGTCAAACCGGCAGCAATTACATGCTTGTTTAGTAGATATGACATCAAAAATATCGTCTAGCCACATTTCTCAAAAAAAATCCCCTGTGAAATTATTGCCCAAATTAACCACGAAATTGATAGTGTCAAACTTACCACATCCATAGACAAGTGACCAACATGAAGAAAGTAACAACTAATTACTCTGCTTTGGCTAATTACTACGATTGTTATCTTGTCCGAGCGATGGAAGTTGGAATGTGACCGACACATGAGCATGAAAGTACCGTGGTCAGTGACATTTTTAATTGTATAGAGAAATTCTCTCTTTCTTGGTGTTTTATTTACAAAACCTTGAGTGAGTTTTAAATTGAATTAAAACGCCAGTTTGTTACCCCAAAGTACGTTATTTAATTTATTCCTTTAATTCAACCGCTGTGGTGCAAATGCAGAAGATTTTTTGCGAAAACCCTAGGAATATTGCGAAAACAAAACACGGATAATTAGATAATGGTGAAAACATTTCTCAATCTTACTGAAAAAAGATAGGGTTTTGCAAAAACACGAGTCGCTCTATAGTAATATTGCGAAACGAAACGTTAGCTATTATTAAATAACAACGCTGAGACGTTCTCTGATTGGTTGACGTTTTAAATGTCAATCATTCACGCACGTCATCAGCATAAGATTTGGTCAGTAAGCAAAAATCTAGCCAATCAGAGTTAAGGGTATTTAATATTTCTAGAGCGACTCGTGTTTTTCCATTGAGAAATGTGTTTACTATTGTCTAATTATCCGAGTTTTTGCAATATCCCAGGGGTTTTCGCGAAAATCCGAATGGTCAAATTACCCTACGACATATAAAAAATTAAAAAATCACATTGGTAGGTACCTACTTTTCTGGATTGGAAATCACATCTGGGCCATCCCGATTAATGCATAAGTTGCAAGCTCAAAAGTAATTTTAATACTCCAAATGGACTAAATCAGTGCCTTTTGAACGTGTCGACAAGATAATGCTTTTGACACTTCTAAAATTACCCCTTTATCAACCGCATTTTTCTTTTCCATTCGTCATCATTGGCTGCCACTTTGAGTTGCCTTTTACTTTCTCCAGGACAAAAATAGCCATAATTTACATAATATCATCAAGTATTGACGGCAAGTTCGCTTACAAACTTACAAAAATATCGATAAGTATAATCGCCACCTCTATACTTACAAACTCGTACGATCAATCAATAAGTTTCTACGCGAAATATCCATACTTATCAATACAACACACTATTATAACTAAATTATTCCCTACAGCGAGAAATTATTCCACTCTCCAATGATAAAAGTGCTAGTTATTAAAATTTACCACGAAGCAAGAAATAAATGACTGCAGAAGTTCAATTCTGTACTGTCTATGAGAACTAGAAGAGCGTTGTTCTGGCTGCACTGAGTGGACTGTCTCGTTGAAATACGGCTGCTGAGCGTTTATACCCAGCACCCTAATTAACATACTTTCAATCACAATCTGATTTTTTTTTAAGGATATTGCTAATCCATTGCTTCATATGTTGGAAAAATTTGTCTGCTCAACAACATAAATAACGCAATGAATATTATTGAACTGTCAAAATGAAAGTCATGGCTACTGGAAGTGTGTAACGCAATCACCCCGCGGGTAAGATCAGGCTTCTGTGTTACCGAGAGGAATTTTGTGCCCGGTTATGTATGGCAAATTGGCATTAGACCCCATTACATAGGACTCTGATGTACCGTCCTACTAGACTACTCAGATAATACCCTCTTCCAACCCTCCTAAATGGGCCAAGGGACGCTGGACTCGGGGTCGTCCGCCTGACGTGAGGGCGCGTAATGTTCCACGCGCGCCCCTCTAAGACGTCGCGGGGGGAGCCAAACACCTCACTCCCCCCGCTTGACCAGACGGAGCCCGCACAGGCGGTCTGTCACCAGTCGGGGGCTGCGTTGAAGAGTGCTTCAGTGCCCCCGTAGCCCCAGGTGCAAGTGTGCGACGGAACACGGGGTGGGTTTAGCCAGTAGAGGTTTGACAGACCCCTCCATCCACCCCAGGACGGAGGACTTCCATGAAGATTTCCAACCCGTTACCAAAAAAAAAGGAAGGAGGAATTTTCATCAGCAACCCAGACACTGGATTTGTGTCCGGTTAGTGGCATATGGCAAATTGGCATTAGACCAAATTACATGGGACTCAAATGTAGGTACCTGTCGAAATGCTGTAGAAGTTCAATACACCTGTTTACTTCTTTAGGGATTACAGATGTGATGTTATAATACTGCTACTGTGCTGTGGCAGCTGACTGATTTTAACAGCGAGAATTTTAGACTTCTGTCATTTCTTACACTATGTGTCTCTTACTACCATATTGGTCTAAAAAATGAATGTACACCAATATATTGCGTTAATAATATAGCTGTTATAAACACGTTGTTTACAATGCTCCGTCGACGACGACGGCGCCATCTGCCGACGTCCCGTTACTCTCAGGGACAAGCGCACGCGCAGGCTAAGTGAAAACAGATGATGGATACTTTTACTAGCCGAGTTCTTATTTTTGCGTGCTTGATAATTTATTAATCTTGTAATTGAAGTCTCGAAAAGTTTTTTTCGGTATTTTGAGGTGTTTATAAGTGCGTGCTGTTGTTGAGAAGGGGAATACCTAGAGCATTTATTTATCGGGTCAAGGTTTTTAATAATTAATGAGTTGTCATACATATTATGACATGGTGATTATTTTCCTTTGAAAAATTGCTCAGAACTTTTTTACTTGTTATATTTATTTGAGCAGCAATAATCCAATTTTTTTACACTTAATCATTTTATTGACTTTTTTTTATTTTTGTATTACCTACCGATAGCTACTTACCCAATATCCCAACTCCGTACTAGTGTGTATAAATTGGAAAATGTAATAATAGAGAGAGCCCTAGGCTGGCACCCATAACACAAGTTTAATCTTAGTTTGGGTGCCAGTGGACATAATCAGTGATTTATGCAATTTAAAAACAATATTGTCATATTATTAACCTGTCCTATGTAAATTGTGGAATTTGTCTTTTTTTTCTGTTCAATCCGTGTGGCGTTGTTCTTTCAGTTTAGGCTTGAAAACATAAAAAATGCCTATATCCCACCATCTTATCAGTCCAAATAAGCTCACAATCATACGCCTTATTGGGATAAAATATTAACAAAGTAAAATCTTTACATTGAATATTTTTGGAAAATAGTAATTGCTACGAGGTGTGGGAACAATGTATGTTCCGAATTAGCTCAAAAACTACTGAACGGATTTAAATGAAATTTTGCACGCAGATAGTTAAAACAAACTGGACACATAGGGTACTTTAATTCCCGGTAGTAGGTACGTTCTAGTGGGATATTTTCCAACATCGACGCGGCCAAAACCGCGGCCAATAGCTATGTTTGTAATATAAACCCTAAAAACACTAGCAGTCTCATTCAACACTTCAACAGCCATGGGATGTGTAGAAACAGTTGCTCAAAGTCCAACGATCAATTCTACATCAACAAATAAAATCAATATTACATCCTGTCCAAACATAAAAGCTTATAATAATGACGACGAGTTTTGGCAATGATCGTAAAATTGCAGGAAATTGAACCTGATGAATGTTATTACTTCCTCTTAACAATTACTTATATGTTCTGTAATTACTTCTTAGTGCAATAAAAGATACATTAAGTTATTGTAAATCGGATTTCATTGTGAAAATCTGTTTGGGAATGTCGAACATAAGACTTCATGTGTGGCCATAAATGATATGTAGGAAAGGTTATTAATAAAAACAATAAACACAACAAATTGGACTTGTTTGAGGTTAATAATAAAAGTTAAATAATCTTTGAGGCTATTAATAAAAGTTAAATAAGTAATGATTTTTAGAAAGAGATAGTTTTTCTTATAAAAGACGTGACGGGGGAGGTGGTGAGGTGGTGGTGGTAATGGTTGTTCAAACGCTGTATCTGTCACCGTAAGATTGTGATAACCGTTATTAATAATCTATCGGTATTATTTCCGTCAGATTATAAACTGTTGAAAAATTGTGACCTGGGTGAAATGGGTTAGGTTAGGTTAGAACTGTGACCAAAAGCGCGCGAGCCGAGCGAGCGTAGCGAGCAGTGATGCGGCAGCGGCCGGCGAGCGCTACTTCCAAGGTGCTCGCAGCTAAGCAGGCTATTTAGTATAAGCGTAAGGTGTGTTACGTCGCAAGCAAGTTTGATACCAGTTCACAATTTGTCGGTTTCCCATGGATAGATTATAAACTATCGAAAAATAATGCGTTAAATAGTAAATGGTTTGTTGCGGGTCACAATTTTTCAACAGTTAGATTAATATAAAGTTCAAAAGTATACGGTGATAATATGATATCTATTTCTGCTGCCAAAAATCATAGCTGTGTTCTGATGTGTCCGTTTGTCGAGATGAAGCTGGTAAGGAAGTTTTCAACATTCATTCTGCCTAGCCTTTTCCCAATCATGTTGGGGTCGGCTTCCAGTCTAACCGGATGCAGCTGAAGTTTTCAACAATATCTTTACCTATTGGTGTACTATTTTAGGACCAACAGGGAGGTTGGAAATCAGGTATTCTCAGGTTAATTTTTATATGTATTATTTTATTACACAGGTGTTGCTCCTAAGCACCTGACATAATCCTCTAGTCGTCTAGGAACGAGATAGGGTGTCCTTTGCGCTATTTTTAGTACCACATGTTAGCGACTATGATTATAGTTATTACATTACAACCAATATTATTTGCTTGACATAATATCCTTCCCCCGTATCCATATGGATTGTAAGAAACACTTATGTCGTGGTAAAAATATAGGGTGGCGATTTAGAGCGGATTTCACCAATGAAACTGAACGCGATCAGCACATCTAAAACACTTTCAAGAGCTGTCAGTGTCATCATTGTTATGGAATATTTGACACTGGCAGCTCTTGAACGCGTTCTAGATGTGCTGACCGCGTTCAGTTTTATTGGTGTAATTAATCAATCAATCAATCAAAAGTCATTTATTCAAACTAGGCTGAGTATCAGCACTTTTCGAACGTCAAAATTACACTTCCTAGTGCTTTAGCTGGGAAGAAGAAGTGGCGCAACAAACTCCCCAGCAGCGAAAGCATCGAAAAGTTGAACCATGCACCTTTCTAGTCATATGAAACACGTGTCTTGTGGCTAGACATAACGAGATGGATTCAAAACATTTTGTAAGAAGTAAAGTTTCAAGACTGCAAGATGCCAATACCAAAGCTTGTGCTTGAGTAGTAACTATAAGTAAGCAGTATCAAACGCAAATGATTAAAAGCCCTCATTAAACTCACGAAGCTCATTAAAACATAGGTTATGTAAGCCAATCAACAACTACAGTCCCACATTGATCCCTCCTAAGAAACCCAGAAACACATAAAATAAACTGACTGCAGAGCTTCCTGATGAGAAAGTAGCAAGATGACACTTATTGGACAAAACATGACACAATAGGCTCGCATGGCGATATTTCCCACTGTACTGTGTATAACCCAATTTTTATAACTGTGCTCCTGGCATCATCAAAATATTACAGTGTATGTGGTTTAAATATTAACACTAACAACTTAACGAATAATATGATAGAACTGTGGAGACGACACGAGTTGTGTAGACCGTATTAAGAGGGTTTATTCTGAAAGTTGGCAACGTCGCAAATAGATGTCAAATATATCGCTGTTTTGATTAATTTGATAATATTTCTGTATGGAAATAAAAAATGTGGCTAACTAGCGAACTAGAATATTGATTATGAAATGCAATAATTAATATCGTAACACCGAATAGTTAGTTTTAGATGTAAAAAAAGTATTTGGTAACTTTCCAAATGCCTTTTTTTCACCTAAAACGGGTACAACATCAAATTCAATGTTATAATTGCAATTCATTATTAATATTCTAGTCAATTGGTTAGCCACATTTCTTATTTCCATACAGTATTATTTCCAAATTAATCGAAACAGGTAAATATTTGACAGCTATTTACGACGTTGCCAACTTTTAGGGTGCACCCTCTTAAGAGGCGTCGGAGAACGGAGGAGGTAACCGTGAGGGTGAATTCAATACTAACGACCTACGACTTTGACAGTGCCAATTAAGCGCACAGTTGTAAAAATCGAGTTATACTATGGGTACACCTCTGCCTAACCCTTCGGGGATTACAGGCGTGATGATATGTTATATATGACCACATGAGCACATTACCATTGCTAAAAACACATTAAGGAGATTTCAGACTTTTAGATAGCTTCTCGATATCATACTCTTGGAGCATGATGCCTGTCTAGTGAACAATAGCGTCTTGTAAGGCCACCGCAAGATTTTGGCGGCAAGGCTGTGCGCCTAGTATGGCGTTCACCTGCGCGCGCGCCACCTGCCGCACATCTGACACAGATGCAGAGTAGTGATGGGACAGTGGTGATGTCGGTAGAAATTTTATTTTGAGAAATATTGTACCTAAGTTTTCTGATCTACACTAATATTATAAAGCTAAAAGATTTGTAATGAATAAACTCAAGAAATTACCGGACCAATTTAAAAAATTCTTTCACCTTAGTATAGGTATAGCTATATTATCACTGAGTAACATAGGCTATGAACTAGAAAGATATCACGCGGGCAAAGTTAGAAATAAAAAGAGAAGATGCTAAACTGTTTCAATTGTGATTTACTTAATGAGGGAAAATAAGGATTGAACTTGCTAACGTGAAAAGTTTTAATGTAGGTGCAGAAAATGCCACATACTTGTTCATAAATGTTTCTACAACATAATCGCAGAAACGCTTTTATTGTTATATAAAATCATGAATAAGTATAAAAGCAATATAAAAATAAGTACCCATATAAATTATTGTAAGAAACACGTTAACACAAAAACCAAGAAAACAAGGGAAGTACTTATGTATGTAAGCAGAGTACCTACTATTTGACGTGAAGCTACTATAAATTGCAGATTCGACGAAAAAATTTGTTGTTTCTGATTTACATCTGTGATTTGCATAGATATCACACAATTCTAGTTGATTCTAAAGGACACTCAATAAATAAGTCGAGCAATTTGCATTTCGTTCTCAGAAAAATAAAGGTGTTATTTTTTTCGCTATTATATACCTACCGAACATAGACTATTATTTTACTTAAAAAAACATGATTCTCAAGAAATATTGTTATTTTTTAAAAGGTTTCACACTGCATTTAAAAAATCTCTATTTTCGACATTGAATTTATTGAGTTGTCCATTGCTTCACTAATCATATATTTCAAAAAAACATCCATACCACCTTTATCGACACATTAGCCCCACCATAAACTTCTCTTCGCGCATCTCAACACTTGACGAATGCGCTTTACTCCGCACAGCTAGCCTAATTATTACGTCGAGTAGACGATGCACATCAAGAAAGCGATGCAGCCGCTTTATAGTGTTACACAGCGATTGATTAATTGTATTAAGAGTACTGAATGTAAGAAGTAATTGTTTTAAAGAGATTTGTTGTCATGGACAGCTACGAATGCGTTTCCTATTTATTAAATTCTTATTCATTGTTGCTGTCGATGATCTGTGTTTTAGAGTTAGTTGGGGAGGAGGTAGAACCTTGATGGACTTCTTACTTGGGTAATCCTATTACTCTGCCTCTTAAGTTTGCTATACTTTTAAAACTTCTTCATCGTGTCAGTTTACTGCTAAACACGGGCCTCCCAATGACGGTAACAATAGACATAATTTGATATAACAACACGCTTGGCTTAAGAATGTGTGATTTCTATAAGAGATACGCTACATGTCCTCTCACCTTATTCCATTTGCCATATTGACGACACTTTCGGTTTGGGATGGTATGGCCTATAAGTGACATAAACACGCTACAATGGTCATATTTGCCAAAAAAATTAGTGTCCGTTTCGACCGCGCGGCCATGAAATATTTTAAGAATTTTACCAATGTAAAATTCTTAAAATATTTTTTAATTTTCACTTCAGTATGGATGCTATTTCGTCAAGTTTGAGGATCGATAGCATATTTTAGAAAATTAATTTACTGCTTTTTATTAGAAAATACTACTATGGCTTGTGTCTAAGTTAATAACAGCCGCACGGGTCATTCGATCAGGTTAAGTTACGCTTGCCGCGGTTGGTCCATGGATGGGTGACCATCTTTACATACCAAGACCGTCGGAAAGGATGCGTTCCCGGTTGTTATTCGAAGTTCTTTGACAGTCGTTACGGGTAGTCAGAAGCCCGAATGTCCAACAGTCTTACCAACGGTATCATTTACCCAGTAACTGTGTTGTGGAGGTCAGATAGGCATGTAAAATACTGGTATTCAGCTGCATCCGGTTAGACTGGAAGCCGACCCCAACATAGTTGAGAAAAGGCTAGGCAGATTGATTTATTTGCTGAATTTGGCTCCATTTCCAATTCAATATAGTTCGCGAAAAGCCCATGCAAATATGATGATAAGAAAATACTACTTAAGGCAAAAACTCGAAGATGAAAAGCTCGTATAAGAATATCTATGTCATAACAGAAACTCGCACTTGACCATTACGAAACACTGCGTACCATCCGATACAGTTTTTTCATCGAATGCGTTGCATATTTTAATTTACTTTGTACACGAGTATTTTAGTTCGTCGTTAATATGGGAATCGTGCGATGCCCAGACGCCGCTCGCATCCAAATGACTTTACAAAGTTGTGTTGCCACGCCTGATAAGGCGTTTTTATATTAAATTATAATGTGGTACATTTATTAGACTGGTAAAGTAATTTAAAATACTTGGCGGTATACCATGTTTTATTTAAAAGAGTTAGGTATATAAATAATATTCGTATTTATCTAACAAGACTTTGTCCTTACCTTCTTCTTTTTCTACAAACACAACGAATAAGAAAAGAGAGGTTTTCGACTTTCAATTTTTAATTTGCTTCGGAATTTCTTTGTGGCTAGTCCAAAGAAATTCCGAAGCAACAGGTCAAAATTTTCAAAATTAGAACCTCCCCGTCACCATAGTTGGCAACACCATTCCCAGTAACCAACAGGATGTGTTATAATTGCCCGCGTGTATAGGGTGTATAAAAACACAAACAGGGTAATTTTGTCTAGATCTAGTAGATGCAACGAATCGAGTCGGATGCCATTCGTGTCAACTCGGGTTGTGAATACATAGTACCTATAAATAGGTCCGTTAGGGGCTTACACTAGACACGAGAACTACGAGGACTAGACACCTTTTAAAGTTGTGCTAACCTGGTAACTTAATTATGAAGTAACTCGAGAGGTCTGGAGTAGAAATCAAGGAGTGGAGTTAAAAATGTGAATGAACTACGTACTTTTTTTCATTATCATTAGATTTTCTCGTTCCCTTGTTCGAGGCTTAGTTACTTAGATATAATCTTATGGTAATCAACAATGGACATTCTCTCCTTTTGCGGATCCAGTAAACGTTTTCATCAGATTTGCAGGAGATGAGAGAACCAGCTTTTTGTATGATTTGCGTTGGCAACATACTGTTCATGTAACTATGGAGGCATGCATTGCTTTGATAAAACAACGAATAACAATGTGTATTTTCAGATAAATTCCAGTTGGTGTATGGAATCATGACGTCAGCATAATATCAGGCCCGTTTTTACTGAAGTGATATACAGAGGTGTACCTATACCTACATTTCGCCAGTTATGTTTAAGTTCCATGTAATAGGGAATACCAATCTCCAGCCCATTCGAGCATCACCTTCAAGCCTCGTGCAGACTGGCTCAACGCGACAGCGCGACGCGACACCATGAATTGTTCTACCGTGAAGTTTTCTTAGAAATTGTACTGTAAGAGTCGCGACACGCCTGTCTGCACGAGGCTTTAACCGGAAATAAATCTAGACAGCTACTGCGAAAACTACCATACCTCCACAAATCCGTGGGAAACGGTACTTATAACATAATAAATAAAACAAGTCAAGTTAAACGCATAATCCTGAAACCTGTTTGATTCAATAAATTGACGTGAATATTATGAGACATCGTTAACATTTAGCGTCCCGCTCAGCTGCTCCGCATTCCGTGTATGTTAACTTCAAGTTTTTCTCTTCCGGACTCTGTAATACTTGGAGAGGCTGCTTTTGCTAAATTACTGCTAAATATGACAGATGACTACTATAAAGTTCACTCTTGGATACCGGGTATTAATAGTGCCATCGTCATCCTCCTGCATAATCAGCCAATAATGTTCCCACTGCTACACAGGCCTCTTCTCAGTGAGAGGGAGAGGGTCGTAATTCATCACGCGGGCCTAGTGCGGATTGGTAGATGTCACGTGTCTAAGAATGTTTGGTTCTAGGAGTTGCCGGTTACCTCACGATGTTTTCCTTCACCGTTTTGAGAGCAGTGGTGATGAAATAATTAACACAAAGTAAAGTGCCTGGGTTCGAACATACGACCTACAAATCGAAAGTCGCGGCAGTTACCACTGGGCCACCACTGCTCTTGACATTATGCCAATTTATTTGAGGTTGGCAAATTATTTCCTCTACCACACATCCCTATTTCTCGTCATCTCAGTAGTCACACTACGTGACTACTGAAACTGCCCCGTTGGCCTAGTGATCACAAGCGCGACAGCTGAGCATGCGATCCTGGGTTCGATTCCCAAGTCGGGCAAAAAGTAATTGAGTTTCTCGCTTACATTTCTTTATGAGAGTAAAGGAACAGAGAGTGCACTTATGTGTGCGCACACACTTGTATACAGTTATATAAGTGTACTCCGTGAGCTCGACAAATGGATGTGCGAATAACGCTTGACCGACACATTAAATCTGGACATCACGCTAGTGCGACATTGAAGACAAAAAATCACGTTTTTGCGACATTGGAGACTCAAACTTTGTATTAATTATAATAATTTATGTACACCTAAGATTGGAGCCCTCTAAGCCGTTGGCACTGCCAGCATAGCCAATACTACTACCAGCATAAAGATCCTGTCTGATCCTGTGACCTATTGAGATAGGTCACGTGGTCGAGATCCGGTCGGGAGGATGCCTTTCTAGCCATAAATCAGCTTCCACACAATCCAGTCAACCTTGCTTTAGTCTTCACCTACTAAAGAAGACTAAGTGCGAATTTCACCAATGAAACTGAACGAGATCAGCACATCTAAACCGTGTTCAAGAGCTGTCAGTGTCAATATTCCAAAGAAAATAATGACACTGACAGCTTTTAAACGTGGTTTAAGAGGGTTTATTCTGAAAGTTGGCAACGTCGCAAATAGATGTCAAATATTTCGCTGTTTTGATTAATTTGATAATATTTCTGTGTGGAAATAAAAAATGTGGCTAACTAGCGAACTAGAATATTGATTATGAAATGCAATAATTAATATCGTAACACCGAATAGTTAGTTTTAGATGTAAAAAAAGTATTTGGTAACTTTCCAAATGCCTTTTTTTCACCTAAAACGGGTACAACATCAAATTCAATGTTATAATTGCAATTCATTATTAATATTCTAGTCAATTGGTTAGCCACATTTCTTATTTCCATACAGTATTATTTCCAAATTAATCGAAACAGGTAAATATTTGACAGCTATTTACGACGTTGCCAACTTTTAGGATGCACCCTCTTAAGTGCTGATAGCGTTTAGTTTCATTGGTGAAATTAGCCCTTAGTCCTGTTATCAGTCGGTTATTAGTCGTTCTAGAACGTGTTAAGAAAGACCTAATCAGCCTGTAATATTCTAACTGCTGACACTCAAGCCTCTCTATGAGAGGGAGCGAGCCGTTATCCACCATGCGGGACCAGTGCGGGTTGGTGGATGGCACGTGTCATTGAATTTATGGCCAAGGACATGCTGGTTTCCATAAGATGGGTTTACATACATATACGTAAACCCACACCTTGGGGTTAGGCAAAAACTACAGAACACCACCTGCTACGAAACTTACATACTCCTTTTGCTTCGTTTATGCCGTCGTGGTTCCCTCGGGCCTTCACCGTTTTAGAGCAGTGCAGCAGTGGTATTGAAACAAATATTCACTAATTCTTTCACTAACACTGCTCTAAAAACGCACGCCTGCCTGTATCGAACCCCATGACATACCGAACTAAAAAGTTGAAAAAAAACACCAGATCAAGAGCGAGTCGGACTCGCTCACGAAGAGTTCCGTACCACCGTATAATATTAAGCACAACACGCCGAAATGTTTCCCCCACGCAGGAAACCTGGAGACCTACTTAAATTTTTTACTTTATTTTATTTTTATTATTAAATAAATACATATGGTTTCAACTGTCTACCTATTACGTTCATGAGATACAGCCCGCGGACAGACAAACGGACAGCGCACACAGGCTTAGTAATAGGGTTCCGTTTGGAACCCTTCGGGTACGGAACCCTAAAAAGATACCTCACTCAAATCCCTAATTGAATTCTCACCACCATACAACTACAATTTGAACAAATAAACCAATTAATCAGTGAACGACTATTGTTTGATCAGACGACCTAGCGAATGCCGGAAGCGAAGGTGCAATCATACGCACCTGACCAAATATGGATGACATCTCAATGTGTTTGACAGGTTGAGAAGGTAGCATAATAGGTACCTAACGTTACACGTTTTATACCTACATATATAAAAAAATTAAAAAAACAATCAGACTTTTTCATTTTGGAAAACCTCATATTCATAAAGCCGGGCAGTTCTTCAACTTTCTGACTACTGTACGGACGTCGAGAGAATGCGTTCCTGACACCTGTCAGTTCGACAATTTCTAGTAGTAATAAGGATCAAATGCGCAAAAACGCACATTCGTTAGTATGAAACTGACAGATGTCAAGAACGCATTCTCTCAACGGCCGAACTGTAATTTGACAATAGGGTATTTTACTCTATATGAGAAAAAATCTAAAAATATATTATTGAGATAGCTTAGGCAAAAAGTAGTCGGAAAACGTTAGTTTTAGTTAAAAAAAATAGCAAAATAAATTTTAAAATTATTTATTTTATTAATTAACTAATGTTTACATAGCCACCTGAAGTCATAACCATAGAGCAATATGGCGTCAACTGTGTCCAGCATTTTCGTCAAATTACGCGCGTTTGAAAATGCAAAATTTAAATGCATTTTTATGGCACTTAACGATTGAATAAAAAAATTGTGAACTTTTTAGTGGTACATTAGCACTATAGAATCTCATTGAGACAGTTTTCAAACATGGGTGTAATACCCTATTCAAAAATGCTGTTAATAGTAGTATCTATGAACTTTCTTCGGATCGTCAAAGCAAAAAGTTTAGCTTCGGGATTTATGTTGGAACCACTTTATCTAATCATAGAAACCCTAGACCAGTAGCTATAGGTAGATATGTTATTTTTGTTATGATTTTCATAAACCGACGGAAGACTCTTATCTTTACAACTACTACGTAATTCACATATTTTTCTACGAACTGACTGAACCTAGCACATACATGGGTTCACTCACGTCCATAATTTATGACTTAAAAAATTATCTGAACTACGATAAGGTTGGATGCCAATCTTTGTCGTAAACTGTTGGCCCAATTATATGGTTGGCAAATATTATAATTTTACGGACATCGGAAGTGACGTCTCGTTAGTGTTAGTACGTTCAAACATGGTGTTTTATATCTTTATAGCTTTAAATTCAATGACGACTGATGCGTACCTTTCCAAATATTTTTTTCAAGTTCTTATTTAATATGTAACGAAATATTAAAAACTGTTGAATTACATGGACTATTTCAACTCCTCCGGAAAATTTCAAGCTAACTTACTCAATTCAATTCCATTTTTCAGTTAGTTTACCTGCGGGGTGCTTGCGTGCGTTGAGCACAGTGACAAATTTTTCGAACATATGAAGCAATGGATTTCCTTCTAAATCATTCAGATTGTGATTGAAAACGTTTTACGCAATTTGGGTGCTGGTATATAGTGACTATGGTCACAGTGGTTTTCAAAAACAAGCTTTCGATAATAATTTGAAGTAATCTCATCTGTGATCTCGTCAAATTGTCTCGAAACAAGATACATTCATATTATAATTTTTACATAAGCGACTCTAACAATACTTTTTTTAAGAAACTTCACGGTAGAACTATTACCATTGACGCGTCACGCCGTCTGCAGGAGGTTTTATAAGTGTAAATCTATCAAGTTAAGCCTAGAGTACCTAGAGGCAAACTCTATAATAATTACTTAGGTACATTGAAACATAATATCAGCATGTAAAGTGTCTCAATAAATAAACAGAATTTCATGCGTAAAAGGTAAAAGGAATTAACCAACTTTTGTTTTTGGTCTTCGTCTTCGTGTCTCGGAAAGCACGTTAAGCCATTGCCAACTGTCATTCGTCGATCTTCGGCAGTCGTTACGGGACGTCAGAAGCCCGAAAGTCTGACAACCAGTCTTACCAAGGGGTAGCGTAATACCCAGTTACTGGATTGTGGTCGTCAGATAAGTAGTCGCTCCATGTAAAATACTGGTATTAAGCTGCATCCAGTAAGACTGGAATCCGACCCAAGCATACTTGGGAAAACGCTACTCAGATTGCAGATACTATAAATGTACATGAATTTTGTCGAAATCAAAATGGAAGCACTCGCATAAAAACCACATCAAATCCACCAATCAGTATTCAAAAGATTACACACACGTCAACAGCTTAATTTGATATGTAAAGATACTCGATAATGGCAATAAAAGTAATTTTGCATACAAAAAGGAAGAGACTAATTAAATAAGTATGCACATTGCATATTCAAGGTTCGTTTACCAGTTAACAGGCTGCGACCAGTGTTGCCAGATTATCCTGAACTGATAGGTGGACATTTGGAATCCGAGGGTTGTTATTGGTAACATTAGTTCCGGTGGAAGCACTTGAAAAAAATATTAATCAGTATGGTCAGGTCCTTCATTAATGCTTACAAGGATTTTGTCGCAGTGGATCTTAACAGTTGAATTTTTCTGATGGTAAATTATTATTTTGTGATACCTTTTCACCTTGTTGCAGTTAGCTATAATAATAGGTTTGCCAGGTATAGGTTCAACATAAAGGGACAGGAAAAGGAGAATGTTTTTTTTAAACCACATCGTTTTGCATCAAAGTCAAAGAATTTATTTCAAATGGTCACATAAAAGGCATCACAATTACACATCTGATGGTAAGTGATGATCAGGTCTTAGCGAGTTTCAGCCGGAACCCTCAACTCAGAGGAACTGGCTATCTTACCTCTAACTGCCGAATTACAACAATGCTGTTATGGCGACAGACTTAGATAAGATGGTAGTACCTAGACAGGCGGACTTAGAACAAACCCTACCACCAACCAAACCGAACAGAAAATTTTGCTTCCACTGACAATCGAATCCGGAATCTCTGAGTCCGAGGGAGGTGGTCTAACCACTAGACCACAGAGACGGTTAATATTAATGTAAATGAGCTCGCTCTGCAAACACAACCAATGCTATTTCTATCAGCACCACTGCTATGTTTAATTATGAAATAAAGAGTGAAGCTATAGGCTCATTATACTATGTCTTGGGTTCTCAAGTCCACAACGCATCATCAGCAAGGATCCCTTAGTTTGCACGACCATGGCACAGCCACAGTTGCCATTTTGCACAATACATCTAGCGATTTAAAAGAAAAACATTAAATAGTCCAGCATTTTCTGCAATTCTCTCTCAAAGCATAAAATACCTCTTCTGAAAAACGTCTAGGAATTTAATTGACTTACCAGTTCCTACCACCTTACATATAAAACACAGCAGAATCAACTTTCAGTATTCAATTACAAACGAAAATCACTAAACCACTAAATCCATCCAAAGCGACTAATTGTCCCGCTACGTGAAGATCATTCCTCTGCGCGTGCACACGCGATGCTTGCCGTGGCGATTATCGCGACATCTGCTGGGAACATCGCGTTTCACACAACGCTTGTTATAATTACGCTGCACACAGTGACGGGCAGCACGCGAAGACTGTTGGTGCAAGAATGTCAGGATTTGCGGTAATCTTGGAATTTATGAAATTCAATGAGTAACTGAGGTGAAAGGTTTGAATTATGTTCTCTATTCGTAATTAAAAAGAACATCGGTCGATATTGTAACAGGTGGAAGTTCAAACCATGCCTCAATCAATAAGCAAATGCAAATACAGAAAAATAACAAAACAAATGAAGACGTTAAGACGACAGTCGTAACATGCGACAAATCAAAGAAGAAGATATCTATCTCTCTGTAGAATGTGCTCCCCCAGGAAATCATGATGGCATCCAACCGATTATCCTTTAAAGTTAAAGTTCGCGAGCACATTAGTAAGAACCTGGCAGTAACATCACAACGGTAATGTTGTCCCATTGTCTGTCTTATTTATTTTTATTATATTCGTGTATTTATGTGTATCTGCCAGACATTTTATACCTGCAGCCTGTGGGTCAGTTATACGCGTAGATCTTTCAATGCTCTACGGGTCCTGTACAATAATGGTTTTTGGATGATGTTGGGGTTGCCTCACTTTTGCGGTGCATCAGGTATGCTTGCTGAGGCCAGCACGGACTGCTTTAGGGCAATAGTACGCAAAAGAGTGACCTCATGATGAGTCGCGTGCGGGGCAGCGCCAACAGCCTTCTGAACACCATATTGGTAAGGGTTATCAGAAGATACCAAAAAGTGC
This sequence comes from Eupsilia transversa, assembly GCA_914767815.1. Taxonomy (NCBI): domain Eukaryota; kingdom Metazoa; phylum Arthropoda; class Insecta; order Lepidoptera; family Noctuidae; genus Eupsilia; species Eupsilia transversa. The sequence continues at coordinate 7,137,230 of OU611893.1, read as the reverse complement.
AACTCGCATTCTTCAATCAATTAACTTTACGGATGCACATAATTTCCAACATTTCCATATAAGTCTGTAATTAATTATTGTAAACACGTCATACAATTGCCTTTTACTCGGCTTTTACCCTCTTTCTATCGCGTGGATAATTATAATACTCCTAATTAGATTCCCAGGGCCTTAAGGTTATAGTGAAAGTGTAAAAAGTAGAAGACGCTTAGATATGGAGTAATTATGTTATGCTACAATAATCGGGAAGTTGATAGCAAGGTCGCGAGTTCAAACTCGTATAACATTGTTGAGTTCGAATTCTGTACAGATGAGAAGCATCGTTCATTAAACAGAAGAAAGTTGCTGTCGATGAAAGAATTCGTGGCTATGGAATATTCGGCAGAGGATTGGAACCTAAACTTTTCTTATACGAAGATCTACACATAGGTACAAGTAAAAGAAATGTGTCAACAATGCGAAGATTCTCCTTTTTGCACCTACAATAAAAACGAGCCATGTTCCAGCACGCGTAGCATAACCACCGTAGAAACGGGTTTTGTCGACGGACGAATAGACAAAATGACAGATAAACAATCGCAATCTGTCACTTTGTCTGTTTTCCCGTCGCGTCGCGCGTCGACAAAACCCGTTTCTACGGTGGCCATGGTAGGCGTGCAGGGACTGCATCAAAAACAAACCACAATTATTTTTTCTATGACTAAGTTTCTAACCTATTCCAGCCAAAAAATATCGCAAAATATTACCCACATAGAAATAAAGTTCAGTGCTAACGATAACCAAATTCTCGCAGGTTGTCGGTGACCCGATATACTTATAAACTATCTATCTATAGATAAACATATCAATATGCAAACACAACTATTTGCCGACATGCTACTTATGCGTGTTTTGACAATTATTATTTATTTGGGAATTTGGAGATATTATTATAAATGTACGTAGAAATGTATGGTATCACCTGGCATAGATTATTTGGGCTTAGTTATGACAGGTTGCTGACCGATCGATTATGAACTTGAAATAGGTAATACCACCATGGCCATCCTTATGTTAGCTTCTAGACACCGCTATGGGCTTCAAACATTTCCTTTCATACGTCTCAAGTGTCATATAAACACCTACAATTTTCGGAAGCCCGAAGACAGACACCCTATTATATCAGTTTAAACTAGGGTATATTATTTAATTTACCTACTATGACAGCACGACTCTACTACTGAACTTCGAAGTTTTCATTACCGATGTACTGTTCCGTACATCGCGATTATGACATTCTGGTTCACGTAAATTGTACTTTTAAACTTTTGGGTATTTTAAACTTCGAAGTGCGACAGCACGTGTCAGTTTATATAGAAAAATAAAAGCAGATTAGCAAGTACTAACAAGATTAATAGAAGATGTGCATCAGATCTTGACGGAATATAGTCGTATTGGAGTCCAAAGACGTCAAGCTTTTGACAATAATTTTAATGTAGGCTTCTTTCTATATTAGCGTTCTGGCCTCACCATTGTCAGATGAGGCTAAGGCTCCTCACTTTATCATATTATTATTATGGATACAAGGTTGCGGGTAGACTAAAAATCAAAAACCATGTGAATAAAAAAAGATAAAAAGAAAAAAAAAAACTAATAATAATAGGTCAGTAATCAATGATGTTTTAGTGAACAGATATGTCATGAGCGCGCAAAAAGTGAAGACTAGAAAAGTACCCAATTGGGAAATATTGCTTTTAGTCTGAGCCACACACGCTTACGAGTGTGCCGCTCGGCGGGGAACACTTTTTTCTGTTGTTTTGTACGTGTATAACATATCTGTTTATTAGAATATCATTGTCAGTAATAGTAAATAGACAGATATATATTAGAAGAAAACATAGTAAAATACTAAAGAAAGTTAGATAGTCACAGATAAAGATAGTCATCATGATACAACATTTGGCATACTTTTGAAGTACTCATATACAGACCAAACAGTCCCAGTCTCCCACACTTGATCTAGTGCCCTGACTATGTCACATCTGCACCATATGTTGTACTCAATAGGGATCCCGACAACGCAGACAAGCCCACCTACTGCGCAAAATTATAATGATAAAGTAACACCGACATTATTTAAAAAAAAACTGTCTTCTATTACGCGAATAAACAAGGTCTGATTAAAAATTCAAGTCAAAAAAGTACGTACATTCTAATTTCGATTGCGGCGATGCTGCGCCTATGTCCAGCAGTGGCCGTCTTTTGGAAGAGATGTTAATGGCTGTTACGGCCCCGCCGCCGCCGGGTGGCGCACGGCGGGACTTACTGTAGCCATACCGCTGCGCCAGCCTGTGCTCTTCGCGCCGTCAGGAACGCCACGAGTTTGAAAAAAGAAGGCAGTCATCAGACATCGCATAGCGGACGTATCGCTTAAACAGATTTATTAATAATTAATACCAGGACTACAGTTCGTAGAGATGTCAGCACCAATGGCGGGGCCCGCTAGGGCCGATGCCTGCCGGGGTTGCGGGAAAGTCCGAAAGGGATACCGTGGCCATCTGCCTAGCATTTTCCCTATAACTATGTTGGGGTCGGCTTCCAGTCTAACCGAATACAGCTGAATACCAGTATTTTACATGGAGGATGCCTATCTAACCTCCACAACCCAGTAACTGGGTAATACAGACTGGTTGTCAGACTTGTGGGCTTCTGACGACCCGTAACGACTGTCAAAGATCCACGAATGACAGCCGGGACCAATGGCTTAACGTGCCCTCCGAGGCACCGAGGTGTCTCGATATATAAAGATGGTCACGCATACATAGACCAACCCCGGCAAGCGTAGCTTTACTTTTAGTTCGACCCGGCTGTTATTACTTAGCCACGAGCTCCTCTGAAATTTCAGTGATATAACTTGCCATAATGCCTAGTTACTGAGGTATAACCGGTGGTAATATGTCCGACAGTGCCATTGGTTCTATATCTTACACATTGCGATTCTGAACACGCAGTTAAGAAAGAACTTTGCTTGAATGGATTAGTTTGACAAATCAATAGATATTGAGACTATAATCTAAAGACCTCAGAAACTCGCAACTGGACATAAGAAAGCCACTCTATATAAATTTGTGTCTCAAGGACTAGAAGCTATGGCTGATTGGACCATAAGAATATTACTCTAATTTACCACAAAATGAAAAAGAAACCCCTTTTCAAAACGTTATTCAGGTATTTTAAAACACAGGTAGTTGACAAAAAACGCAGAAATCAAGATAAGTGGTATTTAATCTATAAATAAAGGCTTAATAACATAAACTGACGCAGTTTTGCAAAGGTCAGTCAGTTTGATTGATCGCCGGCGAGATGAAGAGATTCATGATGTGCACAATTTCTGGACGTGTAATGGTTAATTCACTTGAATAATGACATAAGTTTCATGTTCAGTTTTATTTTCTTTTTGCGGTTATTATTAGGAAAGATGCTCTTCTTTTGAGTGGTAAAATAATATCTCTTTTATATTGACTTATAGAGCTTATAAGTGAAAACCGAGGGACGTTCCCATTGCATTCTAAACTAGTCTGAATCTGTTGAAATAACATCTCTTCATTTTTGGCAAGTTCTTGAAATATTCATCCGCATCGCTATCAACTGGTATGTACCCAGAGACTTGCGGCATTCCACGTTGTATGGCAATGCTTAGCCATGTTTGAAGGCTCGTACACACAGGCGCGACAAGGGTTACGCTGCTGTCGCGCCCGCGATATCGCGCCAGTGTGTACGAGCCTATAGTTTGTAGATAGTTTTAGTTAAGTTAGTAAGTACGTAATTTTATCATTTGTATTTATTAATTAAGTAGTTTATTTTAGTAAACTTTTTTAAGTTCTTGAAATTGACTGTCCCTGAGATGAGATAGTAGGTACGAGAATGGGTAATATTCTCGTATTATGATATTATGTGCGTTTAAACAATCCCCGTTATATGACTCAGAACTAATTGCACATGAAAATCAGTTCCTCTAAGGAATATAAATATCCTCATAGTTTCATTTGTCTGTTTCTTCTGTCAATCAAAGACTTGAATGGCATTTTCCATTGATTAACTTGACCTAGATCTTGGTCGAAGGTTACAAACTTGGGGCAGAAGCGATGCATTTTAAATTATACAGTCCTAGTTCAACTTGCACGTGGTTATAACTTATTCAAGACTAATTATTCAAGTGGCACAGCTAGCTATGTGGATGTCTACCCTTCGTCTGTTTGTTCCGAAACCTTAGCCTTTTCAATGTCAAGGTTCTAGCTTTAAACACGAGGTGTTTTAAAATTGATTGGAAAATATCTTTTTGTTGGCACCTGAGTTGACAGTTGAGCAGCGAGTGTGCGACGGCGACGAGCGATTTCTGGCTGGTATGCTGTACCTGTGAGCTTCGCTGAGCGAGTACTCTCTTTGATTGCCTCTTTTCGCTGCCGCAGCGGTGTGAACAGTCAGAGATCAACAAATGAGGGGTCAAACCGGAATGACAAAGTTTATAGTGGATCAGATAGAAATTAAAACAAAAGAATAACCAGCAGGGGATCAGAAAGCCAATTCTCGTACTTATAAAACGTTCACATTCAAGTCGCAATCTGTCAAACTTGTCAAAAATTTTGGTTAATTGATTGTATTTTTGACAGATTGCGAATGAGATGCGAATGCGAACGTTGTGAAAAATACGGGAATTGCACCTCTGATAAGGGGATCCGACCGGACTAAATCAACTATTAATATACTGGCTGCGCCCCGCGGTTTCACCCGCGTAAATCTCGATTCTGTAAGAATATCGGGATAAAAAGCGTCCTATGACCTAACCTAGGTGGTGGTAACCATGGTCTACCCATGTGCCAAATTTAATCCAAATCCGTTCAGCCGTTTTTGCGTGAAAGCGTAACAAACTCACTTTCGCATTTATAATAGTAGTTAGGATGTAAGTATCTCTTTTTCTTACAACAATCTTTTGTACTTTTCTTGACTGAAAAAATCGTTGATAGCTAGTCTCTCCACTATTAAGCTTCGTGCAGACTGGCGCGACTCGACTATCACGATAGACAACTTCATGGTAGAACAATTACCGGTGTCGCGTCGCACCAGTCTGCACGAAGCTTCAATCGTACAATTTTTCAACCACAACCTTGTTTAAAGCCAAGGGGTCAAGGTTAGGTTTAGAACTCGATAAGGGGTTTTAAACTGATTAGACACGTGTCTATCAAACTTTAATCACATGTTTCAACGTCCATCACAACAGCAGTGCATGTGCTTTCGTAACAGTAATGTTTTAAATGTCAAGGAAGAATTTAGATCACGAAAGGGTTTTTTTTAATAAATTGGAAAGTGTAACTAGGCTGAAATTCTAAGTCTTGCTTCATTGTCAACACTGAAGTGCAGTTTTTTTCTAACTTCTAGCTGAGTTAAGGTGATGATATTATTAGGTTTGAGATGCGGTATAGAAAAAATAATGAAGTCTTTTCATCGAGCAGGCAGATAATAATTAGAATAGAAACAGGGCATCAGACGCCTCATATTCCCACAATCTTCAAAAAATCAGCGAGAAAAAATCGTTTTACAGCAACAAAAAAAAAACACGAATTCCCACTGACAATCAAGAATTTACTTTTAACTCAATTAACTGTCATAAAAATTGTGCAGTCTCTAATTAAAGGTTGTATATCGGATAACGATCTCCTTTCTCAAAAATTAAAAATTTCCTGGCACCCCAAGTTTGTGTAGCAGCTAGGGGGCGTGGCGACATCCGGCCTGTTATCACTTCCTTGGTAGCCGTGTTTAATTACGAACAACTTGTGGAGATGATAAGGTTTTTTTTAATACGTTATCTGTTGATTTAAAGAAAGAAAGTTTGGGTAGACGTGATACCATTTTGTGGTGATGCTTGTGTGTGGATAGAATTGAATGAAAAAATACTATCGGTAGGTACTGTATTGACTATACTGTACAACACAACGTGACATCACGACTGTATTCTCAAGGTGGAAACAGGGTCAAATGAAATTAGCTAGCGAAACTCCGCAAATGTAATGGGTAAATTAATTTGATCCTATACAGTATCTACACCCACATTTCGCCAGTTTAATCCCATGTGCATCATATGTACCTAGGCTGTAGAATTTACGAATTAAGGCTCCTGCATACTGGTGCGACTTGTCCGGTTATTGTTCTACCGTGAAGTTTTCTTAGAAATTGTATTATTAAAGTTTGTCACGCTGTCACGTCACGCCTGTTTGTAGAAGCCTTTATGGATGTTCTAACGTACCTAAAACTTCTTTAATGTACCCAATACTTTATTTGCATTCCACAATATGTATAATTAGGTGGTTAGCGCCTCAGGCGCCTGTTATAACTAAGGGCTTATAGAAAAAGAAAGAGTACTCATTGCACACACAGTAAGGAACATTTCACGCAGTGCCTCGGCGAGTGACATCTGCACCATAACTCGCAGGTCCGGAAAAATATCACACACTAAAGTCTAGATTTTAGTTTGATAAATTCGTTTCAAGGAAAGCAACCATTAACTAGAAAATTTCACTTACGTACATAACAACAAAAACAACATACATCACATCTCCCCGAAGGCTTAAACATAACTGGGGAAATGTGGGTATGGGTGATATTCACTTACTACCTACTAGTTACCGAAGCATCATCAAAAGTCTATTGTTTACTAAAATCAATACGGATATAAATCCTCACAGGCTTTATGTATTACAGATTAAGATGCACGATAAGATAGCAAGGAATAAATTACAAAAAAAATGTTATTTCTTTAGTACCCACTTAGTACTTTGTTACTGAATCCTTGACCTTTACTTAGCATATGCCGAACATTTTTTATAGCATTGTTTAAAATTAATAAGCCTTTTTTTGGGCTGGCAGTAGCAAGTTAGGCTGGAAAACTTATGGCATGGATGTAGTGGTTCATTTCAATCGCTCCATGACAAATATTTTTTATATTGGCTTTTAGGCATTTTTATTAATTTTGATATAGAAAAATCCCAACAGGAAAAAAGTGACGCAATAAATCCCATGAAGAGCATCAATCCGACAAGCACGAATGCAAAAATTCCCTATAGGAGTTAGAGAGGACCATTTTTATAAGGCCCAAAACTCCATAATCATTATAAAAGTAACTTTACCTGGACTTTTGGTTACAAAATAATGTTACCTAAATTAGTACAGATACCTTGTTAATACTGAAAAGAAATGTAACACCGCACAGATACAGTGTGCGCAAGGCTTTGTAAAGTGGAAACAATAAAGAATTTTGTAAAGTTTTTCGTGAGGATTAAATTACTTTTCTGTTCACAATAGAAACAAATAAATGGCATTCAAATACTACGTACACAATAATATAGTAGGATTTACAAAAAAGTTTCTCAGACTGCTCTCTGTTCGAAGCATAACGGCTTGTGCAGACTAGCGCGATTACGCGGGCGTGACAGGCAGCGCGACCCTTGTCGCGCCCGCGATTTCACGCCAGTCTGCACGAGCCTTTACTCTCAAGCAATCTACCGCAACTACATTTTATATTCATCATCCTAGTAGGAATAGTCTACTGCTAGGCGAAATATAATATCTTGTAAAATTTAAAATTAAACTGTTCATATGCATATGTTTAGGAGCATGTGCTGCCATCTAGCGGTGAGTAGCCGAAGCTTTAAAATAGCAACGGTTACAATTTATTTTATTGTTTATCTGAAGAAATAAATAAGTCACTTTTCATGAGGAATCTTCGTAATTGGATTATAATTTAAGTATTATTAAGATTGTTTGTAAGATTATATTTTGTATAGAAATTGATTATTGTTGCATTAAAAAGTTTGGTTACGTTGCGTATATTATTTTACTTTGCGTGAAAAATCAACGTAAAATAATTACCGAATGAAGTCACTAAAGTTATTTCTAAATAAGATTCATAGACAATTACAGTTTGTCGATAGATTGATAAACAGCGTTTACGTAGGATGGTATTGAATATGCAATGCATTTGTCTAGACAATAATAATATAGATATTAATAGGATCTCTATTTTAGTTTATGACATAAACTTATTTACATGTATTACGTAATTAGGTAGTTATGACATAACTGTGATGGTCAAAGGGTGAGCTAAACCTATGGCAAACACCCACAAGTCATAGATGACGACATCAGAGGCGAGTTAATTGATTAAAAGCTTATCTTGGACCTTACTGACATTGGTGAAGGATAATACCGTGAGGAAACCAGTTAATATAAGTCTGAAATCGCCAACCCGTCTGAGCAAGCGTGGTGATCAATGCTCGTGCCTTCTCTGAATGAGAAGAGGCCTTTGCCCTGCAGTTGGACAATTACAGGCTGGTATTATTATACCGGAGGTGGGGATAAGTGACATAAGAACTGGGAAAAGTTATAATTAACAAGCAAGGAGAAGGAATTTCCCATCGACAAAGCGCAGGCCATACTGGGAACAAAGTGAAACGAAACTAAGTTCGTTTAGCTCTTTATTTTCATACTTTGGTTCACACCGCGTGAACTCCAAAAGACGCTGAGAAAAGCTGAACGAACTTAGCTTCGTTTCTATTCGACTTCTTGAACTTCCAAGTAAACTTAAACCCCTGGAATGAATTTTTTTAAATCCTTTTTTAGTGCTCACTTTCATTATAAAGAGAGAGAACTCTTGTGCGAAATGTTATGCTTTTAGACCCAGTGGCAAAGGATCTGCGTTGTCTGTCACAGCATGAATGAATGAATGAATTTCAGATTTTTAATAAGCAGAATATTGGAGTTTTCCAATAATTGGAAAACTCATAAGGGTAAACTGCTTTGCAATTTGGCAGAGGTAAGTAATAAATATGTGGTTAAAAAAAAACTTTGAATAAAGACTTATAATTTTTTTTAAATCGTAAGTTTAATCAGGTAATAACATTACCCCTGTAATCTCCGAAGAGATATGCAGAGGTGTAGCTAAAACTTTCTAAATGATTACTACACTACTTACCTAATATTTACCTACTAACATCATTCCTTAAAAACAATCTGCACACTAAACTAGAACAATACCCATAAAACCCGTACAGAACGGACTACATGTAAATATTTACGTCCCCATTTCTATTACATCAAGTCTGTTTTATTACAGGAATACGTCCTTTATTGCGTTACAATTGCATGCGTACGGTAAGTGAATCGCATGCAGTGACGCACCTGCACGCAATCTGGCCAGGTGAACGCTATGACCACAGAATAGGGTGATACAGAAGGCTAACTCCACATACCGAGCAATAACGCACGCACACATAGGGCCAGTTTCTCGGACGAAAACCGGGCCCATAGACATGTACATACGGCGATCTCAAACTATATCTGGTGTGATTTAGTATGACAATAACTATCATTGACTTTCCCTTTTCCTTTTCGTAGGAAAACGATCTATGGATCGTTTTACATTCGTGAAAAATGTTGCCGACAACAGCTATAGTTTCAAAATGTCAAATGATTATTGCCATTTTTATACTAGAATCTGTAAATATAATTATGTGGTTGGGCAATTACCGCTATTGCCATGCTAAAATGCATCAACTGTACAGGGTGAATTTTAATTCATGGGCATTCTCTTAAGGGGTCATTGTAGTCATCATTATGAAAAACTGTCACTATGGGCCCAAACCTGAAATCGCGTAAAAAACAGCTGTTTCCTTTATTTTGACGAGCTTTGGAAACATAAATGTAGGGAAAAGCAGTTTTTTTTTTCAATTTCACCATAAATATCAAAGAAATGCCATTCCGACTGTACTCACTTCGCTGTATGTAGAATGTAGACGCGTGTCTACTCTACATATGTGTACGTTACACATGGTTCCCTATCCATTTGCATAAAATTTTAAGACCTAATATAGCTTAGCATAATTTTGTTTGGCATAATTATATTTCCGCATAATATAAATACGCATAACAGCTTACGCATAATTTTTTTAAGCATAATTTCTCTAACCATAATAATGATTAAGCATAATATTCAAAAGCATAAATATATTTTCATTTATATTTTTAGTTTCTGGCACTTCGCCGGCCGCTGCCGCGGCACCGCTCGCTTCGCTCGCTCGGCTCGTGCGTAGGAGGTCACAGTTCTAACCTAACCTAACCTAAACCAACTAACATTACGCCTAGTAACATTATGCGAATTAAAATTATGGCAAAACAAATTATGCAAAAAGATAATTATGACAAAAAATATTTAGGCCAAAAAAAAATTATGGCAAACAATTATTAGACCAAAAATACTTATGCCAAAATCGTTATGCCAAAGAATATTAGGAAAAAAAACATTATGCGAAAAAAAGGGATCCCGTTACACATACACATAGCGTTTTCGCTCTTTTCATAGAGCTGGCCTTCTGTAGATATATATTTTGTGGTCGGAGCGGTAAACGCACGCTTTAGGACATAAATGCACGCATATTTTATGGGCTAGCTGAATGTGCTCGCCTCAAAGGGTTATGTCAGTATAATTCGTGTAAGTTACATCTTGTACAGTGGGTGCTATATTTATTGGGGAAGTTTGCCTGGGGCGTGATTTGTGTCAACTGTTTTGCTTTTAATAAATTTGCAGATAATTTGAAGTGGTTTAATGTAGTGTTTTTTTTGTATACCACTACTATTTTTTTGCCCTCCTATTACTTTAAGATGGGTATTTGATACTTGCAGACTAGTCGACATCGAGTCAATAGCAAAAAGAAAAAAATGATTATTAGTTTTATTAATTTTTAGTTTTTAAGCTGCCAAAGTGATGTTAGATATTTTTGATCACCACGGGGTCTCACATTCATGTGAATGTAGGTGAGTAGGCAGATATTTACAACGTGTCCGATATTATTGCATTCTAAAAGGTGACACATATTTTTGGTGTTCCTACAACATATTATGTCACATATTTGTGCTGCCACTTGTGTATGCCTTCCACAAATGATCACATATTGCCGTTACCTTGACGACAGTATTATTGTTTTTTTTTTTTTACCACATCGGGGAATCTCTTGGTCTGTATCTCTGTAAGTGATGATCAGGCCGAAGGTGGAAGCAAGCTTCACCCGGAATCCTTAACCACAGAGGAACTGGCTATCTTACCTCTAACTGCCGAAACACAAGAATGCTGCTAACATTGTTGTTATGGCGACAGACTTAGATAAGATGGTGTTAGCTAGCCAGGCGGACTTAGAAAAAGCCCTACCACCAACCAAACCGGCCAGAAAATTTTGCCCCCACTGGGAATCGAACCTGGGTAAAATAGCCAGTTCCTCTGTGGTTGAGGATTCCGGGTGAAGCTCGCTTCCTCCTTCGGCCTGATCATCACTTACCATCAGGCGAGATACAGGCCAAGAGCTTCCCCATTGTGGTTAAAAAAAAAGAAAAAAAAACTGTAGGTAATAAAATTTGTCGCTGGTAAAAAGTATTACAAAATAATGTGCACCTACAATAAATATATAAAACAAATCGATCATAAAACTCCCCTTCAATTTACAAAAATAAAACGTATCATATCTATAACACCTTAACATCTTTAACTCACCCCTTGAAGACATTCGAAAGCAAAAAAACAAAATCATAAAGTTATCTGACCATTACCAACGGACTTTTTTACGACAAATTGTTTATTTCGTCGTTATACGTTGTAAAAGACGGCTGCATCGAAAGGGGTAGTGGCCAAATTACCCTTCACCCTTCAGAATTCGGTGACTTTGGACTGAATTATGCGCAAAGGTGCAAGCCAGAAAATGTGCGGGGCTACCGTAAAAAATTTTGTTTTACGACACAATTTATTTTATTTTATAGAGTATGGAGAGAGGTTTTTAACGAGCTTTTTAGTGGTTCATTTAATAATCTATTTATTTTGATATAACAACCATTATCAACAGCTTATGCTGCGTATAAATTTTCGTTCATTTAGGTACGATGATACTCTTGCCTCTGGCAGTTGTCGCATCCTGTGGTTTGCTCTAAATTGTTCGATCGTTTAACAACTAGACGTCCCGCAATTTTTTAATAATGTACTTAACATTAAATGCCTTTATTCTTATACTAAAGTTATGGTTAATTATCTGGCCAGCTGGGAGACGTCTAGTTCTAAAAGCAGGCCACTAATATAGTGCTTTCAGGGAACGATCGGTTACGTCCTAATCCTATCCTAAATAATGTTAAGACTACAATTTTTTTACCAAAATTATTTAACTCAGTTGAATTCGTGGTTATACTTACAATTACCGACAATATCTACAATGTTTCGTTTAATTGCATCAACATTTTTTTTACTTCTCGATAGGTATCATAAAGTGGTTAAATTGGACCAAATGATATACGTATTTGTTTGTGATGCCTATGATCATCTCATATGTCATTAAAAAAAAAACATGTATTCTGTCTATTTGTATGATTTTTGACATTTTATAAAACTCAGAATATTAACCAGGGTGGTTTCTTTCTGAATACCATCAGCCACATCCAACAGGTTGATGGAAATCTTTTCTTTTTGTCACTCTAACGGTCATGTCCAGTGGCATGTTATTTTAAACACACCTCTATTTTTTATCTAACATATTATGGTGGTTTTGATAAAGTCTGAATATTCGAATTTTGAGAAGGGATCGATAGTTATCGTTCTTAGAAGACATTCTTGATTTCACTTATTCAACTCTACATAACAAAAATCTTAAATACACTGACGGACAACGCACAGCCTAAACCGCTGGATGAAATCTTGCGCAAGAGTTTCTTTTATGAGGAAAGTGAGCACTAAGCTCCACATTTTTGCCGATAGGAAAACCCATCGGTACGCGATATCACAATTGATTTGTGGATATCAAATTAACTAGAAACAGGTAACATGGAGACCTAGGTTCTGTGCCTAGGTACATGATAATGGATGATGATCAAACTAATTTTATATCAACTCCTATGTACTTCCTCTGTCCCATGTGTGTTCTTGACGATTACAAAGTAACAACCACATATATTTCTCGCAACTGGTAAGGTGTTCCCGTGCCATGCGCCATCAATACGCAACATCGTGGGCACGTGCTCACGCGGTCGCGCGGCTGCGTATTACCATGCGCCTGCGCAGTGTGCTGCGCCTGCGCCGTGACGCGCGGCTAATAAAATAATAACGTATGCGCTTGCAAGGCATGGGCGCTACGGTCGCCGGGCAGAGAAGGAGTTAGGGTTGTGAATTTTAAAAAGCATTGCTTCTTGATAAATTGTTGAATCCCTAGAACTATGTAGGTGCCTACCCTTTTTTGCAATAATTCTTGTAATAGTCGGAAATAAGGAATACAATTTCAGAAAAATACTGAAAACTTTATAAAACGCAAGATGTCATTAAAAAAAAATGAATACTCCACGAAGGTATTTAGGTACGGAACCGGTTGTTTAGTCAGGTAGTGAGATTGAATGCTGTAATAAAGTATTTGAATTTTTCTTCTTAAAAAATATTTGTTACCACATATGATGTAGGTATTCCTTCTGCATTGTGAACTTTCGGGGCAATCTTATCTTCCTAATTTTCTACTGGCAAATTCATTATTTCATAAATCTAGCCTTCCAAGTCCGACCCGCCATCACAGACCAACGGGCTAACAGCGGGCGGCATTATTTTTTTTCCATTTTCCACAAATTGTAGCACACAATAGGACGGAACTCGAAGGTGTTAAAGATACAACCCTTTATCTAGCCGATGGCCGATAGCCGACATATGCCGCCGTTTCCGACTGCGACTACAAAACGACACATGTGATCGGAAGTGATAATTACTGAGGAATTATTGTCGTTAATGTAGGGATACTTTGTCATTGTAAGTTGAAGTGGGAATCGTTTTAGCAAGAATAAAGGTAGAATAAAATAATATAAGTAAAAATCTTTTTAAAAACAAGTTTTATATGAACATAGAACTTTAATATTTTCTGAAAACCTTGATTGAGGCTTATCTTTCGTTGTAAGAAGGACATTTACGCGATTATTATATAAATATATATAATAATATAGATTATATATTATTATAAAAATAATATATGTCAACAATGATTGCGAAAAGCTAATTCTACAAATTCTAACTTCTCAAGAACATCCATTCAAAAGCACATTCGCCATTTTAAACAACCATAACTTCAAAGTAGCACCCACCAAACAAATGACAACCAAACTGTCCTAACACTTTTGTGCAACGGTGCATGTCATTCTCTTTTCAAAAGGTGCACGTCAAATGTGCAACTGACGCATGACGCGTGCGCAACAAATCTGCGCAAACGCACATTTTGGCGCAATTATTTGTATTGTATGACTTGCTTTTGGTGTTTGGGATAGTCCAGGAAATTGTGGTTGTAAAGGATTGATTGATGGTATATCGCCATGTGTTTCTTTTTGCGGTAGTTCGGCTGTTTATCTTTAATTTGTAGGCAATGTGACGTTGAATGCAAAATGTGCGTAGCTATTACCTAATCTGTGGTAAGGTTTATTTGAGGTGCAGCATTTGTTAAGAATACAATCTGTTTCCTGTTCCATTGAGATTCAAATCTATTATGAAAGTCTCATTTGTCTTCAGAACATCTGATTGTAACATTGTAACATGTACCAGCAACAATTTTAATTTAAAGAGTCATCAAGTCGATTGACTGGCAGATATTGAACCTTTAAGAGAAAACTTTTTTAAAGATCTTCTTCATATATTTGAAGACGTAACTTCCAAAATTACAACATCATTACAAACTTCAACAAATAACTCTAAAACCATCATTTTTAAAATCAAAAGTCACAAAATCACAAAATCTCTAGTTCCCATATAGTTCATAGTGAACACGCCATAAAGGCGATTACACACGTCAAGCACCGAACATTAGGGCAGTAACACAACTTCTAATGGACTGGCTCGTTACTGAGCCTTAATTATAAAGATTGGGCTACACTATGAGATATAGTTTATGTTCTGTGATGAGATTTTGTCCAGAATTTATACACCTACTTAAAACGTAGCGTATCTGAACGGCTTAATGACAAAACACGACACAGCTTCTAAAATAATGGTCTGAAGTGGCTTTTACAACAGAAGAAAAACTAATTTCAAGAAAGTCCCCAAGTACATTGGGATCGTCTTCCAGTCTAACCGGATGCAGCTGAATACCAGTATTTTACATGGAGCAACTGTCTAACTGACCTCCACAACCCAGTTACTGGGTAATACGATACCCCTTGGTAATACTGGTTGACAAACTTTCGGACTTCTGACTACCCGTAACGACTGTCAAAGATCTACGAATGACAGCCGGGACCAATTAACGCGCTTTCCGGGCACTAACTATGTAATGGATGGTCACCCATCCACGAACCGACCGTGGCTAGCGTAGACCCGTGCGGTTGTTATTATTTAGCGACGACCACGACCACCCATACAAAATAAAAATATAATTTGTTTAAACTGCCGAGCAAACTTATCACGTTCTAAGCTCTATTGCTATTCCATTTCAATAATTATTCTATTCTATACCGAGAATTGTCAAAACATAACACAGCTTAGGTAATTTTTTCCATCATATTTAGCTTCATAAAGCTCCTAGTCTACCTTCAAAGCAACAGTGAACAGGCATCCTCTGGGCACGCTCGTTCTATCCCTCATCCATCCCATTCCATCAGTCAAGATCGTGGACAAGAGCAGGCCCATTCTGAAAAGAAAAAAAAATCAACATAAGACCAAGGACTTCAAATAACCCGAAAACTCTCTCGATTTCCAAAAACATCACAATATATCAAAATAAAAAACCTATGAATAAATATGAGTGTCTTAAATACAAATACATATTAATACTGGAGATCGTAATAAATGTCGAAGATACGTTATATCGTTGTTTAACAAACTATTGGTGCATCTCTATAAGATAATTTACGGCTGTAATGATGGAAATAAAACCGTAATGTGATATTTGTGTTGCGTAATCATTTTGATTTTAAATCAATAGGAACCTGATGTACCTTATGGTTTCAGAAAACATATCCCATAGGTAGTTCAATCTAAAGGAACGATAAAACATTATATAAAAGGTGACACGACTGAGACGGAAAATAGCAGTAAGTTAAACGTGTTAAAGTTAGGTGAAAAAATGCCGTCATAAACAGACCCAAAAAGGCAGAACAGATCAAGGAACGAGGATGCAGCAGTTTGTCCTAATAAAGGGTTGCTAGATAAACTAAAAGTAATAGATGACAAATCTTATATACAATATACGATCGAACACTAAATTAAATGGCTAACTAACTAGGTGAAAGGATAAAGGAAGTGTCAGTTACCAGAACCATTCCCGTCAGTCATAGCACTCATAGCCAAACGAAACCTAATTACCATCTTTAACTACATATATCACTCCAAAAAACTATGAATAAACATGCGCAAGAGTATAACCCATCTTGATTGCGTTTCGTAATATCTTATCTAAGACCGAAAAATCACGACATATTACGACAATTATAATTCTATAAACAACTCAATCAGGGGTGATCTGATGATTAACAAAATAGGTGATTAACATGCTAGTGAGGTCGATAGGCTCGTGCGACGACACATGTGGGCGGGTGCGCGTGCGCAGGTTACATGGAAATGCGGCGTTATGCATTTTTTATGAAGAAAGTGTTATTATTTTGTTATGTTAATTGTATATCATGGTTGAAGAAGAGAAAATATTGAACGTGAATACTGTGTGTGTTTCATAGGATTAAATTGGATGTTTCAAATTCTGTTTTTTTTCTGTAAGGTTACTCTGGCTTTTAATCATAAATTTGCTTTTGAGTGTCAGGTGTAGATAAGAAAGAAAGAAAAATATTTTATTTGGGACACGCGCAGGAAATACAAATAAGAAAAAAACGAACATTTAAAACAAAAAAAAACAAAAAAAAATTAAAAAAAGGAGCTATGCGAGGCCAAAAAGGCACCTGTCTCAGCATAATGCACATACCACTTACATACGTACCGTGATCTTGCTTTGCTGGGTGAAGTGCAGTGAGCCAAAGTTTTATAGTTATGCATAAGTTATTGCTAACGATTCATGAATTTTACTATTTTTCTTTTAATAACCAATCCCGTTCTCTGCATCTATCTGTTCTTTTTTAAGGGAAAAGAAAAACCACACACGTTAGAAATTGTAGCTAAAGAATTTTTTTATCTTTACAAAAGCCTACTTCAAAAGCTCTCCATATAAACCCACCATATTAACCACAACCACCGAAAACCAATACATTTTTTATTTAAATGAAACACAGAACCATTTACATTTTGATAAGTCGCGCTTCAACCAAAACCTCGGGTAAGTCACGGCTCGCACAGGGCACGCGACAAACGCACGGGATCACGACAAGTGTGCGCGTGCCCTTATGTCGTGCCGTTCGTGATTCGAACAGCTATTTATGTTGTATTGTTTCATATTATTTTATTGCGTGTTATAATGATTAGAAGGAAAAAAATGGATCGTGGTGGTTAAACCTGGCCTTTCAATGTCGCCGACAGGTAAGAAGGTGTTGAATCCGTTTATTATGAGCGTTCTTTGTATTAGTCAAAATTTTAAATATTATATGATTAGGGCACCAAAAAGTTAACGCCTCTTCCAAACCGAGCAGATACTGCAAGACCAGCAAACAAATTCCTTTCTGCGCTTTCCAAACAGTGCAATGATTTCTGATTATTGACATATAAATACAGGATACATTTCAGATACCAATCTACATGGTGCTGAAACGATCTGGCAAGATTATTTTCGGATTTTTATACCACATTGATATTGATGATTTTTTTATATCTTTTATAAAATGAGAATACGAAAAAAAAAGATTTGAAGATTTTTTTACGGGTCTGTTTGTGTTGTTACTTGAAGTATATGAGTTGAGAAATCTGTTCATTTTTTGCTTTATCATGTTTAGATATTGATAGGTACCTATCACGGCTGCGAAGTTTCGCTAACTGATTTAATTTGACCCTGTATAGTAAAATCTAATAATAATCTAATTGATTCAGGCACGATTTGGCGGAAATCCATTATAAAATACAATAGATGTAGATATATTTAATAACTATTCCGCTTAACTTTTCCTAAAGAGTCGTAAAAACACCCTGCAAGAAATCGACACGTGTTTCACCTCTCAACGAGGCATCCTCAGGATGACGATTGACTTGTCGCGAACCCGACCACGACGTGTTACCACGCCGAGCGCTGGAAGCTGAGCAGCTCTTCTGAGCTGGTTCGCGACAAGTAAATCGTCATCCTGAGGATGCCTTGTTGAAAGGTGAAACCCGTGTCGATTTCTTACAGGGTTTTTATGACGCTTTAGGAAAAGTTTAGCGGAATAGCTACTAAATATGTCTACGTCTATTGTATTGTAGAAAAATGGTATTTGAATTAGGTTGCTGAATGCGGCCAGACCACAACAAATGTCGATTATCCCAATTTCTGTTGAAATTATTACCTATCACTAAAGGTTAGGGATACTAGTTTAGGAATACAAGAAATTGAATTATCTCAATTTGGTATTTACCTACTGCGTATGGTAAGTTGTTAATGCATTTTCTAAATTGAATATGCAACAGGCATTTGCAGAATTTAACACAACCTAAAAGCCTTTAATGTCGCGGGATTCTCAAGAATGCAAGTTAATATTATAATCCACGAATGTTTACTGAATTATGCTCAAGGCAGCTGGAAGGCTACATGCATTCTTCTATCCTTTGATAATGATTGGACCAAGGAAAAGAAGCATTAAGGGATAATTCAGCAATGGAACTAAACGCGATCAACTCATCTAAATCGCGTTCAACAGCTGTCAGTGTCATCATTGCTATGGAAATATTGACACTGACAGCTCCTAAACGCGGTTCAGTTGTGCTGATCGCGTTCAGTTTTATTGGTGAAACGCACACTAAGTCTCATCTGAATCCGAGTACAGGGTTCAGTAACACCAAATGTAGTGCCGAAAGAAAACGTTGAAAATTTCATGAGGATGTTCACCAATGAAACTGAACACGGTTCAAAAGTGCTGATCACGGTTAGTTTCATTAGTGAAATCAGCACTGACTCTTTCACGAGAAACTGCAGGAAGACAGTCAGGGAGACGTGACAGTGACAGGTCTTAACTTATCAAACAGATGTCAAGTTTTTTTAACAACACAGGTTTTACCAGAACTTATGAATTCCAGGTACAACTATTTTCACGCATACGGAAGACATCATAAATCTCTTCATCCCTTAAAAGGTGACGAAATTTTACCAACATAACGTAACAACGACCAACGACAAACCCCCATAGCATTTTCAACCTTAGAGTTGTGATAAAAGAGTTGGTTATTCAATAAATGATAGGTGTGTTATAGTAAGTTTGCGGGAATGGATGTAAAATTTCAAAGATAATTAGGTGTGGCATCAATCAGAGAGGCTCAACATGTGTTAGACGTCATCACTGCTGATGTGGAGTGATTCAATGGTGAGGGGAAGCTTGTAAGTAGGTGGGAACATGACTTGTAACGAGTGAATTTGAAATCAATTCTGTATCTAACTAGGAACTGGTATATTTGGACTGGGGGAAATCTTGCGTTTTTGCAGTAAAACCTCATTAGTAGGCTGGGTAATTTTTTTAAAGGTTAAGTTGAGAGATAATTGTTTAATAGCCAATGGTCCACACTAGCCTTGGACCGAAGCAGCTGGAATCTAACTGGAATTCAAATTAAGAAATCATATTCAATTAAGAAAAAACATGAGCTTTAGGTACTTTTCTATTTTAGTCTCTGGATTAAAATAAGGCAATGTTTAGTCAAATTGAATTCTAAAATTAAAATTAAAGAATGTATACTGACCTAATTACGTCAACTGAATATAAATCTCACAGCAAACAACATTACACACTGAACCACTCCTAAATCTTGTAACATTCACCAACTTTTGACAATATTTACGAGTTTACAACCAATAAACAGTTCACACGTCGTATTTATTGTGTCAGGAAGCAATTACGTAACAGACGAGCAAAAATATGGGATGCAGTCTGTGGCAAATCGCTTTCACATTGTGAATCTGTGACACAGTTATGGAAGCAAAAGTTCAAATTGAACAATGGGGTTATCTATGCTTCACGATGGCGTGCCTGAAGATGCGCTCGAGATTTTCGTTGATTAATATTTATGGTTCTATTGGGTTGTAGGATTTTAAATTGCCCACAGAATTTTACTTGCATACCTCTCCAAGTCCAAGAAGACATAGAAACTTGAACATAATATGACCAAGTTCCCATGCCTTCTTCAGGGCATAATATGCCAGGGACTGAAACAAAATACAAATACTTAACTCATCTCTAGGTACCTACTATTTTCTGTGAGATTTGATTTGAAGAATAACAAAACGCAAGATCTAACAAAAAACACATGGGGGTCCCAAAAGCATCTTGCATAATCCACATAATTTCTAAAAACACAATTCGTTCAAGAAACTTATAACAAAACTAAATAAAATCACGTGTGGCGGCACCACAGCTGCATATTAGCCAGAGACGGGAAATTACTCAGGCGTAATGCCAAAACATTCGTATTACTTAAAAACCGACCACAAACCGTCGAAAAACGCGATTTTTCACACTCCAAAAACAAATATGTGGGGCGTACAAAAACTGTTATTTTTTCATGGTGACTGTGAACAGCTATTAATTCATATTAGTGTTCTATTTGTGGTGTTTCGAAAAGATATCCGAACGTGAAAGGTGATCGGCTGACAGAGCGTCCCTTTTGAAATTCGAACGCGTTTTACTAATTGCCATTATTAATAAAAACAAAAAAATTGTTCATATTTTTGTGATTAATTTTAGAAATATTTAAATACCTTTACCCCTTTACCTTTATGTGTAATCATCACTAGAACAAATCGACTGTTCTACAATAAAATATTTTTAATTGTTTTAAATTGATTCTTTCGTTACAAGATTGTCGGCTCACTGATTCTGCAATGATGATAAACAACAATTCAAATGCAAAAGACACTAGCACTATAAAAGACCATAGATGTTCTCATGTTCCATTCAATTGAAAGAAGGTACCTCAACAATATTCTCACCTTACGAAACAAAAGCTTACAATCAAATTAAAGCCAATATTTCCAGTATAATGTAAGTTTTAACAGGCATTCTAATCACTCTATTATGCATGTAGTATTATGCAGATTTTCCACAAGGAAGAGAGTGCGCGTGACTGTTCATGGGAGCGGTAAGGCAAGTATCGACCACTATTGTTGGTCTTGAATAATGTTAAACGATTCGCTATAACGCTGAACGCGGGCCCTATAAACAATTTCGTGAAATAAATCCTGTGCTCTCGAGGGAAATGTTGGAGGGTTGGTGTGGAGTGGCGGTTGATTTTTATGGCTTGCCTTATTCGCATTTTTTTGTGCTACTAGAAAGACCTCAAACCTGAAGGAAAACAATTTTAAACGAAGTTCTACGCGGCTTGCGGTAGGAGTAAACTGGTAGAAATCGTCACGTACCTAACAAAAATGCATGAAAAAGTCATTGTCAAGTGTCAGAAGTTTTTTTTTTTTAAACTTTAAGCTGACCTAGATGGCAGAGTCATCTTGCAAAGTCGCTTTCGCTGTATTAATATATTTAAAAAAACACAAATCCTGCATCACACTAGTAGAGTTTACTATAGATCAACATATATAAGACTATTCGACATCAATCGCTGGGCAGTTGCCGGCCAGAGACAACACCCGTCTGGTCGGAGGATCCTCCATGTTCTACAGAGGATGAGTGTACTTTACACCCTATTCCTCATACCTCTAAACCGTTAAACTTTCGGATGGTTATTAAAAGTGTGTTACGCAATTAAGGTACTGAACTGATTTCTCTCCTTACCTCCTACCAAATTCTTTATTACCTTTGAAGTACCGATGTCAAGTTGGTGCTTCAATAATGTGTATAAAACCATGTCCTTTGTCTAAAAAAATGGATATCCAAAGATCATTGTGAAAATATCTGTTTTGTGGATTTATTTTATCTACATCGATTAAAATCTGATATTGCTTAGTAATAATAATATTTTTTAATAATAATAATAAGTAATATGGATTGTGGAGGTCAGAATCAGAATGATGGTAGTTACTCCATGTAAGAAACTATAGATTTTCCAAAATCCATAGCAGATCAACAGAGCTGGAAATAAGAAACCCGAAAAAATTTGATTTTTAAGAGTGAGAGACGCCACGAATCAAAATGTTTTCAAACTCAAACTCAAAGCATTTATTTCAATTAAACTATTTACAGGCACTTTTGAATTGTCAAGGTTCTCAGTGACCATTACTCAACTACCTACTTGGGTGTAATCCCTAGCGGTAGAGATAGCATCGACAGCGGCGTCTCGATGCGACACGAGCTCTCTTTACATTGTACACCGTACTAGTCTATGGCATCGTCTATGGTACCACTGTACCACAGAGTAATTGGTATGCCGTTTTTGTATCGCCAATTCTTATTTATGGTTTCAGTTTTTACTTTGGTGGTTACGGTTTATTTGCAGTTAGCTTTGC
Organism: Eupsilia transversa; assembly: GCA_914767815.1. Taxonomy (NCBI): domain Eukaryota; kingdom Metazoa; phylum Arthropoda; class Insecta; order Lepidoptera; family Noctuidae; genus Eupsilia; species Eupsilia transversa. The sequence goes on along the minus strand of OU611893.1, from coordinate 7,114,644 downwards.
ACGCACGTGTACATGACGTGATGTTATAGTAATGAGTTTATTCTTACAGAAATCTGCGTTACATGACATTTTGACATCGTTTATTTAAAATATTTTGTGACAAACGGTCTTTTAGTTTATTTTATATAATTATTTTGTTGATCCAATGGTACAGACGTAGAAAGCCTTCTGGACTACAATGTTGAATTTGAGATACCTCTTGCTTGGTTGGATAAACTGACCGCTGAAACATGCATTTGCGAAGCTTTCAGTTTTGCGAAGAAAATACATAATATTATTAAGAATTTCTAATGCAGTGAAAAGGTGAAACACAGTCACCTACCACTTATAATACTAAATTCAAATAGTAGTTTTTCTACAACAAAAATAATGACTAAAATATGTAATCATTCATCACAATATCATCAAGAAATAATTATTTAAAAAAAACATCTCATTCGGGCTCGCAGCATGCACCACAGCTACGCAACAAAACATCAATTAATAATTGTCTATGCACGATAAATAAATACCATAGACACACAGTATTAGAGTGTCGGTGTTGCCAGCATTATTTATGGTACGCTAGCCAGCATTTCTGTAATGCTTAATAAATAAATATTTAATAAATAAAGAGGAGTAAGTTGCGTTATTGAAAACGCCTGCTCTTGCGCCGATGACAAATGAATTAATAAACTATAATCCACTTGGGTTCCGTATTTGTAAGTGGATTGCATAATGAGTAAGGGACGACTTGTACTGGAACATAACTCCGGTAAAATAGCGTGAGTTTATTGTCTATGACTAATGTTTGATACGTTTCTGCTCATTTCTCCTAGTCTACAAATAATTAGACGTTTACGTACCTATTCACATAAAAAAAATTAGTTTGACATTTTTTGTAAATACTTTTAAAGTGTTTTAAGTGAAAAGAAACCATGCATAATACCTTGTAAATAATCTGGCTATATCGGCATAGACGATAAGACATGCGCAATGACAAATACAGAATTTGTATTAATTAAACAAAACATACATTGTGGATCATAAACTTATCCAATATGTTAAACCGTTTTAAAATAAAACTTAAAAAACGAAAACTGACATACACAATAAAAAAGGGTTCTGCATCCTAACTAATTTATTATCAGCCCATATTAGGTACTCTATGAAAACACCTATGCATGTTTAAAGAATAAAATTAAAAACTTAGATGTTAGCAGCCGCCAAGTATTTCTTTAGAATACAATAGACGTAGATATATTTAGTAACCTATTCCGCTTAACTATTCTTAAAAAACCCTGTAAGAAATCGACACGTGTTTCACCTTTTAACAAGGCATCCTCAGGATGACGATTGACTTGTTGCGAACCCGAACACGACCGACGTGTCAATACGCCGAGCGCTGGCCATCGAGCTGGCGAGCTGGACTCAGCGTCCAGCCTTTAAGAATAGTTAAGCGGAATCAATTAACTAAGTATTCCTATGTAAAATTGAAATAATAATAATAATATTTATCATTTTGAGAGTTGATTAAACATCTTTACCCTGCTTAATTGAAAAACTTATTACTTGCGTTAATAACATAATATTATTCACATATGATTTATGAATTTTATGATAAATGTGGTATTCACGTATTTTTGGAATACAATGCAATTGATATTAAACATGCAATCAATGTCATAATCCAGGTAATTTTTGTGGGAGGTAAAAGTAACCACGGTTATTTAAAATTATGTTCATGCCTTATTTAAATTCTGATGGTTTAGGTAAGTAATAACATTTGTATAATTTGAAATGTCGGTTGGTTGACTCTTCCCGTGACCGAAGGGCTGGCTTTTACCTTGGCTAGAGGCTAAGCATCGCCATACAACGTGGCAATGCCGCCAAAGTCTCTTGGGTTACCAGTCGACAGCGATGCGGAGTTTTGCGACGCCATATTATTATATTAGTTTTGTTTATTTTAATAGGAATCTATTAAAATAAATAAATAGCTAATAGAAATCCATTAAATCCAAAGAATGGCCGTTAACAAATAATTGAAAACATTTAACGAGAACGTAAAGCGAAAAATTCCATTTGTATACAAAATCCGACGTAAAAATGTGACATAAAATTAATTTTACTATCAATAAAAGTAACGCGAGAGGGAGCCACGGTCGTGACGGATGCGCCGACGCAAGGATTAACGCTTTAGTGCGCAATATGGCGCGCGCAAAGCGCTAACAGATCCGAATTTAGATATTATATTGTTATTAATACAAAGGAAACTATTATGAATGAGCATAATTTTAGGAAGATTTATTTATATACCTATTGTTTGAAAGATTTATTTTATAGTATGGTAATCTTTTGATGTGACATTTAAAAGAGTATCATAAATATCCATCAAAGTTATTTTCTGAGTAGACGGGACTGGGGTATCCCGAAATCTATTTATAATAGTAGAACAATTTTGACTAATCTTAGGGTTGAATTTCTAATCGTCCGATAACTCCGCTTCTGATGGATGCGGGAAGCACAGAATCCTAGCCTATGTCCAGCAGTGGACGTCTTTCAGCTGAAACGAGAGAATAGAAAATTAACAACCTTCAAATAATAGTTATTCGTCTATAGAAATATCAACCCTTAGATAATAAAATAATCGTTTAAGAACTGTTTTAGACTGCTGCATTGGTTTTATTAATAATAATTTAGTAAGAGCCTCTAACGCAATGACTCGATTGGTTTCCTAATACTTGCTAAATTAACTTGAAACGCACATCTAGAAAACAATAAACTAAGCAAATAACTAAACTACACAGCTCACAACATCGATAAACATCAATAACTAAAACCAACACCATTGCATCAAAGCCCTTAACTTAAACCAATCAAACACGCCCATACTTCACACATTTACAGACAGACCCTTATTAATTCGCTAATAGAGAGATGAAACGTGACAAACAATAGTCAACTACGCCTTAAATATTTGCACAATAGCCCAAACATTACAACGTTATAGGATTTGATGCCCTCCCCTTAAAATTGCGCGATCACCATGCAACTGGAGATTTACGGCATGACCATAAATGGCAGATGTTTTTAAAATGGCGCTAATATGGACGTTTGTATTCTGGATAGACAAAACACACTATGTAGGACACAGATGATTTGTTGACATGTTGAAAGATTTGGAGATGGCACTCTTTGTTTATGGTAAAGTTGGTAAAGAGAAACTTTTAACATCATAACATGGTGTAATGTGTTGATGTGTAGCATTGATAATGCCATGGATTTCTTATGTCATGATAATGATTATGATCTTAAGCATTGAAAGCTTCTTCGGGAAAACCAGAGTGCTAGAATGGATGCAGTGAAAACGTACTATACAGGGTGGCAGGAAAATTGACGCGCAAACTGTAACAATGAATTCAGCACATGATTCTAGACGTTGTGTAGTTTTTTTTAATAAATCAGCTGTTTCATAGGAAAGTGCAATATCTACGCGGTCAAAATGTATGGAACAGCAACTATTTTTTTAAATAACCGACGACAAATTTCAACGCAGGCTGCTTCAGAATCATGTACTGAATCCTGTATAAGTATGTATCTCTGTTTAAGATATCGGCAGCTACGGTAGATAGAAACCTCGCAATCAGACAAACAAAAATTGAAATATTAAAAATCCATAGCAGCTTCTAATTTGGACATCGAGCAACTAAAGAAAAAAAAATAGAATCAGTAACGAATCATTGATGTAGCCAAAACGATTAAGCTGAAATTATGCTCTAAAACAATTTGTAAAAAAATAGAATAGGTACTCTTTAATATGTACACCATAAAAATTACAGATATAAAAATTTAAAAAACTTAGTCCATATTCTGCCTTTTCAATGAATAGGTACCTTTTATTCAGTACCTTCAAACCTTTGAAACTGATTTAATCAGTATGATAGGTTTGGAGGTAACCGATACACGAGAATAACCGATTTCATTCATCCAATTTACTCAAGAATTGCATGTCAAATCTATACGGTCCAAGCAAGCCACGTATACTTCTTCGGTTTTATGAATATCGTCCATACTCACGCCAACCTACGCTAAATATTTTATTACCTGATAAAAAACTTGTTCTAATTCCATACATTGATATTCATACTTCAAAATTGATATAGGGCCTCGGAAATATATGGGGTAGAGTAGCCCAAAAGGGGGGGTATTTCGCTGCCTATAATTTTGTCCTTATCTGCAAGATCGATCATGTAAGGATTCAAAGTAAACTTACTATGATAAATGTAAAGTTGACTATTGGTTGCCTGGCTGATGATTTATGGCATAGACAACCCGTCAACCCATTCTAAATGTTTAATATAATTTACTAGCTAGTAACTTGTAACACAAGTAGGTATATTAGGGAGAAAATATTGAACTGGATCTCCACACGAAACCGTCTTCGAAACCATCAGAGGATCACATTGTTGGGGAATAGGTGGATTACTGCATTAAACTATGATTTCTAGACGAAATAATGAACCGATAAATATTATTGTATGCTACTTTTCAGAACTTATTTCACGTGAACCACGTGAAAATAACTTCCTACTGCTAACGAGGGCAGTAACTATTTACTTTATAACTTAAAGAACAACCATACCGAGAGTTACAGTCTGTGGATTGAGCTTGAAATTATGTTGTAGCTAACCTAAAACATAATTACAAGCACAATCCACGAAAACTAATACAACAAATTCTTAACACCATACATTACACATAACATGTAAATACACTCCCAAAAACGTCCATTAATTAGAATTTTCGTCCATAAGTCAAAAGTTGCCGCCACACCACACATGTTAAAAGTTCGCGTGACAAAAACACATCGGCGCGCGCCATATTACCCGCCATGGATGGTCGTTGACCCCTGCCTGAAATAGGCAACCTTGACCGTTTGGTGCCCTCTTTACCTCCTGGTGGTACAGACTAGCGTTTGCCTGATTGAATGTACATTTTCTTTGGTAAATGGATAGTTATTGGTGGTTTAAGTGTATGATTGCTGGTTTGAAGATTGGAGGATGATGTATGGTGGTACTGAACTTGAATTTCAGTTATTGAAAGAACTATTTTTTTTTACATTATCCAAAAAAATGTGTTGAGACGTTTTCTCGAGGGTCTTCTTTTTGACAAAATCGTAAAAAAGCAGTGGAGTCAAGTCAAGTCATTTTCCATCGTCTACTTAAAAAAATGGTAATTTATTTGGTAGATTAAACTATTTTTATCATGATTAACGTTCGTGACTGAAATTTTATATTAAAGAGTAAATTCGGCATTTCGCTACATGCCAAATATGCCAAATGATACCATAGTTTGTATTCCCTGTAGTAGTAGGTGTTAGACAGACAAACTATTGAGCTTATTATTCCGCCGCCCGTGGTGGTAAATATTTGGCAGTAGAGTGTAGACATAATTACATTACATCGTGTCGATGGTTCACTCCCAAGTCTGGAATAAACAGCTCCTGTGGGAATACAAAACTAATTTCATTAACTAATTTTTTTATATGAAATTGGTGTTTCTACATTATTTTTCCTGCGTTTCATACTGAAAAGTTTTAAAAATGGTGACTGTAGAAAGGGGAAAAATGAACACTATCCACTTTTAAAATAAAATTGCCGATTATTATTTTGTCCGCGTTTCAAGCAAAGCTAAAAATCAAAACTAGAAAATCTAAAATCGTTCGTATCCTGAAAATCGTTCCTTTTTCTATATTCTCAGTACTTTTACTTCATTTCTCTTACCATAAGACCCCTGAAAGTCTCGCTATCCACTTCAAAGACAGCTTAACAATCCTAAAATAACAACATAGGTGCATCAGACTCCTGAAGTAGTAATTTCAGTGGGATATGTTACGCTTATAATTCAGTAGGACGCGGCGTCTCGTTGGCGCCATGCAACGGTGCTCCACTTTATGTACATGTTCCAGTAGGTATATAGGTGCTTATGTATGGTGCATGCTTTTCCCCATATGTGGGAGAATGACAGAGCAATGAGACTGGTCCTAATTATAAGCTGGGTCAGAAATAAGTAAAGTCCTTTGAGTTATCCACTTTTTTATGAAGCTTTGTAGAGTAAGAAATTAAATTGTTAAGGAAAGAATGAATCAAACGGTTCAAGGCGACGACAATCATTTTACTGTATAGCATAATCTTTTAAAGGTATTTTATCTAATTAAACAGCTCCCTTGCTGATCTCTCTTAACTACTGAAAATAAAAAGGTACCAAGTTCAGAATGTTTTTTTTTTTTTTACTCCTTTCTTAATGGAGTAACCATTAACTAACTCACTGCACAGAAAGGATTTTCATATCTCCAATGCATGGCGCGGCCAAATGGAGCTTTAATAGGTAAGTATTCTATTCTATGAAGGCAGAGAGATAGCCAGTTCGTCTGTGGTTGAGGATTCCGGGTGAACCTCGCTTCCACCTTCGTCTTGATCAATAGGTACTTACCCTTACTTACTCGGGATTAAAAAAAATGTGAATAAAACGCTAGCTCACTTTTTACGCTAATTGAAAACAGCTGTAATTTCAGGTTATTCCCATTTTTCGCCGTTGTTAGCTAATGCCATAAATACATTGCGATCTGTTAGTTATCAACAATATCAGGTCAATCACTCCCAATAAAAACAAAAACATGTTATTCCCAATCGGGACGCGAAGAATCTATGGATAGGGCTGGTCTTAGTAAGTGATGGACGATTGTTTAATTTCGAAAAACATATTAGTATTTGTGGCTTTGCAGTTTTTTTATGAACCAAACAAAACATAGGTAAAGAGGTGAAATGAATTTACTATATCTAAAAAATGCTTTATCAATAATATACTATTAATTACCTAACTAATAGGTATAATAATTATAAAGCACATTTTTTTCTCGTGTTTTTCATTTTCTTCTTAATTTTTAATGATTAGTCAAATACGTGGAATATAACACTTCACATCCATACAACATAAACAAGGGTTACCAAAATAATTTTCAATAACAATTTTGAAATTCCCCTTAAAACTGGCTAATTACCTACGATACACTTAATCAATCTATAAATACCTTCACTTCCTCTCAACTCCCAGCCCTGTAAAGTACCTACTACCTACCCAGCAATGTGGAGCAGATAGTCGGACGTGTCTCTACTTGCGCGGGCGCAGGCCGCGGTGGTCGCCACGTGGTCGCGCTCCCACGGTCCGCGGGGGGCGCGCCGACCAATCACGGGTGACCGCCATTTTTTAACAGATACCTACAATACAGACCTCCACTGATTTTTTGGAAAAATAAACATGTTTGTTTTGGTGTGGGTTAATTTTATTGGTTTTGTTGAGAGGTGTGCTTCTTACACTCTCAAAGGCAAAATCATGCTTATAAATCTCATTACATACATAGATCCTTCAGGCGCTTACAATTGATTTGAACCAAAGTCTTGCTCGATTGCTACTAAACCTTGGGCCCAAACCAATGAGGGTTTTTCGATAACGTTCGCTAGGTGGTAGCACTGAGACGTCAGTTCCGGGTATCTGTCAGAAATGACAAAGCACCTTTATTTTCTTTAGTCTTGACTGAATGAATGAAAGAAATGATGAATGTCATCATATATTTTTTATTCATTGTCGAAATGAAGACCTCTTGTCAAAGTGGCGCCAACTGGTGGCGTGAATTTTCATGAAAACCCTCATTGCACGACTCCGAGTTTGATCTTCTGAGATCTTGCTATAGCCGAAATTTTAATTGTGAATCTTTCTTGTTGCGGTATTGATTTAAAAAAAAATGTTCTAATAGTAATCTTCTTGGGTTGAAAAGTTCGAAATAGACAAAAATGATAAGGCCGGACAAGCCCGGCCGGGGGCCCAAAATATCCGCATAAATCCGGACGGATGGAAACCCTACACCCATGCCACATAAGACAAATGTGTAAACTAGCATTTATTTGCCGAGAAATTACCTCTACCTGTAGCATACAGACGTTGCAAAGGTCGTAAAATCATTACGACTTCACTAAAATAAAATAAAACAGAGCTGATATTATTGATATTCCTAAGTTCATACAACATTTCACAAAAACCAGCCACTATAATAGAGTTCACTAAAACTCTCCTTATAATAATAGTTTTTCTACGAGTTTAGTTAAAGACGTCAATAAATCTCTTGTAACGCGACATTATCGGCAGTCAAATCGAAAAGTTTCATGCGGTCAACGAACTTTCCTTCAGTAGACATTGGTTCTACCCGCAAGTCCTCAACTCAAACTTTTCCGTTTCTCTTGGATAATAGTTGGCTTATTGGTGATTCGACCGAATTTACTCGCCCGAAACAGGCTAATCGACACTTTTAAATGTTATGATTTTCTCGTGAGGCGATTCGCTCAAAGTTTATTTATTTGTAGGCGAATCGATAACTCCAGAAATCGAGTCGCCTACACATAAATAAACTTCGTGTGAATCGCCTCAAGAGAAAATAATAATATTTAAAAGTGTCGATTCGCCCCTTTGGGCCGAGTAAATTCGATGAATCACCAATAAGCCGACTAAAAACATCAAATTCAAGTATCAAAACATTCAAAGCAATCTCATCTATGTCAAAAATGTTTGAAAATTACAGGTATTTTTGACAGATTGAGACCGAGAAAACGTAGAAAATACAGGAATTGCCCTCAGATCAGTCTCATTTAATTCTAAAATCCAACCAATCAGATTGTGGATCAGATAATCCAGGCCAGAATTTACAAGACACAAAGAACATTCAAGAATTCGTTACTGATATCTATTCAGTTCAATTCTGTGGGATAGTAACGTTTCGACTAATGCAGGAAGTGTTTACATGCAAATAGTTCACTAATACCTGTACTAATAAATCCCATTATTCAGCCTCAAAACTCCGAACAAGCCAGATCAACGGGGTCGATGTGCTAATACCCAGAATTCATACAGCCTAAGACATAAGGAAGGGATTATTGAAGAATTTCGTCCTAGAATATCTGAGACTACTAGGAAACTTCTATATTCAATATCTTCGATCCAAGAGAATCCTTGTCATAATATTATGCAACGCTAAGATCTCTAGACAGATGAATTGTTCTTGAAATAATAATCCACGAATAACAGGATTCAGTATTCGGTAATCCGCCAAATAAGAACATCGAAACAACTGCGAAAACAACGGTGTGCGTAGCGCCATCTTGTATCGAATAGAGGAACTAATACTTTTTAAATATAGAACTACATAATTCCAAGTATGGATGTAATTTCTTTGTTTGTACATTCGAAAAATAGAACTTTTCAATATTTAAATGAATTATAATATTCGATAATATGAAGAAGAAATTAAAAGATTCTGACTACTTTCTGATAACCGTTTAAAAAATTCGGAATTACACAAAAAAGCGGAAGTATTTAACGTAACTGTCTCGTTAAATAGTCTATTAATTCAGTTATAAATATGTTATAGCTAAATTACTTCGAAGATATCCTTAAAAAAATAGGTTACCTAACACTTATTTTCTTCGCCACAATTTCAGTAACAGTCATAAAAAACCCAATCATATCAACCACTTATATAACAAACGCAATCAGAAACATTTGTGCGATCACTTAAGCTATTTATAAGCTAGGAGTCATCTTTGCAGCTAAAATAGCCCAGGAATAGAAACATGCCTGCGTTTGTCTGTAAAATAGCTCCGCACAATGTGTCCAATATAACTTGACACATCGGGATGGCGCTGCATTCGCTACCCTGTATGACCGCTGTCAAATTCTATACATTGCATTTTAGTTTCCAATTTCGCCACGTTTCAAATAATACTGGTCGTCATTTAACTTTACAAGCAAATGGCGCCAAGTCTTTTTTTGAACACAATCGTTTTTTTTATTTGATTTGCTAAGTATAAATAGTAGTGAGAATCGCTTCATTTGTGCATGTTCGTATATTTTGGAGGAATCAAGACTTAATTAAATTGTGCATAAGCTTGATGGACACAAATGTTCTGAGTGGTTTTATAATACTTGGTTTAAGCTAATTATTTTTGTACTTAGCAAATGCTGTCTTACAAATTACCGTTTTAGTTAAAGGATAATGTACCTACATCTCTTATTGTAGCGTTATAAGAGGCAAGAAACCGTCAAATTCTCAAAACAAATATAGAATTTTAGGTATGCATGCCACAGTCACGGGTCGCAGTCTCGTGCTGACTTTGAGAAGAATCGTAGAAACGGAAAGACAATGAGATCGTTCTAAAAAGTTAAGTCTTATTTGAGAATTCTGGTGAAACATATGGGCCACAATTTAAATCCGACAAGAAGGAACGCCTAGGAATTTAAGCTTATCGACCACATTCATACCTAATTACTGCAAGACCAACCAGACGTGGGCGTGGTTTTATGACATGTAAAAGTGATTCCGATATCCTATTTACAGAATAAACAATTTCATTTCATCTCAAACAATTAATTACAAATCGATTTATACAGCAGTTATGCAAATAAATACATGAAAACCACCTGAACGTCACATGACGCAACAACACGATGCACACAACATGCTCAGGCGCTTCGATGTGGTATTCGCGCCAATACGTAAGGGAAACAGAAGAAGGTCCACTCATGTCATGTAACTCGATTCAACCAATCTAAAGGCCATATCCATCCATCATTCGGTGTCACACGAATGGATAGAATAAGAAATGAGTTAGTACATAAAAGGAAATCTGAAAGTGGCACCGGTAACTGAAAAGTTGTGCGGAAATCGGTTGTCATGGTATTGGCATGTGATGCAGAGGAATGAGGAAAATGTCGTGAGGAAAGTTTTGAGTATGAATGTTGATACCTATAAGAGTAGGGGAAGACCAAAGAAACGATGGAAGGACTGTGTGAAAGATGATATGGCTAGAAAGGCGGTGACTACCGAGATGACGATTAATATAAAAGTATGGAAGAAAGGGACACATGTTCCGACGACACCAAATAAATTGGGATAGGTAAGGGCAGGAAAATGATGACAGCCTGAACGTGATTATAGTGCAAGGGCTCTTTCTCATACACGGAAAGAAAGCATCAGTATTTCTTACTGCACGGTGGTGGTTTCAGAGTTCAGACTACTCAGGGGGCTCGTGGATAAATACAAAAAAGTCGGGAGGTGGCCGTGACTCTGAAAGCACCATTTTTCCCTGCTGCCATTTGTGGATCTAGACTTTAGACAAATAGTCGTTACAGGTGTCGGAAGCCCGAAAGTCTCAGAACCAGTGTTTCGAAGATGTATCGTAGTACTCAGTCAATGGGTTGAGGAGGTCAGATAGGTTTCGCTCCATGTTAAATACTGGTATTTAGGTGCATCCGGTTAAACTAGAAGCTGACCCCAACATACATGGTTGAGAAAAGCAGATGTTGACATATATTATATTCGGCCGTTTTCACGATAAGGTCCTTTACCCTTGTAGAGCGGTTAGCATTTAGTTTATTATCAAAATCATAATTATATAAAATAAAACTAATTTGTAAACACTACACAAGCACAGCACATTTAATTACCTCTTACATAATATTTCTCGTTTGATATTTCAACCAGTCCATCATATCAAACGAGAAATAATATAATTTATGACTAACAAAATATATTTAAAACAATTACCTACATATTTACTATATTTACAACGCACACAAGAAGTGCCGTGGTAATACAAGTCGTTTTACCTCCAAAATTGTGTTTATTGCGTTTTACCCCGTAACCCTAAGCCCTAAGTCAATGCCGTCTTAAACTACCAGGTTTTGAACCTGTCACAGTGTGACTGTTCAGGGCTGCCAATATATGTAGTTAACATTATATAAAAATCAATGCCACTTTTCGTTGTAATTTTATAACTCAAGAACGGCTGGACCAAATTGGATAATTCTTTTTTTGTTGTGTTCCTTATTCTCAGGAGAACGTTTTAGGTGGGGTAGGTAGGGTAGGTGGGGTAGGTGGTGTAGTTAGGGTAGGTAGGGCAGGTGGGGTAGGTAGGGTAGGTGGGGCAGGTAGGGTAGGTTGGGTGGGTACGCCATAGATAAGTACTTAGTGCTACCCGTGCGTAGCTGGGGCGGGCAGCTAGTTTAATATAAAGTAGGTAAACCTTCTGTGGTCTTTTCTGGATACGTCTCAGTTACCACGCTACCATCGTGAAGGCCGGTTGCATCACAAACATAAGTATTTGACGTTATGTAAACTATTACAATTATTATAAACGACTTATAAATTGTAGTCGTGTAATCGTGAAAAAATCGATGCAAATCTTGACGTAAATGCTGCAATTTGGAACATGGCGTATGGCATTGTGGTGATACCAGGCAGCTTAGCACGCAATAGTTATTCTTCTACGCTCGTATCGGTGCAAACTTAATGAGAATAGCAGAATCATACATAACATCACGCCTTGTTTCCCCGAAGAGTTAGGCAGAGGTGAACCTATAGTACACCCACATTTCGCCAGTTATGTTTACGTACCATGTAATAGGGGGCGAGCCTATTGCTATCAACCAGGCACAAATCTAGACTCCGGGCTGCTACTGAGAGAAATTCCAGATGGAAAATCTATAAACCCGACCCACCTGAGAATCTAACTCAGGACGTCATGCTCAGCAGTAGCGCTTACGACCACCAAACCATCGAGGGAGTCAAAAACTCAAATCGGTGGGAGCTGATTACCCATTGTGCGCCATATCATTAATAACTAGCTGTTGCACGCGACTTCGTCTGCGATCTTGGATGAAAAGTAGCCTATGTCCTTGTCCAGGTCAAGGTCTACTCATGTGCCAAATTTCATCCAAATCCGTTCAACCGTTTTAGCTTGAAAGCATAACAAACAAAGTCAATTTCGCATTTATAACATTATAAGTTAGGATTATTTACTGCTAGAATGACCAGACACATCTCGAATTTTCTTATGACCGCATACCAGTGTTTTCGTGATCTGTTTATTATCCATTTTATCTTTGCTAGGCTTACTATTTATTTACCACTGATCGCTACATTTATAAAAACTTATTGGTAAAAATCCAGGTGCATTGAGTTTTAGGCCAGCTTTTTTCAACTCAGTCTACTACTCCCTCATCTATTTCCACTCAGTTATGCTTTGTGAGAATTAGGTGTTAGTTCATAAAGATATGTATGTTAGTACCTACGTACTTCTAGAACCAGGAGCGCACAAAATATAAACTTTGATCAACATCAACACAGTCAAACTCCAAAAAGAAAAAAAAGTCACACGCCTCTAGACACATTATGCATAACTTAAAAAAAGAGCACAAACTCTATGATTCACCGCATACATTAGGGCCGGGACTCATGTACAAAAATTGCAGCTTCAGAACTAAATCATGTAAGCTGTGTGTTCTTAGTTATGGCAGTTTTGCAACTCCACGGTATTTTATAAGGTTTCCACAATCATTTTTATTAATACACAAACTCGTATGTCTCAACTTTGTCCAGATAATTGTGCGTTTTCATTAAACATAGAGATTCAGAAGTTAATTACTGAGGCATAGGGACACAGAGCTGTATGACATGATCACAATCATCTTGGCAGAATTATGCAGTCAATTCTTCATAATCCTGCTGCCCACAAGACTAAATTGGGTTATCCCAATTTATTTGGTTCGGCGCACCATGTCTTCTCTTTCCATACAATCCATTTGCCATCATCTCCGAATTATGCACTCAATTGCCTTTGCTAAATCGGATAACCGACTTCTTTAGGAAGGTATAAGGGTTTCTAAGGAGAAGAGAAAATATCTCTCTAATAAAGAGCTATACCTATTCTATTTATTTATAAACGTTGCTTAAAGTTAAATAATGAATTATTGCGATTAACCATATATTTTTGACGTTTGAACGTCACTAAACTCTAAGCAACGTTTATAAATAAACCCCAATATCACACTTGAATTTGCAGCCTATCAGTCTGCTAGACACAGACTCTCCCGAATCGGCTTCTGCGTCGCGTTAATTCAAGTTGCTTCAATCGTGACTAACAAAGTGAAAAGAGAGAGATTTTTTGTATTTAATTTTCCTTTCTACTCTTACACACGGTGTAATGGTGCCGTCTAACCTATGGCAGACATGCTGGAAGAGATTTCTTTAAAAATAAGCATTACCTTTGTAGGTATTTTTCTGTTCCTTTCTTGTTGTCTGTTTATTTGTGTTTACATAAATGGTTTAATAAATAAAGGGACAACAGGTATTGCATGCACCATTACTGTTTTTCCATCTACCGTTGTCGTACCGTCAGAAACAGTGCGAACATACACATAATCTGCATTAGTATGCTAGAAGCGGGCGCAGGCGCACGACCGAGATTTACTGTTACGATGCCGTGCATCTCAGACTCGGACGAGGAGACGCGCCTGAACGTCCACACTTACTTATCCTAACTGTAGGACTAGTTAGGTAAGCAGATAGGTAGGCTACCGGTCCATTTTCAGCACTACCACCACCTAAATTCCCATATACTGGATAAATGTAAAAGAATCTGCAATGGGTCGACTTCAGGCAAGCTGCGTCGCCAATGAAAATTTGACATAATATGCTCGGTTCCTATAAACAATAACGAATCGTTTTCCGCAGAAGGGTAGGCTACCGGTCCATTTTCAGCACTACCACCACCTAAATTCCCATATACTGGATAAATCTAAAAGAATCTGCAATGGGTCAACTTCAGGCAAGCAGCGTCGCCATTGACAATTTGACATATGCTCGGTTTCTATAAACAATAACGAATCGTTTTCCTCACCGATGGTAGTTTTTTATTGCCAAACTGGGCATATAGATTCGTAAGCTAATTTTACCTGTGATAGCTACTTCCATATGGTCTACTATGCAAAGCTGATAAAGATCTATTGGTATCTATTATATCGATAGATATAGATAGATCTTATGGATAGATAAATTTTTATAGAGATAGATAATGATCTATTAGTATAATCTATTGGTAAAGATACAAGTCTTAATATTAACCAATAACAGTCGGTAAATTATAGGAATCGGTCAATAGTCTTGACTGTTTTCTTCTCGAACGCTATCGAAATGTAAGAAGATGTAATGATAAATATGAAGTGTCTCGTACATGACCACGGTTGAAAACCCCCGAAAAGGTAGGCGTTGTTGTTGTTTGTTCCACATATTAGGAACTTGGAACCATGTTTTGATTTGGAGCTCAAAAGGGCCATCATATTATGTTATATATTTTAGGAGTTCATTTATGCTAGAATATACGGAATTTAACCAGTAAATAAGACTAGGTTACACAACATGTCGCTTTCCGTTGTCCTACAAGGCGAGAATGTGAGAAATAGGCATCACTTTTCATGTCAGCTTGATTGCTGACACGAAAAGTGTGATAATGGAGATATCTCCAAGATAATTCGACAAAGCTGTCATCATGCCAATTACCTATTATATGTTCAACAGGTTGTTAGGAAATACTGCAATTTCATTTCGATACATGTAACACTTTCGTTGTATCTAATGGCACATTAGACCAAAACATTGTCTGCCTCTAGCAAAATTGTGAAGAAAATTAGACATAATAATAATCCTAACTTATATTATCCTAACTAATATTATAAATGCCAAAGTGAGTTTGTTTGTTCGTTACGCTTTCACGCTAAAACAACTGAACGGATTTGGATGAAATTTGGCACATGGATAGACCATGACCTGGGTGAGGACACAGGATACTTCTCATTCCCGTAAGATAATTTCCGACATCCATGCGGATGAATCCGCGGGCAATAAATAATAAAATCGTTTATTTTTAGTATAAAATACAATAAGGTCGCAAATTCACTAATTTACAATACGAAAGAAAACAATTTATGAGAATATATTTACTTTTGTTAGAAGACAACAAAGTAATTTTGTGTCGCCAAAATTTTCACCGCAATAATAGTGTGGCAGACAAATTGAGCGAGCCATTCACAAAGCAGGCTCAATTGAACCATTTGTGATAGACGGCCAGACAGACGACGCGCGATGGTCCCGCCCATTAGTTGTGTAGGGTAGCCAAACTGATGGGAGGAAATGTGGGACACGAGCTACATGGCTTATTCCGGAAAAAACAGTCACATGTATGTAGACACATAATGTACGCCACATTCAAATTTTGTACGAAAAATCAAACTAATAAATGAAAGCTGATTTTGCCAAAAAACAGTAGACGTAAATATATTTATTAGGTAACCTATTCCGCTTAACTATTCCTAAAGAGTCATAAAAAACCCTGTAAGAAATCGACACGTGTTTCACCTCTCAACGAGGCACCTCAGGGTGTCGAACACAACGCCGAGGACCAAATGCAGAGTGTACTACACCGCGATTGACAGATTTTTGAGAGATTAGAGGCAGTTACCTCATCCTTTTATTCTCTACGATGGAGAAAGCAATGTACAGCGAAACTGAAGTGGGGGCAATGACTTCCCAGTCACCGCCGGTGGCGACTGGGAATTTTTATCCCCATTTGCCTCCGGTGGCAATCCCCGCGGGGGCAACTGTGAATGAACGAAGATTTGGGCACGTAATGTCCTAATCCAGCCTGGTCACCGTCTGGGAACCACCGAGGCCCAGTTCGCACGGACCCTCATTATTAAAAAAATATGTCACAAACTACCATTGTACACTGGGAACTAAGTAGCCACTAAACCTATTGTGGTCTATATTATTATATACTTACTTAAATTTATACTAGTGTAATAGCAGACGACTTTAAAATGTCGGCTGTTTCGTCAAAAATACAGGCGCGATATCATTTTCACAGATTTTCCCACTGTCAAACGATATCAATGGCTGACTACACAATGAAACGAAGGCTGGGAAAATAATACATTGTAGATAATGTACAATTTTTAGAGTTATGTCCATTTTTGGTTATTTAATTATCAAAAATTATATTGTGAATCAATGTTTATGATTTGGTGGATTGTGGCAAACAGGCACGACGCGACAGCGCGACGCGACTTTAACAATACAATTTCTAAGAAAACTTCACGGTTGAACAATTACCGGTGTCGGCGTCGCGCGACAAGTCGCGCCAGTGTGTACGAGCCTTTAAAGTTCATAGGTATTCTTAATATTTCACCTTCATACATTCAGATATTTTTATTATCTTTATAGTCAAACTCTTTCACTTTTTTGAGTGGCATAAATAATTAGGACGTTTTGTTTTTATTGATTCAACTTTTTAAAGATCAACTTGGAAATGTATAAAATTACGTTGGTATCGTTGGAATAAATAAACTCGACGGTGCCTCATTATTTGTAAACTCGTTCATCTCCGACAGATCATAATCACCCATTTCCTTCATTAACACATTCTTTTGAAGTTTCGACGGAAGGTAAAGCTACACACTTTAAAATAACACGGAAATCGCGCTTATTTAAATAAATTAAGTAGGTACATTCCAATTTCAACTTTAAAATTGATGAGTCGCTCAACAATACTGAAAAGCTTTTCGCACGGTGTGCAACTTAGCGAAAAATGTGGACAAAAATGAATACACATCATTGTGCCAGTGTTGACGAATTAAGCCATTTGTGGTCATTGTGCCTTTATTTATTTGTTAGTGACCAGTGATCTGATAAATAAGTCTGGTTACCAGTTTTGTATGGTCTCGATTTATAATGTAATTTGGTTTTTAATGGGACGCGCATGAGAACCCCTGGAATCTGGATAGTAATGTCTGTCTAGATTTTCGTAATTTTTTGTTTTGGCTGCCGAATCTTAATGATTTTATACCAAATGTTAAGGCTGCGTTTAATATTGTTTGAAGTTTTTTAAGATTCACCAATATTTTTTATTAACTTTTTATTACCAATAACTTTTAACTTAACCATTAAGGTCAGAAGTAATATTTTTCAAATTCGTATTTTTATGAGCGCTTAACCTTGTATGTAGCGCTAACACGTATTAAAATATCGAAATCTAATGCGTTACTGGGTTACTAACGTGTAACTACAGCATAATTTCAGTAAAATAAAACCTCATTCATTTAGTTTATTTTATTACGATATTGAGACTTAATTTTTATGTATATTTAATGCGGTACAAATGTTTTAAATAGACAAAAACCATTATGTATACTGTAGTAAAAATACCAACTAATTGATGTTATAGCTAGAAATAGAATAAACTATGAAGGTCGATTTCACAACATTCTTAAGTGAGGTTGCATAGGTTATTTTATGTTTCGGGTTTACGTTTTCTCTGTTTTATTTTACTTTTATTGCTGAATTATTAATAATTTGAGTTGTATTGTGTCATAGTTATCGTGTTTTTAAGGATTCAATGCTTTTAAATATAAGTAATAAGTATAGGCCAGGCCATAATTATGTTACTGTTGAGAGTGTGTCAGCATAATTCATTTCCACCCCCACAATTAGCACGAGGGTGAATTAACCGTCGCAAATAGCTATCAAACATTCCGCTGTTCTAATTAATTAATGAAATATCACTCTGTGTTGTTCTAAAATATTGATACGGAATGTCAATAACTAACTTACTATCGTGACACCTAAAACTGTTACAACACGTGATGCAGTGTTATTATTGCAATTCATAATCAATATTTTAGCAACACAGAGTGTTATTTTCATCATCATAATTTAGTAATGTAATAACAGCGAGATATTTAACAGCTGTTTGTAAGGATTCAAGGATCGAACTCACTTCTTTTAGCGCAGAAATAAAAATATTTAAAAAATAACGAATAAAATCATCATATATGTAAAATTACACAATAACGTAGAAACTACTTTCCTTATAATTCAATCAATATTTAAAACAAATCGCCTGAGTAATATGGCAATCAATCTGCCTAGCCTGTTCCCAACTATGTCGGGGTCGGCTTCCAGTCTAACCGGATGCAGCTGGATACCAGTATTTTACATGGAGCGACTGCCTATCTGTCCTCCACAACCCAGTAACTAGATAATACGATAGCCCTTGGTAAGACGTTGTCAGACTTTCGGGCCTCTGACGACCCGTAACGACTGTCAAAGATCCACGAATGACAACCGGGACTAACAGCTTAACGTGCTATCCGAGACACGGAGGAGTCTCGGTATGTAAAGATGGTCACCCATCAACGGACCAACCCCGGCAAGCGTAGTTTAACGTGATTGACCGACCCTGCGGCTGTTATTACTTAGCCATGAGCTACCTGAATAAATATGACAGCAAACCAATAATGACGAAACTATGCTCAAACACTCTCTCTCAAACCAATTACAATCAGAAACGTGGAAGAGCTAATTGTGGCTGTTTATGTACAAGAGTAACTGCACAGTGGGCGGGACAGCCATATCGTTCGCGTAATCGACCGTGAAACTACTTTCTCACGCCGCGCGTCGTCCTACCTACTCTGTACTTTGTCCACATAAATAGAACTAATGGAACACTGTGTAATAATAAAACAGTGTTCTTACGTTTCCTTAAAACTAACTACTTACAATCATTCTGATACCGACCCAAATAAACTAATTCTAAAATTATTGTTTGGATAACATTTTTTTTTTTAACTTCAATGTGAGTTATAAGTATAATATAAAAAAAAATAGCATTATTCGATTTTGAATCTAGAATATCTTCTGCCGAAAAAAAGATTTTGGAATGATAGATATCTACATCTATTATTCAAAAATCATATTATCCTTTTTTTTACAACCTTTTTATTAGCTTGCTTCGTTTTTGTTATCAAATTGTTTAAGCAAAGTGAATATTCCTAATACTATAAAAAAATACAAAAAGGAAATAATATTTAAAAATGATTATTCTTAATTGTTGAAATAGAAAACTAAACCGGCAACTATCCTTAGCCGTAGAAGTGAACGTGTTTGTTCTTGTCGTGACAGGCGTCTTGTTTTTTTTTATTACCCACAAGGAAGCTGTTGGCCTTCTTCACAGCCTCACCCTCCCCTCATGGTAGAAGGTGGAAGCGAGCTTCACCCGGAATTCTAAATACAGAGGTACTGGCTATCTTACCTCTAACCGTTGAAACCCAAAAATGCTGTTAAACTTGTTATGGCGACAGAATTAGATAAGATGATGGTAGCTAGCCAGGTGGACTTCGAACAAGCCCTACAACCAACCAGGTTTTATCGACGTTTTACATACCATATCATCACGCCTGTTTTTCACGGTTAGGCAGAGGTGACAGGAGGTGTACCTACATAGTACACCCGCATTACGCCAGTTATTTTTTTAAGTCCCATGGCACAAATCCGACTCCGGACTGCTACTGAGAAATTCCTTATGGAAAAATCCAATATCACTTTACCCGACCTGGGAATCGAACCCAGGACCTCATGCTCAGCAGCAGCACTTGCAACCACTAGACAAACGAGGCAGTATTTTTTTTTTTTTTTTTTAGGTTGGTTTGGTAGCTTTTTTTCAACAATTTATTAAATCCAAATAAACATGAAATAAACTCCAGGGGCTCGTGGCTGCATGATAACAGCAATATGTGTCGATCAAAGGTTAAGCTACGCTTGCCGGGGTCAGTTAGTGGATGGGTGACCATTCATTACATATTGAGACTCCGTGATCCCGGCTGTCATTTATTTAAACTTTTCGCACTCAAGCATTCTCTACCAGTCAACCAAGGGTGGCGAAGAGATTAAATGGCAGGTACTCAGTTTCAGAGGAACAAAGAGAAAAAATAATAATTATTATAAAATATATCGAATGCATTATAAATAAAATAGGTAGGTATAAACTTATAATAAATACACATACATACATATTCATTCTTAGATTTTTGACAGCCGTTTTAGGAGTCAGAAGCCCAAAAGTCTGACAACCAGTCTTACCAAGGGTAATCGTGTTACCCTAGTAACTGGGTTGTGGAGGTCAGATAGGCAGTCGCTACATGTATAATACTGGTATTCAACTGCATCCGGTTAGACTGGAAGCCGACCCCAACATAGTTGGGAAAAGGCTAGTCAGATTAATTAAAACATAAAAATGAACTCTACCATTTCGAAGTTAGCATTCGCGGGGTATATACATAAATATTAGTGTTATTACAAACATTTATTTAAGTTTTGTAACTTTTTTTAACATGTTTCGTTTAGGTATGTCAAGGTAAATATAAAATTAATGCTTTCGCAAATTAAACTATTTATAAATTAAAGTGAGACACATATTATATGCCTATCTACATAATCAATCTACACAAAATAAGTCGACTGTAGATGAAAGGCTCCCGCAGACAGGCGCGACGTGACTCTGGTGGAAAAAATTGTATTAAAACTTCACGGAAATTGTTCTACAAGTGTCGCGTCGCGCCTGTCTGCCTTGATTGGCCTTGAATCAGTTTCAGTACCTATTTCTACGAGGTATATAACATCGCATCAAGCTTAGTTAGGTGGGTACCTACACATTTTGCCCGTTATGTTTAAGTCCCATGTATTAAATAATGTAGTAAGTAATAGTTCATGTGCGACCCTATAGAAATAGGTAGGTACAATAGGAATTATGCCTGGGTAAAAAAAAAGAAATTCTATCATTATTAGACTTAAAATATAAAATTACGAATCACAAAGGGCACAATTCCAGATTCCAGGTGCATCAAAACCGGACAGTAATCAAGACTCCGGGCTGCTACTGATGAAATTCCTAACTAACACTTCTCGTTCTCCTGACCGAGTCTCGCGACCAAAAAAGAGTCCACAAAAATCGCTGAAATATATTATATATACGTCTACATTTTCCCTGCCAACGACTTTCGCTAACTTGCATCCCGAAAGACGAATATGTCACATTATTATTATCCTGCAACTACAAGATAACCTCAAACTTTCAATGTCACCTTACAACTCTGCCTGGTACACTACGACACAAACATAACCACATACGTAAACAACTCGTTACCTGCAACAGGCACTCGCCGGTTGCGATCGACTATTACCTAACACTACCTTGCTGCACTAATAACTTTGTGTACACTTGCAGACAGTGGCGAAACAAGTGTACTTACCCTATAATAATAAAGCGTGAAGGTACGGGAGAGGTGTAAATGTTTTCTGCCTAAAGGTTGCTACAAACAGGCACGACGCGACTTTAATAATACAATTTCTAAGAAAACTTCACGGTAGAACAATTACCGATGTCGCGTCGCGCGGCAAGTCGCGCCATTATGTACGAGCCATAATATGAATGACACAACGATCAAAGATAACTTCCAAAACTTGACACTTGCAGACTTCTTGAGTCCCTTGGTCGCATTTTAACAAGCCACCCAAGATTGCGGAACCAGCGCAGTAATAGCGTAACAGACATAAAATGACAATTGATCGCAATGGGTTTCATTTTGACAGCAGGCTGTGGAGCAATGGATTAGCAATATCCTTAAAAACTCTGTGTTACGCAATTAGGGTGCAGGTGTTCTCTTTTTTCCAGAGGACCTACTAAGAATCGTAACACTTAAAGGCTCCCTCAAACAGGCGCGATGCGACAGCGCGACGCGACGTTAACAATACAATTTATAGGAAAACTTTACGGTTGAACAATTACCGGTGTCGCGTCGCGCGACAAGTCGCGCCGTATGCACGACCCTTTACTCGCGCACCGTAATAGATAGACAGTTGAAATTTTCACAGACCGTGTATTTATTTTCTGTTGCCACTTTAACTAAAAAATACTTACCTATAAAAATTAAATAAAGTTAAAAATCATAAGTTTAATATCCCCATTAAACTTATGATTTTGAAAAATAATCTCACCCTGGCATCGTGAGGTCATTGTCTAGAGCTCATCGAGTATAGTACCTACAAATGTAAATTATTAATTTGGGTAAATTATTTCATCACCATCATTCATCATTCATCATTATTTCATAATTTAAGCTACTCTCAAAACGGTGAAGGAAAACATCGCGAGGAAACCGGCGCCGGCGGCGAGAGGGAATAAAAAATTCGAAGACATGTGACATCTACGAATTTGCTGACTTGACACACACATACATAATTATACACTCAAAAACACGCACACACTCACTCACACGCACACACACACACTCACACACACAATCACGCATGCTTAGAATAAGTTCATAGAAACTATAACAATTTTATATTTTTACCAGCTTTGATTCTTGGCTGGGTTTTGTTTTATATTGTATTATTTTCTAATTAGTTTAGTCTCAATACTGTATTAAATAAGGGAAGTAGCGAGTCAACCCCAACACAAGTATTTTTAATTACTTACTGGGGCTGTCTCAACTCATGTATAGCATGTAACTTTTGAGACTGAATAAACATATTTTAATTTAATTAATTTAATCTACAAACCCGCACTGGCCCTACGTGCTGAATTACATCCCACTCCTTCTCACCGAGAGGAGGCCTGTGTCCCAGCAGTGGGAACATTGTAGGCTGATTATGCAGTCAATAAAGCCACACTCGGGGCCAGATTTCTAGCGAAAAATAACGTCAAGCAACAAGTTGTCGCTTGTCGCGCGCTTGTCAAATTGTCAAGCGCGCGTTAACTGCTGGAATTGGTTGAATGGTTTATCAACAGCCAATTCCAGTTAGTGTGTTATGACAATTTTGCGGGAAACCATTGCTGACGTTTTCCCAAAATCAAAGACTGGATTCCATCAGAATTCCATGCCAGCGCAAATTGCCCACAACGCAGCATGTTTTTTTTAAAGCAGTTCTAACTACGACATGCACGACTTTACAAAGTAAAAACTCGATTGTGATCAATTTGCTACATTTTTATTTTAATACCCCAGTTGAACTTTGGCCTGAAAATAATAATAGAATGATCAAAGTTTTCCATAATGAGTAGCTGACCTATTATTATTTGATCACTCTGACGTAGATACAGCTACTTAATACATAATTTAGATTCAAATAACGTAAGAAATAATGCAAAAAAATTACCTACCTGCCTGTACCTACTTACTGTCCTGGAAAAAACCAATTTAACCTAAGACACCTATATTATTACTGTGCTGTTTTTGTCAAAAAGGCATAAAGGCTACCGCAGACAGGCGCGACGCGACGGCGACGCGACTGGTGGAACAATTTCTATGATAACTTCACGGAAATTGTTCTACCGGTGTCGCGTCGCGCCTGTCTGCGAGGAGCCTTAATATTTTTGTACTACAGCTGCTAGCTGTGAGCGTTTCTCGGCCTGTCGAAAAAGTTTCTAGGGATGAATACTTCACGAGAACAAGAAAAAGAACATCGAGAGTAACAACCTACGTATATACCTTCATATAATAAAGCTGGAGACGGTCGAAAGTCTGTACATGGAAGATATTCGAAAAAAAGTTGGCTGGATATTTAGAATCGATAACAGGACACGTTCCATCAGTTTTTAGAATTTTTGTCTGTATGTCTGTTTATTTGATCGCGCATTAGGTAGGTACCTTAAAACGGCGGAACCGATTTTGATGATAATTATTTGGTACGGGAATACTTTGAACCCTGGGGAAGGACATAGGATACTTTTTATCGACATACAACGCAGGCGAAGGCGCGGGCGAAATAGAACGTATAGTGGCTGGCTTTATACAGGGTCAAATTAAATTAACTAGCAAAACTCCGCAGACGTAATGGGTATCGATATCTAACGACGGCACCGGTAGAACAATTTCCATTTAATTTCTCGCTACGCGCCGTCGCGTCGCGTTCGTCTGCACGACCCTTAATAACCGACATTGTGTTTAATTAAAATTAAGAGATTTTATAAAGAAGATTAACTTATATTGCTCAATGCACATAATACACACATAAGTAAGTACCTACCTACTTAAGTTTTGAGGAAGGTCTTACCTAGTAGGTAGGTGCAGTCAGCGACAAAAGTCAATTAACACTTCAGTGTTTTAAATCTTAATTATTGAGCTAAATATTTATCTTCCTTCATTTCCTCATTGGTCAAGTGGTCACAAGAACTACTGGTGGTCTTGGGTTCGATTCCCATTTAGCGGTAAAAGTATTTAGTGGTGCACCACAAATCACTAAATACTTTTACCGCTAAATCGAAATACAAAAAAATAGCTTTTATTTACTACCACAATTCAAAACTTGACATAAGATTAATCAAGTTTATAATAATATAGGTATTTCTGATTAAATATGTACAATTATGTATGAATGTATAATTATTATATTATAAGTTCATTTATATTAGGTAGTAGTCGCCTCTGCGGCGTAGGCCTCTCTCCAAATCCTTTAAATATTTATTTATTTATTTATTTATTCATGATGTTTCCTTTGCCATTACAGTACATTATAATATATTTAGCGCTAAATAAATACATAAAGACTCGGCACGACAGCGCGACGCGACGAGAACAATTTCTATGAAAATTTCATGGAAATAATAATTGTTCTACTATAGATTCGTGTCATGCTGTTACGTCGCGCCTTTCTGTGAGAGCCTTAATTATTGTAGTGCAAGGGCCTAAGTCTTTGGTAAGTTAAGAAATGCTGAAATATAATGTATCGAATAATTTTGTGTCATTGTGATGATGTATAAAATTAGCAGTTTTAATCGGCTTTTCTCGCTGACCGTACCTAGGTAGATAGGTATACTACCTACTTAATCATTTTCGTAAACATGTTTGAAAAAAAACTAAAAATAGTTGTGTCGGTTTATTATCTATCTATACAAATACATACTTATCCTACTAATATTATAAACAAGAATGTTCGTGAAGATGGATGTTTGTTACTCTTTCACGCAAAAACGGCTGAACGGATTTGGCACACAGATAGTTTATAACTTGGATTAATACATAGGGTCCTTTTTTCCCGGTAATACATTCCCGTGGCATAATTTCCGACGTCCACGCGGGCGAAGCCGGGTGCGAACTGTCTCTTTGTAATGTCAAAATACCTTTTGCTTTTACCAAATTAATATGAAAGTATAAGGTACAAATGTCTGTCTGTCTGTTTGTTCCGGCTTAATCTCTGAAATGGCTTGGTAGAAAGCTGATATTGTTATAAGATATAAGGAGTAACTTATGCTACTTTTATTTTAGAAAAATAATTAGGGTCCACGTGGGTGAAGCCGCGGGCAGCGGCTAGTAAGAAATACAATAACGAAACTTCTAGGTAACAATTTTTTTGTTATTGGTTTTTTTTTCTGTTTTTTCTACGCTTGGGGATTAGTATTTACCTAAACACTAACCAGTTTTAATGTCATAATACATTATGGAACTTGCTTCATTATGAATACATTAAATACAGGAAAGTCAAATGAAATATATACCCTTCAAAATAATCATGTTTTTTGACTAACTTTAGACCATTTAAGGTACCGTTCTCGTAGCCAACTGATTAAAATAAATAATAATCACTTCAAAACGCATTAAAATGTGAATGAAAGTTCCTGAAAAGATGTTCGATGTTAAGCTACAGTCCGGCCGTTGAGAGGATGCGTTCCTGACACCTTTCAGCTGGACAATTTCTAGTAGTAATAAGGAACAAATTCGCAAAACACACATTCGTTAGTATGAAACTGACAGGTGTCTAGACGGCCGGACTGTAGATTCAACAGAATAAACATTTTTTTAAAGAAAATTATCTGTCTGGAGAGCCGCATACATAACTTGTATTTTTTTTTGTATTCATTAGTTATGAAAATACCTACATTAACAATAACTACTTTATAACGGTCTTGATAACACAATATTCGAGATGGTAAAACAAACAAAACGTAAATGAAAACTCTTTATAAGTGGAAATAAATCATCAAAGCAGCTAATTATACACTTGTTGTTACATCCCAAGTAATTAATAATACATTTGGAATGCATTCAAATGACTTGGGACGGTTTTTCCCTTGACAATCCGAGTTAAATTGCAATGCTCGTCCGGTAATCTTCAAGTCACATTAGAGCTGTAGACGCATGTGCCATGATGCATTGCTTAACTTCTCTCATGCAGTTATGCCATACATGACGAACTAAAGGTCGGTTGCAAACGGCATAAACCAGAGTTTCCTAGGAAACTGCGATTTTTATGCGCAATTACAAGTCGCAGTTTTATTGATCTTTAATTTTACGACGGTATGCCCTCGAACTAGACCTCTGTGTCAAGTTGTAAAAATATCGATGTAGTGAAGGACATAATGTTATGGACTATAAATAATGAACTCATGAGTTCATACATTTTAAGAGTTTCCAACAAAAGATATTATAAACTATGTTTATGTTTAGTACTGAAATCGTAATCGATAACCTGCACTTATATTGGAAGTCTATAATAAAATTATTTGCATAATTATGTCACAACACAGTTACGACATCTAGCTGCGTGCGTGTAGCAACAAACACAAGCGAACATCGTCGCGTCTGCGGCCTTCTGCGACTCAGTCGTCCCATTGAAATCACACTTTAAATCCTTGAAGTGTGGTTTAATCACTACGAAATTAAAGATCATTTAGACAAGCAGCCAGCGAACATTCGTGTAACAGGCCTCGTATGCAGCAGAAGTGCGCTTTGAGAAAATCAGTGCAGAGAAAAATAGTGTATTAAAGAAAAATGTCGTATGGACATTATGTGGTTGTAGTGTTGAGTGTTTGTGTCTATGGCAGCTGGCAGTTGATTCCTTTGCGTAAGTTCTGTTTTTAAATGTAGAGTTCGAATTTTGAACGTAACCGTTTAATCATTCTTTGAACTTGATTTCTAAACTACCAACTGTTTTGGTGGAAATGTGCGTTTGTACAATTTTTTGTTTCTTCCGGAACCATATTACCTTTGATTCCTTCGTTTTTGGTACTTACGCAATAAACGGCGCCATGCCTAATTAACTGGGCGATGTACCTTTTTTGAACTGCCATTCGGTTCGGAGTCGTAGATTTGAATTCACATGCGCCATTTTACTTGTTAAGTATGATAATTATAAAAATAATGGTTGTTAGAAAGATTCCACTAATGGTGTCCTCAAAATACATATAAATCTATATTTCGACAAACTGAACGTTTACCCACTGCATCACCCAGAAGAATGTCTTTTAGCTCTACATTTTAATATGAGGTATAGATTCTTAAAAATAATGTATTTTGTCCTTTTCCATGTACAGCTGACTACATCCATCCATGCGAAGAGCTCAGCGATGAATGCTTCACAAAAGCCACTCTGGATGCAATCCCGGGCATAGTTAAAGGAATCCCGGAAGCCGGAATCCCACCTCTGGACCCGCTGTACTTGGAGAAGAACATCAGCATGACGCTCCCCGGGAATCTGAAGATGACTTTCCACAATGCTAAGCTGGTGGGATTGAGTACGTGTGTCCCGGATAAAGTGTCGTAAGTTTAGCTGTTAATATTCATCTTATTAGTCCAGTAACATTAAAAAGGTGGCTGGAACAGGCTGGCTGCGGATGGCGGAGGATAGGGTGTTGTGACGGAATCTGGGAGAGGCCTATGTGCAGCAGTGGACTGGGATAGGCTGAGTTGATTGATTGATTGATAATACACAACATTCTATTTTGTTCCGACATAGGTCCTGATAATTAGATCAGACCGAATGAAACAGGTGTTATGGCGAAACTTAGGAGAGTCCTATGTCCAGCATAGGTGACTGCAGTAGACCGAGTTTGATCGATAAATCTTTAGTCAGGAAAATAACTACCTAATCAATGGCCTATGAATTGAATGAAGGTATTTCAAATGGAGCTGGATAGATCAATTTATTATTTAAATCGTATCGATTCAGATCGAGTGGTTGTAGAAATATTCTAAGATCTACTGCTCTAACAAAAGGTTATATTTAATTGTTATTGGTATAATTAATTTAATTTAATCTATTCATGGTTTAGTAATCACATTTCCATGATAATTAAGACCTTTCCTTGTTATTGTTTTTCCATCAGGATTTTTTTAGTAGCAGCTCGGTATGTAGATTTATGCCCGGCAATAGGCTCACACTTATTCAATTGGGGCTTAAACATAGGTAACTGGCAAATTGGGGGTGTTTAGGTCACCTCTGACTAACCCGTCGAGGATAACAAGCGTGGTGATATACTAAGACCTCTTCTAAAAACCACCGGAAGCAGGAACTTCTAACAGTCCATAGACAAACTAACATGGAGAACACAACTTCTTCGCAACTTGGAAATAACTTCGCAATTACGGAAATCAGCAATGAATAATTACTCATTTTGCAAAACAAAGAAAAATGCTTTTTAATTACTGGTTTTTAACCTCGAACATTATTGTTCCCGTATCATTGAGATCATGATGTTGACAAATGTGAAAAAAAATTGACCGAAAATGGTTTCTTTGAATTCCTTCGAAATAATTATTTGTTTGTTTGCTTTTTCATTATCTAATCTTGTTTATGAAGTTTCTGAATCACAATTTAAAATTAAATTGCGGAAGTCAGATGAAAATGAACCGGTTTCCCCTTTTCCCGGGTTTTCTCTTATTTTTCTTTGCGCAATAACACAATCTAGCCAATCTCACCAAAAAATAACACTACATTTCCAACGATTAAATAAATAATTTAAAAAAAGCCTTTAATTTCTTGTACATTATACAGCTTCCACAGAATATCTCTACTTATTATAAATCTATAATATCTATCTCGTCTATAATTTAAATAAGTTAGTTTTACATTCAATATATTTAGGGATTACCTAGTAGTAGTTTTTTGTTTTTGGTAGTAATTGTTTCCAACGATTATCAAAGCCAAAATTATTGAATTAGGTACAGCCATGAATTCTCCAAATCCCAATATCAATAACAACAATTCAAAATCCCAAATCGAATATGTCAGTACCCAAAAGTCTTTTCTTCTATAACATAACGATGTTAAAAGAAATGTTAACGATTATTTCCGATGTCCACCACCTGTATGTCCACCCTGGGGGACAGCGAAACAACTTTTTTTTTTCTCGCTGTCCACCACTGGGTGACAGCGAAACAACTTTTTTTTTTTTTAATATAGAGCAAAAATATATAAATATGTATGTAAATATATTTAAATATTAATTCTTCCTGCAATATTTAGAATTAACATTGTAACTACGACAAACATTTCGACAACATACGCGCAGAGTTTCTTCACCTCTTGCTAAACTCAGAAACTCGAGGTCGCAGTTAAACTAACCGTCACTCAAATCAAGTAAAACAGATATTTAAGACATATTGGCTAACTCATACATTATTCTGGTTATTTTAGGAGACAAGTCTAGAACGGCAATGACAGGTTTTAGCGTATGTAGGATAGTAAATAGGCAACTAATGGCCGAATTCCTAAACGGAACTTAATTTTAAATATCTGCGAAGTCTCTTAAAGTTAGTATCAGGATGAGATGTACAATAAGTACTTAGCGTCGAACGTCTGACGTTTATCTATCGTTTGAGAATAAATTCTGTCGTAAGGGTCTATCATTATATATCCTATGTGTATATCTGGGTCAGGCCCATCCAGACTCCGGGCTTTCCGATCCCAGTATAAGTCAGGGACCCCATTCCTGAGTGATACTGAGATCAGGGGCCTAAGTCTACTAATTTATAAACGTCACAATGGTGTCATAATGGTTAGTTTTTGACAGTTTTTGTATGGCAATTCTGTCAAAAACTAACCATTATGACACCATTGTGACGTTTATAAATTAATAGACTAGGCCCCCAGATAGCTTGCATTATTGTTGCAAAAATTTCAGATGAACATAAGGGCACATGATTGTGCCTTCTGGAGCAAGCTCTGACATACTAAGTAGTTTTCCAATAAAACTAGATGCATTTCACAAGAGATTAGTCTATTACTTTAGACTAATGTCATGTGAAATTCATCTAGTTTTATTTACACGAAAACAGAGCCCGGTATGCCTTAACCCGGAATATGTAGATAAAGCTTAACATACGGTTGCAAGATTCCTTAAAAAAATCAGACAACCTTGGGATACCCTATAAAAATAATCTACACTAATATTATAATGAGAAAGTCATGCATTCAAAAACGACTGGACCGGTTAAAAAAATCTTTCATCAGTAGAATGCTATATTATCGCCGAGGAACATAGGCTATAATTTATAAACATATCACGCGAGCGAAACCGCCTTTGGAAGCTAGTTATCAATAAAAAAACATTTAATTCTGGTAAATACCATATCACGAAGAGTCAAAATAGAATAAAATGTCAATTAAAATTAAAATTAAATGTCAAATGCAATTAAAATACCTATCTATCTCTGTTATAAACATTTTTAATGATTGGATAACAAAGGTCACATGAAACCGGTATATTTAGTGCTATAATATAATAGTCGCTTTTAGTTAGACTGAAATGTTGCCTCAAAATAGCCGAGAAGTTGAGACGACATGTTGAAAGTGTAGCGAGATCCCAATCCTTCGCTGATATCTTCGGTAGAACATGGTTTTTCACACATGATAGTGGGAAACAATACTGGGAAAATGTTGGCATAATCATTGCTTGGCAACTTGGTAATACGGTAGATATATTATCACAGTGATCTGTGTTGGTGCTATCGATAAATCTGTATTCAACTCTTACGATATCGGGTTCGACTGAAAGGGTTATCAGTTCATTATAATAACTAGAGACACGGTAGAGAGTGCCAAGTATTTCGTAATACAGCAATGCATGGTAGATGAAAAACTATGTGGCGTTTAAATTCTATGTGATAGGAGACGTCAGCCAGAAAATACCATTGAACCAAACTGCGTTCCGAAAATACTTGGTAGTGATAAAAATACCTCGTAACATAGGAACCGAAATCTTTGATTATCTTGGGCTTCAATGCACCTATTGCCCGCAAAGATGCAATAGAACGTTTAGAAGTATTGACTTTAATTATTTTTGAAACTGTAATTATCATAGTCATCATAGGTACACAAGGCTACATAGCTGATCTCCGCACTGTATAGAATTTCCGCACAGTGAGAGGTCAGCTTATACTGGAAATGTATAGTTTGATATGTAGGCGTGTGTACTGTGTACCTAGGTACACTGAGTGCAATCGCCCAACATCACGCAAATCGTCGCTATTATGCACTTGCCGCAGGCATCATCTTAGTTTAGGTATTTGTTGCAATACCTTCATACACGCTGCGTAATAAGGTGCGATTATGTGCGTAAATGTGCGGTCTGAAATATTAGCGGTTGCAGTCGCAAGGTTGATCCATAAATTGTGACAGAAAGAGAAACACGTATTCACCTATCTTGCAGACTCATTGAGGTACATACTCAATAATTAGTTTACAAAGTAACGTAGGTATACTGCAAACAAAACATAATTTTTAGTTGACGTCATATTCCGTATTAATAGAATAATTTTATAAAATAATTATATCAAGATTGCAACCAATTTTATGGTCATGCCAGAAGGCAGTAGTAGTTTATAGGTGTTCATTCATCAACCACTAATTTGATTGAACTTTAATAGAATTCACATATTTATAGTATTTATTTATTTAACCATCTATGTACATATAAAAAGACAAAAAGAAAAAAAACGTAAAAAAGAAAGAAAAACAAAGTAAACGAAGCAATAGACTCCTATTGCCACAGAACGCCACCAGCTTCGCTCGTTACATACTCATGTAACGAGCGAAGCTGGTGGCGTTCTGTAGTTTCTGCCTACCCCTACCTTATGTGAAGAAGGCGTAAGTTTATGGATGTATATTGTGTATATTTGAATTCAGAATCTGAGACAATTCCCAAGTTTTGGAACAACAAACTTAATGTGTTTGTAACAAAGCTCTAACTGCAATGCAACCAAAATTCTTATAAAACCATTTTATAGCAAATGTAAGTCACTCAAAAACAATAGAATAACGCTAAAGTAAATAGTTGAGTTTAAGTAAATGGTGATGGCATAATGTGAGATTATCAATTCAAGAAGCCAACTAGGTTTGACTATTAGATAACTTGATAAAAGTTCCCTACCACTTACGCTATAGGGCATTTCCAGTAACTTGAGCATTTGGTAAATATACCGTTTACCCGAGCTTCTATAATAATAATATCAGCCTATCATGGTCCCACTGCAAGGTAAAGTACGTAGTATTATATGATCTGTGGTAAAGGCCTTTTCTCATACAGAGAAGACACGAGCATTGATCACCACACTTGCTCATGACGGGATGGCGATTTCAGACTTATATTAAGAGTTCAGGTTTCATCACGATGTTTCCTTCACTGCTGTCAGTAATGTCCAAATAAACTCAGAAAGTATAATAATTATATGAATTAAAAAAGATACATTGGTACTTTCTGACGTTTCATAAGTGACCATGTAGGTTTATGTGAAATAAAATATTTTGATTCTGATTTTGATTTTGACTTGCCAGGAAATAGCTTATTTTTTTGGTTTTAGTTTTATTTTAATGTCATTTTCATTGTTTCTCGCAGATCCCGTCGTAAGACGCGTACCTTCGTCTTTGACATGCACTGCAACTTCACCGTCAGTGGTCTGTACAGCATACTCGGAAGACTGCTACTCTTCAACCTGGACACCGATGGAAGGGCCAAGATCAAGATTTGTAAGTACACACTTCAAAAGTGTCTAGGGATGAAGTACATTTTTAACTATAAACAATATCCAATTAATATTTACGGAATCTAGTATTCCAGACTGTCTTCTACTTTAATTCCTATGTTTAAGTTTGTTTTTATGAAAATTGATAGACTAAGTCGTCAATTAAATGGCAAAAGAAGGCAAAAATAAGGATTTTTACATTTTCTATTGTAAAGATAAAAAATAACGCTGCCCGTAACACGAGAGCGTGTCCAGAGGCGGCTTATGACGCTCTGTATTGTGCTAAGAGCGACAGCCCCAGTACGTTGCCTGGAACCAGCTTGCATTCTGCCGGCTCTCATCATCTCTTCTCAGCAGTAACTAGGGCTTTAATAATGATAAGTTGGTGGTAATGATGGTAAACACCATTACTATAACTAACTATGATTTGGATAATCATAATTCATTCGGACGGATGGTAACCCTACCCAGGCTACCATCTTTCTTCTCTTACCGGACATGTCTGACTTTATCCTACCTTGTCAATTAAGCCGAAAGAAGGGGATTTTTTTAGAAAATAAAAATACTGTATTGTTTACAAAGATTAAGATTAAAGTAAAATTAAGAAAATAAGAAAGAAAAATGTTTTATGTTGGAAACACGCAAAAAATACAAACAATAGAAGGACCCGCCTAGGGTCCGAACTTTTTATCAAAATTGTCCATCTTTTTGGCAGGACTTCCACATTTGAAATTATAGCCGTCTGTAAGGACTTGCAAGTTTTTGAACTTGACGTCCTTATCAGTCATCAGTGTCTCGATTTTTACCGTACATTACTGATATTCCTGTTAATTCAAATTGACCTGAATGCGGTCGTAAATACAAAAACGAGTTTACAACCTTCGTTGGACGAACACTCTTGACCTTCACCAAGGATTTTTCTGTCCAAGTTTCCTTAATATCTTAATCAACGTGTTATTATTACGTATGATCCTGAATATTACCATAATTACCTCACCTAATTATGCGCAGCATAATAATTTGTCCTTTTATAACTGTTTGTCCAAATAAACATGATTTGCAAAGAAATGCAGAACTAAACATAACACCACGCATTGAACGCTAAGCTCCATACTGACAAATGCTTGCACCATGGTCCACTCAAATCTGTGTGGTTCTTTCCTCAAAAGACCATTTCATTTCATTGTTTCCCCGAAGGGTTGGGCAGAGGTGTTCTACATTTCACCAGTTTAAATCCCATGTAATAGGGGGCGAGCCTATTGCCATCGACCGGGCACAAATTCAGACTCCAGGATACTACTGAGAAATTCCAGATATAATAACACTTTAAGCGCGCATGCTCAGCAGTAGCGCTTGCGACCACTAGATCCACAAGCCAGTAAAATCTTATTTAACCTTACCCAGACAACCAGCGAATTCGCCTGGAGGTGGCAGAACGCGTGATCGTAAACAAGAACGGCGAAGGACACTACAAGATCAACTCATATAAATACAAGGCGGACTACGGGACAGACCTCAAGCTGAACCTCACTAATCTCATCAGAGGAAACCCACAGATCAGTAAGTAATATCAAACAATCCGTGACATGTTATTAGTAAAAATAATTGGGCAAGTGCGTGTCCGACCACTCACAATGAAGGGTTCCGTAGTTGGGATGAATTTATCCCAAGAACAAATTTAACATTGTAGTTGAAAAACATGTTCTCCCATATATAAAAAACATGTTCTGCCATACATAATATTCAAACTGCATAAGAAAGTTTGGACGGACAATATTGGGATATTAACCTTGTTATGACCATAGCGTTATTTTAGGGTTTTCTGTAGTCTATTAAGTATAGAACTATTTTCTGTATTTTTGTCCCCGAAGGGTTAGGCAGAGGTGTACCCATAGTACACCCACATTTCACCAGTTATGTTTAAGTCCTATGTAATAAGGGGCGAGACCATTAAACTTTGTAGTTTTGGATATCAGGGGGGAATGAAATTTTCTTAACACATTCGTGGACGATAAACGAGACACAATAGAAGTTGACGTCTTTATACGTCAAGAGCGTACGAAACATTAAGTAGTGTACAAAAAAATACTTGAGACCCCCACAATGAGTCCTTTCATTTGATATCACATGGTAGAGTGTGCAAAACTTTTTTATTATTTTCTTATTTGTCTCCCACAAGTGACCCCTATATTCAAAATTCATTTATTTACTTAACACGTCCGTGTTTGTTTAAACTTAATCGCTCCATAAATTCAGATAAAATTGGCTGTGACAGACGGATAGACAGACAGTCAGACACACGAGTGATTCTATAAGGGTTCCGTTTCCGACAGACGGAACCTTAGAAAGACTATAATATGAGAAGATCGTGAATCACAAAACAGCAGAGAGCTTCTATCTATTGTGTCTCATTCAGTGACCTTGAATGCGTTACGTTAGTGTAGTTAACAGTAAAAACAAGGACCAATTATTATTACATATACACTTGAAACATACACGTGAATCATTAATTACTTCCGTTGAACTTGACTATATCTGCCAAAGGCAATGTGAAATCGCATCAATTATAAATAATACTTAAAACGTTACGTTTTCCTATTGACGAGAACATTAACAAAATTGGAAGCACGCTAAATCAATAACATTATTGATCTCAATTACCTATAGTCTAACTGCCCAGAATATTGATAACAGACCTTGGCCTCTATTTGTTATGGACAAACACGTTTATCGCCATTGTGGTGAAGAAGGCAAAACAGGATACGGAATTTGGCACATTAATGTCAAATTTTCTTCTCCTACTCAATTTCTTTAAAAAAAATTACTTAGGTGAATAATGTAAAGTATACAGTGGTAACTTATTACACAGCTAACTAACACCGACACGCGTACCATGACTACCTTAGAAACGGGTTTTGTCGACGGAAGAATAGACAAAATTACAGATTGTGATTGTTTATATCTGCCATTTTGTCTATTCTTCCGTCGACAAAACCCTAAAACGTTTCTATGGTGTTCATGCTACGCGTGCAGGTACTAAATTAAATAACTGTGTTTGTAACAAACTATATATACAAAAAGGACACTCAATTAGGCGTCAAAGTAGGTACTCCACATCGCTGTCATCCGGAAACATCCCCAGAAGACAGACAGCACTGCGAGCATTCTTTATATACATAGACTAAATAAGGTTATGTTCTTGTATATTTTCCAAACAATTGCCGCGGTTACGTTACTTGCAAAAATAATGTCCAATTCAGTGTCCTGCCCTTGCTTGGTACGCTACATGCCTTCAATATTGACGCAAACTACCGCCCTTGACCGGACGGTTTCATCGAACTACTAACGACCAAATATTGACCAATGTTCAATGCCAATATTATAGCTAAAGTCAATGTTGTGGAGGCTCTGGGTTTTCTAATGGGTTAAGGAAATAGCGAACTTTGGAAACAATTAGGTAAAGTAGGAACTGGTTATGTGTTAGTGTGACTTGTTTGGTCAGCATCCATCATTTGATACTTGTATTTCGTAATGCTTAGCTTAATCCAGTATTTATTGTGGAACGGTTTTTGGCTACCCATCATTGGACATAATTATTATTATTAGTAGCATTTTAGGTCAAGTGAAAATATACCTTTGGGTCGACCCATTCGTATCAGAAAACACTCTATAAAAGCTTGCAGCATTTTCTCAGATTTTCATGGAAAATGGAATACTTTCTAGTCTGCTAGCATCATTTAGATAGCTTTGGTAGTTGTGACAACAGACTTAGGAAAAATAAAATAGGTAAGCTCCTATAGCCTGTTTTATCATCAGCACCCGAAATAAGTTTCGGTTAGCTTATTTATTTGTTTATTAAGCAAAGCACACCAACAAAAATTTTTATGTGGCAGTCATTTGAAAGAGGCAGCTTAGGATTTTTTTTTAAATTCTTTTCATCTTTTCCAGGTGCAAACGTTCTCCAAGTCCTAAACTCGGACTCGCAAGCCTTAGCCTCGGACTTCGGAGGCCCTATACTGGACTACGCCATAGATTACGCCATGAACGTGACGCAAAAGTTCTTCAATACGTATACTTATGACCAGATATCACACGTGCCTTTGACTGATGATTTCTTTGAGAAGGAATAGAAGTAAAAGAAGATGGTTCCTTGTTGAGACTGAGGAAACGAGGAGGGAGAGGGAAAATTAGGATAGTAAAGAAATTAAAGTTAACTATACTTCGAAATTGTGATCTAATATTATCCAAAATCTTGGCTGATGGTTATGTTTAGGACCTTATATTAATAGCTTTATTGCTTCAAGCAAAGCACACGGCATTTTTTTGTCGTCGACGCACACTGAAACGTACTGCAAACTCAACGAGTGATGCTCTTTTAAGGCTGAAAACGAGCCGTCGACGAAGCGCAATGGTCCTACACGCGTGCAATGTAAGGACGATGCGTAAATTGTAACCTTACCTTAGAATTTATAATTCGGGTTCTAATTAAAAAAAAACGATGATGCAGTTCTTTTTGGCTATGTAGCCAAAAAGAACTGCAATTCCATTTTGGACCTTAAATATCTTTCTTAAAACATTGACTCAATGCAGTTCACAGTTTCGCACATTGAAAGGTTTTTTAGACACGTTCAATTGAGAAGTACATGTTTTGTGATAGTATTTAGGTTTAATTAATAGATTAAAGTTATAATTTTTATATCAATAATTCAAATATCTGTAAAAACGTAGCATTTCGACTATAACCTACTTAATTATGTAAAAGCGGTAAGCAAATGGGAATACTGCGAAATAATTTAAAATTGATGGTCATTGTACCTTTTAATTTCAAAATCTACCAACTTACAGGAGTGACCAATAAATAGCGATGATGGCTCATAAAAATCCACACCATGTATAAAGCGTAAATTATAAGTAAATATAGTATTTGAATATTTTTTTACACGACATTGTTTTATTCTATTACATTTTTTCCTACGGTAAACAATTAGACAAGATTTGCTTTAGAAGCCAGGAGGGCTTCTTGTAAATGATTTTAAGTTTAGTAGAAAGATGCTGCTTTTGGTTTAAGAATGCAAGAGCCAGTAACGAGAAGAAAAGTTTATTATTTGCCATTATAATATTATAAAGTATATTGTAAAAAAAAGAAACAGAATCAAAATATAGAAAAGAAAAAATCTTGTAAATTAACAAGTTTAAAAGATTTAAAGTGATATTAAAAAAGGTTTTCACAAGAGATGATACTTACATGTATACCTCCAGCGTACCCTGGACACTCAGCCTCGCTTCCAACTTTCTGCGCAGCCTAGTCTTTTAAAACAATTCGTTACGATACTAAAGAAGAAGAGTTGGGTAAGATAAAATACCTTATATATTAAGTAAGTAAACATTCCTCAAAGCCTCCATCGCAACGTGCGAGTAAATCGCAGTTGCGCAAGCGCAGCGATCCTCCCAGCTTATGTTACGTCACAGATATGCAGATTGCACCCAACGATACGGGTGACTCACATTTGTTTGTATTTGTAATTAATTAAGCGATGAAGTAAGTGGATAAATAAAATAAATGTGTGCATGATATAATAAAATGCTTTCGGGGCACCTTTCCTGTTGACAGCGACGCGGACGAATACTTTGATGCCCTATGATGCTTTCCCCTCCATTTTTTTATATACATGTACATATTATTATTTTAAGTCTGTTAGCATATATATTATGTAAATATTATTTGAATAAATGAGAAGTCTATTAATAAAATTAATTTATTCATTTCACAAGCGACCCGCCCCTGTTTCGCACGGTTTTTACTACTTGACAAAACATCAGGATTTCTTTATTATATGTTACTGTTAGCCTACATCATCCCACTGGTGGGCAAAGGCCTCTCCCCATGAGTTCCAGCTCTTTCGATCCAGGGCTAAGTGAAGACATTTTACAATTTGCTGTAAACTATGAAGGAATTCAAACATACTGCTCATCCCCCTTAGCAAGTAGCGTGAAAATATATACCCTAACGACTGACCAGACTTATATAGGGAATATCAATGCAAAAATTTGAACAGAATCTATCCTGTAGAATTTGCGTGATGCTGGAATATATACATTCAGACAAACAGATAATTTAAAAAAAACTCTATTTTCGAAATTAGAATCGATCCCAGACGTCGTTGCAATTACTTTTTTTCAAAAATATTCAATGTAAAGCTTTGTCTTACAATACCATTAATAATTACTATTTATGGGTTTATGAATCAGTTGATTGTCTGCTACGGTTTCAAGGACATTAATTTAAAGACAAATACGTATAGTTTATTTCAGTTAGTTAATTATTATCAGCGCGTAACATCAATATCTAAACTAATGTTATAGAGAGGTAAAAGTGTTTCTTTGTAAAAGTTAACTCTGAAAGAACTAATCCGATTGAAATATTATTTTAGTAATAAAGAGCAATGCTATTATGCTACGGCTACATTGTCGCGATAACGTGACAATATAGCCGCTCGCGCGCTCTTTCTCGCACTCTTCTCGATATCTCACATCAATATCAACGACAATTTTATCAACGTAAAAGCTATCCTCCTAACTGGAACATAAACTTCAGCGTGTGTTTTCAGAACAACTTCAACTAAACATGAGGTAAAAATGCGTTATTTTGGAAATGCTTTATATTGGACCAACCGCGAATTGGACTAAGTGCGAATTGGACCAACCGCGAATTAGACCAACCGCGAATTGGACCAACCGCGAATTGGACCAACCGCGAATTGGACCAATTGCGAATATGTTGATTAGACCAATCGCGAATTGGACCAATCGTGCCTAAAGGCCACTTATCTATGGTCAAAATTTTAACTAGATAGGAGTAGGAGACATAGCAGCAGACTTCAAAGTAACAATGCCACTAGGATTTAATCTATCACAAATACAGTATCAACAAATGTAAGAACCACGAAGTGTACTATTCCTTATACACCTTGCAACATTTGATACAACTGACCCAATTACAATTTCCCACAATCAGCTCACTACAACTCGCTCGTCATCAGACACTGCTGTTCATATCCAAGTCCACCCACGGCGCACTTTCTCCGCGCATCGACTCATGCGCATTATGAAAGCTATGTACCCGCCCGCGCAATTGGGATCAATTTGCCTGTAGCTATTGTGAATTATTTGAGACTGTTATGGTGGATTTATAAGCTTACTAAACGGTTCATTGGGATAGGTCTAAACATGGCAACGGATGTTGTAATCTGGTGCTTCGATTTAAACATTTTGAAAAATATAAAGTGATGGTTTACTCACGTGATTTTTCTGCTTCAGCCGACTTAACACAGAGAGGCAACAAGTAAAACTGAAAGAAATAAAATTTTATTGTAAAATGTTGCTTAATTTTTTTCTAGCAACTTTGAGTAGGTTCACATCTGGATGAGCAGTTCCTACAGTCGTAAAACGGTCTGTGGCATGGCACACATTTGGTAGGTGTCTACTTAAACGGTTTGGGTTTTCATGGTGATTTTCATTACGTTTATTCAAGATATCTTCTGGTTTGATGGATTTACTGGTGAAACTATTTTATATCTTTCCTCTAACGCTGTTCCCTTCCAACTGTATATTGTCATGTCCTTTCTTACCTTTATTGGGTTGCCAGGGGCTCATGACAGATTGCGACCCTGTGGAAAGCTTTGTCCTTCTGCTATTTGTAAAGATGACCATGAACCTATGACCTTCCTTTCCTACCTTGACCGCCTTGGTCCATGTCCGCGTTGTATCAGTTCCAATCCATCAATACATCTATCCTTCACAAAAAGAGCTCAATAGATACCCTTGTACCTAATATTTACTTGAACTAATATGAAAGCCATCTTTATTCGCCGCACAAATGTAATTTCCCTTTAGAACTGTCATTAAAACTAGTTTATTTGTTGAAACAAACATTGAAAAAGCAATTTGTTTCTGTCAACTATTTACTATTGCGGAGTCACGCAAGTCGAGACTCGGTTGGGGGATATCGTCTGGAAACTTTTGAAATTTTTACGTCTCATTTTGTTTAAGTTGGCTAGGTTTATTATGGCAGGGCGCCGGGTTATTATGGTGGGTTTCATTGAGTTTATTCAAGATTTCTTCTTCTTTGATTGATTTTGATTTGTTGGTGGAACTCTTTTAATTCATGACATCTTGGTGGTTCAAAAATGTTGATCTGGTGCCGTTCCCTTCCAACTGTATATTGTCCTGTTCTTAAGTACTATTGTTAGAAGCCTGAAGATTTTTTTTTTTCTAAATGATACTGTTTGGCATCATCTATATATAATATAGTAACCTATGATATAATATGTATTACAGAATGACAAATTAGTGCTCATATACAACTTGTCGCTCTTGTATTATGAGCATTTATAGAAATACAGAAAATGTGTCTAGCCTGTATTGTACAATTGTAAACCAAATGCCTTCCGTCCTTTCCTTTTTCCACACACTTCAGTAAAACATCATAAACTAACAAACAAACTCAAAACGATGCTATGCTAATCCATTATTCTATTCGACGACGCCGATGGCAGTTTATTTAAAAAGTAAATAAAAAAGACATAATTCAAAGCAAACGGAGGCTGAATGCAATATAACTTGGATTCACGAAACTTATTGCTGAACGAGCGAATAAATCGAACGATGAACTTTGTGTGTCACGAATATTATCAGAATAATGTTCAATGACATTACCTATAATACGGGGTTGACGGAATAATTCAACACCGTATTGTGTAGAAAATATTATGCCGAAATATTTTTTGAAAAAATAGACTTAAAAGAAGTATGATTAGTAATTTAGTGAGTGAGTGAGGAAAATAGTATATTATGCAACTAGTGAATAAAAGACGGATTTAAAGCGAGGGCCATAGATGAATCACGACCAAGTGAAGGATACTAACGACTGAATCACGACCGGAGGGAGTGATTCATGATGATTGAATCACGAGCATAGCGAGTGATTCAAGTGTTAGAATCCTGAGCGACGCGAGTGATTCATGGCCCTCGATATAAATCCGTTTTATTCAAGAGTTGCATACTATACTTTATACCATGACTACGAGAAAAAGAAAGATTTAAGCGAAAATAGACATTTAATGAAGATTTTTTTTTTTTTTTTTTAAATTTTGCCCACTCTTGGAGTTTCTCCTGTATCGTGTTTGCGTTTACAAACATTTAAACTGACATACACAAACAGCCAGACCCGGAACAACTACATGTAGGTCATACAATATTTAATATTTGTTCCGTGCCGGAATCGAACCCGCGAGACGCAGCGCAGTAGTCAATCGCTTAACCACTACACCAACCGTGCCGTCGAAATTAATTTAAATGCACATTAATTTTTTAGCAAGGAGGTTGTATGGCATTGAGATAGATGTTGAATATATTGGTGTTCTAAATTCAAACACCAAAACAGTGATTAAAAGTGCTTTTTATTCACTGTTTTGCGTGAATAAAATAAGCTTTTTAGAGGTGGAATGGTATAAAACATTTTTTTTTAATAATTTAGGCTACAATAACGTGATTAAAGAGATCATACATTTAGATTTATAAAGTTCAACTGACCTTTGTTGCCAGGGTACTGACTATCCGGAGCGTATTTTAAGAACTTTTCTATGTCGGTTGGTGACAATACTTTAGATTTCGTATTTTTGATAATAAATAAACAAAAGCACACAACAAAAACGATAACAAATATCTATGGAAAATGGCGCGCTGATTTTGTTTTTTTCCGCTAGCGATGCGCGCGAAAATGTTAATAAAGGCACTGGCAAAATCGCTGAACAGCCTATATGAAAAATATAATAAACACAAAATAATGTTTTGTATACGCAAATTAAGGTTAATATGTAGTGAAAAATATATAGTTTGATGAAATATTATGTTAATTTATCATTTTTTATTTATTTATACAATAGGCATAAGAATGCATGAATTCTTTGATGAGAATAAAAAAAGCTCACATCTCTGCTCGGGTGATATAGTATAGGATAGTACATACTTATTCCATGTATACATAGTCTTCAATAAATATTTACACAGAAGTTTTTTACTCCCAAAAATAAAAGCATTTTCATTTTTGACAGAACTTATGGTCAGACTAGTTTTTTTTTTTTACAAAAACAAATTAAAGCTTCACCAAATATATTTTTTATTATAATTATACAAATTCCATGCTGCCATGATAGTACTTACTACCTCCATACTGCCATGTCATGGGACTGGTATAGGTACTGTGTGGTCTGTGGCATTACCTTCGTACAATACCGTCTCTAGTGTAATGACCAACACCGCACACTTGTATCGTATTGTAATAATAAGATTTATATTCATACTTATAAATTGATACAATATTAACTCTTTGACCTGATTCTGAAAAGTCAATATCGAGCTTTCAGCATTGAATTTTATGATAGTAGCTGCATGGCTTTTCAGAATGATATCTCTTGTCCATGACATATTTCTTGGCATAATATTTTCCATACAGTTTATTGTACTACTTACATTGTTTTCTTTCGTCTTTGTTTTGTGATTGTGATGATCATCACAAAACAAACAGAACAAAAAAATGAAGTAAATATTTACATCTTAGATATTTAGATGATATCAGTTCACAGATGTCTGTTAGCTTCAGATGTAACAGACAATCCGATCAAAGTGTAAACTTAATTGATTCTCATTTACGTAAATTCAAAAGTTAAAACTTCAAAGTAAGTTGCCACTCTTTTAACTTCGTACATGATCGTACGAAGTGTTTCAACAACTGTTTATTTATTTATTTATGTACACACAGTAAAGGTTCTTTATTATTTAAACTGATGAATCATTGTTTAATTCATTCTTCTATATATCTTTTCTAGAATATAGTTACGTTTTACCTAAACCAAATTCTTCGCATAGCCCCTGCCTAATTCAGTTCACCACGACAGACATATCCGACGATTATATTTTTAACCGCGTCGATGGGGTGCGAAATTTTGGTGAAGATAAATTGACAAACGACGATGGATACATTTTTTTTTGTGATAAACTAACGATCTTTTGGCTTTTTAACGGAAACGCTTAAAAAATATACAGGAAGTATCTCCCATGATTGTGATGTTACGTAAATAGAGGGCATGACATACTTATGTATTGCGTAGACGACAAACACGTCACAAAAGTCGATTAAACAATTTATTTAACCTTAATTATTGAGCTAAATATTTAATTAAAAACGGAACAGAGGTAAGATTTAAAGAATATTAACAGTTAGCTATTATGTAAGTATATGAAATGCTGCTGATGCTACTGATGTATAAAATCATTTTGTGATAATTTAGAATAGATAAAAAGTAAAAATATTAACTATAATTATGT
The DNA here is from genome assembly GCA_914767815.1 of Eupsilia transversa. Classification (NCBI taxonomy): domain Eukaryota; kingdom Metazoa; phylum Arthropoda; class Insecta; order Lepidoptera; family Noctuidae; genus Eupsilia; species Eupsilia transversa. The sequence continues at coordinate 7,069,764 of OU611893.1, read as the reverse complement.
TTTATGCCAATTTTTCGCTTTCCGCTGCTAAATGATTGAATTATCACAGCATTTTTGAGAAGGGGGTGTAGCTTAATTATGCGGACCCATGTATATCTTGGCGCCAATATGAATAGATATCTCAAGAGATAAGCATAAAGCAAAACATTTTTTTTAAATAATCGCTTAAGTCTTGGAAAATCTATGTAAAATGGGTCCAAAATCGCTATGGGAATTAACGAGAACGACCATAAGCAGTCAAGTATCCTCTGTGGTCATGACATTTCGTGGTCACTGTCCGGCCAAATTACGACCATAATGAGGAATATTGTAGCCAGCAGTAGTTTGTTATGACGGGCTATGGGGTAGACATATCATGGGTGTGGGCAATATTGCAATATTATGGCTGGACCTAGGCATAGCAATTACGTTGGCACATCGAGCTTGCTATTATATATATTAATATTTATTTATTATGTGTTATTAATTTGTAGTAAGACTGTTATTAAGGCGGGGAACATTCAGGTCCAGTTCAATCACTATTTGATTTAGATTCTATACAAACACCTTACTATTGAAATGATATAATGAATCCAATGAATATATAATGAAACCAAATCCGTAAACTAGAGTATTCTTTACGTATGAAATTATATGAAGCTGAGAAGAAAAATTACCGTAGAAACTATACCTACTAAAAGAATTACAAATTCTCATAGCATTTAATATCATGTATTAAAAACATAAATAGACGAAAAACGTAGCAAAATTAAATCTACTAAAACTTAATAAAAAAATCTTCACTTCACTGAATGACAACGCAGACCGCTGGGGACGCAGCAGCATGATATTTTGAACAAGAGTTCATTTTATAACGACGAGGAGCACTAAGAGTTTTAGAATTCATCCCCCGAAGGTGTTTAATAGGAGATGAAAGTTTGTATGGAAGTCAATGATGTATAAAACTGGAAGTTCGTTGTTCTTACCAGTGGCAAATTAATAGTAATAGTTCATTTATTTGTCACTAGCTTCGCCCCGCGGAGTCACCCGCATAAATCTCGATCCCGTCGGTATATCGGGATAAAAGGTACCCATGTCCTAACCCAAGTCATGGAAAGAAGAAAAGAAAGAAAGAAAATACGTTTATTTGCGGAAAACATGACGCAATAAAAAAAAAAAAAACAAGAACATGGTCTACCCATGTGCTAAATTTCATCTAAATCCATACCGCTGTTTTAGCGTGAAAGCGCAACAAACAATCAAAAAAACTCACTTTCGCATTTATAATATTAGTTAGGATTACACACTAGTACCATAAAACCAACACACTACAAAACATAACCATCACGTTATGGTGTCCACAGCTTTCCCATCACGGACGCAAATTGCTCAATAATCCAGGCGGGGAGTGTAAATTTAGCCAGATCAATAGCTCTGAGTCTGGCCTGGCTAATGGCTTGTGTACCATCGCGTACAGAGTGCCGACAAATTGAATTAAATATGCATGGGATAACGGTGAAGCTTTTAGCGAATAGACTTTCAGGATGTTTTCAGGACTTTTCTAAATGGAAAAGCTTTTAGGTTGACAGCAAAACTATGCAGGTAGAGGTACAACGTCTATATGAAATATGGAATACATTATTTTGAGTTTCCTAGACGGGTTACAAATACCTAGAGTGAGAGTGAGATATGAATTTCAAATTTGTCTTCGTATTTCTTCACCTCTGATCTCGCCATTGCCACGCTAATATTATATGCTTTACTATGCTTACGCTTATGCGTTTTCATCAGGCGGGCCAAACATTTCGCTTGAAAATCTTTCAATAAAACAATGTTGATTATATTTTTTCTCAAATTCTGTGTGAATATCTACAAAATCTTCACTTTACCTTCTCCTTTTACCATCAAGAAATCAACAAAACGAATAAGAAACTAAGTACCAAATTATATGTGCACCCAATAATCAATAACTTTTCTCTATCACTGTACCGATTCAAAACAATATTTCAGATACAGACAGACAGATTGTCTGGAGCGTACTTTAATTAATAACGGCATTCAAATTAATTACCGGACAGTTCGGATAATAACCGTGAGTTATTATGGCTCTTTACCCGCAATCCGGTTATTACCCGGTTGTTACCCCGGGTGAAGTGGACAATGGACTATGGAAGCGGTAAATTTTATGGCACTTGTGTGTAGTGTGGAATATGATGGGGGCTATGCTAGCTTCAAACTAAATTGAATAGTTTTCTAAATAGAAAATGGGTTAATATTAACTTTACCTGCATCCAATGATCTAAAATTATAAGCGACTAGCTTTTGACCGGGGTTCGTCTGCGTACATAATCAGCCTATAATGTTCCCACTGCTGGGACACAGGTCTCTTCTCGGTCAGAGGGAGTGGGATGATAGAGGTCTTGGATGAGAGGAGGAAGATGTCACATATCTTCGAATTTTTGGTTCTAGGACGTGCCGGTTTCCTCACGATGTTTTCCTTCATCGTTTTGAGAACAGTGGTGATGAAACTGGGTTCTAATCTACGATCTACATTCGTAAGTCGCGGCCGTTACCACTGGGCCATCACTGCTCTCCGTGTGTTTCACTCGTCCACGTGGAGGTTGTTAATTATCCCACGGGAACGTATTATGGGGATAAAAAGTATCCTAAGTCTTAAAGCCAGGTCATAATCTGTGACTAGTTTAATTGAAATCCGTTCAGTGTTAAGGCATGAACAGGTAACAGACAGACAGACAAATCAGACTGACCGAAAGACTTTTTTTTGTGGGTCCATGGCTTCTCGCAGGGTCGCTAGGAGCTGGTCGGCTGCTTAACTGGACTACCTTGTGGATGCCCTAATAAATTAAGGGTTCCAGCCAGGACATGAAACTTATCAACTAAGCGACTTCACGCCAAGGGCACTTCCTGTAGGGGTTTGACTTCGGCTTTGGATTTGCCGACATTTTGCCGGATTGACCGACAGACGAGTAACTTTTGAATTTATAATATTAGTATGGATGGGCTGGCCTACTTGAATTATCTGCTGAAGATTTTAAAAATGCTCATTTCACATACCAAAAAGTTCCCATATACAATTTATATACTACTTATAGTTTAGTATATATATACTTTTAGAATAGTTACAATGAAACTGGGTTAACATGACAACTTGAAAGACTTCTGAATGAAATTGCTGAAGCCACACCAATTAGGTACAGATTACAGAATCTTGTCTTCACAACAAAAAGGAGAGGGAAAAGATTACGTTAGAAACGTTTTCTCTTTCTCTCCACGCGTAGTAAGTAGTATGACCACCATAGAAACGGGTTTTGTCTACGGAAGAATAGACAAAATTACTGATTGTTAAGGTGAATCTGTCAATGGAGAACCCATATAAAGTGAGCAAGCAATTATAATAAATTAATAATTATTAATTTCTACATAGTCATAGTGATAATACAGTAATTTATTCGTAAGGGATAAGGAAACAGCACTTGTATCCATAAACCAATATCTCAAAAGCTGTTAACCTACTTCAAGTTTACTATTACCGTTTCTCAAAAAAAGTGAAAATGCGTAAGATTCCTTTATTAAATACATGTGCTGGATATCTGTATTTTTATAAGCTAAATATACAAAATACGGATATCCGTGGCTAAACCAAGCCATACTCAAAACTGATCTTTCAAAAAAACTCCCTTGAAAAACATCTAAAAAATAAAGTATCTACATCATAACAAAATCATCACGTAAATGAAACACACGTTTTGCGTTATTTTAGTGTCACGGCACGTGGTACTGACATTTGACACGGCACTTTTTGTGCCACGACACTTTTGGTACACCCCTAAAGTTTTGATTTCACCGTAAAAAATAGGATGAGGATACACTTATCTTTCGCGCGTACGATATGTTATCGGTTATGAAGATGTGGTTCTCAACACGACGAGAGAATGCGTTCTTGACACCTGTCAGTTTCATACTAACGAATAGGCATGTGTTTTGCGAATTTGATCCTTATTACTACTAGAAATTGTCCAACTAACAGGTGTCAGGAACGCATCCTCTCAACGGCTGGACTGTAGGTAGAAGCACTGTGAATATGTAAAGTACTGATTATCAGGCGCTCAAGGGGCCTATTTAATAAAACCGACAGGTGATAAGCGACAATCCGACAATCTGACAATTTTAACACGTTCGAGGACGCTACCACTTGAGACTGTGTACCAAAATGACACAGTAAATGTCCATACAAATTATACGACGTATGAGTACGTAGCCTCCCATGAAAATATATTGTTTTAAAGACATCATGACACAACCGTTTTATCACGTTATCGTATACGTACGTTGTGCGTGTGTGAGTACCGTTCCCGCCCACTGTCAACGGCACTTATTTGAAATAGTTTAAAACTTACTCTACGTGACAGTAAAGCTTCGGGTATTTTAAATATTGTGACACAAGATACATTCAATAGGATTTTATCTTGAACGTTCATCGGAAATGTACGTTCTGTCGTGAAGTAAAAACATTATTTGGACGTCATTGTACGTTGTGCCATATCAAAATTTCGAACGATGACGTATAATCTCGTTCTGTCCTCGAACGTGTTAAAATGCGTCAACCAGAATACATACAGGTACCTAATTGCTCAGTAGCCGCCTTGCTATCTACATACATGGACACCTAGAGGAACAGGATCCATGGTCCAGATCATATGAAGAGCAACTGTTGATAGTTTTATAGGCCAGCAAAAAATAAAAACAAAACAATAGGACCATAAATATAGAACTTAATTAAATTATCATAGGTAGGTATGTGCGTGAGTGTATTATGTCATAATTTACCTCTTGATTATAATTTACTTACTTATTAATAACTGGTGACAGTGTTCATTGTGAACAAAGCGTGCAAATACTAATTAATAATAAAGGTAAGGTAAACCCACCTAATAGCCATATTAAACTATTATGTAAATAGGTAGCCATTATTTGCAAGAAACCTACCTACTTATTTTTAAATTCTAAGTCTAAGCCTAATTAATTAATGTATGTTAATACTATTTGATAAAATGATTTAGATGTTGAATTCTCAACATCTATTTTTCTATTTTTATTCCTACATAATTTATTTAATATTTTTATCTCTTTTTATGCCCAATGATATTTTTCTTATTCTAATCAAATGCTAATCTCATTCAGATTCATTATTAATAAATAAAGATAATCAATAAATTAAAATTGATTTAATCCGCTGATTGTTATAACGGGGGAGTAATAATGGAGCTAAGATTCCTTCAAAATATTTTTATGAGCATGCTAAATGAACATCTGCGCTAATCGAAAGCCTTCGTCCACATTCTAAAGTAGTAAATAATAACCGCTACTATGTTGAATCAACGCTGCGTTAACTTTTTACCCGAACCCGTTTTTTTTTTAACCTATATTGTCCCACTGCTGGGCAAAGGTCTCCCCCATATTTTTCCAGTCCTCCTTATGTTGTGCCTTCTCCGGTCAATCGGTTAGGAACAAGTCTAAATCGTGACGCCATCGTTTTTTAGGCCTGCTCCGGCGACGACGTCCGTCATCAGGTACCCACTGTGTGACGATCCTGGCCCATCTGCTTTCATGCATCCTATAGGTAGGTGTGACCCGCCCAGTCCCATTTCAGCCATACCTACCAACTTAATAATTATATTTTGTAACTTTAAAGCTTAGCTAAAAGTTTGGCATCCTCAGTCCGTCAATCTTCACTGACAAGTCGTCTAGCTTGTAAAGACATCCGTCATTCCACACCGCGCGACTATTCATCCTCCCCTGTGTTTTAACATCGCTGCTTATAGACTCACCAGTTTTACCAGACCCCAGCTTTCGCTATATTTTGTTCAAGAATGAACAAAATATAGCGAAAGCTGGAGCTGGCAGCAGAAAAAGTAACATAGGGAGGTCTGCAAAAATTGGACGGTTATCATAGGGGTGTAATGTGCCATTTCCGATAAAGATTTCAGTATTTTTGTGTGATTTTTATGAATTTTAAAATGCTCGAAGGGTGTCTTGTTCGATTTTATAAAGAACATGAATTTTAATTCATCTATACCTATATTTATTAATATTACAAGCATAAAAAATGTACAGAGGATACGTTATTATAAGTATTTATTATTGAATATTGAGTACCTACTTAATTAAAATAACTTTGTAACTTAATAGCAATTCAATCAATGCAGATTTATCTGTTGAATGCAATCATATGGTTAACATAAATAATCTCATACGCTGCCTTTTTATTTACGATTGATTTAATCAGACTAAAATTCCAATTAAGGAATTAATTTGATTGAAAAAAATCTTTGCTTATGGTCTACACCTGTTGTAGTCGAAAATCTTATTTGGCAATAAATAAAGTCAGTTTTATTAAATTTCCTAACGCCTCGTGGCTAGTAAGATAATATATTATTAATAAGATATTAAAGTAAAGTAAGATAACAGCCGCACAGTTCGATCGAAAAACCTTTCGACTTATATTATTTCGTCAACTTATTTTTACTTTTTCGAAAAGACGACAACCAACCAGTTTCATTTCACGATTCAAATGAAAGGTACTAATTGCCTACACGCCTAAGGAATTTCAGAAATGTCACAAATACTTGCAAAAACGCCCGGAAATACATACCCCGGGGCGTTCTGTGATGATGAATGATCGCAAAAACTGATACTTTGCCCGTTTGTAGCTGTCATCAGATAATGAATGGCGAAGAGAGCAGAAGTGGAACATCAGACCGTTTGATTTATTCTAATAGGGCTGGTAAATATAGAATTGACACCCTTTAGAGATGATTTAATATGTGTCAAGATTCTTATCTAATTACCTACTGACAACTATCTCTGAATTACCAGATGTATGAACGTAAACGAAGCAAAAGGAGTATGAAAGGATCGTACAGCAGGTGGCGTTCTATAGATTCTGCTTACCCCCATGGGAAGAAGGCGTGAGTTTATGAATGTATGTAATTATCATTCTTCTTTACTACTAAGTTTATGAATGTATGTATGATAAAACAGGAAATTTTGAAGAAACACAAGAGATCGTGATTAAAAAAGAAAATGCTGCAGGAGCCCTTTGTCAAGTGGCACACTGTAAGAATAACTGAAGAAACCTTTCAGAATAAGAGGCTATGATAGTTATATATAGCTATATATTAATAGTAACTAGGCTATCACACAGCCTAACAACTCAGCCTATTGCAGACCACTGCTGGACATAGACCACTGCCAGGCTGCGACACAACACCTCCGCCTTTCGTATCCATTCTGTCCCAGTCAGTTTTTAAGTTCATCGGTCCATCTAGCTGGACAGCTGCTGGTTCGTGGGTCCCACACTACGCTTGACGTCACGTGGTCTCTACTCCAGGACTCGTCTGCTCCACGGGCCATCGGTTCTTCGACAAACATGGTCAGCCCACTGCCACTTCAGTGCTTACTCTGCAAGCTATCGAACTCCAGTACTCCAGTTCTTGCAACATAACAAAAACAAATGAAGGTATAAATTGTTTAAAAATACCCTAAAAGTACAAAAAAAAACTTTATTATTTTTTTACCGCGTAAATCAGACATTTCTACACGCTCATTGCAAAAGCCCCTCACTGGTTTTGCAATCGTAATAACAAAACAAAAGAGTGTCGTGACTACTGACCCATAAAAACGACATGCGGACCCGCGTCACACAGTAAGCGGAGCGGGGGAATAGGTGGAGCGGAGAGCGAGAAAGCGAAAACAGCCTCTGCTCGCGGAGATACTAAAAAATAAGTACCTACATCCGGTGTATCTTACCCAGTTCAGCTACCTACCTACCTTGCTGATCGGCTAATATATTCACTTACTACTTTCATATGAAAGTAGCTCATACCGTGATGCTCTTTCTGATCTCATAATAATTGTCGCGCAGATTATAACCTATTGGTACAGTAAAGTCCTTTTTATTATTCGTCATTTTCTAATTTCCTAACATTTTACCGCATCGCTCGATAGATGTAGGCGTTGTTAGCTGCTGCTAATTTTCTGAATCGCTATGGTTTCGTTCACAACTCGGGTATACGTATATTATGGTTAGGATAGTACGACTTTTGTTATAACACATAAGTAAAATTCGCCGAGAAGAGAAGCATACAAAACATTTTAATTTTCCACTTTTCTTTGTGGTTGACCAAGGTTTTGAGATGATTTCCTATCACCCGTAGCTCGTATCAATAAGCCAAGCCGTCACACTTACACATATCAGTCGAGATCTTGAAACTTACTGAACAGATGAAGAAACTTGCATTGTGCCCTGAGTCGAAGAAAAGGTGAGCCACTAAAAAAAATGGTCCCAACCCGATTAATAGTTTCGGAGAAATGCGAGGACAAACATTCATACATACATACATAAAAACATACATACATACACCTACTTATAAAATTTTGTATATTGGTTTGTCTGTTCATTGTAACAAAATAGTTTTCGCTTTCATACCGCTATCTTAAATCCTTACGTTAGAAGAATTGCACTACAACCTATCCTCAGGTAAAACTGTCAGTAAAAAGCGAGTAATTGAAGGAAACGCGTGGTAGATTCACATGGCACTGTGCTAATTTGTATGGGCGAGGGGCGCCGTAATGACCTGGGCTTCGAACGCCATTTTAAGTTTAATTTACTGCGATAAAGTTTATAAAAATAATTCTTGTTTAAAATCATCAAGACTTATGATTAAGGTCTTTCAGTTCATGTAGTCTTAATGTCCGTAGCTCTTACAATTTCTGTTTGGTAGTCCAGTTACTGAGTAAAATGTTGAAGTTTAAATTCGTAAATCCATTAGGCACCTATTCTTCTTCTTCTTTTCGTTTCTATGGTAGGACATACCTACACCAAATAGGTCAATCAATCAATCAACTCAGCCTATCGCTCTCCACTGCTGCACATAGGCCTCCCCCAGGCTGCGCCACAACACCCTGTCCTCTGCCTTTCGCATTCAGTCTGTCCCAGACACCTTTTTAAAGTCCTCGGTCCATCTAGGTGAGAGACGTCCCACACTTACGCTTGCCGATACGCGCAGTGTCTGAATACTAAGGTCTTCTACCAGTGCGTCCTGCCTGTTTAGACATACAATGCCGAAACGTGGACACTGACAGCCGGGCTGGTCGACAAATTTTAAGGTTTAATGGAGCGGGCTATGCTCAGAATGTCTTTGATCAAATAGATATCATTCGTAAATATAATCAATAATTATGCTCTTCAAGGAAGACCTGCTATTGTAATAAGAAAATAGAGGAAAAATCGCTTTTATTCAAAGACCTCTATCGCAATAGGTTAGTGTAATTTTCACAAACGTTTCGGTTCTGGTAAATCAATCTGCTTTTCTCCTATTATCGGCCTAGAATTCCCCTACCAAGGGTATCGTGCTAACCAGTAACCGAGTTTTAGAGGTCAGTGATAGGTAACCGATGTAAGAATACCAAACAAAGTTGGCAATAAGCATGATGAATTTCCCTGCCTGTGTCTTTTATGAGAATCATCATCATTGGCAGCCTTCTTCTAATCACTGCTGAGTGAGGTTGTACTGCTTTCTTTTATACTTACTTACCTACCTATCATATCAAACAAGACCTCCCTAGGGTTATGTACATGAGTACGATCACATGGTGGTCGTGTCGCCGTGTTGGTGTGTGGCCCAATAGGTATAATCTGTATCGGGGTCAGCGCATTAGCTCACTCGGTCGTGTGCACTCGGCTTCAGTTCACTGAAATTACTCACAAGCCGACATCGCTAATGATGTGAAACTAGCCGTATGTGGATCTAGATCAATGTTGTGTAATAGGTAAAGATGAAAGAAGAGCTTAAAAAGGCCAAAGAGGGAAAGGCATCCAGGATCGTAGATCTATATTATATAGGTCGGCTTGTAATATTATAGTATATTAAGATACACAATATACTAAATTATCAGCCACATTTTCATAAAACTTCCTCAATCCTCAATCCATTGCATCGTCGTATCGCTCGCTCGCGCTATTACTTCGTTTTTGCTTAGCGTTCTGACCTTTTTTCTTTTCACTCGACTCCTATAAAAAGAGTCATAGCTTGATTTTAACCTTCCTCAAGAATTGGGCTATCAAATGCAAAAAGAACATGATAAAAAGTCCTTTCTGCTAATAATAACCAAATAATATATCTCGTAATCTATCTATCATAATAAGTATCTGCCAAGAGCGGTTGTTATGTGGCAATAAGTATCAACTCGTCCCTTTGTTGCGGCCGCCCATCCGACGCGACTGTTGCGATAGTCATTTATACAGCAGACATTAACTGATAAAAATAAGCTAAACAAACAAATAGTAAACAATGCCATAATCTTGGTAACAACATTGTACGGAAGCGATGTTTAACTTAGTTTCGTGGTAGTGCCCGCGTGCGAGCCGCATCACAACCATGCGCCCGCGCCGACCAGCTTGCGAATGTACAAGTGATAGACTGTTGCGATGATGATAAAGGGACCAAAGTATAAACGTTATAATGGTCTGTCAATGGTGAGTTTTTGACAGATTTGCCATACAAAAACTGTCAAAAACTCACCATTGAGAGACCATTGTAACGTTAATAAATTAGTAGACTTAGGCCCCTGGTCTGTCGTTTCTGCTAGTTTCCACATTTCTCGTCCAGATGTTTAGTGCCTTTTTAAGGATGTCGTAAGCCCAACATGGCAAACAAAGTATTACGCACTCAGACTAAATGGAGGAACGATCCTCGCAGGGTGGCTGGTAGCAGCTGGATGAGAGTTACCCAGAATCGAATTGAATAGCGTGCAATTGGAGAGGCCTATGTCCAGCAGTGGACTGCTGTAGTCTAATGATGTTGATGGGCACCGTGCTTTCGGACAGTAAAGTAGGAACCTATGTCATTTCAAACCTCATTCCCTTCCATCTTGTCCCACAGACACTACTGAGACGACTGGGACTGGCAAATTACTCCACGTCGCGTTTTGAGGAAAAGTTACCATTCACACGATGACTCACTAGTATGATGAGAACTATCGCTATGTGTGTGTGTGTGTGAGTGAAATTCTAATCGGTAATGTTCGTGACAACCGATTTATTTCGAGTCATTCCGATTCTGGGACGGTTTACCGTATAACTGCGCTTGCGGTTGCGTATCTGGATCTATGTATATGCTGGCTGTTTAATAAAATTGAGGATAAAACAGCGGTTTGAGGTAAAAAAAAATGAGTCATGCATGGCTGAAAAGGTTGGTTTGAAAACCGCAAATCCTTGGTTTTTATTTAGGCTGCTTGTCTTAGTAATTAATATGCTCAGCAATCTGCAATGACTCTGAGATTCAGGGAACCTGTACTAAAAACCAACCTCGATGATTAATTATGTGATCGTTTTGCCTATAACAATATCAAAGCGAATTTGGAACATTTTATTTCGTCCATACGAAATAAAATGTTCCAAATTCGCCTACAACACAAATCACCCTGGCATTTTCCGGAAAACATCTGCGAAATAGTCTCTCATTTCCATATCGAAATATTCAAGGACCACACTATAAGAACTAATAAAACATCAAATAAACTATTAAAAGTCTCTTACAATCTCTTCACAAGCACATAACACTATACAAATGTAATATTAACAAAGCAGTGACAAAGCTGCGCGCACGCATGACACAGGCGCACCGCGTTACTAATTAGATTGTTTAGCGCCCATCCGTAACGGACCTCCCTGACTGACAGAGGTAGAATATGACGCTATGGTGCCGTTAAGTTATTTCCTTTATTTATAAAAAGCAGTTGATATTCTTGAGTAGGTAGTATAAGAAATGAGTTCTGAAGTGTGTATGTACAAGCCATTGGAATATATTATGAGACTCCCTCGATATATCTAAATTTGTCCTGCGATTTATCTATGACAAAGGCTTGGCTGATCGCAAGATAACCTACCTAATTTCGGTTTGTAATTGATTAGCAATTTCCACTGAGCGGAGGTAAAAGAAAGGCACCACCTACTTAGCTAATTGGTGCTCGCGTGACTTGCTCCTACAGCTATCCATAACATTGCGTTTTAATTTTCACAGGAAAACAGGAACGAGACTACAGAATGACTGCTGCACCCTTAAAATGTTCTAGGTGTTTCTTCAACGCGATTTTTGACCCCATATTAACAGATTGAATGCATGATGCATGACTCCAAACACTAAATGATTGAATGACTAATGATTTTATTTCTGTAAGTAGGTTTGCACAAACACTTTTACACGTCAATCACATTTTAAAATCTTTTAAAGTCCAGACATAATCTTGGTCAGATCATGTGAGGACCATGTAGATTAGGGTCTGAATCGGTATGTTAATACTTTTTCTTATTAGAAAACGAAAGTTGAGAACCGGATACGTACAAAGATAACGTTGAAAAAGTATCTAGACTTCAGGCAATAGTTACGCCACAAAAAACCAAACCGTAGGCACCTATTGTTCGCAACGACAGAACATTCTAATAATATGGAAAGAATATCGAGAAAGTTATATTGTAAGATACACACAACATATTATAATGAATAATGTCGTGGGAAAAAGAGAAAATATGTAACACAGCCTTTCATGTAAAGCACGTAGGTATTACCGGTGCGTCGAGCGAGCCAACTATTCAAAGATGAGAACTTGATTAAATATTTCTGCTTATCCCGGTGGACAACGTGCGTTATAATAATATAATTATGTAATATTATTCAAATCGTGCGTGTGAACTTTGATAAACTGTTGAATTATACAATATGTTTTGTTTCTCATAGAGCTTGTCAAAAGGCAGGAAAGTTATGGAAATCATTAAAACATTTACAGATGAGACGATTGGAAAAAAAAATTAAGCCTCTGAAACCTTTTTTATTTAGAAAAATATTCACCAAGATTAGGTACCAAACTACATTGACAAACCCTAATTGCAAAAGGTTTGAAAATTAACCACGAAATTGTAGCTGGATGCTGCTCTCGATCCTCTTGATATAAAAGATGCCTTGTAAAGAATTTCAAAGAGACTTGGCTTAAAACTTATCCCTAAGGTAAATTGGACATTTTGGGCGTTCAATCTGTCACCTTGCCGAATGAGATTCCAATAAACGTAAAAATGGAAATGAAATTGTTTATATATTTTGTAAATAGGATATCGGAATCACTTTTCACGTCATATTAAAAAATACTAAAAATAAGCTAGATGAGGTCGGAGTTTCCTATACGACTATAATCTGAATGGTAAACTGAACAAACACAAATAAATCTGTCATATAAAATTAAGAAACCGACTACATAAAAGTCCGACATTTACTTGATATTAGTATAAAGTGGTCGTTTTGCCCATAAATCCGTAATGCAGGCCTGCGGTGAGACACTTACCAGAATATTAACTTATTCTTGATTTTCTGTGTATTGACGATATTGACCTAAGGATCCTTTATTGGGACAGGACCACTTACCAATACAATTTTTAAACTTCTTCCGAATGTTGTTCTTCTCTATTCCTTAGTTTGTTTCAGAAACTGTTCTACTTTTGGTAAAATAATTTTAAAAGCAACAAACAATGTTTAGAGGATGGTCAGCGCTTTGTTAAAGTAAGTAGGTACTTAATTAATGCGTAGGTATTCCGAAATTTGAAAACTATTATTAGATTTAAGATTCAACTTTATCTACATGTTCTAGAGAAACAATAACATTTCAATACAAAGCACACCATTAACGCCACACCTACGACTTCAAACCGACTATTTTTAGCCACACCTCATAAAAATGCGCAAAAATGGCGCAAAACAAACATTATTCGTAGCAGCGCAGTTGCGTGTACGCATCGGGATGGCATTCGTATGCGCAACGCAAAATGTAATTGATACTGTCTCATTTTGCATTATGTGGTCCTCTTATGAAAGTTTATGGGACTGTACTATAGATGCCCTTGCTCTGCCCGGGTCATGGGCGACGGGCGTACCCAGCATTTTTTAGGGGTAGGGCAGAAGTAAATAAACTCGTTAACTAAGTACATATGCGCGCTTGATTCATCGATACTGCATTGTTTCGCGCGGTTACTTTGAATTTTAAAAAATAATTAGGGAATTAATTTTGTTACTTAATAAACCAAATTAGCTTCGAGTCAGGGACCAGGTTGGGGCAGATGCCCCACCTTACCCCAGTAGGTAAACGTTACTTAAATTCAAACGATTTTAAATTGAAAATACTCGATTCACACATATTATTTACTTAGTTTTAAGACTTTATTCATATTCTATGGATGATAACTAAATGTGCTTGTCCCAAAAACTTAAACTAAAATGCTAAAGGAGAGTTGTATTTTCGATTAAAAAATCTTTCGAATTTTCGTTAGATACGTTTATGTCGCGTGTAAGTTGTTCGTGCTGGGCCCACTGAGATTAAAGGCTCGGGCAGACTGGCGCGATATCGCGGGCGCGACAAGGGTCGCGCTGCCTGTGGCGCCCGCGATATCTCGCCGGTCCGCACGAGCCGTAAAGGTCCAGGACGATTGATGAAATAACCCTGCGTTTCTATACCCACTGCAGCTATGGATCTCGAAGTTCCTCCTTTATTGCTATGTCTATATTGTATGTCGAGTTCCTTATGTACCTTTTAGTTACTTATACATATACTGGATATATTTCATACGCCATCCTGGAGATCCTTACTAATTCCTCATACTAACTAAAGTCGGTAAATATATGACAAACCACATTATTAAGAAGATTGGCGGAGTGTTCAGTACGTTCATTGTTTATTAATTTATTTCAGACAGACCACACATGGTATGAATGAACGTCAAGTTTATTTTAATCTTCGTTAATTTTCTCATAAACCTATTTAGGCCGGCTGCTTTAAACAATTAGCATTGCGACCGCGCTGGCAGTATTTACGAAGAACAACAAAATAAACTGCTACTTTACGAGTATTCTACTGGGCAATCACCAAGATGTCACCATAACGCCATATACGGTGCTTTATTGGGCCAATGATGCTTATAAACTTTATGTTATTAAGTTCCATTTCATTTAAAGTTGAAATTAAGTTAAAGGGAAACTGTTTGCTAAGAATATGAGACAAAAATAAAAGGTTGTAGTTATCTAGTAGGTATTTCACCTCAAATGGCTACCAATACCAACAATAAATTCAAGTAGGTACTTAATATGAAATGGGAATGGATTGGGCATTTCATTCCCATTATTTATTTATGTTTGCCTGCCTAGAGCCTGCGGTCCTAATATTATAAATGCGCAAGTGAGTTTGTTTGTTTGTTACGTTTTCACGCTAAAACGGCTGAACGGATTTGGATGTAATTTGGCACATGGGAAGACCATGACCTGGGTTAGGACATAGGATCATTTTTGTCCCGATATTCCCACAGGATCGAGACTTATGTGATTGAAACCGCGGGGTGCAGCTAGTATCAGATAAATGAATTACGTTGATAAATCGGTCCAAAAGCTCGCCGAATAGGTACAGGACCAACCCCTTTTAAAGTCTGCCATAACGAATCAGAATATTATCATGTAGATTATTACATGCCCCCAATATTATGGCGCGACGTGAATCAGGTGCAACGTTGATTGCTCAACCGTTCACTGGCTTAACAAATTATTTGTTGATGTCGTGTCGTTGGACTGTTGCGTTTCGCTGGTTAATCACGATAGCACACGTATGGCCTACAAGATACGGCTTTCATCTCCACTTCATAAATAAATATTTAAGTAAAAACCTTTTTTTAAACAAGCTTCTAATGAACGTAAGTTTTATTCCATTCTTTTTAGTTCACTCGAAACATGTTTAAAAAAAAGTTTTTACTTACATTTTATTTTGTACTTTTTAGCATTAGAGTTTGTAAATATCTGTTCTATCGCCGAAAGGATAGAAATTTATTATTATTATATACTTTAGAACGGGCTATCATAATTGAATTAAATCAAATTGATCAAGATTTGACCAATACATACTCACTAACAAGGCAAGTTAAATTGAAGCTTGTAAAAAGGGGTACGCCGAGCAAAGTTTTAAAGACCAATATTCCGCTAAGAAATCTTAAATGTCTTGGTACCTTCTTCTTGGTTTCTTATCCCCACATAAAAAACTGGATATTATGTTTAGTGTTTATAAATTAGAAATAGTAGTCAATAGCTAGCGAACAGAGTTTTTTTTGCTGATTTGCAGATATTATCAAGTTGGATTTTGCGATTTTAATTAAAAAATACAAATATTTTTATGAATAGCAACACAAACAGCACCATGAAAAGACAACTCATTGGCAATATAGACCCGCAGGGTGACGTCGATAAAATAAAAACATAAAAAATAATTAACTCATTTATTTAGTTAACTCTTCGTCAAGTTACAGTCATATTTTTAGAACGCCAGTCTATTTCATTGAACACCAGTGATTTGTTCTATAAGAATCCAATATTTATCACTATGAAGTTTGGTTTTTGGCAGTACTTGCTTAAATACATAACAATCAACTGTTAAAAATACTTATATAACGTTGAGGAGAGTGCAATAACCTAAAACAATGTATTATTTGTCAGTTCGATTTTTTGGGAGCTCGGAGGATGCGCTAAGGAACCCGCCGAAATTCAAATTTTCTTACGTTTTTGGTTATTTACTGGTCAGTGTCAAGTTGTACGTTAATCAAAATATGATTCGCGGCCATTGATAGTAATATATAAGTCAATGTTCGCGGCCGTAACAAATAATGTATTTATGTTATCAGCCTTCTTTTCAAAATCGCGACGTGCAGCTGCAGACTATTTCTGTCTTTTTCACGTAATTAATTATATGTAGAATTGCACATCTATTTTGTTATTTCTGATTACTCGAGTTTTTTTATCTTTTTGTTTGTTCGTGTTTCTGTGACAAATAAACCAATTTTTCTTTCTTTTCTTTCAATACAACTTATTTCTATGAGGCCAATCCCAAGGCCTCATAGAAAAAAGTTATTCAATAGGCAATTTGAATGTCAGAAAATTTGAATTTCGCCAAAAGTCCGTCTCACCTCTAAGGATTTCATTGCACTACCATAATTCAGGTTTTATTGCAAAAATAAAAAGTTAAATGTGACTTAGAAAATCAATTCATAAGCTCTACCTTCTTTCTTAGGCCCTTACAAGCTAGTAGTCACTGGATAAGTGAAATATACATGTTAATTAGTAATCTATCTACTTTCATTAATATGATCGACATTACACTTTTCCCGATTTTGTAAAAACTACCAATCAATTTACAACTGCACAACAGGACCGTGCAAACGTCATTACATGCAGTGTGCTTTTTCTTACATTTCGCATTTGGGAAGCAAACACTAAACTACATGGTCAACACGATTTTTCGAAACAATCAATGTTAGAACTATTTCGAATTAAACACTATTTTAAATACATAGGTACATTGTCCGACAATCTATAACTCAGTGAGCTGTATTTGTTTACCAAATATGATACAAAAAGGAAAACTATACATTACATACTTATTTCATTTCACTTACAAGATTTTTAGCATTAAATAAAATTATTTATTTGTTAATATTCTGACTATTTACATTGTCACTAAATAACTTAGCGTCCAAAGTTAAACTTTGCGATAATACTTGTATCTAAAAGCGTTATTTGTACATTTTCTGTTAACTAGTTTGGCGACGGCTGACTGACCAGTATTTCTTGTTACTTCTTGGGGGCGCTGCTTTTGAAGGAAAATGTTAAAATTCGGTACATTTAAATCTAGTCTGGTGTTTTGTCGTGTGTCAAGATGTACTGGCCACTCGGTGATTATAATAATTGCACTAGAGGTGGGTAGATTGTTGTGAGCTGGGAGCGCGATTATATGGCTTCTGAAACAATGTAAATAGATATAATCATTTAATTTGGTTGCAAAAGAATGACTGACTTTATATAAACAGAGGTTTTATTTAGTCACTAACCTGGTAACAGGCGTACAATAACGGTACTTTATCCAGTAGGCTTGGCCGGAGCCAGCCCGCCGGCTAGCTATGGCGGCGGCGCGAGCGGCACGAGCAGCGGCTCGCGCGCGCGGCGCGGCCGGCGCGACGCCGCGCGAGCCGTGCCCGTGGCGCGCAGGCGCGGCCGCCCCGGCCCGCGCCGCGTGCGCAAGCTCGCTGCGTCCGGGGTCACGGGAGCCTCGATTGTTTCTAGAGGCGCGTCGGATTCTAGGAGGGCGGCTCCTGAGGACGTAATAAACTACTTTAACGTGTGCTCATTGATAATCTCTTGACGCCACAAACAACGGAAACCACTTCCTATTGTGGCGGCATCTACATCGACATTTATGCGAATTACGCATCTCACTAACGTCATGAAATGTAGATGGTTCTTTACTGTACGTTAGAAATAGAAAATCATTTATTGTCCGTTGAGGTTGGTTGCAAAGTGATTTACCAGTGAACCCCAAACTAGAAAGTTAGTCTGTATCCTGGGGCTCGGGGTACGACTTCCAGAGTAAAGACTAGAGAGGTGATCTCAGGTGTTGTATGGTACTGTGTTTGTGTATGTGTGATGTGAGCGTGAGTTTGCGTATTTGTTCCCATTGTGTATTGTTTGATTCAGTGTCAGGTCAGGATAGGTCAGGGTTTTCACATATTCCCACGGTTTTACAATAACATGGTAAATCTCTCAATATTGTGCGCACAATCTATCAGGGCCGGATTTAGGGGAGGGCAACCGGGGCTACAGCCCCGGGGCCTCCACAAAAGAGGGGCCCCCACAATAGAGACTTCGAAAAACAAAACATTCAAATTCCGACGAGTAAACACTAGTAAACAACTTTTCCTTTAATTTTTTTCCCCTGTTTTACCCTTATCTACAGTACTTCGTACGTTGAAAAACTCGACTGTTTTTGTTTTTTCATTTTATTTGGATAATAATTTGGGGCCCAGAGGGCCACTCCTTTGTTGCCCCGAGGCCTCTAGACCTCTAAATCAGACCCTGACAATCTTACATTTGCAGTTGGAATGTATGGGAGAACATATTTTTCAACTACAATATTAAGTTTGTTTTTGAGATAAAATCCCAACTACGGAACCCGTCATTGTGCGTTTATAATCAAGGGCTGATTTTACCGACGCCAGATATGTTTATCCTAAAAAACAATTTTGTTTTGTTCCGTACAAATCTGCCAGACGACAATTTTATTCTAATGATAAAAGATATCTGGCGTCGGTAAAATCAACCTCGAATAAAGAAGTTACATACCAGCAGCTACAGCAATCGCGTTATCAGCAGGTTGCGGGTCCGGGCGGCGCGACATGGCGTGTCGCGAGCCGCGCGGGCGTCCGCGCCGCGCGCCGCGCCCCGGCCGCGACACGCCCCACGCGCCCGCGCGGACTCCGCCCGAGTACGACGCTAAGGGCACACACCACACTTCATTATTATATCAACTATTATCTATCACATGGATCTTTTCCGCCTTTTTAGATTACCAGTCCATGTTACTAAATACCATGCGCATGTTACATGCATCGTGTAAATGATGGCGTAAAAATATGTGTGGGGGCTCAGTGACTTATGCACGGAGGATGTATAACGCACGAGTAGGTCGCGCATGAATCTCGCCACGAGTTTCTCACGACACATTGACTAACGTGGGTTTGAGACTGATTTGGTTCGTAAGGAACCACAATGCAGCTCTAGTCTAACCCTATTACAAAAGTTTTTAAATCAGTTATACCTGGAAATCGAAGCTTATTTTGCAAAACGGATTGAATCTTATGCAACCTACCAAGAATTGATTGATCAACAAATCATTTGGAATTCTATGTTTATGCTTACTAGTATTTTTATCCAGTTAGTTTTAGTCCATTTAGTGGCCAAAATCGGAAATGCAGAAAACGTGTGCAGTCCAGTTGTTCCCGACCCCCGTCAGGAACAAATTTTTATTTTTTTCGTTCCAAACACATGTTTTCTTAATTTATTTCACAAAACAATTTCACAAATGTTTACGACAGCGCCTCCCTGTCAACGTCATTCATGCGCCAAAAGGTCGCTGTCGCACTGTACTCACGTATAGGCGCAGGAGAGACCGGTATGTCCACCACTAGCTTGTCTCCATCATCATCAACTTGCAGTGGACTGCCTGGCTCCGACGCGGAGTCCCGAGGTCGCTTCGCTTCAACTGTCACTGGGGCTTGCTGCTGTTGAATACATTTTATTGCTGGTTTAATATTTTCTAAGATAGGCTTTGTTTGAAGTCATGGATAGAGGTCTTTGCCCAGCAGTGGGATAGTACAGGCTAACAGTAACTGTCACTCAAACTTATAAATGTGTTGTTTGATTAAGGGTGAATTCGACCAAACTTTTATACCAAGTATACATAAGCCTTCCCTTCCGCTTTTTTTTTTAATTTTTGACAGTTTCTCCATACATAAACTGTCAGATGTTAATTTTATTCCACGGATAATAGATATCTGAATTTCGTAAACTCTGCCCTAAACCAATAAATATCATTTATCGTTTAGGCTCTATCTACTAGAATCTAGATAAACGGAACAGAATTAGTATAAAACTCTCTGCCCAGACAAGTTCAGCTTGACTTAAGCAGAATGTGACCTGAGGGAAGTCGACTGGTTGTAGGTCTGACAAACGGTCTAATTGGACAGTATAGTTTAAGTAAAGTCATTGTTGTATTTGGTAATACTTACAACTTGAGGCAATATGCCTAATTTCCTTTTGCGTTCTCTTTCTTCCATTAGTTTCTTCTCTTCAGACTTCTGGCGATCTGTAAGAAATTTAATTTTTTTATTACGGCATGGGCCTGCTGTTATTAACCACGACATAATATAAAAGTCTAGAGCAGTGACATTTTCACGTAAATATATGCGTATCTGTACTTACATTTGAGTTCAATTTCTTCATCATCTAGCAGTAAAGACACCACTTCTTTAGGCTTCAATGTGTCTGGCTTGAAATTGCCTCCGCTAATCACCATCCTTTGGATCTGTAGAACATTGTGTGTTTTAGTCATTTTATTATATTTAGAACAAGAATAACGTTTTTTGACCTTATTACAAAACATGTCTATCTTTAGACTGAGGTAAACCATAGAACCATTTTTGTTGAATTAAGAACTTTATTCGGACAACAAAGAAACATTATGGCTCATTTGCACCAAATCACCTAATACGTGTGAATGCTTAAAGCTAAACTTATTTAAAACATCGTTCTGTTTCTCTCGTTGTGTGTTGTGTTTTGAATACGTTTTTAGTAGCATCAGTCAATGTTACTCTCAAAGATTCACAATGTTCTTCTAGCTCTCTCTACTCACCTCTGACTTCTCCCTCGCGCGCTGCATGATCCGCTCCTCGATGGTACCCTTGCAGATGAGCCGGTACACGGTGACCTGGTGATGTAAATAATTTTGTTACAATATAATTTTAGAGTATCCATGAAGTTTCTCCATAGGAACCCACTACGCTTTGGAATGGGCAACTAGCTTCCACTTATCTGAATGACTATCTCCTTTGACAATACAAAAATGCCTGTCAACGGTTTAATTGAAATAAATACTGCATCATCGGTCTAGTGGTCACTAGCGATACTGCTGAGCATGAGTTCCTGGTTTGGATTCCCAGGTTAGGCAGTGTTATTGGGTTCTTACATCAGGAGTTTACAGCCCGGAGTCTTGATTTGTGCCTGGTTGTTGGCAATAGGCTCATCCCCTTCTACATGGGACTCAAACATACCTGGCGAAGTGTGAGTGTACTATAGGTACACCTCTGCCTAATCCTTTGGGCGTGAAATTATGTTATGTTTTATGAAATAAATGCTTTGAATTTGAGTTTAAATGTGTGACCTGCTTGGTTTGTCCCAGTCGATGAGCGCGGTCCATGGCTTGCTGGTCCACGGTCGGGTTCCAGTCTGAGTCGTAGAAGATGACTGTGTCGGCCGCTGTGAGGTTGATGCCGAGGCCACCCGCTCGCGTTGAGAGAAGGAACACGAATATGTCTGAGCGGGCCTGTGGAGGTTAAAAAAAAAATATATAACTTTTGTGCTTTTCTGAAAGCATATTTAAATGACTCAGTTGTGTAATCTCTTGTTTAATAAATAATATGACTGGTTTCCTAACAGCTAACATTGACATCATTCATCATTTCATATTAGCGATTTGTCAGAAAAATTGATGACTGTTTGATGAAGAATCAGGAAATAAACAGGGAACGGTTAAAAACAACAAAGGCCATTTGTTACACTAACGACCCAGAGATTATCTTGAGATCTTGATATACTTCGTCGAAAACATGACACCTGACATACCTGAAAATCTGCCACCATATCTCGTCGAGCGGAGATCTTACTTGATCCGTCTAACCGCATGTATTTATGCTTTCTGTGCCACATGTACTCCTGAAAGGTGAAAATAGGGTAATTATTTTAACGACGATTCGGATACTCAGACCTCGATGGAACTATAACTGAGATATTATACTTAATAGTATTCTACAATAGTTACCTATATCCAATTCATGGAAAATGTTAACATACCTCTAATAAGTCAATCATCTTGGTCATCTGGCTGTATATGAGCACTCTGTGACCGCGTTCCTTCAGTCTTCTCAGCAACGAATCCAATGCGGTTAGCTTGCCAGCATCGCTTACAAGTTGGTTTTTATCTAAAACACAAATGACATAGACTTGTTGAACAAAATAATGAGGACTTGTAGAGAAACAGAGACGTCAAGTGTGTCGATATTTTGTATAGTCATATTTGCCCGAAACTTGTCTACTTAACGCGGGACCAATTTCATTATTGTTACGGAACAGAATAAGGCTGTGTTATGGCTGGGAGCCACATCACTCAATAATTCAACTATTTACTAAGACTTTGCCGAGTGCATTTTCATTAGCATGAGTGTTTTATCATCATCTTAACTTAACTTCTCAACTTTCCAGTCTAACCGTATGCAGCTGAATAATACATCTTCTGTGTTTTTATTAGTCTTATCTTCTTTGCAGAAGGCTCTGCTTGAGCGTTTATTTAAGAAGTAAATTAGCTTACCTGGCACCTGCAACTCTGCCCATCCCCAAGGCGGTCTAGCAGTATCTGCGAGTCGCGCCACACATCGCCAGCCTGCACTAGACTCAGCTTGCTGGTGACGAGTCACGTGGTATGCGAAGCTGCGAGACGCCGCGAATGGGGCGCGCGTGCAGGTGCACACCTACACGAGAATATTGCCGCATTGTCAGTAAAGCACATGAATCATAACTATGAATAAGAGAATTGTGCAGTAACACAAGATGTGCAAGTTGTATTATATCAAGCTGAGTCGGCCATGGACAAAGGTCAATCGCTTACCAAACAGTGTCGCTTACCAAACCTAGTTGTCATTGCAGTTAAATGTTTATTCGTTGATAAAACAATGACAGTGCTATGCTATACAGGATGGATTTTTGTGATGGGGCTGCAAGGGCAGGTGGGGCAGGTGGGGCAACCTTAACCGCTGTAGTTAGAGGAAAACAGTCTTAGGGCGGATAAAATTTATTCCGCGTATAAATTGTATTGCTGTTTGGTCGAATCTGCCCTGTTAGGAGACTCGTTCTTAACTTTTTGAGAAATTTTGATCTGCATTCGCAGATTTAAAAAAGAAAATACGGTAAACAAGAAAATTTTGATACTATTCGTTCCTTTTCCTTAGAAGGATTTTTTTTTTAAACTGTAGAAAAGTCAGAAATCACAAAAAAAACTTTAGATTGGCCTCATCCCAAAAATCCACCCTGTATATATCCTATTCACATAATGAAGACAATTTTTTTGGAAAATGTAAGTAAATAAAAGAAATATATGTAACTGCAAACATAAGCGCACATTATATTGAGTGTAAAAACACACAAGTCACATATTTATACTCCCAGTGATTATGATGATGACTTTTTTTGTACAGGACCATACCTTTAGCCCCACAACTCATTAGCATGCAACATAAGTACAAGTCTTTGCGTACGTTAGGCGGTGAACTCGGCCGCAGCGGGCGGTGGCACGACAGCGGCGCATTCAAATGCATAGTTTTATATGGAAGTGTTCTCGCGGCGCGCGGCGCGGGGAGCGGCGACCGTTACATATAAAACAATGCATTTGAACGCGCCGCCGCCGCCCCGCTGCCTGCTGTCGTCGAGAGTACGGCCTTAAATTGGCCGCTGCAGTAAGCAGCGATTTTTCACACCAAAAACAAATGTTTGTTTCCCAGCAACCAATTTTACATAATTAGATGATGGTGGGCTATGTGATGGATCATTTTATAGTTTGTAGTATGTTTGTAGCAGTAAATGGGGCCTTAAACCGCGGCAAAAATATACAGTCACATCATGTCTACAACATAAATGTTACTTACCTTTTGTTGAGCAAAGTACAGGAAGGTAGGTAGAGGTGTGGGCATCTCGGGGTAGGCGATAGGCTGTCGTTCCAAAAACGGCACGTCCGGTAGTTCCAACTTAGGCACCGCGATCACACCGCCCTCTTCAGTCTTGATTTCGCTGAGCATTTCCGTCTACAACAATAATTCCATGTTAAATATGGCAATTATAGTTACCGGTTATATCCCTACTTGAAAATAGGGATTGTCTAGAGCCCTACTTGAAAACCAATTCAGCACTGATGCTAATGTTAGAAATATAGGTGTTTCTGTGCTTTTAAAGTCGGCTAAAATGTAACTATTTATTGAGTTCAGAATTGCTGTGATTGAATTGAGAATCGGAGACACATTTCAATAACTTAACAATAGCCTTCACAAGGTCATCGGTCCACCTCATCCCTTCAGATGAGGTGAACTGATGACCTTGTGAAGGCTGCAGGAATCCGTTGGATGCGACCGATTCTGTCCTTCCCACAGAATTGGTCGAAGTGGCGGTGCTTGGTGGAGGTATATGTCCAGCTGTGGTCTATGGGCTGAAATTATGATGATGATCATGAAGAGATAAAATTAGATAGTGTTTGATCTTACCTGTCCTTCTCTCTCCCTCATGTTCCTTATCCTCAAAGCTTTGTGTTCGATGGTTTCAGGCGTGTAATGTATTGTGTGTTCCGTGTGCGTGTAGACTGGACCACCTAATCAGAAAATAATATTGAAAATGAAACTTATGAAATGTTAGAAAGAGAAAACAAATAGGTGAATAATATGAAATGTCAGTTTGCATCCATCGTAAGAAGTGCCGCTGACTAATAATGTATCCATTTTAGTCTACTTAGCGTATGAATTCTTTTAATACCTATGGTCAACTGTTGTCTATTCAATCTCGAACTTATTAATACCGGATGAGAATCAAGCTCAGCAACATGACAATATTAAGCAATGAACTGCTCGAGAACCAACCTTGTATCCACAACGCATCAGTAAACAGCATCTCCCTCCACATCAAGCTATCCTCCTTCCTCTTCCCCAACACGTCACCATTGGGACAAACAAGCAGCATATCTTTCTTATTCACTCTGTCATAGTAGTCGGAGCATATGTCTGTCTCTGTCTCCTCTTGTTTGACGTCACAGGTCTGTGTTGAATTCCACCAATAGTGACGGTGGCGGAGTTTCTCGTATTTGGCTAGACATTCTTCTATGTGTTGTATCCTAAAATGTTTTGTTGTAGTGGTTAAAGAAACCTATAAACTTAAATAGGGAAGCAACAAGAAGGTATATTTCCTTCACTTTTTCCCAGCTATATTACTGTATGACAGTACAGTACAAATTCAGTGTTATAATTGCAATTCCTTATTAATATTCTAGTCCATTAGTTAGCGACATTCGCATACAGTCATATTCCCAAATTAATCAAAACAGGTTTACCAGTTTTGATTAATTTGACGGCTATTTGCGACATTGCCAACTTTTAGAATAAACGCTCGCACTACACTATTATAGAGTTGTTCAAACTTTTAAGCAGATCAAGTTGTTTTGTTCCATTGCACTTATAATATTAGGACGGATAATTTATAAATTTAAGACAGCAGGTTCCATTTAGTATTAGTATTTCTAATCCAATAATGCAACATTCATTGTGATAATGTGATAGATTTCTAAAGACAGACTGTTAATTCTGAACTTGAGTTATTCATAAGGTGCACCACTTTATAACATTAAAAAAAACTCAGAAAATACTTACGCAAAAAGCCATCCACACAGCATAATCTTGTGCAGTTCCATCGGAGCCAGATCAACGAACCTCGTAAACGCAAAGCACCCGTTATCACTAAACACCCCGTTTTCATCTTCATTACACTCCCCTCCATTCACAGTCCTCTGAACATATTCGGGGGTGAGAATAGATAACTTGTTGTATAGAAGATGACGGTTTGAAGGGGTTGAACGGATGAGGACGCATTCTTCGGCGACTAGCTTTGGTATGTGGTAGTCGTCGACTTGCATTGAGAAGGGGGAGCGTACGTCACGGCGTTCGAATAGCTCTGGATGGTTGCATACCTGTGGGAGACATTCTGATAAAGAATTTGCTGGATATGTAATCAGAAAATCCTAACTAATATTATAAATGAGGTGTTACGCTCATGGGAAGAAGACGCGAGTTTTTGTTTATATGTATGTAATATATTCTAGACTGCCTCGTTGGTCTAGTGGTCGCAAGCGCTACTGCTGAGCATGAGATCCTGGATTCGATTCCGAGGTCGGGCAAACTATTATTGGGTTTTTCTATCTGGAATTTCTCAGTATTTGTGCCCGGTTGAAGGCAATAGGCTCGCCCCCTATTTAATTAAACTTAAACATAAATAGTTAAATGTGGGTGTACTATAGGTACACCTCTGCCCTACCCTTCGAGGAAACAAGGCGTGATGTTATGTTATGTTAATTCTAGACCTTAAGAAGTTTTTATAGTGAAGAAATGCACTCACCTTTCTAAATTGCATAACTAAGTTCATAAGATTAGATGTAAAGTTTTTATCTACATTGTGACCTGTCTCCGATCCCACTGAGTAATGGAGCAGCTCTTCAATTTTTATTTTCTTTTTTAAAGCTGAAATAATATGAATCAACTATAAAAAACACAATTTAAAGCAATTTAACTGTTGCATAAAAGAAATTGCATACTGGTAACACCAATCAAACTTAAATATTGCCAGGTAAAAACGTTTCTTAATTAATTTTAATGAACTACTTACCTATATACAATAATTTCTGCCTAATAGTAAGTGGACAATGCACCATAATCTCAATTTTATCTGACAGCTCATTTTCAACATCCTTCTTGATTCTCCTCAACATGAACGGCTTTAGAATCATGTGCAGACGTGATAAATGCTCTGAAAAAAATATAATGATTAAGTTACTTACCTCTTGGAAGGGGGTAATTAGTAAGCGCTAAGAATCTTGATCAATTTGAACTTAGCGTAGAGTGGGACTTAGCGCAGTAGTTTGTGCAGTAGATTGAACGGTACAAGGATTTTAAAGGCACTAAGATTATATAAAGTGGCGGTAGTTCAGGCTGCCCCAGCCGGTATCGCTATACAATATTACGAATGATAAGATTCTATCGACAAGGAACAATGATTTATTAATACTATTAAAAAAATATAGAACAAAGTTAATAATAATATTCTGTCAGATACGTACTTTCATCAATGGTACTTTTATTCTCAGCATGACTTTCAATATCCTTGGAAAACCACTCGTTAAACTCTTCATGCGAATCAAACAATGTTGGCATTATAAAGTGGAGTAGAGCCCACAGTTCTGCCATACTGTTTTGAATTGGAGTACCTGGAGACAAAATATAAATTGCCATTCCAGATGATATTCATCTCAATTCTATCTAGACAAAAACAATAAGGAATGGTTTCAAATCTCACAGGATTAAAATAAAATGCACGCAGTTAACGCATGCAGTTTGAGATAATGTAAATAAAGTATTCGTTTTGTTAGGGGTTTTAGTGCGTCATCAGTATAACTGAGGCGTTCGGAAGTGATGAAATCAAAATTAGTTTAAATATCAGTTATCGATAGTATGACAAATCGACATGAATGTTGTTAAATTAACGATATAGTGAAACTCACCCGACAACAACAATCGATTCCTACAGCTGAACCCGAGCAGCAACTTCCACCTCATGCTAGCAGAGCTCTTGATAGCCTGCGCCTCATCTAAGATCATGTACTGCCACGACACACGGTTCAAGTACTTCAGATCTGACACCACGATCTGGTATGACGTAACTACTACGTGGAACGCCGCTTGGCGAGTGTGTAGGTCTTTTCGTTCCCAGAATTGACGAAGGATTTTGCGTTCGCTTGGGCTGCCCCAGTATGGTACCTAAAAGAGAGATTACGTCGGGTTAATGAGTATTCCACATCTGGATAAAAGTATTTCTTAAGAGGAGAAATAATTTATTTCTGAAGTGGTTTATGTTATTTTAATTATTTAAAAGATTTTGAAACGAACATCAAGAGGTTGAAATTGAGATTATGCACACACTATCTTTAATATAACAACTTAACAGGACTAAGTTGGTTGGAAGTCCCACTAAAAGCAAATATTCATTGAACCGTTTTAGATGGGAAATTAAAGTTATTGTTTCAATTTTATGGAAACCACGCTGTTTCAAGATTAGAAAAGAATCGAATTAACCATTTAAATAAAAATCAGTCTGTGTTTTTGCGCGAAACAATGTAAAAAAATAAACTTACCACTTTAAAATCCGGCACAAATCTCTGCATCTCTTGCTGCCAGTTGTGTAGCGTAGAAGCAGGTGATACTACAAGGAATGGTCCCCATACACCGAGCCGTTCTGCCACGTGGCACAGAAACGCTATGCATTGCACCGTCTTGCCTAGACCCATCTCGTCAGCTAGAATGCCGCTAATACCCTAAAAACAAAACATTCCGGTCAATTAACTTTAATCGTATTTCTGGAGGCTAAAACTAAAGTTTTGGCCTGCCGAATTGAAGATTATTTTGAGGATTGTCCCGGAGTCCGGATTAGTGTGTGTATTACACTGGACTCGAAACAAAACTGGGGTAATGTGGATGTTACAATGCAACTTTGTTTGATTTTATGTTTTCTTGGATCTGGGATCTCAATCGGTCAACAATATCTGTAATTTTCATACATTTTTGTAAAAATTTAAACTTTGATTTAAATTTTTACGGGAATTGAATTTCCAGCAAAATTAGAACCAGAAAGCAGACTTTTATGCCTTTCAGATAGGTCTAGCTAAGCAAACTCTACAAAAGAGCACCCAAGGCTACACACATGTTAGCATTTAACACAACTTATTAGCCTATATTGCGTGGAAACTCACCTGATCATACAAATTAGCCAACCAATTCATGCCCTTCAGTTGGTACCCCTTCAACGTCCCTCTAAATATATCAGGCTGGTCATGGTCTCCATTCCTCCTGTCATGGCCGTCTGTGATGTCGGCGCCACCGTCGGTGTCGGTCGCGTCGCCCGCGCCCGCGTTTGAGTCGAATAGCTGCGTGCGAGCGCGTTCGGCGCGAAATGCTTCTCGAGCGTTCCGGGAGGCGCGAGCTTTCATGGCTTCACTGTCAGTAGAGGATTGGGTTAGAATGGTCGTAACACGATAAACAAGGCTATACAATATTTTACATATTATGTTCCAACACATTTTAAATTTGCCTTGCAAAGCATGAGCTTTTGAGCGATCAAGAACTATTTAACTAATAATGACAGAATCAATTTTCCTTCTGGATCGTTCTACCAAGATTACTAGAATTGTCTCAAGCCAATATCAAGCTACAGGGTTACAATGCAAGGGCGATTGACGATTATATTCCCAGTAACTATTGCGTTTTTCTTTTTGAGCGTCATGTCGACCCTAATAAATAGTTTTTTTGTCTTTCTTGTATAATACCCATCAGTGTTCAATAAAATTTCATTCAGCACTGATTTTTGTATTCTTATTAACTTACTGCTTACCTATCATAATGATCAATAGCTGCCAGTCTAGGATCTCTATCCTCATCCAGCTGCCTTAGAATCCGATCAGCTCCACCGTCACCATCGTCGCCAGAATTCAGCTTCTTTTGCATAAAATGCGCATACAACTCTGTTTGAGTAATCAGGAAGTTCAGTTTGCGACGTTGCCGCTTTGCCTCCATTAGTTCTACGTCCATCTGGGGTAAAAGTTCTGTTAATCAATTAGACACTGATGCAGGGTAGGAGGGAAATAAAGAAAACTATAAATACAGAATCCGGGTAAATATGCACGTTCCGTAAAGTTCTTAATTTAACACAAAAGCTTTCTTTGTAAACGAGTCTAAGCTGTCAATTTTGTATTAAGGTGGATGCCTAGATGATCTCACTGCCATTTTGTCGCTAGATGGCGACACATCCACAATTTCGAACATTTTCAATTTTTACACCTAACATAGAAATTTTTAATAAACAACTTTATTGTTAGCGAAACCTAGGGCATTAACTTGATTTTTTTAGATCATCACTGTGCTTGTTAACTGGTATCATACAAAGATTAGAACAAAATAATGATTTAGCCGCATGAATTTACTCTTTACACACACATGCAAAGTAAATAGTAGTTACTTCCGACTCCACTAGATGTCGTTTTATTCAAACATGGTTGGAAATTAAAATGTCCAGATGGACCAAATTATTTATAAGATGAATATCCTTACATTATAGCAAAAACTGAAAACAAATATTAATTTACTAATTAAGTATACTTTAAATTACTAGAGGATTGTTATGTTCCAATCTATTTCTTAATAATATAATTATTGGGATATGCATACTTTTGTTTCTAGGCTCGATATCAGATACCTTTTCACCATAACAAATTATTCAGATAAATTATTTTGGGAAATAAAGGTATATTGTACCTATATAGGTTGTTGTAATGTGACTGAACCTAAATAGTACATAACGTGTAAATAAATTGTGACATGTACTAAATAAATAAAAGATTATGTATTCAATTGTAAAGCGTTTTATTGTATCTTACTATAAATTAATAATATTTATCTATGGTTAATATTTTCATACAAATATCGTTTTATTTACTCTCACTGCATTTACCTAAATATTTTCTGGTTGGATTCGAACCATCGACTCGTTCGAATCCAACCGTACCGTACTTTTGTCAATATTTTGATATTTACAATAATGATTCTGAATTTAGTATTAGAAAGAATTATGTACGTAGATTAAAATTTATGTAACATCACACGTAAGTGTAAGTATCTTACACAACAACACACAAGTGGTTGCTAGCTAACCATAACATTTATGTTTCAAGAATACCCACTTATTATTCAACTTTGAACAATAAATATTCTTTTACAATTGAATTGTTTGGCTGGTACCTAAATACATGAGTGAAACATATGTACACAGAAAAATAAACTAACAAATAACATAAACTATACATCGCTACATACAAAAATAGCATAATAATTAGTCTATAATGTTCCCACTGCTGAGACTCAGGCCTCCTTTGAACAGTGGTGATGAAATAATTTACACAAAGCAAAGTGTCGGCTTGGATTCGAACCATCGAATCTTACCACCATACAAAGATACATAAAAAATACTATAATAATCTTCTCTTCTACACGCTACTTTTTCTACGCCGCCGTCGACGCGCAGTATCAATCTTCTGCTTGTCACTTTTTACTTCCATTTATATCATATCCGTGCGATCTGAATCAATTGAGACACAGTTTTGCGCTGCAACAAATGAATTTACACAGTTTTGTTAGACTATTCTTACTGAACCCACACCTCAGAAACTTGAGGAATAAGTTGAAATGAGTAAGACTTATATTTTTCATACCTTCCTTGATGTCTAGACATTTAGCATTTTTCTCAACTCGTCTCAAAATAATTTCCGGTAGTACACATGTTTTGAAAAATGTTACCCACTTCGGCATCATAGCGTTGATAAATTCCTCATCCCGGTTAACTTCTATGACAGTCAATGGTTGGGTGACAGATATAAAGCAAATGAAGTAACATTTACTCATTTTGGTAATTCGCAATTGACCCTGGACCTAGAATCAAAATAATAATAGCTGAGAAACAATCCAAGAAATACATTATATTTATACATACATGAACCAAGAAATAATGATCTTTGTTACTTACTTGATAATAATAATTATGCTTTTTGTTCATAACTAAAACATCATTTTCCAAATGAATAGGAAAATTTCTATTTTCTGATGCTTCTCTAATATTTTGAGATTTCCTTTTCAAGGAGGGAAAACATTTTATTTCTACAATAGTATTTTCTGCTTCTATAATACCTGTAAAAAAGAACAGTTTTTAGGCCTACGACACTGAACCAAAATAAAAAATCCACGCGACACACAAGATCCATGGGGGCGGAACCACAGGCAAAAGCTAGTTATTTGTATATTTTTATTATTGAATAATCTTACCATCAGGGCTAGCTGCTAAGAATCCAAAGTCTTCATCAATAAATAGACCTGATGGCCTGACAATTTTGCCATATTGTTGCATAAACATGCTCTTTGCAACATGTTCATTTTGTTGTCCATACATCATATCTTTAGTACAAATATTATTTTTGTAGAGAATGCATTTCACATGATTGTGACATGGTGTGGCATTACGACGTTTGCAAACCTAAAATGAACAAAGTGACAATCATAATTCTTGTACTGGCTTGAGCTGTGGCTTCTTAGAAAGTAAGAAACAATAAGAGGATGGCTGATATCTTACCAATCCAAACTGACTTGCTGTGAGAGTAAACACGCAAAAGTATCGTAATTATGAAATGCTTCAAGAAATTTGTATTAGTCAGAAAACACCACCATTTGTCACCATCAATCAAGCTGTCAAGCTGTGTGTGAAAATTTGCAAAACAACTGACAGAACTTGAGAACAGACTAAATAGAGATGTCAATCTGAGATCGATTGAGCAAAGAATCGATTTTTTGGAATAAATAAAAACGTTTTTTCAAATCGATATCGAAAATTACGAAGCATGTCCAGTGCAAATCCTTTAGCGTAAAAATACGGATTTTTTCCAGATATGAGACTAGTTAAATTCTTTTCGCTCATCGATCGTTTTTTCGCCCTTGTAAACGTGTACGTTACCCTAGCAGGAATCGTTTTCTCGGTTTTTTTTTCAAAACGACAAGGGGCACCAATTTTTTATGTAGGGGCACATTTACAGCAGATTAGGCACCAACTATACGTTCCACTCATATAACTATAGGAGACACTTTCTTGCTAGGGTAACGTACACCCCGTAAACCCCTACATTGCGAATTTCATCGAAAACGAATGATTGAATTTTGGAAAATCATTTCTTTATTTGTGAATCGATTTTTCATATTTCCTTTCGAATCAATTCAGTAACGGATCTTTTTCAGAGAGTTTTTTTTTTGTTCCTTTCGTCCCTCTGGGACAGGCAAAGTGAGTTTTTAGAGAGAATTGACGTCCCTATTAGGGGGAAATATTTGAAATTTAGAGTAGGTAGGTAGGTATGTGATGTGATGACAATCAACGAGTGTTGCTAACGTTTGATTTTGTCTAAATCTTACACTTTTTTAAGTTTTAAGGGTATTTACTATTATAATATAACTCTGTATCACCTTCAAGCAGAAAAGCATCCTTTGTCCATAAAAATAACACTTACCGTCAATAAAACACAAAAACACTTCACTTTTAAATAAAAACTCTTTCACGGATAGCACTCGTATGAATGGTTCTCAGTAGTAGCCCCAGTCACCAATTCTAAACCTGAATGGTGCTTACTACTTACTTAGCTGTTCAGACGAGCGAAATTGGAACTACAGCTACCATTTTGAGAACGTCATTTCGCTGACAGTTAAAAACCCCGAAACCATAAATGAATGATGTACAGCACTGCTGTACCTATATCATTCATCGTTATATCAGAACATCCTTCAACTTACTACTAAAATACTGCCCTATGTTTTATTTCCCCTTTTTCTTGGTAATCTTCTTAGATGGCAAGACCAATTTATCTCGACGCACTTTGACGTGTGCTAACAATACTAAAATGTGCAATTGTTATGAAAAATCAATGTGGTTTGTCTGTATATTCACTTATCTTGATGGTTTCACATAAATTAAATATGATTCAATCAATAGATGTAAGTAGTGCCTACGTGTCACCATTGCGTAGGTAGGTAATTAGAAAAAAAATAGGTAAATTTGCCTACGCTGATCGCCTGATTTAGGTATACCCTAAGTTTACATGAACTTCTATTCTCTGATTTTATTCAACCCAAACCAATGAATTAGAAAACCTACTTACATACAGTAGAAAGATTTTTAAATCTTTAGGTACTTAAAGTAGATATTACAATAATTACATTAGTATTGTATCTGTGTGAACCAAATGCAGATCGCAGATATTTTTTTCACTTTCTAGCATTCTTTCTCATTCCCTAATAAAAAACATTTTATCAATCATAAAATGTAAAACCCGCGGGTAAACCCGCGCGCCGGCGCTAACTTTCTAGAAACACAATTTTGGAAACGATTCGCAAGTTGTCAAGACAATCACGCATGGATTGACTGGAGCAGTCTGGCAACAGCGCGGGATGGCGGGGGCGGGGTGCGTCTTGAATGGCAACGTTGCAATTTGCATCGCCGCGTCACTCGACGTGTAACCTTGTCAAGGTTACACAGCGCCATCTATTATAAATGTTTACCGAACGTAAACTCGTAACACAACAGCAAATAACTCTTTCTCGGTGGTTCTTTAAATTTCTGTTAGATGGCGCGATTCAGGTCACTCACACATGTAAAGATTTTTCGTTTTTTATTGGGTCTAATTCTCCTAGAAATACTGTTTTTTTTATAAAATTTTGGCGTTACGCGAACATAATACATTATAAAGTCTCATTATACTTGCTTTTATTCTGCAGAAACCGTTTATTTACGGAGATTACAACCCCTGAAAAATGTATGGCGAGGCTAGTCTAGGGATCCACCTTAAGAACTTTACATTAGTCAAAATAAAGTTCAAAATACAATAACTGGCTTGAGGGTTTCAGTTCAAAACAAAGTGACTTACAAAACAACCGTTTTGTAAGAAGAGTTTTTAAAGAGAAAAAAAAAACTGTCTATCATACATGTGTGACATCTTTTTCTAAAGCTAGCTGTGTTATATTTACACCCGGGTACTGTTTTGACTCATTTAAAAGTTCATATTAAATTGGACACTGCCGACACGGACTATCCCTAATCCCTAGTGCTAGGGCTAGTGGCCTAATCTTGGTGGTATTTCAATTATTATTGACTCAATTTTGGCATTATTTATATTATTATTTTTAGTTTGTATTATGAAATGAAGTATAATGTTACCTTTCTCTGTTCCTCTGCTTCTCTTTCCATACGTCGTCTTGTCTCCCTCTCTGCGCGATCGTATCTCCTCCAATATGCCTGCATTTCTCGACTTAATCGCTTACACCGCCATACTGTCTCTTTCATATTCTTTTGAGACTGTGGGCAGAAATGTCTAGTCATTGTCAATTAATGTTACAGTAAGTTTTGAGTTTATTATTAGGATAGGCCTCTTCCTGCACAGACTGGGCAGACAAACTAAAAATTCAGAGTCACACGTCGTGTTAGAGATAAATCAAACAGATTGGGACGTGTGACTCCAGATTTTTCATTTGTCTGTCTGTGATGTCTCGTTTAAACCTTTTTAGTTGGCGTTTTTGTCGGAGTCGGGTTTTAATTTTTATAACTTTAATTTTTATTTAAATTATTTATGATGCCCTATTGGGTATCAAATGAAAGGGCAATTAGGGTAATTACCCAATTTTTATGTCGTCTAGAGGCCGCCATATTTTGTTTAATGCGACATCACATAATATAACCAGCGGCCGATCAAGAGGCTTCAAACTATACCTCATTTTTCAAATTATGATAAGTTGTTTAGAAGTTATCAGGAAACAGATGAACATACATACATACAGCCCTCCTTTTTGCTTCGCCGTAGTCGGGTAAAAATACAATAAAGATTAATTTATATTATTACCTGCATAGCAATATGTCGCCAATGCTTACAGCATAATGTCGCAAGTCGCTTCCTCTGCAACATAACCTCTCTATGCGTGGCAGTGCGAGCTCGTTGAACTTTACCAAGCTCTTTCTTGACTAGTAACAGCCAGTGACGTCTTCTGCG
This sequence comes from Eupsilia transversa, assembly GCA_914767815.1. Taxonomy (NCBI): domain Eukaryota; kingdom Metazoa; phylum Arthropoda; class Insecta; order Lepidoptera; family Noctuidae; genus Eupsilia; species Eupsilia transversa. The sequence goes on along the minus strand of OU611893.1, from coordinate 7,033,608 downwards.
AGCCGTTAGGGCTTCCGGACTCTTTAGTGTTGAGAGCTTCTTGCGGCCTCTGGTGGAAAAAAATTCAAATGAATTGAAGAATATAAGTATGTGCAAAATATAGATGCATTCAGTTGTAGCGGATTAAAGGCATGCGCAAATATTGCGCAAAGCGGGTTTTCTACTCTTCGAGTCCACAGTGCTTTGTGAATAAGTTGTGCCCAGTACACTTATTCACACGACCACACAGTAGGTGGTCACGTTAATAGCAGAGCTGGTAAGAGCGGATCAAAAAGTCTGTTTACATCATTTCAATTTCAAACTTACCTAACTCCAGGCTTTTCAGCAGACATACCATACTCGTCATTGTCAGGTTCCTCCTTCAGATTACGTAATTGTTCTTCCCAATCAACACCATCAGGCTATAAAAGAATTGTTATATGAAATTATGTTTTTCAGAAAAACGAAAAACATTACTTAAGATATAATGTTTTTCTTTTGAACCACTTTCCGTTAGCAAATCACATGCTAACTCAGATCTGCTGAGCCGAGATCGACTTTCCAAAAGTTTGTAACTTTGTTCAAAATACGAGACATGTCTACTTGAAGAGCTGTAACGCCATGCATCAACCGGTATATGTCTGAACCTGCCAATCATTGTCTTACGATAAAACATCAAAGGAATGGGAAATTGCCATTCATTCATAATTACATGGTAAACAGAATGCAGTATGAATCACTGTTTATTTCTATAAGTAGAAAGGAAAATGCTGTTAGCCATTCTCTAGATATTTTCAATGCTCTGTAAAGTTATTAAGTATTTAGTTCTACTTACCATGTCCCCACCCTCATTCATCCTAGCATCTCTGACCCTCCCTCGTCTTGCTTTATGCAGTCCTCTAGTTGAAGACCCTCGTTCCGCAGGCCTGCCCCTACGACCCCTCGTGGAGGGTGGCGGAGGTACCGACCGGCTGATTCGACGCTCAGGATAACGGTCGACTGTTGATAGGAGACCAGCGCCGTAATACATGTAGCGGGAATTCTGAGGAGAATGTATGAGTTAAATAGTGGAATAGGTTGGTGACCTTTAGGCGAGAGGGTTAATAACCACAGACAGGTTTGCAGTGCTAATAGACTTACTATTAGCACTGCAAACCTGTCTGTGGTGGTCTGTTTGCTGTAACTACAAAATACATTTGAAATCCGAATGATAAAATAAACATTTATGACAAAATGTATGTCTCTCTAAAAAGTATTTTGGTCTTTAAATCTGAATAGTCATGTCCAGTTTATTACAGAAAACCGGCCAAGTGCGTGTTGGACCACGCACAATGAAGGGTACTGTAGCTGGGATGAACTTATCCCAAGAACAAACTTAACATTGTAGTTGAAAAACAATGACTCCAACAATGAAAACAATGTTCTCCCATACGAAATGTATGGGAGAACATGGTTTTTACAACTGCAAATTTAAGTTGGTCGATAATTACTCGTTAACTAGTAGAGCCTACTTAGCTGTGATAGTTTTCCTTTTAATTTCGTTATATAATACTACTGCTGTCAATTTATCCACATATCCAGAACTTACAGTTTAGCTGGCACTTGACTCTAACAAAAATTAGCACTTTAAAGCTTAATATTTCGCAAACGGATCTTTCAATCCAAAAATGGTTTAGACTAACTCACAATATTTTTAAACGACCTTTCCATAGATACCCCACACCTTGGGATAGAAGAAAAAAAATAAAAACTTTACGTGTAGGGGAGGTAGGTACCATATTTTTTTTTCTTGATTTTATTTTACCATTTTGTCGGCGTAGTTAATATGTATACTCATGCCAAATTACAGCTTCCTAGTACTAACAGTCTCTGCGCTAAGCCGGGGACAGACAGACAGACAGACGGACATGGCGAAACTATAAGCTAAAAATGCATGAATTGCTCGTAAATATAAGGTAAGAAGTAGTTTACAAATTGATTATTGTTACATGAAATCAATTTACACTTTGCAAGATTTGCAAGTCAATGTAACTTCACCAGCAAAACACATCCTTGAATAAATACAATTTGAATTTTCCATTACAATAGTTTATGTCAAATCGCTTATTTACTGGCACTTACAAAAATCATAGTGGCAATTGACATGTAATGCTTGATAAATAAACCACTGGAAAATCTAGGTTATGTGATAATGATTAGTTATTTCTAATTAATTAAATAAGTAAAGTTTTTGGTTTTTTTGAGGATATTAGCAGATTTTTTTTTTTACTTGACAATGCATCAATTAATATTCTTTTTTCTTTATTTTTGTCCATGTGAATTGATCATCCAATCTAAATTAATGGCATACACCATACATAAAGGTAAGCAAGACTCAAGTTTAAACCAAAAAGATCTACAAATGTTCACTACACATCCACCAAGATGAAGTTGGTTAAAAAACACTTTTTTTTTAATATACATCATGATCTGAACAACAGTAAACTTTTGAAATAAGTGCTTAAATAACCTTGGACTCACCCCTTGGTCTTTATAATACTTCTTAGCATATCTGTTATGATGTTTTCTCTCCTTTAACAACCTGCGTATTCTCATCTCCTTACAATTAGGGGAGTCATCATCGCTGCTTGTTTCTGACCCTGAGGATAATAGGACATCCCTGAGCCATTCTCTTTCTTCTCCTACTGAACTGAAGTTGTAGAGTCTGAGACGGTCACTTTGGCGTTCTGAAGTGGAAAAAAGAATGAGGGTTTTAGGTTCCCAATGGCAAGTTTTGAATACAACATAAGCATATAGGTGCCCAAGTGCAAAAAGATGTTAAAAATATAATTTTGTTTACTGTACTCTATGTCCTTATCAAGGTTTTTCTTACATACTTCATTAAATTGGGTAAGCTTATTACTTAAAGAAAATGATTATCACAGACTTACTTTCATAATGAGAATAATAATGATTAAGAATGGAACTCTCTCACATTTATGATCAAAAAGTAAATAATAAGTAGTAAGTTTTATTTCAATTTTTTTCTATTATTATTTTATTGATAAAGTTTGAAGTTGGATTTGAGTTGAATGTACCTAAAAATGTAACTGATAGAATCGCACAAAAGAAAGGAGCCCAAACTCAACAGTGGTTGGATCTAGGATGTTCATTGGGATGATTTGATTTAAAAAGCAAGTAGGACATTACCACTGTTTTATAGTGATATATAATGTGGAACAAAACTTGTGCAGTGTATGCTAGATAAGGATATGTTTTCAGCAGTTTATAAAATCAATTCAACCTGGAGTACTAATGACCAAATAATACATTTGTAGAGATTGTAATACCTAATGTTATGTATCTATTATGAAAATGTTGCTGTGTTACTGTTGTTGACTTGATGGTATCAGCCACTTACCTTGTTTGGTGGTCACCACCCCATGGATCATCCGGTCCCCCTTGGACATCTCATTTCCAAAGGACTTGGCATCAGAGTCGTCTTCACTGTCGGAGGCCACATCCGAGTTCAGAATCCTCTCCACTTGGCCCACGAACGGACGCACGTCCAAGGAGGCCTCCAGCCTCTGGATATGAACGGGCCTGGCCACCTCATGTCGTTTCAGCACGGTTTTCCCCACCAACTTCTCCGACATTGTAATGAAACCTGAAAATAAACCCCGATTCTATGTACCGAATGGAGCGATGAGTAAGCGCCCAGAAATAAGGCCGAATCGCATTTTTTCGCTTGCAAAAAGAAACAAAACAGAAACGAATAAACGATAAACGCGACCACACTGCAGCTATCACACACGAATCGCGAATATATCGAATATCATTTCTTACGTGAAGGGCACTTGGCCCAAAGTTGAACTTACACGAATTTTAATTCCCTCGCGTTGATTACTTAACATAAAATTCCATAGCATTCACAAAATGGCGCACGAGAATATTCGACAAATCGCTGTCAATGTCGCCGCCCGAGCGGCGCAAATAACTACTCATTTCGTATTTGAGCTTGAAAAAACACGAACCCGCCATAATTGAGGAAGTTTAACAACTAACTGAACCGCATTTCTGAATCACTATTGGTCGATGAAAAGCATTGTTGAAAATTAACCAATGAGAAAAGATATACACAAATTAATAGCCAATGGGAATCATTTATTTCTTTGAGTGATTGAAATAGTAACTGAAAACAAAAGCAACCAGAATCAGCTGTCAAAATTTGGTGCGTTCATTAATATGCTTTATGAACGCATTATAATGGAAATTAACGAAAATTAAAACAAAAGTTATTTCCCTTACCTAACATTATTTACTACAAGTCGTATACCCGTTGACATATCCCATCAGCAAAAATTGTGAACTTCCATTCAAACTTATATCCCTTATTGAACTCTGTTAGAGGATTCATTAAAATATGCTTACCTTTTTTGAACTCTAGTGCAAAATTTCATGGTTTTAGACCCGGCAGCTTAGGCTGTGCGTTGTCTGTCAGTGAATTTAAGATATTGCCGCACCTCTAGTCGACTCAGTCAGCAGTCAGTTTCATACAAAATGTAATAGAAGACGGATTCTGGCCCAAAACAATTCAGAATAGAAAAGAATATTGTTGTTGTAGGTTGAACCATCTACTGCATGAATTATGAAAGCAATGAAAACAAAACTATTTGAACTAGAAATTAGAGTGGTCTAAGGGAGGGCTGTGCTGTAGGGGCGAAATACTTTTTAACAAATACCAAACAAGACCAAAATATGTTCAGTGAATAAAAGGTAGTTTGTAGTTGGGGACCCCCTACTCATGCATACAAAAAAGATACTAGAAATGACTGTATACCGGTGGGCCTTATTTTGTTTTACCGCCCGGGCCCGGTTATTTAGGATTTATTTGAGAAATTGTACTAAAAAAATCTATTTTAAAATAAAATACGAAACCACATAATAAGACCATAATTATATGCATTTAAAGTGAACATACTTTGGACATATATATATATGGTTTTGCATGCAATCTAAAAATCTGTGCCAACCTGTGTAATTAGCGTGATTTGGCAAGATGGGTACCATACATAGTTTGTCTGCAAGTCGTACTCTTTCTCTTTGTAAATAAATAAATATTGTACTTTATGAACAGGGAAAGCAAAACGCCCATAGGCATGAGACACACAATGCAGATGCAGCTCAAAAGAGGACCTTTAAACGATCAATTTGGCATCAGTTCAATACGTGATCTTGGTTAGCTTGATTATATAATGCTAGACCAACGTAAAATACCATAATCAAACTGACCGGATTGATGTCCGATTGACCTTCTTAGGTCCCCTTTACTGAAATCTTTCGTGTGCACTAGTTCAGCCCTAGAAAACAATGTTGTCTGTGGTTTTGTCGATATCGCCCAAAATGCGTTCTAGTTGTGTTCCAATGGAGTGTTCTTTATTTCGATACAAGGGACTGTCAACCTTACGTGTCTAGATTGATAAACTAACACTAGCATAATAAAACTTAGTAACAACTGGGAGTAAGCAATATCAGAAGAGGTCAAAGAAGAAAAATCGATAAAGGTTAGGTACTGCTCTCAACCAACCCGGGCCAGCAAAAATGTATTTTAACTTTCTTTTCAGAGCTGTAAACAAAAGAAGTGTCTCGATCAATGATAATTTATATTTGAATAAAGAAAACGTGACTTTAGTGAAACAAATGCCAGCTTGGAAAAATGGGGATTGAAAAGGAATAAACAAAAAAACCGATAAACACTTTCCCATCACTAAAGTTAGCGTCACCTTGTACCAACAATACCACCCGAATTTAAAAATGGTTTTAGGTCTTATTAAAAATTGTTTACCGTTTTATGAAAGAAGTTTCCAATTATCCTATTTTAAAATGAATTAATATTTACTATAATATCTCTTCATTATTAATTTTAGACCTGAATATGTTTAATATCTAAAAGACTCATTTTGACAGCTAATGCATTTCCGCAACAATTTGGCAGGGGCAAGTTGATTCCAAAATGGTGGCCGTTTGTTGTGCTTTTATGTGATTTGTGGACAATTTTATAATTAAGTAAGTCGTAAATAGTTTATATAGAATTATTAGTATTTGTAAACGATTATACATTTTCCAGGTGTTCGTTTGATGTATATTTTGACAAATCAGCTCCTGAATGACCTTTCGTTTTTCATTGCTTACAAAGGAACTTACCTGACAGCCTTGTTGTAGTAATATCAGTTAATTTTACACATTTTATACTAAAATCGCAATGACGCCAACGCCTTTGTTAATTCTGCAGTTTAAATGCTTTATTTTCCCACACAGAATCACTTTCTAATGTTCTGTATTCAAAGTCGAAATAAGCGCGGGACGTGTGGCTTGGCTAATGATTGGCGTCTTATACCATGAATTACTGTTTCTGTCAAGAGCATTTTACCCTTTTCACAGTCTGTTTTTATGGCGGTACACATTGTGTGTAGTATTAACTTGTAATTAATTTCTATGTTTATTTAGTGTCAAACTGAGCTTGTCCAGTAGTATCATAACCTAAAAGCTATTCTGCCGGGTGCGGCGAATATTATGAGAGAGAATTCTTTTTTCGTAGGCTCATATTGTAATGCGATGATTTCAGATGATATTTGCCTGTTGAATTGACAATATATTTCCAATTGGATTGGAATTATGGATGAAAAAGAGAGTTTGCCTGAGAAACCAAGTGAAGATGTTAGTCAAGAATCCGGCGACAATGCGTCAGCTGAGAAACTTGATGTTGAGGGCAAAGAGAGGTCAGAACCTTCTGCGGGCGGTGACGCTGGTGCCGAAGTTAGTGCAGATTCCAGTAGTGATGTAACAAAAAGTGCAACTGAACCAGGCAAGAGTGAGTTACAAAATCATGTAGACAATGATGATGTGATCACAGAGGATAGCAGTAGTGTTAAAATTGATGTTGGTGACAGTAAGAGAGATGTGACAGATACCACAGATGGAGACAGTCAGGAGTATACTAAGGATACAGGTGAGTTTGATAATACACTTTCTTATTTTTCACCACAATCATCACCATTCTGTGTTTACTGTAACAACTTAGTTAATTACAGGTTTATTGACTTATGAATCAATTTCGATGTTCGAATTCTAAGACATGCTATTAATGCAGGCTTCATTTTTCGTGTTACACCTGTACAGCATAATACATTTTCATATTAGTAAAACAGGCTTTTAATTACAGCTGACACTCCCCCTGACAAAGTAATTGAAGAATCACAAGACAGTAAAGCAAATACAGAAGAAGATAAAACAAAAGATGATTTGCCACAAGAGTCAACTTCGAAAGGTGAGCCCAGTCAGGACAGTGATGTAACTAGGCAAGATATTAACCAAGAAACTATGGACGAAAGCCAAACATTCACTCAACTAAGCCAAGATATTATTGAAGAAAGCCAATCATACACCCAAGCTAGCCAAGAAACTCTTGATGAAAGCCAAACATTCACTCAACTGAGCCAAGAAAATAGTGAAGAAGCAGCTATTGAAGATAGTGTCACAAAAACTGATGATGTTGTAAAAGTTGATGATGATGCTGTAAAACTTGATAATGATGCTGTAAATACTGATGATGCTAGTGATAAACCTGAAGCTATAGGCAAGACAAAGGAAAAAGAGAAAGAAGCTGATGATGATAAGGTGGAAATCATAGACAATGATGAAAAGAAAGACAATGATGAGGACAGCCAACCTCAATTTGAGACAGCACCAAATATTTCTGCAGATGATCATCATCAAGAGGATCATACACAGGTAAGGTTATTTATTGAACCTGTAAATACAAAAAAATCTATAGAAAGGCTGAAATCAATAATCTATCTTATCTAAATATCTTTAATATTATGAGGAAAAACATGGTTGCAATCCTCTTCTTGAAAGGGGTTGAAATTTGACAACCCCTATACCCCATTCACAATAAGATTTGACTTTTAAACAAACTTTTTTTAGTCTGTTCAACCGATTTTGACTTCTATTGCGTTGGTGGTATGAAAAATGGCAGTAAACAGTTGTTATTTATTATAATCACATTTTTGCTTTTAATGCCATCCTTATGCCTACAGAATAAAAGTCAAAATTGGTTGAACGGAATGTAAAAAGTTTTGTTTAAATGTCTAATCTTATTGTGAATGGGGTATAGTTTCTAAGAGTTATCAAAGGTTATTTTAGATGTCCTGAAAGATCCTTCCATATGACTAATTTGTATAATGAGTTTTGATTTTAAACAGAGCCAAAGTCATGCTGAGAGGCATAGCCAGTATTCCATTCAGAAAGAATTTGCAAAATTCTGGTAGAACTAACTCAAATTTACTTTCGAAAACTTTATAAAATATATTTTTCAGGCCCTTGACCCCTTCGACGCTCTCCTGAAAGACACAACAGACTGTAGTCAAGCAAATGAGTCGAGGGAGAAGTCAGACATAGGTGTTACAGTGAACATAGATGATGATGATGATGACCATAATGCTGAGGACCACCAAGCTGATGGTGATGTGCATGATGATGATGAGGAACATCATGCAGGTAGAGTGGAATATCTATGTTAAACCTTCACAATGCTTTTTTACAGAAATTGTGTGAAACTATCTTCCTGATAATACCTGAAACTTATCTGGTAGTGTGGAAACAGACTAATGGTTTGAATTACTTTGTGAGAATTATACTTTACAAACAATCAACTATGGAATTTTTAGTATTTATTTTCAAACTTTTCTAGATAGTTTGTAACTTTAAGGTATCCTTAAACTTTCTGCACGTTGATGTGGCATCTTTAAATCCAACTATCATCAAACCCAACCAATGTTCGGCTCTTTACAGCAATCATAGCATTAGAAAATCATCACCAAACATTTTTACTATTAATCTATTGGGAAAAAGTGTCACCTAATCTCTTCTTTCTCTAATTCAAGATCATCCCATCGACGAAGGTGGAGTGACTGAGTTGGTAGACGAACCGGGGGCTGATGAGGAAGTGTGCCTCTTGCCAGACATTGAGAGAGAAATATCTGAAGCTGACAAGGCTGAGGCTGAGAAGGTTTTAGCGGAGAAGAGAAAACAGGCTGAAGGTAATGCATGTTCTTTTGTTGTTTTTTTTTTTGCTGGTGAACAGACTACTGAATATCGTGTGGGTCTAGACAAACGCGCGGAGTAACGTAATGCAATTAGAATATAATATTTATTTGGTTTTAAGACTTCATATCTATGGTGTGATACTAATAGTACTTACCGCATAAATGTAAACTAGTTGTATTTTCGTTATAAAAAATTCTTCGTATTTACGCTAAGTTTACTTTATGCGTTCGTGCTAGGGCCTCTGATTGAAATGTAGTTACTTACTGACGCCTATGTAGGTAGCAGAATTATGAGAAGAGCATTGCAGTTAATGCATTTTAGTTTAGATGCATTTTGAGGCTGTACAAAACATTTTAATTCACTAAAAGCTATTTATGAACATACTAAATTTTCCCCGCGGTTTCGCCCGCGCTTAGGTAAATTATCCCCACGGGAACGTACTACCGGGATAAAAAGTATTCGCCAAATTTCATCGAAATCTGTTATAGCGAGGTTTTCCGAGCTCTGTAGGCCTTTGAAACGTTACCTCCGCCAAATGCAGAGCGACGTATTTATTTACGATACGCCGCCGACTATTTCGCGGAAAATCCATGCCACAGTATAAAATATTTGTAGTTGATCAACTAAATTAGTTTTTCATAGGTTTTTTTTTTTTTGTACCATAAAATGTACCTAAACCTAAAAAAGTTTATTAAAGAAACAAAATGAAGTTCATCAAATACTCACATACAACATACAATTCATCACATACTCACATGCCCTGTACCCGAAGATATTTCCTAGTGATGCAACGAACACGAATACGACAATTCGTATACGTTGGAAAATATTTCTCGATAAAACCTTTATAATATTTTCAACAGCAGGAAATGTACAGACAGAAAAAAAGGAATCGTTTGTCACCAAAAAACTTGCTATTATCATGTTTTTTAAAATAAAAAATTATTTATCTTTAATTTTATATTGCTTAGCGTGCTTAATTTGTTTTCACCTTCTTTGACTAATAATTGCGTGCAACTATAGTAGAATCAAGTATTCTTATTCGGCGAATAGTACAGTCGGTGTTCGTATTCGTTGCATCACTAGTATATATGCAAATTTCCATATAAACTTTCAGCCTATTAAAGACATTTAGAGGCAAAATATTCATAAATCCTGAATTTAAGATTTTTATTAAGTACAATGACCTAAAAATGGTCTTACTGTTTTGCTTATACTGAAACCATAGTCACGTACCTACTGCTACAGCTTTATTTTGTCATCAAGTTATCGATAATAAATTGTAATGTAACTATTTTAAGATGACTGTTCCATCCTCGATTACATGCCGCGCGACTCTGAGCGGTAGCCGATTTAGCCCAATTTACAATTTTTGTGTTTATTTAAAAAAAACTATTAAACTCCCAAATCCAACCGTTACATTCCCTCTAAAATACGATTACCTCATGGTACATGCATTTTTCATATTATTTTGTGGCTAATTACAAAATGAAACGAGAAATGGTTTTGAAATCGACCTTGTTTCGGATTTTTTTATCATTGTTTTGAACCGTTAATTTCCCTAAAACAAGGATGTATCTGACAAATATTTTTTTCAGGACCTAAAAACACTAATTTGACTATTTAAAATTGATTCTAAAATAAGCAAATTCGGATAGTATGGACTATGGATGTTGTAGCAAAATTATGTCTTATCGTTTAAATTCTGACATTGGGGGCTTTTATCTATGACAGAAGCGGCAGCAGAAGCGGAAGCATCGGAGCCTAAAGAGGAGACGGAAGCTGATGCTGCAACAGCCAGTAGGGATCAGCAGACAAACAGCGAGGTGGCTGAAGAGCATACAGAAACTGACGTGGCTAATGAAGAGGCGTCACAGGAAAATGGTGGAGGTGAGTTGAATAATATTATGTGTCATACCCTGCGTCCTAACCGAAGGCGACTGTCACGCGATTACGGAGTTACATGGTCGTTAACCTGAATAACGTACATGCGCTTCTTGATTGATCGCGCGAGTATGTTATACTTACTTATTCATAATAAACGAGCACGACGATCGCGTACGCGCGCGATATTCGGTTAGGAAGCGGCCTTATGTGATTGCCCTTTTCTTGGCCTTTTCAGATTCGCCAGACTATTCGGACTCGAACAGAATATATTCATGACGAAGGGTTTCGTTTCTAAAATAGGAAATATTAATAAAGGCTAATTTGTAACACTAAATATGCTGATCTTTCTTTCTAAAAATAATGGCTTACTATCGATATTGTATTTTTCAGACAAAGAAATCGAAAACGAACACGATGAATCAGCCGAAGCCGACGAAAATGTAACCCCTCACATTATTCAGGAGATCAGTTCTTTCGACAGTACTTGCGCACAGTGTAATACAGAACAAGCATGCACCTACCGATTCTCAACCAAGGACAACGAAACCAACTACTTATGTAGCGAGAAGTGCGTAAAAGAATATCAAATTGACCACTCAGGACAGTACACAGTCACACACAAGAAATATCTGATAGAAGAAATTTTACCGAAACCTTTGACTTGTTCAGAATGTGAAGAAAAAAAAACATGCTACTTTTATTACAACTATGACGGCGAGGATACTAACTACTGCTCAATGACTTGTCTTAACAGTATGATGGCTGACGAAGCCGACAAATATGTGTTCAAACGACGAAGAATAGTCGTCGAAGAGATCACGCCACAAGATGCAGAGTGCTACGTCTGTAATGAAAACAAAAAATGCGCGTACTCATTCGTCAGGTATGGAGAAAACCATTATATTTGCGGGAACCTCTGCGTAAAGAATTTAAATGGCAAAGAAAACGGTAGATATATGATCAAAAAGAAGAGAGTATCCAGAAAACAGCCGCCTCAACAGCCACAGAACCCTCCCTTATTGAAATTAAAAGTTATTAGCAATGCAACTGATAAATATTTAGACGAAGCTTACAAAATTCAGGCGAAAACGCCCGCGATGGTGCAAGCCGCGAGGGAGGACAGAGAACGGACTTTCGTCAGAAAGTGTAACCAATGCACGCTAATACTTAACGTTGACGAGAAAATACTGACATGGGAAACTATGGACTTTTGTGACGAAGTGTGTTTAGGAAGGTATCAGAACAAAATTGGAGCAAGATGCGCGAATTGCAAGAACACAGTCCAACATACTAGCTTAGGAAAATATTGCGTCAGATTCGGTTTCGACATCCGGCAGTTCTGTAACTGGGCGTGCTTAGAAGAGTTCAAGAAAGGTTTAAAGATATGTTGTTACTGTCAGAGGGATATATCTGTGGGTCATCAAGGTTTTCTAGCTCCAGTAGGTGATAAAGGACAGTTTAAAGACTTTTGTTCACAAGCTTGTATGGAGAAGTTTGATCAAATGAGTAAAAACCCGATACCTCAACCGGTGTGGGCGAAATGTGCGGTGTGTTCCTTAGAAAAAGCGACGGCTATCGAAGTGGAAGTGAGTGAGGAATTGTCGCAGAGGTTGTGTTCCGATCCGTGTTTTGCAGCTTTCAAATTCGTCAATAATATCTTCCCTGGTGAGTATTTTATTTTTGCATCAATTCATACATTTGGCATACATCAATTCTCTCACTACAATATGAATCTTATGAAGCAGTGAGTAAACTGAGTATTCAATCGCTGTTCATGAAATAAATAAAAAACCGGAAAAGTGTGAGTCTAACTCGCGCAGCGAGAGTTCCGTACAAACTCGTATGTAGATAAAAATGTTTGTGATAAAATCTACAAATAAACAATTTACGGACTTATTCCTTTACTTGTGCCAAGACTCCTTGCTTCTTGAGAAATTTCATGATTCTAGGTTAATGGGATGTACTCTATTGACCTTTTATTTGTGACTATCAAAATATGTCGCATAAATGGCCCTATTTTTAGGGTTCCGTACCTCAAAAGGAAAAAACGGAATCTTTGTATGATCACTCGTGTGTCAGCCAAATAAATTCAGCTCAACTGCGGAACCACCCTTCATTGTGCGTGGTCCAACACGCACTTGGCCGCTTTTCCTTATTGTGTTGACTTAGAAGCTGTTTTAGAGCTCCAAGGGGCCGTAGACCTATTTGATATTAATTTCAACTTGATACCGCGTTCCTGAGATTAAAGGTCTGGACAGACATACGGACGGAAATACGGACAACGAAATGATCCCATAAGGGCGTTTGTGCACTACAAGGAATTTTACGGTCCGGTGCTTCGATTTCCAAGAAAATGCCACGTGATCTTCCGGCAAATATCGGAAGATTGCACTTCCGGACCGTAAAATTCCCTGTAGTGCACAAACTGCATATATATATGGGTTCCGTTTTCTCTCCAAGTCAATTTCGTAGCACGTCTCGTCTTCCAGCCCGTTTGCCGCCAGAGAAAGAACGTAAACATCTTCATACAAAAACTAATACACCCCATTTCTCCCACAGACCAATGCCGCTGGTGCAAAAAATACTTCGAGCGCAAACAAAGTAAATGCTTCACCATCTACGAAGGTTCGAGCGCTCACTGTTTCTGCTCAAAATCTTGTATGAACGTCTACATCAGTAATTCGCGGCATATAGTGCCATGTAACTGGTGTAAGGTCAAGAAATACAACTTTGATATGATCAGGCGGGTGCAGCCGAATGGTCAGGCCATTATGATGTGTTCACTCAACTGCTTGAATCTCTACCAGGTTTCTGTTAATGCAGTATCTTCCAGAAGGTTAGTAATAAATGTTTTATCAGTATAGGATTCAAATTAGATTAGGTAGCGAAACTCTGCAGACGTGACAGGTATGTATATTTAGACACGAAAAATTAAAATTGTTTCGACGATATTTTTCAACTACCGAAGTGAAATATCAGTTTAAAAATCTGTTTCGTGTTTTTAGGGTTCCGTAGTAAACAAGGAACCCTTATAGTTTCGCCATGTCCGTCTGTCTGTCTATCTGTCCCCGGCTTAGCACAGAGACTGTTAGTACTAGAAAGCTTTTTAAGGTACCTCCCCTACTCCTAAAGTGGGGACATATTTTTCTTTTCGTCTATCTTCTATCTATAAATTGCAGTTGCAAAAATATGTTCTACCATACATTTTGTATGGGAGAACATGTTTTGTCAACTACAATGTTTGTTCTTGGGATAAGTTCATCCCAGCTACGGAACTCTTCATTGTGCGTGGTCCGACACGCACTTGGCCGGTTTTTTTTATTTTTATTAATACCTCACGTCTGCGGAGTTTCGCGAGCTAATTTAATTTGATCTTATATTGCATGACTGCACAAGTAAATTTATGAGCCTTCTGAACCTTTGTAGAGTTTTGTGTGTAGGAACAAGTATTTGTACTGATAAAGAAACTGTTTTCAGAACAAAATGTGATATGTGCAAACGGACTTCGCTAGCGCAATACCATTTAACAATGTCCGACGCTACAGTTAGGAATTTCTGCTCCTACCAGTGCGTTATGTCATTCCAGGTAAGATTTCTGTTTTTATACTGCCCTTAAAGGCAAATTTTCAAGATATAGTGCTACTAGGCTAACGGTCGGGTTGAGACTGATTTGGTTCGTAAGAAACTTCAAGGCACTTCTAGTCTAACCCTATTCCAAAACTCTTTGCGACAATGGGATCTTTTTTCTTTGATATTTTGGGCGAAAGTCGTTCACATAACTTTTTTTATAATTTATGCAGGGACAATACTCAAAACACCCGCTAATGCCGGGCGAGTCCATCGACCAGCAGAAAGCGGTGCCCACTGGAGCGCCACGGAGGACCTACCCCACTGCTGCCAAAAATAACGGTAAGACACATTACAGCATTTTTTAGACTTTTATTTATGAATTAAAATAACAACAGCTTTCAGAAACATAGGCTATTTGCTGTTGCTAATATTACGTCTAAACTGCGTCCGCGATTTAGTTTCATTAATAAAAATAACCTTAATACGCACATAAAGTTTAATTCGCATTACAACTTTTTCAAACATTTTTAAGACATTTTCAAAAGTGCTAGTAATTCTGAAATCAATTAACACTAGCATAAAGGTGATATTTGTTTTTTATTTTATTTATTTATGTGTGTCGAAACAGAAATGTAAATGTACGATAACTCTTATGTTTATCCTCCTCACAGCAACCAAAACACAGCAGCGTGCGGGCGGCATGCCAGTGATCTCAAGCGTGCAATCCCTCGCGGCCCCTCCGCCCCTCATGCCGTCCATGACGCGCCAGAAGTCCAAGCGCCTGCAGGTGCAGCAGCCGGCGCCCGAGCCCGAGCCCCCCGCCGCCCCCAAGACGCCCCCTCCGCCCCCAAAGCCCCCCACGCCGCCGCCTCCACCTCCCCCTAAAATATACAACCATGTTATAGTCAAAACTTTACCCCCGCAAGAAGTAGCCAACAAAGCTACCATGTCGAAACCGATGATGGTGTCAAAAGGAGTTTCTTGCCGACCTCATCCCTGCACTAAGGAGTGTCAAACAGATCCTAGTTTAGAACGACGAGTACTTATCCCTGTTCCTGTACCTATTTATGTTCCCGTGCCGTGTGCCATGTGGTCGCTACCCTTTCCAGTACCAGTGCCCATTCCAATTCCTATCCCTACCCCAATCTTCATCCCTACGACTAGGAATTCGGCTAAAGGCATCATGAAGGAGATAAATAAGATCCATGATAAGATGCCCACGGATCCGTTCGAAGCTGAACTGCTGATGATGGCGGAAATGGTAGCTGGAGACAAGAAGAAGGATCAGAGTGATTCGGATACGGATGACGACAATGGTATGTATTAAAGCCCTAGAAGCACTATACACTTTCTTTTTGATACTTTCGTTGCCCTCACTTGAGTTGAATTTCTATTAGAGTTAAAAAACTGCCTAGTGCGTGTTGGACCAAGCACAATGAAGGGTTCCGTAGGTATGACATTGAATTTTTGATACCGTTTTTTTTTTTTTTTAAACCACTTATTTCATATTTTTAAGTTTTCACGTCGTTAGTCCTCATGACTGCCTATTTTTGATTATTTTTTGGTCAGTAGCTTAAATGCAAGTTAAACTCTACACAAACTCAACTAATTGCTGCCCACACTTCTGACGAAGTCACCAGTAACCGAACAGGAACCGAAGTTAAAAAAATATTTAATGTATTTGCAGAAGAAAGCTTCAGTCCTGTCGCCGGCATTGACGGCAACAACGCCTTCGGTGAAGACATGCTGCAGATGGCGCTAAAGATGGCCACCGAGTATGAAGACCAGCCTGTGGACCTGGAATCTGCTATGACGGCGAATACCATCACGCCGAGCTCACACCCTGGTATGCCTGGTGAGTTAGGTTTTGCAAACATCAGGATTTTGTAGGTTCATTTACATGGTATAATGACTGAGCGAAGTGTGAGAATAGTTATTTATGCAACTGTTTTAATACCTAATTATATACAGTTGCATACAAGACTTTATCTAAACCCATAAATCCTCTATAAAAGTTTCTGAAACAGTTAGCTTATTGCCAACAGTAAAACGAACATAGCCCGCAGCCCTCCAAGCGTGACGGAGTGTATTTTGGAAAATGTGTGACATGTGTCGGCGTGGGGGTCAGCAGGTGACCGGAAGGGATCGAAGAAGCATAAGAGTTGCATAACGCAATTTAGTACAACATTATAACACTCTTTTCGATTATATAATGGTTACTATGACACTGCACGTTTTAATGTTGGCAATAAGCTAACTTTCAGAAACTTTTATTGAGGATTTATAGCATGGGTGTAGATAAAGATACATAGAGTCTGGCTACGCTAACTCTGCATCGGTAAAAAAATGGTGGAATTTGAAATCTATAGATGGAAACACTGTCTTTACTGCGAAAAAATAATTTGATACTTTTGTATTTTATTTGTTTTTCATAGGTTATTTTGTTTATATTCTGATTTTTTTCCTGGTAAAAAATATTTACTTTAGCAAGATGCAGTGTGGATTTGGTACAGTTTTGTCATCGTATGGATGTAGAGCATAGGTACGACGCAGGATGATCGTTCAGGATCCTCGTTTACCAAATTGCGTAATACACGATCTATCCCAATCTGGATCGGTGTGAAACAGATTGCTAATCCATTGCTTCATAAATTCGAAAAAAATCTGCTCAACAACGTAAATAACGCAATGAATGTTGGTGAACTGTCAAAATAAAACAGATTAGTCGGAATCGTTTACGAAAACGTAACGTAAAAGATTCTGACCCGTCATTGAAGCAATCTTTTTTATATACTGATTCTCACTATTGATGGTAACTTCTTCAAGAGCCTTTAGCTTCTGAAGCGCTGCTTAAAGATTAGGTTTTAATTCTTCACTTATTCCACCTGGAATTTACCAATAATAAGTACGTGTTATAAATTTACTGTCTATAGTAGTTTCACAGTGAGTGATTCTCGCATAACCATAAAGTTTTTTGTTTTGTTTCACTATGTTGGAATGTGACACGATTTTCTTGTAAACAACAGGCGTATGAGTATTCGAAAAAATATGCTTACAATAGATAAATATCTATTGGACAAAAATCAAATGGCAAAATATCATAATCATTAGGTCTATGTACATTTTGTATTTGGGTATGGTAAAAGTATACCGTATAAAAAACCTTTTGGGGTTGCCCATTTATTCCAGTGCAGAGTTAGCGTAGCCAGACTCTATGTTATTTTAGCAGAGATTGTGGTTTATTAATGTTCTCTTCATTTTTAATAGATAATCCTACTATGTTAAATCCAATTTATATTTGAATTTTGTAAAATAATACATTATAAAACACAATACGCATAAGGTTAATTCATGTTGGTTTATGAAAGACGATAGTTTCGCTGCCGCGTTTGGGTATTGCCATGTGTTTTTAGGGATATGAGGAACAGGGTGTAAAGTTTACTCATCCCCCATAGAAAAGGGAGGATCCTCCTACCAGACGGGTGTTATGTCTGGCGGGCAATTGCCCAAGGATTGATGTCGGATAGTCTTATATATATGAATCGCGCGGTAAACTTAAATAGCGCGATGCAGGATCTTGTGACGTCAGCTCTTTGATGCTTAGTTCGTATGTGGCGGTGTAGATGCCGCCACATCACTCCCCTCCGGAGACCGGAGGTCGATAGTGGGCTGAGTCTTGTATCTTGCGATGCTTGCCAGTGCCAGTTGAGGTTCCAGTGAGTCGGAACCGGGTGCCGCATAGTTCACAGTGGGTCGGAACCGTCCGCGGTGATTGAGGGTGCTGAGTTTGAGTTTTGAGTTTGATTCCCCAGTGAGTCGGGGTGGCGCTGCGTTGTGATCCAGTGCGTCGGATGTGGTACAGCGCCGGGTTGCTGATGAGGCTGAGGGTGGTGACCAGGAATGCGCGTTCGCTGCATGCTGGTGGTCAGGATACCCGTTGAAGCCGTGGGTGCTGGCTGGCTGTGTGACTCGCCTCACGAAAGCTTGCGGGAGTGATGTTGATGACGTCACGCTGAAGTAGTAGCACGAAGGCTGCGTTGACGTTCATATTCGGGGTCACCAATTTAGGGGTATGAGGAACAGGGTGTAAAGTTTACTCATCCCCCATAGAAAAGGGAGGATCCTCCTACCAGACGGGTGTTATGTCTGGCGGGCAATTGCCCAAGGATTGATGTCGGATAGTCTTATATATATGAATCGCGCGGTAAACTTTAATAGCGCGATGCAGGATCTTGTGACGTCAGGTCTTTGATGCTTAGTTCGTATGTGGCGGTGTAGATGCCGCCACATGTTTACCAAATTGCAAGTTATGAATATTTTTAATCCATTATTTACTCCTTCGAGGAATGTTGCACAGGAGTGCATTGACATAATATGGTGGTAATTTTTATGAGCTTCTAGAAAGAAGCTGTATCCTTGGTTATGGTGTCAGTTAGGGTAATTTGTTTATCTTACTTTTGTGAACATGCACAACACACACACATACATAAATAAACCCAATACGTCGTACAGTGCAATTTACAATACATATAAAAATGTGTAACATACGTCAGGTCTGGAAGGCGAGAGCATGCACCACCACCACATGATGGTCCTGGAGCAACAGCGCGCAGTCGCAGCCCTCCGCGCCTCCGCCGCGCCGCGCAAGCGTGCGCCCGCGCCGGCGCCGGCCGCGCGGCCCGCGCGCACCTCCAAGCGGCGCCGCGCCGAGCCGCCGCCCGCGCCGCTGCCCGACCCGCCGCGCGAGCCGCAGGAGAAGCCGGATGCTAACATGTGTCTCAAGGTAAAGTGTTGCGCCCGCGCCGGCGCCGGCCGCGCGGCCCGCGCGCACCTCCAAGCGGCGCCGCGCCGAGCCGCCGCCCGCGCCGCTGCCCGACCCGCCGCGCGAGCCGCAGGAGAAGCCGGATGCTAACATGTGTCTCAAGGTAAAGTGTTGCGCCCGCGCCGGCGCCGGCCGCGCGGCCCGCGCGCACCTCCAAGCGGCGCCGCGCCGAGCCGCCGCCCGCGCCGCTGCCCGACCCGCCGCGCGAGCCGCAGGAGAAGCCGGATGCTAACATGTGTCTCAAGGTAAAGTGTTGCGCCCGCGCCGGCGCCGGCCGCGCGGCCCGCGCGCACCTCCAAGCGGCGCCGCGCCGAGCCGCCGCCCGCGCCGCTGCCCGACCCGCCGCGCGAGCCGCAGGAGAAGCCGGATGCTAACATGTGTCTCAAGGTAAAGTGTTGCGCCCGCGCCGGCGCCGGCCGCGCGGCCCGCGCGCACCTCCAAGCGGCGCCGCGCCGAGCCGCCGCCCGCGCCGCTGCCCGACCCGCCGCGCGAGCCGCAGGAGAAGCCGGATGCTAACATGTGTCTCAAGGTAAAGTGTTGCGCCCGCGCCGGCGCCGGCCGCGCGGCCCGCGCGCACCTCCAAGCGGCGCCGCGCCGAGCCGCCGCCCGCGCCGCTGCCCGACCCGCCGCGCGAGCCGCAGGAGAAGCCGGATGCTAACATGTGTCTCAAGGTAAAGTGTTGCGCCCGCGCCGGCGCCGGCCGCGCGGCCCGCGCGCACCTCCAAGCGGCGCCGCGCCGAGCCGCCGCCCGCGCCGCTGCCCGACCCGCCGCGCGAGCCGCAGGAGAAGCCGGATGCTAACATGTGTCTCAAGGTAAAGTGTTGCGCCCGCGCCGGCGCCGGCCGCGCGGCCCGCGCGCACCTCCAAGCGGCGCCGCGCCGAGCCGCCGCCCGCGCCGCTGCCCGACCCGCCGCGCGAGCCGCAGGAGAAGCCGGATGCTAACATGTGTCTCAAGGTAAAGTGTTGCGCCCGCGCCGGCGCCGGCCGCGCGGCCCGCGCGCACCTCCAAGCGGCGCCGCGCCGAGCCGCCGCCCGCGCCGCTGCCCGACCCGCCGCGCGAGCCGCAGGAGAAGCCGGATGCTAACATGTGTCTCAAGGTAAAGTGTTGCGCCCGCGCCGGCGCCGGCCGCGCGGCCCGCGCGCACCTCCAAGCGGCGCCGCGCCGAGCCGCCGCCCGCGCCGCTGCCCGACCCGCCGCGCGAGCCGCAGGAGAAGCCGGATGCTAACATGTGTCTCAAGGTAAAGTGTTGCGCCCGGCCGCGCGGCCCGCGCGCACCTCCAAGCGGCGCCGCGCCGAGCCGCCGCCCGCGCCGCTGCCCGACCCGCCGCGCGAGCCGCAGGAGAAGCCGGATGCTAACATGTGTCTCAAGGTAAAGTGTTGCGCCCGCGCCGGCGCCGGCCGCGCGGCCCGCGCGCACCTCCAAGCGGCGCCGCGCCGAGCCGCCGCCCGCGCCGCTGCCCGACCCGCCGCGCGAGCCGCAGGAGAAGCCGGATGCTAACATGTGTCTCAAGGTAAAGTGTTGCGCCCGCGCCGGCGCCGGCCGCGCGGCCCGCGCGCACCTCCAAGCGGCGCCGCGCCGAGCCGCCGCCCGCGCCGCTGCCCGACCCGCCGCGCGAGCCGCAGGAGAAGCCGGATGCTAACATGTGTCTCAAGGTAAAGTGTTGCGCCCGCGCCGGCGCCGGCCGCGCGGCCCGCGCGCACCTCCAAGCGGCGCCGCGCCGAGCCGCCGCCCGCGCCGCTGCCCGACCCGCCGCGCGAGCCGCAGGAGAAGCCGGATGCTAACATGTGTCTCAAGGTAAAGTGTTGCGCCCGCGCCGGCGCCGGCCGCGCGGCCCGCGCGCACCTCCAAGCGGCGCCGCGCCGAGCCGCCGCCCGCGCCGCTGCCCGACCCGCCGCGCGAGCCGCAGGAGAAGCCGGATGCTAACATGTGTCTCAAGGTAAAGTGTTGCGCCCGCGCCGGCGCCGGCCGCGCGGCCCGCGCGCACCTCCAAGCGGCGCCGCGCCGAGCCGCCGCCCGCGCCGCTGCCCGACCCGCCGCGCGAGCCGCAGGAGAAGCCGGATGCTAACATGTGTCTCAAGGTAAAGTGTTGCGCCCGCGCCGGCGCCGGCCGCGCGGCCCGCGCGCACCTCCAAGCGGCGCCGCGCCGAGCCGCCGCCCGCGCCGCTGCCCGACCCGCCGCGCGAGCCGCAGGAGAAGCCGGATGCTAACATGTGTCTCAAGGTAAAGTGTTGCGCCCGCGCCGGCGCCGGCAGCAGTTGAGTGTATATTTTCCTTGGAACGACCACCGTCCACCCGTTACAACACCTGAACAAAACCAAGATTCGACCAGCTTATTTTAACTTTCGAACTCCAATAAACTCAATAACATTATCTGTAATATCAAACTGTTCTCTCACCAAAATGTCATACTTACCATATTCTCAACCACTTCCAGTACACATTCGGCGTCAACGCATGGAAGCAATGGGTGATGACGAAGAACGCAGAGATAGAAAAGAGTTCAATACGACGGAAGCCGTTCAAGTCGGAGATACTACAGTTAACTGCCGACGAACTTAACTATTCGCTGTGTCTGTTCGTCAAGGAAGTAAGGAAGCCGAACGGCAGCGAGTACGCGCCGGATACTATTTATTATTTGGTTTTAGGTGAGTTCACTTGATTACTTGCTTAGCGTGCTTTCCGAGTCTCGGAGAGACATGTTAAGATGTCCACCCATCCATGGACCTACCTAGGCAAGCGTAGCTTATGCGGGGGGCCAAGTCTACTAATTTATAAACGTTACAATGGTCTCTCAGTGGTGTGTTTTTGACAGTTTTTGTATGGCAAATCTGTCAAAAACTCAAAATTGAGACTATTAGTAGACTTAGGCCCCTGATCGATGGACCCGTGCGGCTGTTATTACTTGGCCACAAGCCCCTGCTATGTTATTTCGAAACTGTTAAATATTACATTAACCTTTCAGGTATACAACAATATCTATTCGAAAACGGTAGGATAGACAATATATTTACGGACCCATATTACGAGAAGTTCACGGACTGCTTAGATGAGGTCGCGAGGAAGTTCTCAGTTTTATACAATGACTCACGTAAGTATTTTTCAAGATACATATTTCTTTAGTTTCTAAACTATATTGATGATTTGTTGTGACAACACTCAAGTTATTGTGTGATGCTTCTGGCAAATGAAGATTAAGATAAACAAACATTCGACATGGAATTAATTTACGTGTTGTCCAAAACGGCTGTATTGTGACATTTTGTAAAGCACTTACAATAAAATCAGAAGTGGAAGAAATAAAAATGCGTTTATTGGCAGTACAACAGAAAAAAATGCACCTTAATACTATAAAAACAGAAAATAATGATTATAATGCCAAAAGGGCCTCAGCTCAGCATAATGTCAGATGACAACACAAAGCGTTCCACCTGACGCTGATTTTCAGCTGCAACCCACGAGTGCCATACGCTAGAATAATAAACGCAGGGAAGTGTGTGTCCGTTTTAATAAATTAAAGGTACTTTAATATATGATAAATTAAATCAAAAGCTCATACAAAATTAAATTAAATGTTGTGGCATATAAGATAAGTGATTGTTGCAGTTTCCGATTTCCATAAATGCAGATTAGTTTTATCGAAACTGCGAGTGGAGTGTCGCCAGTGTTGAAATTAATGCTGGTTAGGCTAGTCAGTTACGACTATTGACGACTATTACAGCAAGTCTATAAGTTTACTAAATGTACTTTTACTCGGTTTCCAGAATATATAGTAACTCGAGTGGAAGAGGAACATCTGTGGGAGAGCAAGCAGCTCGGCGCGCACTCGCCACACGTCCTCCTATCTACACTCATGTTCTTCAATACGAAACATTTTAATTTAGTGGTGAGTGTTATACAATTAGTCAAATAGAGTGGTGCAATAAGCGTGTCTATGTAGAGTCTGATCTGATCTTTAGGCGAAGAACTCGACACGATTTTTCCGTGCTGATCTATGACATAAAACGGCCGTACCATGCCCACAGCACTTCAAGTGACTTCTTACCGCGCGAATCTGCTAATAGTAAAAAACCAGAAACGCTAAGAAAACATATTTTTTTTTAATCCAGAAGTACCTAATTAAGGGCCTACAAAACCTCAAATTGCTTAGCAAGATCCGCCGTTATATCAAAAATAGTGCAGCATTAATATTGAAATAAATATATGTTAAAGTTGAGGATTAATGTTAAGTACTATGTTAGCCGAAAACACGATCTCATAAAATTTCCAGAGTTACCTCCAAACCGAACAATAAACCGCTGTTGTTCAAAAAATACTTCAAATTAGATCATGAAACTTTGCATACTAACTGATCTAAAAGCAGCGACTATGTTTTTTTTTTTATTACCATGATTTTCGCCGTAAAAAGCAATTACCTAAACAGACAGGGTCCACGATTGTTACCTACCAAATAAATGTTTACCACCTAAGCCTACATTGTGGAATGCAATAAAGAATTGAGTATTGAGTAAACTATTGCCGTTTTGGAGCCGCCTCCGTCTCGCTCGCACTCAGTCCTAAAATCCAGCGAGATAAAAACCTGAGCTTGTCTTAACGCCCCGAAAAATGCGAGTTGCAATACCCTAGTTTAACTTATTGCTGACACGTGTTTGCCGCGGATAGTAGTGTATACTGTAGCTATACTAACGACTTCATAATCTCGTCTTTCAGACAGTGGAGGAGCATATGCAGCTATCGTTCTCTCACATAATGAAGCATTGGAAGAGGAACCCCAACCAACCCGGTCAGGCGAAGATACCCGGATCAAGGAATGTTCTGTTAAGGTTTTATCCCCCACAGTCCGCATTAGGTAAGTACTTAACAAATGAATAAGCAAATTGTGATAATGATTGAAGTATTCTTAATACTTCCGTATAAAACTCACGCCTTTTCATACGGGTTCAGATAGACTATAGTATGCTAACTACATGCAAACTATCTGCTTAATCTCATACAAAGAAGAACGCTAAGTCTGTTCTTGTAATTAACTGTTCATTTATTTATTTTATTGCAGAAGCGAATTCGAGAAAGAAAAAGGTGTATGAGCAACAAGAAAACGAGGAGAATCCACTGCGGTGTCCTGTAAAACTATATGAATTCTACATTTCGAAATGGTATGTTATTTTCCTAACTATACCCGGTTTCTGAAAGACTGATCTAGTCAATAGTCTGCTGTTGAATCTCATGTTAACAGTTGCGATCGGTGGACCATGTAAACATTGACCAATCATATTGAAATAGCCTTTCAGAAACCGGGAGAGCATCGCTTGCCAAACCTGTTTACAGGACTACAGCATATTTTGAGTTTTATGTCCAGTTTAGGACTGCTATTAACAAACCAAGATACAGACACGTATTTTTCAATGAATGATCAGTGTTTTTTTTTTTTTTTCGTAAAACGCGGCTGCAGAGCGGCCTAGGTTCATCTTACTGCCAATATTTACTTGACGGTATTCCCCAACTCGAATTCTCTATCAGCAGCTCGGATTTTGGATATTTTTTTTTTCGGACTTACAAACATCGAGATTGATACCTAGTAATAATGCATACTTGAATGTTTATTACATATTTCCCTTACGACCATTTATTGAAACGGTCAATCAGGTCTTTATTTAGCAGTGAATGTGTCCATGAAGATTAGACCAAAAATTATCCCAATCAGCGCCGGGGTAGGAACACTTTGTCTATACTTAGGTTTAAGGAAATCCCCAAACCCCGGCGCAGGGTGGACTGCACCCACTGAATACCCAAGTGAACAAGCATATAATAGTTGATTTTGTATTAGCTTTATTCCTTGTCAGTCCCGCACATTGTAAATGAAAGCAAGGGTGAGTGACTTTATTAGCTTTCTCATGAATTTCATCTGTTTTCAAAAGTTACTAAAGTTGTCGCTTCATCGCAACTCCGATTGCCTGCGCTGACCCATACTTTCACTCATATCGTTTGTAAAGGGGCAGAGCTAACACGAAATAACAGTCGTAGATACAACATTTTGAACTTAATACTCTGTGGGTGCAACCACCCTTCCCCAGTAGGGCCTACCCAGCCCACCACTCCACTACCAATGATATTATAGTCTATTTTCCAACAGTCCCGAGTCGGTGCGTACGCGTAACGACGTGTTCTACTTACAACCGGAGCGGTCGTGTGTGCCGGACTCACCCGTTTGGTACTCAACGCAGGCGCTCAGCAGACAGGCGTTGGCGAAGATGCTGCATCGCGTCAAGATGGTCAAGGAGATCAACATTGCGCTGCTGACCAGCTAAGGTGAGCCCTGGTATTGTAAAGAAACAAAGAAAGAAAGTTTTTTTTAATTTGGGGCAAAAGGAAATACCAAAACGAACAACAAACAAACAAAATCAAACAGGAACATTCAAAATTAACAAAATAATGAAAATAGAAACCACCTGTGCAAGGACAAAAAGGATACTATGTCAGCATAATGCTACGCTATTTAAAAAATAAATATAACAGAGCTGTAACCATAAATATGTGTAAAAGGAAGATGAGACAATCAGATTCAACACCGCTTGTGCATGATGCAACCTTCCAAGGTACAAAACGCCCGCTAACTGCCACTCTCGGCGAGAAAAAGGACTGGCTCTGCAGTCATCAACCAGCCTGGCAGTACAGGGCCCGACTGCATTTACCCGTTAGGGTCGATTTATACTAGCGCAGAGTCGAAGCGCATCGAAGCGTCAAATTTTTTACAACTAAAGCGAAGCCGCACGAATGCGCGCGTATTCGCCAGAATACGCGCGCACTCTCCCGTGTAGTAATGGGCATCAACAGCAGAGCTATTGAATCACTTGCCAGTTGACAGCTGAAACGTGTGTAAAATGGTTGACATTGATTTTGCTATGATGACGCGTTGGTTCGCTAATGGGCGCGTGGATACACGAGAATGCGCGCGCACGCGCGCGCACCAATCAGCGTTGTTCGCGCGCAGACGCGCGAATTCCGACGAATGCGCGCGTCTTTTTAAAATCTCCGAAGTAATGTGTGCGTTACGCTGTGGAGTTAAGGTTGAATTTGTTATGTTCAGTTTTGGATAGACGCTTCGATGCGCTTCGACTCTGCGCTAGTATAAATCGACCCTTACCTTCATGAACTCCACGAAATTAACCTGTAAAGAAAAAATACTAAATTTGATCATCTGCAGACTCAATAATTTCTTGTGTCTTGTTTCAGAGTACACCCCAGTCTGCAAACGGCTTTGAAACTAATGCAGCAATGCGACGCGAATTACTGGCACGGTCCTACAGCCTTTATTTACCGGGCACTTGCGAGCGTTGGCTTCGGGTGGCGGGAAACGAAGCTCCCGGGCCAACGTCAGTAATCACTTATCAAATCTGTTGTTGTGGTGACATGTATATTTTTTCTACTTTGTATATCAGTCTGCGTAACGGACGGCGAACATTACTTTTAAATAAATAGTTTATATTAGATTACGTTTTTATAATGTTACAATGTTTTAGTCGTAAGTTTCTGTGCGGGACTGTTTATGTATGTACAGACAATGGTACTAGTTGTATCGTTCAATTCACATATTGCTTTATTTATCATTATTATCCAATTTCATTTGTATGTTATTATGTAACGCTGATCTAATGAAAGGTCTATTTGTGTTATTCGAATCATTTTAAAAATTGTAAATACGCCAAGCGAAATAAAAATCACAGTGTATTGTTTCGGAAATGTGTGATACATTCTCATAGTAATAATTGGCGACTCGGGCTTAACCTTCCTCAGTGCCAGGAACTATGAATTTTACAATTGCCCTTGTGTAATATTTGAATATTAATATTAGATAGATATAAGTTATAAAATTCCAGTTTTTAGTGGCAAATGCACTCATGTGTTATAGTAGTATTCATTTTATAAATTGGGAAAATGATATAATATCTCTCAGATAGAAATTTTTATTGAAAATATTATAGCTTAGCAAAAGAGTCAGATTCGTATTATATTTTAAGTATAAGGTTTAGGTTTAACGCTGTGTAAAAAAGAATACTGATTCACTAAAACTGAGTGTTTTATTTTAAAATAACCTGAAAGGTATCCATGGTCAGCAACAAAAGTCAATACACCACCACTTACATAATTATCACGTAAATTGGATAAACGATTTAGATTTTTTGTGCTACTTTCATTTTAAGTTTCATTTTTCGGGTTCCGTAGTCAACAAGGAACCCTTATAGTTTCGTCATGTCCGTCTGTCTGTCCCCAGCTTAGAAAGCTGTAATTTGGCATGAGTATACATATAAATTACGCCGACAGTCGTAAAATAAAATAATGAAAAAAAAAATTGTAGGTATCCCCTACACGTAAAGTGGTTTTTTTTTTTATATGGGTATCTTTGGAAAGCTCGTTCTAAAATATTAAGAATTTGTTAAAACCATGTTTGGATTGAAGGGTCCGTTTGCGAAATATGCTAATTTTTGTTAGCTTGTTGACTATCTATCGTGGGGTATCCGAATCACCTCCATTTCAGAATTTTTGAGAATTTTGTACTTTGGGTTTTTAAATTGGTCAAGTCGAAAATTCAGAAAAAAAATCATAACTCGAAAACTATCAAAAATCGCGGAACTTACATGGGGGTGATTCGGATACCCCACGATACGAGGGAACTAAATTTTATTTTTGGACGTCAACGTTCCGGCCACCCCGTATATAACGAAATTAAAAGGAAAACTATCACAGCTAAGTAGGCTCTACAAGTTAACGAGTAAACTTACATTTGCAGTTGCAAAAACATGTTCTCCCATACATTTTGTATAGGAGAACATGTTTTTCAACTACTTGTTCTTTGGATAAATTCATCCCAGCTACGGAACCCTTCATTGTGCGTGGTCCGGCACGCACTTGGCCGGTTTTTTTAATATATTGTTGTTTATTTATTTACATAGGTCTGTCTAGTTGTCTGTTGTGGTCTGTCTGTCAGCGGGCAGTATCTCATGAACCTAGGTAGACAGTTGAAATTTTCAGATTGTGTATTTCTATTGCCGAAAAAAACACGTTTTGTTGTATCCCCATACACTACTCGCCCGTCCGCTCTCCCGTCTGTTACTTGGCTGGGTTTTTCTTGTGAATTTCGACGACCCATGATGATCTAAGTTGACGTGATTATTTCTTATTTTAAAGTGAATGCGTGAAACTTCTGTAAGTTACATACTTAAGTTTCACGCATTCGCCTTTGCTGCTGAATAAAAATACAGGTTGATTTGTAGTCATCATATTACCATTGGGTTTTACTGAGTTTAATTTTACTCCTATCGGTTTTATACTTAATCGAAATGAAACACTGGTAGATATTTTTTGTATAGTTTATTTATTTCATTACATATCATCACTGATTATAATTAACTTGGTAAGTACTGAAGCTTTAACTTCGCGTCAATTTCAGATAGATTATAAAATCATACTTGCTTCACCATTTGAGTGTGTATGTGTACAAATAAATTGAAGTAAACAATTCGATAAACAGCACAAGACCGATTTTTCAATCGTCAGATAACTTATATCTAAGGAATAAATATGGCGGTTTGACATATTTTCTATACAAAAGCTGTCAAAAACTCAAACATATACCCCAGATAAAAGTTTTCTGACGGTTGAAAAATCGGCCCTAAGGAAGTAACCATCCCTTACGAATAGGCGGATATTATTTTGTTCTGAAACATAAGAACAATACAATCATGTTTAAGAATATTTTAGGGTTTACATTGAATTTTAATTCGTCTTTGTAAAAAAAATACATTGCTTTTTTTGTTCACTTTAGGAGGAAATAATTGAATCTTTAGAGGGCTGATGCCCCTTGTGGTAGGGTTGGCTGTCTCTTCGCCATGACCACTTTTGATACTCGAGCACGTCCAGCGTAATCTGGGCAAGCAGTCCCGCTACGCAGCGGGCGGACTAACTTAATCGATCTTTTCTGCTGCATGAGCTATTCTTGTGCCAACCCGAGAGAAGAAGAAAAAGTTTAGTATCAACAGTGTTAGCGATAAAAGTAAACCGAAAACAGCAGGCGATTATCACTTATCACACTGCACCGCGACGGACGCGTTGCGCGAGTCAGCCATAATATAGCGAACAATAAGCGCGTCCCGCGCGCTGATTGTATTTTCTATAAAAACTGATACAATGTATAATCGCCTTGCCGATGCGAAGTAAGTGTAGTTTATGTAGTTAGCACCAGGAGATTATTAAAATAAAAAATATGGCGACCTAAGGGATAAAAAAAAACAGTAGTTTGGTGGTGCATCTAAACCAGATACAATTATAAAAGCATTTATATTCCGCGTATCTCCCACTAGGTGTTAAGTGTTAAGGTAAGTTGTTTACAGAACTTGATTAGTTTTAATTATTCTTTATATGTGCAACTATAAATGTCCAATAAGTAAACTGAAAAAAGCTTTTTAAAATATAATTTTACGCATTGTTTACACTAAAAATTGATACTAGTCTATTCAAAATATTGATAGACTTATTCAAAGCAATATTTTATACAAAATAAAAATTAAGTAAAAATATAAACACTTCAAACATAAAAAAACAGAATTGACTTTGAACCACCATTGAAAAGGACCATGTAATTATATTACATGGCATATTCACACGCTATGCGTGTATTGTAGCTTAGCGACTAATTTCAAGGTGCATCAACCACCACCAACTTATAATTTAAAAAACCACTCACAACTAGCTTCAAACTGTTGCCTGCAGAAAGTTTATATTGTCGATAAACAGTTTGCTTTGCGTAGGAACAATATTTTGACTTGCTGAAAATTGCGTGTGTTGTTGGTAAGTCCAGGAATTTACATCCTTGTGCCGAGGCTCAGAGATGCTCACGTCGAGATACTTAAGAGCATCAATAGCATCCTGTTGTCCTT
The DNA here is from genome assembly GCA_914767815.1 of Eupsilia transversa. Taxonomy (NCBI): domain Eukaryota; kingdom Metazoa; phylum Arthropoda; class Insecta; order Lepidoptera; family Noctuidae; genus Eupsilia; species Eupsilia transversa. The sequence goes on along the minus strand of OU611893.1, from coordinate 7,003,333 downwards.
GTACTGCGGCGAGGCGCAGTAGTCTGACCGCAGTTTCCTGGTCGGCCTTGAGTCCGCCCCGGCCCTGACCGTAAAAAATCCCGAGGTTGTAAAGGGCTTCAGGATGATCCAATGCAGCTGCAGACTTGTATAGCTCCATTGCCTGTCAATGTAAATAATCTATACTTATAATAAATCTGTAGAAGTGAAAATTCTGTACATTGAAAATATCAAAAAAATAAATGGCAGGGGGTGTTACTAGACCGACACCGAACCCAAAAGTGTGATTAAATTTTTTTTTGTCTGTCTGTCTGTCTGTCTGTCTGTTTGTTCAAGTATCACGCAAAAACTACCGGTTCGATTACGATGAAACTTGGTATAATTATTCTTTAATATCCTGGGCACCACACTGGGTACTTTTTATCCCGGAAAAGTATCCTATCCTACGGTTGGGGGGTGTCAAAGTTTGTATGGAAGAATTTTAACGCGCTGTCCGATTAACTCGAAACTCAATATTTATACTTAAACCCAAAAATTAAGAATAACGTGTATCAGGATTTTTCGAAATTCAACCCCTAAGGGGGTAAAATAAGGGATGAAAGTTTGTATGAAAAATCTTATTCCTTGAGGTAATAAACACGAAACTTCGCACGAATAGTTATCTAAATAAATTATAAAGTTTGTAGTTTTTTGTTTTTCTAAATTACCCACTTTTTTTTTTTTCTTTTTTTTTTTTTTCTTTTTTTTTTTTTTTTGTGTGGGCAATCATCCAATGACTTCTCGAGGGCGTGTCAGACTTTTACTGATTAAAACCCACCCGTGTTCCTTCCCTTGCCATGCCAGGGGCCACGGTTTCCCCTTAGGACTACCCGCAACCCCGGCGGGCAACGGTCCTAGCGGACCCCGTCAGTTTTGCTGACATCTCTTTGAGGCGCGCGTGGAACACGACGCGCCGTCGACCCGGGCCTGGTCCTTATCGGGGGCGAGCTACCCATTGCTCACCGCCCGCAAGCCCGCGCCTACGGTGGCCGGGAATCCTCCAAGGAGTCCCGACGCCCAGGGCGTCTCCTACGGCGGCTAGGCGCGTGAGGGCGCGAACTTTGCCTCTCCCTCACGCGCTCCGCCTCCTCCTTCGTCTAAATTACCCCCTAAAGGGGGATTGGGGGGTGTCAGTGTTTGTATGGAAGAATTTTAACGTGCTGTCCGATTAACTCGAAACTCAATATTTATACTTAAAACCCATGGGGATGTATGGGGTAATTTCCGACACTCACGCGGGCGAAGCCGCGGGCAGCAGCTAGTTTAAAAATAAAAGTATAAAAACTAAAACCCAACTACGGCAAAAGTCAACTAAAACGGTATAAACAAGTCATCTCAGACAGACAAATTAGAGCTTTCGTTTTAATATACTTTAATTTTTATTTAAATTATTTTGGGGTAATAATATATATATATTTGAAATGTGCTAAGTAAGCCCTTTCATTTGATACCCAACATGGTACCATTAAAAAACTTTTTTTTTTAGTTCATGACTTTTTTTCCTCTAGAGGGCGCCATATTCAATTTAATACATAGCCTATAACCAGCCGAGACGCTTCCAACAATATCCCATTTGTCAAATTATAATGAGTAGTTTAGAAGTTATGAGGGAACAGATGAAAATAAATACATACATACAGGTCAAAATCATAACCCTCTTTTTTACTTCGCCGTAGTCGGGTAAAAATCATTCAAAGGTGCTGCAGAAGCGGCAATATGATAGAAATATGAACCAATTGGTAAGCAATTACTCGACAAAAAACCTTAACATTAAAATGTTTGTTTTACATAACTATATACTTTACTGTTTTAATTATTATCTGCGTTTCTTGACACAGACTGGTGAACTTTTTTATCTTAGGATAAGATAATAATGCACGCTATCGCCCATAAAAAAAATTACAAACACACAGATTCTGATTCTGTATGATCTTGCATTTTTTGGATGTGATCATTTATATAAATATAATCTATAGAAAAATGGCCTTATATTTGCTTAACTTGCTCTTATATTTATTGTTTATTTTACTTACAGTCTTTTCATTGGCAGTTACTCCCAAGCCCTTTTCATAGCACAAACCTAAGTTGTAAATGGCTGGAGCATGATTTCGTTCTGCTGCAGACCTAGAAGTATAACACAAATTATAAAACAACATTATTGTAGGTACTTTGGTGATTTTCCATTTACAACACAAAACATTTTATTTTAAAAAAAACTCTTACTTTAGTAAACTAAGTCCATCTTGGTACTGGCCATTCTCAATAGAAGCTAGACCAAGTCTGTTTTCAATTGAATTCAACACACCACCCAAGTCATTATCTGAGGTATCTATGCTCTGTGCATTTGTAGGGCTGTGAGGGTGTGTTTGTGCGCTGTTGCCTGATCTATCTCCAGAGATATGTCCGGATACATTATCAGATACATTGCCAGATAGATTTCCAGATACATTGTCTTTGACTTTAAGACTCTCACTTTGATCATTGGCCATCAAATATACGGTGGGACTAGTAGGAGTGAAATCAGAAAACACTTTTCCAATTTTGGAAATTGAATCAATATAAAAATCATTTTTGTTCATGTCTGTTATATATGGATAGATAGATGATAGCAAGTTGTTTACAGGAAGGCATTTTGTTTCATGGAGTTTGCAATGCTGTTTCAGTTTAAAATGAATGAGTTGACTAGTGTACCATCCCAAAACTGCTACACCACTCTGTAAAAAGATTGCATGATTCATTGAATAAATGCCATATTATAATAGTACTGTCAGTGCATCCTCGAGATTAACATAATTCACTAGGTAGTGCACCCCTCAGTGTACTAGGCACCAAACACATTTTTTGAGAAAGACTAGAAATGAAAAACAAAGATTCCGAGGAATTGAGAACCTCCTGTTTTTTTTTTAAGTCGCTTAATTAGAAACTCTATTTCCATAGGCGGTATTTTAGCATTGAACAACAGACCACAGAGCGCATCTCAGTGCGTCGAAAAAACATAGTATGATTTTGAACTCTCGGTGTTAAGCAGTGTGTTGAAACATAAACATACATGTGCGCGAAAAATACTCATTTGAGTTTTCAAATTGTCATATTTTTCAAGAAAAGTCGCTTTTACAATTTTGTGTTTCATGCCTACTCCTCAATGTATGCGGAGTGTACCACCTAGTGATTTATGTAAATCTCGAGAATGCAGCAACTCATGTATTTATGGTCAAGCTTCACTTAGGTGTCAGTGAAAACAAAATCCTGCTAAATTCAAACATACCCATGTGATGGCATCCAGCCAGGTTCTATTCAGGTGCTGAAAACTCCATTTCTTGCCATTTGTGCCATCATCATTATGATATGACTTACAGTACTTGCGAAGTGAAATCCACATAGTAGGTGGTCTGGCATTTTTCTGATCAAATTTATTAACACAATTTTCCTGGAAAATAATCATTTTCATATTATATTATTAATGATATGTTATTATCAATTATGAGGTATATTAGTAATAAAAAAACCTGCCAAATACAAACATACCGATGTTTTAGCATCCATCCATTGGTGTCTGTGTTGAACACTGCATTTCTTGTCATTTGTGCCAGTGTCGTTTTCCAAAGATTTACAGCGGCGAAATGAACGAAACTTACATGGTGGACCAGCATTTCTCTCACCATTCTCATTTCGTTTCTTCATGCATCCCTAAAAATATTAAATTTATTTATATAACTAAGATATTATACATACTTCCGGTAAAGCATAAAATGGCCCTTTGAAACATTATAGTAAACTTTCTTTAATCCTCACCAAATATTCCTATGACAATAATCTCTAACTTAAATTTTAGTTATTTTGCAAAATGTGAGATATAAAAAATAACTCTGCCATAATTGTACAAACATACCCATGCCCATGGTTTGCCGTCCATCCAAGTTCTTTCTCTGCGTTCAATGCTCCATTCCTGGCTATTCACGCCGTTTTCAGAGCATTGGCGAAGAGAATGCCACTTACTGGGTGGTCTGGCATGTTTCTCATTGTCATCATTGAGTTTTTTAAAGCCATTTTCCTAGAAAATAATAAATAAGGCTTTATAGTAATCAGGTACCAAATGTGTGTAATGATTACTATACTAATATATAAAACCTAATATTACTATTTAATATGACCAAATTAATTTTCCAAATTAAGCCTGATTATTATACATCATACCAGTCATCTTATTAAATCTGCCAAATACAAAAACATACCCAAGGACTAGCATTCATCCAAGTCTCATCTTGCTGGTCAAAGCTCCATTTCATGTCATTGGTGGCATTTTCACTCTGTTGCAAGTAGCCTTTGTGAAAAAGCCACTTACAAGGTGGACCCGCATTCTTCTCATCGTTTTCATGCAGTTTATTTACCCCATTTTCCTGTAAAAACATAATTTCTTTATTGCTGTTAAAACGGTACCTTTTCTGGTTAATCATATGCTGGTGCTTAAAAACCAGTTGAACCAACATGAATGTCATCTACCACCTGGCATTAGGCTCTTAATTCTGCATAGGGTGGCATTGCATTAGGTTCTTTAGGAATTCATTTCATAATCATTGAAAAGATACCTGCGTTTTTAAGCCCTTACCCCAACAACCCAATAAAATGGAGGTATTACCTGCAGTTTATTGGGTTGTGGCAGGGGCCTATGCAGGTAAAGTCATATAACCAGCATGGGGTATTACCTATTGCCTGCATTGCACTCGGCTATTAGATTGTTGATGTTTTGCAATCCAATCACCAATCATTCTTCTTGTTTTATTTACCTAAGTATCTAACCTGTTTATGTTGTTGGCTAAACAAATTCTGGGAAATGTTTTTTTTTTTATCTAAAAGGGTCTGGTTGACCCTCTGACCGGTATTCCATTGGTTTAATAGGAATTTGGTGGAGGTTTAATGACTATCTTTGGTAATATACACAGGGATAATGCCAACAATCTGCGGGAAACTGTTTAAATTTAACTCAATTATTGCATGATATAATGATATTGCAAACCCATGTGCATCGCCATTTAGGCATTTACAAATACCATACTCACTTGTTGACTTAAGTGCCTATAATGGCTTTAGGAACAAAACGAAAAAAAATACTTGTTTCAGTTATCATGTCAAATTGCCAGATAATACATTGTTCAAGATAATAGTATTATGTCAGTTATAAAAATAAATCTGCTAAATACAAACATACCCATGATATGGCACCCATCCAATTTCTGTCTCGGTGTTCGAAGCTCCATTTCGGACCATTTGTAATGTTATCGTTCTGGTGCGATTTAGTTTGGCGCATTGAACGCCAATTACAAGGTGGACCTGATGGGCAATCATTTTTCTCGTCGTTGTGAGTGACGGCACCATTGTTGACTACAGTGGTACTGCATCTACCACCCCGTTCCAAAGTATCCCGAAAACGTCGTGTGACATATTTCCACATATTTTCGAGAAAAATTGACGGATATCGATACTCCATGAGAACCTATTCACTATAGGAATTCCATTATCGGAATGTTCGCTATGAATATTGCGAATTTTCACACACAATGCTTAATAGTAAACAAACCTAAATTGTCCTGGACTAAAAACTTATTCTTATTTTGTTTTCTGAAGAAGGAAACTCCAATCCACTCAAATCCAATAAAATACCTAAATTTTTTTGTGATAACGATTTACCACAGATGTTTTTTATCATGGTCAGTCAGTGATATCGTCAGACGTCAAGTCAATAGTCGATAGTTGGGAGGATAGTAATATTTATTGAAGGTTTCCGAAATAATCTATTATGTGAAATAATGCTAAAATACATAAGTAGCACAAAGCTTCCTCTATCAACGACATCGCGATACAGTGTGATCAAGCTTCACGTGTGTCACCGACATCGAGCTAAGTAAGTTTAGTTTGCGCCAGCGCACACCGGGCGAGGCGCAGCGCTGCGCATTCGTCACTCTCACTGCCAAACATATCGACCTTGCTTCAATTGAAATAAAGTTGAATTATACAGAGACGGTGTAAGGTGAAGGCGCGGCGCAGGCATGATGCCGCTTCAAAACGTTTTCATCATACAAAATGTACGAAGGCGACGTGCGCCTGTGCCGCGCCTTCACGCCTTAAGGTACTGACAGACGTGCTCAAAAAAAACTATGCTTATAAGCTTGCTTAAAATTAGCATGCTCTGCAACTGTTCACATTTGCCAGCAATAAGCATTCTTGTTTTAAGCATATTCATAAACAAGCATGCTCAAAGCAAACAGACGTGCTATTTGGCACCACGCTGTCGGCCAAAATGTTCCACAAACATTCGTGACTTCAGTAATATGACACAAAGAGCAAAGTTTTTTCTTCTCCCCAACGCAACATATTGAGGGTTTATTTCGTTTTTATTTTAAATTGACGCAGCAACTATCGTCGATCCAGATTGAATCAATAATAGCATGCTCATAAGCAAACCTGTTTAGACGCGCTCGGAGCACGCCCCCTACCCGCACCTCAGGCAACATGCTCGAAAATCAAACGTCGGTAAGTTGATTTTTTAGCACGCTCAAAATAAGCATGCTCATTACTAGGAATGTTGCGTCACACGTGCTAATAAATGAGCACTTGCTCAATAAAAGCATGCTTTCGTGCTAGTAATGAGCACGTCTGTCTGTACCTTTACGGAGTACGAATAGTACGATCCTCACGTAGTCTGTGGGAGACGGCCACGAAATTCACAAAATGACAGAACATAATAATATTTAGGTAGGTACTCTACGGAGAGTACTCGGCTGTGCAGTGTGCAGCGTTGTTTGTGGTCTTGTTCTCCGTTAGGAGCCCGTCAGGGTATATATGTTCTGTGGTTAGGAGTATATGTATTCTGTGGTCTTGTTGTCCAACCAAGGATTTTATTTCTTATTCTTATCACTTCTATCACATTTCCGATTGTTGTCACTGTGTTTACCAACAAAACAGTTTATTCCGATCTTACAAAAATAGAAATTTAATCTTACTACCGCGCACAGTATAATCATAAAAATGTGTGGTCGTACTGGATTGTGCGTATTAACTGTATTTTTCTGCAATAGTTCATTTTTAATAGTTAATATCATGATGTTTCGTGGATGAATGTAAGTAAATATTTTTCAGGTCATTAAATAAAGAAAAAGTTCAATGCGCTTGTAATTACAAGTCAAAAAATGATAATTTCTACAAAAAACCCGAGTGGCTGCCAGAATTCAACGCCGGTAAGGACTATACACCTTCATACAATATCGCGCCAACAGATGTGACTCCAGTGATCGTTTCTTCTAGCAGATTCCGTAACGTCGCACAATCCGACAGAGTTCTTAAACCAATGATGTGGGGAATTATACCACCATGGCACAAGGTAGAATAGAAAGTTCATCTTTTTTGTCATTAATGCTTAAGGCGGTTTTAAATGACTAGGTAATGGAATTCATATTATTTTGCAGGGTGACTACAAAACACATAATTTAAGTACTAATAATTGTCGACTTGAGAACATAAAAAGTTCTAAATTATATAGCCCCATACTGAATAATGGAGGTAGATGCATAATAATTGCTGAGGGATTCTACGAGTGGCAGACAACTAACAAGATGTCTAAAGTTAAACAGCCTTATTATATTTATGCTACACAGAATGATGGTATTAAGGTATAAATGTCCAGAGGCACAACAATAGATAACATTATCTGGTTCTTTCTTTAAGACTTGGGGGTTTGTTTATAAATGTTGCTTAAAGTTAAGTGATGTTAAAACGTCAAAAATGTATTGTTAAACAGTTGCTACTCATTACTTGGCTTTCAGCAATGATTGTACATAAACCCCTTATTGTTAGTTACATACCCCATATTGTTAGTTATTTATATGTCAAGAACCAGGATTTAATTGAGGGTTAGTTTTAATTAATGCCTGCGTGAGTATAAAGGATTTTATCATATTGAGGACAGGCCTGAGCACTTACTGATAAACAAAGAATAATTCGTTTTCATAAATGCCTTTCATCATCATCGTCTACCTGCCTTTTCCCAGGTTGGGGTCAACTTCCAGCCCAACCGAATGCATACCAGCTGAATAACAGTATTTTACATGGAGCAACTACCTATCTCACATAAATGACTGTATGAGAGTAAAATTTTGTCTAATATTATACTTGTCTTTCTTAGCAATACTTATTGTGGTTTTTTTCCAATGCGAATGACATTGATGACTGACTAATGTGATTATACTTATTTTATAATGTATTCATTGAATAGCTGCTTAGCAAACAAACATTCTTATGAATTTCAGATTGATGAACCTGATACATGGAACAATAACTTTAGTAAAGAGACGGGCTGGACAGGAATACGCCTCCTACAGTTGGCAGGCTTGTATCATGTCTGGCAAAATGAAGATACAATAATTTATTCATACTCAGTCATTACAATGGAGTCTAATAATACTCTGGATTGGCTACATCACAGGATGCCTGCAGTTCTAGACAGTGATGAGCAAATAGAGGTTTATTAGAAACTTTAAACAGTTACAACAGTTTAATGATATTGGAAAAGATGTATCACATTATTAAAAACGCTGAGCTAATGTATATGTATTAAAACAAAATTTTATTTCAGGCATGGCTCGATATTGATAATGTTAAACCAGACATGGCCCTTGCTTATCTTAAACCAATAAAATTATTATCATGGCATCAAGTTTCAACTGCAGTTAACAATTCTAGAAATAAATCTACAAACTGTAATAAAAGATTACCTGAAGAGGAGAAGAAAAACAAAAGCAAACAAAAAACATTAAACTCCTGGTTTGTTACTGTTGAAAAACGAAAGTTACCTGAAGCAAGTGAATCACAGTCTAAAAAGCAGAAAAAAATATAAACAAATGATTAAATGACGTACATCAATAAAACATCTTTTATAACTTACATTATATGTTTAATTTTGAACTCCTCAAGCGAAACTGTAACAGTCTTAAAGCACTTTAGTGCTGATTCTCACACATGTCTTAACACTATTAGCTATTAGTTTATAGGCCACACAAACTCTGTTCTACAGAGTATCTTATGCAGTTATGCTAGAACACTTAGATATTCTCAATTCTGAATTCCTTGAAGTCAGCTTCACACCTGATTGTTTTGTGGTTTTTCAGAAAATCAGACACAAAACTAGTCACTTCATATTCCTCTGCAATTTAAATAATATTATATTAGCAATATTACAGAATGTTAGAATTAGATCATTTGAAAAATAAAAACATATATACTTGGATATCGACTACACTGGTATATAAGTCTGAGCAGATGTTTCACTAAAGCTTTAAATATTCCTTTGCCCTTTATATGCTCTTTTTTGTAAAGGGGTGTCAGCAGCTTCACCACCCATGGCGCAATTCGCTCTTTACAACTAGCTATAAATTCAGGTGTCTCGTCCAAAGGCGACAAAATTCCTTCATCATCACTATCGTAACCAAACAGTTGTGCGAATTTTTCCTTAATCTGTGACAAAAAAATATAATCAGATATTTTACATGAACAGAACATAAGTAAAGTTAAAAGTGGTTTCAATTTTACGAGTTGTATTCATTTATTATTGTTGCAATAAATATTATGCTTGGTTGGTTGTAGCAAAAGATTATACACTGCAACCTCGACGTAAGCGGCGGGCAGGGCTGGCGGGACGGGCGGCATTGGCGGGGTGTTGGCGAGTGTTCATTTGTATGGAGCCGGACCGCCGAACCGCCGCTATAGTAGGCAATAAAACCCAAGGCAGTCACAAATCAATAGATTTTTAAGTACTACTTTATTTAATCGGCACATACACATAAAAATATTGTTATAAGAAATCAATATTATTGTATTATGATGTTCAGGAAAACATGAGATGTGTATACATATAGTAAATGCATTTAAATATGTTAATCCTGTAAAAAGTACTACAAACCTTTTCAAGTTTTTTTCTATCAGTGTCTCCAATTTGGTCTAGTAATTCATACAACTTTTGCTTCAAATAGTATTCCTCACATAACCACTTACTATGACCACTTTTTCTGGTTTCGTGAATTTCAGTCTTCTGTGCCACATGATCATTAGTTACTAATAACCCTGCTAAGCTAGCTAGTCTCTCATCTAGTAATTTAATTTGAGCTGAATGATTTTCAATAACTGAGTCCTGTATTGTGTTATTTATATTATTTTCCAAAATATCATTATTTCTCTTAGTCTGATCATCGTGGAGTGAATCCATTTTATCATAAAGAGTGCCTTCAAATAAGTCGTCATCATTGGCTTCCCCTTCAAAGAGTTTCTCTAATTGCATCATTAATTCGTCAGAGTCTTGGGATTCAACAGACATCCTTTTAATGGGCATTGGTGCAGGAGGCTTAACCTGCATCATTGTTTGAACCTCTGGCTGGATTTGTATTACTGGTGGATTCGTATCACTAGTTATAGGTGGGTATGGATTATTGTAATTGTAGTGAAAGTTAGCTGCTGCTGGTAAATGAATATTGGTCAGATTATCACCAACTATATTTGTCAGTTGTTTCTCACTATGTTTTGGTGATTCAGTCACTCCATGTCTCTTACGTTTGTTTTGGGCACATTGACAATTATTGGTATCTTTGAATGTGTTTGGTGTTTGAGTTTTTTTACTATTTTGTGGTGGCTTACTCAAACACTCTAACAATTTCTTATTCAATTTTCCTTTTTTTGTATCTCCCTTCAATTCATTTACCTGAAATGTTTCAATATTGAAAATGTAGGGGTTTATTTATAAACGTTGCTTAAAGTTAAGTAATGATTAGCGACTGTTTAACCATACATTTTTGACGTTTGAACGTCACTTAACTTGAAGCAACGTTTATAAATAAACCCCTTAATCTTTATACAAAAAAGCAAAATTTTCTAACTAATAAATTTTAATAACAAACAAATTTCAATTTACCACTGAGATAATATTTTTTCTGTAAAGCTGCGACACCATGCAAGCTTGAACTGCAGACATTTCTATATTTTTAGCACATGTCCAAATGGCACTGGGAAGATATATGTTTTTGTTGACAAGTTTCTGGTGTGTTTCATAGTTACTAGTCAGGAGTTTGATCACATAATCCATGTAGTGCTTACGAACCTAAAACAAAACTGATCAGTCTTACAAGAACAAAAACAAGAGGAAATAAAGTATCTTTTTATATCTAACCTTTGATATGAGGAGATCAGGTTCTGATTCAAAATTGGGTAGAGGCATTGTAATTCCATCTTCTTCGAGTAATGATTGATCTAGCAGATCACAATCCCATGTTTGCACAGCCATGTCAATTATGTTGTCACTTATTGTCGGTCATTTATTTTCCTGACTACTACGAAATGAATTAACAAATTTTCTCTGTTTTATGTACCGGCATAAAAATGAACAATATCAGTGTTATGCGGTGCACGCACAGGCGGACTGCGTTCCGACAATGCGAAGGACTGCGAGTACTACGATTACTGCCATCAATGTATTCTGTGATTATGATTACTGCGAAGTGCAACATGCAACTCAACTATTGCGAGCCTCATGTCAAAGTTGTCAATGTCGCTGTCAAATTGACTGTGGCTGCGTTCAGAGTTACAATGGCTGCGTTCCGAGTTACGATGTTATCGATTTGAGCGTGCTAACACCCGTTCCGAATAAGCGTTAGCGCGATAACGCCGACCCATGAAACGTCATAGATGACGTCATGACGTGCGCCATCTTGCGATAACGCCGACCATGCCTTTTACTAATATCACCGTGATCTCTGTCAAAAATAACAGTTGACTGAAGTGTCATTTTTGGCAGCGCTGTAGTTTTGAGTTGCAAATATGTATAAGCTAACGTGGCTTTTTTCTAAATTGTGCTTCTGGCTACCGTCGCCACTTAACCAAAGCAGAAAAAGAAATTTCTGATGTTTATACAAAGAATTAAGTAGTGTTATAAGTTTTGACGTTGAGCAAGCACTGTAGGCGCGTTCACGAGCGTTCCGAATTGATGACAGACCTCAGCTGTCATAATCGTAATATCTAAATCGGAACGCAAAATATTGATGTGTGAGCGATTATATGGCCTAACTCGGAATGCGGCCTGTAATTGACACTTTGACAGCATAAAAACTGCAGGGAATAGGCACAGGACGGGAAGGGTGCCCGGGGAACCGTAGATGGGATGATTAGATGCAAGCACAGTAGGTATCGATTTGATCGACCGCAGAAATAAGCGTTTTTTTAAACAAATACAAAGCAGTACATCTGTTCACGGTGGGAGCGATTTCTACCCGCGCCGCGATTTTTATCGTGCAATTTTAGATTATATTATTCAGTCAATGCTCGGCGTTTGGGCCTTTACTGAATGCGACCTATACAGTTCTGTACTTGTGTTCGCACGTGCGGAAAAACCCGCCCGCGTTGGTGTCAGTATATCTTGCTTGGAATTTGATCGTAGAGATTTTTGTTTTAGAGCCTCTGTTATCTCAACATCATATTACAGGCACTGGTTAATAAGATGCACAATCAATAAACAATCAATAAAACAATAGAGAAAGGTGTCTGTGGTATGGTAGGAGGGTCCTGAGTTACAGATCACCCGGCTTTCGTTAAGTGGGTCTGCTGCGCCATGTTTTAAAACATGAAACATCAAGCGGGTCTGCTGCGCCATGTTTGGATGTTTTAAAAACATCATACACGAACCAATCAAATCGCTTCGTGTTTGATTTGCGGATGCCTGATTGGTTCATGTTTGATGTTTTAAAAACATCCAAACATGGCGCAGCAGACCCGACTTTAGTTGAAAAAAAAGCTGCTGTCAAATTTCAACCATAAACTGTCAAATGTCAATGATCTCTCATCTCATTATCTGTGGTTTGCCGCCGTGCCGAACGCATACAAACATTTTATTTGGTTTATTCTCTGTAAAATTTATCACCGCAATGGCAGATTCCACCGCGACCGATGTGACTAAAATGAAGGTAGTTGATTTACGCAAAGAGTTAAAATCACGTGGACTGACATATACAGGGGACAAAGCGGAATTAGTAGCTCGACTTCAGGCGGCTATGTCTCAAGATGACCACGGTGACATCAACTTGGATTCGGATGAAATTGACTCTGACGGCGTTTTGGAAGATGAAGATGATAAAAGCCAAGCTGACATACTTGATGATGCTGCAGTCGATACATTGAACGAAGAATTGGCGCTGTCTGAACAGGCATCTCCGGTTAAACCTACCACTGAGTCCAAGCCGCCGCGAACGCTCAAAAGAAGAATAACTTCGACAGAAACGTCTAAAGACAAATCGGAAGACAATAAATCTTCAGATAACAAGGAGTCCGCTTCAAAGAAAATTGTATTGAATAGAGCTATATCTATAACCTCTGCTCCTTCAGTTACTGTTGAAGATAAAGAAGATATTGTACAAACCGAGACAGACCCCTCTTCAAGTAATAAAATTAAAATAACTGCAGATATAGATACTAAAACAAGGCTGGAGTTAAGAGCCAAGAGATTTGGTTTGCCTGTAAAAATGAGTGAAGACGAGCGAAAAGAAGCTAGGAAACAAAGATTTGGTCAGAATGTGTCTGTAAAGAGTTCAACCATCACTGCTACGGATACTGGTACTCTATCTGAGAATATGGAGAAGCTCAAGAAAAGAGCTGAAAGATTTGGTCAGTCTGTCTCAAAAATAATGACTGATATTGAAAAAAAAGAAAAGCTGGAAAAACGCAAAGCTAAATTTGGTGAGTTGGCTTAATCACAGCTATGAATGCAAATTGTAAATAAGTTTTTGTGAATTCTTGTTATAAAGTAAAAACAAACGGTTCTCCAATTTCTTAGTAATGATTTCACATTTGCTTGTAAGCAAACTAATTTGACTAGAAGACCTGATGAATATCTTGTCTGTATTAAAAAGTTGTTAAAACAATTAATAATACTAAGTATGTTTTAAATCAGTTGTGACATTCAGTAATTAGTCAAATAAGTTATATTTAAGGTTAACATTTAGTTATAAATTGTGTATTTATGGGTACTCAATAAAAAATGACCAATAATTTGATGTATTATTAATTTAATATCTAACAATCTTGTCTTCATGGTTGCTAAAGGGCAGTTCTTGAAAATCACCAACCACAGATTCATTGTCAATAGGTGTTGTAACCACTTCTTCTTCTGATATGTTGGAATCTTGAGGTATGTGAATAGCGTACTCCATGTATGGTTCCTTATACAATAATGCCCATCGTTTTGCTATTTCTTTGCTCAATGATTTTCTAAATGCCATACAATGCATGTACTTAGCTTTTTCATACTTAATTCTATTAAAGCCTATAAGAGCCAAAGTATATCTCCAACATTTAATGATCTTGCTATTTGCACCAACATGTTTGGAATCAGGCGTGTTGATTATCAGGAGTCCACCGGGCTTCAAAATTCTGTAAGCTTTCTCACAAGCTAAGATTCTTAACTCAGTAGACGGTATGTATTCTAAAAGGAAGCAAAATGTAACAACATCAAAGGACTCTTCCTGCAATTCAGTTATCATTGATTCTTTCATAACATTGCAAGGACCAATATTTACATTCAGAAAGTCACATTGTAAGACAGTAGCATTGGCAGGGCATAGGTCAATTGCTAATACATCAAAAATGTCATACACTTTGAAAGGATTATAACAACTTCCTACATCTAAAAGCTTTATGGGTTCCGAAAATGATTCTTCAACATCCACCTGTAGATCTATTTTCTGAGAAATAAGTAGTTCTTTTTCTCCATATTTGATGTAAGAACTATTAATGAAATAATCACAGCAGAATTCAAATACCCATTTAATTCTTGATGTGGCTTCACTTGTTTCACTTTTACAATTACTTTCCCAGTGCGTAGTCGCTAGTTTCTGCATGTATTGTGCATATTTTGACAATGTATCTTCATTGTTACAATGATTCTGCCACGCAGTATCAGCTCCGAGTTTCAAGGTTGATTTTCTTAATGACAAATGAACATTCTTAATGTATTGGGCAAGTAACTTATGTTCTTCACTTGCCATGGTGAATCAATACTTCATTCATTCAGTCCTGGTGGTAAGTATGAATTATTTATGATAAGTAAATAACAGATGCGTAGTTTATACTGTAGACCTGGAGCAAAGTGAATCGGTAATTTGATCGATACACTGGAACAATTTATATTTACCAACTCCGACAGACCTATAAATATAACTGGATCTAGCAAACAACCAACCTCCCTAGAAATTTGTGGTATCTGAGTAGTCTGTGAATCTGACTCACAGACACAGAGTAATTTTTATTTATACTAGCTCACAGACTACTCTGCTCTACTAGCTCTGACTCTGCAAGACTGCTGTGAAACTAGAACTGGAAATGTGGTCTGGAAACATAGGTACATATTAGTCTATGCTGGAAACAACAAGTGCAACAACCTGACCTGTATGCACAGAACACATATACTCCTAACGGAGGCTGTATGTCAAAGAGTATAATAATCACAGAACACATATACTCCTAATAATAATAATATATATGTCAAGATGTCAAGTAGTGTCAATTTTTTTTTTTTTAAACTGGTGGACTTTGGCTGCGTTCCGAGTTACGATGTAATCGATTTGAGCGTGCTAGACCGTTCTGACTATGCGTTAGCGCGATAACGACATCCCGTGAATCGTCATAGATGACGTTGACTGTGTTGTTTTGAGTCGCATCTTTTCTAACTAACGTGGTTTTTTCGAAATTGTGCTTCTGGCTATCGTCGTAACCAACCAAAGAAGAAAAATAAATTTGTGGTGTATACACGAAGAAATAAGTAATGTTCATCGAGATATAAGTACAGTGGCCAGCACATCAAGCTACCCAAAACTGTCAAACTTTCCCAATCAAACTTGAACCTAATGCTTTAGCGATAAAGTTTAAAATCTACTAAATAAATTTGACAGATTTTAGTAGCTTGATGTGCTGGCCACTGTACTTATATCTCGATGGTAATGTTATAAGTTTTGACGTTGAGCGAGCACTGTAAGCGCGTTCACAACAATGACTAATAAAATAAATCGTAGTCATTGGTTCACAAGCGGTCCGAATTGATGACAGTTGTCTCCGCTCAGCTGTCATAATCGTAATAGCTAAATCGGAACGCAAAATATTGATGAGCGCTGTGATGACTTGTCTCAATCTGTCGATGTATCCCTTTCATTTTGACAAATCAACAATATTCATCACGTTGTGATCACGTAATCACGTTATTTGACCGTCAAGATCTCCCTTAGGGTCAGAGTAGAAAAATTACAGAGAAAAATGTCCGAGCAATAAACAGGTACTTACATGATTTTGAATTTTTGATCATGCACAAGATCTTAAAAAATCTTTAGAAAAAATATGTAATTACTGAAATCTGTTGTCTGTGCCGACCCTTATACGGGTCAGCTACTTAGATTTTGTGCCGTGCCTAAAAAATGACAGCACCGCTATATGACGGCCGCCATTTTCATGTCAGCCGTCAATTTATTGCGGAAATAATTCCATGTTTTTTTGCTGATTTGTGTAGTGAACCTATCAAAATGACTCCCTGGAGTATGGAGCAAGACAGAATTCTAATTGAATTTGTGCGTAATCAGGAAATATTATATAATATTAAAAGTAAAGATTTTAGAAAAATTCAGTTGAAACAATCATTGTGGTGTGAAGTTGGAAAAATTCTTAATAAGTCAGGTATCTACTCATCGTTTAAATATGTGCATAAGGAGGATGTTCCGATCGCCCGTCCATACATTTTTTGTTAGGATTATACGATAGGTAAACATAGTCTTTGTCATTTTGTCACTTCTAGCAGTCTCGGCTCCCGTAGGCCGCTTAGTAGGAGCCGCCCGTCCCCCTTTCTACTGATTTTGCCACGTAATCCTGCGTTTACTCCTACAAAATGTAAAAAACCCTGTCCGATCCGTGAGGGTGTTGAAGTATGACTGGTAATTTTCAGAAGGAAATAAAATATAGTTTAAAAAAACTAAAAAAACACGCTTACGAACTAAAAATCAGAAAATAACTTTTAATTTATATTTTATTCAACTGTTATAAATCGTCTAACTCAATATGTTTCAATAATTTTCAAAAATAAAATGAAAAGAAAAATTCATTGTAAAAAAGCGTGGGGTGCACGATATTGATTTTTGTAAATATTTAATTTGTAGTTATTTGTAAACGTAGAGTTAGTATAGAAATATGATCAAAAGCTTTTGCCGACGGCTTCGCCCGCGTGGTTGTCGGGAAATATCCTACGGGTACGACGTACGACTGGGATTAAAAGGAAGCGAAGCGATGATCGCCTACCTAATAGCCGAGGGAAAGGTTATTGAATTATTTTGGTAGGTACGCGTTATTTGAACCTTATGTCAAGGCATATATTAATCTAAATTAAATGCCTAATTTAAACATATTTTATTGGATAGGGATTAATACAATACCGGTCTAAATAGCTTCGGAATCAAAGTCTAAAAAAAAAACGACAGTATTGGCCCGAGCTACGCACGGGCCAATACTAATATGAATATCCTCCGGTAAAGCTCCCAGGCGGCCTGATTTTATGCGACATCAACAATAATCGTCATAATATATTTCAGCTAATTAACACAAAGCTTTAACCGTAAACCGTATAAGAATCCTTTCGGTAGTTTTTGAGTTTATCGCGTTCAGACAGACTGACGCGGCGGGGGGACTTTGATTTATAATACACTAGCTTCTCCCCGCGGCTTCACCCGCATGGTTACGATGGTCGCATACCTAATAGCCGAGGAAAACATCATTTACTCCTGGCCTAGCATTGCGCCGTATACTTATTTTGTTACGCGTAAATTACATTTGAATATGTGATATCTTTTAAGTACCTACCTACCTATTCATTTAAATAACATGTGAGGCATGTTTTTATCTTAATTAAATTTCCATTAAAATATTTTATTGGATAAGGCCGTATAAGCACGTGACCGTATAGGCGGTAATATGTACCGGTTAAAATAGCTTCGTAAATAACAATGAAACTTTTATCAAATTCTGGAAGATAAAAATGGTTAGATACTGTGCGGATTTTTTGTTGATATTTTTAAGCTATACAATCTTGTAGGACATTAATTTTATGTATCTCTTACGGTTTAATTACGCGGCGCACGCCAGCAAAGCTAGCAGTCGGCATGATTTTTTCCGACATCTTCAACAATCATCGTCATATTTCAATCAATTTACACAAAACCATAAGGGCCAGACGTCAGGGTAAGTTGTCAAATTGCCTAGTAAGATCCGCCGTTTTATCGAAACTTCTACAGCATTAATTTTGAAATAAATATATGTTAAAGTTGAGGATTAATGTTAGAAAATTTTCTCAATAGAAAAAAAATCGAAAGTTACCTCCAAACCAAACAATTTGTTTTTTTTTTAATAGCAGCGGTCTACCGCTGCTATTCAAAAAATACTTCAAATTAGCTCATAAAACTTGACACACTAACTGATCTAACTATAAAGCAGCGACTATGTTTTTTAGCTTTTGCCGATTTGGACCCGCCTCCGTCTCGCTCGCACTCAGTCCGCTAGTAGTACGGTGCCGGGTGCGAGCGAGATAAAAACCTGAGGTCTTGTGGGCTCTTAATTAAATGTATACACCTCAACCTTCCTCATGAATCACTCCGTCCAGTAGTGAAAATGCTTTCGGTAGATTTTGAGTTCAGACAGACAGACAATCGCGGCGGGGGGGACTTTGTTTTATAATATGTAAGGATAGTGCTCTTCACGGTATCCGGCGACAGCGACCCAGACTCACTAATGACTAGCAAAACCAAATTTGGTAGTTTTTGAGTTTATCGCGTTCAGACAGACAAACAGACAGTCAGTCGCGGAGCTAGGACTATATTTTATAATTATATAAGGATATGTACTGATAAGTATTTATGTTAAGATTTCAATATATGGCTATTGAAATTTCGATTTTTCACATCTGCCGGGCGTCCCGTGATGGCCAACGTTTTTTTAACCCCCGACGGAAAAAGAGGGGTGTTATAAGTTTAACGTGTGTATCTGTTCCCTCGTAGCTCCCAAACGGCTGAACCGATTTTGATTATTATTTTTTGTTTCAAAGGTATCTTGATCGAGTGTTCTTGAGTGCTCTTGTAAAAAAAAAAAAAAATATATTAGAAGAATATAGTAACCTTGAACCGATACTGCAGCATCACCTGGAATTGTGTCGGGGGTTATTTAAATTTTTAATTTTAACTTGTTAATATGTTTGTTATAGGTATCCAACCATGGCTTACTCTTTATTGAAAGACAAATAAACAATTCGCTTAGGGCAAAGTGCCTGAAATTATTTCTTTATTTTTATTTCAGATTTCGATTGTTCCAAGAGGTGGGCTTATGTAAGAGACTATTATATTCGACGCAAATGCAAAACTGGTACCAGCCGTACCGGGTCAAGCGGAGAAGCAGCCAAAAAGAGGGCTGACCTTCTATCATTTTTGGACAGCTTTACTTTAACTCAAAGAAACCGTGTTCCTAAAGATGAAGATGAGAACACGGGAGACCATAGTGAAACTATGGAATACGCTGAGGTTAACATTGAAACACCAGAATCCCATTATCAGGCACCAAGAGAAATGATGTACGAGGAGGACGAGACGTACACACAAGATAGTAATAATAGTGATGATGTTACTAACAATACTGTTAGCAAGGAATATAGTAATTTTAAAAGAGATAAGAAACCGAAAAACATTAGCTCACACTCTCTGGAGCGAAAACTGGTCCAAAATGAATTAGACGAAACAGACCTCTTCTTCCAGTCAATGGCAAAAATTGTAAAAAAGCTGCCTAGGTATGAACAAGCACATTTAAGAATGCAAATCGGGTCATTAATTGGTAATGCTGAATTGAGCTATATTTCAAGCAATTTGACTCATAACAGAGATTTGTCTCGAAAACAGAGTACTAGTGGCTTTCCAATCACATCGCCTAGTGCTAGTGATAAACCAGACGTAGTTCCCTCTCCTGAAGCTGGTTCAAGCGCAGTAAATGATCAGGGACAAAATATATTTCATTTCTCATTCAAACAAGAAGAAATTTAATATTAAATTATGTAAATAAACATTAAATATGGTTGTACGCGTGTACAGGTGTACCTATTCGCCTATTCCTACCATCCGGTATAGAGTATTCGCCAATTCTCAAAGCTATGAACGGATGGTGTTCGGAATCCCGAAATTCGGTACCTAAATAATATTGTATACGAATATCCTATGGTTAAGATGGACATAATATTATAGAATTGAACCCATGTTTCTTGATTCCATTGCGTTATCCCAGAAGATTGCGAACAAAAACGAGCGTAAAAATAAACAATATAAAAAATAGGTATCTGAAAGTTGTATGTGATGTATAACGAAGCCATCGTTATACATAGGCCGATGGGTTGCGAAAGGAAGAACAAACGCGCGTTCGCCAGAAGCCATCACTAAAGACTTCACATGGCAAAAGTCCAAAAGTCGTGTCCAAGTGTCGTCATTAAATCACGAATTTTGATGTTTGTATTAAGAATATTATTTGATTGGAATAGGCTAGTGTTTTTCAATGTTATTGATTTCGCCACCCCCGTACAGGTTGAAAATTTTTGGCGACCCTCCTTGTTAGACAGACAACGAATTTATAAATGAAAATACTACGATAATGATTTTCTTTATTTTGATACCTTTACTTACATACCTGTGTGAACTGACATTCTCTTCAATGGTGGACATTAAAACTAAAAAGAGAAATAGACTTCAATTAGTAAAAGATTTAATCGTTAACGTTTCAAAAATAGCACCACGATTTGATACATTTTTGAAAATTCAACAAGCCCATCCTTCTCACTAAAATTGTGTTTTTATTGAAGTCTTCCTTGCCTTTTTGCTTCTGCCGGCGACCCCCCGACTAAGGTTTCGCGAACCCGTGTGGGGTCGCGACCCACAGATTGAAAAACACTGGAATAGGCTATCTGTCACATTTATGCTGCTTATAAAGTACCTGATTTGATTATTGTGATTGTGTGTGTATATAAAATGTTGTCCATGTTAATAAAATGTCTTTCCATGGAGTTTCTTGTCCTTCTCCATAAAGACCGTTCTAAATTTATTTTTTTATTTTTATTCTGAACAATTCGGAAAATCTCAGCTTTACATTTTTTTAATGATAAGGGACCCCTTCGCTTTACCTCATTTGCCTTTGGACCACTACGTTTGATACACCCTGTATATACACGTATAGTTTTTTACTCCCTCCGCACCTTTCTAACACATGCTTGAATCGCAATCTTTGTTTTGTCAAGTCTATTTTGGAATTTTGTATTTTTGTTTCTCTTGATAAGTCGTATGTATGTAGCACTGAAGTAACCTTGATTGTTTCGATTTTAACTGACTTTATTGTAGGATTTACATTAACTAATTATAAAATAAAAACTCTTATGACCCGCGACCAACACATTCTGCGGATCCTTGATATTTCCCAAATATAAAATATTGTTTCATGTTTCACTAGCCTCGGCTGTAGTCAATAATCAGTCGTTCTGCAACATGGAAGAAATAAAACAAATTATGGGCATGGTTGCTATTAATTTAGTAAATGAAATACATCTGTAATATTATAGAATTTAATTAGGGTACATACAAACATTTTGTAATGTTGGAGTATAATAATCAAACTAATAAGCACTTTGTTTGAGTAGCTAGTGAAAATTTGTGGGTAAGTATGTTTTCAACTGTTTTATAAAAATAACTTTAGAGAGGAGTCAGTGTTTACCGTGAAATATGTTAATAAGTTGCTGAATAAATTAAAACAATACCTATACTTTATATAAGATAAATACAATAATTATTTTAATAACGATCCTAAACGACGTCAAACTTTAATGAATGACCGTTGTCAATATTTATTATTAATTAATTTTGAATAATCTGCGAGTTTGCGAATTATTTAAACTTATCTAATCTTAATGCAAATGCAATTCGATAGGACTCCTCTCGTACGATAATAATTTAATAACGACGCCCTATGCATATCATTATTCTTTTAAATTTAATCGTAGTTAAATCGATTAAAACATTCCATCACTATTAATTCTCTACGATAAAGGAAATCACACGGATATTTCGAAAGCCAACAAAACAAACAAAAGCGTCCACTAATAAGTGTTAGCGTAAAACAAAGAAACGAGTCCAGGTAACGGTGCGTCACCGGCCGACGCCGACCGACACCGCCGCGCGGCGCGCCCGCGACTCCATATTTACAACGGATAAACACTAACAACATCGACGGCCACAAACTTTACCCCTCAAGTGCGATCGCGACCGGCGCGCCGGACACGGACCGCGGCCGGCCGCGCGATCGTGGACTACCGTAACATCTAACGAGTAAACATCGAATAGTTTCATCCACCGACGTCCATCCGCGGCGGGCTCGGGCGGCGCGGCCCGCAGCCGGCGGTCGCGGGCGGGGCGGGCCGCGGCCGCCTGCCGGGCCGCCAGGCCGCAGTCGCGGGTCGGCCGGGCCGCGGGCCGGTCCTACCTGCCCTCGGGCAGCTGCCGCGCCGCCGCGTGCGCGCGCGCCGCCGCCTCCTGCGGGGCACACGGGTCAGACACTATCACACGCGCGGGCGCTCGGCGCAGTCGGAGCGACACGGTACCTTGGTGCGCGGCTGCGGCTTGACGCGCAGCATGGCGGCGGGCGGCGCGGGAGCGGGCGCGGCGCGCGGCGCGGGCGGCACGGGCGGCGCGGCCGGCGCGGGCGGGCGCGGCGCGGGCGCGGCGCGGCCCAGCGACGCCAGCACCAGGCCGCGCAGCAGCGCCGAGCGGCTCTCCGCCTCGGGGCCCGCCTGGCTGTCGCTGGCGCCTGTGCGGGAGACGAGCGTTTAGAGAGGCGGGGCGGGGCGCGGGATGCGGGGTGCGGGACGGCGGTACTCACCGAGGAAGCCGGAGAGGAGAAACTGCGAGTCGCTGGGCTCGGGCTGCGGCATGGGCTGCGCGGCGGCGGGCATGGGCGCGGGCGGCGGCGCGGCGCCGGCCGAGCCCGCCGCGCCTCCGCCGCGCCGCGGCAGGCGCTCCAGCTGCTGCCGGGCCGCCTGTCGGTGATTAAACTATAATTAATAAAATTGGATTTAACGTTAATTGATACAATTTTCAGAAAAATTAAATGTTTTGCAATGGGACAATGTACGCTTAGCGAGGTATATAGATGGCACCAGCACAAACAGTAAATAGAACGTCTAATGGCTTGTGTAAGTACCTATTTTAAAAATTACTAGATTTTTGGAGTTATTAAGTTTTGCAAAATCGTGGCATCGTATGGCTATTTAAAAATTAAAGATTTAATCAATCTATTGAAAATAGTACTTTATTAGTTCGCTAATCACGAGGAAATTAATGGTACGTTACGTACGTATTAATGTTTAGGTTTTACTAAAAAAAAAACAAAAAAAACAAAACCTACTAAGCGAATGTTCATGAAGCTAGCGCCACTAGTTGTGAAACGGTATTCTCTTTCATTAAATGAGTAATAAACGAAGCAGAGGAGGATGTTAAGATCGTAGCAAGTGCCGTTCAGTAGTTAGTAGAGTTTATGTTTGTATGTATATGTGTATGTAAATGAGTAACAGAATGATTGGTTCTGACCGTGGCCTGTTGTCGTTCCAACTGCAGCTGCATCTGTAGCTGCTGCAGCTGGCTGGGCGTGCCGGGCTGGCCGGCGCCGCGCCTCACGCCCGACAGCTGCGACAGCAGCTCGGCGATGGGGTCCACCACGGCGTCGCGCGACGACGGCGACAGCGACGAGATGCCGCCGCCCGTGCTGCAATAAACAATCATTAGAAAAATTTACTTAGCTGCAAAGTTGTAACTTATCAATATCACTCATCTGCCTAGCCCTTTAATTAGGATGCAGCGATAGCCCTTGGTAAGACTGCTAGTCACGACTTCTGACTATCTGTAATGACTGTCAAAAGACCCACACTTGCATTTTAATCTAGGTTAATAAAGTAGATTAAAATAGATGTGAGTCTGTGCAATTAATTGGTAGCATGCTGGCTGCCACTGTAGCCTGCATGATATTACAGAGGATCTGCAATCATCAAATGACATGCTTTCATGAAAGTCATTAAATGGAGCCTAATAACTCAAATTCTGTAAATACATAATATTTTTTATGCTCGCTACCACTGCGGATCCACCTTAATATTGTGCTAGGATATGTTTGACCCTATAAAGGTCCTGGCATAATAACCCACAGCGCAATGAAGCCTCAAAAAAATAGAAACAAAAAAGTAGTAGAAAAAGTACTTGAAGAGTACCTAATTAAAGAGTAGGAATAGCTGTTACCTAAACTGCATGTTGGTGCGTCTGGCGCGACTCACGCCGCGGCCTGAGTGCGGCATGCGTCGGACGCCACCGTGCCTGATACCGCTTGGTTCATCGTGCAGCGTGGTTAAGGAATTCATTCATCAGACAACACAAATATAAAAATACAAAAAAGTAAAATACGCAAATATGATGGGTTAGGTCATAAGACTTGATTTTTTTAAATATTGTAAACAATATAAAAACAAAACAGATTATTTGAAATAAATGCTTTGAGTTTGAATTTAACTAAATAAATAAAAGCAATGCTAGGACTCCTATCCAGCTCATTTAACCCTGTTTCATTATAGCAGAATATCAAGAATACCTGTAAGAAAACGTTATGCTTATGATATTGAAAAAAGGATATCAGAAATGAAATGAGATCTCTAGGACCAGTCCTATGCTCCAGGGTAAGATGTCCTGCAAAGTCATCAGTCACGAAATTTGGTTCCCCACCAGGCATCGAAGCGCATACTGGGCAGACCACCTGTACACAAAAACTAATTATTAAACAATATTCACAGATAATAAAAGAAATAAGAAAAAAAACAGGTTCACTTTATTTTAGGTACAGTATATATGATATTAGGCACAGTCAACGGCACATCACATTTTAACAACCAGAAGCAACCTTACTGCTTTGATTTCAAAGCACTGCCAAACTTCATTTGTTACTATGGATATGTAGTTGACTGTAATAGGACTACAAGCACATTTCATCAGTGAAGAAATATGAAAGTATGAAAATGTATGGGAATGCAATGAATAAGATTCCAACTTTTTTTTCAGACATTTGAATATCACCGTATGATACTTACAGCCAGCGTAGTATCTGCATGCTCTGCCGTAACATGCTCCATGAGCGCTGTGTCAGTGAAGCCCATCCGATTGCAGAATGGACATGTGTATGCCTGAGGCTGTTCCAAAGTTAGTGCCTCTCCACCATAGTACAGATCTGAAGGTGATATGGAATCATATGAAATAAATACTTTTAGATGTAAATGCTCACATTTTCTAAAACCTAGTATAATAAGATTTGGCATCATGATGAGATGATAACATCCATGCATTGATGTCTGAAATTATAGCTTCATTGTTTTATTTTCTATTCCTTTTAGGAAAAACATGATAAATTCATGAAGCTTGTTTTCAAAAACATTTCATAGAATGTTTGTTGGCTAAGATAGTAGTAAGGCTAAGATTGTTTTTATTAATCAAGCAATGAAAAATGGAACCAACAGTGACCAGTCTTTTGAGAAAGTGAGAATGAAATTATTTTACAGAAGTTTGTTGCATGGTTTTATTGGATGAACAGATAATAAGCACAGGATTCTTATAGGAATTTTATTAGTGTAAAGCAGCTTTGTTAGTGATTTAAAATGTTTTCTTTTATAAATCGTCATTGAGAATTCTATATTGTATTAGTTGTAATGGAAATCTATGGTAATGTTTGATAAATAAATTCTAGGCCATTTTTCCATAGAAATTTCTTTGTCTTATTATAATATAATACAATGATATTTATACAATGTCATTTACCTTTATATGTTAATTGTATTGTTTATAAACAGAGGCCTAAGAAGTACATTTTCAAAATTTCCAACCATCTTCATTTTATTTCAAATAGGACTCAAAAGTTTTTTTCATGACATACTTATGGTTAAACAACATTTTGTTTGGTGTTCTAAAAATGTATGTCATACACAAAGATAACAATATTTCAGTTGTTGTTGTGTTGTTAGGAGTTTAAAAGAATACTATCTCTGTTTTTAACCTTGCAGAGGTATTATATACAAGCATTTGGCATATAAGACGCAGTCAAATATATATAGCACTATAAATAGGTCTCACCAAAGTCACTTCTAGATAGAATGCATTGCATGGGATGCTCTGTAGTGTGTTGGTTTGTGGTAGCGCCGGACTCATAGCAGGCTGCACACAAGTCATAGTCGATGCAAATCAAACATTTGTATCGTCGTCCCCTGAAGTTATTTTTCAAACAAGAATCACAGCTGACTCCTGAAAATATGTCAATACACAAAATACAACAACAATTCGTTATTTCCTTTAAATTTATGACAATGACATGAAAATTGAATGTATAAATCGTATAATTACGCTATGATGTCAATATTTTCCTATTTTTTTGCAATGAAATTCGCAGTGACAATAGCATCGAACAAATTTTGATTATCATTACCCACCTTCATGGCGATTCATTTTCGCCAGAAAATGTCGTCGAAACAGACACTTCTTGGCACCAGGATTACCGGTACTTTATGAGGTATTTATATTACTAATCTAAAATAAGTAGCACAACATATAATATATTAAAATACAAGATTTTTAACAAAAATTTCCAAGCAAACCTAACCCAACCAGGCCATAATGACGTCACATAAATGAATGAACCATCGATATAGCTTTTTCTTTTCATTATCAGGCAACGGCATTGCTTACTCAGCTTTTACTGTCACGCTTTACTGCAAATTATCGATCAAATATTTTTCGTTAATCATAGTAAACTGAAATGATATATAATAATTTATTCATTTATTAAAATCGCACTTAATTTTCTAACCAAAACTGGTTTCCATTCTATTCTGTGGTTACAGAAGTATGTTCTGAAGTTGTAATCATTGTTGTGATAAGTCCTTGAAGCTCTCAGTTGTATTCCTTTAACTGAACTTTAATTATCCATTTCGTGCTTAGAAATGGTCTAAGATACCGTGACCTTACAAGTTTAGGAAATCCCCAAATAAGAAAGATTCCCCAGTTACTACACTGACTATGGAACGACCGGTTTTTGATAACACAAAGTTACATTTAATATTGTGGCGCGCAAACTGCATTATTGTTAGGATATTGTGTGTACCTATTATTCTATTAAATGTTAGCAATCACAATTTTATTGTTTTGTGTTGCGTAAAAAGCGCCGCTAATCAGCGCTCTGCCTTAGGAATTTAGTTCTATTAGTTAGTCGAATCGATGTGTTGGTTCCAACACCATAGACAGCAGAAAGATAAAAAAGAATGACATCTCTAAACAGCAACAAGAAGACAAGACATGACATTTTTGACAGCTATTTTAAAAAATAACTTTCGTTTCCATTCGTTTCCCTCATTTTTGCATTTTTGTTGAGTCCTGTCTGTAAATTTGATTTAAAATAAAGTGATTTTGCTCGTGCATCTGCAAGATAATAAATCGATGCAGTGAAGAAAACTAAATAAACGCAGTATATTACATGTTTTGCCTTTCAGTCTTTTTTATTACCTATCTTTTTGCGCGGGAATCGCGGGGTTATTCAGTGTAATGAAATAGGATTTTTAATAATAGAGAAAATGACTGATGCGCTGTGCCATTTAGTTGTAGATGGAAACGAGGTTTTGGAATTTAAGCTGGGTAAGAATTTTGTATTCAGACACAACATATTAAAGCTAAACATATCTGTTCTACTCGACCATGACCAAATGGCCAATAAATAACTATGTAATTGTATAGTTTTGTATATTCCTTTCAAAGGACCTGTCTCACCAGTAACCAGTTGTTGGTAACAGTAGGCACAATTTGTTCATTCTCTTTCTGTTAACATTTTCAGTGAGATCTGTAGATGATCTGGAGAATGATGACACAAGTTTCGGTCCTGAGATGTGTCACCAGGTGTTCGGGGAGAACGAAAACATATTTGGCTATACAGACTTGCACATCAGACTTTATTATAGCGCAGGAAGTCTGCAGACATATCTTGGAATTGAATACACAGAAAAGGTATTAGAGTTTATAGTATGTTTTTTTAATGTTCTATTACATGTGCTGTCACTTTTACAGGATTAAAAAACTTGTTTTGGTTTTAAACTTTCAATACAAGTCTATCAGGAGTGCAAGCTTGTCAAATTGTCAACTGTGTCCATTTTGTGTTTTTGTTTAGCTACAATAAGCTTCTTACATTTTAATAACTTTTATTATCACACAGTGTGCAAAGTATGCATCAGTTATTCATACATTAGTATTGGCATATTTGAAACATATCAATAACACTGGTACTATTAAATTAAATGTTCAAGTGTTGTTCTTGGGAGGTTATATTGTAGTTATAGTTACTAACTACAGATCTAATGTATTTACAGATTGAACCAAATAAATCTGAAGGTATGAAACCAGATGATGTTGAAGGTGCCTTGACTAAAGTGTTAGCACCAGGATATGTCTCCAATTTGGACCACTTTGTGTCTATACTAAAGAAAGATGAGTCATTTACACCCCACGGGCAGTTGATACATGCCTTCTCAGTTGAGCCTTGTAAGTAAATAAGTTGTATTTAAATATATTTAACTTTATGCAAGATTGCTAGTGATTTAAGCCAGTCATTTGTGGTAAAAGGTTATACTATGTAGTTGTCACTTACAGCAAATTGTCAGAGTATTGAGCGTCACTGGTTTACTTAGTCCATTGAACTTTGTTATGAGTTTGTTGACCAACATGCAATGTAAATAAAATAACTTTGTACATAAAAAGTAGTAGGGTAGGTATTATGATCAAAGTAACAGGCAAATGGAATACATACATTCTTTGTTATCAATGGTTCATATTTTCTGCAAATTTGGACTATAGCCATATTATTTGAGAAAAAGTTGTGACAATATTACACTATTGATCCATAACGGTGGCAATCAGCTGTTGGCTGGCAAAGTTCTTCACTTCCTCTTCTTAGTTGCTTTTTCGCATCTGAGCAGCATCACTTCAATGGGTAATTTGCATCAAATGGACTATCCAGACTACTCAGTCATGTGTTATGTATTGCTATGATGTTTATTAACTCTTCTCGGTGCCATCTACATGCATAAGTTAGGATTTGAAATATTATTATGTATGTTAACAGTTCACAGAGCCTTTGGATTCACATATTTTCATTTTGTTTAAAGTTGACGGTGGTGAGAAGCGATTGTTTGAAGTGTTCTACTCTGAAACATCTACCCCTGGCTTCCTGGCATTCCATGAGAGGCTACAGACCTTCTTGTTGTGGTATGTGGATGCAGCATCATTCATTGATGTGGATGATGATCAGTGGACATTCTTCACAGTGTAAGTATTATTTGGACAAATCTTTATATACAAAGAATGATTGGGATGATCAATACAATCCCTTAACCTCACTGATTTATCTGCACAGCATTTATAAGCCATGAGGCTGTCTCATTATAACACATGCTATTTTAGATTGTGATTAATTCTGATACCTCCATCATGTTTTATCAGATTTTAATAGTTTTCTAGCTGTAGGTAGTAGTATAAGCTATACTTACATTAACCTATAAAGTTGCTTACTGTATTACCTGGTCAAAAAACAAATTTTCTATTCTATTAATACCCTCTACTTTTAATATGAATGAGGTAATGCTATACTGTCACGTCAACCATGCATGGTTTCAGATTCGAGAAGTTCCAGTCAAGTGAAGGCGGCGCCCGCTACGCGACGGCTGCGTACGCGACGGTGTACCGCTACTACGCGTACCCACGTCACTCGCGCCCGCGCATCTCGCAGGTTCTAACGTTGCCGCCGTTCAGGAAGCTTGGCCTCTGTGCGCAACTATTGCAGGTTAGCTTTTGGTCACTATGTTTATCTATATTCATACTAATAGAAACTTTATCTGTTACCTGTTCACGCTTTAACAGCTGAGCGGATTTTAATGAAATTTTTCACAGATAGACTATGACTTGAGTTAGGACTTGGGATAATTTTTATTCCGGTAGTATGTTCCCGAGGGGTAATGACTGCCCTCCACTTCCCATCGGTGTCTCAGTGGCACTATGGAAATATTTTTCGAGGTTCATACTCTGAGTGGGTTTAACGAGGGGTAGAGATGTACCTGGATGGTAATCGGTCAGATTGAGCTTAGCAAGACCGACCCACAGGTACGTAACAAAGACGGCTTACAAGCACATTTTCTAAAACTTAGGCTGCATACTACAGTTCACATGTGAAAGAAGTGGCAGATTGCAGCACGTAAATAAAATATTACACATCTGCGTGGGTACTGCCGCGATGCAGTAACGAGGCATAGAATTGATATGTATGGCGTGGTGTGTTGGCACAGTGCCATCTTCGTTCATAGCTACCTGAACTATTAAATTGGTATTAGTTAATTTTCTGCATGTTTGTTTTGAATATGTAATGTATGCAATTTATTTGTTTCAGGCTGTTTATTCCCACTTTATAATACAGCCAGAAGTAGTAGACATTACAGTGGAGGATCCATCACAAGACTTTCAGAGAATTAGAGATTACGTTGATGCTAAGAACTGCAGTGATTTACCAGCTTATCACCCTATGAAACTACTTCAAGGGTAACTATTATAAATTAATCTATTTATTCTGCAGTCTATGGGTTGAATAAAATTACATAGCAAAGAAAAAGAAAGAATTCTTCATGAATTAGCAACGAAGCTGGACATATTATATGCTCCAATATGACTCCAATGCTATGAGCTAGTGCTGGGATTTTGAGCGAAAGTTAGATTATCGAAAATATAATATTATGCCCTCGAAACTAGCAGGGCAACGAAGTAGTTCACTAAGTTGTACCAAAACAATTGTTTTTATAGAAAACGTGTTGCGCCGACCCCATGTAACATGAAACAAGGGCAGAAAGTTGATAATTTTAATCTTTTCAGGTTCTCTCAAGACATGGCGAACCAAGCTAGTAACAAGTTCAAGATCAACAAGAAACAATCGCGGCGCGTGTATGAGATCCTCCGCTTGAAAAACACCAACACCTCTGATAAGACTGCCTACTTGAACTACAGGCTTGACGTTAAAAATAGACTCAATGCGCCTTTCCAGGTATGATATAATTGATTGTTCTGTTTTATACTACAAACTAGCTTTTGCCCGCGGCTTCGCCTGCCTGGATGTCGGAAAATATCAAACCATAACGTACTACCGGGATTACATACCTAATAACCGAGGAAAAGGTCATTTACTGTGGGCGCTGCGCCCGCCGCCGTCAACCATAATAATTTTAATCTAAAGATCTAGTATATTGTCGAGGCATGTATATTTTAATCTAAATAAAATGCTCAATTTAAATAACATAATTTATATTTCATTGGATAAGGATTAATATAATACCGGTCAAAATAGCTTCGGAAATAATGAAATTTTTATCAAATTCTGAAAGATGAAAATGGTTACTGCGGGTTATCCTTAGAAGATAGACATATGCTATCGCGGACTTTTTCGTTGAACTTTTTAAGATGAACAATGCTGTAGATTTGTAGAACATTAATTTTATGAATCTCTTACGGTATACGCGGCGCACGCCAGTAAAGCTCCTAGTCGGCATGATTTTTTCCGACATCTTCAACATTAATCGTCGTATTTCAGCCAATTTACAAGAAACCGTATGAATTATACACCTAAACTTTCCTCATGAATCACTCCGTCCATTGGTGAAAACCGTTTGAAAATCTGTTCGGTAGTTATGTGAGTTTATCGCGAACGGACAGACAGACAGACGCGGCGGCGGACTTAGTTTATAATAATTATGTAAGGATTGTCTCTCTTATCAGGCTGTAGGCGTCGCTGCTGTAGTGCTGAACATGTGTCTACCTGTTAACATGATTGATGTTTAGCATTTTCTGAGGGGTTCATGGCACACTAATGTTTTTTAAATTATTTTATCTCATGTGATTTTTTTATTTATTAAATGGTTTGGCTGTGGGTATATTAGGCAGGTAATTAACCTGAAAATATATGAATTAATTTTATTGATGAACTTTTTCATTTATAAAGAAACAAGACTCAAGTCTGACCTTTGTAAAAATGTATAAAATGGGTATTGTTTACAGAAAAAGAAATTAGAAATGAAAAAATTGCAAAAGGTGTTAAAGCCTGAAGAATACGCAGCCACAGTGAGTGCCACGGGCCTGAGCGAGACGCACGGCCGCTTGGCTAATCAATACCTTGCGTTGGAGCAGGAATACCGGCGCGTCATACACAGGATGGAACAGGACTAAACACTCTCTTCATGATTTTATGATCCATTGTTTAACGGCGCCATACACTTTACTAAACGCCAAGACTCGTGACAGCCGCAGTTATTAGTAGGACGGTGAATATTACGGAATTTGTTAAAGCTGTATCCTGAGTAGTGTCATCTAGTTCCTGCATTTAATGATCACGGCTGGCTCGAAAGTTGGCGCATACTATGCACCATGAATTTGTGAAAAGTAGCTGGTACCGCATTCCAATGGCAAGTAGAACCTACTTATTACTTGTCAGGTCGTGCTGCATCTATCGGTGTATAGCGCCCTTATTTAGTGGTACTGATAACCATAGGTTCCATTGCACATACTACAATCACATTTTTTATGTTTGTTTCATTTACTTGTAAGAATTTTGTATTATTGCGAAGAATTAAATTGTTGGTGATAAAGACCTGGTCTTGCTCATTTTAAGGATCTAGTTTTAATATAATTTTTCAATTATTTCAATTAATTTTTTTGAATTTAAATTATTATTATTGATATAAATCTCAGTACTATTGTCAGTTTAACAAGTTACTTTGATCTCAGGTTGAGTGTTGAATACCATTGCCAACCAGATCATACTTTTTGTTAGGGAGTTATTAAAATTGAAATGTGTATGCAAACATTCTCAAAAAATTGTGGCTTAGCTATGGTAACACCTGGTTAAAAACCAATTATAGATAAGGTGTTTTGTTCAAAGTAGAGTACATTATGTTTGGTAAAACATTTTAATGTTTCTTGTGTGCCTTATGAACACAACACGCCTTAAATGTAATTTCGTTAAGGTGAATTATGTCTTATTACTTTTAAGTTTCAATACAGTTAATGAACATTTCTGATTCACGACCTAAATATCTCAAAAATCGTTTTTTTTTTATTGAAGTTTGAATGTAATTTTTCAAAATAAAACACTTGATTTTAAATTATATTTATTTCTTTTTATGGTTGTCCACTAAATAAAATGCGGTACTATTAATTAATATGTGTGTTAAACATTGTACGTAAATGGTTCTATGGGTACTAAATGTCACTCATGTGTAAGAATATCTGAAATTACATAATCATTATTATAGAACCACGCTGGCTATTTTTCTAGTCTCAAACTACACTGTACTTATTATAATAATCATATTATGATGACAATATCTACGTATTCGAAACATTGATCAGTGCAAACGTTCAAGCGGCCGCACTGATCGAAGTTTACCAACTACATTTATTATATTGATATAGTGTGTAATAATGTGCAATTTGCTTCAGAACGACAGCCAATAGCTTCCAAGCGCAAGAACAATCGGCATTCTGCATAATGCGCAACACAGCACGCACAGTAAATGATAATAACGAGCTGAAACACTAAAACTATTGCCACAGTGTAAATACCTAATCCAAACAGTACTTCATTGGCTTAGATCAATCTCTAACCATTAGATAGTCGACTGCATTCTAATGATAGCTCAGAGTTAACATTCGGACACAGCTCCGCTACGACTATTGTGATCACAAAATGAAGTCCGAGAATGAATGATAAAGTCACAGTATGAGGACCGAAAAACTATTGCTATAAGATGCAGCACAAAGTTGAAAAATTAAAAGTAGGCTAGTCCAACTATAACGACTATCCCCTACCCAATAATAATAATCATACCGGGTTCCCTATTGTGCATTGATAGGCCAGTGCTAATAATTAACAAGGTCCCAATTACAACCACTACATAATACTGACAAACGTTTCCTACAAGAAAATAGTACCCTACTTACTTTAAACTCAGACACCACTTTCGAACATTGACACGTTTAAAAAAAATCGTAATCACTCCCAAAACCCTGGCAGTTTGCTTCAACGACGATCGGTCTGTACGGCAATCTGGGTGAAGCTTGTTTTCTGTATTTTGGGATCCTGTACCGAAAGTAGCAGAAACTCCACGCTCAGAAGTAGTGTCTGGGTTAAGGCGTGTATTCAACATGAGAACTTTGAAATACATTATTTCAACATTATGTCTCCTAATGAAGGCGTTACAATAAGTCACTCGTTTACAATATTGATTGTTTTCTAGTAATCTCAATATTACTAGCAGATAGTATGAAATTCGCTGCTATATTATCAAAATATTGTTAAAAAGAGATTCAAGAGGAAAGCGTGTTCGTATTTTTGATAATATAATAGCCAATCCTAAACACCGCTGACATGTTCATGTTTTGTTTCAATTTTGGACGGTGGCGAATAAACAATTTTCTTTTGAATTAATTTCGACTCGTAAAAAATATTCAGCGATAAGTTTTTAACATTTTGGAATGTAAAGTATCTCAATAGAGAGCAAATTAGTTGTTCTAATGAGTTTCCGTATCCGTTATTAGTTTAATGCGAGCGCGACATGTTGTCTGCCACGTAGTACACCTCGCCGAACCATTCGCTATGCTCGTCCAAATATCTGTGGAATAAACACAATTATTTAAGTTAATCTTTTTCTGGGCAAAACATTTACGCATATTGTGAATAGTTTTATGTTGTTCACTTACTGCACGAACATATCGATGTGCTTGAGAATCAACTTTAGTTTAAAGTCAGGCATCTGAGTCGCGTTCAAAAAGTCTGGCAATTTCACTGGAATTAAGAAAACACTTATTTAAGTTGTGGTTGACTTGAGTTTAAGTATTGTGATAAAATAAATATAAAAAATAAATTACCGAAGAGTCTGGCAAGATGAATGGCACCATACACGCGGCATGGCAAATGTTCGGTTCCTTCGCGGGGAATAATCTGCCACTTCGCCACCTGACAATAAAAACACTGGCATGTAAAAAGTCTGCTCAGAATACAAAGCCAAAGTAGAATGGCTAGGGTGCAATATGGGCTTTAGTGTTTTCAGTTTTTTTATACATCATTCAAAATGCAACACGTCGAATTTTATCAAATGATTATTGTCAATCGTTCGAAGATGACAGAAACAGTGGTGCATGAGTGGTCCTAAGGTCGCTGATATTAATTTAAAGTGGATAACACCCCTTCGTTTCTGGACCCACCTTATCAAGCAGCAGTGACAGCGGCGTGCGCGTGGTGGTGGGTGCAGGAGTCGCCTGCGTGGGCCGCGCCCAGCACTCGCTCAGAGAGGACCCGCTGCTACCGACGCTGAAACGCAATAAATATTAAATATATAATTATTAAAAAAAAAAAATGTAAAATGCAGTATAAATCTTAGAAATAATGTAATTATTACAAAGTTTAATGCTGTATTAGGATAAACCTATATCACACACAGGTGGCATGAGTACATAGGCAATACATAAGACCCGATAAGTAAATGATATTAGCAGGGTCGCCTATGCGAAAGCAGGTTCAGGTTCAGTTTATAAAACAGTCAGTCAAACATGATGCGAAGTTAGTACTTACTTTGTTGGAAGAAAAAGGAAGGTGACCTTATTTCAGAAAAAAAATATTCATTATACAGGGATATTTAATTTTATGCCAGGAAAAAAAGAAGCGTAAGTTTATTTTTTACAAAGACAGTTTGCTCATAACTGTTTACAGGCGAGACCTATCCAGAAGCATTTGCAGCTGTTAGAACATAGTAACTGGACACAATTTGACAAGATTTTTACCTGGATGACATAGTTTCGAACAACCTCGGCTCGCCGGCTGATGTTGATGGAGTCGGCTCCTCATTTTCCGATTGTGACACCACTGACTTGTGAGAACGGAGCCTGAAAACAATGCGTTACTAAAATATGACTACCGAATGGAAAAAAATGTAATCCAACTGCTGTGTGACTCCATCACGCTTTAACGGCTATGCGGATTTGGATGAAACTTGGTACGTAAATAGAACATGTTCTTATTAAAACACTAGCTGCTGCCCGCGGCTTCGCCCGCGTGAGTGTCGGAAATTACCCCATACATCCCCATGGGTTTTAAGTATAAATATTGAGTTTCGAGTTAATCGGACAGCGCGTTAAAATTCTTCCATACAAACACTGACACCCCCCAATCCCCCTTTAGGGGGTAATTTAGACGAAGGAGGAGGCGGAGCGCGTGAGGGAGAGGCAAAGTTCGCGCCCTCACGCGCCTAGCCGCCGTAGGAGACGCCCTGGGCGTCGGGACTCCTTGGAGGATTCCCGGCCACCGTAGGCGCGGGCTTGCGGGCGGTGAGCAATGCCGATGACCAGGCCCGGGTCGACGGCGCGTCGTGTTCCACGCGCGCCTCAAAGAGATGTCAGCAAAACTGACGGGGTCCGCTAGGACCGTTGCCCGCCGGGGTTGCGGGTAGTCCTAAGGGGAAACCGTGGCCCCTGGCATGGCAAGGGAAGGAACACGGGTAGGTTTTAGTCAGTAAAAGTCTGACACGCCCTCCCGCTCCGCCCAGAGCGGGAGAAGTCATTGGATGATTTCCCACCCAAAAAAAAAAAAAAAAGGGGGTAATTTAGAAAAACAAAAAACTTCAAACTTTATAATTTATTTAGATAACTATTCGTGCGAAGTTTCGTGTTTATTACCTCAAGGAATAAGATTTTTCATACAAACTTTCATCCCTTATTTTACCCCCTTAGGGGTTGAATTTCGAAAAATCCTGATACACGTTAGTCTTAATTTTTGGGTTTAAGTATAAATATTGAGTTTCGAGTTAATCGGACAGCGCGTTAAAATTCTTCCATACAAACTTTGACACCCCCCAACCGTAGGATAGGATACTTTTCCGGGATAAAAAGTACCCAGTGTGGTGCCCAGGATATTAAAGAATAATTATACCAAGTTTCATCGTAATCGAACCGGTAGTTTTTGCGTGATACTTGAACAAACAGACAGACAGACAGACAGACAGACAGACAGAAAGACAGACAGACAGACAGACAAAAAAAAAATTAATCACACTTTTGGGTTCGGTGTCGGTCTAGTAACACCCCCTGCTATTTTTTTTTTTATATTTTCAATGTACAGAATTTTCACTTCTACAGATTTATTATAAGTATAGATATAGAAGATAAGATATATCTCGTATAATTTTATTTGGTAACATGAAGAAGCTTCCAGATTGGAGTGAAACCGTGGGCGACAGTTAGGCGCTTTGCAGACGATGGAAAAAAATTCCGTGGTCAATTTGAAATCGTATGCAAATCTCATTTTGTCCTACTGTCCATACATTTCCAAATTGTCCATCGTCTGCTGAGCGCCTAACTGTCGCCCACGGTTTCACTCCAATCTGGAAGCTTCTTGGATTTTTTTTCAATTTGGAAGCTTCTGATACAAAGATATTTTCAATTTTGGCGCCCGAACGAAATTGACAGGGGGGCGTTCTTGGTAGAATCATAATTTATTATATTAACATTAATTAATTCTATAGGTACCTACTCAATTTGACCTTAAATACAAACGGCGCGGCATACGATACGTTTCGTTTTCAGCCCCGCGCAGACTTATCTAGCGAGCATTCTAAACATTTGTGTGTGTGTCACAGTTTAGTGACAAAACTAGATGGCGACGTTAGTACCGATTTAGGCCACGCCAAACCTTGCCACCTTGTAACATTGTAGTTCATATAATTACCAACCTCCTTGCCACGTTGCCGCTGCGAGTGGCAGATCGGCCCTCACGAGTCTTGCCGGATCCACTGACGTGGTTGTCATCAGTGGTCGAGTCACTGATAGCAGCAGTCTTATCATTGGAATCGCTCTTCGATGCGATTATATCATCGTGGTTGTTGGATTCACCTGGTGAAAAGAAATTGAGGTATTTAAAATATAGAATTCAAATAAAATGGCTGATGAGTTCCGTTGCAACTTGCAAGAAGTAGCGTAGTCGTGATTTCTACATAATTGCTTTATACTTAGGTAGGTAAGGTTAAAAGTAATAATAAGGATGAGAAAAGATAATGATTTGAATGCTTTACTATTTGGAGAAGGGTTACCTTCGCTCTTATCAGCATCCATAGGATCGGGCGGCAGATGCGAGTACTCCGGAATCTTGGGACTCTTGAGATCTTCCTCAGCTGCAGTCAGTACATCTTCTTCAGTACCCATCGGCTCATCTTCATACTCTTCCTCTCCTTCCAACTCGAGCTTCTTGCATTCTTCTTGCCTAGAATTATGTGATTCACTGGATTTTTTATGATGATTGGATAGCGGATAGCTCAGCACACCGACGTCAAAACCCTTCAAACTAAAACATAGCTTTGCTGCTTGACGACAGAAATTGATATGGCGGCGTTACTTCCATTGACGCTTCTTCACAAAGAGCTCGAATACGACTTATTATGAAGTAAAAGGCTGCTAAGTCATAAGGGCCAACATAATAGGTATAAG
The DNA here is from genome assembly GCA_914767815.1 of Eupsilia transversa. Classification (NCBI taxonomy): domain Eukaryota; kingdom Metazoa; phylum Arthropoda; class Insecta; order Lepidoptera; family Noctuidae; genus Eupsilia; species Eupsilia transversa. The sequence goes on along the minus strand of OU611893.1, from coordinate 6,964,559 downwards.
ACCAATATTTGTAATAGTTTAGTTTATAATAATACTTGCTGCGTCCTAACACGTTCATGGACTCATAAGTTTTAGCCAAGACATAGCCTGTTTTTACATTGTGTGCCTGTGTTTACATTGTGCAAAGAAATTAATAAAAATAATAAACGTTTTGACTTTGAAGTTGTTGAACCAGAAACGAATTGTTCCCTTTACGTCGAGTCTTAAAGGCTATTTGTTCTGCGAGGACTTACTCGTCGATGAATTGTCCGCAGATCTCATGATACTGGGGTAGTTCTTGCTTGTACAGCAGATGACCGCGCAAGATGAAGTCGAAGTACACGCGGAGGCCGTCTGCTACCTCACGAACTAAGTTCAATCTGTAAAGTTAAAGTCGATACTCTCATACCCGCACCCTAATTGCGTAATACACGATCTATCACAATTTGTATCGGTTTGAAACAAATTGCTTATCCATTGCTTCATAAGGTGGGAAAAAAATCTGCTCAACAACGTAAATACAAAAACAAACGCAATGAATGTTGTTGAACTGTCAAAATGAAACAAATTCATAGGAATCGTTTACGAAAACGTTTTACGCAATTAGATAGCAGATCTGAAAATAACTTCTTTGGAATTTATTATGCATGGATGGAGTAAGGCGGTTGGGGGTCATTACCTATAGTATAGGTAATAAGTTTCAGTAAAAAGGGTTAAGTTTTTTAGCCAAACAACTGTGAGATCGACTCCAAAGGATGAACTTATTTTCAACTAAGTTCAAAAACGAGAAGGAGTTTCTCAATTCGGTGGTTTTTTTTAAATTGTTTTTTTGCTGAAAACTCCACCATTTTATGTTATCATCATTGGTTCGTGAGTATTGTAAAGTCGAATTCTGTGCGAATTGTGCGATGTTCTTTCTAAAATTTGGCATCTGAGAAAACTTCTTTACAGATTTGATTGGTATACCTAATACCAATCAAATAAATTATTATATAATAATTATTATAATATTTTTATTTTTAAAAGAGTAATTGCCGGCTCTTCTCCATAGGAAACGACCAATTGGAACCGTGCACCTAGCTTCTGACGTTTCATAAGTGCCCATGTAGGTTTATGTGAAATAAAATATTTTGATTCTGTAAAAAAAAAATCGTACCTGCAAGACACATCAAGCATGTCTGGTTTCTGTGGAGGATCATGACGTGCGCGTGTGGGGTGCCAGGCACCAGCGCGTGCGAACCATTTCACGAACGACTCTAAGATCTGCGCCGCGCACGGAGTCGCCGGCAGCTGGGACAGACGCCCACGCTTCACCACTAAGTGGTAGTCGAATGTTAGGCGATCGCTGGAAGATGTCAACAAGAAAATCAAGAAACAGATTACGAAAATGTAATCGGGTAAGACGGCAGAGGTGTAGGAAACCGATATAGGTACCATCGAATCTGATAAAGGCGTTTATTGTTACAGAAAAGTGGAATTCTTTGGACACACTGATGTAATTTTTTAGTTAATGGTTTATTTGAATGTAAGTATATATAATTTAAATTGAATTCATTCATTTGAAGTATTTTAAATCAAATAATATTATGATTGAAATATTCTATTTGTGGAATTTATTTTTAATGTTATTTATCATTTTAAAAGTTATTTGATTGTGTTGAATGAATATTATGGGTGTTACATAATCTTACGACTGTTTATATTCATATCTCTTGGAAGAAAATAACCTCGACGAACATCTAGATGAAAAGAAGCACTATATTCAAGTAATGACTGTTATACCATTATTGTTATTTACCGTAAAGCAGAAGGCAGTGCGATGTGCGCCCGTCCCACATGCACGTTGGGCGGCGGTGAGCGTGGCTGCGAGCTCCCAGACCCAGACGCCGAGGACGAATCCGTGTCAGCCGTCTCCACCCCTTCCTCGATGTTATCTGCTCAAGAACAACTACTAAGTGCGACCTGCTATAAAATACTCAAGATCAATGACTCATGTAGATAACAATCCTGAATACTCTACTATTAAGTGCGTGTCCACAATGACCGTAGGTTCTGCCTATACAACTCCAAAGTTGCGTTTGGATAAAATTAAGATAGAATAACACGAAGATATACAGAACTTTAAATGCTTGCTATGAAATTGACCGGCCTTTAACTGCTTCACACATTTCCGGTGTAGCAGCCGCGAGCGATCTAACAATGGAAAATTGCATTGAAGTAGGGTACCTAACTATGTCGCTCTCGTTCGACGTGCTCGTATCTATTTATATAATAGCATTTTATATCTGCTACAGTAGAAACGCCTTTTGTTGAAGTGCGACCTAGACTATGTAAGGTCTTATTCATATCCTACAGAAACATTACCGGCTCCAGCATCGTCAATCTAAAATAATGTAAGAGGTTCTTATTACTCGACTACGACGAAGCAGGAGGGCTATGGTTTTGACCGGTATGTATGTATGGAACAGATGAACATACATTATGTTCATCTGTTCCCTCATAACTTCTAAACTCCTTATGATAATTCGACAAATGAGGTATCGTTGGAAGCGTGTTTTAGGCTATGTGACCTCACATTAAATATGGCGCCCTCTAGAGGACATAAAGACATGAACTAAAAAACATTTTTTTTGTAGTGATGCCATGTTGTGTTACAAATGAGTAATTTCCAAAAAAAAAATAGGTATTGCAAACCCAAAATAATTCAAATAAAAATAAGAGACTACGACAAAAACACCAACTACCTTTTTAGTTTTTATAACAGTTCAACATGGTGTTAACCGAAAAATGTACCTACCGCAGAATAGGGGTGTAAAATATTATAAGTTTCTCGTATCTTCTACTTATTAAGCTAGGGCAAAAGTAAAAACTTTTCAGAATTCAATGAAAATATTTATAAACACGATAACAAAGGAAAGCGCCCATGCGAAGAGGGTGAATGCGCATGTCTGGGCGTTACCGCGTAAATGGCGCGGCCATCTTTGATGTACTTGGGTGTGTCGGGTGGCGCGCTTTTCGAAACTATAGCCACGTGTATAGCTTGTTTGTATGTACGGATAAGTACTCATGCGATTCCTGCCTTGTTTTAAAGTCCACATTTATTTATGTAACGAAATATTGGTAACTGATGAATTAAATCGCACATAGTATAGAAATAGCAATATCTGTAAAAATGCACTTCATAAAACATTATTAAGCAGTTTTTTTTGTGTTGTTGCTAAAAGGATGGCTGCTGATTACTGTTTTTTTTTTTCATGAACATCTCACATTGAGTCATTTCAAGTAAGACATAACTACTTAATAAAAAAAAGCTGCAGATAAAATATTAAAACTTACCATCTGGCTGTGTGCTACTAGAAGAGCCGTCATCAGAGAAGCCATGTCGGGCGCGCTTGGCGGGACCCGCTCCCGGGTTGGAGGTACTGCCGCCCTTCTTGCGCTCTCGGCGATACAGATATGCACCCCTATATTAATACAAATCAATAAAACACGAAAAAGTAATAATAAAGCGCAACAGCAGCAGAATAGTTCATTCCTATTCTTGAGTAGTTTTTTGTCTTATTCATAAATCTCCAAAATATTTGAAAAAACTTAAGAATTATTTTCCAAACATATTATTTAAAAGTTATATAAAATCTTACAGTTGTAGTTGAGATTTTTCAGCTAGATCTCTTTGCAGCTGTCTATTTTCTTCAGTGTCTTTCAACACAAAGTCTTCGCTAACGCAGCGGTCCCAAGAAGAGTTCCAACCTTGGAAGTGTATCAAATACTCCACAGTACGGCGGCCACGTTTGTCCTTACTCTCTATCACTTCCAACACCTGTACATAAATTATAATATGTTGAAGTTGAAAAGCTGACTTTAAAATTTGCAGCTAATAATATCCTTTTGTTCTACTTTAAACTATTTTTATTTTGGTTTATTCTTCACATCAGGGATCAAAATGAAGCCATGATTGCTAGGAAGAATAATATAGTAGTCCTTTAATTAAGTTATTACTACCACTCTTTTTCTCCACCCTAGTTATACCCCTTGTACTTGTATGGCTCCAGTTACCTGCAATTGATGATGTTAGTGCCCTTCTCAAAAATACATTCTAGCAGCAGCAGCAATGCATGGGTAGTATGATAATAGGCATGTATTCAATAGATTTTATTCATTATGATTGTATATAAAAACAAAGCCAAGATGAGGTCTTGCCCCACCCTTCCTGCACCAAGTCTTAGAATTGGCTACAATTTTTTTTTTACTTACTCAGTAAAATTACTAAACAAAATATAACTAAAAGAAGTACAAAGAAACGCAACTTTGATTTTTTTTTTTTATAAACCTTGTAGAATATTTTTGACACCCAAAAAACAGTTTTGTGGAATATTTATTCATCTTTTTTAACAGTATTTCACAAACTGAGCTATGTAGAAGACATGCAAGTTCTTAAGGAAGTTTGTTATGTAAAGTTTATGGTCTGTTTTGATCAATTTTCCATCAAATAAGTTGCAAACTGCAGGTAAAAAAGTTTTATATAATTATAACCTAGCTGTTGTTTAGTAGTTGTTGCAGTTGTATTTGGAGTATTATAGTAACTAAAGCTGATAAAAATGAGTTGGTACAGGGCGTGGTTAAACCTAGCACTGCGGTCCTTACCTTGGAGTCGTAGAGCACCTTTGCTTTTGTTGGATCCGGTTCATAACACAAAACGCGCTCGCCTTCACTGAATTTATAACGAACTCCCCTTGTAGATACCATTGCCGGTTTTTCTTCTCCGGTGGCACGAATTAATCAATATTCCGATAATATAAGTTATGTAATTCAATAAGTATCATTAAAAATTAAATTAATTTGCAGAAAACACAAAACCACAAATTAATATTTTACGCGCCGCTTGTTTGATTATTTTAAAGTTCGACTGATATAAAATTTAAAGAATTTCTTATTTAGCGTCAGCAGACACTGCAGCCGGGTGTGTGCGACACGCCTATTTCACAAAAATAATGTTTTGTTTGGGCGTCGGCCGATGTTTATTTTGATTTCAGCTGTCAAACATAAAAGTATACAATATCACCATATTCATTTTTTTACTGGCAACATTACATTTGACAATGGCGCTAGTAGTAAGATGTTTTCCAAAAGTTATAAAATATTAAAATTAGCCCGAAACTGCAGCTTGCATGTGTATTGAATTGGTGTATTATAATTAAAGTACAATGTCTGAAATGTGTATATTGAAATGATCATTTAAACGTAAGGAAGATTGAAAATCAAAAGTAAAATTTAGCTGAATGAAGAAATCAAATATTGCTTCAAGTGATTATGGGCTGCATAGATGATTTCATGATAAAAAAACTTTTATACAACTATTTAATAACATTACTTTCCTATTTAGAATATCAATGGAAACTTTAATTCATTTCAGTACCGCACTTATAATCTGGCAAGGGCGTTGACGTATTCCCAGACGTGTTCTATACGCAGTGCTATTTACATAAGGACTTGGGCGTAGGCAGGGTGTGGCGAACAAGGCAGTGTGGGGGCGATATCCAAGGGCGTTGGCAAGGAAGAGGAACAAACCCTAGTACTAACACGTTTCTGTTTATGCCTAGTGAACATCATGAGATTGAAAACGAGTTTCAGCACAGATAGTGAATTGGCCCCTGTTTATAAATATAAATCCACACGGGGACTTTATTTGTTGTTGGTGTTTTTTTTATTTTTACATAACATAATATTTACATTTTTAAATATCTTTTTTTCTATACAAAAAATAAAAGTAATTAAAAATTTACCCATCAGCAGCAGGGATAGTGTTTTTGTTATTATCCGGCTTATGAACCTATTACAAAGTTTGATAAACACATTGTCCTTACGTAACATCATCATTCGGTTCTATAACATTGAGGAGTTTTTAAACATTACACACATATTTTAGAAACAATGCTTCAGCAGATTTCTTAAGTACGTGCTTTTTTTCAAGCACCATTTAAAATATATTTTTTTGTTTTATCGTACCTACGTAGCTAGGGAACCGGGAACAAAGGTCAAAGGTAACCGTTTGACCTTTGTTCCCAGTTCCCGATTCCCTAGCTACGCCCTTGGTTGGGGGAGGTTGAAAGTATCATTGTAAATGTTCAGGGTTACGTTCTTATTCAAATGTGCTTGTTTCTAAACGGATGCTTTGATTTATTTCAGCATTTGTAAGTATTAAGGCGCCAGTCAGTTTCCGTAGTAGCAGCTAGCAGCTGCGAAAATAATAGTCAATCGTGAGCGTTTAGTTTGGTGTATAAATTCGGTGGTACAAAACTAGATGCCCGAGTTTCCTGTTAATTTCTTACTTTACACTTTTTATTTGTTTCCTTTTTTTCTTTTTACCCGACTGCCCCAGTATTTCTATTTCTTCGGTCTGTAGCCTAAACGAAACGGCTTGATGGATTTTAGCTTACGAGATATTGTTAGATTCGTCTTCATTGTGCAACATTTAAATATAGCATCTGGAAATACAAAAAAAGAGAGGGGCAGGTTTGAAAAAACGACAAACCAATAACCTGAAATATGGTGAAACTTTTGTGTGTGTCCCTGCTATACCTATCAAAATTCTAATTAAAATGCTTGTTTCTCTCTTTTCAGTTAGATATGCGTTTTTACAGTCAGTTTGTTTAAATATTTCTTTTATTTGTAATATGTACTTTTATGTGCCTTTTAATCCGTGCTAAATAAAAGTATTTTCTGTCTTTTCTTTCATTTTCTTTGGGTATTTTGTATGAATTATTGTAATTTGTCATGTTTTGTTTTATTCCTAAAGGCAACTTTTTCCTGCGGCTTCGCCCGTATTGAGTCGGTAAACGACATCATTTCGAAAAAACTTAAAACTCAAACAAAGCAATTATTTCAGTGTTTTGTAACCCTAGTCCTTAGGGACCAGCACCCTAATTGCATACACTTTCAATCACAATCCGAGTTTGAAGGATAACGAGAATTCAAAGAGTCAAGGAGTCAGTCATTCAGAAATATGAAGATAGTTGCCCATTCCAAAGCGTAGTAGGTACCTATGGAGATGAACGGGCACGAAACTCCACGGACACTCTTAAATAAGTTACAAAAATATTACTGATTCAGACTCACATAATTTATGTTGAATTTATAATTATAAGTGAGGACTTTGTAAGAAAAAGTACACGTTAAAAGAGTCCAGAGAAAAAAAAAATAGAAACAAAAAAAAACAATTCAGCAATAAAATAATTAAAATAACTCGTAGCAACAGGTCATAAGCACTCATCATAACTTTATTAAATTACACTGAAATACGTAGGTACATATCTATACCTAGACCTATTTAAAAATCCAGCCAAGTGCGTGTCGGACCACGTACAATGTAGGGTTCTGTAGTTGGGATGAATTTATCCCAAAAACAAACATAATCATTGTAGTTGAAAAACATGTTCTCCCATACATTCCAACTGCGAATGTAAGTTTGTACGCACAATATTGAGAGCGTGTATTCCCGTTGTCCCCGCAGGCCTCATCCCCGTTAAAGGGGACAACGGGAATTTAATAAAATAATTAAAATTACTTCCCGTTGTCCCCGTTAATTTATTGTTATATCTATCGACAAGAAAAGCGAAGCGCAAGGGCACTTTTCCCGAAACGCATCGCCGTTGTTTTAATCCTCATAATTTGGGTTATACTTGTTAAATTTTGCCTGTTGTCCCCGTTGCGTAAATTAGAAGTGAGAGTGCCTTAATAGAGAAAATATTATACCTATGCAAATACCTATAAACTTAAAAAAAAAACTGAATAATAGCTATAACATGAAACGCGGTAAAAAAAAATAAGTTGTTTTTGTAAGGATAACCTTTTGAAATTTTTGTCTCATACCACCCTTTCATTTAAAACTAAATCAAAATAAATAAGGTATTTAGTTATTCTCATTTGTTGTTCTGTTGTGTGCTATAAATAATTTGAATCATTTGACCACACCAACCACAAACAATTTTTTTTCAATAATTACATAACTTTTGTCGATTTAGATTTAAAAATCTAGTTGTGTTTTGTGTGTAAACAACGTAAAAAGTTATTTGTTTTTATATTTTAAATTAAAATCTATCTGTACAAAATATCTTTCATTTTAGTTTTAGGCTTGCCGCGCAAAGTTACCCATGTTTAAATAAGAAATTAAAAATTTAAAGTGGACAACAATACGTTAAACCTTTATTGTTTGTTGTCCGCGTTGCCCATATGTACATAAGGGGGACAACGGTAAGGAAATTTATGACGTCCCGCTGTCCCCGTGACGGGGACACAGATTACGGGGACAACGGGAATACACGGTTTTTTTCTGTTTCGTTTTTATAACTAAGTAAATTAAGTTAATTTGATAGCAATTTAAATTGAATAAACGACTTTTTTTTCTTGATGTCTTCCATGACCTACATTGTAACATTGAAGGTGAAAATGACCATAATATTTATGATGATATCAAGGTGCACGGTGTTTATGCGTACTGGTACTAAATTTCACATCCTTCCCAGGTCCTAACTTAGCATACGTTATGAGTAGATATTATGTAGGTACCTACTCGAAAATGTCACTAGGATAATTTCAGTCCCAGGTCAGTTGAGCGTGAACTTTATAACCCGCGGAGACGTGATTCAATGTTTAATTAAATTATTTAACATACACGGCCTACTTATCTGTCTGTCGGTAAATTCTTGTAGTAGGTGCCTCCTAGGTGCCTACTGATTATTTAAACATTGTTAGGCCAATTTAGGAAAAATAAAAGCAAACAACAGTTTCATAAAAAAATATTAATTTAATTAAATAGGTCCTAATGAACGTAAAACATAATAAGTACTACAAACGTATTGAAAATAATACGCTATTAGTACTGTACAATTAGATTCCTAGGTTTTGGTTTGGCATCAATTTAATGGTGGTAGAGAGGAGCAGAGTAGGCGACGGGAGCGGCGAACTTGGCGACTGGGGCAGCGTGGACCACGGGGGTGGCGGCGTACGCCAGCTTGGCGACGGGGCCGGAGTGGTACACGGGAGCGGAGTGGTACACGGGGGCAGACTGGTACGCAACAGGAGCAGCCTGGTACGCGACAGGGGCAGCCTGGTACGCGACAGGGGCGACCTTGGCGACGGGGGCGACGACCTTAGCGACGTGACCGAGGGCCTCCTTGCGGACGACGGCGTTGAAACCGTTGTGGTCGTCGGCAGTGTAGTCCACGGTGCGCTTGGTGCCGTCGGGGTCCACCACAGAGTAGGAGCCGTGCACGACGTCACCGTTGCGGCTCTCGTGCTGGCTCTTGGAGTCGCCGGTGAGACCGTCCTGCACGTCGTACGCGAAGCTGTACTGGGGGTGCGCGTCGTATTCTTCGACGGCGACCTTGGCGACGGGGGCGATCACCTTAGCGACAGGCGCCGCGTACGCCACGGGAGCGGAGTGTACGACGGGGGCTGCAGCGTATGCTTGATGGGCGACGTATGCGGGAGCCGCGGCGTATGCCTGATGACCAGCGTAGGCGGGAGCAGCGGCGTAAGCTACTTGAGCAGCCGGATATACTCCAGCGCTGGCCGCAGCTACCAAGCATGCGAACACTACGAACTGGAACAAACAAATTGGTTAATTTTAGAACAAAGATCCACTTTTTTCACTATTTCAATCACTGAGTTAGGTTATTGCTTTAGAAACTTGCACAGCTAGTTCTTGTATGTATGTAACTTTGTAGTACCTTGAAAGCCATTGTGTGGTGTGTGAGTTAATCGAGGATGTTGAATGATGTCTGACGAGGAGTGCTTGGAGCTTTTATATGGCTGGCGGGGGCGCACCCTTTCACTGCGCGATGTCGTGCGTAAGTCACATGGCCGTGGATTAGAGCCCCAGGGCGCTATTAATGATCCCAATTTTTATCGGAAGCTGATCTTATGATAACAATTTGTTATTCTAATCAAAGGCGTTGATATTATTAGGTAAGGTTAGTTGTTTTTTCCAAGATAAACTCTTATGCTTTATTAGCATACCTGCATAGATTTCTCAAATCACTGGATTTTGTAATCTCAGTAATTTGGAGTAATTTAGAGGGAATGAACTATAGTATTGTATAATTTAGTAGGTATACCTAATAGAATTTTGAAGGTAGGTAATTCCCAATCTCGCCAGTCACAGAGGTACGAAGTCATCTCAAAATAACGTGATTACTTAGGTACACTTACAACAAGTCCAATTCATTGAATTAACCGACAATTCATTAAATTATGAATTTGGGTATTTTTTATTGACAGCATTTGTACTGATTAGAGTAGGCAAATATTTTGTTAATTTTTCCCTAGGTATTCCCAGAAACTGCCAACCGCCGCATAGCCTCGTGGTCACTCGTAAGCTAAACGTGGACAAGTGTGAAGATATATAATAGTTAAGGAAGCTGGATTGGACTATAAACTTCCTGTTGAAAAAAATATGAGAAGCCTTCTAAACCAACGCTTGGATGGGCTTCATACGTTATCCATCCTGAAATGTTGAACTGTAATCACTCCGTTAAAATAATTGATTGGAGGTAGTTGCTGATGCATAGGTAGGTACATAACATATTTGTTATTTTTGCTGACCCTTGTTTTAGGTTATTATTTAATTCATGACGAGCCATACGATATATGTAAAGATTTCTATCCCGTTTGGATATACATATTATATGTATAAAAATCAAACGGGATAGAAATATTTACATATATATTTGCATAGCTTACACATCTGGGGTGAGTTATGAACATGTTGCCAATTTTAAAGGGTGTGGTCGCGTACTCTTAATTTAATTCAACGGTCTTCAGCGGTTTGTAGAGACCAGTTCTGCACTTTTCACATGGCATTATATACAATTTCTCACACATGTATAATTTCCTGTAACGAGCGCCGCGGCCCTCTGTCGGCACAGATCAAGGTCGACGTAATCGGAGCAGCTGGTCGTCGCCGCGGCTCTTCGGCTACACTTGCACTTCTTTCCAGTTTTCATGACGACCACGTATGCTAGCAACTTGATTGAAAGAATTTGATTGAAAGACTATTTTTTATGGCAATTTTAGCACTACCGCTTAGGTCGGCGTTCTGGGTTTGATACTGGGTCTGATTGGGTCAAGAACGGTGTTATTGGGATTTCTCATGAGATTTTTTTGTGCCTGGGGTGGCCTGGGTTAATAGCACCTTGCCGCTTACCACCATCACGTTAAAGGAAATTATAAATTACACATAACTAGCGAAAGTGGGTATAGTTACCATAGGTATATTATATCTATGTGTAAGTACTATATTAATAAACTTCTAACTATCCGTTCGGGGAATACAGGCTAGGTTAGTTATCTGTATCAGGTAGGTAGTGTAGGTACATAAGTATAGCGCTTAATTGTCTTAAGTCTCTAGTTAACGTTGTGCGCAGCAGACGTTACAAAATAATAAGTAGGTTCTCTATTCATTTGTTTGTCTGACTAAAGATGTCTTGCTACTTACTACATACCATGGAATTAGTACCTATGTATGTGTCACCGTATAATTATGAACTTCGATAGTTTATAATCCATCGGTATTATTTCCGTTAGATAAATTGTCCAAAAATTGCGAACGGTAATAAACGAATTTCAATTTAACGCATTATATTTCGATAGTTTATGGGTTCCGATTCCGCGTGCCCTTGTGGGATGTCGGTAGAGGCGAGATAAAAAAAATCAATGACGCGGGATCGCGGTACAACAGGATCCCCTTCCGATGAGTTTAATGTTTGCTCTACTCCTCTTGCTCGAGTAGCCGTGTTTCTCTTCCATATTGGCAGCATCAACAGCTTGACTCTGGAACTTCTTTTCAGCCACAACAATCCCGCAAATCGAGCGGGACTGATGAAATCATGCGGATCTCGAAATTTTGGGATCTCGGTATACCGAGATTCGAAGCCATATCTAACCCATTTCGCCCAGTTCACAATTATTCGACAGTTTATAATCTAAAGAAAAAAATACCTTTAGATTATAAACGAACGGTTCTCACAATGTTACGGTGACAATTATACATACATATTTATTATATGTAGGCTAAAACATAGCACTATGCACATGTCAGAATGAATTGCAGCGTATTGAGTCTGTTTCATTAATAGAACACAGAATTAAGTTAAGCCACTGGTAAGGTCACATTGTCAATGCTTTTTCGAATTATACGGTTTTCATCGTCATTAACAACTTTACTAAGTAAATATTACAAGTTTACTAGGTATATCCGTTAATATGATCTGTGGTATACGTTAGTAGTTTAGTAGGTATATTTTAGTAGTTTACTAGGTAAATGTTAGTAATAAGTAATAGTGAGAAGTCTCTTCATTTATGGCAGATTCAAAGCACAACTCACAAACGTAGCTTTTCGTATTAGATGCGCGTACTGCATAGATTTCAAATAGATGTATATCAGCACTAAGTATCACAAAGTGCTTACTTAGTACAAAAAGGAAGAAATGAGGCAGCCATAAAAAGCAGGACCGACATTTACAGCCGCGACGTGTGTTCTTGTTACCGTCTGCAGTGTGTTGCGCAAGCGACTCCACCCGCGCGCTCAACGATCACTCGCCCACTAACTACACTATGTTACATTTTAATCATCTCGTTTTAAATGTTTGTCAAGGGTACTTAATTATTTGTTTTAATTAACCTAATTATTCAGAGCTGAAATAATGACTAATACGGACAATGTAATCGGTAATTATATGATCTTCTGTGAAAATCTATTTCTTCTATCGTATGTTTCATTGGAATAGAGAACAATATAAAACCATAAACGAAAAAATAAATGTGGGTGTACCTGTACCTACTATGGGTACACCTCTGCCTAACCCTTCGGGAAAATAAGGCGTGATGATTATATAAACAAATAAACATAACGCTGTCACACAACTCCGACTTACATCGCGAGAAAATAATGGAGAGTTTCATATGCTTTAAGGTGATGGCAGAGTAAGCTTCTTTTAGTATCGTTTAAAACCTTTTTGTAGTAAAGAGTAGTATTACCTAGGTAGTGTATTATGTAGTTGGTAAACAAAAATTAGTACTGTGCCTCGTTGGTCTTGTAAAGTACCCAGGAAGGTACTTACGCTCGGGTTCGAACTCCGAATCAGGCAAATTGTTATTGGGTTCGTCCATTAGGAAATTCTTAGTATATTTGTGCATGTTACTGGTAATATTAGGATCATCATTACATAGAGGCTAAAACCCGCGAAACCGCTTCGTGGAATTATAGGCAAAAAAAAAAATTCTGCTAGAAGCCTACCACTACTTAAAATACTAACAGACTACTAAACAATTCTCACATGATAAATCAACTTGATATTTATTATTTCAGAGATTAATTAGTGGAGGTCAGTGGCCATGGTCCCGATTGTTGAGGCCTCCGTGCGATTAAAACAAAAGTACCTAGCTGGCCGGGTGTGGTCGAAGATTGGCAAGTGACGACGATGGCTAGCGTGATAATCTGTGGCTCGTCATCATTCATGTTTCTGTCAGGTTTGAAGGTTGTTCGAGGCCATAGTTGTCGTTTTTTATTAACTATTATTTCACTTAAATCAATGGTGTTGTTTTATTTCTGTTATACATATTTTCAGGTGTGATCACATCCTACTCAGACTCATATGATGATCAAACCTAAGTTTTGATTAGTCAGGAAGAGAAATCAGTAGCAACTCGCAGGAGGTTTGCAGACCAGTATTTTCAGATTGCAAAAATATAGTTATTGATTTACAAAAGCGATAAAACCAAATTAAAAGAATCTCGTCCAATTTAAAGAAATCATGAGAGAAGTATTTAATAAGAGAACGAGAACGCCTATTTCGAAGTTTATCAAATCGCATGCAGAAATATATACCTATGCATCTATTTTGTTAGCTGGTCTTTTTAAACCGATTTGCGTAACACTTATTTAAATGCACTAACTTATCTACTTTACCTTTATATGGCACATGACTTTGTAGACATACATTGTTGTCCTTGTTCTGAATTATAAGCTACTGATATTTTCATTGAGTGCTCGTTGTAGATAACGGACTTAAAGTTCATCGGTGCAATTTGCGAGCATCTGTTACTATTCCTACGTTACTTGCTCGCAGTTCTTAATTACCGGTATTTTGCGCTACGTGCCAACTTGTTTTCTTCATAATTTGGTCCAAGGTTAAGATTATTCGATTTCTTTGAGAGTTTTACGATATCATGTAACGAAATGGTACCTAGAATGTCGTCGCGTTGAAGAGTTTAAGCTTTAGTTATCACTTAATAAACGTCGAAGTGTTCAGTAATGTATCGGTAAACGATCATAAAAGAAAATGAGTTACGATAAACGTTCTTTCATCGATATTTAATTTACAATATACATTGTAATGTTGTGGAGCTTCGATAAGCAAATACTGATAATGTCATGATGGCTCAATGATACGGCATTCGTAAAATTGTGAAATGGGCAATAAATCTGTAAAATGAGTTGCAAGTTGTCGATCTAATATTTATAAATCAGAGCAAGAAATGACTACTATGTATAAGCATTTTTGTATCACATAGTGATTGATTCCTAAGTATTGCGAAATCTGCCTGACATTATGCCTTTTTAGATCACCTTTGCCAAGAGTCTGGCTCCTACAAAAAGCCTTTTAAAATTCTGTCGAAATAATTGCTGTGGTAACTTTTTATTTAACTGTTTTTTTTTACCCATTAAGCATATAACCGTATGAACACAATGCACAAAATTAATAAGAATGCACATACATTAAAAAAACAATCACGCCCCGCGCTGTAATCTTTCACTGCTATCGACAGCGCGATGAATGGCTATTCATTATCTGTTACTTACGATTCGCGTTCGGTATCGTATGAGACAGAGACAATAGTAGAGTTTCACCTTGACATTATACTGACGTGTAACGCGATGGTTATCCGCCCCTGACTGCTGGCCAAGCTTTGGGCTGCGGTAATGATAGACAATGTTATCGGTACAGGGTTAGGTAACGAGGCAAGTTATAGGTAAACGCACTTATAGGATTATGGTTTCTGCTACAGAAGTAACTGCATCATGGTTATTATGTCGTAGCCAGATCTTATAATTGATCATTTCATGAAGTGTTCGACCATTTCATGAAATAATTGTACTTCATGAAATACATCGACCGCTGGTCACAACATGATGTGGTCTGGCCAGATCATTGAATACTCAACGTTTGACGATATGAACAGTTAAACCCGCGACTATTTCAAAAGGCCAAACATTAGTGATAATATCGTAAAATAGTTACATTTTCCGCGTAGAGCTCGTCCAGCTTATGATGAACAAAGTAGACAGATATCCAATCTACCAAAATATCCTTCGATTCAGTTGAAGAACACTGAATAGTTTCAAAATATTTCATTAGGCTAAAGTCCGTTACATCCGTTTTTAACTGCGAAACACCTAGAAGCCGATTTCGAAAATGTAACAGCTGCGAATCGCATATTAGTTACAGACACGCATATTTTGTACCCTAGTTAATACCTACAGAGCTATCGGCATCATGTGCTAGCTACAACTTCGTGATCCACATAGTTGCATGGCTGCGCTGGTTCTCGAGTCAACTCGACTGTACTTATGTCATTCCTCGAGCTTTGTCGGGCATGTCACGAACATGATGCAATGTCCGGAGCACGACCCCGCGAATATACTGTAGTGATAACTTTGTGGTCTTAATTCCTTGGCGTCTAAGTTTAAAATTATTAATCTTCCAGTACTTAAAAAAAAATAAAGTTCTGCCCGACTAATTCTCCTTGGAAAGAGTCGGAAGGTCATGCACAGACGGAAGAAGAAAAGCTTCATAGCCTAATAATAATAATAACAGCCTGTATTGTTCCACTGTAGCTCAGAAGCCTCTCCTTGCCTTTTTCTACTCAACTCGATCCTGAGCCAATCTCTCCTATAAGCGTGTAAGCCCTAGATTATAATGAAGCACGATTAAACTTTATTTAGAAAGTATCTATTCTATTCGTAAAAAGGGTTTAACTTTAATTCGTAAATACCCTTAGATAATATAACACCAAATTAAGTATATAAACTGACTTTTGCTTGAAATAAGCAAAAGTCAGTTTATATATTTTCTGAGTTAAGTTCTTAGCAAAACTTTATTAATCGTTTCTAAAAAAACATATATTCTTCTCTTCTATCTACACCTTAAATTATAGTTACTGTGAAACGGATAACGTCTGAAGCGAGTAGACGATAAACGGCTTTATTAGTTAACAAATGAAAATGAATTGTTTTTAATCACATATTGGCGAATGGTCTCATAGGTTTTCCCTAACAGGTGTTTAGCTTCAAGTAGGATTTATGCTGGTTGCGTAGGTTGTGTATTATGGCACGTATCTGTAACAGCAGTGCGTTGCATTCATAGACACAAGTACGTAAGCAGAGAAAACTTATTAGCTATTCTCTTACCAGCACGACAGATGTCGATTAACACTTGCAAATTTACCTCTGAGTTTGTTTCGGCCTTTCTTCTCAGAGTAGTCAGATAGGAAACGCCGACCTCATCTAGCTTAGCTCTAATATTTTTTATATGACGTGTAAAAGTGATTCTGATATCCTATTTACAGAATAAACAATTTCATTTCAAATAGTAGATAAACTCCATCTACCTACCCACAGTCCCACACCCACTTAAATGCTCCCGCAGACAGGGACGACGCGATTCTTTTAGAACAATTTCCATAAAGTTTTCATAAAAATTGTTCTACTAGAAGCCTGCTGCGGTCTGCCGAGCCGAAGAGCCTTAAAATGAAACTTATTAATTACCAAAATCTAATCACGGTTAGCTACCACTTACTTAAATATTAGAGATGAGACGTATATACTGGTAGAGGTATATATACCAAGTATGTGCTTCCCAGTACAGAGACTGGGTACGGGCCGAAATACTGGGTAAATACCTTGAAGGTATGACGTCAGACGCATAGTACGATACGAACCGCTACCACAAGGTAGCGCCCAGTTTTATCGGTAGTTCGGTGCGCCGAAGCAACCCGAAGATACCCGACAGCTTACGAAGGGACCCGAAACGTCATTCGTGCTTTATGAACATTCGGGTGATTTAATTTAGTTAGACAAAATGGGTACTTATTTTCACGTTCTTAAGGAACATAATTGCATAATTACATTTTTTGTCACGACGCGAAAGAGTTCCTTAGTTTGTTTATGTTAGGGAATATTATTACGTGTTTGAATGTTTACGTCGTCTAGTGTAGGCACGTACTTAGGTCGACAATGTTTTGATTTTTTGCGTCAGTTGTGATTGCGATTTCGTTACACCTGTTTGTTTTTATTTAGAAAAGTGTATAGTAGACATCCTAAGCCTGGTAAAGTAGGAAGGAAAGATTTCATATCTCATAATGCATAATTACGTATACTTGAAACGTCGTACCTACATTATATTGGAGGCATACCATACTTATCGCATACGTTTACTTATCGAAATCCTACCACACCCAAATACTTAGAAGTATTTTGATACCTGGTATTTGTACCAGGTATTTAGTGATACCCATACCTTAAAGGCCGGGTATAGAGAATGGCAGGTATATCTCATCTCTATTAAATATAAAATGAACTAGATTTTTTCTTGTTTAGGATGTAGTTAGAAATTGATTTTCGACCTAAAATATTATTTGCTTATTATTTTGTAGTTGTATCGTAATGAATTAGTTGCAAAAAGCATCGAACTAAGAACATTCGTCGTATTACCGATATAATCAAGTTCGAGAAGTCTTGTAACTATAAAAAAAACATTTGATCCCTTTATTTAATGTAGTCTCATTGGGAACTGAATAATTGATTGAATATTTGTGAGAGAGCTTTAATGTGGGCTTACCCAGCTTTTGACCCAAAGGAGGGACAACATGGGGGAGGGGGGATAATTTTTTCCAATTCTTCCTCATAGCTTCCACTCTTCCCTAAGGAAGTCCAGGGAGGGGCAGCTGCCTTCCCTTGGCCACCCCTCTTTACATGCATGTTGATCACAAACATATTATTTAGTGTGAAATGTTTTGTGCACTTTGTATGCGTTCATCTAGTAATTGATAGCATCTTGTGAGTAACAGACAACAACAGAATGACACAATTGCGCAGTACTAAATTGTCGGCAATGCCCGGAATATCTTTGCGTATTGTGTCCACGCGTTAAATGGTGCAACTGTCGCTACAGCGCTTACATACGTAAAGCGGTGTAAAGCGCAAGTCGCTTGATGCGTGGCTGTTCACTGAACACATTGCGTAGGTACTGCTCTATTAGTAATTGGTATCAGCCTGCGACAGCAGCAGCTGGTGATCTCACCACCGTAATTAAGTGACTTGTTCGCGAGGGAATATTTTCACGTAGAGAGCATTCGTAGAGCAGTATACCACTTGTAGATACAAACCAACCAGACAACGAGATAAATCTGCCCGGTGGTATCATGATAAGATTTAACACCACTAGATCATAGGGCATCTATCTACTCAAATGTTTTTTCTATTTATGGTTTCATCTAGTTCAAGATGTAAAATGTTTTCTAGTTTACATCAAGACATTGATTAGAAAATTGAAATGGTTACTTACACCTCAGTGAGCATAAACAGTTTAAAAACCATATCCGACTGTACGTGTTTGACCGTAGAAAGATCCAGTCTTGCAGCATAACTTTGTATTCAAGTTTTCGTAAGTTCTTCTTCTAAGGCCAATCTAGCAAGTTATCATTAAATAGTTACTGTTTTAATATTATAATCTAACTGGTCATGGATCCTATAAAGTCAAGAACTTATGAAGTGATCTTAGATAGCAAAATTGAATTAAGTTTTTTATTGAGATTACTATCTTGAAACTAGTTTAAGTTTGAAATAATGAATGCGGGTAATAGATTTGTTAATTTCTACATCGATAGATAGAATAATTATTTTCCTTATAAGCAGTGAGTATGAAACCTATTTAGTTTTCTATTTCTAGGAACATGACGAATAGAGCTTTTCTGTGATATAATATCACGACAACGATAGCAACCTCAGCAACCATTTTGTAGACACGTTTATTTTCCTAACAGGTACTACTGACAAAACATTTAGCGTACACTAATCTTAAAATGTCAGATGTTTACATAAGCATATCAGTGCACATAAAATATACTTTCTTCATCACGTAGCGTAAAGTGTCAGCTGTCAACCTTGAGGCATATATACTATGGAAATGTGACTTGTAACATATCCTTGAATTTACTGCCTACAACAGGATTACACATCTAGGATGAACTTTTAGTCAAATATAATTTCTTAGATTCAATGACAGACAACATACAGCCTAATTCTCTTGGTCTGGAAATATGAAGTTTTCCTTGAATAAGAGTTCCTTGCATAACTAATGTGAACATTAAGGAAGGATTTTAGAAAATTCATCCTTTGGGTTTTAAGGGATGAAAGTATGGCCCGCACATGGGTTGTTCGCTTGTTCCAAATATTTTTTAACTTACAAGTATCACTAAGATAATGCCCAAAGTTTACCTGTGTCTTGGAAACCAGTGTAGTGACCAATATCGTGTCAACAACGTATAGGATTAGAACAGCGCCATAAACATCATGCTTAACCTTTAATGGAATTGATTTCAAAAAAGCTGGCAACTGGAAAACACGTTACATTGGCGCAAAGAAGATCCATATGTCCAAGCCAGGAGTACAGCTCTCGCGTTTTTTTGTCAGAATTATTGTCAAGGAAAGCGTTTAGCTTCGTCGCGAGTTTGGCGACGGAATATAAAGCAGAGCTGCGACAGCCTGACGCAAGTCGCGCATTGTGACGCATTCCTAACAGCAATGAGGTCAATAATTTGAGTCAAGGTATGTGCACTACTTTTTAGGTACAAGAGTATTTTGGCTGCATTTGAATTTCAGATTTGAACGTGAAATGTGAAATGTTAAGTAAGTGCGGCGCTGGCGGGTGCCGATATGAATGAATGTAATTCTGCAACCAGGCATTATTGGTTCTGTGCCTGGTTGCAGTGATAAAATATATTAAACATTAAAATTCAACACAAGCAGTAACAGATTATGCCCATGAAATTAGCAACGAAATTAATCCTATAGCCAATTACCTCAGCAAATAGTGAGCAATTCGTAAATTGCGGTGATTTAACGAGCGTAATTTTTGCACAGCCTTAACCTGTTCAACTTTGATAAAATTAAAATCAATGATTATAGGAGAGCGGTCGTTTCCTGTTCGAACAAAGGGTCAAATAACACTGACCTTTACTTTTGTTTTATTTAGTTTGTTTCTGCGGAACAATATCTTAAAGGTCAAGCAGCCCGCCATATGTAACTCCATGTTGAACCAAGGACATTTCACGGTTCTTAAAACTATGGAGTTACATCAGAAAAAATCAAAAGATATGAATGCTTGTCTTTAAACGGTTCTTGCAGAACTTACGCTTCTCACATTTTAAATAGCCCATCGAGGTCAACATTTTAATAAAACCTCGTGAAAAGAGTGTAATGACAATTTGCAGGTTGCCCATTAAAGTTATGATTTCTGGATTGATACCGGTTTCCCTGAGGTTGGTAGGTTTATCTGGCCATCGATGAGGTCGATATCGGACCAAAATACATGCAAACCAATGGGAGATTAATGTCAATTAAATATAACGATACCAGCAGCATCATAAAGTGCTTTATGATGCTGCTGTTTGAGTTACATAATATTGATCTTTGAGTTCTAAATCGTATTGTACATCGATTCGAATACGAAAATATGGATCAAATATGATTTGAAACAACATTGATCCATTTGTAGCAAATAAATTCAATAATGAATTAATTACTAATTATTTCCTGCTATTTGTGCATTGAAAAGACATCAACGAGCGCTAAGCCTGTAGTTATATAATTTTTTCTAAAACATGCTTGGAAATTCGAGCATTATTTTGAAAACATTCTTCGAGATAAATCGAAAATGCTGTACTGGTCAAAAACAAGTGACGATGCGGCCAGCAATGTTACTATGAAAATCCATATCTGTCCTGTGTAGCGGCCAAATAAATTACTATGAAAACTCATATCTGTCATGTTATTTAAAAATGGCACGAACTTTTTACTTCAACACATGACAACCAAGGATTTTACCATATCAAAGATTTTATTTAAATTGCGATTTAAAGTAAAGAAGAAACAAATGAACACATTGGCGCGTGAAAAATTATCGTTGTCCGTCATTGATTCTGGATATTTATAATTAATTTACTTTGTTTGAATTTCCACGCATTATTTGAGAAAAGCACTATTCAAACCTTGGCCGCAACCAGGCATTGATGGACTCACGTATGTGTGCCTTGGTTACGACTCGGCCCACATTTTCACGATCGTCCATCAATGCTTGAGTTGCTGGCTTCGACAAAAATGTACTATTATTATGATCTCATTTTTTTTCATCATTGCACCATATGGAAAATTGTGGGGAATCTTCACTTTGGATATTTTACTGTTACCAACCAGCGTATCTAAAGAGTGAGCTATTTTAAAAGAAGGTTTTTGCCGGTTGACTGCAATAGGTTCAATGGAGTCCCAGAATGTTAGCACCATCAACGGTGACTCTGAGTCATCATCGATAAAATACAGTTGTAAAACATGTCACAATATTAGTGAGTACGTGTGTTTGTTTGACAGTAGTAAAAGGTCACGTATATTCAACGCACGCGCTGAAAAGGTCACACGCAAGGAGTCTCACACACCGTCGAGAACAAACCGAATTAATTATAATAAATGAACGCAGTATCGAACCTTATTGCTTCAGACGACTTATTTAAGATGTCTGCTTATCTTATAATTTTCGTAATAAACGTAATATCAATGTTAAAGGAATAAATTATATTTATATGCCAAATACCACTTAAAGGTTGTCCTCGTAAGTTTTTAGCGCCATATATCAGTACCTACTGAAATAGAGGTTAATGTGTAATCAGCTGATAGTGGTGCTAAACTAATTTTGCTCAAATGTGTACAAGTAATAAGGTAATGCTTTTAAACTTTTGCTTCTGATTTACTTTATTATGCACAATACGTTTTGGACGTGTGACATTAGCATTACTCAAAAGGGGAACTACATCATAATATCCAAGCGAAAGTAACTGTCTGTTTCCCTTTTTTACGCTTTACGGCTGAACGGATTTGGATGAAATTTGGCATACTGATAGTATATTATTGGGTTTTTCCATCTGGAATTTCTCAGGAGGAGCGTGGTGGCTGGATTTGTGCCCGGTTGTTGGCAATTGACTCGCCCCCCATTACATGGGAATTTAACATAACTAGCGCATGTGGGCGGGCTTGATTAAATTACTATTTATTTATTTATTTAAACTTTTCGCACTAAAAAGGTACAAAGGTGGACTTAATACCATAGGCATTCTCTACCAGTCAACCAAGGGTGACTGAACAATTTTTTTTTTATTGTAATATTTTTTGGTTAAGTTTTACTGATATTTTTAAGGTCCACACAAAGTACATAGGTTCGGTCCAGATTCGTACCGCGGTACACCATTTGGTGACTCACGGACTATGGTAACTTTTATGTTATATCCAATAGGGCACAGCATATTTTTATCCCAGTAGTACATTCCTATGGGATGATTTCCGACTTCCGCGCGGGCAAAAACTAGCTAGTATACGATACATTGCATTTTCTTTGCCTTATTATAAGACGCATGATGCACTATAGTTGTTTAGTTATAAGACGCATGATGCACTAATAGTTGTTAAATTAGACACAGGTTAACATAGGTTCACCAATCGCTCAACGTAGACTATCGCATATTCGCAGAATACTGGACATAGGAATTTCCCAAGTTTCGTCATAGCGTAGCATAGGTTATTTATTCTGAACTGTGATCTTGAAACGTAACGTGTCACTACGTGTGGTGCTTAGAAAGACGTGATCCGCGTAGTTGGTATGTCTATCTAAGTAAGTGCAAGTATCTCACAGAGGGTATTTGACTACAAAAAATCGTGGTAAAGTTAAAACAGTCATTTTCTGACTTTGTAGTTTAATTGATCACTAGCTTCCACCAGCGGCCTAAGTTAGTCAGTGATAATATAGCTTTCATTCTACTGGTGAAAGAGTTTTTAAAATAGGTCCAGTAGTTTTTGACTTTAGTCATTACAAACAAAAATACAAATCTCTTTATAACATTAGTGTAGAAATATATTTTTGATTGATTAGACCTTTTAAAATGGTGCTTATTTGCAGTAAGCTTATCCTCATTTCACCACCGTTGAAGCTCAATAAAGGTTCCTACCAAATAGTTACAATTCATACGTCATATGAATTATAACTATTTTGCTAGGAGCCCGAGAGACCAAAAATCTTCATAAATATTTTTCTATCAATGTACTGTATCTATTTGAGCAATTCAATTCTCGATTCTTTATTGCGTACCATAATGTATACAGTGTGAGTCTTCATAATGTGCACATATCGAAATGGGGGGAATCTATGCTTAATTTTATCGACGGAAAAAATAAAAAATAAAATCTAAATACATTTTTATTTCCATTTTTTTTTATTTAAAAAAAATCGTCTTATTGATTTTTTTTTACGATTATTGTAAAAATTGATTAAAAAAACAGATTTTTGGACGAAATACCTGTTTATTTTCAATTGAGGGTTTTTTGGGTTTAATTGGGAGGGGTTTATCCCACAATTTTCATTTTATAAGAACACTTAATTACTACTAATCATTATGGAGTTAAGTTTGTTTCATCGCGATAGATCATTTAAAAGTTACACCGTTTTTTTACATTGGGGTAAAAAATAAAAAAAAATAAAAAAATAAAAATAGATTTTTTAAATATTTTTTCCGTTTGTCAAATTAAGCATAGAATCCCTCATTTCGATATGTGCACATTATGAAGACTCACACTGTATAGTTGATAGGGAAATAATTATATTAGTCAGAATTATGTTGTTGTTGTTGTTATTATTTTTATTTATTACCTTTCTAGCTTTTACTAACTTTTCAATATTCAAATTAGGGTTTTCTTTAACCATCTAAGTAAAACACTAATGAAATATTTGATTCTTGCATCAACACAAATGATATTTATATCTGTAAATTGGTTAGAAAAACACTCTTGCACTTCAAAAGAAATAATCATATTTGAATAACCTAGATGAGTTCCGTGAAGCAAATGTAAAGAACCATCAATCCTGGTCACTCGTCTACAATGCGCCGGTCATCTCTCACGTCGACTTAAGAGTGTCGGGACGAGCACGCTGGCAGGCCGCGCCGCGCACGCGCCTCTCTGTTGCGCAACAATTGGCAACCTTGTGAAGGACGCGCGTGCATTCGCCAGGAAAATGGACGCCATCGTTGTCGCGCGCATTTTCATGAGCTAGCTGCCAGGCCGAGGGTAGTTCAAGGGTGGATGATTGAGGTTGCCTTCGGTTTCTGTAGCAGTGAAATAATGCGCAGATGTTGCATGCATTTTCAATATATTGTACCTATGTGAAAAAGGCGGAAAATATATCAATTATTTTGTTTATGTCGTATTTAACGAAACCCATACGATGTATTGGCAATTTGTTAAACTTCGGTGTTTTATTTTCGAATTAAAAACTATAATAAAAATATGTATAAAAGGCTACTACATATTTTTCATATACCAACTATCTATGGACTTAAATTATTATTAATTTAAAAATGATTAATGAAGACCACGCCTTTTAATATGTTTATTTTGTAGTTAATTTGCACTTTCGAACTTGAAGCCACATTTGGCGTTTGGCTGAACATTTCGTTCGTACTTGCTTCATACGGCAAAGTCGAGCGCTTCTTTCCCTGGGGATGTTCTATGGAGGTTGTAACTTTTGTCCTAATAATTTTCCGGAATAAAATTAATTTATGCTAACTGAAAATTACTGAAAATGTTAACTATATTTGTTCACAATTTTTCACAATAGTTTCGTCTAAGGCAGAAATTGCCAACGTCTACCGAGACAGAGATAATAAATAGCAAGCTAAGCCCATAAAATATGTACGTTGGTACAATCTTGCTCCGCTACACAAAACAAAGATTAATATGGTGTGCCACACTTTGTCGCGGGCTAACGACGTACCATTAGCCGTCAGTCAAAATAGTGCACGACCTTCGTCCTTGCGAATACATTCACCTGAGAAAACTGCCCGTTGTCATGTAAATGAGATAGACACAAACGAATAGAGGACAATGGGAGGGACTTACAAACCGTGGCCGTTGAAAGCAGTTAACCGTTTTTCTCTGTCTTTCTGTACCTATTCGTTTTAAGTGGCCTGAAAATAGTGTTCTAACTTGATATACTAAGAAATCCATGCATGATTTTCAGCTGTTATTGGAGCATCGTGCATTCGTGACAAACATATTTCAGCAACCAAACACTGTTGTTGTTGTCAAGCAATGTTTCCGAAACAGTGTTATAGGTCAGTCTCGGAGGGGCCCTTGTAAATACATACCAAACCTTATGAGTAATTTCTAGTTCACAGAAATAGAGACATGGTCAAGCTTGACCAGACTAGTTTTTTCATCGCAAAGGATGTATTTGTGTTCACATGTAATTTCGAAATTGTAACAAGTTTTATGTCCGACGAGCCTGTTTGCAATGTCGGCGACAATCCACGAATGTGTTCGCCGAACCAAACTAGACCATTATCGTTGTTTACAGTGATTTGTAACGAGTGATGAAATAACAACATGTTTGTTATTGTAAATTGTTTTTTTTAAAAGAATTGTAAGTTTGTTTATTTTTGAAATAATGAGATGATATCTTAACAAATGGCATTACTATAGCTTACTATAGCATTAATTCATCATCGTAACGATAGCATAGTGTTATTTCCATTATTGGGTGTAAACTTCTTTACTATTAATTAGGATAGGATAGGCTTTTTCTGAGATACATCTGTTATCATCAGCAAAAATGTTGAGTCGATGTCGTGTTGCGCCCCCTGGATCGTTAGTCACGTCTAAAACATGTTCAAAACATCATGTTCATGTTCAGAACAGTTTCATGACTCTAAATGCATACAAATCATAGCGATGCGATGTCAATAGCAAGGATAATGTAGGCAAGATAAGCAAGTGAAATCCTCAGTTTAAATTGAACACTGAAATTGTTAATCACTCTTACTGTCGTCACTATTACACACCGTGACTAATGACAGTACAGTGAGCTAGTGTCAATACATGTCCAATGTATGTACCTACATATGTCGCCTTGAGCCTCTAGGATCACTTCATTCAAGAGAAAATATTCAAATCACCCATTGTTATGCAATCCTTGTTTCCACTTCACAAATATGATTTCTTTTAGCGACATTTTAACCGTGAAGATCGGAAAACACAAATCCTGAAAAACACGTTACTTCGTGAATTGAGCGAAGAATAGGTGTGACCGCGATGTTTCATAGGCCAAGTGTGTTGCAAGTAGCCGCATTGTTTACGTGGCATTGTCCAGTCGTCCCATCGGCCCGCTCGTACGTGCGTACTTGAATATATTCAAATTTGGAGATGCCACCAGGATGAGGCAAGCGTTCCAACAACTACTATAAATGCTGTTAGTGTCAAACTAAGGGTACAGTTCACAGCTCTAAGCACCCCTGAACACATCTCAGCAACAAACAGCAGTCATGGCATTCAAGGTACGGAACGCAGTGCGATCTGTGAAGTGTATTAACAGTGATTGTGAAACAGTGATAAATAATCCTAAAAAGTGATAAAAGCATCATATTCAGAATACTGGAAAATATCAATAAAAACAATAGTATAGACAATTAAGTGCAAAAAGGAAACAGGATTTCTCATAATAAATTATCAATTTCTATTGCAGTTGGTGGTCCTCTCCTGCCTCCTGGCTATCGCTCACGGCAGTGCAGTGCCCGCTGTCGCATACGCGGCACCTGCCCCCGTCGCAGCCAGGCTCGAGGAGTTCGACCCATTCCCACAATACAACTTCGGATACGATGTGGCGGATTCTCTCACCGGCGACTACAAGAGTCAGACGGAGCAGCGCAGCGGAGACCTGGTGCAGGGACAGTACTCGCTGGTGGAGCCTGACGGCACGCGCCGCATCGTAGACTACTCCGCCGACTCAGTTAATGGTTTTAACGCGGTGGTGCGCAAGGAGCCGCTGGTGGCGGCTGCGCCCGCCGTCGTCGCCGAGCCCGCAGTGGTGCCCGCCCGGTACGCTGTCGCCCAGCCCGCTCCAGTCGTCACCGCTGCGAGATTAACGGCTGCACCCGCCTTCGCCCGCTACGCCGCAGCACCGGTCGCCGCTCCTGCCCCAGTCTTCGCCCGTTACGCCACTGCCCCCGTGGCCGCGCCTGCTCCGGTTTATGCTCGCTACACCGCCGCTTCCGTAGCTGCGGCTCCCCTAGCGGCTGCGCCCGTAGCCGCCGCTCCGGCCCCTGTATACGCCCGCTACGCGGCCGCTCCCGTCGTAGCACCCCGCTACGCCGCCCCTGCTGTAGCGGCTGCTTACAATGCGGCGTACACTTCTCCGTTCGCCGCATACACTGCGCCGTATGCCGCGTACACTGCTCCATTTGCCGCCTACTCGGCCCCCTACGCCACCCAAGTAGCTGCTGCCTACACTGCGCCGGTGGCAGCATATAGCGCCCCCGTAGCGGTCGCTCCCACGGCGGTCGCCCCCGTGGTCTCCACCGCCCGCGCTGCTCCCGCCAAAATCGTAGAATCTGCCGCCGCCGGATACCGCTACCCTTGAATGCCATACTCTGACCAAATGATGCCTGTGTACCTCTAAAGACTTGATTTGTATATACGACTAGTTCTAATTATTTTTCTTTTTTTACGAAATGAAATAAATGAATGAGATTTTAAGTCATTGTTTTTTTGTCATGGAGGGTCTAACGATGGAGACGGAAGCTCGAAAAAAATAAAACTTTCAGTCGAAATAATCACAAAAATTAATATGACTAATTTTGAGTCGGTACTAAACAATTTATTTTGTTAAACAGTTTTTTACATAAATCCATAAACTCACACGCCTTCTTCCCATAGGGGTAGGCAGAAACTACAGAACGCCACCTACTACTACTTACACGCTTACATTAAGTTTTTTTTTTTCGGTTTTCAGCTTCCATCTCCATCATAAGACCTTCGGTAACATTCATGCCCCAGCTAGGTCTAAGATTCTCATCAAGATGAATGAAATGAGCCTCAACACGATGTAGATCTTGTACACTATTGAGGAGCTCTTTTGAATGTCTAAAACGTCAAATCCACTCGGTCTCTTTTTAAACGATTTAAAAAAAGGAAAAGGTTTTATGTTCGTATGTTTTTTTTTTATACATAAAAAAATATGCAGGCTGAAAAAAGTCAAACTAAGTACATTGAGAAAATATTATTGCAGGGAAACGAATTTTAATTTTGGTGTGAAAAATCGCTGTTGTCGCGTGATCAAAAGGTTTCAATTCACTTTCACTTAATATATGGTGATGTTTATTACAATTAGCATACTTAAATAATTTATATATATGTATATTGATGGATTTGAGACTTATTATGATATATCATGTTATGATTCATAATTTAGATTTTAGAGAACTTATTCTAAGTACTCACTGAATCGTGGTGATTTTCATGCGATTTTACAGTGGATTGATCCGCAAGCAAACAAATACGAGTTAGTAACCCAATAAAATTCAACAATTTATTACGGAAAACCTTACCGTTGCGAGGTATGCTACTGAACCTGCTTTCGGTATGCCGCCCTCGCCGCGCCGATGCCCCGCTCCCGTTGATAAGTTGTAAGATTATCAATTTAGCAAGCAAGTGGCTAAATTGATTAATTTTTGACCTGCCATGAATTTAATCGTCCTTCGGATCATTTGGTAAAGTATGCAAGTTTTATGCCTGTATCATATAATAAAAATTGAAGAAACAAAAGTGGTGCAACTTTAACTGTTGCCGCAACATGATATGCCATGAAAATTGAATCGCACCGGTCAGGTTTATCTCTCTGCATAATCTAAAGGCATAAAAGGCCTTGCCTAAACCTACGACGGCTCGGGAATGCAGCCGTGACAGTTCACTAACAACCCCTTTACCTAATGGCCGTGAAACCAATTCCAATCTAGCGTACAAAATTAATTTGTTGTAAAGCATACCACGCTAATGCGACCTAGCACATAGTACATACATTGACATACATATTTTTCGACTGATATAACTAATATTTTCGGGCTATTGAAATATTAGGGTTAATTCATTAGCTGTTCAGTCGAGAAAGTCACAATCAGCTGTAGGTAAAGGTAAGTAAAAGTTTTCAATTATTATTTTCGGATATTAGGCACAGGGGAGCCGTTGGCTAAATCTGTATAGGCCTGTATACATATAGGTTTTATAAATAAAAATTACTATAGAGGTTATATTTTTATGTATTATTTTTATTTATTATTTATTTTATTTATAATGTTCCCACTGCTAGGACATAGGCTTCCTCTCTGTGAGAGGGAGTGGGCCATATTCCACCTCGCCGGCCCAGTGCGGGTTGGTGGATGTCATATGTTCTTGAATTTTTGGTTCTAGGACATGCCAGTTTCCTCACAATGTTTTCCTTCACCGTTTTGAGAGAGATGAAATAATTTCCACCACTTAGTACAATTGGTTATTGTACTACTCAGTATGTTGAAGATTTCAGACTCGAAAGAAAGTGAAATTAATCTAAGATTCAACGGATTTACGAAGTAATGACTGTGGTAGCTACACGCCGTTAATTTGTTGGGTCCTAGATACATTTTAAATGTCTGCTGACTGTTTAACTATTATTTCTGCTAAATGATAATGAACCTGATAAGAATGAGCAGTTCCTTCTCTACAGGACATTAACAAAATGTGACGAATTTTTCTAATAAATCGGCCACTTATAACTTGTTCTAATGTAATAATGGGCTAACAACTCGTGGCTAGTTACACGATTTCCTTATCTTTAATTCAACGTATCCGTTGCTACATGGGTTTGGTTGGTGCCAACGGCAACGCGATCTGTGCGGTATTTTAGGAGAAGGTTATACATTTATATTGGTACCGTAATGTATAGCTCAGATTGTTACTGACAGCCGTCTAATCGGTAACTTATGTCTTATTTCTATTATCAGTGAGCGTTGATGAAATGACCATCATGTCTATAAATTAATCCGTAAGTCAATGACCATCGTTCCATCAACCCTGAACCCCCATTATTTATGGTTAAAGAAATTTATTTCTCAATAAGAAATTACAAGGATTTCACTTACTTGAGAACATTTTTAACCTTAAAATAAACTTAGTAATAAAACAACTTTGACACACAAACTAAGCAGTAATATGAATCCAAATCGCGCAAATGATCCGCTCCGAGGAAAAAACAATATTCTTTCCCTAGAACAAATCACTCACCCAAACCAACATTCATCTCGTACGCAAAAACAACACCACACTTAAAACTTTTCACCCACAAAAGAAATTTTCAACCCTGAAAATAATATTTTCTGTAGTAATGATTGATTTAAACGGTATTTTCTTCATAGATACAATTTTCAGAACGATCAAATAAAAAAAAGATAGGTAGGTACTTAGGTCTGAACTATGGATGAAAAAAACGTTTTCAAAAAATTGTTTTTCTTATTTCTATACATAACAGAAAATGAATTTAATCAATGCATTGTTCTTGACTGTCGCGTGCATTGTTTATATTTGCGCGTTTTTGCGCGTGGACGTGAAGTGCATTTATGAATGTCAATGTTTATTAAATAAAAGAGTGTTCGTCCACTATATTGTCCAGCTTATTAACTAAGTTTACTACATTATCGAGCTGGTACTAGCCGCACAATAATATATTATGCTATTAGAGAAGAAAGGACGGATTTAAAGCGAGGGCCATAGATGAATCACGAGCATAGCGACCCTCGATATAAATCTGCTTTATTCAAGAGTTGCATACTATATACTTTATACCGTGACTACGAGAAAAAGAAAGATTTACGCGAAAATAGACCTTTAATGAAGTAAAGAGGAAGATTAAATTAATTCAAATGCACATTTTTTATTTTAATTACTATAACGATGGAGTTGTATAGCGATGGAGATCGAATATATTGGTGTGTTCTTAATTCAAACACCAAAACAGTGATTAAAAGTGCTTTTTATTCACTGTTTTCAGTGAACGCGCGCGCGCGCGCGCGTGTGCTTTTTAGAACGGTAGGTCGGTAGGATGGGGAATGGTATAAATTGAATACTAACAGTTAGGATAGCATTTATGCTTATGGAAGAATAGTTAAAAAGTGATATAGCACCAGCTGCCCGTCCTCGGCTGTTCAGAGTTTGGAAATGCGATCGATACTACAGACTCAGAGATTACCTAGCGAAAATTGCTCAACATCGTGCGTATCTGCCTACCTCGGCACCACACCGTACACCGCTCGTAAATCACCATCGACACTGCATTGATAAAAAATTCCATTAATTGACTAGGTTATTATGAGACGTTACAGCTACTTATAATATAGCCAGATGCAGTAAAACATAGTTAGAGCAATTATAATTATTTTAAATTTTTTCTTCACATGACGTGGCATTGTTCCACCATCGTCGTCCCCGCGTTGCGCCGGCGCGCACTACGGCCGTACGTGCGTACTTGAATATATTCAAATTTGGAGATGCCACCAGGATGAGGCAAGCGTTCCACCAACTAGTATAAATGCTGTTAGTGTCAAACTAAGGGTACAGTTCACAGCTCTAAGCACCCCTGAACACATCTCAGCAACAAACAGCAGTCATGGCATTCAAGGTACGGAACGCAGTGCGATCTGTGAAGTGTATTAACAGTGATTGTGAAACAGTGATAGTAATCATAAAAAGTGATGAATATGTGTTTCTTTTTTCTAAAAAGGCTATTTAGCATATGAATGCGGAGCTAACACAATTAACTTTTGGTGTTAAAAAGCATTTATCGAACGTAAAAATAATAGGGATAGTATAACTCAAGAGAAAGTCAATGTCTCTAACCACGTGTAGGCGTTTCCTTGTAAGTTACATGTAACTAATGCTTTTTAATTTTTCTTTTCAGTTGGTTGTTCTCTCTTGCCTCCTGGCCTTCGCTCACGGCAGCGCAGTGCCCGCCGCCATCGCCGCCGCCCCCGTCGCCTACGCCGCCGGCCCCGTCGCAGCCAGGCTGGAAGAATTCGACCCCGTACCACAGTACAACTTTGGATACAACGTTGCTGACGCTCTCACCGGTGACTACAAAAGTCAGACTGAACAACGCAACGGAGACCTGGTGCAGGGACAGTACTCGCTGGTGGACCCTGACGGCACGCGCCGCGTCGTAGACTACTCCGCCGACTCAGTTAATGGTTTCAACGCGGTGGTGCGCAAGGAGCCATTGGTGGCGGCTGCGCCCGCTGTCGTCGCCGAGCCCGCAGTGGTGCCCGCCCGGTACGCTGTCGCACAGCCCGCTCCAGTTGTCACCGCTGCGAGGTACGCGGCTGCTCCCGTCGCCGCTCCTGCCCCAGTCTACGCCCAATACGCCGCAGCCCCTGTGGCCGCTCCCGCTGCGGTTTACGCCCGCTACGCTGCTGCTCCCGTAGCTGCAGCGGTCGCTGCCCCTGCCCCTGTCTACGCTCGCTATGCGGCCGCTCCCGTAGCTGCTCGCTACGCCGCTGCCCCGGTAGCCGCTGCTCCCGTGGTCGCTGCCCGATACGCTGCCGCCCCTGTAGCGGCTGCCTACAGAACCGCCTACCCCGCTCCAGTGGCTGCGGCGTACTCTGCCTACCCCGCGCCGGTAGCTGCCGCATATAGCGCCTACCCTGGCGCCGTACCTGCTGCGTACACCGCTGCCTGGTAGATCGTCACCACATGCCTAACTCTGACAAACGGACGCTAGCAAACCACTAAAGACTTGATTTGTACATACTACTAGTTTTAGTTAGTTTTGTTACTTTTTACAAAATGAAATAAATGTTTGAGATTATTTTCATTTTTTCACTACCTAACCCGACAGACTTTGTGCTCGATATGATCTCGAGTTCATATAAAAAACGCATAGAAAAAAGGACGTCTCGTTTAACCTGAATTTGTATATTATCCGGGAAACTTTTAAGTTTTTTCTTTCCGTAAGATCCAGAAAAAGTTTGCCCAGTCGGTCCAGCCATTCTGTACTGATGAGCGCTTACCGACGAACAGCATTTCAGTTTGATTACCTATATTAGATTACCTGTGCCCCACGGTTTCACCCGCATCAAGCAAGTCTCGATCCTGTGGGAATATCGGGATAAAAATGTCAAATGTCATGGTGTACCCAAGTGCCAAATCAGTTCAGCCGTTTTAACGTGAAAGCGTAACAAACAAACAATCAAACTCACTCTAGCATATATAATATTAGTTAGGATATACTAGCTGTTGCCCGCGACTTCGTATGCGATCCAGGATGAAAAGTAATCTACTCGTGTGTCCATCTCCGGGTCATGGACGATTACAATTACAAACGACGGATTAAAATTTAATTCGTCTTTTTAGCGTGAAAGCGTAACAGACAAACCACACAAACACTTTTGCATTTATAATATTGTTAGGATAAATAATATTATATAGTTAGGATATAATCTTTTTAAAATTGACATCTGTAGTCAGCAATAGCTGTTTACATCGTGTTTATTACGTGCATAACAAAATGGTGATCATAAAACCGTACGTGATTAGGGTTTGACACTCATATCTATACAGTGAGTGACAAAATACTATAATTTGTATTTTTAATGTGTCATGCAGCATATTAAAATAAAAACAGACTTACATGGAAAAAAATATCTGTATGCTTCTAAAAAGAAAAGAAACAAGGTTTATTATAAGTAACTCTTTCAGCTGTAAATGTTGTCCAACTGATTTATTGCCGCAGACCTGAAATACACATTTTTTACTCATAAATGAGTGCTTAAAATCATAATGATCTTAGTAAGGAGCAGCTGAAAATTAGTTTTTTCGACTGAGTGTCAGAATGTTAATGAGATTTTTCGGATCTATTAACTCGAAGTTTCCTATTCGTGTTCTTGCAAAACAGAAAAGTTGTTAAAAAGCTAAATGATTGTCATTCTTATCTTAGAACTTGCTAAAGTAAAGTGTTATTAGGTTCCTTTTTTAGAATTGCACTTATTAACTAAACTGTTTGCCACTCTATTTTAGTCCACCCGTTGGTGTAGTACTACTGTTACATGATGCTTACACCAGCTACCAATACAATTCAAATTTCATTTTAAAGTAGGGTTCTCATTCGGATTGGTTAAAGTTGTAGTGACAACCATTTGGGTTAAATTGGTTTTTATTATTTTATTCGACCTTTATATAGATTCCTTTATATTTTGTGAATGTGAGAACGTTGTAGGCACAACAGACTGTCGATTTGCAGACTATTTTCTATTTTTTTAAGTATCTTGTTGACAGGCCTACTCTGTCCTCGCATACCTATTCAAACTGTACATTTTTTAAAGCATTGTAAAACCCATTTATTTTTAAAAGAGTAACCGTGGAGTTTCTTGCCGGCTCTTCTCCATAGGAAACGACCAATTGGAACCGTGCACCTAGATTCTGACGTTTCATAAGTGCCCATGTAGGTTTATGTGAAATAAAATATTTTGATTTGATTTGATTACCCGCACTTGTAAAGTGCGTGTGGAACCACGTACAATGAAAGGTTTCGTAGTTGGGACCAATGATAAAGAAGTTTGTATTTCATACTATTTCTCGAAAAAACTATGAAAAACAAAGTTACGACTGCGGTTGTACCCTAAATATCCGATAATATCCCATATCTCAAAAACTACTGACTTAAATAAAAAAACACTTAGATACATAATTATCTTTTTATTATGGGATCCAATGATACCCCAAACGCTTATGTGCTTTGATGTATTTTTCAGTACGGTTTCTGTTCTATTCATAGGAAAGGGAGGTTCTAATAAAAAACATCAAGAATCTAACTGAAATCATTATAGGTAGTGTCACATTTGGTTTTTCCTTTTGTTAGGTAATCAATTTGTCTAGGTCATTAATCATGTCAACAATTTGGTATCGATCGCCGATCAGCGGCGCGCCATTAATATTAATAGTATTAACATTCTGTCCATGGCTATGACTATCCAACCCCTTGACCTAATTTCAGAAGAAAATATATAAGAAGATAATTATTTAATACAATCTTGTACAGTCAGCCTCAAGAAGATGGACATACAGACTAAGATTCTTATAATTGTCTACAATTTTTATCCCATACAATTGTATCAATTTGTGGCTACAATTAAGTACACCCAATGTATGTACCTATATGGCGAAAATATTCCAATCTTATTGGGAGTTATTAATTTGTTACACTAGGGTCTGGGTCGGAGTCCCACTTGGTTTTTCAAGATTGTCAAGCGGTTGGTCGACTCTTCACGTGACCAGAGGGCAAATGAGCATCGCCATACAACGTGACAATGCTGCCAGCCTTTTGGGCACTATTCCTGTTGATAGCTATGCGGACGAATATAGTTGTTCTTTACAATGTTTTCAAATTACACTATTTAAGAGGACAGTGTAGGCCTATTAACAAGTACACCCGGCTACATATCAAGCTTTAGATTTCCAGTAAAAGCTAACTCTCATTGTACGGAAATCTTATACCATAAGATATCAGCTTATACTGGAAATGTATAGCTTGATAATATGTAGCCCTGTGTTCCAGGTACTTAATAAAATAGAAAATGGTGAATAAATCAAAGCAATCGAGTCTAAAAGACCTACAACGTTCTTATTTTCACAAAATAGAAAAGAATCTATAAAAAAGAAAATAATATTAAATTAAAATTAAAAACCTGTTTTAAACCGAATTAAATGATTTTCATTTTCATTGACTTTCATTTTCATTAGATATTTAACGTTTAGTTTTTATTTCTGCTTGAGTAGGTATGAGTAGTTCTCGATGTTTTCGGTTGGTATATTCGCGTGTGCTAGCTGACATATGGCTAATAATTTAAAGCATGTATTTAACGCGGCGACAAATTAGTCTGAATTTGGAATTAAAAAATAATTAAAGCCGGTAGAAAGAATAGTAAGTTGGCAGCTACAGCTAAGTATAATTTAAAGTAGCAGCTTAATTATGAGTTGTTAACTTTGTTTTAATTTAAATTGGCATCATCCGAATTTCGACTATAAGGTAAAGTTCTCTCAATAACAACAATATGTAGTCGACGGAGCCCCGCTTGACGGGGCTCCTACTTCTGGGTGGTTTAGAAAAGAAAGGTGATGGATGGGGGGAGAAGCGGATGGTGGGGTATTTTGTCAGGACTCGGGACATCATATGAAATGTCGGGACAATGCAAACGAATCCCGACCATCTGGCAAACCTTCCTAGGGATCGAACCCAGGAACCCCGCCTGGCAGTCTCGCTTGCGCCCAGTGGACCAATTAGGAAGTTGCAACGTTATCTGAAGCCTCATGCAAGCACTATACGCTTCAGATGTTTGAGAAGACGACGCAGATTTTTTACTAGGTCCGATGATACTGAAAATATAGGCAGGTTAAGCCGAGGCTATCCTATCCTTTGGTCTTGTTAGAAGCAAGCTAAGGGAGGTATAAAATAAAATATACTACGTATGAGCAGAAAACCTCTTTCACTATTAACACTAAACCTTAGGTCAATACTTCATCCATAGCGTTTGATTGTTACTGCGATGATCAAATCTATTAAACATTGTAACAGAGAATCAATTTTCATGCCTCCCCCTTAAGACCTAGGCCAAATATTTTTTGATATTCGGATAGCTCATGGCCTAAAGAGGTGCCATAAAGAATATGAAAAAACATTTTTTTTTTAAGTGAAATTTCGCGGCTTAAAGCTAGTATAAGAACAAAATATTAACATGTTTCTGTATCTACATCAAATAAGCAGCTGTCTGTACAGCCGAAAGACAACAATCATTGCAGAAGGAATGACTCAATTTACCTTCTAAGATGAATATTGTGACTGCTACTATATGATAGGTGAGGACAAAGATGGCTAAATTCAAATGCCAAGCACATGTTAAACTCACAATTTTTGACAATGAATCAAACCCGGAAGCCTGTTGATTCAATGAAAGCATAGAGTTCGTGAAACGTAACATGTATCGCAAGAGTCATCGATGTCGCGTAATTCAAGCACTTTCTTCAATGAGCCGTGTGTATGGACCTCACGTCCCGAGTTACGTGGTGCTCGATATATAACGCGAGGGCGACCGACGGGAATCACATTCCACACCGAGGACTGTGACCATCCTATCCCACACAAACAGACATGGACTCCAAGGTGAGATATTAAAAAGTTTTATTTTATTTTTATAAATTACCACTTTAGTTGTTAATTTTGAACCCACTTATTTCGTTTTTGTATGCGTTTATTAATTTAGTTTTTCTAATTCAAGGTTTTTAATTAGTTTCTTAGAAGTTTGGATTACTATTGTTTTATTATTTCTTAATTAACTTCTTTCAATATTAGATTGAGAATTTTACCACTGACTGTTTCCATCAGATCTTTATTCTCATAATAATCATTTGGTAAATGGAAAATATCACTTACTTAATATTGTGTTTTGACCAAACTTACTCTGATTTGTAACCGTATTCCATTGCTGCCAGAAAAAAGGGCTGGATATTTAATATTACTGAAGGACTGGATTTCAAATAGTCAGAAATAATATTTTAATAATATTTTTATATAGTCCCCAGACTTTGATACAATCTAAAGCATCTAAGATAGTGATAACACTGATAAGTTTTTTGTATCTTCACGATATCATCTAAGTCGAGCGCCGCTCGCGCCCGCTGGTATGTCGTGCAGGCTCGTGCGTGCGCTTATTGACCAACGCGATCCATATCGGGACGCTTTGCGACACTGCCATCTTTCTGGCGCTTTCGATTCGACTCGCCCCTGCACATAACAATGAATTGGTTCACTCGAACATTTTTCATTTACCTTTTGTATAAAAGGTCCAAATTCATGGTCAAGTACGAATATTAAAATATCCTTTTTAATGTATCAAGTTACTTTATTTTTGTGGCATTGAAGGTTCAAAAATGATTTTATTGAAGACTATGTAATAACATACATTTGCAATTACGACCTTTGTATCCATTAGTACTGCGCTCGATCACTGTAAAGCTTTCAAAAATATCAAACATACATTATTATAATATTATGAATTATATTGTAATAAATGTATATTCTTTCTTTCCTTTCTTTTGTTGTATAACGGGCTGATGTCCGCAACTCCACATACACGTATTTTGTGTAAGATAATATTATGATGATAATGATAATGATTTCATTTCTGTAAATAGGTTTGTACCAACACTTTTACACGTCAATGATATTTTAAAAAGTAGATGATGTCGGTGTTTCCTATCTGAATACTCTGAGAAGAAAGGCCGAAACAAATTCAGAGGTCACAGTCTCTTTTAAAGTCCAGACATAATCTGGGTCAGATTAAATACAATAAGGATATAATGCCTTCAAGGTCCCAAGGCATCTGTAGTGCCAGTAATAGAGACCTAACCTAACGTAACCTATGCACCACACACCACCACATCTTTAGCCCCCAGTTTGAAAGAGAGGCAAATTAGGATCCCAGCCTTGAAACCGCGGCATTTTATGATTCTAATTGAAAAGACATCAACGCGCATACTTTTTTCAAAGGTGCAGACTTCTTTAGAATGCGTAGATGTTTCCAAGGGATATTCTAGCAGCAATTGATATATTTATTATTAGAACTAGAGCTTCAATTGGAATAAAAAGCAGTATTATTATTTTTATGAAAATGTGTACTGCAGAAAAAATATATTATCCGCAATATTAACAAAAACAAATGTTATAATTACATCTCAACTGATGGTTAAACTTGTAAAATCGCAGGACTTAATTAACATTCAGTCAAAATGCAACCGTCAAACCGACGGCGGCGGCGCATACGGCGCATACCGCATACATTGATAGTATTGTCATTCCCGTCGCGTTTAGTTACGAAGAAAGGGTTTAAAGCATGTCGCAAGGCAGTGGACGACGCACTTGTGAACAATGTGACACTGTTTTAATGTCGCAATCTTATTATTATTGTGTAATGGATTTATTGCGTTATTAATACGTCATATTTATTCTATGGACGTCTCGTCTAGGAGAAATTGTTTTGGTATGAATATCAAGTGTTTGATTTGAAATAATAATGGTTTCGGACTTTCGGATTGAGAATTTACTAAAAGTAATCGCGCGATTACACGATCATCTTGTTCATGCGTCATCAAAAATGCGAATTTCGCATTTTTTACCAAATAAGAGTTGATTTTACCAAATTCAGATATCTTTTATCCGCGAAATAAGATATACTTCTGACAGTTTTCGTATGGAGAAACTGCCAAAAATTCAAAAAAAAATCAGACGAGTAGGCATATACTAGGTATAAAAGTTTGGTCGAATTTAGCTTAAGTGCTTGAGGTGGAGTTGCGGACACCAGCCTGTTATACAAAACAACACAACTTGTTTATCAATATCTACAGCATATACCAATCAACACCTTTATCAACACACTCATTTGTTCCAGATTGTAGTATTCATCTGCGTAGTAGGCATGGCGAGCGCGAGCGTGCTAGCTCCCGCGCCCCTCGCGCGCCTCGACCCCCTGCCGCAGTACTCCTACGGGTACGACGTCCAGGATGCCCTCACCGGCGACTACAAGGGCCACCAGGAACACAGGAACGGCGATCTCGTCACCGGCTCCTACTCAGTTGTAGACCCCGACGGTACCAGGAGGATTGTGGACTACACTGCTGATCCTCTCAATGGCTTTAACGCGGTCGTACGCCGCGAGCCACTGGTCGTGGCCGCACCTGCTCGAGTCGTCGCCCCTGCCCCCATCCTCGCGAGAGCACCAGCCCCCGTCTTCGCCCCTGCGCCCGCGCCTCTTTTTGCCCCTAGGTTACCACACCCATACTACTTCTAGATGAATTATTACAATTTTGTTGTTGATATGTTTTGTACTATTAGGACCTTTTTATACTATTGTTATTTATGTAAATAAACGCTTTTTGATAAACATTTTTTTAATGATTTTCATATGCAAAGAATTCATGTTAACACGGGGTGCTAAAGAAACTGCGAGAAGAGAATTCAATGCACAAGATAAGCATATATAGTAAAAGTGAACTGATTTCACAGTGCAGGTTAATGTTAAGTCAGGAAAATTTATTGTTAAGCAAATTGACTACCAACTTAAACTGTGTGTATATTCAAACCAAAACTATCATTTTTTGACAGTTCTATGAAATGGCTATAACACGGCAAAACACGGGTGTCAATTTGTATAACAATGAATTCTCTATATACAAACTGTAAGTTAATAAGTTGACGTGTTGTCTTATGTAATGTGAAACTATACGTACAGCCACGACCCAATTTTTTCCATGATTTAAATATACAGTAAAAAATATCTCTGAATGCAGCCATTCAATTCAAGTTCAAACAGTTCAAAAAGTTAAAAGAAACAGGGCTTCATAATAACTATGTACGGCTAATGTACAGGAAAGATCAATACACGCTTAAGGATTTGATTGCACTTAATTTACATAGTTTTCGTACCTGGAAGTTTATACGACATGAGTGAACAACCAAATATCCTTACAGGCGACCGCACGTCATACTTGATCTTCAAAAACCTGCTAAGAAATAAAGGCTCTGTCAGAAGTCAAATTACCATGGAGGTGCGATTGACTGTACCTACATGCAACAGTGGCGGCTGGTTGCGCCGGGCGGCACAGGACGCGGTGCTCGCATTCCGGTGAAGATCGCGACCTTGC
The DNA here is from genome assembly GCA_914767815.1 of Eupsilia transversa. Lineage (NCBI taxonomy): Eukaryota > Metazoa > Arthropoda > Insecta > Lepidoptera > Noctuidae > Eupsilia > Eupsilia transversa. Next base: position 6,923,662 of record OU611893.1, on the reverse strand, counting down.
CTTGGTTAACCACCTCAATTAAAAGCGAAAGTTTCAATAAACTGTCATATATGTACGAGGCTCGACGATTACCGGATCGGGCGTGTGACGTCATATAAATCTGAGCATGAGTGGACGCGCGCTGAATATAAAACGAGACTGTGCACTGCAAGCGGCAGTTCTATCCCACTGTTGAACATTATCACTACCGAAAATGGCATTCAAGGTAATTAAATAAACCGATAACTTATAATTTTATAAGAATTGTTGTATATTATGTATATGTTTAATAACTTATGAAATATATTTTCATTTGTTTTACAGTTTGTCGTCCTGTCTTGCCTATTGGCCGTGGCGAGTGCTGGTCTCCTGCCTGCCCAGGTCTCGTACTCAGCCCCTCTTGCCTACACGAGTCACGCAGTCCAAGCCGCTCCTGCCTACTACGCCGCAGCCCCCGTAGCCAAGATCGCTGCCCCTGTTGCATACGCAGCCCCCGTCGCCAAAGTTGAGGCTTACGACACCAACCCCCAGTACAGCTTCTCCTACGACGTGCAGGACGGACACACTGGTGACTCCAAGAGCCAACATGAGACCCGCGACGGTGATGTTGTGCACGGTTCCTACTCTGTGGTGGACCCCGACGGCACAAAGCGTACTGTTGAGTACACTGCTGACCCCCACAACGGTTTCAACGCCGTTGTGCACAGGGAGCCCATCGGTCATGTCGCCAAGGTCGTCACGCCCGTCACCAAGGTGGTCGCCCCTGTAGCCTACCACTCCGCCCCCGTCGCATACGCCGCCCCAGTCAAGTATGCCACCCCAGTGACGTATCAATCCGCCGCCCCTGTAGCTTACTCATCCGCTCCCTACTACCATCATTAAGAGAAGTTATTGTTTTACGACAATCTTGAATCGTATAATGTAAATAAATTATGTATTTATTTTACCTCACTGGTTTTATTGCTTTTGCCATTTTTTCTACGGGAAAAGATTCCTAATTGTAGGTACCAACTTTAAAATAAAACAATTGTATAGAGGTGCGTACAAATAATATATTTATCAAAAAAATGATTAATTTATAGAATAAAATATAAACCCTTTTTAAACGCTTTTTTTGTGCGCCACGAATAATAGAAAACAAACCATAAAAAGTTTGGTGTAACTCAAATATTAAACAGTTGTAATCCTAAAACACCGGACTTGGGCGGTGCCGGTAACTCTCGTTCAGGTCCGGAGACGACGGTCAGGCCGCGCTGCAAGCGCTTCTTGCGCTCGGAGAACGAGTCGCCCATGGCTTGGTCCGCCTTACGCGGCAGCACGGAAAAGCGCCGGCCCGGCGGCACCGTTGACATGCGCTTGAACAATACTTGCGTCTCCACGCGCGTCTCCGGATCCATCACTCCCATGATTTGCTTTTCGCGCTGCGTTATCGCCTTACGATCGTCACCACTTACCGTTTCTGACGACATTTCTGCACATTTGTTCAGGAAGGCCTGCACTCTCTCTGGATCCTGTAATTTCTTCAACCACTCGAAAGCTTCTTCCACTTCTATGCGCACTTCATTTGCATTGCCTTGTTGCATATCGCCACTCATGAGAACAAAGCAGCCATTCATCCACCACGTGATATTTCCCAATTCTTGAGCCTCTCTCTGGCATCGTTTCGCATAAAACTTAGCAAGAGCGTAATTCTTCTGCTTGGAAAGTAACCGAGCCAGTTCATACATTAGCCAACACTTCATAGTTGAATTTTCACACATGTCGAGACTCTGCTTCACTTTTTGTGTGGCATATTCGATATCAATGAATTTGTACGGATAATTAGCCATAACAGAATCGAAAGAAGTAGGACGGCCAACAGGTAAACCCATGAGGAAAGCGATGCGACGTCGATTGCCGCGCTCGCTGAGGGTGTAAGACAGACGGTGCTGTGACAGGTATCCTTCTCCAACCGCTCTGTATAACCGATCTAAGTATATCTCTTTGTCTGGTAATGTTCTTGGAGTCTTTCCATCGAGGAACATCTGCATACGCTCAGCCTGTGACATCACATCCATTACACGTTGCTCACGCATGCTCTTCTCAATCTGTCTCAATAAGCGCTCTGCGGTCCTAGCTCCAATTTCGCGTTCCCTCAACAGTACAGCCTCCTTGTACTTAGTCTGGTGTTTAGATTCAGCTCTTTCAGCCAATTTTATAGTATAGTATGGTCTCTGCGCGCGTAGCATATCCTGCCTTTCACTAAGAGATCGCAGAGCTTCTTTAACAATTTCTAACAATTCCTTGCTTCCAGCAGAATTTGCAGATTTAATTCGCGGGTCTTCCAAAAGCTCTTGAAGAAAAAATTTATCATAAGCCATTGGCCCAAGATATTTCATAGCAAGTACACGAGATAAGGTGCTGAATTTTCGGGCCTCCATTTGGGTCAGTTGTTTCTTATGTTCCTCTTTGGGAATCCGGTTAACATGCAATTTTCTTTGAGGCTCAACAGCGTCAGCTCGTGCAGCTTCTAATTGTTTAATGAGTGGTAGGAATTCTAACATAACATTGCCGGCGTTTGTCCCGATACAGTCTTGGATGGTTTCGACTCCTTGGTTGATGCCTTCCATGAAGTACGGGGGCTGGCGGCGCTGACGCAGTCCACGGAAGTTCATGACGACGGAACGCTCGAAGTCGGTCATGGTGTACATGGCACGCGCCTGCATGTTGCGCGCGTTCATGTTGCCGGGCGACAGCTTGAGCGCCAGCTCGGCATCGGCGTATGCCTGCACGGGCCGCACAGCGTCCGCACATACCTGACTGCGCCCCGTTAGTGTGCGCACGTCCTCAGGATTGCTGTTGAACGCTTCGTCGTACGAGGCTTTCGCCTTCTCGAACTGTTCGAGTCGGCGTAAATAAGCTCCTCTTTCCCGGTACACTGTAAGTGCGCCAAATAGCTGCTTTTCCTCCATTTTAGTGCAGTTTGGATCAGTGTGATCAAAATTAATAAACCTCTACAAAATAAGTAATAAAAACACAACACTTTCGACGACGGAATTGAGATGTCAATCAACGAACATATTTCTTGTTTCTGCCCAATTTTCTAAAATGTTGTCTATGTATTATTCTTATGAAGGCCTTGAACTGTTTACTTGTTTTATCAAGCTTTTAACGTATTAATAAGTAAGGGAGTGTTATTTTAAATAAAATCAATTAACTTGATAGTTAAAATGATGCTACCAATAAAAAAAGCTCAATTGCGATTGAGCTATTTAGATGCGGAATGCTCAAATTTCCAATGGATCACAATCCGGTGTAAACTGACAAATCTTGATCGTCCGGAGATTCTTATCACTTGTATCATGACTATTATTAGTCTGATCAATGACCCTGTAAATGAATAATTAGTCAGTGGAACACGAAGTAGCGGCAGTTTCATTATAGCATATTATAGGTGCCGTGTACGGATACGGATTATTCAACTAAATCAATCAAAAACGATTGTTCATTGCATAAGGACAAGGATTTATCAGCACTACTGTTACTTGTAAACTAGTTGAGCCTAATGAGTCTTTTATGATAATTATGATATTTTACGGGTTTTCTTTTAATCTCATTATTTTTGTTAGTTATTATTTGATATTAAACTTCTGTTTAGTATGTAAGAGGTACATGTACGAAGTTCCTACAATTTAAGTTCTGTAATGGAAAAAGGCTATGATATTCAGATGGATCCTAGAAACATTGTGAAACTATGGGGTTGTTGTTCTGAACAACGAAGTCCCCTAAAACATCCATTTTAGTTCATTCATCACTCAATGTTTACACTGTAGAGAACCTGCTGTAGAAGGCAGTTTTCTCCAGCTCTGCTCCATTTTGTGTGTTAATGTGTTAGAACTGAACAATATATATAAGATGTTTCGTGTCGTAAATAATTTAATTACCCAATAGTTTTACGTTTACGCTCCACTTGGGGAATTCGGCTTACGTGCAATTTTCTTTGAGGTTCATAAGCGTCAGCTCTTGCAGCTTCTAATTGTTTAATGAGTGGTAGGGATTCTAACATAATATTGCCGGCGTTTGTCCCGATACAGTCTTGGATGGTTTCGACTCCTTGGTTGATGCCTTCCATGAAGTACGGGGGCTGGCGGCGCTGACGCAGTCCACGGAAATTCATTACGATGGAGCGCTCGAAGTCGGTCATGGTGTACATGGCGCGTGCCTGCATGTTGCGCGCGTTTATATTGCCGGGCGACAGCTTGAGTGCCAGCTCGGCGTCGGCGTACGCCTGCACGGGCTGCATAGCGTCCGCGCACACCTGGCTGCGCCCCGTTAGTGTGCGCACGTCCTCAGGATTGCTGTTGAACGCTTCGTCGTACGAGGCTTTCGCCTTCTCGAACTGTTCGAGTCGACGTAAGTAAGTTCCTCTTTCACGGTACACTGTAAGTGCGCCATGTAGTTTCTTCTCCTCCATTTTAGTGCGGTATTGGATCAATAAGATCACTATTGATAAATCTCTACAAATTAAATAAAAACACAACACTTCGGTATTGAAATGTCACTCAGCTACATATTTCTTGTTTCTGCCCAATTTTATAAAATGTTGTCTTTTTTACTATGATAAGATTTAATCAAGGGTGCAAGGCATGTTTAAGACCTTCATGAGCTTTTCCTCATGAAGGAAAAGCAAGGGAGAGCAATCCTCATTCATTTATTTGAAAAATTCGTACCGTTGTCGCTAGAGATAAAAATCGATACAAAATCATAAGCCTTCTTAAGATTCTTAATAACCTAGAGTTATGAAATATCAAAAGGAACAAGATGTTTATAAAAATATGGGGTATACGTAACAATCAATATAATTTAAGCATTTTAGCATGGAAAAAGTCTGATATCCAGACAGATCTACGAATTTAGCGAAACTATACGAAATCCCTTGAAATATCCGTTCATATTGTATGTTTCATATTGTTTTTTTAGAAGTCCTTTATGCTCTACCTGTCGCTTTTTCTAGCTCTATTATTTTCGTAGGTATTTCTTGGGACTAAATAAATAACATATTTAGTGTCGTAAAAAATTTAATTTGCCATTGTTGTCAGTCATCAGTTACCGGGAAATTGATGTTTAGACCGCCACAAAAGGAGCAGCAGCAGGGTAGGCGAAGGGTGCCGCCGCGTACCGGGCGAACGGTGCCGTGTATGCGGCCGCCACCGGCGCTGAGTACGCGAACCTAGCCGCAGGAGCTGTGTATGCTGCTGAGTAAGCTACGGGAGCGGTGTATCTAGCAGCAACGACTGGGGCGGCGGCGACCGGAGCAGCCGCGTACCGGGCAGGCACCACCGCGGGCTCGGCAACGACGGCGGGCGCGGCCACCAGCGGCTCCTTGCGCACCACCGCGTTGAAACCGTTCACTGAGTCGGCGGAGTAATCTACGACTCGGCGCGTGCCGTCAGGCTCCACCAGCGAGTACTGTCCCTGCACCAGGTCTCCGCTGCGCTGTTCCGTCTGACTCTTGTAGTCGCCGGTGAGAGAGTCCGCCACATTGTATCCGAAGTTGTACTGCGGAAGAGGGTCGAATTCTTCCAACCTGGCTGCAACAGGCGCGGCTACGACCGGCTCCGCGAGAAGAGGGGCGGCTACCGCGGAGCTGCGCACCACAGCCACTACGCATGCGAGGATGACGAACTGAAACAAATTGATTGGTTAAACTCCGTCAATGGTCATCACTGAAGGCACTAGTCTCATTTAACGTGCGACACATAAGTTGTACTTGAAACAGTGACACGGTTTAACGAGGGCGAGACTAGTGCAGTTGCGTAAGCGCATGCGCGGAGAAATTACTAACAAGCTGAGGATACCTCGTTCGTCAAGGACACGCAAGGTGTCGCCTCCCGCATTACAATGAGTGTGAAGTAGCGGTGAGGCATTCCGACTTTGTTGAGTAGTTTTTTTAATTGATTGTGACTCGAACAAACATCATAGTTGTGGTTCTGATAAATACCAGAGGATAGTGGTGGTCTACATCATGGCAATATTAGGATCGAACAGTAAATTATGATTTAGCTAATTAGTTTAAGCTAATTCGCAGTTTTTAAGCATAACATTTTCAGGAATGTATTAGCTAAGCAAATAGCTAGATTTATGATTGGTTTGAATTCATAAAACAAAAGTTTTGTAATTGCAAATTGTGGAAGATTTCGCTTCTTGCCAAAAGGATATTGATACCAAAAAGCATAAATAATTTTATAAGTTCGGAAGAATTACCTTAAAGGCCATTTTTGTTGTTGAGAAGGAGTTGTGGATCGAAGTGTTGTCCGACTATGCTCCTGTTGTCTCCGGCGAGGTATATATAGTAGCAGCAGGTTGTGACATCCCGGCTCAAGTTCACGCTTTGTATTATATGTGCGCATCACTATGGATGTGCACGCAATTGGAAATGAGCTACCATTTGTCAATGGCGGAAAATTCGAGCGCGTTCTTGACTTTTGGCCAAGTATTATGAAATTAAAAAATCTTCTCTATGGCTAAAATATGTATCTTTCCAACGATTCCCTGTAACGAAAGTTAAGAAAGTCTCTTTGACCACTTTAGGGTTCCCAGCCACTGTACTCCAAACACCAACGCGTTTGCCCAAATCAAAATACAAAAAGGGGAGTCTGTTTACCGACTAGTCATGTATGTGACAGAGCTTACGTCGCACGATAGATGGGCATCATCCATTATGGTGCTGACTGATTTCAATTGAGCCAGTATCCCATTTCATTGCTGGAATTAAGAGACACTGGTGTTTACATTGGTGAAATTGGTAATAGGCGGACACTGGTCTAGCAATGGATTTGAGTTGAGCAGCTGCTTAAAGGTCCATTGTTACTAAATTCTATAGCTGCATCCCGGCTCCAATTATAAGAAAGTATGTCCCCGCAGCGAAGAATCAGGAAATAATATAGTTTTAATAATTTAGTTGTTTATTTTCAGTTCATGATAACATTATTGGCACTATGTATACATAATCAGTTAATGGTGGTAGAAGGGAGCAATGTAAGCAGTGTAAGCGACAGGGGCAGAGTGACAGACACAGGGGCGGGTGGTACGCGACAGGGGGAGGCGTGGTACTCAACAGGGGCGGCCACCTTGGTGACATGACTGAGGGCCTCTTTGCGCACGACGGGGTTGAAACCGTTGTGGTCGTCGGCGGTGTAGTCTACGGTGCGCTTAATCTTTAACCCCAAAGCGAAGAATGTTTAAATAATAAAGTAAAGTAATTTCAATAATTTAGTTGTTTATTTTCAGTTCCTGATACTAATCACACTAGGTATACATAATCAGTTAATGGTGGTAGACGGGAGCAGAGTAGGCGACAGGGGCGGAATGGTAGACAGGGGCAGCAGCGTGCACCACAGGCGCGGAGTGGTACGCGACAGGCGCGGAGTGGTATGCGACAGGGGAGGCGTGGTACGCGACAGGGGCAGCCACCTTCGTGACGACCTTAGCGACGTGGCCGAGGGCCTCCTTGCGCACGACGGCGTTGAAACCGTTGTGGTCGTCGGCGGTGTAGTCTACGGTGCGCTTAGTGCCGTCGGGGTCCACAACAGAGTAGGAGCCGTGCACGACGTCACCGTCGCGGCTCTCGTGCTGGCTCTTGGAGTCCCCGGTGAGACCATCCTGCACGTCGTATGCAAAGCTGTACTGGGGGTGTGCGTTGTACTCCTCCACCACCTTAATGACGGGCGCGGCGTAAGCCACGGGAGCGGCGTGCAATACGTGTGCGGGCGCCGCGGCGTATGTAACGTGAGCAGCCGGCAGCACTCCTGCGCTCGCCGCAGCTACCAAGCACGCGAATACTACAAACTGGAAAGAGAGAAGATGAACATTTATGAACAAAGACTTTGAATGGGTTAATATTGCTGATTTAGGAGATAGGGTCATGATTTTCAGTTGAATCACAACGCTACAACAACCAAGCACAATCACTCACACACACACGCACAAACACTCACCACACCACACAAGAGCATGCATGCACTAAACTCTCTTAATTTATTTTTGTAATTTAATTGCATAAATTGTTAATGTTCCACAAACGGGTGAAGACACTGACTCTTGTAACTCCTAGCAGAGGAGTCAGGGCTTCAATTGAAATGTTACATTTCAATTGAAGCCCTGACTCCTCTTGACCTTCTTTATGTCAATAAAACTTTTTTTATACATAAATAAATAGTAAAACTGGGGCGTTACTATTTATTATGCTACGAATTATAACTTTAAAGTTTACACTATAATTAACTACCTTGAATGCCATTGTAGGAGGAGTGAATCAATTGAGTTCTAAAGAACGTATGATATGAATTAGAATCATACACAGCTATTATATATGGTTAATATAACGCCTGAGGCAAAAGCTGCAAAGCAGTGACACCCACCCTACCGGTCGATGACACGCGCCACCTTGTTTTAGTACAAGGACTACCAGGCAAATTCGTTTAACAATTTCGTAGATGACTTTGACATTTGCAGAGACGTCTGTTTCTACGCATAGAAGGCTGAACGATAGAACAATAGAAATTAGTCATATTGTCCATTGTTAAACTATCTGTTTATTATTGTTGTTGCACTAGTACTTGCAGCAGTATATGGTGTGAGAAATTCAATTGAATATCCCCGCTTCCCCAGTATATAGTAGAAGACAAGGAAAATAGGCTGGTCACGATCATCATCATCACAAATATCTAGGCTGCATTCCGAGTTACGCTGCTACCGAATAGAGCGTGCCGAATTAGCGTGAGCGCGATAACTATATCCCGTGAATCGTCATAGATGTCGTCATGACATGCGCCATCTTGCGATAACGCCGACCATGCCCTAAATTAATATCACCGTGAGCGCTGTCAAAAATGACAGGTCTGCTGTTTTGTTTTGGGTAGCATCATATTATCTAGATTAACGAGGCATTTTCGAAATTGTGCTTCTGGCTACAGTCGCCAAAGAAGAAGAAGAAATTTGTGGTGTACATATTATACAAAGAAATATTGAAACCAACCATCATATGCAAGGTTTTCAAACAGAAAATAAAATGCAAGTGTAAGGTCTAAGTAGGTACGTGCGTATGTACGTAATAAAGTTCTAAAACTCTTATTATCAAAATATTGTGATGTCTACATGCCGTAGTAACAAGCAGTTTATGAATGGCCCATCATTGCAAGTTCAAGGCCGAGTTTAGTAACGTCTACGCGCGTGTTGCCGAGCAACGGTTATGTAAGCTGTGCTGCTTCTCCGACCGCGACATGTTATACAGGGTCTAATCAAATTAAATAGCGAAACTCCGCAGACGTGATGGGAATCGTTATCTTAGCATGATAAAACAAAAAGCAAATGAATCTGATGTTTTTTTTGGGGTCATTGACCGCAATTACTGTACTGTAGTCACTTGAAATATCAGTTTAAAAATCCACAGACGTGATGGATATCGATATCTAAACACGAAAAAAAAAAAAAAACATTTTCTCAACTCATACAAACTCAATGCATTTATTTCAAATAAACCAATTACAGGCACTTCTGAATTGTCAAAGGGGTCAGAAAGATGAAACTATTGCCCATTCCAAAGCGTAGTAGGTACCTATGTAGAAGAACGGGCAAGAAACTCCACGGATACCTACTCTTTTAAATTAGAATATGGCTACAAAATATTGGTTACATCAAACATGTTGAAATTATACATTTGACAGAGAACATTACAATTGTCCGTAATAAAAGATTTAAAAAAACTTAGTAACAACACTAGAAGCGCTTGTTGAACCCACAATAAAAACCACACCTTTTTTGTTTTTACAAAATGACACGATATCACGATTGCAGAGTTTCGCTAGCTAATTTAATTTGACCCTGAATTGTTAAGCCCGATTTACACGGTGCGATTTAATTGTCTGTGGCATACCATAAGTTGAGGAATTTCTTGCCTGTTCTTCTCCAGTCGAATTTTATTTTTATTTTTTTATAATTGTATACATATAAGGCTTTACAAGTTCTTCACAAGCCGTACTGTCTCTGAGCCCGATGAGACTTGTCTCTGACCTGACTGACTGTCTGACCCATTGGCAACTTCTCAGGAAGTTTAGGGGATGAGTTTCCAAAAAAACGATGTACAACAAATATAATTTACTTGTATTTATAAAGTGACAACTTCCACGTTTCAACATAATTAAAAAATGACAAACTTCCATCGCTTATTTAACCGCTTTAGGGGATGTTTTTTTTATTAACATTTCATAATTTTCACCTATGTTATACAAAACCCGTAATATTTTTGGGTCAAGATCAATTATATTATTATAGAGATCTATTATTATTAAAGATTATTTTTATGTTTTTTTTGTGTTTTCATTATTGGAGGTTTGGGACTAATAAGTCTCTAATAGAGGGTAGTTTTGAAAAACGAATAATGTCAAACTTTTTTATTTACTTTGTGCCAAGATTCAAGTTTATTTAACGAAGAAATAAGATTCTTTATATAAACGAATGCTCGCTGCCATAAGGATTAATTTTCGCAATTAAATCCGATTTGATCAACTGCTATACTAGGTAGCTATTATTTCGTATAGAACGTCTGGATTAAGGAGCCATATAACATTTGTTGTTTTACCGAAATGATATAGTTTTTTCCATTTTATTTTTATACCATAAATTAGAATACTACCTACATACATATCATACAAAAACATGTGTTTTAATTACCTATACTGATTACTTTCAGAAAAACGAATTTATAATTTTATATGACAATTCAAAACATTACGCATAAACATGACTAAATTGTACCAAACTTTCGAAAATTTCCGTCGACTTATTTTCGAGTTCTAAGATGGCTCCTCAATTCAGCCGTTTGAATTGACGAGCCATCTTAAAAACGACCAACTGGGTTTTACTAAAAAATCCAGGATCGGGCCTACAAATTCGGCAAAATTACAAAAAATTCGTCGGTAGTACCCGCGTTTAAATATGAGACATCGCTCCGCAATCAATAGTAGTAACGAATACTACGAGTTCTTTTATAGACATACATAAAATAAATAGGGAACTATGTAAAATTTCATGCTTCTAGTCCCAGCAGTTTAGGCTGTGCGTTGTTTATCAGTGAAATGTGTAACGCAGTGTTAGCAAAATTTATGTTTGTCAATAAAGAATGAAATCCCATAAAATAATTTTTAAAAGAATGAACTTACTCATCTGTGCATAGTTTTCTTAGGGTCTACGTCACCGCTACTAAAGCTCTACGAAACTGCTACGACAAAAAACGACAATTAAAATAACTGACTAAATGTTATTATAATACATATTTGTACGCCGTTAAGGTAAAACATGACTGTGATCCTTTCTCCAATGTACCAACATGTTAACATCTTGCATGCTTTGTGTGTGCATACTCATGTTTCGGACAAATAAATGATCTATTCTATTCAAATTATAGTAAAAATTAAAATATTTAAATGTTCCGTAGTTATACCGCTCTTCTCTACACTAATAAAAGAGTTCACATAAACACTTGTACTGTTGTTTTGCAAAGAACTATTTCATCTATAAACTTACATAAAGTAGGTAACAAGTAGGTAATAAAAATAATTGAATCAAAACTAAAATAAAACTGACTAAAAAACAAAATGAAAAATGAAATCGGATTATTTTAACTATTATTTTCTGTATCGTAACTATTTTATGCACTATTCAAATATTCATCATGTAGTCCTTGTAGCACAAGAGTACCAGTTTTAATTCTGCACAGCTTTCGCCGCGGGGTTACGTCAATCGTATATAATAACGCGTATGATTCAAAATTGATATCATTCGTTCAATAGAACTCCATTGATACACGTCTCCTACAATGGCATTCAAGGTAAATTATTGAGACGACGTTATTTTTAAGACAAGCTATGAACTTACCTACGACTTGTATTCATCACCTATGATCCCCGGGTATTCTAAGTACAAGGTCGACCTACTGTAAAATATTTTATAAATAATAATAATGAATAAATAAAGTCAACAAATTAAAATACGAGTACATGAATACTCAGTAGAGCCATCAACTAGGTACCTTTATCAGCTAATGACACTATGAATAATAAACTCTTATCTCTTTTCAGTTTGTAGTATTCGCGTGCTTGGTGGCTGCGGCGAGCGCAGGTGTACTGCCGGCTGCTCACGTCACATACGCCGCGGCGCCGGCACACGTCGTGCACGCCGCTCCTGTGGCGTACGCCGCACCCGTCGCTAAGGTGGTGGAAGAGTACAACGCACACCCCCAGTACAGCTTCGCATACGACGTGCAGGACGGTCTCACCGGCGACTCCAAGAGCCAGCATGAGAGCCGCGACGGTGACGTCGTGCAGGGCTCCTACTCCGTTGTGGACCCCGATGGCACCAAGCGCACCGTAGACTACACCGCCGACGACCACAACGGTTTCAACGCCGTCGTGCGCAAGGAGGCCCTCGGCCACGTCGCTAAGGTCGTCACCAAGGTGGCTGCCCCTGTCGCGTACCACGCCTCCCCTGTCGCATACCACTCCGCGCCTGTCGCGTACCACTCCGCGCCTGTGGTGCACGCTGCTGCCCCTGTCTACCACTCCGCCCCTGTCGCCTACTCTGCTCCCGTCTACCACCATTAACTGATTATGTATACCTAGTGTGATAAGTATCAGGAACCTAAAATAAACAACTAAATTATTGAAATTACTTTACTTTATTATTTACACATTCTTCGCTGTGGGGTTAAAGCTTGTTAACTTACATTACTAGGCTTATTTATAATGATCCAGTATTTCAACTATTCAGCTTTGGAAATTAGTATCACTGAATCGATATTTGACCAAGTACCTAGCGAAATTAATAAAACATATATTTATTTTTCTTCTATTTCTTTTCCAAAAAATATGATAAATATTACTATGTACTTATTGTAGAATGAAAAAACCGGACAAGTGCGAGTTGACGTCGCGTGGTGAGGGTTCCGTACGACAAATATGTTATCTATCATGTTTTTATCCCAAAGAACAAACTTAACATTGTAGTTGAACATTTTCTCCCATACATTCCAACTCCAAATGTATGTTTGTACGCACAATTGTATAAGAGATTTTCCTTGTTATTTTAAGAATTCATAGAGGTTTTCTTGTAATCTATAAGTTAAGAACCTATCTCAAAATATAAGACTCAGTAGTTTCGGAGATAAAGGCCCTTATCTCCGAAACTACACTAGGGTGATGCAGAGAAAAACAGTGCTAGGCGCAATTTCAAAAATGGAGGGTTAATTATGTAAATACAAAGACGATGTATTTATTTATTTTTTAACAGAAAATAATCTAGGTTCGTAATACATACTAAGACAGAATGCTTTTTTGAAGTCGACCTTGGCTTCTTGTGACGCATACGCCGTTAGGATGAGGATACCCCTCATAACCATACGGTTATGAGTGACACGGTTCACTACTGAAATTGCACTTTTACAAGATAAAGACAACAATAATTGTTATTCGGGAGAACCAGTTTATTGCACGGACCCCTGTATAATAACTATCTTGAAGGTTCATCCGAAATACAAGTTCCATGATTGATTAATTCGTTTTAACATGGGTGGAAAAGTGCAAAATTATAAAGTACCCTACGTACATACGTACTTCATTAATATTTCAAATACAATATTATTGTAGTCTAGCAATATGCCAGTGATTTCGTCCGCTCGTGTATTCCATATCCCGTGGAAATTCGATAAATCCGGCCTCATTCCTTGTCTACATCAGGAAACCCTTGGTCGAAATTTCAGCTTCTAGTTCCAAGGATTTGGGCTGGGCCCTATTGAGTCGGTCAGTGACTGAGCCAGCACAGTAACTTTTATGGTAGAAAATGTACAAGTGGTAAATAAATTGTTAGGTATTTCGTAAAAGTTACCATTTTTTGGCTTCCCCTTGGCCTAATCGAACCTTAACAATCGAATCTAGCAGCGAATCTAACCGTTTTGAATCTCTGCAAGTCTTTTCTTTTTACATAGGTATATGTATTGTGAGGAGAACTTTGTGACAGTTCAACATAGTAAAAATTATAGATAATTAACTGAAGTATATTTACTTTCTGAATTTATCTTGGACATTACTTACATCGGTAAAGGAAAACATCGCGAGGAAACCCCGACTTATAGTTATGTAAGTCTGAAATCGCCAACCCGTTTTGAGCAAGCGTGGTGACCAATGCTTGTGCCTCTCTGCATATATGAGAAAGACAATAATAGCCTGCTATTATTTATTATATTAAGGTGTGTAGGATAATGATGATCTAAACTAATATTATAATATACCTAGAGAAAATATATGATGTTTTGTATGTTTGTTTGTAACGGATAAACTCAAAAAAAACCAAATCAATTTATAAAATTCTTTCACCAAAAGAAAACATTATCAGCGAGTAAAATGAGTTATATTTTAATCTTAATAAAATAGAGATCCTGACAGAAATTGCAATAATTTAGCCCAACCATCCATCCTACCTATATTCTTGCAAATAAATATATCATTCATTCATTCATTCATTCCAAGGTGTCAAAAATTTGCCTATAGTTATTATTTGGCGTGCGCTACAAAATTATTGATGACACATAAAATAATGTACTACAATACCTACTCATCATTACCCGCAAAAAATCCGTGAGGCTATATTTCTAAATATTAAAGTTAATGCACAATAACCGTTTTTTGTTCAAACCATACTATAGTCAATAAAGTTTGAACAAAAAAGGGTTATTGTGGGTGCAAAACACGGATAGAATCGAAAGATGATGACAATGATATTATATTATCCAACTAAATAGTTCCACAAGTTTATAACTTACACATAGGATTTACTACTTTTAATCCCGGTAGTACGTTATCGTGGGATAGTTTTGGACATCTATGCGGGCGAAGCCGCGAGCAAAAGCTAGTCTATACTTATAATAAATCTGTAGAAGTGAAAATTCTGTACATTGAAAATATCAAAAAAATAAATGGCAGGGGGTGTTACTAGACCGACACCGAACCCAAAAATTTGATTACAATTTTTTTTTGTCTGTCTGTCTGTCTGTCTGTCTGTCTGTCTGTTTGTTCAGGCATCACGCAAAAACTACCGGTTCGATTACGATGAAACTTGGTATAAGTATTCTTTAATATCCTGGGCACCACACTGGGTACTTTTTATCCCGGAAAAGTATCCTATCCTACGGTTGGGGGGTGTCAGTGTTTGTATGGAAGAATTTTAACGCGCTGTCCGATTAACTCGAAACTCAATATTTATACTTAAAACCCATGGGGATGTATGGGGTAATTTCCGACACTCACGCGGGCGAAGCCGCGGGCAGCAGCTAGTAGTGAATAAAATTATAAAAACGCATTTATATTCGTAAAAAATATTTTATTTGCTCATGATCATAAGTCTAATGTAATAAATAATATTTGTCCTCAGTTCAAGGCTTGACTAGGTTTGGCTCTCAGTGGTGGTAGACAGGGGCAGAGTAGGCGACAGGGGCGGAGTGGTAGACAGGGGCAGCGGCGTGTACTACAGGGGCGGAGTGGTAGACAGGGGCAGCGGCGTGCACTACAGGGGCGGAGTGGTACGCTACAGGGGCAGCCTGGTACGCAACTGGGGCCACTTTGGCGACGGGGGCGACGACCTTAGCGACGTGACCGAGGGCCTCCTTGCGCACGACGGCGTTGAAACCGTTGTGGGGGTCGGCGGTGTAGTCCACGGTGCGCTTGGTGCCATCGGGGTCCACTACGGAGTAAGAACCCTGTACGACGTCACCGTCGCGGCTCTCGTGCTGGCTCTTGGAGTCACCGGTGAGACCGTCCTGCACATCGTACGCAAAGCTGTACTGGGGGTGCGCGTTGTACTCCTCCACCACCTTAGCGACGGGCGCAGCGTAAGCCACGGGAGCCGTGTGCACGACGTGCGCAGCGGGTGCAGCCGCGTATGCGACTGGAGCGGAATGAGCCGTGTATGCCGCAGGGGCGATGATACCCGCATTGGCGGCAGCGAAGGCGCAGACCAGGACTACCAGCTGGAAATTAAATAAAGGTTAATAATACTATAACATTCTAGAATTACCGTTAATGGCGAACTTTTAAGTAGGTAAACCCAAATTAAAAGGTGTCAGTCGTTGCAGGTTTAACAATATTAATTATATTTCAATCAACTGGACTTTCTATCGAAACTTTTCTTCTTTTACATTGATATTGCTATATCGCACAGCCGCTTTTGATTTAAAATATTATATCAAATTATTTAATAAATCGGCTTCGTACCTTGAAAGCCATTTTTTGATTGATATGAGTGACTTCACTATGAGGAGATCTCTAGTTGAATGTGCCGTAATTGTATCTCTTCCACTTTTTATATGCCTCCGAGCTGCCTCAGGATTGCATTACCATTACACCGTCGTGAGTAAGTTCGTATGAACCGGTTAGTTTGGAGAGTTTCACAATTCAATTATACATTTAAGTCGCGGGAGTCCACCGAATTGGTTCGTATAATATGTTAATAAGAGCAAGTGGGCTATGATTGATGTCGGGCATAAAGTTCACTTGTATTGTAATGCTTGTCGGCTTTTTGGGCGGCGCGTCCTTGCGACGACTCATATTTGTTCATGTAACTTATAAGCTGGGTCATACGAGTGCAGTTTTCGTGCATTCACATTTATAAACCACTTAGCTTAAACTATTGACAAAAGAATGGCTTTCTCGTTTTTTCGTATGCTTTGCAAGTGGCGAGATATAGTCAAACGCATGCCTATCAATAAATATAATCAGCCTTTAAATGTTCCCTTTGCTGGGACACAGGCCTCCTCATCTCTTCGAAATGGAGTGAGCAGTAATCTACCACGCGGGCCCAGCAGATGTCACATATCTTCGAATTTTTGGTTCTAGGATATGCCGGTTTCCTCACGATTTTTGCCTTTACCGTCGTTTTCTCTAGAAGCCTATCAATAGGCATCGTAAAAAAAAGTTGAGAATCTCTTCCGGCTCGCCTTTTCTTGAATCTTTTGATTGCATCGAAAAAGATAAGCAAAAGCCCAAATTGTGGGAACTATACTTATATAGTCTTTGATACATACATACTTTTTAAGTGATGGCGCCCTTAACTTAATTTTTGGATATGACAATTCTAAATTCAAAAGGAACGTTTGAAGTTGATGATGTCATATCATTTCCAAAGTAAACGAAAGCTGAGGTTTCAGCACAATTTTGGCTCCGGTTTTCCCCCGCGTAATTAAGTGCATTTGTGATAGAATCTGATTGGTAAGTTAATGAATTAATGTATTATCAACTATTGTATCGATAAATAGCTACCACTATTGCACTAAGCGTTCGTCCGAGGCTAAAATTGTGTTTAAATCGTTGGAGGCAAAGTTCGTTTAACAGTACTCCCCGTACCTTCCGCGTCTTAAGCCACGCTTCCTACCAATAGACTGGACTAATCTTCTCACTGCATGAGCTAAGCCAATTTCTCCTGTAGCTTGTGCTGATTCGAGAGAAGAAAATAGACCTTCCATCATTAGCATTGTTAGTAGGTACACCGCGCGAGGTGCTTCACTGCAAAACTGGCTGAACCGATCTTTCCACCGCGGCATCAGCTTTAAAAATAAAAGAACATAATAATCTCTTTTGAACCATACATTCTAATAGTTTAAATTATTTCATCCTAAAAGCTTACTTAGTTAGTAATTCCCATCGTTGTTACTATTTTAAAACAATGTGGACTGAAACCATAACGTCATCCCAATTCACACAATCCCAGTCGGGCAAAGTGATATTGGATTTTTCCATCAGGGAGTTGTCAGGATTCTGCCCGGAGTCTGGATTTGTGCCCAATTCGAATTCGAATGAGCCTTAAAAACATAAGTGGCGAAATGTGGGTGTACACTGTGCTATAATCGAATCAAATCAAATTAAAATATTTTATTTCACATAAACCTACATGGGCTCTTATGAAACGTCAGAAGCTAGGTGTACGGTTCCAATTGGTCGTTTAACTATAGATACACCTCTGCCTCACCCTGAGTGGATTACAGGCGTGATATGTGTGTGTGTGTGTGTAAATCCAATAGGTTCAGAATGTGGTGGTTACGTAATACGGTGCGGCGCATGCGTCCCCTGGGCTCCCGGGTTTACGGAGGCATGCACGATCCCCTGGACCATGTGACAGGCCTTGAGAAGAGAGAGCTGCTCGCACACTTGGCTGGTGACTGCGACCCCTTCCGCATCATGTCCATCAAGAAAGGTACAGTACGCGGTTGTTAATAACCCCAGCCTTTAAAATGCTAGTAGCATTGTCGTGTTTTATTGTTAGATCTGCCTTTTGTGATCACTATACCACAAAAATTAGAGAGAGATAGAGGGCCTAATTTCATAGATAAACTCATTTGAGTAAACCGCTTACGAGTTGAGAGGATATGGCGCATCATCATCTTCATAGCCTTTTCCCAACTATGTTGGGGTCGGCTTACAGTTCTACCGGATGCAGCTGAATACCGGTATTTCACATAGAGCGACTGCATATATCTGACCTCTACAACCTAGTTACGGGTAATACGATACCCCTCGGTAAGACTGATTGTCAGACCTTCGGGCTTCTGACTACCCGTAACGACTATCAACGATCTACGAATAACAGCCGGAACTTACAGCTTAACGTGCTTTCCGAGGCACGGATGGGTCTCGATATGTAATGGATGGTCACCCATCCTTGGACCGACCTCGGCAGGCGTAGCTTAACCTTCGATCGACCCGTGTGGATTTGGCCATATATTTGGCCATATATTTAGTCACGAGACATATACACAAAAACATTTTTTGAGCTCTATCACTCATTCCATGTGACACTCTCTAAATCAGTTTCTCAGTTTGACATAAGATTATATCGTTTCCTCACTTTCAAGGATGCCTAAATGAAACCTGAACCTGAGAATAACTCAATATAGATCAGTTTCATGCTTGCGTGTATTTGATGAATGTGATGACCTATCACCTTGGTATTGAAATCATTTAAAAATAGGACGATTTAGTTTGGGTGATTAGCGGGTGTTATAACTAAAAATGCCAGTATATTTTCAGTTACTGAGCTTTGAGTTTGATTGATTATCAAAGCTCAGTAATTGAAAATTACAAAATAGCTTTGAGGAAGCTTATCTCTAACATCCTACAGCTGATTGTGTCAAAATGATTTCAGGTCCCGGTACCCGCGAGCGCCCCAACCTCATCCCGAGCGCTTTCTGTCAGCGGCTGCTGGCTTGCAGCTGCTGCATCCACGACAATCACTTAGAGTTCATGTGGCTGCACATGGGCTGCCTTACGCGCTGCGGCTGCGGATACTGGTTCTTACTATGCCCCGTAGCACCACTTTAGATTAGTTTTATTTTATATATATTTGCAATATTTAAAAATAAATTATTGCTACTGTATTTTAATGTATTTCTTTTCAAACATTCATGATGTAGAAATGTTGGGAAGTACTGACAATTATAGGATTATAAGACAACTACAACACAACGCGATTAAAATGTATTCTCCGTCATTTATGAACCGATTTGTTTTTTTTTATTTTTTATACCATCCAGGTGGTCCCATTGTCATCAAATCAGGATCTGATTATGGGATCCTGGAGAAATCGATGAACTCTTCAAATATTATAGGCACACCTATAACGATTTGGTTATTTTTTATAGTAACTCGTGCATTTGCTCTCAAAAAGCACCATTTGGTGAAGTGGAACTGATGATGAAGACCACAGATGGTCACAGGAGCTACTCAATAATAATAGGGTTAGTATTTCACGGGTTGCGCTTCGATTACTTTAATATGGTTACCAAGCAATTTATGCTAGTCACAATGCATAGTATTATGGTGAAGTGGAGCTGATGATCAGATACCAGGAGAACTCCTTAAAAATTAACGTCCCTGCATCGAGAAAAGCCATATTTTGTAAAAGGTGATGAACAGTTGCCATTAGGCTTGGCATTGTAACTTAGATAAATTACAAACCGACCCACTAAAAAGACATAAATAAAAACATTTTTCCAAAAAAATTCAACCGCCTGAATCCTGTGTTAATAAGAAACTTACAAGGAGGGTGCCTGTACAATGAACACAAGCAACATAACGAAGGTTTAACAGATGTAATGATAACATTGTTAAATATCTTTGTTAAAGACCTTGAATCCCACGCGTTTTACATAATAAAACCAACACATAAATTGCATGTTACCAGCTTCAGTTAATTTTATCATCAACAAATATGTGCGTAATGACTTTCAATTCACAAATGAGCGGTAATTGACTTCACAAAGTAACGGTATAAAGTTCCCGCACTTAACTACGTAAGTAACTTAATTATATAACATCACACCTTTGTTTTGCAAAGGAGTAGAAAGCGGTGTATAGTACTAATACCCACGTTTTTTTACGCTAGTTATTTTTGGGCGATCCTTTTTACACAAATCCAGACGACGCTGCTTCTAGGAAGTTCATAATGGAAATGTGCAATATAAAAACACTGCCCGAACCCGGGACTCCAAACACAACAGATACCCTTGCTACTACGAGACAAACGATGAAGTTGAATTTATAGGCTTAGTCTGGATTCTGGTGGATTTTTTGGGATGGATAAACGGAATAACTCTTGCTTTGGTCAAGTTATAAACATGAAACTTCGAGGGATGACAAAGTTTGGTCACCTTCAACATGTACCTAAAGTGCGCGCAAGATAAATCTGCGCGCGACTATGGTAGCGCTGGCGTGCTTAATTCTATACTGTAATATTCAAAATATTTTTAATCTGTATTCATAATTTAATCTTAATATTATTAATCTTATATTAAAATAAATTAATTACATTTTAATAATTCTATACTTAATATGACCTGATGCGACTGCTGAGCGTGGGGTCCTGGGTTCGATTCCCAGGTCGGGCAAAGTGTTATTGGGTTTTTCGCTTTGGAATTTCTCAGTAGCAGCCCAGATTCTGGATTTGTACCTGGTTAATGGCAATAGGCTCGCCCCTTGTTACATGGGACTTAAACATAAGTGGCAAAAGGTGGGTGTACTATAGGCACACCTCTGCCCTCTGCCCAACTCTTCGGGGAAACAAGGCGTGATGTTATGTATATTAATTTTAATATGACCTTACATAAACTACAAGACGGCGGCAAACGATTAGTTCCGATTTCAGCCGCGCGCTGACTGATCTTGCAAGCAGTCTACGTCTGGATTGAGTGGGGTCTAAAAAGTATTTACCTCAAAGGAAACGACGATCCATGTAGACCTACTATAAATAATTGAGCGAATTAATTATACGTGTTAATAAAAGTGCAGTGTGAGTGTGGCGGTGTGGGGCTTTAAAAAACGCGGTACAAAGAAAATATTTTAATGAATATTAAGTATATATTCCAACCAGCCAATCGATCGGATCCCTCTGCCAGTATTTCTACCATGCCCTTTAAATACCAATATTACTTCGTCGATTGAGCAAATGCTGAAGTTAAGAAAGTTCTGGAACTCTGCTTTAGTTTCTCACATTTGATTCAACTGAATGAGACGAAATTCAAAACATGTATAAAACGCACACTATGCAGGCAGGCATATTATAAGTTGGGGGATTACATCACTGATAAAAATGCTTGGGCCAATGCTAGTCCTGCTCCACAACCACAACTAATTGATTAACATTTGAAAAGTCTGTTGGAGCTGCTGAAGATTGTAAGAACATCTTTGCATTGTATAAACTCAATTTCCTTTGCATTATATAACTGCATAGCACATGTGTGAGTACTATGTACTATAGAGCTACCATTTACCGGGTAATATTATGTCTTTCATTGACTTGAATGTGCCCTGGCGGCTGTGAGTATGTCATGCTCACTCAGATGTCTCGCTGATGGTGGCGTGTGTGTTGGATCATTTAGCTCCCTTCAAAATGGTTGAGCTGAATGGTGCTAATCCATGCGTCATGTTCGTGAACGGGCGCCGTCAGTTGGGGCTGGTCATCTCTTGGCTGCCATGGCTTATTTTTAATTTTTGAATTGTTTATTTTTATTTTTATAATTTATATCAACGGACGCTTTTATCATGCACGTCTTTCTACATTGTTCTCACATGTATAAGTAATTTCAACATGAATGATGTAACCAATTTTTGTAACAATTTTTTGATTTAAAAGAGTGTCCGTGGAGTTTCTTGCCCGTTCTTCTCCATAGGTACCTACTACGCTTTGGAATGGGCAACTAGCTTCATATTTTCTGACTGACCGACTCCTTGACAATTCAAAAGTGCCTGTAAATGGTTTAATTGAAATAAATGCTTTGAGTTTGAGTTTGATTTCTTAATTAAATTATCACGGCCTGCATCGCATTGCATCACTAATGGACATTGAACCATTAGTTCTAAGTGAGGGTTAGAGCAAATAAAAAGAACCAGACTAACTGTAACGAGTGGACTATTATCCGAAGTGTATGGAGCTCATCAGGCACGCGTATGCGTAGTAATGCATTAGTGACGGTTGCGTAGGCGTCTACGCCTCGCTGCGGTCGTATAATCGCTGGTTTCAAAGCCTGAGCGTGTAAGGCCAGCCCGCTCGCTCACCGACCCACTTCCCGCGCCACGGCCTTCAACCAGCTGATCCGGTGCACAGAACCCCGGAACTTTACTGGTTCTTTCAGTGACATTAAATTAATCTTTAATGCAAATCTATGTCAACGTTTTTGCATTTCCTCATGCCAACAATGTGAAAGAAGGAAGCAAAAGGGTTAAATAAAACTGACACTTTTTGTTTAGGCCGCCGAGCTACAGAAGAAAAAATAACAGTCAAAGTACGCATTCAGCCTTGCTTTGCCTTTTATTTCTTATTTCTATTAATCTCAAACGGCCGCAGCGATGTTTTTGTTTACTTTTCATACCGAACTTTTCCTCGAAAACACTCGCAAGTTAACGAACCAATAAGTACAAGTACACTCAATGTTAATAGCACTATATAATATTTCTAATTAGGTACATTATTCACAGCATATTATTTTACAGATCCCATATAAAACACACTTATCTTAATATCACAAGTTTAGGATAAGAATTACATAATTGACATATCAGTCTAATCTAATACTTGTTATTCGCCGTCGCCGGTATAAAATAGTGTCCATCAAAAGGAACCCTGGGCTCTACTTCGTTTTGAGGGGTGAAATATATCGTGGGTTGTTCTTCGACGTAGTTGCTCTGAGGTTCATGATGCAATACTGGCTCGTACACAGGTCTGGGAGTAGGAGTCTGAAATTGCACGTACTCAGGTCTAGGGGAAGGGGAAGGTGTCTGAAATTGGACGTACTCAGGTCTGGGGGAAGGGGAAGGTGTCTGAAATTGGACGTACTCAGGTCTGGGGGCAGGTGTCTGATATTGGACGTACGCAGGGGTGGGGGCGGTAGGATTTTGGTATTGAATCGTATTGTAGTAGTGGTGAGGGACAGGGGGCTGAGTGACCAAGGGCGGGCTTCCGGGATCTTCTCGTAGAACAGCTTTAAAGCCGTGCTTCGCGTCAGCAGTGTACTCCACCGTCCGCTTGGTCCCGTCAGGACCCAACACCGTATAAGCTCCAGTAACAACGTCACCTTGCCTCACCTCGTGTTGACTCTTGCTGTCACCAGTTGTCGGGTCATCAATGTTGTACGAGTACTTGTAGTCATTCGGGGAAGGCGGCGGATCCCTCACTATAATACCGAAGACTGCCGGCGCCACACACAGAACCAATGATAACTGAAAATCGAAAACATACCTTACAATAAAATCGAAGATAAACTGTATAAGTTACGAAATGTCTTTCGTAAGTCCTGAAAGCACTAAAGATCTCAATGCACTAGAAATAAACAAGTTTAAAACCAAACATGATTGTATCTAAGTATTACGACCGAGATTACACTTGCAGCGTATCACAAAACAAATACAGGATAAAATAGAAATCAATAAAAAATCATTTACCCTTAGCATGATACAGACTTGTTCCACAATAGGGTTCGAAGTAAATAGTACACACGCGGGCGACCGCTGTCGTATTTATAGAAGCGGCGTGCATTCACTCGAATGTTCCTTACTGGCAACAGGCGCCCGAGCCTCGGCTGCTCGAGTCTCTCTCTAACTAACATCGACTCGTAATTAGAACTTTATTACCTAATTGTTACGTTGTAGCCTACGATTATTGGGTGAACAGTTACCCGATGAAAGTTTTACTGCTCACTGATTCTCTCTGATACAATATTCCGGTAGCCATGTTCCTCTTACAATGTAATTCAATCTTAGTTTATCGCTACTTATTTGAGCCGCTCTAATTAATGCAGCTATGAGGCAGCAATAAGGTACTTTATGCTTTAAGCGCTGTAAATAACATTAATCATGAAGCATGTTATTATTTATTCGAATTGAGTGTTTTACATTTAAATACGCCTTCTCGTTATAGTTCTAATTAGTATTAATAGATGGTAGATAGCTTAATACGTTCATTATGCAAGATTGACAGCATGTAATGCAAATGCACGGACTTATCAACTTTTACGACCATTTTTAAAATACATTATTCATGTGATTAGCCATGATCTTGATTACGTGAACCTAACCTAACACAGAGCTTGAATTAATATCTCATTACAATCACAGTAATGATATTAGTTTCTTTGATATATTACGGTTTCTTTGAGGTCACGGACAGTTGCAATGTTGTTATTTCATTATTAGAAATAATTTGAATATAGCAGCGAAAATAATTGATATTTTGTGATGATCATTCATCAATCTTCTTCAATTATTTGATGGACACTATGACCAATTGCACAGTAATAGGTATTATGCATGTATGATATTACTTGTCGTTAAAATACATGATTTTTCATTTACATACTTTACTTTCGAGCAATGCCGCGACTTACGACGAGCGTAGGTCCTGAGTTCGAACCCAGGCAGGCACTAAACTTTATGTATTTAATTTCATCACCACTGCTCTCAAAACGGTGAAGGAAAGTAACGTAAAGAAACCGGCATGTACTAGAATGATATCCAGCAACCCGCACTGGGCCCGCGCGGTGGATTACGGCCCACTCCCTCTCACAGAGAGGAGGCCTGTGTCCCGGCAGTGGGGACATAGGCTGAGTATGCTTTATTCTTTATGGGCACTTTTAATGACATGCATAAACAGAGTAAATGGGAATAAACTAACTTTATCCGGTAAAGCTCGTGACAAATAATGAAGGATGGGACGGGGTATCCTATGTGTCAGGTCTGCTCCTGACTGACTCCCGAGACAGACAGACAGGTATACCTGTATACATACAAGCAAACAAGTATTTAGTAAAAAATAAATAGGTAAGTCTAGATAGGAATAGGTTATACCTATTCCTAGAATTTCCTAGAATTCCCTGTATTAATAATAGATAAAATAGTTCTTCTACATGATTTAGTTTTCCGTTTATCCTAGAAAAATTCCCTTTAATAGAAAATGTTAGATTTAAAAAAAAAACCCCGTGTCCTGTTCACCTGTCGCAGTCATAATGTCACTTTTTGTTCGGAAAAACGGAAAGCACCCTCAGTCTGCGCGACCACGCGCTCAGGTTCACTAAACAATAAGTGAAATATGCACGCGACGATCGCGTTTAATCCGATCCAACCTGTCCTTTGCTATCCTCCCCCAGCGACGCCCTAAGCTGAGGTCCGTATCCCACATGGGGTGCCCTTAGAGTACAGCTGCTTAGTTTGTAAGTGTTATGCCCTGGCTGGAGGCCTTAATTTATTGAGGCACCCACAGGAAAGTCCGGTTAAGCAGCTGACAACCTCCTAGCTTGACATGCGAGATGCCATTCCAAAAAAGAAAAGCGACGATCGCGTATTCGCGCGACGATCGCTTTTAAATAGGACGCGGCCTAAAAATATGTCGTTGAGATACTTTTTTTTAAGTTTGACCAACTTTATTTGTTAACCACCTGCAACCACACTAAACAATTCTATTCTGCTTTTAAAACTAGATTAACCTTCCAATTTTAGTATTGCGTGTCCTAGATACTCTGTTGTAGGGATGTCAGCAATGCAAACGTCTCGTGGACCTAAGTGGCTCGTATCTAAATAGTGAGGTAGCTATAGAGCCTTAACGCAAGACCTTACTTTCACTCGCCATAGCTTGTCAGCTATACATTATAATATTTATTGTATTGTATTCATTAGTACAATGTAGAGTCACCAGCCAGTGGGAAGTGGTAGAAATAATTTAATTAAAAAAAAAACCTGCTAATTTCATTTGTATGCAGCAGACAACCTGAAACGAATTGTTACACCCTAATTGAAATCGCATGCTGGTTACCTAGGCCACTAATATAAGATACTCATCCATAAAGTAAAGTAATATTATAAATGCGAAAGTTACTTTCTGTCTGTCAGCTTTTCACGCCTTACGGCAGAACGGATTTGGATGTTTGGCCCACTTGGTAACGACATTAAGGACACTTTTTATCCCGGAAGTCCGTTCCCAGGGGCCAATTTTTTACCTCCCAGTGGGCGAAGCTGTGGGCTAAAGCTAGTACATAATAATATGAAGGATTCTGTTTAAAAAATCCTACTTCGTAGTAGATACTTAATAGCTGTTTTACAATACCTTCTACAATGTGTACCTACGTAACGAAATAATCCTTATTCCCATTACCGCATAATAGCATGACGCAATTCAATGTCTTAGTTATATCTAAATATCTTTATAGGTACAGATCTGTATAGATTCTACTTAGTGCGTATAAACTTATTCACGACAGCACTAGGCATTGAAACTGCAGTTCCGGGCATGATTTTATATTGTCATTTTAATTTTAGCTTTAATCACGGCCAAACAATCGGCAGTTGACATTGTTTTAACAGTGGCTTGAACTACAGTATTGCTCATTGCATCACTAAATGTAAGATACACTGTCTACTTAACACAGTTACTTTAAAATAACCCAGCCCTTGTATTCAAACATAATTTTCTCCTAAATTAGGCAAAGAAACAATTGTTTGTCTAGTTTTGTTCCTTAGTTCCATCTGCCACATCTGTCTCTTGCGCTGATCCCTTCGGGGTATACGTGTTATTTTATGTTGTGTGTGTATTCCATCTCTGTATCTATTGTTATATATGAATATAACGTTTATTTAGACTCAACAAAATATGGCCTAATACAGTTATATCCCTAAGAACTAGGATATAAATAATCTAAGTGAGTAGATGTTAAAGAAGGACTATTTTACGTATATCATAAGTTTATTTCTGAATCATTTATTAAAAGCTGTTTTTTTACATACATGACATGACATGACAAGAAAAGACCTTTTTTCTTCTTTTTGATGTTAACCATTAGAGGTCGCACATTGCACGTAATTATGCAACCTTATTATCTTCTCTCAATGAAGACCTATTAATTTCAAAAGCTTCAACAGCCTTGGTCTGGCTAATGCTTTCGTAAAAGTATCTGCAAGTTGATTTTCAGTTGTGATCTTGCTTACTTTTAGCTCTCCACTAGTAACCATCTCCCTGACAAAAAAGTGTCTAATCCGGATATGCTTGGTACGTTTGTGGTACTCCGGATTTTCGGCTAGCTTGATCGCAGCTTCATTATCTACCCTCAGGACAGGCACACCCTTCAGTTTTGTCATATCTCCAATAACTCTGGACAGCCAAATTGATTCCCGAGCGCCTTCACTGGCAGCTACGACTTCTGCTTCGGTGGTAGATATAGCCACGCTTGTCTGACGTTGGCTTATCCATGACACGGCACCTCCAGCATACATGCACAATACACCAGTGGTTGAACGTCCTGTGTTCAAGTCACCGCCGTGATCTGCATCACTGTAGCTCTCAAGAATACCTGTCTTGAAATCTCTTTTGAAGAGTATCCCCTTTTCTGGAGTATACTGCAGATACCGTGGTATTCTCTTCAGTTTGACACAATCGAGTTCTTTAGGATTTTCGAGAGTCCTAGAAACGACGCTAACTGCATATGCAATGTCTGGCCTAGTTCCGATCATTAAATATGCCAATGCACCAACCACTTGCCTGTAGTTGTTCAAAAAATTACTCACATCGCATGAGTCTTGACATTGATCCTCTTTTACAATTGGTGTCATTACCGGTCTGCAATGTTCCATGCCAAATCTTTTGAGTACTTTCTTTGCATATGAACCCTGAGATATTTTAATTCCATCATCAGTCTTCTCTATTTCAATTCCAAGGAAATACGATGCTGCCTTCATTGTTATTTTAAACTTAGTTTTAATTTGTCCTATGAACTCGTTTATCAGGTCCTGGCTCGTTGCAGCCACCAAACCATCATCAACATATAGGGTAACTATTAGTTTACCTCCAGACGGCGTCTTTCTAATGAATAGACAAGGATCTGAATCACTAACTTCGAATTTAATCTCTTTGAAATAGTCCAAAATCCGCTTATTCCAACATCTTGAAGCCTGTTTCAAACCATATAGACTTTTCTTTAACAAACAGCTGCGACCAGAACCATCATCATAGCCTTCAGGCTGTTTCATGAAAATTTCTTCATCAAGTGACCCATACAGAAAAGCTGTTGAAACATCAAATTGTATCATTAACATGTTCTCATTGGCTGCCACAGCCAATACACTTCTGACTGTTGCCATTCTAGCCACGGGACTGAAAGTTTGATCATAATCAACCCCTTTCTTCTGACTAAACCCCTTTACAACAAGTCTAGCTTTATATTTATCCACTGAACCATCAGCATTCAGTTTTACTTTATATACCCATTTGCACGGTATAACCTTCCTGTTGTTTGGAAGAGGCACGAGGACCCAAGTCTTATTCTCCTTTAAAGAATTCATCTCGCAGTCCATTGCTTTTTCCCACAGATTCCGTTCAGAGCTTTTCATAACTTCTCTATAACAACTAGGTTCTTGATGACAGCTAGCCATGTTTAAAACATAGTCTTTGAGTTTACTAGGTGGATGAAGTAATGACCTATCTCTGAGAATCCTTCCACCATGTTCCATGATTTCCTGTTCAGGCATTACATCTCTGGTATGAAATTCCGTCTCATCTTCATTCACTTCCCTTATCTCTCCCCCTAACTCAAAACTATGTTCAGAAGCATTACTCCTAGCGTCATCGAAATCATCCAAATCTTCAACTAGAACGTCTTCTCTATCAATGAACTCAGTGTCCCCAATATCAGTACCAACACCATCATTGACATTTTCATTATTGTTGAGAGTTCTATCATTGCCTGAATTTTCTGCATTCTGAGTAACTTTTGGTTGACTCACTGGATTCAATGCATCATTTTCATTACCATGCAACTGTGGCAATTCCAAAGGTATTTCAAATTCACCTTCTGTAGAAGCTTTTATTGGAGCTTCCGCACCCAAGGGCTTTTCATCGAAGGAGACATCCCTTGACCTCACCAGCGAATTATTTTGTTTGTTCCAGAGCCTGTACCCATCGTCGTTATCATATCCCACTAAGATACATTTCACTGCTTTCTTATGAAGCTTCTTCCTGGTTTTCTTTGGAATATGCGCATAACAAGGCGATCCGATAATTCGCAAGTGCTTTATTTGTGGCTTTTTACCAACCCAAAGCTCAAATGGAGACTTGTTTTCTACTGTAGTTGGACCTGTCCTGTTCAAAATATAAACAGCAGTATTCACCAACTCAGCCCACAACATCTGAGGAAGTTCTTCATGAGCGTGCATCATGGATCTCGCTGCCTCAACAATCGTGCGATTGTCCCTTTCACTGCAACCGTTCTGTTCAGGTGTATACGGCATTATTAGTCTTTGATGTATTCCATATTTCGATAATTCTTTCCGAACTAGTTCATTGTCGAACTCTCCACCATTATCGCTAAGAAATTCTTTGATCGTGTGTCCTGCTACTCTAGCTTCTGCCAGCATTTGCTTCAGCTTTTCAGGTACTTCAGATTTTGTCTTCATGAAGTAGACGTAGCGAAATCGAGTGTGTTCATCTTTAAAAAGCACGAAATACCGGAACTTCGAGAGTGAAGACGGAAAAGGACCGCAAACATCCGAATGTATGCGTTCTCCAGGCATTTTAGCTTTTTCTCTAACTCCAAACTTCTGTCTGTGAGCTTTTCCGAAAATACAGCCTTCGCACAATATGCCATTATCCTTTGTCTTGATGTTCAACTCTCGTTCTATAAGACCTTTCACATGTCTTTTATCTTGGTGAGCCATCCGTTCATGATAGAGTTGCAGCTTATCCACTTTCTGTACCAAATTGACAATTACTTTAGATGGCGGAACCATCCTACAGTTAAGTCTGTACAGACCTCCGTACCTTTCTCTTTGTCCTGTAACTGTAATTTGTCCATCAATCTTCATTGAACAAGAAGTGACGCGTGACTCAAACAAGCTCCCTGGATTTTTATCTTGTGTCGACAGCACCGAAAACAGATTTCTGCTTATTCGGGGAACATACCAAACATCTCTCAATGTTGACCTGACAACCTTCTTGTTAACCTCAGCTTCAATGCTTATCGATCCTTGCCCAACAGCCTTAATCACATTTCCATCAGCTGTTGTTACTGTGTGATCAACATCAAAATATTTAAAATCTTGATACAAATCTAACCGCATCGTAACATGATTTGTAGCACCGTTATCCACATACCATTTGTTACAATCAGCGTCAGATTCAGCTGAATTCACGGATAGTAATACCATGTTAACTCCTTTGTTGTCGTCCACAACTTGACGAGATACACTCTTAGGGTTAGGGCAGTCTTTTTTAAGATGACCAACTTCTTCTGGATAAATAAGCCCATAACCTGTTAAAGAAGGACTATTTTACGTATATCATAAGTTTATTTCTGAATCATTTATTAAAAGCTGTTTTTTTACATACATGACATGACATGACAAGAAAAGACCTTTTTTCTTCTTTTTGATGATGGTTAACCATTAGAGGTCGCACATTGCACGTAATTATGCAACCTTATTAGTAGACGGCTAAAACTATATGAATTCCTGAATTCCAAACTACGTAAAAACCTGTATCATGGAAATCAGTGCTATTCTGTACTAAGTACTAGGCGTAAAAACTTACAAATCACATTCACCTATGTGTGTTTATATCGTCGAGCGATGAAGAAACGAGTAAATAAGACCGCGGTAAAGCTTGCTGGTGGATTCTGTTTCAAGGCATTCTGTCTGAAAGCATAGTGATTTGGAATAAATCTATGCAAACGCCCTAAAAATCCTGCAGCAGTATCTACCTATAAGCATATTGTATACATATTTACATAATATTTTGTATTTTAGACATTATACAAGCTAACATCGTATAATGTATTATTACCGAAACTCACATGACAGTACAAATTACAATGAGCTCAGGACATCCTGTTTGTCAGGGGTCGCGGTTTCTCCAGTGACATAGAACAGCATAGAAGGAATTTATAAACTTTGTTCCTATTCCATAATTATATTATGTACATTTATACAAATATAATTAATTAAGTCGTAAGTAAGTATCCGCACTATTAAACTTTAGTTTAAGAATTTTATGATCCTTTCCCACCGAAAAACCGTGAAAACTGTTTTTTAAGTAAAAAACTACTGTAAAATCTTCATAAATTAATAAAAATGTAGAAATTTTACATAGTGTGACACAGTGGTCGGTCTTATCGATATTTTATAGACAACCGTTTGTAGCGTAGTCCGTAGCTTAGCACGTAGCGTAGGCAGTAGCGTAGCACGTAGCGTAGTGCGTAGCTAAGCTCGTAGCATAGCGTAGCACGAAACGTTGAGCGTAGGTACCCTCGTATTTTTGTTGGTGGCATTTACGGCATTACAAATATTATAAATAATTACTAATATTTCGTATAGTTCCCTCAATTAATTAAATTCTACGTTACACATCGGGACTAATTTATCTATGCATGAACCAAACATGCATCCGCAATGAACCAAATTACTTAATTGCGTCTGACATTGCGCTAGATTGCATAAGTGTGTAATGTAGGTACTTATTGTACGTAATAAGAGAAGTGCTATATTTACTTTGTACTTATTTATTATACTTATTTGTGCAATAAATATTATATTTAGTGCGACGCGAAATAAAAGAAAGGTCGCAAGTAAATGTGAACCTTGATAATTGATACTAGACAGGTACCTGTTTTGAGATTGACATTTATTAGAACCAGTCTAAATAGAGCAGGTCACACAACTAATTTTTGCTAGCCCGGTCTAGATTGGGAAACAGCAAAGCGTCTCGTGTCGCGTCGCGCACTGTAACAACAACGCTGCGCCCGCGAAGGCTCGCGCATAATAGCCGGGCGCGGCTGACACACATTCACGTATGCTATTATTTTACGCACATAATATAACTGGTTCACTCACAATAAAAACAGCCTATAAAGAAACATAATGGAGCCACATTTGTCGCGTAAAAGCCTTATATTTCATTCACCTTACGATCGGACCAAAAATAAAATAGCAAAAAGTTTTCGATTCCTCTTATTTATTACCTCAGCTTTAACACATCAATTAACAATACTCTACAATAAGCATAAATATAACATTAACGTAATACGGTTCAGGTCACTTCGACGGGCACATGCTCGTTTAGACGGATCTAGGTTAGGTTAGTTATAACATGCTTGTATTCGATCCTGCTGTCGATTATTGATACGATGTTTATCAAGAGAGACGTGAGTATTTGTTACAATGGGAAAACTTTAAAATTACGAACACACCAAGTAGCGGGTCTTAAATGCTTGATTAACTTATTTCTATCTGATTCTAAACATGACGTACCGATCAATTCGTTGTTACAAATACGAGCAGGTATATATTAGGAGCTCCTATTAAGATAGCTTACGTATCTGGTAAGCTGACCAGCCAGATTTGCTTAGTCTATCGATATATCAATCACATCATTCGTGAAATTGGTCTTGGAAAGTTTAAATCAAGGCTGCTGTTTGAGACATAGTGCAATGATATTAAACATTTCGTTTGGCAATTAATTGATTAAGAGCTTTCTCTAGGTACCGATAGTCTGGTTGTTGACATAAGCTGGATCCGTCTAACCGAGGTAGGGTGTAGTTGAGACTAGTGATAGTAGGCGTGGCCCGCCACGGGGGCAGCCACTGCTTTCACGACATGACCACCAAGGGGTTCCTTGTGCACGACTGCGTTGAAGCCGTTTTGGGGATCAGCAGTATATTCCACAGTGCGCCGGGTGCCGTCAGGTTCTACCAGAGAGTACGAGCCTTGGACAACGTCGCCGTTACGAGATTCTTGCTGGTTCTTTGAGTCACCTGTAAAGAATAAATTTACCTATTTGCTAGTAATGTTTGGGATGTGAATTTGTCGGAAACATGGATAATATATGTCAAAAGTATGTAGTGTCGTTAATAGGGGTTAAATACCGATTTCAGCTGCATTTGTCAGGCTGAAACTGAGTTTGTTATGGAATACGTGAGGTTAATAATAATGCATTATTACTAACGTCACTTATCCGAATCAGTTCAGTTGTGTTTGCATTATCCCATGGGATAATGATATATGGGATTCTCAATTTTTTTTAACTTCGCTAGTTGTTTCAGTTAAATTACTCTACAGAAAGCATCCGGCGGATTAATTTTTAATTTTTTCCTACTTTTCCCTGGCGATAGGTAACGAAGCAATACTTACCGGTAAGGGCATCCTGAATGTCATAAGCGTAGGAGTACTGTGGGTTGGGGTCGTAGTCCTCGACGGGAGCGACCTTCGCGACGGCATGACCAAGAAGTGGCGCGGCGAAGGGGTGCGCGTACGCAGGCCGAGCGACTGCAAGGGGGGCGGGGTACCCCAGGGGGCGGCCGTATGCGTAGGGTGATGCTACTGCGGGCAGCAGGCCTCCAGCCGCTCCTTTGCACACCGCCAGGATAGCTGCTACGATTATGACCTGGATTATGGAAAAATAATTAGGTTTTTTATTTTAAATTCCTCTTTGGGTAAGAATTTTAACTAACAATTCTAATTACGGTGCAAAATTGAAACAATGTCTCCGTGTACGACTACAATAGCCATACTTTCACACCAATTGACACCAATGTATATCAAGATATCCATGTATAACCCATTCATATAATTTTCAGGTATTTCAGGCGTGACATTCTTTTTTTTTAATGTACTATATTATGCCTTGCCATGGTTTTCGTAGTATTTTTCAAAAGAAACCTAAATAGTATTATTTCAAATTATTTAAGTTATAAGAAAAGCTTCGCATACCTTCATGTTGCGTGAGTACCTTCGGTGGGCGCTCTGACTCGCTGTGACGCTGAGGGTTGCGCACACGTCGCTTTTATACGCATGTGCACTTGCACTACTCAATGCACCCGCCTAGAAAAACGTTTGATCTGTCACGGCCGACCCTATACCCTTTACCATACCGGTTGAATTAATATCTATTATTTGAAACTGATCAACCGGCTCGGATGCCCGAAAGCAGATTTGGGAGGTCCGATATTCAAAAAGTTTTAGGATATTTACGCATACTTAGACATTGGAAATGGAACTTAATCGAAAGATTGTTGCACTACTAGTACTTATTCATTATCATGAAATTATAAATGTTGCCCTCCATCAGGATAATAATTATAAATTTGAGGAACAATATCACAAAACTTGATTAATTTATCAAAAAATATTGGTAGGACTTTGGCCATTATGCGATATGCTATTGCAGAACGAAGTAAATTATTAGCCCAGATTACTGAAAGAGAGAACAGCCCTTGCTGGTTCGAACAATCTACATTCATAAAATATTGAAGAAATTATACTTTTAAAATTATCCAGAACTTATTCCTTTATACCTACGACACGGGAAATATATCAAGCACACCGAATGACCGAAGTCATGACCGGCTGGGCAAATTCTTCATCCCCTTTTGAAGCACGAAGCAGTATAATTGGAATACCTACTTGTTAAAATGCCTATCAATTTTAATAACAGTCTGAAACATTTAAAATTGACGTAAAGGACACTCAAAAATCGCGAATAATTGGATTTGATTAACGATGCGTCGTGTTTGAGATGCCTTCTCCTTTTGAGGTAGTTTCGTAAGTTCGTACTATAATATGCAGGAGGGAGGCAGTATAACAAGGCGGCAGTTTTTGGGTCACAGCTGCACGTTATCAATGTGCATACATGTGTGATAGTGGTCATACAAGTGACTCGTGAGATAATTCATAATGGTCGAGCCTTGTACGGACAATCGATCTGTGCCTAAACTAAAGCGTTTATTATTTGAACTAGTTATTGCAATATGTTGTTCACCTTTGTCTTTTAGAAAAACAAATAATTTTGAAACTAGTCCTTCGCTCAGTTTTGAGCACGTTTGGAGAATATTACCTAAATTCAATGTAGGTACAGTTCCCAAGTTGGGTTAAAAGACAAGACAGGAATCTGTTAGAAAAGCACGTATAGAGGTCTAGCTACCAAACATTCAAAAATATTGGAGACAATAAAATAATTAATTTTAAAAAATGACTTGTTGCGAGACCCGCGAAATATGGGAGCCAAAGCTCAGCAAATCTTTAATTAAATTTAAACCTTGATTAGGTACTTTCGAATTCTGGATATCGACTGTTTTAGGTCCATCAAAGTGAACTCCATTATGCGCTAATACCTACTAGCATAGCACTGACTACCTACTAAAGAGGACGCTGATGACGTCATGATGTGTACCGACACGGCAACATTATCTCCGATTTATTGATCGCAAATAGGTAGATTTGTTAATAACTATGTGTTACTGATAAGTCTGATGACTGACGTGTGAGCAGAGGATTCATTTTGCACCTGCACGCACCAAAGGCTACCTCCACATGGCACAAACATTAAGACGACTCACTGACCCATATCTTGTTTTATTTTGAACCTACCAATTTTTCATAGCATTGGTGTCTATTCAGTACTAGGTATTACCTACTTTAAGGATAAGAAGGCACTCCAGTCCAAAATCATCGAATATGAATATATGTTAAAGATAACGTAATTATTTTCGTTCGAGGGCTTTGGTACCACACCACAGTCATTCTCGCTTAATCGGATCACTTGGGCTAAGACCCAAATAATCCCCTTCGAAACGCCTACGGGCCTACCTAACACAGCCATGTTGTGTTAGGGAGGTACCCCCTCCCTTGATTTCATGGTTTCCTGCTGTACGTACACCCCAGCTGGAGTAATCCTGCCATCCTGGATAGCAAAACTTTTGAGGCTGGTGGGCTGAGCTATGGTGAGCGAGTGTAGGTATCCGTCAGGACGACTGCTAGGGACAGAGTGTGAGTAATCTATGATAGGTACTGCTGCAATTATATTAATATATTAAGAAGACCTATCTATTTAAAACAGTAATTTTCTCGATTTATTCAAATAACAATAAAATAATCATTTACCACTAGTAAATAATATGTTGAAAAATCTACCACTCCAAAATCCAAACAAACGAGTATTGTAGTGCCATCTAGTATGAATCATTGGAACTACGCCATTTAATGTTCCATTACTTCAAAATTTAACACCAAACTACAAAATACTAAATTAATGATGTCTCTGAAAGGGAATAATCGTGAATAACTAATACTGCTGCATAACTTATACTGTGCTGACCTATCAAATTATCAATTTTGAACCCCAGAAAAAAAAATACATTCGGTTTATGAACCACTTTCAAATCCAAGCATGGCAACATTATACATTTCTGTTTATGAAAGAAAACGTCACTTTTGACTTTCTGTATTCCTTTTTTCGTGAATGTGTAAAATCCAACAAACACTGTGCTTTGTTATGTGTTTATAATATACGGACTTGATTTTTTAGTTAGTGTTAAGTACAATGGCAGACTTTGATGCAATATACCCCGATGAGACGGAACTCGAGGAGAATATAGAAGAAACACATGTGACGCTAGTCCCTGATCCGATCGTGGTTCGAGGGGCTGGGAACATGACAGTGTAAGCTTTTATTTGTGCTATCTGTTTAATAACATCAGCTGTTAGGTCTCTATTACCTTCCTGGCTCGACAACAAGGGGCTGCACGCACCGTGGGTCGCGTGCTGGAAAGTTATTCTTGAGTCTTTGTCACTCGACCTGTGGCATTGAAGGACTATTTCTTTATGCATAATATTGACCAAGCGCCAATTTTCAATGTCTTATACCTTTATTAGATAAGGGTAGCTTTTTCACTGCTGTACAATAATTGTTTGCTAACTTCAATTTATATATAAACAAAAATATTATGAAATTATTGTGTTATTATTTTCATAAAATTTTACCATGTAAATTTTTAAATGTTTGTGATCATCCTTGTCCGTTGTACAAGGCAACTAATTAGAATGAGGATAACAATTAATTGAACACAAATTAAAAAGACTAAAAATGATAAAACCATGACCCAGTTTTTTTTAATGTCTTGACTAACTTAGTAATTTCTCTTTATTGCGAATCATACTGATCCACTGGAGGACAATATTGTATAGTAAGTTTGTAAAAAGTAGTTAAAACAATCAATAATATTATACCTAATGTGTTAAAATGTCACATAAAGATTCAATTTTGTTTGTTATTTTTTTTATTTGTATTCTTAAAATGTCCAATCAATTTTACAAATGTATTTTTTTAGGGATATTTCATTTCTCAAGACATGGCACAGATGAGTCAGTCACTCACCCAGGACAAAGACCTTTATGTACACAGATAAAGAAAACCATTACACATTTAAGTACTCCAAGTTGTTTGTGATTGTTTTGTTACCCTAAAGCTGTGTTCACACACTTAAAAGACTTAACAAAGGAATTTTGTTTCTTTTACATCAATATGAGATGTAACATCCATTATTGATGTGTATTTATTTAATAAGTATTCACAATATTTATCATAATCATTGTATGCATTAATTCCTGCATTTTTATAAAATATTTCCTCTACTTCAAGAACCAAATTGTTTTTTTATTCAAACTTGTTATTATGAGCTGCACTACTGAACTTTAACAGATTTGCAGTTCACTCAAAAGAAATAACATCAATGATTGTGTTTTACTTTGATAAATAACTGTAAGATATATTAGTTTGTGGCTTGTGGTTTTAGTAATCATTATACATAATTAATGCTGTATTGTGTTCGGCACACAATATTATAGGTGTAAATATAACCTATATATAGTGTATACATAGGTACACATTACACAATGTTTGTAATTAGTGCTTATCAGTATTTGTTTAAGTTATTTACCTACATAACAAGATGTTACAATCTCTGTCTACGTTAAACCTACTTACTAAATTTTATCGTGCATTAGCTTCTGCCCGCGATTTCGTTCGCGTGAAAATTCTCGCACTACCCGCCGTTCTTTCCGTTTTGCTCAGCTCCTGAGGGTCGTAGCGTGATGTTAAATAGCCTATAACCTTCCTCAAGAAAAAGATTTTGTCAAATCCAACTGGTAGTTCCAGAAACTAGCGCATTCGAACAAACTCTTCAGCTTTATTATATTACTAAGTATAGATTTGAAGTAACAAATGTTTTACAGTTTTTGTAAACGCAGCCAAGTAATCTTTTTTTTTTATTATTATATCCCTGATTCCTCTACCCTAATAGACCTAGATGCCATTGGCGGTAGAGCATGGCAAGAGGTTTCTAGGACATGACATAGGTACTGAAGCAAACACTATTTTGAAATCCAGAGTTCAATAATAATCTGTGTTAGATTTTGGATCAATATGTAATCAGTTATGTATTATCATTGCATGCAATCTGATATGATTTGATGACGACATTTAGTGAGTAATTTAGAAAAAAAAACCTATTCATTCAAAATATGTTTATCATGCTTAAATAAGCAGTATTATTTACTAGAAAACTAGTTGAGCCTGTTTAAGTATAACAATAACCAGTAAAATTTTATCGATTCTTAAAAATGCATTTATGTGCACATTATGATGCTATTTAGTTAATATTCAATTATGTAGTATTCACAAGGTTATGTCTGGGAGCTAATGTACAAAAATGGACTTTGAATCATGAGCCTAATTAACTGGCTTTGATAACTAACTTGTCTTTTAAAAACTATTTGTATAGGCGGCTTCCTGTACATGATGCCGGAACCGGACCGCAAAATGAAACATTTTCATCACATCTCAGAATGAAAATGTAAAACCTACGCGGCACCGGCGGCGCCTGTGCGGCAGCGGTGCGGCGCATGGGCGATATTGATTCATATACACAAATATGCGGTCCGGCGCCGGTGCGGCTCCTGCATCATGTACGGGAACCCCACCAGTCCATGCCATCCAGCCAATGACATCCACTGCAAGATTGTCGATTGTCTGTCATATTTGCTGAACTGGGCTTTTTGCCGCAGCCGTGAGGCACACTCCCCTGCCAATTTTCTTACACGGTACTTGACACTTTTCATTTGAGGAGCTCGTGGCTAAGTAATAACAGCTGCACGGGACGATCCATCGGGTTAAGCTGCGCTTGCCAGGGTTGGTCCGTGGATGGGTGACCATCTTTACATACCGAGACTCCTCCGTGCTTCGGAAAGCACGTTAAGCCGTTGGTCCCGGCTGTCATTCGTGCATCTTGACAGTCGTTACGAGTCCTCAGAAGCCCGAAAGTCTGACAACCAGTCTTACCAAGGGGTATCGTATTACCCTGTTACTGGGTTGTGGAGGTCAGATAGGCAGTCGCTCCATGTAAAATACTGGTATACCATATTATTTCCATAGATTCTATGGCATTTGTTTCACTTATATACGTATGTGTTTAATACATTTATTTTCTTTATTTCCTTACTATAACCACTATCATTACCCATTTCAGTTTCGGCCTGAGTAACCGCTTCAACGGCGAGTTCCCTTCAGGCCTGCAGTCTCGAGTCGCGCCCGAGGAGTATCAGGCGACCGTGGCGCGCATCAACAGCGTGTTGAAGAAGACTCTGCCCGTCAACGTCAAGTGGCTGTTCTGCGGCTGTGTGTGCTGCTGCTGCACCCTAGGATGCTCTCTCTGGCCCGTTATTTGTCTAAGTAAAAGGGTATGTATCAAGCTAGAACTCTCTGCCTCGCGTAATGACTATAGATGCTGGCGGGAAAAATTCCGAATCATTCCCGTTGAATACTTCGGAAGTATTCGGAAATATTCCGAAGCTTTGGGAATATTTCAACTGTCAAAAAAAAACCAGGAAAATCGACCTTACTACCTATTTCGCGCTTGGAAGTTGTAAAATAGATTATTTTAGTTAAGTTGTGAGCGGTAGGTATATTAAGTTTATGGTTGTGAGTGCACTTCGCATCAATTCAAGCACACACAACGTCGCGTAAATTTTAAATGTCAATAAGGTCGAAAATCGCTTGCACCTGTTTTTTTAACTTGCTTAACGATAGCAGGTTAAAAAAAAGGTTCAAGCGATTTTCGACCCTCCACCCCACTCCACTCCACTCCACTCCACTCCACACCACTCCATTCCATTCCATTCCAGTCCAGTCCAGTCGTCCATTCCATTCCATGGTAATAAACACATTACCCTCCTTTGCGTCGCGCAAAAAGTGTCGGGTAAAAAGTGTCGTGACAACTTTTCGTAAGAATTTTTTCCGTCTAGCCCCCTTTCACAACGCGCGATAAGGAACTTCGTTCCAAACAATGATATTCTAATAAACAGATATGTTATACACGTACAAAACAACAGAAAAAAGTGTTCCGCGCCGAGCGCAGCGCGCACCGTATCACTCGTAAGCGTGTGTGGCTCAGACTAAAAGCAATATTTCCCAATTGGGTACTTTTCTAGTCTTCACGTTTTGCGCGCTCATAACATATCTGTTTACTAAAACATCATTGGTTCCAAAATAGCATTCGATTTCGAAATAAGTAGGTACCGACCTAAAAACAAAAGAATTAAAATCCTGTTAATCGCAGGCTAACATAATTATCTACCTATAAAAATATGAACATATACTTAATCAATTCCATTTATAATAAAATAAACATTTATATTTTACTTACGTATGTGCCACTGAACAATAATTAACTCACCCACCACACCACAAACAAACACGTTTATTCCCATTGAATTATTCAGGCGAAATATTCCGCGGAAACATTCGATTGCGGGGTACGAATCTTTCTCGCGGGGCGAGGGAAAACTTCTCCGGGGAGAATCTCCCGTCTTACCGCACCCCGCACCGCCATTGCCTGCACGCACGACTGGAGGAGCGCAGCGGCGGCGACGATCGACGATCGATGCAAAATACGATTTTTCAGCAAAAAAAAAATCTTAATTAAATTCATTTTGAATAATTCTGATTTAAAGAAACTTTCCCAGAAGTATTCCGGAATAATTCAGAATTTTTCCGAAGTTTTGCAACTATAGTAATGACATAAACTATGTGGATTTTTGAGATAAGACATTAAGGGAAAGTACCTTTACCGCTGTTGCTACAGAAAAAAGTTCTGAGAAGACTGTCCTTGACTTTTTGACTAATTGCTAACTGCATTTATATAATAATATTTTTGAATAAACGGTTGTCAGCTTGAAAAACGGAATTTGTCATGTTCTATTATTATGGTGCCAATCGATGCAATTCAGAGAGCAGCAGGGTCAGAGTACTAGAAAAGCCACAAATTGCAAAAGCTTTTCCCATACATTTCGAAAGAAATTAAATGAAATTCAAAAAGTATATTAAATTGACTCTCCATAATACAGCTGTTTTAAAGTATGTTAAGCAGAGGTAGAAACCAGGCTCCTTGCTTTTTAATAAACAGCTAAGTATTTCCACCTGAAGATTCGCACACTATTACATTATATTTAATAACATGCACACAACCTCACATCGCGTCGCCTTAGCCTTCAACTTTACTTCGATCGAACTCTTTACTAATACAGAGTTTATTTTTAAACCTACGCTCTGCGTTACTGATTTAGTGTTATAGGCACCCTGCCCTGGGTAATGTTGCTAATAGCACCGTAAACAGTCGAAACAAAGGACGATTAACGACTCTTAAATAAACGATTAAAAAATATAACAATCTTGGAATTAACAAAAACTAAATTATGTATTAATTTAGATATTTTGTATAAAAAACTGTGTTACCTGACATTCGTTGTTGACCATAGCACGGTCGGAGGCAATGCTCGAGATCATTTAATTTTAACATACTGCGCCTTCGACACTTGGTCACGTTTTTGTGTCGGCTGTATATTACCGAGTAACGATAGGTTGGTTATGTATCGTAAATCGTTATATATATATATATATAAATATACATATAAAATGGCTTCTTGGGATAGCATGTTCTATATATTATTGCAATCAAGTACCTACCTACATTATTAATGGTCAACAATATTTTTTTTGTAATAAACTACCTAACACATAACACAATTTTTGTTACTTTTAAACACTATGTACCTTCTACATAATCTAGAATCACAGAAAGTTCTGTAAACTTTTCGCTAGCTCTTCTCTGCTATGAAACCAGACCTCAAAAACCGGCCAAGTGCGTGTCGGACCACGCACAATTAAGGGTTCCGTAGTTAGGATGAATGCATCTCAAGAACAAACTTAAAAACAATCTACCTAGCCTTTTAGCTTCCAGTCTAACCAGATGCAGCTGAACACCAGTATGTTACATGCAGCGACTGCCTATGTGACCTCCACAACCACGTACATCCCAACTGCAAATGTAAATTGGTCGACTTATAACTCGTTAACTTGTAAAGCCTACTTAGCTTTGATAGTTTTCCTTTTAACGTCGTTATAATATACTACTGCCTTGAATTTTTTCACATATCCAAAAACAGCTTTCTAGTACTAAGAGTCTCTGAGCTAAGCCGCGGTCAGACAGACAGACGGACAAGGCAAAACTATAAGGGTTCCTTGCTGTGGATCCTTGTCAGCCAAGAACCCTTATAGTTTCGCCGCGGTTTTTAGGGTTCCGTAGTAAGCTACGTAACCCTAAAAACCGCTTAATTTGGTATTTCATTTTCTCTCCAATGAAGGAAACTTAAGACTTAGGGAGGTATGCACTTTGTTCCCTGTAGATAAGTATTGATATTTTTCATTAATGTAATAATAATCTGAGAAATTATACGCGAGTGAGGCTGTTAGTAGCTGTTGTGTTCATAAATACCGAAACAAATTTTTTGCGCGGACCTGTGGTAGGACTGGACTTATTATAATTCCACATGATTATAATATAATACATAAGATAAAACACGTCTTCCTTAGTTTCAGAACATAACCTTGGTAGAATTCAAACATACGAGTACTTATATAAATCTATCGTAAAAACATGCACATATTTTGATCTCAATTCTATTTTATATATTCGGTTTATCTTAGACAGGAAAACGAAGGGTACATATTTGAATTATTAAGCTGTTTAGCTGGTACACACGGCTACATATCAAGCTATACATTACCAGTATAAGCTGATCTCGCATTGTATAGGATTTCCGTATAATGAGAGGTTAGCTTAAACTGGAAATGTATAGCTTGATATGTAGCCGTGCGTACATATACCGTGAACTGACTACAATACACGACGGTATTGATAATGTTATGTGTTGTAATTAATTAATTATGCCTTTATAACTAGTATGCTTTTAATAACCGCTTGTCCTTTATGAACTACAAATGCGTAATATAGTCAAGGTATTCATTATTCACAATTAATACAGAAAGGAGAGCAGTCCAATTTATTGTGTGTATTTTTGTAAACGGACAATATTTTATCATAATTATTTCCTAGGAAGATTAGTGTAATATAGGCCTGGAAATCACCCAAGTCCTAGCATAATAGGCGATATAGGTAATGCAGCAGTTACTCAAATAGCACACAATCTTCGATCAACATAATTACCCGACTGCCCCAGAAGGAGGGTAATGTTTTTCGAGAGTATATATATATATATGTATGTATTATTTTTCTTTGCGATGTAGCCTAAACGGCTTGATGGATTTTAACATAATTATGAGGTGTGGTTAAATTCGATAGGTTATATAATAATTATAGCAACTGCTAATACAACAAAAGGGAGGGGAGGTTTTTTTTTAAATAAATTATTTATTGACATTAACACCTAAAATGTTGCAAATAAATATTAACTTTGAGGTTTACGCCCATAAACACGTCGTTCAATGGCTAGCAGACACTTACGTTCCAAGTTTGAACTATCTTTTGCCGTTAAATAAATATTTGTCTAGATTGAACTTGGAGCACTAAAATAACTTTGTAACTTTGTTCTTTCCAGACGCAACACTCTCTGAATAAACTCTTAGAATGGGAAAACAGTCGGCTGTA
The DNA here is from genome assembly GCA_914767815.1 of Eupsilia transversa. Taxonomy (NCBI): domain Eukaryota; kingdom Metazoa; phylum Arthropoda; class Insecta; order Lepidoptera; family Noctuidae; genus Eupsilia; species Eupsilia transversa. The sequence continues at coordinate 6,879,309 of OU611893.1, read as the reverse complement.
CAACAAACTAGGCCTTCGCTGGCGACTCACGAAGCAACACTGCGACTCCTCCTCCATGATGGAATACGTACTTCTTATAGAGTTTATTCCCAAAATACCCATTTATAGACCTGACTAAGGGTTCCATGACCCAGTATTGTAGACTAACTGTACTGTAAATATAACACGTAAATCATAATACTGTACGTCATTGCATCTCGAAGATAACAACAACTTGCATGGCCAAGCCAATGAACCTGTAAACTAGAATATGACCTATTTGAGAAGCAGCCCAAGTAGAAACTGATTGTCAAAATCTTTTGGAAATTACACATTGTTACCGTCGCGTAGCGAGCACGAATTGGTATTTAATTAGGATTACAGTGTTGGAGGCATGTTAGCGGTGTCGTTCCTGACTTAGTGCTGTTTATGTAAATATAAGCAAACAGTACATTATAAACACGGACAAGTAAGTGCTACTGTTAAACGCTTTTTGTGTATAGGTGTCGCATTATATCGCAAGCTTAGACTGCAAATGTTATCGCAATGTGTATATATTTTTTGAAGTTTACAATGATGTAAAAGCTTTTGGAAGCTGCAAAATATGTTATCGACCTTCTGATAAAAAGTACTATAACTAGTATTGTAGATGATTGGCTAAGTGCTAGCAACATGTAATATATATGGAACCTGTTTGTTTTATGTTCAATGAGCAATTGTACTGTACTGCATCAATACTCGAATTTACACAATTGTATCTTTATATGAACTTACTACAGACTTCGTAGAACATTACTTCAGATACCTTTATATCTGAAAGTTTATGTTATCAACGCACTTTTATACTTACAATTATCTAAAGGTAGATTACTGTTTAGTATCCGACTGTGTAGTGCTGTGTACTGCTGCATGTGTTGCTTTCTGGTGATCGTCTTACTTATTTCAACTACTCGTTGGAAATACATTGGAAGGACCTGACGAATACTGTATGCTCAAGAACAAGCCTGTGTATTTTTGTGGTGTCATTGTTTTTTTTTTGTACATTTTGTACCTAATCAGTTTATTTCTGGCTGACCTATTTCGATAGTAATTTACCTAAAGAATCATCAAAAACATTATTACGCATTTGAAATGCTTTATGTACTTATTCATGTAATAAGCATCATCATTTATCTCGTACTTCGTAAGTTAAGCAGTCCATTGCCAGCCACATTTATAACAAAAAGTAGTTAATATGCTTTATGTTCCGGTTTGTTATGATGTTATCTATGTTAATAAAATGGTTATACCCGACGTATAGAAAGACCTGCAATTGTGCACTGAGTATTAATGTTACGAAGTAGTAATTCTCTTAACAAACCGAGGCATGATCATGTCAGCGCTATTTTTATTCACATTTATTGGACTAACTATATTGATATAGGTCGGTGGTCGTTATTCCTCCAATTCATTCTCATCACCGCAATTGTTTTATCATCCGTTCATATATTCGTTTATAATTTTTTTAAAGCGTATATTTATTGCTTTATGTATGTTATGTACCTGAATGTTCACATTAGTTCTGTAGGAACAGTTAGAATTTGATACAGTAGCGACAGTATTGTATCGCGGAGCCGATTCTAAAGTATATATGCTAGGGAAATGTTTGGGACTGTGTTATTAGACGATTAGCTTATATAATGTTATGTAACATTAGGAGAATCCCCGCCCTCTTTTCTCTTTTCAACATGTTGTGAATGATATCGAAAGGGCCGATATGACTTATCATCGCTACTCAACTTCTCCGTTATTATAAGATTTTCATTGAAACATAGATCGTTCGGAATGTACTCTTGCCACCTACACATTTTAGTTGTTAAATAGTGTTTGAACGCAACGGTTGAAAAGCGAACAGGGTATGTTGACAGTAAGTTGTAAGTTAAGGAATTGTAAATATTTTAAGGACTTTATTTTTGTTCAAATAATAAACTCACTACATGTGATGAACATACATCTTTCACTACAAGAACTTACCTCCCTGTACTAGTTTTCTTATCGTGCTCAGTTGACAGTGAAACTTGGTTTGGTCGTAAACCTCTCCTTATGAGTGTATTGGAAAAATGAATTTGCATGCCGACCCTTTGCATAAAACAAGCAAAATATGGTCTGTTCATAAACCACCTACTTTTACAACTGGTAAAACATATATTTTCTGAAAATAAAAAATTCTTAAGCTTGCCATAAAGGTTTAGCCAAACAAAATTGAGCAGATAAGCAGGTAACTGGAACAAGATAAGTATTCTTAGTGTAACATCATGATCTGGCACGGCAATGGTGCCAGCTTACCTTAAAGACTCTCGCAGACAGGCGCGACGTTACACCGATAAAATAATTTCCGTGAAGTTTCATATCATAGATCTATGATAGTATAGCTAAGTAAGAATTTTTCAGCTGCCATCACCATCATATCTCGGTCGTCATAATAATATATATCGTAATGATAAGCAAACCGGTGCAAGCATTTCGTAGCTACAATTTTTCTTAGATGCGCAACGTGTTAAGCCTCGTGTAGACTGGCGCGACGCGACTAACAATACAATTTCTAAGAAAACTTCACGGTAGAACAATTACCGCTGTCGCGTCGCGCCAGTATGGACGAGCCTTTACGTGTACGTCGCGTAGTGGCGGTTAGCTCATTTCGCACCCGCGGAGAGCACGTTCACCAACCCCCCCTCGGAAACACGCTGGCAACTCATCAGTGTGATAAACTTACTTGCCAATAGAAATGGTAGTTGCTTGTCCGGACGACACGAGGAATTCTTCATTTATTGCGTTACCACTCGACGATGATATTAAGGCTACGACAGCTTACCGAGTTGTAATATATGTATCGGTATAGATATTATGTAGTCGTGTATGTTTTGCAAATGTGTAAGTAACGCTAGATGACAAACACCCTGTAGGTACTTATTTGGCTTTGTAGTTTAGAGAAATCAGCCCGGTGATAAGGCAACAATCAAAAGAGCGTATTAATTGGAATTATTAGATTTATTTTGTTATAAATTACTTCATCATATACACATAAGTAAATACTCAAGGCACTTAACATTATGGTCCCTCCAAATAATACACTTACAGTTATGACACAAACAGAACAATTAAAAAAAAATACAAAATTGACATCTAACACAATCTTCTAGACAAAAATATACTGTAATTTCACGCCCGTAGGCTACATGAGTTTTTTAAATACTACATTTTACGACAATATTTGTAATTTAAAACATAATTAATACATCATTATACTAATAACAGGTTTTAACGTTGCGTCAATAATGATCAAGAACAACGACGTATTCCATAACATAAACTTTACCCAAACCAGTGTTAGTAACATCTTCGACAAAATACAAAACTCTTTGTAGTGAGACGCACTTTGTGTCACGAAATACACGGGTAAGTATCAATCATTGCAGATGTCTTGGTTTTAAATAAAATTAACAAGTCATAATCAATTAAATTAAAACAAAGAATCAGATCGAAAAGAGACTACACAACCATTACAAAATAATATCTACAATATCTAATTTAGGGACGTTATTTATACAAGCTCTTATTATTTACATTCAGTCGTTGGAACGTTACTACTCAATATATTAATTTCATAAAAGCCCGAAATGGTAATACAGCAAACAGCGGGCGTTACGTTATTATGGCAACATTAGTGCGAAAACGCAAATAAATCATTATAATTGTACAAATCCATGGCTCACACGTCATTCTCTGATGTATTTGGAAGTCCATTTAATATCATCAGCAATAACTTGGACGGATATTGTTCTCCTTGTACAGAAATATTGCACCGTGTATTGCACCAATTGCAAGGGAAAACAAATCTCCATCAAAAATAGACTGTTAATGTTCTGCCATATCTCTTCAAAATACCTTTTATAAAATAGTGACATCATGAGAATATGGTAGACGTCAGTCTTGGTGTATCAACAGGTATCACATGTTACTCGCAATTTATTTTAACCACCGGGGACGAGTTGCGGGACTGATCCGCTAGTGAAACTCCTTGTTTAACTCATCTGAACATAGTTAATGGGGAATTGTCCTTTCAGCCCGTTGCACTCGCCGAAGTACCACTCATCGTTCATTTTGTATCTAACTTGTATGGTGTCGCCGGTGACGAAGCGTAGGTCGCCGGGCTGTACGGGTTCGAAGTCGTACAAAGCGACTGCCACGCCGATGAGCGGGGGCGGCGGCGCTGACTCGTTCTGGAGGGGAACCTTGATCTCCACGTAGTTGGAAGGGAACAGGCCCTCAGCGCCGCTCCTCAAACTGCCACACAGCCATTCGTGGTCCACTCGCCGTATCAACTTTATCCTCGAGTTGGCCTGCAAATTATAAAAATAAATCTTGAGACATTGAACTGTGTATACTCATCTATACATATTATCTCAAATAATTCAGAGTAGACGTAGCTATTACACGTCAGCATTTAGAATCTCACTATATTCATAAAACTATCTTCCGTGTTTTTCTTTATGAGTTTATAATAATTATAAACCTTTGAGACCATACGCTGCAAAACAGACTTGTCAACAAAAGACGTCACAATTACCTACTGACGTCAACAACTTGTTAATAAAATAATAACAAAAGTGAATAAAAACGAAGTGTACTAGCTGACATTGGCAATTCAATTTTATTAACAGCCGTCTAGTGCCTAATGAATGGTCAATCGGTATCAGAGGACGTGAATTCAATTGATCGGGCGTAATTAGTGACCTAATAAAATTATGCTCACGCGATAACTACATCCTCACATTAAAGATCCGACCTTCTGCGAGAAGCGAAGCGGTATGACCTCTAATCTTAAGGCAAGATTCCCAGACGCATTTTGACTTTTCATACGAATGTGAACCTTATACTGATGGTTATAATGTTTACAATTGTATAAGCAAATGTGAGCAAAGGTTTCATGTGAATATGAACATTATTTTGTTTAAATAAAGTTCACATTAGTATGAGACGCTTACTAACCAAATTAAAGTCCAAGTGCGGTCTGTGAATCAAACCCTTATTCTTGGTTCTTGCTACCAATACTAACGTGCAATTTGTTTCAAGATTTATAACTGCAATAAACCCATGACCCGCTCTGATTCACTAATCATCATATATTACGAAACGTTGCGTGTTTGTCTTTAAGTTTTAATCACTTGCGAATTGCGAACTACGCATTGTACAGGTTAAAGACATCAGTGGGTAATATTATTGACTTGATTAACTTTCCCTGTATAATCAGAAAGACGACGTTCTTTAACGCCGACAATAACTTACGGTTGAAATACAGTGTCATTTTACTAGCGAGGTAATGAGTAGGTACCTAATTTATGCAACCAATTAGTACATAACAAAACACGTAAGTATGCACACGTAGATTGCATTTGAACTGGCACATTTTTGAACTTCTGTCCGATCAATATACAAATAGTTAATTTTTGGATTTATCTACCAATCTAATCTTGGGCTTGTTTACAAAATTTACCTAACCTAAACGATTTCAAACGTACCTACCTACCTACCTACTTATTTAAAATGAGTCAGAACAATGTACACACATTAGTTACCTAAATCATAATATCTTATCTTATTAGATATCATTGACTCTTGAGTACACAGTCATAAAGAAAACACTTTAAATTAATCTGCGTCGTCATTATTTTCTGCGACACAAAATAGTGTATCATTAAAACAAATGATAATTCCAAATAAATAAATCCGCGAATATGCGTCGTTGGTATACAGCGAATTTTATTTGTAAACATCGGAAAATGTTATATTGCAATTTGAGATTGAATACTGTACAGTAGGTATTTATAAACAGTATCATCCTACTTTTTGTTAATGTTCATCGAACCGTCAAATCCTCTTAACCAAATAAAAACCCTTATGTAAGTACCTATACATATGTGGTAGGTGGTACCTATAGCACTAAGTTAACTGCTAATAAGTACATTGTGGGTAGATAGATATTATGACGGTAACCTCAAGTCTGCAAAAGCCATTGAACCTAATTTCAAATGCGTATGCATGTTTTTCGTCGGATTTCTCGGACATTGATGAACTCATTTCCATGAATTTCTGTGTTCTGTACACGACTAGGTATGCTCCAACTTAGGTCATGCAACAAGAACTTCGAAGTCAGTACAGTAGTTGAGAGAAACTATTAATTGCTTACTTTTACTTACGGGTAATACAAACAAACGAAAGAAATGGTCTTTACACTGCCACTGTGATGAGTGCGTTTAACTACATACTGTGACCACCGAACCGTTCGTCAAGCGTGGTGTTATAGCAAGATTGCCTCACGAATCTTCCTTGTAATGAAATACAATTAAGTAAGTACATTTAGGAGGCCCGTTTTTCGAAGCGAAAATGCTGAAAATATTGAATTGTGTATAGACGAGTTATATTGACACGATGTGAGCTGAATTTAGAACCATCTGGGGATTCTTAATGTTTCCTAGCAGCAAAGAGATTTTCTCAACTGTTAAAAGTAATGAATGAAACTGCCTTGTACATCAGTCTTGATTCTTATCAGTCTGAGCAGAGGTTTTATTAGTTCCAATGACTGCATAAACCTACATTTCGTAATTAGTTCTAGATCCACGTGGAAGTTTCGCCGAATACAGTACAGTTTAATAAACTAAATTGGTTTAATTGGATTGTTCCATGCGGCATGTGGCTTCGCGTAATGCTGACGTTTTCATCCGCTAAAGTGCTAAACGGACTAAATCTATTACAAACCGCAGACGAGAAAGGTGACTCAAATTCGCGAAAATACTTAATTAATTAAACTTAATAACTGAATTATAACGTGTTTAACTTTAAATGAGAGGATGAATGTGACAATAATGGTGTCAACTGTCAATAAAATCTTGTGAAACGATCAACACAATAATATGGGAAGTGCCGATGATAACAAGTTCCTGTCCAAGTGATAATGCCTCGTTCAATGCAAAACATTTATCAATAAAATTGCCAACACGCGTTAAACGTCAGAATATAATAAAAACAATTCCGATTATGAAAACAGACACGATATACGCCCCAAACAACGAATTCCCGGAAAGTCAGAACGTATTACATCTTCCAGCCACGTTTTTTAACGTAACGGATACCACGCGGCTCATTGTGTGCTGCTTACGTCACTACATGTGTTCCAATGTAGAATGGCAATGCATATGGTAATGCGGAAAAACAACCAATAAAAGTTATCAGTGCAAATTTGAACAATTGGTTAGCATTGTGTGCCAGCGCTCGCAACGTCATAACGCCTTTGAATTCTAAACATCGCCTACAAAGCAAAATGGTTATCTAGCAACACATCTGTTAAATGGGTTTATGTGTTGAGCAATTTTTTACTCACGTGGTAAGCAGGCACTCATTCAAATTCAAGAAAATTTCCATTCCCCTTGAATGTTGACATCACAAAGGGGACGACGATAAGTTAGCATAAAACATTCATTTCTGTTCACCACGCAAAGGATATGGCAGAACGGCATATTTGTATAATTTCAACGCCCATACAAACATCCGTAGAACTGTGTTTATTAGGACATTAACCCATTCTACGTTTAAATTCATGTAGCTACAACGGTATGATAAAGTTATAGTTGTTGCTATATTTATTACGCAATTACCTACCTATATTGAATTAACGAAATTCCATTACATGTAATAAAAGTATTCTAACAATTCTGTGGAAAAAGTAAAGGCCAGATTATTGAGGCCCTCAGTCGTTGCCTAACAAATGTTCTAGCAATAAACCGCTCGCTCCTATACTGTTCATACTATAAATACGCAACTTGTATGAATTCGAAAGCAGTGCTGCAGTGCTCAGCGAAAACTTAACGCGTCTCGACTCAACATATCACTTTAATTACTCTTGTCTTCTTGGACATTATACCCCTAGGTTCTCGCAACGCAACAATTGCTACAAATTGTCTCTTCTATAAAATCTCTTGAATATCGTGAATGATTATCTACGACCTAAGACATTACAATGGAGATTAATGTCACCTAGTTTTTCCATTCAGAATAAAATTGATGGAATCAAGATTGTTTGCTATTTCCTTACTGACGTTCCTACGAGCTATAACGCCACATTCCTACGTTTTATTCTTCTCTAAAAGAAGAAAATAACATCACATCTGTTTTGCCCAAAGGGTTAGGCAGAAGTGGCCTATATTCTTTAAGAAGAAATCTATCATAATTTATGATAGTCACCGAACATCCCATTACCGGATGTTTGATCTCCCCACTTAGCAACATAATTATTATTATTATGACTCAATGTGCCTATGTGGTACGTAATACCGTTCAAGCCTGTTTCGCGTTTAATAAAAATAAAACACAATATAAAAATGTGTTACTAACTCGTTTTCGTAACCGTTGCACTACGTGACCATCGACTATAAAGAAAACAAATATTCTAGTATGTTTATCTTCAAAAGCAAATCTGTAACTAAGAATTAATGATTGTTTATTGATCTTTCTATATTGTTCTTCAAATAAACATGTCAATACAATGGATATTTATGTCGTTTGAATTCAATATAGTGAACATCAAAGTCTACCTATGCACCTCTACTTGCAACTAGAAGACCCTGTCAGTGATCCTCACTTTAGTAGATCAGTTCTCAATAATAATTTGCCATGACAGGCTTGTTAGGTGCAATTTTCAATCCAATACGACCACCTCGAACCTGTTGTTTGTTTGTGTATCAGAAATCAGTACGTAATGGATCCAGTGGATAGAACTACTATCATTATCGTTTACGCAAAATTCCCATCCTTATCGAATTCAAGCTTAGTAATGTGATGTGACATGAATGAAAAACAGATATAAGTATTCGAAAGTGCCAAAATACTGGTATATTGACCTTAAACTTGTTTCGTAGACACAGAAGTTTAAGCCAATAACGATACTTACACCTACATAACAATTTCTAAAAATACGCAGGTGTTTTGGCCACCAGCCACGAGATGTAAACAAACAAAATCGCCTAATATTTGCAAATTGTATCTGAAGGCATCGCAACGTGCGAATTCCGTCTGTTCTATCAATCTGGGAGATAAAATACAGAGGCAACGAATTATCTAACATTATCTGATAATAAATCAAGCTTCAGAGCAGTCGGAGCTAAGTACACTATGAAATCGTCTCGAATGCACTTACCGAAAAGCATAAATCGTCCGGATGATCAGTGAAGTAGTCGAAAAGAGCAATTGCGTATGGCTCTTCTTCTTCATCATAGCTGGCAAGTTGATCGGGCGCGAAGTCGGGCATGTCAGTGTTCCAGGAGCTCGTCACATCGTCATCAGCAACGACTGGGGGCGGCGGGGGCGGGATCGTCGGCATGGGCGGCGACAGTTCTCTCTCCGGAGAACATTCCTCATCGACATCATCCCAGCCGAACGGCTTCGATTCCTATAGCAAATCGCAAACATAAGTCCATAATCTATGGCTACATTAATAGCACGGGTGAAGCGATTCTCAACACTAATTTTAACGCTTCTCAGTATGGAGCGCTAAATAAAAAGGCTGAAGGTTATCGCTATTATACATCTGCAAATACTAACGCTGAGCTATTTTAATTGTAAAGTATTGTATACTTTTTGGATTTGTATACATGTACGTAACTAGTCATAATTAGCGAAATAGTCTATTTTCCGTATTACCTCCGCAAAAACATATTATGTGCTTCTAGATAATACTGTGTGAATCCAAATTATTTCTTCTTAGTTAAAATTCCGGCGAGTCATGGTCATGGCGTGTTAGTTATGTATTCATGTTGCTTGTTAATAAAGTCGCTAACAGGCGATCTGTGAGCAGTTTTTCTGATCTCCGCAGTTAAATATTCTGTTTTGTAACCATATCAACAACGTCTAATGACGCGTTGTATTTAATCATTATCGCAAAATGTTTAAACAGCGCTAGGATTTTAGTGTTAAGGCTGTCCTAAACAGTAGTATCCTAGAACATTAGTAGTTAGTACATTTGTGTGTACTCTAATGTCGGTACATTAGAGCAGCACTTAAAATGGTTGCATGTGAGATATTCGAGGTAAACAAGTAACTAGCTGTTCGTGATAATGAAATGTTACATAGCGTTGAATTTTGTGTTGATGTACTTATCATGTAGGTATTATACTTATCCCTCTTTTATCAATTCATCAATCAATCATATCAGTTTGTAATTCACTGGTGAGGATGGGCCTTCTTACCTACTGCATACTGACTCAATACCTAGACCGAATATCGCTATGATCAAATCAGAAAAACGTGTTAATGTTAATTGGATCGGTAATTGCAGTATCTTTAGTCTGGCGCAAAGGAGGATGCTGATCCAATTCTTAAGAGTGATTTCAGATTCCTCATAACGGCGACGCGGACGCCCACGGGAAACGTAGTTATACTGTTTCGAAACTATCATGCATGCGATTCCTAAAGTTGAAAGGACCTACGCGCCCTTTTTATCGCTTAACGAGCATCATGTTCCGGCTATTTTTGCGATTAGGAAAAACCAAAATTAGTGTATCGTGAGTTACTAACTAAAAGTAAATGACATGGGTTCGATTCTCAGGTCACATAAGTGACGTAGCGAATCCGGTACGGTCAGCAGCCTGGGTTGCGACTTGCGAAAGCTAGTCGTACACATGAGCCATATTATTTGGTGACACAAAATATCGATTGTTCGCATTCATAATGCGCTTTACAAATAATAACATAACATCACGTCTGTAATCTCCGAAGGGTTAGGCAGAAGTGTACCACAATAATGTAGGTGGTAAATATTGTTTAGTCACCTAGGTGCGACAGCCTGACCGAAATCTAAGTTGTAGACTTTATAAATACCATATGAGCCACCACTATAGCAAAAAATATCACTTGATAGCTAACTTTTTGCTGCGAGGCTTATTTTTATACCGTTTAATGAAAACCCACAATTTAAACAAAGAGGTCACGAACATTGTGATAATTCTCGTGCAAATTTTAAAACACCTTAATTAATGGTACGGTCATGAACACAAATAGCATGCATGCCTAGCGCGCATTGTGGTCTGTAGTGCCGCGACACGACCTGTTATCCTGCCTCGCGCTTTTTATATAGAATACCTATTTTTCTCACGCACACCTATGGAGGTAAATGCCTAGTCGCACGTGAATTTCATTAATATTTAAAAGCTTCCGTGACACATCGTTGCTGACTAAAGAAATATCCACTATCTATATATTTAATCATTCGTAAATTATTTACGATAACAGATACTTTTTGATAGAAACTACTTATTCATGTGCATACTTACCTATTCTGAAAATATAATCAGTCGGAAAAACTAGATTTAAGATTTATTATGGAATTTTGAGAGATTACCAAGGAATCTTTCAGTTTAAATTAAGATTACAAACAGCATCTCTCTAGATTGCAGGCCTTAACATCAAAAGATTTCTCTAAGAAACTAAAGAAATCGTTAGTACATAGGTAATTATTAGTGTTTACGACACAAAAGAGAATCAATAGTATGTAAATGTACTTACGAAACTATCGCCAAATCCATTCGCGACTTTTTGTATAGGTGTGGTGGTGTTCACAGTCATGGTGGTCACAGGGAAACTACTTCCAAATGTAGTCTTCAACAAAGCCGAGTTGTCTGGAGGCTTAGGCCTGGCAGGCTTCGCTCGGATTATCGTCGGGCCCTTGGGCATCGGCGCCGGAGCCGATATGTGGCTCGTAAAATTATTTGATACTTCGTATACATTTTCCTTACTTAAAATAGGTTTCTTCTTCAAGGGGGGTTTTCTTTTCAGATTCGTAATTGGCTGAGGCGAAAATGGGTCAACAGCAGTGAAATCTTCCATTGTGTCCTCCTTCACAGGTTTCCTTGAGTGAAGGAATAGATCAAAATCATCTTCAAACCCACTCTCAGCTTGTGAAGCATTGCCACCATTGTGCGCATTGTGATGGTTGGTAGACGTAGTGGCATCTGAGCCAAAGCTGTCTACACTGAGACCATCACTGCTCGACCTGGTGGTGAATGTGGGCGAACTGGGAGGCGACGAGAAATCAATCAAAGCACCTGTCTGCACATTCTTTGGTTCACATTTAGGAAACATTTTATGAGTGTCCACATCACTGTTTACTTCTTTTATCATTATTTGTGAGACAACATTCACATTTTGATTATTCACTACGGTTTTGGATTTACGAGTTAATAGGGAAGTGAGTACTGTTGGCTTTCTTATAAAATGTGAAGGTTTTGCAGGAATATCCGGTTGTTTGTTGACCTTTGGTGGTGGTGGACGAGGTGGTGGTTTCTTTTTCTGTGTGAAATTCGGTGATGGCTCAAAGACATCTGCACCAAAGGGATCATCATCCCAATTTGTAACAGGAGAGTATCTGTTCACCGTGCCAGGAACACTTGGAGCTGGCCGAGTAGGACCCTTCATGTCTGTGGACAAATTATAATTATTTAGCATGCTATGTAACAATACATACTTTCTTAATATAGGCAATAATTGCTGGACAGATTTTTTATTTTTTATTAAGTACTTATTTCTTACCACAAAAACACAAAATAATAGGTTCGGTCTTGCTATGAGCATAATGAATCATTTTCATAATTTAAGTCTCTCTAGTGGGACCTAGAACCATTAGCAAAGAAAAGACTAAGCTAAAGTATCTCTATAATATTTGATAAATAATTTATAATCCTTTATTTAGCCTTGAATAACAACTTACTGTTTTGCTATGTTATTTCGTAATAAGAATTTTAATTTATTAAACTACTCAGACCTGATTATAACTAATTCCTCCTCTGTCTGTATAAATTAAAGTGGAACTTAACAAGTTTAAAGTGTAAATTAGGATTTAGGAACACAGGCTATAGAGCTACTGCAAACAAATGTGAGAAGAGTTGATGTGTTCAGAAGATTGCTACTACCGGCTTCAGTGCTACAGTTGAATGATTTTGATGACTACACTAAAAATGCTTATAAATTGGGGTATTTCCAGTTATTAATACACAATAAGGCAAAAAATTATTTCTCATAAAACTTGTTTGAAGTTTCTAGTAACAAATGAGTCATAGAACTTAACAATTAACCAATACACCTAATAAATGGTAAACAAATATTATAAAAAGTTGCACTAAAACTCACTTGTCAGTTAAATCTTATTGGAAACACTTAGAACAATATCAAAAACATCACTATATCCACTGTTAAGTCTATGACTATGATACTGCGATACTAAATCGTATTTTATTTAGAACACGAATGCGGCAAGCCGAGGACAAAGATCGCAAGCAAAACACTGCGGACTGCGCACAACTCGGGCTGTAAGCAATTGTTTGACACAAGTACCGCGCGACCAGCCGCTACTCAACCCGCGATAAAAATATTATGATATCGAGATCCACCCACTGAACATTAATGCACACCACTCCGCAGTGGTTCTGTCTGAACTCGAACTCAGTATCGCGTGCCAGGTACGGGACAGCACGGTCCGCGGCCTTGATAGAGTTCGACGTAATCGCGTGGAAGGATTAATTACTGACGTTTACTCCTCTGTTACGTTACAGCAGAGACTGCTCAAAAATTAACAATAAAATTACGGCCATACGTACCCTTAAATAAATCCATACGGGCCACGGCCACCGCTGCAGTGTAAGCATAGAACAACCAAGAACAACAATGGTTTATTTTGACATCGTTTATTTTGAGACAATAACAAATCAATTAGGTACTTCTACATGAAACCATCGAAAGCCTCACAGCCTCGTTAACGTAAATTTTCTTTGAAAAACTAACACAAACGCTACACAAATTCTTTTACTACTACATTTAAATTTTGCAATCGTTTCCGTTCAGTTTTGAGTATTTTCTTGACCCTACAAAACCTACGAAACTACGAACGAAAGAGATTGAGAAAGAAAACGTTATAGTACGCTTTTACATTCTGCATCCCTTTCACACTTCGGTAATATTAGGTAGTTATATCCTGCTGTCATCGATGATGATGTTGTACAAAGATTGCCAAAGATTTACACTTTGACAACAAGTGAAAACGCAAAAAGCGGCCACAATGAACGGAGGCGCCACGGTCGCCATCGCTTAGTTATAATGCTGGATACAGACGAGGCGAATTTAGTCAACAGCTCCGTTAGGAGTATATATGTTCTGTGGTCAACAGCGAGGCGGGCGGCGGTTGTGACTCGCTAGCGATTTCAAAATCACACCGTCTCACCGTGAAAACAAGGTGAAGTGAGCTTGAGGTGAGCTGTCACACTGTGTCAATCACTGTGGAATGAATAATGATGGTCACTTCACGCTCACTTCACCTTGTTTTCAATAGAAAGGCTGATCTTGACCTCTTGGGGGCGATACACTACATGTGTAGGTAAATTGTAAAATCCAGTATACAGACAGAGTGTTTTAGTTGGGGAAAATCTTATGGGTTCGCGTCGCGTTTGCTAATATTAACAGTATAACTATGAGTATGACGTGTTGGGCATCTCATAGTTTTAAGTTTTGACTTTTGTCGGCAGTTCCCATGACTGCCTATTTTTATTTTTTTTACTGAGCTGAGACAATAATAAAGTCTGAATTCTTAAAAGATATGGGCAAACTGTTGTAGTAAAATTGAGTATCCCAAATTTTTTAGATGAAAAAAGAGCTAATGTTTCCTTAGACACTTATCCCGTATCTAATTCGGATTTCCCCCTCCTGTCCCAGTTTAATTAATAACACTCTGCATAGTAAAATTGGATTGGGGGAGGCCTTTGCTCAGCAGTGGGAAAATGTAGGCTAATAAAAAAAAAAAGTTAAATTATTTAAAAAAAAAACCAAAGGCCGACCGCACAAACACATAACTGAAAAACGTATTGAACTTTGTTTTTGCTAAGATAAACCAATAACCTGAAATAACGGTTAAAATTGTAACTTTTATTGGTCCCTGCCCGCGTTATCATTTAAAACACAAAGTTCAATGCTTTTCATAAGGTAGTAAGGTACTAACTGCCCGCCTGGCAAAAAAATTATAAAAATCGGTCGAGCCCTTTCGGTGGAGTGCGACCACAAACACCGTGACACGAGATTTTAAACAGAGAGGGAAGATTTCGGCTAAAAAAAAAAAAAAATAGGTCAGGTCGAAAATTTACAAAAATTCGGAAATAAAATCATAACTATGAAAAGTCGCGGAACATAAAACATTTTTCTACATGGGGGTGATTCGGATACCCCACGATAAGAGGGACCTAAATATTTTTAGACGTCAATGTTCCGGCTAGTCTGTATAAAAGAGAAAAGAAAGAGCTCATTGGGCACCAAAAAATTCGTGAAAAACGCTGAAAATAACATCGCATGTACAGTCGACAAATTTGAATCATGACCCACTTTGACGATAAATCGTTTGAAACCTTGACGGTTTCAAACGATTTATCGTTTAGTAACAAAGATTTCCCTCCTTTACAGTGCATGTCACACTTAGGAGTAGGACGTTTTATGCAGATGACAAGATCGGGCCAGGGAAACGGCGTTTACGCGAATGTCGACCTAATTGTATTTGAATGTCTGTAAGAAAATAAGCTTACTGTACCTACACATCAACAGCTTCCTTTCTTTTCGACGATTGAAACCACTCTATTCATAGACTACTATATATATACTAGAGACTCTATTCATCAAAATGTAATAGACCCGTTGACATCTTTCGCGACGTAACTAGTGAAGTAACCATATTATATAACGCGCCAAAAAAATGTATGTATTCTTTTAAACACTATAAATTATTATTTTATTGTTTCTTTCAGTTTCTGTCCAAGTTACATTCTATAAAGGGTCTTTCTCAAATGTCAAAACGGGCCTTATATTTTTTGACAATTTAACAATATTATTATTAAGAATCAAATTACTAGCAATATTTACACGTCTTACTTAGTTATAAATATAATATGTACAAGTATATAATAATATAACGGAACTTAAAAAAGGGGGAAGAGCTCATTGGGCATCAAACAATTCATCCGCATCACTGTCAATGGGGAAAGTGCCCAAAAGGCTGGCAGGCAGCATTGCCGCGTTGAATGACAATGCTGATTCTTTGGACTAAGAATAGGCCAGCCCTCTGGTCACGTGAAGAGTCGACCAGCCGCTTGGCGATGTCCCATAATACTCGATGAGCACTCGGACCCCAAGGCCTTAGTGGTTCAATCCCAAACGGCTCAAACATTTAGCTCCCAATAAGGCTGTTGTATTTGCGCCGTTTGAGGTTTTCTGCTCCTGCAGCAGCCGCTCCAGCACAGCCCACCGTGCTAGGAAGATGGGATGACGCAAGGGTGTCGAACTGTCGAGTTGTCGACACACTATAGCTAGGAATTTAATTTTGTCTTGTGTCATGGGCTGCCAGTAGATATTTTTAAATGATTCGGCAATGTTGCTGAAATTATTATACAAAATTGAATGTCAGGATACAAAAAGTGCTTAATTTTTTTCAAACATACACAATAATGATTAATCACGTGAACTATTACTAAAATTTACTAAAATTACGTAGGTAACTATGTAATTGTTTTAATTTATTATGGTATTTCCTCACAGGCTTAAGCGCATCCATATAGCAACTGAAAAAAATATCACCATAGAACTCAAAAAACACCACAAAACTCAGATAATAGAATTTAGGCTTTCCGTATCCAATTATACATGAGGGTCCAGGATACAATCAGTAACAAAATTATACACTTTTTGTATCCAATTATACAATCTGGCAGCCCTGTCTATGGCTGCGTTCCGAGTTACAATGTAATCGATTTGAGCGTGCTAACACCCGTTCCGAATAAGCGTTAGCGCGGTAACGCCGACCCATGAAACGTCATGACATGCGCCATCTTGCGATAACGCCGACCATGCCTTTTACTAATATCACCGTGATCTCTGTCAAAAATGACAGTTGACTGAACTGTCATTTTTGGCAGCGCTGTAGTTTTGAGTCGCATATATCTATAAACTAACGTGGCTTTTTCTAAATTGTGCTTCTGGCTACCGTCGCCACTTAACCAAAGAAGAAAAAGACATTTCTGATGTTTATACAAAGAATTTAAGTAATGTTATAAGTTTTGACGTTTAGCAAGCACTGTAGGCGCGTTCACGAGCGTTCCGAATTGATGACAGACCTCAGCTGTCATAATCGTAATATCTAAATCGGAACGCAAAATATTGATGTCAGCGCTGTGAGCGATTATGGCCTAACTCGGAACGCGGCCATTGTCATGTCAACCGTTGACAGATCTATGTCAAATATGACAGTCAACGTCATTTTTGACATAAGGTCGGTTAATCTGTCATGGGTCTCGATCGAAGTTATTGATACAAAAATTTAAATAAATAATGATCAAATCTGAAACATTATGACATAGAAAAAAGTACAATGACGACTGATAACATATTGTTATTACCCGTTGATATATTAGTAAATATTTTTAAGAGGTTAAACTTATCAGATCTTCATAATGTAATGCTATCTTGTAAGATTTTCAATGATCTAATTAAAAATGATAATACAATTTGGAGGCCACTTACCCGAAACAAACTGATGATTGATTTGTCAGACAGCAGGTACTTTGATTTCCAATTACTTTTCGCTCCTTCATAAAACTATTCTCCCTTTAGTTTTGTCCTTAATTACTTACCTATGTTTCAGTAAATCAAATGAATTATGGTATCATCGATACAGAACTTCACATAACTGGTGCAATGGTTATTATAAAAGTAAGGTAAGGACACATACTAGCTGTAAAGTGACACTTATTGTGCAATACATAGCAACTCTTACATGTTATTCATCACCAATATGTCATGATCATGATACAATGTTGTACTCCTCAGGTGGTCATCAATCACTACACCAACTACATGCCATGGTTAACATTCCACAATTCAGAAATCTTACTTGTGTCAGTGGGCTCTGAACTGCATTGTTACCCAACAAATAGAAAAGGATTTCCAAACTGTAGAGAAACACTATGGAAAGTAGATGTACCTAAAATACAAAGACATGATGTGAGGACCAATGATATCTCCAGATTTGTGATAAAAAACAATTATTTAGCTTGTGGAAACAGGTCTGTATATCTATACTAATATAGTAAAGCTGATGAGTTTGTTTGTTTTAACGCGCTAATATGGACAACAGTCTGATTTGAAAAAATCTTTCTGCATTAAATGCAATCAAATTTTGATAGCCCAATTCTTGAGGAAGGTAATAAGTTATTTAACGTCAAGTGTTTTACGACTTTTCTGAGCAAAAAGAAAAAAAGTCAGAAAGAAAGCTTAGGGAAAACAAATTAATGGAAATGAATGAATGTGGGCTAGTTTGTTTTGAAAAGTATGGCTTCATTTTCTATAAACAGAAGTCCAGGATGGGAGAGGCAGGCAGGCCATGTTGAGTAGTGAATTTGTAGTTAAAACCTCTATTCTGAAAATGAATTATTATGCGATTGTTTCTTCATAAAATAATCAATAAATTTTCAGAGATGGTTGTATAGCTCTATACCATGTTAACAATACAAAAAAGAGGCCATGGTTACAATATCATATACAAGATTGTCATGGGAATGGTCAAAAGGAAGTCACTGCTGTTGAGGTGATAGATGGTAGAAGTCAAGTCATGGTTGTTACAGGGTCTAATAACAGCTCTGAATTAAGGTTCTGCGGCTTAAGGAAAGAAGACAATGGAAATACAACATACATCTTAAGAGGCAATGAAACAAGTAAGTTTATAATGAACTCAGGGTTGACCGTGACTTCGTCTGCATGTTTTTGTATTTCATCATTTTTAATCACAAATATCCAGGATGAATAGTAGCCTATGTCTTTATCCAGATCCTAGGCTACCTAGTTGTTAAATTCCATAACAATTGGTTTAGTAGTTTAGGCATGAAAAGATAACAGGCAGACAAAGTTACTTTTGCATTTATAATATTAGGGTTCCATACCTCAAAAGGAGTAAACGGATCCCTTATAGGATTACTTTGTTGTCTGTCCATCAGTTTGTCAAGACCCTTTTTTCTCAGAAACGCTTGGAGGTATCAAGTTGAAATTAATATCAAATACTAGAATCTTCAAAAAAAATCAGCTTCTAAGTCAACATAATAAAATAATAGGGCCATTTAAGCGATATATTTTGATACTCGCTAATAAATCAAATCTAATAGGTTGTCCGATTGAATTAAAAATCATGAAATTTGGCAAGAAGCACAAGTAAAAGAAAATATTCCAAAATGTAACTCTAACTCTAAAAAAACTTATGAGTAGTTTTATCTCTTATTTTTGCGATTAAAAACTTAATTTGGAGTTGGAGAACTGACTATGACATATATGTCTATCTATGTATGGGAGAACATATTTTTCAAAGTTTGTTTGTTTTTTTTGGGAAGTTTGTTTTGTTTGTTTTTGGGATAAATTCATCGCAACTTCAGAACCCTTCACTGTGTGTGGTCCGACACGCACTTGGCCGGTTTTATTATTATAATATGGATTATAAAGTGTGATGATTGGTGAATGTTATTCATATAAAATATGCTAGTGCTTATCTCTGTATTTCTTTATTTCAGATATATATAATGTCTCCATGTATGAAAGTGCTGGTACAAAATGTATGGCTCTTAATAAAACAGCAGACAAATTAGCAATAGGTCTCAATGGAAACAGTAAGCCTCTTTTGCTTGATGTGAATACGTAGGTATTTTTATGTTTATTTCATTTTATTTATAGCACAGAATAGATTATTTCCTCCACAGAATAGAAAATTCACTCTGCAAAATCATTTAATTAAATAGCGACTCTTGCCATAACACAATAAAGTGCAATACAGTTTGCACAGCGCTAATAATCTACAGCTATATTGACCTAGAAGTTAATAAAAATTAATGTTATAAAAGATGTTTTATGATAATTAACAGTATATAAAATTAACCATAATAAAATCAACTCTAGTGTTATTCCAGCCCCAGATTCCTGATGACTGCTGATGCTACCAAGAATCCTAAACAAGCTGTGCGTGACATACGGTGGCATGATGAGAACACTATATTATATGTTACACACTCAGGAGTCCTACAAATGATAGACATCAGAACACATGAAGTGGTAAAGTATTTTTTACAGCCTTGTAACATACTCCATAATAGATATTTAAAATCCTGCTAATAGGGTTGAACTAAAATCCATAATACTCTTTTGAATATTCAGTCTAATACACCATTATAAAGCGTGGATTTTTGAGATGGGGCAGCAAGCTCAGTTCGTCCTATAGAAGTTTTTGATCCTTATAAGAAACAGGACTGTTGTAGCTACAGGAAAATAGTCTTAGGAGACTGTCCGTAACCTTTTGTGAAATTTTGATCTGCATTCACAGATTTTGAAAAAATGTACAGTCAGCAAGAAAAGGGGCAGTTTTCACACAAACTTTTTTGATGCCAATCGATCCTGTTTCTTATAAGGATCAAAAACTTCTATAGGACGAACTGAGCTTTGAGTACCTACTAGAAAAGTCAGAAATCGAAAAAAACTTTTCCCATACATTTTGTAGGCAATGAGACTTGAACTGACTGAGAAAAATAAACAAACAAATTAAACTTCGAATTTCGAACGAATACGGAAAGTGTATTTCAAAAAGATGGGGCTCTGCGCCACGGTTAAGGTCCAAGGCCCTTGCTGCCCCATCTCAAAAATCCACCCTGTATAGTAGTGCAATAACATAATTTTTGTTTTTTTTTTCAGGTATACAATACAAAGGATCCTTTTCAATGCACATTTTACTGTGTGAAATCTGATGGTCAATGGGGTATTGTAGCCGGATCGGCTGAATATTCACGTTGCGTGTTATTTGATACACGCAATCAAATTAATCATGTTCAGGTCAATAAACATTAAATTGCGTTATTATTGCACAATATGATGATAGCTACTCATTAGTACCTAACAGCTATTATATCAATGTTTCAGATGTATTTCACGCAACGGAAAGCTTCGCCCGTGTACAGTTTAGATTTCGACCCATACCGCCTTATAACTGCTGTGGACCGTGGAGTCGCCGTATTGAACTTCAATGTAGTCGCTGCTTCAGAACAACAGAAAGATTATTCCCATATTTTTTATTGAAAAGAGATATCATGAAAGTAATAATATATTATTCAGCATGCTAAATCGATAGTGTTTAATTACAAATTCAAAAGAATAGAATAGAATACACAGACAGTACATGACTCTGCAATGTTTAAGATCATCATATACATTGGACCCTCTGATCCCGACCACACGATACGTATCGGAGCAACTTTGCTACGATGCCGGAGCCGCAGACTATGATTTTGTGAGTTGTGGTGCCGCACCGCAATATCGTCGCAAGTCCCAAGCGGGCCGCTTGCGAATTGCCATAGAGTGCGTTACGGCAACGCACCGTATGGCACGGACCACGTCATGTCACTGCAATCACAATAGTGAAATGAAATTGTTTATTCTGTAATTGGATATCTAGGTCGACTACTGACAATTTTTATAATCTTATTGATAAGTTAAGTAAAAAAAAAAACTTTTATGACATATAACACATAGGTAGGTTCACGCGAGCGACTCGCATAAGACTATGCGCTGTTATTATAAATATATTATGATGAACCAATTCTTTCATTGTGAACAAATATTGTTCGCACGATTTCACGTTTGATATTGCCGCGCCGCACTTGAAAAACAGGCTTCCCTTTCATAGAATTTTTAAATCCTATGACACCCTATGAAAGTGAGGCCTGTTTTTCCGTCCACAGTGCACCGCGCTGTCCGTCGCCCCATTCGTTCGCGGCCGCGCTTCCGATCGCATGGAACTAGTATAGACATAGCTTTCCGACAGCTTTTTGAAGAGGTAAAAGAAATAGCTGAGCAACCAGACGTGAAAATTAAATGCCATAGAATAGTGTCATGACCAACCACCTCGGGCCTCCGGTCCTGAGGCCCCCAAATGTTTAAGAAGTACTTTTTAATTAAATCCCAAACACGGTCAAAATATATTCAGTAAGTAGCAGTTTTAAGTTTGAGGCCTAGCCTAGTAGGTACGTATGCAAAATATAAATGTAGGGTGCTAACATTTTCGAGCTCGCTCCGCATCTCTTGCATCCTGTAGCTATTCTTCTAACAAGCCGCCGAGCGCCAGATCGACTCTATTGTTGGTGAATCATTTGGGTTAGGTTAGGTTACTTTTCTGCATAAGTCGACAAAGCAACACCTTTTTCCGTAACAAAATGTTACTAGAAACAGAGAAGACCGGGGGGGGGCTTATGTGGTTTTTCCGCTCCGGGCTATCGACACGGTTAGTCCGCCACGACTGAGCCAGCCAGAGCCAACCGCATAGGTTTCCCAAAGAAGAACCCCATAAGACATAAGTAATACAGTTATATTTATACAAAACTATTACTTTTCAGGATTTTTGCGGTAGTTGTGAACCAACAGAATTTCGTTTCAGAAGTTTGTTTATATACCTACCTACTCCCTCAGAACAATGGTTCTGAGCCTACTCCCATCGTTTGCGAACGAAAAAGAAGTTGTCAAACAGCAGTGTTGGCAG
The DNA here is from genome assembly GCA_914767815.1 of Eupsilia transversa. Classification (NCBI taxonomy): domain Eukaryota; kingdom Metazoa; phylum Arthropoda; class Insecta; order Lepidoptera; family Noctuidae; genus Eupsilia; species Eupsilia transversa. Next base: position 6,856,661 of record OU611893.1, on the reverse strand, counting down.
ATTGGCTAATTTTAAGTAATTTAGCCACAATCGCTACAGTATTTGGCTACCTTTCAGTTTGATTACAATACATATGTATATTAATTAAAAAAGGAGAAGGACGCATGCACTTTCTCCGGTCGTAATTGGTATTTGTGTCTTGCTTCGTCGAGTGAATCTGGTTTTTTAAAACTTTCTGGGATGGCAACATTTCAACCAAAAATGACACTGACAGCAGTGACAGCGTGCGGAACTGTCACAGACAGGTTAAAAAAAACAAAAATCAAAATTGAAGATTGAAGAACCAAAACAGAAAACATAACCTCAAATAATTTTACGAATCGGTTAAAATCGGGTGTCATAATTTTTTCTTTTCAACTAAAACGAAAAATGATGTAAAAATATTTGTAAAATTTTCTCCAGCCTATCCTTGTTCATCCCATTTACACTATGTTTAGAAACGGGCTATTATCTTTTATCAAAAATGCCACAGCTGCTTACCGAATTCATCGTAGGACGGTTTTCACAAAGATTCGCAATTATGCTCCTGCAACCATGGGACTGTTAACCACGGCATACTGTGACGATAAACATAATAAAGAGTTAGATGTAACTTGGGATGTAGATAGTCTGGAACACGACTTTATGATCCGTCAAGCTACGACCATCAATGTAAATGCAGCTTCGCAGCTTCTGACTGTAACGTTAGTCGCTATCCAAGATACTAGTGAAAGGTAATCATCATGGATAGTTATTTCTCTTATACATACACATGTGACAACCTAAAATTGAGGCCCTAACCTAATATCATCAGCCAGTCAGATTCCCAGTTTCGTTGAATCGTACAGCCTCATTTGTAGATATCATAACTGTTAACCGTTACCATATTTTGTTGACAGATGTTGATAATTATGATCAGTATGGTTTTGTTGATCTAATTTCTTTATTTCTTGCTCTTGGTCTGCTTCATAGGCTACGAGAAGCTCTGTCAAGAGAGATCTGCCTGGTGAAACAAGCCCTGGAGTGGGGTGAGGACAGCACTCCACCACACCATTGGGACCAACTGGTTGCCGTGAGAGGAACAATGTGTGACTTAAAACACAATCTTCACACTTTATTTAGTAAGTTACTCAATTAGTAATTTACTTCTCATACATATCAATTGAATACCTTGCAGGTATAAGGTATTACATTGCCAAGCATTTACAAGCATGCATACATGTAATAACAACCTTATTTGACAACCTTGCTGCTTTACTTCCTATAATTAAAAATTAAATAAAATTGATCAATTTTTCAGGTTACATGGACTATGCAGAAAAAATAGCAACAGTTGCAGCAGAGATATCATATTTATCTGGAAACATTGCTGCATCAGATGCCATTTGTGAGCGAATTGATCATGCATGCAGGTAAACAAACAAAAAAATACAAAAAAATGAGTTTATTAAAGCATGTTATGTTTTTAGACAAATATTTTACAGTTTTCATTTTTTTCCTCTTTTATATTTTATAGGAGAGTGCTCAAAATTAACAGATTGCTTTATTAAATTAAATTTAATACATATATTTTGATATTTCATATGCACATAATATTATGTAAAACAACAATAGTCACTTCTTTTGACTTCTAACATTGTAATAATGATAAATGTAACAAAATTTTATAAACAAAATACTCTTATCCTTAATTGATATTCTGTGTATATACATATAGTGGCAGTAGTGTGTGTGTGTTGCAGGGCTTGCAACGCGCAGAAACAGCAGAACCACGATTTGCAGCAAGAGAGCTTGGAGCTGCAGCAGCAGGCCATCCTCAGCTCCCCGCAGCTGCAGGATAAACTGAAACTAGACGCCAGGAATGAAAAGAAACGCAAATCGAAGACTTAAGATGCGCTAACACGGGCAACAACACCAAGCAATTTACGGCAATGCTAAGATTGTATTGAAATTGCCAAGAATTGCGAAATTTTAGTTACCCGTGTATAACCTGTATACCGTGTATAACTTTTATGGAAAAATAGACGTAAAAAATTACGGCGTCTTTACACCTGCAATGCTAAATACCTAAAACATATCAATATAAAATTACGTCGCGTAATTTGCACTGTGGGCGTTAGACCCCGAACTACGCAACGAACATTCGTGCGCTAGCACAGCTATTAGAATTTGTATTTTGAATTCACGTACCTACAGGCCCTTCACAATTATTTTTCCTCTGACAACAGCAACCTTATCGTAATGAATTATCACTGTGATTTTGACAGAATTGTCAATGGCAGTAACCCGACAGCAACGTACCTTAATGCAACAACTTTAAAAGATTACTGTGATTGACATTGATCAAAACAAAATCAAAGGTAAAATAACTGAAAGGATTGTACATACTCAAACCAAACTTTTCGTTTTACAAATGAATGTTCGTCGCGTAGCAAAAGCTCGCGCAAAGAACAGTTGGAAGACAAATTCTCGAAGCGAATGCTCGCGGTTAGTACAGTCTTTCACATAAATTTCGGCAGTGTGACATTTATCTTTGTTTTACTACTCTCGCAACATTGAATTTATTGCTTTAGTTTATGTGGTGGGTAGTCAAGATACAAGGAAAGAGTTGCAAATGTGAGTGAACAAGACAGCTAGGGCATAAGGCAGTAGCTTGTGTACAAATATTATAAATACAAGCTATTTAATACAATTTATATTCTATACAGAATTTAAATAGAAAAAGAAATTATTTATTCAAGAGTAGTAGTAATACATTTAAAAGAAACGATTGCAAACCTGCCAGCTAAATTAACTGTATATATTATCTTATAATAGTAATTAGTGTGATAGACAATAAGATACTTTTAATCCACTTTTATGTTGTTTCCTTTATAGTTTTGAAAAAACCTTCGTCAGTACGATTATGCGTTTTGTCTAAGGGGGGGATATTAGACTCTATTATATATCTAGGATACATTTTATTTCCTGAATGTAATTAAAAAATATGTAGTATATACCTAAGCTCACAAATTAATCATACGTTTATACTAAGGCGTGTCCAAATACAGGTAGGTATTGGAGCGCGGCATTCGCAATCGCAATTACGGACGTAAACGTCTTGAAATGGATAACGTGATCGCTGACCGTTCACACCACCACCGGTGAGAACTCCGTCAAACAAAGAACTCGTTTTTAGTTGCTAGCTCTAAAAAATCTCTTCGCTTAACATAAATCTATGGATCTTATAAGGTCTTTTGGTTTTTGGTTTAGGTTTTGGTCTTTTATCTATGTTTCACAAATAAAACTGAACTGCCCCTTTTTCTTTGGGATTATTGTCGGTCGTCCTGTGCAAATTTCAAAAGTCATGTACGGAGATCGGATAATCATATCATAATATATTATAATGCATATTTCCTTAAGTAAATTTTTGGGTAAGAAATTATGGAAGCGGCATCTATTAATTTTTTTCTTCACAATTTTTAGGACGATCAATGAAGAGCAACAGCAAACGCTGCTTCCATTTTAGTTTAGATACAAACTAAAATGCGCGGCATGTCCCGGTATTTCCGCACAGCAGTGCCGCGCGTACATTTCTCCATACGTCTAGACTTAGGGCTGCAGAAATTGTGTACTGCGACCAGTGCGAATACCGCGCGTAGCTACCGCGCCTCTGGTGCGCTCTATTTGGACAGACCTTCGACCGCCCCTGCTTCGCACGACTTGACTTAACATCGAGATTTCTTTATTAGTTTAATATTACTGTATTGTACACGTAAACCTTCCAGAATAAATTCACTAAATGGTAGTGAAACTTCAACAAAATCTGTTGCGTAGTTTAGAAGAAAAAGGCGGACACACAGCCAGACGAAAAGAGACTTTATTCTGTATATAAATAAAAATGAGAACGACTGGACTGATTTGGCAATTACAATTTACATAATGTTTATATGGAAAGAAAAATTGGAAAAGTTGCCGGGAAAAATGGAAATTTGTATGAATAATTGGAATTTGGCCAGGACGACCTCTATCGGGTCAGCTAGTTTATAATATCTATAAATTGTCATATTTTTCATAGATATATGGTAGTGTAATATCCCGTTAACAAAAATGAAGTGAGCGACATACCTTTGTGTTTAAAACGTGGCATCTTTGTTGAGATGCGTCTCGATGTCCACGCGGCAGATCGGACAGTGCTTGTTGGTGCTGAGCCACTGGTCCACACACTCCATGTGAAACAGGTGCATGCATGGTAACCGCCTGAAACCACAAGAGACATTTGGATAAGGATGAGTTTTAGGCTGCCAACCAGTCTTACCAAGGGGTATCGTGTTACCCAGTAACTGGGTAATGGAGGTCAGATGGGCACTTGCTCCATGTAAAATACTGTTATTTAGCTGCACCCGGTTAGATTGAAAGCTGACCCCAACATCATTGAGAAAGTTCTAGATAGATTGATGCGAGTTTTGGACTGTCAAATGTAGACACGAACGATAAGTGGTGGTTAGAAGAGCCTTAAAGACAGCATATTAAATTCAGGTACAAAATCTACCAACCCAAACTTTTCACCGCCCCGGACATGTATAGAAGTTCCAGATTTTCATGTCGTCAGCGCCACGACTTTATTAGAAGCTCTTTATTTTAACTATCCTATGAAAATAAATGTATTTTACTTAAAGGCTTTGTTTCCTGTGATTATTTAAAGCACTTTTTAACGCCCTGTTTTTTAGTTTTCCACACAATAGAGGAGAGTTATTTTTTGCCGATTTTAAGATAATTAACGCCAAATTATCTAAAAATGGGCAAAAAAAAACTCCTAGCATAAAGTCGGCCACTGATGTGACGCGAAAGTTATCACTGTTTCGATTTCGCCCGTGGAAATATTTATAAATAGTACGATCGAAAACAATTTGAGGTCAGTAAAATATAAAGTTAACTACTTTATAACAAAGGGAAAATTGATCAATTTAGTCCTTCAGATGGGTGCCGATCCGGTATTGGTTACAAGTACAATAACAAGATCTACAACCCTTGTCGATAATTGTATTCCCATCTCAATAGTCCTAAGTCCGTGGTACAACTCGTAATTTTAGTGGGTGCAAGCTCCACATCCAGTCCATTTCCCTAGATGGTATTAATAGTAGGCCTTTGTTTTTGGATGTTGCCTGTATCTCCTCCAAAAACAAAGGAAGATTAATCGGTTGAAGGACACTGAACGAGACGCAATATAAAGTGAAAAATAACTTTAATTTCGGAAGTCAGTAGTAAACAAAGCACATAGACTTCCGAAAATAAAGTAATTTTTCATTTTGTAGTGTTTTTTTCACTAACCTGCAATCAGAATCGACTTCGAACAGCGACAGACAGATGGTGCACTTCTCGTCCTGGTGGCTGGGCGCGGGGCGGTAGGCGTGGCGGTACGTGTTGGACTCGATGACCGCGCTGGACGCGCCGCGCCCGCGCCACGCGCGCGACTCCGCCTCCTCCGCCGCCTCGGCCGCGTACACCATCGCCGCGGCCATGGCGCCGCCGCCCTGGAACATACCACGTTATATCAATTACCGTTTGTTGCTGGTTCTACAATGTTAAAAAACATATTACACAAGTCAAATTAAATGAGTTAACGATACTCAGTAGACGTGATGTATAATATAGTATATAATAGTATAATATGTAAACAAGATAAAACAAAGAAAAAATGCATTTGATGATTATTTCTTTTTGGGATCAACGATCGTAATTATATTTAGTTACTTGTTTTTTTTTTAACTTTTTTTATAGCGTATACACTATAAAACTAAAAAAAAAAACTGATTTTCTCAACTTGTCTGCTCTGCCAGCGATCTTTGAGTCTGGCGAGAAACTGTCCTCGTGTAGAAGAAAGAGCCTTAAAAAAAAGCAAATCAATTTTATTTCTGGTCAGTGGGTTTGGTTGACTTACCATAAATGATGGCTGGATAGATATGTGGAGGTGCGGCGGCGAGGGGTGCATCTGCATGTAATGATGCATGTGGTGGTGGATATGTTGTCTGTCACTGGAAAAAAAATACTTCTTATAAGACACTTTCAAATTACAGCACAAAACGTAAGTCATTTATGAATGAAAAATTTAAAATTCTGTAGGTGTTGTAGTCTGAAGTGATAATTATTTCCGAAATGTTAATTCAAAATGCAGATTGTAAAATCGTAGAGTAGATAGTTGAACAAAGTAGACGAAGCGAGTGATTTGAGCTGAGTAAATTGGTAATATCTACACTTCGCCTATGGAGTTATAAAGGCTGACGATACCTCGTGGTGACGGGTCTTTGCCCTCGAATCGCTGCAATCACCCGGCTCGCCAGTCGACGCCGCCTAGAAGCGAATACATTTGTTCTCGCCGCGCGGATTTTGGTCAACAGTATGAGAAAGTACGAGTCTATCGATATTTGGGCCCAACTTCAGTATAAGTACGAGTTTTGTTAATTCTTGCGATCATGGATTGTCAAGTTCACCATGCTCGCCACCGAAATATCAATAAGGCAAGTAGCAGATTTAATAATTCAGTATTTGGCAGATATATTGTATCTTGAGTAATAACATTTAATACTTTAAAACACAGAAGTACTTACAGCATCATGGGCGGCGGCGGGCCTCCTCCAATGTCACGTTGTTCCAACTCATCGGGGAACTGAAATAAGGAAAGCATTACCACTGAGTGTTACAAGAAAGAGAGATGGTATGGCAGACGATACTACCACCTCATACGTTCCAATGAGGAATATATTGTCTGTCCAACCATCCAGACTAGTGAGTTCGAATCACGATTCTAAATTTGAGCTAACACATACAATTTTAAATAGAAAAAGAAATCTGCTTGTCGTGGGACCTCACAATGTGTAGGTTGAGGCAAGAGTGGGGGTTAACTAATTCATAAAGTAATATCAACATTAATAATGTTAAAAGGTAACCAATAGTTAATAATGATGATGAAGTAAAATAAAGAAAATGAATATACAGCGAGCACTGTGGTTGGCGGGAGCGGCACGGGCGGGAACTGCGCGAAGGCGGGCCCGAAGCCGTCGCCCATCATACTGCGACGTTGTAGCTCCTGAAATTATAACGAATAATAATCAAAGATATGGCTTGAAAACCTGCTCATCTAACTTAGATAAATTTGCCGCATGCCAAACAGTGTGAACACAAAACTGGTCCGGCCATAAGCCAATTTATTCATGGTGTAACAGTGTAGTAAAAGCTAACAAAATTTTTTTTTTTTTTTTGCTTTGCTATAGTAATAGGTATACTGAGTATATTATTATGTACGTCTGCTATTATTATGAGGTCCTTCTCATTATAAGCATTGTTTTCTTTCTGTTTCAATAGTTTTAAGGATTTTTTTTTTCTAATGCCAAGAAACGCAGTTTTGGAACGAAATTCTTTAACGCGTCTTACGGTAGGAGTTAACTAGTAGAAATCGTCACGTAATGAAAAAGCATTCTGCACGAAAAAGTCAGTTTCAAGTGTCAAAAGTGTTTAGCCTAAAACGTATACTATATGTATATCCAGCTAAAGGAACTTCGTTCCAACCCATCCCACGACACCTCCCGACCTTTTAATTTCTTTCTTAATTGTATCTTAGTATGCGGAAGTGCACTTACCATCATGTGATGTTGTCGTTGCCAGAGCCGCTCGTGGACGAGGTACGGCGGAGCGACCGACATGCCGTCCCGACGACGTTCACCCACTGTTTATGCAGAAAGACAAGTTATCCATCACACACACGGAATTCCTCATTTTTCTTCCACCGTAAGTCCGTAATACAGAGTGTAAAAAGACGGTGTACATAGCCGCTATCGACGAATTCTGTACATCAAACTAAGTAACATTGAGCAAAAATTTTTTGTATGCATTTTTTTTTCAACGATAATTTGCGGCAGCGCGCAATAAGATAATAAAAATAAAACTTTTATTTACAGACTAAATAGGCCCACATTGTGTTAGTGTCTAAATTATCTTACATACAATACACTAAGGAAAAAAAAACTATTTTAGTTTTAGTAGGTATACATTCGGGAAGGCCGTAGGTTAGTGCGCGTGGTGCGGCGCGTGCGGCCGTAGAATGTACTCACTGTGTGCGGGCGGCGCGTGGTGGTGGTGGTGGTGGGCGGTGGGATGCGCGTGCGGCGGCTGGTGGGCGTGGTGCGGCCGTAGAGTGTACTCACTGTGTGCGGGCGGCGCGTGGTGGTGGTGGTGGGCGGTGGGATGCGCGTGCGGCGGCTGGTGGGCGTGGTGCGGCGCGTGCGGCCGTAGGGTGTACTCACTGTGTGCGGGCGGCGCGTGGTGGTGGTGGTGGGCGGTGGGATGCGCGTGCGGCGGCTGGTGGGCGTGGTGCGGCGCGTGCGGCCGTAGGGTGTACTCACTGTGTGCGGGCGGCGCGTGGTGGTGGTGGTGGGCGGTGGGATGCGCGTGCGGCGGCTGGTGGGCGTGGTGCGGCGCGTGCGGCCGTAGGGTGTACTCACTGTGTGCGGGCGGCGCGTGGTGGTGGTGGTGGGCGGTGGGATGCGCGTGCGGCGGCTGGTGGGCGTGGTGCGGCGCGTGCGGCCGTAGGGTGTACTCACTGTGTGCGGGCGGCGCGTGGTGGTGGTGGTGGGCGGTGGGATGCGCGTGCGGCGGCTGGTGGGCGTGGTGCGGCGCGTGCGGCCGTAGGGTGTACTCACTGTGTGCGGGCGGCGCGTGGTGGTGGTGGTGGGCGGTGGGATGCGCGTGCGGCGGCTGGTGGGCGTGGTGCGGCGCGTGCGGCCGTAGGGTGTACTCACTGTGTGCGGGCGGCGCGTGGTGGTGGTGGTGGGCGGTGGGATGCGCGTGCGGCGGCTGGTGGGCGTGGTGCGGCGCGTGCGGCCGTAGGGTGTACTCACTGTGTGCGGGCGGCGCGTGGTGGTGGTGGTGGGCGGTGGGATGCGCGTGCGGCGGCTGGTGGGCGTGGTGCGGCGCGTGCGGCCGTAGGGTGTACTCACTGTGTGCGGGCGGCGCGTGGTGGTGGTGGTGGGCGGTGGGATGCGCGTGCGGCGGCTGGTGGGCGTGGTGCGGCGCGTGCGGCCGTAGGGTGTACTCACTGTGTGCGGGCGGCGCGTGGTGGTGGTGGTGGGCGGTGGGATGCGCGTGCGGCGGCTGGTGGGCGTGGTGCGGCGCGTGCGGCCGTAGGGTGTACTCACTGTGTGCGGGCGGCGCGTGGTGGTGGTGGTGGGCGGTGGGATGCGCGTGCGGCGGCTGGTGGGCGTGGTGCGGCGCATGCGGCCGTAGAGTGTACTCACTGTGTGCGGGCGGCGCGTGGTGGTGGTGGTGGGCGGTGGGATGCGCGTGCGGCGGCTGGTGGGCGTGGTGCAGCGCATGCGGCCGTAGAGTGTACTCACTGTGTGCGGGCGGCGCGTGGTGGTGGTGGTGGGCGGTGGGATGCGCGTGCGGCGGCTGGTGGGCGTGGTGCAGCGCATGCGGCCGTAGAGTGTACTCACTGTGTGCGGGCGGCGCGTGGTGGTGGTGGTGGGCGGTGGGATGCGCGTGCGGCGGCTGGTGGGCGTGGTGCGGCGCGTGCGGCGGCGCGCCGCAGCACGCGCAGCCCGCGTGGCCGCAGCAGCAGCGCCGGCAGCCGCCACACGCGCTCACTCGGACCCTGACACGCATCATAATAATAGCTTTATTTTCTTACACACCTGTGCCACGACACTGTGATACAATACAAGTACCAACGTGACTTTTTCAATTCATATGTACTTTCTGAGTTTATCTTGGACATTACTGACATCGGTGAAGGAAACGATGGTGAGGAACCTGAACTTATTTACACTAATAATAATATTATAAAGAGAAAAGATTTGTATGTTTTTATTTTTGTTTGTAATGAATAAACTCAAAAACGACTGGACCGATTTTAAAAATTATTTCACCATGTCGTATGCTATACAATCACTGAGTAACATAGGCTATAATTATAAAGATATCATGCGGGCGAAGCCGCTGGCGGAAGCTAGTAGTTAATATAAGTCTGAAATCGCCAACCCGTCTTGATCAAGCGTGGTGATCATCAATGCTCGCGCCTTCTCTGTATGAGAAGAGACCTATGCCCTGCAGTGGGACAATAATAGGCTGGTATTATTACTTGTTGCTTTTATCTTTTTAATAACTTAGTAAGTACTATCGCGGACACGCATATCTGAACACCGTAAGGACTATTCCTGCTTGCAGCGCTTGGCCGCTATAGTAACGCTTAGGTACCTATAAAAACGTTAAACCGATGTGGTCATCGTGTGCTTTGTTTTCAAAGTGGTTAGATATACGTGACCGAGATGGTACGCGTACGAGTAACATTATTAATAAAAATAAAAAAACTATTAACTAAGTTTTTATTTTTGTTATATACATACAGAAACATTTATTGGGATGATGTGCAAGGACCGCTATCGATAGAGGTAAGAGCCTCCTCCAGTCGTTCTCTCTCTGGCGATTCTGCTCCACGTTCTACTTATTATATTTGCTAAGTCGTCGATGACCGACGTCGATGAGCTAGACCCACAACTAAAAACCTGCGCCTAAATACACTGCTAAACGTACAGTTGAATTTTACCACGTTCTACGCACATTATATGAAAAACACTGCACTGACAATTAACCGTTTGAATTGTTCCGAGTAAGATTTGTACTAAGAACACTTTTAAACACACTTTCAGAATAAACGGGCCTTCCTGAATAAAATTGAACTGTGGCAAAAAATATAATAAATTTTAATAATGTGGTACATACGTACTCCTTAAAAACGCAGTGACTACTACACGAATACATAAATTACATCACAATGTACCATATCGATTGCGGTCTGCCCGATATCGATGAAATTGATTATCTGCGCTACCTACGACACAGATTACTACAGATGGTTCACTCCGCATTTTAGGTATGAAGCTACAAGTACGCGGCGGGCTCGTCCCGATTATTAGGCTATAATGGACATTAGGGCAAATTTATGCAGCTTGGCCCAAATGTCCACAACTAAGAAGAACAATTCACTGAAAAAGGTTTTTTTGAGAACTCGGTTAAAAATACTCCTTATTTAATAGGTTATGCATGTTACACAAGTCTCGTTAGTGGTGGACATTTGGACCACTTTTGGCATGTCTTTTATCACGTAAGCTTTACTCACCTGGTCCGTACAAGATGAGCGTGCGGTGGTATCTCATTGTGCGTGAGATGTGGCGGGTAGCTGCCCCGACGCGGCACGCCAAGGATGGGGCGCGCGCTGCCCACCCAGCCCGCGCCCGGCGGCGACGGGGCCGCGGGCGAGCGGGGCGCGGCCTCCTCCGCCGCGTAGCCAACTCGGCCCGGGGACCCAGTCAGGTCTATCACCTCTTGCTGCTGTATTTACGAAATATAGCCCTTGATTAAGGTAAAATGGCACTAGTGACTGAAAAGTTGTGTGGAAATCAGTTATGGGTAGTTTCGGGTATAACGGTAGGGGAAGACAAATAAAAACAATGGATGGACTGTGTGAAAGATGACATGACTAGAAAGGAGAATAACTCATAGAGACTATTAATATGAAAGACAAAGACGTGTTGCGACGACCACAAATAAATTGGGATAAGGGTTCGAGAATGATTCATAGATAAAGGTAAAATACGCAGGTTTTGTCGAGCATCAGATCTTCTTTCAAATTATAACAGTTGTTTGTAACATGGTAATAATAAAAATAATACACCACAACGTCATCACGTCACGAAATTTGTTTTCATCGTGGATTTTCAGTTTTATTAATTTAGACGCAGTTTTATTTTATTTTATGAGAAACCCTGCAACAAGCCTGAACCCAAAATAATCACGACATAAATTTATAAAGAGCGAGCAAAATGAACCAGAAATCAATCCAATTTCATCAAAAACTGCCGAATCGGAGGTGACATCTGTCATGTAACCTCCGATAAAACAGAACGAAATGTATGAAAATGAAGAAATGTTGACGAGATCAGATACAAGACGAGTACGCCCATCACCTCCGGACTCTTCGCTCAGTTTAGCTTTGCCTCCGCCACGGTACCCAGCTCCACCTTGAGCGCTATAACAAAATCAGCGCGGTAGTTGCGTCGAGCTCGAGCGACGCGTATTTCTCCCCGCCGATGTCGCCAACACCTGTTCGTGTCGGCAGGGGAGAGGCCATGTCACCGAGGAGCTCTGGACTTCGGGGCCCGCTGCCGGTGGTTGTGTGCAGCGCATGTGATGGACTCAGCCTCTGAACGAGAACATCATGCGCGCATATTACGAGTCTGCAGGGGACTAACCTCACTGCGTACCGTGTTAGGATGTTGTTCCGTACACTGCTGACCGCAAACCGAATGCATCACCTACGATCATCGGTGATGAGACTGTAGATCCCGCGGAAGTGCGGGGTTCGAAGCTTTTTAAACGCGAAGAGTCGATGATCCTACACAACCGCGAGGTGTGCTGTCTTAGGAAATATTTTTTTAAAGCCGTTGTGGATCAATGGACTCACCCCGCTCTGCATGGCTAAAGAAAACTGGCGCAAACCTGGAGTATAGTCGTCAGCACGTAACTTGGCAAGGTTTTGGCATATTGGGAGTAAGTTTGCGCAAGTACAAAGCTGAAAGCTTCGACCAATATCTCTCGAAGCCCTCGTGGATCAAGGTTGGATCAAGGGCCTGATTCAGAAAGCAGTACTCCTCGATACGGCTCGCAACGTGAGGAGGTTATGTCTCTGGAGCCGTTACCACCGGTAGCTTGGACCCTGCTCCCGACACCGGCGGACCACATTTTCTTATATTTTTAATTGTTTTTTTATATAATAATATCTTATTTAAGAAAAATAAAACGAAATAATAATAATACCAGCATTTATTGTCCCTCTGCAGGGTAAAGGCCTCTTCTCACACAGAGAAGGCACGAGCATTGATCACCACGCTTGCTCAAGACGTGTTGGCGATTTCAGACTTATATTTAGTACTAGTTTCTGCCCGCGACTTCGTCCGCGTGAAATTTCGGCCTCGAAAAAGTCTTACCCGGATTTGAACCCACAGCCTCTTGTATGAGAGGCAAGGCCTTAACCACTCAGCCATCACGACATTATTTACTCAAAGAAAAGCATTGCCCTTGTATAGTGATACCGCATCACGTCATTTCCGTCTGATGTTGCTGGTAATTTAAAATAATTACAGGCGTTAGTAAGCCGATTTTCCTCCTGCCTGCCTGCTTCTGAATTCAAACATATGATTTTTTGAGAAATGTTGATTTTTGTTGGCAATTTTTTATCTTCCCTTCCTCCTAACTTTTAAATTATTAAATCAAAAGTATTATAAATGATAAATGATTTTATTTCTGTAAGTAGGTTTGAACAAATACTTTTACACGTCAATTATATTTTAAAACTAAATGAGGTCGGCGCTTCCTATCCGACTACTCTGAGAAGAAAAGCCAAAACAAACTCAGAGATCACAGTCTCTTTCCAGTCCAGACATAATCTTGGTCAGATCATGTAAAAACCATGTAGATTGGTGTCGAAATGGTCGTTTGTGGAAAGAACCACACAGATTTGAGTGGACCTGTACAGTTAAGCTGCACGATAATTGACAAAAGCGTGCACTGGCACGCATTTGTCAATTATCGTGCAGCTCAACTCATAACTTAAGGAGCTCAACGGTTCGACGAACAATACCAAAGAAAGGATATTTGGGTAGGCCGCATAAAGTACTCAACTGCCAGATCATCATTAAAACTAACTGAGAGAAAGAAAAAAAAACAATGACTCACTTAGTCCTCAAATTCACAACAATTAAAATAATATTATACTTTTCAAAGTCAATTTTGAGATGGGGGTCCTGGGACCCTGAAATACTTACAGCATTGGAGTCGTCTCCCACGAGCATAACGCCATCATCCGAACTAGAGTCAGAGACCCAATCCAGCTGTAAGTCAGGAGCTGACAGCACGTTACCAGGCGCTGCCGAAGGTTCTGTAGCTTGCGTTTCCTGAGTTACACATACAAAAACGTAACTAAATCATATTCAAAAGATTCCTTCAATCTTATTTAAGTTCGATTTGTTTTATTTAAGTTTTTTTTAAATTGCGGCTCTGTTTTACTTTGGTTGTTAAAAATTCTTTACGCGGCAATTATAATGAAAGAATAACTATAATACAATCATTTTAATAGTTATTTATGCAACTATTGTATATTAAGGGGTATTAAAACACGAACGTGGGTTTATCACACCAGGCGAAGCCGAGTGTGATAATAGTATCACATGAGTGTTTTAATACCTAATTATATACAGTTGCATACAAGACTTTATCTACACCTATGACTTATTGACAACATTAAACCGACTATAGCCCGTACCCGCCAAATGTGGCGTATCGTATTTTGGAAAATGTGTCAGATGTGTCGGCGTGGGGGTCTGCACCCGCTGACCGCAAGGAATCGAAGGAGCAAACGAGTTGCATTATGAAATTTTGTACAACATTATAACACTCGTTTTAATGTTGGCAATAAGCTAACTTTCCGAAACTTTTATAGAGGATTTATAGCATGGGTGTAGATAAACATAATTATGATTCTCGAAATTATATTTGCTGCAAATCGTTATATTTTTAATAGCCTGCAAATTGCGAAAAACGCAAGAAATTCGCGTAATTAAATTGATGTCTAGGGCCACACACCTGATTATTTGTTGGCCTGTTATCAGTCGCCTGGCGCCCGGAACTAGTCCCTGGTTGTGGAGACGTTTCCTTCGGTCTTCGGTCGCCACCAGCATCTATTTTACAACATCTCCTTGCATCGTCAAGTTCTTGCTTCACGTCAACATTTTCAGAAACGTTTCCGTTAGTAGTACCAGGCTCTATCTTAACTTGACATGGCTCCACAGCTTCTGTTTTGATAGCACTCACTGACGGTACATTTTCGTCTTTTGTTGTCTCCTGTTTAATAACGGGCTGTTGCGTACCAGGTTCTTCCTTCACCTTTACCACAAATCCTGATGCTTCTCCGCCAGTGCTTGCATTGCTAGTACTCTGTTTAGGTACTCTACTTGTTTGAGATCCATTTTGTCGGTTGTTATTTGGACTGTGACACTCTTCAGTGTGATTATGAGAATGCTGCGACAAATCACTGCGGAAATTGACTTTGCATCCACAATTACTGCGCGATCCACAACCTGTGTTTTCTTGCTTTATTTGCATCTTCACTGCAGACATATTTGGAGTTTGTGTGTTGTTGTTCTGGCTGTTTTGTCTTCGTTGATCTACAGTTTGCAAAAGCAGATTGCTAGCATTTGGTGCAGTAGCATTTGTGTTCCTTGAAGGTTGTGTGCCAGGCTCACCTTTGATCTCCACTCTCGGCGGCTCTCCAGAGTGACTGCTGCTTCCACTGCTTACACCACTTCCATTGCTATTCGCAGCTAGGTGCCCAGCACCATTGTCGCATTGTTTCTTTCTTGGTGTGGACACATTATCTTCTTCTTCTGAACTTACTTCTATTAGATTTGGTACTTCATTTTCTTTCGAGTGTCGTCTCCGAGGAGAGATGTTGAGCTTGCGACTAGGCCGTTCTAAGCCATTCGGTTGAATTGCAATGTCCCCTGTGGCAGTTCCTTGATTATATGCATTGGACCTTGGATGTAAATATTCATATTCTGGGTGATTATCAGATATTTGCATTCCATTAGACATTGAGTATGGGAGTGGATGAGGCATAAAATTTCTGCCTTCACTCAGGACAATAACGTTGTTGTGGTAAGGTGCTCCATACTCCCTTGGCGGCTGAATGCCCGGATAATGTGCATAGTTCGGAAAGTAGTAACCATGTTGGTTAAGTGACTGGGGTTTAGGCTGATAACGAATGTTTATGTCTGGGATTCTCCTCTGGCCAGTGCCATCAGTACTGTCAGGATTATTAGTACCAAAAGAGTAGTCGAGTGAGCTGGAGCTATCTGGTAAGGGTTGATATTCTTCAGGGACAGGAGTGTGTGAGTCAGCAGGGTGGGAGAGAGAGGACAGATTTACTTCATAAGGTTGGTTTGGAGTTGTAGAGTTAACATAGTTTGATGAGACAGGTTTTGGTGTTTGTTCATTAGTATTTGACTCAGTTCCAGTAGAGATGCTTTCGACTGGTTCAGATGTTGTCGGCATCACTTCTACTTCATCATCACTTTCTGCAAATAGGGCATCACACTCCATTTGTTCTGTAATGAAAAGATTAAACAGGGAAAAGATTAAATATATATTTGTGGTTAATGAGGTCAATGAAGTGTTTACAAATAATTATATTATCTTACAATAAAAGGGCAGTAGTTATTTTACTTTTACCAATTATACCCAATAACATATCATGTCCCAAAAAATAATGTTGTTTCCTTTTTATTACAACTTATTATCTAGTAAAACAAGAATATTTCCTGTTGTACATTATCCTTGTCCATAAATATTTTTGATGCACTAACGTTATAAACAAATAAAACTGTAGCATGGATTTCAAGAGTACAAAAGACAGGGCTCCATAATAACACCCTATGAATCTCCCTCATCAGCTATGAAGATCATTGCATACTCAGTTATCATCAACTGCAAACTATTTTTGAAACACCCACCAACATCTCTTTTATGCATTACAAATTGTACATATTTTAAGAAACAACAAAATATACATAGAATGTCAAAGAGAGCAGTCAAAGAATTGTGGTTCTTCAGATTTCTGGGTCATCAAGACCTCAGAATCAAAATGTTTCTTTAATTTGGCACCACACTTGGGAGTACCAATTACTGACTTTTGTAACACTATTCAGTTCTACTCTCTTGATAGAAAGTATATTCACATTTTAATTGACTACATCATTGGTCAAGTCTAGTGTTTGCAAGTGTTACTGCTGAGTATAAGACTTGGGTCTGACCCCTTGTTGTGCAGTGTTATTGGATTATTCCATTAATAATTTCTCAGTAGCAGCCTGATAGTTTGGAATTATACTTGGTTAGTGGCAATAGGCTTACCATCTATTACCCATGTAATGATGTGATTTAAACATAACTGTTGAAATTTGTAAGTGTTATGTTACACCTTTGCCTACATGTTTTGTGATGAAGGCATTATATTATTTTACAATACTTACTTTCATCCTATCCTCGCTAATTTATCTCCTTGCTCGCTAATCTATCTTGTTTATAAATAAGTTAGTAACGAATGAATGTGTAATCAGAAAGGCAACAAAAACACAAGATGTAGTAGTACTAAAACTGAGAAGATGAGGTGGGCCGGCCACACTGTCCAGAGAGAAGAGAAATGGAACAAAAAAGTGACTCTTTGGTACCCTAGAGAGGGAAAGAGAAAGAAAGGGAAACCTTTAAAAAGATGGCAGGATGACTTGGTGAGGATGGCAGGAAACATGCATGGATAGACAGGCATGTTACAGGGAGATTTGCAAGGGGTTATTACAGGGGGCCTTTGCCATAGGGCACACAGAGACTCAGAACTGAGATTAAAAGTTTTTGTATGAACAACTGTTACTCTAGCTATAAGTAAATAAAATAAATTGATAACTTAGCTCTGCTTCCAGACTTGTCAAATATCAAATAATTATGGCAAAAAGGAAAATAACATCAAAAGGAAAAAGAATAGTTACAATCACTCATAATAATATGCGTGGTATACATACATGCTTAACGTACATGCTCTAAGCTAATTTGCAATCAATATAATCAATGTACCAATGGTTTCAACAAAATATAAGTCTACCCTCAACTTGGTAATTTTTCACTGTAGATTGTTTATTTACTTTTTAATAAAATGATTGATAATACCTGCCATATGATGAAAAGAAGATTGAAAATAACATAAAAGTACTTTTAGGATTGCTCTATTTTTTAAATGCAATTGAGTATTCAAATGAAAAACCACTTGAAGTAAGTGTTACTACATAATTACGAATTCAATAACTTGATAATAGTACTTACTGGGAGAACAAATGATTTACTCACTGTGATAATTCATTAGTTAGGAAGTCAATGTAGGTAGTGAATTAGTTGTTAAACAAAACAACCATCATACAGAGACTAGAACTAGAAGCTGTGGAGCTGAAAGCTATAGTTAAGTACCTACTTACCATTCCTCTGTTGATTGTCAGAAGTTGTAGATGTAAACACAGTATCCAGGATGGCTGCCAGAGATGATGGACCAGCGATATCCCAAGACGGCGACAACTGCTCGCCCTCGTAGCCCTTCTCGGTCATTTTATTAACAATAATATCTTTCCATATCGTTCCAACTAAGGTTGAACGTACAAGGTAACTTCGTAACTCTTGCTATTGTCAACACTCAACATCCGACATGAAGCAAGTCTTATTCACTTAATTTTAACCATGTTTATATTATTTTCTAATTAATTAAAAAGCACAAGAATACAATCGTCCTGACTACATGAATGCTGCGAGAAAAGTATAATAGAAAAACAGAAATAAAACTTCTCCTGAATTGTCTGTATACCTATCAATAATAAGTACGATTTTTTTTTATACAAGTGACTGAGTGACAAATACAAGTTTGACTTATTCTGTAATATTTCACTTTTTTGAAGATCGACTAAAATCGTGCCAATGTAGTCGATATCAATACAGTAGGTACTGTTTAGATTTCATAATAAAAATATTATTATTTCACGTAATTTACGACTACATGGATACTGTAGTCTGCTGATACTACGTCTTCTTCGTCGTCTTTCTTACCTGAGAGGCCTAGAAAATTGCGTTTTGACTGTTCAAGCACCCGACGCGACACATCGCATGTAGCAATTTGGGAGTTGTAATTTTTGAGCTTTATTTATTTTTCTATGTTTGTTATTTTAATAACAATAAAAGAGCCTCGACCAACACCTGAGGAGGCTCTCGTTGGGTAGCTGGATCAAGGGCTTGATTCAAAAAGCGGTACTTCTGGACACGGCTCGCTACTACTATAATACACAATTAAATACTAATAATTAAATATAGTTGTCGAAGTCTTTCAGTTTCTCAGAATATGAACGCTAAAGTTGCCCATTTAACGCAAAAATCACGGTCGAAATCATCTCGAAATGTAATGGGCCTGCTAACTGCAGAGCACAGAGTACTTTATACTATACTGTAATGACTACCAATGACTTAGAATATGGGTTGTGTAGATAGACAATTTAGGCTGTGCGAGCTACCTTCTTGCATCCACTGCAAGACTGCAAGATGAAGGAGAAGGCGAAGCTTGTAACCGGACCATAAAATCAGTCTGCAAATTGTTATGTTAATAAAGTAATGTTGAGGGGGAGGCGGCTGCGAAAAGTTTGATAGTCAACCACCACCTGTCAGCACAACGCCTAACGCCAACCTTGCGACTCTTTAGTTATCGCCCGTGGTTAATGTGTGTCCTAGCCTAGAACTAACATCTGCGACTATTTTAAGGCCGCATTCCGAGTTAGGCCATAATCGCTCACAGCGCTGGACATCAATATTTCGCGTTCCGATTTAGATATTACAATTATGACAGCTGAGGTCTGTCATCAATTCGGAACGCTCGTGAACGCGCCTACAGTGCTCGCTCAACGTCAAAACTTATAACATTACAATTCTTTGTATAAACATCAGACATTTCGGTTCACGGTATCACGGTAGCCAGAAGACCAATTTAGAAAAAGCCACGTTAGTTTATAGATACGATGCGACTCAAAACAACAGCGCTGCCAAAAATGACAGTTCAGTGACGTAACTCGGAACGCAGCTGCGTTCCGAGTTACGATGTTATCGATTTGACGTCATGACATGCGCCATCTTGCGATAACGCCGACCATGCCTTTTACTAACTTACAGTTGACTGAACTGTCATTTTTGGCAGCGCTGTTGTTTTGAGTCGCATCATACTTTAACTAACGTGGCTTTTTCTAAATTGTACTTCTGGCTACCGTCGTCGCCACTTAACCCAAGAAGAAAAAGAAATTTCTGATGCTTAAACAAAGAATTATGTAATGTTATAAGTTTTGACGTTGAGCGAGCACTGTAGAGGCGCGTTCACGAGCGTTCCGAATTGATGACAGACCTCAGCTGTCATAATCGTAATATCTAAATCGGAACGCAAAATATTGATGTCAGCGCTGTGAGCGATTATTATGGCCTAATTCGGAATGCGGCCTAATACAGATGTGTCAGCAGTCAGTCATTATGTCAAAAGGCACGTCAAAAATACGTTACGTCAGTTCAATGATTACAATGAAAACACGTCAGTTCAATAGTCAATATAAAGTAAAACAAATCTATCGAGTTTATGCAGTCTTGATCAGACTTTGGATTGAAGAGACATGTTAATTTAGTTTAGCAAGCTCGCTTTTAAAAAGTGCTATATTTGTATAGTGTCTTAACTCGTAATATTTTAAGAAACTAAACTTTAACTTTTTCATGACAACTTATGAGTATTTAGTATTATTTACTGTTACTCACACTTCAAGGACTTAATCGTGTATTTACTGAATGGTAAACTCCAGCACAATAGGCTGTTTATCTTTTAAATTACCCACGGCGATAAGACGAGTAAGTATGTCACCAAAACACTTACCACTATTTCTTGAAGGAGAAGTAGTAAAAGGCTTTGGAAGAGGATCTAAGGATCTTGGATGCCCTACAGGTAATTTAAAAAAAGAACGCGCAGGTTTTTTAGTTTCATGGACTTTCATGTGTGTTACCACCAAGTAATTTGATAAATGATTTAAGTTTTTAACTTTTCTTAGTTTTCATCATCTGGTAAAAGTATTCATTCTTTTTAGAATCAGAAGGCAGGCTTCTTTTCAGAAGGCAGAACAGCACTGTCAAATTGTAAAACTAAAAACATTTTCTCATGTCTTTTTCAGTAAAGTTAAATGAATATTTTTCTTTGCATGGTTGGTTGCCTGTATTTATTCATTAATTGTTTCGTCCCTATCATTATGTTTCATACACATAATCATCATGATCCACATCCTGCCTTCACCCAAAGCTGGGCATCTGCCTCATTAAATTCCCAGGTTGGGTAAAAAACTTTAAGGACATTGTTCACAACAAATAAGTTATTATGGCTAGAAAATAGTTTCTGTAGTGGTTGTTCTTACTTTTTATTGTAAAGAAAATAATTCTTAAATGTTTTTATCATTATTCCACAGCAAACTACCCCCTGGAAGTGGTCCAGTCTTTGCCCAAAGACCTGGAGCCAGGAGTGTACTATGGATGGGCACAAATAGACAATAGTGAAATCCATAAAATGGTTGCAAATATTGGGTGGTGCCCATTTTATCAAAACAAGCAAATGTCTGTAGTAAGTATAATTTATGAATTCATTATCTATTAGATTTCTTGATGGTTATTTATTATTACAAATTATGTAGGTACAGCACTTAGCCATTCATACAAAATTAAGTTCAACCTATCAATCTGTCTTGTTACAGAACTTATTATTAAGTTTAAATTAAAGGAACTAATTATGTCATATTAATTTGCAAACTCATTTGTTATCTCTGTATAATATTGTTTGCATTTCTGATCACATTTTCTTTATTCAGCTTTTTGAATTCCGGTAAATTCATCAAGGATGTACCTATGTACATTACAGTTTATCAGTTACAGTTTATCTTGGTACAGTTATGATATGTAATGCTATTATTGCTGTGTTCAAAGAATGCAATATTATATTATATTACTTATCGACATTATATTTATGTACTCTATGAATAATATCTAAAGTTAAACTGTGTCAAATCGGAATGATTGCTAATTACTGAGGAACCGTTATCAAATTAACAACTAGAACAAGCATCAATTTTCAACATGCGTGCAAGGATAAGCATTAATTAGGTACTTACCTAGGTATTATTATAAGTACCTGTTAAGTCTTGAAATCTTTGTCTACAATTCTCGACATTTCATTCTGTTATCATCATAAAAACAACGGCCGACAATTTTCAGCATGCCTCCGCCTTATCTAGACATTACACCCAAAAATCACCGTGCGGCATTTTATGAATACTTTTTTCTTATCTGTTTTATTACCTACTTAATTAGTCAATAATCATAATATTTTTGTTAATAAGTTCGTAATGATCGCGTCGCAACCTAAAGATGGGTCCAAAACGAGAGGATTTGTAACATTTTTTTTTTCGAACGTAAAGTTTTGAGAGGACGTTGCTATTTAGGACGTCCTCAGTTCTGATCTATTGCGTGGTCGTCAAGACAGAAATTTTTAACTTTTCGTATTGCGTGGTTCAGCGTTTGGCGAGACTGCCTCCCCCAGCCACTACGGCCGCAGATTAGTACAGATGGTACAGTCCAAAAAGCGACTCTTGCTACGACCATAGATATAATAAAGAAGCGGACTAGTTCGCATAGACGGCCATTTGCATAAGACATGGTCGACTTGAGCATGTCGCGCGGACACAGACACGCCCCCATGCCACTTCTCCTGTTATTTATATTTCTATAGCTACGACACAATAAAATACAATATTCAGGTCGGACAGCTTACTTCAAAAACGGTGAAGGAAAACATCGTGAGGAAGGATAAAAACTGTGACCAGGTTAGTCACTGTAACCACACGAAAAAGAAAGAAGACCTAGAAGTTGCCTCTCTTTTTATCGCGTAACTCTTATATCTTCTGACTACGTTACGCTCACTGAATTGGCCTGACAAGACGAGCCCGCCGCGTACTTGTAGCTTCATACCCAAAAATGCGGAATTCGTCTTCTGTACTATTCTCTGCTACGACCACTGTCTGTTCAGAGTGGTGCGACGCAACACCGATAGAACACTTTTCCTTAAGTTTTCATAAAAATTGTTCCAACAGAGTCGTGTAGCGCCTGTCTGCGTCGATTCCCAAATGATCAATAACAGCGCGCGAATAATCACGTTGTAACTAGATGGGTGACGATTTATTTTATCACTGTATTGTCCCAATGCAGAGTATACACATAAACCTGTCTACTCTATGGCCACTTCTATTCAGATATATAGGGACTAGGGACCAATCCTGACCAACGCTAAGAGTTCAGCTTGTCCCGCCATCGCAATGTCGCTTACGTCTCGTTTTTGAAACGTAGGCCACACTGGAAACAAAGTTCGATTAGCTTCGCTCCATCTATTTACCGCGTGATTGCATACTTCGGTTCACACCGCGAACTATGAACCGGAGTATGAACCACTGCGGCCTGCGCTTTCTAACAAAGTAGCCTGATATAGTTTGAAAATTAGAAGCGGCCACGCCATTTAATCAATCCATTGTTTTATAATAAACTAGCTGGTTCGATTTTCCTTATCATCAGCAACAAAAGAATAAGCTGTGATGATATAAAAAGTCTACTACTGAATTTAGTACAAATAAATTAAGGCTTATCTGTCTCTGTTTAAATATCAAAGTACACGTGACTTGACTAAGTGCATACATATTTAGGGTTCCGTACCTCAAAAGGAAAAAACGGAAACTTTATAGTAGGTATCACTCGTGTGTCTGTCTGTCTGTCCGTCTGCTACAACCAATTTTCTCCGAATTTACTGGACCAAGTTTGTTGAAGGTTGTTGAAGCTTGGTAAATCTCTCAAAATTGTATGTACAAACTTACATTTGCAGTTGGAATGTATTGGAGAACATGTTTTTCAACTACAATGTTAAGTTTGTTCTTGGGATTAATTCATCCCAACTACGGAACCCTTCATAATGCGTGGTCCGACACCCACTTGGCTTGTTTTTTTTTTTTTTTTTTACTAGTATTGCTATTACTAGTATGTAACATAGATATCACGCACGATACCTGTAGGATATACGGTATGAATAGGTTCACACAGTGGCTTAGCGATTACCTTCGAGATATGCAATAGCCCTGGCTGAAATAAATAGGTAGATAAAGTTAAACTATGGAAATTAAGCAATAGCTGAATACAATTTATCAGTTACAGCTTATCTCCCAACACTTATGAAATGAAATTATATTATTGCTGTGTTTGAAGAATGCAATACTATAATATTATACTAGCTTTTGCCCGGGGCTTCGCCCGCGTGGTTAAAGAAAAATATCTCACGGGAACGTACTACCTACCGGAATTAAAAGTAGCTTACCTATGTGTTAATTCAGGTTATACAGTGTGAGTCTTCATAATGTGCACA
Organism: Eupsilia transversa; assembly: GCA_914767815.1. Taxonomy (NCBI): domain Eukaryota; kingdom Metazoa; phylum Arthropoda; class Insecta; order Lepidoptera; family Noctuidae; genus Eupsilia; species Eupsilia transversa. Next base: position 6,832,549 of record OU611893.1, on the reverse strand, counting down.
TATCGAAATGGGGGAATCTATGCTTAATTTTATCGACTAAATAATAAAATCTAAATACTTACATTTTTTTTTCCATTTTTTTTATTTAAAAAAATTCGTCTTATTGATTTTTTTTTACGATTACCTATTGTAAAAATTGATTAAAAAAACAGATTTTTGGACGAAATACCCGTTTATTTTCAATTGAGGGTTTTTTGGGTTTAATTGGGAGGGGTTTTTCCCACAATTTTCATTTTATAAGAACACTTAATTACTACCAATCATTATGGAGTTGAGTTTGTTTCATCGCGATAGATCATTTAAAAGTAACACCGTTTTTTTACATTGGGGTAAAAAATACAAAAAAAATAAAAAATAGATTTTTTTAAATATTTTTTCCGTTTGTCAAATTAAGCATAGAATCCCTCATTTCGATATGTGCACATTATGAAGACTCACACTGTATATCCTAAGGGGACTTTTCCTTTATTTGACTTTTAGGTTATAGGTGATATATCAATTTTCAAGTTAATTAAACCACGCAGTAAAATCCTCACCTGTAAAATTTATTACCCCTTGTCACCCCGTTAGGGGCAGATTTTCGAAAAACCCTGATACACGTTAGTCTTTATTTTCGGTTTCAAGTAGGTAGGTACTTATAAATACTGAGTTTCGGGTTAATCGGTTAATCGGACAGCGCGTTAAAATTCTTCCCTACAAACTTTGATACCCCCCAACCCCCTTTAGTAATTTGAAAAACCAAACATGACAAACTTTATCATTTATTTAGACAAGTATTCGTGCAAACTGAAGTTTCATGTTTATAACCTCAAGGCATAGGATTTTTCATACAAACTTTCATCCCTTAGGGTACGTAAAATCCTTCCTTATTCCTTGCCTAATATGGGAAGCTCTGTGCAAAATATCAGCTTTCTAGGTCCAAGGGGCGTTGATGAGTCAGTCGGTCAGTCAGGACTTTTCTTTTTATTAATACCTATAGATTAAATTAATATGGACATTATATTTATGTACTTAGGGGTTGAATTACGTAAAATCCTTCCTTATTCCTTGCCTACATTATAAAGGGAACCTCTATGTAAAATTTCAGCTTTCTAGATCCAAGGGCTTGGACTGGGCGTTGATGATGTCAGTCAGTCAGGACTTTTCTTTTTATTAATACAGATTAAATATGGACATTATATTTATGTACTTCTATGAATAATACTCGTATCTAAAGTTAAACTGTATCAAATATTCAAATGGCAATGATTGCTAATTACGGTTACTCAAACCGTTATCAAATCAACAAACGACATTGAAAGAAATAATAGAAAATTACTGAACAAGCGACAATTTTCAACATGCCTGCATTAATTGAGTACCTAGCTATTGTAATACGTAGGTACCTACCTATTAATCTCGAAATCTTTGTCGACAATTCTCGACATTTCATTCTGTTATCATGAAAACAACGGCCGACAATTTTCAGCATGCCTCCGCCTTATCTAGACATTACACCCAAAAATCACCGTGCGGCATTTTATGAATACTTACTTCTTAGGGTTCCGTAGTCAACAAGGAAACCATATAGTTTCGCCATGTCCGTCTGTCTGTCCTGTCCGCGGCTTAGCTCAGAGACTGTTAGTACTTACTCGAAAGCTGTAATTTGGCATGAGTATAGGTACCTACATATTAATTACGCCGACAAAGTGGTAAAATAAAATCATGAAAAATTCAATCAAATCATTTTTGGGTACCTCCCCTACACGTAAAGTGGGGATTCCCGACACGCACTTGGCCGATTTTTTCTTATGTGTTTTATTTTATTACCTACTTAATTAGTCAATAATCATAATATTTTTGTTCAATCATTATATTTAGTTAAGTTCGTAAGGATCTCGTCGCAACCTCGATTTAGGTTTCTACATACAGAAACCTAAACTGAGGTTGGACCGAATCAAACCTTCGACCCGTAGCGAAATATTTAAATTTAATTTTATTCAGTAATTGTATATTAATTTTAGTTTAATTATTTTTACATTATATGGCTTACAGGCTAGTTTGTTCTGATTCTAGGTAAATTATTCATGAGAGATTAATTTTTGTAATCGAAACTACAATAATCGTACCTACCGTTCTAGTGTCGCCATCTATAATTTTTGTATGGAAAGTAACAGCGCCAGGTGACCGTATTTAGAACTAAAAATAATCTGGTATGGGAATGGCTACGTTATGTAAATCTATCTAAAATGTTCAAGCTAAGGTGCTGAAAGATCACGACTGGTGATCAACAATCTCCAAGAGGCCCTCCTTCAAAGTTAAAAAAAAGTTCTCTCACGCACAATCACTTACTAGCTACTAATACCCAGACATAATACAACGTTCAGTCATCAACAATCACTATATTTGGGGATCGGACCCGCATTCTGGCACGGAAGACTGCATGTTACGCATTCAGTAGAACCTTTCTTTGTACTGAGAGCTTTCTTCTTAGGCCAGTCATCTTAATGTTGCAACTGTTGTCCTTGCTAATCTTCCAAGCCGTGCTGATAAATCACCATCGTGGTCTTTACCGTGGCTGTTTCGCTGTCGCACCAGTGTTAATAGCCATTGCCTTGACTTTTTAGACTTGTAACATTTATCAATTATCTCTTATGAGATTATTACTTTTCACTGGTTTACCGCCATTGTATTGAATAAACAAACGGAATTATTGATTGCTCGAATTACAGCCGACCATTTTCAACTCAACCCATTCAACCTAATGAAGCTGCTTCCCTGGTACTCTGTAGTAACTAACCTACGACGATAAATATGCTTGCTATTTTTTTAAACAGATTACTTACCCATTAAGGACTTATACCACTATTTCACATTGGTCTTACATTCAGAACATATGAGAAAAAAAATCTCAGTAGTTTGACGAACTACCTATTGAAAAAAAAACATTCTCACTAGTTCGACGATCGAACTAATGAATCGAACTGGTGGGACCAAATGGACGAGTTTTTAAGAAATTCGTCTTTTTTTTTTGTAAAAACGTTTTTTATTATATGAAATTAACTAATACTATCTGTGTATTTTAACTTTTTCAGGAAACCCACGTTATGCACAAATTCGACGGGGACTTCTATGGATCAACTTTGAAAGTGAGTTTAGTTGGATATTTGAGAGGAGAGAAGAATTTTAAATCTTTAGATGACCTAATAGAAGCAATCAAACAAGATATAAAGAACGCAGGAGAAGCCTTGGAGCTGCCTGAAGCACAACTAGTAAAGGCTAATATTTTTTTTGAAAAAGTAGATTGAAGATTACTTGCCATTTTATAGACCATTTTTGTAGTATAAATACTACAAACTGTTATGATTATTTTGACATTGTTAATTATTTAATTTCAATAATGAATGTTTGTTATTTTTATAGAATTACCTAGTTTTAATTTTCCTCCTTGCAGTTTTAATTGTAATATCTATGTAATAGAACCAGATAGGCTGGATAAGCTGGATTGCAGCCGTTTATAATTGCAATAGCAATGTAAAATCTAGCTATAGAATGTTATCACTTTATCGTAAAAAATATATAATTATGAATTTAGGCTGATATAATAATAAAATAATTGTTCAAGCAAATATATGAGGAATATTCCTTGACTATGTGATATTTTTAGAAAAATGTGCAATGAATTTAATTATAAGAAAATAAAAATATTTACAATAAAAGTTACATTTATTTTAAAGAATCAAACCACAACATTCCCTTTGAAAAAGCCTTTTATTGGTAGTGCTTATCTGGATCCATTTTAACAAATTCTTGTAAAATATCTCTCCTTCTCACATTGGAAATAAAAGAATCTTAAAGTAAATAGGGCTCTCTCTCCGGGATAATTAATGTTGTTTTCTTCTAAATGAACATCCTGGAACAGAATTAATGATGTGTTAGTAAACATTGAAAGGCTAACTTTCAAGGCGAAGAGAACAAAAAATAAAAATAATTATCAGTATATTCAAAGTATCAGAAACACCCTCTTTACAATGTATAACACAAAATAACTACAGTGGTCACTGACCCTATCACTAGGAGATCATCAGTCTGTTTTTACTTTCTAAAATAAAATAACTATGTCATATAACAGAGAACAACAAAAGAAAAATATACACATATTACTAAGTATCTATAATGTAGATAAGAGCTTCAAAAAAGGATACAATGATTATTGCACAATAGGTGCAATGCAAATAAAACTGCAATATTGCACAATTTTATTTACATTAACCATTTGTAATAACATCAGTAATTCCTTTAGAATAACCTGAATCAGTACCTTATTTGGGGCACAAATATTTAATTATAACGATAGGCAACCTGCCTTTCAGCTTATGTAGTATTTGATGATCTTAGTTTTATTTGCAATATTGTTGTTTTATACCATTTTCACTTGATAAATTACTGATTGTAGATAAGGATCTATCACATAAGCATAAAGGCATGCATAAACATGTTTACACAAAAGTCTGTCATAGTTACAGAGATAAGTTAAATAATATGGCTAGAAGGGGGGTGAATACTAATATGACAGTAGAGATATATGAAAGAAGATATTGTGTGCCACCCCAAATAAAACAGGTTAAAGGCCAGCAAATTATGGTTAGGAAAATTACTTCCTCGCAGTCATGTCTCTTGCACAATTTTAAAGTATAAGAAAATCAATACTGCCTGCTGATGGTGATACCCATGGTTTGGAAGCCTGTATGGTTTTGGTTTATGACAGTCCTAAAGTAAAGCAGTACATGTGCATATGACAGGCAACCAGTTAAAAAAATCTTGATCCGAAATGAGGATCATGGCAAATTACAATAGCTTTTCTGCTATAAATTCACTTGTTTTTTAGGTCATTTTCAAAGGTTGTATTGAGTCATGGGTGGTTAAGGCTATGTCTGGCAATGTGGTGTAATAATAATAGTTTCATAAATGTCAAGTTTCTGAACACAGATACTCTTGAACGCTATGTATGAATGAAAATGAAAAGATTCTTACCCTCCGTTAATCTAGCGCGACCACCGGTGGGCTGGCAAAGGATCGTTGAGCATCCTGCACATACGACTACCCTTTGCGCGTGACTGAATACAGTTGTGATTTTGTAGCAGCCAGGGCACTTGACATCCATGAAGTATGAGTTTGGATGTGGCACCAGCCTCTTCAACTTGTGTTTCCTTTTCTCCGACGCGGGAGAAGGATGCAGTAAATCAATTGCGAGCTGAAATCCCGAAGACGCACATTTAGGTTATTTGGTCACTTCGCAGTACATAAAATTTGTGGATGTAAGAACTTTTAAAGCACTGATTGAACTTTATCAGCCTCATTTTGTTCAAAACGGTGAAACAATAGGCTAAATCTTCAAGTTTTTTGTTAGTTATTCATCTGACATGTCAGGTACTGCCATGTGTATCCGCTTGTTTGGACGAGACCGAGTTTCCACTTTGGTATTGGAAGGCACTATTACAAACTACCAGAAATATCAGAAAACAATAACGAACACAGAAAACTTGTGATATCATTGAACACAGCGAGATATTTTACTCAGATAAATAAAAATACACACCGGCATGGTTACAGCTTTGATGCAGAACCGGAAAAGGAAAGGCTGCCAATTGCCAACGACAAGGAAAAATATATTTTATACCCATAGACAAAAAGATAATGGTGCGTTCATAAAAAATATGATCATTTCAACAATCAGAAATATTCGGAAAGACATGGTCCCTTTCTCAATTGCTGGAATCTTGAGGATCTCCAATAATAAAGTAAAATAACTGGTGAAAAACAATTAATGATATTACACAAGTCTGCCATTTTGCAAGAGCACTCAGTCTTTAGCAAAGAAAGAAGCCCACAATAGAAAACTTCGTGCAAAGAACACTAAAAAATATTCTTGACCATATCAAATGGATGTAAATAAAACTTTATAAGAGCGTAATATTACGCTCTTATAAAGTTTTATTTACATCCTTTTAGGTCATTTCCAATTATTTAATTCACCTAGGTTAAATGCTATAAGAACCACACCCACCACGTACAGCAGCACCACACATAAACATGGTAGAAAAGTGGTAATCCTAAAGAATAGCAAAAAAAAAACATTGTTCTCTGCAATGGTCTCTGATTCCGTTGTGTCAATGTCATAGTCATTTTTGACAAATCAATTGACAATTAGTTGACAACAGAAAGCTAGCCTCATTGCTTTTGCATTATTTGCATGACTAAATTACTACTTACTACAATTCCTACAAATACCTAGGCGAATTTTATAAAGATTTCGTTACTTGAACATCAGTGAACAATTAATTTGTACTTCATTGTTCTTTTGACATAATGGCTGACGAAGAATACGAAGCAGAAGACGCAGGAGCAGACTATGACGATATCGCTGAGGACGACGATAACATTGAGGAGACAGAGGAACAGGAGGAAGAAGGATTTAATGTAATTAACCTCTTGCCGGGCCAAGCTGGCGGAGGAGTTGAAAAATCTAAACGCATCACTTCGCGGTACATGACCAAGTACGAACGAGCGAGAGTTCTGGGTAAGGTTATGTTACGAGCTCAGATACCTACATAATTCGAACCCTGCTATGTTTGTAATATCATTCGCATACAGATTGCTGGTCTTAAGTGCATTATAAAAGCTGATCATCTTTAAATATCACATTAATGATCAAATAAAATCAGTTTGTAAAGGCATACTGAAGTGTAAATTTTGTATTAATTTATTGTTCTGACTGATTATTTTTCAATGTTTCAGGTACAAGAGCATTGCAGATAGCCATGTGTGCCCCAGTAATGGTAGAGCTGGAAGGTGAAACAGATCCTCTACAGATAGCAATGAAAGAACTGAAGCATGGCAAAATTCCAATCATCATCAGACGATACCTCCCCGACCATTCCTATGAAGACTGGAGTATAGATGAACTTATTATCATAGATCATTAGAGTACTGTAGAACTACAGTCTTTTTTTATTGACCTTTCATCAAACTTATCATTTCTCGGCCTTAGTTACTATAAAGTTATTTGTATTATATTATAATAATATAATAACAAAATAATAATATGTCAGGTTATATTCTGTCTACATATAAGTATGTCAATAAAATGAAATACTAGCATGAGCTAGTAAGTATTGCATTTTATTGACATACTTTTAGGTTAGGCTAGATAGGCTGGGTAGTTTTAAAATGATTTACATTAATTTGTGTAACCTAGCATTCTTTCTACATTATCATTTTCATTGCAGAAATAAATAAGTAGTTGTACATTAGTGAACTCTCCTCGGCAGTCGGCAGTCTCCTGTCTATGGTCTAGATTTTATCATCCATTATTTTCCTCAGAGATCCATTATTTTAAGATTGTAGTTTTAAGAATAAATTAAGATTTTATAACTATTGTCTTTTCATTATTATTAGGTATAAATCTTTACAGGTATAATAATATTATGATTATTATGTAAAAATATCAAAAACCGCGCAAGTAGTGTCTGACCACGTACAGTGAACGGTTCCGAACGGTTGGGATAAATATTTACGCATGCACATTATTGTTTTTATCGACCGCAAAAATAAGTTTGTTTGTCATAGTAGTGTACCTACTTACTTTTTTTTTTTTCATTAACCTATATTGTCCCACTGCTGGGCAAAGGTATAGGTATTTATTTTTCAAAAAATCTATTTCATCAAAGTTATTTCTGCATCCGAAAGTATTTCCACAAACTATAACTTTAATTTCGGAAGTCGGTGTCTTTGGTTTTAAATTTCTTTTTTTGGCCAGCGACTTGTAGGTAGTGTTATTTTTTGGAAGTCGGTCTTTTTTTTTGTAAAAAGTTTTTATTTTTCACTTTTTAGTTGTAGTAGGTACCTACCCCACACTAATTCGAATATCACGACCTGCTATGTGAATAAGAGTGACAGGAACATATTAGAACATCATCCACATAGGCCAAGTGGAAAAAATACGTAGGTATTATTGAAGCTAACTCAAAAAGTACTCAAGGCAAAGTTAATAAAATTTATATGGGACCACCTCGAGAGCCTTTCAAACAAAAGAATTTTCATAATCGGTGGACATACCTACATAAAAAAAAACATACATAGGTACGCTACGAACATAGAACCTTTTTGGAAGTCGGTTAAAAACCAACAAACTTAAAATAATAATAAAAAACGTGTACTCAGGAACTAAGAAAACTTCACGTATGATTTAAAAACAAAAACAACATTTTCGCAGTCGCCATGTTGGATTTTCATTTTGACCTAATTCGCGCTCTCTGTCGCGATAAAAAAAATGTGAATTGGAAGAAGACACTCGCAAGTATGAAAGTTTTTTTGCGTCACGATTTCTGCCAGTTTACTCCTACCGCGAGTCGCGTTACAGAACTTCGTTCCAATAATATGTACAAGTAGGTATATAAAAAAAGGAGAGAAAATAGTCATAGGGCATCAAAAAACACTTCCGCATCGCTGTAAACTGGAAAAGTGCCCAAAAAGCTGGCAGCCTTGCCACGTTGTGTGGCAATGCTGATTCTTTGACCAAAAAATAGGCCAGCCCTGTGGTGACGTGAAGAGTCGACCAACCGCTTGGCGATGGCTCGAAAAACTAAGGCACTCGGACGGTCGGACCTCATGTTTTCAACACCCAACGGTAACAAGAGCACATCGAATGATGTAATTGATGCTGGCGTGCCGTGCTATCCGACCGAGGTAGCCGATACGCCAGACAATAATAGCGAGCCGGATGATGGTCCCCCAGCATAGTGCTTATGTTGGGTGTCGGCAGCGCCTGAAGCCAGGGGCCCGACTTCCACTCATCCACAAGGAAGGTGGAAGTCGGGCCCAGTATTATATTGGTGGCCGTATTAATAAAATTATTCCGTACCAACCTGCAGAGCGGCTCATCACACAGCACTTCAGTTTTTTTTTTTTTTTTTTTTCCCGGTCAACTTTTCAGTGCTGTGGACAGAAAACAGGAACAGAAAGGAGTAAGGATATTGGTAATTTTGACGACGCTGAGGCCACCAAAACGGATGGGTACTGTGGAATTATAGGATCCAAAAATACCCCACACGTATTGTTATACACACAATAAGAGGATCGAGCAGCATTTATTAGGCAGCGTTAGGGGACTTTCATTACGTGAGGCGTGATCTCACTTTTTTTTTTTTCCGCAAGAATCAGTGTAATATTGAGAGGAAGCTGGGTTAAATATTAAACATATTTCTCCACTAAAATATGGCTAAATCCTACCCAAAAACGAGAGGTGTCACCTATTATACAGCGAATTAGGAACTTCGTCCTAACCGGGTGTGAAAGGCCGGTACCTACGATCGGGAAAACAAGATCAGTCACAATCTATTTCATTTTGACGGTTTAACAACATTCATTAAGATATTTATGTTGTTGACAAGACAATTTTTTAACTAAGTGACCCTTTAGCAAAGGGTCACTTAGTTAAACCGCGGACAGACAGACTAGACAGTACTTAGGTACTTGGCGAAACTGAACGTTGAACAGAACAATTTGTTTTCACATAAGTCGCTCAGACTGGAGCCTTGTGGAACTACCACAGTCACAACTGCCTGCCGAGTACAATTGGGTATACCCAACTTCTAAACTTCGTCTTGTTATAACAAGCACAAGAAGATGAGTTTGCTCGCTAAGGACCCTAGACTGGAGCCTTAAGGAACTCCCATTACAACCACTCCGTACTTATAATGCCACGTTCTTCCTTAAATTATGGGATATTTAATGGGCATTGGCTTAATTCTAAGCCACGGTTTCTGATACCCGCTGTTGATCAAGCTAATAATAAAAATTGATTAGAATGTTAGAATGTAAAGAAAGATTTAATGACATAGCGTTCTGTTGGTTACCCACAAGCACGCTGAGTTTTATTTTATAAGGCACTCTTTTTCAATGATTCCTTGGCACTACCTACATTTTAACTACTAACCGTTTTTTTTCAAATGGGTTTTGAGCTCGGCATCGTTTCCGAGACGTAGCCAGAACGTTACCTACAGGTTAAAGTAAATCATACACAGTAGTGATGATAAAGACAATTAGTTTAATTGCCAGACCTTTTATTTATTTTGGTGCAAATCCAATAAATGTCGGTCATTTTGATATAATATTAAATGTTAGGCAATCGATAACGTTGCCACTTGCGTCGGTATTTATTGCACCTAAATATTGGTAGCGGTCGCGTCCTGTAATAAATTCATAGTGGCGCTATAAAATATGATTGTTTTACGAGTATCTGCGCTTCTTCACTTTGTAAATATTAAGTAAATTCTCTACGGTTAAAGATCGTTTACATATTTACTCTATCTTTATAGGAGGTATGCGAAACCATTTTTGCTGAAAGATTCTTAGTTTGCATCAAAGACTAGGTATTCATACAGCATAGCTATTCACAACCGTTCGATACGCTTCCGTGCCGAATAGAACACCAATCAATGTTATCTAAAGGCTGTTCACAAAATCCAAAACCCGAAAATCTGTCAGTGGAAATGAAATAGTCGACCGCCATTCTACCGACATCCGTTGGCTCTCGGAGGCAAGACAAATTAGTAATTGAAAATGTGTCATTTTCGATTTGACAGCCTGTCGACCGGTTGTTCATGGATAAGCTGGTGAATGCTAGGCAGCACTGGCGTCTCGCAGCATCCATCTAGGTCGCAGGAAACTAGGAATCCTTTCTTTTTCCTTGCATGGAATAGACTCAAATTTTCGCCACTGCAAATTATAATTCGTGTAAAAATGTTGGAAATCACCTTGGTAACAAGTTCTCACCTTTCGTAAGATCTGAAAATGATTACCTACTTTCCTAGTAAAATATCCGTCTTTCCTCGTAAAACGTAGGTTAAGTAAACATACCTACCTAAATGTGTTGTTATTTATTATTACACCTACGGTACAAGGACTAAGAATCTATAAATAGCTGCGAATGAAAACTATATTTGCGTAGGCACTGGCTTAGGGGATGTCACTGTACCAAGTGCAGTAATTTCAAAAGCGACATGCAGGTGTATTAAAGCGTGCGGCCACACCAGCAGATGCTCCTCCTGCCAACAGATCTTGTATAACGACAAGTATTAATGCTTCTTGAACGTACACCAACATCTCGCTTGTCTTATTACGTTATTCATAGCCATTTGGCGCGTTCCTATTATATTTATTATCTAATCTTGGACGAAATTAAACCACAATTAAAGTGGGAAGACGTCATAGAAGACGGGGTACTGTTTCCCTAAAATACGTGGAGCAGCCTTGAATTACATGTGGTCACAAATTAGAAACGTTACAGTCAGTTTTGGATTATTTAGAAAGAGTACTGTAATGTGAATCTCTAGATATTATTATGTTGTTATAGACAGTATAGACACCCTATTTCTAACAGGTGTTAAATGCGTTGACTCATACTCCACAGAACTTCATTCGGATGGATAAGTAATTCGTTATAATAACTCATAGTCTCACATTCTTAAGCGTTTGTTTCTTTTAGTCTCGTTATGATAGTCGACGTTACGTATATTAGAAAAACCTGTAGGTTAGAATAATATATAAAACACGTGGATTATAAACAAAATAAGCTTTATTGAGGCGTCCAGGTTGTGATGTGAAGCAGGTTGGTCGAGCGGGCTGCGCGGGCGCCGCGCGTCGCCGTGGGCTGCGCTTGGCACGCGCACCGCGCTGAATATCGCTGAAAGCTCCGGCGCGGGGAGAGCCTCGCGCTCACGCCAGTACCCCTCCGACCAGCGATGCTGTGCTGTCTCCGGAAATAGAGTACGTCCGTCGTCTTTACGTGCAGTGTCGCGTACCTACCGCTTGCCGCTGCAGCCAACATTTTAGCCATTGAATCGCGGTTAATAATAGAGTTGTCGTTCAATAATTTATTGCTTGCTTAAAAGATTTATTTCGCTACGAGTTTCGGTTTGATCAACTCCAACCGTGATTTAATGGCAACGGTTTTCACCCGAGTTGCATTCCTGAGGGGATGCGAGTCGTGTTAAGCCGACGTATTAAGTGGATTCGCTCATTCAGTGTAGATGTGTATAACGTCCTTAGATCGGCCGACCAGGTGCGCGAGTGTGTGTGCAAATGACTGATAGCCCAGCGTAGCGGGTTTAACTTGAACAACATGTGGAGCAAAGGATTGACGCTATGGAGGATAATGTTGTGCGTGTTGTTGGTGGCGTCGGCGTGCGCCGCGACGGTGCGAGGTGAGTCCAGGCCGCTCGCCGAGTGGGAGCCGGCGGCACATCTTCGCTCCCACTCTGCGTCACTACATCGTTGCTATTTTCGGCGTAACTTGCGCTGAAATTATGTAAAAAGCTCACGTATGTGCTCTATTTTTGGCGATAACCTTAGGTGAAGTTTTGTATGACAAAATAATCTAGTGACCGAGTTATTAACAGGTTTTGTCTACTCCCTGCTATGTTTATCAGACAGAGTTGAGTGAAGGTAGAGCGCCGGCCGCCTCGCTACATCGCAAAGCTAGATACGTAAATAGAAATACAGGGATTTGTCGTTGTGCGTCGCCATCTTGTGAAAAACGATAGGATCGTGACGACATTATAAAAGTATGACATGGATCTAGGTCACGTCATAACTGCATGTTGCCCTTCATCATGAGTGTAATACCTAAACTTAAGAACTAAGTCCCTCTTTAATTCACATTTGTAGACGGTAAACTAATATTTGGTTTGCGTCCAACTAGAGCACCTAGAGTGTTACCGTTAAATTTAAATTATGCGGTAGCACAGAAACCATATTTTTTCTCTGCTATGCAATTTAGGCAGTAGACGTGTTTTATATAAAAATAAACCCATGTAATTGACCTAAAACAACATAATCTGCCTGTTATATGCAGAAAAATGCATAATCACAGAAGTATGTAGATAGTCACACAAACATCTATATGCTGCAGGCTAAGAGCAGGCATATGCTAGAAAGCATTCAGTTTGCTTTAGCAAAGATACTACACGCAGAGACTGTCAGCTTCACATGTAAGTCAATGTCAGGCAGCAGAGCATGCAACATAAAACACAAACAGCTTTACTTTGTAGAGCGACGCACCAAGGCCGGCAATAAACCGCTCGGTGAAAATACTACACATGAGAAAATCCAAGACGACTCAAAAAGATTTCTGTCTCATTTCCTGTATGAAATTCCTTCATAAATGTTGTAAAATATAGGTAGGTAAAGGAATCCCAAACTATTATTTAAATGGTAAGTATAAGTGGTTACTTATTCCAAAAGTTTGTCTTTACTCTTTAAGGCTCGTACACACTGGTGCGATATCGCGGGCGCGACAAGGGTCGCGCTGCCTGTTGCGCCCGCGATATCGCGCCCGTGTGTACGAGTCTTTAGACTTTGAGTCCGTAATTTGAAGGCAGTACAGTGTGTATAGCAAAAGCTATAGGATTTAATAAAGAAAGGAACACTTATAAGCAACCGACCCCTAATCATTGTTTGGATAATGTAACACAAATGGATAGATTCTTAAACACTGGAAAGAAGAAGCGCGGAAATTCCGTGTAAGACATGGAAATATAATTGACAAATGGCAAAAAAATATAAAAGATAGAATTCTAATAGGAATGATGAGGAATAGAGGTGATTCACATTTCACGTATCTACAGCTGGTAATGACGCAAGAGCACGTGAGGATAAAATTATGAATTGATGATGATTTTATTGATGGTCGCAAAACATTAATTAAATAAAGTAGTAGAAAAGATTTAGTTTTTGTCGCTTACTTGAGAGAGGCATACAGGAATATTCTTTATTATCTTGAATGAATGATAGGAAGATGATTATTTTATGACTGAAAGAATAATCCATAACAATAAAAAAAAAAACCCAAAAAAAATGTGAAAAAGCCGTAAACCCATGAATATTTCAAGAATTTAAAAAAATATATTATATCTCGAAAAGTATCAAGAATTGCGGCACATACATGGGATATTTTCGGATACCCCTGGGCATGAGGAATCAAGTTTTTTTTTATGACTACTATTTGGACCACCCTTTAAACAGCAATGGACATTAATACAGCTCAAGGCTGAATTGACAGTTAAGAAGTTTTCAGTTATTGATAACATGAATACTAATACCTACACAATATATATAAAGGCAGAATAAATAGGATCTTGAATACATTGTCTAAAATGTATTCAAGATCCTATTTATTCTGCAACGTGGATGTGCAAGGTTGAATCACGTTCCTTCTCTAATCCGGAGAGTATTTGACGGACTACATGGGGATTTAGATGCTTGTCAGAATAGGTTAGAAATGTATATTTAGCTAGCCAGTACGAAGGACAAAATCGTAAAAGATAAGGAGAACGATGCGACGGGATGAACGCCTAATTCATGATGAAGGTTGAGAGTTACAATCGATATTTGGATCTGTAATTCCCATGTATTGAATATGACGAATACAACTTTTTTTGGAATAAATGTTTGAGGCGGTTTTACGTAATATTGTACATTGTTTTCAGCTGACGACGAAGTACCATCTGAGTCACAATGCCGGCCATACATCGAAAAAGCTCTTAAAGAGCTCGAGTCAGGAGATGTGGAACCAGGTAAAAGCATTTTAATTGCTTTTCACTAATTTACTGTCTAGATATTTTTATTCAATGAACCCCGAGTTTGCCTATCACTAGGTGCAGCCGATGATCGCTTTAAAATAGCTTTATTTTAGAAATATTTGGCATAAGAAGAACCAATTAAATTATACTTGTTAAACGGAATATTTTGAATGAAAATGAATATTACTTTAGGTTCGTTTGGTATCGGGATAGTAACGTCCACATGATACCTATACATATTCTTAAATCACTCACAAAACATATCGGACCATGGAATCAGTATAACCGGTTTTCTCAAAAACTACATGGGCACTTATGAAAAGTCAGAAGGTAGGTGCAAGGTTCCAAATTGTCGTTTCGATTAATTTCGAACGAGTTGAAACAGAAACAAAAACAGAACGGAGAGGATCAGATTAAAAGTAATTATTTATTGGTTTATGCCAACGGCATGACTTGTAATTTAAACATTTGTCTAAAATATTCCGATTCACCGCATCCCTGAGCAGTTCCCGAACGGTTACTGTAGACACGTTTAACTTCAGAGTAAACGCTATTAAACGTGACCTCAGCGGAACCAGGAATAATCTCGAATTGACACAAGTTTGCTGGTGTTGAGATGTCGGATCTATTTTAATTGCGCGGACGTTGGCGCGTCATCGATATTAACGTCGTCTAAATAATAGATCATCCAGATATTTTATCCATTGTAATTATTCTTATTAATCTAGGTTACGAAGACAGTGTGTAAATCAGTCTAGAAATTTTAGACGGATTTAGAAGTTAAATAGTAGATAATCACTGATACGTTTGAATTTATTAAATCCAAGAATAAAATTAAAAAGTTGGAATATATCATTCAATACCTAATGACAACGACAGACCGACCGGCTGTAAATATGATTGAGCATCGTAGTAGCGTATCCATAAGCAATAAAAGCATCACACAACTTTGTTATATCTAGGTCTACGATTTGTAACAGATTTATTATATTCCAGACATGCGCTATAATATTATAATGTTGTTTTATAGTCATTGTCCTCTAAAACGTATTGAGGCTGAGCCATCTAAAATTAAACTTTTATTTATAACCACGCAACGTAGAAATTCACTTGAGAACGTCAAACTAGAGATGTGACGGACTGTTAATAAGAAATTATGACTTTGAAACGACTGCACGGATAGTCAAGGACGGACAAAACGGATGAATCGTTACGTAAACCTAGTGGCAGGGCAACTTGCATCAGTATTTCTGAAGAAAATTACAATAAATTCCGAGAACTGATGGATTTAAAGCAATATCTTTCGGGAACTAGGTTATTGTAGCGAATATTCCTTACGATGTGAGCCACAATCCAAACAACACGAGATGAGAGTACTGAAGATAATGACGCATGTATAGCACGTAGCACGCATCATTAGTAACACAGCAGTTAGTTGACGATAATCAATAATATAATATTATGTTCGATGTTTTTGGCCATATGCATTTGTTTCAAAGCAAATACTAACAAACTATAACGGTTAAAAAGGTTACCTATAAGAACAATACATTATGTTCACAGATTCTGCCGAAAAAAACGACAGTAATGAAATAAGTGTTGACGGCGGGGACGCTACCAAAGAAGTTGACTCAGCAGAAAGTGGTGGGGAATCAGCTGATAGTGGAGAAGACGATGCGCCATCAGTGGAAATAGCAGACGAACCCTACGTGTCCCATGCATCCGTCGAGGATTTACAAGCTGGATCTGAAGACACTGACTCAGGAGAAGCCGCAGAAGAAAACACCCAAGGGGACAGCAACGAACAACAGGCTGGTGATACAGACAGCAAAGAAGCATCTGCTGATGAAGAAGCAGCTAACCAAGGTGAGCATAAGTAATAGTATTTTGCTACACAGTACACTCATATAGGCCTTTTTAATAAAAAAGCAAATAAAAGTCTTGATAAATCAATTAACTATAGGTAAAATTTCTTAATTTTAGAGAGTGGAGAAGCAGAAGACGAGGCCAAGGGTGAAAGTAACGAAAAATCCCAAGAAGGATCCGAAGAAGACAGCAAAGAAGTAAAGGAAGAAGACAGTAAAGAAACCGATGCTAGTCAAGAATCAGCAGATGATGATGACAAGTCTGCTGAAGCCGCAGACACGTCCGACGAAAATAAAGACGATGATGACAAGACAAAAGAAGATGACGATGGATCTCAAGAAAAGGCTGATGAATCTCAAGAAGACACAGATAGTAAACAAGACGACTCTAAAGAAGGTAAAGATGACGAATCCGAAGAAGGAAAAGCTGACGATGAGTCCGGAGAGCAAGAAACATCGGTAGAGGACAATGATGAATCTAAAGAAGACAAAGACGAAACAGCTGAAGACAAAGATGATTCAGGAGAAGTAAAAGAAGAGTCTGGAGAAGAGAAAGCCGATTCTGGAGAAGAGAAAGCTGATTCTGGAGAAGAAACAGAGGAAACATCGGACGACAAAGAATCAGTAGAAGAGAAAGGTGAGTCTGAGGAAAAAGAAGAAGCGTCTGTCGAGGAAGCTGAAGGAGGGGTAGAAGAGAAGTCACAAGAAGACGAGGAGTCTGCTGCAGTTAGCAAGGAGGAAGGAGATGGGGACAAGTCTGAGGAGGCATCTGAGGCTGGCGAGGAGGAAACTGAGGCTACTGATGAAGAAGCTTCGGAGGAAGAAGGAGCGCCCGAGGAAGATTTGTTAATCGTAAGTAAAAGAAAGATCATTAGATAAAAAAATACCTTAAAACTATAAAAAAAAACAGAAAAACAATGTAACTACAGTAAATGTAGAAATAAATCTATAATTCGGTTGGTTCGAACATTTTTCAGACTTTTCCTTTTTTACCATTGCGCCTTACGTTACTTTGTGCTTTGCTGCACAACATGCATACCTACTATTTAATGGCGTGCTCGAGTAACAAAAAGTTAACCACAGAAAAATACTTTTTCTTTCCGACGATGTCTTGTTTTTATATTTTTTAATAAAATTCAATTTGTCATTTCAGACCATTGATATTCCCGAAAACTTAAGATCACGTGACCATATCACCAAAATCCTAAGACTAGATGAAGACGCGAGTGAAGATGAGTTAACCGTTGAAAAATCTGCCGATATTGTACTCAGAGACTTGAAGAAATTATACGAGGGCTCCATCAAACCATTAGAAGGTCTTTACAAGTACAGGGATCTAAGTAACAGACATTTTGGCGACCCTGAGATCTTCTCCAAGCCTTTGGTACTCTTCATGGGTCCCTGGAGCGGTGGAAAATCTAGCATCTTGAACTACTTAACTGGGCTTGAATTCACTGAATGGTCTCTTAGAACTGGTAAAATATTTCAATTTCGTAAATAACTTACAGAATATGCACGAAAACATCCTTTAAAATATTTGTTTTCGTATTTCAGGGGCGGAACCATCACCTGCGTATTTCAACATTCTTATGCACGGTAAAGAACCACAAGTGTTAGATGGCACTCAGTTGGCAGCTGACTGGACTTTCTCGGGACTTCAGAAATTCGGTCAAGGTCTGGAAGAGCGTCTGAGGGGCTTGAAATATCCCAGCAAAATATTGGAAAAAGTATGTACAATTATTGTGATAATGCTTGAAAAAGAAAGAGTAAAACAATTAAAAACGACTTGTTTTGCCAAGTTTTACAAGTTCCTTGCCGAAATTGTAAAGAACGTAATGCCATGAAATCATTATAAGCCTCACGATGATAATACGGTTAAAGAGGGAATCGGATAAAATACGTGTCAATATCTATTTACAGGTGAACATCGTAGAAATTCCCGGAATACTAGAAGTAAGGAAGCAGGTGTCTCGAGTGTTCCCCTTCAACGACGCCTGCCAGTGGTTCATCGACCGCGCCGACATCATCTTCCTAGTGTACGATCCTTCCAAACTAGACGTGGGTCCCGAGACAGAAGCTATACTCGACCAACTCAAAGGCAGGGAGTCTCAGGTAAATATCAAATCTAATTTATTAGCAAGAAACGATAGACTACAAGCACAGCCTGACCTTGAAATTGGCACACATGTAGAACAGAATTATGGGTAGGTAGAAACAGTGATAGAAGAACGCAAAATGTCTATTGTAAATTTAGTGTCATGCCAATAGGCAGAGGAAGTACGTTTGTATAATGTACCTACATGCCATTGCCAGCATTCGTCCCATAGTATCGAGTATGAGTGAGTACTTTTTATGTCATCAGTTGATGCTCAGTTGGGCCTAGGTGCCAGGTATATTTTGATCAACAAAGGAATGAATTGTTGGGATGCGTCAGATCGTGTAACTCGTGTACCTAAGTAACGGTTATTAATAGGTGCAATAATTTGATAAGATCTAATATTTTTTTATAACTTGGTAAACAGAAGTCGTTTATGTAGGTATAGGTAGGTACTTTTAACTTTCAATCTTGGATTCAAATTCAATCCTCAAGTCGTTTTATGTGACTTTTAATTTCAAAGTCAAATTATCGGTCCTTTATTTTTTTGTAGGTACTTTTAAATTCTAATTTATTTAAAGATAAGAAGTTCCTTACTTGATGATGACGACGGGTCGAGATTTCCATCAAAAGTTTTTTAATCACGCTCCATTTCCAATCTTCCTTTAGACACGCATCCTGCTGAACAAGGCAGACACGGTGAAGCCAGAGGAGTTGATGCGCGTGCAATCCGCGTTGATCTGGAACATCTCGCCGCTGATGAGCTCTGCACAGCCACCAGTCATGTACACGGCGTCGCTGTGGTCGATGCCGTATGAGCTGGGCGCGCCCGTGCGACTGCTAGCAGCCCAGGAGAGGGAACTCCTGAGAGACTTGCGACACGCCATTGACAAGCGCATTGAGAACAAGATTGCAAGCGCTAGGAGATTCGCTGTAAGTAGACCTTTTTTTTAATCGCGTGAATGTAAGAGGAAGGAAGGTTTAAATTGATAGACCTACTCGACGGTGATGATTTAAAAGACAGGCGTTTAAAATGGCAGTAACTACAGCAGACACTGATAGCATTCCATTTTTGTTGAAACTTTTAGATTTACTGACTTATAAATGTAGCGGAAGATAGTAAACAGTTAAAAGTTAGGCTTGATTATCTTTAAAATGTGTCCTTGACTCTGTTTTCTCATGGTGGCACTGAATGTAACAGGTCCGCGTGAGGAACCACGCGAAGATGGTTGACTGCTACCTGACAACGTATTACAACCACAAGACGATATTCGGCAATAGGAAGATCATCGCCGACGCCATCATTGAAAACCCTCAGAACTACCACATCTATGAGGGTCTCAGTACACTTACGAATATTTCCAGGTATGTATTGGCTAAATCGCAAACTGATCAAATCTAGTTACTGAACTTGTGCTCTATTCTTCGTTTATCGTTTAAGTGCTCTATTGGTCGTGATTGTCCTCAAGTACAAATGTTCAGCCTGAGGCATCGTAAAACCCTAATGCTCAATAAAAAAATGTACTACTTATATTTGATAGATGAATTACGTTTTTCTATTGATGCCCGACAAATAACAATTGGCTGTTCACGCGACTTACTTTGAAACTACCTTTCAGCAGCGAACTAATATAAAGTATAACTTTTTTTAATCGTAACATGATGAATTAATTTATCACACGTGTTTCCAGGTACGACTTGCCCGATCCCGAGACGTACCGGGACTTCTTCCGGTTGAATCCCCTGTTCGAGTTCCAGCAGCTGTCGGCGACGTGCACGTACTTCCGGGGCTGCCCCATCACGCGGCTCGACGTCGCCATCGCTTACGACCTGCCCGAGCTCGTCGGCAAGTACAAGAAGATGGTGGAGACCGCCACGCCCCAGGGCATGCCCAAGAGTTGATGCCTCCGCGAACGAACGAATCCTACACCACAATACACACCCGCTTTTTAATTTTAGCCAATTGGATTGGACATTTATTTTGGGCACATTTTGCATTTCTACATCTAATCGGGCATCAAATCACTAGATATTTTTCGTTACATCGCATTTCTGTATTTATCTGTAATTTATTTTGCTTAATACTCGCTTGTTCCTGTTTTTGAGATGAATGATGTCGTATCGTATGTTTTATTGTGATTTTCTTCGTGCGTTTATTAGTGGTGATGATAGAAAACGCAAGACAACTTCCAATCCTAATTATCAAGGTGTTTTTTATACATGTCTCAAAAATGCAATAAATTACTAGTCATTATTGATGAAGTTTGTTAGTTATTCTTGTATCTATTCTAAGGTATGTAAATGTAGGTATTCCTACTACTAGGTCTATATAATAAATCCCGTATTTGAGCGGTGTTTGCCGTTATTATTTCTTTGTTAGTTATTAATGAGACACAATGTGACTATGTATTTAAGTAAAAAATAAATAAAAATCATCGGTGTTTTATTTTCTCTGATAAAGCCTAGGTACCTATTCTGTTACTTACTTATTACTGTTATGTTAATGTGCTGACAAGAAATAAAATAAAAAACAGTGGCAGAGGAGGAGACCTGAGTAGCGGTAGACTCTGACCTGTTAGGACAGTACCCTCATCGATGTGGGCTTTGATAAAATTGGATGATTTGATTTGATCATTTCTTAGGAACACGCTATCTCTGAACTATGAAGCGGCTATACTTTGTACATGCATGAAGTGAAATTATTTCGAAGATATTCGCCTATTCGATCTTGATGCATTCGACTAGGTTTTTATTCATTTGGCAACACATTCTCAGCTTTATACTCTGCTGCTGCGCTGGTTCATTCAATCATTCATTACCTCAACTCTGCAGGTGTCAGGTGTCAGTCAATGAACGAAATGTCGAAATTTAGATTGTCAAAAAATTGACAATCGAAATCTTGTTCAACACTATCACCTAGCTTTAGGGCCGTTTGAAATAATTATACATTTTAAAAAGCCACAACGGTTGTGTTGATAAATACATAATTCCCTTAAAGAAATCTAAACAAATACTTAGTTATGCACACGGACTTGGCACCTCATTTACATACCGATGAATGTAATGTTTTCATACGAAAGTTGATGGACTGTCACACCGAGGTAGGTAAGAAGCAAAAACTTAATTGCATAACAAATTAATTATTAAATGGAACAAAATACACATTTGCCGCGATCATGTGTTGATTATGTTATATAACTCGCGGGTACTGATATCTGATATTGATAATAACCTAATTTATACGAAGCACGCCGAATGTTTTTTTTTTCAAATAGTTATACCCATATAATGTTATTTTGTCTTCAATGAATAATCTAGAAGGACCATTTATTTAAAATGTGATCTTTGTTCTAGCATCCATTTAGGAAGTTTGTCGGATATTGCAATGATTATGACCGGGATATGAGAAAGTGTTTGAAAGCAGAGCGCATTGCACGACAGACAGCTAATTTAGAAGAGTCCCGTAAACGCCACGCTGAAATCCGGGCGCGAATACTAGCACAAGAGCGAGCTAACCGAGCCAGTTAAAATAGCCAAACTGTGCACATAAAACAAAGCATTTATTTTTATTACAATGGAGGCAAACATACTAGATTCAATACCAGATCTAAACAACCTGAAGACATTCACAGAGAGATATTTTAGTAAGAGATATATTACAGATGTTGATGGAATAAAGAATAATGACATTATGATAATGTTTCACTCAAACAGGATTGCTCTCTTGAGCCTGGCACCAAGTCATTTCTTTTTCAGTAAGAATGAAGAGTACAAAGTTAATTACACTGTAGGAAAAGTAGACAGGTTGAAAAATTCTGTCAGGGGCAAGAGTAAGAAGGGGGGTCAGCAATTAGGCCCCAAGTCCGTCATTTGCAAAATAGAGTTTAAAGATGGTACAGCTTTTGAGATTCCTTGCTGTATGAAAGGGACATTAGTTGAAGTAAATGAAGAGTTAGTTAATCAGCCCAAGCTCCTGAAGGAATTACCTGATGCTGATGGTTATATCGCCATTATTTTATCAAGTATTGCTATTTCTGAAGCTACTAAGAGTGAATTATTAACTCATGAAGAGTATTTAAAAGTATTGGATAGTTGTGAAATAAATGATTAGAATAGACTTTTTAATATAATGCTGTTTTATTTTTGTTTTTACCATAGTCATTTTTAAGCTATCGTACATTAGTATCGCGGCCTTTAACTCTGCATTGATAAGCCGAGGCACTCATCAATGCTTGTTTGCGGCCAAGGCTTGTACAGTACTTTTCTCAAATATTGACCGGAAAATTCAAACGGTAAATTAATTATGAATTCCAGAATCAATGACGGACAACGATCATTTTTCACGCGCCATTATGTTCTTTTGTTTCTTCTTTATAAAGCCAAATAGAAATTTAAAATCTTTGATAAGTTACCTCCTTGGTTGCCATGTGTTGAAGTAGTCTTTTCCATTTTTAAATAACACGACAGCTATGAGTTTTCATAGTAATATTGTCAGCCGCATATTCTCTTGTTTTCGGCAATTTCGATTTATCTCGAAGAAGGTTGTCAGGTCAGAATAATGCTCGAATTTCCAAACATGTTTGAGAAAAAGTTTAAAAGTTATGTTGTAAATGTTGCTCTTCCCCACAGTGCTATGTATCAGCAAGTAAAAATTTAACCCATATTCAACAGAATTAAAATTATCAAAATAGGTTCACATTTTACAAACTAACAATTTCTGTGACACATCTAAGAGAAAGAAACAAAATAGTTAACATTTTTATTACAATTGGGGTATGATAATGCGCTTTCCAAATTATGCTAGCAGTTATATACAGGCTGACTTTGAAAACTTGCTACAAAATTTAACTACCCATCAATATGAACAACTTTTACTATGGGACCAAATAAGAATTCGCAAAAAAAAAAACGATTTTCTCATACAAAATGGTCCAATGGTATGCCTTTATACAGAAAGGTGGTTTTTTTTATTATTATTATTTTTACGTCTCTTGACATTTCTCGGGACCCTGGGGTCCCGGACCTTTGGAAGGCGTACGAGGGGCCAAAGCCAACTCGCAGAGGCCCGTTAGACGTTTTTATTGTAATGAGGCACCAAGCGACGATTATCCCTGTTCGCACTGTGCAAGTGCAGCCAAGGACAACCCTCGGTTGGTGTAGGACTATTGCAGGATATGGAAACCAAGATATTGGATTATGGGTTTGGGTGGCTAAGTGAACTGGTTATCTTCAACTATGGAATGACTATGGCCCCTGCCTGACCAATGCTTTATATAAAATACACAGTTAAAATGGCAGGGGGTGACTTGCACACTCAATAATGGGCCCCCGAAAACGGTCGCTAGCACAAAGTGTCGTAGCGACAAGGGGACAACATGTCCTGAGGTGCTTGTGCCTGAGTGGAGAGGTATTCCATGACTATCAGAACAATCCCAGAGCCCGGAAGATGGTCAAGATCCCTACCAGCACTTACTGGAATACTTCCTTCCTCCGAGCACGTTTGCTCTTGCGAATCTCCACTCAAGCCAGCCAATAAAGGCAAGAATGAGGTGGGAGCTCTGTCCCTCGTCAGTGTTCACTCCAGCCGGCCAATAAAGGCAAGCCAGAGGTGAGGTACAAGACTTCTCCCGGGAGATAGGGTCCGTGGGGTCGCTACTGCCCAACAGCTCGCCACATGCTGCCCTGCGGATTTCTGTATCTCTCTTAGTCTGGCTCCTCATCCTAGACCCGTTCCGGCAAAGTAAACTCTACCGGCACAGACCTAGAGTTCGGAGCGCGCAAGCCCCACCACGACGTCAACGTAGAGATACGGCGGTGGGGTTATTATTATTATTATTTATTTATTTATCTCCCTTACCACTATCATTACAGGTGTATACCTAATGCGATAGCGCGGTCTTAAAATTTACTTACAAATTCTTATTTAAAAAAATCGAACTTTCTGTATAAAGGTATACCCGATTGGACCATTTTGTATGTGAGTCGCCAACGTATTTTGGTATGCCATCGAATTACGTCTGTGGTATGCTGTGTAAAAATTATAAGGTTCGATTCAATGCTGGAAAGCCCCTCGCCTCTGCGTCAGTATGAATCGTCCCTAATAGCCGTTCATCGTCCTCTGGCGGAGGGTTTCTTTGACAATATTCGGCACGAGATAAGCCTATAGATTCTTCTTATCAGTCGAACCATACTGCTCATTATAAAAAGCAAAACTTAAGAGCTGGTAATGACACAAACAGACAAACATAATGTAGCAAGATCTATTATCATTAGCTCACTATTTATTTTTCGATAGCGTCAAATATTCTCAAGAAACACTTACCCCCACTACACCGACGGAATGTAACATAATTACTTATCAGGACTTTACCGATTGACCGCTGACCTTTTCTTATAACCACTGTAGATATTGTTTGGTCAGATGTTGTAATCATATATTTGAAAGAGTTTGGACTGTGAAAATGTGTTCAATAGCAATTAGCCGAGTTTTATTTTTCCCAAGAGTTGTAATTCCTAAGCAAATAGCCGGGACAGTATCCTCGCGGTGGTATAGTGATGAATCTAAAGCAACGAAGACGCCACTATACAATTTACACACCAAATATGGAGGTAAAGTGGTTGATTTCGCCGGATTTCTCCTGCCAGTGCAATATTCGGACCTAAGTCTATCTGAATCACACTTGTTCACAAGAAAGAGTGCTTCTATTTTCGATGTGTCTCACATGCTACAGACAAACGTGACTGGCAAAGATTGTTTGTCCTGGTTCGAGTCGATATGTCCAGTTGATTTGAAAGGAATGAAGGATGGCTCTAGTTCCCTCACCGTGTTTTTGAACGACAAAGGTGGAATTATAGATGACTTGATTGTAACAAAAGTGAACGCAGAGACTTTGTATGTGGTCTCCAACGCCGGGCGATTGGAAGTCGATAAGCAGCACATGAAAGAAACATCGGAAATATTTCGAAAAAAAGGCAATGATGTGAATGTTGAGTTCTTAGAGACAAGCCAGAGAGCCCTTATTGCGTTACAAGGGCCTAAAGCAGCGTCAGCTTTACAGAATCTTACCGACATATCAGTCGCGGATTTAATGTTCATGACATCAAGATTGGGCAAAGTTGCAGGAGTTTATTGCCGTGTAACTCGATGCGGATACACTGGTGAAGATGGCGTGGAGATATCAATACCCGCGGCCAAAGCGGAAGATGTTACGGAGGCTTTACTGCAATCTAGTGACGTAAAACTGGCAGGCCTCGGTGCAAGAGACTCTCTGCGTCTTGAAGCTGGACTATGCCTTTACGGCAACGACATTGACGAAAGTGTTACCCCAGTTGAGGCGAACTTGACATGGTTGATAGCTAAACGAAGGCGTACCGATGATAACTTTCCGGGATCATCAATAATTCTGCGTCAAATAAAAGAGGGCGTTGCTAAGAGGAGAGTAGGCGTCAGATTGGAAACTGGACCACCAGCAAGGAAAGGTGCAGTACTGAAGGACGCGAAAACTTTAGAAACCGTGGGTGCGGTAACTAGTGGATGTCCAGCTCCATCACTTGGCGGGAATGTTGCCATGGGTTACGTCAGCGAAGCTCTGAAGAAAGCAGGCACTGAACTATTCGTAAATATTAGAGGCAAAGATGTCCCCTGTGTCGTCGCCAAAATGCCTTTTGTCCCTTCAAAATACTACATAAAAAAATAAAAAATAAAATTTACAAAATGATACTTTTATTTACAAAACTTTTTACATAACAGATATAATGCTCCATACTATAAAATATAATTCCGTTACTCATCCATCTTTCAAGAGCTTTAACGAAAACAATTCAAATTAATATTAGGTAGATACTATTTAACACAATAATAATTGAAAATTAACAAGTCTTTTTCATAGTAAAAGGCCTTAGATACGAACAGGTACACACGACAATACACATCAAGATTTACACTTCCAGTATAAGCTGATCTTGCATAAAAGCAGCCGTTCACACAAAACTGTCCTGTACGTTATTTTACGGTAAAAAGTTGGTCTCACACGACATCCCAAGGTTCATACGGTTAAAAACGAATGCAGTATAAACCTGGCCAAATTATACAAACAAAATACTGTAGGTACTGATCATCGCCGTGTGAAAGGGGCTTGAAGTCAGCTTGTACTAGACATTTAAAGATTGATTGTCGTTGTCGTCATGCGTACATACCTTACCTGAAGAATTCATATAATCATACAAGTAAAACTGGACATGTCACAAGGAATGTGAGATATTTTTTCACTTTCTCGTGTAATACTGTTTTTCATTTCATTATTCTACAATGTACTTAACTATCACAGGAACAATTCACTATATGGTTAATGGAATGATCTGGTTATCTAAATTTAATTCATTGAAAAAAATATTCTATGAAATTATTCTATGTGGGGCTTGAGCGATTGTCATAGTGTAAACGCAGTCTTAACGTTACATATCAGTTCTCCTTGAGAGATATGCCTTGCATTACCCTTTTTAAAACTTTTTATAATACTTTTACAATAGTTTACATACATTCTATATTAAGTACAAACACTGGGGCCATCAAATGTTTTACTTTTAACCAGTCGTTTATTTGTGATAGTTACTTGCAGTCGACACGGTGCAGTTCGCCATCACTTGTAGTCTTTCAAATAATCCCGAAAGTTGGACTGCGTCAGTCGCGTAAAATCATCGTTCAGCTTATTTATTTTATCTGTATACTGAAAATAAAAGAATACTTTGATTTTTCGCCAGTCTTAGCCAACAAATTCTTACCTCAAGCACAGGATGTTTAATTACGGTAGGTACTTATCTTATAAATAACTAATTTTATCATTTTCGTATATAGGAATAGCTTTTCTTGCTCACTATTTTCCAAACCCAACACGTTTATTAGAACGGGTTTTTATTAGAGGGGAACGGGAACGTTTATTAGAGGACTGAGATTTACAATAAAGAAAATAATAAAAGATTATCGGACTTTTTCCTTTACTTGTGCTGTGAAGACCTTGCTTCTTGCCAAATTTCATGATTATAGAACAAGTCAACGGGAAGTATCTTTAGGTTTTGATTTATTTGTATCAAAATATGTCGCATAAATGGCCGTATTTTTTATTTGGTTGATGCAAGCTTCACAAGCTTGATTTTTTTTAACTCCAAGGGACTGTAGACCTATGTACGTTTTAGATTTTAATTTCAACTTGATACCTCCACGCGTTCCTGAGAAAAAGAGCGTTGGCAAACAAACAGACAGACGGACGAACGAATAACAAAGTGATCCTATAAGGGTTCCGTATTGTTCCTTTTGAGGTATCCATAAAAAATCAGTTTTAAAATAATAAGGATGCAAATATTTTGGTGAGAGGTTCCAGGAACACATTGTGATATAACTTACATCGGTTTGCTGCGAGCTCTGCGGCTGCACTCGCTTGCCTTTCCTCTCCTCCTCCAGCCTCATGTTGATGTAATAAGACAACTGATTCTGCAACTTCACAAATATCTTCCTGTACTCGTCTTGAATTCTATTCATTTCGTTGTTCATATGACAATCTTTTTTCGACACGTAATCCTGAAAAATAAATCAATGTTTTATGATATTACATAATTATCTGTACCCACCACGTGTGAAGTTTCTTCAGTCAATTTATTTAAACTTTGTATTAATTAATAACCTATAAATAAACCCTATTATTGTCTCACTGCAGGGCACGGCCTTTTATAAATTTAGGGAAAAAAGCCGATATTTTTTTATAAACTAAATTGTGTACCTTGTAAGTTAAAATAGTCATCTTAGCATTTTTGTACTTGTCTTGTATTATCTTATGTTCCGATTGTAATTTCTCATACTTCTGTTCCAATTCTGCTAGTTTACTTTGTAGTTCTGCTGCCTTCGCTTTCATCGCCATAAATTCTTTATTGGTTGAACTACTTTTTTGTTTAAATCTTTCTCTTTCGTAGTTCAATACTTCCTCTAACGTCTCAGCTTGCAATGCTTTTTCTTTGTACTTCTCGGCTTTTTGTTTCCACTCCAAATTTGTTTTAGACTGATCTGAAAGCGTGTTGTACTGGTCCTTAGCTTTCTGACATTCTTCTCGTAACACGTTATGTTCTTTAATAAGTTCTGATATTTCATTCTCTTTTGCTTCAAGTATTTGTGTTACTTTTGATCTCTCGTCGAGTATGAAATCTTTCAAAGCATCAACTTCCTTTGCTTTTCTTTCGAGAAGATCTTTTATTTTTGTGACAGTTTCCATTTGTTCATTTTCAATCTCTTTTATTTTTCTGGCGCAATTCATTTCGACGGTTTTCATTTCTAATGTGAACTTTTCGGCTATCTGGTCCCTAATTGCTTTTTCTTTCACCATGAGAGCAGTCTGTAAAAAAATATTAAAAAATATATATTTACATTTCTGGGAAATGAAATGTGGAAATGTGAAAATAGTGAGTGAAATGTGGGTGTACTATAGATAGGCACACCTCTGCCACACCCTTCGGGGAAAAAAGGCGTGATGTTATGTTACAAGTTCTAGGCATTCTAGTTATATCCAGTACTTTCAATAACAGCGAAAGGTCTATTCTGTGCACTAGAATGTCAATTAACGTACGTATTGTAGTCCTTTTAACCTGTGTGCACAAATAAACGTAAAGTTACGCCTGATTAGTTTGTTCCGTTGGCTCCTCCATGTTGGCTCCAATGCTGGTTTGATAGATATCTGTTACAAACCTTGGCAGCGAGCGCGTCATCACAGTTCTGTACGAGCTGCTCGATGCTGGACTGTTCCGAGCTCGGCGTGTGGGTCCGTTCCGTTGGCTCCTCCGTGTTGGTTCCAATGCTGCGTTGTTCGCGGAGTTTGTTGAAACGGTCTATGATGTATTGTTGGAAGAACTCCGCTTTGGTTCTCAGCTCTTTCATTAAAGTTTCGTTGCTTTCTTGTGACGCTAATTATACAAAACAAGAATAATATTTAGGTAAACATTTTAAATACACCGAAATGATTGTAGCATAAAGAAGCTCGCTAGCTTACCTAACTTAATTGTGCATTTGCTAAGTTGATCGTCCAAGTATTTGATATGTTTTATATTCTTTTCACATTGTGCACACGGTTCCATCTCTTTTCGCATCGCAGACTTTTCATCTGTCAAATAACAAAATAAAAAATTGCACAAAATAAAAACAAAAGAATCCATAAATAGTATAAAACCTGCCTGTCTGTTTGCTCGCTTCTTAACTACACACTGGATTTTGATGCGGTTTTCACAATCATTTGGAGAATTTATTCCGAAAGGTATAATCTCTAGTCTACAAGTGTTATATCTTAGTAAAATATTTATGGGCACAGATACAGCACATAAATATTCAACGTACATATCGCTTAGATATAAGAAATCTCGATGTTTTGACAAGTCGCCACCAAAGTAAATTTCACCAGTGGGAAGCAGGGGCGGCTCGGTAGTTTTAAGGGTTCAACGGAACCCTATTACTAAGCCTCCGCTGTCCGTCCGTCTGCCAGCGGACGGCTCTACCTCATGAACCGTAATAGGTAGACACTTGAAATTTTCACAGATTGTGTATTGTGTTTCTATTTATTAAACAACAAATAAGAAACATTTAATAAATTAATAATTAAAGGGGATTTTTTCTGCGTTTTTTGCTCGATATTAATACGGTACGGAATCCTTCGCGTGCGAGTCCGACTCGTACTTGCCGTTTTTTATACTAAAACAGAAACGTGAAAGACGTGACGTACCTTGTAAGTACTTATCGAGTTTCTCAGTAAACTCCCGCTGCTTATCAGTAAACTCTCTTTGCAACTCGGATATTCTCTTGTTAGCTCTTTCCAACTCTTCTTTCGAGTTGCTCAAGTCTGACGTCAACTTCTCATTCTGCTGTTTTTGCTTCTCCAATCTCTCTACATAGTCTTTTTCTTGTGATTTGTAGAGTTCCTTTTCTTTTTGTATTTTTGATTGCAAGTCTTTTAGTTCCCTTGATACTGTGTCGCGAGAGCAACATGCCTGTAAATAAAAAATGAATTACGCAAAATTAATAGCGCGGGCGAGCGGTGGGTCGGGGCAGAAATTCCACGCGGTTATAATATATAATTATGTAGATAGAATTATATAGAATAATATGCTTTATTGTATCAGCTTCAAGACAATATCTATAATTTGAAGGTTCTACTAATGGATATAAATCTATAGGATTTATTTATTTACCTGTAGATACAAAGTCTTAAGCTCCCCGTTCTCCTTGAGCGTGTCTTTGAGCTGTCCGCTATAACGTTCCAGTTCACGCAACAAGTCCGCATTCGCTTCCTGCACTATGGACGCGCGGCTGCCTTTCTCTGACTTTAACTTGTCGTAGTCTAACTCTAGTTGAGTGTGTTTGAGATCCAACTGTGGAAGAGAATATAATAAGGAAATATAGTATCATAGGGATGTTGGGTTCGATTCAAACTTAATGGCGGCTCGGAAGTTAGCTACTCGCTGCGCAGTACCCCACCCCTCACCCCCGCTGACACATGAAATTGTTACTGCGCAGCGACTCGCCTCATGTTCCGAGCCGCCATTGACTTACTTACATTTTTCAGTTCACTCCTGACTCCCTCAAGTTCCGCTTGCAGACTTTCATTCTGCTGCTTATAACTCTCCAACAGGTCGCTGTCAGAGTTACTACCGAGCAGTTCCAGCTTGTTCTGTAATACTGCCATGCGGGAGTTTAGCTGCATCTCTAGGCCTTTCTGCTCTTCTAGTTTTGCTCGAAGGTCTAATTCTTGCTTCCGATGCTGTTCTATTTTTTTGTCTCTAAAATGTATAAAATAAGGTTCATCTTAATAATATTATAAAGAGGTAAAATTCGTATTTAGGGAGTAATCTCCGGAACTACCAGTCGGATTTGAAAAAATCTTCTTGCATTGGATAGCCGAATTCTTGATGAAGACATCACGCTACAACCCTTACGAGCCGAGCAAAAAGAAAAAAGTCAGAAAGAACGCTAAGCGAAAACGAAGTAATAGCGCGGGCGGGCGATGGGATGCGACGCGGTGGGTCGGGGGCTGACATTTCACGCAGACGAAATCGCGGGCGACGAGAAGCTAGTTTAGATAAATTTTAAACAAACGTAAGGTAGGGCGCCCTCGGTTGAAGTAAGTTACCGAGGATTAAAGTTAAATGGCGTGCATTGGAGAATGGCCATACATGATGACGATGATGTTATTATTAACCAAGGAAATTTTCATTGCCTTGATATTTAAATTTTTAACTAAGTATGTGTTGA
Organism: Eupsilia transversa; assembly: GCA_914767815.1. Classification (NCBI taxonomy): domain Eukaryota; kingdom Metazoa; phylum Arthropoda; class Insecta; order Lepidoptera; family Noctuidae; genus Eupsilia; species Eupsilia transversa. The sequence goes on along the minus strand of OU611893.1, from coordinate 6,800,689 downwards.
ATAATAGTGACCGTAGGACTGTATATTTAAGTGTTACCTTTTGCTTGCTTCTTCCTGTAACGACGAAAATTTTTGCATCTGTATTTTGTATCGACTCAAAACTTCTTTGAGTGTTGACAACTTTCCTGGCGAAGGAGGTTCGCCTAAAAACGATAAAATCATTTATGGACTGCTACTATGCGATATTTAATCCCCTAGATTGTTTATTTGATTGGCAGCGGTTTGTAGCAAAGGATTACTTACCAAGATACGTATTTTCTGGTAAAGACTCCATTAAAATCTGATGTAGTGTTGTTCTCCAATGTTCATATTCCTTCTGAGTTCCAGCCAATTTGTTCCTGAATAGAACTAATTCGTGTGCAGTCAATTCTAACTTGGACTGTAATAGAAAAACATTTTTAATTAAGATTTTTTATGAAACTTGACGCGTTAAATCGAAAACTTTCTACTTTATCGAAATTGGTTAAAAATTCGATTCGATTCTTTTCTTTGATTTCTCCAAATCTTGACTGCCTGCCACAACCATTCGAAAGGCTGTCGTGTCGAAATTGACACTTGCTGTGTATTTGATTTAATATGTTATAATTTTTGTGCACGGCGTTTACAGAGTTTTTCTATAATATTGATTAATGTTCGATTCGGCACGGAAGCGTATCCAATGGTTGTGAATAGCTTTGCTGGTTTCAATTAGAATATTGAGGTTTGCTAACTTAGTCTGCCTACCAAACATACACAATATGACCTTAGAATATTCTCAAAGTGTGATCTACTTACGCCCAGCTCCTTCACTTGTTCCCTCGCCGCATTCCTCTCAGTAGTCAGTTGAGAAACTTTTTCTTTGAGCCGTGAAGTCTCTCCGTTGACGAGCCTACTCTGTGCCGCCTCTAATTCGCTAGCTAACCTGTTGATAGTCGCCCCTTTTTCTATCATTATATCTTCCTTCTCTCGATCCTTTTCCATACACCGTCTTTCTAATGTCTTTATTTCATTCTCCTGTAGATTGAAATATTTTTAATAAATGTACAGGTTTGATATAAATGTTTGAAGAGAGTTAATTATGTACTTACTTTATCGTCTAATCTACTTTTCGCTTTAGTCAAATCGTTTTGTAATCTTTCCATTTCGTCGCGATGCCTGAAATAAAAAGAGACACATGCTGTTACTCACTGGATTTTTAAGAGAGTCAGACAAAGAGGCACCCTTGCTTGATAATCATTTAATAAAAAGTATAAAACTTCCATGCAATAATATTTAAATAAACACACCTATCTTGCTGTTCCCTAAATATGGCATCAGTATCATGTGTGTGGGCAACCTGCAAATAACATACAATTAGTTTTTTATAACAAGTAAATATAAAATATAATGTAGAGTTAAAAATTATCCAACATAACTTTACAGACGTGATGGGATATCAACATTAAAAATAAATATAAGAAGCAATATTTTCTTCACGAAATGAAACTATATTTTACCTGTAAAGTATGAAGTCTTTGCTGTACATCCTGCAAGCTAATATTAGCAGAGCGTAGTTCCATTTTGAGCTGTTCCTTTTCCTGGTCACTCTCCACCAACTTGTCAGTCAGATTCGTTACTTGTTGCTCCAGCTCTATCAACTTGTGCTTGCTTGACGCTGGAAACAAATTATATTTCAATTTCTTGTCAAAGTTCATGTTCCAATACTGACAAAATCATATCAAATTGCTTGCAGCAGTTGAATCAAGCATTCTGGCAGATAATGTTATAATCACAATGTTTCAAAAAAGCATTCAAGATTGGAATCGGATTTTCGGTACAGAGAGAGACATTGCCTACTTTTTCTTATACAACTCAGTGTGTTTTTCCATCATCACAAAATATCACCTACACAAGGTTGATTTTGCAATGACAATCAGGCAAGCGCGCGGCTGTCCGTGCCATGCAAATAACATCTATGCTACAAGAAAAATGATTGATTTTGTATAGTTTGGTTACCAAGCAAGTGATGAGCTTCTTGCAGGGACAACTCTGCCTTATCTCTGTCATTAATAGCAGCGGCAAGGCGAGCGCGAAGACTGTCTATTTCTGTATCTAGCTTCTGCATTTGACCAGCTAACTGCTGACATTCTTTGACTCGGATCTGTTCAATAAATGACACTATTATCAGCATTGATTGCGCAATATTAGTTGAGATAAATAAAACTTAAAACTAAAAAACAAAAGTACTTATAAACTTATAAAACTTTATTTTGTTTGGTCTATTCAAACATACATACTGTTAAAACTATTTGTATAAGCACAGTTTTACTAAACTGCTGTAAACTTTTATAAATAAAGAAACATAACATAACAACAGTAACAATAAATCATTTGACCACCACATTTACAAATAGAAGAAAAGCCAAATTATGCCCATCACTACATAGTCATAAATGAAAGGCGTCTGCCTTTCATTTATTTGACAATGGGTTTTTAGAAGATTAAAATAAAATACTTACATCATACATAACTTTAAGTTGCTCATTATTCATAAACTCTTGTCTTTCACAGTTATTGATACCATTCATGTGACCTGAAAATTAGTTAGTTATTACACTCAATACAGGTCCACACTAAGTACTAGTGTATTTTAGAAGGTAGTTGTTATTACATTTGTTTTAAATTATTTATTTATTTATTATAGTATTTCATTGTAAACATTTTTTCAGTTTCAATTTCTGATAACCAGACCAACCAATGAAATTTTATCAATTTCGAAATCCATAGGATTTCAATGCATATAAAAACAGATAACATAGTGTACCTCTATAATCCTGTTGAAAATAATGGTTTTGTCCATCACCAGCACCATAAGGACTGAACTGTGCTTTCAAGGCCTCCTCCTGGTGTCTCATATGACCCATATGGTTTTTAGGAGTTTCACAGTAAAGCTTGGGGGACTCAGAGCCATGTTGGTTCTCTTTCAAATGACTGAGAGATTCCACATATGTTGGAGGCAAGCCTGTCCTTCCTTGTTGTACTGTGGAATTAGAAAATACATGTAATTATTTGTAAAAAATAACATTAAATTTGAAGTCATGAATTTGGATTTTTAAAATGTAATCCAACTTTAAAAAAGTATTCAAGTGGGTAAATGGGTAAAACATCCGCATAAATTATGAATACAAAAGAAAGATCTAAGAATAGTGTCGCCTAAACAACAGAGTAGTAGTAACAAAACTTAAGTATGATAGTAAACAAAGTTACTTACCTCCATTATTCTGACCGGGGTCCAATGTATAATTGCCACTACTATTGACTGAGCTAGCTTCATCATCATCCAACAGGTCGTCAAACGCATTAGCGAGCTTATGCTTCAACTACAACAAGAAACATTGAAGTTTGTTACAGAGAATCCAATGTTTTTGTCATGAAAACTTATATATATCTTACATTGTATAGTTTATTTAATCTTTTGTAAAAGTAATTATGTTGCAGGTTCTTGGCATTTACCTCCTCATTCCGACGTTTCTGGTCCTCAAGTTCTTCCTGTTCTTCAAGCCTGTCTTGAGCACTATTGTTTATGTGGATACTCGCGGCGCCTTGAAACAAACTCATTCCGGGACCATCCATATCGGATATTCAACGCCCCACAATACGAGGCAATGTACAATTTTCACTAAAACACATATGGCTACAGTTTATTGTATTATGATCAACAATACTAGCAAAAAAATCCTTTACAGCGTGTGTTACGTAGATTTTTTGTAAATTAATAACCAAACCAAAACAAGTTTTTGAAAATCGTTCACCAATGTTACCAGCTATGAATGCGTAGGGTAGAAAACTAGAAATTCTTTGTATATCGACAGAATTTTTCTACTATAGTGCGCCCAAGATAAGTCTGCGCGCGTCTGAAATTGGAACTAATCGTATGCCACCGTCTAATAATAGAATATAATTTATGGTAAGGCCAAATTAAGTATAGAATTATTTAATTAATAGATAAACATAGATTTAATATTTTAAATATTACTTTATAGAATTAAGCTCGCCAGCGCCACCAGTCGCGAGCAGACTTATCTTTCGCGCACTCTATTGAATTTCGACTAAGTTGGTCCAAATCTATAGCGCTAGAAGAATTTTCTAGCAGGATTATTGTGTTAGTGTTAGTTATTAGCGAACGGATACACGTAGGTTTCATACTTAGTTACTCACTCTTAGAAATAAGAGTTACTTTGTCGACTCATGCAGAAAAGCAAGATAAAATATTCAGACCCCGTCTCGACTAGGTTAGATTTTCTTTTTATTTTAAGGTTCTTTATTATAGTAAATCATATGGCTGCGTCAACGTTACGCTGATGAGAATTGGCCCAAATAAAAAAAACATCTTTTCGATCGATATTTGCCTCGACACGCTAATAAGAACATAGTAAATCATACAGACTCTCGTCAGGTGGAATAGTTTCAGATCATGACCCCTGTGAGTCTTAGGTGAAATCTTTATGGATTTCTACTACTCAATAATTATTCTACAATCTTGGCAACATTCTCTGACAATTTACAGTTGACACGTAGCCAGCTGGGTTGCCAATACGTAGGATTTCCCATTTTGAAAGTTATAATGTTTTTTAGGTAAAAAGTATCGTTTGGCAGGAGGGAGAGGGGGGTGGGAGGAGTTAGGGGGGGTGGCTATCCCTTGGTACCACTCCCAAGAAAGGGTAGCGCACCGTTCTTGAGAAATACAAATTATTGTAACCTAACCTCAAAACACATTAAGTTGCTTCTGCAAATTGCTCCGACACTGCCAGGCCAGCTATAATAATAAGACGTTGTCGACGGCGTATCCGAAATCTAACCTAACCATTTCGGATCCTATAGCATTCACTATACGTATTTATTTCCTAATTAATTGGTATTGGGCCATTGGGGAGTTACTATTATGACAATTGACAACCCTGACTGTTATTCTGTCAGTCTTGTTGAAAATTATACATTATTTTGACTTAAGTTTTTTAGGTTATTATAATATAAATAATTACAAAACTAATCGATTTTGATAAAATATTGTGCGTGCTATCAAGAATAACAAATTCTGTTGTATTTAAAATGGCGTTTCGTCCAGTGACACACGTCCTATTCGATATGGATGGCTTGATATTGAGTAAGTTGTTTACTTACTTATCGTATTTACTTGCATCCCAATTTACTTCCCTGAATAACTTTAGCTCCTTGTGCTTTGCAACAAAATGCTTCATGGCAATAATCAAGAGTCTTACAGATAAACTTTCAGAAGAAAATCATTTAAGTATTTCTACACTGAATTATCACGACTTTGACTTGCTGATGAGTGTTAACGAATGCCGGTTTAATTCCCGCAAGTTTTTAATATCCGATTTGTGCATTAGAGCATGGGTCCTTGATTGAGAATGCAATCTTTGTGTTGTGATCATGCAGACAATGCTTATGATTCATTTGTGAGGTAGACAAAACTATCATACTTTTATTATATTTATAGATACAGAAGAGTTATACACAGTGGCTTTTCAAAACATTGTGTCTCAATTTGGAAAAAATTACACTTTTGACTTGAAACTCAAACTAATGGGACTGCAATCGCATGAGACAGCCAAAATGGTGATATCTGCGCTTGAGTTGCCAATGAGCATTGAAACTTTTCTTGAGGAAAGTAAAAAACAGTTTGAAATGTTATTTCCTGATACACAATTAATGCCAGGTAAATTGATTGATAATTAAAAATACAACAAGAGTTTTCTAATGGCTGCCACTTATCACAATCATTAATTTATAGGTGCAAAGCGGCTGATAGAACATTTTCACAATAATAATGTTCCAATTGGACTTGCTACAAGTTCAAGCAAAGAAAGCTATGATTTGAAAGTAGACAAACATCACAAAGAGTTGTTCACTCTATTTCCATACAAGACATTTGGCTCATCAGATCCTGAAGTTAAAAAAGGGAAACCACATCCAGATATATTTTTGGTTACGGCAAAAAAATTCCCAGAGAAACCAAAGCCAGAACAGGTAAATCTTCTTACATACTAGCTAGTTTCATCCACATAAGTTTTGATCCCGTATCCCGGAATATCAGGATAAAAAGTATCCTATGTCCTAATCCAAGTCATGGTGTCTACACATTGTGCCTTTCATCAGAATCCCTTCACCCGTTTTAGCGTGAAAGCGTAACAAATAACCCTATAAAAATCTTTTTTTCTCTCTCTATATTATAACTGGCGGCGCCCCGCGGTTTCACCCGCATAAGTCTCGATCCAGCCGGAATATCACCGTGGTGGTAGCATGGTCTACCGTTGTGCCAGATTTCATCGAAATCCGTTCAGCCATTTTAGCGTGAAAGTGTAACAAAAATAGAAAAACAAACTCACTTTCGCATTTAATATAATATTAAGTCAGGATATTAGTTTAGAAATAGTTAAAACTAATTCATTGAAAAAGGCTAGCTAGGCTAGGAACATCTTTTATGCTTGAATGAAGTTTGAAGTAGGTATCATTACATCAGATAAAATTCAATTTCATGAATATTTTTTAGTGTCTCGTCTTTGAGGATGCAGTAAATGGAGTGTTGGCAGCCAAGGCTGCAGGCATGCAAGTTGTGATGGTGCCAGACCCAAGAACGCCTCAGAAATTGAGGGCTGATGCTACTCTTGTGATCGACTCTTTACTTGACTTTAAACCTGAGCTCTTCGGTTTACCACCATTCAAGTCATAGGAATATTGTGATATTAAAATATTATAAATTATTAATATTTAATTTGAGTATTTGTCTACCTCATAAATGAGATTTTTATTTAGGATCAGGATGCTTTGATAATTTGATTATTATTTTTAATATTATCTATAATAATTATGATGAAGTAATTACTGGAGTAATGTGGTACAAAATATATATTTTGTTAGTTTACAATAATGCTATTTCGACATAATTATTAAGTAAGGCTCATAATAGCCTGCAGTAATAGAAAAATTATTTTGCATGCAATTTGCAATCACATTATTATGCATGTTCGTGTGTGTGTTATGTATTTGTGTATTGGAAATAAAGAGACTTTAGATTAAAATTGTACTCCCATAGAATTTAACAAGCAAGTCTTTAGGTATATTACACAAAATATAATAATAGACACAGAGAGAGAAAGTCGCCTAACGCTTTTTCCTTACGTGACGATTTCTACCAGTTAACTCCTATTGCAAGTCGCGTTAATTAAGGAACTTCTTTCCAAAAAGTTGGTATAAACACCTACTACTGTTGCTATCTACATCATCTGTATATTAATAACATCGGAAACTATACAATACTGTAACTGTGATTTTAATTACCTACGCATTTGTTATATAAAGTCTTGGACAGACTTTGAAGATAAGATATAAATTGACATAACAACATCTCCCAGTCATATAGCATTACTAAGGAAGCCATAAAGTGTAGATTGTATTGAAATAAAACGAGATTTACATTCAGTATTGCTGCAATTATTGTGATTTTAGGAGCATAATATTTTAATAAAATGTTTAAACCAGTGACACATGTTTTGTTTGATATGGATGGTTTATTACTAAGTAAGTTTTAAATTATAAATATTCATTTTTATCTTACAACCATTCGGAAAGATGTAACAGATGTTTCATTATCAATATTGCTATTTTCAGATACGGAAGACCTGTATACTGTCGGATTTCAACAAGTTGCGTCCCGGTTCGGCAAGGAGTTTACATTTGCGCTAAAGAGCAAGATCATGGGTAAACAGAGCAAGGAGTTTGCGGGGACTATTATCGACGACCTTGATTTACCACTCAGCGTTGACGAGTTCTTGAGTGAGACGCGCGCAATCTTCGATGAAATATTTCCGCACTGCAAGATTATGCCTGGTAAGTGTTAATTAAGCACCTTGTTATGTTTTCTTATCGTACGATAAATCATTTTAACGACTTCACTAGCATTGTAGAGCATACCTACCTACCTCGCAATAATAGGCATTTATGTATTTGTATAAGTATGCCTACTTAAATTTTTACCGACATTCAATATGTCTATGATACCTACTTCTTTTCTTTTCTTTAGTCTTCCAACCGCTAGGAAAATACCTCCCCTTTCTCCTCCCAAACCTCTCTTATGTTCATAAACTCCTATCTATGTGATAATATTTAAATTTTCAGGAGTTGAAAAATTGATCCGTCATCTCCACGACAACTATGTTAGCATAGGATTAGCGACAAGCAGTAGCAAGGAGTCTTACGATCTGAAGACTGTCAACCATCAAGAGCTGTTTGACCTGTTCCCGTGCAAAACTTGGGGCACTTCTGATCCTGACGTGAAGAAAGGAAAACCATTCCCAGACATATTCTTTGTTGCAGCTAACAAGTTTCCTGATAAACCAGCGCCTGAGAAGGTACTTACCTACTATATTTTTCAATAAAATTTTGAAAATTAGACAACGGCACGCTTATGTAAAACACACCTGAAATTGACAGTATTTTTATTTCGTAGCAGTAAGGGCGGTTTTCGTACTTCAAGTGATACTATACTGTGTCTGACGAGCGGCTGACCATATACCTACATCCTAATGACTGAAATACCTACATAATTATTATTTACTCCAAACATGATAAAAATATGCTAAAAGATTAGTTATCAATCTAGTAAAATAATTTGATATTCATTTTTAGATTTTGAACTTTTTTTCTTACCCTATAAAGTAACTTATTCAGCAAAAATATATGTTTTTTAAATAACATGAAGCTCTTGTATTCTTCTAGTGTTTGGTGTTCGAAGATTCTATCAACGGCGTGAGGGCTGCGCGTGCGGCCGGTATGCAGGTCGTCATGGTTCCCGACCCCCGCCTGGATCGCTCACGTACCACAGAAGCCACGCTTGTATTAGACTCTGTTGAAGACTTCAGGCCAGAACTGTTCGGATTACCACCTTATAAGAAAAATGATTAAAAAAAGATAGCCAATAGTAAATTATCTCAATTTTGTTCGGATTTTAGTAGCAAGTGCATAAAAACAAATTAACATAGATGGATAGGTACATTACTTTAGTAATAACTAGCTTTTGCCCACGGCTTAACCCGCATGAAGGTTGGAAATTATCCTACGGAAACGTACTCCCGGGAAAAAAATCTAGTATAGTGTTAATCCAGGTTTTATACAATCTGGGTGCCAAATTCCATCTAAATCGTAAGTAGCATAATACTAATGATTGAAATACTATAGTGAATTCAGCGCCAGTAAAGGTCCTACGCGCCCAGTCGCAGCGGGGGACTCCCTTCCATATTATAAAACAAAGTGTGTTTAGGTTCATCTTATCATTTAAATTAACCCTTTAAAAGATATTACAGATTCAAAATTACGTGTAAAAAAAGAATTATGGTTGACGGCGTTGTAGCGCTAGGACAAGAATCAATGACCTTTTTCTTAGCTATTAGGTATGCAATCATCATTTCGCTTCCTTCTAGTCCCGGTGGTACGTTCCCGTGGAATATATTCCCAGATATAATATGTAGTGATGTCTTGTCATTGAAATACAACGATTATTTCATTTAAATTAAGTACTTAAGTAGTTCATTTTAGAACTTGATGAATAGTCTTGTAATAAATAAGATGCTAAGGCGATATTATAAATAAGTCGTGGATATTTATGTAAATAGTAATAAAACAACATAATGGTGCTGAGAAGTTTTGTATTTTTATTTAAATATGACTAGACATAAGAGGTCAATGTTAACACATTCAGGTACTGTAGAGGTGTAATAATGCCCATGTATAATGTAAATCCCATGTGATTATTTGAAAAACATTAAATGTTTATCAAACAGTTTTGCTTAACACCAAAAAAACAATAGTATTTTTATGTCACGAAGCGACGCGCGCTTTACTTTTGTGGTACTAACACGCTGTGAATATATTATGTGCGTGAAGACGAGCAGCGTCAGCACGCCACACACACTTCCGACTTAGCCGTTGTCTCGGACGGTACCTGAAGCTCCTGCGCTTACAATTACTTACATTCATAGCGTGATTGTAAACTTGGTTACCACAAAAAAAGCGCGCGTCGCTTGCTGAGATAAAAAAATACTGTAACATAAGTAGGTACTACTTAAGTAGTGGATACTAAAACAATAAGTACTGATCATGTGATGAGTGACAATTGACAATACTATAAATACAAGCACCAACAAATACTTATAATAACACTTTGCCTAATTATCATAAGCTGGAAGACCAAATAACTCAGGTTTGAAATCCTCCAAGGACTTCAGGACCAAAGTAGCAGTCTGCAATTGATCAGCATCAATGCGTGGATCAGGCACTGCTACTACTTGCATGTTGGCTGCATTTGCTGCTTTTATACCATTCACAGCATCTTCAAAAACAAGGCACTGAAAAAAAGTCACAATTTAATTACTATACAAGTTGCCTTCATTACATTCATTTCATTACATTAATATTACATTCGTATTTCTTGAACGCCAACCTCATCTAGGTTTATTATTATGTATGATTGTTGTGTAAAAGTGTTTTTACTAACCTACTTACAGAAATAAAATCATATAGGAAGGGGTAGAGGTGTCAGATTGCATCTATAATCTGTATTATACAAATTAACAAAGATTCTCTTTGCTTCCACTAAATTACTCATTTGTTTCTTCTATCAAATGCAACTATAAATATGTTATCTACAATCTACTCACATCTTCTGGTTTTGGCTTGTCAGGAAATCGAGAAGCACAGACAAGGAATATGGCTGGGTCAGGCTTGCCCTTTGTGACTTCTGGGTCAGTTGACCCCATGGTTTGATGGTGGAATAGACTTAAGAACTCTTGGTGGTTCTGCATCTTCATATCCACACTATCCTTGCTCGAGCTTGTAGCAAGGGCTATCGGTACTCCTTTTTTGTACAAGTGCTCCACTAGCTTTTGTGCGCCTGTAAGTGTTTTTTTTTATAATTAAAAGAGATTCAATATTGTTTTTAAGAGTTACCATTATACGAAAAACAAAAGATTCCATTTTTAAAGGAGGTATATAAATGTTTTAGTGGCAGCTTTTGGTGGAAAGTAGAAGCGACATGAAATTTGTAAGTATGTACTTTATAAAGATGCCATAAAATGGCTAGTATTATCTTTGTGCTGTAGGTTGGCTTGCATGAAAATGTCTTCATTTATTCTAGTGCTAACTAAGAGTTTATGAAAATGCATTACGAGTTTAGTCACTAATATATTATATTTAGCTGAAAATTAGCATTATTAAGAGATTCAGGGTGTTAGTGAAATATTTAGATACCTACTTTATTTTAAAATTTAAACATTGCTTATTGAATACACACTTATCATGCAGTTCAATAACATTTTGATAACCAAATTTAATTTTACCTGGCATAAGCTGCACTTTAGGGAACAGTACCTCATAATATTCGAAACTCTCCTTCATAAAATCCTCCTTGGAAATCGGTAATTCTAACGACTTTATTATTTTTTCTGCACATTCGTGACCTTGGAATCCCAAAAGGCTGGCTTTGATTTCCCAGGTAAAAGCTTTCCCATATTTTGCGCATACAGCAGTAAAGGCTTCTGTGTATAAGATTTCAGAATCTGAAACAAATTAAAATAGCAATATGTAACCGGAGTTTTCATCACCCTTTCTTACTCAATCTCACGCAATACCATGAAGAACTTACCCAGAAGTAATCCATCTAAATCGAACAACACGTGAGTTACATTTTTGAATTGCATTTTTTAAAAATCTCAAAAATATATGTGTAAGTATTATAAGATTATTAAGTCTTATCCTTTTCACTTATATTAATTTTATAACATTCGTCACTCGTACAGTAGTTTCGTGTTGGATTATGACAGCGATAGCCTTTGGCCTCACAGTTTTCAGATTGTTGACAATTTCAGTGACTGAAGTAACGGCTAATCGGCAATCATGGGTAAATAAATTATGTGTTCCTCTCACAGAACATATTTACTGGTTCCTCTATACCGATTGTCATTTTTATAATGATTGTGGCTACTTTTTTTAAGATCGCTAAATGTTTTCCTGCTAACTTTACGTTTCATTACAACGGCAGAATTTAACTGTTTGCTTTTTTAAATAAGTATGTTCATAAATATCAATATTTCAATTAAAAAATTGGATTGAATAAACCGTCAGTATTTTGTAAACATGCACCGATAGTCACCAATAAATGAACGGAAAAACATGGTTGCTGCGTAAAAAGAACCCTAACACAATTCAGAGTGTTGTTAGAATAGGGTTTTTCTAAACTCTTGCTATTAGTTGCCATCTTTAAAAAAAAAAACAGTTTCAATAGGTACACCGTTATTTGGTGAAACTCACTAAACAAATTTGCTAAAATTGCTAATTTATTTTATGCGGAATATGGCATTGAGACGCCATCGAATGATCGAACGCTAAATAGTGAAACATACCTTTAATGGCGGGAAATTTAAGGCGAAAGCTACAGGGTAGCCCGCGAATTTCTTACGTTTTTTAAATTTACAGGTAATTTATCAGCGGGGTGATTGCGTAACACACTAACTGTAGCAATGGCTTTCATTTTTGACAGTCTAACAACATTCATAGCGTTGTATTCGTTGTTGAGCAGTCAAATTTTTCCAACAGATGGATTAGCAATATCCTTCAAAAACCATTCAGATTATGATTGAAAGTGTTTTACGCAATTAGGGTGCAGGCTGTATGTTGATCAAAATATGATTCGTAACAAGTATTATATTTACAGAATTATAACCATTAAAAAACATCATTAAAGCTAGTTCTCATGAAATCATGAGATTTGGGGCCAATTCTAACATAGGGAGTTGTATTGCTGATTCGTATGATTATAATTCTGTAAAGCCATATTTGGTACGGTCGTGAATCATATTATCAACATACAACCTGATACTGACCTGCAAATTGCAGAAAACGTAAGAAAATTTGAATTTCGCTCAAGATACTTTATACCTATATATATATTTAAAAAAATCAAACACAAAATAAGCGAAAATTTATATCATCAAATTATTTTGATTTTTTTCTGAGCAATTTTTTTTCTTGGTACGTAGGTAGGTGTAAAGGTTATTTATAAATACTTAGATAAGATTTTTGAATGACCAAAATATAGGTACCTAAGTCTGTGGGAAAATAATGCGAAAATTGGTGGTGCGGGTTTTATAGATGTAGTTAGATAATGATAGGTAACTATATTGGTGATCTTATCATTCGTCGAGTCGTGTTATCAAGTTTTGGCGGTGGACTCATGAGCCAGAAAAGTGAATCAAAAACACTCTTTTTGAAACTGTAAAGGTCTCTGCACACAAGAGCGCGGCGCGGCGGGACGGGACGGCGGCGGCGACGCTGAGCAGGGGCCCGAGTCTACTAATTTATAAACGTTACAGTGGTCTCTCAATGGTAAGTTTTTGACAGATATGCCATACAAAAACTGTCAAAAACTCACCATTATGACACCATTGTGACGTTCATAAATTAGTAGACTTAGGCCCCAGTTGTAATGTAAGTACTAGATATTACGAACGACGCCACACAGAGTCGTCCCGCTGGACGCGACGGTAACCGTCGGTCTGTGTGGCGTCGTCCGAAATATCTAGTACATTACAACTGCTATTTTCTATCTATATATACAGTATACATGTAACTTAACATCACGCCTGTAGCTCTGTAATCCCTGAAGAGTTAGGCAGAGGTGTAGGTACCTATAGTATAGGGGGCGAGCCATAGAAATATAAATAACAGCGAGCCTATTGCTATCAACCGGGCACAAATCCAGACTCCGGGCTGCTACCGACCTGGGAACCGAACCTAGGACCTCATGCTTAGCAGCAGCGCTTGACCACTAGACGAACGAGCCTATATTCTATCTTGTATTTCTGAAGTGACTCGTATTTCGATAAATCCGCCATGTTCGAATGGATTTTGGCGATTATCATTTAAATGGTAGGTGATGAATATTGTTTATAAATTATATAATGGAACACAATTTCTCAAGTGTTGAACATAGTAATTATATTTTTATTGCTACGTCTCTAGCTGCTTACCCCAATTCGTTCGTAGGGATTATATTTTCCTAAAATCCTTTCCTATTTATAGTAAATCATAAAACAAAGTAAGGAGTAACTATAACTTCTGCTACGTCCGGTATTGGTGTTTTGCGACTCTTCTGCCTATCGCGGTCGCCTAATGAAAACTCAAATATATGCGAAAAAGGCAGTAGGAAGAAAAAACTGTTCCCAATAAATTTTATTTACGAGTGCTTCTTCAAATGTGTGTCTTTTAGCGTGCAGTTTGCATAGTTTTTGCTTAATTTTATTATAGTAAAAGCATAAAATGATACATGCGAGCTTTTCTTAAAAAAAGTTTATCAAAAAAATCGACAAACCTTTTTTGATCCGTTTTAACTTGACTCTAACAAAAATTAGCACTTTTAAAGCTTAATATTTCGCAAATGGATCCTTCAATCCACAAAATGGTATAAAAAAAAGACATCAAGACTTTACGTGTAGGGGACGAACCCTAAAAATTTTTTTTTTCATGTTTATATCACTTTGTCGGTGTAGGTATGTATATGTAATTATGTATACTCATGCCAAGTTACAGCTTTCTAGTACAGTGGCCAGCACATCAAGCTACTAAAATCTGTCAAATTTCTTTAGTAGATTTTAAACTTTATCGCTAAAGCATTAGGTTCAAGTTTGATTGGGAAAGTTTGACAGTTTTGGGTAGCTTGATGTGCTGGCCACTGTACTAACAGTCCCTGCGCTAAGCCGGGGACAGAAAGACAGACAGACAGACGGACATGGCGAAACTATAAGAAGGGTTCCTTCTTGACTACGGAACCCTAAAAAAGTCCTAAACATATTAGAATTCTTTAAATAACTATTATTTAAAAAAAATCTGTGTTGGTAAATTTGTGAGTTTTTCATAAACGTCATAAAAGATGGCGTTGCAGGTTACTAAACTTTTTTTTTGTGAAACTGCCGATACCGTGCCTATCTTTCCAAAAATATAATAAAATAATATTGAGCGAAATTGCATTCCAGAGTTTTTCGTATAAGGCCCTGTATACACATATGTTTTTCTTGCAGTGAAAAAACTACGGTTTATAAGTCGTGTATAGGCAGGGCCATAGCCAGGAATTTATTTCCGGGGCGTCAGGGCTATTTTTTTTTGAAAAAAATAAAGTAAGTACCTATTTCTGATTTCAGAGAAGTTAATTAAAGAGTACTAAAAAGAGAGATTTTTAAAAAGAGGATGATTTATTGTTATTTTTAAACAGCATTTCTAATTTGTTTTGCGGAAAAAAAATAATTTTACGATCTTAGACATTTTAAGTCTGAATTTTAATTGATAAACAGCTTATCAATTTCAATGAAGTCCTTTCTTTCTTCCCGCCAATTTCCAATCATAACCAAAAGCAGTTGGCATACCTAATGAGGCCACTATGGAAAATACAGAATGCAAAGCGAACGAAGCGAGCTTGAATTTTTTTGCATCCCACTATGAATAAGTAAGGTTTTCTTTCTCTTTGACCGTTCATGAAAGAGAAGTAAGTTTATTGACAGGAAGTTTATTGCAGGAAAGTTTGTTTGAGAATTAAGAGTATGTAGGATGCAAGAGCGAGCGAAGCGAGCTCGAAAACTTTAGCACCCCGCCCAGGGTAGGATAGGTTCTCACAGAGAATGCTGAAGTTGCAGGAATTCATACAAAGTCAGAATCGATGGAAATACAGTATTTAAGCGTAATCTTATTGCTTTTGTAGATTATAAAGCAAGCTATGCGAAATAGATTACCTACAATTTATTATCTGTATTAGAGTACGAGGTACTCTAGGGGGGGTCGATCTCTGGATTGAGATTCTGCACCCTAATTGCGTAAATCACGATCTATCACAATCTGGATCGGTTTGAAACAGATTGCTAATCCATTGTTTCATAAGTTCGAATAAAAAAATCTGCTCTACAGCGTAAATAACGCAATGAATGTTGTTGAACTGTCAAAATGAAACAGATTAGTCGGAATCGTTTACGAAAACGTTTTACGAAAGTAGATAGCTGGTTTCCCACTTTTCGAGTTTTGAACCCCCAAAGCCCCCCTGTGTGTAGGCACGGTCGTCAGTTTTGTATGGATCACTATGGAAGCTTGTTGACAGACACGTTTTTTGTACGGCGCGGTTTATACACCGTTCCGTAAAGAAGCCGTGCTGTGTACAAAGGGCCTAAGGCGACTCCATGTTTGAAAGTGTGAAAAGAAATGCTTTCGTAGCGACTCGCCTTTTCAATGCTATCGCTATTCGTCGTCATCGTTTGAGCCAGCCCCTAGCTTTACTTTTAGGAAAATGATTGAAAGTATGATATATTTAGAAGTGTCGTTAGAAATGTCATCTTGGAGCAAATCCAGACTGGCCCAGACATAGCGGGTAGACTAAAATAATGTAATTTAAATGTAGCAAGATTCCTACTTTGACGGGGTATATCTTTAAACCAAATAAGAAATCTCCACTCTTGTTGTTAATTTATGAAAAAAATATTAAAGCTGGTAGAAAGACACGTAAAAAAGAAGTTGGGGTTAATCATGGCAGCTGTAGGTTGTAGGTAGGTACCTCCTTGGCCACCTACCCGGGTGTCCTTCATACTTTTGTCGGGAGCTGGATAGGTAGGTACAAGGTGAACATACTGAATATTTGGCAAGGTCTAATTTCGTCTCATTCCTTTTTGTTTTGCTTTGCCTTATCCTGGGTTTAACCTCATTTCTTATTGTTTTTTATTGTTACTGTTAACACGAAAGAAATAAGTTGATTGTTTAAATGTGTGTTAGAAAATTTTATGGATTAACAATTGAATAATAAAAACAATGTTTTTATCAGTTACAATATAATATACAGTAATGAATGGCCTTGTATATTGTATAAAACCTTTGGGACGTGGAGGTAAAATTGTTTTGTTAAATATTCGCATTGTTATTTAACTTCTAGTACTCTTAGCTGATTGTTTAAGAAGACTGTGCAATTATTTTCTGATCCCTGCACAGTGTTCACAAACGTATTGCACGGGTGTGGCCTCTCCATGAAGTAATACAGTAAGTAGTAATACAGTAAGCCTTGAGCTAATTTCCCTACTTTTTCACAATCGTGCCCTTCCCGATAGATAACTTTATTAGGTCAATACAATTAAGTAATATAGATACTTTGTGGCCGGTAAGAAAGTCGAACAAGATGATTGTTAGTCATGTGTACTATTCGTATGCAACGAACACTTGCTGTTCGATATCCACAATCCATAATTATTTATTCGTGGATATAGAGCGTGAAATAAAGCATTCAGGCAAAACAAGAAGTAAGTAGGTATATAGGGGCGCAACGTGTTGGCGGATTCTCAGTCGTTAGTGACGAGGCTCGCGGGCAGCCGGGCGACTCCCGTGAGCGACCTCGTGTATGAGCTACCTATCGACACAGTTAAAGGAATTCCTATGTGATGTTAGTAAACAAAAAGTGTATAAATAAAAAGCGCGGCGTGTTCCCTCTGTCAGTCTAGTTGTGAAGTTAAGCTGGCTACGATGTCTCTTCCGGGAGTTTTCCTTTTTTCACACTACGTAGAGAGCTTTTGGGTAAGTTTATTACGTATCATTGGAAATAAAATTTTATCGCCTTTACTCACGGTTCCCTATTATATTTATGGTCAGTATATGGTTTAATCTTTTTAATTTTTAATAACGCGTAAGTACCAAGCGAGCAAGCACGTAAGTAATTATTTTTTTGCACTTAATTCATAGACTGCGGTCTGCGTCTGAAATGGGTAACATAAGTGCATGATCCAGACTAGATTGAAAATACTATGCTTACCTATCATAATATGAACGAGTTTTTATTTAGCAATTTAACATTATAAATAATGTTATTTATTTTATTTATGTGTCTACTTTTCTCTGCTTTATCCCGGACACAAAGATCCAGCCGAGGCATAAAGTGTAAGAAGTTACGGCTGCAAGTAGAAAATATACATTATTCAGACATTTTTCTTGCGAATTATGAAGCGCTACGCCTAGCTTGCGTGTTTTGGAGAAGTTATGTTGCAAGTTAATTTTTAATAGATGTTTTTTCTTCAGATGAATGACGCGAAAAAAGGTTTAAATTGTTGCATGTAAAATTTGCCCTATACGTTGTGAAAAGAATAAGGTAATCCAAGGTGCTCGCTTAATGGGCGCAGTTTGGTTTATGAGGCGCAATTAATTTATAGAAAGTTTATAGAATTTTTACTTCGGTAAGCATTTTAAATGAAAAGTCTGAACTGTGGTACTAAGTAACAATGCTTGATCCACGTAATGCAGGACCTACTGCTAACAATTAAGTAAACTGGGTAGTTCATCCATAACTGAAGTTACGGTTGAAATACTTTCGTAAAGTTCACAACTTCCTTCGTGTCTTCGTAATTGGTTGATAGTTTCTGACCTTTATAGAAAAAAACTATATCATTAAAATGCAAATAGCGACCTATATTTAGAGTTAACCCATATTTTACTTCATTAATAAGAATTAACTACATGCAGAAGTTCTTCTTTATTGAATACCTAAGGATTTTACAAAACCTTTTGTATTCGATCGAATTCGAAATGGCAGACGGTTCTCGTTTTGCAGTCGAATTCTTGTTTTACTTTTGCTATCAAGAAACTTGGATAGCTTAATCGGAGTGAGCGAAAACTGTGAGGAGGATTTATGTGGACTGAAAATGAGTTTTTCTGTTAGTGTTGAGACGTAGTAATATTGTTGTGGTGCAGTGCGCTGCTGTCGCTTCCTATTGCCAAACAAGCGTTCTCGGCAGCTTCAGGAGTGCGTGAGACTGACTGACCGAGACGTTGAATATTCAGCATTTGTTCACTCATCGCTATATATTAATATTCAATCGGTCGCTTGCTCCTGCCTCTGATTCAAGGTTAATTTTTTACCCGGTACTAATTAAGAATAATTGCGAACGATGTTTTAAACGATATTAGTTCGTCGCACAAGATTGATTTAGAAAACAGCGATTGCATTTAAGTACTTAAGTATATCTAGTAAGTAGGTACCTAAGTATACCTAGTTAATATGGAACTTGCATTGGCTAAAATGTTGTATAAATTAATTCTAGTTTTCGAAAATAAACAAGTAAAAGTAGTTATGAGGTAAAACACGGGTGATGTATTTGGTGGTATCACGTGCGACAGTTCGTTTTGGAACATGTGTTGAGAGCCGTGACCGGATGTTCATCAGCGTTATTACCCTGTCTCAAATATCTAGAGACTTTGATGGGTACTTACAATTAATTTATAGTATTACATCATAGGTTGCCCCATTATTATTATGTAATTGCGAATTTAGCGCCAAACATTGTCGTATTTTAGTTTCAGTTCGAACGATTTTGGAATTTTGGATGCCAAAGAAACAAGACTTGCTTCTAAAGTTTAGATTTATAGACAGGAATTTGTATCTGAGTTATGGCCATATATGGTGTGTGAACTAAGCTAAAGTGTAAATAAAGAAAACAAAGATATAATCATAACTACCTAATAAATTGAGCCTGCAAATTAATATGCCCGTAATAAATCCATAGCTCCTTTTCGATCACCAATAAAACCACCTACATTATGATCGCACTTTGTGATTTTGTTTTTTTGCTGCTTCAGTTTTGCGGTATCGATGGCCTTCCACAACTGGTTAGTTGGCTAAAACTACCCTATTAGTATGATAATGGATTGCCGAGTCGGGTCGTAAACCATCGTCGGTACAAAATTTTGTATCGCCGATGACGCGCTTGCCATCGACCTACTGTTCGCCTTGAACCTCATACAAGGACAAGTTATTTATTATTCAATTAAATGTATTGTAAATGTTATTGTTTTTCGTGTTGATTAGATTAGAGACGTTGTTGGTTATATTAAATACAATGTATCTAAATATAATGGCGCTATGTTGGGGCTGTTTTATTAAACCTGCTATGCAGTTGGGGTGCCCACACGCTCTTTGGAATCTAAACATAAAGAACTGTATTGCATTAGATATTCTCAATCAAAGTAAAAAAGCTAGTTTGTCAGCTTTGTTTGATTGACTTCTGCGAAGCTTATAGGTCTTGGTTCTTGTTTGTGTTGGTGCTTGCTTGCTTCCATTGAGACTATTTTTAATCTAGTTAATAATCTTCTGCGTAGTTTTGTAACATTTCAAAATATGACAACTGGTATCGTTCTGATAGTTTTGATTTTCGTTTGACCTTAAAGATTATAAGTACTAGGTATATAACAATACAATCTTTCATAGGTAGATATTATTATATCTACATAATATGCAAATAACACATGTTGCTGGCTCGTAGAGTAGACCTAATCTGCAGAGTATTAAACCAAAATAGCCCTCGTTAGCATTATGCCTTCGCACAGACGCTATGGCATTTGAAAAGTGGGTCCTTGAACGCTATCATTCTAAACAAGTTCCTTTGCACCAAATTCTCAAAATGTGATAGGCAAGTTCACGGTAACAGTCCACAGAATCTTTTTGTCTTAATATCGAGTCTCAGTGTGTGGAAGTCACACGAAGGGAAGCAGACGTATGTATAGTGTTATAGTGACACATATCCGATGCGGCGAGACGACCGGGACTGGTCGGCCTTCGGGGAGCAAAACGAATCGCGCGCCGCCCTCGGCCGCCCGCGCCATCGCGCTCTGCAGGGAAGCACACTGTCTATACTAATCTACCTACCTACAATCTCCAATTATATTTGATCTGAAAGTTCTTAACCTCACAGTCGTCTTGATATTTCATTGAACTCGTCAATGAATGTCATATCAACTGTCATTCACTATGAACTCCATCCATGGTTCATCCCAACGCATTTCAATGACAAATGTATTCTTTTGGCTAAGTATTGAACTTCAGACGTTACGAGTCATTTTATAATTATGTTGATGTCACTGTTTTTTTCATTTCGTATTAGCATGAGAATGAGTCCTAAAATTAGCTCCGAAACTATCAAACATCAAAATTCCTTATTGCGTTCAATGACTTTAATTTGGTGACATACTTGAATTGAGTTTTAATATCGAGGAATTCATAAAATTCTTATAATAAACTACTATTGTCGACATTCTTAGTGGCAAATAAAAGACATTCGCAATTAAAGGTCATAGTGTACCGCTGTGTATCCTATTGATCCGAGGGATGCAGAAGTCGGTTGAAGAAGGAAGCTATACGATCACTAAGTATAGATATGTTTATTGTCTCGAAGTTTAACCAGCTAGACTGTACTTACATTTGTAGAGCCTCTACGCCAGAGGCATTATGTAGCAGCGTACGTCTCTAGCCTTGTTGTGCTCAGTTTTCAGTCTGAGGTACCCTGAAAATGTCGTGTAGTAGAATAATTTATTCTAGTAGGTACCTAATTATAATGTCGTCCGAGCTACGTTCTTTTCTTTTTATCATGAATTCAAAATCATTATTTGCTTATCAATATACCACTGGCTAATTGACACTTTGATCTTTAAAATTAAAAAGAGATGATTGAAATTACTCGTCCATACCTATAATGAGGAGAAAATACGCCAACTTGCCTGACAGACGATCTATGATAAACGAATCTGGTTTTGGCAAATTGGACTGCTTTGTGAATACTTGCGTACCTACTTTTGTGTAGGTATTGTATCCCAAGTATGAGTGATTATTTTGTACGAGGCCGGATGCTAATGATTGATTGGCTTTGATGTTACATTTTCACTAATTATAAGTTATTACTGGATAAATGTTTTGGCACTTCACTACCTAGCATCATCTTGCAGAAAACTGGGTGAAACAATACACCGGACTCTGCAGATAACTTGTCATACAGAAAAAGTTTTATATGTATTAATCTACGCCATACTTCACATAAACCGCCGCAGATAGGTCCAAAGTAGGTACTTCGCTCTGATGTCGATAAGTGATGAACATTAAGGATGCAAGTTAGTCTCACAACGACGGGGAGTAAGGAGCGATGGAGTGCAATCAATTACAGCGACGATGAACCGCGTGAACCGGCCTCAATAAACGCGGAAGAGTCGATGCAGCTGACAAAGTGACGCGACGCCTCCCTTCGCGGCGTTATGTAAATTATGTGCAAGTGCACGCAGATACTATGACGTCAATGCTGAAATATCACAAAGAACAAAAACATGAACGAACTTTTGAGGAAGTTTAAACTGCAACGAACTTCATTTGTGGTGGCTAGCTCAGTTTTTTGTTTGGTAATGTCCATCGGAACTAGCAACTCCTTGTTTAGTTTTTGAATGAATTAACCTTAGGCAGTTTACTCCAGCTACAAGGTAATGCTTATTTAAAACCTAACCTCATCTAAACCACATTCAGATTCAAAAATATTATGATTTCATAATATTACCACAAAGCTGACTAAGTTATACATGCATATTTTATTTACTCACGCTATGCCTACTGAGTTAACGTAAGATTTTTTTTATTATTTACTCTGATAATACATACATTATAATCGTTTGTAGGCATGTGTATCATTCTTAATTCATTGACCTTTCAAAAGTGACTTGTGAATGAAGGCTAATTGTTTGGAATTGATTTACATTATTTACAGAATTTGGATAAATTACATACCTTTAGAGAGCTTTCATGTTTTATAACAGCTTCTGAGAACAGAAGGCATGTTTAAATTTTCTAATAAACCCTTGGATTGTGTATTCCACTCGCGCATCGTTAGCTCCCTACTGGTGAAACCAAGTTCCAAATTATGGAAAGGGGGGAATAAGAATATGCATACTTACTCCACATTGGTGCGTCAATATTTATTTGCAATTTGGAATTTTCGGTAATTTTATCAAGTCGTAGATTGGGTACCTGTTTATTTTTGTCCATTCAATGTCTTTTGGATTTCCAATCAATAAAACAATCAAGATTACGATGAAACTTACAAAATTTAAGAGGAAGGTACGTACCTAAGTAAATAGGCTAGGCAGATAATGTACCTACACATCAATTTTTTTTCAAATTACGATCTTTAGAGACCATTCTTTATTAGTCTTTCTTTTAACAGCACAGGATAACCTTCTGACTCTAATTTAACTTATTTAAAACATTTAAGAGAGCGTTTTTAATTAAGAGAGAGATACGAGTTATCTAAGAATGCTAATAATTAAGCGTAGGTATGGAATATCTATTTGTTATTGTGTTACAAGTAGGTACATCAATTTCGTCACCTGGGTAAGTACGTAACCTACAGAGTGAGGACATCTAGAAATAGTGTCTTATCCAATGTCAAGTGTTTGCTTGTAGGCACCTACATATTTGTAAACGTTTCAATAAATATTGAAAAAGTGCAAGCTATGATGAAATTATGATATCGCAGCATTACACATCGATAGAATGGCGATCAATGTACAAATACATTCTTATTAAATGCTGTTTACATCTCCAAAAACTATTCGATTGATGTGAAAACTTAACTAGTCAAGTTGAATAACTTGGCTTAGTTTTTTAGTTGACAAGCAGTTCAGTTACACCATTATCTTCAAAAAATAGTTTATATAATATACAAAAACATTTAGTTACGAAATTGACTTTGAAATTGAAAATCATATAATCACAGCGTCGAATTTAACGAGGTTTTTGACCCAGGTAATTTCTTTGTTGAAAACAGAAACGTTATAGATAACATAACCATAAATACACTTTATCAATTCGCTCTTTGGAGATAACCTCGGTTAAAGAAATATTTGGAGGAGAGACGTTAGAACTGACATATTTTTAAATCTTGGTTTTGTTAAATGCCTAATTTACACTCAAATCTTCGAACTAATTATAGTTATAAACACTTCATTAAGTTAATTTGTCATTTATAAGCAAATGGTTGGGTTTCAGACACACGCAGATAAAATGGAAGGATGACTTCATGTTATCTGTTTACAAAGTATTTCATTTCCGCCACACCCGTACCTACGGATTATGTAGCAAGCGACGAGGAATTTGCCAAAATATTTTGCAAAAGTACAAGGAAGTTTGTAATGTTTACCCATCGATATGTTTACACAAAGATAAACGTTAGGGAAAATATTTTTAAATTATGTCTATAATTTGTAGATTAGCTCCTGACAGAAAACTGGCAAAACGACGAAGGCATAAAAACGAACGAGAGAGCACGAAAAGCATATTTAATTTATTTATGACCACACCACCACTTCAAATATGAGTAAGTGCATAGACCTAATGCATCTGTTGGAATTTGTCTAAGCATAATAATTATAGTTTTCTCGAACTTGATACTAGGAGTCTTCTCTATGTTGTCTAGAGTCATTAAGCTCTCGTAGACCCAGGCAATCAGACTCTGAGAAATAAATGACATATTGAAATAAAACTTAATGATGACTTTGTGTCTGTCGATTCAATGAACATGTAATTGTTGATTCAATACCTGTTTCAGACAATCACCGGTGAGTCATTTGCATTACCGGTATAATCACAATTATTTTGACTACAGACAAGTCCTAAGTAGTATCGATTGAACGGAACGTTTCAGAAATTGTAAGACTTTGGAAGCTGCGCAATTGACTTCGCTATTGTTTCGAGTGACGAAGAGGTCGGTCTCTTGAGGGATCGTTCACGAATTTAGAGCACTCGAGGATGCAAAGATAGTAAAAACAGAGAATATACTGTTTATTTATTTGATTATTAACCGTTTTATCTTATCTCATTCTCCATACGCCGCGTAACCAAAATGTGTGCTGGCGTCTTTGTTGGAACTGAACTGTCCTTCAACTTACATTAAGTTCATTCCACATCACTTTGCACCTGAGCGAACTGATTCATATTATTCACATAAACAACTTATTTGTGATTCAAATGCTATTTAGTGTATGCTCCAGTAAATACATTAAGAATCACTAGGTAATGCGATTAAGAACAGTCACTGTCTGGGGTTGTGTCTGTTTGTTACTCATCACTTTTATTACTTTTTAGAGAGTGTATTTGTAGAGAAAGTGACGTAATAGGTAGATACAATGTTAGCAAGCAGGCTCTTTCCTATTAAAGTAAAAGGTTGAGTTGTGATGCGGTTAGCGATTCCGTAGGCGTGTCCTAGGCAACCTACATCTGCAGTGTATCTGATCTAATGCAATGGCGCACAGGACCTCTAGATCGTTAAACCTGATGGTACAATTGCAAATATAAATAGACCCCATGAGAAAACCATCTTTTTCTCTTTATTCTTTTCTACAGACAACATTTAGAATGGTTCGTCTTTGCGTGTGTAATAAAAGGGTATCTAAATAACTTTTATTAACACGGGAAAAAGAAATGATTCAGCCTTGGTAATTAGTTTGTGGTGCGGAGGTTATTATTTGTTAGACAACCATATAACAAATATCAGCCAGGTCCAATATAGGTCCTTTTTGGGGACTGTTGAAACTATTTACTAACCACCCTTACAGTACCTATGAGGTTGTTAGCTTATGGAATGCTTAGACACATTCACCAGCTGAAGCAAGGCAATTGAAGTCTATGAAGCAATCATGCGAAAAACTGGCCAATCGATATACACTTACTAACACTGTAAGCATTTTCTTGTATGTGGGCCACGTTAGCAGGCCTAGTGGTTCTACGTACGACGCAAGGTATAATTAGCATTAAGTAGCGCTCGCTATGAAAAACATCCCCACGTCGACGCCAATGTTCAATTACAGATGATTTTGTATTACCAAGGCTCGTGATTTTTTTCTCATAGGTACCGATGATAGAGGTCTGCCTTTATGAGATTAATGGCGTGTATCAGCCATCCTGAAAAGTTAGCTTAGGACCATATAACGCGCCCGGTAGTAGGAGCTTGTCTGCTAGATCGATTGAATAGAACAATGGAATAGATGATGAAGAGGTTAGCTAGATTGCATTGGGTGGAAGTGGTGTTATAGGAAAACTTTCGAAACCTAGATTTCCAGCAGTGGTCTGCCTTAAATTAAAATAATCGAATTTCTAATGTAAACATGTTATGCTAGGCAAAATTAAACTCTCATTATTTTTTCCAGCTTTAGTAAAAAAAACTATAAACAACGTCCTATTTGTCTCATTTGTTGAGTATCCGGTTGAAATTAGTAAATATCTTAATTTATCTTAGTTGACCATGAACTGAACAAACCTTTCAATAACTACTTCACTTAATACCTACAAAGGATAAGAGTGATTTTCAACAAGAGCGTAAACTGTGCTTTCGTATTATTATTATGTATTTATTTATGTTTGTATCTGTACTACAGCGGACTAGTTATGCAGGAACATACAGCAGCCATGCATGCACCTCATGTATATGAACGGTAATAAATATTACTTTGTAGTGAAAGGAAAAATATTTAAGAAGTTGTCTATAAAGTTTTGTTTGACTCTCATATTTTATGAGGGTAAAAAAATAAGAATGTACGTATCTATGTCTCATATTTGCAAATTTATACCAAAGGCAGTAGCAACTACTGCTTCAATTTGATGTATGGCCGTTGCATGTCGGCGGTCGCCACATTGGGGGGAATTGGATTCCTTTCGATACATACCCATTGTCGTAACTAATGCCTTTTTTGTATTGCTCTGAAAAATTACAAAGACATTGTAAATTCGCAACAGGTTTGCGAAAGTTGAACTCCCGTTAAGTTCCAGTACCAGTTAAGAATTCTTGTGAAATGCGGGATCCGTTAAAATGGCAATAAAAACTTGTGCCACCAGCATCGCTCGATACTTGGAGTGATAATTTCTCACATATTAAGCTGTCACTGAGTGCAGTTAGCTCCTGAGATGGTCGGCCGTTGACGTCGTGTCCGTTGCCGGCGGCCGCGTAATGTTACGTAACGAGAGACAGTTACGCAAAGCCAATGTCAAGAGCGCCGCGTCAACGTTGTACCATCGGCGCGGGCATCGGGTCCGCACACCCGCCGCACGCGCCGCACAGCGCGCCCGCACGCGGGGTCAACGACCACGATACCAAACAAAATCTTAAAGCCAAAACTTGAACTTGAACAAAGATTTGAAAAGCTGATATTGGCTTAAAGATTAAAAAGAATCGAAGTAGGTACACAAATACCGAGTGCGGTCAATAAACTTATGTGGACTGTTATTTTAGCTAAGTATAGCAATAGTGTGGTTTTAGGAATGTGTCATTTCGGATAACATCAACATACCCATAGTAACATCCTAGCGTTCAAAAATGTTGCTGATCTAGCCTCATAGGTGCTAGTTCTTTATGATAAACAGAATTTCTACCAAGGTTGCAACCTTAGGTTGGATTAGGGCAACGTTAGTGGAGAGATCAGAGATCTGTTTTGAACCGTATTCACTGATTGACATATTGTACCTATTATATTTACTTACATGGTTTTTTTTTTGGTTGCAGAGCGCGCCGCCGCCCTTGGTGGACTGGTCTTACGTGCCAACGCTGGTGCTGGCAGTGATCCTTGTATTAGTTGCAGCGACGGCGCTGGCTGCGCGCGCGGCGGATGGCAAGCATTCCTCGCGCCTGCCTGGACCGCAGGCGCTACCCTTCCTGGGCACTCGATGGCTGTTTTGGAGTAGATATAAGATGAACAAGCTACATGAAGCTTATGAAGGTGAGATTTTCATTGGAATGATGATTATGACTCTAGCATATAGCTCAAAAAGCAGTAAGGTGTTTTTTTATCAAGCGGAAGTCAGCAAGCAAGATTAAATTTAGGAAGCATTTGCTGTATACAATTAGGTAACAAGATTATTAGGTAAAATAGCATATCCACAGTCTATTTCTAATTAAAGTCAAGCAACAAAAGTAAACCAGCAAACAATACGCAAGCAACAACAAGCATTTTGTATAAGCAAGTATTAGCTGCTGCTGTAAAAAGGCTTTAATTGAATAAAAGGACAAGTTATTTAGATTTGTAAGTCTCTATGAAAGGCGACTAACAAAAGATATTTACAAGGCAGAGAGTGGAAACACCGGGAGGGGACGCCCTAGGAGGACATATGGTGACCTAATTGGTGATGATCTTAAGAAAGGTCAGGAGCGTAATACTCGCAACCGCGGCGTACGTGTATAACCAGGATGTATTCTGAACGTAAACGAAACAAAGCGAGTATGTAAGGAGCGTAGCAGGTAGCGTTCCATAATTTCTGCCTACCCCTATGGGAAGAAAGCGTGAGTTTATGTATGTATGTAAGCCTCTAAGTTATTGATTTTCCGTTAATATTCCTGCGGCAGTGCATTGAGATGTACGTACTGAGATGATCTGCCAATGAAGATGTCCCCCGAGATAACTGTCAGTGCCAATTAATGATGAATCTTTTCTAGAGTTTCTAATCTAGAATACTAGATCATGAAATAAACATAATAAGGTTTCGAGACTACTAAGTAATTCCGATGTCAGCTGTAAATAACTTGATCTAGTTTAAGAAAATTTATTTATAGTTCACTGTTTGTGCTATTTCGATAACATTATAATTAACACAATTAGGATGAGGAAAAAACACACAGATCTCAAAACAAATAACAAAAACAATCACGTAATTAATTATCCTATTCCTCTGAGTTAGTAGGTCTCGGGAAATATTTGTATTGCGGAGGAAGGCAGTGACTTTAATTATAGGTACTTATATTACTATTAAAATGTTTGAGTAAAGCTCTTGATAGAGCCTACCCATAACTTCAAGGTTCGTATCTGCCTAGCTTTTTCCCAAAGCTGTTGGGATCAGCTTCCAGTCTAACCAGATGCAGCTGAATACCAGTATTTTACATGGAGCGACTGCCTATGTGATCTGTGGAGATCACATAGGCAGTCGCTCCATGTTACCACATGTGTCCACCCAGTTACTGCGTAACACGATACCACTTGGTAAGACTGGTTGTCAGACTTTTGGGCTTCTGAATACCCGTAACGACTGTCAAAGATCTACGAATGACAGCCGGGACCAACGGCTTAACATGCTCTCCGACGCACTGAGGGGTCTCAACTCAATATGTAATGGATGGTCACCCCCCATCCACGGACCGACATTATCATTTAGCCACGAGCCCCCCTTATTAACCTGTCGCTGTCAAGACGCACGACTTCTGAGTTTTCTATCAAAATTGTCAAGGCCGGTGATAGCCAGCAGCGTCATCAAAAAAAAGCTGGCCATTTTGGAGACGCCTATTTCGATATAATGTATTTTTAATATAATTATAATATTTTTCAAAGACTTTTCAAATGCTTTTTTGGACAAATCAGTAAATTAACTATTTTTAGATTTTTATTTATGTAAAAGCTAGTTTACTATCACAATGAGAGATTTGCACACAGACATGTTCAGGCGTTACGGGCCGGTATTCGTGGAGACGACGCCAGGGGGTGCATCAGTGGTGTCCATCGCAGAGCGAGCAGCCTTAGAAGCCGTGCTTCGGGCGCCGGCCAAGCGGCCCTACCGCCCCCCTACCGAGATCGTGCAGGTTTACCGAAGGAGCAGACCTGACAGATATGCCTCCACTGGACTTGTCAATGAGTAAGTAAGACCTCTCATTCATTTAAGCTGGATAGGAGCTGGTCGGAATTAGCAAGGGCCTTTGAAAGAACTTTTGGATTGAAACGGCTTGGAACTGTTCGACTTTTACTATGGGGTCAACGCTGGTCGGCGCAGGCAATTTTCATACTTTTTGACAAGCGCTGGCATATCGGCGCTGGTTACCAGCATACTGTATAAGTACACCCTAAGAGGTGAGGACCTCTCGTCGAATGGCAGAATTAGCCTTAGAGGTAAGGCTAAGGCTGGCAAATGCGTTCTGACTCTGACGTCATCAGTCACCCAGGGAATACCGGTATCTATCCAAAAGCAATACATTAATATTAATGTGATTACAGACCATAAGCGTGACTAAAAGTTAATTGTATTAGTTTTTCTGTGGGTAATCATAACATTATGTTCGCATGACCACATCAACAGCAGTCAGCGTCTGTCTTAGTTTGAAACACTTTTTAATCTCAAGGTTTTTACCATAAAGTGCCTTATTTAGATATCCGAGAAGGTTATAAATAAGTTGACGGCCCGATTACATGTAGATAACGCCAATCATCTCGTATTTCAAGTCTAGAGTAATTGACATAGATACCTAGTTAGACTAGGTTATCTTTTAAGTAAGCATTCATTCACAGCGGGTGGCTTGACCTCGAGTCGGGGTTAAAGTAAGTGCCATTGTGTCCTGTGATCGTGATATTTTGGCAAGGCTTTGTACTCCTAGTCACGTAGACTACAAATATTATTGCGCATTTACATTGGCACATAGTCGAACGACGTTACGACGTTGCAATGTTGCTATTTCCTGTAAATGAAGTCTTTGTCGATAATACCTACAGTTTCATCATTTTTCAACAACGCCTCATCAGTTTTGATTACAATCTAATTTGTTGTTCCTTTTGAAACTGTTGGTACTTCATAGCAATAAGGATTAGGATCTACGTCGTATAAACAGACGCTAGATCGTAAACCACATTTAGAATAATGTTACTACTAAATGATCTAATAAGATACTGTCATGGCCAAAGCTCAAAGCAAATGTATGCCTGTCAAAAGGAGATATATATTTGAAGAAGGTTACAATTTGATAAAAGGAAATTACCAAGTGTGCCTAACTATTATTGCCTAAATCAGTAGCGTGCAATTTATAAAACGATCACGTTTATTCGGCAGGTAGAGCTTTCAAGGCCCAAGTGAAGTTGTACATACATAGGTAGTAGCTACAGTTAAAGATCTGGGTAGGTTAAACGTTACTAAAATGGTAATAATAGTCCAAAGACGTTGCACGGTCAAGGTTGCAACTTTATGAGATATCGTGAGTTTCGTAATAGGCGTAAAAGGTTGATGTGAATTGTGAGGGCAGGTAGACAACAATAATCTGTGATTCGATTATGATTTCCTTCCTGAATATTTAGGGAAGTTCTTACAGACCCTCCGTCTTGCCTGAAAACAAAGGGTAGAAGTTAATGAGGATTATGCCTGCAGAGGATAATTTTCATTTCAGGACGAAGCTTTCAGACGAATTACACGACACTACTGAATCTCTATCTCTTAATTTAAGAATCTGCTCCTCCTGTAGCTTAATTTCTTAATCTTTTTCAGACAAGGCGAAAAATGGCATCATCTTCGTCGCCATTTGACCGCGGAGCTGACAAGTCCCAACACAATGCAGGGCTTCCTTCCCGAGCTCAATAATATTTGTGATGACTTCCTCGTCCTTCTGGACTCTTGTCGCCGGAGCGACGGCACCGTCACTGCTTTTGACCAACTCACTAACAGGATGGGACTGGAGTGTAAGTAAAATATTTTGTAGTTTTATTTTATACTTTGTCTATTCACGGGACCGTTCTTGGTTTTATCATGAGACGCCATCAGATAGCACAGGAACTACAATGATATAAAGCAGGAAGCAACTGACAGACAGATGAAAACTTTCAAAGCAAACGACACGGATATTGGTGTAATCGAGGTGCTCTACTATTCAATTTATAGTTGTGTTGAGAAAGAATCATAGTAAATTGTTATTGACCCTTCTAGATAATTTGATCGTCTGCCGTCTTGTGTAGACATTGAGCAAGCATGAGTCAGACATGCGTTGGAATTTAAGATAAAAGTTGCGTTAGTGACAACGTTAACCATTGCTAGCTCATAATGACCAACGAGTCGTGACTTTACTTTGTTAGGGAAGCTTTATGACAAATAATAATATCTTTGTTTCGCAAGCATTCGTCGTCTTTCGATTGAGATGAGAGAGATAATGATCTTAAGCATTCTAGTAGGTACAGTCACGAGCGAAAATATGTATACACTAAGTAATATTCAAGAACGAATTACTATTAAATTAAGAATGAAAAATTTTTGATGAAACGCACTGCTAAAAATAAAACTAGTTCAGTTTTATAGATGAACACTTCTTTGGTTGTCGCGTCGAAATTTATTTTGACTCTTTCTCACATCAATAGTTTGTCAAAAGTGCTTTTTATGTGCCTAGTTGAAATAAACGATTATACTTTCTTTTTTTAATAATACCCAGTAAACCATTTTTTATCTGCTCCCCCATGGAATGCGGCGCTCGTTCATATCTTACGAACGGAAGTGCTGCGTTCAAGCAACCATATCTCTTAAACGAATTGTCATAGAATCGATTTTGTCGTATCATTATTTAGGTAAACTTAACATCTGTTAGACGAGTAGATAAAAAAAGGTAGTTCCCAGGGGTGAATTTTGTAATAATCTTGATAAACTAAAAAACGAAGTAAATTTTAACGTTAAATTGATCTTCTAGCATTTATTTCAGTAAAATGCAGCATTTATTGTTACTTGAGTTATTTAACCCATTGTTAATATTTTCATGTTTTCAGTAAAAAAGTATTTTTAACGATAATTGAGCTTTAATTTCTAAAAAATGTTTGGGATTTAAGTATGCACGCTTCATATACGGCGATCAAAACACAAAAATGGCTGCCATTCAGGGGGCGTTGCGGTACGAACCCACATGTAGAATAATTTGATTGATAAAATAGGGCAAACTATCAGCCCTTTAAGTTTGTACAGTCCGAAACCGGACATAGAATAGATCCCAAAGGGAGACGTACAACTAGGTGGTTGCGGTTTGTAGGTGTTGTGTGACATGACAGGCATCGACATTAATTGAGATCGCATGCTTTTCGAGAAGAAGAAAGGTAAGAAAGGCTGACCCTTTCACCTTCACAATATCGGTCTAATAATTTGGAAGCGATAGAATAAGACTTATGAGTTGTATTACAAAACATCTTTTAATCAAATTATTTAGGTGCTTCCAGTCTTGTACTTTGAAATGTGTTTATCAAACAAATGCATCTAATAAATTAATATCGTGTTCTGTCGCGAGGAGTTCAAATGCTAAGTCAGTGGGTCTTAAATAGATTCAGACATAGAGTTGCGATAATAGTGACGAGAAAATGACGTCCGAAGAGATAAGAATGTGGGTCATATGTGGAAGAAAATAGCGTTAGACGGCCAACGTACTCGCGTGCGTGCGTCGCGAGGAATGCAACAATCAACATCAGAAATGCATTATGAAATTGTACACTACACCGGATTACATAGAACCATTCTCTGCTGCGTTCAATGGAAGCTGTCGCGTATCTCACTCCAAATGTTTTTTGTGGTCACATTCTTGGTATCGGGATTCATGGTTAGCCATTTATTCTTATTGAATTTATTCTGTTCGAATTCTACAAAGATACTACAACATGGATTTCCAAAGTAAAAGTTTAAATGTGAAAGGGATGAATAACATTATTTTCTCGTACGGACGATTATGTGATTGTTGTGTTTCAAAGTTTATACGAAAGGAGTAGCTCCCTAGTGTAATTAATTCTAATTGTATGCAAGAAGTTTCGTTGTCGTTTGTGTGTTTAAAAAAACTGAGACGTCCTATTGAGATAATCAACTTTCTTTTTGTCTGACTAGTGTCTAGTTTCTGTTTGTAAAGTTTATCTGTAATTAGGTGGAGCCACGTTTTGGATGCATCTGTTGGAGAATTTTGGTCTACACTCTACGGTAAACAGGTTCCGCTCGGGTGGGATTGTCCCGTATTGGGAACATTCGTCAAATGCTGTAGAAGCGTGTGAAGAGATAACGTAGACAGTCATCGTAGTCGAACTTGTACAGAATTCGGAAGTAACGTGTAGTCATACTGTTACAGCGGTATGCGGCCTGATGCTGGGCTCAAGATTAGGCTTCCTGGAGCGTTGGATGTCGGGTCGCGCGGCTACCCTCGCAGCAGCCGTCAAGGCACACTTCAGGGCTCAACGAGACTCCTACTACGGCGCACCGCTATGGAAGTTCGCACCCACCACACTCTACAGAACATTCGTCAAGAGCGAGGAAACCATTCATACGTGAGTTAGTTTCCCTATCTTAATAATGAAGCAATGTGTAAATATAGTAGTTACGACTTACGTTATTGACTTTGTGATTGATGGGCTATTACTCTCAATGCGTAGACAGTGTTTTTATAAGATACAAGACTGTTATACATTGTGACATTGGACGATGTGTACCTACAGATAAGTATAAATATACAGTACCTTATTGTTTACCGAACGTTCAAGTTCAAATTGAATAGGTATCATTAGTGAGCAAGTTTCAAAATGATGGCTTTATGCCGCCGAGCTTTTACGTCCTCTTTTAGATTAATCATCCCTTTGAATAAATTGAATATGATGCATAAGTAGGTATCCTTGAACTCGCCCGAGCTTTAACGAGATGATCCATAATTTATTTAAGATAAGTTAGGTTCTTCCTTAATCGAGCCTCTTAGCCTTGACCGATTTTTGTTCAGTAAATAGACGAAGGTTAGGAAACTTTTTTGTGGCTGTTACTTTGGCCAGACAGCATTGCCGCTTTGTGCATATGATGAATCAGCAACAAAAGCGCAACAACAAAACACAAAAAAGCTTTCAACCTTGACGTCTAGTTTAAGAATAGTCTGGGTCTAGTCTACATAAAACCTTTGTTGAGGATTTTTTATAAGTTCCGTTTATTATACAACGTGTAACGTTAAATGCGCAAAACCTGAAAATAGTTTGATCAGAATAACGAGCAGAATCAATTAAACCACTTTTTAAAATAGGTCACATTTAAAAAAAAATCTTCAATAAAAACGTTGCCGTGTCTATTTATTAATAGGTCGAGCCATCACATTCTCAAACCCGCCAAATTAGGTAAACAAACACAAATTGTTGTCCACCAATTTAAATTTGCTCATACGCAGGATAATAATAGCTTTTGTTTCAATGCAAAGAATTGCCAGTAAAACTAAAACAGCACAACCTTTACAATTTTCCCCCCACTGAAATAGGTCAATTGAATTAAAAATCTGTTGGGGTGTCTGAGGTTTTGCGCATTTAACGCTACACGTTGTATAGCTAGTTAGGATAGGATATTTGATATCCTAATAGGTATTTCGATTGCATAACCCAGATTCTAGTCTTATCCTCAAATCGCATAATTATAAATACAGTAAAGCAATAATAAAACCAAAATGTTGGCAGGATAGTATCGGAGCTGATGGAGGAAGCGAGGAACAGGAGACAAGGCACTGCCGACGATGACGCCATGCAGGAGATCTTCGTGACAATTCTGGAAAACCCGGCCCTTGATATGAGGGACAAGAAAGCCGCAATCATTGACTTTATCACAGCTGGCATTGAGACGGTACGCTTACTAATATTTTAGGGAGATAAGCTTTCTGAACGCAGATGCTCTTCTTCTTCAAACTGTGGTCAAATGTTTTATTTCATCGAATTTTTACCCGACTACGGCAAACCTAAAAGGAAGGGCATTCGGATAAATATTCCTGGGAATTATCGCCTTGGAGGCTTCCAAGCTGTATTGCTCGCATTAAACAAGCCTGGTACGTCAGCCGCAGTTCATACTGAAAAAATAAGTAATTTACTTAACATCGCCGCGGCAGCCAAGGGGCTCGTGAGTAGTGACCAAATTTTGCGTTTTGACGATAATTTCCAGCATAGACTCAAACTCAAAAAGACTTTCTGGATTGACAAAGCGCATTTCAAACGTGAAAATACAGGATCCAAAATTTCAAGCATTCATCGATTCCTAGTTTAAGCTGGAATTTCATTCTCGGTGACGTGAGTAGTTGGCAATCCATTTTAGGTTATGGTCCTTGTCACCCGGTGCAAAACCAAGCTGCATGTAAAATCCTTCCTCAAACTACCTACATTTGTTCTTTTTTTTAACAGCTAGCAAACAGCCCCGTTTTCCTGTTATACTTAATTCATTTTAGGTTATGGTCCATGTCAACCGGTTCAAAACCAAGCTGCATGTAAAATCCTTCCTCAAACTACCTACATTTGTTCTTTTTTTTAACAGCTAGCAAACAGCCTCGTTTTCCTGTTATACTTGCTGAGCGGGCGGCCTGACTGGCAGCGAACTATTCGTTCCGAGTTGCCTTCATGCAGTTCCCTAACAGCTGAAGACCTTGCAGCTGCCCCGTCAGTTCGGGCAGCTATCTATGAGGCCTTCCGGCTGCTGCCAACTGCACCGTTCTTGGCCAGGCTTCTGGATGCGCCTATGACTATTGCTGGACATAAATTGCCTGCTGGGGTGAGTTGATATTTTTATTCAACAATATATTGTCCACAGTTACGGATTTTTAAGTGCCAGATCGAAAACGACGTAGTTGGTTCTTCTTTATAATAATCATAATCGCGAGTCGATCGATTGGACCTGTTATTTCAGTTTAATTTCGTCAGGGCTGGACCAAATCGAACTGATAATTTATATCAATTGTAAATAGTTATCCTTTTCTCTTTGCGATATCTTTTTTTTGCCTCATCCGATCGCGGACACATACTCTAATGCGAGGCTTTGTAATACTCTAAAAACATGTTTGTATTTCGTAGACATTCATCTTGGCCCACACGGGCGCGGCGTGCCGTCGTGAGGAGAACTTCTGGCGTGCTCGCGAGTTCATCCCAGAGCGTTGGATCAAACCAACAGCGCCTCATGCTGCAAGTCTAGTCGCTCCATTCGGAAGAGGAAGGCGTATGTGCCCCGGGAAACGCTTCGTGGATCTTGAGTTACATTTGCTGCTTGCTAAGGTATGACGATCAGCATTCTGATAGCAGACCGGTGGCTGAAACTAGGGTAGTAACGGGAGGCCACCTTAGGGGAGTTGGAGGCGAAAAAAAATAAGAAAAAAACCGGACAAGTGTAAGTTGAACTCGTGGTGAGGGTTCCGTACGATAAATATGTTATCTACCATGTTTTTTTATCCCAAGAACAAACTTAACAGTGTAGTTGAAAAACATGTTCTCCCTACATTCCAACCGCAAAGTTTGTCCGCACAATATTGAAAGATTTACTATGCTATTTTAAAACCATAGACTTCTTATAGGTTTTCCAGTAATATAAGTAAAGAACCATTCTCAGTATTTTTTTCAAAATTTTAGGCTGCGTAGTTTCGGTTCGGAGATAAGGGTGGGCCTATATTTGAGATCCTCACAACAAGCTCCTTCATTTGTTTTGTCACACAGTGCAGTTTGCAAAACTGTTTTTTTTAAATATTTCATAGAAAATAGTTTTGCGGCTTTGTTAGGTGATTTCTTAGAGTTTCATACAACCGGTTTAAACACACCAAGCACAGGGGGAAGTCGACTTCACTAAAAAGTTGCTCACTTGGTACTGGACCTGGCGGTGGCCATAACACGGTACGAAAAACTTAAAACTTCCGAGTTATTTCTCCATTTAACTACTATTTGCGGAAGTTACGCACATGCGGATGTGGAGCCAAGGTTCCAACCCTAGCTGAAAGTAGCCGCGGCACCTGCTACGTTGGTCTGAGAATCCTGCGCGGGTGTCGATAATCGCTAGGAGTAGACATTGTTCATTTGCTTCCTAAGGACCGTAGTTTTGCAATTCTTCCAGGCTGAAACTCTAGGAAATGTTTTGGGAACAGCCTTTTGTGATTTTTGACGTTCAATAAGTTCTGATTCTCAGCATATTTGAATCAATGATTTTTGAGTTGTATCTACATCTAGAATTGCTTCCTTTCTATTTGGATCTCCTAATCGTTTACTGCCTTTGAGGAATTGTCATTTAGGTATGACTTTTAAGGTCAGATAACATTTTCATTCTCTAGGTACGGTACTCATTTTGTTATTATTTTTGTGCACAGATAATGCAAAGATGGCGGGTGGAGTTTGATGGCGAGTTGGACATACAGTTCGACTTCCTGCTGGCGCCCAAGTCACCGGTGTCGCTGCGATTAGTCGAGTGGTAGTCGCACTCTTATCGTTAGCTACGTGCTATCGTTTTGTACTTCTGCTTCTTAGATCGAAGTTGTCACCTGTTAGATTATACAGATGGAGAAGGCGCTTAATATATTCTCATTACGAACATATTATGCGCATTTGTTCAGAGATGGCATTTAAGACCTGTGTTAGAAGCAACTAAGCATTATTTTAGCAGGGCCATGTATTTCCTCGTCTTCCCTGAATACTGCGATTGTATAATCAAGCTTTATAAAGACTAAAGATCGCCATTAACTTTAAAATTTGCTGTTTAATTTTAAATGACTGTAATAAAGTCCGTCTTATATCTTGCTATTTAATTTTAAGCGAGTGCTCGAAATGTCTTCCACTTGCTCAGTTAAGATTATTGACATTCGTCTAATTATATGCTTCTATTTAAGTAAAAAAGTAAATAAGCCTTATGTGTTGATCCGGATAGTTTTCATTTCTTCTAAGTAATTGTAACTCAGTTGCCATGCCAGCTCAGTGTAGGGTGCGTTTACAGGGTATTGGCAAAATCTGCTCAAATCGCACACTTCTTTCTAATTTGGAAAGAACTGTTCACAAATTATTG
This sequence comes from Eupsilia transversa, assembly GCA_914767815.1. Taxonomy (NCBI): domain Eukaryota; kingdom Metazoa; phylum Arthropoda; class Insecta; order Lepidoptera; family Noctuidae; genus Eupsilia; species Eupsilia transversa. The sequence goes on along the minus strand of OU611893.1, from coordinate 6,762,288 downwards.
TATAAGAACGTAATGTACGTAGAATACTGACCTAGTTTATAGCTACACAATATTATAAAAATATGGCTGTGTTAATATCAAAAACATATTTATATAAAATGTTATAACCGCAAATACCTCTTGTTATAAGACTGTACTGCCAGCACATGCATTTGTCAGGATTTTAATGCAATTTTTAATCTAAGTGTAAACATTTAAGTTAAGCATTACAAGCATTCCATTTTAAAATAAGTTTTTGGTAATACCAGCTTCGATATTTATAATAATATGATAAATACATTTGAAGTGGCCATTTCCTACGATTATTTTATAATGTAATATTTTTATGTTGACGTTAGTTGTATAGCAGAAATGTGGATGGTTCCATCCTTGTTAGCTTTTATTAAAACGGATTACTTTGTTTATCAATATATAGGAAACATACATAAATGAGGATATTGTTATAAAATATATTATATTTTGAAATAATAAACAGAACCTAATATTATAATAAATAGAATATTAAAAAAGAGATTACAACGTACCCGTGTTTTACTTGTTACCTCCTGACTTCTTACTTAATTAGTGGTTATTTTCATGTTAGTGGAAGTGTCCCTGTCTGGTGCCTACTGAAATCGAAACACCTATTCTTTCATGTTCAGCGAATCATGAGTCTTGTCAATCCACCTTGCTTCATCTTAACTTGGTTTCCTCTTGACGATTTTCGCTTAGCAACCTTCCCGCAAGGATCAGCTTGCTCTTTAAAAGCTATCAATTCGTCGACACTCATGATAACTGATCAGCCCACTTCAACTTGGCTTCTTAGCCAGCTATCATAGGTTCTTCTAAAACCAAAGCTCGTCGAGTTTTTAAATGACAAGCACGGTGTCCGATGGGATTTCCCATCGGCAAAAATTACGAACTTTCTTGACTATTCAATATGTGCCTTTTCCTGGCTTTGTAAGCTATGTAAGCTGTGACAAGTCTGAAAAATTTAGTCCAACAGGAATAAAGTATCGGTCCGCTTTCTTTTTAAATTGTGCCAACTAAACTGAATAATCAAAGTAGTGCATAACATCGAACGCCGCTACAAGTTCGTACCATCTATAATATACCATGCAGTATTTTCTCCAATTACTTCTCAATGAAGAACGAAGCCGTTCAATATGGAGCGCAGCAGTCCAAGCATTGCCTAAAGGGCGGCAGTTCTCATACTGCTAGTGATTGCAACACATGAAAATCGCTGCAGTTTTTCGAAGTCTCTTTGGGCTGTGCTTAGGTCTGTCCTGGGTCACCAGACCAGTGCGCGGTACCCGTTTGTGATAATTGGTCGGTAGGTGACCTTGGGGCTGATCAGTTCCTGCCAAGCAGTCGCTTGCACTGCCACAGGGATATGCTGGCTTTTGTAGTGATGTAGTTGGTGTGTTTTGCCCAGTTCAACTGTTTGTCCAAAAATATGCCCAGGTATTTAGTTTCAGTCGATAGGCTTAGGGTTGTTCAACGAAGGGGTATCCGTTATTTAAATAAGTTCTGCAAAACGGTTCTGAGGTTAATCTTGACTGGTGGAACTTTAAACATATCATAAGCTCCTAATGCGGTCTAAGTCGCGGTTCTAACAGCTTTAAGGCGAATGATACGCCCAGTATCACTTCTATAAAGAGTTCTTACTATTAATTCGTGACCTCTTGGCCGGTCTTGGTATACCTACAACTAGTAATGGAAAAAAAACTAACAAAGTAGGTTAAAGTTTTGAGGTTCCTACATATTTTATTGCGGTTTGTTACGAATGAACGTTACGATTTTCTGACGATAAAATATCTCTATTTATAAATACAATAGATAACAAACCGAGGTTTTGCACCAACTTGCGGTGAGATAGGTTATCAGTCTATTTGTATAAAACTGTCCTCTTAATAAAAACAATAACTAAACGCACATAATTACGTTAGCTGTGTATCAGTCAACATCTAATAATAACCTCTAAATTAAGTTGTTTTGAAAGATGAAGTTCTGTGCAAACTTAGCTTTTATGTTTACGGAGGCATCCTCTATGCTAGAGAGATATGCTCTGGCTAAGGACGCTGGATTTAAGGCTGTGGAAAGTGGATTCCCTTTCGGTTTGACGGTGGAACAAGTGAAGGATGCTAAGGAAAAAGCCGGCATTGAACAAGTGTTGATCAATTTGAAGACAGGTTTGTAAACGAGACATTCTCCTACTTTGTGGACTGAAAAAAGCTACAAATCCCTTGAATTTGTGATATTGTCTAATTTTTAAATGACCATAATTAGGTATCGTTTTTCAGGAGATGTAACCAAGGGAGAACTGGGAGTAACAGCAGTGCCAGGAAAAGAAAATGAATTCAAAGAAAACTTCGCTACTACAGTCAACTACGCTAAGGCACTAAAAGCCAAAAAAATACACATAATGGCTGGAAAGCTACAGGATGCCACATCACAAAACTGGGAGACTTATGAGAAGAATTTGAAGTATGCAGCTGAAATACTGAAGAATGAAAACCTCCTTGGAGTTATTGAACCTATTAATCAATATTCTGTGCCTAATTACTTTTTGAGCGATTTTAACAAAGGTAACAAACTTTACTTTTTATATCTTATGCAATTTAAGGAAGAATTCTAAGGTATCAATAATCAATACACAAACTTGATTATAAGAATAGAATAGAATAGAATAGAATCAAATTTATTGATTTTTTTACCCTTGATATTTTACTATCTTGATTGCAGTCAGTCATTCAATATTTATTCAAGTCCCATATATCTCTAGCCAATCATTTAATGTAGTGTTACTATTTATGTTTTAGCATTGGACATCATCAAACGCATCAACAGTCCCAACTTGAAGCTGATGCTGGATGTATTCCACTTACAACAAATATGTGGTGACATATCTCATAGCATCACCAACTTTATGCCCTATGTTGGGCATGTGCAGGTATGAAAAGAATATAATAAAAATGAAAATGCTGTTTGTTGATAAGCACATAACTTTAGAACAGCTGGACCGATTTCAGTATTTTTTGTTTAAAAATGTCTGTAATACTTAGTCCGAATTAGGTTTTTACAGAAAGAAAAACTTGAAAAGTTGCCAGGAAAATTAGTTCATTTTCTATAGGAATTTTGTATGAATTATTTGGACAAGTAAACATCTTTCGGGCCACCTAGTAGACTATAATAAGAACCTACTAATTTGGCCTATTACATAATACACAAAATATTTGATGAAAATACAAGAGAGTTGCTTTAGCAGTACCTAATTGTGAGAAATACCTGACTTTATAATCAAATCAATGCAATGTAATGGCATTGCTTGTTGCATGTTGATTTCTGTAACTTAGGATGTCTACGATCTACCTATATTTACTTAAAGCTACCTACTATGTAATGAATTATTTGGTGTGTTACACTGAAGTGTGAACTTTCAGTTCTGTTAGCAAAAAAGAGTCTGATTATTGATGTGTCTGTCTTAACTTCTTTGTATTTTTTCTGTTTTTTGTTTCAATATTGTGTGCGTTAACCTGGGTCAAATAAATGTGTTTTCTTTCTAACTAGTAATTTGATTGCAGATAGCTCAAGTGCCAAACCGCAATGAACCAGACACTGAAGGAGAGATAAACTACAAGTATGTTCTCACCCAGTTGGAGAACAGTGGTTACACTGATTGGATTGGTCTTGAGTACAAACCACTGAAGAATTCCAAGGATGGACTCACATGGGTCAAGAATTATGGCTATAGTCTGTAATATATACAGAATGGTGATAAATATTATTGTGTAAATATCATGTGTGTGATAGATTTATGTAAAGGAGCGTCCATCTTAGATAACTGAACAGTTTGGACACAACACTCAAACAGATTGAACCAATTTTGGTAAATAGAAGAGAAAGGAAGTAAAAGTTCCTTCGCAAAGCTCAAATAAAATTATGTATGTTTAATTAAATAAAATGTTGTTGATATATAAAACGTTTATTACTATGATTAAAATAATAATTAATGAATTAATACTAACTTAACAACTTCTATGCAAATGCTATGCGCCGTTAGTCTGGAACTGTTGCACCCAGTAATGTTTTTTCACAGCATCCAATGATAACCTCTCTTTGCTTGAATGTTTTAGGAGCTGCAAGAAATTAATTAAAATGTAATACTCCATCCATAAACATTTTTAGAAGGGTTAGGCTGGGTGGGCAAATTTTTACTTATATTTCATATAAAATTGGAGCTATCAATGAGTTTCAAACAAGTACTATTCTTGTTTTAAATTCTCTGATATATAGTGCTTATCTGGTTACTGTGAAACAGACTATTGAAATAGGCTCTTTCTCTCTCTATTTGACTAATATTTGTATAGTCTAAACTTGAATGAAGTTTTATTCATATAATGCACCTTTTCTACATGATTGTGTTTGAAAAGAAATACCAACCTTAGAAATAAGATCCTTAGCTCCTTCAGGTACGTAACTGGGGTACACCATATCCAAAGAAAGAATCCTGGCATAAGTCTTGTCTTGCCCCTCACTCTCAAACGGAGGTTTGCCTACAAGGAACTCGTAAAGCAGTACTCCGATGCACCAGTGATCAACGGACACATCATAGACTTCACGCTTGATCATTTCAGGAGGCAGGTAGTCTAATGTGCCACACATGGTTTTACGCCTGTAACAAGGAGAAAGCATTTTTGTTGTGGTTTTACAAAACAAAGCTACATGATTTAAGAAAATAACCTAACATACGCCTTGTTTCCCCGAAGGGTTGGGCAGAGGTGTAACCATAGTGCACCCACTATTTTTAAGTCCCATGTAATAGGGGGCAAGCCGATTGCCATCAACCAGGCACAATTCCAGACTCCGGACTGCTACTGAGATATTCTAGGTAGAAAAACCTAATATCACTTTGTCCGACCTGGGAATAGAACCCAAGACATCATGCTTAGCAGTCGCGCTTGCGATCACTAGACCAACGAGGAATTCAAGTCAAGTGGGCAGAAATTTTTATTGTAAACTGGAAATGTCAATGTAATGAAAATAAGTACACCACATTGAGAGACCATTGTAATGTTTATAAATTAGTAGACTTAGGCCCCTGTTCTTTGTTCAGCAAGCACTCCAATGGATGCCATATGGATGGTGGATGGTGTACTTATTTTTTTTAGACCCCAGCTGAATATGCTTTTTAGTGGTTGCCCAAAGTCAACAGGTTTCAATCTGAAACTTGTCCGTAATGTATCTTCAATAAATAAATTTTTCCAACTTATATCTAAGTAGATCACACAAAACTGTTTTCAGTTTTTGGGATCAAATTATTTACATAATATTTTGGTCTTACCTCTCAGAAGGGGCATGCACAGACCAACCAAAGTCAGCAAGTTTGAGATCTCCACTGAATGCTACCAGTATGTTCTCAGGCTTGATGTCTCTGTGGATTACATGGTGCTGGTGGCAGTATTCCACAGCATCTGCAACCTGGAATAAGAGATAAATATAATGTTCAACTGATATAAGAGAATAACAACAAAACTAGCCAACTAGTGATACTTGTTTGACTGCGTTAACCAGTAATTAATTTAATTAAATTATTTATTTTGATAGACAACAATGATGCATTTATGTTAGTTAGTTACAAAAAAAACTTAAAAAGCTATGTTAGTGTGTTATAAGTAAGCTCAGTAAACTTGAACACTAGCGCATAATCAAAAAGAGACTGCCCTATATTGTATAGCCCAAGTTGTGGGTACCGAGGGGGGGTACTTTGAGCCTCCTATCTTTTGGAATGGCTATTACAATCTTACCTGGTAAATGTATCTAGCAGCTTTGGGTTCAGGGAAGCGTCCTTTGGGAGAGTTAGTCAGATGTTTATACAACTCTCCACCGGCTGCAAACTCCACCACTAAGTATATACGGCGCTCATCGTGGAACCAGGTCAGTAGACGTAGTATATTTGGATGTCTGAAGAGGAACAAGCGTTATAAAAGATTGGTCTCAAATAAGTTCGAAAAAACAACTATTTGTGTAGGAAACTCAGGTCATAGGATACGCTAATGGGCTCACGAATAACTAACTTGCTACGTACTTCAAATGCGACTGAATTTCAATCTCTCGCATCACTTGTCGTTCACATTTCGACCGCACAATCTGTGATTTGAAAAGTGTTTTGATGGCTACTAAATAGCCCGTTTTCTTCTCTCTGGCAACATGAACATGTCCGAATTTGCCTTGGCCAAGAGCTGAACCGAGCTCGAAGTCTCTGGGAGCCCATTTATACCTGAAATACGTGAAAGATTAAGTAAATAAAATTCTATTATTAGTTTCATAATTTTTCTACTATTTGTAGGTAAGAATCACTTACGAAGTTCCGTATGCTTCGTGGTTTATTATTTTAGTCTCTAATTCTAACACTTCACTATTCATTGTTATAAACTATCGAAATATCCGTAGATCCTATCAATCAAATTTTAATTTGAAGAACAATACAAATAAAAACAAAGCATGCAACGTTCCTCCGTCGTCCGTTGCGTTTTCAAAACTTTGACAGTTATTTAGAATTTTGATCTCACAGACAGAGCACTAACACCACACACCACAGATTATGTAAAATTACCAACTTTTTCGACACGAACAAACAAATTTTAATGTTGCCTCTGTAAAAATAGCCAGTATTGTGGGTGTGTTTATTGTTGAGTTTTTATTTTTACCCGACTACGGCGAAGCAAAAAGGAGGGTTATGATTTTGACCGGGATGTATGTATGTTCATTTGTTCCCTCATAACTTCTAAACTCCTTATCATAATTTGACAAATGGGGTATCGTTGGAAGCGTCTCGCTGGTTATAGGCTATGTGACGTCACATTAAATTGAATATGGCGCCCTCTAGAGGATAAAAAGTCATGAACTAAAAAAAATGTTTTGGTGCCATGTTAGGTATCAAATGAGAGGGCTTAATTGGCATTTCAAAAATATATATATAATATTATTACCCCAAAATAATTTATATAAAAATAAAAGTATCAAAACTAAAATTTTATACTTTTATTTTTTCACCATCATAGTGATCACGTGTTTTGTTTATTGGACACAGTAGGATACCGGTAGTGCCCACAGAACACATATACTCCTAACGGAGGTAGTGCCGCGCGCGGTGGCGTTTTAATATCGACTCTTTCCGCTACAAAGGGCGTAAAGACCATTTTGGCCAAATTCACTTTTTGATGCAGTCTTACTTAGTTTTTCACGCTCTTTCGATCTGTATAAATATTTGAAATTGCGCTACGGTGAAAAAAATGGTTTTTACTACCCCACATTTTCTTAAAGCTAAACATCACTTTTTCCCAAAACCGAGTCATAAAACACAATTATTTTACATTTCGACAGCAAACTTGGCGTAACTACAAACATACATATTTTCTCGAATGAAAAACGGGGTAAAACACAATAACAAAATAAATTGTGACTTACGACCTACAAAAATATACAATTATTTTACAATTCGACAGCAAACTTGGTGTAACTACAAACATACATAATTCGACGCTTTCCACTACAAAGGGCGTAACTCCAAATCCCATACTTTTGGCAATGAGCAAAAAACAAAAACAAAAAAAAACTTTTTTAAATAATTCTTTTCTTTCTATACTTATAAAATTGAGTTCTAGGAAGAAAGTTCTTAAATTTTGGCAGTCCTTTGCCTCATTTAATTACAATTATGTACAACAGTTATTAAAGAAGTTACCATGGAGTTACACCCCTGAAAACCAAAAAAAAATGTAGATACAACCCATAATTAAGTAGCCTGGTAACAAACGTCTGCAGTAAAAACCGGTTATGTACATACAAGAGTAATTTTTATAGTTGTAAAGACCATTTTTTTTGCAAAATATGTAGATACCCCCTGTTATTATTAGTAATGCAATAACTCTATGAGCAATTTAATTAATAAGGCTCGATAATAATTATTTAATAAGGATGGATTTTAGGTATTTTTAGTATAAATAATGATTACTTGAGTAAAAATGAAATAAAAGGTTTTAAAAATCAATACGTATTTATTATTAATTGGTAACGTTCTGCACATACACAACAACTAAAACTTACAACTTATAAATGCCGCGATTTATATAATTCAAATTATATTTTTTTTATTAATTATTACGTGTACACATAGACAAATCACAATATAATTATATAAATTGAGCAAAAAGGTTGACAATCAACAACAACTTCTGCATTTTATCTTGGTGATTATTATTCAAGTGCTCATTGATCGCTTTCAACTTCATCCTCTTCATCAGTTTGAGGAAGAGTTTCGATAATCTGAGATTGATAGGGCAGTTGTGAGTATTCAGCATGAAAACGTTTTGGAATTGATCCATTTTCACACAAACATTCACTAAAGAATCGCTGAAACAATTCAAATATAGGGATTTGAAAATAGCCACATTCAAAAAGAAGACTTTGGATCAAATGGAATTCAAATACTCCATGAGGGAAGGCACTGAGTCACACACTTTGCAATTGTTTGAAGATACAAAATATAAAGGAAAAGGAAAGGGAAAAGGAAAGAGGAACAATAGAACTGTGGAACTATCTGCAGAAAAAAGGGAGAGATACAAAGGAGTGATGGTATTAAACTTACACCCATTATATACAACTAGCCTGCCTATTGCTACTGCTAAATATAATGATCTTAAACGGTTGTGTGAAAATGGATCAATTCCAAAACGTTTTCATGCTGAATACTCACAACTGCCCTATCAATCTCAGATTATCGAAACTCTTCCTCAAACTGATGAAGAGGATGAAGTTGAAAGCGATCAATGAGCACTTGAATAATAATCACCAAGATAAAATGCAGAAGTTGTTGTTGATTGTCAACCTTTTTGCTCAATTTATATAATTATATTGTGATTTGTCTATGTGTACACGTAATAATTAATAAAAAAAATATAATTTGAATTATATAAATCGCGGCATTTATAAGTTGTAAGTTTTAGTTGTTGTGTATGTGCAGAACGTTACCAATTAATAATAAATACGTATTGATTTTTAAAACCTTTTATTTCATTTTTACTCAAGTAATCATTATTTATACTAAAAATACCTAAAATCCATCCTTATTAAATAATTATTATCGAGCCTTATTAATTAAATTGCTCATAGAGTTATTGCATTACTAATAATAACAGGGGGTATCTACATATTTTGCAAAAAAAATGGTCTTTACAACTATAAAAATTACTCTTGTATGTACATAACCGGTTTTTACTGCAGACGTTTGTTACCAGGCTACTTAATTATGGGTTGTATCTACATTTTTTTTTGGTTTTCAGGGGTGTAACTCCATGGTAACTTCTTTAATAACTGTTGTACATAATTGTAATTAAATGAGGCAAAGGACTGCCAAAATTTAAGAACTTTCTTCCTAGAACTCAATTTTATAAGTATAGAAAGAAAAGAATTATTTAAAAAAGTTTTTTTTTGTTTTTGTTTTTTGCTCATTGCCAAAAGTATGGGATTTGGAGTTACGCCCTTTGTAGCGGAAAGCGTCGATATGTATGAATTTGTTTGTCAATTTGTTTGGAGGACAGATTTATTTTTTATTTTTTTATAAATAATTCACACACAAATTGTAGTAACATAGAACTTAGACCGTTTAGTTTAGAGTACCTAGGTACCAATAGAATTTTTACTTTGTACACTGTTAACTATCGCAAAACATGTATGCCTTTATTTTTAAAACACCAAACAAAAAAACTTATGACAAACTCAGATTTGTGCTGTACCTACTCACGTTTTTAAAAATAAATTATGTTTAATAATTATTTCGTGGAAACGACATTTTTTTTACGCGCTATGGTAGACCAAGTTTTGAAATGGAGTGCATACCGACTTGTGGTTGGTATACCTACTTACCTACATTATTTTATGCGGATAGAACCTTGGCCTGGGCATCCTCAGTTATAAACTTTTCTTAATTTAGATGAATAGTAGGTACCTACCTACACACGGCTACATATCACGCTGCATTTCCAGTTTTTAAGCTAATCTGGCACTGTTTAGGATTTCCGTACAATGAGGGGTCAGCTTATACTGGAAACGTATAGGTTGATCTTGCACTAGCGTACACACGCCTACGCGTGTGTACCACAGAACATAATATGTGTGTACGCTAGTGCAAAATCAAGCCCAAGATCGTTCGATTGAGAACTCTGTCATGAACTTCAATTTCTTAAACGACCATCAAACCATGCACACTTGCACGATACATTTACGAGTTTACGTTGCCAGAGAAAAACCTTGATAATCATAGGTCCGTAGGAGGTGCCGATTTGATTTTTTATTAGGTGTACATTCCCCATCCCTGTAAATATTGTAAATCCATAGAAATGATAAACTTCAATTGAATTTTATTTCGGACCAGTAAAACATCCATAAATAGTAACAGGTTTGCATACATACATACATAAACTCACGCCTTTTTCCCATGGGGGTAGGCAGAAACAACAGAACGCCACTTGCTACGATCCTTACAAACTCCTTTTGCCTCGTTAACGTTCATACATCTGGTCATACACGCATGCCGGTTGGGAGTATTACGCAACTGACCTTTCTGAAGAACATCCCCAATAAGGTCACTATAATGTCCTCCTAGGGCGTCCCATCCCGGCGTTTCCACTCACACTTGCCTTGTAAATACATTTTGTTAGTCGCCGTGATTCATCCTCGCAACATGACCAAACCATCTAAGCATAGGTACTCTTTTCAATTTTTGTCACTACATCCTCTTTTAAATCGCACCGTTGTCTTATCACATCATTCCTCAGCCTATCATTCATAGTTACACCATTTTTTGCGGATGATGGCATGAAATCTATTGGTATGGGTTACCGCGAACATTTCTGAGGCCCTGCAAAAACAAGGAAGTCGCAACAGCATCCTAAAACATGATTGTATACCTAGACCTTTAGACCTTAGTGTATACCTTTTCGAGTAGTTGACTCAAAGATTACCGGGGTAAAAACTCTGACTTTTACTCCGACTCCGACTCGCACTGACCCTAACTCCGACTCAGCTTTAAAAAGCGTAAAGCGTATTTGGTCATTATACCAAGCAAATCTTCGAGCCAGATATTATATTCCTTTAGAAAACGAATAATTTAGCAAAACATAAATGTTTTCGGAAACTTTGTGTTTTTTTTTTGAAAATATAATTTAATAATTGAAAGTAGGTACAGATTATTTTTCGTAGAATTGTAATTTTATTATGCTCATGTTTTATTTTTGTCGGTTAAATTTTGTATTAATTTTCTTATATTATTAATTTGTTTTTCGGAAGCTTTATTATTTCCCATTACCTATAAAATAATCATAATGTGACTAGAGCTGATATGCAAAAACTTCTACTAACTTTTTGAGAACACTAAAACAGGTAGTAGATATTTATGCAATAAATACGTTTGCGAATATTTTCTACTAGGTAGTAGGTAGGTACGTATTTACTACCTATCTACCTATAAACCTTACAGATAGGTACTTGCGGAAACTGTTGAGCTTGTTAATTTCAAGAAGCGTCTGATCGGTGTGAATTACCCTTATCAATGCATCTCCCGTTAAGAAACGAAACGTTTATTAGGGGGAGGACTCCTATCATGATCGTGGATATGCATTGTCTTAGCAAATTTTGAAGATGGGTACTCCTGGCTCATTTGCTTATAGCTCGAACCTACCTAGGTACCTATACAATACCTAAGACTGCCTTGAAGTTTTTGCAACTTTATTTGGCATTTGAGAGCTTTCAGACATTTTCTGCCGCAAGCCGTCGGGAGTTTTACAAGCTAGACCAGCTTCAGTGTGTGTTGGATTCGATAACGATAAGTAGGTAGGGAATCTTGTACTATTTACTTGTTTCTAAAACTCATTTTGTCATAAATGGTATCAGATCTGCGGTAGCTGGTCTTGTCTAACCCGCTACCGCAGGCCATTTTTAATAAAAATGTTACAGGACTGACAGGGGTCGAGCGATATTCAAGTCAACTTTGCAGTACCTAACGTAAGTACTCATAAAAAAAATAACGATCACTTTGAAATAAAAATAAAAACCAACCACTGAAAAAGCTCGACGCTGTAATTATGATGCTCAAGTGAAGTTAAAGGATGTACTTAGTTGCCAAGAGGAGGTTAGTGCAGCGTGGGTGCGTTGTTGTGAAAACACTCGTTGTTGGCAGGGGGATAGCGGGGCTTGCGGGGCTAGCGGGGGCAGGGAGTGCGGGGTGCGGGCGCTCCCTAACCCACCCCAACGTTAACGAGCTCAACCCCCATTACTAGATCTGTTTATTTCCAGAGGCAACGATGCCTTACACATCAACAGATAGCAAATGTAATGGATTTAAGTTTTCATAACATTACAAAACGCACTGTATTTTGTAGTACACTGTGTAAGTCCTACTGACCCAGACGGTGGAAAACAACACATTATACTTATTTATTTTGTAAGTGTCAAACAATCAGCTGCGATTTTATTTACTTTCAGTTATTTGATTCCTGAAGGATTTGTTATTTTTTTAATTTTTTTTTAATTTTTTTTTTAATAGTTATAAACTAGCGCTTGACTGCGATCCCACCTGATGGTAAGCAGTGATGCAATCGTCGATGGTGAGGCGCACTAGCTTATTAAGAGCCTATTCAGTCTAGCCTTGAAGACACCCAAGTTTTCCTATTAGGTACTTGGGGTTTATTACAAATCTTGTCAATTATTATTACATTTATGAGGTGCTCAATTTGAGTAAAGTTATATCGACATAATGCAATTTTAAGGTGGTTTATCTTGTAGTCGATTTTTTTATGTCATCTCGATATCTAGTAGATATGTACAGAATATCTAGATGTGCCCTGAAATTGAGGCAGGATTTTCATGACTCGTGACTCAAAAAAAAAATGTAATATCCTTATCCTAGGTACGAGCCTACGAGCATACCGACTAAACAATTTTTTTTTTAAACAAACGATGAATATTGTTAAATAAATTCGTTCTACAAGTAGGTACGTAATAAATTCCCAATTTTCTCATGAAAACACGATACAAAAAACCTTTAAAAACTCATTCGTTGTACATTATGATGTCTGTATGATACGCAATAAATGTAACAAGATCAGATGATGTTATAAGTTAATATAAAACAAACAAAGTGCGCAGTACATCGCGCGGCGAGAGTTTTGAAACCACCCCGGTACAGCCGGTGGCGGGAAAGCGTGGAAAACGCGCGCATGGGGTGGCGGGCCGGGCTCATTCCGTGGTGAGGCGCCGCTCAATCGATACACCGCTTTTGTACGACAAAATCAACAATTTTCACCTCTAAAATATCATAAATTCAACCAAACAGTTCCTTATGATTTTTGTTACATGTCTCATTTGTTGTGCTAGTGATTCCGTGAGTTTTCCACGATGTGTTCAGAACCATAAACAAGTGCGACGCAAAACCGCTTCAGTCTAGGTAAGTAATAATTATTGGCACGTTGAGATGACCTAGTTATCGCCATCGTGTAGGACCTGTGCCTGTGTCGTATTTTCGTTTAAGTAGTGGTCAGTTCTTAGTTTAAGAAATCAGTGAGCTTTTGCTTTGTATGCGCAATATTCAAGTATGTAAAAAAATATCTCAAATATAATTATTTTATTGAATTATCTGCGAATAAATTTAATTTAAATATGTAACTGACAAGAATTAGAAACGTTTTCGGAGAATCCGCTCAAATCTGAAACTTTTTTTTTTGTGAAAATTAGTCTGCGAGCTTTTACACTTATGTCGACTTGTTTTGGTGTCGCGCAATTTTCACGAGTCATCAAAATATTTCCGCAGTTAGCACGGTTTGGTACAATATTATTCAATTTTATTAGTTTTTACAATATTATTAAAGCAGTTTCTAGCAATACCTACGTCGTCACCCTCCTTAAAATATTCTAATTAGAAAGTTTATGGAAATGTTATTCCGCATCGTCCAATTATCCTTAGTCGTATGTCCACCCCCTCAAAATTGGTTCTGAAATCGTGAGTGTCATTGACCGTGAGTCTGTGGCATGGTGCCACTGCCACCCTTGTCGTCTCGTTGCGTGCCAAATCCGTCACCTCCGGCTCTTAGGGGATAGGGGCGCGCTGCCAAACGACTACAGTTTGGGGATTTACAATTGTCTCAAGATATTGCTTCGTTCCCTTAGCGACTGGTTCTTGAAAATTGCTAAGTTTTCTGCATAATCTATGATCGGAAATCTCAATCTAAACATTCGATATATGTATAGATGTGATATATCTTGCAGTAGGCAGTAGGTACCCGTACTGGCATTCTAGTTTTCACTAGATGAGCGTTCACTTAGTGGGTTCAAAGTGCTTTCCGGAAGATGACAAAGTTTATGGAAGCTCTTTTGTAGCATCTCATGAAAGTTATTCAATATTATAGTATAGCGCAGCAAGCAACGATGTAGGTGCGCCCAAAGGTTGGTCGAGTTGAATTACTTTCGATCTGAATCAGCTTACTGATTAAAGCGCTACATTTTTGCTTTCACTCTTGCTAATTGTTCGTTTATTTTAACATTATTGGACTGGTTGTACCTCACGAATGGTCACGAAAGTCAGCGGCCCTTCGCGAGGAAAGCTGTTTACCGACGGACGACGTAAGTCGGCAACCAGTCAAACATCGATAGACTCAAGTGTGACGACCACGAGTGAAAAGCTGGAGTAGGGTGACCATTAACCATTCGTATTACTAACGGATGAGAGAAAGGTTGGAAAACAGAGATTTATAGATGTCAAGCGTTTTAATGGGCTGTAAAATACAGTTTTATAACCACTGCGTAGATTTGAATGCTGTCATCATAAAATTAAAGGTTCCATAAGACGTTTACGATTAGATAAATGGGTTGAGATACTAATACCACAAATGGAGGGTCAGTATAGAGCTGTGATCGAATGTTTATGAAGTCAAAATGTATTTAATTAGGTAGGTACTTTTAGGTATAGAACGTCTATAAATAACTATTGCATCCTCGAAAGATGATTTTGAAGGGATCATGTGCTGCTAAGGTTTAGTATGTTAAGTAAGTAGGGTGTTATAGTTAAAAGTCGTATAGTTGTGTAACTTTGTAGATTCGGTCTACTTTAACATAGGATCCCGTGTCTCTTTTGTAAAAAGTGAATCCCGCTATGTACATCAAAACTTTACCTACATCTATAAACCATAGAAGCCTCCATAAAACCAGAGAGGTGGTCCCTTCTGACTGAAGGTACTCAACTAAAGTACCGCTAACCGTTCGGTAGGGACACTTTCACTGTCTGGCTGCACGCCCCGAGCCCCGATCATCTGATAACTGTCAGTTTTGACACAAATACAATACGTACAGTGTATTTTTCTTTGCTTGTCTTATTTTGTAAACAAATGGCGTACTGAAATGAGAAAAAGTTATGTTATTAAATGTTTAATTCGATGCAGTTTTTAATGTACCTAGTTGATGCCATATTGTGTGATGCTTACATAGATCAACAAGGTCATACATAACTTAAAGTGAGTGATTGATGACATATTCTTTATTTTGCGTGTTTGTTTACCATATATATGACAAGTAAAGTAAAATACACTGTATTTAACTGTTAACGTTCTGCGTGTAATCGGCGTTACTTATCGGTTGAGCGTGCAGTTAATCCTGTAATGACCGAAACTCACAAATCTTGAAAGGTTTAGGAGAAGTGGTTGTCGCGCTTTATGATGTAAATATGTTAGGAACTATGAATATTTTGGGCCAGTTTCACAAAGCCCTGGGTCCTATACCACAAAACTTTACAATTTACAAGCTACAATTTGCTAATTTGTAAGTTAAGCCACACAATTGAAACGGAAAAACATTACAAATGTAAATTGTGTGTACCTAGTGAGAAGTCTACAATTTACACATAGCTTTTAAAAATGCGAAAGAATTGTAGATGGTCAATTGTAACTCATAATCATGTAATTTTTGTGTTACTTACGCAATTTTTTCTTCAGTTTTACAATTTTGTAGAATTGTAGACTTGTATAATTTTGTGGTAGTTAAACGGCGTAGATTTAGAATATCTACCAGAATGGAACATGCATAAATGCCGATAAGATATAAGAAGGTGATTAAACAGGCAATTAATAAGTATTGCTTTTTTATTGCTGACTGTTATTGGCGTGTGGCTGTTGTTGGCGAAGTTTGACTATAGGACACGTCATTGTGTCCATCCCCCATTTATCGCATAAAGTTTTTTAAACTAAAGTTAAAGTACCTCTACTCTCTCATATTCTCATGAATATATTTTCATAAAAGATACGGTAGATTCCTACAACTACACATTTCATAAAACACTTGCCTAAGGCGATGGTCCTCCCTATTTCTGTTTGCATCTGAATTCGCAAATTTTCCAAAGGGCGACCCCCTCCGAACAGATAAGGGTGCACTTTATTGGATACCGCTTTCTTTTTATGGGGGACATTTCTATTTTATGGTGTTGGATGGTGAATGGAAATATTTCTAAATTGAAATTGCTTTAGTTAGTTCGATGGCCATGTAGTTTCCCTCCTTTTAATCCTGGAGGGCGCAGGTAGTAGGTGCATGAAGGGCAGGAAAGATGATGTAATATAATCTTGTCAAGATGCTCCGCAGTCGCCCTGTGTTTGGTAGAAGATATCCCAATTGACCAAATAAGATTTGCAGCGACCACCACGTCCACAATCGTTAAGGAGATTTCCTTAGGAGCTGCAGTAATGGGAGAAACAGCTAAAGCTTTTGTTTAAAGTTTGATTATTGTAAAGTCCCATTCACTTACAAAGCGAGGTATCACATATAGTTAAACACCGCAATAAATTGTTAGATTTCAAGACTCCAATAACCTCTAAATACTTGCTGCCCACCTGTGTTAAGTATGTCATCCTAACCAGTTTTCATTAGTTTCCCTGCTATAGTATGATAGTGGGCGGGATAATAAGCCTATGCACCGTTTAACTTCTTTTTTCATTCAGTCAGTACTGTAGGTATGTCCGAGCTCACCATTAGAGGTCAAACGTATCGTGTTTTTGGCTGTCTATATTTTTTTAAGCATACAATGTGAAATGTCTATATCCCTTCTATAAGTAATTAAGTAGGTATGCATCCTTGTAGAAAATTCTTGCATGTTTGCAAGATATCCAAAAGTTTGACCGTGGTGGTAACGTTCAGGATTTGTTCATGGATTTTTGAACAAGGAGTTTTAATCATTAATATTTGCAATGATACTTTAAACAAGGTAATCGTATCTTTAAATAATATAATTTAAACCTTGATGGCGGTCTATGGTTGAAATAGAGCAGATCGCGTCGGTCGGCGACCGCTACCCAGCCCATTGTGAATTATCCCACTATCTCAATGCTTATCCATGATACATGTTGTACCGCGGCATAGATTACAGTGACTACGTGTACGGTAATAGTGTAATAAGGAAATAATAGCATATTATTAAAGAAGCTCTTTCAAGTAAGACCATTATTTAAAATGGTCGTCATTACTAAACGTAGCGTTAAACCGCCCTAATACTCATTGATAAACGGATGGGTTATTTTTCCGAATTTTGACATTGTTTTCTATGAGTAGCTACCAGCTCACTTTCGTCGGTTGTCCACAACAGTTTATCGGATTTAAAGCAGTATTAACGACGATGGGGCCCTAAATTGATGGACGCCACGGTAGACCTTGCACGATTGTTCTTCAGCACCGTACCCTGTGACCCATGACCCATGAGTATAGTTCTTAATGGCAATCAGATTTGTCACGTCTGTTGTGCAAGCTGACAATTAGCAGAATACCATTCATTCAAATGACGTTATTAATTTAAATGATATTAATATTTAAGACTAGCTGCTGCCCGCGGCTTCGCCCGCGTGAGTGTCGGAAATTACCCCATACATCCCCATGGGTTTTAAGTATAAATATTGAGTTTCGAGTTAATCGGACAGCGCGTTAAAATTCTTCCATACAAACACTGACATCCCCCAATCCTCCTTTAGGGGGTAATTTAGAAAAACAAAAAACTACAAACTTTATAATTTATTTTGATAACTATTCGTGCGAAGTTTCATGTTTATTACCTCAAGGAATAAGATTTTTCATACAAACTTTCATCCCTTATTTTACCCCTTTAGGGGTTGAATTTCGAAAAATCCTGATACACGTTATTCTTAATTTTTGGGTTTAAGTATAAATATTGAGTTTCGAGTTAATCGGACAGCGCGTTAAAATTCTTCCATACAAACTTTGACACCCCCCAACCGTAGAATAGGATACTTTTCCGGGATAAAAAGTACCCAGTGTGGTGCCCAGGATATTAAAGAATAATTATACCAAGTTTCATCGTAATCGAACCGTTAGTTTTTGCGTGATACCTGAACAAACAGACAGACAGACAGACAGACAGACAGACAGACAGACAGACAGACAAAAAAATTTATAATCACATTTTTGGGTTCGGTGTCGGTCTAGTAACACCCCCTGCCATTTATTTTTTTGATATTTTCAATGTACAGAATTTTCACTTCTACAGATTTATTATAAGTATAGATACGAATAGTCAGCCAGTTAGAAACGTGTTTATGTGCACTAATGAATATTAATGACTACTGCAGGAATTAATTTCTTTGAAGCAAGTTTAGTCAGGGCTATTAACTCTGACCCAAATGCCACCAGTGCAGGTAATGCACTTTTCTATAAAAGCTGCAACAATCCGGTAAAAAATAAACTATGAATGAAATAAGTAAAAAGCCGTTATTTTGCCACAAATACTTGTTCGTTTCTGAGGTATTCTTGCGGTTGATCAAAATGTAGGAGCTTCCTGATGGAATGCTGTCCATCTACCTATAGATAACACTACTAGTGTTAGAGGAGAGTATTGTTCAAAAGAATCGTGCCTATACGATAGGTAAATCAAGAAATACTTAACATTGATGGTAAAACCTGAACCATGTTTTCTGTAGTTAATGGTATGGAATTTGAAACATTTTAGCCAGTTATTTATTTTAAGCCTTGTTATATATTAAGTGGCCAGTAAAATTACATACAATTACCTTTTTCTATTTTAGTTAACACTCTGTTTAACAGCTGTAATCAAATATTATTAACATAGTTACGACACTCATTGAATAGGTACTATTATTCTAGTGCAGGGCATTATTATCCATTCAACGAATACTTTTAGGTAGTTTAATTATTTATTTCGAATATTTGAGCGTAAATTGTCTATCTTGTTCACGAGTTATAACTGGAAATGTTCAAACCTTGCATTTTAGGAATTAACTGCCGGATACTCAAACGAAACTCAATTTACAAATGTCGTGACTTTAAGGTCTATAGCAAATACAGTTTTAATTTTTAAGTTCGTCTCAAAACGAAATTGTATCATTTGTGTTTTCGTGGCTGGCTATAGATATCAAATGACACTCAAAAGTACTGTCACTACCAAAACACCTCACCGCCACACCACCGCCTATAATTTCACTTTCATCTCATTTCATCACAATGTTCACGACCTTATCAAGTCTAATTGGCACTTTTCTCTTTCCAGAGATTACCTTCACAAAATTGCTAGGCGTCGCCACCTTCGGATTGTTTCGGTACTGCCTTGTATGCAAGTGAAATTATAAATGAGAGGGTAGTTGGAGATTAGTGCTGGATTCAAGATGGCGACCGCGGCCCCGGCAGCATCTTGCATGAGCACAGAACATGGCTGCGTCATGTTCGACTGTCTCGTGCATCTTTGGGAATGGTGAGTATTAATTTTAATGTTGTTTGTGAAAATTGAAATTAAATTTGAAGAATGCTGGTGTGAACTTCTAATGTCGGACTATAGCAAAATAAACTTCAGTTCTGTAAATTAGGAAAACAATTAGACAGGTAAAGGTTCAAATTCTACCTTTATTACGATTAGAGTGCTTTTTGAAATAATATTATTAGATTTAGAATTGGAGGAAGTAACTAACCCTAATGTTATTGGAAAAAGGCCCTGAAGTTCCAAATATTTATGCAATCAGCCCACGTGTTAATAATGGATATTGAATATTATGCTTAGCTCTTTTATAAACAAAGTTGAAATTATCATAGCACTATTGTCATTAAGTACATGTAATTATGTCATGTTATATGATTATTACATTTTTCTTTGGAATGCGCTCCCTCTGAACATCAGGACGGCAACCAATCGGTTGTCTTTTAAAGTGAAGGCACGTGAGCTTGTAAGAAGTTGGTAGAAACATCCCAGCGCTGATATTTTGGATTCGTTTTCTCTTTTACCGATCGTTATTTCTCCTGATAAAGTTTATTCTGTTTATATGTATACATCTATGTATTTATTATTGTATTTTATATTTTCGTGTTATATATCCCTTATGTTGCACTTACCATGTTACGTATTTATTTGAATTTTAAATGAAGTTTTTTTTTTTCGAAAAATCGAGGTTTCTAGTCAAAATCGAATCCATAATACCTACATTAAAGTCGTAATTATAAGTACTGTAAAAACCAAATAGTAATGAGTGTGAATCATTTTGTAGTATGGAAATTGATTGAATCTCCTAATTGACATTTAATCGTTCTATAGACACAGTAGTAATTAGTGTTTTGTACATATAATTACCTGCCGTTAAGTCATAACAAAAGTCTCCGTCTCTGCCGCAGTCATTTGGAGGCGTCACAAAAACTTTACCAGTAGAGGCCAAGTTTTTAATACATGCTATTAGTTTTCTACGAAAATGGCTATGAAATGGCTTTTCCTAGTTTATACGTAGAGGTTGTATCATTAACACTCGCATCCGGTAAGTTTATGGCAGAAATGGCTTCTACAGACGATGAACGCTGCTTCTAAATGATGTGGTTTTATGAAAACTTTATAAAAGTATCCTATTTGATATCTCTATTACGTGGTACATCGACAACATGATAAGTTGAAAGCACATAAAGAAAGTTAAAGGTCTCGCGCATGTAAATATTTCATAAGCTTTTCCGTTACTTTCTATTTACATATTTCATGTGTCGATATTTCCATATCGACGAAGTCTGCTAAAATAAGTGTTATCAGGAAGCGTATTGTATTTCACAGTTTCTCGTTTAGAAGCAGTTTTCGAAAGCTCAGACGTAAATATCGATCGTTGTCTCAGTGAGTTATTTTCCAGCCAATGGAAAACAAAGTGACCGCCGTTGTCTCTTCGCCGTATGAAATATTAAAGTTGTTCCGCTTTCATTCTCTGTGGCTGTGAACTAGCAGTCGGTGACAGCTCTCTAGTGTACCCACTACTTGTGCTACGGAAACTGTCGCCTGTCGTGCGCTTCATCTAGTACAAAGCCGCTCTCAGAACTGCGCAGTAAATAGAACTTCACATCTCACAATAAGTTTGTTTGGTTAGTGGTAGAAGCTAACACGTACCTACCTAAGGTACGTGTTACCTTCTTCTTCTTGTGCTAATTAATTTTAATTTGTGATTAAACTTCAGTAATTGTATTTAACTGTAGAACGCTTGATTGCTGAATGAACATTAGGCAATTACATTGAAAGCCAAGCGAGCTAAAATTTTAACTTAGCTCCCGTACTAAGACAATACTAACGTAGCGTAGAACACGATAGTAGTCTGGAAATGTCTCTATTTTAGTTCAACGTAAGACGAAGTTTACGTCGCCCATTTTCGAAGGTTTCCTAAAATAAAACATACATTTCCGGTGTAATATTTCAGCATTTCCATTGTTCGGCCGTTAGCTTCAGTTCCATGATGTCGCGACGTCTAGCATCACTGAACTACCGGTAATGAAAAGTCTAGACGTATTGTTAGAAAATAGCAGACTTTGCGTAGGCCGTGTATTTGCTGTAACGCCAAGTCTACATTTGTACCGGATGGCGGATATTAAAAGAAATGGCGTTTCGGTGTTATTAATAGATTTTAACGATGAAGGTATAAAATATTAGGTACTGAAGGAAAGGTTTGAGGACAGAAGAAATAACAAACATTTTGGATAATTCCCACTTTGGTGAATCCATTTTCATTTTGCAATAAAATGGGTATCGTGTAATCTGCAGATTTGATTTTGTGAATCAGTTCTGAAAATGGAAATAGCGTCATTGTGATTTTGTTTGTATGAATATTTTAATGTCTGCCTTTGTTTTATTGTTATGATATTTATTCAAGATGCAACATGAATAAATCGGTGCTAAAGATTTTTTGTGGTTTGTAGATGCATTTGGTTAATTGGTTTTGGAAACCTCATAAGCCATCATTGTGTAACTGCATACATACAAGTTGATTCATTCTAAGTCAGGTCATAAAATAACAAGTTATCAAATATATCGCGCAAACCGATTTAACCTGATTCGTTTATTTCCATAGTTAATTGTGCAAAACAGGTCTACTTCTACGTTAACAGTTTCTTTTAATCTTTTAATAGGCACCGCAGTTACTGCAACAATCTACGTCGTTCATTATTATCGTAGATCAAGCGTTGTTTTTGGCAGTGGAAGTAAATTATGGTTTGAAATCAATTCGGTCTCACAACTTGGCCGTCGTTTACCAGAATCCGTTTCTTACCAAAATGGCGGCTAGCGAGATTGAAATTTCATGTTCAATTTGAATTTTCAACTATTTGATGCTATTCGTCTGTAATGTTATGCTACGCTGCAATGCGCTCCATATCTTCACCTTTGTTGTCTTTTAAATGTAATCTGTTGACATTACACACATTACATTTAAGTGCTGTGAGTGAATATTACGAGTAACAAAAACTGGTAAAGGTCTCTCATTGCAATGTCTTTTTCTTTATTTTTATGCTCTTCCAGTACAAGTCTTATGTGCTCCCGTATATCCCTAAAGGTTAAATTAAATTTTCCATGACTTTGTCCTAGTTTGATATCAAAGGCTTTTTACATGTTGGCTTTACAAAGAAAAAAATCCTTTTAAGCTAAATTGCTGGCACGCACTCCATCAGTAAGTCATTAGTTTACATTGTATTGTGTTGATTTGATATAGTCCCAATACATATAAAACCGTACTGCGTACATTGTCTCACACGATCAATACAACCATCTATTATTCATACAACTATTTTTGGAAGGCTGCTTTTCGGCTTCTGTCGGCGCTTTAAACACATAAGCACGTAGCTGGAAAATATGATCACGACGCTCTAGCCGCAAGCGGCAGTACAAATGAGTCTCAATTAGGAGATTGGATCACGGCAAGCAAGTTAGGCCCTTCATTACACGCATATCTTATCCTTAAGATACATGCACGCCTTATATTACTCATTACGCGATAAAAAACGTTTCAAAGTAAAGTGCACAGAAAGGACGGCTAAGAATTCCGGTTTTAAGGTCAAACGCTGTTGTGTTGAAGATGGTAAATGAATTGAGAGCTCCTCAGCCTTCATCGACGAAGGCGTGTGACCGAAACTTTTGATCCAATTCATTATAAATTGGCTATTATTGGGTTAGCAAAAAGAAGATTATGAAGAATGAGCACCTATACAGGTTGGCCGGAACATTGACGTCCAAAAATAAAATTTAGCTCCCTCGTATCGTGGGGTATCCGTATTACCCACATGTATGTTTTTTTCATAGTTTTCGAGTTATGATTTTTTTCTGAATTTTGATAATGACCCCACGATACGAGGGAACTAAATTTTATTTTTGGACGTCAATGTTCCGGCCACCCTGTATACTTACACTGTGAGTGTGTGAAGACCTGCCTAGCCTTTTCCCAATTATGTTGGGGTCGGCTTCCAGTCTAACGGATGCAGCTGAATACCTGTATTTTACATGGAGCGACTGCCCTTCTGACAATGACAGCCGGGACCAACGGCTTAACGTGCTTTCCGAG
This sequence comes from Eupsilia transversa, assembly GCA_914767815.1. NCBI lineage: Eukaryota > Metazoa > Arthropoda > Insecta > Lepidoptera > Noctuidae > Eupsilia > Eupsilia transversa. The sequence continues at coordinate 6,738,418 of OU611893.1, read as the reverse complement.
GCACGGAGGAGTCTCGGTATGTAAAGATGTTCACCCATCTATGGATCAACCCCGGCAAACCCAGCTTAACCTGATGGATCGAGCCGTGCGGTTGTTATTACTTAGACATTTTTATTGTGAAGACCAATCAAACTTAATTAAACAGAACGAAGGTTGACTAAAATGTCAGTAAGTTGTTGCTCAGCTGACACAATAGATAGCTATCGACGGGTTAAGAAAAAGCAAATTATACACTATTACGTTTAAGTTACGGTTAAGAAAAAGTAAATACACTATTCCAGTTACGTGGTTCCCTAGGACATTGGTTAGATATATGTTTACTCGCCCTAATGAAGTATTCAAGATTATGGATGAAATGTAGGCATTAAGTCCGCCTTTGTTCCTTTTTTGAGCGCGAAAAGTTAAAATAAATAAATGACAATGTTTATAATGTGTTAGAATTGTTTTCTACAAACTTTAAGACGCTTCGTAAGAACCACGTGTTTTATTTGATATCATCAATATTAAACGTTGGCACGTTTATGACGAATCTGGTGGCACGCCGCAACCCACAAAAGCTGGCTCTGATGCATATATAATCGTAATGTTGGCATGAGTCGCACCGTGAACAATCCAAGTAGGGTCATTACTATTCATCAGAGAAAGGGGTCAGTCGTCGGTTCGATTTCCATTGGCTCATAGCTCTTATACCATGCTGATCACGCAGTGACATCTGGCGAAAATTGGTACCTCGAAGCTGACGCACTCCCTTCACTTGGGTCATATCCGTCATTAGCCGAGAAGCCACGCACAATAAGCTAGAGCTCGAGATCAATGGAATAAGATCGGAATATATTTGCCAGCGGTTTATTATACCTATCTGGGTGTGCATAATAAAATAATTTGGCCAAAGTTGAAAAGTTTCCACCTCGACTTAAGATAAGTGTAGTTTATTTTTACATAGGTATATTAAATGTATCGTGTAACCGTGTTTTTTCTGAACTGAATAAAAAAATTATTTATTTATAAATAGCTATATCTAATCAGCGAAAACTAAAGACGTGACTGTTAAGTCGTCTTTAGTTTTCGCTGATTAGCTGAATATTGCCCCATTTCTTTTTAATCCTCTCTTTGGCCAAAGAAACAAACCTTGTAACAAGGAATTTTATGCACGTCCAAATAATTTACGATAGAACTGTTTTTCTTCAAGGTAATTTGTATTCTTGTAAAAAAGTGTAGAAACCGGAAAGTGATTTACTTTCTCTTTTCCCAATTTATGTCTTTAGTGTAAACAGAGCATTTTTTCTTGGTCTTAAAAGAAACGCAGAAGGAATTCGTAAGAACATGCTATTCACAAGAAAATAACACTGATGGACGTGAAAATTAGATAGCATTGCCCGAGAAGGAAAGTTTTTCAATCAATCAACATTACCTTGATGTAGGTAGAGGTACCTATTACCACCCACTTACAAGGCAGCTAATTAATGTTAAAGCGAAGATAATAACATGGCTGAGGCGAGAACTAGAAGAGGGACCTTATGAAACATTGAAAGCTTACAAAATACGGATACAACGCACCTGATGGCATACTTCTTGCTTCTTCAATGTTTCCATTTCGGAATGTTAAATACATTCTCATAAAATCTAAAGTTTAATTCGAAAATTAAAGTTTTGAAGCTATTGAGAAACCTTGACCTGAAATATTAAACCATGCCAAATTCTAGAACAACTGGATAGAAAACATATTTTTTTTAGTATTGCATATTAATGAACTTAAATATTGAAAAAATATTTATTCTAGATACCTACTATATTTTTTGCAATGTTGGGTGTCTTTTCAATGAATCTCGTTTGTAGCATGAGCGAAACTAAAGATGTTAAGACCAATGTGACGGTCATGATGTTCTAGTTCAGGGGTCGAGACGTCATTGATGTAACGTGTACTGATTTTTGGAAATAAAATTACTATTACTACTCGTATTATTACTATAATGTCACAATAAAGACTTCTACCTACGAATATTTTTTGCACATTAAATGTATTTTTTCACTGCTTAAGTTTTTGTTTGAAAGAAGTTTCGTTTTTGTTAGCAATTAGTGCGTTAAAAGAACAATAATAGGAAGAAATATAAAGATAACGTTACACAATGGAAATTCATAGCAGGCTGTGTAGCAGGTGTATCGAAAGTGTGTCGATATCGAGTAGATTTTCACTTGTTTTGGGAAACAAAGCCACGTCTGTCGACCGCTCATGCGCCGCCGAGCTAATTGGTAAAAGTGAAGCTTTTCTTTGTGCAATAGTAAGAAAGGCAAATAGAAGAGTAACCGCGTTCTTGTATGTCTTCTTGAATCATGCCAAGCACAACTGATGCGTTGTCCTACGGTTTGCACAACGAATTGGTGTAGGTATATTGACTTACCCCGTAACGCGATTATTGAATTAACGGATTTAGCGCTTATTTTGTTTCTATTTATGTTAGGAATGTACTTGTGGTTAGAAAGTGCTCGCACTCTATTGTTGTCCGGTGAGAAATTTTTAAAGACTGCCAAATTAATTATCGATGATAACCAACAACGTGTAACCGGTTTGTTATTATCAACACAAGACGGTATTAAAATCTGTCGTATCACTCGTACGACTCGTTGTGACCGTTAACGAACCCAGTATTCAAATTTAATTTTCATCCCACCATCTCGGAAAGAGTATTTTTAATCTTCAATATCTGAGTGGAAAAGCCGTTTTTATTCTCTAGAGGATAAAGTAAATTGAATTTAGAACATCGTGTGCACTAAGTTTGTGAATTAAAAAAAACATTAAACCTATTTACTGCTACCTCTATGGTGCCGAATATATCATACAACTTTTTTTTAATTTGTTAAAAACTCAGACTCGGAACCTTCTTGGTGTTCTTTTTTCAATTTGCTTTGTACGCGGTTCTTTACGCGGCATTTTTTCACGTCATTGTTAAACCTTATATTAAAAACAAGAAACTTGAAAACAAGTGAAAAAACTAAAATGAGTGATTCTAGCGACGAGGAAGTTTGCTTGACGCCAACAGAATTAACTGAAACTGTTAATAATGCGCAAATGAGCTTTCTCCCTCAACAATCACGCGAGAAGTATTTAAAACAGTACGATATGTTCAACACGTGGCGACTAGCAAAAGGAGCCAAAACTTTCTCAGAAAACGTTTTGCTGGCATATTTTATAGAATTATCCGAGAACAAGAAAGCAAGCACTCTATGGAGTACGTATTCGATGCTAAAAGCAACAATAAAGATGAAAAAAGACAAACATATCGATACCTATCCTAAATTAGTGGCATTTTTAAAAAGAGCCTCATCTGGTCATCAACCAAAAAAATCGAAGGTTTTCACAGTATCTGATATTGAAAAGTTTCTTAACGAAGCACCCGATTCCGTATATTTGGCGGCAAAAGTAAGTCAGTTGCACATTCAGTATCTACTTAAGTATATTAATCTCAATTAAATAGTATACTTAGTAGATGTTGATAGGCATAATTATGCGTTCATATCAATTTTATTCATTTATCTACTACAATACTCTTTACGTTACAGGTTGTTCTTATTATTGGAATAAACGGAGCATGTCGAACTAATGAACTAACACAACTTAATGTCAAAAACATTGAGAAACATTCAGATGACTTACTATTAATTAATTTACCTAATACAAAGACAAAAAGAGACCGCAACTTCGTCATTCGCAAGGAATACGTAACGATTGTTGAGAAATATCAAGCCTTACGCCCGCCTAACACTCCAATCAATCGATTTTTTCTACAGTATCGCAATGGAAAGTGTGTTAGACAGCCTATGGGTACTAATAAAATTGGCAGTATCCCACGAGAAATAGCAACATTTCTTGAACTTCCAGAACCCCTGTTGTACACGGGTCATTGTTTCCGACGAACTTCAGCCACACTTTTGGCTGATTCCGGAGCTGATCTCCTGTCCCTTAAGCGCCACGGAGGCTGGAAGTCCAATGCAGTTGTAGAGGGATACATAGAGGATTCCATCCAAAATAAGTCTAAAATATGTGAAGGCATCGTAGGAGCCATTACACTGAAAGAGCCTCAATCGGATCCTTGGACTGGCCCTTCTACATCAAAAATAAGCCGTTATGAAACACCTAACCATCTCCCTCTCTCTCCAACATTCACGCCAAGGGAATCCGATGAATCGGTACAACTATTAAGTATGACAGATAGTTTACCGAAAAACAGTACACAAGTGACTAACACCAATATTACAGTACCAAACAAAAATATTACACTCAATTTAAATAACTGTAGCAACGTTACTTTAAAATTTTCTTAATTATACCTTAGTAATATTTTGTTATAATTTAAAGATTATTCTATATTACTTACCTGTCATAATGTAGTAATTAATACCTAAACTGAAATAAAAGTGTACCTATCTTGTGATTGTAAACGTTTTTTTTTTTGCATTTAGTCATTTCCTCGCTGAGGTGGAATGAAAAGTTACGTGTTGCACTCGAGTGCAAAGATTTTTCACCTCGTGCTCTTTTGATTCCCTCGCTAACGCTCAGGATTCTAATTTTGAATCACTCGCTACGCTCGTGATTAAATTTTAGAATCCTTCGCTTGCTCGGTCATCAAAATTGAACACGCGGTTAAAAAGCAACTTTGCACTCTTGTATAACAAATAACTATTATTAACATTTTCTTTCGAACTGTAACCCTTTACGGCTTATATGTATAGAGCCTTCGACACAAATCTCCGTCTTTTTCACTCTACTGGAATTCAAATTACCTTATTGGCACGCCGTCGGACACAGGCAAAACCGGTATTATACGGTAAAAGTGGAGACTCACGACTTTGTGAGTTATTTAATTTGTTTGCAGGACAGTTTTCATTAGTTGCTTTATAGATGTGCCAGTGATGACGTCTGTGGTCATCTCCCTCTAACACATGCGTTGCCCGTAGCACTGTCTCATGGTCCTCCTCCCACTCAATGTGGTGGTTGCCGCGATGCTAGTACGTTACTACTCCAACAGTCGACGGCGGACGGCCGCGAGCGTTCTCCGATACAATCACTAATCGAAATTAATTTAATTGTAAATGCGGTAACACAAAACAATAAAAGTGATAATCATAAATGAAAAGTAGTCGACAAGTATGAAAAAGTTGTAACTGAACCAACAGGAAACGAGTGAACTGCAGTAGAAGGAATAATCAATTAGATTTAAAAGTTTTGTGTTTAGTGTAAAGTGTCAGTAGTGTTTCTATAACTTATATAGTGTTATTTAAAAGATTGCAGTAAATGAAGCAATATATCCTCCGAGGCAGAAGAGTGTTAGATGCCACCAGCGAATAAGGTACGGCAAACCGGATATTGTACTAGTTACTAGACAGTCGTTTGACTAGTTTAGTATAATAATTATAGTCGGTATAAGAGGCTTTAGAAAAAGGATTTTGAACTTTTTATCTTTGTTAAGTCGTTAAGGAATTTTCACCGAGGCTGCTCGAATGCATCTCAAGTTCAGTCACGCGACGTTTAAATATTTGTAGATGAGATAAACATTGGTGATCGAGTGCACGCCGCTGCACCCCCGTGTGTGCCAGCGCCAGGTGTGGTGTCAACAGGTGGACTCGGTTTACTTACACGTTTGTTTTTATCATTACACCTCAACCTATAGGAGTTGAAAGATTCTCCACAGGCCACAGGACTGCCAGTTTCAATGTTATCTGTTTGTTTCTTAATTTAACATACAGCAGATACGCACTTGAACAGAATTTAGTGCTACTGATACGTTTTGAGAATGACCCACTTTTTAAAATGATTACCTCAATATCAAAGGTTATCAACTTATTTTGTTTCCAAGAAAAGTATTAGGGGCACAACAAGTTTAAACACGACCGCAACAGAAACGGAAATCTGATGGGAGCAATAAAATGAACATCTAAAATAATAAGATCATTCGTAATGGGAATTCATTCCTATAAATACCTGACTTCATTCCTATAAATACTGAAAATGGCAAATAATTCGCGAGCAGGTGGCCAATTGGCCATAGAATCAGGTTTTTGCCACGAATTTCATGGTTCAGACTTTTTGCATGGCCGGACACACGTGAGGCTTCATTACCCATATTCAAAAGAGATTCTTTATTCCGCTCATGAGTCATTCTATGTGACAATTCAGCTGCTATCATTGTAGGTGAAATAATTCGCAAAAATTTGGGCACATCATCATCAAATATGGTTGGTGGTTCGGGGCGATGTGTCATCGACTGCAAAGTACGGTATTCATCACTTCTAATATTCTTCGGAGAACGTCAGAGGGGCCTGACGGCGATTTGTCTTTGAAGCAGGTAGTTGAACGGACCTTTCGCAGCAAAGAGTTTTTTGTCTCTAGACCTTTGTTCGGTAGTGCGGTATTGAATGGCAGTGGGACAACGCCATAAGACTTGTTTGTGAAGCACTTGTTACTCCGAAACCTTCTCGAAATTTGCATTTATGACGTTATGGCTATTTCTGAGAATGTCATTGGCGCTCTCAAATTAATATTCACAAAGTGTACAGCACTTTTGCAATCACTTACTGATTGGATTCAAACTTTAAAAGTGAAAGATTCGTAGCTAGTCAATGTTATGAAACTGCTTTTCATTCTTTAGGATTGAGCACAAGATAAGAACTCGTGGTAAAGGTTGCAAAAATTGAGAAATTCTATAGATATGATTGAACAAGGTGCTCACTAATGCATCGGGCACCCATGAGAATGGAATTAAGACTTTTAAAAACATCACCGATAAAATATCTTAAAGAAATAACATTACTTGATTTGTTTGGTGTAGTAATAACTTCACTTGAACACAGGCGCCAAGAAAAACAAATAACTGCAGAAAGGGTTGATGATAACAGATAAACATTGGTATTGCAAAACCAATTCTGTTTTATCTGGAACGTAACAATCAAAGCGAAAAAGCCTATCTATGATAAAACAACAAAACCTGAAATAATGAAATTAAGTAATGAAGCTTTTAACAAAATGCAATTCCATAACAAGGACCCAAACATCCAGAAAAAATGTTTGTCTGTATGATAGATCGTTTGGAGGAGAATTTCATTACAACCTTGTAACGGAAGAATCTGATAAAGGATTTATCAAAGACAGGCAAAAGGAGGCACTTCCGTGGTTCACAGCTGAGGCAAGGTATCGGTTGTAGTGGCATTTCCCCCGCCCGTCATGTCCTACCCCGCAGGGTGAGTGGCCTGCGCGCGCGCCCGCACACCGTCCTCCACAACGATCAACTCAATAAAAAACTTTCTTTCCTTTTCCAGTTTTGTTTCGTTAGTTCCAATAGTCATTAGAATATCTCCAGGGCATCAATTTGGTTAATGATTTAAATTCGTTTTTTGTACAAATTGATTTGCCCTTGCCCGTTTGAAATCTTCATCTTTTTTGTTGTCGAGTTCTCTTTTTGGTGTTGTTGCTGTAAAGGTTGTTTAGTTTTCCTTGACAAGTATTGTGAATCTCGATGATTGGTTATGCATATTTTGAGTAAAAATTATCATCAATGATCAAGGTAGTTGCTGAAGACAGTTCACATTCATAAATATTTATATCACGACTTATACGTATTTATATGTATACTGCCATCTCAATTTATTGACTCGTTCCCAGTGCGGATATTGAAAAAAATTGCAGCGGTTGCTCAACTAGGGATATCCCTACTTCCATATAAGTATTGCAACTGGTTTTTAATAAGCTGGATGTTATTCGCAGTCACAGAAAATATTCCGTTCCCTTATTGGCTGAGTCTGTGAGGTCGAGAGCAATCTGTTCTTCGACATTTAACCGATGCCACATTGCGCAGATTATTGCGAAGCACTTCTAAGCGTGAAAGGACTATTGGAATGCAGCGGACGTCTCCCTTCTATTGAACCTTTATATCTTTAAACGGAATCTCTGCTGTTTGAGTTACATCTTCGATCTTATATTGAACTTTAATAGTGTTGTTATAAGCTTTTTATGGAATGTTTTTATGCTTGACATATTATTCGGTCATCCCATATCCAAGTTTATAAACGAATTGTTTAAGCTGTCCTTTTTCCTTTTAAATTTTTGCTGATTTCATTGAAGAATCTTTGTCTATTTGGTGGAAGCCATTGAAAAGTTTCTGGTTCTGACTAATTTCTCCTTTCAAGGACTTCCCTTTTGGTTATCTTAAAGTAATGGCTTCGCTGTTATTATTTTGTTCGGGAACTTTAACAAGAAACATTGAAGGTCTGACCAAAGTTTATCATTACCATAAATAAAGCATGACAATGGTTATTGTAAGAAATGTTTATGTATTAGCTTTTGCTCGGAAAACAGTCACTTGACTTGTTTCTTAGTAAAAGTTCAATATTTGAGGTCAACTGGTATCAGATATTTCCTATTTCTCAGCTGCAGGAGATTAGCTTCCTGCTTCGACGTTGGATAAAACACTTTATTTCTTAGAATTAAATGTGATCTCGACCCTTTTAAAGCGTTTCGCTTGGCGAGGCAATAAACTGATAGAAGATCTACTCACATACATACATGTATACAACCATACAAATCTATTGTTAGTGCCCATAACATACAAAATTGTTTTACAGCACTGTTTACTCGTAGTACTACGAGTTTATATCTAAATTAAACATCGTCTACGATATTCTCCATTACGATCGTTTAATATTTTCTCAGAAAAGCGAGGAAATAGCCAGTAAATCGAGTGTTCCTAGAATAAGAGGACGTGTAAGGGCATAAAAGAGATCTGAGTGCACTTAAACTTTCAGAGCTTTTAAGGCTTCGTGTGGTTTAATAGCGCTATTACGTGTAAAATGCTTGGTTTAATTTTCTTTGTTTAATTGGATTTGATATTCATCAGTGCGTTTAAACTGAAGATAGTGAGTTTCTAAGGTTTTATTGGAAAGATAATTGAATTTATGAAACAACTATTAAATTAGAAATAATTTTATTTCCTGGTAATACAGTAAACAGGTTCACAGTATACCACACCAAGTTGAGACGCTTAAAATACGTACAGCTAGGTTACAATGTATGTATTATTTGTCACTGAGCCCCAAACTATACAATTAGTCTGTATCACTCGGAAATTTGCCGAATAGTTTTGCACCCAGCATCAATCCTACCTCTATGGCATGAAATATGAATGATGATATGAATCCTTTAGTACATCTTCCTGGTATGCAGTTAGGTGACCGGTCGATAGGTACTGCAGCCGGTACTTACGTAACACCTGCGGCCGAGAGGGCACAGCCGGAGAGCCGGAGAGCCGTTTATCTCGGTAGTACAGTTACCAAGTTTGCCTTACACCCACTACACAAGGCTGTTTACATTATAAACTAGGCCCTAACATTAAACTTGCTTAAACACACACGTGTGATAGACGGTGGACGATAAGGACTATGTCAGAATGTTGGAGGGATTTCGAACTTCAACTATGTTACAAAATTTAGTATAAATTAGGATTTTTTTTATAAAATTGAAATTGAGTAGGTTTATGAGGAAGTCTGAAAGTGACACCGGTGACTGAAAAAATTTGGAAATCATATGGGCATGCGATGCGGAGGAAAGAGGGAAATGGCATAAGGAAAGTTTTACGTATGAATGTGGCGATACGAGTAAGGGAAGACCAAGAAACGGCGATGGACTGTGTGAAGATTAGGCAGTGACTATCGAGTCCGAGATGACGACTAATAGAGAAGCTAGGAAGAAAAATACATGTTGCGCCGACCTCAAATATATTGGAATAAGGGCAGAATAATGTGTTACAAAATTTCAGACTATTATAAACATTGGTTGAAGCTTTTATGAACAAGGTATTTGAAGGTTAATACCTGCACTCTGCAGTGACCGCAAATGACGTGTAGAAGTATTTTTTTTATGAGAATAAGGATGTTACTTTAAATAAACTGCATCAAGACATGACGTGAGCTTACCTGCTTTGTTTGTGAAAGAAACCCACAAGGATAACAAAAAACAAATAAAAAATGTTACAGTGCACTTCTGTCTTAATAATAAAACTGAAATGCTGTTCCTTGGTCAGCTCATACTCAAGCTCATTACTTGAGAACGGCTAGACCGATTGGCTATTTTCTGTTTTAAAATGTCCGTAATAATCCGAATCAGGTTTTTACGGAAAAAATAAATGAAAAGTTGATAGGCAAAATTTGAAAAATCGTAAAAAACTGAATGTCCTTTTTGCTATGGGATTTTTGTGTGATCTCAAGACCATGAAATATAAATTTTAACAGGATGACGTCTCTCGGTTCAGCTAGTACCTACGAAATAAAATAAAATTGAGAATTTCACTTCACATAAGCATTTAAACTCCAGTAGAATTAAAAAGATTTAGTTGCGATTTAGTCTGTACCTAGCAGTGCAATCCTAGCTTAATGCCAAAGTTCCTTTGCCTCTTCTAGCCTTCTAGGCTTACTAATCTTTGTTGCACTGCAGTGTAAAAGCTAAATCGTAAAGGTTACAGTGTTAAAGATTGGTACTTAGTAGTTAAACATTATTGCCTAAGTAATCCTGACCTGCAATCGCTCGTTTAGCTAAAGCTACTTAAGAATTCAAAGAACCGAAGGGTCGCGTTACTTTCAATAATAATAACGAGCACATTATGTTACCTAACACTGTTCCAGATGTTTTGTTATGACAACGCCACGAAATGCCGACGATGATTAGCTAGGTGACGGAAGTTTATGAGTTATTAAAATTAATTTGCATTGCCTACCTTACGGCATAGTGCTAATACTGCAGTTCACACGGAGGCTAGAAACATCTCGCTGGTTTTTATGATCCTGTTACATTTTACATTGCATTGCTAACAGCGGCTTTAATATTTTGTGCAGTACTGATTTATTTGAGTCTTATAATTTTATCGTTGGATATCAAATGCTTGATTTAGGTACATTTTGTAAATTGATCATGAATTCATGACTCACGTTTTCGGAGTGTTATACAAGCACAAAACTATTTGCCCTTCATTTGTTGACTAACTTACCTGTATAACAAAATAAAACACTGGTTACTAAACCATCCTCATTTACAAAGAAACTATTTGCCCTAATGAAGATAGAACACGACAATTCCGAAATATCTTTTAACCAAAGAATTTTGTAATCAAAGCCACAGAGTACAAAATTCAGAAGGCTCGTAAACAGAGCTAAGAAATGTAGATAAAGCACATAATTTCTTTCCACCTATTGCTGTTATTACTGGGCGTACTGTGTGTGACAATGACTTTCATCTCTCACGATTCTGTGTCACTTCGCTCGGCTGACGTGACGATCTTATCTATGGGAGCACGTAGGCTACCAGCCATAAAAATCTAATTCAAATATTTAATATGGGGTTTCACTATGATATTCATGTTGAACAAAAATTATAATTGAGTTAAAGTTTGAATCGAATTTTACTATTTAGGTAACCGACTTCCAAAAAGGAGGAGGTTACATGTTCGTAGCGTATGTATGTTTTTTTTTTGTATGTGTGTCCATCGATATTTTCGTCAATTGTGGACGGATTCTGAAAATTCTTCTTTTGTTTGAAAGGGTATGCTCTCGAGGTAGTCCCATATAAATTTTATTAATTTTGCTTGGTTACTTTTTGAGTTAGCTTCAATAATACGTATTTTTTCCACTTAGCCTATATGGACGATGATTTAACATATTCTTGTCACTATTATTTAAGTACATAGCAGGTCATATTTGAATTTGTGTGGGGTGGGTACCACAACTAACAAGTGAAAAATATATTTTTTTACAAAATAAAACAACTGGCCTCCAAAAAAACCACTACAAAGTGAAAAATAACTGTATTTTCACTTTGTAGAGTTTTTTTGGAAGTCGGTTGTGTTTTTTTTTCTAGAACTTGATTACGTAATTAAAATGTTTTTTGGGTGAAAGAATGGATGGTCCGTTTGAGTTTAATTTAAAATAAACTTAATGGGTTTCTTAATTTAAAAAAAAGAAAAACGTAATTAAATAAAGCTCTTGATAAACCCACGTAAAACTTTTGAAAGAGTAGGTAAATCATTTCAGGTCAGTAAAAGTTAATTCATTTATACCGGTCTTACACAAGTTTATCAAATATTACGCCACTCCCGATTGCATAAGGTCCCCGCTACATAATTACCTGCTTACAAGAAAATAATGTAATGAAGTCAGGTCTCGACTGTGTCAGTGCGACTATAACTTTCTTCTCTCACGACTTTTGTCTCGCGCATGCGTGTTGCTTAAATTAAATATACAATTACACATGCCTGCACGTAAAATAAATAACCTTACATAACGTATTTAAACTGTATTTCTGATAGGATAAAATATTAGAAATAAATTACCGTAAACCCATTTAGAACTTTATTTAAGCTTAGCTGTGGTCACACATGGTATGGTCACATACAGGGCTTCAGGGAAAAATTGCCAACACATTTATAAAAAATTGCATACGTTTCATAAGTTGTGGTAGTTATCCTATCGTGATAGCTGGGGCCTAAGTCTACTAATTTATAAACGTTACAATAGTCTCTCAATGGTGAGCTTTTGACAGATTTGCCATACAAAAACTGTCAAAAATTCACCATTGAGAGACCATTGTAACGTTTATAAATTAGTAGACTTAGGCCCCTGGAATATTCGCCGAATGCTTACATACAAGTAGTTCATCTATTACTACAAATCCAATAAAATTCTCTATGTAAGTGAGCTTTCTCAATACTGCAGAATACATTACATATACTAAAGACGTGAATCTCGATCTAGTAACAGGTGGATTGTATTCGGCATCAAATACTCTATTCGTTTATAATGTCCCTAATGTGATATTAAGTAGAGAGATAGTAGTAGCATTTCCTCAATGTAATAAAAATGTCCGTTATCATAATGTGTTCGGCACGTGAAGGTTGTCAATTTGAGGTGGAACTCTGGAGAGTCATCAGGCATCAAAAGTCGACACAGTGCATTGTTTCAAGAGAGTTTAAAAAAATGATAACTATAGAAAAATCATTGTTCTTAATTAATATTCATAACATTCTAGAATACTTGTAAAGACGAATACTGAGTTTGAGTTTAGAAGTCATGATGATAATTCTCGAAAATGGCTATCTTTTCAAATAGCAAAATATTCTTTGCCTTGTGATGCTAGCTAACTATAGGTACCTCCGGGCACTTTAACTTGACGACAACGACGACGTTTTGTTCAAATTCACAGTAACAACAATAGCTGTATACTTAGTAAATAATTAGAATTGTCATGAAAAATGAGGTAAACTACCTTATTGCTTCGGAATATCGGTTTTGTCACTCAACATTAGATTAGCGTGTTTCGTCAAGTGTTTTGAGTCAAGAGGCATCAACGGCGATAATCTTCAGGTCTCAAGTACTTTGAATTGAATTATTATGAAACGCTGCTTAGCCTCAACGTGCCCCGAATACACATTACTATTCTTATCTCTGTTTACGTCAATTGAAGCCTTTGTTATTACCAACTCAGTTGTAGCATCCATTCATTGTACATTTATTTACCTGTGCAGAGCATATGATTAGGTATTATTAGTGTGTACAGAATAGCCGACTGTTAAACAAGTAGGTTTGTTACATAGTCACGTTTTCGCAATTTATGACGTCTGTGTTCGATGTTGAAGTCTATAGTTTAGGTTCCGAAAATATTGTTTTATTGCTACGCCTCAAGTACTAATAGAATGTTTGAATTTATATTTATACCATTGATATTGTATAGGCCAGGGATGGAGAAGCTATGGACAAAGAACATTCTGGACAAGGCATTGATTTTATGTTGCTTTAAAGAAGGCTCCAATCACTAGGTAGTTGCTAAGGTAAAACTAAACTACTAGGTTAAACTTGTAAAAATAATAAACCATTTTTTATTTTCATTTTAGTTGAAAAAGATACGATTTTCTATTGATTTCTTTTTGAATAATTCAGGTGTTCATTAAATATTGAATTCCGATATTTAATTAAACCAAAAAGATATAAAATCTTATAAGTAAATGGAGTTTTATAAATTGTCATCAATTTAGTTCAAAAAAATTAATATGACACATATTAAATTCAATTCAATTAAATCTTTTATTTCGGACCCATAAACATTGCGAAAAGGTTTGCCATCTCTGATAAAGGCATTTATGTTACAGGTACCACTAGTATGACAAAGCCTGTCTACAAAGTTTCAATAGTCTATTAAGATTATGAACCCTAAAATTATTATGATGTAACGTAGCTCATAAAGCGTTACATTATTAACTTATTAATAGTGTGTGGCCTGAAAATCTCCGTCAGTCATGAAAGTGTACTGCTGCAAATCAAACCACGATTAGAACTCACGGTTGTGCCAAGTGGGTCATAACTGCATTTTGTCACAATGTAGGGTAAAACGGTTATATTTATTAACCGCATGCTATTTGGCTGCAAAATGTAAACATGAACTGCTCATTGTTAACTTTTATTATATTGTTGCGGGATATAATAGATCTATGTGCTGGTATTGCTTATGATGACATCATACATGTAACCTTCTAAGTACCGATGAAGTTATGTTGGTTTTAGTAGGTACTTACTAGGTCCTTGCTACACTAATATTATAAAGAAAAATTATTATATTTTTGTTTGTAATCAATAAACTCAAAAACTACTGGAACGATTTCAACAATTCTTTCACCAGTAGAATGCTAATATATTATCATTGAGTACATAGGCTATAATTTGTAAAGAAACCAAGCGGGAGGAGCCACTGGCGGAAGCTGGTATCTAAGTCAATCTGCCAATCTGCGTAGCCTTTTCCCAACTTCCAGTCCAACCGGATGCAGCTGAATACCAGTATTTTACATGGAGCGACTGCCTATCTGACCTCCACAACCCATTAATTGGGTAATACGATACCCTTTGATAAGACTGGTTGTCAGACTTTCGGGCTTCTGACGACTCGTAACGACTGTCAAAGATCCACGAATGACAGCCGGGACCAACGGCTTAACGTGCTTTCCGAGGCACGGAGGAGTCTCGGTATGTAAGGATGGTCACTTATCCACGGACAAACCTCGGCAAGCGTAGCTTAACCTGATGCATCGACCCGTGCGGCTGTTATTACTTAGCCACGAGCTCCTCAGCTGAAGCTGGTATCTAAGTATACAAAACGCTCACACACCTACTTATCCGATGGAAAAAGGGCTACTCGTAGCAAAACGCTCAAATTCAAAGCTAGTAAAACAAGTCACTACGTATTACTTTACATCACCCTCTTCCGCTTTCCACTAAAAACGCAGTCTTAGGCATCAGTTGGGGTGCGCTATACTTAGCCGAGGGACTGCAAGTCAAATTCATTAGTAATTTAAACCCCCTGTCCAGCTGTGGATTGCGACAGGCCAAATTGATTGATTGATTGAAACGTTACACGATAATAATAGACTATTTTACCAACAACCGATAGTTATCAGTAACGTTCCGTTTAGGTACAATGTGTTTTAATTTACTTGTCCAATTTGGTTAACATGGATATTGGCTTACTGAAGGTTTTGATGTAATTCTTTAAGTACTTATACTACTTATGTGTTTCTTACAAAGACCAAATTAATATTATTCATTTGTTATTTTTTCAATTTAACCTACAGTCTCACAGTTGGGCAAAGGTCTCCCATAATTTTACAATTATCTTTATGCTGTGCCTTCTCCGGTCAGTCGGTTAGGAATATAAATATAACTAACTTTGAAGGCAGCGCAACACGGTATTTACTGCTAAAAATAAAATCGATAATAAAAAGAGGACGTGTGATTGATGAGAAAACTCGTTAACACCACTTTGTGAATGTTTATAAAATTGGACAAGTAAAGAAAAATACACTATAGGTATTTAAATAAATCATTGTTATTAAAAAGCACGCACCGGTAGGCGCGTGTCAGAGCATTTTGTAATGAATTATGTATCACAGAGCATGGCCAAACTTGTCCTTGCATACCAGCCACTAACATTTGCTTAAGTAGGCGAGAAACTAATAGTAGAATGTAAATTAATTTTTGCTACTGCGTTAATATAATGAAGTGCTTCGACGTTGATCTTAGCGTTTGTGTTATACATCTTATCTGGCAATGTGTTAACATCCAATATATTATGCAGTAACCTGAAAAACAGTACAG
Organism: Eupsilia transversa; assembly: GCA_914767815.1. Taxonomy (NCBI): domain Eukaryota; kingdom Metazoa; phylum Arthropoda; class Insecta; order Lepidoptera; family Noctuidae; genus Eupsilia; species Eupsilia transversa. The sequence goes on along the minus strand of OU611893.1, from coordinate 6,722,245 downwards.
GTGCTACTAGTACTTAGTACCTATATCTGTAAAGTGTTATAGTGTAGGACAGTACGAGTGACCCGACCGTGTTTCGCACGGGAACAATCTACTAATGTGGCGACATTGCCAAACATTGAGACTTAAAATTTAAATATTTTATTTGTTTTTTTTAAATTTATTTATGATACAATTACACAATATAACTTAACATCACGCCTGTATTCCCCGAAGGTTTAGGCAGAGGTGTACCTTTATTACAGCCACATTTCGGCAGTTATGTTTAATTAAATCCCATGTAACGTATTGCCATCAACCGGGCACAAATCCAGACACCGGGCTGTTACTGAGCAATAGCACAGAAATCTCAATTCGTGCTATATCTAGGTTAAATATTAATTTATTATACAAATAAACCTTCCGGAATAAATGCTCTAGATGCTGGTGACAACCGCATCAAAATCCATTGCGCAGTGTAGAAGATCTGAATAAAACGAAAACCGACTTTGTTTTATATTGTGTGTAATTTAGAGACAGATATAGACTATGTCGGTAAAGTAAAGTTAACGTGATTCACATAAGAAGGAGATATGTTTCTGTCTGTTAAAAAAAGCCTTCTGGCCTTAGCGTAACGAATTCGATCGTGCAACACCCGTTTTATATGCCCCAACCGTTGGATACCATTGTTAATCTATTTAACTCCGATATTTCGATAGCAGTTAGCACGTTTGGGCCCTACAACACTCGTGACTGGCTCATTGCCACCTCGAACTGATCCCTTGACTGACCAGCGTTTGTGCCCCAGTATAAATAAACAATGAATCTTGTAATTAGCTATTTTTAAACAGAGTGCACTGTGTCATGTTTACGTCTGTTTCCTAATGGATTGCATGTGCATATTATATGTTGGCAGATGTATGTCATGTCTCTATGTCAAACTAAGATAAGACAATGTTTTTGGAAATGGACGATACGATCGTAAACTAATATCTATTTATTCTAAGAAATACGATGACGACTGACGAGGTAGCAACTGATAAACAGTCACCTTTATCGAGTGTTCTCTAATTGTAGTGTTTAGTTTAAAAATATATAGACTAACTTTAAAGCCCTGGGTTAGAGACGAATACTAAGCAGAGTACGGGCTAAAATGATCTAATATACATACTAACTAATAACATAGTCTGCACTTATGAATCTCAATGTCAATTTTGATTATACACCAGCATGGTTTCTAGATGATAAGTAAATGATTCACTTTCGAAATACATAGTGTAGATTTAGCCATCTAGGATTATATATTTTATTGAAAGACTTAAATACAAAATCGAACAATAGTTTCTTATTTACAGAAGTAACAGGTGTGTTCGATCTAGTCTTTTCGTGACGTAGGTAGGTTCGTGACTTTTATTATTCAATACCCAAACCACGTTCAGATATAAACATCATCGATTATCATAATATGGATATCCGTGAACTATATTTTATCGCATAACTGTTGACACTGACCTCCACTGCCATAACTTTACAACAAATTAATTGAATACTAGTAACTTTCAAATGCCAATGTTGGCATATTATTATTAAGTATAATATTCATCGATAATTCAATAAATCTTGTTCGTTGACACTGAGGTGTGACATCATACAGGTGGGGTTGGTATGTGTTTGCATCCATCGTGATTATAAAAGAGCTGATCCCACGCAGATCTATTCAAATAAGATCCGTCATTTACCAACATGCCAATAATATTTTACCATAGAGTTCACAGATCCGTCTTAAATCGATGCGTTCACTTTACTTAATCAAAAGTTAAGTTCCATTCAGGCTGATTGTTTTTATCATCTGCAAGATTGAAAGCAATGAAGAATTATAGGTATATCAAGCCCATTCTTTCCAATTCTATTTTAATCAGGGGTTAGCACCGATTCCGTTTATGCCCGTATCAAAACGTATGAGTTTTCTAACGACCAAGAAATAGGTATAAGTCAAAGCAGATACTTGAACCTTATTGGTGTCGTAAACCCTTTTGATATTGTGTATCCTTTTAGACATTGATACGGTGCGAAATGTGTTTCATTTACGAGATGACACGATGTTTTTTCCCAAGAATGTTTTTATAAGAACAAAAAATAGCGGTTTTCTCTTTTATCCAGATTATTTCTGGTTTGGTGTGTTTACTATATTATATAAACCATAATATTCTGTGAAATATGCCAAATTGCACTTCCTGTTTTTAAGATCCTGTAACTATCTATTGAGTGTTTTTTTAATGCTTTGTCATGTAAAGATTTTTCTTCAAGCATTCATATGACAAGTTTTATGGCAGTCAAGCGAAAACAATTTCATTAAAAATCGTATTATGTTGAGAGAAAGCTAAAATAAAAAAATCGTCGCTAAGTATAATATTTTACTGTTCTACGGACTTGAAGAACATACGACTTAAATCTTGTGAACCAGTTTACTAAACGTAGCTAGTTCGGTATGTTAATGGGATTGATAAAACCCACATCAACGTCAACGCATCCGTATTGATAGTGCCATGAAAGTTTGTGAGACAGGCAACATAAGACAGAGTGGTGTTGATTCAGCAATTATAATGTACTAGCTTCTGCTAGCGGCTTCGCCTACGTGATATCTTTAAAAATTATAGCCTATGCTACTCAGTGATAATATAGCAATCTAATGGTGCAATAATTTTTAAAATCGGTCCAGTAGATTTTGAGATTATTAATTACAAATAAAAATACAAATCTTTTCTTTTTGTATTATTGGTGTAGATGACAAAAGTAAACTCAAGCCGTTTCCCTAGTAAGACAAAATATTTATTTAGCAAACTAATTTTAAATACTTGTAAATATTGTAATTTTTAGGATATTGCGAATATGGCAACATCACTTCACGACTGTTCATTCTGGTGGTTTATGGGAAGTCCATAAATTACAAATTACTTAATGGAAGCAGACAAAATAATATTATTTGATATTTTAACAGAATAGGGATGAGAATAACTTATTACTTACATTCTAACATGCACTTGAAAATAGTTTTACAAATGATTTAATTCAAGAGCTTTATTATATTTTATGACTGACGGTTTATTTTGTGCCAGAAAGCTATAGTCATTTTCCAATCAAATGAATTTTCTAATGAATGGTTTACTTAAACATTTTTTTTATTTTTTTTATTATTATTTTATGGAAAACATCTAGTTATGTAAAGAAATCTTCAAGAAATATTATAAATGTCATAATATCTTGTTCATTTATAGTAGGGTTGTATTATGATAAGGTCAGATAAACTCATTCTAAAGTTTTGCAATGTGCCTAACGTTAAATAAGCTCAAGGTGGACTTGCACCTCATTAAACTGATTCAATGGTTGATTAATAGTACGGAACTGATTAAAAGAAATATTTTATGTTGAGAAAGTTGTGAAACAATCTTAGTTTCTTAGGTAATTAGTCAATTACTTACGTTTACTTAAAATAGCTTATAGGTCCCATATTTATTGCTGAGAAGCCATAAATCTATAAGTATCCACTTGTTCAAAATTATTTTAAGTAGTTAATGCTTTTACCTTAATATCGGCGGCTCATAAAACAGAATTTATCAATAATGGTACAGTATTATGAAAGCATATCATTTTTAATTAAATAGGTAATTTGTTAATGCTTAATAAACTCCATCTGAATCGTATCTCAACTCTGTAATAGGTACGTCATTAACCTGGAGTACCGTTAACCTCATTAGGTCTGTAATAAAGTTTCAATACCAAAAAGGGTAAACAATTATTGAGACGAAAGTAAATATAAAGATTGGTCAATTACAAGGAAATGTTACTTAAAAGTTTTGTTTTCCTTAAAACAATTATTTACCGTTAATTTCTGGTTTGTCCCATTGTTTTTGGTTTAGTGAACTCGGTGGAGACAGACGTGCCTTTTTTGTTTGAAGTTCCGACCTGTAGCGCGGTAACCCTACACTGGCGGCCGACGGGCGGCAGGCGGTTTGAGTACAATCGCGACAACAAAAACACAACTTATTGTGGGCACTCTCTTTGTCAAGTTTTCATGCTCTGCCGGTTGGTACAATGTTCACAAATGTTAACTCTTTAACGGCTCTGAAACGATGCTTAGTTTGGTAAGGCGGATAATTGGTTAATTACCACTTAGTTACCAATGACGTATTATATATAGACACGTTATCAACAAACATCTCGGCGCTTAAAAACGGCGAAAATACTAGATAACTACTTATACGCGTAAAGAAAGGGAAATACGTAATATTACGTATATATAATTATAATTATTATTATAATAGGGAAATATGTAATATATCATTTATTTTTATCGTTTTCACACACGATATAAATTAAAAACAAACGTAGCGTCGCGCGACAGGTTGGTGCGTGACTGAGCGCAATGTGGCCAATTGGCTTCATTTCATGTTGCCATTTTAGAGTGCGGACAACGTATCTATAGTTTTATACATCATTGTTAGTTACGATGTCCTAATGGTACTTACTTGAGCGGCACCGTCTCGTGAATTTCACGGGGAAACTACCGAACTCCCATTTTCTCGAGGCGGGCCGAAACGCTTTCCTCAAATAGTTACATTATGTTGCTGAGATAGACTTTTTTTTATGTTCGAAATATTAAAATTTATAACGACATAAACCAGCCAGCTTGTAAAAAAGTATTCGCAAAACGTTGCCATTAGTTTTAGAATAAATTGCGAGTAGCACAGGTTTCACGATGAGTTTTTATTTTTACTTAAAATATTTAAAGAGTTGTAGACTTTTTCCACGTTGCCTGAATTCTTAGAAGAAAGTGGTTAGTGTGCCGTAAATATTAGCATAAAATTATAATTGGTTAATCCGTAAAATTGCTTGTTTTAATAGACTGATTTATTGTTTCGCATTTTTTTTGATTATTATTTAAATACAACGTAATTTGTATATTGTAATGATAATTATATACCTACTTTAATGGTCATTTGTGAATTTGTTAGAAAGTTATGCTCACATGTCTCAACATAATTTTATACGTACTCATTTTGCTTGGTAAAAGATTTAAGAAACTTCAAATTCTTGGAAAAATATAGTATTATTTTGTCCCTATTACATGGGACTTAAACATAAGTGGCGAAATGTGGGTGTACTATAGGGCACCTCTGCCTAACCCTTCGTAGAATACAGGGGCGATGTTATGTTACGTAGTAGCCATATTTGGGGATAAACTCGTATAAAAACAATATTTGTGAACAATTCCAAATATGTAGGCCAAAATTTTGACATATTTCTGCGAAAATCCATCAGATATTGTTTCGTCTATGTGAGAAAATCTCGCACACCGCACGGTTATACGCACAAAGACATCTCGTCTATGGTCACGGTACTCAGGTTACAGTTTACCACCGACATGTGAATTATCTAACCACGCTGGTCCAGCGGCTTAGTATAGGGTTGTCAGTTATTGTCAGCCGTGCCGTTTTTGCATGTGGTCAACAAATGTTTACTTAGATTTTTTTGGCGACTATAGGTAGTTTTTGAAATAGTTGAATGTAGATTTGGTATGTACAGTGTCTGTCTATTATATAATTTTATTAACGTTTGATGCAAGTTATCAAAAGATAATATATGATAAACATTATAAATAAGCCATATCTTCTTCTCTATGATTAAAACAGTTTCCGTTACCACTATTAGGTAGGTACTCGAGCGCGTTCACATATCTATAGTAAATTACCATCGTTAATTGGAAGGCGCAGAACCGGACCCTATCCAGCGTCCAGTTCCAACGGAAATGTGGCAACCCTCGGTACGGGTTGATGGAGGCTGTGTAGAAAGGAGCACGCGGCTCCAAGGACGACGACGTGCGCGGCGGTTGTTCACCTCGGCGGCAAGAATGCGCGGGAACACCGCGGGAACCCAACGCGGTGCGGGACCGGCTCAGCCAATCGACACTGCCTTAGCATTCCACTGCGGTGAATCGTACACCTTAATATCTCACATACTCTAAGTGTCAATGGAATTTTGCTGGTTCTACTCAACCGTCGGTCGTTGTCGTCAATTAGAAACGGATGCGCAAGCGCCTCGGTGACAGCTTTGATCTTCCCCACACCTTTTTTCTCGTTAGTCTTTTTCTGTTTGGGTGTGTTGTTTGTTTCAAATACTGTATTCATGGGATGAAGTCATTCATATAGTTTTATTTGTTTTGTTTTGCTAGCGTTGAAACTTGAAAGGCAGTGCAAGCCAAGTGCAAGTCGTGATTATGAATGAATACTTAAGTGGGTGCCTACCAGTTTCATAGAACTTGAACTAGTCATTTCATTTCAAGTATTTTATTATTTACGATTAGTTAAAGTTACCTACCGGTTATATGATTTCAAAGAAATCTGATATGAATGCCTTTTTTTCTTTTAAATGACATAGGAAGTGTAAATTGCAGGTCAGTCGTAAAATATTTCAATGATATCATTTTTCTGTGCTTTGACAGTTTGTTTCACCTACATACTTCAATACACTACTTCACTACACACAACCTACAACAGTTACATACTATACATACGTAGGTACGATACGATATGTATCGTATGTTGTACCTATCTCGTCAAACGAGATAAGTTACAGTCGGTTGCTGTGATATTGATTTCATGCTTTGCAGATTCTATAACCTATGGACTGTTATTTGAATCCCAAGAGTATAAGGACCAATTTGGGACTTAATAATTCGTTTTGAAAATGTTTAACTTGACATTTCCAATGTCATTAGATCATCGCCCTTTTCATACGTTAGTAAACAACAAAACACAGAACCTAAATTAATTTTATCGACGTAATAAATTGGATTATGACGTAGAGAATACAGAATCCGAATTGTTTCGTCTGCATTCAAACTGTTTCACAAGTAATTTAAACTTTTTCAAATGCTTCCGAAACAACAAAATGTTACATTCCGCGAGTTGTCAAACTACTGCTTGAGTAAAACAAAAGTGTTCTTCTGGGGCGCTCACTTGTTACAGTTAAAGTTCTGAGTTTGACTCTTGTAGCCAGTATTTTTATTAAGTTAGTACATTGTTTTGATTTAAGCCAAATAGCAGATGATAATGGATCTTATTTTTTTTGGTTAGGTACTCTGTAATTTCCTTTGTAAGTAACTTTAGTAGACATTATAGACGAAAGCATGTAGGTATCTATTTTTTTTCTTATACAGCGAGAATCAGAAATGTGCGGTCATATAAAGGTGTGGTGCAGACCGTCAAACTGAACAACTTTTTCCATGGAACCAAAATCTTTATAGCGAAAAAATTATCAGCTGTCCCATACAAAAACCTACCCGACCCAAATGTATCACACCTTTCTGTTATACGCTGTATAGTTATTTATGAAACATCGAGTATACCCTTACAATTAACGGCGGTAATGATATTATTATCTACTGATGTGGGCGCCCATTCAATCCACAATATGCATAAGCAAATAAACCAGTAATAACGAACGTGACTCGATAACTAACAGGCAATCTTGTCTATACACAGACGTAATTTACATGCTTAGACAACCATTTAATTGCACTTGAATTCCTTCGCGACCGCTAGTCTCGGATGCAGTTAATTTTAACTCTAAGGTTCTAGCTACTAGCGATGGAAACATCACATTATATGCTCCACCTAACCCGGGGTAATGATAGACTTGTTAATTATTTCCTTTCAGATGATAACCGTTGCATTCGAGGCATCGTTCCATTTGTACGAGCTTTGGTGAAGACTGCCTTATAAAACTATATGGCTTCATCAATGATGTCATTCGATACTGATTTAGACACAGAATCAATTCGATTTGCTGGCATATAGATTAAAGTAGGTCATTTGAAGGTTTTGTGTTTCTTGTCTCATATTTTCAGATTTATTTTACTATCTGATCAGACACTGAGGTGTCTCATTGGGAAATTGGCAGTTAAATGTTGAAACCCGGATACTAGAGGTAAAATGAGTAAGAACTGAGTCAGAGATTTCTAAACTTTCAATCGGCAGTGCGTTGTGAATGAAAATGGCGGCAGTGTTAAACAAATAAACAAATGAACATGTTATTTGAAAATCGTGTTCCGAATGTGTTATTGGTCTTGCGGTACCGCGAGTAGATACTTTCTGTGTTTGTGGTATCATTTACATTACGTGCTCAATAACTTACTAGGGTATCGTATAGAATTCTAATATTAACAGAAAACTTCTTAGAAACTTTAACACTACTCATTATCCCTATTTCTGAGAAGGTTCTAAACTAGGATGTGCGTGTGTAACTCGTAGCTTACGAGTAACTTAGGTACAGTTTGAGCGTTGATTAGTCACCTAAGCATTTTATAACAACTCTTAAAGTAGCATTAACATTTCAAAGAATGAATAGTGCTGTCATTACGGCGGCTTTGTCTATTTGTGGCGAAAGGCAATCATGAGGCAGACAACGAGGAGGCACAGAGTCAATAGCACGTTTGGTGCTAAATGACCAATTAAGAGTTACGTGTGAAGTAGAAGATTTTCTCGATATTAATTTCGCCTGTGCCTACCTATTTGCAATAGCTGAGCTTAGTTAGGTACTTTACCATCTATAACGAATTTACCATCAACGAACCTTACTTCTTAGCAACTTTATAATTATTATTTTGGATGCAATTTGCAACGTATCTAATTATTATTAAGTTATGGTAATGCGTACTTAATTAAAATTTACGCTTACATAAGCAATGTAAACAACTAATTAAATACTTAATTACATTATTTATCTACCTAACTCAGGTTTTATTTATTGTAATAATTGTTGTAAGCACATTAGATAATCGAGGTGTTACATTACATAAATGATGTTAACATACTCATAAAAGGCGTAACATCTTTCAGTGCAACTCCGTGACTGACAATTTGAACAGCCAGCTGTCACTCTGTCTGTCTTGTCAGCGGATTGATGAAGCTTGATGCTGTAAAGCTTTCGTATGCACTCCATTTTGACAGACAAGATGATGTGGTTGATTCTGATTGTGCATTATGAGTTAGCTATTAACGCCTTACTTACGTAATAATCGTAATATTATACGTTATAAGGCGTAACCGACGATGTTATGAAAAACTATGAAGAAAATTAGAGAACTTATAAAGTCCAGATCATTTACCTACTATGACTTAAGACAGCACACGATATCACAATCGCGTCTCAAAATATCACCTTTGATCTATCTAAGAACCAAAGCATCGTACAGCGAATGTAGGTCAACGAAAGGTAGGATTGACATTGAACGGCAGATTAATCGCGGGTCGTCTCGTGGTGTAAATGGGCCCACCGCATTGTTGGACCGAAGCCAACTGGACCAGCTCTCGCCGCGGCAAACAATATCACCCATAATTACTCTATTTATGACCTAGCGCTAAGAACCGTGGCTACCAGACTAATTCCTCGATATGAACACTTCGGAAACGACAAAAACTAAACGCATCACTTAATTTAATATTTGGAACGTCTGGGTTATTTACAGTGCGTGCGAAATTTGATGATTTGCCAAAGTTTATAATGTTTGTCTCGGTCAGTCTTGGTATTTAGTTCGCGTGAAGTATTAATTTTAGTTACTTTGGCAGCACTTATAACAGATATCGCTGGATAGTAAGATGCTATTCATTCTTGTTCTCCAAATATGGCAATAGATATCGTGCCTGAATTGCAGAAACCATTCTTCTAAGATATAGTTAGTTATTTTTATGTGTAGAGAACATTTTTATAGGCATAATAAAATCCATATAATGTTTAGCATACGTCGGTTCTCACCCATTTTATGGCGTAGCTATAATATTAAGGCCTTAGTAGATTCCAAAGCTTTTAATAAGACTTATTAATCCTGCATAATATCCTGTTGCACATTGGTACGGTAAACTACGTGTTATTTACAGTCCAGCAAAAGTATATTTGGGTCACTTGCGTCATTCATTACTTATTTACGACCTGGCTAATTTGCTGGAAATTAGAGAGCTTTCAAGAATGCTGCAGAAAATCTGCATAGAATATAATTAATGACATCTGATACATAATGCATCGGACGGTCGTTAGAATGTAGATACAACAGATTAGTAAGCAATACATTACGGATATTACTCCGACTGTCTCCAATCGGAAATATTTCAAATGTCTAGACGATTTACTTTTTTATATCTTTTAATAGCTTTTGTTGAAACTTTCTATTACTTAAAAGTCGTCAATGCTTTTCCAAAGATGACTTTTTCCGCATGAGATCCGTTAGTGCAATATGCATTTAAATATACCTAATTAATAAGACATAGACTCTCTTCTCTCTTTCTCTCTTCAAGAGAACATAAGACTCTTTTATAGGTAAACTATGTTTATCATTGCTTTGATCTCTTATCATTACTAATTTTAAAAATAACAACATGGCATTTTATAACATAAGCATAAGAGCATAGACGAATGCCTCCTCTTTCTCTCTTAAAACATGCGTGTGAACACTTATTTTACCGACTTCACGATCAAACGTCAATGATTGACATTACTCATTACATTATCGTTACGTGGAGGAAGCGGTCGCACACAAGCAGATGAACGACTGCCGACTTAGATGTTCGCGCATCTTCCGGTCATTAGAGAACACTAGTGGTCGCTTTCATGCCGGATGCTGCGCGTGAGTCGAATGATGGGTCGAAGCTCATTATTTGTGGAGGATGATAAGTAAGATGTATAGGTATTTGCAGCAAGTTATGAAACGAATGAAGCAGAGGGACATATTGATGTATTGTGTGCGTTTCGTGAATAGATAGGTTTATTAATTATTGTTTGTTAGGAATTATGATTGGAATTGATTTTGGATCGATTTTACTTAAGTGTTTAACGTTTTGTCGTAACTTGTATTTTTGTGGATTCTACTAAAATTGATAATATAGCTTTAAGTAAGTCGAGTGAAAAGATAATAATAAAAAATAAAAAAATACTTTCTCATCAGCAACACATTTGGAGAAAGAAAGAATAACGTTTATATGGACACAGTTCGTGAAACACAAATACTTACAAAAAACAAAATAAAAAAGTGAAAATAATGTTTAACAACAATAGTGTTTGCCTCACGGTAGCGCCAAGAAGGTTCATTTCAGCATTATATGCCAGACAAATGCAGTCTGAGTAGGTTGCTGGCAGTTTCTTGACCAAAGCAAGTCGTTTCGGTTTCCCATCAGAACAGAATCGTTGTATGAATACTTACTTACCTACGAATTTATGCAGGTATGAAAGCGACCGTAAGTCAACATTACTGTAATAGTTAACTAAAATTTCCAGCAATTTTGATAATTTAATTGGATAATCACAATCAAAGATAATTTAATTAGGTCGATGACACTTCAAAATAGTTTGTTTACCTTTAGTTTACACAATGCTTGTTCGCCAATACACTTAGTGTAGGTATTTTGATAGTCAATAAACAAACAATCTATTTATACATATTTTGGTGCTTTCAGAGTTATTCGTTTGTTATACTTACCTATTTGATAGCTTGAGCTCTTGAGAAGGGATTTTAATCATTAGTTTAAAATGTGAAAACCAGCTTGCTTGGTCATGAAACTGCCAATAACCTACTCTAATGTGTGTTTCTGCAAAAAGGATTAATTAATGATAAACAATATTACGCCTCCTGCAGACTGGCGCGACGCATCAAGGCATCGACGCAGCGACGGGACTCTAACAATACAATTTCTAAGAAAACTTCACAGTAAAACAAGTCGCGTCGCGTCAGTCTGTACGGGCTTTATCATCTTTTCAATTGACTGACTTGAAGGAATCTTGCAAAAATATTTATAAAGTGTGAGATAACGACATACAGATTGACAATTCCGGCCCGGATGGGCACTCGAGAAATAACCTATCTATTATATTGTGTACTTCATTTCTTGGGAACTCATGTTCATTCAGCGATCACTGGTAAAAAGTTGTTTATAACGTTGTCCTAAGAAACTAGAATATTAATAAATTCACACACAGAGCAAGTTTTTCAGCGTGCCTTATATTTGCGTGGGAAGTGACTATAAAATACATAGCTTTAGTTTTGCGTGCTAACACTCCCATGAAAATGGGCTTTTTAGCTGTTTTACAATAAGGGTTGCATGATAACACCATAAATCGCAGACAGATATAACTACATAGATAGATTACGTGGTATACGATTGTTATTTGTTGTTCATGTAACATTAACCACTAATTTGTCTGTCTAATCGTAAATGAATGGGAATTTTATTTATATTGTTAGTTCACTTTCTCAACCATATAAGTGTGACTCGCTATGATTAAGAAATATTTTCAAGTATTAAAATTCTATTGTATGAAGAATTGAATGAGAAATACATCATAAAATTATTTGATTCTGAATACTTGTCAGTTAAGGCTCCCGCAGACAAACGCGACTTGAGGTCGCGACGCGACTCTAGTAGAACTATTTCTATGAAACTTCATGGAAATTGTTCTACTAGAAACACGTCGCACTGTCGCGTCGCGCCTGTTTGCGGGAGCCTTTTTTGTGTGGTGGAGCGGCGCGGCGTCACAAAGCGTTACGTGATTGTACGTAATGTGCTTCTATAACATATACAATACTTCTTCAAACGCACGTTATCAAACCCACGATGCCGATGATAACATTTCGATTAAGCGACTCAAATTGAATCGTTTCGGTTCATGTTATCGAGCACGCGACCACATTCTACATTCCATTTTATTATGCCATACATGTCAACGGTGAATAACCCTTTCACAATATAATAGCTTCATTTAGGTTTATTTTTGTTTCAGGCTTGATCCACCCGCATCACAGAGCCAGTACCAAATGGAGAACAAAAAGATACCGCCGGCGACGCAGCAGCCGCTGACCCAGCAACATCTCATGGCTCATCATGTCCACCCCGAGCAAATCTACTCGCAGCAGCACCCACAACTAACCCACCTAAGTTCTTCACAAACAGGCCAAATACAACCAAATGGCGTCATGCACCAATTACTGCAGAGTCAGTATCACTCGAACATGAATGCACGATCTCCGCTCCTTGAAAACAGGCACGATTTATATGGCACTGGACACAATCACGATTACGCTAGGCATTACGGAGCAAATGATAACTATAATTATCCGCAGTCACCGCCGAGGCACGAAAGGACAGAAGTGCATACAGATCAAAACGTAAATCATGAGCTACTACACAATATCCCCAAGGGATACAATGCGGAAGTCTATCAAGATTATTTAAAACGCAACCCACCGAAAGATACCAACCAAATATACCAAAATCATCAACCTATGTATAGGCCTAATGTTAACCCTAATCAGTACGGATCAAAGCCATATCTACCATATTCCAATAGGACAGGACCACAGAGTAACACTGAGTTATTACGCAGACAGTACAGTGAAATTCAGCAAATGAAACTGCAACAACAACTTCATTATCAAAATCAGGCACAGATGCATCAGCAGCAGAAGTTTGCAGAACGGCAATTATTACTTCAACAAATCCATGGAGTTCAACCACCACCTAACTTGCAAAACAGTATATACTCTGATGGTTCGTATAGAGACCTCGATAGGTACAGTAGTAAAAACGACTTCAAAGAATATAGTAGCCCTGATATACAAAAAGACATCGATAGCTATGCAAAAAATAATGAGTATAAGGAATATGAGAAACAAAACAGGCAATATGAAACTCAATGGAATCAAAATCAGCAAGCAGAATACAGAGAGCAGGAACAACAATACAGAAGGCAAATAGAAGCAGATAAAGGGAAAAGCCAGTCCCCTCCATCGGATTATAACAACCAAAGCCAAAAGAATAATATGAGTGTCGCATCGCCTATGAAATCGAGCGAATCTAGTAGTCCTAGCGTGAAATCTCCGTCGTCTGATAGTAGGAGAAGTAGCGGAGGCAATCAAGCGCTGCGGTCACCTATAGCGCAACGAATACCATCAGCTCCAGTTACTATGTCTGGTATACTTTACAAACAAGGCTCCGATGGACTGAAAGTCTGGAGGAAACGATGGTTCGTGCTGTCGGAGTATTGCTTGTTCTACTATAAAAGTAAGTAAAAAACAACAATTAACGTTGAACAGTAATTAAAAACTAAAAACCCGACTGAAAAAACACATAACTGAAAAGAGAAAAACGAGCATTATAATCTATAATTCTATATTCTTCTATATATAGAATTTTGGTATTGCAGGCAGGGAGAAATCAATAATACCAGATGAATACAATAACCTAAAAATAGTGTAGCTTTTATTTGTCAGCCTGCGTACCATACAGAATGCGTAACATACCAGAATTCTATAGACTATAAATAATGCTTGTTTTTCTCTTTTCAGATAAGTGTTTCTGCAGTCGAGTTTTTCAGTTTTATTTATTACTTTTTTTTTAGGTTCTTAGTGTTTTACCATATCTCATTCCAAATTACATTTAAACATATAATTTGTATTTATTTTTGTAATTATCTTTTAAACGTAAACGTATCTTCTCGACAGGTTTGGGAATTTCTTTTGATTTTTGCCAGATTGTATTGTAATGTACGTTTTTATGTTACAGGTCAAGACGAGGAGAAATTACTTGGCTCCGTACTCCTACCATCTTATAGAGTATCGGGCTGCACTTCGGAAGACAAAGTGCTTCGAAAGTATGCTTTTAAACTGGAGCATGCAAATATGAGAACTTACATCCTCGCAGCACCTGATCAGGAGGCCATGATGAAATGGGTGAAGGCGTTGACCATGGCCGCACTAATGCAAAGCCCCAAGTAAGATTACCTTCGAGATCAGATCAGTAGATAGTAACGCCTTGTTGATACCTGGTACAGATTAATGTTGACTTGATGATTGAGCTATTACGTTTTTTAAAATAGAATGTTTGAACAGTTGGTTTAAGTTTAAATCTGTTGATTCTAAAATACATTAACTTCTATTTTCAGTGAACAGCCGCAAAAACAGAGCGATCGGACAGCTGCGAAGACAGAGGTGGGTATTATTGTAAGCACGTATAATGTACCGGTGCAGGTGATCGACAATTAGTTTGCCAGAGCGGAACCAAGGACAGCCATTACATGGTCGTTATAACTGCAGATAATAGTGCGGATGACGCCGCCGCAAATTGATTGTCACATTAACGACCTGTTCAGAATACATTTAATAAATGTATCACAATTGATAGTTTGGTGTCAATTAGCACCATCGAGCTATATGAACTTAGTAATAAAAAGATTATTTTATTGTAGGATTGCGACGAAATACCAACCTACGCTAACGCGCCACCGAAACCCAGACGCTCCAATGAAGGCTATAACTCACCAAGTCCTGACATGTAAGAATAATTCTATCAAATTGTATATTTGTGTCCACAGATAAAAATAAACATACTTTTACTACTTTTCCATTTCCATGCATTACAGGTACGATCCAAATTATGACTTACTCAAAAAGCCAGCATCACACTACAGTCAAGGCACTAGTCACGCACGATATCAAGACCACGCAAATTATGCAGCCAGTCCAAACCAAGAGCCCACATACACTCGCAGTCCGCAATCTCCACCGCCAGTACAACAGCAACCACAGTATCAAACAAAACGACCAGCATATGATACGCAACATCTCTCTCTGCCATTAACAAACACAACTGACAAACTTGAGAACAACCAACCCAGTACATCATCCATGTATAAGTCTAATGCGCAATCGCCTTACTTTGATAGGAATCGAAGTCAGCAGCAAGTGGCACAGGAGAACAGAGAACAAATATACGAAAGGCAATCGCAACGCAATCCTTTCCTTCAAGATACGACTCCTCAGGACGTTTCCTCTAAAGACGAACGAAACGAAATGCATAATAAGAATTCTCGATCTAATACGAAGGAGGGAAGAGCTGAATTGATTCACAGTGAAATTATTGCTGAAAGTAGAAATAATTCCAAATCTAATCTTGATTTGAACGCCTATAATAGGGATGTGTATGGGGAGCTGAGTTCGAGGCCTGGGAGAGCGGGAAGTGCTATCAACGAACGCTTATTAGCTGAGAGACGAACACCAGATGCATACGGTAGATCTACAACTATTGCTGCTTATAATAAAGGAAAGATTGGAGACTATGAGGATGTATATTCACAATATGCTACCGAAAATGAATATGGTAAAACATACGCCAAATCGCCAAATCCATCTCAAGATCGCGATGGTGTTAGCATTTCTAGTCATCAACAACAGCAGCAACAACAACAAAGGAACACGGGAAATTATGTAAGTATATATATCATCAGCTGGTACTTTTAAATCCTTTGAAATATAATACCTGATTTAAAAAAATATTGTATTCTTAACCTTTTCAGTCCCAGGAGAAAACATTCACTGGACCGTCTGTATTAAGGAGAAAGAAGATGCAATCGAGTGGAATCCAACCACCAATGCCGAGACCCCACAGCGCTGATTTTCTTGAATACGAATCTAAAGCTGAAATGTTAAACAAAACTGCTCCCGCTCGCTCAGCTTATGATACATACAAAGAGCCACCTCAACGACCTAAGTCTAGTCTGGATATCAATTCATATTACGATCCTAGTTCAGATAGGTATTATTCCGAAGAAAGTTATGCGGAAAAAATGCGCCAATCCGCACAGTACTTAACGCAGGGACTGGTTCCGAGTGTGGCTCCTAGAAATATGGAGATACCTCTTGCGAAATATGCTAGCGGCTTAGCAAAGAAACAACTCAGCACTGCATATTCTCAAATGACAAATAATAATTATGAAGCTGAGTTCAGCACAGCTCGGGATAATGTTAGTTATAATTCAAAATATGGTGATATAGAGGCGTTGAATTCTAATTGGACATTAAAAGAGAAGGAGATACAGAAAGAGTATTTGAATAGAAGTGGCAGCGTGATGAGTGATGGGTCTAATGTTAGTGGATATGTCAAGGAGGTAGCCAAATATGATACTAATGCGGATGGCTTCATGAGATCTGCAAGTGCGAGGTTGCCTTCGACAGCTCCAGAAAAGGAGGGTGAAAAGAAAGTGCAGCAGGTAAAATAATCAGATAATAATTATCGTTGTATTTGTTAGATAGTGCCAGTGGGTAATGCTCACATTGGTCTTTTAGTAAAACCAATATTAAACTAGGCTATGATAATACAAATGGGTGCATTTCATTTTCCAGCGTGAAGAGTCCATGAAAAGATTATTGGAATGGAAGCAAAGGATGTTACAATCACCTTTAACAAGAAAAAGTACTCCTGCAACAATATCTTTGGCAAGATCTCTTAATCATAGTCGACAGTCTCTGAGATCTGATCAATATAAGCCCAAGACATATACGAATGCTTCCTACAATAGCTATTCTTCTGATGATGAAGGTATGTGATAGCAATTGTTTATAAGATTTTATTTTCCTATGTTGATTATGATGTGTTCGTAGGTAGTTATTATTTTGTAGCATGGTTAAAAAATTGATGATTAGAATGGTGGAAAATATTGGTATCCCAAGCAAGTGTGAAAGGAGCATGAATCTGTTTATTTTATCATTTTTTAAATAATATTTTGCATGAACAGAAACAGCGAAAACTCGTCTTATATATTTATATAAGACAGGACTTGAAAAAAAAATCTTTCAAAAGAATATTGCAAAGCATTAACATCCTATTAAAACACTATTTTACGCAAACAACCATCATGCCTTAATTTACAAAATTCTATCAAAATTCTAAGATCACTCATCTTTAATAATTTTTACAAATAATTTGGGCGCGTACAGTACTGTTTTCCCTTATAAATCCTATTATTTAAAATAATGAAAATGCCATTTAATAAGAAAAGTTTTATTCATTATTTTTATGTGTATTATATTATCATATACATGGAACACCTGCAGTAGCATTATGATGACTTCGCTTTGCGGAGAGGTACCTTCCTGCCTGCGGGGTCATTGTGCCACTAACATAATTTTACTGGTATATTATTCGGTGGTGGGTTACGAATCTTAGTTCTTGTTGGTTATATTTTGAGTAGTTTGTATCACTCTAACACCCAAGCCAAATATACTAACATTGTGGTGACCATAAGGAACACTTTGAACCATTATTATGTATTGCATAATTACTATTGATATAGTAATTATCGGTTTCACTTTTGCACCTCAGAGGGAACATCGGGCACTGATCTGCAAAAACCCAGAGAAATGCAGGCAGGAAGGTCTCAAAAAGTGAACCTAACAAGTCCTATCATTATGCGACCTATAACCCCGCACTCGCCCTCAATTGCACAAATTGATCCAGTGGAAAACTCTTCTCACGAAGAGATGAAAATTACGGAAAATACCGAAAATACTTACGAAAATATTCTTTGTACAATATCTATCCCTAAACTAGACTTGGAAGATAACGGTTATAATCACGAAGACGCGGCATTTGAATTAGAACAAGAAGAAGTACAAGAAAATCCTGCACCAACCATCTCTGAAGACGGATACGAAACAGAAGACAGTGAAGCTGAGTCTGAAACGCAAATTGAATACACTGATAATGATTTAGATGAAGTATTGTTAGACTCTGAAGAAGAAAATTCAAGTGGACATCAAAATAGCGACGAAAAAGAAAAAAAAAAATATACAAAAGAAAACAATGATGCGATTCAAGAAGATACTGGAGCAAAATCTGAAACACCTCCAGTTGGCGTTTCTGGAGAGAACCATTATTTGCCTATGAGTCCTAGAAAAATGTCTGTGAACGAACCCCCTCATAAAGCTATATTCGAAAGTTTTAGTGTATTTGATCAATCCATGCCACAAGGATATGAAGACAACCCATACGTAGAAATGAATTTAGGAAACGAAGACGATGATACCCAAACATATGAAGTAGTTTGTGTAAACAACGGAAAAGTAGAACCTGTTTATATGGAACTTAATAATTTATCATCTAACGAAATTAAATCACAAGATGAAACTGCAAGTACTAAATTATTGGATACTGCATCAAATTTTGCTGACTCGAAAAATCATACTTTAAAAAGAGCTGCTAAAACTGATAAGACCACAAAAGATAAATCTGAAAGCTCTGATATTGACGACGAAACAAATAAAGATATTTCTCTGGATTCACCCTTCAGTAGATTTAGTATATCAGACACATTTCGTCCGGCTTCATATTATTTAAGCAGTAGCAAAAGTACTTTAGATGTTCAAGATAGTTCTGACAGTGAGATCGCCTCACCTCCACCAGTTCCAAGTTCATCTCCGCCTTGTGATGATTTATCGGATGATGCTCTTTCCAAATATATTTTAGAGAAATTAGACAAATCAGATATGTCGTACGATAATTCCATTTTGAAAATGCTCACGTGTGAAAATCAGAAGATGAATACCGTTAAACGTAAAACTACATCGTTAATGATTTATGGAAGTCGAACATCTATTCATGACACTCTTTCTAGAGGAGAGAAAATTCGAAATAGTAGAGCAAGCCTGACTAACGACATTAATAAAATGAATGGAAGTTCTAGTAATTTACTAAGTAGTACTTTACTTGATCACTATAATCATTCAAGCAGCATTGAAACAGATTCTTTGAGAAGTTATAGTGCAGATAGAGGTTCGTCTCGATTATCACTAGAATCAGATGTTAGTAGTAAGTTTGATCTAGTACCGTCAAATTTATCTTCCGAAGTTACTAGTTTGAATGAAAGTGAATCAGCTATAGATTATAGACATCCTATGGGATATCGAGATTTAGAAATGATGATAAAAAGAAGACCACTATCCGATGAATCACTATTTGAATTAGTAAAGGCCGAATTGCCTTTTAATAATGATGTGCCTACTTATGTAGATTTAGATAGATATTTAGATAATTTACAAGCTGGTACTAGTGAAGCGCAAAATGTGAATAATCAGGGGCATTCTCATTTGAATAGTTCAGCCCCAGAAACATCTAATTATAAAGATAATGTTATTCAAGCTGCTCTACAAACTGCAACACACGCTCGTTCGTCAAGTACTCCTATAAATCATAATAATAGATTGAATAGCTTTGGGAGCAGGAATTCAATCGGACAACAATTCCGACATATAAGTGAACAAACGGCTAGCTACACAGGTTCACAAAGCTCCTGCAGTTCGTCTGGAATACCTAAGTCACCAATGTCCTATTATTGTAAAAACATGGATGAAGAAAAACTTTTGAGTAAAAACTTAAACAATGAAGATTTCTCTGATAAAGTAAAAGAATTTGAAAACGAAAAGATATCACTTCGAGCAGGGGCTGAAACAAATGCCTCTTCAAACTCCACAGGATTTCATAGCAGAGAAAGTTCTGCGGAACACAGTGCTCCTTATTATTACTCAGATCTTTCTTCACAAGAGCATATTAATGTTTTACCTACCTCTCATTACCTGAAAAATACTAACCTTCATCGAAAACTGAATAACCAACGACGCAGGGGCCCATTACATAAGAAAAATGATATCTCACATATTCATAACCCTATTCGAAATAATCAACTTATATTATCTGAACCATCTTTTGAACTAGCTGCTTCAGCTAGAAGCGTGTCTGTTGAGTTTTTGAGCGCAGCTGATAAAGATCCTGAGATTGATATGAAGAATATATACGAGTCTACTGGTGGTAGAAATTCTAAAATTCCAGAATCAATGAATTTGTCAGGTCTTGGATGTAAAAGAAATTCAAGTAGCCATAGTAATCATGAAAACTCTTCGCCAGATTCAAATGTAAATTCCTTAATAAAACTCTCTAGCACAAGTATGTCATCCCACTGTAGCGGGAATTCATCGAATACCGTATATTATGACGCCGAAGCAGACGCAGGTGCCTATGAAAATGTTGTATGCCAAGGAGACAAACACTGGGACGAGGATACCCTATGGAGAGATAATTTAAGACGTGTTTCACATAGGCATGCTCGTTCCATGGATGACTTAGATTCAATGCCTGCGGGAACATCGCTATCTGCTAAGATAAATGAAGCCTGCGGTATGAGTAGCATCAAAAGAGTAAAGAAAGATGGTACAAACAAAATATGTCGAAATGTCACATATGTAAACTGTGACATACAAGGCCGAGTTTTAAGAAATAGGGAAATTAAATCTGGTTTTCTTTGCAACTTTTTAGAAGAAGAACAAAAATTTAACGAAAACGACGTATATGTTAGTCTCGCTGAAAGTGCGGAAATGTCATTAAAACAATCAGATGAAGGTGTCTATGAACAACTAGCAGTTGACTCAAATAATCCCATCGTTCTCACAAATAAAAGGAGATCTAGCGAATCTGAAGAAAGGAATAAGAAAAAATTTGAAATTGATAGAGAGAAGCTTAGGCAGTGGGATTTGATGTCAAGTGGTTTAATGAAAGGCAGGGTAGGACGCGTGCGGGGCTCAGGCGCTAGTGGGGGCGGGGGAGACGCTGCCTGTAGTACGGACACTGGAACTGATAGTGCAAGCAATGAAGGTATCCTCTAACATTCTATGGTCCTGTAAGGTACACTATGTAAGTTATATTTCTGTTACAATATTAAAGCAAAGCAAAGTCATTTGTTTCTAATGATCGAAAATGTAAATAATTTGGCATTTTTATGTTTTTTTCATATCAATTTATTTAAAATTAGATTTGGTTCGAAGGAAGGGTTGAAACACGATAAGGTGTAAAGAAAAACCAAGCATGCGACTTTAACATGGATTGTGTTTTTTTTTGTAAATATTAATCAATATTTCTACTAATACGCGCACTGATACACACTTTATCATGTTTACTTCTCAAATTTTAATGAAACAACTTGCATAAATCCGTAAAAGATGCATATAAGTATATTTCATGTAATTCCAATCTTACGAAAGTAATTCTTGCAGCTTCTATGACAATGTCAGGCGCGCATACGGAATCTGGTACAAACAATAACACGACAAATCAGCAAGCATTGTCAAAGAAAGCTTTTCTCGGAAGTAACACGTCCATTGGAAGGAACAGTCGGGACGCCAACATACCGGTACGTGCAGTGAGCCCGAGGGTCAGATGGGTAGAAGATAAACAATCTAATGATCATTACGGCTCACAACAAATGTCAACGTCTCAGCAAAATGTAAGATCGTTTAGAAATTCATCATACCCTATAACATCACCTATCAATCATTTTCATTTAGCAACGAAAGAAGTGGGAAGCTTTGGTCATAATGTTGACGTGATTCATTTACTTTTCAGTTACATGCATTGAGTACAACAGAGGACTGTTGGGCTTCAGCTAGATCTCCATCTAGAGCTTCTCAGCAACCTATCAGAGCTGTAAGCCCGAGAGTTCGAAGGAACACTGAAACTGATGATATGGTATGTCGGACACTTAGCCATTAATGTTTTTAGTCGTTGCGTTTATTATTGAGTTTCTTTTTTTGTTTTGTTTGTTAGTTAGCTTTCACATATGTATTTATTTTATTATTTGTGCATTTTGCTTTATCATTTGTGTTACATTTGTATTATCATATTAGCAACGAGGGCAGCAGCAACCGAATCAAAATGAACAGTTAGGTGAGATTCCTACTGCTGGTGAACTTCTTGGTCGAACTCATGAAGAATTGGTGTTGCTCTTGATTCAATTACGACGACGCCATGCGGCTACCCATCGGGCCATCGAGCAGTGCTGCGCACAAATCAGTAGCATTGAGGTGTTTGTTAATGCTTTTTATTATTATTCGTTTAGTTGCATTCTTTTTTGTTTGATTGTCTTTTAAATTGTATCCACTTTTTGTGGTCAATTTGATAAACTTGAAAATAAAGGTCCTAAAAAGCTACTGCTCCATTTTATAATGTTATTTCTTTGTAGGATTGTCTCAGTTCTCTAAAAGCAATGGAACGCGAAGAAAGTCTTCAACGGCTCGAATTCCTCAAAAATCAATTAATGGAATTGGAACATCAGTACGAAAAGAGCAAACCTCTAGTACAGTTAGTGGACAATATGGTGAAGTTGGGATCTCTTTACAATAGACCTGGTTCTACCATCGAAAGGCTAGAAAGGAACCAGAGGCTACGACAGAAAGTTTTGGCTGAACACGCTCTTGAGCAGCAAAGGTATAATAACTTTTCCATTATTCCTTTATTTTATGAACAAATCCATAAAATTAATTAGATAAAAAAGCATTAAATATATCAATAATTGAAGTTCCTAATATCAAATGGACATATGTTTCAGATGGCTAGAAAGTGTTGCTGCAGGAAAATCTTTGGAAACAGAAGCATCTCGAGCGAGAGTGGCAGAACTATGGGCATTAGAGCAAGAACTCTCTGACGAAGCTGCCATTCTGCAAGGATTGAAAACTGATAAAGATGCTATTGAGAACTTACTTTCTGGTAAGATAAGCCTCATTATAAAAATATTTATGATCGACTTATGTAAACTGTATAATAATATGGTATGGTTTATTTTTCCAGGTGTCCGTGGAAAGTTGGACAGTGTCCACAAAGGAGAACTCAGTCTTGATGGTAACCCTGCCTCGACTAGAAGGTCAGCTCCCTCGAATAACTCTGGAGGAGGAGGTGGTCTAGAGGAGGAACTGGCCCGCGTGCAACAGATGTTGGCGCACAATTCTAAGGTTTATAAGGTTTTCGTCTATATCATGCACTTTTATTTTTTGTTTATTTATACGTTTACCCATATTACTCCTACTTATGTAATTTTTTATAATTTCTATATTGCACTAGTTTAGACTCCTTCAAGAAAGATGTTGATAGCGATATTGATGAAAATGATAATTATTAGGTATATACTTTTGTGTGCGTTAAGTTATTGCAAATATGTATGCAACTGCACATAAAAAATATGCATGTTTTACCACGTGGAAGTTTGTTTATTTTTGGCAACGCATGAAAGAGAACGTGGCAGTGAATAAAATACCGCAAACTAAATGAAACATTTTATTATCTAGAAATTAGAGCAGACCGTGGCAGATAACGCTCGTCTAGAGCGTGAGCTGCAGCAGCTGCGGCGCGCGTTGCAAGCGAGGCGAGCTGCCGGACACCAGCATCACGCTACCAACCCCACCGCCATGCTCGAAGACGGTCAGTATATCAATAAACACAAACAAACAGAATGGAGTAAAGGAGATAAAGGAGAAGAGAAGCTGACCTGTACTGAGGATTAACAGCAGCGAAGAGAGAGAGAGGATGGTAGAAAAAAGTTTTATTACACAATAACCTAATGTGTATATGACACATTGAGCTTTAAAAAGAGACTATCAGGCAGGTATGAGTGACAAAAATTTCATTCGACAAAGCCGAACTTTTTTTGAAACTCTATGTGACATATTACGGCCATTTTCCGTTTTGCACCCCACTTTGGGCAAGTGGAATAACAGTAAAACTATTAGGAAATCTTAAATGAAATAAAGATCTTTGTGCTGTACTAATTGGTTCATGTTTGATCACAGAAGTGTCACGCGTTCAGCAGTTAGTGACAGCGTTGCAACGTCAGCGGCAGGAGTTGAGCCGCGCTGTCAGGCATCTAACTCAACAGTCACATGCTTTGCAGAATACTCACGACGCCATGCCTGGTTAGTCAACATAACATAATAATTATAATCTTTGAGACTTTTTCTACTTTTAGCACAAGCCGTTAAAATGCCATCATGGCTATAGGTTTTGAAGGCAGACTCAGGCTTATCAACACCATTGGCTCAAATTCATCTTTCACGTTTGGCCTCGAATTAAAAACAGATATGTACGATTTTACGTCTGGCCACTTGGCCAGCATTTCTGTTACTGATAAATATTTCATAGTCGTCAGTCAAAGAAACATTTCCAATTTATTTTTCTAGGTAAACGTCGCCCCATGTCATCCTGGCAAGAAACGAACCTTGACACGGGCCATACTATTGACCACGGTCACTCTGACTACGACTATGACGTAGGGCCGCTAATGCCACCGGGTCATTACGAGCCATCCAACGTTGAGACGCCCTTGTATGTGGATACTAGAGGACCTGGAGCTGACGTTACTTCTCCGCTCAACAGCGAAGACTTACAGCATGCTGGATTCAGTGAGTATACTTTGTAATTTAAACCAATCAAAGACAAGATTCTGCAAAAACCGAGGACCGTTCAATCACTATTTTGGAGTTCAAGAAAAATTTAAATAAGAAATCTTCTAGTAATTTATAATAGGTACTGTGGTGAAGAAGTTTTAATTAATATAACCAATGTTATGTGTTTCAGGTAATCTCACAAATGTGGAAAAACAAGAGATCAAAACAGTCCGCATAGTCAAGCGCGAGAGTGAACGACGTCAGAGAGATCGGGAACGTTCTCTACAGCCTATGTCTGATTGGCCCACAAACAATATCACAGCTAACTTAGACCAATTCTTGGAAGAAGAACTTGTACAATCCCTCAATTACTCTCGATCAACGTCATTACCCCGAAACGAGCAATACGAACAAGTATACGGCATAAGACGTGATAATAATTATTTACAACCAAACATGGACCTCAGCCCCAAATATGTATCGAGTCCATCTCTCTCTAATTACGACTATTCTCAAAACATGTCTTCTCTTAGCAGTAGCTACAATAAGAGCTATGATAGATCTGGATACGATCGTAACATGTCTTTATCAACACAGTATTTGAATAGCCCCACGGATAGTTCAAGGACTTTGACGAATGATCCTATGTCAAAGACTAGCAGTGTCGTCAGCCTGACGAGGTCGCATATGGAGTTATCACCGATATTCAAGAGTGAAGCCGCTAAGCAGATCATTACAGAGATGTCTGGCGACGCTCCGAAGAATAGCTCCTTGCATAGACGGCAAGTGCCGAAAGAGAAGAGGAGGCATTACACGGCACCTCACCATCTTAGTGCTAAGACGCTAAATGAAATGCCTAAAGATGCGTACAATCAAGATGTAAGTATTAGTTGTATACACATATCTTTACAGATCAAAAAAAAATCATAACTCTGACGGTTAGCTCCTAAAATAGATTCCATAATACATATCCATCAAGTCATAGGATTAAACACTGTTGCGTCGCGTATGATAAAAAAATAGTAGAGCAGGGTACTCAAACATCAGCTAATTCCCCAAAGAATTTAATATCCTAAACCTTAATATTGGAGGCAATGTAGGCACAAACTATCTTATCTTTATAACCAAAATCTAAAGTGAACCATTTTTCCAGAAGATGGGTCGTTCAGTGGACGACGCGGACATGGAGCGTGCTTTACGTGGCGCAGCCCCGGACGTTGTACGGTCTGCGCTACCACCACATGCACTCAGACTAGCTGATAACACCATCGATCAGCTGCTAGCTGCGCCACAGAAGATTCTGATTCCTGAGAGATATATACCGGAGAAAGTAAGTTACATAAAAGCCGTAAAAAGGCTTTTTTAATGAGGTTCGAAATTAATATTGCTTACATACTTATACAAACATAGTGCTCTCGTGTGTTTAATTATTTGATGCATACATTATCGACAGTGAATCGATTCAGTGAAGCACGATTGTGTATTATACTTTCCAATACATGTTTTATTTTGGATTAGAAATTAGATTGATTGCATTATTCCGGTATTAAAGATTCCGGAACCTACAGTTTCATTGTATAACTGCATCCAAGTACAAATTAATTGGTAGTACCTGCTAATTTCTTCAATGAATACTAAATAAATTAAACTAACCATCTTAATTTAGCAGTAAAATACAGATCTGCCTACACACTTACAGCTACTATACAAGGGAGCAATAGCATAGTAAGATTGTATTAAAAGACACGAAGAATCTAGGTCACAAACTTATCGGATATTATTTTCTCACAGCCTCCAGAATTGTCTCCAGAAGAACAACAAAAGAGGCAAGAGAAAGTGGAGTCGATAAAGAAAATGTTGACAGGCACATCGGCTGACCCCAGCAAGGTATGCATAATACAATACACCTGTTATATCACTTCCAACTGACTTCCGAAGTAGATTTACGTTACGATGCGTAACTTCCTGAAGTTTTATGAATAACGAGGAATACATTCTATGAATGTACGAATTATGACTATTTCCGATTACCTACTACTTGAACTGTTCTTACTTTAATGAGCTGAACTGATATATATACCATGTGTATTTGCTATACACGAGATATTTTCAACTTCTCTTCCGAATATTTGAGCAACGCTTCTTCATAGTCTTTCTTCATCACTCTCAGTTGGAAATTGTTCATCATCCACATAATTATCTACTTCATATAGTTGATACTGTACATTCTGTACATCAATGCATTCAGTCTTCATTTAATTTCACTATATTAAACATTGCACTCTAAATTCGCTCGCTCTGCTTTCATTGTTGTTGGAATGAACTTTTTTATACTTTTTGCATGTTCATTCTAATCTTGACTGATTACCTTAGACCCTAGACCTAAAACATGAAAATTATGTATAGACTATAAATAGATTGGTGTCTGCAGATGGAATATAGTCAAAATTCTTCGTAAGGTCGCTCATATTGATAAATGAAATCCTTGAGTCCAATTTGGCGTTAAATTTTGTTAGATTGAAAATATATGTCTTATCTTTCTGGTATTAGAACAGAACATTATGTATTGACCAACAGCATAAAACCTCAATATTACATTCTGTCTGAAAACACCACAAAAGCTTGTATAGCCGCTTCGAATGTTGGCTGTAAATATGTAAACCGGCACAGTCCTACATGTGTGTGCTTGTATGATGACCGTTAGAGTCCGGACGCTGGCGAGAAGCGGCAACGGGAGCACTTGCTACAAATGAACCAGATACTCGCCAAGCAGGTCACTGAGATGAGCAAAATCATCGCCGGTAAGGACGTTGCTTCATATTAGTTTTGCTCCACACGGTTTTACTTGTATATTTACAGTAATTTTTGTGAAGTTTGTTTAAATGTCTTAAGGTTTTTGAAAATCTGTTTCGTATTACTAGGATTATTTTAGCATCTTCTGAGTGTTTGTTGATAGATACTATTAATAAATGTAGAGTTATTGATCTATGGAACAGATTTTTTGTTGCACTAAATTGTCATATTACGTTTTAATAATGCATATTTTTAAAACTATAATGAAAAATGTTTTCTTTAACCTCACAGTAGTCAAATGTTTTTGGCAAGCTAGTGCTAGCTTAAAATATTTGTACTCGTATCTGCAAATAAATGTTTAATATCATCTTCTGCAACATGACACTAGACGTTCATGTAGACACAAACATTATACTTCTCACATTTAGATTTTTTCTTAATTTTCTCACAGAATTGCCATTTTGACGTCTGTCTCTTCTATTCAAAGTAGCAATTATTGTGTGTTTGATGTGACTAACCCAAACACGTGTGTGTCACGCCTGTAACCGTTTGCTTGATGTTGTTTGTCCCATTTGTGCAGGAACCAACACTGAGCAAGGACCGTCCGCATCCAACCACTGATAGCCAGACACTTACATTTACACCTGCACATTTCACGTCTCCTCCACATTGTCCACTCCCATTAACTCAACCTCGGGTACAGTAGCATCTTTCTAGAATAATCCATTGAAAATAGCTGTATAGTGATGAATGTTGCTAGATAATGCTCTGTGCCCATTTGTATTAATTTAATTAATTGCTTCAATTCCCTCAAAAATACGTCATGTAAGTAATTTGGCTGACACGGACGGTTCTTCGAAGATATCCACTACCCAGTGTGTTGCGGCATGATTTCGTTTTTTGCATTTTGTTGTGAGTAGCTCACTTATATTTATTTTTATTTCAATTTCATTAATAGTTGCATTGTTTTTGTTTGCATTTTGATGTGTGAATGGTGATTTGAATTAACAACCACTTTTCTTGTGAATCGTACCTAATTGTTTTCTTTTATTTTATCAGTTAAAGCGTTAGAAGAACTGCCTCAAAATGGTAATGCTGACGACTTGGACGATCGGTCACCAGACGTAGAGCTGCCCATCTACCAACAAAGAGACAATTTCTTTACCTAGATCTACGTAAAACCTCGAAAATTCGATGATAAAATACTAACCATCACTTTTCATAGAATCCGGGGTATTTTTATACATACGATCACTTCAAAAATAAAGACATTAACACTGTTGACTATACTGGTATTTGGCTGTCTTTGACTTAGTAAATCTTTGGAAAATAAAATGATACGTAGGTAATTAACACGTTTACTAAAACTTGAAACATATAACCAAGCTGGGCTTTAAATAAAATATAATTAGCGTCAATGTATAATGTTCAATTAATAGAAACTAAAATATTATTGTAATCATTTCTTCGTATGTTTATAATAAAGGTGATTTATAAATCAAATATTAAAATCCTTTATAGAAAAATAGTAGTATATAATTGAATCTACTTTTTTTATTATTAGTGAAATGATTTGGTGTTTAGTTATATACATACTATACATAAATGTTTTACGAACTTATTCGTGTGAAAATGAGAAAGGCTCGAGTTATCATTTGACTGCTTACAAAATTGTATCATATTATTACAATGAAAGATGTTTAATAAGTACCAAAACAGGTTGATATTTTGTGGATCTCCATCTTTATATGTGTAGGAACTAGATATTTTAATTGTTAAAATAAATTCGACTTGCATTGTGTGTTCCACATATCTATCAGAATATCATTTACATGAATTTGTACTTAATTGGTAGGAGATAAATAGGAATTGGTATAATTTGTAGCACTTGCTCAATCTTGTGGACATTCCTTAGCAATGTTATATTTTGTAGAAATACAAATGACTTAATAAAAGATACTTAAAATGTTATTTTGGCCAGTTATTATTGGCATACCGTGACACTCAATACTTTGAATGGCAACCTTTACTGAAACATCTAAATACAACCATTGCGTATTACCAAGTTCCAATGTTCAAACAATTCTACTTACAGCCCTTCGATGTATTGAATAAATCGGTATGCGGTTATTAAATATATTTTTTGGTATAATACAAGTCTTCTATGTAAAAGGCCTTGAATTGTTACTTTAGAGTTAAGATAAATAGCGAAATGTACCTAGATGACATTATATTGTATACAGTTGCCATGTTTATTGAATAGAAAGTGCACATTTATATGAATTAATATAACTTTAGATAACGAATGACAATGCGTTTTAGTATTATTTCGTTTAATTTTTCTATACTTTAATGTAAATATTAATCATACATTAAGTTTTAATTATTTAACTTTTGTGTACTTACGTCTTCATTCAGTTTATTGTAGGTATGCACATTATGTAGCTCGTCAATTAATTTTGTACCTAGTATTGTATGAACTTATGTGAATTTTAAATTTTATGTATGAAATATATCTAACCCTGCTTCGTATTATTTGGTAGCTGAAGCAACGAATCGATTTGTGATTCAAATATACGCGATTATACAATTTGGGAGTATGCTTATAACTCATTCATAGGATTAATGTTTCATTAGAGGAAGATTTACGATAGGATCGGTATAATTATTCTTCGACTACATTTTGCAGACGATAACGAACAAATTGAGAAAGAAAAGTGTAGCGTTAATGGCGAGGGGACCCTTTGCAACGATTTTATTGAATAATTTGCACTTTATGGGCTATCATGTCGTCTTTTATCGATGGAAAATTAGTAGGAAAACTTCCGGAGTACAATAGGTATTTACTGCAAAATGAAGTCATGTGTGGGTAGGCAACCCTAGGTATTAAATTATTGTATCAATGTTCACAATATCTTAAAAGCTTTAAATATTCCTGCCTATAATCGTTTCTCTAGCTACTTACTTCAGTTCAAAGTAACAATTATTTGTACAACTAGATTTTACCATTTGAAGTACCTAAATCTCAAATCATTTTTATGTATTTAGAAGAACAAAATTGCTTTTGTACAAAATAAAATTATGTTGTAAAATTTCGTGCCATGGTTTAGCATTTCATTTTTTTTAATGGTATTTTTGTAGTTCTTTAGACTGCCAGTAATATTTTGCCTATGAAAATATGTGTTAGAAAATATAATTTTCAAATTAAGGGCTCATGGAGCTATGTTTACTTAAGTAGGAAACCTTGCCATTTTCCCCGTTTTAATTCGTTTTTGACGATTAAAATATCACTTCCCTAAAGCCCCAAAGACTGTATCATATCGACTTCAACGTTGGTTTGTTTTTTACTGTCAATTATACCTACATCCCTAGATAACTTTATTCTATGGTGAAACGCTATTCCACAATTTTTTTTAGTAGTGGATTTTCAATACTAAGAACAATTTGATTTTGAAATACTGTTTAAATGGAGTTTTCCGAATTATTGTATCGTAGGAGATATTTATTATGATGAATAGCATTGGTATATATAGTTATTTTATCACTCACCTATATTTAAATTGTGGCGGAATATAGGTAGGTATTCCTTACCGACTCAAATGATATAAAAAAATGTAGGTACAATTCCTGAATAAATAAATGTTATCGATTCCTAAAAACATCCTATACTAAAATAAACTTTTTAGGCGCATGAAGCCATAATAACAAAAGTAGCATAAACAAATTTATAAAGGGAACATTTATTAGTATTTGCTATTCCCCAATTTAATGATATATATTGCCTTAAATGTAGACTGTCCGTATTCGAGAATGATTTCTACTTCATTAAAATATTAGAGATAGAACATAAATATTAATATTATAATATATAGAACTGTAGCCCCTAATATTCAACGAATGATTCTGAGTATATAAACTTTATAATTATATGTAGCTATGTGCTAAAGCTTATTAATTGACTGTTGAACATTTTAATAGATCCTAAAGAAGCAAGTGGCGATACTTATAACTCGATTTTTATAACTGTGCGCTTGGAGTTGTCAAAGATATTATCAAATTCACCCGCACGGTTGCCTCCTCAGTGCCCCGACGCCTCCTAATTATGGTGTACACAACTCGTGTCTTCCCCACAGCTCATTCATTAGGTTATTATTGTTATTATTTAAACCTACATACTCTGTAATATTTGACGTTGACAGGCGCACAGTTAGAAAAATTGGGATTTATACATACCGATATTTTGTTTTTTATTCTAATGACAAAAATACAACTACAAATTCTGGTATTGTCCTCTTTTGGAGTGTCTAATATAATATTGAGTGTTTATTTTCTATAAATTATGCCGTTCATGAATGTACTTACAGTTGTTTTTTTTAATTCTAAGTAAAGCTCCTTGCTTTGAATGTAGCCTAACAGAAGCCCCCATAATAGAAGTAGGTACTATTTTGACTGCCTTAAAATGAGTTGTTGTGTAAATACCTACAGGGAATTGTGCATATTGTTTTATATTATTGACTGTATCCAAGTTTACATCAATCCTTGTAATTATAGCGCGTATGTTGTTCACATCTGAAAATAAATAATATGCTGTATTATAATGTTCGTTTTATTTGTCGTTTTGAATTTCACATCGAATTCGTGGATTGCCGGCAATATTGAAAACAACTGAGGTCTAGCAGATTGATACTTAACAGACTGTTCATATATTTGGCAGTTGTTGAGTATAGCCAAGCTGGGTAGATTGCGATATTACTATCATATGGCGTTCTCCTAGGTCGGCTATATTGAACTACTATTTTCCGCGGCCATATTCAATTACTATTATGGCCTTAAAATTTCTTCAATCGGACAGAAATCCATACTGCGGACATCTACTGGATTCCCTCTGGAAATCCCTGGATGCAAATACGCACATCAACTGTCTAAGGATATTTTAGTAGTTACTCATGTATTACCTAACACTACGTTGTCGTCCAAGCCCAGCCTCACTGTCGTGTTAGTACGTTGAAAGGCCAACAGATAGCGCCAGGATCAATAAATGGTATGTGCCCAGGTCGTAAGTATTTATTTTTTGGGCTGAAAACTTTCTCTGAAGGATCAACTGTTTTGTTTTTGTCTGAGGAAATACCAGATGGGGCCTGCGGAGAGCAAATCACTATCAGAACATAAAACGGAATATTGGTACCTATAACTACCGCGGTGCGGTAGTTATAGGTACCAATTTCAATCAACACTCCTAAAATGTAATAACTTTATCAGACTAACGGTAGGGATGGCTTTCATTTTGACAGTTACAACAACATTATTTGCGTTATTTAAGTTGTTGAGCAGACACATTTTTCGAACATATTATTAAGCAGTGGAATATCAATATCCTTGAAAATCATTCAGTTTATGATTGAAAATATTTAGCAGAATTAGGGTGCTGGTCTAAGAACAAAAATAATAATCGCTTTATCTGAAATCTGAAACTTGGGAGATGTCTCTGACCAGTAGTTGACGCGATAAGCGCAGTTGATGGATTGCAATGACGATGTCGAATTGAATGAATGAAAGTCTTTTCTTTGAGCACGGCTTTTATTTTATTTTCGGTAAGATGACTTTTTTTCAACTTAAAATTATGCTGGCATCGGTACCTACCATCTAGAAGCCGCCCACGGTCTATAATTAGGGTGCGTGTCCACTAAGCGGAGACGAGCGGAGACCCGCAAGAATCGATCAATCACAATGGTTCTGAAATCGATGGAATGAAATCCTCATAGCATCTCTCGTCTCGTCTGTGATTGGACGATTCCTGCAGTTCTCCGCTCAGCTCAGCTTGTCTCTGTTTCAGTTGAAACGCACCCTTAGGTATGGCATGATTAGTAAAGTAACAGAGGGAATCAATAATTCATCGAAATGTCGTCGTCGGGTGACAAGACTATTAAGAATAATGCGAAGAGATGCATCCTTTAGAATTAAACTTAACTAATTATGAGTAACAACTTTATGAAAGTGACTAGTCTTGGATTGTGGCGAAACGCTATGAACTGCGGTAAGCCGAGGTGATTGAAGTACGAGCTTGCTTATTTACCCAGATTTGTTACAGTAATGGCAATCATGTCATTTAGTTTAAATAGATTTCTATTTTTAATATGTTATTAACCCCCGACGGAAAAAGAGGGGTGTTATAAGTTTAACATGTGTATTTGTGTAGGTATCTGTCTGTTCCCTCGTAGCTCCCAAACGGCTGAACCGATTTTGATTATTATTTTTTTGTTTGAAAGATGTCTTGATCGAGAGTGTTCTTAGCTACAATTCAATAAAATCGGTTCAGCCGTTTGAAGATTATCAGCTCTTTTCTAGTTTATGAATGGATGTGCGCATCTTCCACAGGTCTGATCGATCCGAAAATTAGTATTCTGTTACTTCAATGATATTAGAAGAACATAGTAACCTTGAACTGATACTGCAGCATCACCTGGAATTCGCAGGATACCCAACTCCCTCACTAACTAACAGCACCGGTATCGTGTTTAGGCGCATTAGAATGGTCTCAATGAATAGGTTAGGTATAGATCATCCATCCATCGATTTAATGGGTGGGAGTTGGGGGGAGGGGGGAGGTGTTTTTTTCTTTTTAAAGGACTTTGTTTGTGTCGAGGGTTATTAATTTTTTTGATTTTAACTTGTTTATCTTTTATATAATCTTTTATATTTTGTGAATGTGAGAACATATTAGATTTGTAGGCCATTTTCTATTTAATTAAGCACCATGTACTAGTTGACATGCCTACACTGTCCTTTCAGACCTAATACCAAATTTTGGAGTTTCTTGCCGGCTCTTCTCAATAGGAAACGACTCATTGGAACCGTGCACCCGGCTTCTGACGTTTCGCAAGTGCCCATGTAGGTTTATGTGAAATAAAATATTTAGATTTAGATTTATTTGAAATGTAGTTACAGTCGAGGAAATCAATTGTTTCCAACTGACTACCAACTTCGTATATTCAAATCAAAACTGCCAATCTTTGAGGGATGTATGAAATGGCTAGAACACGGCAAATTGACGTACTTAGTGTGTCATTTTGATAAACAATTATTTTTCCATACTGTACCGAAGTTTCAGTATAAAATAACATATAATAGGGAACATCAATGTATACATTATCTATCATGAAAATTGATCGAAAAAAACTGCAATTTTTACGTATTAGATAGGCCACTAATGATCGTTAAGACGCCGTTAACACCGTTTATTGAATGGTTCGCGAACGTGATTGATTGCACATCGCAGAAAAACTGGTTCTTATACATCTCTCTCTTTTCACTTACAATTACTTGCAAGAATCAGCGAGATTTATTAATTTAAATCGTGCAATTAAAAAAACAACTTGAAGATTTGTTTCAATAAATCACAGTTCGCTTGTTTCTTTAAATATTCAGCCAATACGGTTTATTTTAACAACTGTCTATGAAATATTCATGTTCCTATAACATACCTACCTATATGTAAAAAGAAAGCAATATAACTTTGACAGTTCATGAAAAATTGGTGGAGTCGAGTCCGAATCTTGTTTTGTTTACGATTCAATTCTGCATTCATAATTTATACATAAATCCAAGAGCGTAAAATTTTTCGATTATGCAGTTAGATTGCTAAACGACATTATTTTTAGAATATATAGGCTCGCCCCCTATTACATGCGACATAACTGACGGAATGTGGGTGTACGGGTGTACTATAGGTACACGTCTGCCTAACCCTTCGGGGATTACAGGCGTGATGATGTGGCGTTATTAGGTGTTTTGGAAAATTTTCATTGATAAAGAAGAAATGGAGGCAAGCAAGAAATCATGTAATCGAAAAAAAACAAACCCAGAAACTTATGCTTCATGCACCTACTCGCACTTGCGTTCACTAGAAGATTTTTTTTTATTGCTGCATGCGGTTCGTTAATTACCATTTATACATCGACGCCCCCAAGCAATAAGTCGGTAATCGTAAAACTAAAATTTTACAGGAGAAATGTTTTTCTGTTTTTGTTGAATAGCTTTTCAACGAGTCGAAGTAGTGAGGTTATTGATACATCAAACGAAAGCTAATTTTTTGTTTAATTCAATGATTATTTTAACATTAGATTTTTTGCGTGAAAAGCCTTGCAATTTAAGAAAATAAATATTACAAAAATATATTTGGTAAATTGTTTAAGTAATATACACTTACGCCATTATTGCAGTAAATTTGTAAACAATGTTGATACGTAACATTACAATACGGACTTTTCCAGCGTAATTTTTCATCTTGAAGAAGATACGTAATTGGCTATTACGGGTGTTATTGTGGTTATTTTAAATTCACACAGTAACAGTATCGTTACAGAACATTGTTTTTGGAGGAAAATTCTGAAAAATATTTTTGTGTAATCATCCAGTACTAATAATTTTTAATCGAATTTTTAAAGTGTAATATGTCTAGGTTTACAAGAAAAGACTGTAGATGATGAGTATAATAACGTTTAATTATTTACTTTAAAAACCTTGTTAATTCCCCTTTTTTTTTTTTTTTTGTGTGGGAAATCATCAAATAACTTCTCCCGCTCTGGGCGGAGCGGGAGGGCGTGTCAGACTCTTACTGACTAAAACCCACCCATGTTCCTTCAGTTGCCTGTGTTGCCAGGGGCCACGGTATCCCTTTCGGACTTTCCCGCTACCCCGGCAGGCATCGGCCCTGGTGGGCCCCGCCATTGGTGCTGACATCTCTTTGAGGCGCGCGTGGAACACAACACGCCGTCGACCCGGGCCTGGTCCTTATCGGGGGCGAGCTACCCATTGCTCACCGCCCGCAAGCCCGCGCCTAAGGTGGCCGGGAATCCTCCAAGGAGTCCCGACGCCCAGGGCGTCTCCTACGGCGGCTAGGCGCGTGAGGGCGCGAACTTTGCCTCTCCCTCACGCGCTCCGCCTCCTCCTTTGCGAGCATTACTATTCGCAGAAGGAGGTGACGGCTCCCCATTCCGTCTCGCTCCGTACCATGGCCTGGACCAGGGCCGGACGCGAGAGATCTCCACCGCCGATGGCCTGCACGAGGACACGGCGGTGCTCTGCCCAAGCCGGGCAGACCTCCACCGTATGCTCCACCGTGTCCTCCGGGCGATCCACACAATGGAGACACCCGGGCGCTTCCTCCCGCCTTATCCGGAACAGGAACCTCCCGAAACAACCGTGTCCGGTGAGGACCTGTGTCAGGCGGAAGGTGAGGACGCCGTGGCGCCTCTCTAGCCACTCCTCAAAGAGGGGACTTATCGCCGCAATTGTGGCGTGCCCAGCACTGGGTTGCGACAATCGCACTCTCCATGTCGCCATGAGATCCCGCCGAAGCTCTGTCCGCTGTGCCACGACTTCTCGCGGCAGCGGAGTTACGCCCCGGCGTTTCGCCTCCTCGCGCCACTCCCATATGTGCGCGAGGACTTTCGCCTCTAGATCCCACGGCGGCAATCCGGCAAGGAGGCTCGCCGCCTCACCCGAGACCGTGCGGTATCCCCGGACAAGCCGGATGGCCATGACCCTTTGGGACGCGTTCAACCGGCGGGCTGGCCGCAGCCTCAAAGAACGCGCCCACACAGGAGCCCCGTAAAGGGCCATGGACCGCACGACCCTCGCGTAGAGCCTCCGGCAGGAGGCGTTTGGATCCCCCAGATTAGGCAGGAGCCGCTTCAAAGCAGCCCCAGCCTTCTCCAGTCTGGGAGCCAAACGTCGGAAATGCTCCACGAAGTTCCACCGGCTGTCGAGGACAAGTCCCAGGTACTTCATCGTCGACTCGACGCCGATGTGAACCCCTCCTACCGTTATTTGGGAACCCAAAGGTGGCGCGTTCCGAGGACCATGAAAACACATGGCCTCGGACTTGTGTAGGGCCACCTCGAGTCCCAATTGCCGGATCCTGTCGACGATTGTCGCAACCCCGCGTGTCGCAATTTCGGCCGCCGCCTGGTGCGACCTCCCCTGCGCCAGGACCAACGTGTCGTCAGCGTAGCAAACCACGCTGACGCCGTCGGGGAGGTCGGCGCGCACAAATATAATGGCTGCGTGTTAAAAGTTTCAGATAAAACGTTAGATTCATCAAAATAAGACTTATTATCATTTGACAACTGATGGAAATGAAGTAAAGTTTTCTTAACGCGGCAATATGTTTCCTTCAGCTTTGATTGACGGACGGATGGACAGTTGGTCATAGTTGACAGAGTGATTAGGTGGGACTTTACATAATACAGTAGCTTCCTGCGAATAAAGAATCGTCTTGAAGACATTATTTATTGATGTTTTAAGACAATGAACGGAGGTCTCGAGCTATCGAACTGCGACAGCTTGAGACGGTGAATGTGTTTGTAAGAACTATAAAACATTAAAAGAATATTAATAAATCAGTTCTATGTTGTGGCGCGTGGCGTAACAAACCAAAAGTTGAAAGGAGTATCATATTAATCGTTTATCTATTTCATTGTTCATTACTTTAGTTGATTCCTTTGTACATGTCATATGGCAGATCAATCAGAAATTGTCAAGAGACATGGCATGCTATGACCGTAGTCTCTAAAGTCATTATTACATTTCCTTCTTCGAATTGTATTGGAATTTTCCTAGTGATTTATTAACATTGATTCCCCTTACGGTCTGAGCCGACTCAAAATAATTCGACAACAACAACGTGCCAGCGTTTACCAAGAACTGCACGAAATTCATTCAAGCCAATAAGTCGGTAATAGCAACTTACCAAAATTAAATACGAAATACTCGTTTGTATTGATACGTAAAGATACTTTTCTCGACATAATTTCGTTTTTTAATTTCCCTACAATATAAGTGTTTTTCATGATATCTTCGTAAATATCACTACGAAAAATGTGAAATAAATTACTAAGATGTATCCCAACTCATAGGTTCCGAATTTGACATAACAATAAAAAGTCCATAATAGCACATTACCGACTTATTGCTTGGGGGCATCGACATATACAAATAAATAACATTGAAGTGTATGTTTGTGATGTCAAAATGGTAACAGCTTCTTAGTAAATACATATGAAAGTATACATACATATACGGTAGGTACTTATAACAAAAAACAATTTTTAAAATTTTCGTATGTCCGTCTGTCTGTTCCAGCTAATCTCCGAAACAGCTAAACCGCATTTGACGGGACTTTTACTGGCTGACAGCTGAATGCCAATTGTCGTACTTAAAAAACGTTCACATTCAAGTCGCAATCTGTCAAACTTGTCAAAAATGATGGTAAATTGTTTGTATTTTTGACAGATTGCGAATGAGATGCGAATGCGAACGTTCTTAAAAAATAAGGGAATTGCCCCTCTGATGTTATACGTTACCAACTTATGCTACTTTTATTTTAGAAAAATAATTACCTAGGCTCACGCGCGAGAAAACCGTGGGCTGCAGCTAGTACAAAGTATAGCTACTTATCCATGAAGCATTGCTATTTTTACAACTTAACTACTATCTAGTTTATGTAATCTCAATGTGTTCGATCAGATGTAAAACTGTAATAATTACTTCTTCCGATTGTTACCCTTCCTCCATGTAAAGCACTTTACAGCACGCGGCCAGTTGCTTAGATTTTTTCGCCCAGTGCAAAAGTGCGGAAAGTTATGTAGTGACGTATCTTTTATATTACTTTTAACTAGTCATAAATTCTTCAAAATTATAATAAAACTAAAAACATCACTTCAAATTAAAATTTGAATTTCCTAATCAAAAAAATATCTAAACAGAACTTTGTAACTGTGAATTTAAAATTACCAGTATCTGCCACCGTGAAAAAGTTCAGTTACATTAAAATTCCTGCCGATTTCCTGATAATTCCTCGAGGTAAGTACCGACGAACACTGGGACTTCAACTCTTTGTCTCCTCCGAAGTGATTGTGATTCCCTGCGCGTACGCAGAGAGGCGCGCTACGTGGATGCAGTTCAATGCCGCGTGTCTTCCTTCCGTTATTTCTCGG
The DNA here is from genome assembly GCA_914767815.1 of Eupsilia transversa. Classification (NCBI taxonomy): domain Eukaryota; kingdom Metazoa; phylum Arthropoda; class Insecta; order Lepidoptera; family Noctuidae; genus Eupsilia; species Eupsilia transversa. Next base: position 6,682,402 of record OU611893.1, on the reverse strand, counting down.
CTTCGGAGACAATCGGCGCGTGCGGCGACGATTCATCTCAAATGTCAATAGACCAATAGAATGCAAATTCAAAGTGTCGCATGAGTGATTGAGTGTCGAAGCCTTCGTACTAAGTATCGAACGGTACTACGGTACAGTTTTTCAATTATTTGGGACACTATTAGATGGCAGAACGTTTATTTAAATAACATTAGGTACTCATTACTGCATTCATTCATTCACATCATTGTGATGATACTGGTGATAGATTTGTTATGGATATAAGTAATGTTTTATTGATAAATACGTTAGAATGTTTTTTCTGTTCACATTCCTACGACTAAGCGCTATGAGAAAATGTAAACGAATAATTAACCGATAATGACTTCAACTATTATGTATTGATTTCACTGAAGCCTGAATTTACAAACTTTTCACAATGTTAAAGCAAAAATATTATCAGAATTTTATTATTTGCATGACCTGTCTAGCCTGACTTAGGTATAGGTACAATGAAGCATTATTTTAACGTTATTAAGGTACTTAGGAAATATAAAAACAAAAATAGGCGAGTATCTAAGATATTTTTTTTACCCTTGAAAAGTCTAATCAGAGTAGGTCAATAGCGCATTAAGTATTGTTTGAATAACTGTTTATTTGTACAGGCATTACTTGGTTGACATTCAAAATATAACCTTTAAAACTATGTTTATTAACTGAATATAATTTCCACATAAAATTAAACAAACGTTCCCTATAGTTCTGTTATAACCGGCTCGTTTTAAACAAATTAGGTCCGCACGCAAAATAAAGTAGTATAAACAGTAATTATGAATTTAAATAACCCTTTGAAACTACACTTAGTTGCCAACTTAGCCCCATCACCCACTAAACAGGGTTTAAATAAGCACAAATTAGGATAAGCTTACGAAAGTAATTATAATAACTCATATCCTAATTTTAGGGGCGACGAGAGACGTTGTAATGATCTGAGAGAAGGCAAAAACATAATAAATGGAACTATTAGAATATCTCCAGCCACTAGGTCATTATAAGACTTGTTTTTCGCATAAATATTTTCACTTTGAGACTACTTTGTGGATGCCAGTAGGTAGAGTTAGCCGATATTACGCTAAAAGGGAAAGCTTCTGGCAAGTTTTTAGTACTTGTGTGGAGTTAGGCATGTGTCGGTGAGTGGTTGTTTTTCTAACGTCCTGCCCTTAAGAAGCACCAGCGTGGCACTTTATTACTTTATCTAGCCAGCTCTGCTGATGTGCTTCTGTTCTTTAACATGTATACAGGTACCACAAAGGTATATATGTATGTTGGAGAGAAGAAATTTTTAAAGTAAGTAAGTACATTGAACTTACACAATTTTGACAACATAAAAAATATTATTTTGGTACCAAAATGCAATAAAAACCAAGCAAAATGGTAGTCATATAATTTTAATAACCGTACAGTTACAAGTACCAAGTCGGTGGTATTAATTCTGCTTCATTAGTGCTCTCGAGTCGGGGGACGGTTAAATTCGGGAGTGTAGAGTGAACGGGACATTTTTATCATTGGCATAAATTAAATGTAATAAGGTTTTTAGAGCCTTTCCCTTGGAGACTGGTTTGGGGACCGTTGGTCGACCTGGGCACCCACCATTGATCTCATTGTTTGATACATTGCACTTTTGGGGAGCGTCGCTTGCGCACCATCATCGATCAACCACTATACATGCTGTGGTTTACAGTGTTTGATCATAATATTGTACCTTTAACAGTTACAGGAGTTGAGCTCTAGATTCATTAAGTTATACATACAAATAATTTATTATCATTAATATACCTATTGAAATTTGTGATACAATAATTATGAAGTAGAACACACTGAAAACAAAACTGAAACAGCGCATTTAGGGGTCGACAGGTATGATAATTATTTTCAAATAAACTACACATTAAAATCCTTAAAATATAACTACAGACGTGAGATGTTTCACAGTCTGGTTGTGAATCAAACACATCCAATGTCTACCTAAGTACCTACCTAGTTGCGTTTTCTTTATTCCACATCAACAACAAAGCAGTGCAAAACCCCGAAAGAATTTAGTCAACGTTAATACAAAATTCATTACACATACCGCTCATTTTATTATTTTGTCGCTGAAGAAAGAAATAAAAAAGAAGCAGGAAAATTGAGCATTTGTTTACACCCTGTGAAGGCGGTGTGGATTCGCGTGTGCGCATATAACCGAGGTGCAGCGACGAACGACACACAATCACACGCCGGCCGCCCGCCGCAACACCGCAACTGTGAGTACATTGGCTACACACGCTAAAACACGCTGATTTTTTCAGAGATGAACTATGTAGTCATCTATCTCTCTGTTTTCATAATTTAATGGGAGAATTGATCATCTTTGAAATTTAAGCAAATTTTATAATACGATTGTTTTAAGAAATACTAAAAAAATCATAACAAACCAAAGAAAAAAAAAATGTCGATACATAATAAAATAACAAGGAGTATTACTTAAATAATTTTTAAAAAAAGCAGGGGTTATTCCGAAAACAAATAGTTTTGAATAAAAATGTCTAGATAAAAGCTTTGTTGCCATCACGCGAGTTAACATGCGACTTTTACCTGCGGCGCGAGCGAGCGCAGGGAGTTGGCTAAATTTTATTATGTTGGTTTATAAAATTAAATACCTATAATATTTTTGCGAATCACTCACATAAATATTCATCATAGCATCTGTTTCTTTTGAACTTGACTCCTGTTTAGTGAAAGTGTTAAATAATAAGATTGCTTTATGATAATTTTATTGACTTTCGATAGTTCTTAAAAGGTGTCACTAAACCTACTAAATTGATTCTTATTTGCGTTTGATTATCGTATTGCTAATTTGCAAATGATTAACTTTTAGCTACCTACGATAAACGATGAACTGAGAGTAGTTCATCGTTTATCGTAGGTAGCTAAAAGTTAATCATTTTTGGGTTCTATCATAGTCGGATGAAATACAAATCTGTTTAAATTTTACCTAGACTGAAATATCTGCATAAATCGGTAAAAAGTCGGTACAATAATATTGCGTGCAACTATTAACTTATTAACAGTTTGGTAACAGCATAGCATGTTATTATGTGCGTTTTTATCGTTATGCTGATTGTTTGTTAATTTGTTTCCTTTTTTTTTTCGGAAATGAAATTATAATTTTTCAGTGAGATTTTATAGTTCCCGTTTTATTACTTTATTTCTGTTTTTGGATTCAGCTTTGCCAAGTGTGTTTTTTTTTGTTGTATTTTCCAAAAAGGAATTTTGGGTTTAATAAGATTCTTAGACCTAAGCTTTTCATGCACGAAGACGGTAGTTGTTGTTTTAATAAAATTGAAGATTAATTGTAATTTTACTACTATGATGTTTCATAGTTGTAAAGTTTTTCAGGAAAAACGAAAACGCTTTTTCTATTGTAGTTTTATTGTGCCTCTACAAAACTTGCGCTGATCATTTATTAATATTGACATGTAATTTTATTTGGATTTTTTTTAACCTTAGTACTTAAATTTTTACTATTTCGTTGTTTAAGTCGCTAACTTTTTACTGAAACAGTAAAAACTTCTAAGTATTACTTTAAATATTGAATCTATGAATAATTTTAACTGAAAAACTTGTAAATGAAATAAAGTTTTAAAGAAACATAGCAATAAAGAATTGTGTAATAATTCATTTTTTTAATTGCTTGACGATAAAACCATTCATAATAATTACAGTTTCAGCTTCAGGCTGAGATATAACAGCCCTGTCGCACTGTCGCTAATAACTGCTGAATTTATGATTTAAATTAATCATTTAAAAAAATCTACAGGCCTGTTCTAAATGCAAGGATTTTTTTATAAAACAGAGAGTTTCGCTTGTTAAAATTCTAGCTGTATCGATCGTCGTATGTTTTGATAAGTATCTTTGTATAATCTTTCTACATTCATCGATGCTCACCTCACCGTACCTAACTCATTGGCACTCAGTATTCACATGTAATATGTATTATGAAACGTACCATTCGTACCTTCGGACTCATGTCACGGGCATGGGTTTTTTCTTTCAATGGGAGCGAAGGAACCTGTCCCATCGCTGACGCTGGTAACGTTTCTCACTCAAGAAACGTCCAAAAAATTATCGGTCCCGTGTATGTAAAAGAGACACATATATTAAAAGTTGATCGCTGACTGATCACACCGCCCCGGCGATTACTCGCTTGTCGCAGCGGCAAGAACTATCAAAGAGAGTACTCGCTGAGCGACGCTCGCGTCGCGGGCAGAACACTGGCTGAGATACTCACGCTTGGTACATACGCGTATCAGCGAGTAATCGCTCGTCGTCGTCGCGCACTCGCTGCTCGTCAACTCGTTAATCGCCAGCGGTGGGACAAGTGCCATAGATGGACAAAGGCTTTTCACTTTCGGCCGGTGACCTTAGGACGTTGGCTGTAGGATATCGACACTAGTGAACTCATCAGGTCTTTAGTATTCAGGGAGGGTGCCAACGGTATCAATACGCGTAGGTACTCTTCGGTGATTCGCTGATGTGAAGTGACACACGGAATTGCGACCACTATATAGTTGATGCTCTTGACGATACTGACGAATTGTTTGCGGTAGAACGACCGGGAAAAGGGCTTTTAAAACGTGACTAAAATGTTTGAGTTGACATTTTATATGGAAATTAAAAAAAAAAGTTTTATTTCAATGCATGAAGCACATATTTAAGTGGATTTTTTATGCGTATAAAATGGACATGTAAGTTTTGTACAAATGTATAATTTGTCTAAGTTCTTGTTGTAATTAAACTAAGTTAGTTTTAGGAGCAAAGTACGTAAACATTCGTGGAGTAGGTTTGCAGGTTTTATTTTGAATTGTAATAACATGACTTGTGATAGGCCAATTATAATTATCTCAGGCTTTGGGCCATTACCACTATAATTAAGTTAAATGAAGACTAATAAATTCCACAACAATGCAATAGGACCTATTGGAAGGGCTGAGACATTCCTGACATTTAGTACCTACTCAAGCCTTTGGCAGTTTATTACTTCTAAGTAATTGAGCGTGGAGCTTCGATGCGACTGCCAATTGAGTACAGTCGACAAACAAGAAAGAAAGAAAGAAAGAAAAATGCGTACATGGCAATAGACAATAAAAGATGATTGGTAGATGCAGGGCAACTTTAATTAGGTACCTACTTTCAACCTTGGTTCAGTCTGACTACTCAGGTGGTCTGATCATTGAGTTTTTTAAATTAAAACTGAAATCATTTTAATTTCAAATACTTTTTTCTTTTAGATTTTTTGTAGTCAGAATGAAAGATTTCGTATATGAAATTTTGCCGATTTCGCTGATTTGACCTTTTCGAGTGTGTCTTATGTTTAAAAAGTGATTTCGGACTTTATAACAATCAATATTGGCTATTTGACGTTGTGCAATAATGTTTGTCTTGCCTGCAAATCAAACTTTTTTGTTGACTGTACTAACGTAGTCATTATAGAGAAGGGAAGTGTGATGGTTCCGTATAGATCCTTTTATTGTTATGAGGACTTTGTAATGTTACGTGGTTTGAACAATGGCCGTCTAGACTTTGTTAAGGCACCAGGAATTTACAAAATATTTTTATATTACTAAATCCCTCGTAGAATTTTTTGTCGTTAAACAAAATTTTCTTTAAAATTATATCCAAATTCAAACATTTATGCTATTCATAGTCTCAAATTATTTTAACTATTACAAAATCAAATAGAAAAATCTGTGTAAGATATAAAAAAAAGGGATTTTTCAAGGATTCAGCAAGGATTTCAAATAAATACGAGTATGTATGTAAATATTCGGAGATATTACTCTTGTGCCAAGTAAGTAAACATAGGTAACGTGTTATGTCAATGTTTTGGCAAGCATTTCCTTTTGGAACACAAACCGTGGATTTTCCTGGATCTTATATAAATTATTCAAATATTCATTATCTGCTGGGAATTGAATCATGTCGTGTTCATTGTTGTTTTGAAGATGGTTATCTAATAACAGTATTATACTACATCATTGTACATGCAAAAATACCTTCGTATTTAAAACAATACCTAACAATAAAAATGTAGACTAATACTGGAAAAATATGTGACTAAACTAAAACAACATTTTCCTTAAAATTTTATAAATCATTAATCATAAATTGGTAATTTAATATTAAATATAATATAAATTGACCCACTTGTGGTCACTCACTTATTTCTTATAGGTATAGGTACCTAGTCAGCTCCACGAATATTTATATCACATGCATGAGGTATTTGTATACTTGTACAGTTCGTGTCAATGTGAAAGAAAGAAATAACATCATAATTTAATGCTTTATTTTGGTGCTACCTAAACATTCGTCCTCTGAGTCAGGCCCTGAAGCCCAATTTGCATTGCTGATGAACCCCAGATGTTAAACTGGTTTCTTTAAGTTCGGAGATTTAGCACCGGTGTTCGATGTCACCAAATTATAAATATTTATATGTGGTTTTACTGACAAATTATAATGAAAACAGTGGACCACGATTTAACATTTTGGCTAATTTTGTGAAAACAAGCTGTGAAAGCTACTAACATTTTAATAATAGAAACGTAAAATTATAACAAAGGCACAATTAATTTGCAATCCTTTAGAGTTTTTCCTGTTTGGAAAGTATTCTTTTGTCACAAGCTTCTGAATTCTTTATAGTAATATACACATGAACACAATAAAACGCAGTTGTTTATGATTGTTTGTTCACTGCTTTATTAGGTTTATCTTACTTTATAGCGGAATAGAAGTTACGCATATCTGCACGACGGCTTTTAATGGCAGCAGATGAGATCGTAATATTCTACTCAACAACCACGAGGATGCATTGAATACTAATTTCTCTACGATAACTTTAATCAAGTTATTTTTATGGGAAGATGTAGCTCCGACATTGTTAATAAACATTTAACGGAAGAATGTAACGCGACATTTTAGATCGAATACTAAGGGCGAGAATCGAGAACGAGGATTCTCAAATAATATCAAGGCTGCAAACCTTTTAGTTTATTGCGACACAGCAAACGATGTTAGTGGAATTTAATGGTATACTAGATTCTTAAGAACACATACAAAATGCAACGAAACTAGTATTAATTCTTAAATAAACTTTTAAATATAATCCTAGATGCGCCAGGGTAATCACAATATAGAGTCAATTCCAGTTCAAAACGATTTCTTATTTCTCATAAAGTGTTTTCCGAGCACGATCGCTGTAGCCTAGGATCTCCATTTAAAGCCAGTATGAAGGCATCTAAGGAATTAAGTGGCGTTCTTTGGCTATTGTTACAAACGATCAAACAGATTTGAACTTAAGCGAGTGGGAAAAGCTATTTTCCGCCAAGCCATTACGAGGTTTAGCTAGTCATTGTCTTACTTCTAATGGCTTGAAAGCTGTTTCAGAAAAGTGTGTTTTGTTTTAGATTAGTTTTAGTTTCTTGAGCTTTCGATTTCTGGTGGAGTATGTACGATTATTTCTAAAGTCTGTCTTTCTGTTTTTCTACTTTTATTTAGATTAAAGTCACAAGTTTCTTGTAGGATTTTTCAAAATTAAGTGGTGGATCCATTATCATTTTAAAGTTAACCATCATTTTAAAATCATATCTTCATTATTCTCATGCCCATATCCCGCTTTTAATACATCAATGCCTCTATCCCAATTATAATAATGTTATAATTAATATATAATAAAATATAAATTATAATAATTATATATTTGTTCGCAGCAACATGTTTTTTTTTTCAAAATTATATCTTAAATAGAAATGACAAATGTCAATGTCATTTTTTATTCTGAAAAGGTCTTAATTTTACACAAAGAGTGCTCGCAAGATAAGTGTGCGCGCGGCTGAAATCGGAACTAATAAGTGTACCGCCGTCTGTCGTTTAAGAAAGGTCAAATTAAGTATAGCATTATTTGATTAATTAATATTAATAATTATAAGATTCATTAATAACATATATTTAATATTTTAAATATTACAGTACAGGATTAAGCACGCCAGCGTCACCAGTCGCGCGCAGACTTATCAGGCGCGCCCTCTACCTTTATCTACATAGCTGTTCATAACACACATAGTTTGTACTGTGCCCTTGTTTCTAGAAAATTACTATACATGAACATCTTATTATCTCAATTTAATTCACCCTTGAATCAGCTGTTTTATAACACATAAGTATTTTATCATAGTTCCGCATCAAAACAAATTTTACAGCACAATTTAACCACGCTCTAGATACAATTACTATTACTTTTTTTTGGAGATCATAATGAAGTGACAGTTCGTAGAAAAGTAAGATAAGTTCAGCACGTTTTTCGATAGAAATCTATTGTGAATGGTTAAGTAGGTATTAGACGAAGCCTAGTTTATCACAATGAGAGGATCGGGTCAGTGGGTGATGGTGACACACCTGGAGCGGCGGTCCCGTTATTGCGCCGGCGCTGGTACCGCGGTGGCGCGTGCGCAGCTCGAGTAATAACGTTGTATATTACCTGATCATTATTGATCGTGTTTGAACGTTCCTGTTTCTTTAGATTATTCGTTCGGCATGCAATTCGAGTATTCGTATTATCCGAGTACCTATTCCTCTAGTATAAATAAGTCTTTATTAGACGCAAGGGTACCTAATTAGAAGTGTTCGAGTTTTTAAAATTGAATGGCCATGAAATATCTGAAGACGAGGACGCTTTAAGGCACGCGCGTACGCGTATCTGATTATCTGGTACGAAAAGTGATGATCTAGAGACATCTACAAAAATAGAAATGACTGTCAATAGCCCAAATCCAAATATCTTTTACAAGTTTGCGATTTTTAATGTCTATAACTCCAACCGTTGGTGAACCCGAGAGGGTCAAATAATCAATTAAATCAGCCTATCGGAGTCCACTGATGGATATAGGTCTTTCGAAACACCACAAAACACCCAGTTTCCGCCATCCGCATTCAGTCAGTCCGAGCCACCTTTTTAAGGTGGTCAGTCCTCCGTCCGTGAGTTATAACTTGAAAACTATGAAAATCTCGGAACATACACGGGGGTGATTCGTATGCCCCACGATACGACGGCAATGTTCCGGCCACCCTGTATAGCTGTGTCTTATTTTGTCCATAGAGTGCGTATTATTATTTATTCCTAATTCAAAAACGAGTTTTGACTTTTTTGTCATAAACAAGGAAAACTGTCCAAGTCATGTATCTACGTCTGTTTTTATTAAATATGAGATACAGTCATGAGTTATTTTTATTTTTGATTATAAATTAGAATTGTTTCAGTGTAAAGTTTATGCAGGGAATTATATAACTAATATGTTCCAACCTGTTTTCATTTACATTGGGATATTATAATAAATATACATGTTTTTCTAAATTATAAAGTGATTTACCTGCTATCGAAGATATAAATCTATGTCTGCTAGGTCTGCTATAATTATTTTGTTACCAATACAATATTGAGGAGATCCGTCTGATCTACCCTCTTACCTGCAAATGAGTCCGATCCAATGAGAGAAATTAGAAACAAGTGAATACTCGGGAGTACTAAGGCAATAAGCTGGAGACTTTATCGGCGGATGCCACAGGTAACAAGTTCTAAGGTGCTATCTCAATAATATTCCTGATAAGTAGACTATTTCAATAGCCATGGAATGTGGAACCGTGGCTAGCCAATCGTATCCGTTATTCGTATACCGTACACACCCTGACATCCAACTACCATGGGAAATGGGTAACTGTACTGTCTTACTAGCTAGTTAGTATTACAGCTACATAATTAATTTTACTTTGTGGATATAATGAGGAAACGCTAGGTGGTAGGAAAACTTGTTTTAAGGTCCAGGTTCGAAGATACGGAAACATGTATCAGATGTTGTTTTATAATATGTTTTAGACTTTTTATTCGTTTTATATCAGTGTAGTGAAGACCTAATTGTAAGTCTTTAAAGCTATGAGGATGTGTTATAAAAGTAAATCCTATTATTTTTCAAGATGTTTTGCTCCCCCCGGTTAAATGAGACATAGGGAAACAGAACCGGTTAATTGTGGGTGTACTATACATCCGATGGTTTTGATATAAACTTTTTTTGAATTAATTTTGTTTTCATGGTTGTCAACAGGTTCAAAATGAGAGCGATACTAGCGACGTTGGCCGTCCTGGCGGTCGCAACGACTGCAATTGAAGGTAAGAACACATTCGATAAAGACTAGAAATAATTTACTGCCTCGTTTATCTAGTGCTCGCAAGTGCTACTGCTGAGTATGGTCCTGAGTTCGATTCCCAGGTCGGGAAAGTGTTATTGGGTTTAAGTTTGGCAAAGTGTTAAGAAATTTCTCAGTAGCTGCCCAGAGTCTGGAATTGTGCCCGGTTGATGGCACAAGCTTCGCCCCATATTACACGGGAGTTAACATGAATGGCAAAATGTGGGCGTCTTCTTTGGGGACACGCTGTACGTGATGTTATGATACGAAAATGTGAAGTGTTGTAGGGAAAATTGAAGTAAATCTAATACTTAGCTGTTAACACAAGAAAGAAAAGAATAGAAGAATAAGTCAGAGTGCTTATGTCATAGATAATCTTGAGAAAGAGCATGGCACTGCTCCAAAATGATTATGATTGTTTTGTATTTATGATTGTTTTCTGTATATGTGTTTCACGAACTGTGTCCAAATAAACATTATTCTTTCTTTCTTTCTTTTTTTTTTTTTTAAATCAAGAAACAATATTAGCAGTAAAACAAAACCATCAATATTAATCTTATCTACCAGAATAATTAATGCCTCACGATTTGAGCTGACTTATCTTACACTTCAGCTTACCATTGGTAGCCCCGACCGATGGATTAACGGGCTCTTCATAACAAAGGGTTAGGCGACATAAATCAATCTCCCCGTTAACTGCCACTAAGATGGGCTTAATCCCGCTTATCTCGTGTACCAACTATTTTACAAAGTTATCTATCGTTGTATTGACGGTGAACTTGTTTGTGTTGACACTGAATGACACTGTTTTGCATTTCAAACTAAAACAATATCAAAAGCTTAGGTACTTGATATACAAATGTTAGTTACAAATCTGTTCATTGGCATCTCCTATTATACAATATCATTGTGAGCGCCTACTATAAATAGCTAAGAGTCATTAGTCTTGAGTAATGCAGTTGTTGCTTTCATCTTTGGCAAGTAGATTAGTAGGTAATCACACTTCAAGAAATTATGTTGTGAATATTGAGCTATTGCCTTTTCAACGTACAATATCAATAAAGAGACGTGTACGTAAAAAGGATAGATTCCACCAAAAACATTCTTGTTAAAAGTCGCAACGGGTCTCGCGATTCTTTTACCGAAAAAAGTTTTGGAAATAGCCAGAGTAGAGTACCCAAGCATACACTCTGCTTACAGTTTTCTTTTACAATTTGTAAGTGTACAGCTATTGCATATACTCGTAACACCTATTTCTTCTTGTTTGTACAGCGGACAGCAAAGCGCGCATAGTATGCTACTTCAGCAACTGGGCGGTGTACCGGCCTGGCGTGGGCCGCTACGGCATCGAGGACATCCCTGTTGACCTCTGCACACATATCATCTACTCCTTCATCGGCGTCACCGAGAAGTCTAATGAGGTCCTCATTATTGATCCTGAGGTGCGAAATAAAGACTTTATTATTTAAAGATATTCTTCGAATCCTGCCTTAGACTATCTTGATGCATTTTAAATTAATTTTTATTAGATTTTTAGGTTCCACTGCAGGGAAAAGGCCTACCTTCTCTCTTTATACTTTTACTTTAGGAAAAAGGTTACAAAGAAACAATTTTTATCTCATAACTTATATTAACAGTTTATTAACGGTTTCCTACAGTATCCTGCGGATTCTAACGACCATGGAATTTCTTTCAAGTATCCCTGTTAGCCATTTCATTGACAAAATATATCATCTTTACAGCTGGACATAGAGAAGAGTGGGTTCAGAAACTTCACGGCACTCCGCAAGTCTCACCCTGACGTTAAGTTCACGGTGGCCGTGGGAGGCTGGGCCGAGGGCGGCTCCAAGTACTCGCACATGGTCGGGCAGAAACAGACGAGGATGGCCTTCGTCAGGAGCGTTGTTGGTGAGTACTAAGACGTACGAAGAAGAACGACTCAACTCTTTTGACTTGAGTTGCCTCTTTAGGCAAAATTCGGCAAACACTGTCATTTCCAAAAGTTGTAGTAATAGTAAGACTTAAGTTCGAACGAAATCAGGCAGATTATTGACAGAGTCAAGAACGAAGGTATAATTGACTCGTAAGTTGAGCGAAACTAAGCGACTACTTTTGGTGGCAAGATTATGTACATCGATGGTACCTTCAAGTTGTGTCTGTGCTAAATCGACGTTTATTGCTGGAATTACCCATTATTTTAAACATTGGTCACTTTGAATCTATTAGAAGTTGGTCGGTGATACTGCAGCATTTGGAGCAGGAGCATTTGTCACTCACGTCTTGTATTTGTCGTCAGCAACATGCACCATGGATAAACCAGAGTGATATCTTGCGAATAGGAAAACAATAAAGGCTTCATCCAAAACAAGGACGTTTTGCAAACAGAATGTATCAAGTGGGAGTCACAATCTAGCCGTAAATTATGCACTGTTGTGTTGCGGAATATATTTCCTCATACGTTACCAAGATTCCTTATTTTATTGTTAACATAGTTTCGTAGAGCGCAAGGAAAATAAAATAAATCACAAAAGGGTGGAATTTGTTCCCAGACTGGATATTATCTCTGAATTGCAGCTAGCGAAATGTTTAAAGTAATATGTTATATTAAGTTAGAAATATTTCTCAAGAATTTGGGTTACTTGTCTTGTAGTTTCTAGTATAAAATCTAAAAAAAACATGCAAACATTGCCATCGATTGATTTTCTGGGTAATAGTGAGAAACACTCAGACTATAATTCCCAATGAGCAACTTACAAAACGACTCAAACAATTTTGTTTATCTAAATTCTCATTCACCGAAGATTTATCGAGATTGTCTTATTAAATAGCAGAGACGCAAATTGTATCAAGGGGCTGGTATTCAATCTATTTTTCAATTTTCGCGTTACATCTACCAAAAGTAGGCAAACAAATATAATATCAATATTCGCGAATGTGGAGTGTGTAAATATAATATTTGTCAATACATCCATAACTCGATGCGAGAAAAGGTTATTCTAACTTGAAGCTCAAATCATATCTCAGTGTTTCCATCATATTAGGTTACTCTTTTTCGTCTAGACATCTTAGTTCCAGACTTTGACTTCTTAATTAGTTAAGTGAGGTTTTCAGCTGTTATCTGAACACCGCAAGCGTATCAGAGGAATTAAAGTCCCTGTATAATAGAGGCGTATCTTGTGAAACCTCAGTAAAATGAAAGATCAATTTCTTAGCATGGCCGACCCTAGCTTATCTAGATGATACTTTAAACCCCTGAGACAAAAAAAAGACTTTGATAACTTTATAAGTTCCTCTGTTTTCTTTCCACAGACTTCCTAAAGAAGTACAACTTCGACGGTTTGGACCTGGACTGGGAGTACCCCGGTGCTGCTGATCGTGGAGGCTCCTTCTCCGATAAGGACCGGTTCCTCTTCCTTGTGCAGGAGCTGAAGAGGGCGTTCATCAGGGAGAAGAAGGGATGGGAACTGACTGCTGCTGTGCCTCTCGCCAACTTTAGACTGATGGAGGGATACCATGTACCGGATCTTTGCCAGTAAGTATTGTTTTTCAAGGCATATTTTGGCCAAATTAGGTTAGTTAGGCAAAAGAGATTTAAAAGATAGGTTTCTTATCTGAAAACTTCGAGGTATATTCTACTTCATCGAACAACATCATTTAAAAACTGCTTTTAATTAATCAGTTTCCAACAAAATCCTTATTAAGGGTGTGTTTCAACTGAGGCGGAGACAAGCGGAGCTGAGCGGCGAAGTGAATGAATCGTCCGACAGACGAGACGAGAGATGCTGTGAGGATTTCAACCATTGTGATTGATCGATTCCTGCGGGTCTCCGCTCGTCTCCGCTTAGTGGAAACGCACCCTAGAACTACCCAGCTCAACAATGTTTCATAATCATTTGACTCCTTTATTCATAAACGTTGCGTTAAGGATGATTAGCGACTGTTTAACCATACATTTTTCTTAACTTTAATTATCGCTTATGAATAAACTCAGTCCATATTTTCAAACGACGAAAAAGTTTGTAACAGTTTAATAGTTCGAAACACTTTTATCGCTACAAAGTTACTGGCGCTACATAAGTAATAAAGAAAGGAAGGCTGAAAAGAAAACAAACATTGTTCTAAAGTGCTTTAGAACTTGTAGTTTGAGAGAGTGTGTTAAGATTTAGAGTGCTTTAATTAATGATCTTTTGGCGCTCGGATGACGTTGACATGAGGGCGCTGTGGTTAAACATTTGTGACATTGTTTTGTGAAATGTATTGAATAAATAAGATGGCGGTGTTAGTTCCGATTATGGCCACGCGCCAAAAGATCCTTCTACAGCTATACGTGTGTTGCAGGGAGCTGGATGCTATTCACGTGATGTCGTACGATCTGAGAGGGAACTGGGCCGGGTTCGCTGATGTGCACTCGCCTTTGTACAAACGTCCTCATGACCAGTGGGCTTATGAGAAACTTAATGTGGTGAGTACCTCTAGTCAAGATTATTTAGAAAGAATCCTATTGTCTACTTGACACCAGTGACAATCCTTAAAAACCAAAAGAAAAAGATGTATAAGCTACAATGTGCTTTCAGGTAAAATTAATGTTATCAATACAGTTACGTTAAAAATCACATTATAAAATATAGAAAGAAACTGTTTAATTTTTTTCATTAAGATCCCTTCTCAGAAGTAGTCGAGTCTATTCGAGAAAACCTTATTAAAACTTTCTTTAGAAATTAAAATTTTACATAATTTTTATACTTCCTTTCAGAACGATGGCTTAGCTCTCTGGGAAGAGAAGGGCTGTCCTAGTAACAAGCTGGTAGTCGGCATTCCGTTCTACGGCCGTTCGTTCACTCTGTCCGCTGGTAACAACAATTATGGTCTCGGCACCTACATCAACAAGGAGGCTGGAGGTGGTGACCCTGCTCCCTACACTAATGCTACTGGATTCTGGGCTTACTACGAGGTAACTTGTAAAGAAATATTTGTTTCAATAAGTGGATGGCAAACAACTTGACCCATCTGGTGCGAAGTGGTAATCGCCGCCTATCGACATCTAGAATACCAGACACATCGTAGATGTTATCATCTGAGAGACAAGAGTCGCCTGAAAGTGTGCCTGAAAGTGTGCCTGTAATTGCACCTATACCCTTAAAACTGGAACATAGCAACGTTGCTTTTCCTCGCGTGGATCAGCTACCTTTATTTTTTCCTCAATTTAGCTCTGTTCATTGAATCGTAACCAGTAAACACGTGTAACTGGTTACAATTGTAATTTGATTGATCGTAAGTATGCCTATTTACAATCAAACAAGCAGCAATTTTAACGTTTTGTATTTAGTTACCTTCTGAAAAGTAATATTTTTTTGGAAGAATTTCCATATCTACAGGAAATTGGCAAAGTATCTATCAAGTTAGACGTTTTGAGTTCCCATACGGTGGCATTTATAATGCTACTATTTTATTCTTCCAGATCTGTACCGAAGTCGACAAAGAAGGCTCCGGCTGGACGAAGAAGTGGGACGAGCATGGCAAGTGCCCCTACGCCTACAAGGGAACCCAGTGGGTCGGCTACGAGGACCCTCACAGTGTGGAGATCAAGATGAATTGGATCAAGGAGAAGGGCTACCTTGGAGCCATGACCTGGGCTATTGACATGGATGACTTTAACGGACTTTGTGGACCTGAGAACCCTCTAATGAAGCTTTTGCACAAGCATATGAGTACCTACACTGTTCCACCACCTCGTGCAGGAAATACTACACCTACGGTAAGGGTTTATTAATCTTACTCTTATTCCCAAACTAGTAGTAATTAGTTCGGTTTAATCTCAAGAGAACAGTCATTAAACAAAAAATGCCCATGTAGGAATTACATATACCGCGCATTGCAAATCCATTGTTCCTAACCAAATATTCAAAATAGATTCGTCATAATGAATTACGATTTTTATCCCTTCGCTTTTCCTAACTGGAAACCATAAATACAGTTGGCTAATAAACTCTCCCAACGTTTGAACGAAGTAGACACGCGCGATTAATCGCAACAGAAACAAATGGATGGACCATTATTCATATTGATATAAATCTTAGCCTGAATGGGCGCGCCCGCCGTCGACGACGTCCGATCCGGCCGAGGGAGAGCCGATAGTCACGACTGCGAAGCCAGCCACGACCACTAAGACAACCACTGCCAAGCCTGCGACCACGACGCGACTGACCACCAAGGCGCCTCAAGTTGTCCAAATTGAGGATGATGAGAATGATATCGCTGTGAGACCACAGCCTCCTAAGGTCCCTGAGACTCCTGTGAAGCCTGCAGCTGATGTGCCTGTAGCTCCTGAACCACCTATTGTAAGATATTATACATATTTAAGAAGTTTTGTTCTTAGTGGAGTGTGTTGTTAATAAAACTGTTATTGTGCAGGAGAACGAGATCGATAATCAGGACGTATGCAGCTCTGAAGACGATTATGTGCCAGATAAGAAGAAGTGCAATAAGGTAAGGCATCGTGCATAGTAAAGTTGAAAGTTAACTACGATCAATTTTAATACTTTTTACCCGACTACGGCGAAGCAAAAAGGAGGGTTATGATTTTGACCGGTATGTATGTATGTATGTTCATTTGTTCCCTCATAACTTCTAAACTAATCATCATAGTTGACTAATGGGGTATCGTTGGAAGCGTCTCGGTCGTCCGATGGTTATAGGCTATGTGACGTCACATTAAATTGAATATGGCGCCCTCTAGAGGACAAAAAGTCATGGACTAAAAAAAAAGTTTTTTTTTATGGTGTCATATCAAATGAAAAATTATTTATGTGAATAATTAATAAGTAATGTTTTTCCACAGTACTGGCGCTGCGTCAACGGCGAAGGAATGCAATTCACCTGTCAACCTGGAACTGTTTTCAATGTCAAGCTGAACGTATGCGATTGGCCTGACAACGCCGATCGTGCCGACTGCGAGCCCTAGACTAGTTGCGCCTGAACAGCACACCATACTGATCATTGTAGAGAAACCGTTTGACCGAAATCGTATTCACCTAGCAAGACAGCTGATAAATTATGTTACTCCGTTGCGGTTTGCACCTCAGTTCAATCTGGATTGGACCGGGTATTGAAACCAGTAGGTATCCAAATTCTAGGAATAGTGTTTCAAATCGTAGGGTGTATAGCAAGACTCATATTCAGTACTTAGGTTTTGATTTTCCGCCTTTCTTAATTAAATTTAATATGATATAAAAAAAGGTCCTGGTTATGTGATCTGTCTGTTCGGTGCCTTGATTTTGACAAAATGGTGTCTCTCCTCCACGCAATGAATCATAATAATGGTCGTATTTACGAAGTTTTAGGTTACTGAACAATATTGTCGTATTTTGTTATCATGTCGCAACATAATACGCCAATGTTTTCTTCCGTCTCTATATTATTAGTGGGTAGGCTTATTGTGACGTTTACGATAGTATTTACTTATGTAAATAGTGTTTCTTACTTAAATACTGATCCGTTTTAATTGGGAATACAGTATAACTAAGAATATCATTCCTGGTTAAAGCACTATTAGAGAAAGAAACAAAAGAAAAAAACATTGAGATTATAGTTTATCACTGCCTTAAAATCGTGTACAAGACTGTATCGATAAGAAATAATAATTAAATAAGAATCTATGTAACTTTTAGCACTTTATCAATATCTTAGTGTTTTTGTCTTTTATAAATACAAACAACAAGAAAGATTTGAATAAGTTGCGAAAACAGGGACACTTTTATTTGCTCATTCTAGTTTGTTATGAACTTGCAGTTTCCGCCGATGACTCTATTCAGCTGTTATAAAGTTATGGAGGAAAATTGTATTTATTCTATAAATTTGTGTCGACTTCGGAAGCCAATTAGACTGCTCTCGGCTTTTGGGATTTAAATGAATTTCCCCAGCACTTGTCGCGGGTGGTCGCTTGCTTAACCACTCCTAGCTTTATTTATTTATTTTAATAATTTTAAGACAATAAATTATGGTAAAAATCTGGCTGTGTTTTTGTTGTTTGTCCCTAAAGTTTTGGTGGTTAAATAAATGGATTAAATTAAGACTGTCTGCATTTGCATAATTGCGAGTTCTGTGAGATTAGACCAAAGGCGCGTACAGACATCGCGAGGCGTGCGTCGCGAATGGTTCGTCACGCATGCCTCAACCTGAGGCATACGATGGTACATTTATGCATGCATCCCGAACGACACATGCTCAAGCTGAGCACGCAAACAAACACGCACGGTGTTCGTCAGTAGAAAAAGGGAAATAACACCCGTATGTCCACACGGAGCGCACGGCTCGCACTGAGGCGGCGTTCGCAACGATCATATGACTCACTGTGAGCACACACGTCCAAACAGCCCGAGGCATGCACGACGATCTTAGCAACGCACGCCTCGCAATGTCTGTACGCGCCTTATAGTACAGCCGGTAATAATATTTTTACGATATATATACTACAATAGAAAGAGCCAGTTAAATTAGTTAATGTTATATGGTCCCAGTTTTCTGTTCAACAAAGTTTCAGTGCTTTACGTGTCAATTAAAAAAAAACCATATGGAACTCAAAGGAAATACACAAACATCGAAAACGAAGTAACTTTGTCTATCATAAATAAACTGATTCGAAAACACTTCCCCGATCCCGATACAAAATAACTTTGTATTGTATCACATTGCTTGGTTATAAAAATCAGGCGCTTTTTTCTCTTACTGAGAACGTGTTCGCAGTCACGGAATAATAACAGTCGTGTTTAGTGGTGAAATCACGTGAAATTGTATTTTTTTGGAAAGGGTAGGCGAAGGGCATCCGCTCGTTTAAAATATCTTGCGGATATGTCCCGTTTAGGAGGCGCTTAGAATATTTTATTTTATTTGGATGATACCTATTGGTTTATAGAGGTTTTTGTCGTGCGTGGAAAATTAAATGTCAAGGCACGCAGATATTAATTTCCTGAAAAGTAATAACATACCATCATGACTGTTATACCCGAAGTGTTAGGCAGAGGTGTACCTTTAGTACACCCACATTTCACCTGTTTTAAATAAGTCCCATGTAATAGGGGTGAGCCTATTGCCATTAACCGGGCACAAATCCAGACTCCGGACTCCTACTGAGAAATTCCAGATGGAAAAACTCAATAACACTGCCCGACCCGGGAATCAAACAGGACCTCACGCTCATTAATAGCGATTGTGACCACTAAACCAACCAAAAGTAAAATTAAAATTATGTAAATTGAATAGTGTGTGGTTAATTGGAGTCGGATGGTGCCACGCCACCATTTTATGCTCAACGTGATAAATGGCTGCCAAATATTTTTGTTTAATTTGCCGAAACTATTAATTACTTCATTCAAAGTTCTAACTACGTCGGCAGAATCTGTGCCGAGCAACCAATTATAATAAGTAAATGAATTCGTTTCACCACATTATTTTGCGTTCCATTTGAATCTTAGGTACTCTTCCACAATCATTTACGTCATGTTTCTTTCTCCGGGAAATATTTTAGTACACAACTTAAAGGATAACTCTCGGCTTACCGTCGAAAGTTGAAAATTCAACTCCAATGGGTATCCGTCTGTGGTAGGATTTAGGTATTAGTCAAACAATGTCTTCTTTCTCAAAAAATAGCGATAAGATGCTCAACCAATATCATTTACCTACATTCCTAGTTTAAAAATAAACTAGGAATGACATTTCAGTCGCACATTGCACCTACTAAAATTCAATGTAAACACGCCTTTACAGACACAGGGTGTTAAAATACAGGGTGTGTGTTAAGACAGCGCAAAGATATATGTCTGCCACACGAGTACATCTTCGAACACAGCTTCAAAGTTTTTAGCAGCTCGTTAAAGCGAACCGGTGTTTAACAGCTCGTTAAGCATTAATTAATTCGTTACTAAGGCGCATTTTGTTATTTAATGTTATTTTAACCTTTGGTTAAATAATTATGATATTATCATGAGCTCTAGTGTTTGTTATTACGGTAAATAGGTCGATTGAAGTTGGTATCTTGCGTGGGCGGTGACTTTAATCATAAGTTTGCTCTTTATGTTTGGATTATGGAACTATTTTTGTTGTTGAATGTTGAATGTCAGTGGGATAGGTCTGCCTACTTAATCATTTATTTATTAACGATCTAATGAAAAACGTGCGTGGGATTTACACCTGTGTAAGAAAAAATATCAGTCTATAATGTTCCCACTGCTCTGGGCTACAGGCCTCTGAGAGAGTGAGTGGGCCATAATCCATCACGCGGGTGCAGTGCGGGTTGGCGGATGACACGTCTTCGAATTTTTTGGTTCTACAACATGGCGGTTTCCTCACTATGTTCTCTTTCATTTTTTAATCATTTAATATTTTTTCCGTGTCTGTGCCTGCTTGGGTTCGAACCCACGACCTACAACTCGTAAGTCGCGGCCGTTACCACTGGGCCACCAATGCTCTCAGAAAATCTTTTATTTACAGAAAATTGTAGGTGTGACCAGTTGTAAAATTTGGTGGTTATGAGTAAAGTTCATATTATTTTGCCGGTTCATATAAATTAATTTTACGTAAAATTTATTACCTACTATTATGTACTTATTTTAGTAAAATATACAGAATATACAAATACGTATGTTCTAATAGTTTTTTTAATTAAAATAAATAAGTACTTAATGATAAATAAGTTTGCCATTCATGTTAGAATGGCTACGTTATCAATGTTATTTTACGTTTTTACTTTGCGATATCAGATGACGAGTTTTATCGGAGCCACTATGATGTTACGTAGGTATTTCGTGATATTTTATAAATAGAACAAAGTGATTAATATGTTCTCTTTAAATATCAAAAATAAATACAAAAATACGTAACTAAAAGTTTGCGAATTATTCACCTAAGTAAAATAGAAGCAGTGCTGTGAAAAATGACAGCAATTTAAAACTAAAATAAAAAAGATTTGGGCTCGTCCGGGATTTGAACCCGGGACCTCTCGCACCCTAAGCGAAAATCATACCCCTAGACCAACGAGCCAACTGAATTATGTATCGAAATAGTTGTTCAAATTGGACGTGAACATTGTATGACATGTTTAAAAAGAGAAAGGTACGCCCACATCTGATTGGCTGGTTACCGCACCCATCGTCCAATACCGGAACAGCGATGTTATAAAAATCACGCGCCTAGCGCAAGAATGCGTATCACGCATATTGAATAGCATAGTTTTATTTAACTTAAAAAAATGACATCGGAATTTAGTCATCGTTAAATAGGTAAGTACTACTTATTAATGGGAAAAACTCGCATAAAAAATTGCAATTACTTATTAATGGGAAAAACTCGCATATAATGCGTTTTCTTCTACTGGAAAATTCTGATATTTACAATATTCATTACATTGTAGATACTGTAACAAACACCCTACACACCCACACTCACACTACCATTCTAACTCTCCTCAAACTTCACCTGCACGCTACACACGCATTACACTTTTAAATGTTTTTTTATTATTCTATTTTATTTTTGGTTACTTAATTTAAACATGGCTGTTTTATACCCTTCATTATTTATATTAATACTTGTACAGTTTGCAAATTGACTATTGTAATAAAAGCCTAAATTCGGGGTAAGAGACTGGTGATCCGTCACACAGGGTATCCTAGTATGGACGTCATGACGCAGTCTCTAACAAAGGATCATATTTTATGCATTTTTATCAAAAAGCTATAATTCTTGTCTCTACGTTAATAACTGTGTGAACCTTTGTGAAAAGAGAAAAATAAAGATGAAGATTACTACTATGCATTGTTCACTCTTGGATTTGTGGTTTTTATGAGGTGGTATATTGGTGATGACGTCACACACGTAATTGTTTTCGTATCCCGTACCTATTTAAGGCTTGATAATAATATTAGCGTATTATTGTCCCACTGCGGGGCAAAAGAAAAGGCATCTGCCCTCATACAGAGAAGGCACGACTCAGAAAGAGGAATTCGAAAATTAATTGGACTATTTGGCTTGACTAGCCTGATTAGATTTTTTCTACTAACTAATTTCTCAACTAATTGTTATGTATTAATTTAACCCAGCAAAAAGTTGTTTCGTATAATTAACTTGACACCTACCCAGATTCCTAAATTTACGGTAGGTATGTTCATAAATTGCCAGTTAATTTACCTGTCACATACTGGTCGTAATTTTAATTGGAAAAGGCTATGAGCTTCGCCTAGGTCTATCAAAGGAATCGCCGAGCATCGATCGAGTCCTATCAACTATCAAGTAGGTACCAATTAATATTCATTGAATATTTGAAAAAGGAATGTGTTTGTGGTTCATTTCTTTACACTTTGACGTAGAAAAGCAGGTCATTTATTAAAGAGGTTTTAATGAGGTCGATATTCAAAACGATAACTGGCCTTCGTGTTCTTGCCACAGAATTTTCACCTTTAATTTTATCTTGCTATGGTCGATTTATCTGTGTGTTTTGAATGTTATATTCTTATCATCCTCGTCAATGAGTTTTGTAGGTACAAGCATCAGATAGCATGGGGAAATATTGTACGTGTTATATGCTAAAAACTCGCATATAATGCGTTTTCTTCTACTGGAAAATTCTGATATTTACAATATTCATTACATTGTAGATACTGTAACAAACACCCTACACACCCACACTCACACTACCATTCTAACTCTCCTCAAACTTCACCTGCACGCTACACACGCATTACACTTTTAAATGTTTTTTTATTATTCTATTTTATTTTTGGTTACTTAATTTAAACATGGCTGTTTTATACCCTTCATTATTTATATTAATACTTGTACAGTTTGCAAATTGACTATTGTAATAAAAGCCTAAATTCGGGGTAAGAGACTGGTGATCCGTCACACAGGGTATCCTAGTATGGACGTCATGACGCAGTCTCTAACAAAGGATCATATTTTATGCATTTTTATCAAAAAGCTATAATTCTTGTCTCTACGTTAATAACTGTGTGAACCTTTGTGAAAAGAGAAAAATAAAGATGAAGATTACTACTATGCATTGTTCACTCTTGGATTTGTGGTTTTTATGAGGTGGTATATTGGTGATGACGTCACACACGTAATTGTTTTCGTATCCCGTACCTATTTAAGGCTTGATAATAATATTAGCGTATTATTGTCCCACTGCGGGGCAAAAGAAAAGGCATCTGCCCTCATACAGAGAAGGCACGACTCAGAAAGAGGAATTCGAAAATTAATTGGACTATTTGGCTTGACTAGCCTGATTAGATTTTTTCTACTAACTAATTTCTCAACTAATTGTTATGTATTAATTTAACCCAGCAAAAAGTTGTTTCGTATAATTAACTTGACACCTACCCAGATTCCTAAATTTACGGTAGGTATGTTCATAAATTGCCAGTTAATTTACCTGTCACATACTGGTCGTAATTTTAATTGGAAAAGGCTATGAGCTTCGCCTAGGTCTATCAAAGGAATCGCCGAGCATCGATCGAGTCCTATCAACTATCAAGTAGGTACCAATTAATATTCATTGAATATTTGAAAAAGGAATGTGTTTGTGGTTCATTTCTTTACACTTTGACGTAGAAAAGCAGGTCATTTATTAAAGAGGTTTTAATGAGGTCGATATTCAAAACGATAACTGGCCTTCGTGTTCTTGCCACAGAATTTTCACCTTTAATTTTATCTTGCTATGGTCGATTTATCTGTGTGTTTTGAATGTTATATTCTTATCATCCTCGTCAATGAGTTTTGTAGGTACAA
This sequence comes from Eupsilia transversa, assembly GCA_914767815.1. Lineage (NCBI taxonomy): Eukaryota > Metazoa > Arthropoda > Insecta > Lepidoptera > Noctuidae > Eupsilia > Eupsilia transversa. The sequence continues at coordinate 6,658,369 of OU611893.1, read as the reverse complement.
GCATCAGATAGCATGGGGAAATATTGTACGTGTTATATTTTTAGTGTTATCTAAATTATTGGATAAAGTTGGTTGTATGGAATATCTATACGGATAGGTACTTGATATTGAATCCACTGAAAGGTTATGTCAGGATTGTTATAAATTGTTCTATGGTACCAGGTGGTACAAGTGTTTTTTGTTTGAGAACGGTAGGTAGTAATTTGTGACAGAGCTGGTAGGTAACCGACCTGATGTTTAGTTGAACCTTTCCACTTTTTCTATTCAATCTGTCATACCCCGCAGATCACGTCTCGTCTACGTCATTGCATTGCCCCCGCGCCCGTCAGTCACGGAAAAGTTGATAGTTTGTGTCAGGGCTAGTCACAAATCCAGACAACGGGCTGTTATTGAGAAACTAGTTGAAAAAGCCCAGAATACCTAACACTTTTCCCGATTGAACGCAGGCTTTAACAGATTTGTGGGACAACGAAAAACAAAATACACGACATTCTAGTCTCTATAGTGTCTACTTACCTACCTTACTATATGACAAAAAGGAAGCCACTGGGCCGTAATCAACCAGTGCGGGTTGGTAGATGTTACATGTCTTCGAATTTTTGGTTCTAGGACATGCCGGTTTCCTCACGATGTTTTCCTTCACCGTTTTGAGAGCAGTGTTTATTAATTATTAAATTATTTACACAAAGTAAAGCGCCTGCCCTGGTTGGAACTCACGACCTACAACTCGTAAGTCGGGGCCGTTACCAATGGGCCACCACTGCTCTCAGTCTCCAGTCAGACTAGTCATGACGTCGTAGAACTTCTAAAAGCCGTTGTTACCAACTAAATTCTCTCGAATCACTGCTGAAGTTGGTGTTCCTTCAGCCACGACGTCAATGTGGTTTGAGCCTGAGTGACGTGTGACGTCAGCATAATGGAGACGATTTGTCATCGAGTAAGTTCAGGCGAATATTATAATAAAGCCCGAAGTTGTCGTGATGGTCCAGTTGTTAAGGTCTCCCTTCTCATGTTCGATGTTGTAGGTTCAAATGGCAAGTACAAATGTGAAATTTTCCTGAGTTTAGCTTGGACATGAATAAATAAGTAAGTTTGAAATCGCCAACCCGTCTTGAGCAAGCGTGGTGATCAATGCTCGTGCCTTCTCTGTATGAGAAGAGGCCTTTGTCCTGCAGTGGGATAATAATAGGCTGGTATTATTATTATAAAGACCTGAAGGCCCTTATACTACAGCCGAAAAATTGTAAAACTCACGATTCCCTAAACCTTTCCGGGACTTTATTCTATCCACATCCAAGGTTCTCTAAATAACAGGGGTATTGAACGGGCATAATTCGATAATACATTATGTAACCAAACCGCAGTTTTTAGGGTTCCATATGTCCGAATGAAAACCGGAATTCTTATAGTGTGTGTGTCTGTCTGTCCCTCTGTTACAGTCGATTTACTCAAAATTAACATAAAGCAGGTTTACGATAAAATAGGTCGAAAGGTAGTTACATTATTTTACATGTTAGATCAAATACTATATGAAACGGATTACATTGATATATTTTTTCTCTGGTAGGTATATTTTTTATACTTTTTTGGTATTGTATTGTGACTGGTGATGGAAGTATGGAAATATTAGACATACCCCAATCAAGTAATAGCATTACATGATTCGGGATATCTATTATAATATTATAGGTATACCAGAATACCTGCGAAATTTCGCGGATTTGTGCATCGCTTTTTGATTAGTTGAGAGTTTTAATTAATATTCATTATGGCACAGGTCATAAGCTATCCGAATATATAAAAAATATTTGGCCTAGGTGTTAAGGCGTGAAAATTAATTCGCTGTTACAATGTATATATTAGATAATATTTGCCAGAAATTCATAATACCCATCTACTCAGCTTAAGTAGGAAGGTATGTGACACTTATCAGCTAGCACAATAACTGATAGTTTCTTATCTAGCTAAGCCATTCTATGTGATCACTGAAACCGAACATTTTATCTATTCAGCACAAAGCTTACACTAAGGGTCAAGTTTGCAGTTGTCGTGTCGTGTTACAGTCAGTAGAATTAGTTTCATAGACAACAGTACCTCGATGGCTTAAATAAAACATAATAGAAATAAAGAGTACATTCAAAGCGTGGTTGCGGCCAAAACTTGTACAGTACTTTTCTCAAATAATGTGCGGAAATTCAAACTAAGTAAATTAATTATAAATTCCAGAATCAATGACGAACAACTATAATTTTTTGTGCTAATGATATACCTATATTATTTTTGTTCCTTCTTTACTTTAAACAGCTCTATTTGCAAGCCAAATCGAAATTTAAATAAAATGTGCATAAGGTTACCTCCTTGGTGGCCATGTATCGAAGTGAAAAGTTCGATAAATTACACGACAATATGAGTTTTCACAGTAATTTATTTGGCCGCCTACTCGCATGTACATATTTGACCAGTACAGCATTTTCAATTTATCTCGAAGAAGGTTGTCAAAATAAAGGTCAAATTTCCAAGTATGTTTGAGAAAAATTATTTTTTTAGAACAATCTATCAGTCATTAATCCATATTCAATCTTGTTTAAAAAGTCAACGATTTTTTGATAAAATTAATCATATCAATACTATTTTTAGAATTGCTTTCTAAAAATAGTAGGTAGAGGATCTACTCCTGTATAAAATACGCAACAGGTAACGTTGATTAAATTATAATGCCAGTGTAGACGCTCGGTAATTAAAAATAATTCAAATTGCGGCACAATGAATTTGAGTTTTCATTATATAACGTTAGGTACAGAACTTTTTAGGAGTAAATAGTTTGAAATGCATGACAAATACCTAAAATCCTAACATAAACGATATTATGATTAAAATAAAGAGATGTTTTGGAACTTCGTTCTCGAGGACATGAACGAAATTATTTCTCTTTCGGACTACTTCGAAAAGTTTTCCTGAATTATCTACAAAGTAAACAATTTTCCACTTCAATATCATTAAAATTGTGCATTCTCAACGATTACGGTAGAACTTAGAAGAAAATTCTGATGTACGTTGTAAAATGTAGTAAAAGTGCAAATGTAATGTGAACCCGCGCATCGGGCCGCGCACAAGCGAAGCGGGTTGACTCCGCTCCGAACGCTAGTAGCCTCGGAGAAAGCGCGGGTGCTGTCCTCACGCTACCGTTTGCCGCCATTGCCGAGCTTTCCCGCGAAAAACTTATCATAGACTATAACACGCATTTAAAAATACGAACGCAGTAAATAAAAAGAATACAGAAAAATGCGTAAGTACACATTTTTTTTTAGTTCGTTCTAAAACAGTTCGCAATTATGAGTTGAATATTATTTGTGGAAAATAGAAAGTAATTCTGGAAAATGTACGTAAAAATGAAGTGAAAATTAAAAAGATGATTTATGGTATAGCAGTTTTTGTGTCACGGACTAGTGAAAGTTATGGAAGAAAGGAAAATAGCAGCAAAACGTCGTAATAGGTAAGTTCGACGTAGTTTTTACTTTTCCAAATTAATTAAGAATGGAAAATTATCGAAATGTATTTTTGTGCGTAGCGTGGTACACTATTTTGTCTTATAACGATTTTATTTTAGTATAGGAATAACATGCCATTTTAATTCCACGTTAACCCCTGTAAGCCTATGATTATAAGAAATAAACTTTGTATAATGCGCTGAAAAAGGTTTTGCAATGCCGTTAGCGTGGCATTGTATTATAATGTTCATAAAGAATAGAAACCACAATTACATTTTTAATGACATGAAAATGCATAGAAATGAAGAATTAATGATTGAAATGTGTGTATGTATATACATGAATGAAATGCATGAAAACCATTTCAAAAGCAATTTAGTTCATGTCAAATATGGTTTAGGAGACGACATAAATGGAAAATTATTTTCATAAAAAAATGGAGATGGTAAATTAAATTTTTAAAGCAATTAATCAATTAAAAAGAACGGGAAATGAAGCCGTAAAAACGGAAAAAAAGTTTTACCGAAAACCGTACAGTGAAAAACCCGATGACGAAGCACATTTAGACCTGAGTGAATTTACAGTTTGTAATTAGACGACCATTGGTTGCTGAAATGAAAACTAGAACAACGAAAACACGGCTGAGTTATGGCGTTCTAATGATTAAAGTTGGCGAGTTTGGGAGGGAGTTAAACGGGCAATTGTATTGCAGTTAGGTAACTATAATTTAGACGACGTCCATTCCGCCATCCCGTCATCCCGTCAGCGTCTCAAATTATTTCGAAGTGCGCTTGTTTGACAAATTGCTTTAGTTGGACACCTGGGAGTTGCGCGAGGCTTTTGATCTGTATTGTAATTAATGTATTGTGCTAGGTGATTCGACGTAAAATGGGCAGTTTTATTGTATAGGTGTTCTTGAATAATTACAGAAAGAATATTACTACGCTACACTTTATTATGTACACCATACGAATTACAGATCTGAATGTAGAAATTTTACATAGGGTGACACAATGAGCTGTCTTATCGCCACATACAGCAGACCTCTGCTTCTGCATTTTAAACAGGTTCGGATTTGTTTGAGTCCACTTAAAGTGTCGGCAAATATTTTCGTTCGGAAAGGATTAAATTCGTAGTTTATACCATTTTTTTTAAAGTTTGCTCTATGTGTCGACTCTATTTGCGTTATTTGTTATATTGGATTTGCACGATATTTGGTTTGTGAAACAACTTTCCGTTTTATAAGTACCTAAGTAAGGTTGTTCGTGATTTTTTGGAACACCATTTTATTGAGCTGGTAAGCAATTACTGTACAGCTTTCATTACCTCGGATTTTCTGAAAAACCGGAAATAAAACCTTCGATTTTACTTCTAGTCTGAGCAATATCATTTACAGTAAATTGTCTGGTAACGACTTAAAATGGGCATAGAGTGATTCACAAAAATAAAAGACGAACAAATGCGTTTTATGGCTGGAACTCTGGTCGTCAATGACCATCGTTATGGTCGGGGATGAGAAAGTGGGTTTATGAAGCTCTAACAATCCCTACAAACTGCAGGTATAATGGCTCGAATTCCCGCAGACGCTTCTCATGTTTCTGTAATAAGATTTTTAAATAAAAACATGAAAAGGGTCTTAAAAAGTCGGTAACGCATCAGTAATCCCGCTGGTGCAGGTGGCGTGAATGGTAACCATTCCCTCGTTCCTTTGGGGCGTGTAACGATTGTACCTTTTTACAAGGAGCAGTTAATTTTCCCCGTCATTTTCTTCTATCGAGAATGTTTTGCTCGATTATGCATTTTCTTTTTTGATCGTGAATTCGTGATCCAGCCGTAAATTGACGCTGATCAAAAATGAATATTCACTGATGGTTAGGAAATATTTTCATCAAGAGCCAATACCTTGGACGAGTAAATTTTAAAATAGAGGCTCTTTTCCTGAACTGAGGGAATATTATTTGCAGTCGGTCACGTAGTGATAAGTCTGACCGTAAATCGAGTTCGACGATGCATTGAATAGAAAAGTATTCGGTTTTAGAAAAAGTACCGTCTGATATGGATCTTATTTATTGATTAGTAAGCAGGATATACTGAGTAACATTGCATAAATCCTTGACATGGCGATATAATAATGATCCTTGACATAAAATACGTAGTAAACAAATCTGTACATGAAACTAATTTCTGCTAATCTTATCTTTATTCACAATAGATACTGGAGAAGGTCGTGGATGTAACGTCACTGGAAGATTTACTGTTCTTGATGTAGGCATGCGTGCCGCTTCACTGGCTTAAAGCCAAATTCTTTTTTGCCAAATCTGTGAGAATCGTATTAACGAATAAATTCGACGAAGGTCGACGGTTCCCTTGTATAAAATTATAATTCTGTAATTTTACGCTGTACTGCTTCTAAGAAGCCGGAAGAGGCTATTCTTGGAGTTGTATAATTGTAGGTGGGTAGGTAGAACATTGTTCATTTGTGAGAGGGACTTTATCCAGCTTTTCCACAACTCAATTGTTTTTTTCATTAAAAATATCCTGCTACGAACAATTTACCTGACAAGCTTATGGTTATGGAAATTTTCTCTTTGGCCGTTCATTAATCGGTCAGAGGCCTAAATTCGGCAAAGCCACACTTTTTGTCGTCTACTCCTTAAAATACTCCTTTACTGAAAGAAAGATTGATGGTGGAGTCATTAGGAGCTCTATAATTAAAGACATTATGGTTTTACAGAATGCTAATGGATTTATGAAACGACTGTCGCCTGACCTCCATAACTCGTACAGTTCATTTTCAACTTGTTAGGAGATTAAGCGAATTTGTGTTTTCTTTTTGTTTTGCAACTTTTTACGATACCATTTTGTGTTTTTTTTAAGTTTTTAAAGAAACCGGGATTAAAATATTCGGGACATACGTTCTTAATGGCCTTATTAAATATTTATTACGTAATTTTTGTTGATATAGTGGAAAAGATTTTCTAAACAAATTCTTTTCTTCACATACTTAAGTGACTTGTAAATTTTGCAATTTTATCACTCCATAATTATACATTTATGAATTACTTTCGTTATTTTTAAAAAGATTATTAAATGTGTCAGAGTTACAAAGAAAAAGAAAGAAAATACGTTTATTTGTTTAATAGTCTACTAAGACTAATTCATCTAAATTTAACCATAATTACCGTAAGTTTGTAATCAATATCACTTATCGGTAAAATGTTGGTGTACAAGTCTATAGTCCCCGAGACCACCCCTTTGGGAATTGATGTATGACGTCTAACCACTTAATTTAATATTTAAATTTTAGGATAAACTTGTGATTTATGTCATTATTATTACTAGGTGAGCAGTGGTAGCCCAGTGCTACCGGCCCCGACTTACGATTTGTAGGTCGTGGGTTCGAACCCAGCCAGCCACTTTACTTTGTGTAATTTATTTCATTGCCACTGGTCTCAAAAGGCATGTCCGGGAACCAAAAATTCGAAGATAATATGCGACATCTACCAACCCGCGTGGTGGATTATGGCCCACTCCCTCTCACAGAAAGGAGGCCTGCATCCCAGCAGTGGGCACAATATAGGCTTATTATGCTACTAGGTAAATAATACACAGGTTGACTTTAAATTCATTGGTTATCTTTCAGAGGGTATCTAAAACCACTCATGAACTTTTAATTTGGGCCTGAACAGACGAACAAAATCTGATATCTACTTAATTCTTGGGTAAATGCAATATGAAATACTGAAAATGTATGAACCAGAGCGCCTAGAGAAACTGATATTCTATGAGTGACAGTGTTAACGATGATGAAAAAGTTAAAAAATTATTGGAATGACATAAGCTTCAGAAAAGCGTAGGTATTATCAATCCTGTTGAAAACCGTAGAAATACGTATTGCTTTGAAATCGTTTGCTTCTTGTCTGATGCTGAGTTGGTCTCATAATAAAAGTTGATACATAGGAAATTCGCATAGTAATTCATATTTTTATCTTATTAAGGTCCTTTATTATCCTTTTTATAATTAAATGTATTTGGATATTCATGAATTCACCTCTTGAAAAATTTCGAATGAAGGTATTCAAAAGGAGCCTGCTATACTTCCCCTTTTCCGTCCTAATACCATCCCAAACACACAAAACTTTAATATTTTCTCTATCATAAAATATTTCTCTTTCAAAATTATATTCTTCCTATTTTACGTTCTTCCTTGTTTATTTAACACAAGTATACTCAACCGTTTGACAAAATGGTGGCGGATAAATAGTTGGTCCTCGAGCAAACATTGTAAAGATCTGAGGATCTAAAGGTTCTCCGGAGACGTGAAGTGTGTACCTACATTTGCGCGGGTACACACACAGGATCCGCACAAATACTCTACGTACACACTTGTACATATTTGTGTTCTTGTACCTATATAGGTATTTGTTCGTCTATGCATTTTAGAAAATAACGGTGGTCGATGATATCATCGTACTAAATTATATATTTTTTAGGTTTCGGGAGATTATTGTCTCGTAAAACGTAGTTATAGACATTGTCTGGACTATAATGATGGAAGAAAATTACTAATTTAATTTGTTTTGTTGCCATCCCAACCTTCTTTTTATCTCACTGTGTTTCTTTCTTGGCAGTGTGATTCCAGTAGGTGCTATTTCGTAGGACTATCGTGACTAATCTCTTACAAAAAAACTTGAGATGAATTCCATATATCCTATACGAAGCAGAGGTTTAACGGGCTCACACTATAGATTTCTTCAAAAGTATAAACTAGCACATAAATCGCTAACATCAGCATAACATTCACTTGTTTATGCTCAGCCCTGCCAAACCATACAGCATGATGCTAAAACGCAGATTATAGAAGGTAGTAATTTAATATAGTTGATAAAGCCATCGCGGTTGTTTGGCGGCGGCCCAGCACTGCGGGCTGACCAGCTCGCTTGCAACAATATTGATTCAGTTATAAGCACTTGTGAACTTGTTAATCACGTCACGAGACAGGTTAATGAGGATAGGCTACAAGCTACAGCTACCTACAAGCTATATTTAACTAAAGGGATAAGTATCTGCCGATTGGATTAGCAAAAGTAACTACAGTTTTTGAAAATATACACTGCTGAGGAGTTTGTTGCGCTTCTTCTTTCCAGCTAAAGCATTAGGAAGTGGTGAAAAGCATGAACTGTTTTATGATATTTTGGCTTTCAAAAAGTACGGAAGTAGTCTGCAGAATTGGATACATATTTGTATGATCCAAAAGAAATCCTGGAAAGTTATTTCTGGGTTTATGGTTAGAGTTTTATAGCAAAAAAGCTCCTACTTAATGAAAAAAATTAATGAAACATGTGCTTTGTTGAATAAAAGCTGCTTACTATTTCAGAGTTGAAGTTGCACATGTATTCATGATTACTAGTATTTACCCCTTAAAAATTATATTAAGCAATTTAATGCAAGGCGTTATATTTTATACTAGTTTCCACCAGCGGCTTCGTTCGCCTGTAATTTTATTAATTATAGCCTATGTTACTCAGTGATAATACAGCATTCTACTGGTGAAAGAATTTTTTAAACCGGTCCTGTAGTTTTTGAGTTTATTCATTACAAACATAATTACAAATCTTTTATATTTATAGGGTTCGATTCCGAGGTCGGACAAAGTGTTATTGGGTTTCTCTATCAGGATTTTCGCAGTAGCACCCTGGAGCTTGGATTTGTGACCGGTTGATGGCAATACTCTCGCCCCCTATTACATGGGATTAAAATATAACTGGTGAAATGCGGGTGTACTAAAAGGTACACCTCTTGCTTACCCTTCGGGGAAATACAAACGTGATGTTATGTTATATAAAATTTAAGCACTTTTTCCCATTTTTATGTCTGGTAGTCCCTAGTCAACTTTTATAATTGCACGGATGACATGAGGCTTATAAAAACGTGTCTTCTATTTTTAGTAAATTTTGTGAATAACATGGATGACATGAGAATATTAAAAAGGTACCTTCTATCTTTTAGCTTCGAGATTGACGTGGATAAAGTAGCGTGTGTTAATCAGAATAATAATTACTATTTTGGGACAGTTATATTTGGCTCTACACAGTTCGATAGCACGACAAAAATTAAAGCACAGTTTATACATAGTTACGTTATTATATTGCTTGTAGACATGATACATCACATCGCTTGCATTCCCTTGTAAGGGTGTGTAATAGGTACCTACATTTCACCAGCTATGTTTGTCACTAAAATGCCAAAATAATAGACTCTATTCATTCTTTAGACAAGTTTTCAAATGCAACCAAAAAAGACAGCAAATAAGATAACAAACCATTGAAAAATAAAATAAAAACATGAAAATTACGAAACTTTGAATTATGTTTAAAAAAATTCAACACCCAGTCTGAATTTTATCTCGTTACTTTTTCAGTGAGGGCGCAATTGACATCACAAGTAGTCTGTAAAAAATATGAAAAAAAAACAACCATGAGTTTTTTTTTCCACCCTGTAAGTTTACTAAGTATGTTTTATTTCGGGTGGCGTAGAGTTCTGACACACAGGGTTGCATTACGGACTTAAAAACTGGCCAAAGTGTGTATTGTAAGCTTGGCGGGGAAAGGGGTCTAACCACTTACCACGCAGACGAAATTAGAAGCAAAACGTAGTTAAACATTAAAATAGGCAGGTACGAGTAGGTACGTTAAAAGGAAAGTTTTCAGCGTATGTATCCGGTTTCATACGTTACATTACATTAAGTAAATTATCAACTAACATTTATACTCTCGTAACGAGAGCGAACATTGATGATGAAAACAGTACATTTTTTGGCAGTAAAACTAGTTTTCAAAAAGTTAAACAAACTAGTTTCAAGCTTAACCACGCGCTACACATAATTATTTCCATTTTTTGTGATCACAGTCTGCATGAAATCATTTCTTCGACAGCTTACATAATATTTTAATGTCACAGAATAATAAAACTTGCAACGAAGCAATATGTGAGATTAAACAGGAAACGAGCAAGTAACGTTCGTCGGACTAAATGTAAAAGCTAATACCGGGAGTGTGTCATACGAAAATTAAAAAAAAAAAACTGACACTTACACGGTGAGAATTGTCACTGCAGTTTGTAACTTTTCATCTTTCATCATTATAGTTTTTCATCTACATATATCTTTGGACATCAACGATATCATTTGTCATTTTCAATTTTGTAGGAAGTCATGTCAAGGTGAACAGTTATCGTTTCAAGAAAAATAATAAAATAGCTAACATATGTACGGCCAGTACCGAGTATGACTTCTTGAATACAGAATTTTTCGTCGTTCGTCGTATATCGTATGGAAACGTTTGAGGTCCCAGGGCAAAATTGGTACAACCTTACCTTTACATTTTTGTACATTATCGGTAATGTTTAGTGTTGTTCTAACACTTATAATAATAAGTACATAATAATGTCGACATTCCCCACTATAATAAACTATGACATAAATAAGTATTAGAATGAATAGTCTTTTTGACTTGATAGACCAAAATAAATCTCTATGACGTGTTTACGACTCATATTACCTTTTTACTGAGCTATTACGTTAGTTATTGTATTGTCGGAGAGACCACCTTTAAGAGAAACTAATATAAAAGGACCAAACTATATGAAGTCTTATTATACCTCTTTAATGGACTTTCGTCTGGCTGAAACATGTGTGGTTATTCTGATCACAATAGAGGAGTATTTATAGAAATGTGCCTATCAGTTTCAGGCCAACTCTTCAGCAAATAGGTATGATAGGAAAAAACGTTGGTAGGATAACATTAAAGTATCGGCATTGGTTGATCACTTTGTCTTTTCCTAAAGATATATAAATATATATGTACTGTATAATAAAACAGTAACGAAATCAAAACTGTACATGGAATATTTTTGAAAAAAAGTAATTGCTACGAGGTATGGGAAGAAGAATCTTGGTATTTAAAGTAGATAAGTATTATAAGTGGTACTTTTTTTTTCAATACTTAATTATGTATATTATATTATATTATATTATATTATGTATACTAACCAATGAACCAAACCAAGCCGTTCTGCCAAGACTTTCTCATTACTGGACATTTCAACCAGCCGTCGACAGAACATTACAGTGCGTGTATTTAGATATTTATGTTAAGTTTTATCACAAGAAATTGCTTGAATTTAAATAATACTTGGTCATGAACCGTCACTTTAGAATAAATTGAAGTAAAAAAAGTATTATTCTTGAAGATAAGCGGACCGTTGGAAATGATAAAATCGATCGGAGTCGCCGGGCGCCTGCAAGACTAATGGCGGTTCCGAGAATGTTCGCCTTTCGCTACTTTTGCTATCGATGCCCGCTTGTGGCTTTCCCATTGATATTTTGTTTTGATATAAGACTAACTTTGTTATTGACCTTTATTTCTGCTAACTAGCTGAAGCGCTGTTCATTTGTTTTTACAGATCAGTTCTTAATTCATCAAAGAGGACGTCCCCCGACGCAACATATATATTTTATATTATATTAGGGCCAATACTTTTTTTTTTTAACTTTTTAGAGGATTTTGTTTGAGTCAGGGGTTTAAAAAAATAGAAAATCTCAATCTTGTCACTGACAATCAGAGATGTATTTGTTTAAAAGAAGAAAAAAAATGTATAAAGTTTTATTCATTCATAGCTTCTATTGTATAGCTCTGTTATTACTATTATTAGTCAGTAATGATAAGTAAAATGATTACATAAGAAGCATCTACGATCACAATTACTAAGAATAAGCTCGACGATTCTAAAAGAGTCTAAATGTATAATTGTATGGAAAAGTTGTATGATAACGAATATAGAATTTTACATAATCCGATATTGAACCAAAAGGGTGGGATATTTCCAATACATGCTTTATTTATTATGCGGGAACATTTTTATGACGGCGTTGAATATGAATTAAGTTCCTGTACTGGGGAATAAGACGCGTTCTGACTTCTGATCAACAACCTTCGATCATTATGTCACTTTCCCTGAATCTTGGTTATAAATTACCTACTGTTTTTCGCTAAGAAATAGCTAGTGTTGGTAAACGTTGTAGCCATACAAGAGGAGATGAATTCCCTATTTCGGTAGCGTTTTAGCGTTTTATGGGAGACAATCCTCCGTTTATTGCCCGGAGATGAACGGTATGCTTAGGTACTTAGTGTGAGATGGGAATATGATCGCCCCATTACACGGAACTATGTACCGACACAGGTACAGCCATCGAGGGCAAACCATGTGAGAACTAAAGTATCTTCATCTCTTCTTAGAAATTATGCTTCTGCGTTGTTAAGTATTTCTATATCGAGATACCTTCTGCTCTACAGATATTTCGATATAGAAATACTTTGGTATCTTAGGTATTCTGCGTCAACTCTTCATTCTCATAGGTCATGTTTGTTTTGGTGATGACTTAATGAACTGAAAATAGGCTAACAATTTTATACAGTTTGTCCGTAAAACGATGGGACATGGTTTTGGTCGTGGGCTCTCGTACTAAAGGCTGATTTTACCAACGCCAGATTATGTATTATCAAGATTATTGAACTTTTCACAATCTTTTCTTACAAAAACTGTCAGATGTCAATTTCATTCCACGGATACACGATGACTGACATTGGTAAAATCAGTGCTACAGCTAGGGTTTCAGACTGCGGTGAACGCTGCATAGTGTCCGGAATTAACCGTTAAATGACGTCCCAGAAACGTTATTTATGAAGGTAAGTTGGTGTTTTCCTAGAGAGCATTTCTTGATATCGTAAGCCCCGCTGCCATCATTTTCATGACGTCCGTTATGTGACGGTCACCGCTATCTTAGGAAGCTTTAGTGGATTTGTTTCTTTCATAGTTTTTTTGATCAAAATAGTAAAAACCAATTACCTACCTACATTATAATTTGTCACTAGACTAGGATTACATTAAATTAAAATGTCTTTCAGTATCTAAGTATATTTTATTGGTTTAAGACATTTTAATTTATAAGATAAAAAATAACGAACCCGAGATTCACTCTATTATGACCATTTTTTTGTACTGAACCTTCATGGGAACCTTCTGGTTACGGATATATTGAAGGTCAAAGTTCCATCTTTTTTTGACGTTACTAGTTTGATGCGTAGATGACGGCATTGTGATGGGTCTTTTTACACCGTGCATAGATATATAAAAGGCGTATTAAATTATCTGCAATAAGTTACGGAAGCCTCAGTTAGAGGACTTTGTCTATAATTCTTCGAAATATAAAAGCACTCAGGGCCACCGTTACGGTGCGATTTATAGCACGCATTAACTCCGATCACAATACGCTGAAATATTTGATAATGTCAATTCGCGACTACAGGGGAATATTCTCAGTAAGATAGCTGATATTATGCTTTAGTGTGAGAGATACGAGCTATTGTTAGGGATTTGGGAAAAAAGAGCTGAATAAGTTATGTAAAGAGTAGTTATAAAAAAAATACACGCAGTCAGGTGTAGGAATACACATAGTACCTACACCCACATTTCGCCTGTTATGTTAAGTCCCATGTAATAAGGGGCGAAACCGTTGCAATCAACCAGGCACAAATCCAGACTCCGATCTGCTGAGAAATTCCTGAAAGAAAACCCAATAACACTTCGGTCCGATCTCGGAATCGAACCAAGGACATCAAGCACAATAAAATGGAGGGCACATTTACACTTAAAACTATTAAATTGAACAGAAACAGTCTAATATACGGGTTTTTAGTCAATGGTCATAAAATTGAAATCCCTATTGCCTAGTGAAGATTTATCAGTACCCTTCCAAGAGGGTTTTCAATTTAAAATGGCCGTCTGAATAGATAAATCTTATTGCAAACACTAATCATTGGGGTCCAACAGTAACTCGCAGGACTGGATTTTTCCACAGCCATGATTTATTTTAAAAAGCGCAACCATTTTTGAATTTCCGGTTTGGGAGATAAATTATTATCGCTATGGCAACACTGACGCGGTGACCCTTGGTTCCTTTACCGGATTTAACATTATCCAATCATGTTGAAAGATTATGTAAAGGTGTATGCATGCCATTTTAATTCAGACCGAATTTCTCTCTCTTTCTGTGAGATTTTTATTAACACCATAAATCTGATAGATTTTATGTTGTATGATTTCGGAGAGTATTCGGTAGATAGACTGCTGACACGTACGTGCCATGGCATAACGTGTGACCAAATGGATGTAGATCAGAATGTAGGCAGTAGCATCATTCTTAGGTGCTGAAAGGTTTTCTGATTGTGACAAGTTTTTTGTTACTTGTATGGCAAAACACAGAGCAGGGATTCCAGAAAATACTCATTACTTATATTATACAAACTTATAAATGGCATGTGGGTGAAACTGTGGGTGACAGTTTTATTGTTCACTTTCAATTCGTGGAGCCAGAACTGAACGTTGAATTTTTTAGTACTGCGCCATTATATTGGCGAATAATAAGTTTTTGTTTGTAAACCATTAAATAATGAAACTTTACAAACATAAAGTTGTTTTAAAAAAAAAATACAGTCTGGCAGTAACCTAAATTGTAGACGTTGACTGTGGGAAGTTATAAGTTCTAAAACTGGTTCTGTTTTGAAACTACATATCATGACATAACGCCTTTTTTCCCGAAGGATTAAACAGAAGTGTACCTTTAAAGCACACCCACATTTCGCCAGTTATGTTTAAGTTCCATGTAATAGGGGGTGAGCCAATTGCCATCAACCGGGCACAAATTCAGACTCCGGGTTGCTACTGAGAAATTCCAGATGGAAAAACCCAATAACAATTTGCCCGACCTGAGAATATAACCTCATGTTTAGCAGTAGCGCGTATGACCACTAGACCAAAAAGGCAGTTTAATGGTAAAAATAAATCTCATTTAATTCAGTATTAGTATTCAGTTCAAGAAACTGTGGCCCTTCGTATTAGCTCTAGTTAACATAATTGACAAATTCTTTTCCAGTTACATTAATTTTTTGGATATAAATTCTTTGAGCAGGCTGTGAAAAAGGACCTAATTCCCACATTTCTTCTAATACAAAACTAATACTCCGCTAGATAACCCGTAATTGCATACTAAGCAAAATTTTCGCGTAAAGGTATAAGCGTGCCAAAGCCTACGTGTTCGTTCCTCAACTAATAATATGCCCATTAAAGACGATCGATCATCTAATAGCACATGTAACGAACTGCGAACACGTGCTTCAATATCCGATTATCAATATAATTAATACACGAGTTCATCGGAGTATTTCTTAGCTATTAACTTGCTTGTTGTTTTCTTGGCTTTTGGAAACTAGGTGAAAACGTCTCTTTTACTGGAAGATTGTCATTTTGCTAGTGTAAAATATGACGGACAGATTTTTGCTTATTTTCTTGAAATAATTTATAATTCAGGTAAAGTTTCTTTAAAATTGACATCGTTATTACTTTGATCGCTTTTCTATTTTTTTAAATAGCTTATTTACCATTCAACGTTTTATTCCAAAAATATTTTGCATTTGAAATCATAGCAATCGATGCATTTTTACCATCAATCCATAAAAAACATCCACCCAAGTAGGTAATTCGATTTGAACCTAAAGACAAAACCCCGCATGCACTTGTAATATAATTATTTCATTAAACTGCACGTGTCTTCACGAGAACGGGGACAGCCACACAAGTTGTTCCGACCGCATTTTATTTATTAGATTTCTCATAGTTCGCATAACATTCCAGTAATGTCCTATAAAACATTAATATTGTCAGCATTCCTTAAAATATGGCGAACTTGACCCTTTACGATTAATGTACGTAATATGGGTGTCTTTTGAACATTGAATTTTACAATTCTATTCTAAAAACCCCTTAATTTAATAAAGGATAAAAAAAAAAAACTATTCTATTCGTTTTACCCCGGTGTACTTCGTACCACGTGAGACAAAATTTCGATTTTTCGGCTTTTCCTTTGGGGTTTTCCTAATTTTCATTTTTCCTGAACCAGCCCTGTATAGAGGCGAAAAAAAAAACAAAAAAAACCGAGCCATTCTTAACCGATTACTCCGTCAATTGTGGATCGATTTTGAAAATTCTGTTGTTTGAAAGGGTATGCTCTCGAGGTGGCCCCACATAAATTTTATTAACTTTGCTTGGGTACTTTTTGAGTTATCTTCAATAATACGTATTTTTCCCACTTAGGCTATATGGATGATGTTTTAACATATTCCTGTCACATAGCAGGTCGTGGTATTCTAATTTTTGGGGGGTAGGTACCACAACTAAAAAGTGAAAAATAAAAACTTTATACAAAAAAACACTACAAAGTGAAATGTGATCGAATTGTCAAAATGCATGCATGCATTGGAATTATAAATTAAATTACCCCGCTGATCTTAATAAACGTGTGTGCAAAATTTTATCTAAATCCATTCAGCAGCGTGATTGAGTAACAAACATAAACTTTCACACTAATTAGCTTCTTCCTCGACTTTGTTCGCGTGAAATTTCTTGTCTTAACATAAAGTATATCTTATGACTCTTGGCAATACTGTAGCTTCCCATTAGTGAAATAATTTTTGGAATCGGATGGGTAGTTCCGAAAATTACCCTCGACATACAAATTGACCTCTTTATTATAATATATTGGTAGGTATAGAAGTATATATAAAGTAGAACGAAATTAGGATGAAAGGCTATACAAAATGTGATTATGGCAATGATGATTTTGTTAGATTAAACGCGAGCCCTCAAAGCTCTCATTAATTACCTCCTCTGTGAGTGTTTGAACCTTTGTTCCCTCGTGGCGCCGCCCACAACGAGTTAACTACTGTTAACCGTTTCATATTTTATTATAGTATTTTTATCTTACGAAGCGACCCGCGCTTTACTTGTCGTAACCAAGTGTACAAACACGCTGTGAATGTATCCGTGAAGACGAGTAGCGTAAACACACGCACACACTTCCGAGTTCGCCATGGTCCCGGACGGAGACTTCCGACACTTGGTAACCACGAGTAAAGCGCGAGTTGCTTCGTGAGATAGAAATACTGTAAAACGTCACGTATTTTTGTTTTAAATTCAATGTTAAGACCGCATTCATTTCTTTTCTGCATTCACTTCTACTGTTGTAAAAATAATGTTAGTAAAGGTAATTCATTGTGGGTTTCATATTCTGAGGTTCAAAGTTTTACGAAAAAAATAATCACACGTTTTCTTTTTCTTAAGTACAAAAACAATGCCTTGCCATACAATGAATTACCTTTGCCCTGAGCAGAAAGACTCAAATTATTTCAAAAACTGGATGATAATGAAAAGAGTATCTTATTTCACCTAATGGTAGGTAATGGACAATGGGCCGTTTTATCACAAGTGTATAGGTATTGGGACACTTCATGACCTTTGTCTTAGAACAGGCCTCATACAATACCAGGTAAATATTTGGGTCGTTACTCACGCTAAAGTGCCCATTGACTTTTGTAATAAATATAAGTTTATTTGATTTACTACAGTGATTACTTAGGAAATTTGTAGGGTTACCCACCTACCCGGGGTTAGACACAAACCAAACCAGTAAGTATTTTGATGGTTTTAAGTCCTTCAATAGTAAGATATTATGATTGCTCATCAGTGTACTATCGATCAAGCTCGTAGTTATGTTTGATTTCATTTATAACAGGCAGCGGTGCTAGTTGATTCGCTAACAATTAGTCAATAGGTTTCTGTCGACAGATTGCTTGCGCGGCAGTCATAGTTTGAACTGCATGAATTAGGTAATAGAGAACTAACATGATATTATAAACCTGTTGCTATTCTAAACTATAATTGTTATACCAAATTGATTAATTCACATTCATATTATACCATAAATGGGTTAGTTTGTTGCATCGCCATTCATCATCATCATCCCTGGCTGTCCTGTTCCACCCACTGTTAAGTATAGGCCTCCTTCCTTTTGTGCCATGCTTCCTTAGTATATGCGAGTCTCATCCAGATCTTCCCCGTGATCTTCTGAATGTCATCCACATCCATCTGGCTGTTAGCCTGCAAATACTGTTTCTACCGTCTATCGACAACCATTTATTAAGAGCGAGCACACGGTACTCCACCTGCTTTCCCCACGTGTAGCCAACTGTCCTGCCCACCTCATCATCGCCATTATCGATATTTAATTTACTTCTTGATACTTAGTTCAAGAACTTTAACACGAAAGTTGGTTTATAAAAAATAATCAGTTTATAACACAATTTAAAAATTGATTAAAAAAATTTCGGTGGCCGCGAAATTTCGAAGCTCATTTTAAATTCATATTTTTTAGTAGATCACAGTTCTTGGCGCAGGCTCTAAAGGACTTACTATAAAAATGAATTCTGTTAGCCAGAATAAAAAGTTTACCTTTTGCATCTGAAAAGAAAAAAATACTTTAATTTTATATAACTATTCAGGGCGTAAAACATTATAGTTTTACCTATACGAGTACATATGTAATTAAAAGATCATAAACTCAAACACGTGCTGGTAATGCTGTAATAAATACCTTAATTACTTATACCTAACAACATAAACATATGTTATGAAGTAGTCTCGCTTGCCTGGTAAAATGGGAAATTTATACACTTTAAAAAAATAGTTATATCACTAAAGTTGCTATTACCATTGGGTATAAATTACCCTCTTCAAGATTACCGCAAAGGTGGTACAGTACCCACCCGGGGCGGTTGTAAATATGTCACATCGAGACTGTGACACAGGCACGAGTGGCAAAGACAGTATACAACATGTCCCGGCAAAGACTCCATGAAAAAAACCAAATCAAATAACGGGTTATTTGATTTGCAAACGAAAGGCAGTAAATCAACGTTGAAAGTAAACTTTTGTCGTGTAATTTTCGCAGAAAATCCACATATTTTCTATGCGTGGATTTTCTGCGAAAAGTCCCAGAAACATTGACAAAAATTATGAAAGACATCTATACTTATAATAAATCTGTAGAAGTGAAAATTCTGTACATTGAAGATATCAAAAAAATAAATGGCAGGGGGTGTTACTAGACCGACACCGAACCCAAAAATTTGATTTAAAAATTTTTTGTCTGTCTGTCTGTCTGTCTGTCTGTCTGTCTGTCTGTCTGTCTGTCTGTCTGTTTGTTCAGGCATCACGCAAAAACTACCGGTTCGATTACGATGAAACTTGGTATAATTATTCTTTAATATCCTGGGCACCACACTGGGTACTTTTATCCCGGAAAAGTACCCTATCCTACGGTTGGGGGGGTGTCAAAGTTTGTATGGAAGAATTTTAACGCGCTGTCCGATTAACTCGAAACTCAATATTTATACTTAAACCCAAAAATTAAGAATAACGTGTATCAGGATTTTTCGAAATTCAACCCCTAAGGGGGTAAAATAAGGGATGAAAGTTTGTATGAAAAATCTTATTCCTTGAGGTAATAAACATGAAACTTCGCTCGAATAGTTATCTATATAAATAAATTATAAAGTTTGTAGTTTTTTGTTTTTTCTAAATTACCCCCTAAAAGGTTGGGGGGTGTCAATGTTTGTATGGAAGAATTTTAACGCGCTGTCCGATTAACTCGAAACTCAATATTTATACTTAAAACCCATGGGGATGTATGGGGTAATTTCCGACACTCACGCGGGCGAAGCCGCGGGCAGCAGCTAGTATCTGAATAATCTTGTAGGAAAGAAGTTTTATTATATTATGTATTGTTATAGCAAGCAAGACACGAATCTCTTCTAATTTAGTATGTTTTTACGGGATCTCTCGTCCAAGACCCTTTTTACATAGGTTGTACATAAAATCCGATCCTATCCTCGTTAGTACACGTAAAAGCGCTCCGATAGCCTGTAGTATGCCCCAGGGATAATAAATTGGAACACGTGTACCTAAGTACTAACTATGTCTAATGACATGTTTTTTTACTGGCAACCTAATTGCGTACAACACACTTGTAATCGCAATCGCTTTTACGATAGAACAAAATCCATTTGAGAACATTCGTTTGTTCAACAACTAAATAAACGTAATGTATTGATTGTTTTATTGTCAAATGAAAGCCACTGAGATTACGACTGTGTTACAGGGTTGGATGAAGGTTAATGAAACCAATTTTTATTTGGATCTTTGCTTATAATCTTTATTATAAAATTATGTAGGTATGTTTAACCTCGTGTAAAAGGCTTAGCAAGAAGATTACTGAGGTCTGTCTCGATGCGTAGAGTTGAAGGTTAAGATTGTGTGTTCAACGATAGAGAGGCATATATGCCTCATAAGGGATTGCTTTTATTTGAAACAACACGCATTGTAGCTACAAAGACCATGGAAAGTTTTACCAATATTAATATATCAGCGAAGAACTACCACGATTAACTTTTCATGTTATCTAGTAATTTTAATAAAAAGAGGTTCTACTTATTAAATAATATTATGTAGTATAATATATTATGCTCGGGGGATTTGTCTGTTATTTTTTTTCAGATCCTGTTTTGGCAGTTGGTATAAGTTCGGAGTCTCGAACTTTCGAGATAGGATCGTTAAGGGCGCCTAAATTTTGTTTTTCCGGCCTAAGGATTCGCAAATAAATAAAGCCTTGTTTGTTGGCCAAAATATGGCTCAAGTTTTCATAGAATTCTCTTCTTGTTTTTTACCAAATGATATCAAATTTTTCCTTGGATTATAAATGATTAAAAAAATAAAATATTTATTTGTAAGTACATTACGGTAGGTACTCAAAACTTATATTCTTTTAAATTTTCAGTACAGGTTTTATGTTTAATTTTGGACCTTAAAATAATTTAGAACTTTCAGACTTGTATTAAAAAACACTGTTCTCTATAAAAGACAGAAATTGCAAAAAAATACTGGAGAAAGTTTTTTCTAAATCCACATGGTCTCTATTCGTTCGAAATTCAAAGTTCGATTTGTTTAAGTTTATCATCGTGAAATAGTAAGTCAAGAGTCTCATTTCGTACGAAATGTATGGGAAAAGTTTTTTGCGATTTCTGAATTTTCTAGAACTGAAACCTCAGTTAGTCCAATATGATTTTAGGGTCCTTAAAAGAAACAGGATCGATTGGCATCAAAAAAAGTTTTTCTGAAAACTGTCCATTTTCTTGCTGACTGTTTTTTGTAATTGCAGATCAAAATGTTAAGTACAGTCTCCTAAGACAGTTTTCTTGTAGCGACAGCGGTTAAGGTACCTATCCTTACTTCCCCATCTCAAAAATCCACCCAATACAGGATGGGTTTTTTACCACTTTATATTCACAACTAAACTAGCACAGTCCATACTTCTAGTCCTAAAAATAGGACATATTAGCCCATACCGTTACTGCGACTACTGGCATAGTTACCGTAGTAACCTTAGGTTCTAATATTTTAGTGTCCAAGACAGATGGTAATTGATTGATTTATGTTCCATCGAAGATAAAACGGGTGTTCCACAAAAGTGGCTTAGCTAAGTGCTGTTCCATGTAATAAATAGATTATTGGCTTGTTTATCGCTGAGATTTTTTCGACAATCTTTACATTGTTTTATGCCAGTTACAATAAAGTGTAGGTAAGAAAACTGTTAGGTTATAACCTAACAGTTTTAGCTATCTGTTTAGGAAATATAAAAAAAAAACTTACACAAGGATTTTCCTACAAGTACGTTTAAAGACAAATCTCATCTCAACATGCTTCGAATTGAAACGCAAAACGGAGATATTTTGTTTGTTATCTAATAGTGCCTAGATATTTGCGTCTAATGTAGTAGCTAGTAACATTTGGGTCGAACATTTGCGGCTTGTAGTTACAAAAGTCTGTAAACTGTCCCTACTTTATGGCCACGAGTCACGAGGACTACTAGGCACAAGATTTTGTTTAAAAAGAAATCGTTCACGTCGTGGTGGGGCTTGCGCGCTCCGAACTCTAGTTCTGTGTCGGTAGTTTACTTTGCCGGAACAGGTTTAGGATGAGGAGTCAGACCAAGAGAGATACAGAAACCCGCAGGGCAGCATGTGGCGAGCTGTTGGGCAGTAGCGACCCCACGGACCCTATCTCCCGGGAGAAGTCTTGTTCGTCACCTTTAGCTTGCTTGTTTTTATTGACAGGCTGGATTGAACACTGAGGACGAACAGGGCTTCCATCTCATTCTTGTCTTTATTGACCGGCTTGAGTGTAGATTCGCAAGAGCAAACGTGCTCGGAGGAAGGAAGTTCTCCAGTAAGTTCTGGTAGTGATCTTGACCATCTTCCGAGCTCTGGGATTGTTAGCCGAGGAATACCTCTCCACTCGTTAAGCACCTCAGGTCATGTTGCCTAATGTCATTACGTTAGTGTGCAACTTATCCCCTGCTATTTTATGCGTGTACATAATATGAAACATTGATCAGGCAGGGGCCATAGTCCATCCATAGTTCCAGGTTACCAGTTCACGTTAGCCACCTAAACCCATAGTCCAATATCTTTATTTCCATATCCTGCAATAATACTACACCAACCGGGGGTTCTCCTTGCATAGTGAGAACAGGGATAATCGTCGTGCCTCATTCCATTTTAAATTGTATAATCCTCTGCGAGTTGGCTTCGGCGCCTCTTACGCCTTCCAAAGGTCCG
This sequence comes from Eupsilia transversa, assembly GCA_914767815.1. NCBI lineage: Eukaryota > Metazoa > Arthropoda > Insecta > Lepidoptera > Noctuidae > Eupsilia > Eupsilia transversa. The sequence goes on along the minus strand of OU611893.1, from coordinate 6,635,256 downwards.
GGACCCCAGGGTCCCGAGATATGTCGAAGACAATAAATAATAATAATAATCAATTAATTTCAGGTGACGCAGGCCCATAGATAAAAACCTTAAGCTAAAAATACATATTTTTAATAACATATCAAATTATTGTACACGAAGTGATGACAATGTCGGCGTCGTGAAAAATATAATAAGTACATCTAAGTAAGATTTATAATATGAAGGATTTCTATAAAATAAGTCATACAATATGATATGACGTGCAACATGTCGGAAGTTAGTTCGAAATGAATTCCTGTGCGCGAATGAAAGAAATATATTCGCATTATTCGGCCCTGAACACTTATTATGTACGTATGTAAGGATATTTAAGTAGGTGTATCCCACTATTGCTTCTCCATGTACACTATGTGTTTTGAGTTGTTGTTAGATATCCTTTTATGTATGTATTAACTTACTACCAGATTTTCTTATCATCCATCTTCCAAAAAAAACTCTACAAAATGAAATATGAAGTAGGTTGTATTTTTAGTTTTCTATTTTTTATTTATAAACGACTTCAAAAAAAGGACGGGGAGGGATTTTTTTTAATACATCATCAAGATACACAAAATTGATTAAGTACGTATCATCGAAGCTAACTCAAAAACTACCCAAGCAAAGTTAATAAAATGTTTATGGGACCACTGCGCAAGCTTCCTCTAACAAATGAAAAATAATTTTCAAAATCCACAATTGACGAAAATATCGATAAACATACATTAAAAAAATACAGACAAAGATATAATCCCCTTAAAAAAAAATGAGACAGCCTTACCGTTCTGCTAACTTTTGGCAAAACAGATTGTGTTTACCTACCAGGTAGAACCTACTTCTTCTTCTTCAAGGTCAAGGCAAAAAAACATGTCATTATTCAAAGTAAACTATGGTCTATTTCTATTCCAAAAGTATCTAATGAAAGTATGTTCAACTTTATATTTCAATACTTTCTCCAACAATATTATTCTTTGAATAACATGATTATTGAAAAATAATCGTCGAAAATGTGTTTAGTAAAATTATTCCAGTTGTCAAAAGAAAAACATTTTGGTTTAAGTATTCAAATAGAATACCAATAAATTCTAATTTTAAATCACCATTAAGATTGAGTGCGTTAGCACTCAATTTGTAAGTGGCAGTACAAATTGGCGGAGGTACATTTTTTCATTGTAATTTATTTACATTGTAATCAGATTTTTTTGGATATTTTTTTTATTTTTTTTTTATTTTCCTTACATAATGTTATAGTCCGCGCGCGACTGCTAGTCCCCGACACCGACAGTGAGACGAGGGAGGGCGACATTGACAAGATTGGCAGCATGAGTTAGCTTGGCCTTTGTACTTCCCCGTCTTACCGCTTACATACCTCAGGCGGTGACTACAGGCGGACTATAAATAATACGCATCACAAAAACGCCGAAATTTACGTAGAGAGAAAGAAAGAAAATACATTTATTTAACACTGACGAAAAGGCACGCAATTATAACATACAGCAGATAAAAAAGGATAAAATAAAAAATCGAATAAAATGTTTAAGAAATTAGCACGGGAGTGTGCCTCACGGCACGGATGTGCCGAAAAGGCACGGTTCAGGAAAAATGCCAGACAACTATAAGTGCCGTAGTGCGTAGTGTTTTAGCTAGCTTTTGTTGCTGCTATCTTCATAAACCTGTGTGCCAAATTTCATCTAAATCTGTTCAGCCGTTAAGACATGAAAGCGTAACAAACAAACTCACTTTTGAGTTCCTTTATAATTTATGTTAGTATATCTAGCGGCTTAAAAATCTCTGTCGATAGCCTCCTTTATATCCTGGAAGATGCACACAGCTCCCTAATACTAAGGTAGTACGACGACGGTATTAAAACGGATATGGGGCATGTTATTTAATACACCTACTCGTATTCTGCGAGGGGTAAAAGATTGATAAATTACAATAATGTAATATTCATTCGTTTCGTGGAATCTTTCGAGCTTAATAAGGAGTTCCTGGTTAATGTAATTATTATTAGCAGATTAATGGATTTACTCAACTCGTGACAGGTACACCTACGGGATGCTTCTTGATTATTTATTCAAAGGAGGGTAAATAAAAGCGGCTGCGGCTTGTATATGTTTAGCATTGCCTTTATTTTGTAGGGTATCACTATCAATATATTTACAGTGCCTTAAGTGGGCGTTCCATCACTTCTCCAGATTTTTCTCAATCCAAGTAGCCAGCTATATAAATTGCTTGCGAACCGCCCAGCAATCTTTCTGTGCACCTCCCCAGTAACATTGTGATTATGGCATCGCTACCAAACAGCTATAAAGTCAGACAATATGATATATGGAACGTTCAAGCGAACTTGGTTTACTTTAAAATGAGAATATACTTGTGTGGCATATTTCACATTTATTTACGATCACAACTGTAGTTGCGAAACTTTAAAACGAGTTTGTAAATAAAGGAAATTAATATTCGAACGTGACCAGCATAATGCTGGCGACTCTAACATTGAAATGGTTTCTTGCGGTGTATAATGAGAAATACAATGCTGTTATAATTTTAAGTACAAACAGAAGCAAAGGAAAATCGGAAAATCCGTGTAAGTCCCGTTAGGAATTTAATTAAATGGAATGTACGAAAATATTTAGCACAACGTACAAATAAATGATTTCGAAACGATGTTGCGTTGTAGTATTTTATGCTTTTATATGTAACTGTGTTGTATGTAGTCGATATTTTGTATTGTAGAGTGAAACTCGTAGTTTCGGGTCGGAATGCAACACAAAAACCCCATTACTGTGGAACGACACAGTTTTGCCCACGTACACGGATACTGAACGACTTTTGTCCTTTCTTTGATCAAGGTTAATAGCCTTAGCGAAAATACGCTCCATCTACTAACCCGGCAATGTATGAGAACTGGATCGATGCTCTCGTGTCAAAGAACATAAAACTGTAGTGTTTCAAATATACTGATTGAATGGCTCGGTTTTTTTGTTATGTTAAAACTAAAAGTAGTTGACAAACAAATGGAAGTGAGGTTTTGTTAAAACCTAAATAAAAGTGGTGAAACGGGAGAGTTTTCAGTGTGAATAGACGAATAAACGACCGACACTGGCGCGATCGTTTATTTTGATTCGTGATTTTTACTCTTGACTATTTTGTGCCGTGGTTTTGTATTGTTTTGGTCTAGCAAGCTACCGATTAGTTTTAAATAGGGTTCACATGTGAGTTATAACGTGTGGCCTACTAATAAGAGAGAAAGAAAAATATATCAGAAACAAGTGCATGCAATAACTTAACTCGAATACCTAATAAAGGAAAATAAAAACTAATAAACAAAATAGATCTACGATCTACGATCTCTGCACGTAGTGACTGTGACAAGAAGGAACTCAGCATAATACTGTACTATGGGGCAGTACAGCACAGCGCAAATTTTCAGTGGTCACCCGAAAATGCCGTAGGTACGGAGACCAAGCCAAGTTTTAAGGATTTCTGTAACATCATTACCATCGTAAACCAGAACATGAAACATGCTTCCACTCCCTCTTCGAAATGAATTACTAACTTTTATACTAGCAGTTATTTCTTCACCTCTAATGCGTTCGGTATCAACAATAGCGGTAATAATGTTGCCAATAACAAACATCTTGGCAGCCAATAAACTGGTGGCCATCTTATAACAATATTTGAGACATTTTATTGCGTATAAATATTACTTTATGGTGCATTTATTATGTGATATCTGATCGTTTTGACAGTTCATTATTTTTTGGTAGTGTGGGACGAAAGAAAGCTGTCTTAGGAATTAAAAGTCAATATCAATCTGCCTAGCCTTTTCCCAACTATGTTGGGCTTGGCTTCCAGTCTAACCGAAGGCAGCTGAATACCAGTATTTTACATGGAGCGACTGCCTATCTGACCTCCACTGCCCAGTAACTGGGTAATAGGATAACCCTTGATAAGACTGGTTGTCAGACTTTCGGACTTCTCACGACTCATAACGACTGTCAAAGATCCACGAATGACAGCCGGGACCAATGGCTTAATGTTCTTTCACAGGCACGGAATTAAACAAAGGGCTTCCCCTTTGTTTAATTCCGCTGTCTTGAGAATTAGAAGTCTGATAAAAGTATTTGTATTTCCTGTTGACCGAGAATTTAGCGGGTGATTGCCGGCCCATCAGTCCATGTTAGAAACAAATGTACGTTTTTGGGCTTAATTCTAGGTGAAAATGAGTTTGCCCATATGAATAAACAAGGTTGAAGAAGACGATTTTTGTGTTATAAATCTATAAATTCAAAATGGTTTGCAAATAGATTAAGAAACCCGTAGGTAGATCCGTTGTGATAGAATAAGGTTTATTAGAAAAATCTAGCGCACGTATTCACATATACATTACCTTCGATAAAGGCTCCTGCAGGCAGGCGGTACGCGACTCTAGTGGAACAATTTCTATGAAAACTTCACGAAAATTGTTCAACCGGTGTCGCGTTGCGCCTTCAACATCTTGTTTATGTAGCTCCATCATCTTTTGTATTGCGTCACTTAGTTTCGAAACTCAAATTCCGCAGTAGTGTCCTATTAATGATCCTCTCCCAGTCCACGAAAAGTGTTCTAAGTTACAGTTTGCGCAACTTTTCTTGTCCCAACGATTTTTTCTATCATAATAAATTGACGAAGTTTCCGACTATCATTGCTAAGAACATGGCAGATAACCGCCTGAAAAGCTAGGTCATTAATATTAATTATATTTGTAGTACAAGTAGTTAGCAGAGTTTATTAGTTGGATTAACGCTATGATCTGATAGTCGGAAATAATCTGCTTACGGCCTTTAAAACAGCGGGAGGGGAGCGGAACACAGCGTAATGCTGTGCAAACAGTTCAAATGATAGTCTTGAAGCGAAACTAAATTTTTATGTTAGAACTTGGTAACGAGCGAGTAAAAAATAATCTTCTTTCCATAGAAAATAATATTTAAAAAGGAATAATCGTTCTGTATTTTTAAAAGAGTTCTTTTGAAAATATTGTGTTTGTTCATAGTTTTATTGTTGTCATAATGTGGATCATTCATGGGTGTAAAATACATTGTTCTATATACCTTCAAACTACTTAGTAAGAACAGTTCGCTAGTTTTAAAGCTCAACTGTAAAATGAAACTGCGACGACGCAGCTTCGAGATTTATGTAAGTATTTGTTTGAAAGCTGTGACGCCTATAAACTTTCACACTTAAGATACCTACTTGTCTTAAGGTGCTTCCTTACAAACCTTCTTTGGAACTACCTTTACTTCCGTATTTGGAAGGAGGCAGGTAAGGCAAGCGCAATGGATAAGGCTATACTTGGAGTTTCCCTGCGTGATCGAATCAAAAATGAAGATATCCGCAGGAGAACCAAGAACAGTTGCGACCGCGTACCTGAAGAAGGCGTGGTAAGGCCTCCGAAGGTGGTCCGATGACCTCGTGAAGACCGCAGGAAACCACTGAATGCGAGAAGTACTAAACCGGTTAAAGTGACGATGCTTGGGGAAGGCCTGTGTCCAGCAGTGGATGTCTTTCGGCTAATTATGATGCTAATGAGGTATAGAAAATCAGTTTTGCCTATGATTGGAAGGTAACTATTGTTGGTTGGTTGATATGGCTGTTTATTGGTTGGTGGTGGTATAGTGATTATGGTTGGTAGGACATTGGTGATAAGGTTATGGTTGGTTGGTTTTATAGAAAAAAAAAACAAGTCACAATCACAAGTCAAAAAAACAAGTAACATATCGCTTTGTTAATTACACATTCAGACTAGATCTTTGCTTGATCTTTAATCCATAGGTACATACAGTCGAACTCGTAATTGGTTTAGCACCTTTGACTATGTAACTGTCATAGACAAATATTGACCTTATTGTTTTATAATGTGCTAATGAAATTCAACCTTGGGTTGCTAAAACAATTACCAGGTTAGACTTTACATTTAATTATAATTTAATTTAGGTTTAGGAGCAGACGGTAATGTCGCTTACCTCCTATTTCGTTGTATCGAATATTTTTCCTGATTCGTAAACAATGTGGACACGACAATACGACAATAAATTAAAACACTGGCAATACTAATGCTAAAGAGTATTTTCGAACTATCGAATAAATCCTAACATCGAAATTGAAAACGTGTTTAAAAAATAAAACTAAATAGTAGTGCTGTCTATGGGTTTTGATAATATTTGACTTACTATAGTGACTAAACTATCGGATATATTTGGTTGATTTTTTGTATGTAGACTGGGAACAGCGAGAACGTCATTTAAGATTACGAAGTTTATTGTCTTATTGTTGACTTCACCTTTGTGTACAGTATTAACACGTAGACACGAAATGTAATCCTACTTATACCGAGCAGAGTATAATTAGTACCCCAAAGTATTCTACCCACAAGAGTTTGTAGCATCCAGTTATCTTGTTTATTCATGATGCCAGTTTATTTCTTATTTATGTGGGTACTGCTAAATAATGTAACAAATCTCCGATTATCTCCGCGAGAAGTTATACTAACTTGTTTTTATTTTTTGTGCATGTAGGGTAGGATTATTGTATCTAAGTATTTACTGTACCTAGGGTTTCTAAGATTTTTTGTGTAAACTGCCAATCAAGGAATGTCTTTTTCCGGAGCAGATTTCTTGATATTACGTCAAACATTGTCAAGATTTTTCAGTTAAATATCGTCTTACTCGTGTAGTTGTCCCTCATTTTTGACTTACGAACTCAATATAGTGAATTATAGGCACTTTTGAACTGTCAAGGTGTCAGCCGTCAGTCAGAAAGATGAAGCTAGTTGCCCATTCCAAAGCGTAGTAGGTTCCATTTGAGAAGAACGGGCAAGAAACTCCACGGGCTCTCTTACACGATGAAACGTAACGTAGCATATTTATCCTAATTTTAGATTTAATAATAATGGTCTGCATTTGCAAACAATGAGGCCCCGATAATTAATGTTTTAACTTTTTTAATTTCGGCACAGAGTCGCTTAAAATATTATCAAGATGAAACAAAAATATGGCGGCTAATATTAATGAAATAGAGGAGTCTTGGACACAGAGACGATAAGACAACCTCCTAACACTATGTTTGCCAGTTGATTGACAAACGTCGACCTTTCTTACAACTGCCATACTTAATTAATTTTTAGGTACAAAAGATTAAAATTCTTAGAATCCGCGTCAAAAGATAGTCATTTCTGTTTTGTTTTGACACTTCTGAAACATGTACCTACAATGACACAGTGACTTGACTTGATTTTCATGGAAATGATATTTAATAACGTATGAGCTCACTCTTCTCAATATGGACACTTTTCGCGTGACTTTGTATAAACAGTGAGGGAGGGCAAATCTAGAGATTTAAATCTTTGGTCATAACGTCTCTAGCCTTCAAAGAAAAGTTTCGGGTATGTAAGGCAATAACATAAATCAGTCTACGCATGACTCAGACGCATATATGTGGGCATGTAAACATTTTTGTTCGCCATTATACCAGCCAGTATTCGGCAAAATAAAGAGAATACTCAAAATAGACAAGAAATAATTTACCAGTCCCTCTCCTGTAACAAATGACTGTATAAAATAATACGGGTCTCAGTGTAATGGCAGTTTACCTTGTGACAAATACTCTAAGGATTTGCAGCCCACACTCGTGTTCCAGCTTAAAGATGTTTTGTGCCCACGTCCTTAGATGATACGGATTTGTATGATAAATATTTAACTGTAAATCTTGAAACCATATTATTTTTTTTTGGCTATGGGAATGGTTTGTCATTGCGCGCTGACCACAGTAGTCATGTAAAAGCACTTTTCTCAAACATGCCTGGAAATTCGAGCATTATTTTGACAACCTTCTTCGCAATATATCGAATCTGGTCGAATACGTGCGAGCGCCCGACCAGCAATGTTTGTTTGAAAATCCATATCTGTCGTGTTTAGCAGCCTAACAAATTACATAAATATTTGTCGTGTTATTTAAAAATGAAACGAACTCTTTACTTAAACACATGGCAACCAAGGAGGTAACTTATCAAAAAAATTATTTAAATTTCAATTTGGCTTGCAAATAGAGCTATTTATAGTAAAGAAGAAACAAATGAACATAATTATTGGTGCGTGAAAAATATCGTTGTTCGTCATTGATTCTGGAGTTTATAATTCATTTATATAGTTTGAATTTCCGCGCTTTATTTGAGAAAAGTACTATATAAACATTGGCACTACGAAATCAGGCATTGATGGACTCACGTACATTTTCACGATCGTCCATCAATGCCCATGTTGATGGCGGCGACTGTAATGTACTATTGTTTATAAGAAATAAAATAACTGTTTATTTAATTGCATAGGTAGTATTTTTGCATGAACAAACAATACAATTATTTATTACCCAAAAATGTGGTCCTTCGTGTCAACTTCAATTGAAAAATTCAGTAAAAGTCAATGAAACTGGTCTTATTAAATTAAGAATATTTGTAGGTATCCTTGTAGAATATTTTAAGCCCATGTGGGTGTACACATACCCAGGACGTTGTAAATTGTTAGTAAATTATATCAAATGTACCTACATTTGATATAATTTACTAACAATTTTGAAAAGCTAGTAACACTTCCTGAATGTTACAAAAATAATTCCTTTGATTATGGCCCTTGGCTTATGGACCTTTAGGTATGGCTTAATTCAAAGGTTCTAACGAATTGCGGATATAATTTAAGACAATAAATTATAATAACCGGAATGGGTATCCTCACAAAAATGAATTGTTTTCCCGCCGCCTCCGGGGAGATTTAGATGTGAATACGTCTAAACAATCCCTTTTCACGGCAGTTGAAAATCGTCAGTAATTTCCTCCGGGAAGACCATATTATAAAAGTTTTGTATCTTGAATGAGTGATAGAGAGTTGATGATTATTTTATGTTTGAAACAATATTCTATAACAAGAAAAATTGCAAAAAAAAAAGTGAAAAAGCGGTGTAAAAATAAAGATAGTTTTTTTTAAAGCGGATTGTTTCCACAATGTTTTAAATAATTTAAAAAAAAAAATATCTCGATAACTTTAATCGCGGAAAATACATGGGTATTTTTATGACGTCACTATTTGGACCAAAGACAAATTGTGTAAAATGTTTATTCTTTCCATAATAATAAACTTTTAAACATTACCTACTTTAAAAGGGCAGATCTTTTAAAGCAAAAACTAGATTTATTATAGAAACTACATTTAGTTAATTTCAGTAATTTCGTAATTCGATTAAGGGCGGATTCGACCAAACACGAATAAATTTTATCCGCGGAAAAAGATTTACTCTAACAGTTTTCGAATGGAGAAACTGTCAAAAATTCAAAATTTACTATGAAGAGAAAGCTTATATTTACTATGAATCCAGCCTAAGGCATCCAGCACGCGTAGCATGACCACCATATTATAGCAACAAAATGACAGATTCACAATATAACAATCTATCATTTTCTCTATTCTTCCGTCGACAAAACCCGTTTCTATTGTCATCATGCATGCTACGCCTGCAGAAGTTTCCCAAATCATATATTACTAACATAATATACATATATATAAAGCGATGGTATAAAAAAAACATTGGTACAAAAGGCCTAACTCGTGGGTGTTCTGTGGGCGATCGGTAGACGTTGGTCCTCAGACCCCGGGCGGTTGAACCCCAACTCTTTAGATGCCGCCAAGTTTTTACAGCGTCCCAACTTTTTCCGAACAAACGAGTTTTATTTGTTAAAATGAAAGGGCTTAAAGTCAGTAATGAAAGAGCTAAGAATGAATAGGGTTTAAAAGTTATTGTTATGGGAACGAGTCAAAATAATTTAGGGAGACAAAGGGTTGCTCCCTAAAATATTTTGACTTTCGTTGAACTTTTGTCGTTTTCTGTTCAAAAAATTGTTTTTCCATGAAAGTATAAAATTGTTATTGCGTTTATCCTCTTTCTTGCCTTTATTGGCCGGCTTGAGAAGAGATTCGCAAGAGCAAACGTGCTCGGAGGAAGGAAGTATTCCAGATGCTGGTAGGGATCTTGACCGTACGTCCGGGATTGTCCTGATAGCCGTGGAATACGGCTCCACTCCTCAGGCACCTCAGGAAGTGTTGCCCCCTTGTCGCTACGTCACTATGTGCTAGCGACCATTTTCAGCGGCCCATTATTGAGTGTGCATATCACCCCCTGCCATTTTATCTGTGTATTTGATATAAAACATTGGTCAGGCAGGGTCCATAGTCTTTCCATAGTCCTAGATAACCAGTTCAAGTTAGCCACTCAAACCCATAATCCAGTACTTATCTTTGTTTTCATGTTCTGCAATAGTTCTACATCAACCGGGGGGTTGTCCTTGGGTGCACTTGCATAGTGCGAACAGGGATAACCGTCGGTTGGTGTGGTGTTCTGCCAGTTTTCTGGGCACGTTTCCGGATGACACGTGTTTTTGAATTTATTTATATAGTTAATAGTCATTTAATTCAGTACCTAGTGTACATTGTTAGTTTTGTTAAATATTGTCAAAGAAATAAAAAGAAAAAAAATCAAATTAAAGACGAAAACATTGTAGTTAATTCTGGGATTAATCTTTGAGTAAATGTTTCTCTACATACCAATTCATAGATAAGCACAAATCCAATACAACATCTATCAGTCCTCGATCCCAATTTAACAGAGGGCGTTATCACTTGAGATATACGAATGGTCCCTCAGAAATGCTCGCGATAAATTGGATGAGACGAGTGAAGGCGACACAACAGCCTATAGTTTATTATAGTAATACAGGGTGGTTGGTTAAGGAGAAAACACCAGTAGTAAATCATATTTTGATCAACGTACAACCTGAGAATGACCTTCAAATAGCAAAAAAACTTAAGAAAATTTGAATTTCGAATACAAATAAAAAACCAGTAATTAGTGCTGTTCTGTAAAGTTCACTACTAAAGGAACCTCACTCAAGTGAGGGCACACAATTTGAAAGCGAACTCATTTGTTTTAAAGTAAATTTTATCATCGCGGATTCACAACGAGACACCACCGCCGTCCGAATTTCGAAGTGATGTTTAGAAAATATCACTACAGTATACATAAAATGTACCTACATTATGTGTATCGCAAGAAGAACTCTCGTGAAATTATTGTGTTAAAATTCGTGCATAAGACTTGCAGGGTAAACTACTCCGAGCATAAATGCAATGACGTATTCCATTATCCAGATATAAATCATAAACGGATCTTCATTTAAAATAATTTTTTTACAAACTACTTACCCTCAGAAGTGCTAAATGCGAGTATCCACACAATTGGTTAAAATATTACGCTCCTATTGATTCACATTATTTTGAACTAAAATTTAATACTGATTATATTCTTCCAATAAGTCCGCTTTTTTACCAGTCTTTAAAGACTGACTGTACCTATCAGCCGAAATTCGCAGAAACGAATAGGTATTCGTTTATAGTCGGGACGAGGGATATCCTGTCTAAACACGATCGACTGAGCGGATTACGAAACACTCCCTCTTTTGATCATTAGTCAATTTTAAAGCTGTCATTAAATACTAATCTTCCATTAACTTGTTGCAGAAAGCAACATTAGATGCAATTGTAATGTTTCTAAGGCGATGGTTTGTATAATTGCTGGACTGATTTACAGAGACAAAATTACCCCTTTGAAGAATATGTGAAGGCCCTTTGTACACAAACGTTTATCTTGCAGTGAAAAACTACGGTATTATCGTCGTGTGTAGGTACAGTCGTCAGTGTTGTATGGATCACTATCGAAGCTTCTTGACGGACACGTTTTTTCTACGGTGCGGCTTATACGCCGTACCATAAAAAACCGTGCAGTGTACACACGGCTACATATCAAGCTACACATTTCCAGTAAGGTGATCCTGCCTCGTATAGAATTTCCGTACAATGAGAGGACAGCTTATACTGGAAATAGCCGTGTCTAGAAAAGGCCTAAAATTGTTTCCAAATGCAATGTGTGAGGTTAAACAAAGACATTCGTACTAAATTAGTCTATTAGTGATTTTAACAATATATATTTGCGAATGTAATTTTCTTTGGAACCATTTACTGCATAGGTTTCTGTACAGCCTTTATTTACTGGGGTGCGGTGATGAAAATCTACAAGCCTGAATGACGCAAAAGCTTTGTTTCTACTTTACATTAAGATCTTACAATTGCCAGCTTATCTCATTCACCCCGCTATGCAAACTCGGTTAATTTAAAAAAGGACATTCTGCAGCTCATTGGGTGAAGTAAATGAGAATGGAATGAAAATATCTCGGACGCAATTGTGCATAAGACAGAGATAGCAACTGAAAGTTAGAGGCACTCTCAACAAACTCGCAAGTACTAATTAAACTTTTAACTTCAACTGTCATGTTAATTTATACTAATAGAATGAAAGTAAAAACAATTATAAACTGCGAATTCTCGACTTCGATATTCATCTTGTTACGAAGTTTTTGGTTGAAGCAATCTTCCTGTCGTGACAGGAATCGGGTATCCACGACGTTTCGAGATGGTTGTTGAATCTGTGCCTTTTGTAAGTTAAAACGCATCAGGAATCGATTTAGCCAACATTCCTCTATATTGTTGGGTATGGCCTTCAGTAAAAACGTATTCGTGTTTGTGTGAGAAGGGGCAGCAGCTATGCTTACTTATAGTATAAACAATATGAAAAAGTTTTTATTTAATTTCAGCTTAGATTTGGATATTTGGAACTTTATGACACACATTTTTATCAGGGTTTATTAGGAATTTACATTGCCACGAGCAAAACTACGGAGTATAGCCAGCAAATTGTATTGTTAAATACAGTTTGCTGCCTCTGCTGCAGCCCGATATTTACCACAACATAATCCTCTAACTGAAATAAATAATTATACATAACAATAAACTTCACGCCGAATTACTGATCGAAGTAGTGTTGTTTTTTAAACAAAATACCAATCAAGAACAAGTTTTATTGCCAAACTTGGGATTTTTGACAGTTATAGTTAGAAAACTTGCAGCAGAGTTTTCTGCAGTGCAAGTCCGTTGCAGATGTCAACTTGCGCGAAACTTTGCTTGTGGAAAACGTGCATTAGAAGCGTAAAGTACGATGCTACTAGGTTATTTTTTTCGTGGTTTACCCGACAGTTCGATTTTATTTTACCCCCAGCAAGAGATTAAACTAATTGTTTAATGAATACGAACAAAAATCTACCTACAAGGAACATTAAAAACCTCACACTGGTATCACCATTCAAGGTTCTCGAACGTAGTGATCGTGGTACCAAAAGTGGTGAACGCATCCGCAACAAAAAGATAACAAGACTTAGAAATTATTTGTTAGATAAGTCACACTAACTACACGGATACTAATCACTGCATAATGAAATTGCCATTCATGCTTGTGATTGTGGTACCAAAATTCGTTAGTGGTAGGTATTATAGTACTTTCCACAATGTTCCATGGCGTCTGAATGGATATTTATGTGTACAATATATTAGTAAATCGTGGGCGTTAAGGGAAGCGAAACGTATTAATATGGTGTGTATGGGCTAGTATATGCCGTCGACCTGTCGCTATCTATCCATTGTTATGGGTGGTTGGTTATGGTTGTTATTGTCTGTGGGTGGGTGACACATTTGTACTTCCCGCTCTTTAGTAGGAAAAGTAAATATTTATTAAACAGGATGTAAGGGACAGCCCTCTGCAGACTGATGGGGTGAATTCAGTATATCACACTAAGATGACCGGTACATTAAATTATGTCAGGAACGTTATGGGAATCCAATAAACCTGATTTGTTTAATTACCTCACATGCAATGTATCGTTACCGTGGCAAAACGTACGTAGCGAACGAACGGTAGCGCACGTAGCGTATTTTAACATCAATTGCTGTTTTATTTTATTTTAGCTGTTTCATTAACATAAATTGAGTGCTGCGTACAGATAATGTAATTTTGGAACAGAAAAAACGAAAAAAAAAACCTGACATTTTTTCCGGTGGAATATGATTCAAAATAAGGAGCTGAAAGCACCCTGTAAGTTTGCGGAGGGCTGTCCCTTACACCCTGTATATTACAAACGACAGTACGTTCACTGGTGGCAAACTGGAAACTTTAAAAAATGCAAAGTTCCTGTGATTTTTGCGTTCTAATAATAATATGACAGATTTTAACTATAATATAATATTCATAAAGGATATTTCCGGACACCATTTATATCATTAGTCCCAGATGTGACCACTGGGATTGACAGGAAAGAAACTCATAGCTAAATACCGCCATACAACACAAGGGCTCAATCCGCCAATTTTCTTGTATCAAAATGCGAAAAGTAGCCCCGAATGAATACGGACTATAGCCGACCCTCGTAACTTTGAGCATACAAGTTTATCAGTAGACCACCATTGGGAATAGTGCTGTATTTCTCACTGCTTTGATCGACGTGATAAAAATGATGGAAGCTGAACGCGAGTGAGTTACGACCTTTTGCTGTTATAGTAAGTACTTTTAGATTGAGATTGAACGAGAAAAGCTATGCACTTTGAAGGGCGAGATATAATATTAGATACATCCCCGAATTCAATAGAAAGTCTTTTACCACTAAAATGGTTTCAAAGGAAGACTCAAATAACGACCGTGACCCAATTACCAACAACCTGAAAATAAAACTCAGGAATGACATTTTGCATTAGCGAAAATTCCTTGATAGGAAAAAAAGAGTATCTAAAATAACTTTCCACTCAATCCGCTTATGAGAAATGGGTAAAAAATCGATCACAAGATAATATTCCAAGACGTTGACGTTAAATAAAATCGTATTAAAATGTCTCAAATATTTGCACTTACATTTTTAGGTAAGCATAACCTACCAATATCAATATCTAAGACGGGATAAAAACGAGAACAGAAAGAAATTAAGAAGAAAAGAATAGCAGAAATTCCTAAAAACGTCATCTACATCTATCATGGTGCGAGGGCAAGATAATTATTTCACGCATTCCAATCTTAATCCAGAGAAATGGATTTCGGTTGGATTCGTTCATTCGAGAACATTCTACGTAGTTATGCGTACCAAGTCAAACTTATTTTTAATCATGGAAAATTTTAGAAGAATTTTCATAATTACATTTTTATTAAATTAGGCGTAAATTAGAACATTATAAGATCTGTTTTATCGACGAAATTTTCACAAACTACGAGGTTTATGAAGCTTATAAAAGCTCGGATTTATTCATATTACAAATTGAACTATTGCTAGGTAAATATAACTTGCGATATGCAAAATTTTCACATTAAGACACACTTTACATGATAAATACACATGTCAGATCATATCAGAATATATTTCCGAGAACCTGTATGTAAGACCACGCATTTACCACCCTTCTATAACTTCTAAAGACACCTCCATAATTAATGTAATCTGTTTAATGACGTAGTATCACAAAGTTTATAATGGTAAGTCCTCAGGAGCAGGCGTCGGCCGGGATTAAGGAAGCGCCATTACACCGCGTTCCAACTTTTAATCCTACACATGAGGGTGACAGTTCTTTCGTATTGATTTTAAGTGATGCGACGTCTGAGGATTTCTTGCTGAACATTCGTCTGGGTTCTGGACACTTCTGGGTTCTTGCGTGATAGCCGTACTTTTAATTTGAGATCTTCGCTTACCTATAGGTACTTCTAGATCTAGAAAAACATATTTTATAGTGGAGTCTTTGGAATAGTGCTTTGGCAAAGTGATTAAAAAACAATAAAACTGATTAAATTACTAAAAATTATGATAGTTCAACAAAAATAATCAATGGAAAACAAGAGAGCTGTCTTGCTTTGTTGTTTTTATTGACCCTTGTGACATAAAAAAGGCAAAATACACGTAAGTAATAATATCATTAATCCTTTTCTAATTTAATAAACCGAGTTACGATAAGTTTTATTCGTCTCACATCACTAAAATGCAAACGAAAATTATTTGCAAAAATTATGTTGAAATCCGATTTGGAATCCCAGAAAGCGAAAGCGAGGCGTGTCACATTCGGGTGACTTATAATTTATGATATTTGTGACATGTGCCATGGAAACATACTGATTTTAGTATAGCTGAGATAAAGAACAAAGGATAATATTTATGTATTGGGTTGGGAAACATTTCTATGTTTCAGAATGAAAGGTGAAGAAAGGTATTAGCGTTTAGTGTTTTACTTTTATGTATGTCTACAAACGTATCCCTGGATATTCATGGATTAGTAAATATATCAACGTCAATCTAACTTAAGAGGAATACGAAAACAAATCTCGGTAGTTTTTAGGCTTTTCTAACTTGAGAAGCATTTATTTTAAACATTTTGGTTCTGATACTTGTCGACAGTTCGACAAGTACAGTGTTACCCAGTAAGAGGGATATACAGGTCAGATAGACAGTCGCTTCATCAGACTGGAATCTGACCGCAAGATAGTTGGGAAAAGGATGGGTAGATTGATTTGACTTGTCGACAGTTCGAATTTCGTACCAAAACCTTGTTGCGTGTGAAAAGTTCAAATTAAAAAAAAAAATCTTCTCAAACATCATATTATTTTAAACTAGCTTAACTACTTGACATAAGTTTGTGATACCTGTTATATAGCAGAAAACAGATACAAACTTCGTGACGCAAACAAGACGCGCAGACGATGCATTTCCCATATTATGTTTGTTGAGCAGGTCAACAAAGCCACTCGTATGATCATTAAGCTTGTTCAAACTATGAGCCTTTATGGAGACACAATTAGGTACTTAACTACTAAGTTGTAAATTACAAGTCGTTCCTTTTAAGGGTAAGGTCAGACTGTCCTGACATTTTAAGCCAATAAATGTGGCCACGGGTCTAGTTCAAGTCATTAATCACAGGATACAAGTGTTTTCAGTTCTCTGGTAACAAAAAAGAATAATGTACTTTTGGAAAAATGTACCCATTATTTAGGTATTCAACATGAGATCGCTAGGTTTTTCTTGCATATCAAGTGAAATGTTTTCAAAATAAAACTTTTCAGTACCTACTCAAAATAAAGGCACACAAAGCACTTCTTTTCAATTTTTCTTTTCATGTGTCTGTCTGAATAATTCATGGTAGGTACCTATGTTTTTATAATTTCACAGCTGTAATATTTACTCTTTGCTATATTTTTTTAAATTTATTTCTAATTTTATATAAATTATACGTTGTTGAAAATAATTGAGGTTGCCGTTTAAGCGGTATCGCGGGTCGTTGAAACGCTACAATTATCCAAAGGGACACCAAGAATGTAATAAAATGGACAATATTCTCGAGAGAATCTCGACTATCCCTTGTAAGATAATAATATTATACAGTTATTGCGACGATATAAGTTGAGATACTTTTATTATTATTCCATTGCGAGTTCCACCATATAAAGTTGTGAATGAAGATTGCTTCGTAATCTCGAATGGACAGATTCGGGACAGTTGGGAAAAGTATAAATACATTTGGGATAATGCTTCTGTATTACCTAGGAAATTATCACTGCCTGCCGTATTATTCGCGGTGAGTCCGATTGCCCGGAACTGGTAGCGCAGTTGGTAAGGCTTTTTGTCCCTGTTTTGCCCAAACAACAACTCCGGCCGCGAAGTCACCGGTTACTAGCCGTACCATCGGCACGCACAGTCTCACGAGCTAACTCACCCCTCGTTCGGGCCCTTACTATGCTCAATGCTCTACTGACATCAACACCAGAATGTGACTTGTTTGCTGGGAGATGGATTGATGTGTGTCGTGAATGTTTACGTTTTTGTGAGAAGATGGACGAAAGATAATTCGTATTTTTATTTTATTTTTTTTCCTCTTGGTTGCAGTTTGTTTGCATACAAATGTTTTTTGTTTGTTTGTTTGTTAACCTTTGTTCTTTCTCGTGTTATACATCTATAGTTTATTTTTATTTTTATTATTATTTTACTAATCCTACTGTGGTAGGTATATGGTTTGTCACTTAATAGTTTGTAAATTATTCTGCTGTACAATGCATTGGAAGAATATTCTGTAATGTTGTGCAAGAAAATTGAATAAATAAATAAATTAATAATGTAGGTAATAATCTATTTTTAAAATCATAAACGTGAGAGACCTGCTTTATCATCATATATTCCTTGAATGAGCCGACTGCTACGCTCGAACGAACATTTCGCTACAATCATAACGCTTGGCCAACATACATATAAATAGGTGATTGTGATATGATGTGATAAGCAGAAGATGCTGCTACACATTGTTTGACCAAGCATTAAACGCTTTTTATTACACAAACAGGAATCGCTAGAAAAAATGACAGAGCAATTTTCAAACTGCGACTAAAAATGGCACCATTCTAAACTATGTATCGGCTATGTGTCCACGTTTAGACACCGCGCAAGATAAATGATTGTGTATCCAAAGCTTTACAATGTAAGGGTCTGTTCATAGCCTACATCACTCTGTTTACTTTAAGCTTCGCTCCTATTACTACAATAGTTTTTCATACCCAGGTTTCTCCATTCTAAGACATTAATGGGCTATTATGTGCCATAATGCTGCTCTGAATTGACGGCATACGTGTAAAACGGCTCGACGAAGGCTTACTTACGTTTATCGCGCGTCTCCATTATTTCCTTGTCGAATAAACGCGAAGTCACCTGGCGGCCATTAAAATTTCCTTTCATGGTTTTAAGGACGCCTTGTAAGCGCTGAGTTTACGTGGTTCAGTAATATTTGAGGAGCTTTCGTGCGTGTACTTTTAAAATGAATGTTACATGTGATATGAGGTCTTGTGATCTTTCAGTGTCATGAATAATTGAGGCATGTAATAGCCCGTCATTAAATTCAACCACCTTAACGAAATGATTCTTATCACTCTTGTGGTCATAATAATTATACATATATGTGTGTAAGTTTGTGAATCATCTCGATTTTATTAATGGTCTGTGTTTTATGTGATAATTTACTTAATTTCTTTTTACAAAATTCATTATAAAAGGATAGAATGATCGTAGCAGGATTACCCTTTCAGAAACCATACAACACACAGACGTTGCATGAAACGATAAGACCATTCCAAACTCCCATTCACACATTTCACAGTCCCCATAAACACAAACCTGGCATCTACAAAAAACAGTGAAATAAAAAACATGCATGATGGTAGACGTTTTTGCCGATTCCAGTTGCCGGTCGAACGAACGAAATGGCGCATTTCATTTATCAGATTTCGCTTGTAGCCTGAGAGCGTGTGTTTTTCATCGGGCCCACGCTGGCCTATGAATTGCCAATAAAGTGACAGAGGCACAGGCCCCGCCAAATGTCGCCTGCAGACGATTCTAAAATTTTCAACCCCTGTCTAATATCGGAAAATATTGGAGTTATGATTGTTGTCTCTGACTGTTATTGTATGGGTGGCCGGAAATTTTATGTCGTTTGGTTTTGATAAAACGGTTTTATGTAGTAATTCGCAATGGTAAACATAATAAGTAAGTAGCTACAGGCAGTTTTAAGATTTGGAATAGACATGGTGACAAAAGTAACACAAATAATGGGCATTGTTCATATTTTTTTAAATGTTGCAATTCAAAAACCATTTCGAGAAATAGCGTTACTGATCATTACGGACTAATTAATCATCAAAAATATTCATATTTTATTGATATTTTTGATAAAATATGATTGACCTTCTTTGCCCTTCAAATTTCAATTCTTCTTCAAAAGCTTTGGCCGTACAGTTTTATATCGTTGCCTCTGAAAATAAAAAGTAAGTGGCAAGTATTGTCTACAATCTCTCAAGTGTCAAATTAAATATGTCAAAAATATAAACATAAACAGGTTAGAGTTTTTACAATTATTATTCCTGCGACTTGCCTCTTATTCTCGAATAAATCTCATTACATTATCTCAACACTCTTCAATATTTAATATTGCCCCTGATTCAGTCGAAATTTCGAAAAATAACTTTGTATTTGTAAATAATTAAATGTATACAAATAAGCTAGGATTCGATTAAGTATGACGTCTATTTTTACAATGACAGATGTGAAATGGATGACGTTGTGTTGACAGATTAAATTTTACTAGTGAGGCAACGACACAATCTTTTATGCCACTGCCACGTCACCTACCTTAAATATTTAAAAATATTTAAAAAAAAATAACTATTGAGCCAAACATCAAAATATTCAAATTGGTTTCTCAAAATGCTCTAAATTTTCAAAAAATAAAATAATATCCAATGGTTAAAAATTTTACACAATCCCCATTACAGAATGTTACAAAAATATACCATTTGTTAACTGTAACAATTGCTGCCATAAACTTAATAATTAAAATTGGGTAATCTGTTTTGGCCTTATACGGATATTCAGTGTTCCATTAAGTACTTTTGTCCTCTCTGTGTAACTTTTATTTTACTTATCAGTAGATAGATAGATAAATCGTTTATTCTGTTATTCAGTAATCTTTACCCAAAATTGCCTTCTTTATTTTCTTTTTACCTTATCTGCAAAGCCTTATCCAAACTACATCACATTTGTGTGGTTTAGGCACAACGTACAAAATTCGCACGCAACTGCGTGTGTAACCAGATGTATGAACGTAAATGAAGCAAAAGGAGCGAAGAAAGCGTGAGTTTACAAGTATGTACCTATACAAAATTCGAGTTGCCGAAAAGTATCACGAATGGAACAAAAATGTTTCGACAACAACGTGCTCTAAAGTGATAGCAAGACATAATAAGTCCCTATTATTTTTTAATTTTGCTGATATTTTTTTCCGACCACGTGCTGCTTTGTCCCCGGAAGAATCCAGAAACATAAATTAAACATGACACATAATCAATACACACTTCCTATTCTGTGCCATCCCTGCTTACTGACTCGTGGTTTGAATGTTAACTAGCGCTCATAAATACGTTTTTATTAATAAGACAGAATGAACAATTTACTGTTGACAGAAGAAATAACTGTTAATCTTTTATTGGCATACTATCACAGCAATTATTATGATTATGAATTAAGTTTGCTATAAATTCGATTAAGTTTGCTATAGATGCTACTTCGTCCGCGTGGAATTCTAGACAGACAAAATATTTAAAAATTGTGTTTTTATTATTTGTACTGTAATAAAAACCGTAGTTAAAAGCTGTTGTGTTGCTATTAGGTACAAATAAACTCTTCCATTTTATTTATTTGTCAAATAGATAAAGCTGAAGAGACTATTAGTTTTTTTTGTTGAACGCGCTTATCTCTAAGGCTACCAGTCGGATTTGAAAAAATCTTTTTGCATTTTGGTAACGCAATTTTTGAGGGAGTTAAAGGCCTTTTAATTAATTAAAAACATTTATTTGAAGTCAATATACCCATATTAAATACAAAAACAATACATAATATTGTCAATTTTGTAAGTGTCACAATTTTGAATAAAAATAATTATGGTTTAATTAAATTAAAGTAATATTTATTACTTTCATAATATACCGCCATGATTGCCATGATTTATAATCGTTTAATCCAATTACAACAGTGCCAAGAACTTACTCCCATATTTTTTCTTTCCTTCCAAGAACGGAAGTTTCCTGGAACTACACGACATTGTAGATAATAAATTGCAAATGAAACTCGTGGGCGTTAGAACTACATCACCACAGAATATTAATAACTTTACAAATGGCTGGATACACGTGTCGGTTAGCATTGTTGTTGTTAACTTACTTCCTGTGCGAATACGTAGAACAATGCTGCAAGTGACTCCATGATTGGCAGACAAGAAACAGCCCAAAGCACTGGAAACAGAAATATGAAAATGGGGAAATGTCTACCTTTAACTTGGCTGTCTTCAAGTCTTGAATGTTGTAAATGGAGAATCCTAACTAATATTATAATGCGAAAGTGAGTATGTTTGTTTGTTACGCTTTCACGCTAAAACGGCTGAACGTATTTAGATGAAATTTGGCACATGGGTAGACCATGACCTGGGTTAGGATATTGAATACTTTTTATCCCGATCGAGATTTATGCGGGTGAAACCGCGGGGCGCAGCTAATGCATACATTATTTTTGGAAATTCAACATCTAAAGAGGTTCAACATTGTGTGATGAAAATTTCTTGCTGTTCTCTTGACAGTAAAAGAGTAACCGTGGAGTTTCTTGCCGGCTTGTCTCCATAGGAAACGACCAATTGGAACTATGCACCTTCTTACGTTTCATAAGTACCCATGTAGGTTGACGTGAAATAAAATAATTTTGGATTCTAATCTGTTCCCGAAGTAAATGAAAAGCTAGTTTATCTACTATCTTATTAAGACGAATGAATGAAAACAAAAGGGAAAGTTCACGTTAATTCTAAAACTGGAAGTGAAAACTGAAGTACATATATCAACCTGCTAGCACGCTTTGTACCTATACAGCTCACCTTTTAGCCTTTAGTCGGATTGGGCCAGGAATAGTTCCTAAGACTTAGGGTCAAGTATAAACCTAAAAACATTGGTATCAAAGAATATAAATAAAAAAAGTTTCTATCGGAGACTCGCACCGAGTTTTTTTTTAAATGTCTTTAGTGCCTACATTGTGTCCCACTGCTTCGCAAAGAAAATTAAAATTAATTTAAAAAAATAAGAACGCAAAATTACAATTATTTTGAAAACATAATAATAATAAAACGAAGGAGGCCAAAAAGTCTCCTATCTCAGCATGTATGATGATAATTATGTGATTTCGTGATATTTATGTAGAAATTACCTACGTTAAAAGCAAATAGGTTTTCACGGATCATTTGCCAGCTAAGGGCAAGACCCACCGGGAGTCAAGTGGCCTGAACAAAAGTTAAATGAATCCTTAAACGTAGTGTGGGTCGATTAAAGGTCTACGTAACCTATAAGAAATGTTAAAGGTTAAGCTAAAACCTCATTATGTGATAAGCAGATGAATACACCCACATACTGAAATGTCAGTTAATGAGATAACAATAAGGGTATCTAGAAAATATAGATTTAACTTTGCATATCCCAAGTAGATCTCCATAGGTAGGGGGTAACTATTAAGATGCCAGTTATTCGCAATGTCTACAAACTGACGTGCCTGGCTTGCAACTAAGGTTGGATTTCACCAATGTAACTAAACGCGATCAGTCCATCTAAACCGAGTTCAAGAGCTGTCAGTGTCAATATTCCAAAGAAAATAATGACACTGACAGCTCTTAAACGTGGTTTATGTGCTGATCGCGTTCAGTTTTTAATGGTGAAATTCGCCCTTAGAGTATACCATGAACTCTCACAGATTGAACAGTAAAATATCTAAAAATCTCGAAAAACATTGCGTAAACTTGGTCTATAAATAAAAATAACTCAAGTTCTCGACACAGATACAACTTAGTAACGAAAATAAACGAAAGCGATGCTCTTTTTTTATTCGGCCTGTCAAAATATTCGAATTCCGAATATAATCTGATCTTCGAGCCGTCGCACATACGGGTATTTTGCTAATCTACGCGGCCAAAAGTGGAATTTACAAACTGTAGATAATCTTAAATAGGATGACTACCGGAGCTAGGGGACAGTCTCGGGAACAATAATCCGCCCTCCCCGCTCCGCTACCTGGGCTAGTCACGTCATACATTTATTCGGAATTCGATCGTTCAACTTGTTGTTTGTATCTGTTCTCGGCGCTCGTGAAATAACATTAACTTTGAAGTTAATTATTAATTTAATTGCGTAAATTTAAGAAATGTTTATGATGGATCCTGATGTAACAGGTAATTATGCTGTATTTTATTAAGTTTTTTGTTATTTTCATCATTACAAAGGTAAGATATAATAATTTGAAAATACCTATATGTTAGGGCGATTTTTCATTGTAAATATTTTATTTCGTCGTCTATTTGTTATACTATCCCGTTAGATCCTGCCATAATTCCTTATACAAATGAAAGTTTGAAGCTTTGAGTAGTAAAAAATAAAAAAAACTGCCGCGGATAACCGCGGATACGTTATGTTTTGATGATTTGAAGAAGCTTGACAAGAAGAAAAATGAAGTGTTTTTTGCAAGAAACTATCGAGCTTCTCATGCCTGGGGAACCCAATGTTGATTCTTCAGAGAGCGAGGAAGAAAACTAATAATAATGAAAAGTAAACTCTACAGATAAACCTTTTTTTACATTTACTTCTAAAAAATATTATATATTAAAATTTAATAATAAAACCTCTTTATAAATCACATTAAGTATTTTTTCTATTATGTTATATCCTTTAGAAAAGAATAAGAACATAAAATAATTTTGGCCGCGTAGATTGTCAAAATACCCGTCTGTGCGTCGCGTCGGCATCGTGACGGCGCGAAAATGAAAATATTTTGTTTCGATCAGTTCACAACATCGACAGTCTACAGTAGCACGCACATTAAAGGCAAGTACTTAAATCCGTCTAAAATTGGCTGGCCGTAAATTTCAGTTAATGTCTGTCGAAACGATCTAACACAATACAAGCGAGATGTTTTCGCTAGGCGGACAGCTTTTTCCTTCGTATAATGTTCAGAAAAGCGAAAAGTTTATGACTGGCTGAATGTTAACACCCCTTAAACTGGTAGTTCAGAGTGCCTTACGACGGCTAACGAGCTTCCATAGGCCTTATAGTTGTTGACAATGTCAACATCTTTGTCAAGTTAAATATAATATGCTTAAAAATATAATACAGACACGATTTTCCCGAAAGGAAGTGTTTATGGCCTGTTTTGTAATTCAAAATCTCCTGAGTGTTATTTGGATTCCATAATAGTCGATCCAAGATAATTAAGACGAACCTAAAGCAAAGATATTGAATTTCGATCAATTAATTAATGTAGGTATCTATAATTAATAATTAGTCTAACTTGACAATGATAGGTATCAATTATCGCCCGGTTCAATTAACTTATGAAAATATTCGTTAACTTTCAGTTTTCGTTCAGCTCTTGTGAGGGTTCTTAAAGAGGTACTACCTACGCACAAAGAATTTGTTCCTTTGAAAATCATTGTTTGAATTTTCTGTAAATTCTGTATTTTGTACTATTTATTCGATTTACTTAAGTAACCCACGCATCAAAATCCTTCCTCACATTGTATTATAACTGGACCATTTCACTGCTCTCTTGATCGCAAAGATCACAAAAGAAGATGAGTTTCCAAATCTGGATTATTCGACCAAATATCCACTTTCAATTTTAACCCCGATTTCCCATTGTGGGGAGCGACAGTCGTTACTTTCCAATTTGGGCAAGAGGGAATTCAATAGAAATGAAAAAAAAAAAAACAACTCGGAAAAAGTAAATGACAATAGTGGATAGGAAGATTTCAATTAGACGACTCGAATACGAACAATGGAGAATGATGGATAACAGTGGAAAGAAAAGATTGTCGAGAAAATGCAGTTGTAAAGAAATTCGTCGTGTCTGTACCTTCCTTTAGTTATGAAACATAATTTGAAAGTTTTGAATGTGGGTTATCATCTCGTATTTTATGGTACTTTTGAGTTGGGTTTTTGTTCAAACCTACGGTAAAAGACAAAGGGGTTTTGGGCATTGTGTGAGTTTTATACGATTATGGGCATATAAAAGTGTGCGCTCTTTTGTTTTCCACATAAATGCTGATGATACAATAGACAGCTACGCGCATTAGATTAGCTTACACAACACTGTCAACTCACTAAAGAAAACATATTTTTTTGGAATTAAATCTATTTATTTTAACTTTTTTTTTTACAGGTAATAAATATGGAAGTTAACGACTTATTTACTCTCTTTGGGTACAAGGGTCCGCTGAACTGTGGACTGTCGAAGGCTTACTTGTACTTATTGTAAGTACTCAGAGTAGTTACATTTTTTTAGCTGGAGCTTTTAATAATATGTTCATTGGATAAACTTCTTATACTAAATTAACTAACCAGCTATTCAAATAATAAAAACATACAATAAAATATCCTAACTGAACCCATTAAAAACTAAAATATGGAGCCCAACATTTTCATTTAATCATCCATTTCACTTTATGAAAACCTTTTTCTACCTCTTTTTGAGGCTCAACTTCGGTTCTCGAAAAATACGTGAAGTACCTCCTGCATTTGATGCGAAAGGCAGATTTCGTTGCATTGCTAATTAAGGAAAAATAATTTACATCTCTAGTACATTCAGCGTTTGCTCAGGTTTTAACTAGCTGTGGTGCAAATTATGCTAATTTCACGATCAAAAGATAGTTTTCGCTTAGTAATACGCATATTTTTCTAAACCACTAAGTATGCATATAAGACTACAGAAATGACTGTGAGTAAATAAAATATATCATCTTTATACAACTTTGTTCTAATATTAGAAAGTTTTTGTCATTTGTACCAATCTCAAATTGGCCTTTGTCAGTTTACAATCATGAAAACGAGTCAAAGAGAAAATCAACGCAATGAAAACTCTTTGACTTAACAAACAAAATATGATTTCACATAATTGTAATAAATACCTGAATCGGGGCACAAAGGGGAACATTTTTCAACTTTCAATCGGATTAAAGTATTGGAGAAGGTAATAATTTTTGAGGTAAAAATCGAAGGCAGTCGTGTCATCAATGGAAAATCCTGAATGTTCGTTTTAGAGGCAATCGACTTTTTATTCCGTTTGCTTGTGACGCAGCTGAATTGAACGGTTCAGTTTGAACCAGTAAGGTTAAAAAAACTAGAGGACTTGGATTTGATGCATGTGTGGAAACAATGATTACACTATACAGGGTTCCACCCTATATAGGGGTACCTATAGTCTGATCTATAAACTGGGGATACCTATAGAAAATTTGGTAGCAATATATTCAAGTTATTGAATACTTCAAACATTGATTTGATATGTAATAAGTAAAACAAATGAACTCATATAAATTCTAAGAATCAGAAGTTACCTTTAGCCATAGCATTTAGAACAAACCTAGACTAAGAATGAAAAACAATAAAAATTGTAAAATTGAAAATTGTATCATTAAAATGTAAAATAAAAAATAAACCTAATTAATCTTTTCAGCTTATTTGTGAAAGCATTACTTAATGAAAAACCTCTCTCTTAAATCTGGTTTAATGTAATTAAAACCCTCTGTGCTCATAACCACGATCCTATATAAGAAGTTTAACCCTCTCTCGCTCAGATTTCGTCACGCAACGTAGTGTAAAAATTGTGACGTAACATTACGAGGGTCGATCGTGATTTACGACGCGTCTTAAGCATGGACTTAACATCAAGCCTGTATCCCCCGAAGGGGTGGCAGAGGTGGATTATATGTAGTACAGACATGTTCCGCCAGTTATGTTTAAGCTCCTTGTAAAAGGGGGCTCGCATATAGTGCCAACAACCGTTGACAAATCATGACTCCTGACTGCTACAAGTGTGTCTGCCTAGCTTTTTCCCAACTATGTTGCGGTTGGCTTCCAGTCTAACCAGATACAGCTGAATACCAGTAGGTATTTATACAAGTATATAATTAATACAAGTATATCATTTAAATTCATCAGCATCGCTTTCAATGGGAAAAGTAGCTAAAAGGCTAGCAGCATTGCCACGTTGGATGGCATTGCTGGTTCTTTGGGCTATAAATAGGCCAGCCCTTTAGCCACATGATGAGTCCACCAACCGCTTGGCGATATCTCGAAATACTCGATGAGAACTCGGAACCTAAGGTTTTAGTGTTTCAACTCCAAAAGGCTCAAACATATTCAGCAGCTCCCAATAAGGTTGTTATATTTGTGCCGTTTGAGGTTTATGCTCCTGCAGCAGCCGCTCCAGCACAGCCCGCTGTGTCAGGAAGATGGGATGGCGCGAGGGTGTCGACACAGGTTGCATCGCACACCAAAAGCCAACTTCCATGGCATTGTGGTCATTCCGTCTGGCCTCTTCCCATCGTCACGTACCAAAGTATTAAAAATAATATGTAGTGTTTAATATTATACTGTATATAATGTACAGACCTCTTCGTGTGCGAGTCGGACTCGCACTTGGCCCCTTTTTTCATTTCAGATTTTTCTCATAACAATAAGTTTGGATTACTCGTGTGTGATTACTGTTACATTTTCTCGGGGAAGCCGTAAGTGTCAATTACATGAAATAATTTACTACTGGTAGTGCTATAAATGTACGCTACAAAGCTAAGCTACATTAAATTTTAAACAACATATTTATCGTTGCAGGAGCTCGGTACTGGTATATATCCGATAATCGATTTTTATATCGCTGTAGCTCTAAGAACATTACAAAGTTCCATCGAGCCACAGCGTTTGATGGCGCGCTTCTCCCAGTCTGCGCCGACTTTTGGTATCTCTTCACTAGTGCAAAGCGATGGCGAAGTAGATGGGACAGAATTAAGCACAGAATTAACACTTGATGGATGAAATTGCGGCAGGTCACGGGAACATCAATCTGCGACTCCCGCATTCCCCATAAACTTAAGGGGAAGATATATAAAACAATGGTTAGGCTTACTGTCTTGTATGGGTCAGAATAATGGGCCACAAAAGGGATGAATTAAAGGCAATTACATGCAGCTGAGATGAGAATGTTAAGAGAGATGTGTGGTGTTACACGAATGGATAGAAGTAAAGAAACGATGGATGGTCTGTGTGAAAGATGATTAGGGCTAGAAAGGGAGTGACTACCGAGATATGACGACTAATCAAGAAGTATGGACGAAAAAGAAATGTTGAGCCGACCCCAACTAAATTGCCATAAGGGCAGGAGAATGATGATGTAGCTTTTAGAAAGTTTATGAATATCTAAGTTTAAATAATATAATATTCTTAATAAATAAATACATTTTAAAATAATGAATTATTTAATTAATAATAATTATTTTTATGTTTTTTGTGTATTTGAATTGTGTATGTATTTTTATGTACCTATTCTATTCTTTAACACCTGCAAAATTTGACCTGCTTGCGAAAACACAGTTTTTTTTTTAATATTGCTCTGAAATCTTCTGTCCTTGAGTATTTGCTTTGTTATATTTAGCCAAATATTTTTACAGAGTGACAGATTTTTCGGAATCGAAATTGTATTGTAGGTATTTAATTTACGTTTCTTATTAAACTTTCAGATTTTTGTAATGAAATAAGTCTGAGATATTAAGAACTAGCTGTTGCCCGCGAGTTTTTCTACGACCCAGGATGGAAAGTAGCCTATGTCCTAACCTAGGTCATGGTCTCCCCATGTGCCATATTTCATCCAAATCCGTTCAGCTATTTTAGCGGAAAAGCGTAGCAAACAAACCCACTTTCACATTTATAGTATTAGAAGATAGGATTATTTAACTGAATTAATAATTTTTATCTTTTAAAAGATATCAATAAAAACGTCTCAAGTTCTAAAGGTTAGATTTTCAAAGAAAAATAAATTCCTAACTTTGACATTTGTAGCACTCGAGGAAATGAGCCGGAGCGTAGCAAATCAGTGATCTGCTACGACTTTATATAAAACGTAGCTGCGTAGCCGTGACGTCATATCAGCTACGGCGTAGCAATTTCGTAAGCTACGAAAATGTATGAACGATTTGTGAAGATCATGAAATCAAAATCAAAATCAAAATCAAAATCAAAATATTTTATTTCACATAAACCTACATGGGCACTTATGAAACGTCAGAATCTAGGTGCACGGTTCCAATTGGTCGTTTCCTATGGAGAAGAGCCGGCAAGAAACTCCACGGTTACTCTTTTAAAAATAAATGGGTTAAACAATGCTTTAAAAAATGTACAGTTTGAATAGGTATGCGAGGACAGCGTAGGCCTGTCAACAAGATGCTTAAAAAAAATAGAAAATAGTCTGCAAATCGACAGTCTGTTGTGCCTACAACGTTCTCACATTCACAAAATATAAAGGAATCTATATAAAGGTCGAATAAAATAATAAAAACCAATTTAACCCAAATGGTTGTCACTACAACTTTAACCAATCCGAATGAGAACCCTACTTTAAAATGAAATTTGAATTGTAGGCATATAATGTCAAATAATGAAACTACATGTCAAGTAGTACCTAAATAAAAAAGTAAAATAAAATACATATCGTAATTTGGGAGCAGTTAATAGACATTTACATAATTATGCCGTTAATGAGGTACCAGGGAGGCCACATGTGCAGAAGGAATTATTGCCAAACTTCCTTGTCATCAACGTAGTCTTTAATCTTGTAATATGCTTTTTTGATAAGGACACGTTTTATGTGGGTTTTGAACTTTCCATCGTTAAGTTCTGTAACCGACTTTGGCAACTTGTTATAAAAGCGAATACTGTTTATAAGGAATGACTTGCTAGTTTTAGTTAATCTAAATTTAGGTATCACAATTTCATGTTTACTACGTGTATTTATATTATGGAAATCACTTCTAATTTTGAAAAGTCCTAAGTTTTTGCGAACATACAAAATACTTTCTAAGATATAAAGAGAAGGCAGAGTTAGTACATCAACTTCTTTGAATTTGTTTCTAAGGGACTCACGAGGACCCATTCTATAGATCGCGCGGATTGCTCTCTTTTGTAATATAAAAATTGAGTCTACATCAGCTGCCGATCCCCACAGCAGAACGCCATAAGACATAATACTGTGGAAATAAGCAAAGTATACTAACCTAGCTGTGGCTACATCAGTCAACTGCCTTATTTTTCTTACTGCAAATGCAGCTGAACTTAATCTACCTGAAAGAGCTCTAATGTGGGCACCCCATTGCAATTTAGAATCTAGAGTAATTCCTAGAAACACAGTTTCTGCAATTGCATCTAGTTTTTTGCCATCAAGTTTTAAGTTTAGACCTACTTGGGGTACATTTGGTAAAGAGAACTTAAGACATTTAGTTTTGTTCGCATTAAGTAAAAGATTATTAGCTGCGAACCATTTAGAAAGAACTGCCAAACTATCGTTGACATGTAAGACATCCGTATCTTTTCTATCTATTTTAAAAATAAGAGACGTGTCATCAGCGAATAGAATTATATCCGATAAGTTAGCCATCATGTAGGGAAGGTCATTAATATAAACTAGAAATAGGAAAGGGCCAAGAATCGAACCTTGGGGCACGCCCATCTTTACTAGAGACCCCGAGGAAGTCACCCCGTTTACGCTTACTTTTTGCTGCCTGTTTGATAAATAAGAAAGAACAAGATCAGCAGCCTGTCCACGAATTCCGTAGTGGTGTAATTTACAGATCAGTGTGTTGTGGTCAACGCAGTCAAACGCTTTTGAGAGGTCACAGAATATGCCAATTGCATCCTGGGACTTCTCCCAGGATTCCAAAATGTGACTGATGAGTTTTACTCCAGCGTCAGTCGTCGACCTTCCTTTCGTGAAACCAAACTGTCGACTATGTAAAATCTCATTTGAATTAAAATGTGACAACATCTGGTCCAGCATGATTTTTTCATATATTTTACTCAGTGCTGGTAGCACAGATATTGGTCTATAATTAGAGGGATCACTCTTACTACCCGATTTGAAAATTGGTACTACTTTACTATGTTTCATTAAATCAGGAAACGTACCACTATCTAAACATTGATTAAATATGCCTGTTAGGACAGGAGCAATTGTGTCAATAATATCTCCAAGGACCTTAACGGAAATTCCCCATAAGTCTTCAGTGTTTTTTATATTAAGACTTTTGAATACTTTTTTAATTGTATCAACAGAGATGGGCTTGAATTCAAAACTTGGAATGTCCTTACTGAAGTTTTTTTTCAGAAGAGATTCAGCTAATATAGATGATGAGGGGAGCGATTTCGTAACCTCTATTGGGATGTTCGTAAAGAAATTTTCTAGTGTCTCAGCAACTTTTAGCTTATCTGAAATGGTTTCATTATTGATTTTTAGAGACAATTCATTCTGGTCCCGCTGTTTTGTGTTTCCAGTTTCTTTGTTAATTACCTGCCACACAGCTTTTATTTTATTATTTGAATTACTGATTTTGTTACTTATTAATTTAGATTTAGCTTGAGCGCAGACTATTTTGAATATCTTAGAATACTTTCTGACATAATTATGAAGGGCTTGATCAGAAGTTAATGATTTCTCGTGGTACAAATTATATAAAATATCTCTGCTTTTTCTAATGCCAGCAGTGGCCCATTCATTAAATTTTGGTTTACTATTGATTGTTACTTTTTTTACAGGACATGCTTTATTGAATTCTTGGCATACTGTAGTAAATAATGTACTGTAGTTTATATTGGGGTCTTGTGAATCAAAACTAGCAGTTGAAAGATTGCTCAGAACATTATTATTAAACAATTTCAATTTATTTTTAGTGAGAGGTCTTATTCTAATGGTTTTATCTAAGTTTAACTTTTTATCAAAGTCAAATGATACAAGTTGGCCAGTGTGGTCTGACCTAACGCCACTAATTAGGGAAGAGTCTTTTATTTTGCAATTAGTAAATACATTGTCAATGCATGAAGCTGAGGTTGCTGTTATTCTAGTTGCTTCATTAAATACACATTTTAAGTTAAATGATTTGAACAATGATATAAGCTTACATTTATCTGGTGAGTTAACTAAAAGATCAATATTTAGGTCACCACAAACAAAAACTAATTTATTATCTTTAAAAAGTTTACCTAATATTTCTTCCATACTTATTAAAAATGATGCTAAGTTCGCGGCTGGTGGTCTATAAACACATAGGAAAGTATGGCCTTCAACCTCTGCACATGCTACCTCACATAAGCGATCAACAGAGCAAGCAGTTATATCCTTCCTTTCCTTATATCTGAAACTACTATTACATAATATCAAAGTACCACCCCCTATTGAGGACCTGTTGTACGCACTGGCAACTGAAAAATTATTTACATTAAACAACATCTTATCTGGTCTTAACCAGGTTTCACAAAAACATAAGATGTTGCTCGAAGTATGTAGGATACATCATATTTTGGTGGTTGGTATTGTTCATATTGTTGTTACCACAACGTATGGCAACCGTGGCGGTATGATGGAATCTTATATTCAACAACAAATGATGGTTACGTTGCAATATGACACAGTAGACCTACCATTCGCTGTAGGATAAAAAAGGCAGAGACAATAAAAAAGAAGTAGGTTAGGTATAAGGAAAACAAATATATTCATAAATTTTGGTGTCTGCCACCAAATACCAACATGAATTTGCAGAACCGAAATAGAATCACGGCTTAGTTTTCGGCTGTCATGATGATATCGTGCCCAAGGTTTATGGTTCTTCAATCGTTTGTATAATATCGCCATTTTCTTAGGAAGCTTTCTTACAGACCTTAGTTTCGAATAATATTGATTTGATGAATTTATTGAAACAGTCTATCAAACTTACCTTCATAGATTATCTAGCCAATTGTGCCTGAAACAATATCGTAAATCAGTATTCTTTCATAAGTTTTACAACGCTGGATTGACATTTCAAAACTAGTTGCGCAAACTTAGTTATCCATTGATACCACGACCACACACGGGGCCCACACGAGAACACGTGTAAATAATATTTTTTTATACGACAACTTGAATTGTTCGTGAAATGGCTATAACGCGGCAAATTGACGTAAAGGGTGTAAAACTTTTGTTTAAGCAATTAAAAAAAAGTTAAAATTAATTATTACGCTATTATTAAAAAAATATGAAAAAGTTTGTCTTTGTAGAGTGTCGTCTCTGTCACTCATATACCTGCCTGGAAGTCTCTTTCTAAAGCTTAATGTGCCGTATAATTAACGCTTAGGTATAGTGCCGCAAAGTCAAAGTAAAACTAAAATCATTTCAAATTAAGCACATAAAAGGAACTTTTAAATGTCAAAATTGACAAGAACATTGAATTGATTCTAGTTACCCCTTCCAAATAGAAGTTTTGTATGGAGGAGAATGGGCAAAAAACTACGTATGTTATTCTTTTGCCCCCTGCCAATTTTCTTACTTCATACCTCTACCCCCTTTTGTTTGTCTTATTTCGTATCTTTTTTTTTATTTCCTGTATGTTATATTGTGTGCCTTTTCTAAATAAATGTATTTTCTTTCTTTCTTTTAAATGTTTCCTAATATTTTTATACATTAATCCACTCGCTGCCATTAGCGTTCTGAAATCGGCCTTGTATTCAATAGAAGCTGTATAGTGTTAACATCGGTAAACGTCCACAAATTAGAGCCATAACATTGACTTGGGTTCAAGTTCAAGTGCCTATTCTAAAACCGACTGATATTATTACGCAAGTAAGTACATACTTAGTATTTAATAGTCTGTCTGGTTACCTTAACAACGTTGATGAGTTGGCGTGATCTATGTTTATGTTTCAATAGTAATTATAAGATACATTAGTGTTGAAAACGGTTATGTTAGAATGAATAAAGGCTTATGGGCAAAAAGTTTCTCCACCAGTTTTATCAGGGGGTATCATCGTGTTACCCAGTAAGTGAGTTGTGGAGGTCACATAGGCAGTAAAGTTGCTCAATGCAAAATACTGGTATTCAGCTGCATTCGGTTAGACTGGAAGCAGACCCTACAGAGTTGGGGATAAGGTTAGGCAGATGATGATGATAGTATTATAAAGATGTGTTTGTTAATTTGGCATAAATTTAAAATCCGTGTTCACGTATAAAAGAAAAATTTAATTAATTATTATAGAAAAAAAATCATATGAAAAGTAAGTTCAGATTCAACTACCCAGTATTCTAGTGTCGCTTTTTTATTCAATATTGTCCCAAAGCTGAAACAATATGCCCAAGCCCTTACAATATAAGTAATTATGCTAAATATGTGAAGTTAGGGAAAATTGATTATCAGAGTGAATATCAATTTAAATTGTCTGTACATAAAAATAACATTAATTCTTTCACAGTTGTATGAAATGGCTATAATACGGCAAATTGATGTAGTGTGTCAATTTGATAAAATATTAATTTCTCTGACTGTGTAAACGCGTGTTCATGGGATAGTAACTACTATAGACAATACAAATCTCCGAAAACAGACACACTTCTAAATCTTCTATTACCAATTTAATTCCTCAACTATTGCTCCCAGGGTTCCTCTTAATGTGGCCTAAAGTGTCCGAGAGAATGCTTACACATAGATTCACATTATCAGCCACAACATATCATTTTAACTACCCATTTAATTCTAACAACAACGCAGAAACATTAGATTCATTAACTAAAATTCCACTTTAATGATGAGGCGAATGTGAAATTATATCGCACCGAATTCTGAAAGTTTTACGAGAATTTAATGCACTAGTTAATGTGTTGTGCACTGGGAATTTAAAGTTTTGTGCTGAATAGTTAAAGGCGGGTTGTGGTTTGAAGTTAGACGTACAATTGAACGTATTGATAGGCTTATTTTTAAAAGTTAGGGAACGCAGTATTGAAAAGCTTCGTGTTGAAGTTTTTCTCGTAATAACTATCCGCAACGCTGCTCTTTTTTTCCTATTGTAATTATATACTTTAATAAAAAGTAATAAATATTCAAAGTAAATTCTAATCTATAAAACAACTGCCTCGACAGGCTGCCTTGTTGGTGTACTGGTCGCAAGCGCTACTGCTGAGCCTGAAATCTGGGTTCGATTCCCAGGTCGGGCAAAGTGTTATTGGGTGTTTCTATCTTGAATTTCTCAGTAGCAGAGTCTGGATTTGTGCCCGGTTGTTGGCAATAGGCTCGCCCTCTATTACATGGGATTTAATTAAACTTAACAGGCCAAATATTGGTAAACCTCTGCCTAATGTTAAAAAAAAAACAGTTATCCAATAATGTCAGGATATGAAGGGCAATAGCGCACAAGCGGCCAGGCCAGGAAATCGTCAAGGAGCACGCGCACCTGGCTGCATAATTA
The DNA here is from genome assembly GCA_914767815.1 of Eupsilia transversa. Lineage (NCBI taxonomy): Eukaryota > Metazoa > Arthropoda > Insecta > Lepidoptera > Noctuidae > Eupsilia > Eupsilia transversa. The sequence continues at coordinate 6,599,376 of OU611893.1, read as the reverse complement.
TGTCCAGGTGCAATCGACAACGAAATCGCTAGTGCGCTATTGGGCCAATTTAATACCAAGAGTTAGTTACTTTGTAGGTATAGGATGATGATTTATGTGATGCACAAAACGAGACTGCAATGCCAGCTGTTAGATTTGCCTAAGTAAGCAGACGTAACCTCCATTACACACGACACGTCACATCATCAGTACATTCAGTACTTGCACGATTGTTACGTAGTTGGATGTCACTGCAATTTCGGGAAACACTGGCTTCTAAGACACAGGCTCCTTGCCTAGTTTAGAAGTCAAACGCTTGACTTCAAACTGGGTCACTGTTTTACTGTGTATTAACTTAATCTTAAGTTAATACATTGTACTATTTGGTTTTTGTGTACTAAATAATTATTATTATTACACAGTACTTCGGTGTAATAATAAGCTTTGAGGACTGGCCAATTTTTGAGGCATCTAATAAGATAGGTACCCACCCGGATATCGACCCATTTGGAGATGTAGTCGATGTAGGGTCATTAGTTTATGTCTAACACTCCAGGGGGCGTGGGGCTATTTATGTCCTTCCCCAATTAGTTCAGAACCCCATGTCAATTGGTGAGTTATCTTTGCATTTTCCTTTACTGTTACAATTGGGGATGGGAGCGACACCAGTTTATGAGAATGGGCTGAAGACGACCAAAATCCCTGACCGTTTTGCCCTTAAAAGTTCATCTATACATACATATTATTAATTAAAGTCGCTTTACGTGTTTGTCTGTATGACCGCGATGATCTTCTAAACCACGCAAAAGATCTTGATGAGGTTTTCACCGTCTTTTGGAGAATTTATTCCGGAAAGTTTATGTAAAATAATAATTAAAAGTCAATATAAATAATATTAATTTAAAATTAAATATAAAAGTTACTTAAATTTAACTAAGAAATCTTGCTGTTTTATCAAGACATAAAAACCGTGCGAAGCAGGAGCGGGTCGCTAGTATAAAAAGCAAAAGTTATAAAGCTTAAAGTTTTTCTTCCGACCTCTGAGTTTGTTTCGGCCTTTCTTCTCAGAGTAGTCAGATAGCAAACGCCGATCTCATCTAGCCTAGTACAATATTTTTTTTATTATGACGTATAAAAGTGATTCCGATGTCCTATTTACAGAATAAACAATTTCATTTCATTTCTTAATTCAATGAAGAGGCGTGTATTTATTATAATAAAACAAATCACACAAATCTCTCATCGTCTATCTAGTAAGTTTGAAAAAAAAGTGTAACTTTCCAGTCTTGGAAGGCTTATTCCGCTTATAAAATTTATTCCTGTCTGGCCGAACTCGCCCTTAGGCGTCGAAGTATTATACATCCACATCGCTGTCATACGATATAAATCAAGAGTTCAAGAAAAAAAAAATTGATGCCACTTGAAAGTTCTGATTGTATACGATCTTTGATAATAATTTATCATCATCATTTTGCTTGATACTTTGTCTTTATCCATAAGTATCTAATTAAGAGATACCTTCAATTTGCTGTATTATTTTGTGAAATGCTTCGTAAGTGTTTCTGTCACTAAATCTATACCTTTTTATTTGGCGTTTTTGTCGTAGTTGGGTTCTGGTATTTGGCTTTTATACTTATTAACGATACAAAAACAGTGACAATTAGTTTTAAAGAATGGATTTATTTCTTGTTTACACCGCATAAAGTAAATATTTATTCGAAACCTTACCTATGTGCATGGCTACAAATTTGTCTTTCTGTGCTGCCTGGATTTTTATTTATTTAACCAAATATTCAACATCGCGTCGATGCGGCATAATTTACAAGCTCAAATGCATCGGCCGTGCTTCGTAACTTTAAATAATATTTTGATAAGTTCACTTTGCCTCGTCTGCGAGAATCAACACGCCCATATTTTCACAGCACTTTTCAAATATCGAATGATAAACAGCTGTCTATGTCAAACGAATACTTTTTCAGAGAAAATACGTAGGAATTTCATTTGATTAATGTCCGATTTCTTGTATATAGCTTCCTTGTATTCCTTTCTTGTGCGTTACCAACCGTCCGTAAGTTGTTACGATCTTGGGTCTTTGACTACCTACCTATTTGACTTGAGGATCCAGGCATGACTAAATAAACATAACTGTCTTAAATTTCTGTGCAACAAACAAAGTTTCGAACGCAATTAAGAGATGTTTTATTAAATACCGAAAAGAACCATTCCGCACTCTAATATTTTGCATGAAACAAATCAATACCAAGTAATATAGACGATCTACTTGTACCCATCGACATGACAACAGCAATAAATTCAATGTTTCCACTACATTTACTTTATGAAGGAAAAACTGCGCTTACTGTAATGGCAAACAATTGTATTAACAGTATTACAGTCAAGCTGTAAAATCCATCAGTAAGAAAAATATTCGAAGAAGGATAAAAAATATTTCTAAAAAATATCAAAGGCTGGTATTATACCTTCTCCAGTGTCTTCAAAACCTTAATTGAGCAGAAACCTCAAGTAGGTCTCGAAAAAACGACTGGATGAAAGAAAAGTATTACCGAATTCTTCAATCGCCAGTATTGCCTAATGATCAATTTACTTTTCAAACCAATTTGATTTAGGAACACAATTCAATTAGAACTGGCAAGCTTAGCAACCGATAAAAAGATTATCTCTTCATGGCTTTTGAACCTGGAAAAACCGATAAAGCCAATAAATAAATAAGAAAAAAAAAAGTCAGTTTATTCCCTTTTCAAATGCAGGAGTTCCTTTATAAATTCTTGGCCGCTATAAATGATATTTCATAGCTAAAGTTGAAACGGGATTGCCAATCAAATCAACAGCGAGTCATCGAATCTACTTTGTACAAAGTGGGGCCGGATCCGACGAACCGGAGTGAAATTTTAAGGGTCATAAATATAGTACGGCCTCAAAGCTCGGATCGATTTTATTACACTTATTTTTAGATAACGATTTGGTTGTTTAACATTTAATAAAAATGGCAGATACAATGAGGTGATCTAAAGGTTAATTTTGTGTTTATAATTTGATTTTAAAGCAGTGTTTTGAATATAGGTCGGTGACCAAAGGGCCGCGGCCGTAGCGTTTTTGCAGTCATTATCTAGTGACCGGAACCCTTATTGCGCTTTAGAAAATCGATAATACTGTCGTGAAAAAGAACATAGTTTAATTAAGCCTCTCTTTGGATCATTATCATCAGTAGGGAATGTGTATGTTTTTCTTTATTCAAATATTTTTTGTTATAAACTTTATTACTTCAGAATTCTACCTCCATCAATATTTTTGTTCATTGATTCTTTTTGAGCAAAAAAAAAAGTGCAAAGAAATTGCGGGAAATTCAAATATTTTAAACGCGACACCATTAATTTATTTTGTCAGAGCGAATGTGACGTAAAAGTCTATGCCAACCGACAACGATAAAAAAGTCAATGTGTTTTGTAGAAATGTTTGCCATTTCTTGTTTGTTTGTTGTCATTGTTGTCATAGACTATGACGTCACACCAGTCGCGCCAAATTGGAGGGCGTTTAAGGTGTGTCGGTTAGCTATTTTGACTTTTTTTTAAAGTAAGTCCAGTCAATTGCTTTTTGACGTTGAATAATTTATTTTTACTATTATAGTATGTCGACGTAAACTATCGAATAAAAATATTAAAAAAATACATACATATTCCCTCCCTATTGCCACATCGAAAAATGCAACAAAACAAAATCCATTGCTTCATTTGTTTGTAAAATCGCACTGGATATTGTTGAATTGTGAAAATCGAAGGGATTCTCTTTCCGAATGTGTTATGCATTTAAGGTTTTAGGAGTTTCAAGTTCTTTTAAGAGTCATGTTCAAATTCTCACTTACTTAAAGTACTTAATACTTATGTAAATAACTTTAATCACACTTCTGAACCACATCATTGTTGCGAGCCAAACGTTTGGTGTTTCTCGTTCGTGAGTTAAGTAAGAAGTTTAAACTTTGCTTATTCAGACTTAAGTCTGATCAATGAGCTGTGGTAAGTGGTAAGTCAATTACTAAGTTAACTCGAACTTGATAACTTTGATGATGAGGACGTTGACATCGCTTGGGAATAATACATTGAAGAATTATTAGTTATTGAATTTAAATGATTTTTTGCTTTTAAGAAAGCTATTATGCTATATTTTTTAATATCAACTTACAGTCTTAGGTAACTCACAGAAAATTGGTTTTGCCGCTTATTAAATTAATGTTTGAGTTCAAATCGTAATTGTGATTTTTCAAATATTATTATCTATATATATAAAAATGAAACCCGTTTTCCGTTGTCACGACATAACATGAAAACGGCTGGACCAAATTGGATAATTCTTTTTTTGTTAGGTTCCTTATTCTCAGGAGAAGGTTTTTAGGTAGGGTAGGTAGGGTAGGTAGGGTAGGTAGGGTAGGTAGGGTAGGTAGGGTAGGTAGGGTAGGTAGGGTAGGTAGGGTAGGTAGGGTAGGTAGGGTAGGTAGGGTAGGTAGGGTAGGTAGGGTAGGTAGGGTAGGTAGGGTAGATATGGTAGGTAGGGTAGGTAGGGTAGGTAGGGTAGGTAGGGTAGGTAGGGTAAGTAGGGTAGGTAGGGTAAGTAGGGTAGGTAGGTAGGTAGGTACGCCTTAGAAAAGTACTTAGTGCTACCCGTGCGAAGCCGGGGCGGGCAGCTAGTATGTAAATAAATCAATAATCACATAGGTATTTCAATCATTTACTCTATTGTTTTTCTGAATCAGACAAACAACCTGTTCCAGCACAAATACTTCCTGAAGAGCTAAAAACGTAACGAACGGATATAATAACGAATTTTTATGAATTTATTTGAGCGCGCGCCCTCTGCCTTATATTCGTGATTTATACAGGCTCAAATTAATCGCGGTAGGTAAGCTTTCGCTAGCTATCTGTGTCGTTCTATTGTTCCTCCCTCTTTGTTGCGTGACATATTGTAAAAAAAATAATTACAAATGATACTGTTGGAATCTAATGAATTGAAATTAATTGGGTCACGTTTTGTTTTTGGAAGATATGATTTTTATGCAAATGCTGCAGTTTTGCGTTTCATTTGGTTTAAAATTAAGTAAGTTTTTTTTTGGCGGTGCTCTCGGTATTGTTCGAGAGTACGTTTACCCCGGGCAAACTCTGCAGCTTGGTAAGATCTACTAACAAAATAATTCAGCAGGGCTGGGCAGCGTTTGGGAAGCTTTGTCGAGTTTTCTTGGCGCGTATTCCACAGAGCCTAAAGACGAAGTTCTTCAATCAGAGCGTCCTGCCATTTTATGAGTTACGGAGCCGAAATTCAAGGTCGGTCAACGAGCTATGGACTGGGCTATGCGTCGAGTCTCTCTGAGTGACCGAATCCGGAACGACGTGATCCGGCGGAGAACCAGAGTTGTCGACATAGCTCACAGAATAAGCAAGCTGAAGTGGAAATGGGCCGGCCATATTAGCCGTAGAACCGATGACCGCGAATCGGCAAACGTACCTAAGGTAGGACGCCCTCAGGCTGGGTGGAGCGACGACCTTCGCAGGGTGGCTGTTAGCAGCTGGATGAGAGTTGCTGAGAATCGAGCTTAATGGCGTGCAATTGGAGAAGCCTCTGCCCAGCAGTAGACTGCAATAGGCTGATGATGATGATGAAGTATGTTGCTTATCACCTTAAAATCACGCTTGTAAACGGCTTTATATAACACGCCAAAGGGTTTTATTCATTTATTAATTCGGGCAAACCAGCTAAATACACACAAAAGGCATTAATACCTAGTGCATATCATTGACTAAATTAAAGGTCAGCACAGCATTTTATTTAGATCTCCCTATATAATAATAATTAATGTAAAGATGGATAACAATATAATTGGAACTAATATCGATCATCTTTTTTATTTAAAATGAACTTTGGTTTAAACAGAGGTGTACCCATAGAACATAAACCGCCAGTTATTTTTGAGTCGCATGTATAATAAGGGACGAGCCTATTGCCATCAACCGGGCACGAATGTCTACTCCAGGGTTTAACTTTTGAATTTATCATTTTGTTTGCATTTTTAACCCAATTTGGAGCCCCGAATCTATTCAAGTTTGCAGTGCTTTCAGAGATGATTCTTTTTTGATTCGTAGTTACCAAACAAAAAATAATCATCAAAATCAATTCATAATTGGTGGTTAAAAATACTGATCCAATCAGGCCAATTCAATCATTCCGGGCAGTTTTCATAAAACTAAACATCACATTTTTGCAGCACTACCATTATCAAATCAATTCAAATGCAACTGCGACCATAAAAGCTTCAAAACTAGTTAGGCCCGCATGGAGTGCTCATACAGAACTGTTTTAGATACAGCATGTTCACAAACGAGCAGATATAAATCTAGTGAGCCAATGTTACTGACACAAAAGCTTTACGACATAAGACAGGGATTGTACTTTTTATTTGCATGCATGTAGTCGCGACAACGCCACTGTATAGACTTAATAAACAAAGAAATGTGCGCTCCCTGTATTTTTATTGCGACGCGACATTTTACAATATCGTATTTCGTGAATGGAACTGTCGAAAGCGTATTACTTACGTGAAATGGTTTGATTTTAAAGCTTAATGCACTGTCATGAAGTTATAAAAACGGTATGGTTCTTTTTATTTTATTCAGTAGTGTAGTAGGTACTTACGATGTCGCGCTGTTGTCTGTTATTATCATTTAGGTAGTAAGAAATCTTACTGAGATTAGAACCATTCCAGTCTGTTTACATTAAAACTATATTAACAGAAGATACACAACTAGACTCACTCCATAGTACTGTAACTTTTACCTCATAGTCCTAACACACACAAGTGGCTTAATGAATGTAATTTTTACAGTTTAAAAGATTTTATGGATGTGAGATGTTGATTCCTTTTGTCAAAATAGATTTTTTTTGCATGCTATGTTATATCTTAGCGAAACATGTTGAGCTACTGTAATAATATTAACATCAATGTATACCATGTTTTACGCAAATAAATGATTTTACTTTACTTACTTTATTAAGTTCTCACCATTCCTCAAACAATTTCTTAGGCAGACATCTGAATTGTTTATCATAGCGTGTACTGAAGAAAATATACACAGGATGAATTTCTGAGAGGGAAATTCAGAGAGAAAACAGAAACTATGCATGGTAATTAGAACATAATGGAAGAAGGATTTTCTTAAAACAAGTTTACTTTTTTATACATACTGTGAAAAACCTTATAGTTTAGCCACATACTGTATTATTGCACTGAGCATTGTTGAAGATACTGGTACACTATAGTTTTTTCACAATTTGCTCCAATTTACTATAGTTATTTATTTTCATTTGTTTTTTTTTATTTATCCTTGAACTAGAACGACATACACCAAATTACACACACTGAAGTATAATGTAATTGTCGGTCTAATCCTTGCAGTAAAAATTACCCTATAAACGAATGCCAGGCGCTTTGACAGTCGTCACGGGTCATCAGAAGCCCGAAAGTCTGACAACCAGTCTTACCAACGGGTATCGTATTACCCAGTAACTGGATTGTGGAGATCAGATAGGTAGTCACTTCATGAAAAATACTGGCTTTTAACTGCATCCGGTTAGACTGCAAGCTGTATCTATCATAGTAGGGAAATAATGATGAATGATGATGATGAATGGCTGGGCAGATAATGATGAATGCCAGGAGCATTTAGTGAACTGTATCGTCGGCAAGTAAGAGACTATTCACACAACGCCATGTTTCAATAGAGATTCGAAATCTCGAATAGTGTGTATTTCTTTGTGCCGCGGATTTCGACGACGACATTTTCTCGACGGTAAAAGCACTTAGGTTAAAATTGTGTATATGTAAAATAGTTTTGAGATGGTTTCCACACCTGAATGTAGTAGTATTCACTGGGGTTTTCTTTACTTTTTGTTAGTATTGAGAAATGGAGTGGGAGCTGACAATGCTCCTTATTATTGTATTCAAAAAGAATTCACTGCTGTGTTCTATAAACTTTATTTTTATAAAGATCTGCCAATCCATTCTTAAAAAATCTCATTGTGAAGTCTTAGGTAAAGTGAGCTTGAAGTGAGGTGTCAATCCTAAGCGCTTCTCCTAAGTTTTCATGGTGAGATTTTTACTGAATAGACCGCCTGTACCTCAGTAGGTACAGTACTTTTTAGATAGCTAATGTGTAAACCACATGCCAGTGCATGAGGCTTACACATTAACTATCTAAAAATATAGTATATAATATAATATAATAGCTAATCATGTTCACAAAATTGCGAACATTTCTCAGTGCAACGGATGACATTCGAAATCGTTTTATCTGTTGGGCTATAAACTAAGCTAAGTATTTAAAGTAAAGTTTTTTTTTGTTTTATTTACCTAATCTTTTCTCCTTTTCTCATACATTTGAACCATCCTACGACTAATAAAACAAAGTGTTTTAAATACTACACAGGGGAATAAACTTTATCTCCTAAATTCAGTTTTAAATTACGTTGTGTAATAGCTAATTTATTTAAACAGTAATTAAGTTCTGGTCGGCCGCGCTTTGTTTAACGTTGGTTTAGTAGATATCTACTTAATTTTCTAAATTATTATCATTATCTACAGAATCTGTTGCTAATTTATTACAGCCTCCACAAATATTCTGTAACCGATCGCTGTTAGTTTTTGTAGTATCTCGTCAATAAATCAATAAAACTATTATGAATTAAATAAATCAATAATACTATTAAATTGTGGTGAGAAATACAATCTCTATCTTATCTTAATGAAATCCTATCTTAGTATCTCAATATTGTGCAACAGAGTAGTGTAAGGTGATAGGATCACATCGGCAACGAGAGAGTCACAACACAGAAAAATACGAAATTGAGATAAGTATGCCATGAGGAAGGCAATCACAAACTTTATCTGCTAAAAAAACGTCATAATTATAGTGCGATTCCTCGCCGAGAGATGGCATTTAATACCCTTTTTCACCGAGCCACTTTCGTACCTTTTGTAGCGTAAACAGTGTCACATCACAGTTGATACAGAACGAACGTGCATCCTGCGTGTGTAGTACTGTCATAACCTGTGTAACGACCCTATTACGGTAAGTAATTTTCATATATTTTCTTTTATTTCGGCATAAAGACAGTCACACCATGTGAAATGACCATATTTTTGAGTTATTCTCACTAATTATTTTCAAATTAGAGAATACAACTGTCACATCATGTGAAATGACACTGTTCTTGATTTAGCGTTGGTTGATATCGAGATTCAATTGGGTATTATTTAATATTGTGTCTTTAATTCTGCTTTATATAGTGTTTATAATGTATCTTAGGACGTATTAGAACTGTTACAGCTATGCTTATTTTTACTTTATTAGGACAAAACGAAGCGAAATTCAAGAAGAGCGTAGTACGTGAATGATTTAGTTTTACGCGATGGCACTCCAGAAATAAGTTTCAGATTCTTCCAAGCCAATTGGATGAATCTGAAACTTATAAAGAAAATATCACCCATACCAACACACTTTCTGATATTGACGATGGTAAGTGACAGTATATTTTTTCAAATACCGACGTTCTTACAATGTTTTACTTAGGAACATTATTGTTCTCTTCAAATCAATTTTCAGCACCTGCATCTACAAGTGTTAAACAATTTAGTTTGCAAACTTTTCATTTAAATGACACAGTACCTGAATATTCAATTAATGAGGATGGTGTGTGTAAGTATAAATTGTGTATTTTACTTTTTTATTATAATTAAGTAAAACTATTAACAATTCTAATGAAAATAATACTTACATGTCTTAATTTCAGACCTTGCCAGTAGAAGGTACAACCAGTTATTTCTTCATCCTGACTATTGCAAAAAAAGCTTCTTCTAGCATATCACGACCAATAACAAAATCAGGATCTTTGACGCTATCGTCACTGTCCTCGAACTCGAACTCAAACTCAAACTCAAAGCATTTATTTCAATTAAACCATTTACAGGCACTTTTGAATTGTCAAGGAGTCGGTCAGTCAGAAAATATGAAGCTAGTTGATGAAGAAGTTTTTTTTGTAATAGGTAAGTAACTTACTTCTGTATCTAGAAGCATACTACAGCAGGAAGTGCATCAAAATAATCCCGATTTGAATTACGATACCTATGGCTTCACCTAATTTAAATTCTAAAAACATTGTTTTTATAAAAGTTTTGATACCTTATTTGTTTCTAATGTACCTAATACTGACTACCTACAAAGATATTTAATATTTCCCGACTTATTAAAAAAAACAATAAATATTCTTAACTAATAAAAGTGTTTCATTTCATGAAATCATTGATAATTTTGTCGAAAAAAGTGACACATTAGCGGAATTAAAAAGTAAAAAAAATATAAAAAATGGAAAAAATATCTTTAGATTTTAATTTTCTCAAAAATATGATAGAGCACTAAATAGTCTTCTTAAATATATCTTAAGTTCTCCGATATGCAGTCTCAGAATTTTTTTAATGGAATTATAAGTTCAAAAAAAAAGAAAATCGTGATTTCCCAAAAACTACATTTATTGTGTTGTGACACTCTCGTTGCTGATGTGCGATATGTACGACGTGGCGGCCATTGCAATTCTTACTGCGTCGCACTCCTATTTGCAACACACGTACCAACGACTTTTGCTTACCTCCCGAGTGTGGCTTTGAAGATGGCGTTAGGATTTAAAATTCATAAGAGTTTTATATGAATATATTATTTGAAAAGAAAATAGAAGTAGGTAGGTAGGTGTAGGTTTATATATTATAATTAGTCATATTAGCTATATGTATTGTTTTTGATAGGTATACAGGCCAGGGGCCTAAATCTACTAATTTATAAACGTTAAAATGGTCTCTCAATGGTGAGTTTTTGACAGTTTTTGTATAAAGCTTTTTTCTCAAAAGTTTGGCTGGTTGAATGTCTACGTCATTAAGGCCGCCGCTGTACGTTTGTGTGCTTGAAATATTAAATAAATACGCAGGCACATTGAAACAATAGCTTTGGCATTGGCTGTAGGTAGGTGCGAAATTAATTTCTTAGCGTAGATAGGTACTTTACCTAAACAAAAAAAGAAACTATTCCAGAATGCGATCACGGCATTCCATTTTTTAATCCGTTTGACTTACAACTAGCCAGTAGCAATGTGAACACTGACTTAAAACTTTTTACTGAGACAAACGACAGTGGCGCCATTTACTCTCGTGTCACTTATCATAAATTTTCAAAGAGTTCAAGCATTTGTTATTCTTATTACGTTAATATTGAGTTCAAATGTCAGAAGATGCTAAAACGTTGCAGGCGTGGGTTTTAATTAATATGCCAGTATCCAATCTGTTATGATAATGTAAGTACTCCACAGTTACTACTACAAAGTTTAAAGGAAAGTCTGTCGACATTATGTCTAACATTGGTTAATTTTCCTGTTATCTGACTTGTAATAATAATATTTTTGCTTGTCGGTTTCCGTTGTTGTTAAGCACAGGCTTCAATGTATTTTATTACTGATCAAAAATGAAAATGAGTTATATATATAGTTGTAGGTTTTACTGTAATATTTTCACTACAACACAGCTAAAAATAATGGCTACGTATTTCCATAAGCCATGCATAGCAATAATCGTCTTAACTATTATTATCCATACCACAGATTACTACAGATATTTCATCGCAAAATCATTTAAATAAAAAGCGACTCTTGTGTGTCGAGCGATTAAAGTTCAATTCAGGTCGCACAGCGCTAATGGTAATATTCACCTAGGAGTTGCCTATAATATTTTTTATTTTTTATGCGTTACTTATTTTACAATTCATTATTTTATGTTATGTTTTTTTGATAGAACGGAAGACAAACTCGAAACGCGTCGTCTTCGAAAATGCCGGAAGTGACCTCAAAAGGCTTGTGAATAAATATCGTTTTTTAGCTAACTGCTTGAATTCTCACTAAGGTAAGTTTGTAATTGCAATTTCTGCTTGAATAAAGTAGGCAATTTAATAAAATAAAAAAACATCTAAACAAATCAGTAACGTGCCAAATGACGTGACATCCTGACGGCGCGGCGGCAAAAACGGACGTGTGAACTGTAGTAGAAAATTGTTAGAGTTTCATTTTTTTTTTGGAGAAACCGGCAGTAGTTGAATTTAACTTTTAATACTGTTCTTAGGTTTATATTACAGACTATTAAATATTTATTGAAAAAAACGGACTCGTCGGGCCAATAGGGATATTGGGCCGATGAGTCCGCCGCGAACTTGTACCTAAAATGCGGAATGCGCATTCTGTACTATTCTGTGGCCATACTCTAATTCACTTTAATTTTCATTCAAGCACACACTACACATTAGAACTGCACCACAGTATAATCTTTCGGAATTAACCTTAATTAAACATCTTACTTTTCATCCTCATTCTAAAATCCTAACTAATATTATACAATGCGAAAGTGAGTTTGTTTGTTTGTTTATTACGCATTCACGTCTTAACGGCTGAACGGATTTCGATGAAATTTGGGTCACAGTTAGACCACGACTTGACCTAGGATACTTTTTATCCCGTTATTTCCGTGGGATAATTTCCGAAATCAACGCGGGTGACGCCGCGGGCATAAGCTAGTAAAATATAAATAAGCTAAGTCAGTTTACTAGCCGCTTCCCTTGTGGCCGTAAACCAGTAGCAATGAGAACCTCTCTTGGGAGGCAAGCTGCAGCAACTTGCCACTAGTACTAACCTCTAGTAGCTATTTAGTATTGACGCAGACACTCCGTGGTACACCAGAACTACTTACGTGCAATTGAATTTTATCAAGTTATTGGCTCGGTTGCAGGTATCTGTATTCTCTATATTTGATAAGGAAACCTGTCCATTTTATATAAGTTTTATAGACTAAGTAAAGCAAGATTTTAATGTTGAACTTATCGATTGTTCTTCTTTCGTTGGTAATTTTGTATGAAGTTTGAGATTATTTTATTACTCGACCTATTTAAGGCTTTATAAAAGTCTAAGGTAAAATTTGAATAAAACATTTTGACTTAGACTTTGAAATTGCCTAAAATTAATTGAATACTAAAATGTTACACATCTATTGGCTGTCGCTATTCGATCCATTGGTTCACCTCAATCTTTAAAAGTAAAATAGCAGAAACATTAACAGGAAACTACTATGTATATAAGTCTGTTGACGTAAGAAAGTGTCAGTAGGATTAAAACGTTACCAAAACAAAAATAACAAAAAAAAAATTAAACATCGTGGCCGGAATTCCAACCCTTACTTTTCCGAGACAGCCGAATCGGGCACTGCTAAGCTTTTAATCCTCTCAAAGGTTTTACACTCTATTATGGTCTTTATTTTAAAGGATTAAAGTTCATTATAATTTGTTGCTAAAGGATGAAACCGGTGCTGCGATTTCGTGTCCATTTAAACAATTTTATTATGATCATTATATTATTTACTGGCATGCGATGTAAATAATAAATACTACTTAATTTTAATTTTGGAAAGGAGGGTGATCTATATTAGAGAGTTCTATTGATGATTTGAATGATTATAATTCTGTAAATATATATTATTTATTGCCATCGCGAATCATAATTATTTTGATCAACATACAACCTGATACTGACCAGCAAATTGCAAAAAAACGTAAAAAATATTTGAATTTCGCGGGCTAATCTGAAATAATCTGGAAAGTCGTTGATTAAACGACTTGATGTTGAAATGTTAATTTATTTACTAAGATTCCTATGCATATTCCAAAGTGCTTCTGAAAAAAATAACATATTGCCTTTTTAGAATTCTAAAGTCAGAAAGATTTGTCCAAAAGTTATTTTTATTAACAAATATATCAACGCGACGTCTGCATATTTAATGTGTATCGAGAGGCTATGCTCACGGCTCGGGGATCGAGGCGGTTAAAAATGTATTGAGGGTCATGACCATGTCCAGCAGATGATTACGCTTCATCGATACTTCTATAACAAACTATAGGATGTGGACAAAATGATTACGAACTGAGAAACGATAATTATATAAATATCACTGTGATGAAAAATAACGAATAAAATAAAATAACTGAGAAACGGCAGCAGTTCTGGTTAATGTCCTTTATAGTTTTAATTTACTGCGATCACTATGGACATGTATCAATTAATTTCATTACAAAACGCGGCAGTTAAAAAAAAAATCAATTTCCTATAAACTGATTCCAGTGAGAACCTTAATAGCATTTCATTATTTTAGCAGAAAATAATGGAATTTTCCCAAAATTAATCGTCTTTCAAATCCCTCTTTAACGATGTCTTTGGGAGTGCTTTCTATGTGCGATTTAAATAATTGGATTTGATTGAAAATAATGAATTCATTTGTTTAAACAGAATTTTGCGTGTCTAGGATCTAGTTTACTTGTGATATATTGTATTATGTCAGAACACACCTGTAGCTTATTAATAACTCAGTTCATAATAACATAAATTATGTACTTAGTTGCCTTTGTAATTAAATCATTGCATGTGTCACAATACTTAGAATTTCTAAAAGACTGTACGTTACGTACGCATATTTTATTCAAGTTCATAGAAAACTATAATTAAAACTAGCTTTGTGAACAAGAATTTGTAAAGCAATATTGAAATAAATCTGTGAGTTATTACAGGGTTTGAATTTAAGTACCTTGGTCGACCGCTCTCGTGAAAATAGACAAAACGAATTTTCCCAGAAATGAGACCTAGCTAGATCGTTTTCGGGGACTGTCGTATGTAATTTTGACGTTCGAAAAGTGCTGATTCTCAGCCTTGTTTGAATAAATGACTTTTGATTTTGATCGATTTTTTATCTCCGCAAGCCCTATATTGCAACTTTCATCGACAGCATTACAGCCGTTTTCGAGAACGTGATTACAAATATATAATTATATTTTTTAAACAAATATTGCTCATTTAATAGGATATTAGTATAGGATATGAATTATGCAGATTGTAATTACCAACTCACAAAGCAGTTCACAGATTAGCTGTAGGATACACAACAGTGAAAATAATAGCTATAGGTTTACAAATACATGTTGATTTTTTCCCCCATGATATTAAGGTAAATAACAGAATAGGAGCATTTTATCAATTTTGACTAGTTATCAACCAATTTACTGGTTTGATAATGACCAATGAGCATGCATGATAAATTAAAGATAACGTGATGCATTGTGGCGGGCAGTCTAACAAGCAATAGTGTTTGCTAATAGCCCGGCCCAGCTCTCCAATGGGCTATACAACGAGCTATGTGCAATTGTGCAATCGTTATTGGCATCTCGCATGCTCACTACAATTGGAAAATACACGGAATTGCTCTTTTTCTACTTATTCCATAATGGGTAAATGTACTAAATGTCATCACGATCGTATTATGTGCCAAATTAGGCAGAACTACTGTTTTATGCAGTCCACCGTTAATCGATTTCAAAATGCAGTACATTAAATGAGCCTATTACTTTTTACTAAGTTATCTGGGAATGGTTAAGTAAAGCGAAGTTGCACATGCATTAGTACCGAGATAAGATAAGTGGGGAGGGGGGTTAAGCTACGCTTGCCGAGGTCGGTCCGTGGATGGGTGACCATCTATTACTTATCGAGACCCCTCCATTCCTCGAAAACCACGTTGGTCCCGGCAGTTGTTACCAGTAGTCAGAAGCTCGAAAGTATGGCAACCACCACGGTCCAGCAAGGTCTTACCAAGGGTTTATCGTATTACCCAGTGAATGGGTTCTGAAGGTTAGATAATACAATAATTCCATGTAAAATACTGATAATAACTGCATCCGGTTAGACTGGAAGCCAACCTAATTGGCAAAAGGTTAGATTGGTGATAATAATAAAGTTAGGGGGTACCATCCTGCCGGGGTGGCGGGAAAGTCCGATAGGGATACCGTGGCCCCTGGCAACACAGGCAACTGAAAGAACACGGGTGGGTTTTAGTCATTAAGAGTCTGATACACCCTCCTGCTCCCCCCAGAGTGGGAGAAGTTATTTGATGATTTCCCACCCAAAAAAAAAAAGGGGTCTACCATACATTTAGCAAATCAATATTTGACCACAAGTGACGTGTCATGCTAAGTGTCACGCTATGTGGTACTATGTGCGGTGCAATTATTATTAGTCACCTTGACTTATCTTGCACTTCTACTGTCCTGCAAATGATTATACCACAGGTTCTGCCCCTAACTTTTATATAAATTAGCCAATTAAAAACCATTTATATAAACTTAGTTAAAAAACTGTTTTCAAGTGTCAAGATGGGTAATTATTGCGTCTATCTTCATTAGAATGGTGACATTGTCAAATGAGATAATTTACATTACTTATGAGGGTAGTTCGACGTTCTATTACTTGTATTATCTTCAGGCTTTCTCTTCTGTAAAATATTAATATTAAATAGTTTATTTGTGAGCGAGATGGAATTGATTATAGTAATTAGTTTGTTAATGATTCTCTAGATAATAGTATGACAAAGACAATCTTACATATATTCACGGCTGTATTTCTTGATGGGCTAGGCAGAGGTTTACATCAAGCAGTACAGTTCACATTTTTCAAGTTATATTGAATTAAATAATTGCGATCGTATTGGAATCAACCGGGCACAAATTCAAACCCTAAGATTGTGAGAATCTCTATTAGAAAAACCCAATTACACTTTACCCGTGCTAGAAGTCGAACCCAGAACCTCATGCTTGGTAGTCGCGGCGCTTGCAACGTTGGTAATAGACAAGGGTACCAGCGTGACAACGTTTGTAAACATTCCTCTAGAATTTAGCATTCATGACAGGCATGCCAACCAAATATCTTTTCATCTTTCAGTATGAAAGGTTTGTTTGCATTTACCATTTTGTCTACAAAAGGTCTAAGTCTATTTGGACAAAGTCGTGACATTTTGAATAAGAAAGTGCTAACCGAAATATTTTTCAAGATAAATTGGACTGTTATAATAACCTTTTGTGTTGTTAACAACTTATATTTCAACAAAAAGCTAGGATTTGATCTTTAAAATATTACTTAAGAGATCGTTCAAAACAACTTTAAAATATAGATAATTTATAAATCAGAAAAGTGATTCGGTTCGTTAAGCTATGTAAAAGACTACCTATTGTTTCCATATCCAACCCCCAAACAATTGCAAAAAATATAATTTGTCGAATTATATCAGAGCCTGATTCTAAATTGGCTCCGTCACCGTACGACACTCGTTACCACAACAGCCTGGCTTCAAATGTCCCTCACTACAGTTATCTCATTCACTAGTGCACACTGTATGACAGTGCTCGAGAACTCGACAATAGTGCAACAAGGATCCTTTGGCGCTCGAATGACGTTGACATGAGTGTGCTGTTGGAACTGTGATTTGTCACAGTATATAAATACAGTATTCCATTTTAATAGAAAACGGTCGAAACGACGCGCTTCGAAATCTCAGTGTATATCAGTACGCATAAGTATCGAATGTGCGGCAGTTACGCACGCGCGGAAGGTTTATCAACCGAGCCGCCGTAGGTAATCATTTCAAAGTCACTGCCGAGATGTAATACTGCTACTTACTTATTCTGTGCATTTGTGCAATTATTGTTTTGTATGAACTAGGAGTGCTATACATATGTAGAATAATATAGAGTTGGGATGCAATAAAAAAGCCTTCACAAGTGACAGTAGGAACTTTCGTCTGGCGCTCCCAAGACAACAAACCAGCTGAATGGCTAATCGTTTTACTACGGCGTGAAGAATATTCAAGTAAAACACATGCGCATTTGAGAATAGAAGAAAAATGACACACAGTAAAACTATTCCGAACAAAACGTGTGTTCATCAACATAATCTGCCTAACCTTATTCCGACTATGTTGGGGTCGGCTTCCAGTATAATCGTATACAGCTGAATACCTACTGATATTATATTACATTAACCGACTGCCTATCTGACTTTCAGTACCCAGTTACTGGGTAATAAGATACTCCTTGACACGTGTCATTGGTAACAATAGAAACTGTCATTTTAACAAAGTAGTTACAGTCACGGTCAGGCAGCCTGAAAAAAAATCCATATATTATTATTTGCTCAACTTATTTCTCCATTAATCTCAACACAATGAAATACATAGGCCCCATCAATATATTATCGCTACGTTAAGATTTTCTTTTCTATTTCTCAGTTATCGTTCGGAGTTTTGATATACGCCCGATGGCAGCTGTCAAATCATAGCGAATACAAAGGAGGGTTCGATAAAGCAATATCGATTATTCAGTAATACGAATATTCGGTTTATTTTACTCGAATTTGCATTTAAATTGTGTTATTAGTTCGTTTTTAGGGTTCCGTACAAAAAGGGTGCCAACGCGACCCTATTTCTACGATTCCGATATCCGTCCATCTGTCTGTCACAGGGTTGTAGCTTTTGAACCGCAATAAATAAATTTAAATATAAAATAAAAATAGGCAGAAACTTGAAATTTTCACAGAGTGTACCGTATGGCCGCTATAACAATAAATAATAAAATAAAGAAAGAAATTTAAGGGAACCCCCTTTAATTTTATAAGAAACGTGTTTTTTTTACTAAACCATAAAAAAATAAAATATGCAGTGTTAACATTGTGCGGTGGTACGGAACCCTTCGAGTCCACTTCGAACACTTCCGTTTTTTTAATCTTAATTATTGAGCAAAATATTTTAATTTTAATTGGAACAGAAGTAAAATTTAAAGAATATTATCTCTAAGCTATTGTATGAAAAGCTAAAAACAAGTTTATCGAATCATTTTGTGTACATTGTGATGTTATGTAAAAGGGACAGCGTTAATGGACTTGTGTTGTTGACCGTACTTCACGATTTGGTTCGTTAGGTAACAATTTTGTAACATGAAGTGCATATTGGCCGCTATACCCCGCTCTGTGACGTGATAGTTTGTTCTTCTTCTTAGCGTAACGATGGCAAGTGTTTTGGAAATTCAAATATTATGTTTAGCACAAAATTCAGCCATTCGAATTCCGTTCACTGACGCAGTCATAAGATCCTCAAGTGCACATGTATGATAAGGAAGGTAGAAGGTGGGCCAGTGTCTGCGGAACGATGCTGCATAAGAGACTTGAGATCCGAGACGTCCATAAACCTCCATCTGTGAAGATGCTCTGTACCGCTAACTTGGTTTTGATCTACAGTCTATTTAGGAATTTCCAAGTCAACCGCTGTAACGCGTGCCCAGGTGGAAGGCTCTCAGATGTAGCCCACGCGTATTGGCATACTTTGTAAATCTGTAGGTCCAATATCGATCACCCACACTTTTCGCTTGAGATCAAACGCATGAGAGATCAAGTAATAAATAATGACACAATTATTCTTTTTCACAGTAAAAAAAATACTTGGTAGATACAGGCTGACTTTGAAAACATGCAACAAAATTTAAGGGGGTGTTCTACTCATCAATATGAACAACTTTTACTATGGGACCAAATAAGAATTCGCAAAAAAAAATCGACCTTTCTGTATAAAGGTATACCCGATTGGACCATTTTTGTATAAGAAAATCGTTTTTTTTTTGCGAATTCTTATTTGGTCCCATAGTAAAGGTTGTTCATATTGATGTGTAGAACACCCCCTTAAATTTTGTCGCATGTTTTCAAAATCAGCCTGTATACAGTGAAGTCTTTGAATACGCTGATCAAAATTCAACTATCTAATTGATATATTCAAAGGGCAGTGTATTTTTACATAAAAAATAAAAGAACTCTTTAAACGAAAACATTAAAACAAAATTCGATGTAAGGTTACGTATTCAAACCACAATAAATGAGTTCACTTCACAACAATAGCTGAACAGCGTTGCTCTAACACAACCCCCAATATTAATATATTAATAAATGCAAAATGCATTTTTCTATCTTCAATCTGAGGACTTTGACATCGAGCCAACGAAGAAAGCTTAGTTCTTGAGACATTTTGGAGTCAACGTTCATTTTTACAAGAATAGAAGGAAATAAACTAAGAACTTGTGATGAGTTTTCGGGTTTAAGCGAGCGAAAGTTTGTCTTGCAGTAGCGATATTCGCTTGGATACACGATATACCTTATTGCCTTATTTATTATTGGCATAATAAGACAATAAGGTATATCGTGCCAAGAATAAATAAGGCAATAATAAGGTATATATAATCCAACTACAGCTCAAAGCAACACGTTTAATTGAATACGAACGGGCGGCTTATGTAATAAGGTGTAGCAGTAAGAAACAGCACCAAATTGGTTACTTCAATCACCATCTAATGTAGTGGATAAAACAATACATAATTTTCAATTCCAATTAATTTTACAACATGAAAACAAGTACGAGTTTTTTGAAAAATAACTTCAATAACTACACAACATAAAGTTCAGTTTGGGCTACAACTTTAATTTTTTTATGACTTATTCTCTTCTTCTTATTATCTATTTCATTTGAACTGGAGACCAGTAGTAAATCAGTTCATGGCAATGTATATAACTAGTAGATAACATGACTCAACCACCTACCTACTCCATTCGGTTTAGTGGTCAATGAAACTGTAACGTGAGCTGTGTGACAGGAGCTCGGTTTATGCAGACCCTTAGCGATTGGTGTGTTTTCCCTTTTATGGGCACTTGGGGTTACGCATCTATTTTATATGCATAGTTGTTGCGTTGTTATTTTGTCATAAAAAATCGTAATTTGCTTGTGTCTACTGAACAGCAAGCTTATCAAGCATCCCCGTTCCCTGGATCATTTCCGATATCTGCGTTTAAATCGATTTTACACATACTTGTTTTGATAAAAATAAGACGTGTCAACTTGTCTTGTCTTCTTTTATTTGAATCAAATATAATCCGATCCGAAAACTCGAAGTGGACATTAAACTAATTATCATGAATTATTAAACATTGTTAAAGTTTTTCTTCAGAAATAACGTACTATTTACAATTCATTTCATTTTACTATTCTATTTGTAAAACTTATTTTTACGTGGGTAGCATTTAGAAAATTAATTTGAAGTTTCATTCATGATCTATGCTCCTAAAATAACTTTGTAACTGCGCCTACGCAAAAAACATTCGCATTGAACTATTTGCATGTCTGACGTCGTAGCGTGATCGTAGCTCCTACGTAGCACGCCTACGCAGGCCTACGTAGGACGCTACGACTGCTACGAGAACATTTATGATCTCATACATAAAATTAGGGAGTCAAAGCTAAGTTCAGTGTTGTTCTGTTATTTATACAAATAAAATTATACTTACTTGTTTAAATTACTTGCCAGATTTTCCTGTAATTTGGCTAATGTTATTCCGAGATCAAAGTTAAATCCTTATTCTGAAATATTTAATTATAAAATAAGAATAAAGAATGAAACAATATTTTTTATTTATTAATTTTGTTCTATATACAGTATATGATCATCACTTTGACGGTTTCATTTCGCTTATGTTTGTATAATCGGCTATCGATATCTTTTGTGATGCAAATCTGAGTGTACGTATTTCAATAAAATGCAAATGTTTTGCGATGTTATTACGGCCTGTGATTGGCTGGTTTTGTTCGTCGACTTAGTATTTTAACAAATTCTTTCGTATTTTGGTTGAATCATTAATTTTATTCTGGTTTATTATTACGAGATTTTCAAATAAGTTATATCATGTTATAATAGAACTTATAAATATTTTCTGACTGATCACGTTAGCTTGATACACAGTAAGTTTCATGTCTAAAAAAATATTAAAATGCAAATCCTTTTTATTTGCACGGACAAAAGTCAAAACCCGTGTAACAAAAGTAAAAACGTTATTTTAAATTTAAAACTACACTAACCCGATGAAGATTTTTGACGGATGAACGCGTACACGTCACCCTCGCAAAATACCAATAAAATTGTTTATTGACGGCGACAGAACGTTGCGAATGAAAAAAAAGGGAAAATTCCGACATTGGTGCTTCCAACTTTTCTTGTGAAAATAAGACAGTCATAAAAGTAAATTTATCACCCGTAGTAAATAAAGCGTAACATATTGCGCTTTCGAGCTGTAAAAGATATCGCAGTTGACAGATACAGTCGTTAACTGTTATCAATACGAAACGTTTCAACATACCTTCCCAGCTACTGCCTAATAAAAATTATAAAAAACGTAGAAACAAGAAGACTCTTGAAAACGATGAAAAAAGCTGGTTATACTCGTAGTATAGTAGATAGTTTATCGACTTCACTAAGAAAAGAAAATGTAAAAATGTAATAGTAATGGCACGTTCAAATCTAAGTTTGAGTTCTTACGCAATGCAAAATTGCCGATCACCTGAGGTAATGGGATTCAGTGAATCGCCTCGGACCGAAAACATTCAATTCTTTGGAAATGCTTACCTGAGCATTCAAAAAAAAGTTTCATTGGGATATTTTTGGAGTTTCTAATTAGCCTTAGAGGTTCTTATTATTACAAGCCTGTTATTATGCTACAAAGATACACATTATTTGATAATCTGTCTCATAGGTATTACTTAGGTAACTAGGAGACTGCCTCTTTGGTCTAAAATTTCTCAGTAGCAGCCTGGAGTCTGGATTTAAGCCCGGTTGATAGCAATAGGGTCACCCTCTATTACATGCGACTTAAACATAACTGACGAAATGTGGGTAAAGCTACTATAGGTACGTCTTTGCCTAAAGTCTCTGAGAAAACAGGTGTGATAATGTTTTTAATTACAAGTAAATTTTATGATAAAGTACAGACTACGTCAACTTTGTCTTGTGAAAATATTCGAAGGCAACACCGTTAGTGAAGGACAAAGTTACTTCTCAAAGTCTAGGAATTTTGCAATGAAAATTCTTATTTGTCGCTGCCTGTCTTTTCGTCTCAAGAATTTTACACTGCCGATGAGACGACAAAGTATTTAAATATGGAGAATGAGTCTTTGAAAATCGGTGACAGCTAAATAGCTGTTTCTTTTTTCATCAAATTGTACTAAGTTTACACAATACGCGTACCTATGAAATAGTACATTAAAGAAAAACAAATTGATACTTAACATAACATCACGCCTGTATTTCCCCGATAGATTAGGCAGGGCCTTTTTTAAATTAGCTTTTGATTTTCCTCGGGAACTAGTAAGTAGTGCAGTTTAATTGTACCTAAATTCTATCTTTAAATGCAATTCGTTCGACAATTCTTCTAATTTTATCAGTAGTCATCCATTTACCGATCCTTTTCTGTTAAGAAACTGTGACTGCCTCGTTGGTCTAGTGCTCGCAAGCGCTACTGCTGAGCTTGAGGTCCTGGGTTCGATTTCCAGGATGGGCAAAGTGTTATTGGGTTTTTCTACCTGGAAATTCTCAGTAGCAGCCCGAAGTCTGGATTTGTACTCGGTTGTTGGCAATAGGCTCGCCCTCTATTACATGGGACTTAAACATAGCTGGCGAAATGTAGGTGTACTATAGGTACACCTCTGGCCTACCCTTCGGGGAAACAGGGCGTGATGTTATGGTAAGTAACGTACAAGCTAGATATGAGCCAAAAAAGAGACCCCCTCCACCTTATCGGTGAATGGTTCTGTACAACTCAACTGTCAATAGTTTATTTCATTCATAAATTCCGATACGAATGAATGTACGTACCATGTATGTATCTACATTCAGAAAACCGCAGAACGTTTACAGCGCGCACATCAGAACGAAACGGACAGAAATATGTCAATTTGTACGATCGACTCGGACGCGCCATTGTTAGGCCGGCTTTTGTTAAACATCACAGATGACTACACACAGCCTCCGTTGGTTATCGGCATCGGTACGTTTTCCACAGAAATGGAGTGCTTAGAATTTTTTGACGTTGATTAGGAAACGACTGTTTTTTTCGTGGTGAAATAAGCGCTTTGGATGCTATATCTATACATATAATACAATCGTAGCGAAGTTAAAAACGCACCGTGAATATTTTTGAAAAAAGTAATTGCTATGTTTGGGACCGATTCTAATGCCGAAAAAAATGTTTTTAGAATATTTGTCTGTTTGCCTGAATGTATGCTCCAGCATTACGCAAATACTACCGGATAGATTTTGTTCAAATTTAGCATAGATATACCCTGTAAGTCTGGTCAGTATGTAGGCTATCAATTATCACGCTATTTGCTGAAAGGGGAAAATGTAGCTGTTATTTTAGTAGGTATATTGTGGTGTCTTATACTACTTTCACGCGAACGAAGTCGCGGGCAGAAGCTAGTTCATAAAATTATATGCACATAGGTCCATAGGTAAGTTTAATTTTATTTCATTCCAGGAATTATATTCCATTTCCGAAGTAACAACGGAGTACAGAACACATAAATTGGTAGCTTTGAAAGTAAAGATTTCAATAGATATGAGCTGCTCTTTAAATATTCAAGTGACACCAATACAGAATATAAAATTTATTGCCCATTTATTGCTTTTTCGAAGGTAATTTATGTGTACGTACGTGATCATTTTAGTAACACCGTCCTGCCTCGAATATGCTGGCCTTTTTTATTATTTGGAAGTGGTATTTTTATCATATGTGTTGTACCTACAGTCCTAGTATATTACGTATAGCTGCACCCCGCTGTTTCACCCGCATATGTCTCGATCGCGTGTAAATATCGGATAAAGAGTATCCTATATCCTTATCTTATATAAATATAGATATATAACAACAATCTACCGATGAATTCAGCTACCAATATCTATGTATATCTATCTTATCTGGGGATACAGATGCGTTTATTCCAGCTTTAAAGCTCCATAGACATTCCAATCATCGAAAAACCGGCACCGACCGCATTTGGCTGCCATCGACACAATCACATTTTCCGGGAATATTTATAATGATGACCGAGGTATTTTTAGCTTGATCTTAATGATATATAAGTATATTTCTTTCATATTTATTTATATACTTAAATATATAAATGTGAAAGTAGGTATGTTTGGATGTTTGTTACTCAATCACGCAAAAACGGCTGAACGGATTTCGATGAAAGAAGAATGGCAGTTACGGTGTCGCTTTATTTCAGAAATGTTCTTGAATGAAAGTATGTAAATTATATGAAACAGTTACAGGGCTATACTTTGTATGCAATAGCTTTTTTTATTAAACTGTAAAAAGTATTTGCAATATGTTTTATATGAATAAATATGTATTAGCTTATTGTTAACGATATTTAAATGAATCTAATATGTATAGGTACGTTTTTGGGAGAAGTTAGCTTTCATGGCAATATTAAAACCGATTGATGACAGCATCAAATCAGAAATGTCTTAATTGTCATATTTTAATATCACTACCCTGTCTTGTCTTGATGTACCTATTGGAATTATAGAAAACGAAGATTGTACGTAATCCAGGTGTGCAGAAATGATCGAGTTTAAATAAATGTCAGTGATAAAGCCTCTTATTCACTGGACAAATGTCCTGCGACACCAGTCGCTTGAAACGTCGGGACGATGTCGACAAACGTCTTTAGATATCTTGGCTCACAACCTTATTCATCGTTTTCGATGTTTACTGACATGTCGTGCGACATCACCTGTCATATCGAGGCCACGTGGCCACTTGGCCACGTGGGAAGCTTTATGCGCAGGAGACTGTCTGGCCGTCTACGATGCATGACGCAAAGCGATAGCGCGTTGGTTTACAGTTGAAATTCATATTGGACGTATCCCTTCGTCTTATTTCTGGTTTCCTTAATCCAAAAGTGTTTTTCTTTTTTTCTTTGATTTACCTTTTTATATGACGTTAACATTAGTAGTAATAACAAAAGGCATTTTGTTAAACATCAACTTACTATGACTGCTTGCTTTGCATAGAAGTGCATGGAGCACAATAGGACTTGACGCTCTCTTAGATGTCCAATGTGTAGAGGCCTTAGCAGATTAATATACAAAGTCAGTTGCTAGTGCCACTTTTCCCTTCAGTAGCCATTATTGGAACTATTCATTTCGATATATACTTTCACGGGTTCTGTATGTACGGAGCCCAAAGTTTTTTTTGGGCGAAATCCAATATTAATAAAATATGCTATGTTTACCTTTTTTCTTAATTTGACCGAAATCTATCTTTTGAGAGAATTTTATGGAGACCCAGATTATATGGAGTCCTGCCATTCTTCAAAGGCACACGGATAGTTTATAACCTGGATTAAAATAGAATACTTTTTTAACCTACCGGGTTACGTTCGCACGTACTACCGGATACGTTCCCGTGGGATAATTTCCGATCTTCAAGCGGGCGAATCCACGTGAAAAAGGTAGTATTTTAATATTAGTCTACGTGTGATTATATTTTTTTATTGATTTTAACGGAATTCATTCTGTAGTTCTACGCAGTTTTTAGACGTTTAAGAAATGTTATGTTCTAAAAATAGACCGCTTCTCTACCAATTCCAATGCGTAACAATCCCTGCGAACAGATACTAAAGACATTTTTTCGTCTCGGAAAAGGTCTCTTTTTCTTAGCTATGCAGACTTAACTGTGGTGTGGAAGATAAAAGAATCTAATACATACTTTTAGCCAAGATGGCAGGAAAAGACTGGGAAGCTGCCGTAAGCCGGTATTCCTACAAGCTAATTTTACCACCAGTATGAATGGTATTCAATACAATTTTAACTAAAGTCCTATGCGGTAAAATTTTCCAAGGAATGTTTTCCGTCCGTCTCAACTTTACTAAATAAAAAGTATGTTTTTTCATGGCTTCTGTTTCCAAAATTTTATTCGCCAGAGCGTAACACAGTTATCAGAAATATCCACATCAAATCATCAACAAACAATAGAACGGCGGCGGCGCTCCACGGATCTTGACCTAACCTAAGACTAGAAGCGGCAACCCAAATCTTAATCAAAACCGATATGATAGAGATAGAGAGAGACGATAGAGTTCAAAATGGCGATTGACAGAACAGAACTACCAATCGCGTCACGGGTCAAGTAATGAACGCACTGTACTCGTAGTTTGTACACTGTAGTGTGACGGCGAATCTGGTTGTCAGTACTGGTGAAAAGGGCAAGTCGCCAAGAATTCGTTATAGTGGTATATGTGGGAGGACCGTGTTGGTAGTGCGTGTGTATCACGTTAGCCCCTAATGATGATGATAATGACGTCATCTAGGTTATGTACCATTTTGTATTTTGATGGAACGAATTTAGATATGTGTTGTTTGTTAATGGTCTCGATGCGTTTGATAGTTGTCTAGTGGTAGTGAACGTGTGACTGTTATTGAGGGTTTTCGGCAGCTGAAAGCATGTGACGACTGTTTCTTTCACCGCCTGCAAAAATCTAGCTTGAAAAACGGAACTATTAGCGAGCGAAGCAATGGACACTTACAATATTTATATTTTAGACATTGGCATGGTTGGTATAAACATATGCACTGCCACATAACGTTAATAAAGATGATTCATTAATATTACAATAAATTATACTTGCCCGGGGGTTTCCATTAGAAATTTCTCAGTAGCAGCCCGGAGTCTGGATTCGTGACCGGTTGATGGCAATAGGCTCGCCGCCTATTACATGGGACTTAAACATAACTGGGTGTACTTACTATGGGTATACCTCTGCCTAACCCTTCCAGGAAACAAGGCTTGATGTTATGTTATGTTTTAAGTTACATTATACTTTAATGTAAATGTTATTTAAATAGAAACCCTCATTGTTTTCTAACATTAATTAATTTTACTTGAAAAATCCTGCTACTGACAGATGCCAGAGAGATTGATTGCAGATATAAAAACAGTTGGTCTATCCTACATTAGGCATAGATCTAGCATTTCGGGTTCGGCTTAAGTACGTAATTTAGGTCTAGCTTTTCAATATGGTAAGGGATTCAATATGTATATTAGAATTGGACAAAACAGCTGCGCCACAATAATATTTGTCTAGGCTAATAGAAGACAAAATGGACTAAGATATATAGATAGATATCTATAAAATAGTATTCATTTAATAACGATAACATTCAAGTAGCAATCTCATCTTAGCCACAATCAATGTAAAATCTTTTCAGAAATGTAGGTAGTTAGTTAAATTAAACTTTTTTTTTATCAAATTGAGACCGATATTAAAATGCTAATGTTATTAAAAATACAGAAACGTATTCAGGTTAAAGCTGCAAAGAATCATAATCAACCTATAATGTTCCTTCCGTTGGGACATAAGCCTCCTCTCTCTAAGAGGGAGTGGGCCGTAATCCACCACGCACGTGGGTTTGTAGATGTCACATGTCTTCGAATTGCTGCTTCGAGCAGTTGTGATGAAATTCATTCAAAGTAAAGCGCCTGTCAGGGGTCGAACCTAAGACAAGAAGTACAACTCGTAAGTTGGGGCCGTTACCACTGGGCCGCCACAGCCCTCTGCAAGGAATAGGTAAAGTGAAATATAATTATACAACTATTTGGATAAGCAAATAAAATTTAGTCAAAACCAATTTCACCTACCTTCATTGTTTCCTGAAGACTTGCTTCACCTAACTAATCAGTATGTGCACCACACGTCGTAGATGTCAATACGCCCCTTTGATTTGAACATGGACTACCTATATCTAACGGCGAAATACGCGCTGGGTATCTACATAATTGCAGTCGTGCTTTATACGAGATGTAATGAAACAAATATATCGTTGCAAGTAATAACTTCCTTAATGTATTAACAAAACTTTCAATAAACACAAAATCAAACGTCATTTATTAAAATTATGTTGTGAATCAGCACTTTTCGAAACTCAAAACTCAAAATTACGTAAGACCAGTCTCTCGAAACGCACATCTTTCACCACTTCTTTAGCTAAGAAGAAGTGGCGCAACATATTTCCACAGCAGCACAGCTGTCTGTCTGTTCAGTTAATAAAAAAAAGATTATATACGATAGTACTTCGTAAAAGCAACACACAAAGTTTACGCTGTTCGATTATATTGACAATCGGTCGAAGTGGGCTTCAGATGTCGGAAATATTGCTGCAAAGTTCAGCCGGTTAGTAATCCTGCTATAGACGTGTGATACCCGCGTCTATGTTATTGGTCTTACATGCTAGTTCAAACAGGTGTTCGGAAATGACCGTTTTTTTAGGGAAACGTGGACTATGAAAATGTTTGTATTGATTTGGCTATGAACATAACATAACATCACGCCTGCATTCCTCGAAGGGTTAGGCAGAGGTGCACCTATAGTACACCTACATTTCGCACGTTCCATAATGAAATGGGAAGTATTGAAAGTTCTCCGACGAGTGTGGCCATGATACTGGCTTACCTGACTGGTTAATCTTTTAGAGGTATGAGGAACGAGATGTAAACTTCACTCATCTCGTATAGAGCAGGAGGGTCCTCTGACCTAACGGGTGTCATTTCTGGTGTGAAACTTCCCGACGATTGGTGTCGGAAAGTTGTTTCGCCGCTTGCCCGATGCAGGACTTGCGTAACGTCAGTGTGACGCGTAGTTCGCATGTGGCGATGTAGATGTCGCCACAATCTTTTCACTTTCTTTTTGATGGCCCTGCGCCTGATCCATCTCCGGTTATGACGGATTGCCGTGCCGAGACGAGAGAGTGCACCTGTGTCTGCGCACACACTTGAGCAATGTAATATTTCCAGCGGCGACGGCTGGTCTCCGCAGAGATTGGTCACCATGGCCGAAATTCGATCTGGAGGACTATTCATTTTTTAGGGTTCCGTAGTAAACAAGGAACCCTTATAGTTTCGCCATGTCCGTCTGTCTGTTCGTCCGTCTGTCTGTCTGTCTGTCCCCCGCTTAGCGCAAAGACTGTTAGTACTAGAAAGCTGTAATTTGACATAAGTATACATACTAATGACGCCGACAAAGTGGTAAAATAAAATCATGAAAAAATTTTTTTTTTTAGGGGATCTCCCCTACATGTAAAGTGGGGATATCTTTTTTTTTTCGTCTATCCCATGGTGTGGGGTATCGGAAAGCTCGTTCAAAAATATTGTGAGCTTGTTAAAACCATTTTTGGATTGAAGGATCCGTCTGCTTATTAAGCTTAAAAGTGCTAATTTTTGTCAGAGTCAAGTGTCCCCCCCCTGCCAGCTAAACGGTAAGTTCTGGATATGTGGAAAAATTTACAGTAGTATATAACGAAATTAAAAGAAAACTATCACAGCTAAGTAGGCTCTACTAGTTAACGAGTAATTATCGACCAACTTAAATTTGCAGTTGCAAAAACATGTTCTACCATACATTTTGTATGGGAGAACATGTTTTTCAACTACAATGTTAAGTTTGTTCTTGGGATAAGTTCATCCCAGCTACGGAACCCTTCATTTTGCGTGGTCCGACACGCACTAGGCCGGTTTTTTACTATTCTCACGTCGCTCGCTACACACACGAAGGAAACAGAATTCTCAATAAACAATAAATAATGTACAAGCTATCCCCCATTTTGGAGCTATAGTAAACACGGCTCTCTAATTATTGTCGGCTTTTAATAACTCGTGATACTTTTTACGCAGTACCCATATAAACAAAAAGCAATCAAATAGATTGCTTGTTGCGCATTGGTTACGCTGGTTACGTAGTACTACAAATGGCACAAAAATGTAGGTTATTCAGTGTCAGACAACAACACTGAAATGACATCCCACTACGCATAGGCATTCAAAAAGTAATCTAAAAACGTACAGAGACTGAACATCCCCATCTGTCATTCTGTGATGAGATGTCACAACTTAAATAAGCTTGCTATAACGGATTATATCTCGGCTCGAGTTTATTTTTAGGATGTATGAGAAATAGTAAGGAATAAAAATCTTACCTACGTGTAGGTCATTTAAATACATATACATAGCACACAGTATGATCTGGCGGTCTCTTACCTAATGTAAGGCAATATTATCAACCCAAGGTAGGCTTATGGAGTTTTTTGCCTATTTTTCTCCATACGAAAAAACCTTTTGGAACGAGCAACTAGAATCAATTATATTTTATTGTAAATTGTAATATTCATAAACGCCTTTTAATGACCTATTTGAAATAAATTATATAACTTTGAACTTGCCAGGATATGACTTTAAGCTCATTATGTTGAGCTGAGCTTACCACTAAAAAGTTGGTTCACCACTCATCAATCTATCCTACCTACACTACTTTTAGATAACTACGAGAGCGTTCGTCTAGCGCAAGTTTTGTTGACTTTCAGACAGATGAGATGCTTTCCACCCTGACTTATTGCTTACCAATGCTTACTCGTTAAGTGTATGGAAAACCGATATTTCCTAAAGGCACGACGATGTTTTAACGAATCAACTTACTGTTACCGTCGCAGATCGACTCAATAAAGGTGCTGCTCCACTGCTAAGCTACGCACGTGTACAGTCACACACAAGCATACAATACCTACAGTTACGCAAAATTCTTTTTTTTTTTTTTCAATATACCAAAAAAAATGCGAGTTTGAGAAAGACCTAATTCTTAGTTCTCATCTGTTTTCGATAATGCCTAATATGTTCGACGTTAGTATCACCATAAAATATCTATCAATACTTTAAGAGAAAATCGCTATTAAATCTTGCGTGTAGGTATTTACATAATCCTCGTGACTGTTCTTCGCTTCGTAGATACATACATAAACTCACGACTCTTCCCATGGGGGTAGGCACTAACTACAGACTACTTCTTAGTTTTGTTTTATATGTAAACGATCCACGTCCCCGCTACGCACGAATGCGGCTAGCAACAAATGAACCGCATAGCTGACGTAGTAAACCTCTCCGTGTACAGCCTAAATAACTGTGGACGGTCGAGTTTACGAAGTATTCGACTTGCGGAAACAAATGAGATCATTTACATATACATGATACATTTACATATAATGTATAGGCTTGAGTTGACTTCGAGTTTGTCTGGTGTGTCGTAATGATGGACGCGAATTTGAAACTGTTGGCAATTAATTATTAATAAGTATGTACATGATTTTCGATATTTGAATGTTTTGATATTGATGCCATGCATGATGAGGAAAAATGTGTGAAATAAGAAAAAGTGAAAACTGTTTCACTTTTTCCTCTTTCACACATTTTTCCTAAACTTTGTAGTCTCATGGGGTCTCATTTTTCAACTTCCCTTTACCTGACTAGTTTAGCTATTTAAAAGTATGCTTGCTTCTGACGTTGGTTGACGTCGCCATCACGCTGCGTAGACGCTGCGTTTGCGTTGCATAGACGCTGCAAGTGAATGTATACAAAACAACTTTGCGTAGACGTCACGTTACCGCAGCAGTTACGTTTGACGAACACCTACGAACATTACGTTGATCATTTTGTTAGTTTCATTAACAAAATCGATATTTCTCTTAATATTTACAACATCAACGCTCCGAAGCCTCTCAAATCATTAAATGGTAATTTACTCAAGAATTTCTAAATATAGCTAACTGGGCAGAACTTATTAGTAGCTTTCCAGTGAAGCTGTAAAAATCTCATTACCTACATAAAATATACCCGGTATCTAACTACAATAATAAAATATAATTATATTGTCAACTTCAATGTACATATTTATAGGTAGATGTAGGTGTTATGTCCACGAGACCATACGTAATTTAATGATAATTTGTTAAAAGGCAAAAAAACTTATGACATATTATCATCCTGAAAGCATTTGGCTTGAAATAGGATATACGGTCTAGTTACTCCCTGGTACACCAGTTAATGTGGAAGTAATTTCTACTGACTTATATGAGCCTGTTTAATGTCTTCTGATAATGAGTATCTTTTAATTATCTTTACCGTCGTAATAAAATATCATGTCCATATAACATGCTTGGCAGAATATTAACCGTATACCATGTCAGGAATATTTGACGTATGAATGTGGATGGCTATTGCGCGGCTCGTGGCTAAGGGAGAATTTCCCCAACAAAACTGAACACGATCAGCACATTAACCACGTTTAAGAGCTGTCATTATTTTCCTTGGAATATTGACACTGACAGCTCTTGAACTCGGTTTAGATGTGCTGATTGCGTTCACTGTCATTGGGGAAATTCGCACTAAATGATTACAGCCGCACGGGTCGATCGAAGGTTAAGTTACGCTTGCCGGGGTCAGTTTATGCATGGGTGACCATCCATCATATTTCGAGATTCCCACCGTGCCTCGGAAGGTACGTGAAGCCGTTGCTCCCGACTGTCATTCGTAGATTTTTGACAGTCGACGTCAGACTTTTGAGCTTCTGACTACCGTAAGGTAGTCAGAACTTCAAAAGTCTGACAACCAGTCTTGCCAAAGGTTACCGTGCTACCCAGTCACTGGGTTGTCGAGGTCAGATAGACAGTCACTCCACGTCAATTACTGGTATTCAGCTGCATCCGGTTAGACTGGAAGCCGACCCCAACGTAGTTTAGAAAAGGCCATACGTGCCATAAATGGCTATTAGAGTAGGGGAAGACCAAACAAACGATTATGACTAGAAAGGGGGTGAATACTAAGATCACTATTTAATTGGACTAGCAGACATGGAAGAAGGTAGGTATGCTTTGTGACTCTAAATTGGTGTATAATAGGGTAGGATGGTGACAAAAATATGCAGGTGTCTATGTTCGCCATTATTTTGCCACATATACGAAACAAAAAAAAAACAACAAAAAAAAGTTTTTAGCCTTTTTTTTTTTTTGGTATTTATACTTTACAGTCGCTGTAAAAAAATTAGCTCTGCCCAAGAAACGAAATTCGTACAGTGCCTGTATCCACCCGACTCAGCCTGGTCGGGTGGTTACGGCACTGTACAATTTTTTTTCTGCTTTAAGATCATTTTTTTTATTATCGATAACATCGACTTTAAAGTTAGACTAATCAACTACGAATTTTGTTTCTGGCCTATAAAGGGTTAAACAAATTGACAGGATTGTCATTACAACTGTAACAGATCTAAATGAATAACATGTCCACAAAAGTCACTAATCACGAAATACCATATTTGTCAAATAAATACCATGTTCCTTATTGTCTACACACGGTGCCCTCAATTCCAATTATCACAAAGACTAATCGAACAAAAGTATATTAAATTATAGTTCTTTTCTATTTCCATCACATGTTCATAGTGACGTGTTACCACATGTTATCGATTAGCAAACCACGGCGATTCACAGAAACACTGTTTAAAAATTATTTCCTAGGAATTTCTATAATAACCCTATATTTAGTTTCCTTTTTATAGCTAAAGTGGAATTGAAAGCTTTCTTTGTTGTAAACAATTGTGTTATCTTTAATATTGAGGTTTAAATTTTATAATTAACTTTAATTTTTCTAGGGCAGACCGATTAGGCTGACCTAAATTAGTAATGCTATACCTGTCAGTGATACCTATAGAATACATCATTCAATTCATTTCCATACGTGAGTCGTCGACGCCCCATTGGTCTTAGTGCGGATTTCACCAATGAAACTGAACACGATCAGCACCTATAAACCGCGTTCAGTTGCATTAGTGAAAACCGCCCTTAATCATAAAACCGATTATACCCACTGAAACAACCTAATGTCTTTCCAATTCCTTACCTTCAACACTAATGGTCTTAACGATTAACATTAAACCCATATCTAAACATAGACATGCAAAAAAATGTTATTTCTACTTACAGTCGGTTTGGCATTTGTGGCATTACTCCGGCTTTGAAGAATTTTGTAGCAACTTTTTCCCTTTTTGTGTATCTGAAAATACACAAAAAGACAATGAACCTGATTTATGACAGCCATTGCGGAAATGCTAAAGATTCTTATCATTTGGCGTAGATCTATTTTATTACCTAAAATAGTTCTCCGCCAAATGATAAGAATCTTTAGAATTTCTTCATCTTTAGCCTTGTTTACTTGCACGTGGTAGAAGCCGCAGTTGCTTACTATGAAATAATTATCTAAATGTCAATCAAGTCAGCCTATCGCAATCTACTGCTGGACATAGGCAGCTCTCTCCCAAGCCGTATCACAACACCATCAGCAGTCTGCCCTTCGTCACCTTTTTAAGGTCGTCGACGTATTATAGATACCTATGCGAAAGTTCCTACTCCATTACAATTATTTCAACATGGCAACTTTCTAAATAATAACCTAACTGCCTTTCCTCCTTCAGTGACGTTTGCGCCGCTTCAAACAAATCTGCACAATGTTTTTCCATTTATATATTGCACCACCGGTCAGGTCCCGCTGATGAATGATTCGACTTTGATCGATGTCTCGTTCACACGTTTCACAGGAACCGAAACAACTGTTATGACCTTCCACGTATCTGATTGATTGCTTCCGGAGTTTCGCGGTCGCCGCGCCTTAACAAAATCGCTTGGATTCTATGTAAGTTACTTGAGAATGGAAAGGCGCGGGCTATACAGCATGTATCAGTAAATAACCAGCCGTCCTATGGGCCGAGTAGGTATTGAAGTTTTGTATGTTGGTCCCATGAACGATAGTTGTTCAGTTTGATGGTCTGTACAACACCCTTCTGATACATGTTGTATATGCGAGCTATTCGTACGTATCGAAATATGATGCGTAGTCATTTGCCAGGTTGCCTCAGTGCAATTATCACTAGAAACTTCTTTGAACGTACCTAGGTGCTGTTTTTGCAATTAAAATAGGCTAGTAATAAAAGCATCGAAAAAAATATTAAAATATGAGCATACTCAATATATGACTGCTTTAAATACTAAACTTCCGATAACATATGTTCTGCTAAAGTAATCGTTTTCTTAGGTTTTATAGAAACCAGCTTAATTTCTACTATTGGTTAGAGAATAACTTTTTAAACTCTCAATTTGAATGAAAATAATGAGAAAAAAATCGGAAATTCATTTTAACACAGCTTAATTAGTATTACAGTCAGTAACAGATCGCTGGAAGTTAGTTATTTTTTTCGGAAGCTTTATTATTTCCCAAAAAATAATATTTTTAAACTGTTCCACCGAACCGCACTTATTAAATTTTGTTTCGGTGCCGTAAGTGGAATAGCATTGATAGGTGCCATTCAAATTGGTGCTGTGAGTGGAATACCTCGTTTATGCTGCTCATCCTGAGCAGCTCAGGATGTCAGGCACTTGGCCATATTACATCTTCTTTTGCTTATCTTATGCATCTACGTTTATATTGTTGCAGCATCTTCCAGCAAGATCTTTTGATAGCTAACTTCTTGAGTTTCCTATACTTAGGTACGTCGTGACCTTTACTTTCATGTTAAATGCAACGTAGAACATCAGTATTAATGTCAAAGTACATTCTTAGTTGTGACATTTAATGAGGACTTTGATTATCCGACCACGAGATGAGAGTGACGGGCGCCGAGCGGGCTTCACTGTCAAAGGTGGACCATTAAAATTTTGACTGTACTGTGTGTAGTGTGTGTGCTTTATTACTGCATGCAATAACGATGTATGCATCAGTGTAGACATTCTACGTTCCTTGCTCGTGAATATTGTTCTTATATAATTTCCTAACTTATACTAATAGAGGTTTTTGTTAAAAGGTAAATAATTCCTATTCAATTGTATATTGTGTTCAATTTGTATAGCTAATTCAAGCGATTTCAACGCTTCTATTATAATCTAGTGATTTTTTCTAAAAAAACACGAATTTGTATACAAAAAAAATGTTTTGAAATTGGCATGGTTTCACTTTTTACACCTTAATACACAAAGGAAAATGGAGAAGCCTCAAGGAGCACTTGGAAAAGGGAACAGAATCGAAACAAAAACATTGTTTCTTTTGGCGCCTAACTTTAAAACACCATTCAACACCGCCAGCGAGCGGCCAGTCAAAGTACTTAATCCGATTTCTACAAAGTTCCCTTAGTTCTTTCTGCTGATAATATTTATTTTTACTCGTTTTTTTAACGAGTAAGTCATAGAGCACATTGCTAAAGTATTTTGTGCTGTTTTGTGTTAATTATTTATCGACCTTAATAACCTCGTTTGATTTACTTAATTATTATTTAAGTAGCAAATAAAACAACATGGTTTATAAATCACAATACGACAATATTATGTACCTAACTAATGCAGTATTAAGTTAGTATGATTAAAAATTAAATTGTCCATAATTATAAAGTAAGTACCAAAAGTCTTAAAAACTATGTTAGTATTGTAGCATTCTCGCATAAATTCACATTAAAATAAAATGAAATCCATTATAAACAAAGGTTGTAATTAAAAGCAGAAATAATATTTTATTTATTTTGAAGTATTTTAATCACTTCTAGCCTTAAAAATATATTGAAAACACCTGCGCTGAAAATATTTATCTACACGAAAGTAAAATGATAGCAAGCACCTACGCACTTTATGTCTAAATTATTTATAGATCACCCCGAACACGTAGCGTTCAACGCATTCACTGATCACATCGGCTAATTACAGCGGTTAACCAGCGCACACTTGAATTAAAAGCTTATTTGTGGCACATTAGGCGAGGACCCATCACCGGCACGATATTGCAAATGAAACTGTGAGTCAGATTCTATCCTCATTATCTATTCAAAAACGTTAAAACGTTTGCAGTGAGCATCTATAGGGGCCTATGGTCAACAGTGGTTGGACCAAAATACTGATCTGAATGATAAATATCGATACAAATTAATAACGAGTGTCTTTGGTTATGGTCTGCTATCTAGAACAATGCTCAATTTTGAATCTCGAATTCAAATGATAGATGTAGATCATAACTCAAATCTAAATTTAAATAAAACCTTATGACTCATTGCAGTATCGTTCTAGAATAGCTCACCAAGAAATTGCTTGAAGGCAATGATGTATTTGAAAACCGATCACGTACCTATTTGAAAAAGTTTGATTGATGGCTGGCCAGCCATGTTTAGGTAATGATCATGAATTGCAGAATTTACATATTCTGAGATTTTTCAGTTTTTGCGACCAGTTTATTTCTTCTAAACCCCAGCTGGATCCAGTCACGCAAAAACAATATTTTATTTCAAACCTATTGCCCGAATTCAGATTTTTATAACAAAGGTATGTATTAAGTAAAATACAACAGCTTTTTTGACCACATCTTTAAGGCCGCGATGTCATTGAGATAACAAAAACAATAAAAACGAAAGTGTCACTGATATCTTACAACGAAACCTTAATTTATTTTGCATAGCAGGTAGGAATAGTATCCGGACATAAATCGGTATGAACATCGACTTTAAAAATTAAGAAACAATAATGTTGTAATTTTTTTTTCCCCTCTCTTTTTTTTGTATTTGCATAAGCAATTTATAAATATTATAATATGACGAATCTAACGACACCTCATATGTTAAAATCCATCAAGCCGTTTAGGCTATAGAGCGTGCCAAAGTATTAGACATACTTACATACCATACATACTCTCGAAAAACATTACCCTCCTTCTGGGGCAGTCGGGTAAACAGAGGAGGATAGGTTATACAAGCTCCGCAAGTGGGACGTCAAAACATGGCTAATTATCCTTGATAAGTATCGTCTTGTCTCTTTTTCGCTCCAGATAATTACGACATGCCGTCCCACTTCCACGTGTCATAGATAATAGTATGACAATGTGCCGTTTTTGATGATGGAATGTTGGGTAGGTAACCTATGTCCCTCTTTTTAATTAAATATCGTCGCACTAGTAGGTATACAGAGGTAGAGAAGACGCTCTGCTGAGCCGAACTTTTTCTAAAGTTCCTTGTGCCAGTTCAAGTATGCCAAAAAAACCTATTAAGATAATTAATTATGTATTACAATGTGTTAAATTGTTCATTGTTTTAGCAGAACATATATTATAATAGGCAGTTGTGGAAATAATGATTGTTCAACGAACAATAAAACTGTAACAGTCATTATTTAATCACAAATATTTGTAACATTGGAAAGTACCTCGACACGTTATAAAATTATTGCAAACAATAAACGGTGTTATAAAAGCAATTAATTATATTTTAACGACGTTCATTAATAAAACAAAGTTATTAACTGCTTGTCATCTGATGCAAGTTTTGAGTATCAACTTAAACTTTGTGATTAAGCATTATATTATTATATTGAGCAAATAAAGCGCGCCTAATGCGATAGAATCGCAGTTTGAAAGATATTATTAATTACATTTAGAACGAGATTTTTGATTCGGTTTGTCGGTTTTCATCCAAAGGACTTAGCGACTTCATCAATCAGGTCCTGAATAGGAGCGGTAACATCAGGTTTCGTAAGTAGTAAGAAACGTATGAAATTTTTAATCGCTGACTTGTTCACATCGCTCGTCGCCGTCGCGCACTCGCTGCTCATTTCTCGCCAACTCGCTTTTAGTTGCTAGCTCTACTCGCCGGCAGTGGGACAGATCCCTGAAGTAAAAAGGAAAATATTTGCTCTCGACCAGTCATCTTCTGCTCAGCTTCCGTCAGATTAATTTTAATTAAAATCCAATCAAACCACCGCTGCAAGTGACTTTAATCGATGATATTGCCTCGAGAAAGAGATCACGATAACGTATTAATATTTAACAGGTTAGAAAGAGTTAAATCCTGTGTCTGATAAATACACATTCATTAGGTATTTTCAGTTGGTTATAGCTGTCTAAATTTTCTTGCCCGTTCTTTATAATAATCTATTACGCTTTGGAATGGGCAACTGGCTTGATAGCTTCATCTTTGTAACCGACCGATCCCTCGACAATTCAAAAATGCCTGAATTGGTTTAATTTAAATAAATGCTTTGTTATTGAGATTGCGTCTCCTTTAAAAGCGATGGTAAGATGATTCGAAATACTTAAGGATTGAAAATCGAAGAAAATGCGATTTTAACTTCAAATAAGAATCTCAAAAACCTTCAATTTTTCTGGTACCTCCTCGGTTAACAATAGTTATTTTTCCTTTTCGCGAGTTTTTCTCATATTTTGCCACTCCTTCACGTACAAAAAAAGAAGAAAAATAACAACAAAATAGTTTTATAATTCAAGATTTTTGGCCTTCGTCGACTAATTTCCCAACACTCTAATATACAATAGACGACCATGTAACAGCTGATGGCATCGTTATACCATATTTAATGAGAAAACAATGATTCAGCAAGCAGCAATCAATACTGCTCCTAATGAAGTTCCTTGTCTAACGAACGACGTCATGCACTGGCACACAACATGTACGTAGTGTTGCCACTGAGAAAATTAATTGCCTGCGCGTACAGCACCGTGCCGTGGAAATGGGACATAATTAGTCGGCATATTTGGATGTAGGTAATCATTATTGCTATAGTGATGTATTGAAATTAAGATATAAGTGGTTTTAATTATTTAATTGGCGATCCTGAAAATTATAGTAAACATTTGCCATGTTTTTGCAACTTTTCTTGTAAAGAATAGGATTTTTACACACAACCGATAAAATTCCTGAGTTTCATTTATAAAAAAACGCATAAACGATCTGAAAACATCATCAGTATTATTGTAGAAACGGTGCGTATGTTTATTATCCTAACATTATTATGTAAACTCAAGTAACACGCCACTTAAGTTCATGAAACTAGTACTTCCTATACGTCTCTTTACTTAACTCTTAATATGATAGACAAGAAGATAGAAAGCTCTAATAAACCACTGGACCATAGTAACTTATATCATTTAACATTTGACGAAACTGAAGGAGTTACTATAGTTGGGAAGTGGGAACAGTTGAGTGACCCAGTTCCTTGATGCAAGTAGTTGTCAACCATTCACTTGGTATTTGTCCACCGCGGAACTTGTTTCCTCCAGTTTGTCTTTTGTTTTCAACTCTGGTCAACTTTGGATGTATCTATTAATTGATATTGTTAATGACGTATTGAGTGTCGATTGTTTTTCTGGAGTTATAGTTAGTTCTGAAAATAAACTTGCTTGTTGCTCCTCTTCTGTGGGTCTAGCACGAAAGCACGAAGTAAACGTAACTTACATGCGATCGATTTTTTTACCGAAAATACCTATCCTATATAGATGTTTTGTGAATTTTGGTTTTTATGCGACATAACATCACATTTATGAATAAAGTCTTCAATCTAGACAAATTTTAATATTAATGCGAAACGAGTATTTCCAATTCAAAAATCGGTTTTATTTATCGTGTGTTCGAGCTGGGCCTTATGTTTTCTCAATTTAGAGGTCTTACGAAATGGAACAGCTACTACTTCGCCCGTTCGTGCTGGTGATGTTCGTGAAATATAATAGAAAACATGTTAGATTTATCTTTAGAAATCTCAGCCCATGGCGAAAATTGATTCGACAGCTCATGAAAATATCTATTTATCATTATTTTACGAGGAATGAACATGTACTTTAGTATATTACCAACGTCGTCTAGATAGTAAATAGTGATACGATCAAGTCATTAGTCGTTTCCCCCGAGACGTATCACAAAGGCATGGAACATAAAAGGTACCTCGTTCCACCGGTAATCCTTAAACCATCTTTATATTCTCCAGATGGCTGACTTTTAGAGCATTTTAGGTCTTATGTCATAGGTACATGTGTATAAAATAAAACATGATGATGTAATGGTAATAATGTTAAAGTTTCACCACATTGTATTATAATGTACATCCAAATCAATCTGCCTAGCCTTTTCCTAACAATGTTGGGGTCGGCTACTAGTCTGACCGGATGCAGCTGAATAGCACGAGCTCTGGGTTAGCCATGGTGGCCATGGTGGTGGAACTATTAGAAACCATGGCTTTTAATAACAATTAAAAAAACATAGCATTTAATGTCTTTACACGCTCTTTTATTATCAATTATTTATCTACAACAGTGACCAGTACGCTTTTTTGGAAAGGAAGAACAATATTCATTGTATAAATGGTAAACATAGTTAAATGTAACATCATCAGTACATACAAACGATATGGAATCTCGTCGAAAACGCGCCAGATACATCTCAAGTCCAAGCCTCGCTATAAAACAGCCTTAAAAAGTTCTAAAAACGATTGTAAAAACGACTTTCAATTGTTTATACTATTTATTTGAAAAAAAGAAACCTCTTTTATGAGTTTGTTATTGTTTTCATTAACTTTCGACGTCTATAAAGTTCCAAATAAACAAGAACATTAAAGTGGAGATACTATTGTGATAAATGCATATTCTTACTGATTTTCATTTTCAAATATCTTTATTTACCGTAATAAAATGCAATTATCCTAACATGACCATGACAACATGTGACATCTACCAACCCGCGCTGGGCCGGCGTGGTTGATTATAGCCCACTCCCTCTCGAAGAAAGGAGGCTTGTGTCCCAGCTATGGGAAAATTATAGGCTGATTATGGATGCATTATGTACTTATCCTAAGCCACATTAACATATAAAATTGAGGCTCTTTATGACAATGACGCAAATTGTATAAAGAGTCATTATTTTACTGAGAGTCCACCCACCCTCAGGTTATCTCGCTCACACCATACTACTCGCGGACTGAGTGCGAGCGAGACGGAGGCGGCAACAAATCGGAAAAAGTTTAGGTAATTCCTTTTTACGGCGAAAATAATGGTAATTTCAAAAAAATAAAAAAACATAGTCGCTTCTTCATAGTTAGTTCAGTTAGTGGGCCAAGTTTCATGATCTAATTTGAAGTATTTTTTTAATAGCAGCGGTTTATTGTTCGGTTTGGAGGGAACTTTGGATTTTTTTTCTATCGAGAAAATTTTATGAAATCGTGTTTTCGGCTAACAAAGTCGCTAACATTAATCCTCAACTTTAAATATATATTAAATTTATTTCAAAATTAATGCTGCAGTAGGGTTGACATAACGGCAGATCTTGCTAAGCAATTTGACGACATATAGGCCAACAATTATTTAAGTAATTTGCTGATCGCACGGTGTACGTTTGTAAATACTGGCAACCGGGCGACCAGTCCAGACCAGAATATGCTTACTGAACGCTTTCGCGTAGCTCATCAATATTCCAGAGTTGGATAAGGTAGTGATCAATCATGTCTTGAGCGTTAGAACATGGTTTCATTAGTGATATAGTCTACTAATGTCTTGGCATGCATTCTCACAACCGTGTATCTTTCGTTACTAGCTATATGAAATGGATAAAAGGAAAGTAGAATGTAGATTTGCCCATTATAATACCACGTTCGATCAGTTTGCGTGCATTTCCATATGTATGAATGCACTTTACTAATGTATTCTCCCATATCTCATGCATTGTGGAGCAATGGTCCACACTGAGCAGTCTTGCATCACTTTAATATATTCAACAAAGAAATATGTCTGGCACAAATATCGTAATATTTTTATTTGTGAATGGAACAGAACAATTTGCATTTGTTTCGAGAGAAAAGAACGAAACATATCCCTGTTTAGAACACAATCCTGTAGTCAATTTATGCATGCTTGTCCCACAAAGAACTCTGTATTTCATCAACACGGGACTAATTCGCCCTGCGCTGTAATTCCCTTGAAATTTGCATCTTAATTACTCTCATTCCCAAAGCACTTTTTATTTCTAAAGAGAGCTCCTCATTGCCCTCAAAATTTTAGCATTATATGCGGCATAACATTATTCAAATTCATCTTCAGTCAATTTTAAATATTTTAAACTCCAACTTAATTAATATGCAATTAACTTTGGAAATGATAACTTGGGAAGACAAACATTTTGCCGGTTCCAAGTAAGAGATGCTTAAGTAAATACTTAGATGTTGTAATAGACCGTAGTTTTAATGAGTTATTCCACATTAAAGGCATCAAGGTTATATTGCCAATAAAATTAAAAGTCGTAATTTATTCACCGGTTGCGG
The DNA here is from genome assembly GCA_914767815.1 of Eupsilia transversa. Classification (NCBI taxonomy): domain Eukaryota; kingdom Metazoa; phylum Arthropoda; class Insecta; order Lepidoptera; family Noctuidae; genus Eupsilia; species Eupsilia transversa. Next base: position 6,555,589 of record OU611893.1, on the reverse strand, counting down.
TTGCTCCTGACACTTTACCGACACTCTTCTTGAAAAAAAAACTTGTTTAAGGAACTCGATTAAGTTATGGATTTATTTCGCGGCTGCAGAGCACGCCACGACAATATAATTATTATGATTTCTCTACATTTCCAGATTTTTTTATTGAATTTTCACGTAATCGAGTTAGCTCGGCATTGCAAATGCGACAAGTACTACTTATCAATACCCAATTTTGTCAAAATTATTATCCAATGTTTTAAGATGAAAACCAATTATTCCAATGCCAAAATTATTTTTTTTTTAATGCAAAACAACTACAAAGGACATGTTTTCTGCCTACATTACCATAAATCACATGCAGAACTTCCACTCGAAGACGAATCGACGAATCGAGTTTTATGACAGGATCAAAATATTACATCAAATATTTACTTAAGAAAAAGCTGAAGGGAATAACAAGAATTCAATATTTTGATGGCACTTTTTGAATATTTAGTAGTCAGCAAACGTGATGGAATGGTGTTCCATTAATTTTGACAGGTCTACTCAATGACTCGGCACAATTGAATTTCAATTAAATGAGTTAACGAAGAAAGAACTTGAAATTTTAACAAGCTCCTTCAGCATTGCCAGTTTTATCAGGCAGTAATTCTAAAATTAAATCAGAGAGCTTTATAACTAAAGGGTGGAGTTATTCACTGACTCAATGCCTTGCCTCGACCTCGATAAACCAATGTTTTATGTCACAAATTTTGCGAACACTCAGCATAATTTGGCAAGGAACGATCACTAATCTTTTTATAGTGTTTCTTTGCTCCAAGCGTCTATTATTTTCACTTAAAAGAAAAGCAATAAAGTCCCAGCAGCAGTATGTTACACGCAAACAAAAGTGAAATTTCTCAGAGATTTTAGGAAAAAAAATGGTGTAAAAAGAAAATCATTGTATCGAGGGGAGCGAATTCACTTTCCGTTTTATGAACAAGTCTATTACGTTGTTTCAGACCTTTGGCGTGAGGCGACACGGTGGAACACGTGGTAAATGGGATTTTCTACTTTGCATAATGTTTGCTATCCTCTCGTAACGGGGTAGGCGCCACGGTACGTAGCTGCGTGCCGTTTATTGCTGTTTTATTTCATTCACGAGAAAACCAACATTTTACGGCTGTTTTATGGCGGTTGTGACTCAAATTCTATAGGTTTTTTCGTTATAATGACGGCTATTCATTTCGCGGCCGCGACACCACTTACCGCGAAATTAGCTCGCGGGTATTTGATATCGTCTATTATTCTTTTTTCTAACAAAAATTTGTTTAAAAGTTCATAGAACTTGTTATTTGCGTTTGTGTTATTTATAGCTCTCCAAGGCATCGGGTTGATAACTCATAGGTAAGCCTCTTATTTGTTCTGCCACATTTGCCTCCTGAGATTAGGTTCTCATGCACGTATAGCTGTCTCACTATGTCTTTGAATAGGTATCCGTTAATTGCATTATGCAAAGTACCTTCGAAATTAGTTTGAATCATGAGAAGCGTCCTTAATTAGACACAAGATACGTACATTTGGGGATAGTATCTTTAATTTATGTACTTTGGTGATAGTCAGCAATTTGTTATTCGTATTCTTAATTACTCTGTACGAGACTCATCATGATATTTCTCGAACAGTGATTTGAAAAGTTAAAATACGATCATTTTGTTTACAACGGATGCTTCCAATTTTGAATATTACGATTCCTAGTTTTGATCGTACTGTTTAGGTACTACATAAGTCTCCTTTTTGATCACGTTTCATACATACATAAACTGACGCCTTCTTCCAATGGGGGTAGGCAGAAACTTCAGGTCGGAACCTGTTACTATCCTTGAATACTATCCTTATGCTTCGCTTATGTTCATACATCCTGGTCATACACGCAAGCCGCCGCACCGTTGCGAGTACTTCGCATCTGACCTTTCTGAAGAATATCACCAATAACGTCACTATATTATTATGTCCTGCTAGGGCGTTGTGTTATAATCGTCTTTCATTCATCCCCTCAACATGACCAAACCATCCAAGCATAGTCTTTTAAACTTTGATCACTACACATCTTCTTTTTATCTCCTTCCAATAATCACTTATTAAACTTCTGAGGCAAGAAACTGTGATCACGTAAATTATCCATAACGGTGACAATAGATGAGCCTAATATCAGTTATTATCGGCGAAACTAACGCTCCTGTAATAACAGGGACTGGTCTATTAGGGCGCCATTATGCGAGAGTTCTACTGTATTTATTAGGCACTTGATGGCAATGACTTGTGACTATATCACTTTATTTGGGACTTATAGGTGTTATTAGTTAGACTAGGACTGGAGATAAGGTGTTATTAAACATAGACTTTTATTATTGAATGCTTAATAGAAAAGGAAGTATTTTTTTATTTCAAATGAAAGATTTCAGCAAACATCTCATATAGGTATGTATTTAAAACACAGTCCCTAGATACCTACTGAAATATAACTTACTAGGTATAACAGGTTATTAAAAAAAACAATTAATTAAGTACTTAAGATTGAAACAGTGTAAATATACTACAATATAATAAACATAAACTGAGTACCTACTTAAGTATAAAGTAAATATAAACGGTATAACATTACGTATACGATTATTTCATGAGGTTACAAAGCGTTCTGTTACCAATACTCTCTCACAAACTTGTTCAGAAACCTTAAAATGAGAGTATAATAATTACATTTCTATTAAACACATTTCACCAACCTAGAAAATATTAATTAGTACACAAACTTTATTTTCCGGTTGGCCAATAATTTCTTCGTGGTAAACACTGAGGTTACTGTTATAATAATAATTAGAGCTTGGAATATTTATCACGCAAGCCTGTACCTACTGTTGTTATTTAATTATGGAACACATTACATGAGAAACATTCATTTTAAACGTGTAGGTTATTGAATAAGTTCATTAATTTTATAAAGGCTAGGCGTGTTTATTTCTTCAGTATTTTATAGGCTGTTTTTTTTTCTTTCACGCATCAAGCGTTAAGAGGATTGGCTGAAGCTCTTTATGATGACTGTTTTACCTTAGAGTTAAGACCTCCTGAATCTACTTACGGAGGAGGTTTTTGGAGGATTGAGGATCAGTAGCGGATCTTTACGGGATGCTCTGATGATTAGCGTCAATGTAGCAATTTCTCGTTGCTAATTGGTTATTGCGAAGTTTGACGCTTATAGGAGGGATTGGTCCATATTAGCTCAGGATCGAGTTGAGTGTAAAAAGGAAAGGGAGGCGTTTGTCCTGCAGTGGGGCAATACAGGCTGATTATTATCATTTCCTTTATTTGATTTATATGTTTAGGTATTTATAAAAACATTTTTTTTTAATAGCCCACCGGTATCGGGAACCGGCTCCAAGCAACCGGTGGTCAAGGCTCCTAACCTTCTAACTAAGGACTACTTCTAAGGACCGCTTTCTGGATCAAATCCTTGATCCAGCTACTTACCGAGAGCCTCCTCAGGTGTTGGTCGAGGCTCTTGGCTATTATGCCATTGGCCGTCACGACTATCGGCACAATGACCGCTGTATCCACATCCCACAAGTAATCTATACTTATAATAAATCTGTAGAAGTTAAAATTCTGTACATTGAAGACATCAAAAAAAAAAATGGCAGGGGGTATTACTAGACCGACACCGAACCCAAAAATTTGATTAAAAAAAATTTTGTCTGTCTGTCTGTCTGTCTGTCTGTCTGTCTGTTTGTTCAGGCATCACGCAAAAACTACCGGTTCGATTACGATGAAACTTGGTATAATTATTCTTTAATATCCTGGGCACCACACTGGGTACTTTTTATCCCGGAAAAGTACCCTATCCTATGGTTGGGGGGTGTCAAAGTTTGTATGGAAGAATTTTAACGCGCTGTCCGATTAACTCGAAACTCAATATTTATACTTAAACCCAAAAATTAAGAATAACGTGTATCAGGATTTTTCGAAATTCAACCCCTAAAGGGGTAAAATAAGGGATGAAAGTTTGTATGAAAAATCTTATTCCTTGAGGTAATAAACATGAAACTTCGCACGAATAGTTATCTAAATAAATTATAAAGTTTATAGTTTTTTGTTTTTTCTAAATTACCCCCTAAAAGGTTGGGGGTGTCAATGTTTGTATGGAAGAATTTTAACGCGCTGTCCGATTAACTCGAAACTCAATATTTATACTTAAAACCCATGGGGATGTATGGGGTAATTTCCAACACTCACGCGGGCGAAGCCGCGGGCAGCAGCTAGTAAATAAATAAAACAGTCTACAAAGGTCACTGTCAAGCTCAATCAAGTGACCAAGTTCAATGTAAGAATGCACCAGAAGTTTAACTAATTATATAACTAAGGCAGTACTCGGAATTAAACACAATTTATTGACAGTTCCTCTGGTAAATGCCAAATGAAATCGATTGGGGTAACCTTTAGATTAGTTACACAACCACGTTCTTGTATTGAATACGTCATTGGTTATGAGACCTAGACATTAGCAGTTTATCTATAGTCATTTGATCATTAGATCCTTTCACTTACAATTTCACGATAGGTGTTCTTAGGAATAAACAAGTTAAAATAAAAAAATTAAATAACCCTCGACACAAAATAAGTCCTCTAAAAAGAAAAATACACCTCCCCCTACCCCCAACTCCCACCCATTAAATCGATGGATGGATGATCTATACCTAACCTATTCATTGAGACCATTCCAATGTAGGAGCATTGGAATGGTACACGCTACCGTTGCTGTTAATTAGTGAGAGAGTTGGGTATCCTGTGGATTCCAGGTGATGCTGCAGTATCAGTTCAAGCTTACTATGTTCTTCTTATCATTGAAGTAACAGAATACTAAATTTCGAATCGATTATTTATTTTTCTTTGATGGAAAGAAACACCCCATTTAAAATGTGCTGTGTGATAAATATATTGCTATGTGGAGGTCAACGTAATACTGAACCTAATCAGCAACAACGCAAATCTTCACTGATCATGTTCTCCCCAGAAAATTGTCAAAAACGAATTATCTATCACCATCATTAACATAGAACGCACGTAACTGGCTTCGGCCTCATTCCTAATTAATCCTTCTTCAATCACTCCCGAATCCCGTGACTCGTACCGTTCATAACAAAAAAGCCGGTATTCAAAGCGGATGATTAGTTCACCGTAATTAGACCGGGTTCTGAGAAATAGGTTACCCGAACAGGTGGGGCAAAGGATTGGCAAGTAAGGGTTAAGTTCATTAATCATAATATTCGACGTTAGTTCCAACTATCCTCTGTCACAGGTTACCTTTTGTGTGCTTGAGTGCATTTACTTGTGCAAAATCTTGAAAATTGAATCTGAAAAAATTGCTACGATGTACGAAAAAGTATGGGTATGAAAAAAAGTGGGGTTTCTGGCCACCTCCTTTAGAAGTAGGTACCTACTTTTCGTAAATGAGTGTTAGTTCGTTGTTTTTAATGTTTCAAACTAGTTAATATGCTTGACAGTATTTGTCCCAATTTACTGTCAGTGCAGAAGTAAAAGTTCAATCAATTAAAGTTTTCAATTTAGGCATAAAAATCACAAGGTCACAAACAAAATGCTGTAACTAGAAACACCATGATAAACAACACTCTCAATTTAAGTAGAATGACAGCTTTTGATGTAGTTGCCTTGTTAGTCCTTGTTCCTACGGGTTCCTTTATAAATCATGGCAAGGCCCCCCCTTGCCGAAACTGACAGATTTGTTACTGTCTCGCCCGAAATGAGTGGACTCGGATAAAAGACAGGCTGAAGGGGAAAAGAAATGTTCACAATAATTCACGACAGACTAGTTTGAACTGGTGATTGCTGATATTTAATCAAGTAAACAACATTGTTTATTCCTGATTTTATTAGATAATATTATTTGTTGACTTTGGTGTCAAAGTTTCGGTGTCAGGGCAACCGTTGTTCGTTCCATTTACATCAGATTAAACGCGTAAATCAGTTTCAATCTGCGTGGGACGGTGTCGGATCTGCTCGAGTTACCGACGCAATAGCCATGTAAAGACACTTGATCAGACTTGTGAGCTAATTTTGGAGACATTGTCTTAATCACGGCTTTTATGCTGCCCACAGTGTCGTTACTTACTAAATATACAGTTTGTTACGTCATTCGCTGTAATCGACATCGTCCACGCTTATTGTAGACGAATCACAGAATAGATTACAGTACTGGTGAATTTACAGTTACTGTTTAATACTGTACTGTATAACCACGATTAATAAAGGAAGATAAATCAACCACACTTTAAAATTCCTTGAATCTCTTTCAACCTAAACGAGACTATGAAACGTAAACCTCCAACTATATTACTAATTTATCATCATGATGGGCGGTCGTAGATTTATTTTCTCGTGAAAGCTGGGAGTATGCGTGACCCGTCGTCTCAATAATTACTGGCACTCCTCTCGGAGTGAAGGGACACTCAACATCGAGTGAAGTGCACACGAATTACCACTAAATACTACCACGCAACGACGGGATGGATAGGGGTGATGCAATGCCGGATCAAGATGGATGAGTTATTATTCAAGATATGTTTCAACATTTTCCTTATTTTCCACAGACATTTTAGATAAAAGTTAGTGAGGAGCTCGTGGCTAAGTAATAACAGCCGCACGGGTCGATCCATCAGGTTAAGCTGCGCTTTCCGGGGTTGTTCCATGGATGGGTGACCATCTTTACATACCGAGACTCCTCCGTGCTTCGGAAAGCACGTTAAGCCGTTGGTGCCGGCTGTCATTCGTGGATCTTTGACAGTCGTTACGAGTCTGGAAAGGGTGGCTTCCAGTCTAACCGGAAGCAGGTGAATACCAGTATTTCACATCGAGCGATTACCTATCTGACCTCCACAACCCAGTAACTGGGTAATACGATACTCCTTGGTAAGACTGGCTGTCAGACTTTGGGGCTTCTGACGACGACGAAATTAAATACTTCAATCGAAACAAAAAACAATATATCGATATACCATTAATCAAACGAAACTATCGATTAACTACAAAACCACTAGCATAAAATACTTGTAAAACAACCCTAGTCGTAACTAGGTACCTAATTACTTCACGTTAGCAGAACGCTCATGAATGCCACTCGCTTTCAACTTTTTGAGTTTTAAACTCGCCTTTCATTGCGAGCACTCTTTGATGGGTGAAGCAGTTAAGAAATTGAATAAAGCGAGCGATATACGTAGGGCGTCACGTCACGTCCGTATTGTGTTTAAACTGTTCATTTTAAAAGTAGATATATATGTTTTGTCTTTTAGAACAGCTAATTGAGTTGTTAGGAAAATATTGCTTTAGTGATAAGACCGCTTTCAATTTAAAATTGTGGAATAGAATATGTTTTCTTACACTTACACTAAAACAATAACATTCATACAATACAATGCTTAATGTTTGAGGTACACCTACCTACCAGGTTCGTTCTAAAAGTATCTCATAAACATGTAAACAAATGGATCAGAAAAGGTACCCGTGGGTGCCAATTTGTAATTCCACTTACAAATTGTGTGCTTTGGTTTCATTGTTTGAATACTTAAAACCGAAATTCTTATTTTAAATCACCTTAAAGATAGTATGTACAAGTATTTATCGAAACTTAAAAAAAAAGGGGGGAAGAGCTCATTGGGCATCAAAAAATTCATCCGCATCGCTGTCGATGGAGAAAGTACCCAAAAGGCTGGCAGCATTGCCGCGTTGGATCGCAATGCTGATCCTTTGGGCTAAGAATAGGCCAGCCCTCTGGTCACGTGTAGAGTCGACCAGCCGCTTGGCGATGTCCCGGAATACTCGATGGGCACTCGGACCCCAAGGCCCTAGTGTTTCAACCCCAAACGGCTCAAACATGTAACTCCCAATAAGGTTGTTGTATTTGCGCCGTTTTAGGTTTTCTGCTCCTGCAGCAGCCGCTCCAGCACAGCCCGCCGTGCTAGGAAGATGGGATGGCGCAAGGGTGTCGACGCAGGTTGCGTCCCACACCAGAGGCCTACCCAACTTCCAGGCCATTATGGTCATTCCGTCTGGCCTCTTCCCATCGTCGCGCGCCAAGCCGTTGGGTTCTAAAACAGCTGGCACCCCGGCGGTGACAAGAGCCCGACGGATGATGTCGTTAATGCTGGCGTGCCGTGCCATCCGGCCAGCACTCTTGCTGCAGGATAGGCCATGGTGTCCGAGGCAGTCGACTCCTTCTCCGCACTGACAGCGATACGGAGCCCCGCAGGGGGCGCCCAGACGCAAACATGTAGCGAGCCGGAATGTAGTGTCACCCAGCATAGTGCCTATGTTGGGTGACGGTAACGCCTGAAGCCAGAGGCCCGACTCCCATTCACCCACAGCCAGCAGGCGCGCACGCTCAGCAGTATTGGTGGACGTATTAATAAGTTTGTTCCGTACCAACCTGCAGAGCGGCTCATCCCACTGTCTCTGGGCGGATGGGTTCTCGGGCTGAACCGTATCCGGACAAGCCACTTTCCAGGCGTTCACTGCATCGGTCAAACATGGCACTTCGGAGTCAACCTGAGAAGGAGCTAAAATTTTTTTGGTTAACTTTTCGGTGCTATGGACCGAGGACAGGAACGCCGGTAGACTTACACTGGAAATTTTGCGGACGCCGAGCCCACCGAAGCGAATGGGTAGTGTGGCTTGCAACCACGCGCGGTCGTCCAATGCCACATTTAAAATGGATGTTAGGGTATTTCGGATAATACTATCGATTTTGTCTAGAAGGTGGGTATGTTTCCATAAAGAGGAAGAGCGGAGAAAATACATAAAATTTGGACCGAAGCAGCAATATCTGATGAGGGTGAATGCCGAATGTAAATTAATTTTAGAAAGTCTTTCCGAAATATCGTTAAAATGTTTAATTTTGGCCTCGACGAATGATGAAAAACTGTCTTCTAAAATTGGGGAACCTAGGAGGTGCAGTGAGCTTTTTTCCAAAACTTTGATATCTGGGGCTATTAAATTGAATTTTTGTATAGTCGATTGTCTGTCGGTGTTGTCACAAAGGTAAATTTCGCATTTGGAGTTGTTGAGGTCAAGGCCGATGGATTGGAACTGCTGCTTTAGGAACTGAAGATCTTTTAGAACGGTGTCTACGTCACCTCCTAGTGTACCATCATCTAAATACCACACATTAAATTTTGAATTTAGTTGTTGTATTATGGGATGTATAGCTAAACTGAAAATGACTGGCCCGAGAGGATCACCTTGTTGGCATCCGACTGCAGATTCCAAAACGTTGTCTTTATATAATAATTTTGATGGGTGCCTGTAGCACTGCCACATAAAACCATAAATTTCTGGTAACTCCTTTTTTACTTCGGCCAACAAGGTGTCCCTATTAACGGAATTGAAGGCGTTCTTAACGTCAACCTTAAGGATGACCTCACCTTTACTGGTATTTAAAAAGCTGGAAAGGGCATGTACGGCAGCTTCGCAGCCCCCTTTGGATCCAAAGCCAAGCTGTAGGGGCTGGAACTTGTTGGTCAGCACTTCGCCGTACAATTTGCAACATATTTTGGCTGCCGTACGCCTGTAGGTGCACCCAACGGCGATGGGACGAATGCCGCCGTCCCTCTTCCGCAGGGCACATAAGTTGGCTCCGTACAGGACGTCGACGACGGCATCATTCACTCCGCCGTTGAGCATCAGGTTAATTAGAGCCGCAAGCTCCTTCAGAAGCGACTCACCAGCTTCCCCGGCGCCTGAACTCAATAAATCTTTTAAGTGCTGAGGAGTCAGGCCGTCGAGGCCGCCGGCGGAACCACTTCGGAAGGAGGTCACGGCTGCAACCAGCTGGGGGGCAGTAACATTAATTGGAGTCGCATCGGGATCGGGAGAGAGGGGGGCGTCGGGGAAGGTGAGATCATCCGCAGGCGCTGGATGTTTACTCTGCAGGGCTGAAAGAGTTTCTGGAGAGTAGGGCGCCACCACATCGCTACTAAACAGTAGCCTGGCCGCTCCCTCGCCTTCACTTAATTTGGATTCCACATGTGAGCATAAGCCTCTTCGTGAAAGGTTACTGAAATCAGGTAATTTTGGTTCTAAATTAAGAGTCGAATTGTTGCAGTTGTCTTTGATTTGGTTTGTTAATGTTTTTTTAGTAGTCAATTTTTTTTGAACATGCAGAATCCTATAAGGGAAGGTGAGGATGTTAAAGATGTTTTTCATAATTTGATAACCTCAATTTTCGTCGATGATTAGTCAATTACAATTTAATAATGTAATTCAAACAATATTTGTTAGAAAGTCGGTATCTTTGTATCTTTATTAACTTCGTAGTGTTTTTTCTTGAAGTCGTTTGTCTTTTTTTGTAAAAAGTTTTTTATCTTCACTTTTTAGTTGTGATACCGACACAAATTCGAATATGACGACCTGCTATGTAAATAACAGTGACAGGAACTTATTAGAACATCATCCACATAGGCTAAGTGGGGAAAATACGTATTATTGGAGCTAACACAAAAAGTACCCAAGCAAAGTAAATAAAAATTTTATGGGACCACCACAAGAGCATACCCTTTCAAACAAAAAATCATTTTCAAAATCGGTGCACAATTGACGGAGAAATGCAGCAACGAACAAAGAACCACCTCCATTTTGGAAGTCGGTTAAAAAGTGGTGAGATATTTTTTGTATTTTCTTTTTATAATTAAGTCTCAATATTGTACTTAGTTAGTGTGACCCATGGGAAGTTGCGAAGTAACTCCATCACAAGTATTCTTATAATATACCGGGGCTTCCTCAATTTTGAGCTGTAGAACAGTTGTATGAGAAACATAAAAACTTTTTTTATATAGTTGAAACCTTGATCTTGAACAACAGAAGAATGTGTTACTAATTCCTTTCAGTGACAGATTGCGTAAGAATTTAATATAAACAGGGTTTAATAACACTTTCATCACTTTGGTTGGTATATTGGCGTGTGCTAGCTGACATATGGCTGATCATTAAATGTATTTTTTGCGAAAGGTAAATGATTTTGCGCACTATTGTACAGAATCAATTTTTGTAACTGAACAGACAGCTGTGCTGCTGGGGAGTTTGTTGCGCCACTTCTTCTTCCCAGCTAAAGCACTAGGAAGTGGTGAAGGGCGGGCGTTTTGGGGGACTGTCTTATGTAATTTTGACGTTCAAAAAGTGCTGATTTTCAGCCTAATTTGAATAAATGTGGATGTTGTTTTTTTTTTATTAGATACTTTTGAAACAGACTATACAGTACCTACTTACGACACAAAGAGTTTCCATCGATATCCAGATCTAACAACCAAAACCATTAATAGGAACCGCTTATTTTCGCTCCACTTGCGAGTTATTAAACGTTCTAGGGTTTGTTTGGTTTTCCGCTCGATTTCGCATTCGCTAGTCGCACAAGTTGGCAGTGTTCGTTCTAGATGAATTTTGTCGATGTTGAAAATAAAATCATTGAATTTTTTAGTTTGATACCTACACCAAACTGAGGGATTGAATGTTTTTATTTTCAGCATTCAATCTGATAATTTGTTAATCCAAGAAACAGGTTGGACTATGGTGAAAAGTTTACCTAGGTCACATCACACGCAAAGAAAAAGAGGCCCGCACGAAAGCGCGACGTAAACGTAACGTAAATTCGTACGATTTTAGAATAAAAAACACAACTATTAAGCTAGGGTCACGAGGCTTTTGCCTCTTGCTGCGGTGTTGAGTACTGCTGTAGCGGGTGGCCGCCACCGGCCACACGTGTGCGACGAATCCATAAAAACGTATGAATAAGCACGTGAACTGCTTGTCCCTGGGTATGGTGACTCGTTTGCGCCTAGCCTTGGAATTTTGGTTTAAAATCCCTCAAACACAGTAAGTATCACCCATGGATCATATGAATAAAGTCTAAAACTGAATAAATACGATGTGTGTAATGAGAATCGTTCGAATTTAGGGTGACGTCACGCATTCGTGCTAAAGCTTCTGAACGGCGCGCGCTTACAAAAAATAAAGGAAGTATTCCTTTCATGGTGCTGCATCCTACCTACGTAAACGACACTGACAGTAATGAATGGCACGCATACCCTCTTTCAAATTAGGACGTCCTAGCGCCGCGGCGTATCGGTGTCGACCACATTGTCTTCCACCACCACAAGAATGTAGGACCATCAATCATTTGGCGCAGTACCACGAAGGGGAAACTCGGTGCCATCTCACGTGTAGGATTTTTTATACAGCTTTGACATGCAAAATATTCTACAGATCGTTTAATGAAGTCTCTCTCACAGACTTTTTGTAGAAGCCATAGAAATATAAATAACAGGTATAAGCAGTCTAAAGTTGTTCAGGTTTCACTAATTCTATTATTGTTAGTAAAAATGACCTGTCTGACACCGAATACTAGACGCAGAATTAACACTGAATTTGTGAAATAGAAAACAGCACAAAATAAGCCTTCAGGCTACTATCATTTCAAATCATGAAAGAAAAGCTGCACTTGATTTAACTGACGAATCGAAAAAACTCCGAAATCGCATTAAACTTCGCAGAACAAAATAAGAAACCAATAAACTAAATCGTAGTTGGGTATTCCGTGATTGATAGCTTGTTCGCGTGTCGTCTGTAATCGTGCCTCACTCGGGAGCATTCGGAGAACTTCGTATAATGTCGGGTAACGTCGGGAGCAGTCGGGTGCACGAAACAGCGCTGTGTGTTGAATTAATGGTCCAGACGCTTCCCTTGCAATCCCTGGTCAAAGTGAATTTTGATGTTCACTTTTGTGTAATGTGGTGTTTTAATGTTTGTAGAATAGACTGATCTTGTATTAAGCGACAGATGAGTGATGCTAGATTAATTTTGCAGCGGTTTTGCTGGAGAAATATGTTTATAGCTAATATATAAATGCGTAAATGACTTTGTTTGTTTGTACACTCTCACACTAAAACGGCTGAACGAATTTGCATGAAATTTGGCACATCCATGAGTAAACCATGACCTGGGTTAGGCTATAGGATACTTTTTACCGCAGTTGTGCGGTGCCGTGACATATTTCCAGACGCGGGCGAAGCTGCGGGTAAAAGCTAGTATGTTTATATTTGTAATTTCATGTTCACCGTAACAAAGTCAATGAAAGTTAAACTCCATGATATTGATTTCGATAAAGCTTTAGCCACTGTAACTACTAAAGTATATTTACATACTTAATAACTAAAAGCATATGAACCAACAATGTCTTATACCTACATAAATATGTGTCAGCTACGAAGATTAGTAGAAAATATCTTATTAGCGTTGCCACCACGTTTGACCACACTTTTCGGGAACACTATGTTAAGGACGATGAAGACGGGTACAAACTATTTGAAACTTTATAAAGATCCTAACTATTTTGAAAAGTGGAACCATAAACGTTACCTATACAATCACACTTAGATCCGACTCATACTACTGCGGCGGCATCTAAAACGCCACAACGAACTACGCATCAAAAAGACCTGACCACAAATCCTGCATCGCGCAATTAGAGTTTACCACCGCGCGATCAATATATATAAGACTATCCTACATAAATCGTTGGGCAGGTGCCCTCCAAACACAACACCCGTCTGCTCGGAGGATCCTCCCTTTTCTATAGAGAATGAGTAAACATTACACCCTGTTCCACATACCCCTAAACTACCAACGTGACCACAAACCATCATATCCTGTACTTCATAAGATATTAACTTCTGACAATGACTACTCAACTTGTCGCCTCACAATCAGCTGTTAAGTCATTGATAGTATTAGAACAAAGCAATTATGCTTATTGAGTCTCACATGAATGTTGTATCAACTTCATTAGAGTAGTTGTTGTATCGAGTCAACAACTCGATTGCTTAGCTGATTCGATCGAGTGTATAATTGATGCTGGACACACATGGTTCGTTATTGTCTTAGTAAACATAATAATTATGTTTGGGTTGGCTCGTAATCTAATTCAGATGGTATAGTTTGTGCGCTGAACGGTAAGCTTTTGAACTGTGGATGGTAAGTTCTGTTCTCGGGAACGAATTTATTGAGATTTCTGTTTGCAAATGCACCCACGATACAGGAGACAACATCATAATACCGGGTAAAGATTATTCAAACAGCTGATTAGATAATTGACGGATCAAACTCGGGTCACTCGTTTCTAATTTCCACTTCAAGATTCAGATGAACCTATTTATCTTCTTTTTTTAAGCCGAAAGCGCCAGGCTAGCCTGCGAAATTCAATTTTTCTTAGGTGTTTTGCAATTTGTAGGTCATATTTAGGTTGTATGTATGTAAAATCAATAATACAACCTTGGCGCTTCCTCTTTAAGCTAAAAAGTAATAAATAAGAAAATAAAACATATTCTCGTGATGAATCTGTTAAAAAAAAAAAAATATATAAACTAAAACCCAACTACGACAAAAAAGTCAACTAAAAGAGTCATCACACAGAGACAAATTAAAAATCCACGTGTTAGGGGATAAATCGAATAGATTACGTGTCACTCCGGATTTTCCAGATATTCAATTTAATGTGACGTCACATGGCCTATAACCAGCGGACGACCGAGACCCTACTAACGATACCCCATTTGTCAAATTATGATGAGCAGTTTAGAAGTTATGAGGGAACCGATGAACATACATACCGATCAAAAACATAACCCTCCTTTTCGCTTCGCCGTAGTCGGGTAATTAAACAATAATAGGTAATTGCAGTGCGTCAGCTGTCCCCACAAATATTAATGTTTCACTCAAGGCACCAACATCCCGTCAACTTGGAAGTTACAAAAGCTATTACTTTGGTAGATAGTTAGCTATACTTGTGTCCTCAAGTCGAAACTAATCTAAAGGGGACTGGCGGCCATTTAACAGTAGTCAGTAGTTAGCTCGAGGCATCTAAACAGGATTTCCGTACGTTACGGGTCGCTAAACAACGGTTACAATATTTAAACTCTATTTAGGTTAGGCCTGGCAACTAAGGTCGGCTATATTCCTTAAATCCTTGGTCAAATATACGTATTATTGACGCTAACTAAAAAACTGCTTAAAGTAAAGTTATTAAAATTAACATGGAACCATCGCGGCTTCTTCTATCAAATGAAAATTGCGTAAATCGGTCCGATGTAATAGATGTATACTACAATAAAATATACACTCGCCGAATGTATAAACTCCACCTTTTTTTTAAGTCGGTTAAAAATATGCCAACTTGACTTAACACAGGACAACTAGAGGGCCGCATAGCAATTGGCGTAGCGCGGCGTAGCAGACGGCTACGCGATCATAGCAATCACGTAGCGCGCACTGTATATCTACGATTTTGTTTTTAACTAATAATTTTATTAATATATATTTATATCTGGCAACTAAGAAGTCACGCCCCAGCTAAATAAATATTTGTGTTTACTATCTTAGTTCATATCGTAAAACAAGTTTAAATAAGTTTACTTTCGACAAACTTAATAAGTGAACTTTAATTGCTTTCGGATAATTAAAGATATTATTTTTGGATTCGACTTAGCTCTATTTACAAGTTATAAAGCTCGTTGTTTTGGAGTTTAAGTTTAAATTGACAATTATGTATCATGAATAAGTTATTTAATAAATGGAGTTTAAAAGTAGTTCAAATGACCCTTCTTTTAAACTATTTTATTGTTTCGCGTAATTTGATCTTTGTTATATACACTAAGCATTTTGTTTGTTAAATAGCGATAACGATGTAAATGGAATCATGGCAATCTGACATTATGCTGAGCTGTGGCCCTTTTGGCATTATTTAATTGTTTTCTGTTTTTATAGTTGTAAGGTGTATTTTTCTGCTGTAAGGCCAATAAACGCATTTTTCTTTTCAGTAATATGTTTTTTATTTCATTTGTTAACATATTATTTACATTTTTAAATATTTTCATTTTAAAAAAAAACATTTATAAATCGGGAGCAGGGTCCAAGCTACTGGTGGTCACGGCTCCAGAGCGAGGAACCTTAGTAATATCATTATAAATTTGTCACAATTCTACTTTAGCTTATTAGTTGAAACGTCAATAAACCGACCAATAACAATAATAAACCACTGCCGTCCCTGTTCAAAATATTGAGTTAAAGATTTAATAATATTTTCTCAAGTCCCTCTAACTCGTAAATTGACAATTAGAAGTTTATGACGATGTTTGCTTTTTTCGTCAACTTTTTCCAAAATCTAAGAACTTCTACGAAGACATGAATATTTACGAGAATTTTGAAAGGACCTGTTTAAAAAAAAAAAATCGTGGAGGTAGATTTAGAGTTTATGGAAATTAATTGGTTTTTTTCTGGTTGACCTTTACACATAGGTAGCTCTAGCCACGAAGGCTATAGCACAAAGCATTGTCTCGGTATCGTCGTCATTAATCACAGTCTAAATATTAGATACCAGCTGCGCCCCGCAGTTTCACCTGCATAAGTCTCGATCCAGTAGGAATATCGGGATAAAAAATATTCTATTTCCTAATCCAGGTTATTGGCTACCCAAGTGCCAAATTTCATCCAAATCTGTTCAGTTGTTTTAGCGTCAAAGCCTACCAACAAACTTTCGCATTATAATATTAATTAGAATAGGCTATGAACATTGAAAGGTCTGAACGTTACGCACCCATTGAGCACTGAAAGCGGTCAGGCTGTAATCAATCGAGCCTCTTTCGGCTCACATAAGTGTTCTCATGCCTTAATTGCGTAACTGAAACCCACCTGTTTATTTGCATTACACGTAGGATGACTCAAGCTACGAGTTAACGTAAAGTTCGGGGGGTAGGGGGGATGGGAAGGTCGAGGGGAGGCCGGGGAGCGGTTCAGGCGCCCTCATGTGGACGGACCCGTCACGGCCCACGGCACACAATTCGTTTGATCTCGCCAGTTGCTCTGAGCGCTATTTATGTCTCGCAAGGCCACCTGTCGATGATGACGCTAAACAAGTGACGATCACCCCCGTGGCAATGACACAGCTAACACACTGAACCTTCAACTTTTGATATCATTAAACTTCAGAAAAGTTTAAAAGCGATAAAATTAACCGTTCCCAATCTAATTTTATCTTGTAATGTTTGATACAGCACATTTTAATATCATTTTCATGAGGTAATTTAAAATTCTAATAAAAACTTTGTGTAGATTCTAATTTCACTTTTTTTGTTTCAGAACGTGGCTAAGCATATCTGGGGCCTACATAAAGTATGCCAACGAAACATGTGCCAGAAATTGGAATGCTGGAATACAATGCCTGCCAAGAACGTAATCTCGAAATGGCTGCGGGCGAAACAAGGGAAGCATAAACACTCACCATGGCGCTAGTGAGCAAGTGACTATCGGAAAAATATGAACGCGACGAATCCGGATGTACTAGTGGCAAGAGGCCAACTGGACGTCCTGTACCGCGGCGTGGAGTACACCCTGGACACCGGCCGCGCTGCCGTCGAAAGCATCAGCGGCATCAACGGCATCGACTTCAACATCTCCTTCGACAACAGCTCCGCCTACAACGTGACCGGTGACCCTGAGGAGCCCTGGAACGACTATATCAAACTCCTGCAGGACAGAGCACTACTCGTCTCCTTCCTCCTACTGTTCTCCTTAACAACCGTCTTCGGCAACATGCTCGTCATCCTCGCCGTGGTACGCGAGCGCTACCTCCACACATCCACGAACTACTTTGTGACGTCACTCGCGGTCGCCGACTGCCTCGTCGGTTTAGTGGTGATGCCGTTCTCCGCATTATACGAAGTGTTAGAACACACGTGGTTTTTCGGAGTGGACTGGTGTGACGTTTGGCGGTCTCTAGACGTGTTGTTCAGTACGGCCTCCATATTGAATCTGTGCGTGATCTCGTTAGACCGATATTGGGCCATTACGGACCCCATTACATATCCGATGCGTATGAGTGGACGGAAGGCCGCTTTCCTTATCGCGGCCGTGTGGGTGTGTTCGGGCGCGATATCGTTCCCCGCAATCGCGTGGTGGCGAGCTGTGCGTGTGGAAGAAGTGCCAGACTACAAGTGTCCGTTCACGGAAAACTTAGAGTACATAATATTTTCATCGACAATATCATTTTATCTGCCACTGTTTGTGATGGTGTTCACTTATTATCGTATATATCGTGCAGCGACTATTCAGACGCGGTCTCTTAAAATTGGTACTAAGCAAGTGATGAGACCTAGTGGTGAATTAGAGTTGACGTTGCGTATACATAGAGGTGGGACAGTGCGACAGCGTAGTGACGCGTGTCACGGTGTGTGTACGCCGGATGAGGCTGACCAGGAGCCTCTGACCGCGCTACAAAACAATGGGTTATCTCGTTCGTCAACACGTCTGACGAACGTGACACACGGCAAACATCTGCCAAAAAACTTTTCACTATCTCGTAAGTTGGCGAAGTTTGCGAAAGAGAAGAAGGCGGCGAAGACGTTAGGTATAGTGATGGGTGTGTTCATAGTGTGTTGGTTGCCGTTCTTTGTGGTGAACCTGCTGTCGGGCATCTGCTCCGCGTGCATCGCGCACGAGGAGATTGTGAACGTGGTGGTGACGTGGCTTGGCTGGGTCAACTCCTCTATGAACCCGGTCATCTACGCGTGTTGGAGCAGAGATTTTAGAAGGTACGTAATTCTGCGAACACTTTACGATTTTGTCTCGTCACTTGCCAGTGCTGAACTGATCTGGACTTGACTTTTTACGTCACTATTTTCGCCTTTTATTATGACAATGTTCTAAATATTGTCAAGGTATACATAGGCTGACTGACGTGTGACTGTGAGTTTCTGTTTAAAATGTACATAATTAGAAATGTGTATATAGGTATAGGTACATAGATGAGCTGTGATCTTTTTAAGTGATTCATAATCTAGTTAGGCTACAAATAATGCCATTCAACTGTTACGTCTAAATCGTGGTTCATAATAGTTTGATGCAAATATTTCATAACGGGTAAAATGCAAGGTAAAACAGAAAAAAACTTGTAATCTGTACTAGTTGTAACATTGTTATATGTTCTCATAGTGATGTTAAATTGAAACATTTCACTCAAGTTTCTAAGGATAGCGTTTCATGTCCCAAGTTTTTATTGACCACTTAGTTTTATAGCCACTTCAAACTGACGGATTCTCTTAGAAACATTTTTAAAGGAATTTTACGTTGTTGATTTATTAATTTTGACGTTCAATATTCTTTTAAAAGATGACAAAGTTTAACAGTAAAGACATCGAAATAGGCCATAACTTTAATACACACATCAAAAGTGTCTGGGGACAAGCACGTTTTTTGCTAGTTACTAAAAATCTGTTTTTGTAATAATATATTTTTTGACGACGATAGATTAAAATGACGAAATTCACTAAAAAGTATTCATAGGAGTTACCCTATGAATACTTTTTAGTAAATTTCGTCATTTGAAAAAGGAATAGTTGTTGAATTTCGGTCAAAAGATGAAAATCTTCTGTCAAGTCGTATTCCTATAAAATCCTGCAACGGGTTCGAGGACAAATTTCTGCCGTACTTCTGAGTGGAATTAATACAAAAGAACGTTATTATGGAGAGAAGACTTCATTTGAGCCGAGAAGAAATGATCAGAGCTAGTTCTCGGCAACGTGCTGTGGCAATCGCTCTGGGCACTACGCAGAGTGCTATCAGTCGATCTTGGACACGTTACCGCATCACTAGTAGTATGGCAGAGTTACATGAAGGACGAGCTCGCATCACTACACGCAGACAAGATCGTTACATAAAATTACTGTTCGACGAAATTGTACAAACCGCGATGATGTTGGTAACGAGGCTTCATAGCTCTTCAGGAATGTTAATAGGCGATCAAACCATTAAAAATTACATGAAGTCAATCTACGACGATATTATATCCCTAGACACTTTTGATGTGTATAATAAAACAAAAAAATATCTTGAAAAGTTGAACCTACACAACTAACTGAATTATCCGAAGATGTTTTAGCCGTACATCAAACAACTAATCCAGCCTGACTTATATATATCACGTACCTATCTCATATATAAGAGTTCAATTAATATTGCTTAGCTATAATATATCGCGTCCGAGAACTGGCCAACATTTAATGGACCGGACGTTTACAGAGTCGGGAAACCTCTGTGATCACGTTTATTTCTTAAATTCAACATGGAAATGAAAAAAAGAAAAAGCCGACTTTTTGATGTGAAACATCTATAGGCGCGCCTTGGGAGTAAAACCGACTCGTTTGCCGTGACGGCAAATGACATGACGCTGTCTCTTACGCTGTGATGCCCCCTCTCCGCCGTCATTTGTTTATCATCTTGCCATTTTGATGTTTCACATCTGCCGGGCGTCCGTGACGGCCAACTTTATTTTACATTGCATATTATTTCTCGATTTAAAAAAATGCATAGACAAGCGAGTGCAGCAATTGCAGATGATTAGGTACCAACTATTGAAGAGTTTCAATAAAGTAATAAAGGGGGAGTATAGTTTTACTACCAGTACTTCAGATTAACAGGTTTAAGTTGGGGTTTAGGCACAGTATAATAAAGTAACAGTATTATGTCTCAGCAATAATATTGAAATAATTACTTTCGGCCGCTCGGAAGAGAAATCTTCCGCGTCCGTGCGTAACCGGGTACTCAGTACAGTTGTGTACTGATATATACTAAGTTTTTGAAGCGCGTCGCTACGCCAGTTTTCTATGAAGATATAATACTGTTGCTTATTTATACTATTGTAAAGGTATTTGTCATAAAGTACGGATCCGTACCGGAGGAAAACCATTTAAATAAAAATTTGTTCATAATTCGCTACGATATGTAGAAATAATACCTCTATAATACTCACACTCTGTTACTAGATATCGCGTTACAAACACACAGAAAAATACCTTTGAAACGACAACCTCTCCCTTTTTTGAAGTCGCGTCGGTGTAAAAGGCTTTTAAATTCAGCCATCAATGGTAGGTGCAAGTTCCAAGTTCAACTCACACTTGACCGGTTTTAATTAAAGCTGTGGCAACATTTCACGACAAAGGTTGTTAACTGTACACAGAGGCTCGACGGTGTAGTTACAGAGAACTCGCTTCGTGTGTTTCATTAAGCCTTTTCTGGGGACTACGGATATCAAACATAAATCCATGTTCCGACAATGTGGAGCGAACTTTTGTTATATCTTACAGTTTTGAGTACTTGATGGATAAAATACTCTTTTGTACACCATAGAAAATTACAAACCTACTAGAACCTACCTACTTATCTTCGATGTTTAGTTCTATACTATTGGATACTTTTCTACTCGTTTTTCTAAGGATCCTGATTCTAAGAACACGGTTAAATTCCACACATCGTCATCATCGTCCGAGAAACGGGTGGCTGATTCCAGTTTGTTGTTCCAGGGCAAGGGTGTATGTATATAAGCCTACCTTCTCCAAAACTCCAGGAAAAGAGGGAGCAGTTTAATAACGAGTTCTCGGAACACTTAGCCCACACTACTCACGTAAAAGGACACATTTTGTCAATTTTGTCATTGATAATGTTTACGACCTAATATTTTTATTTTCACCTTTAAAAAATTAGTTCCTCAGTACCTACGTGCTATTTTACTACAGTTAGGTACAAAACAATAAACAAATAAAGAAAACAAAGAACAAAGACACAACAAAGATATTAAACAAAGTAGTAAAGTTATCGTTATCATGTAGATACAGAAACATGTACCTATAGAACATTATTACAGCAAAATACGTAGGGTATTTTGAACTACACACATATTATCAATAAGCTTCAGTCACATTTACGAATTGAACAAACCATTTTTTTTTTGTCTTTTCGTAGCTTCTCAGTTTGGGTTGTTACAATGGACTCTGTCGTTCCAAAAGTATCTGAAAAAAATGTAAACAAACTCTGTTAAATTCTTACGTCATTGACTCATTAAAGGTAATTAGTACTTCACTCATCTGTATTAAGAAGGTTTCAACTTTATACCTAACCGCTTTTCCAAAAAAAAATGAAAGACATATTTATGGTGATTTAAAATTAGAATTCCGGATTTAACTATTCAGATAATCAAATCAAAGACCTCAATTTGTAAGTGGCAGCCCCATACGTTTTTTGAACTTTTTTTTTTTTTTTTATGAGATGTTTTTGGAATAAGTAGCTTATTTTGCACAACTTCCTCTTGCCAGCGTAAATCACAAAGTTCAAGACACAGATATCCATGCTAGAAGCGCCTCCATAATCCATTCAACGTTAAAATGACAGCGCAGAGCGCACGGTGTCAATTACGTGAGATTCCGAGGGATCACGTGACGTGTGTCTGATCGTGCGCGGAATAACAATCCGGCGATAAATCATGGGGCTGATTACGATATGGATGAGACCCCGTTAAATCATTTGCACTGACGACTTTTTGTCGTAAATGATATGTGTAAGTAAAATGAATTGGTTTTGTCGTTGAATGTTTGGACGGGAAAATAATGTGAGTTCAGATACTACGTGGTGTTATCTACTGAAAATAAGAGAGAGAAAAAACATGCCTGTAAGTCTTTTGCAGTAGCATTTTTTTGCTTTCTACTGATTTTTCAGGCAAATAAGGCAGTTAAACATTGTCTGAAGTATACGGTTGGCAACGTGTCCGCACATCCTTAACAGTTATCCATAGGCGGCGTTTATTGTTTTCCATCAAATAGAATCTATTTTTATTAAAAAACCTACTCAGGCAAATATTTATGAGACTGTTTGGATTATCAAACAGTCTCATAAATATTTACTTCCCATAATCTCACACTCACAAATATTAGTTAAAAGTAAAAATAATAATGAATAACTTTGTGTAACTGATTTGATAAGGAATAAACCCATTAGCACGTTGACAGCGTACTAGTGACCTAATAAATACAAGTCCAAATTTCGTCTAGTAATAACCGGTGACTTGAATATAAATACGTTGAAGAAAGGTAACGTTACTAATCACCTACGAGACATATCCTACAACTATAACTTGAAAATTCACATTGATGTGCCTACGCGCAAGTCATCTTGCATAGACCATATTCTAAGTAATATTCCAAATGCTTCCGCTTCAGTTTTGCCTCTCTATCTCTCTGACCATGACACAGCCCAAATGTTGAGTTTTCCTATAAATGAAAAGATTCAAAAATGCTCATCTTATCATATATATAAAAGAGATTACAGTTTGGACAATGTTCGTAAGTTCAAGGAATGTTTAAATAATTTATCTTGGTCACACATATACATCTCAAATGATGCAAATATATTTAGTGACTTTCATGAACTGCTATGCTTATTCTACAATCTTTGCTTCCCAAAAGTAAAAGTAAAAATAAATAACAATAATTCAAATAAAAAAAATTGGATAAGTAAAGGCTTAAAGAAATCTTGTAAAAAAAAACGTGTACTAAGATATAAATACTATAAAAATAAAAATGCAAATAACAAAATTAATTATATGACATATTCCAATATTCTAAAAAAATGTATAATTAATTCAAAAAAATGCGCAAATATTAAATATATAAACAAGAGTGAAAACAAATGTAGGGCCACGTGGGCAGTAATTAAAAATGAAATGCACGATACAAATGGCATAGGAAATATGGAGAAAATTACAGTTAACAATACAACACTAACAAATCCTATTGAAATTGCCACCGCCTTTAATAATAATTATATTAATTTATCACATACGAGCAGTCAGGAAAGCATAAAACCTCGTATTAGTGCATCCGTTAACTCGATGTTTTTAAAACCTATGGAGGAAAGCGAGGTTAGACGAGAAATACTGTTGTTGTCTAATTCCAATTCTGTGGGCTATGATGAAATCAACACTAAAATTATTAAAGAGTGCACCAATCAACTAACTGCTGTTCTGACATATTTAATTAATTTATCGTTTGCATCGGGAACTTTTCCTGATGCCCTGAAATACTCGATAGTAAAGCCTTTATATAAAAAAGGAGAAAAATCTGATATTAATAACTATCGTCCTATAACGTTAATACCCATATTGTCCAAAATATATGAAAAATGCATGTATGGAAGAATAATTGACTTTTGTGATAAATTTCATATAATTAGCAAAGAACAATATGGCTTTCAGAAAAACAAGTCCACTACTTTGGCAATATTCTCTCTGGTAAAGGCTGTAGTTACTAATATCAATAATAAAAATCTGACCACTGGGCTATTTTTCGATGTCTCAAAAGCCTTCGATTTAGTTTCTCACAATCTGTTGCTCAAAAAACTTGAACTTGTAGGTATCAGGGGTCCTACACTTCAGTGGATAAAATCATATCTCAGTAACCGACAACAACGAGTCATTATTGATAAAATTGATGAAAATCAAGTAAAGGTGCCTTTTTCATCAGAATACAAGCACAATACATGTGGTGTACCACAAGGAAGTGTACTGGGGCCTGTCCTGTTCTTACTCTACATAAATGATATTATTAATATAACTGACCACCGATGTATATTATTTGCTGATGACATAGCTATTATTATAGCGACAGAAAAATGTAACAATTTTAGAAATAACCATGAGACTGACATTAATAATACTATAGATAAATTAATACAATGGCTTGTCATAAATAATTTAAAAATAAATCTTAATAAATCTGTTTATATTAATTTCAATAAATGTAATAATCCTAAATATAATATTAAACTAAACGTATCAAAAATTAAAGAAGTAGCACAAACGAAGTTTCTAGGCGTAATTATTGATGAGAATTTGAATTGGAAAGAGCATGTGGATAACGTTGCAAAGAGAATAAATAAATTTGTATATGCTCTTAAACAAATAAAAAATATTACAAACTTAAAAACAGCTCTCATGACCTATCATGCATATGTAGAATCGGTACTACGTTACGGGCTCATAATATGGGGAAATAGTACCGATCTAAACCGAGCATTTGTTGCTCAAAAAAAGTGTATTAGGGCAATTTACGGGATGCACTCGGAGGAATCTTGTAAACCCATATTTAAGAAACTAGGTTTGTTACCGCTGCCGTCGCTTTATATATTTGAAATATGTATGTTCGTTAATAAACATAAAGACCTGTTTATATTAGCCAATGATATTAATCCAAGGAGCCGGCGTGATCCACAGAGACTCGTTCTGCATGATCTTCCCAAGCTTGCTAAATATAATAAAAGCTGCTTATATAATTGTGTTAGTATATATAATAATATACCGAGCAGCATAAAAAACTTAAACTCCAGATTATTTAAGGGAAAATTGTTTGACTGGTTAAACTCGAAAAATTTCTATAGTATTAAAGAATTTATGGATAACAAATTCTCATGTTAGTATTAAGTGAACATATGCATGCTAAGTACAATTCTGGCAAAACATGTAAGATCTTTATGTAAATTATTGTAACACCATGTATACCATGTTTTATGCAAATAAATACTTACTTACTTACTTACTTACTAGTTAATAGCGCCAGTTACTGGCAACGAGTAGCAAGGGGAACGCACTCGATACCATAACATATTGACCATATTACAGGAAAACGTCTTAGCTGACTATTATTGTGCTTTACAAAATACAACTTAGAAGTTAGCACTCTACGGTTTTAAATTGGAATGAGGCGTTATGGGGCTTAAGATAATTATTGTTTTTAAATGTATGTTACAGCCCAGTAGCCAGTAGTAAGTTTGTTACCTAGATTACTAGTAATGAAAACATATAGCTGATTGGAAAGCAATTTGTTTGTTATAGAGGGGTAAAAAAAAACATAGTTTCTAACTAACATGAGTACAAAAAGGTATTCATCTTATACTAAACTGATTCGTCGAGATACACAATATATATATGGATTTCGACTATAAAACATAATAGATATAAACTTCCATCAAACACACACTAAGAAACCTTCATACCTGCTATTCCATGAACAAGATGTAAAACTAAAAATACATAATCTCAACTCAAGTCCAGCCACAACCGCTCATGCAAACTCAACAGCATAAACAATCATAAAACAACACTAAATTGTCTAACAACACAACATTACCGTAATCCTTGAAAATATTACACGACAGAGCAGTTATAAAACGTCGTCGATTATTGCGCCCCCTATCGCCCCCTCCCGCCCCCTCTCGCGGATTTACAAAGTTTACTTTGAACCCTCTATTGAGTTCACGTTTTAACAACACCCTGTGTCTGTGCGATGGAATTTAAAAAGTTTTGTTGTGTTGAACATTTGATGGACAGTAAGATGAGTTACTGAGTTATGGTATATAATTTATGTGTGTAACTTTTGTGTTATATTGGTGATAAACAGAATAATGGCATCGAAATACAGCTTTTTGGTAGACTTTAGCTGACTCAAAGAATACCCTTACCTTGTTAGGAAATGGCTTCATAAAATTAAACGTAGGCCGTAACCTATTACTTTTTTTTGTTTATATTTTTTTGTTATACTTGTTTTGCTCAGTAGTACATAAACATTAATAAAAATATAATAACAAATACGTGGGTATAACATCTACGTCATCTGTTCGACATACGAATCATAAACAAAAAAAAACTTTATTACCCGAACGTGAGTTTTCAACGAGTTTTCATTATAAAAGTAGGATATTAAACGCCAAATAAAACTTTTTTTTGTCAGCTAATAAGCTTTGTGGAGTTAATGCCAAAATACGCTAAAAAGAATAATGCAATAAAAGCAGGTTATGAAAGCGTCTGACATTTCAAGTAACAATTGTATGAAATAAGTAGTCTAATGAAAATTCAAGCTGACAATGGTTGATGCTTAACTTATTCCAAAGTATGAAAATGTAATAATAAGCTTCTGCACGCGTCTTCGCCCGGGCGGATGTAGAAAATTATCCACGGGATCGTACAACTGACGTCCTAACTCAGGTCATGATCTACCTGTGTGCCAAATTTCATTGAAATCCGGAGGCATGAAAAGGTAACAGGCAGACGGACAGACAGAGTTAATTTCGTATTTACATAATATTAGTATGTTTTGAATAAAGCAGAGTTTACTGCCAAAACCGCTCCTAAGCTTTGTTTCAGATCTAGTTTCGGCCGAACATAAAACTTTCGGGGAAGAAACCCATTATCACAAATTCTTCATAATATATTATAGCCTGAATGTTTTGTCAATTTATTTCCGGTTATTTCTTGTACTATACGCCACCGACCGTGACGCCATAATTCACGAACGTGGTTTCGGTTTTGACATCTAAAACTGAAACTCCTAATAAAAAGCGCAAAAATTATTAAAGTATAGAAATATGTGTTCGGTATTGAAAATAATGAGTCACGGTTCTATTCTGTTCATATATATGAACTAAGTTTCAAGGCACTCTACGTTTGGCAGGTTTCTGAGCTAATACTTAGGCAAAGTTAGTCAAAGTCACATTGTTCTTAGATGTAGAACGCCTAGACTTATCATATGAGTAATACAGCTTTAGATTAGGCAAAGATCCAAATGGTACAGAAATATACTCAACAACACAAACATTTTTTTTTTCCCATTTTGTGTCCCACTCAGCTGGGCAAAGCCGACCCTTTTTACTTCCAAACCTCTCTATTTTGTGCGATATCTGGCCATGTTGACCCCACAAACATGATTAGATCGTCACTACACCGTCGCCGCGGTCTACCTCGACGGAGTGCACCCGGGGAGATAAGCAAAATTCGTCACTCACAGGACGCCTGAGGGAAGACAAACATTTAATAAACAAAATTAAACATTTTGTGTACAAAAAAACATGATTAAAACTTTTAGTACAACCCTACACTGAGAATCGTGTTTAGTTTAGATTTAAACCAAGCTAAACATGGGTTTTGTGGGATCGAAAGTTAAACAAGGATTTATCTAGTATCAGAAACTTTAGTCGCTTTAGATAAGCAAGCGCTGAATCCTTGTTTATTGTAACTTTTGGAGGACGCTTTGGTTTTAGAATACAATTTTCCTAGTTTCTATAAATAACTAATATAAAATAACTAGTGGCCAACCTTTGCTTCTGACGGGTGCAATCTACTCATAGAGCGATATGTGAAACTATTAAGATTTCATGCTTTATCTTAATTAAATAATATGAGTGTTACACACATAAACCTTCCGGAATAAATTGTCTAAATGAAGACGAATTCGTTCCTTCATTTACAACAGACAAATACGAAAA
Organism: Eupsilia transversa; assembly: GCA_914767815.1. Classification (NCBI taxonomy): domain Eukaryota; kingdom Metazoa; phylum Arthropoda; class Insecta; order Lepidoptera; family Noctuidae; genus Eupsilia; species Eupsilia transversa. The sequence goes on along the minus strand of OU611893.1, from coordinate 6,527,380 downwards.
GCGACTTTATTTTACAATAAAAATAAAAATAAATAAAATAAAAATTCTTTATTGTCGCCAGTTGATACATTCATCTTATCTTAGAGTAATCTAACATTTGCATCGTATTAATGTATTGCACAAAGGTACTGCTACTGATTACCAAACTAAGCTTGCGCTTGTATTTTGGGAAACAGTGTTCAGGCGCAGGAAGTATCACATAATATATATAATATAATATGTTTTTTGACATCAAAAAGGAGTTACATTTCATTTGAAGTCCTGACTCCGGGAGCTTGGTGGTAACCTGTGTTGCAAGAGTCAGTCCGCAAACGAAGTATCTCAGTCCGCAAGAACGTGTATGATATAATTATTACTCTAAAACCAATTATTCGATTAACTGAATTAGAAAAAAATCTCTGGTTGAGTTACAATGGTTAGTTATTAGTTCGAGCGAGTAGAGCTGCGGGCTTAGTCAGTTATTTAATAAAGAATAACTGCTCTTGTCCAAAATAAAGTACCTTCTTAATGTAAAGATAAAATCACTCTCTCACATTATTATACAGTCTCATCTTTTATTGTATAAATTAATGACACTCAAAGAATAATAAGTATAGCAATAATTTTGTATTGTTGTATATTCTCCAAATATATTGGCCAACTATAATCTGAGTATGTAGTTGTCTTAGTTACTTCCAGGGATCTTCTTCTGAGCGTTTCGATGGCAATCTAAATAAACTCGGCCCAGAATTCGGCCTTGTGTTTGGCGCCATCACTAGCGTCCATCAGTTCCTGTAACGAGCAGCCTGACAGGAAACTACATTAAATGTCTCATCGTTTGTGGAAAAGCACCACATTTATACTCCAAGGTGGAGTGAACAGATTTTCCTTGCTTCGCGAACCTGGGTCCGGAGTCTGTTCTTCCAGGGATTACAACGGTTATCAGACCGAAGCTGCTTAGTTCTTTTCTTTTTACGTAATACAGATTTTTGTGAGTCAACTTTCACTTCACCATGCACTGACAGCAGTAAGCTCAGCTAAACCAGCCTCCTATAAATATGCATACTTCGTTACTACCTTTGGCAAAATAAGTAAATTAATATTATGAAATATCTCAAGTCTGCAGTAATATTCATCCCTCCGTAACACGTGGAGGCGTAAGATTGTTGACACGGTCGTTATCGCCGCGGTGGCGTCGCTTGAGCTACTTACAGCTTAATTCGGATTTGTTCCAGCTTTGTATATAGTTAACCCATATTATTCGTTGGTTTATTAGGTAAAGTTAACAGTCAAACTTGTTTTATAGACGTATTTAAAAATTTCTTGAAGCTCATAAACAAAGAAACTTTGAAACTGTTTTTCAAGAGACATTGCCCGTTTTAATCGTATTTGATTGAACTATAAACATGAAACAGCAAGTCTGGTCACCATCACATTGACTTACTTATTACTACATTTCGCATAACTTTTTTTCCCCTTAATTGGCGAAATGTGGGTGTACTATATTCTGCCTTACGTCTCAGGGATTACCGGAATGATGATATATCAAGTATGTATTTTTGTCCCTAATTGTCAAATTAAAGTTATGTATATTTCAATAAATGCTCATTCATTTTATCCAGTCACAATCAGCAGATTAAACAGCCCTGTTTACTTTATCAGATCACAAGGACACTGCCATTTGCATTTGTATTACTGTTTTATCGGAGACTTCTCAGATTTGCCTCCAGAATGTTTATTGGTCACTCACTGACCGCCCCTAGTATTTTTATGTCAGTACTTTACTGAGCAATATCTGGCAGCAAGCCAGCGTTTATTAAATAAACAAATAACACTATTTTGTGTTGACCATTCATCTGGGCATTTGTATGAAAATATCCTGAGGCGGAAATCTATGGAGGTCTTTGTATTATATATTGGATAAAATATGTGGGTATAAAAATATGTCTGCGGGAACAAAAACAGCTTTTTTAATAAACGTTGCCGATCCATCAGTTTTGTTTTCCGTCAATAGGATTTTGGGACTATATTTTACTTGAATAATGAAAAGCAGATCCTGGAAAATGCAGGCACTAATAACGAAATAGACTATATTTTGACTAAACAGTCCTGATATTTTAAATAGGACTTTTTTAACGTTTTTATGGAAGTATTTACGTTCCAAGAAGTCTCATAAAAGTAAGTAATCATCACAAAGACAAACAAATTCCGGTAAACCAATATAATTAGTTAAAAGCTGAAAAATACTGGGAATAGGTTCCAAGAACCCAGTATTTTTCAGCGTTCATTTGGATTTCTTGAAAACAAACCAATCAAGCCGGCTCAAAGCCACACTTTACGAAGCATTACCTATATCCAAATTAATTTAAACTAAATTCCTTAACTGTGCGGGGTGCAGGAGGGGATCGTAAATCCCGGATTTATTGCTCGCCTCGTTACATTTCTGAAGGTTTATTAATTCGCCAGATTTCACGCCACCCGACGCAGACGGTTTGGATAGATAGATTAATGATTACCAACCCTAAAATACAGACAACCTGTATTTTAAAGTCGTGCTTTGGAAACAACAAATAAAATGTATGTGTGTTAAGCATAAATTTTAAAAATTAATGAGGACTGTGCTTACACAATCTTTTGGCACTATCCATCTTTTGGACATTCTTGCAAGTACCATTCTTGTAGCTTCCTATATGGAGTCGGGTTAAATTCTTCAGATCTCTTCGTCAAGTTCGTGGTTCAATATCTTGTTGGTATATTCTATGTGACGTCACGCTCATACATTATGGAGGGTAGCCGTGCTGAGACAACTTGGAACAAACACACACTTGATACGAGTTCATCTTGTTCATCTACTATTGGACTGTACAACATCAAAACACGAAAAAGCCAGCGTTCAGTGTTTTTGGTTACGCACAAATAAGTCACCAGCGAGGTAACCTGGAAAACCACATGAAAAACAAAGGGTACAAAGATATTTACACCGTTTAAATAACTTACAACATATACATTGCTACGCCGTAGCTGAAACTATGCCGTAGCAGCCTTCGCTACGCCTGCTACAATGGCGTTGGTCAACTGTTGAAATAAGAAGCAACCATCACAAAAAATAAAAACTATGAAAACTAAAACCCAACAACGACAAAAATGTCAATATGAACAAGACACGAAGACATGAGACGTGTCAAGAATCGAACATATTACGTGTGACTCCGGATTTTTTATTTATTTTTAACCAGCGATCGATCAAGACACTGCCAACGGTACCCCATTTGTCAAATTATGATGAGTAGTTTATAAGTTATGGGGGAACAAATGAACATACATACATACCGGTCAAAATCATAACCCTCCTTTTTGCTTCGCCGTAGTCGGGTAAAAATAATCAGAACCAGATACCAAACACGTACTCATCACCTAGTGCGGTGAAAGCGACATTGTTTTCAAGATTAATTTCCCAGGCAAATTCTATTAATCATAATCTGGTTGGAGAGTGGCTGGGCCTCCAGCAATTTTCAACGGCTGTATAATCCACTTAAAGTTATAGACGCCGATCGGTCGGCCACAGAATAGGACTGTCTAGTACAGAAGGTTGGGACCATACAGCGAGCGAAAACGTGCGCATACACACATCACATCAAATCAAACATGTTTATTGGAGCACACAGGTTATAACATTGTAAAGTACGTATCTCTGTGTCCTACCAACAGTAAGCACAAATAGTCCTAAATAATGGATTAATAATGAATACATACTTTCGGCGATCTGAAGGTTAATTTAGATAATTATTTTAATTAGAGTAATTTTGTAATCCTATATAATTATGGTAAAATATAATACTTAAAACATCGTAACAAAAATGCTCTTACCCTTGTTCTGGTTCTATGTTCATTTGATCTTCTAAATTGACCTTCAGACTATCTCGGTAATCGAACGCCAGTCGCAAGCGCAAGCTTTGTATGTGTGCGTGCGTCTTCGCTCTGTGTATGGAGTCGACCTTCTGAACTATTATATGGTCGGTTCCCTTCTCAAAGAACTATTTAAGTACAATAAATAATCGCCCCGTAGTTAGTGTACTTAACGGCTGAGAATTAAGTAGTGAAGGCTAAGTTTTAGTTAGTCTTAACTTAGTCTGTTTCCTCAGAGAGCTGCTTCATTTAAGAGTACTTTGATAGCTGTCGTATTTTTGTGCCATTTCATCATTATTTTTCAAAAAAAAATCAGATGACCCGCTTTTACACAGGTATTTAATAGTAAACCATCAAAATGAGAGAGATATATAAATGTTTCAGTAAATAATAATTATATTTGAAAGTTTGTGAAGCTGTTTTTCACACAATCAGACATAGGTAAAAGCTGTACACAGATAAACTTAAACTATTACCTGGATTATCACACAAATATTTAAATCCGGTAGGTCCATGAAGGAGTTCCCTTATACATATAGAAAGAAAGAAAATACATTTATTTAACACAGACTAAAATGCACACAATATAACATACAGCAGTTAAAAAAAGGATAAAATAAAAAATCTAATAAAAAGTGTAAAGCACCATGTAAGAAATTAGCACGGGAGTGGCTGCGCCAAAAATGCCAAGTTCAGCAAAACTGCCAGGCAACTATTATTTATAAGTGTCTGCCTATATAGTACAACACAACTAGTAATATACTAGGTATAAAGATGGCACGGTATCTGTTCCAGACTTCTTTGTGTTTGGTACATCAGCAACCCTTTTGTTCTTTGATAAAAGATACACAATATAAGATGGAGGCAACGGTTTCTGAGTATCATGTTACATATCTTTTGTTAGGCCTTCCTACATTACATAACTTTAATTATTATAAATATATACGTATACTATATACAGGCTAGGGACGTCAATACGACAATAAATTATTGAAATTCGTATATGTTAATAATGATACTCCCAGTCTTCAAACAAAAATTGATTCAAATACATAATATTCAATTATTCGCTATAGCTAGTCGGCCCATCACTACTAAGTTTTCGTTTTTTTATTATTTTTTCTATTTTTCCATTTAGGTATTTGATGATTTCAGAAATAATTCTACGCACTTATTATAGTATTGCTAGTGTTTTATTAACTGTCATCCCAAATGGTATAACAAAATCTGCTTTGGGTCACTTTGGATTTTGCCCTAAAATAGTGTAAAAGTTTTGGAGGCGAATTCACTAAGTATTCTTAGTATCTACGATGTGTTGTGGGCTTGGCGACATACCCAGTTTAAGTACGGTGTTTTTTCCGGTGGGTGACATTATAAATCTTAACTTACAAGAGCAAAAATGCAGTGTTGATAAATATACAGGTAAATGTTGAAATGTGTCTTGATATAGGTAGATACTTAATATTTCACATCTACACGTAGTAGCTTCGGCTTTATTGTCCTACAAATACTGCCGAATTGATTGCGCCGACCCGAAAAAATGTAACTTCAATATAGCATGCATAATACCTATTCATCTTTTCAAACCTAGACCTTGTACATATATTTGATGTATACTCATGTTCTACAATAAATATATTCTATTCTATTCTATTATTTTCAAAGACCAACTAGTGGCTAGGTCAGAAAAACGCTTTCTGTTGTGTGTGAGATGGTTCATATCCCTGCCACCAGCAATTCTTGTTTATCCATTGAAGTTACATATCCACGACTCAAACAAAAGTTACCGCTTATATACCAAACAAACAATTGGCAACACACAACGTGTCTATCGAACAAACGGACGTTCTACCCGTAGCGTTGTTGATACAGACACATTTTGTGATGCAAATCAGAATAGCGGTGCACAAGTCGCGTCGAAATACGGGCTAATCCCGCCATCGATCGGTGTCGGCGTGAATGCCGCTTTAAGCTCATAGTTATATCATCAGCAGACAGCAGATGATTGGCTGCCTTTTGTATTATTTTGGGGCAGGGACATTAATTGATAGGTATTACGAGAGTGACAGTTTCAGTTAAGGGGCTCGTGGGTCAATATAATAGCCACACGGGCCCATCGAAGGTTACGCTACGCTTGCTGCGGTCAGTTCAGTGTAGATGGCCATCCATTGCATATCGAGACCTGTTCATGCCTCGGAAAGCACGGTAAGCCGCTGGTGCCGCCCGTCATTCGTAGATCTTTGACAGTCGTTACGGGTAGTCAGAAGCCCAAAAGTCTGACAACCAATCTTACCAAAGTGTATCATGTTACCAAGGTTATGGCGGTCAGATAGGCATTCGCTTCAGATAAAATACTGATATTCAGGTGCATCCGGTTAGATTGGAAGCCGACCTTAACATACATCGGAAAAGGCAGGTAGATTTATATTACGAGAATTACAGTTTGGGTTTGGTATCAATAATGGTGCTTGGGGTTGCTGTCATGCGATAATGATGATGATTCTGCAATAATAATATGGATATTTTGTTGAAACCTAAAGCCGACATTTGACAAGTAATATAATCAATTATAATTTATAACGAGACCATATAATAACTACATGCGTAAACTACTAATTAACACCTATTTGACATAAGTGAATTGTGTAGTCATCAATTTATTATGCATTTATTAGTTAAACGATGATTTATTGCTCTGTTACCGATAATTAGACACCATTAGCAAGGTACTAGACAAAATTTAGAATTTATGGAGCCTTCGCGAGTGATAATAGTTTTAGCACCTAAGTTTTTGACATACCCTTTCCTAAATGGCTTAACCCTGCTCTACTTATTCTCCTATAGTTCGCGCCAATACTAGAAAAGACGGAACAAACCGAATGCAAATTAAACCAGCTGTAACTTTCACATTTCTCTTTTGTTTCAGTCTCAGCCCGGCGGAAAAGCAAAATTCCATAACTTAATTCAATTCATGAACATATTGACGATATGGAATCAAATAAACGATGCACTCAATTATCGACCGTCCGCTGATCGCTTTTCGCTTACAAATTGAATCAGTTCAAAAATTATCTCAAGTGGATAAGTGTGATAGTGAAATCACGTCACATATGAGTAAGGGAACACTCACATCAATACATAGATGTATATAGTTTTTATTTTATTTCACAATTTAACGTTTTGTATTTGTATTCGAGTGTATTTCTAATCATTTAGCTTCTTAATTAATTACTCTCGTTGTTTGGCTTGCTAGTCAAGATCTATTGAGGTATGGTATTTATAATTATTAAGTAGGTAAGTAGGCGTTGTTCAGATCGTCAAGGGTGCAGGTGAACGAACATTTGGGACACTAGCAGATGGGGCATATAGTCTGCCCAGGAGCACCGCACTTGTACTGGATGTCTGTAAACAACCACGAACGTTATTAAAAATACTATTATTACCTATAACTTTCCGCGATGCGTTAGACTTAGATGCACTTCACCGCTGGTCATTGACCCTTAAATATTTCAACTTTTACTTATAACTGTTTCACAATAATAATCGTTTAACTATAACAAAGTTTAAAATGAATAGTTATTACGGTTCAAATTGTAGAAGGGTTCATGACATATTTAATGAGAATTTACTAACCTCTGGAACCACGTTACTCACTAACCTATTTCCTTGTAGTATTTTGGGAAAACTATCTTATTTACTGTTGTTAAATACAAAAACATTAATCCTTTATTTATTAATTACATGTGTACACATGTAATTAATTGTAGAGACTTACTAAATAGGAAATCACGTGATCAGACCAAGATTATGTCTGGACTTTAAAAGAGACTGACCTCTGAATTTATTTCTCCATTTTTTCTCAGGAGAAGAAAATGTCGACCCCATCTAGCTATTTTTTTTTTCTTTTTTAATATGACGTGTTAAAGTGATTCCGATATCTTATTTACAGAATAAACAATTTTATTTCATTTCATTTCGAAAGACGCAGTAACAAATAAATAGAGCAGCCAAGTAAGAATGAATTTCGGAAGAGTTCATTTCCTAAATTAGGTAGTTCTAACCGAAAGACGAGTGTATCTGTCACATTAGTTTAATGTACCGTTTACAAAAACGACGGATGGCAATTACTCAGCCAAGTCGCACGGAAAATAATTATCCTAACCCCAAGATGGCCGCCAGGAAATTAAAAATTATTCTGAACCCACAAAATTAATACTGAATCTTTTAATCCTTTACTTCTTAAAAATGTATTTGATAATTAATTATTTTACGAAGTCCCGTCTCGGGTAAAATGACTTTTAAGAAAATTTCTTCTCGTCGTTTCAAATGATCAAAGAAGTTTTTAATCGCAGAATTTGGATTTTATTATCTGTGATTATACTTGATTCTAAATCAAGATTTAGTTCAAAGGTTAGACTAACAATAATTATAAGAATATTTTACTGATAGAAACCAAACCTGGGCCTTAGTAAAATCTATGCTTTAATCGTTTTAATCACATTATAGAGAGGATGAATGGAAGGCGATTAACAAAAGAGATTTATGTTAAGGGCCCTCTAGAAGGACATGGGTACTTACTGACCTTATTCGTGATGTCCTTCAAAAAGGACAGCAGTGTAATGCTGGCTGTCGACGTATGAAACGTGTGTGAGAAGATGCATAATCAGCCTATAATGTTCCCACAGCTGGGAGACACAGGCATCCTCCCTGTGAGAGTGAGTCATAAATAGACATAATCCACCACGCAGGCCCAGTCCGGTTTGGTGAATGAGGCAAGTCTTCGATTTTTTAGTTCTAGGATATACCGGTTTCGAAAAAAAAACGTTACTTATGGATTGTCAAACGTTACTCATGGTGTTCTGTAGTTTATTTTAAATGCGTTATGCTGTTGGTAGATATAAAATTAACCTGTAACATAATCATGACAGGACAAAGCTCTCTTGTCTGCAAAAATACACAGATTTGTTATATGTTATCCAGTCATTATTAGGTCTTCATTTGACGTTTTAGTAAACATATTTCTGTTGGTGGCTCCTTTAACTTTTGCATGATTTTAATAATGGCAAAGATGCATGGCTAAACGTAATACATTATCACTACGTGGTCAACTGACATACGCAATAAATAATACCAGGGTATGGGGCGTGTGTGTCACGCAATCAGATTTGTCTGCATACCACTAGAAGAACAAAATATGTTTCTATTGTCACATGTTTATGTATGTATATTGTATTTTAACACTTTATGTAAGTACACACAGCAAAGAATCTTATGGGGAACATGATCTCTGTTTGGAAAAGAAGTAGGTACTTACTGTCAGTGATTTTGCGGCCAGCTGTTGTGATGGATTCACAGAAATATTTATGGTGTAATTTTAATGGAGTTGGACCTGAAATCCCTTAAATCGCGAAAAAGAATCAGCTGCTGCATAAAATAATATAGGGAACTACATTGTTTTTTTTTTTTCGGTTTTTGTCTCATAGTAAAATTGGTTTATAAAAATTACAATTTCACCTTGTATGTAACAAGAATCACTTCACCAATCAAATTATTTCGCAACAGATTTAATTAGCGTTCAGCGCGGTATCAAGTATCCATCTTCAGCTGCTATCGAACCTACCAAATACCAGTAATCGCTTAGTACAGTTTTCACGAACAGAATAGAATACTCTTTATAATATACATCATTATAATAATAAAGCAACGAGACAATAGCGAGAAGATGTAATAGCGAGACTTGCATATCCTTGACCGGTTACCATACGGACATGAAAGTACCAAGTCGTAATGAAAATTTCAGGTAGTTACAAACTCATCTCGTGCTCACGTGATTCATTAATAGTTATAACAGATAACCTTCACCGAGATAACTGTTGAGCCTAGCTTATGATAAAATAAGTAATTTTGGAACAAACTACCTAATTTCGTATATAATGTTGGAAAACAACTGGTCAACTGAAGCACCTTTTTTAATTACTTGCTGGCAATAAATTGCAACATTTATTTTAGAAATCTTAAAATAAATCAATGCTCCAAGATACTTACATTTTTCAAATTATTACTTACATAAACAGTATAAGAAATCTGCCCGAAAAATAAATACTTAGTGGAAAAAGCAACCCAGTTTACTAACAAATATGACATCCTCCCCAATATTAACGTCGGAGGCACAAAACCTACCTCAAAATATTCTATTTATCATAAAATCAGACCTGGCATCGTCAAGAAAAAGTAGGACTCAATCCAATTATGTGTTTCCAGGATCTGCCGGGTTTTAATTTAATAAAAGTTGCTTCGCCCGACAAACTGGACGAGACAGTTTTATTTGTGAACTACGTACAAAAAACATCCAGTAGGTTGGAGTTACCGGTTGTACCGGTACTTAAGTTAACTAGCTTTGGCCGAGTTTCAGCCTTGAAGTCTCGCAAGAAAGCTGTTATTTTGGTGGAATACGTTTGTTTGTATTATCAAGCAAGTAATGATTCTTACATTCATTTCGGATCTCTCTCTACGATAGCAACGCATCTGCGATGGGGGTATCAGTTGGGAGGTTACATTGCTGATAAAAATGCTTGGCTCAATGCTGGTCCTGTTCCACAACCACAACTAATTGAACATACTGTTGGAGCTGCTGAAGATAAACTCGGTGGTCGTATAAACTAATCTCCTTTGTATTATATAATTGCATAGCACAGGTGTGAGTACTATGTAATAATAGAGCTACCATTTACCAGGTAATATGTCTTTCATTGACTTGAATGTGCCCTGGCGGCTGTGAGTATGCTCAGATGTCTCACTGATGCTGGCGCGTGTGTTGGATCATTTACCCCCCTTGAAAATAGTTTTGCTGAATGGTGCTGACCCATGCACGACAAGTTCGTGAACGGGCGCCGTCATTTGAGACTGGTGATCTCTTAGCTGCCATGGGTAATCGTAGTTATTTTTTATTTTTATTGTTTTATTTTTGTTTCTAACGCTTATAACGTCCGTCTTCTTTTTACATCGTTCTCAAATATAATTATAAATTCAACATCAATGATGTAACTAATATGTTTCTAACAATATAATTGTAAAAGAATCCATGGAGTTTCTTGCCCGTTCTTCTCCATAGGTACCTACTACGCTTTGGAATGGGCAACTAGCTTCATATTTCTGACTAACCGACTCCTTGGCAATTCAAAAGTGCCTTTATATGTTTGAGTTTGAGATGCCACTGGTAATGCATCTGCATTACCAGTGTGGGCCAGTCGGCTTGTTTGCCATCCAATACCTCACATGAAAAAATAAGTTTGGCTAAAAATCTGCATGCTTACTCGACAACAATTTGTTAAAAGACCATTATTAGAATTTCTTCAAACATGAATTTGTTTTTGTGATGATTATTTCCAGTAAAAAATGTACCCCCTATTTATTAAGTACCTAATAAGGGGGAAAGAAAAAAAACAGGACTTGGGAGGGGGGCGGGGAATAGAAGTGACTTTAAAAACCTCACGTGATTAAAAGATTCCCTAACATAGAATGATTTTACAACCATATTTTAAGGCGTTAGTTTTATGTGCATAGATAATGATGGCTAATTGATTCAGGCGTGTTTTGGCAGAAATCCATTTATGAAATACAATAGACGTAAATATATTTAGTAAATAAACCCAATTTTCGTCCTGCATAATTTAATAGCACCTACATATACCTTCTGGCAGCCTTGCAGGCACGAACCCAAATTAGTTTAGTTAGAGCACTAGCAGTTTTTGCCGCCATGTTGAGTGAACAAGACGACTAAGTTGTCTTTTGTTCATCAAGTGTTGGCCACGGATTCTCGAGCATACAGCCGCCATTGTCTTGTGAAAGGAGTCCGGCTCTCGCTTTGATGCTTTTAAATATATGGGAGATTTAGAATGAACCGTGAATAAAATGTTTTTGATAAACGTCATAGGTTTGAGCAAAGAAAAAAAAACATTTATAACATTTAATCACTGTTTAAGTGTTTGAATTAAGAACACACTAATATATTCGACCTCCATCTCAATGCTATACAACCTCCTCACGAAAAACAGTAATGACAGAGGAATCGCAATAGCAACAACTTTATATATCACTACTTTCTACAACACATATTTCGTACACGTAAAAATAATCATAATATTACAAATAAAAAAATATCGCCCCAAATGTTACATACAACAATCTGTTAACAACATTAAATCAAACGAGCTTCCACTTGAACCATCTCTTTAATCTTATACCACGACCTTTGTAATAGTTAATGCATTTCATAACAATGTTAACAACACCGCTGTCGTGTTCAGAAAAACGGAATCACTTTACATTTTACGGCCGTCGTAATCTTACGAATAAAAAAGTGTTACGACCTCCGAGGGGTTCTACCCTCCAAATGGAGGATTCGGGAGGCCAAACGACGGCTTTTTGTCATCTGACAATACCACAAATTGCGCAGTTTTGTACGCACACTGCCAATATACTATTTTTTAGTGCGGGGTTTTGTGTTAATAAATCAAATGTTGTATTATGAAAGTGACGATTTTTATAGTCAGTAAAGGCGATAACTCAAGCCAGATATTTATATATTAGGGTATTGACAAACATTACACATGAAAACATCATACATATTTTATCTTATTCGAAAATCTTCATAAATATTTCAAGTTTCGTTGTTATGAACAGAATATTGTAGTCTCGATTGAGTTTCCCTGAATTTTTAAAGAACTTTTATAGACTCCCACATACTGCGACTTAGTTCAGACTTCGATCCATCTCTCAGAAATAAAACTTACTGTAGTTTTTCTTCAAAAACGTAAAGAGAAAGGACTGACCTCTATTTACCCCAAAAATGTTAAGAATTTCATTAACATAAATATTATATTTACATCACCGAGTAGTACATACATATTTAATTCAGGTGCCTATTTAAATAATTACACAGGCGGTAATAACTTAATTGTTCTCGGCTCAAAACAAGGCTATTTATAGCCTTTGTTGGGGCGTAAAAGCTGTCAAAATATGTGCGACATACGTGAACCTAAAGTATGATCTAATTTGGGAGCAGTTGGAGACAAATATATTATGAATTGTGAATGTTCCGGGCGCCACCCGTATCCCAGTAGCAACTCACAGCGCACTTGTATCTCAAAAACAAGGACATTATAATTTTATCCCCAAGAAAACGTTAATGAAGTGATTGTGCTAAGATTCGCAAATTTTTGGTGACTGTGAGCATTTATGACAGGTAAGTAATATAGAATAATCTTTAAATTATAACAAAATATTACTAAGGTATAATTAAGAAAATTTTAAAGTAACGTTGCTACAGTTATTTAAATTGAGTGTAATATTTTTGTTTGGTACTGTAATATTGGTGTTAGTCACTTGTGTACTGTTTTTCGGTAAACTATCTGTCATACTTAATAGTTGTACCGATTCATCGGATTCCCTTGGCGTGAATGTTGGAGAGAGAGGGAGATGGTTAGGTGTTTCATAACGGCTTATTTTTGATGTAGAAGGGCCAGTCCAAGGATCCGATTGAGGCTCTTTCAGTGTAATGGCTCCTACGATGCCTTCACATATTTTAGACTTATTTTGGATGGAATCCTCTATGTATCCCTCTACAACTGCATTGGACTTCCAGCCTCCGTGGCGCTTAAGGGACAGGAGATCAGCTCCGGAATCAGCCAAAAGTGTGGCTGAAGTTCGTCGGAAACAATGACCCGTGTACAACAGGGGTTCTGGAAGTTCAAGAAATGTTGCTATTTCTCGTGGGATACTGCCAATTTTATTAGTACCCATAGGCTGTCTAACACACTTTCCATTGCGATACTGTAGAAAAAATCGATTGATTGGAGTGTTAGGCGGGCGTAAGGCTTGATATTTCTCAACAATCGTTACGTATTCCTTGCGAATGACGAAGTTGCGGTCTCTTTTTGTCTTTGTATTAGGTAAATTAATTAATAGTAAGTCATCTGAATGTTTCTCAATGTTTTTGACATTAAGTTGTGTTAGTTCATTAGTTCGACATGCTCCGTTTATTCCAATAATAAGAACAACCTGTAACGTAAAGAGTATTGTAGTAGATAAATGAATAAAATTGATATGAACGCATAATTATGCCTATCAACATCTACTAAGTATACTATTTAATTGAGATTAATATACTTAAGTAGATACTGAATGTGCAACTGACTTACTTTTGCCGCCAAATATACGGAATCGGGTGCTTCGTTAAGAAACTTTTCAATATCAGATACTGTGAAAACCTTCGATTTTTTTGGTTGATGACCAGATGAGGCTCTTTTTAAAAATGCCACTAATTTAGGATAGGTATCGATATGTTTGTCTTTTTTCATCTTTATTGTTGCTTTTAGCATCGAATACGTACTCCATAGAGTGCTTGCTTTCTTGTTCTCGGATAATTCTATAAAATATGCCAGCAAAACGTTTTCTGAGAAAGTTTTGGCTCCTTTTGCTAGTCGCCACGTGTTGAACATATCGTACTGTTTTAAATACTTCTCGCGTGATTGTTGAGGGAGAAAGCTCATTTGCGCATTATTAACAGTTTCAGTTAATTCTGTTGGCGTCAAGCAAACTTCCTCGTCGCTAGAATCACTCATTTTAGTTTTTTCACTTGTTTTCAAGTTTCTTGTTTTTAATATAAGGTTTAACAATGACGTGAAAAAATGCCGCGTAAAGAACCGCGTACAAAGCAAATTGAAAAAAGAACACCAAGAAGGTTCCGAGTCTGAGTTTTTAACAAATTAAAAAAAAGTTGTATGATATATTCGGCACCATAGAGGTAGCAGTAAATAGGTTTAATGTTTTTTTTAATTCACAAACTTAGTGCACACGATGTTCTAAATTCAATTTACTTTATCCTCTAGAGAATAAAAACGGCTTTTCCACTCAGATATTGAAGATTAAAAATACTCTTTCCGAGATGGTGGGATGAAAATTTTTTTATACCATTCCCCCTCTAAAAAGCTTATTTTATTCACGCAAAACAGTGAATAAAAAGCACTTTTAATCACTGTTTTGGTGTGCTGGTGACCCCCATCTCAATGCTATACAACCTCCTTGCGGACAAATTAATGTGCATTTAAATTAATTTCGACGGCACGGTTGGAGTAGTGGTTAAGCGATTGACTACTGCGCTGCGTGTCGCGGGTTCGATTCCCGCACGGAACAAATATTTGTATGACCTACATGTAGTTGTTCCGGGTCTGGCTGTTTGTGTATGTCAGTTTAAATGTTTGTAAACGCACCCACGATACAGGAGAAATTCCTAGTGTGGGGTAAAGTTAAAAAAAAAAAAAAAAACTTCATATAATATGCCTGTTTTCGCTTAAATCTTTCTTTTTCTCGTAGTCATGGTATAAAGTATAGTATGCAACTCTTGAATAAAACGGATTTATATCGAGGGCCACGAATCACTCGCGTCGCTCAAGATTCTAACACTTGAATCACTCGCTATGCTCGTGATTCAATCATCATGAATCACTCCCTCCGGTCGTGATTCAGTCGTTAGAATCCTTCACTTGGTCGTGATTCATCTATGGCCCTCGCTTTAAATCCGTCCTTTATTCACTAGTTGCATAATATACTATTAAAAAACACATTTTTGGCAACAAATTCCAAATATAGTATTGTGCTTACAAGTCAGTAGATATTCTAATGGGGCATGTGAATGTCTGAATTAAAAATGCCTGAGATCTTCCATTTATGCTATTAACCCTTTAACGCACACTGTAACTTTTTTTTGAATTCTTAATATTTTGTGATAAATACCTATTCTGTGCCGTAAATCATAATGACATGTTTTTGAAAAAAGACCTGAAAATCTTTGTTTTTCGAGAAAATCATGAAAATCATATGGCCTGTAAACTGGCCATTGAACGTTTAGGGTCACTAACCATCACAGCAATATCACTGGCCAGTAAAATGGACACTAATGAAATCTATGTTATTTTTAGGAAAAGACGATAATAGTAATAAAATAAATGTATTTCCTAATCAACCTTTAATAATAGAACAATAATTGACAATCAGTTTTAATTACACATAGAATTAACATAACATATTTCATCTCAAACAAAACTTCTTCATTTTTAATTTTTCTTATCACAATCAGATATTTATTTTATCAATTGAATGATCACCTATGTTTTTTTAATTGGTCCTTCATCATGGAATGGTACAAAACATTCTACACATAGGGCTTCGTCTTCGGGAGAAATTATCTCGTGATACCTGGTCGGGCTTGGTGATAGCGGCTGTGGTGGTGGAGATGGCGGCGGCTGCAGAGGTGGCGATGGTGGTAGAAACAATAACTCCTGGGATGGTTGTGATGAAGACGATCCTTGATTTCGACTACGTGTGCTCAGGGTGCTGGTACTAAAACTTTCGTCGAAGCAATCATCAGCATCGGAATCACCACCGATGTCTGATTGTGTGGCCTGGTCATCAGGAATACCCACGAAGTCATTCCATTGCTCCTCGTCTAGTGACTCCAACTCCCGATAAGTGTATGTGTGTCTAAAACAATGAGAAGATTACAATGCAAAACTATTACATTACGATTTTCATAAGTACAAGTACCCACACATCTGCAAAAAAACGGCAAAAAAAAAACCAAAAGTTCATAATAATAGGTTATAACTACCGAACCAGATTGTTTATCGCAAATTTATTATTATATTATAACACATGCTTATATACTTGTTGTAAAACAATATGGTTCATAGGGATTACTCGAAAATAAATACTCAATACAACATCTCAAAGTTAGGTAGGCAATTTTTAGTTTATAATTTTTCAACACACCGGTTTGTATTCAATCCCAAATAATATATGTTTTTCCTATTATCGTCGATTACATTTGCACATAAAATCGAAGTATATACTATAAAAGAATAGTTTCACTTACCTTTTCAGAGAAGACATGATTTTTCATTACCATACAACTTGTAAACAAGTGACGTACACACGCGATGACAACAAATGTTCCTGCGCGGGTGCACGATGGCCAGTTCACAGGCCATCTTGAAAAAAGGCGCGAATTTAAAATGTCGCGCGGCGAACTTGAACGCTGGCCAGTTGACGGGCCAGTGTGCTTTAACGCGGGTCGTAAATGTTCATAAGGTTCAATGTATAAATAAAAATCTATGAGATATCGACCTTGAAGTGACTGTCCAGTTTACTGGCCACTTTGTATGAGCCGTCCTATAAAGGGTTAATCTAAATATATCTAAAATCTTTTCCGTTTGATATTTGCAACACCACGCATATAGCACTTTAGTCACTATTATGAATGCTTTTGTCATAAAAACATAGAAAACAAACTGATAGTTCACTTATTTATGCTGCAACCATCTGCATCTACTTATCTATTCTATACTTATAATAAATCTGAAGAAGTGAAAATTCTGTACATTGAAAATATCAAAAAAATAAATGGCAGGGGGTGTTACTAGACCGACACCGAACCCAAAAATTTGATTAAAACATTTTTTGTCTGTCTGTCTGTTTGTTCAGGCATCACGCAAAAACTACCGGTTCGATTACGATGAAACTTGGTATAATTATTCTTTAATATCCTGGGCACCACACTGGGTACTTTTTATCCCGGAAAAGTATCCTATCCTACTATCTATATCTATACCTATTAATAAAAAGACAAGTCCTGACTGACTGACTCATCAACGCCCAGCCCAAATCCTTGGACCTAGAAAGCTGAAATTTTGCATAAAGGTTGCCTTTATAATGTAGGCAAGAAATAAGGAAGCATTTTTTGAAATTCCACCCCTAAGGGGGTCAAATAGGGGATGAAAGTTTGTATGAAAAATCTTATTCCTTGAGGTAATAAACATGAAACTCCGCACGAATAATTATCAAAATAAATGAAAAAGTTTGTAATTTGTTGTTTTTCTAAATTACCCCCTAAAGGGGGGTTGGGGGGTGCCAAGTTTGTATGGAGGAATTTTAACGCGCTGTCCGATTAACTCGAAACTCAATATTTATACTTAAGCCCAAAAATTAAGAATAACGTGTATCAGGATTTTTCGAAATTCAACCCCTAAGGGGGTAAAATAAGGGATGAAAGTTTGTAGGAAAAATCTTATTCCTTGAGGTAATAAACATGAAAATTCGCACGAATAGTTATCTAAATAAATTATAAAGTTTGTAGTTTTTGTTTTTCTAAATTACCCCCTAAAGGGGGGTTGGGGGTGTCAGTGTTTGTATGGAAGAATTTGAACGCGCTGTCCGATTAACTCGAAACTCTATATTTATACTTAAAACCCATGGGGATGTATGGGGTAATTTCCGACACTCACGCGGGCGAAGCCGCGGGCAGCAGCTAGTATACTAATAATAAAGTTTAAAAGTATGTTTTTTTTTTGCTTGAGTGAACGCGCTAATCGCTGCAAAAAGATTTTTTGTTATGAAATGATGAGATTTTTTCAAATCCGTCTCTACTGATTTGAAAATATCTTTATACCATTCCACCTCTAAAAAGCTTATTTTATTCACGCAAAACAGTGAATAAAAAGCACTTTTAATCACTGTTTTGGTGTTTGAATTTAGAACACACCAATATATTCAACATCCATCTCAATGCTATACAACCTCCTTGCAAAAAAAATTATGTGCATTTAAATTAATTTCGACGGCACGATTGGTGTAGTGGTTAAGCGATTGACTACTGCGCTGCGTGTCGCGGGTTCGATTCCCGCACGGAACAAATATTAAATATTGTATGACCTACATGTAGTTGTTCCGGGTCTGGCTGTTTGTGTATGTCAGTTTAAATGTTTGTAAACGCAAACACGATACAGGAGAAATTCCTAGAGTGGGTGAAAGTAAAAAAAAAAAAACTTTTTTTTTCTTCATTGAATATCTATTTTCGCTTAAATCTTTCTTTTTCTCGTAGTCATGGTATAAAGTATAGTATGCAACTCTTGAATAAAACGGATTTATATCGAGGGCCACGAATCACTCGCGTCGCTCAGGATTCTAACACTTGAATCACTCGCTATGCTCGTGATTCAATCATCATGAAACAGTGAATAAAAAGCACTTTTAATCACTGTTTTGTTGTCCTGGTGACCCCCATCTCAATGCTATACAACCTCCTTGCGAAACAATTAATGTGCATTTAAATTAATTTCGACGTCACGGTTGGAGTAGTGGTTATGCGATTGACTACTGCGCTGCGTGTCGCGGGTTCGATTCCCGCACGGAACAAATATTTGTATGACCTACATGTAGTTGTTGCGGGTGTGGCTGTTTGTGTATGTCAGTTTAAATGTTTGTAAACGTACCCACATACAGGAGAAATTCCTAGTGTGGGTTAAAGTTAAAAAAAAAAACTTTTTTTTTCTTCATATTATAATGTCTATTTTCGCTTAAATCTTTCTTTTTCTCGTAGTCATGGTATAAAGTATAGTATGGAACTCTTGAATAAAACGGATTTACATCGAGGGCCATGAATCACTCGCGTCGCTCAGGATTCTAACACTTGAATCACTCGCTATGCTCGTGATTCAATCATCATGAATCACTCCCTACGGTCGTGATTCAGTCGTCAGAATCCTTCACTAGTTCGTGATTCATCTATGGCCCTCGCTTTAAATCCGTCCTTTATTCACTAGTTGCATAATATACTATTTTGCATTTGACAACCCAATTCTTGAAGAAGGTTATAGGCTATTTAACCTCACGCAACCGATCGAACGTTAGGAGTCGAAAAAAAGCAAAACGACAAAGTCAGAAAGAACGCTAAGCGAAAACGAAGTAATAGCGCGGGGGGACGATGCCATGCGACGCGACGGGGTGAAGGGCCAAAATTTCTCGCGGACGAAGTCGCTGGCAGAAGATAATTTTTAATATTAAGCGACTAGGCTACAAGGATCTTTTTAATTAGATTTAATTTTTTCATGATTTTTTATTGAAAAAACAATATAGCATATTTAATTCCGATTATCACCACGCGCCAAAATGTTTTTGTACTATAAACAGAGATTGGTAATTCGATGCGTTCTCAGACTGCATTTGTATGTTGTACTCTGTACTGGGCTATAATTGAGTTTTCTATCTTCACAAATGGTATGCTAGACGATACTGCATTACATGTCTAAAATCTTCTCCACTTGACACTAGCAACACCGCGCTCTTTGTAGCAACTGTGTAAACGGCGCCATTACGGCCACTGAGGCACTACACGCCATTGTTTCCGACCAGTTAATAACGAATGCCCGCAATTGCTATCTACTTCTGTAGCCGGCCTATTGTTGCAACTATTGTGTTGCTGAAAGCCTGTAACCGGAGGCTGTATGGTGAGAAAAGTAGTTATACTCCGTTCGCGATTTAGTTGTAGTTGTAAACAAATATATGTGTTTTTGGAAAAACAACTTTAATATCGACGATTAAAGTTCAGTTTCCGCAACAAGTTAAAAAAAAATTAGACTTTTTCAATATTACGAGACATTCTGAAATCAACTTAAATTACACTACTTTAAGTCTATATTCGTTTAAATGGAAATAACAGCAATTGGAAAAAAGGATTTTATTAGACTTTAGGTAAAGCTTTAGAAGATAAGGCCAGACATTCTAACATTCTTTTTACCCGACAGCAGCAGAGCCCAAATGGAGGGTAAAGTTTTTAGAATGATGAATGCTATTAATGCCTACGTTGCTACTTGTAAGTGAGTATAGTAAGCACTGGGTCATAGTACATCACAGAATAGATTGTTTGAAGGCTATTAAGTGATTTGAGGCATGCTTAGGCAACGATATTCATTCCCCTACCTTCCGCAAATCAAAAAACTCGAATATTCTTAGAAGTTT
Organism: Eupsilia transversa; assembly: GCA_914767815.1. Classification (NCBI taxonomy): domain Eukaryota; kingdom Metazoa; phylum Arthropoda; class Insecta; order Lepidoptera; family Noctuidae; genus Eupsilia; species Eupsilia transversa. The sequence continues at coordinate 6,506,644 of OU611893.1, read as the reverse complement.
ATTTATAAACGTTGCTTAAGACTTTAAAATGTCAAAAATGTAACCACATGTGTATGTGTGTATGTGTGTAATGTGTGTAATGTGTGTGTTGTGTGTGTGTGTGTGTGTGTAATGTGTGTGTAAACTGCAGTCGCTAATCACTACTTAACTTAAACCAACGTTTATAAATAAAGGGGATAAACCCTGGTTAGATTGTGCCCCACAAATAAAGAAACTAATTAATATATCTGCTGTTAATAGTTGATGAATACTGTACGATGACGTATTAATCTATGTCAAACTCAAAGTATCCATACTCCATTTATTTTAAGACTAGATAAATATCGGTTATCACCCTTTCGTTATTTCGATATAAACGTATTATAAACTCCGTTATTTCACGTAATCTATTTACCATATAAATTAAAAATATAATTCTAAAGTGAAGTCATTTCAATATTATTACACAATAACTGTCGTTATTTAGCCGTTGTTTGTCTAATGCAAAAGTTTTAAATGGAGTATCTTTTTATTTTAGTTCAAAACTCGTATAGAAAGTAATATATCATCACAGACTGCCACTATATGAACACTTTATCCCCACAATTCAAATAATTTGTATTGTGATATTGTTCTCAACTACGCGGAGACTTTCACCAAACGTTTACATAGCTTCCTGTACTGCCAACCGCACTAAAATAGCAAAACCTTTACCTTAAAAGTGACCTTATGTCGGAGCTGTAAGGTTGATTTTGTAATACAAGTGTGACTGTTGTCGTACGGTTGGCAGTTCAACATCGTACTGCACATACTTGTGTAGCGACGAGCTTCCGGTTCCGGTCGGACTCAGAGTGTTGGCGGAACTGACAAGTTTGCTTAGCGCAGCGTTGCCAACATTAGCCCATTGTCATTAAAGTTGTGAAGTTGAGTGGTTTTGTCGAATGAGTTAGTTAGGATAATAAATTATACCATTCTAACATAATAATATATATCAGTACTGTTAAATATTGTTTTTCTTTGTGATAAAACAGTTAAGATTAGGTTATTATCTTTTTATTTGTCCCTCTGCTGCAAAAGAAACGACTGAGAATACGACGAACCGCACAATTATTGAGCCTACATTATATATCTGGGTCCTATTTACTGAGAATACAACATATTTGTCCAAAAAAAAATTAACACATTTTCACGACAGGTGAAAAAAATTCTAGAGTTGTCGTATGGCGGCCTGTCGGTTTTATTAAGTAGACCCCTGAAACTAACTGCGCCCCGCAGTTTCATCCACATAAGTCTCGATCTCGTGGGAATATCAGGATAAAAAGTATCCTAACACCGGTCATGGTCTACCCATGTGCCAAATTTCACCAAAACCTATTCAGCCGTTTTAACGTGAAAGCGTAACTTTTCTCTATACAACATGAGTTTCGACAACCACTCTGTTCAAATATTGGACTTATCGTGCCAGTCAATAAAAGTACTCGGTTAAGCCTTTTATAACTATAAAGCTAAGCTTACCCACACCACTACAAATCTGTACGCATTACAGTTTATATCGTACATTATCTACACTAGCCTGAAACACTAATCCATGAAATCGTAAAACTTCCTACCCGGGCCCATTTTGTTAAGCTTCCGGATTGCAAGGGAGTTTCGGGATAACGAATTAAATTACACGTATCAAAACCTTGGGTATTAAATTATAAATAAAACCTTTGCGAAACGGCGGTGGAGATTGAAAGGCTCAAAGTATATAGTTAATTAATACAGGGTTATTTTAAGATGTGTCTACAAAGTACAAGCTAAAAATACAAAGCAGAAAAGTTGCCAAAAAGAGAATACAGTTTTGGTCTTTGCCAAAAATACCACCTGTAGGTGTATTTTCAGGTAGGGGTGTATATTCAGGTAGGTATAATATTCTGCGAATACAATATAACAAATTAAAAGTGATCGCAAACCCTAGGAGTTTAATCTCAAAACTTACCCTGTATATCGTTGTAGTAGGGTTTAGTAGGATAAAGAAATACATGCTGCTACGGCGTAGCCAATGTCTACGCCAGCTACGTCTGCTACGATACCCGACTCGCTACGAACCGCGCTGTTAATAACGAGCTTTTATGAGATTTGCTTATTACCACTTATTACTTTGTAAAAAGAAACTGCCAGTTGATTTTTATTCACTATGAAAACCGTTCAATGTGTTGGACATTAGAGAATGTCAAACAAATAAAACACGTACGTATGATCGCGGAAACTGGCGGTTAACCACTTTTCAACCTTATTACTAAGGGCATGAGGGTTAAAAATGATTCACCCCAAATATCCACGGTTGCACACTTCGTTCAATCAAATATAACCAATAAAATATAATATAATACCAGTCTATTATTATCCCACTGCAGGGCAAAGGCCTCTTCTCATACAGAGAAGGCACGAGCATTGATCACCACGCTTGCTCAAGACCAGAAGAGATTGGCCATCAAATATAACCAATATAATTATTTCAATTATATATTATAACATTAGTCTTACTTTTACCTATCTATACTTATAATAAATCTGTAGAAGTGAAAATTCTGTACATTGAAAATATCAAAAAAATAAATGGCAGGGGGTGTTACTAGACCGACACCGAACCCAAATATGTGATTAAATATTTTTTTGTCTGTCTGTCTGTCTGTCTGTCTGTCTGTCTGTCTGTCTGTCTGTCTGTCTGTCTGTTTGTTCAGGTATCACGCAAAAACTACCGGTTCGATTACGATGAAACTTGGTATAATTATTCTTTAATATCCTGGGCACCACACTGGGTACTTTTTATACCGGAAAAGTATCCTATCCTACGGTTGGGGGGTGTCAAAGTTTGTATGGAAGAATTTTAACGCGCTGTCCGATTAACTCGAAACTCAATATTTATACTTAAACCCAAAAATTAAGAATAACGTGTATCAGGATTTTTCGAAATTCAACCCCTAAGGGGGTAAAATAAGGGATGAAAGTTTGTATGAAAAATCTTATTCCTGGAGGTAATAAACATGAAACTTCGCACGAATAGTTATCTAAATAAATTATAAAGTTTGTAGTTTTTTGTTTTTCTAAATTACCCCCTAAAGGGGGATTGGGGGGTGTCAGTGTTTGTATGGAAGAGTTTTAACGCGCTGTCCGATTAACTCGAAACTCAATATTTATACTTAAAACCCATGGGGATATATGGGGTAATTTCCGACACTCACGCGGGCGAAGCCGCGGGCAGCAGCTAGTTTAAAATAAACTAAAAGCCGACCGCCAAAATATATACTAGAATTTCCGAAGATAACCTTAATGTAGTTCATTAACTTTAATAGACCTCTCAAATGTGCCTAGCAACTAATTCGTATTACCCAGAATATGTTTTTCCCACGTTAGTATAAACCTGTAATAATATAATATAAGCGTGTAGGAGTATTTACTCGGAATGTTTTGCTGGTAAACATCGCAACTAGATAACGGAGTGGCAAACTTTTAGGCCGCAAGCTCTGAACACACAAGTTTCGTGGTCGCTCTGTTTCAATACAAGAATTTCGGGGTACATGGCTGGCTACTCTGTTTTGATATTAGTTCATATTAGTAGGTATTCCATTCTCCCAGTGTAACTATGATAAGGCTAAAGCACTAGGAAGTGGTGAAGGGCGGGCGTTTTTGGGGGACTGTCTTATGTAATTTTGACGTTCGAAAAGTGCTGATTCTCAGCCTAATTTGAATAAATGACTTTTGATTTGATTTGATTTGATTTGCTGCTGTTTCCGACTTTAACATAAGGATGGGTGTTATTCGTTTATTCTTTCAAGGATGTGATAGTGTAGCCCCTTTGCAACATTTAAGCATCCCATATAGCCCAGGCAACATCCCCTGGGCTTCGAGAAAATGCAAGATTTGTGTTTCTGAAAAGGACATGACCAGTGGGACTATGGGCGCCTGCCTATGTGACAAAATCAATGTGCAGCTAATATTGTTTTATTTCTGCAATTGTTGTATTCTATATTTACAGACAAAAATGTTTCAAGAGTCTAAAAGGTCAGGAAACTGAGAAAAATAAAAATAAGTTTTCATAAAATAACTCTGCTTTCCGATATGAGATGTCGGTAGGTGTTGTAGTTATTGAGTTTATTTTAAAATTCGTCATAAAATCTCACTTTTTTCTAAACTTGCCATCAATGCTATTTTATTTGGTAGTGAATACGTTAGCATAGCTTTCGACGTAACCAAGTGTTCTAAAATATCAAATAGTTAAAAGAAGTTAGGATATTATATTTATTCATTAGTTACATATAATTTGTTATCCATGTACCGTACTTACATATCATTTTTATTCTAAATAAATACATACATTCTACCAAACGTTAATTAACGATATTCAAAATCATCTACGTACATGAACTTGGACACCATTTCTCTCAAAACGTTACTATGACAGAAATATCCAACCCTCTCGTGGTCCTGAGATCAAATTAACTGTCGCTCCCGTTCTGCATATCTACAATTATCATAATTATTATTGTTATGTGGCGGTAGTTACGAAGCTGCTACACTGAGAATTTATCTGTATCGGTCAGACGGCAATTGTTCCATGTAAATCATCATAGTCTTTAGTATAAGTGTGATTCAGTTGCTAGTCAGTTTAAACTTATACTGTAACATGGCTTCCTATAACACATGAAAGTAAACCCTCATTCTCTAAGTATTTAATCGGACATCAAATAATTCCCATTTTGCTTTCTTAAACATATTATTGAACACTCTAATTTAATGATTGCGCCTCTTTTTGTTAATCGAAATAATTTCTATTTTGGGTTCTTTAAAATAGTAAATAGCCAAGTAGCTGCTACCAACTTGACTGTAGCGCTCGCCAGCCGCTGCCGCGGCATCGCTCGCTTCGGTCGATCGGCTCGCGCGTGGTTGGTCACAATTCTAACCTAACCCATTGAGTCGCGGTGCCCTAGCTTAGTTACTGCGACCAATGAGGCTGGCGCGTGGTTGGTAACAGTTCTAACCTAACCTAATCCGTTTATTCGGGGTACTCTACTGCGACCACTTGTGAGAAAAGGCCAGAAAGTTAAACGGAGACGCAATTATTGAAAAAAGTGTGCGTCATTAGAAGCACTTTTTTTATAGAGGCACTTTAATTTAGAAGTCCATCATAGAAGGTCAATAAGGTTTTAGAGGCTCAATAAATATTTCCCCTTCTTAAATCCTTCTAGAGCGCAAGTCTGCACGCCATGAGCTTATAAACTTTTACAACTTTAATAGAAAATTACTTTCTTTGTATAAAGTCCTTTAATATGTGCACCACTGAACTTTGTATAGTCGTAATATAAAGCTTAAAAAATACTAAAAATGTTGTAAGCATTTATGTTTCCTCTACATAAAGCAAAGTTTTATTTCATACATGTTTTAATGTAAGCAGGCCTGTTTTGACTGTTGTTAAAGAAACGGCAGCTGATTATACTAATTAATGCCATGAACACAGTCGTTACAATGCGAATGAAACTCGCGATACATAACTACTACTTGGGAGTCATTAGTAGTATTTAGCATTATTAATTTACTTTTTCTCAAACATGCTTGGAAATTCGACCATTATTTTGACAACCTTCTTCAAAATAAATCGAAATTGCAGTATTGGTCAAAAACAAGTGATTATGCGGCCGGCAATGTTACTATGAAAATCCATAACTGTCCTATTTGGCGGCCAAATAAATTACTATGAAAACTCATATTTGTCGTGTTATTTAAAAATGGAACGAACTTTTTAATGGCAACCAAGGAAAAAAGAAAAACAAAGGAAAAAGAAAAAAAAGTACATTTCGGTTTGACTTGCAAATACAGCTGTTTAAAGTAAAGAAGAAACAAATGAACATATAAATATTGGCGCGCTAAAAATTATTGTTGTTCGTCATTGATTTTGTTCACAAAAAGAGTCGTTATAATTATGAGAGAGTGTTAAATAATATTTTTGGGAGCGCAAAATGGGAATTATTAGAGTTTCGATGAAAATTTACTTGACATTCCAAAGTCCCACTAACACAATTTAGAAGCAAAACGCTGTATAAATATTTTGCAAGCCGTGCAAGAAGTGTGCGCCGGGACTTAGCGAGGCAAGGAATATTAAATTGACACAAATACGGCGTCTGAGGTACAGCCACGCAAGCTTACTACTTACGTACTTTATTTATATATGTAGTGCTCTCACTTTACTCTGTATTTACACTCAGCAAAGTAATTTAGTATAAGGCTGGTATCTATATCTAAACGTTAGGTAGTTAGTACGGATGTTGGATTAAGCTGACGGTATCCTAGAAGAGCGGTGATCGCTACTTAACGGCCGCAGCAGTGACGGCGGTCAGGAAAATGATGATGTTTGACTTTACGGTGTAAGAAAACACTCTCTAGGAAAACATCGAACGATCGGAATACTGCACCGTGAAGAAGCCGGATGCAAAAAGATTGCATGTACGTATAGTGTAAAGTGGCTAAAATGGATAAAGTAAGAAATGAGTATATAAGGGGAAGTTTAAAAATGGCGCCAGTGACAGAAAAGTTGAGAAGAAATCGTTTGGCCAGGTATGGGCATGATGTAATGAGTAAGGAAACGCATGTGACTTAAAGGGTGATGAATATAAAAGTTTATGGATGGAGCGTGAGAGGAAGGTCAAAGAAAAGATAGATGTATTGTGTGAGGAATGACATGTAAGAGAAGGGAGTAAATGATGCGCTAACCCTAAGTAACATGGGACAAGGGCAGGAAGATGATGAGGAAAACACACCATTCATAAATAATGTTTCAGTGACGTCACTATGTGGGCGGGCACCGCTCGTCTAGGACTTAAGGTCGAGATCTGTAAAAGTTATTGTCAATGTCGCACACCTGTCAAACTACAAGTGCAAGATAGGGACGAGAACATGACTAGGTCAAAGCACGTGCATTATAATGCAAACGTTTATAGATCTCGATAAAACTTAAAAGCTTCTGTCCACGCAGACAAGTGTTAATCATTCGTCAGCTGTTACTAAGTTGGCATCCTGTTAATGAATTACTCTGGCTTTTGTTTCATCACTAAGTTTACCCAATAAGCAGAAGGTCAAAGTTAAATCATTTATTTGAAGTAGGAAGGCCATTAAAAAGCCAGTTCTGAACGTCAAAATTTACAAGAAAATATAATTGATTCTACGCTCGGGGGGAGCGCAGAATCAATTATATTTTCTTGTTCCAAAATGTAGTTTCGTATGGAGAAGGGTAGCAAAAAAATTCCATAGTTACTCTTTTAAAATGTATTACAATATTTTGTATAAGTACAGAAGTAATTTTAAGCTATGTGGCTCTTGACTTTTCTTAAGCTTAACAGCTTAGCTTTACCAGATTAAAATTACATCATTATCCCATAACTATAAATTTGCACCGCGTCACGGAAAAAAATATGTAAAATATGATGGTAATAAAGCAGGAATTCGTCCTATTCAGAAATGTTAAAAATTGTTTTAACATCAAAAACATAACTGCTGCGGATAAAAAAATGCAGAAACATTTAAAAATTAAACCATTAAATGCAAACCCGGATTCATCCTATTATATCGAGCAAAAAATGCGTCGTAGAATGGAATGCGTCAAAAGGTTCCCCTCAACCTTTTAAAACGTGACAAAGTAATCATAAATCACGCTTTATTTTGGCCCTTAAACTGAAAAATGCTCAAATGTTTTCCTGTCCGTAAATTTTCAGTAACACGGGTTAAAATCTCACAAAGGGAAGCGTGTGACTTTTCTATGGCACATTTTTGTTTTACTATACACTTAGATGTATGAGGGTGTAAACTTCACTCATCTTCTTTATAAGGGAGGATCCTCCGACCAGACAGGTGTTGTGTCTGGTAGACAAACTGCCCAACGATTGATGTTAGGAAGTTATAGGTATATATGTTGATCACGCGGTAAATTCTGCTTGCACGATGCAGGATTTCGCGTGACGTCAGCGTGACGCGTAGTTTGCATGTGGCGATGTAGATGCCGCCACATATGTTTCAGTACGTATTAAACAAAACCAGATAAAAGGTTGCATCATGTATACTCGGAAAATTTTACTTTTTTTTTCACTAACTGAACATAATAAAGTCTCCAAAATATGATGCTTTTTTCTATAAAATTCGTTCACACACACGACGCATAAAAATCTGTTTGTTTACATAGTTTTCATTGTTTCAACGTTAAATATATTTGTATTTCCAATATTTGGAAAACGAACACAAACAATTTACACAAATTCAATCACACAGAATCGGCGTACATTCATTTAAAACAAGTTAAAAGCTTATAGACACCTGTCTATATGTAGGTACATCAAATTGCGGAGATCCTGCAAAAATAAACAAAACAAACATGGTAGAAAGTCGCAATTTATCATACTGTGTTGGCAGCCATTCGTGCCAGCTTCAATTTAACGGTTCTATTTAATTAATGGTCTTACAAATTGATTCCTTGCATGCACTGACAACACCAGATATTTATTTTTATGAACAATTTTTCTTGAGGTTAACAAGGTTTTTTTTATAGATGGTAGAGTCAACATACTTTAACATTTAAACGAGTTATGGTACACTGCTGTTTATATGTACTCCTATATCTATTTAATAAGTACAACTTATATCAGTACCGATAGAACAATCGGTGATAGAATAATTATAAATATATTTGCACTTTACTAAACTAAACTATTTCACGCTAGTCATATAATTAAGATTTTTCAGTGAGAGATTTAATTAATTGTGGTAGATCAGTAATTAACCACAAAACCATGCGTTAAAATGTTATTTTCAATGTATTAAACTCAAATATCATAACAGCTACAAATAATAAAAGCGGCCATTCATTGTGGTCAGCTAATTGTGCAAATAAATAACAACCAATCAAGTTCTAGGCTCCGTGTGTGTGAAAAAATATTAAAAATTATTAATAATATTAAAAAAATTACAATTTCCTGTTAAAAAACACACTTTTTCCAAAAATCTACAATTCACTGTGCATATATGTGAGTGCCATGTTGATCTAGTGCTCGCAAGCTCTAATGCTGAGTATGAGGTCGTGGGTTGGATTCCCTGATCGTGCAAAGTGTTATTGGGTTTACCAACAGGAATTTCTCAATTATAGCAGCCCATATTCTGGATTTGTGCCTGGTTGATGGCAACAGGTTTGCTTCCTATTACGTGGGACTTAAATATAACTGGCGTAAAGTGGGTGTACTATTAAAGGTACACCTCTGCCTAACCTTTCGAGCGTTACAGGCGTCATTTTATCTACCACGTAATACATATTCAAATGTCTTTTTTTGTTAATTCACACACTTCATGAATGTCTGGTTTTTGTAAGAAACGCATCCGGTATGAATTAGAGTTAGTTCAAAGCAGTTTCCTGCTGCTTCGAATTACCATTGAAACACATTACTTAACGAAAAATATAAATCTCTATACATATTAGCCTACGACCAAATGAGACCAGTAAAGAAAAACACACTTTGTTTAGAACTTAAAATGACAGATATTTTAGAGATCGTCCCGTTATGACGTGAGGTTTGAAAAGGGTGGGAGGAGGTCAGAACAAAATCACAATGCCCAATCACGATGAGCCCCCACGAGGATATTGTGACAATCTCGTTTGTTTACCGTGCGACTAAAAATTTAAACATACCTATCTGATCTTTTCAATAAATAATAAATATACGTGAAGCTTGGAGCAGGCGAGGAGGGGTACCCTAAACCTGGTGACGTATCATCGAGAAAGAGAGGGGGGGGTATATTAGTGAGATATAATCACACCGCATTAAAGGATGGCCCCTTACAAAACAAATAAACTCATATCGTTAGGTGGTTTATTCGATGAGCCATATCCACATTAATATCGAGGCAATGCATCAATTTCTATTGACTTCTTTTTCCTCATAGTCTCGCATAATGCCATTATACCACCTGTAGGCGATAAATTAGCGATCAAAAGCCCTTTATTTGTACCTTTTTCTTTGGAGTGTTTCACAATTTCCACCGTATTAAGCGGTTGGGTGAAAAATTGCTTTTGTTCGCCGAACCCGATTCACGCGTCTTAATGTTATGTAAATTAGCCCCTAATATTGGAAGCTTTATTAAATGTGGATTTATATTTAGTATAATTTTTCTGTGTGATCTATACGTATACCTACTATAAAGGAGAATACGCGAACAAAAAAGAGCGTCGAAAAAACTTATGTGTACGATAGTAGTAGATACATGGTTGATATCAAATATAGACACTAGTTTCTCATAAAATGATCACCATAAGCTTCACAGCGAGCACAAAGCGGCAACATTGCAAGCGTCGAATAAACACTTTCCTGTGGTCAAAAAGGTATAGTTAGTGCACCATGCGGTTTTATTGAACATAATATTCCATCAACAACGTAACGAAAGTCAGTTAAGGACTGAGAGTGCTAATAACACTTATTTCAACAAAACAGCGAAGAAAGCAATAAGTGATTTTAGGATCGCAGCAGCTCATTAATGCCAAGAACGCTACCGAAAAAGGGTGCCTAAAGAAAAAAAAAAAAACTTTTGGAAGTTATGTGCATGTAATCAGCATTTTGTATTATCTCGCCTATGCCAGGGATGAAGACACTATGCAACAGCTAGGTAGTTTTCTAGATTATTTTTTAGTTGATTATGATAATATTTATCAGCGATGTCTATTTTTGTAATTATTTATTACAAAAAAAGACATCGAGACATACCTTTGCTTTTTTACACTGCTGCGTCTTTTTCTATATACCATAAACTGCTAACCAACTTTATTTACATGAAGAAAGCAAGACAATAATTCTTAATAATAAGAAAATTGCATAGCCAATCATGGGAATAATTTTTAAAGGAAATAATTTCATATTTGTTATCTACATTGGATGCCCACATACGATTTTTTTTATCGACTCTGGGTTTTTTCCTATACATTTTTGGGCCTTTACCTTTAAGTCGTTTTTCGCGTCTGTCTGTGTGACATCATTCAGAAAATTTATTCTGGAAGGTTTATGTGTAGAATACAATTTATATTTACCTAACTTAAATAATTAAGAGATTTCCATGTTTTGTCAAGTCGTAAAAACCGTGCGAAGCGGGACGGTTGGCAAGTATTAAATAAATAGGTACTGTAAGGCGTTTTGTTCATAAGCGTTGGTTGCGTAAGTATTTTAACAACATAATTATTACTGTTTACTAAATGATTTTAAAGTAAAACACAATTTCGTTCTCATAGCATGCATTCATTTCCAAATTGATAAAACGAATAGGTAGTCAGCTCCAGAAATAGAAAAAACCTACCACTCGATTCTATTTTCAAAATGTTCTTATTCTCTATTGGAATATTTTGTCACAGGCGGTTCCTCTGCATTTTTGCAACAAAACTTGAATTGGGAAATTGTCTCTGGCTCTCTTTAACAAAATTTTCGCCTTTGATATTTTAACCTTTTTCTTGAAATATTCAGAGGTCGTTAAATGTCCAGCGTAGTGGTAATAAAGAGTTTAAAGCATAAAATGTAATAGGCTAATAGAGAGCAGGTGGGGGCTATTAGAGTAGAACTGGGATTAACACCGTTACTTACGTGCAGATATTTTCTGAGTCAGGACACTTCTATTATAAAAAGAAGAAAAAAACCATTAAATAGACCTATTATTTAGAGCCCAGTTTTCAAGCAAAGTTGGACATATTTTTAATGACAATGACAAAGACTTTTCTAAAGTAACTCGTAGTTCGTTGGTTATGTTCAAAGTATAAATTAACTAGCTTGCCGCCCTTACTTTGCACGGGTGCAAGGGAGACATGTCAATACATCGAGAGAATTTAATGTTTTGTGTTGCGTAACATACTATTGTATAGATTCAAATTTTTCTAACTGATCAGACCGCTGTACTGCTGGGAAGTTTGTTGCGCCATATTTTCTTGCTAGCTAATACACTAGGAATCGATGAAGAGCGAGCGTTTTGGGGGACTGTCTTATATAATTTTGACGTTCGAAAAGTGCTGACTCTCAGCCTAGTTTGAATAAATGACTTTGGTTTTGATTTTATTTGAGGTTTCTATGCTATATAAGTAAAATTAAGGTATAAATAAACCTTCCAAAATAAATGTTTGAAATGAAGGTGAAAATCGTATCAAAATCCCTTGCATAGTTCAGAAGATCTAAGCGGTCACACAGACAGACACGAAAAGAGACTTTATTTTAAACTATGATTATATGATTACGTTTACTATACATTCTCAACGTATTTTCAGTCATGAAGTTATTTTTGCTAAGGATTTTACGTCCCGGTAGGCTAGTTTCTGCTTTCAGGCAAATAATACTTATTTCCAGTGCTTCTTCAAAAATATAACAGGAAAGAATTAAGCCAAATAACTGAAATTAAAAACCAACATTGCCCGCGTTCCGCATACTGAGCTGCATTGCCGAGATTTTTCACTGAAATTCCTTTGTGAAGCCTAAAGAGTTTCAAAATTTTTGAATTTCACACAGGGTTCGTACGTGCTACGGTTTTGTTATTCATTTCATCTATTTTTCCGTGCATAATAATACCTTTTATGGAGATTGAATGGGTTATTCATTCAATATCACATTGTCTAAGCCTCATTTAAATAATTTAGGTACTAACGTATTAATTTAATTTAAAATAATAATAACGAAAGTCTGACAACCAGTCTTACCACACAACAACTACACAACCCAGTAACTGGGTAATACGATACCCCTTGGTACCGTATTACCCAGTTACTGGGTTGTGTAGATCAGATAGGCAGCCGCTCTGTGTAAAATATTGGTATTCAGCTGCATCCGATTAGACTTTAACCCAACCCCAACATAGTTGGGAAAAGGTTAGGCAGATTGATTGTATTCATTTAATTTTAATTAGGGGCATTAAGTTGTTGAAACCTATTTCCATTAGAGAAGCCTACCCTTTTTTGTTTATTTTCTTTCAAATGTCGGTATCTAGGAGGCGTTTGCTCTGCAGTGGGACAACATAAGCTAAAAATTAAATAAAAAATCTCAATAATACAAAACCGTATCAAATTCTTCAAACAGACCTACAAAAACACCCACAAAATGCATAAATTATAAACTGAGAAAGATTACAAGCCTATTCTCATTTTGTAAAGTTGTCTTCATAAACGAAATATTATATGAGTAATATAAGGGAGCTTCTAAAATAAAAGCCTTTAATATTACATCGCTGCCGACAAAGAGGAAAACCTCCACAATTGAAATTTCATTACTTGTTTGCAGGGCTTCCCTTTGTAACCTTAAATTAGAGTATGAGCCGCGTCGGTGAATATAATATACATATACCTAACCTGGCCTGCTTTAAAAATAACTGCCTAAGAATATCTCATTAGCTCCGTGAGATTTAAGTCGTGTGTAGCTATTTAATTATAAAGAAATAATATATGTCTATGAAAAGTTATTATTGTTGTTATTATGAAAGTTATCTTTGTACGCTGTGATACCTACCAAATGTTGTTCTTTTATGACAAAAAACCAACCGACTTCCAAAAAAACACTACAAAGTGAAAAATTACTTTAATTTCGGAAGTCGGTGTCTTTGGTTTTGAATTTTCTTTTTTTGCCACCGACTTCCGAAATTAAAGTTATTTTTCACTTTGTAGTGTTTTTTTGGAAGTCGGTTGTTTTTCTTAATAAAAAGTTTTTATTTTTCACTTTTTAGTTATGGTACCTACCCCCTACAAGTTCGAATATCACGACATTCGAACTTGTAGAAATAACAGTGACAGGAATATGTTAAGACATCGTCCATAAAGGCTAAGTGGGAAAAATACGTATTATATTAATGAAGCTAATTCAAAAAGTACTCAAGCAAATTTAGTAAAATTTAACTTCTTCTTAACTTCAAAGTGTGTAGGTATAATAATTATATATTTTGTAACTGGATTAATGCACTATCTTTTCCCTCTTTTTTATATACATGCACATATTAATATTGTTTTAAGTCTGCTTAGCATATATTATAATTTATTAAAAGTTAACAGTAAACAAAGAAAAAACAAAAAGAAAATTTCTATTTTTTTTTTTTTTTTTTTTTTTTTTTTTTTTTTTTTTTTTTTTTTTTTTTTTTTTTTTGGGTGGGAAATCATCCAATGACTTCTCCCGCTCTGGGCGGAGCGGGAGGGCGTGTCAGACTCTTACTGACTAAAACCCACCCGTGTTCCTTCCCTTGCCATGCCAGGGGCCACGGTTTCCCCTTAGGACTACCCGCAACCCCGGCGGGATGCTATGCACTACCTGGTTTTCTATTAAACAAAACGGTTCTTGCCGTTTAATTCTACTACAGAATCCTAAACTAGTTGCTTCCACAAAAAAGTAAAAACAACTTGGACATTACGCTGATTTTCGCATTCAGGAACGGAAATTAAAAATGTTTTTCACCCTGATACCTCACAAACTACACATGAAAATGCAAAACATATTCGCTAATATATTTTTTAACTTTTTTACGAACTTGGACGGCGCGTGGCGCACAGACAGCCTCTGTGGTAGTACAGTGAGGTATTTACATGAGAACAGGCTTGATTAAAGAGCAGGTTTGAGCTCTTGCCTCCATGTTGTTTCCGACGCCGGAGCCCGCAACATACTGGCTGCAAACTCAATATGCGTCCTTTCTGTCACCTACAACATCAATATTGTCGCAACATGGAATCCCCAGATTAAAATTTTCGACGATATTGGCTTGTGAAACAGGCTGTTAATTAATGTTATTAGGCTTATCAGTGTGTTAAATGAAATGTAGAATTTGTTAATTATGTTACAAGCTTTAGAGTTTTACTCGTTTTGTGAGTAATTAGGTTTGTTTTAGTTGTAGAGAGCTCATTTTTAAACCAAAGGCATTGAATTTATTGGCACCCACAGGCGATCAACAGATGGTCTCTTCGTTTCATAGAATCTGACCAAAAACTAACTAGCAGTTGTTCTATGTTAAGAAATCTCGATTAAACAAACGGTAACAATCTTTAAATTGTGTATTCAAACAGAAGAGGATGCAAAGATCAGCCAAAAATATATAATTAATGAAGTTTACATCGAAATGCCGTATCAATTTTCTAAGAAACGCTACAGAAATAAGGAATCAGACGCATCACATCGAATGATTAAATTAATATAAATGAATTTCGTGACACGAGATACGATGTTATTACGTTATCCAAACAATCATTGAATATGTTTATGACGTCACCCTATGCATAAACTTATTCAGCAGAAGTTTCAGAAAACAGGTGACTTTGCAAATAATAAAAGGGAAACCTAAATTTCCCCGATCTGACCTTTCTTGAAACCGATAAAGTGTATGTATCTATCTAGTAAACCGATGTAGGTATCTTGATCTCCTTTGCCTATCTTTTTGCAAATTTTCCAAGTTTAGAATAATCTTTAATTCTTAAAGGAACGTGAATCGTCTTCGAAATCTAAGTGTAGACGATATCGTTTGGGGTGCTAATTAATGGCCTTATTGTGTAGCCTTTCTAGCTCAACACTATAGCCATTAACTTGCCCCACATAACATAGGTTTATTAACTTGCCCTAATGCAGCATGTATCAGTATCACAAAACTTCAATTCCTACTCGACCCAAATGTATGGGACGACTGATTATATTTTTGCGATGACGATGTTGGTCCCATGGAGAAAGGTGTTCAGTGTGATAATCTGTACCACACCCTTAAATATGACCACACCTTTCTGATACATGCTGTATAGTTAATGTGACAATCTTGAGCACAGATGAACCCAAAAGCAATTTCAAAAGCAAATCCTCCGTTTAACAGGTAAACCCACATCTCGTTCATTTCAAATCTGGAACCGCGAGTTTTAATCGAATCCAGCCTATCAGAGCGGAACACCGAATTACAATGTTAATGAACTGTTCCTATCACCCTCGTTCAATTTCTTCGCGAACCTTCGCTGAACTTGCTTTTATTGGACTACTTCGAAAACTGTTTCCCAAGCCAAGGTCTGCAGATACTTTTTATTAGGGTTCCGTACCCAAAGGGTGGCAACGGGACACTATTATTAAGGCGCCGTTGTCCGTTTGTCACAGGCTCTTTTGAACCGTAACGAAACGACCACTTGAAATTTTCACAGAGAGTGTACAACTATGGCCGCTATATGAATAAATAATAAAAATTAAATAAAGCATAAAAAATAAAGGGGGTCCCTATACAAGAAATGTGTTCTTTTCGGCGTTATTTTGGTCGATCTTATTATTGGCAATACCTGCCGGTATTACATACATCCAAACGTCTAAAGGTCGTACGGAACTCTTCGTGTGTCAGTCCGACTCGTCCTGGCCAGTTTTTTCGACCTTTGTGATGAAATATTGCACCCCCGACCGACAGTGGGGAGGTCAATTTCGGAGACCAGATAAATCATATTCAATCGGGTGAACTGAAATAAAATTAGACTGGGGAATTTATTTTGTGCAATTTGGTTTTTTGTTAGTTGGCAAAGTAGCTGCAGACGACGTTCTTTTATTTGAAATACGGTTATTTATGTCAATATTTATGTTTGCAATTATGATAAGGTCATCTTTATGAGTACGCATCATCAGCTGGTATATGTTTATGTAGTGTTTTGTTTTGTGTTTTGTGCTGAGCGATGGCCGTTTTGCGTGAATGTGACGCATATTTCTTCTCAACTTGTTCTTTTATATGTGTTATGAGTACGCATCGTCAGCTGGTTTATGTTTAAGTAGTGTTTGGTTTTGTGTTTTGTGCTGGGCGATTGCCGTTTTGCGTGGACGTGGCGCATATTTGCTCACAACTTATTCTTCAGTATTTGTGATAAGTATGAGTAGGTAGGCATCGTCAGCTGGTACAATGTTTAAGTAGTGTTTGGTTTTGTGTTTTGTGCTGAGCGATAGCCGTTTTTCGTGGACGTGACGCATATTTTCCCTCAACTTGTTCCTTTTCGTGTTTGTATTTTTTCTTAGCGTCATGTTTTACCACAAATAAAAGTTTTTGTTTCGAACGATGTTCTTTAACGCGGCTTGCGGTAGGAGTTGACTGGTAGAAATCGTCACGTAACGAAAAAGCGTTATGCCCGGAAAAGTCAGTTTCAAGGTCTCAAGTTTCAAGTGTCAAATATGTATACAGCGAAAGGAACTTTGTTCTAACCGACTGTCCTCCTGAGTTTTTTCTATTGTTTTTATTATTATTAAATACTCATCTAGTTTTCTTGATAGTCATTGGTCAATTCCAAGTTGCACAAGTCAACGACCTCACCTTGTAATGCCATTTCCAGTTGAATTAAATCTTATTTTGGTTCTGAATTTTCAGGATTTGTGAAATTGATGACAAACAATTGTTTTTCACCAATTTCAATTAACGTCTGAACAATGACTCCGTTCGTTTGCCAATTTAATTGTTTAAATTGAAACTCATTACGTCGACAGTTCAGTCCACAAGCGATTTACTATAAACAGGCTAAGAATACTATTTATAAACAAATCAATATCTAAGCGTCTTTGAGGTAATATAAAAAAGCTTTAAAAAAAAAGCTTTTTACCTGACTACCAAAATGATAAAAACATATTGTCATCAATCATAAAATCATATTTATCTACGGCTTAATTGTTAGTTAGATCCAAGATCGTCTTAATAACTAAGATAATTTTAATGGAACTTAATAAACCTACTTAATGTTAAAAGCATTTAACTTGAAAATTAACTTTATTGTTTCAGGGCTTTCCTTAGAATTCTGTGCGTGTGCTGCCCCCGAAAGTTGCGTCGGAAATATCAGCCGCAGCTCCGGTTCAAACAGTCCCAAGTGAGTAGCAGACTATACGAAAGCTAATAGAAAATAAGATTTTTCTTTAAATAAAAAGCCCTTGGACAAAAGGAATTTCTAATTCAGTTGCAAATTAAATTGCTTTTTCTTAGATTGTCATGAATTTGTTCTTTTACTTTCAGTTGCGCACGACACGACGTTATTACTCATCGAGCGAACTGATGGGCATACAACAGCTCAGACAGAACTCCTGCGAGCAAACTTACATTTAGCGAATCAGCTCCATTTTATACATCGCTTCGATTCTCCTCCATATTTCCAAGTGCCTTGATGAAAAATTTCAAATTCGTATCTTCCGAAAGTTTCTAGAATACTTTATGCGAATTAGGAGCTATTCAGAGCGGTGAGGGAGAGTAATCTCTGCCGGTGATATTAGTAGGTGTTTGGCACGGTTCATAGTAAGGGATAGGATACATACGTGTAGAGGTACGTGCAGACTTGTTACCGCTCACATGTTGCACTCTGTCTCGTGTGCCCTGTGTGCTCTCTCGTATGCCCTCGCCCTTGTTACTGTCCACGCTCTTAAAACAATTTGTCTGCACTCGTGTCATTGTCAACTGAGATAACATAACAACCCGACTACTCTTCAACGCTTCTCATTCCTGTATCATTATGTTCTAACAACAACAACAACGCTTGAATTTTGCATGGTTTTCTGAAATATTTTTTTGTTCAGTGTTTTTCTGTTATTATCTGTGGTTTGCATGACTGAGATTCGATGGATACCATACTGTGTCGTATTAATTATGAAACTTAATTCATTATGATGTTTTTCTGATGATTCTGTCACGCCAATACACACATGCTTCGTGGCCGAAAGTTCAATTGAGTTCAAAACAAGGCGACACTTTTGCGACATGTCTCGAATTTTCAGTGGGAAATAATATTTTCTCAGTCTCCAAAAATTGTTTGTCTTTTCTGAACTGTTTGTTTTATCTTTACGTAAACTTTCTTCATCCCAACGTGTTGTCAATTGCATGATTCTATGATAAAATTCTCCCTTTCCGCTTCAAACGACTCCAATAAAAGCTGTATACAATGTTGCGAAAGCAATAAAACTCCTCACAGTTTATGGTGTCCAAGTATTTCCAACAGACTTGATATGGTACTGTCACTTTTGTTACTCATTACAAAAGCTTATAAATAACACGAGATTTATGTTACAGTATCCGGTGTCGACGATGATGTACTCGTCGGTCACACAACACGAGATGTGTCGGTTGTGACATCAGGCGCGCGCGGGCACATTCCGCGCGCCTCGTGGGCGTTGCTCCTGATGCAGGGATCGCCGCTCGTCGCGGTCCCACCGCCGCAGCGGCGACCGGCCACCGTGCCCGGACCTTTACCGCATGAGGGCTATAGACCACACCTCCTTCGACGAACCCATACCGTGCGTTGAACGACACCTGTGTACCGACGTCGTACCGTACTGTCACGACTCAGAGTCTGTCAGTGAAGTGAGCCTTGAGAGTGACAGTAGGAACCCCTCGATCAAACGCAAAGCTAGCAAAAAGAAAGTGACCTACCAAACCAAAGCGGACGTGATCTCAAAATAATTAGTAATAGTGTTCATTGTATATAAGTGTAGATTGTTGTATGTGTCAAGTGGCTTGTTGTGTGAGATTGCCTTGATATGTGCCAGTATAATGATTATTATCTATTTAACCTCTCGGAGAAAATCAATGCTACAAAGTGCTTAGAGCATGGTGTCATGGCGACGTTTCCGATTTTTTTTTAAATAACTGCTGGTGCTCTTTATTAATACCATCATTAAAAATTTGTATGTGCTTCAAGTCGCCTATAAAGAATTTTATTTGCAGACTGAAAGACCCACAGTTTGATTCAATAATCGTTATTCAAGAAGGACTTTTGCAGTTCGGAATGTTCATAGTACAAAGAGGACTTTTCTCAAGGCAATCTCAAATGACAGCCAATTAATTCTAGTCATGACTTTCCACGGGAAAATGTTTCAATCAGGAGCTGTGATTTACTGATTAGCTGTGTATATAGTTGATGTACATATGTAACGTTGTCACCCATGTAACGCTTATATAATGCCATATTGTAAGTATGTCGAGTGGGAACTAATGCGCTTCATTACATTGTAAATATGAGAACACTGTTCATTATAACATTCCAATACTCTTAGCAATACCAACATATGTTCAATGGTGTTAAACAAAAGAGTCCTAGCTATAAGTTGTTTTTCATAGATTCACACAAATCAATCTGCCTTGCCTTTTCCCAACTCTGTTCGGGTTGGCTTCCTGTCTTACCGAATACAGCTGAATACCAGTATTTTATATGAAGTGACTGCCTTACTTACTTACCTTGTCGAGCAAGCCTGAGCAAGACTGGTTGTCGGATTTTCGGGTTTCTGACTGTCAAAAATCTACAAATGACAGCCGCGACCAATGGCTTAATGTGCTTTGCGCTTGATACAAGAACATGACAATTTACCTACGCTAGGGTCAGCTGCGGAATATAGCAGTTCATATTTTAAACGGTTATTCGAAAAATCCTAAGTCAATGAATATTTACCTCTATATATATTTGGCACATCATCGTCAATTATTATTATATTTATACAATACCTAGAGATAAATGAAATGCTATAGAGCGTTAAATAAACTGAATAATATAATTAAGCGCTTTTGATTTATATTACTAGAAATAACAATATAATGAAATAACTGATTAGTGCAAATAATTTTGCAAATGGAATGGTTAATGGCATTAGTTAATTATTGTAAGTGTGATTAATTAGCAATCTAGCAATCAGTATTATCCCAGGAACATAAAGCCTGTTTATGTGTTTGTTACAAAAATGAAAATGGATGGCAGACTAAGTAGTTCGAAACGCATAAATTATTATTATCATTTTTAAATAACTACTACTATTTAATTTTGAAATTATAATTTTCACTAAAAACTAAAAAGGCAGCCATGTTTTCAACGTTCATACTCGATTTCTTTTTTAATCATAAACCATTCTAAATTCAATTTTTAAGATCCATTCAAGAGTTCTTCCAATTTTAAACCAGCTAGAACTTTTGTTTAACATCCTCTTTAGAGTTAAACCTCAGAATGTAAATATTAATGTTTATAATAATTATTGTTGTAATGAATTAGATTGTATCATAGAGGTCTAAACATTCCTTCCATCCTATAAATAATTATTGTCATCTGTGTATTGTTAAAGCTACGGTTTCCAAGAAGAGCGGTGGCCGCCACATAACGGCCACAGTGACGACTGTCATGAAAATGATGGCAGATTGGCAGCACAGTTTTACGATGCCAAAAAACGCTTCCAGTAACAGGCATACATCCACCAGCACTTTTTTATTATTATTGTTTATTAATGGTTTAATATGTTGCTGTGTACTAAATAAATAAATTCTCTGTAGGAAAATACACCAACTTACTTTCATAAATAACGGTTCAGTGACGTCATTCGCCGGTAAATGTGGCGGCCGCCGCTCTTCTAGGAAACCGTAGCGTTTATCAGATTACTTTAGCGTTGTATGTCGTCAGTTGTTTTGTGTCAAGTAGATTCTTCATGTTGGTAAGTTAACTTCCGGCATTTATGTTCACTATCAAAATATTTAAAGGATTTCCCAATTCCTTTAGGTTAAATTACCATCGATTTTCTGGAATTCGATTCCTGCCATACCCATCTATTATAATGTTATAATTATCGATGGGTTTGAATGTAAAAGTTATTGTTAAATGACTACACAGTGTACTACAGGTACACCGCTGCCTAAACCTTCGGGGAATACAGGCGTGATGTTATGTATCGACGACCGCAAAGGATATACAAAATAATGATGACACAGGTGTGCAAATTTAAAAAACCGACATTAAAACGGCAGTGTGACTGATATCTTTGTTTACAACAAGTGAACGAGCCGATTGTCCGAAGTATACACGGACTTATGGTCGGTGTCGTCTTTCTATACGTGACTCAATATTAATAAAAACTGAGAATTAAACACAAAAAAAATCTACTATGATAAAACAAAGAATTCTAAGCCAAATTATGTAAAAAAGTGAATTTCGTAAAAAAGTGCAGTTCACTTTTTGTACTTTGCTGCCGTCGGTATGTTATTAAATTGTTAAAATGTATATAATTTGTTATATTTCATACCAATAAAAAAAGCTTCTAAAGCTTTCCGCAAGCTTCGTGCAAAGATGTTAATTCAATAAACTTATCGTTATTCTAAGCGGGTTGTAGATTCCGATTATTTCAAGTGTTTATCATAACTTCCGAACAAGTTTCAGTAAAATAACATCGTTATCGGTTGCTGCGTAATTAATAAATTTTTAAATTGTTCTGAAATCTTTACCAAGGTCATCCCTTCCCTAGACACGACCTTGACTTGAGCTTTAAAGACTGATAAGACCGCTCCCGTTAATTTATTTTTGTATCTCTTTTGATACCAGATCTCAAAGTGTAACAGTCATAATTAATTATATTGTTTAATTATTCCATTTTAAGATCTTAATATAGAATAGAATTAATTACTTCGTGCTTCTCCTCCACCAAACGTACCCGGGTGATCTAGTCGTTTTATTTTTCGCTTCATTTAAATAACTTTAGTCTCATAACATTTTTTATATTTTTCAATGAACCCTTACACCTAACACGAAATTCCTTAATAAATTATTATGTAAAGACGAATTGTTTTTAACAAATATTATTAAATAAGTACCATACCAGTATGATTTTCCCATAAACAAATCGAAAACATTAAATACTTAGGCCGCGTCTTTTTTTAAAGCAATTGTCGCGGGATTCAGCAATCTGTCGCGTGCATAATTATGTCACTTTGGTTTCGGAAAACCGGAATGCGCCCTCTATTGGCGCGACCACGTGGTCAGGTTCACCGAACAAAAAGCTCGAACGATTTTGTAGTCGCGCGAGGATCGCTTTTGGCTCCCGCAGACAGGTGTGACGCAACGGCGTGACACGACACCAGTAGAACAATTTCCGTGAAGTTCCACCAGAGTCGCGTCACGCCTGTCTGCCTATACAGTTAGTTATTACTTTCCGTTACAGAACATCAATACAATAATAAAATAAATAAATAAACATCACGATTAAGGTACAGTCCCTATATTATCTAAAGTTGTGTATTTAAAACGTGTTTTTATGCCATTAAAACAACTTATTTCAAAAGTCTTCACACTTACCTCTCCCATAAAAATCGTAAGTCAAAAATGTTACCAATAAGAATGTATAAGGGCAAAGATAAAATAACACTGTTAGGCTGTTCGTCCACCGCCAAGTCAACGAGAACCAGATGACGGCGCCGAAGTAGCGATGCATAATGTTACTATGGTCGCGTGTCCACCGCACGCCGTTACCGGGACGTTTTTACTTTAGCAATTTTCAATTAGGAATTGTCATTTAATTTATAAAAATTGAAAATCTTTATTTCTTTGACTGACCTTCGGGGTAATTGCAACCTACAATGGCAAAGCCTTTCATTTTGACAGTTCAACAACATTCATTGCTTTATTCACGTTGCTGAGCAGACGCGTTTTTCAAACTTAAGAAGTAATGGGTTAGCAATTCATTCAAAATCTTTCGGATTGTAAATGAAAGTGTGTTACGCATAAGTACGATTCTTATTATATGATATTACTGCCGCGTTGCTCGACGGTGTGCTAACTGCATAAGCTATTTATTGTGGATAGTGAATAGCCCAAAAGGCCTTACATTAGTCTCTCTCGCTCGCACTTATGGAGCACTATCGATAAGACGCAAGGCGTTACACATTTACATTCTTATTGCTATTGAGATTTTTGTTTTGTTATGTTTTTGTAATCTCATTTATTTCAACCCTTATTTTGTCATACCAGTGTGCCTGTCTTACACGTACGCAGTAGTAACTAATACTGTACATAACTACTCAGGTAAAACATTTTAATAACTAAATATAAATGTATACTTCTCGCTACAGCTAGACCATAAATTATATTTCAATATTGTGAATAAATTATATGTATATGTAAAACTAATTTAAAATGGGTTGTCGTATAAATTTATATAAAGTATTTTTTCTATGAAGTTGTTTTATTTGATAAGTCTTAACCGAATGCCTAACATCCTATAGGATTTATGCAAGTATGAAAATACGCGTAGCAAAGCGTACGCGTCAGCAACACCATAACTCATGAAGAGATAAACATTAATTAATATTTAGAATAGGAAAAATACCGCCCCCTATTATATGGGACCCAATTATAACTAGCTAAATGTTGGGCTACTACAGGTGCACCTCTGCCTAACCCTTAAGGATACAGTCGTGATGTTGTGTGTGCAAAAAATATATGATGGGCAAGCTCGGGCAGCTGATAGCCCTCGTCTGGATGTAGTTTTAATTCTAGAATGACCCGGTGAACTTCCACATGAGTAATCCACAATTCCCATACTAAATTTAGATTTTTCGGCTGTTCCTTTGGGTTTTTCCAAATTTTTCTTTTTCCGAAAACACCCCAGTATTGAGGCGTAAAAAAATTAGGTCGAGCCAATTTCCAGTTTTCGTGAGACTAACACACGGCAATTGATTTAGGTAACTAAATATATAAAAAATAAGTGATTTATTAATAAAATTTGCAATAAGATTTCTAGGAGATCTGCTCGTCTATTAATTATAAACTACACGAAAACAAAAACTCTATAATCGCTTGACATAGGGCACATTGTTGGGTGAACCCATTTTGTTATTTTAAGCAGAGACAAACTGCTGCCCCCCCTTCCATTAGCGTAATCCCTTAAACGCTTAAATACAAAGAAAATCTGGTAGGTAGGAACTACCAATTAAATACAAAAAAATATCTATCTCATACCAAAGAGATGACAAAAAAAACAAAAAAAACATTCCAACGAACTGAGAACCTCCTCCTTTTTTTGAAGGCGGTTAAAAATACACACAAGCTCGAGGGTTGAAACCAACCCAAACTTTGTTACTTGTATAATCATCCTTTTCGTCGTGCCTTTCTCAAGTATTATTCAATTTAAATACGAAAAAAATCTTTCACATAAACTTTTAATAACTCGATATCATTATCACGGGCACGAAGAGCTTCTCGGAACATTTAATGACATACATTATTATAAAGCCTTCAGGGCTGAAGTGTCCTAGCGCACAATTTAAAGTTATGCCTCCTTTTCGGTGAACCGAATTTTTTGTATTTTTTTTTATAGACCTTTCATTATGTACTAAAAGAAAAAGGAAAAAAAGAAAAAATTTGAAGAACTTCTTCTATTCTTTCCGTCTTTTGTAACCTTATGCTATTGTAAGTATACCTCTGCCTAACCCTTCGGGGAAAATAGGTGTAATGTTACATTAACCTGTTGTAGTGATATTACGTTAAGCTGTTATAGTCTAATCTTCGTACAGTCTTGGAATGAAAAGGATAAGCATCTTTAGGTTAACTACAACTTGCGGCGTGTATGATAGTCAAACAAGTCAAAAGCAAGTCAATATTAGGTACCTACCTAGACCTCTTTTGTGAGTAAAAATTACAGTTCCAAAAGGTGACAAGCGCCCCTTATACCGAAAAAGAAAGTTTTTAAAATGGCTTAACCATTTACGTGGATGTACATTTATGTATATTTCCCCGTGGCTTCATCCACGTTTTTTTAAATAACTCATATCACTCGACAAAATAGCGTAACTTTCTATCAGTGGAAGATTTTTTATAATCGGATCAGTACTTCCTCTTAATAATATAAGGTGCTATAAAAATATCTGCCACGGCTTTAATGAGAGGTAGTATTGTGTTTAAAGATAACAATAGTGAAGAAATTTCGTACCCCGGCACAGTTAAATCAATTTGAGAAAATAAAGTAGTTAAATAAACATTGACTCTACTCTGCATAACGTGGTTCACAAATTACGCGCGAAGTGCACTTCGTCAATGAAAACAACTGCTATCTCTTTCCATCTGTTCTGTGAATGAAAACTGAAATCAGCTGACTAGTTCGTCACTTGCAAATTTATACGTACAATTTTTTGTATGAAAAAAAATATGACACATGATCAATAATTTATCTTTACTATTGTAATCTATAAACACAATACTATCTCCCATTGCAGCCGTGGCAGATATTTTTATAGCACCTTATATATAAACAAATAATGTCGCTTTGAAATATTAGTTTAGATGATCGTGAGAAACGACACTACCCCAAAATACATATAATCTGTAAAGGTCACATCTGCGCCCAAGGCCTCACACGCCGCCAACTTAAACAAGACACACGACCGGACCATTTTACACCCGACGGCCGAAGATAAACTTAGAAGAATAACATTGACAACTTTGTAAACAACAGTTTATTTAGGATTTAGGGTTAAAAGAGCTTTGTAACAATATTTTATAGGATAATAAATTCAGATACATTGTAGGCATCGATAATTATGACTTACGGAGCCGAAACGTGGAACCTCAAGGTACGGCTGGTCCATAAATTCAAGGTCGCTCAGCGAGCTATGGAACGGGCTATGCTTGGAGATAGAATCCGGAACGAGGTGATCCGGCGGAGAACCAACGTTGTCGACATAGCTCTCAGGATAATCAAACTGGCAATGGGCCGGCCATATTATATTAGTTCTTGAGAGGAGACCGCGAATCGGCAAACGTAAGGAAGGACGCCCTCAGGCTACGTGGAGCGACGACCTTCGCAGAGTGGCTGGTAGCAGCTGGATGAGAGTTGCCGAGAATCGAGCTGAATGGCGTGCAATTGGAGAGGCCTATGTCCAGCAGTGGACTGGAATAGGCTGATAATGATGATGCTGAGCAATTTACAGCAGAAGCAGCTCCATTCAGATAGTTAACAGATTCAGGCGTGACTTGGCGGAAATCCATTATAAAATACAATAGATCGCTTAACTATTCTTACAGAGTCTTAAAAAACCCTGCAAGAAATAGACACGTGTTTCACCTCTCAACGAAGCATCCTCAGGATGACGATTGACTTGTCGCGAACCCGAACACGACGTGTTGCTACGCCGAGCGCTACTAGTAATGCTACTAGAATAGAATAGAATATTACTCTTTATTATTATTACACCATATAAATTACAGATATCAATCTAAACATTTTACATAGGGTGACATGGGGGACCTGTACAGACAACCCTTGGATGGATTAAAAAGGTAAGACAATACTGTAGGTAGTCGGTGGTGTACCATTTACCAATAAATACATACATAAAGCATCTAATCTAAATAAATATAATTATATAATAATAATCATGAAATTGGAGCAAAGAAAATGTAATAATGATGATAAAGGTCCGCTACTATCATTTTTTCTACCTACATAATACTTTTATTCGAATCGTAAATAAAACAAATCAAATGCTTAAATCCAATGGAACATGCTTATCGCATTTCAAAGTTTATTTTTCGAATTACCGAACCATGTTCTTTGTAATTGAATCAGAGTTCAATGTCTTCTTTAATTCAATTATCAAAGTTGTAGATACCATTAAAAAAAGACAAAGCGAAAAAAGAAAAGCAAGTGGGTGTCGAATAATCGTATCTAAAGAATTGCGCGGGCGGAGTTACATTTCTTTGATATCTCGTCCATCCCATGTACCATATTATTATGATGGACATTACTTTGGAACAGCAACCTAAGGTCCATTTCTCAACCATGAACAATATAGTGCCCCAATATTGCATCTAATCCTTGTGAAATTCCCTGCACGAGAATATACACGTAATACATTGGTCTAGAGGAGCTCGTGGCTAAGTAATAACAGCCGCACGAGTCGATCCCTCAGATTAAGCTACGCTTGCCGGGACAGGTCCGTGGGAGACCATCTTTACATATCGAGACTCCTCCGTGCCTCAGAAAGCACGTCAAGCCGTTGGTCTCGGCTGTCATTCGTGTATATTTGACAGTTATTACGAGTCGTCCGAAGCCCGAAAGTCTGACAACCAGTCTTACCAATGGATATCGTAGTACCCAGTTACTTGTTTGTGGAGGTCAGACAGGCAGTCGCGCCTTGTAAAATACTGGTATGCAGCTGCATCTGGTTAGACTGGAAGCCGATTCCAACTTAGTTGGGAAAAGGCTAGGCAGATTGATTACATTTGTCTAGACTAGAGGAATGTCGGGATTGGATTGGCTTGTTGCGAAGATCACTTTTTTTTTTAATAATTGAAACATAAACAGTTATAAAGTTATTAAAGAAAATTACCATTATCTCCGAAACTTATGAGCCAAAATTTTTGAAAAAAGTACTGATAATAATTCTATACTTATTGATTACAGGAACACCTATAAGAAGTCTATGGTCTTTAAATAACATAACAAATCACTCAATATGGTGCGTAAAAACTTCAATTTGCAGTTGGAATGTATGGGGAAACATGTTTTTCAACATCTGCAGAACACTTTATTGTACGTGGTCCGACACGCACTTGGCCGGTTTTTGTATTACCATGATTAAAAAATTATAGATTAACAACTAAAAAACTCAAGGCTCGTGCATACTGTCGCGACTTGTCGCGCGACGCGACACGGGTAATAGTTGTACCGTGAAGTTTTCTTAGAAATTGTATTATTAAAGTCGTGTCACACTGTCACGTCGCGCCTGTTTGTAGAAGCCTTTATCAAAACCTTGGAGGGCCAGAATATGATGATATGCGACCGGAGTACAGTGACAGTGCAACTAGGTACCTACTTTTAACTAGATAAGATCCCTCTCAGGTAAGGGCTATAACAACAGGTGTCCCTAAAACTAAAGGCTAACCGGTTTTACACAACATACACACGTGTATATATGTATATCCTGTCAGCATAACGCAAAAAAGAATTGAGTGTTGAGTATTGAGCATAAAGGCTCGTTCACACCGGCGCGACTTGTCGCGCGACGCGACTTTTACAATACAATTTCTAATAAAACTTCACGATTGAACAATTGCCGGTGTCGCGTCGCGCGACAAGTCGCGCCGGTGTGAACGAGCCTTAAGACTGCGCGATTTTAGCCAATCGGCCAATAGGACATATATAAAACTATGGCGACGGAGAAACGGTAGGTTTCAACAGTGTTAAAGACTGATTGTATTGAACAGTTATATTTAGAAATTCCATCAACTTTAATGGCAATACCCCGTCGGAATGGCGATAGTCGCAAGCCCATCTATAACAAGGCGCTCATTGCAATGGCGGTGCTGCATGTCAATATCGGCAAGCTACACGAGAATGCTATTGGAAAAACAATTGCTACAGAATGAAAGCCACAGAGCATGGAGACGCCTCAGCGGCCGCTGCTGGAGGCGGCATTGTCAACACTTTCCATACAAACCAAGCGAGTCACCGTTTAGGGTGAAGCCAGAAGAGCGTAATTTTTTGAGTTGTGAGTCTCCCTTTCTCAATTTCTGCTCCCCGAACTAAATTAGCTCTGTGCAGTAAGAGTTTTGTTCGGGGAGCAGAAATTACGTGACTCACAACTCATAAAATTACGCTCGTTTGGATTCACCCTTACTCGCACTACGCATAGAAACTGATGGCTTTGGAGGCCGTCTGTGACAGAAGTTGTGCATTCTGTGCATTTTCTGCACCACAAGTTTTATTACTAAAAATAACTTCACACATTTTTTTTTCATCGTGTACTAAGTGTGTACTAAATGCTGCAAACTTGCTGCTTTGAGCAAGTTGTTCAGTTATATCTAATAAGAACTATGTATCTTTTACTATTAAATGAGCAATATTTGCATATATATATACCTATATGTGTCACGTTCCCGAAAACGGCTTAAAGATTTCGTCCATTATCTGGGAACATTCGTTTTCAGAGCTCAGTCGACCAGGTACCAGTATTAAAGACCAAACTTTGCTTGAACTGAACTGAACTTAATGAAACCCGCGTATATTTCCTCATAACACTAAACTTGACAAAAATTAAATTAACAGATGATCATAGCTTCCTGTTCAACTGCTAAAGAACAAAGCAAAGTTATTATTAATAATTCTAATCAACCTCATACAAAATCTCACAATATTTTCTCCTCCTTAGAAGATATTATCGATTACATATTATCGATAATTCCATGTAGGTACAGGCTGAGAATAATGGATGAGTAATAAATACCGCAATAAGAAATACAGCAATAATAATATGTAATTTTAACAATATCATCATTGTTTCAATAAGTCTTGAAATTACAGACTAATGACCCATGATTAAATAACGAGCTAATGAGTATAAATACACCGGTAATTCAGGAAGACAGTAAGTCAGTCTGCACAGATTTCGATGACTTCAGATTAGACCAACCATCTATATACATAATATATGAAATGAAATGAAATGAAATGATTATATTTTCCGTAAATAGGTTTGTACAAAACACTTTTACATGTCAATAATATTTTTTAAGTAGGTACCGTACTAGATGAGGTCGGCGTTTCCTATCTGACTACTCTGAGAAGAAAGGCCGAAACAAACTCAGAGGTCACAGTCTCTTTTAAAGTCCAGACATTTTATTGGTTAGATCATATGAAGACGATGTAGATTCGTGTCTGAAATGATCTTTTGAGGAAAGAACCACACAGATTGAGTAGACCTGTCCAGTCAGTGCACGCATTTGTCAGTAATCGTGCATATAATAAAGCTAAAGAGGGTCGAAAGTATGTACATGGAAGATATTCGAAAAAAAGTTGCCTGGGGATACTTTGGGGATAACAGAACACGTTCCAACTGTTTTAAGAATTTTTGTCTGTTTGTTTGTTTGTCTGTTTATCTATATGTCTGTTTATTTGATCGTATATCACTTTAAAACAGCTGAACCGATTTTGATGAAATAAGGCCGAGGACACGAAGTCACGGCGGCGGCGGCGGCAGCGGCGGAGCGGGGAGCGGCCTTTGAACGCGCCGCGCCGCTCCCCGCGCCGCCGCCGCTGCGCCGCTGCCGCTGACTTCGTGTCCGTGGCCTAAGGGGCTGGCGCTCAGTTGGCGAGGCGTTCGTACAAAACTACCTATCTCCCTTTCTACAACCAGCGTAATATTACAGTCCACTTCACTACCCCACAGGAGCGTTTAAAAATTGAGAACCAAGTATTAATACAAAAGTGTAGGACTAGCCAGAGCAAAAGGGATATAAAAAGCGTTAATTTGAACAAATGAGCATGATATATTTACAGGGTTCAACCATAAGGGGGTTTAGGTTAGGTTAGGTTAGAACTGTGACCCCCTACGGAGGAGCCGAGCGAGCGTAGCGTGCGGTGCCGCGGTAGCGGCCGGCGACTGCCAGAAACTACTAGAATATAAATGAAAATATATTTATGCTTTTGAATGTTATGCTTAAACACATGATTGGGGAAATTATGCTTAAAATAGTTATGCGTTTGCCGATATGCGAAAATAATATTATGCGTAAATATTGTTAGGATAAACAAAAGTATGCCGTGTTATATTATGTCTTACAATTTTATGCAAATGGATAGGGATCCGCTATACCACGTAACTTGGGATTCTCTATAACAGTATCACACATTTTAAACAAATCAAATAACTTATTTATTTTACCAAATAATATTGTGTTATTTCAAAAATACTATAAATATTTTAAAACTATCTAGCGCTAGACAAGAAGAAAAACAATGTTGATAGTATTGTTCATCGTACAACAATACCTACATTAAGAGTGACATGTTATAAGATAACAGAAGCTTTTAGAATATATTGTTATTTTTATTAGCGAATAAATAAATCCATGTAAATGTAAGGGATCGTCCTTTAATTACGTGAGGTTCGAATAAAGGGGGAGGGGTCAGAAAAAAATCACCACCACAAACACGAGTATTTTTTTTTATCATAACACTTAAAGCTTCAAGTGCAGTAAATACCAACCAAATTCACAATTTTATGGTTTGGTGTGGTTTTATTTATGGTTTTTTAGAATCTAATTTTATGATATATTTTTTATTAAAACAGACCCTAAAAATATCTGATCTTCTCAATAATTAAAAATACTGGTGATGCTGGGAGGGGGGAGGAGGGTTACCCTAAAACCTCACTGCGTATAACCAAGCAGGAGGGTGGTGTATAAAAGTGGCCTAAAAACATCGCGTGATTAAAGGATTAACTTGTAACTTGACGTACTTAAAATACAAATTCACAAATATAAAGTGACAGCTACATTAAGTATTTATGAAATTGTCTTTAAAAGAAAAGTTCATCTGACGATACTTGGATAGTTTAATCCAGAACCTTAATTTATTATCATTTTGGTAGACGAACTTTTGAACTGAGCGAAAAGTATTTCGTATTAATTTGAACCTTATCTTAATAACACTATAAATAATATTGTTTAGACAGAATTTTAATGAAATATAACCTCTATGGTTGGATTTGAAAACTTCTCATAAACACACCTACAAATAATAATATATATGAAATTGGAAAAACAACTACCTAATACCCGTAGGTACTCTAAATTCTTTTTTATTTTTACTAAGTCAAGTATTCCAAATTTACAGATTTTACTATAAGTGATTTTCTTTCTTTAATTTAAGAATCCCAAAATCGAGGGATAGAAACTTAAACTACTCACATTAAAAGGCACTCTAAAATAATAAATATATTATCAATAGATAAGCCACGCTCTCCGAATTAGAATAACTCCGAGTGGCCATAAAGAAGTTTTTCATCAAAGAAATCCTAAATGTTATTACTAAAACGTAGTCTTATCTTCACACTCTATTGGTTCAGGAGCCTTTATCCTGAAAATGGATATTCATAAAAACCTCCATTTGTGGACAGAGTAATCCTTTCTGTCCGGTGTGTACCGTGCACACACGACTCGATATCAGAAGGCCAATTCTCGTACTTAAAAACGTTCACATTCAAGTCGCAATCTGTCAAACTTGTCAAATGGCACATCGGTTGTGTTTTTGACAGATTGCGAATGAGATGCGAATGTGAACGTCCTGATTCGGGAATAGCCCCTCAGTTTTTTACAACACATAGACAACCGTCCTCTATCTGTCATAATCGGTCTCTTGTATTTTAAGTAGGTATTCGTATCAGAATTAGGCCGCATTGATTTGAAATTAGATTATTTGTTTTTGAATTGTTTTCATTGTTAAATACCTACATGTATTCGTTTTCGTAGAATTATAATTTAATAAACATGAATTCAATCTATATTCAATACAAAACCTAATTACCATACAAATAGACACATAACTCACAAATAATGCCTAGATTGAACAAACCCAAAACAAAATGTTCAGTAATTAATTCAATCGGAAAATTAAATATGCATTAGGATTAGCACCTGTCTGAGTGCAAGTAAGAAATTAACAACACGACCCAAACATAACACCCAAAATTAACATAATCGGATTATTCTAAGAAAAACTCTGTCGTATTAACAAAGACGAGAAAGTAATCAAGAAAATTTAAATTAAATTAGTGGCTGAAAGTCATTAAAGCACCAAGATACCGGTTAACTGGGACCCCGACGAAAGCCGAAGTTAAACGAAGTCGCTTCGGCTACTCGGTTGTTTTATAAACGAAGGTAAACAAAAATAAAGCACTCAAAGAATAAAGTTTTAAAGAAACAGCGGGGCTTTTTATCGAAGAAAAGTGAAAAATTCTTACAAGCGATGAATCTTGATGAAGGCGATAAAATTATTTTCAATAATTCAATGGCTGTTGACCTATTCTGGAATTTGTTAAGATCAGATACTGTACACGATAAAATAAACAACAGCGGGCAGAAAGAAATTATAAGAGTTTCGTTTTATCCATTATGTAGAGGGTAATCTTCGGACTACTGATCCGATTCCGCAAAATTCACTAATAGCTACAGTATTGCAGTGCCATATAATATTAACGTATATAGTCCAGGAGGTTTTAAAATTACCAAAACCGTTTTTTAATTGCAACAACCCATTTCATATACTTAATTAAAAAATGTTAAAACATAATTCGTCTTAAACGTAATCTGCAGACGATTTTGCACAGCACTGCAGAACAAAGCAGCTCTGACTCTGAGCTTCCTCGGATTTCTTCACCCAATAGTTTCAAGTTTCTTTCCATTTAAACTTGTCTGACGGAGTGCAGCTCGAGATATCTCGAAGACTACTAATACTTTAAATGTCAAAACGTTAACCTATAATCGTCAAAATTTCTAGGAAATCTACTTGGTTAGTCTTCCAAAGGTTTGCTTTAATGATGTTAAATGATTCTTAGGAGTTGCTATAGCTATGTTTATTGGAGTCAAGTTTTTTTAAATGAATAAAATTAAAATTCACTGAAAATATGTGCAGAGTTATTTTAAATTGGCTAGCTAAACTCCACAGACGCGACGAATATCGAAATCAAAACACGATAAAATAAAAATAAGAAAGATTTGATGATTTTTTAGGGACGGGAACGACCGCTGTAAGTTGGTGTTGTTACTTGAAGTATGAGTTGAAAGAATTGTGTTTTTAGATATCGATACTTACGCATCGCGTCTGAGAATATTACACATAAAAAGGGTCTTTAAAAACTGGTATTTCAAGAGACTACCATAGCTGCGTGCGGTCGATGGCCACACAAAAAAAACATCAAATTACTATTATTATTACATCAATTAAATATTGATTATAAATATTTAAAAAAAGTCCGTGTAGAAAACGAATATTCTATACATAAAATAAATGACTACAATAATTATCAGTAAAATTACCTAAGTACTCAAATGGAATTAGTTTAGTTTTTGTTTCATAATAAACTTTCCAAGAGATATTCCGTTTTGCATTAATTTAATAAGTGTCAGTTATGAAGATTGAACACAAATTTATTACTATGCAAATAAATAATTAAATAATTAATTATTTATTTGCATAGTATCTTCATAAAAGGTACTAAGAATATTTGCAGAAAATACAGGTGTTACCAGTTGTAAAAGTTGGTGGTTTAATGTACAGTTCATATTTGCTTGTTTAGAGCTTGCAAATTAATTTCACATTAATACCTAATAGGTACCTACTTATTTTAATAAGTTATACAGGAATATACCTTTTCTAATCGTTACCGTTACTAATACTTACCGTTCTAATATAATTTTTAAATTAAGATACATTTTAAGTTACAAATAGATATAAGTAGGTACACACCTAACAAAACTCAACTTAAAATAACATTTTATGTAACAACAATTCCTTTCTAAAGTAAAACTAAATAAAACACGCCACAAAACAATCGATTGTTTAACATAAAACTATCTAAAGACTTATCTACTAATAGACAATCACTTGGAACCCAAGCAATATTACTCCATATTCAGTAGACTTAGAGTATATTATACCTTGATGTTTAGTTTTAGGATGAGCGCACGATTGCCTGAGACGGGCACTCCCGTCTTCGTCGCAACTTGAAGTAGTGGCACGTAGGTCTGTTTACTCTCTGTGCACGAATCCCGGCTAAGCTGGGATATGAACTGTGCTTACAACTCTGCATAGTTGGAAATCACGCGGGAGCCTTGTAAGACTGACGAAGTATACCGCGGGGATATTGTGGGAGTGTGGAACTAATAAAATCTTGTCTTGTATCACTTTGCAGTTTATTGTGTTTGAATGACAATGTGGAGGGCTTTGTGTTCAATGTGTTCATGTAGTTTATTTTGACAAAAGGTTTGGTAAAATACACATGGAATAATGTTTTGAATGTCGGTAAAAAACTTGTTATAAATAAGCTGAAATAAGGTTATCTATGTTTTTAGATACACACAAATGGATCGTTAATTCGTACACAAAATCCACCATATTTAAAAAAGTCAATCTACTATCAAAACCATAATTTTGTTTTAACTCCATAATAACTATTTCCAAATTGTAAGCCTGGACATTAATACCACATTCCAAGATCCAAACTATAAATACAATTAGTTCCCAGTAAAAACAAACGACATCCGTGCAAAAGTATATACTATCTCTATTGTTCTCAGCGAGACTGTTAAAGAGATATATAAAACTTTATGTAAGGTGCATCTGGGAACTGGCAGTAATGAAAGTGGCCCCTGGGAAGGATGGTAGAGGATGGAAGTAGCCATCTGACGATCGAACATGAAATCCCTTTTCCCAAAACGTGCTGAACCCAGTCATCGTTTACTTTTATTTGAATTTATGTGCATAGTTTCTGTCAGTATGTTTTAGTGTCTAAGATTTTAAGTATGCATGTTGGAACTTGGTGGTGTTTTACCTTAAAAAAAGGTGGATGTACATATTAAACTATACTTCTGCTTGTGACTAAAATTTGTTGATTGTGATGTTAATTTGACTGACTTGACTGGATACCAAACTCTTTTATAAACTGTACCTCCATAGTTCTTGGTCGTATCACCCTAAGCGTGGGGTAGAGTGGGGTTCGTCGTTCGCCCACAAACCATTAATTGTTCCGAGCTTACCTCCTTGGGTTAGATTAATACGGCCGAGATAACTGACGGACCGACATACTTTACTGACTGATATATTCGGATCGTTTATTACGTAATGATTACGATTAATTAATTTTGTAGAGTGCTGTTTGAGTTTGAGGCTACGACAGCAGCAAAGAAAGACTAAGTGTTGTAATAAACGAAACAAAGGTGGAAGAGACTTGAGTAGGTTTATTCCAAAAGTTTGTGAATGTTTAAAGCTTTTTTTAAATTAGCACCTTTACCTACCTAATTAGGATGTTATAAAATCAAACACATAACTATTATGAACCATTTAGAACCTAAGTTTCTTAGTTTCAAAAAGCATTATTTCCATTATTAAGAGTCTATAATACTTCATGTTGCTTAGCATGATCGTTTGTTATATAAAAAAGCATGCGGCATTAATTTTAAAATAAATATATTGTAAAGTTGTCGATTAATTTTAATTACTATGTTTGACGAAGATATGATTCCATAGAATTTTCTCGAAAAAAACAAAATTCCAAAGTTACCTGCAAACCGAACAATAAACCGCTGGTATTCAAGAAATACTTCAAAATAGGTCATGTAACTTTGCATAATAACTGAACTAACTGTAAAGCAGATACTATGTTTTTATTAATTACCATTATTATCACCGCAAAAAGAAATTAACTAAACTATCGGCGCCTTGGCCTTCCCGCTCAGTCTCGTTCTCACTCAGTCCGCGAGCAGTAGTGTGCGAGCGAGATACAGATTCAATTTGCGCCGAGGTATTATGGACTCTTAAATGAAACGATAAACTAAGCAAACAACCGTTGACAAATAATAATTAAAGCTAGTTTAGCAAAGTGGGACACCAACACAGATATATAGGATCATAACCGAGATTGTTTACATGGAGATATTACATTTTATGTAACATCAGATTGACAAGTCATGTTACATCCCCTAGATCCCAAGGATAAGGGGAGCAGTTGACCTCATAATGCCACAGCTAATAATACTAGAGAGGGGAACAGTAGCGCAACTTCGAACATTCAACGAATTTGACGAACGCTGTGGCAGTATTCGTTGTCGACGAAAGTGCTAGCCTGTGAATTTGCCCGACACTATTCTAGGCATTTTTGCCATCCTCTGTCAAAAGACGGCTAAGCCTGTGGGCGTATATCTACACGACTAACAACCACAAGTGGACTCCTACTCCGTAATTATTCATGTTGTAATCAAGGTACGAACGCTTGGTAGGAACACGCTTCCACACACACTGTTTGATAATGAAGTACACAGCTTGCGACTCTTCACCGGTGGTTTTAGCATACATGTAACCTGCCCACAGTCAGCCTTAGTGTGCGAACATGCGGATCTCTTCATTTCTGATTCGATCACGTAGGGAAACTCCAAGCATAGCCCTCTCCATTGCCCTTTGGGTGACTTTCAGCCTTGTAATGAGGTCTATTGTAAGAGACCACGTTTCAGTGCCTTAGGTCATCACAAGCAACACTGGTCACATATCATAAGTCTCAAAATATATCACAATGTTTTCAACCGCGGTTTAATAGCACCTTTACGCACTGTTAATAGTTGACGTAGGGAGTATACAAACGGCCGACTGCTATTAATTTTAACAATTCAAAAATATTCATTACATAATCTACTTACCTTATTGAGTTTTTTTCCCCTCTCGAACTTCTTTCAAATTCCTTCAGATTACTTTAAAACATGTATTTCGCTATTGAGATACTGTTTAGAAAGATACTATGGTAACTTAATCCTTCGATCCCAGGGTTATTAAAAGCCTTTATGTATAAATAGTGCGTGTCAATGCCGGGAACCTTGACACGAGACACGCCCCGTGTGCATTCAATGCACGCCCTTCCCCGATAATGCCTCACAACAAGGTTGTGTGATAGTAATTAGTAACACTCAATCGGCGGTTAAAGGTCTTCCCAAGCTATCAGTACCTGTGCATAATGATGAACTACATAACTTTCGAGAGTATCTATGTATGTTATTGTCTTGATACTGCCTAGAAGAAACATAATATGCAACGCTAAAAACAACAAATTATTTGCAAGACTGATCTCTCTTTAACCGACTTCCAAAAAGGAGGAGGTGAATATTGTGGACCGTTTTTTTTTTGTTGTTTGAAAAGTTATGCTCTCGAGGTTTATATTTTTAAGTTTTTAGTATTTAAGGTTTTTTCAATTGTGTTTTTGCAGTCGGGTTTTAGTTTTTTTTTTATAACATTTTGCAGCTTTTTAGTTTTTTTATCATTTCTCATTTTAAATTACATTTAAACATATAATTTGTATACATTTTTGTAATCACCGTCTTAAACCCTTCATTTTCATACACTCGATACGGATGTAGTATCTTTTTTTTAATTAATTAATTTTAATTATACTCAGTAAAAACCGCGCAAAAAAGACAAATCTAAAGACATTATCATTCATCAGAATCGGTTCAGCCGTTTAGTAGTTACGAGGGAATATAGAGACGTACATACATACGTACAGGTCAAACACATAACCTCCGTTTTTGGCTTCGCCGCAATCGGGTAATATATAAAACGTCAGTGATTGACGATATCCGAATCCGATATCGAATGGGTACTCAAAATTACGGCGTCAAAAATCATGAATTTGCGTAAAAAATTAATAGGACTCTTAACTTTATATTGGACTTTCAGAAACAATTTAAACAAAAAACACATAACATATCATCACACCGGTTTCTCCGAAGGTAAGGCAGAGGTGTACCTACATGGTACATCAATATTTCGCCACTTGTTTAAGTTCCATGTGATAGGGGCGAGCCTATTGCCAAAAACGAAAACTAAAAGACAGAAGCGTAGGGATATAAAATTAAATTGAAACGTAATAAAATAAGAATGTAACACAAACAAAACATAACGAATTAATATCACTTGCCTCCCACAACATGACAGTAAATAAACGAACCACTAACTCAAGAATTCGCAAACTTGGGGACACTAACAAAACATCGTCTTGTTTTTTTACCCAACCACGCAAACATGGTGTTATGTTTTTAGGGCCCTCAGACCCCTCAGTTGTTGGCACAACATCGAAAGGAGTTAAATGGCCGCCGAAAAGTCTTGTAATGGATGTGGAACCGACATAAATAGTGCTTAATCTGATGGTAGGATCGTTTTTCTTAGGGTAAATATAGCCACTCTGGGTGGCTCTAACCACTTATGTAACATTGAAAACTTTTGGCTAGAACCGAGATATTATTTGTTCTTGTGGACTCGATTTATAAAAATTCTTTGGGGCTTCAGTAATAAATCTTTCACGAGTTCTTGAATATTGGTTTTACGCGTTATATTTACCTTGACAAGAAAGCTTTCATTTGTTTTGACTTGTGACTCATATTCATTTATTTTGATTCTGAACGGATGCTGATTCTAAACAAATGACAAAAGACGACTCGAATAGCAGAGAGGCTGAGTTGACTGCCTCGCTCAATTGTGTCCAGGAATAATAATATTTCTACAGGAACTACAAATAGCTATTCCAGGATGACGTAAGAAAGAATCATGTTTCCAAATTCGACACATTACCAAAAATACCACTGCTAAAGACTGAAATAGTACAGCTAAAATCACAGTAAACGCACAAAAGAGGCCACATTTAACCCGTCCTTTCCAAGTTAATCAACGACCCAGTTCTATTTCCAAAGGGCCACCTACGCACGAGGTAACGGGTACCCATTTCTATATTTGCACGTTAATCTAATCTCGGCCAGTTTATACGTAACGCTAGTATAATTACTGGAGAAGTTAAAAAGTGACGTCGAATTTTAACGCTCCCTTGTTGGTTGTGTAGTGGCGATAAGATGACAATCCAATTAAATGACAGACTAGCGTCGCGACCCGCCTCTGTTTCGCACGGTTTTTACGACTTGATAAAACATAGAGATATCTTTATTACATGTAAGTTTATTATTAAAATATTATACACATAGAGCGAACATATTTGTTCAGCGATGATCGCGGTTGTACTCGGCGAATGAATGCGCCTCATTCTTTCAGTAAAAACGACGTCACGGGCGAGCGAGCATTCGTTTTCCCGTTGTAGTGAAAACAGTTATTGTCTGTTTTGAGCGATCATCGGCAGATTTGCTGTTCTGCTACATTTGCTCTGAACAAATGTTTGAAAGAAACGGCATTAGAACTAGATTCGAAAGCAATACTTAATATTCTCGAGACATTTTCCCCTTTTAAGGTTTTATATCAGTTTTATGGTCAGCTCTACATAGATTTCCTGTTTTTCTCTGAAACATAATTTATTTTCTCTGACCAACCTAAATACACAGACCTTTACACCCAAGGTCTAGAATCGGCTACAAAGCGAGCTGTTTCCAGCTCATAAAATTATGTGGTTCAGCAAACTAACTCTGAAAGGCTTTGACTTGAATTTAAACAGTGGGCGTTTCGTTTTATGAGACAGAATATAAAAACCGGCCAAGTGTGTCGGACCACGCACAATGAAGGGTTCCGTAGACATTTTTTATTCTCTCATACATAGTTATCGTCACTGTCAATTCTCCAGCAAATGCGTTTGTAATCGCAAAAAAAAAAGTGATAAAACTACAAATGAACGATTTTCGGACTGTTTCCTTTATTTGTGCTATGAAACCTTGCTTCTTGCCAAATTTCATGATTGTAGGTCAACGGCAACTACCCTATAGGTTTTGATTTATTTGCGAGTATCAACATTTGTCGCATAAATAGCCGCATTTTTTTTATTGCGTTGACTTAGAAGCTTCGTATTTTTGGAGCTGTAAGGGTCCATAGACGCGTTCCTGAGAAAAACGGTCTTGACATACAGACAGACAGAGAAAAAACGAGATTTTTGAACGAAATACCTGTTTATTTTCAATTGAGGGTTTTTTGGTTTTAATTGGGAGGGGTTTTTCCCACAATTTTCATTTTATAAGAACACTTAATTACTACCAATCATTAGGTATGGAGTTTGTTTCATCGCGATAGATCATTTAAAAGTTACACCGTTTTTTTACATTGGGGTAAAAAATACAAAACAAATAAAAAAATAAAAATAGATTTTTTTAAATATTTTTTCCATTTGTCAAATTAAGCATAGAATCCCTCATTTCGATATGTGCACATTATGAAGAATAATATCACACTGTATAATAGTTTTATTTTATATATCAATGATCTTCCGACTGAACTAACCAAACGAATAATATAATCTCAGGGTTAGGGATTACTCCTAGGGGGACGTTTTAGACCTCACTCTGCCGAATTACCACAAATGGTCGGAACTGCTCCGATTCTTTGCTTTTCTCGAATATTTTACTTAATATTTTTTTATCTTATCTTTGTAGCTTAAGAATAAATGGTATCCGAAGAGTAGAATATAAATAGTAGGTAATATTTTGATCGTAGCGTCATCGTTTCGCGGGACGCCGAATAAAAATATATTTTCTATAATAGCATGCCGTCCTCCGACACGATGAGGCTGCGATCAAAATATTACCTATTACTTATATTCCCTCCGGCCGTTTTCACAACTTAACCTTTAGGGCCAATACATTTTATTTTATTTTATTTTGTGTCAGGGTTTTTTTAAATTAAAATTTAACTTTTATCCCTGTTTTAATCATATATTTTTTTCCAAAAAGTACGAATTAGTGTTATTTATTTTGTAGTATTAATTATACTAAACAGATTTTCCCCATTTATAGGGCTTTATAAACAAGTTCCGCAAATGCTCTAAGTATAGCCTTCCTGTAACTGTCATGAAAAATGTATTAGTTCATAGAGACTTGGAACAGTTGAACTTTAAATCCAATTCTTTTAAATAAATTGCCAAAGTTTTGTTCGATAAAGTTCGTTATGCTGCACAGCTGGCTGTTTTCTGGCAATGCACCTACTTTTATAACTCAAGGATGTTACAATATGGGAATATAATACATGCTACATTATACTCCCATATTTAAACCCTATGAGGAATTGTACTACTGGCATTTTTTTATTGTAACCAAACTTTAACAAACCCTGGAATAGGATGCCTGGAATTATTTGGGGGAGGCTTTTGCCCCCACTCATAGTTCTTCGTTTTTTTTTTTTTTTCACATTATGGCTTCTGGTGGTTGCCTTATTGCCGCCTACTTGCAAACTAATAAATATGTAAAATCATGAAAAAATACCAGTTTTATATACACATTGACATTGTTGAATATTATAACAAAATGACATGATTACTTTGTCAAGTATTATATTATTTTTTAAATATTGTGAATGTGAGGACTATGTGGATCATTTTTTTATTTTTTTTATTTCTTTATTTTACATTTAGTGTTAATGATGTTCTGGCGGTTTGAGTATTTTATGCGGCCTACTCAAATGTCCTTTTTTTGGTATTGTTCGTTGAGTCGCTGAGCTCCTTAACTTCTGAGATGAGCTCCTCGATTACTGACAATTGCTTGCACTGACTGGACAGGTCCACTCAAATCTGTGTGGTTCTTTCCCCAAAAGACCATTTCAGACACTATCTACATGGTCCTCATATGGCCTGACCAAGATAATGTCTGGACTTTAAAAGAGACTGTGACCTCTGAGTTTGTTTCGGCCTTTCTTCTCAGAGTAGTCAGATAGGAAACGCCGACCTCATCTAGCTTAGCTCTAATTTTTTTTTAACATGACGTGTAAAAGTGTTTCCGATATCCTATTTACAGAATAAACAATTTCATTTCATTTCATTTCATTGAATTTTGATTAATGTTAATTCTTAGGTGACGCTCACAAGATTAAGACAAATCAATTGACTTATGAATTATCAAAATCGGCCCACGAATTTGGAGAGTGCCAGAAAATAAAAACAAAAATACATACATAAATACATTTTTAGGCTGATAAACACATTCCCTACCTTAATACGCGCAGTCGGGTAAAAAAGATAAAGCATCAACAAGATAGTACTAGTATGATTGACATTATGAGGTACCCCCGGTGACCACCGCCCGCCGTATTGTCGCCATTCACTCTTTAGCATGCGTAGCATACGTCTATGTAGTGATGTACCATGTAGCTGTTCATGACATGGGGGATGGTGGGCAAACGTTAGTGATATTTATGCAAGTACAGTCACAAGAATATAACGATTCTCGTGAAACTCTGGTGAAACAGCGATTTTAACTTTGAGAAAAGACCTGAAGAAGTAACGCCGTAAAATTTATATCAATAGGAGAAAATCGTTTTTGATTCTTGCGTAAATGACGCGAAACTGTACAAGTTGTCATAAACACGTAGATTTATGCTGGGAGAGAACGGAGTTGGAGTTGTTTTTGTAACAGAACCCTAGTAAAGTTTAATATCCCAAAGTTTTCTAGAATTATTTCGCATCATAGCATCGTACTATTACTTAAATTTTTATAAATATATGAGGATAGCTTATTCTGCAGAATACCTTCTATTTCATTGTAGACTTAAAAATTATGAAATAAGGCGCACTCGCACCATAATTGATGATTTTAAGGCATATTTTTCTTCATAACGCCGTTGTTCTTGGCCTAATTAACGTCGCGCTCAGTGCCGCCCGCCACGCCGTTCGGCTTCTTAGGGAATATTTATTTTTAGTATCGAAAATATAAAAATCACAGATAACGTAGTTTGTTCATACAAAATAATAAAAATCATGTTTGAAAGTAATATCGTTTTTATGTTTTGGGTAGACATTTCTTCTGAATTTATTTCAAAAAGTACTTAAATATTCACATAATTATAGAATTGATGTGTAGGTACGCGTTTAGTTTAACATAATTTTTTTGCATAACTTACAAGACTTGCGTTATTTGAAGCCGTAATAACAGATTTAAAATCATATCTGCGTCATAATATGATATAATCCAATCAATAATTTTGCAGTGGGTACTGTTAAATATAAGCAAAGTTTAGTCTTGCATGTTGTTCTAAAAACACTTGGAACTATTATTAGGAATTGTAAAACTATTATTACCTGTGACTGTGAACGGTTTACGCCTGAATAAATTACTTTTCCAACTTTACGTTCGTTTTACGCACTCTACTTTTATTTTTACTATACCATAATTATCTAAATAGCACAACCAACTATTAGCTGACGTGAATAGCGTACGGTTTTCTAGAAAAGTTGTATTAAAAGGAAATTTATATTTTTTTAAATCTAAATGCGCGTTACACAGAGGAAATGTAGGGGAGGTATGGCAATTTCACAGTAATAGCGACTAGAAACGATTAAGAGTCGAAATTATTCTGTTCAGAATTTTACGCTGATTTCAAATCGTGTCGTAGTACCGGATAATTTATGAACCAACACATCTCCTGATATTGGGGCATCGTTTAATATTACACTTCTCTACCCTTTCTCATTATTTAGAGTTATTTGCTCTTGTTTCATAATTATTATTGTATATAGGTATATATAAATATGGATAAGTATAATGCTTTATAACATAACAACACTAAACCCAGAAGGGGTAAGACAGAGGTGTACCTATAGTACA
Source organism: Eupsilia transversa (assembly GCA_914767815.1). NCBI lineage: Eukaryota > Metazoa > Arthropoda > Insecta > Lepidoptera > Noctuidae > Eupsilia > Eupsilia transversa. Next base: position 6,461,826 of record OU611893.1, on the reverse strand, counting down.
CCCACATTTCGCCAGTTATCTATAAGTCCCATGTAATAGGTGGTGTGCCTATTGCCATCAACCGGGCACAAATCCAGACTCCGGGCTGCTGCTGAGAAACTAGCTAAGGAAAAACCTAATGACATTTTTGCCAGACCTGGGAATCGAACCCAGGACCTCAGGCTCAGTAGTAGCACTTGCAACCACTAAACCAACGAGGCAGTCTGTGACGTATATGCTTTATGTACCTATGCATATATTTATTGTACATGTACCTAACTGGTACACCACAGACTACCTGCAGTTTTGTCTCTCCTTCTCTCTTCAAACCCATCCAGAGGTTGTCTTTAAAAGTTCGCTTTGAGCGATAACACGGCCCATTATGACACCCTACGTGAAAATGTTACATTTATATCTGTATTCGCATGGTGTACACAATAAAGAGTATTCTATTCTTTTCATTTTATTTCCTAGTAAAAGTCCCCCAGACCGAATTTCAGGCATGGCGATCTATCTCAGCGGAGACCAACCTTCGGCGCGGAAAATATTATACTGCACAAGTGTGTGCGCAAACAGGTGCAATCTCTCTTCCATAAACAGAACAACTGTGTTTCGAGTGTCCCGCAATTTGTTATACTGACAAAACGTACCTAGGAATTGTTTATCCAAGCATTGATGACAAATAGGAAAACATAAGGATCGTATTTCATAGAGAATGTTACTAGTGCTGCTAGACACTAGTAACATTTTCTAAGAAAACCGCCTGCGCACTTCGTAACGGAATATTATTAATACTCTGTTATTTGCTCAGAGTTACATAAATAGTGTTGAATGAACCTTAAGTTAATTAATGGGAACATGATAACTGCCTACGCAACTCGTGTGGAAATATAAAACTGTTCGTCGTTGGGACGTACAATCGGAAGCCATTTTTTTACTTCGATTACATTTATAGCTCATACCTATGTTAACACATTAATTCATATTGTGTTAAAAAAACCATTCCAATATAATTTAATAACCGAAGACGCCTCGCCACTCGTGGCAAAAGATAAATCCTCGGGACGACGGCGTCGTTCAGACGTAATGCAAATATTATTTGCTTTTTTCTGGCCATTTATAAAATTGCTAAGCGCTGTGTTACGTAACGTTACAAAATATTTATTAAAAACCTAGCCAAATATGATCTCCATAGTTTTTTCTTATATCTCGTAACTTGGCTAGTTGGTTGTTGAGTTTTGAGCAAACTAACGGACGGACAGACATTTTATTCTATTAGTTTTGTAGGAATAAGATAGACGCCTACGCAACTCATGCCGGAAGATATTATCATCCCGCACGTCGATGAGACGTACACTTGAATGCTAACTACTCCCGATATGGTACGCATCTTTGCATACATCAGTCGAAGCTGATATATTTGTGATTCTACTTAAGAGTCCATACAACCTCAGCTCAAATTCACTCTTTATCTCGCTGGGTGCCAGCTGCTCCTGCTCGCGGACTGAGTGAGAGTGAGACGGAGTGGGGTGCTGGCGGCTCCAAGGTGCCAATAGTTTTTTAGGTAATTGCTTTTTACGGCGAAAATAAAGGTAGGTAATATAAAAAAAAACATAGTCGCTGCTTTATAGTTCAGTTATTATGCAAAGTTTCATGATCTAATTTGAAGTATTTTTTTAATAGCAGCGGTTTATTGTTCGGTTTTGGAGGTAACTTTGGATTATATTTTCTATATAGACAACTTTATGGAATAATATTTTCGTCAAACATAGTAGTAGTAGTGTTAGTATAATTTTATATACATATATTTATTACAAAATTAATGCTGCAGTAATACCGATATAATAGAGAATCATGCTAAGCAATTTGAGGTATTATAGGCCCTTAATGTTGACGATATATGGAGAAATGTGTGTGTCATTGCTATTTTCGATGCCGAATGAATATTGTATTTTATCTGAACTTTAATGAAGGACAAGGTCGCAGCCTTGAATATTTCATGATGAGGTATCACATTCAATAAATATTGTTTTACCAAGGGAAGGTTGATTTTTTATAGTTTTTGTAGAGTAGCGATTAGTAGCGACAAGTAGAATTTTATCTTGTAGTCTATAAAATCTTTACGCTTTCACGCTTTGGCTGAACGGATTTGGATGACATTTGGCTTACTTTTTATTACTTTTACTTTTTATCCCGGTAGTACTTGTCCGTGGGATAATTTCTGACTTATACGCGGGGAAGCCGCGGGCAAAAGCTAGTATAAAAAAAACTTTCTTCCGTCTCTAGAGTTTTAAACAAAATGTTTTCACCTAAATCTTTTTTCCCTTTTTCGCCACAGACACAGCTTACCAACGCTTAAAAATATAAGGTAAAAGACAAACTTTTAAACCTAGACCGCTTCTCCTATCTTAACGCAAATCCTTTTACTCTTTAAGTTCGGAAGAGTTCATCATTATTTATCTTACAACGTTTTAAGAGGCTAATAAAAATACAGGGTGAGCGCGTTCCAGTACATATTTTTTTCTTAGAAACGGCTTTTGCGTTGCCACTGTCGGCCCCATCTATGGCCTTGTAACTTTAAGGGAAATATCACAAAGGTTTCTTCATATGAGAAACGGAATAATCTATACTTATAATAAATCTGTAGAAGTGAAAATTCTGTACATTGAAGATATCAAAAAAGTAAATGGCAGGGGGTGTTACTAGACCGACACCGAACCCAAAAATTTGATTAAAAAAATTTTTGTCTGTCTGTCTGTCTGTCTGTCTGTCTGTCTGTCTGTTTGTTCAGGCATCACGCAAAAACTACCGGTTCGATTACGATGAAACTTGGTATAATTATTCTTTAATATCCTGGGCACCACACTGGGTACTTTTTATCCCGGAAAAGTACCCTATCCTACGGTTGGGGGGTGTCAAAGTTTGTATGGAAGAATTTTAACGCGCTGTCCGATTAACTCGAAATTCAATATTTATACTTAAACCCAAAAATTAAGAATAACGTGTATCAGGATTTTTCGAAATTCAACCCCTAAGGGGGTAAAATAAGGGATGAAAGTTTGTATGAAAAATCTTATTCCTTGAGGTAATAAACATGAAACTTCGCACGAATAGTTATCTAAATAAATTATAAAGTTTGTAGTTTTTTGTTTTTTCTAAATTACCCCCTAAAAGGTTGGGGGGTGTCAATGTTTGTATGGAAGAATTTTAATGCGCTTTCCGATTAAGAAACTCAATATTTATACTTAAAACCCATGGGGATGTATGGGGTAATTTCCGACACTCACGCGGGCGAAGCCGCGGGCAGCAGCTAGTTCCGTAATAATTAAGATTTCTTATGGATTTTACGTTTTTCGTGAACTATTGGTATTTTTTAATATAAGGACAAAAAAAAAAAAGTAATAAAAACTAAAACCCAACTACGGCAAAAGTCAACTAAAAAGGTAAAAACAAGTCATCTCAGACAGACAAATTAAAAATCCGGAGTCACACGTGTTTAGGGAATAAATCGAATAGATTACGTGTGACTCCGGATTTTTAATTTGTCTGTCTGAGATGACTTGTTTTTACCTTTTTAGTTGACTTTTGCCGTAGTTGGGTTTTAGTTTTTATTACTTTTATTTTTATTTAATTTATTTTGGGGTTATAATATATATATTTTTTAAATGTGCTAATTAAGTCCTTGCATTTGATACCCAACATGACACCATTACACAAACTTTTTTTTAAGTTCATGACTTTTTATCCTCTAGGGGGCGCCATATTCAATTTAATGCGACGACACATAGCCTATAACCATCTGACGACCGAGACGCTTCCAACGATACCCCATTTCTTTTGCCGTATTTGGATTTTAGTTTTCATTACTTTTATTTTAAATTAAATTATTTTGGGGTTATAATATATATATATTTGAAATGTGCTAATTAAGACCTTTCATTTGATACCCAACATGACACCATTAAAAAATCTTTTTTTTTTAGTTCATGACTTTTTATCCTCTAGGGGGCGTCATATTCAATTTAATGTGACGTCACATACCTTATAACCATCGGACGACCGAGACGCTTCTAACGATACCCCATTCGTCAAATTATGTTGAGTAGTTTAGAAGTTATGAGGGAACAAATGAACATACATACATACATACATACCGGTCAAAATCATAACCCTCCTTTTTGCTTCGCCGTAGTCGGGTAAAAATAACACTTATATCCTTTTTCCACCCGCCACCATCAACGGAACGTGACGTTCCCGGTCACGACGAGGCCATAGTAAATGGTTTGTATCGCTACTTCGGCACCGTAATCTCATTTTCGTTGACGTGACGGTGGACAAACGCCCTTAGGGCGTTTGCGCACTTATCCGTATCCGGTTCGTTTTCGATTCGTGTTAGATACGTGAAAAAGACGGACGGGAAATTCACGTCCTTGCGTCTGCGCACTTTGTATTTGATTCGTTGTGATATCTATATATTGATATCAAAATATACTCGGTTTTGATCCGTCAAAAAAGTGAGAATTTACGAATCGAACACAAACCGAATACGGATAAGTGCGCAAACGCCCTTACTGTTCAACATTCCAGCTTAGTCCATCGATTATCTTTTCCTTTGTTTCTCGGGTGACCTGAATACAAAAGAAATACATAAACAACTGACACATAGTCGTAAAATAAGAATAATGAGTATTCATGAAGGGTTCAACCGTTGGCGTCGGTACTTCTGTACCTACTTTAAGGCCTATTCAGATATAAGCGATATCGTGGTCGCGCTCGGTATCGGCGGACCGGCTACCGAGCGCGACAGCGATATCGCCTACCGAGCGCGACCGCGATACCGCGTACCGAATCGGTATCGTTAACCAATATGTGTTCACCAAATTGTTTTTTTTTGCTGAGATTATAATGCTATTATTTTTGCGATTTTATTGATATGTGCGCTTTTTAAACCTCTTTCTAACATTCTGGCCTTTTTTTAAAGTTAATCGCGAGCGACCAAGTTAATCGCGGTTGCTTGGCTATTTAGTATTTTTAGGGTAGGTACCAATTTATGGGAATTATCTAACGCTACAAAAAGAGGCACATTTAAATATTATAGTGTCCTATAATATTATTCGGAAGTTTAAATGGGGATTATTTGGCGTTCGATTAAATAGATGCCTATAAACATTATATCGGTGGCGAGAAACATCAGCAAATACAATGAAGAGCTCATAAGTTAGGTTTAATCCAGTTTACTTAGACCCTGAATCATTTGGCCGGTCGCCCAGTGCGTCGGCCGGGATAGTTTACTGGTTATAATATATACGTTTTGTCCGATATTTATTCGGAAACAACCAGCTTTCGTTGCAATACGTTTTACGAGTATTGTCGCCGATGTTATGTGAATCGTTTTGTTTTATGAACTTTTCTGTTGATGGACATTGTTAACGTACCTACGGGAAATATACAAACATATGCTTTGTTGACATGATAACTTTTCAAATGTGACCACTAGACGGACAAATTGACCAAATGGTTTAGACAGATGATTTTCTACGTTTTAAAAACCTTTTAAATTCATATTTTCTTACGTTTTTTTGCTATTTGCAGGTCGGTATTAGGAAATGGATATCGGAATCACTTTTACACGTCATATTTTAATATGACGCGTAAAAGTCAGCCAGATGAGGTCGGTTTCCAATGTGGCTACTCTGAGAATAAAGGCTGAAACAAACTCAGAGGTCGCAGTCTCTTTTAAAGTCTAGACGTAATCCTGGTCAGACCTTATGAGGACCGTGTAGTAAACCTAGTGTCTGAAATGGTCTTTTGAGGAAAGAACCACACAAATTTGAGAGGATCTGTACAGTCAGTGCAAGCAGTAATCGATGAGCTCAACTCAGAACTTAAGGAGCTCAGCGACTCGACGAACAATACCAAAGAAAGGACATTTAGGTAGGCCGCATAAAATACTCAAACTGCCACACCATCATTAACAGTAATTCAGAAATAAAAGAAAACAAAAAAAAAACACAGGTAGGTTGGTTATTGATCAAAATATTATTTACAGGATTATAATACCTTCGAGAGTCAGTTAAAGTACCTACCATATTCATAATATATTATGAAAATGAAAGCAGAGTGTCTAAAAAACCTAATCATTATCTATAATGTTTCCTAAGTAACTGAAAATAGCTCAACCATTTCTTTGCTATTTCCAGCAACGCCTGTCACGCATCAACGTCTTATAAAGATTATTTGAATATATTAGACATGTACGTCTACTTAACAATATTTTCCACGAATAAATCCTTTCGCATATATAACATGGCACACTTATATTCTCTCCTCTACATAATATAAAATTCAAATTCAAAACACAACACTGTTAAAAATATCATATTTTTTTGGCTTGTTTTATTTTAATGTACGGTATCCAACTGTATTAGGTATATTTGAGAGAGAACTATGTCCAGCAGTTGATAGCTACAGGCTAAGTGGATTGATTGATACCTAAATACTAGATATAAAATTCACGAAAAGTTATCCCAAACCAGAAATGATATGATACGCCTGACCGGAGAAATTAATAAGTGAGTTAAATCTTCCATATTCAAATGGTACTTATGTATATAACCGTTAAAAAGAACAAAAATAAATCGCCTAGAGTTTCAAGATAAGTCTAAAATAAATAGCCAATTGGAAAAGGTCGCGTGACGCAATCAGATCACCGAGATTGTAATCTGAAGCGGACTCTGAGTAGAAATCACAAGATTCCATCATGTTTTATAGAGAAGATATCGTGCCATGTAAGGGAGGGTGAACATGAGCAGATTGCTGAGGTACATGCGAGGTCTGCGAACGTTACAGGAGATGTTGAGAACGAGGTATAAGGGTAGGTGTATATAGGTATCTAGGTCGACGATAGTAAAATATTACAGAGTTCAGGATACTAACGATATGAAGGTGTTACCGTACTTACCTGAAATAAATCTTATCCAGGATTGAAACAATAGGTTATTTGTCTGGCTTGTGAGTACCATATTCATCAGAACAAGTCAGTGATACTTAAATATTGGAATCACATTTGGTACAAAGTCGCTTGCTTTTTTACTTTTTTTCTTGACCTGCTGTAGGAGTGTATAGTAATCTTCCTAATTTAATTTAACGTAGAAAGCTTCGTTAAATTAAATTGTATTATATAAAAAATATTATAACTGTAAACAACAGAATGATGTACACTGAACTAGTCATTTAAGTATTTTTTTAATTTTAACCAGCTTTGAAATATATAACTTCCCACGATTTTCCTAAAAATTCGATAACGTAAAAGTAAATCAGTATAGTGCACATCCGTCCTCAAAGTTAGTTTGAGCGTTAAATCGCAACTGAAATCACATTACAGCTAGCGACTCGAGAAACGTAACGTACCGAAAAAGGCTTCAATTTATTTGACACAAACGATAGGCCCCGCCAACGGCTTCCATTTTCAACTTTTGTACTAAATCATTAATCTTTTTAATAGATTTATTCTTCTTCTAAATCCATGCTGACTGACTGCCGAACAATGCACTGCCCATATTAAAAAGAGAAACATAATGTTTGTAATGTGTTTTTTTTTCATAAATTCCAAAGATGTAAACAACAATGACCGCTCGAAATTATTTATGGTTTAGTAATGCCGTAGTATGAATTTTATGTTCAGGTAACATTGCTAAAAATAAAATTACAAAATTACCGCGCATTAGTTTAAATTATTATGATAGTTTTCCGTTTGTTTTTATTGTTTTGTTATGAAAAGTTTACTTCAAATTAGCAGTTTCATTGACAATAAATTTTTCAGGAAAAATAAACTTTTAAAAATATTCAGTTCAAGGGCTTACTACTTATCTTTTCCTACTCACATTTTTCAGACACTAAAATAGTTTTTATCAAACATACATGGAAATTCAACCATTATTTTGACAAACTTCTTCGAGATAAATCGAAATTGCTGTACTGGTCAAAAACAAGTGACGATGCGGCCAGCAAAGTTACTATGAAAATCCATATCTGTCCTGTGTAGCGGCCAAATAAATTACTATGAAAACTCATAACTGTCGTGTTATTTAAAAATGGAACGAACTTTTTACTTCAACACATGACAACCAAGAAGAAACAAATGAACACATTGCATTGGCGCGTGAAAAATTATCGTTGTCCGTCATTGATTCTGGAATTTATAATTAATTTACTTTGTTTGAATTTCCGCGCATTATTTGAGAAAAGCACTATTCAAGCCTTGGCCGCAACCAGGCATTGATGGACGATCGTGAAAATGTGGGCCGAGGCGTAGCCGAGGCACACATTTTCACGTTCGTCCATCAATGCTTGAGTTACTGGCCTTGACAGAAATGTACTATTTCCGTGTACACCTAACTACATTATTATTTTTCAATAAATGCGTTTTAAATACTCTTTGTAAATAATGTCGATAAATGGTCGATAATTATTATGTAACATCACATATTTCAATGACAACAATAAATGTCGACGAGACGAAAAGGATGACGTTTGACGTTTTGTCAATGTTATTGCTTTCGGTCCCTGGCGTCACCACCTCTGGTTTACCTACATATTTTGTTTTTCGCTAGCAATTTATCAATAGCCAGCCGTAATAAACATTTTTCAAAAGTCAAACGGAAGATTGAAATTATCTTTTGTTGTTCGGGATTTCTCGACAGTTTTCTCGATTTGTATCATCTATAAATAAACAAAACATCTTCAATAAATAATAAGTACTGAAGTGTCCTCGTATAGACCTAAAATATAACAATAAAAACAGCAGGATATCTATAAAAAAAACTCCACCGTACAATATTAAACACAACATATTTTTAAATACTTTAGTTAAAAAAACACGTTTGCTTGTCCGCTAAACCGTCGTGGCCATTTTTGCGAATTTGCGTTATGTGTCATGCCCCTTTTGGGTGGTCCCGCAACCCGATATCCCGAGAGACCACGTCTTGAGATTAAAATGACGATAGCTCCTAAGTTTCATACGGGAGCTGTTTAAACAATTTATATCGTTGGAATCGTGATGAAATAAGCTAACACATTAAGAATGAATAATTACAGTTTTTCCTGGTAATTTATTCTTAATTTTAGTGTAAATACGGGTGTTTTTTCCTATCCACCCGCAAAATAAAAAATAAATAAATAGTAGATTGTATCATAAGGGAGCAAAATAATATTTTTACGGCGAGGGCGCTTTTTTGAATCCAGAGCGAAGTGAGGGATTCTAGAGTAGAATCCCGAGCGTAGCGAGGGATTCTTTAGTAGAATCCTGAACGTAGCGAGGGATTCAAAGTACGTCGCCCGAGCAAAAAATATATTTTGCACCCGAGAGATACACTCTACTTTTCATCACCCACTATGAGAAAATAAAAGGCGCCTCATATTTTATTGTATTAATATTATTATTTAATAAGACATAGAGTAGTAACAACTAAATTGAAATTAAATAGTATCTAATAATAAAACAACTAAAAACTTATATTTACATTTGAGACATTTTCGCAATTATGAAAATTTATTGTTACAGTTTTATTAGGATTAGAGATTGTTGTAGATTTTATATTCTGCGTGTTTGAAATAATGTCCGAATCTGGCTCATTTTGAGGAAAATGTGACGGTGAATCTCGTTGTTTGGATGTAGATGGGCGCGGCGACAGTGGCATGGATGGATTAACTGAAGGTTGCATTTTAATGTTTTCCACGATGCGTTCACATGTTTTCGCCTTGTTCTCAATGGAATCTTCTATATACCCCTCTGCTACAGTACTCGACTTCCATCCTCCATGTCGCTTGAGAACAGTTAAGTCCGCTCCAGAATCTGCCAAAAGGGTAGCAGAAGTACGACGAAAACAATGTCCTGTATACAGCTTGATATCTGGTAACTTCAAATAAGTAGCGATTTCTTGTGGCATGTTAGAAATTTTATTTTTTCCCATAACTTGTTTGAAGCACTTGCCATTTTGATAACGGATGAAAAACCGATTGGTCTTCATATCAGCAGGACGCAGGTCCAGGTATTTCTGTACAATAGTTTTGTATTCTCCTCGGATTACGAAGGATCGGTTAATTTTTGTTTTTGTGTCTGTCAGCTTTACTAACAGTAAATCATCCGAGTGATTTTCGACATCATCAACAGTTATTTTTAAAAGTTCATTGCCACGACAAGCTCCATGTACTCCGAAAATTAAAGCCACCTGTAACAAAACCGAATGTGAATAAGACAAGTATCTATCGAAGTACAGGTTACAATAAAATGCGCATTTTGAAACACTATGGTTATACTTAGCTAATCCAGCATATACATAGTTACTTACTTTTACGGCAAGAAAGACTTTGTCAGGTGCCTCATTAAGGAAAGTCTCCACGTTTTTGACTGAGAACACTTTGGATTTTTTAGGTTTAAATCCATCAGACATCCTCTTCAGATACGCTATTAATTTCGAATATGTGTCCAGTTTTACGTCGTTATTAGAACTGACTGTGGATTTTAGCATTGAGTAGGTACTCCAAAGAGTGGAAGGTTGTTTAGTTTTGGCTAAGTACTGGAAGTAGGCCAAAAACACAGATTCTGAAAAACTCTTGGCGCCTCTTGCATTTCTCCATTCAATAAAATTACCATAGGCTTTCATATATTTCTCCCGAGATTTTGCAGGTAATAGATTATCCATCACATTTCTTGCGTCAGTTCTAATACTTTCAGGAGTTAATTCTATACTTTCACTGTCACTTGAAGAACTCATTTTTCAAAACAAAACCATGAATTTCTAACAATTCGTGAAAATTGACGAAAACGCGGGCTGTTATTCGCACGTTTTTAAATTGTTTTTTTTTTTTTTTATTCCGCTGGTGGCTGGCGCGACTATGGGCCGTCGTACCAGCCAGTCTTTATTCAAACAATATTTGCGTTCGATTTCTTTGGCGATGAACACTAAGATGTTCGATATTGAAAAAGTGCGCGGCAAAGATTATTGCGGCGCACTTATAAAGAGGATTAAAAACTCATTACTGCCCGCTAAAAGTTTCTTATAGAAAACACCACCTTTGGGTGCACTTAAAGGCGAACCAAGTCGTCCTTTTCGAATAGATGGGATGAAAAATATTTTTTTTTCCCCTCTAGATACGCTATTTTATTTAAATCAATTAAAAAAACCACACCCCCATACATTTTTATTAAAATATAAATTGAAAAATAATACACAACCCCCCGGCGCCGCACACCCCGTACAAAAGAAATGAATACTTACCTGTTTTTTTGCCGCGAACGCTCGAACAAAAGAGCATGGGATACTAGTTAGTCCCCATGCTTATTGCCAACAGCAGTTTCAAGTGCTCAAACAACTGATAACATTGTTTATTTAGTATCGAAAAACACACCACTCACACATTACCAACCGCAAAACCAACTTATCTCAAACGAACACTTAAAGTTGAACACTCGCTATATTCCTTTCAAATCTAAATGCACATTCCACTTTATGATGATATTTATTAATGATAAAAAACAACACAAAGGCACAGAACCCGAAAATAATAGCGTAATTAATAAAAACGAAATGTAAATAAACGCGTCGGCCATCTTCTCTGCGAGAATAAATGTCACTAACAAAGAATGAATATTTCGGCTCGAATATGCTTCAAGGGATCAATAATACAGATAATACAGGATGCAGATGTCATTCCCAATCTTTTTTGAAAATCCATAGCTTCAAAATTACAGATTATTAATACTTACTGACGTAAATTTATTTCGAGTCGCCGCATGTGTCGCACGACCGCAATGCGGTCGATCGACGCATCGGTATTTTTTGACAGCGACTGCATCGCGGTCGTGCGACGCTCTAAAGGCCTCCTTAAATGTTCAATTTTATTTTATTTTTATTATTTATTATTTATAACGACAATAGAAATACACAATCTCTGAAAATTTCAATTATTATTATCAAAGATAGAAAGTACGAAGCTTTCTGGAATATTATTATTTATATTCACTTCCTTCTTTCCAAAATAATTCTCAGTAATACCTAATAGCAATTTGGTGTTATCTTATGAATTACAAATTCGAGGAAGAGAACCGCCTCAGTATAATTATGTGTTTTCAACGAAACAATTAGATTGTTGATTTTTACCTTTATGAATAATATATAATATATGAATAATACCTACCGTTTTGTTTGTATCTCTTGATTTGTGCTCCAACCTTATTCCTTTACATGAAAAAGTAGTAATATATGTATATAATATAAGTAGGTATATGTTAGCCATCTTCAGTTTAATTCTTAGCAAAAAATAAACGACTGTTTACCCCCAAGGGTCCAGCATTCACTGATCCCCTGTACTCTGATAACATCGTGCTGAGTAAATCTGATTTCCCTACAGATTAGATACGGAGGTCAAACGGCAATCAATGTGAACAAAATGTTACAGTGTACCTACCTACGTATCATGGCTGATTAACATTTCAGTCTACCTGTGAACTAAAAAAGTGCAAATAAATTGTAGGTGCGTAAAGGAAAAAATCGTTACTATGTAATAGGTTCCTAATGTTCTATGTATGGTGAATTCCTATAAATATTTTTGAGAATGAGATATGAAAGGTTTCTAAAAGGTAATACAAACTTTCCTTTCATATTGTATACAGGATGTATGGGACCGCCCTCCACAGACAGATGGGGTGAATTCAGTATATCATACTAAGATGACCGGTACAATAAAGTTATTTCAGGAACGTTATGGGAATCCAATAAACCTGATTTGTTCGATTACCTCACACGCAACGTATCGCTACCGAGGCAAAACGCACGTAGCGAACGGCAGCGCACTTAGAGTATTTCAGCATCAATTGCTGTTTTATCTTATTTTAGCTGTTTCATTTACATACATTGAGTGTTGCGTAGATAATGTAATTTAGTAACAGAAATAAGGAAAAAAATCCTGAGATTTTTTCCTTACACCCTGCATGTATATATTATGTAGATATATTATATTTATTGCGATAAAAGAGAAACTGAAACCTGGATCTAGAATATATTTAGGTATTTCAGCCTGTTGTGTCTACACTTTTTGCAAAACCAACAAAAACATAATTTATTTATGTAGCAACAAAGAAAGAAAAGGAAATAAAGAATAATTTAGTTAGTTCCCAGGAGCAGGCACAGCATTATTCAAGTGTCATTATGATTAACATTCAGCTGCAACGCGTCTACTGTGCAGTGTGCAGGTGGTGCTAGAACCAAATAAGTTAGTGTTTACGTTTTAGTAGTTTTTGTTTACGTTTTCTGGAATAAAAATATGTAATGTTTTTTTTTTGACAATATTTGCCTTAATATTTTCGATACACAAAACTCAAACTCAAACTCAAAGCATTTATTTCAATTAAACCATTTACAGGCACTTTTGAATTGTCAAGGAGTCGGTCAGTCAGAAATATGAAGCTAGTTGCGCATTCCAAAGCGTAGTAGGTACCTATGGAGAAGAACGGGCAAGAAACTCCACGGACACTCTTTTAAATCAAAAAATTGTTACAAAAATTGGTTACATCATTCATGTTGAAATTACTTATACATGTGAGAACAATGTAGAAAGACGTGCATGATAAAAGCGTCCGTTGATATAAATTATAAAAATAAAAATAAACAATTCAAAAATTAAAAATAAGCCATGGCAGCCAAGAGATGACCAGCCCCAACTGACGGCGCCCGTTCACGAACATGACGCATGGATTAGCACCATTCAGCTCAACCATTTTGAAGGGAGCTAAATGATCCAACACACACGCCACCATCAGCGAGACATCTGAGTGAGCATGACATACTCACAGCCGCCAGGGCACATTCAAGTCAATGAAAGACATAATATTACCCGGTAAATGGTAGCTCTATAGTACATAGTACTCACACATGTGCTATGCAGTTATATAATGCAAAGGAAATTGAGTTTATAGTATACACAAACTTGTGTACCGTAAATGTTTACTTCTCGTAACTTTCACACACTATTAGCACAATACCGTTGATTTAAAAAAAAGCATGCTTCGAATCAATAAAAGGTAAAAGCTGCTGCAGCTGCGGAGAACCTCAAGTGGTTGGCCATGGGGTCCGAGTGCTCATGGTCTGTTCAATGAAATCTCCAAATGCCTGGACACCTTACCGTGACGGGGGGGTTGGCTCATAGATATAAGAATATATTCCTCATAAAAGTGTTTTTGCTCTGTCTTATTGAATGATAGATATGATTTTTGTTACATACGTAGAAATATTAGGCAAAACATGTCTGTCGGGTCATTGGAATCAATTGAAAAAGGTTCAAAACTGAAAACAAAACTATATTCTCCTACATTTTCTCAAATAAAAATAAACTTGACACAACACAGCTTTTCTAATAAATATTTTCTTATTCATCTCGACAGGCCAGTTGTAGACAAGCAAAAGAAAAGAACAATTCATACGAAGAAAACAAAGTTGACAGTGCGTTTATACAACATTATTACTTTTCTTCAAGATCGTTGACTCTTAAGATATTATAATATGTTCTTCGCAAAATCGTTATTTATTTTGACATTTCATCTACACTATCATAAACCACTTGCGATATTTTAAAGGAATTAAATTAAAATTATCATAAACTAAACCCACAGACATAAAACAAACCCTTAATCCAGGTTATAAACTATCTGTGTGCCTTTCATCCACATCCGTTCAGCCGTTTTTGCGTGATTGAGTAACAGACATCCAAACCGTCAAACGTAGTATATAGTAGTAGGAAAGTGGGATTATTTCGTGTTAACTTTATGTCACGATTTCATTTGAGATTATAAAATCAAGTAGTGTAGCTAAAATATTAATACTCTTTTTTTAAGTCAGTATTTTTTATTTTAACATATTTTTCTAAATGTTTTTAAGAAAGAAAGTTATGCGAACTTATTTCGCTAATTGTCTTATTTTACAGTAAGGTTTATTTAAAAAAAACTTCTTTATCAAGCAAGACAGTGAGGGTTAATTTGCGACAATATAGTAATACTACTAGCTACAGCCAGCGGCTTCGCCCGCGTGATATCTTTACAAATTACTAGCTGTGCTCGCGGCTCCGCCCGCGTGGAATTCGGTCTGTGTCAGTAAGCGGCTAATTCACCCCTATTTTCTCTCCCTCTCCCCTGGAGGCAGAACTTGAAGTAAAGTTGACAGACGGACACGCTAGAGGACTGAAGGCCAGTTAAAATATTTTACAAATAAAACTACACTCCAAAATCAATAGTTGTTTTCGCCCTTATTCAATTTTTTTTTTCGGTTCAGTAGTTTTTGAGTTGATTCATGTCAAACAAAAATACAAATCTTTTCTCTAGTATAATATTAGTGTAGACGTACTAATAATATGATAATTGCAAATAAACTGAGTGCTTGTCGCTTTGCCCCAGATTTTCTGAATATCTAGAAAAATAAAGTCCAGTCCTATGTTTTTGTCCCTCATAAAAATGGGTCACACTCGAACATGGAACGACGCGACGTTACGAAAAGAGACGAATAAAAATGTAAGTACTTAAACCGGTTTCTTCAAACATTATTCAATCTCGACGAACTAAAAGCGGTTCTACTAAATTTCAGATAGAATAGAATCCCCTCTTTTACATAAAAAGTTACTGTAGGAATTTCTTAGCAGGAGTCGGAGTTTGTGGTTCGCCCCCTATTACATGGGACAAAAACCGACGTAAAGTGGGTGAACTTTAAGTACATACACCTCCACCTCCTTCGGCTACCCCTTCGGTGACTACATGCGAATACGTATAGTCGGTTCCAAAAGTATCTTATGAAAGTGTAAATAAATACTTTCTAGGTTAAATTCTTCCGCAATCACTCACTAAAAAAAATTAGTAACACATTCATATATATTTTGAAGGTTTCAATTTTATATCTCTCCTTTTTTTCCAACAATTATTGTTTGATCAATCATCAACGTACATCTTTAAGGTGATTTAGAATTAGAATTTCAGGTTTAAGTATTCAAATAATCAAAGCACTCGATTTGTAAGTGGCACTACGAATTGGTACTTACAGGTAAGTTTTCTAATCCATTTGCTTACATTTTTATGAGATACTTTTAGAACAGAAGAATCATGTAAGCGAACAAGGCATTCTGACCCCTTACGGCATATACACGAAACCGACATAATCAAATACTACGTGATTGACAAGAATATTACCGAAATAGACATCTATATCTGAAATAGACACGTCTAACACAGGTGGGAGATAACTGAATTGTTTTATCCGCCGTTACCGCGGAACGTCGAGTGTTTAACAACCCTTGCTCACACTGCGAGCGGGGAGCGGGGCGACATACACAAAAAGTGCAATCGAACAAGTAAAAATCAAAGGAAAAGAAAAGTATTTTGTACTTAGGTAAAAATATTCATCTTTCCACCACTCTACCAATATTATTTGTTATTGTGTGCATAATAACTTTTTAGCATACATATGTGGGATAAAAGAACTGACAAATCAGCAAAATTAAAGTTGTTTGTTTGTTTAAAATTAGTTACAAGTTAGCTGCCTGTATACCAAATAGCTTTTTTTGCTGTACATTAGGGATAGCTGCCAGGCCGAACGCATAGCGGTTGTGGTTGACCGTAGAACTGCGACCACACATGGGACCCGTGCTGAGATGTTTTTTTACCGCCATGCTTTCAGTGTGGCATTGCCTTACAATTATAAAGCGGCAGAACTGAGAGAGGTACAGCTGGATGTTTGTGTAATTAAACACCTATAACGTATCGAAATTTTTGTTTGGGTCTTCTAAGAGCAGAACAATTTCTGACATGGCAAAAATGTTTGTATGTAGGTTATTTTAGTACATTACATTATTATTATTTGCACCAACGACAGCTCCATTTGATATCCAGGCAAATCACTGCCCATCCCAAGGTTGCGTGGAATAGATCGCGGAAAACCATAAGGCCGCCCATTGTGTATTTTGTAGTGTTTTATTTATTTTTCGTTTTGCATTTTTGTGGCGTACAATAATAAATAAATTAATATTTTTTTTAAATCGGTAGCGCCATTTCTTTTTGACAATAAGTGTCGAGTTCTCACTAAAGCATGCTATCGAAAAACACGATTCGATAACGACGTCACGTCATTCCTTTCCGTCAATAAATTATGTTAGTATTATTCATAATACTATTGACTACTAAGTACCAGCTTTCTATCAGACCTAGTCTTTACCCCGCCAGCATTCCCTCACTCGTCTTGTTGGCCCCACAGGCTCCATCTAATGAATCGCCCGCTCTCTGTAAATAAGGCTTAACTCACTTAAGAGTTATCAGCTTCGACCACGTTACGTTACCGACGCTCTTTGTTTGACGTTACATACGTTTCCTTTCGGAAATGTTTTGTTAGCTAAATAAATGCTACAGGTTGCAGAATGTCTTTTTTGGGAATGTAATATATTATTATGTGGGAAAATGATATTTTTTTCCGAGAATATCATAATGATAACTTCTGCGGATTATGTTTTTAATTTTTTTGATTAACTAACAGGTTGACAAACATATAGTAGCGCAATAAACGCATCCTGTATCTAAGTTTATTAAAATAAAAGTATAAAAACTTAAACCGAACTACGGCAAAAAAGTCAACTAAAAAGGTATAAACAAGTCATCTCAGACAGACAAATTAAAAATCCGGAATCACACTTGTTAGGGGATAAATCGAATAGATTACGTGTGACTCCGGATTTATAACCATCGGACGGCCGAGACGCTTCCAACGATACCCCATTTGTCAAAATATGTTGAGTAGATTAGAAGGTATGAAGGAACAAATGAACATACATACATACATACTTACATACTTACATACATACATACATACATACCGGTCAAAATCATAACCCTCCTTTTTGCTTCGCCGTAGTCGGGTAAAAATAATATTGATTTAATATTGATTGGCTCCTTTCATTTATTTAACTTTTCAATCAGTCGGTAGGCGAGTGAAAGATGCGGAGTGCTGATCCAACAGCGTTGGATCTGTTAAATAGTGAATTAATTAGTCACTTTTGTTTCATTTTGTGTTCAGACGTTTCACTTCGACTGAAAGATGCCGAGTGAAAGGCAGAAATGGACAAAAAGTGATCCGAAGTAACCAAAGTGAAAAGTGTCTGATAACGGCTTTACTAACGAGTAGTCTCTGGGGGCCGTACTCGATGTTAACAATTATTTGAGACGCAGGAGACGGAACCTAACATTATTTATGTATCATGAAAATGAAGCTAAGGAAAAATATGACCGTGTTCCTGTAAACTGATAAGGTCATAATTTTTTGTGATGAGAAAAAGAGGGTTTGACAAAAACATGAATTTTAAAGCTTGATATCGCTGAAAATTAATTAGAAACAATTTTAGCATAAGCATAATTAATGTCTTTAATGTTCCCACTGCTGGGACACAGGCCGTCCTCTCTGTGAGAGGGAGTGGGTCTAGTCCACCACGTGGGCCCAGTGCGGGTTGGTAGATGTCACATGACTTCGAAGTTTTTGGTTCTCGGATATACCGGTTTCCTCGCGCTGTTTTCCTTCACCGTTCAATTTACACAAAGTAAAGCGCCTGTCAGGGTTCAAACTTACGACCTACACGTAAGGGTGACCGTTACCACTGGGCAACCACTACTCTCTGCACCAAGCCTACTAAGGACAAAAGGAAGAAAAACATCGCTAGGAAGGATGCGTTAATTTGGAAAATCTCATGTTCATAAAATATATTTATAGGCCTCGTATGCAAATTCCGCCTTAAATGTTTTCAAGAAAATTTTCATAATTATCATACCCCGAAAACGCGACCCCAAGTGTTTTACATACGAAGATTCACCATTTAAATGTAGAACAGCCCGCGGGTACCGAACACAGAACGACCTCAAACGGGATTAAATTGTGACGTCACTCGCTACTCTCCTAAATGTTCCATTTTATGGATACATGGGGGTATACACCCGTCGTATTGTCTTTAGACTTGTCTGAGATCACTTTGAAGTGCGGAACCCTTTTTTCTCGTATGTCTACTGTGTTTTTTCTTGGCATATAAACGAGATATGAAAATGAAACCTTACTCTCTACTCAGGCTTGCTGACAAGTTTTTTTTTTCTCTTTACTATACAGGATGGATTTTTGAGATGGGACAATACGGACAGGTACCTTAACCATTGTAGCTATAGGAAAATGGTCTCTGATGGAATGGAGACTGCCTTTATTTTTTGAGAAATTTGAACACAGATTTCCCCTGCACAAATTTTGAAACAAATGTACAGTCAGCAAGAAAATGGGGCATTTTCACAAAAACTCGTTTTGATGCCAATCGATCCTGCTTCTATGGATAACTGCCACTACTAAAGTCAGAAATCCACCCTGTATATGTGGGTTGTATTCAATAAGTACCTTTAGCTGTTTACCCCTTCAACTAAGTTGAAAAATTAATATGCTTGTACGTGAAAAGTACGGGTGACATTTAAACACACGAACTCTTATTCGCCGGTCCTTTGAAGGCAAGTTACAATTGTTACTAACCATTTTTATTTACTTTTACGACATGTCCATTCAATTAGTCACACGAACAAACAGGACAAGGCAGCTGACCGGTTTGCAAGTGGGAAGTGGTGAGTCGGACGTTGTGGCACAACTCGAGAGAGGCCGTCAATTAATTCAGCTGTGAAACTGTGAATACTGCAAGTCTCGATTGACTGAGACACAAACTTGGCCAGATTGCAGCCACAGAGATGGTACAGACGGCAAAAGAGTTTGGTACACAAGCAAAAATAATCATTGACCAAATTACTGCACTCTTTATTACATCATGTGGATTACAGATATAAATGTAGAAATTTTTACATAGATTGACACAATGGGCGGCCTTATCGCTAAAATAGATATTTTAAAGATAACCTTCAAAATCATCTTTCCATTATGCAATAATAATATTCATAACATTTTAAAGAAGTTAAGACACATTATCAGGTGCCTAAGTCTACTAATTTATAAACGTTACAATGGTCTCTCAATGGCCAGTTTTTGACAGAATCGCCATACAAAAACTGTCAAAAACTCACCATTGAGAGACCATTTGATTGTAACGTACATAAATTAGTAGACTTAGGCCCCAGACTACAAACACTAAGACACGATAAGACATTTTTTACTGTGAGTACACAAATAATAAATAAAAGCAATGTCAAAGTCTTGACTAATTTTCCCATTGCTGGGAACCTGGCCTCCTTACTGATGTTTGTTTAGAGAGCACACCGTAATTTATTCATATTTACTTTTTTACCGTAGGTACATGTATATGAAGGTGCAGACTAGGGCATGCAATACCGGTTTCCCGGTTTACATTTTTTCAGGTAATAGTTTATTAAGCGCTCATTTTGACTGTTAATAAATTACCGGTAAAAAGAAATCAAACCGGTAATTTACCGATGTATAAAATATTTATTTTATTGATTAAGGTGGCAACAAAAATATTTACCTATTAACAATTGCTTACTGACAATTGTGCCGACGTCAGTAGAACCCGAAAGAGATTTTACAGCTGCAAAAGCATCGTTTACCAGAGTGCGAGCCTCGCTTAGTGGCAAGTCTTTGGATGCATTATGTTTCCTTAGAAGCCATTTCTGAGAAAAGAAAAACTAAAGCTCCTAGACTTTAGGTTTTTCATTACAATAATTAAAAAATAGATTGAGTTGGAACAAAAGTAAAACAAAAACAACAAAATTCCAAAACAAAAGAAACAAAAGTCTGATCATTTTATGATATACAGTAAGCGTTGATTGTTAATTACTATTTGATCTCATTCTCATCACAAAAGTCTCTCTCATTATATTTGTAAGAAGATTGTTAAAATAGGCTGATTTATTACTTGAAAATAGCATATTTTAAATTTAATTTAGAAAAAATACAATAATTTGCTAGTACTATTGATATAATTAGTTTAGATTTTTTTGTTTCGTACAAAAACGTTTTATAATAATTGTTTGTTTGTCTTTTATGACATCACAACTTTAAGTTCACTTAAATTAAATAATAATGTTTACATCTAGGTTTGTTTATTCCTTTTGTAATTTTAGGATTCCGAGTCAGTTTATGCACTTTATTTTAAAGCGAATTTAAAAAAATACATCCTTTACCGGTATCCGGGAAAAAAAATATATAGCTTTTATTTTACCGGTAAAAAAATCTACGGTAATTGCAAGCCCAGTACAGACTCGTCGCAAAAACTATTTTCCTGAATACCTTTTGATGTAATGATATAATGAATGTTAGATACTATGGACATTCAATTAATGATGTTCAATGAGGTGGAAATTCGATTAATTTTAGTAATTCGATATTGCCTAAGTGAACTTTATTTAGAACTAATACCGTTAGGCACCAGCGTCGACGGCGCGTCGTGTTCCACGCGCGCCTCAAAGAGATGTCAGCAAAACGGACGGGGTCCGCTAGGACCGTTGCCCGCCGGGGTTGCGGGTAGTCCTAAGGGGAAACCGTGGCCCCTGGCATGGCAAGGGAAGGAACACGGGTGGGTTTTAGTCAGTAAAAGTCTGACACGCCCTCCCGCTCCGCCCAGAGCGGGAGAAGTCATTGGATGATTTCCCACCCAAAAAAAAAAAAAAAAAAAAGGCACCAGCTGGTAGACAAAATCTTTCTTTTACTTACAGATTAAAAGGAAGAAACTAAGGGCTTCTAAGTATTGATATAGAGCTTTAGATGACACCTCACAATACGCCAGATGTGCTTAAGTTTATCATGAATCTAGACAAAGTAGTTAGTTCTTTCATCTGTTTTTCTTTCATATCCCATGTTCTTTTGTCAAATTTCGTGTTTTAACGTAAAATATAGCCTGTGACACTCAGCAATACTGTAGCTTTCTATTAGAAAAGATGATTACAAAAAACAAGGCAACAGAGAGGTAAAACTATTTATATAGATCAAAGACCATAAGTAGCTATTTTCCTAATGTTATATCATAAGTATGATCCAACACCCTAATTGCGTAATACACGATCAATCACAATCTGAATCGTTTTGAAACAGATTGCTAATCCATTGCTTCGTTCGAAAAAAAAACTGCTCGACAACATAAGTAACGCAATGAATATTGTTGAACTGTCATAATAAAAAGATTAGTCTTAATCGTTTACAAAAATGTGTTACGCAATTAGATAACAGTTTTTGTTCCGTTATTTATTACACAATTCCGGCATTATATAAACATCCTTTTTTTCTTAACCAAAATCAGATATTCTGTAACTCATATAACTTAATTTCCTGCGTAGGTAGGTACATGCGAAGACAAAGCAATTTGCGTGCGAACCCGATTGACGGTGATGTATGAATATAGATTACCTGTTGAACTTATACCTAAGCCTGGCGAGTGTTTAATGGTCGCTATCGATCGTCCGACTAAAACCGGTATAACCCACGAGGTCGTGGAAATGCGGACATAAGGAGACAAGTGATAAATAAATATATAAAATATATACTAACACCTTATGTGCCTCGATGCCTGAAAATAAAATACTTTTATTTTATAAAGTTGCCGTAATCAACATGGTTGGTAGACGAATAGCTCACAATGGACGCTGCAGTTTGCCCACTTGCCATAATCTTTCAGTGGGGAAGAGATTGCCGAAAAGGACATAAACTCTTTTTTTTTTAACATAAAACTTAGAACTAACTCAGTAAATTACCGAACATTGAGGCTCCTCATAATTATAACATAAACGTAACAAAGCATTTAATAAGAACGGAAATAAAACAAAAATGAACACTGCAAAAATCGTTTACCAAAATCAAATCTACCTCCAGAATAATGATGACAGATATATCGATAAAGAATTGAACATCCAACATGGTGGACGAGTAAACACATAATTCACTTTATTATTTTGTTTTTCTCACAGCTACTTATTATCGTAATGTATTGCCGTCTCTATCAATGGACTCCTCTGATATTCTTTACGCCTACGCTTTTTTATAAGGTTAAATACTAACAACATTATTAGTCCCTAAAAATAGAATACGAAATAATATATTTTCTCGTGATTTAAGACGTGATAAATTGGTTTAGTGGATTTTTCTAGAACGAATAACTGTAATTTCTCTGTTATATCGTTTTTTTTTTTGTGATGTCGTTTTTATGTGCAGAATAAAATAAAAAATAAGACGTTTATGTCCACAAGTTAACTGCGTACAAAATGCTACATTAATTAATTAATGAATTATGTAAGTATTATAGACGTTCCGACGACCTTAATACACAAATCTTTATCGACCAAATACCAACTGAAAATGTGTCTGAGCACCGATGAAACCAGTCATAGACAGCTCTCATGATTCATCAATCAATTGCAATTATCAATTTTTACGTGATTGATACACATTGCCACTTGCAATTTATCGTTTCGGGAACCCTTAAGAATAATAACATTCACGATAAACTAAACAGCTATCTAATTGCGTTAAACGATTCGTAAACGATTCCAAATAATCTGTTTCATTTTGACAATTCAACAACATTCATTGCGTTATTTACGTTCTTGAGCAGTTTTTTTTTTTTAACTTATGAAGCAATGGATTAGCAATCAGTTAACCGATCCAGATTGTGATATATCGTGTATTACGCAATTAGGGTGCAGTTGTTCGTATCGTTAAGTACGTTCAGTTGTGGATGTTTACAAACTGCAGTTACCCACTGATTGATTCAAGCATATTGATTCAGTGGGAAATTGCCTAGCCGACAACACATTGAGTGGTCGGACGTAGACATGGTGTGGCCACAGAACTAGCAATTTTTTCAACTTCAACTCTCAACGAGCAACTAGCGCTCTATTTTCACAATAAAATTAAGGAATTTGATTGCGAATTATAGCGTTTACCATGAATTTGCCACCAATATTTTTTTTGCAAAATTAGATTTTTAAATCTTATTCTCCACAAATTCAGATGTTATTACAAAAAATCAAATAGGCAATTTAGTTTTAGTTTTCCACGAAATCGAACACATAGCTCATTTGGTTACTTGCCCGCAGTCCTATCTCAAAATCTCACCCTGTGTTGTATAAATTATGGGTCTACATTCACGACAGTACGTTATACATAGTGTAGTGAATGCAGTAAACCATAACTTTTGATAGGACCTTCACAAAATATTCTCACCTACAACAGCGGCTCCACGAGTAGTAATATGTGTACCATTTTAGTTTATTACTTACCTACTTGATTTAAATACGCGGTTGTAACCATCACCTGACGTAAAAAACACATCTTTCCACAATCTTGTGGGCCTAGAAACTTTTATAAGACTAAATAAAGTGACTAGGAGAAAACCGCCAACCGAAGTAAAAAAGCTTTTAGTCAGTTTCGTGGCATAGTTCCTAAATAGATACTTTAGAAGTTCTTTATGAACGCAACTTATTTTTTTTATTTTGCACAAGTTTTAAGTACCCATGAGAACATTTCCTTTTACTTTTACGACTGGCAGAACAGCAGAACAACCGTCCATTTCTCTTTACGTCCATCCAAGCCGGAAATAAGAAACAAAGCATTAAACTATTTCTAAACATTTAAAACTGTTTAAATCCGCTTAGTTTCCTAGTCCAGCACAAGCTTAACCCGAAACCGCCACTTTGCCCCCAATACTACAGAACGATCGTATTATCCAGGAGTATTGGGGACTTGGAGCATAGTATGCGGTCCCCGAATCCCCCGAGTGTTGGGGGCACTCGTCACGTCGTGTGAAAGCTATAACCGTTTGTTACAACGATGGCCTCCCGCCCCGCCCGAGGGAGCGAACAAAGCAACAGAGATGCCTTTTACCTCTGATTACATTTGATGCCAACTCAAGAACCAACTAAACCTATGAAACTATGATTGAAAACAGCCTTATCTAATACTAGGGCCGTCTGGAAGTAATGGGTCCCACGAAAAATAGTCTGAAATAAAAATATCATATTCTGTATACATGAAAAGATCTTGATGTCAGTCTTACACAGAGTATTTTAGAAGAATAATCCAACTATATTAAGCTGTCTAGTCTACTAAGTAAATTGCACATTTTTACATACGATAGATTTGAAAGTAATTTTATCACACAATAAGTCCTTGTGTGATAATCAGAGGACAAGGCGAGCTTACATTAATTTTCATTCGTTCTCGGTATCTACAGTGTTCCACGGAGTAAACACCCTATCACCATGTAATGTATAGGTACACACGATCATTGAACCTTTAATATACAGTGTGATTCTTCATAATGTGCACATATCGAAATGAGGGATTCTATGCTTAATTTGACAAACGGAAAAAATATTTAAAAATTTTTTTTTTATTTTTTTTATTTATTTTGTATTTTTTACCCCAATGTAAAAAAACGGTGTAACTTTTAAATGATCTATCGCGATGAAACAAACTCAACTCCATAATGATTGGTAGTAATTAAGTGTTCTTATAAAATGAAAATTGTGGGAAAAACCCCTCCCAATTAAACCCAAAAAACCCTCAATTGAAAATAAACAGGTATTTCCTCCAAAAATCAGTTTTTTTAATCAATTTTTACAATAATCGTAAAAAAATCAATAAGACGAATTTTTTTAAATAAAAAAAATGGAAAAAAAAATGTATTTAGTTTTTTTTTTTTTTTCGATAAAATTAAGCATAGATTCCCCCATTTCGATATGTGCACATTATGAAGAATCACACTGTATAAAATAATATGGCGCGTATTCGCATTCTATGGCGTACCATTTTCTATTTCTACACAGTTATATAATAGTTATTTTACGTACAAACGCTACACTAGAGCCCAGTTACGTTTTTGTAGCATAAGCCAAATAACCACGAAGTTAGGAGTGCTGAATAATTTTATTATCTACAGTTATTTAACGTATGCAGGGTCAAAATAAATTAGCTAGCGAGTTTTTTCTTGGGGTCATCGACCGCACAGTGAGTGTCGTCACTTGAATGACGTAATGGGAGATGGCTTGAGCTGTTTTCTACGAATTTTCATTGTCAGGGTAGGAGAAAGTAACAGGCACCAGTAAGATGGAAATTTAGTTACGTCACGAGTTCACGGGGCTCGAAACATCAAGAAACACGTGAGCTAATAGTTCGTCTCGCGACCGTATGGTTCACTAGCCAATAATAGAATGTCCAAATTCCAAAACCTATGCTTTTGAGCCTAGGGTCCTACCTCACCCGCGCCTCGCCCCGTGATCACGTTCGCAAAAAATGAACGAAAAAAACTAAAGTTTACAAAAACAACAAGAGAGGTAATAAAGATATTAGATTTATGGCTATGAGAATGGAACAAATTATCGTTTCACCATTTTAAGTAATTGACAAAATTTAATCGAGATAACATTACGAGATTTATGATGACACATTACTATAAATCTAATATTGGTGAATTTTACAAAGTAGATAGCGTGTGAGTAATAATATGCTTAAAAAATGTACTGCAGGCGTCGTTGTGTAGGCGTCGCTGGTTCGCGCCCTGACCTGGCGCTGACATTTTTTTTTTGTAAGCTTCACAACCGTTATGGGTTTCGATATCTAATAAAGTTGAAACAAAAAAAAACAGATTTTCTTAACTTACAAAACATTTTTATTTTATCGTTCTGCAGAGTTTCGCTAGCTAATTTAATTTGACCCTGTATACAGAGTTGTTTAATTTACCAGACAACTCTAACAGTAGGTATCGCAACAGTTTAGTTTTAATAGAATTTCTATCCCGTTTCCACACAAAAAGAAAGTGTCTAACTATGAACAATTTGGTCGAATAAAACTTTGTCCCGACACAAAACTCGTCGGTTCGTCGGTAGACGCTGTCTCCAACAATGGCCCAAAACAAAGTTGATATCTCGGGGGGTTTCATTAAAATTGACAATGGTGCTTTTAGCGCTGATTGTCTGCCACCCTCGCCTTCCGAAATATTCGCGAAAATCATTAAACGAAGACATAACTTGTTTAGGCTGTAACTGCGAAAAATAAAGAGTTTACGTTTATCACAGAGGGCAGATTATGTAGATAAGATAAGTACGTAATAATGTAATCAACACGTAACTTTGTTAGCTACATTTGTAGCAATGAATTTTCATTGTAATTTAATAACCCACAATTCTAAAGCTAAAAGTAAATACTTTAGCCTCATCGTGTTCTAAATAAATGCGAGAATGAAACTCAAACATCGCAATACATTTGAGATCGTCAATTTTTTCGTGTTACAAAATAATTTGTCGGCATTGAAAGCGGCAGCTGTACAAGTACCTACATAGCATTCATATCACTTCATGAAAAACTCGAGCGGATAAATGGGATCATTTACTCCCATATATCTCAGCGCTCCTTATTGTGAATATCGCGTACGATATTATTGGATGTAAAAACGATTTGCTGCGCAAAATGTAAGGGGGAGGTCACAGATAAGGAGTTTGAGTTAGGTTTTTTGACCCTTTGGTGACAGGTTCGGTATCGTCACTCGTTGGCATTACCTTTTTTTATCTGTAACGTTTCAATATTGACTACCGACTCGAAAATGTTTTTAACACTATACAATATTTTTAGATTGTTGTACAAACAGTACGTGATTTTCGCCTTTGGATCGTGTTAACTTGACACTAACCCCTATATTCATAAACTTGGTTTAAAGTTAACTAATGAGTAGCGACTGTTTAACCAAAGATTTTTGACGTTAAAACGTCTCTTAAGTTTAATAATCGTTTATGAATAAACCCCTAAATCTTTTAAAAGCTTATACAATAAAACAAATAAGATCTGCTTTTTATCTTTAGCGTGACCTAGCCTTTATACTAATTTAGAACAATACTCGCGTTGTAGACATTCTCGTGGCTAAACAAACCTGTATGCACAGAACATTCCCGTGCATTCAGGCCACGGCCACACAAAGGTCCTCCGCACTACTTTACTATATCCTGCTAATGCCATGCAAACTGTGGCGCCAACTGTGTCCTGACCTGCTGTCTTGCATTGCAAACTAACAAATGGAGCGGAATACTTGAAGTTTAGAAACAAAAGTTCTATTCACAAAGGATTTGGTATTACGATACTGCTAGTTTTACCTTTTTATTTATTCGTTCATTTGCTCTTATGAACATCATTAATTTTACAATGGATAATTGTCGGTTTCAGAACATTAGCCCTGATAACCCAAAATACAATGTTGGTTTACTGATAAAAACAAGATCTTAAATGCGGCATGGATTGGGTATTAAATAGTAAGTTAATTGATTCAGGCGTGCCTTGGCGGAAATCCATTAAAAAATACTACTACTACTACTAAAACTAGCGAGCTTTAGTTAAGCGGAATAGTTACTAAATATATCTACGTCTATTGTATTAAATTAAATAGTTACCTGCATATAACAATTAAATAGTAACTACAAGTTATGTGTCAAAATGTCGTTCTGATGTCCATTTATCAGTAATAAAAATACAATAACACAGATACAGTCATATTTCAGTCTGAAGGTAGGTACTTCGTCAAAGTAAGAAGAACGGTCATGTCATGTCTAGGTATTGTTCGAAATTAATTCATTCCCTTTAATGTCAACTTAGACTGTGTTTAGATCCCGTGATGATCCCATGATTAAATCTTAATATGCATGGTAAACCGGAAAAGTATAATATAAACTTAGCTTACTTCAAAACAGACACGTAAAAAGTTGGCAGAAACATCCACTCCAGCGCTGATTTACTGGATTCGTTTTCTCCTCTACCAATCATGACTCAGGCATTAAGTCCGCTTTTGGACGGTATTTTTTATAATTGTGCATAAAATTAAAAAAAAAAAAAAACGGCCGATCGGTTTCCTTCACATTTCGGCAAATTATTGCGACATGCTACTGCAAACATTAGTATATTCTAGCTACCTCATACGTGAGTGGTGAGTGTGTATCCAGCTTTAAGGCCAGTTTGCCCTAGGGCACAAGTCGCAACGCATTTTGCACAACATTAAAAATTATATCAGACATATTTGCCCGGTACATATGTCACGAAATATGACTGCACGGGCTATGACTTGTGCCCTAGTGTGGACGAGGCTTTACGTCGTAAATACTGCTTTACAGCGCTACAGCGGCACATCGCAGCGCTTAAACAAAGTTTGATTTATGCGCCCTCTGCCGAAGCACAGACGGTAACTCTAACTGAAAAACAAAGTAATTTGTATGTTACATTCTTTTGAACACGTTTTGAGATAAACATAGCAATTTCGTAATTGGTTTGCGAGTAGATTGCTTTTTATACGTGTTTGTGATTTTTTTTCGCGTTTATACAAGTTTATTTGTTTAATCGTATTTGGGGCAACACGTCAAGTACTTACGTTTTATTGCAAACATATTGCTGCGACTCAGGCTTGCAAAAGTGCTACATATAGGTACTTTCAAAAGTTCTACATCAGCCTATCAAAAGTGCTATATATGCATAAACCTCAAGCGCTAAGTTAACCTGTCAAGTAAGCAGTAAGTAACAAAAACTTACTTTCTACTTGCAGACATCCTCTAACAAGATTTACAAGAAAACTCAGACGCTGAAGGTAAATGACACCGCCACCCGCCGTCAAACCGTAAACCCTCCACAAATCAAAGGAGTTCAAAAGGTTTTAGTTCGGTTCGTTGCACAGTGGCTTTATGCAGAATTTTGCACTTTCTCTAAGTAGTTTGCCACCTGAAGCGCGGCTCAAAGCGACTTCGATTGCCTTCGCGACACTCCACTTCTCAAATAGATAGTCTCGTAGCGCTACGGTGCTACGGTGCTACGGCGTAGCGCGTAGCTTGTTTGTAATATATTTCGCAGCACTCCGTGGATTCTCTGGATTATTAAACGTTTCGTATTTAGTTATTTTTGTTTCTTAGTTTCTTAATCAAAAACTCAATTTTGCCTTACTTTTCAATTCAATATTTCCTAAGTGACAAATGATCAATCAATCTGCCGAACCTTTTCCCAACTCTGTTGGGGTTGGCTTCCAGTCTAAACGGATACAGCTGAATACCAGTATTGTACATGAAGAGGCTGCCTATCTAACCTCCACAACCCAGTTACTGGGTAACACGATACCCCTTGGTAAGACTGGTTGTCAGACTTTTTGGGCTTCTGACTACCCGTAACGACTGTCAAAGACCTACGAGTGACAGCCGGGACCAACAACTTAACATGCTTTCCGAGGCACGGAGGGTCTCGATATGTTGGGATGGTCACCCATCCACGACGAACCGACCGCGACAAGCGTTACTTCACCTTCGATCGACCCGTGCGGCTGTTATCATTTAGCCACAAGCTCCCAAGTGGCAAATGATAATGGGGACATAAACAACTATTGAACAAAATATTAACTCAAATAACCTCAATTTAACATGAATGAACCTATCACAAATAGGTTAACAGCATATTAACACAATTTACATTAATTCCCAATAATTCAACTATTATAACGATGAATATAACTCAGTACGCTGTTCAATTTTCAAATGCAATTTGTCGTGTCCTGTGATGTGTGAAAACGATTTGCCAATAAAATGTTTTGGTAAACAAATGAAGGTAGTTATTGAAAACGTTCAGGCAGGAAATGGGAATGCCGTGGCCACCGGAACTCGTCACGCGGTAACTATGTCATCTGACCGAAATAGATTTTAGCTGCATTTAATGCCAAGCCGCGTGAAAGTTTATGGAAACATTCTGAATCCGAAAGTTGATAATTTAAAACCAAATTAGGTATCAAAAAGAGGAAGGAATTCAACTATCCTATCATTTTTTTTTACCCACTACGGCTTCAAAAAAAAAATCTCTTGGTATGGTAAGTGATGATCAGGCCGAAGGTGGAAGCGAGCTTCACCCGGAATCCTCTACCACAGAGGAACTGGCTATCTTACCTCTTACTGCCGGAACACAACAATGCTGCTAACATTGTTGTTATGGCGACAGACTTAGATAAGATGGTGGTAGCTAGCCAGGCGGACTTACCACCAACCAAACCGAGCAGAAGATTTTGCCCCCACTGGGAATCGAACCCGGGATCTTGGGGTCTGAGACAGGTGGTCTAACCACTAGACCACAGAGGCGGTTATTATAGCTTAAAGGCCTCAAGATTCTAATTCGGTACAAAAATTATAATCTATGCCTTTTATAATAAATAATAATACCAGCCTTTTATTGTCCCACTGCAGGGCAAAAGCCTCTTCTCATACAGAGAAGGCGCGAGCATTAATATAATATAATATAAGATGTTTATTTTTCTCCACACAAGTTATGTACTTAATGCTAGTATTTGACAATAGTGCACGTTCACGGAGCTAACTTTGTGAGAGACTGGTGCCTGAGGTAGGTTTATGAAAAACCTGTATTACAGGTCACCAGGGCCCTCCCGCGGCTAAATGCCTGTGATTGGGACCAGAATTCAAGAATGATGCAAACATAAAATAAAATTACTTACGTTGATTTACAAACATAAACAAAAAAAAAAAAAAAAAAAAAATTAAATACAAAAAAATAAATAAAAATAAAACTATAAAAATAAGAAATTAAAAATTAAAAATTAAAAAATAATATAAAATACAAAAAGAGTTAGTGGTAATATCTGAGTGTGTGTGAGTAACAAGAGGAGGTGTAAAAAGACATGTGAGAGTATAATAATATGTGAGATGTTGCTTGAGTGAGTGTATTGTGAGTAGGTATGGAGCATTGATCATCACGCTTGCTCAAGACGGTTTGGCGATTTCAGACTTATATTGACTATAAGTCCAGGTTTCCTCACTAGGTTTTCCTTTAATGATGTCAGTAATGTCGAAGATAAACTCGGAAGGTACATATGAATTGGAAAACTCACGTTGGTATTTGCCTAGATTTGAACCCACAACCTCGTGCCTGAGAGGCGAGGCCTTAACCACTGGGCCATCACTGCTGCCTGTGCCTCTTGCCTCCTAATGGCGTGATTTTATTACCCATTGTTAAACATACATACATAAACTCACGCCTTTTTCCCATGGGGGTAGGCAGAAACTACAGAACGCCACCTGCTACGATCCTTAAAAACTCATTTTGCCTCGATAACGTTCATACATCTGGTCATACACGCACGCCGGTTGCGAGTACTACGCACCTGACCTTTCTGAAGAACATCCCCAATAAGGTGACTATATGTCCTCCTAGGGCGTCCCCTCCCGGCGTTTCCACTCACACTTGCCTTGTAAATACATTTTGTAAGTCGCCGTTCATTCATCCTCTCAACATGACCAAACCATCTAAGCATACTCTTTTCAATTTTTGTCACTACGTCTTCTTTTAAATCGCACCCATTGTTAAAATGACAGTTAAAGTCCTTTACTTTGGATACTTAGGAAGCGTAGTGTGGGACGCTCGAAGATCTTAAAAAGGTGACTTGGATAGACTGGATGCGGAAGACCGAGGACAGACAGGGTGTAGCCTGGGAGAGGCTTATGACCAGCAGTGGACTGCGAGAGGCTTAGTTGATTGATTGATTTGATTGATTTAGTATACAGGAATAAATATTATAATATTAGATACCTATTAAAGGACACTCTTGACTAGTATTAGTTTATAATGCGTTAGCGTGTGTTTCTAAATGATCGATCATAGTTAATTACTTAATTATGTAAACTAATGCAAAGCAGAATAATCGCAAAATGCCAATACGACTAATACCAATGCATTAATTAAAACGTCCCTAATGAATAGACAAATAAGCCTTTTGTGTGGTATTTAATGTAGTTGTAACTACTCTAGGGATGAGGGATATGAACCGAATGAAAATTATCGATGCTCTTTTTTCGTTATTAGCAATGAGCACGGGCAGCGTAACAAACATATCGATGTTTACGAAACCTTAAAAACTATACAAATATACCGTTTTTTTGCCTAAAAATATATAGACACCTATTTGTCTAACACAATAATCAGATCCATAAATAATAACGTATTATCGAATTAACGAAAAGTTATCGTCACATGAACATTATCGAGTTTTGATAAATATTGAAACAATTCAGTATTAAGTAAAAATAAACAAATAGAAACAGAATTAATGTATCGATACTTTTTAAGTCCCAACAACACGCATAAAGTACAGATTACTTTGTTTTCGTTAACTCGTGTGTGTGTTGATTGTTTTTGTTTCAAACTAAATAACTGGAATGTTATTGCTCAACGCTGGTTGATTAATTGCCTAATCAAACTGGCACGCAGCCTGATGGATGTACATTATCCTTGGAATAACGAATAAATTACTTTGTGTAAAGTCTTCTCAAACTTTTATACAACCTTAGTCAACAAAATGGATGGACAAAGTGTTTAATCCCGAAATAGATGATTAATTGTCTGTAAAAGGCTCCTAATAAAATCGAATGTTAATTTTGAACAAAAATACCGTAAACTCTGTGAAGGTTGGCAACCCTTGAACAATTAAACAACAAAACAAGAATTATAAATAGAGTTAAAGAGATTTGTAACACTTTTGGAACACCTAAGAACCTTCAATTTTGTAACGCTTTAAATTATGAATACGACAAGCCAAAGAGAATGAGTTATATGACGAATGATGAAAACAGAATATATCGTCCCCTCCAAGACCTCCAAGACCTCCAAGACCTCCAAGTCCCCTCCTTAGTTGAAGATTACTCACTTCAGCTATAATGTCATATTTTCTTGTACTTCTTTGTTGGGAAAAATCTAAGTTATGAGTTACGACATGGCAGTGTTTTTTTTAAATTCCGATACTGTCTTTAATGTTAGGTAAAAAGGACAATATATTCACCTACATTATAATATATTTCATAGTTATGTCTTTCAGTACCTATATATACCTAGCAGGAACTTTTATTTTAATCTTTAATTTTACGTATGATACTGACGCCGCCGTGAGCATTATAGCTTGACTTTTTCATACTTCAGCGTAGCTTCGTCTTCAAGTACTAAGAAGATTTATCTCAAGGTACTTAGAAACGGATTTCGCGGTTTACGGGGCATTTACTGTTGTGTAAATAAAACAGTGGAAATAAAAACTTGACTACAACCCATCAAGCGAGTTATGGACTTGTTCTGCGATAACTTGGATCATAACCCAGGTGTGTACTACAATATATGTAGATAGGTGCAGTGATTTATTGTTATTTTACGATGTTTATACAAACAAAGAATAATATGCTTCCCGGGATTTTCAACCGATAAGGAGAGTTAGCATAGAATAGCCGGAAGCTGCTCCTCAAATAGGAGTTTTGTACCGGTATTAATATGCGACAGATTTGCGGTTTCCGGCCTTATATATGGTAACTCAGTAATACATATATGGAAAGTAATTACATGTGGAAGGATCTTGTGGCTAAGTAATAACAGCCGCACGAATCGATCCGTCAAGTTAACCTACGCTTCCCGTGGTTGGTCCGTGGATGGGTGACCATCTTTACATATCGAGACTCCTTCGTGGCTTGGCGTGGCTAGCTGTTGGTCTCGGCTGTCATTCGTGGATCTTTAACAGTCGTTAAAGTTCGTCAGAAGTCCGAAAGTATGACAACCTGTCTTACCAAGGGGTATCGTATTACCCAGTTACTGGGTTGTGGAGGTCAGATAGGCTGTTGTTCCAAGTAAACTACTGTTATTCTGCTTCGTCCAGTTTGACTAAAAGCCGACCCTAAGATAGTTGGGAAAAGGCTAGGCATATTGATATGGTAAGTAATACTTTGCACTTTGCAGAGCAAGATATTAAAACTTCTAACAAAGGTCTATCGTATTTATTCTACATGCCATCAAAAAGGGACCAAAATTATACCAAGTATACTTGCTAATTGCTGTGCCACTTTTGTCTTCTTGATCCCCCCACATTTTGAAACAACACACCAATTATTTCAACGCGGAAGGTGTGTTCAGACTATTAAAAATCCGTGCATCGTTGTCCAAGGCTATTTATATCCATTATCATTGCTGCCGACTCGGTAAATACTAAACAAACTCACAAAGCGCCCGCCCGTTTAAAATCAACACCATTTAGAAAGTTAATTAAATGTTTAATTAAAACAAATGACACGCGCAATATGAGATCCTAGTCCGTTTGTCTGAATAACAGGAATCCTGTTCGTTACACCTAACCTCATTGTTGTTCTCCGTTTTCAAAATATATAATTTTCTGAAGTATTTTAGGAGATTGGATACAATGCGTTGTTTGCATACTAAAGTAGTTGTGTTGAAGAAAAACAAGCCTAAATAATAATCATCTAAGTATATTAGAACGGATTCAATTTGCAATTCAATCATAAATAACAGTCCATAGGCAAACCCCCAATAAATAATTACTGTGTTCTGTATCATATGATATTGTTTCAATAAAAATAACGATAAACAAAAGACATTTTAAAGTAACAGATACTAACGGCGCGGCGACTAACCATTGACTTGCATGTGGTTCATATTTGGGTATTGTATCGATAAACCCTAAAACCTGCGATGATGATTACACGATGCGATTAAATTGCCTGTGTCTTCCCAAAAGATCATACAACAATAAAAGTTGAGCTGTCTAAACAGTGTTTAGACAAGAAAGCATCGTGTAAATGTTGCTTTAAGCCCCATTTACACGATGCTACTTTCTTGCCCGTGGCATGCAATAAAATTGAAGCAACACCTGACTTGCATCGTTTGAACACTGTACACGGGTTTTTTTTTTATGCTATCCCACTCAAACAGCTGAATGGATTTGGATGAAATTGGGCATACGGGTAGACCATGGACTAGGATTAGGACATAGGATACTTTAATCCCGATATAAAACCGCGTTCAGCTAGTATACTACATTTACAAATATATAAATATCGTAGGCGAAACTACTATATTTTCATTTCAATACAAAACGGCGAGATGACCGCAACAGGGCCAGTATGAATTGTATTAATAGTTATGAGACATTTATAAAAAATAAATAACTGTTAATAAAGGCGGTAGCAAAAAATATACAATAGAAAAATAAAATATTTTTAAAACTTACCTACTAAATTTTATATCGCAGTTTACTATAATAATTTTGCAGGCAATGGCTACGAAAATACTATAATATTTGATATAAAATTAGTTGGCAACCCTAGCCACAGGCAATGAAATCGCACCGTGTAAATCAGTGTAGTCATCTTTTACGGCGACCACAGTATACATTGTTATAACATGATACCTATATACAGGGTGTCTCAAACATAGTGGTCCAAAGGCAAATGAAGTAAAGCGGAGGGGTCCACCTATCATTAAAAAAATTAAAAACTGCGATAATCTGAACAGTTCAGAAAATTTCGCTATAATTATTTTACACTTTTATTTAAAATCTAGCTGGAAGATGCCTTACCAAGCATTTTCCAGCCAGATTTGAACTCGTTACGTCGAAAATTATGTTCACAAGGTCGAAAAATCCAAGTGGAAGTTTTCTGAACTGTTCAGAATATCGCAGTTTAAAAAAAAAATATTATAGGTGTACCCCTTCGCTTTAGTTCATTTGCCTTTGGACCACTACGTTTGAGACATCCTGTATAGGTATGTACAACTACTATATGTGTGTACAACATGGTCTGACGTGTACTTAACACACGTCAGGTTATGTTTATGTTATGTACTAATTAATCGCCACTGAAGTGGTCGGGTAAACCTCAAATTAATTGCTTGTACCGTGTGAACAAGGACTGCATCTATACTGAACCGATACAGCCATTGTAATGCCGATAAACTTATAATGCCGATTTTATGGTTTCAAAGATATTTTCAGCTTGGAAGATGTTTAAAGCGAAGCAGAAAACTGCTTCGCTTTTTTAAAAAAAGCGAAGCAGTTTTCTGCTTCGCTTTTTTTAACATTAAACATCTTCCAAGCTGAAAATATCTTTGAAACCATAAAATCGGCATTATAAGTTTACCAACACCCTTCTTTACCAACACCCCAAGTACATAACACACTTTCTATCCGAAAGACTTTGAAGGAAATTGCTAATTCATTGCTTCATATGTTTGCTCAACAACGCAAAAAACGCAATAAATTTTGTTGAACTGTGAAAATGAAAGGCTTTGTCCTTATTATGAGTGTGTTGCGCGTGTTTACCTTGCTGCTTAGTAAACTGCACTATTTTCATAAAAATATTATTTAGTAAATCTCAAAATAAAATCCAACATATAAAATTATTATTCAATATGTACCTAATGGCTCACTGTGTCTATAAAGTATAATTATGGATCAATATACAAACTTAAAAAATATTTTTAAATACGTAATGGTTACTTTGAACTTGGTGAACATTCTTCAAGATACATGAACTACGCGTTGGCCGTAGCACCTTCCGTACCGTAGCCAACTGGCTCGTAGCGATGACATCATGGACCAAGGGTCACTGCTACGCCGGCTACGCCGTAGCAATATAAGTTACAATTAAAGCATGAGTCAAGTTTGGTATTTTTCTGTAGTATTTGGATAATAATCCATTCCAAGCCCCCAAAATATTCACAAAAAAAAATAAAAAATACTAAAAAAATATCCCAAAGATCGTTTACCAATTATCTTAAATCCAAAGGTCCAACCTTTCGGTGTTTAGAATTAAACAGTGGAATAAACTAAAAATTGAGTCAAATTATCCAGATCCTGGGGTCGGCATTAAATCAAGGCTTAACAGCTTAGTCCCGGGGGCTGCTTGTTAGGCGGCAATGGGTTCCCGACGGACCAACGCGCTTTTTCCCGCGGAAATTGGGTACATGCTGCCAGTATCTTGCACAAATGTTGATACAAAATTATATTTCGTAGGAAATAATTTAGTAAATGTAGTCTTCGGTAGTTTTAGAAAGCGTCTTGAGCAAAATTATTTTGTTTAATAATATATTTCGGATTTTGATTTACTTATTTTGTTTTTATCTGTCCATTTGCCTTCATTTGTGAAGGTGGAACTTCAAAATAATCGATCTAATATTTTTTATTACAGCTTATTATAATAAAATGAACGTACATTACCTGTCTATCTCTAAAAGCCGTAAAAATTGTCCTCGAGATCGAATTTCGGCCATTGAGACCAATCTCAGCAGAGACCAGCCTTCGGCGCGGGGGACGGGGGTGGGGGGTACTATAAACAAGTGTGTGCGCAGACACAAGTGCACTCTCTCTTCCCTCACTCTCATAGGCCGATGGGACGACGATCCGACACGACCGGAGAGAGATCAGGCGCAGAGTCAACGGCTTAACGTGCGCACCGAGGCACGAGGGTATCACACCGCCAACTTCGAAACTCCGGGATATTACTAAGAAATTCCTTATGGAAAAACCCAATAACACTTTGTCTGACCCGGGATTCGAATCCAGGAATCTGTGCATTTACGTTCAGTTCTGAAGGTGAAACCTCCAAATAATCTAACATTTTTCATCACAGCTTACTAGATAATTAAATGAACTTACATTGCCTGTCCATCTCTAAAAAGCCTTACAAAGGTAGCGAAGGGTGGCTTTAAATCAAGCTTTTATTATTATATGATGTTTATTTAGAAAAGTGTAAATATACAAAGCATTTCTTTCCACTTTAAAATTTAACAGGATGTACGAGATATTTTCTGTTTATAGAGAATTACCTTCGCAGCGCCACCGAGCGCGAACGGGTAAGCGCTTAAGGCGCTTTGTTGAGCAAAAAAACTCCAAGAGCTGCCTGCTTCAGTATTTATTATAAAAACTGAAACTTTTTAGTATTCAAAACTCTTTGATGGACTATTAGTTAAGATGACACCACTTTATAAAAGTTTGGATGTCTAACTTTGTTCCGTCGACAAAAGAGATGAGTACCTCAAAGGAAGTTCGCTAATTTATACTAACACCCGGTTTCTGGTTTGAGAATTTGAAGTTGAGATCTTGTTGTGTCTACGTTAACATTTCATAAGGTGATTCATTCGATGTAGCCTGCGAAATTCAAAATTTATTACGCGTTTTGTAAGATAAAAGAAATTAGTGGGAGGAACAGATCGTAGCAAAAATATATTCGGCGAAAATTTATTGAGTGACAGACTACACTTGGCAAAAGTACATATTCATATTAAATTCAAAATTTACTACATAAATACGTCTTATATAAATAAAGTTTGTATATCCAATAATTTTTACGTAATAAATTTTGTAAATTTACATTTTTTTAATTCAATTCGAGAAGGAATTCGAAGAGAATTTGTTATTTGTTTACTTTTATTTGATTGTGTTTGAAAGAACGCTTAAAAAAAAAGATCATCAAAAATATTTGGATTAGGTCACTCATCCGAGGTACCTTCGATCGCTAATGATAAATACGCCTTTCTATATAAAATAAGAATCTTAGAACGTTGACTGTACTTTCCCAAAATAAATCTTTTCTTTGCGTAAACGTAAAATGTAAAAATAAAACTCAGTGGCCCAAGTAAATAGGTCTAACATAATCTTAGATAAAAATGTTTACCTGAATGAATATTCAATTATTCAATCACTTTTATATTTAATCAGCGCTTTAGTTAATCAGATTTTTATCGCAACCTTTTTTCTTACTTTTCTTAGTTCGGTTTAAGAAACCGCGTATTTCAAAAGATTAAAAAAAAAGTGTATAATACAATACAAATAAATCCAATTGAAGTGTCTGTTTGAAATATCAAAATAACAGCTTTTTAAGAAATGCATATGAAAGTATAGGTATACTGCACTCATATCAAAAAAAGTTTTTTTTTTATCTCTGTATTTGTTTCGGCTAATCTCCGAAACGGCCTGACCGATTTTGACGGGACTTCCACCGGCAGATAACTGAAGTTATAAGGCGTAATTTGGCTACTTTTACTTAAGAAAAAGAAAAAGTATTAGCACGCGGGCGAAGCCACGGGCAGCAGCTAGTATAATATTTAATTTATGATTCCTATAATAGGTATGGTATGTACCTATGTTATTATTATTAATTTCAATAAGCGCACAATCAGCCTAATATCCCACTGCTGGGTATAGTCCTCCTGTCTTTGAGAGGGTGCACTCGGGCCCAGTGCGAGCTGATAGATGTCACATGTCTTAGAATGTTTGGTTCTAGGACATGCCAGTTTCCTCACGATGTTTGCCTTGTTTTGAGAGCAGTCGTGATGAAATTATTTACACAAAGTAAAGCGCCTGCCTGGGATCGAACTTTCGAACCCACGACCTGGGGCCTAAGTCTACTAATTTATAAACGTTACAATGGTCTCTCAATTATGAATTTTTGACAGATTTGCCATACAAAAACTGTCAAAAACTCACCATTGAAAGACCAGAACGTTTATAAATTAGTAGACTTAGGCCCCTGTAATTTGGTTTCAAGGGTGATAAATGAAGATTGAGGAAATAATCTCTTTCTGCATTTCCATTTGTCCACCAAACCGTTTCTCGAATGCTACGAGATGACTTTTTTTTTAAACCTGTAGTATGTTTATAAACGGTTTACAATAAGACTGGAAAAGGCGAAAAGTTAACATTATATACAATACAGACGATGATATTATAGTATTTACACGGATAAAGTACCACGTCGTGAAAAGGCTTAGTGAAAGTGAGCCGGCATTCAATCAACGGTCATTTTAATTCATCTGTCCCAATTAATTTGATCTCCTGAATCCAGTGGGGTTGGAAGCGCCACACGGTTTACCCAAGGTTTAGCGTTATTTACGCTATTCAATCCTGTAACTAAATTAAATAGAATTTGTTAATTTTCAGAGCTTTGTACTGCGAGGCTTTGTACATATTCGAATTTATTATTAACTAGCTGCTGCCCGCGGCTTCGCCCGCGTGAGTGTCGGAAATTACCCCATACATCCCCCCCATGGGTTTTAAGTATAAATATTGAGTTTCGAGTTAATCGGACAGCGCGTTAAAATTCTTCCATACAAACACTGACACCCCCCAACCTAGGGGGGTAATTTAGAAAAACAAATAACTACAAACTTTATAATTTATTTGGATAACTATTCGTGCGAAGTTTCATGTTTATTACCTCAAGGAATAAGATTTTTCATACAAACTTTCATCCCTTATTTTACCCCCTTAGGGGTTGAATTTCGAAAAATCCTGATACACGTTATTCTTCATTTTTGGGTTTAAGTATAAATATTGAGTTTCGAGTTAATCGGACAGCGCGTTAAAATTCTTCCATACAAACTTTGACACCCCCCCAACCGTAGGATAGGATACTTTTCCGGGATAAAAAGTACCCAGTGTGGTGCCCAGGATATTAAAGAATAATTATACCAAGTTTCATTGTAATCGAACCGGTAGTTTTTGCGTGATGCCTGAACAAACAGACAGACAGACAGACAGACAGACAAAAAAAATTGTAATCAAATTTTTGGGTTCGGTGTCGGTCTAGTAACACCCCCTGCCATTTATTTTTTTGATATTTTCAATGTACAGAATTTTCACTTCTACAGATTTATTATAAGTATAGATTTTGACTTTCACTTAAAATGACATGCCTAGGTACGTAATTTCAAGAGTAATCCACTGATACAAACTCAATAAAATATTTACGATAGCTCCAATCAAACCGTCAATAAATCCACAAGCTTAATCACTCATGAAATGCTCCCCAGACGTACTTGATTAACTTTGCAATATACTCGAGCAATATTTCTAATAAAGTAGCTTTATACGAGCGAATCAAGACCCCAATTCTAACTCAAACTAATACACTGTTATTTAACCTATCTAAAGATTATCTGAACAATTACAAACACAGAAACAGATTACGCCAAACTGCGGTAACACTCAGCAATACTCAACGACCTGCGGCAACCGGCAATAACATTAAAATCGAAATAGGTGAAGCGTAATCCGCGAATACGACGCTCGAGCGGAGTTGAGCGGCTCAATTATCGAATCAAAACCATTAACCCGCATATAGGTGGAGGCACGAAGACGTACCGCTGACAGCGCGACGATTACCGGCGAATCTAGGATTTCACTTACGTGGCTTAAGATAGATAGGGCGGAATATGGTTATTAGTGGAATATTAGTGGTAAATGAACTATGAAATAATTTGTGCAAACTATGAAATGAATTCGACATTTTTGATCTGAAATTAACAAAGGCGCTTTTTGTGTCTGTTTGTGTGACCGCATTGTTTTTCTCAATTGCGCCACGGATTTTTTTGAGGTTTTCATCATTTAGAGAATTTATTATTCATTTAATTTTATTAAGTGTATAATACATTAATATTAAACTTACATGTAATAAAGAAATCTCGATGTTTGGTTAAGTCGTAAAAACATGCGAATCAGAGACAGGTTGTTAGTTACTAATTAGTAAAAAGGAGGAATTTTCCGTAGCAACCCAGAGTCTGAATTTGTGCTCAGTTTATGTAAATAGGCTCACCCCTAGAACTGGTAGGTACGGCGAAATAAGTACTGTCTCAAATACTGGCGTGATGATATGAGAGAATCTGGTCCTTCAGTACGTCTTAGCAGACGAATCTGCTCTAAGCTGAGTGCAAAGTACAATGCAAATGTGTGCAGCCGCGTTGAATCGATAGTCACCTTGACACTCATTTTGAAGCCACCTTGAGCACTTGAGCGCTTGAACACTTACAACTATCTGCGCGCTTTAGATAAGAAATCTGGTACCCGATGGAGTTTAATTGATGGACATTTATTTATTTAGTTATTTCATTTCTTGATGATTAATTACCGCAGTTTTTCTTTATAATGTGATTGATTAATTTATTTATTTTCTCAATTGTTTTTAAATAAGCTAAGTAAGCTATGTAAAACAAGTAAATTGCTTTTTAACTGATTAGATAAGTTGGTTACAAGATATATTGGGACTGGCATATGCGCTCGTATAAAAATCTAATATCTAATAAATAAGGACAAAAATAGTTTATCAAGATAGCAAAAAATGGTAAAAAAAAACTGTGGATGCTTGCAAAAAAGTCGCGCGCCAACAGTCGCTTCATTCATAAAACCCTTGTACGCTCTACGTCGACTGAGCTGTCGATCGATGAAAAATGGTGTGTCCGATGTGGACCCAACAAAACATTGAGCCGAAAAGCTGTCGATGGTCTATTTCAGTTAAAAAAGGACGCTTAACTGGACGCCTGCGAAGCCACGCGTAGATACCAAGCCACGCGTGAAATGAAAAAAGTACATGTAACTATGCACATTCCTTCCATGTATCCGCAGTTCGGAATTACTCTCTGAAAGTCCTTAACCGCTCCCGAGTCGTTCTATGGCTACATTCACATTATAATCCATAGCTACGAAATTAGGAATTGGGGTTCACCGAGACCGAAGGTATAAAGGCAATGACGCCAACGATCTAAGCTACGAATCGTCTGCGTTTGATACGAGCCGTAAACGGTAGCGTTTTTGTTATCTCGTATGACGGGCCACACAAAGGTGACACGACCCGCATCCCACAGCTTTATC
The DNA here is from genome assembly GCA_914767815.1 of Eupsilia transversa. Taxonomy (NCBI): domain Eukaryota; kingdom Metazoa; phylum Arthropoda; class Insecta; order Lepidoptera; family Noctuidae; genus Eupsilia; species Eupsilia transversa. Next base: position 6,418,365 of record OU611893.1, on the reverse strand, counting down.
TCGTAAATCCTTTTATATAAGAAACCGACATACTCGTCGCAGCAAAATATACATCTTTTTACGTTCATTTCGGTTGACAACAACATGGACAATCTTATCTATCCTATGTTTCCAAGGTTATGTTTAACTTAAATAATTACCTTTAAACATACTTACTTTGTCTAAAACAACAAGTTCAATTATTTTCTTCAATTTATATTCCACATGACAGAACCTCCGCAATTTTATTTCCGGAAAAATAATGTCCCTTATATTACAATAAAAACTAAGATAAACGAACTAAATTGAGACAGGAGACTAGCAATCAATCGAATCAGTAGAAATCGTCCCTTCTCCAATAGATGCGAGACACGTCGCGACGGTTACCTCTGTGTATTCCTTCACACATACATGAATAAAAAGTCTACATGCCAAAAAGAGCCGCCACAGAGTCCACAGATACATAATACACCTCCATAGATCACCTATTCATGGCACAGAGGCGGCCGCTGCCTGGCTGGACCAGAATAACAAAATGAATCCTGCCACATGTCCCGTGCACCGTCCTTTATCGAATTGACCTTCGATTTGTTCAATTGAAACGTGAAATCGGGAACGCTGTGTTCGAAAATGATTGTCACATATAATCTCATATATCGCACGATGAATGTAGTATCTTCTTATGAAAAGTGTAGATCTTTATTAAATTGTAAATACATTTGTCAAATCTTATATACAATATAAAATCTAACACTAAATTAAATGACTAACTATACAAATACGTAGTATCTTGAGTAGGCAATACTTGCATGATCGCTGTATTAGGGTCTAAGAATTAGTAATATAGCTTCTTTCACCATAAACTTTCGCTAACGTATACAGTGTTTTCCCTCTCCAAGGTACAAGGTCAAAAACGAGAGTATGTGCAATAAAAAAACACGTTTTCAATCCGTATTAGGAACACTACATTATCGGGAAAACCTGGTCGTTTCCGCATCATTAAGAGGTCGCATGAGTACAATTTGACAGAAAACATCCCATCAAATTGGTCTGACAGTATCACAAAGTTCCCTATAACGTTAATATCGTAAAGCACGTCTTAACATAACAAAGTGTCGTATCAGTGCGATGTCAGTACATTGTGTGATTCGAAGGGAAAAGCGACAAACAAAGTAATATCGCAGACATTGACCCTGAAAGTGTGTTTTTGGCCTTGCGCCAAGGGCTCGGGGGTTGCTAAAACACTTAAGTAGACACTTCTTCTTGATTTTAATTCTTTTCGAGTATTGTTCGGTTCATTCAATAGTGTAAATTGCTTTGAGAAAAGAATTAGCGCCTGAGTTGTAATCCTAACTAAATATAAAAGCGAAAATGAGTTTGTTTTTTGTTACACTTTCACGCTAAAACGGCTGGACGAATTTAGATGAAATTTCGCATACAGATAAACCATGACCATACTTTTAATGCAGATGAAGTCGCGTGCAACAGCTAGTATCCTATAAGTTTTGTGACACGAAGTTTTGCTTCCTCTTTTTTTGGGACACAGTCTCCGAATGCTCGGGCAATCTTCTTTTGTTTAGCATTTATGTATGTCTTTATTTTTCTTTTGGCTGGAAAAATGCAATCCAATTTAGAATTTTGTTACGATCTGAACCTAATTGATTTATTTTAGCAATCGATTTGAACTTATCTTATACAAACAACCTCCATGCAGGTAAGTTTATACATAATGAACTGTAGAATGTAGTATCCATTATTTCATAGAAAGATTATGTAGAATTGAGATTAAAGTCTCATGAAAAATATGACTACTGTCTACTTAAATATAGGTACGTCGTCAATATTAGTGTTCTCTACTGAAACTTCTAAGTTTTTTTATGTGTTTATTATTTCCTCTATCGGTATAAAAAGAAACGGTCGTAAAAATAGAATCAAATCTACAGGAACAGAAAAATAGGATTTAATGAAAAACAAATGAATTCGATAGAAGACAAAAATAAAAATATAATAAAAACTAAAACCCAACTACGGCAAAAAAGTCAACTAAAAAGGTATAAACAAGTCATCTCAGACAGACAAATTAAATAAATCGAATAGATTAAGTGTTTTAGGGTTTTAGTTATAATAATAAATAATATAATATTTTTATTTAAATTATTTTGGGGTCATAATATACATTTATTTGAAATGTGCCCAACATGGCACCATTAAAATACATTTTTTTTCAGTACACGACTTTTTGTCCTCAAGAGGGCGCCATATTCAATTTAATGTGACGTCACAAATAGCCTATAACCAGCGGACAACCGAGACGCTTCCGACGATACCCCATTTGTCAAATTATGATGAGAAGTTTAGAAGATATGAGGGAACAGATGAACATACATACATACATACATACCCGTCAACATCATAACTCTCCTTTTTGCTTCGCCGTAGTGGGGTAAAAAGGACGTAAATTAACATTTAAGTATATCCTTAAGGTTAACGAAGTGTAGCTATAAAACAACACTACAAAATAATATAGATTTCCTTTTTCCTCAAGACAACCGCCAATTTGCATGAAAAATACGTCGATACAGAAAATTTCGATGTTATTTCCTTAAATATTAATAAACAGGCTTTGTTTTTCTCTACAAAATAATCAACGTCTTTTATTTTAGTGTGTGACAATACAAAAGTTCACAGTCTGCTGTAAAAGTGTGGTAGATATTTTACGCAATACGACCTGTCTGTGCCTATATGACTAAACTTCCCAAACTTTTACACACGTTATTTGGGCTTCTCGCAAACGAAATTCAGAATATTACTATTAATATTGCTACGGTTTGTTGATGTAGTTGTATTATTTTTTGGGTTAAATGACAAATAATCTTAATCGCATCACGTTTCCAAAAGCATAAATCACCAAGATTGTCAGGCGATTCTTGACGGGGAACCAGACACACCGTACAAAACATGTTATTTCTAAACATAATTGAAGATATGATCTCCCTTATCAGGTTAAAATCATTTAAATTTTATTTAGTATGGCAATGGCGACCATTGCCATTTCCCTAATATCGTTTAAGTATCGTTTTTTTATTAGTATCAATAATGTTCAGGATCAGATAAATGTCGATTGAGAAAGTTGACGCGTTCATTTCCGTTTCTGAAATGAAGAATGTCAATAAATGTAGGCGGGTCAATGACCGCTATTGCCATGCTAAAACGCAACAACTATAGTCAAGTTCAAGTCCAATAGACAAGCGAGCAAACAGCCTACCGAGACGTTCCAACAGAACACAACGCACCCTTTATCTTACTATCCGTATCTCCAGGGTTGCTACCGACGCTATTTTATAGTAACACATCAACATGCGTGGCGCGCGGCTCGCTGTAAACGATGTGGCATCACGTCGCCGTGAAGTGATATGATGACAAGCGCTTGAATACTAACTACGAGTCATTAAAGAGACTGCGGGTTGTAGGATGTAACAGAAATTTACGAGTAAAACAGGCGTTACAAGTTTTTAGGGTAGCAAATATGTTAGAACAAAAGTATCTACATTTTGTTCTAGTGTGTGATACATGTTTCAGGAAATATACCAACTTGTTGCTCATTTTTATTCAAAAAGGGTTTTTTTTTTTTAACAAAAGTAGCAATGAGATTTGCGCTTATAAATTGCGGGAGAAAAGACGTTTACTGAAACAAAACGACTTCAGGATTATGTGTGTTCCTGTCTGCGTATCAAAACATTTTACGATTCTACAACAGTATTCAATTTTGTGTAGCAATTCTGGGAAAATTCTGGTATAATAGAAATCACAGAATGGATAACAAAGGACACTAAGAAATAACCTACAACATTGAGATCTCTTAAAAGACTACTTTGTTTCCTTATACTTACTCAATATATATGTTACATCTAAAACCCGTTTTCCATTAGAACTCGTTTTTCCTAGTTAAAACTACTAAATGCCTTTGTTAAAACTAGAAATACCTAGTCAAAACTAGGATTTTCTACTGATATATTTGATTTTCAGATAGAACTAGTTATCACTCCGAGCTTTAGTCAAAACTAGCCTAGAGAAACTAATTTGGGATTGAAAACAAGATATAGTTTAAAAAATATTTATTAAAAAGATCTAGGACACAGACTCATGTACCTGATAAAAAAAAACCTACACTAAAGGAACATTTTAGGAAACATCGATATAAAGTAGTTGCCAAGGTGACAATATTATTTAAACGTAAATAACAAAACAGAACACAATCATAAAATTTCAAAAAGGAACTTTGGTTAACTCTTTCGGATCATTGTTCGGAACAGTTGTTTTAACTGACTCTCTTCAGAAAAACGCGTTTTGTCTAGTAAGAACTAGTTTTAACTCATGTTCAATTTTCAGCATTAGTTAATTCTAGTTTTAACTAAGGCCTTTAGTAAAAACGAGTTCTAACTAGGGAAAACGCGTTCTAACAGAAAACGGGTTTTAACTGTAATATATATAATACTATATTCAATGTCTGCACGAAGTTGTGAAGATACACAGCAGAGTAAGGTAATTTTCCTCAGAGTAAAAATGTTGTAAAACTTTTTCGCGTCCGTTAAAGATACATCCCTTGCAAAATTTCATTTTAGTGGGTTCAGCTGTTTAGAAAAGACGTTGATAAATGAGTTAGTAAGTCACCCTGAAATTAGTCTGTCCTGCATATACATTTATGTGTTAACAAGAAAAAAATATTTTAGAACGTTTGATGTGTCGCGCTTATGTTACAAGGTAATGTAAGCGTGAAGTATCCTTTGGAAACTCACCAGGATAAAGATGGCTTTTGATCTTTTGCATACATATATCATTACAGATGTGCCTCCTCGGTGCGCAGGGTGCGAGCCAGTTCCAGCAGCATCCTGGAAGTTATTGCTGACAGGCTGGACTGCTGTATTGTAAGTCTTTGCTCTAGTATTTCAGCTGGAATTCTGAAGCAATGATTATTTTGTTTGTGTAATTGTTGTTGTAATTGTATCGCTAACATAGTTGTACGTTTATTTTATTGTTAATAACACTGTATGAGTCTCATGGTTACTCTCAATAAAGATTTTATTTATTTATAACATTGTCAGTTCCCACTGTTGGGACTCACTCAGAACTCTCTATCCACCACGCAGTCCAGTTCGGGTTGGTGGATGCTATATCACGTCTTCGAATAGAGATTTTATTCATATATAATGATACGGCTTTACGAGCAATGTGAAGCAAAGATAAGGCAAGGTTACGATCAGTAAAGGGCAGGCATTCGTTTGTGAAATGAAACCGTCAAATGTGGCCTTGCTTCCCCGAACGATCGATCTACATGGAACGAATAGAATAGAATAATCCAATCTTCCCACAGTCAGTAAAAACCCATTTAAATTCGATTGTATTAACCGAAAACGATCCAATTCCTTTACGTTCCACGTCCAATTGAAGTGTGATTCCCGTAAGCTGGTTATTTTCAATCTGCTCAATATTGTGCGTGCTCTCTGAAGGAATCCACAGATTACCACGGCTCAGCAACGCAAATCGGTTTACTACAACCCGAATCAGGGTATCACGAATCCAATAGAACGACTTACCTTTACTATTTAACTGTCGATACAATTTTCGCTACCGTAGCCGATGGACTATACGGTATAAAGTACAAGGTTTTGTTTACATTAAGGTTTTTTTTTTTTTTTCATATCGACGATACATCTAACAGGATCAAATTCAATTAGCTAGCAAAACTCTACAGACCCGATGGGTATATCTAAACACGATAATTTTTTTTTTTTTTTTTTCGTGTTACTTGAATAATGAGTTAAGAAAATCTGTTTTCTTTTGTTTTATCGTGTTTAGATATCGATACCCATCACGTCTATGATGTTTACCCAAATAAAAACTTGATGTTTCAATTTCACCTGATATTTCACTAACTGCGGTCGATGACCTCACAAAAAAAAACAGTTTTGCAAAGTTTTGCTAGTTCATTTAATTTAACCCTGAATATTATGTATGTCATAGCCAGATCTTAAAATTGATAATTTCATGAAGTGTTCGACCATTTCATGAAATGGTTATGTTTTATGAAATGGCCTGCTAAAATAGTCTCCCAAACGGGCCGCGAGAATCATATATTATTAATTGGTTATTCCTGGTCTAAGGTAGTAAAAATTGGCAAGTCACTGCGACTAACACCGCAGCTTGTAGCACCCCGACCAAATTGTTTAGGCTAGGTTAGGTTAGAACTGTAACTAACCGCGCGCGAGCCGAGCGAGCGAAGCGAGTGGTGCCGCGGCAGTGGCCGGCGAGCGCTACTTCCAAGTTGGTCGCTTTCCATAATATGTGGAAATCCAATAAAAGTCCACCGACCTTTTTTTGCATGGTCAACCTACTTTGTTTGTTTGTTTGAATGCCGCAATGATCCACAACAAAAACACAGCGATATCAACGCCTCTGCCGGTGGATAATCTATTATACTGTTTGGGCCAAAAGTTTTTGGCTATCACAGGTCGTACAAAAAATCTTAATGAGGTGTCTGAGACAAGGTGCAATACAAAATGTAGGACAGTCAGCATCTGGGTTGACGACTTCATACAAGTTGTGACTAAAACTTGATTTTGACACAGGACCGTGATGGCCGGCTAAAGACGTGTCCTAAACCCACCAGAAGGTTGTTAGAACTTGAATATGACAATCTTTGCGTGAACGCCCACTACAGAACAAAAGCTATAATGAACAGTTACGCCTTGTGGGCGAATTATTCTACAGTTATACCCACGCTTAACAATCCAACCTTCTCATAATAATAATATTATTATTTATACAAAGGATGTTCCTATTATCCTCTCCACAGCACAATTTAAACTAAAATGGAAGGCTAAAAGGCAGAGGTCAGACGCCAAAACGAGAATCTTTCTCCAATGGTTCATTCGATGAAAGGGCGAGCGATTAAATTAATTAAGTCTTGCTATTTTAAGTAATTCTCTCGCATTTAATCCGGCACTTTCGCATTTGGCCATTAGTTAGGATAATATTAATCAACGCTCGTAGTGCGCTAAAGTAAACACAGTAAACATTCATTAACTTTTCAAAACTGGCCATGTTTAAGTTAACGTTTCGATTTTAAAAGTAATTCAGCTAATCGATTGAACTTTAAAATAACGCCGAAACAGATTTAAATAATTGATTTATTTTAAACAGTTTTTCAATTACGATAATCGAAATCTTCCAAGTTGCATCTCAAAACTAGGGACCGAAACCGGTATAGGTAATCAATAGGGGTATTTTTTTGTTTACAATATTTATATTTTTTACATGTATTTTTAAAGGTAACCTTAAATTGAATACAACCAGTATTAATACCGTAAACCGAAATCAAAATTACCTCTATCTTACACGTGCCGTCGGCATTAGTCAAATGGCGCGCATCACCTGCGTGTGTGTAACCGGCATTAAAACGGTAACCTAAAAGTAACATATTTCATCTTCTTGGTTTACCCAGATAGCGGTAAACTTAGTCGTAGAAGTAACCAAAATTCTTCGACACCTTACCGTAAACAAAAAAAATATATTATAACATTTATAAGGTTTTCGGTATATATATTTTTTGTCGGTGCCTGCCAAACTCAAAACTATGTTTATCCAGAAACAAATTCTTATTTCGGTATGAAATCCCTTTCTATGAAATTCTCCAGAATCGTTGATGCGTTGACAGGCTCAAACCTGAGAAGCTGAGACCTGCCATTTGTATCTGTACTACCAATTAAGTTAGCCATACAACACAAACGCCTATTTGTTCCGTCTGGAATTGGACCCAACGACCCGTAGGTAGCACAGAACCCATTCACTCACAGTCACTATCCCCATGGTGCCATCAATAATTCAGATGAATACCTACTATTCGTCAATTCCGTCGTTGCATTTCGCCGGTTCGGTTTCGATACCTTTAAGGTAGATTTTTTGAGGAACTAATTTTTTATTATTAAAATCTCATGTAAAACGTACCAAAATACACGCCAATAAATGAATTTGAATTTGAAACACGCTCAGGTTCAGGTTTCGAAAACATACCGGTCTAACCTACGGGTTGGCTCTGTTTTGGAAATCTGAATCTGTTTGCGTACCAATGTTTTTTTCGTCCTGATACATGTCATACCAATGTCAGACCCCCCTATAATATCTTCTTCGTACATACCTTATATCAGCTCGTACTTCTTTGTTCACAAAAAATATTTTAAAGGTAGGATATCCAACACTAGGTATGTAACTAGTGTTGGATAAACTACCTTTACATAAAACACTGCTAATATCCGCTAAGATTTAACCAACGAAGATAAACTATCCAAAACGTGCACAAGATCAACTTCACACCAACTCTACACTAAAATGTATGTGTAATATTTCCTCAAATTGAAATTCTCAGTTTGTTCGTGTGCCAGCGAGAGCGAAATATATCGCTATATATCCTGGGTGGGGCGAGGAGGCGAGCTTAAAAGATTTTAGTAATAAGTATCAGTCTGCGACCTCGCCTCTGGCCCTGCTATCTCACACCGCAGCTTTGTTTTACAATTTGCTGGATTTCTCAAACTGTCTCGTATAATTACGTTTTTGTTTTGATTGGAGTATTTTTTGTCCGTGTATTTATGTAGGAACAAATGTTGTAATCGTTCCTGTAAGTTAGGGCGAAGAAATTCGCTGCATTAGCTGATCTAACTTTAACAATTCAGGGCAAAAGGTAATCGGAAACACCCGGCTGGAGCTCAATTAGAATACATCTAATTGATCTACAAAACGAAGACTTACATGATTTCCATAATAAAAGCGCCTTGATTCCTTCCTCTTTAATTAAAACACGTCCAATGAAAACGTTAAAAGACGTCAAATTAGCACTGCAGCAGACAAAGACTAACTATTAGAAAAATAATGAAAATAAAACAGAGTACACAAGTGCTAAGCTTCCCGGCACGTCTCCGAGCACGGTAGCCAATCTAAAATGCAGATACAATCTGCGGAACTCAATACTAACTACTATTATTGTAGTTCGGGGAGGATTCGTGGCTCGTGGCTACCGAGGTCGGTCGATCTGGAGTTGAGTTGATGCGACCATGTTTTGGATGTGTAGGTGAGTGATCGTTCTGTTCAGATTGGGAATTAAAGGAAGAGCCTGAATAGTCTGAAAATTTGTAATTCGAACTTTAGCTGTGACAGGCAGCAGCTGCTCCATAATTGGACTGCAGATGACAATTGACAATTGGGTTGTTCTAGACTATGTATTTCGCCAGATCAGACCACAAAGTTGGAACAAAGGTGATGCTGATGATGGTAACAGTCACTAACTGGTCACCCGATCAAAAACTGGTTACAAGTGAAATACAAGTGAGATTTCGATTCCTAAAAAAAACTAGTTATTTCATTTCAGCTGCCCGAGATTTGGAATTAAGTTCGATATATATCTATAGGTGAATCAATTACATGATACACGGACGAAGTTTTCCAAAGGCAATATTGAACCTCTCCATATATTTTTACCAGGCATAAGTTATTCTCATATAAGTACGTTACGAGAAAAGAAGAAGCGAACCTCTAAGTTTTATGCGCACATTGAAGATGTTACATAAAAATAATAATCCCGAGTTAGAGGGAAGCGCTAAACGCTTACCCAGTATGTGTAGATATAGGTTAACCGAAACTAATTCAAAGAAAGTTTTTTAATCTGAAACTTGTGGCACATCCGCACATTGGACGAAGAGTTCTTCGTTTCCAGATAAAACTACCCCCACTGGGTCAACTCGATTAGACTAAATGTCTAACTTAATAACATAGATAGGAGTTATAATAACGTTGCTTTTACGCAACCACGTTCTGTTCTTAACTTAAACGTGACATTTAAAGTTAAGCGCTTTGTGTGTGGCTGCACCAATTCGCCTTACGCTGGTCTCTCAAGGCATAAGAGACACACAGTACGCTAGATACTAATTACAGTCTAAATATTATGTAGTATGACCAGCTGTTCTATTCTGTAAAAAAACTCACCGTGAAAACTTAGATGAAGTGTGAGCGTAAAGTGACCGTCATTCCACAGGGAATGACACAATTTGACAGCTCACCTCAAGCTCACTTCACCTTGCTTTCACGGTGAGATGTTTGCAGAATAGACCAGCTGATGTATGAACGTAAACGAGGCAAAATGAGTACGTGAGGATCGTAGCAGGTGGCGTTCTGTAGTTTCTGACTACCCCGATGGGAAGAAGTCGTGAGTTTATGTATGTATATTACATAGTTCCAGAATATAAAAAGGATTTTTTAGATGAACATGAAAGTCCGACTTATTCGTAGCACGTTTGTCCTTTAAGCACCTAAAGACCCGCTAAAAGATTTTCAGTGTATGAAGAGTGAAAAGCGGGGTAAAAGGTTTACAGGAGAATAGAATACGAAAAAGTTTTAGCTACGTAAGAGTAAACCGTAAGTGTTGTAACAGTTACAACACTTACGGTTTACTCTTAACACTTTTACTGTGGTATGCTCTCTTTTAAAATTATAAGTCGCACGACTGTCCCGCCAAATTAAAAAAGTTTTAACTTCGTCACATTTGATTGATCACAAATCTAAGGATGTCAAACCTTAGGATCTTCTATACATGGAAGTACTAGTCTACCGAGGAATCTTCTGACCCGTGTCGTGTCAATTTGTATTCGAACATGTTTTTTCCAGCCTGTCCAATTTTGCAAAGAGATGATGAATGCTATTCAGTGCTACTCTGTCATTAATTGGAGTCAAATTGCAAGAAGTCTTACAAGGAGTTCAAGTTAAGAACGTATGATAAAAGCCTCCGTGGCTCAGAAGTGGTGTAACCAGTGTACCTGACCCCCACAATTGAGGTCGTGTGTGCAGTCTTAACGCGCGAGTAACTCCAACTCTCTGGCAAGGCGCCAGGCAGCGCTTTGTCGTCATTTGTAAGCAGATCCAACGACAATTTATGACACTAAAGAATTAAAAAAAGTGTCTCTTGAAGCCAGAATATTTTAGATTTTGTTTCGCTTTTTCTTGGCTTTTTAACGATGTAACGTTGCCGTTTTCTGCATCTAATGTGCAGTAGCGGTGAATTTTATCTCTGAATTTGCTCAAACAGCATTTAAAGTAACTAAATGCTATTGGGAGGATCCTATTGGCGTGGGCGTGACCAGTGTTTTTTTCCGGGAGACATGTCAGTAATCCGTCTGAAACCTGGTAAGCCTTTTGACCTTTAGGATATACCATATATAACCTGTTAATTGGGCTGCAAACAGTCGCTCCATAAAGACACACTGATATTCAACCGTCCTATTAGTATGTAACCCGAGTCCCGAACTCCCGACCCCAGCACATTTAACTGACGATAATCTAATTATAAATACAAATAAGTTACACAGACTGTATCTTCCCGGAATTGGGAGATACGAATCAACAGTATCATGAAAATTAATTAACTTTTAAATAACATTCCGTTACACTAGGGATGGACGCTTTTATTATTTTAATGGACTTAGTTAAGCAGTTATAGGATAACGAAAACAAGGTAACTTTGCCTTTGTCATTACCACACAATTTATTGAGGTTCCTACTGTAACTTTCAGCTACGCCGATAAAATATACAGATGAAAATAAGTAATTTGTGACGTTGTATTCTTATCTCGCCTTTTTTATACCTATCTATATTCATTAATTTACAACTGGATTGGAACTAAGTAAGTGATTAGTAACTAAGTAAGGAGGTACCTAACTATGCCTTATTGAACAAATATAGCTCGAACAACTATTGAGTTTTGCAGTGCCAGATTGTGCGGCTGTACCTCTAACATAGTAAACCACTTACGATGCACTTAAGGCGACATTCTTATACCTATACGTCTACTACCATTGAATATAGGTAGTAGACAGACTATTCAACAGCAGCAAGAGATTCCTAAATATTAAAAAATCTCATAGCCGACGATACTTCAATTTTCATCTTATCTCCTATTAGGGTCCAGAATAACGCAGAAACCAAATAAAGTCCAATAAAAGTTTATTATAATAATATTTTCGCCGTGGGGTCCAAGAAACTAATAACGTTTCTTCCATCTGTCGGGAACGGCGCGGCGTCAAGACTACTTAATAAAACTAAATAGTCTGCTCAACGTCCCGACTGGGCAAAGATTCACTCTGGGTGGAAGTGAATTTATTTCAATGTTGAAATCTGCACTGTATTAGTTATCCAATGGGCTGCGCACCAAACAATCTAAGTTATAGCTGCGTTTGGCCAAGGATCTAAACTTATGCAATAACAGAAATTACGCATAATTATTGCTGTCTATTATTTTGGTCTCTGCATTGTTTTGGATCAGGATTCAAATTCAACGCTTTACTACTTCCCGCGTTAAAATAAAAAGGACCCACCTATGGACAAACCCTATGCCCGCGTGATTTACTTATGTTTGTATGGTCGATTTACGGTTCAAAAATTACAAGAAATAAAGATCAAAATACAGTAACAACCGAATTATTTGCCAAAATTATAGCAAGACAAGTCAGTACACCTACTTACCTACCCGATAACTTCAAATAAAAACTGTTTTCCGTCTCTGAGAAAAAACTACTCAGATTTTTAGAGGCTTCGCCGGCAGCCGCGGTACCCAGTAACGGCGTCGTTATCCCGAGACTCCCTAAGTCCCAACAATTAAAATAGCTGATCAACGAGGTTTGCTCTCAGGCAACTACAGAATGCAAGAACCGCCGCTATCGTGCGAGACGTGCAACATCTGGGAACTACTTTAACTAAGTTCACATCGACTATGAGCTTTATAAGTAGTCATAGTTAAGTACTTTAGTCGGAACGTAAGCAGATATAGGAGGTATTGGTATACCTCGATCATAATAATAATATTAGTTATGCGATGCAGTTGTTACGAGTCGTCAGAAGCCCGAAAGTCTGACAACCAGTCTTACCAAGGGGTATTGTATTACCCAGTTACTGGGTTGTGGAGGTCAGATAGGCAGTCGCTCCATGTGAAATACTGGTATTCAGCTGCATACAGTTAGACTGGAAGCCGACCCCAACATGATTGGGAAAAGGCTAGGCAGAATGAGTTATGCGGATGATATGGTGCTGCTGAGCCTAGCGATCGGCGCTTTGAGACAACTGGTGACTATTTGTGAGTCCTATGCAGTGTCCCATAGGCTCAAGTACAATGTTAAGAAGAACGAACTTATTTATGTTTAAAGCTAGTGCCATAAACTATTCTGATATTCCCGGTGTCTCGCTCTGTGGTTTAGGGGTATGAAGAACAGGGTGTAAAGTTCTCTCATCCCCCATAGAAAAGGGAGGATCCTCCTACCAGACGGGTGTTGTGTCTGGCGGGCAATTGCCCAAGGATTGATGTCGGATAGTCTTATATATGTTAATCGCTCGGTAAACTCTTATACCGCGATGTAGGACTTGTGACGTCAGGTCTTTGATGCTTAGTTCGTATGTGGCGGTGTAGATGCCGCCACATCACTCCCCTCCGGACACCGGAGGTCGATAGTGGGCTGAGTCTTGTATCTTTCGATGCTTGCCAGTGCCAGTTGAGGTTCCAGTGAGTTGGAACCGCCGCATAGTTCCCAGTGGGTCGGAACTGTATGCGGTGATTGGTGGTGCTTTGAGTTTTTGAGTTTTTGAGTTTGATTCCCCAGTGAGTCGGGGTGGCGCTGCGTTGTGATCCAGTGCGTCGGATGTGGTACAGCGCCGGGTTGCTGATGAGGCTGAGGGTAATGACCAGGAATGCGCGTTCGCTGCATGCTGGGCACTGGGCACTTGGTCTAGTAAATAGAACAAGGTCAAGCACTCGGTGATGTGTTTACACGTATCGAGCACTCGGCCGAGAGCACTGTCTCGCCCATCTACTCGGTAAGTGTGATCAAGGTATTACTAATATAGCGACGCTCTCTACCCACAGGATGATATACCTAATAGCATCGCCAAAACTTCGAATTAGGAAAACAATGATTTCCCTACAATATTGTCAATTTGTCCTATCGTACCTACTGGAAACTTAAAAGAATTTTCAAACTACATTTAACCCATTCCGAATGCCTTATAAATTTGCGAGGCGGGACGCTGAGGAATCTTGCATTATGCAGAAGATTTAAGTGCGTCGGCGGGCGCTAACCTACAGCCTTTATACGTAATTCCAGTTGAAAATAGCACGGCAAGATCCCACTAACATACCTAGTAAAATATTACATTACTGTTTAAAATCGAATACAGCCCTACTACCTATAGGTACAACTCGTCTAAAGAAGTTCCCATCACAGACTACTTAGGGATACGTTCCCATCCTTTCAACAAAAGCTGACGTTGGTACCTAAGAGATTATTAAACTTTTTATTTGTAGGTACTTAGATAAGAATGACATTTGAATAGTTGTACCTATACCTACTATAATAATACGTTGTGGTAGAATTAAAGGCTCGTTCACACCGGCGCGACTTGTCGCGCGACGCGACACCGGCAATTGTTCAATCGTGAAGTTTTATTAGAAATTGTATTGTTAAAGTCGCGTCGCGCGACAAGTCGCGCCGGTGTGAACGAGCCTTTACAGAGCTTATCAACAAACTACCTATGTAAAACTACATTCTTGCAAATAAATAAATTCTGATTCTAATTCTATTTATTTATTAATATTTCTTAACATTTAGGGGGTGAACTCCGCATAGCGCAAGGCGGCAAAATCGAGAATATACTATGTAGATACCAGACATTATTATTTAGAAGCACCGCCACTTCGACAGACTCTGTGCTTGTCGCATCCAGTGGATGCCTGTGGCCTTCACCGGGTCATCGGTCCACCTTATTTGTGGCCTGTTTTTAGGGTTCCGTAGTAAACAAGGAACCCTTATAGTTTCGCCATGTCCGTCTGTCTGTCCCCCGCTTAGCGCAGAGACTGTTAGTAAGTACTAGAAAGCTGTAATTTGGCATGAGTATACATACGAATGAAACCGACAAAGTGGTAAAATAAAATCATGAAAT
Organism: Eupsilia transversa; assembly: GCA_914767815.1. NCBI lineage: Eukaryota > Metazoa > Arthropoda > Insecta > Lepidoptera > Noctuidae > Eupsilia > Eupsilia transversa. Next base: position 6,403,361 of record OU611893.1, on the reverse strand, counting down.
TTTTTTTTTTTGGTAGGTACCTCCCCTACATGTAAAGTGGGGATATCTTTTTTTTTCCGTCTATCCCATGATGTGGGGTATCGTTAGAAAGCGTTCAAAAATATTGTGAGCTTGTTAAAACCATTTTTGGATTGAAGGATCCGTCTGCGAAATAATAAGCTTTAAAGTGCTCATTTTTGTCAGTCAAGTGTCCCCTCCCCCCTGCCAGCTAAACGGTAAGTTCTGGATATGTGAAAAAAATCACAGCAGTTGTATATATAACGAAATTAAAAGGAAAACTATCACAGATAAGTAGGCTCTACTAGTTAACGAGTAATTATCGACCAACTTAAATTTGCAGTTGCAAAAACATGTTCTAGGTACCATACACTTTGTATGGGAGAACATGTTTTTCAACTACAATGTTAAGTTTGTTCTTGGGATAAGTTCATCCCAGCTACGGAACCCTTAATTGTGCGTGGTCCGACACGCACTTGGCCTGATTTGAGTAGGTAGTTTTTTAGTTTATCTGGTAGATTGATACCCGGTATATCAGTCTATGAATGATAACTTGGGTAAAACACACTTGGAATAGACTTAATTCTTTTCCACCCTGTAACTTAAAGCTGGACAAAGGCGTATTTAAAATTCTTAGTAAATTCTATTAACATTTCAACAATCGAGGAACAGGAAAAACAATAAACAAAGCATCTAAATAACAAAACATTGATTTAATATATGTAGAAATATTCAACAATATGGCTTGGTATGTAATATAATATTCCATGATTCATCAGCCGTACAATACAGGAAACGAGAAATTTATTTTTGTGTTAGATCTTCCTTCTCCATACAAAATAATATGTGGTAAATCTCAATGAATAGTTTTATTGACATTTATAAGTATTATGGCTCGGCTTGTCCGTCCGTTTGTCCGTCTGTCACAAGCCTGTAGCTTGAACCATAATAGGAATTGAAATTTTCACAGACTGTAGTTGTTTACTACTAAGATCCCTATAACATTATATAAAGTAAAAAATTAAGGGCGGACCCTCATTAATTTTTTAATTAATTTAATTTTTACCATACAAAATATGTAGTGTCAAATATGGTACGATGGTAGGGGACCCTCCGTGTGCGAGTCCGACTCGCACTTGGCCGCTTTTGTCTTTTACTGAATCTTATTAGACAAAGCTGAAATTTGTTTTTACCTGTACAAATAATATTTTTTATGGAGATTGGACATCAACTTGCTTGCAAAGGTGGTGTGCTTTCGAGAATATTCAATATTTAACTAGATCCATAGAGTATCACATGTTTAGAGACAGATAACCATAACAAGAAAGATCATCTATCATTGCTTTAACAATTTCTTTGTATTTGTTCACAGCCATCTCCTTTTCTCCTTTAGTGTTACAAACTAGCTTGCTCTTCACATGACCTTCTTCTTGCAAACCATTTGATAACCATAATGCAGTGTTGGCTGTTATCAAACAAGCCGGTGAAACCACCTTCAAATCATTGTTAAGCATTTGTCTTGAATATATTTCTTCAGAATTCAAGCCAGCGTCTTTTAATGCATTTTCAAATGTTCGGTAATATATGTCCAATATTTGGTGGAAATATCGGTTTCTCAATTTTGAGTTGGTACTGCTTACAATTAAGTACATTGTATCAAATGCTGGGCTACATATTCGGGATGTTTGATAGTCTATCATACAGGCTGAAACTGGCCTGTTGTCCTGAAAAAAATTAAAATAAATAAATTATACACAATTTGAATTATCAAACATTATGTGGAATTGGTGACCAAAAGAGTACATTTAGCAAAAAAAAAACGATTTTGAAAGACTCATTCCCCATTCTCCTTGAGTTTTAACCCAAAATAAAAGTGATCCTAAGTAAACAAACCTTATATTTGTACAGGATGTTTTCTTTCCATATATCTCCATGACATATGCATGTATTTTGTACGGAATGGACAGCTGCATTATAATACTTGGCGCAGTTCTGTTTTAATATTTGTAACAACGGTACATATTCTGTGCCTGCAAACTTATTCAATGCTTTATTCAATCTATCTCTCATTATTTCCATGTACCTTATGTTGGAATGTTCAGTTAAAGGTATACAAGTCATAGAGATTTCTTCATACAGCTCAGGATCCTTATTTTTAAGAATGAATGATAAAGCATGTAGTTTAGCTAGAGACTTTAAAGAAATCAGTGTATGATCTAGGTCTAGGAACATTTCATGAGTGTAAGGCTTGTATCCGTCCCCACACATGTCTTGGACAGCTAAGACTTCCTTGCAATAGACGTCTTGAACGAAATAACACCGAGGTATGATGTACTGTGAGTTTACCGGGACATGCTCCTGCAATTCTTGGTATTTTTTGAGTACAACAGAATACATAAAGATTTCTCTGACAAACATTACTGTTATTGCGCCACTTACTCGATACTGCTCATTGGTTGGAGCAAACTTTAAAACTAGATGAAATTTTACTTCCTTCCCTTTGCGTTTTCCCGACAAAACAACTGGAATTAATATTCCAAAGTAATTTTGCGCGATACTTTCAAACTTTAGTTGGTTATAACTCCAATCATCTATGTGATTCACGACCGCTAATTTACGTAAAATTACACCTAAATATTCTTCAGAAATAGCAGACATGTTGATGATGAGCTAATAGACGCTTTGGTTAAATTATGCTTTGGTAATATGATCTCAAAATATGGTAAACATAACTTTAGGCCTCGAAAACGTAAACAATGTCTGCTCATCTGTTGGGATCAGCTGAGAGCGCTGCCGCTGAGGCTTAAAAAAGTATACCCTGCCATGCTCTGTTGTGGCTGAGGTTGTCAATGTCAATGTGTGACCGTTACGTCACTGCAAGTGTCAATGTCAAAAGGTTCGGTAATGAATTGTTACAGATAATCTAAATTTTGTGAAAAGTACATATTGTGGGTAAAACTTGGGCAACATAATAAATTGTTTGATGTCGTTTAGCGGGATTTTCTACTTACCTACCCTTTTATATTATTAGCATGGTAATTTAGGTACCAAAATCGAAAATGTTTTAGACTAGGTGAATTACTATGGGTATTATTTTTGGTTTTCCTTTTTTTTGTCTTTCCCAAAAACTTTTGATAACTTATAATGCGCATCTGATAAGAATACTTAAGGTCATAGCCCACTTACACGACTCTGCTCCAACACCGCCCTAAACTAAAACGACTGCTGGCGGTCCACTCGTCGCAGCTAGCAGACGCCCAGCTGTCCACGCATCGACAGCTAGCAGACGCCCAGCAGAGGATCGCTCGTCTACCGACTGAGCGGCGCTGGCGCGCGGTTACGCGGTAGCAGTCAGCGCGCGGACCTCCGTTAGGAGTATATGTGTTCTGTGGCGCGGACACCGCGCCGACCGCTCGTCTACAACGTGTGTCCAGCGAGGCGTCAACTACCGAGCAGTCTGATGGCTGGATGCTTGCTGACACCGAGCTGTCGGCTAATTTATGTTGTCAATATAAACTATATCGCAAGGCCACGACTTAACCCATATTTGAATGATATTTTACTAGTCAGGTGGTAGCAGAATCGTGTAAGTGGGCTATGACCTTTATTATTTTATCAGTCGTATTCCATTAACGGTATGTACAGTGGTCAGCACATCAAGCTACTAAAATCTGTCAAATTTCTTTAGTAGATTTTAAACTTTATCGCTAAAGCATTAGGTTCAAGTTTGATTGGGAAAGTTTGACAGTTTTGGGTAGCTTGATGTGCTGGCCACTGTACCAATGCCTACACTTCAAGGCCGCGTTCCGAGTTACAATGTAATCGATTTGAGCGTGCTAACACCCGTTCCGAATAAGCGTTAGCGCAATAACGCCGACCCATGAAACGTCGTAGATGACGTCATGACATGCGCCATCTTGCGATAACGCCGACCATGCCTTTTACTAATATCACCGTGAGTTCTGTCAAAAATGACAGTTGACTGAACTGTCATTTTTGGCAGCGCTGTAGTTTTGAGTCGCATATATCTATAAATTAACGTGGCTTTTTCTAAATTGTGCTTCTGGCTACCGTCGCCACTTAACCAAAGAAGAAAAAGACATTTCTGATGTTTATACAGAGACTTTAAGTAATGTTATAAGTTTTGACGTTGAGCAAGCACTGTAGGTGCGTTCACGAGCGTTCCGAATTGATGACAGACCTCAGCTGTCATAATCGTAATATCTAAGGCTGCGTTCCGAGTTACGATGTTATCGATTTGAGCGTGCTAACACCCGTTCCGAATAAGCGTTAGCGCGATAACGCCGACCCATGAAACGTCATAGATGACGTCATGACGTGCGCCATCTTGCGATAACGCCGACCATGCCTTTTACTAATATCACCGTGATCTCTGTCAAAAATGACAGTCGACTGAACTGTCATTTTGGCAGCGCTGTAGTTTTGAGTCGCAAATATGTATAAACTAACGTGGCTTTTTTCTAAATTGTGCTTCTGGCTACCGTCGCCACTTAACCAAAACAGAAAAAGAAATTTCTGATGTTTATACAAAGAATTAAGTAATGTTATAAGTTTTGACGTTGAGCAAGCACTGTACGCGCGTTCACGAGCGTTCCGAATTGATGACAGACCTCAGCTGTCATAATCGTAATATCTAAATCGGAACGCAAAATATTGATGTCAGCGCTGTGAGCGATTATGGCCTAACTCGGAACGCGGCCCAAATAAGTATATGTACAGTGGCCAGCACATCAAGCTACTAAAATCTGTCAAATTTCTTTAGTAGATTTTAAACTTTATCGCTAAAGCATTAGGTTCAAGTTTGATTGGGAAAGTTTGACAGTTTTGGGTAGCTTGATGTGCTGGCCACTGTACTTACCCAAAGATTGAAGGAAATCTTGTCAAAAACCCAAATAAATTTTAAAAACCAAAGATTTGATGTTGCTAATTAATATTTCTATCAGAACATGGTAAACTGTTGAAATATTAATTAAAACGTTGGATTAGGTTAGTTAGAAGGGTCAAGCGCTAAAAGATATAAATGAATACAAAGTGAAAATGAATAAGAGAACCATCATTTTACTGATTTTGGGCTGCTTTTATCATCCCAATGTTCTAACCTGACCTAACCTTACCTAACTAGTTATTTGGCAAAAAGATGAATATACCTAAAAGTATAAATGTCTGCAGTACTACGGTCAACAATAGAAGTTGATTAGCACTGTTAATTTTAAAATTATTCGATACACTATTTCCCTTTCCGTGTAGAACCTGTGGTCCTGGATTATTTATTTATTTATTTAATCATCCCATCCCCCCGTGGGTGTCGTAGGAGGAGACTAAGGGAAGTTGAGACCTAGTGTATACGAATTTAGCGCCTTGGGTCACCCGCGTGGTGGCGGGAAGGAGGACTTCAACCGTGTGATGATGGATGTGCAAGAGAGTGAAAGAGTTTAAGTGAGAAGTGATTATAAACGGGCATGTAGGAAAACAGAAGCATGGGTATGAGAAACAACATGGCGGTTGGGGATACCGACACCGTAACACTGATGGCGAGACTGCTGCAAGCTGCTTCTACCTTCCACCTGGCAATAACAAATACGTGGTTTCAAAAGAAAACGAGCATCTAATTACTTGGAAAATCTGTGAATGAATGTTGGAAAAAGATGGTGGATAGTAGGTACCAGGAGTATAGCAAAAGATGTGTTTGGAGAATCGAAAGGGAACGGTAGGTATGATAGAAAAGGATATAATGGCCGTGGAACGAAGACGTGCAAAAGATGCTTAAAGATAAGAAAATGATGATGTCACTACTGCTCTGCGAATTAATAATTTTGGGTCTAGTAAAGAAATATTCGATGACACTTTCTTACTACTTTTCAGCATTTCGTGTTAATGAAAGACCCAAAATTAATAATTGATACTTTTCAGCAGCTACGAGGTTTTCTTAGAAAATCTAAAAACCTCTGATCTGCTGAAAAGTAGATAAAACTAACTTTTACATGTGACTATATCTAACTGACATCAGATAGTCACATGTAAAAAATAGTTTTATCTGAATAGCTTTATGAACGGTTACAATTTTTTATTAATTGAACATTTTGTTCAAAATTATGTTTAACAACCTGAAGTTTGAAGACTTTTATTGCTGACCGTGGGTACCTATTTACTTAGCCAAATAAAAAAAAACCCTTCGTATCTATAATAAACACCTGAAGAAGCTAAGCTAGCGTCATATGTTCACAACACTAAAGCAGCTGGCAGTGGATTAAGTTAATCTTTTGCAGAAACACGTGCACAGCAGTTTTATGGCGGGCACAACTACACGCACGAGAAATTTGCTCCGTAATGGAGTCACACAATAACTAGATCTTAAAGCAATCGTACACCTGGATAATCTTGCTAATATTGGCTCGCACACTCGCTCGCATACACAAACGCACGCACACACACACTTCACGCTTCTTTTTCCTCTTTTTAAATTTTAAGGAACTTATTGGTATATTACTGTTACTCATATTGTTGGTCTAGTAAGTCTAAATTTATGTCTCCGTCGGAAGAGCGAGGCTTTCCCAACACAAGTATCATTCGATTACTTTCTGGGAAGCCCCGGCAACTTACATGTAAGAACTTTTTTTTTTTTTTTAATTGTGCCATCAAACAAATAATCCTGATGGCTCTAAAGTTTTATAACGTTGGCTCTAAAACATGGAGTGTGTTAAGACTCGAGTTAGAGTCGATCAGACGATAGGACCGTACACGGTACCTACCTAAATAAAAAAACGAGAATAGGTTCGGTTTGGATTCACAGCTTGGTTATTGGAACATTGCCCAGTAAAAGCGGTGTTATGCCCGACCCCTATCGTTAGTAGCGGCGCCTCCATCCTTGGATGAGAAACCTCTTTGGTCACATTTTGAGAAATAAAATCTGTAAAAAATCTTTGTTCTGAGGCACCCTAGTTATTGTTCTGAGAGGCACCCTGAGGAGGCACCTGCATAAACCAGAGACAAAACTACACAACCTATATATTTTTCAGGTAAGCGCGCGGCTGAAATCGGAACTAATAAGTATGTCGCCGTCTTGTCGTATATTTTAGGTCAAATTTTAGTATAGAATTAATTATTAATAATATTATAATAAATTAATATAGATTAATATTTTTAATATAACAGTAAGTATATAATTAAGCACGTCAGCGATCGGCACCAGTCGCGCAGACTTATCTTGCGAGCACTGTGCAAGGATATTTTATCGCCTGAATGACATTTATAGGGGGGCGCTGTCGAATTGATTTGAAAAAACAAGACGGCGACATTTGTTCCGATTTTGACCACGCACCACAATAACCTTGTAGCGTTGTTCTCTAATATTTTGATGTTGTAGTACATACTAATACCATGATTGCGATGCATTGTAGGATGTGACTTAACTGTGCTGTGGATGTCGGTGTCGCCGCCTACTGCCCAGCCTTGCCCAGCCTTTGAAGCGGGTCTGCTGCGCCATGTTTGGATGTTTTAAAAACATCAAACATCAAACACGAACCAATCAAATCGCTTCGTGTTTGATTTGCGGATGCCTGATTGGTTCGTGTGTGATGTTTGATGTTTTTAAAACATCCAAACATGGCGCAGCAGACCCGACTTTAGAAGCCACAAGTAGTTCCCTGTTTTATAAAACTTTCAAATTCCAGCCACAGTAAAGTTCTAAAGTCGCTTAGCATTTGCACATTCAACAGTTATGAAACTGTACAATAGACTACTTATGATTCTCAGAAGAAAGTGTTTGGTCCCTTTATTTCTTTTACCCTCCAAAGTATGTAGCTTCGATGCAATTTTTAATGATTATGCCAACGTCCTAAATAAATGACAGACAAAATTTATTATTTAAATTGCGAAGAGAATAGGGCGTTATGTCCCGAGAACGTCTTTTGATTCTTTGTAATAATTCTAAAAACTAAAACCCAACTACGACAAACACGCCAACTAAATACCTACATAGCATACCGGTCAAAATCATAACCCTCTCTAATCAGTTAATTGATTCAGGCGTGGCGTTCTTACAGGGTTTTTTAAGACTCTTTAAGAATAGTTAAGCGGAATAGGTTACTAAATATATCTACGTCTATTGTATTTTTCCTCTCTAATCATTTTTTTTTTATGGTAGGTACCTCCCCTACACGTAAAGTGGTTTTTTTTTCGTCTTTCCGGTTCTGTATGTGTAAAGAACGTGCAAAAATATTGTGAGTTTGTTAAAACCATTTTTGGACTGAAGGATCCGTTTGCGATACTTATATTAAACTTTAAAGTGCTAATTTTTGTTAGAGTCAAGTGTCCGCCCCCCTGCCAGCTAAATGGTAAGTTCTGGATATGTGGAAAAATTCACAGCAGTAGTAGGTATAGATAACGAAATTAAAAGGAAAACTATCACAGCTAAGTAGGCTCTACAAGTTAACGAGTAATTATCTATCAACTTACATTTGCAATTAGAAAAACATGTTCTCCCATACATTTCGTATGGGATAACATGTTTTTCAACTACAATGTTAAGTTTGTTCTTGGGATAAATTCATCCCAGCTACGGAACCCTTCATTGTGCGTGGTCCGACACGCACTTGGACGGTTTTTTTTTACATTAGTTTAACGAAGGACTTACACATATGGAAAATAGCAGCACCTATTTTATTTATTCAAGTCTTCTTTGACATTATTGTTCCGAGACTCCAATAGCTACCATACTATTCACACGCTTGTCCTGTCCCAGATATTAGCGGCGACTAATCAGGTCATAAATCTGACACATTGGTAACTAGTTTACACAATGCGAACAACGGTAATTGCGTCATCCACGGTCAATCATAATCTGAATCGTTTTGAAACAGATTGCTAATCCAATGCTTCATAAGTTCGAAAAAAAAACTGCTCTACAACGTAAATAATGCAATGAATGTTGTAGAACTGTCAAAATGAAACAGATTAGTCTTAATCGTTTACGAAAATTTGTTACGCAATAAGATAGCTGGTGTAGTTAACTGATTTGGCGACATGTATAAAAAAAACGAGATTTCTGTGCTTTAACTAAGTTAAATATGAATGGTGAAAACTACATCACAATCCATTCCGTTCCAATTTAACAAACTCACAATATTTTTGCACGACCTTTCCAAAGATTAGAAAGAGAGATACAAAATCGGATAGACGAAAAAAAAAACCACTTTACGAGTAGAGGAGGTACCTAAGAAAAAAAAAACACATGATTTTGTTTTACCACTTTGTCGGCGTAATTAATATGTTAACTCATGCCAAATTACAGCTTTCTAGTACTAATAGTCTCTGAGCTAAGCCGCGGACAGACAAACAGACAGACGGACATGGCGAAACTATAAGGATTCCTTGTTGACTACGAAACCCTAAAAATAGGTTTTTATCTAGACTGATCCATTTAATATAAAACGAAGAGCCTTAACTTAAATACTAGGTAAGTCTGAATCGAATAAAGCCGTTCGTATCTGTGAGTTTATAAAATAAAGAATTGAAGTGATTTGTCCAATTCGTACGAGTACCTACATCACTTGGAGAACCTCTGGCTTTCTTTATTGAGCTCATTTGTATTGAGAGTTGAGCTCCCGTCCAATGAGCCGTAGTCCCTGCCTACTGTATTGATTTGAATAATCTCGAATTTAGTAGGGAAAATTCGGTTTCAAGTATGTAGCTGAAAACGTGAATAAAACATCTCTACTGATTGGCATATTCTACGTAATTCTAAGTACCTATCTGTGGTTTAAACACAGGACAGTAAGTAGGTTGGTAGGTTTAATTTATTTATTACATTAAGAATCGCTAACGCTACAAACCTTTCTAGATTCATGAAAAATATTAAGTACTGTGTTGTTACAATAAGTTATACTTACCTAAGTACCTAATACCCGATGAAATCGTTGATTTAACCTACTTACATAAGAGTAGATAAAACAAAGGTTTATTACTTAGGCACAAACTTCTCATCAATCATACAGTGTAGTTAGCAACTTTAGCTTTTCGACTCATCAAACAATTAAAGTGAAAGGCTCGCGAATTAGTAACTAATATAAGTTTGAAACCGATGTTTCAGTGAGCTGGAGTTTTGATAGTCGGTCACGCGAAAAATTCTAATTTCCACAAAGTTCTGCACAGAAAAAAACACCAATAAAATTTTACGATTGCAATCAGAAAGTTTTGCCGTACTTCCTGCTTAGTTCCGGTTTTTAATTCAACCATGAGAATGATAAGATTTTACTACTTTCTAATTCAGAATTCAACTCGGAGATAAGTTTTTATTTTATATTAGGTAGGTAGGTAAGCTAAACGTCATTCGTTCTCTAAGCATGTATTCAAAATCTATAAATATGAGTAAAATACCTGGAAGGAATTATTCTGTCTTTTATTTATAGATTAGGCAATTTAGATACCTATTGTAGGTAAGTAATTAGTTTTCACCTCGTAAATTCTTATAGCTGGCACTTGTGATTTTTTGCAACACAAACATACTGGATAAGTTATTACATCAACATGTTATTCTGGCATTCTTTTGGTAGTTACCTAAGTGGTTGCAGCCACATATGGGAAGACTTTTCAGTTTTGTAAGCGGCAACGAACCTAAGCTATCATTTATTTGTTATTTATAAAACAAACAAGATTGAATAAATTTTTAAATACTTATTATTTTAGTAAAGAGATATCATTCTCGCTCATTATAAAACATCAACATATTTTTTTATTAAAAAATATTTTGCTGTTTTATTAATCAAACGATGTAAAGTCCAACGACCAAACTTCACAATGTTAATAAAACCACAAACTTATCAAAACTTTTTCCTGATTGTAAACATCACCTTCCTACTTTACTACACGTTTCAGGAGGTTTCAGGACGCACTCTAGATTTTTGTTCAAAAGAACACACAAGCATATCTTTACTACGAACTTTGCAAAATTAAGCGGAATTGTGAACAGTCACTAGATATTGTAGTTACACGACCAAAGAAGTAACATACCTAACTTGTTAGCTAGAAATGAGGTTTGTTACCTACCAACCTACTTATATAACAGAGCATGACCCAAGAAAATCTCTTCTATGTTCCGTGCTTCAGGTACCTACAATTGTTTCATACGAGCTGTGTTTTGTGTAATGCATTTATAATGTTGTAGAAGACTAGAAGAACGTGCATTGGAAACATTTGTGAGATTATATTTTTCCATTTTAGATGACTTATCAAAGGATTAAATAAAGGCTAGCGGTCTGTAGTAGGTTTAGGTATGGATACTAACGTGATTCTCTTTGTTATTAACCCAGCGTTTATATTTACACCCTGCTTAAATAAGTTGTGAAACTTGTTTGACTTTGACAAGCCTTGTAAAAATTCTTGTCAAAAACATGGCGGTATTGATGTTGTTTCAGACATTTATATTTTATTGTATTGTTAACTATTTTGTTCAATTCTTAACAACTAGACTTTGCAACTAAACTTATTTTAGGTGTAAACGATATACGAAACTACATAGTCGATATTAGTATTTTATCTCACATGGTGTACCTGCAGTATTTTTACCTCACGAAGCGACGCGCGCTTTACTTGTTGTAACCAAGTGTACAAACACACTGTGAATGTGTGCGTAAAGACGATTAGCGTCAGCGCATAACATACACGCACACACACACTTCCGACTTCGCCATTGTCTCGGACGGTGCCGAGAGTTCCTGCGCTTACTCACACATTCACAGCGTGTCTGCATGTATTCTTAGTAAACGGTAAATGAAAATACTGTAACACATATACATAGAAAACCACTTAATGTAAACGCGGGATATAAAAAACCAACTATAGTCTTACAAGCGTCCTGCAACAAGGTATGGAGACGAATTCAAGAGCTTTACTTTACATTTAAATGATCCCCTTCTTATATATAATGTCTTAAAGGTACCGGAAATAACCGTTTTAAATCCGGAAGTATAGGATCAGCTTCCTCGGAAATCACGAATCGCGTCGCACGATTGGGTTGCTCAGAGCCTATAGCTACGGAATTGAAATGAGATGTGCGTCCTAAAAAACACGTGTGGAACTGGTGAAACCAATGATTTTTTAAATGATGTAAGCTGTATTCCTATTGATTGTGGATTCCTGATGTGAGGGTTGTGTAATGGAGGTTATGGTGAATTCCTGATGTGAGGATATGAAAGAAAAAGGAGTGAATTATAGGTTGACAGACGAGAATGGAAGAAAAAACATATTGCGCCGACTTCAAGTAATACCTGTGGGATATGGGCAGGAAGGTGACGAGGTTGTATTCCTTAACTAAGCTAAATGCTTGTGCTAACTGAAGTACCTTGATGAACATCGAAGGGCTAACTATTATATTCTGCAGTTTTGTTCACCTTGGATTAGGTAACCAAACTATCGAATACCTAGGTTGCACAGGTTGTCTAGAAAAGCTTTAATCAATAAAAACCAACCGACTATTCCTATTCAAAATCAATTTGCTTTCGCAATTTGCGGCAACTTTGTATTGGATTACATAAAGGACTTATTTAAAAACAAAGTTGTTTGTTACTTCGCTTTTATAACATAATCTCCTCTTAACCACTAAGAGGGCATGGAATTAACCCTCAGCTCCTAATCTAAATAATTAACCTTAATTAGGACCCTTTATAAATCAAAAGATTCGGGTAAAGTTCATGCAACATAAACAGATGTAGGTACCTCAAATAGAGGTATGAGGAACAGGGTGTAAAGGCTCGTACACAATGGCTCGATATCGCGGGCGCGACATGGGTGCGCTGCCTGTCGCGCCCGCTTCCCCGGTTTGCACGAGCCGTAAAGTTCACTCATCCTCCATAGAAAAGGGAGGATATCCCTATTAGACAGGTGTTGTGTCTGGTGGGCTATTGCCCCACGATTGATGTCGGGACGTTGTATGTATGCTGGTCGCGTAAACTGCTTTTCGTTCGCATTTGGCGATGTAGATGCCGCCACAGATATAAAAGGTAAATTATGTTAAATTATTCTATTTCAAGACCAAATTCACCTAGGCGGTAGGCGCTAAGTGCTGGACAGAGGCCTGTATGTCCAGCACTTAGCGCCTATCACCTACTAAGAAACGTTATAATAATGTTCACTCATTTAAATAGTAGGTATTACGAAAGTCCTCTGAAAGGTAAAGGATGAAATAAGTATTCCCGCTTAACGTTAAGCTTCCATTATGACAAAGTAAATATTTAAGAATTGTTAAACATTCCGTTTAAGAATGATGCGAACGTCTCCAAGAGAAATCTCCTCCGCCCGCACCTCGGTACGGGTATCTTTATTGTATTTATTTTCTTCTCACTATACATTTTAGAACGGGGGATTATAGTAAAACAGAGAGAATAAATTATGACCATCCAAAACATTTAAAGTTATTAATAGACTCGGTAAAGAGAGATCACGAATTTATTTTCTACTTAAAATCAACTCGAAAATAATAATTGTGATTAATAGTTTTCGTTACTCACTGATGATAACTGTAAAGTTTTCAAGGACTTGTTTGAATTGTGAAGTTTATCGCGAGTTAAGGCTCGTTCGGACTGGCGCGACACCGGTAATTGTTCAGGCGTGAAGTTTTTTTAGTTTATTAAAGTCGCGTCGCGCCCCTGTTTGCTGGGAGCCTTTAAACTAACGTAGGGAGTGATTCATGATGATTCAAGTGTTAGAATCCTGAGGCCTTAGTGTAAGTTTGCAAGTGAGTAAACGTAACGATTTTTATTCTCACCTTTATATTCTTAGCAATATGATCTATCAGTCAAATCTTAAAGCAAACGCGATAGTTATATTATATTTACTCACTTGTAAACTTACACTAAAGCCTCTGAGCGACGCTAGTGATGCATGGCCCTCGATATAAATCCGTTTTATTTAAGAGTTGCATAGGTACTATACTTTATACCATGACTACGAGAAAAAGAAAGATTTAAGCGTAAATAGACATTTAATGAAGATTTTTTTTTTTTTTTTTCATTTTTTTTTCGATATATTCGATATTTAAAAGTGTTAATATTTTGAAGTGCCGCAGCTAAATAAATGTACACTACTGATAGTTGTCCAATATTAAAGCGCTGTTTATTTTACAGCATCTAGCTTCCAAGGTCTGCTGTAGAAAGTTCCACCACACATTCCTATACCCCCATGGGACGTGAATAATCGCACGTCATCGTCCGGGGAGGGTGACGGCGAAGGCCGTATAAGATCGAGTGCACAACCGCGGCGTGAATATTAACGAACCCTTTGGGTCAGGTTCGGACACACTAACGGTCATGGTGAGTTTTGATAAATATTGAGGAGTAAACTGGAGAAATGAAGGTGAAGGTCATAAGTTGCATAACGAGGAGCTTTTGTTTGGCTTTGGGTTAAATACCGGTTATACAACAAATACCGCATGATTTAACTAATGTAATCAGACTTTTGCCGTCTTAAGTTTGAAAGCAAAACCAAATTAATTATAGATATTTCAGCCACCTTAAATAAGTACAAAAATACTAACTACATTAACATGGGTAGCAAACCATTTGTGATTCAAAATAATCCCAAACTACCGAGGCACAAACCTTGTTTTGCAACTTTGGATTTGACATAGGTACCATCATTTATAAACTTCCTTTTGCCCAGAAACTGCTTGAACAAGACACGCTCAGTCGACTATACTTTATAATAAACACTATTTTCATTACAAGCCGCGGAGGTCTAATGGAAAAATGTGAATACTACTAGTATATAATAACTACCTAGTGAAAGTGTCTCGAACAGTAGACAGTGTACTATAAGCCTTAGGGGTATGCCTGTAGTTTTGAAAATGAATTTTCACAATAGCCTACATTCCGAACAATACGTAAGACCGAACAACGGAAATGAATGAAAACCATCTTTTAATAAATACATCGGAGTAAAATATTTCTCTCTAGGCTAGTGAATTAAAAACCAAAAACCTTTCATATATTTATGTTGTTTTTAGTTTTCTTTGCTAACAATTCACTTTTCTCACTACATTAAAATTACTAAAACTTTCCACGGCCAATTACGAAGAAGCATTTATGCAAAAACTTTCACAATAAATTGCTTCAACTTTTTCATAAATTTTACTCGGGATTAATGACATTTAAATTACTTAGAGACGCTTTAGTTTTAACATTTTTTCTAACATAACTGCTTACTTAAACTGTACAACATAAATCCCTTGAGAATATACGGCGAGATTTAATATATTAGAGTAAAGTTCGCGTGGAACGGGTTTATATCAAAACCTGTAGTCAAAAGTGCATATAAATCAGGTTGAGCTTACATTTTGTGCACAGTAAGGCAGTAAGCAGACTAATGCAGCCTGCACTGGAGAGAAACCGTCGCGTTGCCTCACTTATGAATATTTATAAGTCCTCGACTCCACAAATGAAATTTTCAGACTATTTTTCTCTTACAATAGAATATCAAGATCGTTGGAGACACTTCTGCGGATACGCCCTGACAATGAACACTCTCGACTTGTGTAAGTACTGGCTACACTGAAAATATCATTTTAAGGCTGTACCACCCACACGTAACAGAATATTGTTTACTGAAAACAATAGAACAGCCTACACTCGTAACTTATAATATCTTGGTTGGTTGTATTCATCCGTTTATTTAAACAAAAATTATACGTGTGTATGTTTAACACGTTAACCTAAACGTACAATTCGCACCAACAGTGTAAATTGTTTCCAGGACGCGGGCCGCTCCGCACAGATTGAAAAGTAAACCGATTCGGCCCACGTCGAGCCAGTCTATTTGCCGTAAGTGGCTCACTACGGAGTACTCGCCTATTTGTTTTTATTACAATACACCCGTTCTCAAATCCCTATATACATCCTTGTTACTGGCTGGAACTTTCCGAAGCTACATTAAAAGCTTTGCCACTTTAATTCAGGTGGTTTACGTGTTTTACGAGTTCGTATTACCTGTTGGATTATCGCTCACTGGATTCTTTTGTTTTTCTGTTTGTTAGGCCGTTTTTAATTACCCGACGACGGCAAAGCTAAAAGGAGGGTTATGATTTTGACCAGTATGTATGTATATTCATATTATTCACCCGTTCTCTCATAACTTCTAAACTTGCCATCATAATTTGACAAACGGGGTCCGCTGGTTATAGGCTATGTGACGTCACATTAAATTGAATATGGCGCCCTCTTGAAGAAAAAAAGTCATGAACTTAAGAACAGACAGACAAATTAAAAATCCGAAGTCACACGTAATCTATTCGATTTATCACGTGTGACTCCGGATTTTTATTTATCTGTCTGTGATGACTTGTTTATACCTTTTTAATTGACTTTTTTCCGTAGTTGGGTTTTAGTTTTATTATGGCATTTATCGTCATGTGTTACGTTAGTTTATACAATATAAAATGGTGTCATCCTATGGTCGGACACGAAATGGTCTGTCGTTAGACACGTTTGCGCCATCAACAACCCTTTCACTGTTTAGATATTAGCATGAACTAGAACAGGATACTCCGATTTGTATGATATATTACCGAAACAATGACAATCGACTGCCCGTCGTCCGCACTTTCCGTCCACATCATGTTTCCTGTATGAATTTACCCTTACACGACTCCTACCTCACTCTATAATGCATATTTTCATGCATGCCTGCTTGCTAAGTGCTACACACCTGACCTTTCTGAATATCGATGGCTGAACATCATCGATATAGACAAGGTTCTATACGGGTTATGGATGATATGGATGTACATATGCAAAGGTATTATAAGACTAAACCAAATTGATTATGATGAGTGTGAGCATTGAAACCCACTCAGGCGACACTGAGCTCAATTTTCCAAACGAATGAACTTTATCAGTACCTAGAGACAAACGTCTACTGTTTTAGAAGACAATACAATAGAAACAGAAGAACAACAATCAACAGAATAATAAATACAACTCGGCAAGTTCAATCAATGTTTTGACAAAGTCAAAAGTCAACAAAGCAGTTAGCTTGTTTCGTTAACTTATTCTCAGTTGTAATGTCATTAAAAGTTTTTTTTAAATTTGACAGCCCTGATGAAAAGTGTCGACTATGTTACAGGATCCCTATTTATAACATCAATCAACTCAGCCCATCGCAGTCCACTGCTGCACATAAGCCTCTCCCAGGCGCCACAACACCCTGTCCTCCGCCTTCCGCATGCAGTCTGTCCCAGCCACCTTTTTAAGGTCGTCCGTCCACACTACGCATGGCGATACGCGGTCTTCGCTCCAGGACTCGTCTGCTCCACCGGCCACGTTTCCTTCGATTAATATGGCCACTGCCATTTGCTTGCTGCACGCTATATCGGTAACTCCGGTTCTTTCCGGATTTCCCTATTAATAAGATACATAATTATATCGTTGAAATCTTTTGTAGCTCGTAGCACCGTCTACGCAGCTACGCACCTCTACGAAAGCGCTACGACAATGTCAATGCTGTCACGGAAGCCAGAGGCGAATACTTAAGAGCCCTATTATTTTTTTTACGCAATTTCATGATTTTTGACGCTGTAATTTTCAGCAGCAGTTAGTTATCATAATTATTTGATTATTAATAACGATAGTCCCATTCTCTTTCTTGTAAGTTGGAGTTACACATTTTGATTAATTTTCTTTTCCTGTAATTTACTATAAATATTTTACGAACTCAGTTCACAAGAAAAACTGTCGGCGATGGTACTTTGACGCTCAAATTCACATTGTTTCATTCAATTCTAATAAAAGCTTAAATTACTAAAAGATAAGATGAATGTTTTACTTGTTTATTGGAGTTCTAGAATTTCAATAAATTCCTTGAGTTTTCACGGAAAAAAATCATAAAGAAAAGCAATAAATGTCTTGATTCAGCGACCATTATATTACAAATAAACACAATTTTATCAAATAAACGAATATGATATAAAACTTCTATCTACAAAAAATATGTGTGTCTAAAATCATACATTTGCGTAAAAAATGGATAGAAATAGGACTCTAAAAGGTTGAATGTTATCTTCCTATCTACACATACCTATAACACTTGAACCAGAACATTTGAAGACAAGTCCCGCCAATTAGACGCCAAACTTTACCTCCTTGAAACTTCTTAATAGCTCGCCGGCGCTCCTAAACAAAATCAAATTGTATAAAACAGCTCAAATTCACTGTATAATTTTAATTAAAGTAATTTCTCGTATTGGCACTGGTTTGAGATTAGAATGACATTTAGATAAATAGAGTGCTTAGTTTACAACTTCTAATTGGCAAGTTTTGAAGTTAATATTAAAAAAATGATTCTTATTATTACATCTAAATACTTAATTTTTTGTTCGGCTAACCTTGCTTAGGCAGGATAAATTCTTTGGACTTTAAATATCTATAATTCTGTTGGAGCCAGAATAAAGCCCGGTTTCCACCGCGAGCGGAGCGGACCCATTAATTACTTCGTTAAACTCGCAAACGCAAACTGCATACTTGTATTTCCACCAACAAATAGTCGGACGGAAAGAGCCGAGCGTGTAGAAAGAGTAGAAATGAGCTCGCTCAGTTCTAGGGAGCGGAGCGGAGTACTTACGGACTCCGCTCAACTCGCAATTACAATTTACATAGTAGCGTTTCCACACAGAAAGTGTTGAGCGGGGCGGATTGAGCGAGTAAAAAGAAATTGAAAAGAGTCCGCTGCGCAAGGCCTGCACCGACTAGTTCAGAACGGACTCGCTGTCTGTCCCCCGCGCTTCTCGCCTCCCGCAGCTACGCGCCGGCTGGCGCTCGCATCACCGCATTGTTGTTTGTTATGGCAGTCCAGTAACACGTGTAGTTTTGGTTTGAAATGGAGCGATTTATAGAAGCTGTACGACAATACCCATGTTTGTGGAATGTATCAATTAAAGAATACCGAAACATAGATTCATTTCTCATTTTCCGTTCAGGTCAGTCCGCTCATTTCTCTATCTCAGTTTCATTTTGCAGTGGAAATCAAATGACCAACTCTTCGTTGGTGGAAACGCAAACCTATTTCATTAAAAAGGAGTCCGTTCCGCCTAACCATTTTCCGCACATTACCCTTTCGCGGTGGAAACCGGCCTTAAAGCCCGGTTTCCACTGCGAGCGGAACGGACCCATTAATTACTTCGTTAAACTTCCAAACGCAAACTGCATACTTGTATTTCCACCAACAAATAGTCGGACGGAAAGAGCCGAGCGTGTAGAAAGAGTAGAAATGAGCTCGCTCAGTTCTAGGGAGCGGAGCGGAGTACTTACGGACTCCGCTCAACTCGCAATTACAATTTACATATTAGCGTTTCCACACAGAAAGTGTTGAGCGGGGCGGATTGAGCGAGTAAAAAGAAATTGAAAAGAGTCCGCTGCGCAAGGCCTGCACCGACTAGTTCAGAACGGACTCGCTGTCTACTAACCCTGTAATAATTCTTAAATTTTTCGTCGTCTAAATCATAAAACAGACTAAATTCCCCTTTTAATTTACGTTCTTGAATATGCTGGCGCAGCCAAAATCTTCGTTTAGCGCGTATTTTTCTTGCATAAGATACAACAATACGTGTTTCTTTTTTCTGTATACATAATCACTGTCATCACTCGATTCCGTGTCACACGATAACATCGCAACAACACGACCACACGCAACCAGCTCAAAACTTCAACTGAACTCGTTCTCTGTGGAAATTATCTATTCGTTTTTCATTTCTCATTTTCCGTACAGGTCAGTCCGCTCATTTCTCTATCTCAGTTTCATTTTGCAGTGGAAATCAAATGACCAACTCTTCGTTGGTGGAAACGCAAACCTATTTCATTAAAAAGGAGTCCGTTCCGCCTAACCATTTTCCGCACATTACCCTTTCGCGGTGGAAACCGGGCTTAAGAGTTCTAAGGAGTAAGGTTGAAACAGAATTTAAGAATGATAACAATGTGCTATCGATGAAAAAGCAATTGTTATGATATTATGCTGCGCCGGTCAAGCCAACACATTGTCAGAACTAACTAGCCGATTGCTGGCAAATTATACTTGAGTATTTGTTCAAAAAGAGAACACATACATGATGTTTAAAAGCAGGTAGACTGCGCGCAATATAAGTCTGCGCGCGGCTGAAGTCGGAACTTATCGTATTAGATTAAATTATTAATATTGATTTAATATTTTAAATATTGCAGTAGGTATAGAATTAAGCACGCGCCAGCGCCACCAGTCGCGCGCAGACTTATTTTTATTACTTTCAACGTTAAATTATTTTACTTACAAATATTAAAATTGAATAAAAATATATTATATGATTGCTAACCAATATTTGCGACAACCACCAACTTTTGTCCAAACATTTATAATTTTTAATAACATTCCAGAAACTTTGTCTCAAAACACCACTTTTACAACCATTGGGTTGTAAAAGTGGTGTTTTGAGACAAAGTTTCTGCTTAGATTTTAAGAAAGGTTTTACTTTTAGAAAATTAATTCTCCTGCATGCCCAAATTCTTTACCCTTTTTTGCAAACATTACTTTTCTGCAAGCTTCAAGATATTAGCTTGATATTAGCCGGGGAAGTTTAAACTTTTGTGGCGACGACATTTTGCAGTCTATTCTACTGACTTCATAAGTTTGTACTTAGTTCCCGAGAGATGCGAACCTCTGTCTTCCCACGCAGTATTGTTTTACTGACAATATGTAGGTTCATAAAGTTTAACAACAGAACTTAGCTATCACGATATTACCATAGATTATACGGACGTACTACAAGTTCGAGCTGTATTATACCGTTTTTGCCAGATCTTGACAATTCGGAAAATTATACCTGATACCTGATTTTTTAATATCCCATAACTCTAGGGTATGAATCAGACCATATCATAGAACCAACTAGGTATGAATTAATTTTCAATTATCTTTCTTTTTTGTTTTCATTTTTCATACAAAATAATTCGACAAAGTCACGATTATTCATGTAAAACACCCTTACGTGAAATATGACAACGTCGCAATTTATTCGCTTTAATATGAATGCGAATGATTTACTCGTACTTATCAATAAAACTTTGATACACACATCGAGAGTCTAGTGTTATGTTATCTTCGAAACTATGTATTTTTGGAACTCTTGTTAAAGAACTGTTTGTATTATTTTTACTTACAGCTCTAGAATTATGGGACATAAAAAACACGTTGTAGAAGCTCTGCTGTAACCAATGTCTATGTATGGAAATATATGAAATTGCTTTTAAACCGTTCACGATAACGTTCTATCGGCCAAGTCTTTCCTTACATTTTATGGATGGTCCAGTGAGCATCCATAAAATGTAAGGAAATACTCCATCCAATTCAACCAATGGTCCATTTTTTGGTAGATACCATATCGTTTGTAGAACTATCTAATACACAGTATGTACGGTAGCGTTATGTTCAAACATATGTAGTGTCTATGTGTCCAATGTTGATGTTTATTAATCACGGGAGCGGACGGCGGCGGATATTGTTAGTTCCGCATCTGACACGCCCGGAGACGTCCCTGATATATTATATTGGATAGGTAAACAACTCGCATAACTAACTCGGGATTAATTTGTTTCAGATACCTGCCTAATGATTTTCTATTAAAATGTATTTGTTTGTAGAACGTTTTAGAATATTACACTTGACTATATTTTTTTAGTCCGTACTTCCTTTCTAATATTTTTTACTGAAAAAGTATGTAAAGCTGTTGGTACTTAAATCACGCATTAAATGGCTGAACAGATCTGAATAAAAGTTCCACTATTTGACTAGACGTCTTGGATTAACGTTCTCAAAACGTGGAAGGAAAACATCGTGAGGAAACCAGCATGTCCAAAACCAAAAATTTGAAGACATGTGACATCTGGCAACCCACACTGGGCCCGCGTGGTAGATTACAGCCCACTCCCTCTCGAAGAGAGGAGGCCTGTGTTTCAGCTGTGGGAACATTATAGGCTGGATTTTACATAAGCTTATGCTTGTGTTGATATATCCTTGTTCACGTAGTAGATGGTTATGCTCGTAAGTATTTGAGTAAAACCATGGGCAAGACCTTGTCAGTTATAAATTATTCTCTAAGCAAATTGATATTGACATTCATTTTGTTTCAATAACTACCTATATTTCGCCTTCACAATATCATTCGGTATGCTGTACCTTGAATAGGCCTTGACATAGTCGCACTAATGTGTTTACTAACATCCACATCCCCTTCCGATGGTAAACAAGCATCGCCATCGGGTGGTAGCTCCAAGAAACATGGAAACTGAAAACATTCTTTTTCACATCGATATTTTTCAGTATTTTACACAGAAAATTATTGTTCCCGTTCATAAACTTGCTTCACAAGTTCACAAAATTATTTTTATCATTTCCCATTTTTTCAACAAACACTGAAATTGAAGAGATAAATCAGTGTTAAAGTAACAATGATTTATCTCTGTACCACTATATCTTATCTATCCACTACGTACACCATCACATCTATATCAATACCAGAGTTAATTCATATCGTAGAGATACTGCGGTTTAGCGATAACCCTCGAAGGGCCCGTGATAATACCAGCCGTCCCTCACTGAGTTACACTGGCGAGCAAAAACCTCGTGCGCCTTCCCCTACGAATGGGAAACTTATCTCATGGGACAAATACGATAAATACGGTTTGTGCCATTAACCATTTCTCTGAAACAAGCCTTCTTATTTATTATTTGAAGAAAAACCTGAATGACATTGAAATAATGATTGTCGAATAGTAATTATGTTCCTAAAATTTAAAAAAAACTGGTTTAATAACAACGACCTTTATCCTTTTTTTACCGACTTCAAAAAAGGAAGAGGTTTTATGTTCGTCTGTATGTATTTTTTATGTATGTTCATCTATTTCTCCGTGATTACTGGGCCGATTTACATCGATTTACTCGATCCAGGGTCATTCCGAAGTTGCTGCGGTTTCCAAATTGAATACACTATATTAGACATATCCAGTCATTATCCCAGTCTCATTTTTAGTCCCATCAAAGTTCTTCCATGGTTCAAAATAAGTATCTGAAAATTTTGCATACCACATAGGGAAAAACGTATCGGGATTATCGATATTATCTGTATGAATACATTATAGTTAATAATTTATTTGTAGCCATAGTATTGCTGACAGGCCAGTTTTATTGACCACCTTTATATACCTACGTAACACAGAGCCTTCGCAGTGAAAGAAAATTATACAAAGCTCTCTGCTGCCGTAAATCTTTCTTGTAATTTGGCAATTCGTTTTATAGACATAGCTCACCAGCCGCAGAGCATTTCTTTTTCCAATGTGGTATTCCATTCACTTTGAGTAAGTTAATCTTTTTTAGTACCTACCAAGATCTCTCAAAAGATCTTGTAATAAATTAACCCAACAATGTTGATTGGTGTACAGACAGTGACATTTTAATTATTATGTAAAATCATCAAAATATATCAGTTTTATATACAGATTGACATTGTTGAATATTAAACAAAATGAAATGACGTAAAGTAGTATTTATTATTATAATGATTGTGAATGTGAGGATTATGAGGATCATTTATTTTTTTGTTTTCTTTTATTTCTCAGTTAGTTTTAATAATGGTCTGGCAGTTTGAGTATTTTATTCCTACGCAAATGTCCTTTCTTTGGTATTGTTCATTGAGTCGCTGAGCTCCTTAAGTTCTGAATTGAGCTCCACGATTACTGACAAATGCTTGCACTGACTGGACTGCTCCACTCAAATCTGTGTGGTTCTTTCCTCAAAATACCATTTCAGACACTAATCTACATGGTCCTCATAAGGCCTTTCCAAGATTATGTCTGGACTTTAAAAGAGACTGCGACCTCTGAGTTTGTTTCGACCTTTCTTCTCAGAGTAGGAAACGCCGACTTCATATAGGTTATTTAAAAAAAAAAAAATATGACCTGTAAAAGTGATTCCGGTATCCTATTTACAGAATAAACGATTTCATTTCATTTCACAAGTCCATTGGAAAAGATAACATCTTTGGCGGGTTATGGTTCCGTCTTGTCACGAAAGGCAAAAAGGTTCCTCCTTATCCTTAATGAGCCTTGACTGGCTTTTAGCTAAGATCAATGCTTCACCTCTATTGGATGCGACTATACATTATCCATTGGTACTTTGCTAGCATTGGTACTTTTTTTACCTACCTGAAAGTTCCGTATTATTTTGCTGTCAGAGATCTTAATTATAATGAGCTGGCTTACGTATAGGTACCTGTTTTTAGCGTATAAAGATATTTTCTTTATGTCAATGTCACTAGTTTGTAGGTATGTGGAATAAAAATATATCCTCACTAAACGATCCACATGCTCCCAACAATAAACTAGTCAGTAAAGCTGACGTTAGTTGCCTAGCTCATCTGGCACATCATTACATTCCCACACTGGGGGCTGTTCACCACTTATAGTAGAAATTAACTCTACGTGGTCTCGGAACCTTATGTCTAACATCGGTACTTAACTTGAGGATCTAGAGTACCTTTTATAACACCCATTCTACCAACAAAATCTTCTCTAATCTTACATTATGAAACTTGTTCTTCTTGGTTTTATTAGGAATTTGCTTTTATAAGTGTAACTTATAACAGTTATTACTTCTTATAAATAATATACTAAGTAACCATTTACAAGTTATAAATAAGTTAAAATAATATCCAGTTAACATAACCAGTTTCATTGATACTATTTCGCCTTCGACAAGTTCGACAGCTAAAGCTAAATTAAAAAATAAAAATAATTAAAGGACCATAATATGCACATAAAAATATCCTTAATAGTTATGATACCTAACACAAAGCAGTAAAACATTTCCTTCTTTGGTACAATTTGTTTTGTTGTTCCATTCAAAAAGAGGGAACCCTAAAAATATACGTGCGTGACGACACATTCATTTTGTCTACGGTTTTTCCACTACATATTCAAATCATATTTAAAAAAGGAAAACGCTGATACCAGTGTAATTTCCACTGGAAACTGGCACATTTTTACTAGAGGCTATTTACAAAATAAACAAGCAGCGTACAAGTGACAGATTAAAAAAACAACAACACATACATCAATCTGTCTGTTGGCTGTGGTTGGCTGGATGAACAAAAGCTCTAATAAAATGTAGGTAGTACGTAACAAAAAAAACTTTACAATGCATGTGCTCGAAAAGAACGTTTTCCAAGCCGTCAAATTGTGCGGAAAGTGTCACTTTTTCACACTAGTGTTTTTTAACTCCATCGCCAGCCCGACGCAAAGAGTTTTTTATTATTTGAGAAAAGTTTTACTTAGTTAAGAACAGATTATCATTCATAAGGTACAATAAAACTAATATTTCATTAAACGCGTTATTAATTACTCTAAATTTAGATTTTGATCAATACATTAGTTGTTATAATAATAAAAAAAAAACCACGCACAATGCATGGTAAAATGCTGTATAATACACGTGCGTAAGATGATTTCCGACTCGTGTTGACTTATAAAATGCCTCTAGTCGGAAATCACCTACTTTCTGCACTTGTAACTTAAATAACTATTTTTTACCTGTGAACTATTATTGTGTATAAAAAATGAAAAATCACATTGTGGATTCTGATATCAGTTTATAAAATATGATTTCACTTGTACCTAATATCGTTCCCTATTTTTCAACATATTCCCCAGTAAACAAGCTAGCGGATGACAAAGTAGTATGGCACAATATCTCCACGTCATTCATGGCCGTTGTTATAAAGTTGGCGATACTACACTTTGCCCATAACTTTCGGTAACAAAGACTTGGGAAGCTGACGTCGCTAGCAAACTTTTAAATAATATAGTGACGGAATAATCCAGTTGTTCATTCATTTTGTTACAACGTGGTTGGATTACACTGCATAAGTTTAAAGTGCTTCTTCCTGCCTGATCCTTCGTAAATTAATATCATTATTTTAGCTTGTTTCTTGAGCCCGAGCCAGTGGCAGTTATTAATTATATATTCTGTGGTATTCTGTGGCACGAGTACTTTCCGGAAAATTATGGAAAATAATAAGAAAATGATGAGTGGCAGATTTGTTTTACGAAACTCTTTTCGTAGACGAAGTCCTACCTACCAAGCACTTAAAGCCAAGTTTCCTCGCGCTATAAATTAACATATAGTTTTTAAAACCCAACATTTTCTATAACCTCGAAACTTAAGTATTGCTCGGAAAATCCTAGCTTACTTTTACATGGCATAAACGTTAAATTATTGCAAAAAATGAAAACGGGAATCTTAAAAAAAATATAAATCAATTTAGTCGAATTGTGAACACAAACAAACATTGCACCTACCTAAATGTTTCTTTTTTCAAGGCATAAAAAAACTGTAAAACAAAAACCGTTTTTTTTTTTTAAATATTAATAGAAAATAAAAAAACCGGTTTAACAGAACCCCAAACTTTATATATAAGAAAAAATAGTTAGTCAGGAACCCAAACAAAACCAGAAGGCCAATTCTCGTACTTAAAAAACGTTCACATTCAAGTCGCAATCTGTCAAATTTGTCAAAAATGTAGTAAATTGATCAATGATGTTTTAGTAAACAGATATGTTATGAGCGCGCAAAAAGTGAAGACTAGAAAAGTACCCAATTGGGAAATATTGCTTTTAGTCTGAGCCACACACGCTTACGAGTGTGCCGCTCGGCGGGGAACACTTTTTTCTGTTGTTTTGTACGTGTATAACATATCTGTTTATTAGAATATCATTGAAATTGATTGTATTTTTGACAGATTGGGAATGAGATGCGAATGCGAATGTTCTTAAACGTTACGGGAATTGCCCCCCTGGTATTTGGCAGTCATTGTCTTAACTAATATTTCAATTCGAAAATAAGTTTGTTTTTTTGTTACGCTTTCACGCTAAAACGGTTGAATGGATTTGGATAAAATTTGGTACAAGGGTAGACCATGAGTTAGGACATAGGATATTTTTATCCCGGTAGTATGTTCTCATGATATAATTTGCGATATCCACGCGGGCGAAGCCGCGGGCAAAAGCTAGTTTTCATATAAACGCCAGCAAATATCAGTAGATATAAATCATACGGAGAGAATATTATCAATGAGCGGGAGGATCAAACCTGAGAGGGAGTGTGACTGACGGGGACCACTCGAAGCTCGAGATTTGCTGAGATTTCAATATGGCAGCCTCCGTCGCATCGCATATTCCGATCAAGAAAATTTACGGTAGGTACTTCTCCGTACGCAGTGCAAAAATCGTGATGTAGGTGAAAAACTCTCGTGATATTTCACCTTCGAGTGCCTAAGGTATATTAGGGGGATTCATATTTATCCCAAAAACATATTGGGAGGTAGTTTGTGAAAGTATTTTGCAGTTTTGCACATTATAAAGGCATCGTACCTACTAATGACGCTTTTTACAACTCCAAAAACCAACTACAAAACAGAATTACATGAATGATCAACATTCGGATAAAAATATATCCCTAGCGCAGTGATAGTCGTAATATCTGAGTCCTGCCTTATTTCATGTAATCCAAGATAAACCTACCAATAAACGTAGAGGTCGGTTTGTTGAGTATCCACGAGATATAGGTCCGCTCCTTAGAGAGCAATCATGAAGAAAGGTTGGCCTCAAGGCGTTCTTAAGCCGCTCACAATCAAATTTAGCTGCATCGCGGCCGGGTTAATCGAGGATTAGGTAAATTGGCCCGGATACACTGATGGGAAAATCTCCCTTCATTTTCCTAGGTTGATTAATAATGTTATTAACATCTTTCAGATATTGCTGCAACGACAATTTATAATCTTGTATTTTATTCGGCAGTTCATTACTGTTACTTTCTCCTATTCATTTTGAGTTAAGTATGCAATTGTTAGAAGTTTTTGGCACTGATGCCAGCTTATTAAAAATCATTTCTATGCAGCTGCACTGAAAACGTCAAAACAGCAAACAATTCGACGGTGGCCGGGTCCTTCACAAAATATATGTCGATCTAATTGCACAATGTCATGGATGTTTACACTGCTGCAAATTATTTACGAAACCTATAATCTTATATTTAATTCATACAAGGTCGATTGGTCAAGTTCAATTGTTTGAATTCTACGTCTCATAGGCAAGTTACGAACCTACTTACCTGTCCACGTGCCTCCAAGCACCATACACTCGTGCCTGCACGAGACAACAGATGACATGTTGTCAAATGGAGTTTAACCCAATGAAGGTCTTGCTCAAGGTGACGTAACCAATGAAAATTTAATGCAAGGTCGACTGAGTACTTACGTAGCCACAATCAACTTGTCAGTTTGAAATATGATGATGTGCCGCCCTTGCCTCGTTAGGCTTCCTCCTGCAAGTAAAAACTCTATTCAGTCAGTTTAGAACATCAACATTCAGACGGCGGTCATAAGCTGAATAGATACGCCACAAAGATGTCGTATTATACCAGTAACAGTTTATTTCCCATGACTGTACCCATACCGAATGGGTTTCCTGTTCAGATGAATAAAAGGCCGAAAAATAAGATCATTTTTTTGGATGTTACGCCTGTTCGGACGCCTACGAAACCGATTTCTTCAAATGCCGTAGCTCCAAAGAGAAAGAACTTCGTAGAACCAATAATCTCTAATGATATAATCTATGAGAACATCAAGCCAGTGTTTACCATACTGAGAGTACTGGGAGTTCTGCCGATAACGAGACCGACGGCGTGTGTCAACCAGTACCAGATAGCGTCGTCTTCGATGCTGTACTCCATCCTCGTGTTCTGTTCTCTGGTCAGCTACGTGCTGTATCTATCGCTGCACAAAGTTCAAATCTTACGAACTGCAGAAGGCAAATTCGAGGAAGCTGTTATTGAATATCTATTTACGGTATACTTATTCCCAATGATCGCGGTCCCGATCTTGTGGTACGAAACGAGAAAAATTGCGAATGTTCTCAATGGATGGGTGGATTTTGAGGTAATATTTTTATAATAACTGCACTTCATGGACTCTTCCTTGCTTTTTAGTGACTTATTAACAAGAAACGTATCTGTCCGCCAACCAACTTCGGGCCCAGGGGCGTATGTGTTATGTAACTAGATTTGGTCTCTTAATATTTGATAACATAATATATATATTATTTAATCATTTACACCAATCCAGATGGTCTACAAGCAACTATCAGGTCGTACGCTCCCAGTGAAGCTATACAAGAAAGCTTTAGCCATAGCTGTCATCATACCGATCCTATCAACTACGACGGTCATCGTGACGCACATCACCATGGTCCACTTCAAGCCGTTGCAGCTGGTGCCCTATATGTTCCTGGAGATCCTGACCTACATGCTCGGTGGCTATTGGTATCTGCTCTGCGAGACGCTGAGCATCTGTGCTAATATCTTGGCTGAGGATTTTCAAAACGTAAGTTAAATAATTCATTAGCTCAAATACGCGACTATTGGTCTCATGTTAGTATAGTACTCCTCGAACCTGGATACAGACCAATGCGATCTCGAAGTAATGCGAAGTATAAATGGGAGAAAAGATAATGGTCAGATTTCCTTTATGACCGTCTCTCTGGATTTGTTGCTTCAAATCTTTAGGTTCTTGCGATCGGTCCTTGGTACAACTCGATATAATAAATTCACAACATCTCAGGACTGGTTGTCTCTTATGACTATGCGACCATCTCTCTAATGTTCCACTTCTTTCAGGCTCTCCGCCACATCGGGCCTGCAGGCAAAGTCGCCGAGTACCGTGCCCTATGGTTACGTTTGAGCAAGCTCTCTCGAGACACGGGCATTGCCAATTGCTACACGTTCACCTTCGTCAACCTGTACCTCTTCCTGATCATCACCCTCTCTATTTACGGCCTGCTCAGTCAGATCTCCGAGGGATTCGGTATCAAGGATATTGGTCTTGCATTGACAGCGTTGTGCAGTATCTTTCTGCTGTTCTTTATTTGCGATGAAGCTCATTACGCTTCTCATAATGTAAGTAACAAGTTAACTACCTATATTACCTACCTAAAACTACCAAGAACTACGAAGGAGAAGAAGCAGCCGCCGTCGTATATACCTAGCGTTTTTGGACATGGTTTTAGCGTAGCGTATACGTTCGATGAAAGTCTACACCAGATGCAAAGGGTGATTCTTATTTTTTTAACGATTGTTTTAATATACTAGTGTTTCTACATTTTGTGTCCGCACAGGTGCGAACAAACTTCCAGAAGAAGCTGCTGATGGTGGAACTTTCCTGGATGAACACGGACGCTCAAACTGAAGTGAACATGTTTCTGCGAGCCACCGAGATGAACCCTTCACAAATTAGCCTCGGAGGATTCTTTAATGTCAATAGGACTCTTTTCAAATCAGTATGTAACACTGTTGAAAATTATAATTTATAAAATATACTTTTCAATAATTTGGTATTCATATTAAGTTGAAACTGCTGATTGGACACGAGTGGAAAAAATATAGATACTAGATAATATATTCGTAAAACTAGGAAACGAAAAATCCTCATAAATAGACCTGGGTGTGATTGATGTCGAAACCACCTTTCCTGGCCTTTAAAATTGTGATGAATGCAAAATAACTCGGCTGAACTTACCATACCTACTTTATTCCATGAGGCATTGTGACATTGGTTCATGTTGATGGTCTTCCTAGTATATCGACGATCAAGAGCTCTAGCGCTCCAAGGGCACAAGTCAACGTTCTAGAGGCCTTGTAGCTTGCACTTCCAAACGGCTCGATTGTCCTCGCTCTCGAACAATCCAACTAGTGAACACATTATTGTACATAAAAGATTTAATCCTTTTTTTTTTCTACGTAAGTACCTATCATAAGAGGCAAGTTTTAAATAAATCTTTCTGTTACAGTTGCTAGCAACCATGGTGACATACCTAGTAGTACTGCTACAATTTCAAATCAGTATTCCCGACGAGTACCAGGACCAAGAAGTAGATGAGGAAGCGCCTATCAACATCACCAGGGCAACAACCGAAGCCATGACCACAAGCACTACGGTCATGACAACAATTCTTACCACGCTTGCGAAAAAGAAGAGGAAGCATTAAAATTAATTAAGTAGTTAAAATTAACTTAACTTTTTACCATAACCTAACTTCTAGGAAATAAAGGTTTATTAGAATCATTATCCTAGCTTTATGAACAGATAGGTACATCGAGTTCCTTCATTAGACAGGTACCTATTGCTCTGAATCAATTCGAGATTTAAAAACGAAAAAGAAAATAAATAACTACATAAATAAAATAAATTAAAAAATACGTAAATAGTATCTTCTTGCCATCGATTTTAATAAATTGTTTAGTTAATATTCGATTTTATCACCAGATCAACTATAGGTACTTAGCACAATAAAAGTACCTATACCTATACAATGTTTGTTTTACATCATCTTGATTGCACTACCGTGCCCCTGCCAAGACCAGCAAAAATCAAAAAGCACTACCTACCTTATCTCGAAGTGTTTCGTCGTATTTTCAAACCCTCTTACCTTCAGCCTGAATAAATGCTAGAAAGCTAAAATCTATACTCTATCTATACTTATAATAAATCTGTAGAAGTGAAAATTCTGTACATTAAAAATATCAAAAAAAAAATGGCAGGGGGTGTTACTAGACCGACACCGAACCCAAAAATGTGATTAAATTTTTTTTTGTCTGTCTGTCTGTTTGTTCAGGCATCACGCAAAAACTACCGGTTCGATTACGATGAAACTTGGTATAATTATTCTTTAAT
Source organism: Eupsilia transversa (assembly GCA_914767815.1). Lineage (NCBI taxonomy): Eukaryota > Metazoa > Arthropoda > Insecta > Lepidoptera > Noctuidae > Eupsilia > Eupsilia transversa. The sequence goes on along the minus strand of OU611893.1, from coordinate 6,371,560 downwards.
ATCCTGGGCACCACACTGGGTACTTTTTATCCCGGAAAAGTATCCTATCCTACGGTTGGGGGGTGTCAAAGTTTGTATGGAAGAATTTTAACGCGCTGTCCGATTAACTCGATATTTATACTTAAAACCCATGGGGATGTATGGGGTAATTTCCGACACTCACGCGGGCGAAGCCGCGGCCAGCAGCTAGTTCTCAATATAAGCTGAAGTTTTTAACTTTCACCCCTCCCCCGCCCCCCCCTTTGCTGGGTCTACTAGATCGACCCTTGATAATTTTTCTAACCTCATCAATAATAGAATTTACTCAAATAAATATGATGACAAACACATACGCGAACATAATACGACAATGTGCCCCGGGCCCCCGGTCCTGGTCCCCCAAAGCTTAGGAAGTCCTTTATCAACCCAAACACGGTCAAAATGTATTCAGTAAGAAGAAGTTTGGAGTTCGAGGCGTCGTACATAAACAAAATATAAATGTAGGGAAAAAAAATCGATGCGAATCGAATGCTTCCGACATTCTCTAACTTTCTGGATATGTCGACTTCATTTCGGTAAGTATGACTGTTCAAAGATAAACCTAACATAAATACGGCGGCGTGATACAATTTTCGAGCCCGCTTCGCTCGCTCTTGTATCCTATATCTTCTGGCTCTCAAACTTTTCTGCAAAAATTGACATTGTTCATTTTCATTGTAAATTTTTTCCAAAATTTTAGGAACGACCCCCCCCCCGGTTTCATTTTGTTTTGCTGGCCCGGGCCCCCCGACATGCAACAGGTCCGGCACTGATTGGAGCCGGTCGGACTGGACCTCGACTATGTGACCCCTCCCTTACTCGGAGGCTGGATCCGCCGTTGGTCATAGGTATCACTAAAATATCACCGTTAAAATAAAAAGAAATAGAGCACCCTACAAAACGAAATTAAATCCCACCAGAAACATTTCATGTAAGCTAAGCTTGCCAAGACTCAGAGTATTACCCTTTCGCTGTTAAAAAGTTATCCAGTTCTAAAGTAGTTGTAGAGCCAATCCCTTTCGTCTTGGTAAAAATGTATGGCTTGACCAGTTGACCGTTAGACCAGTGACTTAATTTTTTACCAGCTGCTATCTGCAGTGACAGTGGTCACCGATAGAATAGTCACCGTAACACATTTTGACACATCTTTTTGTATCTACATTTCTATGATTGCGGTCAAATTGATAATCATTTAAAAGCCCATACGACAATAGAGATCTTTGCTGAAAACGCTTACAAATTCTATAAACGGATATGCTCGGAGTAGGCCGCTATAAAGTATCCTACCATCTTATGGTAGGCCTTTGTTGTAAGATCCCCGGGATCCTTCCATCCTACGGGAACTCTACTCTATAGGAAACCGAAGAAAACCATTTTGTCTATGACGTGTATGACGTGACGTTTCTTTCTGTGTTTATTCTGTGGTTTATTATCTGTTGCGAGCGTCATGTATTGAGAGAATTTTCCGGATTTTTTACTGTTTCTCCAAGATATTCGTTTTCCTGCAAAGACAAAAGAAAGTTAAAACATCAAACCGTTACTGGAATCCTTGATATTAACTCAAAATGGTCGACTACAGCAAGTGGAAGGACATAGAAGTAAGTACTTATTGCATACCATTCAAAATTAGCCCCACCGTTGTTTATACTTCTACGATAACCTAGATTGACATTTTAGATATCCGATGATGAAGACGAGACCCACCCTAATATCGACACTCCGTCGCTATTCCGCTGGCGACACCAAGCGCGTGTCGAGCGCATGGAGGAGCGGCGTAAAGAGAGAGATGACCACGTCCAAAAAAAGACCGAAAACTTCAGATTGATAAACGAAACTAGGAAAAAAATCAGTGAAACAGGCCCCGACAGTCCCGATCTTGATTCTTTAAAGAAAGCATTAGCTGATCTAGAAAAAGAAGAGAAACAATTAAAACAAAAAGAAGATGATCTTAAGAAGAAAGACCGACAAACCCCGTGGAATGTGGACACGATCAGTGAGCCGGGCTTCACCAAAACCGTCATCAACACCAAGCCCATCAGACCCAAGGATGAGAACATGACTGAGGAGGAGAAAGAAGCCAAGATGAAGAAGTTTATCAAAGAAAATGAAAAGATTCTGAAGCAGTTTGGTATGCTGCGGCGTTATGAGGACTCGCGATCGTTTTTACAGGAGCACAGTCAACTGGTGTGTGAGGAAACGGCCAACTACCTTGTCATCTGGTGCATCAACTTGGAAATGGAAGAGGTCAGTAGTATGCTGCATTTGTGCAATGTAATGTTGTTATCAATTTGCTTGGAATCTATGTTGTTGAGAAATTATTATTTTTGTATAATTATTATGATTTTCACTATATTTATTTTGTCTATTTTTGGTTATTTTCAGAAACATGATTTGATGGCTCATGTAGCTCACCAAACTATCTGCATGCAGTACATACTGGAGTTGTCCAAACAACTGGATGTGGACCCCAGGGCTTGTGTCAGCTCTTTCTTCTCAAAGTAAATCACTTTAAGAGTTTCATTGCTGTTTTTTTAACACTTTAAGATCCAATGTTTTAAATATACCTGATTTTCAGGATTCAAATTGCAGAGAAGACATACAAAGACTCCTTTGATGATGAATTGGAGCAGTTTAAGGCAAGGATCAAGAAGCGAGCTGCTGAAAAAATTAATGAGGCTATCAGAGAGCAGGAGGAAGAGGAACGGAAGGCCAGGCTGGGACCCGGTGGACTGGACCCTGTTGAGGTGTATGAGGAGCTACCTGATGTAAGTAGCTAGGTTTTAAATGATTGTTAGTACTCTAGGTTAAACTTATTTCTTAAATATAGTATGCCACGTTGTGGCTCAAATTATTTACAAATCAAGTCATTAGTGTTACTTTGACTAACATTTTTGCATGGCCATTACTACAGGAATTGAAGAAATGCTTTGATGCCCAAGATGTGCCACTGCTCCAAGCAACAATTGCTAAAATGCCTGAGCAAGAAGCCATCTACTTCATGAAGAGGTGTGTGGATGCTGGACTTTGGGTACCCGGCAAGAACGGTGATGATGAACCTACCATGAAGGAGAATGCTGCGGGCTCCTCACAGCCTGCCGGTGATGCCCCCAACCCCATCTCAGCAAGCACTGATGATCTCGACTGAGACACAGTCAAAGCCTGCTAGTATTTAGGTATAAGTCTGCTGAAGATCATTTAAATGCTAGAATGAGAATTTTGGCGTTTTCCATTATGACATATTATGGATATAAGGAGTTTATTTAGTATTAATTTTGTATCTTCAAATTAAAAGTGAGTTCTGTTAACTGAGAATGCATAATACCTGTTGTGTTGGATATCTACAAGAATGAAATGTTTTAAGTGCCGCCATGAATCACTTGTCACTACAATAATTTGTAAAACTCCGAAGTGCTGTTGAATTAATATTTTATCACGCAGTTTATAGTAAGCGTCAAACTTTATGGCGGCTCTGAAGTGCGCTACTCGGTGCGCAGTACCGCACCCGTCACCCCTGCTGGCACATGTTACTGCGCAGCGACTCGCCTCATGTTTCGAGCCGCCATAAAGATTGCATCGGACTGTACTATTTTACTAACAGCAAGTTTACCCCCTATGAGATTTTACAATATAATAAGATGTCTCTAAAAATATTTTATTTGTTACTTACATGCCCATTACCTGTTTAATCGCGATCAATAGTCATGTTGTTGCCCATTGTAATTATTGGTTTACAGTAGGTACAACCCTGCCAAGCTATCGAACTACGATCATGCTATAGCCTCCTTATCGGCATGGCGTAAAACTTCTTGAGCAACATTAGCACCTGCATATTACATTACCTATGTCAAAATCTTACTACGATTGCCATGCACGGCAACTAAATACCTACGTGATTATCAGCACGATCCTTTTACCCTTTATCGCAGCTGAGTTCTATGGAAATCAGTTTATAGCTAATTATTATGAAAGACAAATATGTGCCCAATAATAGACCACACGGGCTCTATTGATCATTCACTGAGAGGGGCGACCAAAATAAAATTGGTACCCTATGGAGTCCTCTTGCTTACTGCTACTTATCGTGATTTAGAAATCATTGTTTTATACTGGACAATTCATTTCTATTATTATTGCCAGACTCAAATTCACATTACACTTGCATGAAAGACTGAATTCAGACTCGCACACAATACCAAAAAAAAAATTTTTTGCGTCGAGCATGTAGGTTAGATTAAAATGTAGATCTTTTTAATGTAACTGGGGACACAGGCGTGCCCCCGCCAAGACGAGCCAAGCGAAGTGCAAGGAAGGCACTACCTACCTTTTCTCGAAGCGTTTCGTCTTGTTTTTAGAATTTTATTTCCAATCCTGCATATATTTGAAAAAGTAAAGAACAGATCGATACATGTTGTTTTCATATAACTCTTGGTTTACGCGACCCACGCCAGTAAAGCTCCCAGTCGGCATGATTGTTTCCGACATCTTCAGCTATCATCGTCATATTTCAGCCAATTTGCACAAAACCTTAGTGTACCATACACCTAAACCTCCGTCCATTGGTGAAATACCGTATGAAAATCCGTTCGGAAGTTTTTGAATTTATCGCGTTCAGACAGATGTGGCGGGGAACTTAGTTTTATAATATCTAGTGATATATAATTCTTCTGTACGTGTATATGTCACTGTACTAAACAGCTGAACCGATTTTCATGAAAATTGTTGTGTGTTTGAGGGTCTCTGGATGGTTTAGATTCACAATTTGACCTGTTAGGTGGAGCTACGATTAACTCTAGGAAACAGGACGTCAGTCCGGTCAGCTAGTTCTTAATAAATTGATTGCATAGCTGTTTCATATTGCGCCGTTCTGATTGGCTTACGCTTACTTTTAGTTGCCAAGGGCTTTGTCAACAATGGGGTGTTACATAAAATAAATGAGTATCTTTTTTTAAACTTGTACTTTTTATATAACAAAACTACAATAGGTGTATGAGAGAGGACGCGGCGGGGACGCTACGTGAGCACATGCGGTGGCAGTTGCGGCCGCCCCTCCAACTTGCTGTAGTCCAAGTGGAATTCCTTCGCCACCTGATGACAAATAACATTTTTTTTTTACACCATATAAATAATTTATCCAATGAGAACCAACTTTTTTTATTTTAGAAGTTACAAGAGACAGTTCCAAAAACGGACGCCATTCATGCAGGTTGATAGGATAAGCACATCGCTAATAGGCAGGCAAGAGAACGCAACATAAAAAAATCGCAATGATAGCTATACATACATACTAATTATAAAAGATAAACATGAGTTCTTGCCTTTCTCATAAGCTACTGATCTTGCAGTCCCTTCATGCTTTCTTATGATAAAAAACCTCATGACACATGCATATAGTGTATATCTAAATAAACGCCAATAGTACCTTACGCCAGTTGTGCGCGTCAAAGAAGTAATAGGTGCCGCGCTCGTACGTCGAGGTCTTCTCCACCATAGGCATGCCGGGCGCTTGAGAGATCCACACCTTTTCCTCCATGTGATACCGCCATTCTCGATTATAGCTGGAACAAACGTATAAAATTATAATATACTGTGTAAAAATAATTTACTTAGCATACTTATTGGGTCCATTTTCTTCTACAAATACCATTTTGCAGATCCTTTGGCAAAATCACTTCGTTCAACATGTTGAAGCATTTAATATCCGGTGTCAATGCAGCTGAATGAACATTGCTTTGCATTGCATTACCTACTACATCCAAAATTGGGCTATAGCCTAACTACCCTTTAGTTTCGAATAATTCGTTAATTTAGAAGGATCTCTCCCAGGTCAGTGAAACCCATATAAATACAATTTGTGAAGCTTGTCGAGTGGCGAGCTACTTCTCTTGTGCCGGCGACGCTGCTACCCGTCACCGATAAGGAGCATAGGGCAGGCCTGACGGATGGGCATCCCTCCACCTGTCGATCGTCAGAGCATTGTTGAACAAGAAGTCAAAACGTTGACAGGTGTTTGGGGTTTTTATTATTTGTTTACCTATCAACTTGATGAATAAGAATTTTCTGATGCTTTTGAGGAACTCATTTTTATCAAACTTTCTCAAACAAACTTATAATACAATAATATTTTGATGTCTTATCTACTTCGGAGTTTTGTATGTGCTGATTTTATCGCCCGTTAGTAGACGGACGAACCTAACCCCTTGATAATCAACTTGTTGCTATGGCTGATAGCCATGTGAAACATTGTAACATACAACTATGTAAAAACAATAAGATTGACTCACAGTTCGGCTGCCGCTGCGATTTGCAGCACGTCACCCACGAAACAGTAGAACAAATAAAATAAGAGGTCTTCCTTATATCGACTCAGTCGTAGAGGCGCCAGCTTTTCTCTAATTGAACCATTGATTAGATATTCGGGAGGCACATGATAATCCATATCTTGTGGTCTGAAACAAATTAATTTTCTGTTAGTTTTTCTGACCATAATTTCACAAAATCTATAGTTTTGTTATGCAGAAGAAAAAGCACTGAATGCCTGAATGATTGATTTGATGATTATTAGCAGACTATATTTTCATAAAATAATAAGTTACCTGCACGGCGTATCTGCCCAAGGGCCAGCAAAAGTGAGGTAAAGGTTGTCTGGTGAATTTAGGTTCAGTCCGAGCGCAGTGAGATCCTGCCCTAACGCCAGCGACACTAAACTGGGATCCGATTCCGCCGCGCGAATAAACGTCAACAGTCCCACGATACCAAACTGGTTCGGTATCATCGTCTCTGGTATATTCGTTACTTTACCTAAAACATTACACATTATTAACATACTGTCAGAACAAAAATACTATTTCTAATGGAATATTATCTGGACTATATATTAAAACTGCGATAACAAAAAATGCATGCATTTTAATATATTTCCAGCACTTATTTAGTATACACACCGTAGAATTCCGTATGTGCTCCTTGACTGATAACTTTAGGGACAAAAAAATTACATGTCAGGTGCAAATTCAGTTTAATTAACTATCTAAATCAAAATTCCACAGGTATAGAACGTTAAAATATGGCATGCATTAATTATAATAAACACACTTTGTGTTATTAATTAGAAATGCAGCACAATATTTCGTTCATTTGCAGGACATGACACTTGAAAAAATGCATTTCTGTGTTATTGAAACCAACATTATTGCGCTTTTTAGATTATAATTCTGAACCCAAAAGAAAAAAAGATTAAATTTTAGTGGACAAAAAATCTCATTAAGAAGGTAAACAGGCTTATATGTGTTGATATTTACCATCGGGTGAGGTCTGTATGCCTTTCCGGGGTTTGTCGTTGGTGTGGTTGCTGAAGTCGGGCGGGGGCGGCAGGGGCCCGGGCGGCGGGAGGGGAGCCGCGCCACCCGCACTCGAAGTGCCGGGAAGCGCCGGGAAGTCCTCCGACGACATCGTGAACTCTGACTGCTCCGATGTAGGCTGCTTCACCATACCCACTGCCACAAATTAACAACATCTAATTATACACTAGTACATACGTCATACATACATCAAATTCACACTTTTTTCCCATAGGGGTAGGCAGAAACTATAAAACGCCACCTGCTACCATCCTTACATACTCCTTTTGCTTCGTTTACGTTCATACATATATTCAGACACACGCACGGTGGTCGCGAGTGCGAGTACTACGTACGCACCAGACCTTTTTGAAGAATATCCATATTTTTTATATTAGAGGTAAAATTTGTTTGTTTGTTCGTAAGTACCAGTAGGATTTGAAAAAATCTATTTGCATTGGATAGCCCAATTCTTGATGCAGGTTATCGGCTATGTAACACCACGCTACGACCCTTAGGAGCCGAGCAAATAAAAAAAGTCTGAAAGAACGCTATGCGAAAACTTAGTAATAGCGCGGGCGGGCAATTGGATGCGACGCGGTGGGTTGGGGCCCAATAAATTATTATTATAAATGAATAGAATTGTATTTAATTTTATAAATTGCATTGTTATCTAAATTATGAAATTATTATTAGTATTTTTTATGTTATTGCTAATTACTAGATGTGTACTGCATGCTATAAATAAAACAAGATAGAAATCTAAATATTTGCTAAAAAATGCCGAATATAGTGAAACCTTAAGAAGATCCTAAGAACTTATGTTAGCTACCTAAATTCTTGCAAATAAATATATCATTCATCATTCAATAACGTCACAATTATGTCCTCTAGGGCGTCCCGGCGTTTTCTTGTAAATACCTTTTGTTAGTTGCCTTTCATTCATACACTAGTCAAGTATTTAATACAAAGATGCTGTGGCAACTACTTGCATCTAAAGCACTAATGAGCATCAGCACCTGTTGCTACTTTCACTAAATCCAACGATTGAAGCTCAAAAAAAGTTTGTTACTTTTCCATACTTTTTATATAAAAGAAAAGTAATAATCTCTCTCCTGCACCTTATTAGAGAATATACAAGTAAATTTTTATTTTCACTATTAAAGGGAAAAGGCTAACAACTACTGCTTGTTGCTCAAAAAAATTATGAACTCCAACAATTTTCTGCTACTGTTCAAACATCCGTTTCTGTCGCGGTCATGATGTGACGTCAACGTCATTTACCACAATACTGCTTTGTTTTACATCTGTTTTTTAGCCCCAAATCATAGGAATTATATTATTTTATCTACACCCATTCTATAAATCCTCTATAAAAGTTTCTGAAACAGTTAGCTTATTGCCAAAATTAAAACAACCAGTGTCATAGTAACCATTATATCATCCAAAGGATTGTTATAATGTTGTACTAAATTTCATTATGCAACTCTTTTGCTTTTCCGATCCCCAACCATTCTCTTCCCATCCTCCCCGGTCACCTGCTGACCCCCGCCCCGACCCACATTCACATTCTCGAACATACAGCCCATCCCTCTTGGAGGGCTACGGGCTATGGTCGTTTTAATGTTTTTAGGATTCATATCATGGGTTTAGAAAGTGTTGTATGGAACTGTTTATAATTAGGTATAAAAACACTCATGTGATACTATTATCACACTCGGCTTCGGCTCGTGTGATAAACCCACATTCGTGTTTTAATACCCTTTATTATACAACAGTTGCATAAATAACTATTTTGTGCTTTGTTTAAGCCCGGCAATGTCGAAGACAACGCGTTCGAGTTTGCGTTATTTAACATAAAATAAAGAATTGAAAAATAAGTAATGCAAAAAAAAGAAAGTATTACGTGCATATTCCCTATTGCCTAACACACCATCCATCACAATCTATTTCATTTATACCCGACTACGGAGAAGCAAAAAGGAGGGTTATGATTTTGACCGGTATGTATGCATGTATGTTCATTTGTTTCCTCATAACTGGGACAAATGGGGTATCGTTGCAAGCGTCTCCGTCGTCCGCTGGTTATAGGCGTGACAAGTGACGTTTCATTAAATTGAATATGGCGCCCTCTAGAGGACAAAAAGTCATGAACTTAAAAAAAAAGATTTTTTTAATGGTGCCGTATCAAATGAAAGGGCTTAATTAGCAAATTAAAAATCCGGAGTCACACGTAATAAATTCGATTTATCCCCTAACACGTGACTCCGGATTTTTTATTTGTCTGTCTGAGATGACTTGTTTATACCTTTATAGTTGACTTTTCCGTAGTTGGGTTTTGATAGTTCAACAACATTCATTGCGTTACATTGTTGAGCAGACACATTTTTCGCACATATGGAGCAATGGATTAGCAATATCCGCCAAAAGCTAGCTGGTTAGATCTTTTTTAGCATCTTATTTGTGGAGAAAAAACAATTATTTTTTTCATTTTTTTTTGTTTTTTTTGGCCTTGGTAATGTAACTAACCGTAAGGTTTAGAGCCGGGTGGCGGCGGCGCGGCGGCGGGGGCCTGGTCACCGGCCCCCCGCGCCGTGAGCGACGGAAACTCGCTGAGGTCCAGCAGCGGAGGCGTCGACGTATCGCCGCCCTCGCCGAACACCGAGTGGTAGTTGCTGCTAGTGTTGAACCGGGACAGGTTGCCCATACTCGACTGGAGACAACAATCACACACATATCACTCAAACTTGAAAACTGAGGTGAAAAATGAATGTGGATTGCGAGACCCCACTAAAAAGACTTTATACAGGGAGCACTAAAACCAGAATTTTTTGCTACTTCTTAGTTCACATGAACAATAAAATTACGAAATAAAGCGCTGAAACTCAGAATCAACTCTATTTGAATACAAATATTGACCCAAATCTTGCTTAGTTTCTTTGAAAACCAAAGTAGGTAGACACAATTGATGTTTCAATAACCCTTTTTATGGTTATTTCTTAGCAATTCAGTAGAGGACTTTTTAGAGAATACATATGCATTAAACATGTTTGGGATTTTGCATATTCTAATTATGAAATGACTCACAAATTATTTTGACAAAGCAATTTAATCAATAAATTGTTCTGTACTACTCTCACAAAGATTGAAGAGAATTCCATTCCAATTATTCACTGTAGGTAAGCAGTAATTGTTTTTTTCTCCTCTACCCACATTTATAAATTATGACAGTCATACAAATAAAAATTCAGATTCTCACCATGGAATTTGAGTTAGGCTGCGATAGCGCGTTTGGTATGGGTACCCTACGGTCGGCAAACGCACGCTGGCCGAATAGTGTGGATCGCGATGCCATAGAGGGCGGAGCGCCCCCGGGCATGGCGGTGGAGTTCCGGCCGGGCGACAGTGCGCCTCCGAACGTGGGCGTCACATGGCCCGATACGCCGCCCACCAGGCCCGAGCTCACGCGACCGCCCACACCGCCGCTCGCTAGGCTTCTAGGTGCTTGTTGAAAATTCAAGTTTGCCATAACCTGCAATATAAATAACCCCAAAGTTTCATATGTGAAATCTTAGCACCACATTTCTCACACTACAATTTGAACAATACAGTTTACGCTTTACTGAATAATCTTTATCTAGGCTACCTACATGTTCTAGTCAGTGACCAACTCAGCAAATATCTTACAATTAAATGGATATTTTACTAGAATTTCAAGAACTATTATGTATTTGTGAAGCTAGATAGTGTAGTAATTACTGTGTCAATTTATAGTTTTTATTAAACAAAGCAATTCTAAAATAGCATAATCATATGAAAAACTAACTATTGTTTACAAAGTGCTGTTCACACCAATTAAATATCTAAAAGCAATAGTTTTCCTTGAGACAGCCAGTCTCTTTGGTGTCTACTGAATTAACTATGAAGATCATGATTGTGTTTGGAATATCTGTCACACATATCTATGTTTATTAATAGACTGTTATTCCAATGATGGTCACTTAATGATTGAGAGGTGATGATGAGAATTTTCTCATTATTTGGAAGTCTGAATAATACAAGAATTAATACATTCACATGAATACTAACATTTCATACAAAGAACTAAAGAAAGTCTGTTTCAAATGTCTTCCAACTTCATATATTTTCAATACCCACTTTCCAATATCTTGGCTGGACATGAGTGTATTGCATTCAGCTATGTAAGGCATTTACTTGAGCTAAGTAAACCCTAAATGGAAAATATTTTAATTTATTTTTTTGCCATTTTCTCTACAGATTTCACAGGACAAGGTATATGGTAGGTCAAAACAACTCATAGTGAATTGATATAGTCATTCAAGTTAAAGCCACAAAAATAGAACCTGTAACAGTTGTTTAAGTAACGACCAATGTTATTTTGAATACATCAGGGGTTTTCAGTAAAATATACAATACCTTACGGTAAAACTTTGTGTTGACTTCAATAACTAACTTGTGTTTATGAAACGAGACCAAATGAATTTCATACATACGCATTGAGGTGTTTAATACAGAGATAGGAACACAAGATAACGTTGGCTAATAACAACAAATGAAGTAGGTATCATACATTTTATCAGTATTTTAACATGGTTTGGTTATTCGTCCCCTGTCAAACAATGGCGACCCCTGTTTTTGGTACACTCGATTCTTCAAAAATTACAAATTTTTACCTAATGTGTCGACGTCAGTCCTTGTTCCACTATTTCAATACCAGTATAAATGGTTCATAATCGAGTATTCTCTGCAGGAACAAATAAATTCACTCCAATGAAATAAACAAAAGTTTGTTGACTGTCCAATTTAGACGACGATTTTTATGCATTCAAAATTTTTAAGACGTACTAAAAAGATGCTCAAGACCGTCTATGCATGAAACACTGCTATAAAACGCTGAAAACTTTATACATCTTTACATCACTTATAAATATTTTAACAATTTCACTCAGTTTTGTCGAACGCCACATTACCCTAAACAACTGGCGGCCATATTGTTGAAAGCGGACGGAAAACTGTAACAATTTTCGGTCTAGTAACTTATTTATCAACTGCACGAGCCACGTTGAAAAGGGGAAATCAAGACAACATGTCAATTTTTGTTTTAAATTTTAATATTATTTATAAATGTCGACTTTTCTGTAATTTAGAAAATCATACACAATTTAATTAAATAGTTTTTAGTTTGACTCTTGGGGGTAGACAACACTCAATTTAATTACCACACGTAAATAAAAATTAAAATCTCGAGGAAGAAAAATAAATACTATTTTAGTCTATGATTCCCAATAAAATAATTTCACGTGGCCGTGGGCACTCCGGCACACAACATTCAATGGGCTATTTTACGCAACATTTTTATTTATTTACTGTTAGTTCTGAAAAACGTAAAAAAAAAGATAATTTTGCCAACGTGAAACGTCATTTGTGTGCAGCAGCAGCAGTGCTCGCAAGATAAGTCTGCGCGCGGCTGAAATCGGAACTAATCGTATGCTGCAATGCGGCTGTCTTGTCGTTTGGTCAAACTAAGTATTTATAAATATAGATCTTATAATATATTTTAATTATATCAGTAATGAGCACGCCAACAGTACGCACAGACTTATCTTGCATAGACTCTAGACAAGAACTGTTCAAAAAAATTTGACGTGTCAGTGTTAGCAAATGAATAAAATATCTAAAGCAGTATTTTTTTTTAACAGTAAAAAACAGTATGTCCCTATGTTTTCGTTTTGATGAAACATTATCTTTGTAAGCACTAGAACCCTCAAAAAATGCTCAAAATTGCCTGTTTAGACCGCTGTCAACAGAAGCCTAGTGTACAAATTTGACAAGTATTTTAATGAAAAAAGAAAAACATAGGGACACAGTATACCAGATGACATTTTTAACGGTCTCGAAAAAAAATGGGTATATTAGGTGAACGGAGTAGAAGCTTAGGGCATACCTAGTTTTTTTTCCACAGCTTAGAAAGAATTATGACTTTTTACTTAGTCAGATCTGCGGCTGTCCTTATCGGCCGAACGCCGAGTGCTCACGACAGCGATAGTTTCAAAAGTGAGTGACTTTTTACCCGCGTTTCCTCTCAAGAATAGCACTTCACCCGAGACATCGTTTGCGTGTATTTCGTATCTTCCCCTACAAATTTCAGTTACAGCTTTTTGTCTCATTAGGGGTGAATTTTCGAAAAACCTCTTTTCTGTCAAAAGTACCGACCCGATTTTTAAGTTATTCATACCGCGCGTGAAGATTCTTTCATTGGTAAGGGGTAATTTGTCAAAAACTAATAATGACAATTTATTCGTTTAAAGTTTCAAATAAAAGAATAAGATTTTTACCCCCGTAAAGGTTGAATTTCCAAAAAGCCTTTTTGAAGATGATACATTTCGGTCAAATTAATAAAGCAATTCGTTGTGTAGTGTAACCAATGATTCTCACAGAATAAATATAAATAAAATAGCTAATATGGAAGGCGGAAAACCGGGTGTTGTGACCCAAGCAGTGGAATGTGGATTGGCTAAAGGCTGAATTGAATATTTGTTAATTGATCGAAATAGTAAAGAACAGCATTACATACTTTGTAATATGTTTACTTTGTAATATGTTGAGAAGAAAGTACGTAATTTATTCATGTGAACATTGTTAGGTTCCCAACAGAATAAATTAAGCACGACACTACTTGACTAAACTGTTTATGGTATGGAGTGAAAATTTTATATTACTTGGTAACACCGGGATCATATGATTGTTCAATGAAGAAGCACGTCTGATAGGCGTCGACTTACTTCTTTGGGCCAGTTTTTAGTTTTCTGGCTCTTTATCGGTTGTTTTTCGTGTTAGTGGTGCTAAATATTAACCTACAGCCATGGCGCTTAGCGATGCAGATGTCCAAAAGCAGGTATGTGAATGAAATTTAGCAGCAGCGTAAATCTGTCGACATGGATTTGTCAGAATAATTGATCCAAAATGAGGCACTTTTGCCGACTCTGTTCCAAATTGCTTTTTAAGTCATAATGAACTTTAAGTCCGTCTTACTCTTAAATACTGGTTTGTCTTAATGAAAAATGGCATTATTTGTTATTAGATCAAGCACATGATGGCCTTCATCGAGCAAGAGGCCAATGAAAAGGCTGAGGAAATCGATGCTAAGGCCGAGGAGGAGTTCAACATCGAAAAGGGCCGTCTGGTGCAGCAGCAGCGGCTGAAGATCATGGAGTACTACGAGAAGAAGGAGAAGCAGGTTGAACTCCAGAAAAAGATGTAGGTCCCTCTTTGTAAAAGTATTACACAGCTATCCCAGTATGAAACACTTGCTTGTCTCTGATGATCAGCTTGAACTCTTCATACATTGATGAAATGGTTGGTTATATCATTTTGTTTCGTGTCATCTTACCCTGGCAGTCATGAATGAAACTGCACATTACCGAAGCATCCAAAAACAAGACTTCTCATAGTATCTTGTTCTATTGCATTGAACTCTATCCTACAATTATTTTCCTGTATCACATGTTATAATTGCATTCATGTATTTGAGATCAATTACTTAGAACCAAATAAAGTTCTAAGTCATTGAACATGGCCTTGAATGGTAGTTAAGTATTGAGACTAATCCAGAAGTATTACATAAATGAAGACTTTCATTTGATAAATAGCAGATCTTTACAATCAATAAGATATAGAATCTTCTGTCACATATAGTAATCTTTCTCAATCAGGACTATTCACCATCTCCTTTCAGTCAGTACAATTAATAAGTTTATTAAAATCTATAATGAATTATTAAATATGTTGCACACATCACCCTGATCATTCTCCTGAATTTTTATCAAATTACCCAATTTTATTTGTGGGTCATGTGACCAGTTAAATCTAACTTTATTAATAAAGTCCTAATTCTTATGTGATACAAATCAATGAATTCTCTATCATATAAACTACACTATTTTATTGTAAATGAAATGTTTTTGTGTGGTAGTTCTTTTCATTTACTTTGACTTTGTAGTGAAATAAGATTGTCACATGACCAGACCATAAACAATATTAGTAGTCATGTTAAATTCAGAATGGTATCTAACACTTGTTTTCAAGAGATTCAAACAAATTCATTCTACAGAAGAATGCAATTTCTATATTTGAAATATGATTTAAGTAGTTCACATTTTTTTCTTCATGTAAGTCTAACATGTAGTTCCGCACAGAATAAAGTGATAACAATGATTACACAAAGTTATCTTAGTTGATAAGGCTTAAAATTAGAAAATAGGTATAGGTTTTAATTTTTTTATTAATGTTATATGTTGGCTTTTTTTTAATATATGGTTTGATTGGAAAGGGGATTAACCTAAATGTTTTTAGCAGGGCAAAAAAATTTAGAAGTCCATCATCAAAACTGCCACAGCTGAATCTTAGGCTGTTTTATATGGTGTATTTTGAATAGTTAGAATAAGTACTGCTATGTTTAGCAAATTAAACTAACAAATTTAAAAATTATATAAGGAAGATGCTGCAACAGGCAGTAGGATGATAGGTACATCATCCTCCTGCCTTTATTGCAATTTATTTGAGATGACAGCACAGTTTTTCTTCCCATACTGTAGCGGTTAAGGCGAAAGCGTCAGGTAGCAAGTCAATCAAAGTACAACCTGCCACTGACGTAAAAATTGCAAAAAACATAAGAATTTTTTAATTTTGCACGATAGCTTGGAATAATAAATAATCTTTTTATCTATTCTTTGGTCTGCCTCTTTTCTTTAAAAAATGCCAATAAGTCGCCTTTTACATACACGCCAGGTAGCGACAACAGTCCTTATGTGGAAGGAAGGTTCATTGACCTCTATAGCATATCATACGCATTATAGATTCGCAAGAAAATAGGTCACTGTGACGTATTTACAATGGCGTAGTGATCTGGCACTACATAAGTACTTACTGTTAAAGAACCTCTGAGATCTTGTATGTTTCTTGTACTTGTACACTTGGCAACATAATCTGTTTTCAAAATAATAATTTAACAAACAAAAGACTAACGCGATCTTACATTTATTGTCACTTGAACTACTCAAGATTGTTATTTTAAATTAACTCCCTCTTTTCTTTGTAATCTTTGAAATGTAAATAAATACCAATACAAGCAAAAAAAGTTAAGTTTGTAGATATTAGGTCTAAGACATTGATATACTTTGAAGTCACAAATCATGCTGCTAGGGTGAGCATCCCTCCGGATTTGTCTAGACATGTCCAGCCTTGTCATTTGCTCGGACTTTTAGGGATAAAGGAAAAATAATAACGATCAATCAATACTGAAAAAAACTGGCCAAGTGCACGCCGGACCACGCACAGTGAAGGGTTCCGTAGTTGGGATAAATTTTTCCCAAGAACAAACTAAACATTGTAGTTCTCCAATATATCGATAAACGTCAGGGGCATTTCTCCAACTGCGATTAATGCAATAGTTTGTAATCGCATTATTATTTTTTGTACAAATTAACCATTTTCGGACTTTTTCCTCAACTTGTGCTGTGAGAGATAGGTTTTGATTTAAATATGACGTATAAATGACCGTGTTTTTGTATTGTGTTGACTTAGATGCTTGATTTTTTTATAATTCCAAGGGACCGTAGACCTATATATACCTACGTATTTGATGTTAATCTCAACTTGATACATCCAAGCTTTCCTGAGAAAAAAGGGTTTTGACAGACTGACTGACAGACGACCGGACAACGAAGTGCTCCTATACGCGTTTTTTACCTTTTGAGGTACCAACGGAACCCTTATAACCCTCCTTTTTGCTGCGCCGTAGTTGGGTATAAAATTATAAGTAAAATTTCCGTCTTTTTGTCAGGACTTTTTCAAATTTCCGAAGTCAATGTCAAATAATATATTCCAAATAGGTACTTAAAAGGCACTTTTGAACGTCAAAATTTACAAAAAGATAGAATTGATTGTAGTCGCCCCTTACAAAAGGTACTTTTCGTATTGAGAAGAATGGGCAAGAAACTGCAAATAGTAACTCTACTAATACCTACTGATCCACAACAAAACATACGAACTTCGTAACTTATGGTCAATTGAGTACATTCCAACTCTTGTTTGACAGCCAATCTTCTAACATGCTGAACCAGGCCCGTCTGAGGGTGCTTAAAGTACGTGAAGACCACGTACGCAACCTCTTGGACGAGGCCCGCAAGCGCCTGGCTGAGGTACCCAAGGATCAGAAGTTGTACGCTGATCTGTTGAACGCCCTCACCGTGCAGGCCCTCTTCCAGGTTTGTACCACTCTACTTACTACTTACTAGACCATCCACTGTCAATATTATCTTATTTCATATCATTCATGAATACGACCATTGAGCGAGCGGGCATCACATTTTGATTCGTATCCCCATTATTACCGCAACTCGGGACATGCCCATAAAACAATTTCGCAAATAATAGTATTGAAAATTTAAAAGCCAAATAAGTTTGGTAACACCTACTTCTATAGCTTTAAGCCTGTAATCCCCAAAAGTTTGGCAGAGGTACTCTCACATTTCACCACAATTATGAAAGCTAAACATTTTCGACACATTGGAACCAATTTAACCCCATATTTCAGCTGATGGAGCCCGCAGTAACGCTCCGCGTGCGTCAGGCTGACAAATCCCTGGTCGAGTCTGTCCTCGGCAAAGCCCAGTCTGATTATAAGGCTAAGATCAAGAAGGACACCACCCTGAAAGTCGACGCTGACAACTGGCTGTCACCTGACACCTGTGGCGGGATTGAACTTGTCGCTCTCAAGGGCCGCATCAAGGTATGAAAACTTGATATCTTCTTTTGCACTTACATATTTTGCAGAAATCCTCAGGCGTCCGTGATACGTAAGACATAATAATATGAATGTAACGAAATAACTTATTATATTGTTAATAAAATTAAAAACAAATGAACAGTAGGTAGTCTAAAGGTAAACATTGACTTACCCTAGCTTGATTTCTGTTTCGCTCATACCGTATGGAACCACGCTTTACCATCACTGTAACTATATTTAATAATTATTTTTTTAAATTACGTGATCAGATTTGTTAGTGAATCTTGCACTGATGAAGTGAAACTTATATTTGAGTAATATTATAGTGGAACGGTCACGCATGATAAGCTATATTGTTTAGCTACACCTAGGAGTGTGAGAATAATTATGTTGTTCGTGCATGTTTGTCGTAATAAGGCAGTGTCGAAGTAATGTGTGTTTGTTCAGATCTGCAACACCCTGGAGTCTCGCCTGGAGCTAATAGCTCAGCAGCTGTTGCCGGAGATCCGTACTGCCCTCTTCGGCCACAACCCTAACCGTAAATTCACCGACTAAACCCTTACCGGTGACTCTTATTCACACTTGTTACTACTAACAATTTATTTAAAGTTCATAATTTGTAGAGCTAAAATAATATTATAATAAGTGTTTTCCTTTGCCTAATTAATTATATCGTAATAATGCGTACAATTTTATCGCTGTTTAGAATGTAATCTGATAAGTGGTCCCGTTGAGTCGCCAGAAAATGTACAACTGACAATGTGGGATCATGTGAGTTTCTGATTTCTGGGAATCGTACCACCAAATAGCTTGTAATCTATACTGTGCATTAGTTTCGCCTGCTTCAATAATGTCAACACCTACTTACTGAGCATAAAATATTTTATCATAACAATTCATTCGTATAGCATAATGTTATATGTATTTTAGAGGACGTAGTTTATAGGATTTGGAGACGGTTTAATTAAGATGTTACCATTTATTAGGTCATGCAAATAACAATTTCCTAAAGTTGATACTGTTGAAACTGGACTTCGCAGCAACTCGTCCCGCAGTATTACTCTAGCACAAGAACACACAATGGTAGATGGGCGTTACTACTATGTGAAACATATAATTGTATTTTAATAATCTTCCTTCTATGTATTATGATCGTTGTTACTGAATGTTCTGGATAAATATTGTTCGTCTGTACCATTCATGTTATCGGTAAGGAATCCTTGAGGGCTGTAAGGTTGTCGTGTGACAGCAGCATCCCACGCTATGTTCACTCAAATCGATGTAAAGATTTGACTGTGCGCAGTGTGGCGTGACACTTGAACCTTGCAGCACAGCAACACATTCCTACTTGTGTTTATCCGGACAATCTAACATTCTGACTTGCTTTTGACAGTGGCTATACAGAGCACCATAGCTCTTGCTACCTACTATATGTTATTCCCATACAGCACTGTTAAAATCTTTATGTAAATATATAGATGTGTTGAAAATGGTCTTTCATTTTAAATTAATACAGTATACCTAAATTATAGAAAAACAATCAATAAACCACATGGAGTAATCAGTATTTATTTCATGGCACATGTAGATGATTCAATAAACTACACAACAATATCATTATTTATATTCAATAGTAAACAAGTAATATAAGGTACCTAATTGGACAATAATATTATCGGCATCAAAAAACTAATCTCTCAGCGTAAGTGCCATTTTAATAGCCGTTTGTTATTTATTTTTAAAACCACTTCAATGGTTAAGTCTTAAACATAAATAGTATTTTTAGACATTCATTTAGTACCACATTTACAGGATAAAATATTCTATCACTTGAAATAAATGATGTGTCGAGTCAAGATTGGGCCGTAAGGAAAAAAATGCTTGATAAAAAAATCATAAGAAACAACATTTTTTCAATCCTTACAATTAATCACAACTATAACCGAGTTTAGAAGTTATTTTAGAGGCCATACCCTGTAGTTTACAGCACAATGAAGAATTTAAGGACTACACAATCAAAAATAGTGCACCATTCAGTTAGGCTTTGAATGTAATGGCAGTAAAATTATAGTCAGTGAACTAATTCTGTAGGGCAGAGCTCAGTCTTAATGCCCTTTGCCTAGACTGCTCAGTGTAAAGTTCCTCGTTGAAGGTGCTGCCACAGACAATAGATTAATTAATTACTAAATACCTAAGTTGAGCTTAGTAAATTCTTCTCAATATCATAAGCTAAGTCACAGCAACGATTCAAATTCTAACTACTTTAGGACGAACAACACCAACATAGGTCTTGTTTACACTGTGCGAGTTCGAATAATGCAGTTTACATAGATGGCGCAGTTCACGCGCGTCTTATTTTTATAACTTCATAGGATGCAAATTACAACAGCAAATGAGAAATTGTTTCATCACAGTAGGTACCTATCCAGCAAGCTGACTTTAACATTCACTCGCACATTATAAACAGACCACCCTTTGAACGCCACGGCGGCGGCGCGGGCGCCGCGTGCTAAGCCACAGAATTTTAAGAGGTTCCATTTTTAAGATATACAATACAGGTAGATAATTTAAGTACTTATCTTTGTTTTGTAATTTCGTGAACCGTATTTTATGTCGGCTATTGGTGCGGTTACTTTGATTTTTTTCTCGGCAGAATTTAGCCGACGGCGTTCAAAAGGTTTAAAAATAATTTTAATGCGCTTTACACGACAAGATGTGAGACATCAGGTGTATAGGCTGGCAGATATCTTGGCACACGCGCCTCATCCCGGCGACGTGCGCCCCTGTCCACGGCCAGACTGATAGTGCCAGCTTCCTTCACACCGTTTGACTTGGCCCTGCGCTGGGACGGCATGATGGCGGCTCGAAGACTCTTGCGTTTCTGAAAAGTTTAAATGTTCACCCAACTGTCCCTGTACACCACAGAGAAGTAAACAAGTGGAGCTATAATGCGAAACAAAATAACGCGTACTGAATTGATGTCACTGGCCATGCAGATAAATCTGAAAAACTCGTTAAATCATAAAGTTGATTAAAATTCTATGTTCAAGGGTAGTCTTTATGTCTCCATTCATTTACTAATCTGTGCTGTACAGTCACGAATAAAACATAAATAACACAATGACATCTACTTACAACAGCAATAGACTATTACCGTGTCCAGCGAGTTGGTGTACAAGCTCCACAAAGCAGCGGGGACTTATTGTGATCAAAATTAACAATGTACATGAACATGAAAAGTGTTTATTCTGATTATAAGTTAAATATTGGTCGTTAACAATATTTTGATGTCTACATCGGGGATGGCGAACCTTAATAAGCAGACTAACACTAAAATGAGTATTCTACAAATTATCTTAAAAAGATATGTTATTTATTTAGTATTGAGTAAGTAATAAAATTGGGTTTGACTATAAAAATATTTGAGTAGCAATGGTTCGCAATCCCTGAGCTACATACAAGTGCGTATCAGTCGTCTATGGGCACCGGGCCACGGCTTTATATTTTACTCTCTAACTGCTGTTTGACGTTATCGCAGTGGTCCACATCCACGGCTTCTGCCTTTACTCTGTTTACCTCGACAGCTCCGCGCCACCGGTCGGCGGCATGGCGTGCGATCTCCATCCTCTTCTGCTTCTTGATCTGGTGTCGTTTGTACACCACCTCGATCACTATCAGTACTATGCCGCCTATTATACCCGCTAACACAAGTATGAACACCCCTGCCATGTTCTTCAAGCCTAATGTGTTCGGTGTCTTCTCGTTCTCTTCGCAGTTTAGCATGTTGTTTCGAAGGATCCATAGATTGTCCAGGGATTCCATTATACCGCCTGGAAGATACATGGAATATATTTTCATCTTTCAGTAAACAATTAGCCAGCAGACTCTTCATATAAAGATATAGGTACATACTTTCGTGAAAGTCCAATATAGCAAGCGTGACAAGGTCTGCCCAAGGAGAGCCCTTCTGTAATCCAACGCCATATCCCGAACGACCAAACAGTTCTCCAGCGGTCACTAGCTCACAATCCTGAGCGGCCTCGAATTCCAAGCGAGATGAGTCCCAAATGAATGCCATTAGTTTACTGCAACCATGTGGACCAGAATAAGTAAACAGGCGATTGAAAAACTAAGTTAAAAAACCTACTTCAATGTTCTAAACTACTTGTTCAATTTTGAGTTTTTCTCTGCATGGTCTAAATTGAACTACTAAAAAAAAAATCCATGGGTATTCTATGTTCTATTTCTACATTATTCTGCAACTACAGAAACAAAGTTTAGGATGAACCTACCCGTGCTTAACATCTTCGATAGCTTGCTCAGCATTATCATAATTATTAGCTTCCATCGTTCGGTACATATTCGACAATTCAACTTGTCGTCTAAAATACATATCAACAGCCGACCCCTTAACCGTGGCACACGTCAGATTCTCCATGGTATTGCGAAGCTAAAGATAATAAAAAATAAAGCATTAGCTACTGTCTAAGCTAGTCTATGCTTCTACGTTAGCCCGAAAATATTAATCAGTGAAGTTGTACCTCCCCCTCAAACTGCACCATCGAACAGTCCTAGGGAAATATTGCTATAATCAATTAATCTTGGTATGTGGTCTGATTGATGGATAGGTACTTGTTAGATAAGTGATTAACAATCAAGAATTTAACCCCCTGGTAACGCATTTATGGTTGCGTCACCTTTTTGACGATTTCCAAAAATCCCGAAACCTCACTGCATCTAACTAAACTAATAATTGATACATTATTAACTAATTAGGAATGATTTACGTACCCTGGCGTCATTGATTCCGGTGAGCTTGGTCTTAGGGCGTTCGAGCACGAGGAAGGCAGCCAGATTGGCCGTGTAGGAGGCAACGATGATCATTGCGAATCCTGCCCACACCATGCCGAGCACGCGTGCCGAGAAACTACGAGGAGTGCCTGAAACAGTAAGCACAATCGTACCAAGAACTTTGGTGTACGGTATCGCCAATCGGCATGCATGTCCTTCGAGTTGCCCAGAATGATACCCCCAGTTTTTAAAGCCTGATCAATTGAATCTGTTGGTATGTAAATCATATGATTGTCTCCTGCTTTCTAATTGCGTAACACATTTTTGTAAACGATTTAAGACTAATCTCTCTCATTTTGACAATTTTTTTTTAGAACTTATGATGCAATGGATTTTCAATCTGTTTCAAAACGATTCAGATTGTGATTGATCGTGTATTACGCAGGGACGAATACCCTAGTCCTATCCTTCCAGGATATCACGAAATAATAAACGCCGATTTTAATAGAATTGGTATAAGATATATTAGTAGTTACTAGTTGAACTCACCTTCACCAATGCCACTGTTCAGAAGCACGCCCCAAGCAAACCAGATAGCACTCGAAAGATTCAAAGCATCTTCTTCAGTCCCATCAATATTGGCCAGTTTGAATCGTCCGAAGGGAGAGAACCGATCGAGTAGGTACAGCACAAGAGCCACCACGTGGACTGATACCATCACCAGGATCCAGAGCGTGTTGGAAAACGGTTGCAAGAACGATACCAGCGTCGAAGAACGTGACGGCTGAAAACCATAAACGTTTCAGAAAGGCTTGGCATTATCAACACAAAAAAATAGCTCGCAGTAACTAAACACGTAATTTCAACAGTTTACGTAATGTGCTAACAGCCTGCAGCTGCTATTTTATTTGCGTAAAATGTGGTCAATATAAAGAATGTTACAAATATATCAGTGCTTCCCCTATAATAAAATAGCATGCAAATTATTTAAAATATAGGTAGATTTGAAATTACGAACTCGCAATAGAAAATTATTGAACCGAACCAATATTATAGCGCTTTCGAATAGACTAACTTCGGTGCAAAAATTCGGCAGAAATGAGTGTCCAGATATTGAGTCAATAGGTATAGGCCCTTATGTAGATAAATAATATTAATTAATAATTCCGGTTAAACCTCAGAAACCAGGCATAAGTATAATAAAATACCCAGTATACCCACCACAGGTAGGTAAGAGATTGCAACTATCGACTGATCTTCTAAGTTTAGATAGGTAGTTCAGTAAAATAAATTGGAGAGATGATTGGTCTGCTACAGTCGCAGCACTTGCAGCTAGGCTCAGTTAACTAGGGTCCAGCTATCTAATTGCGTAAAACGTTTTCGTAAACGATTCCAATGAATTTGTTACATTTTGACAGTTCAATTACATTCATTGCGTTTGTTTTTGTATATTTTACGTTGTTGAGCAGATTTTTTTTCCAACACAGAATTAATGGATTAGCAATTTGTTTCAAACCGATACAAATTGTGATAGATCGTGTATTACGCAATTAGGGTGTAGACCATCAATAAAAATGAAGACAACACTCTCTCGTCTCATAGCCTTACAATATTTTTGTATAATTGGAACCATCCCCATACCAACCTCTTTTTATAAGCTTCAATGAAAATAAGCTAACAACATGGCCATTACACATGGCAAAAATCGTGATTGATGCCATTATTAGGTATTTTACTTTTAAATTTATTTATTTTTTTGCATAACATTGGCTTTTATTTTTTTGCTTAGCTTAATTCTGCCAGTAGGTACCTTTTATCAGTATATTCAAACTTCAAACACATCCTTTTTCAAAATTCACTGGAAATTAATAAGCCAATACGTGTTATATTCAAACAATAATGAATTACGCTCCTCTCAAAATAATAGCAAATAATTATTACCAAACATATATGTATGTATAAGTATGGAAATCTGTTAACTTCCATAGTTACATACCTTTTTCTCTAAAATGGTAATACCTTGATATTTGAATGGCTTACTAAATTCAATAAACTCGGCCCGTTCAGGATTAATTGTCAAAGGAGCCACTATCATGTCTGCACGTTCATACACCAATTCTCCTGAAAATGTAGCAACGTTTTAATTTAATTCTTCACCGTGTCGATGGCACAACGGTGTATAAAATTTTACTGGCCCCAAACTACGCCACTTCCACAGCATCGTCGCCGTCGGTGGCAGCGCAGAGGTCGCTATGGCTGTATTTTTTTGGGGCACATGGTGCAAAATTTGCGCCACAATTTAATGTACGCACGGCTACATATCAAGCTATACATTTCCAGTTTAAGCTAAGCTCTCATTGTACGGAAATCCTATACAATGCGAGATCAGCTTATACTGGTAATATATAGCTTGATATGTAGCCGTGTGTACCAAATTGATAAACACGTTCTTCGTGTATGTTTATGTAACTAGGTAACTTTTTTTGACATTGGAACACCTTCAAAAGGCGCCCGGCCTTTGGGGGGACCGGGGAATGTGCACCGAAGACACTGTTAGGTCGCATCTCTGGGGAGACTGTTAAGGGTTAATTGTTAAGGGTCCTTGAGTTAATGTAATGTACAGGTAATGTACCCGTCACATAGCCCTTATTTACGCATTCTGTAAATCTAACTAAGATAATGCTGTGAAACGACTTTTATTAATGACGTAAAAAATCGCGGCAGCGCGCAATGAACGCACACAAAACATTGTGCATGCACAGTACAGTAGATATATAGCAATATCTTTCAAAATGATTCAGATTGTGATTGATCGTGTGTTACGCAATTAGCATGCAGGTATGGTCCAGTACAAAAAATGATCACAATCACGGGGAGTAGGTTGACACCCGCCATCTCGGCCCGGATACCTACTCACCTATAAGCCCTGTCCATTCCTTCTTGGCTCCAGGCTGAGAAAAGTTACGTATAATATAGTTTCCGAATTGCCCATCAGGTGACAGAGCTAGAGAATAGGTGAAGTTGATCGCCTTTGATAGATGTTTTAGGAGATCCATGCAGAAACCCTTGCAGCAGTAAAGTTCGTCTGAAATATAGTAAAATAATTCGGTTATACACAAAGATTTAAATCATCATACATATGGTAGTTCCTGAATCTATACCAGACACTCAAGCCTAAGATATAAATATGCGTCTACATAGAGATAGTCAAAGCTGTGGACTCGTCGAATAAAATAGCGTCCACCAACATAACAAAGATGGCTTGTTTGTTAATATTTCAGACACAATGCGAATTGAATGAATAAATAAATATAGAAAATAAATATAAAATTTGCTAGCGAAACTCCGCAGACGATATGGCCGGTGATGGGTATATCAAAACATGATCAAACAAAAATAAATTAATTTGATGAGTTTTTTTGTGGTCATCAACCGCAGGTAGTGTAGTCACTCGAAATATCAGTTTTAAAAATAGTTTTCTATGTGTAACATTCACAGATGTGATGGGTATCGACGCGACGCCTAACACGATAAAACAGATACTCTCAACTAATACTTCAAGTAAAAAAACCACTATCGGTCGTTGGCCCCCAACGTTACTCATCAAATTAATTTATATATATTTATTTTTATTGTTTAGTTAAATATCGATACCCATCATTTGTGCAGAGTTTCGCTTGCTAATTTAATTTGACCCTGTATAATAATCAAACATATTATTACTCGGGTATTGTTTTGTACCTGTATCCTCAGTGGCATTGTAATGAGGACAAGGGATCTCTTCAGGAGTACAGTCACTGCCATCATCAATACGACGCGTGTAAACGAAAGGCTTCTCCTCAATCGTCAACACCTGAAGTTATAAAAATATATTTACCTCTTTCTATCTTACAGATAACAGATAGCTATGTTGTCTCTGCCAATATCATACTGTTGATTAATATCACCTTGAGATGCGTCGGTATCATGAACCCTTCCGGTTTCGAAGTACTCCGGCCCATCCATATTATCTCTTGCTCTTTTAGTTCCAATCGCATCTTCTGAGTTTCCTGGAAAATAGAAAAATCGTGACGCTCAAAGGCTTCTACTATTTGGAACAAAAGTAATATAGGTACAAAAAAAGTAAGAATCTTGCTTAGATTTCGAGATAAGCCGAATGGAGTAGCTAGTTCTGAAAAATCTCCGGCGTACCTTAGAGTAAAAGTATTTGCCTACAGCGACATGTTCCCCCTGGGCCCTCACATTGACCATATCATACTCCGCATGCACTCGATCTCCATGGTCGTCGAAGGCCACATGGCCAGTGGCACCGCTCTCCAAGCGCTGCTTCCTAATGTAGTCGAACAAAAGACGGCCCGTGGTCCAGATAGACCCTGAGTTGTCACAGTCTGATGGAGGGGCGTGTATTTCCTCTGATGTGTTCATATCACGAATAGCTGATGCCAGGACGTAACTGAAAATAGGATAGGCATAAGCAGCCTTTTATCAGTAACTGCAATCAACTTTGTCTATTCCTGGATAATAGGCCAGAAATGGATTGCGATAAATAGATAGCAGGTAGAGTCCGCGCCACCGCTCAAGTCCGATAGGCGAGGCGCTAGTGTCTAGTGTCATTGCATCAAATTGCATTAAAAAAATGTATTACCACAACTTTTCCACCGGACTTCAGTGATGGTGCGGACTCTAGAACTCGATCTCTTCTATCGTAGAACCTCCTTATAGCTGGTTGTTAAAATTATAGAAGCAACTGGCCACTTTCCATCAAAATATTTTATTGATTTTTTTTTTTACTAAATGCTTATAAGTAAACATTTTTTCATATAATTCGGCCTGCTCGAAAAGTTGGTTTTGTTGACAATAGAATCTTCTAATTAATTATAGAGCAATGAAAAATATTTATTTTTTATTTTTTAAGACTTACCTACCTAGCATAAGTTATCAATTTTTTCTAGTTCGAAACTTTTGTTTTGTCAAACTTGTCGTTTTAAATAAAGCGTAGCTAACTTACATAGAATCCTGGATGTGCGCGTGTTCGTTAGTAGCATTAACAAGTCGTAATCCCAGTAAACCCTCGGGTGCGTTGGCAGCATCTAGGGCCTGTTCCGTCACCATCCACACGTATCCAACGGTCGTCATGTTCAGGAACGTTGCGTCGCGAAATATTATTTCAGCATCTGTTTTACTGCGGAAAACATCATGACTACTGAATACTGATTGCACAAACTATTCACGAATTCACGATACGTGCACTTGTAGAGTTATATTATAGGGAGAGGGTGTCGAGGTGCGGATAAAAGTGTGTTGATGTGAGGATTTCTGCTTGAGATTTGGGAATAGCTTTGGGGTATACGATTGTGAGAATGGAGGTGTGATGCAGGTGGTGAGTGTTACGGTGCGTGTGGCGTGGGTATGGGGGAGTGGTGTATGGGTGTAAGTAATGGGTGTGTGATGCAGTGAGGATAGAGCAGAGGCATGTGGTGTAGGGGTATGCGAAGTATTATATTGTGACATACCTGGCATACATAAGAAACACCCTCGCCTGAGCTCCTTTGACATCCATGAGCCGATCGCTGAAGGAATCTAATCCTGGTTCGAATTCTATCACCTGTTCCACCACCACTTTTCGGTCTACATCCTCATCCACGCTTTGAGAAGTCGTCTGGAACCTACAAACATAATATTTTATTATTACTTATTAGTAAACTCTAAATTGAGTTTATTTTTTCGTATGGAAGATACAAAGATATGTTGCGCCGACCCCAAATAAATTGGGATAAGGGCAGGAGAAGGACGATTATTTAAGTTAAATATTGTATTGTACACATCAATCTTCCGGAATATATTCTCTTAATTATGGTGACAAACTGACAATGACAACCGCATCAAAACCTAATTGTCTAATTAAATTAGAAGTGCTCACACAGACAAACACGAAAAGCCACAGTATTTTTTTCTAATTAAAATTAGTTAAGGTGTTCAGCATTCATTTACATTCATAGTCTCGCCTATTATCTTCCGCAAGGTTATTTTTAACAGAAATAATTTTTGGTGCCTCTTGCCTCTACAAATTCGAACATACAGGCTCTGATTGTGATCTAGGTATGTAGGTACTAGGTAATGGCAGTGTCAACTTACCGACCCAAAATAGCCCTACCATCAGTATCAGAACTGTGAATGAATATGACCTTCATGTAATTGAAGTGCTTCAACACATCCACCCATACGTCAGCCTGGTGGGAGTATGGGGGGACAGTTCGAAGGAAAGACACGTGAATGTTCTTATCGGAAAAAGCCGAGTCTCTTGAGGATATGCCGATGACTGGGATGTGGTAGAAGCCGCTGGTGTAAGACACAGCTGCTGGGGAGAGGTCGCCAGTCAGTGGATGAGATACTACGATCGCGTACACCTAGAAAGTGTTTTATCATTATTATCGAGTCTTCTATCGTTGTAGGTATGTATATGCTTCATTTTTATTGATTTTTATACTCACTCGATGAGCAATCAGATCTTTGCAGACATTCAGCGCCGTTTTTATAGGATTCGGATCCATGAGCATGGAATAATCGTGATAAGTGACTCCACGGGGCACATATTGATCTTTGAAGTTGAGATTCTGTAAAACAAGTAATTTTTATACTACATAATGTAATGGTGTTAGTTAAGTAGGTACTCAGTTACTGATAAAAAATGGCTCTTGTTGAATTTATTGTTTCGTATGCATATCAAAGAAAATTAAATACGTAGGCGAACGAGGCAGTTTGGTACTACTCTACTTACCGATATAGTATCCTTGTAGAATGCAATAGACTCGTTGCTGGAGAGCACCCCCCCAACGTTGTAGTAGGTGGGGTTAGAGAAGCGCCGCCGGTCTATGTCGGCCGCCACCAGCCGCCCGGCGCAGCACAGCACTACGACGAGGATGTGGTGCGACCCCATCTTTCTATCTAACTGAAGAATGGAACATCGTCAATTGTTTGTAGGTAAGTACAGATTTCCAAGAGATTTCCCAAGAAAAGAATGCTCTCCGGGAATCATCGTCTTTCTTGGGAAATACAAACGCGCGATCTACTTAATAGAGCTTTTACAATCATGGAAGTACTTGCTCTTTCTTGTTTTACCATGATTACAAAATATAGATTATGCAATTCCAAAAAAAACCGGCTAAGTGCGTGTCGGACCACGCACAATGAAGGGTTCCGTAGCTGGGATGAACTTATCCCAAGACCAAACTTAACATTGTAGTTGAAAAACATGTTCTCCCATACAAAATGTATGGTAGTACATGTTATGAATATCACGACCTGCTATGTAAACAACAGTGACAGGAATATGTTAAGACGTCCATATAGGCTAAGTGGGAAAAATACGTATTAATGAAGCTAACTCAAAAAGTCCTCAAGCAAAGTTAATAAAATTTATATGGGACCACCTCGAGAGTATACCCTTTCAAACAAAAAAAGAATTTTCAAAATCCGTCCACAATTGACGAAAATATCGAGGGACATACACAAAAAAAAAAACATTCATAACGCTACGAACATATAACCTCCTCCTTTTTGGAAGTCGGTTAAAAACAAATCCCGTGGGACTTGTTTTTGGTTTTTGCACGATTTGATTCGTGTTCGTCGATTGTGTCCTTTCCCCTGATTCATGCGGTCCACGCCGAGGAGCGCGTACCATATCTTCCCTATTTTATTTATAAGTACATCAATGTTCTTTGTACACACGGCTACACATCAAGCTATACATTTCCAGTATAAGCTGACCTCGCATTGTACGGAAATCCTATATAATGCGAGATCAGCATTAACTGGAAATGTATAGCTTGATGTGTAGCCGTGTGTACAACATTTTGTTCGGAACGAAAACGGAATGAGAACATCTTCAAAAATCGGTTTACTACGCAGCCTAGGAAGCAGCCGCGAACCCCCCCGTGCGCCGACAAGCATGTACTCTTTATTTCATTACATCATCAAACACCCAAAAATGGTTAAAAACGTTTTATTGACCGAAAACAATTAAAATTTTGTTCTTCTTCAAAAAACGTTTTAATAACGTTCTGTTCGAACGTAACCGAAACAAATAGTTCCTTAGGTTTTATGACGAAACCGTTTCGAAAAATATACCGTTATCTGAGCCCTGAGTTGCTCATTGCAGGTGAGTGGCGGCCGGCGCGGCGGCGGGGCCGCAAAACGCATGCGCGAGGTGTTGCCGATGCCTGCCTCAGTCGACCGGATGATGAGGTGACGGACGTTGGCGAGCACAGAACAGAAAAAACAGGGCGAGTGTAGGCTCGGAATGCTACTAGCACGGCATTCGTCGAATGATGACGGATGTGCTAAGCGCCGGAATACGCAGCATGTGGACCGATTTCCGAATGGAATATTGATCAGACAAGAAAAAAAAAAAGCACCTAAAATAAAATAGGTACCTTTCTAACAAAAACCCTTGGTTGAATTTATATAATTATGGCCAGATAATCTACCAACATTTTTTTTGTAAGTAGGTTAAATAACAAGAGAAAAAGAGCTTTTGTAGTCAAGTAGGTTACCTCTAGCCTCCAGGCTATACCTCTTTAGGTATCTTATCACACAACGTATGTACCTACCAGTAGCAACTTTAAATAATCTAGGTCCAGATGAACTA
The DNA here is from genome assembly GCA_914767815.1 of Eupsilia transversa. Classification (NCBI taxonomy): domain Eukaryota; kingdom Metazoa; phylum Arthropoda; class Insecta; order Lepidoptera; family Noctuidae; genus Eupsilia; species Eupsilia transversa. Next base: position 6,339,960 of record OU611893.1, on the reverse strand, counting down.
ATTAAGAAATCAACATACTAAGTAGGTACTTAATGATTATGATTTATGAACAAAGCTAAATGCTACTATGTCTAAATAAACGAAAGTAAGTAGTACTTAGTAATTACGTAACAGCTCAACTTTAGATTGAGTATGAATATTTCAGACACACCCCTTTTCGTACACCCAACTCGAATTAACACATCCTAAGGACGCTAACATACTGGTTATTTCAATCTTACCTTATTATCCTCTTCTTTAGGCTTAAACTCGGCTCATTTTCGGTATTAAAAGAGTTAAATTCACCATGTTACTAAATAATTTGATTCTGGAGGAACGGATGCTGTAAAAGCAAGATCTGTGGAGCTTCATCTCAGTCGCCCCGAAATGAATCGCGCCGCGCAGGCGTAGGTAAAATACCGAATCAATACATGGACTAGTAAAATTCTAAATTACTAGTACAGACAGTATCTAGATAACATATAATATGTATTCAAACAGCGTTAAACTGATTATTATTGGAACCTAAATAAGTGCCTACCTGCCTTACCTGTTTTTAGGGTTCCGTAGTCAACAAGGAACCTTATATAGTTTCGCCATGTCCGTCAGTCTGTCTGTCTGTCCGCAGCTTAGCTCAGAGACTGTTAGTATTAGAAAGCTGTAATTTGGCATGAGTATACCTACATATTAATTACGCCGACAAATTGGTAAAATAAAATCTTTTTTTTATTTTTTCGTCTGTTCCATGGTGTGGGGTGCCTATGTATTTTTGGAAAGATCGCTCAAAAATATTGAGTTTGTTCAAACCATTTTTGGATTGAAGGATCCGTTTGCGAAATATCAAGCGTAAAGTGCTAATTTTTATTAGAGTCAAGTGCCAGCTAAAAGGTAAGTTCTGGATATGTGCAAAAATTCACAGCAGTAGTATATATAAGGTGCTATAAAAATATCTGCCACGGCTGCAATGGGAGATAGTATTGTGTTTATAGATTACAATAGTAAAGATAAATTATTGATCATGTGTCATATTTTTTTTCATACAAAAAATTGTACGTATTATGCAAGTGTCGAACTAGTCAGCTGATTTCAGTTTTCATTCACAGAACAGATGGAAAGAGATAGCAGTTGTTTTCATTGACGAAGTGCACTTCGCGCGTAATTTGTGAACCACGTTATGCAGAGTAGAGTCAATGTTTATTTAACTACTTTATTTTCTCAAATTGATTTAACTGCGCCGGGGTACGAAATTTCTTCACTATTGTTATCTTTAAACACAATACTACCTCTCATTAAAGCCGTGGCAGATATTTTTATAGCACCTTATATAACAAAATTAAAAGGAAAATTTATTAGAATATCATTGATCACAGCTAAGTAGGCTCTACAAGTTAACGAGTAATTATCGACCAACTTACTTTTGCAGTTGTAAAAACAATTTCTCCCATACATTTCGTATGGGAGAACAAGTTTTACGACTACAAAGTTAATTTTGTTCTTGGGATAAATTCATCCCAGCTACGGAACCCTTCATTGTGCGTGGTTCGACACGCACTTGGCCGGTTTTTATTTTAAACACATGTTACGATCATCTAAAGTAGCTTTCGCAAGAATAAAAATAGTTATTTGTTATACAAGAGTGCAAAGTTGCTTTTTAACCGCGTGTTCAATTTTGATGACCGAGCAAGCGAAGGATTCTAAAATTTAATCACGAGCGTAGCGAGTGATTCAAAATTAGAATCCTGAGCGTTAGCGAGGGAATCAAAAGAGCACGAGGTGAAAAATCTTTGCACTCGAGTGCAACACGTAACTTTTCATTCCACCTCAGCGAGGAAATGACTAAATGCAAAAAAAAAAACGTTTACAATCACAAGATAGGTACACTTTTATTTCAGTTTAGGTATTAATTACTACATTATGACAGGTAAGTAATATAGAATAATCTTTAAATTATAACAAAATATTACTAAGGTATAATTAAGAAAATTTTAAAGTAACGTTGCTACAGTTATTTAAATTGAGTGTAATATTTTTGTTTGGTACTGTAATATTGGTGTTAGTCACTTGTGTACTGTTTTTCGGTAAACTATCTGTCATACTTAATAGTTGTACCGATTCATCGGATTCCCTTGGCGTGAATGTTGGAGAGAGAGGGAGATGGTTAGGTGTTTCATAACGGCTTATTTTTGATGTAGAAGGGCCAGTCCAAGGATCCGATTGAGGCTCTTTCAGTGTAATGGCTCCTACGATGCCTTCACATATTTTAGACTTATTTTGGATGGAATCCTCTATGTATCCCTCTACAACTGCATTGGACTTCCAGCCTCCGTGGCGCTTAAGGGACAGGAGATCAGCTCCGGAATCAGCCAAAAGTGTGGCTGAAGTTCGTCGGAAACAATGACCCGTGTACAACAGGGGTTCTGGAAGTTCAAGAAATGTTGCTATTTCTCGTGGGATACTGCCAATTTTATTAGTACCCATAGGCTGTCTAACACACTTTCCATTGCGATACTGTAGAAAAAATCGATTGATTGGAGTGTTAGGCGGGCGTAAGGCTTGATATTTCTCAACAATCGTTACGTATTCCTTGCGAATGACGAAGTTGCGGTCTCTTTTTGTCTTTGTATTAGGTAAATTAATTAATAGTAAGTCATCTGAATGTTTCTCAATGTTTTTGACATTAAGTTGTGTTAGTTCATTAGTTCGACATGCTCCGTTTATTCCAATAATAAGAACAACCTGTAACGTAAAGAGTATTGTAGTAGATAAATGAATAAAATTGATATGAACGCATAATTATGCCTATCAACATCTACTAAGTATACTATTTAATTGAGATTAATATACTTAAGTAGATACTGAATGTGCAACTGACTTACTTTTGCCGCCAAATATACGGAATCGGGTGCTTCGTTAAGAAACTTTTCAATATCAGATACTGTGAAAACCTTCGATTTTTTTGGTTGATGACCAGATGAGGCTCTTTTTAAAAATGCCACTAATTTAGGATAGGTATCGATATGTTTGTCTTTTTTCATCTTTATTGTTGCTTTTAGCATCGAATACGTACTCCATAGAGTGCTTGCTTTCTTGTTCTCGGATAATTCTATAAAATATGCCAGCAAAACGTTTTCTGAGAAAGTTTTGGCTCCTTTTGCTAGTCGCCACGTGTTGAACATATCGTACTGTTTTAAATACTTCTCGCGTGATTGTTGAGGGAGAAAGCTCATTTGCGCATTATTAACAGTTTCAGTTAATTCTGTTGGCGTCAAGCAAACTTCCTCGTCGCTAGAATCACTCATTTTAGTTTTTTCACTTGTTTTCAAGTTTCTTGTTTTTAATATAAGGTTTAACAATGACGTGAAAAAATGCCGCGTAAAGAACCGCGTACAAAGCAAATTGAAAAAAGAACACCAAGAAGGTTCCGAGTCTGAGTTTTTAACAAATTAAAAAAAAGTTGTATGATATATTCGGCACCATAGAGGTAGCAGTAAATAGGTTTAATGTTTTTTTTAATTCACAAACTTAGTGCACACGATGTTCTAAATTCAATTTACTTTATCCTCTAGAGAATAAAAACGGCTTTTCCACTCAGATATTGAAGATTAAAAATACTCTTTCCGAGATGGTGGGATGAAAATGTTTTTTTTTAACCCAATAACGTTTAATTTGTAATCAACTAATATCTAGATCTATATCTACTTACACAATATTGTAGTTCATGCAGAAGCTACAAAATCTTAACATTATAAACCTTGTCTTACAGTTTAACAAATCTAAAAAACTAGTTCCTTGGTTCGTTGTGGTGTTTAAGCTTAAGCCCAACCCCAGGCGGCAGGTACCCACGCCGATGGGGCCCAGGGCTTGGCAGACCACTCCGGTATCTGCGGGCGCAGTGCGGCTGCGGCGGCTGTGGCAGCGTGCTGAGCAGCCCCGGCAGCTCCCGCCGCGCCAGAGCTTTGGATCACGGACAGCTTTAAAGCTTCTAAGTCTGAAAAAGAAAGATTAGACGTGAAATACTTTTCAGATTAGATCAACGATCCTCTGAACACCGGAATGATCTAAATACAATTAAATACGCTAAGTTTAATTTGTGGGTTGGTATTTAGATGTTATTTAGCTTTATGTCTAGGTACTCAGGGAGCATTTATTGGTATCGCTGGCCCTTCCAGCTAGGATGCTAGATGAACCGTCAACTGACTAATTTAAGACATAACGGCAATTGGGATGGACTGGATCCGTAGGGCAGACAACTGAGTGCAGTGGCACAAATTGCTAGAGGCCTACATCCAGCAGTGGACTGCGATAGGCTGATTTGATTGATTGACTAACCAGCACTCTGCAGTCTAGCAGCCTGATTGCTCGCGGCGCGTTGTATGGCTTTGGCAGCGGCCGCCTCTCGGGCCGCGGCGATCTTTTGTGCGGCAGCGGCGCGGGCCTTGGCCCCTGCCAGCTGCGCTTGCGACTGTACTGCAGCCTGCGCGGCCTCTAGTGCATGCGCACGGGCGTTCCTTGCTGCCTCCTCACTGGAATCAAATTCGTCATTTACTGAACAATTGACTGGCGTACTACACTTTTAGGTAAAGAAAAAATATTCTGTCCCGATAAATCTCTCTGTTAAAGAACGACTGTTCTCTTCTTCCATTGTTAGATCACGACAAAAATAAAAGTTGCTCGCGAAGCGAAGACTTCAGAACATGTTCGTGTCGCTATGACTGCAGACTGTCTAAGTTTTAGGCTGACAAAATTTGGATTATCGACTTGCTGACCATCGGCTGCTTCTGTCATAACGAACCTCTTATGAGCTGCGCGAGCGGCCGCGGCTTCCTTGGCGCTGGCAACACTTTGTTGTTCGAGGGCAGCATGCTTGGCCGCGGCGACCTCATGCTGGGCCGCCATCACTGCCGTCGCAGCTGCCTTTGCAGCCGCCACTGCCCCAGCCACCTCTGAGCTAGTGTCTGACGACCATGTTCCTGAAAAATTCATGATTTTATTCTAATTGAAGCGCCTTCATATTAGTAGCGTTTACTTTCTTTTTATTGTTTGCCAGGATAGAGACCATAGTCTCTTACTAGTACTTACCTACTACAAGCATATAGTAAAAATGCTATTTGCTTCATAATTACGGTTAAAAACAATCAACCCTATGACAGACAAAGAGTCATCCTTAAGGTCGAGTACAGCCATAATAGAGCAAACCATTAATTCGAAAGGGATAAATGATTTTGGTCTTGTATGTGAATGAAACTATTCATTTCAAAAGCATTACCTCCTCCTTGCACCCAGGCCATTCCGGGCCACGCAGCCGGCTCCACACTGATGACGGTCGGCTTGTCTTGACTGCTGGCTGCGACAGCCGCGACCAGACAGATCGTCAACACCTGTAGATACACGATGACGATTATTGACGATGTATGAACATGCCCTAAGTCCCTAAGATACATTATATAATATTGTTTGGTGGGGCTCTCTTGTGTTGAAACACTTAATTAGATGGGACTAGAGGCATTCCCAATTGCATTACCAGAGTGTATAAACAGATTTAGGCTATATGAATATACGTATATTATAGATACTTATAAATATATATATAGGTAGGTAACCTCCGCTGAGGTGAGGCTAAGGGTGTACAAGTAAGTAAAAAAAAAACAGTGTCAATCTGTTACTCAGTTTCAGGATATCATAAACAGTTTAGTAGAAGTGGGAGGTTCTTCATAACTATTTTTTTATCCAGACAATATTTGATCCAGAAGGCGGCAGAGCTTTTTTTAATTTTTTTGTAAACTTACCAAAGTAATAAAACCCATTTTATTATTTATTGTTGTTTACGTCACGTCTTCACGAGATACTATGATACAAAACTGATGGACATGGATCATTTTATATTGTCGAATCCGGAAAAGACTGTACGGACTGTACCGTATAGAAAGGGACAATGAACGATATAGGTACCTACCTGTCTAAATGTGAGCAGAACCTATCACTTAATCGATATTCTTTCACTTTCTTAGGAACTAATGATATAAATGGAACTTCGGTACTTAAAAGGAAATGCTCTACTTTACTCTGAGTATCATTACGTAACTGTGGACTGTCCTGTCCTGTCTCGTTGTTCTATTGGTCGCAAGCTCTGTCTGTGTTGGATCTCTGTGGATGCATAGCAAGTAGATAATAGACCTATCACCTGCCGTACCTATGCCTATTAGCCCTTCATTCAGGTAATGACCACACCAGTAATCTTTAAAAGGTACCTAGATACTCATCAGGGTAAACTATAACGTGGTGCTGATGCAGCCATTTTTATAAATAAACCCTTTCAACCGCTTCGTTCTGCTTATAGTAACCTACATAGCGTAGTCAGCATTAGGAAGACAGCTGGGAAAGAAAATCGCTAGCTTCCTGCGTGGATGGGTCAGGAAGTCGGCCGGGACAGACATAACCGAAGGACAACCGTCACGAGGCACGAGGGTACCTACCTACTCCAGAATTACTTCATGATTCATCATAACTTCTTAGTATCTACTATAATATCCATGGCTGAACACGTAAGTACTATTATTAATTCTGTGACTGAACTCTAAATAAAAACCGGCCAAGTGCGTGTCGGACCACGCACAATGAAGGGTTCCGTAGCAGGGATGAATTTATCCCTAGAACAAACTTGTTCTACAGTTGAAACAACCAACCAGTTGAAAAACATTCACATACAGTTCTCAGTTCTCCCATACAAAATGTATGGGAGAACATGTTTTTCAACTGCAAAATGTAAGTTGGTTGATAATTACTCGTTAACTTGTAGAGCCTACTTAGCTGTGATAGTTACAAAATGGACCAAATTATCCGGCATACATTCTTTATCAGCTGATCTTAATGTGGCCATGGACAACCAAACTTGGGCACAATCTACTCTTCCTATTCGTATGGGAGGCCTCAGCTTCTGCAAATTTTCTAGGGTATTAGTTTACCAGTTTTCATATCCTCGGTCTACTGTACTGAGACATTTATCAGGAAAATCTCCACACTAATTAATTTTGATGTGGCGTGCCTCACCGAGGCTATGGATGCCGAATATAGATCCGCCCGACAACCCAACTTCCCAGAGATTTACTTGACACGTCTGCTACTACTGCGGAGCGTGCGCGCCTGCTGGCTGTGCATGGGTACCTAAGTGGGAGTCGGGTCTATGGCTTCGTGCAATACCGACATCGAACTTAGGCACTTTGTTCGACGACACTACGTTCCGCATCGCTGCTTCCCTGTGACTAGGAGCTCCTTGTTTACCTCTCATCGTTCTCAATCTGGCGACGTTGTCAACAGCCTTGGACACCACGGCCTGTCTTGCAGCCGAAGTGCTGGACGCTTAGCACAGCACGCTAACATTAACGACATCATCCGACGAGCTCTTGTCACCGTCGAGTTCGTCATAATCTAACGGATAAATTACCTACCTACTGGTAGATTATAAACTGACGGTTCTCACAATTTTACGGTGACATAATAAGCTGATTGCAGGAATAAAGTCTGATTTCTCCAACCTTTGTTTTAAGATACCCTAAAATAACAATCAATGTCGAAATTATAACATTTGCACGAGTTGCCAATTTGCCTTCGGCTTCATTATTTAACCATTCTTTCGTATCTGCGAGCGTTTAAACGGTTGGCGTCACCCGTTTGTACAATGGCGAATCATACAATATGCCTGCGACATGTCTACATAATTATTAAAAGTTACCTACATATTTAACTTACTTAAATACAAGACCAATATGGCGTAAACATGGTGACAAGTGACAAGTCCATTGTGTAGTTTAGAAGCGGTCAATAGCAGACACAAAAAGCGACTTCATTTTTACCCGACTACGTCGGAGAGTTATATACCTACTATGTGTATAGATTGTATTCAGCATACATTCATATAGAGTCGCGGTGTCGCCTGTTATCTCCCGCAAGGTTATTTTTACCAGAAATAATTTTAGTTGCGTCTACAAATTCGCAACATACCTACCTAGGTACTGGCTCTGATTGTAATCTAGGTATGTAGGTACTAGGTAATGGCATTGTCTATTTACCGACTCAAAATAGCCCTACCATCAGTATCAGAACTGTGAATGAATATGACCTTCATGTAATTGAAGTGCTTCAACACATCCACCCATACGTCAGCCTGGTGGGAGTATGGGGGGACAGTTCGAAGGAAGGCCACGTGAATGTTCGTATCGGAAAAAACCGAGTCTCTTGAGGATATGCCGATGACTGGGATGTGGTAGAAGCCGCTGGTGTAAGACACAGCTGCTAGGGAGAGGTCTGGATGAGATAGGTAAGTACCACAACTGCGTACCTACACCTAGAAAGTGTTGTAAGTAGGTATCATTAATAATGAGTCTTCTATCGATATAGTTAGGTATGCTTAATTTTAATTGATTTTTACCCGAGTACGGCGAAGCAATAAGAAGGTTTATGATTTGGTCGCATGTAATCTACACGTGTGACTCCGGATTTTTAGTTTGTCTATCTGTGATGTCTTGTTTAAGTAGGTAGGTACCTACTTATACCTTTTTTGTTGAGTTTTTTGTCTTTGGGTTTTAGATTTTATAACTTTTATTTTTATTATTCTCACTCGATGAGCAATCAGCAACCTAACTGCGTGACACACTATCAATCACAATCTGTTTCATTTTGACAGTTCAATAAAAAAAATAAAAAACTTGTTGTAAAAAGTTTTTTATAGGTAGGTACCTACCTCCCTACTGTGATAAAAAAAATTGTAGTGTTAGGTACCCCAATTAAGCCCAAAATATATATTTAAAAAAAAAATCGTGGAGATATCTTATTTTCTTTGGTCATGCAAAATACGATAAGCTTTAAAATGCACATAAAGGTTTTTATTTTGAAGGCTTCTAAGATAATTCTTTGGCTATGTGCTAAATATCTTTCAAGTACCTACCTACACGAGTTTTGTATTATTACTGTCTTGTTTACAAATAATAAGAGTCAAAACACTTTACCTGCGTAATTTTTTATTGAATTTTGCTTCTTACCTTACATTGAAACATCGAAGTAGGTAATAGCGCAGAGTGTATGAATTCAGACATGTGCGTTCAAAATCTGCTAAGTAATTATGTGAATTTGGATGTTCAATTTTGAAAATCCTTTTTTGTGTTTGGATTTGAATATTTAGGTTCACATAACTGTTTTTTCATTGCAAATAAAACTTAAAAGTTTTGTTAAATCCAGATAAGTACAGTGGGAATTTATAAGGATTTTGGCTAAAGATGTGGCGTTAAAAATTGAAGAAGAATAACGAAAAAAAAAAGAAAATCCAACTAAGTACGTAGGTAGGTACGGGTTTTGGCAAGCCCAGCAGCGTAGATAATATGAGCGGAGCGCCGCGCCGGCGATTCCGAGCGGCGGCAATCAGTTTTTTTTTTTTTTGGGATGTATATCATCAAATAACTTCTCCCGCTCTGGGCGGAGCGAGAGGGCGTGTCAGACTCTTACTGACTAAAACCTACCCGTGTTCCTTCAGTTGCCTGTGTTGCCAGGCGCCACGGTACTTTCGGACTTTCCCGCAACCCCGGCAGGCATCGGCCCTACCGGGCCCCGCCATTGGTGCTGACATCTCTTTGACGCGCGCGTGGAACACAACGCGCCGTCGACCCGGGCCTGGTCCAGTGGTCCTTATCGGGGGCGAGCTACCCATTGCTCACCGCCCGCAAGCCCGCGCCTACGGTGGCCGGGAATCAGCCCGGGATTCCCGACGCCCAGGGCGTCTCCTACGGCGCGGCGGCTAGGGCCGTGAGGGCGCGAACTTTGCCTCTTCCTCACGCGCTCCGCCTCCTCCTTTGCGAGCATTACTGCTTCGCAGATGGAGGTGACGGCTCCCCATGCCCTCTCGCTCCGGCAATAAGTTAACCTAACACACGGAACGAACCTAACGCACGTCTGCGTGAATGCTGTCAAAATGGCGGCACTAGACGTAGACGTTTAAAAAACGAAACTTACAATTTCTGTGTTGTCCAATTATCAAGAAACAAACAGTTTTTGATAAGCTAACTTACTAAATATCAGATTATTTTAGTTTTGTTTTCTCTTTTAAAATTCATCTTGGCAAGTCAAAATTATAATAAGTACCTACCTAAATCTTTAAACTAAATTATTGTTTTATTTCTTTTTCTGAATGAAGGTAGTTGTATGAACTATGAAGGTCACGCCGCCGACGCCGCCGCCGCCGACTACAAATAGTCGGCGCGCCCGCCGCCGCCGACAGATGACTATCGGCGCTCAATTATCTAGCCCAGCGACGATATGTGACTCGACGGGGCACATATTGATCATTGAAATTTAGATTCTGTGAAACAAGTTATTTTGTATAATGTACCTAATCGTGTTAGTTACCTACTCAGTTACTGATAAAAAACTTGCTCTTGTTGTATACTTAATTGTTTCGTATGCATATCAAAGGAAATGAAAATTGCTATTAATTAACTGCGTTGAATTATATCGTAACAGTCATGGAAACTAGTTGGTTTGTTAACGCTCTGGAGGTACCTACCTACCATTAATATTGTGTTCTTTGATGAGAGACAGGATGAATATTCATTGTGAGTCACAATTTGTAACTGTGGCATGCCACATGGTAATACCTAGTTATTATAACATCCTACCTCAATGTATATAGGTAGTCAACACTCGTCGGAGCACTAACGGTAAGTACCAGGAATAAATAAAACACTCGTTTGTGATATAACTCAAATACTTATTTAGAATCTTTTAGTTTTCTACATTTTATATTCGCTTGTCAGCTGTTGGGGCCGACTAGTATAAATATAAAAATCTCAGAACATTATGTAATAAAAACATAATATTTATAATAGTCAATAGGGCCGACCGTCGTAACCACAGAACATAATTATTATAAATACTCCTAACGGTAACTTTTTGAAGAGAAACCTTTAGGCGCGTTGAACAATTTTTGGTAGTAGGGGAAAAACGAATGGGTTCGCGTCACCGACATGCCCGCGCCGACATGATGTAGGTACTAGTAGTAACAGTAAGTAAGTGAAGTATTTTTTTTGGAACGTAGCTAACGCGACTAGCGATACATATGAGTAAACTAGAACAAATCGTCACGTGAAAAAGCGTTCATACTGTCTTCTTCTGATTCACATTTTCTCTCTCTCTCAAAGTGTGAATTGGGTCCAAATAAGAATCCAAGATTCCAGGCGACTGCGAAAATTTTCACAGTTTTCGTCATGGTTCTTGATTAATTTTTAGAGTACATAGCCTTATAAATTTAATGGATCATGTTAAACAAAAAAAAATCGTCTCTCTTAAAATAAAAAATCGTCTGGCAAAAAAAATATGTTGTGGAGGGTTCAGGACACCCTCTAGAATTATTACTATCCTTATAGTTACCACAGACAGACGTGATGAGGTCGATTGATAGTAAACCTAAAAGCAAAGTACCTAAAGCTTTTTTATCTATACCTTCATGAGCACAGAACATTCATGAGGTTTTCCACCCTAACTTTGAATGTCACTTGCTAGGACATATTATATTATTATTGTGCAATTTTTAAATTTCTTGATATGGTTTGCAAACAAATAGGAAAAAAAATACCTACTGGGTATTTTTAAACATTTTTAATGGTAATTCCAGGTAATTTTAAGGTAATTCCAAAAAAATGTTTTTTCTAAACATCATCAACATTTTTGCTATATTTTGTATCAAAGTTGAAAAAGTTTGAGACTGGCAACCCTCACTGATCGATCAATCAAACTTACTAACGTAGTCTGTGGTTCTGTCACTAGTTAGTCTGTGGGTTCTTTCTGTGTTCAAATCTCGTCATTTTGATTTTAGATCAATACAACTTCTGTCTGTTCTGTTCGTCTGCTTCGCAGACGTCACATTAGCTCTGTGACTTTTAGACGCCTTTTGAGTTATTCCAAAAATATCCGTGATAATTTGTTTAACATGATCCATTAAATTTATAAGGCTATGTACTCTAAAAATTAACCAAGAATATTATGTAAGTAACATTTTATTTGTTGCGATTACGTAAATGCCGATGGAAAGAATCCAAACTGAATAAAAGCAGAAATTCTAAACTATAAAAAATGTACTTAATTTAATCATATTTGTAAAGTTTAGAGTGGTACAATGTTCACGTCCTTATGTATGTGGTACCTTTCAGGTTACAGACTGTATTCTAATGTGTCTACGAAATTATTGATTTTATTCTTGTCGCAAACCGCTACAGTTTTTAGTGAGTGTTAAATTAAGGGTAATAATAATGCACGCTGTGAAAAACACCGAAGCGCGGTCAATAACAGAGTTGAGGCCAACTACATAACATAACATCATGCCTTGTTTCCCTGAAGGATTGGGCAGAGGTGTACTTATCGTACACCCACATTGCGCCAGTTATGTTTGAGTCCCATGTAATAGGGGGCGAGCCTATTGCCATCAATCGGGCAAAAATCCAGACTCCAGGCTGCTACTGAGAAATTCCAGATGGAAAACACCCTAGATCTCAGTTTGCCCGACCCGGGAATCGAATCCAGGACCTCATGCTCAGCATTAGCGCTTGCGAACACTAGAACAATAACGCAGTCAACCTAATAATTCATAATACCTAGGTACTTGCTTGTAGGCCTAACAGAGCTTAGGGAAGAACTTTACAGTCTAAGGTGATAAAATTTAATAGGTACACATATATTACTTGTTTTATTAAAGTTATTAAAACTGCACACATTATTCAAGTAAAAGATGGAACTTACATATACAAGATATACATGACATCATGCCCTGTTTCCACAAAACGTTACGAAGTGGTGTACCATCGCGGTCCCGCATATCTAACCAGTAAGCTTTAGTTTGTAGTTAAGCTTTACTATAGTGGTTGCAAGCAGGATTAGTCCTTACGGTCTTCACCTATGGGCATCCGTGATAGTACTAATATCACTCCCATATTTCTCCAGTTATGTTTGTTTAGTATATATTTGAGAGTAATTTTTCTATCAAACATACTTCTTCATGTAAAAAATGTTTTTTTTACAGCTCTAGATAATTGAAAATGTCGAAAAAACCAGATCCAGCAGCGCCCAAGGCAGGCGCAATAACGCCTCAGGTGTAAGTACTTTTTTATCGTGATATATATATTATAACTCATACACCTGGTTTCTGAATAGCACTTATTATCTCAAAAATCTTTCTTAGTTTCCAATAAACCGCTCGGTTTGGTTGGTGGTAGGGCTTGTTTTAAGTCCGCCTGGCTAGCTACCACCATCTTATCTAAGTCTGTCGCCATAACAACAATGTTAAAAAGCATTGTTGTGTTCCGGTAGTTAGAGATAAGATAGCCAGTTCCTCTGTGGTAGAGGATTCCGGGTGAAGCTCGCTTCCACCTTCGGCCTGATCATCACTTTCCATCAGGTGTGATTCTGGCCAAGAGCTTCCCCGTTGTGGATAAAAAAAAAAAAAAAAAAAAAAAAAAAAAAACGGTCTATTGCAAAAAATATTAGATTTTCATGAAGATTCGATTTAAGACAAAAAACAACAAAATATAAGTGAACAATACCAATCATAATCATACAAAGTATTTTCATTTCTGTTACAGCCATAATGACTACATTAACATTATGCAAATTGATTTTCTTTCAATAATTGTAATGAGAGCACATCTTTTGAGAATAAGACCTATTGTACCAAGATATAGAGTTCATTTTGCTGTGATCCATCAGTTTTCAAACACAGCTTATAATGCAGTGACCTTCAATACAATCACTTTGACTAAACTGGTCTTAAAAGACTTTTATTATTTACTGTAGATGTTCACTCGACTACTCGATCAACAATAGCACTAGATTGAAGATAGGAAGAAAAACACATTGTTCAAGTGACTGCGATTGTATATAACTTGATTATAAACTTATTATCGTTTGCAATATACTTCGATTGAAGATAAAACGTATTTTGTTTGAAAATAAGAACAAAAGTATTTATGGAAAAACAAAACATAATTTCTGAGCAATAAGGTTGAAAAAACTATGTCGCAAATTAATACCACAACTTTATTTTGTGGTCTTATTTTTCCAGCCGTTTGCTGCGTTAAAAACATGCAATCCTAGAAAATTTTCTCCATACACATGAATCTATATAAAATAAATACTGGTTATAGGCAGAGAAACTGGGAAAGAATTTGTAACTTTTGTACACGTGAAACTGCTCAAAAATGTGATATATTTATGGCTTTGCATGTTATAAGTGTTACAGAACATCTGAAGAAGATTACCGCCAACTTTTCATACCTGCTTAAAAACATTTTGTAATCGAACATTTATTAGGTAATCGCCGCGACTTCGTCTGCGTGTATTTTGTATTTCATAATTTTTTTACACAAAGGTCCAGGATGAAAAGTAGTCCCATGTCCTTCTCCAGGTCCCAATTCCCAAGCTATGCAGGTAGCACCTATCTTTAAAATTTCATAACAATCGGTTCAGTGGTTAAGGTGTGAGGTGTGAAAGGTAACAGAGAGGCAGAGTTATTAGTACCTATGGATTTCTTAAAACTTTTTCATATTTAATAGCTTTTGTCCGCGGATTCGCCCGCGTGGAGGTTGAAATTATCCCACGGTAACGTGCTACCTGGTTTAAAAGTATCCCATTTACCGCAGGGTAATTGCGTAACACACTTACAGTAGCAATAGCTTTCATTTTGACAGTTCAACAACATCCATTGCGATATTTACGTTGTTGGGCAGACAAAATTTTCGAACATAATATGAAGAAATTTAATTAGCAAGATTCTTTAAATTCATTCAAATTGTGATTGAATATGTGTTACGCAGTTAGGGTACTGGTCATGTCTACCTGTGTGCGAAAATTCATTGAAATCTGTTCAGCCATTAAGGCGCGCAAAGGTAACAGACAGACAGATAGAGTTACTTTCGCAATTATAATCCCTTAGTATGGATGGGATGACTGTTTTTGTCTTAAATTTGTTCAGTAAAAGAAGTTAGATTGATATGGAAAATGTCAGCAGCGCAGAGAATGCAATGCTCTGTATAAGTTGTTTTCTATACTCGACAAACCCACTTCTCCTTCTTACCTGACTTCCCATGTTCAATACGTATGCTGTGCCCTTAAGAAAAACATCTTCGTTCCACCAACAATCGTCTTCTACGATGTCCTTCTCACCGCACCGCTCTGGTTTTATTCACTCTTCTTTCTTTGTCCAGGCGGTATTTCTTTGGAATGCACTTCCTCTGAACATCAGGATGGCAATCAGTCGGTTATCTTTCAAAGTGAAGGCTCGTGAACACATTCGTAAGAAGTTGGCAGAATTATAGCAGCGATTTTCTGGATTTATTTTCTCCTCTACCTATCGTTATTTCTCCTGACAAAGTTTATTCCGTTAATATGTATGTATGTATCTGTATCAATGTATTCATTCTTTTTTCGAGTTATCTATCCGTTATGTTGCACCTGCCATGTTTTGTCTCTCCATTACCCTAAGGTTGACTGGTAGAAAATGCCTCAGGCATTAAGTTTCCTTTGTACTTACAGTATTTTTGTTACTTGTGCATAAATAAATAAAATTCAATGTTCTACATACCTACACTTTGTGAACCCAAATTCACATTATTTTTGGAAAGCCATATCAGATAAATCTGATTTCAAGTGATTTCTAGATATAGGTACTCGACAGTTCTATTTATCTTTTAAGATCTGAACATTCAAAAAATATGAATGCCTTCATTTTTTTTATCGGCTTCTAGATAAGCTGGAAGATTTCAATTCTCTTTCCTTCCTTTTTTTTTCCAAATGGAAATCATAATTATGTTTCTAGCAGGATGAGATGCCGACTAAAAATAATAATTCTCCTAAATATAGCATTTTGTTTTGTATCGAAACTGCGTTGCGGATACGGTAAACGTTACGGTTAGCCAGATGCGAAGGGCCGCAAAATTCGACCGGCGAGGGCGAAATGCCCAAATTATACATTATACATTGCGTGGGCTCAATTTCGCTGATAGGTTGCGTGTAGCCAGAGCTGTGATACACGTACGGTGTAACAATCGCAGAAGAAAATCAAATATTTGACACCTTTAAAGCTCCTGCAAACAGGTGCGACGCGACAGTGCGACGCGATTTAGGTAGAACAATTTCCATGAAGTTTTCATAGTAACTGTTCTACTAGAGTCGCGTGTCTTTAGTGCGAGCCTTTATGACGTACGAATTACGCATGTTATCTGACGTCACAGAAACCCCACATCGCGCAAAGCACATGTTTATGGCGAAAGTCATTTAACCCCGAAAGTCATCATGTTCTTACCGTCATTGTGATATACGCACTACACTACACACACTGGTAAACTGTAAATATCCCTATGCTCACGATCCATGTACCATTGCATGCCCCCTGCATGCACAATTTCCCGACAACAATTTTTGCTCAATGTTGTTTGATGTACAGAATGCGTAACTGTTGGCTTTGTTTTTTTTACTTCCTGTTACTACAGCGACAACAACCATCCGGCAGAACCCCACTAGACAACACTCAGCTAGTCGGAGAATCCTCCCTTTTCAATGGAGGAGAAACTTTCTATCCTGTGATTAAAGATTGCCGCCTAGCTAGATTATGGGCGTACTGTGTGGCCACCCAAATAATAATGTAATTGGTTTCAATTGCTATTTATAATTTTGTATTTTATTTCAGTTTAATACCAAAGATTATCAATGGCGGTATTGCTGGTATTGTTGGTGTCTCCATTGTGTTTCCGTTGGATTTAGTGAAAACGCGGCTTCAGAACCAAACCGTTGGTCCAGATGGCAAGAAACAATATAAAAACATGTAAGTATCACTGTAATCTTACCTATAATTTACAGGGTTGGAAAGTTGAAGCGGGCTCCAGAGGGAAAGTAGGTACCTAAAATATTGATTCTACCAATTTGTTTTATTTATTATTACTATATCTAGGGACCATGGGGGAGGAGGGGCCAAAGAGGCTCCTTAGACAATTTTAAATGTAATCAGGCACCAACCGACGATTATCCCTAATACTCTATGCAAGTACACCCAAGGATAACCCCCGGTTGGTGTAGGACTATTGCAGAACATGGAAACAAATTATATTGGGTTATGGGTTTGGGTGGCTATAGTGGATTGGTTACCTTGAACTATGGAAGAACTATGTCCCCTGCCTGACCAATGTTATATAATGTACACGGCTAAAATAGCAGGGGGTGACTTGCACACTCAATAACGGGCTCCGGAAACTGTCGATAGCATATAGTGACGTATCGACAAGGGGGCAACATGTCCTGAGGTGGAAGGTGGAGGAGGAATGTAGAGGTATTCCACGGCTATTAGGACAATCTCAGAGCCCGGAAGATGGTCAAGATCCCTATCAGCATTTTACTGAAATACTTCCTTTCTCCGAGCACGTCTGCTCTTGCGAATCTCCACACAAGCCGGCCAATAAAGGCAAATAAGAGGTCGAAGTATTTTTCTTCGGAAGTGTTCACTCCAGCGGGCCAATAAAGGCAAGCCAGAGTTGAGGAACAAGAGTTCTCCCGGGAGATAGGGTCCGTGGGGTCGCTACTGCCCAACTGCTCACCACATGCTGCCCTGCGGCTTTATGTCTCTCTCTCGGTCTGGCTCCTCACCCTAGACCTGTTTCAGCGAAGTTGACGCGCAAGCCCCACCGCGACGTCAACGTAAAGATACGGCGCGGCGGTTGGGGTTTTTATTATTATTTTTAGCTTATGTTTTCTCACTGCAGGGCAAAGACCTCCCTTTATCCTTTCCACTCCTCTCTATCTTGAGCTAGTGTGGACCAATCCTCTGTGTAGACGTCAAGCTCGGCCCTACATCTTCTCCTGGGTCTGCCTCGATGTCGCCGGACGTTTTCTGGGATCCATATTGTGGTAGATTTGGCCCAGGACGCATTCGATATACGGCAAACGTGTCCGGCCCAGTCTCACTTAAGCTTGGCTGCTTTTTGGATGACCTCGGAGATTTGATTTTTTGGAGCGCAGCACTGTGTTCGTAACACGGTCCTGTTGATCTGACTACAAGAATGCTGCGCTTTGACAAATCTATTCAAATTGAGTTGAATAGATTTGTGATGTACGGAAGTAATATAGGCTCTCCGATTTTAAGAGTTTCCGTGGAAATGCTATCTTCTCCAGGGCTTCTATAATATTTTAGGCTGCGCAAAGCTCAATGGACTTCAAATCCTGAAATTCGGCCGTGAAATATGAGGTGATTGTTGCGAAAGGAAAATATTACCATTTTACCCCATTATATAAACCATATAATCTAAATAAAATAATATAATAACAATATAAACCATTTTTTACTCACCTTTTACCCCTTTTTAAAGTAATGTAAAGCTGCATTTCAATATATTTTTAAAGTCACTTGCCTGATACAGGGACTTTGAACGAAATCAAATAAGAAATAAATACACCTGTATTGCCGACAGCCATAACATATTATTTTTATTTTACCTCGTGACATAACATATTATTTTTATTTTTCAGGATTGATTGCTTTAAGAAAACATATGCAGCGGAGGGTTATTTCGGCATGTATCGCGGCTCCGGTGTTAACATCCTGCTCATTACACCAGAGAAAGCCATTAAATTAACCTGCAATGATATATTCCGGATGTATCTATCTCTACCTGATGGGTATGTCTTTTTTAAACTTTTAATCTAGGCTATCAAACTGGACTTGGAAAGGGATTTAATAATAACTTAATTTAAGTATTCAGGGCCGCCGGCCATATTATGTAAGTAAATGAACTGTATGAGGAATTCTTTTCGGTAAGTAGTGCACAGCAAGTTAAAAAAAGTAAACCTTTACTACCCTACACTTAAGGCTTAAGGGTGTTTTCATATAGAATGCTAGTAACCAGTGCTGATATGCCGGCGCCGATATGCCAGCGTTTGTCGGAGCCGATTATAAAATAAAGACGGTTTGGAAAATGAAACTGACAGAAATAAAAGGCATTCTAATGGTTTCTCACTAGATACTTCTCGTGTTCTCAAAGGCGCTAACAAAGAAGCTCAAGAATTTGTAAATTTCACGAGTATCTCGCTTAAAAACACTGAAACCTAAAATTCCTTGCCCTCGCGTTTTATGGATTTATTAAGAGAGAACGTATCAGCCTGCCCGATTGATTCAAATTTGAGCATACTCGTATAAACCACATAAGAGTAAAGCCCTAATATTTAATTTGAGTGTGGATCAAGGAGCCTTCCCGGATCAAATGTAATATAATAAGATTATAATATCAATTTTCGAATCTGTTAACAGTAAATACACCAATAAATATAGACCCCGATGCGTATCCGTATTACTGGGTTTTAGCAAAGTGTTTGAAAAGATAATGCTTCATCAAATGCTCAATCATTTTCACAGCAATAAATTCTTTCGCGATCAACAGTACCAAAGGACATTGTACGACTAACGCCGGTGTCACTCTATCAAAACACATATTTACAGCGTGGGAACAGGCCCAAGATGCCATTAAAATCTTTTATGACCGCTCCAAGGCATTTTATTGCGTGAATCAAGTCTCAATCTAACTTAAGCATTATGTGTGGCACTACGAAATGTATGGGAAAAGTTTTTTGCTATTTCTGACTTTTCTAGTACTCAAACCTCAGTTCGTTCAATAGAGGTTTTTGATCCTTATAAGAAACAGGATCGATTGGCATCAAAAAAAGTTTTTGTGAAAACGGCCCCTTTTCTTGCTGACTGTACATTTTTTTCAAAATCTGTGAATGCAGATCGAAATTTCTCAAAAAGTTAAGGACAGTCTCCTAAGACCATTTTCCTGTAGCTGCAACGGTTAAGGTAGCTGCCCTTGCTGCCCCATCTCAAAAATCCACCCTGTATATTTGTCAAGTAACTAATCTGTGGTTGATGACCCCAAAAAACATCAAATTAATATATTTTTTACTTTTCGCACGAGCTTTCAGTTTTAGCCTCATTACAGAATTATTAACATTCGTATTATATTGTAGATCGCTACCCATACCACGTCAGATGCTTGCGGGTGGTATGGCTGGGGCCTGCCAAATCGTCATCACTACGCCTATGGAGCTTTTGAAAATCCAGATGCAGGATGCTGGGCGGATAGCGGCCGATCTTAAAGCTAGTTAGTATCGTTCTGATAAGTATGGTAGAATAGAACGGTTTTATAAAGAATTGTAAAACAATAGTAAACAATTGTTGTTATTTTGATTGTTTTTTACAATTTTAAGTGTATATTGTATTAGGGCAACTTTTTATTCTCTTTAACTAAAAAGAAATGAAACGGTAATCCGGCAAAAATTCGGTATCCTGTTGGACAGTTCCAGGATATACCTACGTTTCATGTCTAGTTGCTAATGAACAAAGGAGGATTAAATAAGAGAGGAGAAGAGGAATTGATCAATATCGTAGTTCAATAAATTACGAAAGCTTTAAAAGCATTGCAGACCTTAGCAGATTATTGCCCCAGACCACGGAATCGCCGCGCTTTCGCGTTGCGATTTAAAACCCTTGGCGAAGGACATAAATTCACACTTCACACATTTATTTTTTTGTTTATAGGCGGGGCAAAAGAAATCCCGAAAGTAAGTGCCTGGCAGCTGACCCAGAAACTAGTGGCAGAAAAGGGTATCACTGGGCTGTACAAGGGCATCGGAGCAACTGCATGCCGTGATATTTCGTTCAGTTGCGTCTACTTCCCGATGTTCGCCATCCTTAGCAAATTTGGAAAGAAACCAGATGAACTCACACCACCTTTCTGGTAAAATAAATTATTACTTTTGGTGTATCACATACATATTACATGAGCTCCCACTACCATTAACATTAAGTGCCGATAAATCAATACTTTCAATTAATTTATTCAGAAAATATCCAAACAACTAAAAGCACAATAATTGAGAAAATGCTGAAACAATTGCTTTTTCTCGCATATAAACAGATTGTTTGAATGTCTTTGATCAAAACCACAAAGTTTTGGCTGATTTAATTATACGTAAAGAAAGGCATGTATCTAACGCAGCGACAAATTAGTCTGAATTTGGGATTAAAAATTAAAGCCGGTAGCAAGAAGGCAGCTAAACAATACGCAGTTGTTAGCTTTGTTTTAATTTAAACTGGTATCATCTGAAATTCGGCTAAGTCTAAGCTTGCATGCGGCTCTCAATAAGGTAAAGTTCTCTCATTAACAATAAAGCGTAATTGACGGAGCCCCGCCAAGCGGAGCTACTAATACAGGGTGGTTTAAAAAAAAATACCATGAAGGGGTAGGGGATAGCGGGGTCTTCCCGCCATCTCCTTTTAACCTAACCTATTCGAGTCGGGGTGCTCCAAGTCCCGAGCTCGCTTCGCTCGCTCTTGCATCATAAATTCTCCTAGTACAGTAAATTTGCATTTTGTACCGATCCCTGCGACATAATTTTTACGACAACCTATTAATCCGACTGGGGCGGTCAACAATTAATATTAGTCGCACTGTCATTATTCATAGTACCTCGCCTATGATTTCAAATGGCCCTAATATGTTTGCTACCTTAAAGTAGCCGCCATTATTTAGTTTTTATAGTTCCTTGCATTTGGAAGCTCATCTAATATAATTATTGCTAAAAGATTTAATCACTGCCAAGTTATTTTTTTATTAGTCGCCTGGAAAATAATTAGTCATACTTAGGGCGGATTCAACCAAACAGGAATACATTTTATTCGCGGAATAAGTCAGTTTTCAGTTAGACAGTTTTCGTATGGAGAAACTGTCAAAAATTCAAAATGTATTCGGAAGAGATACTCGGGCTTAGGGACTACTCACACTTATTCAGCTCTATTCAGCGTTTGCCCATAGAAACCTACCATTTTGTATGAGACGCGTACGCGTCCTTTCAGCTGCTGATAGCTGTTTCCGATCCGTTGTTTGGTCGAATCCAACCCTAAAACGGTTAAATATCTTGATTATAAGATTAACACTGCACTTCTTTTGCTTTTATCAAAGAAAAACTCTAGAACTCTAGTGCATGGTAACCCACAGGTGGTCGTTCTTATCGGGCTGCGCTGCGGGCTCCTTCGCGGCGCTTTTTGTCAACCCGTTGGACGTGGTCAAGACGCGTATGCAAACGCTCTCCCCAACCGGTGGTGGTGACCGACAGTACAGCTCCGTCATCGATTGCATCACGTATGTATTAAATAAGTACTATTTTAAATTAACCCCTTTCTTTATAAACGTTGCTAAAAGTTATGTGACGTTTAAAGAAACATCTTTTTTTTTTTATCATAGTTTAAAATAGCTAATATTCCAGCAAACCAGACACGGAATCCGACTTTGTTGTATTTATACCTACAATTTTTCTATACTTATGTTAATGTTTCCAACAGGAAAATACTGTCGAAAGAGGGTCCCACTGCGTTCTTTAAAGGCGGCGCGTGCCGTATGATCGTAATCGCGCCGCTGTTCGGCATCGCGCAGACCGTGTACTACGTCGGGATCGCCGAGTACTTACTTGGATACAAGCGAGCCACCATTGTCTGAATTGTCAAACACATTTTATAATAGCTAAAAATGACAACAATACAATCAGATTCATAGATCCTTTCAAACTTGTATTTATTTATTTTTTGTTGTACTCTATACACGCAGTGATTCTCTGTTATCAGTTATATGAGCAAATGCTCTACAGGTAGGTACTATACATATTTCGTTTAGGTAATCTGTTTTTCTTTTCATTATGGTTGTACTTGATGACATTTAAATTAGTGATACAACGATACGGCTATCACGATACCAATACGAATGCTGAATACATGGTTATGGCCAAATACGATATCGAATTACTATACGAATGCATTACGATTTTTGTTTAATAGCATTTTATTGAATTTATTTAAGTTATTTGTTCGAGCCGTTTGGGGTTGAAACACTAGGGCCATGGGGTCCGAGTGCCCACTTAGTTTTTCGAGACATCGTGAAGCTGTTGGTCGACTGTTCACATGGCCAGAGGGCTAGCCTATGCGGACAAACTTTTTGATGACCTATGATTGTTTCTCCTTCCTTTTTTATATACTTGAACATATATATATATATATTTTTAATGTCTTTCTCATACCTCGGGACCCTGGGAGCCCGGATCTTTGGAAGGCGTACGAGGGGCCGACGCCATCTCGCAGAGGTCCGTTAGACGGTTTTAATGAAATGAGGCACCAACCGACGATTATCTCGTTTCGCACTATACAAGCAGGCAGGCAAGGACAACCCCCGGTTGTTGTAGGACTATTGTAGGTTATGGAAACAAAGTTTTTGGATTATAGTTGAGATTATGGTCTGGCTCCTCACCCTAGACCCTTGAAATTTTGATGAAATATTATATTAATTTATCATATTTTATTTATTTACACAGTAGGCATAAAAAGACATGGTGTCTCTTGAATGAGATTAAAAACACCGCACATCTCTGCTCAGTGAAAATAGAGAATGCTCATTAGTACGTGCGTGTGGTGTGAGGGCTACTTTGTCAAAACTCTTTAAAAATATGCTTAGGATTTAGTGAACAATCCCAAAGAATTGTGAAAGTTGGAATCAGAATTTATGAAAGTCAAATTAATTCCATGCAGCCATGATAGAAAATACTAATTCCATGCTGCCATGATAGAACATACTAATTCCATGCTACCATAATAGTACCTACTAATTCCATACTGCCATGTCATTACTCCGACTAGTAAATAGTTTTCTGTGGCAGATACCTATTACCGCTCTAGTGCGATAATAAAGTAAAAAGCACTCGTGTTTAATAAACTGCATTGTGAACCTAAAAGCGGTTGAATATCCACTTTACGAGCAGTGTGTGGAAAAATATATTTGAAGCTTTGTTTCTATGTTATTATAACAATTACTTTGTATGTTATGATACCAATATTAACCATCTTATTAATAACCGTTGCTTAAGTTAAGAGACGTTTAAACATCAAAAATGTATGCGCTAATCATTACTTAACTTTAAGCAGCGTTTATGAATAACGAATAAAAAAGTAACTAAAAAAAATAAAGTGATTAAAAATGCTTAACTTGATTTTTTATTTTAGTTCGTTTACTTCCTGAGGTAGTTGCTTTTTTAATTGTTTTATTTACTTTAATTAACAATCTTAAAATTTTAAGTAGTAATATTGGAAAAATATGAATCGTAAATACCGTACCGTAATGTTTACGATGACGAATGATAATAAAAACTTACGATAATCGCCGCTAAACGAGTATCGTATCGGTATCGTTGCTGCATCACTAATTTAAATGAATGAGGTGAGGATATGAGTTACGCCCATTAGTTGATTCCGATAATTTCATCGTAGTAAGCGCAGAATAAAAAATTAAAAAATATTCTCACCTCTGGAATTCGACAACCATAAACTTCGAGTATTTCTTGGTATAATAATTGCTCTCGCCTCTATTAAGCCTGCACTCTTTAGTTATTGTTCTGAGCTCATTGTTCTGAGGTTCTGAGCCTGCACTTGTTACAAACCATAAATAATAAATTAACAGTGTTGATAGTTATGGACGTCCCAGAGAATATGAGATACAGCTGCACTAACATCATTATTAGTCAATATTAATATACTATTATTTTCAGGATTACGTGATACAATCGCTTCTAAAGCAAAATTTAGCTTAAAATTTTTATTTATTTTTTATTCACTATAAGTGAATGATTAATGTATGTGATATTATTGTTATTTATTTTTTGTTGTTGAAAAATTGTCGTTAATTAACAATTTGTTGTTTTGTAAAACTTAACCATAAAATGACTTGGATTATTGCGAGACGGTGCTTTAACTTCTGCCGATTTATTACTTTAAGTAAGTCAACCATATTAATGTGCGTGATCGCAAATGTACTGTAGCACAAAATGGGCACTTGTGACAGCTTACTAAATAGTGCAAACTTTTTTGTGGCACTCTATTTCTATTATCTATTTATTGAAAACTAGCGACCCGCTCCTGCTTGACACGGGTGCAATTTTCTGATGTGGCGATGTGTCAAAGCAATCGAGATTTCTTTGCTATATAAATTCTCAAAATTATTTTGAAAACCGCATCAAAATCCATTGTGTAGTTTAGAAGAACTAAGCGGTTATGTGCTAAGCTTAAACAGAAGTAGATAATACAGCCCAGTGTAAGTTGGAAAAGTCTTTGAAAGTCAATTGTTGTAAAAAAAAAATATATAGATGGTTCGGGATGGCTAAATAACTTAGTGGTGTGTGGAAGTGGGAGTATTATCATACGGTGCTTTAGTTTCTTCCATGACGATCAACTCTCTAACAAGGACCGTCTCGCGCCAAAGTTCTTTTAATTTTAATTTCAAATTCAATTTGAAGAACTGCCTTATTGTGGTACTAACATTTTTTTCTTCTCCCAATTTAATATAATGTTTCCAATTAACTTTTCTTCCATGTTGTCTAAAATAAAATAATATGTGTCTAACGATCGCCGATAATGTGTTTTTAGTTTTCCACTAGCTGACTTTCAAACGCTAGCTGTAGAGTAACCACCATTTACTCGGCTGTAAGTAATTATAACTGAACTATGCATTTAGTATGGTAATGTAAGGATTGTTAGAATATATAATTTTATTGCGTTAGTGGCTTTCCAGGTCGGCAGGCGATACGGCCGTTATAACTTGGCAGTTTCGGACTTCGCGCAGACGGTTGCGCAGTAACATTTTAGGAACCAAATGGTGGTGTTGAGAGAACATGCGTGAAAGTTAGTAGTACCTATGTTCAGACCTGCCAAGTTACAACGACCCGTTTTGTACGTAGCTGCACTTAATTAATGTGCCATGTTCATACATGTTGTTTTTATTCTTAATTTTTAACCATGGCAATCCCTTGGACGTCTGCTGTCACTACTATTTGATTGAGGGCGGATTGACCAAACAGGAATAAATTTTATCCGCGGAGAAATAGTCAAAAATTAAAAATTTATTCCGCAGATAAAATTTATTCCTGTTTGGTGGAATCCGCCCTGACATACAGTTCTTAGAATGTTGTAGCTATTTAAATGAATGTCACCTAAACTAATGAAATGATATCGGATGGTCAAGAGAAAACCGAAAGAAATTTCTTTTTGGAATGTTTAAACCATTTTGTTTAAAATCCTTATTGCATTCGAAACGAATCAGGTAACACAATGTGTGAATTTGTTTGTGTTGCTTTTAAAAACATATGCCTCTGCATTATACATTTATATATTGATTGAAAAAAACTATATAGCAAAAGGACAAATACCTATCTATAAGTACCTAATGTCTAAAGTAGAAACACAATTAATATAAGAGACAATAAATAAATCAATTACAGTCCTATAAATATATACTATTATGATAAACTAGAGCATTTAAAAAGATATGGTAATTCAGTAAAATTTGTTGATACTCTGTGGGGCAATTATTACCAAAAAGCGAGTAACTAATAACTAATTCTCTGAAATTATTCTTTCATAAAACCTTCGAACTGGTAATTACTGCACAGAGAATTTCTTATTTTACAGAACTATGTCTTGTTTATACCTATTAAATTATTACATGCCATTAATGTAAAGCAGAAGCTAGTAATGTTATGTTAGCCCAAATTATGTTAACTGTTTTTTTAATATGTAATATTGCCATCGCATAAATCAAAATAATTGTAATAGGATTTATTAGTTAAGTGTATATAAATTAATTGTTTGCAATTGAAAGACATAGTTCTTGTTTTAAGCATTAATTCTCTTAAATATTAAAAATATAATGTTATAAAATGATCAAATGCACAGTGTCCTGCTGTTGGCTTTACTGCAGTCCAATTCATCAAGCTTTAACGTAACCGTAATTGTTTTTTTTTAAATTGGAGATAGTGTTCCTGGCGGTCATTAGCTATTGACCACGGTTACTGTGACCCAAGGTCAGTGTTTAAGACAATAATATATAAATTAATGTAGTAGTATGTGCTGAGCGTTATCAGATGTTGATGTATTGTCAATTCTAATGTTACAAAAATATTTATTAATTTATAGTTGCCAACTGTTGTCAAAATAAATTACAATTCAGAAAAAGCATACTATAGTTTTATAAGTTTTGGATCAAATTAATTACCTACAAAGTCATACTAGTGTATTATTTATAGAAATTTAATAACCAAACAAATTAAATTAGAAAATGTATTGTTAAAAATGCAGGGTAGTCAGTAAAATTTAAATTTTCTTACGTTTTTGCAATTTGCAGCTCAGTATCGGCATGGTAATAAAAAGATTTAGGCGTCAAATATTTAAGTACCTATTTATGCAAATTTAAGTTAGAAAAAGTCAAGTCTCTCAGTTAAGGAAATCTGAATTTCCCGGGCTACCTTGCGCATCACCCTTATGTAAAGTTGAATCAGTAAAGAGTCATATATTAATTGTTTAATTCATTTTATCCTTTTCCTAATCCTATGAGGGCGGATTCGACCAAACAGGAATACATTTTATCCGCGGAATAACCGTTCTCTTCCGAATAAATTTTGAATTTTTGAGTTTCAGGAACTGAAGGCTTATTCCACGGATAAAATTTATTAATCTTCGGTCGAATCCGCCCTAAGACAAACAAATATAACCCTTGTTGTGGGTAGAATAATAGTCAGCTGTTTACTGCAAAATTATGATGTGCGTAACTACAGCTTCCTTAATTCTATCTATTGCCAGCAATCAAAGTTCCCAGTCTTAATTTAGGAGCCACAAAAACTTCGTAAATATTAGTCGTTTATTGTGTTAGCTGGAGTGACGTCACCCCAGCTTCCTCATGCAGTAGGTGCAGGCAAACCAGTGAAGTTAGGGTTTTGGACTATAGTCAGAAAACTATGGCATAATATTAGCACAAGGCGGGAAAAAACTGAACGATAATACTTAAAAGTGTTGAAATTACGATCAAATTATTTTGGGGTTATATTATATATTTTTGAAATGTGCTAATGAAGCCCTTTCATTTGATGCCCATGGCATGGTTTTTTCTAAGTTCGTGACCTTATGTCACATAGCCTCTATCCAGCTGACCTCATTTGTCAAATTATGTTCCCTCATAACTTCTGAACTACCGTTCAGAAGTTATGAGGGAACAGATGAACATACATACATATCTACATACCGGTCAAAATCATAACCCGCCTTTGGGTTTCGGCGTAGTCGGTTAAAAACTAAGTTGGTGTGACGTCACCCCATGGCAGCTGCTCATGTCGTATACAGTTCAAAAATTTAAGGCATATGGTAGCTTTTCAAATTTCTGGTTAAAATACTCTCTAGTTAGAAACCGATAAATATGTGTAAGCTGGAGTGACGTACCCTCAGCTTGCACATGTATGAAACTCAAACGATTCAATTTAACGGTCAAAAAAGACCAAAGGCAGCAAAATCTGTAGGCCTCGTAGCTTCGATTTCGACGTACTTTAATAAACAAAAATTCAAAATGTTGCGTGGGACGAGCTAAGGAACCCCGTTGCCGTTCCGTGCGCTACATTATCAGTTTGTAGTAGTTTGAACTAGATTATAGACTGCGAGCCGACTACATGGAACTATTTTATTTAATCGTATTATGTAAGTATTTTTACAAGCTTTATTTAGCTTGCTACGTTCGTATGAGTTTCCAGTTAGGTACTCCAATTGTCATCCATTTTTCAAGCACTTCCTGGCATCCGATTGAGCTGAAACTTGGCATACTTACTTACTTAACTACGACATTTAAAAAAATTGATACCATAGAGCTGGTCTGAAGATGGCCATAGGAAATCCTCAACTAAATAAAATAGCGTCATTGAGTTTGAGCTCGTTGGTTTTGTCTTGGCAAGAACTATTACACTAGGTGTCCACTCGTGATGGAGTCGGAAGTTGGCCATAGGAACTCCTCAACCAAACAAGGTAGCAACATCATGTTTGGACTCACGATTGGTCATGTATTTATTATTACAGTAGGTTGTGTCCAGAATCTGTATCAGAAAACTGTCAAGAAAAAAATGGAAACCCAATAATTCGTTGAGACTATTTGCTGTCCAGAAGACTTTTACGGGAGAAATTCATACCTAAACAAATGTTGCTCCTTGTCATTAAACAGAGAACCATGTCTGTTTTCAATACAGGCACTTGTGGTGAAAGTATATAAATATATCGTAAGATGATTTGATAATTTGAATTTTCACGAAAACCCTAGGTATATTGCGAAACCAAACCACGGATAATTAGACAATGGTGAAAACATTTCTAAATTCTAATTCGGAATGCGCCCAGGGTTTTATTGAAATTGATACTGTTTAAAAATAACAATAAATACCTAATACTCTTGTTTTTAATCTGTAGGTACTCTTTTTTAGGAGAAATAAAGAAGAAGAAATCTACGGCATCCGGTAGCCGTAGATTTCTATTTTCGTTCTTTTTCTCGTAGTCATGGTATAAAGGATTGTATGCAGTTCTTGAATAATACGGATTTGTATCGAAGGCGATGAAACAGTCGCGCCACTCAGGATTCTAACACTTGAATCACTCGCTATGCTCGTGATTCAATCATCATGAATCACTCCCTACCTACGGTCGTGATTCAATCGTTAGAATCTTTTACTTGCTCCTGACTCATCTATGGCCCTCGCTCTAAATCCGTCCTTTATTCACTAATTGCTTATTATACTATTATAACCTGAGTTTATTTTCTGATTCACATCATCATCATCATTTATCTGTTTTTTCCATTGAGGTATTTATTGACTAACGTATACAATAATACCTCAAAGGTTCACTGTTTTTCACTGACACGCCTTGACACATAGACTCTATTAATAAATGAGACACACATGTCATACATAACAACACCTTTTATAATTGGTAATTAGAGGTCGCACATTGCAAGCTTAATGCAACCTTATTATGGTCACCCCTCTGAGGTCCTGAGCATGGATTTATGTCCTGAGCCTATGATTGAGCCGGACCGCCGCCGCCGCCGCCGGTTAGGTTGACGACGACGCCGACGAGGTGATGCCGAGCTGATTTTTATGCGATGAACTGTGGTGTCGTAGAATTTCGTCCATCCAGATACGTGCAGAAAGTTCCCGATACTACATATAGGTCTTTCTGAGTTTGTCGAGTAAATGAAAATGAAATAATTTATGTTTGTCCCTCTTTTCGATCATGGCACTAGCCTGGAGTTCAATCAATCAGCTTATCGAGAATGAACTTCCTAGACTTGAACTGTGCGACGAAACTACGAGTGTATGCGTCTAGCTGGCTGGCAACACTATATTAGAAATGTCAAAATTGTGGACAGCGACGCCGTGTCTTATGCTTGTTGTTTTTACAGTTTGAGAGTTTCTTTACTAAATATAATATAATATTGCATTGGAATCCGTATAAATCTGTGACAAATACCATATATAATTGAATCAGAATGGCGACCATAGGCCCGAAGAAGGATGGAGGGCCTAACGTCGAGTTTTTTCAGTCACCGGAATCGCTAGCACAATTTGACCAAATTCGCGTTTGGCTACAAAAGAACTGCAAGAAGGTAAGTAGAACTGACTCTTAACCAATAAAATGTTACGTTTCAAAGTTTTCAAAACAGTAAGAACTTAGTTGTGAACAACTGGAAGGAAGATGTTTTAGAGATACTTTCCATTAAAATTTCATTCACATCCATTTCATTCATCACTACACTTAAAACACTAGGTAGTTAATTTACACTCTTATTTGAAATCAACCTTTTAATTTAAGCTATTAATAAAATGGGCTCGGACAACTTCTTGTTTCAACATTAAGGAATGTTCATATTATATTCTTTTTCTATTTATACTTACCGTTTATAATTGTGAGTTGTTATTATTACAGCATGTGCAGACAGATCCACCTACGAAAGAAGGTTTAGCTCAACTTGTAATCCAGCTCATTCAGTATCAAGAAAACAAATTAGGAAAAAATGCTTCAGACCCTCCATTTTTGAGGCTTCCGGTAAGTTTTAGTGTTATTGCACAATGTATTTTTGTTTCTTTAATCATTAGCAGCCTAGCCTTTCCCAGTCATACGTGATTCGCTTTCAGTCAAATTAGATGTGGTTGAAATCGGCATCTTAGAATTTGTTTTCAATGTGCAACTGCCGTTTGAGTTTATCAAGCCAACTTTTTTGCAAAACAGTTTTCTAAGGTTAGGCTGGGGGATTTTCAAGCTCTGATACTTGGAACAATGACTTTTGTGTCACAGACAGGCTGTTTGAGGTGCCATTAAGGTGGATGGTCCAAGATAGCCCGTGAATTCAAATTTTATTTCATTACTTTCCTCAGATCCATCCATAACAACTTAACTTCACAGATTAATTTATTTGTGTGGTGTCAAGGTTATTTAGCCAGTCCAATGATCTAGCAAAACGAAAGAAAAACTTGATCTGTGCAATGTTATGTATTAAATTTCTTATAATAGGTATTCATTCAAGTGAAAATGAGAAGATAATGTTATGCAAGTATAATTAAGGGTACTTAATATTTGAATTATCTGATATTGCAAAAAGGTTTGCTGCATAGCTGAGTTGAAAGTACTGCTTCTCTATTTGTGCATTAGCTTAGTACTTCTAAAATCCTATCATATTTAGGTTAATTTGATTTTTGATTAATTAATTAATATGGGTTCTGTACCACTAAAACTCAGTTTCACAAATTATATTCAATAAATATAATATGTGTTAAATAAACAGCTTCCATTTAACACATATTTTGTGAATAGGCCAAACCAACCTATTATCTGTGCTTTCATAGCATATTGATGGCAAATAGTTATGTTCAAATATATTAGGCCCTGTGACTGTGAGACACAAATAGACAGTCATCAGAAGCCAATTACTAATAATGGAGTTGGTACTATTGGCACCATTTGGAAAAGGCATGATAAACATCGGCAGACTATTTTTTTCTGACCCAAGATGAATCTACCATGATTGACAAGTTTCAAACATTTACCTTATCATAAAAAGTAAATAAACAAAGTAATCTAGTTATTTATTATAATTATATTTTTATTTTAAAATAACAACAAAGAACAACATTAATAGTTTGCTGCATTAGCAAAAACGAATTGGTTTTCAGGCAGTCCTTTAGCGCCGGTTCCTTCAATTGCGAATAACGAGCCAGCTTCAGGTTGCGTGTTAAGTTCTGCTTGTGACAGGCCCACTTTACTGGTTGTTACGAATAGGGTAGACAAGTCGTGACCACCCCACATCACTGAAGTTACTTTTGCAGCTGGAAGCCTGTGTTGTTCCAGCAGTTTTCCAGCTCTAGAATCTATCTTTATTACCTAGAACAAAAAATTGTGCTTATTCTAATTAAAATGAATTTAGATTATTTTTATGTTAGTTTCCTGAAAAGGCAGTTAACGTGCGTATACTGGATGTTTGACGAAACAAGTCACCCCGAGTATCTATACGCGTGCTAGATTCATGGAGGTTAAAATGACGTAGTTAGTTATTTCATATTGGAATAAATATTTAAAAAAAAAAACAATTCAAAATCATAAACCAATTAATATCACAAATGATTTAAAAAAAAGGTGAGATTCAGACAATTTTTAATGTATATATATTCTATGTATGTAAAAAATATGTTAAACAGATGAAACCTGTTTATAATATGATTTTTTGTATGATCATTACCTTCCAACCATTGAAGCAGGCAACCCATAGATTGCCATCAGTGTCGATTGTCATTCCGTCCGGAAACCCTGTAACGTTGTTGGCTTGGAAACTAAACAGCGTCCTTCTGTTGCCTGGAATTTGTAAAAAAAACAATTTGTTATTTACTCTTCCATAAAAAAGCTTTTTTTACTTTGCTATTAGTAAATTCTAGGTTATTTTTTCCTATATTAGAGAAACAAATAAATGTCCAGAACAGGAACAACTAGCATTAAATCTTTGTTTGTAAACAATTCAATTTGTTCTGTGCGGGATTTTTTAAATTTATTTTTTAAACGTTGCCCCACAGTAGGAATTTCTCCTGTATCGTGGGTGCGTTTACAAACATTTAAACTGACATACACAACAGCCACACCCGGAACAACTTCATGTAGGTCATACAAATATTTGTTCCGTGCGGGAATCGAACTCGCGACACGCAGCGCAGCAGTCAATCGCTTAACCACTACGCCAACCGTGCCGTCAAATTGAACCTGTGACACGTCGCACTGCCGCCAATCACTCAGCTACTGTGCCACTCATCCGTTTATTTTTTTGTGACGCTAACCGAGCTGTCAATGGTTAGGAAGATAATTATAAATATAAAGAAACTTTCTTATGAAAGGAACGCGACCTGCCCCTGCTTCGCACGGTTCTTACCACTCCGTTGCATAGTTCAGAAGAACAACGCGGCTATACAGAAAGACACGAAAGCAGACATTAATTATTGTATAGAACAGCGATTCTTAAAGTGGATTCCGTGCAGAAATCACCAGGGTTCAATTATTTATCAAATGCATCTGTCGGACATAATACCGAACTTAGACAGATTTAGATAAACGTTTCACTTTTAAAATATGTCTAATAAAAGTTTTTGTTCTTTTTATGATCATTCATCATTTGATGTGGGGTTCCATAATATAAAAGGGATTTGGTGAGTGTTCCATTAACTTAAAAGTCGAGGAAGCCCTGGTATAGACGACTACACTACTTACGAATACATCCATCTTCGAGGTCAAAGTCAAATACATCTATATTCCTCGTCGGAGTATCGATGTAGAACATAAACTTTTTGTCTGAAGTCCACGCTAGTCCGTTGGAGATGCTCACGGGACGAACCTTCTCCATCGGATTTAGATAGTTGTGCTCATCCATCATGTACAACGTAGCTTGATCTTTATCGACATTGTTATCAACTTCTTTGCCCATTGTACCTGTATTAAAAATGAAGTAGTACATTTTTATCTCATCTTCAAAAAGAGCTGTTATTTTAGTAGGTTTATATCAATAAGGAGATACGTATGTAATGTACATCATGACATCACACATAGGAAAAACATTCAGTAGTATCTATAAAATTATCTCACTAAAATATTCCATGTTCTTTTTTCCTACTTTTCGAACAGAAGCTTTTGAAGACGAGCTCTTGATTATGACGTTCTTGAAAGCCTGTCTTAATTCTGTGTCTTAAAATGGGACTAATCATGTAAAAATTAAATTGAGTCGTGTCTTACAAATCAGTCGGAAACAGGGAAACTACATACCAAACCAAAGTCTTCCTTTAGCGTCGACCTTGCCGTCATTGCACCTGTTGTTGGGCAGGCCCAAGTCCACCACACTCAGTAGTCTGAGAGAACTATCGCCGTCCGGTGCGTCCCACGGCAGGAAGTAGAGCTCCGTCCTCACTGCTATTAGGATCAGCTTGGGATAGTCCTTCACCGTTACCGCTAACGAGACTGGTCCGTAACCTAAAAGATAAGGTTAATAAATAGTAGCTCTAGTTTATCCATGTTAGAACATTATTTTTATTTATTTTCTTTTTATTGGGGTATGTTGTACCTAGAGATAATTTTTAATTTTGACCTATTTTATTTGTTGACCACCTGCAGCAACAAAAATAATATTCTGTTTTATTCTCAATAAATAATAATTTCCTTAAAGCATACTTTTTTCCCACGGGTAGGCAGAAACTAGAGAAGATCACGTTCAACGATTCTATTAAGGGACTCCTTTCGCTACGTCTACCTTCATATAGGTATCTAGCATCATATAACCGTGCCCTTAATACGCACCTAATCTTTTTGAAGGACATCACTAATAGGATCAGTGGATATCTTCTAGGGCTTCCCACTGATGTTTCTACTAACATTCGTCCTATAAATTCCCTTCTGTTTTTCGCCGATATGGTGGCATCTACAACGCCACATGTGAACTACGCATCAAAAACTTGCCGTCACACAAATCCAGTATCGCGCAAGCAAAGTAATCGGCGCGATAAACGTTATTTATTATAGGTATACAATATCCCCATATCAACCGTCGGGCAGTAGCCCACCCTTCTGTTCCCCCCCATTTCTATTGAGGATGAAGAACTTTCCGCCCTGTTCCTTCATACCCCTTTATAATCAACTAGCTTATCATCACTAAACACTATTACAGTATCGAAAAAAGAAATGTATAATGAATTTAGTGATATGCGTAACAAATGGTAGAAAATACCTATTTTAAACATTTTTCTGTTCCAGTTTTTAATTAATTGAGATAGTTAGGTATAAGCTAGTGCACAGTACATACCAATTGTTTTACAGGTGATGTTACTAGTTTCAGCATCAAGTCTGTAGACCTGTTGTTCATGTATGTCAACCCAGTAAAGTGCATTCTCACTTGTTGACCAATGGGGACCCTCGAAGTGTGTACCGCCCTTCTGCACCTGTTTTTATATCACTGTTTTATTCAAAGTACATAATAATTTTTACTATATAGGTATGAGACGAGAGAGAGAAAAATATGGAAATCAAAACATTTAAAAAATATAAACAGGCATACCTAATGCTTGTTTATATTTTTTAAATGTTTTATCGATATTTTTACCCACCTTATTATTATAGTACAACCCCAATTGATTCTATTCATCATTATAAAATAAATTAATTTTAAATCTCAAACTTAATATTTGATTATTTATATTCTCATCTACTACTGCTATAGCATAATAAAAGTATTTTATTTTGCTTTAAATAAAACCTCATTATTAAATATGTATTACATTTGAAAAAAAATTGAACATAATTTAACAATAACATTACGCCGGTATTCCTTTCCTGTATAAGGGGTATAATCTATTATACGCATTGTATCAGCGAATCAATTTTCACGGTAAACCCCCTGAGCCCCTTAAGACCTAGGCCAAATATTTTTTTGATATTCAGATAGCTCATGACCATAAAGAATATGAATTAAAAATCTCGACTAATGAAAAAGTTATGTAAAAATCCGCGAAATTTCGGGGGTATTTTGGCATTATAATATAAACAAATACATTGTTCTTTGTGAAAATAGAATTTTTAGGACTCTACTAGTTCGACTAGTTCAACAATAGATAAGTTCATAATCGTGTCTAACAAGTTTCTACAAATCGATTATTCACTAGGTCCCAAAACTGCAGGCATAAAATAACTAATAAATTACATAGTTAAAAAACGACTTACATTTTTAATGAGCGGAGTAGTCTCTCTGTATGCCAAACATTTCACTAGAATAACTGTTAGAATTAACTCTCTTAATAATACAACCATTTTTATCGTAGTCTAATCTAACACCTTTTGAACGTTCGGCGTTCGCGGCGTCTTGCGCGACAATCACCCACCGCCTGGCGAAGTGGATATAACCGGTCACTGGTGATCTTGAGCAAGTGAACGTATCGTATTGCCGTAGATATCCAGCCTATGTACTAAATGCAACGTGCGCATATACCATCATCATTACGAATGCGTTTATTGTCATTAAGTCGTTATGCATTGAGATTATATTTTAATACATAAATAGAAATAACAGTAAAGTTCTTCAGTTCTTGACATGCAGAGGGCACTGCTGTAGAAACCAGTATGAACAGACAAGCAAAGTGTTTTACTGGAATTTATTTGTCAATAGTTACTATCTTAAGAATTGTCCAAACCGCTATGTTCGGGTTTGCTTCTTTTTTATTCTATGAAAAATAAGAAGTCAATAGTTTTAATAAGTTTTTTACAAGAATATCCACGTGATCGTTCAATAACATTCACATCATAATATGTTGTTCATTTCAATTTCATTGTTGTTAATTAGTTTAGGAAGGCCTCGACTCCGATGTTCTGTCACGGCTCAAAACACACGATTCCGCGGAAGTGTGACCTCAAACAAGGCCTTTAGCCATTAAGTGATATCTTAGGAAATTTCTTTAGCTCCTTTTTTTCCTTATTTCCAAATTGTTAAAACTTGTTCCAATTTTGTAGGTCGTTGTAGGTCGTCTTTCTTACAAATACGCAAAAACATAGTCACAGTGTTCTTTTTGCGTTAAATTATATATAACTATTAAGAATAGCTAACTGTGGCCCTATTTTACATGTAAACAGTCTTTAACGTAATTAATAAGTTCCTCTAGCCTTACCATGACCAAGAACTAATATCGACAAAACATCCGACATGTAACACATCCTGCCGTGTAAACTGTCACGTCTAATCGACATTACTTCCTTCTTACAATTATCTTGCCTTATTACTTCACTTAGTTTCCCTTCATTATTCTTACTTTCGGTTATTACAAAACGAATATTGCTCATAGCAATCATGGTGTTGCTTCGAAATACTGCAATAGCCATTGCAGACTACACAAACTATGGTACAAGAGACATAGATTTAGGGCGAATATTTCTTTCTAAATGAATCATGATTAAAGTAATTCAATGTATGTACGACAATTTGAATTATTATAATTTAATAATATATAATAAAATAATAATAAAAAGCTTTTATTGATTCGTTACAATATTACACAATACATTAATAATAAAAAATACATTTCAATTCAATTCTAATAAAATCATAAAATTATAATAATATCATAAATTCTTGTTTACTAATAAAATTACAGAAATAAATAATCATGAGATCGAATAAATTACACATTGAAATTATTATTGTAAGTATATAAATTCATAATAGTTAGTAGTATTTTTGTTTTGATTATTTAATTTAATCGGTTATTTCACTATAAGGACCGCCTAGTGCGGTAAAAGCCTCCTCCATCTGTCTCCATCTTGTTCTATCTATAGCTAATCTGCTCCATGTTTTTCCTATTAAGCCTTGGATATCGTCACTCCATCTTTTGTTGGGTCTACCACGTGTTTGCTTTTTGTTGATAGGATACCAGTTTGTTATGGTCTGGGTCCATCTGCCATCACTAACTCTCTGTAAATGTCCAGACTATTTCCATTTTAGTGTTAGGGTTTGTTGGATTAGTTTCTTTGCGTATTGAGCTGTTTCTCACTCTATCTCTTAGTTTATGGCCCTATTGCTTCTCTCTATTGCTCTCTGGCAAACTCTTAATTTTTGTAGAGATTTATCTGTTAGACGCCATGTTCGGCACGCGCATGTTAGACACGGCATCAGGCAGATCTCCATAGGTTTTGTCTTTAAGTTAATAGGAAGTTTACTCTTGAAGATTTCTTTTATAGCCCAGTACTTGCTCCATGTGTTCTTTACTCTTCTGTCTATTTCCAGCTTTGTGCAGTCTTTGTTAGAAATTAAGTGTCCCAGATATACATATTCGTCCACCCACTCAAGGGGTGTAGAGTTTAGCGTTATTGATATTTCAGTGCAGTTCGTCATAACTTTAGTTTTACTCTGGTTCACTTCAAGCCCCACTGTTTTGCTTTCTTTCTAAGTGTCTCTAGCATATATTGTAACTCGTTTGGCTCTTTCATATATATTCAGAGCGACGTTGTTCCAAGTCAACGAACGAAATATAACAAATATTTGGACAGCTATAATTTTTTTGATGATAGTGGATCCGCTTGTCTCACACCCCGCTCTATCTCAAAAGCAGGTCCGGTACTGTCCAGTTTAATTCTGGCTTTGCTGTTTCTATACATCTCTTTTATTATGCTGATGTACTCTTGATGCAGCCCTTGCTCTTCTAACGCTCTCCATATAGAGCTGTGGGAGATAGAGGCGAACGCTTTTGAGTAATCGATAAAGCCAATATACAGTGGCATGTTGTATTCGTTGTACTTTTCAATGATTAATTTTTATGTGTGGATATGGTCCTACCGTAGATCGGCTAGTCATGAATCCTGCTTGCTCTACAGCTTGGTTTTCATCGATTACAATTATTCGTCTCAGCAATGTTGAAGAAAACACTTTATAAAGGCATGACATCAGGATTATAGGTATGTAATTTGATTTCAATGTAGGATCGCCATTTTTATACAATAGTATAATCTCGCAACATGTCCACTGGTTAGGTAGTTCTTTCTTCTTCATAATATTGTTGTATAATTTAGTTAGTGGCGTGACCAGCTTGTCTTTTCCTGCTTCTAACATTTCGTTTGTAATGCGGTCTGGGCCTGGGGTCTTGTCTGATTTTAATTTTCTTATTGAAACCCTATCAAATTTTAGTTAAATGGCTCACTGTTTGAGTTTGTCTTAGAGTAAAGGTTTTTGTAGAATCGAGTAGCTACTTTAAGCAGATTATGCCTGTTTGTAACTTTGGCTCCTGATGAATTTTGTAGCTAGGTCATGAGATATCTTGCGTTGTTCAGTTTTTTGAACGCATTTTTGACTGCTGCAGATTTCTGTACGTATTTTTCTATTGTATTTAGTCTGTGAGTTTTCATTTTCAATGCAATTTTTTTATTTAGAGTTCTTGTTTCAATTGGCTTAAAAAAATCTTTTTATTCTTGATTTATTTTCTTTATTTTTCAGTGAATGTCTTTGTTTTATAAGTTCTGTTATCTCTTCTGTTATAATGGCTTCTTGTCTTGGTTGGTACAGTTGATTCTTTTGAACTATTATAGTGCTACTTTAATACATTTTAATTATGAACGTATTTAATTACATTATTTTACGTTGATAAGGAAAAGATGAACAGGGAACCGAAACAAAGTAACGGAAGTGTATAAAGAGTCGAAATCACTTACTAATATGTTTTAAAAGATATATTTAGTGATACATGTGTCCTTATGTAACTATAGTATAATTTTGCAATGCCAAAT
The DNA here is from genome assembly GCA_914767815.1 of Eupsilia transversa. Taxonomy (NCBI): domain Eukaryota; kingdom Metazoa; phylum Arthropoda; class Insecta; order Lepidoptera; family Noctuidae; genus Eupsilia; species Eupsilia transversa. The sequence goes on along the minus strand of OU611893.1, from coordinate 6,300,230 downwards.
GGCCCATTGTTAAACAATCGCCACTTGTTGCCTAACATGGTCTACAATGAAGTATTTTAGGAAACATAATAGTGTCTCTGCCCATGAACTTGACGTGAGAGTTACATTGTTTGTGGACACGCGTATCTATTAATTTTAATGGTCTAAAATAATTGAATTGGATTTAGTTTTTGAAGGAAAGTGCCTTGGGCAGAATTTTATAATTTTCTGTTAAACTACAATCTTATTTTTTGCCTGCCCTTATATGTCACATTGGGACGGTCAAAATAATGTCCTTTTCTATTCTTTTCTGTCCCCTATTTTTTAATTGGCCACTTACACTGTCACCTTAAAATTGTAAAGTTGAATTAAAAGGGAATAAATAACTTGGTTTCTAGTCATTATAGCATAAAACGCTACAAGGTTCTTTTGGTACTTTGCTAAAATTGGAACTAACGCCGCCATATTGTGTTGTCACTACAATGTCTGTGACAATTTTACAAATGTTTAACAATAACACCCCTTTGGCAATGCCGCTCAAGCGCCAAATGATTCTTGTAGTACTCTAAAAAAACCCACATTAATTGGAATTTCGCAGTATAGTTTAACGTAAATTCGTTAATGATTACAGATGAAAGCGTTCATGGACATGAAACCGGGCGGGTCCCTATGCACGGTGCTTTCCACCATGTTCCGTTTCAAGTCGGAGCAACGGTGGCGCAAGTTCGACTTCCAGGTCGGTAAGGTATGCACTGCCCCGCACGCCGCCTCGCTCACCGCCAGCCCCCGCAGCCGCCCCCGCCGCCCCCGCAGACCTTACCCCGCACACCGCGGCTCTATAACAATGCATCACTTGACATGTGACAACATGCGTCTGATTAAAACCTTATTGCCACCTTTTTCATCACAATAGGCTCGCTCTAGTCTATTACATAACTGGCGAATTATTGGCGTACTATACGCTTTTGTATACTTTAGGGATATAAATGCGTGACGTTGTTACTGTACTAGGTTTGTTCAACCCCTACATTAATTTGTATTCTGTTGTATTTTATTTTATTATTATTATTATAAGCCTGCGTTGTCCCACTACAGGGCAAAGGCCTCCCTTCCCTCTTTCCACTTTTAATGAAGTTAATTGACTTTGTTTAAATTTTACTTTTAGTTTATAAGCAGCTTCTGTCCAATTTCTATATTCGCAGTAATACCTTTCCTAATTATTTTTTAAACCAATGTTGAATGTATATGCCTTGTGATCTTTAATAAATAAATAAAAGAAGATGTAATTCACAAAGCCAGCGTGCAGTACCTTAACTTGATTGGCACTTATTGACACATTTATCTCAAATATAGAGATCTATTGTCATCTGCCAAATGCGAACAGGATCGTGACTAGAGTATCAAGATAAAATTAATAGATGTAAAAATAAATTGGCTATTGATATTAAAGTGTATATTTTTTCTCACATGTCAGGCGCGTGTTGTCACTAGTTCAAATGCACGAAATGAAATGAGGGTATTATATTAACATGAAGGTATAATCTAGTTCAGAAAAAAAAGCAACAAAATTTTTGTTTTACCTTAACTTTTTATATTTTTCTTTTTTAACGTAAGTACATAATTATAAGAAGTAGCTACCTTACCAATTCAGTAATAGAACTTCTGTTATGTAAGAGCAACTTTAAATGCACAATTTTTTTAATACTTTGTTTAGTGATGTGTTGTTATTGATCACATTTTTCCTAGATCACACACACGGGATCTTTAGAGTCACTCTTGACGACTTCTCTTGCTTGAAGGTAGCAGTCCCCGATACTTTTCATTCTATGTTCCATTTCATGCAAGGGTCATTATGTTGCAGAATACTTGTTCTGGTATTATTGAACTGTGGTTGAACTGTGTGTAAATAATGGGCACTTCCAATAACACGTACTTGTGTGTGTTTGTGTGATTAATAACCTTAACTCTTTGTTATGTCACTAATACATTGTGGGATGTTGAATCACCTTTACTGTCTGTATTGCATGTGTTAATCTTATTTTCATCTATAGTTTGTCCAGTCTGAAGTGACGCGCCCCACTACCGCATTTTACGTACAAGCCGCAGCGCCGTGTACGTAAAATGCGATAGTGGCGCGCGTCACTTCAGACTGGACAACCTACACAAAATTTTGGGATTACTTTTAAGTTTTTTTGTTTTTAAATGACTGATGAATTTATGGTAAAAAATGTTAAACTCGCTTAACATATTGACTTCAATTATATAAATGTAAGAATAAAAAATTAAACATTAAATATTTTTTAGAACATTATAATCAAAAATGTTTTCGCTCCAAAAAAAAAAATTGATTTAATTAACTTCACTCTTCTAAAACCATCATCTAACACTAAACTCGTCTCTGTCCCCTCCCTCTCTCCCACATTTTCAGAACCCCTCCCGCAAGGACCTGAACGTGCAGATGATGATGGAGATCGAGTCCTCACTGCTGGGCGCTGACGTCATCCGCTCGCCGTGCGTCTTCATACGACCGGAGGTTGATAAGGCGACCGCTAACAAAGTGAAAGATATCGTTGTCAACCATCAGGGGGAGATTTGCGGTAATTTATTTTTAATTTTTATTTATCTACAATTTGTACATTGCAAACTTAAGTCCCTTAAGAGCCTGATTAAAGAACAGCACAGCATGCACTACGTTATGCACTATTTAGTGAAACACGACTGTTAACCAAATTGATTGCAATTAGTAAATTAGATTTTATATTAGTTAATGTTTGTAATACTCAGGCTCGAAGCTCGTTATATCACTAGTAAAGTGCGTTATAAACGTTGAATACGGAGAAAAGATAATGAATGGAAGAAAGTCATAACTGGTATTCTGATGATAAAGGAGACCCTGGGGCTGACTCGGGACTTTTGACAAATTGTCTTGTTATCCAGCTCATACCTTACTAACAAAACAAAATAAATACCCTTTTAGAAGACGAAGAGGAAGCGACGCACATCGTGTACCCGACAGTGGACCCCTTAGAGGAGGAGTACGCGCGGCCGGTGTTCCGCCGCTCCAACCACGTGCTAGTGCACTGGTACTACATGCCTGACAGCCACGACACCTGGGCGCAGACTGAACTGCCGGTACGTATGCCTAATATATAGGATATTCCAAGAAAAGTATGCGCTTCAGGAATCATCGTCTATCTTTTGAAATCCGAACTCGCGATGATGAGAGTTGTTACAACGATAGAAATACTTGCCTATTTTGTATTACCATGTCTACAAAAATATAGATTAATAACTTGTATGCAATTCCAAAAAACTTCAAAACTTTTGAATGTCAGAACACGATCTGCGACCGTAGTAGGTAATCCGACTAAGAGAAAACTTAATAAAAATAGCAAATATAGGTGCACTACTACATAGTGTGGCAGTACAAAACTTAGAAGCTTTACCTCGGTGGGGGTTACTCTGACGCGACGTTCGTGCTAATTCAGAAACACGAATATAATCGAAGCGCATACCCATTCTGGTTTACTTGTTTTCAGTGCTACATGCCATTAGGTTTCTAGAAAGGCGCCTTTTATTGAATTCGGAAGCTCTTTTCGAACGTTTGCTTCTGCACCCGAAAAACGCCCATCCATTTAGGGGTGCTGCATCAAACTGTGGACGGGATTGTACATTTTTGTCGCCTAAGCCTAGCTCTCACAAAGAACTGAGAATTTCAAGGAAAAATCACCAGTCTTTACATAGAATCATCACAATAACCAAATTATGCCGTGATTATAGGTGGACGTGCCCGAAACAGTGAGCTGGGAGTGCAGCCGTGCGGAGCCGTGGCGCGTGTCGGCGTCGTGGGCGCTCGACCTGCCGCAGTACAACGAGTGGATGAACGAGGAGGACTACGAGCTCGACTCCAACGGCAAGAAGAAGGTAATATATCACACTGACACATTACTTACATCATCTGTTCTGTGCGGAGTCGTTTTGACCCCAACATTTAAGATTAGAATTCTACATTATTCGACGTTTCCAGACTTCGAATCTTATCCTGAAATAAGATTATGGAAGCAGAACTTTAAAGCTTTGTATTCAAGGGAAACAAAAGTGGCAATACTTTGCCACAGCAACATAATATTATGTTCACCACCACCATGTCAAAAACATAATATGTTTTTGAGTCGCGGAAAACATGGTGCTGGCCACATTAAACTCAGTTTGAGAGGTTAATATGTTGCCAGCAATACAAAACGTTATTGCCAGAAAAACTAAATGGTGCTGCCAACAATACAAAATGATAACATAACGCCTGTATTTCCCCGTAGGGTTAGGCAGAGGTGTACCTATAGTACACCTACATTTCGCCAGTTACGTGTAACACAAAAGATGCAAAAATGTTGCACATCGTTTTTGTTTACTATAGTATGAACGCGGGTTTTATTTCAATAAATGTATCACAATATTCACATAAAATTATTCTTCTAGGTCCACAAACTGCGTCTATCAGTGGACGACCTGATCCCGGGCGGAGAGCCGTCCAGCAAGTCCAAGAAAGGTAGCAAGAGGAAGCGCTCGCCGTCGCCACCGCCACAGAAACACGGCAAGAGAAAGAGGTATGAATAACTCATAATAAATCTGTCATACAATTACTGAAGCGCCTCCCTCTCCCCTTTTATTCTAATCTGTACAAATTTATGTGAAGGATTTTTTGACACTCGGCAAGGTAGCCGGGCTATTTTTATGTACCCCTGTTTCCGATTTCTTTCGAAATCTACAAGAAATGCGATTACTCCTATATAAACTTTGTTTGTGCAGTCGTATCACGAAGCGGCGTGAAAATGACGTGGACGAAGAAGAGGACAACGCGTCAAGAGACAACACTGACGCTGCGCCCACGCCGGAGAGCGAGAGAGCTGCTGAGCGTAAGTACTATTTATTTTACACTAGCGACCCGCGTGAAACTGTGCGTTTGTAATACCAATTGACAAAATATCGTGATTTGTCTGCTATATTTAAATAAATAAAATATGAATGAATTCAAAAAATAATTTTTCCGGAATAAATTATATAAATGATAGCGAAAACCGCATCAAAATCCATTGTGTAGTTCAGAAGAAATAAGCGCGCACACTCCGACCTGAGAAGCGATTTTGTTTTGTTAATGGACGCAAATTTTCCCATGGGTCTTCGGCCTGGCCTGTGGGAATAGACAGTAGGACATACTTAACCCCCACTTGTACCTCAAATCACGCTTTTAACGCTAAACGAATTTAAAACAACGTTCTGTCTCTGTCATCTACAAACGCCTCACAGAAACAACGATGTTTTAAATTTGTGGTGCAAGCGGGCCTTATGCCTGAGATACACGAGGCTAGTTTCTTAAACCAGGATTGTTAGCTAGCAAACTCGTAACTGGGGCTTTGTGTATATACAATTAGCTTCATTTCTAGGCTAGTATAAACTAGTGGGAAAGGTTGTAAGCTAGCGTCTCAAGCTAGTTCAAGTTTTGAGACAGTTAAAATCAGTGGTGGGGTTGCTCCCCCACCACTAATATTACTAGGCAAGCTGGTGTAATAGCTTCATGTGGCCGGTGAAGCTAGTGGCTTAAAATGATCTGACATCATGTAAACAGCACTAGCATGTGCAAATCCAGGACAGCGAGCCAGGATATATACCGAGGGTGTAGCTCGCTATCTTGAGTGCTTAATGTAAAGCGGGCCTCGTCCACAGCGGCCGCGGGCCCGGCGCCCGCGCAGGTGTCGGCGCCGGCCACGCCCGCGCCGCCGCTGGACGCGCACGACGACTCGCAGGGCAAGCACAGCGACTCCAACACGCAGGTATGTTATTTTTTATATATTTTTTGTTTATTCCACTTCCCCCTTTGAATCGATTCCCCTTTGAAACGATTCGTGTACTTTTTGTCCACAAATCCCCATTATGACCTCCATGAGGCGTCAATGGGGATTAGTGGAATAACCTTCATTTTGACATTATATACCTACAATATTCTAATTTCATCTTCAAAGTAGAGACTTTTGTGGAATACGGGGTTTTCATTCGGATTGGTTAAAGTTGTAGTGACAACCATGTCATTTGGTTTAAATAGGTTTTTAGGGTGGCAGGGACATCGACGCGAAAACGGTTACCACGTATTCAGTGCATCATTCTGAGCCCCCCTTTATAAAAAAATTTCATCGGTTATTGAAAAAAAAATCTGCTGTTTCATACATTTTGACCAAATGTTGCAAATTTTTGTTATTTTCCGTTTCCGCGTCGATGTCCCGCCACCCCGTATAGATTCCTTTATATTTTGTGAATGTGAAAATGTTGTAGGCTCAACAAACTGTCGATTTGCAGACTATTCTATTTTGTTAAGTATCTTGTTGACAGGCCTATACTGTCCTCTCATACCTATTCAAACTGTACATTTTTTAAAACATTGTAAAATCCATTTATTTTAAAAGAGTAAGAAACGGTATGGCGTTTCTTGCCCGCTCTTATCCATAGAAAACGACCAAGTGGAACCGTACACCTGCTTCTGACGTTTCATAAGTGCCCATGTAGGTTTATGTGAAATAAAATATTTAGATTTTGATTTGTTTTAACCAATTTTTTTTGGCTGTTCTGTCCCACTCCTAGGCGAAGGACTCCACAAACTCTTTTGATGACGTCATCCTTCTTCTCGCCAATTTTTGACGAACAACAGCCAACAGGAAAGGTTACAAAACTAAAAAAAATGTAAAAAAAAAGAAAACTAAATGTAATTAATGTAGGTTTACATTACATTTTGTTTTCTTTTACACGACCAGCAACAACAGCCCTGACCTGATTTTGTAGCACCACAAAATACTATATTTTAAATTGTACTAACGACTATTCCAGCTTTTCAAGTTGACAGTTTTATTTACCTTACTCTCTTAGCGTCTCTATTTTGTGCGATCTCTGGCCGCATAAACACAAATTTTACTGCCATACTTATGATAATAAATATTACAGGAAATGCTAACTAAGGAGGAATTAGAAGACAATGTGACTGACCAGACACATCACATCGTGGTTCCTTCGTACTCGGCGTGGTTCGACTACAATTCTATACACACCATCGAAAAACGCGCGCTGCCGGAGTTCTTCAATGGAAAGAACAAGTCCAAGACGCCTGAGATTTATCTCGCTTACAGGTATATTTTTTTGCACAATGTTTGACCCCTTGAAAATCTGTTGTCATGGTATGGGCATGTTATGCCACAGATTACTACAGATGGTTCACTCCTCATTTAAATAAAAAGCGACTCTTCGTCTGTCGTAGCAAACACAAAATAATAAAAGTGCAATTCAGGTCGAACAGAGAGTTAGAAGTTGCCTCTCTTTCTATCGCGTAACTCTATATCCTCAGACTTAGTTACACTCAATGAATTGGCCCGACAAGACGAACCATCTGTAGTAATCTGTGGTAATACGGAGGAATGAGGAAATTTAGGGTATGAGAGTAGGGATAAAAGAAACGATGCATTCATTGTTTCTAAGTGTGAAATACAATATTTTGTCGAATATTGAGATGATGACTAATAGAGAAGTATTGAAGAAGAGATTTTGCGCCAACACCAAATAAATTAGGAAAAGGGCAAGAGAATGATGGCGACAATAGTTGACTCCTTGATTACTTTGCTCATTTGCATACAGTTTCAGATTTCTTCCAGTTCCTAATTGGGAAAAAATATTCAAACAGTTTTTTTATTTTCTTCAGAAACTTCATGATAGACACATACCGCCTGAATCCAACCGAGTATCTGACCAGCACAGCGTGTCGCCGCAACTTGGCAGGAGATGTCTGCGCTATTATGCGCGTTCACGGCTTTCTCGAGCAGTGGGGCCTCATAAACTATCAGGTGAGAACAATACTAACATTGAACGTGGAACAATGTCGATGAAATGTCAAAAAGCAAAAGTTTCCCAGAATGCGCCCTTTGTAGGCGCGCCCACGTGTTCTGTTTCACCGACATTGACATAAGGACGCGACGATCGCGTATTGGAGCGCTTTCTATTAGGACGTGGGGTTAGGCCCTATGGGCGAATTTCACCAATTGAACTGAAATAATGATTGACCTAAGGCTATATCCTCTATGAAAGTGGCGAGTGAAACCGTAGCGAGGGTTCATTTGTATAGAGGCTAGCCCCTGCCTCGCCCGCCCGCTTCCCGTCCCGCCGTCTCGCCGAGGATCAACCTGCAATAATACCGACCTGTATCGGGAATCGGGTCTGAAAACCCGCTTCTACTAATGTCGCTTTTGATGATACTAAAATAAAAAGTAATCATCTTTTTTCATCGCAGCTCCATTGCGCATGTATCTCGCTTCATCCTTACATGACGTGTATAAGTAAAGTGTAATGTTCCCCAGCTGGAGGCGGAGTCGCGGCCCACGGCGATGGGTCCGCCGCCCACGTCGCACTTCCACGTGCTGTCCGACACGCCGTCCGGCCTGCAGCCGCTCGTCTCGCGGCCCACGCAGCCGCGACCGGGTAAACAGTAACACTTATTTTGAAACAATGGGATATTTGACTCTATTTTTTGACGCAAGGCCAAAATTGGCTAAAATTGTTTAAATATCTGAAAAAATGGCGAAGTTGTAAACGTTTTTAACTCTATGCTAGATAAGTAGACAGAGACAACTCTGCTAGCATCTGAAGTCACAAAAGGATGGAAGAATAACTTTGAAATGTAAATTTGAAAAAAATAAAACGAAATGTTAATATTGTTATTTTATTCTGTTTAGCGGAGAACGTGCCCAAAGTGGAGCCAGGCCTGCCCAACGGTGCGGAGGCGGGAGCGGGAGCCGCGCCACCCGCGCCGCCCATCAAGCCTGAACCTTCGCTGGACCTTGCTGCTGCCTCTGGACTCAAGCTCGACCAGGTATATAAAAACGCGAGCGCAGCTGGACGGAGCAGGAGACGCTGCTGCTGCTGTATGATTGTCTGTATGATTGTTGCGTACAGTACCGCGGCGGCGTGCGCGGGCGCAGCTGGACGGAGCAGGAGACGCTGCTGCTGCTGTATGATTGTCTGTATGATTGTTGCGTACAGTACCGCGGCGGCGTGCGCGGGCGCAGCTGGACGGAGCAGGAGACGCTGCTGCTGCTGTATGATTGTCTGTATGATTGTTGCGTACAGTACCGCGGCGGCGTGCGCGGGCGCAGCTGGACGGAGCAGGAGACGCTGCTGCTGCTGTATGATTGTCTGTATGATTGTTGCGTACAGTACCGCGGCGGCGTGCGCGGGCGCAGCTGGACGGAGCAGGAGACGCTGCTGCTGCTGTATGATTGTCTGTATGATTGTTGCGTACAGTACCGCGGCGGCGTGCGCGGGCGCAGCTGGACGGAGCAGGAGACGCTGCTGCTGCTGTATGATTGTCTGTATGATTGTTGCGTACAGTACCGCGGCGGCGTGCGCGGGCGCAGCTGGACGGAGCAGGAGACGCTGCTGCTGCTGTATGATTGTCTGTATGATTGTTGCGTACAGTACCGCGGCGGCGTGCGCGGGCGCAGCTGGACGGAGCAGGAGACGCTGCTGCTGCTGGAGGCGCTGGAGCTGCACCGCGACGACTGGAACCGAGTGGCCGCGCACGTGGGCACGCGCACGCAGGACGAGTGCATCCTGCACTTCCTGCGCCTGCCCATCGAAGAGCCCTATCTGCACGACGCGCAAGCTGGTACAGTACACTATGCATTCCTTATTTTACAATTCCTTATTTTATGTTATGATTTTTTGGTGGAACGAAATGCAAACTCAAAACGCGTCGTTTTCGTAAATTACCTCAAAAGGCATGTGAATAAATATATTTTCTTTGCAAACTGCTTGAATTCTCACTAAGGTAAGTTTGTAAGTGCGATTTCTACTTGAATACAACACAAAAACAATTTAATTTATATGATTTAGGGCTAAAAAATCTTAAAAGATACCAATGTAAACAAAGCAGTAACATACCAAATGATGGTACATACATCCTGACCGCGACAGAAACGTACGTTTGAACTCTAGAAGAAAATTATTGGAATTTCATAATTTTTTGAACAACAAGCAGTAGTTAACTTTTAATACTTTTCTTAGGTTTATCGCTCCACTAAATCAGTAAAAGGCATTATGCCTTTTACTGATTTAGTGGAGAAAAAAAATTACGTGCATATTCCCTAATGTTTTTTTTTTTAATTTTTAAACCTCACTTTAAGCCAATGATTTTTCAATTACAATTTAATAATGTTATACAAAACAATAATTGTTGGAAAGTGGTAAAATTTAAAGTTAAAACCTTCTAAATACAAGATGTTTCGGATGCAATTTTTTATTATTATATAAATAGGGTATAAACTTCAAAGCAATCGCATTTTAAATCAGTTGCCTCGTCAAAAAATTGTATATTTTGTGGATTAAAACTTACGTCACGCTTGTGTTCCCCAAAGATTAAGGCAGAGTACCTATAGTACATCCACATATTGCCAGTTATATTTTAGTCCCATGTAATGGAGGCGAGCCCATTTCCATCAAGCGGCTGTAACATATTTATTTTATGTTATGTCACAGGTGGCGTGCTCGGCCCTCTAGCCTACCAACCGGTCCCATTCAGCAAGACTGGCAACCCAGTGATGTCTACGGTGGCTTTCCTAGCCTCTGTAGTGGACCCGCGCATCGCGTCCAAGGCCACGCGGGCAGCTATGGAAGAGTTTGCTGCTATTAAGGTCAGATCATAGATACATACATAAATTTATGCCCTTTCCAAATAGGGGTAGGCAGAAACTCCGGAACGCCACCTGCTATGGTGGTAATATCATAATACTTGCAATTTCACACTTGCAACACAAAAATGCTGCTAACATTGTTGTTGCGACGGACTTAGATAAGATGGTTGTAGCTAGCCAGGCGGACTTAAAACAAGCCCTAACACCAACCAAACCGAGCAGAAAATTTTGCCCCACTGGGAATCTAAGAAATAATAGAATATGTAAATTAATGGAAATATAAAATACTGATATATAAGTCCTCTCACTACTTATGTAATTTGCTGTGCCCAACAGGGTCCATAATTGTTTCTATATATATATTTTTTTTACCACCTGTAAGTTTACATTATGGATTGCAATAAACGATTTGATTTGAATCGAACCCGGGACCTCTGGGTCTGAGACAGGGGCTTCAACAAAGTTATGACTTGACCGGTTTAGTAGTAGCCACTGAAGAATTCCTCTATCCACCTCCTGGCCATCATCAGACCGTCAACACCAAGTGCAATCTATTAGACTCATCAAAACGAATCATATGACCCGAAAGTCGAAAAGTTTACTAATAGCTACTGAATAGTTCCACTATCCACCTCTTGTCTCCATAATCAGGTGAGCTCCAAGATACCAAATTATATATTGTCATCCGAACTACACAAACATACAAAGTTTCATTAAAACGGAGTCATCTGACTTCAAACTGGAGGGGTTTACTAGTAGCCACTGATAAATTCCACTATCTACCTCCTGGCTCCATCATCGCATCAACGGTCAATTTTATGAAATTATTGTATCGTCATCGGTCCTTGTTTTACTAAAATAGTTCGAAACGTTATTTGTGTGCTAGACATCGTGCGTGTAAACTAGCGTCTAACTGCTCATCACAGATACTGTCTCTGTCGGACACGATGTCAGATGAGACAGCGTGCTTTTTGGTCATGCCTACCTGTGAATTCGAGCCCGCGACTAGTTCAACCTTAAAACATCGTTCTGTTTCTTACAATTGTTGCAGTCGAATGATGTTTTATTAAATATGTTTGGCTTTTAATGATTTGCGGGGCAAGCAAGCGTTAGTATTATGTTCTTGTAATGACCGAGACGTCCCCCCCGCCAGGACGAGGTGCCCGCGGCCATGATGGAGGCGCACGTGAAGGCGGCGGGCGCGCACGGGCCGGCCGCCGCGCTCGCCGCCACAGGCATCGCCGGCACCGCGCCCGACACACAGCCCACAGGTAACTGTTACACTCAGGTTCAATAAATACTAAATAAATACTATGTTATAGTAAGTTTATAGTATTTCTTTAACCTTACTATTAACATTTTTATAAACGTTTTCTATCTGTGCAGCTGAACCCAAGAAGGAGGGTACGTCGGATATCAAGGCGGAGCCTATGGAGGTTGAAGAGGGTGAGGCCAAGGTGAAGGACGAGCCGCAAGAAGCTCCCGCCGCCCCAGAAACTGATAAGGAACCCAAGGAGGAGCCTGCTGCTCAACCTGGTAAGTAACCTCATAGGACAGGGCGTCTATTCTGTAAAAACTTCACAGTGAGAACTTTGGTGAAGTTATAATTCCATCTAATGCTAGGGACTGACATTATTGGTCGTATCGCTTTACCCAAGTTTTCATGGTGACAGTTTTACAGAATAGATCAGCAGGATTTTACAGAACGGATCCCTGTATCGACTCTACGACTTATTTTAGTACACTGCTTACGCTCTATTCCTATGTCTATACGACGACTTGTTGTTATCCGATAAGTAAGCAGAGACTGGTATTTAAATTTGTAGAACGATTTCGGTTTGCATGAACAATTTCAAACACGGTTTTCTAGATGCTACTACTGCTAAAACTGGTTTTTAACCGACGAAAAAAAAGGGAGAGGTTCTCAGGTCGACACGTATATATATATTTTTTTAAGAATGAGCACGCATATCTTTTTACAGAGTAGTCCGATTAGAACGATTCTTTTTTTATTGGGGAGGATATACCTTGAAGTTGGTCCCATATAAATTTTATTAACTTTGCTTGGGTACTTTTTGAGTTAGCTTCAATAATACGTATTTTTCCCACTTAGCCTATGTGGATGATGTTCTAATAAGTTCCAGTGACTGTTATTTACATAGCAGGTTGTGATATTCGAATTTGTGTGGAGTAGGTAGGTACCGCAACTAAAAAGTTTTCAGCAATCTTGGGTTTAAGAAAAGCTATCATTATATTTTATTATGATGCTTGAACAAAATATAACACAACTGCTTTGTCCGCTAAAAAGAAGTCTCAACAACCTGAAAAATTATTCAAAATATTTTTGATTAAAAGTATATTCGAATTCATTTAGCATACCACCAGAAGCTAAATTCCTAAATTTTAATTTATTATAGCAGCGTCATTAATTTATATTGTAAAAATACAGAAAAAACAGAAGCACCAACGACGGTAGACGCGAAGCTTCAGTCCGCGGCCGCCGCAGCGCTGGCCGCAGCCGCTGTCAAAGCGAAGCACCTCGCCGGCGTCGAGGAGAGGAAGATCAAGTCGCTGGTCGCGCTACTAGTGGAGACGCAGATGAAGAAGTTGGAGATCAAGCTGCGACACTTCGAGGAGTTAGAGGCCACCATGGAAAGGGAACGGGAAGGTACTTGAGCTGCAACTAATAGGTAGCTAGGAGATTAGAGAATGGGAAAGAAAACTGAAAATTAGTTCCGCATAGATGGTGCTAAGTAGTCTTGTCGCTGATTGGTCGGTTTTTATTGAAAATCACTGTCACAAATACTCAGCGGTCTCTTGCAGAAAGGCTTCCAGCAAACAACCCCATTTAGGCAGGTTTTCTAATTATGGTCTCTAATTTAACTGATATGGCTCATCAGAATATTTCGTCAGAAGGTTGTAATTTCTTAGACAGTCAGTCATGATCACGGTAATAAATGTAATAATTTGTGACAGCGCTATGATTTCGTAGCCATTAGGGTTGTTTTCGTAGTTCAACTGTTACTACTGACGTGGTGCGACCATACCAGCATCCTAATTGTGTAACACACTTTCAATCACAATATGAATTATTTATAAGGATATTGCTAATCCATTGCGCCATTTGTTCGAAAAAAAAACTGCTCAACAACGTAAATAATGCAATGAATGTTGTTGAACTGTCAAAATGAAAGCCTTTGCTACTATTAGTGTGTTACGCAATTACCACGCTGGACCTGGATACCGTATACTCTATCTAGGAAAGCAATCTCATATTAGACAAAAAATAAAGGTTTTCATGTCATCATTTTTCAAAACCTCATCATTCTTTCCAGCTTTATTTAACTATAATCATTTTCTTTCTTTTAAACGACCAAATGAATAATAATTTATTTTCGCGTGTCCTAGGACTGGAGTACCAGCGCCAGCAGTTGATTCAGGAGCGACAACAGTTCCATCTCGAACAGCTGAAGGCCGCAGAGTTCCGCGCACGGCATCAAGCGCATCAAAGGTACGCGAATTATACAGGGGGTAAAAATACCCTTCATGTAACCGTTAACTACACATTCTGTACAAACTAAGTAACATTAAGGGCCGGTTTTACAATCGCAAGTTAACTTTTATCAGTTCACTTTTGACAGTTTTTATATTATGGACAATCTGTCAAAACGTCACATTTATTCTTCAGGTAAATTTTATCTAATGATAGAAATATCGGCCCTAAGCAAGCTGCCCTTACTGCCCCATCTCTAAAATCCAACCTGTAAAAACAGAATAAAATTTTAAATATCCCAAAATTATCGAAACATGGTAATTATGATCACTATTGGCATTTCATCGGTTACTAATAACCTCGCCCGCAGGGCTATATCACCTATTAATCGGTTTAATCGTATTCGCTGCACAACAAAACCGATTGTTATCCACTATTTGGGCCGCTGCCGCCGTGTTTACAAATAAAAGGTTTTGTGTGACCGCGTTATTTATGAGTAGATTGTAAGCGTGGTTGTGGGAACTAAAATCTTGAGTTTAATTTTAAGGTATTTTGGGGTTATAGATATTGTTTGATTTACATTTTTATTAAAGTGTTTATTTTTATTTTTTTATTCTTCGTTTAAATGTCGATTGTCTTTGGGTATGACATATCCAGTATTTAAAATCAAATTTATTATAAAGAAGTAAACCTGTTTGTTTATTTGTAAGAGGTAATCATTGGATTTACTGATCCGATTACAAAATATCTGGCGAGTGGTAGAGTTGATTTCTACGCGGACGGTGTCGCGGGCAGAAGCTAGTTAAACATAACTTTGTAAGCAATGTTGCTGTGAATTACCAAGATATACTCCTATAGAGTTATGAGGAACACGGTGGAGAGTCCCTCAACTTCCCGCGCGTCGTACTTTGCTTGCGCGATGCAGGATTTTACGTGATGTCAGTGCGATGCGTAGTTCCATGTCGCGTTGGAGATGTCGCCACACTACTCTCGAGAGCCTGCCCTGTTTTTCATTACGAGATGCCCTTATTAACATAGTGTATGTGTCGTGCAGGTTGCAAGCCGAGAGCGGCGTGAGCGTCGGCGTGGCGGCGGTGGGCGCGGCGAGCGCGGCGGAGGCGCCGCCCGAGCCCACGCCGCCGCCGCACGCCTAGCTGCTGCGGACTCCCAGCACGCTAACTTGAATTTAGAATCTCAAATAATTATCGAGTTTTCAAGGGAAAACACACTCAGTGTCTTACGCGACAAAGTTCAAATTCCATTTCAATCAGGGCCCTTTTTATTACAAATGTTCTCTCAAAAAATCAACTTAAACTACATAACGCAAGAGTGGACAGTTGAGTTAGCGGAAATGAATGTAAATTATCTAAGATTCTGTATTCAAGTATTGTGCAGACCCCCTGGTCGACTGCTGACGTTTCGATATAACTTAGTTATAAGAAAATATTATTATAAGTTTAGACTTTCAAGTTATTATTGATATGAATTAAGATATTTGTGAACGAGTGATCTGTGCGAACGACGAGTGTGGTGTTAGATTGATTCGATTGAGTATTCTTAATCATTTAATTGTAAGTGTACGTCCGTACGAGTCGCTGCTATGCATAGCTTGACGTTTTCAAATAAAAGGTATCGAGTCGAAAGGTATTGTTTCACTCTGCGCTGTCATTTTGTCGCACGTTATCGACATGTTTACGTTCGCATTTATTTGTCTGCAAAAAATCCTTAATCGCATCTTTTTATTGGTTTGACATGTTGTGAAAACATTTGATTCACAGTTGTACAGAAAACAATCCCTGGTGCACTACTACTGCACGGGAGAACCGTAAATAATTTTATTTTGTTTTAAAGTTTAGGATTTCAAATAAATAATGTTTTTGATAATTTCCTTGGTTTCTATAATTTATTATTCGTTTGCTTCGGATACCCAAGAAACTCCATCATTTTATAGAATTTCTATGGTAAGTACTAGTCATGCTTGTCCATTCGGCGATATACAGAAAGTATAATTTAGTGTACAGCGAATTATTTGTAAAACCCTTTTTCATAATCTTTTGTTATCTATCATCATCATTCTCCTGCCCTTATCTCAATTTATTTGTGGTCGGCGCAACATGTCTTTTTCTTTTATACTTCTCTATTAGTCGTTATCTCGGTAGTCACCCCCCTTTCTAACCATATCATCTTTCACACAGTCCATCCATCGTTTCTTTGGTCTTCTAAATGATAAATGATAAATGATCTTCCCCTAGTCTTATAGCCATCGACATTCATACTAAAAACTTTCCTCACGACATTTTCCTCATTTCTCATATGTAGTTAAAGGTAGCAATTGTTGAAAGTAATCAGCATACGTTTTATAAATAATGGATCAGTTTTTAATCAACGTTAGACAACTCTCGACATCGTGTCACGAATATCGTGACTCCAAAATTTGACGTCATAAATGGTTACTACTATTTTAATATTATATTTATGTATTGCTATATAAGGTGAGTACATTAATTGTTAATGTATAACTATAAAAATAATAATGTCGAATAGCTCAACGATCTGATTTTAAAGTTCTGGCTGTAGGTCTGGGGCTGTATAATATGCTAAATAAATTAATAAGTATACAACCATTAGGTATCGTCGCATGACAATCCAGGTACCCCCTCGCTGTTCACGCACGGAGAGAGTCCCGTGTGGGACCCCGAGTTGCAGAGTCTGTACTTTGTGGACGTCAAGGAAAACAACGTGCATCGACTCGACTACGTGTCCGGGAAGATTTATAGTAAGCATATAAGTAAGTAAAAAGTCCTTATTATGAATTTTCTGCCTCATCGTATCTATGGCTGATCAAGTGATTAATCGTATAATAGTCCAAATCGCCACGCTTGGCGACTGGTGATCGAAGTATGGTATCAGGAGTTGCTCAAAAATCATGCATGAGCAGAGATAAATCCTATGGAATAAAATTATCCGAAAGCCGTTTATTCATTTACTGTGTGTGAAATTGGTGCAAAACATTCAGCAATATACGCTAGGAATTTATTTAATTATCTAGTGGTCTTTTTGGCATAAAATCTCAACATATTCGTAACATCATGTCATTATTCCAGACTACGGCGAAGTGAACGTAGTAGCATTGGTGTCGGGCTCCCACCGCCTACTAATTGCCTGTCGCTCGTCTCTGTACTTGCTGGACTGGAACATCGCTGGAGACGCGGCCATGCGACTACTGACAACCATGGATATCGGCCTACCCGACAATGTCATCAACGATGGGAAACCTGACGCTGAAGGACGATTTTGGGCAGGTATAACTTTCTACTGATAACTTAAAACTTGACTTGGCTTGTCGGTATCTCCTGTATTTTTCGTATTGTTGACATACGTGGGCTGGATTATCTATAAATACTTATAAATCGCCACGACGAGCGCTTGTCGGAAAAAAATAGTTTAAAGCTTTCTTTAATGTTCCTATTCTTCATTTCTCAATTTTATCATACGTGAAATATTATTTTTAGTAGTTATATTTCACTGAAAAATATTCATAACTAAATACTTTAATATACTTCAGATTTATTATTTAGAATACGTGTTGGATGTAACCTGTACAAAAGAAAATATGATTTCCCGGCTAGTAGTCGGTCCGGTTTTGTAGGCTTTTGTTCAGTAGTCAGCCAGTACAGTACTTAGTCAGTAACTAATGCTATCTACTATAACCTATTTACTGAACATTTCATCCACCAACAGGAACAAAAGGCCCTCAAATAGGGGACGACGTGGTCCCTGACAAGGGGACGTTGTACAGCGTGGAACAAGAGTGCTTTATCCGGCCACACATACAGCTGCGACCCGTGTCCATATCCAACGGCATCGCGTGGTCGATCAACAACACAGTCTTGTACTACATTGATTCAGCCACGCAGAAAATAGAAGCGTTCGATTTCGATCTACGGAGAGGAGACTTAAGTACGTATTTTCTTGATACATTTCATATCACTATGTGACCGACTTTTATACATATCATACTAATAAGTCCTAGCTTAAAGTAAGTGAGAATGACACTAATGAACAATTTGTGTTTAAACTTCATTGTTACAGCTATACCGATATTATTTAGTAAACTATTTTCTTTTTGTTATCAGGTGCTCGCAGGACGGTGATAGACATATCGACGCTGGGGTATGAGGATGCAATACCAGACGGTATGACCATAGACAGCCGCGGGAACCTATGGGTAGCGCTCATGTTCGGAGGCACTGTAAGTATAGCAGATATTATCTATTATAACATAACAACACGCCTGTAACTCCCGACAGTAGGCAGAGGTGTATGAACACCGACCTTTCGTCACTTACATTAAAAATAATTCCCTTAAAATAATATGGCCTATTGCGTGCACAAGTCGAGGCTCCGGGCTGCTACTGAAAACTTCTATATGGAAAAACCCAATACCACTTGGCCTGACCTGGGCTAAATCCACGCTCAGCAGTCGCACTTCCGACCAGTAGAACCAAGCACTTCAACTAATTTCGGTTTTTCTCTACAGATATTACACATAGACCCCGACACGCGACAGGTAGTGTTCGGTTACAAGCTCCCAGTATCTCGAGTGACGTCAGTGTGTTGGGGCGGGCCCAACCTCGACGAGTTGTTCGTGATGACGTCGCGAGACAAACATGACAGCACGTCGGAGCCGCTAGGTGGCGCTATCTTCACGATACGAGGCACCGGCAGTAGAGGCGTCGAGTCGAATATGTTTAGATTCGATAATGCAGATTTTTACTGATCAAATTTTAATTGTAATTTAATGGAGTTGAGGTTGAATAAAGTAGTGTTTTGTTAGACATTTTTTTTTTAATCCTATCTTAATTGTCTGGGCTCATCAGACAGCATATTAAAGTGCAATACTAATTATTATTACAATTGTCTTCACCACAGCTATCTGCTAAAGTGGCTACAAATGGCTGAGTTGGTTGACATTAAACCTTGCTCTTTATAACATAAGAAAAAACCTTCGAGAGTACAAAGGACATTGCTCCCAAAAATAAATTATCACGCTGGTCTGTCAATACATCAACTGCTTAATTACCTGCTCATGGAAAACTTTCCATTGATTAGATAATAAGAAAAAGTTTTAACTGTGACTGTAGTATTGAAATGATATAAATGGTAATTGGAACGTGCTAATTGGAACAATATAATCTTCCTTTTGCACGTAAGATAATGACCAAAAAGCGTTTGGAAAGGACCTTTGATATTTTGTGCTACAGAATGGTGTTGTAAATGGCCGTAGTCAAACTCGGATTTGGATAAAACCAAACAGGAATAATTTTTATCCGCGGAATAAGATTAACTTCTAACAAATTTTCGTATGGAGAAACTGTCAAAAACTCAAAATTTATTCGGAAGAGAATTTATTATAAATTTATTCCTCTGGTCGAATCCGCCCTTAGTCACATGACCCGTGTATTGCAATTTTATCGTAGCCTTAGCCGTAGTAAGTAAGAACTTAATTACAAAGTTATTTTAGGTTTTGTGTTTGTCTATTACCATTGATATAAAACAATTCCTCGGTGTACGAAGCGCTAATCTCCAACCATGATGTAATGTAACGTATTGCGTGTACATAGGTACAATATTTTTACGCACGTGCATTTGAACGCTAATTAATACTAATAGTGTCCTGCATGCTTTAATGACCTACGAGTAAATTAACTAACAGTGGAACGTGCCGTATAGGTGTTATACATAGGTGAAATTCTATCGAATCATTCTAAGACCTGCAAGCAAATAGTGAATATCGTGATGTTTTTGTCACTGTGGTCTGTTGCTGCTATTTGTAATTTATATTGTATCAAACCGGCTGCTTTATTTGATGTAAGTGTTTCGTTACTATAGGATAAGTAATTAGCTATATAGCTTATGCACCTAATTCCCGAAAAAAACTGGCCATCTATATAGGCACCACCTAGCTGAACGGAAACACGGTTGTTGTCACCAGAGGGAGTTCGTGTCTCTTAACCATCCTCGGAACCAGCTAGCCTAACCAAGACTCGAGCTATAAGTAGGTACACATTTAACTTAAGAAGTAAATCTAGAATCATTTGCACCCAGGTAAAATACTTATTGTCAGACCACTACAACATATTCGAGTACACGAACCTGACGTTCACTCACGGCGAGAGTCCGGTGTGGGACCATGCCACCGGCACGCTGTATTGGGTGGACGTACTCAACCAGGACGTGCATGCGCTAGAATATGCCACCAAGAAGCACAAAGTTAAACATATCAGTAAGTGCCTGATGGTTAGTAAGTTTGCGACGCAGTGGGTCGAGAAGCAACCTTTATTTTAACGTCTTCTCAAGTCTTTCTACATCGTTCTCACATATATTTATAATTTCACCATAAAAAACTTGCCTTTACTTGTGCTGTGAGATTTCGCCTTCTCGCCAAATTTCATGATTCTATGTCAACGGGACGTACCCTATAAATTTAGATTTATTTGCGAGTATCAAAATCATATGTCGCCTAAATATCCGTATTTTTTATTGCGTTGACTTAGAAGCTTGATTTTTTAGAGTGCCAAGGGATCGTAGACCTATTTAATTTAAAACTGAAACTGTTACTGAGAAAAAGGGTCTTGATAGACATACAGACGAAAGTACGGAACCCTAAAAATGGTCATACCATATTTCAGATTATGGAGAAGTGAACATAGTAATACCAGTACAGAACAGCACCCGTCTCCTAGTGGGAGTCAGAAACGAGCTGTTTCTAATGGACTGGACTAAGCCAGTGGACACCGCCCTGAGGTTCGTGGCGGCTTTCGACCAAGGACTGCCAGACAACATACTTAACGAAGGGAAGGTGGACGCGTTGGGCCGATTTTGGGGGGGTAACTAATTAATATAGACTATAGTACCTATGACACTAGTTTCTGAAACAATTGAGTTACAGACTGTCAAACTCATGTTAAGTGCTGTGATTGGGTGACTGACTTACGACGCCAAGCAACTACACTACCTACATGATTTTGGCAAATTTTAAACGAATAATTCAAAATTAGTCAACCGATCGACCGATAACACAGTTATCGGACGATCGGTTGACTAATATTCGTGTCACTCAGGCTTTCAGAAACTGGGTATAATTCTTCCATACCGTACACCAAAGTCATTGTGAGTCATGTATGACGTGTCTTTTTAAAGTTATCTTTACTTACCGAAACTGCATCTCAATATAAATGTATTTATTCCTGTTTCCATCAAGGCACAAAAGGACGCCAGCACGGCAACGAGGTGGTACACGACGAGGGAGCTCTATACAGCCTGGAGCCGCCTCACTTTGTGCCGCTTATACAACTGAAACCAGTGTCCATATCCAACGGGCTAGTGTGGTCTCTGAATAACACTATACTGTACTACATAGACTCCCTCGCAAGGAAGATTGAAGCGTTCGATTTTGATTTAGAGAGGGGACATATAAGTATGACTATTTCTTTTAAACATAGGCTTTAACAAACATAGGCCTTATTAACAAACGCGGAGTAATGATAAAGCCAGCATTATTTCTATTTACTCGTTTATTAATACGAGGTATGGTGTCCATTAAAGTGGGGCGGAGCAGAGAGGTGCAAACATCTAACTCTTCGCTTCTGCGCTACAACAGACAGGCAGTCTTATAATATGTTTTATCATAGACTAGAATACTCTTTATTATGTACACTACATAAAAATTACAGACATAAATTTATTATTATATACATTTTACGGTGACCCAATGGGCGGTCTTATCGCTAAAAGCGATCTTTTACAGACAACCTTTGGATGGATTCAAGGGAGAAGGAGAGACAATACTGCAGTCATATTTGTTATTTCAACGTTTATGATAATTACCGTTAACTATTTCAAGGCAAACGT
This sequence comes from Eupsilia transversa, assembly GCA_914767815.1. Lineage (NCBI taxonomy): Eukaryota > Metazoa > Arthropoda > Insecta > Lepidoptera > Noctuidae > Eupsilia > Eupsilia transversa. The sequence continues at coordinate 6,278,126 of OU611893.1, read as the reverse complement.
CGCACAATCCTAGACATAAACGAGTACTGGGATGACGATGTCATAGCAGATGGAATGACAATAGATGAAGACGGATTCATATGGATTGCTCTCATGTTTCACGGCTGCGTAAGTAATATTAAGAGTATCGTAACTTTAAAAAAATAAATATTTATGTCAATAGATATGTGTGATGAAAGTGTTTGTTTTCCCGTTACATTCAAAATTTCCAAGTGTTTTATGACTACCTACCTACTACATAGCAGGTCGTGATATTCGAATTTGTGGGGGGTAGGTACCACAACTAAAAACTGAAAAATAAAAAATAAATACAAGAAAAACCAACAGACTTCCAAAAAAAACACTACGAAGTGAAAAATAACTTTAATTTCGGAAGTCGGTGGCAAAAAACGAAAATTCAAAACCAAAGACACCGACTTCCGAAATTAAAGTTATTTTTCACTTCGTAGTGTTTTTTTTTAAATTCGGTTGTTTTTTTTTGGAAAAAGTTTAGTAAAAATGTCGTGCTGATCCGGCAAAATATGAAGATTTCTAATCTCGACAGTAAAATTCCGAGTAGTGCACGAGCGGCTTTATTTATGATAGTCCTGTTTTGCCTCAGATGTCAGCAGTCTCATTTTTTTAATTATTTATATTCTAAAGTTTGATCACTATGCTGGACACAAATATTTAAATCTTTAGGTTACACTTGTCTGTCGTTATTCAGTTTAAGCTTTATTCTCTCCACAGATAGTCCGCATCGATCCCGACGCTCGTCATATAGTAGAACGTTACAAGTTACCAGTTACCCTCACCACCTCCCTGACATGGGGAGGCCCAAAGTTTGACGACTTAATCGTCACCACATCGCGAAGGAACATGAAAGTCGACCAACTGAAGAAACAACCACTGGCCGGTGCAATCTTTGTGTTACACAATATGGGAACGAAGGGAGTTCCAACCAATAAATTCGTTTTTAGTCATGCTGACGAATACTAAGTATTTTAGGGTTGTACATTAAAGAGGTAATGGAGTGATATTAATTTGTGTGAAACTACGCTACAAGTTTGTGATGTTAGGCCGTCCTATGGTAGAAGATTGTATCCCCCTTGGTGTCACTTACATGTGTCAAGTTAAGAAAGAAATATGCCTATTGCCGTTAATTATTAAGAGGAGAACAACAATATATTTTTTACTCATTTAAATATAGAAATAAAAACATGGTGTTTATTAAGTCTTCTTTAAACTACGGTGTGATTTAACTGTGGATTGCTTATTTTAAGCAGGGACCGAAAACTTTTATAAATTACGGTACAGGTATCGAAGAATGTTGGTTACTTCTACGAGTAAGGTTACTGCTATCTGGGTAACCCAAGAAGAACATGTTACCTCTTTTAGGTTACCGTTTTAATACTGGTACACACAGGCAAGCCGCCGCCCTTTGACTAATGCCGAGGGCACGTGTAAGATAGAGGTAATTTTTATTTCGGTAACCGGTATTAATAATGGTTGTATTCAATTTAAGGTAACATTTAAAAACACCTGTAAAAAATAATTAATGTAACCAAAAAAATACCCGTGTTGATCGTATCAGTTTCAGTCCTAGATTTTAAGATCTATTTATTAGTAGAATAAAACAAAAATATAATTATTAATGAAATAATTTATTAGAGCACATGAATACAACCAGAGTAATGTAACAAGAGACTGTATAACATTTTAGACTCTATCAATAAATAACACCTAAACAACATAACGCCACGTGACAACAGCGAGGAGTGACTAGAATCTGTGACCACATGCCAACAACGTGGGAAACACTGCATCTATCATTTAACAAGATTCATTTTATTTTATTCAAAATAGTCGAATTTTAAAACGTTTAAGTTAGCGAAAATTTTAATTCGATTTATCATTAAATAGTAATATTTTAAATCATCGAAAAGTTTTGAGATTCACACCAAAATTATGTAAAGATGCGATTTTGTACAACGCTACTTATAATCTAACAAATAGATCAATTGCATGTGTTACAATAACTTTGTTTAGGCACATTTTTCTCATATTATACAAAGAATATTGTAATTAATGAATGATAAAAAGCTCTATTAAACTGACTTATACTTAACATATTAACTTATGTATAACCCATACGCACATATACTTATACACACTTATGTATGTATAATTTGAAATTGCTTAAAGTCCTCACCATAGAGGTATCAAAAGTTTTAATTAGTAGGAGGCTAGATAACAGATGTAGAAGAACAAAATACTTGTCTGCATTCTCATTAAAAAAATAAACTTGTTGGTATTACTCTTTTTCCCCTATAAACATTCTTTATTATAATATGCGTCTACAAAACTACATTGGTGGAATATAATTGTTATAACTTATTTTCTGGCTAAAAATATACATATAAGTAGGTTCGTCTATGAGTATTACCTCTTCTTAAAAAGAGCTAACGACATATAAACAATTCCACTCCCATACCCCGTAAATATAACATCCCTTAGAGTAATTGACACCAAATCAATCACACTCTTTACGCGACTATACAAGATGTAGAACAACTCTATATTTATTATCTATGAACGGATACGTACAGCACATTCATACACGTAGTTATGTAAACTATCTACTATTCGATATAAGAGCACTGGCAGTGGTGTGGCTGTCCAAATACTACGAAATACTAATCGTATTACATTCCTTTATTATTTTAAAAAGGGGCTGGCAACGAACATTTTTTAGAGGGCGCAAAAATACAAGTAAATATTGCCTCATTAGTGCACTTTATGACTGACAAATGAAGATAACTTCAATTGACTTTACACCAAAATATTGCAAGGCTTATATTGCTGATTTGCGTCTGCAGCGAGCCCCATATCTTTTAAATGTTTTTAAAATTCAGCAACCCAGTGAACACACCGAAACCTTACGCGATAACTTTATTATTCTAAACCTACTTTATATCGATATTGATGTTTTCCGTATTTTTGTGCCTAAATGACCCTCTACACTTCGCATATATGGCTAGGATAAGGATACCTATACCGGTATCCAGGTTATATTAGTATTTTATATTTTGCTAGCTAACATTAACCAATAATAGTGTCTAATATTTTAAATTCTAATATTGATAATATTCCGTCACATAAATTCCTCATTATTATTATTTAAGTAGATAATTAATAACCATAAAACAATAAAATATTTAACATATTAAACTTAACTATTATGAGCAAACTTTAGGACGTCGTTACTCTTAACAAAAGCATAATTTTATGTAAATAATAACATCGCATAAGTAACACAATGTAAGCTAATTAATTGATGAATAATCTCACTCAGAGTCCATTGCTAATCGTGTTTATTATAAAACAAACAACTATTTTAATATGCATATTGATAAAAATCACGTAACTACATACATTTAATTATATGTTTCTATACTTCACCAATCCATTGTTACCTGTCAGTTTGTAAGCTGGCAATAATCCTACACTAATCATGACGAAAAATATTTAAATACATAGATTATAATTTGGAAAATATCACAAATATCTACCTTCTAACGAAACTATTCCCATAAATATCCCGCATAGAGAGAGCTGTAAATAATCACTAACAATAATATCACCGTAAACTTACAGTCCGGCCGTCGAAAGAATGCGTTCCTGACCCCTCTCAGTTGGACAATTTCTAGTAGTAATAAGGATCAATTTCGCAAAACACCTATTCGTTAGTATGAAACGGACAGGTGTTAAGAACGCATTCTCTCGACGGCCGAACTGTAAGTATTGAATGAAACTAGTCTTATTTGGTCTACTTTGCCTTGAAAGGAACAATCTTTAGAGATTATGACCACTCGTAAGTTGACTGTTTTATCAGTTGTAAGCTCGCAAAACACTGAAAGTTGTCTCGCTGTAAATGTTTACATTGTGCATCGACTACTTAACTATTTATAAGAATCAAAGCAAATTGAATAATGTTCGAATAAACAGCAAACTCTTCTTAGATGCACAAAAAAGGGTTTGTGTTAACGCCATCTATCGGTGAGGAGTCGACGACGCGTGGCATCCTCTAGCGTCGAGAGACAGAGGCTCGGCGGAGGGTGAGGGAGTGAGAGCGGCGCAAGGGGAGCGCTGATTGGTCGTCGCCGAACAGCTTTCCAGAACATTCGATCCACGGGTCGACACAAGAAAAAGTAGTCGGTTCACCATCGCATTATATTCTCATAACGCATAAAATATTTAAATTCTATTAAAATAAACGCCTAAAAACGCTAAGAATAAAAGGATAATCATTGAAGAATGCTGACTTTCAAATCCCAAAACTGTTTGCTTCACTATGTAAATGATCAAGGTCAAATATCACTAGTACAGACCTTAAAATAAGACTCGTTTCATATCAACATAATTGTACCACTAGTAAGTTAAGCTACTTTAATATTTCAAATCGCCGGCACTGCTGCCGTCGGGCCCCAGAGGCTGTCTCATTCAATTCCTTGACACCATTCCTCTAGTTGTCTATCTCTATACCCTGGGCGCGACGAGACCGCTCATCATATCAAACGTGTTACCGTCAGGTGCCACTGTGACGTCACCGTTAGCAGTACTAACGACCAGCCATCCTGCTTCATCCAGTCCTTTTATTGTACCGTCGACTGGGGTGACATCTATCTCGCTTTTAACGCGTATCGATTCGCCACTAGAAATGAAAAGTTATAAGGATTTTATAAAAGACCAAGACTACTATCTACAATTCAGGTTCAGGGTTTTAGTTATGAATTCTCATTCCAGGACCAGGATAGAATTTTGAAACAGGTTTTAGTTATTTCAAGTATTTAGTATTCTCTTGGCTCTTTAGGTATTTCAAGTTTCACTTCGAAGTTTGCCTGGTTAATTAAGTGCTGTATTACTGTAATAATAGTCATTTATGCAACTGTTGTATAACAAGGGGTATTAAAACGTCTGGGGTCGTAGGGGTCGTTTTAATGTTGGCAATTAGCTAAATGTTTCAGAAACTTTTATAGAAGATTTATAGTATGGGTGTAGATAAAATAATTATAATATCATTTTATCGGAAATTTTAGACTATGTACGATAATGATCAAATACTTACGTATGTAACCAATACTGGTAATATTGTTCCAAGAAGGCATCGATCCCGCCCTCAGTGCTCATGTACTCGAGGATGCGCTCGAGTTGCGAACAGTACCGCGCAAGGAACCGCTCTATCGACATCAGCGCTAGAGAGGTGCCGTGCGTCTTGTTGTGCTCGGTTATTATGTCGTTCAGGCATATCGTGGGCACGCTGTTAGATATGTTGACACCCGTACCTGGTGATGAAAGATTATTTAGAAAGATTGATAAAAGATTCTTGTTGGCAAAATTGATTTGAAGTAATTGAATGCTGAATTCTGGTCCAAATTTATATCTGAATCTGAATCATCGATACGACAGAGATCTTATAGTCGTTCAGCTATTTCTAATGTATCGAGACCCAAGGCTAGATGGTGACATTATTATCTATTTAATAACTGTTCGCAGACCTTACCGACAAGGTCTGTGAGCAGTCTGTTAACGGAAAAATGGTGTAACTAGAAAAAGGCTTGCAACAATGGGTTGAAATTAAATTTTGGGTGATGATAGTAATAAAGGTCTTGTAAGACTGCGTCGTGTGTGGCAGGTGCTTTTTATTTAATTGCGTACTATGTGAGGCCTACCTATATTAACGTAGACTTCGTCGCCGATACAGTTCGCAGTGGTGATGGTGCCACCAATTTTAACTTCGCGGCCGAAGTAAATGTCGTTAGGCCACTTTATCCTGTAAAGTAAACGATCACATTAGAAAATGAGGATGAAGGATTTTGAGGTGTATGATTTAGGACTTTAGTTGATACCGATATTAGGCGCCGATAACGACCAGGAAGCTAAAATCAGTCTTTCACACAGTTCATCCATAGTTTCTTTGTTCTTGCCCTTCTTTCGTAGCCATCAACACGACATCTTCCTTATTCCTCCGTATTACATGCTAACATGACAACATACACCTAAATAAAATGATAAAAGTGAATAGTTTACCTAATATCCAAATGTTCATAGGCGGGTTGTGATCGTATGGCCCGCACGGCGGCTAGTGCGGCCGCGTGCTGCACCAGCGGTAGACTCGGAGATATCTTGAGCCACACCTGGAACACAACATCGTTGTTAACTTAATATCTGGACTAACCTCAGTGACCAGCGTCCAAGATTGATAGTGTGACGAGGTTTCAAAATGCCAAAAATAGATGTAGTGTGGGAGCGGGACGTAGAAGATGGTCGGACCTAGTGAAAAGAAGGCCCTATACAACATACACTAATATTTGTGACTGAGAGTATGACTGTGTAGTTTTTAACTTTGTATTACAGTGTTAGTCTTTAACGAATGTAATATTAGGCCTTTGGCCACTTTATGATGAATAAAAAGAAAACGTGCCATGTGTAGTGTGCAGTAGTTACCTGCAGCGACATGGCGGCCTGGCCGGGCGGCGTGATCCACGTGTTCCCGCCGCGGCCCCGGCCGGCCGCCTGCCTCCTCGCTACGGAGCCCACGCCGTGTGCTAGAGGAGCGCTTGTCACGTGCATCGTAGACGCCATCACGTCGGAGTAGACTACCAGGCGCCCGAGACTTGTCGATGTTAGGTTCTAGCATATATTAGAAATATTTATTATGAAATATTCAGGGCCTTTTAAAATTTATCGGCGAAACTTTACAGACGTGATGGGTAATGAATGTGATGATCTAATAGTAATAATGAAAACACAAATTTAAAATCATAAATTTAAATTAATAGCTGATCACTCGTGTCAAGCGTAGTTACTTGAAATTATGACTAACATTTCTGAAGTTCCATTAACGAATCAAAACGATATTATGTTAATGTTAGATATTAGCACAAGAAAATCGTATTCAAAAGTATTATTATGAATCCAAATAAGGACTGGAAAAGAGTCTTCAAATATGTAATTTAAGCAATTTTTTTTTTTATTCTAGCATTGAAAAAAGTTCGGGGCAGTGCGATTTAAACCTAAAGTCAATGACTTTAAACCCGTACTAAAAACTTACGTCAAAGTAATCCAGCGTGGAGAAGTGCTCGGGGCACTCGTACACGTGTACTGGTAAGAAGGCGGGGCCAGGGTGGTGCAATGGTTCCTCTCCACGCAGACACCACTGCACGCGCACATCGCCTAGCGTCTGCACGCGAGCGCCGTCTACCAGCGGGCACGCCTCCACTAGGCGCAGCTTGTGCTAGAGGGACGTATAAGTTATGTACGTTACCTATGTGGGTAGGGAACTGGCAAAGTTTGACAACATGCTCGGAATCTTCTGTCAATAGGTTGACAAACCCGATATCCACTTGATCTTAAATTCACTCATAGACAGACTACTGACTGTCGCTGGTTCTAGAAGCTTGAAATTTTGACAAGAGCTCCTTATACAGGTTGTGGCGTAGATAGTGGTCGAACGTTAAGGGGTCGAAACAACATATATTTAGCTATCACATACCACAGTTTGAACTATTTTTTACCATAGGTCTGTTTTTTTTATTTGACACCTTGCTTTACTAAATTTACTGCATATATGCTAAATCTCTGGCATATTATGTGACTAGGGGTGCGAATTGTGTAAAAAAAATTACTTCACCGTTGGTGCCCATTACTTTAAAAAGTTGTCCAATTAATGCAGATTCTAAAATGGTACAACAATAACTGATATCATAATAATAAAAAAGTTATTGCCATTCATAATGCAAAGGAGCTCATTTAAAAAAATTGACAATTTTATTTTATTTCGGTACAGGTATTGCAAAATGTTTTGGACCAAAATAAGAGTATTTGTTACAACTAACTTTTAAGTTATTTGAGGCATGAAAAACTTTACACGAACATTTAGTTCTTATTTTCGGCTATCTATACTCTGCACCATCGGATAAAGATAGGATTTAAATACATATTAATTATCCGCATGCAGATCGCTAAACGCCATTGTGTACAGACAGACAGCGTGATTTTTAATTTCTTGCGACAGAAAATTCCGAGCCACACAACATGCAACATCGATAGAAAAAATCAAAGGTCAAAATATTCACAAAGAAATTAATGAATTTTAGCTTAATTGGCCTTTTTTCACTAAGCACGGTTGAAATGTATGTATCTCGGTGACCGAAGCGATGATTTTAGATAAAAGTCATATTGATTCTAATGCTATGAGTTATTTACTTCTATCGAATGTTGAAATATGAATAGCTGTGAAATAAGAAGTGGTTAATAATAATAATCAAAACTGTGAAAGAAACAAAAATGTTTAAAGCGATTTGCGTGCACATTATTATAATTGTGAAAAAACATTGTGATCTTGATTAATGCATAAAATAAAAGCTTAATTTAATTGAAATAATTACATTGAATTTTAAGAGTGAGCTTTATAACTGCTTTATAAAATGCAAAACAGGAAGTGGCCGGAATGGGGCCTAAAATGTTGCATTGCACTGACTTTTAAGGCAACATTCGATGGGGTCCAAAATGTTTACCGATTTCTAAGGCCTCAAAAATGTTGCATTTCAATGTTATAAAACCCCTAAAACGCATTTTAGTGCTTTAAAGGGTCTCTAAAATGTTGCATTTTTATTTTGGTAGTTATTTGGTCAGGCATTTTAAAAGCATGTCGTGGTGCTCACTCTTAAAACCGTGCGTGGTAGCAACGTTAGTAGCAACAAGTGCTCGTGAAGGTGCGTCTCACCGGGCATCACACGGTCACGTGGCCGGGGCCGGCCGCACGCTTCGGCCACGCCGCCTACCGGGAACACGTGTCACTATCGTATACACAGGGTGACTGTCATGGGCTCATGATGACGGAAGCATACTGTATTCTACGCGGGCCTTTATTTTTGTTTGCGAATGTTTCCCTATATCCCGATTCAATTTTACTTTGTAAATACTGTTTTTTTGTATAAGAATCTAACAAACTTAACTATGTATTAGTAAAAGCAAATCAATTAATCTTTGCGAGTTCTGTTATCGCTATCATTCATAAAGTGTCTATATTATTTGTACGTAAAAAACATTTTTACTAAAAAAAAACAACCGACTTCGTTTCTTCGTTTGTTTTTGGAAGTCGGTTGTTATTTTTTGTAAAAAAGATTTTATTTTTCACATTTTTGTCGTATACGCTATGTAAATACATGACCTGCTATTTAAATAACAGTGACAGGAAGTTATTATAACATCACATATAGACTAAGGGCGGATTCGACCAAACAGGAATAAAAGGACCAGCTTGAGAGCATATCCTTTCAAACAAAAAATAATTTTGCTAATCCATCTATATACCTATAACGGAGTTATGCCCGAACCGAAAGAAAATATATACTTAAACTTCGAAATTGAGAACCTCCCACTTTTTTGAAGTTGGTTAAAAAACAAGAACTCCGAAACTATAGGTAAATCAAAACAGAGATGCAATGGAATATTTCTTACAATTAAATTTTCATTACCTAATTCGAGTTGATTGAGGTTGATTTGTATCATTATTGCAGCCTTGAAATGCACTCTGCGACAGTGCATGTGCGCTAACAGTTATTTAACCAAGTTTGGCTAGAATACACAATGCAGTATAATGATTATCTACCATTTCCTTTGTAATGTCCCCAAATGACGGTGTTTCTACAAAGCTCAACGACACGTGACAGAATTTAAGAGTTAGTTCAAACCTAGTAACAATACATTACATCTAATGTATGCAAGTATGCACATCACAAATTATGTTTATCTACTCTTACTTCCTAGTAGTTGTTTATGGGAGACATTTATATTTTGATAAGCAAAGATTTCATGTAAAGAGAAATTTGAAGGGGTTAATTAAGTTATAGTGTATTTTTCCTTACAATGTCTTATTTGGTAAGCAAACACGTAATGACAATCACGAGTTTTTGTCAAACACAAACGCTTTATGTAGGTTTTGGTCACCATCGGTCTGGCACCCATAAAACTACCGGGATCTTTTTTAAACTGCGGCCCAAGCTACTTTTTTTATCCGGCTACTCCGCATAAAAAAGAAAAAGTTTTTTATTTGGCAAAAATAGGGTTAATAGTACATTTCTGTCGAGGCCAGCAACTCAAGCATTGATGGACGATCGTGAAAATGTGGGCCGAGGCACACATGCGTGAGTCCAACAATGCCTGGTTGCGGCTCGAATTTCCAATGCTTGCACAATAGTCATTAGTGTCTTTTTATTTTTCATATTCGGCTTCCTCAAACTCATTCGAATGTTCGTTCAAAGATTTTCGACGACGACGTTACGTTCGACTTGCTAAGGCGTCGTTCTCGTTTGATAAGTTAACGGCTAAAGTGCTTCAAGCGGTAGACGTTTTCGATCTGTACCGAGGCTTTTAGCACATAGTGTCAAGTCCCTGTTAGCTACCGTGTTTTGGTACAATTTTTGAGGTTCGAAATAAAATAATAATTATCTCACTAATCACGGCTTGTTACATAAAAATGAAGGGAAAAAGGACTGGACCGGCTCACGGAGGGACCGGCTTACCGAGAAAAGCCCCGGTATACCTGGCCAGACCTCCAGAGGTTTTAGTAAGATACATAAAACTACAAATTCCAACAAAAACGAGTTCGAAACTAACAAATATTTTTTCCAAAATATAATTCGAGGTACGCCATATTTGTTTACCAAATAAGACAGTAAAGAAAACACACTTAACGTTGTTGTTTAGCCAATCATGTAATTTCTAAGTATAATATTTGAGCTGGCCCATTAGAACGGAAGGTTACGCGTTATCAATTACCGTGTGTTTAAAACAATTAAGTAACAGTTATTGTTATCTTAACACATTAGTGTATCAAAATATAAATATCAATATTCAGCAATTGCTACATTGATGGTGATGCGAAATAAACATATACAGTGATATTAATGGAAGGGTAGAACATAGTCTTACCACATGGTTTCCTAAGAAGAATCCTCTTGTGTAGTCTATCTGGATCAGTTCCTTGGGTTCTTTCACGTGAAGGCCGAGGATGTCACCCAGGATTTTGTGAATGATTCCTAGACGAGCCTCGTTGCTTTTCATGCCTTCGTCGCCTAAGTAGTCACTGGGGTCTGCTTCCAAGTGAATCTAGAAGAAAAGAGACATTATTTTTCATTCCTTTATATGATTTTGTTTGACAAAGAAAAAGCGTCAATACATTTCACTATTCCAAAGCTGAGAAGGACAGAGTTTATCATAATCATTCAGCTGAAAGACGTCCATGGCCGGACATAGGCCGGGGTAAAGCATCGCTACTACGCCCTGCCCTGTTCATCTTGCATTCAGTGGATTCGCAGGATCTTCGTCAGACAAGGAAACAGTTCCAACAATACTTTTTTTTGACCAAGCACAGTCAGTAGCGAAAGTATTTTTTTTTTGTTAACTTTCCTTGCTGACTTGCTGGTCTGTTCCAAAAGTATCTGATGAAAATGTAACCAAATTGTTCAGAAAACGTATTCAAATTGAATGCTTTTTATTTGATTATTTTAATACTTTAGCCCGAAGTTCAAATTTTATATCACCTTAAAGATGTTGTCAATTTAAAGTTCTTTAAAAACCAACATTTTCGTCGATGATTTTTCAATTTCCATTTAATAATGTTACCTATTCAAACAAATAAATTTTGGAAAAGTAGTGAGATATAAAGTTGAAACATTCTAAATACAGATGAATGTCTTACTAACTCCCTATAGTGAGAATCCTGATCCTCCCGATTGCATAAGAATTTAACCTGAACAGGATCTGTTTACACTTATCTCAGATACTGTAGGAACAGACTATACATGGTAATCTGCCTAGAAACAAACCTGTGAGAAGATAGCAATGCCCCTATTGGTGAGGTCGGTAGCCTGTAGCAGCGAGGGCGTGCGCCAGGTCTCCTCCGAAGCCAACACCTGGATGTCTAGCTCGTGACCCGGATGCCCCGTGTATTTGGACGGTCTACACATAATGCTACTGATGTAGAACTTTTCTAATAGAGATAGGACGATGGAGAGCCTTTCGTATGGGAAATTGGAGGACCACAATGTGATTTATCACCAAACCGTTAACGTGACTATTACGTTAACGGGCAGTACTGTCTGTACTACAGCGACACAACGAAGATTTGTATCGAAACGTTGCGACGCATGTTGCAAACGAGCATCTTTTCTGTTATCGCTTACTACTATTTATTGATTTAACTAGAAAAGAATATAAAAAAATGGATGACAAACTAAAGGTCGATAGACATATTAGACATAAAAAAATCTATTATAGATTTTGCGAGTAATGTTGCGATACTCCATTTTCCATACTAACTACTCTCTGGCACCATCACTATTTTTACAACTTGCGACGCAGCTAGTGTATTTATATATATTATACTTGTTTGTTGCAGGTCTAGTCACAGAATAAATACTTTACAGATACTTCACTTCCTACATTCAGCGCCATTATAGACAAAACAACGTGGATACATGGTCCTTGCTGTCTTGAATATACTTAGATAAACAAATGTGGTCTTATCATTCAAGAAGGTTTTTCGCCAGACATCGTTTAAACAATCGAGCAAGTTTTTGTATTAAGAGCCTAAATGTGTTCGAAATACAGTTCTTTGTACAAAACTGACAACTTACTCCGGTACTAAGTAGAGCGTTCGAAATAAAAGAACTGGGGTGTTCTTTGGCGATGGTTAACAGAAATGATGTATCTGATCATTTATCTATGTCTAAAAGCGCACTAGGCAACTAAAATAATGTGTTGCGTGAGCCGCCCAGGGACAATTCACTGTAGTTTTTGTGACAAATGGGGCAAGAATATTTATTAAGCGTATGTTTTTTGTTTTTTTATGGTAGGTTACACGTTTCACTACGTCATAAGTTGTGTTCAATACAGTGGATATTTATTATAATAATGTAAATGACATTCCTTGCATTGTGTTACTTCTAAGCTACAATATAATCTGTATTAGCCATCGTCCTTGTTCAGCCATCTCTATCAATAATATACTTAGCTTAAATTGTATTATGCAGTCATGTAAAGTTGTATAAAAAAAAGTAATATATAGGTATGTAGATAAAAGTTCATGTAAATCAATAACAAAACACGACACAACACATCTACACACATACATGCATATTTTTATATATCAAACTCAAATTAAGCGTTTAGATAATAAATAATTCATTTAAACATATATAAATTAAATGTTCTGTCGCATGTACTCATCATTCGTGAAAACAGCACTGCTTATTAAATCAAACACTAAATCTTAAGGCGTAATAATGTGTCATAACATGAGGGCTGAGGATTAAAGGACTTCTAAGTCAATAGTATGTTTTGCGTACCGATACATATTATTTTCCTGACTTGCTCTGTAAATTGATCAAAATGTTATTTATAAGCACAATATTTATTTGAGAACTCAGAATAATAAGCAAATGGAGAGACAATACTCTTTATTCTACACTACACAAATTGTCTGAATTTAATTTTAGATAGAAACAATTGTATTGACACTCCATTTGTTCACTACTCTGTGGTTGAAAGAAACACATATCACACACACAGAATGACAGTAATATTATAAACAAAAGATGGTCTTACTGTCTATCGCTTTCAGTGGAGAACTGTTTCTTGGCAGGAGAGGCTTGGTAGCAGAATATATGATGCTTCATCTTTACAGACTTCCATTTGTCGTAAGTGAATTGTACTAGTTCATTCTCACGAACCTAGAGAAACAAATACCCACAGTTATCGCAACAATTTTTCAGTTAACAAAAACAAAAATCATTATTATTTTTGGAAATATTTGGATTACTTAATTATTTTGCCAAGTGTACCTTATTGGTACTGAATTACAGGGATTCGATTAGAACATACATGGCCAGATACGGACAAATGCCCGCATTATATTTTAGAAGATTTAAGCAGCTGAACTCCCAACAGGCGTGAAGTATCAAGTAGCATCGTGACATATACCTCAGCAGTCTTATAATACGGCAGCACAGTATGGAGTAGATCAGAGCAGAGAGCGAGCAGTCTTCCACCCGCCAGTAAGTGTGCCAGTAGCAGTGGCGCGGCTCGGCCGACACAGCCCGCCACAGCCACAAGCGCGGCACGTCCCCGCCACGCGCCGCCCTCCAGCGCCTCGCGGGAGACCACGTATAACGTATACCTGATATTATTTTATGTTACTTTAATCGGATTCTCTTGGGACAATTACAGCACAATTTCTTCATGGACTTTGTGGTGAACATACAAGAATAATTTCTAGAATTCAATCACAATAAATCTTCTATAGCTATTAGCAGCAATAATAGTTAATTAATTGACTTTCATTTGCCTCATGCCCGCATTTGACTTTAGGAATAGTAAGTATTCCATTCACTAAATACTCTGTAAACATTTGCAATGTCGGACGTGTTGTGCTTTTGAACATGCCAGTAAGTGCAAGTTTACTATTGCATACTACTGCAATGCAAAAATGTTAAATGCCAATAAAGATAATTAAAAAAAAAACGAAAAAGAAAAATGGTTGAACAAATTGCAGTTGATTTGATATGAGCCAAGCTTGTGTTAATTTTGTGAAAGCTCAGCATTATATCATCATAAGAACACATAGGACACTCACACTCACCTATCGCAATCCAGGACTTTCCTAAGGGAAGCCTCCAAATTATCTCTAGCTACTACACTATCAGAATATATCAACACATTCGGTGACTTCGTATTCACTAATGGACGGGAACTTTTCACAGATTTCGGCGTACTCTGCTGAGATGTAGAACTCATTGCTGCCTCTTCCTTAACAACTGGGTAACATTCTATCTGGGACTGTGGCCTCTTTGGCCCAGTCGTACTAACTATCCTTTTATGAGTAGTTACAGACTTTATTTGACTAGATATGTTTAATAGTGAAGTTGAGAGTTGGCTTGTGCCTTTCTTCAAGTCGAGTTTTAAACTAGATTTCTTTGGTGTGATATTGTGTTGTATTTCTACTGTTACATTTTCAACAACCACTTCATTTTCTTCTGGCTGTCTAGGGCCCTCTGCTTTTGCTCCAGATTCTGTTATTTTATTGCTTTCTTCTGAGTTGTCTACCTCTTCTCCTGATAATGACTTGCCAGTGTTGACACTGACATCAGCTAAAGTGACAGTTCTCCTAGGAGGTGGTACTTCCAGCACTATATCTCCCCTGCTGCCATTCATCTGTATAGTATTTTTAGTATCAGACTTGATATCTACAACTTTGGACAGTTTCCTGAGAAGGGCTGCATGCACTGGCCATTGGAATTCAGTTGCTGGTTGTTGGAGACTGTATACAATGTCACTTCTGAGACTCCTCATGGAGGGGTCTGAAGCTTTGTTGGGCTCTCCTGATAGTAGGACAGCTGAAACATGAGATGTAATGAGTTTACATGAATGGGTGATAAATATTACACCTGAATACTTTTTATGCCACAAACAATTCAGGTTTTTTTAAATGAAATTTAATTAGCCATGACCATGTGTGTAACTTACTCTGTATCCTGACCACAGGCAGTTTGTGATCTATGACAAACTCTCCACCAATGAAGTTGAAGCCAATAACACTAAGATGTTCTATGTTGGTCTTCACTATGATAGCTAGGTGTGAGCCTGCCTTCCATGCCACTGGTTGACCCATTGACTCTAACTGGAATCAGATTGGATGATACAGAATATGTATACCATTCAAATCTTGTTTCTTATTGATGTTTTTTCCACTTAAACAAATATCAACTTTATTTGAGTGAAAACAAAGTGGATTTCAGAATGATTTATACTATTGAAAAAGTCTTAAAGAGAAGTAGTGGTGCAACCTGAATTTAATGTCTGAGGTGTATTAAAGGAATTTTTCCAAAAAACACATATTTGTTTCTTATGTTTGGAAGCTAAATTGCAAACACAGGCTAGTTCAAAGTGTAGTAACAAGAAAGAAGATAGCCTCTTGGGTACTAATAAGTAGAAAAATATATATCATGTTGCACTAAAAATAATATAATAAGTCAGATAAGGTGATAGAGGGGTGACTAGTCAGATAATGTGGTAGAGGGGCTGACTAGTCAGGATAAGAATTGGTAGAGGGGCTGACTAGTCAGGATAAGAATGTATTTGGTTATTGACTGAGTGAAAGGGTTAATAATAATTCAATTTACGTAATTATTTTTATTCCTAAAATTGTGTTTGGCAATATTATGTTGTGTTGTGTTTTGTTGTGCATTATGCATCTCATCAGTGTCAAGCAAATGACACTGATGTCACTTTAGTTGAATAAATAAATAATAGACACTATTTCAAGGTATACCGATTGGCCAGAGAAAGCCCAACATAAGGAGGACTGGAGAAGTATGGGGGAGACATTTGCCCGGCAGTGGGACAACATAGGTTAATATTAAAAAATAATGTAACCCAGAAAATTAATTGTACCTAAAATTAAAACTTACAGTAATTATATCTTGTCCTGAGTTATCATGAGGTTCCATTTCACATTCAAACAGCACGTCTACATCTAATTCAGTAATAGGAGACTGTTCACCAGAGCCCAGGGGCAGGCCGTTACTACATGACACCCAGTCATTGATCTCAATCATCTGCATCGGCTTCATGCTGCAGATCCGAGTTGCATTTGTGTAGTCGAGTAAGTCACATAGATATGCATTTTTTGGGTTTGTGCACAGCTTAGAACTAAGTGTAGGAGTTTCTGTAAATTAAATTAATTATTTGTGAGTTAGACAGGGTGTAAATTAGGTGTACATTATAGTACTTTGCAATGAGGTTATTTAGCCGGTTGATGAATTAAAAGCAGTAGAAGAAAATGTGTTATTGATCTGTAACTGTAGGTCTTGTACATTACTGGTACCTAAAATTGAAATGTGTGAAATAACTGTATTGGAGACTTACCAGCTGCATTTTCAGGAACTTTGCAGAATGCGACACTTGTGTTACCGCTCAAAAACTCGAGTAGACGAGCTCTGAACGAACGAATGCGCCAGGTCTTAATAAAGGTCATAGCAATATAAATCGGTGTGAAAAGCATGGTCACAACGAGCACAACACCGTCACACAACCCTAACACAGCAGCATTTTGCAGAGACGCACTAACGGACAATCGTAGTCATTCAAAACTTGAAAGAAATTGGGTTATCGATTCTAAAGTCCATCGATGAAGCAAAAAGTGTTAGTAAATAAAACCGTATAAAATACACAGTAAACTAATAATACCTAAAGCATTGAATGTTTTTACGCCTACGCAGTACACTTACGGCTACACTTTGTTATATTCCTAATAAATTAATTCAGAAATTCGATAATTCATTTTCAGTCGCTAGGAGTTAAGTGCGTTCCGTTTTCCTTACGTGTGCCAGGAGTGAAGGACTCAAAAGGTCAATTATATTACGCTGACTGAGCCATTAAAAACTTCTAACGTGTTTAATTAAATGTAAAATCAATATTTGTTACTCAAATTAGTTTTCAGCAAAATGTTTAAAGATTTCATTTAAATTTATTTTTTGAAGATTTGTCTCCAAATATAATTTACCGTGTAAAGCAACGTCATAGTCGGCTGTCAAAATATCTACGTTCATGAAAATAAAATGCGTTCTTATTTCGAGAAATTTCCTCCATTTTCATTGTACTTTTTGATGAAAGTGATAAACATGGGAAAAAGATAAAAAGAAGCAACGAACACTAAAGTAAACGATGGAGTTTACCTAATTAATGTCTAGGGAAGCGGGTGCTTAGATAATTGCAGTGGTTTTCTTTCTGCAGTCCAGTGGACTTCACTGCGTTGACTGCGTATCCTCTTTGGACGCAACCCTAGTTCATTTAGCTGTGCGTACGTGAAGTCAATGTCCAGTGACTAGACCACAGAACACATATACTCCTAACGGAGAAGAATGCCAACTCCATACAATATTTCGTAGAACGGTTACGCCAGCGCCATCTATACTTAGCCCGGAGAAAAAACCTTAGTATGGCGGTAAATTCAAATGTTGCCTATCATCCCTAATAATGTTTTTTTGGTAGGTACATTCTCTTGTAAGAAAACTCAAAGAGTTTTCTTACAAGAGAATGTACCTACCAAAAAGTCTACGGAATTAATATGGCAAAATAAAACTATAAATAATTCAAATTGTTTTTTATTTATTTCAACAGCTTCATTACAATTTCATTAAATACATATATTTTACATTTTTAAATATTAGAATATCATTACAATTTATTATTATTGTGTTCGTGTTATTAGATTCAAATGCTTTATTTACAATCTGTTTGCAGTAGCCTCAGAATACATACTAACCCAGAAGTTTATTTTAACTACATTTACAGAGATCTTACAACAAAATTAGACAAAAATCAATTTTCAAAGTGTACCCAAACAGAAACAGTAGATTAGTAGCAGTAGTGACAAAATTATTTATTCATTTACGATAAGTACAGACGGACAGAACCTGTGTTCATGTCAGTTATAATAATGTTGATACATGTTAGTCATGTTACTGTTCTCAACTTCTTTTTATTATTGTGTGAACCGTCCTGGCCCTGTACTACTTAATACTCATGAAGTTTTGCTATACAATAGTAACTAAATTTTATTTGCTTATGGAAGTCATGAAAAAAACAACAGCCTACCTCAATTTGTAACCTCTTATATGTTAAAAATCTTCTATAATTCCCCTTATGACTGACATATTATCCTTTTCTCCAAACAAGTATTCTTGTTTGTTGATAAAGTTTAAAGAATATATTTGTATTGGCCACAGTTTGCATATTTGTTATGTCCCCTAAAAATATTCTTTGGGATGGACCAGCTTGTGGTTCGGCCAAATCAATAAGTACAGGTTCAGTCTGAAACAAAATTATTCCATTAATTAAATTTTGGTTTGAAGCACCAATATTTATAACAAATTTAGTGACAATAATATAGTGTAGATAATCAGTTATTAAAATATTCACTTACATCACATGGAACAGCAGCTTTTCACACAGCATTCTGTGATCATTGTACAATTTTGTCTGATTTTGTAAAGTATAAACTATATTGCTCTTCTGGAAAAATGTACTTTGCCCACAGCAGAAAACTGAAAGTGAAAAAAATAACATTTTCATCAATCATCAATAGTTCTGGCTAACCACTGAAATATTTATTATAAGGTACGTGTTAATACTTACCGAATAACGTTTCGAACTCCGGGTTTAGGAAAACGGAACAGTTTCACGTTATGTTCGGCTGGTAAACAGCCACACTTGAAACATTTCCTTCTATTTTCATCCATTTCACAAAGTTTCAAAACTCACAACAAAGATAAAGATCACAACTGTATACCTGTCCTGTATACAGCGTAGTGCTACTATGAAATTATCAAAAATATCTACTATATTTTCGGTTTTATTTCATTTTAGACAATATTGAGCTATTTTGGGTAAATCAAAAATCAGTATAACTTCAATCGATCATGAAAAAAAAATATGATCTAATCAATATTTATTTTTTGTTGGCATATTTCTAGCTTAAAAACTACTATTTGGAAAGAAAAAAATAAACGAATCACTTTCAATGAACCTGTGTTACAACTTGAAAATCGGTATTATTAAAGACCTAATTTGTTGGGTCCTTCATAATTTTTTTAACGTTGGCAATGTAACAACTTTGCCCCGGGTACCTGTCCTACATTGGCCCATACAAAGTTGATACCCCCTGGACTAGACTCAGTTATTTATTAGGTGGTACATAATCTGTGTACTCGGCCACTCACTGCCCTAGTTTGAATTTGAAGCTGAGACGACTCAGCGAACTAAACGTCAAGTGAGCGTCGAGTTCACGGATAACAAGTAGGTACCGTTGCTTGTGGCGACTACTAGTCACCGCCTAGTGTACGGTGACCCTACTTATTAGATTAGCAGATTTACCAACAAAATAGAATGGTTCTGTGACTCATTAGGCATTTCATACTAATTCCATTAGTAAGTAGGTGGCCCTTACTTAGGTAGGTCGATGCGTAATATGTAGGTACCTACCTACCTACATATTACGCACCATACTGCATTACCACCCAGCTTTCGGGGTTAAGAGGTCACCTCAGGAGATTATTCTATAATCTTTACACTTCCCCAAACTATCAGCATCAATCTTTGTGGCTGTACAGTAAGCAGTCATAAGTGCATTATCACGCTTAGGATTGTATTGCTGTGAACGAGCGACAGGCCGAACCTATATCTGTGTGTGTAAGTGATGTATCAACACAGAATACACCTCAGAACTCTCACACTGGCGTCGAATGAAACAAAAAGCATACCGTCACTTTTTCGCAGAGTACGTAATTACTCGTGACCTTGGTCGGTTCATAGTAGTGCTAAAAATTCACGTATTGGTATCAAGTTCCGATAGCCGGTAGCGTATCGAAGTGTATGGTGAAACACATAGGTCTGGGTTCAAATCACGAAACCAAACTTTTATTTTTCTTTTAAACAATCATCTTCATCTGTT
Organism: Eupsilia transversa; assembly: GCA_914767815.1. Taxonomy (NCBI): domain Eukaryota; kingdom Metazoa; phylum Arthropoda; class Insecta; order Lepidoptera; family Noctuidae; genus Eupsilia; species Eupsilia transversa. The sequence goes on along the minus strand of OU611893.1, from coordinate 6,257,569 downwards.
CTTTTATTATTCAATAAATTAATAAACAAGATTATTAATTAATAACTAATTTTATTATTACTTATATTGTTATTGAAATAAGGGGTTAAGAATAAAAATGTTTAATAAGTGATTACAAAATGTTTATTCGTTATCATTTTATGAAGTTTAAATAAATAAACTTCTAGAATTAAAACAGTTTATTTTCCAATAAATAACAATTTATTGAGATAAAGTACCGTGAACTATGACAATCAACTTAATATATTGTATCTTAATAATAAATAATAATGTCCTTTAATTACTTTTGTGTGTGGGTAATGTAACAAACCAACTCGCAAATCTACGCAAATCTACCCACGTAAATATAACAAATGCGGAATCGTTGTCACAATACAAATAAATTACTCAGTATTACTACTTTTATTTTACTACGAGTTTGAGACCTCACGTTCGTGTAACGAATAGTTAACAAATCGTATTTAATAGGACTTATTGAGGCTATAGCTTAAGTGTTCATTTTCATTACGAAAAGAAGATTGAAACTAAACCTCAAAATAATCCTTATTACGGATATGACACAATATAATTATAATAATAATTATTATTTTATTATAATTATTGTAATATAATTATTATAATTTAAATTTTATAATATAATTATAATTATTTTAGATTTTAATTCATATATTGAAGCATTTATCTGTATCTGTTTCCCTTAAATTTTCCCATATTTCTATACAATGCAACTTCAACTGCTCATCAGACCGCTCATTCCGTGCTTCCCATTGCTGTATCATCAAACCCCATAGGTGTTCTATAGGGTGGAGGTCAGGAGATCGTGCTGGCCGTGAAATAACTATTATCTCCGGGTGTTTAACCACTCACGCACGTAAACATTGCACACAGTGGGTAACATGTAATGCAAACCTTCTGCGCGGATTGCACGGCACACGGTTCGTAAAGACGTGTTGAATAATTCTCTCTAAAACAAAAAAGTTTAATAAGTAATTATTGTCAATAGAAATTTCACATAAATAATTAAAATGTTATTTTCATCGTTCAAAAATCTAAGTAAATAAATTTACTTTGAAATGATATATTTCTTCTTCTATTTAGACTTTATCCACAGAAGAGACATTTAAAGATCAGTGGTTGTAACTAGACGAGCATTATTAAAGTTAACAAATGTTTTGAAATAAGAATAAGCTACTAAATATAATTATAAATATATAAATATATATAATAAAAATTATATAAATTAAAAATATATAATAAAAATATATAACTACTAATAGCTACAAAACCAAATCAGATCAGAAACAATTTCATTTACTTAAATTATGCAATAAATAAATAATATTAATAAGGTAAAAATAAAACGTTTCAAAAAACAATTACCAGGATCAGCAGTTATAATTTAATTAGATAAATGTTTGATAAAATAATTAAATCATATTACTCACACTCAGTCCGGTTTTATCAGATATTTGTGATAAATATTAAGTCCGCTTTTACGCAGCGCAATAATATTCGCTTTCATTTCTTTATTCATTGCTTGCATTTCAAAATGAACTTTAGACACCGCTAATATTATATTGAACACACGTCACTAACCCACAATAACAAACATCGTTCTATTTATTCGCGGTGAATGAGTCGTAAGTTAACTGCGTTTGTCTACCTTAATTATCATTTAACTTTATTTAGGTTTTCGTGGGTATAATCATAAAGTTTTTGCGAGTTTAGTGAACACGACGAACATAACAAGGATATAGTCAATAGCGTGATTATTCGAGTGATTTTTAAAACATTAAAAAACTATCACCGCGCGTGAGATTTGAACCCACGACTCTCTACGCATGAACGCGTCAACCCAAACACGGTAACCACTAAGCTATCATGACATATGCGTTACGAGTTGAATTTATGAAATACTATAATTGTTAAACTAATGAGAGTGTGTGTGTGTCTATGACTTATTATAAGAAGGTCGTAAGTTAAACCGAAGCGTCAATCTATTGCTTTGTGAAATTGCTACTCCACTTATGACCGTTACTGTACCTATGTGTAGTTTTTAAAAGAAAATGGCCTCTTGGCTTTCGTTTACCTATTAGGAACAGCCGAAAGCAGCGAAGGTTTGATGATATCGCCTCCGTAACCCTGGAAATATTATTTGATTATGGATAGGAGATCAGAAGGATGCATGGGAATGGCTGGCCAGTTTCTACAGTTTTTCAAGTCCGCATTTTATAAAACTGTTTAGATTGTGTCTACAGCTTCGCCCCGCGTGGAGGTCAGAAATTATCCCACAGGAACGTAGGGTACTACCTACCGATATAAAAAATGTCCTAACCCATAGGCCATGGTCTGCCTGTGTGCTATATTTCATCGAAATCCGTAGGGGACACTGAGCTTTTATACACACTTAACACGTTTTTTAAACCGTTGTTTGAAGTAGTAAACAATTAGGTACCTAAATGAAAATGTAGGGAAATACATTGGTACTAGCTACTACTAGCATAAAACTCGATCCCGCGGGAATATCGAGATAAAAGGTAGTATCCTAAATATACCTATGTCCTTCTCCAGGTTATAGTCTAACTCACTTTTTTGCGTTTATTATATTAGTTAGGATAAGTTAGGAATGCGAAATTGACTTTGTTTGTTTGTTACGCTGAAACAACTGAATAGATTTGGATTAAATTTGGCATACGGGTAGACCATGACTGCGTTAGGACATAGGTAGTCCCTACTTATATTGAAATTCCTACGGGATCGAGACTTAGCCCTCGTTCCCACGGACGTAATAAAATCGCGGCGGGATAAAATCGCCCAGCGCGTTTTTTCCGCGCCTTCGACAGAGTGTTCGAACGAGCGTGAAAAAATCACTTGGAATTAACTCTTCGTGCAGTGCGGACGTATCATGGACTCCGTAAAATTATTAGCGGTAGCTATTTGTGTGGCCAGGAGACGACAAAAATCAATAAATATGCACCATATTATAATGTAGTTATAGTGGTAAAGTAAGATCCATGCTATGGGGTCCCGAGTCCCGATGTCCCCTGACCTTGAGCCCATGATAATGATAACGAGCGATGTGTGTAATCACTATAATCACAGAATAGTACTGTAATGTAACAAATATAAAATACGTAGGTATTGAAACTTACACCACCACGCACCACAACCACAAAAAATGCCAAATATAAACACTTACATCGATCATTCTTTATTTTAGGACAGAGGCATTCCCAGTCTTCGTTTGATAAAACCTTACAAATTTCTTCCCAGGCAACATTTTTTTTTTGTTTGTTGGCGTAGTCCGGCATTGATTTATCATACAAATATGGTCTCCTCTCGACCTCTAAAATTAAATTTTCTGGATCCAAATCCCAATACATAATTTTATCCGCCCGCACTTGCGGCACGTCTACACTCTACAAGCCGGTGCGCCGAACTGAGCATCGCGCGCGATTTTTACGCGTCCGTGGGAACACAAGTACAGAACTTCGTATGTCGCATTTATTCAACGCTCAACGCCGAGCGTTGAAAATCGAACACTGCGCGATTTAAAATCTCGGCGTGGAAAAATCGCGGCCGTGTGAACAGATGTACCGCTTTGCATTTGTTCCATTCTAAGCGCGCCACGCGATTTTATCACGCGCGTGGTTTTCGCGTCCGTGGGAACGACGGCTTATGCGGGTGAAACCGCGGGGCGCAGCTAGTAATATTATAAGTATGGATTCTACCTATAATAACCCTCAGTGTAGGTAGGCAAGTATACCGGTTTGATGATGACTAGCATGTTCAGCAACACGTCACACACATGCAGCCAAGAAGGATTATTATTAACAGACCTACCTTTAACTAATTAAGGCCCCCTGCTCCTAATATACTTATTTATGCCTAAAGCATATAGTATCTACCACATATTTATTCTCGGAAACTAATTAGACATCCCTCATTTAAGAACATTATCGCATTATCGTCATTCGTTCGTCGTCACTGCGGATCATATTTTATAAACATCAAAACATTCCTTTATTTATACTTCGATATTGCACATCGGTACCTAAAAGCTTATAGTTATAGATCAATTTTTGTTTATCTATACTTTGCTAGCATAGGTACACTCCCGCTCCCGGACTCCTAAATCAAGGCACCCTTTTTTATGTATTTACGTAGGTCTACGAGTTATGGGTCATGAATTCAAATTTGGAAACATGATAGCGTCGAATATGTCTGCTTCAAAATTGTATTGGCAGGATTACGAGTCCTAGAAATATTGGCGTTTGTAGGATATGTAGAAAATAAGTCAAACAGTCTTATTATTCTTCAGATAAAAAATATCTGATTATTGAAAGCTCAGCCCTAAAACAATAGCTGGTAGATAGCCTACCTAATTGCTATCTTTTTGATCATGCTTCAGATAGTAGGATAGGTACTGATAGGGATCCTGCTTCGGTAAATAACCTGATGTTATCAGAAGCTTACCTTTGACATACCTACTAACTTAAGAACTTACTTAATTATTTAATCTACACCCGTTATCTTGACCTGAAAATGAAAAGGGGCAGATATCTGTTAATTTTGATTACATCTTCAACTCCCAATAGCCTTTGGGAATCCAACTTTATAGCTATAACATGCTCGTCAACTATTTCTCTACTTCGGTTTGCAAACCACATTCCGAGAGTCATAAAATGTAGGTTCAATATAAAAAATCTAAGTTTATAACGTCACGGGAGCTCGCTATCCACTTTTCTGTATCGTTTTGCAAGCTTTTATTTCTGGATTTGCTTGACATTGTAGCTATTTAATTATCAACCGCTCGAGAGGAAACCTACAGGTTCATTAAAAAAATTCAAGTCAATAATTATGTCACGTGACAGGGGGTAAGATAACCGTCACGTTGCAGAGAGACATCTCTCCATGTTATCACACGCTGCAATCACACTCTTACCTTATATCTATATAAGTATCTAACCAGTAATCAGCATCCTAACCTTTGTGCAACAATGTTGTGGTAGGTTTGTTGTCAGGTCTGCTGCTAATATTAGGTACAGTCCGGGCGGGCGTCGCGACCACGCGTTCTACACCTGTCAGTTTCATACTCCGAATATACCTATGTTTTGCTGGTGCAGTAACTTCGACAGAGGGAGGTCGAATCTTCCAATGTATGTATGTTTTCTTAATTCTTACCAATCGACTTATTCCGTACTGTAGCAATCAAGCTGAACTGCTGCGTTTGCTGCACAGAGTTGGTACATCCTAATAATGGTATGCTGCAAGATAAAGATGCACTCATGCACCTCATCTCATTCATCATGTACCTCCATTTCACGCAATTAATGATTTCAAACTCGAATGACGTTGACAGCTAGGGGGCGCTGTTGGTAAAAATTTGTGAAATGTGTTAAAAAAACAAGATGGCGTTGTTAGTTAGTTCTGATTTTGGCCACGCACCAAAATATCCTTCTACAGATAAACCTACTCTGGTTTTCAAATGGGCAACCGCCAAGTTAAGATAATCAACTTATCAAAGGGAAGGTTTTGTGTTACAATAATGACTAATTGAATCATTTCATGATGTGATGATGTTAAATCACGTAGCCACCCAGAACCGATAAATTAATAATTATTTTCTTCCCGTCATCTTAGCTAATTGATTAACTGGTTATAAGTAGTTTGTCTTGTGATGTTGACACATGCGCGACCTGCCCTGATGTATAGGAATTGGATCAGGCTAAGATAGTCTACTGTCTGATTGTTTATTGTAATCATATTGGTAGGTTAACCTGTCATCACTCGTGGCTCCACAACAGCTACAATCGAGTTTACATGTGGGTGCCGGGGCCTGCACTGCACCGCAGTTGCAATAAAAGTAAGAACGCAAAGTAAGTTGCAAAGCTTTATGGGTCAGCCTGGGAATGAGACTGATAGAATTAATCAGCTAGCATTATCAATTTTGGTCTTGCCTGGAAACTATTATTATGGGTAGGGTGGCTGTTTTGCTTCGTACCTTTACAAAAGCCTTACCAAGGCCAACACCGGTCGAAGATAGCTTGAAAGAAATACTGCAGCACGCTGGGTTCGCGTGGTGGATTATGGTCCATTCTCTCTCACATAGTGGAAGCCTATAAATGCGGACAGGGACTCGGCTTAATGTTGCCACTGCGGCAACATTAAGCCGCGTCCGGACTAGCTGTAACGTAACATGCAATGTAATGCGAATGTTTTGGACGGCCTGCGCGCTTCTTACGCGCACTTCCTACAAACACCCGTTCCCGAACTCACAACTCGAAGTCGAAGGGTTCACTATTCTGGGTGTCTCAATTGTAGAGGGAGACTAAATACATGGCAGACTGTTTTTGTCGTCCCAGACTTCATCATCTTCCATTTTATTAATTTCTATAAAAACTTCAGGAAGTAAGTATGTATAATGTTTGTTCGCGGCGCGCACGTGCTGTGAATGCCCGTCCAAAGCTCACTGCTCACCTCCTTTGAGTTTTCCCGAAAAACTGACAATCGACGGATCGCTACGTGCGCGCTACGAATGCACGTAAGAGGAACGTACCTAGTTGTTTGCGAACACGCTAAATTATTGTATTGTAAATGTTACATTGTATGTTACATTAAATGTTACGTTACAGCTAGTCTGGACGCGGCTGATTATGCTTATCCCCGACCAGAAGTTAAAGAGGTTGAAATAAGACTTGTTTGAATAGATAGTGCAGGCTGATAATTTAAAAGCCATTCATTATTATAAAAAGAAACATAAATGGCATCTGCAATTTTTTGAGCCTGGACAGCCAGTCTTGCTACACCGTGTTATGTAAGAGGTTGCATGGACAATGTTGACAGGCTCCGAAAGTCATAAAAATGCAGCTGTTAGAGATGCCTATGCCTACTTGACTAGTTAATCAGCAGATAATTCGTGAATGTTGTTTGCTTAGCGCTTGATAATTTAAAAGCCATTATTTATTATTACAACTAAAAAGAAACATAAATGGCATCCGCTATTTTTTGAGCCTGGCCAGCCAGTCCTACTATACATTGTTATGAAAGAGGTTGCATTGACAATGTTGATAGGCTCAGAGAGATATAAAATGCCTACCTACTAGACTAGATAATCAGCAGATATTTTGTGAATGCAAACGCAATCGTATGTATTTTTTTGGTTTGTTCAAAAAATATTATCTGATTCCATAAAAAAGGTAAGTATCATCATATCGAACAAAGACGAATGCAAAAGCTAAAGCTAATATTTTTCAAAGGCGGGTACTATGCAAATAGGCAATAATAAAATACGTGACCGACCGACAGTAACTCAGTTATCACTATTACATTAAGTGAAATGCAACTCTGAATAATAGAAATTAAAAGGGGACTGATAATCGGCTTGTTTACGAGTGCTCCAGTCAAATGATAAAAGTACCGATGATATTTACATTGGCGTAGTCGGGGTTCAAACTGCGCTAGGAGTGCACGGCCGCCGCGAGACCACGAAACTGTGCGAACTGTAACTTCAAAATGGAGTTAAACTTCATCACAACTTTAATAAAACACGATGTGAATCATAATGTGAAACAGTGCTTCAAGTCAAAAAAACCTTTCAGTAAGTAACTTGACTTATTCGTTGAATTTGCTGATCTATGTAACATTTTTAGACCACATTTTATGTGTGCTACTAATGCTAAATCTCAACTATTTATGAAGTTTGTATACCTATTCTAAGTTTTTATAAAAGTGCTAGTAGAAAGTCGACACATTCATTTAGATAACTAAGTACAGACTCGAGAACTAGTATGTACATACACTTAGCAAAATTTAAAAGCGATTTTCTCTTGGAATAACGATTGTAACTTTGAAAAAGGAACTACTTCATATTAGTGTGGGGTCCAAAATACTATGTTCGAAATTACAAAAAACTACAAACAATACAGAAGGAGATAAATCACATTTAAAGTTGCTAAGTGTATGGAGATTATTACATAAGTAAGAGTTAATTTATACGAGTGTAACTTTATTTTGGCGCAGGAGTAAGTTGAACTTTCAGGACTGACCCTTTGCCAACTGTAATGCTTTTAGATTGCACACTCGTTTTTTCTAACCACAATAATACATTATTATCCGTCTAATTTTATCTAGTAACTAGTTGTCGGCCGCGGCTTCGCTCGTGTGGACCCTAAATTTTTTTCTGAAATAAAAGTAGCCTAAGTTACTATAACATGATCTATCGGCCAGTGAAAGTCCCGTCAAATTCATTCCAGTCGTTTCGGAGATTAGCCGTAACAAACAGGCATACAGATAAACAGACAACCAATGTGTTTGAGATGTGAAATGTTTTTTTTCGTACAAGTAGATACCGTATATACATACTTTTATATATATACTTTCATATGCATTTTGTAAAATGCTGTTATTTTGATAAACTTCAATTTTATTTATATGTATAGATAGATAAACACTTACTTAAACGTTAAAAACAATCAATTAGCTCAATACTGTTTACCACGAGTGATTAATGTTTATGTCCAGATTATTATGTCAATAGCCCATTTGAGAACGCGAAACAGTTGTTAGATAGTAGAGCTATATTATTAGCAAAACATAATTATGCATAGATGAAGTTCATTGAACTCCCAGATTTTGTAGTTGTTGGGTATCTGTTTGCTCTAGTTATCAGTTCGTTATATTTGATCTAATTTGGTAGCGACGTAACTGATGCCATGTGTCCTTAAAAGTCCATAGCTGATCATAGACGGGGCCTCATTTTGACCACTAATGGAGAGCTGAAAAATGATGCCCCAGTACCCTATTACTAAGCCTCCGCTGTCCGTCAGTCTGTCAGCGGGCTGTATCTCATGAGCCGTAATAGGTAGACAGCTGAAATTTTCACAGATTTATTAATACAACAAATACTAAAAATAAAGGTTCTCATCTCCTCTATACAAGAAACGTGTATTTTTCGGCGTTTTTTTACTAAATATTGTACGGTGGTACGGAACCCTTCGTGTGCGAGTGCGACTTAACACTCACACTAGTATTAATAAAAACTGGCCAAGTACAATGGGCAAAGCCTTTGACTCATGTGTCCCCTACAATTATGTAGAGTAACTACAAAGCTGTTCAAGATATAAACAAACGAAGCATTTGAAACCAGAAAATACTCGGACTTTCGTGTGAGCTTACAGCTACATTTTGATTGTAGTACAATTTTCCAACTGTTCATAGTAATTGCGTGGCTTTCATTTTGACAGTTCAACAAATTCTTTGCGTTATTTACGTTCTTGAGCAGACAAATTTTTCGAACATAATATGAAGCAATGGATTAGCAATATCCTTCAAAATCATTCAGATTGTGTTTGAAAGTTTTTTACGCAATAAGAGTGCAGTTTCAAACATCCAATGAGATCATAATGTTGTGCTCTTTTCATTGCAGTAAGCAGAAAAGAAGAAGTCATGGCGATCAAAAGTAAATTCCCCACCAAAATACCTGTAAGTATTTTAATGTAATATTAAGTGCTAGCATCATTAGTATAGTACCAAGGTAATTGCTAAGTCGAGGCGTGTTTTGGTAAGAATGACTGTTTGTAAAACGAGGAAGCATAGAAGACTATGCTATAAAAACGAAAAAAAAAAAAAAAACTGCTGCATAACAGGAAGTAGTTTTACTGCGTAACTTCTCGCTTGTTTTACCATAGTTTTGAAAAATAACCTTTTCACTATTAAAGGGCGACACTTCGCGCTTTCCCATGAAATAATTTCGGTATTTCTTTGCAGTTAATAGTCGAGAGATATCACAAAGAAAGAAATCTACCAACGTTGGACAAATCGAAGTTCTTAGTTCCTGAAGATATCACTATGTCGCAGTTTCTAGTAATTATTCGGAATAGGATACGAATAAAACCAAATCAGGTAAGTCTATTTATGTCAGAGAAATTAGAGAAAGCACAAGAAAAACGAACAGCTGCATCCTAATTGCGTCACACACTTCACACTCGGCTGCAAAATTCGTAACTAAATACCGTAATGAACATAGGTGAACTGTCAAAATGAAACCCATTGCGATCAATTGTTTAGGTTACGGCTTTACTTGACCGCAATATCACCAAACAAATGTAAGCTTTTATAATCTCTAACGTAACGATGTTATCGTTTTATCGTCCATAAAATGTATGGAAATGCGTGCACTTTACTTATAACATTATCGTAAATAGTTTAAAAGCATTTTATATTTCCATACATTTTACTTCCGTCTTATCGTGAAGCCAAGTCCAGTTTTAATAGACAAGGGTAAAGGCTCGTACTAGCGCGATATCGCGCCGGTCTGCACGAGCCGTTATCCTTTTATATTTAAGTGGGTAACCCCAACAGCATACATGATTTTATAGGTTGTTTTTCTTTTCGAATTAAGGACTTAAACTTTTTTTTACTCTAATGGCTAAAATTTATAGGCTGGTTAATTCTATGCAAATAAAACACTTTTCCGGCCTAATAGCCTTCTGAGTTTTGAATTAAGAACTTTATCGCAGTCGGATTAAGGTTCGAAATACAAAAACGGGCTGAAAGGCAAATGAGACTGGTCGATTTCTCCCCCAATGAAAATGATACCTAAGTCTTGATCAAGTCTAGCTAAAGTCTAGTTAAATCTGGTTGAATGTCCATTATCGCCGACTAAAAGTATGATTTATGTAATCCCGTAATCAATCAATTAACTCTGGAGATAAATAATTAGTTAATTGATTTGATAATGTTACACAGTATTAAGAGCAGTCCCGTTTGAAGTGACCCAAACGATCTGCTTAGCTAGCATAACACGAGATACATGTATGTTTTATTTAAAGGTGTCTTTAGACGACGTATAATGTGCAAAGTGCAATTACTTAATCAAACAATTATTTAAAATAAGGACAATTATCATATAATTACTCAACCCTTGTTATTGGTAAGGGTTTTTCCACTGAGTGTTTGTCTAGAGTAGGCGATTGTGTAGCTTAAAGGTGATTGAAAATATACCTATACCTACTCAAAACTAAGTCGCGTAGACGTGGTATTGGTATCGTATTTACCCAACATGACGTGTCCTGGCGATGAACGCCTGCGCTGGAACAGCGCTAGACATCCTTAGGCCCGGCGCCCATTGGCGGCACGGCATGGCAAGGTATTTTTGACAATAAAACTGAAATTTCAATGATGATTTCTAGGACGTCGCGGCATACCTAAAGATACCGCGGCATCGTTGCCGTCAGAAAATTTCAACTTTATTTCCATACTATTAAGTTATATTTTTATTCGTCGCCAAAAAATACTTTGCGATGCCGGTCCGCCAATGTGCGCCGGGCCTTAGGGTGTTAGGAAAGAACTAGTAGGTGCTAATAAAAGCTGGATGTCCGATTTTCGCTATCGGTAAAACGAATCAGACACTTTTAACTGAAACACTTAAAGACTGAGCACATTTAACATTTTTGGTTTGGTAATAAACAGCATAATAACTTCATTTATTGTTTCAGGCCTTATATTTGATAATAAACAACAAATCAATGCTGAGCATGAGCCTCACTATGGCCCAGGCGTACGACAATTATGGCGATGAAGACGGATTCCTCTACATCACATACGCGTCACAAGAAGTTTTCGGTTACAAAGATGGTGAGCGTTTTTGTGATTTAAAGTTATCCCTCCTTTACGGCCAAGATCTTTAAACAAGCTAGCTTTGTAAGCTCGTGCTTTGACTTCAGTCATAATTGTTCCTGTCTCTATCTTCCACTTGTAGTTTGTCAGTCGTGCGACACTGACAGGATTAGTGCTTAGTACGTGGTCAGAAGCTTTTAAAGATCTCGGCCCGCCTTAGATAAGTTATTTTAAAGTTCAGACAGAAAATGTCAGTCATGTTTTTTCGAAAAAAAAAACGCAAAGCGTGAGGTTGAATCGCTGAAAGTAATTTTAGGCAACCTATCTAACCGCTAATCCGCCCCACTCTGCCTTATCTATATGATTCTATATCGTTTGCAAAAACAGAGTATTTTAGTAAAAGAAGTGTGTACTGGCAAGTGGTATGGCTATCCGCCGCTATTTTTAATTTTTGATTAGAAGTTTACTTGAGATCTATAGTTCCTGCACTATCTACAAGACTACTTACAGCCTAATACAGCCATGTTTAATTCCTGTGGAAATCTATAAAGGTTAAAATATAGTCTAATTTCAATAGTTTTAAACCACATATAAAACAACAGTCCCATTCTTATTTTCTTATCGCAAACTTGCATCACACGCCAAAATTAAATACTAGAGGTTCATTATTGAACCTTGGCGACTGAGTTTAGACGTTTTACTGTTTTCGCGACACATATACATTCTTGTATAGTTCTCAGTAATAGTAATACATCCGTCTCATCTAAAACTTAGTCTTATTTTGTTACAGATATGAACATCAAACAGTCAAATCAAGAGGTTCAAGCAATTAGACATAGATTTCCAAATAAAGTGCCGGTAAATATTATTTTTATCACCTCTTTCTGTTTGATTTTCGCCATTTTCTATACTAATAATGTGTTTATTTGTCCAGTTATATGTAGAACGGTACTCGAGAGAGCGAGAAGTGCCCGCGTTGGGCAGAAACAAGTTTCTAGTGCCACAAGAACTCACCATGTCCCAGTTCCTTTACATCATAAGGACGAAGATGAAACTAAGAGATTCACAGGTAAATACATTCTATTCTATTATCTACCACCGACATACTGGCTATGGAGTACTTATTTATAAAGATTGACTCATTTTCCCAACAACAAGAAGTGCCTCCCGAATACCAAATGAGACTTTTTGCCATCATTATGATGGTCCTAGCTCCATTTGGGTGCTTTCTGGTTTTTCAGTTATCCTCAAATTGTTGCGATAATATAACTCTTCTTAACTTTTAGACCCTTGAAATGATTGTTTTATCATTTTTGCACTGTGATGTTAGAAGTCAGTCAGTCAGTTCCAATTTGCCTTATACAACTCCTACACGATAGACCTTATAACTAGTTTTCAAACGTATTTCCATTTGGTCAGGCGCTATACTTGCTGGTGAACGACAAAGTCCTCGCGAGCCACAGTATGACGATGGCGCAGGCGTACCAACAGTTCCGCGCACATGACGGCTACCTACACATCACATACGCCGCGCAGCAGGTGTTCGGATGAACCATGTAAGTACACATAGTTAATTAAGACTAACGCAGATTGGAGCGGGCCGCACCACAACGCAACTTTACGCAACGTATTGCAAAAATCCTCCTTCATCGCAGTTTCTATGAACCAACGCACACTACATGAGGGTCGCACTTTTTTGTACGAAAATGCGTTGCGCTGCGGTCCGTTGCAGCTGTAATGTGCGCTTGGCTTTACACACTGTCAAATTGATTATATCTGCCACTGTGCCGCCAACTGGGCCCTAATTATATCACAGAACTAGGGCCCAGGTGGCGAACGTTCGCGATTTTGGGACAGTTAATTGGCCTATTCAAATTCAGTAAGGGCGACTTTCGTAGTGCTAGTGTTATGTTACCACTGATGTGTGATGACTAGACTATAATGAATGACCGTCAACTTCGACTTCTAGATTGTTTTATTTTAGTATAATTTGATCTTTGGTTGAAACTCACGATAAGATGAGAATAACAAGTTTTTTAGAAAAAAATAAGTATTGTTGAATGTGTTTACGTCCATAATTTGGGTTAACTCAGAGATCATTTTGAGTGCCAATAACTATTTAATACTTAACATATTTCTCGGTATCCAGCTTTAAATTTCCGGAAAGTTCTTATGAAACTACAAGGCTACCCAGACCAAAATCTTGACGTCAAAGCAAAACAAGGTTGTTGTTATATAAACAAAATGCAGTCACAATAATGTTATCTCCTTTTAATTTTAAATATCAGCTTAATTGTTTTTGAACTCGATACTTCGGTATAGATCGAAGTCTAAAAATAAAAACAAAGAAAATAAAATGGTAACGTATCATAATATTATTTAACCCTGTCCGAACGAGATCAATAAAATAGGGTTCAGCGTTTATTAAAGTTAAATGTTCGCAGTCAAGGGTAACCAAGATAATAAGTGAATGTGGTCATGTCATCTTTCGTTCATCAATCATTAAAACATAGAGGGACCTATAAATAGCATAATAACAAGGATTTTATGTTGATAACGATTACATTGTGGTTGTGGATCGCGACCCCAATATTCCTTGTTTTTGTACAGACCGGACGCTTCGAGAAATAGTTGCTAGACGGAATATTTTTTGGCAATAATATTAGCACTGTTTGGATGTTTAACTTTTTGCGTTGGACATTTTAGTAGTGCGTTTATTTTTTCTGGGCTGATAGCAAAATGTTGGTATGTCCTCTTTCGATGTATGTTCGAAAAAGAATAAGACTCTCTTGTCTTTTCTTATGAAGTTATGAGTGCCTATTCAAAATGGCGACTAGAGGTCTAGAGGCAATAGTAACATTCTAAACCTCCTGTGCAAATAGGCTAAAATAGAACGCCTAAGTTTCGGTAGCTTTTTGTCAGCATACAGATATTTTTGGGTACCTGTGTAGGTGATCTACCAATTTATTAAATACTGCAGTCCGACTGTCTAGGTATAGTTCAATTTCAGCCTTGGATACAAGTCCTTAACAGGACCAAACAGATAAGGTGTGGAATAATTTGTTCCAGATAATACTTTGTCAATAACAACGTTGATTTACGGAGGTAGTTAAATTGCAACAAAGTACTTTACTTGTAGAAAAACAAGTTCAGATTTATTAGACGTTTGTATGCAATAAAATATTGATAAAAATTATATTGTGTTAATATATGCTGCTGTTAATGAAGTCAGTACCTACACCATTAGTATTTATTATTCTTAATATTTAATAATGAATATTATAATAATTGTGCAATTATTGTCTTTTCAATTATCGATGTCTGAATAGACGTTAATGAACCCTCGTTCAATGCTCATTAATAAATTACTCCAATATTTATGCACAAAACGTTTGATGGGTACAGTCATTAACTTTTCTTAATGAATTTTGGAATACTTCCAAGAAATCATTGATATTTTTTTATCAGCAGCCTTCTACAGTATCTTTTGGGGATTTACCTATATGTAGTCCAGTCAGTTGCTTGTCCAGTCTGAAGTGCGCGCATTTATGTTCGCGTATCTCGTCAAAATGTAGGGGGAACAGCAGATTTTTTTTTTCGTGATTTCAGGTTTGGTCCCATATTAAAAGTTGTTCGTAATGATGAGTTAAGTCACGTGTTTAAGTATCGGTCACTAATCACCCTAAATAATTGCTAAGGCAGAAAAAGTTTTTGAGATGATTTCAATAAAATGTTATTTTCATACAGTATAATATACTGTATGAAAATAACATTTTATTGACAGTAGGTTTTTATTGACAACCTACTGTAAGTTACAATATGTAATGTAAATGTATGCAACCCAATGTAAGTGTCCGCTTCCTGATTTCATTGACTTTAAACAGTTACTGAAAATCATTAAAACTAAGAGACTTCTATGAAAACATAAAATAATAAACCCAGTTCTATAAACAACTGATTACTTAATTATAAACAATTATGTTATTCAGAAACAGTTATTGATTTTGTAGATATAACATGATAAGTAGTGAAACTCATAATGTGTTTGCACTTCAAGTAAGTATTAAGTATTTAGAATCACTGATAAACCTTGCGCTCGAGTGCTAGATCCGCTTGATATGCACTACATAGTACATTCAGACGTCATTTTATAACAAGTCGTTAAAATGATGAATGTAAAATGTTTTTAAAGTAATTAGTTTCGTATTGGACGCACCGCGCACGCGCGATGTTCGGGTTAACCGCAATTGTAAAGGGTTACACGTTTTATAACGTATAACCGTGTAACCCTTACAACAGTCACGTTGGCTCACCATATTTTGCTTCTGATTGCGTTAATGGGTAATAAATGTGGCATTACACTCGATATGTTTAAGGGTAAGAACACACAAGCCACCGGCCATAACCATCGGTGGCTGTCGCTTCTTGCTGCGATGTTAAGTAGGTATGTTACTGCTATAGCGGGTGGCCGTGTGCGACGAATCTGGCTGGGCTACGGTTAGCTGCTGGCTCGTTTGCGCCGAGCCTAAATGTCTTTGTCAAAAGTCAAATACTTATTGATAACTAGTAGTAAATATTAAGTACTAATACTTGAATCGAACTCACACTCTTTAATTTGTTCTCCATACACTTCACCGTTCGGGCTTTATTGCCTTTCATTCGCCCACACCGCATGAGTCATAAAATACAAAATTACTTTTTACAATCAATACGATAATAAATTAGGTCTGTAGTATAAAAATATCTTTCTTTCCGTCTGGCTATTATCATTATCAGTCGGGCCATGGATACTATGGCAATGAAATCAATACGAGCAACGGAGGCTGCCCGATAATATTATCACAGTGCAAAAAAATACTTGTTATTGTCACCTACATCGAGATACTTTTTGTATTATGGAACTTATGTAAGTTCATTATGTGTCTGTTAGGGTGAATGTTCGGTTATCAACTGTTGCTAAGTGCTATGATAACTTTATCTCAACTACTAGCTGCTGCCCGCGGCTTTGCCCGTTGGACCCTCATTCTTTTTCTAAAATAAGTACTCCTTATAACATCAGCTATGTGCCAGTGAAAGTCCCGTCAAAATCTATCCAGCCGTTTCGGAGATTAGCCGGAACAAACAGACAGAAAGACAAAATTTAAAAAAAAAGTTATAATATAGTACCGTATACACTTTCATTTGCATTTAGTAAAAAGCTGTTATTTTGACATTACAAACAGACACTTCAATTTTTATTTGTATAGAGCAGGAGTCACCAAATGGTGGATCGCGGTCCGGTCCGGATCCGGACCGATGACCTATTTTGTACGAACATGTTTAAGTACTATTAATCTAAAAAACAATCGTAATTTAATTTAACCCGCGCTTTCTGTTTTCTGCCGTCGACCAATTAATGGCTTTTTTAATGGCAATAATATAGCTTGCTCCAACTTTACTTCAGACTTCAATTACATAAATCACAGAAAAAAAAAATTGGTTATTACATACTTTGTTATTTTTGTTAATTACTTAATATTTGATACAATTAAAGAATGTTGGTTCCGCTTATGTAGTAGTATGTATAGTATGAACCTAAATGGTGGTCCCTGGTACAGAGTATAATTTTTTTAATTCATTTATGTATTTCATTTATTTGAATGCATTAGTAACCCCTACATCTCAATAGTAACAATGATCAAGTTTACTATTTTTGAACAAGCCGATGAATTCTAAAAACTTCCCACTAACATAAAGTTTGAAAATAAAAGTTTGATGAACCCGCTGTGTAGGTTTGTAGATAATTATTATATCAATGATACATCCGGTGTCTATGGGATTTCTATACCTAACTGAAACACTAATAATACGACAAAAGTCTAACTACCATGCTTGGAAATCAAACCGGTTATCGCAGTAAATGAGGATGTTGCTTCTCCTGCGGCCATGTTCCTAGACAGTGGGCCACTGCAAGTCTAAAATTAAATCTTAATCTATAAACATTGGTTCTACACTAACTGCTAATTAATCGATAGAAAATAGTTTGACCTTTATAGAAATGTTATTAGTTAGATACTAATTATTATGACTTGACTAGCTTTAAACCTGGCTGTTGTTTAGAAAATTTTATTGAATTTAACTTGAAGGTCGGGAAGAACATCAAACTCATTAAAATAATTAATTAACTAACTACGACTCCTCAATTACCTAAAAAACAAACTCATTAATTAACTAGGACTCCTTAATTACCTAAAAAAGGTGAGCAAAACAATAGTATTTTTACCTACTCATAATCCTGAAGTAACAAAACCAGTTACTATACTGTTACATTTGATTTTGCTAAAGAAAATAATTAAAATTTCTAACATAATCATCGTAGGTAAAAACCAAACCTGCGGTATGCTTAGGCATCCCGTGTCATTGAAATTTCAACTTTATTGTCATACTGTTAAGTTACATTCCTATTCGTCGCACAAAAATCCCTTGCCGTGCCGTGAATATTTAAATATTGCCAAATGGAAGTTCAAATAAAAGACAAAGGACGAGGCAGGAATTCCTCCCACGTCATGAGAATGCACCAATAGGTATATCCGTTTACTATAAAACCTCTTAACAATATAATCCCTTTGGGTAAAAACAATACAGTCCCACTGTTTAGTTGTGTGTCGAACCTGTATTATTCCATAGCACACAGTTTGTGAGACAGAACATTATTAATGTCATCATAATAAGTTTATCTAGGGTCACGATGCACAAACATCCAGTGGAAGAGGCGAGGCCTGTATTTCTCTTTTGTAGATAAGGATCGATTTATGTGTCCCTTCCATTATTGTTTGTAGAGTGTAGCCCCCCAGGGCTTGTTGTCAGGGAAATGTACTGGCAGATATCGAGTTGTGTTGGTAATAGTTATTATTATTATTATTGGTAAGAATAATTATCTAATGCTGTGCGACTATTGTTTTGTTAGTACAGTGCTACTATTGTTTTTTTTTTTAAACTATTTATACACACATATAAACACATACGAAGATGAACAGAAAAATATGTATAAAAGGATTATGTTATTTTCGTGGGTTGTTACTCGGTTGTTTTTAATCAATAATTTTGCTGATTGCTGACAAAAAGTTTTCTAGTGGTCTTATTATTTGCTGAACGTTGATAAGTTACTCAGGATGTTTTTGTACTGCAAATCTGCAAACTTGGTAACATCTAACCTTCATCTAATCTTGGTAACTCCTACTCCTAAGTTCTGAAGGAATATCCACCAAATAGACCACTAAGCTAATTTATCTTAGGCATGTATTTAATCGAACCTCTAATAATTCCCATTTTGCCCTCCAAAATAATAATTGCGCCTCTTTTTGTCAATCTCAAATAATTCCAATTCCTCATATCATCTCTCATTTTTCTCATTGGTCCTAAGACCAAGCCAAATAACTGCGATCAACTGTGATTATTTCAAAAAGATTGCATCTTATGCAGCGCGAGAAGATTTTAGAGATTCATTTATTTTAAAAAGTGTCGATCAATAGGTCAATACGTTTTTAGAGGTTAAATATTTCGATTTATCTAACAAACCATTTCTGTTTGTTTCAGGTACATACAATAAATTGGAGTAAACTAATGTTCCTGATGGTGTCTTATAATTTTAAAGACTGATAGTATTCTATTTTCTTCCTATTGTGATAGTTCTAGTTTAAAGTTATATTTGTAAGTCATATTCACATATTTTGTATGGCGTGGAATGTCCGGACCTGCTGCGCAAGAGATCGTATGAAAGCTTTGAATAGACAATTAACTTTAATTACTCTAAAATGCCATTAAAATCATTTCAAAAATGAAATAAGTGCAATAAAATGTGGTTACTATATCTTATGATCTCGAAAATATATCCAACTGTAAATTATTATTATTTTAAGGCTTATGTATTGTGTTTCTTCATGTATTGTAAATAGAGGACACGTAAAATGTCGTATTATCTATGTAGCTACAAAGATCTGAATAAAACTATGTTAAAATATTTCCTGTTGATGTATCCAAATATTTTACAGTCTAATATATTTTATAAAAATAATGTGTTGTTTTTCTTTTATTTCACCTTTTTATCTAAGCTCTAGTACTCAATGAATACCTCCCTCCTACGGCCGAATTCACACTCAATTGACATTAAGTCTCAGGCCGCGTCCTATTAAAAAAGCGATCATCGTGCAAATACGCGATCGGTTGCGTGCATATGTCAGTTTTTGTTCGGAAAACCGGAAAGCGCCCTCTGCCGGCGCAACTACGCGTTCAGGTTCACCGACTAAAAAGTTCGAACGATCGTGTATTCGCGCGACGCCGACGATCGCTTTTAAATAGGCCACGGGGTCATGTTGTCCCTGACACTAAAAGTCAGGGAACGTTTCGGTTAGCCGTATTAAGGGTTTTTCCATAGGGTTTTTATATAACGCTTACGATATGTGTTCACTGTGAACGGCTCATCTTTTATTTAACCCGGCGAGCATGTGGCAGGGTATGACATACCCAGGGGCGCACAAAACTATATGTATTTTTTAAAGTATGCAAGTTACAACATAGATGCGTTGAGTAGCTGGAGCTAAGAGAGTGGGGCAGGGGATAGTGGCATGATCGTAGTGCTGCGCGACGCGGAATGAGGAATGTGATCTATATTTCATCAGATCCTACCTATATTTCACCTTTATGGATGTGAGCTGTTTATAAGTACCTTATACAGTGTGAGTCTTCATAATGTGCACATATCGAAATGAGGGATTCTATGCTTAATTGGACAAACGGAAAAAATATTTAAAAAAAACTTTTTTTATTTTTTTATTTATTTTGTATTTTTTACCCCAATGTAAAAAAACGGTGTAACTTTTAAATGATCTATCGCGATGAAACAAACTCAACTCCATAATGATTGGTAGTAATTAAGTGTTCTTATAAAATGAAAATTGTGGGAAAAACCCCTCCCAATTAAACCCAAAAAACCCTCAATTGAAAATAAACAGGTATTTCGTCCAAAAATCCCTTTTTTTAATCATTTTTTACAGTAATCGTAAAAAAAAGAATAAGACGATTTTTTTTAAATAAAAAAAAAAATGGAAAAAAAATGTATTTAGATTTTATGTTTTATTTTTTCCGTCGATAAAATTAAGCATAGATTCCCCTATTTCGATATGTGCACATTATGAAGACTCACACTGTATGTATAATAAAATAAGATAGCCTAATTAACGATAGTTTAATAACGTGACACCGTGTCATGATTAGATGTCTAGGAAAGTTTCTATTCAAGAATAGAAAAAGATAGCCAATAGCCCTGCAAAACATGAATGTCGTTTCATAGATTTTATCCCGGTTTCTGCAAAGGTTTTCCATTGAATAAATTCAAAGACACAATTGTCAAATGACTACAATGGCTGGTGTTATTGCAGATCTATTGAATGGGCTTATTTTAGTCTTGTCTCCTTGAAGTAGTAACGGAACGTTAATTCCTACTGCCTACTATTTTATATTCCTGCAATATTACAATCGAACTCTTTTTTATCGAACCCAAATACTTTTCAATAAAACCATTTTTAAATGTAAGGGGCTTTATTCCCTCATACTTATATCATAAATATAATTATTATTCTTAACTGCTACGTTACTTTAATGACGTCACTCGGTGGGCGAGATGTTCTGCGCTGCCGCGACCAACGTGTCGTGGATATCCTTGGCGTAACCAATCTGAAGCCGTACTGTGTTTAGGTACTGTGGGTAGCTTAGATTTGATTCCTGGAATGAGAAAGCAAATATTATATTAGCTGCGGAAATGAACATTTGATAGGAATCTAGCAGGCGGGTAAATTAAACAGACGTTCGGGGCGTGATAAGAGTGCTTAACAGGAAAAAATATTTTTTCCCAATAAAAATCGGAAAAGAGTTCCTAGTAAAAGCCTCCCCCAATTCCTTACTTGGCTGAGGGTTTTGCCGAGCACTGGGACAGCTAAACAAAAAAAACACTGGTATAGCTTGCAGAGTAAGGAAGCTGAGTGGCCATGTCTGTTGTTCTCCTATGCCTATCCTACCTTATCCCCTTAGCTGGATGGAGTAACGACTGGAAGAAGGCAGTGAGGATGCACTAGATGCAAAATTATCTGGTAGTTGAGGCACTCCATGGATGGAAGGTTTTTAGGAGTGTCATGCGATAAGACATACTTTGTCTTCTTGATTGGTCCTAATAGGGTTGTAAAGAACATTCCATTTTTGTATGACTTACTTACCACCTAATCCCTCAATGAAATCGAAATCAAATTCAATTTATAAATATAAATATACAGTTGTGTCGTTGCTAGTTCCCTCAGGCTAATAATACAAGGCGTAAGGTGGTTCTATTTACTCGACTACGGCGAAGCAAAAAGGAGGGTTATGATTTATTTTTGCGAAAATGTTGTATTCTTTCCTAAATACTCCGAAATAAGAGTCCACCATTTTCCGAGAAACCCTAAAATTAGAAGATGGTGGCTTAAAGTTATTAGTAAGCGTGAAGTATTTAAAAAAATTAAAGTTCGAGGTTTTAAGTCGCTAGGAGGAGCAATATTTAAGTTTGTAAATTCTGACACTTTTCATGTCAAATACATACTTAATTGATTTGCATTATATTGAAATCACCGAAAATAACGAAATAGTGAAATAAAAACAAACTCGGAATGATCACGAATTGGAATGAATGGGCGAAATGTTAAATTTATTGTAGCCAGTATGGACTGAGCTATGGTCACCCCATTTAGAACTAGCTTTGACCAACCTACCGCATTCACAAGCTATTCCATTGATTTATAAAATTACACAGAAAGTCTTACATATCGAAGTAAAGCCCGGTTTCCACCGCGAAAGGGTAATGTGCGGAAAATGGTTAGGCGGAACGGACTCCTTTTTAATGAAATAGGTTTGCGTTTCCACCAACGAAGAGTTGGTCATTTGATTTCCACTGCAAAATGAAACTGAGATAGAGAAATGAGCGGACTGAGCTGAACGGAAAATGAGACATGAAAAACGAATAGATAATTTCCACAGAGAACGAGTTCAGTTGAAGTTTTGAGCTGGTTGCGTGTGGTCGTGTTGTTGCGATGTTATCGTGTGACACGGAATCGAGTGATGACAGATATTATGTATACAGAAAAAAGAAACACGTATTGTTGTATTTTATGCAAAGAAAAATACGCGCTAAACGAAAATTTTGGCTGCGCCAGCATATTCAAGAACGTAATTTAAAAGGGGAATTTATTTAGTCTGTTTTATGATTTAGACGACGAAAAATTTAAGAATTATTACAGGGTTAGTAGACAGCGAGTCCGTTCTGAACTAGTCGGTGCATGCCTTGCGCAGCGGACTCTTTTCAATTTCTTTTTACTCGCTCAATCCGCCCCGCTCAACACTTTCTGTGTGGAAACGCTACTATGTAAATTGTAATTGCGAGTTGAGCGGAGTCCGTAAGTACTCCGCTCCGCTCCCTAGAACTGAGCGAGCTCATTTCTACTCTTTCTACACGCTCGGCTCTTTCCGTCCGACTATTTGTTGGTGGAAATACAAGTATGCAGTTTGCGTTTGCGAGTTTAACGAAGTAATTAATGGGTCCGTTCCGCTCGCGGTGGAAACCGGGCTTTAGGGTGCTCCAATTTACGAGCTCGCTTCGCTCGCTCTAGCATTCTCTTAATAAAATCCCCATGACATCTCGGTCCATAATACTCTATTTTCGAGGTCGCTTCGATCGCTCTTAGATGAAAGCGGATCAGAGTTCTAGCTTGCTTTGCCCGTTCTGGCATACTCTTAGTGAGATCACGATGACAGCTCAGTATGCTATATCTTATTTATTTTGTAAAAAAAACAATAAGTACCCTATTGGAGCTTCGCAGTAATCCGTTAAAAAGACCCCTAAACGATTTTTTACTATCTACTGCTTGGAATTAATAATATTGTTTATTCTTACCCCTGTAGTCGGTCCAGTGTCGAGCCTCGACGGCATGATGGTCATAGGGAGGTAATGGGCTGCAGACTGCGCTTGTTGGATGCACGTTATGGCCGTGCGCTGTCGAAAAGTACATCATCATCATTATCTTGCCTTTTTTTCCAATTGTTTTGGGGTCGGCGTAACTTACAACATAAAATCATAGTTAACAGTCACGAGCACAAGAGCACTCACACTGAAAAAAATTCAAAAGCGATTTTCTCATGGATTTCAACTTTGAGGTAAGACCTTTTTCATAATAGTATAGGTCTAAAATAGGTACTTAATGTTTGTAACAAAATAAAATTACAGTCAATACATTTTTTTTTAAAGTTGTTGCGCGTGTACATGCATTTTAGTGGTCATGATTGTATACCCCTGCCTTACCCTTCGGGGATTTTATAAGATGGAAATGATAAGGATATTGTTGGATCAATTAGTCTTCTTATTTAAACTCGACCTGATTGGCCACTATGAATTTATTTTATAGAGTTCCAAGGGCAAAATTATATCGTTATGGTGCTCCCACCCTTGCCGTTAAAAATGTTTACAAACATTTTCTAACACTAATAATAGGAACCTACATTTTGTACCTACACAGCAGTGTGGGAGCACCTTTACGAACATTATCACGATTTATGTTTACCCTTCACTATTATGTAGAAAGAAAAAAAATTAAAGGAAATAAAAACAAAAATAAAAATTTATAGGTCGCTGAGTTCTATTGTTTTACTAGGGTAACTAGATTATCGTATTCATGTTACGTAACTTTTACGTCAAAAACAATTTAATTCCTCATCCATGTTTAACGTTTTAACTGAAAACATTACTGACCTAGGTTAAAACAACACCCTGAAACTAAGTACCTATCAATAGTTTAAATAGCGGATTAGTTTACATTATGTATATAAACAACATAGACACAGAGTGATAAGGATACTGTTTACTTTGTAATGTTATAAATTTATAATATCGTATGATCCACCACATTGTAATCCTATAAGGTTGTCTAATGGTTACTATGACACTGCTTGTTTTAATGTTGGCAATAAGCTAACTGTTTCAAAACTTTTATAGAGGATTTATAGCATGGGTGTAGATAAAATACGATTCTTCGGTGGGTGTTGAATGCAAGTACGCAACAAAATGTTCCTTTTTACCCGACTACGGCGAAGCAAAAAGGAGGGTTATGATTTTGACCGGTATGTATGTATGTATGTATGTATGTATGTATGTATGTTCATTTGTTCCCTCATAACTTCTAAACTACTTATCATAGATTGACTAATGGGGTATCGTTGGAAGCGTCTCGGTCGTCCGATGGTTATAGGCTATGTGAAGTCACATTAAATTGAATACGGCGCCCTCTAGAGGACAAAAAGTCATGAACTAAAAAAAAAAGTTTTTTTAATGGGGTCGTGTTGGGTATCAAATGAAAGGGCTTAATTAGCACATTTCAAATATATATATATTATAACCCTAAAATAATTTAAATAACAATAAAATTACCTAATAAAATCTAAAACTCAACTACGGCAAAAGAAATGGGGTACCGTTGGAGGCGTCTCGGTAGTCCGATGGTTATAGGCTATGTGATGTCACATTAAATTGAATATGGCGCCATCTAAACGACAAAAGTCATGAACTAAAAAAAAAAGTTTTTGTAATTGTGTCATGTTGGGTATCAAATGAAAGGGCTTAATTAGCACATTTCAAAAATATATATATTATAACCCCAAAATAAATTAAATAAAAATAAAAGTAATAAAAACTAAAACCCAACTACGGCAAAAGTCAACTAAAAAGGTATTTAAACAAGTCATCACAGACAGACAAATTAAAAATCCGGAGTCACACGTAATCTATTCGATTTATCCCCTAAACACGTGTGACTCCGGATTTTTAATTTGTCTGTCTGTGATGACTTGTTTATACCTTTTTAGTTGACTTTTGCCGTAGTTGGGTTTTAGTTTTTATTACTTTTATTTTTTTATTTTATAGATAACTTTACAATTAGTTAAATACAAGTAAAAATACTGCCTGGTTGGTCTAGTCTTAGTGCTGGGATTAATTCCCAATGGTATTTATTGAGTTTTTCTATCAGGAATTTGTCAGTAGCAGCCTGGAGTCTACATTTGTACCCAGTTGATGGCAATAGACTCGCCCGCTATTACATGGGACTGGCGAAATCTGATTGTCTGTACTATAGGTATCTACACCTCTGCCTAACCCTTCGGGGAAAACAGCCGTGATGTTATTTACAAATAAAAATATTGGAGACTACCACATATCAACATTATGAAATTAATTCATACCAAACACTTGACCAAAACAATTAGACATACGAACGACGAAGCTACAGAGCAACTGAAGGCCCACTGGCGAAGGGAAGGTAAAGGATCATAGATCGGTTTAAGTTCTACTTTTCTAAAGTTTGAAAGACCCCTTCGCTTGCCCCATAGGGTGGAGGACATTCATGAGGATTTTCCCACGTAAAAAAGGGGTATGAAAATCCTACATGCATTTATTTTACTTGGTTTCGACCTCTTTAATAATCAACTTTCCTAGGTCTTTTTGTGACATCTAGCCCAGGTCTGTAACATCAGGTTTCTGAAACGAAAATTATCGACATTTTAAAATGAAAAGTAAGTCGAGTGGTCCCATTGACTGTGTGGATAATTCATGGTGGTGGCTCCGACTACGAGTTGTAAGTCGTGGGTTCGAACCGAGGCAGTCGCTTAAGGTTGTGTCAATAATTTCCCCACCACTGCTCTCAAAACGGTGAAGGAAAACATCGTGAGGAGCCGGGCATGTCCAACCCGCCTTGGGCTCGCGTGGTTTATTACAGCCCGTTCCCTCTCGAAGAGAGGAGGCCTGTGTCCCAGCTGTGGGCACATTATAGGCAGATTATGATTTCAGTTAACCAATAAAAACACTTCACACGCGCTTGAGAATTTGTAAACCTTTGTGTTGATTTTCGTTTCAGAAACCGGGCGTAAGTTGGTTAACCCTTTCGATGAAATAAAGATAAAAATATGGTATTTAATTACCTTAATTTATTTTGTTTTTTTATTGCATTCACATTGTCATTTCTGTACAATAAGAACTGTGAAGGAGAATAAACGAACCTGTATATCACATGATGGTGTTGACGCTCGATAGGGAGTCACGCAAAGACATCACTGATAAGGAATTATTGATAATAATAGTGATTAGAGACGGTTGCTGGGTCAAGAAGTTAATTGTTGCCCTCAGATACACAATATTTACTTCAACATTCACACAATGTAACATGCTCCTGCGTATTCCTTTGCTGCACGAAATTTCTAGTTTGAATCCTTGGAGCTTATATTTTTATTGCAGCCTAATCCTAATCCTAACTAATATTATAAATGCGAAAGTTTGTTTGTTACGCTTTCACGCTACAACGGCTGATGTTCATAAAATCAAAATCAAAATATTTTATGTCACATAAACCTACATGGGCACTTATGAAACGTCAGAAGCTAGTTGCACGGTTCAAATTGGTAGTTTCCTATGGAGAAGAGCCGGCAAGAACATAGTACCCTACATAACTAGCTAGTATGACACAAAGGTTTTTAGTTGCTTTTCCGTTTTCAGATATAAGTTGGTCTTAAACAGGGTGAAATTGAATTCATGGTCATCCTCTTTAATTCATCATTATGTACAACTTTCACAATGGGACCAAAACCTGAAATCGCGAGAAAAAAAAAACTGCTTTTCCCTACATTTATGTTCGCATAGCTAGTCAAAATGTAGGGAACAGCTGATTTTTTTGATAAGCAAATTTTAACATCATGTTATTATTTTGCATGCGTTTTTTTTGTTCAAAATAAATAAAAATTGATACAATATTCTGTAGCTAAAGATCTGGACACTATATCAAAACTTGACTGTAACAACTTTATACCATGTTTAAGGCAAATAAATACTTGATCCTATCTTATGCTATGACCGTCAGAAAGAACGCTAAGCGAAAACGAAATAATAGCGCGGACGATGCCATGCGACGAGGCGGGTCGGCGCCAAGAAAACGGATAAACCATGACCTGGCTTAGGAAATAGGATACATTTTATCCCGGTAGTACATTCCCGTGAGATAATTTCTGACATCCACGCAGGCGAAGCCGCGGGCAAAAGCTAGTATTCTGCAAACTTCATACTTTTTCCGTTGTGATATGATAATCATGTTTTCTTGAGACTGGAATATGGCGTCTCTTTTTGCCCTGGGATATTTTACATTCACAGCTTAGCCTATTATACTTACACTACCTAAGCATTATTTGTCCATCTATCATTAAATCTCACTTAAAGATAATTTCCATGTTTAATGCAAAGAACTTGTCCTCGAACTTACCAGATGCAGTTCCATTTGATCACAAATTGAGAAAAACTCTTCTAAATTCTTGTCAAACCTTGGCACCGGGTTGTCAATACCCTTTCTGCAAAAATAAATTGAGAAGATCTTAGCATTGAAGCAGGTGTGACTTGTAAGTTGATATAGCATACATAAACTAGAACTTCCCATGGTGGTAGGCACAAACTACAGACCGCCACCTGCTGCAATCCTTACATACTCCTTTTGTTTCGTGTATATATACACATGTTGATATTGATCAACTAATTCACTTTTACATTAATTATGTAGGTATTGAAATAACATTTAAAAAAAAAATATGATTCATCTAAGGGTCTGTTCCAGTGTCTGAATAGACAACCAGTCTTACCAAGGGGTATCGTATTACCCAGTTACTGGGTTGTGGAGGTCAGATAGGCAGTTGCTCCGTGTAAAATACTGGTATTCAGCTACATCTGGTTAGACTGGAAGCCGACCCCAACATGATTGGGAAAAGGCTAGGCAGAATGAATGATGCATTAAAATTATCTGACTAATAAGTTAACCAAAACTCGTAAGGAGCTTATGGAACAAGCCAGTAATGATGGTTTTATTACAATAAAATATACCATCCAGTGTCATGTAAAAATTTGATGTATTGATTGATTTCAGTTTACTTTATGCCTTTAGTATGATATTATTCTCACAGCTGGAGGTAGTGCAAACTAATGAAGTCATGTCGGAGTAAAAAATTTAAATTACATTCTCAGCCTCAGTATGTGTACCTAGTAACTTGTAAGTACCTAGTTAGGTACTCACTTTATAATAATAAACAGTAGAAAAGATAGAGACATGTAGGTAAACAAAATATACAAGTAATTTTATTCTTTATTACTTGAGACACTGTGAAACCAATGCATTTCATATCTACTTTGTGCGATACTTACTGAGAGTTTGAATCAATATTATGGTTTTGGTGTAAAATTTGGGCCGCAGACTTCAGAGTCATCTGAAAACAATAATTTTAATGAAAATCAGACACATCTTTTAGGACATTTTTAACATTGTACCCAGTCGCGTTATACTTACTGGTATTGACTCGCGGAGGGACCCCATGAGAGTCTTCACTCTTGATATGTTATCCATTTTGTCCTGTTGCTGCGGCTGCTGTGGCATGGCGGGTTGCATTTGTTGTGGAGATGGTTGCTGCATTATTGTGCCTGGTACTGGCATTTGCATCCCTACATTTGGTGTCGCGCCAACAGCATTCATAGGCACATGCATGTTCATTTGATTGTGATTCATCTTTACGATGATAATTATCTATATATAGGTAATTTTATTTTTGTTTTGGCTGGCTGCTAAATGCTTAATCTTATGTTGCAAAAAAAAAGTCACTTTCGACATTTTCTTCACGTCAAAATTGACGTCTGTTGACATTGGAAAGCCACAGATTAATTAGAATGAACAATTTTTATGCTTGGACACCATGGCCTATCCTGCAGCAAGAGCGCTGGCCGGATGGCACGGCACGCCAGCATTAACGACATCATCCGTCGGGCTCTTGTCACCGCCGGGGTGCCAGCTGTTTTAGAACCCAACGGCTTGGCGCGCGACGATGGGAAGAGGCCAGACGGAATGACCATAATGGCCTGGAAGTTGGGTAGGCCTCTGGTGTGGGACGCAACCTGCGTCGACACCCTTGCGCCATCCCATCTTCCTAGCACGGCGGGCTGTGCTGGAGCGGCTGCTGCAGGAGCAGAAAACCTAAAACGGCGCAAATACAACAACCTTATTGGGAGTTACATGTTTGAGCCGTTTGGGGTTGAAACACTAGGGCCTTGGGGTCCGAGTGCCCATCGAGTATTCCGGGACATCGCCAAGCGGCTGGTCGACTCTACACGTGACCAGAGGGCTGGCCTATTCTTAGCCCAAAGGATCAGCATTGCGATCCAACGCGGCAATGCTGCCAGCCTTTTGGGTACTTTCTCCATCGACAGCGATGCGGATGAATTTTTTGATGCCCAATGAGCTCTTCCCCCCTTTTTTTTTTAAGTTTCGATAAATACTTGTACATACTATATTTAATTTTTTATTTAATTTAATATTAAGCTGATTCTAAGTTTCATGTGTATTTAAATAACAATAAAAATAAACACATTTCCTTTTTATGCTTAGAATTTTTTATTCTCGATATTCTGAATGAGATAGAATAGAGGTGATCTTCAGTAAACAACCGATTTCAGTGAGTGCAGACTAAAATTATCAATCAAATTGCATCTGTGGTTACTAGTCTATGCTAAAATGATTGACTGAGAGAGTGAGAGACGAGAGTGGGAGTGACAGATTCTTTGGAGCTTTGGAGGGAGGGAAAAGTTTTTGTTCAAATTGTTTGTTCGTTTGTATTTTATTTTTCCCATCGTTATTATTTTGCAATTGTTTGCTTTATTATAAATTATCACATGAAAACTTTCAAGATATCCAACGCAACGGAATTATGGCAGGTACAGGGTACAAAAAAGAACTTTGCTTCGATTTAAAACATAAAACAGTACCTATGTGGATTTTTCATCGATATAAACTTCATTTCCAGAGGGAAACAAGTCTTCCTGCAGTCGCATCCTTCAGCCAAAGCTTGGATAATATGTTGGGAACTGATGGTTTCCAGCTTGGTTGTATCACTGAACTATTGGGCTTGCCTGGCTCCGGTAAAACGCAACTATGGTATGCACTTTTTTAAAAGATATCTGTTAAGCTCGAGTGTGTGGCAGTAGGTCTGAATAAAACTTGGAAGGCTTAGATCCACTAGCAGACTGTGACATTATTTCCTCATAGCCATGATGTCTCAATACAGGGTTCAGGCCTCCCTACAAATCTTTAAACAAACTCCATTTATTTCAAATAAACGGCACTTTTGAATTGTCAATGGATTGGTCAGTCAGAAAGATCGAACTAGTTGCCCATTCCAAAGCGTAGAACGATCCTATGGAGAAGAATGGGCAAGATACTTAACAGAAACTCTTTTAAACCAAAATATTGGTTACATCATTCATGTTGAAATTATACATTTGTGAGAACAATGTAGAAAGATGTGAAGCATCCATAATAAAATAAAAACAATTCAACAATTAAAATAAGCCGTGGCAGCTAAGAGATGAACACTCTATGATTGAAAATAACCCCTGTGCTACTTAGTCCTATAAATATTGTACTCTATAATCAACTTAAGAGCCTTATTACATCTATCCTAAAATTATATTTTTGCTCTCAGCTTACAGTTGTGTGCATCAGTACAAATACCTAAAGAACTGGGTGGACTAAATGCAGAGGCTCTGTACATCGACACAAATACTAACTTCACCATATCTAGGTTTAGAGGTAATTTAACATTTCATTATTTTTCTGCTTCAACTTAGCATGAGAATAAAAGCAAAGCTTGTGACATTGGAACAAAGTATCAGAACTAATTTGTTTACTTAAAATAATTATTAATGATATATTATTTCAGAGATCCTGAGTGCGAGTTTACTGAGATGTCAAAGTATACTGGATGAGCTGCTACAGATAACTGAAGATGAAGCTTTGAACAAGCTTCACTATGTCAATGCTTTTGGTCTGGAGAAGTTCTGTGCATTCATGTATAGACTACCTAAGTTTATTGTGGAACATCCTAATGTAAGATTCTATTTAATTGCCTCTTGCTCTACCTACATCATGAGGCATAACGATTTAACTAGTCTTTTAATGTTTAAGTCATATAAAACAAAAAACCTCTTATTAAGGATGCTGGGCAAATGCATTGGTGATTGCATCCTGCTTTTATTTATTTGCACAGTTTACGACTTTCTTTTCTAACTTATTTCTAGCGTCATTGCAATAATAGGAAACAGGCATAAACTGACTACTAAGGATTTTATGGCGGCATTTACATCGCCACATGCGAACTACGCACTAAAGAGCTGACGTCACACAAATCCTGCATTGCGCAATTAGAGTTTACCGCGCGATCAACATATAAGACTTCCCCACATCAATCGTTGGGCAGTTGCCCGCCTGACACGACACCTGGCTGGAGGTCCGACTGGTCGGAGGATCCTCCCTTTTCTATGGAGGATGAGAGAGCTTCACTTCCTGTTCCTCATACCTCTAAATTGGTGACCCTGACGTGATATGAACACGCAACCATCTAAATCTAATTCCTCATACCTCTAAAATCTATTGCACCTACAAAACGATAGTCAAATAGACCTTCTGAATAGATTTAGAGCATAGTTTTGACCCTGTAAAAATATATAAAAGAACTAAAGTTTTGTGCATAACTTTTCAGGTCAAGCTAATAGCAATAGACTCCATAGCATACCCATTCAAAGATGGCATCTCAACAAAGCAGAGAACAGGCCTGCTGTTCAGACAAATGGCAGACCTGCAGAAAATTGCCGTACAACACCAAATTGCTGTAAGAAACTATTTCTAATAGGTATCTAGAAAAGCTAAATTTTTCCACATACATAAACTAACCCCTTCATCCCGTGGGGGTAGGCAGACACTACAGAACGCCAGAACGCCGCCTTGCTACACTCAATGAATAACGCAATGAACATGGGTGAACTGTCAAAATGAACCCATTGAGATCAATTGTCATTTTATGTGTGTTACGCAATTACCCCGCACGTTTCCTTACGATGTTATCCTTCATCGATGTCAGTGACGTCCAAGATTAACTTGGAAAGTAAATAGTATAGTAATAAATAGTAAAATATAATCAAATAATATAATGGTAATAGTGTAGTGTATGAATTGACAAACTCAATGTTCCAGGTAGTACTATCAAACGAAATGAGTACCCGCGTCGGTCTACAAGGCGGCGCAGTGGTCGGCTCGCTGGGTGATGCATGGGCGCACCGGTGCAATACGCGCGTACTGCTGAGTACGCCGCATGCAGCGCAGGATCCGAAGCAGAGACTAGCGTTGTTAATGAAGAGCAATGTAGCTGCGACTGCTGTGGCACTGTTTCAGGTGAGATTACTTACCTAACTGCATTGTTTTTGGGAGATCTGCGTTTTGTTTTTTTCGCTACGGATGCGTCTTGCGTACGTATAGAGAGCGCAAAGTCAACAGGTTCTATTCCTGGATCGAAATTGTGTACAGAATACAAAGGGCTCTTGATAAAAAAAACGTGTATTATTATTAACTATCATTTCGTTCGCATTTTAGAGTAAACACAGATGTTGCTTATCTATGTACGAGCGTATTGTCGGCCTTAATCGTACTTTCTTTAATAGAGATTTAAAAGCAATTTTAATGAAAAATATTTAAGATTAGGTCTGTTTTTATTTTAGTTTAGAGATGCGAAGAGTTAAAAGTTATTTTCGTAACACCGATGGGAGCATGGCTAAATATAATAATAGATTGAGGTGCATTCCATTTGGGTTAACTCATGGGTGAAGATGTTTCTTTTAACTCCTTTTACGATAACTTATTGCCTTAACTTTACTCAAGACAGGACACACATCGTTTCATTTTCAAAATTTAATCAATCAATCAACTCAGTCTATCGTAGTCCACTGCTGGACCTCCTCCTCCTTCTTCAGCATCCAGTCTGTCCCAGCCAACTTTTTAAGGTCGTCGGTCAAAACTCAATTTATTCAAATTACACTGAGAATCAGCACTTTTTGATCGGCAAAAATTACAGACGGTTGTCAGTCCCCAAAACCACTTCGTAATGTTTGAACTGGGAAGAAGTTGCGCAACAAACTTCTCAGCCTGTAAGGCTAAAATGCAGTAGAAAAAGGCCATTATGGCTGACCCAAATGCTTGCTATGAAAGCTCAAATCAATATTTGATGTAGGCAGATCATTGATGAGCATTTTGGAACTGAGCCAAAATAAACAGGGCTTTCCTAGTAATGGCAGACTCACTACTTGACACCGTGCCAAGTTCACGTCGTATTACACGTACCTATAAAAACTATGTGGAAAATATTCAATCAATGATAATATTATTTAGAAACCGTTGAACTCCCATTTTCTTAGAAATCAGTCTTCACAAGGCAATTATGTTTTTCAGATCACAGCAGAAGGAATAAGGGACGTAAAATAAAACACGTAACAACATACATAGTAGTTTAATTAATAATTAATGTAAATATGTGTATATTGTAAACAAAACTACAGCACCAATAAATATCTCATTTTTCACAAAAATATCAAGCTTTAATTTCTACAACATCTCAACAGTTATACAATGTAAAGGCAGTAGTTATGTTAACGGAACTTATTCAGAAGGATCTCATCGCGAATCGCGCAGTATTATTCGTCCTTACGACACTACAGTGAGTAATACGCGTTTGTAGTCGCCTTTCGTATCGTCCTGCAAATTATTACATTGTACTTTGTAACGTTAGCTCAGTTTTATTTAAAATAGCATGCTAAGCCAAAACAGTTACTTGTATAAAAATAATAACTCTAATTAAAAAAAATATAATTCATTCATTCTGCAGGATTAAGCACAAAGTGTGACTAGCGTATATCCGAAGTCACCCCCTAGGTCATCCTGGAAAGAATACCGAAATAAATCTACCACTGCACAGTTTGTGAGTAATATTAAAGAAACTGGCCCAATACTTATGATTTTATTCACACGTGTATTCGAAATTGTATCACAAAAAATCTTACGAAGATAAATCTTAAAATTATCAGATAAATGTCTTTAAAATGCAACATAGGTGATTGTACTCGGTCGATTATGCTGACACGCGTATCATTATGATTAGAATATAACTTCACACTGCAGCATGGTCACACATTACATGGCGCTCGTAATACTGAGTGTTATATGTTAGCATTGCTGAGCTAGTAACACATGGTCGACAGGAGATCACCGATCGGACCTCCTAAGTCCTCCTGAAAATGTAACAGCTACTGTAAAACTATTCAAAGATACACGAACAAGCGACGTGTACCGCTACCCTCATGCACGCACACGACACGAAGCAGTTAGCTACAGTGCAAAGGATATTACATGAACGTGAGTAAGGCTAATAGGAAGCAAAATATACAGATCTTTTTAAATAAAATTTACACCCGGCGAGATAACCTAAAGATAATGGCACACTGAAGACTGAACTGACCGCTAGGATGTAGTTACGGCCCTCCTGTTTGTAGTGTTTGAGCATCGGACGGTAAAGTCGTCAGTGTGCCGGTACCCTAACAGATCTTAGTTTCCTAACAAATTGACACAGACAAACTTAAATTAACGAGCTAGGTGGTTATCGCATTCGTAGTCTGGAGACACCTTTCTCAATCTATTCAACAAGAGTCAACAGAGCCTTCTTGTAATCTCCGGAAGTGTCATCCTGTAATCAAAATGGGGCACTATTCTAAACTGCTATCATATTCAGACACATTTAGTGTTTTATCACTTTTTTATGAACACATTGTTAGCAAATACACGTCAACACAAAACTCGCAGAAAAAAAAAACTAAAACAAAATGTTGTAATATAACTCCTTTCAATATATATTATAAATAGATCTGTATAATCTGGTTAAAATGGTATTTTC
The DNA here is from genome assembly GCA_914767815.1 of Eupsilia transversa. Classification (NCBI taxonomy): domain Eukaryota; kingdom Metazoa; phylum Arthropoda; class Insecta; order Lepidoptera; family Noctuidae; genus Eupsilia; species Eupsilia transversa. Next base: position 6,222,061 of record OU611893.1, on the reverse strand, counting down.
AGTTAATAGATGGACATCACATCTACATGGTATCGACTAAATGATTTCGAGTGGCTCTATACGACACGCTATGCACCCCACATGCGCGTTGACAAGTTTTTAGTTATTTAAGCTTTTAGACGTGTCGAACTTCACAAATCATAAAGTATGGGTCAGTTTCTTTGAGTATAGAATACCACAAAATTCATGCTGTTAGTATTAAGATAAATAGTTGGTGGAAAATAAATAACTATGGACAATGGACAAAAGTTATGTGAATGAAGGTTTTAGTTTTTGAACAATTAGGAGGTGTGATTGTAGATGACTTGAACGAATGATTAATATTGATTGACTATAGACACTTGTTAGAACATAAAATGTTATGTGGGGTAATATAATATGTACATAAAAAAATAAGCCACTAAATCATAAACAAAAAAATAAATGATTAAAGTAATCACATTGACTCTAATTTTCAAAACATGGCAACAAAGATCTCAGTGCATCTTCTTCTTCAATTAACTTTACTGTGTGTTTGTGTGTGTAAACTGTGTAATGAGTGTTAACACCAATCACCCTTGTCTGATTTAGAGTTCATATGTATTAAAAATGTGTTCTCAGACACATTAATTAAAGTCAATTGAAGTGGATGGATGCGGTAATAAACCATAAAATCCCAACTCATGTTATAATGAAATTAATTAAGTAATTCCCAAAACAAATGCGTATGTAGAAGAGAAATGACTTACAGCGATCCAGCTCTCGAGGGGTTTGCCGTATTTGTCGACGAAGGCTTGCTTGATGTCTCCCAGGTCGATTTCTGAACGGCTGACGACAATTCTGATGAGGGTCTTGTCGTTGGTTCCTAGGCCCTTCATTGAGTAGTAGAGGCGCTCGGCGAAGAAGCCAACTTTGCTCTTTACGCATTTCACTAGAAAATTGAAATACGAGGTTTGATGAAACAGTTCGTGGCAATCGTAATTTTCGGGGGTCGTATATCTGCTAGCTTTTATTTTAGCTCGCAAAAATGTAACGCAAATTGTCATGCGATCTTTTAATTTTCGCAAAATTGGATCAAATGTATAAATGATCATTATTTTATGTTGCAACTCTTCCTGCAGATGGAAACCCTGTGTCTTGTTTCTAATCTCCAATCTGTGAGACATTTTTCCAATATACTTAAAAGAAACAGAGGCAGTCGTTGCAGGACCTAACACCATACCTACTAAAAGTTTTGTTTCCAAAGGTCCTTCGAAAATAGAAATAATTTGATATAGTGTTAAGGAGGTACTGATTCGATTATGTTAATGTTAATATTAAGAGAAAATAAAAATATATTAAATTAATTAACAGAATAGTGTGGGTGAGAAGAAGTAAGATTTTTGAGAGCGTGAAGATTTTTCCGTGTTTTCTGATCAAACAACGCAAATTGGAAATTCATCACGTTAAATACTTGTGTGATGTAGGTATATAGAGTGCAGACATTTAGTATTATATAATATTTAAACAAGGAGTATTTCTTTTTCAAAAATAATATTTTTTCTCCGCATACCAATTGCCTAAACATAAATTTATAAACGATGTTTAAAGTTAAGTGACGATCAAACGTCAAAAATGTATCGTTAAAAAGTTGCTAATCATTACTTAACTTTAAGCAACGTTTATAAATAAACCCATTGATATAGCCAAAAGGGCTTTTAGACATACAGGGTTACTTGTAATTCGACGTATATCCGTCAGGAGCTGATAAGGGGGCCAGAATGCAACAAATAGAACACCCCATATGTATGGCCGAAATTCAATAGTTTTCGAGATATTTGAATTTTACGGGTTTTTCGATATTTACCCAAAATTTGACATTTAATTCCAAATTAAAAAAGAACTACGTATTGAATGCGTACCATTAAAGAACGATATCGTAGCTGGCACTTCAATCTAGCTATGAACCTAATTAAAAGTACTTATTTCAACGAAATAATTAAAATTATGAGCGATTTAAGAATAATATCTTACCAATATTTTCATTTTACGCTTCAAAAATGTTGTCTCGTCAAAAAAATTACTATGACGTTAGTCGTACAAATAACTAAAATAACTTGCCTATTCTGTAAGCTTTCCAAAAAGGTATAAAAGTTAAATTTAAGATACGTAATTCGTGGCATGGCATGTGTTTGAATCAGTGCGGGGACAGAAATCATCTGTGTTTTCAGTTTAGTATCCTCCCTAAAACTACCGATTTTACTGGCGAAATTCTTCGTGATGGGGCACGGTGTGCGGGCGGGGAAATAAAAGGCGTCTGCTGCGCTAGCGTCCCCTTCCTTAGTAACTTTCGACCACCCCGAGGGATTGGAACTACTAAAAGAGAACAGCTATTCAGTTCAGAACGTAATCCCAGTAGCGGCTTGGAAGCCTACGATCTCTCGTCGTTCTTCGCTGAGTAGTTGAATTTTCAGTGGCCTGGCGTTCTGCTTCAACTATTTGATGTTCTCCAGCTGGAGAACATTGTTCTAAAATACAAATAAAATTCTACAGATCTGCCTTGCCAGGTCCAATCTTGATAAAAGCTACTTCACCTATGGAGAGATAAAGTATTGATTTTAAAGGTCCAGACATTTGAGTATTCATCAATCACAGTTATTATTTACCTTTTTTTTTTTTTTTTTTTTTTTTCTTTTTTGGGTGGGAAATCATCCAATGACTTCTCCCGCTCTGGGCGGAGCGGGAGGGCGTGTCAGACTTTTACTGACTAAAACCCACCCGTGTTCCTTCCCTTGCCATGCCAGGGACCACGGTTTCCCCTTAGGACTACCCGCAACCTCGGCGGAGTTATTATGTACCTTCCAATACATCCAATACAAGAAATAAGTACAATAGTACATAATAACTGTGATCGATGAATACTCACATTTCCCATTGGGTTCCCATGTGCCGATATAAGTTCTGCAACGGTTATAAAACAGCCCGCACACCCCGACCCATCACGAAGAATTTCACCAGTAAAATCGGTACTTTTAGGAGGATCCTAAACTAAAAATACAGATGATTTCTGTCCCCGCGCTGATTCAAACACATGCCATGCCACGAATTACGTATCAATAATATAACTTTTATAGCTTTTTGGAAAGCTTACAGAATAGGCAAGTTGTTTTAGTTATTTGTACGATTAACGTCATAGTATTTTTTTTGACGAGACAACATTTTTGAAGCGTTAAATGAAAATATTGGTAAGATATTATTCTTAAATCGCTCATAATTTTAATTATTTCGTTGAAATAAGTACTTTTAATTAGGTTCATAGCTAGATTGAAGTGCCAGCTACGATATCGTTCTTTAATGGTACGCATTCAATACGTAGTTCTTTTTTAATTTGGAATTAAATGTCAAATTTTGGGTAAATATCGAAAAACTCTTAAAGTTCAAATATCTCGAAAACTACTGAATTTCGGCCATACATATGGGGTGTTCAATCTGTTGTATTCTGGCCCCCCTATCAGCTCCTGACGGATATACGTCGAATTACAAGTAACCCTGTATAAATGGTCAGATTGTAACTGATCCTCAAGTGTCAAATCACAATGTTGGGAACATTGCGCCGGTAATTCCGAGTTTGTACAAAAAGTTGAACGACTAAACAACAAGGCCACAACACTAACTTCCTGTTACATGACCTTGACTGTTGTTTAGAGGTGACTAATGGTTGGAATCTTTTTGGCACTACATTATGGCCATTTGCGGTTCACATAGAGGTTTGTTATCATAGAAAATATTCGGTGTTTTGACTGATGATTGATTGTTTAGGCTAGGGGAAAAGCTGAACGGAAAACCGCGGCGGAATTTCGAGACCCATTTTTTTTTATCTGCCTACAAATTGCAGTTCTGCAATATTTGAGCTTGTTATGGCGGTGCTGAATTCTACGCATTATTCCGCCCAGATTTGTCCTAGCCTTAGTGATTGTTTTACTCACCAATAGCAAGCATGCCCTTCTCGATGCTTCCAGAGAATTCTTTCTTGATGGACTCTTCAATGTCCTTGCCGGTCAAAGCCTCGAACTCAGCGAAGATCTGGAAGTGATCAGACAATTAGACGCGTGCGTCAGACGGTCAGTTGAACATTGAGTAATTGATGTGACTGCAGTCTGCAGCCCCAATTGTACCGCGGTTTTTAGAATTTATGACTCACTAGTTTCTGCCGGCGGCTTCGCCCGCATGATATGTTTATAAATTATAGCCTATGTTTTACTGGTGAAATAATTTTTAAAATCGGTTTAGTAGTTTTTGACTTTATTCATTACAAACAAAAATACGAATCTTTTCTCTGTAAGTATATTATTAGTGTAGATAAAGTAATGAGTTGTAATACTGTAAATGCTATGCAGAATGTAACGACCAGTGTTCTTTAGAAGCAACGAGATGGTCAAACGAGTGAGAACGTCAATTTTGGCACATAATGCAGACAAAATAAAAGATTTTGTAAACAAGACTACAATGTCACCTTCGTCACAGTTTGAGCTCAACTTATCAAACAACTACCATCCATAACAAATACCATCAATTACACAAGGGAAGTTATTAAAATTCTCGCTTCTGCTATAATTATAGCATTTCTGCATTGTTCTCAAGTTGTGCTAGACCGATACACTAAAACGCATGAATAATGTATATTTATAACAAAACTGTTGTGTGATGCAAATTAATTCTTTTTAGCATTTCAAACAATTTAGCGGAGAAACCGGTATTGCAGTTTTATTTTATTTATCGGAGCGTAGTTAATACGATTTTAAAACAGCTAACAAGAATCATTGATGCATTAACTACTTCCCTCCTCCATTATCTTCAGGTACCTGAACCTGGTTGTGTGTAGATAAATATTTATTTTTTAGATTTGTTACAGCTACCAACTATTATAGCTATAACAAATCTCACCTAACCCACTTAGCTTAACTTCAGATAACTTTTAAAAATACATGTAAAAAATATAAATGTTGTAACCGAAAATAACCGTATTGATCATACCGGTTTTGGTCCCTACTTAGCGGATACAGTTATGCAGTGATTTAAAGGCATTAAACCCTTTTAGAAGAACATCTAGCAAGCGTAGTATGACCAGTTTTTCATAAAGTTATTTAAAAAAAAAAAAAAATCTCTCACGCTAGTATTTTTTATCGCGGGTGCGTAACAGACGCTAATCTCTAGTACTTATACAAATATACCTATAGGAAAAACTATTAAGCTATACAAATAGTTATCCTGCGATGCGTAGGGCAGCCACTAGTGCCATAGTGCCATTAGTGTTTTCCTCACCTGTCTAAGCTGCTGGTACGACCGTGTGATCAGGATGGAGTTGAACACCGACTCGTCGGTACCCCACTGTCCTTCACCCGCACCCGCGAGGGCCTCAGCATCAGCCTTGGCAGCGCCTTCGTCAACTCCCTGGTTCTCATCGCGATTGGCCATGCAGAGGGACACGCACAGCCTCTTGAAGTGGCCAGATGTGTCACCCTTCAGGTCTGACTCTAGACTCTTGTTGTACACTGTCACAAAGGAAAACGGGTCTTAGGATATTATACACAGTTTTGTACATAGGCAGGTTCTGGCTGAACAGACAAAAAATAGAGTATATGTGTCCGATTGTATTATGAAGCCTATTTCAAACAAAAAATAAATGTAAAAGTCTAATAGTTGCGGGTCGTCCTACAATTTAGAATCGGGAAATCAATTTATTTAGTTTTGGGTGATGCTGCTATTCATTAAAACATCTAAAATAATTCTAATTTACATTTTTCACATTATTAAATACATTTTGTTTTATCTAACAATGTTATCACTGTGCTTATTGCCTAGCCTAGTAATTAATTAAACAACGTTTGTTTCATGAACATTTCCATTATTTGCGTGTGTGTCGGTTCTGTTGGCACCCAGTGCGCAGTGTCACGAATGTTGACGTAAGCAATATATCCTTTAAACTGACCTACACATGGCCGAGTCCTTATAAAATATAATTGAAATGCAAATGAGAAGTACTGTGTTATCGTATGATTTATTCATACTTAACGAGTACTAAAATACTTCATTCAGTAGATAACACATGAGTCATAATATGAAAGCTAAAAAACTGTTGAAATGCCATTATAATTACTTATAATTGACCTTCAAGCCATTTCGTAATCAGGTTTCCTCGATTACACATACACAATAGTGTTTTAAAGGTTTGTATTACCTATCTAATGTGTGCACATTTCTTTGAAGTTTCACTACGATTAATAAATTGGTCAAACGCAGCGATAAAAACGTTAATTATTAATTTTTAACGACTCGTGGTAAAGTGGGCTGTAAAAACGGAACATTTCTGCTAATATTTCTAGACACAGAAAGATGTCAACAACCAGATTTAAGTAGGCAGCTATATCCGTATAGGAATAACATCATCATTCCGTCGAAGGAATTCCAGTAGGAAAAGGGCCTCTCCCAAGCCACAAATACCGTTCCTGCGGTAACCGCATACAGCGGATTCCCGCGACCATCAGCCGGTTGTCGGTCAACGCTGTGTGTAGCCTACATATCCGAGCTGAACCAAACCTAAATACCGACTTTTAGCCGATTGTCTATAATATTAAATTCCAAGTTCTAGGTCAATCAAAAACTAGGTTACTTACGCTGTTCGTAGAAAGCAGAGATGGTACGGATGCCGTAGTTGGAGAGGGTGCAGAGGATCTCAATGATGGCCTCCTCATCGGTACCGATCCCCGCGACGGCGTCATGCAGCTCCTTGGCGTAGAAGTGGGGGAGGGGGGTCATCAGAGCAACGATCACGTTCTCCAGATTGCCACCCAGCTCGCTCTTCAGTTCGCTCATTAAGTCCTACAAGAGAAAGTTATGTGTTTGAGATTTTTTAAATCAGTTAATCTTTTTATTGTTATAGGGCTGGTCTGAAATAGCCAAAAATGGTCAACAGCTTACAGGCTGCTCACACTACAGTAGGATTGGTCGTAAGAGAATCGAAGCACCTTTCTGGATGACTAGTCTACCAATCTGAATAAAAAAATAAGGCTTTGACCCACCTACAATTTGGATGAACACTAGGCAGCTTCTGCATGTTATTAACATTGGCGTGCAACTCGTGTTTCCGTGCATTTGCACTATCATGTAAGTAGGTCATAGTCGTAGCTTTAACATTTGAATGAATTTGAGGCTTATAAAAGTAGAATAATTTGCCTAGATTAAATATGAAAACGCTGTATTATGGACAATGAATAAAATTTATTTTGTCTTTGTCGGTGTTCAACAACTCGCTTAGAGCTGTCTCTATTTGAAATACGAACTCCACGTACGGCCCCCGTAATCATTCAATCAGAACCATTCACCTGCCGGTACCGGCGGCGACATTACTAACTCGGTCACATCTCACAAGTCACAACATTGTAAGTCGGGGCTTGCGCTTAAATGGCCTTTTACATGCTACTATGTAGGCACCAATGGAGGCGAATCAAATTGGAAGTAGTTAAACAATGTTAGGCCATTCTAGGCTGTAGTTATCAAGGTATTGGCTCAATGGTTCACTAAAGCCGCTGTGAACGCTGATAGGCGGCGTACCTATGCCAAGAAAATAGAGGAAAATGAAATATTTGAACAATGAGTAATTGTCAGTCATTGTTCGCCTGCGCTGGCTAATCGTTGTGGGCACGTTACGTAGGGGCACTGCACATATAATGAGGCAATCTTTATGTCCGTGCTTAATTTAAACGCCTACGTGTATTTAGAAGTAAATAGGTGTCGCTAGGATTCCTATGACGGTCTACCTTAAATTTAGAGCATTTGGTTTTACTTAAAAATCTTAAGATCTAATTTGGAAAATATTGTGTAGGTATTAGAGATACAGTTGACCGCACGTCAGTGGTAACACTGTGACCTTGAGTTAGTCTAGCATAGTACGGATGACTAGAATACGAGCTTGCTTCTAATGGCTTGCCTCTGACGTGGGACCTACTGTAGGTACCACAGTGATAGGGTCACTAACATTTTATATTGCTCAACTGGAATAAGTGGAACTCTACGAAACGATACCTACGCTACGCAAATAGAATCTGTTGTTAATATTGTTTTTCCCGTTTAAATTTTTCCTGTTAAATGTACTTGACTATTTAATTAAATTAGAGTCATTAGTGTAAAGCTGACGGTTTCGTTGTAAATATATAAATATCATCAAAACATCGTTGGAAACATTACCTACCTAGTCTACTTTATAATAATGTTATACCTAAATGCAAGGGTGGACTGTGTGAAAGATGTTATGGTTAGAAAGGGGGTGATGACCGAGATGAAGATTAATAGAGAAAGAAGTATGGAAGAAAAAGACATGTTGTGACGACACTCAATTAATTGGGATTGGGATAAGAATGATGACCTAAATACGAATGTGTGTTAATTCCCTACGTTTTCTCGTACCTACGTCGGTAAGTATAAAATATAAATAAGTCATACAAACTGAAACAGAAATTCGTATTTGGAAAAATCTAAAATCCAGACGGACAAATATTCAGGTAGTATCTAACTAATAAAAAATATTCTTTTACCTATTAGCATAGAAAACATGAAAGGAGTAGTCGCCATTCGTATTTATTTGATCACAAACGGGTTTCTATGTAGGTAAGTATGGAAATACTCACAATAGTAATCTGTTAAGGAAAAATAGATCTACTTAGGTAGGTACCTACATAACCAGCTAAAATAGAGATAATAATATAATGTAACATGTGGCCATAACATGTGATTAGATTGCAAATGCAAACAAAAATGTAGACAGCAGATAGGTATTTTAACATCATTCATGTTGTAAATCGTTTATCTTTCAGACACATTTGTATCTCATCTGATAGAAAATACTGCGACTACAATGATTATGTAGTTGATAGAAATTGAATATGAAGGAAATGCTCCCATAAAAACAACTAACGTTAACACTAGGTACCTATATGCCAGTCCATGGCGAAACATGTAAGATCATCATGTATATTAATAAGACCTTACCACCGTACCATGTTTTAAAGGAAATAAATATAAGTATTCTATTCTATTCTATCCTATAGTATCATTGTTAAACGATTCACAGCGTCCGTGAAAAAAAGGAAAAAAAAGATCATTGCTCTAATGTCAATGCAATAAGAATCATGATCATGAATCAACGATGACTAAGAACGGAAGACTGACGATGACGCCGACAAGGCCAAGTACAAGTTGAACCATTTACAAGATATAACAAGGTTATGTGTATGAGGCCTAAAATTCAAAATAAAACAATCGCAATTAAGATAATTAGGAATGACGTAACTGTACGTGGGATAATTTGTTTTTTTCACTTTTACCTCTTATTTCTAGCTGCGTGCATCTGGGTATTTTTTATGGCACTTCAAGAGATAATGGAGAAAAACAACCGATTGTACCTAATGTAATGACTTCTTTTATCGGTCCGACGAAAGAATTATTATTATATGTTTATTTTTGCTTCGACAGTGAAGGATGATTGATTGTTGCCTATATTTTAACTGAAATATACCTACAGAATCCGTGTAGGTATATGGTGACACATGAAATCTTATCATACTAGAACCATCTCTGGCCAGAGCGGAAACGGTTATTGTAGGTACACTTCGTACACTTCAGGAAAAATTACGGCTTGTCTACATGTAAACACTCCACTTATAATTAGAATTGGTAATTTTACGTCAAGGTTAGATTTTGAAAGCTTTCCACTTTAAGGTTATAATGTAGGTACATACCAACAGATAATAAGCTACAGTACAAACTGATCTCAATTTCAAAACCATCGCGAAAAAAAGAAAAAACATCTCTTGACGTTAAATCTAATTATGGCGAAAAACTGTCCTTTGTAACATACCTTTATGAAACCTTTACGAACCGATTGATAGTCGATTAATTTGCTACCTGCTGGTACTCAATAAAACACCTATTGGATGATGCTATCTAATGTTATACCTCGTTAAGAACGTGAGTTGTGGAGGTCAGATCCACTGACATTCAACCGAAACAAACTGGCGGTCAAAAAAAAAAGTCTAGAATGTTTTATTGGTCTGAGTTTGAGCTAGAACGATGAAGAGATAGCTTCAGCTAAGCTTAATGTATTGTCCTAAGCCAATGACGCTGAGCTAAAAAACCAATGACGTGGTCTACTAGACCCTTCGCCAACCGAAAAACCGCGTCTTTCGAATTGAAATGCTGGACATAGGCCTCCCCCAAGCGTCGCCATATTGACCGTTTCTGTATTGCTGTGCTTCTAGCATCCAGCGGATTTCTGCGGGCTTCACATGCCATAAGTACCTAATTTATTATATAGCCCATAAATAATTTATTAAAGTAGCATTGATTCGGAAACAAGAAAATGCTAACTTTTTGTTTTTGATTTGTTTATTTGTTTGATACTAGGCTATTGGCCAGTTTGTATTATTTAGTGTACTTATGAATATGTTATTATGTGCAATGAGACGCACATAATAACATGTGCAGAATATATTTTTCTGTCTTCTTTCTTACCTTGCCGTAGTTGGTCTTGAAAGTCTCGGCGATCTCCAACCGCTGGACGATGCCGCGTCTGCAGAGGACATCGATGATGGCCTTCTCATCGGTGCCGATTCCCTTCATCGCCTTGCGTAGGGTCTCGGCATCCGCAGCGGGGTCGAAGGGCTCCGCTGGGTACACCGTTGGGGTGCACTGTGGGGTAAATAGGAACATGAGTTTTGGGTTTAGAAGTCCTACCTAAAGATCGGGTCCATTTTACAAAAAGTTATGGGTCTTCCAAGTTTTAGCTCAAAATATCAACTAGTTTCAACTCAACTAGCCGGCAAAACTACTCATACGGGCAAAGTATACCTAAATAATAACAGAATAACAGGTTGGGTACTACACACCATTGTGTAACTGGAAGTCAAAACAAAACAAGTCTCGATTTGTTACAGCATCTTACAGATGACAGGGTGAGCTATTGGTATTCACAGCCCCGCATCATAAGTGTTTTGCTCACCTATTCAATTCATAGTATTCATTGATGAGTAGTTAATGACTAATGGGCAAACTTGAAACTTAGCTTCGTTATAAAGATGACGTTATGAGCGTAGCATGTAGATTGTTGCTTTTTTGCTCCACTTAAAGGCATTCGAATATTAAAATACATAGAAGTACCTACCTATATCATTTATCCACCTGCTATAAATTAACGTTAAACCGCTAAACAGGGCCGAGAATTACGTCATTAAGTAGATATCTGTATGTTTATGGAGATTTCCTCCCCGCAGTCAATATCATGTCTGGCCTTGGCATGGTTTGGCTTAGTCATGTCATGGGGCGGGAAGGGCGTTATTCGGCCCGCTCCCCTAATGATAAAAGCTCCCTATAGGTACTTTATAGCTATCTAGGTATGTAGATACCTAATTGATTAGTTTTCCGGTCTTTGGTGGAAGGGGAAGTTCATAAAGTGTGACTATAGAAACTGTTTCTACAAACTTCTACTTTTTTCCTCTTTTGCCTTGCAATAATGACTTGAATTTAGATTTAAATAAATTAATATCATAGCCAATTACAATGTATTTTTGCACCTTGTGCCTATCGGTAACCTCGCGCTGAAAGGATGACATCATCCCGTGAGAAATCTATAGAATTATAGCCATGTAGGTAGTTAAGTAAGTAGGTGTATAGCTTACCTTGTAGGGGTAGTACTGTTGTCCACTCATGTTGATTGATTCCTGAATAATAGAAAATAATGTTACAAACAGTCGCTTTCACGTATGCGCTAAAAATAAAACTGGAATTGCTATCAACGCGGACCGGCTTTTAGCGATTAACAAACAACGGCTTGCCTCCGCCTGCCGATTGCCGGTAAATATCGACCTACACTTGTAATACTGCAGCTACGACTTATTTATACACACTAAACTGTTACTACAAAGCATGCTAGCATATTTTCAAAGCTTAATGCTAGGTAAATGCGGTAAAATGGTACGTACTTTAGTCAGCGACACGACACACCCAAATCACTACAGACCTAATTCCGAAATACGCTCGACTCGAATGAAGCACGGTGAGGTCGGTCGAAGCCGTTTTTGTTCGTCGCCCTCTCGCGTCTCGCTCCGTTCAGTGGTTACAAACCTTTGGCTCAGTTTACTGCAGGTTTAACCAGTGAACTTTGTGAATGCAAAAACCAAGTAAACACAAGTATTTTTTCACTAACTGAATGATGAGTACTCAAAACATGTTGTTGAATAACAAAATAAAAGATACCCCGTATCTGTAAACACATTCCGTTATTGATTAGGCTTATCAAAATATATTTATCAGACAAATCCATGTCATTAATCTCAATTTTTCATGATAAAGAGTTAGAACAGATACATTTTTATCAGGGCTTTTTTTATAATTAGGTTCCTATCCTTTTTAGATTTTCAGCAATTGTGGTCAGCCCAATTTTAGTTAGGTACACAAGTCTCAATTTTAGAGTCTGTGGGTTTCCTGGTCCTCTTGATCCTTTGATAGTGTTTCATACGAAAACATGAAGTCTGTAAGAGTAAGTTTCATATTTTTAACAAACACTATTACATGAATTGTCTGGGGTGGCACCTTGCAAAGACTGTGATAAAACCAAACTTCATCAAACATTAGACTGGCGAGTTCCGACAAGGGAGAAAACAAATAAAAAATAAAAAATTTACAAATTGTTGATGTCGATCCCTAGTCTTCCGACCCCTGGTCCACGTATTATTCGCCAGCCGATGACATCACCGTGTCGGCCGCCCGCCGCGGCCGCCGCGCCACCGCGCCGCGTCCACCACAGCATTGCGTTACCGGCAAGTTTTCTCCGAGGTTCCGTGGAGCCTCTAACGACACGGCCAACCGCATTGCCTTGTTTTCCGACTACTTCAATCGTCCATTAAATTCCTTTTAAACAATTGAATACTTCTATAAATAATACATCTTTTGTTTTCTGATCTTTCATGCTAATTAGTGGCCTATAAAGCCCTGTCCCCGGTCAAATTGGAAAGATTACCGCCAAGTTTCTTCAACAGATTTGTTGATATACATATTATTGTTATGTAGGAGGCAATGTGCATAGGTTAGTGATCCACAGTCTGGGCGCGTTGCCCGACTCTTTAAAGTGAAAGTTATCCCCAGAGTAGATGCAGCTTAGCCATGTATTGTAGGTATTAGTAGGTACGTAGGTATAGGTATCCAAGGTATCTACCCATATATTTTAATAAGTTAGATAATATATAGTTCTCTTCAATCCGTAACAGGATAGGTACCGTGGATAAGCTACAGTCAAAAGGATGTTACTTACAATCGGTTTTCCTTTAATGAACAAAATATAATAAGGCATAAATATTTTTTTGTTTGAATAACTGCAGCAAAATGATAAAGTCGAGTACAAAGATCCTCTTTAATTTTATACATTTTCCACAGAATTCGTTAATTAAATTTGGTGTTCCACGATTTAAACAGGAAACATTATTTTAATTTAATAATAAGTAGTAGATACGTAGGTACCTATTTTTACCTAAATATAAATCCGAAAAAAAAAACTAGTTCAAGGAATATTTTCGGAAAAACGAACATAAAAACCCCCAAGTAAAATCAGTATTACGAATACGGTCCGATTGTAGACCCTTGTGGCATTCCTTTAATGAGCGCAAACTACTTAATAAAGTGTGCATCATCTGCTAATTCTATACCATTATCATTATTCTAACCGTCAATTTCCGGAACTTCTGTATCATCAGGTTGATCAGTCATAAAAGTCAGAAAATTAACTGACTCATTGATTACATTGATATTTATAAGAGACTATACTAAACACGTCAACGTCATCAAGTATTCTGTTGATACTCTGTGTCGTCACAGATCTTATTCATGATCATTAGATCATTCGTCAGTAGTAGGAACTCTCTGATTCATACAATACGCCACTAGTATATATTATCAGTGGTAGTGTATTTACTAGATTATTCGGTTTACGTTAACAGATGAAGGGCAGATGGAGTAAACGATTCGCGTTTTTCGTTTGTTTGACTTATGAAAGTTAAAATAAACTTGTTTGTAATGATCTAGCTTCTCTCGCGGTTTGGGAGTTCGAGCTTCTGTTTATGTTCGGCGTTCCTCATCGTATGTTCCTATAAACACTATTTTGTCCTAGTTCTTCCTCTTTCGTTTTGCTTTTGACGGTAGGTACCTGCCTTAAATTTAATGGCATCGGAGGCGCTTCCGATCATCGGAAGTGTAGGTAGACGGACATTTGGGACCCTCCAGCAAGTGGAAGGATCGCCATCGCACTGGGTGTTGGATGGATCGATACTCCATAGTCCCCCATTTCGTCAAATTGTGTTTGCAGCTACCAACATACCTACTTTAAATGATTTCCGTACAGCTGGCCACTGCTGCAACTCGGCTTACTTATAGCAAAAGAACATTATAGGAACCTACTGTTCATCATAGCATTAAAATCAATCATGATTGAAAACTGGAGGAAGCTAAAGCTAGTCTAAAGACTAAAAGCTAAAGTGGTCTCATCTCTAATTTAAACTCTAATGAGCAATATGGTAAACAATCTTGACACTATCGGGGCATATTTTCTTCGAAAGCCACTTGGCGCGTGATAATCGCGTAATTAGAAAGCGGACGCGTCAGTGTTCTTGAAATTTCAGTCTTTATTAGCATTCTGTCATACACTGTAAAACATATGCAAATATTGTATTAGTCATGATCGCCATTAGAGATGAGAATTGATACGATATGAGCCGTGGTGGGCCAGCAGTAACGGTTCCGACTTTCCATAGTCCCTAGTGGTAGGTCGTGGGCTCGAATCCACGTACCTACTTCCTCTCACAGAGAGGAAGCCTGTGACCCAGCAGTGGGAACGTAATAAGCTGATTAAGCAACGATGATATAATAGTCCTCCAGACCGAATTTCGGCCACATGACCAATCTCAGCGGAGACCAGCCTACGGCGCACGAGATATAGTGCACGAGTGTGTGCGCACTTGCGCAGACAGGTGCACTTGTACCTTAGGGTGGTATTACATTTATCAACTATCTTGGTCCAATGTACATTTGATCAAAGAAATTGGACGACTTCATCAACATATTTCTTCATATTTCTTTGATCAAATGTAGGTACATTGGACCAAGATATTTGATAAATGTAATACCACCCTAAGTCTCATATTCCGATGGCACGGCACAACTACTGAGCGTGGGGTCCTGGGTTTGATTCGCGGGTCTGGCGAAGTGTTACTGGGTTTCTCAGTTTCTCTATTATGAATTTCTTAGACAGTCCGGAGTTTGGAAGTTGGCGGAGTGATACCCCCGTGCCGCGGACGATGATATAACCTAAGTTAAGAATGTGGTTTTTTTTGTAGGCAGTTGCAGTTCAGCGGCATCGGGCTCTAGTTGTGGTCAGCAGTTCTCTCGAACCTTGGAAAGCGGATTATGTGCGTGAACCTAAGTACCTATATAACACGTTTCTGAGTTACGGTAACAGGAAGAACACCATGATATTTTAGTCGGTACGAGCCCGACAGAACTCCGTTGTTCCTAGATTTCTCCAAGCAAAAGGAAACACAATGTGCCTACCTTATGAATTAACGCGAATCGGTTTTGGATCATGGTGTCAATACCCCTAAAACCACCGTTGACCTATGCATTACCTTTGTGTAAATTTATTGTGTATTCGGTAAAATGGGGTCATACTATGGTTCATATTTACATACCGTAGTCATTAATTTAATGGAAGTATCGCGTGGAATAACCTGTAGGGACCTACAATATGCACGAATGTGTGCATTGTAATTTTACTGTGTTCGAATGCTAACTATCCTAACTAAAATCCTAACTACCTAATACTATAAATGCGAAAGTGAGTTTGTTAGTAACGCTTTCACGCTAAAACGGCTGAACGGATTTGAATGAAATTTGGCACATGGGTAGACGATGACCTGGAAAGGGACATAGGCTACTTTTCATCCTGGATCGCAGACGAAGTCGCGGGCAACAGTTAGTCTATGATAATAATAAAGCTGAAGAGTTTGTTTTTTGTTTGAACGCACTAATCTCTGGAACTACACGTCGGTTTTTTTTTGCGTTTTATAGTCCAATAGCTGAGGCAGATTAAAGGCTATTTAACATCACGCTACGACCCTTTGGAGCCGAGTAAAAAGAAAAAAAGTGAGAACGAAACCGAAGTTATAGCGCGGACGGGAAATGTGACTAAACAAGAAAATCGTAAGACACCACGTGTTACGACTTCCACGCGAACCAAGTCGCGAGCTAAAGCTAGTAGGATAGGATATAGGAAACAACTATTAATAAGTTACTCATTTTGTACAATTAAGTAGATCTTTACAGTAATTCCAGGTCAGGCATTGTCATCTAGCAACTTAATGGCCACTTTAATCGGTGACTCCACAGCGCTGACCCATAATTTCATGGCTATTTGTCTAATCTTTTTAAATTAACGGGGCTATGTCTTGTCGATAATTATTACTTATTTATGTCAATCAAATAATACCTAGTTGTCGTCCACTATCGCACTTGACCTTATTATTCATTTCACGAAGAAAGGTCACAAGGAATGAAAGTTGCTATCAACATTTGGTAAAAAGGTTTTTATTTTTCTTATTTTATTTATGTTGTATGTAGATTATTTTCTATTTTGTGAATTTGAGAACATTGTAGGTAGGCCTTGTAGACTCGCAGATCATTTGATTTGATGACCATTTTCTAATAACACTGTTATTTGGATAAAACTTGTAAAAGCCAATTATTTTTTAAAGAGGAACCGTGTAGTTTCTTGCCGGCTCTTCTCCGTGAAGCAAAACAACCACTGGAACCGTTCACCTAGCTTCTGGCGTTTCATAGGTGCCTATTTAGGTTAATGTGAAATAAAATATATTAAGCAACGTTTATAAATAAAGCCCAACATAAAATCACGCCTGTATTCCCCGAAGGGTTAGGCAGAGGAGTACCTATGTTATTGTGCTACGTATAAGACTTCATTTCACACACACAAGTTGCATGGGTTATAATGTTGGGTATTCGGCGCCGGGTATCCGTTGAGAAAGTATTTGCGGTTATGAATGCTCATAAGAGTTCCGTTTATAACGCCATCTCGTGGGTTTGCCGCGAAGTCGCTTACTGCTGTTTTCACCCTAATACTTCAGACCGGCGGCGTACCCATAGAAGCAATACTTCGGTTCTTAGGGTATGCGTCTTCCAGACTACTTTGCAAGAGTGATCTCTACTGGCCATTGGTCTTCTATAGAAAAGTGCTGTGCATGCATGCAATTGTTATCAAATGCTTTTAAGCTAGTCGCCAAGTATGGTCACTATTAAACTCGCCCGTCACCAAAATAATATGACAAATAAGTTAATGGAATGGCTGGTTGTATAAAACATGATTTATTTATTACAGTAATACATTTAATTGGAAATACACGGGTGGCAGGCCATCACCATTGTGACAGATACAATATATATAAATACAAGTTGTCTTTAGCACTAGTCTTCCAGGAAGAAGTATTGGCCTGCTCGTTTCTGTTCTATGTCCTGTAACAAGAATAAATATTTTGTTAGTTTCATCAATATGTATATATATAAAAGAAAGTCGTGTTAGTTACACTATTTATAACTCAAGAACAGCTAAACCGATTTGGCTGAAAATTGGTGGAGAGATAGCTTAGAACCAGAAGACGGACATAGGATAGGTAGGTGTATGTAGGGTAGGTGCGGGAAGGGTAGGGTAGGTATTTAGGTACGCCGTAGATAAGTACTTAGTGCTACCCGTGCGAAGCTGGGGCGGGCAGCTAGTTTTTCAATAAAATAAATCTAATGCTTAAGAGTGGTCTGTTGTTCTCTTCAGTCTTCCCAGCTTGAACCGTTGAATTTCGAGAAAGAGTCCGCCTATAATTTACCACACGGGCCCAGCGTGACTTACATGTCACATGTCTTCGAATTTTTAGTTCTAGGACATGCCAGTTTCCTCACGTTGTTTTCCTTCACCATTTTGAGAGCAGAGGTGATTCAAATATTTACACAAAGTAAAGCGCCTCGTAAGTCGGGGCCGTTACCACTGGATCACCACTGCTCTGCGTAAGAGAGACCTTATAAATCTAGGGTACAGTACTAACCTTAACGGAAGAGTGTTTGTTTATCCTCGGCCTGAAGTTATTAGGGTCCCTTCGGAAAGTGATGCCGAGCAGCTCTAAGAATTTGTTCATGCCATTGAGCAGCGACTGTGGCGCGTGCGCTGTGGCATTCGAGGAGGGTGTGCCTTCGAACACGATGACGCGGTCCGCTAAGTACGTCGCCATTATGAAATCGTGCTCTACTACGAAACCGGTACGCTTTGCGTGGAGAATGAACCTGTGGAAAAGAAGAAGGTGGTAAATAAGTTATTGGAGAAATATTTTGAGCGTCTCATGCTAAAAACTTCAAACCAAATTATAATGTCAACTGGTATGATGGATTATTAATTAGTTATTTACAATGTTACAAGTTTTTTGCTTCTATATCTCAGATTTTCTTTAAAATGTGTGGTTATTTATTGTAGAACATAATTTCATATGCCTTATTGTTTCCAAATAAAAATATCTTAGCCTCAAAACGTTGTTTTCCTACCCATTTTAATAACAAACTCACCGTTTAATAACTTTTGCAGCAACCAAACGCTGTTCAGAGTCTAGATAGGCAGAGGGCTCATCAATTAGGTACACATCGGCTGGCTTGCCGAGACAGAGCACCAGGGCTACTCGCTGCAACTCACCACCAGATAAGTTCTGAACCTCCTGGTCCATTATCTCTTCTATCTTCATCGGTTTCATCACGTCTGTGATAAACTGGAAGGCAACAACAGGAATGATTAGGATCTAATTGTTTTTCTCATGATGATTGTTTAAACGGCTGTAGTTTCTTGTCTGGAGCCTAGGAAAATAAGCATGAGTATATTTCTTTATTTTAAGTTAAAAAGTGCATGTGTATACCCACATAAATATCTACAAATATGGGCATTTTACTATCTATCTACTGTCCAGTTTGATATACAAACTTCCTCCTGTGTGGTTTCAAATACTTTCAATAATAAAGTATAATTATGCTCATCTAAATAATGGATGTAATCAATGATAACCAGAGTACATCAATTAAACTGTGGTAGTTCAATAGAGTAAGCCAGCTTTGGCCATGCAGAAATCTGTAATTTTGTGTACATTGTGCAATAAATCTAAATTAATAAAAATGGAATGCTGATTGTTGGGCATCACTTGACAATGACTGGACTGGGGGTGAATTGGGTATTCTTTGTTTTAAAATGTTTTCAATAGTCCTAGACTAGTCTTAGAATTAGGTTTTTATGGAAAGAAAAATTGGAAAAGTTTCACGGAATGTTTTAAAATTCCTTATAAATTATTTATTATATATCATTTCGTACGACACACTAGCAGCTAATTGGCTGATGCATGTGTTTAAAATAAGGTATCTAAAAATAAATAAAATAATTTTTTTAATTGTATAATTACCTGTGGATGAATATAAGCATCTCTAATCTTGTCATGCAGCAGCTGCCGTACTAGCCCTTGAGACTTGGGGGATATCTTCTGTGGCTTATAACTAATGTGCAGCTGTGGTAGCTGACCGGAACCTGGAGTGAACAGTGTAATTTTTGTAAGTATTTTTTGTTTCACAACATAAAATTCACAATAGAACTGAATATTGTATATTGCTGTAGGTGATTAAAAACCAAAATTTGGGTAAAAATAAGAAACAGTATCCTACAACATACCATTATAGTATACAAGAAAAAGTAAAGAATATTCTAACACCACGAACATTAAACAGGGAACTAAACTATGTACAAGAACTATTCCAAGAAAAACAGAGAAACATATAAATCTAAGGTAGGGAATAGATGTATACCTATTCTTACCTTAAATTTCTAACTTGCCCTGTATTTACTACATCTTTGTGTATAGATGTAGTAAAAAAGAAAGAAGGTTAAAGTATAAAGAGTTTATTGTTCTAGTCTTCAAAATTTCACTAATTGAGTAACAAAATTTCTGTAAGTAAAATTCTCTTTTTTCTCCCCTTAATTTGACTAGTAGCTTTATATAAATATGTTGTGCCATGCATAATATGCGGTTGTGCATCAGCATGGCTTGGCAAAGTACCACAAATAGCTATAATAATATACTGATATACCTACTGATTTACTATAATATACTGCATTGCATGCTTTTTCTCTCGTAATTAATAATTGTACTCTTTGAATAATGTGTAGAAAAGAAGCACTATGTACCAGCATTGACTCAATTTCTGATGTGGACATCTCTTTATTATGACAATAATAAAGTTTATGCCTAATTAAATCCAAATATGTTGTGTGGAATGTTAAGTCCTTTTCAATGAAAACATGCGACATTATCAGCATCAAGCATGCCTTCTTTTGTTTATAAAACTGTATTTTTTGTTTTTAATGCTAACATAACATTGTGAAGATTCACAAGGAACAGTTATAAATTTAAAAATGTAACAATTACTTATATATTACTATATTATAGTAGCTCACAAATGATTATTAATTGATACACAAATAGTTACGTCGACAACGAATCTACAAATATTGACTTTTATGGTCAGAGAATCATTTTTATGTCATACCTTCGTTTGTAGCACAGGATTCCGCGTGTTTTAAACATTTTTGAAAAACGGGATGGAAAAACAAATCAAATAACTCAGTTCTAGCCATTTCAATAGCTTAAATATGTCTAAATTCATTAAAATACACTTATTGCAATACACCTATAACCTCATTTTTCAAGCAATGTCTACATTGTTATATAACGCATATTTATTGGAGATTCAAAGTAAACGATTCTTTTCGGTTAAATATCACAGTAAAAGCTAGGATTTAACATAAATCTGCTAAAATAAGATTTTTTTTACAACAAAACCGAAGCCGATTGACAATTTGACAACTTTCACAAATTTGACATTTCAATGCTCGGTGTTGCCATTACAATTTTATTTGTTCGTACAAAAGCAGTTTTGGATACGTGTCCAAAAAATAAAATCGAGACCTATTAAATCGTCTAAAACATAATAAGGCGAATAATAAAGAGTTATTTTAGAAAATTGGTTGACTTACCGTCATCGGGCTCCAAATTGCCGGCTAACATTCTAATGAATGTAGTTTTGCCAGTACCGTTCTCTCCGAGCAAAACCAGAATCTCTGAATCTGAGAATTCACCAGGGTGGACGTTCAAACTGAAGTCACCCATATTTTTCGACATTTCAGGATACTCATAATGATTCATCCTTTTGATCTGTTAAAATCAAGGGCGTAACAATTTAATTACTCATAAAATCAGTTTAATAACAAATATGTTTTTTGATTGTTGTCAACTTACCTCTTCCTCAGTGGCAGACTCAGCGACTTTAAAAACTAACGATTCAGTCCTGAATCTCATGTTTTCAGTGGGTACAAACCCATCAAGGAAAATATTAATACCTAAAAATAAAATGGATTATGTAACAAAAACATTACTAAAGACTACTGCATTTCTATTATCGAAAAGCTTACCTTCCCTAACAGAGAAAGGCATAGTCACAACACCGTAAGCACCGGGAACGCCGTACAGGCAGCAAATGAAGTCAGACAAATAGTCCAATACTGACAAGTCGTGCTCCACTACGATAATGAACCTGGACAAAAAAAAAAAAACTGAGCAACGATTTTTCGTGGGTTAGGCTGTAATAACATAGCGCTACTGTATTGTATAGTAAATCGTTTACTGTAATTCTGGGGAGGATCAAAAATATTTTAGGGTGGGTGGGGGTGCCCACCTCAGGCAGTGCAGGATGAAATAACTGCCATAATATATTAGAATCCTGAATCCCACCAGAATTTTGCTTGCAGCATTTTCACTTTACTATTTTTGTCTCCCATTTTAAAATGTATCTTGTCTAAGTAGTTTTAAGTGCCTACATAAATGCAGAATAATAACAATCGATTTACTTGTCAGGATGAATGAGCGACCGAATTGTGCGGGCAGCATTAAGGCGCTGCTTGACATCCAAGTAAGAGGACGGCTCGTCGAACATGAAGATGTCTCCATTCTGAATGCACACCATGGCACAAGCGAAACGCTGCAGTTCTCCACCAGATAGCGCGGCAATCTCACGGTCGCGAATGTGCGATAGATCTAAGCAGAAAATCAAGGAATGTTTATTTATCTTACAGCAATATTATAAATGCGAAAGTAACAGCTCATAGTGATGAAATTTGGCACACTGATAGACCATATGATGATAGATATGGGTTAGAGGACATAAGATACTTTTTATCTCAGTAGCACGTTCCCGCGTGATCATTTTCGATCTCAGCACGGGCGAAGCCGCGGGCAAAAGTTAGTTCCATACAAAGTTATTATGGTACCGCAAGACGAGACGTCCTAACGCAACGTGTGGTATGTCATTGTGATTTATATGACGATGCATCGGCACCACTCAGGTGCTGCACCACAGACACAATGTATCATGTGGCTTCAAAAATAAAATCTTAAAATAACTTAGCTTACCCAACATTCTACAGATTTCAGTCTGATTTTTCCTTTCATCTTTCTTGTCAAGGAGTTGAGCGACAGTCCCCTTGACAGCCTTAGGGATTTGATCCACATATTGAGGCTTGATCAGGGCTTTCAGGTCATCTTCGAGGATCTTAGTGAAGTAGTTCTGCAGCTCAGAGCCGCGGAAGTGAGACAGAATCTCTTGCCAGTCTGGAGGGTCCTGATAGTAAGTTAATAAATATAAATAAATAATGTATGAAAAACACTTTAAATAACCCCCCTTTTTTGGCTTTGCTGCAGTTGGGTAAAAAAAAGGTAACTATGCAGTTTCTTGCCCATTTGTTTCCATACGAAACTACTTGTTGGAAGAGGCATCATGAATCAATTTTATTTTCTTGAAAATGACATTTAAAGGTGTCTTTTGAAATAAATTATTTGACATTGCTTTTAAAATAAAATTAGACTGAGTGATAAGTTTGTTTCTATATTGTAATAAATTATGTGTACTGACACATAATTTATTAAGAGGACACCAATATTATTATTAACGAGGTTTCGCTAGAGGCTTCACCTGCGTGATATCTTTATAAATTATAGCCTATGTTACTCAGTGATAATTATAGCATTCTATTGGTGAAAGAATTTTTTAAATAGGTCCATTCGTTTTAGAGTTTATTCATATCAACAAACAATAATACAAATTGTTTCACTTTATAATATTAGTTAGACAAAAGAACTGTGAACCAATTTGGTTTAAGACATTATTGCATAGTGTAAGCTTCCTTACATAATTACTGCTATAAACAATGCTTATCAGATATTTTTTATTTTCCTCAATGTCACAAGTAAACTATAGGTTAAAACTGATTACAATGACTAGCAATCAGGGATTTCTATTTTTATTAAGATAGTGTCTTTCTTTTGATACTATATTGATGCATTTATTTTGCAAACTTTCAGTTAACTATGGTCACTATGTTAATGTAACAACAATATGTTAATATTGTGGAACTGGAATGCTATTACTTTCTAACTTGACAGACAATGATGAATTGCATATTTTTAAGAAAGAATGATTAAATGAGGCAACTTACTGCAAAACGTCCCAGGTTGGGCTTCTGTTTTCCCGCAAGAATCTTCAGTGCGGTTGACTTGCCAATACCATTCTGACCGACCAGCCCCAACACTTCTCCAGGCCGAGGGATGGGCAGACGGTGGAGCTTGAAGGAGTTCTTTGAGTACCGGTGAGTGGTATGCTTCTCCAAGTTGGATGGGATGTTGATAATAGTGATTGCATCAAAGGGACATTTCTGAAAGGTTATTGCTTGTTTATATATTTTTTTTAAATTTGAATGTGTAATGTTAATTTAGCACTGTATATTATTCTGTGTACACACACTTAAGGTCACAAATAATGTTATCAAAATAATAGATTAAATTTTTCCTATTAGGGTAAAATAAACAAATTTATGTACAGTAACTAACCTGTATACTCTATTTCAAGCTAAAAAAGAGCTTTGTGTTTTAACTAAGGACGGCAAATCCGGAAGTTACCAAGTGTTTACATTGGTCAGCAAAAATTAAAAACATTGTGGAAAGTTTTACCTTGACACAAATACCGCATCCGATACACAGCTCCTCGGAGATGGTAGCGATCTTGTCGTTGGGCGTGACCTCAATGCACAGCTTGCCCATACGCACCACGGGGCAGCTCTTCTTGCACTCCTGCCTGCATCTCTTCGGCTTGCAACGATCCGCATTCACGATAGCGATACGCGTGAGTTTGTCGGTCTCCTCATGGTGTCTATGTCGAGACATAACTGTTTATCGAAAAATCACACTTTAGCACCAAATTTTCTCCACAATTAATTGAAAATATACGGAAACAACCCTCCGATATGTGGCACAGACTTCGATATAACCTCAATCTCTAGGACGTGACTGATTATTTATTATGAAATGGTCAGTTTAGGTTCACTTCAGAAAAATATATGATCTTGTGATTTGTTACCGAACAATGGGGAAAAATCTGAATACCTGATAAAAGAAAGCGAACGCTGGCGATACTTAGCCCGTTCGCGTGGCCTTTTACATCGAACTCGAAATGTCAAAAGGAACAAACCATTCTGAACATAGCACCATTTGGCCAAGTGGCATAACGTTCTAAAATTAATATTTTTTAACAAAAATCATAAGTCTTTCTTAACAATAAAAACCAATTTATTATTGTAAAATTAAATTTAAAAAAAAAATTGGCGTGGTTCAGAAAACACCATTCATCAAAATAAAATAAAGGTGTATGGTTTCTGTACGAAGTTTCATCGAGTGATCGAGTCCGGTCAACTTGGGATCACAAATAATATGGCATCACACCCGTATCCAGTATCTCTATGTGGTCTGTGTTGGACGTGGTGGTACTAACACAGTTTTGACAGCTTTCAGCTTTCTTTCTTTTTGAGGTTTTTCCACACTTATCAGGGCCCATACCTGGGATGTGACAGGTCCGTGGCAAACACAAGAAGGCAGGCATTGAAGATCCGTCGCCTCCGGCCCGGACACGGACGTGTGTGAAGTGTGAAGGAGCTCAAAAAAAAATTACACACACACCGAATTTTGTTTGAGCCCCTGATGGAGCACGCTCCTTCCAAGTCCCGGGGCACGGCCCCATGGTCCCATGGACGGGCCAGATATGTTTGGTTTGATGTGTGCCTATGCCTAAAGCCGGGTCTGCTGCGCCATGTTTGGATGTTTTAAAAACATCAAACATCAAACACGAACCAATCAGGCATCCGCAAATCAAACACGAAGCGATTTGATTGGTTCGTGTTTGATGTATGATGTTTTTAAAACATCCAAACATGGCGCAGCAGACCTGACTTAATACTAAAATGATTAATGTTTTTTTTTTGTATTGATGAAAACAACCACTTTTTGTCGAATTAGTGTGATCAATCTATCACACTAATTCGACAAAAAGTGGTTGTTTCCAAAGAGACCAAATAGATAGGAAATTGAGACGTGTCAGATCACCCAAGCACAGTTTTGTTTTCATCGACTGCAAAAATAAGTTTGTACTTCATTTTTTATTTTTTATGAAAAACTAAGTTATTTCTCGGGTTATAACCGAAAATATATTTACAAACTATTGCCATAGAAAAGTTACTTAGAAACATCATTTTAAGTACTTACCTAAATATTTTAGCGATTTATTGACGTTACTTGATGCCAAGTTTGTATACAATTAATTATTACTGACCAAAACAAACAAAAATACTTTATTTGGTAATTTTTCCTCCCCATTATAGTGGAATGAGGGCAGATGCGTTGGCAGTACAGGTTCTCTATTTGTCATTGTCAAATATCCGTCAGATAGGATCACAGTCATCACAGATTGGATCATTGGACATGATTGGACGTGCATTGGACGTTGGACGTGGATTAAACTGAATAATTAAATAAAAACAAACAACCTCATCTTTAATTTTATTGTGAGTTTATTAATTAATTTTTGAGTTTAGCTTTTATTCCTTCGTAGAATAGAAGTGTGGTCGCTGTTTTGGTTTTTGGTTTGAACTGCCTGACTATAGGTACTTTATGCCGTCTGAGCGAGCGGGGCATTATAGTAATCAGCACTATCTATAGATCGCTTACAAACAAAGAGATCTCAGTTGTCAAAGAAGAAAAAAAAAAACAGGTGAGCGTCAGCGTGGCATATTTGTACTCAGCGCCATCTATCGACTGCATACATAAACAACGATAGTTCGCCACCTAGCAAATGAATAAAGAAAATTACTTCATGCTTGATCTCCGACGAAAAGTATATGCACACAGGTTTTTCTGACACAGGTAGACTATACTCCCAAATCCGATATCCATTTACTTCTAATCTCTTCCGTCCTCCTTGATAAGTTATTAAATCTTGGTTTATTTTCCAGAGGATGTTAGAGGTTTGTTTAGATAGTTTAGAGTCTGCAATAAATGCAATTCACGGCGGAGCG
Organism: Eupsilia transversa; assembly: GCA_914767815.1. NCBI lineage: Eukaryota > Metazoa > Arthropoda > Insecta > Lepidoptera > Noctuidae > Eupsilia > Eupsilia transversa. The sequence continues at coordinate 6,195,474 of OU611893.1, read as the reverse complement.
GACGAGCTAGAAGTATGCAGCTCACTCACAGAAGGAGGACTCACTCCTTCACCGGGGCTAGTCAAACAAATCATGGAAATGGTATAAAATAATATGTTTTCGTTTCCTGATAACATTAAAATAGGGGTTAGTCGAATTCACCTCTAAGGGTGAATTCGACCAAACTTTTATAACTAGAATACGGGCCGATTTTTCAACAGTCAGATAACTTTTATCTGGGGAATATGTTTGACGTTTTTCTATAGAAAATAATTATGTTCAGCCGCCATAATAATTATTCCTCAGATAAAAGTTATCTGACGGATTTTTGACAGATTTTCCATGTGGAAACTGTCAGACGTCAATTTTATTCTACGGATAAAAGATATCTGGTTTTGGTAAAATCCACCCTAAATCAAGTTATGTTTAAGTCTATATTCCTAGATGGTGACCTATCGCCTCAACAACCCCTTTCACAATAAGATTAGACATTTTAAACCAACCTTTTTTACAGTCCGTTCAACCAATTTTGACTTCTATTGCGTTGGAGGCATGACAAATGGCAGCTGCAGTAAATAGTTGGTATTGTATTAAATCGGTTGATCGGACTGTAAAACGTTTTGTTTAAATGTCTAATCTTATTGTGAATGGGGTATAGACAGTTGATACTGAGAAATTCATAATGGAAAACACAATACCTACCTACTTAACACTGATCAACCTGGGGATCGACTCAGCACCATAATTATTATCTAATGTTATAATCACTAATCAAAGCTAATTATTATCACTAGAGTACCTACTCATAGAATGATTAAAGTTTTATGAATTTCTATGAGAGTACTAGACCATCGGGCACTAAATTTTATGTTATCCATTGCAGTTAATTTCAAATTAGTATGACAGTTGCAATATTTTATATTTTAGGTGAATAATATAGCGGCCGGGAAACCAATCCGTAAATCATGTCACGATTGTGGCTGCGATAAATTAACGAAGGTAGGTCCACTTGATAAATGGAGTGTTCATACAAGGTCCTGTTTATTTACTGCTAAAGTCTTTGTTTATTTCAGAGGCCAAAAGTGAACATAATGATCAGATGTCGCACGGGCTCCGACTTTCATTACTCTGTGGAGGAGATAGATACAATGTTATCTGATGTAGATGTTTTCAAAGCGTTTGGCGTAGACAGATTTGTTTTTGGCGCCCTCACTGAAACGCAGCACATCGACGTGATAAGCTGTGAAAGAATAATACATCAGGCTGATCCCACGCCTGTAACTTTTCATAGAGCCTTTGACGTGTGCGTAGACCCTCTTTTAGCCATCGTTAAAATAGGTGAACTTGGTTTTAACAGACTGCTAACAAGCGGACAAAGGCCTACTGCTAATGACGTCGAAGCTATTCAACTAATAAAGTCACTTATCAGCAGTGCTGGTGATAAAGTAGAGATTATGCCGGGAGCGGGAATAAATCTGAGTAATGCGAAGACTTTTATTGATATTGGGTGCCAGTTAGTTCACAGTTCGTGCAAAAGAATTAGATATCTGCCTAAAGTTAAGAACGGTTTGAGTATGGGGACCAGTGACAGTGAACATGTTTTCGTCACAGATGAAAATATTGTGAAGAAGATGAAAGAGATTATTAACTAATTAGAATATTAAAACTAAGAATTCCGTAAAAAAATATACTACTGAAGTAAATTGTGTAATTTCAACTTTATTATTTCAACTATAGGTTTTGCCCGCGGCTTCGCCTGCGTTGAAAGTACTACCGGGATAAAAAGTCCTCTGGTTAATCCAGGTTATAAACTATGTAGGTATTTGCATTTCGGTTGAGCCGTTTTTGAGTGATTAAGTAACAAACATCCAAACACACAAAAAGCAAACTTTTTTATAATATTAGTAGGAAGTAGGATAAAATCACTATCAACTCGATCATCATCACTCGAGGCTCTTCTTAGGCGGTTGTACCAAGGGCCGGATATTTAAGGCAGTACTCCATCGTGACGAGGTTTATGTCTCTGGAGCCTTAACCGCCGCGCCGGGCCTTGTTCCCGATACCCGTGGGTTACTATAACGTATATTTATATGTGCTTTATGAAATAATAAATCACTGCCAAATCAATAAGGTTGTTATTCTTTTATCTTTAACCCGCCCTCGTTCCAGTCCCCATGCAGGCTTTGTTCCCGTGGTTCCTTTAGTGGAGATTTATTATCAATCACGTTACTTTGTAATCTCAAACATGAAAGAAACCGTTTCATATAGCGTGATAGCCCTAAGCGTAGCAAGATATTATTAAGGCTTTGTCTCTAATTAAACTTTGTAGTTATATTTGAACTAGAGAGTCAAGAGATTAAGGTTGCTACGAATGTGCTACGAGAATGCTACGAGAATGCTACGACGCGCGACGTCGTAGAATTTTTAAACATTACCGTACATTTTTAAACCGTTGCCGATATAGTTTTAGGATCGTAGCAGATGGCGTTCTGTAGTTTCTGCCTATCCCCATGGCAAAAAGGCGTGACTATGTATGTTTGTATACAGTTGATTTTATTAGATGCACGTTCAGGAATATCATTATCGTAAGTCTGTCTTTTAGGATTAATTGAATTAAGTAGCATCTCAGCATATTTTAATTACAATTAATTGACAAAGCATCTCCAGAAATAGAAAACCTTTTCCAGTCCAATCATATAATCATTTACGGTTCAACTCACTCCACCATAGGCATTTCCCCCATCTGCCGTTGCCTCACAAAAAACCTGCAAGCGTTGTTTCCTACTAACATCGATAAATATTGCGCTCCATTTATCATGAGCGGTATATTGCTGAGGAAAAATGCTGGCCCGCCCGCGTTTAATGATGCTATTACTGAGTCGGGAAACAATATCAGGAGCGGGCTGACGATCGTATAATAATTGCGATGACCTGCCTTTATACCGGCAACTTTTTTACAGTTTGCTAACGACGCGAAAAGGCCATTCTTGTTTTGAAAATGGGCAAGCTGTTGACAGATTAAGAAAAAAGGCGCGGGAAAGGTGGAATATTCTCGTTACGCTTTCATTGATCAAATTAAAATGTGCTACGTGGGTCTACAATTTACTAGCTTCAATAAAAACGAAAACGACCAATGTTTGAGTGTGTTAAATAGGTAGGTACCAATAGCGTAAATTACCCCTTTGCTGGTAGATGTCTACTCTCTTTTAAGATACTTATTTCCATCTGGCCAGTACCTATTTGATTTCTTCCGAGATATCGTTGCAAAATAAATTATGTCGTTTTGTACGAGGCTCCTTTGTTTCCGGGTCTGTGAATGTGGTTGAATTTTTCGGTTGAATGAACACACTTTTCTTCGGAAATCGTTTCCCATCCATTAGTTGGAGACGATTGATTGTAATACTTTGTGTAGACGTGATAGAGAAGCTAATTAGTTAGAAGGTAATGGCATTTCTTATCTTTATCTATCTGTCAATGTGTAACCATCTCTCGTGTAGGTACCCGGGCTACCCCTACCTACCTATTATTTGGCAGTCCATTTTTTTTAATGTTATTTCTGCAGACTTGGCTTAATTTATTCAGTAGAACACATAAACGAATAAAATAAAAATATAGGTAATAACCTAACCTAACTAAAATTTGGCGTCGAAAAAATCCTCCGCATCGCTGTCGACTGGTAATGTAGTCAGATATTTGTTTGATGCCCAAATTTTCTAGTTTAGTAGGTAAAAGATTTCACAAAAGTAAGTAACTTTTTGGTATAACCTGATTTTTATAACTGTGCGCCTGTCTACGTCAAAATATTACAGTGTAGGTATGTGGTTTAAATAAAAACATTAACGAATAATATGGCAGAACTGTGGAGACGACACGAGTTGTGTAGACCGTACTACGAGGCGTCGAGGGACTGAGGAGGTAACCTTGCGGGTGAATTCAATAATAGCAACCTACGACTTTGACAGCTCCAAGCGCACAGTAAAAAAAATCGAGTTATACCTACTTACATGATTTTTGAACATGTCTATGTACTTCATTGCATTTCGTTTGCATCACGTCTCCACACCCATTCAGCGAAATACGAATTTCTTGCTGAATACACGAATGAAGCCGAACAGGAATTTTACGTCGAGTAAAACATTCATGTGTCCATTTAATTTGGGTGAACTATTTTAGATTGTTTATAGAATTAATTTTTCAAAGAGATGGAACTGATAACCCACCCTAATTTTATTAAAAAGGTTTCCTGTCCTTTGAAAACAGTTATCCAGTCAAATAAAGAGATATAAAAAAAAATGTTAGTTATAACGAATTTGTCAAAGCGTTGGATGATTAATGATAATTTGGGAAAATGTCCGAGAGGGAACGGCGGGCAACCGGGGTTGCGTTGCGGTCGTCGTAACAATCTTTTCAAGCCCTCCATCAATCATATCAAGCTTTTAAAAGAGCTTCTGTTCCTGAGGTCGAGGCTGAGACCTGACATGTTTTCTCATGTTTTACAAATAAGTGAATTAATTGCTTCCGGGGGACGCAAGTTTAATTTAGGTAAGTATTATCTAAAAAAACAAAACATCGGTAATTACTTAGGTTACTAGGCAGTCACAAGACTATCGTTAAAACTGTGGGTCTCCTACCTTGAGGCTACACGTTATAAAATTCGATGCGACCAATGACGTCTGCGGAGTTTCGCTAGCTAATTTAAATTAACCCTGTATATTGATCAAGTGATATGAAATCGAAAGTAGTACCTAAATTGACATGTTCAATTTCGCGTTGACTCCTTTTGAGACAACCGGGTTCTGTCCGTTGGGAATTCTAAATTGAATGGGTAATGGATCCTAAAGCTAATAATGACGAATAAGAAAAAAATACAAGTAAACAAAACGAAAGGGTTTATTTCAGTGAATTAAAGTGTAGATATCTAATATATTTAAAGTAACTTATAGTACCTATATTACATCTAAGGTATAAAATAAGGCTATGTCGTGAGATGTGAATATGCTTACTTTAAGGCAGTTCTGCATACCGTGCATCATTACAAACTACTATTTACACCGACTTAGGTCTAAATCTAGAAATAGAGACAAGAATTGGTCGAATTGCACGTTTACAACGCTACAAGGTTCTTTTGGCGCGCGGCCAAAATCGGAACTTACGCCGCCATCTTGTTTTGTCAATACAATTTCTGTGTCAATTTCACAATTGTTTACCAACAACGCCCCCCTGTCAATGTCATTAAGGCGCCAAAAGATCCTTGTAGCACTCTAAGACGTTAGATAAAGCGTTATTTTTTACGTTCAAGCGAATCTAGAGTAGGTTAAAGTAAATCATTAGATATAAGGCAGTTACAGAGAGACTTATGTAACTAATATTTTATGTGAAGTATTTTTCACATTGTGGAGAATATTATCTGTAGCATTTTAGTAAGAAATAAGATCTCATTTGAATGTAATTCAGTTAACATTCTCCGTAGAACAACTCAATAAATAATTTCTAGGTATTATCTAATTACATAATGTAGGTAATGCACACATCAGCATCAGTTGATTAGGCTTAGTACACTGATATCAGCAGAGGATATTGTTGATGTCCATCAATTAAACTAGGAACCTATCATATAATTACTCTAGTACTATAAATACAATGTTTAGTTGTCCAGAATTGAGATTTCGCACTACGTCAGAAGTCCTTTTGAAAAAGGTCAGTGCATCAATTCCTAAGTAAGTTTTTCACAGAATTTGTTTAACAATGGCAGGTTTTGCGACAAGCGATGTGTCGAGGATTTTTTTAAGTCAACTTTACTTTATAGATCAGCAGTCGAGTGTCCAAAAACATACCAAAAATAGAACACTTTCAAAATTGACTTATTAGGGATACGTAGGAATGTTTTTGAGTCTTTAAACAATGACTGAATGTCTGTTTGTTTTCTTGTCTGGTGCGTAAGGTTCTAGTTTTGCGGGTTCCGTGTTGAGAGCACTGTAGTCGACAGGGAAAGGGGGCGCGGGGAGCGAGTCCTTGGGGGGCACAAGCACCCACTGTCCAGGACCGTTAGGGTTCTTCCCCATCAACCAGTTGGTGAAGCAGTGGACGTAGGTCCCGTAGTCCAGAATTAGGTAGCCGTTCTGTTGAAATGGTTTAATTATTAATTAAGCGATCGTAATACTACTCCGACTACTCACGTTCTACTTATCCGACTCAGGACCACGGAATAGACGACCTCTTCCGTGCCTAGCTATCTAATTGCGTAACACATTTTCGTAAACGATTAAGAATAATCTGTTTCATGTTTATTAAACTTCAACAACATTCATTGCGTTATTTACGTTGCAGATTTTTTTTTCGAACTTATGAAGCAATCTGTTTCAAAACGATTCAGATTGTGATTAATCTTGTATTACGCAATTTGGGTGCAGGACAGCATGATAGGCGGCGGCGGGTCAGCGAGTCAGACAAAATTCAGAAAACGTCAGTACGCCAACTTTACGAATTTAGAACAGAATAGTTCAGTTTCAACTTCAGAGCTAGTTTCATGTGATTCTACAAAATGTTCTGTATGACAACAAACATGAAACTATCTCTATAAACGTGATGACAAAGTATAACGAATATTTGTAGCACATAGTGTGAAAGTACCACGGCATGTTATTCATAAATATGTGGTATGTACAGAGACGAGAGAACATGAAGAACAAAAAAAACTCACGCTAGTCATGCGATCGTAAGCCGTGTCTATGATCTCATCAACTCTTGTCGCATTCAACCCGATCACGGACCGGTAGAAGGCAGCCAATGCTGGTTTCGTTATAGCACCTGTACCTGCAAGAAAAAAAAAATTATATTTAAATGGCAACACCGCCTGAATCCCCAAAAGAGGCGGCTTGAGATTTATTGGTACACCCGTACACCGGCTGTTCGACATTTCCGGGATTGGATCCCATGTGATACCGCGAGCCTATTGATATTTACCGGGCACTGTTCCAAATTTGGAGGTTTGCTGGAAATTCCGTTAAAAAAATGCAATTTTGTACGGTCTGGGAATTAAAGCTGGAAACATTATGAAACAGAAGCGTTTGCGATCCAGTTTAATTAATCAAAGTGGATGAAGAAATTCGTGTAGCTCTAAAATTCATGTAGGTGTACCTATACAACATCACGCCTGTATTTCCCGAAGGGTGTAATAGACAGGGGTGGATCTATAGGTCACCCATATTTTGCCTGTTATGTTTAAGTCCCATGTAATAGGGGGCGAGCCAATTGCCCGACCCGGGAATCGAACTCAGGACCTTATGCTCAGCAGTAAAGCTTGCGATCACTAGACCAACAAGGCAGTCACAGGTGTATCTACCTACACCTATAGATATAACACAAAAATATTGACATGTTTCGAATCCATCATGGTGACAAATTAAGTAGAAGCCTTAGCTTTTACCTCATATTGGTGAAATACGACGATGTTACTAAAGCAAATGAGATCGTTCACCTTGGAAACATGTTCGTGATAAATCGTTTCGGCTTTCTAAATCAGCATGACAGAATATATATAGCAATTTAGGAAAAAATCTGTGTGTGATAGTATTTTCAAGTACCTACCCACTTACCTACTATTATTGGACGTAGGTAAATGTTGTGTGTGAGTGTGTGGTTATTTGATGTTTTAATAAAATATAGCTATTTTAATCTTCACTGTAAAACATCAATGAACATTACTTTGTATTTCTTTCAATTCCCTTAATAAATTGCAAAATTACAAGTCTTAAGAACGGAATGTTGCACAATGTTAATAATTTCCGGTACCTACAATCTAATTGAATACGTCACGTAACTTAAAATAATGACACAGAGTATTATTCCAATAACTCTTCCGTGGAACAGCGAGAATATCAGGATACTCGAATTAGATGAAAAAGTTAAAATAAAGGCGGAGGCAGACGATACAAAATAGATAAGTGCAGCACAGGAAAGACCGCGCTGCCTCGCTTCAGTGTGCACCCGCTGAGATTTTGGCTACAAATGTCGACCAAGGTGCCAACTTTTTAAACCTTTGGAGAACAACCAAAAGTTGTAATTTTATTTAGTTTTTGACTACTTATGGCGCAATAAATTTAAACGTTAGACAATCTTATTGCTTCAACGTGAAATGATTTAGTGTGCAAGTTTATAGCAATGAAAAGCGCTGTGATGTTACAATTTAAAGTTCTTAACACAATTTCATTTTGTGCATAAAATATTTCAAGCAAGAATAATTTTAGCAGTAATGCAGCAACAATAGCATAGTTAACAAACATTCTGGCTAAATTACTATAATAATTAACTTGAAATTAGTAATAAATTGAGGCTCGACCCTACGATGCAGGAGAACATTTCATGTAGCACAATTAACGTGATTCAGGAGGGCCGGAGGGGCGGTGACGTCGCTCGCCCGCGTCAAATTAATCCCGTCTATCAAGCCATCCCGGGAATCGACACACATCGACGTCACTTGTACCTCTCTATTACCGTAAACAGGGTGAAGTTTACTCACAATCAAGCGGAAAATAAGTTGCTTAAAATAAGGGCCAAGTTAACTTTATTTTTAGTTAACAGTGAGAAGTAGAGAACGAAAAGTTTAGACAGTTCGTGAATAAATGGAGTTGTGAGGGTTCTGGAGCAAGTAGTGGCTTTTTTTAAGTGTGTTTTTATCTGGAGAGTTTCTAGAACAAATATAAGTAATTTTGGGTATCTACATACTACGAAAAAATACTAAAAACATACTAAGAATATACAGATCATCAGTACTTTTGCAAGATATCAACTTATATTTACAAATACTTACTTGTCCTATCAACTACATGGAACAGTATCTTGCAGAGGTACTGTAGGTACAGTGGTAGGTCTGTGAACCTCTTCATCTCACTCAGATGTAACGCCCACCGCGCCAGCCATCCGTCCAGTGTGGTTCTCCCCGGTATGTTGATGCCGCTTGACTCCGGACCGCATACCCGTCTGTAGTACGGCAGCTCACCCCATCTAGCAAAGGGACACAAAATTTAATTATGAAAAGGGAACAAGAATTTAAAAGAAAGGATTCCGACGAAGGTTTTGTCTGCGAATATTACAAAAAGTAGAACATGAATTTGTATATCAGATTTTCCGCATACTTTTCTTATACAGCACATGAAATAAGGCATACAAAAGTTTGGCATAACACAGGGAATTTAATAACAAAGAAAAGTTACAAGACACGTGACTTAGAGAATGAATAACCGTACAGTCTCTCTAGTGATATTTCTTGCGCTGCGGTCGGTCTCTATGGGTAGTTGTCTGTTGTTCCTTTGTCGTAAACTTTATGCTTTCTTTCATTAGCTTCCTGCTTGAGCTGTCTTGTGTCCGACCTAAAGTTATTCTCCAGTATCATGATACTGTATCATAAAAATGGTCGGTTTTCCATGAAAATACCAGTCAGGAAAATATAAAGCCTACAGAATTGCATATTACATTACAAAGTGCTCATATTTTTGGGCAACTTTCATGAAATGTCAGCAGCTGGCTGACATTCGTTTTTATGGGATATCATAGTACAAAATGACGGTTTACACTTTACTGCACGTATTTGTTCGCGCATATTTCAGTTTTTAGTATGCTCTCGACTTTTATGTTAACAAAGATAATGCGAATCGAAAGTGATTATTTCAACCGATGTTTCCCCATTTCAAGTCGCTATTATGGGTCCAGGGCCTAGAACCATTAATAGCGTAAGAGATGACCTCGACTTTAGGCCTAGACTCTAGCCTACATTTATCACGCCAGGTGTTAGACAGCTCAACTTACTTGGTGGGCAGCGGATTGATGAAGTGCTCTATAAATTCCCGCTTGACTTCAAGCAGTATGTGAAATTCCGACGAGTTTGGCGACCAGTCCGCAAAATGCGCCAGCCTCTGTGAAATATAACGAGAAACGAATTTAATTATTCTCTTTCATTATTCTCTGTTAGTTATGTGAGGTTCTAATGATTTAATGTTGAGTTTTAGAAGCTTAATTTGCTGTATTTGCCTTCAGTTCCCGGTCTATTTGCCAGGTAAAGCTCGTCAGTTTCTCGCCCTGGAGTTGTGTTGACTTCGCCCCTACTCGAGGGCTTTTAACATTTAACTTCGTTATTTAATTCCGTTGAACTTTTAACTGAGTTATTTGAACTGTGCCGAGTTAATTGTATTTAAAGTACGGGCTGTTTATATTTAGAACAGTCCTGACTATAATTGAAGTAGCTAATTAAGATTTAATTCAATAAATTGTTGACTGTCCTGTGAAAGTTTATAAATCTCAGCATGAAATAAAACATATTCAATGGTTGGTTATAAAAGTTATTTTTGTCATTCCATTAAGAATGCTACCTACATTCTACTCAACGTAAATATACACAACATAATAATGATTGAAATGATCACGGAATCGAAATTTTTCGATCGGTCGAGGGCAATTACGCGGGCTGTCAACTTCAACAAATCGGATTTATTAAGACAAGATGTGACAAATTTGATACCTTCCTACCTCGAAGAATTGATCGAAGTCGGTGTCAATGATGACGTCATCCCGGTCGTGATCAAGGAGTTCAGTGAAGAAGAGGGTCATCTTGTCTGTTTGCATGGAACTGAGCTGGGCAAGGGGTTGTTCGTCTTCTAGGTCCAGACATTCCAGGTCTTCGCTGCACCGGTTGACCCATGTTGCTGTGAAAGAATAAAAATAAGAATAAGAATCATTATTAGATTAAGTTTTTATGTGTGATGTGTGCTTGCGTGATGTGTTTGTACGTGCTGGTGTGATGTTTATGTGCTTGAGTGATGTATATGTGCTTGTGTACCCATTTGTATGTACCCATTTGTGTGATTTGTATGTCTGTTGGATACGAAAACAAAAAAATAAAGGTATAAGTTTGCTAGGGAAAGTTATATGACGCAAAAAGGTTGGGTATATCGGCGTCCGTATCCATTTAAACCCTTTATTGTTATCGTAAAGCATTTCGCTTACCTCACAAGGCTCGGAAGAAATATGTAAGTAAACACAGTATGATTTCCGCCAAAGAATAGGCTCAACCCGTATTTTACGTTGGGTATACATCGTAAAAGGCGACCATTCCTCACTTTCTGATTCGTATTCAATACTGAACTGTTATAAACTCCAATGTCAAATGATTTTATTAGTTGTTCGTTTTTCAGTGACACAATCACAATTGGAAATGACCGCGGATTTAATGATTGCAGTATAGTAGAGACCTATTTTAAGTACCTACAGTAATATAACGGAACATTACGCCTGCTTTAACAGTAGGGTTAGACAGAGGTGTACCTATGACGGCAAGAGGCCACGACGTGCCTATTGCCGTCAACTGAGCACAAGTCCAGACTTCAGACTTCTACTGAGACATTCCTGACGGAAAAACCCAATAACACTTTGCCCAAACTGGGAATTGAATCCAGGACCTCAGGCTCTGCAGTCTCACTTACGATCACTAGACGAGGTAGTACAATATGACGACACATCGACACATATCTATAAATAATATAAATTAAAGTCGTTTTTCGTGTATGTCTGTGCAATGACAGCTTTGTTCTTCTAAACTATACAACCGATTTTGTATGTGTGTGTGTGTGATCATCATTAAGAGAATTTATTCCAGAAGGTATAAGTGTATACAAACACAACTTAAATTAAAGAAATCTCGGCATAATAGGTATTATTGCATATAAGGCGGGCGCTTATATACAATAATACCTATTATGATGAAGAACAGTCAATTTTGCATAAAAATGTGACGCTTACATAAAAAACTTTAGGCTTATTCAAGCTACATTGTGGGACTATCGATTGCTGGATTGAAATAGAATGACAGTTCGATTGTGTTCGTCCCTCGAGAGTCGCTCGCCACAAATAAAACAAAGTTAGACCGTGCATGAATTTAGTGCGGAGTCAAATAGTCGACTCATATGAATATATATTCAAAGCTATTTGAAGTCTGGGTCTCGCTTTTGTGTCGGTGCTTTTAATGCAAATTCGATGTTTCAACTGTATATTACTGTTATATCCGTTTTCTTCTAAATGTTAGGGCTCTATAGTATTGGAAATTATTTACCACTGTAGGTACCTCTGACACTCTATTAATTAATGTACCATGTTTTAAAATAAATAAACTTATTCTATTTTACAGGGTCAAATTAAATTAGCTAGCGAAACTCCGGTATCGTTATCTTAACATGACAAAATAAAAGAAAACAAATCTCAGCTCATACTTTAAGTAATAACATTACCAGCGGATGTTGCTCCCCCCCCAAAAAAAACCATCAAATCTTTTTAATTTTTATCGCGCCCGCGATATCGCGCCAGTCTGCACGAGTCTTTATTCTGTTTAGATATTGATATTACCCATGACGTCAACAGAGTTTCGGCAGCTCATTAATGTGATCCTCAAAAGTAAACGGAATTAAATTAACTGTACTTATAACAGCATCTTGTTCTAAGTGTAACCTAAAAAAAAACACGATAACCAGGGGAATTAAGATAATTACTTGTATATCTTAGGTACTTCAGCCTAAAGCAACATTTAAGTAATAGATCGGATAATATAATTACGCTCTAAGAATCCATTGGGAATTGCCTAGTTACGCCTGAATAACTGACGAACCCTCATGACCTAACCGCTTTATGCAAGAATATGACAGTAACGCTAAAGCATAATTACTTAGAAACCATTGCTGCCTCGGCCAAAGTTAATGTAAACCCAGGAGGGACATTAATTGAAAAGTAAATTGACTACAAACTTAAATTGTTCATAGTATTGCCATAGAGTTTTCATTTATTGTCATATTGATTGATTTGATTTTCAAAGGCCTTAATCCAAACAATGTTAAATAGGCTAAATCACCTCTTCTATCGTACAACATTTTTTTTGTGTACCTATATTAAACATCATAAAAGCGTAAGTTAGGTAAAAAATAAAATGTATTTGTAACCCTAGCGATTATTTTCACTGTTATGTATCCTGTAGCTAATCTGTGAACAGCGTTGTGGGCTAATATTGGCCAATATTGTCTACAGGGTGTCTCAAACGTAGTGGTCCAAAGGCAAATGAGGTAAAGCGAAGGGGTCCACCTATCATTAAACAATTTAAAAGCTGGGATATTCTGAACCATTCGCTTTATCTTATTTGCCTTTGGACCACTACCTTTGAGACACCGTGTATAATTGCTATGTATTTCTTATTTCTATGTTTTATATTGTAGTTTGTAGCATTACCTTATCGAACTAAAAAAAAAAGCAGCATAATTGTTAGTGTAACCACAAATTTAATAGATACATAAAAATTGTGCTGTTATATAGGGTTCGTATTGAGGTATTCTCGTCCCCAAATTGTAAAGAATATAATAGAATACTCATTATTATGTTCACTTGTACCTACGCATGTGAAATACACTTATAAAAAATACACACGCACACACACCATGTAGAAATTAAAAATTGATAAAGAACGGACAAAGTAAAATGTAAAAGCGAAAGAAAAGAAATGAAACATTCATTTTCGTTCGTTCGATGTAATCGTTCGCTCGCGATATTTCCGGCAAGCCCGTTCGATGTTTCAATTTATTGAAAATATTTTCTGTGAACTATTTCGCATGAGTTTTGCTGCTCGTTCAGTTTTCCTGACAAGTATATGAAGTGAATATTTCAGGAACTGGGTTTTTTTATAGCTTTCAGTTAGTGTTCAAACTTTTTTGGGAATTAAATCAAACGGATAAAAATTCGTTTATATTTTTGGTGACCTATATGACCACACATTTCTGATACACGCTGTATATACCTACCTACGTAATATGTTGGACAATGCGTGCCATTGTAACATTGTAGTCCCTATGGGGTTGTTAGAAAAAGTATAATTGCTCCTCGGTATAATTTTGTATCGTTTCTGAACGTCACGGTACAATATACTGCTAGTATTATAGTCAGTAAAGTTAGGTACACAATCGATTCGGAAGTTTGTTTGACACAGTTGGTTGTAGTTCAGATTTTATGAAAAAGAAAATGATACTTTTGATTGTTGTGTAACAGTTTTTATATTCACACGATCGATTGACTGTTGTTGTCTTCCATTTTTATCCGACTTCAAAAACGAGGAGGTTATAATGTTCGTCTGTATGAATTTTTTAAATTTATTTTCATAGATATTTTTACCAATTGTGGAGCACTAAAAAAAAAAACACATTTTAACTGCTAACAAATGACAATATGGCAACTAAAACAACTTCATCAATCCGCTCCCGAAGTTTCTATTCGACTATAAATTACTTCATCTTCATAAAAGCCCCGAACTCGAAGTTTGCCGAAGACTTACGACAAAATTCAGGTGTAATTTAAATTCAAGGTTTGCTTCCACATCACGATAAATTACCAGGAAATAGCAAGAAAAGATCTTCAGTAGGGACGTGAAGATTACTTATTAAACAACGCGGTAAGATTCCTCTCGTTTTAAGGGCGGTCGAATTATTGCGCCGCACTGCGGAAACATTGTGTTTTGACGAAATCTCAAATTGGAGTAAACGTACCCTTTCTGTTTCGGACAATGCGAAACTTTTGTTTTAAGTTTGCAATAAACTTGCGTAATTTATACGCAATAAAGTATTGAGTATTAAGTTGCGAATTTAACTTCGTGGATTTATATGATGTGTAATAATTGTTGACGTTTTTAAAGTTTAGTAGTAGTAGGGTAATCACACACCCAAAAATCTGACAACCAGTCTTACCAAGGGGTATCGTGTTATCCATACTGGGTTATGGAGGTCAGACAGGCAGACGCCCCATGTAAAATACTGGTATTCAGCTGCATCCGGTTAGACTGGAAGCCGACCCCAAAATAGTTGGAGCAAGGCTAGGCAGATGATGATGATTTTCAAAAATTGGGGTTTCAAGTTACTTTGCTGGCCCATGACACTAATACAAATGGTCTCGAAAATATCAGCGCATAATAAAGCGACGTAAAGGCTCCCGCAGACAGGCGCGATGCGACGGTGCGACGCGACACCGGTAAAACAATTTCCGTGAAGTTTTCATAGAAATTGTTCCACCAGAGTCATGTCACGCCGTCGTCGCCTGTCGCGCGTCGCGGTGGTGGGTAAAAGTAAAAAGGTGCAAAACGTGTTATAATATAATTACGATTAAAAGGACTCCATTTTTTTACAATTAACTAAGGAATCTTAGAGCTATTAACTCTGTTTCATAATTATAGGTATCTTTATTGTAGACAAAATTACATCAACATTTAATCTAAAGCCAACACTATTAAAATTAAAACCGAGGGAACGCCAGACATTTATAATTAAAACTAAGCAAAATTATGAACTTGTGTCAAAACATTCTTGTCCTCTTATGATCGCATCTAAACTTTCAATTTATCTTCAAAAACATTCTGCAGTTCATAAACTAATATTATGAGTTCCCTGCAGTTTCTAAAAGTTATCCTTTCCTAGCGGGAGAAACTTAGTTCTGAACACTGTGTTAGTCAAACGTTGTGAAAATACAGTTAGTTATATTCTCTTTTTAACAGTTTATTAAAACGATGGGACACTAGGGGTGCCCGCGCAATACGACTTTTTATCGCACGATTATTTTGTCGCAAAGTGAAAAGCAGCATAATATGTCTCCGTATGGCCCCGTGCGTACTGCGATAGTAAAATCGCGCCCCCACCTCGCGTTGGATTCGTGATTCTAAAATCGTGTTGCAAAAAATAATATCTTACTGCGAACTAGGTCTCACATCGTGTCCTGCGTGTCATGTTGTCTGCAAGTTACAGGAACTGATGGATGCTGCTGAAGGCGTCAAACTCTTTGCCAAATTTCTGCGCTGACCCAATTTAGATTGATATCAACACGCTCAGAAGAAAATCATAACTCTGGGCAGTCAGATTGGGGATCTCAGTGTTATAAACAAACAGAAGGACTGGACTGGTCTTTCTCTGGACGTTCATTACAAAGCCAGGAACTACAGGACAATAATTAAAAAGTACAAAACGTAAAATGAACTCACTCAGAACGCAACCATTGGGAATCCTGTCGTACATTTTCCGTGGAGGCTCGCACACTATTATACGAACTGTCGAGATTCGCGACGATATATAACCGCAGACGTAGACTGTTTATGTTAGGATACCACTAATATGATGTGAAAACGTAGGAGATAAATGTAAATTGTAATCTTTGTAATGTTTACTTGCTAGATATGTCACACACGTTTAGCAAATATTATGTCCTTTGGGGGCACGGCTATGTTTATTTGTGATTTAATTTAGCTATCAGCTAATAAATCTATTATATAAAGCTAAAAATGACACCTACAAAGCGTGACTTCTCAAATATTTGCCTTTGAGGTTTTTCCAAACCATATCTTTTATGAAAGCATTTTAAAGATTCATTATGCCACTTTACATAAAATTGGGCACTGCATTCATGATGTAACTCTGAAATACTGTTGTTCAAACCCAGGAAAAGCGGTTTATTGCGAGCACATTAAGCTTCAACGTAAAATGACGTATATTTCAGGCGAGTCTATTATTTGATGTCGTAAACCGAGACTGTACCGTCGTATTTTTCTATTCAGACAGAGGTTTTCAATAAAGTTCACCGGGCCGCACGGAGAGCTCGACGTGTTTCATGTATTTCTGCTCCAAAGTTTTGTGACGGAAATAAAAGAACTTACTGGTGAAATTATTTTCATCCCACCATCTCGGAAAGAGTATTTTTAATCTTCAATATCTGAGTGGAAAAGCCGTTTTTATTCTCTAGAGGATAAAGTAAATTGAATTTAGAACATCGTGTGCACTAAGTTTGTGAATTAAAAAAAACATTAAACCTATTTACTGCTACCTCTATGGTGCCGAATATATCATACAACTTTTTTTTAATTTGTTAAAAACTCAGACTCGGAACCTTCTTGGTGTTCTTTTTTCAATTTGCTTTGTACGCGGTTCTTTACGCGGCATTTTTTCACGTCATTGTTAAACCTTATATTAAAAACAAGAAACTTGAAAACAAGTGAAAAAACTAAAATGAGTGATTCTAGCGACGAGGAAGTTTGCTTGACGCCAACAGAATTAACTGAAACTGTTAATAATGCGCAAATGAGCTTTCTCCCTCAACAATCACGCGAGAAGTATTTAAAACAGTACGATATGTTCAACACGTGGCGACTAGCAAAAGGAGCCAAAACTTTCTCAGAAAACGTTTTGCTGGCATATTTTATAGAATTATCCGAGAACAAGAAAGCAAGCACTCTATGGAGTACGTATTCGATGCTAAAAGCAACAATAAAGATGAAAAAAGACAAACATATCGATACCTATCCTAAATTAGTGGCATTTTTAAAAAGAGCCTCATCTGGTCATCAACCAAAAAAATCGAAGGTTTTCACAGTATCTGATATTGAAAAGTTTCTTAACGAAGCACCCGATTCCGTATATTTGGCGGCAAAAGTAAGTCAGTTGCACATTCAGTATCTACTTAAGTATATTAATCTCAATTAAATAGTATACTTAGTAGATGTTGATAGGCATAATTATGCGTTCATATCAATTTTATTCATTTATCTACTACAATACTCTTTACGTTACAGGTTGTTCTTATTATTGGAATAAACGGAGCATGTCGAACTAATGAACTAACACAACTTAATGTCAAAAACATTGAGAAACATTCAGATGACTTACTATTAATTAATTTACCTAATACAAAGACAAAAAGAGACCGCAACTTCGTCATTCGCAAGGAATACGTAACGATTGTTGAGAAATATCAAGCCTTACGCCCGCCTAACACTCCAATCAATCGATTTTTTCTACAGTATCGCAATGGAAAGTGTGTTAGACAGCCTATGGGTACTAATAAAATTGGCAGTATCCCACGAGAAATAGCAACATTTCTTGAACTTCCAGAACCCCTGTTGTACACGGGTCATTGTTTCCGACGAACTTCAGCCACACTTTTGGCTGATTCCGGAGCTGATCTCCTGTCCCTTAAGCGCCACGGAGGCTGGAAGTCCAATGCAGTTGTAGAGGGATACATAGAGGATTCCATCCAAAATAAGTCTAAAATATGTGAAGGCATCGTAGGAGCCATTACACTGAAAGAGCCTCAATCGGATCCTTGGACTGGCCCTTCTACATCAAAAATAAGCCGTTATGAAACACCTAACCATCTCCCTCTCTCTCCAACATTCACGCCAAGGGAATCCGATGAATCGGTACAACTATTAAGTATGACAGATAGTTTACCGAAAAACAGTACACAAGTGACTAACACCAATATTACAGTACCAAACAAAAATATTACACTCAATTTAAATAACTGTAGCAACGTTACTTTAAAATTTTCTTAATTATACCTTAGTAATATTTTGTTATAATTTAAAGATTATTCTATATTACTTACCTGTCATAATGTAGTAATTAATACCTAAACTGAAATAAAAGTGTACCTATCTTGTGATTGTAAACGTTTTTTTTTTTTTTGCATTTAGTCATTTCCTCGCTGAGGTGGAATGAAAAGTTACGTGTTGCACTCGAGTGCAAAGATTTTTCACCTCGTGCTCTTTTGATTCCCTCGCTAACGCTCAGGATTCTAATTTTGAATCACTCGCTACGCTCGTGATTAAATTTTAGAATCCTTCGCTTGCTCGGTCATCAAAATTGAACACGCGGTTAAAAAGCAACTTTGCACTCTTGTATAACAAATAACTATTAAAGCACCTGAAGCGTATTGCCATTGCTGAAAAACTACATATTTAGCAAGTTCAAAAGTCTTGTAACGTAAGCAAACAGAGTTCGTATTTACATAAACTCTTCTCTCTCAGATGCTGATGCTGGGTGCTCCGATTAATATTTCATGAATGAAACACAAACGAATCAAACGTTAGTTCGGTTCCGATATTCCTTTATTCACTTCAGTAAAAGAATAAAACATGGCGGGAGCTCGCTCGAGGCATCGCTCTTGTCGGATTGTGTATTAGTATTTTAACTAAAGCAGCTTAAAATCTCTATTTAAACATTTTTGAGTCGAAGCTTTCAGGAGCCATAATATCTACACAAGGCTTATGTCTGTCTGCAGTCGCAGTGCTGTGAAAAACGTGTTTTGGTACAAGATAATCATTTATTCAAATACTGTAACATAGGAAATAAATGTACAAACGAATCTTTTTAAGATTCACTGGAAAGGGATCTCGGCACCACCATTTGTGTCGTGAAACCTTTAGCTTGATAGATGGAGATTACTTTCGGGACCTGCCACTTTTTTTCACACGCGTTTTACCTCGTTTTGCCACCTTCCGTGGAATAGGTTTTGATTGTAATTGTATGTTACGTATCATCATGTTCTTGAATTTGTAGAATCCTTGCTCTTTGTTATTGCTCGTCCTCGTGCGTTTATTGATTTCCTCGCAGTCGGACGACGACGCTTTCTTTACCTTGATATCATTCTGTTTGCTTTGCTTTCGTTTGCCTTTCTCCTTCCCTTTTATTTCCTTCGTCATTATTGCAAGTACCAACGTTATGCCGAGGCTTTGAGTTGTTTAAAAATCATCATTTAAATTAAGCCTACGGGATAGTTATTTGTTTGTCAGTGTCAGAACACTTGACGTATTCAATTCCTTTTAAATCTAGTTGACTTGTTTCAAGTTGATTATAAAAAGTTTCAAAGGAGAAGTCTGGGAAGAGTTTTTGTTAAAGTTTTGAAGAACTATAAACATCAAGTTTAGATGTAATTTTAGGAAACTCGACATGGGTTGAATTGGATTTGAAACTTTTTTGTTCTAAGCCGTTAATTTTATACATTTCTTTCCTGCGAAGTTATTCTCGTGTAAAATTTCGCGTTCAAGGAGAATGTAATTTTTCATGCGTGTTAGATTAGGTAGGTACTTAACCTAAAATTCGCGATGTCATTTTTCCTGTTTAAACACAGGAAGTAGAATTGTTGAGGTTAAGGATTTTTATTTTTCGGTCTCGCATTTCTATAGCTAGTGGTCGTAGCGTGGTGTATACCTTATTTTCTGGCGTAAAATTAAAAAAAAATATAATTTGCAGTTTTCGTTCGTTTGATTACAGATTTTCATGATAGGAATTTAGTTTTCAGTACGCAGTTCCGCTCATATGTTACGCTCACGAATAAAAAAAAAATATCGTTCTCAGTTATTTCGTTTTTAAATTCAATACACGTAGAGGTCGGAACTCGGAACCTCTCGCCGGGAAAATAGTATACTTTAGCAGTAAACGTGGGAAATAATCGATGTGAGAATATGGGTGTTATGCGTGCCGGGGAGTCGTAGCCGGCACAAATCACGGAAAACATTCCGCTCTCAAGTTTTTTGGTTATGACGCCCGTAAACACTTTACTACAATAAAAAATGAAAACGGCGGAAGAAACACGAACGTGCGACTTAATTATTTATTTTTAATTACAAAAACAGAGTTTTTTCTTAGGGGTTGTTATAAAAATTCTGTTGCGTCTTTAACATAAATAAAAAAAACTAACCAGCGATCGATATTCCATTAATAAAATTTAAATTTTCTTTTTATGCATGTTTTGACTCTTCCTTCCGTTCTATAAACTTTGTAATGAGTTTTTTCGATCGGGACAAAGAACAGCTACTGCGGCCTGAATTTAATTATTTCCTTCCTTATAGAATATTTGTTTTCTACTTTTTATTAGCTTATTATTAAACTGTTCTCTCCAGACTCCTAGTGTGCGGTTTGTTCTCTAATGCACATTTATCTTATTAAATCTGTGCATAAAAGTAATAAACGGTTGTAATGGATGCTTAATGTTTGTTTTCCCATTTCCTGGTGGAATGTAATTAAACTAGGTATCTACCTAAACTTATTACTATTAGGTGAGTAAAGTTGGGTACATATTATAATGTTCCTTTGTTGTCATAAAAGACCATTATGATCGCACCTTTCTATTAATAAATCAAAATCTTTTGTTTCGGTAAACGGCCCATTAATTGGAACACAATAATATGTAGGTATGTTTCTATATCAAAGCTGAAAATAAATCGTCTGAATACCTACTGAGCATACAACTTGGATTAACTTTAGCAGGTGACTAACAAAATACCGACGGAGGAAACTTCAAACGTTATTAGAATTCAAGGGCCCTTGTTCGGGGAGGTAAGTGTTGCCACATTCAAGTTGACAACATTTGTGAAACCGATAGAAAAAGATCTCTCGTTCCAATTTTTTTTTTTTAATATCCGGAAAATTAAATTAAAACTACAAAATGCGTGCTGTAGGAAGTTAATATGACAATGGAAAACTTTCATGAAAATCGAGACGTCGTGCAGAAATAAAATTCTCAACACAGTTTGAGCTCAGAATGTAATGTGAATTATACATTTATAATCAAAGTGTGAAAACTTATTATGAGCAGCGACATGGAACAAATATTATTTCCTTGTTAACAAAGGAATAAGTATGACGCGGTTAAATAATCGCAATATAAAATTAAATTTAACCCACAAGCATACTTTTTGTGTATCTAGACTTTAGAGCAGATTTTTACAATGGCAGTAATTTTTTTGCCCCGTTGGACGTTAAGCTAGGTTCACACGCAGAGACTTTAGTTTCCGGGGACCATGGAATTAGTATTTATTGGCGACTTGCTAGTGTTTTCAAAACACAACAAGGATCTCGATTTTCAGTGCCAGCTAAGCGTGTTTGCTTGCGTCTGTTGCAATATGTTTGGAATGGAATTGTGCCCAATAAATGGAAATAGGCTAGCTCCCTATTACACGGGACAGCTAAACACCATAACATGGGAACATAACTCTGTTTTCTTCGAATACTCGTTTATATTTTTATACCATAGACAACAGTTGTCGTTAAATTCCGTGTTCTTTATTTCAATCGACGGTTCCGCTCCGAAGTGGAGGCGGGAAACTGAACAAGTTCAAATCACAAATCAAATAAAAGCTAGTAATTCGTCAATATTTCAAATATTAAAACTAAAAAGCTTGAAATAAAGAAAATTACGTAAAAAACTAAAAAGTTGATTCTGTTGAAAAATTTGTTTATTTTCAGTAGAAACATCCATTCTATACTAAGCAAAGTCTACCTACTTATTGAGTATTGATCGTTCTGAGTACTTTGAAAATAGCTATAGTCCTTTCAATAAAAGGATTCGCTTAAGCTTCATTGTTAGCGCTAAACGAATACCTAGTTGAAGGTCTGTCGAAGGCGAAGAAGGCCTTAATTGGTTCCAAACTTCCATTAATAGAATACTTACCTAGGTATGGTAGGAATTCTATTTTTGACATAGGTAAGTTTACAAGTGAGTAAACGTAACTATCGCGTTTGCGTTAAGATTTGACTGATAGATCATACTGCTAAGAATATAAAGGTTAGAATAAAAATCTCAATGCAAACGTGATAGTTACGTTTACTCACTTGCAAACTTACACTAAGGCCTCAGAACTGACCGTGTCGTGACATAACCATGGGGTTTGTCCAAGAATATGGTTACTCTTCATCTTTTCACGATCTGGTAACATCCTCTCCAGTGGCTCTATAATTTATTCTTATGTACTATTCGTATAATGTACCTTATATCTGATTTGCATATACCTAGCTTATTATTTAATATTTCTACACCAGCAATGGTAGTATGAGTGAAACAGTGTTTAATGTAAGATCTCAATGTACCATTACTTTAATAATAGGGGGGAATTATCGTTAAATGAACACGGATATGTCATGAGATACAACTAGGTACCTACATCAACTAAAACAGATTGAATGTCTAAAACCGCGTACATTTTCCTTAAAAAGGGTGAGTTTACCAATATTTTTTTATTGAGTCAACAGTTCAAAGGGAATCCATCTTCACTACAGGAAAGTACATACTCCTTATATGTAAAACGACACGGGTACCGCTTACGTCACCATATTCTTACTAATATAAAAAATGCCAAAGTGCTTTTGTCTGTCTGTCTGTTACGTTGTCATTCATTGCTAACCCGCTGAACTGATTTTGAAGGTCATGGAGACAGAGAATTGGTTCTCGAAAAAGTTAATACGCTTATTAAAATAAAACTAAAAATAAGTCCTGAAAGGGTGAAAAAAGGGTGTTGAAAGGTTGTATGGAATATCCGAAACCACGGACAAAGTCGCGCGTAAAGGGTAGCAAAGCGATTATGTTTCATGCTTTATTTTGTTAGGTTAGAACCTTCTTGTAGTAAAACGCCTTCATACGCTGTTAACGTGCTCATATTGCTGATAACTTTAATGGTGGGAATTAAAATGGCTTTTCCAGTCGCCTTTTGTTTGAACACTTAATGACATTCAACACCAGAGGAAGAAAGGGGTAGAATCTTATTATTACTTTGCCTGTTTCTAAGTGTAAAAGCGATTTGAAATTTAAAGGGGGCACGTATACGTGTTTACATTTCTTCTCGCTCTCACTTACTAACAGTTAGTAACTAATCAGATTTCAGTGACCAGCCACTACCACAACCTGAACGAAAAAAGGCAGTCAAAAACGATCGGTTATAGAAATTTTAAGTTATTATTAATACTAGCTTCCGCCCGCGGCTTCACTCGCGTTGTATGTCGATAAAAAGTATCCTATGTCCTTCCCCAGGGTTCAAAGTATTCCCGTACCAAATTTTATCAAAATCGGTTCAGCCGTTTTAACGTGATGTGCGATCAAATAAGCAAACAAACAGATAAACAGACAACATTTCTAAAAAACTGTTGGAATGTGTTCTGTTATCGATTCTTCCATTCGACCAGCCAACTTTTTTTCGAACATCTTCCATGTACAGACTTTCGACCCTCTTCAGCTTATATTATGTTATATAGATTATTAATATTTGTATCCATGTTACCTATCGAGGTCTTCTGTGCTTTAAAACCAGTAGTTATTCAATCATCACACTCTAGTATAATTGGATTGCGAACTTTGACATCAACCACATTGATTTTATTACCTTCAACTTCAGAAAGCCAATTTCAATTTTCACTCAAGTAGGGGCTTATTCGGAAAATTGTGGTTTCCCCTGGTATTTTTAGCCAACCCGCACTTAAGCCATACATTTGTGGCTTAAATTGGGGAAATGCGACTTAATTCGGAATATTGTTACGAAGTTCAGGAAATTGCAGTTTAACCCAGAGAATGGGGCCGTTAAGCGCAGAATCGGGGCTTAATTCGAAGCTGGAGGGTTCCCCAAATCCGGAATTGGTTGCATCTCGGATACTATCGGCGAGAAACCTTCGACCACGTGGATTAATACTGTGGCTCCTAGACAAAGAGTGAGAATGAAGAAGGAAAGAAAAAATACATCTATTTGCACATAATTGTGAGCTCTTTCCGTTTTGTTTGTCGTGCTATAAGTAGGCGCCAACTGAAATCCAAACAACAGGCTCGGTCACCGGTCGCCATTAGCGTGCGACAGAAATAGGGGACAATCGATTTGTCGTGACGTGACGTAGCCACACGGATTTGACATTATAGCACGAATAATTTAGCTATTTCACAAAAGCAATCACAAGATAATTCGGTCTCACACCAACAATATTTTAAGTAATTCAACATATTGCTTTAATTGCTGTGAAATCAAAATAAATAAAGAATATGAGAGGTATAAATTTACGTCAATGAAATTTCAACCAGACTTTAGACACTAGAAAAAGACGCATACAAAAGCAATGGCAAGGCAAATGTGTTACACATGTGTTATTGCAATGAATGAAAGAAGATTTTAATGATAAGAATGCTTGGAAACATGCTGGTCCATAGGATAATCTAGCGTCTAGACAAAATCATTCTGGTTACTAATTTAATAGTATAATTGACTATATTTATGACATTGATTGTACATTCTGTGATTACTTTAACTCACACACTGACTTATTACAGGAGAATCGTATACTTTTACAATATTTGTTAATATGTGAGCACCATGTATCTGACGCAGGCAGATTGTAAGATTCGTCATTATCAAACTGCAAAATTCCGAAGGCTAATTGGTAACTCGTAATTTTTTTATAATTTCGACATTGATTGTTATTGTAGGCTGAGTATCATAATACACAGGTTGGAAAAATCAGACTTTACAGGTAGCTATGAAGTCATAAGAGTAAATTAAAATACGAAAGTCCTTTGCACACGTAGCATTTTCACTGTTTTCTATATTTTTCTTGGTCACCAAACCACTACTCGGCGCTATTTTGCTTGTATTGATTAGCAGCGACCCGCGTAGTAAGAAATATAACTAAACACTTAAAGCCGCGGCATTTCGCATATCTGCGAGCGTTTGTAAACGGACGGTGCGACATATCTATCACATAATTAATTTATCTGTCATTGCTTCATTTTTAATTATTTTTATCTATTGTGGTACAGTAATTTTATTCTAGGTGCATCGTCTTCACATTTATAATTATATACATAAGTACTCGTAAGGAAAAACAACAAACTCATTTAAGAATATAATTAATGGTTAAAAAATATTTCTTCATACATTTGAAAAGAGTATCGGTGGAGTTTCCTGCTCATTCTTCTCGCTACAAAACTACCTTTTGGAAGAGGCGACTATGAATAAATTATATTTTGACGTTCATAAGTGCCTTTTCCAGGCAAACAGCCTTAAGAGAAGTAGTTACACATCAGAATAAGCACCATTTTTACATATTTACGTTAAGGCTACGTCCTATAGAAACGACCCGATTGAATGAACGGATTAAGTTCACGAGCGAAAATTGATATCCTTTCGAGATGGAGAATGAAATTTTTATACTTTACAGCTTATTTCATTCAAAGTTTATTAATAATAATGGTTTCGCTGTAAAATTCTGGGAGCAAGAAAATGCTTTGAAGTGTTTACAAATTCCGGGGTTTATCACCTTTATCTAAATCCTTTGAGTGACCAACGCAAAGGCGTTTACCAAATTGATGCAAAAGATTTTGTTATGAGGACTTCCAAAAATGTTTTAAAATATCCTTTTCGGCAGGCAGAGATAAAATTGGGAAGATTAGAGCATACCGCCAGCCGCGTTCATCAAAAATGTATTAGGCTTAAAAAACCTTAACATAATGCTACATATATAAGTCGATACAGAGTCTGCAAGAGGAGCATAATGTATTTAAGCAAGCCTCGGATTTTCCTATAACTCAATTTGTAGCAGCTGTGAATGAGTTTAACTTGAAAGTCTAATGCATCGCACTTAAGTGTTGTTTTAACTACAGTTTCTAAAAATAATTAGGTCACCACTATGTTTTCATAAAAGACGATTATTGAGGTCCATCCTTACGGGTGAATGGTGGGCTTTTACAGGTTTCGTGGGTTTTAGTACTCGCACCGACCAACCAGATGTATGAACATAAACTAAGCAAAAGAAGTTAGTAAGGATCGTAACAGGTGTCGTTCTGTAGTTTCTGCCTAGCCCCATGAGAAGAAGGCGTGAGTTTATGTATGCATGTGTGTATAACGCAATCATAAAAATAATAAATATCCTTTCCTATTATTATATAACATTACTCAATGTCCAACCTGTATCACTTGACGTGAATGTAGGCGCAATTTGAAAATAGATGTATTATAAATTATTGGAAATTAAATCCCTAATTACAATATAATGGCGACGCGGTAACTCCTTAAGTCGTGACGTTTGAATTAAATTTTATTTGATGTTTACGTACATAAGAGGTCGCTAGAACCTCCGTTTTGTAGCGGTTCCAGCTATTAACGTTATCAGAGTTATGTGGGCCCGTTACCGGTGTGGAAGTGGTTTTATTACTTGCTTACAGAACGGTTAACGTGCGGAGACTTGAGTATCATTTTTGGTATCACCGTTGGGGTTTTGTGTCCTCCGTAGTATTAACTTGAGGTTTCTGTGGGTTATTGCTTGTAGGCACTAAGCATTATGACCTTAAAGACGTTCACTGCTGAAATTAGGCTTGAAATGGTAGGTGCTTGGCATGAAAGAGTGCTGCTGTTATATTGATATTCACCGAGATTTTTAGTACTTTCCCAGAAGAAGATAACTAAAGGGATAAAGTGACATTTTATATCAGCGATAAACAATCAATCTGCCTAGTCTTTTCCCAACTAGGTTGGGGTTGACTTCCAGTTTAACTGGATGCAGCTGAATACCAGAATTTTACATGGAGTGACTGCCTATTTGACCTCCACAACCCAGTAACTGGGTAATACGATACCCCTTGGTAAAACTGGTTGTCAGACTTTCGGGTTTCTGTCTGACGACCCGTAACGTCTGTCAAAGATCCACGAATGACAGCCGGGACCAAGGATTCTCGGTATGTGAAGATGATCACCCATCCCTTCACCTGATGGATCGCTGCTATGTAATAATAGCCGAACGGGTCCGTGCGGCTGTTATTATTTAAGCAACGAGGTCCTCCATTATATCGGCGATAATTTAATAATACATCTATGGCGATAACGATGATGGAGATGTCATAAATGTCCCATAGATTGTCCATAAATCTCTGACTTATGCTAACGAAGAGCTTACGTCAATTGTTGTTGAAAGTCGTTGTAGGATATGAAATGCTTTAAAAGCGATTTTATCTACAATGTAGAACTTTCCGTAACTACCTAATTTCAGCAGGACTAATTGTGAAAGTTATCTGTGAAAGTGGAAATTCGTGGAACCACTTTTACTATCGTATTCCGACGTCGATTTTGATTGACATTTAATTAACTTCCCCTTCAAAATACTGAAAATTATACCAACCTACCACCAAATTACAGTAAATTTTCTTCACGACAGGACTTATCGACCATTGTTTTCGTTTCCGTATTAAAATGGTTGTATACGAGCGTACTCAACCTTGAAATAACTTTTATTTAAAGATCAATAAAAGCTAGACAACAAATAATATTTTTCGTATTTTGCCGTAACCAAATGTTAACATTAAATTCTTCTATCGTGCCGCTATGATCTACTCAAATATCCGTTTATTTCGAAACATTTGCCATTCAGAAGATTGATAATATGCATTTATATAAGAAAGTCAAAAGGATCGGGGTGTGCAGACTTCAAAACAAAAACCCCTTGATTCTGAAGTTGATTACATTTTGTAGTTTCTCCCTTGCCATGGGAAAAGCTAACTCGCTTATTTTGCTGTGCCCGACAGGGTCCATTATGATCATATTATAAGTTTACCATCTAAGAATACCTACATGTGGAATGCAATAAAAGTATTGAGTATTGCGTATTGAGTAAAGATGAGAGGTATCATGCACTAACTCTACTCGTAAAAAGGTACCTACGTATTAGGGGATAATAAGTTAGGTACTCAACAATATTTTGGTTGTGTATCTCCCAGAATTCCTGTTGGATATAGTATATCAAAAAGTCTAAAGTTATCAATCTACACCAGCATCAGAAATGCGATGCAAGCAAAATTGGGAGGCGGACCGTGTAGTGTAGTTATTTATCACGTCAGCGCAAGCCTGTTAAAAATAGAAGACTAGCTGACTATCTAGGATAGCCTAGGTCCAACAGCGGATGCTAATTGGATGGTGATACTGAAAATAGAAGCGGAAGAATAAAATTCGAATATACAACGTGGAGACGACAATACAACAATAAATGAAAACACTGGCAATACTAATGCATAGGATCGGTATTTAGGATCGATCAAATAAATCCTAACATTCAAATTAAAAAAGCGATTTTTTCTAACAAACTAAATAGTAGTGATGGACCGACTATGGGTTTTGCCAATCTTTGATTAGCTATAGTAACTAACCTATTAGGTACTCATTCATTTAATTTAATTGCATTTGACATTTTGTTATAATTTTAATTCTATGACCTATATAATTTGTACCAGCCTATTTTATTTGCATTGACATTTTATTTACTGTATTGCGTTCATTTTGTGTATTGTTGTATTCTGTTGGCAGTATTGTGGAATTTTATAGAATGTGTTTTATGTAATGTGCTTATGGGTTTTGCCTGAATTAAATGAATTTTATTTTTATTTTATTTTTTTATTTATTGGAGATCTTTGATTTAATTTTCGTATGCAGGCTGGAAACCTCATTAGATAATATAAGCAGTTTAATTTATTATTGTATTGTCGCCTTCACCTTGTATAGAATGAACGATCAACCTACCAAATGTATCTGATGAAAGTGTAAACAAACCCTGTTTAGGTTCAATTCGTATGCAATCCCTCATTAAAGGGAATTAGTAACACGCAGTCATCTGTATTTATTCTAGCATAAGGCACTCATGGGTTGCAGCTGAAAATCAGCGTCAGGTACCCTTTGTGTTGTCATCTGACATTATGCTGAGCTGAGGCCCTTTTGGCATTATAATCATTGTTTTCTGTTTTTGTATTTTTCTGCTGTAATGCCGATAAACGCATTTTTCTTTCTTTCTATTTAGCAGGTTTCAACTTTATATCTCATTACTTTTTCCTATGATTATTGTTTGAATAAAATGATTAAAATTGTAATAATTTAGGTTGGGAATCAAATTAACCTCAATTGTCAAATGAAAAACATCTTGAAGGCGATTTAAAATTAGAATTTCAGGTTTAAGTATTTAAATACCTAATCAAATCAAATCACTCAATTTGATCTATTTGTTTACATTTTCATTAAATACTTTTGGAACAAATCATAGGTTTTGCTATGACGAGAAAACGAATTGCAATATTCCTCAGTATTGCATTAAGTTTGGAGGCTCCAGGAGCCTTGGGACCACATAATTTCCTCGGCAATATACGGTTCAGCACATATCTGCCTATGCCTTTGAGAATAAAGGCGTAACGTATATGCAGCTCGAAGCTCGACACAGTGGGGCATCGAAATCCATTTAGTGGTTGAATCCAAGATTAGCTCGCTACAGCTATACGTGTCTATAGCTTGCATTGTGACGTATGAGAAATTGTGTAACATATAGATACTACACAAAAGAACATAACATCACGCCTGTATTCCCCGAAGGGTAGGGCAGAGGTGTACCTATAGTACACCCACCTTTCGCCAGTTCTGTTTAAGTCCTATGTAATAGGGGGCGAGCCTATTGCCAGGTATTCTATACGTGTAAATGGGGTGTAAATCATAACTGCGAAGTTCATTACCGCGATGTACGTTACAGCGAAAGTTTACTATCGCGAAGTTCGTTACAGCGAAAGTTCATTACCGCGATGTACGTTACTGCGAAAGTTTATTATCGCGACGTTTGTTGTTGCGAAAATTCACCCCATTGCGATGTATGTGATGTAGGAGGGTTGCTGATACTGGTGATGGTGGAAATATTATGTTGTTGGTTAAGACTAATAAATGAATAAAAATTGGAAGCAATAATAATAAAATAAATCCAAAATAATGACAAGTTCAAAGAAAGTAAACTTCGATTTGTGTTGAAAACTATGATCGTTTCTGGACATTTTGGACAAATAAATAATCTTATCTTATCTTAAAAAAATCATACTTAAAAACCGAATAAAAATCTTAAACTCACTGACACGCACAGCCTAAACGGCTGGGTCCAGAAGCATGAAATTTCGTACAAGAGTTCCTTATATACATATAACAAAATTGAGCACTAAGGGTGTATTTTTGAAAATTCACTCCTAAAGAGGTCTAACAACGGTATACCTACCTATCATTTATATATTTAATAAATATTTTTTATGGAAGTTTGTTTTTTTTGCCGATGGTAAAACACAACGGGCTCACTAAGAGAAAAGATTTGTATTTTTTTTTATAATGAATAAACTGGAAAAGTAATGGACATATTTAAAAAAATCTTTCACCAGTAGAATGGCTATATTATCACTGACTAACAGGCTATAATTTATGAAGATATACTATAAGGGCTAAGCCGCTGGCGGCAACTAGGTTATAATATGTAGCAAGAAAAATATATTCTATGTTTTCTTCTTTGACCTAGATACCTTTACAATTCTTCTTTTGGGGACCTTTGAGATTCGAACCCAGGAGGATCACATTTACACTTTCCTTCCCTTCAAGGTTGGACACAGGCCTCCTCTCGGTGAGAGGGAGAAGGCCGTAGTTGGTAGATGTCACATGTCTTCAAATTTTGCTTGCACTGTTTTGAGAGCAATGGTGATGAAATCTATTAAACAATGTAATAGCGAATCAATTTTCACGCCTTCCCCGTAAGGCCTAGGCCAAATATTTTTTGATATTCGGATAGCTCATGACCTAAAGAGCCATTAAGAATATAAAAAAAATCTTAATAAAAAAAAAACACGTGATTTCGTGGGTTAACGCTAGTAATTATACAATAATTTAGAGAATTTTTGGAATTAACCCTGAGTTAGCAGTTAACTCCGAGTTACCATGAACGCGCAAGTGGGCCTAAGTAAAATAATGCGATTACTTAATAATAATATTTTCATTTCTTTTATTTTCCGGTAGGTAGATGTTGTACGAAGTCTTTTATATCAAAATAATTTATATTCTTTTTTGTGGAGGAGCGTCGTTTTATGATCCCGTGGGAATATCTGAAAACATTGGAGTAGGTACTTAGGACGAAATATGGCTGAAAGCAGTGTTTTGATATGTCTGTAAAGTTTTTCTATTTGGTTGTTCTTTTAAGACTTATGTTAGCGGAGGCAGTAACACGTTGGGGACGTCAATACGACAAAAAAAATTACTTCGTATGCCGATCAAACTAATGACATCCGTAGTCAACAACAAAAAAAACAATCAAACACATAATAGTACTTAGTCACATAAAGCCAGTCGACTGATTGGCAAAACCCATAATCTAGGTATTTTATGGTTTCGTAATACTAGGAGTATGTACTATTATTGTCAGTATTTTCATTTATTGTCATCCCCACATGGTATATACATACGTATTCTAGTTTTATTAAGAATATACATTCGCGGCCAGTGAATACACCCTAATCTTCTATGACAGTAGCACATGATCAAAATCCATTCATAGCACGCAACGCTCCCGAATTATATGAAAACACATGAAACCCGCCAACATTGTTTCAGAATTCATTAGCATATATAACACTGATTATCATATTTCAACAGCAGTTCAGTGGAATCAGTTCAGCGGCTGAAATCATAGCACACGACATAACGAGTCAACGCATTATGATTTTCATTTTAATTATATTGAAACTCAGACCATATCGAGCACTTGTGCACCAACCCGCACTGGGCCTGCATGGTGGATTACGGCCCACTCCTTCTGGCAGAGAGGAGGGCTGTGACCCAGCAGTGGGCAGTTATAGGCTGATTATGCATGAGGTCACTGTCGATTAAGGTGCAGAATAAAAATGTCTGCCCAAGAAAGTGCGCATTCTAATAGGGGACGCGATGGAAGGAGGTTCCAATATGGATGTGGATACGAGTAGGAGAAAGAAAAGAAAATATGATTTATGGATTGTGTGTAAGATGATATGTCAAGAAAGGGAGGTGGGGTGACTACTAAGATGAAGGGCAATGGAGATGTATAGAAGGAGACGAATATGTAGCGCGGAATTCAAAGAAATTGGGATACCAGCGAATCCCAATTTCTTTGACGTCAGCGCTGCATATGGAGCAGAAGGATTTTCTCTTCTTAGCGTGTCGATAGAATAGTCGATGGATGATAATAAGGGAACTTTATATTAACAAATGTTATTCTCACCGCTCCACTGCACCACATAAAATTAATATTCCGTGACCAGACCCGAGCAAAGTTAGAACTAATGTAAATGCCGTTTCCCCACTTTCGTTTTAAAGGAACTTCCTATATTTCGGCACGCGCCCGGCGAACACGTTTTGTCCTTTATTCCTGGAATTAGTGACGTAATAAAGGGGAATATTCCAGAAATTCTGGAACGGAAACTCTTCTGTGTAAAGGTTTGTTCGCGTAAATTATCTTCATTGTTTTGTTAGGGAAAACTATGAGGCATCGTCGATGAATATCGGAGATTTCAAGTTTTTTGCCCCAGTCATATAGTTTAATAGTTATTTACTCAAAACAAAGGAAATTAGTACATGGTAATAATGCAGCACTATATCTACAAAGTGTAGTAGTCTCTAGTCCTAGTAGAAGCTAGGTTATGAAAAATGATTCTTAACAGCACAGGTTGTGTTGAGGAGAAACAGTCGGATCCCCTAGACTCTAGGGGACGTTTCTTATTATCCTCTAGGGCCTAGAGTATAATGACGTAAAGTTACATAGTGGTTGTTATGTTACTGTTACAATTTCAGAGAATTGAGTTTCACAATTTGAAGTTTAAGGTAAGTTTAATTTTAGGTTAAAATAAGTTCAATTTTAAGTTAAGATAAGTTTAATGGTAAGGTAAGGTAAGGTAACACATTATTTTACCAGTGTGTCTGGTGTTTCATGAATGTGAAGTGTGTGTGGGTATTTTTACCCGACTCAGGCGACGCAAAAAGGAGGATTATGATTTTGATCGGTATGTATGTTCATCTGTTCCCTCATAACTTCTAAACCACTTATCATAATTTGACCAATGAGGTTATCGTTGGAAGCGTCTTGATCGTCCGCTTGTTATATGCTATATTACGTAACAATTGACAAGACACACAACAAGACTTCACAGACAGACAAATTAAAAATCTGGAGTCACGCGTAATCTGTTCAATTTATACCCTAACATGTTGTGTGACTCCGGATTTTTAATTTATCTGTCTGTGATGTTTTGTTTATACCTATTTAGTTGGCGTTTTTGTCGTAGTTGGGTTTTAGTATTATAACTTTTTTTTTTGCTCACCGCTTATTGTGTTACGAGTTGTTCAGTTTCGGCAGACTTATTTTGAAGTTACGATTGCAGAATCCTTTTGCATTTGTAGTACCTACGGTAGACCGCAGATTTGACACTTTTCGATTATTTTGATAAAGACGAAAAACGGCCCAAGAAAATGAAAAATCTCTTAGCAAAAGATGAGTCTTAACGTGGACGTTCCTATAAAACGTAACTTAGTTTATATTTAAGTGGGAACATTGCAGTTAAATGATTACGAGCTTCATTCTAAGGCTTCAACACGTGATAATATAAGTACCTATCCAAACTTTGTTGGGGTCGACTTCGATTCTAACCGGATGCAGTTGATGAATACCAAAATTTGACATGCAGCGACTGATTTTCTGACGTTTACAATTCCTTTGCCACCTTTTGAACACATACAAAAAGCGAAGGATCTTTTTCTAGGCGCAAAAAGGTTTAGATAGCACTGCCTAAACCGCTGGGTTTTGGTAAAACGTAAAATTATGCACAAGAGTTCCTTATTTATCGAAGGTGAGCACTTTGGAAGGATTGATAGAAATTTATCGCATAAAGGCGACTGTTATACAAACTTTCACCCCTATTTAACCAAATAGGGGGTGAAAGTTTGTATGGAAGTTCGTAATTTTTCCTATCGGGCAGATGACTTGTTAATAATTATGAAAAAAACACTCACTCCACACGTGCACGCTCCACCCCCGATGCTTCTCCTCGTCGCTATGCCCCGCGGCCTGCATGGGTGACTCCGCCCCCTCGGACTCCGGCAAGGTCCTCCAACGCTTCAGCAGTTCCTTGGTCTTGTCCTTCGTCTTGTCACATGCCTGACGCCAGTTCGTGAAGTACTTCCGAGAGACCTTCGGACTTGATAGCGACGTGGACTTTGAGTCTTGTCTGACGACAAAATTATTCGATTAGTTTATCTTAAATAGGTAAGTACTGTCAGGGACAAAAATATTTAAGCACTTAGTGTTGTTTGACAACTATTTTCTCATTTACATTTATTGAAAATTGATAAAATAGTCAGACTAACGCTAGGTACAGACCTAGCATTAGTCTTTGTACATCCAAAGGTACAATTCGCCTATGTATGGCTAATTGTACCTATAACATTCACACACACGGCGATCAATCCCACTTTTGAATTTTTCATACCCGGTCTGGGCCCGCGTGGTGGATTACAGCCCACTAACTCTCTAAAAGAGGAGGCCTGTGTCCGAGCAATGGGAACATTATAACCTGATTATGCTATACCGATTTTGGCCTTGACTATACATGACATTGTTTGGTATCGTGTCTCGAAAAGCCGGTTATATTCTGATTGTATTTTAATTTTAATTTAATTGCTTCTTGACGCGTTGGAGATAAGCACACTTTGTCACGCGTCAACGATCTGTGTAGATAGCAAGTGTACCTACTCAAGTAAGTAAGTTATACAAAACAATATTACAAAGAATAATTCAAGATCTTTATTTGTGAACGTCACGGCAGTGTGTTTGTGTTGTTGTATTGATTTTTCCCTTGTGAATATGTAAACAGGTAGTGACAATGAAAAACGCTCAGCAGTAGGCAATATTTTCACGTATATTTGTCGCTACTGACAAATCGGCCAGCGATCACTTCCAGCCAACGAAATGTGTTGTATGTTGTGTTGCAATTTACGATTCAATGGGTACTGCAGTAAAAACTTATGTAGTACCTATGGCCAGGGACGTTTATGTGCGTCTCCTTGAACAAAGAAAATAAGGAGATACTTGTAAGGTTTACTACAGAGACATAGTCATAACTTGCTTGCGAACTAAGAAATAAAAGAGCGTCGTTACTCTAGTTTCGTCTTCATCCCTTCGTTACCCACACAACACTAAGAACCATTGTGCACACACGTTTTTTCGGCGTGAAAATCTACGGTTTATTTGCCATGTGGGCACGGTCGGTCGTCAGTGTTGAATGCATCGGTATGGAAGTTTGTTGACGACACGACAGCACTACGGCACGGCATCTTCGCATCGTTTGCCGTGTCATATTATTACGCAAACTCACACGCTCTTTGTGGTGCGGCTAGCGCGCCGTACCGTATAGAAACCGTGCCGTGTACAACTGGCCTTACTCTTCATCTCATCTTGATGACATCTCTACCCTCTAAAATTCCGGAACAGCAGTAAATTCTCGTATTGTATGTGATTTTCAATGCATTGTTTTGAACTGTAGTAAATCCTGCTGGAATCTGCTAATAAATCATAAAGTTTAACAGCCAAACTGTGAAACTATGGTATAAAGATTAAACTAAACTGATTACGAATACTTCTAGTCACGAAATATGCCAGTTATTTAGGGCTTGCTGCTAAATACGTAAGTCATCGATCATCTGGCTAACATGATGGATTACCCGATAGGTACCTCTCAATTAAGGCTTTCTAACCCCTTTATTATGTTTCTGTTGATGTTATCGGTGATTTTGGGCATCTATATTAAGTTTAGTTATTGGTTGAAAATTAACGCGGAAGTATAGAGTTTTGTACAATATGTCACCGTAAGGTTGTGAGAGCAGTTAGTTTATTTTATCGGTATTGTTTCCGTTAGATTATAATCTGTTGAAAAATTGTGAAACCAACCGCGCGCGAGCCGAGCGAGCGAAGCGAGTGCCGCGGCAGCGGCCGGTGAGCGCTACTTCCAAGTTGCTCGCAGCTTGACAAGCTATTTAGTATTAGTGCAAGGTGCGTTACGCAAGCACAGTTCACAATTTGTCGGTTTCCCAAGAATAATTTAAATATAATGCGTTAAATTGTAAATGGTTTGATGCAGTTCACAATTTTTCGACGGTTTATAATCTAATGGAAATGATACCGATAGATTATAAACTAACGAAGTTCATAACTATATAGGTACGGTAATATACAACGTGGAGAAGACAAGACGCCAATATGCATACGAGTATTTTGGAACTATTACATAAATCCTAGGATCGAAAAAAATAATCATACAAACTAAAGTGATGAGCCGACTATGGGTTTTCCAACCTTTGAGTAGCTATTGACTAAAATATCTTTGAATTAAATTATATACGAAGTTTAATTTATTGTTGTATCGTCGTCTCCACCTTAAGTAACAGAAATTAAAACAGCTCTTTTAACTTTTCATAGCTGTAACATGAGATGTTCTTTGGAAATGTTTCAGTGATAATGAATGAAGAACTTTATACTCTTTCGCCGCCATCTTGGTTCTTTTGAGTCCAGTCTGCTCAAATATCCAGGTTACATTTGAAATATTCGCCGCTGGTGGGGCTCGAAGGAGCATCGATGCATATTTCAAAGGAGACTAGAACCGTTTTCCTGATATACAGGAGCCAACCGTGCTATCAAGTATTACGAGTTGCTTGTCGGTTTATGACCGCCTAGTACCTTTGGGTCCACAAGGTGCCATATTGTACCTGAATATTTGATTCTAATCTCAAAATATACTGATGTAGAAGATTAAGGGCGGATTCGAACAAACATGAATAAATTTTATCCGCGGAATAAGCCTTCTCTTACGAATAAATTTTGATTTTTTGACAGATTCTTCATACGAAAACTGTCAGAAGTAAATCTTATTCCGCGGATAAAATTTATTCCTGTTTGGTCGAATCCGCGCTAAAACAATCAACAGATACCTACCTGTCTACGTTGCAGAGTTTATTTTGAGCCATTGTTAGCCATAATCGTTCTTTTTTTTTTTTAGAAACACTATGTACAGGGTTATTGGTTATGTTTCGGCAACCCATTATGTGGAAAAAGGAGGTCATTTACAAGCAAATTACCCCTTTTTATTCCTATACAAATGTCAAAAAATTTCGAGTCATTTGACATTTTATGTTTTTATTTCATACATTTTGAAATACATAATGTGAAATTACTCGAAAATGGTTGACATTGTCAATATTGACATAGGAGTCATGAGGGGTTTTTCCCCTTAACGGATTGCCGACATATAACCAATGACCCTGTATATAGCGGTTCCAGCTTTTTGTGAGTAACTACTTGCTGCTTTATATCGAATAATGGTATAGACACAAAAGAAAACATTATACCTAGCTCTCTAACATCTCTTTAGAGCTATCACTCGCTCTGGAGAGTCTCCTCTCCCGTCTCAAAGCCTCATATTTGTTGGGAGTCTTCTCTGGTGGTAGCCTCAGTGCCTTGTCGCATTTACTGTTTCAGCGGGAGTTCTAATGACCTAATGATGAAGTATAGATAAAAGAAACATCATACCTACCTCTCTAAAGTGTCTTTAGAGCTATCACTCGTCCTGGAGAGTCGCCTCTCCCTTCTCAATGCCGCATCTTCACTGGGAGACTTCTCTGGTGGTAGCCTCAGTTCCTTATCACATCTACTGCTGGACCTGGAGGTCTTGCCTTCGTCTCCACTGTCCCTCTTCACTGCTAGCTTCACGGGCGACAGGCTGCCGGGCTTGTCATGCTTCTTCACCTCCATACTGATGGGTGGGCGGCCGTCATCGTCGTCTGCCTGGAAAAAAGAAAATGCATAAGAAAGATCTTCCTTTGTCCTGATTTTGATTGGGATCAGCGCAGTAGGGTATGTACATACTTGTTTCCATATCGCTATTTGCCGTCATCTCCGAATTACTCCTTCACTAGTGATATTATCATGTTTGACACTAATAACAATATTAGTTACCTATACCAAATTTTTATATTAAGTACTATGTACTTCCTTTGTTTGCGAAGCAGCGATATCTCTACTTTGAATTTCATGCCTACACACTGGTACATTTATTCATACTTCACGATTTGCCTAAAGCCTCGTGCAGACTGGCGCGACGCGACGTTGTGACGCGACACCGGCAAATGTTCTACAGTGAAGTTTTGTTAGAAATTGTGCGCCAGTCTGTACGAGGCTTTATGCGTAAGGGGTGCCTCGTACACAGTTTGAGTAGTTTTCTCAGTAATTAATTGACCAGTAGCAAAAGAGGAAAATAGAAAAGAGCAACCTTGCTGATGCTGTTATAATTTTTGCATTGAAAAGAAAAGTCTCATTACCTATTCATTTTATATTTGATTATTTTCAGAATAAATACAAACGAATTTAAACGAATTTAAATATATATTAAGCATAATTTGCAGATAAAACCGATAGGTATAATAATAAATAACATGTGGTGATACAACCAACTATTTAATTCAGCGAAATAATAATTAACAGATCAACAATTAATTTAAAATGTACACCATGTTATTTCAATATTATGCTTTCATGAGATAATTTTACAAAAATTAAGCGCAGGCCATTTTGTATAAAATTAAAACGTAATGTTTTAACTTTGCTACTTTTGACGCCATTTAGGTATGTATTTGATTTCAAATAAGCAGCAGATAGCATTCCGGAACAGCGGTATCATTAAATCAGATATCAATTTACCAATGAAGGGAAAAAAATATTAACACATCATTTTTTTTTAGTTTTCTGACGATGGAGCTTCCAATATACAGGAATGTTAGGTTAGGTAGGTTTATTATTTTACGTATGAAAGTTACATTTAAGACGAATATGTCACATTAAAAAAAACTGGCAAATACACACTACAATAAAAAATATGAATTTTTGAAGTTCCATCGTCGGAAAACTCAAAAAAATTACAAAAACAATATAACTCGAAAACTACAAAAAATTGCGGAACATACATGATGGGGTATTTTCGAATACCCCTGGGTATGAGGAATCAGATTTTTCTTTTGGACGTCACTATTTGGACCATCCTGTACACCTAACTGTCACTGCTGATAGGTATTTAACATTAACATGTTGGTGAAGTGAACCCATATTTTCCGCTACCAAAAAACCGCTCAACGAGTCTAAAGAACTAAACCAAACTTCCAAAACTCAAGGAAAAGATACATTGTTAAATATAAGACTACCCTCATAAATATACTTTAGTCTATCTAAAGGGACATCTAACGATACCTAAGATTATCGATGCGAGAAAATCTTATCGATACTTCCAATAACTCATAAGCTATCTAAAATAATGAGAGACACCCTTTTTCTATACGATCGGGTTTTATATTGTTTTCTTCTACCTTTTTATTTACGAAAAAATATGTTAAGATACTATCCAACTAAGTAAGGTACCTAGGTTGTCTCTACTTCTCCCTTGAAATCCATACAAAAGTTGTCTTTTTAAAAGATCGCTTTTAGCGATATTGTGACAAGTAAAATCTCTACATTTGTATCTGTAA
Organism: Eupsilia transversa; assembly: GCA_914767815.1. Taxonomy (NCBI): domain Eukaryota; kingdom Metazoa; phylum Arthropoda; class Insecta; order Lepidoptera; family Noctuidae; genus Eupsilia; species Eupsilia transversa. The sequence continues at coordinate 6,155,498 of OU611893.1, read as the reverse complement.
TTTATATAATAAACAGTATTATATTCTATCATGTAGGGAGTTCGTCGTTTGCCACTTTGCCATACATTTTATTTCAACAAAATGTTATAATTTTAAAGCATCGCATTAAAGCAGGTGGTACAATCCCTAAAGACTTTTTCATAAATTAGCATAAATATTCACAAAAAAGCTAAATCCTCTGAGGTGTAATAAATTTCACAGCTAAACAGAGTAAAGACAAATCATAAAACAGGAAAAAATCAAAATTTACAGGGAACTCTAGTGGAAGAATGACCAAATATTATTAAAAAAATAACAAATTTTGGTTATGTAAAAGATGTTAGATTTTATTGAAGGTTTTTAAGAATGAAACCTTTTTGGAAAAGGTCAAGTGTTGTGGAAAATAAAAGGTGGACTTAGGGCGGATTCAACCAAACAAGAATAATTTTTATCCTCGGAATAAGATTTACTTCTTACATTTTTCGTATGGACCAACTGTCAAAAATTTAAAAAAAATCGGAAGAGAAGGCTTATTCCACGGATAAAATTTATTCCTGGTTGGTCGAATCCGCCCTTATCTGTTAAAAAAGCTGTCAAATATACAATCAATTTACCAACATTTTTGACAAGTTTGACAGATTGCGACATGAATGTGACGTTCTTTAAGTACGAGAATTGGCCTTCTGGTCATACGCGCACGTACAATATTTTTGACCTCAATGACGTTTAGATAACTTGATAGGTTCAGTGTCCAAGCCTCCGAGCAATTGTCTGTCTACTCTGCGGGTAGCAGATCCAAATCCTAACACAAATTATTTTTTTATTAGTTTATCCTGTATTGGTGTTTCTGCACATAGGGCTAGTCTGTAAAATTTATATCATCCACCCTGCAAGTAAAATCCTTTAGTAAGTAATGAAAATAATCTCAAGCGCAAAACAAATGAAAGAAGAAACGTTATCAATTTCCTTCTCAATCTGAATGCTTGTGCGAATTCGTAGATAACCATCTCTAGTTTACTCATAGAACATCAGATACCACTGACATGAACTGTAGCAGGAAATTGGTATGCCTAATCTTACATGCAGATTAGTTAGATCTTCGTAGATGAATGCCTTTGCCATTTAGCTGCATGTAAATGTGCATTAGAATGTGCTATTATTCATTGCTTTAGAAGTCGAAAGCAGATTTAAAGCGTGCTTGATTCTCAAGTCAGGAAAATGAGATGCACTTGGAGCCTTTATCAGTGACCAAACCAAGGGTGAATTTCACCAATGAAATGAAATTAAACACGATCAGTACATTTTAACTGTGGCGGCATCTACAACGCCACATGCGAACTACGCGTCAAATACCTGACGTTTTCACACTAATCCTGCATCGCGCAAGCAGAGTTTACCGCGTGGCGAGTTTATCAACGACAACCCGGCATCAATCGTCGGGCCGTTGCCCGCCAGACACAACACCCGTCTGGTCGGAGGATCCTCCATTTTCTATAGAGGTGAGTGAACTTTACAGCCTGTTCCTCATACCACTAAATTGGTGACCCTGACGTGATGACACTGACAGTTCTTGAACGCGGTTTAAATGTACTGATCGCGTTCAGCTTCATTGGTGAAATTCGCCCTAAGTGTAAACCTAGTGTGTAGTGTGTACCTAGGTGTAAAGTACATAGTTCTGCTTCTACTTTTGCTAACTGACTTGTATTCTTTTTAGTACGAGCTATTCTTATATACTCCTAGATTGTGCTGACACAAGAAAAGCGGGTACTAAATAAAATCAGCTGCAAAATGTTGGATATACTTTAATCCTTGGGGGAATAAAGCTGAAATGTGAGTATAATTCAAAGGAAAAGAAGAGAGATTTTTGACGAAGTAAGGAACGGCATACATTTCTCAGAAAAATTTACTCCTGCAAAGTTAATTATAACAAATGTAACATCCCAGTTGATATAAACAGGAATAACAGAGAACGTGTCTCTTTTATTACAAGCTGTTTTATTAAAATAATAATATTCGTGGGAGGCCAGATTGTGTACTGAATTATTGATACCTGACGTCGTGTCAGTGTCGGTCGAGTCACGTGGGAATAGGGGACCGACGTGTTTATGCCATGGAGTAGACAGTAAATGGAAGACTTATTTCAACGTTGTGGGGTCATATAACATTATATTTTGTTTCAGGAAAGTGGCGAATTTGGGTTTCCGCTGCTGGTATTGCTATCAATATACAGTCACTCAAGATAACCTTATGCAAAGTCCCTTCTCATTTAAGTTGTAAAGCATTTACTAGCTCCTGTATTTATTTATATAAAGGCTTACCGACTAAATCTTTGTCAACCCATGAACCCACAATCTTTGTCACATTATAGATCTCGCATGTATCTTAATTATATGAAAGCACAGCACAGCTAATTAACAGTAGCGTAATTGTACATAAAGGCTCCCGCAGACAGGCACGACGCTATTCTGGTGTAACAATTTCTATGAAAACTTCACGGAAATTTTTCTAGCGGTTTCTACCGGTGTCAAGCCTGTCAATCATTACCAGTTTGTCGTTTTTATCGTTTCTCTGTCGGGTATTATTTCAACGCGAGTGTGTCACGTTATCATTCCATTTCCAAAGGATTCTGTGGGGTATACCTTTATGGTAGGCATGGAGGCATGAGATTTACAAAGGTTGTATAAAAATACAGCGACAGTGACCTAGTTCCTGTGAAACGTTGCCTCACATTGCATTTGTTCTGATTAGTAATTAATTATTTTTTGGGCGAATGTGGTATGCTCGGTTATGTGTCCAAAATAATAGGGATTTGGGTGGTACCTGATTCTGATTCTGCCTTGATAAGTCGGTGAAAAGGATTAATTCAACAAACGTTGGCCATTCCTTTGCAAGACGCGATATTTATCAGAGCAACACAATCAACACCACATCAGTCTGTATTTAATTCATGCAAAACCACACATTATTACGTTGAATTTTCTCAGAAATCGAGCCTATTTATTACCTGACTACGGCGAAGCAAAAATTAGGCTCGTATGTATGTTCATCTGTTCCCCCATATCTTCTAAACTACTCATCATAATTTGGTGGTTATAAATTGAACAGATTACTTGTGACTCAGGATTTTTTATTTGTCTGTCTGTGATGTCTTGTCCATATCTTTCTGTAATTGACTTTTTGTCGTAGTTGGGTTTTAGTTTTTATTACTTTTATTTTTATTTGACCAATGCTTTCAGTTTAAAAATGGTTTCAGTTTTCATTCTTAAGTTACATCTATTTTTTTTATTTTTTTTTATTTGGGAAAACAAACGGTTACACATTACATAATACAAATAGAAATTTAAAACTAAGGTAGAAATATAAATGTATAACCAACCGCATTTTCCACATAATATGAAAAAGTTAAACAAATATAAACGTAAACGTCGTGCGATTCAAATTACATTGAATAATAGTGAAAAGTAAAACTTAAATAAAAGAGAAAAAAAAAAAAAACAAACTTAAACTTATACAAGAAAAAAAAAAGAAAAATAAAGAAAGAGGTAAAAGGTAATGATGTTATTTTTATGGTTGTGTGCTGAGTCCTGCTATAACTTTAAGCGCAATACTTTTAAATTTACCAGCAGAAATAGCAAAGAACTCAGTGCTTTGAAATATATCATTATACTGCTTAGTAATGCGCCGTAGGGGTGCTCGCGAGCCTGCGTTTGACCGACAAGAAGTTACAGCAAACAGTGGTCGTGCGCGCACTCCTCGACATATTGTTGTTCTGGGCACTACATAACTTATTCTATTGCTTATATCTATACAGTCGTATGAATTATTACACAAATCAAACAGAAACATAGATTCCAACATTATACGTCTAGACTTAAGGTTTTGAAGTTTATACCTATTTAGTAAGTCGCTGTAAGATGCATAAGTACGAAAACAACGGAAATGCATGGCCTTCAAAAATTTGCGCTGAACTTTTTCTATCATGTTAGAATATTTGTCATAGAAGGGATTCCACACCGGAACCGCGTACTCTAACTGAGACCTGACCAAAGTTTTAAACAGATATAAATACGTATCAGGGCGTTTAAATTCCTGAGCCGATCTCATTACAAAGCCGTACATACGGAAAGCATTGTTAACAATTTTAGTAACATGAGCATCAAGATGGAGTTTGTCATCTAACAAAACACCAAGATCACGAACCATTGTTTCTCTTGCCAGATGTACATTATTCAATGTATATGCATGTTTTATTACCTTTTTGTTTTTAGTAAAACTAATGCAGTGGCATTTGGATATGCTCAATTTCAGTTTATTTTTTACGCAATATGCAGAGAATCTATCTAAATCTTCTTGCAAAAGTAAACAATCGCGTAAATTATTGATTGGTCTAAAATTTTTTAAGTCATCTGCGTATAGTAATAATTTTGAATTTTGAAAAGATGTACCTATATCATTGATAAACATGACGAACAAAAGAGGTCCCAGTATAGAGCCCTGGGGAACACCAGAAGTGACATTTTGGGCCGCAGAATTAAATCCATTTATCACAACTCTTTGAGATCTGTTAGAAACGTAAGAAGAAAACCACCTCAAAAGGTCACCACGTATGCCATTAAAGGCAATTTTACTCAAGAGCAATTGATGGTCCACTTTGTCAAATGCTTTTTGGAAATCCGTGTATATAGTATCAATTTGAATACGAGAGTCCATATTGTTGAATAAATAGTCAACAAAAGTTACCAGGTTAGTGGCAGTCGATCTTCTCTTGACGAATCCATGCTGTTGTGGAATTATAGTATTATGTAGAATAGGGTAAACATCCCAAAAACATCCCACAATCACAAAATCTAGAAGTGTTTAAAAGTTTGAAATGTATTTCGTAGATCAAGAATAAAACCTAAGTGACCCATTTGTAATGTTAGACGTACCTGCTCATAGTTATAATATAACATTTGTGCAGCTTGGATTATGTAATTGGATAAGTTTTCGGTGGGAGAGGAATGTTAGCTGGAGACGTTGACATGTGGCTGCAGCGACAGAGTTATGTTTTGGCTTGGTTTTGGTGCAGCAGATTGTTCAAATGTTTCTTTAGAAAGTTTTAATTATTATTACTGTGGTTGAGAGCAGTGTGGATAAAGGAAGACTTCCTTGTGATATATGGTATTGTTAAGTTTCGAGTAGTACATTATTACCGAGATATGTGAAAAAGGTATGTACCGAGGTATGTCTTTCAGGGCCCTATTTAATAAGAAATAATTGTCACATTTTCTCGACAGCTGTTGTTCAATAAAGAAGAAAATGTGTGAAAAGAATTGTCGTCTTCTCGCCTGTCACCTGTCGGTTTTATTAAATATGCCCCTGGTTGATTGAACTTTTTTCGAATTCAATTTAAGGCGAAGGGGGCAGTTAAGCCCGCGAAATTCAAACATACATCTTTTGTCATGGTCGTGAATCTTATTTTAATCAACATACAACCTGACACTGACTTGCAAATTGCAAAAAACGCAAGCAAAGAATTCCGCTGCCTATATTAGCGCATCCCTTTTAAGTGGAAGAAGGAGGTGAGGAAGGCCTTTTTATAGGTAAATTAAAATAAAACAACTACCTACTTTTTAGTGATCCATTTTCTCAAGGCCACAATAAAATTATACAGCAGATGTTCGCACGAGTTTAACTTTTATGATTGGGCGAGTATAATAAGTAAATAAGAACTCTAACATTTTCTTTTCTCGTACAAAAACACCCTGCCGCTATTAAACCATGGCAAGGAACAGATGTTCACTTTAGCGGCCATACACCAAACCGAAAATACACTCTATAGTTATAACATAATGTTCAATATGGAATGAAACGTAGTGTAGTAATGTCGACCAATCAGCATTCACTATTTAGGCTGATTGTATCCCTCGGGTAAGTTGGACTAACTTTGTCAAAGTCCGTTACTTAAAGTTCAAGCGGCCGACACTGAGGTTATCGATACTAAAAGGAAATTGTAGTCGTTTAAAGGAATTGTGTAGCTAGGAGATTAGTTTTATTTGTATTGTCTGTCTTTGTAATAAAACTAAGTTAAGTACTACGTTCAGACAGAGACAGAGTTTTATTTAAAATTGATTGGAACGTAATACGATTAAGCTAGATTTATAAGAGAACATAGTTGCAGCCCGCGGCTTATCCCACGTGGACCCTTATTCTTTTCTAAAATAAAAGTAAGCTTAAGTTACTCCTTATAACATCAGCCATCTGCCAGTGAAAGTCCCGTTAATATCGGTCCAGGCTTTTCGGAGATTAGCCGGAACAAACAAACAGACAGACCAAAAAATGTTGTAAGTAGGTAGTATCGCGGACACGCATATCTAACCACTTTGAAAACAAAATTCCGTGCACACGAAGATCACATGTTTACCGCCCCTTTTTTTTGTAGGTGAGCATTAGTATAGCGGCCGAGCGCTGCAAGCAGGAATAGTCCTTACGGTGTTCAGATTTGCGTGTCCGCGATAGTACCTACCGTATACAGTATGTTAACTAACAGAGGGCGTTCTCGTTAACCCGCAATAGTATAGCGTCCATACATGCCAGAAAAAATATTAAAATCGAAAAAAAAAAACTTTTTTTATTTTTTTATCATAAAATATTCACAAAAAATATTAATTTCACACATATTAATGTAACACTCTGTACACGCTCACTTGTTTTTCAGCTTGGAAAGACAAGTGCGACAAGTACGCGTGTACAGAGTGTTAGTTTTACGTATGAAATTAATATTTTTCGTGAATATTTTATGATAAAAAAATAAAAAAAGTTTTTTTTTTTCGATTTTAATATTTTTTCTGGCATGTATGGACGCTATACTATTGCGGGTTAACGAGAACGCCCTCTGTTAGTTAACATACTGTATACTTTCATATTATTATTTTTATTTAGTAAAAAGCTGTTATTCTGACATTACAAACAGACACTTAAACTGTGACTAAGTGCTTAGAAAAGGAGATCTATGCCCAGCAGTGGGACAATAACTGTTAAATTGACAATTACATTGAATTGAATAAAGTGACTTAACCGTATTTAAGTGTTGAACGATCCCAAAAATGATGTAGTTAGCCGTGTGGGTAGTCTCCAGATCTTCAGCGTAAATAAAGATAGATAAACATGACTCAGACTGATTGATAGAGAAAAAGTTGCTCTTTTACGTAGTATACAATATAACTCGAATTTGACAAAATGTCACTTAACGGCCTTTTAGTAAACGGACGGCAGTACAAAGAGTATGCGTCAAGACCCTGCGCCCGTGTTATGGCCGACGCCTCGCCGGGCGCGGTAGCAAACCAAGGCGTGCCACGATCGGTTCCTTCACTCCATACTATACGATAACTTTTGTTTCAACATGAAATCACCCTTAAAACAGCTAATTAAAGATAAATATTGGCGAAGTGTCGCATCACTACCAAAGGCATGTGCCTGTTTTGATTCGTTTGAAAACACGCCTACATGCGCCAATCATTGCGAATTTGCGAACTCGGCTGTATTACGCGACACCGGTAATTGTTCTACCGTGAAGTTTTCTTAGAAATTGTTTTGTTAGAGTTGCGTCGCGCCAGTTTGCACGAGGCTTTAGAATAATATAAAATTCAAATTGAAATTGCCAGGGACACGCGCGGCATTTTCAAAGAAGTATGTAAGCGTGCCGCAACTTGTGTTTTCAACTTGATCAAATGAATTCTTATTTCTTATCGATGTATACATTTGAGGCTTACTGTACACTTGGATGTTTGATACAAAAACTTCAGGCACTCAATACTGAACTTGGTATCCTATTGTTAAAAAGTCGGGGAAACAGGCCTTTGATTATAAAACATTGTAATTTATTCCCGCTTTCTTTTGAAGGGTTATGTTGTACAAGCACCTTATTAGGCATGCCCAATGAGGCATTCTTCGTTGTTCATTTTTCAGTATTAATTTTTAACACAGCTTTCAAATTATTTAAGCTTTACCTTGTATAATATTTTATGTAATTAAATTAATCCTTCTCTGTTTATTTACAAGCATTCTTATAAAATTACGGTAAAAGGTGAAATGTCTGTACATTTTATATTTTATGAAAACATGGCTGAAAGTACCTATTGGAAATAAAACCTTTTTAGTATGTTTGTGTTTAAGTAACTCTGTCCGTTCGTTTGTTGTAATTTGAGATAAATTTGGATCTCTAATAACCAGTGTAGGTAGTAAAACAAAAGTGGTCGTGTCAAAGTAAAGTCAAGGAAATCAATTGATTACTAAATTGATTACCAACTTAAATTCTCCGTATTTTCATTTCAAGTCCGTATTAGTCAGTTGTATGAAATGGCTGTAACGCCGCAAATTGACGTAGTGTGTCAATGTGGATGAGTATCCGTGGAGTTTCATAATATATAGGAACTTCCTACGCTTTGGAATGGGCAACTTGCTTCATCTTTGTGACTGGCCGACCCTATGACAATTCAAAAATACATGTAATTGGTTTAATTGAAATAAATGCTTTGAGTTTGATTTTATAAATAATTAAATTCCCTGACTGTGCTTACTGTATTTTTCTTTGATTTCTTCGCAAGCAAAACCGTCCTCAAAAGCTAGTGAGACATAAAATCCCTGGATATTTAATTCGAAAAATTAAGCTCTGAGCAAAAATAATAGGCTACTTCAATCTTAATATATCAAGTTTCTAATTTTGTTTCATTTTAACAAAAGGATTTTACAACTTAATTAAGTGAGTATTATTTTTTCATTTCTGTGATAATAAAATGTTACCGGCATGGAGTAATGAGAGAACTCGACGTCATTATATTAAAACAAGTTGCGGGTAGTTTTTACTTTTTGTGTAAAGAGAATATTTGTAGATTTCCAGATGCTGCTGTTTTAAATATGGAATGGACAATGACAAATCTTGCGCTCATTCTCTGTTCGTTTCGTTCCGGTAAAAGCAGACGGTCCACTTTAATATTTTTTTAACTCGAAGTAACATCTTAACAAAATGGATCAAAAGTGAAAAATTAATTCATTTAAGTGAACCGATGTTGGGTGTTGGTACTTCACATCTTTCACTCGCCTACCGAATATTCGTAAAATTACATGAAAGGAGTAGATGAACGTTCTATGTAATTTTGTCGGTGTCGTGTAAACCTTTTTCTTTATATTTTTTTATTTTATATTTTATTGATTTATTTTTATAAACCTAGAATGAAACAATAATGAACAGTCACTCGAGTGAACCATTCAGTCAAGTGAAGCGTCTGATATCAGTTTACTCTACTTACAAAGAAGCGCGCGCGAGCCGAGCGAGCACTACTCCCAAGTTGCTCGCAGCTAGGCATGCTTTATTTAGTATTTAGCGCAAGGTCGCAAGCAAGTTTGATACCAGTTCACAATTTGTCGGTTTCCCATGGATAGATTATAAACTTTCGAAAAATAATGCGTTAAATTGTAAATGATTTGTTGGAGTTCACACAATTTTTCGACAGTTTTTAATCTAATGTAAATAATACCGACAGATTATACACTAATAATATTATGCGGTGACAAAGACATCGTTGAGCTTATAGTTAGCTCGATAGTCATAGTCACGTCGCAATATACCAATTAATTGCAATACAATTATTAACAGCAATATCTCCGAATGGCCTACATTTGGCTCTATATTAGGTCCGTATCCAGAATATTCGATTGCCCTGTCCGTAACTAGGGGCCGAGAATAAACAGACCTTCCATTATCTTTATCGCACCGCGTGCTAGGAACATCGAATTTCTAATTATCTGGAGAATTCAGCACACGGAAGGTACCAGCATAACATATTATAGACTTGGTATATTCACACCGGTTATAGCCTGATCAGGTAAGTTTCACCCAGGCAAGTGTGACCCAGGTACAGTCGAAGCCATCTTTTAAGCAATTCTGGGGAAGAAGATAGCACAGCAGCTACTGTGGAAGAAAATAAGTTTCTCCGGAGTCGTGCTATCGTCAAAGTACTGGTGGGCACCGTTCCACTGGAGATCCTAGAAATATACTACATGTGCCTACTTACTGAGGACGGCCATCTTGTAGTTTTAGTCGGTAGATCAACAAAACTCTCCGCCGGGCTTAGACAACGCTTAGGGGTTTCCATGTGCATTTTCTACACGTTATAAATAGGTACTTTTAGACCAAATGCAACCAATTTCATACGAATGGAATCGGTGTCGGTTATATTGGATTATTTGTTTATTTATTTGTATATAAATTAAGTATGTTGAAGCTGTTTGTACTCCCCGTCACCTGTCCCTGAAGTTTCATTAGAAAACTAGCGTCAGACAGCATCTGCAGCATTTATGCTGAAATGAACCTTTTTGGGGTAGCTGTGAGGCCCACATTGTTGTTAAGACATTATTTTCACTTTTCTAATTTGTATTTTGTGTTTCACGAACTGTTATTCTACTTCATTCTGTTCTATTTGGTATATAAGTTCAAACCAGATATGTACCATTCAGGTATATGAACATCTGAGTTGAGATGCTATTAGCACTTTGCGGTCTCGGTTGCGAAACCATATCTCCGAGGGTAGGTAATATATGTATAAGCTAAGCTGACATATACTAAAGAGAGTACATACATAATATACTACAGAATCTTAGCCTGTTATCCGAAGCGTAAAGCGGATGTTTAGGTACTTACTATCTTTCATAAAGTCGTTTGGGTGGCTTGACAGATAAATCCTGTTACGAGGGTGTCGACCAAATCGTTTGAAAGTTATATTAAGAAGTTGGTTCGCTTAATTTCTAACAACAAAAGATACTCACGATCACCAAGTTGAATTGTTGAGCGTAACTTGGTGCTTCTTCTTAGTGTGTCGATGGCAAAATAAATAAATTAAATAATGCAATAACAATAAACAAAAAGTGCAAAGTGCAAAGTCGCTTTTTAAAGGAGTTTTGAAAACCTGGTGAAGATACACTAAAAAAGGATTTGTGGCAAATCAAAGAGGTAAAATGGGCTCATGGAGAGTAAAATATAGTTGAGATAAATATTTAACTGAAACTTCAACGCCATCCAGACGTTGTTTATACCTCCAGTCATTAGATAAACTTATGGCAAGTTGACAGGAGAAGCTGGTGAAATAATAATATGCTAAGCAAGTAGGTCAGACGGTTGACCTGAGGCCTCATCCAACATTTACGCTTATTGTCCTGTGTGTTCACGACACTACTCGGATTGGCCACAGGAATTATAACTAACAAAACATTGTTTATGTAAGATAACTAAGTCAATTGAAGTTTTATTAAGAATTTTGGAATAAAAGGCCAATTTTGGAGCTTATAATGTTGAAGGATGGCGAGAGGAAACTCAAGAAAATAAGGGCGCATTGTGTGTGGAAATGTTATGAATGGTATGCAGGTAGAAGACGATGACAATGCTTACAATGAACTCAAGACAAAGTTTAAGCTAATAAGCAGAAACTTTTAACCGCCTTTGGGGTGGCCTCTAGTGGACCTGTATCAGACCTAAAGGTCCCGGGTTCGATTCCCAATGGGGGCAGAATTTTCTGTCTAAAAATCTAAGTCTGTCGCCATTACAACAATGTTAGCAGCATTGTTGTGTTCCGGCAGTTATATATAGGTAAGATAGCCAGTTCCTCTGTGGTTGAGGATTCTGGGTGAAGCTCGCTTCCATCTTCGGCCTGATCGTTATTTACCATCAGGTGTGATTCTGGCCAAAAGCTAAAAGATTCAGCCTACAATCACCCACTGCTGTCTCGTTAATATGTAAGTCCTAAGTGGCATATAAGGGACCGGTATACCGATGTTCAAAAAAGATTCTATACATTTAAGGTTAATCAGGGTGTATTAAAACTCACTACCATAACAGCGATCGAAATCCCATTAGAACACTTAAAAAGATTGCTGTTATTTTCATAAAATCTAGGCCAGTATGGAAAATCAATATAATAACCAACCGTTACTCGTACCAATGGTTAATAATAACGCCACAGAAATATATGTTAGCAATACAAAAGCCTCATTACCGGCATCCACTCAACATAAATTCTAACTACGGAAAGTTAATAAAAGCGAATTATTTGGTCGAACGAAACTAATGGCTTAAACTGGACTCCATTTGGCGTGAGTCCATTCAGTTGTAGTTTTTATAGCCTTTGCTTATTTGTGGCTATGTCATGCAAAGTCTACGGACGGTGGAATTGGTAATGTTATAGCTGGTTGGGTAGAATTACTGCGGTGCGAAGTTTGTGGTAGTTGGGTACGTCTTCGTGAAATATTTTGAGGTCGGTAACTACGATGCGGCAGCCAATTTATTCTGCCTTATATTTAGTTTGTTTCTTGTTGTATACAGTCGCAGAGGAACCTAAGGGCCGTCGTCCACGACGCGACTTATTAACGCGTTATTAACTAGTTTGTGATTGGTTGGGTCGTGTACGGACCGCCATTTAAATACTAGTACTTTGACATTCTATTACTCATTGGTGATTTTAGTTTGTAACTGGTTACTTTTGAGTAGGGTCGTGGAAGATGGGCCTAAGCTCTATTAGGTACTAGATATATAGAGCATCCAATTTATTAATTTCACTAATCAAGCAAGATTTACGAAGGCTGTCCTTAGCAGGAACCTTGTTTGTACAGGCTGTAATTGGTTACTTATTTTCAAAATTAACACGGGCAAATATATTTGTCTTCATGTTGGTTAACACTTAACACAACTAGGCATATAATACTTAATAAAGGTCAGACAAATAATTTTATTTTCTTTAAAATAAAACTTACCTTAGTGCTCAAGGCTGTTAATATTTATATCTGTTTCTTTGTTTAAGCTTCAGACATCTCTGAACCCGTCTGAAATTGAATAAGACATTACATTATATATTTCAGGCAGCAAACCTACCATTCCTTTTTATATAATGTGAAAATAATAATGTGAGCGTAGGAACTGCTACTAGCACCTACTATAAATTCAACATGGCGATAGACGCCGTTTGCATAAAAAGATAAAATAAAACTCTGTCCATCCGTATGTGCATTCAATGAAAAACAGTTGAGTGAATTTCGATCTGGTTTCGTGTAATAGAACAAAAACGGTCCGCTATTTCCGAAGAATCATGTTCAGCTTTTAACACGTAAAAAGTTGGTTCATTTTCACGTCACGTTTTGGAGTTTGACAAAGAAAATCAGACGCCGACCGAAAACCATCTCGAAACTTAAATCTGTTTTCACTCACACCGCGAAAGTTTTGAGGAGAAGCTGTTCAGGACTCGTCTTCATCAAGGTTTATTTTAATTTTCGTTATCAACGCGATCAAAATGATGATTGACAGAATTCGCTTCAAGCTGTATTTAGGTATACGGATAAATACAGCTTGAAGGCAATTCTGTCAATCATGGAGGTACGGACCACCAGCTTCCATTCCACTTCAGTTGTCATTTATTGCCAGGTAGCGTCCCTGTCGAGTCGTCTGACCGCTACCTCATTAAACATTTACGTAATACAGAGAAATTCTGTCTCGGTCATCTTAAAATAGACAGATCTACGGGTCCCTTTTGTATTTCTGCGAATTCAATTCCTTGTACAAGCTAAGATATCGAGACGAAACAAGAATAAGGCGGGGAATGAAAAATTTGTAGCTTATTCCGTATACTAAGTCCGTTTTCGCTATGCAAATGGGTTCAAGAGAACAATAAAAAAGCCTCGAACCTTAATGTGCTTTTACTTGGAAAAATGCGCAATACTTGATGTAAATCTGCCTTCAAGAAAAAAGTTCCATAATATTAGCAGGTTCTATGAATAAGCATTGCACACAATTCTTGATGTTCCCACGAACAAATAGAACTTGGTAACTGACATAGCCTGAGATAAAATAATTAATCTGCCCTAAAATAATAATCCCCAAATTGGAGCTTACAATGAGCAACGTAGGTAATTATATAAAGTGCTTACTACACATAAGTATGTTTACTGCAGTGATATAATCGTGGTAGTAATAGTTTAATTAAGTTGGCAACACCGGCCTCATGTCAGATAATAAGCCCGGGGTCACACGGGCAATTTTTTCCCGCGGCGATTTTTTTTCGCACACTGGATTTACAACACTCTGCCTAGCACCAAGAGTTGAAAGTCCAACAACGTGTTTTTTTTGACGCGCTGGGTTGCAGTCTGTTGGATACTGAATGCTCGGCTCAACACCAAGAGTTGAGAATCCAGTGCGCGACAAAATCCCGCTGCGATATTTTTACGTCCGTGTGAACGTGGGCTAACTAGCGAGCACCGGGTGGCTCCTGGCTCATTCCTACTTGAGTATCAAGTTTTGCTGTATGTGAATAGGATCATACTTGGTAGTTGTAATTAGCTGTGAGTAAGCCCGGGTTGCTTTGAAACAACATTTGAACTGGAACATTTCGGTTTGAAATGGGATGTTTTTGCATTTTAAAATGAGTTAGTCTAAGTCTTCTTAGAATCTTTGGAAGTTATATTTGAATTAGTCTTTGTCTTTTCTTTTAGGCTGTACTTTGTATGTCATATTTAAAACCATTATTTAAAACTTAACACTTTACCCTAAAAACTCCATTATTTACCGCATACGAGTATGTAATCATATGTTTATACAAATAAATGATCTTATATAATTTAATATATACAAATATCTTAATAGCTCAGTCATTTCCGCTTAGGTTTTGTCAGTCAGTCTTTTCAATTGAGCACAAGGGATGGAATGGTCACACACAATATTTTCCCATTATTAGGTATTGTTATATATTAAAGATACCTAAGGAACCATCCGGGCATCCCTTTGTGCTATTGTCCATGAATATTCATTCTGAAAATATATTAATTATTCGCAGATCAGTACAGCAGAACAAAGATTAATGAAGTTTGTCAGTAGTTAAAGTTTCGGAATATTCTGGGCTGGAATATTCTAGTCTAGGAGAAATCTGACTGTATAAAAGACTAAGATTTTCGAATATTTTAGGGAATTTTGAATTGTTTTCTTGTACACGATAAGATAGTTCCAGTCTCGATCAGTTTGTAGTTGAGAGTTCTTAACGATATTTACCGAAAAAATATATTCACACAGTAGCCACCAAACGTCTTATGTAAATATATTATAGTGTTGTAACGGGCGTCAGAATTACGACAGTTTGACAACATAAATGTTGATGTATGTAGGTTGTGGTCTTGTGGATCCAATTGCAGTCGTGTTGGGTTAGGCTAAGAAATTCCGATATTGTGCCACAAGCCGATCGTAAACCCGGAAATTTATGCAGCCGAACGTAATGTACAGATATATGTAGCAGTGTCAGGGTTAAAACCGCTTTGTCACCGGTAGCCGAGCTCCAGATATTGTACCGTGTAAGACAAACACGCCACGGTGCTAGCAGACGTGTCACGTGAGGACTTGTACATGAATTGTATACATTCGTATGTATACTGTCAAAGGTAATATACATAGTGAATATACATGGAATAGGTACAGATTTAGAGTAGTGACATAGATATTCGAGAAGTAGGTACAATTAGAGAATTCGCAATAGATAATTATTTTTAATTATAATTCTACTACGGAAATACAAGACGCACCACATGGTCCTCATATGGCGTGACCAAGATTATGTTTGGACGTTTCTTCTCAGAGTAGTCAGATAAGAAACGTCGACCTCATCTAGCTTATTTTTTAATATGACATGTAAAAGTGATTCCGATATTCTATTTACAGAATAAAGAATGTCATTTCATTTCATTTCACCTATTGGATGGAAGTTTACCAGTTAAAATCCCAAGTACAAGTACGTACTCGTGAAGTACATAATAAAGTGTCTTGGCGGAAATATTCCATTCCTCTTCAGAAGTTTCAGTGGTGATAAGGAGCCAGCCATGCATAATACATGGGTTCACAAAAGTGCCATGTTTGGGCTGCTCGGTACCTACCTACTCCTGCTTCTGCGGACGTGCCTCGCCGGTGTCGTATATGTGGGTCAAGATCGATAAAGTATCGCGACAGAGTCCTAAAATAGTTAAGTTTACTGTCTTGTAGCACGATCTTAATCCTTACTATACAGTGTGATTCTTCATAATGTGCACATATCGAAATGAGGGATTCTATGCTTAATTTGACAAACGGAAAAAATATTTAAAAAAATCTTTTTTTATTTTTTTTGTATTTTTTACCCCAATGTAAAAAAACGGTGTAACTTTTAAATGATCTATCGCGATGAAACAAACTCAACTCCATAATGATTGGTAGTAATTAGTTAAGTGTTCTTATAAAATGAAAATTGTGGGAAAAACCCCTCCCAATTAAACCCAAAAAACCCTCAATTGAAAATAAACAGGTATTTCGTCCAAAAATCTGTTTTTTTAATCAATTTTTACAATAATCGTAAAAAAAAATCAATGAGACGATTTTTTTTAAATAAAAAAAAATGGAAAAAAAAATGTATTTCGATTTTTATTTTTATTTTTTCCGTCGATAAAATTAAGCATAGATTCCCCCATTTCGATATGTGCACATTATGAAGAATCACACTGTATTATAAATTCAAAAGTAACCCTGTCTGTTACTTCCTCACGCCTCTTCGGCTGGACTGGATTCTACGAAGTTTTGCACATAAGTAGACCATGACCAGGATACTTTTTACTAGTTTCTAGTTTACTGTCTTGTGATAGGTAGGGAACGCTTCAAATTATTCTTGAAGTAAGCTTTTAAAACCCGATAAAACCCCCCAGTGAATGGAGAGATTCTCATGTCAAGTTATAAGATTCTTAAGTAAGATTGAAACGTTAGTTACACTGAGGTATTACGTATGGAGTATTCGTGTACGTATGTTATGAGATAAAGCCTTGGTTTCCTAGGAAAGCGGTTCCGTCATATCATAACGGCCGTCATGAAAATCTGTCATTTCCACTAAAAATCGCTTTGTGTTTGAAAAAAGGTTTCAAAAAACGCTCTATAGGTTTTTGGACATCTGTTATTGGGTGACCGTTCACAGTGTTCTCTATGAAACCAGAGCTTAAGGGGACAAATAATCAAACATGCACAGTAAGTAGAACTAATTTCATTAGTCTAGAGAAATACACCGACAAACTAACTATTGCCATAAAATAAAACAATAAAAGTGATAGAGAATGAGATAAAGGGAACTTTCCGTGCGAACAACGGACCACGGCTCCTGCACTAATTGATGTAATTAAAGATTTATAGATAGAGGTAAAGCTGGTCTCGGGAGGTTGAGAAACTAAGATTAGACTGAATTAAAGAAATTGTTAGTTAACAATTTGCTAACTTGTTGTTATGTAAGTATACAGGTATGTACTTTGTAACATTTATCATATTAGTTTGACTAAGTATTTATCTATACAATGTGTTACAGAAAGGGTGGAGATTACATTAGGTAGAATCTCTATGCAAAGTTTCAGCTCAAAATAAATTACTCAAATCATTTTTTACCAAACTTTAGGTTTCGTAAGTTTATTGAATTATGAATGAAAAATAACAAACGTGTCACCGCATTACGATGATCAGACGGGATCGACTAAGCCGAAAATACGGAGAAGCGCGAGCGGCGCAGAATACATCATAGTACCGCGCGGTTGGTATCATGTACTGAAATTTCTCATCATGTTCGTAACATGTAGAAATAAGATTTTAAAACCCTTGCCACATAGTTTGATAGCATCCAAAGAAGCCGTGCACTTGATATGTATATACCCTTTTCGTTACACGTTGTATACATATACATACAATAAAGCTGAAGAGGGTTGAAAGTCTGTACATGGAAGACATTCGAAAAATTATTGGCTGGGGATACATAGAATGGATAACAGAACACACTTTTAGAATTTTTGTCTGTTTATCTGTTTGTCTATTAATTTGTGAGCACATGACGTGAAAACGGCTGAACGGATTTTGATGCAAACTTTACTAATCTGTCGAGAAAATCACCGGCCAGGTTATAGGCTATGTAATATCACGCCCTTAAGAGCCAAGCAAAATGAAAAAAGTCAGAAAAAACCCTAAGCGAAAACGAAGTAATAGCGCGGGCGGGGTGTAGCGATGCGAGTGCGACGCGGTGTTCCGGGGTCCGAAACACGCGGACGAAGTCGCGGGCAGAAGCTAGTAGTTACATAAAGCGGACAACATTAACATTATGAAATTTAGGGGAATACAGTAGGTATAAGTTAAATTAATGAGGAACTGATACTAGGCTTGTTTCGAACAGTGCTGGAAGCTTAATACTTTTAGTATCAATAACAACAATTCATTTAGTTTTTAACGCAAGCAGCAACACCACAAACTGTCGAGCTTCAAACATTCAAAATTCACAAATGCAATTAGAATATCTTTCTGGTTCAGGAATCAAATAGATTTGTAGTGTCGCTAAAAAAGAAATCGGAACGGTTAATAGAGGATCCGATCAGGTAACTCGACTGACGTGGCGTATTTCGGTTTCGTTTATTTTCAGCGACTGCCTTTTGGCCTCACCTCTATCCCTTGAGACGGCGAAGTTTTGTAGTTCGATGTTACCGAGGTAAATGTGGATATTGATAACATCATTTCGGTTAATAACTAACGGAACTTTGAGGAAATGAGAAGGGAACCGGTCGAACAGCAGCATATTTATTTTTCCTTTGTTTGTTAATTTGACACAAAGCCGAACCCAATATTGTATTGAATGTAGGAAAGCTAACGTATAAAATATTATGGCAATGAAAAATGGAAAATAATTATTATCTTTTGATTGACAGGCAGAATCAAATAAGCAGTAACCGGTTTAAAAAATGTAAAAAGATTTTTAACAGTTTAAACATACCTACATATTTTTAGCCAGGAATTTTCTATTTACGTAACTTTAGCTACTATCGCTTTAGCAGAAATATCTTTACTAGAATGTTGCACAGCCACTGGAGCGAGTTAGTCAAACAGGGCTCCGGCGGGCGGAGACAAGTTGAGTGCCACTAAATGGATTAATCCATCACTGGCTCATACTTTATGAATGCACTGTCAAGTGGAAAAGTAATTTGTTGTAAACTAGCTGAGACCGTGGCTTCTCTCGCTATTTTATTCTATGCCATGAACAGGATGTATGCCTCTCTCTACAAATGGTGTCAAATATAAATTCAGGGAAATTAATCGGTAAACAAATTGACTACTAACTTAAATTGTTCGTTTAAGCAAATTACAAAAGTCATTCTCTGATAGTTGTATGAAATGGCTATAATACGTCAAAAAGTACGGTGTTAAATTGCTTAACAATTGAAGCCCGGAGTCTGGATTTATGCCCGGTTTATGGCCATAGGTTCGCCCCCTATTACATGGAACTTAAACATAACTGGCGAAATGTGGGTGAATTATAGGTACACGTCTGCCTAACCCTTTGGGGTTTTAGTTTTAATGCAGGTCGTGCTGTTACTAGAGAAGAAAGGATATAATGTGCTCATATTCCGGTTTTATGCTAACAATCATCCAAATCCATTCCACCGTTACGTTGTGATTGGATGATAAACATCTAACCTTTCGCATCATCCTGGAATGTAGGCAGGGTTCGTAACCAGAGTAATATATTCTACCTTTAAGCCTATCAATATCCGTTCAGACATTTTGAATATGTAACGAACTTTACAACTTTCACATTTTTAGGCCGGCCACATATATACGGAATTACGTTTCGACATTTGGAACGGAGAACTACTTGTACTTGTGTGATAGATTCTTGATTTTGTATGGATTTGCTTCTATTTCATCTAAGTTGTTCGTCTAAGTCGTTCTTCGAACGAAATGTCGTATTTCTGATATTTCGTTCGAAACGGAATTCCGTATCTATGCGGCTGGCCTTAAGTGTATAAAACGTAACATCATTGTCTGTCTGAATGCTTAGTAGGTACTTCAGAACTTTCCGTTTACCAGATTTTGTTTTATTTAAGTCAAGTTATCTCTTTTATTCACAATATTAGATAATACGTAAGACCAGTCGGTTTCTAAGCAGAATTCTGCATGACTGACAAAATAGAACCTTGTTTCTTTTTAAGCCTCATGATTTTGTATTGTTAGAGTTGCGCCACGCCAGTCTGCACGAGGCTTTACGAGGTTGTAACTACCATAACAACAGATATCATTGACACAGAAAATTTTATATTACAAATGTTTTTCCTCAGGTTTAAGATAAGTCACTTTGAGCAGAGCCTTCAATAAGTTTTACTTGACGAAATTAAATAAAGTTTCTAGGTAGGTACTAACAAAGAAGGTAAACCGCCTGTTTACGAGTTCGTCAGAAGTAATTGTCGTAAACTAGCGAAGTGTTGAAGATTAGAGGACGTCTGCAAGTGGCCGGTTACTGATGTGATAAGTTGTGCGGAAATTGGTTGCCATGGGCATGTGTTGCGGACGAATAAGAAAAATGTCGTGAGGGAATAGGTTACTAAATATATCTACGTCTATTGTATTTTATAATGGATTTCCGCCAAGTCACGCCTGAATCAATCAACTATGAATGTCGCTATAAGAGTAGGGAAAGACCAAAGAAACGATGGATGGACTGTGTGAAAGATGATATGGCTAGAAAGGGGATGACTACCGAGATGATGACTAATAGAGAAGTGTGGAAGAAATCCCACATGTTGCGCCGACCCCAAATAAATTGGGATAAGGCAGATGAAGAAGTGTAATGTTGAAGTGTAATGATGACGTGTTGAAGATTAAAGGTGGTTGTAAGTTTATGTGTCTGCCGACATTAGGTACCATTGTGCTTGGCTATAGCTGGTGAACACGCAAACGTTACAAATACTAGATAAAGGGGAGCACACACCAGACATTTTGAGCTCTATTTTCATAAACATTGCTATATACTAGGGTTTTTTTTCTTGTAATATCTGTATTACACGGAAAAAAACCCAATCAATCTTACACAATTATTAAAACTGCCACACACATAATAATATATGTAGGATACCTACACTGTTATAATATAACGCTCAGACCAGGATCATAATTTTGGTAATGGATTGTTATGCGTATGAAGATATAATAATAATATGTGCATTACATAATGGGATGAAATAATCTGAAAGGCCCTCGCCTTTGAGATTATTTTTACGTCCAGATTTCTATTTGATTAACTACTAACTGTTGCCACAGACGCTTGTATAATAGTGACTATAATAGTGTGTGTAAGTTACAGGAAATCCTTCCAAACTATATTTTTAATTTCGAAGCATCGCTGTCTATTATCGACACGGAACATTGTCATACTGGGGAAGTAAGCAATTTTATCGGAGACAATCTGAGATAATAACTGTATCAGCCAGCAGTCTAGTTGTCTCTTTTCATCGAAATTATGCCCAAATACAATATTATATAAATTACAGGCCTTTTCTCGTTTTTTGCTTACCTACCTTGCTAGATGGCTAATATTTTAACCAAAACATGAGGTCTTAATTAATGGGAAATATTAAATACTTATTGAACAAATAATGATGAAGGCTATTTAAAAAAATAAGCCTCTAAAAACTTTTTTTTTCTTCTAATAATGTTTTTTTTTTAATAAGCGCTAGCGCTACTTCCTATTGGTCGCAGTTAGTTCGCTAGTATTCTAGTACTAGAAAGTGAAAAATATTTGAGGCGCACATAAAGAGGCACATTTATTATACTGGGTGTAATTTTAATCACCGTTTTCCTCTTAAGGGGTCATTGTACTCATCATTATGAACAACTTTTACTATGGGACCAAACCTGAAATCGTGAAAAAAAAATCAGCTGTTCCCTACATTTATGTTCGCATAACTCGTCAAAATGTAGGGAACAGCTGATTTCTTTTTCACGATTTCAGGTTTGGTCCCATAGTAAAAGTTGTTCATAATGATGAGTACAATGACCCCTTAAGAGGAAAACGGTGATTAAAATTACACCCTGTATAATAATAGTGTCCATGAATATTTCTAGAACATTGAAATATGAATTAATTAGGCCTAAGCCCTGGTGCTCTTCATTCTTGTTGTAAATGGCCTGTTCAACAGACATGAACAAATTCACAATCAGGCAGTAAAAGATTCTGCAGTGTGTGCACTCCCTAGTAGGCAGTTCAGTATGTAAGCAGGGAGACAAGCTAACGGGTAGATATGCTAATCTCGACGCTGGCACAGCGAAGACGTTGCGGGCAAAAATGTGAATATTACCTCCTTTTTACCGGCTAACGGCCTATCTTAAGGATATAGGATGAATAAAATCTTCCAAACGATATCTCTTTGTAAACGGTTACTAGGAATAATTTGCTATACATAGACATGGCATTTTATGTATGAATTAGTGGCGGAACATGATTTACGTGGTTCTGGTGAATGGTAAATTCCAGTACTTAATTGTTTTGTGGCGAAACGAGCCAGAAATTATACATTTATTCTTTTGTATTGCTTATTGCCTGATCCTTTACGCAGAATCCTTTAGCAGATATACCTTGATTTATTCGCCAGGGTTGGGGAATATGCTTTTTACATTACAGTTTTTAGTTTATGAGCCCTCCATTTAGTTTTATTTTCAGATAACTGTCATCTAAGGAATAAAAAATTGCGGTTTGTTGTTTTGTTTTCTTTTCGTATAGAACATATTTCAAAGCTCCATGAATATCCTTCAGATAACAGTTATCTGAAGAATAAATAACTTAGTTAAAGTACGTAAAAATGCCTAAACCGATCACGGACACTTTTAACTTTTAATACAAAACCTTGCTAACGACTTTTTGTTTACACTCGACAAAATTAATGTGACTTTACAAGGAACGGGAACAATTTGTAAACAATTCCGATATTTTCACTGAACTTCAAGAATGCCTCTCAATAATTTATTCATCATGAAACAAAGGAGTAGGTCAGAGATTGAAGTTTATTTGCTTTGTCTAACTTTTATGTTATCAAAATTTTGATTTTTTGTCTGTTTCTGTTTATTTGAAGAACTTTTGATAGTCGTACGTAGGCACAACGAAGGCCCCTCGACCACATCCTACATAATTAGCTCTAAAGTACGTTTTAGTATTCCAATTCCATTATATTTCCGAAACCAATTCATTTCCCGAATTCCCTTCATTCAGAAGCATCAATATCCCTTCAAATTATTCGATTCAAAATCCCCGAACCGTAAGTTCTTTCACTGAAGACTTATATGACTTATACGCAGCGCCAGTTCTTTTACAATTTGACAATTATACATTTAAGTGCCCACTCCATTCGACGCCGCTGGCCCAGTATTCATGATCTGAATATTTAACCTTTTTTAATTGGACGGGTGAATACGGGTGACTACGGGGAAATCTAGTATCTCTTGATGAAAATGTATGTTGAAATTGTCGCATTTTAGTTTATGAAATAAACTATAGGCAAGAAAAGAATAGTAAGAAAGACAATTGTGTTGTTGTCACCGACACGCTTGCACATATAAAGGAAAGTAAGAACAACAATGACAGGAACTTATTAGAACATCACCCACATAGGCTAAGTGGGAAAAATACTTATTGAAGCTAATTCAAAAACTACCAAAGCAAAGTTAATAAAATTTGTTTGGGCCACCTCGCCAGCTTCTTCTACCAAATGAAAAAAGAATTTCCAAAATCCATCCACAAAAAAAAACATAAATGCGCTAAGCACATACACCCTCCTTATTTTTGGAAGTCGGTTAAAACCTCGGACCATCTCATATCATCAAAAAAGAACTACTGCTAAGATGTTATGCCTCCTGTCTTCCTTTATTATTAACTTTATTTAATTTTTGATATTTGTTGTCATAGCGGCAATAAAAATACACAATCCCTGAAAATTTCAACTGTCTACCTATTACGGTTCATGAGATACAGCCGTAGGGTTCCGTTTGGACGGTACGGAACCCTAAAAACAGTTATAAGGGACCGTATAAAATACTGTTTAGAAACAACCTTTTTTTTTTAGATCTTTTGAATATTCTGATACTTAAGACGTAATAAGGATACGCATCGACTATCGTCATTTGTTAACATTATCATTACAGCATAAATAATGCGATCAGGAACTTATTTACCAAGCGTGATGTTCTTGGCATTTTAACACTAAATAAACGCTTTAACGCTTTCATACAGAGTAAAAATTCAAGAAACCACATACCATACAGACAAGGAATAGATTTCATTGCAGAAGATGTGTCTTTAAGAAACAACTCAAAAAATATTTAACCTAAAACATGATACTCTGTAGTGTAGAGGCTCCTTTATGCAAAATTTGTGAGAATAAATTCCGCCTAATTAGTCCATAAATTACACGTACGTAATATAAGAAAAAAGGTTAGGATATACCGACCTTCATGGTAATAGCTCGCGTGGGAATCTGTTGGTACCAACACGCCCCTGAGTAATAGGGGGCAATAATAATAAATGGAGGGGAACTTAGAAACCTTTGGGACTGTTTATAGGGCATCGGAGTAACATTACTGATTCCCTTGTGTACGCAAAAATAAAAGTAAGTACGTTTGAGGAATAGTGATGAGGATCCATGGATTCGCGTCCTAGTTAAACTTCTTTTAAAAGAAGTATTGGAGTACCATCGGTGTGAGAACAACTGCTTATAAGCTTTATAGACACGGTGCAAGTTTCTTGCTTGTAGCATATAATAAAATTCAAGCAAATATTACTTGCATCGTAGCTTGGTACTTTTATTGTTGTTTTAAGTTATGGGAAGCCACAGGCAATTAAATCGCTCTGTGTAAATCACGGGCAGTGGTGGCTCAGTGGTAACGGCCCCGACTGGCGAGTTGTAGGTCGTGGGTTTAAACCCAGGCGCTTAACTTTGTGGAAATAATTTCATCATGCTGCTCATAAAACGGTGAAGGAAAACATCGTGAGGAAACCGTGTTCTAGAACCAAAAATTCGAAGACATGTGACATCTACCAACCCGCACTGGGCCCGCGTGGTGGATTATTATGGCCCTCTCGAAGAAAGGAGGTCTATTGCTCAGCAGTGGGGACATTATAGGCTTATTATGCTATCCTTGGACCTTGCATAATTAGGCTTAAGATTTTTTGAAATCGTACATAATTTACATTTAGGCACTATTCTTTCTAAATGTGAACCGTGTTTTGTGATTCGTGTCCGTAGTATATTATTATTAGCAGTTAGAAGAACGTTACATACGATCTTCTTGACCAAATCTAATCGGAGTCAAAATGGCAGCCGATAAAAGTGTGGGACTTAATAAGGATTACAAAGATTATAAACTATATACACGTCACCTTTAAAGTACGTTCGATGTGAAAAAGGGGTGTACAATTAACTTCTATAGATTAATTCGACCATCAACCTAACGTAGTCCTTTGTTAGATACAAGTATTCGCCTGCAGTCCTAACCCTAGACGCTCCAGGAATTATATCAAGAAACTGCAAATGTCATCAAGAACACCTCTGCCAACTCCTTTGGTAACTATAACCGCTATTGTTATATCATATTACGTTTAACGAATACAGATGAGGTATGCAGGATTCACTTTTCATCCCTGCCTGCCTAAATAAGAATATGGTCCGCCCCTCGGCATGAATATGTAAGAAAAGCCGAGAAAATGTGGCAGTTTCGTCTTATTTTATGTTTTCAATTTCAACAGACGTATTTGTGGTATTTGCTGTGATAATGTTATACGTTTTACGATTGTGGAGGAAGTTTTGTAACGGATACGTCGTAAACGTGTGAATGTGTTAGGTAAAGGATTCAATGAGAAAATACCGAGAAACCAAGAACATGGAATGGTCCTACAAAGTATCCCGCTACGAGGCTGCGTAGCTAGGCCACGTAGCAGGGCCGCGTAGCACGCGTAGCAGTATGGCGTAGCTTGGCGTAGCAGTAACAAATATACTTTAAAAACAGTTTTTTTTACCAAATGCAACATAGATAATGAATCCATACGAGAACTAGATATGTCATCACGAGTTTTACTGTTATAGATAGATATCATCTTGGAGTTATTAATGCCAAGCGATCAGACCTTTGTTCAGTGCACCCTCGTCACTTATCTACGTAAATTTATCAGCAAACAATACACAACTTGAAACTACAATACAAGGGGATCACCTGTATGTACATGCGAAACCCATTCGATCTAAATTAGTAAGATAAGCGACTAGTCCCTACATGGTTTATTCATAGATTGTATGTGTCATCCATTACTCTCCATGTACTTCCAGTTTCGGATAATTACAATGAAACTGCCCAATAACGGGACCCTTTAACCCTCTCAAGCACGCTTGATACAGGCTTTTATCAAAACGGTATCTCATTGAGGCAGGTCGTTTAGACCCGCGTCGGAAATTACGTCGGAGACGACCCGAGCAGACTCCGTCGAGATCGCGATGCGGCCGGTAAGGACGAAAAATGTGCCCGCTTTTTAGGGTTAAGTCGTGTTCGGTGATGAAATCTCTTACTGGATCGTTTGTATCGTACTTTAGGGGTATGAGGAACAGGGTGTAAAGTTCTCTCATCCCCCATAGAAAAGGGAGGATCCTCCTACCAGACGGGTGTTGTGTCTGGCGGGCAATTGCCCAAGGATTGATGTCGGATAGTCTTATATATGTTAATCGCTCGGTAAACTCTTACACCGCGATGTAGGACTTGTGACGTCAGGTCTTTGATGCTTAGTTCGTATGTGGCGGTGTAGATGCCGCCACATCACTCCCCTCCGGAGACCGGAGGTCGATAGTGGGCTGAGTCTTGTATCTTGCGATGCTTGCCAGTGCCAGTTGAGGTTCCAGTGAGTCGGAACCGGGTGCCGCATAGTTCACAGTGGGTCGGAACTGTCTGCGGTGATTGAGGGTGCTTTGAGTTTGAGTTTGAGTTTTTGAATTTGATTCCCCAGTGAGTCGGGGTGGCGCTGCGTTGTGATCAAGTGTGTCGGATGTGGTACAGCGCCGGGTTGCTGATGAGGCTGAGGGTGGTGACCAGGAATGCGCGTTCGCTGCAGACTGGTGGTCAGGATACCCGTTGAAGCCGTGGGTGCTGGCTGGCTGTGTGACTCGCCTCACGAAAGCTTGCGGGAGTGATGATGACGTCACGCTGAAGTAGTTGCACGAAGGCTGCGTTGACGTTCATATTCGGGGTCACCAATTTAGGGGTATAAGGAACAGGGTGTAAAGTTCTCTCATCCCCCATAGAAATTGGAGGATCCTCCTACCAGACGGGTGTTGTGTCTGGCGGGCAATTGCCCAAGGATTGATGTCGGATAGTCTTATATTTATGTTAATCGCTCGGTAAACTCTTACACCGCGATGTAGGACTTGTGACGTCAGGTCTTTGATGCTTAGTTCGTATGTGGCGGTGTAGATGCCGCCACAGTACTCCTTTTCGACTTCTAGACATTTATCATTATTCTGAAATCTCTTGTATTGTGTTTTGATGAGTTTTAACTCAATTTATGTTAATTTAATACTCAACAGTGTACCAACATTGTGCTTTGCAGTGTCCTGACAGGGTTCAAATCCAAAAATCGACAGTAATATATAGTAAAATGTGTGATGTGCATGAGAACAAATAAATAAATAAATATTTGTGACGGTCAATATGTTAGCTTGATGATTTGACGATTCAACCAATTTCTATTTTTTATTTTAGTTGGTGAAGAAATAGGCTAGGTAAAAAAGAAAAGACTTTGATTGGTATAAGTAATTACTTTATATACTTTCTTGTATACTTACCAACGCAAATATTTTCTTTGTTACCTAACCTTTTTTTTTTCAGATTTTTATTTAATGGGATTTTGGACCCTCATTATAAATTACTTGAAAGTCTTCATTAAACAGTAACAGGGTTCTGGTTGGATCGTAAACACGGAACTTCGAGACTATAGCAAAGTTCACAGGAAACAAAGGCGGCAAGTTTCTCGATCGAAATCAAAAGCTCAGGAAAAAGTTAGCTTTTGTTAGCTTCGGCAAGTTACACAATTGAACCACCTTAGTGTATGAATGTAACTATCTATAGAATGCATATAAATCATAACACTCACATTCGGAATCCCACTAATACGACAGACACTCACACTACACTCCACACGCACACACCCAAACCTTATTTTGATTGTTTATTATTCTTTAGTTTTAAGCCTGGTCCAATATAAGTTAAGTTCCTATTTTGTTTTCAGTACACAATCCCCACAAGGTCCACGGGCCACAAAAGGGCCATGGTGTATAAGCTAAATAGGTGTCTACAGCCAAAAGATACAAAATGCCATAAAGAAATAGCATAAGAGTACTCGTAAAGTATGAACTAGCTGTACCCGTGGCTTCGCTCACGAGACTGTGTAGATATTATTTTGGCAATTATAAGTTTTTATGGAACGGCGTGAAGTCAGTTTTTTCGTAAGAAATTAATCCGGATTAAACCCTTTATAAACTTACAAAGGTAAAAAAAAATATGTATGAATAGTGTGTGGCGAAGACATGGACTGGAAATGCCAGGCCAAAAATTGGGAGAGGATACGCACCTTGTCTTATTTATACTCTAACTCCACCTTGTAATGAACGCTTTCCCGTCCGCTGAGTTTAAGACAATCGCGTTTTTGGCAACGGTCTAGTTATTGTTACGATCGCTATTAGTTACACTCCAGCGGAGCTTCAGATTGTCTAGATTATGCCTAGATGTTCTGAAAATGTAGGCTGAAAAAGATGGCTTTGATTTTTTGAAGTTATACGGTTTGCACGCCCGCGATATCGCGCCAGTGTGTACGAGCCTTTACGGGCTGCGTTTTTGATTGGAGTACAATGAATGAATGAAATGCACCGATCCCAGCGGGGTTTAACCAGGCTCGATAAATCGAATGAACCCCAAGATTTATACTAGCCCCTGGAGCCTCATGTTACTTAGAGGCCATTGCATATCAAGAACTAGACCGGGTGGCGTGGTAGTTTCTAATTGGAGTACAAGGGCAGAAACTGGATCTGTAAGTTGTAGAGCAAAGTTGTGAGCAAAACTGAAGCTCAATTTATGCTCTACAGTGTCGATTGAAATGTGAAAATAATGATGAAGCTGATTTGTTAAGCATCGCCTGGCAAACAGACAAGTGATCGTAGTACCTACGTTATTAATTTATTATAATACTAGCTTCTGCCGTTGAGTTCGCACGCGTTGTAGTCAACTATACTATAAAACAATAGTGTAGCTATTTGTTTCAGACATTACCTCCTACATCCAAACCTACAAATTTTTCTCTTTATGATATTAGTGTAGATCAAGGATTTCCGTGTCATTACACTATATTAAACACAAATTACAAATCCATCGAACAATGAATATCGTAATAGCATTTCCAATTCTTCAAATATTAACATGTCATTTAGTCAGGGGTTTACACACCACGTCAAAGGCTTAATGGCTTCGAAGGGTTATTAACATCGTGTGCGCAGTTCCAATAACATAATGACACCGCAAATAACTCTGTAGGGATTGGTGTTATCATGTATCATGTATTCGCAAGTGGGAAGGGTGAATATACCTGCCTATTTATAAGTGTTCTATTGCAGCCAAAGTGGTCATCGGTTCTCACCACATTTTCTCTGATTACGAGTATTAAAGCACTACACACGATTCACGAGGAAAGTTTTGAATATGAATGTGGATGGCTAGAAGCATAGAGCAAGACCAAAAAAACGATAGCTGGACAGTCTGAAAGGTGATACGGCTAGAAAGGGGTGACTCCCGAGGTGACGACTTATTGATAAGTATTAAAGAAGAAAATAAACTGGGATAGGGGAGGGGCAAGAGAATGATGATGACAAATGCTTGCTCTTACACTTAAACGAGCAAAGAATGAACGACATACGATGCAGTAACTCAGTAGTCCTACGAGCAGATCTTGGCAAATGAGAAGCAATAACAACGTTTTCGGAAGGATGGAGACTCTGACGTCACCAGCCTGCTTACAGGAGGGTCTTTAGAACCTTCACTAAGCAGTTGTCGTATACTCATAGATGGTTCAATTTTCATAAGTACCTAGTACTTGTTGACAGGCCTTCACTGTCCTCCCATACCAATTAACAGTGTAATTTGAAAACATTGTAAAAGCCAATTATTTGAAGTGGAGTTTCTTACCGGCTCTTCTCTATAGGAAACGACCAATTGGTACCGTGCTAGCTTCTGACGTTTCATGATTATTATTTTTCGAGTATTCATTAGTAAAGCATGTTTACGGTATAGTAAGGCGAGTGGTGAGGTGGCTGCAGCGTACGTTTATCATGAAGTTCTGACCGGGTTAAATACCTTGCTACATAAAAAGCCACGACAAATGAATCTGATGAAAATACGTCCCAGTTTCGTGGATGGCAAAATATAAGTGAATTCAGGGAACCGATAATAGAATTGTAAAATTGAGTTAATGAGTTTGGAACTTGATGCCGCGGGATAGCCACAATTAACTGAATATTGGTTTGTAAGCGACATTCTCGTTTATCGGCGCGGTGCACGAATCTCAATGCGGTCAGTGTATAGAATTCGTTAGCCGTATACAGTATGACTGGTTAAACTAGGGACATACTCTAGTACAGGTAATTAAAAACACCTTATAAAATAAAACATGTATTTTTCGACGCCATATTTTGTTTTGTGAATAGATTTACTTAAGTTAGGATATCATTTTGTTATTTTTATTAATAAATTAGGTAGGTATAAGTTGTTATTTACGTAAATATTATTTTAGTTGTCGATAATTAGGTTAAAATACTATTAGTCAGTTACTAGTTAGTACTGTTGTTGTTGTGTAGTTAGTAGTAGTTATTAGTTAGTACTGTTAGTTAGTTAGTTATTAGTTAGTAGTTGTTATTAGGTCCTTCGTTTATACAGTCAGCCTGTACATTTATGTATTAATTTGTTGGTAAACCAATGGCAATATGTATTGGTAGCACGAATGCAATATAACTACGTGATATTGCGTTTCTTTGTTTATAAATTACATTTATTGGTATGATATTATTGTATTTATTTTACAGAGTGTAATGCGAAGCGTTGTGTTTTATTGAATTGATTTATATATCTGCATTTAAATGTGTTCATTTCTGATAAATGATCATTTGTTTGCAAAAACATGACTATACATTAATTGCAGTTTGTAATGTATTGGTTTTTTATTTAAAGTTAGGTTTGAACCAAGACAGTATCTAGGTCTATTGACTTTGTCGTTAGTAGGCTAGGTAGGTAGTAAGGTTATAAAATTGTTGGTCGTATCATCTATCAAAGTATTACGGGAGACAAGTCTGCGATCTTCAATCATTTTTATATCAAATGCACACGAATACCTTAATTTTATCGTTATATTTACTAAGTATTATCTATTCTTTGTTTACTAATAGCTCCGTTATTAAAGCACATTATATTTTATTGGTAGAAGTTTCAAATGACTATCCACCTATGTTATTACCGAGCATAGGGTTCCATTTTATTTTTGTGATACATGTAACATTGCGATCGGAAACACCATAAAAGAACACCTTTATAAAGCTGACATATATATGTCTGTTATTATCTGTGTAACACAGGGTTTATTAATAGCTATATTATAGGCAATATAAAACGGTATTATAATTAATAATATTCCGTCCCCCTTGGAGGCAATATTTCCCGGCTGCCGGGCAATGTGGCGGAATGTCCCGCACCATTGCATGCGTCATGCGTTGCAAGCCCATCTGATTAACTGGCTATTAATACCCCCCCCTGGCTATTGAATACTTGGCTGTTTTACTACTACGTTGTTTCAAGATAAAAAAAAAATTGTGGCCCTTTCCGTATACTTCATTATAATAAACTAAAGCTCAGGCCAAACTGAGGCGAATCCCGTGCGCAATGCGGAACTACTTTTCATCAAACCCAAACTCAAACAAAGCATTTATTTCAATTTAAACATTTACAGGTACTTTTGAATTGTCAAGGAGTCAGTCAGTCAGAAATATGAAGCTAGTCATATGTAATATGAAGCTATCGTATTGAAAACGATGAAATACAAAATACGTAAAAGAAATCGGAAGCAACAGCTGGTAAAACATATTAGATCAAATATACGTTTCTTGATCAGATGCACGGTACATTTTGTTTTACTAGGCAAGAGAAGTTATTAATTTAGGTAGAAATAAATTATTATAAGCTGGGGCCTGGTTTTTGACAGATTTGCCATACAAAAACTGTCAAAAACTCACCATTGAAAGACCATTTGTAACGTTTATAAATTAGTAGACTTAGGGCCCTGTATTCAAACATTCATGAGTCCATTTGTATACACGAGAATAGCCTCAGGTGATATTCATAATCGTTTCTATTAAGTTAATACATCGTAAAAGGTACGTTGTTAGTTTATTGTCTACGCGGATTGAGACCCATATCCATTTGTCTGCCCGCCGGTAATAGGGTCACTCCCATATAATTTGCACGGTCAGATAAGCAGCTGATAAAAATGGCTTTATTTCAGTTGCAGATCGGATGAATGTTAATAATGACTGTTTATTTTTTACACTTTATTTTTAATTGGTGCACCTAGGTACCTGTCTGCAATTAATACAATGAGAGGTAATTTTCTGATTCTTGACTATTAATTCTTTTTCGTAAAATTCTCTTCATTACTTACAGTAATTTTGCTTCGTTTGATGTTTATTTTCATTTAAGAATTTTCCCTTTTTTACTCAAAATTATGTAACGAATGTACCAGGCAAACATAAGAAGTTTGTAGATCCAGTGGCCTCTCGTGTGTCGCCGACGCAGTGGATTCAAACGTCAGATGAAAAGGGGACATTTTATTTGCAATTCAGTGGGCGTTCTTTGACCGTGGCACAACCAAATAGGGAATAATTTCAGGCATGAGCGCTCGTAACGTAGAGATGTGCATGTGTGATGGTGCCCTGGTATTGGCGTACTGTCCATCAATACGGTTAGGTATTTTACGAAATGTACTAGAGTAGTTCGTTATTTAGTAGTTGCCTGTTATTGATGGAAGAATCTTTTTCGTTAGTAAGCCAGAGGATAAATATTGGGCACCCACGGTGAATAAAAACTTAAAAGGGTTTCGAAAATAACCAAAAGTCTAATTCTAAATACATAATAATATTATTATGTGAATTACCCACTTCTGAAAATAATCTTTGTTTGTTTTGTTATCTTTCGAGTAAGTAATAAATTTAAAACATAGAAATTGCTTTTGAAAAGGAAAGTAAGCATGAAAAATCACTTGAAACATAAGACCTTAGAAATTATTTTCAATTAGAGAAAACACAAAAGAAGATAATAAATATAACATAGATTTTAAATCTCATGATAACCAAAAAATCACAATCTTTTAACAATGGCCATTGAAACTGACAGAATTGAATTCGAAAATATTCTTCTGCTTAGACTTTCCCAGTAAGATAACAAGTTAGCTGAAGTTGACTATGAATTATCAAATTGTGGAAGTTTCAAGTTCAGCTGGAATAACTTGATGTTATCTCGAACAGTGAAACAAATGGACAAAGTTGGCCTCTTGATAATAATTTTGATTACAGTTTTACACGGCCGTGCGAGACTAGCATTTCTTAGGCAACAATTTTCCACGGAATTTTCTCGATGAAATATACCTAGGTACTGAATTGTATTACTCAAAACTTCAGAAGTTACCGGTATAATTATTTTTTACATAAACATAACATCGCGCCCGTTTTCAATAAAGGGTTAGGCAGAGGTGTTAGGTACACCTCTGCCTAACCTTTTATTTTATTTTTTATTTAGTACACTTACATTTCGCCAGTTATGTTGAAGTCCCATGTAATAAAGGCAGGCCTATTGCCATCAATCGGGCACGAATCTAGACTCCGGGCTGCTACTGAGAAATTCCTTAAAGATAAACCGAATAACACTTTTCTCGACCTATTAATTGAATCCAAGACCTCATTATCAGAAGTAGCATTTTTGCGACCACTAGACCCACGAGGCAGTGTATTTACTTGTCTAATAATATGAAACAAATCAATATTAAAATAAAGAAGATTTTGATACACGTCTTGACAAAATAAGCCTGAATATCTATTACTACTGATATCAAAATTATCTTTTCTACACCAAATGTATTAAATTAGGTGGCTATATTGTTAAAAAAACGCTGAAAAGATTTCCATTATGTCTTATGATTCTTATAAATAACACAGATAAAGAAATACATAAATATTTCTTTTCACGTGATATACCATTCCTGCTTTTCACAGAATTACGGGATTATGTATCATCCGTGTCAAGATGTCAACAACGTGAAATGGATTATTACGGCACTTCTCGGCAAGGAGCTGAAAATCTGTCACAATGTCGCCGACGGTACCGTGTCGCTAACTCTAAGATATATTGATATCTTGTGTAAGTGTCGCTTAGCTGCATAATGTATTTTCAATTATGACACACATGCCAACTTTATACCATTTTTTGTAATATATTTTGCTCGCAATAATAATATCAATCAAATCAAATGAAAACTCGCATCACTGACATCGGTGAAGAAAAACGTCGTAAGGAAACCAGATATAGAATCACTGCCTGCGATAGAATCACACCGTATAAGAGTATGTGCAGAGAGCTTACAGTAAGCTGTCATTCCATTTGATGTTGTGATTTATACTATTGACAGTTCACTTCACCTTTTCCACGGTGAGATTTTAACTTATTAGATCGGTTGCACTTATAATTTACCCTAATAAGTCTAAGTGGCCAGTGTCTGAAAAGTTGTACGGAAATCGGTTGTCATGGTATGGGCATGTCATGCGGAGGAATGAGGAAAATATCGTGAAGAAAGTTTTGAATATGAATGTCGATAGCTATAAGAATAGGGGAAGAAGACCAAAGAAACGATGGATGGACTGTGTGAAAGATGATATGGATAGAAAGGGGGTGAGAAGTATGGAAGAAAAAGACTTGCGCCGCTTAAATTGGGATAAGAATGAATGAAGAATGATGATGAAGTCTAAAATTGCCAATCCACCTTGAGCAAGAGTTGTGATCAATGCTCGTGCCTTCCCTGTATAAGAAGAGGCATTTGCTCTGCAGTGGCACATAGGCTGGGATTATTTGTTATAATGTACGCTGGGATTACCAAATCGTCAATGGTCATTTGATAACGAAACCTTAATAAGATTAATCTTGACTTTTTTTGGCCTTTGAACGGGACTAACTTTTGTCTAGCTATGGACTGCAATCGATTTATTAGACAGGTTCAAATAAGTATCAATTTGGTATTGGGCGGCTTGGCCTTTATACCTACTACAAATGCGCAACATGGCCCTCTCAATGACAGCAACAATCGTTTTATGTCACGACTAATGACATTTATTGATCACTGTCTTGTTAGAGAAAAAGTTTATAATATGATTCTATTTTTGAATATCGGTATTGTGTTTGTAAAGTGTGTCAATATGGGCTCGTTTTGAGCTTCATCAATTTTTGCTTTTCTAATGGAACGCGTATGCGGGTCGCGCTATTTTTATAACATTACAAAATTATTGAGTCCGCCTGACGGTCAACTGATAGACATCTCTACCTTTTTCAACATTATTTATTTCTATGACTACCTACAAATTTTCATCTCAAACGTTTTTTAATTGAAAGTTATTCCTGGAAGGCGGAACAAATAATTACAGTTCCAACGAGTTCGGGGAAACATATTCGTCGATACTGCCATAAAGTTTGGTCGGACACGTTCGAATTAGTTAGTGTGTTGTTACCACTAATTTTACGCGTCCCTTGTTTTACTGAGTGTTGGTATTGTCCTAGAATAATAAAACTAGAAGCGAAACTGACATACACATGGCATAGCCATTTTCAGAAAAAGTCTTTGTGTCTCAAGCTCAAGCTCAAGTCAAGCTTGATGTCTCATTATGTCTATAATATGAAATATTCAAATACAGCTCTTTGCTTCACCCGCCAGCCACCTTAAGCCAAAATAATTAACTTATCCCACCTGGGTTTGTCAATATTGTCACAAACGCCTTTAAAATCCTGTCTGTCTTAGGGCGAATTTCACCAAAAAAAGTAACCGCGATCAGCACATCTAAACAGAGTTTATAAGGGATCGACATTTATGCTAGACCGTGCCGGGAAGCCATGCCATGTCCGAAGCACGGACCATGCAGCATCTTGGACCGTACAAATTGAGCAGACACGGACGCGGCATGCGCCCGTGACGGCTTAACACAAATCATCCCGTATTCACCCTTAAATGTTTCTTACGCAAGATCTAATTTTGAATGTAGAATGCGTTAGGAGCGAAGGTGTCGCTTCTATCAACCCTTGTTCTATGGTACCTATTGGCGTAAAGTTCGGACCGACTCTGACCAACCTGCTCATAATTCATGTTAATGTGGAGCATAGTTGGATGTAGTTGAAGTAAATTGGTTTAATTTTTGAATTCCCGGTTTGGTGCTGACAGGGTTTACTGATTAATTTGCCTGCAGTCTAGATTTTTTTGTAGTTAATCCAAAAGGGATTTGGATTTTTATGAAAATGGACGACATCCTCGAAAGGTTGCTGGTAGCATCTGGATGAGAAAATCAAGTTGAATGGTGTGCAATTGGAGAGGCCTATGTCCAGCAGTGGACTGTTGAGGCAGCTGGCACAAAAAGTGGAAAAACGTCAAAATGATTAAAATAATTTGAGTAGGAAAAAGAAAGTTATCCATTTTAAATGAACTGTCGATTCCGATGAATTCCTTTATGTCCCTTAGAACTCCACAAATTCTTCGTAAGATTTGGAATAAAAATCTTGAAGAAATGAGAGGTGAACGGCTCGGCGGCGAACCTATCGCTTTCAACAGAGAAACGCTTTTTATCGTTTCTTTATCAAAATTCAACGATTTTTTGTCTTGAGGAGTTTGCGTAACGAGTCGAGATTACCGACTGTCAGAGTTAGATGTAAGTGCGTAAATAATTATATAAATGACTTTTGATTGAAACTAGCTTTTGCTCGCAGATCCGCCCACGTCAGTGTCGGAAATTATACCACGGGAACGTATTATCGGGACATAAACCTATGTCTACCTGTGTGCCAAATTTCATTGAAATACGTTCAGCCGAAAAGGTGTGAAAGGCAAGAGAGAGATATACAGAGTTAGGTAGTACTTTTTTTCATATTTGTATAATATGGATATCATATCCGACCTTTGCATGTCCTATATTAGCTCTACTGACGTCATGATCCAGCATTTCTACATTCTAGGTACTCTAATTAATTAATTCGTAATTTATCATTTCATTCGTAATTAATATCCAGTTTAGCCTTGGCTCTGCAGGTTATAAAACACGATAGGATAGGTAAATAGGTCACAAAGATAAGAGACCTATTAGCGTAAGAGCTTTTAAATTCATACGCAGATCTATATTACATTGACAGGTTACAGCGTTCAGGGATATTGCACGAGGCGTAGCTTTTAATGTTTGTTCAAAAGTTATTTCTAGGGTTGCAAACTGTCTTTTCTGTGATATATATCTTTGTGTTGTATGAAAAATTTATTCCCACATTTTTTCTGGGAATGAGACACACCGTATTTGACGATTTGGAGGGTAACTTTTGAGATTTGCTGGGACACAGGCCTGTCTTTGAGAGGGAGTGGCCTGTAATTTACCACGTGGGCCCAGTGCCGGTTGGTAGATGTCACATGTCTTCGAATTTTTGGTTCTAGGAAATGCCGGTTTCCTCACGATGTTTATCTTCACCGTTTTAAGAGCAGTGGTGATGAAATTACGCAAAGTAAAGCATGTGCCTGGGTTGATTTCCAGGATTCCCGCTCACTGGGTTGAGCCGTTACCACTGGTCCACCACTGGCTCTTGCCATGTCGTGGTGGCAAGTTTCTTATATGAGAAGCATATTATACGTACTTTCCAAGTTGCTTATTTCTTAGATACCACTGACTGACGGTGAAGGGAAACATCGTGAGGAAACCCTGGACTTCGGTCTGAAATCAACAACTCGTTCAGAGCAAGCGTGGTGATCACGCTCATTCCTACTCTATATGAGAGGTGGCCTTAGCCCATTGCCCGGGACATAACAGGGAAAAAACCCCCTTTGAGAATTGGGATCAAGACGAATTACGATTCGTCTTGATCCAATTCTCAAAGGGGGTTTTGCGGCATTTGTTTTCAGCAGGTATCCCTACTTAAACTGCAATGACCAATAGGTACGCTTTAATGGTAATTTTGGCGTTGTATTTAAGTTAAATATAGCTAGGTTAATATTTGGCAATTTAAGTTACCTATCCTACGAAAACACAGCTTTACTCCCTAGGGCCCACGCAATTTGCGCAGCGGATATGGAATGAAATAAGTTATGATTTCTACCTCGTTTAACATGATTCAGTATTTCTTTTAAGGTTCTAACAAAAAGGTACTCTTATTCAGTAACCAATTCTGAATATCCTATGATTATCTGTGAGTACCTATATATTTATATTTCGTTCGATGGTTTTCTACCGTGTAATCGCATCCTTACATGTTTACCTAGCCATTCAAGCGTTTAGATTTAAATACGTCAGCTTGCCTGTACACTTGAATTCGCAGAATTGTGCTTGGCAACCCCTGTGCAGTGCACTCAGTAGATCCAATTTGCTGTAAAGTGCCTGTTGTATAGCATTTGTGTCGTATGCTCGAGCCAATGTGCTTCATATTTAAACTTTGTGAAGATGCGGGCATTGGAAACCTTGTGAATCTTATTGAGTGTAATACCACTAGAATTGGCACAGGTAAGATTTGAGCATTATTTTGAAAATAAATGGTTAAGTTTTTTTTTTGTGTCACGGGAAGAAAAGAACATGGAGTATGCTTTCAGAATAGTTTTGTTATATTTTAACTTGCTAGCAACCGTAACGTTGCTAACTTTATTTTTGCGGCGACAAAGAGCAATTTTTCTTACTGTTAGCTTGCACTGAAGAAGTAGCTACAGTTTGCCAATGACCCAGTGTGATGGCTGGCTTGGCTCTCTAGCCAACGTGGTGAGTGGCCAAATTTTTGTATATATCGTTTTAGTTTAATAATGAGAGGAGAGGACTTTGGCTGTTGTTCAACCGTTAAAAGGCACATCCCGTGTGTTTTGCTTATAAATGCAAGAGTAGTTTTGGCAGCAAAAGTTTCTAGAGGTTCTTCGAGGCACCTGTATTTATTTATTGGATCTCCAACAGAGGCTACACACTGAAAAGCAAGTTTACAAGAACAGGGACAAATAATAATGTCTGCACCGGGTGCACCCTAATTGCGTAACACACGATCAATCACAATCTGAATATTTTTTGAAGGATGTTGTTTATCCATAACTTCATAAATGTTCGAAAAAATTGTCTGCTCAGCAACGTAAATAACGCAATGAATGTTGTTGAACTGTCAAAATGAAACAGATTGTGATTGATCGTGTGTTACGCAATGAGGACGGTACCTCCAATTATAGGAGACCACAGACACAATACGTGACAACGTCAGGCGCACTCAGAGTCAGCCCTTCTGTCTGGCAAGTCAATTTACCAATGCATGCTATTCAGAATCGTTCCGATACGACGTCATTGTATGGACCAGGATTGCATTTGAACCCCACATTTGTATGCCTCTTTCAGTTTAAACACGTGCACTTGTTTTTTAATAGTAAGTTTTTTACATATTTGCATGCAGATTCACATCTAGTAGACGCCCATCAGAAATATTCTTTCGTAACTTTTTTATTGCATTTTTGATTGTAAATTACTTTTGGGAATTAAATTTCAAAAGATGTGGATGTAAAATATAACTCTGTGTATATCTGGGATAAGTTACATGATGTTGTATTAAATCCTTTATTACACAACTCAAAGTACTCACTTCTAACATGAATTACATGTGGCCGAGGTCCGTCACAGTCTGCGGTGTCGTCTCATCAAACAGTCCCACTGACAACAGTTGCCGCGTCTATTTCGGACTAACCTACCTAAATCCAAAAGGTCATACCTGTGAACCGAGGTCTTTTGATATCTAACTTTATTTTAGTGGCTGGAAACCAGGTCACCTTCTAATTTGAGTGCCTCCGACTTACTTTGGCAAGGTGATACCGGTATATTTCTGTTTTCATACTTATTGCATTAGTAAATGGAATTTAACGCTGGATTTCCATTTGCTGGAAAATGTTTCTGAATTTAGGGTAATTAGATTTTTGGTGTTAAGCGCCATTCTCGTTTTCATAATTTGGTCTAATGTCAACAAAATGTAACGGTTAATTTAATATGTGGGCTTTGGTTTATTTATTTTCATAGAACTACAAACCCGTGTCATGTCGCCACGGTTTGCTACCTAAACCAAACCAATATTGAGTAGGTATATTTTGATTCTGAAGCCTGACGTTATAGGAATTGACCAGGTAGGTTTTTGACTTTAGTTAAAATAATTAAATGCACTAAGCTTAACATAAGGTTGCTCAACGCGCTTGTGGAGACTAACCATGGATTGGGCTTGTTTGCTAATGAATGGAAGACGAGA
This sequence comes from Eupsilia transversa, assembly GCA_914767815.1. Classification (NCBI taxonomy): domain Eukaryota; kingdom Metazoa; phylum Arthropoda; class Insecta; order Lepidoptera; family Noctuidae; genus Eupsilia; species Eupsilia transversa. The sequence goes on along the minus strand of OU611893.1, from coordinate 6,115,051 downwards.
ATGTTAGAATGTTTGCTGTTCTGCGAGAAGACAGAGTGGTATGATTAACTTAATTTAGTATTATTCGCTAATTATGGAATAATAAATAAATAATTATGGAACTATGGGCTCTTGGCATTGACAATTACAAAAGTTCTTTGTCAGCGTCAAGTTAAAGTATCTCTACGTAACTGTCTTCACTCACAAGGCAACCATGTAAAAATATAGATATCTAAAATAAAATGTTCCTAACACTACGATCTGCACCACCACCTATGAATATCTAAGGAGGTCCCAAGGGACCTATAACGCGAAATTTATTGTAACCTAGGTAACTGAAAGGTCGCGGACACACGGGTTAAACGCAAGCCACATTGCTAGAGAAGCTAACTTAGCCTAGCCCACGAGGCCATGGCGTGTTTTCGCACGTGGTTTCACATTACAGAGCTAAGCTAAGCGAGCTAACTGAACCATGGGCTTGCTAACAAAACGTTTTTCAGCTAAGTTATAAGAACTTTGCCACCCTTCTACCTGCCATTTACGTGCTTCAAGCTACCCCATACACATCCTTAGTTTTTGGTCTAGACCGAGAAATAACTCGCATAGTTTTGTTTACGTAGCTGGTTACACGCTAAGCTAAGTGAGCTAGCTAATTTAGCTTAGCTGGCTGTGTGACCTCGTAGAGACTTCGTTACCTGACCTATCTATTGTGTACGGCTGTGTCATCCAGTGTAGCCCATGTTTTATGGCTGAACATTAAATATTGATACGCCGGTGTACACCTGTCTTGATAGCATGGCTTGCGGTGTCTTGCTGTGATTTTCCTTTACGTAAACAGAGGGAAATGTGGCTATGCAAATGTGATTGTGGGGGGATTGTACTTGTTACGTAAGGAAACAAATTCAGACGAGGGAATTCAAATTAATAGTTCTATTTTATTTTAGCGTAATGCGGAAAGCTTGAATGATTTTGGAAGAGCAAATTTTAGTAAGAGTATAAATGTCCTGATTGTTTTTTTATACATTTGTACAAGGGTCTTTTGGTGCGTGGTCAAAATTGGAACTAAAGCCGCGATCTTCATTATTCAATACAATTTACAAAAAAAGATAACACACAAATGTCTACCAACAACGCTGGGATGTCAATGTTGATCCTTGTAGCATTGTACTTGTGAAGTTCGATAAAACCACACATATCTGCAAACGCCTGGAAGATTGCATGTATGCAATCAGCATACGTGCAGGTGGTCCTACTAAAGGTAGCTAAAATAATTTGATTTATCAAAGTCCACATATCAGAAAAGTTTTCTTGTAATATTCTTGTGCGACTAGTTCAACTTGGCTACGTAATGCAAACGTTCAAGTTAAAGTGTGCGTCGCTTCCGCGTTGCTGAACATCTTGGAGACTGTCCATTATTTACGAGCGACCATCTGCCTTCGTCTATTCATGTTTGTTACATCGCTTTGCATTCCTAATCTCCTGGTACCTACTGCGTGAAATGCAGGATGTATGTACTCTTATGATTCTATTTACTTTTTATTTAAATTAAAAATTAGTCTACTTAATAAAGGACGGCTTTAAAGCGAGGGCCATAGAAGTACCACGAGCGTAGGGAGTGGTTCAAGTGTTAGAATCCTGAGCGACGTGAGTGATTGATGGCGCTCGATATAAATCCGTTTTATTCAAGAGTATACTTTATACCATGAGTACGAGAAAAAGAAAGATTTAAGCGAACATAGATATTTTAATGAAGAAAATTGGAAGGTTACATTGAGGACGAATATATTGTTCTAAATTCAAATACCAAAATAGTGATTAAAAGCTCTTTTTTTTCACTGTTTTCAGTGAATAATAGTTATGCAATTAGTGAATAAAGGACGGATTTAAAGCGAGGGCCATAGATGAGTCACGAGCAAGTGAAGGATTCTAACGACTGAATCACGACCTGAGTGATTCATGATGATTGAATCACGAGCATAGCGAGTGATCTAAGTGTTAGAATCCTGAGCGATGCGAGTGATTTATGGCCCTCGATATAAATCCGTTTTATTCAAGACTTGCATACTATACTTTATACCATGACTACGAGAAAAAGAAAGATTTAATTAAGCGAAAATAAACATTTAGCCTTGTGTTCACCAACGTTTAAATCAACTGTTTAGATATTTAATCAGTTCTATATTTAAAACTTCCTTAGGAAAAACATAAACCAACTGTTTAATACCTAACCGGTGGTTTGAATGTTGGTGAACACAGGCCTCAATGAAGATAAAAAGGAAGGTTAAATTAATTAAAATGCACATTATAATTGGAACAATTACTAAAATTAAGAGTAATTTTCTTATTACTAATATTAGGACGGTCAACTTGTGAAGCGACATTTTTTCGCAAGGAGGTTGTGTAGCATTGAGATGGAGGTCGAATATATTGGTATTTTCTAAATTCAAACACCAAAACAGTGATTAAAAGTGCTTTTTATTCACTGATTAACCTTTTTAGAGGGGAATGGTATAAAATAGGTATGTTTTTAGAGGGGGAATGGTATAAACTTATCTTGTGTTTTGTTTCGTGATTGGTTTTGATGTGATAGTATTTATTCCCGATTTATTTATTTAATACTCAATGAATAAAGTTCTTTGTTTATCTTGATTTACGTTTTCGAGTTTGTTATCTACATATTATAATTTGCTTTTCATCCTATTCATGTTTATTTGCTTTGCAGTCCTGGTTTCCTGGATTCCTGATTCAGTGAGTTGCAATCTTGGCTATCATATGTACCTTATAATGAGGTAGATAATGTATGCTTGTAATATTAATTAATTTATCACCAAGCTGATTGTAATTAGGTCAATATATCACTGATTATGGGCGGTCTTGAATAGCTGCAGAAGCGTTCGTTCTCAGTATACCGGTGATTACTATAATGTTACCGATAAACCATGTCATAGAAAATTATTTACCTTTAAATAAACCTCCACCCGCGTAACTCACGATCAATCACAATCCGTTTAATTTTGACAGTTCAACAACATTCATTGCATTATATACATTTTTCGAACATAATATATGAAGCAATGGATTAGCGATATGCTTCAAAATGATTCAGATTGTGATTGATCGTGTGTTACGCAATTAGGGTGCTGAAGCTAGCCTGGATCGAAGTCATTAGGTAGCATGACAATACGCGTAATGTGACATGAAAAGTGCGCTACGTTTACTACTTTACTTTCTACGTTAAGGTAGTATTATGATATCAATATTATCTTAAAAGCACTGTTGTGATATTTGACAACCATCTTCATCATTCAATAACAGTTCTAATAGCAACGCTCTTAAGTTATGAGTGATATCAATTAGTTAGAGCAACATCCGATCTGTCTTAGAACTATGAAGATGTGTGCGTCTGTGTAGCACAGTGTGGACACACAGACACACAACCACTCTCTGATCTCTTCAGAACTATCTAGAAGTTTCAAGTAGATAATGTATCATATGTAAGTTAAGTAGATAATGTCTAGAATGCTGGACATGGTATGGTAGATGGAAACTTTGTGGCGAACAAAAACTTGCTAACTGTAGAAGCTTTTGGCAAGTCAGAGGTTCCCGAATATGGCTTCAAAATAAAACTAGCACCTACGAACTTCTATCCTTGACTTGAAGATCTTTCGATCTTTTCGTGGTAGGTCCTACTTAACCTCGATAAGCAGCAGATTACGAATTCGTTATTAAGTATTATAAAATCCATTTTCGAGGATTGTTTCCGCGAAAATGGATTTTGAAATTGGCTTTAGTTATCTTAATCCACTTAAAGTGACTTAACCTTTAGCTCCTTGAAGCATGAGATACATTTTTATTAAATTGCTTCAAACAAGGGGCGTCATTATGTTCTAATGCTAACTTTTTCAGCTCCTTTGGCCCAGTTAGAGGAAATAATCGAATACCGTCTCGTGTTTAAGTTACCTGAATCATATGAGAGAGTAGCCCATGTAATAGTCGGTAGGTAAAGTAATACATAATATTTTGTACGGGTAGTTTGAGGAATCCCTAGGAACCATGTTTTGTACTGAGATCTATGTGAAGAAAATTTGGAGTTCTTTCATCTTTAATAATCTTTATTCTTATTACCTTTACTCTTTTTGCTGCGTTTACATTCATACATCCTGGTCTGGTCTGGTCTGATCTGTGTGCTCTATAATAATAACGTATCAGGCTGGTAGGCTATAGTTCATTTTTATGGACTCGATCACACGGTCCCCTCATAAAGATGACTTGACATCGTATTATCTGCTGTTATTAAATTTATGAGCACTTTCGCGTCTTAAGGCTCCCACAGACTGGCGCCACGCAACTCTGGTGGAACAATTTCTTTGAAAACTTCACGGAAATTGTTCTAACGGGGTCGCGTCGCGTCTTTCTATGCAGCGTTTAACCACCAGATTTACGTTCTTTAGGTAATTTCATATCGTAGTTAAAATACTTATATGGGTCCTAGTTTTTTTTTAAATGTTTGATGGGCCAGCTCTTGACCTCGATCTCGCCTGACGAGAGCGATGGATGAGGTCTATGTCCAGAATGTTTACTCTTGCTTTAAATGCCGACGGGTTATACGTTGAAGGGAACACAGACGCTGGCAGAGAGTTACACACTTTGGCCGTGCGCATAATACATGTGGAGGAGAGTAAGTACGACTTGTCGGTATATCGACCAAGTGTGGATGGTACCCAGCAGTACGTCTGGTAAATTAGTAAGTTTTTAACAAAAGCATACATGCTGGTAAACTTTCAAACATATATGAGAGTGTGGTTATTTGAAATTTATTTGAATAATATGACAACATTGAACATTACGTAATAACCAAAACTGGAGAACAAATGACTTTTTAAAATGACTTAAAAGTAAAAAACAAAAAAAAAATTCATGGGTTTCAGAATAAAATATTGAAAAATAATTATAATGCCAATAGAATACACTGCCACGTGAGTGATAGTTAAAAATAATTATTAAAAGGATAAACAAAAAATGCTCATCATAAAAACAAAACCTACTGAAAAGTCAATACCTACCTGAAACTGCCTCAATAAAAATAAACGGGTGGCGTATAAAGTGGGCCGTGACGTCATTAAGTTGTAATGGCTCCTGCACACGAGGGCTGATGGTGGTGTACACAATGGCTGATGTTGGTGCACGTTCGACGTGCATCCACTGCTAATTACTTACTTTGGACGCAGTTAAGTGTACCTACTGATGGAGCCAACGAAACGAACCATAGAGTTTGAATTTTAACGTTGACTAATTTTCCGAGACTTGATTATGTTAAAATGGCAAAACAAATGTTGGCCAAACACAGTGAGGTATTATAATACTAACGTTAGTACAATAATACCTCAATGTCCAAATATAACAAATGAATACATTTGTTATGTTTGGCAAGGAACTTCAGGGGTGCTTCAAATTAGTTGCGATACTTATACGTCATCTTTTATTACATATACCACACAATAATTACTTAAACAAAGAAAAATAAAAACAAAGAATAACTTTACCGTAAATAATAACCCGACTGGTATGATTTACCGCATAAATTCAGAAACAAATATAGCAGATTGTTGGTACAAGAACAAAATCTGTTATTAAATAATATTTCACAATAGTTTTTCTCTGTATTTCCGCTGCCCTGTTTCCATAGCGGCCATTAGTCGTGTTTATCCGAGTTTGCTACAGATTAACCAACGAACGTTTACACGCAAGTTTATAGTTTTACGTTATTTTATGAATAAACAAAGCAATGATTAAAAACTTAATTTTATATTTGGTATGTGGTGCCATTTAGATTCGTTGTTTAGCGTTCTAAATTCGAAAACGGGAAAATAGAAGTTTTAATGTAGCTCAATTTAAAACCACTTTTCTAACCCATGAACTACCTAATAACTTTCTTACTAAAATAGGAATATTGTCATTGAACATAAATATATAATTATATGAGAGTTCTTCAGTATTTTTATGAAACGTTTAAAAATAATAACGACACGAAACATCATCGTTTTATTGTCCATTAACTTGAACATTTTCATGATATCTTCGTCCGAAACGAGCATTAGGTCTGTTAAATATTCCGATTGGGTCTCATTGATGGCCGCCATAAAATATTGTTCCTCATAAAGGGAGATCTTTCACACTCTTTGTAACTTTTTATTACCCACGGTTTTTATCTTGGAAGAAAGATATAGAATATCTTATTAAGTTAGGGCTCAATCACACGTACAACAACCACACCACATCGCAGCGAACAAAAGTGGGCAAGCTGTGGTTACGTGTGTATACCTAGTGTCGCTGCAGCTCCATGCAGTTACGTTTTCAAATTAAGGCCCTTTTCTGATTTGTCGGTACAGCAGCGGTGCGACATCAGAATGCTTGATATACGCGGTACCGAAAGCTTACCGAGCGCCTATATTTCAATTGGTCCTTCCCGATTAGGTCGGTGTGCGGGAGTGCGACACATCAGAAAAGGGCCTTTATCGCAGACGCAACATTGTGTTAGCGTTGTGGCCGGGCGCTAGTTCGCGGTCCCGCTGGTGGTTGCGTGGTGGCTGCGACGTGGCCTTGATGTAGTCGGTATCGCCCATACGGTTTGATTTTGACGGCCTAATGTGGTCCGTGTGAATAAACTATTCATTTTTACACAAATTAGAATCCGGCCATGTGTGGTCGTTGTGGTGTGGTTGCTGTTGTGGTGTGGTTGTGGTACGTGTAATCGAGACCTTAGTCTGCAGTAAAAATATGCTAATGCAGTTGCGAAGATATTCTCTTGTGACCCGTAGTGGTCATTTATAGGTACTGAGTTTTCACAAATGTAACCTGTAAACCTCACAATTGTGAGGTTTTATGTTCCAACTTATTACGGGAACTAGTTAAAAACTTTATGAATGTTTTGCACTTGAATTGTGTGGTAATTTCCTTAACCACTTATTTTTTTTTTTTTCATTAGATTCAATGCATCAAAATATAAGCACGTCAGAAGAATTCCTGCCCTAATCGCAATATATTTGGGGTCGGCGCAACGTGTCTTTTTCTTCCATACCTATGTATTAGTCGTCATCTCGGTAGTCATATCACCTCAATAATAAAAACAATCATCTCGAATATTCATGGTACTTTTTGAATAATCCAAAGCACAAAATAGTTTTTTTTTTGTAAATAGAAATTAGCAGTGTACACATTATCGTTGCAGAACATTTCCAACGCCACATTGCAGTCGACTTTCTCAAGAAATAGCAAAGTATCATTTAGCAAAGCAAACATCACGTCCGTCTGATTAATAAGTGTTGCCAGTGTGGATATTTCCCGCTAATCCCGCTTAATAAATCAAGGCTTCTTTTGTTGCAGCCCCTCCTAAATGATGAATCGCGTGTTGTGGTGCCTCCGCAACAGCCATTAGTTTCGAGTTCCCTTCACGCAGGTTATATTTAAATATATGGCAAGTTACGTCACGAACTATTTTTATTGGAGATTCCTAACGTGAGCATGTTTTTTTATTTTATTAAATCATCTTATTGAATCTTCGAATTTTTAACGTTTCAATTATAGACGCGGGATCTTTGACATTGTTTTTTTATCGTTTCAAGTTTTTAATATTCGTAGTTATTTGAAGCAAATATAATAAAATTTTAAGCAGATATTTTACGAATAGGTCAAAGATCATCATGATGCCATTAATAAAGAATTAAGTATTATAATGAAAGCTATTAACAAGGTACATGTATACAATTAAATTCCGTTCTTCATAATTGAACATACCTATAAACTATTCAGGAATTACGCATACCGCGCTATCGGCTAAATATTCAGTCGTTGGTGGTGGATGTCTAAATGCTTGTGGTTAAAATCGATATGTTGGCAGTAGGGCTAGTGACCGAGTGGCACGACACCGATCGATATCAGACTCACACACTGATCACGACCTGTATTTTATACAAAAAAAAAAACCATTTCCTAATAAAACTACCTCATTGTTTTCTACATAGACAATCTTTTTGGTTTTTTTTGTAGCCATTGCTTGCACTGCTCTATTTCCTCGTGATTTATTTTCGGCAGAAAAAAATAAAATGATCACAAGAAGCATTTTAAACTCCGAACGTGTTTAAAACTTTTTGAACATGTGGTTGAGTCTATGGTCTTTTGCAGGAGAAAAGTTAGACTATTTTGAAGTTTTATCATCTCTTTGGTGCAATGGCTTTTGGAGTTCAGCCAGAAGCTGTCAAGTGACAGAAGGTCAGAGTTCAGACTGACTGGTTTCCTAATGTGCGTGCCGCTCAATTTTATATGGCCAAGAGATGAAATTCTAGTAATCTAGCATTTCACTTGCGATATTGATATCACTTCAGCCAGGCAAGAATATTGTATTTCGATATGAACAGCTGTATTTGCTGTGATATTTATGTAGGTAGCCTGCGATTACCAAAAGAAGATTTCTAGTTACGCTCCTAGTAGCATTATTCTGTAAAGAAACAGTAAAGTATGAAGTTATAAATATAAACTAAGTTTTAAGTACGTTTGTAAACCTAGGCAAGGATCATGTGTGCGTTGTATTATCTTACATGTTTGTTATATAATTAAGATGAGCGAAGACTTACTTGGTAGGACTTTGTGCATCCTACTTATGGTAGATCCAAGACTTTCAAGTGTCAGGTTGTATCTTGATCAAAATATGATTCGCAATCATAACAAATGTGTATTAACAGAATTAGAATCATTCATACATCTCTCTAAGTTAGATTTGTTATCAAATGTCATGATTTCATGAACATGGAACAAATCTAACTTACTAGACATCACATAGCACATAACAGTACCTAAAGTGGGCAAAAGTTGCGAGTAGCTGGCATGCCATTGTGACATACCTTTTTCTAACTATGTTGAGGTCGGCTTCTAGTCTTAGAAGATGCAGAATACCCGCAGAATTTTACATGGAGCGGCTACATATCTAACCTCCACAACCCAGTTACTGGGTAACACGATACCCCTTGGTAAGTCTGGTTGCTGGCTTCTGACTACCCGTAACCCGACCGTCAAAGATCTACGAATGACAGCCGGGACCAAGGGCTTGACGTGCTTTCCGAGACACGGAGGGGTCTCGATATGTAATGGATGGTCACCCATCCACGAAACGTCCGCAGCAAGCGTGGCTTAACCTTCGATCGACCTGTGCGGCTGTTTTCAGTTAGCCACGAGTCCTTGTGTCATACCGCATGTTATCACAAATTAGACGTTGGAGTTATGACACAATGGCGTGCAAACTACTTTTATACTTTTGTGATAGTTACTTTAGACACTGCGTCTCGTTTGCCTACTCTTAAAAAAAAAATTTTCGTTCTAGGGATACGTAAAAACTAGAGTGACAGTGGTATTTATTATACGTCCTTGTAACAAAGCGTAGTAACGGAAGGGACCTCTTATCTCTGAGTACATAAGCGCGTACATAAGTGCGATACACGCACTTAATTAAAATAGAGATAGCTTTATTGTGTCAACAAAAAAAGCGTGTCAAAGTTAATTAGTTTCGGGAATGGAAGAATATTCGTTCATTTGTTTTTGTCAGTACAGTTTTTGTAGATATGTGTGTCAGTACAGTCAGCGAGGTATAAGCTGAGCTTTGCATTTGTGTGAGTTCACATAGCTAGTGTAGGTGTGACGTCGGCCTAGAGTGCGAAAAATCCTTTGCTTGGTTTAAACCGGTATACTCCGCCGCGCACCTTCCACTTTTGGTAATCACTCACACATATACAAAGCTCAGCTTAGACCTCACGGACTGTAACGGGCTTCCTCGGAATACACTCGGGTTGTCACGAGTTGTATGAGTTTTTCTTTGGCAAAAAGATTACCTTGTCAGCCAAGTTCGTACGAACAGCGGTACTCTGACTGCCTTGAATGCGCTTGGTAAACTTAAGTATAACAGTCGGGGAGGCTTTCTTAGGCAAACTTAATTTAGTGAATGCGGTCATGGAAGCCAAGTTTAGTTAAGGACTATAAAACCATGATGAAACCCATATGTTTGATTGTCCGAAGTATCCATACACCTGCACTGCTGAGGACGTAAAAAGGCCACTGATGCCGCAATTGGCGGGGCCACCTACTGGGCCCAACTCATCTAATGTAATAAAATATTTTTACTCTTGCCATCGGTTCGACAAAAAGAAGACGATGGATGTGAGCGATATTTTGGTCTAGTGAAAGTTTGAATAGAGTTACTTTAAAAATACATTGTAGAATTAAATAACGCCAGTTGTCGTAGGTTTTCTTACAAGTGAGAGGCGTAATAGGTAAGTCATGTTACACTTATTACGGCGGCGTGGGACATCAACAGGTGATATGCCACTTTCGCTTAATTATTAAGACCTCACCTACCCTACAAGGTTACACTCAACTACATGATAGATCTTCAATTACATATAACAACAGTAATCAAAAGTCATTTATTCAAACAAGGCTGAGAATCAGCACTTTTTGAACGTCAAAATTACATAAGACTACCAAATGCCCGCCCTTCACCACTTCCTAGTGCTTTGGCTGGGAAGAAGTGGCGCAACAAACTCTGCAGCAGCATAGCTGTCTGGTCAGATAGAAAACTTGATTGTATGCAAGTAATTAACGAAAACATAAAATGTAATTATTTGCCATCATTATATTAGCACACGCCAATGGGTCGGGTTCAGACCTTAGACAATAAGAATTTAATATTCTGTATAAATGAGATTTCTCTTCCATCATTGCAAACTTTATTAATATTTAATGGAGTTTGACTTCCTGTAAGTAGGTAACCTGGATTCTTTTGAAAAGCAAATTATGAATAGATATTATTCAGCAGCTTCTTGTTGAAAGACTGCGAATAGCTCCTGTGTCAGACTCGATTTAAGGCTCGTGCACACTGGCTCGAAATTGCGGGCGCGACAAGGGTAGAGCTTCCTGTCACGCCCGCGATATTGCGCCAGTGTGTACGACCCGTTAAACAAATTAAATGATGGAACTACTGATGCTTTTTTTAATCACTAGTTCCATTTTAAGAGAATCTGAAAATAATGAAACTAATGTTGAATTTTTTTATCACTAGTTTCCCATTATTAAATTGTCCCATGGAACAGGAGCAGCATGTTTCCAAGCATTCTTATCTTGGATATAATCTTCTTAATTGTTATAATATGCTTGTTTACAGAGTGTACTTTTCAGTTTTAAATTTTCCTTCATTTAATTGCAATATATCAGAATGGATTTTGCTGTAACACCTACTCCAAGATGTAGATAATTTGAAAATGGTTGATCAAAAAGATGTAGATTTTTTCTTACATACATAATATTTTCATAAATGAATTGGCAAGGTACCGTCATAATATTAATCGATTTAAATAGTTCCCCATGAGATTCGCGGCGACGTAGATTATAAATTGCTCTAACAGTGCTCTTTTGCAAAATAAAGATGGATTAAATGTCAGCAGTCCGACCCAACAGTAAAATGCCATACGACATAATGCTGGCGAAGTAGCTAAAATAGAGCAAACCGCGCGGTTTCTACATCTGTTAACTGTCTTACGAGCTTAGCCACCCCGCAAGAGATGTTAAATGAGGTCCCGATTGTAATTTCTCGTCTAACGTGGTACCTAGGAAAATCGTTTGATAAACAAATTACAGTTTTTCTACATTCCTTATGATGTCACATTCGCTACTGAGCATGAGGTCCCGGGTTTGATTCCCGGGCGGGCAAAGTGATATTGGGTTTTCCATCTGGAATTTCTCAGTAGCAGCCCGGAGTCTGGATTTGTGCCCGCTTGATGGCAATAGGCTCACACCCTATTACACGGGACTTAAACATAACTGGCGAAATGTGGTTGTACTATAGTACCCTCACCTCTGCCTAAACCTTAGGGGGTAATACAAGCATAATGTTATGTTATTCGCTACTTCTAACATTAGGTAATGTAAATCTAATGTAGAGGTAGGCAGAGGAGCATGGTGCATCCAGTTTTCATCAGTTAAGATAAGATAAGATAAGATTTTTTACATATTGATATACATACAAGAACTTGCAAGATATTACATCATTTGAGTCCAATCATGTTTAGCCGTAAGTATTGGCGTACAAATATTTCCATAACTTAGAAAATAATTAACGATAAGAAAAATCGAAAAAGTACCTAGAATATGCACTTCCAAAATGTATAATTTAGACACTTTAATACAAATCACACGCACACACATTACAAGTCTTATGTAATAGGAGGCTAGGTAATTGCCATTGACCAGGCACAAATCCAAACCACGGACTGACAATTTCCACATGGAAAAGCTAATAACACTTTGCACGACTCGGAAATCGAATCCAAGATCGCTCAGTCGCGCTTGCGACCACCAGAGCAATGAAGCAGATTTAGGTCAAGTTGCTGTAATTAAAATTGATAGCCTAAAACCAGTGTCTTGAAGTAGCTTCGGTTTCAATTTCAGTAATATATTTTCTGAAAGTAGGCTTTAAAAAGTCGTCTAAAGTGTGTTTAAATTTCGTTAGCCATTCATAAATAAAACAAAAGCACGCGTAGCATGATAACCATAGAAATGAATTGTCTACGGGTTTTGTCAGGAAGCGGCAAAATTACAGATTGTGATTGTTTAACTGTAATTTAGTTTATTCTTCCGTCGACAAAACCCGTTTCTATTATGGTAACTTTCATACGAATAAAATCAATATGGCTGTAAGGCTTTTTGCAATTATTTTCAGGAATATAAAACAGTCAAACATACTTATTTAATGTAAGCAGGATATAAATAAATAATAATAAATGTGAAAGTTTGTATGTTTGGATATGTCTGTTACTCAATCACGCAAAAACGGCTGAGCGGTTTTGAATGAAATTTAGTACTCAGATAGTTTATAACCTGCATTAACACATAGGATTACTTTTTATCCCGGTAGTACGTTCCCATTGGATAATTTCCAACATGCATACTGGCAAAGCCGCGGGAAAAAACTAGCTCTATGTATAAACATTGTATACCCTAAAGTCAGAAAGTCAAAACGAAAAGTGACTTTAGTCAGAAACAGTAATTTAGACCAGACATGTAACATTTAACTTCGTCGACGAATTAATTTTAACCTGCGTTCGAACCCTAATTCTAACTTTAACACCGCCGGCCGCTGTCACGAACTAATTGTCTAATTCAATGCTACCAATGAATTCAATTTGCCCGAAACCAATTAATTGATTTTTACTGTTAATTTTGATTTTAGTGCGGCTTTGACGCCTCCATGGACAATGGGGGTTGGACATTAAATTGATGACCATTTAAAACTATTAATTTCAGGGTTCTATGAAGCTATTATACCCATACCTACTCCGGATACGACCTAGGTATTATGATATTGTATTAAATGGGTTTTAGAGTTACCTACCGGCTTCGTAAAATTAAATCTTGTCCCTAAGGAATCTTAAAAGATTGCTGCTACCACTAATCAATTAGGTTTGTATTAGGTAGGCATATAAAAGAGCACCTATGTGTGTTCTAATGGTTCTCCTCCATTATAAGAAATGTCAAATTGGAACTGATTTTTCATGAGTTTGTTTATCCTTAATTAACACATAAACTCATATAATTTACTTGTAACTGTCTGTCTATTCTATTACCATTAAGTCTTAACGGCTGAACGGATTTGGATGAAGTTTGGCTCAAGGATGATGCACATGACCTGCGATAGGCTCTGACGATCCAGTTTTACCAAGGTGTATCGTATTACCCAATTACTGGTTTGTGGAGGTCAGAAGGCACGCTACATGTAAAAGCAGTTTTCAGCTTCATTCTGTTAGACTAGAAGCCGACTCCAACATAGTTGGTAAAAGGCTAGGTAGAGTGATTGATTTGAAAGTAATAGACTGTCTTTCAGAAAATAAGGGTACATTTATGATATAACCGAAGCAATATACAAGATATCCTGATTTTATTTGACTAAAGGTAAGGCTTACTATATGTAAACGAATCTAAAGCTGTCTACTTCACTTATTGCTTGTATATCACGCGAATTCTCATGCGGCAAAATCTTACCCTAATCAGCATTGCCTACTAAGTGTATTACTTACGGATCACTTTAGTTAATGTATCATACGATTCATTAGTCGTCACTTCAAAGAAGATATCCAGTCAATACTACATAATAATTATATGCGAAAGTAACTGTCTCTCTGTCTGTTATCTTAACAGGCTTTAGACCGTGACCTGATGGGTTAGGACCAGGGCCTGAACCTGGTATGATCAATACGCGATTTTACGGTGACAGCATTTCAAATTACGTTGTATTAATACCGGTAACCGAAATAAAAATTGCCTCTATCTTACACGTGGCGTTGGCATTAGTTGAAGGGCGCGTGTCGCCTGTGTGTGTTTAACCGGTATTAAAACGGTAACCTAAAAGACGTTTCTTCTTCTTGGGTTACCCAGATAGCGGTAACGTTAGTCGTAGAAGTAACCAAAATTCTTCGATACCTGTACCGTAATTTATAAAGGTTTTAGCTCCCTGGTATTTACAACATAGGATACTTTTTATCTCGGTAGAATCTTCTTAGGGCCAATTTCCCAAAACCACGCGGGCGAAGCTGCGGGCTAGTATTCAGTACTCAGTTTTCCAATGGTAGATTAGGTTATCAATCGAGTAACTGGTTGTTTAAGCAAGTGGGCTTAGTGCTTATAAACCCCCAAAATTCAGGATCAAATGCGAGTACGACGCAACGAAACAAAGTCATCGGGCACTTTATATCAGTCTGCTTGGCATATGCAGATAGGAACCCGGGATGGTTCTCGACTCCTTGTCGATAAGTTGCGACCTGCATAGTTTCAGCATAGATTTGATTTATTATTATAGCTATTCTCATTCTTACGACGCTGTACGCGGCTGATAGAAGCAGAACTGTATAAGTGTGACCAAAATCGTTCAGCGAAACGCGAATGGAGCTGAATAAGTGTGAGTAATCCCTAAGTCAGGGCCGTTACCACTGCTCTCCAGTGTATTAATTACGTTTTAGAATACCTGGCACGAGTGCCCACATGATTAACGTAGCTACCTATACCTATCATAGACAACAAACACCAACAATAGAAGCTTAGCTCCAAGTTCCCAGAAGTTGGCTAACTAAGCTGATACCGCGTTTAGTGTTGCCATGTCCTACATAGAACAATAGCGTTGTTATTCGGCCTAATGGCTTTCATCGACGGCTTTCAATGGGTTAGCCACAGATATTAGTATTTGATGACAATAGCTTCATTGGTGCGAGAGGGTTGACATTGTAGGCAAAATGTTGCCTACGTTTGTGTTTACCAGGTAAGCTTATACTTAGTTTGTAGTTCTAGCGTATGGCAGTCGTGGGTTGCAGCTGAAAATTAGCGTCAGGTACACCGTGTGTTTTCATCTGACATTATGCTGAGCAGAGGCCCTTTGGGCATTATAATCATTGTTTTCTGTTTTTATAGTTTTATTAAGGTGTATTTTTCTGCTGTAATGCCAATAAACGCATTTTCTTTCTTTCTTTCAAAATAAGCCTTGTTGTTAGAAAAGAGATTTGGTTGGATCGTATGCCGTAATTATAGACACAATTAAATGTGTCTATAATTATGGCATACGAACCCACCATCACCTACTTACTTGTAATGTATCTGCCCATTTAAAATTGGCAATTGGCCAACGCCTATTGCCATGAAACGATTATGGAAAAATCTAACAACACTGACTGACTGGGGAATTAACCCAGGACCCCATGCTCAACAGTCGTGCTAGACGGATATTGCAGTCCTTTGCCTTTTTTAAGTATCTAACTATAGTGATCCCCGCCTGCAGTGCAATGGCGACATGTTAAAACATCGAGATTGCTGTATCTAAGTAAAATATGTTGATATGTATTTTAAGCATAGACCTTTCGGAATAAATTCTATGATGGTGAAAACTGCATTAAAATCCATTTGGGCGGTCATACAGATAGACACAGAAAGAGACTTTTAATATTATAAACAGGGTTATTGGTTATTTATGTCGGCAATATGTTAAGGGGATGTAGGAGAGGTCCTTTGCAACCAAATCACCTCTCATGACCCCTATGCCAATGTCAACCATTTTCGAGTAATTTGACATTTTATATTTTAAAATCTATGGAATAAAAATATAAAATAAAAGCTTTTAATTTAAAAAAAAAAAAGCTTTTATCATGCATTATCAAGAGAACCAAACACGTATGCTAAATTTCAGCCTGATAGCTTCAGTGGAACTGGGTGAAATATTGATTGTAATATTCCGGGAAATACATACTTTTCTTTTTAAGTTTTATAATGTAATCATGCATTGTCACGAGAACCAAACAAGTATGCCAAACAGCCCGATAGCTTCAGTGGAAGTGGGTGAAATATTGATTGCAATATTCCAGGACATACATACAAGTGAAGTTAAATAAAAGCTTTTAATTATGTCAAATGATTCGAAAATTGTTGACATTTGCTTATGAGTCAAAAGGGGTCATCCTTAATGGATTGCCCTGTTTAATACATAGATACAGAAATTCAAGTTCGTTATCATCAAGCTTACTTTCGTCGTCGAGTTTGTATTGAGCTTGTGACCTTCGCAAGGCAAGACAATGCTGTAACTTTTGGTATTTTATTACTTTGAAGTTATTACGTGAACGAAAAACAATGGTAAATCAATAGGAGTTATGTTAATATCGCCCCAAAAACATCGATATAATATTCCTGTACAAAGAGTTCTTGTGAAAACAGTCAGTGGTACTACAGTTCAATGGATCGAAGATCTGAAAAAGGAATCTTCTTCGAGAGAATGGATAGTATGAAGTAAACAATATTAGATTTCTCTCTACTTTGTTTAACGTTTTGTGCAAAAAAAAAACAAAGAAAAATCTAACTTCATACCTATACCTACCCAAAATAAAAATGCTTGGAAACATGCTGGTCCTGCTCCATAGGACAATCAAGTTTCGACAAAATTAAACTGGTTGCTAATTTAATCGCATAATTTATTATTTTGATGACATTGATTTTACGAAGTTACGAAGTGTCTAGGAATCACCGGAGAGGTTGGATAAGAGGACACCAGCTGGTGCGTGTGACAGTCACTCTAGGAGAGCGTTGCATCGATGGTTGCAAGGCGGCTGTCTTGTGATGACAGAGATGATGTCAGGGGAGTCGTTGTAATACCGTGGTATTATCCACGACGAACTGCCATATTTCGGCACAATCTTGATGATATTGAAGCTGCTGAACCACTGACATGATGAGCACTTATGTTTAAGGCTATCCTGTGCCGTGATACTTATTTAAATATCACGTTGGTTTAAGTATTAAAATGATCTATTATTAACAATAACGCCGTTCTAAAATCTAGGAGATACCTACCTACATTATAAGTAACTTTATACTACTACATTTTCATCAGCATTAACATGATCCTTCTAACAACGATATCCTCAGCGTTGACATTATCATAAACCAAACTTTCTCCATAAAAACTTTACCAACACCTGTCAAGAAGTTTTCGACCTTCCTGTCGGAATAAAGCTGTTTAACCATGCCGACACCAACTTAAACGGGTTGACATGGGTTAACAGAACGGACTTACCTTGCAACTTTAAATAGTCCTAACTGCGGGGCGAAGAACAATCCAAGTTCACGTCACTGTCAATTTAACATCACTTATTTGTTTTTAAACGTCATCACGCAAAATTAACAGTTCTTTTATTCAAATATAGAACGTCATAAAGTTACGAAGACTTTTTCGTCTATTCTCGAGAGGGTAGGCAAAGTCGCGTCGTGTATGCGACCTCTCTCGGTCGCGGCCGGCACGCAACTGAAAGCCTGAAACGTTTCTTGCCGTAATGCCCGTAAGCGGCTTTGCGGTTATTAGTGTAAGGGTTAAAGCTTAAAGTAGTGCGATAATAGGAAATAAGCACGTGCGGGGGCTTATATGGTTTTCTTTCAGCTGTATTAGGTTTTAAGACATCGTTTTGTAAGCGTCAAAGTCTTGAAGCGTTCAAGCTTTTGGCGTTCAAATTTATTAAACAAGTAAATAGAACTATTAACTAATTAAGAACTGGTACGCACAGGGTTCTTCGAAATAAACAGTTGCTGAGTTGGTTTAAGTGCTGTTCATAATTTTTAATACTTCTATCTGGAAGTTTAGTAACTCTTAATTATCTTGTCATGAATTTTCATAAAAGCAGGTAGGTAGGACCTATGCACCAAATATGAAAAAATTCTAGAAAGAGCCCCAAATTCCAACAAATTCAGAGTCCGTTTAACAGAATCAGCATGAAAATTTTATTTCCAACAATTAATTTTCCCGGAATGATAACTGGAAATGAAAAGCAAACTATAAACGGAGACGCAAACGTTAAAAATAAAAAGTTCACTGAAAAATTAATTTGGCGACTGTATTCAATTAAAATGGTAATTAACTGGGGGGTGATATCTACCGGGTTTTTAGCCCCAATGAATATGCTTCTGGGTCGGACTGCGGAACCCGCATCGTGTGAAATTTCATTTATTTTTTCACAGAATTTCATTCTGGGAGTGGAGGAAAGCTTGTGTGTGTTTACCTTTCTATATAAGCTTAGTTGAACGAGTAAAGTTGGCAACTTGGTGCCCTGAAGCACAGAAGTTAGTCGAGTATGCCAACACTATTGTTGTATTGTTAATGTATGAACTCCTAGGGTAGTTTAAGACCGTCTTCGGGGTAAAGGCTATTTAAGTTGGTTTAAGGCCAATAATATAATATGTACGTACGTAAACATATACTTAATATTATTTTGTATACCAGAATCACTTTAGCTGGGCAATAGCCACCTACATTTTCTAGCATTCTTTTTTTTTAAACTGAAATAAAGTCCTTCCTGAATCAATATATCTATCGTGATCTTCAACATTTTGTAACGAAAAACCATACATAGTGTATTGTTTGGGTTCCTATGGAGAGATTTATTATATTATATTAGAGAACGGGCATTGACCGCTATTGCCACGCTAATGCGATTCAGATACTAATTGTGTAACACATTTTCGTAAACGATTCAGACGAATCTGTTTCATTTTGACAGTTCAACAACATTCATTTGTTATTTACGTTTTGTTTTGTTGAGCAGATTTTTTTTTTCGAACTTAATTAGCAATGGATTAGCAATCTGTTTCAAAACTATTCAGATTCTGATTGATCGTGTATTACGCAATTAGGGTGCGGGTATAGTTTAGATATTGTAGTAACGCTGATAAACATTTTATTTTACATGTTCAAACACTTATTGGAGAAAAATACGCGCTTGGATGTGGAGTTACGGACCACTGCCCGATAAACGATATACAAAACTAAACTTTTATCGGCTAAATGGCTAGAACGGAAAACACGTTTTCAGAGACTCCTAAACTCTTATTATCCAACAGAATATCCCAAAGATAAAAATCCCAAACAAAAACAATGTAGATCAAACTAATCACACTTTTGCTTACACCTTCGATGAAAAGCGCCGTGATATATTTCTAGAAACCACTCCGTCACACTATACATACCTATCTCCGCTCAACCCACAAGGGACATGTCAAAGTTACACAATTTCACCCAAAAGCTTCCTACATCCATGTCAGTACCTAAGCTTCGCTTACTTTTAAAAACAAGAAAAGCGCAATACAAAAATTGAATCTTCAGTTCATAATAGTCATTTGTTACTTCTTCTCCCGGTTGAGACGTGTGGGTGGTGGTGGTGTGTTGGTGGTGGTGGGTGTAGTAGGTAGATTTTAAGGCTGTATTAATAAGCAGTGCCTCATTTGGTTTTTACTAACTTATCTTTTGATGTCATGAAATGTAACATATTTCTCGACGGCATGTGAAGCCAAGTCAATGCACATGGGTGGCATACAAACTCTGACACCAGGTTAGTCATTAACCACACGAAAAGAAGAAGATGAAATGTAAGAAAAAAAATGAAGCGTAATGTAAGGAAACGCTTTATTGGTTAACGTGTAAGAATCCGCATTATTACAGGCAATTTCCTCTAGCAGATGCAAATGCCTACAATAAAGAAATACAATCTCATTTTAGCAAAGATACATTGCTTTCTATTGTAGGTATTTAATGCTGGTTACACACGCAGCTGCTTTAGTCGGCAGTGACGTCCACAAATTTTGGCAGCCTATTCGTCGAGCGATATGATATGAGATTTTAAAATAGCCAGCGATTCCCCGGCGACTAAAGTCACTGCGTGTGTACCTAGCATTAGACTGCAATGGAAATCGACGTAGAAGAGAATTGGATTGTTTCGAAGTGAGCCTTTTGATCTTTCAATCTGCATATATTAGGAGTTTCAAAAAGTTTCTGCTGGGGGCATAGTAATATATCTGCGGATCAATGAGGTGTGCACGAGAAAAAGATTTGTAATAGGAACTTATTTCAATCCAAATTAGATCGGAAATAAAGGAAATTATGTAATCGAATTTTGATGTGCCGTGCTTCACCGAGGGTCACTTCACTCTTCATCGATGCCTGGAGACTCGCTTGTCCGAACCCAGATCTACCCGATAATCCATTTTCTCAGAGACGGTGGGATGAGCCGCTCTTCAGAGTAGTACAGAACAATTTACTTAACACATCTGCTACTACTGCGGAGCGTGCGCGCACAGTTTTTCCATGCAAAAACTGTCAGAAGTAAATTTTATTCCACGGATAAAAGATAAATCTTTGGAAAAATCAGCCCTTAGTTAAGTTAATACATAATTTTGTTATTTTGAACTTTTAAATTAAATCGAATAGAATAAAGTTTGTCAATAACGTTTTGTACGAATCGTAGTTATCCTCTTAGAATGAGGTAATCTGGCATAGGAAGGTAGCATATCGTCTTCCATGGTAAAGAGATTTTGATAAATAAATGATCATCTCATAAAACTAATATACGACTACTTACTAGCTGCTGCCCGCGCGAAACCTTATTCTTTTTCTAAAATAAAAGTAGCCTCAGTTAGTCCATAGAACATCAGCTATCTGCTCTTCCATCAAAATCGGTCCAGCCGTTGCAAAGATTAGCCAGAACAAACAGACAGACAAACAATTTTTTTTGTTATAAGTACCGTATAATTATACTTTCATATGCATTTGGTAAAAAGCGTTTTTTTTACATTACAGACACTGTTATTTATTTAGATGTATAAAAAAAAAAGAAAAGTGGTTTACATACCTAATAAATAGTACCTATCTAACTATCTCGCGTGAGAATACAAAGTAGGTTGCTTTTTCCCGATGCTATGGTTCTCTCCATATCCTTAACCTATCAAACACAAATATATTAATAACCAAACATGAGAGGAGTATGTGAGAAAGCTGAAATAACACAGGACAGCATTTTCCAGTATCCAATTTGTCAGTACTACCGCGAACCAGCTGACATGGTGATCACCTAATCTCTTCACGTAACCCCTAAAATGAAAGAACAACAGTGTGTAAGCTTATCATCTTGAGCATATTGTTAGTGTGGACTGGGGAAATTGGGTTACATGCTAGAGCTGCATATAATGCTTGCAATCTCCGGAGAACATACAGCTATTATGTTACAGCAATGTTAGGGATTGTATTACGTGGATTAACGGTACAGAACGTCGATATGACTAGGGTAGGTTACTAATTGGGCTTTTCGCTGAAATGCGCTCTTTCTGAGAATTCAGAGGATGGTTCGATCTGCCGGGGTTGTGGGAAAGTCCAAAAAGGATAGGTACTGGCAACACAGGCAACTGAAGGAACACGCCCTCCCACTCCGCCCTGAGCGGGAGAAGTTATTTGATTATATCTCACCCAAAATAAAAAGATGATGGTACGAATTCGATTTTCAACCATTTCAGCCAGGCTTGAAGTGACCTGTCAATAGTGGCAATCACTAGCAGCAGTTGGAATGACAGCTCACTTCACCGGTGATATTTTAACAGCATAGAAGTTTGAGGTGTGTTACTAAAACACCCAAATTATAAGTCTTACGTCCAATTTTGGCGAGCATGAAACAAATGCATGAGAAAATACTTACATAGTTCTAAATCGGAAAAGTTTTGATAGAACACGTTGCGAATGTGCTTGTTCGGTTGCAGCTATGAATATCTGTCGAATTGCTGTCGCCTTAACGTATTGGACTTGAGAGAGATCTTTGTATTAGACACTTTAATCTTACGAGATCGTATTTAAAATTGCTTTTACGAGTCAATTAATCTGCCTAGGCTTTTCCCAACTTTGTTGGGGTCGGCTTCCAGTTTAACATGATCAAGCTGAATACCAGTAGTTTACATGGAGCGACTGCCAATTTGACCTCCACAACCCAGTTACTGAGTAATATTTATAGCTCTTGGCAAGACTGGTTGACAGACTTTCGGGCTTCTGAAGACTCATAAGAGCCCTTGCCTCGTTTTCTCCGGCCGCATAGTGGTGATCAATGCTCAGGCCGTCTCTTTATGAGAAGATGCATTAGCCCTGTAGTGGGAGAGCAATAATAAGCTGGTATTATTACATACAGTTCTGTATTAGGTACATTATGAACCTATGCAGTCATTAAGTAACGCCGTTTTAAAATTTAAAAAACAAATGAATGTTACGGTTAAATGCAAATACTCCGTAAAGTTACACGTTGCTTGTATTTCAAACAAAGGCACTGACTTTCATTTCATTTATGTGGTAATTCATACGCTTAACCTACAAGACTCTTTGCTGCAGTAGTTTGTGTGGCAGATTACTACGAAAAGTAGGTAAACATGATCTTTACAATGATAATTTTGGATCCCTGAATTCTCATTAAAGATACTCGACGAGATTCAATGGACCTAGCACAAACGCACGGAGTAAACATTACGTAAATCTAAATGATTTTAAAATTAGAAATCCTCATTTCTCACTTATCTGGCTATACTTATCTATGGATAATGAAACCAAAAGGCTATATATAGGTAAAATAAGTGACGACGCCGTTTAGCCCAAAGTAAATAAAAAAATCTTTGCATTTCACAAGCATTATTTACGACGCAAAATACTTTATTCCTTCAAACATTACTGTCCTACTATAATGCGGTACACTAACGACCATAATAACAGAACCCATTTCTATAAAAATCGCGACATTAGTATATAAAGCCTCATGTTTCGTACACCACAGGCGTCGCAGAGGTTTGCAGGAGCTATTCATCTGACGGCAATGTGGCACTTCATCTGGGTCAGGTGAAATTGTCTCATACGCCTCATGATTAATTCAGATCGGTGTCGCATTGTGAATAGCGTTTTAAACGTATGCCTACCAAACAGTCTTAGTGCCAGCGCAAACTGTGCGTTTTGTCGCTGCAACAAGACGTAGAGTTGATGCAGATGCATATCTGCGTCTTGTTGGGAGTAGACAGCGAAGTCGTGTAGGAAGCGATAATATTTTTTGAGAATATGGAGTCTCTAGTTGCGCTAGCCTTTGTGCTTGTCATGCGAATTCTGACGCTGTCATGTCGCATGCGAATGAGGTCGGGTTTGGGCGTGCACCGTGAGTATAGTAATTGCGATAAGTAGCGAGAGTGTGCGACTCGGGTGCCCAGTCGTTGCGACTCTGCAACCCGACGCCAAGTGTTATATATATAAATCCATAAATATATGCATAATTTCGGTCACAGTCTATCGTTGCGTCTCATACGCCGAGCTATCGCAGTCGCAAGTCGCATAGTGTGCGCCCTGTCTTACAACGAACGAGCTTATTTTATTTTGTGCGTTTTTTCTTTGACATCGTTCAGCCAGGGTTGGTAAATCATGTGCGTTTCAATTTATTTCGTAGGGCTTCAAAAGAGATACGAGTTTAAGGGATTATGTCAAGACGATGAGTGAGAATGCTTCCCTGTGCTATAACGACACAAATATGTTTGCAAAGCATGTATGACTAGATGTATGAACGTAAACGAAGCAAAAGAAGTATGTACCTAAGGATCGTAGCAGGTGACGTTCTGTAGTTTCTGCCTACCCCCGTGGGAAGAAGGCGTGAGTGTTTGTATGTGTTGCTTAGTGAAGATGGCTGTATTTCCCCTGAATAGTTTTTTACAACTATACAATCTTCGCATAAAAGTGAAAGTGCTTTCGCATTGCAGGGGACTTTACAGCGTAAAATAAAATAATCTTTAAGCAGTCTCAAGTCTCATTAGAAATAGATGAATCTTTTGAAAACTTGTGAAACACCGAAACTTGCTGTTTCTTATTTATGAATAAACAAGGTAAGTAGCTCCTTCCGCGTGAATACTTCACAAAAGCTAATGAGTTTGTGTAGAATCGTTGCTGCAACGTTTTGTCATAATGCGAAGTTTTTCGCAAAAAGTCTACTGATTACGTCACGAGTGGCAAGTACAGGCACGAGAATAAATATCATCTGTGGATGCATATTCAAGTATAGCGGCATAAATATGTGACATCGAAGAAACACCAAAACTATCTGTCGAGTCACGCAACGTCAAAATGTAGGATACAACATCAGCTTCAAAAAGATGTGGCACCTCTCAGAATGCATAAATATCTGCCTACTCAGTTCAGTTCAGAAATATGTATACCTTGTGATCAAAAATATTATGTAACATTATATTTGCTGTTTTTTTGAGAACAGATATTAATGAATGCATCATAAAATCAGATATTATTGTCGAACTGTCTTTAGTTATATATTTATGCTCGTGACTGTACCACCTCCCAAACGTGACTGTAATGGCTTGATAATGGCGAATGATGGAGCAGTTTCGTCGACCATCCTTTGTAAGTGTCATCTTCATTTTGGTAGCTTAGTTTTCATCATATTATGTCATAAATGACCCTTTAAAAAACTCAAAATAAAAAACTGGTAGATTGCGTTGCGTCGTCGCAGCGTGAATACATCAAGGCACTGAATGCGTCCAAATCTAGCGCTGCAACGCAACGCAACGGAGCAATGTGGCTTACTCTAGACTCTAGAGTCCTCGACCCTAGGCCTCACTCTAGAGTCTAGAGTGAGGCTTCAGTAGTGTCAATGCAGCGTCAACGCTGCGTCGTTTTTTTTTTTTTTTTTTGTGACTTGCCACATTATGCTTTGCGTCATCGGACGACGCGACGTTTCAACGGATCGACGAACGAGAGACGAAGCGGGGGAAGGGTGATGCGCTGCGCTGTCAGAACTTCGGTGCGATTGCTAGGAGCGACGGACAGTGTTCCACTCTATGGTTCCACTACTAGAGGGGCAAACTAGACGTGCGTCGCCCTCTTGCGTTGAGACGTCGTGAGTCATCGCAACGCAGGTGTGGCATACAATGCCTTGATCCGTTTCGACGACACAACGCAGCGCACTAAATTAGGTCTCACTCTGAATCGCTTCGCACTTTCACATCGCGCCTGTTTGCGGGAGCCTTAAAATGTACAAGTTGAAATTCCATAATGATTGCGCTTATTCAACTCCGTAGTTAGTTTGATTTGTTATCCTTTTTAGAAAATCCCTCCGCGTTTCAGGGTAGGTTTTCGGAGCTTTTTGTCCGGAAAAAAATAAGAATTACCATTTTAGTAATTGTTAAAGCGTTTCTTAATTACGGCCAATCATTTAGAAAGAATTGCCCTATTTGAATTTAATGCCACCTTTTGCCCTTTCCTTATTTGAAAAGTTAACACTAATGAAGTCAATTGCCAAAGAAATCGACAGTTTGCGTGGAAACAGTTCATTTGCTGGATTAACACTTAAGTGATTTAGTTACGTAAATAAACTATTTATTGCTGTTTCCCGTGGCTTTGTTAGTATAAAACTGGTTAAGTCAAGGGCGATATTTGAAATATTCCCTTTTATGTCGCTGATATTGATGCGAACGGTCTTAAAAATACGTCCCTAGGGAATGTTCCCATCAGATACCTTCTTCGTAAAATCAGCGAAATTAATTTTTATCATACCTATTGACACATTAACGCCTGCATTTTTGTTTCAATGACGTCTAAAATTATAAATATATAACCGGCACACTAACAACGTTGCTCCACTGCCGCCGTCAACGGGACATCAACGAGAAACGAGATTATTCCTATTCGAACGGAATGTGACGTCCTGTTGACAGATGTGCGATGGACACGGCCATGGTAAATGTATATATCGCTAATTCAGCGCCGTGATCTCGTTCTCGTTGACGTCCTACTGACGTGAAATGGCCTTATAAAAAGCAATGTTAGTTAAGTCAAGGGAAATTAATTATTTATCAAATTGACAGGTTATACTAATTTGCCGTGCTATAGACGGTTTATACAACTGCCAAAGAGTAATCGTTGTGATTTGTATTATAGGTACGGACAATTAAGTTGGAATCAATTTGCTATGCAATGTAGTTCCCTGTCTTTACATTGAAACGACTTGCATCATAACAAACTTGTGGAATTTAAAGTATTTAAATTCCACAAGTGTTCAAGTCAAATGTTTTAGTGGACACTAAAAGACTTACCCTTAAGCCTCGTGCAGACTGGCGCAACACGAGGGCGCGAAGCGATTCTAAAAATACAATTTCTAAGAAAACTTCACGGTAGAACAATTACCGGTGTCGCGTCGCGCCAGTCTGCATGAGGCTTTAGGCCATATAAAAAAATGATCCCATCTTTTATTTACTTATACATTTCATTACAACGGATCTTCTAAGTTCTTACATACATTCATACATAGGACTTAATACCTACCTATTATTATTAATGCGAAAGGATATCTGTCTGTCTGCCACTCTGTCTGTCTGTCTGTCTGTACGTCTGTTACCTTGTCACGCCTTAAAGGCTGAACGGATTTGGATGTGGCACACGGATAGGTCATGACCTGGATTAGCACATAGGATACTTTTTATAATAATTTCCTACACCTCCACGCAGCTGAAGCCACGGGAAAAAGCTGGTATAGGTACTTAAATATATTATATAATTATTATTATATTAAATGGGGTTCATACGGCAGCAACTTTAACCTGTAAGCGATAAGATCACATTTACGCACATTGTATAGATTTCCTCGTTGACCCCAACCCTTGCCGTAGCTCATGAACTTTATGAGGGGTCTATCTTACCCCACTTCAACAGGGTCAACTGGGCATAATATATGACGATATATCGTTCCGATAACCTCTGTTATGTAGATATAGTGAATGTAAAATATTATTAGGTGTTAAGGCTCCCGTAGACAGGCGTGACGCGACACCGCTAGTAAAATTCCCGTAAAGATTTCATAGAAAGTGTTCCACCAGAGTCGCGTCGCGCTGTCGCATTGCGCCTGTCTGCGGGGGCCTTTGTAGTGAATGTGAACATTGAAAAAGGTGATATCTATTGTTTAAAAAAACCGCCACGCACAATGAAAGGGTTCCGGAATTGGGATGAATTTATCCCAAAAATAAATGTAAAGAACATGTTCTCCCATACATCGATATACTTACGTCACGGCCAATTCTCCAATTGCAAATAAAAGTTTGTAATCGCAAAAAATATGTGTTTTAACTACAAATGAACGATTTTCGAATTTTTTCCTTTACTTGTGCTGTGAGCCCTTGCTTCTTGCCTAGGTCACCGGTTTTGATTTATTTGCGAGTATCAAAATATGTCGCTTATTGGCCGTATTTTTTTATTGCGTTGGTTTGAAGCTGGATTTTTTAGATCTCCAAGGGACCGTGGGCCTACGTATTTGATATTAATTTCAACTTGATACCTCCACGTGTTCCTGAGAAAAAGGCTTTTGACAGCCTAACAGACAGATGGACAACGAAGTGATATTATAAGGCACTGTTAAACACAAACAGCCGGTATAAACATACGATAATAAAAGAAAAATTGTCTTATTATTAAAATGTCTCCATATTATTAATACTATAAAAAATAAGAAAATAATATCCACCGGAAATGTTATGAAAGAAAACACTGATTTGAAAGGTGGATTTCCATTTGATGGTGGGGTAAGAATAATAACTGGGTAACAAGAAAAGGTCGGCTCAGCCTTTTGTGAGAAACTTACATTATTCTATCAGCTGTTGTGAGATATGTTTAGTATTTTTCGTCACAGGAACGTTTTTTGTTAGATTAATATAATTTTATGCTTTTTTTTTCGTTTTTCGTTCTTGTTTTGTGATTCAAAGGTAAATGCGTTACCTATAGATGTAAGAGTGAAAATATATTATTAGAAATGGACCGTAAACGATATCGTTTATAATTTTACTTCCTTCAGGGAGCTACACTTACTTTTAAACTAAAATAAAAAGTACATGCTGTTATTTTAATTGATTGAATAATTTGCTTAATTCTATACAGTCTCCTTATCTACCGGCCACTCCATGTGTTACTATAATAGTCATACTAATCATTTCAAGTCGTTAATAGTTGCAATTACGATAAAAGTCAATAGAGACGTGTAGTAATTCAGTAAGTTGCTAGTACCTCGGTAGTTACTTGTAACATAACGTAATATAAAATCAGGCCTGCATTCTCCGAGGGTTTTAGGCAGAGGTGTAGTACACACACATTTTGTTATGTTTAAGTCCCATGTAAGAGTTTTAAAATAATCACACCATAGCACCGGCATCGTAGACAAAATCTTACTTACTTTAATAGGCACGTACGTAAAACGTATAAAATAAAAATGTAATAAATATGTTAGAGAAGCCAATATTTACCTCCAACTGATCCGCTAAAAGTACAAAACTGATCGCGGAATGGAAAAGGAAAAAAAAAAAACTAGCTTAAGAAACACAAAAAAAAAATGTAGTCATGGGGGGCTGCCAAAGTGCCAACAGATGTGAAAAATTAAAACTATGAAATAACAGGGCTACAAATAAACTGTTAACATTAGCATGTCGGTGTCGAGAACCCATGAGATTTTCCCCTACCAAAAACGCTCAACGCGCCTAAAGCAGTTTACACTTCAAAAAACAAAGCAATTGGGTAAAGAACCTCAGAGTATGTTAACCCAAAAGATAATGTAGGTAACCTCACATATGATAGGAAGTAAAACTAATATATTTCGTATGTTATCAAGCAGTATCTCACGACCGCACAAAAAGGGTCCGTTTATCTTTACTCCACTAAAAGGTTCACTTCAATCAGGAAGCTATCTATTTCATGTAGACGGTAGGTACCTCATACAGAACCCAACTCGGTAAAATCATGTTCCTAATAGTTTTCAACTTCGGAAAATATTGTTGATAGTTTCTTTCTTATCATATATGTACGTAGGTATGTACCTAGGTACTTCGTTTTATGCCCGTGCACAGTTAAATTGACTTATTTTTGTTTTTATGTGCTCTGAGTAAACAATGTGATGGGTGGCCGGGTTACCGTCTTTACATACCGAGACTCCATACCTCGGAAACCATGTTAAGACGTTGGTTCCGACTGTCATTCGTGGATCTTTGACAGTCGTTACGATCAACAGAAGCCCAAAAGTCTGACAATCAGTCTTACCAAGGGGTATCGTGTTTTCCAGTCATTGGGTTGTGGAAGTCAGTAGCGCAGCTCCATGTAAAAAACTGGTATTCAGCTACATTCGGTTAGACTGGAGGCCGACCCCAACATAGTTGGGAAATGGCTAGGGAGATTGATTAACTTTTTCAATCTTCAGTTTGTTCAGCAGACTGCCCTTCACTTTTTTTTTATGAGATCATTATTTTGATAATGTCTCTTGGTCGAAGTGACGATGCTCGGGGGAGGCATGTCCAGCAGTGGACAAATGATGATGATGCCTTTTAATCGACCATCGAGTGAGGAGACGGTGACTCTGATTCAAAGACGAGTTTATGGTTTGTTGTTGCGGCACCGGGTTCCGGGCGGAAACTTTGGTTTCCTAAGAAACCGGTAAACGGTCACAAAATAGCCGCTGTCCAAATACAGAGCGTTATTTGATATCTTAATGTCAAATACTGGTGAAAATGACAGGTTTTCATGACGGCCACCTCTCTTCTAGGCAACCGTGTCTGTACTGTAATGAGTTTTCGAGACTAAAACAACAGCAAAGTGACAGACGAGTGTGATACCGGAGGAAACATGTTCTAAACAAAAAAAAAAGTTAAGCAAAGGTTCTTGTAATTAACGGGGCGCAGAGAAACATGTTATCTCACTGTTTGTCAAGTTTGGCACAAAGTATGCAAAACAAAACCGCAAACCGACACAACGGTGTCCAGCGGACTGCGACCCACGCTACTCCGTGCATCATATCTATTCGGACTGAGAAACAGGTTCACCCGAAGAGTATTTCTTCCCTGATGATATTATGATGATTCTACCATAATAGGATTCTTCGGTTCGGCCTTTGCGAGTAAAACACGGATGAGATAGGCACATTTGGTTTCTGGTCTTTAAAAGAGACTGTTACCTCTGAGTTTGTTTCGGCCTTTATTGTAAAAGTGTTTGTACAAACCTATTTACAGAAAATAAAATCATTTCATTTCACAAGAGCTTGGGGACAAGCAACGAGATGACTATGCCCCATAGTGGGGGAAGTAAGTCTGAGGCTGTGAGTGATGATAATGTCCATAAATTGAAATCAGTACATGGTACTTTCTCTCACTCCAGAATGGTAACATTTGTCGTGCCTTGTTCACCAACTGTCAATTTAAACAGCAGCTGTATCTTACAATTGAAGAATTATAATTTCAAACACAAAAACTAAATTCACAACACACCTAACAACTCTAAGCCTTTATGCTACATTATAAAATAAACTTTGCTCCGTCAAGCCAAGATAATGACTGTTACCGCTATTTAGTTACTTCCGTGGCCTCCATTTTTTGCTGCAGCGCGTTGACTGGAACGGCACGAAATACAAATTGCGAATGCGGATAGACCAATGGGATTGCGAGGCCTGCATCGCGATATTAAAGTTTTCTTGTCTCGTAGCTTATAATGTGATGTTGGAGGTGTATGGATGGGGAGTCCGATGTTGTCGTAAAGACCGGCCTTAGCGAGGGGCCGGACTGTATCCTCGCCGTATTGTATTGTCAGTCCCGACAGTAGAGTGGCCTCTGCTTCGTGTATCGCTATTGTTAATGTTAATCTCCGTTAAATTAACTGTATGTATGCGTTAAGATTAGGTGCCCTCTTCTTCACCGAAACCGGTCGGCAGCATGTTTGACTTCCTTTTGTTTCTTGTGAGGACTTTTTTGTGGGTAGGTAACCACTTGGTTACTCACACAAAAGTCCTCACAAGAATCAACTGTGCTTTAAACGGCGAACTTATCTTTGGTTTCTGCTTGATAACCGAATTAAATACTATAGACCAAGAGTGAAAAAGGTATTATGTAAAAGTAAAAAAGATTCAGCAGGGGAAACATGAGGCTGCTCAAGATATACCAAGTGTGGGTTTGCAAACCTTGACCTGGACACCTTGCGTGCTCTACACCTGCACGCTAAACTAAAATTTATGGAACTCAATATAGAGGCTACCGATTATTCTAATTGCTAATCAGCTGCTGATTTTTTATAGCAATTTTATGGTTGTAGATAATTGAGACACTTTAAAAAAATGGGTGTAATACCCTATTCGCAATACACTTAATGGTTAGTAAGAAACTGACAGGTGTCAAGAACGCATACGCTACGGCCGGACTGTGACTAATTTCTGGATTGACAAAACTTAGATTACCATCGATACGCTAAAACAAGAATTCACCATATATATAGGTATTCACTTTATATTACATTACTATGATCGGTTCCGACGATGGCAAATGCCGTACCATGAAATGAAATAGTTTATCATAACTTATAAGTTATGCGGACTAGATAACGCACGTTTTAAACTATGCCTAAACTTACTCGTGTAAGTAATAATATTTCGATAATACAGATATATTTTTATTGCTGCATTCTTTCAATTCAAAATATAGTTTTAGTACTATAAAATAAAATGAAAGCACTTCTGCCGGACATAAGTATATTTTTACTGTAGGCAGTTAGTTGATATTATTAAAGGTACAGTTTCTTACTGGAAAGTGACCATGTCATCATTAACGTATTTGTGTTTCTCAATTATATTAATTCATATTACTACGGCATCTGAAGTTCAATTACTTGTGTCAAATGGCGACGGTTTTCGACCAGATGTGCACAATTATTTAATAATGTTACACATATCTGCACACGGCACCCCCGAAAGAAGTGCATGCAGTGGATCAATTATAGACAAGGAATGGATAATCACCGCAGCACACTGTCTCCTTCATAATACAAAAGAAATCAAGATAATTCAACAATTACGTTCAAGAAACCGGGTTATAGGATTCGCAAGAGGTTATATAAGACATCCTAATTTCATTCGCGATGAAAACGATTTGGCGCTCGTGAGGACTACGACACCGATTAAATTTAATGCGTACACGCAACCGATTGCTCTGTCGCGGCTTTCTTGTTCTCCGCAGCGAGGGACCATTGCTGGTTACGGAAAGTCGGAATTCGGTTCGGGTATTCCTATAGAAGGCACTGTTGTGGTGACGCGATGCGCGTCTCTGCTGGACAGTAGAATGCTCTGCTCCCAATCTTCAGCATATGTCAACAGTGGCGATTCTGGAGGAGCATTGAAGACAGATGATGGTCTGGTTGGTGTCGTGTCCGCATCAGAAACGTTGTCAACAGGCATAAAAAGTATCTATGTTGATATTTCCTTACATTTTAACTGGATTGAACAAGTAACGGGAAAGAAACTACATCACACATCATCTGATAACTCTAGTGATTGTTAATTTTATCGGATGTTATACATTTTTGTAAATCGTGAATTCTGCCCTGGCAAATAAACTGTACCTAGTTATGAGTGTACCTATTTATTTCTATCTTTTCTTTTCCAGTTCCTGTAGACCGGTAACCATGAGTCAGAAAACCTAATTGATAAAAAAAACTTACTTTATTTCTATCTGTTATACAGGATGTCCGGTAAAGAATGGATAACCTTGAAATAATATTTATTGTAGATCTTATGGCCGTTGTAAAAAAAAAATAAAGAAAACATATCCCAATTATTATCTAAGATGCGATTTAAAAAAAAAACTGTGCAATTTCTAGCAACATTATTTACTGCCTCTCTGTCGGCAGCATAGTCAACGTAAATCACAACAATAAATAACCGATGGAATTCATTCAATTGTGGTCGTGGTGAAGAAGAATGTAAAATAAGGTCAATTCAATTCAATTTATTCAGTAGCAATTCACATTGCATTCCAATATAATCCCGTCTTAGGGCGGATTTGAACAAACAGGAGTAAATTTTATCCGCGGAATAAGATTTACTTTTGGCAGTTTTCGTATGGATAAACTGTCAAAATTTATTCGAAAGAGGCTTATTCCACGAATAAAATTTATTCCTGTTCAGTCAAATCCGCCCTTAGGCAAGCGTGGTGATCAATGCTCTTGCCTTCTCTGTACCTATGAGAAAAGACCACTGCCCTGCCAGTGAGACAGTAATTATTATTTATATGCATAATACCAGCCTGTTACTTTCAACGGATAATAAGATCATGTAAAACACTGATATTTCAGCTGAATCTCATTACCCTGGGAATTGAGGTTAACACACCTACCGAGAAAAAATTGCTGGCAATGGGATGTATTCTGAACAAAAATACGGGCATCGTTAGAACTGTGCATTAACTGGAAAAAAGTGTCCGTGTACGAGGTGACGACAGGGCAGATTTTTAGAAAATATGCGATTTTTTTAAGGAAAAATACAAGGACGTTAGAGTTTTTGTATGATGAACTTAAAATAAGGAAACAAACTCCAGGTATCAATGCCTCCCGCCGGGGTTGCGGGTAGTCCCGCCGGGGTTGCGGGTAGTCCTAAGGGGAAACCGTGGCCCCTGGCATGGCAAGGGAAGGAACACGGGTGGGTTTTAGTCAGTAAAAGTCTGACACGCCCTCCCGCTCCGCCCAGAGCGGGAGAAGTCATTGGATGATTTCCCACCCAAAAAAAAAAAAAAAAAAAAGGTATCAATGCCTAGTTATTCTATCATAGGCTTTTGTATGTCTAAGTATAAATTAGTTTAAATGATCAACATCTTTTGAAGAAAAGTGCGCTATTTCCATGAAGGTCAAAGTTACAGGATTTTTTTAACTTTGAACAGAATTAAAGTAAGTTGCATACTCTTTTTTTTTCATATTTCTCCTATGTTTCTAGACTTCATCACTTTCCTTACATTACTAACTTACGGCAATTACACGTTTTTACCATAAACATAATATCAACACGTTTTAAAGCATAACTTTGGCATTCTTCAGATTCACTGTTAGAATTTTTGCAGTATTATTTTAGTTATTTAAATCAGTTGACAGCAGTCAGCTACGCTAAAATAATGTAAGTATTCATTACTTTATCGATTTTGTGAGTTATATTTACTTATACTTCAGCAGCTGAAATAACTGTATTGACTTACGTGCACAAATTGTTGGTGAAATTAATCAAACACTGTGGTAAAAAGTCAAATTCAAATTCATTTTAGTTTAGTCAAAAGCAATTTGTAGCTGGTCAATAATAATAAGACTTTTTTCAAATTACACGTAATTAAAAAGAACCAGTCAAGTGTGAGTCGGATTCGCACATAAAGGGGAACCCTTTATGTGTCACCGTACAATATTTAGCAAAAAACCGAAGAAAACACGTTACTTGTACAGCCCGCTGACAGACAAACGGACAGCGGAGGCTTCAAAAAGTTCCAAATGTAGTCGCAATCTCGTCACAGCGACAAACTGCGAGATATTTTTGGCAGATCAAGACTGATATTAGAATGCGAACGACCGTAAAAATACGGGAATTGCCTCCAACTCATTAGATTGAGTATCTTAACTACATTCGTACGTAGATCTTTGGCAGTACCTACCCGTAGTCAAAAGCCCGAAAATCTGACAACTAGTCTAATAGTTGCCGGTACGTAATTTGGCAAGACTCGTAGATGCGGAGAATTCGTTTGCTCTTGTATTTTTTAACAGACATGTTCAAAAATAAATTACCGCAACCATGGAATAATGACATTCAATAAAAGTGTCAATTTTTTTGTTTCACTAAGTGTACATGCGCAAACTTACTCCCCAATACGCCAAAACCTTGCTTAGTTACGTGCTGGCTACTATACTATGGAGTATAGTGTTACTCAGTTACAGGTTGTGCAGGTTACACATACCATCACGCCTCTAATCACCGAAGCTTCATATAATATACGTACAGCACTACAGCAGCATCTGGTTAGACTGGAAGCCAACCCCAACATATACTTGGAAAAAGGTTAGGCAGATGAAGCTGTTTGAAATAGGTGAGTTAAATAACAGCTTGTACAATACTGTGAGTTTTGGTGGCCCGATGGTAACGGCTCCGACTTAAGGCTCGTACACACTGGCGCGATATCGCGGGTGCGACAATGGTTGCGCTGCATATCGCGCCCGCTATATCGCGCCAGTCTATACGAGCCGTTACGAGTAGGTCGTGGGATCGATCCCAAGCAGGCGCTTTACTTTGAGTAAATCATTTCATCACTACAACTCTGAAAACGGTGAAGGAAAACATCGAGAGGAAACCGGCATATCCTAGAACCAAAAATTCGAAGACATGTGACATCTACCAACCCGCACTGGCCCGCGTGATAGATTACAGCCCACTCCCTCTTGAAGAGAGGAGGCTTGTATCCCAGCAGAGTGGGAACATTATATGCTGATTACGCTACGTTACCTAAATACATCGTTTGGGCTTGTCTGTTAAATATTTAAGGGTATAGTCGCGCTTGCAACGGCTAGACCAACGAGACAGGCATAACACAATACAGGTTAACGATTTTCTAAATGACTTAAAAACGTCATGTACTAACTTAAGATTTTTTTTAGCAATTTAACGATATACTTATTCGATGGTACCGTCTTGACCTGTAATTAATTTAATATTTTGACACTATTTCTTTTGATTACCTCATTCATTTACTTCACACTCGTTTACTTCATTAATTAATGTTTGCATGCCTAATCTAAGGTAGATTGTATAAGGATCACAATTGTTTGTTTTAATACCTTATGTTATGTACCTACAATCTAAGCAAATAAATAAACTTTACTTTACTTTACAGGTCAAATTAAATAAGCTGGCGAAACTTTACACACATGAGAGCTATCGATATCTAATAACTAGATACTTTAAATTATTAGTGTAGAAAACCTATTTGTATTTTGTTTTATCGTTAATAGATACCCATTGCCACTGCGAAGTTTCGTTAGCTAATTTAATTTGATCTTGTGAACATAGTTGATCAAATCCCATTCCTTGAAGACGAACCACAAGCCAATCTCTGATGGATGCTGAATATTCATGAGCACTATACATTGCGTGGTGATTAGGAATGCGCGCCACACACGCCTATGTAACACCACCATTATGTTTTGCTAATGACTTTGGACCGCCGACATTAATTATTGAGCCACCAGTTACTAAGCATATTATGTTACGTATTTATGTCAGGCAATAGTGCCGATTCCCTTGTTCACAAACTAAACTAAATTTAAGTTCAGTGAATCTTGTTCTTTCTATTTCATTAAGAAAAGGACAGAAGATACATTTTAGTTTAGTCCTGTCACTACTCCATACAAGTTTAAACGTGATTAAAAACTTGCCTACTAAAATTACGTCAATTTACGTCAGGCGCTGATTAATTTGACAGGCCTAAATTAAAATATATCTTCTGTCCTTTTCTTAATGAAATAGAAAGAAAAAGATGCACTGAACAAAAATTTTGTTTAGTTTGTGAACAAGGGAATCGGCACCATTATCAACTTTTGTTGTTAGCAATACGTACGCAATTGTCAATATAAGATTTGCTAAAGTTTTGCAGAATGACTGTAGTTAAATTATTATAGTTCATGGATAGCAAATGTTTGCAAATTCAGACAAGGAAGTAGTCCAAACATAGTCTGATCATTATAAATTATAACTAGAAGGATTATTTTCGAAATATATCTTGTGTTATAAAGCGCCTAGTTTAAAAGTAATAATACAGCTACGTTCGAACATGTTGCTTTGAATTTTTGTATTAAATCCTTAGTTTATTTTGTTTGATAAGTTTGGCACTAGGCAGAGGTAGGTAGGTATATGATTGCAATGGCAGTTTTTAGTATAGGCAACGATGTATTGCAGATCGAAGTCTTTATAGCATTTATTTTATTTTGAATACTGCAATCTTGCCTTACGGAGCAACTTAGTCTTGTGGCGGCATCTACAACGCCATATGCGAACCAGGCATCAAAGACCTGACGTCACACAAATCCTGCATAGCGCAATTAGAGTTTACCGCGCGATCAACATATATAAGACTTCCCGACATCAAACGTTGGGCAGTAGCCCGCCACACGGCACGCGTCTGGACGGAGGATCCTCACTTTTCTATCGAGGATGAATTAACTTTACCCCCTGTTCCTCATACATCTAAAGTGTTTTCAACCGAACTCCTAAATCTCGCGATCTCAAAATGCAGCGAAAACTTCTTGATCCAAACACTTCCAAACGTTTCATTCTACTAGCAGACACAGTTAGTCCATTCCTATTTACGGTAGTTTGTGAAACAATCTAGAACTTTCCGTAGAGAACATGTTGATGTAACGAACAGTAGCGTCCCCATTCCTAATTGTTGTCACCTACTACTCGTCTGGTAGGTAGTTACTACTCGTAGTTGGTAAGTTTTGAGCTCATTTTAAACGGAGTTTCACTGACACATTTAAGTTTTGGTTTCACTATTGTTTAATTTATGCTAAGGTTGTATGCGTTAGTTTCAGCTGGGTGGGTATCACGCGATGTTTTCAAGGACTGTGTCGATAATTGTGTATAATGAGAAAAAATTGTTCATGTGGGCTACTAACTGCTTTGATTTTAATGGGTTTATTATTTTGTCGCAGTATTAATAAAATATGTAGTATTCTAAGTAGATTTACATAATAAAGTAGATACGCATTAAATGTCTGAATACAAACACAAAATCTAATCTGATTTAGTATTAAAGTGAAGGTCGGAAGATGAATTCTCATTTCCCATTTCTAAAGTCAAATATGCTAAAAAAATATAGGCAGTTAAAAGATTTATTTGAGTTATAATTGCTAAGTGCTTACATAAGAATTAAGTAGATAGACTACACTTAATAACATCACGCATATAATTCCCTAAGGGTTAGGTAGAGGTGTACCTATACAGTACCTAGTACACCCATGCCCAGTTATGTTTTAGTCTCATGTAATAGGGGGTGACCCATTGCCATCAACCAGGCACAAAACCAGACTCCAGGCTGCTACTGAGAAATTCCTAATGGAAAAACCCAATAACACTTTGCCCAACCTGGGAATCGAACCAGGAACTCATGCTCCGCAACGTTCCCAGCTCCGT
This sequence comes from Eupsilia transversa, assembly GCA_914767815.1. Taxonomy (NCBI): domain Eukaryota; kingdom Metazoa; phylum Arthropoda; class Insecta; order Lepidoptera; family Noctuidae; genus Eupsilia; species Eupsilia transversa. Next base: position 6,076,670 of record OU611893.1, on the reverse strand, counting down.
CTTTGCAAAAATCGCTTCTTTAATTAACAAAGTTAAATAAAGTAATAATTATGGCACAAAAGTAGTACAATAAAACAAAGGTATTTATAATATTATTATATTATGTATTGTTTACGTAACTTCAGTTAATAATCGTGTGTTATCCAACAAGCACTGGAGTGTCAAAAAACCGGTGGTCGTTGAGTGCGACGTGTGACCCAATTTTTATGCACGTAGGTAATTACGTATTATAAAGACACGTAATCGGTACACTAGGTGCAATATCACGGAGCTAGATTAGTCCTAGTTATTATTTAAAGAAAATGTTTTGTTTATTTTTGTTGGTGACTAAAAAAATATGCAATTATCTAATTATTACTCTGAGGGAAACATAACGCCCCCAAAGGTTATTTAAAACTTTTATTGTGTCTCGTTCAGTGGCCTTCAACCGATTAAGATCAAACAAGCATATTTTAAGAGTTTCGCGAGAAGAAAAGTTGGTCATTTTAATGTTATTTTGTGTTTAAAAACCAGCCAAGTGCGTGTCGGACAACGCACAATGAAGGGTTACGTAGTTAGGATGAATTTATACAGGGTTACTTGTAATTCGACGTATATCCGTCAGGAGCTGATAGGGAGGCCAGAATGCAACAAATTAAACACCCCATATGTATGGCCGAAATTCAATAGTTTTCGAGATATTTGAATTTTACGGGTTTTTCGATATTTACCCAAAATTTGACATTAAATTCCAAATAAAAAAAAAGCTACATATTGAATGCGTACAATAAAAGAATGATATCGTAGCTGGCACTTCAATCAAGCTATGAACCTAATTAAAAGTACTTAATTCAACGAAATAATTAAAATTATGAGCGATTTAAGAATAATATCTTACCAATATTTTCATTTTACGCTTCAAAAACGTTGTCTAGTCAAAAAAATTACTATGACGTTAATCGTACAAATAACTAAAACAACTTGCCTATTCTGTAAGCTTTCCAAAAAGGTATAAAAGTTAAATTAAGATACGTAATTCGTGGCATGGCATGTGTTTGAATCAGCGCGGGGACAGAAATCATCTGTGTTTTCAGTTTAGGATCATCCCTAAAACTACCGATTTTACTGGCGAATTTCTTCGTGATGGGTCGGGGTGTGCGGGCTGTTTTATAACCGTTGAAGAATTTATATCGGCCACATGGGAACGCAATGGGAAACGTGAGTATTCATCGATCACAGTTATTATGTACTTATTTCTTGTATTGGAAGGTACTTAATAACTGTGATCGATGAATACTCAAATGTCTGGACCTTTAAAATCAATACTTTATCTCTCCATAGGTGAAGTAGCTTTTATCAAGAACAGCTATTCAGTTCAGAACGTAATCCCAGTAGCGGCTTGGAAGCCTACGATCTCTCGTCGTTCTTCGCTGAGTAGTTGAATTTTCAGTGGCCTGGCGTTCTGCTTCGACTATTTGATGTTCTCCGGCTGGAGAACATTGTTCTGAAATACAACTAAAATTCTACAGATCTGCCTTGCCAGATCCAATCTTGATAAAAGCTACTTCACCTATGGATAAAGATAAAGTATTGATTTTAAAGGTTTGAGTTTTGAGTATTCATCGATCACAGTTATTATGTACCTTCCGATACAAGAAATAAGTACATAATAACTGTGATCGATGAATACTCACGTTTCCCATTGCGTTCCCATGTGACCGATATAAGTTCTTCAACGTTTATAAAACAGCCCGCACACCCCGACCCATCAAGAAGAAATTCGCCAGTAAAATCGGTAGTTTTAGGGATGATCGTAAACTGAAAACCCAGATGATTTCTGTCCCCACGCTGATTCAAACACATGCCATACCACGAATTACGTATCTTAAATTTAACTTTTATACCTTTTTGGAAAGCTTACAGAATAGGCAACTTGTTTTAGTTATTTGTACGATTAACGTCATAGTAATTTTTTTGACGAGACAACATTTTTGAAGCGTAAAATGAAAATATTGGTAAGATATTATTCTTAAATCGCTCATAATTTTAATTATTTCGTTGAATTAAGTACTTTTAATTAGGTTCATAGCTTGATTGAAGTGCCAGCTACGATATCATTCTTGAATGGTACGCATTCAATATGTAGTTCTTTTTTTATTTGGAATTAAAGGTCAAATTTTGGGTAAATATCGAAAAACCCGTAAAATTCAAATATCTCGAGAACTATTGAATTTCGGCCATACATAGGGGGTGTTCAATTTGTTGCATTCTGGCCCCCCTATCAGCTCCTAACGGATATACGTCGAATTACAAGTAACCCTGTATTAAGAACAAACTTAACATTGTAGTTGAAAAACATGCTCTCCCATACATTCCAACTGCAAATGTAAGTTTGTTCACATCATGTTGAGAATTATTATAGGTTTTTCTGTAATCTATGAGTAAAGATTGTAACCATAGTTTCGGAGATAAGGAGAAAGGTAAATTGGTTCAGTAGATTCGGAGAAAATTAGCTGTGACAGACGGACAGCTAGCCAGCCAGACAGACAGACACACGAGGGATCCTATTAGGGTTCCGTTTTTTCCTTTTGAGTTACGGAACCCTAAAAAGAACTCAATATACTCAATATCTTAATAATTGCTTTACCATATTAATTTACCATTAAGATCATTATGGATCCTGTAGGGCACAGCAAAAGTGTAGGAGAGAGGAAGCCCTGTTTTAGGAGATCATTAAGTTGTTTTAGTGGGAACAAGTTTTAATTTACATAATCAAAGTCGATTGCGAATAAGATACCAACGTTTCGCTTATCTATTATTTATGTATATTTGTATTATTTATGTAGTACCTTAATGTCGGTACGTATTAATATCATATTTTATTCATTATGTACTTACAAAATCTGTATAATTATTATGGTAATACAAGAAAGAAAATCAAGGAATCTTGCATACACATTTTGATTTAAAGATGTTAAAAATAAAGACCATAGGAATATTTTTTATTCTCTTAGTCTTTATTTGAAGAAGAAATGAATCCCAACCTCCCAAACATTTAGGTACATTCTTTTTATTGAGGGTTTCCATATAACTTTTCTAATTTAAATCTGGTAATAGGGTATCTCCAAAGTTCAAAAAGACTTTCTACTCGTAAGATATTTTATCATTTTTGTTTGAAAGTCATTTTAGAAAATTGCTGGAACATAGAAGCACTTTTAGCCCCTATTAATGAATACCAGTACCTTCTGTGGGTAGGACACTGACAAGGTAGACCAGTGACCAGTAGTGGTATTCTGTAAACATCTCACCGTGAAAACTTAGGGGAAGTGAGTTTGAAGTGGGCTGTCAATCCCTACATTCCCTAGCGTCAAGTATAACCCGAACGCGACTGCTAGTCATCACCTGAGGTATGTGAGCGGGATGGGGGAGGTACAAAGGCCAAGCTAACTGGGACTGCCAATTTTGTCACTGACCCTCTTCCATCTCACCGATCACATACCTCAGGCGGTGACTAGAAGTCGCGCACGGACTTTAGGATGACAGTTCATTGGAAGCTCACTTCACCTCAGTTTTCACGGTGACATTTTTACAGAATAGACCGGCTAGTGTAGGGATGCTCAGGACTGGTCGGTGTTGAAATTCTTGGGGGAGGCCCATGTCTGGCAGTGGACGGCTTTTGGCTGAATGATGAGGGGAAGGCAAGGATCTCCAGTGGATCGAACCGTTTACTCCTCTACACAAGAGGAGTAAACGATTCGAAAAAATATCTGAAAAGCCTATTGGAACGGTTTACTACTCCTGTAACCCTTGTAATCTAACGTCAGTATAATACATGGACAGTGACAGAGGTCTAGGTACTGTCGTTAGATATCAAGGGTTATTAGAGTCATATCACACTGGCGATTGGCAAGCGTATTTCCAGCGAGGCGATTGTTTAACGCTTTCGCTGCGTGTGCGTAGCGAGCACGCCACGTGTAGGCAACTTGTTCGCTGCGTTTGCGTAATGAGAGCGACTGACGTGAGTGTACAAGCGAGAGCGAGACAAGCGAGTGTATACAATTATGTAAACGCGGAGAACTGTCGCGTAGTCGTGGCTACTTCGCTTCGGACCCGCGAGAGAGCACGTTCATAAATCGCTTCGCTAGAAACACGCTGAAACTTAGTGAAGTTTCAGCATAATTTCTACCTGATCGCTTTTTATACAGCCTTATGTAATGGACTTCGATTATAGTTGAGATTGATTATGACAATAATATTGTACGTAGATCACGCATACATCACGTATCATTTCCTTATATGTGAAAGTGATATTATATTTAATAGCATCATAGACACGCGAGTTTTACTTGTTTTTAGGTACTTTTGTAACAAGTTTAGGTACTCTATTGTATGTAGTTTCCTTTTTATATAATACATAGCACTCGTAATATACACGTTGCGTATGTATTTCCATTGTTTTGACAAATGGGAAGAAGTTATAATAATAGAACATTAAATAACCGCGGATCAGATAAAATTAAAGCCACGACAGAACTTTGGAACAATGTACAATGGGTGGTTTTATTGTTGTAAGAGAATTTCTTTTTCAGATAATTTTGGCAAGACGACGGAAAATGTACGGCTACGTAACTAGGTGGTACCTACAGACAAAGGATTTCAAAATATAGTCCTCTTTTACACAATACTTATCACTTTTAGAATTCTCATGGAGACTTGAATCGTCTAGTGTCGAAGACTGAAGTCGGTGTCGAAAGGCCAAACAAATGTCAATTAATTTACAAATGTCAAAGCTATGTACCTGCCCGAATGCCCGTCTTCAGTAGGGCAACTGCTGTCATAATATCAAGAGTGAAAATTTGGGTATTGGGAACGATCGAATTTTGAATGATCACAAGTGAAAATAGTTTTGCCTTTTGGGCAGGTTTCTGCCCGTTTTTGTTTTCGTTTATCTATACTACTTAACTTGAAGGTACTATAATAAGAGAAGTACTTAACTGATCTACTAAAAACTTATTGACTTTCTATGGTGTAAGTACATTTTTTTAAATTAATGAAACTTTAAAGAGGTTTGGTGCAGAATTTTTAAAATTGAGCTTTTTAAATTTTTGTTGTTGTTGCAGTTGGTTGCAGCAACTAAGCTAGGATACACCGATCAAACTAGTTAGATCAGGTTAGAATTGTGACGAACCACGCGCTACCTGAATTGGTCGCAGCAACAAAGCTAGAGCACCCCGACCAAATGGGTTAGGTTAGAACTGTGAACAACCGCGCGCGAGCCAAGCGAGCGGCGCCGTAGTATCGGCCGGCGAGAGCTACATCTAAGTTTGTCCCACTTGTCTTTTTAGTATTAGGACCCCAAAATAGGACTTTTTAGAGGTTCATAAAAAGAAGCGCATTCATTAGATATAATATAGTGTTCAATAATATTTTTAGGACAGTAAAATAGAAAGTATTTGAGATTCGATTTAATACCTAATTAAATATGTATGTATGTGTATTATAATCTATGTATATACTATTATACCTATTTTATTTATAATTCATTGAGATATATATTTTTAATTTTTTCTTTGTTCCTCTCAAAAAGAGCACCTGCCATCTAATCTCTTCACCACCCTTCTTTGACTGGTAGAGAATGCCTAAGGCAATAAGTCCGCCTTTGTAGCTTTTAATAGTGCGAAAAGTTTAAATAAATAAATATTATATTGTGGTAAGCGAGTAGACGAACAGACCTACCAAGCCGCGGGCTAACTCCTAATTAAATTAAAAAATTAGAACTGTTAGCTTTAACTAGACTTTTCTTTGTCATACGGTTTAGGTCTGGAGATAATAACATAACATGTCATCACGCCCTGAAGGGCTAAATAGAGGTGGAGGTGTAATTGTTCTATACCACAGTATAATAAGGTAACAGTATTACGTCCCGGCATTGATCTTGAAATAAGTACCTACGGCCGCTCGGTAGATAAACCTTCCGCGTCCATGCGTAACTACCGCGCACTCGAGACTGTTAAGTACTGTTTCGGCCATTTTCTATTATGATGTAATACTGCTACTTAATTATACTGTGACTTTACCCACATTTCGGCAGTTATGTTTAAGTCCCATTTAATAAGGGGCGAGCCTATTGCCATCAATTGGGCATAACTCCAGACTCCGGGCTTCTGCTAAGAAATTCCTGATCGAAAAACAAAATAAAACACTGCCCGATCTGGGAATCGACCCCAGGACCTCGTGCTCAGCAGTAGCGCTTGCGAACGCTAAACTAACATGACAGTGTCGAGGAGGTTTTTAAATATTATGAAGTAATTTTGACATGAATATAGTATTATTTAATTCAATGCTTTTCTAGTCGTTTCAATCAAGTAACTTTTAATAAAATCAGAAATTTCACCATATTACTATTGGCATAGTAGAGTCCAAGTGCCGCTAGTCAGGGCTCCAGAGAGGAACTCGTAACAATTCGCGCCGAGTCCAGGCACCTACTCACCACTTTCTTTTTATCAAAGTAATCGCTGCGATCCCAATGCCCAGCGAGACTCGACATCCCACATTTTAACACCTAATATCTGTTCCAAAACCATCTGATGAAAGCGTAAACAAACCCTGTTCAGGTCATGCTTACGGAATCACTCACTAAAGGGAATCGGTAACATTATTCATTTGTATTTATAATAGAAGGTTTCAATTTTAGGTTTATATCTCTATTTTTTCCAAGAATGAATATTTGAAAAGCATTATTCAATTTTAATTGAAAAATCATCGGTGAAAGTTGAGATTATAAAATACTCGCAAAATGTCAAATGCAAAACATAATCAAATCCACTTACAAAATGACTGCTTTCTCAATTTGTGAATGGCACTACAAATTGGCATAGATACGTTTTCTGATATATTTGTTTTCATTTACATGATTTTGGAACAAACCATAGGGTTCAATTGGTTTCGGTAACATTCTGTTTAGTCACAAGTCAACAATTCAAATAAGCTTCACAATTAATTAACCCCCAACTATGACATCGATTAGCCATATTCCTAGATGACCCTTTATGCCCTACTTTTAGCATAGTGAATGGGCATTACGGGCAATGACATGTCCATACAACTGAATGCTTGATTGCCCACATGAAGGCTACATTTTCAACATCGTTTTATGCCTATTAAGCTTTGTTTCTTGAAATGATTTGCGTAAAAAACTGCCATTCGAGTCGAAACCGTCGCAACATTGCCAGTGTCGGTGTGAGACAGTTACCGGTTTATTTAAAAAAAATATACGTGTAATAAATATTACATAATGGCAGGAAATAAGTGTTCCGTTATTATGTTTCTTGTGCTGTTGGTCGTCGAGATATCATTAGCTAAAGGTGAGTTAGACTTTCATTTCTTTGTAGTTACGTGGTTAACATAACGTTAACGTGTACGTTATAGTGTGAAAGGGTTGTGTTTGCGTCTACCAGTACCCTAATAACCCCTTAGTGCGTAAGAGCTTTCGTTTTGACAGTTGAACAATATTCATTGACAGTTTTGTTTGGAAAACGTATCATAACGAATACTAAAATTACGCAATGGATATGATTGAATTGTCAGAAGGAAAGAAGAAGAAATCATTATCCAGAAGTTGACTTCCGTTGTTACTGTTAAGCAAGCAATTTGTCTGGCTAAAATATGAGCTACGTTTTAATGAAGAAGCTTTACCAAGGAGCTAACTAACGGCAATTACAGCTCTGCAGACGTTAATTAATATGCAAAACACTGCCTAATTCACAGAAGGAAGGCTCAAATTAATTTAAATGCTCTGAGCATAAATCAGGAGTAGTACTATCACAATATTTGCTAATAAAAATGACGACAGTAAGCTTTTTACGGCTTTCAAAATAAGAAAGTGCTATTTCATAATCATTTTTACGTTAATTAGGTATACCATTTTAATGCTCATTTATTTCAACATCATAAAAAAAATACATAGTTAGGAAAAAGATCACGTACAAAACAAATGATCGTTACACATAGTCTTGGTAAGAAAATTGAGATTAATACCTGCAATTTAGTATATAAATGAAAGAAAGCCATAAAGCAGTGGCATTTTTTCCCATTTTCTTTCCGAGAAAACAAATTAAGGTAGGGCAGTTAGCAGTAATAAATTATACGTAATTATACTTTTTTTATAGTCAGGTAATATTTATCAGAGGAATAAATGCGGTATGTATTATGCGTTGCGTAATGCGTTTGACAACTTTCGTATGGAAAATAAGTCATAATATATAATCTTCTCTTTTATGTTAACTTTATCAATAACCTACAAAATAATCAGACCTACAGTGTGTTCTAACTTGGTAGCATTGAATTTTACGGTCACGTGATTGGTAGTGGTGTTGTTCTGCCACCATTTTGAACTCTACTATTGAAACTAAGACTGCAAAATACAGTGCTACTTATCGCGTCATGAGTCAAGTTATAAAGAACGTAGGTAAATGAACAAAAAGCGAAAAAGTTTTTTTTTAAGGCATTTTGTGTGGATATGCGTCTTGTATAAACCAGACCCAAATGTCAACTCATTTTCTTTTAAATTTTCATAAAAAGAACACGGGTGCCATGTTTTTTTTTCTTATTTCCTGCAATGTGCTGCAGGGGCAGGAAACATTTTTATTAAAAGAATAAGCCGTGGTACGGTTTTAAATTATTTAATGCATAACCTTATCTCTGGCATTATTCCCTTGTGTCGGGAAATAGAAACAAAGTATACCGCAAGAAATCCCGCGGGTGTATCCTGTAACGAATTGTTATGGGCATAAGGCTAATATGCACTATGTAAATGTAGTGGAAATAAGCTGAATGTGGATTTTTTGTACTAAACTTATTTCGCTTTGTGTTACATATTTTTAAGAGGAGAAAAAACTTTCATTTTTATAATTAAAAGTTAAAATGATTGTAATTGTTTCTATTTCGTTTATTTATTTTCCTTTATATTTTCAGGTGATTTAAGTTAATTGAATGTTATTTTCTACACCCTAATCTTTTGCCTATTTTAATGATTAATTATGGTTTAGGGTAATTAATCTTTACTAGGTAATTTGTATGTGTTTGGGGTAACCTTCGAAACTACGGATCCGATTCCGAAAATGATTACACTAATGGGAAGCTATAATATTGCGAAGTGTCCTATTTTATGTTAAAAAAACAATAAACACGCGGACGAAGCCGTGGGCAAAAGCTAGTTAATTATAGATACCCATCCATGTACGACGTACGTACGCTTTCGTGGATTTCCTAAGTGCTCGTAAGTTAGTAAGGCTTGTTTAATAAGTTATGGTATCGTCTTACCCTTGTAGGAAGTCTTAGATCCATAATAATAATATACTCTCTAACTATTCCGGGGTTATAAATATATAATCTAAGCCAAGGTAGCATTATTCGAATTGGTGTAACAGTTCACTTGACATAATCATGTTTATGACATAGAGATGGAAACTAATGAATACAATCAATTAAGGTAAAAATGATTTAAATTGACATTCACGATTATGATGATAATTACACAAATGGTTGGTTTACTTACATTATTTTGTGGTTCGTAAGTTTGTAACTAAGCTTAGTTAGTTACATTACGTATTTTGTGAAGGTTCCGGAATCGTTGGAAACGTTCTTCTATTCTAATAGTGTTAGGTACCTACTCATACATAGTTTAACTAATAGACTCAAGAAGAAACTTCCCTTCAAAAAAAAAAGCCTTCCTATTAGCAACTTGAAACAGCATTTTATGATTAGATAACCACACTTTTTTATAGTGACCTTATTGGTGATGTTCTACAGAAAGGTCAGGTGCGTAGTACTCGCAACCGGCGTGCGTGTAAGACCAGATCAAAAGGAGTTTCTAAGGATCGTAGCAGGTGGTGTACTTTTTTAAAGTAGTTCGGTGGGCTCGGACCGCTTTACACTACTTTCGCTAAATTAAATATAACTGGAAAAGAGAAAAATGTACTGGATTTTAAACCTGTACCTACTAATATAATAAATTCGGCCTAATTATATTAGTATATAGAGTCCAATTTGATATTCCAAGGGTTTAACCGTCTGAAAGAATGAGCTTTGAAAGGTAGATTTATTTGATTAAATTCTAACATTCGTCTTGTCATTGTGTTAAATTAATTTAGAGATGTAACAAGACAAAATGACTTAGATTTAATTAATTAAAAAAATATATAGCTTCAATTAAGAGACACGCTACTGACATTGATTGTTAACTGTTTAGTTGGTTTTTGAATAAATAAATCATTCTTCTGCAAATTATTCAACAATTAGAGTCTCGGGTCGCTTTAAATTTTTACGATACCTTGTAGATAAGGTGAAGATTAAAAGCGTCATAAGATTGCCTCGTTGGTCTAGTGCTTGTTAACGCGACTGTTGAGTGGTGAGCGTAGGGTTCGATCCTACGGTCGGAAATAGAGTTGCTGGTTTTCCCAGTCGCAGTCAAGGGATGGATTTGTGTTACCAGTTAGTGGCAATAAGAAACATGCTCGCCCCCTATTACACAATAACAATAAAAAACAAAAATGTTAAATATATGTATATTAATGAAATAAAGGAAATAAAAATAATAAATAATTTATTGAATAAAATGTTTACAAAAAGTGTACAATGGCAAGTGTACAGTGTTCTATAACGTAACTGGCGAAATGTGGGTCTACCTACCCTTTCCGAAAATAGACCGCCGTAATGTTGTAGCATGTTACATTAAAGACCCTTTTTATTTATTCATATTTCCATACGATAATTACCTCGTGTCCCAGTAAACTGTAAAGTATATGAGATACAAACGTTGTTTTTATTTCATAGGAGGCAGAGCCATAATCCCGGAATAACAAGGCTCTCAGTGGGTCCCCCTAATGGGGTACTTAGCGCCCTTTGTGACTTGAGAAGCTGCGCAATCATCACGACACTTGAAGACGAAAATATGTTGTTGTTACCTTAAACTTATGAATAATATTCTTGTCCTGTTGAAAACCAGTGTCAGGCACATAGTTGCCTGGCATTTTTGTTTTGCTGAACTGGACCTTTTTGGCGCAACCGTGAGGCACATTTTCCTACTTTACACTTTTTATTTGTTTTTTTTATCTGCAGTCCGAAAAGGGACGTGGCCACGCCACTGACGTCATCAGATTTGCGATTTTACGTTCGACAGCTCATCAGTTAAAGGGATAAATTGTGTGCATTTTAGTCTGTGCTAAATAAATGTATTTTCTTTCTTTCTAGTAATATGGATTTAAGGGGTTGTCTTCCTCTTCTCGTGTTAGTATGAACTGTAGGAGAATAGCTCATGTCTTAGTAAAATAATTATTTACTTAGTTTGTGGAAAGTCGAAGCGGCCGAATTCTGGTCGCAGCTTATTTAAAAGATTTGAATGGATTCATCAACACAACGAAGAAGAGGCCCTTTAAATATTTGTTTACGTTAAAGATTCAGGCATAAAAGGATTATATTGTCTTAAGATATTGCTGTACTAAACTCGTTTAGGATTCCGTTATCTTCTTGCAGACAGCTTTAATTTGAAAGGTGATCATATTAATTTAATCGCGACTTCGCGAGGCGAACGTATCGTATTTAACTTGGATATTAATTTAAAGGCATTCAGTTAAACAGCAGAATTAAGATTTTACTTTATACTTGGAAGTTACTGCTTTTACACATTTATTAGTCTACTTAATTTGGTAGCTCCCATATTAATCAGCCGTAGGTAAACAACGGCCATGTGGAAATGCTACAATCAGTGTCTAAAAACACAGAGAAAAAGGCATCACCTGATGTTATGCGGCAACGTCAATTATTTCTGCATTAAAGTCATGTCCACCTTACGTCAAACTTTGTAAGTTCAGGTCACTGGCTGACCTTGGACTCTTACCTTACGTCATATTATCCAGAAACAACGTTGAAAGGTACCATGTGTCTGTTAAGTTGTGATAGCTAATTTCATGCCCGTTCATTGATTCGAAGTGCCAACGATAGTAAAAGTGACTTTGTATGCACTACCTGGTATTTACACCGAATTGTATTCAATACTTTACTATGAATACAATGTTAAAAAAAGTTATACAAGCACTGATATTCGGACTTCTTTTTCTGGAACTTTTTATCAGAATCTGTAACAGCACGCGTAGCATGGTCACCGTAAAATCGGGTTTTGTCGACGGGAGAATAGACAAAGTGACAGATTGTGATTGTTTATCTGTCATTTTGCTAGCACAATCTCGTTCTCTCTCTATTTCAGGGATTATTCTAACCTTGCGCCTTGGTGTCTTTCGGTTGTCGTGGCTAAAGTGCAAATATAGAACGTGTTACGCAGGTGAATGGGGTCTCTTAGTGTTACTAATTATGTAGTTCGATTGAGGATTCTCTTTGACCTGATTGGAATGATCAAACAGTGTTGGGTGGCGGCTACGTCAAAAAAGCGTCGATTGTCGATTTGGTAAGCATATCATACTTATATTTTATTTATAGAATAGGATTAAAACTGTCAGTTTTAGTAGAAAGAGATGTGTGACATGGACCTTCGATAAAGGTTCTGAAGATACCTACTAGTGGGAACTACCTAAGTATAAAAACTAAACTAATTTCAGCTTGACAAAACAGTAGGTACGGAACCGTTAAAAAACTTAGATTTACTTCTCTGCTGTAGAAATAATCCTACTAAAATATTCAACTCTAAACCCGTGTTTAGACTTAATCACGCAATTTTATCAACCTTCATTCCTTTCAAGTACGTTCCATTGCATAATGTTAAAAGCTATTAGTTTAGGTATGTCGGGAGGGGTTGAGTGTAGGTCTATCTTACCGAACTGCAGTTCTAGAGAGTTAAAGTCTATCTATGACGAATCGTTGATCGTAAACGCGTTCTGTGCACCGATCACTTTCGATCTTTGCTCTTGTGAACCAGATGCATTACGTTATCTGTGTCAGTATCTGCGGAAAAAAAAGTGATTTGAAATTCGAATGTGTCGAGAATGGTGCAACACTGCGTTTGATGCATTGCTTTATGGCCAGTCTGATGTCTGACAACCTTTTTAAATTATCACAGCAGTTTTATTAAGCATCCTAACTAGTGATATCCAAGTCCTGTGTTATGTTACTCTCTCAATCAGACATAATAACGTCAATTTCAAAAGTTTCAATTGGTGAACAATCAACTGAACTTACTTATTTCGCCATTTTCTCTAGATTTATTTTTAAACATACAGTGTCGCAGCATTCAAAATTTCGCAAAACGTATTGCTCAAGCATAATGATTGTTAAAAATCCAAGGCAGTTTTAGGTAACTCATGAGATTGCATCAAGGCTACCAACGTAAATTATACGCGAAGTCTCGGCAAATGATACATTTCGTATTCAAATGTAAACATACATATTACTCACCGTTTTAATATCAATAACTCTAGCTTTTGCTTTATTTATAGCAGAATTCGGAGTTTATATCTGTGCCAGCATTTCAATATTCTACAAGGGAGTGCATTGGTATCCAATTTCCGATTTCGAGTTCCCAAATTCCATTCGTTTTGCGAAATAGCCCAAACTCGTTACTGCACCTGTCATTAGAACATTATGACCAATGATTAGTAAAGTGACTGAATCGATTATTTTGTTGCGAAATAGTAACACCAACTAGGTGGCCGACTGTTGGACACGGTCAGTTATAGCTAGTAATCCACTAAGGTCGTAGTGTTATACAATATACGGACTAGAACAAAATCGTGATAATTGATTTAATAATTTGTTACCTTCAACGAATTGCAGTGTGTGAAATCGATTGCGGCAAGACAGTTTTAATCCGTTCGAAGTTTAATTCGTGCCATAGACAAAAATGCAACTTTTAAAAGTGTGTTATATCTGGACTCTCGTGTCTTTGTTGTTGTTTGAATGCCTGATGGAAGGGTCCACTCAAGAAGCCTCGTTTGAACTGCCTGTGCAGTTGGTCGGGTTCCCATTCATTATTGTAGCCGTCCGACTAACTAATTTTGTGAAGAAACTGTCGTATGCTTTAAATCCAGGTAACTATAAATATTTTATACCACATACTTACTTAATACATAAGAGTCCCTACGAGTCCATTGTAAAACGCTTAATTAATTGATTATACTGTTGTGCGTACCTAGCACAACATTAGAATTACCTTAACCTTGCCAGGACGAATCACCATGGTGTCGTTTTAAAAGTGGTTGTTAAAAAAAGGATTTACCGATATAAGCAGGTATAACGGACTTATTTATGGCTCCATTATAAGTTTGTAACATACATCACGCCGATAATCTCCTAAAGGTTGGGCAGAGGTGTATCTATTGTACCTATACCCACGTTACTCCAGTGATGTTTAGTTCTCATGTAATGGGGGGGGGGGGGGCGAGCCTATTGCCATCAACCAGGCACAAATCCAGACTCCGAGCTGTTACTGAGCAATTCCTGACTGCCCAAACTGGCGAGGTAGTTCTTAATAAGTATGTATTTTCGTTTTAAATCCAGTCCATCTATCAATCCTTATATCATTCTCCAGCTGCCAAAAAACGTGCTTTACCTATACTTTATCTTGGTCATAATAAGAATCTAATATACGCGAAAGGTTCGTGAATTGGATCTTTTATAGATCCACATTGACGAACGAATCAATCAATCATTTGTGTCAATTACATACTTAATCTTTCCATTATTTCGAAATAATTGTCGATACACTAACTATTTAATCGCACTAAGTAATTTCAAATCAAGTAATACTACAATAGTTGTAAAACAATATAAACAAAGATTCGGTAATGTCATATTGAACTGATAAGTGTAACGAGAGTAAAGATTGATTGACCTACAAAATCATTACATAAAGTAAACCAAAGAGAACGTGCTTGCGTTCATTCTCACGTACTCAGAGCTTTTGCAGTGCAATCTTAACCGTAGTACTGGCTAGTTGACTATACCCATAGACCGCGGTTACCGCGCGTGAAGAAACGGACTCGATATTTGAATTTTGAAATAATTTTACATCTGTGGTTGGTTGGGTTTGGCGCAAACTGTAGTCGCGTTTTTATTCTTGTAACAACGATCGTGTTTTGTTTTTGTTGAAAATGAAGTGTTGTAGACTAAACTTTATATTATTGCTAGCACTGTTTTTAGTTAATTTTTGTGATGATGTGCTTAGTCAAGAAAGTAAGTTTGAATTACCAGTGCAGTTGGTAGGATTTCCCTTTATAGTAGCCAGTGTAAAACTTACCAATTTCTTTAAGAAGTTTTCATATTCACTGAGTCCAGGTAAGTGGTATTGGAAGGTACGATTTGGTATAATCTTTTAGTTTTATTAATTTTAAAATAAACGCATAAGAACATGATTCATCAATGAACCCTTAGCATACTTAATTAAAAGTTTTCACACATTAGTACGCGGCTTAGGTATCAATTTAATATCATTAAAACTCATTGAACCTTAACGTTTAATAAAACAATACGAAGTAACAATATCCCAATTAGATTTTTGATTTTGATTGTTTTTTCCAAAATGTTTGTATTTTATTACACAGTCCTCGATGTCAAAGTTTTTTCTTAATGAAAGTAAATGAAAAGTGTTACATGAAACATAGTTTTTTATTCGTAACATACGTCGTGACAAGAGGCAGAATATATAGCACCCCACTGGTTCAGCAACTCTGTAGCCCAGTTGGATGCTACTACCATCACTTTTTAACAATTCACTTTCATAAAAATGAAGCTAATGTTTCTTATTTTTCTCTAACAAGAGGATAATATGAAAGAATATGGGTTACCTACAATAAGAAAAAGCACAAAGGGACGAAATAGGGTTACTGATGTACATAGATATTATATTAGGTACTATAATGCTTTCTAAAGTGTCGTCTTGGCATGACTTGGCAACTATTGTTGGCATACAAAGAAATTAATCTTGCCCGGAGAAGTGAACTCGACATATGGACTGAAATTAAAAAGTTACACAAAAAGATTCCCCGCAGAAACGCCGCTGACTTTTCCAGTTTTCTCTTCAATTAATTACGTACTTTATTTTGGTTTAGTTTTTCCCGAAATAGTGCCAAAGCTGGTAAGTTAAGCTGCTTAGATAATTCACCCTTTTTGACTTTTCGAATCCTCCATTTTCGAGCTCACATCAAAGGAAAATCGTGAGATTTACTTGAAAGCCAAATTGCTATAAGTACCTACGAACGCTAAAAGATTAGTTTTCCTGCGGGCGGGCGTTTTCATGCGAAAAACTGTTACACATGCTTCTAAGAAACAATAAAGATGGGTATTTATGAAGTGTATGTACAGTCAACTAAACATAAGAGTATGCAGCTACCTTTCAACGCATGTTATGCGTGTGCTGGGTATTATCTTTTTGAAGCCATATGTCTAAATGTATTATATATATAAAAAGTTGTTACGGACAGTATAATAACTATGCAGGTACTATTAATTGCAATTGATCGTCAGAAACCGTATACATAGATGCGCAAAATGATCGTCTACAAAATGCAATTGAAGCCATTGACAATTGATTGACAATTGCAATTGCAATTGATATAATTGCAATTTCGACTATTTCGAGGGCCCTTTCAATGTTTATTTATTGTCAGTAATTGCCTGCATACCATAGATACCATAAGATATATCTATGCTGCATACCAACTTCTTTTTTCTATTGTACATCGATTACTTAATACGTGCGTTAGCCGCATCTATCTGCATAATGTTTGGCGGTAAATCACAGTCGTTTGTTAGTCTGTCACATTAATAACCACCCTGAAACTAAACCAGTCCGTCTGCTCATCTACTGTTTGTATTACCGATCACAACTTGAAGGACTTGGCCATAATTACGTGAATATGTACTACGAGGACCGGATTGGCAATGGTCTTTGGCGACATGACGTTGTATCTCGGAGTAAATGGATATTATATTCTATGACATTCGACAGCACTTTAGCTTCCCATTAGTGAAAGAATTTTCGAAATCGGATCAATAGTTCCGAAGATTACCCTCTACTAGTAATCTGGGCCTCTCTGTACATACAAAAAGAATAAAAATAAAATACCTCTTTACATTATAATATTTTATGTAGATAACAGATCCACAGATCTAGTTTATTGTAACAAAATCATAGTCACATAAATTGTGTCTCACTATGTAATTTCTTAAAATTCAAAACAAAGCAATTCCGTCTGTTTACTATATCATTCGATTATCCCGTGACATGCACCAAAAATTTGCTGTGCAGTGAAACTTTTATCTTTTGAGTTCTGAGACCAAGTTTGGTGAATAGAGGTGTTTAACTAATTAAATCGAAGTAATAGGAAATTAAGATAAGAGGAGATGAATACTGTTTTTAATACCAGTAGTTCTTGTACCCTTTTTGGAAATACCGTGGGAAAAAAATAAGTTTTGCCCCGAACTATACGGATGGTGACAGAGATAAAGTGTACAAGTAATTAGGACGAAGACAGTGGCAATTAACTGGCTAATGGTCGTTAGATGATAAAAAATTGTTCGGAAAACTTGCGTCTGATAGTTTGAACTTGATGATTAAATAGATTTTTTGAGGGATAAATCTGTGATGTGTGTGTACGTATCATAGTATATTTTGGTAACAAAATGAAAAGACATTTTAGACCAAAGAGAAAATTTAAAAAAAAATGTAACTCAAGTCGAAAAGTTAGAACCACCAAACACTTTTAATAACGATTTAAATAAATCCTCCATTGACCTACTTTGTACCCAAAGAAAAATAATTAAATACCCTACAGTCGTATAATATGTCGTACTTCTTTTGCTAATTTGTCTTTTTTTGCCCTCCTTCGCTTTCCGTATTTAAACACGAAAAGTCTTACAGATCTTTATCAGGTCATGATTGCAAATGATAACACGAGCCACAGAAACCCCACGCTCCCAGTTTCTTATGAAAATAAACTGGAAACTTAATTCCCAAAGGATTCATTTGTTCTTGAAATCTGTGGAATTATTGCGCCCTATATAATTTTATTATGTTACTAGCTTCTGCTCGCGACCTCGTCTGCGTCATGTCATTTTATTTACTGGAATAATTTACTGAAATAAAATATTTTGATTTTCATTTTGGATACTTTTCCAAAATGTAAATATTTACACTGTCTACATGGGCACTTATGAAACGTTAGAAGCTAGGTGCACGGTTCCAATTGGTCGTTTCTTATGGAGAAGAGCGGGCAAGAAACTCCACGGTTACTATTTTAAAAATAATTGGCTTTTACAATATTTTCATATAATAGTGTTAATAGGAATGGAAGGACAGTGTAGACCTTTCAAAAAGTACCAGGTACTTAACAGAATAGAAAATGGTCACCAAGTCTACGTCTATCGTATGTGTTAATCCAGGTTAAAACTATCTGAGTGCCAAACATCCAAATAAGTTCAGCTGTTTTTGCGCGCATGATGGGTAACGAACATCCAAACATACAAACTTTTACATTTATAATATTGTAGTGGGATAGTAGAATAGGATTTTGAATAATTAATTGTGCTAACAAATTGGCGCTTCATTTGTACTTCATCACATTTTGTGTTTACTACAATTTAATTCCGTTTTCATCGTTTATCATGTCTCATCTTTTGATTCTAATTTCCTGCCGATGATTGAGCGAAATGTATTCCGATATTCTCCTTCGAATTTTATTCGCTTTAGATTTAGATTTGATTTGGCATTCATGATAAAACAGTAATTCTGTATATTATAGAAGGTGGAGACGACAATACAACAATAAATTAGACTGCGTATATCTAATGACGTTCCCAGTCTGCATACCAAAATTCGACCAAATATATTCGATAGTTTACTTAGTCACTATATAATAGCTAGTCAAAGATTGGCAAAACATGTCTGCCCATCACTACTATTTAGGTTGTTAGACAAAAACACTTTTTTATTTTAATGGTAAGATTTATTTGATAGGTCCTAAATACTGCTATGCATTAATATTGCCAGTGTTTGCATTTATTGTTGTATTGTCGTCTCCACATTGTCTAATGATACCGAGATTTTAATATTATTGTTAATTTAAGTCTAATTTTCCATCTTTGTAGAGCTATTGTAGTTCATTTGGCATGGGCCCGATTTGCTTAGATTCGAAGGACTGTTTGAGTTGAAATTGGTTTTATCGATATTTTATCGATTGTGAATATACTCCTCTTAGGTGAGCTCTGCCTGGACGATGGACCTCACGTCTACGTGGCCGATGTCACATTGTCCATGTAGCTAGTAGTGATATACCATGATTCACCATGATGTAATGTCAAACGTGTCTGCTGTATTAATGATGACCTATCAATCTCGCAACTGTGACGCCATCGACTTCCATCGATGGATGACGTTATATCGTCTTAAGTTATTCGATGTGTTCGTGAGTTTCGACAGTTTTAGAAGCTTACTTTTGCGATCGAGGGTTACAAAATTTTGATAGCAAAATTGCAAAATAACTTTGGTTCATCATAATCTTTTGGTGTTATTAGATTTTCTGTGAAATCAAGTGTTCTAGGTTTTGTGAGCTTGATTATGAATATTCTCAAGTGCGAATTTCACCAATGAAACTAAATGCGATCAGCACATGTAAACCGAGTTCAAGAGCTGTCAGTGTCAATATTCCAAAGACAATAATGACACTGACAGCTCTTAAACCTGGTTAATGTGCTGATCGCGTTCAGCTTGCATTGGTAAGATTCGCCCTTAGTGTATGATATGAAATTTTAAGCATCAGTACGAATATGTATAATATAGTATTCTGTTTTTATACGTATATAGTTATAGCGTATAACATTTTCGATATTGGGACACAGACCTCCCCTCTGTGTATGCGGGGGAGCTGGCCGTAAAGCCCGTCACCACGCGGGCACAGTGCGCGTTGGTAGATGTCACGTGTCTTAGAATTTTTTGGGTCTAGGACATGCCAGATCAACATCATTCGTCACATCACATTTTGTACGTTTTCCCCTGGATCTATATAATTATTTCTAACTTTACAATTCACCTGTTTCAGCAACCTACCGCTCCCGCAACCGTCGTGAGCTGACCCTGGCAGAGAGTCCAGAGTCCTTCGATGTCACCGAGGTAGAGAAGTACATCGTCGGCGAGTTTGGCGCACGGGCATGCATTTTCGAGCGCGTCTGTGCGCATTATGCGACGAGAGCGCAAGCGCAACCTCGCCCGCAGCTTGATTGGCCTGATGTTTTCAGGTAAATTATAAAATAACTTGATACCGTATTAGCAAATGGATAGTGGTTTGGTAAGGGTTTAGGACCTACGTTCTATTATTGAGTTTTGCGTAGTATCTGGTTCCAGCATTTAATCCGGTTTCAGAGAAACATTTTTGAAAACGTGGATCACCTTTTTTCTGATTTTTTATTTTTTATTTATTAAAAATAGGATTGGTTGATAGTGAAAAGGCTGAAGATTGTAGGGGTATCAAACTAAACAGAAAGAATATTATTTTGATACAATAGGTAGATACAGAACTGTAATTTTCAAATAGTAGGTAGTATTCTTTTTTTGTAAAACGAAAAGTTGTGCAAAAGAATTTTAAAGGCTTCGGCCGATGGAAAAGTGAACGATGTCTCCCCCTCGTAAATTATAAGTTAATACTTGTAAAAGTACTTTGTGGCACTTACAAAACTGCTGCGAACTTTAAGTTTAAAAAAACTTTGTCAAAAAGAGTTTGGATTCGATGTAGTAGAAGTTTTTATTTTCAATTTCTAATGTTCTTTATTTATTCACTTATGTTTTAAATCGACTTTTTTATGCATTACTTATTGTAGGTACATGATGTTTTTGTATCTACTTATTTATTTCATGAAAATAAAAATACGGTACCTATGATGACGTGATTTGTGAGCTTGGGATTATAGCGATTTCTTTAGAAAATCCACGGATTTCAGCGTAGAAGTTTAACTTAAAGAGATTACCAATCCGTGTCCATAAAGTGGTGGCTTTGTGAATTTCCGTTTGCCGTATCGATCTGTACGACTTGTGTAGTGTTTGAGGATCGATAAATTGAATTAAACATCGAGGATAAACCATTATAGTATGATACGGGTTCGGTAGAACCCGTATCATACTATAAAGACAGGATGTTTACAGCCCTACTATAAAATTCAGGCCCTTTAATCCACTCCTTTTATCTACCCCTTATTTGCAAACGACCTTGACACGTCGGTCCATCGCTCCATCGGTCGCGCAGTTTCTATGAATATTTCATAACGGTTGATTCAAATGTTTTCAATGCCACGTCCAATTGTGAGGAACCGGGTCAGTGGTCGGTAGTGTTTCGTATAAGAATGCAGCTAAGTGTGCCCGCTGGTCGCAAGTGGGACATCGATGTAATAGTCGTACGCAACCGCGCGGGTCATCGCCGCTCGCGCAGTCGCCCAACCATGAGGATTGTGGGATGTTACGAAATTATTTGTTGAGGAGTTTCTTGGTGTAAACTTTTTTTTTGTGCATAGTTATATCTTATGTGCTTTGTTTTGAAATAGTTGATGTGTTCATGAATTTATTAAAAATAATTATGAATATAATACAATTACTTTCGCTACATACCAGTTGGGCAAGCATAAATAAATATTTAAATAATACAATGTTATTGCGCAATCAAATACCAAACCTTCAGTATTTTGGCCAATGTTTTTTATGACGAGACTATTCCTATTACTTATTATTTGAATAATTTTAACAAGAAACCATTTTCTACTCGGTTAAATGACATAATTATAATTGATTAATTAGTGTTTATTCATTATCTAACCATTGAAGGTTTTAAAGTTTTTTTTGTCATTACTATGACTAAGCACTTAGGTCATGGTGGTGTGTATCGAAGTACCTTGACAATACCAACAAAAAAAAATCATTACAGTCTTTATAGGTAACTAGCTGTTGCCCGCGACTTCGTTTGCGATCCAGGATAAAAAGAAGCCTATGTCCTTCTCCAGGTCATGGTCTACCCATATGCCAATCACCTTAAGGTATAAAATATACTTTACGACCTAGCCTCATACCTACCACATATACATAAAAAAAATCATAAAAATCGGTCGAGCCGTTTCGGAGGAGTGCGACCACAAACACCGTGACACGAGATGATTATAGATTTAAAATAATAAAATGTTATTAAAGGCTTGCTAGGTCACCTACTGTTATTTAAATATAACATAGAACCAACTACAAAAGAAAAACTTTATGTATCTCTATTTTATGATCACTATTAGCCATCTTAAACTAATAAAGTGTCACAATTTCTCATCATTCATTCATTTTCTTTACAAAAAATTATGCGAAGACGAAGCAGACGAGTAGATAATCTGTCTGTATAAAGGACTAGCGTCTACTTTACATTCGACGTCCGAGGTGAGCCGCATTATGCAACTCCGCAAAACACTTTCACTGCTCCAAGTCTTCAAACAAAAACACACCTTAATACAAGGAAATAGAGCTCAATAAAACATCACTCAACAATAATTCCCTGCATCTTAGATTACATTGAAATATCACACTTAGAATTTTCATCTTGAGTCTAAAATTATGCTGTATGTTTTTTACTGTCGAACAGCAATTGTCAGTTTGTGGTTTACGGAGATTGTTACTAAGATGCAGTTCCGTACTATTCCATCATTCGAGATCATTACTGCTGTTATTTATCGGAATAACTTGCAGTTTCTATTTGTTTGTGAAGGCTGTTGAACTTCAGATGTGAAAGCCCTATTTGGTTTGTTTTTAATGTGATCCATTAAAAACAAACCAAATAGGTCTTCGTAAAAAATAAAAATGTTCCCATTATTACTCCACATGCAGGTGGATGTTACTGACCAAGTGTCCATCTTCTTAAGTAATGCCGTCATAACCGTTTCGTAAGAAACGTTACCCAAGAGTGTCCTATTGGGTAACGTTTCGATATTGGTTTTACTATCGATAACCATACACGTTTCGTATACCTACTTTACTGATCATAGGCTCGCTCCCTATTACATGGGACTTAAACATAACTGGTCATGGGTCCACCTCTGCCCTACCCTTCGGAGTTAAACAGCCTTGATGTTATGTTAATACTGTATACCACTGATCATATTTTTAAAAGTGGAAATTAAACGGAAATCGGAACCAGAGTGATTTAAAAAAAAAGTACGCCGTTTGAACACGAATTAGGGCTTAGGACTTGTCTATTACTATTTGGCGTAGTAAATTGCTAAGGACGATTTTACTAAAGTTACTTTTGACAAATAAGAACCTTACAAAGAAAACTGAAATAGGTATAGTATTTTATTCTACTTTTGATTACTAGTCGATTACGAGTCAAAGAAAACGTTCAGAATGATATTGCCTTTGAGCACAGAATTTTAGATTCTACTAACGTACAGTCTAATTCGTCCGTCGTTACGGGTCGTCAGAAGCCTGAAAGGGAATTTCTCCTGTATCGTGGGTGTGGGTGTCTTACCAAGGGTTATCGTGTCACCTAGTAACTGGGTTGTGGAGGTCAGATAGGCAGTCGCTCCATGTAAAATACTGGTATTCAGCTGCGTCTGGTCAGACTGGAAGCCGACCCCAACATCGTTGGGAAAAGGCAAGGCAGATTGGTTTTGAACGTAAAATCATTACCTACCAATTGTTAACATAGCAAACGTTACCAGTTGCAAAATAAAAAGTTGAGTTTTCAGAAATGCTGAAACCGTTGTACGGTTTTCAGGAGAAAAGCTGTGTTACTTTTAAAAATAAACTCGTAGTTATGAAGTTAATCACTTAGTTGATGCTTGCAAGGGTTTTAACTAGCGAACTAGCGACGGAGTGCAAATGTATGTCAGTGTTTGTTTATAACGTCGTCTAGTTTGAATGTGGTTTTCATTTTCAAAGGTAGACGCAGAATCCAAAAAACATTTTTTCGGGAAATAATTGCTCTTTGAGAAAATACCTATTTAATTAAAGTATGCTTTCGATAATAATATACTATGTTCATAACACCATAATAATATTTATCAATACTTGAGAACAAAATTGCTCTTGAATCTTGGGTTAGGGGTCGATACGAAACACTGAAAACAGTTGACTGCTTCATCACAAGCGCAACTGATGAGCGTATTGTCTTGGGTTCGACTCCCGGGTCAGGCAAAGCGTCATTAAGTTTTCCCTTTACGAAATTCTCAGTTGCAGCCCATTCTGGGATTATATCCTGTTAGTGGGTAACAATATTTTCCCCGGTTTTGTTCAGCACTGAATCTTTATGAGTATTTATGATGATGATGTTTATTTTATGTCAGTGCCATATTTTTACACATGTATTTTTCTTGAAATTTATTTTTCTTGACATGTATTTTTTCATTTTTTCAGCCAATACAAGCGGTCTCCGGACCAGGCCAAAGAGTTCTACCTACTGAGCGTGTTCCTTGGTGACATCGTGGGCTCACCACAACTGTGTCACCAGCTCGGCAAGCGCAGGAGTTGTGACAGTCAGCAGTATGGGGTAGCGTAATAATATTATTATAATAGGGCTCCTAACACACAAAATTTTTGACGTGCTACACACTTGTTTGGGTTGGCATGATTCGGCACAGCCGGGCGGTAAACGTGACATTACATCACACCTTTAATCCCCGTAGAGTTAGGCAGTGGTGTACCTTAAGTACACCCACCACAACAACCAGGTATGTTTAAGTCCCATGTAAACGGGGCGAGCCTATTGCTATCAACTGGACATAAGTCAATGCTAAGGGCGGCAAAATACCGATATCATACGGAGCCGAACAAGTGTGTAGCTCCCCTTATAAATATGTTGGTAAGTGAAAATGTCCATTTTTGATTTCCAGCTTGTATTAAAGATGCCTGAGATAAAAAAAACACCGATTTTTACTCTCTTTCTAAATAAAGCAAAAGAAATTGTTTCCAGATCTATGATAAAAACATACCCTCCTTCTGGGGCAGTTGGGTAAAAATATCGTAAAATACTTTCTGACATAAGTTAACCACAAATGTTACATTAACTGGAGCTCTATACTTTATAAGTTATAAAACTTTAATAATAGTTAGCGAATTTAATTTAACTATGTTATAGTACTTTCAGTGGGTTTGATCCCCTATGTCGGGCAAATGTGTAATTATTATACTTTCAAGTAAAAATTCTTAGTAGTTTTTAGAGGAACGATTGATTCTCACATTATTAATGAACCTATGTTATTATGTTTAGCTCTGGGATATTATATTTTTATAAAAAAATGTTTATATTTAATTGTTTAACGTAGATATCCACTTAAAATGTGTTCACATAAATTTAAATGTGTAAAAGTTACCTTTTATTAGGTTAAAAAAAGAGTTAAGTTTAGATTTAGGAGAAAATCTTAAAAAACAACAAATTATTATAAAATAAAATAATACCACATCAATATATCGTGATGATAATTAAGTTACTTAAAACATTACTTTGTTATTGTTTTTTATTTTTATACTTAAAGTTAAGTAGTTCTTTAACTTTAACACTAATGTTAAGTTAAACGCGCGCATTAAAAGTTACCTATTTCGTTATGTAGTATCTAGACTTAAATAAAGCTTATACTTCATGACTTTCGTCATGATATTTTGCATATTATTTTACTTTTCATTACATAAATATGGCGCTTATAATTCTAATTGTACCTAATACTTACATACGGTCAGGGTAATTAATTGTTAAGCAAATTGACTCCCTACATCATAGCAATTTTATAAAACTGTCAAAGAATGACAGTTGTGATTTGAATATAACGACAATTTATTTTGGTAGTCAATTTGCTTCAAATAAAATTTCCCTGACCTTAACTAATATCTGTAATTGTATTTTATAACAGAATTCATTTTGTCTAGAATCCTAGATGATCTACTCCAGTCCCATCTCTAAATCCAGTTTAAGTAGTGTGTGTAATTTAATAATGTGGATCTTTATTAACCAACAATGCATAAAGAGGCTAATTACTGCAGTACAGTGGCCAGCACATCAAGCTACCCAAAACTGTCAAACTTTCCCAATCAAACTTGAACCTAATGCTTTAGCGATAAAGTTTAAAATCTACTAAAGAAATTTGACAGATTTTAGTAGCTTGATGTGCTGGCCACTGTACATTAATTGTAGACCATTTTCTATTTTGTTAAATACCTGGTACTGTTATTTGAAAACATTGTAAAAGCCAATTATTTTTAAAAGAGTAACCGTGAAGTTTCTTGCCCACTCTTCTCCATAGGAAACGACCAATCGGAACCGTGCACCTAGCTTCTGAAGTTTGATAAGTGCCCATGTATGTGAAATAGAATATTTTCATTTGATTAATGTAAATGTGAAAGTGAGTTTGTTTGTTACGCTTTCATGGCTAAACGGCTGAACAGATTTTGATGAAATTTGGTATGGGGATACTTTGGACAATGGGGAAGGACATAGGCTACTTTTTATCAACATACCACGCGGGCGAAAGGTAATATTATATATATAATGTTTGCTACAGCCGACGCAAATCAAAGATAAAATAATGTTTTACAAATTCACTGACATTGATACATGTACATAACTGTTATTCTTATTGTGAATTTTATATAATACATATATAAAATTACTTATATTATTGTGATTACTTATTTATATATTATAACAATAACGTTCATGTTACTTAGTTTAACAATACATTAATTATAAGTCTTCAAAACCGTGAATTCTTCCATTTAGTTGCCACAGGATAATGTGCAATGAATACAATGAACTCTTCTATTACTGTAATAGTTTTTCATATCTCTGTAACGCCCTCGAAGGTGCGACGCGATTTTGGTAGAACAAATTCCCATGAAGATTTCATAGAAATTGTTCTACTAGAGTCGTGTCGCGTCTGTCTGCGGGATCCTTAATGCTTTACTTTATATTTTTTCTGAAAGTTTTTAGTTGTCTGTGTTTTTGTAAAGTGTATACAATTTTTCCTTGCGAAATTTATGTATAATTAAAGGTAGGTATATAAAGGTCAGCGAGTTCAACAACAAAAGTAGATTAACGCAGTTACTTTTACTAAATACTTCAGACTACCTGCAGTATTCTCTCTCCTTCTCTCTTTACTCCATCCAAAGGTTGTCTGTAAAATATCGCTTTTAGCGATAAGACCGCCCATTGTGTCACCCTATGTAAATTTTAAAAAATGTCTGTAGTTTTTATAGTGTGTACATAATGCAAAATTTCTGAAGTGAACTTTTACTTTTTTCACTTACTTCAAGGTTTTTCCGAACAGTGAACAGAATCGCTAAATCGGGTATACTGGGCTCCAGTCGTAAGTTTCCACTTTTATAGTTTGTTCATAACTACACACCCTTTTTTTGACCGGTATGTATGTTTTTTTTTTTTTTTTTTATCCACAACGGGGAATACGGCTATGTTCATCGGTCGGGGGGTATGTTCATCTGTTGCCCCATAACATCTAAACTGCTGATCATAATTTGAAAAATGAGGTATCGTTGGAAGCGTGTTGATCGTCCGCTGACAGAAAAAAAGATAAAATAAACAGACAGACAAATTAAAAATCCGGAGTCACACGTAATCTGTTCGATTTTAACACGACGTGTGACGCCTGATTTTAAATTTGTCTGTCTGTGATGTCGTCTTTATGCCTTTTTAGTTGGAATTTTTGACGTCGTTGGGTTTTCGTTTTTATACCTTTTTTTCGTTACAATTTCTCTCTACTCAATAATTATGATTAATAAAACATTGAAGTGTTAATCGACTTTTGTCATTCACCGTACCTACCTATGCTGATTTAAATAATATAAACTTGAACAACTTATATTCTCTTAAATAATAAGTAAGCTACTGTAGGTATGTACCTAGCTTAAGCAACTACAATATTTTTGTAAGAAAGTAGAACTAGTCAAAATAAATAATAAAAAAACCTATTGTCCATTATTTATCTATCATAAATAAACCCTTTTTACGACTCTCAGAAGTTTTCCTTCAACCTAATATGAATTATTTTGAATACTATCAGACTTCGCAAGGGTTAAAGATCGCCCTTTCTCAAAGAAAGGTCAAGCTATGAGTCTCCATTGACCCCTTAACCCGTGATTTGTGACCATCCATATAGTTCAAGAGTTTTTTTATTTCCAAAAAGGTCTAGCCGAAACTACAAATTTTCATTAGGTGAAAAACTTATTGGGGTTCAAAGAAAACCGCGTTTTAATTAGTAGTCTTTTAGGAAATTGCTTTTAAAGGCAAAAAGGCAGCTAACCACGTAGAAATGGTTTCATTCAGGTAAAAAACTATTAAAATAAAGCTCATTGACCCGGCCAAATTCTGGGAAGGATGGACAAAATGTAAAAGATTTTTATCTACACCCATGCTATAAATCCTCTATAAAAGTTTCTGAATCAGTTAGCTTATTGCCAACATTAAAACGACCAGTATCATAGTAACCATTATATCACCCAAACGAGTGTTATAATGTTGTACTTATAATGCAACTCGTTTGCTCCTTCGATTCCTTGCGGTCAGCGGGTGCAGACCCCCACGCCGACATGTTTTCCAAAATACGATACGTCACGCTTGGCGGGTACGGACTATGGTCGGTTTAATGTTGGCAATAGCTAACTGTTTCAGAAACTTCTATAGAGGATTCATATCATGGGTGTAGATTAAGTCTTGTATGCAACTGTATATAATAAGGTATTATACATACAACAGTTGCTTAAATAACTATTTGGAAATCAACGACTCAACGATCGCTTCGGTCACAGTATAAGCAAATCAAAATCAGTCTATAATGTTCCAATGCTGGGACTTAGGCCTCTGCTTTCTGTGAGAGGGAGTAGGCTGCAATTCACCACGCTGGCCCAGTGCGGGATGGTAGATGTCACCTGTCTCCGATTTTTTTGTTCTAGGACATGCCGTGTCCTCGCGATGTTTTCCTTCACCGTTTTGAGAGCAGTGGTGATGAAATAATTTACTCATAGTATAATACCTATGTGTTAAAAAACAAAGAATTCAGAAAGATATTCTAAATATAGGACATTATAACAGTAGCACAACCCACAAACAGCACATAAATTCCACAATTGAATTTGTCCAGTCCCTTTTGACAAGAAACAAGGTCAATTGTTTCCAAGTAGGCAGGTAGTACTCTGAAGTATCGAAACCGAGCACCGAGCACATTTGTATCTGAGTATAAAATTTGCAAATGTACCGGAAAGAGCGGTCCATTTCCGCAGACCCAACATGGCCGTCCATCCGGCTGGACATAGCGTTAATCATGCGGTTACGTTTTATTATTTTTACGGTTGAATACCACAAGTATAACTTTATTAGAATAATTTATTGTCGCCATATTATTAGGAATTAGAGACAAGAAATACAGAGAAATTACAGTACTTAATATTAGTAGTTACCTGCAATTAAAATTGACTAGGTACTATAAATTGTCTATAAAGATATACTTATCACACGTGTTATTCTTTGAAAGTAGCATGAAATAGCTATAACACTACAATTTGACGTAGGTTGTCAATTTGAAAAACAATTATTTTTCCTGACTTTACTGTGTCTGTATGAAACATGGGGTCCTCCTTATTGGTTCCATTAAGAAATTCTCAGTACATAGCAACGTTTTACAGGTAGCTAACCAATATTATACAGAATATTTGGATACAACTTTGTAAATTAACTTTCTACTGTTAGGATTCGATTCTAGTGCCATCTCGCGATAGTGTGGCGAAATTGACTGCGTTCACTTTATGGAGAAAGTGTAGCTGACTTAGCTTGAAGCGTCACATCGCTATAGAAATTAGTCTTCGTAGCATCCGCAAGGTGGCGCTGTTTTCGTACCACATTCAGTTCTTATTTAGTTAGGTACATAAAACTCTGCTAGAGGGCGTTAGTAAAATATCATAATGTTCTCTACATTCACTATTACAAATTGATTACCATTATTCGATTATAAAGGATTCGTTTTGTTCATCAGACATTACGTAACGACTGTACTCTGTCCAGTTGCTAATCTGTCCAGCTGCAAAACTGTCCAGCTGAGAATCTGTCCAGTTGCGATTCTGTCCAGTTGCTCCGGAGGCACCTAGCCGTAGGTCGACTATATTATCAGGGAATCTATTTGCAATACGTGCCTTATCAGAAGGACTGCATAAACAGCACGCCAGCTTTAAAATTGGAGTTTGAATGCAGGGCTAAAAAAATTGACAACGGTGACCAACTGTTTTAGAAATTAGAACTGCACGCCAACTGCAATCGAATACCTACATGAATGAAAACATTTAGGTATTTGTTATACACAGATTCATACCAACATTTACGTCTTTATTAAAAAACCGTAAATGTTGAAAAAAAATTAGATTGATTGAGCAGTAGGTTGGCATTTGCAGGTAGGTATGTCAACTGCACGCCGAATACATCCAAGCTGAAATTTTGCACTGGGCGTGCAGTTCTAGTGCAGTCTATCCGTATAGCCACTTAGGTGATACAATGCAAATCTTCCTCATGCCCATAAACTACCTATTTCATAGTTATAAAGAAATGCGTGACCTACTTAGACATACACCAATAATGAGGTAAAATTAAGTTAATTTTATGCAACTACCTTGACATCTGAACATCAAATTATATTCTGATCATAAAGGCTTAAGAAAGTGGACATGAAATCTTATTTACATAGTGATATAACTAGTTACTAAATTGAGATATTCAAATTTAATTTGTCAACAATCAATTGAATGCTAATATTTTCGTTTTTATTATCGACTTTAGAGCTATTAATAGGTAAATGTAGGTACCTAGTACAATTCTATGGTACTTTTATGCGAAAACTGTTTTGTTTGTGCAGCCTTTTGACCCCCGTTCTGCAATTGGCACCTATTTTTGTAAGAATTATATTCGCTGGACTGCCTGGGGACCCCAGCATGGGGTTCGATTCTCAGGTTGGTCAAAGTGTTAAGGCTCGTACAGACTGGAGCGACCTGTGACGCGATGCGACACCAGTAATTGTTCTACCGTGAAGTTTTCTTAGAAATTGTTTTATTAAAGTCGCGTCGCGCCTGTTTGTTTGTATTCGGCCCATATTGACATGGGATTTAAACATAGCTGCTGCAATGTGGGTGTTCTATAGTTACACCTCTGCCTAACCCCTCGGGGATTATATTATGTATGTCATGTTATTTGCTTCCACAAAATTGCTAAATATGTTGGTTATTTCTAGTAATATTTCCCCTTTGACAGGCTTCTGATTTATCTTTGGTTACCACGATTTAAAAAGTAGAACACGATATATTTTTGGAGATAAAAAGGGTTCCTTCCTATGGAATCCCATCCATACAGTAAATCAAATAATGCAATTCACAGCTGATAGGTCGCCAAATTAGATCTGCCCTCGAGACATTCTATACAATTGCCAATTTTCCAAGGAAAAGTATCTGCGATTTGTTTAAATTGTATTGGGGTAGGTACATCTTTCGTTCTTGCATGAACTTTTTATAGTTAGCCAATTTTTTTAGTGTTTCATTTACCGATATTTCTAAGGAAATAATCATAAGTATATCTAACAAAGATATACGCTTTTTCGGTTGAAAATACAGCGCTAATTAATAATAATATAAGTAAGTACCTACTAATGATACTAAGCTATTAATAATTGTCCCACTGCATGGCATTGGCCTCTTCTCATACAGGGAAGGCACTATCATTGATGACCACACTCGACGAAGGCTTGGCGATTTCAGACCAGATTTCCTCACGATGTGATTATTCTTATTACTGACATCGGTCAAGGACATCGGTCCAAGGTCATCGGTCGGTTGTCTTGAACAATGATCCAAGATAAGATAAACTCGAGAAAGTACCTACATATGAATTGAAAATGTCACTTTGGTACTTGCTTGGATTTACACCCACAACCTGGTGCATGAGATGCGAGGCCATCGCGACATTTAGCTACTTAATTCGTTTTTTTTTGTTTGTAAGACCAATTTGAATAAGATGTCTACAATAAACTTCCTAATAGGAAATCTATTTAAACTAGGCCTAGGTTATCTGACCTACGTCAATAGACGAACAGGTGTGTCAATAAATGCTAAGCATGTGGCGGAGGTGTGTCAATAAATACAAAAATGAACTAAATTATATACTAAGCAGACGTCACGATTTGGTAACAAGACGAGCAACTTAGATCGCGGATTGTAAAAACATCAATAAATTAGAGATGTTACAAGTGTTTCATAACTACTTACATCGATTTTGAAATGACTCCGTAAGAAATATGTTTTAGATATTTATTAGTGTATGAAACTATTGCTGACTTACGTAGGTTTGAAGATTATTTATGTACTTACGATAGGTTACCTAATGACTGAATTACTGCTTTGGACAATTTATGCTCGGTTTCTATAAACTAAAACGAATCGTTTTTCTTACCAATGGTAGCTCTTTTTTTTTCCAACTGGGCTTATTAATAGATTCGTAAACTAATTTTACCTGTGATGGGGGGGTCTATTATGCAAAGCGGTCTTTGTTTCATTATTGGTAGTTTTAATTTTAACCAATAACGGTCCCTAAATTATAGAAATCCGCCAAAAATCGACCGTCTAGCGCTACGTAGATGTGTAGGAAAAGGATTTTTATGTTCACTGTGCGGTTCATTTATTTACCAGCCACCAATTTGAGTGTAGCGGGCCGGGGGCCACGCTACATTCAAATTGGTGGGTCAGTGGACGACCCCCTAAAATATACAAAGCGAACTTTTAGAGGTATGAGGAACAGGGTTTAAAGTTTACTCATCCTCTATAGAAAAGGAAGGATCCTCCGACACAAGCTAAATACACGTGCGTGGCTTAGCCGTGTGCTGCTGTGGAGCACAACCAAATATACTAAAAAAGTGACGATTTCTACGTAAAGTGTGTACTTTGGGCAGCGCACAGCACATAGCTGTATACAACATTATAATATAGTCGTTGATTTATTTTTGTCGTTCCCTCATTTTTCTTTTATGTTATCACCAGGTTGACAAATACGCACTGTTTCTACCTTTTATTTTCTTTAAAGTAAAATCCATAAAGTTAACGCAGTGTTTTCTAATCTAAGTTTGCAATTGAGAATAACTTTTCAAGTCTCATAAATATTTTAATTGTGTAGCGCAACTTAAATGAACTTGGTTAACAATTTAAATTGCTATGCACTAAAACTATTAATTAGCTAAGTTTTGTTTGTTCACAGAAGTTTAAACGTTCCACCAAAAATTTTAGTTTTTGAATTAGGTACCTAAATAATTTAGTGTCATTTTATCAGATGCAAAAAATAGGCTGTTAGCATTTCTTCATTACATTTGGTATTTTACAAAAAGATCTATGACAAGTCTGCCTAACCTGTTAGGCTATCTTTTATAAAATACCATGTATTAGATACTTACAGTCTCACTAACAGTACTTGCAGTGAACAAAAGATAAAAGTTTATCTAAAAATATATATTTATGTATTATTGTATTCACACAAAAGATTCAAAGACCTAAAAGAAAACAATTTCATTTGGCGTCATATCAAAATTACACGCGCCACAAAAGTTTCTTTCAGAACAATAGCTAGCCATTTTCGAAAATTACAACCTAAACGTTTTCAGATGGACACTGCAAGTTAAACTAGGCCAAGTCGACTAACTATAATTATTTTGATGAAACCTTACAACGTTTGACAGAAATGCATTGTGCAAAGTTGCTGCTGGTTTAATAAATTTAATATCTAGATTGTGTAACATAGATCTAGACGCACATAATTATAGACTTAACAAGAATATTGTGAAGTCTAAGCTATTAATAGATCGTAGGGGGTTTGTCCACCGCAACCGTCAACGGGTCACCCAGGAACGAGATTATTCAAACCAAACGTGACGTCCCGGTGACGAAGATCGTTTGTTCACCGCGACCGAACTCGGCGATTCAGTATGTATTGTTATGATTAATAAAACCAAGGCCGGGCGAACGGGCGCCGCCGCAGTGTGTGGACAAGATTAAAGTGTTTTGTATTGCTGATACAGGTATGTATCGCTACTTCGGCGCCGTCATCTCGTTGTCGGTGACGGCTGCGGTGGACAAACGCACTTAGTTACTTCGTGCAAAGTGCGAGTTAATGAGAACGTTCAACAACATCTTCCATTACTACAAAAAAGCAACAGGAGGTAAGTATCAGACTATAACAACCCGGTGCTAAAGCATGTAGGTGTGGTTAGATTTGGTTTTGAACCCTGTAACTGTACCTGTACAACACATGAAGGCATGAGATAAAAAATGTGGCAAATTGATTATGTTGAATCTATTTTTTTAAATTAAAGGCTCGTGCACACTGGCGCGTCTAGTCGCGCGACGTGGCACCGGTAATTATTCTACCGTGAAGTTTTCTTAGAAATTTTATTATAATCTTTAAGCCTTTAAGCGTGTTTCATCTCTGGAAAATGAAATTGCCCAGGGAAGATTATCTGAATCTAAAAGTTATACTTTTGAACTTATTAATTTTGAATACCAAGGATGAACTTTCAAAAGCAATCTACATTTTACCGCACTTATTAAATACATCGGAATTGCAAGACTTGCAACCGGAATGCTGTGTTTGCAGAGTACGTGCCTTTCTCACAACAAGGTTTTACCTAGACCACTTAATATTGCCTTATAAAAAATCCCAAGAAAATAATTCTAGTCAG
The DNA here is from genome assembly GCA_914767815.1 of Eupsilia transversa. Lineage (NCBI taxonomy): Eukaryota > Metazoa > Arthropoda > Insecta > Lepidoptera > Noctuidae > Eupsilia > Eupsilia transversa. Next base: position 6,041,975 of record OU611893.1, on the reverse strand, counting down.
GATCTTGTTAATTTATCCTAAACTTACTTTTAACACATATGAAAATGATATGTTTTTGCATAGTCTCCACACGTGTTAGGGCATGAACCGAATAGATTACGTGTGACCCTTTAATTTGATACCAAACATGTCATCATTAAAAACATTTTTTTTTTATTTCATGACTTTATGTTCTCTAGAGGGCGGGATATTCATATTCATTTAATGTACTGTCGCATAGCCTATAACCAGCGGACGACCAAGACGCTTCCAACGATACCCCATTTCTCAAATTATGATGAAAAGTTTAGAAGTTATGAGGGAACAGTTGAACATACATACATACCGGTCAAAATCTTAACCCTCCTTTTTGCTTCGCCGTAGTCGGGTAAATAAAGAAATCTCGATGTCTGGTCAGATCGTAAAAACCGTGCAAATTAAGGGTGGGTTGCTAGTCATTAATAAATGAATTACTTAATAGAACGGTGGCCATTAGAAACAATATCGTTATTGTCTTAAGAAAAATTCTCCCAATAAATTAATTCTTGATTAAGCAATACTAGCAACTGCACTAACTTACAACCAAACTGGCTTAGCTTTATTAGTTTTGCTTAATGCGCCACATCAAGTAACAAGTTTCATTAAAGTTTATCACTCTTACTTAATGTGTGAAGCGTACTAGCGTATTTATTGGAGGAGTATAATTACGTATAGTGTGACCACAGTATATGTTAGTGGCAGTAGCGTTACTGGGCTGTTTTTTACACTAAAGATAAAGATATCGATATTGATATTTATGTCTGTAATTTTTATCGTGTACATAATAAAGAGTATTCTATTCTATTCAATAAAGAGAAAAAAATGGTTTTTGTAATGAATAAACTCAAAAGCTACTGCACCTATTTAAAAAATTATTTCATAAGTAGAATGCAATATTATCACTGAGTAATATAAGGTATAATTTATAAAGATATCACGCAGGTGGAGCCGCTGGCGGGAGCTAGTTTAGAGATAATGACCTTCTTGATTGGAGGGTTAGGATTGGTAGCATCGGGACTATAGAACGCCAAGACAAAATGACATTCTATAAGGGACTACGCAGATAGAAAAGTAAAAAAAAAATGTGACTGACAGCTCTAGTTTTAAATGTAAGGTACCGAAAAGCTTCAGTCAATCTTGTTGAAAATCGTTGTAGAAATACGAAAGTTTTCAAAACAATTGCCACTTGTAATATTTAAACAGCCTGGTAGCTTCTGTGAACGCTTAAAAGGGCTTTTGTTTAAGCAGGTTTTGCTTTTAATAACCTTCGCAGTTCTGAAAGTGCCTTCTGTAGATTTGATGAGATTTGAATACAGGTTTTGAAGTAGTGCATTGTTGTATAGTTTCTGATGAATCATAGAGAAAAATAATTCAACGAAAGTAAGAATGTACCTAATAAATAGCAGATTATATAGAACTTTAGCGACCAATTACATTTATTGTATTTAGAAAGCCACTTGTTAAGTCAGTATTGTCACAATATTCATGTGATTTTCCGAGTATTCGGAACAATTGTCTACAAAAACGGTATCACTATTGATACCGTTTTAGCATACAGCTGTAGCTTTTTCGAAACTTTATGAGACAAAAGTTTATTGGACAGTTAAAGGAAGTTCAGTACCAGTTCCTCTGTGGTTGAGGATTCCGGGTGAAGCTCGCTTCTACCTTCGGAATGATCATCACTTACCACCAGGTGGGATTTAGGTCAAGAGCTTCCCCGTCGTGGTTAAAAAAAGAAAGAAATTATATTGGACAGTTTCTTCGCAGTTTTACTACTGTTCCATCTCATCATCAGCATCATCATCTTTGTAGCCTTTTCCCAACTAAATTGGGCTCTCCAACCGAATGTAGCTGAAGACCAGTATGTTACGTGGAGCGACTGCCTGTCTTTCCTTCACAACCCAGTTACTGGGTAACACGATACCCTTGCTAAAACTGGTTCCTGTTGTATGGAAAGTTTCTTCGCAGTTGCACTACTGGTCTATCCATTGACAGTAATATGATTTATTGGAGCTACGTCGATGAACAGTGATGGATTAGCAGTCGCCTCCTTATTTCGAAACTGTATTATAGACATATTCTCACGGTATATATAAACTATATAAAATCTAGATTAAACTTTGTTTAGTTTATTATCCTTTGTAATAAAGATTAGAGGTTAATTGGCGTCATAACTATTATTTAATGAACTGTAGTTTAATTGAAGGCTGCGAAAAATGTTTTGATTGTTATGTAGTAGTGAGAAATATGGATGTAAATCCTTTTTTTTATGACCTGTTTTGTTAGGTTTTTTTTAACATTAGAATCGTTTAAGCCAAAGTGCTGCAAGGATATTTAAGTGTTTGAATGTCATTGACAGGGACGTGTTGTTGTTGGTAGACATATGAAATTGTTTTGTAAAATTGTATTGAAAAAAAAAAGATGGTGGTGTTATTTCCGATAATGGCCATCGCATGAACCAAAAAATTATTGAATATACAGGTTGGCAGGGACGTCGACACGCAACCTGATCCCATGGATTCAGTATAAATGATTCTGAACGGACGAACGATTCGGTTATTTAGAAAAAATCCTGTCCTATTACTTAAACAGTTTTTTTTTTTTTTATAACGGACGAAAATTTTTTACGTTGGAATTTCTAGAATTATATGTGCTGAATTCTTAGTTACGGTTTTGTCGATGTCCCTGCCACCCTGTATAGATAGATAGCTATACTCGGGTCATTTCAGGGTGTCATCACAGATAATATGGTATTATAAAGACCAAAGCTAGACGCTTTGGACATGAGGATGGGCAGAATCAGTGTTTTCGTGTTTGCTAAGCGAGTGGTTTAGTCTTTGCATAAAATATAATTGCTGTAATAAGCAGTTCACTATATCATAACATTCGTAACATCTTAGTAGCCGCTTCTTTTAAATTTTGTAACTTTTATAAATTATGATCACCGGACTAATTTACAGCAGTCAAATTATGGTAAATAGCGGCAGTTATTTGCAAGGAGATTGTTGCAACGTTATACCTATCAACTACCTAGGTCATTGCAAATGAATGATTCAGTGTATCTAATTCGTACTCTCTGTCATCATTAAAATAAATGGATAGTGACTGTGAACGGATGCGTTTGATTTGTTATAGTATTTCTTAATCGTTTATTGGTTTAAAAGATCGGTTATTGTGACCGTAATGTCGTTATTATGCGTCTGGAGCTCGATTTAGTAGTAATTTTCATCTATCATCATCGTTATCAGACTATGTTAGGCCAATGCTGAATAGAGCCTTTTTTAATCGCATGCCTTTAAATTGAACTTTACGCTCATCCAGTTTCTGCTATAGTCACCCTACGAAGGTCGTCTCTCCACCTAGCCAGAGTGCCCGATTATTCCTCAAGAACCTTCCTTTTTTACTTTACATACTTACTTGACATTTTCATTATTTGAAATTATAAACTTTAAATTCTAATTTTATCTATTTATTAGAGGCTATTGTGGAATACATGGTATTCATTCGGATTTGTTGGAGTCTTAGTGACAACCATGTCATTTGGTTTAAATAAGTTTTTATTATTTTGTGCATCCTTTATATAGATTCCCTTATATTTTGTGAATGTGAGAACGTTGTAGGCTCAACAGACTGTCAATTTGCAGACTGTTTTCTATTTTATTAAGTATCTTGTTGACACTGTCATTGTAAAACCCATTTATTTTTAAAAGAGTAACCGTGGAGTTTCTTGCCGGCTCTTCTCCATAGGGAACGACCAATTGGAACCGGGCACCTAGCTTCTGATGTTTCATAAGTGCCCATGTAGGTAAGGTAAGCGATAAAATATTTTGATTTTGATTTTGAACATGTCTACCCCAGGGGTCATCGGTTCTACGGTTAATGTGGCCGACTCTTGTCCCTTCTTGCCCTTGGCTTGCTTATTACGCGCGGCTGTGAGGCACACAATATTTTAATTTTATGGTAGTTTTAATTTGTGCAAATGTTTCGTTGCGTACGTTACTGTGCCAAATTAACGTTTATTTTTTTTAATTATTTTTTTATAAGTTGGGCTTTATGAGTTTTATGGGTTATATTTCTTATTCTATGGTTCTCCTTATAAATCACTTTACCTATTTTTACAATAAAACCAACAATAATATGTTTCATAATAAATGGAAATACAATTTTGGAGTAACCGAAATGAACATGCATTATAAAATCGAAATAATTATGTCAGACACACATCGAAACCTTATTTGAAATCCAATTTCAGTTTAATTTAAATTGGTGCCAAACTCAAATAAAATGTACTGTTTCAGCTGATACGGATTTTTGGCAGCAGATATAAAATATTTTACACCAGATTTTGTGATAAATGTTACAAAATTACAGTCGCGTTGTTGTCATGTGAATATATTTTTTGATATTAAATTGGGGTTATAAAAAAGCCTCAATGATTAACGATATTTACTTCAGACAGATATTCTGTGTTTTCCCACTGCTGGGAAAGGTTTCCCCCACAGCTTTCCCCTCTACCCTGTGTGTTCCCTTCTCCGGCCAATCACCACAGTTACACTTTTAAAATGATTTACAATATTCTATGTCCATTTATTATAATTATAATTATAGATCGGCAGTCGCTTCATGTAAAATAATGGTATTCAGCTGACTACGGTTAGACTCCAGTCTAACCGTAGTCAGCTGAATACCATTATTTTAGCTTTTAGCTGAGCTGACCTCAACATACTTGGGAAAAGGATCGGCTGATGATGAATTATAATAATAATTATGTGAAGACGATGTACCTATGTACTTAATCAGGGACACTAAACCCCAATTATTAATCTTAATTTAATTTTAATTCTGTGACCCTTATAATTTGTATCTACTCATTCGTTTAATTTAATTGCATTTGACATTTTATTATCATTTTAATTCTGCGACCTATTTTATTTGCATTGACATTTTATTCTATTGTAATCTCGGAATTTTATTTTATGTTTTATTGTGATATTTTACATGTTTTTTTTTTAAAATAAAACTTCTGTTTTTACGTTTTGTTTTTGTTCTTCAATGCGTTAAAATTACTATAAATATAATAGGTAAAAAGTTTGTATCTGTTCTATGTAGCTTTTATGTCTATAGACCATGTAAAATTGGAATTTACACCCAAGACAACATTAAAAGAAAATCGACCATGTTTTATGCAAATTAATCGTTTTCTAACCGTTTTATGACTACTGGTATAGTAGCAACAGACTGCGGTAATCGACAAATCGTGAAGACAAATGATTCTTGATGACTGTCTTTAAAGTGATAATCAATTAAATTACCATAGCCATTCAAGTATGACTTTTGTTTGGTTAGTTAGTCAATGCGTTGTGACAATTAGTTATGGCTGCAACTCAGACAGTCGTTTGTGGGGTTCATCTAAGTTCAGAAAAAAATACCAATTTAAGCCTCGTGCAGACTGTCCCGACGCGACACCGGTAATGTTTCTACCGTGAAGTTTGCTATTGTTAGAGTCACGTCCCGCCAGTCAGCCCGAGGCTTTATGTGCAGAGGAGGGGGCAGTATTTTGATGTCGTCTCAATACCAATCAATATATTACCAATCCGTCTGGTAATGTGGTGACTTTGCACTAGGTAAAGGTATGTCCTGGATATTATAGGTACACTAAATCCTGCGAAGATTTCCTTTATCGAGCTGTAATGGTCCCGATGTTCAAGTTTGGTTGCTTAAGGTTGGATATTGCGATAATAATTAACACCAGGGGCCTAAGTCTACTAATTTATAAACGTTACAATGGTCTCTCAATGGTGAGTTTTTGACAGTTTTCGTATGGCAAATCTGTCAAAAACTCACCATTGAGAGACCATTGTAACGTTTATAAATTAGTAGACTTAGGCCCCAGTACACTTGTATCATGATAACCTAATAATATGTTTTACTTGGCTAATTGCTTTAATAAATATATTCATGCATGCAAGTGAGATTACGAAATACTTGGGAGCGACGCCTTTTATTTCTGGCACCAATGTATTTGTACATAATTATAATAGGTGTTGCGTTTGTGCATTGTAGCATTGCATAAATAATTTGCACATATTACCTACCATTATATATTACCTACAACATTATCCTTTTTTTACCTACAATAATTGGACTGTGTCTAGTTTATATTTGTTTTTAGTCACAGCCTGAAATCTGAAGCCCAATCAATTGTGGTTTTAAAACCCAACTGAGTGTAAAAAGATTCAAATAGGTACCTACAATGCGTTCTTTATAACATGTCCCGTGACTCTATGGGTAGCACTTAATTTTGCAGTCTTAGTTTCAATAAATAAATGCATCTTTCTGCCGAAAACGACCCTTCATGCATTTTTAGTACATTTTTTTCCCGCTAAGTGCTTACACATTTCAAAAGTATGGTTGGTTAAAAGAAAAATGCATGTAGTGCCGAAAATGGCACATGTTGTTTTTTGATAAACATGTACATAGATAAATAAATTAGTTTTTTTTTATAATTTTGGTCGGTGGGTAGTCTTAGGGGTTTTCCTCGAATCTAAGCACAATATTCTTTAAAATAAAAGGTCATGCATTTAAGGGTTAATAGAGTTCAAAATTGCGACTGACAGGACAGTAGGTACAATCACATGACTGCAAAATTCACTGCTTGCATTCACGTCGCGGGACCAGTTATATTGAACGCACTTTATGTACAAGACGCAATAATCTCATCGACATACGCACAGTATCAAAAGCGTGTCAAAAATAAAGGATAATTGGAGGGTTTTTTGACGGATTGTGATATTTGAATGTGAACGTTCGAAAATTAAGGTTCTTGGCGGTTCTGTTATACTATTGTTGATATTCAACGGTCAGAATACTTTTTTAACCGCCTCAAGGAAAAGTCGCCGGCGCCGGTACAGTATCCTTTGTATCCTATTTATTTCAAGTAAAAGGGACTTTTACGTCAAAATTTACATTTAAATGAATTGATACTAGGAACCCCTTCGAAGATAAAGTTTCGTTTTATAAACAATGAACAATGTCTGCAATAAACAATGCCATGAAATAGGATATAATTTTTTAAAGATAGGACAGATGTTTATTCAAAGAAAAATGTCTGCAAAGTTATATTAATTTCTACTCTTTTCCCATTAGGCACAACTCGGGTATTTTACATAAATAAAACCTCTGTTTACAAGATAGTGGTACTCCTCTAATTAATAAAGTTTTACATTTGAATAGAAGCGCTCTGCTAGAGAATTCTATGTGGTGTTAGTTGTTGATTATAACATACTAGCTTCTACCCGCTGCTTCGTCTGCGTGAAATTTCTTTATCGGCGATGGGCCATCGTGTATCGTCGCATCGCATCGCCTTCGCTTTTCCTTCGTTTTCGCTTAGCGTTCTTTCTGACTTTTTTTCTTTTTGCACGGTTCCTAAGGATCGGAGCGTGATGTTAAATAGCCTATAACGTTCCTCAAGAATTGGGCTATCAAGTGCAAATATTTATAAGATAGATAAATAAATCGTTTATTTGGCGCACACAAAAGTCACAGCATAACATACAAAAGCAAGATAAAATAATAACAGCTAAGTATATAAATAAGTAATAGGAAATAGCTACCTACAAAACAAGACCTAGAAAACAAGACATAAATTGATATTTTTTCAAATCCGACTGGTAGTTTTAGAGATTACCCCTTACATACAAACAAACAAACAAAAGAAATTTTACCTCTTCTTAATATTAGTATAGACTATAGATAGTATAGATTTACCTATAGGGTGTTTGAATAGGATGTGGGATAACGACATCCCTAGACTACTAGACTAGTACATTTTGAATTGACGTTATTAGGAGATAATTATATACAGGATTTCAGTCCCTTTTCGTGTAAATAGGTACTATATGAGTACCTATACAAGAAGTAAGTGTGCTTCGTCGTTAATTAATTAGGGCAATGTGGGTAAAAAATATACTATGAAAGACTAATCAAACATAACTGGTGAAATGTGGGTGTACTATGGGTGATACTCTGCGTGATATTATGCTATGCGTGTTTGTGTGTGATAATGTAAAATAATGTTCCAGATTTTGCTAAGAAAAATATAAAATATTTATTTTCTGATAATTTTAATTCACTACTAGCTTCCGCCAGCGGCTTCGCCCACTTGATATCTTTACAAAATATAGCCTATGTTACTCAGTGATAATATGGCATTCAACAGGTGAAAGAATTTTTAAAATCGGTCATGTAGTTTTGGAGTTTATTCATCACAAACAAAAATAGAAATCTTTATTTTCAAATATAATTATTTTTATTAATTTAATTAAACAAAGACCCATAGACTACAAGAACATGCCATATATTTACCTACGTTGCTTTCATCCGCAAGCCGAAATCAATAGCTCCTCTTTGATCAGATAAGAGCCTCGAACATAATAATATAAAAGTAAAGGTAATCCAATACACGCAAACAGCCCGAAGGCTGGCTAATTAGCAAATACAATACAACCTTCTAATTGCCTGCCAGAGAATCCAGGCGATAGCGTTGCCATGGAGATGACATTTAGCTTTTAACGTCTCAGGCAGACGTGATACTGTTTTGCGATATAATCTGTACTGAAATCTCTCTGAATATTCTTGCAGAAATCATCTTAACATAAATGAAAAAATCTGCCTCGTTGGTCTAGTGGTCGCAACCGCTACTGCTGAACATGAGATCCTGGGTTCGATTTTGGGAATCGCGGGGCAAAGTGTTATTGGGTTTTTCTATCTGGAATTTCTCAGTATCAGCCCGGAGTATGGATTTGTGCCCGGTTGATAGCAATAGGCTCGCCCCCTATAACATGGACTTAAAAACATAACTGGCGTAATGTAGGTGTACTATAGGTACACCTCTGCCCAACCCTTCGGGGAAACAAGGCGTGATGTTATATCATGTTTTATGAAAAAATCATTTATTTAGGCAGGTTTATACGAGCCAAGTAATGTGACAGTACAGTAAGTCGCTCCAGCGCCGACCCGCAACTGGGCTCGTGTAGACACTAATTTCAACCTAGTCCAGTGTAGCAAGCTTCGCGGAATCAAGTCAGTCCAATTGACTAATCTACCCGTCTATTTTCGGGCCCAGTACCTTCCCCCGCCTACTGACTTCCTGCCAATCTCTCGTTCCGAAATTACGAGTCACTGCATTCAGTCACTGCCATGGTATAAACCAGGCATATAAAAATTTAGTATAAGAAATGTCGCAAAGCTGTTTGTCGAACTAATGACATTCATTCCGAGAAAAGGTAGTTTTTGAATAAAACCCACGACCACCAAAACCAATGGTTAAAATAATATGATAGAAGCTGTTTCCATGTTTTATCAAACAACGGTTTTCACGAGTATACCTACATGTTTATCACGATTTATATTGTAGTTTCGACTGACATTATGCTGAGCTGAGGCCCTTTTGGCATTATAATCATTATTTTCTGTTTGTTTTAGTTTTAAGGTGTATTTTGCCAATAAACGCATTTTTCTTTCTTTTCTTTTGACTGTATTTCTCTTTGCCGGTTGATACGACATTTGGCATTTTTTATTTTTATACAAAATTCGGGCTAAAACCCAAAATTAATTCAATGCTGAGAAGGACAAGTGGGGCAACAAACTCCCTAAGAACACTTTTTCATTCTTCTTTGCATAAAATATTTATGAAGGACTTACCTTTGAACTGCAACCTAATTACGTAACTCACGATCAATCACAATCTGAATCATTTTGAAGGATATTGCTAATCCATTGCTTCGTATCGTCGAAAATTTTGTCTGCTTAACAACGTAAATAACGCAATGAATGTTGTTGAACTGTCAAAATGAAACAGATTGTGATTGATCGTGTGTTACACAATTAAGTGCCACGCAACTATCGATTCGAAGCTCTGCTAGAGTGACTGTCAGCAGCCAGTGTCACTCTTATCCGACTTTCTTGGTGATTCCAGTTATCCAGTAACATCGTAACGAAGGCAGCACTTGCTGCGCTGTCATACTTATAACACACAAGTAAGTATACCTATCTGATTAATTCATGGTTTCAAATTAGTACCGAGTTCCTTTTTTGGGCCGATATGGAGCCATAACACTTATGGATATAAGTTTCCTGTGTATGCCTGGCGTAACAGTGACATTTAAATTAATTAAGTCTGCGCGCGGCTGAAATCAGTACTAATCGTATGCCACCGTCGTCGTGTCGTTTATGTAAGATCAAATGAAGTATAGAATTATTTAATTAATTAATAATATTAACATTATAAATTAATTTAAATTAATATTTTAAATATTACAGTACAGAATTAAGCATGCCAGTGCCATCAGCCGCTCGCAGCCTTATCGTGCGCGCCCTCTACACCTTTGTTTCAAAGCGTTCTCATGTCCGTAAGCTCCACTGAACATTATACATAGCTATGAATAAAACTTGAGCTTGAATACAGTGATAATGTCAAAGGTTGAAAATGCGGTACATCTTGAATGTAGGTATCTATAGAACGTGTAACTGAATAATGCAGTTTGCATGAATGTAGTTTGTTCAGAATCGTTCACTGAATCGATTTCTATCATTTTTAATATACGAATGATGACCACAATTTTCTCCTACAGTCAGATAATTATACAATGTTATATAGGTACATAAGAATAAAAACTAGGTGTACGTAAGTATTATGATTATAACATAATATTCCAATGTCGGAACATGTTGTATAATAAAAATTAAATGCCGTTTGTTGGTAAGCGCATCACTTGAGAATGGCTGGACCAATCAGGCAATTTTTTTTGTTTTGAAATATTCGTAACAATCCAAATTAGATAATATGGAAAGGAAATTGGAAAAGTTGGCGTGAAAATGTCCTAATTTTCACGGCAACTTTACCGATTTTTCTACATTAACTGAAAGTGCATTTTCTATGGGGATTCAATACATGATTCTGGAACCAGAGGCTTTGAAATTTTTCATACGTTATTAAATTTAAAAAAATCTGTTCTATACATTTTGACCGCGTAGGTATTACACTTTTGGGAAACAACAGATTTTTTTAAATTTCTGACGAAATTTCTAACCCAGGGGGTTTCTCTCACTTTCACTTGCTTAGTATTTAAACAGACAGTCAACCTACCAGAAAAACAGTAGTTAAGTAGCTAGAAATCTGTAGCTACCTGCTAGATTTATATCCGGTGTTCGTGATTGAATCAAAAGGTAGTAAATGAGGATCCATAATCATCTTGCCATCATCAATGAAACTTCCGCCATCTAGGTATATTCTAGTGTTATTCATGCACCCTGCAGTTCTGCTGTTTAAAAACAAGAAGAATAAATGTTGTATAAGCAGCTACCATTTTTATTACGTACTAGAAGAAAAATGTTCTGCATTATTTGCAGTAAAAATAATAGAGTTTCTAAGTTCCGTGACAACACGTAAGTTGAATCAAAGAATGGAGATGTAATCGAGTGTTACAAATCAGCGGACATGCCGACTTCATTGTATGTGTTCCTGGTACATTTAACGAGTGAAACCGTCACAATTGGAGTTTCATCATACTAATTTATTTCTACTATTCCTGAGACTTCTACTTGGTCCATAAGCCGACTTCATCATCCATCTTCCTGCACTCCCATGTTAATTGGGGTCGCTAAATTTAATTTTGGAACAGCTCCATGTTCGACTTTGTGATTAGGCCGCATTCATATTTGGAAAAACAGGCGAAGATCGCCGATGCGCAAAACCTAAATCGTATTACTGTATTAATTAATGATCGTTTTCAAAAGATTTACTTCTTTTTCCACTCTCCCCTGTTAACTATCACGTTGTCTTTTACTCCCTTCTCTTTCTTAACATTACTCACACAATCCATCCATCTTTTCTTTGCCTTCCTCTCCCGCTCAATCCATTCATCACTCTTTATGTCACATGCGTTTTCTCCCTCCTCACCACATATCCAACTTTTCTGTCACTGGCACCACTTTTAAACTTCCCTTTATATAGTAACTTACTCATACATTTTCGACACTCCACACAACATGTCCCTAAGCCGACTTATTGTTGGATAATTATTGGAATATAATCAACATCTGCTACCCATCCAATTTATTTGTGGTCGGCGCATTTTTTCCTTATATCAGTATTAGTCGTCATCTCGGTATTCACCACCATTCTAGCCATATATCATATTTCACACTGTCCATCCATCGTTTCTTTATTCCATAAATTATTTTTTAACAATTATAATATTATGTATATAATGCGAAATGTGGGTGGACTTTATGTACCACTATCTAACCCTTTGGGGAATACAGGCGTGATGTTATGTATCTGTATATTTGCTGCTGATTTTCAGTTATTATTCGTAGCCCTAATTACAGACACAAAAATCCATTGTGTCTCGTGTGGATTCACGCTCCAGCATACCAAAGGTTAAGATGGCAAAAAAATGCTCTGTATTTGGACAGCCGTTATTGATTGACCGTTGTTCTTAGGAAACCGGAATTAGGAGCTGTACATCTGAATGTTCAAAATGAAAATAGGTTAGAACAATTAAAAAGAACAAGGAGAATCCAAGAGAAGATTTTTTGAAGAATCAAGACGTTGGCATTTGCAATAAGTTGGTAGGACGGGTAGGATAAAAGGTTCATTTGCTTTTATTAAAATTTTATTTGTGAATTATTTGGGGTTTTTATCTCTCCATTGCATTTACCAGCAGTGGTTTTCAGATAGCCGCCGTCCCTCGTATGCCGTTTCCTACTCCAATGTGATAACCATGTATAAAGCACAATATCACACCAATACGGTTACCCACTATTGTGTGACTACTATTATAAAACAGCATTAACATTAATTTTATTATTGAATCAATGAAATAATATCCATAATGAGCGTGTTACGTTTTAGTGTTATCTCATAAAAGTTGCAAATGGATAGTATAATAGTCTGCTTAGTTGTTTTAGCCTAGAATGACATTCTACAATGTAGATATCTATCTACCTAATTCGATGATTTAGAAAGTAGGTTTGACGCACTTTGGGACATTTAGCCAAAATAATTTCAGGAAGTTGACTCACCCAGCGAATATGGTGCAATAAAACTAAACAACTTTTTTTATAATCTGCCCAAAAATTTGCACAGGACAAAATGATGTCTTGGCTTGTACCAAACCAGCAACCCACTTCTGCTTTGCAAGGTTATTACGACTTGACTTTCTTTATGTAACACCTAAAACTTCCTGAATAAGTTCTGTAAATGATGGTGAAAACTACTTCAACATTCTGTAGTTTAAAGAACTAAACGTCACACGGAGAATCACATCAGACTTCCGACATTTTTTTATTTATAAAGAAATGTCATGATAATACAGCAAAATACCTTATCTTCACAGAAAGTAAACACAATGTTACCAGTTTTCGAGAAAACAAGAAGGATTAATGGATCGACGCTACGCAGCATGTCTGGGTAATATCAGACTCGCGATCTTTATAGAGGGAGCCTTATCTGACTGCACATTGTATAGAACCAGACGATAATTTAATACACAAAGAATGTTATACCTAAGTATGTAAATTCAGGGAAATTAGTTACTAGCAACTTAATTTGTAAAAGAATCACATTTTCATGTCAACGACGACTGTCACTGAAAACCAGCGCTGGGGCTCTGTCCCGCATAGGGTAACAGCATTATGCTGAGCGATGGCCGTTCTGCGTGGATGTGATGCATATTTTCCCTTATATTAGTGTATTTGTTATTTTTTTTGCGTCTTGTTTACCCCAAATAAACAAATCTTTCTATTTGTGATTTGTCCGCAAATTCAAATCACTTTGATTCTTTGACAATGTTTGAAAAATTATGAAATGGCTACACGGCAAATTGACGAGGTGTGTCAATTTGATAAACAATCATTTTCCCTACTTTTTGAACAGCGAGAATATTATTTAGGTTTGTTATTTCTAATTTTAAGAAATCATTATCAGAAAAATGCAGCCGGCGACCAACGACCAATGAATTAACTAGCTAGCATATTCGGTGACATCTACAGGTTATTCAGTTTCAGGTATCAATCACATTAAATTGTCTTTGGTGTCCAGTTCTTGACTAAGACGTATGATCAACATCGACTGGAGAAGTATTGTTTGAGAAGCTATTACGAATATTGCAGTCTTCCTGAAATCTAACCGTATGTACGGAACCAAAATTTTTAGTAATAGGCAATAAAGAAAGGCCTCTCTCAAGCTGCACCAAAACACCCTTTGGGCCTTTGCTTGTTTTGGTGCAGCTTGAGAGCCTATATCCAGCAATCGACTGCGATATGCTGAATTGATTGATTGATAAATAAAGAAGAACAACAGAGGTCAAGAACGGACATCGAATAAAATGTGGAGTAAGATCGTAAATAATTTAGGACATTATGTAATATCATCACATCACTAATGAATTCGTCCGATGACGCGTTCGTGTGTATGAAGTAATGTCAACAAACCCTTGGTTTCCCGGTGCTCCTGAGCCCCACCACGTAGAAAGTGAAGGCGCTACCGTCCACAGCGGCTGCGCTCGCGCATCTAACACACGCGGCTCGGCGACGGACCACGTCGAACGCCGCTGTTTAAACACATTCGAACTTCGAACTAAGTCTGTTACTTTTAAACTTGTGTCAGTGTTGCAAGCTGTATAAACCCTACAATGAAGATTTACGTATTTCTCGGTGAGTCCCTATTTTTTATTATTGGAATTTTTCAAATAAAGAAATATAAAATCGCAATGATGTTTTCCGAGATTTGAGATCGCCTATTTGAAAAGCAAAATGATAACACGCAAGTGCCAATCTTCCTGATTTACACATTAAACAAAGCATGAAAATTCTTGGTGGTTATTAACCGGTGCGGTAGAAAAAAAAAATACGCACGACAATTTTCCGCCAATTTGTTACCAACGCGTATTCTGTGCGGTAGAGACGTTACCGCAAAACCTTGTATAATAATGAGGTATCGACAAATTCACGACATAAATTGAAATTGTACCTTGTACTTGTAATACCGCAAGTCACGAACTTTGGAGAAAATTTGCGGTACGAAGTCATTGTTCTTTTGCCACCCTTGCTGGCAAATGGCGTTTGGACAATACATTCAATTGTCTTCATAAGGAAATGTGAATGTAATTGACGGATTAAAGCACGCATGCTATAAGCGACAAAGTAATTATGATTTCTTTGATAGTGAAAAAACAGCTTAATAGTATATCGACGGAACGCGAGCCGACATGCCAATCCTTGCGTGTGTTTAATTAATGTTTAGTTTTTTTTTTGTGGAGAATTTCGTTAACTAGGTCGCTTGTTGGAAATATAGGATGACAAATTGACAATGTAGTAAATATTTGAAAAAAAAGAACACATTTTTTGGATTAGGAAACGAATAAAATCGGTGGGATTTTTAGGAGCTGACCATAATATTTTTTTAACACACGGTTATAAAGTTGTTTTAGCCCATTTTGAATTGATTGAAGATGAAAGTTATGTAAAAAATTGTGCTGCTGAAAATATTTCTGAATAAGCCATCCGACTTCAGGGACTTTATAATTCGTTTAAGTTTATAATTTAAACAAGGCAAAACAAAATATTACCTACTTTCTGTATTAAATTCAATAATTTTTTTCACCATCTCACTATTGTTACAAAAAAATAACAAAAAAGTGAGTTTTTATACCTCCGCTTCGGTACTTATCAAAAAGCATCACATAGTAATAGACTGATGTATGTAGAGTTAATTAGAGCGTTGAGTCCGCAGATAAATTATGAGCTACTCATCTGCCATGATTTCATGTAATTTTATTATTTTTTACATAATGTCGTCACGCTTACATTCCTAAAAGAGGTGTTAAGACCAACATGTAACTTGAAAATTACACTTAGAATTTGCCGACCATAGTATCGTAATTATTGTATTTAATTGAATTACTAAGTATAATTAATACCTAATATGTTTTTTTGCATAGATATGAAAATTATTATTGTAAAGTCGTGTGCTGTTGTTAGTCTGTTTTTTGCTCAGCTATGTATGAAGAAGTGGAGAAGAATGTTAAAAAAAATATAGGGAAAAATTGCAAAAACTCGGGAAACCTGAAGGTAATTCGCGTATTTGGCTAAAAAAAAGTGTATGCAAGCCTGCCTAAAAGAATTTCCCTGTAGGAAAAGATTTTTCTCCAAGCTTCTACACTCCTTGTTTTAGTGACTGCAGAGAGGTTCAGGTTTCCTCACGTTAACTCAAAAAGTAGCCAGTGTCATAGTGTCTTCCTTCACCGTAAAAACTTTTCCTCGAATCAAAGACTTTATGGACTGTGAGATTAAGGATAAAATAATTACGATATTACTGTAAGTGCGTGTAAGTTTAGAAATAACATTTTTAGATTCAACAATACAGAGTAAAAGTTAAAAACCGAAAAAAAAACACATAAACGAAATTGAAACTGTTTTACACATTACCAACACACTCATTATTTTCGCAATTAAAACTTCGCAATAAGTAGAAATTATCTGTGGAGATGGGATCAGTAATTTAGTATTGTGAAACAGTTTCCACAGTGCATCGTGCAATTGTATTGCTGTTTGTCTTGTGCTGTGGTTATTGTAATGTCGATAATGGTCTTGTAATGCGGGTCAGTTGTCAGTATTGATTTTAAGTTGCGTCTTTATCTTACTATTGTTTGGTTTAGCTTGGGAATTTATTTGAGAACTGAAATAATTGGACTTTAGGTTTAAGTGGGAGAATTGAATGGTAACTATTAAGTATGCGTTGGGATTATGGGGGAAATTGATCATCGTGTTACATTATGGGAGGTTTTGACGTATTTCATAGTGATTTTTTTTAGACACCATCATTTCATCATTCTTTTTTAACCACTTCAAAGTTTCACTAAAGATTTATAAGTCAAAAAATATGAACCGAGCTGCTGAGATCTATCAATTTAAGAGTCACCAAATTAATCATTCCAAGTTCCTCTGTTATCGATTACCAGGAACAAAATGATACTAAATAAATAAATTCTTGACATAAAAACATGTAGGGGTACACAGTGCCCCAACTCCTGTGCTAGGTAAAAACACCTGTGTTACGGAACTAAAATATAACCTTAGTCTTCTTAGTCATAAACACCCAGAAGATTATTATTAGTCTTCTAATATTAGTCTTTTGAGTGTTTAACTTTAAACTTAATTATCATAATTTAACCATAAATACCTTAAAGTTTCCTCAATAGCATTCATTGTATAGATTGTACTTCGTGACTGCATTTCAGCGTAACTGTCCTAGAATTCAACATAATTGGACGAGTTTGTTGCTAAGAACTTGCTAGATCGCGATACACATCTTTAGCAACAGTTGCTCCAATTATTATAACTTAAAAGCCGAGTGCTAAACAATTAACTACGTGGGAAACGAACCATAAATGCGGACATTATTATAAAATAAACATTTTTTTTAATGGCAACAATGAAAAAGTTTGTTTGTTGTTTATGGTTTAAGAGGTCAATGACTATTTGTCAAGGTGAAAATTTAAGACAGTAGGTTAAGAATGAGGATAAAATAACTGCCTTGGATGTTATTTCTCACAGTAATTTAATTTTAGGTGGCTCTTTAAAGTTTTGAAATATTGAAGGCCAAGAAACTACATACTGCCTAAATAGTTTTTATTCGACTATTAATGTACAAGCTACTTTTTAAGAGTAAAAAAAAATGAAACAATGCGCAAATGCTGTGCCGAAAGTGCTTCAACAAAAACATCAAAACATGATTAACGAAACGTGAAAAACTTACAGTGCATCGCTAATAATTTCAAAGTGTCAATTATGTTCAAAAATTCAAAAGTATCTACGTACCTACCAAAAACAACACAGTTAAAACGCCAGATCTCCCTATCCTAACAAAACCATTTCCTACTTACATTGTAAGAATTTCTTAGAATAGGCCGAACAATACATCGTACGTAGGCCTCGCTAACTTTTTCTATCTGTAGGCAATGGCCGCCGTTTTTCCCGCGCGAATTTTCTAATGTACCGCCGCTGTTGACAATAATGATATTATTAGCGTCATTATACTCGTAGGTAATAACAATTTTAATATTATTGTTTGATGCTTCATGTGTGGCAATTACCCTTAATAAGGTGTTAAGTTCGAATTTATGGTTGTCATTGTAGGTAATAGCAGTGTTTATGGGAAAATACGACACTAGCTCGTTAGGAAGTCTCTGAACTTTCATTTTATAACATGTTTTTGTCTATACTTTTATTTTCACTAAATGACTGCGCCGTTGGTCTAGTGGTCGCAAGAGCTACTGCTGAGTATGAGGTATTGGGTTTGAAAAATGATGAATTTCTTAGTAGCAGGCCGGAGTCTGGATTTGTGCCCGTTTGCTGGCAATAGGCTCGCCCCCATGGCTCTCAAATTCATTATTTACATCTTCACCGAAACTCATTCAGCATAATTTAAAGTTTAACCGAAGGCTTTCGTTTTAGAATTTTTTTATTTTATTTTATAAGTATGGATTGAAAGCATATTTCCATAAGTTCAATCGTGTTTTCTTGCGAATATCCCATGACATACACACAGTTTCCATTGACGTAAACCGGATGTCAAAGAACACACAGTGGCATGAGCGAAGCCATGGGCACAGCACAGCTAGTTAAATAAAAAATAAAATCTTACATCTCGTACTTTCCTACAATCACAAAGAAAATGAAAAATCCACATAATATTTCCTCCATTACTAAAACAAACGGGAAATAAATGGGCTTCTTTAAAATGGATCCATTTCTCGGGTTCCGCTGTCATTTGAGATGGAGCGTTCGCTTAAAACTTCCCGTTGTCTTGGATTCGGAGTAAGAAAACAAATAAATATACCATTTTGTTGAGAAATATGATTCCTGCTTCATCTTTGTATTGACTGTTTATCTATACTAATGTAATAAAGCGGAAGAGTTTGTTTTTACAAGCTTTATATTAACATTGCTCCGTTCATGTGTTTCTAGTTAGTTTTTGTTTGAACGCGCGTTACTCTGAAATTATCAGTCGGATTTTAAGTATTATTTTTGCATGTGATAGCCCCATTCTTGAGGAAGGTTATTTAACATCACGCTACGACCCTTAGGAGCCCAGCAAAAAGAAAAAAAAGTCCGAAAGACCGCTGAGTGAAAACGAATCAAAAGCGCGGGCGGGAGATGCGATGCGACGTAATCGCTTGCAATCTGAATACATAAGTAATTTAATTTGTAAGTATCCTTACACAAAAATGTCGGATAGTTTCGTTTCTATCACACCTACTTACTTGATACATTTATCTTCCGTATTAAGGCTACCGCAAACAGGCGCGACGCGAATTTAATTATACAATTTCTAAGAAAACTTCACAGTAGAACAATTACCAGTGTCGCGCGACATGTCGCACCAGTATGCACGTAACTTTAGAGGATTAAAATAAATTGTATATCGGATATACCTAATGAAATATTGTTCACTTTATAATAGGGTTTTAACACAATTCAGTTATAGGTATTATACTGTATCCAGAGTCATAAGTGTTGTCATTAGGAACGACTTGAGAAAAAGAGGACCCATAAAAGTCTGTAAAAACTTATACATCTAAAATAGTAATGAAATCAAAACTGTACATTGTACCTGAACTGTACGGTGAGTCTGATGTCGAAAATTTAGTTTTTAGAATTTTTGTCCATTTGTCTAAATGTTTGGTCCGGATTGCCGCAAAAACTCCTAAACGGATTCGGATGAAATTTGGCACACAGATAGTTTAATACTTACCTGGACTAATACAGGGTACTTTTAATCCCTGTAGTACGTTCCCGGGGGATATTTTCCGACATGCCGCGGGCCGCGGGCAAAAACTAGTACTGAATAAGTTTTCACCAAATTGTGCACAAACACTGAATTCTTTTGTATTAAGGTATTAAATTACCTTTATTTTTATCGTTAAATTCATCAACACGTTCAATTAAAACTACATAGTAATTTAAGGTGTGATTTTAGCAAAGATATTATCAGATCTCATAGTTCGAAGGTTTCAGTATTGCGCTGTTTCCGTTAGCTATCTGTGGGAACAATTTGAACCGTTAATATAACAATTACTTGATATTGATCTGGAAACAGTTCTCATGCTGTCCTTCACGCCACTTTGTAAGGGGAATTAGCCATTATCTGCAAATCTACAATCGTTTTTGCATGTACAGTCGGTGACAAAAGTGTCGAATTGTTTTTCGAATGAAACCTTGTGAAAATTGTTGTAGGTTAGGTAACCTTAGGGCAGATTTCACCTGGCAGTGTCATCATTGTTGTGGAATAATGACACTGATAGCTGTTGAACGCAGTTTAGATGTGCTGGTCGCGCTCGCGATCAGTTTAATTTGTGAAATTGGCACTTAGATGACAGAGCAAGACATGATTAAGGGCGAGTTTCACCAATGAAATATGCCCGCGATCAGCACGTAAACCATATTTAAGAGTTGTCATTGTCATTATTTTCTTTGGAATATTGACACTGACAGCTCTTGAACTCGGTTTAGAGGTGTTGTTCGCGATCAGTTTCATTGGTGAAATTCGCACTTAAAAGTTAATGAACAATGTGGTACATTTTCAAGTAGGCAGCTCATTTTGAAATAAGATCAATCAATCATTTTGGTAGTGAACTTAATGAGGGTCAACCGAATGTCCTTTTATTAGGTAAGTATAAGTATTATTTCTCAAAGTTCTTTAAAAAAACTCCCAAGAAGAAAACTTTTATCAGCCGTCGAACGATCGTTTGCAATAAGCAATTCGTTATCCCAACCATACACAATTTTTTTAACTGGTCATGCCAACTTATACGTAGTTTCCACGAACACATTGTTAATGTTTTTGTTAAGTACTAAAACAATAAAAGCAATATGTTATGAATGACTTAATGCTTTTGTTATTGGACATTGTGATTTGTGAATTAGACCAAATAAAAACTTTGATTAACAAGATCACTTTAATACAATACCTACTTACTTATCGTGTCTTCAATTACAGCAAAGTAACTTAATTAACAAAACCATTTTTTTCTGATAGTTCGTCTCACCTAAACAATAATACAACATGTGTCTGAAAGGTGTGGTCATATAAAAGAGTGTGGTACAGACTATTAAACTGAACAACTTTGTCCATGGGACCAACATTGTAATCACGAAAAAAATACTAACTGTCCCATACAAAACTTCAATACCTACCTACTTGACCAAAATGTATGGGATGGCTGATAATTTGTCTTCAAACCAAATCAAAAAACACATTAACCACTCTATCCTCCTGCACCGAATTCAACGTCCCATTCATAAAATCCTACTTTCAGTATTCTAGAAGGTTCAAAGTTCCCTAATCCGGGTCGCTTGACGGCTCAGATTCACAAACACAAATCTGCACTTTCCGTATCAAACGTGTTGCGAATACGGAGAAGAAGTAAATTATGTTGGGCCACGTTGGGCCATAGCTATATGTCACAGCGGCTGTTAATGGACGATGGTGAAATGACTATAGTTTAATGATGATGTTGACGCGATGGGCATTTGTTACGGTCCTTTGAAGGATCAAGCGGTATCGGTTACTAGTTGTTAGGTTACAAAATATAGGTATGGGGGGACGATAATGGTGGGGACATAAGCAACAACAATTTTTTTTTGCATTATTCTCTCTAATTCTCATCGGAATTGAGCTCATGACTTTTTTTTTGACATAGGTATATTTTCTTTTATTTGTAATTGTTTTTATTTTCACATTGCTGCCCTCCTTGATATTTCTAAAACTCAACCTTTATTTACATAAGTCAGTGGTAACTTTGAGCTGGCTTTGCAAAGTACGGAGCTTTGAATGGAAAAAGAGGCCGCTTAAACTGGTTTTGTTACCACAAAAGGCTCTTGCATACTGGAGCGACCTATCCCGCGACGCAACACCGGTAATTGTTCTACCGTGAAGTTTTCTAAGTAATTGTATTATTAAAATCGCGGCTCGCCTGTTTATGGGAGCCTACGCGTGCGGACTACTGTACCTACCTTATTGGTTTTCGAGAAGTAGATAGATAGGTACCGAAATCAAATGGTCATAAACAAGTTAATTGTTTTGGGTACCTAGTTATAATATTTTAAAGTACCTAGGCTCTGTCACTGTGAAGCTGTCAATATCATAATTCATCACTCTGGTGGATAAAATTTGTTAACATTGACAAAACGTACACCCTTGAACTAAGATTAAATCAAAAGTTTATGAGAAATCGAATGAATTCCGCTAACAACTGTTATAAAAGGTTATTTGAACGGTTCTCGAGTAGCCGAAGGTTGAGGCCACAGGGTCAAGTGTAAGACCATTACGTCGTGAACGTCTCAGGAGAAATGCCGAGAAATATTGCTTGGCTTTGCTGCACTCGGTCTCGAACTCTTATTATCTTCGACGATACTATAATATTATAATACTAGGGAATAATAGGTTGGTATTACTAAAAAGAGGCCTCGACCCCAGAGGTTGTTTGTGCAAGCCTTTTTTTCTTAGAGGGCGTTAGGAATAGGCGATAGGAAGAGTCGACACCTACTAACTTGTAAAAAAAATACTGAATATCCAACTTGATTATTAAAAAAGCAATGAACGCTTAGGGCGAATGTCACCAATGAAACTGAACGCGATCAGTACTTAAACTACGTTCGAGGGCTGTCCGTGTCATTATTTTCTGTTGAATATTGAAACTGACGCTCTTGAACGCGGTTTAGAAGTGCTGATCACGTTCTGCTTCATATGAGAAACTCGCACCTAGGCCTCATTGCACCACAAGTCACTAACTATAGGTTTAGCGCTAATCGGAATTATTTCATCATTCTATTTCTGCTAATTATTTGAAGATGACAAAGACAGAATGATGTTTTAAATAGGTACGATTAACGCTAAATGTATTTTATTAAGTGAGAATTTCACCAATGAAACTGAACGCGATCAGCACATCTAAACCGAGTTCAAGAGCTGTCAGTGTCAATATTCCAAAGAAAATAATGACACTGACAGCTCTTAAACTTGGTTTATGTGCTGATGGCGTTCAATTTTTATTGGTGAAATTTGCACTTAGTGATTTGACGTGCCAGCGGGAATTCAGGCTTGCATTAAGTTCAATGAAGTTTAGAAACATTTTTTGCATGTAAAAAAATACAAAATCAATAAATTAAAAATATATCATATAAATTAATATTTAGGGCAAATATTTAGGAGAAACCAAAATCTTAAAATATTACAGCGCTTTTGTGAATAATGACAAAAAAAGTTGTCAGTCTCAACATTATAGTCTGTAGATTGACCGACAATAACCTTTTACAAACATAAATACCTTATTGTTAGAAATAAATGTCTTTTTTTTAAATACGAGTATTTTTATTGTTTAGCTTAGTTCTTTTGTTTTTCGTTGATGTTTATCATCATGTATTTTAATAACGCCTTTGTAGTCATATTATTATTTTCTTTATTCTAATAACTAGTAGATAATTATCACAGTTTGTTTAAAAAAGGTAGGTTTTTGAGCAAAATTAATTGGAAAGATGATGATACTTCTATAGGGTTTAATTAAATTAGCTAGCGAAACTCCGCACCGGATGGATATCGTTATATAAACACGCCAAAATAAAAAAATAAAAATTGATGATTTTTTATTTGGGGTGAACGACCGCGGGTGGTATTGTAACTTGAAGTGTAAGTTGAGAAATATTTAATTATTTTTTGTTTTCAATCAAATCAAATTATATCATGTTTACATATCGATACCCATCATTTCTGCGAAGTTTCGCTAGCTAATTAAATTTAACCCTGTATTGATTACTTAAACATCGATACTAAAATAATTTGTTGTTTGTTTACAAATAAATTGACTACTTGCTTAAAAATAAATCAATTTCAAACGGAATAATGTTAAAATTGTGAGTAAAATGATCTCACGCATTAATTACTCACTTATTCCTTGATATTTAATTTCATTGACCTACCTATGATTGTAAAAAGGTATTAATTTGGCTAAATAGCCAAGTTCTAAGCTAAGCAATGAAGACTATGACAACGATCTGTCTCGGAATATGCATATTATAAGGGAATGGAGTGTAACATAGCCATAGCATAGTGTAAAATAGCCCGCATGTCTTTTGTTTTTATTTTTACCGTTATTTACATGCCATTCATTTTACCGATGATACTGAATACAATCAGCACATCTAAATCGTATTCAAGAGCTGCCAGTCATTAAAGGTACAATACGGCCAATCAATCATGTTCCGGTCGGTCTGAACATAGGCTCTCCGAACTTTTACGCGTGTTCTCTCACTCACACTCGCCTTATGTCACCATTTGGTTCCTAAAAAATGTTATTGCGCAGTCTTTTGCGCAAAGTTCGGACCGGTCATGGTTCATCGACCGTATTGTAATTATCATAACAATTAGCTCGCATGTCATTTGTTTTTAAAATTATTAAGGGTGGATACGACCAAACAGGAATACATTTTATCCGCGGAATAAGCCTTCTCTTCCGATTTTTTTTTGAATTTTCGGCAGTTTCTCAATACGAAAACTGTCAGAATAAATCTTATTCCGCGAATAAAATTTATTCCTGTTCGGTCGAATCCGCCCTTAGTTTGTTTACATGTTTCTAAACTCGTATACAATGATACTGTATAGCTTTATACCGTAATGAAGATAAGGTTGGTTGCCCATCACCACAATTTATTCGCAGTAAAAGCTTTATTTAACCTAGACGTCTGATGCAAATTGCTCGAATGATAAGCGGTAAATGTACTTACTTATCACTTTCATTTCCGAAGAAGATGGAAATAAATAGTAAAAGGGAATTGAGAAAAATCTCTGCTCAGAAGCTATTGAATAGTCGACAAATTAATTAAATCTTTTGGTGACTATCACACTAGTGTTTAAGTAGTGTGTTCAGGGATAAAAATTTCAATGCCAATTTGAACACACCCAAAAAGATATTTAAACAAAAATTGTAACAAAAAAAAAGTTGAATGTTTATCCTACTCATTGTCGAAATGGTGTCAAATGACATAGGTAATATTATTATATGACAAGAGTCAAATACCTACATTACTATGTTTTGGACCCCGTATACTCGGAAAAAGATTGGCAACGCTCTGCAACTGAAATGTTTACAATAAGAGTGTACCGGATGAATCCGCATAGGGAAATGGAAGAGCTTCGTCAACATACACTTCAGTAAATAAACAGTTGAAAAGTAATACTTAAGGTGACGTGTCAATGCAACTCTACAAAATAATATTAGGTATTGATGAAATCGCATCACTTGAGAAAGGCTAGATCGATTTGAAAATTGTTCAAAATGTTCATAATAGTCCGATTCGGTTTTATGGAAAAAAAAATTGAAAAGATAAAAAAAAAAAAAAAAAAAAAAAAACCAACCGTCCCTTTTTCTTGCACGCTCTTAGTAAAATCACAAAAACAGCTTAATTTATTATCCAAGTCAAGTTTCTCCAGTTTTTCTTAGTAAGATCACAATGACAGCTTAAACTTTAGACTTGAATGCTGCTTAATTTGTTGCTCCTTTAGAACTCAACTCAGTCTATCGCAGTCCACAGCTGGACAAGGTCTTTCTCAGGCTGCGCCATAAAACCCTGTCCTCCACGTTCCGCATCCAGTCTGTCTCAGCCATCTTTTCAAGGTCGTCGGTCCATTAGTTTCTTTAGAACTATTTGGATAAAAAGGGCCCCCAATTTTTTGATATTATACAATATTACGAAGCTCCCTTTAGTAATAGCTACGTCACTGCAGCAGAGGCGTACATCGCCTTAAGCCAGTACGCCCACAGCCGTCTAGACTAGACCAGCCAAGTCTACCTACGTAATATCCTATACCCATTAAATGTCAGGATATAGCCGTCGCCACGGAAAACCACGACTTATCTACTACATTTCATAAATGGTAGGAAACTTATAGAATTGTGAGGTATCGTTTCACTTTTAATTAATGGAGTATTATAAGATTTAGCTAATATCCAAGTTACGAGTACCTATAGTTTTATTGAATATCCTGTGGGTTATTTTATTAAGTTTCACTGATAGTGCTAGTTTAACTTGGTACCGTTATGGTTTATTGGTTATGAAGATGAATTAGAGATATTATAATTTCCAACACTGGTTTCTTACTCATTTTATTCATCTCTGATATAGTCCGTAGCGCCCCGGCTTCACTCGGGTAGAGGTCGGAAGTTAGCCCACGGCAATGTTCTACCTGGATAAAAAGTATTATTGTTTTAAACCAGCCCGTCTATTCTGTTAAAATCTCACCGTGAAAACTTAAGTGAAGTGAGCTGCCAATAGTGTCAATTTCTAGCATCGGGTGGACTGACAGCTCACTTCACCTAAGTTTTCACGGTGAGATGGTTACAGAATAGCACTCCGCGTTGTGTTCCACGCGCACCTCAAAGAGATGTCAGCACCAATGGCGGGGCCCACCAGGGCCGATGCCTGCCGGGGTTGCGGGAAAGTCCGAAAGGGATACCGTGGCCCCTGGCAACACAGGCAACTGAAGGAACGGGTGGGTTTTAGTCAGTAAGAGTCTGACACGCCCTCCCGCTCCGCCCAGAGCGGGAGGGCAGAAGTTATTTGATGATTTCCCACCCAAAAAAAAAAAAAAAAAAAAAGGTCATGTTCTATCCATGTGCCAAACATCCATTTCCATTCATTTAATTATGGATACTAATCCATACTAAATATCACCCACATAGAATATAAAAATGATAAAATATTAAACCACACATAACTAATAGAGTGTGATTTCTGCATGTAGGTAGGTTTATGGTGTTGTTAATATGCGATAATCTGTGATAAATAATATATCAAAATGTTCATGGAATCAAAAACGAATCATTTTTAATTATCTTTGTGACAAACTCCTTGTTCAAATTAAAGCCAAAACTGCTTTAGGAATAATCCTTTCCCCCTTTCTACACAAAACCGGGCTACAGACCAAACAATTCATTATTTAAAGAATTATTCCATGGACTGTCGGACAAAAGCGCTTTACAAATACGGACAGCGCTTTGTCACAGCGCTGAAAATAAACTGAAACTATTACTGTATTTTATATTCTTTTGATAACATTTACTGAAATATTCGTTTAAAATCCAGTGACCTATTTCAGAAATGTTATGAATTGTATCTGAAGAATTGAGGGATTTTTATTCTATTTGCAAATTAAAGAAGATTTTTAATTTAAAACCAAAACTGTTGTTATGGGTACTTTGGTAACTATAGCTAATAACTGAAATAAATTGATTGAAATATTGTGATCGATCCATTCATAAAATATTGGCTCTAAATTAGTCAGGTTGATTGAGAACAATTTGTTCCGCAACCGCCTCACAAAGTTCGCCCCACATTTGACATTCCGGTTTCGCCCCACATTTTGTTCCTTATTCGCCTCAAAAACTGCTGTCTAGCTCAAAAGTAGGCATAACAAAACACGTTTTTCTTTCTGAAAATTAAAAGAATTCGACGTGAAATCATCAAAAAAACCAGACACTTTTCGAATAAACAAACTATACTACAACGTATCCTCCACATCGTAGTTCATTACTCTGTATTTTTCACAGAGTAATGTGGTAAACAGAGAGTAACGTACGCGCGACGCTTATTTACGCGCGAAAACATATAAGTACCTAGCTACACAGTTATTATTTGTTTGAACAGCAAGATTGAAAAACATTAGCGGTTAATTATTTTGTCTATGTTTAAATTTAATTTTTACCCGAAGCTTTTCGTTTAGGTACTATTTTTATTTATTTTATTATAATCAGGATTTGCTAGACTTTACTGGAAATTAACATCAGCTCACAAACAGACTGAATTAGGATATTAATAATTTAGGTTAAAGAAAAATATCAAAATCTTTTTAATTTCCAAGATAATATTTATTTAAAAGGTAACAGTCTTGTCATAATTTAAAAGGTCTCTGCTGTCAATACCAAAAAATAAATAAAGATGATGATAAATGCACATAAATATCGTCTACGCTACATAATGTATTTCTTATGTAACTACATGCATTAGATGTGTATAACATAATGGTAACTAGCAGCAATTCTTCTTAAGTAAATAAGTAGTACTTACATTTTTTATGAAAAAAATATTTAAATTACTTAGATGTATGTATCTTGTTAATACACACTTGAATTTAATTATAGTGTAACAGATTCAATTATAATGTCTACGGAAGAATTTAGTGAATGTATTAGAAAGATAAACAGAATTAATTAAACTCGCTAGAATCTTTATTCACAGTTATAATGTTGTTTACACTAGCAGTCGAAAAGTTTCGTCATTTTGAAAAACGAATTTCATAGATCATCAACT
Source organism: Eupsilia transversa (assembly GCA_914767815.1). Taxonomy (NCBI): domain Eukaryota; kingdom Metazoa; phylum Arthropoda; class Insecta; order Lepidoptera; family Noctuidae; genus Eupsilia; species Eupsilia transversa. Next base: position 6,013,529 of record OU611893.1, on the reverse strand, counting down.
TTTTTTGTCATAAACAGTGATGTTTATTTTGTAATTGTCTCGCAAATAATATAGATTTTTATTGAGAAAAAACAAAACTGAAACCTTCCTCCCATGGTACCCCCATGGGAGGAAGGTTTCAGTTTTGTTTTTTTGGCAGACACAGAATGCCACCGGCTACAATACTTACATACTGCTTTTGCTTCGTTTACGTTCACCACAATGATCAAACTAGAATGATTTATAATAGTAAATTAAACGAATCTGCTTAGCCTATTGCAGAAAATTTCTGCATTGTTTGCACGTGTGGGTTTCTGTAGTCAAGTAAAAAGCATCGAAACCAGAAATCTCCTGAAACTTAAGAATTCTCATGTTAATTTTCATAATAACATCGTCTTGGAGTGTCACGATCGTCTAGTAAAGACCTCTCAGTTGTACCTAATAAGTAGAGTTTTTGTGGTCTCGTGGCTCTCCAGTTCGAGATTGCTTCTTAGTTTCATACGCTAATTAGGTTCTTATATGTTTCCTTATTTCCGTACCACTATCACGTTAATTACATCTTATTTTGGTAACTACAATTCATGCAAATAAATTTTACTTTACTTTACTTATCTACGTTTTAGAAAATTATTGAATGTGCGTTTCTTTTTCGTTTTGACCGTTCGCGTTGTCACGTTCGAAGAATTTTAAACTAAGGTCTTTGTTTTTATTATTTCGTAGTTTTTTTTAACATTATAGCTTTATTTTTATAGCATTCTACTGATATAAGAATTTTTAAAATCGGTCCAGGAGCTTTTGAATTTATTCATTACAAACAAAACTATAAATCTTCTCTCTTTATAATAATTAATAGATTTGTTAACATAGTTTCTGGTTCAACAGCTAATACTGGTTCAACTGTTCCAAAGTCAATTATACAATAAAATATTATTGCATTTAATCCAAGAGGCTGCACAAAGGCGCGACGCGACGGTGCGACGCGATTCTGGTAGAAGAATTTCCATGAAGTTTTCGTAGAAATGGTTTTATTCGAGTCTTCTCTAATATATAAATTCAGGACCGTACAGTAATATCAATTTTTTGTTAATAAATTAACGAAGCAACAACAAAACAACGTGGAAATTGTATTTCCACTTTTATTTATTGTACCTCCGTGTTCGTTTTCGCGACATTCCTCATTCGCGGTCACGAATAGTCTGCGGCGTGGGAATATAAAATAAGCAGACAGAATTATTACTTAAATTAATAATAAATAACCACGTTATATCCGCATGAAACATTACTGTGTCTTAATTGTTTTACAAGTCCTGTATTACCTTGTCAAAGGTCAAACTAGAATCGTTTCAATTCCAAAAGTAATATTTGTAATAACAAAGATTAGCAACAGATGATTGTTGAAAAAAAATCGATTACTTTGTCGATCGGACGTCAAATCAATCAACGTACATAACAATGAATTCTAAATGCCAATCGTGGTACTCAAGACCTTGTCTTCATATTAATTGTTTACATAAGTTTAAGAGAAACTAAGTAAGTATATGGAGCATTCACCGACCTTGGTAGTCGTTAATGAATGTGGGATAGTAACAATACAATCGGGTATATAACCTGGCCTCGTGGTATATTCACATTATTGTTAAAACAAAGAGCAGGTCAAAGTATATCCGCACGTTTGTCTGCGGTTAAGCAATGTGACTGCTAATTGGATGGGTCACCGACTAGGAATTTTTGTTATTTTATTCCGGGGTTTGTATTTAATGTTCTTAGGAATATATGGGACTGTTTAGTTAAAATTTGTGGGACGTAGTCGGAAGCTTTTAACAAAACATTTATTTAATTTTAATTGATATTAATTACTTTTCATTTGGTAAGAGTTTTCCTTTAGACTAGTGAAATTAATTAAGCGATCCCTTTTAGTAACCCAGTTTGAAACAAAGGGAATTTAAAATGTGAGGTTAAAATTCGGCAAAGAAATAAATCTGGTTTCGAATGTTATTCAGAAGATTGGTTACAGAAATAAAACATCTGAAGAGAATCGTTTTGCTTACCAATGGTAGTTTTTTTTATTGCCAAACTGGGTATATAAATAGATTAGTTAGCTAGTTTTACCTGTGATAGGTACCTACTTCCATATCATTGTGTCTACTATGTAAAACTATCAGTATTCTGGCCTTTGCTTCATTATTGGTAAAGATACAAGAGTCTTCATTTTAACCGATAACGGTCCGTATATTATAGGAATCGGTCATTAGTTTATATGTCCGATTTTCAGAAATTTTCCCATTATTTAATAGAGGAAGTCCGTATAATATCTTTTATACGTATCAGACCATTATGAAAAATTACCCAACTCGTATTTAATATGATTTTCCATTACATAAAATACGATAAATGTATGCACGGTAACGGTGCACATAACATCTTTAATTACATACATTTACAACTTGCCATCCTTATATAAGTAAGAAAAATTGCCCTAGAATGTAATAGTACACTTACCTTTGCCTCATTATTTTTTATTAACATTATGTCCACAGCTCGTGCCTAAAAGATATCAGCCGCACGGGTCGAGCGAAGGTTAAGCTACGCTTGCCTCGGTTGGTTCGTGGATGGGTGACCGTCCATTACATCTCCGTCATTACATATGGAGGCTCCCCTCCGTTTCTCGCAAAGCATATTAAGCCGTTGGTCCCGTCTGTCATTCGTAGATCTTTGACAGTCGTTACGGGTAGTCCACAAAATCTGACAACCAGTCGTTGGGTTTATGGAGGTCAGATAGGCAGTCGCTTCATGTTACATACTGGTATTTAGCTGCATCCGGTGAGACTGGAAGCTGACCCAAACATATTTGGGAAAAGGCTAGGCAGACGATTGTGATGTCCCACAGCTGGGCAAGGTTTCCCCAACATTTTTCCAGTTCTCTTTATATTTTGCCTTTGAAAACCAATCTGGCAAGAACGAGTGCAGGTCGTCACGCCAACGTTTTTTTGACCTTTTATAAGTAGGTACATATTAATTTAAATGAGTTTCAGCCGTGCTATAGAATTCTATCTCGTTGAAAAAATAGATAATAAGATTTGCATAATATTTAAATAGGATACATTTTTGAAAGGTTTTAAAGTGTATGCTTAAATTAATTTTCTACTTTATCATTTAAAAAAATTCTACAAAGACAAACAATAAAAAAACATTGCTTATTCTAAGACGAGGGTCATTCCACTTTTATTGATCACTGTGCATAATTTCAATATTCTTGTAAAAATATTCTTTTCTTGGTTTCGGTCTAATTTGTTTTCTAATGAGTGTTTATCAATAAACTCATTATGTCGGGAATCTTTTTCTACTAAACATGATTTATTTGTAAGCAAATGAATTACAATGGCTTTGCATTGTTATGGTAATTCCGCCAACCATAGGTTGTTGCCCCCTGACAAATATGCAAAAAACACAATGTATTCATGTCTGCCAGCAACACTGCAATACTACAAATATATAAAAATATTCATATGCTTGATGTATTACGTATTTATTGTAATATAATATATAATCATTGGTACACCACAGACTAGCTGCAGTATTGCCTGTCCTTCTCCCTTTAATCCATCCAAAGGTTGTCTGTTAAAGACCACCCCCACTATTCTGCGTGTTGCCAGCATCATAAAACACGATGCTAAAATATGTTGCACAATTTTTGTCAATTAGTAAACAAGGCTTCAGGCAGAAGTACACAGATCGTCAATCTTTTTTCTTAGCATAGCAGATAGTAATTTAAGGCGAAGCACGCACCTGCGCCATCTGTTGTAAGGCCCCTATAAATTCTTAGAAACAAACAGAGGGAACCCGGTTCAATTTATAGGAGAATTAATCAAGGGAATCCATTGCTGGAGCTTCAATGAGAGCCAATCAATTAAACGCACCCGCCTTGCTAGCCTCCCTTTTCGTTTTTTTTTGTGCATTAACCTTTTGACCTACTTCACTGTTACTTTGGTAAAAAGAGTACGTTAGTAGATACTATACCTACGTTTGACTACACATAGTTACCTACTTGTGCGGTAGTTGGAGGCTAATAAAACCTGCTACCATATAGGTACTAGTATGATTGCAAACTCACCAGATAAAAGTTCCAAAATCATATTCTGCTCTTTGAGATACCTACCGTTGGTAATTTTCTAAGCCAGCTCTCTTGTTCCTAAAATATCTTCCAACTAAAATATTAACAAAGACCAGAAACAATTAGAGAAGTGCTATACAAAATTCATAGTTTTAAGCTATAAACCTTGAAAGCTAGATTCCTTAGAAACGTGTTACGTAACACAAAGTAGCGTTAATTTTAAATGTGTTAAATTCTGGAGACTAACCCGACAACGACGTTGACAAATTTAATAGAATTAGCAGTGGTAGATACTCTTTATTATTAAAGGAGGACGATTTTCCTCTTGAAAAGTTTTATCTGTTTAGTGCTTAGCGTTATTAGTTAAACTTCCTATTCAGTTAGTTTTGTTTTTGAAAAGCATCATTTTCATAAACTTAAAGTTATATCTTTTTTTACTTCAATTGACTTAATTGTTGTGTTTATATAGGCGGATATGAATGAAGTTAAGTTCAATAAAACCCACAACGTTCCTCGTCTATCATAAACTCGAAGAACTTCATTGTTTTTCCCCATTGAACACGAAATGACATACTATTTCTTTTTTTTCCATTAGACAGAACCATTTCCCGGGTAAAGATGCGAGAATTTAACAAGCTTTCTACTAAACGAGCGTTTTGTGGTAAACTACGGAACCCGTACCACGTAACAATGTTGTACATCTCTGTTTTTGCTAAGTGACAATAGATTGCGTTATTTCTTTACCCATCGTAAAAAAGAGTCGTTCAAATAGAGAAATGGAACGCGAATGTTTGGTTCTGTCGTGTATGTTTCGTAACTGGTGTTGTTTCAAACTTCTGGTTGGTACATTGTATAGGTAGTTGGTAGGTATTGGTAGTTGTGAACTGTATTTTGGCAATGGGGATGCGTTTCAATGTTTTTTTTTTTTTTCATAATTTACAGTAATGTTATAATTATTAGTTGTACCTAAGAAAAAATCTAAACAGCTATCTTGCTCATTATTCCTACCTCCAGAAATAAAATAAAGATTTACCGTCGACAAATTGCTGCACACTCATGACCCAATAAATTGTAGCAGCTTTCAGATAGGGAAGATTACGAGATAAGCGGTTTTAGGCAAACTTCCAACAAAGATGTTGTTGAACTGTTCAATTTCTTGATTTTGTGTCAATGACCTTCTGAACTATGTTTTGGAACAAAAATGTTAAAGGTAGAGTAGACGCGCGGTAATCCGCCGCTCACTAATCCGACACGTCCAATAGTCTGGCATTTCCTAACTTGGCTCTCCTACTCTGTAATCCAGAAGGTTTTTAATTAAAAAAAGTACCATTGCAAGAAGCAAGCCAAATTCTTCCGGAACTGCTGAAGAAGTTTTGAATGTTGTTACACAACCAATCATCAATATTTAGCTATTTCTACGAATACGTATCATTACGTAAGCTACTAAAGAATTATTGCTTACTAGCTATCTGAAATTTCCTATAGAAATCCAATAATCCGGCGTTTCCGATAATCCATCCATCGGCGTAAAAAAATGGGTGCTGGATTACCGAGGGCCTACTGTTCCTACTTGCAAAAGTGGCGCCAAACAAGTAGATAATATTAATATTTAAACGAACTACTTATTTAAAGAAAAACGTAAGTAAATACTCTGATAATAAATAGCTATTATTATGGTTGTAATATTTTCGCATTAGTGAAGAGGAAATACTTAACTTATTAAAGCATTTCCTGTATAATAAGTATTATATTATTAGAACGTAACTGATTTCCTTCCATAGTTCCTAATAACAATCAATTCAGTTAAAATTGCTTTGGTAATTTATCTTTATAAACCCTTATGAAAGTACGCGACAGTAATATGACATTATTTTTACATATATCTTGACATATATCGGACTTTTGAAAGGCCTACAAGGGGCCGAAACCAAATCGCAGAGGACCGTTATACATGTTTAATGAAATAAGGCAGCAGCCGTCGATTATCCCTGTTCATTCTGCCTAGCCTTTTCCCAATCATTTTGGGGTCGGCTTCCCGTCTAACCGGATGCAGCTGAATACCAGTATTTTACATGGAGCGACTGCCTATCTGACCCCCACAACCCCTTGGTAAGACTGGTTGTCAGACTTTCGGGCTTCTGACGACTCGTAACGACTCTCAAAGAACCACGAATGACAGCCGGGACCAACGGCTTAACGTGCTTTCCGAAGCACGGAGGAGTCTCGGTATGTAAAGATGGTCACCCATCTACGGACCAACCCCGGCAAGCGCAGCTTAACCTGATGGACCCGTGCGGTTGTTATTACTTGGCCATGAGCTCCTCAATCGACGATTATCCCTGTTCGCAGTATGCAAATGCACTCAAGCGCAAACCCCGGTTAGTGTAGGATATAGAATACTTTTTATCTGGATATTTCTATGGGATCGATACTTATGCGGGTGAAATCGCGAGGTGCAGCTAGCACATTATAAAGAGGTAAAGTTTGTTTGTAAGTTTGTATGGAGTAATCTCCGGAACTACTAGTTGAATTTGAAACAATCTTTTTGCATTGGTTAGCCCAATTCTTGAGGAAGGTTATAGGCTATGTATCATCACGCTACGACCCTTAGAAGCTGAGCAAAAAGAAAAAAAGTCAGAAAGAACGCTAAGCGAAAACTAAGTTATAGCGCGGGCGGGCGATGGGATGCGACGCGGTGGGTCGGGGGCCGAAATTTCACATACCTACTTAGACAAAGTCGCGGGCAGAAGCTAGTCTTATATAATCATTGTTGTGATACAATTTCTACGTCCGGTGACACTTTCTCTGAAACCTTACATTATACGTGAGGTTAGTATTAATAGCAGTAAGCACAAATAATGGTGTTTTTTTGTTTTCCCTTTTTAGGCCCTAGTTACGTACTTTAGTAGTTTATTAGCTGTCACGCCAATTTCTTTGGAAAGTGTGCTTATGTAACGACGCAATGTCTTGTGGTAAACAAAATTATATCGTCGGTTACAAATTATTTTGATACGCATCTGTTGCTTTTAGGAGGCATCATTCCAATGGCAAATGACTTTCCCCAGCTGGATACAAAATATTTATGTGGAATATGCAAGGTGCGACAGGGAGAGACCAGAGAAAAGATGGATGGACTGTGTGATAGATGATATATATGGCTAGAAAGGTGGTGACTGCTTAGATGACGACTAATAGAGAAGTATGGAAGAAAAACACATGTTGCGCCGATAAGGGCAGAAGATTGATGATGACTTATGTATAAACAGCTAATGCGTCTTTAAATACTCTGTGATGATCAGGAGAGATTCAGGCCAAGAGCATCCCCGTTGAACAAAAAAAGAAAATTGAGTGCATTCGCTAAACACTTTAAATAGAATGGACGGGAAACGAGGGTCCATTTATTGCACCATTCTTTTGTATGACCATAATCATATAACACTCAAATGTATATCTACATACCTTAATACGATAATGTGCCCTTGGAAATAAATAGGTAATCTAAATGATAATAATTATTATAATGTGAACAAAGTAATTTAGAAAAGAGTATACATTTGTGTGGCCTAGTTATTTCTATATTAATGTACTTTTGTCTAACATTTGAAAGGAATTTTAATAACAAAGACCTTCTAAAACTATTATATTTAACTTATTTTCGTGAACTTGGCACTTTATTGTCCTTGACAATTCAAAAGTGCCTGTAATTGGTTTATTTCAAATAAATGCTTTAAGTTTGGGTTTATTATTTGGAGGAAGGGAAAATAAATGGATTTATTATTCTTTGCTGAATGTAAAAGTGATCCGTGCAGACTAAGAAGAAAATCTCTTTCGAATTTCCTCACTTTTAAATCTGTTATATTATGTTTATTGCTTTAACCCGCGTTTTGAGGTTTTTTGGATTTTTTAGTTCATACTGTAATGCTCTTCAGGTCATGAGCTATCCGAATATCAAATATTTGGCCTAGGTCTAAGGGGGAGGCGATACTTACGGGACTTATTTGTTTGCCTCCTTCTATTTTTATTTTGTCTTTTTCTTCTTTTTAAATTCTCGTATACATTTTATTCTCAATCACAGGTATAAAACCATTAGTCAAATTATAATCTGCGCCTGTTGCACACTCACCGTTCTTATTCATTTTGATGCCCGTCTATAGTTGTAGGGCTGTCACGAAAAAAAATATTATTAAGAAAACCGAAAACTTACCACGACATCATTTCTTTGTTAACATCTCCATTTAAAAAGCTTAATTCCTGTTTTGTTGTGTCCGGGTTTCTGCGTATCTCGTTAGCCGAATCGATGTAAAGACAAGCTGTAAATTCAGCCTCTAAAGCCAGACAGAATTGAGGTTTTAACCGAAATATCATCATGGCTTACTCCCCGAATCACAGCTTAACCCGAGCCTGAAAACTGGGTCACATAGGTCTGTTTGTGAACCCTATAGTCCGCGCAGACCGCGTGGGTGTTCAAAATAGTTACGCTAAATAATTCAGCAAATCTAAAGTCGTGTAACATCGGAAAACTTCGTGAATACTCGGAAAACTTCGTAAATACTCGTGGCTCGTAGCACTTTGTAAATAAGCGTCTGGCATAAAATATGTACTAAGATATTTTATAGGTACTTAATGTTATTTTTACGACGTGCTCGTAGTTTTTTAAATGTAATAGTGAAATATGATTGTTGTAAATCTTCCTTCTGAGTTCTAAAGCTGTCTAGGTCAAGACGTGGGGATAATAAATGATCTACTTAGCACTTTCAGTGAGTCACAAATATGATGCGGCAAGTTTCAGTTATTCGCAAAAGACGTCTTACTGTATTCAAAAATCATAAAATAATCCCAGCAATATTAACAGGTTTTGACAGTGACAGTGACAGCTAATTGGTTTATCTTTTTATGTCATTTTGGGCAATCATTGGTCCAAGTTGTTTCGTAAAATTAACTCGAGGCATATTATTGTATTATGAAACAAACAACACATGCATAACAAAGATGCAGTCTAGATCTTTACACGTCCAAATGCGAGTCGGCCTCGCACACGAGGGCTTCCGTACCAAAGCCAAAAATCTCCGAAAACAACACGTTTCTTGTGTGTCATCACTATAATTTTTAACTTTATTTTATATTTATTCTTTTTTATTATAACATCCATATGATAGTAGTACTCACTCCGACAAGTGTCTACCTGTTACGGTTCAAAAGATACAGCCCTGTGATAGACGGACGTAGAGACGGACAGCGGACCCTTAGTAATAAGGTTCCCGTTAGAACCCTTTGGGTACGGAACCCTAACATGTTTTTTTTAAATCATGTACATCCGCTTGAAATCACAATGAAAGTATCTTAACAATCAATTGTCGGTAAACGTTTCCCGCGATAACATGCGTTCGCCGAATCCATTATGTCCAATACAGATCATGATCAGATGAGCCGCTTGCGATAATTAAAGATTATTAATTAACGATGGAGGAATGTAGCGTGTCCATTTACAACGTTTACGAGCACTTCCCATCGTGATTCGACATTGATTTATTGTTATCTTTTCACTCGAGAATTTCGGTTTCATATCGATTGAGACGCGTGTCGGCGTGTCGTATCTTGAAGTGTGTTACTAGGCACTTTTTTTGTTTCATGACAAATTACTTACTGGTAGAACTGAAGTGACTAATTAATTTGCGCTCATTTATGAACGGATCTAATTAAAGTGTTATGTAGTTTTTCCGTCAAGGATTTCTCAGTTGCAGCACGGATTCTGGATGTGTGCCCGGTTAATGGCAATATGGTCGCCACCTATTACATGGGACTGAGCATAATTGGCGAAATAATACAGGTGTACCATAGTTACGGCATGATGTTATGTGTGTAATTATGGATTATGCTTGTGTAGACCGGCGGGATATCGCGCGTCCTAGTGTGTGCGAGATTTTTACTGTTTCCCGCGACTTCCTCTGCGAGTATTTTGTATTTCATATATTTTTTATACAAACGTCTACGATGAAAAGTAGATTGGGATTTGGTGGAGGACATCCTAAGCAGTAATAGTGTGTTCTCCCCAAGTTCCTTGGCTACCTATCTGTCCGATCAGTTCAGTGGTTTAGGAGTCAAAAGTTTGACTGACAGAGATCCTTTCGCATTAATAATATAAGTATAGATTGCCATTTTTGTCATAATCGCTAATCCTGGTAGACTGATTGATGATTTTTGTGATTGGTGGTGCAATGTTTCTTGTCATCTAATTCCTTGGGTACCTTTTACGACATCCTTGTTTGAAAAGGGTTCATTCTAATTCATTAACAGATGCTCGTGTCATCAGCCTTTTAGCCCGTATTTTACTATAGTTATGGAAGGTATATTGGGGAGCTTTGGCCAATATCCCAGGAAAGAGGATAGTAGCAACTCTTCTGTATCCCAATACAGAACAGTGCTATACTACTTCTGTCTTATTCTAATGAGAACACATTGCCAAATCCCCACACACACATCCCCACTCACCCCCACTCACACACACACACACACACAACACATAAACTCTCCCATCCTCACTCCCACTCTACATCATTACACACTAACGTTTATAGATTTTTATTTACTTTTTTCCTCTTTTGTAACACTAAATTAATTATTATAAGACTCATAAAGATGTGAGCCTGGAACATTATTGTCTTACATGTATTTTTGTGTTGGGCGTTGATAGCTGCGCCACAGTATTTTACTTTTGTAGCTATCTTCGTGTCTTTTGTTAAGAGATATGTATAACTGTTCCTAATAAAATATTTCATATTTCATATAAATGCCGGGTACAGATTGGTGAACCGTAACATGAAATGCAACACAAAATAATGAGCCGTCTTTAATGCAATAACTTAAGTAGGCGAAATTATTTAAACGTGTGTTACATTTCATGTGTGTGTGCCATTTTGTGTGTGAGAGAGTGTGTGTGTGTAGATATTGTCATTTATAACATCGCCTTGGATGAGTCTGTAAATAAATGTGATTATAAATTGCAATTATCATCTTTCATTCAAAATAATTGTAGCGTTAGGAAAGCACCTGTCTAAAGTACATTACAAAGCAGATAATAATGATACCTGTCATATATGTGAAATAAATTAAAACGGGCAATTTCTGGGCAATAATGTTGCGGTAATTTTGAGTAATCACTTCTCGTAAGATGGGTCGTTACAAAAACTTAATACGTTTATGTTGAAAGAATTAATTAAGATTGTAATAATAGAACATCAGGCTTGTACTACTCGAAGGGATTGACAGAGGTATTTAATGGAGACCCATAGTTATGATTACAACGCCAGCCTGTTATTGTCCCACTGCAGGGCAAAGGCCTCTTCTCGTACAGAGAAGGCATGGGCAGGATCACCACGCTTGCTCACGACGGGTTGACGATTTCTAGTTCCAGGACCAGTCTTTTGCCAAGGCACTTAATCAGACTCCGGGTTGCTATTAGGAAACCCCAAATGGAAAAAAACCCATTAACTCTTTGCGTAACTTGGGAATCGAACCCAAGAACCTACGTGTTTCGCTTGCAACCACTAAGACCAACGAGTAAACTGGTAATGCATAATTTAAAATGAGGTTTAGATAGATAAGTTATAATAGTGGAGGAAATTCATAATTTATTACAACATTTCCTCAAAGGAAACGTTGTGGTAAGCGGGTACGTCGTACCATGAAGTTATGTGGTTCATTCATGTTTATGTTCATTCATTCGGTCTTTCGTTCCTTGTTATTGCGACCTCGTTCAGTCTTGTGTAATCGCTGACCACAAACTGTATTGTTGTAAGGTTTAAAATATTGAAGCCATGCAGCTCATGTTTTTCCTGTGGCTGTATTTTTTGTGTACCATTTTATCGTGAAAATAACATGTGGAAAATATTAACACCTTTCACGATAATTATTTGCATTCAAAAATTCAAAAGGGTACTATTTAGTTTTTGAAAGGAAATAATTATTGTTAAACGGTATTGGAAATGTTTTTAGTACAACAGACTTCAAAGAAAACCAAATACATACCTACATAATTAACTATTATTTTAAATCTTAGGCTTTTACTGCAGGAAAGGTCCACTTCTCCTAAAGAGTTGTAAAGTTTTGGTCAACGCGGTCTCTCATTGTATTCTTGCAACAAAAAATTTGTATGTTTAGATTAAGGTCTATGGGCCTTGTCGCCTGAAATAAAAGGTAGGTACCTATTATCATTATATCTCTAGGCCACGGGGTCCCGGACTTTTGGTGCCTCATACGCGGGGCCGAAGCGCAAGCCAACTCGCAGGGCGCGTTAGACTCAATTAGTAAATGAAATGTAGCCCTATAATCGTCGATAAAGGCGTAAGGGCTTCATTTTTCTAGTACCTATCTGTAATATGCACGGTGCAAGTAATGTTATTATTAAAACATGGATCCATCACGATGTTTTAAACTAAGGCTCGTGCATACTGGCGCAACTTCGCGTGCGACGCGACACCAGTTATTGTTCTTCCGTGAAGTTTCTTAGACATAGGTAGTATTATTAAAGTCGTGTCGCGCCTGTTTGTAGGCAGGAGCCTTTAAGCAGCGCAAAAAGTACCTACTAAATAGACATTGAAACTACGAGTGCAAACAAAATCTTTTAAATATTGATCAGTTCCATGACTGACCTAATAATGGTAACGAAAGTGACGATTTTCAAGGTCTCGAAGTTTCTAATGAAATGTTCTTAGTGATGTAGGTACCTCTCGTCGGAATTATTCAACGCAGCTGTTTCTACGAGATATATTATTAACTGAGACATAAACTTTAATCTCTTCATACTCTGTAATTGAAACCGCGAAGTAACGGGGCGAAGTAATAAAAGACTAATTTTACAACTTTTGTTCTCAATATTAATCTAATAGAAGCTTAATCTGGTAGATTCTCATAGGAACTTGGAGTTATAGTTTTGTGTGCAATATTTTGACATTAAACCCATTGTCAAACCTTTCCTTATAAATTCACGGGGCTAAGTCATAACAGCCGCACCGGTCGATCCTTTAGGTTAAGCTACGCTTGCCGGAGTCGGTCCGTGGATGGGTAACCATCTTTACATAACGAGACTCCTCCGTGCCTCGGAAGGCATGTTAAGCCGTTGGTCCCGGCTGTCATTCGTGGATCTTTGACAGTCTTTACGATTCGTCAGAAGCCCGAAAGTCTGACAACCATTCTCCAAGGGGTATTGTATTACCCAGTTACTGGGTTACGGAGAACAGATAGGCAGTCGCTCCATGTATAAAATACTGGTATTTAGCTGCATCCGGTAAGACTGGAAGCCGAACCCAACATAGTTGGAAAAAATAACCATCTCGGTGTCTAGAACATGATTAGGTAATTTATTTTCTAGTTACAAATGAGATCAGCTCTACTTATCTTAGCAAAAAAAGATATTTTTCAGTTTTTTTAATACTTAAGTTAGCTACTTATCTCGCTATGAATTTCTGCAGGTGGATAAGTCAGCGTCAGACGGCAATTGTCTGGCATTAATGCTGAAATTAACCTTTTTGGCAAAGCTGTGAGGCACTTTTTTTTTTGCAAAAATTATTTTCACTTTTTATTTTGTTTTTTCGATTTTGTGTTTCATGAACCAAATAAACGTTATTCTTCTTTTCTGTCTGTCAAACTATATAAAAATTGGTTGGATGTACAATGTAACATACCAGAATACCCGGGAAATTTAGCGGATTTTTGCATAACTTATTAATTACTCGAGATTTTTTATTCATGTTCTATTATGGCACCTCTTTAGGTCAGCTATCCGAATATCAACAATTATTTGGCATAGGTCTTAACTTAGGGGAGGCGTGAAAATCGGTCCGTTGTAACAAGTATAATAGATAATCAGAGTAGCGTTTGAAACCTCTTCAAGTATTTTCGTATTTCACAAACATGGGTGTTACCCAAATTTGACTAGATTATACCTTCCAGTTTCTACCTCAATCGTCCATTATACACACAAATACACCATCAATTTAAACTTGAGCAATCCCATTGTCGAGTACCTATCAGTACTAACAGTAACTCTTCGAGTGCCGTAACTACCAGCTTAGTCACGATCCTAACGTGTTTCATGTGACCCCACACTGTGCACTGGTTCCATTGTTATTCTGCAATCTTTGTTGTAAGATCGAGGATTTAAATTTCACTTCATGGTGTATCTGGTTTAGGAAAGTCAGACCGGATGAGGTGGTTTTTATCTTGAATAGAGAAGAAGAACTATAAAAATAAAATGTTTTAAAATTCACATAGTATGAAAGTTGCTCGCTTGCGGTCTATTCACGACGAACAGTCGATATTGATCGTCTCAAAATATAATTTATGGTTGATCGACGATCGTACTTAATTCTGTCATACACCACCCTGCCACTGGATCGATCTGGAAGGTGGACTTGATCGATGGACAACAATCTAGTTGCGCCTTTATATGAACCGACGAAGCATAAAAATCCCAAGAGTGATTATATTAAAAGACACTCGACACTAGCTGGCTTGTTAGCCTGGCTGGTAGCTTCGTTAAGAGTCTGTAATACCTCAAATTACTGAGCTGATCTGTTATATCGAAAATACTGCAGCATTAATTTTGAAACAAATATAAATAATAATTATGTTGAAGTTGAGGATTAATGTTAAGTACTGTGTTTGACAAAAACATGATTGCAATAATTTTCTCCAGAAACAAAAATTACAGAGCTACCTCCAAACCGAACAATAAACCGCTAGTATAAAAAAATACTTCAAATTAAATCATGAAACTTTGTATAATTACTGAACTAAATAATATGATATAATATGCAGACTATATGTTTTTTATTATTCCCATTATTTCACCGTAAACATAAATTACCTAAACTATCGGCGCCTTGGAGCCGCCAGCACCCCACTCAGTCTCGCTCTAACTCAACCCACGAGCATTATGGTGTATCGCGATAAAAGTACTATGGGCTCTTAAACCATATTTCCACTACGTCATTTTTCTCGTCCTTTTACCGATAGGACTAATAAGAGAAACTACACACTAGTTAAAAAAACAAATACATTATCTATAAAATAAAGCAGAATCTTCATTAACACGTAGGGCTATAATATTATAATGTAATTATACACAGTCTGTCTGTGTCTCGTTTCTCTAAGGGTAGCCGAGGTCAGCAGGCAGACGGTAAACCTGAATGGTCGATAACTTTCGTGGAGTAATAATGAAAAAGTTGAAGATGAACCAGAAGTAATGCTATGCGATTTCTGACTTTTCTAGTACTCAAACCTCAGTTGGTCCTATAGAGATTTTTTAAGGATCAAAAATCTCTATAGGACCAACTGATAATTATAAGAAACAGGATATATGGGTATAAGAAACAGGATATATGGGTATACGAAACAGGATATATCGGCATGCATCATAAAAAGTTTTTGTGAGAATTGCCCATTTTCTTGCTGCCTGTTTTTATTAGAATCTGTGAATGCAGATCAAAATATCTGAAAAACTTAAGGCCTCTTAATGCTACAACGGTTAAGGTACCTTAAGGGCCTTAAGGGTCTACTCTTAAGGGGTAAGGTCTTTATTGCCCCATCTCAAAAATCCACCCTGTTATAGGTATACCAATATCCATTTTTATTTATCTAAGGTACTAGATTTAATTCATACCATACAGAATTTGACTTCGCTGACCCCGCTGCACAAGTGACTTTTAGATACCTACGTCATTTCCCATAACCATACATACATACATATAAAATTAAAGGACGGGTCAATTATAAACTACCGTTAAAATTAACTCCATCAGATATCAAATGATTAGCTTCCTTAATTTTCTGTGTGGTAACAGATTTTCTTGAGACCAATCTAAAAAGTGTAAAGCTACATTAACTTAAGTTCAAAGTATTAGGTTAAAGGTGAATGAACTCCGTTCTCCCGAGGTACCATCGATGAGACGACAGTGATTTATGTTAGAGGACCCTCGGAGACGATGGACAACTAAAATGATCGTGTAACAGAACTATTGGATAAAGTTCGCTAGTTATACAAACAAGGTAATTTAGATGATATGCCTGGCTTTTGTTTTTGGATGAAAAATGAGGTTACAAAGGTTAGGTTTAGACGTAGTAAGGTCGGTAGCCCAAAATTTGAGACTTTTCGGAAACATTTTTGGGTTAGCAAACAAATTAATCTCATGAGAAATACTGGCCGAATTGGTTAAAATTATTCCATTTGCTTACTATCATTTTTTTTTAAATTATGTATTGCTAATGAAATGACACAGACTCCGGTTTAACAAGCAGTAAATTTTCGCATAATTTGTATGGTAAATAATTATACCAGTTTGCTGTGAGAATCGGGTAGGAAGACGTTACCGTGAAGTATGGAACATCGTAAGTGAAAGCTGAGTCATACCTACTGGTTTTTAGTTCAAATGACAGCAGCTTATAGATCCTTGTGGAGTCAGTAACGTTATAATAGTCGATTACTCTCTGCATTTAAATTATTTAGATACGTCGCTGATCGATATTAACATAGCTGTTGATTCTATCTTATCTTTATAATTTTAGATCTTTCTTTGAGAAAGATAATCGTTTAATGGTTTTAGTTCACCAGTTTGTCTTTCTAAATACCAGTCATCAACGAAAGTTTGTTGCGATAAAATCAAAATTGTTCTGATTTCACAAAAATTGTCCATTTGATGTCGTTTGCGCGAATGTCGGTCAAGCAGTCTTATAATCGTCTCCCTAATGTTACCATGACTCATTGACAATGACGATCTAAGTCAGCGAGAGTAAAAATTTCACACCGACCGCGACTCATCATAAAATGCTAAAAATCTCGACGTATTAAAGTTGACCTTCCGAAATACTGACACAGTGTTCTAAATCTCGAAGCCGGTCGCGTGAGTGGTCGTAATGCGAATAATTGTCCATTGTGATACGATGCGCGCGATTAGGAAGTTTACTTTTACTATGATGTGCGTTCCTCTGCCTGCGCGCACGCAATCACTTTCGACTTTCAGCCGCGCACCGGCGCGGGCGACGCGATCCGTCCAGCTTCTACTACACGCACCATTTTTTGCTAATTCCTACTTACCAAAGAAATTTATTCTATCCGATTAACTAATACGCGAAAGTAAAAGTTATATTTTATGTCCAAATGAGGAATTTTTATGTTACGTCGACAGTTTGTAAGTTCATTATCGATCGGAATATTCACGAGTCTCAGATAGCCGTTTTGCAGAGATACACAATTCGTTTGTGGACTTTTCAAAGCGTACGAAATCGAGTTTGTTGATTGCGATGGAAAGCAATCAAATAACAGTCTGCTACACGTGCTATCGGACACGCGATGTGGGTAAAAACTATTGTTACTTTTCATTTTTGTTTAAAATCTGTACCTTGTTATATATTTTAATGTTTCAAATTATTTTTGTAATGAACGACCCAAATGTGACTCAGGGACAACCAACATTTTGTAATCCATTTAAGTTTCTGTGGAGTTTAGTTTCTGCTCTTGGTCTAAATTAACTTCGCTGCCACAATGCAATGCAGTAGTGTAGCAGCTACTAATTATTTCAAATTAGTATTATAGTAGGGCAGCGCATAAGGAACGTGTAAACTGTCTGAATTAGGGGTCATGGACCATGGTTAGTTGAAGGGCCAATTCTCATTGCATTCGAGATGTTTTGTTGTATTCTTGTTTTGATATAATAAAATATGACGAAACAGCTAAGTTGTCACGAATAAGGTGTCCACATTTATTTGTTTGTTTTTTGTCTAAGTAATAATTATACTAGCGACCCGCTTCTGCTTCGGATAGTTTTTTACGACTAGTCAGAATATCGTAACACATGATCAATCACAATCTGAATCATTTTGAGGGATATTGCTAATCCATTGCTTCATAAGTTAGAAAAATATGTCTGCTCAACAACGTAAATAACACAAAGAATGTTGTTGAACTGTCAAAATTAAACAGATTGGGATTAATCGCGTGTTACGTAATTAGGGTGCAGGTCTAGCTTCTGTTGCTCATCTATGAGGTACTCCCGTTGGCGACTTCTAAATGTGTCGATCATGTTAATTGATCGAATAGGTGCCGGCAGGTTATTCCACACTTTGGAAGTCGCATAACGGAAGCTACCTCTAAAAGCGGCTGTACCCACTGAGTCGAGAGTTGCTGCGAGCATTGCCTTCTCCCACATTCTCGTCTACTCGCTACCCAACTCAACTAGCCGTACAGATAGTCCGATTTCTGGTATTTAACTATGCACTAGTATAGTTGTATAGTTTACCAATTTCGATTGCACGACACCTACTAAATTATTGGTACTTACTACCTTCTTCACAATTGATTCTCTTAAAAACGTAATCACTCTTACGAACAAAATAATGAAGTATGGATTTAAATATTCAAGAGCCAAGTCGAGAGAAGCCCCAAGTCTTCCATAATTGAATTGAAGGACGGGAAAGCGATACGCTTCGGTAAGGGTACATTCTTTATTTAATTTCTTCTATCTCATTATGCCAGGGAACTTAACGAAGTTATGTACGAACGTTTAAATAAGACTGATCGATCTGCGCGTCTTTTTTACCTACGAGTTCTTAATCGAGATCGAGATCAAATAGTCAGCTAATCGTTACTGACGTGATGGGTTTGTCTAATACATATCAAATACCAATACCTATTATTTTGCCTAGCCTTTTCCCAACCATGTTGTCGGCTTCCAGTCTAACCGGATGCAGCTGAATACCAGTATTTTACATGGAGCAAGTGCCAATCTGACCTCCACAACCCAGTTACTAGGTAACACGATACCCATGGATGGGTTGTCAGACTTTCGGGCTTCTGACTTACCCGTAAGGGTAATACGATACCCGTTGGTAAGACTGGTTGTAATCAATACCTAATGATGATATATACAACGTGGAGACGACAATACAACAATAAATTAAACTACTTATATCTAATGACGTTGCCGGTCTGCATACGAAAATTCAATCGAAGATCTCCAATAATTTAGTCACTATGGCTAGTCAAAGATTGGCAAAACCCATAGTCGGTCCATTACTACTATTTACTTTGAGAGTTTTTTTTTTTTAATTTCAATGTTAGGATTTCTTTGATAGTTCTTAAATACTCCTATGCATTAATATTGGCAGTGTTTTCATTTACTGTGGTATTGTCGTCTCCACATTTATTGTATAAAAAAAGGATTTTCTGAACTCATAATTTCATGTTAAATAGTTATACTAAGTACAGCTGAATATGTGGCAACGATTACTGGTAGTGTGGTAACTTGAATCCTAGATGGAAAAACCCAATACCATTATGTCCGACCCGGGAATCGAACCCAGGTCCTCATACTCATCAATAGCGCTTGCGACCACTAGACCAACGTGGCAGTGCATAATTATGTTGATGACTAGGCGTATCCCTTCACCGATCATTCACGGCTTTTTTTAGTAGCAGTAGGTATTTTTTGCTAAATATTTAAACACAATGCCATTGTTTGTCATGTTGTCTGTTTCATGTATTTTAATTGTTGAAGTGCTTTTTCTAGCACTTATGAAGGTCTTATCACTTCGTTTCTTACATTTGGCCCTTCGTAATTAAGAAAAAAAATCGCCTAATTAGGCACTAAGCATAAAATATCATAGCCCATTGATTTACCTACCTATATTACCATCACTGCGTTTTTTAAAAAAAAATTTTTTTGCACGACTTTTGTCCAGAATGCAAATTAACAAAACCTGCGAAATCTTAAAAGTGATAGTATCGTCTGATAACGGTAGCATGAAGGTCATTGTTGCATACTCCCACAAAAACGACGCACTCGGCTAAATACTCGTTATTATGCGTTTTACGTTTGACATTATAAACAACTGTGGGAACTAGGCCGATCCCGGTACCGTCAGCAAAACATAGCGCCATTATTCGCGGCTCGGAAAATAAAATAAAAACGACAATTATTTTTTACTTTATTTGAATTCACACGGCGTTATTTGCGTTATCGCCGTTTTATTGTTATAGCTAGAAATTCTACAGTACTTATGTTAGCTTTTTACTTTAAACTGAGATTAAAGTTAAGCTTACAGATAAGTGAAAAGTTTCAGCGACTAATCTCCAATAAATTGGAGCTTATTGGAACGCGAAAAACCAATCACAATATTTATTTCGCTTTGTTGTTTTTTTATCATATTTTTTTCTAATACTGAACCGATTTTGACCGTGAAAATTGTGCTCTTGTTTAAAGTAATGAGATCATTAATATGATCTGAAATCCATAATGATCTCATTACATTTTAAGTTGAGTGTTCTTATCCCACCCGCTCCACTTTTTTATAGATTAATGCAAATATAACTTTTCGCTCTCCACTCCGACGGCTGATGATGTGTGATGACTAAGCTTAAAACAATGCATACCTACATACTTTTACCTAAAAAAAGTTACTCATAAGATCAGCCATACAATTGAAAAAACAATTATTTAACCCGTTCACACGGTTAGAAAAACCAGTTTTACCTGATTAAGTTTAAGAATATTAAAAAAATACCTTAAACGAGTTTATGATTTTTTTACGCACGGTACCTGCAAGTGAGAGTGAGTGGCCTTCGGTGCGAGAGGACAGTGGCCATCTAAACCTTTGACCTTCGGTACACTGTCTTTTGGACTGGACATAATGGTGGACGCTCCATTTATGGACTTAGAATCTACCATAAGGACGTATATGGACATAACGGGGTTGTACCAAAACATGAACAGCGAAGTGTGTGTGTTTGGCGCATAG
This sequence comes from Eupsilia transversa, assembly GCA_914767815.1. NCBI lineage: Eukaryota > Metazoa > Arthropoda > Insecta > Lepidoptera > Noctuidae > Eupsilia > Eupsilia transversa. The sequence continues at coordinate 5,992,651 of OU611893.1, read as the reverse complement.
TACCTATCTACTTTCAGTTTTCCGTGCAGTTATAAGGTTTCCTATAAAAGTCAACAATCTTGAATGAAGGGTCAGGCATAAAATTCTTCTCGCAAAACCGTAATGAACTTATTAGTTGAAAAAGCTCGCGTTTTGCCAAAACGCATGACTAAGCATCGTTGTACTCTGTGGGTGGGTGACTCAGTATAATAAAAAATTAACAATATCTACTGTTCCTAGTATAATCAAAATAATGTAGGAAGTAATGTTATCTTAATGACTAAGTAATACATATTAGAACAACCTGAACTAAAATGTTAATAGCACTTCGTTTATCCTCGGGTTTTTACCTTTTAAAACTTCAAGTAAGCAAATTATTATGTAGATAGTTCAGCTTAATAACATAGGTAAATAACTTCTGTATTCCTAGGTACAGAAACAGGTCTAGGCTCTGTGATATTTAGTTGCAAGACTGTCGGTACATAGCCTGTTTTACTTCCTTCACAACGAGGCAACTGGACATTTGAGTTTTGCTTAACCTCCGGTATGTGCGCACCTTTATTTGCATAGTTATGTCTGTTTCTATGTACTAGGTAAATTCTATCCTATACTATTAAATGAGCAATATTTAAATAAACAACTTGTTTAAAAAAAAAAACATAATATCAAATAATTTCATAATTATCTTTGTTTTTTCTTTTTTTTTCTTACAAAATCATTCGACAAAGTCACTTTTATTAATGTAAAACACCCTTACGTGAAATATGACAACGTCACATTTTCTTAGCTTTAAATATGAATGATTGGTTTGAATAAATATGATTTACTCGTACTTATCAATGAAATTTAGATACACGCATCGAGATTATAGTGTTATGTTATTTTCGAAACTTTGCATTTTTGGACCATATATTGACTTTATTGACTTTTAGTATTATTTTTCCTTATAGAATATAACTCTAGAGTTATGGGATATAACAAACACATTTTAAAAAAAAACACATTTTATAGAGGTATACTTACTTTTAGGTATATTTGCCATGACGTTCTTGAAAACGGGTCTAACGATTTCGATCAAAATTGCAATATAGGGATTTACGAGGGCGAATAATCGATCTCTATTTTCACCCGAGCAGAGCTCTATCGAACAGGTATTAATATTTATATAAATGTGCCTAGGACAAAGCTTGCCCTTGGCAGTTCTACGATCGGTCATCATTTGACTGCTTTTCATAAAAAAAGTGAAACTTTTTGTGCTGTGAAGATCACAGAATTTTATTGGAGAATGTGAGCACTTGTGAGTTTTAATTATAAGGTCCATTAGATTACTTAATAAATCTACCTTTAAGGCTCGTTCACACCGGCGCGACTTGTCGCGCGACGCGACTTTAACAATACAATTTCTAATAAAACTTCACGATTGAACAATTGCCGGTGTCGCGTCGCGCGACAAGTCGCGCCGGTGTGAACGAGCCTTTATACTGTATTGCTGAACCATTATTGGGAATTCATAATTGGCAAAATACTACAACTAAGTACTTAAGTTCATCTTTCAAACTAAACGACTATTTGACAATCCAAAAGTGCCAGTAATTGGTTCTATTAAAATAAATGCTTTGGGTTTGAGACTTTGGCTAGTAAAGTAGAAATACATAGGAAATGTAGACAAAATAATTAATGGGTGTAGGTACCCATAGAACCACAAACACCCAGTAACAAGTTGGTTTTGAGCAGGATATACCTAGGCGTGAAGTTTCTCAATAATATTGCTCTAAATGGTCTTATCGTTTACTCATACTTGCGTATTCTTGTTAGTTAATCTCAAGGCTTTGAGAAAGGATCGCAGGTCGTCGATGGTTCCAAATTCAAATCATTTTATATTCGAAATGATCGTTATTTCGTGCGATTTTTTGTCGACGAGCCAGTAATTTTCAGTTCAATGGAGAACGTTAATCAAAAATTTTAGAAGCAGAATTCTTCTAATCGAACTGTCGAATGTATTTTTTAATATTTGCGGCCAGTATTTACGCCGGGCGGTTACAATATTGCGTCAGTATTCTTTGCAATCACTTCCGTATTGTGGTTTTTGAATAAAGAACATATTTTAGTGTTGCTATTTTGATAATTTGTGCTTTTGCGTTTCGTAATAGCCAGGGGTGAAAAACTTTAAGTAGGTATGTGAAAATGACGACATAAATGTACTAAGTTCCTTTCGCCGTAGATACATAATGTACTAAATACATAACGTACCTAACTTAATGAAAACTCAAAAGTGTCGAGACGGTCACGGTGTTACACTTTTTGCTATTTAGCTCTCATTCGCCAAGTAAAGTCTTATCAAAACATCATAGAACAAAAATTACAACACAGCAAGATATAACAAGTCTTCATTACTTAAAAGATTAATAATTACTCATTTATTTACAATGTTAATTTAATTTCTTGTTGCCACACCAGAGATTTATCTCAGCTACTCGTCTCATGTATAATCAAACGCATATATGTATAATATTCCAAGATAATTAGTAGAGTTTCCGTAACAGAAAATTACGATACTTTAATACAATATGTTTCGTATATTAAAAGCTTGAGACCGAACAAAGGGGAATTATATAAATATATATTAAAATATATTATGTAATGTGCTTTCAACGTAAGTTGTAACTGTTGTAAAGTACCGTTTGCCATTTGTAGTTACGATGTTTTAGCAGATATCAGTTTCTTAGTTTTATAATAAAGTAGTAATTCATTCGTTTACGATGGATAGTTTTTTATTATTATTATTTTCGCTAGATACTAAACTAAGTAACATCACGCTGGCTGGTGGCAGAGGTGTCGGTGGCCATAGTACCTACACCCACATTTCGCCAGTTATGTTTAAACACAAACCAACCAACCTAAATTACAAACTAGGTAAAATAAAAATAGTTTTACTTCACATAAACCTACATGGGCACTTATGAAACGTCAGAAGCTAGGTGCATGGTTCCAATTTGTCGTTTCCTATGGAGAAGAGCCGGCAAGAAACTCCACGGTTACTCTTTTAAAAATAATTGGCTTTTACAATATTTTCAATTAAAAGTGTTAATAGGTATGGGCGGACAGTGTAGGCCTTTCAACATTTACCGGGTACCTACATAACAAAATAAAAAATGGTCAACAAATCTATGGTCTATGGTATACTTATGACTTTAATTAAAAATGAATGAAAGAAACAGTGATGTTACAATGAAAGATAAAGTAAAAGGATGTGTACAATAAATCCAAAGAAGAGTCCTTCAGTTAACAAAGCGTCAGTTCCCGAAGCCTTTTGATTGTCAAGTGTTTCCCCGTTGCAAAGACACTTATCATTTTCCCGAAGGGCGGTTATTCAAGTATTATCATTTATAATAAGAAAATTTGAATAAGAACCATTTTTTTTTACATAAATTATTGTTAATTGCAAATTAAGAATCGTGTCAGTGTTAAATAACACATTTTTTTTATATATGTATTCGTTTAAAAGTTATGATTATTTCAGTCATTAAAATGTCGCTTGTTAGCTGTTGTAGCTGTATTCCCGGAAAGATTAGTCATAGGACAGCAGGTGCACCCATATACACCCACATTTCGCCAGTTTAAGTCCCATGAAATAGGGGCGAGCCAATTGCCATCACCCGGGCACAAATCCATACACCGGGCTGCTACTGAGAAATTCCAGATGGAAAAACCCAATAACACTTTGCCCGTTCCGGGAAACTCCAGGATTTCATGCTCAGCAGTAGAGCTTGCGACAACTAGACCAACCAGGCAGTCGAGGAAGTAATTAAATCCATTTAATGAATATGTTATAAATGTCGTATCTCTATGTATTTTACTGTGAAGTTGCATTAAGAATAAGATAAATAAACCTTAATGAGTCGCAATAAAATAGCTTTATCTTTGCCAACTTTATCACTAACAACTTTTTATGAAAGTTGTCTACAACACAAAAGAAACGAAAAAAAATCGTTGAAGTGAAAAACTAAACGGTTGATTAAAACTTCCGAGCAGGAAGGACATGGTTGCACGAACAAAAAATATCCAACTGGATCATCGCATCGCTCTCGTAACGTGTTTACGATTTTCTTTTTCCTGAAATGTCGCAGTTCTATGCTGAAATGAAAAACACAAACAAGAAAAACACTAACAAACTGAAAATTCTACGAAACGGGGATGTTAATTAATATACTTTTATCTAAAGTGTCTGTGTGACCTAATAATTATTGCAATTTGCATTTTTTTTCTATTATTTAAGCGTTGTTTACTAGGTATTATATTATAATTAGTATCTAGGCAAGTGAAAGATATCTGTTCAACTAGGATAAATGAGTATTCACCAATACAATGAATAAAAAAAAATACCTAGGATTATAGTGTTTGGGATAATAATAATAATACATTAATGAGTTTGCAATTTTCATAATTTTATTCTGATCTTCAACTTCAAATTGTAGAAAGCGTTTTACTAATCATTTAATGAGTTAAATGGTTCACTTTCATAAATAATTATGTGCATTTTATGCTCTTATATTAAATCGAAGTTTGAAAGGAATATCACAACTTGTTATTTGAGGTTGATGTGCAAATTAAATTGATTTCTTCGCCAAATAATACTTGATTTGATGAAAGTAATGCTAAGTTCCGATTAATTTCTTTATGATTAAGCGTTTAATTGATTTTTAACACAAATTGCTCGCATGTATACTGTTTGCTTATTGTAGAAATTGTAGGTTTTATAAATAATTAAAATTAAGTGAGTTTTTCACACACATGGGAACGGGGATCACAGAAATATGTTGCGGGAAAGTCCGAAAGGGATACCGTGGCCCCTGGCAACATATGCAACTGAAGGAACACGGGTAGGTTTTAGTCAGTAAGAGACTGACACGCCCTCTCGCTCCTCCCAAAGCGGGAGAAGTGATATATGATAATTTCTCAACAAAAAAAAAAAAAAAACAAAAAAGGATCACGGAGATAAGTAGCAAGATTTTAAGTACGAAATACTCACCCTGTATAAAGTGTATACCTATAATATATCTGCGTATACATTTAACGTATACCCCTTCTTAACAAATGATATAGCCGTTCCCGTACACAATAGGCCAGTAGACCCACGTACGAGGTCTATTGAAGAAGTATTATTAGCTTTTAAATAACGTTCGAGTGTGGCTAAGATGGACTTATTGTGAACTTTAACCATTAGAGACCTTTTGTTGACAATGGATGGACTGACCAACTCATTTGTCACATTTCCCATAGTGTGATTTACTCCATCGAGAGAGTTTTAGTTAATTGTGAATTTTATTGAATTTTCTTATAAGTCAGACATATAATATGAAAAATTACAATATAGGAAGTGGAAGGTTGCTGAAAAAAGCTGATTTATGCACAAAAGCTCACACTGTTTTCACATAGGAATACACTCGCAAGAAATAAATCCGGGGTGAAGATGAAAATCTTATACTTAAGTACCTATAATTTTTCGTGACAGTCCCGTCCCAACTTCGCGAGCGATATGATCAGTAAATGATTGCCTGTCTACGTCATCTAGACTTTAGCTATTTGCGTCACGGTCCAGAAGTTCGGAACCTTTGACGTGCTCTCACAAGCTACGCCACTTAATGACGTCAAACTACCGCCACTTTTTTTCTGGAAACATTCTGTTTTCAAATATATTATGTATAGGTTTTTTTTGGGAATTGATTTGCGATTTGATTTGTAAGGTTATATGAATGTTGTCTAGTTACACCTATAGTTCAAAATTGATCGCAATACTAAAACCGAATTTTATATTTAAATGATACCGAATTGAATAAAATTAATCTACATTTAGTAGTAACAGAAAGATCAAAGTGATGTTTTCGGTAGATTTTTCAATCAAAGCTAATCGCTTAAATGAGGGCTCGAAACTTCCTGGTCAATCGGGTACCTACCTAAGTAATCTCGGTTTACTCTTAGAAAGAGCCAAGAGAACGCTACCGCCCTTACTCGACCATATCCCAAAAATTACTAGCGTCTCCGTATTTTAAAATCGCATAATGACCGACATATCATTAACCACCTAGTTCATTGAATATGAGATCATTGGTTTACTATGCATAGATTAACATTTGACACAGTGTGCAGTGTCATCAGCAACGCGGAAACGAATCCATGTCAATGGGTTCCGCATGAAGAAATATTGCAATAGATTTATTATAAACAGCTTGATGACTGTTACGTGTTTAAGTGTGTTTCTGTTTTTTTGTGCATAGTGTTTATGAAATGGCTTTGATGATTACATTGAGAAAACGACAGAATTAGAGACAGTTTCTACCTACAAGTCCTTAACAGTAGCGACATTTACAGGATTTGGACGTTGGTCTAGTAACAAACGAGGTAGAAATTCGCTTATACTGTTATTGTTCCAGAGAATTTATCAAATATGGCCGACCTAGAATTCAATTCAGGAACCATTTTGCAACAGCTGCGCTTACGACACCGACGACTAGATTTGTGATAATTTATATTAAGGAAATTAGTACGCGTGGATGTCATAAGGCACTACAATAAAGGTACTAACATAACAGCCATGCACAAGTTGACTCTTCTCGGTTATAGTCTGGGCCGCCCGACCCACCGCGTCGCATCACATCACATCGCAACGCGTTATTACTTCGTTTTCGTTTAACGTTTTTTCTAACTTTTTTATTTTTGTTCGGCTTCTAAAGTTCGTAGCTTGACGTTAATAGCCTTTAACCTTCCTTAAGAATTGGGCTATCGAATGAAAAAGAGATTTTTTCAAATCCGACTGGTTGTTTTGGAGATTAGTGCGTAAATACGCAAACTCTTCAGCTTTGGTTATATTAGTATTGATAATAGCTACATTCACAAAACTGTTACCGATATATTTATTCTTACTATCTAATAGATCTAGTACAAATATGAACGCTGTTTAGATATTAGGTGCTGGTATTATAATAACTAGACTATCATTAGTCTACTAACGATGATAACATTGACAACAAAAACATTTTAATCGATTGACTACAATATGCTCTAAATGTCCATAAAATCGTGACAGATACATTTCGGTATCCTATTGCTTTTCATAATGGAGCATGATTACTACGGAAAATGTAGAAGGTAAATGCTTTATCATTTGTAACCTTGATATTAGATCCTTTGTCGTGAGTGAGTTGGTCTTGCTCGGTAATAGATTCATCATCATCTGTCTTGCGTTTTCCCAACTATGTTACGCTTCCAGTCTAACCGGATGCAGCTGAATACCAGTATTTTACATGGAGAGACTGCCTATTTGACCTCCATAACCCAGTTACTGGGTAACACGATACCCCTTCGTAAGACTGGTTGTCAGAATTTCGGGCTTCTGACGGCAGCCCGGACCAGTGGGTTAACGTGCTTTCCGAGGCACGGAGAGATCTCGATATGTAAAGATGGTCACCCATCTATGTACCGACCGCGGCAAGCGTAGCTTAACCTTCGATCGATCTGTGGAGCAATTATTATTTAGCCACAAGCTCGTAATAGCTTGTGGCTCCGTAAAGGCTCGTACACACTGGCGCGATATCGCGGCCGCTGCAAAGGTCGAGCTGCTTGTCGCGCCAGTCTGTAAGAGCCGTAATAAATGCGCCGTGTCCTATAATTGGACTAGAATGAAAATTACTTTTAGCGATAAGACCGCCCATTGTATTACTCTATGTAACATTTCTACATTATCTGTAATTTCGCATACTGTACATAATTAAAGAGTATTCTGTTAAGTTTATTCTATTCTATGAAACTATCAAGAATATTCAAGATAGTTTCTAGTATGATCAGCTCCATTTGGTTGGATTGGGTGTTGAATACAAAAACTAACAAAAAATATTTAGGACGAATCTAGGTTCAGGTTATTGTAAAATAACACAGGAATATCAAAAGCCAGAAATGATGATGACGGGGTTCATTACCAAGGTGATCCGACTGTACCACCTTGATCTATTTTGCCATTTTCGCAGAATCAAAAAGCAAAATCAAAACGTTTCTTAGGAGCTCCATAGGTATAAAAAAAACGATTGACGTTTGAATCATCACCCCACGCGTTTGGCCTCTAGAGCTCCACAAAGGTACAAGCATATATCAGGCTGATAAACACATTACCCTCCTTTGCGTCGCGCAATTGGGTAAAAACACCTCTATCTTCACAGGACTCATCGAAAATCGTTTGATCGTAAAGAAATGTGCCACTCTCATGTTTTTGGGTCAAGGGTTTACGTTACATTACAGTTTGCGTTAGGTTACGGTTTACGTTAACGGTAGTTACTGACGTAAGATACATATCCTAGGAGATAAAATGAAGGGACTGGATCCAGTCTAGTTAAAATAATACTTGCTTAGCACAATTGCTATCGTTTCTAAGGAATGCGAGATGAATTACCTTGAGATTGTTGTTAGATCTGGGTTGAGATATCTTGGTTTGAAGTCATTTGTTGGTCTAAGCTTTCGGTGGAACTTTCAATTTTACACAGAATATTGGACCCGTGGGAAAAAAGATATGTGAAGTATTTTAGAGATTTTAAAATAAAATGTTTGAGAAAAACTATATGTTGTAGCTAGGCAATTGAACTTGAGAACTTTTTTGTAGATACACTAGTTTTAAAGAAGTATACTAACCTGCGTAATAATCTGTCACAATCAATTTCAAACTACAAGACTACAATAATCAAAGAGTAGATTAAAATAATATTAATGCAGAACCACTCAAGACACTTGCAGAAACTACCATAAAATTTAATGTCAATACAGCAGACATTATTGATCCTCAATACCAGTTGACATTTACAGAAACAGCGTTATTTCGAAACTTGGGTTTTAGCACTAAAGCTCGATACCAATGATATAAGCACTGGGATATAGAAATTTTATCACTATTTTACTGTTCAGTAGGTATCTACACTAAACTTAACTACTTTGAAGATTACAAATGGAGCATCTAGTCATTCTATGTAGGTGCAAGATGTTATTTAAGAAGGAAAGATGATTAGCAATCATCGAATAGATTTGTTAGAAGCTATTTCTCATGAATAAGTAGTTGTTGATGAAAATATTGCAACTAATTTATTATAAGGAGGGAGTAATACGGTTGAAAAACCGTCAAGAATTTTCATTGCTTTAAAAAAAGAACAAAAAATAGATATATATAGATACTTAGTAAGCACAAACTAATTAATATAATTATAAACAGTTAGTAAGTCGTGTCGTACGTTCCGCCATTGAAATATTACTGCTGTGACACTTTGGCTACTCATTGGTGATTTAAGTTTGTAACTTTACTCGTTGTTAGTTTTGAGTAGCATCATAGTCGATAAGCCTTATTTTTATAGATAGCGGCCGCTCCTTTCCTTAACCTTTGGCAATTAATGTTTTTCTAGACAAAAAACTAATTTGACACTTCTTATTGTTTCAGCATTCGCGCTATGCGCATACGCAGCTGACGTGAAGAAGACAGAAAACGAGGCAGAGCCCGCGATGAACAAGGACAAGAGACAGACGCAAGGCGAATACACACACCTAGGATACAGGATAGCTCGCAAACAGGTAAGATAATAATTACGGTTAATGAAGAAAACTGTGTAAAAACAGGCACATGAGCAGCTTTTTCTTGTATTAGATATGCATAGATGGCCGGTGACCAGGTAGGCAGCCTGCCTATTGTCACTCAATAACGGTCAACTCGTAAAGAAGTTTTTAAGGAGCACGGCAGTGCTATATAAACATGTATCACGATACGACATTCATATTGGTTCGTAAGAAATTCTACTGTGTGTTGAAATATAGATAAATAAGAAGATATTAAATTAATCAAGACAGCGTTCGTTATAAATTGAGCTTACAAAACACAAAATAATCACATTGTCAAGTCGTTACGCGTGAAATTCACTCATAAAACAAAATTCGCTGCCTCAAAACGCGTACGAACCACGTTATCGAAACGTGACAAGTCGGAAGTTTGTTTGGTAATTTTAAGTATGATGAATGAGTAACACTTACCGTTCCGACATTAACATTTCCATTTTAGTATTCTATTGCTGAATTAGTAGAACATGAGGAGACTAGAAAAATTATTAAAAATTATTATTTCCTATTCCGCGTTTCATATCGTAACCGGTAGCAGTGTTTTATGTCAATTATGTACATATCGACCGGTAGTGATGGATTAGTGAGAAACGCAACACCAAATATAGGCGACAACTAAATACGTGTAATTATGTCATTTTCAGTGTAACGACGGTGATTATAATACTTGCATACCGCTCGCATTTGCAACGATTTACCTGTGCGTGGTAGATATTAACACTTCTTTTTTCATCATGTTTGGTTTCAAGTAGGCTACAAAATTATATGCAGCAGCTGTTATGTCATAGTCTACCTACTAGAAGTGTGGTGTTACAATTCGCAAAATAAAAATATTTTTTTTTGGTTATTAATTGTAAACTAGTCCAGTCATAAAAGCACCACAAGGGAGAATCCAGAAAAACCTTCATTCATTTTATTATCTTAACCGGGTATAGCAAATTCTCAAAAATGAACAAGAGCGCCTGACCTTCACATTCGAATAAAAACTTGGTGGGTTGTGTGGGTACTGTCAAATTCATATATCTACCTGGATTAAAAGCAGCCTTTCAGTGAATGTCTGGCACTTGAATTATTCAACGTGGACCGTGGGAAACCGAAACAGACAGACATGATCCCAGTGATAAATGTAATCTCTATACATACAACTAACCAACTATTAAGGGAAGATGTTTGTAAACGCATGGGGCCGAACTAATGACCTTGCCGCACTCCCTTCACGGGGTTCCCATTAATCTTAGAAACACATGCAATAACAACTAATAGGCACTTATCCCTTAGACCTTTTGGGTTTTATTTTCTATTTTGATAAGAATTTCCAAACAAAGTTGCTTTTACCTGACCTATTTCGGCGTTCATTTCTTGTTTTGTCAATCAAACGCTTAAGAAAGTCTTACTAATCTGTTATTGCACGTCGAATTCCGTTTTCTGCCATTGTGTGGTAGCGCGATAAGTCCTAATAGGTGTGAAGATGTGTACACGCAGATATCCCTTTGATGTTCCCATGGTGATATCATGCAAATGTGAATAAAAACACGTATCTGCTGTTTCTCATCACGATAATGTTGTAAGAGTTCATAATGTTTCATATAGGTGATGTTAGCATGGTTAATACTATCATATTGATGCTTAAACCTCTATTGTGATCACAGTGTGGCTTTGGCATAAACTTCTGTATTAGAACAAAGTTGTCATTGTCGTTGGTGATGGCTACAGTAGGTAAGTACAGTCTGCTTACTGTACCTATTAGGGTGCTGCAGACATCAGCAGGAACAGGTCCTGTAAAATGAAATGGAAACGTTTTTTTTCTTCCAGTTTACTTTTAACGATCACATTTCATTTCAAAGATGACTAAGGAGTAAACGGAGTCAGTAGTATAGAGTAGAAATTCGTGCAAAAAACAATAATCGTAGTTCGTGACGAAGGAAAAGATACGGCATGTCAAAAGATGCCATCATACCAATAAATAGTAATATTTCTCCAACACAAAGTGATTCAACTGCACCGGATTATGTCCTAAGCTGCCCTTTCACTTCAATGCCCTACATTTTGGTCACGAGCGACCAGTCCTTTAAACTGTTAGTCTAGTGTACAGAACACGCTATCGATGGATTGTTACTGTGTTCGACCGGTGTCGGGACGAGACGAAAACATTTACGGAATCTCGGTAGAAAATTGTTTTACACGACTGTTTGTGGGATGAATATATTTAATATACAATAACATGGATGATGTGACCCGGCCTGTGTCTTAGTAATGGAAACGTTATAAGTAGTTGCTGAATTTATGACAACATTGCTTGGTTTTGATTTTAGAGAAATTACATACTTGAAAAATCATTCACGTGGTGTGTTACACTGGATGATGTATTTTCCTATAAGATTTAATATTCAGTTTGTCATTATCAGAATTCTACGATATCCTAACTACATATAATATAGTAGATACAATTAGGTGCTCATCGTCTGCCAAACTGCATGAAGGTTTAATATCGTGTATGAAACTAACTATATATTTGCCTCTTACTATAGGTATATACCACACGGGAAATCGCGGAGGTCGTCTATTCAATTTAGTAATATAGCCATAAATACGCATAATATTTGTAAACCTAAAATGTTTAATTATGCAAAACAAGAGACAAATTACAGATAACCTATCGGTTTGGGATGGCATGATTACCCACTTAACTAGTTGACCTTAGGGTCAAGTAAAATAGCTAGCTATTTGCGAACGAAAATGTTTGTTTAAAGTGGTAAATTCTACCAATAAATTTCTATTGATTGTAGTAAAATGTTACAGATATATTAACTTAGCTTTTTAACTGTTTCTACTAGGGCTCATTTTTAGCTTTAGTTATAAGCAAAGAGGAGCTTGTATCTAAATAATAACAGCCGCACGGGTCGATCTATCAGGTTAAGCTACGCTTGCCGCGGTTGGTCCGTGGATGGTATACCATCTTTACATACCAAGACCCTCTGTGCCTCGGAAAACACTGTAAGCCGTCGGTCCCGCCTGTTATTTGTAGATCTTTGACAGTTGTTACGGGTCGTGAGAAACCGGAAAGTCTGACAACCAGTGTTACCCAGTAACTGGGTTGTGGAAGTCAGATAGACAGACTTTACCGCGCAACGAGTACATATACGACCTCCCGACATCAATCATCGGGCAGTTGCCCGCCAGACACGATACCCGATATCCTCCATTTTTTATGGAGGATGAGTGAACTTTACACCTTGTTTCTCGTACCTCTCTATACCATTACAGGAACACAATGCGATAAATGCGCTTATCCTTACTTAATCGATACCGACATTTATAACTAATTCTAATCAATGCATTCCTCGTCAATGCTTCGGTTTCCTTGTGAAGTTCTTCTTAAGCAACTCTTAAAAATATAGAGTTATTCCCACTAAAATACCTTATTTTTTAATGGCTATGAATTAAAGCAATTAAAGACAAGGATTCTTTACAAAAAACCTTCTCCTAGGTAAACATAATATTATTTGCCGAAATGCTTACACTCAATTTAAAACGTCTGCACTTGATATTTCAAGATAAACATCGTTTGTTGCAGCTGTCAAAGCTTAGCATTCATTGTAGAAAAACTCAAGATTTAACGTCTTTTAAAATGGTTTAGACTGTCTGGCGAATAACAAATGGCATACATGCATACCAAGCAAAAATTTAAATTCTGACTTGAAATCTTAAAATACTGCGCCAAATTCTTTAACTTAAGTGCAGTGACTACGAAAACTACGAGAACAACATGTCATAAACATTTATTTTATTTATGCTTATCTAGTCATAAAATTGTTAAATTAATTGAAAGCTTATTGATGATTGACTACATAGGCGTATACTTATATACCTTCAGAAATTGGGTGTGATAGCTTTTAAACGACAAGCAATAGATCCATCAAAATAATATAACAGCTTTTGAAAAATCATTTTATTTCTCTCTTCTCCTTTTTGTATACTTGTACATATTTTAATATAATTATATTTTAGTGCTAGCTTGTATATTACCAGAATATACCCGCGAAATTTCGCGGAATTTTGCATAACTTTTTGATTAGTCGAGATTTTTTTTCATATTATTTATGTCACCTCTTTAGGTCATCTGCTATCCGAATATCAAAAAATATTTGACCTAGGTCTCGCGTGAAAATTGATTCGCGATTACTTGAGATTTATCCAAATAAATTACAACAAATAGGCAGTTAAAACACTTGCTCAAAAGTACAGTAGGGCCCTAAAATACGTAATACAGTATAAAACTTAATTAAAATACTTACGATTGATGTATAATTATTTGCGGTAAATAATTACTCAACTTAATTACTTAGCTACTATTTAGAGCAGCGCCTACCACTTACGAGAGGTAAATCGACCTCGACAAAGATGTAACTTGTACCTACCATTAAATTAGTGGGTACTTTGAGGTTTTAATACGCAGATAAGGCTACGTCTATTAAATAAGACTTATGACTCCAAAAATTAATTAAATCATAAAGGCTCCTACACACTGGCGCAATATCGCAGCAGTGTGTATGAGCTGATAGATGAAGCTCGATACATACTTTATTGTCTCGAAAAATCGTTTGTAAATACGCCTGTTTAGTATTTTAATCTTGATTCAAAACCAATTAATTTCATTCGATTATTTAAAGGAGATGACACATTTTATTCGGCGATTTGGGATAAAAAAATAAAAGTCGGCAGCCAGGAATGAATTACATTTTATTTGAATGGTGGCAGTTAGTAGAAACATTTCTTTGTATGGCGACAACGCTGTAATGAATTTAAAGATCGTGTATTCACACGATCTTTAAATGAAATAACTGGATATGACCTCTTAGAAATTGTGTTTTAATATTATTATCAGGCAAGTTAATTTCATTCGGTTCAATGTAAACTTCGATAATGTACACCCTGTCTCTGAGGTGCTCACCACAGTACGTTTCCCGTCGCCGAACGTTCTAATTCTTACGTGATATAGGTAGGTATATCTCTGAACCCAAATTGTTCTCGACTTTGACGCCTTAGTAAAATTTTTAGGCGTTCTATGCGTACTGTAAAAATATGTCATTAAAAAATGAGGGCCGTTAAAAAAAAAACACCCAGCATTTATTCATTTCTCTATTAATCTGGAGCAAGTTCTATTAATCTGGGCTAATTAAAATCTTAAATTCATTAATTCGCTAACAGACTATGTAAACTGTTTTAAAATGATTTAATTTTTCTTTTCTAGAGCCAGCGCTAGAAAAGAAAAATTAAATCAATTTCATGCTTCTAGAAGCATGAAATTTTTGCACAAGGCTTCCATAAATAGCAAAGGTGAGCACGTAAGGATGGAATATCCTCTAAAGGGGTTGAATAAGGGATGAAATGCTCATCAAAAAAGCTCATCAATAAGCTGTTAATTTTCATTGTCATTAGGTATTCCCAGTTCATTAGCTTTCTCACACTCAGAATAACGATGTCAAAGATTTGACTACTCAGCACAAGACAGTTGCAAGCTAGCCGGTATGACTTTTGTCGCTTGTACCTCGTGCCTTTGGCATGCAATTCAGTTGCGGTATCTGGCATTAACAAGTGACGTCACCGCATAGTGAATCAAGTACTTATGACGGGAATGTTCAGTGCTACAGGGGACGCTCAATTGGACTCGACACTGATCTGATCACGTAGCGGCGTTGATTGGATGATATCCCTAATGGTGTGATTGATCTAGCGTTACTATTGGTTCTAGACTCATTTCTTCATGTAAAATCTATAGAGTATCACTGTTTCTGTTTCATTCTCCCACTCAATTGACTATTTTGAATTCGTTTAGGGATCTTAGCCCATATAATATGGATTTATCCAATCTCATCTCTCATCAGTCTTAAATTCAAGGTCCTAAAACTATGCCTAGGCTAAATTTTTTTTTAATGACAGGTATTTTTTTACTGAATTTTGTAGGTACTTAAATTTTTAGTAACAATAACATAAAATTCATACGTAAAAATGGCCGCACAGAGCAGTCGGAGCACGTGTTGAACCTATATTTTAGTTTCGTTTACAAAAATATTACTAAAACACGTGCAACAGTTTTCAATTTCGCCCGAAGTAACCTTAGAGCCGAGATAAAGAGTTTTTATTCTTTAAGCTCTACTACGTCTTTGTAAAAGCAAAAAGCGTGACGGAACGCATATCTACCTACAAGATATTTTTTCATAATTGGCTCTCAATCTTTTTCATTAAAAAAAATGTTTTCTAAAATACATTGTGTTTGATAATAACCCGCAAAGCTTTTAAATCGTTTCAGAAATAATCTCTGATGAAAAGCCGATTTGCACTGAAAAACGAATTCATTTTCGGCCAGTGAAAAACCCTGATCGGTTTATAAGAACAAAACAAATGGATCCCAAAACGTTTGAATCGAATTCTTATTGAACCATTCCAAATAGAATGCGTGTGTATATTTCAGAATTCAATGTATAAACCAAGCTCCTTAGAAGATGATGAGTGGGGACAAAAGAAAAGGACTTTTATAAGGATACTTCTTTCTACGCACGTCGCGTTTTTATATTTTTCTATATTTTCTTAAAGAATGAATGTTACGATGGTAAAAGCGGCTAGTTATGTTCAACTATAAGTGTAATAATAATCAGTTGAATATTGGCATTTCGCAGGTTGTTTTAAGTTTTAACTACACTACTTCATATTCATTTTAGCATTGCAATGTGATTTGAGATTGTCTGTTAAAACTAACAAGCTGTACAAAAGTAATACAGGTTACAAACGCTATTACTAATCACACGTTAATAACCTAGTTACTAATAACCAACAGAGATACACATCATAACTTTCCATAACAAATAAAACATTGTTAAAACAAAATATCTTATTTACTCAACCTTCACATTTGTCACACTCATCCACTTCTAATACGTTTTTAATAGCCGTTTGCATCACGGTAGGGGACGAAATAATAGCCGCTCGGCCATAAGTACGGATTGCAAGTGCACTCTAATCACACGTTAGTCGAGGAATGCCCGTTATTTTGTAACTGTCAGCACAGAAATAGATTAAAACGAAACTATTTTATCACGCTCATGTATTAAACATTGAGGTTAGCAAATATTGCACAAATTGTTGATTGTTTCTGGGCGAAATTTGTGGGCTACCTATTTAGCTTATTTTAAACCGTTGCGTGATTAATTTATTGATTTGTCAGAGCGCTATTTAACTGTTCAAGGAACATTTGACGCGTGTTCAAATTCGGAACTGAAGCCGCCATCTTGTTTTTTCAATACAATTGCACAAATACCAACAACGTCCCGGCAACATCATTCAAGCGCCATCAGTGTAGATTGATATTGAGATTGAAGATGGCACCTAATGTATTACCTATTTTATTAAAGACATGTAAAGGGTGTCAGTAGAGTTGCTCGAAAAAACGTTTTTCAAAACTTACATACACATGAATAGTGAGTATGAATGGAGTTGGTTATAAAAATAGAGAAAACTTCATAAATGATGAATAAATTGTCTGAAAGATGAAAGGTTTAGGAAGGGGCTGAAAACTGAGATGACAGCTAATACAGATGTACTTATGGAAGGTGACGACGTGCTGTGCCGACTGCAAATAAATTATGACAAGGGCAGAAGGAAGGAGCGAGTTCAAGTTTGATTGGAAATGAAATCTCACGTACCAGCTCCAATATTTACCAGTCATTCTTCTTATTAATATTTAATCGCATTAACAGATGAGTCATTCCATTTCGCTTCGATCATTCTAATACATTGGCAACAGATAATACACCCACTAAACCGAATTCTATTTTACTTTCTCTGTTCCGTTTCTACGCATACGGTATGTATGCAAATATTAGTTTTAGAGACAGTTCATTTTGGTTAGTATTGTAATCAAGAGATAATATTATGATCACGTTTGTAATGGCCTTTGATTACAATTCGATGACTTTTAAAATAAGTGTGGTTACTTTTGAATGACACATTACTTTTACTAACTGTTTAAAAGGTCTAAAAAAAACGGTTTATTTATTTATTCAAACTTCACTACTGTACAGTAGTGGTACTAGTACTATTAATACTTAATTACCAGGTGGATACTATGGTGGTAGGTACTTAATCAATCAGTCATTAATTTATTATCATTTCTGATGCTATACTCTTACGTAGATATCAGTGACGTTTCGATACTGGCAAAGACAAGAGTTTTAGTTTTATGTTGAAACTAATAACGATCAGTAAGATTGAAGTAACCGGTAACCGGGGGTTTAACGCAAAACCTGCCGTTTCGTAATTTTACCGCAAAGCTACCAAGCCAGAACTTAATTGATTGATTGGGACTTAACTAGCGCAACGAACAGTCTCGATACCCAGACCAATTCGTACACAGGACGATTGATCAACATATTGTGCAACTAAGTGATTGACGCGGCAACTGCTCCACCCACAGTTTCGAAAATGGCTGATAATCGCGACGTATTGTCTCGTTTTCCTCAACTTTCACTCGTATCTAATGTAATACATAATTATAGGGCAACGTGTGTTATGACATGCATTGTTGTCGCATCGCTAATTCGTTTGGGGCAGCTGATTGTTTGATACACTTCTTCTAACATTACGTGGGAACGGTTAGTTAACGAAGGTATGTCCTTCCGCTTGGTTCCATTGTGTGTCTGGTTATTGCGGAAGAGATGCTCGGTTTTTGCTACGCTATCGTACTGGTTAATCGCCAGTTCATATAGCTATGGCGATATGAAACGTTTCCTTCATCATCATCTTTTTAGTCTGGATTCACTTAGGCCTCCTTTCCTCTCTACCATTTTCCAAGATTCTGTGCGTAACTAGTCCAGAAGGCCAATTCTCGTACATAATAAACGTTCAAATTCAAGTCCCAATCTTATCTCAGCGACAACTAATGTCTAAAACTTGCCAAAAATGTAAATAAATTCGTAGAATTAGTAGGTTTTAGATTTTAAAGTAAATTCCAAGTTTTGTGACCGATGACTGAAGACTGAAATTAGACTGAGATTGCGAACGTTCTTATAAATACGGGAATTGATCCTCAGGTGTGCCTGCCATTTTGAATATGTCCTCTACCAAACATTTTCAGTTATTTATTCGTTTTGTTTATTTTTAGCCTGTTTTATCCCATTGCCGGGCAAAGGTCTATCACACCTTCTTAAATTTCAGACCAAATTTCGAATAAAATTTATTCAAAATTCAATTAACTAGTTTAATTTATATTTTTCAGGAACAAGTGGCCCCTGTCGAGGAGCCTCAAGACGATGACAAGCCTGTCAGGTAAACAAATTTCATATAAATTCAATTCAGGGACTTTGGAATAACCTGACCGAACTCGATTGAAGGATCCCTTGACTCTAATGTAGCATTTAGCTGTCGGAAATATTTGTTAGATTTTTTTGTTAAATGTTAGATTAATTAATTTACAAACTAGATAACAGTTTGTAAAATATAATTTCCTTTGGAGTACAGAATATTAGTTTACTGTGTTAAACTACGAGTATGTCTAGACAAGCGGCTAAGTAGATTTTAGAATTACGAAAGTTTGTATAATTTCCTAATTACTCATAAATGTTGGTTATATTAAATTAAAAGACGTTTATACCTCCTAAGAAAGCCCGCGAAATTCTTTTTTTTAATTTTAGAATTTGCAGGTCAGTGTCAGTTTGTATGTTGATTAGAATATGATTTGCGACCGTAATGATTTCATGAAAGAGTCATTCAATAGGGTATTATGAACTTAGAGAGTTGTATTGATGATTTTAATGATAATAATTCTGTAAATGAATATTTGTTACGGCCGCGAATCATATTTAGATCAACATACAACCTGATACTGACCTGCAAATTCCAAAAAACGCAAGAATTCGCGGGCTATCCTGATGCTTTCACCTTAACATCACGGTTTAAGCATGTATGTACAATGTTCTATGAATAACAAATATATCCATTTTTCTTCACTGAAGCAATAAATCATGACTGAATGAATCATGTTAAAGTCAATAAAATAAATAAATCTTATGCAATAAAATACATTGTTTGCATTTATGTTCAATATAATACGTCTTGAGACAATAAAGAACAATTTCTTTTACTGTTTGCTATCTAACTCGTGCCATTTATCATAGTTAATGTATTAGAGTCATTTATATCTTTATCTGTACTGAAGAATACTAGATATCAAAGAAGCTCGTGGCTAAGTAATAACAGCCGCACGGGTCGATCCATCAGGTTAAGCTACGCTTCCCCGGGTTGCTCCGTGGATGGGTGACCATCTGTATATGCCGAGACTCCTCCGTGCCTCGGAAAATACGTTAAACCGTTGGTCCCGGCTGTTATTCGTGGATCTTTGACAGTTGTTACGAGTCGCCATAAGCCCGAAAGTCTGACAACCAGTTTTACCAAGGAAAATCGTATTATCCAGTAACTGGGTAGTGGATGTCAGAGAGGCAGTCGCTCCATGTTAAATACTGGTATTCAGCTACATCCGGTTAGACTGGAAGCCGACCCCAACATAGTTGGGAAAAGGCTAGGCAGATTGATTGAGTCTGAAGAATACCAGCTTTGTGCGTAGCTTATAGCCAAGCTTCGTTCCTCCTTGAATTGCTCAGTAGGCAGGAATGCAATTTTAAAAATTGCCTGTAAGCAGACAAGGCAATTATTTAAAAAAAAATGTCGTTTATTTCAGTACTATTCTTAAAACTGTCTTGAAATAAAATATTGTAAAGATATATTTTTTAATGTAAATTCAATAACAAAATTTCAGAACCAACCTTTGGAAAATCATAAAAAATTTCCAACATTGAATTGTTCCTTTGTCAGATTATTCAATTCAATTTCAATGTATAAAACTTTGAAAGGACCATTTTTTTAATTGCAGTCGCGCCGACAACGAACAGTACCGTCCTGGACAAGTTTTCTCCCTGAACACCCAAGAACTCCTGGAGTTGCAGCCAGAGAGGAAACAGGCGCCTCTGTCCAGCAACCAACTTCTCCAGCAATTGTACCGACCCCAGCAAGAACAGAAACAGAACCTCCAGCAGATATACTACCTAGAACCACAGGCAGCTCGTCAGGTTAGTTAAAAATTTTTTTGCGGAAATGTGTTAGATATTTTCAGCTTAGAGCGGTTTTTGTTTTACTAGGCAAAGACCTCACCCAGGTCCTTCTAGAAAGTCTTTTCCCGCGCCACCTCAATCCAGCCTTCACGGTGTCCGGCGTCCAGGTCATCTCGCCACCTCTTCCTAGGCCAGCCTCGGCGGCGCCTTCCATCTACAGTGACCCATTGGGTAGTGATATTTACCCAGCGGTCATCGTGCGTGCGACTTATGTGTCCTGCCCAATCTCCTTTGAGCCTGGCAACCTTGAGCTTAGTTGTAAAAAAATAACAAGGCTTAAACAAGAGAACTTTTGTTTTAAACATACAAAATCACATCTCATTAGGTATTATAATAACGGTTGTTATCTAAAAATAAGAAATGCCATCAAGTAAATGATAACAAATGTTAATTACCTCACCCTCTATCTACATAGAAAGCTCAATAATCACCTTTGTATAATCAATGTTTCATAAAAAATAAAGTAAAAAATATTTCGAAATACGAAAGAAAATATTTGACGGTAATTGGCTCAAATACAATCAGACAGCTGTCAACAGAGATATTTTTGTATCCAAGTTCAGTGCCAACGCAATACGACTGGAGAATAACGTATTAACTTGAAAATGGCGTTCATTCTATATTTAATTTGACATTTACTTTATTTCAGGTGTCTTATCAACCATCGTCTCATGCTGTCATTGCCCGTCCCGACTACACTTCCAATGGTGGAGAAGCTTCTGTGGGAGCTGCTTTAGCCGTCAGTGATACAGGATCTAACGCTAATGATGCATACACTCAGGATCTCCTAGCCTTGCTCGGACAGCCTCCTTTAAGGGCAGCTGAGGAACCTCAACAGCAGTTGTACTCTCAACCCCAACAACAGCACTTGCAGCAAGTTCAAGCCTCTAATGTACAAAACGTCGCACCTCAATATCAGCAGGTTAGTAAGATACCAAGAAAAGTTTATTTAATCAACATTCCCTAGAAATTGTTAATAATATCTTTGTTACATTAAAACAATTGTTATTCCAGGTCGACAGATACATTACAAAGCCAAGCAAGAAATCAAAACTGAGAAACAAAGCTCAAATATCTCAACCTCAAACATCTCCTGCAGCTCCTCAACAATACCTGATCGAGACCACGAACGTGCAGCAGCAACAGGCAGTTCAACAGTCGCCTTTGTACCGTCAACCACAACAGCAACAGAGAGTCGCTCAAGCCCTGCGTTACGTGCAGGTCCCTCAAACTCAAGCAGCATCCCAACAAATTCTTTACGAACGCCCCGAATCTCAGGGCTTGAAAGTCGTTCCGGCACCCAAGCTCCAACCACTACAGCAACAGCAACTACAGCAACAACAACTACAGCAACAGCAACTACAGCAACAACAGCAGCCCAGAGCTCAGCTAAACTATAGAATCGTACCCCAATACCAGCAACCTGAAGCATCACCCAAACAGTACAGAATCTACGAAGCTCCCAGACAAGTCATCAGGCCACAAGAACAGCGCCTTCCTAGCCAAAGTGTTGAAAGACCAGTCGCTTACTTGAAACGTTTCCCTGACCACGAAAAAATGCGAGCTGTCAAAATCTACGAGCCAATTTCCGAAGGTTTACCCCAACAGTCTGCACACATTATTGGCGAGCAGCAGTACTACCTCCGTCCTATTTTCAGAACCAATGAGCAAAGGCCGAGGTATGAAATGCCTGCCCAGATCAAATCCGAGCAATCCAGAGTATCAGAATCGGCGAAAGCACCGCAGTCGTCTATTTATGTGAGCAAAAACTTAGCTCCTAGGAAACAAGCGAGACCTCAGCAAGTGTACAGAGAACAGCAATCCAGCGTTGAACAAGTGAACCTTGAGCAACACGGTCAGAGTTTGGACGAGCAAAGAGCGCAGCTTCCTCCTCCCAAGAACAACAAGGCGTATACTCCTGAAGAGTTCGCAGCCTTGGTCGCAGCTGGGTACGCCGTCACCCCTGTGCCAGTTAGCTCGATAAACCTCCAAGAGGCCCAGTCCAGGTCCTCAGTGGAATCAGTGACGATGCATCCGAAACGCCGACCTCTCCTAGCTACCAGACGCCATCAATATCTGCCCCTTCGAGGAGACGACGCGCCTTAGAAATAATGATAATGCTGTAAATAGGTTAGCTAGTATTGTAAAATAAAATTATAGTGATATTCGTTTAAATATTGTTTTAATTTTTCGTGTTATTGGTTTTCTAAAACAAACATAACTTCATGTGCCACTAGTGTAAATTTAACCGCAGTCTGCAAGCGTTGTAATTCATTACGCTTTCTGAAAACCGCAACTACATGTCTGCAAATAAACGTTACACAGACATTATCTGTCTTCAACGCATATTTACCACAACATGTTTTGTTGTTTGCAAAACCTTGGATAATTTTTTTATGAGCTCTAGTGTGTTTCAATTTGCAGTCTTTTACATCTGTGTTATGTTTAACCATTCGTAAAAAATCTCGCTTCAAATAAGTCATGTTGTATCTTCTGTTTATATGCCATTTCATTTACTGGTTCTCTCTGTAGATATTTTTCCAAGCCATTTCTGCGCAATTCAGCAATTCATTGTCGCACTTTTCAAGAGTCTCGGTTTCAAATATAATTCCATTATCTCATATTCTTCTTCAAGAACTCTTAAGTGCTTTTAGTTAAAATCGAAACTTGTTTCCTAAGTGTTTTGTTCTGAGCTTGTTTCATCTGAATAGATGGTAAACGCTCACGTACAGTACACACTAATTTCTAATTAAAATTCGACTAAAGTCTCATGCAGACTTATTTAATAACTAAACTAACAATAATAAAACAACTAAATAACCTTTAACATTTTCAGAATATTCTTCATTATAAACATTTTGTTTGCTTGAGAATTTTGTGCTGAACAGTTTTGGAGGAAAGCAGTATGTTAAGGACTATGTTCGTCTGTATGTTTTTTTTAAATTTTAATATGTTTGTTCGTAGATATTTTCCTCAATGTGGACCGATTTTGGAAGTATTTTTTTTCATCTGGTATGAATTATTTGAATTACAAACTATACTGACTTTCTTACAGTTTTCTTTTTAACCGACTTCAAAAAAGAAAAGGTTCTATGCGTTTTAAATATTCTTTTCATTTGGTGCCTACCAAATGAAAAAAATATGAAAAAAC
This sequence comes from Eupsilia transversa, assembly GCA_914767815.1. Lineage (NCBI taxonomy): Eukaryota > Metazoa > Arthropoda > Insecta > Lepidoptera > Noctuidae > Eupsilia > Eupsilia transversa. The sequence continues at coordinate 5,968,723 of OU611893.1, read as the reverse complement.
ATAAATCTAAGGTAGGCTTTGGTATAAGCTTGCGCGGTGGTGCCACATAAATTTTATAACCTTTGCTTGGGTAGTTTTCCAGTTAACTTCAATAATACGTTTTTTTCCCACTTAGTCTATGTGGATGATCCTTTCTTCCAAAAAAAACAACAACTGACTTCCAAAAGAAACACTACAAAGTGAAAAATAACTTTAATTTCACAAGTCGGTGGAAAAAAAGTTAAAGTTATTTTTCACTTTGCAGTGCTTTATTTATAAGTTTGATTTTCTCTAGTTTCAAGGTTCTGAGTATCGAGGATCAAAACTAAATTATGATTTTATACAACATATTTCAATTTCACAGCTTCTGAACATGTTATTTGGGTTCGTGAGGATCGAAAGTTATAAGGATATTCTGCGGAATGGAATATTCAGATCATCTGCGATGTGAGACTGTCAAGTCATGGAGATATTTTCATTTGAATAAATCATCTTTTATTTTTGAAAACATCGGCATTCTCTCCCATCCCTAATCTTTTCTCGGAAGTTTTTATTTTATTCTATGACTTAGGGCTATGTGTATCTAACTAAAGACAAAAAAACTATTAAAATAGAATAGAATGTTATTAATAAACTAGCTGCTGCCCGCGGCTTCGCCCGCGTTAGTGTCGGAAATTACCCCATACATCCCCATGGGTTTTAAGTATAAATATTGAGTTTCGAGTTAATCGGACAGCGCGTTAAAATTCTTCCATACAAACACTGACACCCACCAACCCCCCTTTAGGGGGTAATTTAGAAAAACAAAAAACTACAAACTTTATAATTTATTTAGATAACTATTCGTGCGAAGTTTCATGTTTATTACCTCAAGGAATAAGATTTTTCATACAAACTTTCATCCCTTATTTTACCCCCTTAGGGGTTGAATTTCGAAAAATCCTGATACACGTTATTCTTAATTTTTGAGTTTAAGTATAAATATTGAGTTTCGAGTTAATCGGACAGCGAGTTAAAATTCTTCCATACAAACTTTGACACCCCCCAACCGTAGGATAGGATACTTTTCCGGGATAAAAAGTACCCAGTGTGGTGCTCAGGATATTAAAGAATAATTATACCGAGTTTCATCGTAATCAAAAACTACCGGTTAGTTTTTGCGTGATGCCTGAACAAACAGACAGACAGACAAAAAAATTTTTAATCACATTTTTGGGTTCGGTGTCGGTCTAGTAACACCCCCTGCCATTTATTTTTTTGATATTTTCAATGTACAGAATTTTCACTTCTACAGATTTATTATAAGTATAGATTTTCTAGAAAAGGTCAGGATTATGATAACTTATAAGAGAAACGAGGTAACTTATAAGGTAAACGAGGTATTTAATGATAAAATAGTAGGTATTGTTAACCTCGATATTGCTTTATCACCCTAAGGCCGTTTGTCCACCGCCACCGTCAACGGGGTGTCAACAAGAAACGAGATTATTCGAACCGAACGTGACGTCCCGGTGGCGGCGATTATCCACCGACCGAATTCGATCGGCGGTTCGGAAGTGCGTTAGCAAAATGTATGTATGTAACGCTACTTCGTCGGCGCTGTCATCTCGTTCTCGTTGTCGTCCCGTTGACAGTGGCGGATAACAAACGGCCTTATTGTCTATTGCACGTTATAAAACGACAAGGTCTATTTATCTTTGTGAAGGATAGATAATTTCATGTTTAGTGAAGTTTAAATTTACGGGGAATTGTTGTCAAAAGCTGTAAAACATTTACGAGGTCGTCTGGTCGATCGTCTACGACTTGTGTTTGCGAAAGCCCTATAAAACATACATAATAATGACGATACAGGAGACACGACAACATAGCGTCTCTAGAGGGCCAAGGCCAGGGGTTAGAACAAGCTAACTTACGAACAAGTTTCCAGCAAGGAAACTTTAATGACAGAGGAGATTTGAATATAGATGTAGTTGTTAATGATCTTTGATGCAGGATCTTTAATTTCGGGATAGATTCGGCTTCGAGAATATCTTGGTAAAGAAGAGATATGGATTTTGTTCTCATGAATTAGAAATACATTCGATGAAACTAAGGCAGTTTCAGACTTAGAAACACCATTTCCAGATGTCGTTAAAGACGATTTAGGGCAAATAACAAAAATATCTAGTAGATCGAAGGTGAACAAATAGAAGAAATCAAAAAGGCAACAAATTATTATACATAATATTATGGTTCTTAGCACATAAAAAACAAGAACACAACAACGACTAAGCACAATAAAGCATTATTCTATTCTATCATCACTAATGATGAGACATACATGATTTTACCTCCAAAAAGTTTTGGTATTATGTACTGGAACAAACGAGACTTTTTTGAAGTTTTCTTAGTTTCCACAGAAAGCTGTGAAACATATTATATTCTCGAAAATAGCAACAGATATTTTGAGACAGACGCGTTACCTCATGAAATACGACATTTTACTTTTACAAGATGGAACTACCTAGAGGGATACAAGCGCGTCTGTCGGCGGGTCGTCGACGAAGGAATATCTTTAATATTTCCGTCGCTGAACCGAAATTTCCGATTTACTCATGACAAATGGTGAAAGTTTGGGAAGAGTCGGTACCTACGTATATATTTCTTTTTAAAGTGGTCCTGTTTTTATGTGTTTTGTCTTAGTAAGTTGAAGAAGTTTTTGCGTGGAGTATTCAAGATTTAGGAGTTTTGTATCTCTTCTGCGAGTTGCTGACAAGCTGTGCTCTGGAAGAAACTAAACCCGTATCTTGTATATTGATCATATCTACTTATTATCAAGTAAAACATATTTATTTGTTTATCCATGACCTATTATGTTATTCTCTGCGTCATCATCTTCATTATCTATAGCCTTTTCTCAGCTAAGTTGGCGTCAGCTCGCCAGTCTAAACAGATGTAACTGAAAATCAGTATTTTACATGAAGCGACTGCTTATCTGACCCCCACAACCCAGTTGCTGGGTAACACGATACCCCTTACCCCTAAGTACCGACTTAGGCGCAAGCCACGTATAAATGCCGGTGGGCGCGGACATGGCACGGGCGGCTTCCATCCAAATTTCATACAAAATGCATGGAAATAAAGCGCAATTTAGAACACACGGTATGTCGTTGGTCGGACGTTGTTCAGTGAGTGGAGATTGAAATGTTGAAAATGAACTTTCAGTATTACACAGAAATACAAAGCTTATGAGTGTCTTAAACTATTTTGAGCTGAACAACAAACAAATTACAACTTTACTTTCACTTATAATAAAAACGTGGGAATAAGACAAAGATGTTAAGCAAAGAGTAAAGGCTAACATTTCACAAATTAAAAACACACAAACATAAAATTTATTTTCTATTACCATAATTACAAAATAAACCCTACATTAGGTACATAAGGCTAATGATACTTTTCTTCAAACAAAGCTCCCAATTACCTGTGTTTACTAAAAACATACTTAATGCAAACAACGTATGGCCTTAAGCAAGATTAGGCTTTTTCTTTACTTTGCAAAATAATTTCTTCGGAACAAAAAAATGTTTTCTTTAGGTAAAAATGTCTAAAATTCTTGTTCAGTATTTTTACTATGTCGGGCTTTGTTTGTCGAGCATAATCTAAAATGTACATAAAGGGTATTTTTGTTTTCTTTTATCCGTATAAGAAATCTTCAATGGATTTCTTGGGCTCCAGAGGCGATTGACTAAAAGAATGATGAGATTGATGTTTGGAATGACGAGAAAAGATTAAGTAAGAAATTTGTATACATATATATGGAGAAGTTGAAAGTGGTGCCAGTGACAGAAAATTTACAAATTCAAATTCAAAATATCTTTATTACTTATTCATTTATGTTTGTTACAGGTCTTAACAAAAAAAATAAGTTCCAATATGTCCTGCCTGTATTGGTGTTAAATTTAAAATTATTTTACATGTCAGGTAAGCTATATGTAAAAATATCAAAATACAGTGAAACAAATCAATCAATAATTCAAGAAATCTTGGATCGTGTAGCTAGCTAGCTTTCAATAAAAAAGTTTCGTAATTTATTTTTAAATACTGGAAGTTCCTTAGTGGTCGAAATGTACTCCAGTAGATAGTATACCAGTAGGAAAACCAATTGCATCGGCTTTGGCAAGCCGATGCGGCAAACTGATTCGATTACTGAAGAGCGCTGCACTGAACTTCGTCTTGATTACCTTTTAATTTCATAAAACTGTGCTGGGTATCGATAATATTGTTATTAATAGAGAGTCGCTTTTCTTAGTAATAGGATTTTCTGGTTAAAGTTAAAGAAATAAAATGGAACTTTTCTAATGCAAGCATAATCTGCACCCTAATGAATAAGGGTTTTGTAGGAAATTCCCGGTCGACTGCTTCATAGGTTTGAAAAATTCGTCTGCTCAACAACGTAAATAGTGCAATGAACGACGGTGAACTGTCAAAATAAAAGACATCGCGATCAATTGACATGTTATTTGTGTTACGCAATTACCCCATCGTCTTTCTGTATGCTCAATTATGAATAAATAGTCCCAAATGCTGAATCATTTTCGTAAATATGTATCTTGGCGACAGTATCTTTCTGCTCCAAATAAATGATGACTTTTACTGATTTTTTAGGTTGTGATCGCATTTCTCAGTATTCGCGTTAGACGAAGTATATTTATTACTGCCAGTGTTATCTAGAGATCATAAGGAACAAATCAACGCGCGTTACATTAATAGACGCCACCATTTTTGGTGGGCCTAATCGCCGAACAAAAAGAACTATCTTCTTTTAGCAACATAGTTGTTACAAGCATAATAATGGTACCATTATAAAGTAAAGATGAATATGTGGCTAGGTCTATATTTATACAGTATTAAATAAAGTCGATTTTCGCTTTTCATGTGATGTTTTAAATTACTTAATGGATTTTGATGCGGTTTTCATAATTTAGAGTACTTTAGGTTTTCCTGACGGTAAGTACAGCACAGTAATCTCAATGTTTTGTCATGTCGCCATTGCACCCGTGCGAGGCAGGGGCGGGTCGATAACTATTCTATACATATAAAAACACTCGCTTTTTGTATCTGTCTGTGAGACTGCTTAGTTCTTCCTGGATTTCGTTGCGCAAACATCAGTAGATTAAATCTGTGCGACGACGCAAGGGCGGGTCACTAGTATAGATTATAAAAGAATCAATCAATCTGCCTAGCCTTTTCCCAACTATTGTGGGGTCGGCTTCCAGTCTAACCGGATGCAGCTGAATATATTTTACATAGAGCGACTGCCTATCTGACCTCCACAACCCAGGAACTGGGTAATAAGATACCCCTTGGTAAGACTGGTAAATTATAAAATAATGCAGTCAGTAAATCAGTAAAGTTTGTTTTTTTAATTCAAACAAAGTAAGTAAAGAAAGTAGTAAAGCTTACTGCTTTGTTTATTTCCAGCAGCCAGATAAAACAACAGCCTATACAATTATCTGAGAAAAGTCAGCTTCAATAAAACCAAATTGTCACTTGACATAAATCTGGAAACAACGGAGTCTAGAGTCCTTTATATTACATCAATAAAAGTCACTGCCTCGCGACATTTTGTACAACACACAGAGACACCACCGTAAGACATAGCGCACACTATGCGACATGCGATTATGACAGCTCGGCGATTAGACGCAGCGACAGGCTGCGGCCAACATCTTTTGTTCAAACCTCCGCGTCGTTTGTTCAAACACTTGGCGTCGAGTTGGAGAGTCGCAACGACAGGCCATCGCAGCAATGAAGGACGGTGCACGCGTACCGTACACCCGACGACAGTCGCATACGACAGATCAGCATCAGTCGTCGCATGATAAGCAGCAAGGCACGTCTAACTAGAGGCTCCATATTCACCCACAGGATGAACAACACCACCGTTTCTCTCAAAAACCCATAGAAATGATTGCTTCCTGCGGGATGTCTGTCGAAATTACTAGTCGCAGGCGTGTCTCGCGTCACTTTGTACAACATAAAAAGACGCCACTAAACTATACTGAAGTGTCAAAGATCCGTGTCAAAAACGCACTTAAAAAAAAAGCAGCCAAGTGTGTGTCGGACTCGCACACGAAGGGTTCCGTACCACCGTATAATATTTAACAATACATATTTTTCATTGAATTTTATTTAATTTTATTGTGTGTGTTATGTTATAGCGGCGTAAAAGGATGCATCGTTGAGAGGTGAAACACGTGTCCATTTCTTACAGGGTTTTTTTTTTAAGACTCTTTAAATATAGTTAAGCGGAATAGGTTACTAAATAATTATCTACGTCTATTGTATTTTATAATGGAATTCCGCCAAGTCACGCCTGAATCAATTAACTATCTACGAAGTGACTAAACCTAACTTCTACACTACGTAGGGTCACAAATGTTGTTGAGATACTATAGTAAATTCTATTCTACGACAGAGGAGGAGCTCATGGCTAAGTAATGACAGCCACACGATCGATCGAAGGTTGAGCTACGCTGACCAAGGTCAGTCGCCGATGGGTGAGTACTGAGACTCCTCCGTGCCTCGAAATGCACTTTAAGCTGTTGGTCCCGGCTATCATCCATAGATCTTTGACAGTCCTTACGGGTAAGTCAGAAGCCCGAAAGTCTGACAACCCATCCATGGGTATCGTGTTACCTAGTAACTGGGTTGTGGAGGTCAGATAGGCAGTCACTCCATGTAAAATACTGGTATGCAGCTGCATCCAGTTAGACTGGAAGGCGAGCTCAACATAGTTGGGAAAAGACTAGGCAGATGACGGAGTAAATTCTATTCAATTCAAAATAGGCTTTCTTTACCTACAAATTTTTGATGCCGTGTTCTTTCCCCTTTTTTAATATACCTATAACTTGTACATATTATTATTATTTTAAAGTCTGTTAAATAAATCTGGCTTTAAGGCTGATAATTCCACAAATGAACCAATAACGTCTGTCTCGTAGCATGCAATGTAATTTCATTGGTTTCAGTGTGTTTGACATTTTCATTTTGTCTGACTTTGTTGTGATTGGACGGGATAATGTCGTGTGTGGTTTAAAATTTCGAATTGCATTTTTTGCTAGACTAATAAAATTGCAATAGTAGTTGTTTTTGGCTTACCTATTGGTGGTTTTTTCTTGAGGCGATTCGCACGAAAATTAATTTATTTGTAGACGAATCGATTTCTGGAGTTGTCTATTCGCTTACAAATGAGAATCGCTTATATTATATTATATAATCCAAGTGAGAATCGCCTCATTAAAAATGTCGATTCACTCGTTTCGGGCGAGTAAATTCGGGCGAATCACCAATAAGCGGGGTCTCGGGGTAAGAACCCCCTCTTACCCCGAGACCTTGATATGTAGGTCACTCACCCATCCACGGACCGACCGCGACTAGCATAGCTTAACCAGGTTGCTTTTGATTTAGCAATTGAATTATATGCATATAACTGTCAATTCTCCGTAGTTACTTAATTTAGAAAACCAAAATAAACAGGCGTCTTGAATAAAATCGACTTTTATTTCGTATTAAGCCTACTACGTACTGCTAAGAAAATGGTTTCGAGTCCATCATTCAACTACAAAATCGTGTTTTATGATTGGCCTGACATCGTTTAGGAACTTTTTCTTTGATCCATTTATAAAGCGTTTAACACTTGTTTATTTTCATGTTCTTTGAGCTTTATATTTACGACAGTAATAAAATATTTTCTACTTCTACTGTTAACGAAAAGTGTCAAAGTTGTTATTAAACTTGATTACTTTTTGTTTTTTACTCAAATAATAATTCAGTTTGGCGAAGTTGGACCAAACCTAATTTAGATCAAAGAAATAAATGTTGAATTTTGTAACTGACAACTTTTACAAAAATAGTTGTAGCAATTCAAAAAACACTGAAATACCGTACCGTAAGTAATTTGTGTACCTTTATACATTACAATGTTTTTTTCATACAGATTTCTCGTTCTTAAATTCCTCAAAAATGGTTCAACTACTATACCTACAGTGAAGGCTACCTGTGTCTAATTAACAAGCTACACCTAAACTCATACATAAACTCACGACCTTTTCCCATGGGGGTAGGCAGAAACTACAGAACGCCACCTGCTACGATATTTACAAACTCCTTTTGCCTCTTTAACGTTCATACATCAGGGGCTTAAGTCTACTAATTTATAAACGTTACAATGGTCTCTCAATGGTGACCTATTGACAAATTTGCTATACAAAAACTGTTAAAAACTCACCATTGAGAGATCATTGTAACGTTTATAAATTAGTAGACTTAGACCCCTGGGGCCTAAGTCTACTAATTTATAAACGTCACAATGGTGTCATAATGGTTAGTTTTTGACAGTTTTTGTATGGCAAATCTGTCAAACACTAACCATTATGACACCATTGTGAGGTTTATAAATTAGTAGACTCAGGCCCCTGGTCATACACGCACGCCGGACAAGCAAGCAACAAGCTACAATGACATTAAAAAAACCGCCCTTGTGCGATATTTGTAAAACATCTCACCAATGTACTATTTTTCGTTAAAACTTAAAACTACAAAAAGCAACTCACTTTGTCTCCGCTTCCTAGAGACTTAATAATACAAATAAAATATACAGTTTCCATGAAAAACTTGTTCCTCCAACAATATCTGCAGTCTAAGTTTACAGGTTTTTGTTTTTGACCTAGAAAAGGAACCTAAATTAGACAGCACGTGTCAGGTGTCATGAGCTGAGTGAGCTGTGACGCAATACCTTTCAAAATGATCTTGTTTTATTAAAATGCAAACCTTACAAGAACATGGAAAATACTAATTTACCACATAACATCACGCCAGTACCACACATCCACATTTCACCAGTTATGTTTTAAGTCCCATGTAATAGGGGGCAAGCTTATTGCCGTCAAACGACAAGACTCCAGACTCCGGGCTGCTACTGAGAAATTCCAGTTAGAAAAACCGAATAACACTTTGCCCGATCTAGGAATCGAACCCGGTCACTAGACCAACGAGGCAGTCAAGTCATTTAATTATTATTAACAAATTTGCTACTAATTGATTGAAAATATTAAAATTTGTCGATAACTTTGAAAAAAAAAAAAAAAAATTGTCTAATAAAAGGAAAATAACTTTCAGCTACATCCGGTTAGACTGGCAGCTGACCCCAACATAGTTGGGAAAAGGTTAGGCAGGTTGATTGATTGACTGATATGGAAAATATCGTGAGGAAAGTTTTGAGTATGAATGTGGATGGATAAATTGTGTGATAGATGATATGGCTAGAGGGAGTGACTACCGAGATGGTGACTAATAGCTAGAGCAAATTTGAAAAAACTTGAAAAAACTTTAATTTGTTTATTTCAAGAAAAAAATAAAAGTGTGTAGTCAAAAAAATTAAAAAAAACATACTTCGTCTAAGTAATGTAATTCTCTAAATGGTGTCAACTATCACCCCCTTAAAGCTTTGAATCCAGCTTTTAAACACCCTGTTTATTAAAAAGGTAGTAAATTAAATAAGTTTCTACAAATCTATTGACATTTTGAATGTTTCCTTCACTGCTAGATAGCATAAGCTTACCTTTCTAATCAGCCAAACAAACGAAAAGACAATTAGGTATAACAGTTACCCAAACACAGTATTATAGAAAAACCAACAAGAAAGCAGTTAAACACAAAGTTAATGAAACTCTTCAAATGCGTAGCTTTAATGTTCGTAACAATAAGGGATACAGTTAAAAGGTTTCCTGCATTTATTGCCTGCGGTCCACTCGATTACTTCGTTCAGACTAGTGTGGAGCGTACCGAGAATCTCTCGGCCTGAATTCTGGTTTCGGCCTTTAGTTGGCCGAATTTGAACTTTCAAAGGCCTTTTGATTTCATGCTAATACGGACGAGCCCATTCACGAGTGATACGTGGAAGCTGGGCCACATGCAAACGAGTATCGATTTATCGAATAGGTTGATTATTATAGGCTCTTGATGAGAAATTCAGACGAACCTGATGTTTTAGAGGTCAAATATATAACTAATATAGGTCAAAAATATACTTTTATTAGAATCTTAAATGTTTAGCAACTTCACAAAGTTTCAACGTCATAAAAAAATGTAGGTAGTTTATTTCCAGCCGATGGAAAAATAAAGTTGAACTCTGGTTTCGGCTTGATCGAAAAATATCTTAACGTTTTAAGGCCAACACTATTTTATACGGTGCTCATAAGATCGGAAACAAAGATTTGCTTTCAGCATAATACCGTGAAAGCGTGTTTCAAATTCGCTCGCAGTAATACGATTTGGCGAAAACCTTCAGATATTTTCCACCGAGTATGAAATATTCTTACAACATTTAATTTCATTCATTTGTAAGCAATTTTTAGCCGACTAAACGGCGAAGCCATAATCAAGGGTTATATTTTGTGCTATTCTTTCGTTAGAACAAATACCAAGATTTGTTATCCTTGAATATTTAGGAACTTATAAGTAAGTACTTAGTATTTGATGTTATGAGTGTTACCATACCATGGATGTCAAGAGGGAGAGCTTTGCAATTTACAAATATTAAAAAAAAAACTCAGTACGTTCCTACTTAGTTATTTTTTAAATTGCCTTTGGAGATGTCGACCTACTTTCCATAATACCAGATATAGGTATGAAACTTAACTAAATAAACAAGAGAAGCCAATATAATTCAATTCTAAATTTGAATTGCCGAAACCACCAAAGTTTTCAATTTAACGAGAAAACTTTATCATTCCCATGGAGAGAAGTTTACTGGATTTTTTGAAGCCTGACTTTGAATAACCGTAGTTATTCGTCAACTAGATGGCTGGATTTTTTGTAAAGATTAAGTTAATCGTGATGAGAGGAGAAGTATTGGGTTTAAGATAGGGGGCTTGGGGCTGAGACAGATTGATTATGGAAGGGCATCGACTGTATGCGGCTTCGCATATTAGATTATTATGTACCTACCTAAGCCCCGAAAAAGAGAGATGAGATGAGAGCAGTGGTGGCCCAGTGGTTACGGCCGCGATTTACGAGTTGTAGTCGTAGGTTCGAACCCTGATAAGCGCTTAACTTTATGTAAATTATTTCGTCACCACTGCTCTCAAAACGGCGCAGAATAACATCATGAGGAAGCCGGCATGTCCTAGAACCAACATTTCGAAGACCTGTGACATCTACTAACCCGCACTGGGCCCACTCCCTCTCACTGAGAGGAGAACTATATCCCAGCAGTGGGAACACTATAGGTTGATTATACTAAGAATTGATAAAAGAACGGGTTAAGAATTTATTTATAATATGTTTTTGATAGTTAATTGATTCAGGCGTGACTTGGCGGAAATCCATTATAAAATACAATAGATGTAGATATATTTAGTAACCTATTCTTTTCTTTTATTAATTGACTTGTAGCGAACTCGAACACGATGTGTTAACACGCCAAGCGATCGTCATCCTAAGGATGCCTCGTTGACAGGTGAAACACGTGTCGATTTCTTACAGGGTTTTTTATGACTCTTGAATAGTTAAGCGGAATAGGTACTTAACTAAATTTAACTACGTCTATTATATTTTATATGTTTTCGACATCGGTTTGTTTCACCAACGCAGAATATGTTCTGAGTAACTTATTATCGAGCAGATAATTTCAGCTCCATTTTTACATTTATCTGCTGGATGACACTAACCACAAAACATAAAAAACATAAAAAAACCAAACTTAATCTCCAAGGCCTGTTCAGTTTTCCAACACCAAGAACCCATTCTCCCCCGCAAAATTTGACCTAGAAAATCGCAAAAATACTTTCATGCTTTCATGTAATCCGTCTGAACTTTTCTAAACAAAACGGCGGTAAATGAAATATAAATAGACGAGCACGTGTAGTTAGTTTCGTGTTTTCGTGCCCGTAGGCTAAAAGGCTCTGAAGGCTACAGGAATAAGAGAAGTTACACACGTGACCACTCGGTAGTGAGCAAACTTTAAAGCATGATTTCCACCAAACGGCTCGCATCGCAACGGAACGGAACGGGTTCTTCATTCTTTAAACGATAAAATCATCAACACAACTTTCAAGTTCAAACTACCACTTGCGAGTACGTACCTGACCTTTCTGAAGAACATCCCCAATAAGGTCACTTTATAATTATGTCCTCCTAGGGCATCACCTCCCGGCGTTTACACACACATTTGCCTAAATACGTTTTGTTAGTCGACTTTCATTCATCCTCTCAACATTCCCAAACCATCTAACCATACTTTTAAATAGATTTAATACAGTGAAAAAATCGGTTTGTAGTAACAATATTGTCTGCAATAAAAGATCGTTCTGATCTTATTTGTATTCATATTATTGTTTTTCTTGCCTCGTTGGTCTAGTGATCGCAAGCGCTACTGCTGAGCATGAGGTCCTGGGTTCAATTCCCAGGTCGGACAAAGTTTTATTGGGTTTTCTCACTTCCACTTGGAATTTCTCAGTACCAGCCCGGAGTCTGGATTCGTGCCCGGTTGAGGACAATAGGCTAGCCCCTATTACATGGGACTTAAACATAACTGGCAAAATGTGGGTATACCTACTATGGGAACACCTCTGCCTTACCCTTCGGGGAAACAAGGAGTGATGTTATGTTAATGTTTAATAATTGTTTTTGTGTGTGTCAAACCCTCTTTCATTTTGTTATACTTATATGGCCTACAGATACTTTTTTTGTTTAGATAGGTAAATGAGATATGCGGTTGTTATACCTACATCAAAATCACCTGATTGTGAGCCAAAGTTTCTTTTATTAAAACTAAAGTAGCTAATATTTTTATCGTTTTCCCAACGGAAAATTAAACTTTCATCGCAAAATATTATTGCCCACGCTAAATCCCCAGGCGAATCTACAAATTATACCCACAGAGTTAGGAATCGCTTACTCATCGGTCCCATGATCTAAGTGAGTTGTGAGCGCATATGGGTCAAGCCAATTTAAATTGGCATTCCATAATTTTGCATGAATATATACGAGGAGCTTTGGATATTGAACGGTAGTTTTGGTAATCTATGGTTGTAGGTATAACGGGTGTAAAAAGATGCTTACCGAAGCCGAGAGTCACTTGTTCGTCATTTTTATATTTTAATTGTATTGGATAAGGAGCTTGTGGCTAAGTAATAACAGCCGCGCGGGTCGATCCATCAGGTTAAGCTGCGCTTGCCGGGATTGGTCCGTGGAAGGGTGACCATCTTTACACTCCTCCGTGCTTCGGAAAGCACGTTATGCCGTTAGTCCCGGCTGTCATACGTGGATCTTTGACAGTCGTTACGAGTCGTCAGAAGCCCGAAAGTCTGACAACCAGTCTTACCAAGGAGTATCGTATAACCCAGTTACTGGGTTGTGGAGGTCAGATATGCACTCGCTCCATGTGAAATACTGGTATTCAGCTGCATCCGGTTAGACTGGAAGCCGACCCCAACATGATTGGGAAAAGGCTAGGCAGAATGAAAATGAATTGTATTGGGTAAGGAAAGTTCCAACTTTCTTTAAAGTTTTTATAAGAAATCACGGATTTTAAATGAAGTAAGTTAATTTGAAGTACCTCCACGACCCCTGTACCGTCGCATGCACCCATAAGCACAATATTTTGCGCGCATTACATTGCGCACTGCCGTAAACAGTGATTTTTCACACCAAAAATCAAAGTTTCCCAGCAATTATTTTTTGCAATGTTACTTAGGCTCATGTACAGAATTCTTAGATGAGGGCTTTGTGAAGGGTCTATGTAGACCCTGTGAGTGTGCCAATGGCACAATTCTGTTTATTTAAAGTCAAAAGACTTTTAAAAATTAATTACTTATTGGTAGGTAATATCAGTCATAATCTATTTACAAAGATAGCACCAACGGCTTTTAAAATACTGTTTTAAGGGTCTCCGAAACGATCAATTGCCAAATGCAATTGGAGTGATTGACAATATGAATACAATTGCAATTGATTACAATTAATAAATTGCAATTGATTACAATTGATCAATTGCAATTGACCGTTTCGGGGACCCTGTACTTAGGAACCAAGCTAATTTGATGTTACCTCTTTCTATAACATGGGTGAAACAATTAAATACACAAAAAAAGGATTCAAACTTTTACCATCCTTAGTTTCGCGACGATGGTTTCCTCACAAACCCTGTAAAATAAAATCCTGAAGCAATACAAAACAATCCATAAATAAATCCTTACATAAATTCATTGTGCTTGTAATATTAAATTCGTTGCCTGCCCGGGTGTAGCAGAAATCGGATTACCACGGTCCAACGGATTAAGGCTGAAGTGGGCTTTGTCAACCTGAACATGCTACAAGTACAATCATAATTTGAAAAGGTATAGAAAAGTACACTTTTTTTATCTTTGCTGATATATTTGCCATTAATGTAGTTCTAGGTTTAGTTTTTGGTGTTAAAATGTAGGTTGAAACTTATGGTCGATTCTTTTTTTAACCTACTTTAGAAAGGAGGACGTTCTGTGTCGTCTGTATGTATTTTTTTGCATGTATGTTCGTCGATTTCTCCGTGATTACGGGGCCAATTTACGGGATTATTTTCATTTTTTAAGGAAGCTCACGCGGTTGTCCCATATTTATTTACTTTGCTTTGGAAACCTTTAAGGGGAGGCTCCCTAAATTTGATGTTAATTTGCATTAATATTCTGAAACAGTCACACATACAATCAAAATGGAATTTTAGTATATGATTCATTGGATCTTTTTCTTTCCATGTACAAGACAGTTACGTAATTGTAACATTTTCGCTCGATTCATTTTTTATTCAAAAATCATGTCTTTTTTAAAGATTATTACTTTTTTTTTCAAGATTGCTTGGCCTTTATGTCTAAAATAAATGTTAACAGTAAGAAAATATAGTTTACTATCCAGCCACAAGATATTTTTTCTCTAGATCAATTATTACTTTAGTTATAAACAAAATGGGTACACCGATGTCTAGTCCACCCCTTTGGGGAGTATGTAGAGTCGGCTAGTCACGTAAGTAGTTCAGCTAATGAGTATGACAGATAGACACAGTCATTTAATCAAACCTTTATAATCCCTAAAGTGTTGAAGAGGGTTAATTAAACGTGAACGTCACGTAAGTGTTGCGTTTGACACGCGTGAAACGAATTTCTTCATATCTATTTGATAAAAGTGCTGACTTTTTTGCATAAAAAAAACCTTTTGACCTAACATCAATTATTTAAATCGTTAGATTAGCCCTCAGCGTACTTATGTCGCGTAAACAGTATCTATACTGAGAAGAGTAAGCTCACACATTACGTATTCAAGGCGTTTCTATGACAACTGCGACATTATGTGTCAGAAGTGTCAAAAAGAGACAGAAACGCGACCATCTTTCGACGCAGCAGGGCGAATCTTACGATTTCAATCTTTGCCTACCTAATAGTTCATTTAAAATCTAAAAAATAAAATCTTATATAGGTCCTCAAAAATATTTTAAGTTCAAAAATAAAAAACTTTTTACAAAAAAAAACAACCGACTTCCAAAAAAAACACTAGAAAGTGAAAAATTACTTTAATTTCGGAAGTCGGTGTCTTTGGTTTTGAATTTTCGTTTTAAGCCACCGACTTCCGAAATTAAAGTAATTTTTCACTTTCTAGTGTTTTTTTTGGAAGTCCGTTGTTTTTTTTTGTAAAAAGTTTTTATTTTTCACTTTTTAGTTGTGGTACCTACCCCCTACTAGTTCGAATATCACGACCTGCTATGTAAATAACAGTGACAGGAAAATGTTAAAAGATCATCCATATAGGCTAAGTGGGAAAAATACGTATTAATGAAGCTAACTCAAAAAGTACTCAAGCTAAGTTAATAAAATTTATATGGGACCACCTTGAGAACATACCCTTTCAAACAAAAAAAGGATTTTCAAAATCCGTCCACAATTGACGGAAATATCGACGGACATACACAAAAAAAAAAAAAAAAAAAAACATACATACGCTACGAACATATAACCTCCTCCTTTTTGGAAGTCGGTTAAAAACGATGGACAATTTAACATCACAAGACATGCGATGTTAAATTGTTCATCGTTTTTATTTCAAGGGCCGCGATTTTATTCTTTTTCTGAAAGTATTGGAACAAAAGCTAAGTACGCAGGGTCTTGGAGTGACATTAGGGGCTCTCATCAAGTGTCATTCGTCATAAAAGTTCGAATACCTACCCTCGTTGTAACGGACGGACGAAGTGCGCGCTCTTTGAAGCTTCTACCTTAATTTTAATAAGTTTTTTCAAGAATTAAGGGTGAAGGAAACGAAAATGGCTGCAATGACTGTAGTTTTTTTTTAAGTAACTTTAACTTTTTCTGAAACATTTTTTTCCACTGGATTTTTAAGGGAATATTTAAATTATACTCTAATAACTTATTGACCTTCTAATGATGGATACTTTTTTAAATTAATGAACGTCAGTTGCTCTCAGTATCTAGTAACTAAGCTAGGGTATGGCGACCAGGTTACCGTAACTAAGTTGGGGCTTCCCCCACCAAATGGATTAGGTTAGGTTAGATTTGTGAGATTGTGACCAACCGCGCGTGAGCCGACCCCAAAAAAGGAATTCTACGGGACACAAAAAGCACCACAATCATTTAAATATCATTACAGTGTTCAATAATATTTTTAGGCGCGCTCATCATTGTTGTTCATTTAGTTAGCCGCAAGTTCTAAATAATAATAATAGATACTGTGAAAACAAACATGACGTGATTTCCTTACATTTGTATTCCGGTTATTACTGAAAACATTAATTAATTTATGAACAAGCACTTTTCTTGTGAAAACACAGCGCTCTGTATTCATGACACAAATTGGAACGATTTCTGGGAAAGACATTTAATAATGTGTCGGTAACTGAACCTTCATACAGAATGCGGTTTAAGTTTTTACCTAAAAACCAATGTTAATGGCCTAGAAACTCCATAGTTTTTAGCCCAAATTATTATCTATTTTAATTTTTTTCTCCTTTCTACATCTTGTCCATACGAAACTACCTTTTGGAAAGGGCGAATCGAATCAATTCTATTTTCTCGTTGAAATGTTGTCGTTCAAAAGCCTTCTTCAAATAAATCATTTGACTTTGACGATTTTTTTGAGCTTAAATCAGAACGACTTTGAAGCTTCACGTTACAGGAAGTGATGGACGCTAGTGAAGGCGCCAAACACATGGCAGAATTCTGGGCCCAGTCTATTTAGTTTGCTACCGAAAAAAAAAAAAAATCATCTGCATTGTTAAGGAAAAGTGTAAGATAATCGTATTGATATTTTTATTTTTTTTGTTTGGTAAAACTAATTTTGTACGCCTTACAAGGCAAAACATGTAGCCACCTCATAGTAATTATAAGACCTCCATACTGTACCTACTCATGGTTTACAAAAATAAATATTATCTTATCTTATCTTATCATTTTTATCAACATGAAACGTATATCAGTATATTTTTATATTGCCGAAACATTAATGATACATAATGGACTATGGAGACATAATTTTTGATAAAGATAATGTGAGCTCGGCACGAAATCCAATTAGTGTACATGTTACGAATCCCTCGCGTAACGGCACATTTTTTAAAGTATGTTTTACTGAACAGTGTTTTACATTATAAGTAGGTAGCAGATAAAGTGGGATGGTTTTAACGTAGTCATGGGTGTAAGCTTTCCAGTGGTCATCACCGACCCTCTCTATATTCGTGAGGATAGCTAACGTGCGTTTTTATAAGTCTGGCGCACATCACTGCGTCAGGGCATCGTATTTCAATTCAAGTGTAGAAATAGTATGTCTCAGTAAGATGGTTTTTTTCAACGCCGTGCGGCCCTCCCTGTCGTGCGCTAGGCTTTAATCATTAGAGGTTTGCGAGTATTATAGGCCTTCCCTAAATGTAACAGGCATGGATTTCTATTTGCCATACAAACAATCGGAAAAAACTGAACGTATATAAAATCTAATAAGGATTTAAATAAGTAAAAACTCCGAAGGACAAACATTTCATTCGCTTGCATACGCACCTTTTCATACCTAGTCTAATTTTCATCAGAAACCCAAATAGGATGTCGTCGTCCGCCAGGGCCATTGTCCCGAGGCATTGTTGACAGATATTGTAACCTTACTTTTATTACAGCCGACATCGCCTTTGTTGGGAACCTTGGTAGACCTTACCAAAGATACTTTTTAGGGTCCCGTACGTCCGGATGCAAAAACGAAATCCTTATAGGATCACTCGTTTTTCTGTCTGTCATAGCCAATTTACTCCAAATGTAAATTAAATTAAGGTAGGTAGGGTAGGTAGGGTAGGTAGGGTAGGTAGGGTAGGTAGGGTAGGTAGGGTAGGTAGGGTAGGTAGGGTAGGTAGGGTAGGTAGGGTAGGTAGGGTAGGTAGGGTAGGTAGGGTAGGTAGGGTAGGTAGGGTAGGTGGGTAGGTAGGTAGGTCCGCCGTAGATAAGTAGTTAGTGCTACCCGTGCGAAACCGGGGCAGGCAGTAGTAATAACGTCATAACTAATTCATTTTGTAATTACAGTGAACTAATTTATATTCAAGCACACACCATGTCCAATAAATTATTCTGACGTGAGCCAAACGAGCATTTACTTGTTACTATAATTTATTAATACTGATCAATATCGTTGCAGTCAGAGCATTAATATTACACGGTAACTTTCGTATATTGCCCGTGGTTCGACTGCGTAGTTCTACTAGGGTATTTTTCTTTTCGGTGGTTCACATTTTATTTACCCAGATAAGAAAAAACTACTGTTTTCGTAACAGCACGCCGTATTCCCCGAAGGGTTAGGCACAGGTGCATTTGCTTAATGCAGACATTCCGCCAGTTCTCGGACCTCATGCTCAGGCTCAGCAGTACCTACCGCTCGCAACCACAAGACCAACGACGGTTTTCACATTCAAACAATTGAGTGTGGAGGTTTTTTGTTTACTTCTTCCCCTCTAGCTGTTAAATAAGGGAAGCAATTATGGAAGGCATAATTCCTTCCATAATTGCTTCCCTTATTTATGGGTAAGGAAATTTTGCATTTTTTAAATTTTGGATTAGGTTTCCTTATTCAAGGTTAAATAGGGGATTAAAGTTTGTATGAAAGTGTATCATTTTCGCCGATGAGAAATATCCTCGGGCACATGGCTTGTTTCGTAATGAAAGGACAAAAAAAAACAAAAAATATCGTGTCATCTCTCCCGTTTGAAAGGAAGAAAATTAACAGAAAATCTGACGAACACACAAATACCTTCCGTCTCAGGTCTGATGGTATAATTTATACAGCATCAGTGCGCTGAATAGCCCGTGGATGCATTCAAGAGCTTTACCAACATCTTATGCGTCTCACACAACCAAATTCGAACCTTACTCCGTAGGCGTAAGGGTGTGGTGAGAGGTGTTAGTAAGGTTGTCTGTCGTGAAGCACATTTAACAAAGACATTGCTGGGTACGTGAGGGTAGATAACTATAAACAGGTCTAACTAGCTAGAGAACGTAACTGGCGTCGGTGTTACGTGGTTCTGATGTAGCATATTGTGATCTATGTTTAGCTTGTTTTTATCTGAGCTTTTTATAGGCATGTATTTAATCGAACCCCGAATAATTTCCATTTTGCTCCAAAATATATTATTTTATAACGATCGCGCCTCTTTTATTGAACCTCACATAATTACCGTTTCAGAATATGCAAAAAATAAATGTATAAACATGAATTTGAATCTTAGCATATTAATAATCAAATGGTCTTCTAAACAATCTCAATCAATTTCACATTTCTTTCAGATAATAAACCTTCTGATCGACGCTATAGTTAATACAAATTCAGTACTATATCAGCAGGCAATATGTTCTTGAAATCATATAAAAATAAAATGCAAAATTACAAAGATTTAAATCGTAGATTTGCCCTGCCGCGTCAAAAGATGGTTGCGTTTCAGTTCCATTTTGACACCCCTGAGCACACACACAGTGCGCAGAGACTTTGACTTGATTGTCATGGAAACGCCATTGTTAGTGTGCGAGCTCGCTCTCGGTGAGAGCAAATCTACGATTTAAATCGTTTCAAAATTATACTTAAATAACTTAAAACATCTTTTTCTCTTGTTCTTACGTTTTGTCAATCAACAAACTTAATTAACATCGAAACCACATAAACACTTAGAGGTCTAAATAAAAAGTATTGATATAATATTTAATTAATCACCTAGGCTTTCAGGATTTTCTCAGACCCGTGTATCAGGCACCTTTGGAGGTATATAATATAATATGCCTATATATTAGAACAAACAAACTGGCAAACTTTTCTGTATCTAATTTATTGTGAAAAGTATACCTTTATAATACGAAGGTTCGCCTACGAAACATATAATCATGATTTATTAACAAACTTTTAAAATTCCAGGTATTAAACTGCAAACTAATTTATCAGATACTTCAAGGGAATTGTAATAAAAAAGGAGAAAATTACATTTCTGACTGTCTGCAATAAGTTTCAGCCAATGAATACTATTTTGTATTCGAAAAGTTTAAGTTTTTACCTTACCACTTAACATTTACCTATACGCACGAGTAAGTAAGTAAATTATACGAAATTATTGAGCGAGGAGTATTTTCCATTATTCGTATACAAAATAATGTGACTTCATTAGACTACGCATTCTGTGCACGTAAAATGTTAATTTGATAAGTAATGTCTGCGACGGTTTACATACACATTGCTACTGGGATTGGCCAAGCATGTGAAAAAACATAGGTAACTACAAATAGCGTGCGCTAACCCAAAAAGCTTTAGGGCCGAAACTGCGTTAAGCGGACGCCCGCGCGGTTCTATACAAAAGTGCTCCGCGCGGGTCACCCGCAGCAGCACTTTTGTATAGAACCGCGCGGGCGTCCGCTTAACGCAGTTTCGACCCTAACAGACATTAAGTGCTCATATAAAAATGTTTAATGTTAAAGTCATACGAGCAGCAGAGGCAGGCACTGCAGCCGTGTACACTTGTCAACGGGAGCACTCATGCTGGGGCCACATTGTCGCAGTAAGGCGAACTACACGTCGCACACCGCTCGACGCCTCGCTAAGTAAAAGAGAGCGCTCGAAGTGTAGTTCGCTTTATCGCGACAATGTTGTCGTAGCATCACTGATGCTACGACAACTTAATGGTCAATTCGATTAAGGCGGCGATAACCGATTTTTAATGATTTTATACCTACTGAGTATCACGTCTAAATGAGCAGTGTTCATGATAATTATTATGTTATATTAGGGCATTTCCCTAATAACTCTCTCTATCTGCCAATATTTTAGATTATGTTTTTATTTCATAGTGTAATTAATTTGTAAAATTATGTTTAACGCGGATAAAAAACTGAGAATTACGCAAAAACTGTCAAGCTTATTTTTCTGAAACCTTCACCGTTGAACTTTACACTTTGTTCCTCATACCTCTATAAACCTTTTAGACAAAGTTAAAATGTCTCAAAGATAATTAAATTATTTATATTTTAGTATAAGTGTATTATTAAAATACCTTTTCTTTTCTGTACTTAAAATAAATTAATAATGCGTCTAATTTGGGACAGCGAGTTGCGTAAGCTCAGCACAGAACACGCAAGCTAAGCACTCAAGGCCATTGGCATATATCTGCGTCTAAAATGGCATGCTCTTGATTCCGACGGAGCTATTTTTCGTCTTGTTTCTATCACATTGACATTAGGACCCTCAAACCTAAAAAAAATCAGATTTCAGGCCATCTCAACATAGCTTTCACTTTGTTGGTCCAGTGAGCCATTTTTATAAATATGCCTAACGCAAAAACTTCCATTTTAGGTACCTACATGTTATCTTAAAGAAGTTTCTTTTGTAAGATCTAACAGGGTCCCCAACAAAGGCGATGTCGGGTGTAATAAATGTAAGGTTACAATATCTGTCAACAATGCCTCGGGACGTACAGAATGAGGCGGACGAAGACATCCTATTTGGGTCTCTGATGGAAATTAGAATAGGTATGAAAAGGTACCTATGCAGGCGAATAAAATGTTTGTCCCTCGGAGTTTTTTCCTTGTTAAGCAAAACTACGCTCGGGTTGGTCCGTGGATGGGCGACTATCTTTACATATCGAGACTCCGCCGTGCCTCGGAAAGTAGGTACGTTAAGCCGTTCTGTCCCGGCTGTCATTTACGGGTCTGGTTACGAGTCGTCAGAAGCCCGAAAGTCTGACAACCAGTCTTACCAAGGAGTATCTTATTACCCCGTTACTGGGTTGTGGAGGTCAGATAGGCAGTCGCTTACTTACACAAATATTCATTTATCATCACTTTCGTACTTTACTATCCACAACACCCACTACTACAAGCGGGACGCACTTTTATTGATGAAAATGACTTTCATGTTGAAATACATATTTACGTAAGTGCTCTTATACACGAGCGGCACGCGCCTGTGTGTTTGAGCATGTCTGCCGGTGACGCGTGTCACTCGTGTATTTGAGCATGAACTGAAAATACTTTAAACTAAACGTAAGTGTAGTAACACATAAATTATCAGTATAGTAACTCGGTTTCCATTATGGTCGCAAGATTTTTGTAAAAATGTATTTCTCAACTTACATTATTATAGTAGGTATAAGTTTTTCTCTCTAAGTAAATGGACAAACATGGATATAAAAGAGGTTCTGTAACTGACAGACTGGAGAATTTGTATGGAGCACCTGAGATGGAGTCAAATATTTTATGTTATTCAGTCACAAAATATTTTACGTAGGTATCTTTATGCTGAGGGTCTTATTTTTGTATTTGTAGGCATTCGAAAGGTAAGTATTAAAAACATTGATTAGTATTACATCCTTTTAATTATGATACTTAATGTCAATCAAGAAAAATTGCTCTGCAATTGCACAGCATCCCGTTTGCCAAATCTAATCATTTATTCATTTGAATGCCGACGTCTTTCGACACGACTGTGAAACGAAAAAAGGAGGGTTATGTGTTTGACCTGTTTGTATTTTCAGAATGTGAATACTTATGTTTGTTCTATAAACCGGTTTATGTCAAACGTTTACAGTCTGGTTCCCCCATTTTATAGTTACAAAATACACAGGTACACAGCTGTTAGCTGTCGTTTCAAAGAAAACAAGTTTTCCTCCACAAAATATCATTCCCTCGAGGACGATTCATGTTTCGCTCGTTTCAGGTTTAAAGCTTTAAGTTTAAAGAACATCGGTCTGTGGTTCCCTGGATGCTGTAGCAAAATCTAACCACATTCAGACCGCAGCGTCTCTCGTTTATTTGAATTCCACAGGGAAAAGTAATTTAGATCCGTTTTTCATCTCGCTTGCATGTCCTTTTTCATTTAGCACGGTAGGGTTAAATCCGTTTCGTGTTACAGAGTACAAAGGAGTACTTTTATGGTTTTAGAAAGGACGTAGATACGCACTTATTTGTTTACGCTTTTATGCAAAACTTGGTGACATTATTCTTTTGGTAAACATTTTAGGGCTTTCTGTGATTTATGTTCTTAAGTTACACACGGTGATAGGGTGCTTTTTTATCTGAGCAGTAGGGGTAAATCCAAATACATAAAAAATGCGAGAAAACTATCTTAGGAAAGATTAGGAATTAAAAAAAAAATTGGCATGCCCACTTAGCTTTTATTCAAGTGTGAGTTGTCCATAAAAGTGACAAAAACCTAAGTACCAATATTTATTCATGCGTTTCGACTCCTTTTCATGTTTAAAATATCATTTCATTCATTGTAGCGGAAGAACAGAAGAAAGTACAGCAGAAGTGAGTATTATAATATATATTATATATAATATTTTTTCGTAAGTATTTGTTTAATTACGGTACAGGTGTCGAAGATTTTTTTTACTTCTACGACTAAGGTTACCGCTATCTGGGTAACCCAAGAAGAATAAGCATGTTACCTCTTTTTGGCTAACGTTTTAATACCGGTTACACACACAGACGATGCGCGCGCTTTGACTAATGCGGACGGCACGTGTAAGATAGAGGTAATTTTTATTTCGCTTACCGGTATTAATACTGGTTGTATTCAATTTAAGGTAACCTTTAAAAATACCTATGACAAATATAAATGTTGTAACCGAAGAATACCCGCATTGATATATTTTTAGAAAATGAAACCGATTTCGTTTCTTATAAAACGCGAAAGATATCATTAATATCAAGTACCTAAAAGACAAATTACGAGCAAGAATTTTCGCACAATATTTTATAAGCCTAGATTCCATGAAAACACTTCCTACACGAGGGTGTGCTAAAACCGACGTGTGAAAACAAACCGAGGCTGTGGAGCAAAATAAACATGGACCTAATACTTCGCCCAAAGAAAATATATTATGTTTATGTCAAGATTACACTGGAGACGTGTCCAGACCTTTATTTGTACCTAAAGGCTACTTCCAAACTGAATGAATTTTTTTATTCATTTCACAGTTAGGTAAACCTAAGATTTCTGGCCTTTTAAGAGCAGTTGGGGACTCCTACCTATGCATAGCTAGCTAGAAATTCTTGGATTATAAGTCAGAAATTTTCTTCTTCAGGATACTTCCTTATCAATATTATACTTTCTATTCGTCGCTACTTTTCATCCCTGGATATTTGTATAAAAAACATATGAAATACAAAATACACCGACATAATATATAATAAACACCAGGCATTCTAAATCCTAGTTCACAATAACAATATTTTATAACAGCATGACCCTGATAAAATCAATTTCCGAAACATTGTCGATTTTCATCAATAACCCATTACATCAGTATCAATCACAAAACGACCAATCACGAAACAGTAATTATCACAAATTACTGCAATATCGCTTCGTCATATCCTCTAAAACATTACTTATCGTTCATGGGCTAGAAAGAGCTATTATTCTCCCGTTAGCTCCACTCTTTATGACGAACATTCCATGAAATATCTTATTTTGTTACCTCGAAAAACGTAAACAAAGTAATTTCTTTTACTCGATAAAAAGTATACAGACTGTTCGGCTACTGCTACGGTAGACGGAGAAGAACGGTGCTACGAAAAAGTGGTGTAACCACAGAGTAAACAGGGTACAGAAGGCCAGACAACGAGCTAAAACGCACGCACACACCCACGCTTTACGTACAGAGAGTGCAGGCACAATCGGGTCTGGCATTCGTTTGAGATCGCCGTAAAGCCGATATCTGATGCTTCTCACTCCAGTGAATGGTTAACTCGAGTGAAGGTTTATTTTGGTATTATTCCATGTTTACACGTCACCGACAAAATTCTATAGGAATTAAAGTTCGTCTGCTTCTTTCATTAAATTCTTCGATCATTCGGTAGGCGAGTGAAAGATGCCGAGTGCCGAAAATCAATCGTTGGACCGGTTCACAAAATGAATTCATTTTTAATTATTGAACTATTTTGTGTCCAGAAATTCCCCTTCGCGTGAATGGTGCCAAATAAATATCAAAAATGATCGAAATTATAAGCGTGTGTGTCTGTTTTATGAAGCTGGCCCTCTGTACCTATCTACTCTGTGGTTCGACGGCTTTTCGAGGCACCGTTTTTCTCCGTCTACCGTCATCCAGGTTTTAGTGGTAAAGTTCGGTGTTTTGCGGAATACAAAGACTTGGGTAAGTAAGTTATTTATTTATGTGGGTTTGCCGATGTATTTTTTCAAAATATGTTTCTTTTTAATCTATACTTATAATAAATCTGTAGAAGTGAAAATTCTGTACATTGAAAATATCAAAAAAATAAATGGCAGGGGGTGTTACTAGACCGACACCGAACCCAAAAATTGGATTAAATTTTTTTTTGTCTGTCTGTCTGTCTGTCTGTCTGTCTGTCTGTTTGTTCAGGCATCACGCAAAAACTACCGGTTCGATTACGATGAAACTTGGTATAATTATTTTTTAATATCCTGGGCACCACACTGGGTACTTTTTATCCCGGAAAAGTATCCTATCCTACGGTTGGGGGGTGTCAAAGTTTGTATGAAAGAATTTTAACGCGCTGTCCGATTAACTCGAAACTCAATATCTATACTTAAATCCAAAAATCAAGAATAACGTGTATCAGGATTTTTCGAAATTCAACCCCCAAGGGGGTAAAATAAGGGATGAAAGTTTGTATGAAAATCTTATTCTTTGAGGTAATAAACATGAAACTTCGCACGAATAGTTATCTAAATAAATTATAAAGTTTGTAGTTTTTTGTTTTTCTAAATTACCCCCTAAAGGGGGATTGGGGGGTGTCAGTGTTTGTATGGAAGAATTTTAACGCGCTGTCCGATGAACTCGAAACTCAATATTTATACTTAAAACCCATGGGGATGTATGGGGTAATTTCCGACACTCACGCGGGCGAAGCCGCGGGCAGCAGCTAGTATTTAATAAACAAATAAAGTATACTCAAAAACAATATATTCTGTAATCATTATTCGAATTGCTACTTGAATACATTCGTCAAAGTAATTAAGAACCTTCTTCCAATCTTTGTGAAAGCTTGATGAATTGGTATAATTTAAATGAAAAAGTAACGCAAAAATGTAAAGTGATTTCTGGCCTAATTCTTTTAACAGATTCTTGGCATTTTTCTTTTTGTTTAAAACGAAAACGATAATTAATGGGCACTTTGAGCTCAGATTAATTGAAGGGAGATTTTAATTTGTTTCTTTCTGTAAAATACTAGGTAAATTCTCAGTCAGAATTTAATAATTTGTAATTATTGGACATTCGTATTTGGGTAATCGTATGTAATTTCGAATAAGTAATTAAATTCTGACTGAGAAATTAGTTGGACATTCATGGATGGCGTACGCCAAGTACTCGCTTTGTCGTGGATTTGCGGACACCGGCCTATCTTTCTAATACTAATGCGATTCGTGGATGCCCCCCATAAAATTTCAACAATAACTAATATAAAACTGGGTGTTTTAATAGAGTGGCAAACAGTGTCCGACCTCGGAGATCAATTAGCTAATTTCTTAAAACGATTAGGTCTGGCAAATAGAAATAAAAGGCAAGCTCCAAACAGGTAGTGTTTAACTACATTTAGCCACGAATAGGGCTCTTCAGACGAAGTTATTTCATTTTTTAACGTTATTGTATCAGGGAACCGATCACTTTTCCGAATTCTTTTTGTTCGAATTTGTATTTACCGAAAATTATTTTTAGATCATCGAAGTCATGTGTCATAGGTATTATTTTACCAAGCTATATTTCGCCGATTTATAAAATAACTTTTTGCTATTAGCCGAAGCCTCTTTTGAACTTTTTTCATTTACAAAATGATTTATTTGCCATACACTACATCATTTGTCTACATTATTTGTCATCATTTGTTTTTGTCTTTCATTATACTACATCGAAAGACCTAAATATCAAAGTACAGAGTATCGAATGTCTTAAATATTATGAGAAAATTTAGAATGCAAGAGCGAGCGAAGCGTGACCTGCGTGGTTAATTTTTTTGAAACCACCCGGAATAGTTGCCATTCAGAAGTATTGAATGTTGATATTTTGAACTTACATATTTATTATGACAATGACTATCGACATTTTTAATCATTCGACGAATGTTATTTCGGTTAGGTGTACCTTGAAAAGTTTTAGGTGAGATGAAATTTGGTCAAATATTTTATTTTTAACTTATGATAATATATGTTGCCATTTTGACAGGAAATTTTGTCTGTCAGGTCAGCTAGTTGATAATAATTATTGTAAGTCAAAAACTTTGACACCGTCATGTTACGTTAGGCTACGAGAAACATCAGCGTTTCAGTAGGATTTTCTACCAAAATTTATGGACTCCGAGCTATTAAAAGCCTGTTTCTTTCAATTTTTTTTTTTTTTTAATCGTTGCTCCACACTAGGAAGTTAAAAGAAATAGGTGTAGGTATACCAAAATTAAAATAATAAATCAAAGGTTTACATTTGAATTTTTATTTGTGAAACGTTATGTAATGACTCCTTAACGAGAGGGCTTTAAATTTTAATCCGAACCCGTTTTTTTCGGAGAAAATAATTCGATGGTCGGAGTTACGTTGGTGGATTATGATTCTATTTAATTGGGTCTATAGATACTGGGGTTTCAAAGCAATCATTCGAGATTAACGGAGGGATTATTTTGTGTATCTTTGTGGGGTTTGTGCAGTGGACAAAGGGTTTTTCATAATTAAATTATTACGCTACTACTAAGCATGGGTCCTGGGTTCGATTCCCGGGTCGGGCAGTGATAATGGAATTTCCCAGTAGCAGCCCGGAGCCTGGATTTGTGCCCGATTGATGGCAATAGGCTCGCCCCTTATGACATGGGACTTAAACAAAACTGGCAAAATGTGGGTTTATTATAGCTACACCTCTGCCTATAACCGAACGGGGAATATTATAGGCGTAATGTTATGTTATGTAACTAATTTTTATCTTTAACGTGTCATTTGGTGTAGAAAGATACCTTACTCATGGTGCTAGCAGGCCCTGGGAAATAACTTGCCTAATTATTAGATGATCACCCATCCATGGACCGACCTAGGCAACCGTAGCTTAACCTTCCGTCAACCCGTGCGACTACTGATATTAAATCACTAGCGCTATCGCTCAGAATAGCACAAGATATAAAAGCTCACTGTTCGGAGTTCAACGTATCATATGATCCAGCTCCAGTATGACGTCACACAGGTTAAATGTCATTCGTGACGTAACGGGAGGGTAACCTAGATGCGGTTCGTAACCTATTGATACAGTTTGCGAGTATCGAGTTGATACAACTTTTAATAGTTCCCCGGGCTGGTTGAGAGTTAGTTATAAACGGTTTTAGTTCTAACTGAAAATTAAGGTATCTAAAAAAAATACAGAGCTCCTATGGTGTAACTTTTCATACACGAAATCTCGGGGTCATTGTACTGGAACATAGCTGTTCCCTACATTTGACGAGCTATCCGAACTTATAATGTAGGGAACTGCTTTTTTCGCGATTTCAGGGTTGGTCCCATACTGAAAGTTCATAATGATGAGTACAATGACCCCTTAAGAAATTTCGTGTATGAAAAGATAGGTGAACATTACACTTCATTTCAGATTCCCATTCAAATACATAGCTGCATAGGTATGTTGCACTTTTAAAACCATTTTTCATTGGATACAAAGCACTATCTGCAGGGTCAAAATAAATTGACTAGCGAAACTCCGCAAACATGTAGGGGATCGACATCTTAACATTTTCTTCTTCTTTTTCGTGTGTTTAGTGAATAACCTAGTGTCAGAGTTTCTATGCCGCCCATGGGCCTCTGACTTGGCTTCACGTACCGTCAAGAAATATCTCTCAGGCATGCCGGTTTTCCTCACGGTGTTTTCCTTCACCGTTTTTGACGCAAGCAGTGATAGCGTAGTGGTGTGACATCTTAACATGATAAAATATACAATAAATTAATTTGATGATTCTTTGTGGCCCTCCTCTGCTCCTGAAAAATCGATATTTATTTATTATATAAGTTATTCTAGTGGTCGCAAGCGCTGTCCTGATGCCACCCAGGTCGGGCAAATGTTACTGGATTTTCCAGGAATTACTTAGTAGCAGCCCGGAGGCTAGATTCGTGCCCGGTTGATGGCAATAGGCTCGCCCTCTATTACATGGACTGAAACATAACTGGCAAAATGTGGGTGTAACTATAGGTACCTACACCTCTGTCTTACCCTTCGGGGATTATAGGGGTGATGTAATATTACGTCATGTTTACTGTGATGACATTCACGATGCTATTTTCAGAACATGAAATACCTATGACATAACCAGTTGTTCGAAAATTAAAAATGTGCCCATTGCTCTTTGACTTTGTCAGATGTTGCTTCTTTTTATTATTAATTATTCGAAATTATATTATTTATTTTATTTATTTTATGTATTCAATCACTTATTATTTTAGTGGACGAGCTTAGTTATTTATAAATGTCTATGTTGCTTCTTTTAGTGTACATATTGTGCAAATATTTCGACACAAATGTATTTTTTTTATGAAATAAATAACTTGAACTTGAACTTGAATATATCCGAATTATAATAAATTCACGTTGTGAATACAGATGTCGTAAAGGCTGGGTTCTCCGGCTATCCTTACAACACCCGACATCCAATAAGAATTTCTGGAATACATGAAAACATCCCTCCCTGAAGAGAGGAGGTTCCTAGCAGGGGGAACCTTACAGGCTGATTATGCTTTTGCTATGGAATTTTTTTTTGGAAAAAATGCTTTGAAAAAAATACTTGGATAAAATACTTGGAAAAAAAACTTGGAAAAAAACTTGGAAAATCTTTTGAATAATGATTAGGTACGATAATGTCATTTAAGTATATATATTTAATATTATAACGAATGTAGATTATAAGATGAAGGTTGTGGAGGTCAGATAGGCAGTCGCTCCATGTAAAATACTGGTATTCAGCTGCATCCGGTTAGACTGGAAGCCGACCCCAACATGGTTGGGAAAAGGCTAGGCAGAATGTAGATTATAACCTTCACCTTGACCTTTCATCTTATAATCTTTGTCGAATAAACATCACACGTCACTTTTGGTAAGGCAGGTTCCAAAACAGATTAATTAAGCAATAGGCACCGAAATTATTATTTTTCTGCACCATAGCTAACCGTAACTGTAACCTTTGATAGCATGAAATGTTACGCATTTCTATCTAGGGTCTCAATCCGTTTATCAGCTAATGAGATAAAAAAGAAGCAGCCAAGTCCGAGTCGGACTCGAACACGAACGGTTGCGTACCACCGTACAATATTTAACATTTCTTTAACACGTTTCCTGTAAAAAATTCAAGGAGGTCCCCTTTAATTATTTACTTTATTTTATTTATTGTTATAGCGGCCATGGTAGTACACACTCTGTTAAAATTTCAAGTGTCTCTCTATTACGGTTCAAAAGACAATTCGATTCAGTAAATTCAGTGACAGATGGACGGAGAGCGGAGCCTTAGTAATATGGTCCCGTTGGCACTCTTTGGGTACGGTACCCTAAAAATCAACCTCTTTGACATAAAATGAACTGGTTTTTTTTTTGTAATTTGGATCAATCTCAATCCTGAAGACCTCATGATATCGGCAAAAAAGCGGATATAATCGATTGACCCAGTTTACAGAAAACGGCGTTGTGATTAATATTGAGAACTGGACTTTTAAAAGGAGTTCTTCGTAAATGAAAAATGATTGTTTTGTAAACAAAAATGCAAAAAATCGCTGGTTAGTTCATATTCAGTAAATACGTAATATTTATTTTATCAAAACTGAAAATGCTTTATTACAAAACAAGGTTTATTTGACACCGGTCTATTGGTTATTGGTTTATTTGCCATTGGTTTTTTTTTAGCTCCGAACTTTTTTTGACAAAGTTAAAGTTCTAATTACAAAAACTGACGCTAAACCCTAGTCTAAATAGTCAATTTTATATTATAGTAGATTATTCATCTAGGGGATAAATCAGTGTCTTATGTTACGGGCGCTATATTGAATCCCGAGTGTATTCAACGATTCTAGTTCTCCCAAGTGTATAAATAAAGTTTTCGTTAAGGTTCTAAATTCAAGTCACATTATTGACTAGCGGGTTATAATGAAATTCAGTGCCTACAATATTATTGCCTGGCTAGACCCTATGGTTTGCATTATCGACCAGGTGGTGTGAAAAGACTTATTACTTTATGTCGTATAAAACACAATATCTGGAACGAAAATTTCGGCTAGGTCTAAAGTTAACTCTTTTGTAGTGCGACGGAAAGTATGTATTAGCATCATAAGCCAATCTGGCTATTGTCTGTATTTAAAGCACACTTAGCTGTATGATGTACGACATTCAGACGAGAAAAAAAATCCACGGGAAGCTGGTTAATAACTTTTTGTTCCGTTTTATTTTATTAATTTATTTTTATTCAAAAGGAACAACAAACAGCTACAATAAAACAAGAAATACACAAACCTATAGACAATATTTCAGCCCACAACACTGCTTCCCGTCAGTCAAACCTTCAGAATCGTAATTGAAATCTCGTTGTTCTACAAAGCTAGCCATCAAATTCAATTTACCAGAATGTAGCTCGCACATGGTTGCACTATCAATCAACAATCGTTTCTGCTCCAATTTTCGGACACGGTGCCAAATACCGGACACAAACTGGAAGCTCTTTGACATATCTAGGAATAGATCCTGATTCTATCTGCACAATTCCAAAGGAATGACAACCTCCTTTGGAATTGTCCGATAATCGAACACGTATATCGGTAGTCATTTGTATTTTTTTATTTTATTTCTGTGATTCCATTTGTGCCTGGTTGCTGGCTCACCCCTATGGGAAATGGGACTGGTGAAATGTGGGTACATGTCTGTTCAACCCTTCGGGGAAATAAGGCGTGATGTTATGTTCTGTAATCTATGGAATGATTCATAGTTATGAGAATATAAATCAAGATTTTAATAAAGTTTTACACAACACAATTCGAGTTGTCTTTAAACTTTTAAATTAATATTAAACTGCACCCAAATTGCGTAACATATACGATCAATCACAATCTGAATAATTTGTAGGATATTGCTAATCTATTGCTTCATGATGTTCGAAAAAATCCATTGCTTCATATTATTATGTATTTCGGGGTTCGTAACTAAATAATAACAGCCGGACGGGTCGATCGAAAATTAAAGCTACGCTTGCCGCGGTCGGTTTTTGGATGGATGACCATCCATTACATATCGGATCCTCTCTATGCCTCGGAAAACACGTTAAGCCGTTGGTCCCGGCTGTCATTCGTAGATTTTTCAGTCGTTACGGTTAGTCAGAAGCCCTAAAGTCTGACAACCGGGTTTACCAAGGGGTATCGTGTTACACAGTAACTGGGTTGTGAAGGTCAGATAGATAGTCGCTCCATGTAAAATACTGGTACACCCGGTTATTCTGGAAGCCGACCCCAACATAGTTGAAAAAGGGAAGGCAGATTGATTGTATGATGAACCTATTTATTACCAGGTTTTAGTAATTCCAAAATTTAGAGTCGGTTTATAAAAATCGTTCTGATAGTAGTATACTTAACCTTATAATGGGACTTTTCCTTTTTCGTCATGGCACATAATGTTAACTTTTCTCACCTTGTTTCCTAAAAGCCAACAATTCAATATGTCGTATTCGTAACTGGTTTTGACATTCACGTAAAAACTACCCTTTTTAGGTCCCAAAAACACTTACTTACTCGATTTATTTTAAAAACTATTAGGAATAAAAACTTTTGGACCCGGATTATATAAGGTTTTATTTCTAGTAAAACGGGTTCTCGTTACCTATAGGTATGAAAGTGAAAAGAATCCACGAATAAATTTTCCCAGTCTATACGAGGGGTATATAAAAGATATGACTTCTAAATAAAAAGTTGACCTCGTAGACCGTCTTAAAATACTTGGGCCTAAATATTGTTAAAGTTTTGTGTCATGTAAAATACTGGTATTCAGCTGCATAGGTGAACATGGAAGCCGACCCCAACATAGTTAGTAAAAGGCCTGGCCGATGATGAGATGAAGAGGAATCCATCGAAAAGGTACCATATAGGTATAGGTAACCATATAGGTTTTCGATGTACAAATCCATCAAAAAAATATTTGCTGAAAATTGTGTCTTGTCAGCAACTGCTGTAAGTATTTTAGTGTCCACTTAAAGCCGTCTTAACTGTTTATAAATGCATTATATTTTCTTCTAGTTCTAATCGTAATTGGATGCGATAGGGTTGACGTAATCGCAAAGTGAAGGCGGCGGGGTTGATAAGGCGACGTCTACACGACTTGAACCCTTTTAAGTTATGACAGTATAGCCATATTGCACGTCGTACGAAATTATTAATTTCTCATCGTCGCTTTTTCTTGAGAAAAAGTGGGTTAAATCTGAAAGCCTCACATGGTGTTTTCTTTTATGTACCTTATGCAAAGATTTTAATCGCAAAAGCTCATTTTCATTGGTCGATAGGGCTCTTATGCGGAGTGCGGGCGATTTCTGTAATGCATGCCATAGCACGCGTGCAGGGCACAGTTTTCTTTAGTCGATAGCCCGCATGTGGGATACTGGAGATTTATGTAAAGCATGCTATAGGTAGGGCCCGTATTGGGGGAACCGTTTTCCTTAGTCAATAGGGAATGATTGCAGTATACGTATATAGGAGAACCTGCACCACACGTTTAGCACTTGCTTTGAAGGCTCATTTTCATTGTGTGTGAGTCTCCACACGTTGTACCGACCGATGAACTCCATTAGTTACTACGCCTGCTACGAGGA
Organism: Eupsilia transversa; assembly: GCA_914767815.1. Taxonomy (NCBI): domain Eukaryota; kingdom Metazoa; phylum Arthropoda; class Insecta; order Lepidoptera; family Noctuidae; genus Eupsilia; species Eupsilia transversa. The sequence continues at coordinate 5,934,380 of OU611893.1, read as the reverse complement.
TTCCCCGTGCGGTGTACCGACCGAGTTATCGACTAATGAAAATGAACCATTAGATTCACTCGACCGCCTCAAAAATGGTCACGTTTCTGTTTTCTTGAACATGACATTTGATCATATTGTCTCGTGCATACAGAAAATCATATCTATCATTCCATGTGGGTTGTGTAGGCTCACTCTTTTCAGTATGGACACTTTCACGCGACCTAGTACGTGAGGGTGAATTTTACTATATAAATCTGTGACCCTTTTTTCTTTTCTATTACGAATTCATAATCCCAGTATTGGTAAGAAAAGAAGGGAGGGAGGGCGCCGAACTATGGGTTGGGGCGCAAATTGAATGAGGAATAGTTATATACTATTAATACAGCAGTGGACCGTGATGGGCCGAGTTGATTGATTAACTGAAAAAAAGCGAAGACTCAAAGAAGATAACTATTCCAAAAATGTCTTGAAATTACGTTGTTTGAACATAAAACCCAAAAAAACATACGCAATATTGTATTACAAAGTTCTGGTAGCAGGTATAAGCGAAACTGTAAATCATTTCAAATCTAGATTGAAACCTAACAACCGTCTAGATTTCCAGACAGCCTACGTTTTGTAGACAAACCTGTTAAGAGTTTGTTTATTGGCTATCACATATTATTATGAAAAACTACACAATCATGTCTACGTCTCGACACGGCTATTCTAGACAGGCAGAACGTGCCTAGAACCTATAAATGAAACTTTACGATTTTCGTTTTCGACCAAAATAGCGCTTTTCTACAAATTACTACGATGGCTATGATAGGTATACCTATTCATCGGTAGAATCGTATATAGTTTTCTGCCCTATACGCTTTTTTAATTTTAACTCATTTTTTTTTTTTTTTAAGATTTTATAAATTTGAAAGTAACTTTATTGTCAGTTCAAAAATAAACTTTCGTTTTGACATCATAAGTATTCTTGATTTGACCCTAGAACAGCTGACGTCAAAAATATAGAATTATTAATAGCATACTTAGATGGGTAGGTACGATTCCACGTCATAGATGGGGACCTATTATTAATTAACTATATTACATGTCATACTTATCAAAATAGAGCCTGTGCCAAGTAATTGTTATACGTCTTCGTACCTTGTAATGACGCTTGTCTTCAAACATGTTTACTTTAGTTAATAATAATAATGAGCTCAGACAAGTGTGTCGAACTACATCATTTTGTGCCCCTTAAGCCAACAAGTTGGAAAACTATTGCCGCAAACAAGACAAGTCCAAGAAACTAACAAAAACAAAACAACCTGTACTAAAATAATATAAAAATGTATTAAATTTCATATTAAATGAAATAATTTGTAATAAATTAAAAAATAAATAACAATATTAATTAACACCCCTCTTGAAGATGAAAAAACATAACATACCTACTTAGAACTTATTTTTCTTATAATTTGCTCGTTTCGTTTGTTTTTTCCTTCATTTTTCATAATTATGTTGAACAGAAAAAAGTACTTACTCACATTTATAATGGTTAGGTAAATTATGGATAAAATGCCCATTAGCACAATGAAATTGTAACCCCAATTATTTTTCTGTGGTAATCCTTAGCGACACTGACCCGCAAACACAATTTAAAACATTACAGCACGCCTGTAATCCCCGAAGGTTTTGGCAGTGGTGTACCCATAGTACACCCACATTTCGCCACTTACGTGAAAGTCCCATGTAATAGGAGGCGAGCCTATTGCCATCAAACAGGCACAAACCTACATTACGGGCTGCTACTGAGAAATTCTTAATGGAAAAACTTTTTTTAACTTAAATAAAAGAAGAACATAATGCGAATATTATCCTATTGCAATTACATCACTTGTAATATAACTTAAACGGTCGTATATTCTATTCTTATTATTTGATTGCGCAAGCCATTCGGGAACGTAGAGGCATCCCTATTAGCCATGGAACCGCCCCTTAATGGCCACTTCCCTTACAACGCCAGGGTTGCCAATTAATATTTATTGTACAGGACAAAGAATGTATATTGCTTACCCTTACTGATCGAGATTTGTAAGGAAAACTGGGATAATAGAGTGTTATTTTTTTACCCCGGATGAAGTTTGAAAGCGGTGCCAGTGACAGAAAAGTTGAAAGGAAATCGTTTGGCTGGGCATGTGATGAAGAGGGAGGAAACGTATGTGACTAAAAGAGTGATGAATAGGGATAGTGGTGGGATAGTGGATGGAGAGGGAAAGGAAGGTCAAATAATAGATGGATGGATTATGAGAGAAATATATGAAAGAGAAGGGAGTGAATGATAGTGTGACAGTTGAGAGGGCAGAATGGAAGAAAAAAAAATGTTTCGCCCACCTCAATAGTGACATGGCACAAGGGCAGGAAGATGTTGATGAACTAGGTAGTCATGACCTTGCCACGTTCGGTTAACGAAAGTATAAGTATTAAATCTATCCATTTGAGTGTACATGCAGGTGGGATATGTGTCTTTTATCGCCCCAAAAATAGAACGATCTTTGTTTTGGGAAACGTTTTAAATGAGTTTAAATCAGGTTAACGATCAAAATGCTTTTGCACTACACAATAGTGCAAAACCAGTATTGACTCACAATAGTGTCATTCTGAATGACAGGTGAATTGATAGCTCACTTCAAACTCAGTTCACCCAAGTTTTCACGGTTAGATTTCAATTTTGTCAATAGTGTCAATCTCTACTGTCTAGATTTTTACAGAATAGATCACATAAACATTTCAACCCTATCTCCCTCTGATATTCATTCCTCCGTTTATGGTCGTGACATCAATACCTCTTCGTTCTCGGAAATTATAGGAATAGCCTTGTTATCGCGGAATTTGGATAGCAATTTGTGTTTTGGAAGTGTCCCGGTTTCATGTCCAATTATGAGGCCTGCTTTTGATGATGTTGTGTGTTTTAAAACAAAAGAAGGCTTTAAAAATGCCGTAAAGGGCGTTATAAAAAAAAAAAAGGTAAAATCGATTCATTCCCGAAGTAAATAAAAGTTGAGAGGTGTCGTGGGACATCCGGTTGGAACGAAGTTCCTTTCGCTGAATATAATATTTTGTATTAATCCAGGGCCATCTAGAACACTTGTTTAGCTTACTAAAAACTAAAACTTTTGATACTTGAAACCGAGCAAAACACTTTTTCGTTACGTGACGATTTCTCACTTTACTCATACCGCAAGCCGCATTAAAGCACTTAGTTCTAATATACACAGAGGTAATTTCACATTAAAATCCATGATACATAGATACAAGTTGTGAGTTAGAAATATTTTCTTTTTCCCACCTGGACCAGAAATCCATCAAGATAATTAAAACCTTAAAGATTAAGTTTCATATTTCACCGGCATGTGAAAAAAAATGAAAAGTATCGCTTTATACAAGATCTAAGCGACTTTCCATGAAGATCTTCAATAGATATGAAATGATCAAAAGGGTAGCAAAATACAAAGAAGCGTGTATATTCCCGAATCAAAGATACATTGGGTAATCTCCAGAATTCCGTATGAACAAAATCAATGAAATACTCCTTCGTTCTCGTTCGGTTTTTCCTCACGGATCCAATTTGTTTGATCTCGGACTCATCCAGATGAATTAAATCCTTGAGCCTACGTACATCTTGATAATCGTGCTTTCATCCTTTGTTTTTTTTTTCAGAAGACAGGCAGGAAATATTCAGTAAGTGGAAAACAAGCGTGAAGGTCAGTGTTCGTTACCCGCCTGCGGCGGAGTCCACAAGGAGGATAATGTTTTTGGTTGTGATGTATGTATGTTTGTCTGTGTCTGTGTTGGAAATACCCGCTGGTAACAGAAGCAGTAAAAATCTTTTTTTAATTTCATTCTCATGTGGGGATTATACATTAAAATGGGGTTGAATAGACAATTACGAAAATATGCGTAAATGGTTGAAAGTAACTACGAACGTTCTTCCTACTTATTTTTTTGACGTTGACGTGTATAAGGGACAGTAATAATATTTCGAATTAATACCTAAAAGTTGATATCTATTATTTATTTAACCATTTATGCACACACATATAAACAGACAAGAAGAAAGGAACAGAAAAATACGTACAAAGGCAATGCTTATTTCTAAAGAAATCTCTTCCAGCATGCTATGACAGTACCTACGTAGTAGTATTTAAGTAAGGACATATTTTTCCATGATTTCGAAATTAATAGTGATAGGGCTTTAAAACCAAACAATACGATATTTCCATACCGAATTGAAAATATAACACTGGATAACATTGGTGCATCCTGAAACTTTAAAGTAGGTACTTTCTGTAACTTTTTGAATCAAATTATTGGGATTTCGAAATAGCCTAGAAGCACTTTGAGTAAGTTGGTACAGTTTGGAAGTACGGGGCGCAGTTGCAAGCACCCAATGCTTCGAGTACTTTCACACAACAAAGTTTCAGTTCGCAAACTGCATTAGCAAATGCTTGGAGGAGGTAGAAGATGTTCACCGTAGCTGATAACTTTGGGATGGGAATTTGAATATGTGCGAGAATATATTGGCAGATACCGCCTATAGAAATAAACACAATTTTTATTAATATGACCATGTGGGGTAGGTATCCAAATAAAGTGCTTGAGACGTTTAAAAAAATATATATTACACTAAAACTTTGAAAATTAAAAAAGTCAATAATCGAAAAATTATAATAAATATTTGTTTATTTCTTCTCAGATATCGTAGCATTGAGCTGAGATAGGAGCCTTTTTGGCCTCGCACAGGTTTTCTTTACCCTTTGGTTTTATTTTTTATTAGGTACTAATTGTTTTATTTATTTTGTTAGTTTTAAATTTTGTTTTTATTGTTTTATTTCCTGTGCGTGTCCCAAATTAAATATTTTTCTTTCTTTCTTTCGTTAAAAACTCGACTGCAACTAAAAAGTTAAAGTTTTTCAAGCAGTCTAATGTAGTTTATGGCATCAAATCTGTGATTGAACTAAAATCAAACTCCTTGAAAAGTGAGGTTGTTTTGAACTTTTTGGTTGCAGTCGTTTTTTTTTTTTTCATCCACTATCACAGCTTTGATTCATGATAGCCACTCTTCACATTGTTTTGTATAGGTATAATAGAAAAACTTACTAGGAAATTCTCGAATCAATCCGCGATCCAGATTTAATAAAGGTCGAGGCTCGAGACGGACTGTGTAAAAGTTGCAAATCTGGATTATATCATTGATTTTGATCACGGATAGAGACTGAGATTATGCCTCTATGAAGTAGCACCGTTTTAATTATAGTGATATTCACTTGTTTTTGTGATATTTATTTGTTTTGGTAGCATTTTTTTTTCACATAAAAAATCTCTTTATAGCCATTTTACTTATTTTTTTATATAAATAGATCTAATGAGAAAAAAAATTGAATTAACGAATTTTGACGTATATTAAACAATCAAATCGATCAATTCGTTATTCAAATGTTATGTGTATTTCTTTTCCTATACTGTATATTGTAGCTGTTTGTTGTTCCTTTGATTAAAAATATAAAATAAAATAAAATATTATGTCATATTCATAAAAGAGGGTGATGATCGCTTTTGGTTTGGACGCGGCGTGAGGCTTCCGGATTTTATTACAAAGTACCAAAACAAAAAAAAAGTTGAACAGTTGTATTTCTCCTTTTACTTGGTACTGTACTACCTAAGGAAACAACTCGGTACCAACTCCTGAGTTACAAACTTCAGCAATTATTCCTTGTACAAGTTCTTGTTTGAAAACCTGCAAACAACTCACGTTTGATTCCTTTTTTGTTTGAAGTTTAGATCGCATCGCTTAGAAAAACTCGGAGGAACAAGGAACTTTATTGACATTAGTAATATTTTCATATGACTGTAAAATATATCTTCTAATAGGACACAGGTAGATGGATAATACTAGCCTATTATTGTCCCACTATATCTCGCAGGGCAAAAGCCTTTTCTCAGACAGATAAGGCACGAGCATTGATCACCAAGCTTGCTCACAAGACGGGTTGGCGCTTTCAAACCACGTTCCTCAGGATGATATTTTCCTTCACCGATACCAGTAATGCCCAAGATAAAGCGGACCGGAACCACCAGAACATATAAATCGAACAAGTCAAATTGTTACTTACTCGGATTTGAACCCGCAACCTCGCCCAACCAGGTAGATTAGAGGCAATCCCACAAATCGATCAAATGTCAAACGTCCAGCTAGCAGCACCCACTCGCGTTTTGAGAGGCAGACTGTTTTATCATAAATCTTTTCCCATTGAAAGGCAATAAAATGAAAAAATGATTCTGGTACAAACTAGAAATTAAAATTTAGCATTTTTGAGTCAGTTTTAAGTATTCTATTCTCAGTAAAACATAACATAACATCACGCCTGTATTCCCCGAAGATTCGGGTGTAGTAAACCCACATTTCGCCAGTTATGTTTAAGTCCCATGTAATAAGGGGCGAGCCTATTGCCATCAACCGGGCACAAATCTAGACTCCTTGCTGCTACTGAGAAAATTAAACCAGGACCCATGAACAGCAGCAGCGCTTGCGACCACTAGACCAACGAGGCAGATTACATGTAAATACCAGCGACCAGCGTATTATTGTCCCAGGGCAAAGGCCTCTTCTCATACAGAGAAGACAGGAGCCTTGATCATCACGCTTGATCAAGACGGGTTTGGCGATTTCAAACTTATATTGACTACAAGTCCAGGTTTAATCACGATGTTTGCGTTTACCAATATCAGTTATATCCAAGATTTTGAGAGGCGGGCCATCACGGCAGCAGACCGAATATTTGAAATATTTTATTTTCATTACATAGCCCTCAAATCTCATAATCTCCCTAGATGTCGCGCACGATAGGTGCCTTTGCGGGGTCGTGAACATTATCTACTAGACAAAGTTCGACAGTCATTGAACTATCGTTGAACACAGGATGAAGTTGTTAGTAACTTTGCAGATCAAAGGGATATCGTCGGATAGCATTGATAGCACCAATAAATATGGAGGGGTGTAGAACGTGTGTGTTATACTGAGGTTTGTTTGTAAATTACACGGAGGGTTGTCTGTAATTTGGAGGCTATATGTATAGGTACATAAATAACATCGTAGCAGATTCAAAACTGTACGCTAAATGTTTTTGAAAAAAGGAATTGCTAAGAGGTCTGCGAACGATTCTTATTCCGAAAATATAGTTTTTAGAATTTTTGTCTGTTTGCTTATATGTTCCAGATTGACGCAAAAACTAACAAAAAACTAAAACACCTATGTTAAAATTTTGTACAATTATTCCTTTAAGGGAATAGGATATGTCCTATTTGATACAGAGGGATTAGTAATATTATATAACTAGCTGTGCCCGCGGCTTCGCTCACATGACTGAACTGACTGCATGAATGTATTATATTGGTATTATAAGTTAGTGGGAACGTGAAGTCAACTTTGCATTGCAGGTGTCAAAATCAGATCCTGGCAAAGTTTTTTTTTAAAGAAGTTTCTGGAGAAATTTCCAAAACACAATTTTGCGCGTGATAAAGGAATACCTGTTGAAGTAACACTTCTTCAAGCAGAAAACAGTCTTTGATAGTTACTAGTTGGAAAACTCAGATTTCGCGAACTTTCCTAACTACGAATAGGTATAAACACCTATCATAACATCACGCCTGAACTCCCGAAGGGTGAGACAGAGGTACACTTAAAGTACTCCCACATTTCGTCAGTTATGTTTAAGTCCCATGTAATAAGGGACGAGCCTATTGCCATCGACCGGGCACAAATCCAGACTCCGGGCTGCTACTGAGAAATTCCAGACGGAAAAACTAAATAACACTTTGTCCGACCCGGGAATCGAACCCAAGACTGGTGCTTAGTAGTAGCGCTTGGGACGATGAGGTACTTATCTAGTTACATAAAGCGGTTTTGATAGAACAAATAACTATTATATTCATTTATATAATGGGCCAGTAGAAACTGGCACGACCGGGCAATTAAAAGGAATTCCCCGGAAATAGGCCTCAGTTTAATTTTCACGCAATTTCTTAAAGTGCCTCTAACGGCAGTGAAGCTTTTAGTAAATTGGTATAGGTACTTTTTAAAGACTTTGTTGACGATACATTTAGCGCCAAGAAGGTAAAGAAATTATAGTGTAATTCAACCGTGAAGAAAAACATCGTGAGGAAACCGGCATTTCGTGGAACCAAAAAGTTCTAAGACATGTGATATCTACTAATCCGCACTGGCTCACTCCCTCTAACAGAGTGGAGGCCTGTGTCCCAGCCTGTATGCTATGCTAAAGAAATTATAGAAAAGAGAGTCTTTCCCCAGCAGTGGGCAATAGAAATACACAATCTGTGAAAATTTCAACTGTCTACCTATTACGGTTCATAAGATACAGCCCGCTGACAGACAGACGTAAGGACGAACAAACGGATGGACAGCAGAGGGTTAGTAATAAGGTTCCGTTTGACACCATTCGTGTACGGAACCCTAAAAAAGTCGTCGTAATCATCGAATAAAATAATACCTGGAACATTTTCAGAACACTGATTTATTTTGAATGTATCTTTAGGTACTGACTATTTATTTTTGAAGTTAGTTTTTCACTGCTTCTACGAAAAGAAAATACGTTTATTTGTGGCAAATATGACGCAGAGAAAAAACAAATACACGAAAATAACAATAAAAATAAATAAAAAATAAAAACAATGAGAATTAACTATTATTTTAATGACGTCAGTGCTACCTTTATCAGTAAAGTGATCGCGTTGCCATTGTCGAATTAATTAGTTACCTTGTGTTTGACGATGCGTCAACAGTTTTAATTAAGTGTTTTTGTTTAGCTATCTCTCAACTATCTCTCTTTCACAAAAACCTGTTTAATTGAATTTATAATAATATTTTGTAAATTTCTTAGTTCGTTATTTTTGTAAGGGTTTTGCCAACTGGCATTCAAATGCACGTCACGTGCTGGCAAATATAGAAGTAATGATTTAAATACTAGATTCTGTAAGTCAATAGACCAGGCTGAGGTTTTTTTTGTAAAGCCTCGTGTGGACTGGCGCGACCAATACAATTTCTAAGAAAACTTCACGGTAGAACAATTACCGGTGTCGCGTCGCACCAGTATGCACGACGCTTAGCTTGGTAATCGGTTCAGTACTTTTTCAGTCATTTAACATAAAAAACAGGTTTTAATAAAAAGTTACAAGAAATTTTACACTTTTAGTTCAAATCTGCCAGATTGGAACTCGTTGCGTCGAAAATTATGTTCACAGGGTCGAAAAATCCAAGAGGAAGTGTAAAGTTCTTGAAAATAATAATAGCGAAATTTTCTGAACTGTTCAGAATATCCCAGTTTCATTTCTTTTAATGATAGTTGGACCCCCCTTCGCTTTACCTCATTTGCATTTGGACCACTACGTAAAACGACAATACAACAATAAATGAAAACACTGGCAATATTTATGCATAAGTAAGGAGTATTTACGAACTATCAAATAAATCCTAACATTGAAATAAAAAAAGTGTTTTTTTTCTAACAAACTAAATAGTAGTGATGGACCGACTATGGATTTTGCCAATCTTTCACTAGCTATATGTAGTGACTAAACTGTTGGAGATCTTTGATTGAATTATTGTATGCAGACTGGGAACGTAATTAGATATACGCAGTTTAATTTATTGTTGTGTTGCCGTCTTCACCTTGAATATATAATTATGTTCTTCAAAAATCAAGGAATACAAGGCATTCAATGTTGTCAGTTTTAGACCATTTTTGTACGAGCTCTATCGGAACAACTAAACCAGTTCGGAATTTGAAACCTCTGTATATCATGTATCATAATTACCTACTGTATTTAACCCTAAGAAAACTTTCGCGCCGGTCTGCACGAGGCTTCATACAATGTGTCTGTGATATTTCTATACAAAATCTACCCTTCAAAAATTTCAGAATTAAAACATTTTAGAGTGATATTTTCTATGTCCATACGGAAAACCCTGATTGTGGACCCCTTCTTCAAAGACACTAAAAACTCTTCACTACTTATTTACTTATTGCTATCTATCACACTGTTTTACATGTTTGTACTGCGCCATTTACCTAAAAAATAACACCTACGTAATACGAAAACAATAGCAAGCCCCGCCCCTCATCGATCACTGAAGACGGGTATATTCTCGCAGTTTGCACACTTACGTATCATTTTTCAAAGTCCAATATCTCAGCGATGCTATAAATCAGGCTAGTAGTCACAAAATAGATAGGGAAAGAAGGCCGGTTCCATAAAACGAACGAAAACATGCGCACGCACACAGACGTATACGTTCCGTGATCTCAAAGTATATGTTCCGGCATAGAACTCCGATGCGTAGCTGGCAACACCGAATCAAAACATGTTTTATCATGTTTACATATCGATACTCATCACACCAGCGGAGTTTCTCTAGCTAATTTAATTTGACCCTGTAGAGAAGGCACAGCATTGATCACAATGATTGCTCAAGACAAGTTGATGATTTCAGACTTATATTAACTACTAGCATCTGCCCGCGACTTCGTCCGCGAGAAATTTCGGCCCCCGGCCCACCGCGTCGCATCCCATCGCCCGCCCGCGCTATAACTTCGTTTTTACTTAGCGTTCTTTCTGACTTTTTTCGTTTTGCTCGCCTCCTAAGGGCCGCAGCGTGGTGTTACATCGCCTATAACCTTCCTAAAGAATTGGGCTATAAAATGCAAAAATAATGTTTCAAATCCCACTGGTAGGTCCAGCGATTAAATAAACAGATGAACAGACAAAAACTCTAAAAACTGTTGGTACGTGTTCTGTTATCGATTCTGAGTATCCCCAGCCAACTTTTTTTCGAATATCTTTCATGTACAGAGTTTCGACCCTCTTCAGCTTTATAATAGTATAGACAAGTCCAGGTTTCCTCACGACGTTTTCTCTCACCGATGTCAGTAATTTCAGTCAGTAAAAAACTCTGAAAGTACATAAAATTATGAATTGCGTTATCATCATTCATTATAAGGAACTGACCTTCTGCACCTAACTATTCTGTGCAGCAGCTGTTGGCTCGTTTGTGCAGCATAGCTTGTTATTTCTGGATCTGTATTGTTACCCGGCTATAGAATTGCAGGTCTGTTTGTAAAAGGTATTTAAAGGGACTTCATTTATTTTGTTTTCTATATTTATAGGAGAGCTGGCGGAGGGTTCGATTAATCAGTAAATTCTGCTTATAATTAGTATGATGTGAAGTTCCATTTATGATTTAAGTCCTAGCAACCCGACCCCTACTGGATAATTTTCACCAAACGTCTCGCATCACATCGGATCGGAAAGGATACGAACGCATGCGGCGACAGCCGATCGCGTCGGGCAGGTTGTCGACGCATACGATCGGCTCCGCACCGTCGCTTGCAAACGTATTAGTTTCTTCGCCTAGTAAAATAGTTTCATTCCTACCGTGTTGCAGTCGAAAAGATCCAATCGGATACGACGACAGACGAACGGAGCCCATCGCGCGTCGCAGCATACATGCGGCTACGATCACGTGTTGCGAAAGACGCCCGCGGTCAAGCTGCTGTGCGCGGCATGGTAAAATAGACTTTTTAAATACTGTGTACACGATTTAATATCGTTTGTTTGATTGTAAAATCCGCTCCGATCCGATGCGATGCGAGTCCTTTGGTGGAAATCATCCTCAAGACAAATGCTCCCATTGAAATTGGGATTTTTATTGCTCACATTACCTACTTATGTAGTTACAAAATCTGAGCAACGTAACGTAATCATAACGATGCCAAAATAGAAACCCTCGACTAATAATTATTTTGTTTGTTATCTTGTATCATGTGTCAATGTGTATAGTAAGAACAATAACAATAAAGGAGGGACTCGTTTCTAAATAATAACAGCCGTACCTGAAAAAAATATCAACTGTCCCATACATGTCGCCATAACAACAATGTTACCAGCATTGTTGTGTTCCGGCAGTAAGAGGTAAGATAGCCAGTTCCTCTGGGGTTGCGGATTCCGGGTGAAGCTCGCTTCCACCTTCGGCCTGATCATCACTTACCATCAGGTGTGATTGAGGCCAAGAGCTTCCAAGTAGTGGTAAAAAAAAAAAAATAGGTACAACATTTCAATACCCACTCGACCCATATGTAGGTATGGGACAGGTGATTATTTTTCCACGATTACGATATTGCTGCCATAGAGAAACTTGTTCAGTTTGATGTTCTGTACCACACCCTTAAATATGACCACACCTTTCTGATACATGCTCTATAGTAAGAACATAATACATGGCTTCCCATAAAATAAAACATAAACCCAATCTCCCCGCGATTGAATCACTCGCGCTCAGAAGTTTATCGCGCGTAATAAGTACGGACAAGCTGTTAGATGCAGACCACACTTAAACAGGGAATGACTCCTTCCCTGCAGTTTAAGATCGAATTACTATTTAATGTCGTTTTATCGCTTTGGACGAACATAGGTTTTAGAGATACCTAGGTAGGGTAGGTAGGTAGGTAGGAAGTACTTTTATCGACTCCGTAACGTCCAGTCAGTTTACAGTTTATGATTGTATGGTCTGTTTAAATCCTAGTTTCCAATTAATGTTATTTACACTCAAACTAAGCGCACATTATACCCGCGGCGGGTCGCAGCGCGCCGCACAGCAAAAATGCGCCAGAGCACATTATGGAGCCGCGTCGGACCGCATCGGAACGCAGCAATTTTTCAGACATACTTAATCTAATTTCGAATTTGATTTGGAACTGTTTCCACTCCAGTGCAAGGAAGCTCACCCATGAATCATGTCGTAATATTATCGGGAGCGATAAAGAGACAAGACGAAGAAAACTTGGTTAATTACCCAAGTTTCGACGTGCCACTTATGCCTATAACCTATCTCCCACTTTTTACTTATAACATCATTGGTTTCAAGGACAAAGGTTACCTAAAAATAATAAAATATTTTTGCGAAAATCGTCTGAAGAACATATTTTCTAAGAAGAATCTGTTTTCTGGAAATCCAGACTACTGAGTTAATATAAATAAATTCAATTTATTTCAACGATATATTTATAAGGTTTAGTGTACAGATAGATTGATAGATTTTTAAATAAAGGGTACCGGCTGATGCCTTTCGATAGGTAGTCTACCGTTAAAAGTATCTACGTATGATTTACTTATTAAAAGCAATCTTAGACCCAAATCAATAAACTGGTATATTTGAAAGCTTCTTTGAATATTATTTGATGTCTGCTTAGATGCAGATTAAAAGCAAGAACACGAAGAAACTTATGTATGGCATGATGAAAGAAAACGCAATCACTGTCCATTCCTAGGTTGCCTGGAAGAGATCGCGATAAGGCCGCCCATTGTATGTTTTGTAATGTTATAATTGTTTTTTGCTTATTATGTATTTTCTGGTGTACAATAAAGTATATATAAATAAATAAATAATTTAATGTCTACAGCCAATAACAATAGGTACCTACCTACCTGACGGCTGAGCAAGTGGCGCCGTCCAGTTTTGTAATGAAGTTACTGAAGCCGCCGAAAAGGTCGTCTATCGATGGTTGCGTGACGGCTGTCTTCTGATGACAGATATTATGATGTCAGGGGAGCCACTGTCGTACCAAGTCCATGAAGAACTGCTTTATGCCACCAAAATCTGATAATACTGAAGCTACTGAACAACTAATACCAAAGATATTATAAGTAAAAAGTGGTAAGTGGGCTGTACGTGCTCCGCAAGTGGCACGTCAAAACTTGGCCAATTAGCCAAGTTTTCGTCGTTGTATTTTTTTCGCACCCGATAAATATGACATGCCGCCCTACTTCCATGTGTTATCTAATAGTGTGATAGTTTGCCGTTTTTAAAGATGTTGGGTAGCTAACCTATCTATGGCTTTTTATTTACACCCATGCTATAAATCCTCTGTTCTGAAACAGTTAGCTTATGGCCAACATTAAAACGACCAGTGTTATAGTAACCATTATATCATCGAAAAGAGTGTTATAATGTTATTCAAAATTTAATTAAGCAACTCTAATGCTTGTTCGATTCCTTCAGGTCAAGCGGGTGCAGACCCCCGCGCCGACACATCTGACACATTTTCCAAAATACGCTACGTCACGCTTGGAGGGTACGGGCTATGGTCGTTTTAATGTTGGCAATAGTTAACTGTTTCAGAAACTTTTATAGAGGATTCATATCATGGGTGTAGATAGGTAAAGTGTTTTAATACCTAATTATAAACAGTTCCATAACTGTTTATAATTAGGTATTAAAACACTCATGTGATACTATTATCACACTCGGCTTAGATACGATTTTCGACTATACTTCTTGGATTACCTACCTACCTACTGCACTAGTCTAGACTAGTCTAATATCCATCTCTTTTAGACACGTCCACTTTATTTGTAATCGATAAGACTTCCGGGCGGTCACATCAATCTACTAACGTCAGCACAAAATAGATTGTGCCACTTTATTCCCAAGGGACTATTATCGAAATTTGAAAGCAAGGAAGAAAATCTATGTATTTTGATCTTTATTCATGTAAGACCTAAAATGTAACTGATATTTTAATTAACCTTGAGGGAAATCTAAATAAATACATTGTCTGGGTCGTCAAAGATAAAGTTTGAAAAACAAGAAGTTGATAATTAAAAAAGTTTTAGTACCTAATAGCTATAGGTACGTACCTACTGATGTTTTGATCCTATCTCCTCGCTCTTTTTAGTATTCATTTATATATTTATCATCTTCAAATCTTTCATCTTGGCCATCCTGTCCTGCTGGGCTGAACGAGTAATACCTATTCTATCTCACCAGATAGAATAGGTACCGACACTTTATTGACTTCTTAAAAATGGCAATTTTTGTAAATACGACGAAAGCGCTGTCGGTGTAACCAAAATATCGTGAAGAAAAACATACTGAAATAAAACATCACGTTATTATATATTTGTTTATTAATTATGATTCAAACAATGGCGCAACATATCGTGCTTAACAGACCAAGGAACTTTTAATAAATCATTAAAATAAACTCACAGCTCCGGTAATAAAGTTGTACTCGAATAATAATATCACAATCAAAAGTTCAAAACTGACTAGAATAGAGATCTTTGAATTATACTAGACATATTATTGTAATATGTATTTATAATAACAACAAAAATATTACCTTAAAATACAATACAGGCAATGTTAAATTTGTAGTTCCCAATAATTTAAAACAACGAAAAAGTAACCAGGTACGTTATTATACCTTATGCAACCAACAGTAAAAATATCTCAAATGCATTGCAATTTAAAAGAAACTTACATTGTAGTTTTAAATCACAGAGAAAATCCAGCATATTTTAAATTACACGCCGTGGGAGTAATCAGCTTCCAACGCACGTACCAATAAAATTTATCACGTTTCTGTAAATTCGATTCGAGATAATAACGTGAATTCAGCAATGAATGCAGCAAAATACAGTCAATTATCGAATATAATTACATGCAATGATCACCATTTGTTCCAAACTATTAAATATTCTGAAATCAACACAACTTGATCAACCATTGCTTGCCTGTATTATACTAAAGCACTAATAAATATATCTTGTAAAGCTATCACAATAACAAATTCTATGAAAACATTGAAATCATCTAAAAATGCTTACAGCATAACAGACGCAACGTACGATCTAAAATTAGAAGAATATCTAACAACCACTTAATCCTATAAATGTGGGTAAAATTAGGAAGTGGTGTATTTGTAGCAAGTATAAGCATAACATATATGTTTTGACTTACAGCCCGAAGTTCACTAAAGGGATGATGAAATGACACCATCAAAGAAGGTGCAAGAAAGTGATGTATTATACAAATGTCTCTTACTTCACGACGAGTATACAATGAACTAGAAAGATACGCAAGTATAAAAGGTCAGTAAAAACACTACAGGGTCCAAGTGTATAATACAATTGTTACTTTTTAGTATTCACACATAATATTCTCACTACATCTTTCTTGAAATCGCTTGTACGATTTTCGTCTTAAAAC
Organism: Eupsilia transversa; assembly: GCA_914767815.1. NCBI lineage: Eukaryota > Metazoa > Arthropoda > Insecta > Lepidoptera > Noctuidae > Eupsilia > Eupsilia transversa. The sequence continues at coordinate 5,918,299 of OU611893.1, read as the reverse complement.
TATTACACGTATAATATCTATTAGATACATTTAAAATCATCTACATAATAATACTTATCTAGAATTCGGAGGGTATTTGGTCACCCACTACCTTTAACATGCAATTTCTTAAGAATGTACTATTATTATTAATATAATAATCTCTTAAAACAGTAATGACTAGACTATAAAATAAATTATCTATGTGCTTGGCACAAAGTTCTAATAACTTTTTTATTAAAATTAGTATTCCTATAAACACTTCTAAAGTATTAAAATCTGTTTAGACCGGGCAGGGAAAAACAATAAGCGTTAAATCCTTCCTTCGCATTCAGTCTTCATTTTTAATTTTCATTTTCGTGCATTTGTTCACTCCATCATTGGCAATGCCACAACTATTGAATCTATTGACTACATCACGTACCTTACCTTTGCTGATGACAAGCTCCTTATCATAAGTAGGAGTTATTAGGCCTTTTTCGTTCCCATTACACAATGGCTTGTTGGTTGTTGAGACAAAATGTGCGCTTTGCGATTTCCGAAATTCTCTAACAGCGATGTCTATGTTGTTTATCAAATCTTTTGCCACGAATGTCGCTATCTCATGTTTAATGCGATCTCTCTCGCTTTGTATTTCCAGTGGCCTGTGGTTTTCTTTGGTATCTGGTGCATTTTGTTCTGGACTATGACTTTGTGTCAGAGAATGTGATGCAGGACTATCGGGGCCCTGGAATGTGATGCTTGGGTTGTTCACCAAAGTGGCCTGCACATGGTTGGTTTGAGTATAGTAGCACTCTTGGTTTTCTGGCTTCTTTTCTCCGATCAGCCAGTACGTCGTCATTTTGCCCTTTCCCTGTGAACAAAATGGTTGTTACACTATTTAAATGTTAATTACTAGCTTCAATTCTCTTGTACACGGGACGGTTTTTTTACCCGCGAAATTTCACGTTCCTTTTTTTTTTTTTATCATATTCTTTATGGCACCTCCTTAGGTCATGAGCTATCCGAATTTAAAAATGTATTTGGCCTATGTCTTAAGAGGGAGGTATTAAAATTGATTTGCTGTTACAATGTATATTAGATATTCAAAACAATTTGTAAGTCTCGGTTGCTTTTAGTACCAAACTTTGTATTTATAATAGAACTTTAGAAAACCCAGTGAAGCAAATAACAATAACAAATTACGTATCCAGAGTTATCCCTTAAAATTTATGGAGGTAGTCAACATATTCTTGTTTATTATTAGATTAGAATGCTTCCATCCATCTTCTTGTAAATTCCCGTTACAGCTCGAAGGCTTCTGATGAAAATTCATGACGTAATATTAGGTAGAACAAGACAAAGCTTTTTCTTTATTATGGCCTTTGACATGGAAAAGAGGACGGAAATTAAATAACAGACTCAAACTCATTTATTACGAATACGGATACAAATGTAGTGACAGCTGGTATACCTACTAAAGTTGTAATTAAATCTAGTTTCTTTATGAACATTATATTTATGAGGCAGGTCTGTACGTGTTATGTAGATATACTTTTTTAATTTTGGCCAACTTTATTTGTTTGCCGAAACATTAAAAAAAAAAAAAACTATTATGTTCTGAATTTCAGGTTTTATTCTTACCGAAACTGTATGTTTCAGCAAAAAAACTAATATGGTGGAGCTGCCTCCACAATAATTACTTATTAGTTATACACCATTTGAGCGAATATGGTAGGCTGGTACAAAAAATACTGGCCACTAAAACACTCACCTTCATAGTGATTTCTCCTCTGCACTCCAGTTCGAAACAGTCGTACAGGTCCAGAACCTCCTTGGTCTTCGGACTGACGTGGATCTTCAGCGCCTCTCCATGGGACTCCATTCTTGAGGCGGTGTTCACTGTATCTCCGAAGAGGCAGTATCGAGGCATTTTGAGTCCTACCACTCCTGCCACACAGGGTCCTAGGAAACACGGAAAAAGGATTGTAGTACTGTTATTTTAGCTTAGTAAGGCGGTGAATCAACAAAAGTTTGAGCGAGTTAAGTTTTTATTGTACCATATTTTAGATACATCGTGTTGGATAAGTATTGTATTGTCATTGGACAGGTCTTGCTCACGCGAAAACATTCAAGCTTAAGGGCCGTCAATGTTATTTCGTGAAAATAATGGATCTTTTACAGCATCAGAAGATTACAAAAGGCATATTTAATAAAAACGGAAAAGAAAATGATGCTAAAATAATTTGGTGGTCTTTACAGCTAAATTCTGTTGTTGTTTGACAAACAATTTCGAAGCCGAGCCTTAAATAATGTATTGACCAGATATTCAGGATATTGGAGTAAACAATGCTGATTTCCATGCTCATTTAAATACCAATTAATAGGTATGCTTTAGGTTTGCTTTGGTTTTTTTTCTTACTTCATACTCTACCCCCTTTTATTTGTTTTATTTTTTATCTTTTTTATCTACTATATATTATACTGTGTGCCTTTTAGTCTGTGTTAAATAAATGTATTTTCTTTCTTTTCTTTCTTTTCTTTCTTTTCTTTCTTTTCTTTCTTTTCTTTCTTTTCTTTCTTTTCTTTCTTTTCTTTCTTTCTTTCTTTACAATTAGTAGGTACTTTATCTTTTGCGCTTGGTTTTCATCACTTAATTTGTTACTGTGGCGATATCTACAACGCCACATGCAAACTACGCATATAAAACCTGACGTCTCACAAATCCTGCATCGCGCAATTAGAGTTTACCGCGCGATCAATATATGTAAGACTATCCGACATCAATCTTTGAGCAGTTGCCCACCAGACACGACACCCGTATGGTCGGAGGATCCTCCCTTCTCCTAAAGTTACTGATCCTGTATTGAAAATAAATAATTCCTTTATTTGTATAGAATGCAGGTGTTACAATAATGGTGTTATCTCAGATATGTACTGGGAATGTGGAGGCGCAATGCCTTTTCTAAGAAGACTAAGTACTTGGGTACAAAGCATAAAGCACAAATCCTACCATAATTGCAATATTACGACCTTTATGCAAAGCGTAGCGACTGCACGAGGCAAGCATTACACCCACACAGTAAAGCTACGGTTTATTTGATTTTAGGACCTGGAAGAGCGGTCGCCGCCACATAACGGTCGTAGTGGCTGTCATGAAAATGATGGCACCGGTTTCACTTTACGGTGTCAAAGAGCGCTCTTTAGGAAAACACCAAATTACAAATAAAAAATGTTTAAATAACGTTTTAGTGACATCACTCGCCATAAATTGCGGAGATTGCTTTTGCTGCCCGCTTTGACTTTCGTTTCCAAAATCTGTGGTTAAGGATACACAGCCATAGGCATCGGTTAAGTATATAAGTACTAACAATAATACTTACATAATTTTAGGTACAACTCTGTAACTAACACACTAACATTTTATGATTTTTGTTCTTTTTAACCGACTTCCAAAAAGGAGGAGGTTATATGTTCGTAGCGTATGTATGTTTTTTTTTTTTTTTTTTTTTGTGTATGTCCGTCGATATTTTCGTCACTTGTGAACGGATTTTAAAAATTCTGTTTTTGTTTGAAAGGGTATGCTCTCAAGGTGATCCCATATAAATTTTATTAACTTAGCTTGAGTACTTTTTGAGTTAGCTTCATTAATACGTATTTTTCCCACTTAGCCTATATGGACGATCTCTTAACATTTTCCTGTCACTGTTATTTACATAGCAGGTCGTGATATTCGAACTAGTAGGGGGTAGGTACCACAACTAAAAAGTGAAAAATAAAAACTTTTTTACAAAAAAAACCAACCGACTTCCAAAAAAAACACAAGAAAGTGAAAAATAACTTTAATGTCGGAAGTCGGTGGCTTAAAACGAAAATTCAAAACCAAAGACACCGACTTCCGAAATTAAAGTTATTTTTCACTTTCTAGTGTTTTTTTTGGAAGTCGGTTGGTTTTTTTTGTAAAAAGTTTTTGTGATTATGTAACCTTTGTGGAGCTTTCGCTGAAATAAATAAATATTAATACCTAATAATAATAACCCCACTGCCGTATCTCTACACTGACGTCGTGATGGACCTTGCGCGCTTCGAACTCAAGGTCTGTGCCGGTAAAGTTTACTTTGCGGGAACAGGTCTAGGATGAGGAGTCAGAGCAAGAGATACAGAAACCCGCAGCCTCGCAGGTGGCGAGCTGTTGGGCAGTAACGACCCCACGGAGATGTCTTCTTCGAAACATGACAGTACTTATTTAAATGACACCCGTATTTACCCACATCTTCATTATGAAACTCAGCACAACGCTTATTAAGTCAAGTTTTCATATATTTGGGAAGTTTCCCTACAAACACACTTATGCGGACACTTATGCACTTGTCTAAGACAAAACTTGAGATCATAATAACAAATTCGAAGAGAAAATTCTGCGGTTTTAGACAAAGTTCTATTTATACGTATAACAAAAGACTTATATTATGATGAAAAGTTTATTTTTAAGCAACACAACATTTTCTTTTTTCAGTTGAAATACTTAAATGAAATGCTACTTTTTGGCAAAATCCTAAAAAAGTTTTTGCGTAAAACCGTTTAAAAGCTAAAAACAAATGCTTAAAAATGTATGTGTGTGTTTCACTCTCAAAAAGTAGTCATTTTAAGTGAAGCCTCTAGCGTCTGGAAACTTTTCAAAGGATTTGAAAACCGCGTTTCAAAAATAATGGCTCAAGTTTCTCAAAAAATCAGATATAACTGCTAAATACGTGGAGCCGCGCGTGAACCTAAATCATTCCCATTTTGATTTCCTGAAAATATTTTTGAGCACTCTAATATACCTAATGATTGAGCCTTTTTTTGTGAACCTCAAAAGAATCTTATTTTGGCGTTCTAAAAATACTAAATACTCAAGTAACTGTGACCAACTATGAGAAAGTGTGTCAGAAAGTAAAAAAGAGACTCAATTAATTAAAAAGTGTACATCTTTTAAATATTTCCCTTTAGCAAGTCAGGTTTTAAACCACGTCTAGTATTTAGGATATTGAAACACATATTGACAATGCCATATTTACCTACTTCCTGTGTGGGTTGGTAATGTATCAACATTGCATGTCATATTTGGCTGCTGTTCCATTCAATTTATTAGAAGCCCAGCGATGGTGGGTGTTTGGTCGTGTGCGTAGAGGCATCGTTTTACCAACGTATGTCGGTTCATCCTCAATTGAAGAAGCCCTGTTATATTACTCATTCTAACTTCTGATATCTATCTGATTATCAGACAGAAATAAACTAATGCAGAAACTATGTAGTGCTGTAGCGAGATGGGCAGTTTGCATTTTTGTCATCGGGCTGAAATCGGAATAAACCTGGCGCTGGATATAATATGAGGAACAGGGTGTAAAGTACACTCATCCTCTATTAAAAAGCGAGGATCCTCCGACCAGACTGGTGTCGTATGGCGTTGTAGATGCCGCCACAGTGCAATCCAAAAAGTTCTATTTCGGGTTATAAGTGGAACCAATTCTACTTAAAAACATTTACAAAAATGCCATGCATTTATAACTTTTGTTAAGTTTAGTAGTTCCTGCTTTTAAGCAAATACCTTCCTTTTTTATTTTTCTATCTTAATTAATGTAGTTAGTATTGTACCGTTTTAATTAACTATAAATAAATAAAGCATATAGGGCCTTCTTTTTTGCAGTCAGCGGCAGCACGGCGATCATATCAGATTGGAGATATATGTTCCGCTACCCAAGAATGCATGGGAGGTTTCATTTGCATGTGAATGTGGGGAGCTCTTCCCACAAACCATCAATCCAATCCTTACCTGAATGCATACCGATCCTGAGTAGCAGCCGTTCACCAGGCCGATGAGGCACTGTTTTGACGCGCACAGCGTTTAGCAGTGCAAGAGACATGCGCGCGATCTCAGCTGCATGCCTGTTGCCATTGCGCATGGGTAGGCCGGACACCACCATGTATGCGTCGCCTATGGTTTCCACCTATGACAAAATAAGTTAGTTAAATAACAGTATTGCCTACGTCATTGAAGTGTTAACGGCTTAACGAATTTGCACACGGATCGGCCATGATATAGATACATAGTATACTTTTTTGACCCGTGGATTAATTTAAAGACCTCTTCCGCAAGGTCTGGGCGGCGCCGCTGCCAAAAGCTAGTTTGAAAAAAAAACATTTTATATAAATCGTAGACTTGTATTACTGAACCGTGGCCTGAATATTTAATAACGTGACATTACTCAATGATTAGACGAAACTAAATGGATTTGAAAACGTAAAAGCTTCACAGTAAACCTACCTGCATTGATTTTAATCTGTATTACGCACAGTTCACGGCTTAGAACCATAAAAAGACAATAAAAAATGCGAATAGATAAATAATCAATTCATTTCTGAATAAAAAGAGCCGCTATAGTCTGCCGCTCGAAATGCCAAAGGGTAGGTATTGTGTAAAATGTCATCAGTGTAAATTACTTAGTTACAAAGGCCGACCGGCAGAATCTAATTAATATTCTATGATGGTCCAATACGGAATTAAATAGGTCACTAGTTAATAATGCATTGATTACTCTGATCCTTTTGGTTAGCGCTGGAATATTCTACTGATTGTCTCTTGAGTAGCTATGAAAATGTGGCGGCATTTTAGGGTTTAATTCTGTGTTAAAAATAAAATCTAAAGGGCATCTCGCAGGTCAACCTAGGAGGATGTCGGCTGGTTAACCGGGCTATCCTGTAAATGCCTTATAAGGGCTTCTGCCAGAGCATATAACTAATAAAGTAAGTTACTGTGGCGGCATCTACAACGCAACATGCGAACTACGCATCAAAGACTTGACGTCACACAAATCCTGCATCGCGAAATTAGAGTTTGCCGTTTACAGATATATAAGACTTCCCGACATCAATCGTTGGGTAGTTGCCTGCCAGACACGACAACCGTCTGGTCGGAGATTCCTCCCTTTTCTATAGAGGATGAGTGAACTTTACACTCGTTCCTCATACCTATAAACTACTATTCGCTAAGGGCAGGACGTCGCTGAGGGGGCAGCAAGAAACAGGCTGGCTCACATCTAGATCATTGCGTTTTGTTTACTTATTGCCATAAAGTAAACTTACATTAATCAAAAACAAAAGACTACCTCAGACACTAATCTGCATGGTCCTCATAATATGATCTGACTAAGATAGTGCTGGACTTTAAAAGAGACTGTGACCTCCGAGTTTATTTTGGTGTTTTGTTATTAAAGTAGTCGGGTAGGAAACACCAACCTCATCTAGTTTTATTAAATTTTTTGACGTATAAAAGTGTTTGTTAATTAGAAAGAAATATCCGTTTATCATTTATTTGAATTAAAAATATGAAAGCAGCATTAGTATGTCTTCGCCTTTACGATAAAAAGTGATTCTTTGATAACCATAAATAATTTCGTTTTCTTTAATTCACAAACTGATTTGAAAGTTTTATAAAGTGTTGCAAAGACCATAACAGAAATATCGAGTTTATTCATTAAACCTAGACGATTTTCTTTATCTTCATAGCTATTATATTCCGGACGCTGAACGATGGCCGCTCATATCGCGAGCGTTACATTACTGTGTTCTACTTGTATGATAGAGGAATTACAATAATTACAATAATCATCTTCATTGATAGAATGAACAATTATTATTACAGATCATTTTGTCGTTTGTTATCTTATACAGTTCAGCTCACTAATTGCGTAATACACGATCAATCACAATCTGGAGCGTTATGAAACAGATTGCTTAATCCATAGCTTCTTATGTTCGAAAAAAAATATGCTCAACAACGTAAATAATGCAACCAATGTTGTTGAACTGTCAAAATGAAACAGATTCGTCATAATCGTTTACGAAAATGCAGTTAGATAGCAAGACCATTATCATTATGATATATTTTGTAACAATGGACCAACAAATTATTCATATTCACATTAGACTGTTCACCAATACCAATTCACAACATAACCATAATTTATTATTCTATTCGTTTCGATGGTACAAATATGTTGCATTGTTGCTTATACTGTTTGGGCCCAGTAGTGGCCACATTTATTACGGCGTCAGAGGCGTTGTTCAGCTCGTCAAGGGTGCAGGTGAACGGACATAACAATAATTCTAAACTCAACAAACTAATGAACTTACCTTATAAACATCAAAGTTCTCAATAACCGAATCAAAGCTGGTATACAGATCATTCAGGAGGTCAACAACTTCCAGCGGCGTGGACTCAGCGGACAGCTGTGTGAAGCCGATGATGTCGCTGAAGTAGATCGTCACCTGGTCGTAGGTCTCCGCCATGACAGGCTGGCCCATTATCAACTGGGAGGCTACGGACCTGAGGAGCAAATTGTTTTGATGTAGATATTGCTTAGGAGAGAAGAAAAGGAGCTGGTCTGGCAAATATTGGTTGTAAAAATGACTTGTTTTAGCCCACTGCAGGGCAAACGCCTCTTCAAAGGACGAGAACTGATTTCGCAATTTTTTATTTCTCTGATGTTTGCCGCATCCCGTAAGTCATGGTGTTTATGGTCATCATCAACACCAACCATATGGTGCCTGTGCTTTTTTGGCGCAGCCTTGAGGCACACATTCCTGCGACGAAATACTTTTTTTTTTCGTTTTTTTTTTCTTTCAGAATAATATGTTGTGTGCCTTTTACCCTGCGTTAAATAAATGTATTTTCTTTCTTTCTTTCCTTACTGTACAAAATCTTATTTATTTATATGCATGAAACCAGGCTATGAACATAAAAATCTTGCAGATATCAAAACTTCGTGCTTGGGAAGCGGGAGTCGGAACCCTTAGATGTCCGTGTCAATGCAAAATCTACAAACTTAGTAACACATTTAAGACTACATCAAAGGCCTCCTACATTTACCTAAGTCAACTTTATTATGTGATTATAAGATGCTCTTTGGTGGTTATTCGATATAACCGCCGCAGAGCATCTCGTAATTACTAACCAATTAATCTCACAGTGGTATCTAACTACATAATCAGTACGTCCCAGAATTAATACCGGGTTGGGTCAATATAATTATTCCCAGTCAAGTGATTGACCTGGATGGATGCGTAATTCAGGTAGGCTTAGTAACCTGTGTTTACTCGTAATCCCTTTGTGAATTAGGTTTGCCAGTCTAAGCCGAGTTGTGTTGAGCTAAACCTCTCTTAAGTTGTACTTAGGTATCTATCCATACGTAATAATGCGTTTATCCATAAGTCTGTAACACAATACTAAGGAAATATTTATATAAATGCTAAGTTTATGCCAATTTGAATACTAATGAAGAACTCGTAAATCTTTTATAGCTTTAAATGATAAGATAAAGTTAGGGAGACAAAAAGAAAGTCGACTCCTTTCGACAAAAAGAAAAAGAAAGTCGACCTGAGAGGAAAAGCTCGGTTTTTTTTTACGTTGTATCGAAATCTTAACACAACATGAAGACATAAATTAGAAAGTATATACAAATTATTAAAAATTGCAAAGTTATTATTCTGTATGTACCTACATTCATCATTTCATTTTGGGTACATTAACACCGATACAAATGTCAAAAAATAAAATTAAGAGAATAATAAAAGAAAGGGATCATGACATGTGACATGACATGTAGGGACTGTGTCTGGACGACACAGTCCCTACAGATCACTGAGAAACTCATCAAGTGTATAATAACCCGTTTCCATGAGAAATGACTTTAGCCGTTTCTAAATAATTAACAATTTTCAATTCTCGGGGCACACCACCGTGATGCTTTCCTTGGCAATCTCTAACAAGCATTTAAGCATCTGAACAGTTTTCATACGATCTCTAACTTTCCCTTCAAACATACAACTTACTTCGGCAGGAGCTGATACAGAAGTTCCTCGCACTTCCTCTTCTCCTCCAGGTAGTCCGAGGTCCTCTCCTCCACCAGCGCCTCCAGGTTGTTGGCATACTGTTCCACTTGAGTCAGCAACATGTCCAGACGGGTTGAGGTTTCACAGTCCCTGATACACAAAAAAAAAAAGTCAGAATTCGGAATTCCACATGAAAGATTCTTCCTTGCGGTAACTCAGCCCGTGAAATGATTTGAATATACAGATACGATCGCTTTTGGAGAATGTTAATCACTTTTGGATTTTGTCACATAAAAGTACTTGCCAATTTTATTAATACATAAGTCACATTTTTTCGTTGCCATTTACCCCCTATAATTGCGAAATGGTTCTCAAGAACCTCTAGTTCTCTAGTAGAATCTCTAGTTAAATTTTTCGAGCGTACGTGCCCAATTAATACATGTCTTAGTCCCTCGATTATTATTTTCATATTTCCCAACTTTAGTTGTTAACCAAACAATTAACAATCCTATTCTATTCAAATAAATATCACGCCCAGTGAGCCTGTGGTTTCTCACGACAAAACTTAACACAAGTGCATCCAATCAGCAACCAAGCGGCAACTCAATCAGCCGCGCAAGCCTGCCCCGACCAATAATAAGCCGGCTTGCAACATTAGTATGTATTGAGCTTTAGTTTGTGAGCTTATTGTTCTTCTTGATTGTGGCGGATTTAGAAACGAAATTATTTTTAAACTAGCTTTATCCCGCGGTTTCACCCGCGTATAGGTCGGAAATTAGGATACCACGGGAACATACTACCAGGATAAAAACTATTCCATGTTCTAATCCAGGGCACAGTCTATCCGTGTGCCAAATTTAATTAAAAACGTTCATCCGCTAAGGCGGGATAATAGACATACAGAGGATGAAAGATCCTATTTAGGTACTAATCGTCTTATTCTAACGTATGGCGCTTATGCGATACGTTCAGATTTCAGCATGAACATGTCGCGTAGGTAATGTTTTATATAGATGTTATCGTAAAGTAGCTTTACGTGCGATGTATTTCCGTAAATGGAAAAGGAAATGCTGGGCTTTGCTTAAATGTAGAACAACGCTACAATGTGGGAGTAAAAATATTGTACAGCTGCTGGCGTAACAGACGGCTGGTAGTTTAGTTAACTTCACCGTATTATGTTGCAAGCTTACTCGCGTGGGTGTAACTGGACTACTAGACCCTTATAGTATACTGTTACTGTTCCGCGCCTTAGGAATGCGTGGAGAGGCGGGGGGTAGCGTTGACGAATGAGCGTGAGGCGGATGCCGCGCGCATAAATGTGATAAATCACCACTCAGTGGATCCCAAATAGCAGGAAACGACTACGCGGCAGACCCAGAAGGAGATGGTGGGACTAGCTGGACTCCTTCTTTTAAAGGATTTCCTTGCAATCGTAGTAAATCGCGATAAGTGGAAAAAGGGAAGGGAGGCCTAAACCCTGCAGTGGGACAAAACAGGCTTATAATACTTACTTGTTGATCCTTTGTATATTTTCCTTGAGTGCTGAGAAATCAGGGCGGTCGTCGTCCGGGAGGGTCCAGGGTGGTTCGCCGGTGAGGGACTGTCGAGGAGACGCTGACAGTGGGGATGTGCCTCGGTTGCGCATGTCTGCACTACCTGGTGAATCAAAGATACAAAATTAGAAATTATTTGAGGCTTATCTTCATGTGTGTATCTAATAATGTGGTATGTAAAAAATATTTATTCGAATTAGATTCAGAATTTTTACTTTTGAATATACCTAATGACAGGAGAAAACCTTTCACCACTTCTTAATGCTAAGAATAACTGGCGCAACTCAGAAAACAGAAAAAAAAAACTTTTCGCATACCCTCCAAATTAGCAATGATTTATTATTTGTAAGAAACTTGCCAACTTACAAATACTTCCAGCTTTCTAGAAAGTTTCCCTTTCCAAAGACAATGCACAAGAAGAAGCCCCTATCACATGGGACTTAAACATAACTGGCGAAATGTGAGTGTACTAAGAAGGTACACCTCTGCCTAACCTTTCGGGAATTCAGGCGTGATGTTAAGATATTATGTTATAAATCTCATTTCCAATAATCTATGTGGATTTTTTTTTGGGTGCTGGCGGTCTTTTGCTTGACGGTTGAGCTCAAAAGACAAGGTATTTTTGATCATTATTATTTATGTATTTGGTACTTACAATTGTATGCGTTATTTGAAATCTATTGACTACATTCTCAGTACGGTATTCGATTTTGCCTGTAAAAAACATTCATACAAATTCTAAAATACCCTGAGGCTATTTTTTCAAATATACACACCCCAAAAATCAAAATATGCTACGAAATTCGATTTGGCAATAACCAGCACAGCGTTTATTTTTATTTGACATCGCAATTCCTACTAGCTTGTGTTGTATTCATAGTGAATCTGAACCTCTGCAGTCGAACGGTAAGCCTGAAGGTCCCTATAGAGTATTTTATGGAAGGATTTATGGGAAAAATATGCTTCATGTTCAAAGTTATGCGGGCAAATATGGAAAATGTATTTTTGTATGATCCTGTTACGGGGGTGTGTGCCACATAGGAATAAAACTTGAGTATAATTTTATACAGAAACAAGCCATCGTGACCGAAGGGATGCCATCGGCAAAAATAACGCTTTTTTTGCCGATGTGATAATCAATACAAACTTTCATCTTCGTTATATACGCCATGCTTCTAGACCCAGCGGTTTAGGCCTAATTATATGTCTTGCAAACCTAACCTAAAGTAAGACATTATAGCCCTGGGTCTAGCCGTGGCATTTCATTATATCCCCCTGGTTAATAATGTTGTTTCAATTTGGAACCCCAACTAAAAGTTTCTACAAAAACTTGTAACAAAACATACTTATTCGGAAATCGAATTGCTTTTTATTATCACGCAGAAGGTGTCCTCGGAGAAATAGGTGTCTTCTTCTTGCTTGAATATGGCGCCTAGTATATAAAACATTGCTTTATAGGTGAATAGCCTACTATGATACAGTAATCCATTTTTTTATATATTTGGTTATGGGTTCTGTTTCACTTAGGTTTGAACTTGTCCTCGAGTACAGCAGCGCAGTAGTCGCAGGCTAGCGTATAGTGTCGGCGGCGCATCTCCAGCAGTAGGCTGACTGCATTACACACTTGGTTGGCCAATAAACATGAGCCACGACATTTATACTTACGTTTGAACTTGTCCTCGAGTACAGCCGCGCAGTAGTCACAGGCTAGCGTGCAGTGTGGGCGGCGCATCTCCAGCAGTGGACTGACTGCCCGCCGCGGACTGGGGGAGTCCGCCCCCCCTGGCGGAACCAGGGACATTGCTCTGTTAACAAAGAACAAAATATATTAGCTAGGTAGGTATTGTTTAGAGATCTGAGAAAGCGTGCACTGCGTTTAACTGACAACGCAAATCATCATCATTTCAGACAAAAGACGTAATATTGCACGTAAAGCAATAAAGATATTGAGTATTAAGCGACACGTTTATTCCCGTTGTATAAACAAAAAAACCTTTGACTCCTTTTTGTAACCTTTAAGTAACAAGTTCAAAATCAATAAAAACATATAATTATCATTACAAATTAACCTTAGGGGTTCACTTGTAAGGTTTAGGTACATAGTTGTATTTCGCGCTATTCAAGCAAGAGCTAAGATTATTTACGTAAAAAGCGTAAAAGTAAAGAGACCCTAATAACTAATTCGATTTTACCTTTAAACAAAAATCTAATAGTTCTGCCTTTGTAGCGTATTAGACATAAAAATCTTATTAAATAACTTCTTTATATTAAAAATGAATTGCTGTTCGTTAGTCTCGTTAAAACTCGAGAACGGCTTGACCAATTTGGCTAATTTTGGTTTTGAAATATTTTTTGAAGTCTAGGGAAGGTTTTTTTTTGTTGATTGATTGATTGATCTCAAGTGAGTAATTTTGCAGGCAACAACCTCCACCAACCGTCCTGGTGACGCAGAATATATTCAATACGTAATACAGAGATGCTGCTTGGCGGCAAACATAGCTGAGCACATACGAACAGAGTCAAAGTCAAGTATAATTTGAAGTAGGCCATTAAAAGAACGACATACAAGATGATTGACGAGCCCCCGACTCATAGTAATAGAAGGAACAGAGGGGTTTCAGTTTTTAGAAATCAGACTTAAACCTTCCGTTGTCCATGACAATTTCCCTACAGAAAAAAAAGTGGCCCCGTCCAAAAGTTTCATAATGGAGAAGAATGGGCAAAGAACTAGGTACATAGTAACTTTTAAAAATATTTTGTTAGCTCTAATATTGTAATCATAATTTGAAGTAGGTACTGAGAATAAAACTACTATTGTAAATTGTCCGTAGACTAAGAGTAGGTAAAATATTACTTTATCCCAATAGGTAAGCTAGGTAGGTTTTCGTGGCTAAGTAATAACAGCCGCAACGGTCGATCCATCAGGTGACGCTTGCCAGGGTTGGTCCGTTGGATCTTTACATATCGAGACTCTTCTGTCCGTCGGAAAGCACGTTAAGCCGTTGGTCCCGGCTGTCATTCCTGGATCATTGACAGTCGTTACGGGTCGTCAGAAGCCCAAAGGTGTGACATTGGTTGTCGGACTTTCGGGTTTCTGACGACCCGTACCCTACCAAGGGTTAAGACTGGTTGTGAAAGTCAGATAGGCTGTCGGTCCATGTAAAATACTGGTATTCAGCTGCATCCGGTCAGACTGGAAGCCGACCCCAACATAGTTGGGAAAAGGCTAGGCAGATTGATTGAAGTAGAAAATAATTATTATCTTACAATATTCCTGCAGAAAAAAACCTCAGTTCCTCAAATTTATTTTCTCCCAAGTGATTAACGTTCACATATTTCTTACACGGTATCGTGGCGAGAGTTCCTCTTAACTCAGGACTTAATAACGGTAATTAATTTAGCTTATAGCTTCAAGTAATAAATTGCCGGTTCCTATTATATAATACGAAAGGCGACCCATAAATACGAGGGAATTGGAGACTACAATCATTCCCAAGGGAATATTATGAAGGTTTTAGAGTACCACCCACCGCAGGTAAAATTTACCTTATTTTCTCGTTATTTGTGGGTTATTTGCCTCTCATGTCGTGGATTGGGATTAAGATTCTACTAGGGAATTCGAAGACCTTTGTCTTGTTGTAGCACACTTTAGACGGTTTTTGAGAGAGGGTTTTTGTTGTGGGCTTCAAACTCGAGTCCCGACGGAATAAACTTTATTATTGTTACTCCAGGGTTTAATGCTCATACCAGGATAAAAACTTGAATGAGGCAACGTCAATCCGCAAGGCAAGGCCACATTGTCAATCAACTGACAATCGCAAAAGGAAATCTTTTTTTTTTTTGATAAAAGCAATCTCATCAAGGAAGGTATTATACCACAAATGCATTATTACTTTAACACTTCCCTTATGCGGCATGGTGGCATATCAGTGACGTCACGGCACAAAGGCGGTAACCGGAGCCGGTGCGAAGTAGGCCATGTTTGCGGAGTGACACTTCGGTGGAGAGCCTCCTCTATGAGTCTATGCACAGCTTAAATCTACAGTCTATGAGTTGAGTGAGACCCGCTTTGGTAGAACGGGTTACGGTTACGAAAAATCGCGAGTAGCCTGAAAATCCATTAAATAAATGAGAAAACTAAAGAGAGAAAATTACTTGGGGAAAAACCTGGTACACTTTGATAGACAGTTGGTTCCCTACACGTCTGTTTTTTTTCGAATCCTTACTTTAGCAATAGTTTCTGAATGTGAATGAGGCGAAGAGTGGAATATAAACCCTCAAAAAAAAATCTCTACCAAGATCCTTGTCTTATAAACTTTTATTTTCATTCTGAAAGTTGGTAACGTCGTGAATAGCCTAATAATGTAGTCTATCAATATTAACCCGTAATCCACCACGCATTTCCTCACGATGTTTCCCTTCACCATTTTAAGAGCAGTGGTGATGAAATAAATTACACCATGCCTGCCTGGGTTCCAACCCATGACTACAACACGTAATTTGGGGCCGCCACCGCTCTCCAATCTCTCTTCATAATCAATATTTTAGTCATTTTGATTAATAAATCAACACCGCGAATTATTTGACAGCTATCTGCGACGTCGGCGTCGCCAACTTTCAGAACGCAGGATTTTACTTTTAATGATTCCTATTCGTAAAACAAATCAAATTGGACTTTTATATTTTTAAATCCATTTACCAATTCAGATTGGTAACGATGCCTGGAGGCAGTCTGTCTCACCGGCTGTACAATATCCATCTCATGCACATGTAGGCACGCCTGAGTGCATAGTACCTCTTTATTATATTTTGCATTTTTGAGAACGAGATCGCTTGCGGTATAGAAAATCGCTTGGAAACTTAATATAGGTAGGAGATTTCGAGGACGCATTTAAAATGGAATCGAGGGATAAATTCTGTGATTGAATGTTACGAATTCATATATTTTCCGGGAGAGAATCAATCAGTATTCGTAATGCATTTAGTTTACTAATATGGATTTAACTTGGTTCTTATTCTCATAAAGATGTAAGTACTTAAAAATTTAAATAAAATACATATTCATTAATATAAAACAACTTTGCGTTGATGAATATGTAACCTAAAACTGAAGTAGGATTTTGTCGAGGCTTCCTCCTTATTATGGTAACCTTAGGTAAATAATTTAATAGATTATAAGCAGGACGGCACTAGGGTAGGCATTTGTGCGTGGGGTGTCTCATTAATGCAGGCGTCTGTATAATAGGTATACCTGTACTTAGGTAGGTACAGAGTAGGTGTAGGTACATATTTTTATACTAAGCCCAGGTTCGCACGGGTGATTTTCATCACGGCGATTTTTTTTCGCGCGTCTTATTTGCAACGCAATGTAAGCTTAGCGCTGAAAGTTGAAAATGCAATAGTGTGTGTTTTCTTACGCGCTGGGAAACGCTGTTGGATTATCAATGCTCGGCTCAATATAGAGAGTTGAAATTCCAGTGTGCGAAAAAATATTGCCCGTACGAACCTGGGCTAAAGTTGTCTTACATTAGAATATGAGTAGGTCGGTTTTTACTCAGTAATTATGTTCGAGAGGTAACTCCCAGTAGAGTGTTAATAGTCAGCCGTGGTCATAAAACCGTAAAGGAAAACATCGTGAGGTAACCGGCGTTGCTAAGAACCAAAAATTCGAAGACATGTGTGACATCAACCAACCCGGATTATAGCCCACTCCTTCTCGTAGAAACCTGTGTCCCAGCAGGCTATAATGTTCCCAATTATAGGCTGATGATGCGACTCAAAAAACACTGTTACGTGTTTTGGTATAACTTCACTATCTCGATACTTCCCAGAGTTTGATTCCTCAAGAAAACATTCACAAATGTTTAATAAATAAATAGCGTACAAACAAACCCTATTTGTAGAATCAAATTGAAATCTGCAGATGTATTGAAGCGAGGAGGAATAGCATACGTTTGTCTTTCGTTCCTGTTTCAACAAACGAACTGCAAGAGAAACTGGAACTAACGTAAATATAAGAAAACAGTACAACATCTTTGGCTTATGTTGCTACAATGTAATAAAAATAAACTTTCTGACATATGTCTTTATTTTGAGAAGAAGAAGCAAACGGTATGTATATGTTTTGAACTTATTATTTAAGTATTATCTTGTTAAATGAGTATGTTGATATAATTTTTTTTTTTTTTTAAAACTTGTTCATTACCTGAAAAAATTGTTTTTTGTATTATAAAAAAGTTAGGTAAGTACGTGTATTTTACCACGATTGCTAATTTTAATATTATAGCAATTAGCAATTTATATAAAGAATAACAGAAACTGTAATATTTAGCAATATTGTAAACTGAATTACATACAGAATCCCACGGAAGATAAAATTACCAATTTCCACAGTTACATTTTTTTTTGTAACTTGTTAGATTGTCGAAGAGTTGAAAAAAGCTGACTTCTAAGATAATTGGTGAACCTAGAAGGTGCAGTGACCTTTTTTCTATAATTATGATTTATTGGGTCCATTGTCTGTCGGTAATTTCATAAAAGTACCTCAATTTCACACTTTCACTTGTAAGTGTTACCAAAAACAAAAAAGTAAACAAACAAAGCGCGTAACCTAACTATAACCTAGTCTTAAACCCAGTCACAGTTTGCTGCAGAAATATCCCTTTTGTTTCACTAGCCTTTGTGAGTTATCGATAACGAAGCCTGGCTGAAAAGTTTCCAGCTGAAAAATAAACGAGTCTATTCTTTCTGAATGAAATCCGATTGAACTTCCATTCAATCTTTGAAATAATGGCAGGAAACTGTTTCGTTAAAACCAAAGTCTTTTATTTTGGAAACTTTAAAAGTGACGGTGAAAAGTTAGTATTTTAACTTGAGTAAAATAATTAAATTCACATTGAGTGCTTTAGGGATCTTTTGGGACCTGAATGACATTGACATTTGACAACTCTCCCGGGTTGTTTTGTAAACATTTGTGAAATTGACACTGTCAGTATGAATTGATAAAACAAAATGGCGGCGTTACAAGGCGCGTTGTACCAATTGACTGAATAAAAGAAACATAACGTACGCTTGTAGATAATTTTTTACGGGTATTTTTTTTGACCGGGATTTCTTCTACTAAAATGGATTTAAAGAAGTTTGTCAAACCTGAACTTGTAGAATATGGAACCCCTAGTCGTGATATTCATCGTCGGTAATAGAAAATTTATAGTTTTAGGCTCCCGCAGACAGGCCCGACGCGATGGGACGACGCGATTCTTGTAGAACAATTTGCAAGTTTTTTACAGAAATTATTCTACTAGAGTCGCGTTGCGCTATCTCGTCGCACCCATCTGCGGGAGCCTTTATGGTGTTTAATTCTTTCACATCATCTGCTCATTATCGAGCAGGTGGTGTGAAAAAACAAATTATAATCAAAATTAAGTCTTTAAAGCCGAGAATAATATATTATTGTACTGTATTTCATTATAGCCCGCTGGTCAATAATGTGATCTGAATTTGGAACCCTAACTGAAGATACCTATGAAAACTTTTACAAACAACAATATTCGAAAATCGAATTGCTTTTGAATCAAAATCGAATTGTTCGCAGAAGGTGTGAAAAGTAGAGTATTCTCCTCGGTGTCCTCGTCATGGGCGAGCTTGAATCCCTCGCTGCACTCAGGATTCTAGCAGATTCGATATAGTGCCCGTGAAATGTACGCCTCGTTAAATAATCCATTACCTAGGTTTCAATACTAAACTCATAATTAGCTTTCACAAAACGCTGTTCAAGACAAAAAACACATTGTATGAAACAATAAAACTACATAAAATAGAATTAAGTTATACTCATACGGTGATGTAGCCAAGTTACTTCGGTGTCTACGTCCAAACTGTCAGTTAGCGTCGAGGCGAAACGTTATAATTTAATATTTTCGCTGCAGCCGAGCTCTTGACAGCGAAACGTTTTAATAAGGGTTGTTCAAATTGTTTTGGACTTTAAAAGAGACTGTGTCCTCTGAGTTTGTTTCGGTGACTGTACTACTGAACTTCGAAGTTTAAAATAACGTTGTACTGTATTCATAAAGTTTAAAAGTACGAACTAAGTACTAACTTTTTTTCACCAATAAAACTGAACGCGATCAGCACATCAACCAAGTTTAAGAGCTGTCAGTGTCATTATTTTCTTTGGAATATTGACACTGGCAGCTCTTGATCTCGGGTTAGATGTGCTGATCGCGTTCAGTTTAATTGGTGAAATTCGCACTAAGTGATTCTTCTTCCATACTTCACTATTAATCGTCATCACAGTGGCTACCCCCTTTCTAACCATTTCCACTCTTATAGCCATCCCATTCATATTTAAAACTTTCCTCACGAGATTTTCCTCATTGCTCATGCCATGCTAAGCGATTTTCACACAACCTTTCATATTATATTATGGTTTCCACCATCCCCTTTATAATCTATAAAACAATAATGGACCCTTGCATTATTATTTTATAAAAAAAGCTATGTTGTTGGTTCTCGTGAGCATAAAAATCCTTTCTTGCACCCTGTTATCGGAAAAAGGTGTTCGCTACACTATTGAATATCCAATTTACGTTAAAACGCTGAATCTACTGGAAGACAATATTTTTAAACGTAATAAGGTTTCCTCCAGGTGAATACAAATGGAAACAAAATTAGAATCTAAGAAGAGGGTGGGTAGACACCTGTGTAAGGGTTAGAAGCTGCAAGATTTCTTACAAACTTGTCTTTTATAACGGGGCGGTCTTTTAGAACATCAGAAATGGCTTTTACCAATTCTCTGAAAAATCTTACCTACGGTAGATGCCTTTTCAGGGAATAAAAGAGTGTCCTTGGAGTTTCGTGCCCGTTCCTATCCACAGGAACCTACTACGCTTTAGAATAGGCAGTTACCAATTCCAAAGCGTAAGCTGAAAGGATTCGGTCAGACCGAATCCTTGACAAATCATAAGTGCCTGTAATTGGTTTAATTGAAATAAATGTTTTGAGTTTAAACATAATTACTACACTTTTCTCCAGACTTTTCCCGATGACGAGTAAAATAGAAAAACTTTCATAATTGATATGCTGCAAATGAACAGGACACGATTCCTAACTCAAACTGCAAAACCAAGACTATGTAATAGAAAAATTTGAATAATAACGCACAAGCAAAGTCAAAGTCAAATCCATCATTATAATAGGGAACTTAAAAGGCACTTATGAACAACAAACAAACAAACAACAACAACTAACAAACAACAAACAAACGAATGTCAACATTTTCAAGAAAATTGTATTGATTCTAGTTGCCCGTTCCAAAAGGCAGTTGCCCATAAAGAAGAATGGGGAAGAAACTCCAATTAGATACTCTTTTAAAATGTTTTACAATATTTTTTATATTAATTATAATGATGTAAACCATGTACCTGGAATAAAATTACTTAAAGTACAAAATATTAAAAATTAAGCAAGAACAGAAAATCTATTATGTTAAAAATAGATACATGGTGCAAGCTTTTAGAAGAAATCTTAAAAAACACTTCATTTACCAAAATTCATGAATGTTAAAGCCAACAAGTCAACATTTTCAATTCTACAAATTCCACTCAACTTTACCGCGACCAGTTAGTTCCCCCAAATTAATAAACAAGTTTAAACATTGCTCGTTTTTCGTCCTGCTACCGTGCAATCAGTGGTTTAATTAAACCGTTCCGGTCCGCAACCGGCGGCTGCCGTGCCGTATTCCGTGTCATATTAAGTCTGGATTATATTTTGCATAGATTATATTCCCGCAGAGACTGCAATACTATGGTTAACATAATATCTTGGTGATGCTATCTTTGAAAGCTTGGTCACATTGAATACAGCAAAGTGCAGGGTAAATCTGCTTGAGCGGCTTGTGAGTAATAAAGCTGCTTGCCTAACGAAATGGAGCTGAATAGAAAGATATCGCCATAAAAGTTCATAAAATGGTCATCCAATTTGAACATTTTCATCGTCTCCAATCCTCGTGTTTGGTTGCCTAGGCATATTGTAGGTACTGTGCAAACTTTGTACAACCAACTGCTAAGTATTTAGGCCAAACTGAAAAATATCAAATTCATGGCTAACATGAATCTCTCTAAGGGCGGATTTCACCAATGAAACTGATCACGATGGGCACATCTAAGCCGCTGTCAATTTCTTCATTGTTGTGGAATATTGTCACTGTCAATTTCGACCGTTCTTTGTAGCTGACTTAGAGCGAATTTCACCAATTCAACGGAACACGATCAACATATCTAAGCCGAGTTCAAGAGCTGTCAGTGTCAATATTCTAAAGAAAATAATGACCCTGACAACTCTTAAATGTGGTTTATGTGCTGATCGTGGTTTATGAGCGAATTTCACCAATGCTACCAACGCGTTCAGTTACATTGGTGAAATTCGCTATACAACATTCAACCTAAGTCAGCTATAACGAACAGTCAGCACTATTCTACCTTTATTTATCTCTTGTCGCTTTCCGATATTCCATGTAAGTGGAGATGATCTTATCTCTCAAGCACTAAATGTGTAGGTAGATATTTGACACCCTAAATCCAATGTAACATAAATTTATACCAACTGCATTTCCTTTGTCATTACTAACATTTATTCGATTTATCCGAACCTGCAGAGATAAAATCTACTTGTATTTGTTCAAACCCATTACAGATGCGATCTACAAATGCAATTTGCAGTTTGTTTTACAGATTGTAAAACATGGTTGGATAAGCGAAACTGCCAAAGCCAATCCCAATAGCATCATAGTAGTTAATATGGCAGTAAAATTACTAAATTGTTTGAGAGAAATACCTATTGACACTTTAAATATAACGTATAATATAAATAAACACATAAAATACATGTAGAAATACATAGTTATTGATTGGTCAAGAGAGTGCAGTTAATATTTAAATTGCTTTTGAAACACGTACATTTATGAGGGGTTTGCTTTGATCAAAAATAAAAGAAAAATAATCAGAATCAATGAGGAAATACATCATTGATCAGAAGTCTTGCCTCTGAATGGCAACAATCTTCGGAGGCTAAAAGTATCGTAATTACGAACGTTTTTTGAATCGAAGGTAATAAAGAGGTCTGAGGAACAGTGTGTAAATTTCACTTATCATCCATAGAAGAGGTATCCAGGGTGTCCAGAGCAGCTTGGTGGGCAACCTTCTGCCCGACGACTGATGTCTGGACGTTGCATATATGCTAGTATTTTACAATCTTTCGAATTTATGTTAGGTACATTTACTCCGCGCGTACATGCTAAGCCCACAGTCGATAATTGTATTCCGCAAGTCATATGGCAAACTCGTCAAGAGAAAAACAGATACTCAGATGCATCTAGTCTTCCATCTAGTAAAATAAAATAAGCTACAGATAACTGCTACGTAAAACGAGTTAGGGTGAAATTCATCAATGAAACTAAACGCGATCAGTACATCTAAACTGCGTTCAAGAGCTGTCAGTGTCATCATTGTTGTGATGTTGTGGAAAATTTGACACTGAAAGCTCTTGAACGCGGTTCAGATGTGCTGAAAGCGTTCAGTTTCATTAGTGAAATTCGCCCTTAATTTGTCACAACAGTTAAAAGTTCCGAAAACTATATTCAATACGTGACATTCAACCCTTTGATATACCTACATGTAACATCATTACACACGACAAATAGGGAGTCATGTGTCACTTTTAATTGAAATAGTCAATACATAGATCGTTTGAGCGTTTTTGTAAGTGAACAAATGCAATAAAAATCTACGTTAAAAACCCTCGCACAAGCTATTTGGTATACAGGCAACTTGCCACTACTTTTAAACAATATGAGTTTGTTCAGCATTCCTCGTATGCCATACGCTTAAATAGTTATTACGCTCCCAATATAAATGTATATTGGCACTGGCAGTGTTGTGAAAAGATGAATAATTTTGATTGTACCCTAAATATCTTGTTTGGCTATACATTTATGTTAAAATCAACTACCTATGTATCGTGAGGAAACCGGCATGTCCTAGAACCAAAAATTCAAAGACATGTGACGTCGACCGTAGGGAGTGGGCCGTAATCCACCATGCGACGACGGCCCGCATGGTGGATTACGGCCCACTCCCTTTTGAAGAGAGGAGGCCTGTGTTCAAACAATGGAAATATTATAGGTTGATTATGCTTATGCGTACAACTATGTAACACATAGTTCTTTACCAACTTACACGTATTTTCCTTAATCTGCTCTGTCCTTTGCGGACTTTCAAAGTTGCACGGAAAACTATTTTACTTAGACTAAGTGCACTTTAAAGCTGTTATAACTTTATCCATCTAGAAGTTAAGCTAACAAGTGAGGTACGTTCAGACACGGAACCTTCTTCGTAAATGAAGTAAACTTAAGTTTTTTTTTACCGAGTTCTGAAATGGAAGAGGTTATATATGTTCGTCTGTTGTATTTTTTTACCGATTAAAAAAAAACTAGATTATCAGTTCGACACGTAGATGTAATATTATTGGAACTGCAATTTATATTACATATGATAATGGCTTCCAAACAAATATACAAAATTTTATAGGTGTGCATATGTTTATTTTTTTGTTTGTGTGTGTGTGTGTGTATGTTTGTATGTATCTATGTTTGGTCACGCATTGGATCGTGACCAATTTTTTTTTACTTATCTCTACTTCAGCTCAGGGAACAGTGCAAGTTTCATCAAAATCGGTTAAGTCGTTTTCAAGTTATGGACTATTAATATGTAAGTGTACGGCCTGGCTTATTAATACGAGCTACGGGTGTGGTGTCGATGGCAATTAATCATCTCAAAACCTTGGTCAACCACAACTAAAACGTTAAAAAAAATATTTTACAAAAAAAGTTTTTTTTTTTTATGTTGATCGATATTTTTGCGGATTGTGGAGCGATTTTGAAACTTCTTTTATGATTTGGTAGACGGAGCTTGCATTGTGGTCCCATAACATTTTTCTTAACTTTGCTCCGGTAGTTTTTAAGGTAAAAATTGTTCCTTCTGGGGCAGTCGGGTAAAATATATAAAATAAACAAAACAAAGAAATAGGTGTTCTAAACAGAAATACAATTCGCAAACATTTCCTAGAGTTCCGAAAGTCTTTATGAGGAGCGTCCGAAACGATTTAAATTAATTATAACAACTTGTGAAGGTCGGGGTTTGTTGACCTTTCTGAAACAAAAGGGAAACTGTTTAAATAAACGGTATAACCGTGATTTATCATACTTTTCGTAGGTACTCCCCTATAGAAATTGTTTCAACATCATTTTTATTCGTCTTCTGTCTCATATTTCAACGTCAAATATTTTATGAGAATTTTTATGTTACTTATTATTAACTTTTGACACGTTTTTGCTTATGAATATTTTAGCGTTCTTGTGCGTGAAATATCGAATACTTAGGTTTTTTTTCAAGCTATTTAATATCATCCGTTGTTGGGAATTTGAATAAAAATAACAGTATTGGCTTGAAAAATGTGTTCTATGTTATGTATCTCATAAAACAAGACACAAATACTTACTTATCATTACTTTGTAACCCAAATAAGTACTAGTCTTTATACTGTTAAAAGTTTTGTTTTTAAACAAGTTACGTACATAACAACTTATAAACCACTTAATTTATTATTAAAAAAAATGTCAAAATTATAAACCAACTTAACTAAAACTTTTCACAAACTAAAATATGGCGTCGAAAAATTCATCCGCATCCCTTTCGAAGTACTAGGTAATTCAAATAAAGGTAAATACTCAACATCGTTTTCAATTAAAACTGTATAGGTACATAAACAGAATGATAATTAGGTACCTTCGATCAGACTACATAAACATTATTAGGCCATAAACCCTTAAACTCATATCAATGCCATTGCTATTTCCATAAAAACCCAATACCAACTCCAATTACCCCATTTTCAGGGTTATTTCACGAAAAATGTAAAATTGTCTCACGGCTGAACTTATGACTGCGCGAATTTCGTAGAAATAATTTTATTACGTTTTGACAGAAACCATTATAGGATGTAAACACGCGGTCTTTACTAATTTATCTACTTCTTCCATACATTTCGACCGCGTTGGGATTGCACTTTTGTAAAAAAAAGCAGTATTTTTTTAAATAATTGATTAAAAATTTCTTCGCCGGGTTGGTCCAGAGTCATGTACTGAATCCATGGTAACAAGTTGCGCGTCGATCTCTCTGTCACCCTGTATAAATCGGGATCCCTTTTTTTCGCATAATGTTTTTTTTCCTAATATTCTTTGGCATAACGATTTTGGCATAAGTATTTTTGGTCTAATAATTGTTTGCCATAATTTTTTTTTGGCCTAAATATTTTTTGTCATAATTATCTTTTTGCATAATTTGTTTTGCCATAATTTTAATTCGCATAATGTTACTAGGCGTAATGTTAGTTGGTTTAGGTTAGGTTAGGTTAGAACTGTGACCTCCTACGCACGAGCCGAGCGAGCGAAGCGAGCGGTGCCGCGGCAGCGGCCGGCGAAGTGCCAGAAACTAAAAATATAAATGAAAATATATTTATGCTTTTGAATATTATGCTTAATCATTATTATGGTTAGAGAAATTATGCTTAAAAAAATTATGCGTAAGCTGTTATGCGTATTTATATTATGCGGAAATATAATTATGCCAAACAAAATTATGCTAAGCTATATTAGGTCTTAAAATTTTATGCAAATGGATAGGGAACCGTATAAATCACTTTCCTAAGTTGTTGCTAATATGCAAATAGCTTGTTGTGATTCTAGATAACAAATCTCTCACTATTCATTTATTAACCAAGAATCAAGCAAAACAATTTATTAAATAAAATAATGGCTGTATCTATGTACATGTGGATATAAATTAGCAGCACATACCTACATCGAGATCGTTTCCTATGTAGTTGGGACCCTAATACCGGTACTTAGTCGGGAAGCCTGAAGCATTCCGTTTGCTTGACTGAATACTGGAAATTCTGGGGAAATTGTGAAGTATATACGCTTTAGAATTCAATCTGATTTAGAAATGTGATTATTTTCGTAAATGGGTATCTAGTCAGAGTTTCGGGCTCTGAGAATCTTACCAAGGGGTATCGTGATACCCAGGAACTGGGTTTTTTAGGTCAAATAAGCAGTCGCTCCATGTAAAATAC
Source organism: Eupsilia transversa (assembly GCA_914767815.1). Lineage (NCBI taxonomy): Eukaryota > Metazoa > Arthropoda > Insecta > Lepidoptera > Noctuidae > Eupsilia > Eupsilia transversa. The sequence goes on along the minus strand of OU611893.1, from coordinate 5,891,732 downwards.
TGGTATTCAGCTAAATCCGGTAAGACTGGAAGCCGACCCCATTATAGTTGGGCAAGGCTAGGCAGATGATAATGCTGATGGTGGATGATTAAAAGGTAAGTGGTTACTTTCATAAAATATACTTATTTTTTGTCCACATAGTAAACTTTAAGGAGTTACACGGATACCATTTCACAGCTGCAAAGTAAAGAGAATGAAAATATGATAAATATGAAAGTCAGCCTGTCTGGTACCTTGTCACGCCCTAACGGCTGAACGAATTTAGATGAAACTTGTCAGACAGGTAGACTAAGACCTAGGTTAGAATTTAGGATACTTTTCATCACGGTAATACGAAATCAGAATCAAAAATTATGTCAGATCATTCAAGCTAGTCGGAGAATCAGCACTTTTCGGACGTCAAAATTATATAAGACAGTCCCCCAAAACGCACCACTTCCTAGTACTTTAGCCGGGAAGAAGAAATAGCTGCCTGATCAGTTAAAAAAAATTTAATCTTTACAAATAGTATGCAAAATAATTAACATTACGCAAAATCGTCCCTATGGGATCATTTTCGACCTCAAGAAGATAGATCCTACACCTTAAAATCACAAAAATATATATACTAAATGCACAAAGAAGTTGTTTACTAGACTTTACTGAACTCAACTTAAGATGAGCGAACGTATCTACTGTATATTTCCAGTACACAATATCAAAATCAAATGCAATTTCAAATTCATTGCAGGCTGTCAAGAGCTCGTTGATAAAACAGCTCAGGCCACGACAGTGCAATGCAATCCCATCTATTGGCTATTTGAACGGCCACGACAATCATACCGTAGCCTTTCAAAAGGCTTTCATATGACTCAAACTCTATTTCCAACGCTCCATTCCAATCGTGTGTATAGAGGGGATTTGAGATTTTAGAAGAAAATCCTTTATTTGTGGTTAGATTTTTGTGTTTTGGGTAATGTATCGATGCCTATACCGAAATTGGACTTATTAAGCGAGCCGTATTTGTAATGAGATTTGCATTTGTAAAAAGCTTGGCATGAGCGAAGTTAAAATATTTTTACTTATCTTTTACGTCATACTCAAAAATTGTTACAATACTAACATTAATTCGATACATTTCTCCAAAGAAAAGTCCTAAAATTCTCTTGACGAATACAGCATCCCACAAAATCGTCTACATCTTGTTTACTGAAATTAATATACCTACCTATTTTCTTTACCTTATGTGGTAACTAAGCTGCGGTTTCCAACGCATCCATTAATTTACTAGTCTGCAGTCTCTAAACATTAGCACTTTATACTTGATAATAGGTTTCGTCTTACGACACCCACGGGATAAGATCTCACCATACATTCTTAGCACACGATTAATTTAAATTATAAATACAGAAATAATGCTACAACTTTCCAGTTCAGTTAAGACAAGTAGATATTCTTTAAATTGTTCTCATAATATGTAGAAGCCATAAGAATAATGTACCGAAGGTGCCTGTACTTTTTTAATTGAAATAAATCTTTGAGTTTGAGGTTATTTTTCCTTGTATATGTTTTTTGTTAAACAAACACGATATGAAAATCAGAAGTTTGGATATCAATAACACAGTTTAAGAGGGTTTATTCTGAAAGTTGGCAACGTCGCAAATAGATGTCAAATATTTCGCTGTTTTGATTAATTTGATAATATTTCTGTATGGAAATAAAAAATGTGGCTAACTAGCGAACTAGAATATTGATTATGAAATGCAATAATTAATATCGTAACACCGAATAGTTAGTTTTAGATGTAAAAAAAGTATTTGGTAACTTTCCAAATGCCTTTTTTTCACCTAAAACGGGTACAACATCAAATTCAATGTTATAATTGCAATTCATTATTAATATTCTAGTCAATTGATTAGCCACATTTCTTATTTCCATACAGTATTATTTCCAAATTAATCGAAACAGGTAAATATTTGACAGCTATTTACGACGTTGCCAACTTTTAGGATGCACCCTCTTAAGGTAGGTCTTAAACGTCTTAAACTTTGTTAAAACAATAAAAACAACCACTTGTAAAAAAACACAAAAAGTACCTACATACTGTTTATGTTATTTCATTAAAGAATAACCATTCTTAAAACATATTAATTTTCTTTAAAAAAATAAACACCAATACACCTTCAGTGTTTAAAAATATGACAAGCAAATTAAAATACAATTTACGACTTTCGTTACTGGCGCCCACCGCGGGACACTTACTAAATAAACCTAACAAAAACAGAATGATTTTTCTTCTATCATAATCCAATATGGCTGTAATATTAAGAGGGTTATTAGTCATTCGACGTCCATAATGTGTCGTATAAACGAGAAAATATGAGTTACGAGCGGAATATTAAATATTAGGAAAAATTGCTATCTACCCTCATCCTTTTATCGCCAGTAACAGAGGTAATTTAGTCCTTATTAAATAAAAATCTAATAGAATTATGAATCATAAAATTCAGAGATATGCGTTAGGTACATAACAGTCTCAACCTTTTTATGTTAGCTTTATTTTGTTAGTTGATGCTCTGCAAAAATAACATTGCTTGATAATGCATTCATAATTCACGCAGACTAAAAACGTGCATTAAAACTTCCAAATATTTGAGACCATCACCATGACTCACCAAACTTCTCCGATTTCCTTCCCATAAATCAAACAAACATGACGACACACAAAAATATTCATAAACAGCAAACATTTAAGGCTCCCGCAGACAGACACGACGTGCCTCCAGTGTTTTTTTTTTTAATAAAAACTTAACGAACATTGTTCTATTTGTATCGCGTGGCTCCTGTCTGTGGGAGCCTTTAAACTCACTTTATCGAAACTGGGTCAAACTGAGAGGCACTGACAAAATTAACGGAACACTCAGCAGTTACTGACAGCCCTACAAACTCCGTTAATGGCATCACTGACATCACTACCAACTGAACCAATCTCCAGTCACTTCCGTTGACAATCATATTAGAATTCAAATTGCTTCTGATTTAATACGTCACTCGCGGTGATTGCTAAAGTTCTTGATAAACATTGAATTGATATTAGCGACTAGTTTCTTGATTGCCAGCTTTACGAGTTTGGACACAGACACCTTACAGAGGGAGCATTCACAAAGTTGGCAACGTCGCAAACAGCTGTCAAATATTTAGCTGTTTTAATTAATTTTTCAATATTACTGAAATAAACTGTGAAATATTACCCGTAAGTCGAGACTGTTACCAGTGGGCCACTACTGGTCACTGTATAGTACATACTAATTCGAGGTTTCAACCCAAGTCATGTTTCAATGTAGTGGGATTTTACTTTTAACTTTTACTTAAAGTTCTTCGTACCCTCAGGTACAAAACAAACTGAGCTTAGGGTAAAAGTTAGACAAGGCAAATAAAGATTCTCCGAGGGGTAATTAGATTAGAACTTGAAATCACACACAAGCGGTTTTGTAATTTAGCTTGCCTTTCAGAATACCTAATTAACATTACCTTTTAGTAGGTAATTTAAATTCTTGTATTAGGAACATAATTTATTAATATAATTTTCAATTCACAGGAAAACAAGCGTTTCTTTTATAAACCTACAATACCAAGGTCTATAATGAAAAGAAACTTCAAAAGTCTATCAATCAAAGGAAGGAAGTAATTTCCTTCTAGTTTTATTTACTTACAAAAGTTCCAAAATTCAAAACCCAAGGTTACAAAACAACAAAACAAACCTTAACCTTGACAGGAGAAACGCAAAACAACGATAAAACTTATAAACTACCTACTAAGCCCTTGTATATATAATAGGCTATAATATCGCTTTGTATATTTATTAGGCGATATTTTTTCGCTCACTGGATTTCCAACGCACTGCGTGCCCATAATGCCCGAAATCATTTTAAATCAGTAATGGCATAACAATATCTTTTAAATAAAACCAATATCATGATAATAACATTTATATTTAGGTGTTGAATTTCATTTTGAATTTGTATACCTCTAAATAAAACACCCGTTATATATAAACATCATCTACCTTACTGAATATTTAACACAAGAAAAAAGAACAAGCCAATTCATGTGTCAAACTCGATTTAAATTAAGCGTCATTTTAAGTTCCACGATTTTAAAATCGATTGCACGCGCAATCGCATGCTCGTACATTTCAGGGGTCGTTTTCGTATTAGAAATGTTAGAAATAAAAAAGAGAAGAAACAATAAAAAAACAACTTTGCTAAACGTAATAAAGTTTAAGTTAAACAAAATCAGTTTTACTACATTGTTTACGAAAGTTCTTCATAAATTAGGCCATAATGGTTAAATATAGTTGAATTAAGGTTAGGTTTGTTAATCGATTCAGGGTTAATGGTCTTGAATTAACTTCCAAGTGGAATGTTATGGGAAGAAGCAATAGTGTGCCTTTAATTTTCTCATGGGGAGGAAGTTTTATTGCTTTTGTTTTAGTGAAGATTTTTGCTTTACCGATTACGAATTTTGTATAGTGTGTTTGCTGAAGTATTATTCTACATTTATTAAAGCAAAGTCTTAACACGTAGGTAGGTATATGTCCCACCATGTTTTTATCCATTACTGTGAAAGCACACTTTCCAAGTGCGACCTCTCAATATACGAGGAAAAGTACTGGAAATACAGATGAACATAACATAAGTGACCTATGTACACTTGTTTTCTTACATAAGTATTCACAACGTACCTACGTGAGAGTGCGTAAGGGTTAAATCCTACTTAAATCCACTATTATAATTTATGCTGAAACAATGCTTTGAATTAAAAGATAATTTCCGAACTTGGCTTGAGTCACTGCCGTGTGCCTAGATGTCTACCTGTTACAGTATTTTTATTACACGAAGCGACGCGCGCTTTACTTGTGGTAACCAAGTGTACAAACACACTATGAATGTGTGCGTGAAGACGAGTAGCGTCAGCACTCAAACACAATTCCGACTTCGCCATTGTCTCACGGTTCCGAGACCATGCGTGTGCAAGCGCAAGACCGCTTGCGCACACATTCAGCGTGTTTGTACACATGGTCACAAGTAAAGTGCGCGTTGCTTCGTGACATAACATACTGTACTGAGTAGGTTTTTTTAAGAATTGTATAAAAATGCTCATGAAACCTTTCCTGAATGCCTTAAACTTAAAGTCTTCTGCAAGTAGTTTTACCTACACGTAAATGTAAAATGAAATTACTATGTGAATCGTCCTTTTATTATAATAGTTACGTAACGCAGGCAGCTGCCAAACTAAAAAAAATTGTTACTGAAAAAATGTTACATCAAAGTGCCCTGTAAGAATCTTACACATAATACCAACTATAGAATAATGTAAACAGTGGATGTCCTTAGGACGACCACCTTTCAGAGTAAATCTGGGAAAACCAATATTTCATTCTCACTTCAATAATTCCTTTGGGACAAAAATGTTCCGGAAATTCCTTTGAAGACTGTGTATTTTATTTACTTATGTTCAAGCAAAGTGTATGTAGTGTATACGTTATTGTATATCGCTAAAGAAATCCTGATTCCTGAATATTAATATCTTTGATTTTCTGGGTATTTTTTTTCTGGATATCTCAGAAACAGTAGGTAAATATTTATAATAGCGACCGGCTCATTGGTTGTGAACGAAGCTACAGAGTGGGTTAACCCGTGGTCTATTCCTAGGTTAGGCAAAGTTTTGTTAGGTTTTCTGTAAAACATTTTCAATGGACTTTTACATTAGGTATGACTGAACAATGTCAATGAACAAATTCTCTGTTGTATGAGACTAAATACCGTCATCAGCGAAAAAACACTGCCTAAACTTCCAGAAATATAAAACGTGTGAGAATAATAAAATTAAAATAAAATAAAATGTATTTTTGAACACTTAAAAAACACAAGGATTAAAGACATAAAAACGAAAAAACTTTTAAGCTCCCGATTTACTGGCGTGCGCCACATGAAACATTAGAGTTATATGAAAACAATGCATTACGGAATTAATACATGTTTACCTGGATTAACACTTAAGAGGGTGCATCCTAAAAGTTGGCAACGTCGTAAATAGCTGTCAAATATTTACCTGTTTCGATTAATTTAGAAATAATACTGTATGGAAATAAGAAATGTGGCTAACCAATTGACTAGAATATTAATAATGAATTGCAATTATAACATTGAATTTGATGTTGTACCCGTTTTAGGTGAAAAAAAGGCATTTAGAAAGTTACCAAATACTTTTTTTACATCTAAAACTAACTATTCGGTGTTACGATATTAATTATTGCATTTCATAATCAATATTCTAGTTCGCTAGTTAGCCACATTTTTTATTTCCATACAGAAATATTATCAAATGAATCAAAACAGCGAAATTTTTGACATCTATTTGCGACGTTGCCAACTTTCAGAATAAACCCTCTTAAGGGACTTATAACCCCGGTAGTACGTTCCCGTGGCGTATTTTCCGACATCCACGCAAGCGAAGTCGCCGGCATAAGCTAGTAAATGACAATAAACTACCAGCAATTATCGATTTAACAGTCAAGCGCATCAATTGACCTTTCATTATTTTTTATGAAAACTGAAATGGATTTTAATAATAAATTGTGATGGAATATTGCATCCGGAAATAAGAATTTTATTTATACAACATCCACATCAAATTAATTGGGATTTTTTCACTATCAAAATGGCAATATAATCTGCTCGTTGCCATCAAGCTAATTACTTACTGTGATGACGTGGAATAGCAGTATTTTACATAAAGCGATTTCCACACGCTGACCCCGTGTCCTAACAAAAGCAACAGTGGCGCGAGATCGGGATCGTTTGTATGAATTATGACGTACAAACGTGACTTGATTGACCGCGCGAGAACGTCGTATTCATAAAAAAGAAGACGACGATCGCGTACTCGCGTGACCATCGTTTTCGGTTAGGACGCGGCTTCAAGATTGTAAAAATCTATACAAATAAATAAAATTGAAGTGTCTGTTTGTAATGTCTAAATAACAGCTTGTTACTTAATGCATATGAAAGTATACAGGGTGAAATTTAATTCATGGGCATCCTCTTAAGGGGTCACCAACCAAGATGAACCGTAAGTATCGTGTAAATGTAGGGAACAGCTGTTTTTTTTTCGCGACCACAAGTTTAGTCCCATAGTGAAAGATGTTCATAATGATGATTATAATCACCCCTTAAAAGGCGTGTCCATGAATTAATTTTCACTCTGTATACGGCACCTATAACAAAAACAATGTTTAATTTTTTTGTTTCTCTGTCTGTTTGTTCCGGCTTATCTCCGAAAGGGCTGGACTGATTTTGACTGGCAGATAGCTGATGTTTTAAGGAGTAATTTAGGCTACATTTATTTTAGAAATTAATAGATTTAGGGTCCATTCGGGGGAAGCCGCGGGCAGCAGCTATTATCTCCTATATCTGTCAGCTCCTCAAAACACCGAATCACATTCCTCTAGATCTAGATTTTCTAGATTTACTAGATATGTTACTGAATATCGTATAGAAGTAATTGGTATGACCAACATCTATTGATTGGTCCATAATTTAATAAAAGCAAATTGAACGAGGTAATACATCTAAAATACTTCCTCAATAATCTTCCACCCCACTTGTTTATCTTGACGAACGCCGCAAAGTATCATAAAGTCAAAAGCCACCTCATTTAAATTCTTGGCGCGGCGTCAAGTAAAGTCACAACAATCCTTTGCTACCCTACTTCCTGTAGTCTTGCAATGCTAATTTTACTGAAAGTTTCAGACTTTCATAACAATGCCTTGTTTTACTATCTTGGCAAGCGACGAAATACGAAGCTTAATTTAAATGTGCGTATATTTTCGGGTTATTGTTGATATTTTTCTTTTGGAGTAGCGCTCTCATAAAATGCTTTGCATTTTTTGATCCTCTAAAAAACTTATTGAACGTTTAATGTACACTTTTTAACTTTTTGGGCTTCTTACACACTTTTTTTTTAATTAAAGGGCTTCTTTTTAAATTTCTGGCCTATTCTCACAGTTAGTTGCAGTAACTAAGCTAGAATACCCCGTCCAAACTGGTTAGGTTAGAACAGTGGCCATCCACGCGCGACCTGAATTGTTCGCAGTAAGTAAGGTAGGACACACCAACCAAATGGGTTAGATTAGTATAGAACTGTGACCAGCCGCGTGGTACATCCAAGTAGGTCGCAGTTACTTGGCTATATCTATATTTAGTATAGAACCCCAAAATAGGAATGATTAGAGCTTCACAAAAAGAAGCGCATTCATTATATTAGAGTGTTCAATAATATTTTTAGGAAAGCAAAGTGGGAACTATAAATACAAGCCATAAACTTGCTATATATCTAAATACCGTTTCTCTATATTTAGTCCAAATATCTGACGACCCTATTTCGCATTTAATACCAAATGTTACGCAGAAAACATTTAATACCAAATGTTACACAGTTTCACAGCAATGACACTATTAAAACCACTATTAAGTAATCCTATTATCCAGTCTGATCCCTGAACAGTAAGTATTTTGATATAAAAGACATGAAAAGACCGATTTCGATTTATTTTCTGAAATAAGATGTCCCTGGAAACGGTAAAGTAAACTGTACAAAATTGTGCCCTACATAAGCAGCTTATAAAGTACTCTCTGCTGGGACACAAGCCTCCTCTCTGTGAGAGGGATTACCCATTCACGATCGGGGATCTACCACGGATCCACCATGAGGGCCCATTGCGGGTTGGTGGATGTCACATGTGTTCGATTTTTAGATCTAGGACATGCCGGTTTCTTGATGTTCTTTCACCGTTTTGAGAGCAGTGGTGATGAAATAATTCACACAAATTAACTTGCCTGCCTGGGTTTAAACGGACGACCTACATGCTTGTAAGTCACGATCGTTTCCACTGCGCCACTGCACCACTGCTCCTAAAGATGACTCCTTGAGTTACAATTTTATTCTGTTTATTTCAACAATTCACAAAACCAACATCACAAAATCTTCCTTTACGACCAAAAAACAACCGACCGAGCCACAGGATTAGGTACCTACATTTACCTCCACCGAAAATAACCCAACCTGTTCTACTTATGGGTCTAAATGACCCTTTCACAGCGACGTGTCGTGTCGGCAAAATATACATTATTCATACGCACACACTTTACTTCTAAGAGAAATTAATTTATGAAAGGCCCCACCACTTTTTCCTTTGAGGTTTTTTTACTCTTTTATTTCTTTTTTATTCTATTAGACCTGCAAAAGTACCGTTATTCTTTTATTTTGGGACAAAAAACATGTTCGAAAGTGTAAATACATTTATGACAAATATAAAAAAACGGATACTACCACATTTTCACCTACTTCATGGGAACAATGGATAAACACCTGTACCTACTACATTAGCATTTGACAAACAACGGCTAAATAACGACAATAATCTTGTAATATTGTTGAAATAACTGCACTTTAGAGTTATTTAAAAAATCTAAATGGTAAATTACATTGCTTCGTATTTGTCGTGAAATAACGGAGTTTATTATATGTTTATAACGAAATAACGAAAGGGTAATAATCGTTATGTGTCTAAAGTTATATTAAATGGAGTACTTATAACTCCGAAACAGAAATAAGATCACAAAGCACATTTTTTTAATATGCCAATCCACAAACGTCATAACTTCTGAATCTGAACAAAATCAAAATAAATTAATTATAAAAAGTGAACAACAATAAATAATAATGTAGTCACCACAAAGAGAACGGCCTCGGAGACGAATTAAATGTTAAATATTTAAATCTCACAGTTTTATTGTGTTAACAGAACATACTATTTACTTTGTCATTTTAATTCTGTGTCAGAACAAAATTCGGTTTAATAATTTGTCGTTTTAAATTAAAACTTGGATTAACTGACCTACATTATTGAAAAACAATTTACAAAGCAATTTTACTGTTAAATAATACAATTTCCCAGATGATGAGGAGGTAATATCGGAAGCCTTGGTTTATGGGTAATACTAACTTTTGCCCGCGACTGCGCCCGCGTGGGAAATTATCCGACTGAAAGTACTATCGGGATAAAAAGTTTCCTGTCCTAAGCCAGGTAACTGAACTCTACCTGAGTGCTGAATTACATCGAAATCAGTTCAGCCGTTAAGGTGGGATAACGTACCAGAGTTAGTTAATATTATTAGCTTTTGCCCGCGGCTTGCCCCGCGTGGAGTTCGGAAATTATCCCAGGAAAACGTACCAGTGGGATAAAAAGTATCCTAGGTCCTAACCCAAGTCATGGTCGACCCCTGTGCCAAATTTCATAACAAACAAACTAACTTTCGCATTTAAAATATCAGTTAGGGTAAGTATTGGAAAGTGCAGATTTAACAATAAAAAACATGATATTATTATGTATTTTTCTAAAACTACCTACACGCATATTTGATACTATTTACAAAAGTTTTAATCTAACTATTCAGGCAAAAGGATGCAGCATCCCTACAATAGATAAATTTCTATGATCGCTAACCATTGCAGCAGCCATTTTTATTGTGTTCCTACTTTAAATTCAAATCTAATTAAAACTTTTGCTTTCAACTTTTCTGCAATCTGCACCCAAGTTGCCGGCTTCGCAGAAACTACTTATAGGTAGTTGCAACAAAAGACTCTTCGTATTTTATTTTTACGTTGATTAGCTAGGTCTATGAAAAAACAATTATTCTGCAAACTAAAATTGATTATTCCAACATATTCTATCCGAAAAATTGACGTTTGACAGATATTGTATGGATATCTGTCGAAAATTCAAAACTGGCGCAAAAAATCTTTTTTTTTTCCGAATTTAATTTTCCGAGTTTACCGGTTAATCGCGTATATCCCAGTTTTAATTAACTTACTATGTAGTGTGAATTTGTTCAGCTGGTTCACTTTTACTCAAATCTAAAAAAAAAAAAAAAAAACTGACATTTTATATCAGATTTTCAATCTATCTTAAACCTTGTTACGTATCTTCACCATACCACACACTTCATACTAAAACAGTTTGACAAGTTACCTAAAGAGAATTCCAATTAGGTAACCTAATTGAAATTCTCTAAAATTCCTTTCAAAGTTACATCCTCAAGTGAAATAGGTCCAGATTTAATCCAAGATGGCGGCCAGAATAATATATTATATCCCAAGGGAGTTTACTTATGACAAGTCCGATAATATTCCTCGCTCCTTTGTGCTGACTGACTTCAATAGAATATCTTGCCCTTTGCTTAAACATTGACGGTTTGAACACCTTTGTAATGTCTGTCTGTCCATATTTAAACAATGGTACCTTTTAAATAAATTATCATTAGGTAATGAAAGATTAATCTGCCTTTGAATCGGAGTTGTGGATAATTAGAAATGGCAGAAGGGAGATTCATAATAATCCTTATGCTTTTTGGTTTGGGCGAAAGCCCAAACCAAAACGCAGACTTTCAGGCGGAGTGAAAGTCTTGGGTTCCGTCCAGTAAAACATTGGGTTTTATACCTACTCAATAAAGTTTTGACCTATAATAGGTTTGACCTGCTATCTCATAGCGTAACGATTAAGACTAATCTGTTTCATTTTGTCAGTTTAACAATATTCATTGCGTTATTTACGTTGTTGAGCATATTATTTTATCGAACTTATGAAGCATTGGATTAGCAAGGATTAGCAATTGGTTTGAAAACAATTCAGATTGTGATTGATCGCAATTACGGTGTTTCTCGTGGCTAAATGATAACAGGAATGACGGTTTCCTGAAATGACGTTCACTAGGTTCACCGCCTATATTTTGTTTAGTCGTGACTGAATGATGAACGATTGAATGATTAACGTCTTATTTTTATATTTACTCACGAAATGGAAGACCTCTTGTCAAAGTGGCGCTAACTGGTGGTGTGAATGTTCATGAAAATCCTCATTGACCTTTGTAGTAACTACCAATGTGGGCTTTTATAATTTGTAACGTCACGATATTATCGTAAACGCCCACGTCCGTAAAATGTATGGAATTACGTGCACGTTACAAATTATTCGTGGGCTTGGACGTCCACTATATTATCGTAACGTTAGAAATTACAAAAACACACAATAGGTTCAATATCAAAGACGCAATAGTCTATACTCATAAATATTTTAACCAATTAACTCTTATTGGATTAAAATAAATGGTGCGTGACCTCCTGTATTATTGTTATTGCACGGATTAATTGGAAAGAGATTAATGCACGCGGCCAGCCAGTGCATTTCAAATAGAAACGTTTTTATTTTATAATTGGAGCTCTCAATGTTACAAGTTTAATTTATTCTGAATAAAGTATTCTTTTTTATTATAGTAAATTATCTATTGTACCATATTCTAACAAATAAATATTTTTGATTTGATTTGATTTGATATCATTAATTTGTTGAAGTTCATAGTAAGCTTCTACTGGGCAAACCCCTTATTTTAACCACAAAATAATATAATATATCTAGGAAGGAGCTTGTGGTTAAGTAATAACAGCCGCATGGGTCGATCGATCACGTTAAGCTACGCTTGCCGCGGTTGGTCCGAGGATTGGTGACCGTCTTTAAATACGACTCTTCCGTGCCTCGGAAAGCACGTTAAGCCGTTGGTTCCGGCTATCATTCGTGGATGTTTGACAGTCGTTACGGGTCGTCAGAAGCCCGAAAGTCTCACAACCAGTCTTATCCAAGGGGTATCGTATTACCCGGTGACTGGGTTATGGATATGACATAAGCAGTCGCTCCATGTAAAATACTGGTATTCAGCTGCATCTAGTTAGACTGAAAACCGACCCCAACGTAGTTGGGAAAAGGGTAGACGGATGATATAGTTTATTATAATATTATATAGGGTGACTGGTAATTAGTGACCGATACTTAAACACGTGGTTTTACCCACCATTATGAACACATTTCAGTATGGGACCAACACTGAAATCGCGAAAAAAAAATCAGCTGTTCCCTACATTTAAGTTCGCATAGCTTGTCAAAATGTAGGGAACAGCTGATTTTTTTTTTCGCGATTTCTCTTTTTCTTTCGGACTTCCCCGCAACCCCGGCAGATAATAATATACCTACCTACGAGCAACAAACTTAGTTTTAAATTCCTTCATATTTGAACAGGATTTCTTTGGTAATAATACATTTACTCCCCATCCTCTCTTAATCTTTGTAAAACTTCACCATATTTCCAACATTTAATAAAACTAAAATTCAATGTCCGTTAAAAGGAAATGATTATGCAGAAGGCTGAAAGCAATTTATTATAGAACTGTGACGTCACAATAGTGGACGAACGAGCTCGGGGGATGAGGTCCCTCGGACCCCGACGGTTGACATGCGAGCTACCTGAATAAAATCTAGGGCTGCGGACTACGATCAGTTCATTGTAAAGAACTTCGATTCTTTTTCGATGACAGAGGATGATGGTAACTATTATAAACAACATAACATTTTTGATTTTGTAATTTCACAGCAGGAGAGGGGCTTGTGGCTGATTAATAACAGCCGCACGGACGATCGATGATCCAGAGATCATCAAAAGTAAAGTATCGGGCTATAAAAAAACAAAACTGTTGCAAAAGAAACCACAGAACCTAACACTGAATAATATATGAATCCTCTAAAGTGTTACATTAGTATTCCCCCCGGTTTGTTCGACGATGCAATCACATGTCCGCCCCCGTATCGTGTCATTATGAGAAAAGACATTGAGTTTCATTTTAAATTTAACCGACACTGTAGACAATTTAATTTCCTTCCATTTGACCTTTTATGGTTGTGGAATTTCTTCATTCAAGATTTTATAGGATGTAGTTATATAACGTTATGCCTTTATAATATGTAGCTACAAACTTGCCTACTGAATACTGCCAATACTTGATACTGGCGAGATGGTTTCAATCGCGGGTAGAACCTATGATAAGAGTGACATCGATGTGGATATTCGCACAAGCAGAGATAGACTCAATGGCTGATGAATCGTTGGTGAAGTGAATGATGAAAATTATGATGACTGAAGAGTTTAAATCAGTTTCAGGGCTGACTGTATTTTTTTTTTGTTTTTTAAATAAAAATAATTTATTGTACATATTGAGAAACACATAAGGGTTAAACACTAAACATACAGGTCGATGTCAAAATCAGGTAGAACAGCTGGCTCCCGAACTAAGTAAAAATATACTTGTATCTCAGGAGCCAAGTGTGATTCACACAGAAAGGGACAAAACATAGGACTGCATACAAGAGGATAATTTTGCTTCTTAGGACATTTAAGACAGGACTTTTTACAACACATACCTTGGCTGATCCAGAAGATTTCAAGTTCAAGTTATTTATAATTTCATAAGCATACCTGCGTCGAAACATAAAGAAAAAATTTACAAAGATCGATGGTGAACCCTAAGTCACGGACAACAACTTCAACTCGACATAGCTAGAATGGTTTCGATCGATCTACAAAAACTGCGATTGACAAGTTCTTATCTTGGATGGATGAGATCTCTTTGCCTGCCAAGTCACTCAGAAAGTTTCGCGATTAAAAGTTTTTGTATATGAGATTGTTCGGGTGATGTCAGTGAACTTTTGAATAGGTTAGTGAACTATACTTTCCTCGAAAAGTAAAATATCCATTTAACGAAAACGGCTTGTGAGGCCTAAAAGTTTAACAAATGTAATACTTCAAGTTATTTCATATTATGCAGGTAACGTTATACAGCAAGCCGTTTTGTTTCCTTATATACTAATACAGTGTGATTCTTCATAATGTGCACATATCGAAATGAGGGATTCTATGCTTAATTTGACAAACGGAAAAAATATTTAAAAAAATCTTTTATTATTTATTTTGTATTTTTTACCCCAATGTAAAAAAACGGTGTAACTTTTAAATGATCTATCGCGATGAAACAAACTCAACTCCATAATGATTGGTAGTAATTAAGTGTTCTTATAAAATGAAAATTGTGGGAAAAACCCCTCCCAATTAAACCCAAAAAACCCTCAATTGAAAATAAACAGGTATTTCGTCCAAAAATCTGTTTTTTTAATCAATTTTTACAATAATCGTAAAAAAAATTCAATAAGACGAATTTTTTTAAATAAAAAAAAATTGAAAAAAAAATGTGTTTAGATTTTTTTTTTTCCGTCGATAAAATTAAGCATAGACTCCCCCATTTCGATATGTGCACATTATGAAGAATCACACTGTATAAATGCGAAACTGAGTTTGTTTGTTTGTTACGCTTTCACGCTAAAACGGACTGAACGGATTTGGATGAAATTTGGCACATGGGTAGACCATGACCTGATAAAAGACATATGATACCATTTATCCCGATATTCCCACGGGATCGAGACTTATGCGGGTGAAACCACGGGGTGTAAAGTTTAGTAATAAAATGTTTGTATTACCAAATCACATGATTTAAGCCCGTAACGATTACACGTAAAAGCGAAACAAATTCCACTTTTGATTAAATTATTCATGCATGTGTTCAGACCTAATTCGGTATCCATTTACATCATACGCCTAGGTGTTATACATACCTAAAATATTAGCTTTTTAGGGTTCCGTACCCGAAGCGTGCCAAACGGAACCCTATTATTAAGCCTCCGCTCTCCGTCCGTCTGTCTGTCAGCGGGCTGTATCTCATAAACCGTAATAGGTACACAGATGTTCACAGATTGTGTATTTCTATTGCCGCTATGAAAACAAATAAAAATGAAATTAAACAACGTTAAAAAAAATTAAAGGGGGCCTATACAATGAATTTTGATTTTGAAACAAAATGTTGACCTGGCATGTGGAGTGTCATGTCTAGAGATCATGAAGTAGAGTACAAATATAGTTTTTGTTTTTTTTTTACCTGAAGAAGTGAAGAAATAGGGTTCCGTAAAAGTTGTCAGTCTTAGACCATTTTTGTACGAGTTAGAGTAGGTACGTGTTTTTTTGTAATAAAGATTTTTTTTCAAGATAATTTAAGGTAGATTGTACAGGAATCTCAGAATTTTGTAAACACTTTTATTTTACGTACCTACCTACTTTCTAAGCAAATAAACTTTATATTTTTTCCAATATAGATCCTAACTAATCAATTAAATAACTAAATCAGCGTCAAAGCCGTTTTACCATGAAATTAATAATAAGGATTTCATCGTTGTTCTAGTGGTCGCAAACGCTACTGCTGAGCATCGATTCCCGGGTCGAACAAAGTGTTATTGGGTTTTCTCAGTCTCAGTATCTGGAATTTCTCAGTAGCAGCTCACGGTCTAGATTTGAACCCATGGCAATAGACTCGCCCCTACATGGAACCTTATAACATGGGACTGAAACATAACTGGCGAAATGTGGGGTATACTATAGGTACACCTCTGCCTAGCCCTTTGGAGAATACAGACGTATGTTATGTATGTATGTAAATAATAAATTCTTACTAACAAACGAGAGTCATTTGTTTGTTTGTCCCACTTTCACGCCTCGACTGCTTACGCTAATCAGCGTGAAATTGTAATGGATTGAAATAGCGCCCAGATAGACGAACGCTTGATTTATTACGCTCTTTATCTCGACTGAACGAATAATTAGATTTCCGAGCAAAGTCACGGGTAAAAGCTACTAAAGCTAGTCTATATTTCTTAACTAAATATAATCTAGCGGTTTGTGTGTGTGCAATAGGGAATCTTTGGAAAATACTGATCAGATTATTCTTTATCTGATCGAATTCTACACTATACCCGATTAACATAGGATACTTTTTATGCCACAACATAAACGTTTTTAGAAGAGCGCGTGGCTAAGTAATAACAGCCGCACGGGTCAATCCATCTGGTTAAGCTACACTTGCCGGGGTTGCTGGCTAACCATCTTTACATATCGAGACTGGGCCATCTTTACATATCGAATAAGGAATTCATTAAAACCGGCCTAGTGCGAGTCAGACTGCAACAGGAAGGATTCCGTACCGTATTAAGTTCGAGCAAAAAACATAGAAAAAAAATATTTCATGTATTTTTTTAAATTGTTAATATTGTTTTATTGTTGTTATAGCTGCAATACAGCCAGGGCGTATAATATAATTACTAAAACTATGCGAACGCTCGCCAAGGGCACCCCCTTCGGGGTACCTACCTCGGCTAAGGGCGTCGCTAGCGGGAGGACAGCAAGTTCGGGGACATGCTGGATCATATCATTAAACCGAGCCAATCAGGAAACGCTCATTGAAATACAGGCGCTCGGTGAGCTTTGGGTACCGGGTATACCGAGCTTGCTGATCCCGCACCGCTGTCGCACCGACCAATGAGGAAAAGGCCTAAATTGTATTTACTGGTTGGAGCTGCTTCATTACGATCAGTGCTTTTGAAGTATATCCTTGAAGTATAAATAGGCGTTGCTTTTTATATAAAATGTTCTCCATTCAAAAACGAAGACGGGGATTTTTTTGCAAACAATAGCTTCATCAAATTACCCTACAGGGTAAATATGGGAGGTTTTATTCCATTACCCGTTTTTCTGCGACTTTTGAAAATAAGATAAATAAATCATTCCATTTTTTTATTATTCTCGTTCAGAAACTCTCGTTTTACGTCTATCGTACCCGATGTACCGTATATATTATGGATCTCTGTCTTACGTTTTGTGAATTGTCGACATTCATAAATTCTAGTTAAGATTTTAGAACCAAGTTGCATTGAATTATTTTCTACATCACATTTTGATCGAATAAAGCCTCAAGTGCGAACAAACAAACGATTTCCACCAGCGTGCACTTTATTCCACCAAGTAGTTGAAACGATCTCACGCTATTATAAAGCCCTAGTCGTCGGAAATCGTGGCCCCCGGGGGGTCGTCCAAGACCAACCGGTATAGTGTCGGAACATTGTACTAGGTGCTAAGTTCGTCCGGCTTTGGTGAATGAAAAGTTTACTTTCAAACTTAAACGACACAGTTGAATGAAAGAAAAGGAAGAGATAAGCCCGCCCATTACATGTTTTGTAGTGTTAAATTTTATTTTTTACTATATTTACTATTACTAAAGTATATTAATAAATATATAAATAAATAAGGAAAATGAAAAATGAGACAAAATGGAAAAGTAATACATGCAAAGTAATTTTTAACTGACTTCAGAGTAGGAGGAAATTTTGTAATTGATGCGTTTTTAAAGGTGTGTCAGACAGCCCAATGTCTTCGGACCCCGCAATTTTTTTTTTATTATGTCAGCTGCCTCAGCCAGATGCGTGCGTCACATGTTTGGGTTCTTATTCAAAGCACATGCCTTGCACTGTCTGACGCACCTAATGAGTTTAAACATACTGTATATTCCATCATCCAGGTTTTGATTCGCTTAACTTTGAAAACCATAATTTTTGCATTAATTGGGGCTGAGGTACTACGTGTAACAAACACGAAACTGCAGAATATATCTGAGACAACGGCACTCCAAAACTAATATTAGCTATGGGCCATGACGCGACCGATGGCACAAAAGACCCCAGGTTTAATTAGGATTAGGCTGGGCATGTCTGCCACCGGCCATACATACACGAGATAATTATAACCTTTCCCTAGAAACTGGAAGGAATTTGTGCAGGATTGCTACAATTAGCAGAAATTGAGAGAAGCCATTGCCCAGGATAGGAGATTTCTCAGTCTCTACAGTTTCAAGGTACCTTTAAGATGTGATTATAAACTACTTGGTAATTAAAAATGTTGCATATAGGACCATTGTTTTATAAACAAACAACAAACAAAACCCTTTCTAACAAAAACCAAAATAGACGTAGATATATTTAGTAAGCTATTCCGCTTAACTATTCCTAAAGAGACATAAAAAACCGGGTAAGAAACACGTGTCAATTTTTAAATACATCTACGTCTGTTGTATTTTATAATGGATTTCCGCCAAGTCACGCCAATTAACTATAATACATGTAGTTTTATTTTTCCTTCGTCCAAATTTATACATTACCACTCAAAGCCACATAGGTATGTATGTGCTAACACGAAATTCTTCCCTCACGGTTAAGGAAATTGGAGAACAATGGCAAATTGAGATCGTCGCGAACAATTCCCTGCACATTCCTATGTAAGTAGAACTATTTGTGGAAAATGCTTCTAGACTGGATGGGACTCCAATTTCCTGTTCGAACAATTTTGTTCGACCACAAAGTGTCCGAAGAGGAAATTCTGTTTTGAAAAGTGTGTTATGAGTTTATTATAACGTAACGTTTTGTCTCGGTTTTACGCATAGGTAACATCTCATCAACAAAAAGCATTTCCGGTAAAACCTCGCGGGATTATCCTGTAAAGTTTATTTCGACCCTCGCATGCAGAAGTGACAAAGCGAACTCATTTATTTTTAAGTTAGTCATGGCGGATTTATTACGAGTCACTGTTCAAATCCAAAGCGATGTTTAATAGAGTCACCTTTTTTTTTTTTTATATTGGCCTCTGTCCCACTGCTCCTTTCAAGCATCCTTTTCAAGGGCCACCTCGATCCAACCCTTGCGGTACGCGTCTAGTTCGTCTCGCCACCTCTTCCTGGGCCGGCCTCGGCGGCACCGTCCATCATGTATAGGTACATTCAAATTCTAAATATTTTATTTCACATAAACCTACATGGACACTTATGAAACGCCAGAAGCTACGCGCACGGTTCCAATTGGTCGTTTCCTATGGAGAAGAGCCGGCAAGAAACTCCACGGTTACTCTTTCAAAGATAATGGGCTTTTACAATGTTTTCAAATTACAGTGTTAATAGATTATAAGTAAATGTATAATCATTTGGAATACTATCAAAACTATCATTCGAATTTCACTTTGTGACTCATTTGTACCGCAAACCTAATCTCACTGTGTTACAATTAGCTAACGAGTTGGCATTCACAGCACAATATTTGAAAACGAATTCACTAATTGACCAATCTGGTCAGTAATACGTCATCAATTCAGCCTGTGGAACACAACAGATCAAATGACAAAACCGCAAATAAACCTAAATGTAACGCGCTAAAATGCTTATAGCCTCTGATCGCTGAATTATATTTTTACTAACTCTTCCAATCTTTTCTGATCCACTACAACGTGAACAACTTTTTAAATTCACAAAATATACCTTAATATAACTTAACTAAAATAAAAAAAACAAAAAAGAATTGCTATGTTTAACTTTCCTATAGGTAAATACAAGCTGGAGGCGACAATAAAACATTAAATTTAACTTCGTATATGTAATGACGTTCCCAATCTACATACAAAAAATCCACCTAACATATCCAAAAGTTTAGTCACTATAGCTAGTCAAAGATTGGAAAAACCCATCGTCGGATCATCACTAGTTTGTTTGAAAAAATCAAATTATCAATTTCGAAGTTAAGATTTATTATAAAGATTCAAAATACTCCTATGAATTGGTATTGCCTGTGTTTTCACGTCCTTCGTCTCCACATTGCATATCTCCTGAACAGTAATCAAACACGGGGCTGTAAGCCCAGGGTATCCATTTATTTAAGCCATAATTGCTGACAGCTTGTATTCATTTTCAAAGAAGTAAACATCTCATTTCTTTTCTGGATATCAAAGCAGGAATTCTTGTTCTTATGCCTAAAACACAAACTAAAATATTCGAACAAATCAATTCAATTGCTAACCTTTTATCTATAACAGATAGTAACGTCACTGCAATCGGTCTGGTCCAACTAAATTGTGTTGTGTGTACCTAATCCGGGACTATTGAACCCTCGTCTGATGTCACGACTACCCGCCGTTTTATCCGGAGTTAATAGAAGGCTTCTAGAAGGTTTCTTTTATAAGGCTAGCTTTGATTTAGAGGCCAGTGGCTTGTGAGATTGGCGGCATATTAGGATTCATGAAAAGAACGCTAAAGTTCAGAGGAGCTCGTGGCTAAGTAATAACAGCCGTACGGGTCAATCCATCAGGTTAAGCTAAGCTTGCTGGGGTTGGTCCGTGGATGGATGATCTTTACATTTCGAGATTCCTCCGTGCCTCTGAAAGCACGCTAAGTCGTTGGTCCCGGCTGTCATTCGTGGATCTTTGACAGTCGTGATGGGTCGTCAGAAGCCCGAAAGTCTAATAACCAGTCATACTCAGTTACGTCAGTTACTGGGTTGTGGAGGTCAGATAGGCAGTCGCTGCATGTAAAATACTGGTATTCAGCTACATCTGGTTAGACTGAAAGCCGACCCCCAAGATGGTTGGGAAAAGGCTAGGCAGATTGATTTTTGAAAAGAACGCTAAAGTGAATGTAGTAAAGTGATATTTTTGCATGACAACATATGAACATACAATACACTTATGGTCGTAAGCTTATCTGTTTTCTACCAAAACCAGCTAAATGCGAGTTGGAATCGCGCGCTATAAAATGCTAAGGTCTCTCGTGGTCTAAGGTTTCGTCCACGACGTACGGTACTCAAAAGTAACGTGTTATAAATTTCAAATCACTAATGAGTTTATTAGACAGAAGCAATAGTTTTTCAATGGCGACAATAAACGTTGCTGAAACGTTATTTATGAAAGTAATAGTTGGTGTGCCTCGTTGGTCTAGTGGTCGGAAGCGCATGTTGAGCATGAGATCCGGCGTTTGATTCCCAGTTCGGGCAAAGTATCATTTTGATTTTCTATCTGGAATTTCTCTTTAGCAGCCCGGAGTCTAGATTTGTGTCCGGTTGATGGCAATAGGTTCGCCGCCTATTCCATGGCACTTAAACGTAACTGGCGAAATGTGGGTGTACTATAGGTACACCTCTGCCCAACCCTTCGGGGAAACACGGCGTGATGTTATTTCATGTTATTTATTTGGTGTTTTCCTAAAGACCGTTTTGTGACACCGTAAAGTGTTTGACTTTACGGTGTCAAAACCGCTGCCATCATTATCATGACAGCATTGCGACCGTTATGTGCCGGCCACCGCTATTCTAAGAATCCGTAGCTTACTCACTACTTTTTGATTGATTGCGTACTGATTAAAATGGCTTACTAAACAACACTTGAGAGTGGCCTTTTCTATCATCTATACCTTCGTCCGAAGTTGGCCTTCCAATTTCAACTACTAACAAAACTTATCAGAGGAACCTTCCATGCGACTTAATCCACAGACTTTTTCACAAAGATACCTCACGCCACACAAAAGGAACAATATGTCGTGAACACACCTTTTATTTTCTTCGTCGTAACCGATAACACCGCCCTGTATATCTTGAGCTATATTTTATCGAAATCTTTTTTTTTTGTGAAAGTTCTTTAGCCCGGAAATAATTCCAGAGTTATTTGAACCGCGAATGAAAAAATGTCTTTTGCAAAGTTACTTTATGGTACCTCTATGAGAATAATGGTATAGCCTAATGTGAACCAAAAAACTTTTATGACATTTATTTGTATTTATTTTAGAAGAATCGAAAGTTTTTCTCGACTATGACCTGGAAATGTTTGGCTGAGTTTTTTTTTCTATTTATTTGAGGTAATAGAAAATGTTTGGAGTCTCGGGAGGCAGTTAAATTCTTTTCATCTTTTCTTATATGATAAAGTACAGCTTATATCGTAATCAAATCCCCAGACCATATTTATAGAGCAATTGTTTTAATGATTATCATGGTTATTTTCTGACCCGTTGTTTTTAAATCTTGAATTTCATATTCCCATGTTGGTAGTCCCACACAAAATCTTATTACTCCCAAAAGCATCACCAAATTGATATATAATCCCTGGTTCGATTGGCAAATTAGCATGGAAATGGGAACCTTCCCCTCAGAGCGCAAATTTGCCAATTTCAACGCTCCAGTGATAAATTCAGCAGATGTTATTCAAACGTAACTGCTAGTGATGAATTTTACATATAAGCTGTAAATGAATACGGCTTACAGTAAAACTGTAAACGAGTAGAATGCTCGCACGAACGCGCGACGTAAACGTGACGTAAATTTAAACGACTTTTTCATCGAAAATACAACTTTCCTATAGAATTTCTGCAATAATCACATTAATTACATATGAGTAAAGTCTTAGAACTAAGTAAATATGGTACTAACTGTGGTATAAAGTCTTAGAACTAAGTAAGTATTTTCAATTCAAAAACTGTTCTACTTTACGTTTACGTGATTACTATAGATAAGTTTACAGAGCTCCTTTAATCTTTACAGCATGCTTTTATTTCTGACTCTCACAGGTAAATAAGACCAGACTTATAATCACAGCTCCCACTGCAGGGCAAGCCCCTCGCTTTCGGCATTCAGCCTTATTACCGACAGAAAATAAAAGTGCAAACGCATACCGTTCACGAATTTAAGATTTTTTGAAGCTGTTGCAGCCTTAAAATGTTAATCTCCTGTTCAGAATCACAAATTCTTGCAACGCAGCCTTTTTTACCACCAAGCGCTACAGACAAAGGCTTTAAAATACACGTCGATTAACACTTTCATTTATGCACAGCGCCATTTTAGGGACTTTGTAGTTTTCTTTTTGATGTTCAACTTTTACTAAGCTTTTAAGCGGACTTTCATACTTTATAAGAAGCTTTCTTGCTACGTGTCAGAGTTTAAAATTGTTTGTGTGGGTAAAATGTTTAACTTTTTGTAGTTAGGGTTACGCGGCTGGACGACGACCCAGCGCACCAGGGGTGAAGTAGCGCCGAAGGCACCGTGTAGAGGAGCCCCTTCAAAATCAAAATCAAAAGTCATTTATTCAAACTAGGCTGAGAATCAGCACTTTTCGAACGTCAAAATTACATAAGACAGTCCCCCAAAACGCCCACCCTTCACCACTTCCTAGAGCTTTAGCTGGGAAGGAGAAGTGGCGCAACAAACTCCCCAGCAGCACAGCTGTCTAAGCAGTGAGAAAAACGAATAATTTGATTCTATACACAAGTACGCGAAATCAATTAAATTACGCAACACAAAACTTACATTTAATTAATGGCCATATTATGTCAGCTAGCACACGCCAATATACCGACCAAAAACATCGAGAACGAATACTAAAGCAGAAATACAAATAAAAACTAAAAGTAAACAGAACTTAATATCTAGATAAAAGCCTCCAGGCATAAAGGGTTCACCTCTGACGCCTGCAGAATAGGTACCTACTTTTAAATCAAATCCTAACAAGGACAAAATAGATTCATTATGTAAACGGCAGTTTGTTAAGTTACAAAACCTAATATCGCCGAGGTGGCATGATAATAAATGTTGAGCTCGCTTTGCTCCCTTCTGCATCCTACATACTTCGCTACCTTTTACATCCTATTGTATGCAAAATAAAGAAATTTGAATTTGAATTCTTAAACGTTTCTGCATCAGTCGACAAAGTTACTCCTTATTCTGCATGAACGGTGAAAGGAAAACATCTTTCCAAGTTCGAGTACAATTTTTTTCGATTTTCTTGCTTTCTGCATGGGTCGACAAAGTATAACTCCTGTTTTTGTATGAATTTTCAAAAGAAAATTTGACATATCCGAAACGGCGTGCAAAAATTTTCGATCCTACATTTTCCTTTTTCTACATAAGTCGACAAAGTATCTCATATCTCAATATGAATGGACAAAAGAAAACCAATCCTTTGCGAGGCGGAGTGTTAAATGTTTTCGCCCGTCTCTTCTCTCCAGGAGTGGAGAGGGGCCGCAGAAATCTCGCACAGGGCTCCTGTAATGCTAAAAGCGGCATTAGAGTGATAGCTCCTTTTAAAAGAACTCCAGAGAAAAACTAGCTCTGTATTGCTGTTTTCCGGGTCGAAAGGCAGGTGAAACAAAGAAAAAAGAAACATTTTCAGTTTAGCCAGGCAAACTGTTGTGTTTCAAATTAAATTTCTTTTAAAATGTTGACTACTTTCTTAGTTACTGAAAGGCATTTTTATACTTCTTTCAAAAGTTTTCACCTACTTAGGTCAACAGGCGCGACGCGACTTTAATAATACAATTTCTAAGAAATCTTCACGGTAGAACAATTACCGGTGTCGTCAGTCACGCCAGTAAGCACGAGCCTTCATTTTGTGATGTTGAATCCTTCATAAAGACTGTCGAAGACGTTTTGGTGTTTTTCCATACCAATAAATGCAAAATGTTTAAGCAGTTTTCTCAAAGTTTTCTTTAGTGATTCTTAACTATTAAACATGCTTCTTGAACGTACAAGTAACATGGTATGCAATTAAAACAAACTATACAATTTTGGACAGATTTAACAACGGGTCCAAAACTAGGCACTGTCTGTACCTAACTACCACCTATCCACCCAAACGCAGCACCAATAAAGAGCTACTAAAACCTCTATGCTTGTGTACTGCTGTATCAACATAACTACTGATTACGAGTACTATATGCAACTCGTACGCGTAAACCGATTTTGTTGCTGACCATACCACATCAAGGCGCGTATTTTACACAAATTTATGCAGCTCAGTCGCCATTTTAGCGTCGGTCGCCGCAAAGCCACTAACAATGGCTTTCCATGGTAATTCAACGTGATTAACATGCAGCAAGCCAATTCTGGTGAAGTGCATAGTTTTGTTGAAATTGCTGAGCGTTGACTTTGAAATATGGTTATTTATATTCGTGGTTTGTGGCTTTTTTTTTTGTTGGCTACCAACGCTTACCAAGTATGTTACAAGCTTTGGTATCGGATGATATTTATTTATTTGTGTAGGAACACACAAAACATTTAATAAAGAAAAATACATTAAAATATTTAGACTGGTAGTAAAAGTCTTTGGTATAAAATACAATAGTCCTAGACATATTTAGTAACTATTCCGCTTAACTTTTCGTAAAGAGTCATAAAAAACCCTGTAAGAAATCGACACGTGTTTCACCTCTCAACGAGGCATCCTCAGGATAACGATTGTCGATTTTGACAAGTCAATCGTCTCACGGTCACGGTCTAGGTTACTAAAGATATCTACGTCTATTGTATTTTATAATTGATTTCCGCCAACTCGCGCCTGAATCAATTAACTGTCTATTATAAAAATAAATATAATGTATCCAAGAATGTAGGTATTTAGAGGTATGAGGAACAGGGTGTAAAGTTCACTCATCCTCTTTTTAAAAGGGAGAATCTTACGACCGGGTATCGTGTCTTGTACCCACATGTTTTTCTAAGTTTTATTTCCAGCAATGCGTAGGCTGAGCTAAGCTTACTCATTTTACCCACGCACTGCTTTGTATGAACTTACTCGTGGTCGTTACATGAAAGATAAATATATATTTTTGCAGTAGGTAACTTATTTCGATCGTCGGATACTTCGTAATGCTATTTCTAGGGAAATTATAAAGATAGCCACGGGCAGAGAGATGAAATTACATTCACTTTAATTATTCCCATTTCGATCAGGCATCGCAGATTTCCCGCGTAGAAATATTGAATGTGAGAAAAATTATTAATTTGGGACTCGCACAGGAAATTATAAATTAGCAGAAAATCGATACATACGAGGCCGAAAAAGACTCCTATCTACAGAAATTTTTCAGCCTCTTTGAAACATGCATAAGTATAAATACGTAGCTCATAAAATGTCAAAAAGGCATCAATCATATCAAACAATAATTTGACTTATTACTATCCCTAACAACAAAATGTGTTTTTTTTTTTTTCACAAAATGTTAATGTTCATAATATGTCAACCCTTATTTTGAGCGACATGTGACACTTGGTTTTTAACGACTTATGTAATTAGTAGAACAAATTATAATTGAATCAAAACAAAACTCCTTTGAATAAGCAAAATTATGAAAACCAAAACTCATTAGGGTGAATTTCGCCATATTTAGAATTTAACACTTTATGTAATTTAGTCGTTTTAATAGAAGAGGAGAAGTCAGAATGAATTATTAGAAAACGCCGAATAGCAATGCTGCCAGCCTTTTGGGCACCTTTCATGTTGACAGCGATGAGGACGAATTACTTGATGCCCTATGATTATTTCCCCTCCTTTTTTATATACTTGTACATAACATATTATTATTTGAAGTATGAAAGTTTTTAAATTATGTAAATATATTTAAAATGTTATGAAAAATAAACCATTGATACGACGAGTTACAATGCGATTTTAGGGAAGTAAATCGAATTAAAATATTGCTAGTGAACGTCTTAAAATTGTTCGTTAAATTGGCTTCATTACTTTCTTCTCTTGTACTGGCAAGAATGATAAATAAAAGAAAAACTCAGCAAAATGATTAGCTAGGTAAAGGTTAGATTCGCTAGTTGGGTAGTAAGGTAATCGGTGAAGTGATCTTACCAAATATAAATTTTCTTTTCCACATAAATCATCTTGTCTTTTCTATCCACTGTAATTTTAATTATGTACAATGACGCCGCTCCAACATAGTTCAACATAGTTGGTAAAGGCAGGGCAGATGATGATGATGGTCATGGCAATAAAGGAAACGCCGGGAGGGGACGTAGTCTGAGGACATGTAGTGACCTAATTGGTGATGTTCTTCAAAACGATCAGCTGTGCAGTATTCGCAACCGGCGTGCGTGTATGACCAGATATATGAACGTAAACGAAGCAAAAGGAGTATGTAAGGAGTGTAGCAGGTGGCGTTCTGTAGTTTCTGCCTACCCCCATGGGGAGTAGGCGTGAGTTTATATGTATGTATGAGTTTGTTTGTATGTTATTTATGTTTGTTGGAAATTATTGAAAGTTTGTGCGACGGTTAAAAAAATAAAATAAAATTTGATTAGTAGGTACTTAAGCTAAAAGTTTAAGATAGTATTTAAGTGTTATTGTACTTACCTACCTAATTAATAATGTACACAAGTAATCTGTGGAAACGTTGTACATTTACCCATATGTTATACCATATAATATTATTGTAACACATATTGTACAATTGTTTGTTTTTCACAAATAAAAAATTAATAAAAAATGATACAATAAAGAGTATCTCTCTCTAGTTATCAATCTATAAAAGTTTATTTACACCATTTTTTTTATTAACCTAACAGTAACGCTCCATTTGCTTCAGAAAATAAACTACTTCATCGTAAAACAATATACCTACCAGTTTAATTTACTCCTTATACCATCGTAGTAACAATGAAAGAACATAATAAAACCTATAGTGGTACTAGCCTTAAGTTTGTGCTAATAAAGCATAACCGGTGTAAAGACTGATGGGTCATAAACACTTAACAGCTGGGGTCGTAATGACCCCCGCCTGATTGCGTACGAGTTAGGGTACAGCCGTTACAGGGTTATAATATGAAATAACTTTTGTCTAGTCACGGCAGGGTTATGTAAAAATAAAAAAGGTTTATGTGTTATGAAAATCCCGTCTGATTTCCATGAGAGATTTATAAAATAATACGTTTAATAAAATGCACGGTAACGTTTACCTTAAGATATAAGAATAGAAAGGTTAGCAGCCGTTAGCTGATAGGTTTCTTCATTTATTTATTTCCTAATCTACAAAAGTAATTTCAGCCTAGATGTTTTTTTTTCTTTCTTTATATTGAACTATACCTATAAAATAAGTTAACTTGATCACATAATTTTGTTAAATATACTAAATTAATATTAACATAAATAAAGTATGCGGGGGCCTGGTGACCCCCCAAGTATTTTATGCCTTTTTCGGGCACCAGTCTTTCAGAAATGTTAACCTAATTTTTAGATTAAGCACTTCCTGTCCAAATCACCATTTGTGATAAAAAAAAACAATTCCCTCGCTCTTGTAATTTAAAGTAACTTTATTTTTGCAGAGAAAGAACACGTACGATATTCAACAAGGTTCAAAGAATTTGTTTCAACGCGTCTGTGGCTACGGCATCGTAGCCACAAGCGTAGCGATGACATCATTGCCTCGGCTACGAGCTACGCCGTAGCAATTTCAAAATGTTTTATCGCTAATTTAACGCGTGGAAACTTTAATGCTATCGTGTTTCTTAGTTTCATGCTTAAAAGTAACAAAATTTATTACGAGAATTTATATTTTCGTCGACACAAAAAACTAAAATGTTGATCATAATAAAGAAAAATATGAGATGAAATTGCACACGACCGGTGATTTATCAAGGCAAAGAATAAACCGCAACAACATGTTGAACAAATCACTTTAACCCAGCGAGCGCCGTGTCATATTTCGTCCGGTATCACTTATTATGTCTCCTCGCAACGCAAGGGTTACGGAAACATCTACTTTGCCCTCAGTTTATATAGTAGGTATATAATAAAAGATATATTTTTGCTGAGTATCAATCATGAAGATGATACCCTTTTGTTTTGGTAGTCATTATGATTGTCTGATTCTTTGGTTTGTAAAGTGATACCCGAATCCCAATTTTTACCCGACTACGACAAAGCCAAAGGTGAGTTATGATTATTACAGGTTATGTATTTATGTTCTCTCATAACTCCTAAACTATTCTTCGAATTTTGACAAATGCGGTATCGATGGAAGTGTTATGTTGTTCCGCGAGTTATAGGCTTCTAACATAAAATTCAACATGGCGGCATTAAGCGGATTTATAGCGGTATCGAAAAAAAAGACGTTAATAAATTGTGTTTATTATCCATAGAAAGGTCTTAAGGTTATCTATATTAGGTAGGTATACAGAAACCACAAAATAAATTAAATAAAGTCAGAAACTAAAACCAAACTACGACAAAAACTTAGGTTACTTACTTAACATAGTTTGAATCTTAGGATTTATTTGATAGTTCCTATACTCCTGTGCATTAATGTAGCCAATGTATTCATTTATTGTTATATTGTTGTCTCCACATTGTATACCTACCTCTGCTTACCTCTTCAAGAATAACACGCGTGATGTTATGTAGGAGGTACTCGAAATTCATGTCACTTAATTGCTACAACTTACGTCTAGTAACTGCCTCGTTGGTGTAGTGGTCGCAGGCGCTACAGCTGAGTATGTGGGCCTGGATTCGATTCCCAGGTCGAGCAAAGTGTAATTTTGTTTTTCCAGTAGCAGCCCGGAGTGTAGATTTGTACCCGGTTGATGGCAATAGGCTCGCCCCCTATTACATGGGACTTAAAACATAACTGGCGAATGTGGGTGTAACTATAGGTACATTTCTGACTAACCCTTCGTGGAATACAGGCGTCATGGTGTGTTACGTAATGAAAAATGTTAGAAAAACTGCAACAGATTTCAGTTTCCTCTTTCTAACTAGCAGTTTTCTTATGTAAGACAAGCTGGAGAGATAATAAAGCCATTTTTATTTCTCTTTATTTTTTTATGGGTCATTAAAAGTTGATCTACTTTGGTACAGAAGGTTGTAAACTATGAATCCATGTAGGTAGCATCAGAAATCATATTAGTATCATATCGGACAGGCGATAGACTAATAGAGAAGTATGGAAGAAACAGACATGTTGTACCAACCCAAAATAATTTGGGATGAAGACAGGAGTTGCCAGTATACTATAGTTCTCTTTGGACAGGAGAATGATGTTGAGTAAAAAATAGATGAATATTGAATAGATAGTTAATTGAAAAGTTGTTAATTTAGTTCTTTATAATATAAACTAGCTGCGCCCCGCGGTTTCACCCGCATAAGTCTCAATCCCGTGATAATATCGGGATAAAAAGTATCCTATGTCCTAACACAGGTCATGGTCGACCCATGTGCCTAATTTCATCCAAATCCGTTTAGCCGTTTTAGCGTGAAAGCGTAACAAACAAAAAAAAACACTTTCGCATTTATCTAAATCACCACAAATAAAGTACCTAAACATAGATAAACAAACTAAGTTTTAACTCAATCAACACAAGTGTAGGAAAAACTTGCAAATAGCTACCCGCCTCTTCTTCGCCCGGTTATTACAACTTCACAAAACATCGAGATTTCTTTATTACATGAGACTTCAATATGAATTTAGTACACACATAAACTTTCCGGAATAAATTGTAAAAATAATGGCGAAAAGTACATCAACATCCGTTGCGCAGTTCACAAGAACAACGCGGTCGCACAGATACAAAAAACGACTTTAATTTACAATATTATATAGATGCAAAATTCAAAATATTACTGTCCTAATTTACAGACTCACCGATTCCCTCACATAATCTAAAAAAACGTCGATATAAAACAACATGACAAGATAGAAGACATAAATAAAGCTCCGTCTAGGTGCGAACGGAACGTGCCTATAAAAGACGGCGAAACTTTACGAGCGACGCCTCGTAGAAGCCTCTAATTGATTAATACACGAACGATTACTGAGCGTTACTGGAGCAATCAACGGTTTATAGTCGTATCCTGCTGCTTTATTTATTGTAAGTAGAAAATTTTGGGGAATTTTACGCTGATGAAATGAAATTAAAGTTATACTTTTGTCGAGGTCTTGTTTCGCAATAGGCATATACAGATACAGGTGGTCTAACCACAGTGTAACCATGGAGTTCCTTCCAGCTCTTCGACGTTCAAAATGACCTATTGGAACCGTGCACCTAGCTTCTGACGTTTCATAAGTACCCATGTAGGTTTATGTGAAATAAAATATTTTTATTTCATGTAAGTGTACAAGTTCTGAAAGTTCGTTCTAGAAAATGAAACGAAGGCTGTTTGCTAAAATAAAGCTGTCAGCTAAGTCAATATCCTCATTTTCATAGCGAACGTGGTCATTGGCCGGCTAAAGTGGATTTTTATTAGTTCATAGACATCGAAAGAAGCGTCCAGACTCCTCTTATGAAGCCAATAAACCTAGATACATTGCACCCTAAGCTTATAAAATACATAGTTAATGCAAATTCAACACGATGCCGGACAGCGTAATCATAAAAAAGATCTGAACATTACAAATAGACGGAAATATTAAATATACGCATTCGACAGGATTTTACTCTTAGTAACTTGCTTAAATTTTTGCAAGGAAACAATATCTTTGAACTTGTTTTGGTATTAGTTTAAACAATGGTATCCGATCGGAATAGAAAATAAATATGAGTTCAAACAAATACCAGTGGTAATATTTGTTGGTATTAGAACGGAATAAATCGAACAAACGTAGATACTTACAAAAAATAAAGGCACACGATGATTAAAAAAGATTATTTACGTACACAGTAAAATACATAGCGTTATAATAATAATACCATTTATTTCAGGCGACGCAGGCACATAGAAAAATACCTTAACCTAAACATACATACTTATTTTAATATAAACAAAAAAACCAAAACTTGTGTTAATAAATAAGGCTTAAGACTATGTTATGAATCAGTCAAGGTACTCAAATGACTAACTTAAGAGGGTGCATCCTAAAAGTTGGCAACGTCGTAAATAGCTGTCAAATATTTACCTGTTTCGATTAATTTGGAAATAATACTGTATGGAAATAAGAAATGTGGCTAACCAATTGACTAGAATATTAATAATGAATTGCAATTATAACATTGAATTTGATCTTGTACCCGTTTTAGGTGAAAAAAAGGCATTTGGAAAGTTACCAAATACTTTTTTTACATCTAAAACTAACTATTCGGTGTTACGATATTAATTATTGCATTTCATAATCAATATTCTAGTTCGCTAGTTAGCCACATTTTTTATTTCCATACAGAAATATTATCAAATTAATCAAAACAGCGAAATATTTGACATCTATTTGCGACGTTGCCAACTTTCAGAATAAACCCTCTTAACAAGAGACCTCCAAAGCGGGGATGAGATCCTATCAGCTATCGTCTTCAAGATTTCGTTGTTTTGTTTCGTTATGAGATACTTATAATTTTGAGTACAAACTTATGTCTTAACAAAAATATCTTCCAGCGGACTAGAGAAAGGAGAAATGAAAAATAAATGTAGACAATTGTGTGAAAAAGAAAAGTATGAATAACATTTTATTTGTATTTTGAGTTTCAGTAAACTGTTGCCAAGTAAATGTTAGTCTTCAGGTCTTTCTTTAAATAAAACCCATAGCTGTAACTACGTGTTAACAACAGCAGTCAAATAAAACCGCTCATACCGACAAAAAACAAAACAAAAAACATCCCTATAATAATAAGATAGTGTGAACGAACGGATAAAAAAGTGTTACCCTGTCAGGGAAACTAAAAAGAAAATCCGAGTCCCGTCGAATTAGTCTACGGTTACAATCGGGTCTATTCGGGTTCACTCGGGGTCTTGGCCGACCGCCAGGGGAGAACCCGAGGCGTCTGATGATCGTATGTCGTAGTACGGGGGTCAATTACCCTGGAATATGCCAAACTTTGATCTCAAGTGAAGTGTGAAAATTCAATTTGCTATTACATGGATTGCTATGAAGCGATTCTTTATTGAAATAGGGTCGAAGTAAAGTGCCGTTTCGTAATATTTATCGTTTTATTTGTCTTTTGGGGTCGTTCAGTGACTTTCTGGTACACTTTGCTTGAATTACGGAATGCATAGAGGCTTGTAAAAGGAATAAAATTTAACCATTGTATTTTGCTGGTATCATCATGATGCTCCTGCATTTAACCAGATTTAAGCCTAGAGCAGACTGGCGCGACGCGACAACCGTAATTGTTGTACCGTAAAGTTTTCTACTGTTAGAGTCTCGACGCGCCGACGCGTCGCGCCCGTCTGCAAGAGACTTTGTTTGCGGTATGTTAGAATGATTGATACGGTCCAGAAACCTAATCTGATACGGTCCTGAAGCTTGATCGTCTATCACTATTAAAAACTTTATGGTACAAATATTTTCTAAAGAAAAAATCAAGTCACTAGTAACTCTTCATTATACAAGTCAATGTGACGGAAAAAAAATTGAAAATCTTGGAGATGACCTTTATAAAATTACTGTCGATGTTCCTAAGGTTGTTTGGGTAGGTACTCAAGAAACTTTTACACGCTCTTGTATATAGGAAACAGCTCTAAGAATTCATGCGAAACGGAAAGCTAACCATTTATCAGCCCAACAGGGCGTAGGCGGAACCTTTGCAGGAAAAATTAATCTAGAGAGGAATAGTAAATACTTACTTGGTATCGATGAGGTCACGGCTTATCGATAAAAAAATCTTCCCGTACACATAGGTACCTATTTTTATTAAGTTTGGTTTGGTAAAGCGGTGAACGGTCACAATCATGTTTACGGCTGTTCAAATACAGAGCGCTTTTTCACGCCATAATATCAAATACTGGTGAAAATGAGAGATTCTCATGACAGCTGTTGTATAACGTTATAAATATAAATATATATAACGGAACCGCTTTCCTAGCATCCCAGATCTTTACAAACATTGGTATTCTGAAAAGATCACTTCGAAATTCGAACGGTTTCGAAGTTGCGCCTTGATTCCATTTTCGAAATGATGTTTGTCCGCGATGATTCCAAAAACAAATGAGTTCTCTTTCGAAGTGTGTGCGGTCACTTGAATGAGATACGAAGTGAAGTTTACAGAATAGTTATAATTAAAAAAAACCGGCCAAGTGCGTGTCGGACCACGCACAATGAAGGGTTCCGTAGCTGGGATGAATTTATAACAAGAACAAACTTAACAGTTTAGTTGCAAAAACATGTTCTCCCATACATTTAGTTGGTCGTGATTACTCTGACACTTGACTCTAACAAAAATTAGCACTTTAAAGCTTCATATTCCACAAACGAATCCTTCTATCCAAAAACGGTTTTAACAAACTCCCAATATTGATGTACGTTTGCCCAGCACGGCCCCTCAGAATTTGCATTTATGGTGTACACCATTGCAATGTACTCGCCTCTAGCAGTATATGTACCGATTTCTTTTTCAATGTACCTCTATACTTTTGAAGAAATATGCAAAAAAAGGTGGCCGTGCCAGCCAAACGCTTTCAGCACGGCCCCCCATGTAACTTGAATAATACATACCGTATTAACAAATGTCTATAACTCAAGAAATGTACTCTATTAATACGTTATATGTGCCGCAACAGTTATTGTGAATTCATAATAACAAATAATATATAGATGTGGATAAGGGGCCGTGCTGGAAAAAATCATTTTAAGAAATATCTAAAAAAGACAAAACATACTTAGCCAAAAACTATTAAAAAATAATTGAAGTTTAGCAAGTAACATATGTACCGCATTGATTTCTCATACAACTTGTTATATTGTGAAAAATAAATCTATTTTAGTTCATTCAGCACGGCCCTCTATAGTTGCCTATATCTTTTTAAATAAGCCGTGTATGTTTACAAAATTCGACTTCCTGAATAATATATAGGAGTACATTCCTTTCAACTAAATTGCAATTCTGCTGTATCAATACTTTAGAAGATAAATTCAATCTAAAATATACATACATTAAAACTGATGGGGTGACCATGATTTCATATATTTGGTAGGTAGGTACATAAATGTTCTATATTTATGTACTTATATTAATTAAATTATGTGACTACATTGAAATAAACATTCTTTTTACCCGACTGTACCAGAAGGACGGTAAGGTTTTTCGAGTGAATGAATGTAGATATGTAGCAACCTTCATTTCTTTGGCACGCTTTGTAGTCTAAACGGCTTTATTAATTTCAACTTGAGAGATGTCGTTATATTCGTCTTCGAACAATATTCTAATTGTTATAGTCGTTGAAAAACATCTGTGATTACGTGGATTTAATTAATTGCCTGTGATTATACCAAATAATTAAAGCGATTCATGCAAATTAATATTAGTGTAATGTAAGGTTCAATCAATATGATTTATTGAACGCGTATCTGTGATTTTTTAAGATTTTTAAGCTCTGTAGTGTTATTGAGACATAGGTTGTTATTCCATGTAAACGAACTAATTTGTGAAATGTAATGAATCTGTGATTTTATTGTAATGTATGATTTTTAAGACTTTGAGCTATGTAGTCTTAGCGACACTAACTTGACACTTGTACGATTATCGACCTATTATGTATAAGTACCTAGTTATCGTTTATATAGTTTACCATATTGTTGATTTGTTTATTTTAATAAAGATTTACTCAATTTAAGCAGTATTTTTTATCCTATTTTCATGTAGAATCATGGTCACCCCATCAGTTTTAATGTATGTATATTTTAGATTGAATTTATCTTCTAAAGTATTGATACAGCAGAATTGCAATTTAGTTGAAAGGAATGTACTCCTATATATTATTCAGGAAGTCGAATTTTGTAAACATACACGGCTTATTTAAAAAGATATAGGCAACTATAGAGGGCCGTGCTGAATGAACTAAAATAGATTTATTTTTCACAATATAACAAGTTGTATGAGAAATCAATGCGGTACATATGTTACTTGCTAAACTTCAATTATTTTTTAATAGTTTTTGGCTAAGTATGTTTTGTCTTTTTTAGATATTTCTTAAAATGATTTTTTCCAGCACGGCCCCTTATCCACATCTATATATTATTTGTTATTA
This sequence comes from Eupsilia transversa, assembly GCA_914767815.1. Taxonomy (NCBI): domain Eukaryota; kingdom Metazoa; phylum Arthropoda; class Insecta; order Lepidoptera; family Noctuidae; genus Eupsilia; species Eupsilia transversa. The sequence continues at coordinate 5,855,349 of OU611893.1, read as the reverse complement.
TGAATTCACAATAACTGTTGCGGCACATATAACGTATTAATAGAGTACATTTCTTGAGTTATAGACATTTGTTAATACGGTATGTATTATTCAAGTTACATGGGGGGCCGTGCTGAAAGCGTTTGGCTGGCACGGCCACCTTTTTTTGCATATTTCTTCAAAAGTATAGAGGTACATTGAAAAAGAAATCGGTACATATACTGCTAGAGGCGAGTACATTGCAATGGTGTACACCATAAATGCAAATTCTGAGGGGCCGTGCTGGGCAAACGTACATCAATATTTTTGAACGACTTTTCCAAAGATACCCCACACCATGGGAAAGACGAAAAAAAAATCCCCACTTTAAGAAAAAAACATTTTTGATTTTATTTTATCACTGTCGGCGTAATTAATATGTATACTCATGCCAAATTAAAGCTTTCTAGTACTAACAGTCTCTGCGCTAAGCCGGGGACAGACAGACAGACGGACATGGCGAAACTATAATGGTTCCTTGTTGACTACGGAACCCTAAAAACGTGTCGTTTAAAACCCATTTCTATTTTTTCATATGATATCCTACAGGAAAAGGCAGAGTTAAAAATATAAATAATGAACTCCACAGTAATATAATGTAGTGAGACTAATAAGGTAATCTAAATTTTAACTAGGTCTGTCTATTTGCATTCATATTGTGTTCAGGAACATTTTCAACTCCAGTTATAAAATATGGTAATGCAATGCATCTTTGTTAGTCACATATACATAAAAGTGTTATGGGAATTGGCAAACATCAGGTTTATATCCTATGGTAATAGGGAAGGTATAAAACTGGAAAGGGTGGAATACCTAGCCATAAATATTGAAGATCATACAAGCAAAATGCTCACTAAAAAAAATCGACTGGAAAAAATAAGCAAAATAGACAGACAGTTTATATTTCAATCTCGATCGTGATCATGCGGGAGGCAGAAAACAGTTTTTGGCTAAATTGAACCAATCCCAATAGGTATTTATTCGAGTCTTCATCTTCATAAAGCCTTCGTTTTTCTACACTAATATTATAAAAATAAAAGATTTGTATTTTTGTTTGTTATTAATAAACTCAAAAACTACTGAACCAATTTAAAAGATTATTTCACCAGTACAATGCTATATTATCACTGAGTAACTGAGTTAACACTGAGTTATAATTGATAAAGATATCACGCGGGTGAAGCCGCTGGCGGCGCTGGCTGGGTGCCGATTCAGAGTTCAGTGCATCTTTTTCTTTCTATTTCATTAAGAAAAGGACAGTAAATAAATTTTAGTTTAGTCCTGTCAAATTAATCAGCGCCTGAAGTAAATTGACGTAATTTTTGTAGGCAAGTTTTTAATCACGTCTAAACTTGTATGGAGTAGTAACAGGTTTGACAGGACTAAACTAAAATTTAAGCCAGTTGTTTAAGCCTCTCATTCACGTGGGTTCAAATTCGACTTAAGACTAATCTGTTTCATTTTGACGGTTCAACAACTTATGAAGCAATGGATGAAGAGAAGCAATCTGTTTCAAAACTGTTTCAGATTGTAATTGATCGTGTATTACGCAATGAGGGTGCTGGACGTTGCAAATAATGAGAGGAGGTGCAGGAGGAGGAAGAGGTTGGTATTATTATTATATTTGATTGCATGAAGTGAAGTGCCACAAAAGGATACTCGCCAGTCACGACACAATTCTCTTATTTAAAGTTAAGTATCTTGATAAACGTCCCTATACTGTATATGAACCGTCTCTTAAGTTCTCCGCCGTCTAAACCACGAGCTTGAGACGGCGAACTAATCTTAAGCCGCGCTTATCCCCGTAGGGCTGTCGCAAATTCCTTCAATTCTTTAGTTTGAAAGCGTGAAAGCGTACCTATATTTAGTTCTTAGACTGGCGGATAAAGCCGTTTCTTGATGAATGAGGTTGGTTGATCATGGATGGTATCTACTTAGTTCTTAGTTTCCGTGGAATGGACGGAAAACGAATTTACACGACACGCAAAACTCGTCCTGGCAACCAGATTGGTGAAACGTAACATGAAATGATACACACATTGAAAAGAATTCGCCTTGCGTGTGTGTGCTCATTTTTGATAAACTGCATGTTACGTTTCACACATCTGTACAAGAATTTCCCGAAAGCCAGAACTAAATGGTCCTCTCATTGATTAATTTAAATGATTTGAGTTTTAATGTATTTTAATTATTGCAATGTATTTGATTGTATTTTATTCAATGATGTAATGAATTTTCTGTATTTGCGATTTGCATATTAGGACTTGGGGCCTTAGTAAATAAATAAATAAATAAGTAATTGTAAAAAAGAAACAAACAGTAGTTAGGTAAATTGCCATAATCATAGGTGACAGACAATGGCTGTTTGCTGGAAGTATGTAATTAATGCAAGGAAGATGTCTTCTGATGGTTATAAAAACAACTTAATAAGCACTTCAATCTCATTCATTCATCGATTTGTAACAAAATATTGGTGGACATATAATCAATAGAATACCTGACCCTGAAGTAAAATTTATGTAAGGATTTTGGACCTTGGAACGCCTCGGGAATATCTCTCCGAGAATTTGCCGCATGACTGACAGGGGCTAAAGTATTTATGCTGAACCCGCAAAACTCTTAATGTAATAAGTTTTCAGGAGTATAATATAATCACCCCGTAATAGTACCTACGCGGGTGAAATATCTCATCTCATACATAGAAGGAACGAAAATTCATCAAGCTTACTTGTGGCGGCATCTACAACGCCACATGCCAACTACGCATCAAAAACGTCACACAAATCCTGCATCGCGCAGTTAGAGTTTACCGCGCGATAAACGTATTTATGACTAACTGACATCAATCGTCGGGCAGTAGCAATAGGCTACTATTATTAATATGCCCAGATATCGTTGATTTTGTGTTGATTGAGTATTTTATGCGGCCTACTCAAATGTCCTTTCTTTGGTATTGTCCGTCGAGTCGCTGAGCTCCTTAAGCTCTGAGATGAGCTCCTCGATTACTGACAATTGCTTGCACTGACTGGACAGGTCCACTCAAATCTGTGTGGTTCTTTCCTGAAAATACCATTTCAGACATTATCTACATGGACCTCATATGGCCTGACCAAGATAATGTCTGGACTTTAAAAGATACCTCTGAGTTTGTTTCGGCGTTTCTTCTCAGAGCAGTCAGATAGGAAACGCCGACCTCATCTAGCTTAGCTCTATTTTTTTTTACATGACGTGTAAAAGTGATTCCGATATCCTATTTACAGAATAAACATCATCTGGAATTAATCAGTACCAGCCCGGAGTCTGGATTTGTGCCCGATTGATGGCAATAGGCTCGCCCCTTATTACATGGGGCTTAAACATAATTGGCGAAATGTGGGTGTACTATAGATACACCTCTGCCTGACCCTTCGGGGAACACAGGCATGCTATATTATGTATATGACATTAAAAAGACACGTTGCTGGGTGACGCTTCAGAAGCTGGTCTGAACCTGGACAATGTACTACGATTACTTTACTCAGAATCTCTTAGTAAAAGAAACGCATCATTATCATTCTCCTGCCTATATCCTAATTTATATATATTTATCTTCCATAGTTCTCTATTAGTCATCATCGCGGTAGTCACCCCCTTTCTAGCCATACCATCTTCAACACATTCATACTCAAAACTTTCCTCTCGACATTTTCCTTAGTAAAAAAAACTAGTATGCGAAACTTCAGCCTGAAGCGAGAACGTAAAACTAATCCAACTAGTTTTAACTTTTGTCGCGATAAACCAATCTAAAATACTAGTTAAAATTCAAACTAGTTAAAAACGATTGCGGAGTCTGCAACCGTATATGAGTTTTCTTGCCTCAACTAACCTAGTTTTTTTTGCTGTATTCTTGAAAAGCAAATAGTACTGAAAAGCAAATATAGTACTGGAAAACTTGTTTTTACTTTTTTTTTACTGGTCTCCATCGGGAAACATCGACGCTAAAATTAAATACGAAAACAAATTCAAATGTCAAGTGAGTTTAAGCAGAGCCTATTTCCATTTATCGGGTTAGTCCCCAAACTGATAAGTCAAAAAGGTTAGGTGTCAGCTGCCAGTGTTACCACAAATTACAAAAACATAGTCACTTTAGGATCATTCCTCGAAAGTTTAAATTCTGTTTAAAATAAAATCAATCATTTATCTCACAGAAATTAGTTGTATTTGTCTTCTAAGTTTATCCAGGCAAAAGTCACAGGATAAAAGTTCTTGGAAACTAATATAATATTGTTATAACTAACTTATATGATAATAGTTTTGCTGCCATATGCTTCATGGGTACGTATCCGTAGGTTTTATCTAGTATCGAAAGATATAGATTCCGTACTAGATTATTTTTTAAATGAAAAATGCAAACTAAAGTTCCGCCGTGCTACATGTATGCTAAAATTCCAAACTGAATTACAATGTTACTATGAAACCCACGAATTAACGTCAGGTAGTTTAATTAATCCCAGTTGAACCAAAACCAACAACTAACTATTAATCTGTAACGAATGAAATGTGTGCTAACGAGTTTATAACGAGCTCGGTTAACTGAACGTAACAAAGACTGAACAAATGAATGAAAAACTTTTGTTTGAACGTGTTCATTAAATGTTTCGTGGGGACAATAAATGAACGAGAGTGGTCGCGCGTTTAATCCTACTTTGGTACTAGTTTCAAAGATAAAAGGGATTAAAGATAAAATACTTCTTTTATTATTTAGGGCGGGCCTTTGCTCTACTGTCAATGAAGACAATACTGGCTCCTTGAAAGACAGATTTAGGGGTTACGTTAAGATTTATTTTTAAATGAAATGTTATGTTGTTAAACTTAGAGCAAAAAACTTTATAGACTAATCATCCATCCTTTTTAAGGGACTTTACCTCAAAAGTAAAAAACGGAACCCAACCTATAGGATCACTTCATTGTCCGTCTGTCAGGACCCTTTTTCTCAGGAATGCGTAGAGGTATCAAGTTGAAATTAATACCAAATACGTAGGTTTACAGTGCTTTGGTGTACTAAAAAAATCAAGCTTCTAAGTTAACGCAATAAAAAAATACGGCCATTTATGCGACATATTTTGATACTCGCAAATAAATCAATACCTAAGGGTACTTCCCGTTGACCTAGAATCATGAAATTTGGCAAGAAGCAAGATCTCACAGCACAAATAATGGAAAAATTCTGAAAATCCTTAAATTGTAGTTTTATCACATAAAAAAATATTTTTTGCGATTCCAAACTTACCTTAACATTATTTTACAGTTGGAAAATTGACCGTGACGTACATCGATGTATAGTTAAGTTTTTTTTAGGGAAAAATCCATCCCAACTACGGAACCCTTCATTGTGCGTGTTTTAATCGATGTTTCCACGAAAATTTACAAAAATTTCAACTACCATTGAGCTTCAAGAACGTCTCAAGGTTCAAACATTACAATTCCCAAAAACAACAACTTAAATGAAACCAAACTTCCACTTACAAAGAATTCTGATGCAGAACGTAGTTTGCAGTTCCTACTACAGAAGTCTAAAATTAACATAAAGTTTCACAACTTTACTTTTACGCATACACAAGTTTCCAAAGAAAAGTTATCAAGATGGCCTTGTAAGACCCTTCAGGTATTGCGTACGTATATTATTATGTGTGGATCAGGCCTTTCACGCAACCCCCACTTTTATTATTAATTGCACGTGACACGCTTACCAAATTGTAGGAACTAATAATTATTAAGCTCTTTGGAATGTTGAAGGTAACCAGGAAATGAAGTATGGTTCCTGTGGTTGGTCATTTCTTGTTTTACTTTATGCTCATTTTTTATTTGTATAGTGTGGTAGTATTAGTAAGGAATAAGTATTGTATCGGAAACGTATTCTTATATATTGAAGCAGAATGAAAAGCCAAAAGTAAATAAATGTATATTTTTTAGAAAAAACATTTGTTCGTTTTCCGAGTTTCGCGAAAACCGACAAAGTAATAAATTCCCAGTTTGGTATATTACTACCTAGCGACCCGCTCCTGGTTCCCACGGTTTTTATGACTTGACAAAACATCGAGATTTCTTAGTTATATTATATAACTTTATTACTAACGTATACACAAACCTTAGAGAATATATTCTCTAAACGATGGTGAAAACCACATTAAAATCTTTTGCGTTGTTTAGAAGGTCATACAGAAAACACGAAAAACACTTTAATGACTCACGAGTCGACTTAATATTTATAGATTCGCCTAAAACAGTTGAAATAATCGAAAACGCTTTTCACAGTATCCCGAAATCAAGTTACATTTAGATTTCATACAGGTCTGTGTACCTACATAATTGAGTATCTATTATACATTGTATCAGCGAATCAATTTTCACGAAATATCTGGCCTTAAGACCTAGGCCAAATATTTTTTGATATTCGTATAACTCATGACCTAAATAGGTGCCATAGAGAATACGCATTAAAAATAATAAAAAAACGAAAATTCGCGGGTTAAAGCTAGTAAATATTAAAGCAATAACTCAGTTTTCTGGTAATAGAATAGAATAGATACTCTTTATTATGTACATTATAAAAATTACAGACATAAATACACACACCCTAAGATTACCATTTTTCACTTACATACCTACTGGTCCCCCTATGTAAAATAACGATAAAATAAATTCTAATAACCCTATCTTTGTAACTTTGCGGATTGTTATCGTAAACCAGCATCCCTCCAGTTCAGCATCCCTAAAGAGCTCTTTAAAAAAATCCTTTTATGAAGAAAGACGTATTCTGGTATAAAAATATATCTATTTTTCTACCAAAATGATTTGAAATTGTCAATCAACAAGTTGATAGCATCCGTTCATTTTTGTATTAGTTAACCATCAAACATAATCAGCCAATAATGTTTTTGTAAAATGCCTGTTGGTAGATGTCATATGTCTTCAAATATTTTTTTGTTTTTTTTGAGAGCAGTGGTGATAAAATAATTTCCATAATGCAAAGCGCCTGATTTGGTTCGAATCTACGACGTAAGTTACCCCTGGGCCACCACTGTTCTATCTGCGTTATCCATCCAATCATAGATAAATACTGTAGAGAGAGAGAGAGAGAGTATTATCTTCTTTTATTGCACATTTTATTTCAACCAAGTTTCTAAACTAGACTTCTATTAGCCCCACAAACGCACTAACAGTTTCAAAAGAAAAATAAAAGTTCTATACAAAGTTAGGTCCTCTTAGAGACAGGCCAGTGGTGGTCAGTAATTGGCTATTAAGTTCATCTGCAGTTGCAATTAGTCCGGCAGTATTAAGTATTAAAGCTTCAGTGTGGCAAAACGACTATAAGTTTAATGTTATTAGGGAAAATTAGGGATACGTTTAATCTTTCGTATACCGTAATTACAAACACATTTAAAAACCATTATGTCACACGTGGATTTACGTTCCGGCACAACAAAGGTTAAAGTTTTGATGCTGTCAGAACTATATTCTAGTATTCTTTCGTTTTTAGCACTCATTCGGTAAGTACCGTTAAAATCATGCTGTTTGGTAGCGTATAAAGCCACTAAAATGTATCTCCCCGCACTTTTACACACCCCTGATTTGTGAAATAAGAATATGCTTCTAAGTAGTTTCCGCAAAATGCGACGGTATACGACTTCTTACAATTAATTATCACTATTAGTCAACATTGCATATTTATTACAAATAGAAAATGCGTGGAGATTAGAGGATTGCGTGGATTTTTCCTATCGTTAAAATAAAAAGTTTGAAAATATCATGTAGTTGTGATATTTCTTGTCTTGTCAATTTCATGAAAAATCTAATTTACAGACAATTTTGCTCAAGGCATGCCTCATCTTCGGACAATTGCAAAATTATATAATGTAGCTGCATTCGCCATTATAAAGTAATCAAGCGTGATAATCAATTATTTAATGGCTTCCCTGTTTGAAAATAAGCCTGTGTCCTGACGAGGGATAATAATATACATATACAAGTATCGATGCAATATTAAGTATCAAAAGAACCATTTTGGGTGAATATAACTATTTTGCAAGTGTGATTTTAGATTTCACGACAACATTTATTTAAAAAAAAAAAATGTTATTGAGTCCGTAGGTAGCTTTTAGATTATTTAGAACCCTCTGACAATTTTAAAAGTATTGGAAGAGGTTTCAGTTTTTATAAAAAATAAATAAACAACAAAAGTATTTTTGTTTTTATTTCGTATGTTTTATTTGGAGAGATTTTCGCGAACCAGCCTGAATATTTTTGTTATGTTGGTAGACTTAAAAAAAAAAGTATTTAGTATTTTCCCTTTTTATCTCTTTGTATTAATTATTTTTTCGTGGTAACATCTCATCATCTTTCAAAAGACGCTCATTTCTTATTTTTTTCAGGTAAAATCCAAAATCTAAAGAGAAAAAATAATTGAATATAAAAGATACGCTACCACAAATCCCCTTCAGACCCGAGGCCCCAATTAAATATAGAAGAACCTGTTGAAATTTGTATAACGTAGAGAGAAACGGTACGTACTACAGCCTAATGTGAGATCATTGACCCACTTGCAGCCTCCTGAAAGTTCACTCGATGACACGTTTACCTTTGAAGATGGGACACACGAAAAAAAGTAACTTGTTATGATAGTAGACTTTTGTGGGAAAAGTTTTGTAATTTATTTATAGATATTGTAGCAATGGTAGTAAAAATTCTTGAAAAGAAGTTTAATATAATATCGTTACATGAAACAAAACTATTTGCTTTGAAAAACAGAGCCTGATTTATTTATATAAGACCGCAAAATAAAAAAACATTTTTTTTAAGTTATGTTTTAGTAATAAATTCCCGACACCAAACAAAAATAAAACAACAAACTTTAGCTTTAATACTAAGTAAAACAAAACTAAAACTTACGTGATATGTTGTTGCAAAGTCACAAAAAAGTCACTTCCACATTCACAACACACTTGTTAGTAGTACGTACGTCACGTTCGTAGCAGTGCTACGGCGCTACGAGCGTAGCGGTCTACGGGCGATGCGCGACTGTGGTCCTTTGCTACGCTTACGGCACGGGCTACATCAGCTTCGACTGAATTCCACTGCGTGATCGATGAGACATCGCGCCTCAGCCTTAGGGGTGTGCTATGTTTGTCCCTCTCATGGTTTATACTTATATTGGTACTAACATGTATTTTATTGAGGGGTGTAGAAGAACTTAGCAAAATAGGTTTTATTAAAAGTTTTATGATTTTACAAGTTCTGATGAGATTTCCCGTCGGCAAACAATGACGATCTTCCATACAAACTTTTAAAAATCCTTCCTTATTATCAAACCTTGTCCTTAGTTATCAAAGGAACTCTTGTGCAAAGGACGATCGATGTTCATTTACGCCCTAATGATGTCGAGCCAATTCATATTTTTAAGTATTCTTCATTAATTCAAACTAGATTTCAGGTATTTTAAAGAACTTTCTCATTTGCATCTCAATCAAAAATACTATGAATTTACCAACATTTTTGACAAGTTTGACAGATCGCAACTTGAGTGTGAACGTTTTTTGTGTACGAGAATTGGCCTTAGGAGTTCAAAGTTAATCAAAGCATATGTTTAAGATTGAATAAAAATTATTTTCATGCTTCTAGATCCAGTTAGCCTATGCATTGTCTGCCTGTTGGTGAATGAATGAAATGAATTTTATGAAGTAGATTGATCGTAAGTAAACTGGAAGTATACTGGAAACTACTTAAAGAAAGATTTTAGTAGGTTTTTAAATCCACAAAAGTTAAGATGTGTCATTCCAATTTTCTGAAGTTAAGACTATCATTTTATGAATTCCAATTTTAGGCGAAGTTATATAGGCATATTTTGTAAGCTTTAAAAAAAAAAACTTTTAACTTACTGTTTTTTCTTCAATTTTTTGTATCTTGAATCCTATTTGTCAGCAATAAATCTTATAATATTTGCAATACTAAAACTGAATTTACTGCATATTCGTCCCAATAAAATATTGGGACGAATATGAAGTAAATTCAATATAAATTCGTCACATCTATTTCAAAAGATTGAAAACTTTCAGTATGACGTATATTTTTGCAAGAATTTAGTCTTCACTGGTATTTTATGTGGGGTTATAAAAATAAAATTTTAAACCTTCTTTTATGCTTCATTGAGGGAGGTTCGTCCAAGATTATATTTTACACCGTTGGTTACGGCCCATATTTTTTAATGGAAACATATAATATTACGGTGCGTAGTAGCTTTACACTGTGTTTTTTTGTGTGCATGTAGGTAAGTAAATAATAAATTATTTTAAAAAACTAGATGAGTTCGGCTTTTCCTAACTGACTATATAATATATTATGAGAAGAAGGACCAACCAAACTCATAGGTCACCATCTCTTTTAATATCCAGACATAATCTTGGTCAGGCCATATGGGACGTAGTATTTATGCTTACTGCAACCGAAATTCAATTAATTGCATTATTTTAGAGGATGGGAAGCTTATTATATAAAGTCATAAGAATAATGTGAGACCCCCCAGCTAAGCGGACCGAAATACTTAAAAAGGTGTCTAGGACAGTCTGGATGCGGAAGACGGAGGACAGGGTGTTGTGGCGCAGCCTGGGAGAGGCCTATGTTCAGCAGTGGACTGCGATAGGCTGATTCGATTGATTGATTAAATAAAGGGTTCCTTGTTGACTACGGAACCCTAAAAAGCATGAATGTTTACCGAACGATCAATAACGCCACACTCTTCATCTGCTCAAACATATTTTGATAAGAGTAACATGACAGATAGCTACATTAATATTCCCTTTTGCGTAAACAAACGAAATTGTGACAAAATCAAGTAATAAATCACATCACATATTGTCGGTGTGACGGCCAGGTAAAATATTCACGGATTTGAAGGAGATCGGCGGCCATGACAGTTACAATAAGAATATATAAACTCGGATCGATGTGGGTCACAAAGTGTAAATGGGACACGGATGATCGGAATCCGTAAATAATTTAATTGATTTTTAAGCAAATGTGAAGAAAAATAATGCATTATTAAGCGATAATGCATAATTTCTTCACATTTATCAGCCTTATTTTAACTACTGTAGGCCTAGTATGGGTAGCGTTGGTTATTGCGCAATAGAAAAACCGTTTGCAGTTCAAATCAAATTATAATTTACGATCAAATTAATCACACTAGCAATTCACACACTGTAGGTACCTACACTACACAAATATACGGAATGCGCGACAGTTTCTAAACGTCTTCACTGCTCGACCACCCACCAACTCTGCTTATTCCCGGTCGAGCGTTATGTTGTTTACTCTGTCGAGCACCGCCAGGCGGCGCTGGCGCCCCGATTAGTCAAATTACTGACGTATTTCCCGCATAAGTTCAGAAATACCAAGTAAAATTAAATAAGTAATCAATAAATAAAACCTAAGATCACCTTTGCCCTTATTTTAGGCTATACAATTTAAGGTTTAAACGAGAAGAGGAGCTCGTGGCTAAGTAATAACAGCAACACGGGTCGATCAAGCAGGTTAAGCTTCGCTTGCTGGGGTTGGTCCGTGGATGGGTGACCAGCTTCAAATACCGAGTCTCCCCTGTGCATCGAAAAGCACGCAAGTGTTCCCGGCTGTCATTCGAAAATCTTTGACATCGTTACAGGTCGTCAGAAGCCCGAACGTCTGACAACCAGTCTTACCAAGGAGTATCGTATTACACAGTTACTGGGTTGTGGGGGTCAAATAGGCAGTCGCTTCATGTAAGATTGGATCCGGTTAGATTGGAAACCGACCCCAACATAGTTGGGAAAAGGCTTGGCAAATTGAACTTACAATACATAATTTATTTGATACGGGTTTACAACACCGAGTTTTAGTAGATATCAAGTTGATCCATGCTACCTAATCAGACCTATGAAATGATTGCTTCATATTTCAACTAGTTTAGTAGTCTTCGTCTCGTGGTTCACCCCGGGCCTTTGCCACCGACCTGACGAGGGATGGCGAAGCTTCTTTCATGTCATACGCCCATCCAATACTCGCGAAAAAATTTAATAGTGACGTAGTCACGTTGCAGGGTACTCCGAGTTCGGCTGCCTTGTAGTCCCAAGGGAAGGTGTGGTGGTAGTTGTGCCAGCCCTCACCCAGCGCTACTATGGAAACCCACAAATTTTCAACAGGCATTATATTCCTGAAATGAAAAGTCAGTAATTAGGTACGGTTTAAGGGACTCTGTGGAAACCGACCTCAGTATCTTGTACCGTTTATACCTACAGCCTAAATCTGTAATTTACAAAAGTTGTTCGGCTCAAGCTAGGTGTAAATAAAAACCGGCCAAGTGCGTGTCAGACCACGTACAGTGAAGGGTTCCGTAGCTGGGATGAATTTATCCCAAGAACAAACTTAATATCGTAGTTGCAAATGTAAGTTGGTCGATAATTATTACTCGTTAATTTGTAGAGCCTACTTAGCGGTGATAGTTTTCCTTTTAATGTTGTTATATATACTACTGCTGTGAATTTTTCCACATACCTATCCAGAACTTACCATTTAGCTGGCAGGTGGGGGGATACTTGACTCTAACAAAAATTAACACTTTAAAGTTGAATATTTCGCAAACGGATCTTTCAATCCAAAAATGGTTTCACAAACTCACAATATTTTTGAACGACCTTTCCAAAAATACCCCACACCATGATATAGACAAAAAAAAAAGATATGGACTCTACGTGTAGGGGAGATACCCTAAAAAAATTGGTTTCCATTATTTTGTTTTACCACTTTGTCAGCGTGGTTAATATGTATACCCATGCCAAATAACAGCTTTTTAGTACTAAGAGAGTCTCTGAGCTAAGCCATGGACAGACAGACAGACAGACGGACATGGCGAAACTGTAAGGGTTCTTTGTTGACTACGGAACTCTAAAAATGGCTTAAAAACCGTGCAGCCCGCAGAAATATCTGTAGTACGGCCGTACAGTACACACCCCGCGTGTTACGGCCAGGCTTTACGACAGGTAGCTACACCAATTGTTGGGTGTGATTAAATTAATGGAAAGTACGTGACTGCGTATAAGGAATGAATCATACTTGTCAAAAGGCTTGTTGCCCCACAAATGCGCGAAGCTGTTGACCGACCAGGTGGAGTTGAGGGTCAGCATGTGTCGTACTACAGCCTGTAACATGATGGACACTTCCCAGCATTCGTTCCAGCACAGGGCAGGGATTATAGACGGCACAATCCAGCAACATGCTATCTTAAATAACGTGAAATACCTGAAATGGTTAAATAATGGAATGTTTTGTTAATACCTTTGGGTAGAAGCCTGATGACGATGAGATCTATATGATCAAGTAGTCAAAAATGCTACATGCTTTCTTTTATAATTTACTACCTTTTGATCGCGGCTTCGTCCACGTAAATTTCGCGAACGTACTACAGGGATTGAAAGTACCCAGATACACAATGTATTAAATATTTTCATATAAACTATTGGTTAACGCGGCGTACGCCAGTAAACCTCTCAGTCGGCATGACTTTTTTCGACATCTTCAACAATCATTGTCATGTTTTAGCAAATTAACACAAAAACTTAGGGCGAATTTCACCAATGAGAACTGAACGCGATCAGCACCTAAACCAAATTTAAGAGCTGTCAGTGTCATTATTTTCCGTGGAATATTGACACTGACAGCTTTTGAACTCGATTTAGATGTGCTGATCGCGTTCAGTTTCATTGGTGAAATTCGCACTTAATGAATTATAAACTTAAAACTTCCTCATGATTTCATGAATCACTATGGCCTTTGAAGAAAACTGTATGAAAATCCGTTCAGTAGTTTTTAAGTTTATTGCGTTAAGACACGACAGACAGACGCGGCGGGGGGACTTTGTTTTATTATATTTATATATTATACAGTGTGTCTGATCAAGTGATCACAGATGTCCGAACCGTTGAGGCGAAGAAATCAAAAATCAAAACAATGATTTTATAAAATTTAATATTTTTAGACAACAAAAGTGCTACATGCATCATCGATACCTACGCGAATATTTGAATTTATATACGCCATTTTTTCTACGTAAAGAGCTATGTACTACGATCTTAGACCATTTAACCTACGGCTAGCTAAGGCGAAGCTACAATTTTCTATACGACGAAGACTTCGCAATTAAATATATATTCAAGGGTTTCGACACACATACGGGTATATAACCGAAACAAAAAACCGGACTTAAGTAGGTAGTCTGTTAGTAGTAGTCTAAATATTATGCCTTGAACCTAAAAACTACTACTCTCAAAGCAAAATCGAGATAACTTGGATAAAGACATTTCGCTCTCAGTCTATACAGATCTCGATGGCGTGCAAACTTTGCCGCCCCGCCCGATGCACCGCCATTCGCGACACCCGTAGCCAGGCCGTTGGAGAACAGCTTTTAATTATGATAGTAATTTCCTGTAGTGAAGGAACATAGAAAAACAAGAGGCTACAGCTACTAAGTACTTACTACTTACCTACATAGAATTGTTTACATTCGACTTTTTAGCTCCGGATTTTTTTACTGAAGCAGATAAATTCGAATAGGTAACAAACAGTTGCTATATTAAATCATGTACCTGCCTTTGTATAGTTTGCAAATGTAAATAGGTAGGTTACTTAGTTAAAACGAAACTTGAAGTAACTTAGACTGTAAACTACAGTTCGTTTTTTAATCCCAGACTAATTTGCCAGGTGCAAATGTCAAACTCCAAATTAAAAAAAAAAGAAACAAAAATCATTTGAATTGTCAAATTAGTCTTTGGGATTAAAAAACGAACCTTAAAGAGGAAGGAACTTCTTTAAAATTCTGCCTATGTGGTCTAGCGTTCGCAAACGCTACTGCTAAGCATGGAGTCTTGGGTTGGCAATGTGTTATTGCGTCATCCATCAGGATTTTCTCAGTGAAATTCCGGAGTCTGGATCTGTGCCCGATTGATGATAGATGATTGATATTCTCGCCCCCTATTACATAGGATTTAAACTTATAGCGAAATGATGCTGTACTACCGGTAATTGGTACACTTCTGCCTAACCCTTTGGGGAACACAGGCGTGATGTTGATCATTTTGATTTTGAAATAAGAATAGACAGTATTGGACTACCTGGTATGGAACTGAATAAGGGGATCATTGACGATGTCGTCCATGTCCATCTTGCCGCCCTGTTTCAGCACATCAGGGTGCTTCTTCATCATCAGCCATCCGACGTGAGCGAAGAAGAACCCGCGGTTGGCGTTGTGCGGGTCCGCTGACGTTTCAGAGTACTTGTGGTGCACGCGGTGGTCCCGAACCCACTCGTATATAGTGTTCTGTTCACAAAGATGCGTAATAAATGAATAGAATAGCAGGAGTGTTTTTACCGTAAATTGTCATTGTGATTGTTCTTAATCGAATCAAAACAAGTGAAGGAGACACACGTATTCTTTCTTAGCGAAATAATTATCTTTTTGTGTCATCACACGTGCTAAGCGAAATAATGTTATTTTGAAAAAAAAAACCTCGTGACTTTTACGGGTCTCTTTATTTTTTACTTCGTTATCATTATATCAGTTAGTATTTCAGACTAAAATGTTTTCACGTGGCAAGGGTGGGTAGTTGCCGAAATGTTAAAACTACCCACCCTGCAATTTGCATCTAACACAGAGGCAAGACTTCAGAAGAGTGCAATAAAGATTAAAAGTGCAAGATAAAGGGGATACTACCTGACCAGCCACCGAATAGCATATGATTAGAATCCATTTTAGGGGCAGTTTAGCTTTGTAGGAGCGGTGAGACCAGTACCGATGTACCCCTCCTGTTATCCCGAACTCAGCAACCTGGTAGACTAAATATCCTGAAACATTAAGAAATAGAAATATTTATCAAGTGAATCTACTATATCATCCGCATAGCCTTTTCCCAACTGTGTTGGGGTCGGTTTCCAGTCTAACCGGGTACAACTGAATACCAGTCTTAAAATACTGGGTACTACACGCCCACCTTTACGTACGTTACATACATCTAAAGAGTAGGTATATTATATCTAACTATCTGTGATATAATCTACCTTTTGGTCTTGAGGTGTGAAGGTAACTCTATACTATAATCGCAAGTTGAAAAGGTTCGTAGGTACCTTATGACGAAGGTTAGCAGGAGAAATATCCAACTGGATTTCAGTCCCAGGCTGAGAAGCACACTCCAACCAGGTGCTATATAATTCCATTCTTCTTGCTGAACCGTGATGGGCAAAAGACATATCAATACCATTAAGGAATCATTTGGGATAACGTTATAAGAATGGGCTGCAGTGCCTGCAGATAGATTTTAATAATATCAACAAATTGTGGTCGTTAATTAGTCTGCTGAGCATTGGTACGTTAAGTGAATTTCTTTGACCATTTTATTGTAGAACTATTAGAAACCTCATGTTTAACAGTGGAACTACACGTTGGTATGGTAATGATAGAAATAAGATAGGTACCAAGCACTGATTGACCTGCTTAAGCAGTAATTTCACTTACCGAAAATGAGAGTCTGCCATTTTAATGGTTTACTGGTGAAATAATGATAGAGCCATATGACGGCTAGAACGTGCAACACCGTAAAATATATTATGTTGATCCATTTCATTGGAGTTAGGAACCCCATGCTTTTCTCCCATTTTCGTATCGGTGCGAGGAACTTTGGGTCATTTCGACTTAGCATCTGGTCGTAAGGACTGATCTGGTCCAGTTTGCCATTGGTTCTTGTGTCACTGGTGTTGTGCGCTGGGTGATGGAGCTTGTACTGTATGCAGTCGGTTGTGTGAAGTGATTTCTCCAATTCAGTCTCCGTAAAAGTTATTGGAGCCATTGTTGCTTACTGAAAAAAAGCAAAATGTTACAGATTTAGGACGGGCGACAGTGACAGGTGATTGTACATAGTTCAGATGGTTGTAGGAGGCGGGTTCGAAGCTATCCTATTAAGGGTGGATTCGACCAAACTAAAATAAATTTTATCCGCGGTATAAGATTTACTCTGACAGTTTTCGTATAGAGAAACTGTCAAAAATTCAAAATTTACTCGGACGAGAAGGCTTATTCCACGGATAAAATTTATTCCTGTTTGGTCGAATCCAGCCTAAACAGCGTAATGAACTATCATCATCGTGTCAGAGAACGTATTATTTAATGTAAATGTTATGTAATTATTGAACCAATATTTGCATTAAAACTAGCTCAAATTAATTTGATTAACTTTAGTCAAAAAGTCAATGTTGACCTTCGCCTTGACGCATGTTACCTTAATAGATAGCGTTGACAAAAAGAACATCTCACGAAGGCACTCAATAGATGAAAGCTCAACCATGAAGAGTAGAGAAGGTTAGCATCATCTAAGATTAATTAAGCAGGCCAGGCTTCTTCTTCTAAATACCATTGAAGGCAAGGTGTCAAAGGGACAGACACACACTTTGTTTTTGTTTTTGCAATGAATTATAGTCTTGCACAGCCAAACTATTGCCGGAGTCGATTGCATTAATATATTGTAGTTATAGGTAGGTAATGTTAATGATTAAAAAGTGCAACTATGCTGATTCATAATAATTTATATCAAATTATACATGTTGAAATTATAATATTTCTCAAAATAAATTAATTATAATAATTCTCTGTTCTGACGTCTCCGCTCTGGAATTCCTATCCCGAGCCCCAAGATATAGATTACCTATCTGTAGGTAATGTTTTAAGCTACTCAATGTCGTCACAACTTGGTGTTTACCTACAGTTAAGCAGGTTCATACCTGCTTATTGTATTACCTGTACAATAAACTAGTTTTCTATTTCTATTTTTAATTATTCCAATTTCAAATAACTTTAGGTAATAATATTTAATCAATAGCAGAGAACTTATCATTTTGCTGCCAAGTAAAATGTAAGGAAAAACTAGGATGTTCGTCACTGACACAACGTGGGAAAAAGGCATGACGGTCAAAAGATATTCTGGACATTTTGATCCGCAAACAGATGTTAGAGCTAGAGTAACTCGTATAATTTGATGACGATCTTTACAGGGGTTTATTGGCTGACATGGGCTGACGTCAGATACTCAATTTAAAAAAAATATAAAGCTGACAAATTAAGCACAAAATAGTCATATTTATTTATTTATGTGCATAATGTACCCTTAGTTACGGGCTAGGCTAAAACTAAGAGTACATGACCCTGTTAGGGCGCAGCAAGTATTTCCACGAGCAGCGCACCAAGAATGTGTTCCATTCGCATTACAACAGTTTTTATACAGAAAATTACCGCCAAACTTTTCCGCCAAAAAGAATTTATAAACGGTTAAATTTTAATGGTTGTTTTCCTCTTAAGAGGTCATTGTACTCATCATTATGAACAACTTTTACTATGGGACCAAACCTGAAATCGTGAAAAAAAAATCAGCTGTTCCCTACATTTTGACGAGTTATGCGAACATAAATGTAGGGAACAGCTGATTTTTTTTTCACGATTTCAGGTTTGGTCCCATAGTAAAAGTTGTTCATAATGATGAGTACAATGACCTCTTAAGAGGAAAACAACCATTAAAATTTCACCGTGTATAAATCAAGCGGATATGTAAGTCAAAATAATTCCTCTAAAGGAAATTACATTTCATTCAAGTGGATGTCGTGAGTCCTGACTCCGATAACACAGACTCAATGTCACCGTACAACTCATCCAGTTCTTTTCTGTGCTCAGTGCTATTACACATTTTATCTAAGTATAATTATCTAAGTATTTCATTCTTTTTATCTAAGTAAATCTAAGTGTAATCTTCACAGACAGACAAATATTTTTATTTGTCTGTCTGTGAAGACTTGTTTATACCTTTTTAGTTGACTTTTGCCGTAGTTGGGTTTTAGTTTCTATTACTTTTATTTTTTAAACTGATATTTTTATGTAATACTTTTCCATTTTAGCGCGATTTATTTCGACGCTAACACCATTTATCGGGCTTCGAAGGAATCCAAAATGTAAATGTTTCGTTTAACTTGTTTTTTTTTTAAAGAGTGTCATTACAAATCGTTACTATACTAAGATTTGATTAACTGCGCGTTGGTATCATTTTAATTATGCTTTTTGTTGTATAACAGGTATTAATTTTACAATCGCGTTATACGTAGCGCAGTCTAACTTTTGCTTGTTTTTAACAATTTAAACATATTTATTTACTTAGACAATTATACTTAGATAAAATGTGTAATAGCACTGAGCACAGAAAAGAACTGGATGAGTTGTACAGTGACATTGAGTCTGTGTTATCGGAGTCAGGACTCACGACATCCACTTGAATGAAATGTAATTTCCTTTAGAGGAATTATTTTGACTTACATATCCGCTTGATTTATATAAATTCTTTTTGGCGGAAAAGTTTGGCGGTAATTTTCTGTATAAAAACTGTTGTAATGCGAATGGTATAAACAAGTCTTCACAGACAGACAAATAAAAATATTTGTCTGTCTGTGAAGACTTGTTTATACCTTTTTAGTTGACTTTTGCCGTAGTTGGGTTTTAGTTTTTATTACTTTTATTTTTATTTAATTTATTTTGGGGTTATAATATATATATTTTTGAAATGTGCTAATTAAGCCCTTTCATTTGATACCCAACATGACACAATTACAAAAACTTTTTTTTTTAGTTCATGACTTGTCCTTTAGATGGCGCCATATTCAATTTAATGTGACGTCACATAGCCTATAACCATCGGACTACCGAGACGCCTCCAACGGTACCCCATTTCTTTTGCCGTAGTTGAGTTTTAGTTTCTATTAGGTACTTTTATTGTTTTTTAAATTATTTTAGGGTTATAATATATATATATTTGAAATGTGCTAATTAAGCCCTTTCATTTGATACCCAACACGACCCCATTAAAAAAACTTTTTTTTTAGTTCATGACTTTTTGTCCTCTAGAGGGCGCCATATTCAATTTAATGTGACGTCACATAGCCTATAACCATCGGACGACCGAGACGCTTCCAACGATACCCCATTAGTCAAACTATGATGAGTAGTTTTGAAGTTATGAGGGAACAAATGAACATACATACATACATACATACATACATACCGGTCAAAATCATAACCCTCCTTTTTGCTTCGCCGTAGTCGGGTAAAAAAACTGTAACCCGGAAAAAGTACGAAACAAGAAAATATTTCAGACAGAAATCAAATAGGTACAAACATGGTCAAGGTGAAGCCTTCGTCGCTTGCCATTATAATTTTTTAGTTTGTGTTCCTGGCACCCACACGGTATACAAATGCGGCCAGCAGAGGACTGCGATAGACTGAGTTGATGTTGATGATGGACCTAGATAATTATGAATATTTGATTCACTCACCTCGTCTGGAAACTTATAGTCTGCAAAGCTGGTCGTTATTCTTGTCTGAACTAAACTCTGCGTAATCAAGAGACGAAATTAACACTCGAGCGGTGTCCTAGCGTTGAACAATAAATAGATGAGATATGCGAAAACTTAGTCTAATATGAAGTGGTAGGTGTTAGACCGCGTCGGTTCTCCGGTCAAGCGGGAGTCGGGTGTTTGAAGTGGATTCCGTAGAATTAACCTTACAGTAGGTAACTTTAAAGGTTTGACGGCTAAGTTTAATTGGCATTTTGTGTTTTATTGTGGCATTGTGTGCAATACATGTCTCAAAGTAGATGTTTTGTAATTTTAATTAATTTTATGTATTTCTTTTATGTGGGTTTTTATTTTATTTTGGTTACTAACATAATTCTTAAGTTTTACTAACAAAAATATGGATCACTGTGTCTGAATTAAATAAATTGAATTGAATTAATTAAGTGATGATCGTTAAAGCAGGTACTTTATTCAACAAAAGTAATTGTTTATCTCGTAAATATTTATTTGTTCCCACGAAATTATCCCACGAGAACGTACTTCCGCGATAAAAAGTACCTTTTGTCCTAATCTACGTCATGGTCTATCTATGTGAAATACAATAGAAGTAGATATATTCAGTAACCTATTCAGCTTAACTATTCTTAAAGAGTCTTAAAAAACCCTGTAAGAAATCGACACGTGTTTCACCTCCCAACGAGGCATCCTCAGGATGACGATTGACTTGTCGCGAACCCGAACACGACGTGTTAACACGCCGAGCGCTGGACGCTGAGTAACTACTAATCGTCATCCTGGTGACACCAGGGTCATAAGTCATATTTTTGGAATCGTCTCCCTTTCCTCCTCGCCTTTTATTTTGACGTACTAAAAACTTTTTCTCGATTTTACTTATTGGGTTCTAAAGTTCGCCATGTTGATTTTTGTGGAACGTCACCTTTCACCTATTGGATTAGGAATTTCCTTCAAAATCCTCCGGATTGCCGGATCCGTCATCACAAACCTAACGACATGTACTTAAATAATTAAAATGCATCCAGGAATATGGATCCTACGAGAGAAAAAAACCTGCATAATTGGGTAATACCCGCCTCTGTGGTCTAGTGGTTAGACCACCTGTCTCAGACCCAGAGGTCCCGGGTTCGATTCCCAGTGGGGGCAAAATTTTCTGCTCGGTTTGGTTGGTGGTAGGGCTTGTTTTAAGTCCGCCTGGCTAGCTACCACCATTTTATCTAAGTCTGATGTCGCCATAACAACAATGTTAACAGCATTGTTGTGTTCCGGCAGTTAGAGGTAAGATAGCCAGTTCCTTCCGGGTGAAGCTCGTTTCCAACTTCGGCCTGATCATCACTTACCATCAGGTGAGATTCAGGCCAAGAGCTTCCCCGTTGTGGTTAAAAAAAAAAAAAAAAAAACTACATAATTATATACCTACCATACAAATACATAACCCTTCTTATCAGTCGGGTCTGTCTTTGACGATTTCTATTTTATTTATAACTCTGTGGTGCTGCATATTATGTCAGCATCATGAATTGAATTTATTTTTTGAAGTCATGAGATTCTTATTACCTTCACCATGTTTTACGACGAACAAAAATATATAGGGCTATGAAACACTATTAAAGCTTCATAATACATTTTGTTTCATTAGTGTCCATTTCTGGGCCTAGCTTGTATGGGACCGTTATCCATCTCCAGTCAAAATTAAACTGAGGCTTATTTTCGGGCAATACCTTTTAATTGCCCGGTCGCGCCAGTTTCAACTGGGTAGAGTTCAGGTTCCCATTAACTTATGATACCAATAGAATAAATACAAAGTTATGTGAGCGAAGCCGCGGGCACAGCTAGTTATGTAATATTACTATTCCCCTATAGCAAATAGCGTGATAGTAAATATCCTATTAATTCTCTCACATCTTTATAGTCCATTGTGACGTTTTCAGAATCTGTCAAAACAATGGCATTAGCAAGTTTTTGAGCAAAAAAATATTTTAATCTTAAGATGAGGAAGATTGTGATGATCTACGTTACTATCGAGTACTTAAGAATTTGAATTTTATACCCAAGTATTTTATGTTTTTTTATGTTAGCCTACACTATAATTTACATAAAGCTTTATTTTATAAATAATATAAATAGCATCAAAGACACTTGCGCGAATCCGCCTGCGCGAAAGGACAGTTGCACGAAAAAGTTGCGTAAATGAGATTTCTTAGAACTTATTAATTCTTGTGTGTTTCATAAATAAATAAATAAAATAAAATAAATAAAGAAATCTCAATTGGGCACGCTCTCTAAAAATTACGTTAACACATTCAAGAAAATAGAAGAAATAATAGGAATTAAAGGTAGGTAATTAGAGTGTTTTTTCTATATTCGTATTTTGTAAGAGAATGGTTTTTTACTGAATATCATTGACCACAAGCTGAATGAATATTTGAACACAATCATTTTCTCTTATTTACCCCGGTTTCAATATCCGTCGCGGTTGAGCACTACCCTAAAAGGTTTCTACCCGTATTTTCAATTAATCATACTAATGGCTTATGTAGGTACTGTCCGATATGGGTCACACTTCCACACAATCATTAATGTACTCATAAACAGGGTGCCCTTTCAGTGGGTAGGAATTATTATTGAGGCAATGTTCAACAACGTTTTTGTTATTAAGTTTTGGAGGGGAAGAAGATTTATCTCTTTCTTCAGTGCAAAGATGAGTTTGAGGACAGTATAATTTATTTATGTGACTGCCTCGTTGGTCTAGTGATCGCAACGGCTACTGCTGAGCATGAGGTCCTGGGTTCGATTCCCAGGTCGGGCAAAGTATCTTTCTGGAATTTCTCAGTAGCAGCCCGGAGTCTGGATTTGTGCCCGGTTGATGGCAATAGGCTCGCCCCCTATTCCATGGGACTTAAACATAACTGGCGAAATGTGGATGTACTATAGGTACACCTCTGCCCAACCCTTCGGGGAAACAAGGCGTGATGTTATGTTTATGTTATGTTTATGTTGTGTATGTTATGTTTATGTTATGTTTATGTTGTTTATGTTAATGTTATGTTTATGTTATGTTTATGTTATGTTTATGTTATGTTTATGTTATGTTTATGTTATGTTTATGTTATGTTTATGTTATGTTTATGTTATGTTTATGTTATGTTTATGTTATGTTTATGTTATGTTTATGTTATGTTTATGTTATGTTTATGTTATGTTTATGTTATGTTTATGTTATGTTTATGTTATGTTTATGTTATGTTTATGTTATGTTTATGTTATGTTTATGTTATGTTATGTTTATGTTATGTTTATGTTGTGTTTAAGTTATGTTTATGTTAAGTTACATGTCGATGAGTTTTCTTTTTAATAATAAAGAAAGACTACCTTCCATGCCTTCTTAAGGCCCCAGTAAGTCTTCCAACATTTTGCAACACATGCCCGTCTACCTTGACGTTACGTTTTTTGTTGATGGTCATGACCTGTGTCTTGGACCTGTTGAAAATCCATCCTCTAGACTTGCTGTGCTCAGATCTTGGAGCATTTGTTCAAGTTCTGAAGGTATGTACGTATGCAATATCTCTGTAAATATTGCAAAAAATATCATGTAGCAATTATGACAAGGCTTAATAACGTAAAATTAAAAATCATTTAACAGTTCATTCATTCGCTTACAAAATATAATGACAATGAAAAAAAGCATAAACATAAAATTAAAAAAATGAATAAATTATAATAGTGTGATGAACAATTCATTAAGAGACAATTAAACAAGATCTTAAGAATTAAATTTAAACACAAATTCTGAATATAATTTTAGAAAATGAGGTAGGTTGTTAAGCATAATCAGGCAAGTTAGATAAGACTATGGATCAATATGTGGGACATTTTACTTTAAGTGAGCCAGATAATCGTTCCTTTGATAACATCGTGTTTTAATTGTTTCATATAATAATTATATAAAACAAATATGTTTTTATTAACCAAACTCCATTCTAAAAGCGAAATAGGTTAGCACAGCATTCGTAAGTCACAGCTATCAGCTACAATTCTCTAGCACGTTCATTCGGTACGTTGCCACCTGCGACACAGTTACACACGAAACATTGTCTGCACCAGTTGTGTTCGAGCAAATGCTAGCTTAAACTAGGTTAAGGCTTGCTTATTTTGAATCTGAAACATTAAGATTGTTTCCTTGGTTAAAGGGTAGTAGATAGATGTTCCTGAAATGGACCATCTTTAATGGATTTAGGGAAAAAAAAGTTTTGGTTGGGACCTTCACCTCTTGTGGGATTAGCACGAAAGTGCGGAGTAAACGTTACATAATTCCGAACGAACAAAAAATTTAAACTACTCATTTCGTACATATTACCTTAGTTTTATGACCTAACTAGCTGCGCCCCGAAGTTTCACCCGCATAAGTCTCGACCTCGAGGGAATAGCGGGATAAAAAGTATCCTATGTCCTAACCCAGATCATGGTCTACCCATGTGCCAAATTTCATCCAAATCCGTTCAGCCGCTTTACCGTGAAAGCGTAACCAACTAATAAACTCACTTTCGTATTAATTATATTAATAAGGATTGAAATCTCTGGTATGGGTGATACTAATTGCGTATGTCGCAAAAAAATAAAACACATAAGATAGTTTTCTTTTGGATTCAAAAATGGCTTTAATTTACATTACGTTATGGTAGCGCGTTCGTGCTAGACCCTCTGTAGTCTTTTGATTATGGAAGACCAATGCTAGGTCAAATAGGCCAGCTTTGAATCGGTGGCCATTTGTCATCTTGGTAAGGAAGCAGATAGACGGAACAGCCCATCTCTGGCCTTGCCAATGTCAAAATCAGTAGTAGGTAAGGTCTTTTCGACAAGCCGCATTCAGTAATTCTGGCTAACTCAGGGTCAATAACAATGCCGTAAAGTCGATATCAGTCGCTTCACTCGAGTGAATGTTCATTTCTGTTTCATTCCACGTTCACACGAAACCGACAAAATTAAATAAGAATGAACGTTCATCTGCTCTTTTCATTTCTGCTTATTTCATTTTGATTATTCCGTAGGTGACTTGTAGTGTCTAAATCCAACAACGTTGAATCAGTTAACTAATTAATTCATATTTAACCGACTTCAAACAAGTAGAAGGGTCTATTTGAATGTTTTTTCATCGATATTTTCGTCAATTGTTCGCGATTCTGAAAATTCTTTTTTCTTCTGGTAGAGGAAGCTTTCTGTGGTCCCATATAAATTTTATTTTATTAACTTTGCTTGAGTAGTTTTCAGTGGGCTTCAATAATACGTATTTTTTGCACTTAGTCTATTATGATGATGTTATAATAACTTCCTGTCAAGTAAAGTAACCGACTTCAAAATGAAAAATAACTTTAATTTCGGAAATCGGTGTTTTAAAACGAAAATACCAAAATCAAACACACCGACTTCCGAAATTAAAGTTATTTTTCACTTCGAAGTGTTATTTTTTAAGTCGTTTATTCTTTTCACTTTTGGTTTATTTTGTATTGACCATCATTCATTTCACTATAAGTGCGACAAAAATGAACTAAAAGTGAAGTGTCTGATCTGCTTTAAGGTTACAAAGATAATCTTATACCTAATCCATTGCTACATCGTAACACGAAAGCCCAACTATTCGAAGCTCGCCCCCAATTTATTTAGCAGTGTTCGTCTTTATATATTCATGCTCGTTCCGCTCGTTCGTGAGCAAGACTTGAAGTGTGCCATCAATATGTTAGCGGTACTCTGTTAAATGAGCTACTTGTACTGAAGTTCAGGGTCAAATATAATGAACATTAACTAGGTTGGTAAATCCCTTATTTATAGTTTGTTATCTATGATACCTATCGAAGTGGCGGTGCTTGGGAGAGGCCTATGTTCAGCAGTGGACGTCTTTCGGCTGAAATGATATGCCTATTACGTATTTGATTCGGTTATGGCTTGGTTCAGGAAAAGAAGTTCACCTTTTCTAAAAACAACTTAAAAGTGAACTTTGAGAATGATTGCATGAGGTTATACGCAGCCGGGTTCAGGGCTCACGCCCCTTGTCGCCGCAGGAGACGCCCTGGGCGTCGGGAATTCCAGGCCGATTTCCGGCCACCGTAGGCGCGGGCTTGCGGACGGTGAGCAATGAGTACCTCGCCCCCGATAAGGACCCGGTCGACGGCGCGTTGTGTTCCACGCGAGCCTTAAAGAGATGTCAGCACAACTGACGGGGCCCGCCAGGGCCCTCCCACTCCGCCCAGAGCGGAAGAAATGATTTGATAAACTCCAACCCAACAAAATTTGATGATACTGCAATCATCAAATCATGTGTCAAGCCTGATGATATGATAAGTCTTATTTTATAAAAACTTTTCAAAGGAGAGCTTTGCAAAAAAACAAAAAAAAAATAAAGGATTTTTTTTTTAATATGAAATAAACAAAAAGGGAAGTTCAATAAACTTCATCGTAACTTTCACACTTTGGAAATTCCATTCAATTTTCACTCCTTAAAGTAAACAAAGCCTTTGTAAACAAAATAAAGGATCTTATTTGACGTTAATTTGACCGAGAAAGAGAACAGTTAAAGAATTTCCGGGTCCGAACTGATTCTGTTACCAGATTAATAAAATTGTTTTCGGCCAGACGAAATATTGGACGTTAGCGTGATTTAGTGATATTAAATATAAACTGGTTACGAAAGTAAGTGGTAGTTATAATTGTAACAGACAAGAGACATTAATAAACCGAATATCGCATACATATTTTTAGAGCTTATACATTATTGTTACATATTGGCTTTTACCAAATTAAAATAGTAACATTCATATTCCCCGAAAGGCTCCAAGTGTTTATCTGTGTGTCTATTGCGTTGGTGTGTGTTTGTTAGTTCGCTATAATAAAATAAAAACAAATGTAGTGCATGCTGTGCTTTTGCTATAAGTAATGAGGCGCTTAGACACAAGTTTGCAATGAACAAATTGCAAAGTAATAGTGTACTCATTGTTGAAGAGCCTAATAATAAATAAATATATAATTACTTTATTTTCAGGCATAAAAATAAGTAACATTGCATAATTACTCTGTGTTATTACACTGGCAAATGACAACTATCAAACAAAAACAAAATACCGATTGCAGAGTGGAAAAATAACTTCTTTTGTAAAAAAAAAAAAAACAATAATAGGTAAGTGCTATAAAGACGTGCGTCGAATCTGAGCAGGAACAGGTCGTTGCTCAGATGAACCTATCGTGAACAGCAATTACCTTTGGAATGACGTCCCCCTGTGTGACAATAATAAATCGTAATAATAAAAATCTTCCACAGACATAAGTGTGATTATATCTGGCTGAACATAGTATGTACTTATAAATAAAATAAAAATACATAATATCTGTTTAAAAGCGTAACTACTAACTATTAAAATAAAAAATACATACTTATGTAAACTAAGAACACGCGCGCCGCAACAATAATACAAAGAAATAATTTAAAAAAACTAAGTAATTACTCTAGACGTTGTGTGGTTTGTTTTCATATTTATATTATTTTAGTAGGTTATTAATAAAAATAAAAGTAATAAAAACTAAAACCCAACTACGGCAAAAGTCAACTAAAAAGGTATAAACAAGTCATCACAGACAGACTAATTAAAAATCCGGAGTCACACGTGCTAGGGAATAAGTCGAATAGATTACGTGTGACTCCGGATTTTTAATTAGTCTGTCTGTGATGACTTGTTTATACCTTTTTAGTTGACTTTTGCCGTAGTTGGGTTTTAGTTTTTATTACTTTTATTTTCATTTAAATTATTTTGGGTTTATAATATATATATTTTTGAAATGTGCTAATTAAGCCCTTTCATTTGGTACCCAACATGACACCATTAAAAATTTTTTTTTTTTTAGTTCATGACTTTTTGTCCTCTAGAGGGCGCCATATTCAATTTAATGTGACACCACATAGCCTATAACCATCGGACGACCAAGACGCTTCCAACGATACCCCATTTGTCAAATTATGTTGAGTAGATTAGAAGTTATGAGGGAACAAATGAACATACATACATACATACATACATACATACATACATACATACCGGTCAAAATCATAACCCTCCTTTTTGCTTCGCCGTAGTCGGGTAATAAAAGGTAAGTAATTATAGTTTCTACACACTAACAATACTCCATATTGAAATACTTTTACAGACCAGTAGGTCTGTAAAATACTTGATATTCAGTTGCATCCGGTTAGACTGGAAGCCGACCCCAAATAGTTGGGAAAACGCTAGGTAGATTGATTTATTGGTCTGTTAACTTACCTTTGGTAATTTCATTATAACACACACGAGTTGAGTTTACCAGGTTTCGTTCAGCTACAGGAATACGTAATAAAACGACCAGATAAATAAATGGAAAAGCGTGTTTATGTAGGAACTAGACTTGTTTGCTCAGGTACCGACTTCAGGGAACAACGGGACTAATTTAGTTATTTATTTGTTTTTTATCTTATCCATTATTGCTAGAACTATCTTTTTTGAAGTACCGCTCATTGTCGGGAGGAAATAATGTAACTTCGACAATAATATACTATAGAACAAACTTATATTACCTACATAGGTAGGTCCTGTATCTACATACTATGCGATGAAAGAAGTTTGGATGGCACGTGCTTAATTAAAGCCACACAGACATAAGGAAAATTAATCAAAAATACATTTATTGAAAACTTTCGTAAAATGCCAAGAAAAGTCACGACGAAAAAAAGTGAACCACAGAGCTTTGAAAAAAGCAAAATGCTGACGCAAAACAATTTTAATTTATAAACTTTCCTGTTTGCAAACTCATTATTTCGTCGTCCGGTCGTTAAACTCGTAAAGATCAGTACACGTACAAATTTCAGGAGGCCAGCGATCCTTTTTGTCTTAATAATTTACAAAATGGAGTCAATATTAAGGAAGAAGAAAAAGAATCTACTACCGACATTATAATAACAGTTTTTGTCAACAGAACAAATCATGTTATTCTCCCATAATATATCCATGAACAAAGCTAAACAAGTCATAAATTACTATTATTTCCTAACTTAGGTAATCAAAAGTGAATACATTGAACGGGACACAGTGACTTCCGACCGCAAAACAATAAAAGAAAAGTTTTAATAATCACAAAGTGACATTACCTACGCCTGTTGTCTGAATAGAACGAAGTTGTTTTACTGTTTCATTCTTATAGTGACTGCTGATAAGGCTCGTGCAGACTGGCGCGATATCGTGGGCGCGACAAGGGTTGCACTGCTTATCGCGGCGGTCTGTACGAGCCGTTAGGGTTAAAGGGGGACACCGTTCTTAGGATTTCAATAATACGTTTATTGTCCTTTTCTTTATATGTATATTGGAAGGTGTAGTCAAGGAGTTTGAGACCAAAACATTAGCAGATCTTCGAAATTAAATCGAAAATATCATCGACAAATTCAGTTCGACCTGCCAATTCAACAAGAAGAATAATGTTTTATGTTACAAATTAAAGAATTCTGCGTTTGCACTATAAACTATTCTACAGTTCCTCCGGAGTTCTTGCAAAAGAAAGTAAGTAAATAAATTTTACTGTGACAGACTAATGTTAGTGTTACATAGACAGAACGTGCTCGCTGAACGCAATAAAACTATATATTTTTCTTGACATATAAAGTAAATACGAATACCCTGCTGTTTTTTTTACCAATTCATACTGTTACTAGCAAGAATCAAATTCTTTAAGATAATGTTTTGTACTAAATAAACGAAAATATAAACCAATTTCCTAAGTGCACATAAGTTCTGCGAGAATTCTCAATCTTTAATCTTCATGAATACTCACAGATCATTTATTTTTCACGCACTCCAGCTCCCTGATCGCAATTGTGAACTGGCTGGAATCCAAATCGGTTCGCAAAAGTGTGTCTAATAAGCAACGTACAAACAAAAAGCCTGACTTCTCGACCCATAACTTGTGTATCCGAGTCAGAGGTAAAAAAATGGATTGTTTGCCGAACAAACACGACTGTTGGGTATACTTTCTTTTGGTGTAAGACGTACGAGGGGCGCAAAATATATTTGACTGTAATGCCTCAGGAGGCTTTTTCTTCTTTTTTTTCCTTGGAAATTAGGGTTAGCAATACCGCCGCTTGTTCTTCTAAATTCTGGGCAGAAGAGAGTTTTCAAGACAACTATTTTAGTCAAAAATAATACAAGGAATATGTCATTTGCCTAATTTTAAAGATTTGCAAAATAGAAGCATTTTATTATTATCTATTGGTTTGTCAGAAAAATAATAAGAAAATTGTCTGTTCGAAAACCGGATATTCCCAGGGAGAGGAATAGACAAGAAACTAAGCTATGAACAAATACAGAAACACAAGTTCCAAAACAGGTCATTCGCATCAAAGACTTCGCAAACTCTCCTCTATTTCCCGGATGTTCCCGGTCCAACGGTTCATGTGGTCAATAATTAACAACTTTATACCCTATCTCCGTGCGGTGCGCCGCAAAGCCGGTGTTAGGAGAGAACACACTTGGGACCGTCTGGGGACTCATTGCGATTCATAAGTGATGTTGTAGGTATAACATATTATCACGATAGTATTCCTTTAAGGATTAGGCTGATCTGTTTAGTATACCCACCATTTAAGTTGTGTTATAAGTCCTATATACAGTGTGAGTCTTCATAATGTGCACATATCGAAATGCTAAATTTCTATGCTAAATTTGACAAACGGAAAAAATATTTAAAAAAATCTATTTTTATTTTTTTATTTATTTTGTATTTTTTACCCCAATGTAAAAAAAAACGGTGTAACTTTTAAATGATCTATCGCGATGAAACAAACTCAACTCCATAATGATTGGTAGTAATTAAGTGTTCTTATAAAATGAAAATTGTGGGAAAAACCCCTCCCAATTAAACCCAAAAAACCCTCAATTGAAAATAAACAGGTATTTCGTCCAAAAATCTGTTTTTTTAATCAATTTTTACAATAATCGTAAACAAAAATCAATAAGACGAATTTTTTTAAATAAAAAAAAATGGAAAAAAAATTTTATTTAGATTTTATTTTTTATTTTTTCCGTCGATAAAATTAAGCATAGATTCCCCCATTTCGATATGTGCACATTATGAAGACTCACACTGTATAATAGGAGGCAAGTACACACAAGAACAAATCAAGAAGACATGCTTATGCTGAAAATTACTTCATTGAAATTCTCGATGACGCTTTCCACGACCCGGGGCTCAAATCTAGGATCCCTACACTCGACAGTAACGCTTATAACTACTAAATGACTAGAGCATCGAGGAAGTAATGTTGCTTACGAGTGGGTCAAATAACGGGAATACATGACGGTACAATTTTCCTTCAAAAATACCCTTAAAGAAAAAACAAACTTTGTTCCTTATAACATTTTATACTATCGTATCCTGTTTCATTGTTTGCGTTCAGTTATCGCCCAGTGTACATACCCGTAGGGCCACCCTTTGTCCCTCTAAGCCAAGCTTTGTCACTTAAAATACCCTTAAAAAAAGAATTTAATTTCAGTGAAATCTCTTTTTTTATACTTGTACAATGGCCACCTAAAAATATTATGTACGTACTGCTTTGAATCCGTGCTTCACCTGTGTAGTGGGTTTGTTTTTCCTTCTTTTAGCGGCCCAATTACTGAACCGACATCAACATTGCAAAAAGCTCAAAGGAAATAAGATGTTTTTTTATCTGGGCACATAAAGTATTGCGAGCAATAGCCAACAAAGGTTTTGAAACCATAAGCATCAGCGAGTATCTTTATTTAAAATGTTTTTTTATTTGTTGTATATCGACCCCAGAGTATAGGTCACTTCGTATCGTTTCAACCATTATGGGAAACAGGCGCGATGGGAAAGCGCGACGCGACAGGGCGACGCGACTTTAACAATACAATTTCTAAGAAAACTTCATAATTGGATAAGTATCGGTGTATGCAGGAGCCTTTATTCGATTGAGCCTGTGGCTAAATAATAACAGCCGCACGGGTCGGTCTATCTGGTTACCTACGCTTGCCGCGATTGATCCGTGGATGGGTACCTTATCATCTTTATT
This sequence comes from Eupsilia transversa, assembly GCA_914767815.1. NCBI lineage: Eukaryota > Metazoa > Arthropoda > Insecta > Lepidoptera > Noctuidae > Eupsilia > Eupsilia transversa. The sequence continues at coordinate 5,822,783 of OU611893.1, read as the reverse complement.
GTATATCAACTCCTCCGTGAAAAGTTGCGCCAGTATGCACGATTTAAAGATAAATAAATTATGTAGTAAGTATATGACTAATATGATGTAAAACAAAATAGAAGTACACACTACAATTATATTATTAGGTATCAGTAATGACATTACAATGTTAATGAACCCGGTACCCTGTGCCATGCAATGAACTCTTGCCCACATCCCTTAGGTCCGTCCAGCCTAATTAAAGGTCATTCCTATGTATCTAAATGGGACATCGAACCTACGCTTCTTAGTAAACAGATCGGCTAGAGTTCAATAACAATTTAATAAAGCAAAAATTGGCATCTTGTTCGAAAGAGGTAGGCAATATGGGACGTTAGTCTAACTAGAACTAGGCAGTTTGATTTAGAGATTCTGGCTGGTTAGACTGGATTTAAGATGTAAAAAAACAAGGTCTTTCCTCCAAGTTGTCAGTAACCGATGAAAAGAAAATAACTTTTTCTCAAACATGCTTGGAAATTCGAGCATTATTTTGACAACTTTCTTCGAGATAAATCAAAACTGTACTAGTCAAAAACAAATGACTATGCGGCCGGCAAAGTCACTATGAAAACCCATATCTGTCGTGTTATTTAAAAATGGAAATAACTTTTTACTTCAACACATGGCGACCAAGGAGGTAACTTATCAAAGATTTTATTAAAATTTCGATTTCGCTTGCTAATGTTTAAAGTAAAGAAAAAACAAATGAACATATAAGCGCGTGAAAAGTTATCGTTGTCCGTCATTGATTCTGGAAATTATAATTAATATACTTTGTTTGAATTTCCGCGCATTATTAAAACGCATTATTAGAAAAGTACTATACAGGCCTTGGCCGTTACCAGGCATTGATGGTCTCACGTATGTGTGTTTTTGCGATTGTCCATCAATGCCCGATTTGCTGGCCGCGACAGTAATGCACTATATTTGCGCCCAATATGCGTTTTATTGTTTCCAAAATAAGGGCAGAAAAAACTTATGTTGGGAAAATCAATTTCTTAAAGTTAAAATCTAGAGGCGTGTGAACGAGTTCTACGGGGCGAAACAACCTAAAGGTTATTTGTGGACTTCTGCATTATTGTTTATGTTATAAAGAAATAGTTTGTTTTTAAACAAATACAAACCAATAAATTACCAGTCTTGCAATCACGATTTAACCATATTTTTTACAATAACATCAAATCAAAATAAAAACGCTTCCTGATTACTCAATTTTCTAGTTAAATTCAATACAGTCACACAATATTACCTTAATAAATAGCATGTGCCTTCAATATCAAGTCGGTCCTCGTGTCGGTCGTTAGAAGATATTAGACACGTGTCTGTAAGCTTCTGCTTAACACGTGTAAGTATGGTTATTGGTTACATATTGATATTAACTGGACTACGATGGCGATTGCTTGCGCTATTACAGCGCACCTATACTGTAAGGCGATATTATTTTTGATCATTTTTGACACGTGGAACTGCAGCCTTACACGTGTCAAAAACGTTAAAACTTACGCGATTTGGTTTAGGTTCTGTGCACTGATAGATGGCGATATTAACGTATTCCAATCTCTAGTTCATGGGAATTCGCTTTATGCGAATAGCGTAGCACCATTCGTTTTTAGAGGAGGCCTATGTTCAGCAGTTGTCTTTCTGCTGAGTAATGATGAAGTTCTAGTTGACTATTTATGATAAGGTATGAAAACTGCATGGTGATCAAATTTTCAAGAAGTCGGTTGCAATTGGATGTGAGTTCGTATCGATCGATAACCACTTAAAATACAAACATGAAGCCAAGCATACTGCTGATACCTACAGAACAGGGATTGACAGTAATAATACAAATGTATGAACCACAAAGTAACTGGCATTTTTTAATAGAGATAAGTGTTTTAACTCGACGCGGAAAAATTGCATCAACATTATGGGAATGTATAAAAAAAACTTAAACTTTTAAACCTCTAGCACGTGCACGATGCAGATTGAAACATTTTTCATTGTAAAAAACCTAAACTTTTTCATTCTCATTACGGGTTTCAAACAAAACCGTGTGTCCCCATACGTTTTGAATAAAGAACACTCGCATTTTTTGCAATCGCTCACGTTGCCTTGATCTATCGTCGGCCAGTAATCCTGCGATGATAAAAATGGCGTCCTGGATGTTATGGGCTTATAAGAATTTATTAGATATTGATAACTCTTGCTAGCCTAATTTGAACCTGATTCTTAGCTGCAGGAGCCAACGAAAATCGTTGATGCAAGGTGGTCAGTAACGATCAGCAACCTTTTTTTTTTCCTTTTTTTTTACTGCTTCGGTATAGTGTGCTGGCGTACCCAGACTCAGAAGTCCTGACTAGGTATAATCCCTAGAGCGAACCCATGTTTTTATTTTATTTGGTCGCCCCCTTGCTATAATAGGACATGGAACCTAACCTAATCACTAATCTAACTGGCGAAATGTGGGTGTCATATGATACCCCACTACCTAGTACCTACCACTTAGAGGAATATCTACAGGCGTGGAGTTATTTTGAGATACGGTTGAATAATAAACTTAGTATACTTATTAGTGGATAAAAAGTATCTATGACGTAATACATAGATGTTATGTGTACACAAGTGCAGCGGTACTTCACCAACGACCATCCATTCGAACGCGGCGCAAGATCGTAAACAGTGCCCGGTTGGTTTTATACGCCATGAAAACTAGGAAAATAAAAGTAGATTAAATTCGCTATTACATGGGAATGGTTAGAGGGCACAGCGTTTATGGCACTTTGTTTTGAAAGAAACTTATCATGGAGTTATATAATCAGTACGCAAAAAGAGGAGTTTTTATTTTGTATCTTCTCGTAACTCGAATATAACTTGACTTCGCTAGTATGAACTTCTTGATTAAGTATTTAACTTTTTTCTCATCCCATTTTATGTTTTTAGCGTCATCCTTAACACGAAATAAATAGTTATAACATCCTAAAATCATTCGTTCAACAATCTTTACGCAAATTCCTTAACATTTACTCATGACTGAATATTTTCAAATAACGCTATAACTTTAAAAGTAACTTCAATATATTTCCATCAATAAATTCCAATTTCTCTACGGAGATTTCCATACTTTTATTTTCTTATCGAATAGTACCGCTTCTACGATACATTTGAAAATATCTTCCGCCGCATCGGATCAAATATTCATTCCCAAATGGTTACAGCATCTTTTCCTTCCTCCCACATCCAGATTAAGTTGGTTGCAGATTCTAAGACACTTTAATTTCTTTCCCTAGAGTGCATGAAACTCTTTTCTTGGCAGATTTACAGGATTGCTTACACGAGTTTGGCTTCAAGGAGATTTTATTCGATTTTTGTACCCCATATGGCCGATTCCATTTACAGGAATAACAACAGGAGATACCACTTACAGGAGGAGTAACTCGCTTCGAATAAAAGATTTATTGAAAGGAGATAAAATAGTTTACTAGAGTGCGTATACAGTATATTGTACAGTCTGTGTAAGTCGAAAATTAACATCTTCCATTTTCAAATACGACATTTGAAAATGGAAGAATCTGTGTCAAAACAATCGAATGTCGTGGTTTCCAGTCATGAAATAATCGTAGGGTAGTCTTCGTTTATCATTAGAGCGATATTCGCCTGGCAAGTCTCAAAGAACCAAAATTTGCGGCCGGTGCGAGATTAATTTTGTTCCGTATTTGTCGGAGTGTCAGGCTATCGGCCTGTCTATCAAAGCCTGTCGGAGCGTTCGCTAATCTGTCACAGGCATAGATAGAAGGGTTTCAACCTGCCGTGAATTGGTACACTTATAGATACCCTACCTAGGTGTATTGCTGTTATTTGAGGTCAGAATCTTCAATTGGGTCACGTTAATGGAGTTCATAAAGGTCGATTAAATAATTAAAATTAGCGCCGTGTAAAAAACGGGTTCTTTAATCAGAAAAATACTTTAACAATATAGTCAGTAAGTCTTAAATAATTCTAGTTACAAATCGCTTTATGAGTAGGCGCAGTTAACCAATGATGATAATATTGAGACTTTAAAATTACGCTACGGCACGGTTGGCTAGTGGTTAAGCGATTGACTGCTGCGCTGCGTGTCGCGGGTTCGATTCCCGCACGGAACAAATATTTGTATGACCTACATGTAGTTGTTCCGGGTCTGGCTGTTTGTGTATGTCAGTTTAAATACCGCACCCACGATACAGGAGAAATTCCCAGTGTGGGGCAACGTTTTTAAAAAAAAAAAAAAAAAAAAAAAAAAAAAAAAAAAAAAAAAAAAAAAAAAAAAAAAAAAAGGGTGATTTCTCTTCACAATAAAAACCTAATTTTTATCTCTTATTCAAGTAAGTATCTTATCATATCATAATATATTCATGAATACGATTAACATTATTTGAAATATATAAGTAATATTATCGTAACATCAAAGACATTTTATTTTTTAATAAAAACCTTTTTAATGCTAAAAGCAGCTTTAAGCTCAGTGTCAAGTACAGTCCACCACAAAAATAAAGGAAAAGTCGGAAAATTGTCACGGCATTGGAAATTAGATTTTCAAAACATGTCAATCCGTACACTACCGTGACGTTTATTTCATGTCTGATCCCCATATTCCTGATCTCCAGACGAAAAATCTATCCTGTATTACTGAGTATCATGTAGTTGGACAATATAATAAACTTCTGCATGTAATAGATAATTTTTTATCCAAGATGATGTCAGTTTTCTTTTAGCTAGCTTTTCATGACTAAAATCATCTATTATTTATTTATTGCAGAGAAGCCTTATAATATAAATTATATCCACATACATGTCCACTTACAAAATGAGCTTTTAACTGTCTACTATACTATTTATCTACGCGAGCCTTAGCCGCAACATTGCTAGCTGCAAAATGAATATTTTATCCTAATTTAATAAAGTAGCTTTACCTACCCTTGATGCATTAAAACTTATTCGATTCAATTGCAGTGAATTGTACTTCTATATATATACAAATAAATAAAAGGAGATCATTCATTTCCGGCCCAAAAACCAAAGTGCCGGCCAACGAAAAAAAACGTGCTACCACTGTTGGGGAAGTCAGTCCGAGTATTTTTTACTACGGCACTTAGTCTCTACAGCCATTCCTACAGCTGATTTTTTGGGTTGAAAAATCTGGTTATGGGTACGTTTTATTTGACAAAAATCTTTTCATCAGCTGGAGAAAAAGTGATATTGCTGGGATGAAAAACAAAGGCTTCGAAAAATATATTGTATTATATTTGCATCATACAATAAAGGTCCATGCAGACGAATACAATATAATACAAGATATCTTCTAAGAATAATGCCGGAGGGATTACGTGCGGCTCATGCCTTGCATAAGTTTGTACCAAACAATGCACATTATGTGTGAACAACACCCTACCGTCCTTTTGCCGATATTACAAATGCAGTAATAATGACTGACAGCATGCCGACCGTTCAACGTCCTGTCAAAACCAACACCAACGTATACGTAGTAAGTTTTCGCTCTCACATGACGGAATTGGATTCGCCCTCGTATTATGCACAAATCTCCTCCTCCCAAAGCCCTGACATCTGATGCTGGCAAAGAGTCACCCAATTCAATTAAAAATGCTCGATTCTCATTCACGTGTTCCCCGTAGTAGCTGATAGCCTGTTTCAATTGGTAAATACCGAGGCTTAACAATATCAAGTCTTCTTCCGTGAGTCGGGGCAGATCATCGAATTCGGGGAGATTTCCAGACATTGTACGGAATACAGTCCTCCTGCGGTTATAATTATGTCTCATGACAAGATTATTTCTAGAAATCGCTTCAAAATGACAGATAAACAATCACAATCTGTCACTTTGACTATTCCCCTGTCGACAAAACGACAAAAATTCTCCCGTCGTTTCTACCGTGGTCCTGCTACGCGTTCAGAGCTAGACCAGTTCCATGCGACTTTGGTTACAGTGGATCGCTATTTTTCTTGCGTAATAACTTTTCTACTTTGGGCGCACTCGTACCTGCTAAATGCTTACCATAGACTTATTGAGGACAACCCCCGAGCTGAAACATTTCTGGAAATAATTCAAGAGAGGCTGTCAGTGCCTAACACGTTGGCCGATCTTGTCATTAGACATAATTATAACCACAGGAGGACTGTATTCCGTAAAATGTCGGCAAATCTTCCTGAGTTCGGTGATCTGCCCCGACTCACCTAAGAAGACTTGATATTGTTAAGCCTCGGTATTTATCAATTGAAACAGGCTATCAGCTACTATGGGGAACACGTGAATGCGAATGGAGCATTTTTAATTGAATTGGGTGACTCAGTGCCAGCATCAGATGTCAGGGACTTGGGAGGAGGAGATTTGTGCATAATACGTAGGCAAATTCAATCCCGTCATGTGAGAGCGAAAACTTATTACGTATATGTTGGTTTTGACAGGACGTTGAACGGTCGGCATGCTGTCAGTCATTATTACTGCACTTTTAATATTGGCAAAAGGACGGTAGGGTGTTGTTTGCACGTAATGTGCATTGTTTGGTACAAACTTATGCAAGGCATGAGCCGCACGTAATCCCTCCGGCATTATTCTTAGAAGACATCTTGTATTATATTGTATTCGTCTGCATGGACCTTTATTGTATGATGCAAATATAATACAAAATATTTTTCGAAGCCTTTGTTTTTCATCCCAGCAAGCTCATATCACTTGTTCTCCAGCTGATGAAAAGATTTTTGTCAAATAAAACGTGCCCATAACCTGATTTTTCAACCCAAAAAATCAGCTGTAGGAATGACTGTAGAGACTTAGTGCCATAGTAAAAAATACTCGGACCGACTTCCCCAACAGTGCTGACACCTTTTTTTTCGTTGGCCGGCACTTTGACTTTTGGGCCGGACATTGTATGAACCGTGAATGGTCTCCTTTAAGTATCTGTTTGTAATGTCAAAATAACAGCTATTTTGTAAATTCATATGAAGGTTTATAGTCTTTATGTCTGTTTGTTCTGGGTAATCTCCGAAACGGCTGGACCGATTTTGATGGGAATTTCACTGGCAGATAACTGATGTTATTAGGAGTAACTAATAGGCTTTAATTTTAGAAAACAAATAAGGATCCACGAGGGCGTAGCCGCGGGCAGCAGCTAGTCTTTTTACAATAAAAAGTGGTGCTCATCTAATGAAAAGAACGACCCTCTGTTTAAAACTTCTCAAATAAAATTCTGCAACTTGCAGAATTGAAATAATAAAAATAAACCTTGCAGTTATTGAATTACTTTTATGGCACCAATTCTGACGATAATACCTAGATGGGCTTGAGTTTTGACATTCAAGTATGTAATTTAATTTGCGATAAGGGCCATTTTCAGCAGGGTTTTCGTAGGGTGCAGGGCTATAATATTTTTTTTATTAAAGTGCCACATTGTCATATAAATGAAATATGCACATTTAATCATTTAACTTAGCAACTCTTCTTTCTTTTTCGTATGGTTAGTGACTAACTTGGTTTCAGAGTTAAGGCGTGCCTTGGTTTCGAACATTTAGCAACTTAGGGCTCCAAAGTCAAACAGTATTAGGTATTGACAAAAAAACAAAGTCATAAAAAACGCTGTAAGAAATCGACACGTATTTTTACTGGGTTTTTAATTACTCTAATAGGTTACTAACTATATCTACTACGTCTATTGTATTTTACCGAAATACCCGCGAAATTTCGCGTCTTGCATAACTTTTTAATAAGTCGTGTTTTTAAATTCATATTCTTTATGGCACCTCTTTAGGTCATTAGCTATCCGAATATCAAAAATATTTGGCCTAGGTCTTAGGGGGGAGGCGTGAAAATTGATTCGCTGTCACAATGTAGGTATATTAGATAATGGAATTCCGCCAAGTCACGCCTGAATCAATTAACTAGTAGTAGGATGACAGAAACTAGCAATTTTTCAAACAAAATAAAAATCTGCTGCAAAACAATATAAAGTCCCCTGAAAATGCAATTTTCATTTCTTTTTATCTTTCAATCGAAACTTAATGATCTAATAACAAGAAGCTATTTCGTTCAATACCGTTTCCCATTACTATAATGAGCTTATTTTCTTGAAAGGAAATGGAATTTTCCAGAAACTGTCTCCTTAAGGCTCCCGTAGAAAGGCGTGACGCGACACCGGTAGAACAATTTCCATGAAGCTTTCATAGAACTTGTTCCAGCAGAGTTGCGTCGCACCTGTCTTCCTGCCTTTAAAAAGTCCATTTCTCGCTCTGCAGTTTTACAACTATTACCGGGTATTAAAGCTGCCTTGTACAGGGTTAGTTCTTCCATATATTTGACCATAATCTGTGTGTGACTGATAAGATCTCAGTTCGATAGCCTACAAACACGGCGATAGTAGGGACGGTGACAATCTGGATCAAATCTTTAAAAACACAACTGAAAAGAGAAAAACAAAAGTTTTTTGTATGGTATTGCAGACGGCGACAAACCAATAACCTGAAAAATGATGTAACTTTTGTTTTTCCGGCTTGCGGTATCGTTCAAAATATAAAATTCTATAGGTTATACTTCTTTATACTCCGTGGTTATAATGCTTGTTTTTCCCTTTTCAGTTGTTTGTTTTCAGTCGGGTATTTGTATTTTTTTTTTTAATTTTCTTTGTTTCAAGCTTTTTAGTTTATATTCATTAAAGAAAGAGTTGTTCATTAAATATTGGAAAGTACCTACTAGCTTTTATTTGACACCAATATTCTTGTTTTTTTTTTTAACCTTCTCCTCCCTTTTTTGTATTTGCAAATGCAATATCAAATATTTTATAGCCTATAATATATAATTTCACTCCCACAATTAAGAAAATTGTAACGACCTCATTATGTTAAAATCCACTAAGCCGTTTAGGCTACAGAGCGTGCCAAAGAAATAGCCATAAAGACATACAAAATCACTATAAAAAAAACATTACCCTCCGTCTGGGGCAGTCGGGTAAAAAGCTGAGCAGTGTAGACGTAGCTGTAGTGTGTGTAGTAAACACTAACTCATGCACATCAGCAGTGAGATTGCTCTCACTAATGTCACAGTGTAAATAAATAACAGTATTATATCTTCATAGAAAACTGCCGAAACGACGCACTTAGAAATATCGGTGTAGTACGCAATAGTATTAAGTGCGCGGCAGTTACGCACGGATGCGGAAGGTTTATCTACCGAGCGGCCGTATGTAATTATTTCAAGGTCACTGCTGAGATATAATATTGTTACTTAATTATACTGTGCTAATGTAAAGCGTCAGTCACCACAAATGGCGGGCAAGCGAAGTGGTGCTTGCACGAGAGGCTTAGTGCGATGCTGACGCAGTGCTTAAATACGGGATCAACAGGATCCTCATCAGTATCCTTTACCGACAATACAACAACGACGTAGGTAGGTATTGTGCGACAATTGAAAGTTTGAACGTTATTATATAACAATAAAATGTTAAGAGCTGGCTACGAATCGGTCTAGACGTAGCGAATGTCTGGAGCACGTGTAGGGCTGACAATAAACTTTTTTGATCTAAAAAAGAGCCGTGGTTTTAAGAGTTTTTATTGTAGGGAAAGTTTTGCTTAGTAAGGATGAGGAAAGATTGAATTTTAGCATTTCATGTATGAAACCGTAAAAACGTTCGTAAAAGTATCAAATAAGTGCCATTTCTGAAATTTATTGATATGGGGCTGAAAGTGGTTGACTTTTTGCAACACACACTTTTACTTGAGATACCTATGCCTTTTAATGCTCTTTTTCTAGCTTGCACAGTCCCAGTTCTGGGCAAAGGCCTGATTTTCCAAAAAATGAAATAGTATCGTGAATTCATGCAAGCCTAGTACTTTTTGTTAGGATTTATGGCACCGACAGCTAGGAACAGTTTGTATGAAAACATAAAATTGTTTCTTTTAGTATTTTCCTCGAAAATAAGGACCTGAATAGTAGCCTGTGTTATTCTGATGTATAAGCTATATTACTGTAAAGTTTCATCAAAATCCATTCAGTAGTTTTTGCGTGAAATAGTAACAAACATCCATCCATCCTCACAAACTTTCGCATTTACAATAATAGTATAGGATATAAACTGTAGATCTCCATTAGTCATTAAGTACAATATTAGGTATTTACCTATATTAAGAAGATCCTAACCACATCATAAGTGTGCCAGCCCTATACATATTGCAATAAGACCCTTTACATTGTTATATTTAGTGTGTAATGTGTAAATGTATTTTATTCTCACGATAACTGTCTGCCAAATAGTTATGGCGTCGCTTTATTCTTTTATAGCTAGTCACTACATAATATAAAACAAGGTCCCCCCGCTGAGTCTGTCTGTCTGTCTGAGCGCGATAAACTCAGAAACTACTTGGGTCGAATAGGTATTGAAGTTTTGTATTGCGATAACGATGTTGGTCCAATGGAGAAAGTTGTTCAGTTTGATGGTCTCTAACGTTCCTTTAAATTTTACCCTTTCTGATACATATTGTATAAGTTCCACCACGTCTACGTTAGATTCCAAGGATGCCTAAAATAAATTTAAACGGAACACAGATAGAATAGACACACAAATTCAATTGAAATGTCACAACCAGCCGATGAAAATATACATTTAGACTCCACAGCACATACCTACGTAGTTTAAAAATAATCTTTTCATCGTCCGTCTAAACCCGGTCCGTTGCGTTTTAGTGCGAATATCACCAATGAAACTGAAGGAGATCAGCACTTCTAAACCGAGTTCAAGAGCAGACGGTGTCAATATTCCAAAGAAACTAATGACACTTCAGCTCTTAATTTTTGTTTTTATGCTGATCGCGTTCAGTTTTACTGATGAAATCGCCCTTAGATATTTTAGAATTGTTTCAGATAAATGAATCCAGTCAAAGAAGAGGAACTACCCACGTTTTAAAAAGGCTTCCCAGTTAAATCGATGGTCATTTTTGTTTATTACTTTTTTCAACCGTATTATCGTCATCACGACAATCGCTATTGAAGAACAAAATGGACGATGCAAGAAGAACTGACAGTCTTTTGACCAGCGGGTGATGATGTAGGCATATGAAATTAATTGAACCTCAAATAATTCCAATCTCGCTTTCCTAAAAATATTATTGAACACTCTAATAAAGTGAATACGCCTCTTTTTTGTAAACATCTAATAATTCCTATTTAGGGTTAGGTTAGGATAGGGTTCTAAAAATTCTTAATAGCCGAGTAACTGCGACTTACTTGGACGTAACGCGGTTTCTTACAGTTCTAACCTAACCTAACCTATTTGTTCGGGGTGCCCTAGCTTAATTATTACGACCAATTCGGCTCGCGCGTTGTTGGCCACAGTTCTAACCTCATCTAACCCTCGGTTCGGTTCTAGAGGGAATCCTATCTTGGTTACTGCAACCAACTGAAAACGAAGCTCATTTATTAACAAATGTGTAATCAGTAGAAGCCCAAAAAGTTTTTAAAGACTAAATAATTTGAAAAGTGTACATTATTAGAAGGTCAATGAGTTTTTTAGAGGATCGGTAAAGTAAATAAAAATATTTCCCGATGAAAAATAGGTAAGTAAATATTACAGCTTAACATCAATTAGGTCATCTGCCAAATGTCACTGGCATATGGCCAAACTGATATGAAGCGAACCCGATAAATTCGAACGAACATAAAATGACAGAACGCTGTTGTTCGAAACTTGCCGATACGTGAAGCAGAGGTTTAGAACATTTTCCGAATCGCATAATTTAAATGTCACGGAGGTTCAAGCGAGGCCTGGTCCCAGACCTGTCATGAATACATAAATCAATTAAGCCACCGACTTCCGAAATTAACATTATTTTTCACTTTCTTGTGTTTTTTTGGAAGTCGGTTGGTTTTTTTTGTAAAAAGTTTTTATTTTTCACTTTTTAGTTGTGGTACCTACCCCCTACTAGTTCGAGTATCACGACCTGCTATGTAAATAACAGTGAGAGGAAAATATTAAAATATCGTCCATATAGGCTAAGTGGGAAAAATACGTATTAATGAAGCTAACTCAAAAAGTACTCAAGCTAAGTTAATAAAATTTATATGGGACCACCTTGAGAGAATACCCTTTCAAACAAAAAAATAATTTTCAAAATCCGTCCACAAATGACGAAAATATCGACGGACATACACAAAAAAAAAACATACATACGCTACGAACATAACCTCCTCCTTTTTGGAAGTCGGTTAAAAAGAAAAGGTACACGTACAGTCAACTGCACATCAGCGGTAACCAAGGCGGAACTGGTATCAAAAATACAGGTTCTGTACCGGTACTTTCTGGTTCTTGCCATTTCGGTATCGGGTACCGGTTCCAGACGGTACTTCACCTAACAAGTACCGGTACCAAATTCAGGTACCCGTCGAGTACCACAATTCTCATTTATACCTTGAAGATATTTTTCTAATGCCTATTAACTATCCTTTTACTTACTATACCTATTTTCTCCAGTACTAGTTTTACAGGTTCAGTACCGATAGTGATTAGAAATCCCGATAGTACAGGTACTGCGTCTGGTACCGGTACCCATAGTACAGGTCCTACCAGGTATCGGTATTAGACCAAGGTCAATGGCACCGGTTCCCAAAAACACCGGTATTTCAAGCCCTGGTGGGACAATAGCCCTATGAAAATCGTCCTAACTGCTACGACATTACGGCGCTGTCAATATTGGATTGTAACCACTGATGGTTGAGTGTACTACTATAAATCACATGACATAGGTTTTAGGATATTACCATGTTCACATTTGACTTGGCAAGGAAATAGAATCACGAAGTAGATCTATTAGCTGTGCCACAAACGGGATTTTTCCTTTGTCTGTTAAGGCTCACGTAAAAACTAAATGGATACCATTAGAGTGTCTATCCTAAAACTATCTTTATTTTTCTTTATTATGCTGTTGGTGTCCGAAATAAAAACAGTATTTGTATTGTTATTTTCTTCTCAAGGAACTGTGTCATTCACCCTGGTCTAGCCATTCAGAATTAAAGCAACACCATGTTATTTTTACTTAATTGGATTTATGTAAACGAAACCATTTACACGTCATCTATATTAGTCTGCTGTTTTCTTATATACCTGTGGAGGCATCTACAACGCCAAACGCGCGCTACGCGTCAGACTGACGTCACGCGAAATCCTACATCGTGCAAGCGAGTCCACCTAGTGTAAATATAAAATGTCAAGTGAATAGGAGTCAAAAAAGGTCATTTCATAGTAAATGGCCACTCCTACATAACCAACTAGCTTTTGCCCGCGGCTGCGCCCGTGGAGGTCGGAAATTATCCCACGAGAAGTTCTACCGGGATAAAAAGGGTCCTATATCCTAACCCAGGTCATGGCCTAGCCATGTACCCATTGAAATCCGTTCAGCCGTTTTAGCGTGAAAGCGTAAAATATCGCTTACAGCGATAAGACCACCAATTGAATCACCATAATATTTCTACTTTTATACCTAGCGTCACTATTTGAATAACAGGTAAAGAGAAGAGTACTATATTCTATTCTCATTAACCATTGACAAATTATGTATTTTACTACACAATTAAAATCTTATCAACCGCTAAATTAAATTAAATTCCATTGAACATCAACACTGAATCGGCCATGAAACGAACTTCAAGGAAGGATACTAATTTGAACTTCCAAGTCCACCTTTTGTCTTAGTTTCCGGAAAGGTTTGACGATCCCTTTTCTGTCAGCCATATTATCAAGTTGATGGGCTCTCCTCAATTACAACGAAGTAATTTGCATTACAGTCCTGAAACTTTAGGAAGTGAACTATGTTTAACAAGTAGGTTAGTAAGTGATAATCTGAAATTCAGGGAAAGTTAGAAAGCTTTTAAGAACGCAGGCGAGTTAAATCTGAAGGGCATTCGCATTCGCAATCTGTCAAAAATACGATCAATTTACCAACATTTCTGACAAGTTAGACAAATTGCGACTTGAATGTAAATGTTTTTTAACTACGAGAATTGGTTGGCCTTCAAATTACCGAGTTCAGTTAGGATCGCATATTTTCGAAAGTTGTCTAGAGGGTATATGCAGATAATTTCTGGCTTTGTAATGATCTGAGTAATGATAAAACGTCATTAGTCAACGAAAATGAGTTCTTTCATTTTATCTCTACCAATTAATGGCGATATAGCCAGGAGTTTTCGTTTCCCACTTTCTCTCCCAAAGCGAAAATCAGTAAAAGATTTCCTTATTGCAAAGAACAACTTACTAAAAAAACTTGCTAAGAAATTATATTACCGACAACTTCTTAGAAGTTGTCGGTAATATAATTTCTATAAGAGCGACCCCGAGTCAACATCACACAAACTTTTATATTTCGTTAGCTCCAAGCATGTGCCAAATACACACGTTCCCCGGAAAATAATTACTGAAGAGTCGTGCTAAACATTTTTAGTGAGTATATGAAAATATACACTCTTTTAGACCCTTTCAGACGTTTTTTTTTAAAGGGGCGTTTTTGTGGGTCCGTTATTTTTTTTTTATTGGTCAAAGATTTAATAGAATCTATAGTATTAAGAGTCCGACAAACAGCCACGACGTGACTTTCATACTGCAATTTCTAAGAAAAAATCACGGTGGTGGAGCTATTACCGGTGTTGCACCAGTATCCACGAGCCTTTAGACTTTCCCTAAACCTGTGTCAGCGTCTTTTACCGGCTAGGTAGAAAATATTGATGCTGAACTTCAAATGAATTTACCGTCTCACAGCTGTAGCATTAGTGTGACGTTTGGCGACCCTGAGGTATTTCCTTTTTACCCTGACTTACATTAACGTTTAATGGATGGACTGCGTGAAGGATTATAAAAGGCGATTTTTTATATCCCGTAAATATCTCTAGGGTATGAATGAGGCCTTATTAAAGAATCAACTGGCATATGAATTATTTTTCAACTATTTTTTTTTTGTTTTCTATATTCATGCAAAATAATTCGAATTAACGAATAAATGTCACAATTATTAATGTAAAACACCCTTACGTGAAATATGACAACTTCCGTTTTCGCATTTTCTTAGCTTTAAATATGGATGATTGGTTTGAATGAAAATTATTTATTCTTACTTTTCAATGATACATACGTATCGAGAGTTTATGTTATTTTCGAAACTATGCATTTTTGACCACATATTCTAAGAATTTTCGTATTATTTTTTACTTATAGAAACCCTAGAGTTATGGGATATAAAAAACACGTTGTATGGCTCAGGGAGAAAGGGGGTGACTACTGAGATAACAGCTAATAGAGAAGCATGGAAGAAGCAGACATGCGCCGACCAAAAATATATTAGGATAAGGGCAAGAGAATGATGAGTAGTTACGTTAGTACTTAAGTCATTAATTAATTACAAACCATCTATTGATATTCTGAGGCTAATAACCTTTCACCTACAAAGAGGGCTAAATGACACGAAGGATGCATTTGTGCAAATATTTTGCACTCAATCACTTGTATCAATAATGAACATGTAATTTTTATTATCATAATGATTCTTTCTTCCATCAGTCGCTGCGTAGATTAAAAGTTTTGTTACAATTAACTATTAATTTTATTTAGAAATTGTTTTAGTAATAACATTCATGAGGAAACTAAATCCAAAAAACTGCATTTTTCTTTGCAAATTAAAACTAAAAACTATGTTACTGTGTCTCCTAATAAATTTCTCATTATTTGTTCAAACCGAAACAGCGAGAATTTTGGCTGTCTTCCCAACGCCACTGATAAGCCACCAGAGTGCCCATAGATCGATAATACACGAACTGATTCATCGAGACCACGAAGTTGTACTTATTACTCCTCTACCAGAGTACCCTAGAGGAGCATCACCAGAAAATTTAATGGAAATTGATGTTTCTGAAGTAACAAATGAAGTTTGGCAAAAAACGTATATTAAAGACATTTCAGGAAAGGACAAATTGAGCAATTGGGGCTTAAAACATGTTCTACAACTTGTTGCCAAAGTTGTTGCACAACAATTCGAAGTTCCTGAAGTCAAGAGTTTTATCAATAACAATGAAACCTTCGATCTTCTGTTGTTAGAAGCCTGGATTCGACCCACACTCTTCTGGACCTATATCTTCGATGCTCCTGTAGTTTCCATCAGTTCTTTTGGCCCAGTTTTTAATGACTATATAAATCTGGGTGGACCAACACACCCTTTGCTATATCCAACAAGTTTGCAACATGAAGTCTGGAATCTAAACATCTGGCAGAAAATAGTAGCATTGTACGACTATTGGAAAATGAACTCTATCTACAACGCACTTGAAAAAGAGGAAAATGCATTGGCCAAGAGTCTGTTTGGTGACGTTCCTTCTTTAAAAGAGCAGGTGGAGAAGATAGACATGCTGCTGCTGAATATTCATCCAGTTTGGGAAGGAACCCGTCCTGTGCCGAGAAATGTGGTGCATTTAGGAGCGACGCACTTGCAGGATAGAGAACATAAGACGGAGATAACTGAGGTAAGTCACAAGTCACACGGCAGTCTACTGTATTTTTTTTTAAACACCATTTTTTAAATTCATAAATCATATTCAACTAATCGAAAACTGAACAGTTTCTATAAGACGAACAATAAATCCATAACCATTCTAAAGTTGTATCTGGCATTATAATGATCTGGCCTACTGATGATTTTATGCTGGTTTTTGTTATAATGTCAACGACCAGTGCTAGTTTTATCACATTCAAGTTTCATAATTTACATCAAATAACTTCAATGTTCTTCAGGAACTGCAAGAGTACCTAGATTCATCCATGTATGGAGTGATCTACGTCAGCCTGGGCACCAACATACGGCCCTCGATGGTACCTGAGGCCACACAAAGCAAACTCATCAGTGCGTTTGGCAAGCTGTCTTTCAACGTGCTGTGGAAGTGGGATGAAGATGTCACCAACTTGCCTTACAATGTGAAGGTCGGAAAGTGGTTCCCACAAGCTGAATTATTGAGTAAGTATGCTGTTTTTTTCATAAGGCTATTTTAGCCCATTTTTAAGCTCTGGCCAAACTGAGGCTAATCTCGGGCGCCATGCGGAATGAAGCTCGTCCATTTCGATTGTGCCAACTAACTTATATGCAGGTGTCACTAGCGCAAGTAGTCGCGCGACTTCTTAGTCATAAAAATCGACGCCCGCAGTCGGGTCCAGAATGGAACTGTCTTAAATGGCCTTAATGTGGACAGAGCATCACCACAATGTGGATCGGTGCCATGTTTTTAGACAAATAGGTCAACATTCCTCACTATAGGTATTCCGCGACATTGCTAATCGTAAGATTTTGCGCTCAAAATCTAGTCGCAATCTTAAATCTACAAGTTTGTCAAAAACTTTAAAAAAAGTAAAAGGATTTTGACAGATTGAGACTGAGATTACAATGCGAACGTTATTAATGATGTGAGAATTGCGCATCTGTTATCTTCACGTGATACTTATTTATTTATTTACGAGCCAGATAGAACTGTCTAGTCAAATCAACTACAAGCTACCACTTCCACTGAAAAACTAAATTCATGTTGCTATTGCACACTCACAGAGCATTGAGATTAGCCTTTACTTGGAATACGCTTTCCAGTGTTCGCATCAAACAGCTCTAATACCTTTTGCAAAGTTACTCCTCTAATGCATCGTGAAGTAGGTACGGGAATGTTCGCAGGTTTATTGATACGATTAGCTGAAAGCCGACAAGCTTATTGCACTGATCCATACTAGGACATAAAGCAGCTCACGTGTAGGATTCATCCTGGTTATTGAATGTATTTTATATAATAAATAAATAACTTTCATTTTTCATGAAACATCTAAATTGAATCGTGAATCAATAAATATCGGCCATACCCTAAACTAACTCGTCAATCAATATTAATTAATTTGATTGAACCGTGCAATATTGCTATTATTTTGATAGGGACTATCAATAGTTTTACGTTCTTTGACATAGGTACCTCCAGCCAGCCAGTTAGCTCTTAAGCTCTGGATGCGGGACGAAATTCAACTGATTGTGACAACTAATGTTTTTGGAGGACGAGGGTGGAGTATCAAACTGGTGTGAATAGTCGCGTGATTTTCTAATCACTAAAACAATCGACACGCGCAGTCGCGTCTCGTACGTCGCCCGCGCGGGATTGGCCTCAGTTATGGCCCCGGGTGGCCCGAGCTTATTTTTTATTTTGTATTCTTTGAGCACTTAGTAAGTTAGTTGTCTATAAGTCTTCCTGCTTGACTCTGCAAAATAACTCACATATAACCCGAATTCCCATTTCAGAACATCCAAACGTCCGTCTCTTTATAAGCCAGTGCGGACAACAGTCTATGGACGAAGCAATAGCTGCAGCTGTACCGGTTTTAAGACTGCCAGTAGCAGCCGACCAGTGGCGCAACGTGGAGAAACTATTGCGTCACATAATTGGCAGTACAGTCGACTTGGAAGAGGTTGACGCTGAGGAGTTCAAGAATATTATTGAACATACTATGAGGAACGAAAGGTGATTAAGCTTCTATTTTCAAATACGTATTTATGAAAAAGCTGAAGGGATTTAAAATTTTCACTTCCTAAAAAAATAAACCACTTAAAGTAGTTTTCTTTAACTAAGACTCACACGACTCTGTAGGTACGGTGAGCGACAAAAGTCGATTTACTACTTTTACATTACGGCGTGGCAACACGTTGTGTTCGGGTTCGCGACAAGTCAATCGTCATCCTGAGAATGCCTCGTTGAGAGGTGAAACACGCGTCGATTTCTTACAGGGTTTTTATGACTCTTTAGGAATAGTTAAGCGGAATAGGTTACTAAAAATATCTACGTGTATTCTATTGTATAATAGATTTAGCTCAATAATTAAGATTTAAAAAATGGTCTTCCGAACTAATCCGTGACAAATGAACGCAATGATAGCGCGATGACGATTGCTTTTTATTAGGACACGGGGTTAGACAATAGTGCATTTTCCATCATTACCTACATTGTATGCCGTAATAGAATTTCGATTCGGAAGATATGGAGTCTATTCCTTGCCGGGAGTATCATACATTTCAAATCATAATTCTGTTAATGGAACCAGACTAATTTAAGCTCACCTTCTTATTTCAAGCTACCGCACCAACATGCATCGTCTGCGCACAAAAATCTTTGACGTGCCTGCGCCTGCGCCGGTCCGCGCTGTCGACGCCATAGAATACGTGTTACGTCACAGCGGTGGCCATCTTGTTTCACCCACGCTTCATGTCTCCTGGTTTCAATATTTCGAAATAGAATTATTTATTATAGTGAATATGTCTTTATGTATTACTGCTTTTGTATTGTATAAAGTGCTATATTTTATGTTTAAGATGATGGTCAAAAATATTACGCAAAGAAGGTTAGTCAGAGAAAGTTTTAAAAGTTTGTTGTAGAACGTATTGGGGAAAAAGTAAATAAGAAATGATTTTAAGTTATTAGTAAGCGTTTGTGTAATTATTTAAGTAATTAAATGTACATACAAACATACAGAAACTCACGCCTACTTCCCATGGGGTAGGCAGAAAATACATAACGCCACCTGCTACGATCCTTACATACTCAAACTTGTACAAGCACGCCGCGCCGGTTGCGAGTACTACGCACCTGATCTTTCTGAAGAAAATAACCAATAAGGTCACTAAATGTACATATGTCCTTCTAGGACGTCCCCTCCCGGCGTTTCCACTCACATCTGCCTTGTTAGTCACCTTTCATGTATCCTCTCAACATGAACAAACCAATTTAAGCATATCGACTCTTTTCAATTTGCATCACTATAGCTTTTTTTAAACAGCACCGTTGCCTTATCATATCATTCCTCCAGCTTATCATTTATTGTTCGACCATACATATTTCGCAAGAAACGCATTTCGGCATTTCGCATTTATTCTACTTTCATGCCTATTTTGCCACACCAACATTGACTTCCATACATAAGCGTAGGCACCAGCACACCATAGTAAACAGCCAGTAGAGCTTTTTTGGACATCGACTGGTTGGTCAAAATCGCATGTATAACCCAGTGATAACTGCCCCGAATTAATAAGAGTTGTAACTCATGGGTTTGAACCCAGACAGGCGCTTTACTTTGTGTAAATAATTTCATTACTGCTCTCAAAACATCGTGAGGAAACCGGTGGAACCAAAAATTCGAAGACATGTGATATCTACCAACCCGCACTAGGCCCACGTAGTAGATTACAGCCCACGCCCTCTCGTAGCCTGTGTCCCAGCTATGGGAACATTATAGGCTGATTATACAGGGTGTCTCAAACGAAGTCCAAACGCAAATAAGATAAATCGAAGGGGTCCTCCTATCATAAAAAAAATTTAAAGCTGGGATATTCTGAACATTTCAGACGCCATTATTATTTTCAGGAAATTTACACTTCCACTTGGATTTTTCGACGATGATTTTCGAATTTTCGACGTAAACATAATTACGACATAACGAGCTCCGCTGGAACTCGTTCCGTCAAAAATTATGTTCACAGGGTCAAAAAATCCAAGACCCCTTCGCTTTACCTCATTTGCCTTTGAACCACTACGTTTGATACACCCTGTATAGCACAATCAGCCTATATCAGCTAAGTAAGAGCAAACTATAACTACGAACAAAGAACCTCGACATTTTTGTAAGTCCGTTAAAAAGACAACATTAGTTAGCCTTCATGTAGGTACCCTATGTAGGCTAAGAAATTTTAACTCCTACTAAAGACCTATGGAAATTATAAATAATACTTGCATGCAAATAATCAATGTAGATACAAACATTGAGAAGACTATCCTCAATACTATGTCGATTTGTAAAAATTTAAAGATGGGATAATCGCTTGAAGGGTAATTAATCCTTTCAGTACACTATTTATTTTTTATTTTTAGATAATTCAAAACGCAGTAGAAACTCAGACTTCATAAGCTGTCATAATTAGATGTTAAAATTATTTCTTAATTACTTAGTAGCTATATGAAAACCAGACAATAACATCGTTATTGAAGTAATTTCACATCAAAAATCTTCACAACAGCCACTGAAATTTCTATTACCACTATAATTCATGCATAAAGCACATATTTACACATCAATAAGCTAATTAAATGGTATTCAGACTTCAGACTACGATCCCGGCGTATATACTGACTACGTGACGCGCATTCTGACTTATTATATTGCTAACTAACTATTATAACACGGCTTTGTCTGCATTCAATCTCTCTATGAGTTTCAACGACCTTAGAGGGTAGTTCGAAGACTGGGTTTTGGTAAAATAATTCACGTAAAACTTGTTTTTATTGCTTATTTTTAGGGTTCCGTACGTCACGAGGATCACTCGAGCTCGTGTGTCCGTCTGTATGTCCGTCTGTCACAACCAATTTGCTCCGAATGTAATATACCAATTAAATTGTACACATACAAATTTCTGCGACCCAAAAACAGACGTTCATATAAATTAATTTTAAACTTTTGGGGGGCAAAAAATAAAAGTAACAAACTGTACCGTGTGGCAACAAATGAAAGGGCTCAAATATCTTTTTTTAATCATTTTAAAATAAATTGTTTTAAAACTATTTAAGAAAATAAATGAATAGTTTCGCTATGTCCACTGTCTGTCGTGGTTTAGCTCAGAGACTGTTAGTACTAGAAAGTTGTAATTTAGCATGAGTATACATATTAATTACGCCGCCAAGTGGTAAGATTAAAACATGAAAAAAAAAATTTTTAGAGACCTCCCCTACACGTGAAATGGTTAGTTCTGGCTATGTGGAAAAATTCACAGCAGTAGTAATTATAACGAAATGAAAAAGGAAAACTATCACAGCCAAGTAGGCTCTACAAGTTAACGAGTAATTATCGACTTTACAGTTGCAAAAAAACCATACAGTTGCAATTACAATGCTAAGTTTGTTCTTGGGATAAATTCATCCCAGCTACGGAAACCTACATTGTGCGTGGTCCGACACGCACTTGACCGATTTTTTACTTTTTCATTAGATACATGATTTACTTACACTCAAAATATTTATTTTAAAATTACTTACATACCCACCTTACACCTTTTACCACATTACGTGTAAAGTACCTACCTACTATAGTTGCTACGAAACTTTTTTGTTTATGGTGCTATTTTTAAACCTACCTACGCTCCGCGCTCCTAAGAACAATACCTACCTACAGTAGGTAGGTATAACAGAATCTGAGCCACGATCAAAATCACACAAACTCTCAAATCAGCGCCCCAATGAACGGAAATCTCGACTCTTAACAATAGAAGTATCGCAAAACAAGATAATCGTATTGGTTCGTAATCTCTTATAGCAATCGTCTGAGGAAACTCCGATATTATTAGACCATAATCTAAATTGGGTCGAGAATAAGACGAGAGAATTGTTGGGAGAGGAAATTGATATTACGATTACAATAGCAAGTCTGAGTTTGCTGTTATTTTTGCTTATTAGGCAATTCCTTAACTGCTGTGATAATAAAGATCTGAAGGTCAGTTGATGAAGGAAAAGTCATGAGGTTTTGGGACCAAAAGGGCCATAAATGAAATAAGTACTTATAAAGTAAAATAAACGGTGGGCATGATGAACAGAGGAAAGGAACGTTTTCATGAGTAGGTACATTTTGGTAGGTTGGTGCGTCCCTTGGACAGTTAGGGCGTTTGTTCACCGCAGCCGTCACCGGGACGTCACCGAGAAACGAGATTATACGAGCCAAGCGTGATGTCCTGGGGATGGCGATCGTGTGTCCACCGCAACCGAACTCAGCGGCTCAGTATGTCCTGATAGGCAAAACTAAAACCCCGCGAACGGCGACGCCGACGGCAGTGTGTGGACAAGATCAAACATGTTTTCTGCACACCGCCACCGGCCCGACACAATATCGGGCCGAGTTTTAGCGGTTGCACTGAAATACTCGAAACATCGGTGGCCGGGATAGCGGCGGCGCTTGGGTGACGGACGTGCGGTAGACACGCGGCCGTATTACTTAAATGTATCGCTACTTCGGCGCCGGGACCGGGACCGGTGATGTCCCGGTGGCTGCGGTAGACAAACGTACTTAGAGTCGTCACTAATCTCGTCACCCCTAAAAGAAGACGCAATATAAAACCAAACGTAAACAAAGCGTACCTACCTACCTACCCATTATCTATAGTTAATTGATTCAGGCGTGACTTGGCGGAAATCCATTATAAAATACAACAGACGTACTTAAATATATTTAGTAGGTAACTTATTTAAGAGTCATAAAAAGCCCTGTAAGAAATCGACACGTGTTTTACCTCTCAACGGGGCGTCCTCAGGATGAGGACTTGTCGTGAACCCGAACACGACGTGTTGTCACGCCGAGCGCCGGATGCAGAGACCTCTTAGTCATCCTGAGGATGCCTGCTGAGAGGTGAAACACGTGTCGATTTCTTCCAGGGTTTTTTATGACTCTTTAGGAATAGTTAAGCGGAATAAGTTACTAAATATATCTCTACGTCTATTGTATTTTAACCACCTATATTTACAGGCTGGAGTAAAACAAACAACATTGGTAATGTAGGTACCTAATTTACATAGCCGTCACGTCTCGCGCCTAATACTGTGTCACGTTGTATAACGGACTAATGAACGCGCATGTCGCTTCGTGTTCCATTGAAAGACGTAGGTAGGTACCTAATCCGTGTTGTCTGTGAAATGTACACATGTTAAAAGAGATTGGTGTGCGGGCCAGAAACGAACGCTTAAAGATACGCTCCTTGCAGGCTATTTTCTTCGGCGACGATAGCTTCAACCACAGAATATATATACCGACCGCTTCAACATACTAACGGCACTGGGCCGCTATCACGTCCTTCCGTCACAAATTAAAATAAAATGCGGTTAGATATTACAGATTTACTTAACCACATTAAAATAACCCCATGTTGCGAGGCTTTTAAGTCAAGTGTGTCAAGAGTATCCTAGAAGACAAGGCGGACATCACTGGCATAGGTGCGTTAAAAAAACTGCTGTTGCAGTAAAAAAAATGAGAACTGTGTTGTGTGAAGACAATTAGTAGAAGACAAGGTACCTAATTTTGTTTGTTTACTTATCTATTTGATTGACTGTACATGAGCTCTAATCAATGGGTCACTAGACCTTAACTCGCAGCGACAAATGCTCTCTACCAATACGATGTAGCGCATAGGATCTGTGTAACTAATGACCCTAACGCCGCACCATGTCTGGAACGTAGGTACGTTATGTCAATCAGCTAGGGATCAGCTGTAACGGGATTACATTAGAGAACAAATATCTGTTTTTCACCAAGTGTTACCTGTGTGAAAAAAAATTTGAAGCAGTGATTGTTTTAGGAGACAACCAAATCTGTTGTTGACATCATTACTTGGCATACCTACATGGTGATGCAACTTTTTACCTGAATGGATCCTCAACCCTTTCAAAAAACATCGGTTAACAGCCTGCCAGCTTAAAACAACCAATGAGTATTAATAACCTATGAATAACAATTAATTATTTATTTGCTGAAAATACAGTGTTTTTAGTGTTTGCTGCAAATATTGTGTAAGTATAGGTACTTTTTTAAACAATTTGCACACAACAAAGCGCTCCTCCTCCTCTCTCTCTTAATATGCTATGCCCGACGAATTGTTTCATTTATTTTAAGCCTACCAACTGTTTTACCAACATTATGGAATGCTAAGTGTTGGGGATTCTTCGAGGTGATAGAAATGAAATAGCGGACTGTAATAATAGGTGTATGGTTCCGTATATTGGACGTAAGAACGCGCGCTAGCTTGGTCCGTGTCTCTTGATGGAATGGTGTGGTGCAGGTCAGCGGCGCTCGGCAGTCAGCGCCCCGTCCCCCGCTCCCGCAGCGGTAGCGGCGGGCGATGACGCGTTTTGTCTCCAACATACTCCCCGGGTTGAAGTAGGTAGGTAGGTAGGCAGCTGATTCAACAAGCAGGTTCTGGAAGGGGACAAATGTTATTAAACGCCCTTCGAATAATGGTTCCTCCCTTGATTCTTATATCG
Source organism: Eupsilia transversa (assembly GCA_914767815.1). Taxonomy (NCBI): domain Eukaryota; kingdom Metazoa; phylum Arthropoda; class Insecta; order Lepidoptera; family Noctuidae; genus Eupsilia; species Eupsilia transversa. The sequence continues at coordinate 5,797,684 of OU611893.1, read as the reverse complement.
GCGACTCGAGCGACTTGATCTTGAGCTCCTGGGAAAACGGCCACACAACGACCCAGGGCCCAACGTAACGGAGGCAGCGCTTTGTCCTTTATAAGGACTAAAGAACCCAATTTGAGTTCACTTGATGCAGTAGGCCACTTCATCTTTTGCTGCAGAGTAGTGACGTACTCGTTGGAGAATCGTTTCCAAAAATGTTGTTTGACAAACTCGATCCTTTTATATCGCTCAAGGCTTGTTATTCTTTCTGTCAGCTGTGGATGTGGAACTGACACAAGTGGTCGTCCTATTAGGAAGTGAGCGGGTGTTAAAGGTGTGAAGTCTGCAGGATCAGAATTTAAGGCGGTTATAGGACGTGAATTAAGGATGGCTTCCACTTGAGTCAGACAAGTGTGCATTTCTTCATACGTGAAATGCGTAAGTTGGAGAAGCCTACGAAGGTGATATTTAGTGGAACGGACAGCAGATTCAGCCATACCATTGAAATGGGGGGTGTAGCTCGGAATGAAGAGGAAGTCTATACCCTCTTGGGCGACTTCAGAACTAATATCGGAACTTGAATCCTGTAAGAAACGATGTAACTCGTTACATGTACCTACAAAATTAGTCCCATTGTCGGAGGTTATACTTTGAGGCTTCCCTCGACGAGCCACAAACCGGTTAAGAGCGGCCATGTATCCCTCTTTAGTCAGATCAGTAACCAGTTCTAAATGCACGGCTTTTGTAGCTAAGCAGACAAAAATGGACAAGTAAGATTTAATCAGTTGGCAACCTCGACCTTTACGGTTAGCTATCTTAACTGGGCCTGCATAATCCACTGAACAATGTAAAAAAGGGAATTCCAGTGTAGTTCTTTCAATGATGCGAGAGCCCTAATGTTTTTGTTAGTTACATCAATAAGATATTGAATCGACTTACATGATTCTGATCGAATAGGATCTACGTTAAACAAGGCTTGTAAGTGGTTATTAATTAGTAAGCGACTGTTATCAAATCGCTCGCACAATAATTCCCACGCAATTTTATAGTTGTCACTTTTAAAATCTATGTTTTTTATAATCAGAGCGGCACTTCCTTGAAGAGACGCCCGTAAATAGTGAAATTTATTGATGTTATCTATGCAATCACTGTTATGTATAAGAGAAAGGAATGTGTCTTTAAATTCAAGCCAGTCTTGATAGCCACCACTAAAATGTGGTAAGTCAATTTTCGGTAGCCTAACCAAATTTCTCACTCGCCCACCTGATTCTGCATCGCTGAACTCCACTACAGACCCGCTGCCCTTTCCTCCGGCAGCAAGCAGGCTCTTGGCTTTGGCCACCAGCGGGTAATAGTCGTTGTCAAACTGCACACGGTCCACGGAAACTTCATCGGTTGGTGGCTCATCAGATAGGATCTCGATTTCAGTCTGTAACGCGTCAAATTCCTCGCATAAGGGCTCAAATTTTCGTAAGCGACACTCTAAATCTATGATTTGTAATTCCGTTAATGTTTTAGAAGTTTCAATTAATTTTATATGATTGCCAAAAATAGTAAGCTTTGATTTTATAGCTGAGCGTTTTTTAATTAAAGTTTTAAGTTCAGACATGATCACAAAACGAACCTCAAATCACAATAAGAGCAACAGCTGATTTCAAAGTAATAAACAACTTGATGCACGGCAAGCGTAATAAATATATTTAAGCAATAATAAATTAAAACCAGGTAGCTGAGCTCAATGACTGTGCGTATCGATTTGAAGTAAACAAGATGATTCATGCGATAGGCATTCAACGCTCGAGTTTTATGATTGCAAGTAGGTAGCTCACAAAGCTTAGAATGACGAAATTGTTAATGATCTAAAATAGCTGAAATGTTAATATCAGTCTTCGTATATATTTTTTATGTAGGTACCTATTATTCTATGAATTGTAACGTATGAAGAATGCACAAAGCACAGACTCAAGTTTTAGCAATGTGTATGATACGTATTTAAGGGGAAATATGAAATTGACTAGCTAAGCGAAGAGGGAATAAGAGGAATAAATAGGAACGAACTCACAAGATGTCTTATCCTTTATCCAGCGACGAGACGGTTTGTTCGTCCTTCAAATGCCCTTCCTTGACCTCTCCGAAAGTCGTCGCGTAATGGCCGGCGCGTACGACTCGTCAGTTTCTTGATTATGACACGGCCTCCAAATAAGCTTCAAGACGTCTTTAGTGTCCTTTTTCTACGGTGAGAGGACCATATGTTGGGGATTCTTCGAGGTGATAGAAATGAAATAGCGGACTGTAATAATAGGTGTATGGTTCCGTATATTGGACGTAAGAACGCGCGCTAGCTTGGTCCGTGTCTCTTGATGGAATGGTGTGGTGCAGGTCAGCGGCGCTCGGCAGTCAGCGCCCCGTCCCCCGCTCCCGCAGCGGTAGCGGCGGGCGATGACGCGTTTTGTCTCCAACACTAAGACTAACTAAAATATTCTTAGTTAGTCCTAATGTTTCCCTAGACATCCTCGATCGATGCTCAGCCGCCAGGTAGTTTTGTTTACCTCGCCTAAGTTCAGTGGTATAAAAATAGATACATACTCATTAAAATGTATGAAGCTTGTTCTCACAACTCAACGAGATTATCAGGACAAACAACTCAAAATTGTATTTGATGTCGAAGAGACGATAAATATTAATGTTTTATTCGACAGAGAAGTTTGTTTACCTTTGCACATAGGTACTCTGTGCGATTATGGGATGGAATATTTTTCTAAAACGATGAGAAAGAATATAACAGCTAAATAACATTACATACATTAACTACGCGTCCCAGAGGTTTCCCTTTTACTTACTTACCTAAAACATATACATGCAGTTATGGTATGTGTGGTATGGAGACAATAATGAAATAAAATACTGGCAATACCTACTAGTTTAACATAGGAATATTTTAAAAGTATAAAATAAATTCTAACTTAAAATAAATAAAAGATTTTTTTAAACAAACTAAATCTCAGTGATGGATCAACTATGGGTTTTTCCGATCTTTGATTAGCTACAGTGACTAAATAAACTATTGATTTATTTGATTTCATTTTCTTATGCAGATTGAGAACGTCGTTAATTAAAAAAAGCTTAAATAATTATCGTCCCCACATTGTTTATTCATTTCCCTTTAAAAAAATACACCATACCTACTCATAATATTTATGGAAAATACATCATTAAAAATACACCTACTATTCTTTATAACCATTTGAATTCCAGGGAGGCAGAATTTATGGGGAAAAAACCCAGGGGTGTAAAAAATAATGGGTATCAGAATCCCCCCTGTATCTACCTACGCTAATGAAAAAATACTGCATTCACAAATCCATTTGCCAGGTCCGTGGTAGTTGAGGCCAATTTACGAGCAATATTTAAAAATATAAATATTATAAATAAAACAATTTGTCAATATCCGACAGTCTTTATTGTTATTTTAAGTAATTAGCTTAATAACAATGTACAGCGTCTTATATAAACATTTTACATAGTTATACATTTAGGAATAGAAATAACTAAGGCATCAAGTTACAAATCACAAGAATCTCTAAGATTTAGACATGAATCGGTGAGTTGTTGAGATAAAAAAAGCCTCTTAAAATTATATGATATGATAGTATGAGAAAATGAAACAATGTTATTCTGAAATAGGGTGTCCTTTTGGCCTCGTTGGGACAGGTTTTTTTTTAAACACTGATGTTTTTATTTTTATATGTTTTTTGTCATATTATTTCGTTTGTGTAATTTTCCTGTGAGAGTCCCAAAAAATTATTTTTCCTTTCATTTCACTATAACGAACTATATCAGTTCAAAGATTATACCGAATATCCCAGCAAGGGGCTAAATCGTTGTTCTATCTATCAATTCAATGAATAAATGCAGTAACAAGGCGTTGTATTTATCTAGACAAGTCGGCAATTATTGACTCAGCTTGGGAATTTGTTCAAAGAACAGAAATTGAAATTCTACGACGTTCCCTACTCTGGCTGAACTTCGATGTATAATCTTCATTAGTTTCAGATAAAATATGAATGAAATACTTATGATACTGCTTACTTCTCTAGAATCAAAGGAATTTTTTACTTAAGAGGGTGCATCCTAAAAGTTGGCAACGTCGTAAATAGCTGTCAAATATTTGCCTGTTTCGATTAATTTGGAAATAATACTGTATGGAAATAAGAAATGTGGCTAACCAATTGACTAGAATATTAATAATGAATTGCAATTATAACATTGAATTTGATGTTGTACCCGTTTTAGGTGAAAAAAAGGCATTTGGAAAGTTACCAAATACTTTTTTTACATCTAAAACTAACTATTCGGTGTTACGATATTAATTATTGCATTTCATAATCAATATTCTAGTTCGCTAGTTAGCCACATTTTTTATTTCCATACAGAAATATTATCAAATTAATCAAAACAGCGAAATATTTGACATCTATTTGCGACGTTGCCAACTTTCAGAATAAACCCTCTTAAGTACTAACTGTGGAGAAAAGTCAATGCTCCTCTTCTTCTTTAAATCAATAGTCGAAATGAATATATTTGTAGATGATATGATAAATAGTGCTGCTATTCAAAACAATTTGTATTCAGTCAACGTCTCGTGCAAATATGGAAATATTTCATACAAAAAAAAAACACTTGAATTGTCTTTTTGATAAAAGTTACATTTCGAAATTTTATTGTTTGCAACTTTAATTTGAAGATATTACTAGACCCGGCGCTATATTTTAAACTATAGGTACTGAATATTTATTGAATTTTACTGTAACTACAAACGAATGTCACGGCTGATAGGTAAATATTACCATGTAGTGGCAATGTATCAATGTCTTCAGGAAACGCTGTCACTTGACGCTAGTTCCATACTAACGTATTCCTCTGTATTCTCCCTGGTTAATGATATGCTTTACTGCCATTTATTATTTTATGGAGTATTTTTATTCCTTTTTCAAAAAATTTGTAAACGTGATCCAGAAGGCTAATTCTCGTACTTAAAAAATGTTCACATTCAAGGAGTAATCCGTCAAACTTATCAAAAAAAAAGTTGGCAAATTGATTGTATTTTTGACACATTCCGAATGAGATGCGAATGCGAACGTTCTTAAAAATACAGGAATTGCCGCTCAGTAGGTACAATTTGCGTCATACCTAAACCAAGGAACACTTTCAATAAATGTGGGTACCTATAACATAAGTGTGAACGGTCCGGGCTAGAATTACATGGTTTATGAAGGTCTAAGTGAAACTCATTGTATTCGCCAATTTCTATAAATAGCATTGATGGGGAACTAGTACCAATTCAAGACACAATTTGAGCTTAAGAAACGATAATCTGGTGTTTATAACTTTATAAGTGTTTTAATGAATGAAGGAATTAACATCACTGATCACGCCTGTATTCCACAAAGGGTTAGGCAGAGGTGTACCTATAATACACCCACATTCACCAGTTATATTTAAGTCCCATTAAGGGCGAGGTTATTGCATCAACCGGGCACAAATCCTGACTCCGGACTGCTACAGAGAAATTCCAGACAGAAAAACCCAATAACACTTTACCCGACCTGAGAATCGAACCCAGGACCTCATGCTCAGCAGTAGCGCTTGCGACCACTAGACCAACATCGCACGAACTTTTTTTGGTTAATATAAACAGTACGCTTAAGGGCTGATTTTATCAAATTCAGATATCTTTTATCCGCGGAATAAGATTTGCTTCTAACAGTTTTCGTTTGGAGAAACTATCAAAAATTCAAAATTTATTTGCAGGAAGGGTATAAAAGTTTGGTCGAATCCACCCTAAGCTGCTTTACCCTTTGGTAATACAGTCGTGATGTTGTGTTATAAACAAACTCCTTAGTCTACAGCTCGACTCTGTTAATGACAGTTTTGTTTCATGAATCCTTAAAAGACAATAACCAAGGTCGTCTAGTGTCTACTTCCACACAATACACACACCAGGGATGGCAAACCTTTGGCACTCACGCTATGGATGGCACAGGTGACCAAATTCTCTGAGCCCGGAAATATTTATAAAATGTAACAATTGAATTTTCATTTCTTTTTAAATTTAATTATTAAATAATAAAAATTAAATAATAGAGATCTATAGTGCGTTCAAAAGTTAAATTCTGAATAATTTTTGTGTTATCAATCATCCAATAATGGATTTGAATGCGAGTATTTTTATTTTAATGTAGCCTAATAATTAGTTAATGTATGAGACCGGTAATGCGACTTTGCCAAACATTGTTTTTACCCGACTTCTGCGAAGCCAAAAAAGGAGGGTTATATAAGTTTCCTAAACGTTTGCCACCCCTGATACTACGTCATAAAATATAACAGTTCCATCAGTCTTGTTTGACCTTCAGAAGCCATCAATCATGCCGCACTTATAGCTAATGTTATGTGAAGCGATGTCTCAAGTGCGTCGATTAGACGTAAAGCGTTCCGACGTAATAGTTTGACAGTTCACCTACTTAGGAATTTAGTACGGAAACCTATTGAGACAAATAGGTGTGGTCAACATTTTTAAAGGCGAAAATAAAAGGGTTTTTCATTCAGAAATGGATAAAAGTGATTCACTTTTTTAAGTTTACTGGTATTTTTAATAATAATTAAAAAATGTACGTCTCAGACTCTTACAACATATCTATTGAATTTGCATCTTTAACAAAAGCCTTTAAATTATTTGAAAACGATTAACTATTACGCTGTTAAAAAACAAAAGTTAAGTAGGTATATTTGAAATATTTCAGAAGCCTTGTTTACTTAATGCCAGTGATTAAAGTCACCAGTAACATCGTGCTTTTGCTGGCACTAAGAGTAAACGAGCCTCAACGCGTAGACACTTACTAAGTAAAATACAAAAGTATAAAATTCACATACATATAAGAATAACCCACACTTTTCTATAATGACTCAACATGAGCCGTTCAAAATGTCGAAATTTATTCAACAATTAATATTTAGTTCATTTCTCTACATAAAATATAATAATCATATGTAAATAGCCATTTATTTCAGTATAATGTAAATATGTAATCTGTATATTCTTTTAATTATATATATTTTTATTGTATGTGAAGGCACCGCTATTTGTACTGCTTAATATAAAATATATCTCTTAATTTTAATAACTACATTTTTATTTACACTTATATAAAAACTATTCGCTACTTATTTACATGGCACATACTTTGCTTTGTCTTACAAACTCCTTTTTTATATTAAAAACTAAAATACACTGGGAATAGGTTATTTTTACATGTTTTTAGTAGAATGGCACTGGATTCGTTACCTACGGCCTATAGTTTAATCACAAAACTTATACAAACTAATATTTAAACTCACCCACAATTTTTAAAATCCTATTCTATTTAATCTGTCATCCAATCTTGTGTCAAGCGACTTGATTGGTTGATAATATTTACGCCACCCAATCAGAACAGCTTACACAGGATTTAACCACAGATTTGATCAGGCTTTCAGAAACCCTGAAAATATAAATGTGCTCATATTTTTTAACACCTAAATGCAAACACAATTTTCATTGGATACTTATCTGATCCAATATCGTTTTTATTTTTATACCACGAAAACGATTGAACCTAACTCTGTCATAACATGGTGAGTTAGGCAACACACGCTATAAAAGTTACTAGCTCACAAAATTTATAACTTTCAGTGAATATTTAGTACCTAACTACCGACCTCTAAAGTTTTAGGTATATCCACATTCTTATCTTCACGAAAATATGTGTTTTATATTGGAAAGAATTAATTTCAATAAAATATATAAAAATAGCTAACGTAGAAATAATTATAACATAAAAAATGGAACAAAATGTGGAATTGAAATTCATTAAAATAATTCTGGCAACATTCTGAAAAATAATTATTACCATAGCCATGATAATATTTTATAATAATAATTAAATTATAACTGAAATCACAAAGAAACAAGCTCCAATAAATTTCATACATACTAAAAAAAAATATTACAAAATAATTTGGAGGGACACCAGGAATAACTCCAAAACCAATCGACAACCATTCAAACTTAGATTTTTAGAGATTCCATACAAACTGCAAGGAACTTGTAAAGGCAAAATATTATAAATGAACAATCTATGTTCTTAGTCACCGGGTAAGGCAAGCCTACACAGCTTACAACGAAATGTTTATAGATACTTCTGTATAACCGGTGGCGCCAATATACACACGATTTAATTTTTTTACAAAAAAATACGTCGGTACGGCGTAGTATAAAATACGCTAATAGATATTGTTTTTACTCCGACACAGTTCATTCAATATAGACTGTGGCCAAGACAAACAGTAGAATAACTATTATTTTGTCTTGAAAAAGTTTTTAAAGTCTAAACTTTAAATAGTATCAACCAACTTTTATTATCACAGGCTTTAAACACATAATCGCACTAACACATCAGCCGCATAGAAATAAAGGATCAACTTTTAGATTTTCTACTTTAATTCCATTTCAAAAAGTTCGTTTTCCTTTGCAACTAAAAATGTCTTGTCTTGACGTCATTCTAAATTCAACTCAACTCCTATTTGTTAAAGTTGACATTTGCACAGGTTGCAAACATTGCATTTCTATTTCGATCCAACCTTCCAAAATAGGTACCAAACATAATATGTACCTTCCCATCCTCAATAAAACTTATCTTCTTCGATATCCAAGTTATTCTTATTATTCGGCTGGTTGGAGTGTCTTCGTAGCGTGCCGAGCGAGTCGTATTCGTTCGCGATCGCCTTCGGGTACAGCTTCGGGGTCGTCGCTTGGGTGTTGTGGTTGTTGGCGTTGACTATGTTGTTGCTTTTTGATAGCAGGATCCCGCTGGTACCGCCTATGCCTGTGAAGGAGGGTTGGCGCTTCGCTTTGCGGGGCTGTAGAAAAATTGGTGATGTCATCAATCATTCATCAAATCACTGTTAGATGACATTATACACCATTGCCCTAGTAAATTGGATGCAGAAATGGGTGGCATCGGGATCTCGTTCCCCTTGCAATGAAGCCTACCCCAGGCTCCCGAGATAAGTCAAAGACAATAATACATCAAAGGGCGGATGGAAGTGAGGATAAGCTTCCACCGAGGACCATACTAAAGTACGTCCAATGCATTCTTAACAATGAAACCCGCTACAAGATTTGTTGATTAGCGTGCTGACATGATAGTAAATGTTGCCCTGGGCTACAATATGCAACTGATAAAATGTTATCTATTCACGTAAACTGGCCGACTGCCACAAATACACTGTCATGTAGCGTCCGAAAAACAATTGACCAACGTTTGCCTTAAAAAGTTTAAAACTATTCAAGAGTTTTCCGAGAGTCAGTTATTTTTTTTTACTGGTCCATTCCTGGGAACCTTCTGGTTACGGAGATGGTAAAGGTTCTAGTTTCAAATTTAACAACTTATTTTTTTCTCGAATGTTATAACTTAACTTCAAAATAAATCCCACATCTCCAGTACCGTGGCATGCACCCATAAGCACAACTTTAAAGGTCTATACACACTCTGCATTCGTAAAGATTCATCATAAACACTACAAAAGTTAGAATAGTTGGTACTTACAACTTCCTTCAACGGCACAGTGACGTAGCTATTCTGCTTAGCTGTAATGTAGTGAGGGCTGGACGGCACCCTGTTCTGTTTGTTCCACGGCATGCGTGTTCCACGCCTCTGGCAGAATATGACACCAGCCAAGCATACTAGACAACCTGTCGATAAAATATTATTGTGAAATAAACATGTATTACCACATTACCTTTTCTATTTTCTTTGAACATTTTTGTTTAAAGATTTGATATGGTACTTAGTGAAACCTAGACTGGTTACTGCCTTACTAATTAGTATTTTAATATTTTCATATCAGGCTAATGAATAATTCTGCGAAGGAGGATTAAAATCTAAATTAGAAAATAAATTAGTCTTCAAAAACGTTTCAAACATTATGAACTAACTAGCGACCCGCTCCTGCTTCGCACGGTTTTTACGAATTGACAAAACATCGAGATTTCTTAGCTATATGTAACTTCAAAGCTAACGTTCCCTTTCGGATTAAATTCTCTAAACGATAGTGAAAACCTCATTGCGTGGTTTAGAAGAATGACTCACTGGCGCAATATCGCGGTTGCGTTGCTAGTCGCGCCCACGAGCCACAAGCGATATCGCGCCAGTGTATACGAGCCTTAACGCGGACATATAGACAAACACGAAAAGCGACTTTTATTTATAATATTTATAGATACAGCATCTAATTCAATACCTACTAATAATTAATAGTATGTATCAAAACTTAATAAAAGTTTTAAAGAAACAATTAATAACAAGTATTTGAAAATAAAGCATGTCAAAAAAATGTGGTCAAGATGTGCCTTAACCATTTTTGTGTTCCATCCTTGTCAAGGGGAGTGCTAACCGTCTCTCCTTTCAATAGACACAAGCGATTTGCTCGAAATTATGCGAGTGTACTAACTTCGATGAAAACTTTACTTGCGCGATGTAGAATTTTATGCTGTAACTCTTTAAAATTTGGCAAAATTAGAATAAAATACACTAGACAAGGGGCCAATTATATAATCCAATTAAATGGTAACATTAATGTTCAAAATATTCTAAAAATAAATACAAAAATACAACAAAACCATATTGACCTTGAGTAAACGCTAACTAGCGCCATCTAGTTTCACAACCACAAACTACGTAGTACATTAAAAACTCACCCATGACGAAGGCAGCCACCACACAGCCTATGATACTGCCCAAGCTGAGTGTCTCGTTCGACATAGTGACGAACGACGCCATCTCTACGTTCTGACTGTAAGCTGGCATCGCGTATAGTTCTGTTGCGAGAATGGGAACATGTTTTAAAATTGTACGCCGGGGGTAAAAATAAAAATATGTACATTTCTGATTTTCTAACAGGTTTACTGATATTATCTATCAATATTTACAGTTAGGGAAATTATTTAATTAAACTAATCACTAAAAGCATTTAGTGATTAGTGGTACAAGCGGGCCTAGTATACTAAATTTTATTTCAATCGAGATAAAGTTCGAAATTTAAAAATGCTTCTGTTTTAAGCCTCGCACTAAATTAGAACTCGTTTTGTTAATGGGACGGTAAGGGTGCGTTTCCACTGAAGCGGAGACGAGCGGAGCTGAGCGGAGACGTGCAGGAATCGTCCAATTACAGACGAGACGAGAGACGCGATGAGGATTTCAACCATTGTGAAGTCTCCGCTGAGCTTCGCACGTCTCCACTTCAGTGGAAACGCACCCTTTTTTTTTTTTTTTTTTTCGGTCTGGGCGGAGCGGGAGGTCGTGTCAGACTCTTACTGACTAAAACCCACCCGTGTTCCTTCAGTTGCCTGTGTTGTTGTGCAGGGGCCACGGTATCCCTTTCGGACTTTCCCGCAACCCCGGCAGGCATCGGCCCTGGTGGGCCCCGCCATTGGTGCTGACATCTCTTTGAGGCGCGCGTGGAACACAACGCGCCGTCGTGGAAACGCACCCTAAGGGGCTAAAATACTCACCGTTATCAATATCCTGGTCGTCATCAGCACATCGCGCGACCTGTAGCTGTGCTCCCACACACGCGCCCGCGAGACACGCGCGATGTCTTACTCGCTCGCCGCTTGTACAGTCGCCCCATTCTTCCCACTCGCCCCAACCTGCTTCTGAGTCTGACACAAAAAGAGTAAAAATATATTTTTAATACCATATTAGTACTAGGTAAATAACACAGTACTCTGTGCCTTTCTGGTATTCAACTGCATTCGGTATTTTGAAAGCCCCCAACAAAGTTGTGAAATTTTTGTTGTTGTGCAATTGCAAACGACCCTTGATTGTGACCTTTTTGGAGGCAATAACCAGACTGAAACATTTCCTTGAAGATCATTGTGCTTTTTATAATTCAAAATTTGCGACTAGTATTTGGTAAGTTATGAATTTTTTTCAAAAGCTATTCATACCTGCACAGTTGTTGACACAGACGCGCCTCTCGAGCGCGGCGCCTGCGTCTGCGCAGCCGTCGGGCGACAGGCACAGGCGCGTGCGCGTGCGGTGCCCGGCCGCGCTCACGGCCGCGCCCAGGCACGAGCCGCTGCACGAGCTCCAGTCACTCCAGCACGACCATTCACCTGCATGAAGCAAAATCATAGTTAATAAGAGATTGGTGAACCGCGGGTACTAAAATCATGACTTAAAACAAAAACTTTTTTCATATTTTGAATTTTCAAGTTTTTGAGGGCCAAAAGTCATAGATCCCTCATCTACAACACACTGACCAGTACAAGCCTGCGTGTTGCAGGCGCGCAGCATGTCTGCGGGCCCGTGGCACGCGTGTCGCGCACAGCGCCGGCGCCTCCTCTGCTGGCCCCCGCCGCAGGGCGCCGTGCAGGGCCCCCAGGGCCCCCAGGCGTCCCAGCCCGCGTCGTCTTCTGTGGAACGCTCCGTGGTGCAGCGGCCTCGGGAGGTGCAGTAGCGTTCATCTTCGCGGACTAGGGATAACTGGGGAGAGAAATAAGTGTTGTAAATCGATTTAGTTTTTATAACATACTACTAGTGACCCGCCACTACTTCGCAGAGTTTTGACGACGTATATACACACAAAAGCTTCTGGAATAAATTCTCTAAATGATGGTTAACAGCATCATAGTTTAGAAGAACGCGGTCAGACAGAGACAAAAGTTCAAGAGCGGATGTGAAAACAAATCTATCTCTCTCAAAAAATATTTATCATTAATTATTAGTTCATCATAAAAATAAATGGTAGCTTACTTTCAGTTGTTCCGGTGATGGAGCTCGGCATTGGAACTTAAACCTCTTTTCTGTGTAGCTCCCGTCTGATCCATTTCCTGTGAATAAGTCAATATTACGCGTTAATTATTATTTCAATCTTATTTTCTACAACTGTATGAGAAAACAACACAGATGCACTTTATATTTTGAGACCAGTACTATTATCAATGCATAAAAATTAATTTGTTTGTTTCTATATTAGTCCGATTCCCTATTTTAGGCATTTTTTGCTAAAGTATCTAACATAATATAATTCATCAGAAAAAGATGCTTGGTCACCACATTTTACTGGGTTTGAAATTTCAATATTCTGCATACGTACCAGGTATTTGTACCCAAGGCGTCCAAGCGGTCGCCTTCCTAACTTCACAGGGCGCCATGTCGCACGGTTGCCGCTCTGCACTCAGCCCCTCGCACTCGGCCCCTCCGTTCTTAGGGAGGGGGTTGTTGCAGTCCCGTCGCCTCTCCTTCCAGCCTCCCGAGGGGCCGCAGCCAGGGCCGCCGCTGCCCGTGCAAGGGGACCAGGGGCCCCAGTCTGACCAGCCTCCGTCTACTGCTGCGAGGCTTGGATCTGGGAAAGATGGAATTTATGAGTTACAAATAGAGTGTACGAAAGATGGGAGTCCGGATGAAGCTACCATATAACAAGTGGGACTTTCTGTTTTCTTAAAGCTGATTGCACTAGTGAGAAATAAACATATTTTCTGTCTGTCTTTCTTTCATAGTCAAATAATTCAATACTAACCTGGACAAGGCGGCAAGTTACAGTAGACATCATCAATATCTAGCCCCACACAGACCCTGCCGCCGAACTTGGGCTCCGGCGCCGAGCACGTGCGGCGCCGCGACTTGATGGCGATGCCGCACGACGCCGAGCACTTGGACCAGCCCGCCCAGCCCGACCAGCCGCCGTGCACTGTGCAGTTCGTTACTGAGATGCTGGCGCCTAGGGCAGAAATGTTGATGGTTAGTTTATGATGTAGTGTGGCGGCATCTACAACGCGACATGAGCATCAAAGATCTGATGTCACACAAACCCTGAGTTTACTGAGCGATCAACATGATAAATATAAAAGTTCCCGACATCAATCGTTGAACAGTTGCCCGCCAGACACGACACCCGTCTGGTCGGAGGATCCTCCCTTTTCTATAGAGGATGAGTGAACTTGATACCCTGTTCCTCATCCCTCTATAGTAGTTTTAAAATCTAGTTAATTCCTACTTTTAGTAGAAGTTACCTATGATATGATTTGTGATAAGTGAATGTGATATTTTAACAACAGATGTATTTGATCTGATGAAAATAGGAGTATATTGATACTTTTTGAGCAACATCAAACACTTAAGAGACAGTGCACTATGAGTCAATTATTGCTAACGCTGTGAACTCGACGAAAAAAATAACGTCCAACTGTTAGCCGGTAAATGCACGCACACTAGAAAAGCACACTGACAGCACAGTGACGTGGCGGGAGTGTAAGACGTAGCTGTCGCGTACACCAACAAAAAAAAAGATGGCTTGTCTGTTTTAGTTCTTTTGCAGCGCGACAATTTATCTAGACGTATAAATAATCAAAGACTAAGGTATCCTACATGGGCACTTTTGAAACATCACAAGCTATGTGCAAAGTACAAAACCAATGTATGGACCAATGTGTGCTGCATACAGATTGGATAGACATACAAAAAAAAGAAAGTAAAATCTGTCATGGGTTAGTAGAGGGACTAAAGGGTTTTTTAGGAGTACGTACCTTCACAAGTCTGCCCGCCGTAAGCCGGTCGAGGGTTGTCACAGCGCCGCGTGCGACACATGCACATGTCGGGCTTGTTGTCGTCGTACACGGACACTGAGGTACCGTCCTGCATGCAAGGCTCCCATTCCGACCAGGATGACCAGCCGCCGTCCACTGCAACAATAGAAGATTATTTGAAGTGGCTCAAGAAACGAGAGCAAAGCGCTAGGACCCGTAAGCGCTTGAATTTTTAATGCCTTACAATGTGAAGAAGAGAAGTCTATCGCCTGGAGACTATTCAAACTCAAACTCAAAGCATTTATTTCAATTAAACCATTTACTGACACTTTTAAATTGTCAAAGAGTCGGTCAGTCAAAAATTTTTGAACTGGGAACTTGATAATCCTGTTTTTTGTCGGTTACTACAGACATGAGCAGTGCTGGCCCAGTAGTAACGACCCCGACTTACGATTGTAGGTCGTGGGTTCGAAAACAGGCAGGCGCTTTACTTTGAGTAAATAATTTCATCACCACTGCCCTCAAAACGGTAAAACGAAAACATCGTGAGGAAACCGTCATATAAAAATTCGAAGACATGTGACATATCTACCAATTCACACTGGGCCCGCGTGGTGGCCACGGCCCACTCCCTCTCGAAGAGAGGAGGCCCGCAGTGGGAACATTATAGTGTGATTATGCTACAGTCGTGTGTAATTAATGTTGATTTTTAGAGAAAGTACTCGTATGTTGATCCGTATTCTTTTCTATTATTATGTGACTGTTATTGAGTTCCTTACCGAACGACAAATTATGCTATGGCCGCAAGACAATACACTGACAGACTGAGTAATATAGTATCATCTGTGGTTTGCCGTATCTTACTAAATCTTACCTGGTGCATCAACAGCCGCACAAGCACCCGTAGCCTGCTTAAACGCCGGATCTCCGAGCCGTCCGGCAGCCGGCACGCACTGCTCCCTCGCGTCGTCCCACCCGCAGTGCGGGTCTCCGGCGAGCACGCAGCCGGACCGGCTTGTGTACCGCGAACAACGGGCGCCGGTGATACGGAAGACACCGACTTCGCCCCCTATGTAGACTGACATCTAGAAGGGGAATAGGGTATTTAACTACTATTAAAAAATACAAAAATTAAAACTTATTTTAAAATTAGCACAAAAGATGATTTGTGAAAAGTAAAATCGGTGGAAAAATTGAGAAGTTACACGCTTTTGAAATTATTCTTCTTTCCTTACCACGTAAAATGATCAGTGTACTGAATGACGCGAAGTTACTACGGCATTATTCCTGTGTTATGACTTCAAGTAGTGCTGTATCTATCTAGCATAGACTTCGCCATTTTTTTTTATTAGGGCTTAATTACATTCCAGGTTTCGAAAAATGTAATAAAAAAGTCACATACCCTATTGTGACTTAGGAGAGGTATAATGTCTAGCAGTGAACGTCTCTCGATTGAAATGATGATGTTGGAAAAGGTAAAAAACTCCTCTCTCTACTTGCCCTAGACGGAGGAGTTTCTAAATATACTATTTTGCCTTGAGAATTTGGAGGGGTAATTTTGAACTGCGTTTGAAGTATTCAGAAGAAATCTGCTTTTACCAGCTTAAAGTTTTTTTGGGGCCAGTAACCTTCTTTTGCTGGAGCTTACTGACAAAACCTACAATTTTTTTTTAACTTACATTGCAGAAGATCAACCTCCTAACACTTTAGGAAACATATTCACAAGAAAATACTCACTGTATCCTTTACAAACTGCATAGTCAGCACCTCAAAGCTGTTATTCTTCCCGTTAAGTTTCCACCTCTCGACCAAACACGCACCATCCAGCTTCGGCAGTACTGCCAACTTCAGCACGTTGCCAGCCTGTGTTGCCACGTATAAAACGAGTTGTTTCTCAACGTTCTTAGCGTTTGTGACGTCAACAGTGACGTGTGTGAACCGCTCTGACGTCACTTTGAAGACAGGTTCCCCGGAAACGGGTTGTACTGATTCGTACATTAAGTGGTAGCGATGGTATTCAATTGCTTCGCGGATTCTGTAGGAGAGAGTTTAAATTGAAGTAAGCTAGGTGGATCCCAAATGTGCTTTTTTTTTTAATAATAACGTTTAACTGCGCAGACGCCTCACCTCACCTGAAATCAATTGAAATTCTAACTAACCTGGAATCCGGAACACATTTAAAATGGTCCCTAGCCTGCTTAGAAGGTGATCGTGGTTCCCACGTCGACGTAGGTCTGTCCTGCACTTTATAGGGACCCTCGAAAGCCGCATGGATATCCGACATGCTGTAGATGCATACTGCACTTCCGACTATGCTGTTCCTGTGGAAAAAACATACGTTAAAATAAAAGCGTATTCCCATCAACCGGGCATAAATCCAGACTCCGGGCTGCTACTGAGAAATTCCAGATGAAAAAACCCAATAACACTTTTCTCGACCCGCGAATTGAACCCAGGACCTCATGGTCAGCAGTAGCGCTTGCCGCCACTAGCCAATAGCCAGTAGATAATGGGCCCCGGACATGGGGCCAGTCAGTCTGTACTGAGCTGTCTTCAAATGTATTCGTTTATTAGAAAACCAGCGTCAGACAGTATCTGTCTGTGCTGAAATTAACCTTATTGCTGCAGCCGTGAGGCACACAGTGTTCTTGTTAAAACATTTCATTTTTATTGTTTGTATTTTATTTTTCATGAACTGTTGCACACGAGGCCAGTGACTGGACTGTCAACAGAACTGACTGGCAAACTGTTCTCATGTTCAGAGCCCATAAGAACTAAGAACACAGTTAACTCACGCGGGTGTAGTGAACGTAGCAACGAGTATCTTCTCCTGAGGCAGATACTCCACGCTCTGCACCTCATCGTAGTGGAACGGCACGTCCCCTGGCACCGAACACTTCAGCCGAGCCTTGAGGAAAGTGCTCCAACTTTCCTTCATCACCAGGTAGCCGCCAGGGTCGTTCTTGCAGACGCGGGCGATTCGGGAGTAGATTATCTGGGTGAAAAGATCATGTTGTTAACTTTAATACCTGAAAATGATCTGATAACCGGTTGGGTATAAGATCATTTTCAGAAAAGAGATTTTCAAGTGGATAGAATTTTCACACACAATTTTAGAATATGGATGAAATAGAGTCAAAACAAAGCGGATTTCTTATATAAGCTGCTTTGTAAAGACTGTATATTGTAGGCACAAACACATATTGCACGTAAAAACAATAGCGGAGAAGAGGTTATGGGCCCACTAGGAATACCTATGCTTCTTCAGCGACAAGGCTCTCATGTTCGGTAGGTACATAGTCTATAACTTTGATCAATACTTCGTAACTCATTTATAAAAATGCAACTATGCAACAACTATAGCAATTGATGATAGAAACGGTTTTAATGTTAGCTTGAAATGATTTTTAGTTAGGAATAAACCTAGCAGATAACTTACCTTTCATTAAGTAACTAAATATTTGAAAAAGAAAATCCACAATACCACTTAACTTGTACTATAAAGCCATAATATCACTTTTAGAATAATCATTCTTTAAAAGAATAACAGTACTATAGATCAAATTATTAGGAAGACAATTGGCAAATGGGCAATGACGACATAATGAGGGTCATAACCTTTTCCGTTGCAAGATAAATGACACTATCATTAGATACGACACTTTTCTTGTTAACACTGGAGGGCCCCTAATATAAGTGCCACATTACCCTACTATCTTACTAAGGTAAGGGACTTCGGACTGTGAATATAAATATAGAAATAATACTGGTTGGTCAATAAATTACTGGTTTCGAAAGAGGAAACGGTCCCCAATGTAGTGCTCAATCACAAATGAATGTTGTTGAACTGTCAAAATGAAACACATTAGTTCGCCTGGGATTTCTCACTAGCAACCCGGTGTCTAGATTTGTGCCCGGTTGATAGCAATAGGGTCGGCGAGCACTATTTAAGGATTTTTTTTTATTCATATCCGAAAGGGACTAAATTAGCGATGAATGTTTGTATGAAACTTCGTAATTTTTAATGATAGGAAATCACATCGAGCGCAAGGCTTGTATTAGCAGATTAGTCAGATGTCTCTTGTATTTTAGACTAAACGCACGATGACGTCACAAACACGGGCGTTGTTATTTAAACATCTTATTATTACATGGGGCATTTGTACAGTACTATGATCTCCTACTAAGCGTTTCTACCTTAGTACCTAGCATGTCAGAAATGAGTCGCAAAGCAATAAGCAAAGTTGTACTATGGTTTAGTCTATCGTCAAATTACACTCAAAGGTTTGCTTCAAAAATCTTATTTAAAACTTTACAATGGCGTACGTTTTAATCATAGAAAGACTTGTGACATTAATTGCCCCATTTTGTTCCTTGTGTAATAGTCCTGAACTCCTGACCAGGATCCCAATTGCGTAATACACTTTCTTTCACAATCCGAAGGATTTCCTAATGCATTGCTTCATATGTTTGAAAAATTCGTCTGCTCGACAACGTAAATAACGCAATGAAGGTGCTTGAATTGTCAAAATGAAAGTTATTGTAATTGTTAGCGTGTTACGCAATCACCCGGCGGATTAATAAGGATATAGAGATACCTTTGAAAATAGATGTTGTTGATCGAGTTTGGAACTCTGGATCAATCTTAGGGCTTGTACTCCAAATTGCGATGCGATGCGATGCGAATTCGCAACGCAGAAGCTGCTTACGAAAATCTTAGGGAGCCGTCGCAGATTTTTGCGATGCGGCGTCGCAACGCAGTTTTGTGTACAAGCCTTTACCCAGTTCCACAAGTCAAAAGTCACTCGTTTTATAATAACGCATATGCTTACCTTCCCACAATTCATAAACTCCACAGCCACCTCCCTGAACACGAAGTAGACAAAGTGATCGTCTTCGAAGCTGCCCACGAACTGGGGCTCGTTCAGCCAGTTCAGGTCGTACTGGGTTGTGCGGAGCATGCCTGAGTCGTGGTTGGCGGCGCCTTGGCTCCTGCGAACAATGCGGATATTTGTTGGAGACGGTTAAGATTTTAATAAACAAAACAGTCAGCGAGATTTAAGCATAATTGGGAACAGGGTAGGCAGGTGATGATGATGGTAAAGGTTCAAATCAAGCTGATTTCTGTGGCATCACAAACGTCTAGAAACAATGAATGTGATGTTACGGGAGCATAAAAGTATAGCTTTCTATAATAAATCATTCTGGCAATCCTAATCCTAACTAATATTATAAATGCTAAAGTGAGTTTGTTTGTTTGTTGCGCTTTCACGCTAAAATGGCTGAACGGATCTGGGTGAAATTTGGCACATGTGTAGACCATGACCTCGGTTAGAACATACTATAGGCACTTTTAATCCGGATATTCCCCCGGGATCGAGAATTCGAGACTTATGCGGTTGAAACCAACAGAAAGCTTTAGCTGAGCAATCGTAAATCGTTAAAAATTAAGATATAAAAATGTATTGCATTGCCAAGTACATCAGACGTAAAAGAGTTAGATACAATATTCATTGAAGGCAAATAAAACAGGATGAATATTAGTTAGTAACCGGCCTACTTATAATTGCCAATCATTGCTAATCAATACCTATAAAAATCTAATCGAAACAACACAGGAAATTAATAATCTTATATTTAGTACAAATCTAATAACAACGTTAAAGGTGGAGTTATATTTTATAATCTAATCAACGCTACTAGGATTGCGAAAACAGATAATAAAATGACTTGACATCACTCTGATACACAAGGACAACAATCGATATCAACTAATAATTTACTGACCCGTATATCGATATCTAATTAGAGCGGTGCCACCTACTAGTCATTACGTTTGTGACACTACTAACCTCTTATAGTATAATTGTGTTTACGACTTGGCAAGTTGGCACACTAGACCGCTATAAAATTCGTATGGCAATTGGCAACTGATTGTAATTGTTTCTGCGTCGTTATAAGTAGTTCCTTTTACAGATGACTTAATGAAAAGGTCACCAGCTCAACTTATTGATGGCTAATGACTTCTACAGATTATTGAGAACATGCAAAACGAAAAGCCTGGCGCGTTGCCATATTGAGAAAGTAAGTAAATCTCATGTGGAACATAGGAACTCTCATGGCCTTGACGTCAGGAATAGGAAGTTCAGCCCCTAACAAACTCTTTTACAAAGATTTCTAATCCCTATGCATGGGTGTTGCAATATTCATCGAGAGTAGAGCAGTGGCGTACGACTTGTAGGTCGTAGGTTCGAACCCCGCCAGGCACTTAAGTTTATGTAAATTATTTAGTCACCACTGCTCTCAAAACTGTGAAGGAAAACATCGTGAGGAGACGGGCATGTCCTAGAACCAAACATTCGAAGACGTGTGAAGATCTATCTACCATACCCGCACAGGCCCCGCGTGGTGGATTACGGCCTCCCCTCTCACAGAGAGGAGGATTGTGCAGCAGTAGGAACATTATAAGCTGATTACGATTATGCTTATGCTATTACAAGTATTATTACCACCTACATAACTTCGGTATCTTACTCACATCTCGTTTAAGGGACTACTCACATGTATTCACCTCTATTCAGCGTTTGCCCATAGAAAACGCGCGAAACGCGTACGCGTCCATTGACCTATCCGCAGCTGAAAGGACGCGTACGCGTCTCATGCAACATCGTAGTTTTCTATGGGCAAACGCTGAATAGAACTGAATAAGTGTGAGTAGTCCCTTAATAGAAAAGGGTAAAAAAAAACAAAAAAAAACAATGTATTTACCTGCAAATAGCTGTATCAGAGCTGGCGAAGTCTGTAGGAGTACCAGCGTAGTACTCCCCGTTGCTGGCAAGGATCGCAGTCACGTTGGAATGAGGGTTGTAGGGGCAGTTGGCTACGCCAGTCACCCATTCTGTTACTGTTCTTATTGACTCGATCTGGTGGAGACAAAGATTAAGAGAATTTATATATCTATATTATGTAGATTGAAAAAAAGCGGCGTTCAACGTGTTAACAACCATTGTCCCGACATTATGTGTCATATTTTTTACTAAAAAAGAACAATCCAAATACAATCTATTAGTCTGCAGGGCCGTGGGGGTCACGTCAAATACATATTAGCTTCATATCTGTGCCCGACGGCCCAATAGAGATGCTTAAAATCACCTCTGAATCGCGGTCATATGTTGCCCCCCGCGGCCCCAATGGAACTAGTGTATGTCGATCAAATGGTGTCCACCACGGCCCAACCAGAAAATTTCTGTCACTACAACAGTAGTACATCTTCTTTTAACGGCACCGCTGCCTTATCACACCATTTTTAAACCTATCATTGATAGTCACGCCACAACGTATGTAGTATTTCTTCGTAAATGGTAGAAATATGCAATCAAATAACGAAAAAGCAAATATCTTGGATTATTTTAAGATCGTCTAGCTATTTCTTCAACTTGATTTCCAGAACTAGATAAACTGGCTTGAACACCGAAAGTGTTAGATAAACATTTAATGTGTACCTACATACAAATTCGATTTCAATATTCAAATATTCTTTACCTACAAACTTTACGGCAGCATGCCTTAAAATAACAAATAAGATTTAAGCGCAGTGACTTAAAAACTACTGCGATACCGGTTACTATTTCGATTCTCGTTCGGAACAATATTTATCAAACGGAAGTTGTTTATACAATGTGGAGACGACAATACAGCAATAATAATGAAAACACTGGGAATATTAATCTATAGGAGTATTTACTAAAAATAAATACTAACATTGACAATAAAAAAGTGTTTTTTTCTAACAAATTAAATAGTAGTGGATGTCCGACTATGTGGTTTGCCAATTTTTCACTAGCTATAGTGACTAAACGATTGGAGAACTTTGATTGAATTTTCGTATGCAGACTGGGAATGTCATTAGATATAGGTACGCAGTTTAATTTATGGTTGTATTGTTGCCTCTACCTTGTATATATAGGATTATCTGTTCCCTCGACGTTTTTGCTTACAAACCTTCCGAGATTCGCTAGTGGATTTAGTTTTAAAAAACCCTTTCTTAGTGCTCATTTATGTCTTCATCCTTATCATGTTCAGTGGCTTAGGCAGCCTGTGCGCCTTAAGAAACATGCCTAAGCCTAAGTTAGGCTTTAGGCTGTGCATTACCAGTCCGGTAGTTAGCCACAGAACTTTATAAAACTTTTTAGACCATTTGCATGCAATCTGAGTACAGTTGAAGAAGCTTTATAAAAAGCTACTAACTTCCAACTACTTCTAAACAATGCTGAGATATTTTTACAAGCAAGCGTGGTGATCAATGCCCATACCGTCTCTATATGAGAAGTGGCCTTTGCCCTGCAGTAGAACAGTAATGACTGGTATTATTATACCAAATACTAGCGTGTCCATCTGTCAACTTTACTTCAAGTTTTGCCTCCAGGGGAGAGGGAGAGAAATTAGGGGTGAATTAGTCGCTTACTGACCAATTTGCACGCGGGCGGAGCCGCGGGTACAGCTAGTACCAAGTATTTTGGTTCACTGTACAGAAATCTTAGTGAGATCAAGTAGTTTAATTCACATACCTCTCGCCAGCTACAAACAGGGCTGAACGCGTGAGTCCCACAAGCGAACAGCTTATGACCATGAAGCAGCAGCACTTTGATATAATTCCGGCAGTCAGGTTCTGTCTGTCCCTTCATTTGGCATAGTTTTGTCTTGTTGAAGGGAGCCAGCCAATCAGCGCGTTCTAGCACGCCTAGACCTCGTAGAGACAGTCTGTAGAGGGCATCCCTGGGAAAAGAGAAAACAAACATTGTAAAGCTCGAAGCTTTGTATGTCCTTGAAATTAAATTATTTAATTTTCTACAAACAAACAAAAATCAAATCTTTCCTCTTTGTAGTATTAGTTTAGTTAAATAGGTTTGTATAAACACTTTTACACGTCAATAATATTTTAAGAACTGATGAGGTCGGCGTTTCCTGACTACTCTGAGAAAAAAGGCCGAAACAAACTCAGAGGTCATTTGGGGACAACAACTAAATTTTTTGCTGAGGACTAACTTAGTTCTAAACATGTAACAAATACCGTTTCTTTTCTTGCAATATATTTCGTGAAACCGAAAACCAATCGATATACGTTTGACTGAACTTTCCATTAGAGTGCGCGCAAGAAAAGTCAATACTTATTTAAAATATTACTTAAATCTATATTAATAATTAATCTTAATATTAATTAATTGAATAATTAGATCTTACATAAACGAAAAAACGGCGGCATACTTATTAGTTCCGATTTCAGCCACGCGCAGACTTATTTTGCGAGCACTCTACATCATTCTTGAACAATAAAGGCTCGTACACACTGGCGCGATATCGCGAAAGTCGCAAATAGTTTCGCTTGTTGTTTGTTAACAATAACGAATAAGGTAATTCCCCATTTTCAGACAATAGACTTTACTTAACCATAACCATAATGTTCAAGTGTATAATAATGCAGTACTTAACAACTTGCGTGTTTACTTTCCTACAATACATAATGTAATTAAAGGTATCATCTTAATCTAGCATAATCCAAAAATGATGACAAACAGATTGGATAGCAAACACCAATTGCGTACATTATAGCCTTGAATGACTTAGAGGGCAATAAAGTATACAAATCCATCCAATATTTCCACATTTATTGTTATCGCTAACGACTTTGAACATTTTTTATCTAGAGGCGAACGTAGACTGCGCGGCGTCAAATTATAAGTAAGTAGGTGAAAAAATGCAATTTCGCTTGTATTGGAAACACTGTTTTCGCATATGACCTCGTAATCTAATCACCTAGATCAAATTTTAAATATCTAGGAAATGTAGTTATACAAGCAGTAGTTAAAATAAATCGGAACACATGTAAGTAACCGTATACTATTCAATTGCCGCAGGATCGGATATCAATGTTATGCCGTTGTAATCGATAGCGTTACCGATAGAACGGTATCGAAATTATTAATGTATCGAGTGATCGAGTGTGGTGGTGTGGTGAATGGAGTACAATTTCGTAATGAGATTATCAGTAAAATAATGAGAACTATCGAACATTGAGAATTCATAACCTGAAGCAATGAGCTAATTATTAAGTAAGGGAATTCACAAAAGAGTATTTTCCAAAGCACCTTGGGTATTCGGCAGAAAGGCGAGGCAGAATTTGCTGACTCGCAAGTCATGGCTAACACAGGAATAAAATATACACAGCAACGTTTTCAAAATGCCTGATATTATGACACAGGAAGACAGCATTATGTTATGACATTATAATTATAAATATTAGACCATAATAACTGTCAAATTAGAACGATGCAAGCCAATAAACCCAACATACACGATTGTTTATACCATAAAGTTCACACATTTCGGTACAACGATAGACGCGTGCCTCGATGCGTGTTTGAAAAGCACATGAACAAACAAAATGGTTTAATAGCTGAGCCAAATGTTCACGGTACACATATTGACACTATGTGGCAAACACTGGCACTTCCTGGCGTTTGATCTGTGCCGCTTCGTTTGAGCCACAGATAGGGCTACCTTTACTGTTGCTATAGCGAGAAATGTTCAGAATTTGAGCCACTTTTACTTCATCATTTTGGCTCAGCCAATCCGAAGATACTGTCTACGCCACCACTACTGGCACAGAATACATAATAGTACAAGTACAGAAGATTAATTCCGCAAAACCATTTCAATACATAACGACTCTTGCTACGAAACAATAAAGTGCAATTCAGGTCGCACAGCGCTAATTACCTACAGTTATATTCACCTAGAAGTTGCCTCTCTTTCTATCGCGTAATTCTTATATCGTCTGACTACGTTACGTCCACTGAATTGGCCCGACAAGTCGATCCCGCCACGTAGCTTCATACCTAAAATGCGGAGTCCGCCTGCTACTGGGCCCAAAATATTTGACAAGGTGTACCATCGATACGAATGAAGACGAAGTAATCTAAGCTGCCACAAATCTTTCTTTGCTTTTTCAATTTCCATCCAAATGTAATCTATCTAATGCATATAAGTATACAATTATTCACCTTCGCCTCTCATGTACGAGGTTGTGGTTTCAAATTCGGAAACCAATGTGACTTTTTCAATTCATATACACTTTCTGAGTTTATCTTGGACATTACTGACGAATTGGTGAAGAAAAAACATCATGAGTAAACCTGGACTTATAGTAAATATAGTCTGAAATCACCAACCCATCTTCAGCTTATGCCTTTTCTGTACGAGAAGAGGTCTTTACCCTGCAGTGGGACACTAAAAGGCTAGTTATATATTTTTTACACTAGGTACTACTATTTATACGTTTAATAACACCGAATATAAGTATGACAAAATGTTGTGACTTTCTAAAAGTGAAATATTCCAAGTCGAAAACACTTTATTCCTGTTTTACCATAACGACGACGTTGGCAACCCTAGCACTGAACCGAATCCATAGATTATAACTGTTAGTGTTAATACACAATCGTAATAACACTTAGCTAACTTTCGTCTTAATATTGAGGAAATTCTCGAGCTCTCAACTTTCATTTCACACATGTTACATTAAGTAATTAGGAGTATTGGGTTACGAATTCACGATAATATGTTAAAGGATTCCTGCGGTATTTTAAAACCAGTTACTAATCGAGAGATTCTGCATTTAACCATCAACGGATTAAACTTTTTAACAGACAACTCTATTTCATTTCTGCTTCCTTTTTGTAATTTATTTGGTAGACACGCGACTATCAATACAATAAATATAATTTAAATACTACTTTCCTAGCATTGAGTTATTGGAAATTGTATCCACATTCTCTCACTTGGCAACCACAGTATTAAACTTATGAGACGAATTACTAAGTGTTTATAGATCAAGAATCTTCAAGAAGACCTAGAATCTCCCTTCCCTATATGGAAAACGAGTTCCTATGTTCACGATAACTTTGCAATGTAAAATAACTACTTATGCTATTGCAATTTTAAGATCGCGCTTTAGATAGTAACTGTACCGAGTTGAGCAGGATCAATGAATCTCTTGTCGGCCTTGATTTGAAATAACGTGGCCGGATTTACGGTCTAGGAATTAGGTACGGTGGAACCTGAAATTGGCTTAGATGAGGATTGTGAGAGACTAGAACAGGACGATTAGTTCTAGAGAAATTTTGCCCTGATTTGCTAAGATATGAAAACGATTAACTTTCTATATAAAGTTTTGAGATTAATTAGTAATGAATTAGTACATGTAACTAACTGACTAGTAAGCTGTCTTGATTCGTGGTACCGTGTACGGTACAGTCGACCTCGTTATTGCTTTATCACCCTTAAATTGATTGGGCCCATGAAGCTCGTGGCTAAATAATAACAGCCGCACGGGACGAATGAAGGTTAAGCTACTCTTGCGCGGTTCGTTTCGCGGATGAGCTAAGGTTATGTGTTGCCGTTGGTCCCGGCCGGCATTCGTAGATCTTTTACAGTCGTTAGGGGTAGTCAGAAGCCCAAAAGGCTGACAACCCGTGTAGTCTGACAACCAAGGGGTACGCCTTATCCAGCAACTTGGTTGTGGTAGTCAGATGGGCAGTCGCTCCATGTAACATACATGTATTCAACTGCATCCGGCTAGACTGGAGGCCGAGCCCAACATAGTTGAATTGAATATCGCTTGCACGTCATAAAGGCTCGTACATACTGGAGCGACTTGTCGCGCGACGCGACATCGGTCATTGTTCAACCGTGAAGTTTTCTTAGAAATTGTATTGTTAAAGTCGCGTCGTGCTGTCGCGTCGCGACTGTTTGTGAGAGCCTTAAATCGACAACATCTACATATTTGTCAACGTGAAGTTTCAATTTTGTGGCAATTTTTGTCAAAAGTGATAAAGTAATTACGAGGTAGACTATAGGTACCTACACTGGTACAAGGATCTTTTGGAAATCGAATGCCGCGGACGGATACTGTATGTAAACATTTGTGCAAATTGTTTTGTGAAATTTCACTTCAAATTAATTTAAAAAAACAAGATGGTGGCGTTAATTCCAATTTTGGACACCCAAACGAACCTCGTAGCTTTAAAACTAATAAAAAAAAACAGTCTTAATTTTTATTTTTTTGTGTCAGTTTATGACAGCTAATCTCCAAAACGGCTGGACTGACTTTGACAGAACTTTCACTGGCAGATAGCTAATGTTTTATGGAGTAACTTTGGCTACACCTATTTTAGAAAGAAAATTAGGGACTAAGCGGGCGAAGCCGCGCACAGCAGCTTGTACTAAATGAATAAAGACTTATTGCTAACAGTGGGTGCATTTGTATGCCTCATAATTATCTTCAACCCACCCATTTCTGAGTAAGCACATAAAACTGTATTTCTCATTTTATGGTGCATACCTAATTATTTATTCCGCTAATTAGTGCGCAGAGGTTAATGTTTAATGTAAATATCGCAATAATATTATATGTTTATTGGTCAATATCGATCCACTTCGAAGTAAATTATATAGGTTGTTCTAATGACGTTTAATGACTGTTTACCACGTTTCATTACATAAAACTGACACGTACTGACCCAATACATACTTATCTAGGAATTTACTTAATTACATATAATGGCAATTAATTACAGATGCCTTGAACTGACTTGGATCTACGTACATAAAAGGGAACATACTGAAATGCTGGTAACCACGGAATTTTTTGGTGGTGTTAGCCTAATACAGACCAAATTCCAACCAAACAATCTGCCTAGCGTTTCGGCTTCCAGTCTAACCGGATGCATATGAGTACCAGTATTTTACACAGAGCGACTGCCTATCTGACCTCTACAACCAAGTTGCTGGGTAACACGATGCTCCTTGGTAAGACTGGTTGTCAGACTATTGGGCTTCTGATTACCCGTAACGACTGTCAAAGATCTAAAAATGACAGCCGGGACCAACGGCAACACATAATATTAACTGTATAAAGTGACACTGGCAGAATAGTCGACATCGGCTCAGTAGCAAAAGAAAAAAAAAAAGTTTTTACTAGTATTCGTGTTTCTTTTTACAGGACTTTATAATCGAAATAGCATGAGATTTTTAACGGTGACTAAAAATTGAGTTGCTTTCGAGTTTTCTACCACAATTCCCATATTCAAAGCATCGTATAAATTAAACTTTTGAAATATCAATAAAGGCATTAAAATGTGTTTAAAATTAACCAGTCCTCAATAATTTATTAAGTCATTTGCGTACCAAAGACCTTTTAAAAACGCGTATTCGTTGCTTACCGCGTCGGATATTGAAAAGCTCTCACGGTAAATAAATTGACCACACTTGTAAAGTTAAATGCGGCCAAGTGCAAATCGAACTCGCACAGGAAGTGTTCCGTACCACCGTACAATATTCACCAATAGATACATATATTTTTTTGTAAAAACAAACTCTTTAGGCGCGATCGGTCCAATGTAACAAAAAAATCCAATTATCCAATAGCAGTTAGTCTACAATGGACAATGTTTCCGAAATTATACAATGTTTAAGTACATATTATAAGACTAGCTGCTGCCCGCGGCTTCGCCCGCGTGAGTGTCGGAAATTACCCCATACATCCCCATGGGTTTTAAGTATAAATATTGAGTTTCGAGTTAATCGGACAGCGCGTTAAAATTCTTCCATACAAACACTGACACTCCCCAATCCCCCTTTAGGGGGTAATTTAGAAAAACAAAAAACTACAAACTTTATAAATTATTTAGATTACTATTCGTGCGAAGTTTCATGTTTATTACCTCAAGGAATAAGATTTTTCATACAAACTTTCATCCCTTATTTTACCCCCTTAGGGGTTGAATTTCGAAAAATCCTGATACACGTTATTCTTAATTTTTGGGTCTAAGTATAAATATTGAGTTTCGAGGTAATCGGACAGCGCGTTAAAATTCTTCCATACAAACTTTGACACCCCCCAACCGTAGGATAGGATACTTTTCCGGGATAAAAAGTACCCAGTGTGGTGCCCAGGATATTAAAGAATAATTATACCAAGTTTCATCGTAATCGAACCGGTAGTTTTTGCGTGATACCTGAACAAACAGACAGACAGACAGACAGACAGACAGACAGACAGACAAAAAAATTTTTAATCACACTTTTGGATTCGGTGTCGGTCTAGTAACACCCCCTGCCATTTATTTTTTTGATATTTTCAATGTACAGAATTTTCACTTCTACAGATTTATTATAAGTATAGATGTGTGTTATAAGATTCTATCAATAATAATATTATAATAAAGTTTATTTTTATATTAGTAAAAAAAATCAAAATTAGGTATAAAAATAAATTATATTTGAATGTAATCTAATATCAAATATTTAATTGAATGCATGATTATTCCATTCTAACCGACAATTCAATAATCATATTTGCAAAAACTGAAAATTTCAAGTGTCTACCTATTACTGTTCAAAAAGATACAGCCCTGTGTGTGACAGACAGACAGACGGACGGCGTAGCGTTAGCAATACCAGTTGGAATACTGGGTACGGAACTTTAAAAAATAAAAAATAAACAGTAATTGTTAATTAAATCGTGTGGCAGCGGTCCGGGCAGGCTAACAAGCTGTCGAGGTGATAACACTATCTTATATCATAAGTTGAGCAGGTGAATGACTGCATGTTTGAACAAATTATTAGAGTAAGCACTGCTATCGCATTAAAATGCTATTAAAGTACGATAAGGTGTTTTAAATTATTTATATACGTATGTGGTTTTGTAATTTGAAGTTTGTTTTGAGGCTTATTATCTCTATAAGTTACAATTTGTTTCATAATATTATGATGACGATTAGAATAATTGAATTATGAGAAAGATTATACATAAAAAGCTACCCAAGAGTTTTGTTCAATAGTAAAATAAATAACACATTCTATTATCATTAAAAAGCTTCTATCAAGCTTTCAAACTCACTTCATTGTATTATACAATCCTTTAAAATTATCTTCTTATACCAGGTCTATAAGTTCTATAACTAAAACATAAAGTAAGCTTACTGTATAATAAAATACTGCATTATTCATGGACGTCCTATAACTCTACACT
Organism: Eupsilia transversa; assembly: GCA_914767815.1. NCBI lineage: Eukaryota > Metazoa > Arthropoda > Insecta > Lepidoptera > Noctuidae > Eupsilia > Eupsilia transversa. Next base: position 5,766,992 of record OU611893.1, on the reverse strand, counting down.
GAGATTAATTTATCAATCGATTTAAGATTATAACGCCCCCACAGTTTATTAACCCACCGTACTCGTAACACTAGAGAATTGCATCTATTTCCATTACGATCTGTTTTAACACTCTCGGGTATTAAGAAGAAAGAAAGAAAAATAGGTTTATTTGTCACAAAAACACAAATTAGTTGAATATAAAAAATGGGCACTTAGTCAGAAAACATACATATTATACAATACATACATACATACATAAACTCACGCCTTCTTCCCATGGTCGTAGGCAGAAACTACAGAACGCCACCTGCTAGGAATCTACGATCCTTAGGGCCGAAACTGCGTTAAGCGGACGCCCGCGCGGTTCTATACAAAAGTGCTCCGCGCGGGTCACCCGCAGCAGCACTTTTGTATAGAACCGCGCGGGCGTCCGCTTAACGCAGTTTCGGCCCTTACATACTCCTTTTGCCTCGTTTATTCATACATCTGATCATACACGCAACCTTTCTGAAGAACATCACCAATAAGGTCACTATATGTCCTCCTAGGGCGTCCCCTCCCGGCGTTTCCACTCACATCTGCTTTGTAAATACCTTTTGTTTGTCGCCTTTCGTTCATCCTCTCAACATGATCACACCATCTAAGCATACTCCTTTTAATTTTTTTCACTACATCTTTTATACCGCCCCGTTGCCTCACCTCCTCTCATTCCTCAGCGTATCATTCTCACCTAGTCACTCCCCACATTCTTCTTTAGTCAGAAAAATAAATTAAAATATAAGATCTACGAGCATAAAACAGACATAGTCGGCAGCTGCACGTCATGACTGTGACAAGAAGGCTTTTCGAAGGGTTGATGGCGATAGGCTCGTCCTCTATTACGTGGTACTTAAACATAACTGGCGAATTGTGGGTGTAGGTACTAAAGGTACACCTCTGTTTAACCCTGCGGGGATTACTGGCGTGATGTTATGTATGCTAAAAAGGAAGAGGACTTGACGTGTTATTAAAATTAAGTTGCAAAATTATTGGCACTATCAAACAGTATTTAGTAACAAGTATTCATAGATTGGATACTATTAATAGTAGCAGTTCTTACTTGTCTATTAATCTATGGTAGCTTTATGGTTTTATGACGATTCGAGTTCAACCTATGATGGAGTTATAAACTTCATCAAAGTTCTATAAAATTTACACCAAGAGAGATTATTAAATGATCGTTATAATAAGCAATAAAGTGTTTATTATACCCGCGTTAATTATTGGAAACTAGAATACTATGGGAAACAAGAAAGTTTTATCATTTCTTAGGTGATCAAAGTCTAGTCAAGCTTAAAACATTTACCTAATTAGACTTTTTGGATTCTAGTACTTTTGACCACTTCTATGGACAAATTAAAAAAATATTCTTCAGGCTTTGAAGAGTAACGCACTGAGCAGAAGCTGGACAATTTGGAATCGTATGGATATCCCGACATTTTGTAATAAGTGCGCGTTAGATTTCCATACTGTTCGAGGAGAAATTGTCCATCGTGACCATCGTCTTCTGAGCGCCTAAAGAACTAATACTAGACGATCACCACATTCACCACCGAGTGCTGGTTTGTGGTGAATGTGGTGTTTATTTTATTCCTCTCTCGCACCCACACCGGGCCCGCGTGGGTTTACGGCCACGTGGCCACGTGGCCTATTCCTCTGACAGAGAGGAGGATAGACTGTCAACATAACACACATAATCAACCTCTAATGTTCCCAACATTAGAGGTTGATTATGTGTGTTATGTTAGTACTTCCAACTTTCTTAACTCTCAGTATCATATATCTCGTGCTGACTAAAAGAAAAATATTTTCGTCTAAAAATGATATTGAACGTTCTATTAAAACTTAACCACAAAATCCTAGCCAAAAAGTTTATAAACCAACAACATTCCAATTTTCCAACAACCTGGCCAACTAAATCAAGTATTTCCGAACAGGTTGGATTGCAGTTAGTCTAGACATAAATAGATTTAGGCAGTCACCTTGCGCCCACGATAACCTGGTCTCTTGCCACATCGAACAGTAGTTGTGAAAACGATCCTGTGCTGCTATCCTCGAATACGTCGCTGTGGTCTGTTGTCAGGAGATCTGAAAAAAAATTAAAAGATTATAAAGTAGAGAAAAAAAAAATTGGCCATGGATAACGTCAATATTTTTTTCATAAAAATATTTGACGCTTCTATAAAAATCATAACAAAAAAAAAAAATCGGGCGCCCTGTACCACATCCTGATTTTTCATTTCTCTAATCTATCGTTAGTTCTGAAAATTCTATTCATACTTTCCTATTCAGAGTCGGATGATAGATGATAAGATATTTTCTATGCTAGGATACTATAGTACCTAGGAATATTCTGGCTATGTACGTACTAGTCTGAATTGTTTTTTTTTTTTTTTAAGAAATCTTAGGCACTAACAATCAATTTAAAATCATGCATCTATGCATCGGTAAGTAGGATTTGCTAATTTCAAGCTTATACATAAAATGTTCTCGAGCTCTTTATTTCATTGAGCTCGTGTCTAATTAATAACAGCCGCTCGGGTCGAGCCATCAGGTTAGCTACGCTTGCCGGGGTTGGTCCGTGGATGGGTGACCATCTTTATACATCAACTCGAGGCACGGAAGCCTCGGAAAACACGTTAAGCCGTTGGTCCCGGCTGTCATTCGTGCATCACGATGACAGTCGTTACGGGTTGTCAGAAGACCGAATGTCTGACAACCAATCGTATTTCCCAGTTACTGGGTTGTGGAGGTCAGATAGGCAGTCGCTCCATGTATAATACTGGTATTCAGCTGCAACCGGTTAGATTGGAAGCCGACCCCAACATAGTTGGTAAAAAATACTATCTTCAGCGGATGCTGTTCTACCCCAGTGTGAATGTCTTTATATTTGTCCTCTACTCTTGCTATAGGTAAGCACTTTTTTTTTTAAACCTGTAACTCGTTCTTTAATAAAGGTTTAGCATAATCCCAGGACTGGAAAGCTGTTGACAAACTCCCGTTCAGTATAAATTAAAAAGATAACTATCACAGCTTGAACGGCAGGTTTCTTTTTATAGCTTATGTACATGGAATACTGATTGATTAGACGCCGTGTTTGAATAACAAATCAGATGATTTTAATTCTGACCTTATGTAATGACGACCCACGCAAATTCTGTGGACACAATCTAAATTCGGCGCCAAGAGTAGTCGAGGCCAGTAAAATTTGAATAAAGAGAAGGTTTGTGTTAAAACTGGAGGGACAGCAATTTCGACAACTAAAAATACATACATACATACCGGTCAAAATCATAACCCTCCTTTTTGCTTAGCCATAGTAGGCTAATAAAGAACCTACGTCAATGTCCAGCACCCTAATTTTTCATAATCCGAAGGGTTTTTAAGGAAATTCCTAGTCCATTGCTTCATATATTTGAAATATTCGTCTGCGCGACAATGTCAATAACGCAATGCATGTTGTCAAATTGTTAAAAAGAAAGACATTCCAATTGTTGGTGTGTTACGAAATTACTCCGTAACATCACGCCTATATTTCCCGAAGGGTTAGGCAGAGGTGCACCCACATTTAGCCAGTTATATTCAAGTCCCGAGCACAAATCCAGACTCCGGGCTGCTACTAAGAAATTCCAGGTGGAAAAACCCTGATTAACCAAATGCCAAATAATACTTTAATCTTCGGTCAAATGTAAAACAGCCTTTTAAATTACATGCAAGCTTTATGCTGAGCTTTAAGATACAGTTAGGCGAAGTAATTACGTTTCTACTTTACATTTAGGCTAGCTGTTTGACTTGTAAATCAAATTACATACGCAACAACACATTGTACACCACAACCAGAATATCTTGAGACCACGAGGTGGCGCTGATTGTTAAGGAAAACGACAACGATGTGTCAAATTCAGTACATTTCGAGAGTTAGTTCCATATTTCTCCGCAGGTCAAGAAATGTTGGGTGATTGGGTCCTCGTAATTGTCGTGTATCTGTCATCGCTTTGAATGTTTATAGTAGCGATTAAGCGATTACCATGCGTTGATTATTTTCACACTGACTGTACAAACAAATTCACGGTAAGGCACAATAAACATATTTGAGTTTTGGTAAATATTAGACCATGGATGGTTTGATCCAAATATTTGATGTTGGTGTTAATGGCATATAATGTAAACGGTGTGATCATTTGATTAGTATCATCTGGGGTAACGGGGTTTACAAGATCACGATGAAACATGGGAAGGGCAAGGCAACCTGTGGATTATTTATCGAGTATTCCAAATTCAATGGGTTTTTCCATCTGGAATTTCTCAATAATAGCCCGGAATCTTGATTTGTGCCCGGTTGATAGCAATGGGTTCGCCCCTTATTATATGGGACTTGAAACATAACTTGTGAAATGTGGGTGTACTAAAGGTACACCTCTGCTTTACATTTCGGGGAATACCGGCGTGATGTTATGTTATGTTACTTGTTAGTCCAAATTCCGAGCTGAATACGGCTTCCATACATCAAACTGACACTTACACCCGAGAAACCACGTTTTGCAGCATTGTTTAAGACTACTGGCTGGATACTTTTATACTCTCTCACTCTATTACTTGAATGTAAGATTACATCAATATCCTCGTGATCATTCTCTGTAAGTATGTTATGGTCATTGGCAAGACCACTTTCAGTACCTAATCGTTAATTATTTACGTAGCACATTACCTTGTCTGTTTATTATCCTGAAGTCATCTTCCGGCAGTTCTCCCTTGCTGAGTGCACTGAGCAGTATTAGCGCAGCTACCTTGTACACTGTCCACGTCATTCTTGATGAAGTTGTTAAACCTGAAACAAGGAAGATTAAGTTTAGAAACATTTCTAGATTTGTTCACCCACATTTCCAACCAAAAACCGATGTGGCGGCATTTTCTACGCCACATGCGAACTACGCATCAAAGACCTGACGTCACATAAATCCTGCATCGCGCAATTAGAGTTTACCGCGTTAGCAACATATATAAGATTTTCCGACATGAATCGTTGGGCAGCTGCCCGCCAGACACGACACCCGTCTAATCTGAGGATCCTCTGAGGATATAGAGGATGAGTGAGCTTTACACCCTGTTCCCCATACCTCTAAAAAACCTTTCATCCACCCTCATCTCCAGAGATTAGTTCTCTGAATTCAGCAATTGCAGTAGAAAATCTGGAGAACAAATTTCGAGGTAATAAAATCATGATAATGATGGTCTTTTTCTACAAGCTGCCCTTATGGTGCACTGTTTTGTCTCTGCATCACCCTAAGGTTGACTGGTAGAAAATGCCTCGGGCATAAAGTCCGCCTTTGTACAGTGTTTTTTTACTTGTGCATAAAGTTTTAATAAATGAAATAAATAAGTTATGAAACACAAAGTGAGTTGTGTGTACTTCGACAATTTTATGAAGGAGTTTTTACTTTGGTCGAACAACTAAACTGTTGTACGATGGTTGTGTTGTTTATTTTTATTTTTTAGAATACATTCGGATTCCGTTTTCTACTAAGTTAACGGCAGTAGAACAGAACGGTGTACCATTCATTAGTAAATAGATAACGATGTCGTCGTCAAATAATAAATAGTCTCGACATCCGAAATCCATATATCATGCAAATATTTGCAATAAACTTGAATACCACTTACGAAAAGGATGCCAAATATGCCAACTGCTAACATAGATAAAATTCATCAAATAACTCCGAGCGCATTTTATATCTTGTCCCGTAATTATTCAAAAACTATTGGAATCGCATTAAAATCAATTTGCTTAATTGCCTGTACGGCGATGCGAATCCGTTATGTTAGAAGCTCTAAACTGGTTTCAAGTACTACATAGTCTTCAAACACATTATCGATTCTCGCTGTCAATTCACGTCCATTTGTCTATCTGTCTGTCAGTCCTCTATCTAGTTTTAGTTCGTGAAGCTCAACGTCCAACTTAGGCATAATAAGGCTGGGTGAACACTGGAGATATGGTGTCATTGGCTCCATTAGGCTTACGCACATGATGGCGTTTAGTTGATAAGCTAAATGTAAGTTTAAAGTCACGCATTGGTTAGGTTAGTCTCCCACTCGACAAGTTTTTCAAGGACTTACTTATTGCAATCAAACAGCTAAATCCTATTTGATAATAAACTTTAACCCTGGTATTAATAATAGCCAAGTAAAGTTACTACAAACATAAGTTTATCCATACATTTTTGAGGTTTAAGTTTTGCATAACTTTACTCTGCGTTTATTAATAAAGAGCTAGGGTATAATATTTATAAACTTCGCATGTTTTGTATAGAAAAAAATCATTGCAACTGGCGTCAGTTGTTGACCTAACGTTATAACAATGGTGGTTTAGGCAAAACTCCAACCCGACTATTATAATAATACTACAAACAATAGTTTAAACAAAAGAAATGTCAAATCGAACTTCATATGTTTTTATATAACTTCGTCTATTATGGTAACCTTTATAAATTACGGTACAGGTATAGAATAATTTTGGTTACTTCTACGACTAAGGTTACCTCTATCTTGGTAACCCAAGAAGAAGAAACATAGTACCTCAGGTTACCGTTTTAATACCGGTTACACACACACAGGCGATGCGCGCCCTTTGACTAATACCGACGACACGTGTAATATAGAGGTAATTTTTATTTCGGTAACCGGTATTAATACTGGTCGTAATTTAAGGTAACCTTTAAAAATACCTGTAAAAAAATTAAATGTTGTAACCGAAAACATACCCATAGCGATATGATCCATACATCATATCGCTTTCGGTTCCTGATTATGGTCTTAGACACTCAAGGATGAATCGATTGCCACAGTCTGTATTTATATAAACATTCATAGTTCAACACAGGGTACTATTTTGCATATTATTATGGATATTACGATCTTCCCGTTTACTATAACTTACTTACTTCACTATTGTTTTCTATAGAATTAGTGTTAGCACCATAAGAGCTATATGAGTATACTAGCTGCGCCCCGCGGTTTCACCCGCATAAATCTCAATTCTGTCGGGATATCGGGATGAAAAGTATACTATGTCCTAGCCTAGGTCATGGTCTACCCATGTGCCAAATGTTATGCGAATCCGTTCAGCCGTTTTAGCGTGAGAGCGTAACAAACAAACAAACAACCTCACTTTCGCATTTATGATATTAGTTAGGATTAGGATAGTTAGGGGTATATGTATGAACGTTAGCATCTCATGGTTTCATGGGTTCTCATGGTACATATGTTGTTTCATTTGTTTGGGTAAGTTCGAGTTCAAGAGAATCAGTGTTCTCTATAGTCAGACTTCGACTGGTTTGAATAGAACTTCATGTGACTTCCATACTCTCGTCATACCCTATTTCTATTATTTCTTCTTTATTCTTCTTCTCTTACTACTTTATCCTCAATATAACAGACTCTTCTTTAGAATCTAGTTAGTCCATTTGACCTGCTTTCGCGTCTTTATTGTCATTATTGTTACTTTATGGAGTCTTTTCCAAAGTGCTGAAAACTAGCATCTTTTGTAAGTGCTTAATGCTAAGTGGTCTTTATATTAAGCATCTTCAAGCAACTTGGTGGTTATTTGTTTTCTATAAATGTTGTTTCATTTGTTTGTGTGAGTTCGAGGGGATCTGTGTTCTATGTATTAAGACTGGTTTGAATAGAAATTCATGTTACTTCCTTACTACCAAAGTATTCGTCATATCGTATTATTGTGTTCTGTGCGTCTCTAACTATTTTGACTATTACTATCTCTACTATTTATTGATCTCCCATAATAACCGGCTCTTCTGTGGAATCTAGTAACCCCACATAGCCCGCTTTCGCATTTTTACCCGACTGCGGCGAAGTAAAAAGGAGGGATATGATTTTGACCGGTATGAATGTATGTTCATCTGTTCCCTCATAACTTCAAAACTCCTCATCATAATTTGACAAATCGGGTATCGTTGGCAGCTTCTTGGTCGTCCGCTGGTTATAGGCTATGTGACGTCACATTAAATTTAAAATGTCTCCGTCTAGAGGACATAAAGTAATGAACCAAAAATATCCGGAGTCACACGTAAAATGTTCGATTTATGCCCTAACACGTGTGACTCCGGATTTTTAATTTGTCTGTGATGTCTTGTTTATACCTTTTTAGTTGGCTTTTATGTATTGATTGGGTTTTAGTTTATAATAAGTATTTTCATTATTGTTACTTTTTGCAACGCGGTTTGCAAAGTGATGAAAAGTAGTATCCTTTTTATCAAGAAGTGTATACTAAAATGTAATCTGACTGAATCTGATAATAAACACCTGCTTAAGTAATCATAATAACTTGTCCAGGATTCTACTTGATCCCATTTAAATTCACTTAAGCAGCTTTTTTTACTTCAACAAAAAGCGAGCCCACCTGTTACCTATCAGAGCTTATCTATAAATCATTGATATGCGTAACTACCATTTTATATTCAGTTCAAGTGATGTTTTATTACTCGTAATTATTCTGCAATGTTTGTCAGGAAATTACTGAGTACTCTTGACCAGTTATGATCCATTACATTTTATTAATAATAGTTTCAATAATAGCAAAATGTGATTAAAGAAGCATGACTCAGCATTAGCAAATTGATCTCGTTACTTGAAATAAATAGGCAATGTTTAACCGCATTCTGCCGTCAAATGTTAATAGATTTTCGTTTTTTCAGTTGCACTTGATACTCGAATCTGTAATTGAAAGAAGTTAGCGGACAAAGAAGTGCCTAATAGTCAAAATATAAAACTGCGCACGCGCCATTTCGATAGACTATCTACTATAGGATAAACGTCAATATTCTATACAAAACTTTCAATACAATAAGTGTTTTTGTTACACCCGACTTGCAACACTCCGTAATACAATATTTGTTTCGCATGGAATTTCAAGCGAAAGTATTCCGAGCGAAAACAAGCCTGAAGACATAGATTATAGAAAGTATGTAATAGAAACGTTCTAGACATTAAAGTAAATGTAGACAATAAAATAAGAAGCGGCAACGTAATGAGATGAAGTGGAACACCATCACAAGTATTCAGTATTTCGCAGTTTTTGCATAGAGAAAGAAAAAACTAAGTTGTGAAAGCAAAGTCTGCCTTGAAGCGATTTTGATTCATGACTGAAATCATCGTTGTTTTTTTTTCATGATTTTTTAGAGATATTAAAGACTTGCTACGATTCTTAGTTCTTACATTCTCCTTTTGCTTCGTTTACGTTCATACATCTAGTCATACACTCACGCGCCGGTTGCGAGTACTACGCACCTGACCTTTCTGAAGCATATCACCAATAGGTATAGTCCTCCTTGGTCCTCTGGGCGTCCCGTCCCGGCATTTCCACTCACATCTGCCTCGGTGACGTTCTGTAGTTTCTGCCTACCCCATGGGAAGAAGGCGTGTGTATGTATCTAATAAAGACTTGGTCTTCAATTAAAATACCAGTAATCTCAACACTGATGGCATTGTTAAAGCCAGAACGACACATGAACTCATCTGTCCAAACGACTCGTGTGCGCAATTACCTAATTGATTTATTAGCACCACAGACAATCTACTATAACTTTTTAACATCAAACTGCTCTCTGTAGATAACATAATGTTTAAAGAGTCGTATCCAAGGAGGTTCAACAGCTTCGACCTAAATATTGAGTGCTCATTTATTTCATATCTAAGATACTTACGCGTTTATTTTGATATCAGCTTCCGTATTTTTTATTCGGCCAATGGGAGCGGTTTTTGACAAATATTGGTTGCGTATTCGCAAATATTTGGCGATACCTAAGGCGATTTGATATCTTACTGTCGCTAAATAAATACAGTAGTTTAAATACATTTACACGCGATAGTCTATATCTAGGCTAGCATTTGAGGAACGCATGATACCTAGTAGGTACTTGGATATCTGTAGGTAACAGTTTTTTTTTTAACCTACCTCAATAAATGTTAATATCAGAATTTCACAGAGAGCTGCAATGACAATACGGAATCAAAAGATGGAATAGAACCATAAATAAAAGAAGAATAAGGTGAAATGCGACTTTTTCGGAGAGACGAAGACCAGCAAATTACATACGCAATCAAAGGAAATGCCTTTCATTTCGACAATTCAACAAATTTATGAGAGTCAAAATGGCGGGTGTACCATAGCGAATCAAATTATACCAATTACCAAACAAATGTACCTAAAATGTACTATTTTGTACCTAGCTCCAAAAAATCTGTACCTCCTTCAGAATGAAATTATTTCGAAATTAAGGTACACCCGCCATATTGACATCAAGATGGCGGGTGTACTATAATATTTTATTATTTAACCATTACTCATAAAATATAATTACACAAAAAAATTGTACCTAAAATGTACCTCAAGTAAATAGAAACACACATTTGATCAGTGGCCGTCAGGCAAGCAAGCTAACTAACTAACTTGGTGGGTGGGGCCCCTAGGCCAGTGCCTTGTGTGCCTAGGCGGTAATCCGGGCCTGCGCCTAAAGCACATAGTTTATCGATTATGATAAATGTTGAATACTTTTTTGATGTACATAATGCTTGGTTGACGGCGTTTTTAAGGGTCTTGTTGTCACATCCTGTCCCCTAATTACGTAATGCACGATCAATTTTAAATTGAAACCAATAGAAAAAGATTGCTAGTCCATTGCTTCATAAGTTCGACAAAATAAATTGAGCAGATTTTTTTTTCGAACTTATGAAGCATTGGATTAGCAATTTGTTTCAATTTATTTCAATTTAATATTGATAGTGCATTACGTAATTAGGGTGCTGTACTATATCAATATATCATGATAATTATCGTGTTTTCTTATCCACAAGACACGGTTGTTTTATTTCTCAGGAACTATCCCACTGATCAAGTATGTGTTTCTATTTACTTGAGGTACTTTTTAGGTACAATTTTTTAGCGTAATTACATTTTATGAGTAATGGTTAAATATTAAAATATTATAGTACACCCGCCATCTTGATGTCAATATGGCGGGTGTACCTTAATTTCGAAATAATTTCGTTCTGAAGGAGGTACAGATTTTTTGGAGCTAGGTACAAAATAGTACATTTTAGGTACATTTGTTTGGTAATTGGTATAATTTGATTCGCTATGGTACACCCGCCATTTTGACTCTCATAACAAATTTCATTGCATTATTTACGTTGTCGAACAGACGAACTATTCAAACATATGAAGCAATGGGTTAGGAATTTCCTTCAAAATCCATCACATTATGATAGAAATTGTGTTACACAATTGGGGTGACGGCGGTGACGTGTAAGGTGACAATAGCATAATCAGTCTATAATGTTCCCTCTGCTGTTGCGGTTTCCTCACGATGTTTTTCTTCTCCGTTTTGAGAGCAGTGGTATTTACACAAATTTAAGCACCCGCCTGGGTTAGAACCCATGATATACAACTCTCAAGTCGAGGCCCGTTACCGCTGAGCCACTACTGTTCTAGCTTCTAAATGTCATCATCATTGTCCTGCCCTTATCCCAATTTATCTGAGGTCGGTGCAACATGTCTTTTTCTTCCATACTTCTCTATTAGTCGTCATCGCGGTAGTCACCCCCTTTCTAGCCATATCATCTTTCACACAGTTCATCCATCGTTTCTTTGGTCTTCCCCTACTATAATAGCCATCGACATTCATACTTTCCTTCAAAACTTACCTCACGATATTTTACTCATTCCTCCGCATCACATGCCCATACCATGCCAACCGATGAAAATTAGTAGATAAATGTAATAGATATACATACGACTTTTGCAGAAGCTACAACATGCTTCTGCAAAAGTCGTCATATCCTACCAATATATCTTCGCAATCTACGACAAAAGTGGTGCACTATACAAAATATTAATTATTATCAATACAAAACCGGTCACACAATTGCAACATTCATCAAATTCCGTGTACAATACAACTGCTCTTTGTACTATCTAATCAAAAGTGCTTCATGTTTATAGCACTACAAACAATGAAATAACAAAGCCACCGCAATAATATACTAGATACCGCTATATTTAAACTGGACGGATAGTAATGATCATATTTGAAGTAGTACTACGCACTTTCTAGTACTTCTAGGATTTCTGACGTCTGCGGAATACCTTAAAAGTCTGAATTTACCATTAAGGCCGTATTATCGACGGCAGCGGGCAGCGGGGCGGGCGGCAGCGGCGCGAGAGGGGTGCGTTCAAATGCAGTTTTATATACGTATAGAATAGAACTGTTCTCGATGGCATTGGCAGCGATGCGGAGCGCGAGAACAGTTCCATATAAAACTTCAAGACTACCTGCCTTGTTGGTCTCAAAAATGTCCCGGTCTGCATACTCTGTACGTAAACGTATGCAGTAGGACAGAGGAAGTTGCACTAAAACCCAATTTAGGAGTAAATGGCTTTTGCCTGCGGCTTCGTCCGCGCGGATGTCGGAACTTGTGAATGTACTACCGGGATTAAACTGTTTGTGTGCCAAATTTTATACAAATCCGTTCAGCCGTTTTTGCTCTAATCCGGAACATACATCCAGACAAACGGAAAAAATCTAAAAACTATATTTTCGGCATCAGACTCATTCCTCGTAGCAATGACGTTATTTTTCAAAAATATTCAATGTGCAGTTTTGACTTCGTTACTATTTTATTATAATACGTATGGACTAAACCGCCCCGACTGCCCGTGACTTCATCCGCGTGAAATTTCGGCCCCGACCGGCTGCGTGCCGCGTCATATCACATCGCCGCGCAATAACTTCGTTTTCGCGTAGCGTTCTTTCTAACTTTTCTTCTTCTTGCTCGGCTCCTAAGGGTCATAGCGTGAGTTTGAATGGAATTACCCATTCTTTATTATTTGTATACAGATTTAATGAGAAATAATTTTTAGGGTTCCCTGCCCGAATGATGCCAAACGGAACCCTATTACTAAGCCTCCGCCACCGTCCGTCCGTCTGTCAGCGGGCTGTTTATCATATGTACCGTAATAGGTAGACCGTCGAAATTTCTGATAAACAAAGTTAATAATTCCCCATACATAAGACGTGTCTTTTTTGGCGTTTTTTTTGGATTTTTTTTCTGTAGAGAAAATTTTATGAAATCGTGTTTTCGGCTAACATTAATCCTCAACTTTAACATTTATATTCATTTCAAAATTAATGCAGCAGTAGTTTCGATATAACGGCGGATCTTGCTAAGCTATTTGACGTCCAGTAGGCCCTTAATACAGTACGGAACCCTACGTGTGCGAGTCCGGTTTTTTTACCATATTGAAGTGAATAAGCTTAGTTTATAAGGGGAAACTGAATAGACTGCATCAAGAAACGTCTTTTTTTTCTAAAAAAATTGGCGCCAAGCAGGGCCAATTTTTCAATCGTCAGATAACTTTTATTTGATGAATAAATTAATATGGCGGTATGACAGCATTTGTATAGAAAATATGTAAAACTGTCATATTTATTCTGCAGATAAAAGATAACTGACTATTGAAAAATCAGCCAGAACTACCATTTTTTTTTTTAATAGTGTTAAATTAATATTGTACGGATTCGCACTTGGCCGGATTTTGATTTCTTCTTAACCGACTACGGCAAAGCCAAAGGATGGTTAAACTTTTTATTGATATGCACCTCTTTAATATGAACTTCAGCTATCTAAGTGTAAATTGTTGACTCAACATATATAATCAATTTTAAAACGTTTAGGATTAATATCGATAAAAAGTTGTGTACCGAAATCGACCTAGATCGATACCGACGTCAAGTGTAATGTTTATTTATATAGTAGGCGTAACTTCTTAACAGATAAGTCGACGAGTATTATCTAAATAAGTAACGTAGGTACCTACTGTGAAGGAAAGTTATGATAACGTGGTTGAATAATAAAAAATATCTGAAACAGGATGATCTAAATTCAGTTTTATATTGCCTACAACGGTATCAAGACTATAAAGTAAAAAAAAACGCCTTCCCAAAAATGCGAGAATCAATCGTACAGTCAAAGAGGATTTCCTAAATTCGTCCCGTCACTTACAAGTGTGGCATAGTTCCTAAAGGCTCTCGAACACTGGCAAGACACGATAGCGCGACGCGACTCTAGTAGAATATTTTCTATGAAAACCTCTTGGAAATTGTTCTACCAGAATAGCGTCGCACCGCGTCGGCGTCGTCGGCCGTAGGCGTCGCGTCGCGCCTGTCTGCGGAAGCCTTACTTTTCTAGGAATTGTTTTATATTAATAAAATTATCCGACTATTGTTACCCTATGTATTATTAATTATTATGGATCATAGTATCATGTATCTGTGCTATGGTTGTACGTAATGAATGAATAAACAAATCAGAGACTGCGCTGTTTATCATCGTCTACATCCTGTATTCTACAATATCTAATGTCCTAATGCATCATTTCTCAGTTCTATATATACATATATACATAATATTTGTATGCCTCGTTGGTTTAGTGGCCACAAGCGCTATTGCTGACCTTAAGGTAAGGACCTTATTGAGTTAATTTCCATCTGGAATTTCTCAAAAGCAGGCCGGAGCATGGCTTTGTGCCCGGTTGATGGCAATAGGCCCCCAATTACATGGGACTTAAACATAATTGGCGAAATGCTGTCGTACTTTAGGTAAAGTACAACTCTGCCTAACCCAACACAGGCGTGATTTAATGTTATGTATTTATGTACCTATATGCTAAACAATTTTCATTATCATCACACATCATTTTGCATTCAGAATCTTATCTCCAATTGCGTAAAACACAGATTGCACAAATTATCTCAAAGCCAACACATTTTTAATGAAGAAGCACGTATTATCGATTACCTACGCTTTTAATATCGATATTGTTTAAAGTGTTCATACAATAGATAAACGGAAACCTAAAGAGTATGTGCTACGTGCTGGTCCGCATGTTAGCAGTCGCCGTATCAAATACATGAGCATAACTTGAAACATAAGCACATAAGTGTTATAGAGTGTGTTGGAGGGAACAATGGCTCCTCAGAAGGGTTGTGTTGTATTGCCAGCGCAAACAAGAAAGCTACTGTTTCTCAGAATATGTACGCGCAACCGTTGAACTCGCTAGTGATGTGGCGAAGGCTTAGCCGCCAGTTGACATAAGCAGGATTTATTGGTTCTTAAGATTAGAAACGCCGTTAACTCAGTGGGTTGGAAATTAAATAAGCTCTTTCCTGTTTAAAATAACTGCTTAGCAGGCTTATAATAATAAAGAAAGGAGGTATTTCTAAGTCATTAGGAATGTTTACAGTAGTAAGAAAAATAATGTTTGGCTTCACTGTGTGTGTTTTCGATTATCCCAAAATCAACATGACATGTCTACACGCCCTACCTAACTACCTAATAGCTTGAGTTCAATACACAGCCTGTACATTCCTTTGTTCTCATCCTGTATAACCCGTCTGGTATAATCAGAACAGGCACTTTAGCCCAGCTTGACGTTTTAATGAAGTACTCGACTAAAAATAAAGGCACGTCGCATCACTACCCACCATATCAGTACTTCAGAGTGGAAATCACGCGCACCACGCACAGGTAATAAAAAAATATAATTATGTAAGGCAAAGGACCATACTTATACGGCCTTAACTGGTGTTTGTTGGCGGAAATTAGTTATGGCACGATTTTAAAACGGACCTTTTTGTGGCCCTTGTAATTGAATTTTAAATAAATTACTTTGTAAGTTAATACAGAGAAGCCAAAAGACATGCATTTAAGTTTTATTTTAACATCATTGTAAATGTCTTATTGTTCTTCATTCACAAGACAACCTCTTTTGTTTGACAAAACAAGATCGATGGTCAATAAGTCTTACTTTGTCCACATGGGCCATCTTGAGGCCTGGCCTGGGGACTCTGAGAGACCACTCAGAAAAAAATGACGTTGGCAATGGCACAATCGGTGGAATTAAGAATGATGGTGCTTTTTTTACCTAGCTACCAAGCTTGTCTAAAATGTGGCAGTCTCAAGGGCTCAAGGGGAAGCGACATAAGTAATGCACCTAAGTACAATCTTAATAAAATTTTAATGAGAAAGTAAGTCGATTTTATTTATTGATTTTATCATCGAGTCCAGCCCATCGCAATGCAATTCAGTTTCGAGGATACTACCTATAGTAGAGTCCGGGCCACTACTGAAGTCCGGTGGAAAATTGTGGAACTACATTATTTTTAATGCAATGTGATGCAACAACGTAGACACTAGCGCCGCATCAATCGGACTTCAGTGGTGGCGCGGACCCTTAACTTGATGTTTATGCCTAACATTTATCTTACAATAGTATTTCCAAGACCTACTACGAAGGTCAGCATGTTCTAAAATAACTAGTAGTTTGATCATTAGCAAATGTTCCAGCCAGTTCCATCATCAGATAACATTATGGAATTTCTGGTTTTACGCGGTGCTAGTGGCATCTGACATTCTGACCTCTACGGCCCATAAACAAACCTGGTTTTCGCACTATGATCTTATCACCGTTAACAAACAGGTGGATGATGCTTCTATCATTTTCATCGTATAAGCAACCATAATTCATTTTCTTTGTGTCACTTTTAGGGTCAGCTATGAAACCGCCATGATGGCCAATAAAATTAGCTCCAGAACAGTGCAAATAATAGTAGGTATTTATAAACTCTTCAAAAAAAATATTACGATTTACAACGACCACGATGGCTTCCTCAAGAATTCTAGAGAAGTAGCACAACATCGAAAGAAGTGGAAGGAATGGGGGGAAGGCGTCTGCCCAGGGATGGGACAGTTTTTTTTTTGTTACATTTCTATGGGAACCCTTTCTGTTGTTGACAATAACAGCATTATAGTCATGCCTTTCCATACAAAATAAATCACACAATACAGTCATGCACTAACAATGTACACGTGTTTAGAGAGTTTCCACCAACGAAGTATGCACAAAACGGGCGTGATTATGGCTCATAAACAAACCAAACAAAGGTAGCTTAACTTTTACTATCATAGTTACTAGAACTACGATCTCCTTGTCATCACATTCATGCATATTTTCACACGTTACAAGTACAATAACATACGATAGAAAATTATTACGCATTTCTTACGGAAGAGAGTTCTGCGGGTTGGTAGATGGCACATATGTCTCCGAATTTTTGGTTCTAGGACATGCCGGTTTCCTTACGATGTTTCCCTTCACCGTTTTGAGAGCAGTGGTGATGAAATTATTTACACATAGTTAAGCACCCGGCTGGGTTGGGAACTTGGGACCCACGACCTATAACTCGTATGTAAGTCGAGGCCATTACCATCCACCACACTCTGCTCTTAGAATGAATGATCCCATTGTAAAATAAAACATGTTTTAAAATCTGTAACATTCGATAAGGTGCTTCTGTCCGTGGTTGTTATTTTGGGTCACAAGCCCAAAAAAGGTTTAAAATAAAAAGGTTGGACTTAAGCATTGGATAATATCAGATATCAGTGATATAAATAAAGCTAACGGAGGAGCAGAGGACTTCACTCTTGTTTCATCTGATACTTAAAATACAGTCACAACTGGTTAGACGGGTTGTAGACCCAACAATAACGTTGGGTGAAACTTGGGATAGGGCTAGGATTATTGAGATGCAAAACGATTATTTTTCTGTTCGATTCGATCCTTACAGCGTAAAATCTTTCAAAACATTACATCTGGGCAGTTATATTGCAATTACCTACTCTAATATGGGTGAACTTTTTGCCTTTAACTGACGGACTCCTTAGTACTAAAATAGGAATTTCTAAAAGAAAAATCCAAATAACACTGCCCGACCCGGGGATCGTACTAAGAGCCAAGAAGGTTTTAGTAACTAGCGAGTAAGTGTGTAAAAACTTGGGTACTCAACCGACGACCACCCGACATTATCCCTGAATTCTAATCTCTTATCAGCGCGTCTTACTGGCCTCTGACATTCCTACCAACAACAAAACTACGGGCATATCTTTAATTAGAAATACCCACATCACTTTTTAAAACTAACGGTTTGATGGTTTCCTTCCTACACGCAGTCAGACAATGGCTTCGTTTGAGTTAATTGATTACAATCAAAGCATAGTATCAATATGTTTGGCCCACATTGTATTGCGACACCGCGGTAATGAATCAGCGTCATTGAGCAGACAATTTGCATTTATTGGTGCTATCTCCTTAAATTAATGGTTCGTTCAGTTTTGGCCACACTACGCTCGCGTGCTCTGTAGTTAAAACATGTCAAGGATTCGAGATATCTTATTCTTGTCTTTAAATCTGCACCATATAGCCTGAAATGTGATGAAATGATTTGTTGTCGTTGAAAAATCTGTGAGGAATCTCGTCATAGCATTTTTAGACGCACACTATGCTACTTGAATTGCATATAGCTTGGTTTTCTTACTTCGTTTTCGTTACATGTGCAATCTGCATCGGTTTTACTGGTGGTAGTTTGAGATTGAGAGGCGGTTAAAGCCGTGCGAGCCCGATGACGAATACCTTTCAATTCTCGTGGGTTTCAGCTGTCAAGATTTGAGTTGACAAGAAAACCACTGAGCCCACAAGCTGACTACTTGTTAGAAAATCGTCTGGTAAGATTTTGCATATTATGATGGTTCTCATAGTTTTCAGTATAGACTTACAGCTCAAATTTTCAAGATGGTGGTGAGCCTTCGCATGATTCACGTCACGGTCCATGAGGTTTTTGGCAGAGCTCTCAAGGACTTAGGCTCGCGAGAAAAAATCAGCGAATTTTCCATTATTTTTTCGTTCAATAATTGGTACTTCTTAAATAACTTTCTAGGTGCCTACACTGTCTCCATCGAGTAATATTAAGCAGGAAACAGATCCCATATATTAGTTTTTGCACATCAAGTTTTGAAGTCTCCTATTGACCCAGAACTTGACAGATCACTAAAATATTGCCTGAGGTAATATTTTACGCAGAATTTATGATTAAAACGGTAAATTATATTGATAGCTACCTACCTTCCTTGGTAGGTGTGGCTACGAATCTTTCTCAAGAAGTTATAAATCGTTATTTTTTTTATTATTATGTTACATCAGTTATTATCGGGTAGGTAGGTTAGTTATCCAGCTAGAAATCTGACATTAATTATTTTTTATTATGCAGGATAATCAAAAGCTTTTTTTATTGGATAAATTTAAATTACCCCTTGGTTCAGCAGCCGCAATCGCTGAGATCGTGGTCCTGGGTTAGATCTCCGGGTCGGGCAGTGCTATTGGGTTTAGGAAGTTTTCAATCAATGCGTTTAGGCTATAAAGTACTATATACAGGGTAATTAGGTACAATAACTAGCGGCATGCGGGTGTCAGTATTAAAAGGTACTCTGCTTACCCTATCGGGAAATACAGTACCTACACATTTCATCAACCGGGCGCAAATCTAGACTCCGGCCTGCTACTGAGAAATTCCAGATGGCAAACCCAATAACACTTTGCCCGGCCCGGGAATCGAACCCAGGTTCTCATGCTCAGCAGGAGCACTTGCGACCACTAGACCATCAAGGCAGTCGGCGTAATGTTATGTTATTATTATTCCGTAGGTACCTAGTTACCTACCTAAGTACCCAGATGGGAAACCGCACTATCATGATTTCAAGTAGGGAAGTATAGTTATATTATCGCTTGACTAATGACAGGTTTATAATTACATACGATCAGCCATAATAACCTTGTGTCCTCTTGTATGAAAATTTATAATTGAATAGGGTTAATAATATCAAATAATAATGAGTTAATTGAATAATTGCACAGCAGAGCTAATTGGTAGGTATTTATAATTTAATTAAGTAGGTAGTCAGGTTACTTTAAATACAGGTGTACCAAATACCAATACAGTAAAATATTTCACCTGTTGCTTTATTTACGCAAGACACCGCTAGCCTAGGGACAACTATTATCAACTACAGGTTTGGCAAACACAGAACAGCTTTATATTTTGCGTAGGCTAAACACCATAAACGAAACTTCTTGCACGTAGGCATAATACCGCGAATTTCGCAACCCCAACCCAACACCGCCTTGCACGGAGCAAAGCACGTTCTAAAAAAAAAACTTTAAAAAAACTTGCCGAACTTTCCTCGCAGTGTACAAGCATAAATAAAAAAGCGCATCACGGCATGGCATCACCAAAACTGACTCGACGACCGAAAAAATAAAGTTGTAAGTTACGAAACAAGAAGTAAAACTTTTTTCTTACCATAAATGCTATGTAGGTGAGGTCGTAACAATATTCACGTTCCAATACAAGCGAACGAAACCCATTCTCGTCCAGGCTTTCCAGTTTAGAACATTGTTTAATTCATCACTTTTTGTTCCGAACGCACAGTGTAACTTGTCCCGATCACTGTTTATTATTATTTGTTGACACAAAACGAGGTTATTGCCGTTTGCTCTAACATCTGGACCTCAGTCGACAGAGATTTCACTAGACGCAGTAACTAACAAGTTTTCTTTTACATCAAACGCAACTATAGAGGAGAAACGAATACCTAAGATCACAGTTATTAACAAGGATTAAAACACTAGCAGGTAAACGGTGGGCATAGAAGCAAGTGGCCGTCTGTATACGAAAGAAAAAAAAACAAAAGTTTACAACACCGCACACAACTTCCACGTTCAGCGCCGCGTCACAGTGTGAGTGAATGGAGATACCGAGATACCATACAAACAATATGCAACGCACGCGTGCGCGCGCTCTGTCTCAGGTAAGTATTGCCAGTACGATAATGGAAATTTACCAATTATTTTGTTTTTCATAGTATACAAACAATACCTAGGTACTCATATCCATTCAGATCGGAAAGTTAATAATTTTTAAAATTGTATGTAAGAATAAAAGTTTATTAAGGCTTTTTTTTATTAAAAATAATAATAGGAAAACATGGTCTGGAAAGTAATAATAAAACATATTAGAATTTAATCATGTCTCTTAAAAACCAAAACTATATTCAGAATGCCATATCATGCCAAATTGGCTCCCGTTTCCCTGTGTCTAGTCAACGTGTAGGTACTAAATTACTTACATTATTTTATTTTCAGTTCGAAGTTTTTACAAATTCTTCCGACATTACCTATGTTTAGTTTTTTATTTGTATGTCGTTCTTGAACCGGATTGCACACACCTTCGTAACTAAATAGCGTGACAGTTCGATATAATTTATTGTTTTACACAAATACCCTCTTGCAAATTTTAGAGTTATTTACGAATAAATAAACATTGTTGTATTTCTAAAATTAATTACTCATTTTCATATGAAAAACCAACACCCCCACACCCACACTCATACCCGTTGCATGGGCAAAACTTAATCTCCTGGCAACACAAACACCCAGCGAACGAAGCACACTCACACTTTGAATGCCGCCCGCTGATTGGCCAAGAAGTTGTCGAGCGTTTGCCTCCGCCCGCGCAGCAACGTCCTTGCGCGCACGGGC
Source organism: Eupsilia transversa (assembly GCA_914767815.1). NCBI lineage: Eukaryota > Metazoa > Arthropoda > Insecta > Lepidoptera > Noctuidae > Eupsilia > Eupsilia transversa. Next base: position 5,745,472 of record OU611893.1, on the reverse strand, counting down.
CACCGACCGCAGCTTGTTGCTCCAAGCAATGCTTACTTGAAACTTAGCAGGTAGATACAACCTTATACTTTTATTATATTCATCCGTTATTATATATATTATTATCTTCCCAAAATGTAGTGCATGCTGTGCTTTTCTATATGTAATGAGACGCTTAGAGTTAAGTTTGCTATGTATAAATTATAAAGTAGGTAAATAGTGTAGGTACCTACTTACTCATTGTTGAAGACCCTAATAACAATAATAAAATAATAAATAAATCCTCATTCCACTGAGCTTTACCACATTATCTGTCCGATATTTTTTTCCTGCTGAAGTGACTATTATGTGGAACTATTTACCTATATTTAAGACCTTTAATGTACCAAAATGCAAAATAACGATATTATCCGATTCTATTCCACTGAGTTTTACCACAAAATCTGTCTGTTCTCAATAAATAATGGGTATAAATTGTGATAAGTGCTTTATATGTAAGTAGACTAGGAGTTGTAGGAAATACATTATTGTAAACGTATGTTCATGAATATTTATTATACTTAAACGAGAACAAGACATTTATCATAAAAGTTCTGGGAAATAAGCTTTGCTTCAAAGCTCCGAGCTACTTACGTACAGCCGGTCTATTCTGTAAACATCTCACCGTGAAAATAAGGTGAAGTGAGCTTGAGGGGAGCTGTCAAATTGTGCCAATCCCTGTGGAATGACGGTCACTTCACCTGAGTTTTCACGGTGAGTTTTTTACAGAATAGAACGACAGAACCTTGATTTCCTCCAAACTTTATTTTTACCTTATTATCTTTCTTTTTTATACTACCTCGGTGGTCTAGTCGTCGCAAGCGCTACTGTTAAGCATGAGGTCCTGGGTTCGATTCCCAGGTCGGGCAAGGTGTTATCGAGTTTTTCTATCAGGAAGTTCTCAGTAGTAGCCCGGATTCTGGATTTGTGCCCGATTGATGGCAATAGCCTCGCCGCCTGTTACATGGGACTTTAACATAACTGGTGGTGAACCTCTGCCTAACCCTTCGAAGAATATAGGTGTGATGTTATGTATTATTTAAAGTCTCAGTACTGTAGCCTACATGGTTTGTGACATAAGATTATGAGATAAACGTTAAATATTACGAATTTAGAATCGATCAGAATAGATGAAAAGTTCAGAGAGTCGCCCTACGGGCCGTCATGCGGAAGCAAGAACAAAATATTAGAATGTAAAACCGTAGCTTTAGTTCTAGAAATAAATAGCCCCCATATTCCTCGAACAAGCGTTTTATTCATCCTGGTACAGTCGGCTCTCCAGTCGAGAGCCGACTGTGCCCGCGCGGTACTGTAGACTCGTCGAGAGTCTCGACGAGTCTACAGTACCATAAGAGTGAAGCCACACTGCTCCGTTGCGTTGCGTCGTCGCAGCGTGAATGCAGCAAGGCACTTGAATCAGGATCCCAAACCGGAATATTCAATAAGGGTATTTTATCGGTTACAACATTTCTATTTTTAACCGACTTCCCAAAAAGGAGGAGGTTATCACAGGTATTTTTGAAGGTTATCTACCTTAAATTAAATACAACCAGTATTAATACCGGTTACCGAAATAAAAATTACCTCTATCTTACACGTGCCGTCGGCATAAGTTACCCAGATAGCGGTAACCTTAGTCGTACGAGTAATCAAAATTCTACGATACCTGTACCGTAATTTATAAAGGTTTTCGATCTATGACTTGAATGCGTCCAAATCTAGCGCTACGCAACGCAACGGAGCAGTGTGGCTTATCACTCTTATTGTGGCCTAAGTCTACTAATTTATAAACGTCACAATGGTGTCTCAATGGTGAGTTTTTGACAGACTTGCCATACAAAAACTGTCAAAAACTCACCATTGAGAGACCATTGTAACGTTTATAAATTAGTAGACTTAGGCCCCGGTTATGTTACCTTCATAGAAATTCTATGTAAGTAAGTAATTATTTCAACAGATCCTCAAGTATTCTTTATGTGGGTGGCAAGTACTTACAAGTCATATAGGGTCACTTAAAAACTTATTTAGGCACCATATTACCGAGCTTAAATATACCGTAAATATGTAAATTGACATTACATTGGAGACAAGTATACGGCCCTTATTTGATATGTTAATATTTTATTATTTTGTACATACGTAGGTCGTAGTAACCTTAAACGAATATTTTTTTGTAAACATTTTTAAATAAGTATTGATAACATAATCGTTAAGTCAAATGAGATGTCGCCAAGTACATAATTATATTATATTAAATGTCTGACGTTTAAATGAAACTTTATTCATGTAAAGTAAGTATTTATTTTTGACTCATCAATTTATCATAACAGGCCTAGTGCCTTCCACATAGAATCTACCCATAATGCTGAACATTGGTCTGCCCTAACTTCCAACTAGAGTTGTCCATTATCTATACCTACATAATAAAGCTGAAGAGGGTCGAAGGTCTGTACATGGAAGATATTAAAAAAAAGTTGGCTGTCAACCAACAGTTTTTTTTAGAATTTTTGTCTGTTTGTCTGTTGACCGTGTATCACTCCGGAACTAGGTACATACCAGTCGGATATTTGAAAAAATCTTTTTGTATTTTATAGCCCAATTCTTGAGGAAGGTTATAGGCTATGTAACATCACGCTACGGCCCTTAATAGCCGAGCAAAACGAAAAGAAGTCAGAAAGAACGCTAAGTGAAAACGAAGCAATAGCGCGGGCGGGCGATGGGATGCGACGCGGTCGGCCGGGGGCCGAAATTTAACGCGGACAAAGTCGCGGGCAGAAGCTAGTAGCCTGTAATATTAGAGGCCTAAATACTATATTTCTAATAAAAAATATACTTAGTACTTAGGCGAATTTTATACATATATGCTTTTGTTTTGTGCCTCATGTTGATGACTGTACTTAGCAACGACTAATGACGGAGAGCCGAGATGGGAATTTTTCATAAAGATGATAAATTAATTCATGGGTGCCTAGATGGGAAGGTGCCGAGATGGGACTAAACCATTCTAAGCAGGGCCAGAATTTGGTATGGGTCCAAAAAATCACGTCGTGATAGTTTCGCTAGCGTATTTAAATGACCTTGTTTAGCCTAGCAAATTCTGTGTAAAAAAAACTAAGTAAAACAGAACTTAGTCACTATAATTATCTTAAAAAATTAAAACCTTTCCTTATTGTTTGTAATATGATTAGATAAAGATGCTGAGTATCGAGATGATAAACATTGTTTTGCGTAGGCGATACATTCCGTTTGCCGACTTGCACATCTTGCACCATGTGTGTGTGTGTGTGTGCGAAACGATAACACTATTATTTATGTGCTACCATATGTGTATAATGTTGTAAATATAATATGAATATTGTCAGACTGCCTGGAGCGCTTTATTTTGCCTTGACATGTTATTTTATCTCATACTTATTAATTATAAAATATTAATTTGTATAGCATACCCACAGTCACACATTAAGGCCCGCTTGCACCACGTGTATCGCTAAACTTATTAAAAACATCGTTCTGTTTCTTTAAATCATTTGAAGATGACAGAGATAGTATTATGATTTATAATTTTCAATATTTTGAGCGTAACTTAGAGTGACTTTTTGCCGCACGTGGGCCGATGTTGGTCATACATGCGTGGATGGATGGAGGATGTTTGATAATTTCGACAGCTGTTTTTAGGGTTCTGTACCCAAAAGGTGCCAAAAGGAACCCTATTACTAAGCCACCGCTGTGTGCCCGTCCGTCTGTCTGTCAGCGAGCTGTATCTCAAAAACCGTAATAGAAAAAGTAGGTAGGTAGAAAAGGTAGGTAAAAAAAGGCAGTTGAATTTTCACAGATAAAAATAAAATAAAGTAAAAAATTCAAGGAATAAAACCCCCTATGTACAAGAGACGTGTATTTTTCGACGTTTTTTGCTATTGTACGGTTGTATGCATAGATATAAGAAAGAAGTTATTTACATTTCTATGGTTGTATGGAACCCTACGTGTGCGCGTTCGACTCGCACTTGGCTTTAGTTAGTTTTACAGTTTAACAAGTCAAAGGTTCTCACCTTATTTCGCTGTCATCGGATTTATCTCACTCTCCTAAGACGCAGTCTCGTCTACTCCTGATGAATGACATGGGTTCGCTAATAGGAAGTGGTACCAACATTTAAAGAATAAACTTATCTGTCAAAGTTATTTCCCTTCGTATTTTTTTACTGGCGTCAATGCAAATGCAATTTCAAACGCAAATAGATAAACTTAAAGCATTTTTTCAATTAAACCAATTACAGGCACTTTTGAATTATCAAGGAGTCAGTCGGTCAGTCAGATGGCGCTAGTTGCCCATTCCAAAGTGTTGTAAGCAACTTTGGAGAAGACAGGGCAAGGCACAGTCTATGGATGGACACTGCTGTCTTTCAAATCAAAATATTGTAAGTCATCAGTAAGGGATCCGCTTCACAAGTCTTGCCCCTGGGTTTTACTTAGCTTTAGGCAAAAAACTTTTTACTTCCAAAAGCTGTCATGTAAGTATGTCACTGGTTTTGGTATTAAAATTACACAAGATCTTATGTAAATAAATCCCGTGGGCTTAACCAGAATAAATGAGATTTTGCCCATCTTTGTTAACAATCTTCACTATAATTAAGACACCTTGAAAACACGTCTTTTAACACCTACGACTTTTTAATTATTTTATCACTTGCATCGAGCCTCATTAGTGACCATGTCGTGTTATCAATACCTATCAGGTACCGGGCAAGACAGCTTGGCTCCAAAATGTGCAACAAGGCCGTGGCCTCCTCTCTTATCAGTTGAAAACGTTATCAGGCCGTCACAGTCCCCACAAACTTCGATATACAAATTACGAAACCAAGGTTCCTCTTAGCGGGAGATAAGATACGATGTCTGATATCAATCGGTGATGCCATCCACACTAATAATTATTATAAATAAACTAGCTGTTTTCCGCGATCCAGGATGAAAGTAGCCTATGTCCTTCTCCAGGTTATGGTCTACCCATGTGCCAAATTTCATCAAAATTCGTTCAGCTGTTTTATAGTGAAAGCGTCAAAACAAAAAAAAACATTTTCGCAAAAAAAAAAAGTTTGGATTAGGTTGCGAAAGTAACTAAGTCTGTCTGTCTGTCACCATTTCACGCCTAAACCACTGAACCGAGCGTTATGAAATTTGACAGATCGGTAGTCTGGAGAAGAATATAGGCTACATTTCGTCTATTAAAATAAATTAAATACAAAATACTCGCAGACAAAGTCGCAGGCAAGAGCTGTAATAATATTTAATATATTTTAGTTCCAACCTTGCCTCTGATTTAGTAGCGACACTTATTTACATTTTTAGTTTGTTTGTTTATGTAGAAAACGAGGTTTACGAAGCAGACTTAACTAGCTTAACTGGTTATGCGTATTACGTAGTTTAAATAGAACAATATTTGAGAATTAGTGGAGCTAAGAACGTCTTTGTGGCTTTGGATTGAACGGATTATGTTATTAACTAAAGCCTAGTACCTATAACCTATATAGGTACTTAAAGAACTTTTGCAGGAATGCAGAGATTTGTACAGAAGTTCCACTGCAGCGCAAATGCCTCCCATTCCTTTTTCCTCTCAACTCGATCCCGAGCCAATATGGACCAATCCCTCTTATAAGTGTCAAGTTCGTCCCCGCCGCCGGGGGGTTTACTTTCAAGTTCGTCAGCGAAGATACGGGCTCATCTGAAAGTAGTTGATAGGTACGTCAAAAAAAGTTTCAAATTCAATTTTTCGAAAGGGCAAGTACATACCGGTAGTAGGTAGGTAGTACGAGAACAACTGTCAAATCGTGTAGAGTTATTCATTCTTCAAAGCTTCGTGTGATACGAAGTAGGAAACGCCTGCGCATTTCGTGCTTAGGGGAACACACGCTGGGTCTTCAGCGATGCCGTTGGACGGTTTCAAAAACCCATGTTGTGGTGGTTTTAGCCCACAATGCATCCGACATGCGGCAAACGTGCTCGGCCCAGTCCCATTTGAGCTTAGAGCTTTTTGGGTGACGTCTGTGATTTGTGTTTTAGAGCTCAGTATCGTGTTCCGTATATTATAGGTAAGTCGAACTCCGAGCAGAAATAAAAAAATTAAAAGCTGGATATTCTGAACAGTTCAGAAAATTTCGGTATTATTATTTTCAAGAATTTTAACACTTCCACTTGGATTTTTCAACCCTGTGAACATAATTTAATATTTTCGATGTAACGAGTTCAAATCTGGCCGGAAGATGCCTTGCCTGGCAAAGGCATCTTCCAGCCAGATTTGAACGTCGATTTCGTGCTTAGGGGAACACACCCTGGGTCTTCCGCGATGCCGTTGGACGATTTCAAAAACCCATATTGTGGTGGTTTTAGCCCACAATGCATCCGACATGCGGCAAACGTGCCCAGTCCAGTCCCATTTGAGCTTGGAGCTTTTGGGTGACGTCTCTGATTTGTGTTGTTTTAGACCTCAGTATCGTGTTCCGTATATTATCGGTAAGTCGAACTCCGAGCAGAAATAAAAAAATTAAAAGCTGGATATTCTGAACAGTTCAGAAAATTTCGGTATTATTATTTTCAAGAATTTTAACACTTCCACTTGGATTTTTCAACCCTGTGAACATAATTTAATATTTTCGATGTAACGAGTTCAAATCTGGCCGGAAGATGCCTTGCCTGGCAAAGGCATCTTCCAGCCAGATTTGAATTAAAAATGTATTTCTTGAAAATAATTAAAATAGCGAAATTTTCTTAACTGTTCAGAATATCCCAACTTTTAATTTTTTTAATGATAGGTGGACCCCTCATTTGCCTTTGGACCTCTACGTTTGAGACACCCTGTATATCATCGCTGATGTATCCGTAGCTATGGATCCATCATTAATTTAACTGTTCCACGTAAATATGTCACTTAAAAAATAAAGCGTCGAGCAACGACCATCTTTCATAAATCATTCATAGCACAAATAATATTTTAAATCATAATACCTAATGCATGTAATAAATCATTTATAACGCACATTAATTGTTTCAGATCACGTCATAGTCACCGGAAGGTATCAAGGTGTCGAAATTCTTAAGTGACAGTACTAACTATAACGGAATTCGATGCGCGTGGGCAGCTTGCTCGAACATGGGCAATACAATATGCACTTGAGAAAAATGCGTATGAAATCTTGTCTTATTTTCATTATTATTGTTTTTTAAAGGCCAGGCTCAGCTATTTCAAGTCAGAGCATTAGCGTCGGGCATAATCGCTGTACCACCAACGACGATTGAGATGTGATACAACCACCTGGCTTTGTTGTGTAATTTTTTCCACAGATTCTTTCTAACTTATATTTTATTTAGGCACATGAATAAAGGGACAATATGTATAAAGACTGCCTCGTTGGTCTAGTGGTCGCAAGCGGTACTGCTGAGAATGAGGTCCTGGGTTCGATTCCCGGATCGGGCAAACTGAGGTAGGGTTTTTTCCATCTGGAATTTCTCAGTAGCAGCCCGGCGGAGTCTGGATTTGTGCCCGATTCATGACAATAGGCCCGCCCCCTATAACATGGGACTCAACATCACGGGCGAAATGTGGGTGTACTATAGGTACACCTCTGCCCAACCCTTTGGAGAAACAAGGCGTGATGTTATACTAAGTAAAGTGACAATAAACTATTCTTTATTTCTGACTTACTTTCTTTCTTCAAATTGTTTAAATCATTTAAAGTTTTTAAGTGATTTTTGTCATTGATGATTGATGAATTGTTTTGGCACATATTTACCAACCTATGTACCTACACAGTACCACTGGTAATCATAATGGTCATCAATGATCAACCTAACATCATCATCATAGTTCAACATACAGTATGTTAAATAACGAAGGGCATTCCCGCTAACCCGCGATAGTACCTATGGCGTCCTTATAAGCAAAAAAATATTACCATTAAAAAAAAGTTTTTTTTGTATACAGGCCTTGGCATTATTGTCCACGATCATAGAAATATCTTATATATCTATGTCCACGATAGAGCTATGCACAACTTTTGGCTTGGTTTGGTAGGTACTTAGATGGCCAAACTGCAGTGTGGTCAAACCCTTGATAACTAAACTTATTCCCACCTACTGTTACGGTGTTAAATGGGGGCACCAAAAGAAAGGCCGTGCTATACACCTTCCTAATCCGTATTATTATTTATTAGAAAATGTAGAAAGTTTGGTATTAAATGGAAATCAACTTTCCTGCTGAGAAAACTTTACACAAAAGATTTTAGACAAAAGATTGTATGTATAATGCCAAGTTTATTACTTTGATAGCAGTAATTAGTCATTAATATTCATAGGCCTTTGCAAAAAAGACTACGTTGTAAGCTATAGTACCTATATGCGGAATGAAATAGCTTCCTCGTGTGTGGCGTTGCAAAGAATAATGCTAAAAATTAACATTTGTGAGGATAAACATGCTACAGCTACAATGGAAGACTAATCAATATCCTTGTCACATAGGTAGCTGCTGTTTTTTGTTTAGATAGAATAATGCATTTGAGTGTTATTGAAATTCGTAGGTACGCAAAGCTTGCTGGGTGAAGCAAGTTTTTGATAAGGTATAGGGTGACCCGTGAAACGAGATTCAAAGCAAAATTTTAGAAACTTTTTGCCAAGGGCTTCTCGAAACACCCATCAATTTATGTTCAGGGATTAGTTATAGTTTAAGAAACTAGGAGTATATGACTAGACCCAACTCAACAATTAGAAACTTTTCTTTTTTCCGTCCTCCGCATACATTCATTAGATTCCTCGAAGCAGTCCACGAAGTCAAAAACACAGGTTGAGGTAAATAAAGCATGATCGTCGAGGAGATAATGATTCCGTGGGGATCGCGAATCAGTGGCCTCACTTGAATTTAAAGGAACACAAGGAGGAGGCTGCAAGGTCAACCATACATCGCGGCAACCCATAACTAACCACTTTGATAACAAAATCCCGTGCACACGATGACCACATTTGTTACCGCCTCTGATTGATGAGCGTAGATAAGCGTTTCTATAGTGGCCCAGCTGAAAGCAAGAATAATCCTTACGGTGGTTAGGCATAGGCTTCCGCGATAGTACCTATTTAAAGAGAATCAGAATCTAGACAGAAGCTTTATTCCTAAGTCCAGATGGACCTAAAATATCAACGATCCATAACTTGAGCTTTTGCAGCTTCATTGTAAGTCCTATGTAGGTACCTCATCGCAATCTACACAGCACATGCTTGTATTTATTTATAAACTCGCCTCGCTCGTGCCACAAAGCCTTACTGAAACACTATCGCAACCGTATGTGTGCCATTTTACTAACAAAGGCAACTTTTATACGAACTTACGTCTCAAGGACCAACCGGTGTGGTCCGATAAAATAAAAACTCTCGACCTACGTAAACCGGCGCCATGTTGACATAATATTTTATATTATTTTACGAGGCAGGGCGCATTGCTCCGATTGTTACATACACGGACTTTATGAGTTTGATTTTGTCACTGTTTATGTCATTATTACACTAAATTGTTTCTGTTATTCATTTTTAAACTTTAAGTGAAATGTTTTTGCAATTTACTTTCTAGATTGTTGCAGGGTTGAATTGTCGCTGAAAGGTTAACGAGGCATAATTCTGTTTTTGAATTTATCAAACAATCAATTTTGTTAATCAGCATGTAGCACTCCGCCGCTGGGCATATTCATTGTTTCTTCAAAGTTGTATAAAATGACTCCGATCATCGATCATCAGCATCTAGGTAGCATAATATGCCTTCTTCCATTTCAAATCTTTTGGCAAAAGCTTCACTATGTTCCAAAAGGCCTGAAAGACACTAGATTTCAATTCAAACATTAACTCTGTGGTTTAAGTAACCGTTTAAGCACTTATTAACCATTCAAAGTAATATTGTGGCTTTGCCCCATAAAATAAAATGGCGCACAGCGAACGTCAAGCAAAAAAAGAAAAAGAAAAAAAAACAATGGGCAACCTTGATACGAGCTTCATACAACGAGGTGGGAACCGATTCTAATGTTAACCTACCTGGAACTGTCTAAATTCGAATTTAGAATAAAAGAACTTACACCCACGGAGTCATAAAATGTCATCCGAAAAATTTGAGGAAGTTGCCAAACATAAAAATAATTCTGTTGGTTTCTTTCGCATCTATGCGATATCGATTTTATGGCTTTTTTACCCACGGTGATTTTAAAATAGAAGAATTATTGTTTCTTACTATTTTTGAACGATAGAGGTTATCTAAGCGCTCTACGGAAAGGGTAAAATACTCAAGTGGATTTTGGCAGTTCTAAGAACCTTGCCACAAATTACGGCTTTAAGAGGGTTTATTCTGAAAGTTGGCAACGTCGCAAATAGATGTCAAATATTTCGCTGTTTTGATTAATTTGATAATATTTCTGTATGGAAATAAAAAATGTGGCTAACTAGCGAACTCGAATATTGATTATGAAATGCAATAATTAATATCGTAACACCGAATAGTTAGTTTTAGATGTAAAAAAAGTATTTGGTAACTTTCCAAATGCCTTTTTTTCACCTAAAACGGGTACAACATCAAATTCAATGTTATAATTGCAATTCATTATTAATATTCTAGTCAATTGGTTAGCCACATTTCTTATTTCCATACAGTATTATTTCCAAATTAATCGAAACAGGTAAATATTTGACAGCTATTTACGACGTTGCCAACTTTTAGGATGCACCCTCTTAAATAGGTGTTAAAATAAAATAAAAAATTGTTAGAGATGATTGATTCTTGTATCTACTTAATAATAAAGCTTGTTGGGCTTTTAGATAACGGGAATTTAAAAAGCAAGCATACTCGTAGAAATAACGTAGCCTTTTCACTATTTAAATTAAGTTGTGGCTGACTAACCACACGAAAAGGTATGTAATTTATCCGTTATCAGCGTCAGCTGCATATCCCTTCTTAATTGTTGTACTTACTTTATCAATGTGCTTAAAGGCGTATCTCCGTTACCAGGAACTGCAAACATCATAATACAACATAAACAATGATCTCACCTACAGTCACGTTACGGCACATTTATCTTGCGCTGACGCAGATGCACACACCGCGGTCTCTTGCGCTTATCTTGACAACCGGTAGGTTGCAAATATATCGGTAGGAACCACCCGCAAGATTTATGTTGAAAAGCAGCATTTTACATGCCTCGACGTGGGAGGCTGGAAGAAAACTTATTGATGAAGACCTCACTGAACTTCAAACTTGAGCTATTCCTCGGTGAACTGGACCAAACACTTATGCCTAGTATAAGTCTAATCCAGCGAATAAATATAAAAATGTTGACAGATTTTCTATACAAAAACTGTCAGACGTCAATTTTATTCCACGTATAAATAAAACATGTCTGGCTTTGGTTCAATCAGCCCTTATATAGGTAAGTATCTAAACGGCGAGCCAAGTAAAATAGGGAAGTAGCAAAAATTAAGATTTTTCCTGTGATTTAGATTATTCTTTACTTTAAAATATTACCTACGTAAGTTAGGTACGTATTATCTAGGTAAAAAATAATTTGGCAATCTCTGCGTATAACAAAACCTTTTTAAACACAAATTATAGCAAACTTTCTATAAGCACATTTTTTGCCACAAAGCGAAAAGTTTCAATAAAAACTTTCAATGGCGGAAGACAGCTGCAATAACATTTTGATGCAAAAAATAAAGTAGGCGAGAAATGGTCAGACAGTAGGTAATTAATTAGACTAGACTTATTTACAGTTCAACTTTCTGTTTCTTACATTTCTTGTTATTGAATTGATTGACTTGATTATTTCTTATTATTCACAAAAAAAAACAAATACCACCAAAACTAGTAGATATAATATAATGATTATATATCTACTATCGACCCGGGTCTGCTTCGCGCAGTGTTTACGACTTGACAAAAAATCGGGATTTCTTTATTATAATAATTATGTAAGTTTATAATTTTGTATATCAATAATATACATTGCCCGGCGGGAACCATTGATGGGCAAGGTAGATGGGAAAAGACCGTATGGCCGGTTACCTAACTGCTGGTCGGACCAAGTAACCTCACTGGACTCTCTGTTACGACCGCCCTGAGAGAAGCGGAGAACCGAGCTAAGTGGAGGAACATCGTACATAAAGCCCCGGAGGCTTTTCAGGGACACGACCTTCATTAATGAAGTATGCGATACAACAGACATCGATATATTTAGCAACTATTCTGCGAACACGACGTGTTGCCACGCCGAATGCTGGTGGGCGTCCAGCACACGGCGTGGCAACACGTCGTGTTCGGGTTCGCGACAAGTCAATTGTCATCCTGAGGATGCCTCATTGAGATGTGAAACGCGTGTCAATTTCTTACAGGTTTTTTTATGACTCTCTAGGAATATGTAAGCGGAATAGTTACTAAATATATCTACGTTTTTTGTATTTTATAATGGATTTCCGCCAAGTCACGCCTGAATCAATTAACTATGAAATATGCGACCAAGAAGAGAAACTTAAACCTTCCGGAATTTCCGGAATTCCCTTAATAATCGGAAAACCGCATCAAAATCAGTTGCGTGTACTTTACAAGAATAACGTCAGGTCACACAGAAAGACAGGAAAACCACATTTTATAACTAGCGACCAGCTCCTGCTTCGCACGGTTTTCACGACTTGACAAAACATCAAGATTTCTTACTTAGGTATATGTAACTTTAATATGATTGTATTATACACATAAACCTTTTGGAATAAATTCTCTAAACGATGGTGAAAACCTCATCAAAATCTGTTGCGTGGTTTAGAAGAACAACGCGGTCATACAGACAAACACGAAACGCGACTTTAATCATGTAATATGTATAGAAGTAAATGACATCTGCATAAATATCGACGTACGAAATGGTCTAGTCGTAAACAGCATTCCGTAACTAAAGAATTTCATACAAATTGTAACCGTTAATGATATAATAGTAGGAAAATATTTCATAGTCACGCTATACGGTACATCGTGTTGAAGATTTTTTTATACATAATATTATCTACGTAAAGTTTTCACATACATACATAAGCCTTGTCTTGTAACCTATAAAAAAAAGACTAATCCACTCCGCTTACCTAGCTACATAATATAGGTAATGGAATATAAAACTCTTTATTATACACCATCTGAATTAAATTAAGTAGTTATAGGTAAAAGTAGAAATTTATCATCATCTAGCTAGATCATCAATGCATCTACAATTTTGTTCTTGCTGCCTATATCCGTCAGTGGATATAGGCAGCAAGGACGAAAAGTGCAGCTCTGCTATAGAATATTCCCCACTAATGTTTTGACTAGCGATCGATAAGAAAGTATTGTTCAGTATGAATGTTAACAGACTAATAGGTACCTATGTACTGAAGTTATTGAAACTCGCGCAAAAAATAACACTATACAAACAAAGAAATAAGACTCCCGCAGACAGGCGCGACACGACTCTAGTAGAACAATTTCTCTGAAAACTTCATGTAAATTGTTCTACAAGAATCGCGTAGCATCGTCGTATCGCGCGTCACTGCGGGCGCCGCGCGCCGCCGCCGTTAGGCAGGATATAAATGCTTATTTGCTTTACTAAATATAACTAATATCTATTAGTTGATTATTACAGTAGATTAGCAACCTGCCATGGCCTGCAGGTTCAACTACCCAAGCGTGATTAAACCTCATTAACCCTAATGTAAAGATTGAAACCATATTATTTCGTCCACCATTTTAGGTGTGACTTTATGGTATAACGTTGAAATCGATTTTCATGGCTGTCTTATTGATGCCGATGGCTGCAGTTTTAGTATCGAATAAAATTAGTTCTAGGCTTTTTGAGTTACAAGCGGGCAGAATGACTGACATTTATTTAGTTTTGGAAATTGGAACGAATGGCGGCCTTATAAAAAAAAAATCGTATGGCATCCGCAGAGGATAAAATACCAGAGGGGCAATTCCCGTATTTTAAAAACGTTCGCATTCGCATCTCATTCGCAATCTGTCAAAAAACAATCAATTTACCAAATTCTTTGACAAGTTTGACAGACTGCGACTTAAATGTGAACGTTTTTTAACTTGGTATAAGTTTTATGTACGAGAATTGGCCTTCAGATCTCTTCAGCCAAGGGTAGCTTTAGAGTTATGTCTCATAGAGCAGAGACTTCATCTGCTAACAGCAGCCAACTGCAATCAGTAATCCTTTTTAAAAGCTTTGCCGTAAAGATCTGGTACAAGTTTACGGGTTGATAAATGATGATGCTTCCACACTTTACGATAGAAGAAGCGAACAAAGTTAGGAACTGTTGCAAACAAAGTAGGTTACAAGAAAAACGTACAGAAATGCACCGTGTGCCCATATAATTAGTGTCTAATAAGGAATCTAGCGCGGCCAGTTAGAATCGACGTCATAATTAAATTAATGGAGACTCACCACCAAGCGAAGATAATGAGCACTGGGCAAATATGCTTACTTTAGGTACGTGTTGTAACAGCATTACTTCAATAACATTTCTTAAGCTCATGCCTCATCATTAACCCTTCATAATCTCCCAATTAAAACCAAGATTTCACGACGAAATTGCAAACGAACGTTGTCATCACATTAAAATTAAGCTGAGCTTTTAATGCACGTGTCGGATGACCTCTGTCCATTCTTAATTAAAATAAAACTTGGACAAGCTTTTACAGAAGTCTCGGATCATTTCTGAGACAGAGTAGTTTATCAACGCGATGATTATAATTAAGTTTGCTTATCCTCCATAAAACTATAAAGATAAACTATAATAATATAAAGCGGTAAAATATGTTTGTAAGTTTGTATGTAGGGGGTAATCTCTAGAACTAATGATCCAATTCTAAACTCTTCTTCAAAATGTTTGTCTAGCAAGTTGAAAAAAAATACCTCTTGAAACAGAATTATTTGCATGCGCTGCCTAAACTACCGAACGGATTTTCATACGGTTTTTACCAATGGAAGGACTGATTCATGAGGAAGGTCCATAGGCTATTTAACATCACGCTACGCCCCTTAGGTGCCGAGCAAAAAGACAAAAGTCAGCGCGGTCGGGCGATGCAACGCGGTGGGACGTGCGCCGAGGAGGTTTTATAAAAATGTGGCTGTTATTTTGGTATATTTTGTATCTTTCGACTTCCACCCGAACGAAGTCGCGGGCAGAAGCTAGTCTCCCATGAAATGATTATTAAATATGATATTTAATATGGAACTGGCGTCGGAACAGCTCGCTTGATATGGTAAGCTCACAACTTTCTACGTGGCAAACCAGTGTAGGTTGACCCGGAGAATAAACGAGCGATAGGGAATCTTGAGAAGTGAGCCGGTAAATGCTGCGGTTAGGGTTCAGGTTATGCTGGTGGGTCTTAGTTTCACTTTGCTTCTGTGAGCCCGAGGCTTGGATTTTATTACTCGTAGGTGTTTTGACGACGTTCATCCGCTTTGTTACGTCGTAGTGCTAACGTCTTTATGGGCGTATAAATCACTAGTGTTACGAATATTCTGTTGTTAGAAATTGATTAAAAATGTTTCCGTGACAATAAAATTATAATAAACAGAACTGTAAAATATTGTTATAAAAATTCTTGATGATTGATGGATTGGTCTGTGGGCTACTGTGTAGGTACTGGCGAACTTTTACCAATATCAACGCATAAGATCAAACTGTAGGTACACCTACCTACCTACCCGTCACGGTAATCATCACGAACTGATATGGAAAATATCTCCTGATACTTATCTACTCACAATTTTCCGCTCCAGTACCACCAGAGTTTCGAAGCTAAGCTATAGATACAACTAGCTGTAACTTTGTGAGATCAAAGTAAAAGCACAACCAGTTAGTATATCTATGCTGGGGCAATATCTGGTTTTAAATGCGTGACAATGCCGTAAACATCTTGGTAATCAATCGCTCGATACTTTCGTTACGGGCTACCTACATTAGGAAACAGACTGCCAATGGTGCCGATTCCCTTGTTCACAAACTAAACTAAATTTCAAATTAATCAGCACCTGAAGTAAATTGACGTAATTTTAGTAGACAGACGCCAGTTAATTTGACAGGACTAAACAAAAATGTATCATCTGTCCTCTTCTTAATGAAATAGAAAGAAAAAGATGCACTGAACTTAAATTTAGTTTAGTTTGTACACAAGGGAATCGGCACCAATATTGAAAGAGATATAGAAAAGCGCAGGTGAAGTAGAAGATGATTTTATTCTGGTTACAGATGGTATTGAGGATTCAGATCGGGTAGTAGTGGTAAAAGGCCTCGCCTCTAATGCACGAGGTTGTAGGTTCAAATCCGAACAAGTACCAGTGTGATATTTTTAATTCAAATGTAATAAGATTATGCTTGACATCACTGACATGGTGAATCTAGCATCTTCTAGACTAGGTAGACTTGTAGTAGTTAATATAAGTCTGAAATCGACAATCCGGCTTTCGCAAGCGTGGTGATCAATAACCCAAGGGCGGATCCTGCAGTAGGTATTTATTTTTGGGAGCACATGGGGCCAGATAGGTAGGAAGTGTCCCCCATATATCTAGGCTCCCGCAAATAGCCGCAACGCGACAGCGCGACGCGACTTTAACAATACAATTTCTAAGAAAACTTTACGGTTGAAAAATTACCGGTGTCGCGTCGCGTGACAAGTCATGCGCAAGTATGCACGAGCCTCTATGCTATTTTTGAGATTCATTCTTTTTCAATGACATGTAAGAATAACTATAAAAAATTATACATTCACCCCGAATCGGATAGGATAGATTTTCTTCCTCTGGCCATAAGTACAGAAATCAGAAATAAGGTTTATTTCGTTGATATAAGAAGAAAAGTTTAAGAATTGCTCTCCTGGGCATCAAGAGCGAGTGAAGCGAGCTCAATAATATAAGCACCACACCTCGGAATCCCTGCATTGGTTTGGTTAGTTTTTCTAGTATTGGCTCGTGGATAATTCACAGCTATGAGTTTCGATCGGTCTGCTTGACCTTTGCCATAAGCTAAAAACAGCATTAAAGATTATCATATAGGTTAACTTACATAATTATAATTCAATTAAACACTCCGTTATTATAATAATTCTTGCTCTACGTTGGTGGTCGTTTATTGATTACACACTGTTGGTTGACCCCACAATATAAAGTATAATGAATTAATTACTATTGATCTCTCTATAATGAGATTGGCTAAGGGGTATAAAATTTACAGGCCTTCGGGTTGCTTACCGCAGTCTTTCTACATATATACAGTCTATCAAAAATCCCAAGGGCGGATTCGACCAAGAAGGAATAAATTTTATCCGCGGAATAAGATTTACTTCTGACAGTTTTCGTATGGAGAAACTGTCAAAAATTCAAAATTTATTCGGAAGAAAAGGCTTATTCCGCGGATAAAATTTATTCCTGTTTGGTCGAAGGAAAAAAATACAATAGACGTAGATATATTTATTAAGCTATTCCGCTTAACTATTCCTAAAGAGTCATAAAATACCAGACCCGACGGAGAGCGCGCTCTGCGTCCAGCGCTCGGCGTGGCAACACGTCGCGTTCGGGTTCGCGTCCGCGACAAGTCAATCGTCATCCTGAGGATGCCTCGTTCAGAGGTGACCCACGTGTCGATTTCTTAGAAGGTTTCCGGTTTTTTATGACTCTTTAGGAATCGTTCAGCGGAATAGGTTACTTAATATATTTAAGTCTATTATATTTTATAATGGATTTCCGCCAAGTTTCGCCTGAATCAATTAACTATCCTAAGAAGGTACGTATTCAGCATTAAACAGTAGCTAACAATTTCCGCAAAGCAGATCGCCGCAGAATTGTCAGTCTTTCTCCATTGTTGTGTTTTAAATATCGCTTTTAGCCCCTATGTAACATTTCTACATAATAAAGAGTATAATATTATATTCTATCATGGCAAAACCTACCAAGCTGTTCTTGCTGCGTTATCCATCCTCTACTCATCGATACCTACCATCCAAGGTCTTTAGCTTTATCATACAAATAATATTAAAACAGTACTTTACAAGCCTGTGTTTGTAATATAGCCAGTATTACTCGGTATGTAATACAACTCCGGCGGTGCAGGTCGTGCGAGGTGCTATTGGGTCAAGGCACAGCCGCGCGGATAATTCTGAGCTAAACCGTTGTATGATTGTTTTAAATGAGTTTTGCCATAACGGATAACATAATTGATAGCGTGTTTTGCCTTACGTCTGGCTAAAAATAGGAGCCCCCTTCTCTTAGTGCAAGTGTTGTACAACTAAATGCAGATGGAGAAATAATATGCAATGGGTGCGCGTGTCCTATTAAAGAAGAATTTCGGAAGATAAAGCTAATGTAGAAAAGGCCTAAGACACCCATACCTTCTATGTACATCCACATTTCACCAGTTATGTTTCGTATAGGGGCGAGCCTATTGCCATCAACGGGGTACAAATCTTAACTCCGGACTGCTACGAAACAAATAAAACTTATACCTATGCTATTTCCCCTGGTTCAGTCCGAAGCGTTGTGTTGACCCTGGGTGACAGTGACATCGTCAGGTCTTACAAACTCTATAGATTTATGTGTTTCATAGACATGGGCTGAATAGGTCTAGAATAAAATCTGAGTCGACTTCCATGAATGAAGACATTTGTCTTTCAGAACTTTTGTATGTTGATAGTTTAAGCACGATCCGATACTTTTGTTCCACTAGGTGGACGCATGTAGTAGTAGGCAGGTCAGGAAAAATGAACTTAGATTAAACTGGACAATAGGCATAGGGTTCGTGGATAATAAGTCAACTCAACATATAGCACTGCACTCCTGGACATAGGTTTTTTTCAAGTTGCGCTTGCGTCACAAACTCAGGGGCAATTCTCGTATTTAAAAAAACGGCCGCATTTTATTACTCAGTAAGTACCTATCAATATGTCAATGTACATTTTGACAACTTTCAGTGATTGATTGTCGCTGATGAGATTGCGACTTGCTTTGTACCGTTTTTTAATAGGGGTATTGGCAGTGGCGTATTTTAAGATTCGCCCAGGGCCTGTAAGGTTAGCCGCCCCATAAATTAACGGATTCATTCACTCTAACTTCTGCTTCAGACATTGTAGCGTAAGGTGCGACAAGCACCGCCCCTCGCAGCCTGCTCATGCCTGCATGTCCCTTTTGGCCCCAGGGTAAATACAGCCCTGAGTATTGCCTTCCAAGCTCCCTTAAGATCTAGTTCACCGCCATCTAACTGGGGTGTTGTTGGTCTTTCTAAAAGAAAAAGCTTTCTGTTTTATTGTTTACTTCTCCATAAGACTACACTTTGGAATGGGCAACTAGATGCATCTGACTTACCGACTCTTTTGACGATTCAAAAATACCTATAATACCTAACCTAAATCATCATCATTATCATCACGTTTTAGCGGAAAGACGTCAACTGCTGGACATGGACCTCCCCCAAGTATGACCACTTCGACCGGTTCTGTGCTTCTCGCATCCAGCGGATTCCTGCGGTCTTCACAAGGTCATCAGTCCACGTTGTGGGTGGCCTTCTAACGCTACGTCTTCCGGTACGCGGTCGCCACTCCAGAACCTTTCCGGAACTTTGGAAATAAATGCTTTCAGTTAAGTTGATTTGTGTGCAGTTAATGGTAGTCTACTTATCATAACTTAGCACCAAACTAACTTTCTAGTTTCTACTAAGTTAGTCAAATATTGTCCCTAGTTGATGTCTTTTGAATATTCATAATTTATTCAAGTCTAGTTTGACCGTGTATTTGTCTACTGTTAACATCGTTGGAAACATGTTTATTTTAAATATTTTCCAGGTTTCGCGGAACCACGAGTAAGTAAAACGTGTATGGGTTATTTAAGTAATTGTTTGACGTGTTGTAGGCTTCGTAACTAATTAGAGGTTAGCCTCACACCATTCTTTTTGGAAGCGAAATTCTATTTCTTTGAAACGTTTACCTGTATGGTCATGTTATTCAGAAGGTCAAAGGTAACGAACATCACACAAGTCGGATGCAAGTTCTGGCTAACCGACGATGGCAGCTGAAGATGAGATTTCATCATGCAGCTTTTTGTTCTACCTTCCTGATGAACACTTCAACACTTCTTCTTTGTCGTCTAGTTAAAATACTGCAATGAAACCACTATTATTTATTTATTACTGGTTGTGATAATATGTTAAATTACGCATAATACCTAGCCCCATATTACTTACCATCAAGGATATTTAAAACAAAAGTTTACTCATAGTAGGTAGATAATCTTGCAAATACTTTGTTTCGTTAAAATGATGCAATTAATAATGATATCATAGTGATGATGTTTCGAAGCTAAAATAATTATGTTCACAATAATCGTTCCTTGTTTACTCACGACTGTAGGGAAGCGAGAAGTAATGTGTTTGACCATGACACTGGCCGCTAAGGTTGCGGTATCCGTTCTTAAGTTTTTGTAGAATAAAAAAAAAGTCTATACAATCCTCTTGTTATTCGTATGATCTAGTTTGTTTCGCTATTTGTACAAAATAGAGCAAATTATTCATTCTTGAATAATTTTATCTTGGACATTACAGACATCGGTGAAGGAAAACATCGTGAGGAAACCTGGACTTATCTATTCTATACTTATAATAAATCTGTAGAAGTGAAAATTCTGTACATTGAAAATATCAAAAAAATAAATAGCAGGGGGTGTTACTAGAACGACACCGAACCCAAAAATGAGATTACAAATTTTTTTGTCTGTCTGTCTGTCTGTCTGTCTGTCTGTCTGTCTGTTTGTTCAGGCATCACGCAAAAACTACCGGTTCGATTACGATGAAACTTGGTATAATTATTCTTTAATATCCTGGGCACCACACTGGGTACTTTTTATCCCGTAAAAGTATCCTATCCTACGGTTGGGGGGTGTCAAAGTTTGTATGGAAGATTTTTAACGCGCTGTCCGATTAACTCGAAACTCAATATTTATACTTAAACCCAAAAATTAAGAATAACGCGTATCAGGATTTTTCGAAATTCAACCCCTAAGGGGGTAAAATAAGGGATGAAAGTTTGTATGAAAAATCTTATTCCTTGAGGTAATAAACATGAAACTTCGCACGAATAGTTATCTAAATAAATTATAAAGTTTGTAGTTTTTTGTTTTTCTAAATTACCCCCCAAAGGGGGGTTGGGGGGTGTCAGTGTTTGTATGGAAGAATTTTAACGCGCTGTCCGATTAACTCGATATTTATACTTAAAACCCATGGGGATGTATGGGGTAATTTCCGACACTCACGCGGGCGAAGCCGCGGGCAGCAGCTAGTAGTTAATATTAGTCTGGAATCGCCAACCCGTCTTTCCGCTTGCTCAAAAGCGTGGTGATCAATGCTCATGTCTTCTCAGTATGAGAAGAGCAAGTGTCTGACGGAGTAGTGAAAGATTAAAGTTACAATACCATCATAACATAACATCAAAGACACAGATATTTATTCGTAGTAGTACAAGTTTGGTAGGTAAAGGTGTTCAGGACATAATATCTTCCTCTTAAAACTTTTAATGAACGGTCCAACGTTCCAACGCAGATACATAGTTCCGTTCCCGATCATTAGGTAATTAATCTTAGACAATGCTAATTGGATATGAAAAACTCATGAAAATATAACATTCATTGTCATTCGGTCTACGGCGCCAGGCACTATAATAGTTGAGAGAGGAGAACTACATTTTGTGTGGGAATGTGTGTGAATGTAAATTAGTGGACTGTACTTCCAATGAATAAAAACTGCCAGTTGCTTTCAGGAAGACAGATATATTCCAAATCACCAATAGCCACAGAAAATTAGGCTAGAGCATGTTAGACCTATCGCGAAGTGCGACCCGAGCGAATTGAACTAGCTTTTTAAAACAAGATGGCTATCGAGAGCGCATGCTAGTGATGTTCGTATTTAGTAACATTTAGGGTTTGGATTCCAACATTTTGGAAAACCACTTAACATTCTCCGAATTGTTATCATTTCCAGAGCTTAGGCTTTCAACTTCAAATCACAGTTTCTACATAAACTTACATCCTGTTTGCGTATCTAATCTGTCACTTTACTCATAAAACACTCATGTCACAGAATCCTCGAAACAACATTAACCTGAATCGTAGTGAACAAGCCTAAAAGGCTCTTCGATCCTTTTGTTTTGCGTTCACGAAAAGACAAATCACATCGTCACCCATGTACCTATGACGTATATAATATACGAACAGACTGTATTTTTTTTATCGTAGAGTATGTAGTAGGTACGGAAGTGGTTATGAAACTGTATTGATATCACAATCTACAATTCCTTGTTGATTTTTTTGCTTAAGTAATGCGGTTTGAACAAATAGCAATGTAAACTGTATTAAAATTTCCAAAGTATAATGGCACACTGTAGTGACAGATTGGATTCAAGTCTTAAATCAGCAGTCCTACCTACCTATGTCCGATTGAATGCTGCGATCAGCATTACATATTGACATTTAAAAGCTTAAAATCTAAAAATCATTAAAAAAAAAACTAAAATCATAAAATCTAAATCTAGTCTTAGATCATTATAATAATTCGTACAAGTGGGTATATAAAAAGGAAGGGGAAAGAATCATAGGGCATCCAAAATTTGTCCGCATCGCTGTCAACAGGAAAAGTTCCCAAAAGGCTGGCAGCATTGCCACGTTGTTTAAGGCGATGTTGATTCTTTGGCCAAAACGACACGTTGACCAACCGCTTGGCGATGTCTCGAAAAACTATGTGGGCACTCGGACACCACGGCACTAGTGTTTCAACGCCAAAGGGCTCGAACATATAACTCCCAATATGATTGGAGTATTTGCGCAGTTTGAGGTTTTCCACGCCTGCAGCAGCTGCCCCAGCACAGCCCGCCGTACGAGGAAGATGGGATGGCGCAAGGGTGTCGACACATGTTGCATCCAAAACCAAAGGCCTTCCAAGTTAGGTAATTCAGTCTGGTCTTCCCATCGTCGCTTGCCAAACCATTGGGTTCTAAAACAGCTGGCACCCCGACAAGGGCACGACGGATTGATGTAATTGATGATGGCATGCCGTACTATCCGTCCTGTGCACTCCTACCGGCCATGGTTTCCGAGGCAGTCGACACCTTCACCGCATTGGCAGCGCTGCAGAGCTACGCAACTATACTTGAAAAGGAATTTGAAAAAGGTTCTCTGACAATCGCTCAAAACTCGTCTTCTTAGGAAAGCCAGTAGGTACTGGGTTATAGATAAATAACGCCATCATGGCATCATATAATTTGATGATTGTCTGTAGTCTATAGTGTGTGGTAGGAACATCCATAGTCTTAAAAGGACTAGTCATCATCATCTCTTGTCCTTATCCCAGTATTTGGGGTCGGCACAACAATTCTTTTCTGCCATACTTACTTCTCTATTAGTCTTCATCTCGTTAGTCACCCCCTTTCTAGCCAAATCACCTTTCTCACAGTCTATCTATCGTTTCCTTTGTCTTTCCTTATTCTTATATTTTCCTCATTCCTCCGCATCAGTTTCATTAGTGTGATGTTAAATATACACAGTACGCAAACGCATAATGCTATATTATTGAACCTTCTCAGTTTTCTTATTGTGGCACAAGTCTTACAACACTTAACTTTACTACCGTCTACTACGCGTAGGTAGTGAGCGGGAACTTGTGACTCTAAAGATATGTACTAATCGTTTCCCCTTATCGGTAGTGTGCACTTAAACGATACATTAAGCACTCGAGGATCTTTGTCAAGTTCCATTGTAGTTGGTGCCGACAGATATTTGGGTTATTAGGACAAAATGCTTGACTGCAACCTGTTGAATAGTTGACTGCATTTTTGAGCTTTGCTTTATTGTTGGCTTAGATGCTCATTTTAAAGGACGATCTCGGTATGACCCCAAAGACGAAGAAGAAGATAGTTACGTTCCCTTACTTAACTGCTGAAAATTTTATTCTAAAGGGATTGTAAATCGACAAGTTAACCTTAATGTAAACAAATCACTCCCGGAACAGCACCAAAATAAACCCAATATAACAATGGAGATTGTTAACTTACTAGAACTAGCCTATTTAATTTATTTGATTCAAATACAGAGTTCGCTTTTTGCATAAAGGAGGACAAAAAAGCGGGCAACCCACGGTTTGTAATTATAGCACCAAACGGATACAGATGTCATAAGTAAATGATAATGTGCAGCGCCTAGAAGGCCTTGTCCAGCCTAATAGGCAAAAATACCGAAATAAAACCATTTTAGAATCGAGCTAACATCATCAGGTTCGACGAATTCGCTACAAAAGGTGATCTGACTATTCCTAACCTAGTATAGTGCCATAGACACATAATTCTATTTCATCTGTCAAGGTAGGAGATCACAAATCTTAGGATTACCAACGGCGCGGGCGCCGGCGCTCGTTTGTTCGTCTAATACGCCATTTTATAGTTTACGACCACAGTTTCACCACATTCAATTTGTCTAGAATTAAGTACAAATGATTAAGTATTCGTGTTACTGGTTAACTTTCGTAATTCTAATCTCTATATGGATGGTAATAGGATATTAGACTCATAAGTTGTAGTTAATATGTTTGCATTTAATAAGTTTAATGGCGCTTTTCTCAGCTTAGAACAAATTAAATGCATTAGATTATGGAAAGTTGACTGCTGAGGATTTTGTAGAACAGCTGGCTTATTTTTAAGTAGACTAAATAGACTTTAATATAAATGATTGAATATGTATGGTTATAAAATACAGAGAGCAGTAGTGGCCCAGTGGTAAACTCCACGACTTACGAGTTGTAGGTCGTAGATTCAATCAAACCCAGATAGGCGCTTTACTTTGTGTAGGTAAATTATTTCATCACCCCTGCTCTCAAAACGGTGAAGGTAAACATCGTGAGAAAACCAGCATGTCCTAGAACCAAAAATTCGAAGGCATGTGACATAATATGTACGAAACTCGCGCTGGGCCCGCGTGGTGGATTACGGCCCGCTCTTTCTCACAGAGAAGTAACCCGTGTCCCAGCAATGTGAACATTACAGGACTCAAGGCCGTCAGACTCAAAGCCGTCAGACTCATGGCCATTTCGTGATAGTTAATAGATGAACATGAGTTGGTAGATAAATTATTATTGAAAGTACCTAAACGTAAACAAAGGAATACTTGTCAGTTGTCTCGTAAAATACAACTGTTTACCTCATTATCCGTACGCTTAAAGACTTTACAATTACATACAACATAAGTAGGTACTAAATATTTGTGCCCAATTGAAATGATTTTAAAGGAAAATTTCCGTTTTGGAACCAAAACGCAATTGGAATATTACGCCGTACGTGAGAATGCATCCAAATACATTCATAATAAATAGATTCGTCGCCATGTGATTAGAATTTATTAGGGCCTTATTTATAATCTGTGCGTACAATAAAGAGGATTTGGGAACAATCAAACATCAACCAAACGTGCGCAAGCGCAAATTTCTAGGGTCCTGTTTATCTATGACCATCGGCGTAATTGCGTTACACACTTACAGTAGCAATGGCTTTCATTTTGACAGTTCAACAACAATCATTGCGTTATTTCCGTTGTTGAGCAGATTTTTTGTTCGAGCACTTTTTTTGTTCGAACATATGAAGCCATGGATAATATGCTTCATAATCATTCAGATTGTGATAGAATGTGGGTTAAGCAACTAGGGTGTCCCATTTCTGAAATGATTTCATATAAAATTCACAAATTTAATGTTTTTATTATCTCTTGTGCCTTTCCAATCTCTAGAAAGCATTTGATACTGTTTTGGTAAAGTAAAGTAGGAGTATTTTGTTAAATTAAATAATGAATATCTTAATTTTCTATTCTTCCTTTTGAGAGAATTTTACTGTGCAGGAAACCTATCCCTTTTGTTAGAATTTATCTTGTCTCACACTGTTTTATCAACTAGGGATTCCTAAAGGCAACATTGTTGGGCCAGTCAAGACTGTCAGATATTTTCTATTTATATTATACAGAAGAATGCGATACCTGTTCAGTTTACAACAGTTTGTACAGTTTATCGTTTACCTACTCTACCTACTAAAGCCATTGCTCTACAGACATTTATTTCTCCAAGCTGACATTTACAACTTGCGCTTTAAGGCAAACGCCTATATGTTCTTTGTTGTGTTTACAACACTGTGTAAATATTCTAAGGTTATATTTCAATCTTATTTATTCCCCATAAATTATTCAATAAGTTTAGTAGAGCTTAACAATAAAATCTGAATTTTCATGGCTGTCACGGAACCTCTCGCAGCAGGCGGTTCGTGCTTTACTCAGTTTTATGGATAATTTTAATCTATAGCAAACGTAGTTATTCTGCCAACGCTAAAAAAAAGAACGTTTTCAGAATACTAAACGTTATGTACAGAATATCATTAAGCGTTGAAGCAGTATTGCGCGTAAATCTGTTACATATAAGGCCTTCAACTCTGCACTCAAATACGAACCTTATTTTTGAAAATGTAACATCCAGAATTGCATATTGCTTCATAATTATGTACCCATGCAAGTACATTCATGAACAGAATCCATTCATGACCCATTGTTTTGATCCGTTAGCAATAAATATTTAAACTGAATAAATATATCCCTCATGAAAGTTTAACATACAATAAATTAATATTACATGGCGGAGTATTAAAAAACTTTCCGTATTCCGTGTGTGACTTACTATTGAAACTTTTTGTTTTAAAGTTTCAAACCAATATATCATATTATTTTCGGCAATGTACTGAGAACTTACTATTAGCTATTAGTTAAGTATATCCCAAGGAAGTCGCAACTCAGACATAGACAGCTAGATTTTTTGCTGAGAACTGGTGGTAACTGAATCGTTTCCTGTTGCACACCAGCTATCTAATTACGTAAAACGTTTTCGTAAGCGATTCCGACTAATCTGTTTAATTTTGACAGTTCAACAACATTCATTGCGTTATTTACGTTGTTGAGCAGATTTTATTTCGAACTTATGAAGCAATAGCTTAGCAATCTGTTTTAAACCGAACCAGATTGTGATTGATGGTGTATAACGCAATTAGGGTGCAGAATAAAATATTATGAAAACAAAATGATATAGGTAGTACATAGTGTATGAACAATTGATCACCTATACTTATTGGTTATCACCTGATCCCTTGAAATAACATACCTACTTACAGCCAATTAAATAAATAAACTCACACTTGTTTCCTATGGGGCAGATTCTACACGTGATTCGATATCATTCAAAGTACATTAAACACAAATTCAATCTTGATAAAATACCAACGTATATAAATCTCCTTTCAAATCGACTGCACTTTATAAAAAGCTTCTAGATTCCTCTCAGCCTTCACTATTCATAAATTTAGCTACAGGTTGTAAGACAGGTTCAAGACGAATGTGTTCCTACTTATTTAACGGTGACATATTGCTTCACAGCCGTGGGAATAGCTGCTGTTTCCCAATGGGTTCACAGAATGTGCTGTGGGGTCGTATAATGACGATTCTGGGAACAATTACTATTCACTATACCAATCACGATGGGCACGTATGCGCAACATGCACTCATCTTGAATGTGTCTACGATAACTTTTTCATAATATATACAACTTAAAACACTACATAGTGAAAAATAACGTTAATTTCAGAAGTCGGTGTCTGTGGTTTTGGATTTTCGTTTGTTGCCACAGTTGTTTTTTTGGAAGTCGGTTGTTTTTTTTTTTTTGTAAAAAGTTTTAAGTTGTACCTACCGTACACAAATTCGAATAACACGACCTACTATGTAAATAACAGTGAGAAGAACTTATCATAACATCATCCACATAGGAAAATACGTAATATTAAGCTAACTCAAAATGACCCAAGCAATCCGCCCCTTAGACGACCCACTGACCGCAAAGTTAATAAAATTTATGGGATCACCGCGCTAAATTTCTCTATCAAATGTTTTTTTTTTTTAATCCATCCACAATTCACGAAAAAATCGATGGACTAACACAAAAAAACACATATACTTATATACGAACATAGAACCTCCTCCTTTTTGGAAGTCGGTTAAAAAGGAAAGACAGTGCTCCTGGCTTAATAATAACAGCCGCATGGGTAAATCGAAGGTCTTAACCTACGCTAGCCGAGGTCAGTTCGTAGATGGACGACCATCCCTTACATACCGAGACCCCTCCGTGCCCCGGAAAGCACGTTAAGCCGTTGGTCCAGGTACTATTCGTAAGTCTTTGACAGTCGTTACAGGTAGTCAGAAGACTAAAAGTCTGACGACCAAGGGGTATCGTATTACCCAGTTACTGGGTTGTGGAGGTCAGATAGGCAGTCGCTCCATGTAAAATACTGGTATTCAGGTGCCGGTTAGACAGGAAGCCGACCCCAACATAGTTGGGAAAAGCCTACGCAGATTGATTGAATTAAAAAGGTTGGAGGTGGTAGACTCATAGCCAAAGTAGTAGACTAGTAGAAGTAGTGGAAATAGTGGAATGAATATGTGATTATTCTTTATAAACCAAAGTTTCTATACTTGACTCTCCAGCGTAGCTACATCTAGACAATTTTCAGTTCGCTCACTTGGCTTTGAAGGAATTCTACTTATCTCAATTTTGACGTGGACATAAAAATTTCATTCTGGAGCGCACTGCAGACTGCATTATATCAACAAAACAATGTTGGCTGAAGACCACACAGCACACCGAAAATTGTCGATCCAAGTCTCAATTAAATATTTCTGCGTAAACGCGAAGGACATAGTATTAAAATCGAAAGCTACAATTACAAAATGATCATACAATTCCTCATTTCATATATCTACCTACCAGCTCAACTTGACTTATTGTGAAAGGTTATCAGTAGGAAGTTCCTGTTCTGAATTAATTAGTATGATTCATTGTTTGTCTCGAAAAGCACTAATTAAGTATTCAGAGCTTTAATTAAATTGCATTTCATTGAAGGCCCTTGTAAACTACTATTTAGTACGAACAGTGCGTGAATAAAATTCATCACCGTAATTTTTCCAGATACACATTCCTTTATTTGGAATTGCAACCTCTTTATTTAAAACTGTATCAGACGCTGGCCACTTCTGGTCATAATATTTTTAAATGCCATAAATATTTTTTTAACTTATTTTTCTTTACCGGACTTTATGGCTATACTTGTTTAATTTTTTCACTAAATGTGGACAGTGTTTGAGATGAATGATTCATGAATATAAAACCTTTTTCAGTAGCCAAATAAATTGACAGTACCAAGCTTAGGGCTGTACATCTAGATATTTAGAAAGATGTTTGAGAGAGTTTTCAGTGCTCTGTAATAGAGCAGTTTAACATGTTTACAAAATGCTACTTCATGCCAACATTTCACGGGTGTTATGCTAAATGAGCTTTTGGGCAGACAGCTTGTAAAATACGAGCTACGCTATGCTTCTTTAACCCAACAGATGGGCCAACAACCCCGTACAAGTGTTGGCATGAAGAAACATAACACGCAGCAGGATAAGGCCAATTAAGGCGAGGCCATTGCAAGCATCGGACCGCTACTGAAGATGTTTTTGCAGTTAACCCAATAGTAATTCAAAAGACATAGGTATTACAATCAAGACCTCGTACTTGCCAGCCATTGATTAGACAATAACCATAAAATAAACAACGACGATAATTTCCTAACTCCATAAATAAAGTGAAAATAAATTGTTTAATAATTAAACAAAATATTTTCACCTTATTTATGGAGTTAATTATTACAACACGAACGGAGCCAATAAGTAATAAGCGTAAAATCTAAAGAAAATTAAACGGAAACTTGTATGTTTATGTATGGTGAAAACTGGCACGAGTTTCTAGCAATTCAACGTGTGTGGAGATTATTGGCCCTTCAACTTGTCAATATGGGAACACGACCAATAGATTGATATGTGATTGCAATTCGTATCTAGTTTCTATTACTTTCTAATCTTAGACTGTATTATGTGAATGGTATTTAATTAGAATTAATTACATAATCTGCAGACAATAATTCGCAAAGGCGAACTTTCCCATAGATACATAGTAGATTAGCAGAAACTTAACGACTATACCCAAATCGCTTTAGCGTGTCAATAGCGGTCATTGACCCACCTATGTTTCCTAGCATTCTTTATTTCATAAACTGAAACAAAGTCCGCTAACATCCTGAATCAATAGCTACCGTGATCTTCAACATGTTACAATAACGAAAAACGATACATAGTTTATTGTTTGGGTTCCTACAGAGAGATATTAGGAAAAGGGCAATGACTGCGATTCGGGTATAGGTGTGGTATGGATTCACATGCTTCAAAGAATTGCTGAAATATAATATCAGTTTACCAACGTATTCTTCATTATAGATCTATATAGAATGATACTAATCTTTGTTTTGGGTCGTTACCTACATTTCTTGCAAAAATAACATGAAGTTTTTTTTAAACCTGTTTCTAGACAAGAAAAAAATTCATACTTTTAAAATTACAAACTTACAGCATAATTTAGATCAGCTGTGCTATTCTGTAACCATCTCACCGTGAAAACTTAGGTGAAGTGAGTTGTCAGTCCACACTTCACTTTCAGATTTTAACAGAATAGACCGGCTGATACAAATCAAGATGTTGAAAACTGTTTCCTTGCAAAAAACTTGATCTGTACAAGTATGTTATGTTATTTACATTACTTATATAACGGAGATATATAGAGTACTTTCAAACGAGAGAAATGCCGTCTCCCCTGGTGTACAAGTGGATACAATTGCTGTAATGGCGGTTTCTCGGTCCGTAATGGGCCCCGTCCGCGGCGCAAGCGCACCTATCATTCATACGTGACGACGCTCTCAATGACTTACGTTGCACATCATTACCGCTTACATGGAGACAAGTCGCTCGTTTAGATCAGGAAGTGTCCCTTTTTTGTGGACACTTATGGGCATTTTAGTTTTATATAGGGGAGAAAATACTTACCTCTCTATCTGCTCATTATCCTTGTCGGGCTTTGATTTATGTTGCACACTTTTTGCAGAAAAAGTTTAATCCTTAATTAAAGAATATTATTTTATTATAATCACTTGGAATACACTGAACCAAATTCATGTTTTTCACATAGAATAAGGTACTAATAATTACTGCTTACTGGAGAAACATTGCCCCAACAACGTTCACAAACCAAAACCGGACACAGCAGCTCTAAAACTTTTTGCAATCATAACTCCTATACCACCTGCAATCACTCACAAACATCTCTACATAACCTAACAGGTTCACTTTACAACAACAAAAAATGCCAAAACCGGTAAACATTTGTTCGCATGAATGGAAGGTAATGCCGCTAAGTTGACCGCGGGCCGCGGGGTCCGGCGCTGCGCAGGCGGCGGAACGCGGCACAATATTGACGCATTCCGCCGGGACGGGACCAGTCTCCTTCTAAGGAAGACGACCTGGACACACTAACTGTACAACGGCCCGGCAAAAACGTTCCTCTAATTGCTGGCAACTCTGAAACGAGAACTATTTGACGTTTGACGATTTATGCCGCGAACGAGGGCTGGAAGTTTTTACAGATGGTAATGGAATTTGATTAAACATTTAAGTGTCTTCATTAGAAAGGTTATTATTATACCCTGCCAAATCTGTCTTAAACTAAAAATGCCAGTGAAATTGTATTCGCTAATATGCAGCTAAAAGTTCGTTAATCAAACAATCACTTTTAAAACTTGTTTCAAACTCCACTTTCGTTTAAAAACCAATAAAAATATCTATTGTAAACAGATCGTAATGGCAACTATTAATTACAGTAAAAACTTTGGTACAGTCTATAATTACGCTTTCAATTGATCCACATCCAATACATTTATTAATTTACTGGGGAAAAAGCCCGTTATTATCTATGTGCTAAAGATAAAGAAAGCAGTATGGCCAGAATATCTTGACACTCCATGTCTCTGCTTGTTTATGGTAAATGTCAAAAATGCGTTAAATTTAGAACGCTGCAATTTCGTTTATTAATTCGCCAGGTGCCAAGTTACACTAGTCAATCTGGTTTAACGAGAAAGGAAGTACCACATTAAAGTTTAATCAACCGAAACAACGCTTGATAATGCAAATGATCTGCTTTGATGTGAAAAGGATGTTATCGATGATTATAATCGGAAACAAACTAGCTTATGAATTAATGTTCCCACGATAAAACTTTATAATATCAGATCATCTATGGTTGCATTAATTAATTTGGCTTTCTATTTACACTGTTTGTTTTTTTTGCAAACTTAAAGCTTGTGGTATTCGAATCAACCATTTACCTATGGTTGGCCGATTACATGTCAATTTGCAACTTTCGACTGATTCGATTAGATATGCATTCACATTTCACATTGATTACAAGCTTTCAAATCCTGTTTTAACATTTTAAGTCGAACTTTGGACAAAAAATCTGAACCCAGAAGTACAATTTCTAAAACCTAAATAAATGTTTTTTTCAAATATATCATTGATCACTCATGATCCATGAGGATTATCTATTCCAAAGCATCGTGTCTTAGAAAATAAAACAAATTGAACTCTCCTCTACGTTTACTGTAGGTACCACCAGGTAGGTGGTATAGGTAGGTAGGTAGGTAGGTTTTATTTACCTGTCCAACCAATGACCGCAGAAGTATGATAGCGAAGCTACCGCGTACCTGCGCCTGGGCATGTGGTTATGCAACACTTTTTACTATTAAACCTCGGTTTAGCAATTTCGTACGTGCTGAGCAGACTAATAGCTTAGAGAGACGTCCGCCTTGTTAATGAATCAACAGGACTAATGAACCATTGAACGAATTCAATTCGCTTTTTGTTTTTCTTCGGATCCGGCTGAGAAAATTGCTGCATTGTTTTTTGAGAGCGAGAATTTAGACGACTTTTATTTTTAGGGTTTGACAAAACAACATCCTGTGATTGTTTTGGCGGGGAGATGATCTTAGTTTTAATTAATGTTGAATTTTATTTTGGCAATTTGGTCCTGTATGTACTAGTAGGTACAATTAAAAAATATTCCTTATCACACGATCACATCGACACCAGTCGACCACCCTGTATTGATAAGTTCTTGCCTGGGAAGTTGTTTAAGATAAGTAGTTATGTAAATAGAATGAACATTCAAATATTAATCTATCTATATCTATACTTATAATAAATCTGTAGAAGTGAAAAATCTGTACATTGAAAATATCAAAAAAATAAATGGCAGGGGGTGTTAGTAGACCGACACCGAACCCAAAAATTTGATTAAAAAATTTTTTGTCTGTCTGTCTGTCTGTCTGTCTGTCTGTTTCTTCAGGCATCACGCAAAAACTACCGGTTCGATTACGATGAAACTTGGTATAATTATTCTTTGATATCCTGGGCACCACACTGGGTACTTTTTATCCCGGAAAAGTATCCTATCCTACGGTTGGGGGGTGTCAAAATTTGTATGGAAGAATTTTAACGCGCTGTCCGATTAACTCGAAACTCAATATTTATAATTAAACCCAAAAATTAAGAATAACGTGTATCAGGATTTTTCGAAATTCAACCCCTAAGGGGGTAAAATAAGGGATGAAAGTTTGTATGAAAACTCTTATTCCTTGAGGTAATAAACATGAAACTTCGCACGAATAGTTATCTAAATAAATTATAAAGTTTGTAGTTTTTTGTTTTTCTAAATTACACCCTAAAGGGGGGTTGGGGGGTGTCAGTGTTTGTATAGAAGAATTTTAACGCGCTGTCCGATTAACTCGAAACTCAATATTTATACTTAATAACCTATGGGGATGTATGGGGTAATTTCCGACACACACGCGGGCGTAGCCGCGGGCAGCAGCTAGTCTATAAAATAAAAATGAATTGCTGTTCGTTAGTCTCGCTAAAACTCGAGAACGGCTGGACCGATTTGGCTAATTTTGGTTTTTAAATATTTGTGGAAGTCTAGGGAAGGTTTAAATGGTGAACAATAGGTATGTAGGTGTGTAGGTAGGTAGGAAGGTAGGTATGTAGGTAGGTAGGTAGGTACGTATGTAGGTAGGTACGCCGTAGATAAGTACTTAGTGCTACCCGAGCGAAGCCGGGGCGGGCAGCTAGTGATAAAATAAAGCTAAAGACGGATGCTTTTATTATTGGAACAATCTTAAAAAGGACTCGTTTGATGACGCTAAGTATAGTTTATGGGCAATCAAGAAGACATTCCTCATAAAAATCAGATTGAAAATATTTTTTTTTTAAATCATTTGATTCAGAAATTATTTTCATTCATGTCATGCATAATTGTTAATTTACATAACATAACATCACGCCTATATTCCCCGAAGGGTTAGGCAGAGGTGTACCATAGTACACTCACATTTCGCCAGTTATGTGCAAGTCCCATGTAATAGGGGGAAAGACAATTGCCATCACCCGGCCACAAATCCAAACTCCGGGCTGATACTGAGAAATTCCAGATGAAAAACCCAATAAAACTTCACCGGGAATCGAACCCAGGCCTCATGCTCAGTAGTAGCACGTGCGACGACTAC
This sequence comes from Eupsilia transversa, assembly GCA_914767815.1. Lineage (NCBI taxonomy): Eukaryota > Metazoa > Arthropoda > Insecta > Lepidoptera > Noctuidae > Eupsilia > Eupsilia transversa. The sequence continues at coordinate 5,710,830 of OU611893.1, read as the reverse complement.
ACCAGGGGAGGCAGTCAATTTAATAACTTAATAAGTCATTTAATAAGTTTTTTGTACTTAATTAATTAATCAAGCACAATCTACTGTAAACTTCTTGGTTATAATAACTCTTCTTTGACACTGCTTTAACAACTTCTATAAATCACTTATCAATAAATCTTTTGACTCAAGCTAATAACTTTTAATTGCGTACAAATAAATAAACAAAACATAAAAAGGTTCCGTCTATCTACTTGTAACATCAATCGTTCATCTGTCTGTCAGTTGTCCGTCAAAATTAAGGGTCTTCAGATAAAAAGAGGTATCTTTGACCTTGTGTTAAACGCCGGATAATAAGCGGTTCCGCGTCAAGCATCTTGTAATACATCATTTTCACATATTCGTCAAAATGAGCGAAAGTAGGACAGCTGCGTATACGCACTAAATGAATATTACCGTCTTTGTCACACGTTTGTAATGTGAGAGAGATAAGGTGAAGCGGCGGTCAATTGAGAACCACAGAACCGTTGGAGGTTCCGTACTAGAGTTTTGAATACGATGTTATTGTCCAACTTGCGGTTTTCAAAGGGTTAATCCTAGCTACTGGCAGGTCGAAAGACTGGACACCCACAGTTTACCATGAATAGCAAAACATACAAAACTGCCTGCAACTTACAAGGAATTCCCTTTAAAAAACTGTAAAATTGTTTATTAACTTAATGAAATACAATATGACTATCATGTATTATATTCAATTCTGATAAACAATAAAGAATTTGAACGATTTTGTCAAGCACAGGTCATAACGGGTCGTTATATATAACATAATACGTGCAAAATATGTAAATACATTGCAAATAATTTTACATTAATTGAATATCTACATTTATTATGCTAATAAAGTGTTTGAAATATTTAATGTGAGGAGGCAAACATCGCATTATTTTAGGATGTATGAAATAACTTCATTTTGAAGGAGCTGCTACTCCATTGCTTCATATGTTCGAAAAATTTGTCTGCTCGACAACGTAAATAACGCAATGAATGGTGTTGAACTGTCAAATGAAACAGTTTGCGATTGATCGTGTGTTACGCAATTAGGCTACCGGTCTAGACTGTATCCAACGTGAAAATAGAGTAGGCTAATAGAGTTATAGACATTATAAAAATAAATATAATTTAGGAATGTGCATTTGGGCAGTTTTCTTTTGCTCTAAAATGCAAACTATATGTTCACTAATCAACGGGAGTTTCAGGATTGAACACAGTGTCCAGGAAGATCCTGCTACTCAGACAACCACAACACTCACTAGAAACTAAAGCTTTAAGGCTCTTCAGTCAACGCAATAACAATACTGCTCTCCATTTTGCGGCAAACTATTCGATATCCTTAATTCTCCTGTAATTCTGACATGACTATCATCATCATATTATAGGTCATTTTCCCTTAAACAGAGCCTCTTGAAATACCATTAGTCTATAATCGATCAACACAATTCCTTACGGTACCCTAAAAACGTCTTTCCACACGGATTACTCAGAAGACGATAAGTGATAATTATGGCTCTGCTAACGAGACTAATGATAAGGCAAACCGTGTTTTTGTATGCCACGCAGCCACGCTCGAACCACGCAGTTTTGAAACACCTACCATTATAATTATATGTAATTTAACAACTATTTAAAAATTCTATCGCGCATTACCGTATGACAGCTCTAAAACTTTTAAAATTTTGTATATAAAGGTCGATTGACCTCATAGACGTGGAGAATGGACTGAGGTAACCTCACAAAAGTGACCACTCTCTAGAAAGAGACTTAGTGACTGTGCGGCCAATATCTGTCTCTTTTCTGCAAGCCTGTGTATGTGTGTAGTAATTTCTTTATGTTACTAACTATTATTTCTAGACTTCACCGGCTTAGGTTCGTTCGAGACTGAAAGATTTATTTTTATCAATATTTCATTTCTTCTGATACTTTCAAGCATGTAAGTCTATACATTAAAGTCAAAATATCTTTGGACCAATCACAATTCTAGAAAGAGACAACTACTAGCCGCACATTCGCGGTGTCTCTCTCGTACTTTTCAGTCTGTAATCACTGCACAACTGAATACGGAACGCTCAGTTCATTCTCTATGTCTATGATTGACCTCGAAGCGTCCTATTCTAAAATTGAATTTATTTGAACATCAATTATATTGGAATGGTCGGAAGGTCGTAAGTTATACTCAAATGCTAACGAGGATCCTTTGTCCTGAATGTCCCTGATGCTGTAAACCAATGATGTATTTGATGTTCGGAAATGAATCGTGAATTATTGCAGAATAAATAAACAATCCTGACTTGTTACACCTTGTAAGTTTTAGTATTTTACCTACCTTTCGATACTTAGCTATAAGCTTCGTAAGATACACGCTTTTGGATTCTTAATGCTCTATTTGACACCGAGAGTTAAAGATCAAGACCACCATAAAAAATCTCCGCGTTAAAAATGGCCAGTGCGAACCTGGGCATAGAGCATTAAATGTTAAAGTCTAAACCCTGCTCAAATGTCGTAATGCTTGACTTTAGTCTAGTAACCTGTTGAGGAGTATCGCTTGATAAGTTAAAACTGGTGAAGGGAACGCGTAGGCAGTTCCTATTACGTTACAAACTAAATTGATGCCAGCGACGATAATATTGAGTCGAAACCAGATTCATTCATCAATTGTAATGAAATGATTTGGTAATATCTCTTATGTACTGAACTAGTCGTTCGTAAATGATAAATTTCTGTATTGGACCCGTTTGAAGTGGGCATGGAGTGATTGGTATTCAGACTGGGAAATAACTTGCGAATGTCTGAGATTTTGTTGGGTAATTTCAGTATTTTAGTGCTTAATTTAATTTCTGTGACAGATTAGGCTATCGAACTACAGGCATCTATCTAAATCGGGTCAGAAATCGGGCAGCTGGTGCCCAACAAAAAGATACCTAGTTGAAAGGAGAAAAGATGGAGGAGATTCATCAAAAATTACCGGCAAAAGTAAGACAGGTGCCCTAGCCGCAAGTGCATTGCATCATAGAAAGGTATGTGAAAGTAAATAATATATGTAGACTTGAGAAACATATCAGATTATTAGCCATGCAGTAACGCTACGTTATAAGCTTTATGAACTAATTTGTATTTATGCTTACGAAGCTCCTCCAAATTCAATATTCAATAATATTCTTGACGGCGCAGCTAGTGGCCCCAACTCGTTTTCTTACGAAGTTACGGCAACCACCGAAAAGGTCGGATTAGGCGCCATCTCCACGGACGATAGAATCGCGGCGATAGTCACCCTGTGCCGTCAAATTATCGCCGCGATGCTATCGCCGTGTGGATATTGATTCATAGAGTTTCTATTGAATTTGATGGATTGCCGCGATTTTCTCACCCTTGGAGAACACACTGACTGGTGACAATCAAGCAGAGCGACGGCGACGCATCGAAGATTGCGTGGCGGTTGTCTTCTGACGACAGAGATGATGTCAGTCAGGGCAGCCACTGTCGTACCACGTGCACGACGAACTTCACGAACTGCAATCAATCCTGATAATATTGAAATTATTGAACCACTTAAACGACGACCACTTCTGGTAAAGATTATGCTGATACGAAACAATTTTATGTCAATTTCTATCCCGAATGATTGCAAAAATGTTATCTCTACTTCCTTTAATTATCAACAACTTATAATTGCCGATAGACAAACTAATGAGTAAAACCTCGTGCAACCTGGCGCGTCGCGCCGATGCGACGTTTGCCAGTCCGCACCAGCCTTAATTCGATCTATTAATTTAAAGTGAAGTAGTACACTAAAAATTCTACAACGAACCAACATGAAATCGAAATATCGAGTTTAGAAGTTTATTTTAAGTTTTTTATTGCTAAAACATTACCTACATTATATTTAGTTTTCTGTCGGAGTAGAAGAGCTCTCATAGCATACAAAACAATTTTTTTTCGTTTGCTCAACCATCCTGATTACGTTTTTGCGCCGGTCGTTCGTGACAGGAAGTTCAAAAGATGGTACTCAAGTATTATTAGCATGTAGGTAAGTTTCTAGCATGTTTTCCTTCGCCGTTTATCATGCAATGACAGCATCCGTGGTAACCATAGTCAGTGATGTAATAAATTAGCTGGAGGAACATCAGTGGCTGATGTAAGATGAATTGTGTAGTAGGTACATGCAGTAAGATCATGATTGGTCACGAGTGGCTGGAGCAACACGAATGCACAAGAATTTTTTTCTTGTTCGCCACTATTTAATTCGTGTAATTACTTACTGATTTTATGAAATACAGATACAGACAAGCGGCTCTCATACCGCACACACACCATGTTCCAACACTAAAGAACGTGAGGTGAGGATGTAAAAGTGGCCAAATGCGGTGTAACTAGTGCGACTGACATGTTCGCCGTGAGCCACGTTGCCGGCTTTTCCGCGCTGCTAAGTAAGCTCAGAGTGTCATTCTACACAAGGGTTACCCTGAGTAGGAATGAAATTGTAAAAGCTGTGTACCGAGTCGTCCATCGTGCAAGAGAGGCAAAAGACTTTTATTATAGGTTTAGTTTTAGTCATTGTTATTGTATTTGTCTATCTGCGTTATTATGTTAATGTATATTGTATATAAGAGTATGTGTCTGTATGGTATGGGTTTAGTAATTGCCTGAAATAAACGACATTTAATTTAAGTTAATTTAATTTAATAACTAGGTTTAATAATAGTACATTATGATACAAGTGTGCGGTGTTGGTCATTACACACGAGACGGTATTGTCCGCGCGAGCCGCAGGCGAGCGCGATAAGGTAGTCGAGAGTGTAATGATCAACGCACTCGCGTTTCATACGACGTTTTTCAACACACTTGCGAGGAAATAAACAGACTTGTAAGAATGTATGCTACAATAACGTAATTATAAAGTTCAACTGACCATTGTTGCCATGTACTGATTATCCGGATCTTCTTTTAAAAACTTTTCAACGTAGGTTGGTATTACTTTAGATTTCGTATTGACAATATTATTTTAAATATGTATTAGTCTATGAAAATAACCACACAGCGAAACCGGGAACAAATATGTATGGAAAATGGCGCGACGGTTTTGTTTTTCCGCAGTTGTAAATAAAGGCACTGGCAACTGGCAAACCCGCTAAACAGCCTACACCTATTAAAAAATGTATAAAAACAAAATAATATTTTGAAAGACTGAAAAATGCGTGTATTGGATTTTCAGCAGAAAAATAAACCTTATATTACTATAAGTACAGTAATCAAATTGTAAATGGTTAAATAAAATATAATAAATAATGGCAACATTCCGTTCAGTCGGCATGGACATGGCATGGAGTCGCGCGCCGCCTCCGAAAAACTATACGACCGCATTCCGAGATATGCCCTAATCGCCCACACTTCTCACATCAATATTTTGCGTTCCAATTTAGTTATGATATGATTATGAAAGCTGAGGGCTGTCATCAATTTGGAACGCTAGTGAATGTGCTAATGCTGGGGCCACATTGTCGCGATAAAGCGAACTTAACTCCACGGGCTCTCTTTTATTCAGCGAGACGTCGAGCTGTGTGCGAGAGAGAGCGCGCGCAGTATAGTTTGTCTTATCGCGACAATGTGGCCCCAGCATATCAGTGCTCGCCCAACGTCAAAACTTAAAACATTACTTATTTATTTGTGTATAGCCACAAATTTCTTCCTCTTTTTTGGTTAGGTGGCGACGGTAGCCCGAATCACAATTTCGAAAAAATGCCTATAACAACACAGCCAAATAACGGTTCACGGAACAAACATAAGTTATCCCGCTCAAGCTTATTCGGAACGGGTGTAAGCACGCTCAAATCGATTGGATTTCATTACATTTACATCGTAATTCGGAACGCAGTCCTCGACTAACGTTTTGACACCGGAAAAAAAAAAAAAGTACTCTGTGATCAGTAAATTAATGTAATGAGTGCTAAGATGGAATTTTGTTTACAATGTTATTTTTGGTCATAACAGTGCTTTTTAACATGGAATAGATACACCAAAGCGAGCTGGGCTTGTATTTATTTGCAAGTTCATTGAAGTATGCCAAAAAAACGTTTTCCGAAAATGACTTGGCATTTTTGTTGTTTTTCCACTGTATAAAAGTTTCGTAGGCCGCTACGTATTTCTCCTTAGATTTTGGTGGCAACAGGCTATCACTCGCGTTTCGTGCCTCGATGAGTATTTCCGGCGGAGTCAAACCTACGTATTGCTCTTCTTCCCGTGAAGTCGACATTTTTGTTATTAATCACAACGAAAATGATAGCAAGTAAGTATTGGAAAATGACGAGCTGGTTTGTATTTTCGCACGCCGCGCCAGCGATTCGCGCGCAGGTTTAAATAAATGCGCTGGAAAAACTGCTAGACAATATAGCCTATAAAAAAAACACAAAATAATAGGTATTTTTGTTTTATTTTTGTTCTGAATACGTACCTATTAAAAACATTATAAGGTTAATATGTAAGTAGCGAAAAATATGAAATAATATATGATGAAATATTATGTTCATCATATTTTATGTAATAAATATTATGCATAATATAAAGGCATGAAAGTCTTTGATGAGATTAAAAAAGCGCACAGCCTCTGCTCGGGTGAAATAGTAGATAGTTCATACTAATGCCATGTAGGCACATAGTCCAGCTTCAACAAATAAGTACACAAAAGTTTTATTAAGATTCCCTACATTAGGTACTTCGTAAAAAATAAAAGCATTTTCATTTGTAACAGAATATGGCCAGACTAATTTTTTTTACGTTAACTAGACAGTTAACGCCCCGGTTTGCGTTTGCGTATGTTTTACAAAAATAAAAAGCTTCAAAGTCAATTTCTACAATATAAATTCCATGCCGCCATGATAGTACTTACTAACTCCATACTGCCATGTCATAGGACTGGTTTAGGTACTAGGTACTCCGACTAGTAAATAGTTATCTGTGGCATTACAGCACTAGTTCGTTATGGTAAAGTAAAAAGCACGCGTTTTTAATACACTGCATTATGAATCTAAAAGCGGTTCAATAAGAGCCACTTTACGAGCAAGTGTGTTGAAAAAATACTTATCACACGGCAACGGCATTTTTTATTTATGTTTACATTGTTATTTGCCACGCCAAATATCTTTTGATATTCGAATAGCTCATGGTAGAGGTGCCTTATAGAATATGAATTTAAAAAAAAAAGTATGAATTTAAAAAAATCGCAAAATTTCGCGGGTGTTCTGTAATAAAATTGATTTTATTAATCAATTTATTTTCAAAATAATCTTTTTTCATCAATCAAAATATTCTTTTATTTTATTTTATTTATAAATCAATTTTATTATTATTTTACCAGAACACCCGCGAAATTTCGTGTTTTATTTTTATTCATATTCTATAAGGCATCTCTTTAGGTCATAAGCTATCCGAATATCAACAAATATTTGGCCTAAGGTCATATGGGGGTGAAAATTGATACGCTGTTTCATGTATGGTCGGTTACTATTGAGTCAATTTTAGCTACATTATCAGATTGTAGTTTCGTGCTCATTTCCGTAGACGAAACAGAACGTAAAGTATTTATTACGATAGGTACTACTAACTTGTTGGGTTAAAGATCACATCAGTCTATCTAGTGACAGTGACGGAGCATTGCTATAATATTATTTAACTATAAACCCCATTTCTTCGACTGACTCATACTACCTACCCGAGTACAATGATAAGAAGTATATAAACTAGAACTACATAGTTATAGGTAATGTTGTTGAATTTCTTGTAAGTTGTAACTATAATAATGTAAACGGACAAGCATTGTAATCATCGAATCTTGAGAAAATGCTTGAACTATGAGCTGTTCCGTAGGGAAAGCTCTGTCTATTCAGTGGATTGCGATTCTTCGATAACCTTGGTTTAAAAAAAGCGGCCAAGTGCAAGTCGGACTCGCACACGAAGGGTTCCGTACCACCATACAATACTGAACACTACTTACATATTTTTTTAAATAATAATAAAAACACATTTTCTTGTATAGGGACCTCCTTAAATTTTCCATTTTATTTTATTTTTATTATTTGTTGTTATAACGGCAATAGAAATACACACGTGTCTTGGTGAAAATTTCAAGTGTCCTAACTAAGTATTACGGGTCAAAAGATACAGCCCTGCTGACCGACTAACGGACGTACGGACAGTGGAGCCTTAGTAATAGGGTCCCGTTGGCACCCTTTGGGTATAGAACACTGAAAAGGTAAATAAAAGGTAGACGAGTACATATTGGGTCAAGTGTAGGTATATGAACGATTCTATGGCATCCGGATGGAATTCCCAATAGTTTTTACAATCTTTAGCTTCAAAAACTACACATTATTAATAATTTTTATCGTAAAAATGCTATCTATCGATTTTACTTATAAAGTAGATCTGACGCATCGCGCGTATTTGACAATCTACTTACGAAGTAGTTGCGACGCTCCAAGGGAGAAACGTAACCGTAACTTAATAGTAGACTGTAGAAATTCCAACTCCAAATATAGGTGCTGTTGTCGGCGGTATAGACAACTTATAAGTTTACAACAAATTGAGAATACACCTTTTTGGGAGTCTAAATTCAACTAATGAATAATTTATTCTTTGATTGATTCATTTATCTCTTTTCCTCGGGTGGTGCAAGAGGTGTTTATAGTCTCTCATGGTAATCAAAGTACACACAACTATTGATTACGACTGTGTCTACAACAACTGCAATTAACTGTTACATAGCAATTACCAGGTCGTAAAGCTAGGCTGTGGACTTGCGTCTAGACTCTATACACTGTCCCACACATTATGCAAGTATTTAATTATGTCATTCACTGCGTACCTACGTGTGACTATTCGCGTTATAGTTTGAATCGTAAGTAGATGATCTGCATAATTAGCCGGTTTTTAATATCGGCAGTAGGACATACATAATACATGGTAGTTATTGCTAAACAGGAAGGGAATGTGAGAGCTTAAGAATAGGTTTCATTAAGGCCAGTTGCGTACCACTAAGGTGCAAAGTGGTGCGTGGCACCAGGGCCTGCGGTGTTTTGGGGGCCCACTCAGTGCCCGGGCGGGGGGGAGGTCTTGCCGACAAGGCATCGATAAAGGGCATCAACGGTTTAAAAAAAAAAGCTTTTTTTATATAAATAAAATAGCATACAATTGTGATCTTACTAAGAGAATGCAAGAGCGAGCGAAGCGAGCTAGAAAACTGGGGAATCCTGACTTAGAAAGATTAAGAGCTTGCAAGGCAAGGGGGGTCAAAAATACCTGTCAAATATTTCGCTGTTTTGATCAATTTGGCAATACTACTGTATGGAAATATGAAATATCGCTATCTAGTGAACTAAAATATTGATTACTTAGCACTTCATTTGTGTTATCCCGAATGTAGTAGACCTTCTTGATTCTTTTACCTAGTGACCAGGTAATGAGGCGAGTATTTTAATTGCGACCCAATATCCTGACACACCGACGGGCCGCGACGAGCGGCGCAGGCGCAGTGTCACTATTTGCATAGCTTGATTAAAGCCTAATACGCTTGTCCTGGCCGTTTTTGAAGCTGCTACCAATAATTCTGCACTGGTTTCGTTTAGATCTTAATCTGTTTAATTATATCTTTGACTAGTGTAAAACCTGACAATGAGGAATGGAAGGAGTGTGAAATGTTCTTGATTATCTTAAATGACCATTGAGTTTCAACCTTACCCTACAAGGCTTTTTTTGGCGAGACGACTTTTGAAGCAACAAAGCTTTTTCCTCGTCTAGAGAGCTTGATTTTAAGGTCAACAGCAAACACATTGGCAGTTTGTTGCAGAAAGTCCTCAATGGCTAATAGACTGTAGACAACTAATCCTTTACATCCGGACTATAAGCTGGGATATTGTACGCTTTCTCCGAAAAAAAAAAGCGATTTACTTTTAGAAAAAAAATCTCTTTTGTTTCCAACTTCTGTTATTTAATTAGGCAGACGCTGAAAAGGAACTCTTAAAATAGCCGATCTCCTAATATTAGGTTTGGTTCTAACGTGGTCGTTATATTAGGTTTGGTTCTAACGTGGTCGTTGCTATCAGATAAGGCGATAGTAAAGTTGATTCCTACATGTAGACAAGTACATACCTTCATTATACAAGCTGCGGACATTATGACAACCAGTTTGACTAAGTAAGAGGTGCCTTAGGATAACTTTAATTCAGTGTAGTTATTATCATAACAGTATAATGGGCGTTGACGAATATTTTGACCATTTGCATACACCTCGGACCTAACAATCGCCGCAAGGAATGTTTGTTTCGCCACTGATGTACCTTTTGCAATTTTGCAGCTTTTAATGATCACCCACGGACCAGAAACTGTATACATTTGAGATTAACTACTATTTTATGACATCGTTATGGATAACAGTTACAAAATTGCTGTCTTCAATTACTTGTAGGTACTTACATTTAATTTTGTCGATAGATCGATAATATATTCGTAGATATACCCGTTTAGGGAGTGTTAAATGTTAATGTTAATATTAAGCTTTGAATAACATTGACCCTAATTGGTGTTGCATGTCAATGCATGTCGTTTATCTTTATCAGTCCCAATCTTTATTAATTCTGTAACACGTTCAACGATAATTTTCACTAGACTTAATTAGAATAGGCGTTAGATATAGCGTGGACAGTGTCGGAATTGGCGTACTTCTCAGCATTTAGGTAGTTTTGTTTCTTCGAAACGGAAAAATACACCCTTGATTTGCATGGGTGTTTGTTTTTATATATATTTATATACCTTCAGACTCTTCGCTTCCTAAAAGCAGGAAAACGTACCTATTATTAACATTATAAATCCATGGTCCTTGAACTGTTCCGAATATGCGGGCTATATCTATTTTTCCGTAATTTTGCTGCAAAATATTCACTATCAGCTCAGTGGCATCCTGTGGATTACTGTCAGTTATCGCTGTGGTATCCGGCCATCCGTCCCAAATGGCTGATATATTCCACAATCACGTTGAGTCCTCCGTGGACTGATCAGTGAGCATGTTGCTCGTTTTATTTTTATTTGGGACTGTTCTTAGTGCCTTTGGAGATGATTATAAGTGTGAGTATTTGTATTAGTGTTGTTTTGCGTTTTTTTTTGTGCCTGGACATAATCTTGTTAGGGTTTATCCATTTGATTTATTCGTCGTTTTTGTTCTTCAATTGTTTCCACCACCTTGTGTAGGATTCAACTTCTTTGCCTGTGTTCTGAACAGTATTTGTTATCTTATTCCTTTTTCTTAAAGGTATAGTTTTCTAACCCTGCCATGCAGATCACTGTATGCCTACCTATGCAATATGCTTGGCAGAGTGACATAATGTACTAGCTAACGTGAAAATAGTACGAGTATTACTAAAAGGATTTTTGTTTTAAGGCTCCTACAAACAGGCGCGACGTGACTTTAACAATACCGTATCATAATCTTCACGGTAGAACAATTACCGGTGTCGAATCGCGCGACAAATCGCGCCGTGTGTACGAACCTTTAATCAAATCCCGAATCCGTCAAGATATAATTTTTTAATTTATTTATTTACAATCCTTACAGCCCATTTACTCGACCCATCATGGCAAGAGGTTATCGCTGAGGGCGGTATGCATATCGGCGCTGGCAGAACGAAGCGTTTCATTGCAATAAATGACAATCAGGTAGGTGCCAAGCTATTGAAATTCCTGCTCATCCTCTTATAACAAACCTGCATGTGTGATGGTGGCTTGCAGCTATTCTCTCAATCATGAAACATGAAACTTACTGCGAGTTCCTAACTAACTTGGTTACTAGCTTGGTAACGAACTTGGTGACTAACTTGGTCATGGTAACTAACTTGGTAACTAATTACAACGGTCGACTGCGAACTGTGACATCGCACAGAAGATCGTTAGGAAGCCTCGCAATAAATAAAATAACGACAATGTTGTTACAAAGTCTTCCGGGGGAACCCCACGTTTGACAATAACTATAGTTAGGTAGGTACATTAGACGTAAACTACAAATACCCAATTCCCGGAATAATCCTTTTGACTCAGGCTCAAGTTAAGGATCTCACAGACGGGCGCCATGCGACTCCTGTAGAACAATATCCATAAAGTTTTCATAGAAATCGCTCTACGCGTCACGCCTGTCTGCTCTTGCTTTTAGGATCTCATACGCGTAGTTTCAGTAATATTCTAGAACAATAACGTTTTGATAGATAATAAAACGGTTTTAAAATAAACACTACAATAGTTGATATACTAACCTACTTGAAACACTGTTGTTTTACGACGGCGCAACGGGGACGCCACTCTAGTAGAACAATTTCCATGAAGGTTTATAATTCCAGTGATTGTTTTTGTCGGTTGAGCTTTACAAGCACAATAGCAGTGAAATTAAAAATATATTTAGGTATTAAAATAAATGTACGAGTAGGTACCTCTATTGTAACATAAGCTTGTTTTTTATAAATAAGGGCTTTGAAGCTCTTCCTATTGTTTCTTTCTAGGTACACTTTGGTCTCTAAATAATGTTTTACTTACCACAGATTACATAATAATAGCTCAGTAGTTGATACGTAAAGTCACGAGCGCATTGCTTTCGATCGAGAGAATTAAACAAATTAAAACAACTTTAATAAATATTTTTTTATTCACGACTGTTATAATATAACGTTCAATTACCGTCAAAATTAATTATTAAAAGATACAGAATAAAATCAAAGACAAAACAACTAAAAGAGTGGGAAGATAATTATGTACATAATAATCATGGTATGTCATATCCTTGACAAACGGTAATCGCTCAGCGTTCTGCTTTGGCGGTAGATTTATACAGGGTGGCCGGGATAGCTGCGCGCAAACTCTGACGGACCACGAATTCATGATTCTAGAATATAAATTATTCGTCGGTTATCAAAAAAAAAATCTGCTATTTCATAAAAAAGTGTAATACCTACGCGATCAAAATGTATGGACTTGCTATATTTTTTTATAACCGACCAACAATGTCAACGCAAGGGAGTTCATATAAGTACATGTACTGAATCCATGGTAACAGGTTGCGCGTCGCTGTCCCTGCTACCCTGTATAGAGATTACCAAAATTTTGTCCTGGATTTGATAACGCTGAGTGTATCCCGAAATCTTCAGCCGTTAACAGGGCCCACCTGTTATTTAATTTCTATGGGGCCCACTCTCCATCTCTCCACCCAATGTTAAATGTCACATTCGCCCTTACCCATAACTTTAACATGGATATCACAAAACTCCTCTTCAAATAAAGCCATAAACCGCTCACAATTTCACGCCCACCACACAGCCTTCAAAATGTACTTAGAAAGAAAATGTATTCGAATAGCTGTTACCTCGCACGGACTTCATTGCGCCGGCGCCGCACCGAGCATGTTTAGCAACCTATGCGGGATCAACAACATCATTACGCTTGTAAAACATAAGCAATTAGGCACTATTTCCGCGATTAACCTATGTGTGCAAGGGAATTAGCATACAAGATAGACAGTAAGGCAAGTCGGTAAGATATTGATGCCTTTTATTGTTCACGTGACATTTTATTTATTGATTTTTGCGTAACTACTAGAATCGTAGGTGTTTATTAAAAGTATGTATTCAGATGAAAGGGTTAAAATATTAGTTAATACTGCGTCATGAACGAGAAAACCCACCGTCTTCTAAGTCGGTTCGTCATTAAGAGACTGATCGAACCGTTAGTGACCTGATTACCGTATTTAACTGCCCAAACTGTAAGTTAAACAGCAGTTTCGGTTTGCATCAGTGTTGATGCAAGATAAAATAGTGATCATGCAGCCTCAGATCGTCACACTGCTAAAGAATCATTAAGAATTGATTTGAACCGTTCTTTAAAATTCGTCGTAACATTAATTTATTCAATAACTTAGACCGGAGGACGAGTTTTAAAGCTACATACCTGCTATGCAATGAACATTCGTCATAATCAATATTAACACAAATCTCAGTAGATTACACACCGATCCTACAAAGCTTGTACATTCTAAAGCTTTGCGCTTAATTAAGCAAACCTCTCACTACAAAGAATATGCGTTTACTATTTGAGTACAAAAGTACCCACTCGTAGTCACAATGACTGTGTCACGATCCTATCGTTACATGCTGACACAAGACCTTTAATGATACCAAATTAGGGGCATGATAATGTTTTGTGTGAATGTTTGTATGCTGTGGAAACTCTTTTCCCATAGGTCGGTCGATAGGAACATTAGATTCGTACCTAATGTTCCTATCTGAACTGTTTTTGATCTCTTATCATCATCATCATTCTCCTGCCCTTAACACAATTTATTTGGGGTCGAAACAACAAACATGTCTTTTTTTCCATACTTAATTAATTGATTCAGGCGTGATTTGGCGGAAATCTATTATGAAATACAATAGACTTAGATATATTTAGTAACCTGTTCCGCTTAACTATTCCTAAACAGTCATAAGAAATCCCTATAAGAAATCGACACGTGTTTCACCTCTCAACGAGGTATTCTCAGGATGACCATTGAGTTGTCGCGAACCCGAACACGACAGGCCATCCCATGTTTATTGATACTGAAATGTATATTGATTGAGGAGGAGAAGATCGTCAAGGTCCTCAAAGCGCAAAGGCGGCGCGCGGCGGCGCGCGGTGGAGTTGCAGCGGCAGCAAAAAACGGCAAAGTAAAAATATAAAGGGAATACCTACTTAATAGTTTTTAAGAACGCAAACGCATAATATATCAAGTATCTGTTATCCGTCGTTGACCTCGGACTATAGTAAATACAAGCGAGCTACTACCTCCTGTAACTCTTCTATAACCAAGTTGTTTTTTCAGGCTAATGTAGCATATCAAGGCTGTGTCCTGCCGAACGGCAAGCCTGGTCACTGCCGGCCCCTCCGCCATTGCATCCAGGAGGAGTTCCGGTCTGACTTTATCAAGTTCATGGATTATGTCTGCATTATCCAACAAAAGTGAGTATGTAAAGTCATATACAAAATATCCAACCTGTCCGAGTCGGGGTGCCCCAAGTCCCGAGCTCGCTTCGCTCGCTCTTGCATCCTAAATTCTCCTAGTACCTACAGTAATTTTTCATTTTGTACCGATTCCTTTGACATATTTTTTACGACAAACGGCTAAACCTATTAATCCGACTGGGGCTATGATCTGCCGAACTATTTATCGAACCGCTCATTCCATCATTTTTACCGCTCATTCAGTTATTGGACAGCTCAATTATTTTTAGAATTGACATTGTATGATAAAATAACCGACTAATTGATTTTTTATTACTGTCCATGTTTTACTGTCGCAATAATTAATCAACCGCCATTAAATTAAATAACTGCTCAATATGTTTTTCAACTGATCATAATAACATTTTGAATATTTAGATAACAGCTCAAAAAATTAGTTCCCTTAAAAATATAACACTGACAGAACCTACACAATTAAATAAATAAAAAAAACATAAAATGCCCAGGACATTAAAATTATTTTAGGTTGATGTCAACTGGACATTGGTCAAAATTGTATGCTATTTTGATCTTTTATCAATGCCGCTTCAAAATATAATAAAGGCTCGTGATACCGGCGCGACTTGTCGCGCAGAAATTGTATTATTAAAGTCGTGTCGCGCCTGTTTGTAGGAGCCTTAATGTATCCTGACTTGATAAAGGAAAGAATTTGGAAACTGACGATGATATAAAAGGCTTTACATTGATCATAATTATTATCATATTATGTACTATCTGCACTTTGGGCCTCTGAGAAGCTCCATCGCCAATTATATTTAACTGTATTTATTCTCTTTCAGTACTGTGGGAGCTTGTTGCCCTGACAAAGCAACGCTGAGCGGCGCAGAAGGATTGGCAGGAGACTTGCCAGCAACTGCACCGAGGGAGGAACAGAATGAAGCTGTCATGAAGGTCACCAGGGCTGAGTCTAGAGGTTGTTTTTATATTAAACTTCACCTTATCCTGACACGATGGTCATAATATATTACATAATAATTATCTTCAGTGATAATTCTCAGCAATATACTATGCCATCATAAATTAGTGTTCAAAACATGTACAATACGGCCGATATAACTTGGCATTTCCGAATTTCTCGCAGAGGGCTACGTAGTAACATTTTTTAGGAACCAAATGGTGCCATGAGGCAAGTATGAGTGAGAGAACATGCGCGAAAGTTCGCAGACTCTATGGTCAGACCTGTCAAGTTATATCGGCCGTATTGTACGTAGTCTTAAGACATAAAAATTACATCTGTCAGTCTTTCAATGGTAATTTGAACTTATAGAGTTGAGTTAAGTTGTGTTGTGTTGAATTGTTGATGAGTTTAAAGATGTAATTCCATAAATACATTTTTCTACTTGTTACATTCGTAAAACATATTTTGATCAACACACAACCTAATTTTGACCTACAAATTGCTAAAAACGTAAGAATATTTTAATTTCGCGGGTTACCTTGGCGCATCCTCCTTTAGTACCTACTAATTTCTTTATAGGTTGTGGTCTAAGCACTCGCCAACAAAGTCGCGTGCTGGGCGCCCGCCAAGCTAACCCACGTGAATGGCCGTGGATGGCCTCCATCACCCCGGAGGGCTTCGAGCAGTACTGTGGCGGAGTACTCGTCACTGACAGACATGTCATGACTGCCGCTCACTGCACAAGGAGGTATGAATCCTGTTTTCTTATCCAAGTTAAAAGAGTCTTTCTCGCACTTTTAAATATGAATCATTTATAGAGGTTTCTACAGTTGTGGTAGTTTAATGTAGATACAATCCATATTTTGCCTGCCTTCTGCTTCTGCCCGCGACTTCGTCCGCGTGAAATTTCGGCCCCCGACTCACCGCCATGCCCGCCTGCACTATAACTTCGTTATGGCTTAGCGTTCTTTCTGATTTTTTTCTTTTTGCTCGGCTCCTGAGGGTCGTAGCGTGATGTTACATAGCCTATAACCATCCTCAAGAACTGGGCTACGTAATGCAGAAAGAATTTTTCAAATCCGAAAGGTTGTTCCGGAGATTACCCCTACCTACAAACAAACTTTTACCTCTTTATAATATTAAGTATAGATTGCAGAACTATTAATTGAAATAAGTTTATTATCAGATGGAAGGCAGAAGAGCTCTTCGTCCGTCTTGGAGAGTACGACTTCAAACGCGACAACGACTCCCGGACCTACAACTTCAAGGTCGCAGAGATCCGTCAACACGAGGCGTTTGAGATAGCCAACTATAAGAACGACATCGCCATCTTGAAGCTGGACCGACCAGCCATCTTCAATACTTATGTTTGGCCGATCTGTCTCCCACCCCCAAACTTGCAGCTCACTGACGAACCGGCTATTGTTATTGGTGAGTTTTGTCTATAATATAATAATAAATAAATAAAATTCGTTTATTTCAGACTAGTTATGTCCATATTTTGTTATACATTATCTTAAAAACTATGTTAGTCATGCGGTGATAAATTAGTGGTAACAACAAGGAAGCCAATTGAATAAAAAATTATGAGCCTATAATTCAAATTCAAATTCAAATGATTTATTTCAGATATGAGTCCATAGTGTTAGTAGCGACAATATAACTTAATAACTAGTGTTAGTAATAAGGAGACAAAATATCAATTCGTATGGATCCTCACCCAGTGGCGGGGAGACACCCAGGAGAGGGGAGTCCCATCGATCTGAGAACACGCTCAGGAGACTATTGGTGGCGGAGCGTAGCCGGCCGGCTAAGGAGGCGGTCCTTTTTCTTATTATGGCGTAAAAATCGTCTGTGTGCGCCTCCGCAAACATACTGGACGCACTACAACGCCACGACAGCCCCAACAGTATCCTGAACGCGTTATTGTATTGGACACGCAGGTCGCTGTATGACCTCTGCATGAAACGGGTCCAAAGACTGCACGTGTAGAAAGACTGACAGAAAGCTTTGAAAAGAGTGACTTTAACTTGATTTGTACAACGTGCAAATCTTCGAACCAGCATGTTACATCGGACAGCCATCTTATAATGTTCCCATTGCTGGGACACAGGCCTCCTCTCTGTGAGAGGGAGTGGGCCGTAATCCGTGATTGGGTAGATGTCACATGTCTTTGAATTTATGGTTCTAGGACATGCTGGTTTCTTCACGATGTTTTCTTTCAACATTTTGAGAATAGTGGTGATGAAATAATTTACATAAAGTAAAGCCTGTCAGAGTTCGAACCTTCGACCTAAGTCTCGGCCATTACTGCGGGGCCACCACTGCTCTGAGTTTTGACTGTAGGTATCACCTAACTAAACCATCATCTATCTACAGTATAATAATATTCTTGTAAATCATGAATGAAAATGGGCCTTCCTCCTGAAACCTGGTAATAAACAGTCCCGGGAGAAACCAATCCCAAAACCCTCAAGCTTGACACACGATGTGGTATTCGCAGTAAATTATTGTCTGATGACAATAATTTACTGCGAATACCACATCGTCATCTGCGGGTCTCATAAGTACCTAGGTATCTTATATCACACCATCCACTAAAAGGGAGAAACCACTGCAATAACGACTGCTAAATGGCATTTAAAACTTTCTGTTTCTGTGACAGAATTTCTAAAGTAATACACCAACCTTATGTTATGTCAATATATACAGATTGATGCAAATTATCGCAAATGCGACCATAGAGTATTTCTTTACTCATGTGATGCGGCCGTAAATGCTATCGTAGTTTCCCAGGTGCTTGCATGCTTTTGTTAGAGAACACGAATGGTTTACCAATGAGCGCCGACTGTTTCACTACTCTTAATTCGTAAGTACCTACGTGAACCACATAATTGTTTAAAACTGGCGATAGGTACCGTGCAGACCCATTATGTTGTTTATCTCAAAGACCAAATATACTAACTACGGATGGCAATCACGGTATTCGCAAGGAACAATTGATGAACATGAATCTTGGGACCTTTCCTCCAGGTTGGGGCACACAATGGTACGGTGGTCCTCATAGCAACGTCCTGATGGAGGTAACGGTCCCGGTGTGGGACCACGACAAGTGCATCGCTTCGTTCGCTGACAGCATCTTCAACGAGACCCTCTGTGCTGGAGGAAGGGAGGGCGGGAAGGATGCTTGCCAGGTGCCTTTAATTATTTTATGTTGAACCATTTGGTAAACAGCTAGGTATTTAAGATAGGTAATGGTTGCTTATGGTCTTACGATATTCATCATAAGCATAATTATAGCAGCAGTGGACGCTGGATATAAGCCTTTCCAATTGCACGCCATTCAGCTCTATTCCCGGTAACTCTCATCCAGCTGCTACCAGCCACCCTGTGAAGATCGTCGCTCTACCTAACCTGAGGACGTCCTCCCTTACGTTTGCCAATTAGCGGTATCCACTCAAGAACACGTCTACCTTAACGGTTATCGGTTTTACGGCTAATATGGCCGGCCAGCCACATCAGCTTGCTTATTTCTGCGAGCTATGTCGACAACTTTGGTTACGATGTTGGTTTGGTAAGACCTGAATATGAAACTATAAAGAATGTTCATCAGCAACCATTACCTACTTACAAGAAGAACCCTACCTACCCGTGTTACAGTTTCAAGGGATCGTATAATGTGCCGGTTAAATATAACATGAGACATGATGTCGGCAAATATCTTGCATTTAAGTGCACCCATATGCGAAGATAACTAGGCACTCCATCAATTGAGCTTTTAGACTGATTGCTAATTCATTTGATGATGATGACTTCGCAGGGTGACAGCGGTGGTCCTCTGATGTACCAGATGCCGAGTGGCCGCTGGACTGCCATTGGCGTGGTGTCCTGGGGCCTGCGCTGTGGAGAACCCGACCATCCCGGTCTCTACGCCAGCGTCGGCAAATACCTCGGGTGGATCGCACAGAATGCGCGCTTCTAAGCTAGGAGACGATTTTGTATGAACATTTTGAGGAATAAAATTGTTCATCTATATTTTAGATGATTTTTATGTGGATTGAGTGTTTAATTAGAACCTTTCCGGATGAAACAGCTGGTTAATCAAAACTCTTCAAGACACCTTCAATGGTTTTCCAATTTATTCTATAGTTAGCTAATCTAACCGGCCTGTATTGTCCCACTGCAGGGCAAAAGCCTACCTCTCCTTTTTCCACGTTTCTTTAGTCTAGGTACGTCTTTTATTCCTAGTGCGGACCGGTCCTTTCGGCAGGGGTCAAGTTCATCCCGCCATCTTGGACTGCCGCGCCAATCGGTGGTTCTTCTTAGCAACAAAAAAAATTAAGGTAACGCTTTTCTTCTCTTTCCTAATACGTCAGTAATTTTCAGTTGCATTCTTGTAGTGTGCTAAGAGTTAACTAAGTAATAGGAACGAAAGAATATTGGTTCAACAAACAGACATTGTTCACTGACAGTATTGACAATCAGCTTGTTATGACGAACTGTATTATGGAGAAAGCGCCACATAATGGTTTACTTAAGTCATACGAACTATTAGTGTATGAGAGGTAATAGGATTGGTCATAATGAGTTACGTGCCGTTCCGTTCAACAGAGAAGAAATGTGCTGTAATGAGTGTGGGTGTAGTACCTACTTACCTATCTCCTGCTGTTCAGTTAACTTTCTGAAATAGGTAACTGAACTAACAACACAACTTTTAGTTAAATATAAAAGACACTTAAAAAAGCTAAAAATGCTACCTACATTAAGTGTTCTTTGCTAACATTATGTATCATGTAACAATAGGTATACCTTATCGTTTTGCGAACAACAACTTGTCATATTGGCCCCTAAAAAGATTATTTGCGGGTAGGTATGGCTACCAGCAACCACAGAACTGATAAGTTGGATGACCTAATTGATTCCTATATAAGGGTTCACAGCAATACAAGAATGCAATTGATTGTTTCAAATTCAAGTTGGTAAGTTCAGCTTTTTTTACTATCCTATTTTTTTGATGATAAGGCCGCAATTGGCACTTTCTCGGCAATCTGATTCTGTTCAACGGGCCACTGGTTCAATTCTCGTACGGAGTAATATTAGCATGACCTAAAAGATAGTTGTTCCGGGTCTGACTTTCTGCATGTGAGATTTGTGTTTAAAGCATAGATAGGTACGGAAGAAATTCCTGGTGCGGGACAACACCACACCAGCATCACGTCTACTTATTTGTTTTAAAATATTTCCTTTTAATTTCAGGTGAACAGTAATTGGATCAAATAAAATGCATTCCATAGCCGGTTGGAAGCTTGCTCGAAGACCAAACTACATCACCAACAAGGACAAAGCGTATCCTTACTCCGAGTGTCCATTCCTAGGAGAGTACTACTTACTAAAGCTTCCTCCCTCCCTCAATAACTTGATTGAACATGTTGACTACTGGGGGGAGGGTAGGATAGTCACCCAACACGGGATCAGCGGCTTTTCAGACTGCTACAACGTCAACCATACGTACCAACTCGTGAGCAATGGTCCTGATATAGACAGGAAGATCCCAAACAGGATACCTGTCGTTAATTACACTAACTGTGACACCAGCGGATACATCAAGAACAATTCAGTCAACACCGTGACTGTAATGGGAGCACCTATCAACAACAGCTGTGCTAAAGATATTGCACGTATGGTCAACCCAGACTTAGGCAAAGTTGTCGCCTATGGATTCGAAGGCAGTTCACCTGAAATTAGAAATCTTACCACAGAATTGAAGAAGAAGGATGTTTTCCTCTGTCCGAGGTTCACCTTACCCACTGAACTTCAAGGGTTGTCGTTGTTCGATAGTGATCTGACCTTCCTGAATCTGACGGAGCTTAAAGACCAGCTTTACAATTACGTTACTGAAGGCGCTTTTGACACTGCAGTGGAGCTGACCAAAAACATGGACACTGAAAGTGGTTCTGAAGCTATAAGTGAAGTGGTAACGAAACTTTTACGCGCAAATTCGAGTAACATCATGGCGTATGCTTACAAGCTATGGAATAGCGGAGGTAATGAAATGATTAGCAAGAGCTTCCCAGATGCCTTTCAGATTATTTTTAAAGGAGATATTGTGACAATAGTCAACAAGCAATATCAACAGGCTTTAAAACTAGATGTGAACGCCGATTCTAATATTGACAGACTTGCTTCGGGAGATAGCTCTGATAAAATAAGTAGAAGAGTAAGCTGGACGTTCGTGCCATTATGGGACAATGATAATGTAGTATTTAAAATAAAAAACATGGCCTGCAACATGTATTTAAAATTGGATTCAAATACAGACAGTTTGGGAGACAGAAAAGGCTGGGCCTCAACAAATGATAACGAAATCAACCATCAATATTATGTGGAGCCATTGATGAAAGATGAAACTTTAGTCTTCCATTTAATCAATTACCAATATCATCAAGCACTAAAAATGGATTCGAACGTGGATTCTAACGGAAACAGATTGCTCTGGGGACATAATGGTGATCCACGTGGTGACAATACAGCATTAAACTGGGTTATTGCTGCAAATACGAAAACTTGGGAAAAGGAATCCATTGAAATATAAAACAAAAAACAATGTTGATAAACTACGGTGACTTCTTATGTACCTCGACTGTTTAACGCAACAAATATTTTTGTAGATCACAAAAGGTTTCTTATTAAAGAACTTAACAAGTTAACATTTTTATTTCTCATCTTCTCATCCCAGGCAAAAAAAAAACAACAAAGAAGCTTCACTTCTACTTCAAGAAGTTGAAGCTTTTTTGTCGTTTGCATGAAAAGGATTTTTGAAATAAAATCTGCAATATTATATTATGTAGTTTAATCGTTCTTTATAGTTCATTAACAGAAACATTTGACTCTATGATAACATGGACAAAGTAACAGTCTCCCCGCACTGCTCAATAGATTGCAGCATTCGAAGCACCTGGTCTTCATCTATTGCTGGGTGGAAGGTGAACGCGAAACGGAAGAAATTCTTATAATGACGGACAGGCGAGTAAGCTACCATCAGTTGAGAGCTTAGAACTAGCAGCTCCTTTATTTTTGGAGTAACCTGGAAATAATAAAATATATATATTTAAACATAAACCTTGAAACATTACAAGAAAAACTTTTTTTTAAATAATACACTGTTGAGAGTCCATAATACCTCAGCTCAATTCACTTCTTATCTCGTTCGCACGATACTGCTCACGGACTGAGTGAGAGCGAAACTGAGCACCAGGGAGAAGGTTCCAAGGCGCCAATAGTTTAGGTTTTTCTTTTTACGGCGAAAATAATGGTAATTTAAAACAACATAGTATCTGCTTTATAGTTAGTGCAATTAACAAAGTTTCATGACCTAGTTTGAAGTATTTTTTTAATACGACAGCTATTTATTGGTAACTTTGGATTTATTTTCCAGATAGGACAATGTCTCAATTCAGAATCTATGTATAAACAATTTATAATCATCTCACCTTATGCATGATATCCCACCACTTGTCATCCATTTCCTGTCCCCTCATGAAGGACGGTATATACCAGAAGCACACATTAGGGCACTGCAGCTCATCAGACACCAGTTTGAAGCCTGGCCTCTTCGCCACGGTCTCCAAACAGAACTGCGCCGTCGCCATCGTCTGGTCTGCAAGCTGACTAAGACCGAGGTCCCCTCGGGCTTTCCACATCATCCATAGCTTGAAGGCATCGATCTGGAAAACCAATTTTAATACAAAGTTAGAGTTATAATAAAATAAACTGAGGAGGAAACATCGGGACATGGTAGGAGATAGTGGGACGACTTTGAAACCTGTCTGAGGGAGTGGCAAAAAGTAACAAAGAATTTATTTATTTATATATACCAACTTTATGGTATACCAGAAAGTACATAGAGAAACAAAGTGTAAAGTTCACTCATCCTTTGTTGAAAAGGGAGGATCCTCAAACCAGACGGGTGTTATGTCTAGCGGGCAACTGCCTAACGATTGATTTCGGATAGTCTTATATATGTTTATCACGCGGTAAACTCTAACTGCGCGATGCAAGATTTGTGTGACGTCAGGTCTTTGGTGCATAGTTCGCATGTGGCGTTAGAGATGACGCCACAATACTAATATTTTCTTTGGTTCTTACCTTCCTCCCACACTGCACACTCTTGTCCCCCGTATCATAGGACACGTCGTAGAACTTGTCCTGTTGGAACAAGTATTGCGCAGCTGCCGAATTCGCTTCGTGCAATAATCCCTTGTCTCGCACCATGAATACAGAACACTGCATGGGAGCGCCTGCCATCTTGTGCGGGTTCCACGCTATAGAATTTGCTCTGGAAGTATTAAAAGTTTTGTTAGAAAAGTAAAATAAATTCTCCTCAGTTCTAGGACTAAATGGATTATTACTTTGTACCCGACAGCGCAACAGCAAAGGCAGGGGTATGTCTTTATAAATGATAAATGATAAATGATAAATGATTTATTTTCTGTAAGTAGGTTCATACAAACACTTTTACACGTCAATCATAATTATGTTTTAAAACTAGATGAGGTCGGCGTTTCCTATCTGACTACTCTGAGAAGAAAGGCCGAAACAAACTCAGAGGTCACAGTCTCTTTTAAAGTCCAGACATAATCTTGGTCAGATCATGTGAAGAATATGTAGATTCGTGTCTGAAATGGTCTTTTGAGGAAAGAACCACACAGATTGAGTGGACCTGTCCAGTCAGTGCACGCATTTGTCGGTAATCGTGCAGCTCAACTCAGAAGTCAAGGAGCTCAACGATTCGACGAACAATACCAAAGAAAGGACATTTGGGTAGGCCGCATATAGTACTCAAACTGCCAGACCATGGTTAAAACTAACTAAGAAAAGAAAAAGAAAAAATCAATGACCCACATAGTCTTCACATTCACAATAATAAACAAAATAAAAAAAATACTTTACATAGTAAATATTCATGTCATTGTATATAAAAAAGTTCATGTCAATATGTATATAAAGTCCAGAGATGATCTTGGTCAGATCATTGGAGGACCATGTAGATTTGTGTCTGAAATGGCCTTTTGAAGAAACAACCATACAGATTTGAGAGGACCTGTCCAGTCAGTGCACGCATTTGTCAGTAATCGTGTAGCTCAACTCAGCACTTAAGGAGCTCAACGAATAGACGAACAATACCAAAGAAAGGACATTTGGGTAGGCCGCATAAA
The DNA here is from genome assembly GCA_914767815.1 of Eupsilia transversa. Taxonomy (NCBI): domain Eukaryota; kingdom Metazoa; phylum Arthropoda; class Insecta; order Lepidoptera; family Noctuidae; genus Eupsilia; species Eupsilia transversa. The sequence goes on along the minus strand of OU611893.1, from coordinate 5,685,600 downwards.
GGACTCAAACCGCCAGACTATCATAAAAGTAACTGAGAAAGAGAGCAAATATATTTGACCCACATAGTCCTCACATTCACAATAATTAAAATAATATTATACTTCATAAAGTAATTATGGCTGTCATTGTGTTTCTAATAAAAGAAAATAAAATCAGTAAAAAAAAAACATTAAAATAAATGAATTGGAGCAGCTCACTCCCAAGCCTTTTTGTCATCCATATAATCTTTTACGGTATAAAACGCTTTCTGGCACAACTTACGTTTAATGAATGATTTGAATTTATTAAGGCTGAGGCCTTGTACTTGGCTTGGAAGTTTATTATAAAAGCATATACATTGACATCTGAACGAGCCACCTATTTTCTTGAGCCTTGTTGAAGGTACAACAAATTTGTGTTTGTTCCTAGTATTTATATTATGAATATCACTGTATTTCTTAAACAATTTAATATTTTTGTGGGCATATAAAAGATTTTCAAAAATATATTGAGAAGGCACAGTCATTACATTGATCTCCTTAAATTTCTCTCTAAGAGACTGTCTGGGACTTAATTTATAAATTGATCGCACAGCTCTTTTCTGCAAAACAAAGACAGTTTGAATGTCGGCGGCATTTCCCCACAACAGAATACCGTACGACATCACACTGTGAAAATAGCTAAAGTACACTAAACGGGCTGTCTCTATGTCAGTTAAATTACGAATTTTTCTAACAGCATAAGCTGCGGAGCTTAGCTTTTTTGACAATTTATCTATATGTGGGCCCCACTGAAGCTTAGCATCCAAAGTCAAGCCCAAGAATACTGTGCTATCTTCAGGATTCAATTCTTCGCCCTTCATCAACACATTCGTTTTCACCTGCCTAACGTGAGGTAACGTAAACTTAATGCATTTGGTTTTTTTCTCATTGAGAAGTAAATTGTTAACATTAAACCAGTGAACTACTTTTGAGATCGCGCTATTTACATCGTCAGTAACCAGCTGCTGACGTTTAAGTTTAAACAAAAGTGAAGTGTCATCCGCAAACAACACTATATCATGATCCTTTATGAGGTAAGGCAAGTCATTAATATAAATAAGAAACAAGAAAGGACCAAGAATTGAACCCTGTGGAACTCCCATTGTTACTATAGATCCGGGAGATCTTTTACCATTAACGTCAACGCTTTGAATCCTATTACTCAAGTATGAAATAAGAAGTTCCAGAGCGGTGTTCCGGATCCCGTAGTGGCGGAGTTTCCTGATTAATGTTTCATGAAGAACGCAATCGAATGCCTTGGATAAATCACAAAAAATGCCCAAGGCATCGCATTTATCTTCCCATGCATCATAAATATGTCCTAAGAGTTCAACACCGGCATCAGTAGTTGAACGACCCCTTGTAAAACCGAACTGTTTGCTATGTAATAATTTATGTCTATTAAAAAATCTTTGCAATTGCTCTAAAATTAATTTCTCAAAAATTTTACTAAATGTAGGTAGTACTGAAATAGGTCTATAATTTGTTGGGTCTGATGTACTACCTGATTTAAACAAAGGTATTATTTTACTATTTTTCATTAGGTCAGGAAACTCCCCACAGTCGATACAATTATTAAAGATAACAGCTAAAGTAGGGGCTACAATGTCAATAATAGACTTAGCAACTTCTACAGAATTACCCCACAGATCTGCAGTCTTTTTTACATTTAAAGTGTGAAAGGTTTTAATTATGTCTCTACAGGTAATATGTTCAAAATTAAATTCCGAATCGCAAACGTTAACATTTTTCTTAAGCAAAGACTCAGCAACAGAAGGTGATGAGTTTAAGGATTTGGTAGTTGAAATGGGAATATCTGAAAAGAAATTTTCAAAGGCCGCAGCGACTTGTGAGTCTGATTTTATTATATTGTCGTTAATAGACAGGCTGTAGTCAGTATCTCGCTTACAAGACCTTCCCGTTTCACTATTAATAATATTCCAAGTCGTCCTAATTATATTACTACTGTTTTTAATCTTCAAACTCAAATAACGCGACTTGGCCAAACAACAAACTTTTTTAAATAATTTTGAATAATTTCTAACATATAAATTAAATTCAGGCGTCTTTACATACGCCCTTTCATTGTACAGCTCATAAAGCCGTGTTCTACTTTTATGAATACCAATGGTAGCCCAATCACTGAAAGATGCGTTACTATTAATCGAGATAGTCTTGGGAATAAATGTAGAATTAAATTGTTTACAGTATGTATTAAAAAAATCATCATATAGTTGATTAGGATCACCATGAATAGACAAAGCTGGTAATTTATTAATGAGTTTAACTTTAAAAGCTTCCAAGCGACTTGCAGTTTTGGGGTTAACAGTGATATCCTTTTTATCCACTTTGTTGTTTTGGTAAGGAATAGTAATCCTTTGCCCGCAATGGTCTGAATCCAGTAAATTTATAATTTCTTTGTGGCTCGGTATAACATCTGTATAAATATTATCTAGGCATGTGGCACTTGTAGTGGTTATTCTTGTGGGCTCCAAGAATAGGTTAACAAGATTGTAAGACTGAAACAAACTTATTATTTTACTACAAGAACCTGAATTTTCTAATAAATTAACATTAAAGTCACCACAGGTGATAATAGGCTTATTCGAGTTAGAAATCCTGTGTAACACTACATCCATTACCTTTTCAAAGCAGTCATACAATCCTGAAGGGGGTCTGTACACACTCAATACAATAAACTGCTCCAATTCTATACAGGCTATCTCAACTGTCCGCTCAACAGATAGGCTCACAATATCCTTACGGTCTTTAAATTTAAGCTGGTTACTGACTAAAATTAATGAGCCACCATGTATAGCATTTTCTCTGCTGAACGAACTACCAACCTGGTGATTATTAAAATTGAACAAGAACTGGTGGCTTTTAAGCCAATGTTCTGTTATACAAAGAATATCAATACTATTAAAATTCATAAATAATTCTACTTCTAAATCTTTGTTCATAAATCCTTGAATATTTTGATGCACCAGGTTAATACTATTTACTGATTTTAAACTTATATTTGATTTTATTTTGCAAATATGTACATTATTGCTAGAGGTTGCCTCTGTTGTCTTAACTTCTAATTTAAATTATGATTAATGTCAATATTTGATACCAAATTATTGGCTGAATAATATAACATGTCAGAGCATTGCTCAATAGAAGCAATTTGTTTAGCCAAGTTCTTGGCTGTAATAGAAAAGTAATATGATAGCGACACAGCTATCTGTCTTTTACAGTACTTTGAAAGATAGTACCTATCCATAAAAAATCTATCTTTTGTCAAATAAAAGTGATTACCAACATAATTGTTAGTGTCAATTAAATGAAATAAATTATTATTGTATGTCAAATTATGTAATGTCCTATTAATTTCAAATCTATAATTGTTTTCTTCCTGTGGCAAACTTTGGCAGTATGGGAATGTGAACATCACAATTTTTCTTAAACTAAGGTTACTCAATGTTCTATAATATTGGATTAATTCTCCTTTGTTCACACTACCCCTATTACCAACAAATATTAATATTATAGTATCCTGATTAAACTTGCAATTTATAACTTTTTTCATTATAAGTAACTTATTTCATTATTTCACGCGTGTCTATATACCATGTGTATGTGGGATTCTTTATATCCTCGAAGGATACCTACTATAACGTCTGGATGGATTTTAATAAACGATTTTTCCATCCACTCTTCTATTTACCCAGTGGGTTGTGGTGGTCAGATAGTCGCTCTATATAAAATATAGTATTCAGCTGAATCCGGTTAGACTGGAAGCCGAACCCAACATAGTTGGGAAAGGCTAGGCAGATTGATTTTTTTGATCATGTGCGGTTCAAAATGATGGACTTGACCCCACAAGTCCATCATTTTAAATCACGATTCAAAAATATAACAAACTAATTATATACTTTTTCACGAAGTATTCTAAGATTGATTGGTCTGTTAGCACAGCACAGACTATTAGACAATAGTATTTTCCAAAAGACGTAAAATGCATCCTAATTGTGAAACCCACTTTCAATCACAATCGGAGAGTTTTGAAGGTGTGCTCAACAACGTAAATAACGCAATGAACGTGAGTAAACTGTCAAAATGAAACCCATTGTGATTAATTGTCATTTTATTTTTTGTGTGATTAATTACCCCGCTGGTATACTGACCTTTCTATTCCTTTTAGTTTGGTTTTGTATTTAGGTGAAAGCATTAAACTGCCTCCCCAGCAAGCCTGGAACATAATAAATTAACTTGTTATTAACAATTCGGACAGCAATAAGGACAAGTTTTTTGTCCATATAGTAGGTAGGAACTTAATCGACTTGAATAGCGTTACTTGATGGATTTATTGAAATACGTTGTTAAACATTTCTCCTGCTGCAAGTTACATTATTACCACTGATTAATATCAGATGGTTCCCTCCACAAAACCATTTAAATAAATAGCGACTCTTGCTACGACACAATAAAGTGCAATTCAGGTCGCACAGCGTTAATTACCTACAGTTATAGTCACCGAGAAGAAGTCTCTCTTTCTATCGCGTAACTCTTATATCTTCTGACTACGTTACGCCCACTGAATAGTCCCGACAAGACGAGCCCGCCGCGTACTTGTAACTGCAAATTTAAAATGCGTAGTGCGCCTTCTGTAGTATTCTGTGGTATTACAAAAGAAAACTCACATCAACATGCATCCAAACACCATGTTTCCTGCACACATCAGCAACTGTATCCAAGTCATCAATGGCTCCTAAAACCGTCGTGCCGGCCATGCCGTTCACGAATATAGGACATCTCCCAAGGTCCCTCTCCTTCTGTACAGCTTCGTCTAGCTTATCAACCAGCATTTGTCCTTTGGCATTGGTTTGTATTACCCTGACACTGTCTGTTCCAAAACCTAGCCAATGGGCTGCTTTCTTTATGGAATAGTGACTCTGAAAATGTTTGTTAAAACTATAAGAGACCTATAAGGTAATTTGTATCTCACGGTATGGTAAGACGAGTCAGAATCGGCTGTAAACTGCTATGATCATTTTATTCGGTGCATTCTGCTTCGTGTCTTGTATCAGCACGAACTATTTGCACAGCAAAGTTTATGGCTTTAGTATTTTTTATACCAGCCTGTTCCATTTCAGGGCAAAGACCTCTTCTCGTATCTAGAAGGCGAATCATGAGCATTGAGTTTTATTTATTTAATCTTTTTTTAACACATTTACACTACTAAAACTACGGACTAAAATAGCTCTTTAATCCCTAAGGACTAAAAGTGATTTGAATTTTGAATGTGGATATTGTTACTAAAATACTCTAATTATTTCTATATGTTATGTCTTATTGTTCCTAAATAATTGTATGTAAACGTACTATTCTTATTCTGTTGCACTTATTTTCTCACAGAGGGTGATAAAAATTAGAGTGTACAACACTATTTTAAACTCGAGTAACATACTTTGAATCCCTCGCTGCGCTCAGGATTCTACGCTAGACTCCTTTGCTGCGCTTTGGATTCAAAGAAACACTAGCCTTTAAAATAGTTGTTTGCTCCCTAGGCAAACAATCTACTTACTTTACAGTACCTATACCCCACAAATAATGACTTTCCGGAGGACTGTACCGAAAAGTATTTCAGAATCACCACTTGTGCAAATAAAGTAATTTAATTATAGATATACTTACTGATGTTACAGATGTACATGTATTGTAGATGTACAAACTATTTTACTGCAACATGAAACTAACTCATTATGATATTCAAAACCGGATCTTATACTTACATCTTCAGAAGTAAAAATAACCATCTCAGGTAGACCCCTCATCCCTTTGGCCTTGATATCTGGAAACTTCTTATACCTAGCGGCGACCAGGCCATACATTATAGACATACTGCCTCCAGGGCTAAAGATACCGTCTCCATCGGGTATACCGAACAGTTTGAGTATGTGGTTCTGAAGTTTAAGTTCTATGAGAGTAAATACTGGACCCACTTCGAAGGTATATCTGAAATGGAAATAGGCATTTCATTTTTAGTTGAAATAAGAAATACAAATCTTACTTAATATTATAAATGCGAAAGTTTGTGAGGATGGATGGATGGATGTTTGTTACTCTTTCACGCAAAAACGACTGAACGGATTTGAATGTAATGTGGCACACTTATAGTTTATAACCCGGATTAACACACAGGATATTTTTTATCCGGATATTCCCACGGGATCGAGACATATGCGGGTGAAACCGCGGGGCGCTGCTAGTACATATATAAATTAATCAAAAGGAGTACGTAAGTTTCGTAGCAGGTGGTTTCTGCCTACACCCAGGGGAAGAAGGCGTGAGCTTATGTATGTTTGTATTTTTTTAAATTAAAAACCACTGCCGTATGAGCACTTTCACTGTTCGCAAAGCAGCAATAATATATGTGATTACTGGCCTCCTTTGTTATATTCTTTTACGCTAGGATATTCAGATCCGTTTTACAGTCCTTGCCCTATAACCTAACAGGCTTGGAGAACTTTGTATCCTCAGCTGTTGGCTCTTGGTGTCCACATCGAAGCCTTTGTTCAACCCTAAAAAATATCGCCCTCCTTTGTTAGGTATATTCTTTTACGCTAGGATATTCAGATCCGTTTTACAGTCCTTGCCCTATAACCTAACAGGCTTGGAGAACTTTGTATCCACAGCTGTTGACTCTTGGTATCCACATCGATGACTTTGTTCAACCCTGTTCAATCTCTTTTATCTGCGAAGTCTCCAGTTTTACAACCATTTAATGACGTTTCAAGTGCTCCGTCTTTATTTGAGTAGTTAATAAAGATGTTGCTTAAATATAGAAAGCGCAAACAGGTCGTGTTTAACGAAAGTACCACATTTTATGACTATTTAATGACAAACCAAGACAGGTTTTGCTTGTTCACTAATATAACAGTTTTAAATTACGAAACTTTTTATACTTAGGTACTGCTGCATACATACTCGTAAAATGAGAAACTGCATTCCATATTATCCTAAAGATATTGCAATCACTAAACTTTAACGGCGTTTCTTAGCAAAGTTGTAGAAATTAAAACTAGTGAGTTCTGTTTAATATTAACTGCAAAATGCCTTCTGAGCAAAAGCTACTACTCAGCTCGAAAACAGTATCCCAGGGGGTTTTTAATCGCCAGATTGGTTCCAATAAAACCATTACAAAGGTGCTGCTTGCTAAGCAAAAGTTTCCTTTACCATCAACATTTCAGCCGAAAACCATCCACAGCTGGACATAGGCCTCCCCAAGCGTCTCGCCACATCAACCAGCCCTGTGTTTCTCACATCTTTACAAGAGAGAATATCGTAGCCAAATTAACAGATTATACCCACTGACTAGTATTACAAGCATCCGTGATCCACGCTCCAGCCATCCCATAGGGGTCGGTGGCACAGAACAGCTGGTTCTTGAACGTAGCCTTATTAGTCTTCACGCTATACTTTAATACATCTCGCACACATTGCTCCAGGTCTTTGTCACTTACGCCTTTTGTCACATCGAGGTCTAGGATTGCCTGGAACGTGAAAAGAAATTCTTATTAAGGGTTGGTTGGTTAGAAACTCAATGATCACAGAAAAGTTACTGGTTTTAATCAAGGCCTGCCTAATCTTCTGAAGCAAATCGATACCTTGAGTAGACCCCGAAATAGGTGCAAAAACGTATGAGTAGGCAACTAGGAAGCTGGTCCGGCAACTAGAACCGTACGTCAGGTCACCAACTATGGCGGCAAAGGTCCAAAAGCAACTGGATCTGCAAAGGTAGCCCGCGAAATTGAAATTTTATGTTTTTATGCAATTTGCAGGTCAGCGGTCAGTGTCAGGTTGTATGATCTTGATCAAAATGAATAATTGTATGCTCTTGCAAATTGCAAAAAAGGTAAGACAATTTGTATTTAGCGGTCTACCTTTGCGGATCCACCATAATGTCGAGATTGATTCATCCAGAATTGAATTGCATCGTGTTACTTCATCAAGGAATACATTGAGCAGTAGGTAGGTATCTTATGCCATCAGATGAAATTCATCACTACCAAAGAATAGCCAACCTAATTAGATGGTGAAATAACTGGAACCTCATTCGATATGTGAAGGGCTCGCAACTATTGAAATATTATGCACACAGTTATTGCAATGTTGAAATGATTTTGTAACACGTTTTTGCTTTCAACGCGTCTGAGTTGAATCTACACCTATTTATATATAAAGCTATTAGCATACCGGATTAACATTTTAATCAGGCTTTACTGGTCTCCCTACGATTAATTCTACATGTCTAAATATTCTTCTAATATCCATTGTTTCTTTGAGCTACCTACACACTTTGTTAAATGCCCATTTGTAGTAACTGCAGAAGCTAGTGATAACAATTGCGGCACAATAATATCCAATGTACAACGTTATTAAAACCTTATATGGTGAAATATTACGTCGTTGACGACAGTGTCTTGGTGTAACATTTCTTAAGATGGTGACTAGTTTAACACCGTGACTTTTCGATATTCAATCGACTCAAAGTCATCAACCACAACGATTAATTACATTTAAAGCTTAAGAGTTTGTTTCTTTGTTTGTTTGAACGCGCTAATCTCAGGAACTACCCGTCGGATTTGAAAAATCTTTTTGCATTTGATAGTCAAATTCTAAAGGTTTGTAGGCTATCTAACATCACGCTACGACCCTTAGGAGCCGAGCAAAAAGAAAAAAAAACTGAAAAACAGTAAACGAAAACGAAGTAATAGCGCGGGCGGGTGATGCGACGGGACGCGTTGAATCGGCGGAACAAGATGTCATGCGGACGAAGTCGCGGGCAAAAGCTAGTTATTCATAAAAGCCAGGTTAAAGGTGCAGCACATTTAATGTTTAAGTAGTAATCTACTGGTAATGAGGAGGCTAGGGAAGCTATAATAATAAGAGAAGATCCACAAGATGGTATGATCAAAGGAAAAAGCAAAATAGGTAGAGCTCAGCCCTCAGGCCACACTGTACTAACCATTTGAACGTTTTCTCATAGAAGGAAAGATGACTCAGTCAGTGAAACGGAAGACCTGAAGTCAATACTTTATTGTAACACGACAGGTAGCACAAAATGCCAGATGAATAAACAAAAGAAAAGTAAAGAGTAGGCTTATCGCCAATACCTAGCGATTTCACAAACAAGGTCGTTGAATTATGAAATTAATGATAAAATTCCGGCTACAGTTTTTCAGACAGGATATAACTCATTGCTGAATTTAGAAGTCCTGTAATATTATTTATACCATTTGCGAATAGGCAAATGAATTCTGTTAAAACAACATTCTGAGTTCATCAGAAGAATAGAGAATGGTATCCATTTAAGCCCTTCTTTACAACTATAAAGAAGCACTATAAAACAGCTACAGAATTTTTGAGAACAAAAGTCACCATATTGATTCATGTAGAAATCTCTAAACAGACTAAGAAGCCAGTTGGGCCACGCCTACGGCAGGTATCACTTAGTCAAGTAGGGGTACTCAAAGGATCCACAATGCGATTGTGGAGATGCAGCTACACAATGCGATTCGTCTCCACTACGCATGTTCACCTCCTGACGTGCTCTCGGTGCAACAACCAGATGCTATCCAGATCATTATGAAAGACCTTGGTGAGGCCAATGTTATGTAATCCAAAAGTTCCGTAAATACCGTGGATTTGTTATGCGGAAATAAGTAAGAAGAGGGGGAAGTAAGCGAGATTGCTCGTCTTCATTTTGATTGTTCATGAAATTGGTAAGACTTAGGCATAAAATAAAAATAATATGAGTAACTACATGATATTTCGAAACTTTTTGTGTAACAGAAACACAAAAGATTAAAATTTTCTCGATAAAAAAACATCACGAAGTTACCTCTAATTTTTACGTATTTTCGATTTGTACCTAATACGCTAATGACTAAAAGGATAAAAATTGTATGATTATTTGTATTAATACAAGGCGAAAAAAATTGTGTAGGCATTTATTTTTATTCCTTTTATTTTTGGTTTTATTACGCCTCCAAGGTTTTAGCACTTACGACGTTCTTAGTTCGTGGAAGAATTCTCTTCCGTCGCACATTTTGGGAACTTCAAGCATATGTTTGTTTCACAAATCAGTCGCCGGCGCTCTGTTGAGACGAGAGGACTGCGCTCAAATTTTTGGGTACGCTGAGATATAATTTATTTGCGTAAATAATATTTTCGTAATTTATCACATTCTAGGAACGAAACTTTGAAACAGAAAACATAAAAAAAACACAAAAACCACTTCCGAAACGAATATTAAAAGCGTTATGAATTGATATCCTAAATAAATACAGACGCTAAATAAAATATAAAATTCAATGTTGATTTTTGAAAACTCAAGATGACATACATTTTTTATTTGACAGATATTGACTGGTATGGTACAACTAGCGCCATTGCTCTGCATTTCGGTCAATCTTCTTGCGGAGAAAATTAGAACATAGCCAACTAGCCAATTACCCGTTCATTTGAAAGATCGCGCTGGAGATTTTAAATCTTATTGCGATTAACTCAGGATCCAAATTCGTTTGCGCCCAGTTTTTTTGACAAGCTTCTTGTAAGGGAACCCTTAGACGAACAATTTCGAGTGACTTTTGACCATTATTATCGGAGTACCTGTATAAAATAGGTAATGGGTTTATTGTGGATAAATGAACGAAATGTGTTCTCTAGAATAGTGTTCTCATGACTACCCCTTTTTATGGTGGGGATTAGTAAAGGTTGTGACGAATTACAATGTTTGGGATTATCCACATCACCGATAAAAAAGGTGCTAAGTTCTTCATATTTGAAAAAAGCCTAGTTTATAACGTAACTTGGCAAATTTTTTAAGCTACAGTTTCAACAGTTACAAACGGAGAACCCAATAAATCACCTTACTTTGGCACCCATTTACTTATATTATATCAATTCTTTTAGCGGTGAAGCCGACAATCAAATGCTGTACTTTTTTTGTACCAAACTTGGCCTCTTTTTCACAAATGTTTTCGGCAGGAATAGTTTCTACTCGCGCCTCGCGCAGTAAAGGTTTTCATGATACATGCCATTTGCCTTTGCACATTATAGTGTAAAATCCACTACACCAATTTTATTTTTACGTCACTTATAATAATTATCTTTCACGATCCTGCAAAGCAAAATCCACGATAAATCATTTTTATTTTTTTCTTAGGTAACACTGTTTTCCACAAAGACGTTGGTCGTGACGTACACAATGTACAAATTGTATAAGGTCGTAATAAAATTTGGTTACATTTGAATTTGAACTTTGTCACGTCAACATTGAGTTTCTAGTTCCAAAACATGAATATGATCTAAGATTCTGAATTGAAGCTTAGTATATGCAAAATAAACAGATGTTTTTACCTAATGAAGAATGTTTGGGATATGACGGCGACGACGGTAAACATATGATTATTTTTCTGTTTCAGACAATGATGACAAACGACAAAGACATGTTGTATAATCCAGGAATGACTAACTTTACATTTTACCTATGCTTTTTAAATAAGAACTGAAAATTCGCACACAAGATAATAAAATAACCAAGAACTGTAATATAAATGTTGAGCTAATGGACGTTTGACCCATTAAAATTTAGCACCCTTCAATTTAAAAGTCCTTTAGGCTCTAATGGCGCTTTGTGCAACAAAAAATCTGATAGATTGCCTCGTTTGACATTTTCATTATGTAAAGTTAAAGAACCATTTAAATCCATTCTAATGTTACTTTCTTTCAGTATGATAAATCGATATGTCTCGAGAATCGGTTTTTAAAGCAACCGTTTTTTTCCCGTCACTACACAAAGTATTTTGAAAGGTGTCAAATCGGACTTCTTAGATTGTCACGAGATTACTTGTCCACAGCGATCATACTTAGGTAAATTGAATAGAGCCATCTCATCTGATTATTTTACGTATACTTACTACAGAAGATTCAAAAATGATATGTAGATAAACGCCGGTCGAAAAGTTTCTGCTGGCGGGAAGGGATTGTGTTTTGTTTTCGTCGTGTTCTATGAGAGGGGTAGGTAAGGGTTGCGCGGGTGAAATCTGATTTTTAGCTTGTCTTTATACGCCGCCTTAAGTAGATAATCGATATTTACTGAAATTCTGAGAAACGATTTTGCTAATTGTCAAAAAAAAACTGAGGTTGATTTCGCTGTAACTCGTGAACATCTGATTAAAATGTTTCTCACAAAAGTTGTATTTATATCATAGGTGCTCGAAAAACTGGTTTCTGGTACCATCTTTATCCAACTTGGCGACGCGCAAATTCGGAATATTAATTAGGACATCAAACTGTAAAACTCTGCCAATAACTCTCCTTGACCTTTGCCGCGAAAACCCCGGTCATGTCTTCAATGACTGGACTATACAGGGTGGAATGCATATCCAAATTGCGCAAAAAGTTAAGGACAGTCTCCTAAGACCATTTTCATGTAGCTACAACGGTTAAGGTAGCCCTTGCTGCCCCATCTCAAAAATCCATCGTGTATAACGTCATTATAATTGAAAGCGTTAATTTATTATCTTGTCTGTAGGGAAATACCTATCTAAGTGCGACTACATTATATTGGGCAAACACTCCTTACCCGTATGCAGTAAGTATATATAAAATATAAATAATTCAACAAGTTCTCAAGTAGGTACTATCTACACGTTTCTTTACTATGTGCTGCAAACATGCGTCCTAGGTAACATCGATATTAATAGATTTTAAGTATGTGGAAAATTACTGCCGTATTTCAATTCTTGGTAGTTTTAACGTGTTTGTACATTATTCTCCTATTCATTATGTTAATCATAATTAAAATACGTTATACTTTGCACACTTGGTGAATAAGAGCTAGACTGAAAAAGGTGTACTTAACATTTTGACCGGCACTTTTTTTTCGTGTCGTGACGTAGCTTTAATTCACCAAGTGTGCAAAAGCGAAAGGAACTTCACAAAACATAAAAGTACCTAAGGCAAGGCATTCCATCGAAACTGAATAAAACACCAATGGGACAGAAGTAATTAGGTAACGTAGTATATGATCCCAGTTTACGCACTGTGGTCTGTGTGTGCTTGATGTGAATGTAAACAAAAGCTCACATTTCCCAGACTTCAACACCTACAACCACAACCACAACGTTACAATTGCCTAGAGGGCCAATTTGTGAATGATGACTACCTATTGTTATCGCTAGAAATTGTTAAATGGTTTTAATAAGTCCATATAAATAAAAAATGAAATGCCGTTCGTTAGTCAGCGCATCACTTGAGAACGGCTGGACCGATTTGGTTTGGTTATTTTTTGGTTTATTAAAATGTTCGTAATAGTCCGAATTAGGTTTTTATGGAAAGAAAATTATTGGAACATTTCTCGGACAATTCACAAATTCGGGAAAAACTGATGTCCTTTTTTCAATGGGATTTTTGTATGAATTATTGAATGGACAGAGCTAAAGCTTGTCGGGTCAGCGAGTAAATTATATTTATAATTTAACTGTAGAGCTTCGTTTTAACTTAATATTTGGATGGAACCTCATTAAAATCAAAAGTATTAATTCACAAATACCTCCAAGTCCTTCGGGTGTTTGAATCGTATCAGTGGCACACTTTCAGCCCTGTCTTCTTTAACTAAATTGAGCACTTTGTCCAAGAAAGAAATCCCGTTCGGCTCCATCGTTACCTCGTCGAGCCGTCCGCAGAATGCGTGTGCGCAAAGCAATAGAGACTGGCGAACTGAGCCGGCTATGGTATATACAATGCAGTTCACATAACAAACCATTACAAAGGTCAATCTTATTTATTACACAAAGGTCAGATTCGTTTACTACAACACATTTTTAATTACACCTAATTAAGATCCAATGAAATTGTTTAATGCTGTCTGCTGACCGGAGAAATGAAATTAACATATGGCATCAAAAATAATGAATAACGGTAATTAAAAGATTACCTCCGTATTGGTCGAGGAATAAAGACAGTGAATAAGTTAGTTTTCTCAAACAGACATGGAAATTCGAGCATTATTTTGACAACATTCTTCGAGATAAATCGAAAATACTGTAGGTATGTATTGTACTGTACTGTATGTAGTGTCATGCGAGTAGACGGCCGGCATTATTACTATGAAAATCCATATAGCTATCGTGTATAGCGGCCGAATAAATTACCTATTATATAAAAAAAAACATCCCCACTTTACGTGTAGGGGAGGTACCCTAAAAAACCACCCGGCATAGTGCCTATGTTGGGTTACGGTAGCGCCTGAAGCCTCGACTCCCATTCCCCCACAGCCAGCAGGCGGGCACGCTCAGTAGTATTAGTGGACGTAATAATGAGGTTATTCCATACCAACCAGCAGAGCGGCCGATCCCACTGTCTCTGGAAAGGCGGGTTCTCGGGCTGCTCCCGTGTCCGGGGACACGGGAGCAGCCCGAGAACCCGCCTCCCGCACTCCCGCCTCCCGCCTCCCGCCTCAGCGCATCAGTCAAACACGGCACTTCAGAGTCAACCTGAGAAGCGGTTAAGATTTTTGTGCCTAACTTTTCGGTGCTGAGGACCGAGGACAGGAATGCTTAAACTTGAAAGTTTACTTAGTTTGAATTACCGCGCACTATTTGAGAAAAATACTATACAAACTTTGGCCGCAGCCAGGAATTGATGGACTCTCTTTTCACGATCGTCCATCAATGCCCCTTTTGCAGGCCGCGGCGCTAATGCACTATATAATTCTAGGCAGGTTGTAAATTGACGGAATGAACTGTAAATAATGGACCAGCAATAAGTACAAATAAGCTTTCACCAACTTTAACCATTTAAAGAAATCCAAAAAAGTTACGAAACAAAAAGTTTTAAACAAAAAAATTATGACAAAGGAAATCACGAAAATCACATCAAATCAAACTATAAACTCTGATGACACAATGACACTAATCAATTGTCAAAAATTCAAAACATAGGTCCCGGCGCGGCGGGTGTTTTGTTGGAAGAATAATTTAAGTTTAAATTTTCCAAAATAACAAAAGGATCTCTAACGTAGCCTACCGGATTGCTGATGACATTAGGATAAGTGTTAAGTGACTGTGCCAAATCATTCGGACACCCACTCCAAAATTCACGTACTTACAGCACCCAACCATCCATAAACATGAATTTCCTCAAAAACAAGCAAAAGCCCAGGAAAACTTCCACAAGCATTATGGTGGGCACCGAAAAATGGCGGAATTACAGCCGGAGAATGTCCCGTCGAGGTCACGAGCTATTTGACGAAGAACTAGACGAATATGAACCACGTTACAAAGAGGTAAAGAACTGGGTGGAGGAGCTGTTTGAGAGGAAGAGCGAAGCAGACAAGATAGACCAAGATATTGAAATACAACTGACCAAGAAACAGACTCTTATACTATCAACTTTAGTCCCGGATGAAGTACTGCTGCTGGACAAGTAAAGTTTCTAGCATAATAAAAAAAATCCTTGATTTTATGTTGATCTGTTAACTGAAATAAACAAGACCATAAAATAATTTAGCAAGTAAGAAGTGGTGATATAAATACTTCCAATTTTTCAGGTTTGATACAACAAATTCAAAACGTTTCGTTGGCGTTCTCCTCATGGCTGATGTTTCAGGCTATACAGCTTTATCAGAACGATACAATAACACTGGCAAAGGTGGCACGTATAGACTTACAGTAACTCTAAACACATACCTCGGTTCACTCATAGAGCTCATCTACGGCCACGGTGGAGACATCATTAAGTTCGCTGGCGACGCGTTCCTAGCACTTTGGAAAACTGACAAACGTTCATTTCTGTGTCACACCATCCACACAGTAATAGCTTGCGCTCTAATTATACAACATTCTTACGCAGTCTATGAAACTGATGTTAAAGTTAACTTAAAAGTGAAACTAGCTATATCTGCAGGCAATATCA
The DNA here is from genome assembly GCA_914767815.1 of Eupsilia transversa. NCBI lineage: Eukaryota > Metazoa > Arthropoda > Insecta > Lepidoptera > Noctuidae > Eupsilia > Eupsilia transversa. The sequence goes on along the minus strand of OU611893.1, from coordinate 5,669,607 downwards.
TATTTGCACCTATCGGCACTGGAATAGATATGAGTTATATTATTTTTGGCTTGCCTGTAATAGAAGCCAAAGCTGCTGAAAGCGTCTGTGCTTCAGGGGAAGTAAAACTAAGTCCGACAGCATGGGGGCATTGTTATTCTAGAAATTACGATCATATTATACATGAAAACGGATTTGTTACAATAAAATCTATTCTGTATGATCCGCATGAAAGCAACGTGACGAAACCATTTGCGGGTTTTGGAAATTTAGTCAGACAAAGTAAAAAGCCATTTAGTGCAATAGAGAGCCTTCCTGATTTTATATTAGACGCACCTAAAGGTTTAAATGTAACCGATGCTTTAAGGAAAACCGAAGCTTTGAGTCTACGTAAAGCAATTTTAGTCGCTGAAGAAAAAAATAAAGGATGCGAAATTAGAAAATTCATGATAAGACCCGTTTTAACACAGGTTGATGCTCACCAACCACTGGAATACCTGACTGAAATGAGACAAGTTTCAATTTTATTTGTGACCCTGAAGCCAAGAGACTGTTCATTTACGCAATTAATAACAATAGTTAATAATTCTTATCAAATCACATGTGGAATAGTATATAAATCGATGGGGTGTGTTAACAAGATAATTCTTTTCGATAAGGATGTCATGATTTTAGTCGTATTCGGATTGCGGGGCTTCAAACACGAATCTGAAGCCCAAGCTGCACTAAAATGTGCGTATAGTATTAAAAAATCCTTAGCGGCTCTCGATGGAGTCTTAGAAGTTTCCATTGGTATAACAACCGGTCAAGTATACTGTGGAGTGGTAGGCCATCCTTTACGAAGAGAATTTACTGTTATTGGTGCTATTGTTAACAAAGCCGCAAGGCTCATGTGTGGATTCCGAAATAAAATCACATGCGATGAAACGACTTTTGTAAAAAGTAAAATGTCTAAGAACGGATTTACACTACAACCAGCAATCGAATTAAAAGGTATTATAAAACCAGGAAAAATATATGAATACACGGAAGATATAAGAGTTAAGGAATTATATGATATACCAATGATTCCGCCACTCCTTAACCGCAGTGATGAAATAGACTATTTTGAAAGCTGGCTAGAAGACAGCAATGCAACTTATAGAGATTTCGATGCTCTTTTAATGGTAGGGGAATCACGAATTGGAAAGAGTAGAATGTTAGAATGGATGGCTCGCCACGCAAGGAAAAGTGGTTTTCGTGTATGTTACATAAATTTGACTTCTATACATTCTGCAACTGCATATTTAGCTTTAAGCCAAATAATGAATCAAATACTTGAGCTTAAGGAACCCGTTGAAGGTTTTGCCAAAGAAGAAAAAATTATACAATTATTAAGCGCATATTCTGACGACTTATGTTATTTAAACAGTATAATTAAAGTACGATTTGCTTATCATGAAGGAATTCAAACTTTAGATGAAACCAAGCGAAAAGAGAAAGCTAAAGCAATGTTTGAGAAACTAATAAATGCATTTACAGACACCACTGTCATATTTTTAGATGATTTACAGAATTTAGATTCATTTTCTTGGGAGTTCATATCAATGATTTTCAGGTCATTGAAAATATTTGTCGTTCTATCCGTCACACGTGGTAAATTTAGCGCTGTTCACAGTTGGCTCTACAGTGTATTTATAAATAATAACATCAGAAAAATGTGTTTAGGGCCATTGGATTCAGAGTGGATCCCTGCATTGGCTTGTCAAATATTAGACGTAGATGGAGTCTCGAATGACTTATGTGTCGCCTTGCGAAGTAAATGTAAAGGCATGCCAGGCCTCGTTGAGAGCTTCATTACTCATTTATTTTCTACCGGTGCACTTGAAATAAAAAAGATACATGATGTAGAAATAGACGACTGGGAAGAAGAGGAATTACAGTTTCCAGATCCAGCTCTGCTACACCCGCAAGCATTGGATGGTAAAAATCAAAGCACCCTTGATAATTTAATACAAAATGATTCCACAGGAAATATAAGCATATGTATAGTCATTGAAAAAGAAGAGCTAAACACCAATATAAATGTCCATAACTTAGATGCACTAATTATGATGCAAATTGACTCATTGACGCCGTATCAACAACTACTACTGAAAATTGCATCAGTGATCGGCGATGTAATACCAAGGGATCTCTTAGAAAATATAATGTATGAAAACAATAGTTTGGTTACGGCGAAAGCTGTTAAAAGATTATTTGCTTTACGTATTCTCTCTTGTGCAAACGCCGACTGTCTGAATAAATTTGGTCGCAGAGGCACTTCTACATTAACTATACTATCAAACAGTTCATCCCAAAACCCGAATCTTATTTGTGAATGTTGTTTCGAACATGATCCGGAAAGCTGCGAAAATCTACCAAAGTACGCATTTTGCAAACTAATGAGGTTTAGAAGTAAAAACTCAAGAAAAACATGTTATGAACTGTTACCAATGAATCAGAAAAAAGAATTTCATACGCGAATTGTTAATTACTTAGAAAATAATAAACAAAAATGTGCTAACTGCGGTGGCACAGTTATGGTAGTCCAGTCAATGATAAGTTTAGGCGATGAAGCACCCATGAAAAATAGCTACTCAACTAATTCATTGGACACAACAACGGCTAGAGATGAAAGTTCAGATGAATCCGCAGTAAACTTACAAAGAGAATCTTCATCAAAAGTACCAAGTTCTGCTAATTTACATAAATCAAAATCAGAAGCAGAAACTGCAAGTCTCTCTAAGGAAATTTTGAAACCAACAAAAGCATCTAGTGAAATAATGCCACCTAATATCTCAATAGATAGTACCCAATATGATAAGAGAAATTCGCAAGTAGCGCCAATTTTAAAAACAAGAGGCAGTGTTGATCAGTCTGGCCCAAGTAGCCAAAAATCAGTTAAAAAAGTAACCATGACTAATTTTTCTGAACTTGAAAAGAACAGCTCGGAAGAATTTGAATATAACAAGATTTTTGACATGTTTCGTGAGGTTGCTGAAGCTGATGCTCCTAGTGATTGGCAGAACCTCGGCATCGTTGACAGTCAAGAAGACATAGAAGAAATGACAAATGACAAACATACTTTTAGTGTCAAAATAGAAAAAGGTGTTTCCGCAACCAATTTTGCTAGATGCACTTGTACAGAGTTAAATATAACTATTTGTGACCAAGTCGTCTACCATGCAAAACATGCAGAATTGAAATCAAAAGCCATTGAATTCCTGATCAAGTACTGTAATTTGTGTGTACTAAGCAGTAACGTTGAAAATGTATTTCCAAAACTCGATGAAGCCGAAGGCATGTGTCAAATGATTCCCGATCTAGATCCATTTGAAAAAAAACGATTTTTAGGAAAAATATATTCAGTAAGAGCTGCCACATGCCTGGGTTCGGGAAGACTTGCTGCGGCTAAAGCAGAAACCGAGCAAGCAGCAGAAATATATCATATCAATATACACAAAGTACCTGAATATTTCAAGTTGAAAAATATAGCAAAGGTTTTTAAATTCGAAAGACAAAAGCATCGTTTACATAAAACAATATTGAAAGCGGACTCAGTGTTTTGTTTGAACATAGCAACCTTATTATATTCCACGCTTGGTGATGAAAGAGTATCGAGGATGACAGCACTGCGTGCCTTGAATATAATTCAGACTGTGGAATGTTCTGTAGTAGATATCTGCGACACTTATTGCAATGCTTTGCAAGTAGAATTGGATCGCGGTATGCCGGAAGCTACAGCAGAAATAGAACAAATGGCAGCTCACTCTTTGAAAAAACTTCCAAACCCAATTCAGGCTGATGAACTTTTTGCAGTTGGAAAACTATTTATGACATCCTTTCGAGCTCGAATGGCCAGAGGGCAACTAGCACCGACTATACGCTCCGGCTTCCGCGCATTAGCTGTTAGTCGCTTCCTGTTAGCTGAAGACGTATCTTTGGATCTAATACCAGACTTATTTTACATTCTACTAACCCGTCGACGTATACCAGAAGCTGTTGACATCTTGCAATTCGCCTTGCGTACAGGCCAAGATCATATGTCATATGATTGTGAGACATGGTATCATGCGCTGTGCATAGACATGATTCTGGACGCAGGATTTCAACTGGAATCGCCACAAGATATAAGTCGGTTCGCCGAATATGCAATAAGTAGAGGTAAATCTGCAGGGCCTAGTCGGCGCCGGCTAGTTGTAGGGCTTTGGACCTATTGGCTCAGGGCAGATTCAGAAAGGAGGGCAAAACGTTTTGAGTCTGAAGCGCTAAGTTGGGTATCACATGAAGATGATGGTTCTATGAGCACTCTTTTAAGTGCAATGAGACTTGCAGAGGGAATGCTCGAGAGCTTAGCAAGAAAAGTGGACGATTTACGAAAGGTAAATAAATATTGCTTCGCTACGTATTTATGACTGATGAATTAAGCAAACAATCTCAATTAGGTGGTGGATCTGATGGAGCTCCGTTCGATAGCGGACAGGGAACTAGCGCGATTGGAAAACGACGCCCGTTTGTTGCGCACGTTATATCCTCGCTGGTGTCTACTACGAGCCAACTCGTCCATGTTGTCCGGACGACTTGCAGTTGCCAATGGTTTCTTCAATCAAGTACGTTATTTCAAATTTAGATAATTATATAGTTGCATTTGCAATATGGTCAATTATGGTGTTCTACGTAGGTACTTTCTTACACAGTCCCATAGTCCCAATAACCGCTATAAATATTGCACTTCTCCCTTGAAAACCACAAAAATGAGATTCAGTTTTGTTTTTTGGAGAAGTGACGAGCCATGGTTATCCACAAAAATTATTCGCCATTTAATTTTATTTATGTCCTACAGGCTTTAGAAGAAGCAAAGAAGATGAACAACCGGCTCGAAGAAGCCATGGCTCGAGCCACCAGCTCTAACTCGGTGTTCTGGATTCAAAACGCACGCACAGGACAGTTCATACATTGGCGTGAGGGAGCAGAACACGCGCGCGTATCCTGGCACCAGATTATGTACAGAATAACTACCACGAGGCGATAAAATTAACTGTTCTGTTTTGTTTACGATAACATCAATCAAAGTTATTGTATTTCGAAAGATATTCAAAGGTGTCTTGAGCTTCATTCAGAAAATGTAGACGTCAACCTATCTTACCTACTGTTATAACTCTGATCTCTGTGTGATTTATTATTCAATCCCATGGATTTTTTAAACAATAAATAAGAATAACACGTTTATAAGAACTAAAGATTTGTATTACCTACGTCGTTAGATATATTCTAATAAAATATTTCTTTGCATAAAAATAGAAATCAGACATTTTCCTAAAATTGGAGCCTAAAAGACGAGTATTCAAACATTCTAAAACCATTAAAATGTGCCATTGTTGTCACCGGTGATAAATTGATAACAAGTGTGTTGATAACATTGTTTTAAAACTATAAATATCAAGAACTTTTATTTTATTACGTAATTTAATACTGTACTAGTTCTTATCATTATTTGGTCAGTAGCCTCAGCACGTGTTATAAAAATGACGGATAAAAATATCGTATTTGTTGGTATATTCGCTAGTTCGAGTTCTTTGAAAAATCTTGTCATAAACTCCGGATATGTCGCTGTTCAGGATGGAAAGGTCAGTGACAAATGTGACAATACACAATAAACTTTAATATTTATGCCTTACTTATACTACTTACATGTATTTTTCCTGAAATATAGAAAAATCACTAAGTAAACTTAGTTGTTCACAAAAAAAGTAGGTACCTACGGATTAGATACTGGAGAACTTTATTTTTGATTGTTTTTTATTACAGATCACGAAAAAAGGTTCAACAGAAGAGTTTGATAAACTTGAAAAGATTGGAGAGTTTTCAAGCTGTAAAATAGTAAAATTAAGTCAGGACCAATTTATCATTCCTGGATTTGTGGACTGCCACACACATGCACCTCAGTTCCCCAATATTGGCCTAGGTCTAGACAGACCCTTATTAGAATGGCTAGCGAAGTACACATTCCCTTTGGAGAAGAAGTACAGTGACGCAGAGTTTGCCGCTAAGATCTACGACCAGGTTGTGGTGAGTAACTTCATAGAGAAATTACATCACCTACAATTTATGCTACACAATTATTTTTATCTACACTTCCTTTGGTGTCACAAATACCCCATAATATGAGTGTCATAATATAGCTACTAAATAGGCAGTAAAATAATTAGGTAAATTAAAGTGGCCTGTTTCATAGTGTTTGAACAAACACTCATCGCCACATAAATTTAAAAATAAAACAAACTTTTTCACCAGGATCTCGTATGAAGGTAGTTAACCAGCCAGGTCATTACAATGTTTTGACCCACTTACATCACTGCTTAGCTGTTTTTGCTCATAACAGTCCTATTCTAATTTTTTTCAGCAAAGATTACTCAAAAATGGAACCACAACTGCCTGCTATTTCGGATCTTTGCATGTTGAAGGCACACTGGAATTAGTAAAAAGTGCCATCAAGCACCACCAGAGGGCACTGATAGGCAAAGTTAGCATGAATAAAGAAAATGATGCTGGGTATTATAATGACACCAAGAAAGAGTTGGCAGAAGTTGAAACATTTGTCAAACAAGTTATTTCTTATCAGGTTTGTGCCTATATCTTTTTTGATTAGACTTAAAAAGCTTATTTATACACATCACACCTAACTCTCCAGGAATAATTTGGGACCATCCATTTCCAGGAGTTGGGGTAAACTTCATACTTCCAGACAGGACTGAATCCCCTTATTCAACAAAATCAGTGGTGGACTAAATGTGATTCAGTCATTCTGCCCTATTTTCTCTGAATTTACCATGTAATTATACCGTTACAGTATAACTCACATTACAAACACATACAATATTGTATATTTCAGAATGACCTGGTTGAACCTGTGGTGACTCCAAGATTTGCAGTCAGTTGTGATAAAGAACTAATGGATGGATTGTCAAATATAGCTAAGAAGTATGACTGCAGGATACAGGTAGACACTTTACATTTTTTATTTGATTCTTATTCTCCAAAGTTACTCTATTACAAAAGTTTTAAATAATGGCATTCCTTTTATTTACAGAGTCACATATCAGAAAACCTCTCAGAAATAGAATATGTTTTGGAAACAAACCCTAAATGCAAGACCTATGGAGATGTTTACGATGAAAGCGGTATTTTAAATAACAAGGTAAGCTGAAAATGTCCTTTGTCTAGAAAATTGAGAAATATGTGCAATCATTGGGCCCTATGGTTGTGAGCTATGACTTAATGGAGGCATCAACAGAAGGGTGAGGAGGTACGTTAATTGCTAGGCCGGTCTTGCTGCTGTCGCTGTTGGCGCTCATTCATAGTCAAACTAGTAATTCGCGCCCACGCCGCCCGAAGGCCGTGTCCGTTATAACCAGCTCGCTATGACGCAGGGCATGAGCCTAGCCTATCAGTATGTTAGAATACAACTTAATTACAACACTAATCAAGTCTATATAAAGAATCTAGCTCCTGTACCGACCACTCAATAATCTTAAGGCTGGAAATTGTGACACGCTGACGTCGTCGGTCGCGTACCGATTTATATGGACCCGCGCTCACTGACCGTCACGTCAGTGTTACACTTTACACGTTCATTTACCGTCAGCGTCTTGGTACGTGTGAACTACGGTACACGACACGACTGACGTCAGCGTAACACTATTTCCAGCCTAACCTTAATAAAATTAGTACTCACCGACTCTCCACTCTTCTATCTCATGTTGACTTCTTTTCCAGTGCATAATGGCCCATGCAGTACACTTGACAGATGAAGAGCTGACGTTGTTGCCTAGCAGAGGAGTGTCTATAGCACATTGTCCAGCTTCCAACACTCGGCTGAAGTCTGGCTTGTGTCCTGTCAGGAGGATTATCAATGCTAACATTACTGTTGGATTAGGGACAGGTATATAAAATATTATTTGATCTAGTAAATAAAAGTAATGCATTTCAGGATGCGCAATTGGATGCTGCTTGTTTCCATCAAATGATATCTTCTAAATTCTAATCTGTCGCCCTTATCACAATTTTTTCGTTATCACAGCATGTCGTCTTCTGCCATAATTATATCCCTAACCGTCTTCTTATTATTCAAGTCCTTTCTAGCCATAATATCACAATCCATCCATTGTTTCTTAGGCTTTCCTCTAGTCTTCCATCCAGAATTATGCCCAAAACTAAACAATTTGAAACTTCAATTTATAACACACATACTAGGTACTTGAAATTGCCAAAAAAATATGCTCTATTCAGTATATTCCCCTCTTACAGATGTTTCCGGTGGCGACAACGCATCAATACTAGATGCTATTCGCAGAAGTATGGATGTATCCATGTGTTTAGAGATGCAGGGCAGCCCCAAATATGCCCTGGACTGGAAAGAGGCTTTCTACCTTGCCACACTAGGAGGTGCTAAAGGTATGCTCATTCATTACTTCTCTATTTATTTAAAAAAGTAGCCAGCAGTTTCACTCTAATCCTAGAAACAACTTTGTGATCCTGAAAAAATAAATTCTGTATCTTTTTCGGGCTAGTGTTTAATCTCTGTGCAAAAGTATTGTTAAAATCGTGTGTTGCGTTGCAGCCCGGCCACAGTCGATTTCGTAATTTAAAGACATATCAATTAAATGTTCTTAAATTGTTCTTGCTGTACCAATGAATAGATTAATTGTACCACAAATATATCTTGTTAAAAAAGCATTTGTTTGTGGCCGGGCAGTACCGTATACGTTGCAGCCCGGCCACGTGTATATTTTCTGGTAGGATGCTCAGAATATTCTAAAATATTAACCAAATAAATGTTCATTTTGTGTTCTTTATTTTTTTTAATGAATTATACCAAGAGAAACGCTTACTTAAACAAAAAATGATTTCAAAAGTGAATTTGCACTAAGCGCCTGTAGGACTGAAATAGCGCGTCGCACGCATATTTGTACAAAGTTGCTAACGCATATCTGTAGGAGCAATTCTCTAGCAAAACCAGACAACAGGGGCAGACTCCAAAAATGGTAATGGTTGAAGGCAAAGTTTTTCAGTTAGGTAAACCAAAGGAGACCATTCACGGTTCATACAATGTCCGGCCCAAAAGTCAAAGTGCCGGCCAACGAAAAAAAAGGTGTCAGCACTGTTGGGGAAGTCGGTCCGAGTATTTTTTACTATGGCACTAAGTCTCTACAGTCATTCCTACAGCTGATTTTTTTTGGTTGAAAAATCAGGTTATGGGCACGTTTTTTTGACAAAAATCTTTTCATCAGCTGGACATGACAAGATTATTTCTAGAAATCGCTTCAAGGAATAGTCAAAGTGACAGATTGTGATTGTTTATCTGTCATTTTGAAGCGATTTCTAGAAATAATCTTGTCATGAGACATAATTATAACCGCAGGAGGACTGTATTCCGCACAATGTCGGCAAATCTTCCTGAGTTCGGTGATCTGCCCCGACTCACCGAAGAAGACTTGATATTGTTAAGCCTCGGTATTTATCAATTGAAACAGGCTATCAGCTACTACGGGGAACACGTGAATGCGAATGGAGCATTTTTAATTGAATTGGGTGACTCATTGCCAGCATCAGATGTCAGGGACTTCGGAGGAGGAGATTTGTGCATAATACGTGGGCGAATTCAATCCCGTCATATGAGAGCGAAAACTTATTACGTATATGTTGGTTTTGACAGGACGAACGGTCGGCATGCTGTCAGTCAAGTTTGTAATATCGGCAAAAGGACGGTAGGGTGTTGTTCACACGTAACGTGCATTGTTTGGTACAAACTTATGCAAGGCATGAGCCGCACGTAATCCCTCCGGCATTATTCTTAGAAGACATCTTGTATTATATTGTATTCGTCTGCATGGACCTTTATTGTATGATGCAAATATAATACAAAATATTTTTCGAAGCCTTTGTTTTTCATCCCAGCAAGCTCATATCACTTTTTCTCCAGCTGATGAAAAGATTTTTGTCAAAAAAACGTGCCCATAACCTGATTTTTCAACCAAAAAAAATCAGCTGTAGGAATGACTGTAGAGACTTAGTGCCATAGTAAAAAATACTCGGACCGACTTCCCCAACAGTGCTGACACCTTTTTTTTCGTTGGCCGGCACTTTGAATTTTGGGCCGGACATTGTATGAACCGTGAATGGTCTCCTTTGGTTTACCTAACTGAAAAACTTTGCCTTCAACCATTACCATTTTTGGAGTCTGCCCCTGTTGTCTGGTTTTGCTAGAGAATTGCTCCTACAGATATGCGTTAGCAACTTTGTACAAATATGCGTGCGACGCGCTATTTCAGTCCTACAGGCGCTTAGTGCAAATTCACTTTTGAAATCATTTTTTGTTTAAGTAAGCGTTTCTCTTGGTATAATTCATTAAAAAAAATAAAGAACACAAAATGAACATTTATTTGGTTAATATTTTAGAATATTCTGAGCATCCTACCAGAAAATATACACGTGGCCGGGCTGCAACGTATACGGTACTGCCCGGCCACAAACAAATGCTTTTTTAACAAGATATATTTGTGGTACAATTAATCTATTCATTGGTACAGCAAGAACAATTTAAGAACATTTAATTGATATGTCTTTAAATTACGAAATCGACTGTGGCTGGGCTGCAACGCAACACACGTTAAAATCGGTTCAGTAGTTGGTGTATCAAAAAGTTAAAAGCATGGTAACGGATGTATGCCTGTGCTTAAACTGTCAGCCTTCAAAGCAAGAATGGACAGGCATCTTCTGGGCACGGTCGTTCCATCATAGACCTCATTCATCGCTTGCTATCAGGCGAGATCGAGGTCAAGAGCAGGCCCATTTCGCAATTTAAAAAAACCCATTCAAGATTGGGAAAGGCCTTGCCTGGCACAAGTCATGAAACATGTACTATGACTTCCCATAGAGTGGAAAAAACCCCAGCAGACGCAGAGAGCAGCTAACATCTGCTCTTTGATCAACGACTATACAAAAAGCATGCTGTATGTTTCACCCGAGAAATCCTTTAGCTAAATTCATTATCTTAATTCCACAGCATTGAACCTAGACCACAAAATTGGCAACTTTGATGTCGGCAAAGATTTCGACGCTTTGCTGGTCGACGTTTACTCAAAAGGGGGGCAGATCGACAAGTTCGAAGGAGCTCTGCCAAGTACCACTGAAGACTTACTGCAGAAATTCATATTCGTAGGAGATGACAGGAATATTGTTCAAGTTTATGTGAAAGGACAAAAAGTTAAGGATACATTGTAAATATGCATGAAAAGTGTTGTTATTGTACGTTGCTGATTGTTACTCTAGTCACTAGTGTGATATCTACGCAGCTTAATTATTTTTATACATAAATGTTGAATTTCGACAAATATATACTTAATAAACATTTTACTTTTTTTTTCGAATAAATAGGTTAAAGAATTAAAACGCAGTACTAATTTGTTATACTTTTTATTCTTGTGTAATTCTTTATAATTTGTGTAGTAAAAATGTGCAAATATAAAGTGAAAAATACAAACTGAATTTACATAAGCAAATACCGTAATACAATAATACTAAAGGAATTAAATTGTAATTTATTCCCATATTACACACGACGAACATAATATACAAGTGTGCCCTACAGATATTGGCTATCATTGCACTCGTTCGGGCTTGTTACATTTTCCTAATAAAATTAATATTAATTCACTATCAATGTATAACTCGCTAGTAACACTGTTGATAATTTTGTTAAAGCTCCGAGATCTGTTACAATATTTAATGACAGAAAATAATACTCAAATGCAACTGGTGTCGTTATAAACTTAAGTCGGTGGAATGATAAGATAAATGTATTCGAGGGTTAGTAATAAATTATAATCATAACATATAAACAGTCTTATAAAGTCAAAAATAATATACTATCTAAACTTTAGAGCAACTAATATTATTGTACAAAAATGTTACTAGTATTTAGTTAATAATGTTATACTTTAAAAAATGTTAATTTATTAAAAAATAGGACGCACTTGAATAAAGACGAAAAATATAAGCTAACGTTTACAATTTACAAAAATTTTGGTTTGTTGGTATTGCTGTCACAAGACCACATATCGCTCGTTTGACGGCGCCGTTCAGATTATTGTGATGACAACAACAACCAGTCTTTCGGTCTCAAAATCTACACATTAAACTACAACATTCGTTTATTCTCCTAACGCTAATCAATGAACACAGGAACTTGGACGTGCAAATCCAAAAATGCAAGCCAGGTATCAATTCATATTTAGGTTTCTTTTACTATTTGGCAACTTTCGGGACCACTTAACACAGTGATCGCCACAGCCATTAATATATCTTTACCAGTAACATGTTCGTATAAAGCATGGGACTCGTCGCCACCCATGCCAATAATGGGGAATACTTCTATAACGTTGACAACAAATACCTCACCGAGGTATTAAACATTTTTTGATGATAAAATAAAAAACGAATATAACAAAAGTACTTCTTAATATGGCCATGACATAGCCGTGGGGTAGCAGCGATGTAACCACTAGCCGAGTGCTAATACTTATTAATACGTAATTACACAACGAATATAAAATTACTTTGAGCTGCCTTCGATACACAAACTTCTACAATAGCAAACAGGCACTAACACCCGGACACTTGTGTACAATTATCAATTATATAACATAACGAAAACTGCTTTTGACCTGCATTGAAACAATTTAACCTAAAACAGTCTTAAAATACACTCTTACAAATTAAAAGGTACATTTTATAAAAATAATGTGCGAATTATGTGCATATAACACATGTTACTCCAATATTAACTAAACTATTTACATTAATTTTTAACAAAAACATTTGATCCATTGCGAGTCTTATAAACTTATAACATTATATTTTAATAGTTACCTATATTTAATGTGAAAAATAAATGATGTAAGGAAATAATATAATATATTTAAATGTCAACGTTAGGTTTAACTAAATGAATTTTCTCATAAGACGTTTCTGAATAACTAGCACCTATATTAATTTATTAAGATCCAATTGTAGATATTTACAGAAAGTTACAAAACAACCATTATTAAAAAATTCGACAACTGCATAATATGTCATTTTGTACTATTCAATAATAGACAACATTATAATTGCATTAAGTGAATGTGACTGTTTTGATAACTATCTACGCATAGTTTTCAATCCTGTTTGTTCATTGTAAGATAAACTTTTCTAAACATAGCTCAGTCTTCTCTATGTGGCTCAAATTTGGCGGACACCTGTATTTAATTTCTAAAGAGCCAATCGTAAGCAGTAAATTTTGGCATGACTTGGGATTTGCAGCATTTACTATCTACGTGTGAACAAAATTATAACAGCAAAAATTACGTTTTACTGAGGTAGAAAGAAATGCAAAGTGAAAGTAAAATATTGCAGTTTGTTATGATTAGTTTCATGACATATTAAACTTTAACAAAGTAGGGAAAGTAATTACTTTAGATAAATAAGAATTAAACTAATTATACCGTTTATATACAGGAATGTTTAATCATATTAATTTGAAATTGGCAACACTCTCTTGTCACCAAAAGATAAGCTTTCCTTTCCTTTTCCTTCTAATTTTGAATATCTATTGAAGTCGATAATAAAAACATTAAACATTATCAGAAGGTACATTTTACATGGCACAGAAAAGATTGCTTATTTTCATATCCCAATCACGTCTTGTCAGGGCCGGATTTAAAGGTCGGGAGGCCTCGGGGCAACAAAGGAGTGGAGGCCCCCCTGGCCCCGAATTATTTTCCAAATAAAATGAACAATTTTTTCTGTCGAGTTTTTCATTTAATAATTTATTGTGAAACCAAGTAGATTCTTTTAGTATTTAACAAATACATAATAAATATAATTGAAAACAAGAATTATCTGAAATTAAATTTTACATGTTTGTACGAAGTACTGTAGGTAAAGGTAAAACAGGGAAAAAAAAATTAAAGGAAAAGTTGTTTACTAGTCGGAATTTGATTGATTTATTTTTTCGAAGTCTCTATTGTGGGGGCCCCTCTTTTATGGAGGCCCCGGGGCTGTAGCCCCGTTTGCCCTCCCCTAAACCCGGCCCTGCGTCTTGTGTACAAATATTTGTGTAAGTATTTAAAGAAAATGTGTGGTGCTCTAGCACGAACGTACACCGTTTTTAACGACCTAGATGGAGAACATTTCGCACACTGAATTTTATTAACATTTTGTGTACTTATATCAATGGTCACGCTACATCAAACTATTTTATATAAAATAGAGAGCATAATAATTTTGGGTTGACATTTAATTCGAATGGAATATAATAATCAAAAAACGACGTGATTTATATGAATATCGTTCTTGAGACTAAAAATGAAAATATGGCCTAAAGCGTACAACATCAGCTATAAAAATGTACAAACTTCGTAATCGCACTAACTACGCGTTCTATCACATATATTTAGTAAATCAGCACAACACCCACATGACTCCACGAATTATTAGAAAAAAGATTTCGCGCCGAGTATCGGTCGCGCGCCGATCTAACCTAGCTAGAGGTGGCGAGCCTCGCATAATACTGACGGAGAACGCAACTTTGCTATCTAATGGGTATTTCTATAGAAAGTCTTAAACATTTTCCAACAATTCCTCACGGTTTCCGATTTGCGTCAGTATTGTTGTATCATCCTAGAATGGCATTGACACATTTTCAATATTTCTGTTATAATTAGACGTTCAGATGTCTGACACACATTCGAAGGAATAGTATTTTTAAGCGTTTTCGGAGAATTGTCCTCGCACACCGAGTAGCAATCAAATGGAGTGAATTCCCCATGAATTACGCTCACCTAATATGCGTAAGGCACGAGGGAAATAAACATAGTATCTGTTGACAATCCGCTCATGATTTATTATTTGAAATAAGCAGCGTCTGCCGACATAAAGCTTCCATTTCGTCAGCATAACATGACTGCTACTCCGTGTCTGAACAAGGGTGCAGTACCCGGGCCTTAATAGGACACATCAAGGTTTAGAAACAGAGAAGACTAATAGAGATAGAGGGGACGCTCTAAAAGCCAAACGTTTTCTAAAACTCGACGTACAGTCAGGAACTTGATTGTTTAGCATATTGACTTACTTCATCAATGAACCGTCTTACAGCCACTTCATACGACCGACAAAGAATGTCAGTTATGATTTGAATTTACGGAAGAATTGCTTATCAATCAAGTTCCTTGACTCTATTAAATTTACGACCAGTTCCTGTAGTACAGATCCTGTTACCTCGACGCCTTGATAGGATCTTCGGCCGAGTGCGCGTGCCTCAGTCAGGCGGTCACTTTACGAGGCTGGAGAGCGAGCGGGATTTCAGTGTCGGAGTGTGTGAGTGCGCGGCACGCGGGGCCGCCGCAGCACACGCGCGAGCGCCGGGACCGACGCCGCGAGCTGCGCCGCTCGTTACCTACGGGGGGGCAGTTGTTACTAGACGATCTTATGGGCTCCTGGTAGCGCGGACGGACATGCGTGTTGACGTTTTGTTGAAAAAGTTAGGTGAAAATTATGTTTCTCGCTTAGTAAGCTTATTAAAACAAAAAGCTTATTTTATTTAGAAAAAATCTTGAGAAAGTTACAATTATTGAAAATTTAAGCGTTATATAAACCACGAAGCTACATAATAACTGCTTATGATAGTAAATTGAATTTCATACAAAAATTACGATTTTGTTTTTTACTTTATCATTTACTTTGTATAATTTAACTTAGAATCGTAGTTTAAAGAAAAAAACTAAACTTACGGTACGAATGATAAAAAACACGCGTGTACGTCTGCAATATTATTTCTAGTAGCGATAGCAAATTAATAAAAAGGTGTCATGTTTTCAAATCTTCTGTTTTGTCTAACATTATATAATTACTCTAAAGTAAGTAATAGTATGCATTTCATTTAGTATATAAATTGTCGAAATTTGAAAACATTGTTTAGAAAGCAAAGACTAATTTCCAATCATCTTGTAATTTTGGTAAATTAATCTTCATAAATATTCAAATTCTAATACACTCAAACCATTTTAATTCCCAATATTAAATAAAATAAAAATAATTTCCATTTGTAAAATAGACGTTGCTCTCTCATTGAATAATAAGCGTTGACAAGTTGATATAATTTTCTTGCCATATCACAACGACATATAACATAGTACTGCATTCAATGCATGGTATAATAGCATTGCTATACAATGAACATGTAACAATCTGGCATTGTTCTCAGAGGTGGAATGAAGTATCATTTAATGGTTCGTGACTGATTTTCAAGCGTTTGACGTCACAACACCGAACATGCTCGACGAACAATATTTCCGCAGCTCCAACACATGCTATTTATGACATTCTTGATGATGCACTATGTGCTGGCAAAGCTGCGTAAACCATACAGTATCGTCTTTTATTGTTACTGCTACTGTTTTTAACATCAAAATTCTCCATTACGAATAGCAGAACTATTTACAATATAGAAATTTTATATAGGATACAATAAAAAGTATTATTCATAGAGACTAAAATTGAATACAAAACTATTTACAATAGAAGCAATATCTACAATCTAGGTTTAACATTTTAGGTGAATATAAATAACAGGAAAAAAATTAAGAATTGTATGATATATGGTACGAAGAAATGATAAAAAGGACATGGAACACATAAGAGCAGATCATGCTATGCAAACGTGACGTGCGACATGTAGACTATCTGTGCGATGACACATGCGATGCGCCCAAAGCGTAAGCCCGCACAAAGCGTTGGTATCGCCCTGTGAGTACAAGCTCCGGAGGCTTTGCTTCTGCTGTCCAGCCCCTAGACGAAGTCACATAATTCTTTACATCAATCTCATACATTTTTGCTAGCTTTTCTGTTAACTTAGCGACTTTCGAAGTTACTTCGTCATGGGTTCGGAACGTGCCGAAATTGTTTCGTATTAATTAATGACTAGTTTTCCCATAAACGCCTCGAGTCTTTTACTAAGACTAGATCTAGACTCAATTAGAAAAAAATAGAAGATATCTAGCGTCGCAATGGGAACGAGCAAAGCCTCCGCGGTTTAGTTAGTCCTCTCCGCACCGAAGCGAACGAACACAGTTTCACAGTACCGGTGCGCGAGGTCAAAACAAAAATTCTAGGCAGGCGACAAGCACGTAGAGAGCGGTGCTCTCGTTGCGAGCCTCCGCCGCGCACGCGTGCGGCCGGCGCGCGGGCGGCGCGGGGCCGACGGGGCCCGGGGGGCCCGGCGGCGCAGACTGCGTACCCGCGCGCGCGCGCGCCGCGTCCAGCGACGCGGCAGGCTGCAGGAACCACTCGGACCGCGTTCGCATGCGCGCGCGCTGCCGCTCGTGCACCTACGCACCGCACCACCACGTCACGTCGCGAGACACCGCCCTCGCCGCGCGACCCCGCACTCCCCTCTCTCCCTCCCTACCCCCTACTCACTGTGTTACTGTTTCCTCTCGACACCCGGGACAGGACGGAATGTTTCTCTTTTAAGTCATCCGCTAAGCCAAACGTCTTTCGCACACCGTTTGTGTGTATAACTATAGCCTGTTCCAAAAGTATCTGATGAAAATGTAAACAAATGGGTCAAGAATGTAAAAAAAAACGTACCTGTGAATGCCAATTTGTACCGGCACTTACAAATAGAGGGTTTTGATTTGATTATTTGAATATTTAAACACAAAATTCTAATTTAAAAACCACCTTAAAGATGTTTTCATTTGACAATAGAGGTTAATAATATGAAAAATAATTCAAGTACAAGAGATATGTTGAGAGATAGAGAGATATGTATAAGTTAAAACTTTCTAAATCCACATGAATGTGTTACTAATAAGTGACAGCGCAAGAATTTAACCTGAACAGGGTTTGTATACACTTTCTTCAAATACTTTTGGAACATAGTATGTAGGTCATATTGATTGTTTATTAAAAGGCCTTGCCCATGCCACAGGAACGGCATACGCAACACGGAAGACTTCGCGGTGGTTTTTTACTTCTAGAGTTCTGCCCAAACTGACTCGATCCCGCACACTTTAATTACTATTATGACAATATGGCCTAGAAAGAAGGAGAAGAAGGTCTGATCATCATCTGGTCTGGTCTGGTCTGGGCATTAAGAGGCCTATTACATTTCGACCGTGATTTTTGCGTTAAATCAACTTTGGACTTATTATTCTGAGAAACTGAAAGACAACTATAACTTATTGAGTGGTGGAGAATAGTTATTAGTACATTTTATAGAGGCTTCTCTTTTCGCAATTTTTCTTATCTATTGATGTAAAACCAAAATTCCGAAGCAAGTTTTTCATAAAATTCGCGCACTTATTCGCGCTCGTCAATTGAACTACTGGACATAAGCAAATGAAATGAAAAATGTATAAGAATATATCTTATAAAGTGGTTCAGTTCATAGCGGCCTAAGAATTTTGAAATATGGATGGAATATCTAAAAAAAACGCTTAGAATTATTTCAAATTTCTCCTTACTACATTTATATTATTACGTAAAATTTGCGACGTGTCGGCTGCCCGAACTGTCAGAACGCAATTTTGTGATAAGCCTCTTAACCACCCAGAAATCATGGGAGCTCGAGCCCTGCGTATTGGTTCACGATACGAAATGAACAGAGCATCATACTGTATTAATATCATCTCGCGACGTGGTGCTTGAAATAGTCATTATGGCGATTCGAGTCAATTTAGTCTAGCAACTTTATTAGGGACAGACTGTTAAACAACGATAATGTTCTGGAAGCGGGGGTCGCGACAAGAGGCGGGTGTATACATTCGCCGGCTAATTTAGTCCAACAGATTTCGACCGGTAACAATTAATTAATCAAGTACCCACCCTACTACGGAAGATGTTACTAACTGGGGTTAATTACGATAAACATGGAGCTAGTGTTAAAATTTTATTAGTAACTATACTGCTACTATTAGTCAATAAAAATGAATCGTATATTAGCTCGTCTACGGGGCACAACCACAGAGGTTTACCATAACCGAAAAGATTATTACATTATTGTTACATATCAATGAAAGAAATATTCAGTTATGTTACTGAGTACATTGTTACATTGGTGAAGAAGTACAGTAATTATTGTTAGAATAAGAAAGAAATATCACACAATTATATGCCTAAGGTGTTCGTTTTGGGGTGCTCACACTGCACCATCGAGTGCTGCTAAAGCATCTGTGTTTGTGTGTGCGTCGCCACACCGAGCTCTTGAGTAAGCACATTGTGTCAAACATTCTCTTGTATGTCACACGGTGTAAACCAGTAAATTATAGTATGTAAGAGGAAATCTAAGAACTAACAGATCAGCCACAAGTTGTCCTAAGTTATCAGGGATACAGACATCACTCATGCATGTAAGAATAAAACGTGGACCACTGGCGAATTGCGATTCTTTTTATATCGCTTTTTAATCGTACTCTTTGCTATGCAAAAGTACTTAGTTTCCTATGCCAATTGGGGGCCCGAATAACACCTATTTCAACATTTAGCTACAGATTATATTTGTAACATAAATCCTACGATAATTTGTACCACAATTTAGAATAATTTTCTTGTTATATTTGGCGAGCGGTCCACGTTACTTCATAGACAGAACAGGGGAAACAGACTTAGAATCTACAGGTGGATACTGAGAAAATTCTCGTCACCATCACTTAGTCTTATAAAACATGTTCCTCAGTGAGCGCTAGAATTGAAACAATACTCTTTATACAAGTTATTTCGTTTTAAAGGGTTCAATGACGTCCATATACGATGTGACCATTTTATACACAGGTGTTTTGTGAATTTTTGTGTTGGCAACACCAAGTTTGTTGTGTCATTCGAATAAGGGGCTTAGATAATTTTACTTTTCATTAGATAGAACACATACTTATATGGACTGTTAGAACCATTTCAGAAATAATTTTTATTCACCATGATTCACCTGAATTTTTTGTAGCACTTTGTGAATGATTTAGAATAAATATACTTAATGATTTTTTATTTTTTTGTTTTTTGTTTTTTGCACGGTTTAAATTTTTTCAAAAGTATTTGGAATGTATGATTGGGTTATTTAATAGATTAGTTTAAAAAATGATTTCTGAAAGAACAGTTAACAAAGGTAGAGAGATAAGAATCATTTTAAGAACATAGTCATAGTTATTGGAAATGAACAAAGTAGGTAAGTCAATGAGACGTGGTAGTAGCATAGCGGTTGATAACATACCTGGGGTAGGTAGGAGAGGCTCTTTGTGCTCTCCGCGTATTTGTTGATGGCTCTTAACTCTTCTAAAGTCATGTGGGGACTTGAGTTGCTACGCGATGATTGAGATGACGAGCTCACTGATACCTGGAATATTTCGAATGAGGCTTTAATATAAATAAATAAATATACATAATGTTGTAACGTGGGTCTATTCAGTTAACTGTACCTCAGCCTTACCCTTCGGGGAATACAGGCGTTGTGTTGTAAATATGTTTTTGAGGTATGTAGTTTGAAAAAGAACTACAATTTTGTACTAAACTGGGGATCTCGCCACCATAGTAACGTTATCAAAAAACGAGGTCATTCAAAAATATATATTTTAAATGATAAATAAATTATTTTATGTATGGTTAACACACTGTGCGGCCGCTCTAGTAATTCCAAATACGTTATTTGAATAATATAATGTATAAATTTAATACACACTTTTCTGGAATCTTCCATTTTCAGTAACGTTACACAAAAACGATGTTTTCAGATACCTGGCTGGTTGCAAACTGATTATTGCTTGCATTATCGTGTCGTGAATTTACTTGACCTTATTATTTGTGATACTGCTCTAGTTATTGATTTACTTTTATGAAGTTCAATTATCACTATTAAACAAGCAAACCTTTAGGAACCTTTTTATCTTATCCATAACATCAGTCAGTTTCCCTTTTATAGGCCGATTTCTTACTGTTTACGACATATCGCACTATTAAATTAAATTGATAGAGAAATTAAGACGTACAAGCCATGACAAGGACACTTCACCAGACTCTCAAGACTGTCTTGTAACGTTTGTTTCTAATATATCGAGTTTTTGTAATGTGATACAGTAGTCAGTGCAGCGAGCCGAGCCGCTTGATGCGAGCGCTGGAACCTCCACTCGACTGTCGGCTGTTTCGTGAATTCCTTTGAAACGGATGTTCATAAGAAACGAACATTTCGTTGTGCTCGAAGTGAGCGTTCGTCGCTACTTATGTATCGTCGTTTTTGTAACCAAGGTCGCCTTAATACATTACTGATAGATTACAAACGAACGTTACAAGTCAGTCTCCGCCTTTAGAATTATAAATCGTAAGATTAATATTAGCCTGTAAATGATCTATGTCGTGGGATTTAATGCATTTCTGCCTAACCTTTTCCCAATCATGTTGGGGTCGGCTTCCAGTCTAACCGGATGCAGCTGAATACCAGTATTTTATATGGAGCGACTGCCTATCTGACCTCCACAACCCAGTAACTGGGTAATACTGGGTTGGATTTAATGCATATCCTTTAAATATATAGGTAGGTAGGTAAAACAGAACAGGTATGCGATTCGGTAATCCACGTGTTTCCGAATAATCATGAACGTCGCGCCACACGGTAAAGGCTCATACACACTAGCGCGATATCGCGGGCGCTACAAAGGTAGCGCTGCCTGTCGCGCCCGCGATATCGCGCCAGTGTGTACGAGCCGTAACCGCGAGGACTGCCTCTGGGTTACCCTGTGGCGCAACGTTTGTGTGAAGCGCGTTTGTATGAATTTTTTTCTCTCTCGGGTTACTTACTTCGGTCTCAGATCGTCATTTGTCACTCAAAACTTGTGAAAAGTATTTCGAATTGCATAGAGTTGTTAATCTTTATTTTTGTAAACATGGTAATACAAAATAGGCAAGTATTTCTATGGTTGTAACAGCTCTATATTAGACCACATCATCGCGCGTTCGTATTTTAGAAAATAGACGATGATACCCGAACCGCAAACTGTTCTTTGGAAAGCTATACGTACTTTAAAAACGCTCTCTTCGAGCGATATGGACAGCCGTGTGCAGGAGTCGAGCAGACTATGCTCGGGTATAATGCCGAGTACACCCCCCGCCGCGCCCGCCCCACCGCCGCCCGCCAGCGCAGGCATCGACTGGCACTCCTCCGACTTCGACAGGCCTGCGAGACAATCCACTGAACTCTATACAATCTACCGCTAAGAATGGTTACACAAGGATTGAAGGACGGTCGATTTTGAAGGTTGGTTTTTAGGCACCTGTTGTCCTGTCCCACCACTGCCGCCGCCGACGAGAAAACGACTAGCTATCGACTATTTTTTCGCTCAAATAACGTACAATAGATGTGCCGTGTTAATTTAAGAGATAAATACAGTGTTGACACTGCCGGCGAGCGACTTTTCGTACGTTTATTGAGCAGGAAAATAGTCGATAGCTAATCGCTTCCTCGTAGGCGGTAGGGCAGGTGCTTTAGTCACAAAATGAGTGATTTTGTTTAAGATTCTAAAAATACCTAATGCTTTCTTATAGGGGATTATTCTCGCAAGAATGCAACTATTCACGGTTTTGTGGGGTATAGTTCTAAGTATAATACTGCAGTAAACTTTTTATAAATAAATAAACGATAGTTATGTCAAGAATCAACGGAGCTGAAATTGCTATAATGTGTATGTCGCAGATGGATTGTCGAATCCGCTGTTTTACAAAACAGCTCTGTTATGAAAAACAGCTGAACGAAGTTTAGCGATTTTTCATAATACGCTGTTTTACCTCTAATTAGTCAATTAGAGTTAAAACAGCGTATTTTAGTTCTAAATTTTGTCACTCGTGGCTTTGTGTGTCATAACAACAATAATGGCATCCGAAACAGAAATAAATAAAACGAGTTATAAGAGTGAAAATGACCCGAACTCAAGCGAAAACAGTGATTTTAAGGACTATTTTAATATACATAAAAAGTTTTTGAATGTCACTCCTAAAAATATTAAATAACCAAACGCTTATTGTGACTGCAGATAAGCAATTTTGCATTACGTCTAAACGTAGGTAGCAGTTTTGTTAAACGTAACACAATGGGAATCCAGCTGTTTTACATGACGGAGCTGTTTTGTAAAACAGCTAGCGGTTATGTAAACCAGGGAATTCGATAATCCATCTGCGACATGTACATAATGATTATATGAAGACAACGCTAAAAATTGTTTTTCTGTAATATCTTTGTGATAAGGTTAACAAATCTAACGCCGAAGGGATAGTCTTGAATTCAATAAGATAAATCTCTTTCTAACTTTCATTATAATACCGGATTAGTTTAAGTACTTTAATTACAGAAGAGCAATAACAATATACATTATTAAAAAAAAACGATTTAAAGTCTTTCAGAATTTTAAGTGCACAATGGAGTTTTATCATCTCCTTATATAAAATTTTTAGGAGAAGTATAATATATATATATATTTGAAGGAAAGACATCATGCCAGAGCATCAAGTTTATGAAATACAAAAAGATTATTCATCTCAAAGATCCCTCATTCAAGACACGAAAATGCTTGAAACATACTCTTTTGTATCATAGTATAAAGTAATACAGTTTCTATGAGATGTGGTACAAGTTCGGTGAGTTACTGTGTGGATACTTAATATTAGAAAATAGTTTAGATGATCCAGTCCCAGTTAGTAATCCCAGGTACTAACTATTACCTACTCAAAGATGAAATCAAACTCATACACGGGTCTACCATTATAATATACGCCAACGTTTGTGGAAACCGGGGTCAAAAAACGCGGAAAGAGATGGCATGAGCCATCCTGCTCGCACGTTTAATGACAGCGAATGTCACAAGTCTTGGCATTTATAGTGTGGTGGCTACAAAACCCCAATCTACAAAACTCTGTGCTACCAAAACCCATGTTTAAAACAAATCGTATATGAAGTATGAAAATTAACTGTGGATGTTATTCAACTCATTCACAAAATGTCGTTCAAAACTCACCAAAAATTATAATATTATTTGCTATGAATTTGGTAACTTTTCTATGTATTTTTAACAACTTAAACGACTTTCTTTCGGATTACCTGCGAAAAATGTTCTGTTTATGAGAAATAAATCCTATGACCAAGCTTGTTTTATTAAAATAATGTTAGATATTTACCTTCTAAATTGAATTTGTTACCCCAACGGTCACATTCGCACTGCAGCCATGTTTTTTCTGCCTCCAAAGATAATTGCCCTGTGAACAAAAATAATAAAATAGTCTTTAATTCTGCTGGTCTTTAATGCATATTCAAATCATGATAACAATCTTAATTATATTTTAATTATTATACTGACGACCCGAGTCTTTAAAGAAGTGTTGAAAAACCCTAAAGATTTTATTTATTTATTATAAGGTAGCCTTTTAATTTTATAAAATAGTTTATTATGTAGCTGTAGCGAATATATAATTACATAAATTCATGCACCTACACACCTGCCCTGCTAAACAAGAAACGGATAAAAACGGGACAAATTGTCAAATAATTTTATAAAATTAATCCACGTCGAGCATCTTCATATCTCCGTTTAAAATTAATTCTTATAAGGCGTCCTTGATACGGAGAGCACACTCAATAAAACTGTCGGAACAATGCGTGTTGTAACTGAATTCTCCCATAACATGAAGCTAAGTTTCCGTGTTTAATAACAATATATGTTTAATTTTCTCATGTATGTTTATGCAAATACAACTTGGTATTATTATCTGAGAGATCTTCTTAATTTTAAGTCAAAAATCTGAGAAGTTTAATATCTACTCAGTCTTTGTTTAATTACTGTGATGGTTATTGAAACGGGTATATCATTATAATAATAACTATAGGTTCGGACGAATGTTATTATTCGCGCTTGTAAATATTATCTTATATTGAGTATCGCTGTAAGGCTGTAAGCGTCTTCAGACAAAAGCGTACATAAATACACTGTAATAGTTTCTTGTAATATACAGTTTAACGTTCATTGAAGGGGTAACGAGGACTAAGAGCGGCCTTGTGTGTATGATAGATAATACTAGAAAACACACGTACAATTGTGAACTTGGTAACGATAAGGGATATGTTGTCATGACAGAGACAGCTGAAATGTCCCATGCCCATCGAACCTCGTATTTAGGGTTAACATCCTCCATCCGGATTTGTCAATATTGTCCGGCTTTTTGAATCCCTCGTACGGACTTTGTCTGGCCTTATAATTTTTCCGGACTATTTGAATTAAGGCGATAAAAAAAAAAGTTTAATGAGAGTATTGAAATTCAGAACTTTTTTTTTGATAATCTCCGGCTTTTTGGCAGATTTTTTTTAAATTTTCAAATGGTCATGCTATACATACTAGCATAAGCCTCCTGATCCCGATGATGTCGCGGCGGGGGCGGGTCCCTGAAGGAACATATCCACTCGTCCTTGACGCGCAGGATGCGGCCCGTCACGCGCGCGTAATACTCGTAGTTATCTCGTCCAAACAAGTCGCCGGCGCTGAACTGCTCGATCAGTTGACGCATGATGCGGGTCGCCACCTGGTGGAAAGTTAAGGGTTCAGTAGCCATCGGAAAAATGTGAAGTAAAAAAACTGGCACAAGACTACTTCTTTTGGATTTTACGTAGTGTAAATGCCTTCGTAATGCTTTTGTACACCCAAAACTCTTACAACACCTAATTCAGTATTAATGCTGCAATTCATAATCAATGTTTTAGTGCAACACGGACCGATATTTCATAATTAGTAAGTTAGTAATATTGATCAATTAATCAAAACAGCAAAATGTTTGATAGATATTTTCAATGTTGCGAATTTTCAGAATTCACAGCCTTAACGGCAAAATGCAGTGGCTTTGACTTGACGAGCTGGATTAAACATATTGTTCAGCTCCTCAAAACCGATGTGAAACTTCAATGCAACAGTGCTTCAGTTTTTAATGCAACAGTATAAGAATTCCGTTTGACTGTTGCTTCCTGTTTACTTCAATGCAGATGGAATTGTGAGAAACACGCATTGTGGATCAAATTCGAAAGGAAATAAGTGCTCTGTACGGTGGTGTTGAACATCAGAACATTTTGTAATAATATGATACATTAAAATGCATGCAGATAATTTACAGAAAACCGGCCTTCATCTGGCCTTTGATAATAACAAATACAAGCATTTATATCTAGGTAAGTGGTAAGATTACATAAATATCGTTTTCGTTCGACTGATATACATACTTACAAGAGCCATTCCATATCAATATTAATTAAAGTAATAATATTTTGTCAACAATAAAGTGCAATAAATGCAAATTAACAGGTGATACATTATATCATGCATGACTCATACATTTAACTTGATAATATAATATTATTTATTTCAGTCATTAGTAAGTACAAAATTTTGGTTGATAGGTTAGTCAACCGCATGCAGGATGTGAATCACCCCAAGGAACCATGAATCAAGCTTATCAGTGAAAGGTCGAAAAAATAAATAGGTGATGCTTCTAAGTATACTAATAAGGAGCACACACAAGCATTCAATGAAGAATTATCAATTCATTGTTAGTTTACTAGGAGTACATGAGGATGGTGTTATATTGTGATGGTCTTAACTTAATCAAAATCGTAAATCATTTTATTCAAATTAGGCTGAGAATAAGCATTACATGTCAAAATTACACAAGACATGTGTTGTGTAATTTTCACCACTTTCTAGTGTTTAGTGATCTAAAATAAAGTTCCCACACAAGGTGATCATTTCGCGACTAGTTCAAATATTTTGCCGCGAATTATCTGCAGTAAAATATTTACTTTGGTTCAAGTATGCAGCCGAACATAATACCATAAAAGGAGTTCTAGAAAAAAATCATCTTAGAAGAGCGTGGACATCTCTGTCACATAAAAAGCATTTCTTTATACTACTACAGACTAACTAATATATGGCGTCAAAAAATTCCTCCTCATCGCTGTCGACTGGTAATGTACTCAAGAGACTGGCGGCATTGCCACGTTGTATGGCAATGCTTAGCCGCTAGCTAAGGTCAACGCCAGCCCTTGGGTCACGGGAAGTGTTTCCAAATGATTGAAAAAAGGTTTACTGACAGTGGCCCTCTGTCAACGTCATTCGAGCGCCAAAAGATACTTGTAGAACTGTATTTGTGTGACAATTTTTTTCTGAAACTTGATGTGCTATATTTACGGCCAGATGTCCAGTCGAGAGAATGCGTTCCTGACACCTGACAGTTGGACAATTTCTACTAGTAATAAGGATCAAATTCGCAAAACACGTTAGTGTGATAATGATAGGTGTCAAGAACGCATTCTCTCGATAGCCGAACCGTAAAAATAAAGGCATAACAAAAATACTTATAAAACTATGCAAAAGCGCATAACAACAACAAGCATGTAATGCGTATAGAAAATGCGTTAAACATAAATTTATTGAAGCCGGTAACGAAAGCGTAGTACGATGAGCTACATAAGTGACGTGGTGGAAAGTAAAACGGATTGGTTGGATAATGTTATACTCACGCTCACTTCAGCCTTTGGACGCATGTTTAAATACAGTTTTAGTGAACACAGTTATAAGCTATTTACAGAAACGCTCCTATTTTTTTTTACACAAGGTGTGATCAACCGATGTGGACAATATTATTGACATTGATACTCTTTCCATATTTGCCAAATTTTGGCTAGGTAAACGACAAATCTATATAAGTACTGACGGAAAAATCAAATCACCGATCAATTAACCTGATTTGTGCCTGGTTGATGGCAATAGGCTCGCCCGCTAATACATGGGACTTAAAAAATAAGGGTGTACTTTATGTACACCTCTGCCTAACCCTTCGGGGATTATAGGCTAGATGTTATGTTGTGTGTTAGCCAGATTTCAAATCTCATGTTAGTTGAAGTCCCATTAAACTGCTAAAAACGATAATTTCAATGAGAATAGTTAAAACCGTAATGCATATCAAAGACAATAAGAAAATCTTCGATGCGAAAAACGTTGATTAATGAACTATGACGTCACTCTGCAATCGGCAGTCATGTCATGAAACTTTGCAATGTGTCATAAAAAACGTGGAATGCTTCGACACAGCCATGAGGCTTAGATTAGGTAAATTAAGTAAGGCAGAAACTTTCACACACATGCCAGTAGCTTATTCTTTTCCTTTCGTGCTTTCACTCTAACCAGGAGCCTAAGTCTACTAATTTATAAACTTTACAATTGGTCTCTCAATGGTGAGTTTTTGACAGATTTTGTATGGCAAATCTCAAGTCAATTTCAATCAATCAAACTGCGCTACAATTACTAAGAAATGACGACTCCTTCAACAAAAGTGCAGTCGTTCCTATAAAGTTGGATACTATACACTGCTCCAAGAAAAGTATTGATAAAGCAGGTCGTGCGACGTACAATGATATAGTCTCCACGACTGGCCATACTTAAATCTACGTCTGGCACACCCTGAACAGACAGACTCAATTACACTTTCCTGACTAGCTATAACTTTTGACATGGCAGAAAGTGAAAAAATGACTATTCAAACACATTATAATGCGGTTACCGGCAAGCAAAAGATAATTTAAATTTAACTCTTGTATCAGATAAGAAAACACTATGAGAGTCCCACTCGACATTGCTGATAAAAAACTGTTTATTGACTATGAATTACGATAGCAAGATTATATTATATTGTTGGCTTTCTTGGAGTTCGCCTTTATTGTTACCGTTGACTTAGATTGATTTCTTTTTCAATGACTTTCAATATGAGTCACTTTTATACACATGTCATTCAACAGTACGGATTACTTTAATGTAAACCGCTTTAAGATTCCAGTCTTCAGCTTTGAACCTTCGTTCGAATTCGAAATTATTCAAGCAACCCCGAAATCTTTGAGCGATGAAAATGTACTAAATATTTTTATCAAAATGGCGTTTAGCTCAACTAGATTCGCACAGACCAGGGAAGCATGGCAGAAATGGGAGGAGGCCTATACTCAGCAGTGGAAAAAGCTGCCAATGATGATGATAATGAAACTAAATTCACGGAGTACTCAATACTCAAAGCTCAATATAAACCTACCTCCACCTATTCCTAACCCACCTCTCTACTCCCTTTGACAATAAATATGAAAGATAAAACACCGCCTATGTACTTTTATTGTAACTAAGTACTCAATAAATTCGTGTGATGAGCGACCGGTACCAAAACAAACGTATACATAAAACACATGTCCACATCAGGTGATTACACCGAAACTCGATATGTTTAATCGTCGATAATGGTGCAGCTATCACGTAGTGCGACACATACATGTATCACTTTACCAAAGCGCATTCACTCCCCTTAAACACACATTTAACCGTAGTTTAGTGATCATGTCGAATCTAACTAACCATATGGTATCATCAACCCTTTAATAACTAACTGAATTAGAAACAGCTGTCGTAGTTCCACGAAATGTTTTTACAGTTCATGTCTAGGAAGTACTTGATAAATTTGATAATCTCAACTTAGTCATAGTTTTACCAGATTTTTTTTTTATGCCTTTGGTCTTATCATTTCATCATACAGTAAATTCATATATGTAATAAAGTCACCTATGACTCACTAGACGTAAGGATGTTACAGAAAGTGTGTAGTTCATGGGACGCCATGGCAACGTTGAACAAACTATGGCCAATCAATAATATCATTACATATTTAACATTTCCACGTACATTCTACAACCCACGGTCCATTAAATCATATAAAACCTTTTTTTGTATTGTGTGACATATGACATTCATGACAGATAATGATTGAACCAACCTTGAATCTCTGAACGTCCTCCATTGTGGCTGTTTTGCCATCCGACACGCAAGAGTGGAAAAATGATGGGGCCACAGACACGCCCAGGGCTTCGGATGTCATACCTGTACCTAGAAACAATGCAACATTTGTTTGAAACACATTATTTGGTAACTAATGAAACGTCTTGATGATCTAGCATATATATTTTAAAACAATTCAATTAGCAGATAAACGAACAGCTTTTTGCAATAAGTCACACAGCACAAGAAATTCACGAAAAACAAATTAACTTTTTTCCCTTCTTCGTTTAAACAGTGAAGTCGTTCAACTTGGCTGTTTTATCTAATTAACGGATACAAAAAACTATTTAAGCGGCAAATTACAGTAATTAAAACCACAGACACCAAATTAACCATGTCTTAAATTAAAACAGAAGTCGTAAGAGAATGCATAAGTGGTAGTGATACACGCAATGGCGTATGAACGGAGAATTTTATTGGTATTAAAAAACACAACAAAAACTTGAAATCGTAATCGTCATACATAACATAAGTCATAACTGTGTGGCATCAATTCAATGTTCTTGCGCTAATTTAAGTGTGAGGTAAAAAGAAATACAAGACAGAAACCATCGCAGCTCTGAAAGGAGCTGAATTTGATTACTTCTACATAAAAACCAACTTAAAAGCCAAAAGGTTATTCAACACCTGCCGTTTAAGCTAACGTCAAGCGAGAAGTCTTAAATGAGAAGTTCCTGTCACAATTGGAGCATGCAACCACTGGTTTCCATATCTTGAAACACAGCAGTAATTAACATAATATTTTACATATGAGTACCTGCGACGACAATGACGCTCAAACAGACGCACGTCGCATTAAATAAGGCTCGATAAAGAGCCCAAGTGAACCGTATATGCGTCTGACAATCGCACACGACGCTTTTGTCGGCGACGCGACGCTGACATGATGTGAAGGCAAACTGTTATTAAAAGGATACTTGTCGCACAACGATCGTCACGTCTACCTAGCATTCATACAATCGGTTACCATGTGTGTTTATGAGATAGAAGAATAGAACACTACTGATGTCAAGACATGGGAGTAAATCATTGTTGTGGCATCAGCCTTTAACATGCATAGCACACAATGTTATGCGTAGATCGAGAATAGAATCGTGTCACATTTCTTCAGACTACCTTATCTATCTTGCAGCCTAGGAAAATACGAAAGGTAGTTAAAAGAAAACGGAATATTTTCCGTGCGATGGAAGCAGTGACATTTCCTGTGAAATCGCGACTTTTCGCAGAAAGTAGGACAGCACAGCGCGACCCAAATAATTAATATAAATATAATAGATCAAAAAGGTTACGACCAAAGCTTCTAAACCGAAGACGTCATCACGAACTAGGCCAACAAATAATCCGGCGAGACGTTCTGAAGAAACATTAAATAATCGCACAATGAATGTAAAGCCGTTGCATCACGCGTGCCCGCGCAGCCTCGCGTGTAATTGGCATAATTACCAGTAAATTACTTTCGTCAGGCCACTGCCAAATGCTGGCTATGCATTGTCACGTACATAACATCATAATCAACCCTAATCAGAACATTCTGAACATTATCGAATCTCCGGCATGTGAAAAATTCAGCATTACTAATATCACGAAAAAAATTCAAGTTAGGTAGGTACTCAAGTCAAATATTTGCTCACCAAATTTCAGTTTTACTTTATTTGCAGTTAGTCATTGCGTTAATCTTAATTAGATTATTTCGCGAGTGGCCTCATTGTAAATATTTTGTGAAATTCCTACCAAAGTCTATGAAGTGTGACAGCAATTTTGAGTGACGGCCGGCCGGAGGGATTAATATTGTAACAAGACGAGTTTGGAACAAGAAATTGCTTGCGAAAGTTAAATTCAAAAGAAAGAACTTGGATCATGTATCATGTTCCAAAACAATGGGATTATGTCTAGTTTCAACATAAGCAAATGAGCGAAGAGAAGTTCTATTACACTCTTCCAAAAGGTCTAACAGTGCCTACTGAATTTTAATTTCCTACTTATCGAATGAAGTTTTAGTAAACCAAATAGCAGCTTCCTAGACCCTCCCCCTCTTCTTTTTTCTTTCTTCTTTTGTAGACTGCAGAAAATAAGTGCAATATCAATACTTTTTGGTCCAAAGAAAGTGTAATATCCCACCTGCTTTGTCAGCGTTGGAGGCCATGACCCGGAACGTGCCGAAGAGCAACACCAACAATCTCTGCGTGCAAACCGGCAGCGACAGGAGTAGTCTGTGGGCAAAAACATGCAATTACAACAATAATATTTTAGTAACAAAGAAACGAACTCACTTTTGCAGCTATAATATTAGTTAGGATATTTTAGCTGAGCAAACAACTTGAAAGTTATTTAAACTACCTCAAAGCACGGTGTATTTAAAAGTATATGACATAGCAGATCAAAGAATCACAAATAAATAATGCACCTGCACCAGTCTCAGGACTATTCCTTTCATCCTATACAACATTTGTGTGAGGTTTCCACTTGGTCAGACTGCAGCATTGGATCCAGTAAATCAATGAAGCGGCTAAATAAAGCACCGTACCCAATGACGCGGAGGCCACAAGACTGTTGCAGCGTAAAAATGGAACAGTCGATGCTGAATAGTCTATTTAAGTTGTACTAACTAAACTGACACCTAAACTTAGGTTAACTTTAGCTTCCAAGTTAGTTAGTTGTTAGTCATAATAATTTGATCAATGTTATTGTTTTTCGATTCTATATCATAGGTATATTCTATTTGATTGAGACATCCTGAGAATCAGCAGCTCTTTGAAGATCATAACTAAGTTACAAAAGACAACCCCAAAAACGACTCGTAATATTCATGCTAGGAAGAAGTGACACAAACAGGTTTCTCCAAATCATCGAAAAGTTATACTAGCTAAAAAGGAAGACGACCTGCTGCTGCAGCTGGTATAAGGCCTCCCTATGAAATGGGCACAACGTCCGGTCAACGGTCCTTAAATCGTCATTCATGCATGAGATCGACCTAATTTGACCTGATAAGCTCACAATTTTAATATTTTTTAACTGCTACTAAACACGCAATCCGTGCACGAAACATGTGTAAACAAAAAATGACGATGAATGAAAGCGAAAACAGACAAAAAATATAGTATTTTATAATACCGTTTAATTCTGCGAGCCGATTGAGAGAAAAGAATCGCATGTTCGCAGGAATGATTGTGATCTAAAACAAACATTGTTTCTAAAAACTGTATTAATTTCTTTGATTTTTTGTAAAAACTAATAAGCTTTTTAAAAATAAACATTATGAACAAACATCTCAATAAAATTAAGGAAAATAAACTGTCAATTCTAAATCCAACTTATAATTTTCCCGATATTGCGGTTACTGGTACTTCAATGGTGTTATCGAAGTGACCTAATTATAAGAGGAAAATTAAAAACGAGAGGTTATTAACCCTCAGTGAGTAATTCACGGTGAAACCGCACGAATAAGTCGGCTGGCTCAAGATTGATATCAATGAGTTGAACGACGGCATTGTATAACATATGTATGAGGCGTCGACTTATCGCTCGAATAACCAACGATTACGCTAATACGCTCAATGCTGTTCCGATTATACAATGAATTGGGCCCCGTCTTGATATATAAGGTGCTATAAAAATATCTGCCACGGCTGCAATGGGATATAGTATTGTGTTTATAGATTACAATAGTAAAGATAAATTATTGATCATGTGTCATATTTTTTTTCATACAAAAAATTGTACGTATAAATTTGCAAGTGTCGAACTAGTCAGCTGATTTCAGTTTTCATTCACAGAACAGATGGAAAGAGATAGCAGTTGTTTTCATTGACGAAGTGCACTTCGCGCGTAATTTGTGAACCACGTTATGCAGAGTAGAGTCAATGTTTATTTAACTACTTTATTTTCTCAAATTGATTTAACTGTGCCGGGGTACGAAATTTCTTCACTATTGTTATCTTTAAACACAATACTACCTCTCATTAAAGCCGTGGCAGATATTTTTATAGCACCTTATATATGACTGAGTATCGCTTAATGCGTTAAAAGTTGCATTGGTTTAGTTATGTAAAGCAGAGTTTAAATTATAGTCAGTCATCGAAACATTCAGTTGACCGAATCGTCTTTTATAAGGCAGTGTAAAAAAAAAAGAAACTTCAACAGCTGACCATGGCTTAGAAATCGGCGGTTCACGGTCAATGAAGGTATGGTACAGTTAATTTAAAAGTGGCAATAATAATACGGTTTTGTCTTCGAGATACCGACTCGAGTACTCGACGACAAAACCGTTCAAATTTGAACGTGGAACCGTCAGTGAACACTAATTCATCCGAGTTCACATCATAGAAGTTTTATGTATTTATATCTATGGCCGAAAATCTATCACGCTCGTATTCCCTAACGGGGTACACGGTAACTTAATGGTCGACTGGCTTCAAACACGACGTGTCCATATTGAACCCAGAGTTCACGCTCAATATGTCAGACACACCTACCTTTTAAACTTTTTAGGGCAACACACGCTCATCGAGTGTATATGGACCTATAAATTGATTTTTTTAAATCCTTTACCTACTAGATGGCCCGATGAACTTGGTACCATGTGATACAATTTTGTTTTTCGATTTTGCGGCTGTTCATTTGGGTTTTTCCTAAACCACCCCAGTATTGAAGCGAAGAAAACAAAAAAAAACAAATCGTTCGAGTGATTTTCAAGTTTTGCGAGACTAACGCACGGCAATTAATTTTTATATGTATAATTGAAGAAGATAGATATAGTTTAATAAAAGAACATTAATATAAAGGGTAACCAATGGGTTCTACTTGCACCATATTTTTTATAGAGACTTCAAAATCTAAAAAGAGATGCTTTGACGTCTACCCATGACAATAACGCTTATCCATTTTTATGCCATCTAAAATGATTCAACAAAAAACTTGGAAAATTAGAGCAATGCTCGTTTTTGGCCGTGACATGTCCAATTACATTTGTCTTGGTTAGGACGACTAACTCTTCTTTAAAGTTAGATTAAATACAACGACATAACCGTTTTTTAAGTTTATTTGGCCGATCGAGAACAGCCAGCAGTTTATAGAACATTTAGTAGATAATGTATGTTTCCAACTTCCCATATCGTATAGCAGCTTTTGACGCTGTTTTCTCCGCATATAAATATTTATAGCCCAGCAATATAAAGCGTTTAAATATTTGAGCATGTATTTAGTCTAGTATTTACAGGCTCATAATACTAAAAACATAATTTATTTGTTTACCGCCATGTCCATGGCAACCGAAGCACACCGTTACTATGCGTGTGCGCATCAAAATTCAGGTCGGGTGTTCTATAAACAACCATTGTTCCTATCCATAATACTGATGTATTGTGAAAGTCCTATACCATGGCGGAACAAACGGTAAATTATGACAAAGTAAATATTACTTTACCTACACTAAGGCAACATTTAAAATATAATCTAAGGGTAATCTAATGCAGCGATGCACCTGGAGATCCCGAGGTCCCTTAAAGGATGGCCACCGTTGTGGTCTTAAACGGTACGAACTAAGAATTAGGTATTACCCCGTTACCCTGACCGAGACTATCAAATAGGATCTTGCCGCAGAAAGATCCCGTTCACACGGCGATGATCAGTACGATATTATACGAAAAAAAGTTGGGTTCACACTTCATCCCACTTGCCATAATGGTTAAAACAAACGCAGTGTCATGCCAAAAATATATATTAAAATATTGTACAAAGCAGCAAGTTGGCTTACACCAGTCACCCCCATCGTCGTATCATCGTTCGTATGTATATGACGAACACGCGTCTATAATGTGCGTCTTATAAGTGCTGAATTTACAATATGTCTCTTCTTTTTTGATCTTTCTTACTATAAAGCAACGCCTCGGTGGACAGCAAAGCACGCCTTACTGAATTTAATTTCCGTGTAGTTTAATTACTATCCAATCACTCCTCGACAAGGGAGAGGCTTGTAATGTAATTTTGCTGGGCAGGCTATTATTCTGCCCGAGAAGGAGGATGTTCCTTGGGGAGAGCATCTAATCTTATGATAGAGCTCTCTTCAGTAGGTAAAGCTCTAGTTCTACAAATATATTGTAGTTTCTTTATTTACTTATCAATCTGTGGCTAATAACTAAGCAGTTTAGAATAAACATAAAATCACAAGCGACTGTTTTGGCAGAACTTGGCTTGACACACTGCCGTGTGTCTAGATATTACGTTTATTTTAGTACTAATTGTTACTAGAATAAACACAATAACTAGACACAAACCAAACATAAATTGTATTTATAGTAGAAATGTATGCATGCAGTATGATTTATCCGAATTCCTATGTGACACAATATCATCATCAACCTAGCCTTTTCCCAAATATCTTGGGATCGGCTTCCAGTCTAACCGGATGCAGCTGAATACCATTATCTTACATGGAGCGACTGCCTATCTGACCTCCACAACCCGGCAACTGGGTAATACGATACCCCTTGGTAAGACTGGTTGTCAGAGTTTCGGGCTTCTGACGACCCATAACGACTGTCTAAGATCTAAGAATGACAGCCGGGACCAACGGCTTAACGTGCTTTCCGAGGCACGGAGGAGTATGCGACGCAATATAATCTCTATAAATAAAAAAATACTCGGTAAAAAAATTATAGTCGGTTAAAAATGAAATTGTGGTTGTTGGTAAGCGCATCACTTCATCACTTGAGAACAGCTAGGCCGACTTGACTAATTTTTCTATGTTCGTATTATGTAGTTCGAATTACGTTTTTAAGGAAAGAAATATTTTGAGAGTTTTCCAGGAAATATTGAACGTCCTTTTTTCTATGGAATGTACGTATGAATTATTGAAATTTGATAAAACCACATTAGCTTATAGCACATGATACCATAAAAATAATTGGAACTACGTATTCTTGGAAACCACGTTTCATTTCGTTAAAATGCAACAACAATGCATATGAGGTGCTTATCATCCTACACAATTACATAAAAGTCAACAGAGGAAAACGGGTTACTTACGAACATTACACTCGTGCGATGAGCTAACAAAGTATATAAATACTTGCTCACATGCACACCTGCACGGGAAACTGACGCTTCTATGACGGTTTCCATTTGTATGAACAATGCACTTATTAATTAGGTACCTTAAAGACTATAGTCGCGAGGTATTCCACTCGTTCTCTCAGTGCTAAGGATCGTAAATCGTAACTCCACCCATAGCTCCATTTCAGTTAATCAACGAAAATAAAACTGCAATAGTGTGTAGTTGCGATTGAAATACAATCGCCTAAGTAGGGGCGAAGGTTTTTATGTATCAATATTTCATCTAGCGCTCTGGTATTTTCCCCTACATTCAACTGGGATTCAATTGAACTCTTCACACCAGATTTACAGCAAAGTAGTTAGACGTAACTCTTCTGCCAGCCCTGTCATATAGAAACCACAGAAGACCGACCAGTAGACACTGCTTGATTGAATATAGTTTATAGGCTGATAAGGGGCCTGAATCTGGCATTCTCCAGAGCAACGAGAAACGAGAACTAGAGCCGTAGTTTTTATGAATAATACACTTACCTTGAAGAATAGTTCAACTGAAATGGCACAGGGTTATTCGTGTCTATCAAAGAATCAATAGCCATTAGAGCTGAGTCGTTCTTTCACGAATCGGAAAATTTCGGAAAAGTCTAGGTACTTACCCTGACGTTTCCGAAAGTTTTCCGAGTCGTGGTGACCACTCAACAATTAAATAAATCGCAGAGTTGCTACGAAAACCACATTCCCAGCTGTCTATTTATGGCAGTGTGGTTGATATGCGAAATTGGAGAAAACTCATTCAGAGGGGATCAACCAACAGCTGTTTTCTTGTTGTGTAAACTTTTAAAATACTTAAAACAGCTTGCAGAAGGGTTAAAACAATTCAGCTCCAGACAATAGGCAAGGAAGGAGACAAGTTGGTAACCCTACATTAGCATAATGTAACCACACATTTTCTTTGGATAGCAACTCATCAAGTAATAATGCGGTTGCAAATATATGTAAATAGTTTTGTTTTGATGTAGACAATATTGCAGCACCTCTGCCACATACACTTGCTAAGTTGACTGATTAAATAATTACATACCTGTTTGTTAACTAGTAATTAAATGTATCAATAAATTACTTAAAAAAGAGCACAAAATTTACATTTATATCTTACTTCTTCTACCAAATTGGAACAAATAAACTGAGTATATATTATTATTACTTGGTAAACGGTTGAAAATTACACCAAACTTTGCCTGGTCTATAATTTTTTACATTTTATTTATGACATGTTAAAATATTTACATGGTAAATTATTGGTTAAAAGGTAAGGTATCTTAACTTTTGGACCAAATTTAGGCCTACCTTTTGGGCCATAAGGCCATGACTTATCACTAATTATTCCATTTTACATAATTATAAAGTTTAGGCTTCACACACAATTAGAAAAAAAAACTTAATAGTAAACTCTGAGTGAAGCAACTAACCTGCGTATTTCATCAACTTGCTGCTCCTCTGGTAGCTCTACAGCAGTGAACAGTTGCATTTCACCGTCTCGGCCAAACACTCCTCCTGGGATTTTCCTAAACCAAAAATAAAACATGAAATCGGAATCTGAATGATTACTTCTGTGTTGTGATAAGCAGTCAAAAGTATGACACTGAATTGAACTAATTTTCCTTAGTTCTAACAAACAGACAGACAAGCAAAATAACATTGTCATATTTACTTTTTTATGCATTTAGTAAAAAACACTTTATTTATATATTTGTACCTATAGTTATCAATAATCAGGAAATGTGTATCTTTTAGATAAATCAATCAATCTACACAGAACCAAGTAGATACCAAACATTATTATCACTTCTGATAGTGCAAACAAAAATATTTACTTTAAACCTTATCAGATTATAGAAAACTTGTGTTTAATGTTTATTTTGATAAACATGCAACAATTAAATTTGACAGCTTTTTGCATATAAACATATGGTATCCTGAAATTTCGATGAGAGGTAAGTTTTGTTAACAATATTAATAGACATGGTCTATATTTCTAAGTTATTTTTTAGTCTTACCTGAGGAATTTTTTGAGCACACTAGCAATAGTATAAACTGAGTAATTGTCTACATTGACCAGACGGCCGGTTTGCAGGAAGTGTATGAGTTTCTTCATGGCGCCCTGGTGACCGGGGGCGCGGAATACGTCGCGCCGTAGCGGTGCTTCTTTATTCAGCTTCAATATCAGCACCTGCATATCACCACAGCTTTATCTCCAAAACTAATTCACGACACACACTCAACACTTCAACGTTCTTGACATTTTATTATGATTCTGACATGTAGGTAATACTATTGGTAATACGGGGCGAGAAGTTTAACAAACAGCCGCACTATGGCAGTAAGTTATGGTTAATACGACTACCAGCAAAACCTGTCCATATCAATTATTGAGCTCTAAAACAGCCGGTCATATTCATAGTAATCAACAAAACTAACAAAAAGCTCAGGGGCGTTGTCAAGAACTTAAGTCACAAAAATACTAACAAGCAAGGGTCCAGGGATATCATCCTTGCAAACTTCATGCAGCGGTACACCAAACTTCACTTTTTCTAATCTCCTCGGATAAGGCAAAGAGTTGGGATGCCCGCAAGACGTAACCACATTGCTCAATGTAGCAGCTCGTCGATGCATCCTTCTAGCCCAGTTACTCATTTTGTCTGTTTACGACGGGATGTCAAGCTAGGGGCAATACTAATAAACAATTATCATAAAAGCTACGCGCATTTTTTGTAGACCTAATTTATACTGTATTTATTTTAAATTGAAATTTATACTATAAAATTGGAATTATTTCGGCAAATTCGCGTTCCCCGTTCGTTCGTTTGCCTGCCGTCGAACCGCACGCACGCACAAAACATACAGATGATAAATAACTAGGGCTGTCCATGTACGTCCGTTGGCGAAGTATAACGTTATTCTTTGTACGCAAAAAAAACCGTTGAAAACCGTTCTTCTGTTTTCGAATTTTTTTCTGGATTTTCATTTTTTGTAATTAAAAAAGGACTAGCGTAGCGTAGAGTAGTTTTTATCAAATCAGCTTCTCAACTAAAATACATTAAAATCTGTAAAAAAAATATTATAATATGGCTGGCACTCATCGGTAGGTAATATAATGACCAATAATATTATGACTATCATCATTGACAAATTGAGAATGATAGACATGATAGTAATACTTATAATAATTATGTGCTATCTTCTTGTTCGTCCATTGATTTCCACCTTGAATGGCAAACAACCCGATGCTTCACATAATAATATTAATAGGTGGTCATCGCAGCCCATACACACGGACACTCACGGATGCGTTGCCATCTCAGACACAGTTCAAATGTCTCATGTGCCTGTGCCACCGCACGGCAGCGCGCGCAACGCTATAGAGTCAACCACAGCATTGCTTTGTAGCAGAAATTCATATGGAGATAGTACTTCACCGGCGACACTACTTGTTCTTCTATCTTTTGGATACCTTCTTTTGCACTAACATTTCGTATTTTGGATGCATATCATAATAAATCGGCCTAAAATGTTACCAAAGGTTTCCTTCTCTGGACTCGAAGGAAATCGAACGTTATCTACCCTCGCTCAAAAATTCACTGCAGTAGTATTTATAATTATAACGAAATTAAAAAAAAAACTATCACAAGCACAACTAAGTAAGCTCTACAAGTTATCGAGTAATAGTCGACAAACTTACATTTGCAGTTGCAAAAACATATTATCCTACCACGCATTCCGTAAGGGAGAACATGTTTCTCAACAGCGATGTTAAGTTTGTCTTGGGATAAATTCATCCTAACTACGGAACCGTTCATTGTGCGTGATTTTTAAATTGCCTTTGATATTGAACCTTCGACGACCACGTCGACCACTATTCTAGCTTAAAAATTGTGTGAAACATGAAACTGGATTTGGCACTGTTAATCAGTTATTTTTAAGTGACACTGTCGTTTTTAAATATGTTGCTTCGATCCATCACTAAACCGCGTTCCATTTCACTCGAGTCTCGACATTTAGCGGCAAAAGAAAAAAGACCAAAAACACGTTTTTTCATCAATTCAAAGAAATCAATATTTTTTTATTAGATTGATTCCGTCTAAAGTTCTACCAGAAATTCGGATTTTAACAAAATATCTACAAGATCGAAATATCTCTTTACATATTTGAACAGAAAAGCACATGTTAAAAAAATAAAAATTGTCAAGATTGTAAAATTTTGACAATCCAATCCACAATCAATCACGTTGTCGATTTGAGGAACAACGCGATCGTTGTTTTGAAAAAGCTTCTTGAACTAACATTCGCTTGTTTACGAGTATTATTTCATTGAAAGAAAATATCTACGAGTCGTGATAAATAAATAGACTTGTAATGGCTGAATGGGAAGACGATTGGAATGAGCCGGCGGGTGTTATACCGGCATCGGCACCATCAGCTCCCGCGCCCCAAACTCGCCAATATCGTGGAAGAACCTTCAGAGGCAGAGGATCAAGCTCCTACAATGATACTAATTGGAGGGAACGTGGTAACAATAGCGGAGGCGATTACCGCCGCAACTTTGACCGCGACGGCGGCAGTGGCGGCGCCGGCGGCCGACGCGACTTCCAACAACGGGACTCTGGTAATAAGAAAGTTATTTACGTTCCTTCCCACAAAGTCGGGCGTATAATAGGCAAAGGAGGAGCTAAAATAAAAGATCTACAATTCGAATCTGAAGCTAAGATTAAAATCGGTGATTCTAGTGGTAATGAAGCCGACGTCACCCTGACAGGCACAGATGCTGCCATCTCAAAAGCAGAAGAAATGATAAACACCTTGATTGAAGATTTCAGACCTCAGGAAAAAGAGCACAACGCAAGTGACAGCAGTGGTCAGTCTTCTGATTTTTTTAAGACTTCTGAGGATGGCGTTCAGGTCATTGATTGGGAAAAGCTCAATGCTTATCACACTGAAGCTCAAAACACTAGATATGAAAAATTGCCACCGATTATCAAAGATTTTTATAAAGAAGACCCAGAGGTAGCAGCCATGCCAACAGAGGAGGTGAAACGTTGGAGACTTGCCAACTTTGACATCCAGGTAAAGCGTACATTTGATGATAAACCTGGCTTGCGCCCTATACCAAACCCGGTATTGACTTTTGAACAAGCATTCCAACATTATCCGGAAATCATAGAGGAAATATACAAGCAAGACTTTAAAACACCATCCCCAATTCAAAGCCAAGCTTGGCCCATTCTATTGAGAGGTGATGATTTGATTGGCATAGCTCAGACTGGTACTGGAAAAACTTTAGCCTTCCTCCTGCCAGCTCTCATACATATCGAAGGCCAGACAATTCCACGAGAAGAAAGAGAGGGTCCAACTGTTCTTATCATGGCCCCAACCAGAGAGCTTGCACTACAGATAGACAAAGAAGTGTCTAAATACCAGTACAAAGGTATCAAATCAGTTTGTGTTTATGGT
This sequence comes from Eupsilia transversa, assembly GCA_914767815.1. Taxonomy (NCBI): domain Eukaryota; kingdom Metazoa; phylum Arthropoda; class Insecta; order Lepidoptera; family Noctuidae; genus Eupsilia; species Eupsilia transversa. The sequence goes on along the minus strand of OU611893.1, from coordinate 5,627,074 downwards.
GGAGGAGATCGTAAGGAGCAGATTAAAGTAGTTGCTAAAGGTGTAGACATTGTAATAGCAACTCCAGGCAGACTGAATGATTTGGTAATGGCTCGCCACTTGAATGTTATTAATTTCTCTTACATTGTCTTGGATGAAGCTGACAGGATGTTAGATATGGGATTTGAACCACAGATCAGGAAGTCATTGTTTGATGTAAGGCCTGATCGACAAACAGTCATGACTTCAGCTACCTGGCCGCCAGGTGTACGTCGTCTTGCCGAATCTTACATGAAGGACCCGATACAAGTCAATGTTGGGTCTTTAGATCTTGCTGCAGTGCACACTGTAACACAGAAAATAATGTTTGTTGAAGAATCTGAAAAAGAAGAAGCATTGTTTGAATTTCTAAATTCTATGGATCCTGCTGACAAAGCAATCATATTCTGTGGTAAAAAAGCCACTGCAACACACATTACAACAGAATTATGTCTTAAAGGCATAGAGTGTCAATCTCTGCATGGAGATCGAGATCAGACTGATCGTGAGGCTGCTTTAAGCGAAATGGTGGACGGAACTGTCAATATATTGGTTGCTACTGATGTGGCATCACGAGGTATTGACATAAAAGACCTCACCCATGTTATCAACTTAGATTTCCCACGGCATATTGAAGAGTATGTACACCGAGTGGGTAGGACAGGTCGTGCTGGAAAAACTGGCATATCCTTGACATTTATATCAAGGAGTGATTGGGGCAATGCTAGGGAGCTTATCAAAATCCTTGAGGAAGCAAATCAGGAAGTGCCAGATGAACTTGAGCAAATGGCTACGAGGTTCGAAGGCATGAAGTTACGTAGAGACAAGGAGAGGGGTGAGGGCCAGGGTCGTGGTCGCGGTGGCGGCAGCCGGGGCTATGGCGGGGGGGGACAAGGTGGTCGAGGGAGGAGGGATCGGTGGTAATTACATATTTATGTACTAGTATTCCATTCAGGATAACATTAGAATAATAATTTTCACATTCTCACTATCTAACGCTATTTCGATCGTAAAATAAGAGTAGTTACTTTTTCATGACAAATAAAAAGCCTTTCCACATTTTCATTTTAAATGTGATCAATAAAATACCATTTCAACACTTACATTATTTTTTTGTTTTCTTGTGTTATCCTGATTGGAGTTTAGGTTACCTACCTAACTGAAACAAACAGTTTCTGATAAATGCGCGGTGTTGCACTGAATTGGAAAATATCCTCAAACTGTGGTTCTGTTATTCTAGGTATTTATTATTTGATGCTGAGATAAATAGATACTTGACTAATATGATTAATTTATAGCTAAGTGTGTGTCCTCATTGAAGTTTCATAATAGATGAGCTGTATTGCTTCTAGCAAAACAGAGATTGTGTGAACAGATATTGGCCTATTTATCAGTATTATTATGTTATAATATTATGATAATTAAAAAAATAAGCACACCTATTTAATAATTTATAACTAAATAAGTGTGCCATTTTTTTTATGTACCTACCAAATGGTAGAGTTGCTTTGTTATAAAGTTGATAAGTCTCAGTTCAACAATTAATATTAATTTAAGCTCTCTGGATGCACCAAGCAGTTTCAGTTAATTGGTAAACATCTAAAATATTCACTAAGTTTTCATTATAACTCTTACATACTCTTTCCATAATATGTGTGCATTTTATTGTCTTTGTACTAAGTGCAAGACATGGGATAATTAATTTAAGAAAACTAGAACTTAATTGTTTAACAAAAAAAATATTTAAAACTAGAATTAAGTTTGACCTTCATGCTGTGATAGAAAGTGAAATGTAAAATTCACGGTCTATTTAATTGTAGTAGTTTGTACTAGATACTTCCTTTTAAAAGCTAATTCTAGCAAAGGTGTCGTATTTATTGTGGTATGTATCATGCATGATTTATGTATAACTACTGTTTTACAACTATGTGATGTTAACGATATTAGATATATCGTTAGTATGTCTATTTTGCCATCTCTTATTACAACGTTTATGTGATCAATATGTATTTTATTACTAATTCTACTCCTAACTCCTACCATCTATAAAAAAGAAAGGTGCAACTATAATAAATAAAGGGGACTGTTGATCAACGTAGTCCAGTCGATATAACAAGTAATAATGTCACGTATAAAATAATAATCAATAATCTGTGAACTAGGCGCTCATGGATAGTTTCATGATGGGCCATTGATCTCTACCACAGAGATAATTTTTTTGCCACTTCAATGACCCGGTGCAGCTTTCTCACATCCGTGACGAACGTGGTGGTGACGGAGGTGGTGGTGGTGGTGGAGGAGAGACGTCGTGTATAGTACTCACGGAGGTGCTGGTCTGCATGACTTCTCCGAATTCCCATAAAGTGGCGACACTCCTATTGATCTGCGGGACGCGGGAGGGGAACAAGACAGCCCAACAAGCTACAGTCCGTTCACTGTAATTTTTAACCGACTTCCCAAAAGGAGGAGGTAATCAATTCAGTTCGATCACTAGTAAATAACTAGATATATTTATATAATTCTAGGAAATACGACGACTGATACTAGCTGGTCAACATACATCAAAACAAATTCAACCTTACACACCAGAATCAGAATTACAAACTCCCAAAAAAAAGCAATAAAATTTTACGATCGAGACTTTATTCGAGACTCGTCGCTAGGACAAGGACAAGGAATGAGTGGAGTCGAACTGTCCAATCTTTTTTTGTTTGTTTGTATAAAAAAAATGTGTACTTAAGTAAGTAGGTAGTAGTAAAGCATTTTATGCTATTCTGTAAGTATTCCATTTACAATAAGGTTTTTAGCGTCCTAGATGAGTGATTTTTGAAATTTTTAAACGAGCACTTAGGCATACCGTCGGACCGTTCGAATGCTTCTAAATTCAATGAGCACCCAAACATTCAAGTGGGCAGTCATTTGGTAAGGACACTTTTTGTCGCTGATTGTGTATCTAGTTCTTTATTAGTAATCGATGTATTAATCCATATTTTCGTACCGATACCTAAGGGGCGGGACAAACAGAAAAGACGCAAGACGAGCCCCTAAGGGGCAGACCCTTACAGAGCAGGGGCAAGATGCTCGACAACCTTTCATTGATAATGAACTTAATTTCAAATAGAATAGAGTTGAAAATAGCGTAGCAGCAGACTTAGAGAGACGAGATCCTCAGAGACGTCGACTCCAGTCTCCATACTGAACACTAATCACCGCCGTAACGGCACAGTATTATAATCCATACAGTAGCGAAACGAATGAACTTGCGTAGAGCTACAGAATAGTACCTACGTTATATTCACATAGAAGTTGCTTCTATTTCTAACACGTAACTCTTATATCTTCTGGTTACGTTAGGGCCACGGAGTTGGCCCGCCAAGCCCGCCGCGTACTTTGTTTGTAGCTTCATACCACAGAATAGTAACTACAGAATGCGCACATTCTGCGCGGGTCAGGCGGCGCGGAAGGGTCAGCGCACACCGAACTGCAAAATGCTCGCGAGCAAAATTTTGATTTTGACACGCATCTTGCAAACTCGAGCATGGTCTAGCATCAAGTTTGGGACGTGTATTTAATTTTGCAATGTATGGAATTGTCATAAGATTAATTTTTCAGTAGTCTCAGAAAATGCTCTGCTCTTGATGTGCGCGGACGCTTAGTTTGCGCACAACTCTCGCCTTCAACGTTCGACGTTGAAGGCGAGCTTGTTTTTACGATTACATAGTTAAATTTATTATCAGAAAACTAAAACCATCTAAAATTATAGTGTCACATAAAATATCTGGCGTTGCAACCGTTGCAACACATGTAACTGAATAGTTACCCACTTGTAAATAGATCATTACATAATAATATCAAATGTTCTATTTAGCTACAACCCTTCCACATCAGTCTGCATGTGATGTGCGTGACCTACACTGGCGGCGGTGTCGCTTGAAATCATAGGCGTTTTACTATGGATAATACTATGTAACCGCATCGCGTTGTCTCATAATTGAACCACTCGATCGATTAGGTACCTACTCAGAAACAGATTTACGGATTATTGATGGAAATTACGATAACATGTTTAGTAAGTACTATAGATGCTGGCGGGAAAAATTCCGAATCATTCCCGTTGAATACTTCGGAAGTATTCGGAAATATTCCGAAGCTTTGGGAATATTTCAACTGTCAAAAAAAAACCAGGAAAATCGACCTTACTACCTATTTCGCGCTTGGAAGTTGTAAAATAGATTATTTTAGTTATGTTGTGAGCGGTAGGTATATTAAGTTTATGGTTGTGAGTGCACGTCGCATCAATTCAAGCACACACAACGTCGCGTCAGGTAGGTATAATGCGTTGCAACTAAGAATGTGCACGTCAATGACCTCTAATTGTCAAATGGTACTTGAAAAGATTTATTCCCGTTGTCCCCGTATGCCATATCCCCGTCACGGGGACAGCGTTACGTGATTAAATTTACTTCCAGAGCAATGTTAGCTAACGAGAATGTGAGAAAAAACAAACTAAATTTTAAATGTCAATAAGGTCGAAAATCGCTTGCACCTGTTTTTTTAACTTGCTTAACGATAGCAGGTTAAAAAAAAGGTTCAAGCGATTTTCGACCCTCCACCCCACTCCACTCCACTCCACTCCACTCCACTCCACACCACTCCATTCCATTCCATTCCAGTCCAGTCGTCCATTCCATTCCATTCCATTCCATGGTAATAAACACATTACCCTCCTTTGCGTCGCGCAAAAAGTGTCGGGTAAAAAGTGTCGTGACAACTTTTCGTAAGAATTTTTTCCGTCTAGCCCCCTTTCACAACGCGCGATAAGGAACTTCGTTCCAAACAATGATATTCTAATAAACAGATATGTTATACACGTACAAAACAACAGAAAAAAGTGTTCCGCGCCGAGCGCAGCGCGCACCGTATCACTCGTAAGCGTGTGTGGCTCAGACTAAAAGCAATATTTCCCAATTGGGTACTTTTCTAGTCTTCACGTTTTGCGCGCTCATAACATATCTGTTTACTAAAACATCATTCTTTCCAAAATAGCATTCGATTTCGAAATAGGTACCGACCTAAAAACAAAAGAATTAAAATCCTGTTAATCGCAGGCTAACATAATTATCTACCTATAAAAATATCAACATATACTTAATCAATTCCATTTATAATAAAATAAACATTTATATTTTAGTTACGTATGTGCCACTGAACAATAATTAACTCACCCACCACACCACAAACAAACACGTTTATTCCCATTGAATTATTCAGGCGAAATATTCCGCGGAAACATTCGATTGCGGGGTACGAATCTTTCTCGCGGGGCGAGGGAAAACTTCTCCGGGGAGCATCTCCCGTCTTACCGCACCCCGCACCGCCATTGCCTGCACGCACGACTCGAGGAGCGCAGCGGCGGCGACGATCGACGATCGATGCAAAATACGATTTTTCAGCAAAAAAAATTTCTTAAATTCATTTGGAATAATTCTGATTTAAAGAAACTTTCCCAGAAGTATTCCGGAATAATTCAGAATTTTTCAGAAGTTTTGCAACTATAGTAAGTACCTATTATAGGCCGTTCATCTGTTCTTTCTTCTAAATATTTTTTTTTAGTTTATTTTACTTTCAACTTGTACTTTAATAAAGACAAAGTTGCAATAAAATGCATATTGTTCTTCATGCAATCATCTCAATACCTTGTATGTCCGTGTCCGTGCACAAGCCGCTCCGCGTTCCACAAAAGGCTTCTGCTCGCGACTTCGTTCGGGTGGCACGCGCTGAGTTTTGTCTTTTTGCTCGTCCCCTAAGGGTCGTAGCGTGATATTATAATAGCCTATGGACCTTCCTCATGAATCGCTCCGTCCATTGGTAAAAACCGTATGTAAATCCCGTTCCGTGTTAAGCAGCGCATGCAAATAATTATGTTTCAAGAGGTAGGTATATCTTTCAGACAAGCTAAACAAAAATTGTGATAAGTAGCTCGGCTAATATGCATGATATAAATTTATAGCCTACTATAGCACTGAGGAATAATGAAGTTTTATACCATTTTTTTAACTTGATCATTTTTCCTTGAGTTTGAGTTAAAAATATAGTATGTACAAGTACTTATCGAAACTTAAAAAAAAGGGGGGAAGAGCTCATTGGGCATCAAAAAATTCATCCGCATCGCTGTCGATGGAGAAAGTGCCCAAAAGGCTGGCAGCATTGCCGCGTTGGATCGCAATGCTGATCCTTTGGGCTAAGAATAGGCCAGCCCTCTGGTCACGAGTAGAGTCGACCAGCCGCTTGGCGATGTCCCGGTGTTTGACTTGATCATTAGTTCCGGAGATTACCCCCCTACATACAAACTTACAAAAAAACAAACAAATGTTACCTCTTTATAATATTATAGTATAGATTTACGGCCTGTAGATTGCGGTTGATCGATAGCAGGAACGTTCAGATTGATCCAGTGTGGTGCATGGTACCGGATTAAGGCCGGCACGGCATGGCGCAAATGATTTTGAATCTTATTTTGATATTCTCAGCACTATTACAATTCGTTGATGTTGTCACAAAGGAACTTGAGCATACCACAGCGGTATGTCGCGGAAAGTTCCGGTATGCTTTGCCGTGCCATTCCGGGTCGTGCCGTCTATCTTTTTGAGATACAAAATTACAAATACCACAAGATCATATTTACACCTGATAGGTATGTAACATTTCTTTAAGAATTTGAATAAAAAGTAGGTACTTAGTTGGACAGTATGCATATATTTCGAGTTCACAATATTTATTGACACAACATCGCCAAGCGAAACGATCAGAAATTCTATAATATACCTATAAATATGATATATTATTAATAAAGGAAATCATTCAGGTTTCGAACATTTCGTACCCAAAAATTTAAGTGCAGGCCAGAAAAAGCGAAACAACCCTCAATTTTTTTACAATTACAACATCCTCGCTGCTATTTTGAGTTAAATATTTCGAGCTAAACCATTGCAATCTTGTACTAGAACATCTATTCGACACAGCGGTTCTCTCGATTGAGTGTTTCTGACAGATTTATATAGATATCTGACAGACAGATAACTGTTTGCGTCCGGTATTTTTAATTTTTTTATGCTTAAAACATTTTAAACAAAAATATCATTTTTGGTAGGTATTTTCAAACTGAAATGGCAGCCGGGAGGTACAATTAACGTCTCGTCTGACTATTTGAGTTTTTGTTGTAATATTGAAAATTTGATTTCCTATAAGAAAATAGTTTTTTTTTTCTGGCTGGCACTTTAATTTTTAGGTACGGAATGAAAATATGAAAGCATCTTTAATATTTTGATAATTCTCTCCACTGAGTCGAATTAAACGTACCGCCTAGATATGAGTTAATATACTTACTAAGACTGCTTCGATAACGATTCGTGCATAAACCACCAGAGAAACAGATATATATATACATTTACATTTTAATAGGTATATTAGTCAAGATTGAGTGTCACGATAAATCCTTCCTTCCTTAAGTAAAACTGAATACAAAGACTGTTGATTAAAACAACAGCGCAAATAAATAATAGCAAGATTTTCATAGGACTATACATAGTATACGTAAAAATTATGCATAAACGCATATTACGTCAAATACAACAAGTTTAAATAAGATCTAATCTCTGCATTTCTTTTTTGAGTTCGAAGCCCATTTTGGCTGGGGAGCGGGTGACGATTACGTTAGCATTTTCTAGGGCCTTTATTTTGTCCATAGCACCTCCCTTGCCGCCTGAAATGATGGCACCGGCGTGACCCATCCGCCTCCCGGGGGGGGCTGTGAGACCTGCGATGAAAGCTACCACTGGCTTCGCCTTCTGACCCTGGAATTTCATTTAAAAAAATGTTATTATACAACTCCTTTAGTTTTGAAAGGAAAGACGTCGCGTCGCGCGTCGTCGACTCCATACGGTACGGGGCGGCGGCGTGGTATGAAATAACTTGTTCAAACTAAAACAAGTTATTCCATACCGACTGAAAATCATAACAAAAATAGTTTTTCCTTAGAGTATGAGAGATCTGAACGTCAGCTGCTCCAGTAGTGGGGGTCCAGAGTTAGAGCCTGTCAAGGTTATAGATGTAATGTAAAAAAAGATGCTTCGCGTGACAAGCATACGAAAATGAAGTCATCATCATCAAATCCAGAACCTCCAATTTATCGTAGCACATAAGTACATATTAATGTGTCTACTCGTGGACATGGCTATTGTTAATTCGCAAGTAAGTTTATTTTACATCTAGATAATACAGGTTCATATCCTATAGTCAAATCAAACCATTTTAGAGGATTAAGTAGGTAGGTACTCACGTTAATCCATAACAGAGAAGTGGAAGTTTCCCTTCACAGTTAATTCGAGATCGTTAATGAACTTATGGGAGTTTTCAATGATTGAATAACTATTATTAGCTAGTAACTGTAACTCAGTGATAAACTAATGTACAATGCAATGCAGTGTTTATTAGTTCATTGCTTCTAATGAGAATGAATCAATTAAATACGGATGTCTGCCATTATTACCAGACAGTACCTACTTTTTAAAATTTTCATGGATTGGCTCAATCATGAATCTTCGAGTAAGGATCATAATCGAAACTTCATGATCTATGTTAGTTATGTCAATTTTAGATATATATTATGATGTCACTTCACGTCACAACAGTCGTGTTATGATAAAAATAATGCAAATAATACTTCAAGAAGGTTCTACGTCAGTAATAAAAATATCTGCGATATGATAAACTTTACTTTAAGTGAGTGATAAGACGACCTAATTGTACTGCACATTTATTTGTTTGGCCTATTGACGTACAATTAAGAATACCCAACCTATTTATCTACTGTTAATACAATACAATTTGTTATCCAAGTTGGTACTATAATATCTTACCCCTTTTTCACTCTGTATCGGAAAAAAGAAAAAAGAAATGTAACAATCACAAAAAAACAATCAGTTAGAAAGGTTTCCATCCACTATCTCGTTCCAAGCAAAGCACAGCGGCGGCCCACGCACGTCATCCGCTTGCTGCGGACGTCAGAACATGTATCGTACGCACCACCACGATTCAAACGCGGTTCGACGGCGTACAAACGCTTATTAACTCAGACGATAACTTGACTAGGCAGTGACTGTGACGGCTACGTTAAGGAACGGGATAGTGTATATGGTATGAAACAGTAGCATTGTTAGTAATAATTCTAATAGGGGCATGCACCATTAAGTTAATTTAAGCATTTAAAGATTAATGGACTGTGAGAGGGTTGATATTATGAGTGGTGAGAGGCAGTGATAGTGTTAAATGGAAGATTTTTTTTTTTATCAAACCAACAACACTTACCCTGTTATGTTCGATTAGAAATTCGGAAGCCATCTCCTCAGCGTTACCACCAATTTCTCCGATGAGCACAATGCCCTTTGTGTTTGGGTCTTTCAAGAAGAGACCTAAACAGTCAATGAAGTTTGTTCCATTGAAAGGATCCCCTCCAATACCGATGCACAGCGTCTGTCCTAGACCAGCCTGTAAAATATATACAAATTATGATCAGTACACAACATTTATAGGTACACACGGCTACACATCAAGCTATATATAACCAGTATAAGCTGACTTCTGATTGCACGAAGAACTTGACCATGCGAGGTCAGCTAAAACTGGAAATGTATAGCTTGATGTGTAGCCGTGTGTACAGATATTCATAGAATTAACTAGATTATGAAATTAGCACATTTGCAGAACAAGCGTGTTAATTGTGAACTTGTTAAATCCCCAATTTGGGTCTAAAACAACAAAAAAAAAAATTATTATTTCTATATTAGGTGTATCTCTAGTTATATTTTCGTTTTATTTCGTTATTTTTTTTTATCACAATCGAGCTTTCTATGAAAATAAACCAATAAGGTTTGTCTTCACATAATTTTTAGACAGAGAACAATAATAACCAATAATAATAGGGACCACCACAGAACCTTCCTCTACCAAAAAAATAATTTTCAAAACGGGTCCACAATTGACGAAAATATCGATCAACATACGATCATACAGATGACCATAATCCTCCTAGTTTTTGAAGTCGGTTAAAATAAATAAATAAATGAAACAATCACATCAGAAAAGTGAAACTGAACAAAGCACCAGCGTGAACACTTACCTCAGTAGTCTGATAGACAGCTTCATATGTGAGGGTACCTGAACGGGACACAACACCGATGCAGCCAGGCTTATGGATGGAAGCCGGCATGATTCCAATCTTGCAGTTGGCAGTGGGAGAGATGATGCCTGGGCAGTTGGGGCCCAAGAGACGGGTCTTACTCTGACGTAACAATGCATGTTTGACCCGAACCATGTCCTGCAATGTGTAATAAAATCAGTCAAAATCGCAACTTTTTATAGGCAGTGTAACTTCTATTCAGTATCACATCTCTTGGTCATGAAGAATGAAGTATGTACATAGCTTGCAGCTTGAATCAACTCCATAAGACATTAATTTCCCCTTTTGTAAGTACTGCATTTTGTTGGTACATGAAGTGAATAAATAACCGAAGAAAAAGGTTGCCATTTTAAATATTAAATTTATGTAAACATTTAGAATTATTATCGTATATTTATTTCATTTTTTATATCATAGTTATATCTCATTGTATGATGCACTGGTCGACGTCATAACGTCAACGCCGGCTGTCGCTGAAACCCAGCGCGGAGTCTACGTCTCCCATAAGGTCGTAGCATTATACTGAGCGATGGCCATTTTGCGTGGATGCGATTTTCCACCAACTTTTTCTTTTTAGTTTGCGTTATGTTTACCGCAAATAAACGTATTTTCTTTCTTTCTAAGAAGTAAAATTCTGTGTTAATGTGATCATCAATTTTGTTATTTTATCAGGAAGTTAGAAATTCAGAAATAAATAAAAATGTATATATGTATATAATAAGTAAAATATCCTTACATGCTGTGGGATACCCTCAGTGATGCAGACAACAAGTGGCATTTCCGCTTCAATGGCCTCCAGCACTGCTTGAGCAGTTCCTGCAGGTGGTACATAGATGGCTGAAGCTGTAGCTCCAGTGGCCGCCATTGCTTCTTTCACTGTCCCAAATACTGGTTTCCCTAGATGTTCTGTGCCTGCCTTTTTTGGCGAAACTCCACCAACAATATTTGTGCCATACTCCAAAGCTTGTTTAGCATGGAATGTTCCCTGCTTTCCAGTGAATCCCTGAACAATTACTTTTGTTTCTTTGGTCAGCAGTAAGTTCATATTAGTTGAATCATAACCACTTGCACACTCAGATGCATATCTGACGGAGGCTAGCCTAATCACATCTGGAAGAAATAGCGAGGTGTTAATATTTCATACTAGATGACCCGCTGAACTTCGTACCACGTGAGATTGATAATGTTGGTGGCAATTCCCATACAAAATTTCAATTTTTCGGCTGTTCCTTTGGGTTTTTGCTCATTTTCTTTTTTCCGAAATTGTACTAGTATTGAGGTGAAACAAATAAAAGATTTTTAAATTATATAGATAGAACAGTAGATAAGTCTGACAACCAGTCTTACCAAGGGGTATTGGATTACCCAGTTACTGCATTGTGGAGGTCAGATAGGCAGTCACTCCATGTAAAATACTGGTATTCAGCTGCATCTGGTTAGACTGGATGCTGACCCCAACAGAGTTGGGAAAAGGGTATGCAGATTGATAGATAGATAGATTATAAAAAAGGTAATTTTTTGATAAAGTATACATGTTTTTAATACTACAAATGTTGTGACTCATTTTTGCAAAATACGACTATTTTTGTCCCACCATTTATATAACAGGGTGGGGCAAATTGATTGATGATTGGGATGAGATTTTGCTCCGAGTATGTCAATTCTTTAACGACAAACTGTTTTGCATTTAATTAATGAGACAATGGAAAGATTCATGGATATACTAGATTTTATTTTCCTTTAAAATATAATTTTGAGAAAAATGTTTTGCATAATTCTGTTGCAGATTTCTTTTAATTTTGCAGATTAAAGGCTGGAGCAAACAGGCGCAAAAGGTTTTTAATAATACAATTTCTAAGAAAACTTCATGGAACAATTACCGGTGTTGCGTCGCGCGACAAGTCGCGCCAGTATGCACGAGCCTTAAATCACTAAGGGCGGATTCGACCAAACAGGAATAAATTTTATTCGCGGAGTAAGATTTACTAGTGACAGTTTTCGTATGGAGAAACTGCCAAAACTATATTGTTAACTATAATAATATAACTGAAAAATATATTAGCAAATAAAAATAAATTTACTTAAATGAAAATGGACAGATTAGCTGCTTATCACAATTAAACAATACCAAGTAGTATACTTAATATACTAACATGAAGCTATATTTCTCCAATATACAACAATAATATGGGTTCATCTCTGACCAAAGGTCGAAATATTGATTCATTGTAATAATGTCACAAAGAGAAAAGATACCTACTGCATTTAGGGAAAGAGCTGTCTCAGTGTAATTGAGCGTTTATATAACAATATGATATATTCGCCGAAACTTATCACAAGCAGCGACATTGATTGTATTTTTAGATGAAGGTCTCGGTTACATTAAATTGGGCATAATGAGTACGACATTGGAAGTTCACTGTATATTTGATCTACTGGTCATGTTAACACGTATTTGATCTAGTTTGAGAGTATTATATTCGTCAGAAGCCAGCTAAATTGCAAGGTTATCAACGTAGGTTAACGCAGTCAAAAAATTGTCGTGACGTGAACTTTCATCAAAGCAAGATTTTTTTTTACTACAAATTACGAAATCATTTAAAAAGATAAGTGTTTCTAACCTTTGAACCGACATAAATTCCGGATGGAAAGAGCCATTTTTACCTGAAAATAAAGATTTAGAAAAAGGGAAAAGTTCAGAATTTAAATAATTTACAATGACACTGACAGCGGGCTGGCCGCTATATCTCAATCAGCCTGCCAGGAGGCTTCAGGCTATTACGTAACTGACCACAGATTATAGCACAGATCAATAATATATTTCACTGTTACGGTGTGACCAGTGTTCTGACGTTTTGTTACACAAGGTGGCAGCCCGCGAAATTCAAATTTTCCTATGTTTTTTTGCAATTTGCAGGTCAGTGTCAGGTAGTATCTTGATTAAAATATTATTCGACTATAAAACATTTCAATAAGTATTTACAGAATTATAATCATTGAAATGATTAATACATCTCTAGATTAGATTTGACCTTTTCCACAAGAGATTTGTTCGGAACAAATCTAACTAAAGCTTTTACTAGGAAAGCGGTTCGGTCATAGTTTAACCGGCCGCCATGAAAATCTGTAATTTTCACCAGTATTTGACATAATTATGTCAAATCCCGGCCTCCAAAGATTCAAATCGCTAGATTTACTTTCACCGTACTGAGTCTCAAGAAAAAGTGTCCATGGATATTGAGAAGAAGAAGAGTGAGCTCACGCATGATTAAATAGCGTTCAGAGGTGTCAACACGAATGAAATGAGAATGACTGTGTCAGAAATGCGACTATCTTTTTACAGGCTAGGGCGAATCTAACGGTTTAAATTTTGGCACAGCCATCATTTTCATGTCAGCCATCACTGGCGTGGTAGCCACCGGATATAATCTAGGACACCATATCTTTAGCATGGACTTCACAGAGCTTCATATAATACTAGTAGAGTTAGTAAGTACTATCCCATAAGTTAAAACGAAAATTATAGAAAAAACATTAATTTTCAATTACTTAATCTGCTCTTTTACTAATGGTACTGAAATACAATAGACGTAGTTAAATTTAGTAACCTATTCCGCTTAACTATTTTTAAAGAGTCGTTCCCCTGTAAGAAATCGTTACTCAGCGTCCAGCGCTCGGCGTGTTATAATTCCCAATCATGTTGGGGTCGGCTTCCAGTCTAACCGGATGCAGCTGAATACTATAACCATTTTATGAACATGAACATAATATACTCCGTTAGGAGTATATATGTTCTGTGGTGTTAACACGTCGTGTACGGGTTCGCAACTAGTCGATCGTCATCCTGAGGATGCCTCGTTGAGAGTTGAAACACGTGTCGATTTCTTACAGGGTTTTTTTAAAACTCTTTAAGAATACCTAGTTAAGCGGAATAGGTTTATCTACGACTATTGTATTATATAATGGATTTCCGCCAAGTCACGCCTGAATCAATTAACTAATGGTACTGATACAATTTTCTTAAGTTTAACTCATCTTGTTATTAGTAACTCTTCAAGTCTCACATATTTTCAATAAGAAGTGACAATAAAATAATCAACAATGCTGCTATCACACGGATGAAAGCCCCATCAGGGTTCCGTAGCCAAATTGCTAAAACGGAACCTTTAGAATTTTGTCCTGACGAAGACGGCCGCGTCCGTCTGTCTGTTTATGTCACAGCCATTTACTTAGAATAATAGAATAGCAATATATTATTGCATGTAACTGTACCTAACTTACCCTAGACTGATGAAATTTTCGTTAGTGTTTATGATTGCTTCCACCGGTAGGTGATTCTATGATCCCGTCAATCGCTAAACAAACAACAGGATAACATAAAATTACCAATAACAAAATAGGGACGAATGGAATGAACCAGATGACTGTATGAACGTAAAAGAAGCAAAAGGAATATGTTATATTCGTAACTTGTGGCGTTCTGTACTTTCTGCCTACTACCATGGGAAGAAGCCGTGAGTTTACTTATTAAAAAAAAAATAGGCAGTCAGGGGGACTGCTGACAGTGCCCTCTAACAAAAATCGTTCAACGTGCCTAAAGAAAATAATTTTCTCTTCAATTTTGGGTGGCTTTCCACAGTGGAAGTTACGGAAAGAAAGATACAGTGCGCGTAGTGGTATTGTTGGAGAGAATTAGTCAAACTAAGGGTCTAATGACGCCAGTTTGGATGACTTTGAATATTTTGGTCCCTTTTTATTTGGGTCAGTCTGTCTCTTTCTATATATAATACTAACCCACCAGTGTTGAATTTCGGTACCGATATTTTTTCCCAAAAAACAATACAATGTTATGTAAAAATATTAAATTCACAATAACTAGAAAGAAGAAGCCCCGAAAGTCATACCACGGGGTATCATGTAACCCGGTGACAGGGTTCTGGAGGTCAGATAGGCAGTCACTCCATGTAAAATATTTGGTATTCAGCTGTACCCAGTTAGATTGCACGTACTGCCTACCTCAACATAGTTGGGAAAAGGTTAGACATAAATAATTAGTCGAATAAATTTAAATATTTTTATAGATTGGCAACAGAACAAAAGTTTAGATCAAAGAGTAAAGAGTATAATAATAATGTTTAGAGATATTCTGTCTGTGTATTTATGTCACACGATTTATATTCTGTGATTGTTGTGTATTGTAGGACGTGTAAATTTTGTAAAATATCACAAAATTAGCTTTTTGTTTTGTGTTAGTTTACACTAAAAGAAACTAAAATCAGTCAAACTTGCATATATTCGTATTCAGTCTTAGTAAAGTTTAATGTGCTCCTTGTCGTGATAGGGTGGAAAGTTTTCTTTGATAACAAAAGTTCCGGCTTACACTTTATTTCAGAGCAATAATTATTTTACAAAATTACAAAGAAAATGTGTGGTTCCGATAAAAAACTGGGAGAAATTAGAGCTCTTATACTGGTAGGAGGATATGGAACTCGTTTAAGACCTTTGACTCTAAGCAGACCGAAGCCTCTCGTCGAGTTTGCCAATAAACCTATCTTACTGCATCAAATTGAGGCATTGGTTGAAGCAGGAGTCACACAGGTAAATGCTCATTATGCAATTGTATTCTTATCGAATTTAACGATATAGGTAAATAATAACCGCATGCTGAATAAAGTTACATTTCCGAAGGTCATGACTGCAGCAGCAGTTCGGAATGAAAACTGCTGCGGCGTCGTCGCCTGCGTTTATTGTGATCTGTAATGTTAATGTTGTCTGCCGTCGCCACCGGAATTGTACTTTAATTACATATTAAGAGTTACAAATCCTTCTAAAGTGTTTTGAATATTCTTTGGAAAAAAAAACAAACGCTCTTTTATTTCTCTCAGCTCTGTGCTTGGCATTTGTTTTATGATCTTTATGTTGCAGGTTATATTGGCAGTATCATATAGGGCGGATGACATGGAAAAAGAACTCACAGAAGAGGTTTCAAAGCTTGGTGTATCTCTCACATTTTCCCATGAAAATGAACCTCTAGGTACAGCTGGACCCCTTGCGTTGGCACGTGAACTCCTTAGTGCTAGCCCAGAGCCTTTCTTTGTATTAAACTCAGATGTGATTTGTGACTTCCCCTTCAAAGAACTTGCTAAATTCCACAGAAACCATGGAAAGGTATGAATTAATTGCATTTAGCATTTTATGATAGATCTATAAATAAAATTTAGAAATTATTATGAATCTAGGATCTATTGAGCTTGCTTATTAAAATGATGTTTTGTAATATTTTTAAATGCAACAAAAGTGTGGAAAAGGAAACAAAAAGTTCGGGTAATTGCAAAAAAAATCTCATCCTGTTCAATAAATCTAGCATTTTTAGTGCACAGATAAACTATTTTCCCTTATAATGATTTGACTCAAGTATCAAAATAAGATAGTATAGATTGATAAATAACATTGAAATAGCTAGAAAACTAGTAATCTATATGACATAGATAAGATCAATATTGATAATACAGTAAATACTGTAGCATCACTTTGTATGATAGTTATTTTTCGTCCTTGATAAAGTCAAAAGTGAAGCAATCAGTATACTACTACCTACTATCTTGTTTATTAATACAGTACAATGTATGATATGCTTACTATGAATAACTGTGATAAGGGTTTACCTTTGAAATTGTGCTGTTGCTGAATTCATCACATTAAACTACTTTTACCACTTTCATTGTTTAAAGATATAATTTTATCATTGTGTGCAGTTGACATGCATGTCAGGATATCCAAACCAGTATAAGATGACCTCTGTATTATCAACTCCCTGCCCCTATCCCATGTTACTTTGGTTAGAGCAACACTTTGAACAGTCCAGTCTCATTTCTTCATCAGTTTTCAAATTATTTCCTTTATTAAGTCAGGAGCTCAGGACACAAGAATACCTTTTAAAGACAACTATTTTAATTACTTCATAACAAAGATTAAAATAGCATATG
This sequence comes from Eupsilia transversa, assembly GCA_914767815.1. Taxonomy (NCBI): domain Eukaryota; kingdom Metazoa; phylum Arthropoda; class Insecta; order Lepidoptera; family Noctuidae; genus Eupsilia; species Eupsilia transversa. The sequence goes on along the minus strand of OU611893.1, from coordinate 5,609,833 downwards.
ATACACCTTTGGCCAATGTCAAGTCGACAACAACATAAAACCTTTTTATGCTTATAAGTGCCTAAAATGAATATGGCTTTGTTGCATATTATTACTACTGATTTTATTTGTTATTCTGATATTTGCTGTTTTAGGAAGGAACTATTGTAGTGACGAAAGTAGAAGAACCTTCAAAGTATGGAGTGGTTCTTTACAAAGAGGATGGACAGATTGATAGTTTTATTGAAAAACCACAGGAGTTTATCTCAAATAAAATTAATGCTGGTAAGAATAACAGTTACAGTCAATTTGGGTAATTTTCCAGAAACAATTTAATAGAAAATAACTTTTTTTTTCTTTCTGTCCCAGGAATGTACATTTTAAATCCTTCGGTTTTAAGTAGAATAGAATTGCGGCCGATGTCTATCGAAAAGGAAGTTTTTCCATTCATGGCAACTGATGGGCAGCTGTTTGCCATGGAACTCCAAGGTTTCTGGATGGATGTGGGACAACCCAAAGACTTTTTAACAGGTAATCAATTTGTTTTTCCTATTAGGTAGTCATTGTTCCCTTGAGTAGAAAGAAAAAATAGTAAAATTTACGTAAATGATAAACATTCAAAAATTATTGACTCATAATATACCTATTCTCGAAAAAACCTTGGTCCACAAGTTTTGACGACAGTTAGAAATAATTGAATGTATTGATTTAAGGAATGTGTCTGTACCTAACCAGTCTACGACAGAAGAACTCGAAACAGTTGTATGACGGCGCTGGAGTGGTCGGTAACGTGCTGATTGACCCCACAGCAACTATCGGCAAAGGCTGCAGAATAGGACCCAACGTCACTATTGGACCAGACGTCGTTATTGAAGATGGTAAGCACAAGCTTAGACAATTTACCCTTCTCATTTGCATTCAATTACCGAGACTTACGGCCTTTTTCATTAATACTGGGCGAAAAGCGCATTGTTCGATGTTCAGCGCTCCGCTCAGCGCCGACAGTTCATATTCCAATAATGCAATTATATATCGGCATTAATTTAGGTGTCGTCTAGTGTGACTGAAAACGGGTATTAAACTTTTCCTTTCTAGTTAGATTTATAGACCACGCAAATACCGTGTTGCACTAGAATACCCATTTGGATGTTATTTTTTAGGGTTCCCTACCTCAAAAGAATAATCTGAACCCTTATAGGATCACTTCGTTGTCCGCCTGTCTGTCTGTCAAGACCTTTTTTCTCAGGAATGCTTCTAAACTAAATCAACGCAATCAATAAAAAAATACGGCCATTTAGGCGACATATTTTGATACTCGCAAATAAATCAAAACTAAACCAAATACAGGGCACTTCCCGTTGACCTAGAATGAAATTTGGCAGGACCGCAGGAAGCAAGGTCTCACAGCACATATACGTAAAGGAAAAAGTCCCAGAATCGTATTTGCAGTTGGAGAATTGACCATGACGTATATTGATGAATGGGAGAACATGTTTTTCAATTACAATGTTAAGTTTGTTTTTGGAATAAATTCATCCCAACTACGGAACCCTTCATTGTGTGTGATCCGACACGCACATGGCCGGTTTTTTTTTTTGTGAGAAGTGTGACGTAAGGTTTTGTCTTAAATGTTCTATTTTCGCCAGCAGTTATCGAAAATAGTCAAATCCATGATTAATCAAATCAATTATGATAAATCAAAGTAACAAGAAAATCATAGTTTATACCTACCATAAATCATTAGGTACCATTAAGTACCATTGTTATCATTTTGTAATGTAAATTGGTAAATTACTTATCGAGATTCGAGATTAAATATTATTTAGGTATAAAAAGAGGGGTTCCCTTGACAATATGATTGCTCGACTTTGGCTTGTACACATCATCATTATTAATATAAACCAACTGATTAGTCATATTCTTAGTGTTTACGTGCATGATGCAGAACTAATGAACAATTAAAACACATGTACCAACTATAGGTACTTACATTTGTGTTGCGTTGCGTTCGCGTAAAAGACGTACCCTATGACTTTGTTTGTCCTGTAAACTCACTTTTCGCTTTCACGAGCGTTCGCAGACGGCATCCAATTTTTTGTAGCAGCTAAATGAAACAGTAGAGATCAGTGGATTCAGTCAGGTGCGATTCCCGTATTTTTAAGAACGGTCGCATTCGAACTAAGTCGCAATCTGTCATAAAAACTAAAACCCAACTAGAATAGAGTAGAAATACTCTTTATTATGTACACCATAAAAATTACAGACAATAATTTGGACATTTTACATAGGGTAGGGGGTAGGGTAGAGTAGGGTAATTTCGGAAGTCGGTGTCTTTGGTTTTGAATTTTCATTTTTCGCCACCGACTTCCGAAATCAATGATATTTTTCACTTTCTAGTGTTTTTTTGGAAGTCGTTTGTTTTTTTTTGTAAAAAGTTTTTATTTTCACTTTTTACTTGTGGTACCTAACCCAAACAAATTCCAATATCACGACCCTATGTAAATAATAGTGACAGGAATATGTTAGAACATCATCCACATAGGCTAAATGGGAAAAATAAGTAGGTACCCAATTTACATAGGACTAACTTCGAGGTATACCCTCCCCAATAAAAAAAGAATCGTTCAAATCGGGCTACTCTGTAAAAAGTTATGCGTGGACTTATATATAAAAAAAAATGTATACGTGTCGACTTCAGAACCTCCTTTTTTTCCGTCGGTTAAAAAAAAAGACCGATTGTGGGTGTAGGACCAACAAAAAGTATGCCGTGTAGCGCTACAAACAAATAGGCATACGTGTTGGGCATGAAATTGTGACAGGTAGAATACTTATTTTGACTTTATTTTATTTTACATTTTCATTTTGTTAAAATGTGACATTTGATTACGCAAATAATTTTGTATGTCTTCTGGCGGGACGTAGTATAGATCAAAATTTAATTTTAAACATCTATATAATTTTATACCCTATGTTCACAAAATGAATAAATGAATTTGAATTTAAGTACGCTCCATACGGTCTCGTTCGAGCGTACATCCAATGTGATTTCAATCAAAAAGATACGGTACCAATGTTTATACTTTATATTGCATGAGTGATAGACATAGTTATGTACGAGAGTAATTAAACTGTATAAGTACTAAGTAGTACCTCTATCATGTAGATAACGTTGTCCACGTGAACGCATGCCATTGGTTCACGAATGGGCGGGGTGTACTCAGCTGTGGTGTAGTATAGAAAATACATTTAAGTAGGTATTTACATGATATGATGAAGTGGAAGTGCGAAATTGCGAAAGAATCTTAATAGAAAGCAATTGTAGAGAGCATAAATCTATCGAGAACATTTGCAAATGCCACGGGAGGTATTCGTTTTGATCGATTTCGGAAAAATGGCAGAGTTGAGTGATATCTATTGAAATATTTACGGAACACTTTTTGTAATGGGCATTGAAGCCTGAACGGTTGTTATTTTCTAGTTGTCGTGTCGTAGGTTAGGTAAGAAGCAATTTCGCTACTGGGAAAAACACTCGTTGAACGTCATCCACTTGATTGGATTGATGATGTAATTTGATTTCAAACTAGCTTTTGCCCGCGGCTTCGCCAGCGTGGAGATCAGAAATTATCCAGGGAACTTAGTACCGGGATAAAAAAGTATCCTATGTCCTAAGCTAACCCAGCGCTCTAATTGCGTAATACGATCTGAATTTGAAAAAGATTGCTAATCCATTGCTTTATTAGGGCGAAAAAAGAAACTGCTCAACAACGTTAATAACGCAATGAATCTCGTAGAACTGTCAAAATGAAACAGATTAGTCTTAGGGCGAATTTCACCAATGCAACTGAACGCGATCAGCACTTCTAAAACGAGTTCAAGAGTCGCAATTCAAAATTTCAAAATTCCAACGAAAATAATGACACTGACAGCTCTTAAACGTGGTTTATATGCTGATCGCGTTCAGTTTGTATTGGTGAAATTCGCCCTTAATCGTTAACGAAAATGTGTTACGCAATTAGATAGCAGGTGATGGTCTATCCGTGTACCCAATTTCATCCCAATCCATACACCCTTAAAAACCTGAAAAGGTAATAAACCGCGACAGGCAGAATTACTTTCGCATTTATTATTTAGTATGGAACTATGGACTCTATAGATAGTATGGATTATGTGTTTGCTTGTATAAATCAGAAGGCCAATTATTATTCTCGTACAAAAAAAAACGTTCATATTCAAGTCGCAATCTCATCTCAGCGACAATCTATGTTGTAAAAAAAATGTAGGTGAAGTTTAGTGTTTTTGACGGATTAATTCTGAGGCTATTAGCCTCAATCCGTATTTTTAAGAACGTATCTATCTAGAATGCCTTCTGGCTATTTTAAGGTTTTAAAATGAACAAAATAAGCCGCCAGGATACTCAACTGTCGTTCAATCCCTTTTAGGCGCATGCATCAAACGCAGCACCATCCTCCGTGGCGCTTGCGTCCGTCAGCACGCTTGGCTCGACGGCTGCATCGTGGGCTGGCGCTCCGTCGTAGGCCGCTGGGTCCGTATGGAGAACTGCACAGTACTCGGCGAAGATGTCATCGTCAAAGATGAACTTTATGTGAACGGAGGGCAAGTGCTACCCCACAAATCCATCGCCCTGTCCGTGCCAGAACCACAAATTATTATGTAAAAGACTGAGTGGGGATGTTTGTACTTGGGGCTAGTTTTTAAAAAGATTATTGTAATTATAAGTGTTTGATCGGGAGCCAGTTAGCCTTCGTTTGCCCTGGCGATTTTTGAATGCACGATATTTTTAACTCGCACTGAATTTTCAATTCTCATTATTGAGCCGAGCATTGAGAATCCAACATAGCACATCCCAGCGCGAAAAAGCGCACTGTTGGATATAATTTAAGCAATGCGGTGAAAATCCAGTAGGTTAAAAAATCGCCTGTGCATACGAGGGCTTAAAATGGAGAGTTGATGCTGATGACTTGACTCTGCACTTCGTTGGTTACGACATTATTTCCTGCTTTGTCACCTAGCCGGACACCACGGCCGTGTATTGGATCACGTAAGTCGATGCGGCTATGATGCCCTCAGTCTCAAACGTGCGTCAATAGATTTAGGCATTCAGTTGCCAAGATATGAACTAGTTGTTTTTCTTTGTTTCCCTCTATAATCTTTTACATTATTGTATCAAATACCTACCTAAGTAACTCATTGTTACAAAAATATTGGTGACAAAGCTTCGTATGAGTAACGTTCTTATCTTTTTTTTTTACAAAAGGTGTAAAGGATATAAACACATCCGTATGATAAATGATTAAACTAATTGGTTAATTTTGTACAACATATTATTTTCTTATATCGTAATTCTAATTAATATTTTATTTTGTTACATGCCTACATACCTAGCTGTAATTTTGTTACTTATATATATTTATTTCGTTTCATAGTTTTATGCATTCTGTAATTGATCAAAATGTTGTTATTATCTTCAAGAAATTTATTAAATATGTTTTTTTATAATTTGAAGGAAACAATTATTTGAAAATAAAATTTTATTTCTTCGTTTTTCATAGGAACATTCCACTTTAGCGTGTCACACACGCACTTTGTGTACCTACATACTTATTTATGTACACATCATTATTTTTTTAATTTACGCACCTAAATCATATGTTTTTGGTACTTACTGTATATTAAAGATGTACAGTCAAGGAATGAAAATGTTAAGCTCCTTTTACTTGCATCTTCTAATTTTTCCCACTACGTGTGCAGGAACATAAGCTAGCTATGTGGGAAAGGAAAGTGTTTGAACATTGCTAAACCTTTTACTCCTTGAACGTACCTACTATGGACTATGGAGCTTGTACAAGGTGTGTACATTTCACAGATACTTACACCCTGACAGGTTTTCGTTGTGTGGCTAAAACCAAACTGTAAAATAGGCTAAGTAAGTGTTTTATAAATAAATAATAATAAAGATAAAGCGCAAGAATCACTACGTAGTAATTTCCACACACAGGCTAGTGGCGTTTACGTTCTACCTTATAGATAGGTAACTACTTGCACCTTGTACCCGCAGCCTAAGTTACGCTAATGATACACATCATAGGAATAATCGCTAGATTAATTGTTTTTCTATTATAATTATAATACAAGGTGTATTATAATTGTATTAGAAAAAACTATGAAAAAGCTGTAAGTACAGTTTACATTAGCAAAATATGTTTATTTGATAGACTACAGCGTACAATGTGGTAATGTACTGCCATTTTTACACCAAACCATTTAGAATAAGATTTTTTGTCCGTGTAAACTATTTTGTGAATTTAAATGATACTACATACTTTATTACCTAGACTATAAAATAATTAAAGTAAGTAATTGAATACTTTGAAGTTGTTTAATTAAGTCGGTTCCTTGTCGGCGGTGGGACAGGCGCCTAATGTTCACGAGGATAATAAAAAAGAAATTATTATTATTTTTACGACTAGCTGTCAATTTTTTTTCGCTCAAAAAACGTACAAAAGATTGTAAGAAGAAGTAAAAGAGGTACGTATATTAATAATGTTGATCGCTGATTGCACCGCGCCGGCGAGTACTCGTTTCTTACGACAAGAACTCGCTCACGCTCATGTGTAGAACACTTGCTGCGAAACTCACGCTTGGTACATACGCACACCAGCGAGTAATCGCAACTCGTTTTTAGTTGGTAGCTCTCGTTAATCGCCAGCGGTGGAACAGGTGCCTTAGGGGATTAATTTGCACCCCATATTATTAAACGTGAAGTCAAATTTGGCCCAAAGAGATTTAACATAGGTAGGTACATTTAAATGTCTTCGGTTTGGCCTAGAACTACTCCGGATTTATTACATGAAACTAGTAAATACTGAAAAATTTGATGGATGGCGCAGTGGACTATTATGTGCTGCATTGCGTTTCACGGGTTCAATTCCCGCACGGAAATGATATTTATATGGTCTACCCTACAGATACGCTGTTTTCGGAGAATTAGAGTTCCAAAAACCCACACTCAAAGGTTGCCAAAGCTCCGCTGTCCATCCGTCCGTCGCAGGGCTGCATCTTTTGAACCACATTGAACTGAAATAGGAAAACCCTTGAAGTTTTCACGGAGTGTGTATGTACTACTATTGCTATAACAATTAATTAAAGGTTCCTTTTATGGAAACCCATATTTACAAAAAACCCGTTTTTTACTAAAGTGTTTAGCGTAGCTGGTGGTGTTCTATAATTTCTGTCTACTCCCATGGATAGAAGGCGTGAGTTTATGTATACATACAAAAAAAATATGTATTCTTTTTCATTTTTTTAATATTATTTGATGGGACTTCAGTGATGGTGCTAAGGGTGGCGCGGACTCTGTCTGTGGTGCTAATGAAACCATTTTTTTAAAGGCATCACACCCACCCAGTACAAATATTCGACTAAATCTCAGTACGATTGCCACTGCGAAAATGGCAATAGACAATATTTGACAGAACAAGGGCTTTTTGACAATTCGTTGACATGAATATTTGACACTGTCAAATTGACAGTTTACTAACATTTTGCGCCAAAACCTATATTCCGGTGCACGATTATTTCAATGATTTTTTTGTTAAATTAATCGAAAATGTCCAAGCGTAACAGCGTAGGTGCCTCAAACACCTTATTTAACTATTTCTCTAAAACTCCTCCTGCCAATAAGAAGGTAAAATCAGAATTAGAAGTTGATAAAAGCCCGAAAGTGAATTCGCCAGTTCAAAACGGCGATAGGGAATCTAAAGTTGAAAGTAAGTTTAAATCAATTTAACGAATTTAGCTTTATTAAACATGATATTGTTAAAAATTCTAAGGTACTGTCACTACAATAAATATGTGTTTATTCAAACTTTCTCATTTAGTTACTTACTTCAGAATGTTTATTTGTAAAACTTGACTGAGCAAATACAAGATAGCAGAAGTAATTAACTTAACTTCTCGAGATGTTTTGTAAGTCCGTATTACGCTGTACAGTCAATAGTTTAGTCCATTGATAGTTGGTTGTAAAGACTACCTTTTCAGTAGAGGTTATTTAATTTTATGTTTCGAAATCACTAATAAGCAGTATACTTATAAGCAACCTAATCATTGAATTATGCATAGCAATAACTTTCGTAGTGTCTCTACAAAGTATATCTAATTATTTTTTACACTTTTATTTACAACTTAAAAATTAATCATAATAAATAGGTAAACACTTTTAACTATCTTCAGAAAAAAAGCGAGAGAGACAAGCAACCCCATCTCCTGATGTGAAACAAAACAGTGACAGTGAGGATGAGGTCCCCATTGCTTCCAAACGCAGGAAGAGGATCAGACTCAACCCTGTTGACTCTGATGACTCTGATGTTGAGAACAAAGGTGGGTAACAAGGTTGTATGGACAGCTAGAAGCACTATCATAAAGTTTCAGTACAGATTTATGAATGAAAGCTTGATAATTCATACTAATATTATAAATGCAAAATAAACTTTGTCTGTCAGTTGCCTTTTCACACCCAGCTGAAGAGATTTCTTTGAAATTAGGCTACTTTTATACCAGTAGAATGTTCCCTTGGGCTAATTTCTGGCCTATAAATAAATTGTTTGTTACAAATTAATGATTAATAATAAAGAGTAGAGAAAGCAGCAGTAATGATCAAAAAAGTATGATTCTTAGTATATGCTATTAGAACAAGAATTTAGAACTTTCTTGTTCAAGATTTTTTTTAAACATTGTTTTATTACTCTTAAATACAAATAAAAATTACACTTTATTAATAGAATAAGAAAATACTTTAATTTTCGTTTTCAAAGCTGTTGTTTTAATTAATTAAAGTAATTTTTCAGCAGATAATAAAATGGATACATCTGACATTGAGAAGCCATCAATGGAGAAGAAATTACAGGATAGTTTCAAATTTGAGTCTCCTAAGGCCAAGAAACTAAGTAAACCAGTAAACAAACCATCATCTAGTAATGGGTAATTATCATTTTTTATTGTAGAAGAAATGTCAGGATTGCAGCACCCCTGTGTAGCATAATCAGCCTTTAATGTTCTATCATCTGGGCCCAACTCTCCTCTCGGTGAGAGGCAGTGGGCTGTAATCCACCATGTGGACCCATTGGGGGTTGGTCCCCTTGTATGCTTAAAACAATCTGAGAATCTCTGATCCCCAGTGTGCTATTATGGTGAACAGCTTGAGCAAATATCAAGATCATAAAATTGCTATTAAGCTTTAGTGTCTGCAATAGTCATAAAATCAATAGTTATCGGCAGACTTTTTCCTCCAAAGCCAGCTTTTAAAAAACACCAGGGTTATTTATATTTATATGCCAGCGAAAGGTGCGCGCTGGCACACTATTTTCAGTGGGTACTTGCAAGTCTAATTCTGGCTTGCGTTCGCCTGTTTGCAGAATGGTTGATTCCTACAATGGGACTTTTGATCATATAGACATTTTTGTTTGTGCTCTCTATACGTTCAAAAGTCTTATACTTAATGTGCTTTCTTGAACATATCCTTCTTTTTGTGTATCATCTTTTGAGATTTTTTAAGTTTTTGTTTTTTTTAAAGATTTATTTAAAGATTTATATAGATTTATACTAAATATATTAAACACGTTAGTTAAGAAACAATAAACAAAAATGTATTTGTAACTTTAGCGATTATTTTGACTGTTATGTATCCTGTAGTTAATCTGTGAACAGCGTTGTGGGCTGCAATATTGTCTATATTTTTTTAATTAATTTCTTGTTTTCTATGTTTTATATTGTAGCTGTTTGTTGTTCCGTTTCAATAAAAATAAAAAATAAAAATAAAATAAAATGTTTTGTTTTTAATTGAAATAACATTGTTCTGTATAGGATAATATTTTTATTGTCATTAATTGGTTACAAAAATATAATTTATGATTCACTTTAATTAATCCACAGCGGGCCCCTGGTCAGTCTATCTTTATGACACAAAAAGCTCCTTCATTGCCTTCAGCCCAATTCTCTTTAATAATATCTAAATTTCTTTCAGACCTGGACCATCACCGCCAAAACCAGCTGAAGAGAAGTCTATTGTAGCTGATGAAGGAAACTGGGTGCACTGCAAACTGGACTGGTTGAAGCCTGATAAGATCAAGGATGCCAAGAAAAGGAGGCCCGACCATCCCGAATATGACCCTTCTACTTTATTTGTGCCATCCGACTTTCATAAGAATCAGACACCAGTAAGTATTATTTTAAACTCTAGGCAAACTGAAACAGCATAATAATCAGCCTATAATGTTCCCACAGCTGGGTGACAGACGTCCTCTCGTTGAGAGGTAGAGGGCCGTAACCCTCCACGCGAGCCCAGTGCAGGTGGCTAGATGTCACATGTCTTCGAATTTTTACTTCTAGGATTTGCCGGTTTCCTCACGATGTTTTTCTTCACCGTTTTGGGAGCAGTGGTGAAATAATTTACACTGGGTTCGAACCCACGACCTGTAATCTCGCACGACAACGGCCGTTACGACTGGGCCACCAGTGCTCTTACTATCTTGTGGAGGTGTTAAAACTGGCGCTAAAAGTCGCGTCACTTCCTACTCATTAAAACAATCGACACCCGAAGTGGAGTCACGCGCGGGATTCGCTTTAGTGTGGCAATATCTAATCATATTTTAATCAACTGACCTGCAAATTACAAAAACGTAAGAAAATTGGAATTTTGCGGACTACCTTAGTGTTACAAGTTAACATTATGGTTCAACTTACTTATATATGGTGCAACTTTAAACCCTGTTCCTCATACCCCTACAATATACACCAGACAGAAAATATATAAAAATATTTGTTGTTCTTCCAGGCACATCGTCAATGGTGGGACATGAAAGCATCTCACTATGACTGTGTGCTGTTCTTCAAAGTGGGCAAGTTCTATGAGCTGTACCATATGGATGCAGCTGTGGGGGTGAACGAACTTGGGTTCTCATATATGAAGGTAAGGATCGATAATGTAAAGTCTATTTAAATCCTTATTTTCAATTGATGTTATTGCCACTTAAACAAATATCAACTTTAAGCAAGTTAAGTTCAACTCAGGATTATTTATATAATTGGAAAAGTCATAAAAATAACGATGTTGATAATTGACCAGTAATGACATTATCATAACATCTTCAGGGTGAATTTGCACATTCGGGATTCCCTGAGAGCGCGTACGGCAGAATGGCGTCCACACTTGTATCAAAAGGATACAAAGTCGCAAGAGTAGAACAAACCGAAACGCCAGATATGATGCAGGAGAGGTGTAAAAAGAGTAAGTTATTATAAATTATTGAGATTCCCTCATTTAAGTAGTCTACAAATTAATGATAGTTTTAATTGGCAGAGACAGCTTTTGTAATAAAATAAAAAATGGCATGTGTCCGTGACACTTTTTTTTTTCTCGCGTTTTAGTTTCTATATCAGCTATCTAATTGCGTAACGTATTTTCGTAAACGATTTAGACGAATCTGTTTAATTTTGACATTTCAACAACATTAATTGCGTTATTTACGTTGTTGAGCAGATTTTTTTTTCGAACTTATGAAGCAATGGATTAGCAATCTGTTTCAAAACGATTCAGATACTGATTGATTACGCAATTAGGGTGCTGGGATCAACAATAAGATTTGTTGGAGGTTCGTTTATAAAAATAATGTGACTGTCGCAGTCCGTTTGGTAGAATCAAGATTTAAAATATCAATTAAAAAATTAATCGAAAAGAAACATTTTTTACTAGGTAGTAAACAAAGTTATGTAATGAACAAAGTAAGTCATTGATTATTAATGTGAAAAATTACATTTTAAACTTTGTAAAGTTGGTACAAGATAAAACTCAAAAAAAAACTATATTTTTAGATTAAGTGTTTAGTTATTTTTACCGTTTACTTATGTTATGCACAAAGTAGATCCGCCATCATGGCGATCTGCCATTTGGTGACTCCTGTTCTATAGTACTATGTTCATAATATTGAGTTCAACAACGCTTTTTAGGGTTTTCGTTTATTTCAGTTACACCTTGTATGTAGCTCATCCCTTAAATTTTGTTCCTGATGATGATCACTAACAGTCTTAACATTTCAGCCGGCCTGAACAGCAAGTTTGACAAAGTGGTCCGCCGCGAGATCTGTCAGGTATCGATGAAGGGTGCGCAAGTGTGTGGTCTACAGGATAATGGCCCAGCCGATCCCTCTGCCGCTTACATGATGGCCATCGCTGAAGAGGTATCTTCTGATTCACATTTTCCTAGCTGGCAGTACTATTTTTCCAAAAATCTTCTCACAACGTATTGTTATAGCAACAATGGTTAAGGTACTTGCTTTTGCTTATCCATCTCAAAAATCCACCCTGTATGTATATTCAATATCTTCATTAAACAAGTTCTGACTGTAGGGGTATGAGGAACAGGGTGTAAAGTTCACTCATGCCCTATAGAGAAGGGAGGATCCTCCGAACAGACGGGTGTTGTGTCTGGCGGGCAATTACCCAAGGATTGATGTCGGATAGTCTTATATAATATGTTAATCGCTCGGTAAACTCTTATACCGCGATGTAGGATTTGTGACGTCATGTCTTTGATGCGTAGTTCGTATGTGGCGGTGTAAATGCCGCCACATGACCACTGAATACGACACTTTTAGTCTATTGTGTATTTGTCTATATTTTTCACCTTTGCCGCACCGCAGGCGGCAGAAGCAGGCGACGTGTCGCAGTTATACGTCGCCTGCTGCTGCCGCCTGCGGTCGGCTATGGAATGGTATCTAAACCTGGAACTAACGTAATTTTCGCAGGAGAGCAACGGTAGCAGCACTTATGGCATATGCTTCGTGGACACCTCAATAGGTTTGTTCCACATCGGTCAGTTTCAAGACGACAAGCATTCCTCCAGGCTGCTAACGACGCTAGCGCATTATCCACCGGCTTTGGTAAATATAAACCCACTTTAAGATTGCCAAATAACTTATTTAAAAAAAAATGCAGTAGTAAGCAGTTCCTAACATAAAGCTAAGCGAATGCGCAGGCGAATAAGGTATAAGGTCTAAATTCACAATATTCTCAGATTTTTTTTCATATTTCTTGGCCCATATTTTAGAACAATGCAAATAAAGTTTTATGCGTCGAGCATTATTCTATCTTATTCACATAGATCATCGAGATTCGTATATTTCGTTATCTATTATTCGTAGTATAAGGCTGAGACAAAACATAACCGAAAGATAACCTTTTGTGAAGTTTTTAATGTCGACTTATACAGTTCGATTCAAACTTAATGGCGGCTCGGAACATGAGTCAGCGGGGATGCGGGGAGGGGTACTGCGCAGCGAGTAGCTAACTTCCGAGCCGCCATTAAGAGGGTTTATTCTGAAAGTTGGCAACGTCGCAAATAGATGTCAAATATTTCGCTGTTTTGATTAATTTGATAATATTTCTGTATGGAAATAAAAAATGTGGCTAACTAGCGAACTAGAATATTGATTATGAAATGCAATAATTAGTATCGTAACACCGAATAGTTAGTTTTAGATGTAAAAAAAGTATTTGGTAACTTTCCAAATGCCTTTTTTTCACCTAAAACGGGTACAACATCAAATTCAATATTATAATTGCAATTCATTATTAATATTCTAGTCAATTGGTTAGCCACATTTCTTATTTCCATACAGTATTATTTCCAAATTAATCGAAACAGGTAAATATTTGACAGCTATTTACGACGTTGCCAACTTTTAGGATGCACCCTCTTAAGTTTGAATCGCACTGTACCAGAGTTTAATTTCCTCTACTCTGCTTTCCAGATAATTTACGACCGTAAAACAACGTCCCGTACTTCGAAGCTGCTCAGTACACATTGCCACAACGCACGCAGAGAGGCTCAAAATATATGGTCTCCTGAAAAGACGCTCAAAACTCTAGCAGAGAAGTACTACAGGACTAATGCAGACGGAGAGTGGCCTGAGGGAATCAAACCGTTCTTACATGAGGGTTCGTGCTGTTGTTACCATTATAATTTCATAATCTATACATTTAAAAAATAAAGTCGCTTTCAGTCTGCATGACCATGCTTACATGTGCATCGATCATGCTTACACGCGCTTCTGACTTCATTAGTCTCTAGGATAACATACTTAGTTAATCAATTCAGGCTAGACTTGGCGGAAATCCATTATAAAATACAATAGACTTAGATATATTAAAGAGTCATAAAAAACCCTGTAAGAAATCGACACGTGTTTCACCTAATGTAATGGATCATAAATAAATATTATATCTTTTAGGCGACGCTCTCGGACTTACCCCAGCCGCTAACTGCTACTTAGCAATAAAAGCCTTAGGCGGAGTAGTATCCTGTCTAACAGACTGCCTCCTAGACATACAAGTATTAGGAATGAACCAATTTACCTCCTACGCACCCCCCGACGTGCTAAACAAGACCTTGCCGCCTGAGGTTAAGGTTGAAAATCGCTGGGAAGGCGGCAGCACCATGGTTTTGGACGCAATCACGTTGAGAAACCTCAGGATCGTGCAAGATGAAGGGTGTTTGTATGAGAGGTTGAACTTCTGTTCGACTCATATGGGGAAAAGGTTAGTATAAATAATTCAATAGTTCATACAAAAGTTTACCACCTAAAATAAGTTTACAGAGTTATCAAAGTTGTCTCAGTCGCTTGAAGGTGTATGAATTGTACCATCTTAGACTCACATCTATACATCACATCTATAGAAGGAACTTTGACTTTCATCAAGCTAAGTAGAGTAGCTTTACATACGAAAATAAATTTTTGTAAAAATTAAATAAAAATAAAAATTTATGTTTCCATTCGTATGAAACACTTGATCACAGTCGCTTATAGGAATAAATACCTTATTTTCATTCTGATAAGGTTCATTTTCGTATGAAATGCTACTACGTACATAGACTTATGTTGACTGTAGACTTTACTATTTTCGTTTGGGGATTCGAGGGAAAACACTGAAAATCTTAACCAACCTCAATACTTGGTATATTTTTAGGTTACTTTATCAATGGGTTTGCGCACCAAGTGCCAATATGTCGGTAATAAAGGAGCGACAAGAAGCTGTGAAGGCGTTGTTTGACAACCAAGAGTTGTGTCAAGATGCGAAGAGCATTTTAACTACATTACCAGACCTGGAAAGGCTATTGGCTAAGTAAGTATTCTTACAAGAACACACGCACGATACATCAATGTATTTTTAAGTAAATGTGGGAGCGCGACTGCGGATTTTTTCCTCTCTTTGACTCACGGGCCTTATGGTCACGCGCAGTAGAGTGCATTGCTTTTATCGAAAAGTTATCGATATAAAACAGCTGCTTTCTGGCAAAACATCGGCCCATCCCTATTTTTTGCCTCTATCAAACGATTGATTTAATTTTCAGAGTACACACTTTAGGTAACCTCAAACGTTCTAAACAACACCCTGACGCGCGCGCGATATTCTATGAAGAGAAAACATATTCTAAGCGAAAAGTTTTAGACTTTATATCAGTATTGAATGGATTCACCGCTGCATTGAAATTGGTGGATATGTTCTCCGATACTGATGCTAAGCTGCTGAAGAGGATCATGCAGTTCCATCCTGATGGGAAGTATCCGGATTATAGAGATACGTTAAAGTTTTTCAAGGTGAGTAGTATATTGATGTGCAATATAAAAAAATACGCGTATTATTCCTTTAAAAGTCAAAGTAATCAAGCGAGACTTACAGATGACGTTTTTTTAAACTGTAATGGTGGCGATTCTTCGATTAAGAAAAGGACAGAAGATATATTTTAGTTTAGTCCTGTCAAATTAATCAGCGCCTGACGTAAATTGACGTTAATTTTAGTAGGCAAGTTTTTAATCACGTCTAAACTTGTATGGAGTAGTGACAGATTTGACAGGACTAAACTAAATTATATCTTCTGTCCTTTTCTTAATGAAATAGAAAGAATCCCTACGCACGAAATCCGTAGTTTCGGCCGAAGTTACGGTTGATTCCGACTCTTTATCGCATACGGACATAAGATTAGATTGGGGCCCGAATAAGAAAAACATCATTGCACAAAAGCATGACATGACGCTATATTCTAGGAAGCTTTCAACCAAAAGGAGGCTGAGAAAGAAGGGCGCATTCTCCCCGGCGAGGGAGTCGACCAGGAGTATGACAATACGCTGCAGCTTATAAAGGAGATCGAGGGAGAATTGAAGGAGTACCTCAGTGAACAAGAAAAGTATTTTAAATGTCGGGTAAGTCTAACGGCTCGTGCACACCGGCGCGATATCGCGGGCGTGACAAGCAGCGCAACCCTTGTCGCGCCCGCGATATCGCGTCAGTGTGTGTGCCTTAACAGTGCTAAATCTTGTTAAGCCTTATTTATTGGTTATATAAAGCCTAAAACAATTTAGTCTAATTTACATGTTGCGACTTAATTGCCTGTGACATACCGTAATTTGAATCAACAATAAAAGTTGCGTTTGTTGCTTCAATTTCATTGTATGCCACAGGCTAGGAACATGCTGCATGTAAATGGAGCTTTACTGTCAATGCTCCTTATAGGCTTTTGTAGATGACATAACATAACGCCTTGTTTCCCCGAAGGGTTAGGCAGAGGTGTACCCATAGTATGTCCAGCCACATTTTACCAGTGTAATAGGGAGCAAGCCTATTGCCACCAACCGGGCACAAATCGACTCGACGATTCCGGGCTGCTACTGAGAAATTTCTAATGGGTAAACCCAATAATACTTTGCCTGACCTGGGGAATCGAACCCAGGACCTCATGCTCAGACGTAGCGCTTGCGTCCAACGATGCAGACGTTTATACGTTACGTTTTGTAGATGACGAAAATATAAATATATTGGCAAAACATAGTGAACATATTTTAGACAAATGATACTATCTGTAACCATACCTATGTTTAACAAAATAAATGATTGATTGATTGATAAAATAATTCCTTTACGTTTGGTACACCTAAACTATGAAATAAACCTATTCCAGTTATCATACGTGGGCACAGATAAGAAGAGATATCAGATCGAAGTGCCGCAAGGAGCTGCGTCTAAGGCCGGCTCTGATTATAACCTGGAAGGAGCAAGGAAGGGATACAAGAGATTCTCTACGAGCGAGACGAAAGTATGTACACTAGCTAGGTATACACGGTGGAGTTTTGAGACAGGGCAGTAAGGGCTGGTCACCTTAACCGTTGTAGCTACAGGAAAATGTTCTGAAATTAATAAAAAAATATTTTTTTCAGATTTTTTAATAATGGTACAGTCAGCTAGAAAAAGTCAATTCTCACTTTTTTATGATGCCATTTAATGCAGTTTAATAAAAATTAAACTGAAAAGTAAAAAACACTAGTGTGAAAAAGTGGCACTTTCCGCACAATTTATCTGTTTTGGAAACGGTCTTTTCGAGCACATGCATTGTAAATAAATGTATTCTTATATCTTTTCTAGGAACTCCTAGCCCGAATGATAGCCGCAGAAGAACAAAAGACAAATGTTCTGAAAGATCTTAGTCGTCGAATATTCGAGAAGTTTTCGTCTCACTACAACCAATGGGAGACCGCGCTACAATGTTTGTCTACATTAGACATATTGTTGGCTTTCACTGAGTTCGCGAGGCAACAGAGTGGGGATGTGTGCCTGCCTGATATTACTTATGAAGACGATCGAAAGGTAAAATACTAGTCACATAAATATTTAACTTTTTATTGGTCGTTTGTAAACGGTATAGTCCTTTGCATCTTTGATCTGCTTATAATAATCATTCATATTTGAATAGCACACTGAAGGCGAAGATTAGGCCCAGCGCCCAATGGCGGCACGGCATGGCAAGGTAGGCGACGAATAAAAATATAACTTAATAGTATGGAAATAAAGTTGAAATTTCAATGTTAACGGTCGTAAGTACAAAAACAATACCGCGGTATGCTTAGGCATGCCGTGTCAGCAGCCTTCCGAACGCTTCGGCATCCCTCGGAACGCTTTGGCAGTCTTCGGGATACCGCAGCAAGACAGCACCCGCCCGAACCTCGCGGCCTCGCGCGTAGATTCATTAGCCTCGGCATGCCTAAGGAAAACGTTTCGGTATGCTTAAGGACGTCGCGGCATACTTAAGGATGCCACGGCATAGTTACCGCCAGTGTGCGCTTACATGTAGGGATGCCGAAGGATTCCCCGCCGAGCCATGCTACTGATGTGCGCCGGGACTTCACCGGACTGCAGCGCATTGCAAAAATCGTCCTATAGGTCACTTTTGTATGAACAAACTTTTATTAATTGAAATGCGGTGAGCTGCGGCTGTTATCGCTTAGTTTTATCAGAACTTAAAATTAAACTAAAAATAAAAAATGTGTTGTTTGCTTTTAGATATAGATCTCAGAAATCAAAATAGTTTCTTTTTATGGATATAATATGATTTTACTCGTAAAATTATTTAACTTAGTATTCTTTCTGTCTTCCAGCCCTATATAAACATCGTAGAAGGCCGCCATCCCTGCATACCTAACTTAGAAGACTTCATTCCCAACGACACACAACTGGGCACTGAAGACTCCAGCTTGTTACTACTCACTGGTCCCAACATGGGCGGCAAGTCCACGCTCATGAGACAAGCGGGCCTCCTCACTGTGCTGGCACATCTGGTAAGTTATTATATAACAAGGGCTGTGCCCGATGGGACTTCCCTTCGGCAAATATGACGAACTTCGTTACAAACTTTAATTTCCCATCATTGTCATCTTTAGGGCAGTTACGTCCCGGCTTCCGCCTGCTCGCTAAGCCTAGTAGACCGTATCTTCACTCGGCTGGGCGCTTCGGACGACATATTCTCAGGACAGTCCACGTTCTTAGTGGAGATGAACGAGACGGCAGCCATAGTGGCGCATGCTACTGTACACTCGCTTGTATTACTGGACGAGTTGGGTAAGTGTACTATGAAGATCTTGTGAGATTGTTCGGATGTTTGTAAGACGTAAGCGATTAGCAGGTAACTACTGCATATAAAAATAGCAACTCTTGCAACGACACAATGAAAGTGCAATTCAGGTCGCACAGCGCTAATTACCTACAGTTATATTCACCTAGAAGTCGGCTCTCTTTCTATCGCGTAACTCTTATATCTTCTGAATACGTAACGTTCGCTAAATTAGCCAGACAAGTCGAGCCCGCCGCGTACTTGAAGCTTCATTCATACCTAAAATGCGGAGATCGCCTGGCCTGCCTAAACAGGGTTTGTGCTTAGTTAACTGATTCAGGTGTGACTTTGCGGAAATCCATTATAAAATACAATAGACTTAGATATATTTAGTAACCTATGCCGCTTAACTAAGAGTCAATTGTATTTTTTAGGATTTGTTAGTACTTACTTTCCATGTTGTCGTAGGTCGCGGCACATCAACATACGACGGCACGGCGATCGCTTCAGGCGTCTGCGTAGAACTAGCTAAGCGCGGCTGCAGAGTTATATTCTCCACCCATTATCATTCGCTGGTGCACCACCTGTCTTCCTACCCTGGGATTATACTGGGGCATATGGTAAGGACTGACTTTGAAATTGATTTATAAAAGGTCAAATTAAATTAGTTAGCGAAACTCCGCAGATGTGATGGGTTTAGATATCTAAACACGATAAAACAAAAAACTAACATCACTGCAGTCGGTCGCTTACCCCAAAAAAATCTTATCTTTTTATTTTATCGTGTTAAGATATCGATACCGATCATGTCAGCGGAGTTTCGCTAGCTAATGTTGTTTGACCCTGTAGATCAGAGGGAATTACAACAAACATTCAGATAAGTGGGAATAGCCTATTCATGTTAAAATGAGCTATTCTTCATCATCATCTGCCTAGCATTTTCCCAACTATGTTAGGGTCGGCTTCCAGTCTAACAAGACGCAGCTGAATACAAGATATTTAACATGGAAATATGCTTTCATTTTCAGCTTTTCTTTCCAGTCTGCTATAACAATATTATTTTATCTTACTTCAGTGGGGGAAAGAGATAGAGCTAGCTATACGTCTCTTCCCACACCGCAGTATAATCGAACTCAGAACCTCATGCTATTACAATAATTCTTACAGGCCTGCATGGTAGAAACAGACGAATCAACACCTGACAGTGAAGACCATATCCCAGAGGAAACCATTACATTCCTCTACAAACTATCACCTGGTGCCTGTCCTAAGTCTTACGGGTTCAACGCAGCCCGTCTCGCCGGCATTCCTAAAGAAATAACCCTTAGAGCACACCAGATATCGAAGAATTTGGAGAAAGAAGCCACTTGTGTGCGCGCCTTTAGGGATCTTATCAAACTGGATTGTGCTAAGGATGTTAGGGCGATGTTGGCAGCCCTGAGTATTTAGTTATGGCAGCTCTATGAATTTCTTTTTTTATCAGCTGTATGTTGCCAGTATTCTGTATGAAAGTTATGTTTGTAGTTATAGCTGTACAAGGATCTTTTAGCGTGTGGCCAAAATCGGAACTAATGAAACGAAAAGGGTGCCAAACGGAACCTTCTTACTAAGCCTCCGCTGTCCGTCCGTCCGACCGTAACTCATGAACCGTAACAGGTAGACGATTTAAATTTTCACGGATTGTCTATTTCTATTGCCGCTTTATCAAAAAATAATGGAAATTAAATAAATCAAAGGGGACCATACAAGAAATGTGTTATTTTCGGCGTTTTTGTTCGATCTTAAATACGGTACGGAACCCTTCGTGTGCGAGTCCGACTCGGACTTAGCCGGTTTTTTAAAAATACTTTTTCAAAAAACATGTCATTCAAGCTCCAAAAGATCCTTGTAACAGTGTATTATTGTTTCCTTTGCGATCAGAATAGTTATTTTGAGAAAAATCCTATCTGTTTTAATACTCTGATGCACTAGGAAAATACATGTAATGTTATTGTGTATCGCCTAAGTTTTTAATGTGATTATTTTGTGATCAATCATATTAGCAGTTATGATTAAGTACCCACCTGTTATTGAATCTTTAATAAACCATTTTTGTATCAATATTTAGTTTTATTTTATGTCGCACACTCTAACGTCCACTAGTCAAACGGGATATTTCATGTGATTTTTATTTGTAAAGTAATGCTCATTGGTAAATCAAATCAAATCAAAAGTCATTTATTCAAATTAGGCTGAGAATCAGCACTTTTTGAACGTCAAAATTACATAAGACAGTCCCCCAAAACGCCCACCCGTCACCACTTCCTAGTGCTTTAGCTGGCAAGAAGAAGTGGCGCAACAAACTCCCCAGCTAAACTGAAATAATTGAATAATGCGGGTAGGTCTTAATGAGCAGACAATAAGAATGAAATGAACCTCTTCTTATTTCGTTTTCTCCTAATCGGATCTATCATGCGTTGAATAATGAGAAACTTTAAATTTCCTTATAAAACCCACGGGAGACGGATTAAAAAAAACATCCCGCGTTTGAGTTTCAGTGACATGAATGCCAGTCTATAATTACAGATTTTGTTGTCATAGTAATTTCATCTGTGTGCAATTTCAAATAAGCGTATCGAATTTTGCCATTACATACGTCGCTTTACCATTCCGACGTTCGGCGTTCTTACCATTTATAATCAGTGGCGTTGGTATTCCACGCCCATTTACTCAATTTATCTAAAGCTGTCATTAACTTACATTATTTAGGGGTATTGATATTATAAAACAATAAAATATTTTCTTCTTTTTATTTTACACATCTCCATTGTACTTAAATTACAAAATCATTGCACATCATGTCATCGTAGACACTTTAATAATCCTTTAAATTTATCTACTTATTTACATTCCATATAAGCATCAACTAACATTAATTATTTTATAAAAATACGTAAGTAGGTAATAATTTTGTGATAGCAATTCGCTTAAATAGTATAAGGAATTATAATTGTTTAATAAATGCCTCTGGGATTCAAGAATAAAGTGTTAAAAAAAACCTTTTTATACAACGTAAAAAATATGACTAGTATTTGAGAAGGTCCTAATATGATGCTGATGAATATTAATGAGTTAAATATTATTAAAAGTAAATGTAATCTAGCTCATGATATGCCTTAAATTTGGATAGAGCCATTTACAATTTACCAAACTTATCCGACCCAAATTCAGTAATATCTTCATCAATACCAATCGTTTCTTTATGTGTCACATATAAAGAATTGAGGAAATTATTGTATGGAAGAAATAATACAAAATGTACGAGATATTTCATACATTTGCATCTATCTGCACGTCACCTAGGTCTGCGGCAGCTTACTGACAGATAAAATATTTACGTATACATTAGATACATAGTATTTATAATGTTCATCGTCTTTTCATCTACAAGACATTCAGAAAATAATTCAGCGACGTAATAACTATATGCATAAAAAACACAAGTCCAGTCCTACTCGACATTACAAAATAGACAATTCGAAACAAAACGTAGTTGGCACAAACTAAAATAATTAGCATACAACTAAATTAATATGGTTTTAATTCGTATCAAGGAATGTAAATCAACTAATACTGTTGTAAATACAATCTTTAATTATCTATTAATGTAATTATTAAATTAATTCAGGAGAAGAAATGCAGAAATAAATAGTTTCAGCAATTCTCAACCGATTATTGTTCATATAATTAAAAGATGGAAATACCATTGGAATTCAAGCCATAAACCGCGTCATTAATAAAAAAAAAAACTATAATATCACACCTCTAATACCGAAGGGGTAAGTAGGTGAGTCCCGTTGTCCTCAATTCTCCGAAATCGGAGTTATATCTAAAAAGAACGAATTTGTATGGCTCTTCTTTACAATTAAAAAGCTTCTAATGTATTTTATCATTAAGTAAAATATGTTTTATAGACAATTAAGTCATGTCTTAATTAGTTTAAATATATAAATAATATACAGGTCTTAATTAAGCATCCTGTATAATGTTTATCATGATGGTCAATAAACTCGAATGTAAATTTTTTCTGCAGTCTCGTCATTTTAAGCACTATTTACAGAGCTAAAAATAAGTATATTCCTTTGTCTTCCTACGTTTTAGAAAAATTGTAGAATATAAAAATCTAAAACGTAAATGATGTTTTTAAGTGAATAGGAAGATATCTTTAATAAAATACTAAATTAAAAATGCATATATTCTAAGAGATGGACAACATTGAATAGTAGGTTCGTAAATTGAGAAATCATACTTAATTAATTATCCTACAAAAGACGTGTCAAGGAATCTATCTTCTGCCTTAGCACTAGAAGGAAAGCACCTTAATTAATCAATATTAACCCAGATTTGTGTCTTTTAACTTCGGAACCAGGCTTTAATAAAAGAGAAATAAACTATCTGACTAAAATCTCAATTTGTTAGAGATTCATAGCCATAGGTCTCACAAGAGACAAAAACGACCATTCTAGTAATAGCTGGAAATAATATAAAAATATAAAATTGCGAATCTAATAATACAAACATGTCCATCTCCGACATAAATTAAATTCATGGCAGTAAAAAAGGAATTTAAAAAATAAATGACGTCTAGTTCTAACACTCTAATAATAATTATATTAAACCGTTATTAGATGATAATATTATTCAGCTTTATTAAAAAATTTGGTAAGGCGAAGCTTACATGTATTGATCCGTCCTTTTATAACTTTCTATAGTTCAGCACCATTTCACTCAATTTACCCATAATTCGTATCTTTTAGTGGGATGTTGTGAACGTCCGAATAGTGCAGACTTGGCTTTATAATGATTAGTATTACAATTTATTAGGGCTTTAAAACGATTATGGCTGTTTTTGTACTTACGAAATATACATTTTGTTTGTCGAATGCTAGCTGATATAACCATAAATAGCATTTAATAAGTATCTAACGCATTTGAGCAACTAACTAGCAAAAATAGCTAAAGAGAATAAGTTAAGAATTATATAATTAAAATACAAACACACTTCTCATACGAATCGTAGATTATTAAAATGGAAAAGCTTAACCTAACAAAATACTCATTCTAAATCAGCTCAACTCCAAACTAGACCAGTTTATATTGCTCAAATCTATTAAAGCTGATCGCAACCCTAAACCCGAAAATGAGCCTTGTATCACTTTACGCGACGCGGTAAAATTACGTACCGTGGTTGAACGTTGAATTATACCCATAGACATAGAGAATGGACTGAACGTTCCATATTCGGGGGTTCAGTTTGGGGATTGGAGGTCAGTCACCTAAAGGGAAGCCAGTACTCTTCAAGCTGGTCTAAATTGGCGATCATTCAAATGTACCTAACCCGCAAGGACGGTAAACTGGTAACTGGAACATTATTACAAGTAATATGAAATTCAGAGGGGAAATTCCCATATTTTTAAGAACGTTCTTATTCGCAAACTGTCAAAAATACAATCAAAGTAAGTATCAACATTTTTGACAAGTTTGACAGATTGCGACTTCAATGTTAACGTTTTTCGAGTAGGTACGAGAATTGGCCTTCAGTTGTGCAGTGAATACAGACCGAAAATTACGAGAGAGACAAAGCGAATGGGCCAGTAGATGTTTCTTTCTAGAATTCTGATTGGTTCACGTCACTGGCGGTTAGGAGTGTATCGTTCTCTGCTGCTTATGACATGATATGACATGCTTGTAGAAACGAGACAGGTATTGGCCGCACAGTCGCTTTGTCTCTTTCTAGAGAGTGCTCTATTTTGTGAGTCTAACGCTTAGTCCATTCTCTATGTCTATGATTATAATAATTACCTTAAGTCCTTTCACAGTTATTTTACCTCTGACAACAACCCATTAGCAACCTTATGGAAACAATTATAAAGATCACTGTGATTTTGACAGTGATTCAAAATCAGAGGTAAAATAACTGTGTGGGGTGAATACACGCTTGCCGTATTTTGAAGTGTCCATTTGCAATCATTGTTCATAAGCAAGGGATGGTGCTATTCCTTATGCAAGGGATGGAAAAGCGAAATGATAGCGATACGTCAAAATAGGGCTGTGTGGAAAGATGACAGTAGAGATTCTCTCCCGGCTACATTCTAGCTATTGAGATTCCCTCGAGGTTACAAACCGCTGCGTAAAATGTCACAAGTCTTCAGCTAAAAGCATATCAGTTCAACTATTCTTGTACCACAAGCCTGCACCTTACGCGGCCGCTACAACAGCCTAAACTCATAGTTCGTCGAAGGACGAACTCTCTCGCTCGTCGAAAGGCCGCGCTCGCTCGCCCCACCGCTCCCATCGCTCGGAGCTGAGAAGTGACTCCGATTCTTCCTCTTGGCTCGGGGTTGGAAACACGATGCCGTCTCCGAAGCTACACCGTCGATTTTTATTCATTATGTTGTTAACATTGTGTTTTTGTTGTTCAGTTGGTGGTAGTGATTTTGGTAGAATATAAAGAGATGCAGATTTTAAAATTAGAGTATAAATATCAAGCAAATACAGTTTTAATGGTGCATCAAGTGAAGGTGTGCAATTTGTGATTGATAGACCATTTTGTGTTGTGATTGAATCGGTAAAGAAGCTTTTATCTAAAGTGCATGTAATAAATTTTTGTACATAAAAAGAGGCTTAGCTGTCATTGTAATAAGGTTAATTTACGTCGAAATCATTAATGCCTTTACCGATTTATTATGAACTTGTATTAAAGACGAATTAAAATAATAAAATCAATTTTAGATGCGATCTCTTATACCGACCCATCTAGCGGCAAATAAGGAACTATTGGGGACTTCACAAACCGGGCATCAATAGCCTTGAATTGTGTGGTCTTGCAACCAGTATAGTACTGGTTCTGATTCCATTGAAGAGAGAAATTGTCAGAAAGCAAGAATTTTAAGCTTTTTTCAAACGAGAAAGGCCCCTTACGAAAATACAAAAGCAAAGACACTTAGGAAAATTGTCTTAGCCATGTGTGTATACTTTGCATGGAATATTTTTAATAACATTTGTATCACAACCGTTTATCTATTTTTGTAAAGAATTTTAACTCTAGAGCAGCATCTTAAACTTTATATAATAATATATGAAGACAGATCAAACGATCTTTCTTCATCACTTTTTGTTTTTTCTTGTTCATAAATTATACTTCGGCATTTTGTTTTCTAGATGAGCATGTTAGTAGCCCTTAAAATGTGGTATGTAATGTACTACAACGTTACCTACTGTGCTATTATACTGGGCAACATTGTAAGGCGATGTCATTAAGTGTCAATGAGTGAAAATATTAAGTACCTACCGAACTTCGGGCTCAACTGGTACGGTCAGCCCGCTATCAAACTTTCAGACTTCCAAACCATTTGCTCACAGCACGAGCTATTGATGTGTGACACTCACAAAGCTTTAAAGAATCCAAGTAAGGTCAGGCGGGTCAAAATTTTACCTAAGATCCATGATATCAAATTGGGATATATTTATGGTCGTGTAGGTACATCTTTTTTACCTTTGACTTAAATGACTAGTAATGACCCATGCATCACCCATTTCATTAATGACACCGCCATAACAAACACCCTGTATAAGACACATCTACAGCGTGCTATATATAAAATACAAGCGCAACTTAATTCTCACTTTGCGCACATCTGCATCTAAGTAAAGCTGCTCCTTCCGGCTATATTAGCATGCAAAGGGACACCTACTTAATGGGCTACCTACATAAAAAAAGAAGTGAATGACATAAATTTGGAATCGTTATCAAAAAGGTTGGATGACGCCAATGAATGAAAAGCAACGTTAATTAGTCGAACGGATTTATTTTAATATATTTTAATTGTAATAAAATATAGCGAAATGGAAAATGTTAGATCCTTATACTATTTGCGGGACGGTCCTGCCCTTTCTGGGGCAGAGTCTCCATCTCTCAGTCTCGCGGCCCATCTCCGAGCTAAAAATGTTAATAAACCTTCTTATTTTTCTATAATAACCGTTATAGTAGAATATAATTTTGAATAAAAAGTATATTTTGAAAAAATTAAGCGTGGGTGCTACAGACGTTTCGATTGTTTTAATTGTTAGTAGGAAAGGAAATATTCTTATATACTTTTACATTTCTATACTTTTAGAAAAAATGCGCCGAATTATATTCCTGAAAATCCTGCTTCATACCTTATTCATTAATTTTATGAGCGTTTACTTTCGCGTAATTAGAATAATTATGTTTAAGAAAGCGTCATTTACAGTTATGTTATCAAAACTGTTATCAAAATATAATGTTATTCGGGTTCCTTTGTTGGGTAATTTGAGATGAACACTTTCCAAATCTCGGCGAACTCAAGAAGAGTCAAAAAGTTCATGTATGAATCGTTAAACGTATCTGCAGCACCCTAAGACATGCATAGACACAGACTGAGAGAATAAGAGAA
Source organism: Eupsilia transversa (assembly GCA_914767815.1). Classification (NCBI taxonomy): domain Eukaryota; kingdom Metazoa; phylum Arthropoda; class Insecta; order Lepidoptera; family Noctuidae; genus Eupsilia; species Eupsilia transversa. The sequence continues at coordinate 5,582,446 of OU611893.1, read as the reverse complement.
AAGACAGTAAATCACTTGGAGATAACATGACATGTATAATAACATATACAGCACACAGACGTTTTAAATTAGAAAATTAGTAAAACACTCCCAATGAAAGACATTATCTACTATTATATTATTTGGATCCGTTTGCTTGCTAATCGCTACAGCTTTCTACGTAAGCGTCGTGTGATCAAAATAAGTGTAGCATCGTGAAATAAAAAACAAACTCAAAGAACAAAATATTTTTATTGTGCACAAAACATACTTACAAAATACATTTCTAACTTTATCAGTCTTGTGTGTTGTATATAGCTCAGAAATAAATGCATTAAAAAGCAATTTGCACGTTGCACAGTAGTCTTTATATTTGAATCATAATTATTAAAATATTAAACACATGTCAGCTGTAACTTCCCACATAACTTGAGCATATTATTAGCTAATAATCATTTATGTCGTGTACAAGTTTATTTTAAGTAATAAAATGTATCTATAAGGCTAAATTGAGCACATACATGTCAAAAAGGCACTGTTGGTGTATTATAAAACATTTGAATAAAATTATCCTATTACGTATTAAAGAGTTTAAATAATTTTTACTATCGATATGAATTCGTATGCACAACTCGACTAAACAACCGATGATTTACTCCTTACTAAGGACAATAGTCTCCGAGCTCGGACTCGACTAAAAATAAACGAGTAGTCAGATCAAATAAAATATTCAAAAATAGCTGTCGATCACATTACTTGGCAAGTATCGATTCATAATTCAGACCTTATTCTAAGGATACAAAGTTTATTTTAAGTTTCAATATACATTTTTTTAGTAGAGCCCACGTCGACCGTTCTTGGGTGAGCTTCATGAACTCGTGACCATTTTTCGAGGTGAAAAAGGACAGACAAATGATGCTGTATAAAAGGCCCATAACAGCGCGAAAAGTTGTGAGTTTTTACTGCACTGAAACTTTAAGTTCAGTGGCGAGTAACGGGCCTTTTTAGGCAGTTATACCGTACGTTATCTTGTTGTTAGTGTATTCGTATTAGCTATATGTTTATGTATAATATCCTCAAGGTATGTGGTTGGCTGGAGGGTGTTCGTCCTTGGAGTCTGACCTTGACCGCGTGGTGCCCATGGACTCGTACCCATGAGTTTCCTGGGGCGTGGTAAACGTCTGAAGCTGGTGCTCCCGACGGACGGGGAATTCGCATCCGTCTCCGAGGCTGACAAAATGATCACCATTTGAGAGGGATTTGAAATGCGTGGCGGGAACGAAACTATGGTTGGCTTGGTAGAGGCAAAAACTAGTAATCAGTGAAACCATTTTCTATTTGAATCTTAAAGCGTGCTTCGGTGAATTTAAATAAAAATTTAAAAACTCTTAAAATAAATCATTGTGAAAATCATATTTGGGATTATGAAAAATTACGAAAAATATAACTAAGTAATACATGCAATGGAAAACTTAATATAAATGTAAATACATATTTACGGGGTTATAAAATGGTCCAAAAGTTCGCCCACGCCACGTTGAAATCAGATTTTAAGGGACACAAATTCCCAAAATGGATGCTATTAGTATAATCATATACAATATATACAATATAATAATGTGGTGGCCTGCCATATACATAAAGATGGAATCTAGGAAATGGAAGCTTTGTTCAGATGACATGAAAATTATTTTTACAAGTCCAAAACCCAAGCTTTTAAAATGTTTTAGGTATGAAAACAAATATACATTTAGTAATTTCATTTATGATGAACTAATCTATAGACAAATACTTGAAAGTGTTACTTCTTAATTTTCTCGGCGAAGTATAAATATAAAGAAGATAAATGATAATGCAATGTATGAATCTTCGAATGAATAGTGATATTGTAGTTAAAAATTGGTATTATTAATATTCATGTACATACATATTTACAAAAGATAAAGTGAATAAGACCCTACCTCCATGCCTAGTTAGTATAAGAGAAATTTGTTCCATCGTTGCTAGTGTACTGTTATTTTGTTATTATCAATACTATTCTACACACAACTAACAAATGTTAGAATTGGTCATTCACTTCTTTTTTCATCAGACATGTAAGGGGACATGCACACAGGTCACACTTAACACGCAAGTATATATATATTTATTTGTAGCATCCATATACGTATTAGACCTATATACGTGCGTATTGACTATTTACCCATGCTGTATAACAAGTTCCGTGTTGCCATATTATCGTCAGTGTTGCCAGTACCACAATGGCCCGATGAGTTTTTGTTTTTGAATAAAAAAGAGGTTTTACCTGGTGAAGACTGGTACCAGCCAGAGGTTGGGGCTGTTGCCGAAGACCTCCTTGAAGTTGTTGAAGTGGCCGATAGAGAAGCCGTTCTTATCGGTACCTCCTCGGAACATAGGTGCTCTAAACGCCTCTGAAAATGGAGAACGAAATGGTATTAGTATTTGGTATTCACGGTAGTGGAGGCTACAGTCATTCTATTTGAAGTTTGATTAAGAAACAGTAAAATATCGTGAGGAAAATGTTGAGTATGGCTATAAGAGTAGAGGAAGATGATATAGCTAGAAAGGGGGTTACTACAAAGATTACGACTAACAGAGAAGTATGGAAAAAAGACATGTTGCGCCGACCCCAAATATATTATGATAAGGGCAAGAGAATGATAATATACTGAAAACAAACTTATTTACGCTACTATTAATAACTAGTCAATATCGCAAAGATACTGTTTCGAATCTGAAATTGAAAGCTTGTGAGCAGTGAAATTCAGACCAAAGTGTCTACATTCGACTCTACTGCGATACAATCAAAAATAAAACAATCAAATCAAAAAATCAATCAATCAATGAATCAATCTAATGGTAACTTGGTCCAAATTTATGTTTGTAATTTTTATGGTGTACATAATAAAGAGTATTCTATCTATCTATCTATCTTGTACACAAGTATAAATATTATTGGAAGTGACTGCAATTACCATTGACCAAGGTCTTAAGCATATTGTTAATGATCTGTCCTGTAGGACTGCTCAAGCTGCGGTAAGAAACAAGCATATCTGAAAGGAAACTTTACTTTAGTCTTATTGAAAAAAAAAAAAAAATTTGGTCATCGTAATTGCAGTCAGCTACCAGAAACCGTTGATCTAACCAAAACCCATACACAATAAAAGGTTTAAAAACAATGCCGGTGTCAAAATAAAAATTAAATTATAAAATCGAAAAAAAAAAACTTACCTAAAGTAGTCCTATTATTGATAACGAGGTAGCAATGATATCCGAAGAGCGAGCCCAGAGATATAGCAAACATCATCGCTACAAAAAACGCAAATACTATGTGATAGCGTCCTGCACTCGCTGCCGTTCCGAAATCGCCCTGAAAACGGACTCAATACATCAGTAAATTGGCAACATCGAAAAAAAAAATCTCCTATGGCAATACCTTTTCAAATAACATGGCAACTCGCTGATGACATCACGGCTGTGTCGTACCAAGATTATACAAAGTGTTTGGTAAGGCGATGTAAATTTTAATAGACAAAGTGATTCGCGTTTTTTAATCACATACATATTTATGCTTAGTGACTGTGCCGAGCTGAATGATACAATTACTTGGCTTTGTCAGAGGCATCCTGTATTATTATCATTCACAATGACTTACTATTTATATTACACCCTTTATTGCGTACTGAAAAGCACAGGGTGTATTGAAAGAAGTGCATTCTAGCGAATGGCCATGTTAAGTTTTAGTTACATTAAAAATATTAGGAAATAGAAAATAGTGTATTTGTATGTCATATGGGTAAAATAAGAACCTAATAAGCAAAATAAATTCAATTGATTTTGTACCTGTGAAAACTATACAATGCATTCTACAAAATATCCTAATTCAAAATCATTTATCCGATTACGGTAAGTACCTGTTTTTATACTACGTATAATAAATTATTATTATTAAAAGTATGACAACACGAATTAAGTGCCAAGAATATAAATGAAGACTAAAATACGTAATCGCTAATAATGATGACTCACAAAATAAAGAGGTTTAGCTATCTATGTATCACTAAATTCCTAGATTAGCAAAGATATCAAGTGCCAAGCAAACATGATACTTAAAACTACACTAAATGTTCCACACTGTTTAAATGCACATAAATAGCTTTAAACATTTATATGAAGTCATCCCACTGCGAACCGGTACCTACTAACAATTTAAACAATGTGGAACATACATATTTAAGGTATAAGAATAGTGTGCGATTGTATAACACGAAATATTTGATTTGAACTAATAGCTATCGATGAAACACTTATCAATTTTATCAGATAAATGTCAAGGTAATCTGGTGATGTCACCTAGCTACGATGAAATGCATAGATTGTGGCCAAAACTAATGAATACGACGATCACAGTACATAATCATGCAGAAGTGTGAAAAATGTTCTATGTTGCATGTTGCTAGACCAGTTTGTTATTTAAAGCACTAATTATTATTTGAATTGCATAACTTAACAATTAATGAAATGGGACAGTTTTATTAGTTAGAGCTAATTAAGTACTCATTAATAACTGAGACTGGTTAATTTGTAATATTGTCATGTTGAAAACTGTATTCACTATCATTTCTAACTTGTGCGAAAAAGAAAAGACACGCTTTCCTTTATCTAATTCGCCTGGGAATTTTTATCAAAGGGCCCACCTATATTTTTGGGCCACTAGCACATTGATATTTTATAACAAGCAACTCGTCGAGCAACGTGAAATAATAACATTCACTATTACTTAGATACGGAATAATGGACGTTGTACTGAGCAAAATAATAATAACAAAATCTAATCTATGTAGCAACATTAACCTATTGATCGCGCCAACGTAAACAGGCTTGATTAAAGTGAAAATAATGAAAGAATTACGTTAATCATTTCCATGCACATTTTAGAAACAGAGCCTTTTTCAATCAAACGGTCGCAGTGGGCATACTTGTAATCCTGATACATCTGCAAATACATCTAGAATTGACATTTTGTTGCATATACCGATGATATCGGCAATTCATTTAATACCACTGCTTCCCTATTAAGTGCAGTTGAATCTACGAACTAAATTCTAACAGTTATAGCAGATATTAATAGTGAAGTTACAAAAATAAGGTTACTTGCAAAGAAATCCAATCACAAAATGGGGCTGTAAGAATTAAATACTGGCCAAGAAGAATCAACACACCAAAAACAAAATTAAAATAAAAAGAGGAATATACCTTCCAGAACTTAATGAAGTAAGGTAGACACGTGGCCATGATGAATAGACAATAGAAGAGAGCATAGCCGAGGAAGAGCATGAAAAACTTGTAGTTGAAGAAACAGACGCAGTTGTTGACCCACGGACAGTGGTGGTCCATTTTGAGCACGCAGCGCGAGCATATGCTGCAGTGGTGCGCGCGATCGGGCTTCACGAGCACGCAACGGTTGCAGTAGCGGACTGAGCCAGACATCGTCCTGGAAAACGAATAATTAATATTATTTATTTTATTTGTTGGCTCCTTCATCTTCATTGTTGTTTGAGTTATAATTTTCCAACCTCTTCTCTGGTGGTAAATTGCATTCGACTGGCAATATTGCAGGGTGAAAAATTAAAGTATTTTAGGATCATATGGACATAAGGTGTAAACGTCGCTTTTTTATTCCCACTTACGTACGTGGTATTGTTCTGTAACCAACGTCTTATAACAACTTAAGCCAGTTAACAGCCGCGGCTATATAAAAGCCTCCTTCGAATTTGTTAGTTCTGGCGCCGTTTTCACGTAGCGTGTATTTAATTCCAGTGATCTTTATCAATCAATCAAATCAACCTATTGCATTCCACTATTGGACATTGGCCTTTAGTAGTTTACAATACCCTATTCTTTGCCGTCCACATTCAGATAGTCAGTCCCCTGGCGTTCTCTCGTAAGTTTTGGTGCCTACATAAGTAAATATTGTTCCTTTAAGGTGCAAATAAAAAGACCATGCGCTGTACTTTGGACGCAAATGCATCAAATCTACAAATCATTTGTTTCTGTACATGACAAACACTACATATTTTTTCTTTTTCAGGAACTTGAAGCATGTTTATGTCTGTTAAGTGCCACTAGAGTCTTATGCTCAAAAAGATATCTTTCAAACAGGAAATTCAATTATTATTTTAGACGATAAAACGTTGCTTACAATTCTTGGAAAGATATTGACAATGTTACATAACATTAGTAAAACTTTGTAATTTCGTTTAGTAAACATTGCATTTTTTTTCTCAATTCTAGCTACACAATAACAAACTAGGGACAAACCTCGTTAATACGGGTATGGTTTCGGCAAAGCCTTCTAATACCTCTTTTTTGGTAGTTCTAGGAAAAATAAACAACACGACGAAGTTTCTCATAAGTCTTAAGACTCTAGAATTGAGAAAAAAAAAACTTATTGAAATAATAATATATGGAAGGAATAAAAAAAAGAGATATTATTGTTTTTTTGCCTTGTTAGCAAAGGTGATCCTAGTCCCTTAAGCCGGATTTACATTACGAAACTAGTGCGCAAACTTAGTTATTCATTGATAGTTTCACGTGTAAATAATTAATTCGGCTTTAGACTATAAAATAGTCTAAGCCTAGTACCTACATAAAGTTATCGGCGCTGCACAAAAGCCAAAAATGTTTTGGGTCCTATGACTGTAGCCCAAGTGTTATAAAATTAGGCAAAACACGTATTTGACATGATACTGACTAAACACAATTTTTACTGTTGACACATTAGTATCAGGTTTTACTAAGAAGTAAACCTAGTTATTCAAAGCGTCATTGTTTTTAGTCGTCACATTTTAATGAGTTTTTCTTGAATTTTGGCATTTTACGGCTCGTGGTGACCGGCGCGATATCGCGGTCGCGACAGGCAGCGCAACCCTTGTCGCGCCCGCAATATCGCGCCAGTCTGCACGAGCCGTTAAGTCTTCTGCAATAGTCATAAGGTAGAAAACTCTCAGTACTGAGCTCAACTGTTAAAAACATTATATATCATTACCTAGTTACTATCGGGAGATCTTTGGCATAGTTATCCAATATCGCCCGTTGCGCGTCTTCGGATTCCGCGCTCAATAATTTTTCTAATTCATTTTCAGGCAATTTAAACTGAAACAAAAAAACAATATTAGAAGAGTATTTAAAAATTATACCCTTTACTTGACTGGCTACGTCGTTGGTCTAGTGGTCGCAAGTGCCACGGCTGAGCGTGAGCTTACTGGGTTTGATTCTCAGGTTCGCCAAAGTGTTATTGGGTTTTTCCCAGTAGCTGCCCGATGTCTTGATTTGTGCCCGGTTGGTGGCAAAAGGCACACCCACATTTTGCCAGGTATGTTCCCCTTTGCCCAACCCTTTGGAGAGTACAGGCGTGATATATGGGGCTGTGGGCCTACTAATTGCGAAGTGTAGTGCCAGCATTATAGCAATCAGGTTGACCACCCAATAGAAATTTGTTTCCGCTGCCTTTCAACACCAAAGAAATTGCTTCTAGCTCTAAGATTCAAGTTTATATTGGACGCAATAATTGAGTAAACCTAATAATATCAAAAAGCAATTAATTAAATTAAAAGAATTACATTACTTAGGTAACTTCAATGACATTAAAAAGGAAATTATTAACAGGAAAATAATTAAATACCACCTCCTAGGCATAATAATACTAACATGACTAACGAGTTTTACCAGTTGGGATATAACACAATTAACAAAACACAAAAAAACGGCCGATTGCGAGTCGGCCTGGCGCACGAAGGGTTCTGTACCACCATACAATATTTAGCAAAAAACGCACGTGCTTGTGGGACCCCCTTCAATTTTTAACTTAATTTTATTTTTATTACTTCTTGATACAGGGGCAATAGAAATACACAATGTATGAAAATTTCAACGGTCTACCTATTACAGTTCATGATAATTAGCCCGCTGACAGACAGATGGACAGCGAAGCTTAGTAATAGGGTTCAGGTATGGAACCCTTAAAAACTGTTAGTTGAAAAAAAATATTTTATACTCATGAATTATGTGCTGCATAAAATTTAAAACTAAATCTTCAAAATCAACATGGTCATAAGAAAACTGTTTTGACAGTCTTATTTATGGGTCCATATTGGCTCACCTAAAGTTCTTTACCCGAAATTGTTCTTCCTAATGATTTGTAATCAGAATGATCACTCTTCCTAAAATTTTTCATCCTAAAGTTTTCGTTTTTTTAGTTGTAGTGCTACCGGCGATGTTCATAACACTCATGTTTCCGAAAATTTTAATTAATAATATCATTAATGTAAATATATTTAAACTCCTACTGTTTTTTATCATAACGCTTTTATCCCTAAACATAATTACCTACCATAATATTTTCACTCATACTCAGAAAAAAACATACATACGAAGTGTAATAAAAAAATACATGTGTGTAGAAGATGATATTTATAGTTTTAATTAGAGGGTATGATTGTTATTTGGGGGTATGCTTTACATAACGTAATGAGTTGTGTCTAGTAAATCTCGCGACCAATTTCGACGTAGCGCTCGCCGGCGCGTATTTGGAATCTATACCTTCACACAACGCTAATGACGTCAGAGACCGTGTTGCCGTCGGGTATGTTTTCAAATCCAGAAATCGAGAATGAATTCATTAAAGCGTACCTTTACCCAACATTTGTGACGTCACTGGCCGAGTTGACATTGGGTATACTTTCGGATTTAGGATTTCGCGCGTAGGTATTTTAAAATATACACGACCGCAACGGTATTCTTTTGCTATTGCATCGTTCTTTCCTTTTCGCCCGCTGGCTGACGCATTATTTTGTTTGTTTACGTTGTGTGTGCCACGTGTGAGGCAGTACGGTTTAAATTATGTGCTTTCAAATGTTCTTAATTTAAAAAAACAGGAAGTAAAGTGCATAGTAGGGTACGAAGTATATTAAATTTTATAGTGATAACTATGTAATTTGTGTTCCTATTAGTGTAAAAAGTGTGTAAAATGATAGGCAAAGCTAGTTTAGAGGGTTTTATAACTGAATATTGTGTACGAGCCTTTATCGAGAATTTGGATTTTGAATCGGGGGAAAAGTACTCCAAGCAATTTAGACTGACAGCTGATCAAAATGAAAAACAAGAACGATACTTACGTTAATGTTATCGACGAGTTTGTTAAAAAAAAAAACTTTAAATGTCCCCTTTGTCTGTCTCTGTATTCGTTAGCCTAAGTAATTAAAAGTGGAGAGACAGTGAAACGGGTATACATTACAGTATAGCAAAATGGAGTGTCCTACATGAAAGTATACCCCAGAAAAATGTTGTGGTCGGGTATATTTTCAAATCCTTAACACGGGCGTATATAATTTTATTGTATACCTGAACTCAGCACTATAGAGCGTTGTGTGAAGGTATAGTTTCCATATACGCCTCGCCGGCCGCTGCCGCGGCACCGCTCGCTACGCTCGCTCGGCTCGCGCGTAGTTGGTCACAGTTCTAACCTAACCCAACCTATATAATACTGATTATTATGAATAAAAATAAATCTAAACAAAAAGATATGACTTTGAATAATAGTGTAAAAGATGGTTATGTTGAGAAAATATAGGAAAACAAATAAAAGTATAATAGATGTTTATTGCTACTGACATTATGAAGTTGAATGCTTCGGAATTATGAACATTAGAGACAGAGTAGTTAGGAATTGTGATTGTTAGGATGAAAAATGTTAGGAAGAACATTTTCGGATTTCCAATTATCGGAGTTGAAAATTTAGGTGAACTTTGGCGCACCCCTTATTTATATGTGCAATTTGTATTTACCCACATAAACAAACAAGTAATTCCATGACTAAGTACTCTCTGTTATATAAAAAGATAAACAATGATTAACTGGTTTTTGTTGATAAAAATTTCTCAAATTCAGAGTATAATTCGTAGGAAACCGATTCATATCTATGATAGAAATTAATGTTATACTAATATTTATTATGATTATTAATTATTTATTGTATTTTTTTTTATGATAATGATATTTCCACATTAAATAACACACTAAGAGGAACACATGGAAACAGTTTTGTACTATATTTATCAACATTTTAAGTGTTAGCAGTTGTACATGAAGTTATAGTGTGAATATGAAAATGGTAAGTTTCACTAATCAAGTTATTGCAGCGATATAATTGTAATGCCTAAGATATTAAGTCTGTCTTTGTACCATAATGCGTGAGTTCAAATAAATAAATTGTATCCACTACTCTCCTAGTCTTTAAGCTATAACTACAATATTACTCTACCACATCTTGGACACAAGAAGTGTATTGTGTAACATCCGTTTTTACAATATTTTTAAGGAATAAAAAATGCAACAGTTTTTAATACAACTTATCTGCCAAAAAGTTCATCCGAACTTGTCTGAAGGTAGCGAAAAGGGACATAATCCTAATAAAAATTTATGAAGAAATATACAAAATGTGATTATATCATCGATTATAGCATAATTAATTAGGTAGAAACGTTATATTAAAGATTGTGTTAGCTTAACAGCACACTATGACTTGAAAGTAGGTCAAAGATATTTCACTGATAATAATGCTTCATTTAGTAAATCAATTGAAAAAAATAGTGTTTCTCTATGAACAATGAGTTAGTTAATATCATGAGACATCTATTTATGTTTTGTTTACAATAACTGAGGTGGTTTACACATTGAACATCTTTGTTTTCAAATTCTGCACATGATATATTTTGCATGGTTTGTTTGTTTATAAAAATGAACAAATAAACGAGACAAAATGTTTGTGCACACATATCGTTGTTTTGGTAGTCCCTCGCGCCCTACTGGCTCACTTTCGACAGGAAACGATACCAAAACCTATAGAACTAGGTTCCTCCAGAGTACTAAACAACTCAATGACAGCTCCATAAAGAAACGAATTAAAATGATTAGAAAGCTTAGCTTACCTTTTCTGGAATTGGTTTGAGTTCTGCAAAAACAGTACGCCAGTACGACCAGCAGAGCATTATCAGAAGAACATGATATAACACCAAATAGATACACTGTTGAACCGTACTCTCAATGGTAACTGAAAAGGAATTTAGTGTGAAAAATGTTGCAAAATGCCTGCATAATCAATCTGTTAGTTATCTACAATTTATTCAAATACTAACAAATGCACAATTGGATAACGTAGGCATAATAAGACCAAGTTATAATGGACACTATTAACAATACAGGGAGCCATTTAAAAGCTCTCCAACACCACATATTGCACGTTCTACAACACACACAATATCCTGGCGGCGATACTCTATTGTTTTGCACGGATGAAGCCATTATTAGTATTAAATTATGAAACTGAAAATATACATGTTCTCCTCACAAAAAGGATAATAAAAAGTGACAATTGTGCAGCTATTGCCAGTTGCAATAATTAAAAATGAAATGAAATAGTTGGACAGATCTTGCTTTGCTGCTTTGTCGTTATTCTTATGGCCCGTTTACATGCTTGCTAAGTTTTACATCCTCGGCAATAGTCAACAAGCACAAGCGTGAGAACCGGAAGTTTGACTTGGCTTGCGTGAGCGTGTAGATGTAGAAGCTTGTCGCCGATCCGGTTAAGTGTCGGTTTTTGAACACATATCAAAGGGCGCTGGCGACAAGCGCTTGCGAGGCATTCACACGTTGGTGCGCGCATATATTAATTGTGATCTCGCGACGGGCGGACGTTTTGTTCTGTTCTGTGCACAGAACACATATACTCCTAACGGAGGTTCTGTGCGATCTTAAAATGGGTGGTTGGTCAAATAAGGAGACTATTTATCCCTTTTGGAATGTTACCAGAGTGAACCTTGTATCTGACTATCTGGAATCCCAAAGATGTAAACCATAAAGATAAAAAGAAAGTTGCAGAATTGCAGATGCTTGGAGTCGTCTTGCCGAGTTAATGCAAAAGCTAGTACCAGTATTAAAAAATAAATAATCGTTGCACACTGACGCATTCACAAGCCTGTAAATAAATTCCAAACTGCATTTGTATAGTCTTGGAGCTTAGGGACGCTCGCCGCCGACGCTTAACAAGCATCACAGCATGTAAACGGACCATTAGGGTTCCTGGGTCATAACTTAATGTTGCCATACCATTTTTTCGGTGGGTTCCGGTTATTTTACTCCACTTTCATAGACAATGAGATGCTGTGATGCTGTCAGAAATGCCAACATTAAGACAATAAATGTCACTTTGGGAGTTCTTTCTGTAGCGTCAAAAATTTTGTTGTTTTTGTATAAAACGATTTCCAGAAAACTCTTCAAATCAATCTCATATTAGCGTTTCATTTTAAATCATGGAGGTCAAAGAATGCAACGATTTAGCTGAAGAAGTAAGCAGCAGTTCATAAAGTTTGGCAAGTAAATATTGATTCATATTTTTTACCGAAATGACGTGTTTCAGAATCAATTCATAGTGGACGATGTGAGTAAAATTATCAAGGAAGCTATTGAGAATTCAATTGGAGGTACCGCCTATCAGCACAACAAAGTTAATCAATGGACTTCTGCTGTTGTGGAGTCTTGTCTGGGCCAATTGACCAAGCTACAAAAACCTTACAAATATATAGGTAAGTTGAAAGTTGGTGCCGACCTACTACCTACATGTTCACCAGTGTTTGCCCATCAGGGTATATACTGTTCTGAATTCTTGCTCATGCAGATCGCGCTGCGCTATCGTAACTATCTAAATGCTGTTCAATTTTTTCATAGTTATTATGCAGACATATACACACAACTAATTATTATTAAAAAAAATGTGTTATAATTTTCAGTGACATGCACGATCATGCAGAAAAATGGAGCAGGTCTACACACGGCATCTTCTTGTTTTTGGGACAATAATACTGACGGCTCATGCACTGTGCGCTGGGAGAACAAAACAATGTACTGCATTGTCTCCGTGTTTGGCCTTGGCATCTAATTCTTTAATCAAACGCTTCAATATGTAATAACATTATGGTAATAATAATTCCACAAAATATCAATAATCATCACCAGGAACAAGTACTGCATAGAATTTAATTGAAAAAAAATGTAACGTTTGAGTAAATTGGTAGTAAGCTAAAAGAATCTTATTAATTACTAAGACATTATTTTAAGTTATTGTAAATTGATATTGATGAGTTTGCAGTAATAAATACAGAGACCTTATTTATGATGATGGTATTGTAGGGTTAAATATTATAATTTGCTTATAATAAATAAAACACTAAAAACAGCACACTTATCTATTCTTTCCGAGTTGTAACAGACTTGTTTTATAGTCATTACTTAATTTTAAGTAACTAGGATATGTTTTCGTACACAATAAAGGATATCTAAAAGTACTTAATGTTTGTTTTGATGTCTTTAATTATTGGCCTTGCTTGAATGAAACAATTCTGTGAAATTGAAACCATACTATCAATTTATACAGACACGCAACTTGGAGAGCCTTTTGTCATTTGCATCGTGCTGATTGCCAAATCTTATTGAACCTTTTTCGAATTTAATTTAAAAGTAAGATAAAGAGGAGCAGGGTGATGATAATAAAAATATTCTTCAAACTATATGTAGAATCAGTGGTGCCATTCCTACATTCTTCATTGGTTTGGGGCAGGCAACTTCAATGGATAGATTAGCTGTATGGATCTAGTCTTAGGCCGTATTCTCAATGTCAAGGTCACATAAGCCAAGCTACCTCTATTGGCGTACCTACTGTAGGTATGGTGAGCAATGAAAGTAAGTAGAGTCCCACCAACTTAGCTGTTCAGGTGGGAAAAAAGCCGCCATTTTGACAATATTCTCCACTGGAGACGCTGTCAACTGAACATTATGATGGTGGGACTCTAACGTTGTAGTTTCCATTATTCTCCATACGAAACTAGGTACCTTTTGGAAAGTACAACTAGAATCGATTCCATTTTTAGGGTTCCGTAGTAAACAAGGAACCCTTATAGTTTCGCCATGTCCGCCTGTCTGTCTGCCCGCGGCTTAGCGCAGAGACTGTTAGTACTAGAAAGAAGTAATTTGACATGAGTATACATATTAACTACGCCGACAAAGTGGTAAAATAAAATCACAAAAAAGTATTTTTTTTAGAGTACCTCCCCTATACGCGTGAGTTTGTGAAAACCATTTTTGAATTGAAAGATCCTTTTGCGAAATATTAAGCTTGAAAGTGCTAATTTTTGTTAGAGTTAAGTGTCCCCCCCCCCCCCTGCCAGTTAAACGGTAAGTTCTGGATATGTGGAAAAATTCACAGCAGTAATATATATAACGAAATTAAAACGAAAACTATCACAGCTAAGTAGGCTCTACTAGTTAACGAGTAATTATAGACCAACTTAAATTTGCAGTTGCAAAAACATCTTCTACCATACATTTTGTATGGGAGAATGTATGTTTTTCAACTACAATGTTAAGTTTGTTCTTGGGATAACTTCATCCCAGCTACGGAACCCTTCATTGTGCGGGGTCCGACACGCACTTGTTTTATTTCATTTCAAACCTTTTTACCCGACTACGGCGAAGCAAAAAGGCTAGGGTTATGATTTTCACCGTTATGTATGTAAGTACCTATGTATGGGTGTTTATCTGTTCCCATCACGAAAATTTTATCTTTTATTTTCCTGTGTAATGTAGTCACATTAACTTGCTGACCGTATAATACCGTGTGGCAGCGTGATTAATATACTTAATTTATGAAGAGTGATAGGTAGGTACTCTTGTTGCATGATGTTGCTGTCCATGACGATGTTATGTTGCTCATAAGACCGTTGTACCTAGGCTTTCTGAGCCCAATAGTCATCAGTAGCATTGTTCGGCAGACTACGAGAGCAGGTGATACGGGTAGGGACTAGTGCCATTTGAGATAAGTAGGAGTACCTACTTTACCAAATAAGACCTGGATCTTGTAAGCAAAGATACATTCGCAAAAAGGTGTCGTCAAAATAATCAAAGGGTGCGGTATGTGTGCTACGTGGAACACGTCCATATTTCACTATTTTGCCAAATTGTGGTTGCAGACTTTACTGAGGCCTGTTTGGATTTGGATACTTCAGTGAACTATTTAGTTCACTGAAGTAGGTATCCAAACAGGTCTCCTCCCAAGTATCCAAATTAGAATTATTATGCGCTCCGAAACGTTAGTTTTAAGTAAATAAATAGCTTCTCACTGCATCATTATTTCAATATTCGAGTCTTGAAGTTCATACATACCGACGGTAAATTAAATTAGTCTAAAGTTCTAAACTTATGGCTATTATTAGATGCATACTGCATAGATTTAATAAGAAAGAAGTTTTTATATGTCTATGAATATGGTTACAATTTATGGTTATATGGTAGGTAGGTACTGTATCCTGAATCCTCAGAAGAAACTGCAGGCAACAATCCAAGGGAATACATAAATTTATTATAGCCGTTTCAAAAAAAAAATAACAGCGTTGAAGTCAGATTAATGCTAACATACAGCAAGGTGACGTGTATATGTGTAAGTAGAGTAAAATAAGCACTGTTTACAACAAAACATCACTTATTTCTGCAGGTTTCTTAATATGTTTTGGCTAAGTATGCATCAAATAAAAAGCAATTAGTCTTAATTAACATCACAGGCTTTGTTAAATACCAACGAGCGTTAATTAAAACAACGCTGGTAGGGAATTATTTGAATATTGGCGCGCTACCTACAGCGCTACATATTTGTGTCACGTGACCATCATCGATCCAATGGTTGAACGCTTCTCGGGTCCATTCAACTCGGCTCGGCCATCACCGGGGAGAGGGACACTTCACAACACCGATTCTATTCATACATAGGAATTATTTATATATCGCTGTCTCTTTTACTCGTATTGAGAAATAATTAAATGAATGGTGAACGAGCGAAACGGGAATATGTTCGAGTGGAAATTATTGAAAGCTGGGCCAGGCCAGTCGCCATGTAGAATTTTTTGATGTGGGTGTTGTGTCTTGGGACGTCAAACGCTTCAATGATTATTATTTTCAAGTGGACATTAATTTTAGTGTTAATCGACATTTGACTTTTCGCTTATTGTTAAAAGTGTATTCGGTGAACAATTGCACATATTGCTTTGTGATCGTGAGCCATCTAATCTGGTGACGGCAGATAATAAACTGGAGGGGGGCTGCTAAAATACTACGACTAGGATAGTAACGACGTTTTACAACTCGAGAGCGCTCATAAAATTTCTCATCTCGGTGCGGGCGAGTCGGACTTCCATTTTGTTTTATTATGTGGTTTGGTTGTTTACACTGTGCGTCGCGTTGTGGACAATGGAAAGCGACGGTGAGTATTGCTTCCAGTACTATATAGAGAGGAAATTAAATGTGATGTCTGCGCATGTAGGGTGCACAATCATGACAATAAACATGCAACAATGAATAAGTAAATGGTATTCGATTTTGTGCATCGTGTGGCGCAGCCGTGGTGGTGGCAGCTCTCATTAGTCATAGAGAGGAGCACGCGCCGGCAGCGGCCGCGGCTGCCGAGCTAGGTACGCGGCACAGCACGTTCCGTTGGGCTAATTGATTTCAGTTAAATCTGTAAGCATGCGCCGATCGTGTGCAGAACGCCTATGTAGGTACGTTGTGTGCGCGTTTACATCGTCCTTATCAGCTGATTACACTCTAGCAGTGCAGTGGCTGCCTTGCACCACCAAATGTTTTTAATAATCGTGCACGGCCACGGATACCGGTGCTAATCATTCGGCCACAACTCTACACTATTGTGAGTTCACAAAGATTTTGTAAAAAAAATGTTTCTTTTTTTACAATTCTACATACTTACCAGTATCTTTATATGAAGCTAAAAGTAAACATTTTGGTAGGTACTACTATTTTGTTCAATCAATCAATTAGGACAAACAAAAAACTGCTATCACTAAAGAACAGTTTGCTATACAGCCAGCAACAAACACAATGAAAAAATTTCCACCTCTATGGAGATAAAAATGCATGATACAACAACAGAAATAAGACCAGATTGTGACGGAATGTTTCTATTATTATTGTATAACTGCACAGGTGTAAATGAAAAGGCTGACGCATACAGGAAAATTGCATTACTTATCAATATGATTCTACATTTTTATAAACTAAATGCAAAAATGTTTTCAATTAACATTTATTTAAACTGCTGTTTAACAATCATTACATTCTATATAATTATTATTGGTTTTGTATTCTGATAATATCTTCTGCCTTTTTAAAAAACAACTTCTGTATTGCAATCATATTCTACAATAACATTTTCCTTCACCACTTTTATTTACATAGTGAATTATTTTTCTAATTAAATTTATTTTTTCTGTTACTAGTATCATGATCAATGGTTTTTGTAAATATTTACATCTTCAACATAAACAAATTCTGTAAAATGAATAGCTACAAATTATAAAATAAAATATTATGTTGTATTAATATCTATATTAGGAATTATAATAATATTATAATTTAAATTATTACTAACATAATAATTTGATAATAAGAGGCAGGGGAAATAATTACACCAACAAGTTATCTGATTGTGTAACACATTTTTCGTAAACGATTAAGACTAATCTGTTTCATTTTGACAGTTCAACAACATTCATTGCGTTATTTACATTGTTGAGCAGAATATTTTTTCGAACTTATGAAGTAATGGATTAGCAATCCGTTCCAAAACGATTCAAGACCATGATCATGATCATGTATTACGCAATTAGGGTCGAGGTTCAAATACTATAGTGATCAAGTTAACAACAAAAGCAACAAAGCCAAAAATCGTAAATATTTCAAAAACAAGTCAGATATTGCTGGTTGTATGTAGAAGTGGCTAATAATTTTCTCTCAGAGGTGGAAGGTGATTTAAAATGACACATAGATAATTGCTAGGCAGTGGTGTGAGTCACAAACTGCAGCTATATTTTGTATACAAATACTTGCTTACACAATCATAATCTTGGGTGTTACCTCAGCCTACATGGAATATATTGAGAACCGTTGACCAAGGTCACAGCAGCTTGGGCCTTCCAACATGTTTGAACATGTCCGATATGTATAAAAATAGGTTGCCAGCTAAAATGAGGCCATAAGAACTTTAGGTACCTATAAGTTACTTTAAGGTCCATTGTATTTGAACACCATTGAAAAAAAACATACAGATAATGTAGCTAAGATACTAAATTGTAAATAATTTTTATGTTTCCTATTCATTACATTATGATGTGCAGTACAGATACCTACATAGAACTGCCAGTATAAAATTACAAACTTTCTTAAGAATTATGTATTGTGTTTGCAGTCTGTAATTACTGTAATTCTAAACAATTTACATAGCATTCAAACAGTTCCAAAGAACTAAGATGTTTATACTGTTTTCTTCCTCCTACATATGGGCCGTGGGAGCTAATACTCAACTGTTTCATTGATAAATTTTATTAATTATTCTTATCAAGCTGTGGTGTTATCGTAGTTGCCGTTAGTTTGTGGTTTCTTGTTATTTAATGTAGCAGTTAGAGAATATTCTCGGTATTTTTTGTTACTAGAAAGAAACCAGTTAAATAGCATTGTTGGAATTTTTTGGAATCTTTTTTGTTTACCCTATTAAAATTATAGATATTAGATAGATCTGTTTTGTATCAAAAAGACTAATAAAACTCCTATATTTGCTAAAATTCATTGGTATTTTAAAATTTCTCTACCGTCAGCTTATTGTTACTGCCGCCCGTACCTACCTCACGAATAGAACTCACGTTTATGTACCTAATTTATATTCTAAGCCGAAGTAGATACATGATAATAAATAAATGATAGTTGATAAAAAATACAAAATATTGAAAACACATTTATGTTTTTCTCTGCATTTATGTTTTTTGCTAGATATATTGTATTAAAACATAATTAATATTCTGAATCTGTAAAACATCCAGGAAGATTGCATTATCTACCGAAGTAGCTACGACTATCGATCAGAATATAGGTACCTAATTTACTTATGTAGGTACCTATACATTGATGTTACACCACATTTATTTATAACACGTAAGACAATGTATACGTATGCATTAAGCCAGGAAATGCGATCTTAGCTTCTCATTTATCAATTTTTTTTGTTTATCTCATAAATAACACCCAAAAAAGGTCACGCGATGGCTTATAATTCCGTAATTAATTTGCTTGTTTTCGTTGACTTTACTACACCCGCCTACACACGATACGAGTATAGTTCGTGTACTCCGTTAGCAAACCGATTTACCCTTGTCTTGTATACTTTTACGTGGGAGTGATCATAGTAAACAACCTCGAACAGCCTTCGAATGGTAAGGATAATATCGCTAACGTAACTGTTAAATACAGAAGTTTTAACCGTATTTTAGTAATACTTAACTAGCTCTTGTCCGCGGCTTCGGCCGCAAGTTATCTCACAGGAAATTGCTGCCAACTAAAAATTATCCTAGCATGTCCAAGTCCAAACCTAGGCCCGTTGGTGCCAAATTTCATACAAATCTGTTCAGCCGTTAAGGCGTGACAAGTTAACAGACCGACAGACAGAGTTACTTTCGCATTACAATTTTAGTATGGATCATGTTATGTAATAGTCATTAAGAGCCAAACGCGGGCTAACAATTCATAAAAAATAATTGACGATTTGGACGGACTAACCGGTAACCTATAGACAAGCTTTGACCGAGCTAGGCCCATATCGTAGCGCAACGGAAACGCTTAGAAGTTGCCTTCCATCAGTTAGATATCTACTCTTGTCATTTATATATATACATTGAGGTTTTAACGCCACTCATATTTTCTCCGAATCTCCTAAATACAGCGAGATATTACCGCCACTCATATTTTCTCCGACTGTCCTTAATACAGCGAGATATTACCGCCACTCATATTTTCTCCGAATCTCCTAAATACAGCGAGATATTACCGCCACTCATATTTTCTCCGACTCTCCTTAATACAGCGAGATATTACCGCCACTCATATTTTCTCCGAATCTCCTAAATACAGCGAGATATTACCGCCACTCATATTTTTTCCGACTCTCCTAAATACAGCGTGGTATTACCGCCACTCATAATTTTTCCGACTCTCCTTAATACAGCGAGATATTACCGCCACTCATATTTTCTCCGAATCTCCTAAATACAGCGAGATATTACCGCCACTCATATTTTCTCCGAATCTCCTAAATACAGCGTGGTATTACCGCCACTCATAATTTTTCCGACTCTCCTAAATACAACGAGGTATTAACGCCACCCATAATTTTTCCGACTCTCCTAAATACAGCGAGATATTACCGCCACTCATATTTTTTCCGACTCTCATAAATGCAGCGAGGTATTGAATTGACGGCACACATCATTTCCCCGACTCTCCTAAATACAGCGAGGTATTATAGACGTATGCGGAACAAGGTGTGAAGTTTACTTATCCTCTATAGCAAGTAGGAGACCTCCGACCAGATGGGTGTTGTGTCTGGTGAGCAACTGCCCAACGGTTGATTTCGGGAAGTTATATATATGTTGATCGCGCGGTAAACGCTGCTTGCGCGATGCAGGATTTCTCGTGACGTCAGTGTGACGCGTAGCTCGCATGTGGCGATGTAGATGCCGTCACAGTATTACAACTACTCATAATTTCTCACACTCCCAAAAACCGCGTGGTATTACCGCCACTCATAATTTCTCCGACTCTCCTAAAAACCGCTTGTATTGCTACGCCTCTCCTAAATACAGTGAGGTATTACCGACACTCAAAATTTTTCCCTCTCTAAATGGAACGAGGTATATATAACGCCACTCTTAATTTCTCCGAATCTCCTTAAAACCGCGTGGTATTACCTAGTTCCGTAACTCATCATTTCTCAGACTCTCATCTTCGGTTTTTCCCTAACCCAGCCTTACGCGTATGAATTTTTTTGAAGCTCTGCACTTTTTGTGATTTAACTGCACGATACGCCAATGCCGATCATAATTATTATGCAGTTAACGCGAGCAAAATAATTGATATTCTCTCAGTTAGATGAGAATTGAGATACGTGCAGTCGGTTCCGCGTATAAAAATTAAACAAAAGACAGCCCCAGGTTATTGATCCGAGCTGAATCTATTTTAAAATTAATTTAAAATAGCGAAGTGCTGCGAATGCATTTCACGAAAAAAAGTAAAAAAAATCTGCTCACATCAATTAAAAATACTAGTGTATAAATAGGTAGTTTTAGCACTGTATGATGCTTCTACGTGTAATAAAACATTTATAGAGAATATAATACCGTGTACTGCCGCTCGGTAGGTAGGTATTTTATCATCGTTTGATTCCATTACTCATCACCGGTTGTTTCAATATTTTTTGCCTGAGATAGCCATAAAACAAGTTTTGTTGTACTGTCATAAATTTACGTCTGTTGAAACTCGGGCTGGATGTAATAATTAGACAAAACAATCAATAATTTCTTTAAAAAAATGATTATAGTACAGCTAATTATTTGTATCAATTGCACGCACATAAAATATTGTCCCCTTTAGAAATTATAGTCTGCATTTGTGACTCACCATCAGATTACAAAGGTCAAAGATGTCCATTGTCCAAGTATTTCCTAGGTTTAGACTATTATTTATTTGTTGTTTATTATACCTCGCAAAAATATAACGTTTAGAATCAGATTTTCCGCGCCCGTATCTTGGCTTGTTCTTGTTTATTACTCTGGCCTTTTTTCCCTACATTGTTTTTCAAGGGATTCCTTTCTACTAAAGTTGTTGACTTACTCTGCTTACACTTAGCGATATTACGACTTTTACTTAAGCAGACAACAGGGAGGCATACCGGGCATACCGGGAGGGTGTATCGAGTAGGGTCTTCCTTGAGCCTATGATCACACAACGTAATGAGTTCACCAAATATCAGGGTACTGTTTAATTCAAAAGTTAATCTGGCTCAATTTATTTCCTTTGTTTGAGGTCAGTTGAGATTATATAAAATCCGAAAAGTCCACGTTGCAGAAGAATTATTTAGTTTGTATTTTCTATTTTTATAGCTTCGCTTTTAAAACCATTTCGCTGTCCAATTCTAACTGTCGGGCGGGCGTGCCTTTAACAGGTTCCACTTTAGGAATTAGATTAAAAATAAAACCACCTGAAATGCTGGGATGCTTGCAAAATTAGGACGGAGCCGGTCGAATCGCAACTAAATTACAATCGTAATCTCATCATGAGAGAGGCACTTCATTCCGGCTAGCTTAAATACACGGAGTGGCAGGTTTTATGAGTCACTTACTGTGATTCAGTTTGTCGAAATGGTTCGCGCAGTAACACTCTCTATTGTTAATGTGACTAAAGTATATTTTCGTTCAAAAGCGTGTAGCGCTTAACTCAGGGTATTAATATTGTTGTCATGAGTATAAATTCGTATCTTGGGCTTTTTACGTTCACGTATCATGCTTCAATACGGTCATACTGATTTGATCATTAGGGTTGCCATGCCAGATACAGCAGTAGATACACGACCGGTCACTTGTTTGTTTTCATTGACAATACAATAAGAATGAGTGTACATTACGAGTACATTATAGTCTATTATACTATTCGTAGAATCTTAATTAGAAGCGTTAATAGTGAATTCAATAAACAGCAACTGAATAACGAATCCAGAACTGTTTCTGATATCCGCACAGACGGCCGGATATCTCTGAAAGTAGGGCAAGTTCTGAGAAACCAGGACGGCAACAACCCTAGATATCGAGATACACTAGTGTTCACTGCACAGTGAAGAGCTGACCACTAGAGACGTGTAATGCATACATTACCTGATACAACAGGTATTAACGTCATGCCGCACTCTGTATAATGTTCCTCGTTATGGTGTAATTTTTAAAGAGTGTATAATGTCAGCCAGTGTTTAATGACCATGCCTGCGACAGGTGAGGTTCTATTGTTTGTTATTAGAAGGCGTTTAATTTAATTAAAGGGTGCATTATTACGAGCAAATACTGGCTTCCGTTCCTCCTATGATAAACAATTTTGTATTTTTTTCCTGGGCAACTAATTACCGGCTGCAAATGTAACTTGTTAGACATGTGTGATAAGCACGTGGCTAAGCGCTAACTATTCCATACGTGATATGGCGCTGATCAGCATCAATATCTTCCCGACCCTTATCTGAATTTATATGGGGTCGGTTCTACACGTCTTCTTCCATAGGTAAATGGATATTTTTTTCTTCAGCCGTCATCAGTGTTCCGGTTCACATTCCTGGCCATATTATCATCTTTAAAAAAATCCATCCGTCGTTTCTTTGGTCTTCCCCAAATATCCAAGTCTACTGGCTTTTGTCTTCTTAGTGCTATTCTTCTTATAATATCGCAAAACCATTTCGTTTGCCGGCCTTGTCACCAATGCCATCGGTCCACGCACTGACGATCGTCACTTCTTTGTCTGATGGAAGATGTAAGCACGCGCAATGCGTACAGCTCATTTAAGACCTCTTACGATAATGATGCGAATCTTTACCCATAGTATAAATACAATGCCTGTTTCGTTCAGTTTTAAATAGATCAACAGACTAGTGTACAGCAATGTAGGTCAGACTGCGAACATTATAGTTTAACCAAAGTTTATTTGGACGATGGCATAGTATTGCATTTTTTGTAGTTCTATTTCATAATCCTATTGCAATATTTTTCTATGACTACAAATTAGTTTTAGCGTTGTTGTATGAATGAACGATTTCCTTGTATTATCTGTATACTTTATAGAAAGATTACACAGATTAACTACATATGTACGACACCTAGATATGATAATATTCAGACTTCCGATTCTAAAACTTAAAATTAAATAGAAAAACATATATAACATTAAGACTTCTTGCATGAAATGGAAATAGCAACGAATTTTGATGGACAGCGGAGCTGAAGTTGTCACAAATTGCATTGTTGTTTATCCAATAAAACACAACAAAAACTGAGCGTTTGCTCAACGCATATAGATTCAAGGCTCGTGCATACTGTCGCGCCAGTATGCACGAGTAGTATGCTGTATGCACGGGCAGTATGCGCGACAGTATGCAGTAGTAGAGTAGTAGTATACACTGGTACAGAATACCAGTATTATTGACAAATACAGCTACCAAATTAAATTACATCACATACATTTTGTGAAACAGGAAATATTTACAACCATTGTCACACATTTCAGTGTACATTGATGAAATAGCACGGTCTTTCAATCGCGCTGCTTCCACGAATAAACCTGTGGATGTAATGCCGATATAAGACGCTCCACTTTTTAATTTATTTTTGCCCTTTAATATTTCAAATTTGAATCGTCTGAACACAATGAATCAAAAGTGTAACAGCAATTCATAAGTGTATCGAGCCAACGATGTCGGATTTCGGCACTCTGTATCATTCACACGTCTACCGGATGATTGAAAAATGAAATGAAAGGAGCTGATGAACTTTCATTCCAATATAATTTTGTCGTGTGCACGTGGAATGACACAAAAATGAAATCGGGTGAAATTTCTCATATCGGCTATACAGACAGCGTGATAGGTGAATCATCGGCTCATATCGTACAATAGCACTGAACTTTGTTTTTTTTTCGGCAGGCATGCGTTACCGGCGCGATGAGTGACCGGTGGTAGCGGGAGGCGGTGATGCAGCGAGCCCACGCGGGCGGCGCCCCGCATTCGCAGGCCTCCGCCTCCGCTCACCCGCACGTACGCTCACACAACTCTTACGCAGACATTGATGATCAGGTAAGGTCCACCAAACATACAACAAAGATCTCTACGTTTGAAATCTAATATTTTTGACTCACGAGCCTTGAGTTTCCTTTTTTATTATACTAAAATGGAGTTACCCATCGTTAAAATTCAATTATTTGGACATAATTTAGTGTGTATTTAGTGGCCTAAAACACAAATTCATTGATAACGGGTTTCTCCTTCTTTCATTGTTGTGTTTTCTTGCAATAAATATGTATTTTAAAGCAGAGAACACTGCCTTATAAATAATCTAATTTTACTTGCTCCTTTAACAAGTGGTTATTGTCAACTTTTTTGGGATATTCGCTGTCTGATGAAAACCCACGCACTAAACTTATATTTTTGTTTAATTTTAAAACTTTCTTTGAAATAATGTAAAAAAAGATTTAGGCTATGGTGGAATAAGATTTGCTTTTTCAAGAAGTTTACAAAATAATTTCAATTGTCTGTGCTGTTTGTAACATTATAATTTATAATAACGCGTTGTAAATACAAATGAAATCATCTAACATGTGCCCTATTAATAGAAAATATTTAATACTACAATTCATTATTCCAATTAGATATTTTATACAAATTACCTTATAATATTTCGAATTACCCATAGAGGAATATCTTATGAATTACTCAGCACATGACGAATGCCATTAAAGTTATCGCTCGCCATTGATTTCATGGCGTTCCTGAGTTTAGTATGAATGGAGGCGATATATTATAAATGCGTAGTTTTATTTATTTATTTAATGAGTATGAATTAGTGTAGAATATGTCTGAATAGTAGTAAATTATGACTTAAGTTTTGTTAGGTAATATGTTAAAGTAAGATTTTTTTCTGCATTTCATGTTAAGCCCTACTTGTAGAGTACATGTGCTGACACTATAATTATCTGTGTATTTATTCCATGAAAAAATATACGTGTAATGATGTCTCTTCCTGTTTATATGTAGAGCCATTTAACCGGTGTTTTAATAAATATAATATTAACACTTTGTATACAAAGTTTCGCTAGACATTTCAATGTCAATAAGGAAAACTGCGTTAGCTAATTCCTTATAACATCTGTTGTGTATTCTAATGTGGGGTTTTGTTACAGATACCTGCTTCAGTGATAAGCAGCGTGGGCACAGTGAGCCTGTCTCAATCATCGACGCATCCTACTCCCAACATAACTATGGCTAATCCTACGAACCTGGGCAACGCCAGCAGCGGCAACGTCCAGCCGGCTGCCCAACAAACCCCAACTCAAGCACCCGTGCGAAACTTGCCGAAGAAGCGGAAATTCGACCCCTCCGTGCTGGAAGAGATGAACTGCGCGAACAACAACACAGTGAACGCTCCGCTTCCTGTCGAATATCAGCCACAGTACCAACCAACTGTTTTGCAGCCTTCCCCAATCATTCAGCACTCGTCCCCGCCGCTGAAGTCTTACATCTCATACCCCAACATCGACTTATCAGAATGGCGGGACCACAGAGTGTTGGCGAAACAGCGCGGCCTATACGTACCAGGAGTGATCCGTCAAGCTGAGGGTTGCAAAGTGGTGGTGGAACTAGACGGGCTCGAAAGTGACCCCATCGAGTACAGTGACGTGTTCGGAGTGAATAAGAACGATGTAATCAGTGACGCGAGTCCCCAAATGAGCCATCTGCACATGGGCTCGCTGTGTGTAGTGAGGACTACGGACCCAAGCCGGGAGAATGTGCAAAGTGTTTTCGTTGAAGGCCTTGTGTACGAAGTGCTTAATTCTCCTATAAGGATACGAGTTAAGGTGAGGAATTTGACTGTACATAAAGTATCCTGTTAATAGTTTGCAGCTGAATACGGGCTTCCCCCCAATGATAGTGGATTAATTAACACACTGACGGTTTTGTTTAGAATAATATGTACCTGTGTATGTCTGGGATCAATGATGTTTTCGACAACTTGGTTTTAATCTCATGAAGAAGTTAATTTTGTGGTCTCTTCTTAGTTTGGATCAGTATCTAACAACACTATCACAGATTACTTTTTGTATTCGTTGTTTTTTCGTATTGGATGTTTCGGATGAACGCCTTCCATCAGATTCTGGCGGTTTACGAAAAAAATGACTAATATCACGTCAATGATGCTTATCTCGATAGTTATAATTGCCATTTGACGCTGTTTACTGCTTAGGTGAATAGATTTAAAAAAAAAATAGATCGGATAAGTATTGCACAACCATTTGTTTTTCTCTTCGAAAACTTATTAGTAACACTGTATTTTACTAATATTAGTTAGATGTAGGTAGGCAAAATTTAACTAATTTAAGGCTAGTATACTTCTCTAGAAAGAATGATTCACTTTACTTATTATGAAGTTCACTAATATTTGTTGTATTATGTAAATCTTAGTAAATTACTAGAAACATGTTAGTCATATGCGTAAAACGCACCTAGGCACTTCATGTAATTCCCCATTTTTATCGAATACGCATCATCGATTATATCGACCTTTAGCCGATCAGAATTGTTTTATTATCACTGCTTAAACCGTTTCAATATTTAGAGCATTTGTTTCAAAACCGAAGACGTAGCGTTAATTAAAATACGTACCAGTACAGTAAGGAAGGTTTATGATGCAGTTTCCTGAAGAGATTGTTAGGTACTAGTCGCTTTATGTCGACTTCTGATGCTGAACATTCGAAGCTGACTGAAACTTACTGGATCAAAAACTATTATTGGTTAAAAAAAAAAAAAACGCGCCAATCATCCTTATTGTTCAGGTGTTTTTGGAACTACTTAACAAAAATGAAAGTCGAAGATTTCCTTTAGGAAAATAACAGCAATTTATCTAATCCAGGTATCAGACGGCGATCTCTGCAAAGAGATGGTAGAAGTGAAGCGGGCAGACATCAGACTGCTGCAGCCGCCGTGGGCAGACGAGCTGGAAGATGCGGGCACGCACTCCTCGTCCTCGTTGCACCCGGCGCTGCGCATACATCACGGTTCTACTCAGGTGAGACCATATAAATATATCTATGGGTGAGACAGTAACTATACTATACTACAAATATATGTGAAGTGAAGCGGGCAGACATCGGACTGCTGCAGCCGTCGTGAGCAGACGAGTCTATTGAAAGATTTAGAGATTACCCAAATGCTGAAAATAGGCTACTAAAATGGGTTTTCACCGTTTGGTAGGAATATGGTGGCTGTTTAAAAGCCGAGTAGAATTTTGCCTTCAATACTCTTGACATAATATGTAACAGAGTACCAATTCTACCCAACGTAGATGCAGACCTGCGATCCAAAAATTCTAATAATCTTTCACACTAATTGCTCGATAGTATCAAAATAAATGTCATACAAAACTAACCTAGAGTCAGTAGCTTAGCCGGGTAATAATATGGTACTGAATTTCATTATAACCCACTGGTCAATAATGTGATTTGAAATTAGACCTTAAACATTTTTTATTAAAAAAAACGAATATCGAATTGCTTTTTATTGTCTCGCAGAAGGAGTGAAAAGTAGAGTATACTCCTCGGGGATAAAAGTGTCATCGTATTGGGGAACCGTGAATCATCTAAAACGCCCGTGACATAAGACACTGCTTTATCCCTTTAGTGAATAATCTACTATTTTAATCATTGATGCACATACATTCTGACACTTAAAACTCCCATC
Organism: Eupsilia transversa; assembly: GCA_914767815.1. Lineage (NCBI taxonomy): Eukaryota > Metazoa > Arthropoda > Insecta > Lepidoptera > Noctuidae > Eupsilia > Eupsilia transversa. The sequence goes on along the minus strand of OU611893.1, from coordinate 5,553,966 downwards.
TAGATGGGCGGCGACAACTTCTACACCTCATCTCCCATGCCGGGCGCAGGCGCTGGCGGCGTGGTAACAGTGGGCGCGCTCTCCAACGGTTCTATGGACGACTTGCGCAAGAGACCGCCCTTCGACGATTACGGCGAGAGCGACGACGATCTGCGTAGGGAGGATATTATGTTCCCCGCTGATGTGTCTCATATGGGTAACTATAGATTTTATTTATAACAATATTTTATCCGCTATAACTAGAGAAACTATAGTCTGTTCCAAAAGTATGTGATAAAAATGTAGACAAACCCTGTTCATGTTAAATTCCTACGCAATCACTCTACTCTCCAAAGGGAATAAGTAATCGATTTAATGCCACATTGTACTGACACGGCCGCATAGTGAGGAGGTTCCTCTCTAGAGCCCTAACCACTGGCAGCTTGTATACATTTTTTATGTTTTTGAATGTTTTTGTTTTATCCTAAGGTATTAAAAAAATATGTATATGTAATGTCAAATATTGTATGGTGGTACGAAACCCTTCGAGTGCGAGTGCGACTCGCACTTGGCCTTTCCTTTTTTCTTGTTTTTTTTTATAGTATTAATTTTAAACATCACAACACCGGAGTCTCTTTTAATGAAATCAAAAAAGTAGTTTGATAGTTATTTATGCAACTGTTGTATATTATGGGGTATTTTAATCACAAATGTGGGTTTATCACACGTGTGTTTTAATACCGAATTATGTGCAGTTGCATACAAGACTTTATCCAAACCCATGATATGAATCATCTATATAAGGTTCTGAAACCATACGGTGTTGTACAGTGTTGTAAGAACTCTAAGGTAAATTCATGGAAAGTTTATTTGCTGAGTATCTAATACAAAGACAGTAAAAGTATGAATAATTATGTAGTAATAAATTGCAATACTAATTGCAAAAATGGCGGGATACGACGTGAATTCGAATAACCTATAAGTTTTTATTTATTTACTGAGCTGTGGTAGTGAAACGCGCGTGCATGACATTGTTCTTTTTTTGAAATTCATAAAGATACCACGAATTGAGTAGTGAGAATGTGGCTGTTTGTTGACTAAGGGCGGATTCGACAAACCAGGAATAAATTTTATCCGCGGAAAAAGATTTACTTCTGACAGTTTTCGTATGGAAAAATTGACAAAAATTCAAAATTTATTCGGAAGAGCAGGCTTATTCCGCGTATACAATTTAGGGAAGGGATCGGAAAAGCAAAGGAGTTGCATATAGTACATTACTGTCGCGGCAAGCAACTCGGACATTGATGGACGATCGTGAAAATGTGGGCCGAGGCGTAACCGAGGCACACATACGTGAGTCCATCAATGCCCGGTTTGCGGACAAGGGTTGAATAGTACTTTTCTCAAATAATGCGCGGAAATTCAAACAAAGTAAATTAATTATAAATTCCAGAATCAATGACGTACAACGATAATTTTTCACGCGCCAATGTGTTCATTTGTATAGTATAACATTATATTATAACACTCGTTTGGATGATATTATGATATTAGCTAAGTGTTTCAGAAACTTTTATAGAGTATTATGTATGTAGTATGGGTGTAGATAAATGTAAGTTATTAGCATAGTGCATAGTTATTGTATTACGAAGGCGTTACTACACTAATCCGGGTGTAGTTTGGGCGCCATACTCCATGGACATTCGCGTCGGTAGTATTACCCCTACCTGAGTTTTTTGAAGGACCGCACAGACAAAAAAAAGGGTCGCCATTGAATGATATACACTGACCTGTTTCTTGCCATTCATATCCCACAAATCTTTGAATTTAACCCTTCCGCTTGATCGGTGCTTACCTAACCCTCGTCATTAAACAATATTCAATCTACAATCTCTTATCACACTATTACACGACCTGACATTCAATAATACCGGACATGCTACGCAAAGAATGCATTTCCACAGAAATAATTCTACTTTCATGCTTTTAGCCACACCCAACATTCACTTCCATACGTAAGTGTAGGTAAAATGCATACCATTGTGGACATTCGACCGTGGCTTTTTCACGACAATAACTTTAATACGCATAATTCCACTGTAAACTACATATTTTTATAAAATGTGAAAGTTTTTTTACTGACTCATGAGTTCATGACATGATTCACGGATTTGGAAGTTTTTTTTATTAGTATCTTGTTAGTTTAAAAAACTGTAATACATTTTTTATGGATTTTGGCTATAGTGTCAGTAAAATTATTGAATTTCAGTTGGTTCTTCAAACGTATTCAACTTCAGGAAATAGTTAAAATCATTATAAGAGTTGCGTAACTCTAGCTTGTCACAGCACAGTGTGTTTAGGACAAATAATGAGGAACAGTGTGTATGGGAGTAGCTGCAGTGATAGCCTAGTGGTGTGACCGTCGCCGTTAGACTGCCGAGTCATAGGTCTCCAGTTCGAATCCTAGATACGCATCTCTGAATTTTCGGATTCATGTGCGTATTGTATAATTATTACTTGCTTCAAAAACAGTGAAGGAAAACATCGTTAAGAAACCATGCCTGAAAGATATTTCTCGACGGCATGTGAAGCCAAGTCAGAGGCCCATGGGCGGCAAAACTGACACCAGGTTAGTCATTAACCACACGAAAATGAAGAATGTTAGGACAAATAACCACTTATTATTTAGAACTCGCTATTTCGGATGATATCAAACTAGTGTTACATGAGTGTGAAATAAATTACCTACATATATTTATGACCAAATTAATCTGATTTAAAAATTCAATCACAACATTGTTCTCGAATAGATGAAGATTTAATCTCTTTGTTATATTTTTTTGCTGGTCTAGACATCACATTGTGTGTTAGTCTATTAGTCACACAGGAGTGATTGTGAGACATACATTCCGAACACTTTTTTTATTTTGACAACTAAACGTGTGCGCATTTCAAACTGCTTCGTAAATGTGACCCATTTTATGACGCTGTTTACTATTTGACGTGCATTAATTAAGTTCTTCAGGCAACGTGAAAATATCTAGTTTATTCATAAACGTATAGAACCGTATTTAAAAATATTCGCTACTGTTTCATAAACTTTTAACATATTTTTTTTTAATCTGTGCTGAAAAGTAGTAGAACACACTGCCTCAAATGATGAATTGGCGGTAGCGGTAGTGGTTTATTTGACGTTGGTCCAGTGTTGGCGTTCGGCAGACGTATGTGCAACGTAAACGCTGCGCGAACGCAATTCCAACGCCTCGTCAATGCGACGCAGATTCGATACAATCACTATTATTTGACGCGTGTGTAGTGCGATTTTCCACCGTTTAAGTGAAGTCCTAAGCTGGAAATTAGCTCAATGAGAACACACTAAGGATTGGTATCCAGTTAGTGTGTTCTCACTCTTTTAGCGCCGGAATGACATTTTCAGGGGGGCGTTGTTGGTAAACATTTGTGAAATTGCCACAGAAATTGTATTGAGAAAACAAGATGGCGGCGTTAGTTCCGAATTCGGCCACGCGCCAAATGAACCTTGTTCCGTTATAAATTGGTGGGGCTTCGAATGTAATCACAACATGTATTGTCAGCAGATTGCAGCAACAGCAAGCGCAGCAGTCTCCAGAGTCGCGGCAGTACCTCGAGCTTGCTGGAGCGCAGTCTCACACCCAGATCTCAACCCCCTACTCCTAGGTGAGTAAACAACCCTTTAATCAAGTTTATTCACACTTATACATTACTTACCTCACCATAGAAAATAAAAAATAAAAAACAAAAAAATGACTTTTGCGATCCAGTTATCTGGATCGTGCTTGCAATCTTAGGCTTTGGGCTGATTATACTTATCGGTTGTAGACCTGCATACTAAAAAAATCATATGCTCTAACTTTCAATAGATAAGACATATTTAATGCTTGAGGGGCTCGTGGCTAAATAATAACGTCGATCTTCAAGGTTAAGGGACGCTTGGCTTGGGGTATCTTTTTCCCCAGTAACTGGGTTGTGAAGGTCAGATAGACAATCGCTCCATGTAAAATACTTATATTCAACTGCATTCGATTAGACTAGAAGTCGACCCCAACTCAGTTGGGAAAAGACTAGGATGTTGAGTTAATAGTTATTTATGCAACTGTTGTATAATAAGGGGTATTAAAACACGAATGTGGGTTTGACATGAGTGTTTTAGTACCTAATTATGTACAGTTGCATATAATACTTTATATAAACACATGATATGAATCCTCTATAAAAGTTTCTGAAACAGTTAACTTATTGCCAACATTAAAGCGACGTTCCGTCACCCTTGGAGGGCCCAAGCGTGACGGAGGGTATTTTGGAAAATGTCTGTCATGTGTCGGCGCCGGGGTCAGCAGGTGACCGGGTAGGAAGGGAAGGGAATGAGAAGGGATCGAAGAAGCAAAGGAGTTGCATGATGAAATTTAGTACAACATTATAATACTCGTTTGGATGATATTATAGTTACTATGACACTAGTCGTTTCAATGTTGGCAATAAGCTGTTTCAGAAACTTTTATAGAGGATTTATAGCATGGGTGTACATAAAACATAATATTCATCAATCTCGCAAATAACAACATTCTTCTCTGCAACAGATCTCAAGCGGCAACCCCGCACAAGTACAAGAAAGGTGACGTGGTCTCAACCCCGACGGGAATCCGGAAGAAATTCAACGGTAAACAATGGCGACGGCTGTGCTCCAAAGACGGTTGTACCAAGGAAAGCCAACGAAGGGGTTTCTGTTCCCGACACCTGTCTCTGCGAGGAGTCACCAGGTCTTCAAATACTCCACTGGCACAAGGATCTGCTCATACTCCGCAACAGAGGTAAATGCACTAAATGTTAAGATAATAAAATACTCTGCACTTGCTGACAAATAACTGTGTGTTTCTATAAAACGTCGTCATTTGTTATTCAACGATTCCCTAAGGTAAAGATTAGTGAAATGTAACATACACAACTTGCACCATGTTGAAAGCAACGAATTTCTTTCAACGTGTTGCGTTTAACCAATCTGTACCCAGTACGTTGTCCCACTGCTGGGCAAAGGTATCCCCCATACTTTTCCAGTCCTCCTTATGTTGTGCCTACTCCGACCAATCGGTTAGGAACGACTAAATCGTCACGCCAGCGTTTTTTAGGCCGGCGACGACGCCCGTCATCAGGTACCCACTGTGTGATGATCCTGGCCTATCTGCTTTCATGCATCCTACAGGTGTGACCCGCCCAGTCCCATTTTAACCTTGCAGACTTATACCAACTACTATGGTATAGTATTATTCAAGGTATTTTTTATTTCAACACGAGTTTAACCTTTGTTTATGTTAAAGCATTCAAAATATTATTGTGTTTCACAAGTGGTACAATAATTCCTGTGATGTAGTTTAATTTGATTGTAATTGTGGCTTCTGCTTCAGATTTCGATCATGTTTTATACAGCGATTTTTCTTATACAATGCGTGCTAAAACAATACGTACAACCGCAATTGAATTTTGACACTATTTATGCAGTCTTCCTTATTAAAACTGATTGTTTGACCGTTTGGATGTAAACAAACGAGTTTGTCCGCAATTTATTGGATAAAGTGTCTTGTCAGTCAGTTAAGTTAAGAAAGATAAACTGAAGTCAAATAAATTTGTTGAATTTTAACTAGAGTAAATGATTAAAATTCGCACTTTTACCAATTTCAAATATGTATATGTAGGTATTCGGGTGGTTGGATATTGGAAAATAGTATGCCTACTCTATAGAATAATTTCTAGAATATTTTCCTGATTTAAATAATGTAGCTTCGTGATTTTGTATCCCATGTGTTAATTCGTCATGTAACAGGAAATTGACTGAAATTATAATTCGTTTCAAAAGTTTCATAATTCACTGTACTCTCAATGTACAGTGAATGGTTATAGTTTTATCCCTAAGTACACTGAATTGATTGTCAGTATATTATTATGTAATTAAAACCAAATGAATAACTATCTCCCCACCTGCCTGCCTGCAGTTGTCTGCATTCATTAACATTTTCATTGTTCAGAATAGAATATTCTGTTTGCATAAAAATATGGTACTTACGTGAAAATGTAAACATTCGCCATCGCGAAGAAAATATAAACATAGGAAAAAAACTTATTAAGAATCCAGGAGTCCTTTTAATGTTCTTTGTTCCTCTCGTTTTTTGTTCTTCTTGTGCTCCAAAGGCAAATGAGGTAAAGCGAAGGGGCCCAACTATTATTAAAAAAATTAAAAGCTGGGATATTCTGAATAGTTCAGATCCTATTATTATTTTCAAGAAATATTAAAGCGTTTGGTGGACCCCTTCGCTTTACCTCATTTGCCTTTGGACCACTACGTTTGAGGCACCCTGTATAAGCTATTTATAAATTAATTACTGTTCCACCCTTGATTCGCACGGTTTTTACGTCTAGATAAAACATCGAGATTTCTTTTCTAATTAAGTTTAATACGAATTAATTAAAGACACCTTCCGGAATAAATTCTCTAAATCATGTTGAATATCCATTGTGTAGTTTAGAAGATCTAAGCCATTCTTAGCGCTCATGTACACCTTTCTAAAATAAAATGTCCATTTCAGAAGTAGCAGTAAATCGCTGTCTTCAAGCGGTACGGGCGTGGAAGGAGACGAGACTTCGCGAGAGTCGGACACAACGCCTCCACATTACCGAGTGACCGGCCGCTTTGACTCTGATGAGACTGAGGCTGCTAATATGCTGGGTATGACCTCATTTATATTACAATATATATTGTTTATGTCAATATGGTTTGATTTGTTTTTTAATTTCTCTATACTTAATTCAAATTAATTATAATTTATTAATAATATTATTAATAAATTATAAGTAAAATTTGTTTGTATCTCCCCTACATACAAACAAACAAACAAATTTTACGTCTAGTTATCTCCGGAACTACCAGTCGGATTTGAAAAATATTTTTTGCAATGTATAGTAAAATTCTTGAATGGAGGAAGGTTGTAGGATATGTATATCACGCTGCGACCCTTAGGAGCCGAGCAAAAAGAAAAACAGGCAGAAAGAACGCTAAGTGAAAATGAAGTAACAGCGCGGGCAGGCGATGGGATGTGACGCAGTGGGTTCGGTTCGACCGAAATTTCACACGGACGAAGTCGCGGGAAAAAGCTAGTGTTCTAATACCCTGCTGCCTAATACGCGCAATCCTGTCTATTGTACCGCGGACGAATGAAAGACGATCTGTGGGACCATCATGAGCGCGCGGAGTAAACGAAACGTACATTACAACGATTTTAAAATTGAAAAATACTCGTTTCGCTCATAATATTTACTTAGTTATAAGACATCATATGGGAAATACTCCTCAAAAATTAAACGAAAATGTAATAGGATAGTTGTCATTTAGATTTAAAAAAACCGGCCAAGTGCGTGTCGTACCACGCACAATGAAGGGTTCCGTAGCTGGGATGAACTTATCCCAAGAACAAACTTAACATTGTAGTTGAAAAACATGTTCTCCCATACAAAATGTATGGTAGAACATGTTTTTGCAACTGCAAATTTAAGTTGGTCGATAATTACTCGTTAACTAGTAAAGCCTACTTAGCTGTGATAGTTTTCCTTTTAATTTCGTTATATATACTACTACTGTGAATTTTTCCACATATCCAGAACTTACCGTTTAGGTGGCAGGGGGGGGGGACACTTGACTCTGACAAAAATTAGCACTTTAAAGCTCAATATTTCGCAGACGGATCCTTTAATCCAAAAATGGTTTTAACAAGCTCACAATATTTTTGAACGAGCTTTATAACGATACTCCACACCATGGGTTAGACAAAAAAAAAAGATAGCCCCACTTTACATGTAGGGGAGGTACCCTAAAAAAAAAAATTTCATGATTTTATTTTACCACTTTGTCGGTTTCATTAGTATGTATACTCATGCCAAATTACAGCTTTCTAGTACTAACAGTCTCTGCGCTAAGCGGGGGACAGACAGACAGACAGACGGACAGACAGACGGACATGGCGAAACTATAAGGGTTCCTTGTTTACTACGGAACCCCAAAAAATAAATTAAATCTGTACTTATCACGCGTTCGTGTTTGGGTCTCTTGTCAATATGTATGGAGTGTTTTGGAATGAGCGTATGACTGTCGTGGATTGATATAAATATAGTATGTCTTGAAATAATGTGACTGGCGGATGGCCCGTTTATATTGTTTATAGTGTGTGTGTAATAATAGGTAGATTGTGATGTTACTTAAACGTAAGACTAAAGTAACATTTACCACGAGCACATCCTGTTCAATTGACGTCACGATTGTAAGAAAGTAAAGTTGTTTGACGTCACGGCTTTATGGAGAGATATGATATGGTTGTTTTATTATAACCGTTCGCTCTTATCAAAGTGCGAATGATTATAATATAAGGGGCAATTCCCGTATTTTTTTTACGATTTTTGCAATTTGCCGGTCAGTGTCAGGTTGTATGTTGATTAAAATATGATTGAAAGTTAAGATGGATGTCATTTTTGAAGTAAGAAACGTGGAAGTTGGTATTTAGACTTCTGTTTATAAGTAAAAGTTGTGAATGAATGAATTTGTTTCATAGTTTTTTGAAAATGTAACGCACAGAGAATTTTCCGATGGAAAATTTCATCGGGCACACGGTTTGTACATGATATATTGTTATTATAACATGTTTTATCGTACCACAGTATCGCTGGGCAGCTCCCGCTCGGGCAGCCCCGGCGCGTCGCCCGTGGGCGGCGGCGGCTCGCCCGGGCTGCGCAACAACCTGTTCGTGCCCATCTCGTCGCCGCAGCCGCAGCCACACCACCCCGCGGCCTTGTACCATCATCACCTTATCAGGTAAAAAAACCGAATGTCTCCTCTTTTTTTATGTCAGCTATAAACAAGAGACATTCAACCAAGAAAAGGTTGAAGCTGTACAAAGATCTTTTATTCCGAGGCCAAAAGTGGAATCAATGCCGCCATCTTGTTTTAATATAATTATTACATAAAACAATTTCACAAAAATGCTTATCAACAGCCCCATGTACATTTTTAATCAAGAGACAATCGACCAAGAAATGGCTGTAGAGTGCGCGCAAGATAAGTCTGCGTGCGGCTGGTGGCACAGGTGTGCTTAATTCAATACTGTCATATTTAAATGATGAAATCTATATTAATAATTAATCTTAGTATTATTAATTAATTAAATAATTCTATACTTTATTTGACGTTAGATAAAGGACAAGACGGCGCGGCGGCACAGGATTTGTTTCGATTTCAGCCGCGCGCAGTCTTATCTTGCGCGCAGCCTAGCTATGTAGCAGTCTATATATTTATGTTTGCAGCTGTCATCTGTATATTACGTTATGTGTCATCTTGTCACACTTATAAGCGGATACAAAGTATAGCAATATATAAGTCACTAGATAATAATAAGACAAGGACAAACTTATAAGATCCAAAAGTAAGAGTAGACAGAAATATATTTTCTCTATCTCATTCGTAAAAAAAAGTTTTGTGTACCTATGTTCGCATTTTTTTTGTCTAGCTCCAGTTGTTTGCCTACAACTGCGACCCAACAAAACGGCTGTCACAGTACGATTTCTTTGGAAAGTATTATAAGAAATGGCTGGCTTATAGCTAATCTATGCATAAAAGAGTCTTCTAACTGACTGCCGGTCAACGCTTATTGAGATAAGCCTGAAATGGTTGGACTAAAATATGAACTGTTGACGCGGTATTAGAGTCGCGTTTGCGCTGTACTTACGTTGCCTATACGTTTGGCGAACGCTCCTGGTTTTACCAAGTCACTTCCAAGTGTAACCAAGACAATTATAATAAAATTAACACAGAAATGTTTTATTCCAGGCCTGAATTAGTCCGACCTAGCAGGGTGAACTCACCCGCCAGTGGAGTGGCCACCAGCGTCATAAGAGTTTCACCAGGACCTAACTACCATTATCAGGTATTACAAATTACTTACTAAAAAGAACATCTGCTATTTAAGGCTATAATTAAGTTATGGTAAAATTAGACCTTCATTTCCCAGGTGGAAAACAGAAACGGGCCTACAATCGTTCAAACGAACAATGTCTCCCAATCCAATGTGATCGGCGTTCAAACCTCAGGCCTGAACTTACAGAATACTATACATACAAGCATAAATGCTACTACCACAACTCTTTCAAGCCTAACTCTCCCTTCGAGTATTTCTCTGAACTTGAACAACTTAAGTACTCAGAGTCTGCAAACAAGCATCGCGAACACAATCCGTAATACGAACGAGCTAGCACACAATCTAATCGTCCCTAGAACCATTCCGACGTCAAACGGAATAGATGTAGAACAGATATACCGAACGCAGCCGATCCATCGAAACGGAATCCACGACAACTACCGACGCGACACGGACATGTCGCCCCCACTGAATAATCATGAAAATTTTCTGAATAGAAGAGTCTCGGAGTATGATGATGATGAGAGAGATCATCAGACTCAAAGAGAGAACAATATTCTCCGTAATGTTATTGACAATCGGCCCCCAGAACTATCCGAGACTCGCGTAATGGAAGATAATAATAAGAGGATTCTGAAACCGGCGCCGCTTCAGGCCCGCTTGTTGTCCGTTGTGGAACCGGATATGAAAGACCCTGTGAAGAGATACTATGTCACTATGGTGCCACAGAATACCACGGAGAAGAAGTACGTGTTTATAAAAAACGAGCCGGCGGAGACTGTTCAAGTGAGTATCAAAAACATTTTTATTTCCAACTAGCTTCTGCCCGAGACTTCGTCCGCTTAAAATTATAGACCTGCCGCGTCGCATCACATCGCCCGCCCGCGCTATTACTTCATTTTCGCTTAGCTTTCTTTCTGACTTTTGTTTCGTTTTGCTCGGCTCCTAAGGGTCGTAGCATGATGTTACATAAGCTATAACCTGGCCGCGGATTTTCTCGACAGATTCGTAAAGTTTGCATCCAAATCCGTTCAGCCGTTTTCACGTGATGCGTGATCAAATAGTTTATTTGATCACGAGGAGGAGACAAAAATTCTAAAAACTGTTAGAACGTGTTCTGTGTTCTATCGATTTTAAGTATCGCCAGCCAACTTTTTTTCGAATATCTTCCATGTACAACTTTATTATATTATGTATAGATTTATGCCGCTAGATGTCGCATCGTCGCTGGTGTTCTTTTCCTGTCAAACAACGTAATTTTTTAACGTATTATAAAATAATGGTTAGTATCTAGTACCCTTGAAATAATTCAACAGACATACAGCTGTCAGTTACCAGTAAGGATGGCGTCATCCGTAAGCTTTGCCCACTCCCCACTCCATTGCATGCCAACATTCAAGTCTTACTTTTTTTTAGAAAGTTTCGGCATTCTGTATTTTTTTATTATCTTGCCGCTCCTGTGGTTCGACTTTGCATTATCTCAGTAAAAATCGATATCAATATTACGCTAGTGTTAATTATCTGGCCACTTAATCATTAGGCATTTAAGGCACGGTGTTACCTCGATATTTACAAACAACTGGTTTCTTGGATAGTCGATTAAGATGTAATGCAATGAAAATATTCGACGTAAAAAATACAGTGGACAGAGAAGGGTTTAAAGAAAGATTGTAACGGAATAGAACAGTAAAAAATAGTTTGATATTCCCAATAAAAAAATTGGAAGTTGCGTCACAAACATAAACTTTGGCGTCGAATATCTCCGTATTTTCAGCGATAACCCCATTGACTAGACAATTATTTAATTGAATGTGTATATTCCGAGTAATCTAAATAAAACCCGTAAAATAAATGCCCATTCGCAGCTTAGTCACATCGTCGACCCAAATATTGATTCTATTTTAACCTTATTTAATGCTCTGTAATTATCTTAAGAGGGTGCATCCTAAAAGTTGGCAACGTCGTAAATAGCTGTCAAATATTTACCTGTTTCGATTAATTTGGAAATAATACTATATGGAAATAAGAAATGTGGCTAACCAATTGACTAGAATATTAATAATGAATTGCAATTATAACATTGAATTTGATGTTGTACCCGTTTTAGGTGAAAAAAAAGGCATTTGGAAAGTTACCAAATACTTTTTTTACATCTAAAACTAACTATTCGGTGTTACGATATTAATTATTGCATTTCATAATCAATATTCTAGTTCGCTAGTTAGCCACATTTTTTATTTCCATACAGAAATATTATCAAATTAATCAAAACAGCGAAATATTTGACATCTATTTGCGACGTTGCCAACTTTCAGAATAAACCCTCTTAACTTTCCATGAGCACACAAACAACTGTGTTTGTGTGTTACCGTATAGCGCGCAGACGCGGTTGTGTGACTATAGTTGTTGCGTTTAAAATCGTAGTCAGTCCGCGCCTTAATATTGTTTATTTTTTGGTGGCGTGCTTAATTTGTTTTTTGGCCAATTAGTAAAAGCAGTACAACATTGCACCTGCTTACTTATATAATACACCCAAATCTTACGGAATTTTAGCTCTAAATAATTATGATTACCGCATCCAGATCCATGGTATCGTTTAGAAGATATAAGGGCACACAGACACGAAAAGCGATTTCAAACTTAATGGCAGCTCGGAACATGAGGCGCTGCTCAGTAACGATTTCATGTGTCAGCGGGGGTGAGGGTTGCGGTACTGCGCAGCGAGTAGCGCGCTTCAGAGCCGCCATTTAGCTTGAATCGAACTGTACCTTGATATAGGCATATAGATTTAGTCATCACCCAATCCCTAGGGTCTAAGCTAACATTTTCTGACCGACGACTGTTAGATTGCTATACAAAATTATAAGACAGTGTGCTTTTAATAATTTAGTATAGTAATAGCTGATGGATGAGACCATCACAAATTATTTTTCTAACTAGATGACCCGGTGAACTTCGTACCACGTGAAACAAGATTTCGATTACCGGCTGTTCCTTTGGATTTTTCTTAATTTTCTTTTTTCCTAAACCATCCCAGTATTCAGTCAAACAAAAAAAAAACCATTTCGAGTTTTGCGAGACTAACGCACGGCAATTGATTTTTATATAAGTAGATATACATATACGTAGATAGATAAGATGTATTCTACAGCAAGCATAACAGTCTCAGACTGCTTTATTCACGTTTGTGGCACATTTCAGATTGAGCAGCGAATAAACCACCTGCAGCAACAGCTCAACAACAATGATAATGAACAGGAACATCGGAGCTTAGATAATGGTGATCTTGTAAGTCGCATGTTTACTATTATAATTAATCTTAACATCATCATTGTTATCTATAGTAACGTCTTAAGATATATGTGAATAAACATAATGATTTATTGACAAAATCAGTTTTTTAAACTCGTGCATTTTTTTTTTCATTTTTAAACTCTTAAAGCTACTAAGTACCTGGTCAAATGGAACTAGGACTGAGTTTATACAGAAATTCGCAATAATATCTATTGATATGTGTTTTTCCTCTACTTAGATGTTGTTTTTGCATTAATTAAAATATAAAAACATTGTATATAGATAAACAACGTGAACAACAGTGCAGTGATAGTGCACCCTAACCAGTTGCTACCAGTATTGCCACCACCCACGTCACACACGATTATCGGTGAGTACTCACTACATTATACTACTATTATGTGTACACAGGAAACTGTAATCAGAAAGAATTTCTATTTATCTCTGATTGGATTTTTGTAAGTGTCAATGTCCTTGATTTTTTTAGGTATGTACTTTGTTTGTTTGCTCTTTCACGTCACGTATGCTTCGTGATAAGTATCACGTTTACAAAAAGATCTATTCAAACTTGTTTTGGAATGATGCAAATAGACACCTTCTACCCTCTTTTAGTCACATATGGTTTTGAGAAGATTTTGTCAAACTGTTGTCTTGTTGATGGTACAGGGACACCAATATCAATTAGGTTCTCCTCACGGCTTATAATGATTTGGATATGGGTAATTAGAATGGATGGCGTCTAATGTCTGTTTCAAAATTATCTGAAAGAGTAAGTAGGTAGGTTAAGGGTAATTGGTAATTTGATGATGGCGTCTTTAAATAAGTTGATTCTTCAACTAGAAAAAGTATTTTGCGATTTCTGATTTTCTAGTACTTATTCAAACCTGAGTTGGCCCAATAGAGTTTTTTTGATTCCTTTAAGAAACAGGATCGAATGGCATCAAATTTTTTTTTTGTGAAAACTGCCCATTTTCTTGCTGACTACACACAATAAAATTGATATTATGTTTCAAAAAGTTCAGAACAGTCTCTTAAGACCGTTTTCCTGTAGCTACAAGGGTTAACCTGCCCTTACTGCCCCCAAAAATCCATCCTGTATACTGCTGGCGTACCTATTTTTGATAAATAAAATATTGTATGAATACTTTCCCGTCAGTCTCAGGCAACACATTTCCCTGGCAATCCCTCGTGCCCCTGCTGAGCGGGTCCCCTCCGCCCGCGGGCGCGGGTGGCGTGGCCCCGGCCGCGCCGCCGTCGCCGCGCACGCCGCGCACTCCGCGCACGCCGCACACGCCGCACACGCCGCACACGCCCGCGCCGCTTATCAAGACTGAGGATCAGATTAAAACGGAGGCTACCGGTATGTATTTACAAATGCTGTTTTTGTTGTAAATGAACTTCTGTAGTCCTCTTTTATTGGAATCAGGCATAGAAGTCAGAATAAAAGCAATGGCATTTTTAAATTGCATTAAACGCAGGTGCATTTTTCTAAATGCATAAATAACTTGTCATTTTGACAAAGGCTATAGAAAGCTATCATTCATGTAATTTTGACTGAGTGGGAGATTAAAGGAGTTCTATCAGATCATTATGAATAAGAATTTTTTTGACCCGCATTTGGGACGGGTTAACTGTATGGTAAAAACAAAAAAAAGTTATACAAAGGAAATCAGTTGGGATTTAGTTTGTATAACATTTTTTTCCGCAAAAAATCCAAATAGAAAGGTATAAAAAGACAACATAAACTGAAAAATTAAAAATCCGGTATCACACGTGTTAGAGCATAAATCGAACAGATTACGTGTAACTCCCGATTTTTATTTAATTTAATGTGACGTCACAAAGCTTATAACCAGCAGACGATCAAGACGCTTCCAACGATACCTCATTTGTCAAATTATTATGAGTAGTTTAGAAGTTATGAGGAACAGATAAACATACATACATACCGGTCAAAATAATAACCCTCCTTTTTGTGTTGTGTTTTTTTCGTGTATTAAATAAGGGTTGTTTTGACATGACCAGCGGGTATGCCTTCGAACTATGTCCCAAAAAACATTAAAACTTAAAGCATTTATGTATTCTGTTTGTCAATTTGTAAGACAAACAATGTATTCCAGATCCTCCGATGTGCATGGACGAGGATGACGAGGTGTTTGAGTCTGAAGACTCGGGTGTCGGTGGAGATGACTCCAATAAGAGGCCCTCGCAGAACACGTCTGCGCTTAACTCGCCTGCTACACAGGAAAAGGTAATGTTTTGGATAAAAAAATTATTAAAAACATACTACACAGAATTGGAGGTGCAATAAACAATTTTCTAAAACGTTGCAAACTTAATGGCATTTCACTTTTAACAATATTTGTAACGCAACCAAAAAAATATTTTTTACGAATTAATTTCGGTTGATTAAGATTTTTCCAAAAAAATCGTCCCAGTTAATGTTTTAATGAATGAAATAAGAAATGCAAATTTACTAAAAAATCATAGAGCTATTTAAAAAAAACTATTTGATGGGATTATCGTTGATATATCGCGGGCCCGCCGCTAAAAATGGTTGGGAAACCCTGCCTAACCTCTGAAAGTTTCTTATTCCCTACTATTTTTATCAAATGATTCCGTTCTCTATGATATAAAAGTCAATGTTATCTTCTTTTTATAGAAAGAGCGTCGCATCCGTCGTCCAATGAACGCGTTCATGATATTCTCCAAACGACACCGTCAGATCGTGCATCAAATGCACCCGAACCAGGACAACCGTACGGTCAGCAAGATTCTCGGCGAGTGGTGGTACTCGCTCAAGCCGGAGGAGAAACAGAAGTACAACGAACTTGCTAGCGAGGTTAGTTACTCTTTAAAAAGATCTGCGTTATTTAAATAACATAATATAACCTACGTAACTAACTACTACGCTTTGGAATGGGCAACTAGCTTCATTTTTCTGACTGACTGACCCCTTGACAATTCAAAAGTGCCTGTAATTGGTTTATTTGAAATAAATGCTTTGAGTTTGAGTTTATAATGACAATCGCACAGACCAGGGAAGCATGGTACAAAAGGGAGGAGGCCTATACTCAGCAGTGGGTGGAAGAAGGCTGCTGATGCGGATGTATAAGCTTAATCAGCCTAAAAATGTTCAGACACAGGCCTCCTTTCGGTGATAGGGAGTGGGCCGTAATCTACCACACAGGTCCAGTGTGGGTTGGTGTATGAGAAACAACTTGGAAAAAAAAAATAACAATCAGTATATTCCTTATTTATTACTTTAGGAATGTCCCTTGTGATTGGTTGATAGTGATTGTGTATCTTGGCACATAGTGCCCGTCTGATAAATGAATCATATTTATAGAAGCGATGACCCCGCACCGAACGCTTTAAAAATCGCGTACAGGGTATGGTTTTCAGGCGTATGTTACGCTTAGTTTAGTTTCTGTGCCTTTAAGAGCGTGCATTCAATTTAGCGCAACTCAAAATCTTCACGATCTATCGAATGGTACACACTGCGACACACAACAATGGTTTCTCTGTGTGCGTGAGCGCTGAGCCAAGTACGAATCATTTTGATACTTTTAATTATTTAGGATTTATATAATGTTTTTTTATTTTCTAATTGTTGAAATAAAACAAGCGAAGTTTAAAGTTAGTATTTAATTTTAAAATCGCACAGCTCTGATTGGCATTGAGCGACTTTTTCTTGGGTCGATCATCTCAGGCAACAGACATTTATTATAAAAGTCTAATAATTTCGGTTCCATTTTTGTTGTCCAAAATACGTCGTCTCTAGTTATTTTTGTGGTCTTCACTGCAAATTCTTGTCCTGTCCACACCGCAAACAGACAAACATTTTTTTGACTGAAAATAAATGTTATTTTATTTGAAAAAACTTAAATGTCAAAATTAAAATCTACGTAATATGTACGGTCAACCGAACGTCAGACGTTACACTTAAACTATGAAAATCGCCCTTACTGCTACGACATATAAATGATATTGATTCTCACCTGATGTGGAGCTGACCTTGGATTTGAAAGTACCAGTCGTGGTTGGTATTAACTGACCCATCTATTTTCCAGAACTTAATTTTTTTTTGTATTATGGCCTGTTCAACTTCCATGTTTCGCGCTGAATATGGACATTTCATTTCGACGATCCCTTCTTCGAACAGACCATCAGGTGACGCTCCCAAGAAAAAATATTTTTCGTCTATGAAGAGTCCGCATTTTTGCACGACGATACCTTCTTGCTGCTCCAGTTGTTTGATAGCATTTTTTTCGTTGGACTTTCCATATTCGATGGCTGTCACGCTGTTCAGAGAGTAGGAGTAAACGAGAGACTTCACCAGTGGCGCAGAACTAATATTAGATCGCCTTTTGCAAACCTAAAAAAGTAATAAGTGCGAATAACATCAACATAAATCTTCAAGGATAGTTTTCGTATTTCAGATTAGAAACGTACCTTACTAAACGATGAAGCTGTTAACAGGCATCTTCTTAGCTCTAGCCATAATGCGCTTTCAGCTTGTAAGATTGTGTCTCTTTCTACCTCATGCCGCTTTTCTACCAGACCTTTTAAGTTTTCTAAAAACATTTTTTTTGCAGTTTCAAACTGCTCTGGCGTTAAATCTGGTTTTTGGCATCCCTCGCCATAGTCGTTTCTCTCGTTCAGAAAAACAATTTTTTTTTTGGCGTTGGGTCGATAATTACGGTTGCGGTTTCTTCTATAACGTCTCAACTCCAGCAGCTTAATCGATTTTCTGGGGCTCTTTTCAAAGTTTGTTTTATACAAACTGTACTGCGCTTTACCGGTATTGAATGCTACAACTGCAGCGTGACACCGTGCTGTATAGGAATTTTTCAATGAAAAATTAATACGTTTGCCACCTACGTGCTTTGCAACAATACTGTTGAATTGTTCGGCTCTATTGTTATTCACATTATAAAGTAAGCTTTTTGAGTTGAGTGCAATTTGGATTGTGTGGACCATTAGTTTTCTGAACAGAGTTTTCGCCAAAGGAACCAGATTTTGCTCTTTTTTCTTTTCATCAGAACAATAATAGTCTTGACATGCGCTATGATCACCCAAAATATGCTTTGGGCTGTTAACTATGTCATCCTTTAATTGTATTATTTTATCGGAATTGCTGGTGTTCTGAGCATTGCGAAAGCGAGCTGCAGATCTTACAGCTGTACGAAGTCGAGTAATTCGTTCATGTGTTAATAACTTTCTTTCAGAAAGTGGAATAGACGTATCCTTTTGTAGATGCATAAGTTTGCTACTGTAGTTTCTAAGCAGGTGGTTTGAACATTCAATTTTTTGCACTTGCACATTAGGATACGGCCTGCTTTCCAATATTTTTTTATAGGTGCTTGCATCTCCATCTGCTATAAGAGTTTTATATATCAAGTTATGAGTGGTGACTGAAGTTTTAAATCCCTCAACTATGCTTGTTTGTTCCATACTCGTAGAAGATCCTACATGATTTCTAGTGCATTGATGGATAGGTGGCGACTGTTTTTTTAATACAGAACGGGCGCATACTACACAATATTTATTTTTTACCTTCATAAATAAGACTTTCCCAGTTTTAAATCCTATAATTGCAGCTGCTCCCGATGCTGCGGCATAATTATTTCCATAGGATCTTTTAGACCAGCACGCATCAGCCACAACTGAGATCGCAGGAATTCCGTCAATAATATCTCCACTTTCAATTGCTAGCTCGCTTTCTTCTTTAGCTGCCTGCTTCATACTGGTTTCTGCAGCAACTGCCCACCAATTAGATACGTCACTATGACACTTATTGTAGGTTCTTTGATTTAATTTTGGTAGGTCCATAGCTGTTAATAACTCATTTAAGTTAGTTCGTCCACAGCCAATCAACATTGCGCCAGTCAACGCAGCATGATTTAGAGTCATAACATCGGAGTCATCGGGTGTATTTTCACAAGAATTTATTTTAAATTTTTGGTTGCACATGTTACATTGGAAGTAGATCACCGACTCCAAACCAATAAGCTTCTCTCTTATAATTTGCAAGTTGGTTATTGAACAACCTAAACCCGGATTGTGATCGGATAATATTTTCATTTGGTCAAAAAAGTGATTGAAGTCAATAATTCTTCGACCTTCAATTCGAAATGGTAAACTGGTTGAAACATTTGGTTCCACACTCTAAAACAAATATAAAATAGGTTATACATAAGGCTTACTGGAAAACAGATACTGTGTCATATTGTTTTAATAGTTGTTTAACAACGATCCTAACATTATTATCAATTAATGATACTTACAAATTCGAATTCTTCAATATCGTTCAATTCCTCTTCAGTACTCTCCGTCCTATTTTCCGGTATTACGAGATCTTCTATTAATGATGAGAAGATATCCTAAAACAAAGTATAAGGTTAGGTCGGGGAACTCAATATTATATTGCATGCATTACATAGCAATACCAGACAAAAATTTCAATTAGCTAGCAATTATTACTTACATGACCTGTATCATCATATTCATCATAGTTTAATTCATCATTGGATTTACTTGACTGTTCTTCAGTTGAATTTTTTTTTGGTCTGAAAAAATAAACCTACTCGTAAACTCGGATTCAAAATGTTTTTTATTCCAGAAGACCTAATTACAGACGCTTTTGAATAGTCGAAAATAAGTACATATCATGCGGGCGGAAGCCGCAAGTGGAAGCTAATAATTCTAACATAAATATCCCAACCTTTTAGCTCTTGCCTTAGCCATATTTTCTAAATTTTTGCGTTTTGTCTTTCCTTTAAATATCTTCGTTTTATTTCCCATTCCGTCTGAAACATAATTTTGTTGTTACTATTAAAATAATGTCATTCATCAAAAAAATATAGGCCGCCAATAACCAATAAAAATAAAAGTATAAAAACTAAAACCCAACTACGGCAAAAAAACTAAAAAGGTATAAACAAGTCATCTCAAAGACAAATTAAAACTCCGGAGTCACACGTGTTAGGGGATAAATCGAATAGATTACGTGTGACTCCGGATTTTTAATTTGTCTGTCTGTCATGACTTGTTTATACCTTTTTAGTTTTTTTGCCGTCGTTGGGTTTTAGTTTTTATACTTTTATTTTTATTTAAATTATTTTGGGGTAATAATATATACATATATATTTGAGATGTGCTAATTAAGCCCTTTCATTTGATACCCAACATGGCACCATTAAAAAAACTTATTTTTTAAGTTCATGACTTTTTGTCCTCTAGAGGGCGCCATTTTCAATTTAATGTGACGTCACATAGCCTATAACCAGCGGACGACCGAGACGCTTCCAACGATACCCCATTTGTCAAATTATGACTAGTAGTTTAGAAGTTATGAGGGAACAAATGAACATTACATACATACATACATACATACATATATACATACTTACATACATACATACATACATACATACCGGTCAAAATCATAACCCTCCTTTTTGCTTCGCCGTAGTCGGGTAAAAAAACGATACACACGACGAAAAATGTGAACATTTTCGCAGCCGCCATCTTGGATTTTCATTATGGCCAAATTAAAAAAAAAAACAAATTAGAATATAGTCGCAAGTATGAACGCGTTTTTGCCTGACGATTTCTGCTAGTTTACGCCTAAGTTAAAGAAACTCGTTCCAAAATTTCAATTACCCTAATCTCTAAAGAAGTTTTCACCTCAAAAAATACTTACCAAAGTACTTACGATCACACTATGAAATCTTATCGGTCATAAAAAATAAAATATTTTACTTACCAAAGTATTAAGATTTGATGATTACACTATAAGCTTGTACTATCCTTGTATAAGCACGGCAAAGGTCAACACGGGTCAGGCGGAGCGCTGAGCGACGTGTCCTCTCTCTAGAAGCGCTCGCGGCCGACTGAATTCAATCGATTCGCACGCAGAGTTTTATAGTAGTTTTAAAATATTTATAGAAAAATAATTGAGATAATTTTGTTGAAATTTTAAATTGTAAATTATAAAGAAGAAGTTCTTCTATTACAGTAAATATTAATTATATTCAATTAAATAAGATATATTGGTAAAAAGAATCATTTTCTCAACTGTAATTTACGAAAAAATTCACATTGTTTGGATTTTAATTCCATAAGTATGGAGTCTAAAACAAAAAATCTGTTTAACTAACTATTTCCTTAAGGATCTTAGCAGTTAGTTTAAAAAAATTGTTTGGCATATATGTCAGTAATTTCAGATATTTTTAGCTTCGAAATTGACACTGAAAGTGAAATCAAGAAAACTCCTGTTTAGTTATATTGATGGTATTCACAAACAATCTATTAATCGAAAAAACGGTCTAACTAACAAAATAGACAACAATATTTCCTAAAATTGTTATTAATTGATATGTTTGTAAGATAAGTAGTTGATGCATAATCTGGTTTGAAAAATCACGTTTTTGAGCCAAAAAGCGCTCGGACCGCGCATACGCTCTTAAACTGGACAATGGTGCCGATTCCCTTGTTCACAAACTAAACTAAAGTTAAGTTCAGTGCATCTTTTTCTTTCTATTTCATTAAGAAAAGGACAGAAGATATATTTTAGTTTAGTCCTGTCAAATTAATCAGCCCCGGACGTAAATTGACGTAATTTTAGTAGGCAAGTTTTTAATCACGTCTAAACTTGTATGGAGTAGTGACAGGACAGGACTAAACTAAAATGTATGTTCTGTCCTTTTCTTAATGAAATAGAAAGAAAAAGATGCAAATTTTGTTTAGTTTGTGAACAAGGGAATCGGCACCATTAGCAAGTCCACCTACACCACCCACACGTCTGTTCATGACAATACATAACATTTGTGTAGTGTTCGTTTTATTGCCGTTATCATGTTCACATGTTCAAGCTTACCTTCCAATACCCTACTTATTTATTGTGTATTTGTGTATTGTACGATCTCATTGTGTAGTTACTCATTACATACAAAACCGTTTACAATACAAATGAGTGTTGTATACACGTAACATTGTAATGTAAATTACGAGAATACCCGCGAAATTCCGCGGTTTTTTTTTAGATTTTTGTTTCATATTCTTTATGGCACCTCTTTAGGTCATGAGCTATCTGAATATCAAAAAATATTTGGCCTAGGTATTAAAAGGGAGACCTGAAAATTGATTCGCTGTTACAATGTTTAACAGATATGTTGTATTAAAATAGTGTTCTTTTATCCCCAGGTCAAAGAAGCCCACTTCAAAGCTCATCCCGAATGGAAGTGGTGCAACAAAGACCGTAGGAAGTCTTCCAGTAGCAAAGATCCTACTGGATCTATGCCACAGGTAACAACGACAGAAATTGAACCTTATTGTATTGTCAAAAAAGCACCAAGAAATGAAACAAATATTAATTTCAACCTTATTGTTATGTCAAAAAAATCACCGAGTAATGAAAGTAATATTGATTATAAAAGGCACTAGTCAGTATTAACTGTTTTGCTTCACCAGTCTCAAGCATGAATTTGTAATTGTTACTGTCTCCCAAATTAACAACGTTATCTCTAATAGCAGCCTGGAGTCTGAATTTCTGCCCGGTTGATGGCAATAGGCTCGCCTCCTATATTACATGGGACTTAACTGGTGAAATGTGGCGTGTACTATAGGGACACTCTGCCTAACCCTTCGGGGGTTACAGGCGGTATGTTATGTATGCAAAAATATAGAACATGAAGATACTACATGACCAAAAGCATACTGGTTGAACTTCTTTCCAACCAAGTGCCCTAACTTTGTAATTGTGTTTGAGCCGTGTTTATTATTGTTTTTACTTTTAAATTAATTTCGCACCATGTTGGTTTATTTACAGAGTCCTCGAACACCATCGGAGGTCGTTACCAGCGGTTCTCTTACTATCAACTCGGACTTGCCGGTACCGGTAGCTTCGTACAACCATATTGGATCACCACACCTTAGTGACGATGAGCAAATGGTATGTTTACTCACCTATTTAATACCCTCCTGTGCGTTACGTCTTACTTTAGTTTATTTTAGCGTACTGTGAAGTATTTGCTCACCATCCATAGGTTAGAAGTATGTGGAATGCAAATTTGAAACACATTATTTATTTTTAATGTGACATTATACAGACAGGATATCGACGCAGGTCAATTTCAATGGCCTTTCTCACAGCACATGATCTGTTTGGGATTATTTTTGAAATGCACCTATTTGGCGCGGCCGTAAGGCACATAATCATATGTTTTTTATTTTATATTAGTTTTAATTTTGTTCAAACGAGTGTATTGCATTCTAAGCCAAATAAACATTTTCCTTTCTTATCTGAGCGAATAGCCCATTGAGCTATGTACGTTATTGATTTCCCCATGATCTCGTATGACCTCCTGATTTACAGTCTTTACTATACTGTTATCATTGATCTAATTGTCATACAGCCATATATGTTACAGCCATCGCAAACATTAGAAGAACCACCAGCTGCAGTACAAAGCATAGAGATCGACTTGAAATGTGGAGAGAAGGTGACAGATTCGGACTCTGAAGGATTGGACACTCGAGATTACTTGCCGTCGCACCACGACCACACTAGAAGGCCTAAACCTATTAAAGCTAGGTAAGTTTAGTTGATATGTTTATTTTATTCACATACAATACATAAACTTTTTGTTATTGAATCAGTACTGGCAGATTAGCTCTTAAAAAGAAACAATTTAACCTCTTTATTATATTCCGTTTGAATATCGAGATAAAAATAATTCTATGTCCTAACCCAGGTCATGGTCTACCCATATGGCACATTTTATCCAAATCCGTTCAGCCGTTTTAGCGTGAAAACGTAATAAACAAGCAAACAAACTCACTTTCGCATTTATATTGTTAGGATTAGTTTAGGTTGTTTGAACGTGCCTACCTACATATTATAATCTTATAAGACGAAGTTGTCTAGTCTCCAAGACACAAGGAATCCTAGTGCGGAGGCTATTACTACTTGAATTTGTCATGCCCTCTTTGAATACCTAAAGTTTGTATTATATCTTAAATTGTAAAGATACATAGCGTCAAAGTAAGTAAAATGGAATTTACGTGTTTTTTGCATTTTCAGGGCTGGTTCGTCGGACAATCTTCACGGCGGCATAACTGCGTCCAGTCCAGGGGGACCTAAAGGTTTCCAGCCGACTGGCGGCGCCTTCAAGTCTACTCATGCTGATACTAGTAAGTAATACACACTTATACACACACAAGCTAAACACTGGCTGTGTTTAGCTCTTTAAGATGGTGCATCCTAAAAGTTGGCAACGTCGTAAATAGCTGTCAAATATTTACCTGTTTCGATTAATTTGGAAATAATACTGTATGGAAATAAGAAATGTGGCTAACCAATTGACTAGAATATTAATAATGAATTGCAATTATAACATTGAATTTGATGTTGTACCCGTTTTAGGTGAAAAAAAGGCATTTGGAAAGTTACCAAATACTTTTTTAACATCTAAAACTAACTATTCGGTGTTACGATATTAATTATTGCATTTCATAATCAATATTCTAGTTCGCTAGTTAGCCACATTTTTTATTTCCATACAGAAATATTATCAAATTAATCAAAACAGCGAAATATTTGACATCTATTTGCGACGTTGCCAACTTTCAGAATAAACCCTCTTAACAAGCTGGTATATAAAAAAAAAGTCAATTCATTTACATAATATGTGTATACAATTCATCTATACAAGCTACTGTCAAGGGCAAGTTGAAGTTACAATCGCAAGTTCAAGCAAAAGTGGTAAAAAAAAATACATTCCAGATGCTTTCAAAAATATTTATGATTCAATTTGTACTTATTCTTATCATTATTTCCAGGCGAAAACCACAGACAATGGACAGCCTTCACTCAGATCAACAAGCCGATGCTCTCAAACCAGGTCCCAAGTTCTCCTCATCCGACTTCCATAGCATCCAGTACACAAAGCCTTACTCACAGCGTGCAAGGCATATCTCTTAGCACGCCCAACCTGTCCACTCAGGCCGCGTTGGACAACGCTATAGCGTCCATTATGAATTCGCCCACTTCTACGTGCGGCGTTCAGGTAATAATAATAATAGTTTATTTGCTGAGAGATGTCATTCATACTCACATTAATTGTGGATAACTCCTTCTGGCTCGTTCTTATAGGCACACAACAAGTACCGGCTGTCATTAAAAAAATTCAAGTTACTTTGGATAGTCAAAAACTCTGCTAACGATTTATCAAGGTAGTTTCAAAATTATCGTGTTAAAAATTAAGGGTCGAGTAAGTATTTGTCTAAATATGTATTTATTTATTCATTTAATTTTTATAAACTTTAGGGAAACCTACAGCCAGTACAGCCCGGTGCAAAGTTTATAGCCGCTCGGAACGTGAGGCGAGTCGCTGCGCAGTAACAAATTGAATGTACGTGTGGTGTGAGGGCCACTTTTTCAAAACACTTTGAAAATGAGCTCAGGATTTTTGTGTGTCATCGGGGGTGAGGGGTGCGGTACTGCGCAGCGAGTAGCGCACTTCAGAGCCGCCATAAAGTTTGACGCGTACTATACATTTGAGTATGCAGTAACATCATGTAGAAGATAGCCAATTACAAGTTAATTTACATAGTTGGAACATGAATGCACTTAATTATGAGAAACTTAAATATGAGAAGCTTAAACATAGCTTAAATATGAAAAACAAAAATATTCGTAATAATCAAAAATGGCCCTATTGAAATACGTGCTAATTTTTTAGGGTTGTTTTCATTTATTTAACATAACATTATAATCTCTGTTCTTGAACAGGTCATTTCAAGCGGCATGTCCAACACAATCCCAACGCCGACGTCGACACCGCTTACATCGACTCCTCTCAGTAACCCCGTGCTCAAGAGTTTCACCTTCGTCAAGAGGAGTATTGGTGATAATTCGCCTGGTGAGTAAGCATTTATTAAAAAAACTACAACGCCCAACTGCCGCTGGTAGTATACTTACTTGAAATGAGGTGTTTAGAAAATCTTGTAGCATGCAGTAGCACAGGAGTTGTTGGGGGGGGCCACAACTCCTGTGCCTGCTCCCATAAGCACAATGTTTTGCGTGAGTTACATTGCGCACTGTCGACCGTAAACAGCGATTTTTCACATTAAAAAAAATCGTTTGCCCGCAATAATTCTGCTCGATGTAGCTTGATTTAGTGTACAGAATTCGTAGTTAACGGCTATGTGATGGGTCTTTTGATGCCCTGTATAGATATAATATACTATTACATAGATAAGATTTTTTATTTGGATGAAAGTATCTGTGCGTGTGGAGCAATTTAGGGAGGCCTACGCCGTAGAGGCGATGCTACGAATAGCGATGGCAAATGCTAGTAATAGAAAGGAAAAGAAGGAAGTAATTTATTGAGAAGAAAAGTTAATGATTTCTTTTAGAAGTATTTGAAATATTTTAACCTATTAATATACCTAATGCCTTTTAAAATGCCCTTTATTCCACTACTTAATTTTAAGTAGTGGAAGAAGGACATTAAAAAAAAAAAAAATAGATACTTTATTGTAGACCAAAATTGTTACACAGTTAAGTTCCTAATGTTGTTGTTTCACCAGGTCCTGGTCCCCTCACCCTCTCCCTGGACGCGTCAGGTAACCTGCTGCTGAAGCCGAGCCAAGCGTCCTTGAGTCCCGCCTCGGAGCAGTCGATGCACTGCGTTCACCTGCAGAGACTGTATGTGCCGACCTTCAATACTGGTGAGTGTACATCGGGTTTATATACAAAGCACTACACTAAGCTCTAGGCCGAGGTGAATTATGGTCCAATCCCTATCACATGAAGAGGAGGCCTGTCAAAATGAAATGTCAAAGTTAAAATAAAATGCTGTTTACAAGACGGATTTTAATTTAAATGATGATCTTCATAATAACCACCTCATAAATATCACATACGCGGTAGCAGGGATCGGGCTACCTTTCTTCTAGAGATAATTTTAAATTATAATACTCAACATTCAACAAGCAAAGGTGGGTTCTTGTTTCATCCCTTTTTCAAAACAGGCCTTGAACCTCTTTGCCTTAAACTAAATACGGAAGCAGCAATGAGACAAATAAAATGATACGTTTTGCCGGCAGCCAAGTCACACGGTTTTACCGCGTGCATGCTGTTCTCACTCTCTGCAAGCGTGTCTTATAGAATTTGCTAGACCATTTTGCCATCAATAGCCGACCAGGGTGCAGCTGCATTTAGTTATTGTTGAAAAGCGTGTATGAATTGAATTTTTCCTCAATATATTCACATTTGCATTACTTCAAAACTTTTGTCTTGTTTTAACAGTAGAAATATTATAATTTGTCCATGACTATTGCTGTATTGTCCACAGAAGTAGAGACACCCAAGAACAATAACCAAAGCGTGCTGAACGTGCAAGGCGGACAATCTGTGATAGTATCTCAAAGTAACAACAATACTGCGCCTAAAACTACCACGTGAGTATTTTCTATATAATTATTTATATGGTATATATTTTATCCTGTTCGTGGTCACATGTAATTTATTTATGTATAAGTACTGTGTTATGTTAATCGTTTTGTAATTCTACTTGCTCTAACTCCACGTTAACTTGACGCTCAGCCTATCGATTCGCCCCTAGTAACACACAGGCAGCTGAAGGAACACGGTTGAGTGTCAAATCAACTGAAATAACAACAGCCATTGAACTCACTTTACCTGAGTTTGACATTCTGTTAGGTAATTTTCGTGTTGATTAGCCTTTTAGAAACCTGATGTTACACTTACTTTTACGCTTTATCCTTATCAGGCAATGGGAGACTCCTGTGGAAGAGGCTCGTCCATTCCCGTTAGCACCGACGCCTGCGCAGCTCGGCAAAGCACCGCTACAGAAGAGACTTAGTCGAGGTAAGCCAATATTATCTCCAAAGAATGAAGTTCACCATAATACTTTTAAATTAGCACGATACTTGCCTTTTACTTCCCTGTCGAAACTTGTACAATAATGCTCTTTAATCTGTGCCAATTAAATGTATTTTCTTTCTTTCTTCTTTCTTTATCACATGGTATTTTCTATTTTAACCTTGTGTAATTGACCACTTAACTGGTTTACATCTTTTGACAAAAAATCCCAGTAAATTGCAACTTGACTATGGTTGAACCGTCTTATTTTTTCATTGGTATTGAAAGCAAAATAGACCTTGACATTCTGTAACGTGCAAGTGATATTCAACCTAGAAGATGTTGCTGTTGTGACTATATAGAGTCAAATTAAATTAGCTAGTGTAACTCCGCAGACTTGATGGATATTGAAACCTAATGACGAAAAAACAAAAAAAATATGTAAACTCTTAATTTCCAGTAGCTACAGCTGCCTACGGAGTCAACGGCTGCTGGTAGTATAGTTACTTGATGTTATGAGTTACGAAAATCTTCAGTTTTTGTTTTTTTGTCATATTTCAATATCCACCACACCTGCGGAGTTTCGCTAGCTAATTTATTTGAACCGTTTTTTTATGATTCATATCTTTTTTTAATAGCTGGCTCATTAGAAATATCGGGAAAAAGAATAACCATCCAGCCAGGTAATATGCCTGACAGTCTGATACATATAGCTGAACAAGGATCTTTTGGCGCGTGGCCAAAATCGGAACTAACGTTGCCATCTTGTTTTTTCAATACATTTCACAAATGTTAACCACATTATGTTTACCAACAGCGCCCCCCCGTCAACGTGATTCAAGCGCCGAAAGATCCTTGTAGCACTGCATGATCCATGTTCAATCCAAATATCGGTATCCTAATACCACCTTTTCATCAGGAACATCTACCGGCTCCACAGGCAGCAACGAGCCAGCTACTTCTACCAGCTGCAGCATCAACAATCCTCGATCTGAGGCATCGCTGAACAACGGAGCCCTAAGTTCGGACGACGCAACCTCGCCCAAACAATACAACGACCTGCCCAGCCCCTCACACAAGAAAGCTCTGTTCAAGAAACGCAACGAGGACGGACGAGACAAGTATGTATTAACAACTAGTTTATCTTCCAAAAAGTTTAGAAGTGCTTGGTAATAATCCTACTTATACAGCGTGCATCAGAAGGGTGTGACAACGTTATTTTATGATTTCATCCCGAGTAGATACAAAAAAAGAATTATTTTCATCTTATCATGGATGTTGATTAAAAAAATTTCGTGTACAACAATCTTACCAACTTATTCTAACTTATTGTTCTTGTTCTACAGAGTACTGGAGACGGTGAATTTCGAGCAGAAGTTCAGCACTTTACCTCAGTTCAAGCCCGAGGCCTGCAGCCCTAGCGCCATGGTCGTGCCGCGCAGTCCGCAGCTGTACATGAGGAAGAAACATACCAAAATGGGTATGTTAACCACTGCCTCTCTACTTTAGATCATCAAAAACAATTTTCAATATAGAATCTCAAGTAATTAACAAACTCAATGTATGACGAAAGTTTAAATACATGACAAAATTTATTTAGGACCTTTATGGAATTAATGTAATTAACTATCTGAAATAGCTAAGACAGCATTTATGGCGCCACTTAGACACCAGGTAAACTAAGCAAACTGGCAAAGAAAGGCGCGCTGCAACATTTGTAATTTTTCGGCTTAGTTTCATCCAAAAATATATTACATTATATGTTTCTACAATATATATACTTCTAAAATATTTGTTTGAGTGATATTGAACTATGTACAATATACTTTTAAAAGTAAATAGCTGAAAAAATACTCTGTAGTTACAAATTATTCCTGACCAACGGCTGGCAATAAAATAATAATCCGATGATGTAAACAAACGTAGTAAAATGAGCTTGAATGTGCGGTAAAAAAAAAACCGTAGATAATGAATAACATTTTTGTAATAACAATAGAAGACAAAATAGAACTAAACTTCATGTTTTCCTGTTTACATCATTTATTTATTCCCGAATAACTTTATTTTTTATTTATGTTATTAATTAATGCGATACTACGGTCTCTTAAAATAGTTATAATGATTCTAAATCATTAGGAATTATCTTGTGCAACGCAACGGGAGAAATTGGCAGTAAGTTTATTGAGTTATTATCTTATCTGGTCTAATCCCTCTAATTATCCTTTTCTCGCGCTAACTGTTAGTAAAAGATAACGTTCCTCTAACTGTAGTTGCTGGACAAGAGAATCTCCATCCAGTCTTGGCACTCAAAAAGTTACTTCTGATCTACTTGCTTTTATTTTAACATTTTGTTCATTGTCCACAGAGGAAGAAAACACAGTGGTGACTCCGCAGCTAGAGCCAGAAGTTATGAACGGCAATGGGATGCCGACGCCGCATTCTTACGGCACCCCACACACGACGACAAACAAACTCGTCGGAAACACTTTCTTTGGACCTGACTTCAATCTAGATACTTATAGAGGTATGTGGTATTAGTTTTGAGTCTAATTTTAAGTTTTGTCTGTGTCTGTATCGATGATATCCGCAAATAATAAGTTACGTCATAGCAACCATATTCGATTATAATTTTAGTAACAGAAACCATTAAAATAAAATTGTGCACTTTCTGGCCGCTATTTTGGATTTATGACGCAAGCTATAATAGTTAGGTATTTATGTAACTGTTGTATAATAAGGGGTATTAAAACACGAATGTGAGTTTATTTTTGTCTTGTGGATAATAGTATTACATGAGAGTTTTAATACCTAATTATGTACAGTTGCATACAAGGTTTTATCTAAACCCATGATATGAATTCTCTATAAAAGTTTCTGAAATAGTTAGCTTATTGCCAACATTAAAGCATTTGCAGTAACAAAAATAAGGCAGTTGACTGATGTAGCCACAGCTAGGTTAGTATACTTTGCTTATTTCCACAGTATTATGTCTTATGGCGTTCTGCTGTGGGGATCGGCAGCTGATGTAGACTCAATTTTTATATTACAAAAGAGAGCAATCCGCGCGATCTATAGAATGGGTCCTCGTGAGTCCCTTAGAAACAAATTCAAAGAAGTTGATGTACTAACTCTGCCTTCTCTTTATATCTTAGAAAGTATTTTGTATGTTCGCAAAAACTTAGGACTTTTCAAAATTAGAAGTGATTTCCATAATATAAATACACGTAGTAAACATGAAATTGTGATACCTAAATTTAGATTAACTAAAACTAGCAAGTCATTCCTTATAAACAGTATTCGCTTTTATAACAAGTTGCCAAAGTCGGTTACAGAACTTAACGATGGAAAGTTCAAAACCCACATAAAACGTGTCCTTATCAAAAAAGCATATTACAAGATTAAAGACTACGTTGATGACAAGGAAGTTTGGCAATAATTCCTTCTGCACATGTGGCCTCCCTGGTACCTCATTAACGGCATAATTATGTAAATGTCTATTAACTGCTCCCAAATTACGATATGTATTTTATTTTACTTTTTTATTTAGGTACTACTTTGATGTAGTTTCATTATTTGACATTATATGCCTACAATTCAAATTTCATTTTAAAGTAGGGTTCTCATTCGGATTGGTTAAAGTTGTAGTGACAACCATTTGGGTTAAATTGGTTTTTATTATTTTATTCGACCTTTATATAGATTCCTTTATATTTTGTGAATGTGAGAACGTTGTAGGCACAACAGACTGTCGATTTGCAGACTATTTTCTATTTTTTTAAGTATCTTGTTGACAGGCCTACGCTGTCCTCGCATACCTATTCAAACTGTACATTTTTTAAAGCATTGTAAAACCCATTTATTTTTAAAAGAGTAACCGTGGAGTTTCTTGCCGGCTCTTCTCCATAGGAAACGACCAATTGGAACCGTGCACCTAGATTCTGACGTTTCATAAGTGCCCATGTAGGTTTATGTGAAATAAAATATTTTGATTTGATTTGATTTGAAAGCGACCATAGCCCGTGGCCCTCGCGCGCATGACGGAGCGTATTTTGGAAAATGTGTGACATGTGTCGGCGTGGGGGTCAGCAGGTGACCGGGTAGAACCTTGCTCCTAGCCTCTGACGTTTCATAAGTGCCCATGTAGGTTTATGTGAAATAAAATATTTGGATTTGATTTGATTAGTGTCGGAGGGCGCGGAGGAGATGTCGCCGCGCACGCCGGTGTCGGGCGCGCGCGGCGAGGCGGGACATCGCCGCGTGCTGGAGGCGCGGCGCCACCTCGTGCTGAAGCTGTTCCAGGAGCACGGCATGTTCCCCACCACGCAGGCCACCACGCACTTCCAGGTCACTAGCCAAACTATATATTGCTTTCTAAACGTTTTGTACCCTTCACAGGTCGAACAGTTAGACATTCAACATTTACACTTTATAGAGTTTTGAAACGAGGCAGTAAGGGCAGGTACCTTAACCGTTGTAACTACAGGAAAACGTTCTTATGAGATAGTCCATAATAAAAAATAAAAAAACTAATTGCATTCACAGATCTTGGAAAATGATTTTCAGGTCGAAAAACTGTAGCTCTCACGTTTAATTTTTATAATTCCAATCAATTCTGTAAAAAAAAAAACATGTTTTAACTTGTTATCTGTTGTTGGTTTAGGCAACCCACATGGACATTTTCCCGACAAAGATGGCTCTACAATTAAAGATTCGCGAAGTGCGACAGAAACTGATGGCTCAGTCGAATCTTACGCCCCATTCCGAAGTGAATACCCCTACTAGTAAGTATTACTATAGTGTACAAAATTATAATCATTCTTTCCACAATTACATAGGTATATTACAAAATGATAAAAACTAAGGAAAAAAGTAATTAAAATACTTGTTCTGAATACACTCTCTATAATTTTTATAATGATACCTTTCAATGGTTATTTAGAAGACATTGTTTTAAGCAGTAGGATCGTCATTTGTACGGATCTTAGAGCAAAATTCACATATCGCACTTTGAATTTACTTACCTAAGTAAACTTAGCGTTTCATACAAACATTAACCATAATCTTTCGTGCTTGCTAAACCCATTAGCCTCACAACATGTTGTTTTCAAAACAAAATATAAATTTTATTTCAGTAAATTCTCCAATCGCGTCCGCGACCATGCAGCCGACGTCGACGGCCAGTTAGCGATGCGGATACACAATCTCCATCATTGTGCGGGAGTAGTAGTAGAACCACGGGACATCTAGCCGTTGACAGCAGACATATACAGACACACATGTGCGCTCATTATAACATGTCCTGGCACGCGATTGGTAGCACTGTTCTGTCAGCTACCATTTGAAAACAATCTTGACAAGCAATAGTGCCAACATGATGGCAAGGAATAAGTTATAGTGTAGTGGATAGTGTGTAGAAGGATCTTTTGGCGCCTGAATGACATTGACAGGGGGCGTTGTTAGTAAACATTTGTGAAATTCACATAAAAAGAGTGCGTTAGTTCCGATTTTAGCCATGCGCCAAAAACAATTTTAGCGTTGTACTTTGTCTTACAACTTACATAAACATGGTTCAACAACTCAACATTTATGGTAATGCTAGCAAGAAAAAATCGTTCAGTACCCAACCCAACCTCATCACACACATCGAAGCCCCCTATCGCCCTTCAAAGATATGAACATTTGTACATACATTAAATTGTATGGTGAGCCATACGTCGAAGATAATATATATTTTATATTATCTTCAAAGTAGGTGACGAGCTTTAATAAGGTACACCGAGATAAAGTAAAAGTTCGGCTTTGTAGAGAAAGAAAGAAAAATGCGTTTGTTGGCATTAGAGCAAAAAATACACCTTAAAAATATAAAAACAGAAAACAATGATTATAATGCCAAAAGGGCCTCAGCTCAGTATAATATCAGATAAAAACACAAGGTGTGCCACCTGACGCTGCTCCTGGCGATTTTCAGCTGCAACCCACCGATTGAGCGTTGTCTCTGTCGGTCTTGCACGTGTCTGACAGTCTCTTTCTAAAGCTCGTTGGGCAATATTATGAGTCTATACTCAAGCTCAACTCAGCTCAAATTCACTCTTTATCTCGCTTGCACATTACTGCTCGCGGATTGAGGGAGCTGAGCGGCGAGAAGGCTCCAAGGCGCCAATAGTAATTTCTTTTTACGGTAAAAATAATGCTAATAAAAATAAAAATAAACTACTATTTGCATTATATTTAGTTCAGAAGGCCAATTCTCGTACTTAAAAAACGTTCACATTCAAGTCGCAATCTGTCAAACTTGTCAAAAATGTTGGTATATTGATTGTATTTATGACAGATTACGAATGAGATGAGAATGCGAACGTTCTTAAAACTACGGGAATAGCCCCTCTGTTATTATGCAAAGTTTCATGATCTAATTTGAAGTATTTTTGAGGTAACTTCTTTCAGGCAATTTCTGTGTGTTTTCGACAAACATACTACTTATCATTAATCCTCAACTTTACCATATATTTATTTAAAAATTAATTAATGCTACAGTATTAACTATAAAACGGAGGATCATGCTAATCAATTTGAGGTATTGTAGACTCTGAAATAATGGTACTTGTACACATGTCTCACATACAAATGGGTCAGGTATTTTCAGCAAGTAAATGTGACCTAAACCTAGTTTTCAGCGTGTTTAAAGATTCTTTGAGCTTCCATACCAAATGGTAACAAAATGAACTGAACAGTTACACTGGCAACGGCTAAATATCCACGTGTTCTCAATGATGGAAACGAAACGCGAAAAGTTTCAAGACAATTGATCATAAATGCAGAAGCATTTAATACAGTGATTAGATTAATGTATAGCTACTCGTTTATAGTATTTTATTATTATTCAGAAATACTTTTTTAATTAATAAAAGTTGAAAAAATCATAAAAATTAATTGGTAATGTTAAGTCCGTGAGAATTGGCGATGCATGGTCTAATTGATTCGTTGATTTGAATTGTATGTTTAAAGTAGTTTTATCTGAAAAATAACAGTGGTACTAATGGTTTGTTCCCTTTTCCAATACTTAGTATATTTTGATCTTAACTAATATTGATTCCTCTATATTATATACGCACTAAGTAGCCAGGCTGTAGCAGCTAATCTGACTTACGTGGCCGGCTGCCCAGTGCGACTTCCGTATAAGTGAGTAAAGGCAGTCAAATGGTTATGAGATATTCATATCTATAGTGTTTTACATTACAAGTAATACAAAAAAAGCAAAAAATCACAAAAAAAACCGACTTCTTTCTTCTGAGGATCCTTTAATATCAGATTGTATGAAACAGTTTTTAGAGTTTGAAAGTTTCAAATTAATGACATTTGAGCACCCTCAGATGAAAAGAAACATATCTATATTCGCTTTTAATTGGTTATTTAACTAATAGATCATTTATTTCATTGTTTAAAGCACATCGTCATTATGGGCACGATCTCAATTCTTATTTGTATATTTGTATTTAAGTACTTTTGTTGGTGAGTGTTGTATGGCTGAAATCTGTGTTGTTGCAAAACCACTTATTAACTAAGATGGGAAAATTACATCGAAAATAACCCTTCTGCTAGACATTAATACCAAAAGAAAGTATAGAAGATTTCATATCCTGTAATTGACTTTATTTTGTTTTCAAAATGCTCAAAAGTTTGTTTCAATTCTCTCGGTATTGTCTTTCAATTTTATCCTTTGATTTAACTCTGAAGTTAATATATAAATAATATAACACCCATTATGGGCAAATGCCAATAATTTTATAGAACTGACCAGTTGAATTTCGTTGCAATATTTTAGAGAATTATATATTTGCAATTGATATATTAGCTGATATAGTATATTTACTCCAGATTTCTGTGTTTATCGAGAGGTATTGTTTATTTAAATGTTGCCATCACTCAATTAAATATTGAGCGAGTTGCGTGTAAGAATGTCTTATGGAAGTTCATTTGTAGTTGCGAAGCGATTAAGTGATAAATGGGGTCTCTATTTATCAATCAATAATATTCAACTGGTGAAATAGGAATCTTTTTCATTTGCAATGATTGAATGCTAATTTATTGTGAACAATTTTAACAACTGAGATTATGATTAATGGTAACTATCAGTGAGCCGAGCTATATGTCATTGATAAATGCATTTACAAAAACAGACACTGAGGTGTTTTTTTTAAATCATAAATGGTGAATATTGAAACTATCCAAGATAGTGTAATGTTGTACGAATATAGAGACCTGAATAAGTGATATGTCTACTGTAACACATAATGAGTGACGCGAGAGTTATATGAACATGTCGAGTGAGGTCGAAGCAAGGAACTTTGGTGCGAACATTTTCACAATCGTTTAAGTCTCTATTATTTTGTATTGTTTTCTATTTATGTTGTGATGTTGGTCTTCCAAGTGTTTCAAATTATTTCATTTTATTAGATTAATATCTACTTATTTAATTATTTTTAATAATGTACGTTGTACAGTGATTTATCAAGCGAGTTGTCGATTGTTATGTATGCCGTGTTTGGATGAATCGTGACGAGTGACACAAATTGTAAACATTTTAATAATTATTACTCTTTCTCTCAGTAAGCGGTCGACGTAGCGATCCATTTTAAAACATACTGCTATGGTTTACAAAAATAGCTCAAATCAGTAACGACACTAGATAAATCAATATTTATACAATATAATAATCTCATTGTAAATATTAGTTGTATTGTATACTAGCACTAAGTATTCCTGGCTCTCAAAGTAATTAAGGTTTTATTTAGATAATACTAATTATATTATAGATAAAAAGATAAATATATAATTTATACATGTGAAATTTCGGCCAATACAAATGTTATGTATATCAAAATTGTATTTTTTAAATGATCTCTTCGGCGTTAATAGTATTTAGATAATTGCTTTAGGAGTCCGGAAGTGAAATGAATTTATTAAAAGTATAAAACTTAAGAGATATTTTCGCACGGTTAAATATTGTATCTCGATAGGCAAGTAGACGGGGCCGGTACCAAAACTCGACAGTTTGTTCTATTCAAATGTCCCTCTTGTCATACATCTAAATTACCTCTAACATGATTGTGTATCTTATCGATTTGTTCTTGTAGTATTCAAGCTGCCAATATGAAACTAACGGGATTTGGTACGCAACCCCGCGTAGTCAATTCATCATAATCGTCATTGTTGTCATACATTTTAACTCATAAATAAATAATAGAACTGTTGTTACCAGTTAGTAGTAATATACACATGTGTTTTCGTCCCTAATTTGAATTAGTTATTCGACCTAGACGCTGTTTCGTGTCACATGTACTTAGTGACCATTGTACTTTATGTTAACGTTCAGGAAAGCAGGGTAATTAATTCAAAGTAAGGGCAAGCTATAGGCCTCTTTTCTTAATCAGTGAAATAAATATAACTTGGACTTACAATAACACCCATATAATAAGATTGGTTTTCAATTTTACAGTATATCAATATAATAGAAATATATTTACTAATCAATATAATATCTTGTTGTGGCAGGCAAATATCATCCCGAATGAGTGAAAACAGTTGATTTTTCCTTCGAGCGTTCAGTTACGAAACGATTTTAATTCGATTATTTTAACGAAATTAATGTAGGTTCATATAATTTATGTTTTCACACGCACTACAACATATATGTTTTCATAAAATTTCATAGATTCTGATGTAACTATTTCAATGTTATCATATAATTATACTTTTAAATCAATTGACACTAAAGTTACGTAAAAGCAGTTTGCATTTAGTTTGTCATATTATAATTTTATGGAATTTGTATGAAAGCATACATGGTGATTTTATTACACCCTTTGTTGCAATACCTAATAAATATACAAAATAGAAGTTTTCCTTCATGGTTTATGATTGCGATGGTTTGTACTAAATGTTTCAATTTGTTTTTAAACTGTCCATATCTTTAAGTTTGCCTCTTGTTAAAATAATTCTAGTTTTGATGGTATGTTGAGTTTTGAGTGAATGTCTTTTAAGTGTGTTATAGTAATAACAAATATGAAAATCTTAATAGCTGCATATTTCTAGTGCCTTATTGACTTTCAAAACTTGGTTCATACTCAACTGTAATCACTAATACAGAATTCTGCTTCTGATTTAATTCTCTAGGCTTTGTCAGTCAATAACCAACAGAAAATAGGCAGTTTTACTTTATTAGACTGAATTAACTATGTTGCATAACAAGTTAAATGTTATATTTTAAGAAATATTAGCAATTATTTCGAAAGGACATTTTAAATAAAGCATTTCATATTCGTTATTTATTTCTTTTACATAAGCTATTAGTGTAATTGTTTAGTCAAAATGATAAATGTAAATATCTTGTTTAGATGATTTATTTAGATTTTAAGTGTTCAATTTAATGTATATTAGATTGAATTAGAGACAAAACAATCATAAGAAAAAAATGAATATCTGAATCAGTAACCACTTTTACATGAGCAAGTTTTTTAAATGTTTATGAATCCAACTAATGGACCAATAAGTGGCACTTTAAATTTAGACATTGTAATCAACAACAAACCAACTGTGAACAGGTAATAGAGAACCAACCCATAGTGTTGTGGACAGTTTGTTCAAGCATATTGGATCATTGTATGAACTTATGTTAAAACATAAAAACCTCGAAAACATTTTTCGTGTTTCATTTAACTAGAAAAGTTACTAGTCTCATAGTGAAACAATCTTCTCATAGTAATTCAATGGTGAAATATAATAAAATCGTAGCGCAGTCAAAACTGTACATTGCATATTTTTGAAATATAGTAATTGCTACGACGAGGTCAGGGATCGATTCTAATGCTGAAAATATCGTTTTTTAGAATTTTTGTCTGAATGTCTGTTCCAGCATCACGCAAATTCTACAGGATAGATTCTGTTCTAATTTTGCATAGATATTCCCTATAAGTCTGGTTAATCGGTAGGGTATATTATCACGCTATTTCCTATGAGGAATGAGCAATATCCTTATCCTGTTTTTTATGAGGATCAAAAAACTATCAGAAGGTTTGAGTAACTACTATTTTTCCAATACGGTCCGTGGGAAATCGAGACTGCAACTTACATTGTAGGGGTTCCGTACCCCAAAAGGAAAAAACGGAACCCTTGTAGGATCAGTTCGTTGTCCGTCCGTCCATCCGTGTTTGTCCAGACAATTTTTTTCTCAGGAAGGCTTGGAGTTCAAAATACTATCAAATACGTAGTTCTAAAGTAAGGGACCGTTCCCTTGGAGCTCTAGCAATAAAAATACGATGTCCTAATTTTGTTCTCAGATTTTCAGAAAACACAAGCAAAATAACTAATTTCTGTTCTCAAAGCAAATAAAATTATATAACGTGTATTCGTTCGAAATTCGAATTTAGATAGACAGATACAATATTTCAGCTTTCCTGATAAAAAGGTCTTAAAAAAATAAACACATTAGTAACAAATAATTTATTTAATAACTAACAGCAATAACACTAAATTCGTAACAAATAAGTACCTAATATCTTAATTTCATTATATTGCATTTATTAATAAGCCAGGCTTTTCTTGTTCCAACATCGAGAGAGCAGCCTGTAAGTTAATATCTTCACCAGGGTCTGTTATAACTAAGAACTTCAAAGCTTGCATCTTAACAAGAGCAAAGATACATCCTACACATATGTTACAACCGCTTATATCTAAGTATTCCAGGGTGTCGCCATTCTGTCCAGCTATTCTATCTATGCCCCAAACATCTACATATTTATTATTTTTCAAACATAACCACTTCAGAAAATTGAGGTTCTTTAGGTTTTCCAAGCCTTCGTATCGGATACCATTGTGGTGGAAATTGGAACAGTCTACAGCTTCTACGAAGTATCCATCCGTATAGCGATCAGGAAGCTTCAATGTAGTTACATCACCAGACATCCATGTTGGTGAATTCTTCAACCTGAAATAAAAATTGTTTTCTTAATCAATAGTGTTTATTATGTTGGAACTTCCCTAAATCTAAGCTGGATTATAGCCAAAATAATAGGACATGAATTTGAACTGAGCTTTATTAGGGTGAATCAGTCAAAGATTAGACGTAACTAAATTTTGGGGTGGTCTTGTGTCAGTCACATATATAATTACAAAGTAAATTAATGATTACTAATTATTTATGGCAATTTGAATGTTTCTTTAATCAAATAATGCTTTTAGATTACACTGTATTACCTGACAGCACATTCACGATGTGTAAAGAAGTGCACCGCTGCTAAATTAGATCCAAGAGTAGCAACTCTCTTTGGCAAATGCCTCTGGTTTTCTATTTCTTGAAGTATTTTCATGCTACTCCACCAGTTTTTGATTACTGTCATAGATAAATTAGGTAAGCTTGACATCATACTCAAAATATCTGGGCTTGGATTTTTCTCAACGAAAACTGACAGTTTGCTTCTGAACTCCCCATCTCGTTGTATCCAGGGTTTCCTCCATTCTGGGTACGGTTGACCATGAACAAGCCGTGGTTTTCTTCCCTCTTCTTCAATTTGATATTTCGTCTTTTCTTCAGAGTAATGCCGACCAATTGCATAAACAGATCGTAAACATCTAAAAGGTTTTAAACTGAGCGACATTGTTATTTTCTGGAACTGTTAGGATAAACTCACATATTACGGTGGCAATATAAATTACACTAAAATTTAGGATTTAACTATTTTTTAAGAATTTGAGACTTGTCTTCACAACTTCAGTATCTTTTTGAGGTTATTTCAATTTCAAATGTTTTGACATCACACAGTAGCACAGATTATATTTATTAGTGACATTGACTGGACCTGAGGACTGGACGGACACTGGAATACTGGATTCATGGATTGAATTTTGAACATTGAATTTGTGACCGGGGTTGGATTTAGGTATGTTGAAAAAGATAGTAAAGGATAGTATTTATAAAAAATGGATAGTACCTACACTATTATTATTTTTAATTTTTTCACATAATAGTCATTAAAATCATTTTATTTTAAATTTTATATATCACATCCTCAGTAGGAATAAAATCCAGTACCTACAATTTCCACATTTGCTACCACTTTTGATAGCGTCACAAGACAATAAAATGGCGTCTATGGATTGTGTTGCGAGTTTGTGTCGTATCTTAGTCTTGGTAAGGTTCACTTTACTGGATATTCCATGTGGAAGAACTAAACAAACAATCTAGGACAAATTTTACACGCACGGTCAAAATATTCAGAATATGACCTAAAACTAAGCATTCGGGAGCAAACTTTAAATTATAGTATTTTAGCGTACTATCCTTAGATGTGGATAGTATATAGTACAAAGGGCGGAATTATAGTATAAATTCTATAATTATAGTACAAAATCCAACCCTGTTTGTGACCGTAGACAGTGTTTCCACCTTATTTTTTGAAGAGGGGCTACTCTAGAACTGCGTTCATGGAAGTTCATGGAACTAAAAACACGTTCTACATCAGCATTTCATCAGAGTCGATCACATTGCAGACAATTTTCAAATGTCCGTGGTGTATTCAGAGGCGGACTAAGCCTGTCGAGGGCCGGGCCGCCGGGGCGGCAAAACTAAATGTCGCCCCTCACCCAATGAAGCCGAACCCGAACCCAAATGAACGCCGAAACGGGATATACTTTATCGACAACAGAAAAGCTAGAGCATCAGACGAATAGAGTATGGTAGAGCGAGCGAAGCGAACTCGAATTTTTTTTCCCTCTGCAAAGTTCTTTTGAACATTTAGACAGAAATAGGAATTATACTTTGTCAACTTATACAGATTTTTTTTTTTTTTTACTTTTGTCATCTACCCTACATTGCTCTGCTGGACATATTATGCCTCTCCAATTGCACGCCATTCAGCTCGATTCTTGGTAACTCTCATCCAGCCTACCACCTACCCTGCGAAGATCGTCGCTATACCTAGCCTGAGGACGTTCTTACGGCCTTCCGTTTGGCGATTCACGGTCTCTACTCATGAACTCGTATAATCTAGGGTTGCCAACTTTTCGTACAAGAAATAAAGTATAATTATTGTTGTCGAAGTGGGAAAATAAACAGTATTTCGAAAAAATAAACAGTATCTCGGAAAAACAAATAGTGTATTATTTTAAATAATTAATTTGCGTGAAGACGTGTGTTTATGTATGTATACGTAGGTACCTACCATTGTACCGATGTAACTTACATACTAGCTGCCCACCTCGGCTTCGCACGGGTAGCACTAAGTACTTATCTACGGCGTACCTACCTACCCTACCTACCTACTTACTTACATACTAACCTACTTACCTACATACATACATACCTACCCTACCTACAGCTTTTTCCATATTTTCTCACCTATAAAAAAAATCTGGATTGGGACATCCTAATCACCTAGCCCTAGCGGTATGAAATAAATATACTTTACGACCTATTCTCATAACTACCAAATATACATTTAAAAAAATCAAAAAATCGGTCGAGCCGTTTCAGAGGAGTGCAACCACAAACACTGTGACACGAGATTTTTATACAACGTGTAACGGAAAGGTTAAATACATTTCAAGTGCACGGCTTCTTTGGAAGATAACAAACTATGTGGCAAGGGTTTTAAAGTCTTATTTCTAAATGTTACGAACATGATGAGAAATTACAGTACATGATACCACCCGCTCGGTACTATTATGTACTCTGTGCCGCTCGCGCTTCTCCGTATTTCGGCTTGTTCGATCCCGTCTGATCCTCGTAATGCGGTGACACGTTTGTTATGATTTGACAATCAATTTTTCATTCACAATATTCAATAAACTTACGAAATTTATTTTGAGCTGAAACTTTGCATAGAGATTCTATACCTAATGTAATCTTTACCCCTTTTGGATAAATTGTGTATATAGAAGATAGATGTTTCATCCCAAAATGGTTCAAACTTAAACCTCCCAATAAGGTTGTTGTATTGTTTGCGCCGTTTGAGGTTTTCTGCTCCTGTAGTAGCCGCCCCAGCACAGCCCGCCGTGCTAGGAAGATGGGATGGCGCGAGGGTGTCGATACAGGTTGCATCCCAGAGGTCTACCCAACTTCCAGGCAATTATGGTCAATCCGTCTGGCCTCTTCCCATCGTCGCGTGCCAAGCCATTGGGTTCTAAAACAGCTGGCACCCCGGCGGTGACAAGAGCCCGTCGGTGCTGGCGTGCCGTGCCATCCGACCAGCGCTCTTGCTGCAGGATAGCCCATGGTGTCCGAGGCAGTCGACTCCTTCTCCGCATTGACAGCGATGTGGAACCTACATAAAACTTGTATTAATGTAACGTTACACGCATTTTTTTATTTCAAGTAAATTAGAGAACAGCTACGATTAATGGCAAAAGCCGTTAAATAGATTTCTCGGTCATATTTCATCAAGTCACTTTTTATTTCTCTCTGCGGGTAAATTTAATTATCCCGTCGTCACGTCTTGAACATAAAAGCTTAGTGTTTTTATGTATTTTTTAGAACGCGGAGTATTTGCGCTTTTAGAAAAGTTTCTTGAAGGAAGAAAGTAATTATGTGTGCGGTAGATAGTGGTTCTTGGGTTCTGGTTACTCCTCGATTCGTTTGAAGCTGA
Source organism: Eupsilia transversa (assembly GCA_914767815.1). Taxonomy (NCBI): domain Eukaryota; kingdom Metazoa; phylum Arthropoda; class Insecta; order Lepidoptera; family Noctuidae; genus Eupsilia; species Eupsilia transversa. The sequence continues at coordinate 5,510,173 of OU611893.1, read as the reverse complement.
CCTGAAAATTAAAAATAAAGTTTTGTGTAGAAAATGTAGAAATAAAAAATCTTATAGCCTTCTCCAAATCAACGAAAGCACAGTAGACTTTCTTGTGCTTTGCCAGATGTTTTTCGGCTATGCACCTTAGGGAGAAGATCTGATCCATACAGCCCATTCCCTCTCTAAATCCTCCCTGCACATCCCATATTTTCTCATCTGTCACTCTTATCACTCTATTTATTAAAACCTTCGCATACGGTTTGCCGACAACACTCGAAAGACTAATGCTGCGGTAGTTTTTACACTCCTGCTGAGAGCCTTTTCCCTTATAAAGTGGTACAATTACAGCCTTGCACCAATCATCCGGCACACGGCCATATCTCCAATACATATTAAAGATCCGGCAAAACAGGCTTGCTGCCACCCCGTCACCGCCCTTCAGCATTTCCCAACTTTCATCCCTTTCAGCGCTCTTACAATCTCATCTCGAAAAACCACTATAAAGATACAAAAAAGCATGTAGGATTAATTTGTTCCGCATTCGCCTCACAAAGTTCGGCCCCTGTTTGGTATTCCTTGTTGGTACCATCAATAAATCTACTTGCTATAAAAAAAAAAAATTTTGTTTCCGTCTCCCGACTGTTGATTTTTTTCGATGCTGACATTCTGATGAGTCTAGGCTTCCTCTAATTTCGAAACAAGATGTGACATATAAGTATGTACCTATATATCTATACATATTATACTTTCAAAATTTAGTCCCAACAGCAATAGTCTCCTTCCTTTTACCATCTTGTTTAATCTCAGTCTCTAATAACATAATAACGCTTAGTGGATTAGATTTTAATCGAATCCAGATGATGTGTGGCCCGAGTCGGCTGCACTCGCTAAGTTGGCTTGACACACAGTAATGGCGGGAGACACAGAGTCGTTAATCTTGATTTAAAGCTGAGCTTTCACTAAATATACTTGGATTTTCAGTACTTTATTTTGTTATTGGGTATGTCTTTAGAAATACAGTGGAGCAAAAGACCGAGAAAAATGTTAACTGACCGCTAGATGGACAGATGATATAAAACATTAACTGGTAATTGAGTCCTCACTATGAGCAAAATGTACAATTGTACATTAGTGTGACGGAATAAATTCCGAGTTACCGACGTGTATATAAGTGTATACGTTATTATGTAAGTGAGCAATTTTATTTGAGTTTTTTGCTTAAAATGAAACCCCAAATGGTCTTAAAATACCCATTCAATACCTAAGCCCCTTAATTGAACAGAACACACGTTCAAATTAAAATTGTACCAGTTCTAATTGTACATTTCGACGCTCAATTTCGCCCTAGCGTACCTCTCCCGTAGTGGGTAACTTCGCCTTAATTCTGGGTACAGCGGGATTTTGACTATCAGAGTCGCACGTTTGTTCTCCGCTTAACGCTTTGAGTCTCAGATTGGACGTGTGTGGCGTGCCTGTTAATTCGATTGTTCTATAGGTAATGAGCCGAGAGCCAGCCTCAAGTAATAAGTTAGAGATTTTAATGCAATCTTGGTTTATTTTCTGCTTGAGAATTGTGTCTCAAGACTTGTGGCTTGGTAATTGGTCTAGTTTTCTAATGTGCTTGATTAGGTTAGTATGTGGGATGTCCAATTTAGAAAGTAGGTAGATTAACTTGTCTTTCTTGTTTTTGTCATGGTCCATTTTCTAATTGTGTATTTTCTCTATCTTAACCAGGAGATAAATTTATTATCCTGACATTTTAGTCCCAAGTTCTATTTCAGAACATTTTATATTTACACACTAATTTCAAAATAATTTACCCAGCTGTCCAGCTGGATGAAACGCTTTCTTCTTATAACATTTCACCCACGCATTCGCAATATTTAAAATGTCTTTTCCTGAGGAATAACAGTAGTTGAGGGTTGTATTTAATTCATCAATTAATGAGCTGACAACAGATATACGAGATCCTCTTTTGCATTTCCGAAATGTACATTTTTAATTTCAATTTTAAATTCGCTTGCTTATTCAATTACCTATCTGAGTATATGGTTCATATGTAGTCTGAAACTCTGCATCAAATATCTTCGTTGTTTCCATTAAAACAGATATTGGTTTGCAAAAAGTGTTGCGAGTCCATGATCGTCGGTATTCGGATCACGTCGTCGTGTTTTTTGTGAATCAGGAACGACAAACATTTAAATTGTTCCCCAAATTACTAGATGCTGCCATGTTCGACAGTGCACTGTTACAATATCGAATAACTATTTTGTAGTCAAATGAATTTCAATCTACATATTTGTCATTAATTGTTGTTTACTCTGCGGAACTTGTGCAGTCGTTAGTTTGTTTATTTGTGAGCTGTTTCAATGTTGAAAGGTAAAAGGAAACATGGTAGAAAGGGTTGCAAACTGAACCGAGTCCGTGCGTCAACATCGATATAATATGGTTTATAACTGCAACTGTAAGCAGAAAAACTTTTGTATAATGCTTTATTTAGTCAAGTTGAAAGTTACGTATCAGCTCTCCAGATTTTTGGAGAATGAAGTGCGGAACCAACACACATGACTGCGTCAACGATGTAACGCTCGTAATTTGTCGTGATACAACCTAATCATCGTTACTTCAGCGCGCAAACGACCCAAATAACAGGGCTGTCACTTGTCACATAAAATGCACAACAAACCGTGTACACGAGACAAGTATTTACATAACTAGATCACAAAGCAACTGTGATATTTCCGAGCCGTTGGGTACAAGACGTATGTATGGACATGATTAAGCTAGCATTATTGTGTCTTCAGGAGCATATTTCAGTCGGTCGAGCATTATTCGCACAGTTGGAAGCTCGCCAGCCCCGCTCGTGATGTATCCTCGGGTTACTTCCGGACTATTAATCATAATTCAATAATGTCGGCCAATGAATTGCCCATTTTCGGCGTTCATGGAGTTTTTACGTAGGAAACGGTTTTGTGTAAGTTGTTTTTGTGGAGAGATGTTGAGTGGTAATTAGGTAAATGTTCGTTAATATACATTTCTTGGTCTCTTTGTTTGCTAGTATTTATGTACGAATCTGCAGGAAAGCCTGCACATTTAAAAGATATGTTTCGAAACTTTTGGCAGCTACTGAGAACTAACTAATCAACAATATCCGTGATCCAACAGTTCTAGCCTCGTGTTGACTTTAAACACGTGACATCAATGCTTGAAAACTAAGTAAATCTATGAGCTCAAACTTTGCGTATGTAACAATTTGAACAGATAAAACTATCGTCTTTATAAGGGTTGACTCATACTTGCACAGATTCGAAGCGCAGCGAAGTCAATCTAAAAGATAACAGGTAAATTCATTCTTATTTCTACAACGTTATGCACATGCATTGAAATTTTTTGTCCGTTATTTTAAAAAAAAACATTACAGCTACTTATTGCGCTTTTCTATGGAAAAGTATTTTTTTTTTGGCTATCCAACGAAATATTTCTACGCTATAGGTTCATGATTACAGTTTCCCCGTCGATGTCTCTGCCTTTCTTTATTCATTGCGTACAATTTCATCCAACTATGTTGGGGTCGGCGTCCAGTCTAACCGGAAGCAGCTGAATACCAGTATTTTACATGGAGCGACTGTCTATCTGACTTCCACAAACCAGTAACTGGGTAATACCCTTTGGTAAGACTGGTTGTGAGATTTTCAGGCTGCTGACGACTAATAACGACTGTCAAAGATCCACGAATGACAGCTGGGACCAACGGCTTAACGTGCTTTCCGAGTCACGGCCAAAAGTATGATTTCACGTTAAAAAACAATATTATTTGACATAGAGCTGTATTAGTGAAACCTGACATATCGTCCTGCCCCCGTTACGTTCCACACAATTTGTAAGTAGGTATTTCCCCTACGTTGTAAATCACGGTAAAAAGGACGACGATTTTTCACTCGGGATACAATAGTTTGTTTATTTAATTTGAGTAAACATTGGACATAAATATCATCCCTTTCACATGCATCTTAGTGCTTTATCGTGGAGCCTCCGTCTCATAAAGTGCGGTATTTTATGCGTTTTTATTTTTTAATAAACGGAAATTAATAGCTGCCAGGATTAAACTATCTCCGTTATTACTGTTATGTTGGCTTTATGCGGTGTTTTGTTTTGTTTTTAGTCTGCACTTTATTGATAAACTACTTTAATTTGATTTAACAATAAACTGCTTCCGTTTTATTGAATATTTTTATAAAGCTATTCGAATCTGTAATATTGGGTGTCTTATGTTTTAAATATTGTTTTACGTAGTCTTAGGCCCTTTTCTGATTTGTCGGTACAGCAGCGGTGCGACATCAGCATGTTCGATATACGCAGTATCGAAAGCTTACCGAGAACCCACCGCATCCTTCCTGATTAGGTCGGTATGTGCGGGAGTGCGACACATACCGAGCTAATCAGAAAGGTTCAATTGAAACATAGGCGCTCGGTAAGCGCTCGGTACCGCGTATACGGAGCATGCTGATGTCGCACCGCTGCTGTACCGACAAATCAGAAAAGGGCCTTACTTGGTCATTTTTGGAAGGAAAAACACCTTAACATAAAAGGTATTTTTATACATCCTGTCATTATGTATATAAACAGAAAGAAAAAAACATGTATGTATTAACAACTGACACAACAAACATATTCACCAAATCCAAGCAACAATGTTACACAACAACACCAGCCATCTCGCTACATGCTTGTAAAACATATAACTTACTACACATCTCATCTCCGTAACACGACACTAATACCGCCCCGCGGGCTCGCAAACTTTAAAATGAGCCATTTCAAAACAATATCTGACGGAGATTTCCCAAAGGTCGTAACTTCATATGTGCCAAACAGGTCATATAACGCGCGGATACAAAAACTATGCTATAAAAGAGTTATGTAAAACATGAACGTGTTTATATTTACGCTACTTTATAGACTAGCGAGCCTAACGTTTTTGTTTTACAGTCTAAACCGGAATTTAAATCGTCGATAATTTTGGTGTAGACTGAAGATCGTAGCGGCGTAGACTGAAGATCGTAGACGCGTAGTTCCGCGTAGCTATTTGCTACGCCATGGCTACGGCGTAGTCGGTTTTCCTCATTACGATTTCTGATGAGATTCTTTGCAATGTAGGACGTTATTTTAGTTTAATCTAATAACGAGCAGGTAAAAGTAATCAATTGTTTTATGAACTGAGCCTATGATGTCACAACAGTACAAGCTATCCCCCGAATACTGAAAGCTAATTATGTAATCTGCCGTCGAATGTCACGTCGAGTCAAGGAGCTTAGTTGGATGGTCTGTACTACAAATACTACCTTAAATATGACCACACATTTCTGATACATGCTGTACAGTAATCACGGAGAAATCAGTGTAAACTCGCCGAATGAATAACCTCCTCCTTTTTTGAAGTCGGTTACAAAACAGTTTAGATTTTGCAAAGTCAATAATAGTTGAGAGTTACACCGGCTAAAAATAGCCATTTTTCCTACGTTGTTAAAAGAAGAAAAAACAAGCTCGAACTAAACTAGCTTTCAGTATTTGGGGGTTAGCTTGTACTGTTGTGATATTTTAGCCTCAGTTTGGACGCTGTTGTCACTGTTATTGTATTTGTATTTGTGTTATTATGCCTATGATATTTAAGAGTATGTGTATGTATGGTATGGGTTGAATAATTGCCTAAAATAAATGATATTTAATTTAATTTAATTTAGGACATTACTAATTCCATGTGACGAGAGATTTTATTAGCCGTTGTTTTTCGGTCAGTCATTTGACATTTTCGTGTTTTTATGTTTTACAGGAACCGGAGTTTAAAAGATGTACATAATGTCCAATGTTTACTTCAATTAAATAAACAAACTATAAACGTTAGTGAAAAATCGATGTCCCTTTTACCGTGATACTATGACGAAGACAAACCAATCAATCTGCCTAGCCTTTTCCAAACTATGTCGTGGTCGGCTTCCAGTCTAACCGGATGCAGCTGAATACCAGTATTTTACATGGAGCGACTGTCTATCTGACCTACACAACCCAGTAACTGGGTTTTACGATACCCGTTGGTAAGACTGGTTGTCAGACTTTCGGACTTCTGACGACCCGTAACGACTGACTAAGTCAAACCATTTTCCATATAATTCAAGCAGTTCATATAAGTGTGCAGTATATAACATATTTCGTGTGTTTACGCGTTACAAAGTGAAGTGTATTCGCTAATATTTCAGGGAAACTTCTCGCATCGAATCTAACTTAAAGTTAGCCCAAGTTAGAAGACGCGCTTAACTTCCTATGTGTCTTTTAGATTGAAAATATTTCGGAATCAGTGTACTTTGTTACTGCGACGCTGTAGAAGATTTTATACTGTTTATAATAGAATAGTTTTTAGGAAAATATGTAGGTTAATATGAGTGTAGACTTAGATAGGATGGGCTTGCCAGTATTTATCGTAGATTAACTTTAATACTAGGTAAGTTAATGAAGAAAAAAACCATGTTTTTTTTACTGATAAACATAAAAGTACTTACATGATTTGAATTCATAGTTTCATTTTTTGTAGTAGCATTTTTTCGCGTGAATTAGGTATGCATTCATTGATTTGAACTAAAAATAAGTAAGAAGTTGAAGTGGAATGTGTCATGGAAGTTTTTGATAGCGTATATATAAAAGTTTAAACCTAAGATCCGAGAGTAAAATCAGAAAAATGACGCCACTTATGCGCGAATAAAACCACATTTCAGTTGTATTTCTCAAGCGAGAGATTCATGCGAGTGATTTAAAAATTGCTCCCCCGCCGACCAACCCTCAATTACGTAAACTGTTTTGTGAAAAAAAAACAATACTTTATTAAAAGTCAATAATAAAACGCTTTATTTTTATATCTAAGTCGTAAAGTCGGGTCGTGCTCAAATGACCCCTAATCACGTTGGCATATTAGCACCGTATTACCATTTCTTAAGGTTTTCCCGAATACATTTTATTGAGCAGTTTATGAAGAAAAAGCCGAGAATTATGGAGTTAATGGTTCATCATTTATTAAAGTTACGCTTTTGTGGTTATTGAAATATGCGACGATTATTGTTTTTTAACGGGCCACGTCTTTAAAAGAAAGGTTGGTCTTTGAAAGGTTAGGTGCGTATTACTCGCAACCGGTGGCGTGCGTATATGACGTAAACGAAGCAAAACGAGTATGTAAGGATCGTAGGAGGATGAAACAACATATAAGTTGGCGTTCTGTGGTTTCTGCCTACTATTGGTAGAAGGCGTGAATTTATGTAAGTACTAGCTGCGCCCCACGGTTTCACACGCATAAGTTTCGACCCCGTAGGAATATCGGGATAAAAAGTATCCTATGTACTAATCCAGGTCATGGTGTACCCATGTGCCAAATTGCATCCAAATCCGTTCAGCCGTTTTAGCGTGAAAGCGTAACAAACAAACTCACTTACGCATTTATAATATTAGTTAGGATTAGGATCGTTTTTTAACACGGCGCAATTGCAATGCGGGCGATTATGTTAAATACAGGCAGCTAACAAGCAGCAGCTATTAATCCAAGCTAAACCTCTTATTATGTGTGCTGAAAATGTATCATGTAGCACACAATAACGTGAATATTAACAAGGTAGGCAACATGTCTATTTTTAGTCGGTTTAACTTGTAACTCTCACCTCTTGTTGACTTTGCAATATAGAAACTGTTTTGTAACCGATTATAAAAAAAGGAGCATGGCGATTACACCGATTTCTCCGTGTTTACTGGGCCGTTATAGGTGAAACTTATTATATTTGGTAAAGAATGTTCGCGAAGTGGTCCCATATAAATGTTATTAACTTTGCTTGGGTAGTTTTTGAGTTAGCTTCCATAATACGTATTTTTTCCACTTAGTGTATGTTGATGATGTTATAATAACTTCCTTTCACTGTTATTAATATAGCAAGTAGTGGTGTAGTTTACGTATTTGTAGGTAGGTAGGTAGGTACTACAATAAAAACTTTTTTGTAGTGTTTTTTGGCTGGAACACAGATTACTAGGTGCAGATGGTTCACTCCGCAAAATGATTTAAATAAAAAACGACTCTTACTACAACACAATAAATTGCAATTCAGGTCGCACAACGCTAATTACCTATAGTTATATTCGCCTAAATAGAAGTTCCCTCTCTTTCTATCGCGTAACTCTTATATCTTCTGAATACGTTACGCTCAACTGAACTGAATTGGCCCGACAAGACGAGCCTGCCGCGTACTTGTAGCTTCATACCTAAAATGCGGAAAGTACTTTCTGTACTGTTCTGTGGTTGGAAGTCGGTTGTATTTTTTGGTATAAAAGTTTTTTAAATAAAAAATTGCAGAGGTCTAGTGGCTTTCATGCCGCATGAGCATTCCCTGACACGTGTATTATAATCCCTGAGTACGCAGGAAGCAGGTGCAGCCCTAGAATAATTACATTACGATTGCTGACTCGGATGTTAACGAGTTTAATTTAATTTACCCAGTTAAGATCGCAACTACGAAATTGAAAGTGATTTTGCCCTAATTAGAAACTTATTAGACCTCTGTGTATTATATCCCTGGCTTAAGCATCTGTCCCACCGCCGGTGAGGAAGCGATTAGCTATCAACGAAAGTAAATTGATTCGGGCATGACTTGGCCGAAATCCATTATAAAATACAATAGACGTAGATATATTTAGTAACCTATTTCGCTTAACTATTCCTAAAGAGTCATATAAAAAACCCTATAAGAAATCGATACGTGTTTCATGTAAAGTTTAATGTAAATAAATATTATATTCAACTGTAATTTCGAAATTGACTAAAAAAATAGGAATCATTTGGAAAAACAAACGAAGAACTTAACAAAAAGAAAAAACGAATCTAAGCATAACTGGTCGCAATAAAAACCATTATCAATACCTACATAGTTCAATTCATATTTCTGATCGACAAAACGTGCAAATCCAATAAACGAAGTCTGAACGAGAATTACAAAACAGCTAGATTGTATAAGTTTTTCAATAAAATCTGCTCGTTCTTTGAATGGTGGCTGTTGAGCAGCTATCGATACAATAGCATCCGAATAATGAGCGTGTTCCGATCTCGGTTTATCTCGATTTTTTAAACTGTGCGCTTGGAGCTGTCAAATTCGTAAGTTGTTAGTATTGAATTCACCCGCCCGGTTACCTCTTCAGCGCCCGACGCGTCTACACAACTCGTGTCGTGTCCACAGTTCTGTCATATTATTCGAGTTGATAGTATTATTAATATTTTAACGTTGACAGGCGCACAGATAGAAAAATCGGGTTTTCAAGTCAGCTTTAAAAAAGATGTATAGCCACTGTCACTCTTATCCAATCTCTTCGGTGATTCCAGTAGCTTCATAACAAAAGTAGACGGCATACCTATAGACAGCTCTAGTCTAGAGAGTGTGGATTTGTTTAACCACACTCTAGAGGGAAACTACTGTAAATACTGGAGATAGCTTTTATTTTACTCCAAGGAAACATTAATTTTATTTTTATTAAGAAACAATTCATCTTTCAAAGTTTTTGAAGATAAGATTTGAATCAATTGTTATTTAACATCAACGGAGGATGCTGGCTATTCTCTTTGGACATTTTTGCTGCTTCTAAAACAGTCTTCGACTGTGCATAATTTTTATCGCCCGGTTCTACTCATCTGTTACTACATCTGTTACTAAGGAAGATTCTTGTGTTTATCTCGTTCCTTTTACTTCCAATATAACTCTGTAAAAGCTAACTCAGTGAAACTAAAGTGCAACAGAACAAAGAATTAATTATTCTCCCAGTGAACAGTAGATAAGTAGTGCTTCCGCGCCAGTGTCAATTTAATTTTCATTCCGGTTACGACCTCGCCCGAATTTGCTAAACATGCACCGTGTAGTTACATCACCAGCTTAGTAAGACCTTCTTTACTTAAAGACAATGTTCCTAACAATTGTATAATTGAAGAAGAAAAGAGGGATGAAGAAGGTCAGGTTATGCCGGTTAATGGTGTAGAAGGAATTCGACCAGTGTGGACAATGTTGCAATTGTGACGACAGCTGCATTGTATAAAATTAAGCAATAATACTTTTTAAACTTTTCATTATTATGTTAAAAGTTTAGTTCTGATCCTTGTTTTAAGTATCTATTAGTAACACACTGTTTTGTTGCATTTAAGTGAGTTCAAGTAACATGACACAAATAGCGGTAATAAAAATCTAGGAATTCTTATCTAAAATGTTTACCTTTTTGGTTTTGCCGCTTATCCGACAATTTTTGTTAATCTTACCACGTTGTTAAGATAATACTCTTTTTCAGTTACTGGGTCTTTTAATTGATATCTTAATTCTTGTCTTCTCTCGTTATGTAATCAAGTTCACTATATTTCGCAGAATGCCGCCAATGACATTGAAAACAAAATTGAAAAATTAGATGATCATAGATAAAAGTAGAGTGGCATCATAACTTCACTTATGTAAGTTTTTTTCATGTTTTTATTTAGAGTCGCATAATATGAGTTTGTACATACGTGCGGAGCGTGCGGTTGACGGTTATTAGAACCAGTGCTGCCAGGGATTTGAAGCTTTTATGCCCGAACAACAATGGATGAAGAATTTTGTCATAATCTCTTACAAAATTCAATAAAAACTATATATGTGTATTATATTGCTAATTACCCTGATTAATAGACCTTCAACTTTAGAATTTACACAGTATTTTACCCTTTGTAGCCCGTTGATAGCATGCATGCATCCAGTAAGATTGCATCCATATCACATTCCGCATGACTAATTGTTTGCCCATTTATAAACGAGCCAATGATTCGACAATTAAGATAATACGAACATTTTACAACTGCACTAATGGTCGCATGCAAAATATCGATTAAATAACCATTTATATTAGCGACACGTGTGATATTGTTACGTTTCAATTATGGTTTTAAATACTCGTTACTCGATTATTATTTGAAATATTGAATTAAACTCGGGCACTTTTGACTTGTGAAGGACTCGGTTAGACATAAAGATGAAGCTATGTCTGTAAAATATCGCTTTTAGCGATAATACCGCCCATTGTGTCACTCTATGTAAAAGTTCTGCATTTATATCTGTAATTATGATGGTGTACATAATAAAGAGGTAGGTATCGATCTAGTTGCCCAGTCCAAAGCGTAGTAAGGACCTAGAACGGGCAAGAAATTTGACGGACGCTCTCAAAATTAACCGATTTCTATTGCCTTCATTTCCAACCTATTTCCTTTAAGAGGCTGACAACAGCTAAACCGCGGCCACTGTCGGACTGCATTGAAAATAAAGACAAGCCCGATGACACAACGCTGGGAATTTATTGCAATATATGAACCAATTATCTATTAACAATTTTTTTTATTAATTGGACAAAAAAAAACACTATTATATGTGGCTTGTAGAATATTCTAATCAAAAATCAGAATCAGTAACATGTATATTATACGGTTTTTAAACGTTAAAATACATTTTTTGTGGTATCTTCTATTTTGTTTTCAACACACTATCGACGTGTGTTACGCAATTAGTGTGCTGGTAAGTAAATACAGTACAGTAAATGGCTACAAACCTGCCAAGGAAAATACCCATAAAACTGATGGTTATCATAAGAACCGACAAAACAGCAGATACTAACAGTCACATTTTAACTTGTTTGTTCAAACTTACCGGCAAGTCAAGTCAAACTATTGGAATCGATACAACAGTTTGGAGTTTATCCAAAACATATGAAATTTCTTGAACATTGGAAGTTGTCAAGATTATGTTTTGGGGTTTGTTTTTATGAGTTTCTTCTCCTCCGGTAAGGAGGAAATAAAATAAAAAAGGTTTATAAATAATTATGTATGACTGCCTCGTTGGTCTACTGGCAGCAAGCGCTACTGCTGAGCAGGAGTTACTGGGTTTGATTTCCGCAGGACGGGCAAAGGGTGGGTTTTTCCATCAGGTCAGTACTTAGCAGCCCAGAGTCTGGATTTGTGCCCGGTTGACGGCAATAGGCTCGCCTGTTATTACATGGGACTTAAACATAACGGGTGTACTATTAGTAACCCCCCCCCCCTTACCCCTTGGTAAGACTGGTTGTCAGACCGAAGCCCCACTATAGATAGTGACCAACTTACAAATATTACATGAAACATAACAATTATACCAACAAGTTTACAATGTATACCATGTTCTTAGAGTCGACAAATACGATCATTTGTTATTGTTAATTACTAATCCACGGTTGAATAATAGTGAGGACGTGGCGGGTGTTATTGCCAAATTATTCAAATGATTTATGAAGTGGATCCCGGATTCACTGGGAGCTGAATGATAATATTGTTGAGTTATAAATAATTGTGTTTATTCCTGGATTGATTATGGATACAGATCACTGTTTTTGAATGAATGAATAAATAAATACTTATAACTCTTTAGTTTATTTTACTTACTTTTGAAATAAGATTATGACAAGGGTGTTTCGCAAATACCTGGCACTAAGTACTTTTCAATCAAACACTCTCGAACTGGGAATCGAAGCAGACAGCACAGAATGTAGTCTTTGAGCTTTTCCTTATAGTTTATGGTATAGGATCTAAAAATGAAATGAAATCTTTTTATAGCGATGTTTGGGGGTAGTCAATTTGATTTTTGGCACCAGTTGCATGTTCTTGGGAATAGTGGAATAGCTTCATAAGCTACAGCCTGTGATGTGCGTAGTGTTACAATATTTAAACCCCCTAGGTGGGTCTAGATATACGGGCCGAGCAAGAACGCGCATAGTAAAGTAGTTACGCAAAGTTTTATCTCCTAATTCCAAAATGCTTTCGCGGTTTAAATTTTTCGAACAATTTTAATGTAGGTTCAACCTACATTTACTCATTTTAGTAGTCAATTCTTTTAAAAGAGTTTTCATAAATAAGTGGATATAGTTGGCTTGTTTCCTAGACTTTGTTGAGCAGTGTATTTAAGTAGGTACGTAGTTTTGGGTAATACTAAAATGCTATAGAATAGTTGTATTTTTAACAGACTTCAAACAAAGGAGGAGGTTCTCAACAAGGATGTTTATATATATATTTTTTAATGTATATTCGGGCATAACTCCGTCGTATATAGACGGATTTACAAAATTCTTTTTTTGTTTGAAATGGTATGCTCTCGAGGTGGTCCCATATTTTTTTAATTAACTTTACGTGGATACTTTTTGAGTTCGCTTCAATAATACGTATTTTTCCCTATGTGGATGATGTTATAATAACTTCCTGTCACTATTAAAACATTTATTTTGTTGTTATCAACTTTTTTTGTAAAAAAAAGTTCACGATTAAAAAATCTTTAGATTTTACGTTATGTTCACGTCGCGTGTTCGTGCTATGATTCAACCTTATTTCAGACACCACTACTAAATCCCAACGGCCACAAACATAACAAATATAATATGCATGCAACAACAAAGTAATTAAAACCACATTTGAAGTATGTAGTGTAATCAAATGCGGCGCGTGCGAACCCGAGTGTTAATGTAAGTATGCAAACGAACATTACTCGTGCTTTCCAGTTTATATTATAACAAGTAATGCCTAATACATATTTATTTCTAGTATTACTCAGTAGTAATTGTGTTGTAACTTTATGGCGTTGTTTTACCATATATAATTAGGTTTTGCGTTGGTTTTACATCGTGTAGGCAGCTATCTAATCTGCATGGTTTTAGACTATACCGTAACAAGATCTTTGTCTCTACCTACGGGTGGCATAAAGTGCGACTAAATGCAATTCGCATCCACTTGAACAGCTAAGAAAAATGTCAGTGCTGTGGTCGCAGATGGCTTACTTGGCGTGGTGTAACTAAACTTTCGAGGACAGACGTGGACTAGGACGATAATAGTTTGCTTTGAAATCGTGCAACGAACATTTTTTCAAGTAAAGTCCTCATTATGAAAATATAGGGCGTGTTGTAAATATTGGTATAGTAAGTGGTGTCCTGTTTGTCTATAATTTTGAAATACTATGTTTGTAGTCAGTAAGTAAACTTGTATATATTTTATTTGTCGACCTACAAAGCCAATATACCGACACCAAAGAGTCAAACAAACAAGTAGTCTTACTAAGTACTACAAACAGCTGTCTGCAAACTTAAAGTACGTACTACAAAAAGTTGCAAAAAGCTCTGCTCTCTGCGAGGAGGTCAAAGTTTCTTTGAAAAATTGAATTCGTAATGAGGTGAGAACGAGATTTACCAACATTAATTCAACAAACTGAATGGTAATAATGTCTGTTGAAAATATAAAAAATATGCTGAAGATTTATGTAAGTTTTAATAAATATGCTTTGCTCCTGACGCTCTTGCAGCATATGGATAGTGAATGACGTAAGATGTGGCTTTGGACTAATGAGGCTTTGATAACAACGGATAGTCGATACCCATAATTAATCAACGCCGGTAAAAAAACAATAAAGAAGAGCAGGCTTTAAGCAATCCAGATGAAAAAAAACTCACATGTCTCACAGATCGCTGATCCATCTGCCTTCAGATTACTTATACAACTACAAGAAAAACTCAAACCTTTACAGTATTTTACGAGACGTACCTCTATTACTCCTATTCAGAAGCTCAAACCTTCGCACTAACGGAGTGTTTAGCATGTAATTGTGTCACCACCTCTGCTACATTCTATAATATTCGGCTGCATAGTCCCGGTATGTTTAATTTTATCCCGAATGTCCCGGGACACAGCGCCTGTCACCACTACTCCCGTGTTAAGGCTGGTTCTCACTTGATCGAGGCATTGCTGAGGCTAGGCTTATAGACTTAAGGCTGGTCAAGTTCTGCTTTTAGATCCGTCGCACCTTATCAACATCCGTACCGTGTGTGGATTTTACGGCCATTTTATAGATCGATCACATTTGACATTCGGAGCGATTACTTTTTCAAGAAAATCGAACTATAATGTATCATTATTACGTGTATGTATGTGCACGCATGAAGTCCGATCGTACTTGTGTATCGTACTGTAGTGGCCTAGTTTAATTCTAGTTGGTATTTTATTTATAATATTATATATATTTATTTACTAGTGGAATGGCAATTGTCGCACTTCCTATTTCATAATGGTTAGTAGGTATTGTCATTGGTGACACGTGGGTGTACTAAATTCAATAAAGGGATTGGCACTTAAATAGTTTCTTACTAAATGTCTGCTTTGGCACATCGAATTTAAGGCTTCGTACCTAGATCGTTGTCTCTGTTACTCATGCCTCTTCCTAAAACACGAAAAGCCTTTGTTACGTCCGGATCTGTGTTCAAGAGTCAATCAATTGTAGGTTATCATTGTTATCTGGTATTAAGCCTTGTCCGCACTTCGCCTCGCCTCAAGTGAGCTCTCGTCAACACAGTATGTGCAGTCCTTACTTCATTGTCCCACATCGCCCCGCCTCCAACACATGCACCAACACTAACTCATCGCGGCTCTAGTTAACAACTTTTAATTCTCTCCGCGAATTTCTAATCGAGTTTCTTTGTTAGTTTCTAGTAATGATGGCGAAAAACAAAGTTTTTGGGGTATTTCGTATGTCCTAGATCTTGGCTTGAGGCCCGCAAGACGACCTTACCGTATACATGATAAAAAGCTCCTTTTGAATTCACAAACTGTTTGGTAATCCTGACACCATCATGTGAAATCGTATTCATTATTATTGTCCATTTTACTAAAAGTTTTAAAACGACCCAATTTAAATAGAGCAACACAAAATGAATAGCAAATAAAATTTCACTCACCATGCAAATAGACAGCAATTCAAATTAGATACATTTCGTATTTATTACATTCACTCAATGAAACTGTCGCTACTTTTCACCGCACAAAATTAACCGTTTCACTAATCAGTGGTCAGAAAACGGAACTCGTGGCTCGTGGCTCGTGGCTCGATGTTCGATGACACAAAGCTAATTTAGAGAGGTTCAGCAGGCTGAATAAAATCTAATTACACATTCGGGGGAAGGCCTGCAGGCCACACATGTCCTGTGATATTGTATGCAGGAGTAATAACGGCTAATCCTACCCCGCCACGGAGCCGACCTGCGTCGCCTGCGTCACAAATTACTCGCTTTTGTCCGTCAACGAGGATTTTAGCGCAATGTCTATGAATGCATTATATGCTCGTGCATTATGCAGGGCTGCGTGTAAGGTTACGTAACGACTTGAATTAAAATAAAGTGCATATTTATAATGTGTGGTTGAGTAGGTATTGGTAATGTTCATAGAACATTTTGTAGTCTGTTTGAAGTTTGTTGCGCCATTTCTTTTCAGGGATAGTCATATTGAGAATGTCCATGTAGCTTATTTTTTTATATCACGTGTAAAAGTCATTCCGATATCCTATTTACAGCATAAAACATTTCATTGAATTAACCATTTCGTTTCATTTCATTTCATTGTTTTATATTTGTCTGAATTTACGAAAACAAATGTAGTATCTCTATGATACCGGTAAATACTCAAAAAAAATTTTTTTTTGTGTAAAGCTGTCTGTAGCGGGCGGATTTTTACAGTCTCAAATTGTGTATTATGGACGCTATATCAAAGGTTAAAGGAACTTCCAGTGTGATAGTGGTGGTACCCTAATAAGGCATCAAATATTACTATTCTATAGACATATTACGAACACAGGACATACTTTTAATACTACAATTTCAAAGGCAGTGACCTCCGTCCGTTTCCTTGGCACCCAAGCCTTTGTAGTCCACGACAGCCTTCGGAAGCCGAACCAACTGAACTGTCTTATTAATTAATATACACCGAAGTACCATCAATCTTCATGCCATGTTGCACACGTGCCTAGCAAGTACCCGCAAAATTCGTAATTAATTTGTACAACTACCGCTCAATTTTACTTGTTACAAGTCCCTGAACAGTCTTTGGGAAAATAATAAAATTTAAGTGTATCTACAAAATGTCTGGCCACTTGAAATCTGTGAACGAAGGAGATTGTAGGGTAGGGAAGGAAATTTCCTTAGCGCTGCAGACTGCAGAACAGCAGTTTTGAATGCAGTGTTTACAAGTGCAATTTAAGTGATAATTTTCAAGGAAATTGTATCAAAAAGCAGTATATAGGATTAGGCAGAGGTGTACCTATACATATATAGTACACCCACATTTCGCCAGTTATGTTTAAGTCCCATGTAACAGGGGCGGGCCCTGTCCATTGCCATCAACCAGGGACAAATCCAGATGGAAAAACACAATAACACTTTGCCCGACTCGGGAATTGAACCGAGTACCTCATGCTCAGAAGTAGAGCTTGCAACCACTAGACCAACGAGGCAGACTGGCAGTTTCTAGTTCAGTTTTTTTCTTATCTTACCAAAAATTCTGTTAGGAGCCATAATGAAATGCTCACACACGTTTCGGCTTATATGAAAGTACCACAATGTAGCTCTTTTGGTTGCTTTCAGTAGCTTGCTAGCTAAACATGAGAAACAAACACTATTTCGCCAGTAATACAATCTTAGTAGGCTTTATTCTGAACACTGAGTTAATTAGGCGACCTATTTTCTTAAACATGCTTTGGAAATTACCGAACGTTTCATTAAACGTATTAAATAGCAAGTGTGGATGTAGTCGTTTAATCTTTAACGTTACACCGGAAAATGGCGTAAAATAAAAGCTTCCCTTTATTTTCCAAACAGTTTTTTGTATAGTTTCAATCTCCCTTAAATTCCGGTAGCATTGTAATGCGGTGTTGTACGTAACATGTCGTGTGTGCATTTGGGCGACTGTGCAATGTGCACTGTGCAACTGTGCACAACTCGCTGTGATATAAAAACGACGCGTACCTACATTTAATGTAATTAACTGTTTGTAAGTTGTTGCGTATTCCGCGCTCTCCACTTTCTTGTGGATTTAAACAATTTCTGTTCATTAGGATGCACACAGAGCCCGCTTTTGTAATGCAAATCCATTGTTTTTGTGCACGCCGCTCCTACACTTTTATGTGAATGTATGCTGAACAGTAAACATAGTTTAAAGTATGTATGTACGAATACTTTGCTCGCTCTGAAATGAAAAGCAATTTCATAAGTGGAATGCACCAGAAAGTACATACGAAGTTCGTCTTAACTTTATATAAAATTCAATATTTCCGAGGGAGCCGTGCCGCGTGGCGGTCCGAAGTCAAACAGTCGCGAGTCGCCTGACTCCACGAATTTAAAGGAATCTGCCATAAAAATAGTAAACACAATTTCTGGTCGTGAAAAGATAAATTTCGGTCTAGCAAACATGGTTGTATCTCGAGGGGCGGAATCTCGCGCAACTTTGATTTGATTCTTGAATTTGGCGCGGCATATAGAAAATATTGCAAATTCAGTTTGTTGTGTAGTGCGGAGGCGAGTGGCGCTGGGGGGCGAAGCTCGCGAGTAATCGCATTTCAGGCTTCGAAGCTGCTTGCTTAGTGTTGTGTTAGTATCGTCTTAGTACTCTATGTGGTGCGATATACATATCACTTAATTTTATTTGGTATTGTGAATGAAATCAGAACTACTGAATGTTTCTGATATACCTGTTAGTAACCGAGTCTGTCATGTTTTTGTCCACGGATTTTTGTCGTGGGTATAAAACAGCAAAGCGAATTAATTTATACCAGGAAGCGTTTTATTAACTCATATTTTAACTTTTATAAATAGTATTTCAAACAACATAACCATTCAAAAGCTACCATTCATTTTAATACGGATTTTACACAATTTATTCAAAGCTACATTTTCCACACTTTCGGGAAATCACGAGTAGATAGGTATTAATTATTTTGAGTATATAATATTAAAAGCTAGTTACTGTTATTTTATAACCTTATAAAATTGATTTTTATATGCAACGTGTTTTTTTATATCCCATACCTCTTGGGTGGGATATAAGTAAAAATTATACAAAAAGTCCTAGAATATGTGGTCCAAAAATACATAGTGTCGAAGATAACATAACTAACTCTCGATGTGTGTATCTAAGTTTCATTGATATTTATATATTTTGACGGCACGGTTGGCGTTGACTGCTGCGCTGCGTGTCGCGGGTTCGATTCCCGCACGGAACAAATATTTGTATGACCTACATGTAGTTGTTCCGGGTCTGGCTGTTTGTGTATGTCAGTTTAAATGTTTGTAAACGCACCCACGATACAGGAGAAATTCCTAGTGTGGGGCAACGTTTTAAAAAAAAAAAAAAAAAAATTGATAAGTACTAGTAAATCATTTTCATTCAAACCAATCATTCATGTTTAAAGCTAAGAAAATGCGCCGCTGTCATATTTCACGTAAGGGTATTTTACATTAATAATCGTGACTTTGTCGAATTGTTTTGTATGTAAAATGAAAACAAAAAAATAAAGATACTTAATTGAAAAATAATTCATATGTCGGTTGACTCTTTGATATGATTTCATTCATACCTTAGAGTTATGGGATAACAAAAAACACCTTGTATCTATGTATATTCAGGTACACTTGACAAATCTTAAATACAATAGGTAAACAATTTAACACTAAAAGATATTTATTATGTGCAAGTTATAAAGGAAAAATATAATAGGGCTCATTAGGCATTCAAATATTCGTCCGCATCGCTGTCAGTGGGAATAGTGCCCAAAAGGCTGGCAGCATTGCCATGTTGGATGGCATTGCTGATTCTTTGACCTAAAAATTGGCCAGCCCAGGTCACGTGAGGAGTCGACCAACCGCTTGGCAATGTCCCGAAATACTCGATGGGTACTCGGACCCCACGGCCCCAACGTTTCAACCCCAAACATTAAATTCAATATAAAATTAGTTTCCCAACTACAACATTGAATATCTACATTGTTTCCGTTTTAATTAATTCCTCGTTATTTTCTACAAGGGGTTGAATTTTATAGCTTTATACCACGTGGCAAAGATTAAAAGATAATTGAAGGAAACATCAACAACAGTCATAAAGTAAGAAATAATAATAAATAATAAGTTAATTCCAGCTTCAAAGGCAGAAAAAGCTCTTTCTGAATATAAATTACACAGCAAATTTATCGCTCTTGGGCTAGAGGCATTATGTTGTTGTAGTGTATCTATGTCCTAACCCAGGTCATAGTCTACCTGTGTGACAAATATCATCAAAATCCGTTCAACGAAGCCAATTTGAGGCTTGAAAAGGTAACAGACAGACAGACAGATAGTTACTTTCGCATTCATAATATTACTAGCTGAGCCCCGCGGTTTCACCCGCGTAAGGGTCCCGTGGGAATATCGGGCGAAGAGTGGTGTATGAGTCTTTTGTCCTAACCCAGGTTTTTGGCAAATTTCATCCAAATCCGTTCAGCCGTTTTGCGAGAAAGCGTAACAAACAAACTCACTCTCGAATTTATATTTAAAAAAAAAATTGGATTAGGATTAATATGGATATGGAAGTATTTATGATGACAGTATACATACTTACGTCACCATTTTCTATATAAGTGGAAGTGTTACCGCGTTCAGTGGCGAGTGTTTTCACTCGATTCCCGCGAGAGGTTTACATTGCCAGCTAGCAGCTTACCGGCGTGATGATGTGAAACATAATGCCTTCGTTTTAGTTTTATACTGAATATTTTCGGCTTTTTTGATATTGTGAATTTGAATACCTTACTGTTTTAAAATATTAACAATCAGATTTTTTTTTTTAATGTCACCAAAACACCATTCCGTCCCAAAGACTTGACTGCATATTATGCAATAGAATGTCATTTTTGAGGTGAGTGCTCGGGTGCAGGTGAGTGAGAGGAGCTTGTGGCTAAGTAATGAGGAGCTCGTGGCTGAGTAATAACAGCCGCACGGGTCGATCCATCAGGTTAAGCTGCGCTTGCCGGGGTTGTTGCGTGGATGGGTGACCATCTTTACATACCGAGACTCCTCCGTGCCTCGGAAAGCACGTTAAAACGTTGGTCCCGGCTGTCATTCGTGGATCTTTGACAGTCGTTACGAGTCGTCAGAAGCCCGAAAGTCTGACAACCAGTATTACCAAGCGGTATCTTATTACCCAGTTACTGGGTTGTGGAGTTCAGATAGGCAGTCGCTCCATGTAAAATACTGGTATTCAGCTGCATCCGGTTAGACTGGAAGCCGACCCCAACATGATTATGCAGAATGAAAATTTTGAGGTGAGTGCTCTGGATTTAGCATTCAGGGGGCATAATACCACCTTTTATAGCAATATTATTTTTAAATTAAGTACTTGTGTAAGGGTAAGAGGAAGGAATCAATTACCCACAGTCAATTGAGATAAAAATAATACCTACTGCTATATGAGGTGGTGGTAAGCCCCCAGAACTGGATCGCGGGAAAGTCCAAAAGGGTTACCATAGCCCCTGGCAACACACAGGCAACTGAAGGAACACGGGTAAGTTTTAGTCAGTAAGAGTCTGACACGCCCTCCCGCTCCGCCCAGAGCGGGAGAAGTTATTTCATAATTTCCCACCCAAAAAAAAGGGCATACCACCACCTATTAAAGCAGTATTATTTTTATATTACTTGTGTAAAGGAAAGAGGAAGGAATCACTTTCCCACACTGAAGTGAGATTAAAAACTATACCTAGTGCTATAAGAGGTGCTGGTAGGCCCCCAGAACTCTGTGCTTTTGGTAGGTCAGCCAAACTCAGCAAAGGGTATGACAGCACCCTATGTTATAAGGCACGCTGATGTCTGGCTGTGGTGTATGAATAAGTTCACGTCTGTAACACTTTTTATGCATGATACGTAATAGTTGATAATAATAGGATAATCTAGCTGTACTCGGATAAGTCTGTTGCTGTAAACCGAACATTTTAAAATATTATAACTTACTTATGTCCTTTTCTGGAAACTAGACAGGTCTAGTTCACCACTAGATAGCCATGGGGCTACGCATAGTTACCTAAGTCCAAAAGTGACTGTGTCCATACGTAGGTGCGCAAAACATTTGGTCCCTTCTTAGAAACGATGCCGTATCATTATTCGTAATTCGTAAAAACACGTTACAAACTATCCTACAATATTATCTGTATATAATGGAGTTAGGAAAACTTGGGGTGCGTGGGACATAACAAGAAATAAGTGGGTAGGAAAAGGACCTATTTATAATGTTATGACCTTTATTACTTTGATTCATTGGCAACTTTATGACAATAGTTTTTATTCTAGGAAGCTTTCTTTTTATTATTTATTTATTTACTTACAGAATTTTATATAAATTGTATATATTATATATGTATATTATATATTATATTAAAATCTGTAAGTATTTTATATACAAATATACTTATAATCTTCAAGGAAACTTTTATCGTAGAGATTGATCTTAGGGACGAAACTGTATGGAGTGCCATTATGTAAACCTTTGTGTATTTAATGAAGTTAGTTATTGCGTTATTTGATATTATTGAAGACGTTTCCCTTTAGTTTCTAATGATTAAAACCGATATTTACAGGGACAGCCCTAAAAGGAAACAGAGGGTCTGAAAAGGTAAGCTGCAAAAAAAAATGCGATAAAAAAATGATGTAATCCTCTTTTAAACCTGCCTACATGACATTATAGTATCTAATTATAATTATACAATATTAGGTACCATAGCTTATATACATTAGCTAGTGAAACACGTCAAAATAAAAAAAGATTAGATTTTTTGTTGGGGTTGGTTTGATAAAATCTGTTTTATCGTCTTGAGATATTGATACCCATCATGTCTGTGAAGTTTCGCTACCTAATTTAATTTGACCCTTTATATTGACAGAGACTGAAGGTATTCCAGTAGAGCACAAATAAAGAAAGTAAAATAACTAAAAGGTACCTACTAAAGAAACTAAAAGTCAGAGCTTTGTCTGTTTAATGAATTTTTATTATTATCTGTCGTCACAGTGGGAAAGCACTGGAAGGTGGCGGCCAACCAGTCAAAATGTAAATAAAACGTATTTTATAAAATGTTGCACTACATTAATTATGGGCGGGAAGGTGTCATTATTCTAATTGTTTTTGAGAGAAAAACCGGCAAACATATTCTAGTTTAGTTGGAATTACGTTTTGTTGACGTTAAGGGGTCAAAAGATTTTCAGGCAGGGCCCGAAGTTTCATTCTTACGATATTTATGGAAGTTGTTTTATTTACGGAAGTTAATTAACTTTTTCGGTTAACAGAAAATTAGTTAATTTAACATTGACATAGCCTTACCTTATTTTAAACGCAAATTCAATAATAGCCAAACACATGACAAATCAATTATCATGGTCTTAAACCCCATAGGTATGCATAGGCCCCAAACAAACTCATAATAAACTCAAATATTATCGCACAGATTTAAAATTATGTTGAAAAAACCTATTTATTTCACGAATGAACATTAAAATCTAAACCATGACATCCCAAGGGAAATCAGATGGTTCACAAAATGTTGACGAGCCCTGGTCGGCGACGCGACAGACTTATTCTGTCATTTCCCTGCGATTTATGATAAAAAAGGTTTATTAAGTAAACTGATTAGCCCGGCTTATATAGCCCGACATGGCCCGGATTATAGCCCCGTTTATAAAGGGACAATTAGAAATGGATCACGGTTGATGAATGCTTTGTTTTTGCATTTATCTGATGTTTTGTGAGAGCATGCGGTCATTATCGTATGTTTGTGTAAATATTTCGGAAATTAACATTGATTAATCGAGTGCCGTGTTGTTTTAGCCTTGAATGTAATGTTTGTCTTTATGAGTTAGGTGTTAATGTGAACGAGGAGAGGGCAACGGAATATATTTTATTATAATTTTATCGAAATAGAGAAAGATGCTGCTTTTTACGCGACTACGGCGAAGCAAAAAGGAGGGTTATGATTTTGACCGGTATGTATGAATGTTTATCTGTTCCCTCATACATTCTAAACTACTTATCATAATGCGACAAATGTGGTATCGTTGGAAGCGTCTTGATCATCAGCTGTGGACAAAGACCTGACGTCACACAAATCCTGCATCACACAACTATAGTTTACCGCGCGAGTTTATCAACATATATAAGACTTCCCGACATCAACCGTTGGGCTGTTGCCCGCCAGACACGACACCCGTCTGGTCGGAGGTTCCTCCCTTTTCTATAGAGGATGAGTGAACTTTACACCCTGTTCCTCATACCTCTAAAGTATAATATTACCGAAGAGAAAAAGATAAACGCCAACAAGATAATGCCTCTAGCCCAAGAGCGATAAATTTGCTGTGTTTTTTATATTCGGATAGAGCTTTTTCTGCCTTTGAAGCTGGAAATAACTTATTATTTATTATTATTTCTTACTTTATGATCTTTATTTCCTTCAATTATCTTTTAATCTTTGCCACGTGGCTTGAAGCTATAAAATTCCACCCGCTTGAAGAAAATAACGAGGAATATAATGTAGATATTCAATGTTGTAGTTGGGAAACTAATTTTATATTTATATATATATAATTCATTCTACAAACTGCAGTAACAAGACCATAGCTTTGATCCAGAATTGTCTGTGAAACGAAAAGCGAACCTTGGAATAAGGATGAAAAGCAAGCCGTAGAAACATATTTTCATTTCTCATCTGCTAGTAAGTATTATTCACAATCAATACCTATCTATATTTTAATCTTCGCAGACCCATTGTTGAAACGCAAAAGCGTCTGTCTTAAAAGAAATCTATAGTCCATGATAAAAAATGCAGGAATTTTGCAACTCGAAGCTACTTAGATATTGATGCCAATTCCTTTTATCGTCTAGAAAATTTGTAAAGGGAGTTTAATGTACCTATCGGACGGCGAACATTCGGTAATGGAAAAATTATACAATCTCTCTATCTATGATGGAACATATAAGAGACGTAAAAAGCGAACTTTGCTCGGAAAAGCTTCGAAAGTGTAGTGAGCCGCAGGCTAGGGTTACCATTTCTTGAAGTTCAAAAAATTTGACATTTGCAAAAATGTCCGGACATTTTACTTCTTCATCTTTCCGTTTTCGGTACTCATTTCAATATTTCTGTTTTTTTTTAATCCCTTTTGAAAACTCAGGGTGAATGACAAATCATTTATTTCAAATAGGCGCGCATAAAAGGCACTTTTGGAGGTCAAAATTTACAAAAAAGTAGAATTGATTCTAGTCGCCCCTTCCAAAATGCAGTTTCGTATGGAGAAGAATGGGCAAGAAACTAAACCTTTATGTACTCTTTTAAAAAACATGTCGTGGTAACAATTCCGGGCGCAATGAAATGAAATGGTTTATTAAGCAAATATTAAAACTTAGCTAGATGAGGTCGGCGTTACCTATCTGAGTACTCTGAGAAGAAAGGCCGAAACAAACTCAGTGGGTGGTTACCCTACCCGCGGGTATATCGAGAACGTAAGTGGCAACGTTTCTATTTGGCACATAAAAGTTAACAGCGCGTGACAATAATTTTTGCTAACTAATACGTCCGACTACATAAAAGTTATTTACGATAGTCAATTTGCGTAATCATGCGGGGCTGGGTAATAACGTGATATGAGCGAAATTACAGATATGGTGGATATTATTGGAGTGCTGCCAGTTCTGTGGGTTCCAGTCTACGGTTAACGTCCTCGCGTGCAAGAACTTTTGAGGGTAAAAACTTTGGATTTACACTCCAGGTTCCATTAGAATGTGAGGAATCGTAGTGTTTCGGGGAATTTGTGAGGTAAATGTTTTCTTAAACCACTTTTTGTTTATATAAAAATATGAGGCTTTGTAAACCATATAATTTGTACTTTACAAGCCATACCTGCTATCTAATTGCGTAACACATTTTCGTAAACGATTAATATTTTTGTTGAGCAGATTTCTTTTCGAACTTATGAAGCAGCTTATTAGGATTAGCAATCTCTTTCAAAACGATTCCGATTGTGATTGATCGTGTATTACACAATTGGGGTGCTGAAGGCAATTTGAGTATTTAGAACGTTCGCATTCTGTTCAAAACACCTCTAATTTTGTTACATTTTTGGCTCGTCTTTTGTATTGATTGTCGCTGAGATGAGATTACGTTTTTTATGGCCTGAAAATGTTGATGATTTTGAAAATTATATAGGTAGTTGGTGTCCGTACTTTATTTAAAAAAAAATGTTCCACATACACTCATCTATTGTCCAACATTTTCAAAAAATCCTTTTCCTATCGTCACACAAAGTCCTGTATATATTCTAAATCTACATACAAATTGGTGTGAATGAGAGCAGCCGTCGCCAAATTGAAACTAGATTGGCACAGCAGATGTGCTCGGCAATCCTCGGCTGGTCAGACTAGGACAATTGACATGAGCCCCGGTTGATGCATATCACTTACAGGGGTTAACGAACCCAGGTTTAAGCTATTAGAGAGGACTTTGAATGGTTAAGTTGATGGAAAAATGGGGTTTTTTCGTTGTCAATCGGTGTGGATTTTTTAATTGGGTGGCTGTGCATTGTAACTGGCTTTTGTTTTAAAGTAGAAAGTGTTATCGGTTCAATATCCTCCTGTCTCCATTAAATGAATGTTTGGATTTTTCTTGTTTAAACTTGTGAAGGATTCACTTACTTAAGTGTATGCTCTTCTTTATTATTGGCATACCTAATCATCATTTTTGGGTCATTACTGTGATCGTTTTTAGAAAATGGGACCTTTCATTATGTACGATATGAGATTCCTCCCTCGTGAGAGAGGTGGAGTCTACGAGTATAAGTATAGTACACCCACATTTGACCATGTAACCTGGGGCGAGACTAGTGTAATCAAACCAAATTGGGGCAAAAATCCAGACTCCGGGCGGTTACTGAGAAATTTCTGATAGTAAAAACCAATAACACTTTGCCCAACCTGGGCATTGCATCCAGGACCTCGTGCACGGCAGTTGTTGTTGTTTTGCGCGGTCAAATTATCATATACCTAATTCACAAGATTTCTATAATAAAATCCTTTAGCAATACGTCGACAATATGCGGAAAAGTGAAGATTTTGCGAGTCTATTCAAGTCCTGTCTAGAAAAATACTGATTCGTCATAATACTTTACATTATTATTATATCCTTAGAAATAATATTGTAAGGACACGGCGTTGGTACAGTCAGCAGCACTTAATATTAAGCTAACGACACGAATACAATAGATAATATTATTTCCAGTACAAGCTCAACTTCCATTGTGATTTATTTCTTAAGTCGACAATAGTACTTTGTTACTGCAGCGAAAAATGAAACTTAAATCTTTAAGGAACGCTCTTACATGGTGCAGGTCTGAGTTTTTTGGATTAATTTACTATTGTCATGTATTATATCACAAAACCCGTGAAATTTAGCGGTTTTTTTGAAGATTTTTAATTCATATTCTTTATGGCACCTCTTTAGGTCAACAGTTATCCGAATATCAAAAAATATTTGGCCTCGGTCTTAAGGGGGAGGCGTGAAAATTGAATTGCTGTTACAATGTATAATATGTATAATAAATAATAGATATGGGTAATATAAACTTCGACTGGTTCTTTGGTCTAGTGGTCGCAAGCGGTACTGCTGAGTCTGAAGTCCTGGGTTCGAGTCCCAGTTCGGGCAGAGTGTTATTGGGTTTTTCCCTCAGGATTTTTTTAGTGGCAGTCCGGAGTCTGGTTTTGTAACCGGCTGATGGCAATAGGCTCGCCCCCTATTACATGGGACCTAAACATAACTGGCGAAACTGGGTCTACACTGTATAGGTACACCTCTGACTAACCCGTCGCGCATTGAAAGCGTGATGGTATTTTATATGTTGGACTTATTTTTTATTAATATGAATTAGATGTCAAAATAAATAAATCAATGACACGAAAAAAATCTAGGTAATAACTTCATTTCAATAAGTTTTGTTATTGAAATGAATTGCAGCTTATTTTTAGACAATCCTATGTTAATTTTTCCTATAAAAACTGGTGCTCTCTATAAAAACCCTGCCCCATATTGGCCACTTACGGATTACGACTGCAGGGTAAGCAGTAACCTAACATAACAACATAACGATCACCATAGTGATTTCGTATTTTGGCAAAACACAGCAATTTTAAGCCGTAATCCTGATTATGGCTTTGAGAAAATAGGATAATCCAACCGTTCAATTAATTTATCTTTGCAAAAATATTTTTTTCTTTTCAATGAGGAAATTCGGACGATTCAAATTGAAAACGAATAGTCCGAAATATCGTTGGAAATGTTCGCGATGATTTATCTGACTATTTAGGAGTTGTCACGGGCATGGACATATGTATGTACCTGGAGGTCATATTAGACAGGGTCAAATTAAATTAGCTAGCGAAACGCTGCATATCTGATGGGTATCGATATCTAAACACGATAAAATGAAAATGAATCCACGTATTTTAGGGGGGTCAACGACCACTGGTTGTTACTTAAAGTATGAGTTGAAAAAATCTGTTTTATTTTTTTTATTTTGTTTAGAACAAAACACAAAATAAAACAGATTTTTAAGCGGATATTTCAAGTGACTACACAAACTGCGGTCGATGATCCCACAAAAAAATCGGATTAATTTATTTATTGTTTTATCATGTTTAGATATACACATGACTTATGCAGAGTTTTGCTAGCTAATTTAATTTGACCCTGTATAGAGGTTTGTCTCTGTCGGTCTCCCTTTCAAATTGTAATTAGTTGGTGTTAATATATATATACGTACTTTTTTCTTCACTTTACTACTATGCGAATCGACCAATAAGCCGAAATCTCCATCAAAATCTAGGCTCGCATTTACTTTCCCTTTAAAATTTCCTTTACTTATTTCCTTTTCCTAGTACTTCCATTACCTTATACAAGTGTTTAGTCGGTCAGCCTACACGAGCTTTTGATTGCATGTTTGAGTTTCAGTTGGGGCGCTAAGCCAAGTTGCGCGGTCCCACCAATAATGTGAACAGTCAACTAACTGGGGCTTTTCTTACCCTTGCTGTTTGTTTTGGTTTATTAATTAAACAAGCGTTTGTGGGTTTTATTGTTATGTAAGGAAATGCTATTGCTGTTTTCCCGTTCTTTCTTGATTATTACAATTCTTTTTTTGTAAGGTCCATTGGATATTTGTGTTAAATCCAGAGCTCGGATAACGGTATATTTTTCGAAACGGTTTCGTCTTAAATACCTAAGGAACGATTTGTTTCGGTTGCGTTCGAACAGAACGTTATTAAAACGATTTTTGAAGAAGAACAAAATTTAAATTGTTTTCGGTCAATAAAACGTTTTTAACCGTTTTTAACCGTTTTTAACCATTTTTGGGTTGATCGATATGAAAGAAACAATGATAGGATACTTAATTTAACTCAACAAGCACGGGGGTGTGCGGCTGCGTCCTGCGGAATAAACGGTTTTTGAATACGGAATAAACGTTCTCATGTCGTTTTCGTCCCGAACAAAATATTGTACAAAGAACTGTTCGAAACGTTTTAAAAACGTTATTATAAATAACGGTTCCGAGCCCTGGTTAAATCTTATAGTTTACTCCTTAACTTTCTTATTTAAACTTGCCTATTTTTCTTCAGATTTTTATGGTATAGATTATCTTAAACTGGTATAACATGGTAAAAACATAAACATAGTACAGTTGGCATAGCCCAAACACACAAAGTAGACATAAAGTTAATTGCAACGATTGAATCGAAAACCGTTTCGCAAAACTTTATATTTATTTAGTTTGAAGACTATCGGTAAATAAATAAACCAAAAACGCTATAGGATTTAATATTAGTGGTCCACTAATGTTTCACCAAAATACCGATGAAAATGTTAGTTTACAACCAACGTTTCGTATACTATTTATTTCACAAACAACTTATTCCGCAAATGTTTTATTTTACAAATATTAGCTTCTCTTTACAAATGTTTCGCATGATATTTAATCGTTTATACATTTTTCATTTAATATTTAGATTCTTTTGGAAAAATCACGAATGTATTAAATAACATTTTATAAAAAAAAATAACTAAACCAGTCACAAAGTGATCATGGTTGCAATTGCTATTTGGGTCATAATAATTTACAGGCAAGCACTGAGTTCTATATAGTATAAAAATATTTTTTTTCAGTTATAATGTAGTAGTTTTTGGCAGTAAACCTTTTTTGAGACTAAACATTTTTTAACTAAAAATTTAACCTAATTTAACTTGTTCGGTTCCGGCTAGCCTACTAAAATAATGTAATATTTGAAAATCAGCCATATTTTTTAAGTTTCAGAACTTTATACAAAATATTCCGAGACGGTGTTGATGTGTGTATAATTAAATTGAACTTTATTTTTAAGAAGTTATGGTGGCCTTTTTGGCACAAAGAACCATCTTAAATATTGTAAAAAATAAGATTCAGATTTCAAGACTTTTTAGTCACGCCGTCCCTGGTCTAGTTTTTGGTACCGATTACAATATTTTTGTACTCTTTGGCCGTTTATTGTACCAGGTTTCTTCATGAGATTCTTTGAGCTGATAGCCCTGTTTACGCCAGACCATCTAAATACCGATAATAAGGATATAACAATATTATCCATCTATAGTAAGTATCTGTAAGTTCGGTGCGGACGAAGCTTTTAGCAAGTAAAGTGCCGCTTAAACAAAAAAATCAATGAATATTCCGAAAATTGCACAACCAATCCGCTTTAACTGTTTGAAGTGTACACTATGTATTTCGGTATCCCATATAAATATTTATTTTCAGATACGTGTAATGAAAATAAACACAAATAAAAATCACGCAACAACATTGCCCGTACAATATCTATTCTATTATTTTTCCAATTTCCACATGAACCATCGTCCGACAGGCGTTCGTATTGCAACTAATCAATCGCAAACACAGCACCAACATTTTTTATTAAACAAAAACAATATTTTACAACAAACGCTAGCCAGTACTATGGCCGAATAAATATTACCTTTGTCAATAACACGTTGCCATGAAAAGTTTAACGAACGAACGAGTGAACGAATAAGTGAATGAGAGAACGAAGTGTGTATGAAATGCATTTGCCGGTACAAAAGATGGAACTAAATGTTTACGGGGGGAGAATTGCACACGGTTTTCAGGTTAATTGTTCACGCGTCTGGAATTGCCGTGCATGGGAATGTCCACGTGTGATTCTGACTGAGGCTATGGTACAAGAGAACAGTAGAAGGTAAGGTTTGTACAGTGACCCAAAACAAAATTCTCTCTGAAATTTGCCGCAGTTGGTTTATGGTTGGGTTATCTTTACAGGCCAAGACCCCTCCGTGCCTCGGAAAGCACGTTATGCCGTTGCTCGCAGCTGTCATTTGTAGGTGACAGATGATGCAGATGATGATGTTTTTTTTTGACTGGACAAACGTAATGATTATTAGGTATGTATTCTTTTGTCAATTGAAAAACACAAGAGAGATTTCGACTAAACTTTATACTTATTTTATGTCTTAATCTGTCTTATTCTACGAATATTTATGTTTTTTATAGTCTTCTTGTTTATTGTAAGTTTTAATATGTCAAAAATTCAAAAATCGAATTAGCCCTAAAAGGAATCCCTAATACGACCCACTGTCCGAAAAGTCCTTCTCAATTTTGAAGAAGATTAGTGTTAATTTTGAAAGTCGGTTGTTGTTGAAGAGTTCCTCTTCAAGAAAAAGGACAAAGTGAAGCGGTATACGTTCTTTTTCTAGAAGCAAGTGGCCAGATTATAAATGCTGGCACTTTAAACAAAAACAAAAGTCTGATGAGAAGCAGTGCCCGAATTCCTAAGTTCCGAGCAGTTTTCACCTGCTTCCACTCATCTTTAAAGTGTCAAATAGCTATGGGGCAGTCCATCCGCTTCGCAAATCGCTAGGACTTGGTTTTGTAGCTATGAAATATTCAAGCAGTTTGCCGTGGGTGTGTGGTATGTTACCATCCACACCGCACCGGATAGTGCGATTCGGTGCGCTGCGTTAGGGATTGCGCGTGGTTCGATTTTGTGTTTCGATTTGTTTTCACCGCACATGAGGCTTTAGTAAGATGTTAATGTTTTAGTAACTTGTTCTTTGGTTATTAAATCGTGATCATTCTTGAGAGGCATATTTAATGTCTATTGTGATTGTGATGTTTATCCTTGATTGCTAGTTTTGTTTATTTGCCTAAATTCTCGGTAGCAGCCTACGGTCTGAGGTTGAATACAGCTCACAACTGACGAAATTCTCACCTCCATTAGATACGGAGAAACTAGTACTCTTCTGGTGAAATAGGCACATTACATTACATACTACATTACATTTAAAGCTACAACAAATAATGTAAACAATGTAAACACTCACTCATAAGTAAATTAAAAACTACCTGAAAATACCTGAAAAATAAAACAGAAATGAAAAACATATTAAATTCAAGTTGTAACACAATCTCGGGATCTTTCGATTATTTGCGTGAATCAGGCCGAGATTACGGGTAATCCGAAGTCAAATAGCATAACCTTAAGGCGTTATCGTCCGATTGGGGGTTCAATAAAATTAAAAGTTTTCCGATGTCCCGATTCGGGTAGCGCTCGGCAATTGTCGGGAAACATCGGGAAGTTATTGTGAAATTCTAGACTCGGTTTTGTTATCTATTTTGGATAAGTGATTTAAGTAAATAAATAAACATAATAAATAACCTTTGTTGTTGTATCAGAAACATTAGTTGAACTGGAATTTGATATCTATTGATATTTTTGGATATTGGGTTTGCATTTGTTGGTAGTTTAAATATAAAACAACATTATAAACAATGGGCCTTTACTGGTTTCTATTTTGTAAGATGATTGAATGAAATCTTAGTTGAAACTGGGTACAAGAGTTAATGACGAGGAAATGGAGGTTGAGTTTCTTGCCGGTTCTTCTCCATAGGAAATGACTAATTAGAATAGTGCACCTAGCTTCTGACGTTTCATAAGTGCCCATGTAGGTTTATGTGAAATAAAATATTTTGATTTTAATGTTGATAAGATGCAAAATAATTAAAAATTGTTTACACATCGTGGAAAAACATAAAAAAATATAAAGTTTTTAATAATTTTACGTCAATGTACGAAAGGTGTTCTCAGTAACGAGTTTTATTGAACGATAATAATATCTGTATTAAAAAAAGCTTCTTGTTCCAATTCTTAGGAAAAGCTGCTTAAAGTCTGCCTTGTTAGGATCAACTTTAATGGTCCCATATTTTATTCCTGGATTTAATCAATTCTGTTTTGACTGTTTGATACTGTTTCTAAATAGCAGTCCTGTCCCAGATTACTAGACGAGACTTCGGCTGTCACCAGTCAATCGACGCCCTTATTTACATAAAGAAAACCTGAAATAGTTTGGGACAAAAGACCAAGTTTTTTGTTTTAGAACATCCTTTTTATGTCGTATTTATTTATTTGTGTATAAGTACATTATTGTACTTATACACAAGTTGTGTTAGATTATACATTACATACAAATAAATTATTAACTACAAAACATACAATTGGCGACATCAAGATTAAGATAATATACATGTCAGTAATTAATTCATTTCAGTGTAGATAATTATGAAGAAAAAAACAAAATATTTTTATACGCCCGACCAATTAACTTTTATCCTTGCCCTGTAAAACACAAGAATGCACTTACTTGCCTTTACCTCTCATGCAACGTTTCCTAATTCCTTCCTCATTGTTCCATGTGCAATCATTAACAGCGTCGGAGGTTCGTGCAAAAGAAAATGGCGGCGTATCAAAAGTCCAATTAACCTGATTACAGTAACATTCCGCAAAGCCAGGGCTCCCAAGTTTTCTCGCGAAATTAAAACTTTCGTGGAGCCCTGTTAAGCCACCTGAAATTGTACACTTAAGCGGTTTATATGTATGTAATTAGTTCGAGGTGTAGGTTTTCTTCAAAATACTATTGAGAAGTATATTATTTTGTGTAAAAGAAAATGCAGTGTCGAGGGACCTATTCTCACTACATTTCCTTTTTGGTAACTGAATTGTCAGTTCCACTATCCAGGATTAATATAACCCTTCTATGGTCGACATGATTAAAACCAATATACTGGTGGGTGTGCATTAGGCTCACCTCTGTCTTACCCTTCAGTTAAGTTAACCCCAATATTTCCTTCCATATCAATTATTTATAATGAAAAGTCTATCAAGCAACAACTTGTTCCAATTACATGGCAAAATTAAAACGTACTGAAATAACGAGAGTAAAATCTGACAAGTACAGCATTACCGGGTTATCTTTCATAAAACGTTAATTAAGCAAATATCAACATGACGTCACACGAATTAAAACGCCTGAAGCCCCCAACATGATCTGTGTCTTCTGCAGAGAAATATTGGTAAGCATTTATCGGAGAATAAAGCCAGTTGTACACTGACCAACTAGGATACCCAGCATTTCAATAGGCAACGCTGCGCCCTTCACCACTTCCCAGTGCTTTAGCTGGAAAAGGAAGAAGGGGCGCAACAAACTACCCAGTAGACCAGCTGTCTGTTCAGTAAGAAAAATATTGATTCTATACAATAGTATGCAAAATCATTGACATTACACAAGGTAAGGGCTAAGGTTGCGTCAGTCGTCGTCCCTAGAGGAAAACTGCTGTAGTTTATATGATAATTTAAATTAATTAAAATCTTTTGTATTCACTTAATCTTTATTTATTGTATATGGGTACGGCTTGGTTATGCTTAAATGTCTGAAAATCACGAAAATAGCCATGAACAAAAATGTTATCTGTATCGCCATATTCCTTTCAGATGTGTATGATATTTTAATGAGGGCAATCAAAGTAGAAAATTCATATTTTTTGACTGAGACGTACCAGCGGGTTTTTTAGTTAATTAAATAGTGTATTTTTCCATCATTAGTGGTCAGTTTTTATGAACAGGAGAGCAGATACTGCTGCTGTAGTACGACTTAGGATGGTACGTCTAACGCAACTTTACCCTACGTTAAGGCGCTGAGCAGACGATGAACTAAGGTCAAAGGAGTAATAATGTGTAATAGGTCAAAATACCGGGATTTTCATACGATTCCAAATTGTCCGCGGATAAATTGTTCATCGTCTGCTCAGAGCCGAGCAGAGCTTACAGGTTGCTCAGTGGACACCCGGTTTTACGATTATCCGGATTCATTCGAAGAACATAATTATTCCGGAAGGTTTAAAATAAATGTACAGTGTAATCGATTTAAAATTTCGATTGTGGAGCGTACACCCGATAAATATTCAACAGTATTCATTATTGTTGTTGTGCGGAACCACAGGCGTATTTGCAATGATCGCTAGAAATTATTTATGTATAGTTCGCTCGGATGCGTTGTGATTATCCAGGTGCATTATTTAAAATACATTACGTGTTTTCACAAACAATACATATGTGCCTTGAGCTGTTTATTGTAATTCGTATGTGTAAGCTGCCATTTAAATAGGTACCTATGTTTAATAGATAGAGCGGTTTCAGGAGAACGGACCAAGTATTCTCTTCTGAATTATGGTTTGTAACGAACTCATATTATGATGAATTAATCGGAATATAGTAGAAGTTAACTATTAAAGGATGGGCACAAAATAAGGTAACTGGCCAAAAATCCAGCTCTGCGCCCACGCATATCCCTTGGTTCAGTCTGCGACTACACTCGTTGCCCCAAACCTTGATGTCACTTGTATGAAGTAGGTATATCCTGTCTTCGAAGTACTGATCCTCAGCCTGGTGACAGGAAGTGGACAACGTTCACAGCGTTGACTAATAACGTCTCTGATTTTAGACATTAGCATCTTTCTTTTTACAAATACATGCGACGGCGACGCTTGCTAGATTAATAAGATTTAATTGGAAATTCCGACACAATGCCAAAACTTCTTTAACCCATTTTGTTATCAAGGTCTTACGTATAAAATAACGACAGTGAGTACCTACTTAGGCCTGGTTTAGTAAGTAATATGAAACTCTGACGCAGCTTTAATAGCATACGTCGCGTCGCGGAGACGTATTACAGTCTGACTCTTTTAGTCCAAAGGAGAAGGTCAAGGTTGGTCTGGGATCTTAGAAATGGTTGTCACTTTGAACGACTTTGCAGTTAAGAGCCCATTCTACCTCAGCTCAAATCCACTTTTTATCTCGTTCGCACCATACTGCTCGCAGACTGCGTGACAGCGAGGCAGAGTGTGGTGCTGGCGGCTCCAAGGCGTCCATAGTTTAGGTAATTGCTTTTTACGGCGAAAAAAATTGTACTGATTTTTTTTTTTAAACATAGTCGCTGCTTTACAGTTAGGTAGTTCAGTTAATATGCAAAGTTTCATGATCTAGTTTGAAATATTTTTTTAATACCAGCGGTTTATTGCTCGCTTTGGTTGTTTTTTCAATCGAGAAAATTTTACGGAATTGTGTTTTCGTCAAACATAGTACTTTAAATGAATCCTCAATTTTTAAATAAATTTATTTCAGAAGCTGCAGTATTTTCGATATAATGGAGGATCATGCTAAGAAATTTGAGGTATTATAGACCCTTAAGGTATAAGGCAAGTGTAATAAAAAGATACTCACGTGTTCGTAGATTCGTCGTATTATTATTATTATCTTTTGTGTCCTACTGCACGGTAAAATTAAAAGGATACACTTCCCTAAGTGTTTATTATTCTAGCTTATGGCACTCGTGGGTTGCTGAAAATCAGCGTCAGGTGGCACACCTTGTGTTGTCATCTGACATTATGCTGAGCTGAGGCCCTTTTGGCATTATAATCATTGTTTTCTGTTTTTATTGTTTTAAGGTGTATTTTCTGCTCTTATGCATTTTTCTTTCTTTCTTTCAAAGGCCTCCGTTTTCCTCCTTGTACTAATTAACTATAACTGTAGTGTATGTGGCCAATCTTAGGAAAAGAGTCGAGTTCCGCCATCTTGCCGTTTACCGCATACCTGTAGTTTATGACATATGTAAAAATAGGTGCATTGTGCATTAAAATTACATTGGTACATAAATATACATACATACGTCCGGCGCAGTCTGACCGGTAAGCCCGGTAACTACCTCTAACGGTTAGCCAAATATTTTTGCCGCAGAATGACCTGTTCTCAATGTGTTTGTATCGATTCGAGAATTTATGGAAAATAATAAGAATACTTACCGAAATACTGCACAGTACCTACGTGGCCTAACAATTTCATGTACACAAACAAAATTAAGTGGAGCGGCTTTAAACAACTTTTAATAAAAATGAATTAAAAAATAAAATACTTTCAAAACATTATTGTACTAAGCGTGTACATTATCCCGACATAATAAAAATGGGTCAGCGTCAACTTTTCTTCGGCGAAAATTAAACTTTTAATAAAAACAAGTAAAAAGTTTCATAGACTTTATGCTCAGGAACTTAATTTTTAATTAAGAATGCTCTCAGAGAAGTTGCTCATGTAACTAATTAAAAAATTGTAATATTAATGATCTGCTTAAAATAGAACGAAATGGAACTGAAAAGAGTAATTAGTTATTTATGTAAGATGGATGACACTGAAAATAAAGGTTTATTTCATCATCGGAGTTCCTATTTATAATAATTCTAACCGATCGACAAAAAAATTCTGATGATCATGTTTGAAAAAAAAACTTTTTTTACGTGTTTTCGTTTTTACCACCAACTTCCGAAATTAAAATTATTTTTCAATTTATAGTGTTTTTTTTGGCACTCAGCTGTTTTTTTTTTTGTAATAACGTTTATTTTTATATTTTTCACTTTTTAGTTGTGGTACCTACTTCATACCAATTCGTATACCACTACTTGCTATGTAAATAACAGTGACAGAAAGTTTTATAACATTATCAACGAATATCATTATCATTGAAGCCAACTCAAAACAAAGTTAATAAAAAATTCATGAGACCGTCGCACTAGTTTTCTCTACTAAATGAAAGATAGAAGTTATGCCCGAACTTATGTGTATATAAAAAAATGTTCAGACCAATTTAGATCCTCCTAGTTTTTTGAAGTCGGTAAAAAAATATGACAAATCATTTTCTTTATGCAAAAAAGAAACATCGAACATTAGCCATCAAAAATGGGGATACAACCTTAAATACAGTATTTACTAGCTTTCGCCCGCATGATATCTTTATAAGTTATAGCCTATGTTAGACTGTTAAGTGATAATACAGCATGCAACTGTTGAAAGAATTTTTTAAATCGGTCCAGTAGTTCATAAAAATATTAATTACAAACAAAAATACAAATCTTTTCTCTCTTTAACCCTACTAAGGCAAAGCCAAAAGGAAGAGTTATGATTATTTAATATCCGTGTAGACTAACTAATTTTATTTTCCAAAAAGGGTTTACATTTGTTTACTCAACGCATATTACCTCAAGTTACACTATCAAACCAGCACGTTGTAGGCAGCACTTACAGATTTAAATATTCATAGCATGTGCTGTAATTAAGTCCTAAGTATCTATTTGATGTGGGCCATTTAATTGATCTCACTTAATTACTGCCACTAAAACAAGGGGACATACCGCTCTTATGTAACATTAGAACCTTTAACATAAGGTTAGTGACATTTTGTGAGCCTTTTCATACCTGTAACCTTAGCAGGAACATAAAGAGATATAGTATAGTCATCGTTATCTAGTGGCCTTGACTTTTAGATATAATTAAATTGTAGCAGTCTTGTGAGCGCATGTGGAACTAAAAAAATGGCGAGAAACTTTTATAAAATTAAAAATTCTTTAATTAAAATTATTAAAAAAATTGCTGCTTGTAGTTTGCTTGAATAAGGCTAGGTACATGAGGTGATACATACAACAGAAGTTCTTTAAATTAAATTAAATTATTTATTTCGATAGACAACAATGATCCATTTATGTTAGTTAGTAAGTTAGCACAAAATTAAAATAACTTAAAAACCTATGTTAGTCTGTTATTATAAGTAGGTACAAGGCTCACATAAAAATAACATAATCTAAGGTGGATGCTTCGAGGTAGCCCACGAAATTCAAATTTTCTTACGTTTTTTACAATTTGCAGGTCAGTGTGTTGTATGTTGATTATAATATGATTCGCGAAGACTGATTAAGAAAGAAAGAGAGAAAGAAAGAAAGAAAGAAAATACGTTTATTTGTGGCAAACATGACGCAATGAAAAAAAGGTACACGATGATAACAAGTTGGGAGAAAATATGCGTCACATCCACGCAAAACAGTTAATAAGAAAATATTCAATAGTAAAGACTATTGAATATTTGATTTGTTTTTTTTTTTATTGATCTTGCAAAGGCATGATATCTATTTCATTGGGAATTGCAGGTCAGATAGACCTTTTCAAAAATGAATGGTCTTTTTTAGAAAATCCTGATAAACAATTTTCCAAGTACTAACTAAATGTGAACTTTTATTTTTTCTACCGACTCCATCTAAAAAAAATCTGTTAGCCAAAGCTATTTTCGAAGAAATTACGAAAAACATTTTTATCTGATCTGGAATCTGATCGAACCTGAGATGAATTCTTGTAAAATTTTATTTTTGTTAACCTTATAACGACATTTCTATTACGACATAGCAAGAAATATTTATTCACAGACATTGTTTACCAATACCATATCTGATTTTTTTTGGGTCGGCGCAACATGTCTTTTTCTTCCATACTTCTCTATTAGTCGTCATCTCTGTCGTTACCCCCTTTCTAGCCATATCAGCTTTCACACATTCCATCCATCTTTTCTTTGGTCTTCCCCTACTCTTATAGACATCCATACAAACACCTTAAGTATTGGCCAAAAATAAAACGAGCATGACGTCACAAATATAACACAAAGACTATAAATATCTAAGCTCAGATAAAAATGGGCAGAAACTCTATAAAAAAGCAATATAATCAAAACTCGACGCTTGAATGGTAAAATTGTTAATATCGCTAAATCAGCGTTTTGGCCCAAGTATCTATTTTACTTAGAGCTCCCTTACTGTTAACTTTTGACTTGTTTTATATGAAACTTAAGAGGCATGGCAGGTCAAGTTAGAGTGGCGATTCTGTATCAATTTATCTTTGCCTAAACTTGCAAAGCTGAGGTAAGTGACGCTGAAAAATTAACTATTGGCTTCGGCTTGATGTACAACCTTTGTGACGAAAAATTTTTGGTCCCTTTTCCTTTTTAAAAATCATTTTCATTGTTACATGTTAAACTTAAGTTTGGAAATGGGCAAATCTGTTTCAGTGACAGATTAAAATGATACTAACTACATCTTGATCCACTGCGATGTTGCTATCTATTTGAAGCATAAGAAAAACTAAAAGATTTTATTATTTTTGCACGAAATATCAAAGCACATTTAAAAGTAATGTTGATTTTTAATCTTTGGTCTGAAATTGAAATAGTTTTGAATTAAATTGGAACTGTTCTTTTATTGTAATTATTGATTCATATAGGTAAAATATTTACCTTAAACAAGAGGTATAGTATGTAACAAAAACCCTGTCCGATCCATTAAGGGCGTATTCCTGGGTTAACATACGTACTATAAAAAATATATTTAAAAATGTAACTCATAAAAATCAAAAGATAATGATTATTTTATTTTTATAAACCATGCGACATTCACACTAAGTATGGCAAATTTTCATAAGTTGACAACACTCCACCCACCGGGGAAATCTTTTTATTTTACCTATTTTTATTTCAAAGGATACCGCCCTACACTGGGCGCGCTGTCGGTGCTCTCTAGCGAGTCGCCGACTTGTTTGATGTAGCCGACTGGTTGCCTACCGTGCGATGCGGCGCGTCTCTGTACGCTTGTTGCTAGTCTCAAAAGTCAGTCTTTCGTGGAGATTCCTTTCGATCGGATGTTCCGTAATGTCGTATTCCAATCAGGAATATTTTAATATGTTAATGTGCTTAGGCAAGGCCAATTGCAATTATGCAGCTGCGCGTAGAGACTATGAGGTGCGTTTTCACAGGCCAGGTGTGCCAGTACCGTCGGAGCGTGCGTTCCAACGTCTACATAATCGTGTGTTCACCACAGGCAGTGCTCATGGGCACGAGACACAGCGCGCTGATGCTGGAAGACCACGAGAGCGCAACCTGGAAATCGAGGATCAAGTCTTGGATATGTTTGCCGCGGACGCCACGCAAAGCACACGCTCTGTTGCCCGACAACTAGAGACTAATCACATGCTGGTTTGGAGAGTGCTGAAGGGAGATGGTCAGCACCCTTATCACTACCGGCGGGTTCAATCCCTTCTGCCCGCTGATTACGAACCAAGAATGGAATTTTGTAATTGGATCTTAAGAAAAGTCGAAGAACATGAAGGTTTCTTGAATCGCGTGCTTTTCTCCGATGAATGTTCGTTTGTAAGAACAGGTGTGTTCAACTGCCACAACGAACACGTGTGGGCGCTCGAAAACCCGCTCGCTATGAAACCGAGTAATTTCCAACATCGTTGGCGTGTAAACGTGTGGGCTGGTATTCTCGGAGACCAAATTATTGGTCCATACTTTTTGAGGCCCACAATGAATGGTTCAAGCTACCTGTCTTTCTTGAGTGAAGAGCTGAGTGAAGAGTTGGATCCTTTAATAGACCTCAATTTCCATCGCTCAATGTGGTTTCAACATGACGGCGCGCCTCCACATTTCTCGCGCGCAGTGCGCGAGTATTTAGATGCTCAGTTCCCGAGGCAATGGATTGGCCGGGGGGGACCAGTTTCGTGGCCAGCACGATCTCCCGATCTTACGCCCCTGGACTTCTATTTATGGGGTCATGTCAAACAAATGGTTTTTAAAAAAGAGTGTGATTCGGAAATCGAAGTAAGAGCTCGGATTGTGGCAGCTTTTAATTTAATTAAATCAGACACAAGTGCGCTGCAAAGAGTACGTGAAAATTTAATAAAAAGGTGTCGAATGTGTATCAGTGTTGGAGGTAGACATGTGGAGCATGATCGCCGAGGTATCCAACAACAACAAGTAA
This sequence comes from Eupsilia transversa, assembly GCA_914767815.1. Classification (NCBI taxonomy): domain Eukaryota; kingdom Metazoa; phylum Arthropoda; class Insecta; order Lepidoptera; family Noctuidae; genus Eupsilia; species Eupsilia transversa. Next base: position 5,468,221 of record OU611893.1, on the reverse strand, counting down.
CTGTTTTAATAAACTAATACCTAAATTCGGTAAGTATCTTTTTATTTTCACGTATTCTTAGCTCCCTTTGTCTGTTTTCATTTCTGTGATAAAAGCACATTTAAAAAAAGCCCTTTTCGGGGCTACATTTCATTCAATTAATTGTTTCTTGATGAACAGAAAATGAAGTCAAAATAAGGTCAGGAATCAAGTTCACTGCCTAAACGATATCAGTTCAAATCAGCTGATACCAACGCGTAGGCACAACGTAGATTTATTTAGCTATAAGTTTGTTTGGCGGCAAGCGACAATGCGGGCGGGCGGCTCATCTCAAAGAATCATAAAAACCGTCTCGCTCAGGCGCGGCTTCAAATTGTAGAACATGAACACATGAAAACAAACACTCACACACATGAACTTTATCGAGGATGTGTTGCCTGTGATAAGTTTATTTTTATTTTTTTAAATTAATTATTTTAATTGGGGAAAAATAATAATCTCAAAATCATGAAATGGTTACGTATATGGGTACACAATACTATACCAAATAATACCCTTAAGGATCGGACAGGGTTTTTGTTACATGCTGTATAATAATTGGAATTTACCTGAACTGGAAATAAACCAGTATTTCAGGTGCTTATACATAAATATTAAAGAAATAGTAAATACATAATTTAATAGTAAATAAGTAATAAATTGTTTTGACCTTCACCATAGTGATTTCATTTCGTATAAAATTTGTCAAAATCAAAATATTTTATTTCACATAAATCTACATTGGCACTTATGAAACGTCAGAAGCGAGGTGCACGGTTCCAAAATGGTCGTTTCCTATACAGAAGAGCCGGCAGGAAACTCCACGGTTACTCTTTTAAAAATAAATGGGTTGTACAATTTTTTTCAAATTAAAGTGTGAGAGGACAGTGCCAGTGTAGGCCTGTCAACAAGATACTTAAAAAAAGAGAAAATAGTCTGCAAATCGACTGTCTCATGTCTCATTCAAACGTTGAGAACGTTTAAAAAATATAAAGGAATCTATATAAAGGATAAATAAAATAATAGAAATAAAAACCTATTTAAACCAAATGACATGATTGTCACTACAACTTTAATCAATCCGAATGAATACCCTGTATTTCACAAAAGCCTCTAATAAATAGTTGAAATTAGCATTTTAGGTTTATAATGTCAAATAATGAATGGATATGTCAAGGAATAATGCAAAAAAATAAAAATTAAATAAAATAAACTAAACAACGTTTATTTTATCTTTACTAAAACAAAGCAGTTAACAGACATTTACATACTTATGCCATTATTGAGGTACCAGGGAAGCCACATGTGCAGAAGGAATTATTGCCAAACTTCCTTGTCTTCAACGTAGTCTTTAATCTTATAATATGCTTTTTGGTAAGGACACGTTTGATGTGGGTCTTTGAACTTTCCATCGCTAAGTTCTGTAACCGACTTTGGCAACTTATTATAAAAGCGGATACTGTTAATAAGATAAATGACTTACTAGTTTTAGCTAATAAAGCTAAAGGGTATCACAATTTCATGTTTAAGAAATAAAGATTATAAATCAAATTAAATAAAGTACTTCAAGTTCTATATCTTTGCTTGTATTCGCGACCAAATTTTTTGTAAACCAACTCATTACAACCGTTGTGAATATTAAAAGGGTTCGTCTGCAGCTTTTGTAAAGTTTTACAAACTCCGACACTTCAGCGGAGACTGAACAATTGAAGTTGAAAATTCAATACATTGCTGATTAGACACCTTTGTGTAATACTGCAGAATGGGAATAATATGACGAATGATGGGAATTTCACGAAAAGAAAATACGTATTATTCGATGGTTTCAGTGGTGACGTCCACGTCGGCGTTGAGCGCGAAGCAAATATTTCGGCTCTACGGACCAAAATATTTACCTTGAGATGCAACCTTTTGTTTTTACGGAAAAACAGTTTTTTTTGGAAAAGGACGTCTAAAGAATTGCAATAAGATAACTGATTTGTAACTTTCACATCGTCTTTTTATTTAAAAGTGAATTTAACCAAAACTGCTAGGATCAAATTTTCGAAGTACTTTTGTGCCTTAATAACCCTGTTCATCGAGTAAGTTATCACATGTTTGTAATTATGTAGGTATAAACGTACCGAAGCTACCAACCAATCCGTCTTCATATAATAGTAGTACTGTCTAATTCATTAGCGACAGACTACATCAATATTGCAGCCCCATTAGCATCGGTATATAATTGGCGGAGACGTATACCTGCGATATTTGACAGGCATCTGTAAGGCGGCTATTAGTGGGTCGCAGCCAGCCTGTCTCTCTTGTGAGGCAGTCGCAATGATTTCTGCATATTATACTGTGCTGCGTTTGCATTCATTTTGAGCGCCAGTGATTGGGGTATTTTCGAGGATACTTTTTTCTTTTGGCTTGCCTGCTTGTGTTGAGATAAAGAGACACTCTGTTTAGTGAGCATCCAAATAGATGGCTTATCGATTATCTGAAGAGGAATATAAACAATTCATTTTCCAAACATGAAGACTCGCAGTATTCTCAAGGTATCGAAAATTGTAGAAATGTACGAGGAACTTCAGCGTAGACTTTGAAAGTCTGATCTAATGTTATCGATGTCAAGTATCAGTTACAGAACAGAACAGAACTAAAATATTTTTTCCACCATTAAACCAACTATATAATAAAGACTTTCACTGAACAGCTTACTAAACGCAGCACAAAGTGACGTAACACTCGTATATATGAAGCACTCAGCGTATTTCCCGAGCGTCTGTACTGTCATGGCGTCAAACCATCAGATTGACGGGACACACAAACTGATACACTCACATCAATTTACATATATTGAAGTCACTATGTCAGATAGTCACACGGAAAATTCTGCATTTTATAGAATTGAGGTTTTTGGGGTTCCGTACTACCGAATCAAAAAACGGAACCCTTATAGGATCACTCGTGTGTGGCTGTCTGTCCGTCTGTCACAGCCAATGGGCTCTGAATCTAATGGACCGTTTAAATTGAAATTTGGTACACATATGAATTTCTGTGACCCAAACACGAACGCTTAAATAAATAAATGTTGACTAAGGGGTGACTTAGTCAGTTAGTAGCCTTTTAGGAGGAAACTGTACCGTGTGACGTATCAAATGAAAGGATTAACTGTGAGCGTCCCCATAAAAAAAAATGGTTTTTATGAAATAGTTTTAAAGTTATTAAGAAAATTGATGAAAATTGACCATTAAAAAAAATGGCTAATTTTTTTTTTTAATACAAAAAGTAGTTCTATACCTAGTAATTACAGAACCACCTATAAGAAGTATATAAGTCTTGAAATAACATACACGTAACGTAACGCGTACAAAATTGCAGATGCAATGTATGGGAGAACATGTTTTTCAACTACAATGTTAAGTTAGTTCTTGCGATAAATTCATCCCAAGTACGGAACCCTTCATTCTGCGTGCTCCGACAAGCACTGAGCCGATTTTTTTCTTTTTTTCACTGGTGCCCGAAAATCATTTTCGCGCGTTTTTTATGTTCACATAAAACAAACATGAAAAGAATAAAGTTTACGAAATTTTAAACGTTTTCACAATAAGCCAGCTAACTTGTGCTCACAAGTGTATAATATTAACTTATTAAGTACGTTACCAGACGAGTTTAATTACGAATTACTTAGTCTTGTTCTCAGAAAGTGGTAATTGTAGGCGTACCTAATACCTAATAGTACCTAATTGTTTTCTCTATGCTTACACTGTTAGAAACACCCACTTTCTTGGCTTTCTAAAGGCTAATTAGAATGCCTGAAGGAACTCGACGAACCACGTACAGTTATCAACACTGAATACAAAATACCCGAAACTATCAACCATACACACAAAGGAAATAAGGAAATTCCGTGAGATATGGCAACCCTGATTTATTCGGTACATTTAATCAGAAGAGCTTATCTCTCCGCCTATTCGTTGCAATATTCGTAATTTCACCTGTCAACCCTTAAACAGCCATAGCGTACGTTGAAAATGCTATCCGGCGGTGATAAAGTAGTCCGATTGCGTGCCACCCCTGAAAAATAGCATCCCATGGCTGTAACGATCGACATTTGTAACTAGATGTTGGCTGGACAGCCCCATGAATTATTCGCATACTTGTGTAAATAAGGATGTAACTTTTTATGTGTAAGTTGACATATTAGGCGCATATCTTTTTGGTGGTGACAGTTGTTATTGTTAGCAACCACGGAAATTGTGGTATTGTCAGATTTATATGTCTCATATGTATGCTTCTGAGTGTCCTACCTCCCATACCTATTAACACTGTAATTTGAAAACATTGTAAAAGCCATTTATTTTTAAAAGAGTAACTGTGGGTTGTCTTACCGGCTTACTCCATAGGAAGCGACCCATAGGACCAGTGCACCTAAATTCTGACGTTTCACAAGTGTCCATGTAGGTTATATGTGAAATAATATATTTTTCATCCCACCATCTCGGAAAGAGTATTTTTAATCTTCAATATCTGAGTGGAAAAGCCGTTTTTATTCTCTAGAGGATAAAGTAAATTGAATTTAGAACATCGTGTGCACTAAGTTTGTGAATTAAAAAAAACATTAAACCTATTTACTGCTACCTCTATGGTGCCGAATATATCATACAACTTTTTTTTAATTTGTTAAAAACTCAGACTCGGAACCTTCTTGGTGTTCTTTTTTCAATTTGCTTTGTACGCGGTTCTTTACGCGGCATTTTTTCACGTCATTGTTAAACCTTATATTAAAAACAAGAAACTTGAAAACAAGTGAAAAAACTAAAATGAGTGATTCTAGCGACGAGGAAGTTTGCTTGACGCCAACAGAATTAACTGAAACTGTTAATAATGCGCAAATGAGCTTTCTCCCTCAACAATCACGCGAGAAGTATTTAAAACAGTACGATATGTTCAACACGTGGCGACTAGCAAAAGGAGCCAAAACTTTCTCAGAAAACGTTTTGCTGGCATATTTTATAGAATTATCCGAGAACAAGAAAGCAAGCACTCTATGGAGTACGTATTCGATGCTAAAAGCAACAATAAAGATGAAAAAAGACAAACATATCGATACCTATCCTAAATTAGTGGCATTTTTAAAAAGAGCCTCATCTGGTCATCAACCAAAAAAATCGAAGGTTTTCACAGTATCTGATATTGAAAAGTTTCTTAACGAAGCACCCGATTCCGTATATTTGGCGGCAAAAGTAAGTCAGTTGCACATTCAGTATCTACTTAAGTATATTAATCTCAATTAAATAGTATACTTAGTAGATGTTGATAGGCATAATTATGCGTTCATATCAATTTTATTCATTTATCTACTACAATACTCTTTACGTTACAGGTTGTTCTTATTATTGGAATAAACGGAGCATGTCGAACTAATGAACTAACACAACTTAATGTCAAAAACATTGAGAAACATTCAGATGACTTACTATTAATTAATTTACCTAATACAAAGACAAAAAGAGACCGCAACTTCGTCATTCGCAAGGAATACGTAACGATTGTTGAGAAATATCAAGCCTTACGCCCGCCTAACACTCCAATCAATCGATTTTTTCTACAGTATCGCAATGGAAAGTGTGTTAGACAGCCTATGGGTACTAATAAAATTGGCAGTATCCCACGAGAAATAGCAACATTTCTTGAACTTCCAGAACCCCTGTTGTACACGGGTCATTGTTTCCGACGAACTTCAGCCACACTTTTGGCTGATTCCGGAGCTGATCTCCTGTCCCTTAAGCGCCACGGAGGCTGGAAGTCCAATGCAGTTGTAGAGGGATACATAGAGGATTCCATCCAAAATAAGTCTAAAATATGTGAAGGCATCGTAGGAGCCATTACACTGAAAGAGCCTCAATCGGATCCTTGGACTGGCCCTTCTACATCAAAAATAAGCCGTTATGAAACACCTAACCATCTCCCTCTCTCTCCAACATTCACGCCAAGGGAATCCGATGAATCGGTACAACTATTAAGTATGACAGATAGTTTACCGAAAAACAGTACACAAGTGACTAACACCAATATTACAGTACCAAACAAAAATATTACACTCAATTTAAATAACTGTAGCAACGTTACTTTAAAATTTTCTTAATTATACCTTAGTAATATTTTGTTATAATTTAAAGATTATTCTATATTACTTACCTGTCATAATGTAGTAATTAATACCTAAACTGAAATAAAAGTGTACCTATCTTGTGATTGTAAACGTTTTTTTTTTTGCATTTAGTCATTTCCTCGCTGAGGTGGAATGAAAAGTTACGTGTTGCACTCGAGTGCAAAGATTTTTCACCTCGTGCTCTTTTGATTCCCTCGCTAACGCTCAGGATTCTAATTTTGAATCACTCGCTACGCTCGTGATTAAATTTTAGAATCCTTCGCTTGCTCGGTCATCAAAATTGAACACGCGGTTAAAAAGCAACTTTGCACTCTTGTATAACAAATAACTATTGTTTTCGAGTGTTCTTCGTTTACCGTAGTTATCACACAGGCAATATGCAAACATTTTCTTGAAGAAAATACTATTTATTACTACTAAAACTTTATGCACAAGTAAAATAAAATACCGTACAAAGGCGAACTAATTACCTGAGGCACTTTCTACACATACATACCTAAACTCACGCCTTTTTCCCATGGGGGTAGGCAGAAACTACAGAACGCCACCTGCTACGATCCTTACAAACTCCTTTTGCCTCGTTAACGTTCATACGCAAGATAATGTCTGGACTTTAAAAGAGACTGTGACCTCTGAGTTTGTTTCGGCCTTTCTTCTCAGAGTAGTCAGATAGGAAACGCCGACCTCATCTAGCTTAGCTCTAATATTTTTTTAACATGACGTGTAAAAGTGATTCCGATATCCTATTTACAGAATAAACAATTTCATTTCATTTCATTACGCACAGCTGACCTTTCTGAAGAATATCCCCAATAAGGTCACTATATGTCCTCCTAGGGCGTCCCCTCCCGGCGTTTCCACTCACCTTAGTCGCCGTTCATTCATCCTCTCAACATGACCAAACCATCTAAGCATACTCTTTTCAATTTTTGTCACTACATCTTCTTTTAAATCGCACCGTTGTCTTGCACTTTCTACCATATTAAATATGAATAATTAGTAGTAATATTACGTAGGTATCAAACGACCAGTGAATAGCTGTGGCTTATTTATATTTCACTTCAGGCCTGTCATCCCGAAAGGTTAGGCAGAGGTTCGCCTAACCGCCAGAGGTTAGAGACAGATTTCGCCAGTTATTTTTAAGCCCCCGTGCATATGGGGTGAGCCTATTGCCATCAACCGGGCATAAATCCAGGCTCTTGACTCCTAGTGAGAAATTCCAGAAGTATATAAGGTGCTATAAAAATATCTGCCACGGCTTTAATGAGAGGTAGTATTGTGTTTAAAGATAACAATAGTGAAGAAATTTCGTACCCCGGCACAGTTAAATCAATTTGAGAAAATAAAGTAGTTAAATAAACATTGACTCTACTCTGCATAACGTGGTTCACAAATTACGCGCGAAGTGCACTTCGTCAATGAAAACAACTGCTATCTCTTTCCATCTGTTCTGTGAATGAAAACTGAAATCAGCTGACTAGTTCGTCACTTGCAAATTTATACGTACAATTTTTTGTATGAAAAAAAATATGACACATGATCAATAATTTATCTTTACTATTGTAATCTATAAACACAATACTATCTCCCATTGCAGCCGTGGCAGATATTTTTATAGCACCTTATATATAAATTTTCTAATTAGCTAATCTGAATATCTTTCTTCAATTCCCTAAATCAATGGTTTGCCAGACTTGATTAACTCACTTATAATAGTTAAAAACCGTTTCGTTAACACAATCTGCAAACAAAACCCCACTAATGGCGTACACCATAAACACAGCTGTTATAACTTAAGTCTACCCATAAACAATTCGTCAGTGACCTGAAAAAGCAAAGGAAAGCAGCTGAAATACCAACACGTTAATAATAAATTATGTCGGTATTTTAAACCGGTCGGTTGCATAAAATTATATGATTTCCATTTGCTAGACCGCAACTATAACATTTTTAACCGTCAGCTGCATACATCCAGGTATGACAAAAACATTAAAGGTATACCACATTACCGTACCGCATGACGACTGACGGTATCGACGTAATGAGGGCCGCATTCAGGCCGCGAGCCACATGTGGCCTGGGCCGCACGCTGTAAACAAAACGTGAAATATATACAATACAGTTTTATTGTACTACTGCGGTCGCGTTACCGATATGATTAATTGACGACTTGCTTGTAAATGTTACGTTTGTTATCGGCATGCCTGTTGTTATTGGAGGGTTGAATGCGTTTCTAGTGTACCTATGGGGTAAGTTTAATTAGTGTGGTAATATTTTACTTTTTTTTTAATAAGCTGAATGCCTGAAGTAAAAGTAGATTGGATGTAAAAAGCAGAAAACTGCGAGCTGTGACCTGATGGGGGCTATCGTTTTTATGCTCACCAGTTGGCGCCACTAGTAAGGTCCTGCTAGTACTTTTATTTGATATGTTTTGGATATATTTAAGTACCCATTACTTTATGAAATGTTTATTGTATTTCATTTTAAAACATCAAATGAATATTTTATATTATAATGTTCCTGCATGAACCAGACAAATATTATTCTTCCTCCAAGTGATACAAAATTAGATTCTGAGTTGTTACTTAAAATCTTAAGCCATGATTAATCAGAAATGGAATAATCTTTATAAAAATGATGAATATTTAATAATTTCCGTTAGAAAATTCCGCAAACAGTGAACAATTTGACATTTCTAGAGACCTCACTTTACACTAGAGCCTCTAGCGGCAAATTCAAGCGTGGTAGTCCTCATTACTAACAAGCGATAAAATAAAACAATTAAAAAAAAACATAAAAAGTGACTGTTATAATTTTCATCTACAAATTACCACCTCCTCTTAAAGCTATTTATTTAGGATCTCCAACAAATGATAAACACACAATACATGACACATAAATGTCGGGAAATTGAAAGAATTTGAAACATCAAATGAACCAATCAACCTAGCATTTTTGAACAACCAAAAAACGTTACTTTCCCCTAAAAATCTTCGTTCAAACAACTCTAAACGCAGCTCCGTCGATCACCTTTTATAAATGACACCGTATCTGCTCAGCTCAACCCTCAATCGCTGCCTAATGGGAGCTGAGATGGATGAGCTATCCCCTGGGACATGGCAGCCCGACTGGAGCGGTCGGTGCCAACGTTTTAACTTGCAAATTAAAATGACACTTTTTAGGCCTATTGAGATAGAGGAAGCGATATTTGTCATTGATTTTTGTTTTCTCCAACCGGTTTTCGGATTTCTAGCCCATAGATATATTTATTTATTGATTTACAATAGTATTTAGGAAAGGCTTGTGCGAATGTAAACTCATAGATAAAATAGGTATAGTCTTACTACATATTAAAATATAATTCACCGACAGACAAATCAAAGCCTAAACAGCTGGGCTTAGAATCATCCAGAAGAATTCCTTTTATATCGAAAGTTTAAGAAGCGATTTTTGATAATTATCTTATAAAGGGGAAATTATCTCATAATCATCATATCATGGGTTACGATACCTCAAAAACATAAGAAAACAGTTATTATATACTACATACTTCAAGTAACAACACTAAAAGCGGTCGTTGAGCTCCCAAAACAAAACATCAAATCTTTTTATTGTATCGTGCGGAGTTTAGCTAGCCAATTTAAACTAACCCTGTATAGTATTTTTTGCAAAATATTCAAGTTTATTGCAGTACAGTAAAAAATGTTTTTACATGCCTCACTAACATATACCTAGGTGTAATCCCTTGCCACTGTGTGAATGTACACAATATCATTACTTGTAACGGTTGGATCGCGATGTATTCGCGAGTCCTCCAACGCGCATGTAAACACTCCCAATGGGATATCGCTTGGGGACTATCGCAACCACAACCGAACAAGAATATCCGTTATATCTGAATTAATTATTTTTCGCGAATTTGTTCAGACAGCGTGGGGTCTTGCTTTCGCTAGGTCGGGAAAGCTGTTGTTGGATTATTTCATTAGGAATTTCTTAGCTTAGCAGCCTGTGTTTGGTTTTTAGGGTTCTGTACCCGAAGGGTACCAAACGGAACCCTATTACTAAGCCCCCGCTGTCCGTCCGCCCGTCTGTCTGTCAGCGGGCTGTATCTCATGAACCGTAATAGGTGGACAGCTGAAATTTTCACAGATTGTGTATTTCTATTGCCACTGTAACAACAATTATTAAAAATTAAATAAAGTTAAATAAGAAAAGGAACGTCTATACAAAAAACATTTCTTGTTTCGGCGTTTTTGACTCGATCTTAATACGGTAAGGAACTTGGCGGTTTTTTTTTAACTATGGGAATTGGCCTCCACGTTATTAATTTAAATTTCATTTTTCTCTCAACTCCTAAGAGTAAAGTACTTGACCAAATTGACGAAGACAAAACCAACCAAATTACGCAATAATCATCACCAATATCCAAAACTGTACAAAGACATCAACCAGATCCCCAACACGTTGTTCCGACGTATCGGGAATGTCATTAATTCAGTTTTGGTCGCCCATTGATGATGACTGAACGCCGGCGTCATTTCCCCTGGCTCGCTTACAGTTGGCAAACACGTCGGAATTTGTCACTGGCTGCCTAATATGATCGTCCCAGATCGTGGCACAGCCAGGAAATTGTACCGAAGGCTCACAAGTTCAACTTACTGTCAGTGAAGGTTTTCTAAAATGACGTTGACTAGGTGGCAGCACTGAAACGTTAGGTCCGGGCCCCTGTCAAAAGTGTCAAAGCTCCTTTATTTTATTTAGTCGTGACTGAATGATGAAAATCATCATATATTTTAAATTCATTGTCTAAATTGAAGACCTCTTGTCGAAGTGGCGCCAACTGTTGTCGTGAATTTTCATGAAAACCCTAATTATCACGGTAGCGGATGTGATTGGTTGAATAACATGATAATAAATTATATTTATTTTAAATTATATTTATTATCATATTATTCTGTAAATTGGTTTTAACTAAAACACGTCAAAAAAGGTCTCTTTTGTAGTTCAGCCAGACATTATCGTGGTCTGCATCCTTATAATCTGCACGACCCTTTACTGTCTAAGATGGTATTCTAAGGAAAGAAACCACTCAGCTTTGGATGGACCTGTCCAATCAGTGCCCGCATTTGTCAATAGCTTAACAGATCTGATATGCTTTCACAAACCACTGCACCCATTATTTGGTACTTACTTACATTCCTTATTTCTCTTTGCATTGATGTTGGTACATGATGTGAAAGCAGTTTTGTGGCAGAAGAGATTGCCAGTTTGTTGGATTATTTAATTCTGTAAGGTAACTACAGTACTTTTTTAAATCTTGTAATACTGCCATTCCTGCAGCCATTTTTGTTTCACTCCTAGTAAATTTTCCAACATGATACTTACTGGATCTTTTCCATCCATCCGTATTGTGCATCCTCCAACCGGATCTCGTTGTACCTCCAGGTTTTTAGTATATCTTGTCTAGATAGTCAGTACCTACTAAACTAGGGTACGTAGACCGGTAGTCCAGTAGTATGGTCTTAAGGGAACGTTGTCTAATCATGACGGCCTCGATCACACATCTGGCTTGGATTTGAGAGCAGAATCATGTCAACAGAGATGATGTCGTGTTGTGTTCTGATTTTGGCATCTACTCGTGGTGTTTTCACAACTACCTGTGGGTCCCACAGGTAACGAGTAGATGTCTATCCACTTATATCCTACAATGTAGGGTTGAATTGAGTTTAAGTGTAGGTATATTTTATGTAGTAGAGTTCCAGAGAGTTTCAGATTTGAACGAATGAAAAAGAAAACTAAAATAAATCGAATTTTTGGTTCTAGGACACGCCGGTTTCCTCACGATGTTTTCCTTCACCGTTTTGAGAGCAGTGATGATAACGTAATTTGCACAAAGTAAAGCGCCTGTTGTTCATATGTTCATTGTTTTATCCAAGTTATTCATTAGAGTAAAAGTGACCAGGTACGGTCAGCACACAACTCCATTAACACTGCTTTTACATAATCACATCACAATTTACACAAATGGTTCGATAAACTGCTTTTTAGCTTCTCTTATAATAACTTCGAGATAATATTTTTTCCAATTAAAACAAAAATATTTTTCTCAATAATTAAAATTAAAAAAACTGAAGTTTTAATCGACTTTTGTTGCTGACTGTACCTAATATACGAGAAAAAACCTATTTAATGAAAAATAATCCTCTAAAACACCAGATATGTGAGACAAATACAATGTTTTGCTCCTTGTTTCCTATTAACATACCCAAACAATAACAACGTGTAGCCTTAAAAAAAACGTTATCTATCAGCAAAGGGAATATTGAAAGAATAAATTTATCGGCTGTCAAGCAATAACAATAAAGAAACAGTACTATCGGATACGACGCAATGAATATTGTATTACGAGACTACGAATAGGTACAACACGTAGACAGCGTGTAGCGATAGACAAGTCACTAACAATAATCAAAGTGTTTATATTATTATAATAATAATCAAAGTGTTTATATTATTATAATAATAATCAAAGTGTTTATATTATTATAATAATAATCAAAGTGTTTATATTATTATAATAATAATCAAAGTGTTTATATTATTATAATAATAATCAAAGTGTTTATAATTATTATAATAATAATCAAAGTGTTTATATTATTATAATTATCAGACTCTAAGAAAGTGGAACAGACTTTTGTAAAGAACAATCAACACTATTCTAAGTTTTAAAATAACTATCACATAACAAATTCAGTTAGATTAAAATTGATTATTACTTAGTCTTATGTGCTAGATTATAATTAATTATTAAAAACCTGGTTATTTTTAATGAAGGATAAAAAAAGAAACTATATCCAATAATGAATCAAGGGCACACACTGGATCTGATATCCAGTAGTAAGAGGAAACAAGACAGAAATATATTTTCTCTATCCTCTCTATCTTCGGGTACGTATGCAAACTTTTTGTCTGACCTCAGTTGTTGGCTGAATAAATCCGTACTCAGTCACAAGAAAAAGTGTCTATACTGAGAAGAGTGAGCTCACATATTATTAAATAGGCGTTTCCATGGCTTTTATTACCTGAAAACATTATGCTAGGTACCCGCGCTTGATCACCAGCGATTTCTAAAGCAAACTTCCACTCACAGATTTTAACATCAATAGCAATTAACCGTCTGTCAAAATCCGTGTATGGACGGGATGTAAAGTTTTTTAATCGCTAGCGAGTCGCCAGCGATTGAAGTCTGGTAGCTAGCATTACTTATGTACTTAGTAGCAGTTTACAAGTGACTAACAAAGACTATCACTATTTCATAAGGTCTACGCTAACATCTAATCTATACAATACTTTATCTACGGGACAACAAATGTTAGAAAGGAGGTGGCGTTCGATGTCTTTGTTACCATGAATTATACGGATTTTGTACGAAATAGTGGGGAAAGAGCGATTATTTATGGCTGCCAGTAAATCTCGGCTTATAATGTATCGGAGTCCTATTCACAGGCTCGTGTGACTAGACACGCCGCCCGGCGCCGCCCGCCAGTCTCCGCAATTTACGACACTATATTTTTACTAGTACTTACGTAACGCTGTGATTTTTCATTTTATAAATATACGTTGCTCGGAAAATTCGTAAACGTTTCCAGTTCGAAAAACTTGAAAGTTTCCGGAAAATTCTGTTTTCAGCGAATTTTATATCTGCAATACTTGTTTTGGTGCAAGTGACTTTGTTTTTGACACTTCAAATAGTTGTCTGTAATGTCTAAAAACTCCTTTTGTTTCGTCAACGTTCCAACATACTATGTCATTAGCGTACAGCCACGAGCAAAAATATGTCAACATTACGTAAAATTCTAGAGCGATTTTCTCATTTAGAGTATGGATTAAAGTAATTCAATTTAATGAAAAAATTTAAAGTTCTGTTTAAAAGTCCTGTCTGCACAAAACCCTATAATTTCGATAGTTAATTTAAGAGTATTGACTTTTCGTCGTTCTTGAATTTTACTTAGTGTTGACATATTTTTGCTCGTGACTGTACCTGACATTTTAAAACTTAACTTGCATAAATAGTAAGTTCAAACTGAAACCCGACTACTGAAAAATCACGCTCTAAAAAGTATGAAACAAGAAAATATTCTCTTTGGAAATGTTTATGTTCAAACTATAAAATACTTATCAACTCATAAATAAGCGACTTACACGTAATATATTTTAATTTAAGTATTTGATACATATACATATTGATTTTCAGGGGAAAGCCATTGGTGGTCATATGCCACTTTGCCCATATGATCGCTTACTACTGTTAAAATTTATTAGATTTTAGAGATTTATTTATTAAATTTATTATTTTTAATTTTAATTTATTTATTTTATTTTTATTAATTTATTAAATTTATTTTTATTTTTTTGTTAGGGTAAGCCTTTACCCAGCGGACGATCAAGACGCTTCCAACGATACCTCATTTGTCAAATTATGTTATATAGTTTAGAAGTTATGAGGGAATAGATGAACATACATACATACCCACAAACATAGCGGTCAAAATCATAACCCTCCTTTTTGCTTCGCCGTAGTCGGGTTAAAAGGGGAAAGAGGCAGTGGTACTATAGTATATATTCCCTGTAATTTTATTCTGTCATCAAGACTATTATCTACAACTTAAACTCAAATTCAAAGCATTTATTTCAATTAAACCATTTACAGGCACTTTTGAACTGTCAAAGAGTCGGTCAGTCAGAAATATGAAAGCTGGTTGCCCATTCCAAAGCGTAGTATGTTCCTATGGAGGAGAACGGGCTAGAAACTCCACGGACACTCTTTTAAATATAAGAATTGGTTACATCATTCATGTGGAAATTATACATGTGAGAACAATATAGAAAGACGTGCATGATAAAAGCGTCCGTAATAAAAAAATAAAAATAAAAACAATAAAAAAAATAAAAAATCAACTTAGGCTACTCTTACTCTTTTAACTATCCCGGTGACACAATATCTTCTTTAAAACTTAAAAATACTGACATCAAAACCTTTATTTAAGTCAACACACAAACCAAGTCATCGTACAAAGGCCTCTTTTCCTCACTGAGCTTCGTTATTTACTCACGGACGAGCATTCGACTCCGCAAAATTGATTCCAATTCCGATTTCACCTCTGGGAGCACTAATGTTACACGATTCGGTGTTCTGTCGACATTATCCCCATCCTTCCTTTTAGTTTTTTTCCATGGGATTTTATTTACGAGTAATGGGACGTCTGAATACAGAATGGGACGAAATGGTTCTTTGATGTTTTGGTCTCGCGTGTAGCCGTTGGCAGCTGAGGCTAATCCTCAGCTGCCAACGGCTACTCGTGAATACGATTCATAGGCCAGGGAAACATAGTTTTTTTTTTTGGTTGGAAATTTCTAAGTGAAAGAAAGAAAGACTTGTCTTTCAAAAATTTTTGTTCCTCGAGTAATAAAACCACGTGAAAAACAAATAAGTAAAGTGAATGCTCGCGGTGAGTACCGTTATTAAAAATAACAACGCATTCTATGTCATTGGCTAAAAAAAACCGCACGTGCCGTTCATCATTCCGATTTAAAATTCATACTGGCCTAAGCAAGCCGAAGATTTTGAAATTAGAATTGTGTTTAAAAAACCTGAAGCAGGATATGCACACATAAAACCACTCTCAAATAAATAGCTACAAATTTCAAATAAAAAGTAATTAAACCGTTCCCATACAATTACAGAATTAAATTAATTACGATTAATTAAATCTAAGTGGCCTGTATCGAGTTGCGGGCGTCGTCAGGCCTAATTCTGTACCTACATACAGTCGAAGCGTTCTTCAAATTAGATTACGTTCCCTGTTCCCGGCTTAATTTCGACCCGGATTACTGTATAATGGACTTTGTGCAGATCCGCCTTTATTCTGCTTTTCTGTTCTATTTTTTTTTATTAAAGTCAGGTCGATGACTATTGCTTTTGGATTTTATTTTTGCTCAACAATGTGGGTGAAATGGAAAAATGTAGGCTTTACGCACATGCTATTGAATTTCATTTGCGTTAAAGGGTGAAAGAAATATGAAATACCACCATAACGATGTTTTTATTAAAAAAAACAAAAAATGGTCGACGGTTTTGAAAGTGTACAATACATAATGTTTGCTGTAGGTACTTACATCTATTTAAATATACCTACATAAAATACTGTACTTAGTAAGCGCATCACTTGATAACGGCTGGACCATTTAGCCGACCGATTTTTTGTTATAAAATGTTCGTAATAGTCCGAATTAGGTTTTTATAGAAAATGGAAAATGTTTTTTCGATGGATTTTTTAAATGTATTATTGAAATATTGGAGTGGAACAAGTTTGTCGGGTCAACATAATGATATTGAGAATGTCATCATCATCTTGAATCGCCATCTTGTTACACTTAATTTGATTGGTAGATTTTCAAAAAGCTAAATAAGCCCTTACTGACAACAAAATAAAGCCCAAATTAACAAACAATCTATTAGTTCCCTTTACACAACAAAACCCCAACACGCGGGTCAAATGCACCGATCCTTTGTTCCTATTGTTCTGAAGTAACATGTAACATTGTACAATGAGGTTTACTTATGCATTATAAATCTAAGCATCCATTTTGATAATAAGCCCGCATAATGTTGTACTAATTATATTAATCGTGGCTGGTTTAGCCGCGAACAGGGATGTAATGGTTTTTACTCAACTGGAGTTAATATGTTAATGTGGGAACGTATGCTTCGTTACCTCGACGGTAATTTGACGGGAAAAATGTATTATGATGTTGTTGATTTTGGCTTTTTTTTGTTGGTGCAGTGGAAAATTTCCTGAAGTCTTTTGTTTTTGATTAACGGCGAGTAATCTTTGTTCCAAAAATCTATGTGCTCCACAGCTAAGAGTCGTTTGTTTTTTTAAGAATGATCTATTTGAATGCTTAACGGTTAAGAATTTAAAAATCAAGTGCTATTTTATTCGCACTAGGTTGATATCACGATCAGTCGTACTCAGCGCTCCTCCTCCACATTTATTATGCGCACAGCCAAAGTGTGGAACTCTCTGCCAGCGTCTGTGTTCCCTTCTTTACATAACCCGTCAGCCTTCAAAGCAAGAGTGAACAGGCATCTTCTGGGCTCGCCCGTCGGGATCGCGCTCATCGAGGGGGTGAGATCAGCTGGCAACGTCGCCAATAGCTGTCAAATATTTCGCCGTTTCTATTCTTTTGTCAATGTAACTGAATAAAATTATGAAGTATCGCTCTGTAGTGCACTAAAATATTGATTAAGTACTGCAATAATTAATTACGTAACACTGAATATTTAAATATCTTTAGTTATAAAAAAATATTTGGTCACTTTAAAAATCAATTAATTCAGCCTATCGCAGTCCACTACTGGATACAGGCCTCTCCACAGCCACGGCACAACACCCTGTCCTCCATCTTCCGTATCCAGTCTGTTCAAGTCATCTTTTGAAGATCCAACTAGCTGGGGGGCGTCCCACACTACGTTTGCTGACCTTCAAAATGCTTGTGTTATAACTATAATAAAAATTCCGATACCATTTTATCCTATAAACTTTAAAACGTTATTCAAATGCAAGCTAAATAAAGCGCTACATATAAAATTTATAGCAAGATGATGTAACAAATAAGTTAGCGCTGCACACCGCTTTATTTATCCGGGTCGGCTGCAAGCGCCCGGATAAGTCGACGATTTGTTGATTTAAAGTTACCCAGTTCAAGCAAGGTTCGATCGCGATGAAAAATCAATTATTGTAAAAGCGCGGTTTATCTTCAAAGTGCACTTTCAGTAAGGTTAAGTGTTAGAAGTCTGTTGGTTGTTTGTGTACAACTAACAATCTATACGTGATTCTTAAGTTATGTTTACCTCTGCCACAGCCATAGTTCTGTTTTTGACTTATACTGGGCTATGTTGGCAATCTATTAAGGGGATGTAGGAGAGAGAGGTCATTTGGAACCAAATGAACCCTCAAGACCTCTATGCTAATGTCAATTTTTTTCGAATCATTTGACATTTTAAATTTTTATTTCATACATTATAAAATTTCAAATTTCAAATTACTCGAAAAGGGTTATTAACCCTGTTTGTTTTTTTGGGCTGCCTCAATTTATAAGTAAGACAGAATGTTTAAGATATTATATTATTATAAATATTTTTGTATTTTATTTTGTAATTATATTCGGAAAGCTTCTTCAACATCTTATGTTCTGGAGTCGCCATTATTCGGAGATTGTCAGAGCAGGACAATATAAATGCATTTATGAATGAAGCCCAGTTGGTAACACAACGTTTAATTCTTTGGATCAAGTTGTAGTACCTACCAAATGTAATAAAATACCGAAAACCGAAAAATGTCCGTGCATTTTTATTATTCACACAAATTAATTTTCTTGTTTATCATTATCATAAGTAAAAAATCTTACTGAACGTATTTAGCGAGATACACCATTTTCTTCCTCGTACGTTGCTCTAACCATAACCTCATAGATTTTATTCTTTCATATTCGTAAAATCGCCTCCTATTTAGTACATGGGCCTAAAACATAACTGGCGAAATGAGGGTGTACTACAGGGTCTACAGATACAGCTCTGCCTAACCCTTCGGGGAACAGGCGTTATGTTTTAGTTATATCCGTACAATCAAGCACATCACTAGTACATTTTCCGCATACATTCATGTTATTTCAATGTCTCCTCACACAATAACATTACTTCGTCTCAACCCTTCTAAAGTCACACACATTTTTATTCTCAGTTTCAGTTTTACATTTCATATCGCCGACACAAGTCTGCGTCCCCAGTACAGTCACGTGCAGATATTGCATTCGTTTCCACTCTGGTCTCAACTCTTGTGCGACTGTGCGACGTCCACAGGAATACTATAGACGCGTCCGCAATCGTTTGTGTACGTGAGTATGTGTGGTAGGTGCTTAACTGTGTTGAAAGTGAGATTGGGATGAAAGAATTTTCTAAGAATTGTTATCTTACCTAACCCAGTTTGCATAGTAAATAGTAAAAAACGCTAGACAGATTTTTAGATACTGTAACTGAGCACACGAAAAATACCTTTTTAAATATTAAATTGAATTCTGAATGTCTACCTATTCAGAATCATCAATTATTTATATTATGGAAAAAAAACAATGTTTGAATTTCGAACACATTTTGTCTAGTTAGTGTAGTAGCCATTTGTTTGAATATCAATAAGCTCTAGTTTATTTTTGGATTTTATACGTTCTTATTTTAAATCATCACGAGTTTTCTGCGAAAAATAAAGGTTGCCAGTACTTGATTAGCTAGGTATAAAGGGTGACTTGTAATTCGACGTAGTTCCTTCCTGAAAGTGATAGTGTTACATTAAGCACCCCATGTAGCCTAGAGGCGAAAATGTATGGGGTACCTACAAAATGCAAAAAAACAAAATGGTAGAAAAGGTAGATACGTAATTGTGGAATGTTATCATCTGCAAAATTTCGTTCAGTTGCGCAGTGTATGGTTGATATTTGGTGATTATCAGTTCAGTGAGCTACACTCGCACTGAGTCGCACAGCTAGCAGTAATCACCACACGCAACCGTACTAAGCGATTAATGCACATCTCTCTTAGCACTGATGAAAGATGCACACGCAGAAGAAACATTTCTTAGAAGCCAAATCTCTAATTGTCAAAGATATAGGTAAATATGTTTCAATAGACAGTCAAAGCTGCGAACTCGTCGAAAAAAATAGCATCCTACTGTTAGCCTCTAAAATCTAAATGCACGCACACTAGAAAAGCACAGTGACGTGGCGCGAGTGTAACACGTAGCTGTCTCACGCACACCAGCATAAAAAAGTTGGCTTCTTTGTTTTAGTTGTTTTGCAACGCGACACTCTATAAAGACATATAAATAATCAAAGCTAATTACTAAAGACACACTTTTTTTTTTTTTTTTTGGGGTGGGAAATCATCCAATGACTTCTCCCGCTCTGGGCGGAGCGGGAGGGCGTGTCAGACTTTTACTGACTAAAACCCACCCGTGTTCCTTCCCTTGCCATGCCAGGGGCCACGGTTTCCCCTTAGGACTACCCGCAACCCCGGCGGACACACAACCCACACACTAACCTTGATACAACCTACTTGTACCTACCTCTGAACTATACCTACTTACAAAACGAAAACCGTCACCCCAATTTCCCAAACAAAACCTCCCTACCTACAAGATAACGTTTACCGTTACTTAATAGTTATTTGACAATAATTTACGGTGACTAAGTACGGAAGGAGTGGCAGCATGGCGGCAGGATTGAGTTTCATCAATAATGAGGTTAGAGGGCGCGCGGGTTCTCGTGTCAACGCTAACTAAGCCGTGCGCTGGTTAATGATAATAATTATGTTGTCGGAGTATAGAGGAAACTTGTGTTGTGAACTTGGGATGCTGGAGGGTTAAGGACTTTTGATTTACATTTAGAATGGTTTTGATAAACGGTGGAGTTAATAAAAACGCTAGGTGGAAGAAATAGAGTTGTAGTTTCATGTCAGTTTTGTTTGAATATCGAATGTAATTTTTGATGATTCCATTGCTAGGCAAAGGCTTATTCTGAAACAGAAACGAGCGGAGCAGACTGATTTATTTTGGTTACCTTTAGCGTAGGTTTGTCTTTTTATAGTCATAAAAGTTTTGCCGTCAAGTCAACTTTGGTAACAGTTACAGGAAGCGGGTTTAAAACCCCCAGAAAAAAATCTGAGATTTGGCATGTATCTCGGGTAAAAATATCTTCTTGCTTCTCCAATTTTGACGTTGCCCTACCAAACTCCCAAAGCAAGAGTATGGTCACACAGGCAATTGCCAACAGTGGCAACACAGCCTAACTGGAAGCACCACCACATAAAGGGTCAATTCGCCCACAAATCACGCAATATATTCGAGTTCACTTGTATGTAGTGGCATAGTGTTCTCGCATAGGTTTTGTCCGTGACGCCACTCGCGAGCTTTGAGTTATGGCCTTTACAGACACTCGACCACGCCCGCGGGAATTTACAATATGGCCAGTTTGTTGTTTTGTTTGAGATATAGGATTATAATGTGTTTTGGAAATCATCGTGGGAAGCCGGCACGTCTTAGAACCAAAAATTCGAAGACAAATAATGTTTACTATCCCGCACTGGGCCCGCTGGGTGGATTACGGCCCACTACCTCTCACAGAGAGGAGGCCTGTGTTCCCAGCAGTGGGATCATTATAGGCTGCTTATGCTTAGGAAAATATGAAGGATGGTTTCGACAACCGTTGGGCCATTCTGTAAAAATCTCGCCGTGAAAACTTAGGTGAAATAGGCATAAAGCACTTAAAGTGACCTGTCATCTGATGCTGGGGGGATTCTGTTGAGAATTCACTTCACCTATGATTTCACGGTGAGTTTTTATAGAGAATAGGTTGACAATTGTGCGATGTTTCATTCTGTCTTCCCGTGAAAAATATGCCTGAAACAATTCTCTGTTACTTATTTGATATAGATCGAACGGCTATAATTTTCCAGGAAAATTATAGCCGTTTGCGACACTGTAACAGTTGCGGAAAATAAATAAAAGTAGTTGCTTACATACTACTACTGAGCATGAGATCCTAGGAATGAGTGCCCGGTTGATGGCAATAGGCTCACCCTCTTGTGGGTGTACTTTAGGTACAGCTCTGCCTAACCGTTCGGGGTTTACAGGCGTGATGTTATGTTATGCCATGTTAATGTATAGTTTAGGAGCTGGCGCTTGTTAATTAATTACTAGCAAAACAGTAATTACAGTAGGCTACCGACCGTTCCATAGACTGCTCAGTGTAGTTTGTTTCGGCACATAAATTGTTTGAGCCTGACTCGCTCTTGACCGGTTTCAGTCAGTGTGTTTTTTAATAAACCATTGAATAGGAAGATTTTAAATAATTAAAACCAGTAAAAACTTGCTAAATAATAGTGGTAAATATAAGTTATTACTTTTCGGAGTAATTCAAGAGATTTTCTATGAAATTCAGATTGAGTTAAAAGTTATAGGTTAATTCAGTTACGTTACGGTGTTGTGATCGTATTACCTTAGTTTCCCGGTGTACCATATGGTCTACCAACTTTTTATTTATTTATTTAACCATTTACGCACAGACAAGATGAAAGGAACAAAAAAATACGTACAAAGTTGACGCTTATTTCGGAAGAAGTCTCTTCTCTTTTTTATAGATTATTATTTTCAAAGAAAGTTAACTAACTGAAACCTTCCCAGTTCTTGAACAGTGTTCAACAGAAAATCCAACCGACAAAATCCTTATCAGAACCAACCCTCTCGTACCCGTGTACCGCCATAATTGCGCGGCGCCCGTTAAATTGATATTTACTTAACACGTGAATCTTCATGGGACGCTGTATTTGCACGATCTGCGTGCATAAATCATTGAAATCGTGTCGAGCGTGCATTAAAGCCGTCGATAGCGCTTGCATGGGAATGCTACATTATATTTTGTATGATATTGTTTAGGATTTTGAATAGTTCGGGGAGATTAATTATGTTGGTTGTTGTTTTTGGGGATTATGTATGTTTTTAGGGTTAAATATGTCTAAGTTTTTAGCACAGTATCAACTTTTAATACGTTTTGCAGTACGCCTGACGTTCACTGTTCACAACTTTCATACACTATATGTATATTAATGTTAGCTGACGCTGTTGTAAAGTTTTAACATACTTAAAGTTTATTTGTTATTGTTGTTTATTATTTTAGTGAACACTGCTATCTTCATTTGTATTTCGCCCTCTACTGATTATAGACCTCCTGCCATTAGTGTTGTTTCCTTGGTCTGTATGAGTTCCCAATACTGCATGCTTTCTTGACAAGTGTATTTTTTTTATTAAGTAGCGATGTTTGCCAAACCCCATGGCGTTCCCAAATTACTAGCGGAAACATAAGAGGCTAAGGCCGTATACAGAAAGAAAGCTGGCAGCCTACCGGCGCTTATAGGAACCGGTCCACGCAGGTAACCGGCGCAGGCATTTATATGAACAAACGCCGATAAGCGCCGAACGTCGCCGACAAGTTCCGAGAATCTTCGACAGGCGCCTGTCAGCGCTGGCGCCGCCCGCCTAAATCATCGTCCGATGAGTACGACATTTTGCTCGCTCTGCTTCAATCTGCTTGCTTTATATGTAACTGTTACCAGAATGGACCAGCGCCGATAAGCGCTGGTAGATCGGCGCCAGCTTCCAGCTTTCTTTCTGTATACGGCCTTACTCTTTTACAAAGCCCACGCGTCAGCAGGATAATTTCAAGTCCATTCCCATTGGTAACACGTACGCGCTTCCGCATTGATAATTTGGCGGGTAAACGCAGGCATTTAAATAGTCGGCAAAGAGAATAATTCCCGTTGTGCATCGTAGTTGGTGGCATAACATAGGAATATGCAGAAAATTCACTTTCAACAAAGTGCGATACTAAGCTAATGCACGCTTGATACGTATCTATTCCAATGTCCACGACTAATTTTATAATGAGTCTGTCTAGTAACAGTTTTCAGTACCCAGTTATTTATTTTTCAGTGGTGGAATAAACATCTAGCGGCCATTGAAGTCCGGCGGATAAGTTGTGGAACTACATTTTTTTATATGCAATTTAATGCAATGACATAGACACTAGCGCCGCGTCTATCGGACTCGAGTGATGGCGCGCACTCTAACTATTTAGCTAGTAATATAACCCTTGACAGCTGTGACTGGTGACAATATAACACAGGTCTGGCTTCACTATAAGCTTCGGATGATGTGTCTTCAGTGAATCAAGAATACTTACATGCATTTACAACAAAACGTAGTCAAGTCAAACATGGCTGCATTGTGGTGTGAATATCTGGGTACAGATTCTAATTGCTGGACATTGCTAGACGTATTATACATATTATCGTAACCGTCGACGAAAACAGTTATGCACTCACACAGTGACACATGTGTCAATGTACACAGATCTTGGAGACGCCTTGGTGCTTGCTGCTGGAGGTGGCATTGCCCACACTTCCCATACACACCAACCGTGTCACCGTTTACTTACTTTAAAATATAGTCGTGTTCACCTTATCCGGCGACAGCTTCATCAGCATCAACTTACGGCAGTCCACTGCTGGACATAGGCCTCTCCAATTGCTCGCCATTCAGCTCGATTCTCGGTAACTCACATCCAGCTGCTACCAGCCACCCTGCGGCTACCTTAGGTTTGCCGATACGCGGTCTCCACTCAAGAACTTGTCTACCCCAACGGTAGACAACGGCGACGGCGACGGCGACGGCGACGGTTGGTACGGCTAATATGGCCGGTCCATTGCCACTTCAGTGGCCGATACCAGCGTCCCAGACTAGTTTACACACTATAAACTTTCCTTACTCACACTACGATAAAACTGGCGCATAGCTTTGAATAGTGAATAGTGGTCCGTTGCAGCATTTGTGCGGTCTTTCTCGGCCACGAATCTTATTAGAACTGTCGTCTCTAAACGCTGCAGGCACTGCGATTCAGTGCCCTATGTCCTTGCACGTCGCAACTTGGAAATCTTCACGCTTAAAACCGCGCGAACTCCTGATCTTCTGCCCTCCCACCTGCAGTGTCACGTTAGGCCTCGCACAAAGGCCTCGCGAGTCCGCCGCACGTGTCGGCCTCGATCTAGGCCACACAAGCTTATACACAACCACGGATGCGGAATTTTGAGTCTTTGCGCGGCCGAATACAGTATTCATAACGTGACCTGGAGGATTTGATGTGTGAGGTTTTCAAATTTCATATCTATCTATCATGGTTGGGAGGGTGGGATTGCATTTGTATGATTTGTATAGTATTGTCAGTTGGTCTTTGGATTTTGATGACATGTTTTACTGATTGCAGCTGCACGTTGGGTGTGATAACGTTTAGTCTGAGATCTATCTCTCTAGTTAGAACTCTTGCATCTACTTCAAAGCAAAGACAAATGTTTCAGTCAAGCCATAAAACCGGATTCACTTGTTGATCAATCAAAAGAGCTTTGTCTTTTCTTCTTTGTGTCACAAAGACAATGTTACGTAAATTCGAACGATTTTTGAATTGGAAATCCTCGTTTCGCATAAAACATACAAAAGTTTGAAGACTTTATTCATATCTATGGGTGATGATACTAATAATTATTATTATTCCTTTATTATATTAATCAATTTATTTCAGATAAAATTATTCCATACAATTACAAATTATAAAATATTATTAAAAAAATTATTAACTAAAAATTATTATGCTTGTCGCATTTTAAACCAAGATGCTTTCGATCAAAAATGGTTAGAATTTACTTTAATTTTACTTCTCGTGTTCGTGATAGGCCAATGGAAAGTTAACGAAAATATTGCTGACCATAAGGGTGACAGAAGGTTGTGCCATTTATAAACGTTGTAAACGAGGCTCGTCAAGCCGGTACTAATTATTACGTACGACACCGAACATCGCAGTCGCGTTTATATGATGAAAGGTCCATGTTGGACAAATCCACCTGACATGCTCATCAAAATAACAACTAATTAAAAAAGATTACGCTTGTCCACAATTCCATGTCAACAGTATTAACATTTATAAACCCAAAGCTTACAACACAACACTACATAAATTAACTGCCACCATTATCTAAATCCCACCACTTTGCCCGATGACTTCTAATTAGCTAATCGAAGCACCGTCTGGTACATGCATAATAATAAGCGAGGATGACAAGGCTAGTGCTGTGCCACGCTTCGTAATCACGGCGGACATTATCCGCAAGCCCGCTATGACGTGGCTTGCAATGACACGCTTGATGCGCTGTCACGTCATGTGACGTCACTGACGTCAGTCATGCGGTGTTTGTGTTGTATCGGAATAATTGTCACTAAAAATTCGTATTGATGTTTATTAATTTGTGATGAATATATTAAAGTGGCTTTTAGTGGAAATGTTTTGTTTACATAACACTTCACGCCGCATCACGCCTGTTTACCCCGAAGGGTTAGACAGATGTGTACCGCATTTATTTAATTATTGATTTTGATATGTAAATGTGGATGTGGGCTCAGAAATACCGTGTTATAATTTGATAAAGGATTTTGTTTTTAGCATTCAGTTCGTTTTTCATGAATATATGTAAGTACTGCATGCAAACATTTATATGATTGTAACTGAAAATTCCCACTGAAATAATTTTGGAAAATACACAGTTTCACTTTAAGCCTTTGTTAAGCATTCAGCTCTTGTAAAGATTTAAATTTGATTTGTATTCGTGAATTTTCATTTTTAATGTTGATCTGGCTTTTAATACATAATGCGTACATAGTGTTATTATTACTATTACAGAATCGTTTAGTAGTCAACATTAACATTAATAAACTATAAGAAAATAAGAATAAGTTTACTTACTTGTCTTAAAAGTGCATCACAAATGTTTAATTTGCTTTTACCGGGGACTTTATACAATATTTGCGCTGTTTCGTAGCTCGTCTCCGTAATCCGCCTAGTGTAATAGGTAGGTGCCACTGTGACGTATATGACAGCTGACGTCACACCGTCACACGGCACGTCGCACTGATTACGATGCATTTTTAATTGTCAGTGTTTATGTGAAAGATTTGCAGTAATAATAATTAGTGATTTGTAAATAATATTTCGACCTGTTTGAGGGAAATGCGTAGATTGTATTTACAACTTAATTGTTGACTTATGCGAACTTGAGGTTTGTAAAACAGCCAAGTTAGAAAACAAAACGGATAATAAGTTAAAAGTGATCAAGTTAATGAGTTATATTGGAAGTAGTATGTAAGTATCCCCAAAGGGTCAGAATATTACCAAGTGACGTTGACACATATGAAGCAGCTGAAAGTGCATAGCAGTAGGCGACTCCAAAACGAGAATACGAATTCCCACGGCGAAGTAAAAAGCACTTCACACCGAAATTATCATCATTCCAACTAAAAAGGTGCAATAAAGCCTTGGGCTACTCGGCACACTCAGTTAGCGTCATTACGCTGAGCGGGGGAAAAATTCGCTTTTACTGAAAATTGGGTAATCGACGGCCGACAGGCGGTTTATTATTTTTAATATTGCCCCTGGAGAGTGTAAATGGTGTGCTCCCTGAGCGATGCTGTGTAATGTCGGCATTAGTTTGATCGAGGAAATCCCTGATGTTAACGTTGATTGTGATACTCTTAATTGGTGATTAAAGTGCCAATTTATCTTTTTAAAACGCTGTTTAGATACTTAAGTGAGGGTAAAGGTTTTACATTTTTGCGGCTGAATGAAGTTCAGGCATTGTTACATGAAGTATTAGGTGTTGTAATAAAGCGTTCTTGGCGAGTCGTATTCGGTTTTGTAATGAGTTTTTTTATGAGGTTCTCGCGGATGTTTTATTTTATCATAATATTTTGGGAAACTTGTTGGGTACACAGTGAAAAGAATTAATGTAGGTTTAAGGTTATTATTTACGTACTCTCTCTCTCTCTTTATTTAAATTATTAATAACAATAGTAACTTTACAATTTAAATAAAATAATACAATATAACTCGTCTTTTAGGCAAATACTAAAAACATAAAACTAACATTCTCCTTTACCTTAACCATACTTTACCATTCTTATATTCCACTTGGTAAGCCATGCAAAGTGAAATGCCTGAGAAATATTTAGACGTCGCCCGACGTCGTCGGTCGCGAAAATATCAGCGCGGCGTGATTCGACGTGACACGACGAGTCGTCGCTGGCATGCGGACGGACGCCTTTGCCTCATGCCGTCGTGCCCTGCCCAAATTGAAACCGCTAATCGAGCTGTCAGACTGTCACTCAACTGACATTATTTTATGTTAACCTCAAGGTATATTTTTCGGATATTTGTATAGGTGCGTCACTTTTTGTTAGGTTTTTTTTTAACTGAAGGTCACCTTTTATCTGATTTGCGTGTTGTTTGTTGACAGTTTTCAGATAGAGATTGATGCATTTACAAGTAACTAACAATAAAGCCAGTATTACCTATTAGATTATATAAATTACTGATAAAAGTAGAAAATATGCAAACTGGAAAATAAAACCGAACGCTTATAAAATACACACATTTATGCAATCCTCTTACACGATAGTCTCTCATTATGTCAGTATCGAAGCTGATTAGCGGTTGACGTGAATCAAACAGGCGAACATGTTGTAAATCACGCGCGTATCGTCACGCGAGCGTGTCACGCTTGCCAAGCTATCTGTTACGTCACGTCACGTCGCCTGCTTCAATTGACAGTTTAGTATTTGAGGTAAACAATCACTTACGTAAATAAAGTTATAGCTACTGCTAGTAGCGTCCACGTTATTGAGCACGTTGGTAAAAAGAATTCATGAATATATTGTGGTGTTTTTTAAATATACAAAGTACGATTAATGCTGTGACATAATCTTGGCTCCTGATGTCAGTTGTAAAGCTCATTAATGATTGTCATAAAACAAATGGCGAACATGTTGTAAATCATGCACGTATCGTTACGCGAACGTGTCAAGCTGTCGCCTATCAGGAACGTCACGTCACGTCACGTGTTTCAATTGACATTTAAACGTTTGCAAACAATATACAAATAGATAAATAAAGTTATTGCTACTGCTTCTACTGGCCATGTATGGAAATAGAAGTCGTACTCGTGTCTCAAAATTGTTATTAAAACAAATTGCTGCTTTTGCCACATTTTTACAGCTCAATATACGTATTAGCGATTATATATAGCAAAGTATTAGCGATCGGCAAAGAGTAGATTTGTTTTAAATCACGCGTATTCGTGTCACGCCGCGTCCTAACCAAAAGCGAATGTCACGTTCATGTCAGTTTTTGTTCAGTGAACAGCACTCTAATTGCTTGATACACGATCAGTTACAATCTCAATCATTTTGAAACAGATTACTAATTCATTGCTCCAAAAGTTCGAAAAAAAAATCTGCTCAACAACGTTCGCTACGACGACGATCGCTATTAATTAAGACGCAGGTTCACGCTGAGACGTGACGTTTGCGACATTGACGTCGCTTGACAGCGATCAAATGCGATGGCAAGAAGGAACATATAATATCGACTACCGAAACTTGATGGAATTGATTGGATAGCTTATCAATACTATAATTCGATCTTAAAATAAATTCATACCTGCACGTTCGTCGTTCAAAAGTGGATAAATAAAAGTTATTAAATGAAAATAATTTATCAATGAGGTTTCAGATTAATCACACATGTTGATTAAAACCGAAAACACGCTTCTGCGTTTAATTTTACCTTAATTTATTATGCTCATAATCTATAAATAAAAATGAAATGCTGTTCGTTGGTAAGCGCATGACTTGAGAGGGGCTGGACCGGTTTGCCTATATGTTTATAGTCCGAATCAGGTTCTAATTCAGGAAAAATTAAAGTGCATTTTCTATGGGAATTTTGTATGAATTATTGTGTAGCCAAGACATCGTCTGTCGGGAAAGCTAAGTGGAATGAGAATAAAATAGACTTCATTTCGATTTTTTTTTTTAACATCAAACAACAAAATTACATCGCCCACATACGACCCACTCCTTTATGTTTAAGCTGTTTTTATAAACAAGTCTACCAAGGTTTTTCCAAGTATCAGAAGATCTATGAATCAATCAAAAGCCTGTATATTTATATACCCCCGTCCTAACACCGGCATCACGCCCACGATTAATGCCGGTAAATAGGAAATCGTAATAACGTGTTCGGTTTGCGGTGACGTGTATCCGGTGTCATGATCTGGTTGTTAGCGATCCGCCATATTTTATTTATAGTCTATGGTCTCTAAATTATGTAAATACTTCATTGGTCCGCTGTATATACAGGTTGGGTCAAATTTTCATCATTTGCGATTTGGGCTTGATATTTGATAATTAGGGTTCTTGGTGATTTATGTAGGATTGTTATTTTTGATGATTTTTTTTTTTCTATTTCTCTTGAAATAGCTGTTCCATGACGTTTTGAAATTAAAATGTAGTGTATGACAGCTGCAGCAGAATGTTAATGAATAAAAAAATAATATTTTTATAACGGAACGGAGAACGGAAAACATTTCATTATTTTAAGAGTGTTCAGTTAACTGCGTCATGAAAACTGTTTATAGCACGTTAACAAAGCGTTGCCGCGTTGTTAGTAATTATTATAACAAAAAGCAACCGCAGTCCTTCTCTAATTATCTTGCGTCTAAACAAGGAGGCCGCAACGCTAAAGGCTTAAGTTTGTAAATTACGAGAAAACTTGGGTAATTTATCAATAATTACTTGAGAATTCATTGTTAAGAACCCTTTCTTTATGTTTTATTGTAATTAAATATTTTTGCATTATGTTTTAGGTAGCATGGCGATTAAAAACTTTTTGAATTTTGATCACGCCTAATTTGTTTTTTATTCGGCCTTGTCGGAATTAATTGCTTTTGAAAGTGAAAGCGCGTTTGTCTAGTTTTCTTGAAGTTGTTACTTGTTTGGGATAGTCTACCACTAATACTATAGAGAGAAAAAAATTGTATTTGTTTTGTAGGTAATGAGCAAACTCAAAATCTACTAGACTTATTAAAAAAATATTTCACCAGTAGTATGCTATAATAGCACTGAGTAACAAAGGCTAGTTCGCGAAACGAAACACGTCGTGTTGCCACGCCGAGCGCCCACAAGTCAATCGTCATCTTGAGGATGATTCCTTGAGAGATGAAGCACGTGTCTATTTCTTACAGGGTTTTTGTGACTCTTTAGGAATAGTTAAGCGGAATAGGTTACTCAATATAATTACCTACGTCTATTGTATTTTATAATGGATTTCCTCCAAGTCACGCCTGAATTAATTAACTAAGTTAGTTGCGTTAAATATTGTACAATTTTGCAATTGTACAAATATTAATATAATAAATATTATTAAATAAATATTACATTATATTCAAATAGTTAGGATTAGTGTTTAACATCAGTGTTTTAACTTGCGGCAAAGTCATAGGAGGTTTAGAATTAACAAGTGTCTAACTTACTTAACTTTAATTATTTAAAATCTTATAACATAAACTTAGTGAAATTTTAAAACGTCTTGCTCAACAAAATACAAATCATATCATCTCTAAATAATTTCCTAACAGTATTTAAACAACACAACGACACATAAGCATAGGTAGTCATGTGTCGGCTAACTACAAACATTTCCAAGACATGAATCTGCATTGGGACCACTTGAAGCTCGCTCGGTAATTAAGCACTAGTCTAAGATGGCTACAGGGCATAAGTAATGATAGCTTGCCAACTTGTTAACTTAACTGGCTAATCTGTTTAGGGATGAACACATGATCAACTGGTTGAACTATATTCAACATATCGAGTCTAATTGTTTAAATATGAGATAGTTTAGACATGGAATGTATGTCAAGTTATGATTATGTTCAGCACTGGTAAACACACTGAGCAGTTCATCTAGTCGCATAAGCATAATCACCCTACAAAATGCCCAACGCTGGGACACAAGTCTCCTCTCTATCAGAGGGAGTTGGCCATAAACCACCACGCGAGCCCGGTGAGGGTTGGTGCGTAGTGCGAGTTCATGCAGTACTTGATAGAAACCCGGTTGAGGCAATGTGTTATTGGGTTTTTCTATTAGTTAAAATTCTGCGTAGTTTGGTTTGTGTTTACATAAGATTTAGATACCAGAGAGCAGTGGCGGCCTAGTGGTAGGGGCCCCGAATTACGAGTTGTAGGTCGTGGGTTCAAACCCTGACAGACGCCTCACTTTCCGTTTTTTATTTCATCAACAGTGAAGTAAAACATCGTGAGGAAACCGGCATTTCCTAGAACCAAAAATTCAAAGACATATGACATCTACCAACCCGCACTGGCCCCGTGTGGTGGATTACGGCCCACTCCCTCACACTGAGAGGAGGCCTGTGTCCCCAGTAGTGGAAACTTAATAGGCTGATAATGCTACTAAATACTTGGCGATGAGTGAGAATCTAGTTATGGTAGATTGATAACTGAATGATCGAATTGAAAGCAGTCAGACAGACGTTCCTACCCACCATTTTCCCACAACTAAAAAAAACCCAACAGAGTTGTAACAAACACAAATAAATTCAAATTATTTATTCCAAACATCGTACTTATTTATCTCCTTTAAAGTATGTTTTTCAAATCTTACTATTCTATCATGAGTGGGCTGTGAAAATACTTGAGAACGTTTAAGCGTGTCCATACAATGCGTATGGACACGCTTTGTGAGCAGGACACGAGAGAGAAAGCGAAATAAGGCTGGCTGAGCTATTGTCCGTGATATATAAAAAGCCTACAAAATTTATTCGATAAGGCTCGTGTAGGGTTGCCACAGATTAAAACTGTTATTTGACCGGATTTAGCCTTACTAGTGATATCTTTCGAAAAGGTCAGGTGCGTAGAACATTAAAGCTGCGCGCGTGAAGGTAAGTACCTATATGTTTGAAAGTGAACAAAGCCAAAGGATAAAGTAGGGATTGTAAGCGTTCGTTTGTAGCTGAAATTACAGTGTTTTAAAACAAATCATATTATGTATATAAATATCTTATATCTGTATTCTTAACTGAGTCCGCTACGTGACTTCGCAATATGCTACGCGGAATAACGCAGCGCCGAAAGTATGCAATAACGAATAATTTAATTAAGAAAGCACGAAGCAACGAATATCGTTACAACGAAAACGTTTGATAACGAATCACGGAAGAACAAATGCACGTTACAACGAAATCTTCACACCCATACTCCATTTATTATAACATTAGATAAATAACGGTTAACACCCTTACGTTATTTCGATATAAATATATAAATAATAATCTCCGTTAGATCACGATAAACACAAAGCAATGTAATCTAATTACCATTAACATATTTTTTTTAACTCTAAAGTGCAGTAATTTCAACATGTTACACAATAACTGTCGTAATTTAGCCGTTATTTGTCTATAGATGGAGTACACGCGGCCTCGAAATAATGTAACAGCGCACTTATCAACGACAGCAAAACAAAACAAAAAATTGGTACTATTCATTCTAATATTTTAATGCGAAAAAGAGTTAAAATGGCGGCTTTTTCAAGTTCGGCTTGCGCGTGGTTGGTTCCAGTGCCAACCTAACCTAACCCGTTTGGTCGGACCTTAGCTTAGTTATTGCGAACAACAGTGAGAAAAGGCCAACCAGGTAAAATGAGCATCATTCGAAGCGATATTTGAGGTTCACTAATTTAAAAAAAAAGTGTCTTTATGGTAAATAAGGTTTTTAGAGCATCAATTAAATATTTCCCCTTTTAAGATGTCATGTTTTTATCTTCAGTCATTTTGGCAGTGCGTTTTCTTTTGACCAGTCACAAAAATATATAATATAAATATAAAGAATTGACACATATCAATAGAATAGAATATAATAGGTATTCTTTATTATGTACACCATAAAAATTACAGACATACATTTGGACATTTTACATAGGGTGACACAATGGGCGATCTTATCGCTAAAAGCGATCAATGCTGGAGAGTGGCAGCCCTAATGGACAGAATGGGTATTGAACGGCCGGTTAATATAAAAGCGCGAACTGTTTTGTATTTTCTCAAGAGCTCGTGTTCATTGATTATGTTCGGAACTTGATCCGTTGAATTAGGAATACGATTCTTTTAATTCTTTGCTGTGATTTTCAGGTTAACGTTACGGTATTTGAAAGATGGTAGAAAATGTAGAAAGTGTGATGGTATGCTTTTTATTTAAAAGATACAGTGAAATTTGGTTGGAGTAGTTCGTGGCTAAGTAATAACAGCCGAACGGGTAGATCCATCAGGTTAAGCTACGGCTGCCGGGGTTGGTCCGTGGATGGGTGACCATCTTTACATATCGAGCCTCCTTCGTGCCTCGGAAAGCACGTTATGCCGTTGGTCCCGGCTTTCATTCGTGGATTTGACAGTCGTTACGGGTCGTCAGAAACCCGAAAATCTGATAATCAGTCTTACCAAGGGGTATCGTGTTACACAGTAACTGGGTTGTGGAGGTCAGATAGGTAGTCGCTCCATGTAAAATACTGGTATTCAGCCGCAGCCGGTTAGACTGGAAGCCGATCCCAAGATATTTGGGAAAAAGCTAGGCAGATTGATTTTGACCTGATAGCGTATTAAAATGTCCATTTTTAGTTACTAGTCGTCGTTCTAACCGGCAACAATCGGTAGAATATAGGAACCGCATAATTTAGAGTCACACTAACCTACCCACCAACAGTCCACCAAACAATGTCAGTCATAAACATGCAGTATAAATAGCATGAACTGCCAAACAGTTTTGTCTACGGACAGCTGATTTACGACCGAACATACACGAATGATAATTCGGTACAATTCGATTCGAGCAATTTGCCGGCATCATTTGCATCTATACGTCACTAATCATAATGGACGAATAGTTATACGTTACGTAGATATTGGAGTGAGCTGTGTATCGATAGGGTGGCCATGGATTATAGAATATAAAATGAAAGGGGTGGGATATGGATCAGAATTTATATTGGTACATACAGCATCAGAAAGATGTGTGATATTTAAAGGGTGCGGTACAGAACATCAAAAACAGACAAACTTTTTCCAGGGGTCAACATAGAAATCGTTGCCTTTAGACCAAAAAGAAAACTTAATACCTACTTGATCCAATTGTGAAAGACAACGTAATAACCAAAGAAACCAGAGTCAAATTAAATTAGCTAGCGAAACTCCAGAGAAGTCATGGGTACCTCTAATGAGTCTTGAGTACTGAAGTCATGGGTATTTCTAAGGATGATAAAACAAAAAAAAACTAACTAAACTACAAGTGATCGGTGAGACCGTTATCGCCGAGCCCACATATTCAGAATTAACCATTTAGCTGGCAGGGGGGGGGACACTTGACTCTAACAAAAATTTGCATTTTAAAGCTTAATATTTCGCAATCCAAAAATGGTTTCTACAAACTCGCAATATTTTTGTTACCCCACACCATGGGATAGACGGAAAAAAAACCCACTTCACGAGAAAGGAGGTTAAAAAAATGTTTTCATGATTTTATTGTACCACTTTGTCGGCGTAGTTAATATGTATACTCATGCCAAATTACAGCTTTCTCTTACTAACAGTCTTTGCGCTAAGCCGGGGACAGACAGACAGACAGACGGACATGGCGAAACTATAAGGGTTCCTTGTTTACTACGGAACCCTCAAAACGTAAACAGAACGTAATACCCGAAAAATGATAAGCTAGGACCATCGAAGTTAAATAAATAAACAGTTAATTAATTAAACTTAAATGTGTAGCTCCTTTTGGGCATATCCAAACTTTTTGTACCGCGGTCTCGCATGTTCTTGTATACTAAGCTCTGCGGTGGTACTTCATGCATGTTTCATTAATAGTATCTGCTCTGCGATTGTGTGGCCATTGTTTAGTGTGTAATGGGCATTGGTCTCTTTTGTCACGTCATATTAATTGGATAACCGACAATCACTGCCGGCTATACGAAAAATTAAGCATGCAGGTTTTTACAAAGGTACTATAATTAGCATTGTTTGAAGAAAGTAAGTTGGTTCAAGTAGGTAACTTGAGTGTTAAGGAGTACGAGGAAAAGAACGTCTTTGTTGAGAAACATCGATTTATGATGACGTAACTATGGTGACGTACCTACACGTATATCACATAGACTATATTAATAGGACTATACTAACTATATTAATAGACTTTATTCATATAAAATATTTGTTTTCTATACTAGTACTTTTTTTTTTTGTGCGTAATGCCTGAACATACAGACAGACAGACAGACAAAAAAATTTTAATCACATTTTTGGGTTCGGTATCGGTCTAGTAACACCCCCCCCCCCCTGCCATTTATTTTTTTGATATTTTTGAATTTTCACTTCTACAGATTTATTATAAGTATAGATAAGTTCAGGTTTTCTCACGATGCTTTCTTTCACCGATGTCAGTAATATCCAAGATAAACTTAGAAAGAAAAAATATATATTGAAAAAGTCACATTGGTGCTTGCCCGGGTTTGAACCAACAAACTCGTGTATGAGAGGCGAGGCTTAAGCTGGGTACTGACCGGCGTTATGGGGCGTAATGTAACATTCGCAGCGAGCCTCAAACGTTACGTCGTGTCCTAAAATCCGTATAATTGCTCGCGTGTTCGTCCTCATTTCCCCGTACTGACTGCCCGAGAGCTCGCTGTGTAACACGTTACATTACGCCCCGTAACGCCGGTCAGTACCCAGCTTTAGGTGCCATCACGATTCACGACAGCACCAAACAATAATCGTCAAATAACTGTGTTGATATCGTGATTCTCTACGTCTCGTATAAAAAATGTACCGCCTTTAACACACAAGATATTTAACAAAAACGATATTGTTATACCTGCTTACGAGAAAAGAGGAAAACTTTCATAAGTACACACCATCGTTTATACTCGCATCACAATATGAAGCTCGAGTAAATCGCTAGCGTCAAGTGCGTAAACAAAACTGTTGTCTGTAGGCGTACCCGCGGCATATACCTTGTTCACCAACTTTTATTAGTATTGGAAAAGTTTTATCGGGGTTTTTTTGTAGCCGAACTTTTGTTCGATAAAAATCTGCCAGGTGCATGTTGGGATATGGGTTTAGAGCCCGTAGGCTTCATGATTGGTTCATCGAAATAATAACCTCCTCCTTTTTGGGAAGTCGGTTAAAAAAGAATAATCATTGCAATAGTGTTACTTCCAGTACACTGGTATTTAGAAATATTTTGTATCAAGCCAGCCAGCTTCTAAACTATGTATTCTAGTTATGCAAAAACCGGTATAAAAAGTAGGTATTTTAAATACGTAAATTGTACGTAGTTTTTTTCCCGAATATTTCATGTAGATGTTGATTTTTTTTAAAAAATCAGTTTGAAAAGATATATTTCTTAAACAGACATACAAGAAGACGTACAAGATAAAAATATAAAGGTATCCCTATCTTACAACAGAACCCTAAAAACTTGAATGTTTACCGAGTTATTTATCGTTTTTTAACGAACACGCCACCATCTTGGCCGGAATTGGGTTGAAACTGATCAAGAAGTATGAAGTGCCTAAGTTCGGGCGGCGTAAGCGATTGTTTGAGCTACTCTTCAGTTTAAAATTGATAATGTTGGGGGATCTGAGAATAATGAAGCAACTTGTAAACTGTTTTGGTTAAGTTTTCACACGTGTAAGGTTTTTCTTACAAAATGTTGTTGCTTTGAAGATTCTTTTGTAAAAAATAACATTACGCCTTGTTTCCTCGAAGGATTAGTCAGATATGTACCCATAGTAAGTACACCCACATTTCAATAGTTATGTTTAAAGTCCCATGTAATAGGGGGCGAGCCTATTGCCGTCAACAGAGTACAAATCCAGACTCCGGGCTGCTACTGAGAAATTCCTTATGGAAAATCCCAATAACACTTTGCCAGACCTGGGAATCGAACCAAGGACCTTATGCTCAGAAGTAGCGCTTGCGACCCCTAGACCAACGAGGCACACATTTGTTCTTTGCATATCATTAGGCTTCTTATTTTGCAAGGAAAACTTGCCTTTGACACGTTTAGCAGACGGACTTAGATACTATTATAACAATTTTACTGTTGTCAAGCAAAGAGGAGCTCGTGGCTAAGTAATAACAACCGCGCGGCTCACGAATCGGACTAGTGTTTGAACTTAGATTTTCACACAAACTTAGGTACATTACGAGCCACTCATAGTTATGTCAGTCTCTAAAATAGAAATCAATATGGCCCTCTCCACACACAGAAAACATTATTTCCTTCAATTGAAAACACACTGAAGAGGATGCAATAGTTATGTGTAACAACAGCACTATGTACAAATGGACCCGTATTCGTATGTAAGTGGGTAGATCACAATATGTTCTAATTTGGGGCAACCCCGAGCGCGTGATGTTTGCAGCAATAAACATGGACAGAGTTGCCAGAACACAACATTTTCCCGCGGAGTTGAGAGTCGAAATGTAAATTGTAGAAAAAATTGGTTGGAATTTTATTTCTGGGTTTTACCGTTCATCTATTTTATTTTATTTTATTTGTTTGGGACAAAAAACAGTTATACGTTACAGCATTGATTTACAAAAAGTAGTTTCATTACACTCGAAAAAACGTATAACCCACACTATTGTCCACGAAGTGACATCGAAGTATGAAACCGAACGCGTGTTAAATGAAAAGGAAGAAGTACATGTCTAGAAGAAAAACATTATGTACCGACGAATGAAAGGAAGCGGATGACAAGAGCATCCGGCTTATATGCGACTTGCAAGAAATTGTGAAACCATTCTTTTAAATTTAGATTGCGATAGCGCGAAAATATCAAAATTAATAAATTGTGAGTTATAGGTTTCAAAAAGTTGACGGAGAGGGGCTCGCACCCCAGCCTTCGTTCTGCATCGCGCAGTGTAGAATAGTTGAGGTGCGCGCACCCCCCGCTGAATGACAGTTCTAGGTACTACGTAACACAATCCATTCGAGAGCTCAGTACAATTAAATTTGTTATTGCATATACCGTACAGCATCACAACCTTTATCAGTGAACGTCTGGAATCCAAGCTCAATATCTTATAATGCTTTAGCAGATCTGCATAGGGAATCCTTGTATGGAAG
This sequence comes from Eupsilia transversa, assembly GCA_914767815.1. Classification (NCBI taxonomy): domain Eukaryota; kingdom Metazoa; phylum Arthropoda; class Insecta; order Lepidoptera; family Noctuidae; genus Eupsilia; species Eupsilia transversa. Next base: position 5,429,308 of record OU611893.1, on the reverse strand, counting down.
CACATATAGTGCGTGGCACGGAGAAATTTTTTTTGAACCATTTCTATTGCTTGCTTATATTTATCATAATATGGGCACCAGATGGGTACCGCGTATTCCAACTGAGAACGGACCAGTGTTTTATATAAAAAGAGAAAAGTAGAAGGCTTTTTGAAGTCTTTACAAGACCGCATGACGAAACCATACATCCGAAATGCTTTGTTAATTATGTTGTCTATATGGATGTCTAAATGTAATTTGCAATCAAGTAGTACGCCAAGATCACGTGTGCACTCAGTTTTATTCAATTGTATGTCGTTCAAGGTATATGGGAAGTTAATAGTATTTATGTTTTTAGTAAAAGAAATGGAGTGGCATTTTGGAAGACTAAGGTGAAGTTTATTTACCAGACAGTATTGTGAAAGCCTGCATAAGTCCTCTTGTAGTAGCAAACAATCCTGAGAGCTCGCACAAGCCTTAAAGATTTTGATGTCATCGGCGTACAGTAGGAATTTAGAGTTGACTATGCAGGATTTTATGTCGTTTATGAACAAGATAAAAAGCAGTGGGCCCAAGACAGATCCTTGAGGCACACCTGATTCGACGACCACATAATCAGACTCGAATCCATTGATAACAACCTTTTGAGTCCTGTGAAATATATATGAAGCAAACCATCTGAGTAAATTGCCCCGAATGCCATTAAAAGCGATTTTATCGAGAAGCAATTTGTGGTCCACCTTGTCAAAAGCCTTCTGAAAATCAGTGTATACGGCATCAACCTGTGTGCGCATATCCATGTTTTCAAACAAAAATTGGGTAAAAATGATTAAATTTGTGGTAGTGGATTTGGATTTAACGAAGCCATGTTGTTCGGGTATAATAAGGTGATTTAACTGTGGGAATAAGTGGCCGTGCACTAGACCCTCAAAAAGTTTAGACAAGGTGGACAAGATAGATATGGGTCGATAATTTTCAACGTTTCCTTTGTCACCACTTTTGTGAATGGGCGTGATGAAAGCCCTCTTCCAAACACCAGGGAAAATCCCTTCCCGGAGACATTTATTAAATATTATGTGTAACGGGACACAGATGGTTTGCGCAGTGTTCTTAAAGAAAGAAGGAGGCAGGCCATCCGGACCAGCTCCTTTAGCTAAGTCTAATGAGGAAAGTGCCTTAAGTATCACGCTCTCTTCGAGGTAAATGTCTGGAATGCATACAGAGCTCACGTCAAGGGTTTCTGGGGGTGTCCAGGTGTTGGGGTCAAAAGTTGAGGGCTCATACACCGAGTTGAAGAAGGCAGAAAACAATGAACATATCTCAGCGGGGCAGTTAGATGATATATTTTTGAACTGCATGTTAGTTGGGATTCCAGAACCTTTCTTTCGGTTAGAGATATACTTCCAGAAGTGCTTGACATTAATAGGTATGCTTTCTTCAACCGTTTGCATGTATTTAGTGTAACACTGTTCACAAAGCAGCTTGAAACGTTTACGCTGAATTGAGAACTTTTCATAATCAGATAAGTTGCGCATTTTTTTCCATCTTATCCACGAGCGTTCTTTATTTTTAAAAGTTTTAATTAGGGAAGCGCTAAACCAAACGGGAAAGGCAGTTGATTTGTGACGTGACAGTGGAACATGTAGTCTAACTATTCCATATATATAGTCATAGAAAGTATCTACGGCCTGTTCACTTGAGAGATTAAGAAACAGTTCTTCCCAGTTCGACTTCTTTAGTTCTACGTTAATTTCTTGGTAATTAGCTTTAAAGAAATTGTATTTTATTGTGGAGTGACGCTTCATGGGTGTGAATGGTGTCTCGAGGGAGGTTAAAACAGAAAACGGAGGGTGGTGAGTGTCAGGCTGAAGCAGTATAATGTCGGACTGTATCTGACATTCAGTATTGCTAATGAATAAGTCCAAAACACGACCCAAATTATTTTTGATTGTGTTGTATTGAGAAGCATTCGTAATAGCCATTAAATCCAGTAAAGATCGACTCACACTACTTTGTGACTGTGCACTCACATGACAAGCACTGTGAGACCACTCAATTTCAGGCAGATTGTAATCACCGGCCACATAAAATGATTCAATACGGGGGGCCGTAAGAATATTTTCTAATGTGGACAGATGTGACAAGTAAATATCGTCCTGTGTGCGTGGTGGTATATAGGCAGCGCTTATGACGTGGTGAGTGTTGGAACACGACGCGGGCACTTGGATCACAACATGCTCGATGCCAGTGAGAGAGGGACACGTTAATATCCTCACAGGCCGAAGCCCGCGCAGCACGGCTATCAGAACACCCCCGCCCTCGCGCTTGTTTGCAGCAATGCGGTCACGATCATCTCTAAAAACTAAGTAGCGGTCGTCAATGAACTCTTTGTTCATTATATTAGGTGTTAGCCATGTCTCAGATAGTATGATCACGTCAAACGACAAGGAAAGAATGTTGGTGTAAAGTGTGTGCAGTTTAGTGCGGATCCCTCTGCAGTTCTGATAAAAGAATGATAAATCATTGTTACTAAGCATTGCGTGTAATTAAGTAAAAAAGGAATAAAGAACAAAAAAAAATGAAACTAATATTTTCTAACTCGGGTATATTTAAAAACTTGGATTCAGTTCGTAGTGGGTAGCGGTATAAAGTTAAGTTACATACGAGTACATGGTTACGAGTAATAACAACAGCTGATGGTCGAGTTTTAAATAACAGGTTCTGTAGACAAAATACTGATATGTGCGGCATATAATCTAGGGTGGTATTTTTTACATTCGTATAAGAACAATAAAGACGAGAAACATTACAAAACAATGATATAAAACAAATTTGTCTAATCACAACTAATAGGACACACTGAAGGCATGCGAAATGAGTTTTAAACATGTTGTTATAGTTAATCTGTGCAAGCGTTTTTTTTTTTAAATCGATAACTGAGTAAAAATAACAAAAAACTAAGCTATTAATTCTGATGAATACACTGCGCAATCTTGTTGACATCATTTGTACAGCGTACAGCAAATGTTTTGGAGCTATCGGTAGCTTTAACAAGTACAGTAGCGTTTCTAATCCAGACATATTTAACGTTATGTTTCCTAGCCATATCACGACATGTACGAAATAAGTTTTTATTATAAAGAGTGAGATGCTCGTTAACATACATTTTACAGGGGGTACCTGACATACCGATTAGGTCGGACGTAACATTTTTAGACAACCGATAGGCACTTAAGACATTATCGCGAAGAGTGCGTGAGGCTAGTTTAACGATTATGTTCTTGGGTTTGTTACTTTCCTGTGTACGTGCGTGGGGGACACGGTGAACGGCTAGAACATCTTGACGGGGAATTGTGCACCTGATGGTGGCACCGATCTTTTCGACGAGCCCAAGAAGGTCTTCATCACGTCTCTCAGGCAGGTTACAGATCTCAATGTTATTGAGACGGGCTTGCTGTTCCAGCGACTCAATTTTTAGTTCCAGTCCGGATAGTTTGACATTCTTGTCGTTATCCGATGAACGAGACGACAGCTGTAGATCTTCGACTTTTCTCTCGAGATTGGTTATGCAATTTTTGTAGGCCTGGTTTTCCTTCTTCAAATTATCCATCTGCTGTCTCATCTCCTCAAACTTGCTGTTCATGAAGTCCACCGAATCCCGAATCTCTTGGTTAATTGTCTGTATTGAAGAATTTTGCGTTTTCAGAACCTTAATCTCAACAACGAGTGTTTCCAGCGCCGATGCTTGTTGCTCCACCAGTTTCTGCATGTGCTCCTCTTGTTCCTGCTTCCAGGTTTTTAGCATGGTTTTTAGCTCCAGATTGTGTTCCACTAGCACCTCGTTGGGTGAGAAGTCACAATAAGGTCGTTGACGACGAGACTGGGTGTTTACGTTGTCGTCACTGCATACAGATCTTGGAATGTCCGAACCTGACATTGGTAAATCACTCGTCAGACTATTGTTCATGGCTCCCGTTGCTGGAGGTGTACGATGCATAGCGATACTGATGAGTACTTATATTAGAGATGATATGTGGTATTGACAGGAGCACACCGAAGTTTGCACACTTGCACACTCGCGGTTGTATCGGTGAGTTGACAAGAACCGGTAAGTCACGTTATGGAGATAGGAGCAGGATAGCAATTATGGCGACTGTACTGTTTACGCGGAGGTGAAGGCGGGCTCGCGGTCACTCGCGCGCGCACTTGATGACTCCGGGACTTAGGCCGATGCAAAGAGAAATTATGCAAACACTATGAGCTTTGACTGCCCATAAGGATTATAGTTCCGGGTATAGTATTTATTTTTAGACGATAAAAATTAGAAAACTTTAACACACGTCCGCTCTCGAACAGGGCACGGAGCAAGCATCTATAACCGGCCTGATAACTGTCTTATCAATCAGAGACCACCACCATTGTTACTAACACCAAAATACCAACAACATTATGGACTAAGTCTGAAATAAAGTTTTATTTAATTAAACATTTTTTTTGAAGAGAAGTCGGTTATATAAGAAGTGAACAGCCGTTCGCAGACGGCTACGTCGTAGCGAATGACTGATAAGCTACGCGCTACGCGCTAGATTCGTAGGCTTTGCTGCTACGAGCTAAGACCATTTACAAACGTATTTGAAGAAAACTCAATCGCTGATTCTTGTTATTATTACAAAAAAATGTGAATTAAAACGAAAGAAGTACCGAATTTTCACTCTAATCTTTAACTGCCACCAACAACAAAGTTAACCCAAATCTTTAACCGAACTTCCTCAACGCCAAGTGTTGGTAACCCCGACGTAGCCCCGTTAGTTGTTATTTATTGCTCAATATTACCATCCGCCACTTACCCGGTAATATCGCAAATTATGTGCATATGTTAATTCGGGAACGAGCAACGAATTCGCGAGATACTGGCGCGTTGTGCTATGAGCAATGTTGTTGTACGCAGGTTACAGCGCTGTAGTTTGATGTATTGTTAGACGTGAAGAGGTGCTTTGAAGCGCTTCTTAGATTGGTGACTGGAGATTGTACCTTTTTGTCTCCCGTAGTATATCTTCTGTCTTCTTAAAAATCATAGAGATAAGAACCAATGTACATTGGTTCTGATCTCTATGATTTTTAATGTTAATATTTCTAGTTTTAGAGTCGGTTGAGCCTTTTTCCAACTTGGTAAAAGGAGGGTATTCTATGTCTAAGCCAACCCCAACGGTTGGCTTAGACATAGAATACCCTAATATAAGTAATCGTCATTTCCCAGTATCCCATAGTATTTACCCATAAGAGGCTCTCATATGCCCAGCGAACCGTCTGCAGATTTAAGGGGTAGTTGTGACGCAGCCATGCGTCCTGTTCAATTGGCTTGACACTGATCAGGCTAGTTAAGCAGTAGGTATGTTTACTAGAACGTTAAGTGTTCGTATGATTAGATTATACCAATGGAAATTGATTGGGAGCCTATCGCAGAGTGCGTTGAAAGGCAGAACTGTAAGTTAAATAAAATAAAATAAAGTTATTTGTATGGCATTAACTGCCAGAGGAGCAACTCCCATATTTTTAAGAATATTCGCTTTCTAGTCCGTCTATGTGCGAATTTCACCAATGAAACTGAACGCGATCGGCACATATAAGAGCTGATCCGGAAAGGGCGAATTTGCCGTGAAACGTTTCGCTCGAAATCATTCGCGCGTTAGTGAGATACTAGGCACCAATACATCGCGCCCACAAGCATCGCGCGAATTCAAAATACGCGCGAAAATCGCGTGCACTACGCCAGACTCTCGACTCGCGCATGATTCAATATGATATGGATTTTCATAGTAACATTGCTGGCCGCATCGTCACTTGTTTTTGATCAGTACAGCAATTTTGATCTCGAAGAAGGTTGTCAAAATAATGCTCGAATTTCCAAGCATGTTTGAGAAAACATTATTATTCACATAACCTGAAAAAATATTTAAATCCGAAATAAATGTATTTTGCTTCGAATTAGTATCAAAACTACGTGTTACATGCAATAAATAGCATTTACACGTCTAACACGTTAGCCCAGCGTGTTTCTCTACGAATGTGGACAAAAACACAAACATTGCAGCCTCTCCAATGTTACGCAGACATCACGGGGACGTCACGCGGGCCGAGTTACCGAAATACAACACAAGTGTATGTCACGCGGGCCGTGTTAGCCAAATATCGGGTGACCAATTCGAAGGTAGGTATGCAATATTAAATTAATATTATTTTAATGACAAACGAAAATTACTAAATATTTTTCCATAATTATATTATTCAGCCTTGGCAATGTTATATAATTATATGGTAAATGACATCTGCCAAATCTCCACCTTTTTGGTAAGTACTGAAAAATGTGATCGCTTTTCATAGCGATTTTCATCATATTTTCATAGACTTTATTCGGTATCCCACTAATAAAGTCACAAATATTCTGGGTTTGTTTTCAAGGTTGACCACGTCACGTCCCTTTAAATAACTACCTGGAAAAAAGTCAGGACGTCTGGCGAATTTCGCTGTGATAAAAATGGAATTCGTTAGTCGCAATGTATTGTTAAAAAAATGTAGTCTTTTTTCAATCTGTCTGTAACTTCAGGATAAAATTACTGAAGGTAATTGCGTGCATGGTTATATAGACTGTGCATAACGAATTTGCCACATTTTAACTAAATAATGGAAAAAAAAAACTGACGCCAAATCAGAATGACGGCAAAAAAAGTTGTATACATACATTCAAACTGGTCACCCTTTAAATACAACACAAGTGTAGGTGTGTCATGCGGGACATGTTAGCGAAATACAACACTTTAAACGCAAAGCGTGAATAGTAGTGTTGTTCCGATTTGTGTACCCTGCACTGATCTCCGCTCGCATTAGTGATCAAAAACGAATAAATAATAAAATAAAGTAATAATTAGAGTCTGTTTAACCCTTCATTTATTAATAGACATAACATAACATAACATCACGCCTGTATTCCCCGAAGGGTTAGGCAGAGGTGTACCTATTGTACACCCACATTTCGCCAGTTATACAGTTGTTAGAGGACGAGCCTAGTGCCATCAACCGGGCACAAATCCAGACTCCGGGCTGCTACTGAGCAATTGATGATGATGAAAAACCTAGGCTGTTTACAACTTAGACAACCGCCATTCTTCCGACGGCTATTTGCTAGCTATTTTCTGTCGGGAGCAACGCAAATTAGTAATTGAAAATGTGTCATCTTCGATTCGATAACATGTCGAATGGTTGTGGATAACTATACTGATCTGAACAATCCGTATCGTATGTGGCTGTTACGTCTTTTTCCATGTGTTATGCCCAAATACTTCAGGCCTAAAACCACGCATTTATCCATGCGGTATGTATGGCACCACACAATATGTGGTAACTAGTACCTACATATTTATATAAGTGCCATCCAGTCAGCACAAAACTCAATTAAAATAGAATTAATTCAGTAAAGTAGAAACCGCGACCAAACAAATTAAAATTACAAAGTGCAAACTAAAAGCAAATATCACTCAATAAATATTCACGTCAAATCGTTGGAAATAAATCAACTTTACATGAAACTATTTATTTATAACTGGCTCGATTCAATTATTGTCTTTATGCACTGAAAGCTTCTGGCGGGTAGTTTTGAAAAAACCTTTGCAGGATAAGTGGGTATTCAGACGATCGATTGTAATCGGTGCTATTGTACTCAGTACGACATTAAATTGATGGGCTTAATACGTTATGTACGTGACTATTTCTGGTTCGCAAAATCCTGTCCACACGAGTATCGCTAACTCTCACTGACCATCTTCGGTGTGGAGAAAAGACGTCGTGAAAGACTTGTTTTGATTGGGGTCAAACCAGAGGATGAGCAGAGGCATCAGTGAAATCTTGTTTGGTAATAAAAATCAACACTAAGCAATTTGTTTTTTTATTTTTATTATTGCGTTTTTTTTGCCATTTATGTCATCATTAAGAAGCACTGGCTGTTATGCTGGTGATGGAGGACGGAAAAAATCATAAAACTATCGGTCGACAATCGTCACCAACACACCATCAATTCGCAGTGTTAAACCTTTTTTTTTGTGTCGGAACCACCTACTTAATCTACCTCGTCAGTCCAGTGGTCGCAAGTATTACTGCTGAGCATGAGGTCCTCGGTTCGGTTCCCAGGCCGGGCAAAGTGTTATTGGATTTTTTCAGGAATCTGGATTTGTGCCCGGTTGATGGCTATAGGCGTAATCGGGGTATTACACTATGCTTAAAAATAACTGGCGAAATGTGGGTGTAATATTAGGAACGTACACATTCCTAACCTTTCGGAGAAAAGAGGCTTGATGTGATTTACGTACTCCATGGTACATACATTTTAATGTAAAGAACAGTGATAGTCTGACTGTGCCTTAACAAACTTCAGTTCAAAGGCTAAGAATAGAGTTTTCTACCATTTCTTTTTCTTAGATGCCTCGCGTTTTCAGCAGGACTGGAGCTAAGTGCAGTCGATGCGAAAAATGCTAAGTCGTTTGCATTGTTTTTTCAAGTAAATGTCTGTTCCTCTCGTTTATTTATATTTTACTCTGATCGTTATTTATAGTAGTATTCCACAAAGGATTTTTATTGAGTTCCTTCTTTTATAGGTTTTGCGAAGTGTAATTTGAAGGCGGTATTTTTAATAATTACATTATTAGGTACTTTAGAGCCCCATTTATACGATGCAGTTAAATACAAGTCGAAAGGCTTTTAGCTAAATATTAACAACCGCACGGGTCGATTTTGCCGAGATCGGTCCGTGGATGGGTGGCCATGTATAACATACCAAGACCCTTGACCCATGCTTGGGAAAGCACGTTAGGCCGTTCATACCAGCTGTCATTCGTAGATCTTCGACAGTCGTTGCCGATAATCAGAAGCCCGACAGTCTGACCACCAGTCTTGCTAAGGGGTATCGAGTTACCACTCCATGTGGAGGTCAGATAGGCAGTCGCTCCATGTAAAATACTCGTATCCAGGTGCATCTGGTGAGACTGGAAGCCAACCAAAACATATTTGGAAAAATGCTAGGCAGATTGGTCACTATGAGACCTTTTTACGCTTCTGCATTTATAACAAGGTTACGCCTAAACAAATGTGCAGATGAAACTATTATGAGAATCCTATATAATTTACAAATTAATAATGAATTATCAAATCTAAATAGCTCCACATCAACTTCATGTGTCGCGCTACTAATTCGAATTCGATAAATAATCTAAATTCTAATTATGTAGTGTGTTTAATGTAATGATTGAGTTCATTGTTTATTAATCATCAACTAACGGCTCATTTACACGAGAATAGTTGCTCGCATCGAATAACCGATTATTGTAAGAAGATAAAAATGTTGACTCGTGTAAACGGCCCGATCTATTCTGTAAAAATATCCACCGTGGTCTTGTGAGCTGTCAATTCCTCGTTAGCGAGGGATTGGCACTATTGACACTTCACCTAAGTTTTCAGTGGGATTTTTACATAGCATAGACCGGAGAATACTCGAAAGTCAAAGGGCAAGAATCGCTTTGTCTTTCAAAGTTAGAAGTATGGATCTGTGGAAATGAAAAAAGTATTTCGAATCTTGTATGACAAAATCCAAGATTAGGCCAAAGAAACCAGGGCCGTCCAAAAGCGCGTTGGGTCGATGATATCGTCCTTTATGAGGGACGCACGAGACCAGGAAGTATGGCAGAAAAAAGGGGAGGCCTATACCCAGCAGGCGGTGATTCCGGGCTGAAATGATGTTTATGATGACAAAATCGTAGCGAGTTTTTAATTCCAGCTTAAATCTATAATAGTCCAGCGAGTCTGTCTTAGACATTCGGCTGGCCAGAAACTTTTCTCATATAAATGAGGTTTCGAACAGGATGTATCAGGAACAGAGTGTTGAATTTAATTAAGGAAGTAATTACTATAGTGATCACTGCGGCCGTGTTATTTCATGTGAGTTTTCGTCTAATTCCTAATATTGATATTGATTCGAATAGCCGTTATTTATTGAAATGGGTAAAGATTTATGTAACGTATTATTATTTCCGGGTTCATGATTGTTCAATATAAACATTAGATATTACCTAAATTTTTGATGCAATCAACGCTGAGTACTAGGAGATGGATACTTTGTCATTTAACAAGTTAAAATTAAAAATTTAAATAACCCCCGACACAATTCCAGGTGATGCTACAGTATCGGTTCAAGGTTACTATGTTCTTCTAATATAATTGAAGTAACAGAATACTAAATTTCGAATCGATCAGACCTGTGGAAGATGCGCACTTCCAATCATCAACTAGAAAAACGAGCTGATAATCTTCAAACGGCTGAATCGATTTTCTTGAATTGTAGCTAAGAACACTCTCGATCAAGACACCTTTCAAACAAAAAAATAATAATCAAAATCGGTTCAGCCGTTTGGGAGCTACGAGGGAACAGACAGATACACACGTTAAACTTATAACACCCCTCTTTTTCCTTCGGGGGTTAAAAACAAAGGGTAGCTATTGTATAACTGGGTTATTTATTTAGAATTTCCAGTTCCAAAGTCACACGTTTACGTTACTGCGAACATATGCCTATCAATCTGCCTAGCCTTTTCCCAACTAGGTTGGGATCGGCTTGAAGTCTGGTTAGAATGTAGCTGAATACTAGTATTTTACATGGAGCGACTGCCTATCTGACGATCTGACTGTAATACGATACCTACCCCTTGGTAGGACTGGTTGTGAGACTTTTGGGCTTCTGACGATCCGATGCACGAATGACAGCCGGGACTAACGGCTTAACGTGCTTTCCGGGTCACGGAGGTGTCTCGATATGTAAAGATGGTCACCCATCCACGGACCAACCCCGGCAAGCGTAGCTTAACTTGATGGATCGACCCGTGCGGCTGTAATTACTTAGCCATGAGTACCTCTGCGAACATATACTTATAAGATCCCAAAAACTTATAAGCTCATAAAATGTTGATGATAAAACATATTGTATCAACAAACTCGCGCATTATTTATTTCCATTTATTTCGCATACGGCTGTTCATAGGCAACACTTATTCACAAGTTTTCCACAACACACTCGCACCACACTTACTTACGTACACTCAGCAACTAAAAAACCTCTTCCTCATTACTGTAACCGTTTTAAAGAAATTCATTCTCAGTTAAAAGAGTGGGAAAGTTAATTAACTTAGACCACGAGGACTTTACTTGTGGGAAATAGTCGAGGTTCGCTTTTTTACCCCCCAGTTCTCTCCGACACTTGTAGATGAATTAAATTACAAGAAAAAGCTGAATTTTCGAACAGGACGCATGCGTCTGCTGACGTTGCTAAACTAACAGTTTTTTAGTTCAACTTGCGAGAGTTTTATTTTAGAGTTTAAGGGCTAACTTGTCGGCGGTACGTTGGTGGGGAAATAAAAATTGGACGTGACTTTTTAAATAAGTATAAGGATTGTGCGGATATGGCATGTATAGAATAAATTACTTGACGAACAGACAACTCGATTTGTTTATAGGCACTCAGGAAGAATGAGGAATAGGGTGTTAAGTTCACTCATCCTCCATAAAAAAGGGGGGCGACCAGACGGATTTTGTGTCTGGTGGGCTACTGCCCGACGATTAATGTCGGGACTTTGTATATGTGCTAGTCGCGCGGTACACTAAGATTTTGCGTGACGTCAGTGTGATCAGTAGTTCGCATGAGGCGTTGTAAGTATCACCACAAATTGATACGCCAGCGTCAAGGCTCGTACACACTGGCACGATATCGCGGGCGCGACAAGCGCTGCCTGTCGCGCTCGCGATATCGCGCCAGTGTGTACGAGCTGTCATCCAAAGGGCACAGTGTATTTATGTACACAAGCAGAAAGAGAAAGCAATTTTCAAATTCATTTCTTTCACTCGTAGCAGATTAAATTTATAATATTCAAAGGTCGTAGTAGAGAAATTATCAAGTTTCGTGCAAGAAAAAAACATAAAGGTGCCTAACCTTTTCAATCCGCGGCTGTACATAAATACACAGCGCAGTTTAATTTGCCTGAATAATTAATATCAAGTTAACTTTTGTGACTCTTTGTCCCCTAAATTCTTATATGAAGTGAGTTATACAAAAAATGTAAATAGTAAATATGACATTCAAATATATTTATTTAATTAAAAGTTAAAACAGAAAGAATTTTTTAATCTCAAAGATTACATTGCTACGCAAAATGAAATAACTTTTTCATCAATATCTAATGATATTGATCATTCGATATTGATGACATTCCAGAATGGGTTTTAATCTTAAATTTAATGTCACCCTGTGTACTGAAAATTACTTAATTTGAGACTAGAAAAAATTCAATATATTTTCTTTGCAAAATACTTAGATTTTAATTTGATAATGTGCCTTTTTTGGCTAATCTAAAGTAATCTTTTTGAAATAGTTTCATTTTTAAATTGATAATGTTAAGGTGAATACAAAGTTACTCTTATGAGGCACTTTTGTTCAAAGGTCGTCGAGGTCAACTTACTTGTATTATTAAAGAAAAAATGCAAAAGTAAATGAAGCCCAGTGCAGACTGGCGCGACTCGACTCTAACAACACAATTTCTAAGAAAACTTAACGGTAGAACAATTCCCCGATGAATTTGATTGATGATTGATGATTGATTGATGATTTATCATCACGCCTGTATTCCCCGATGAATAGCACAGAGTAGCACTTATAATACACGCACATTTCGCCAGTTATGTTTAAAGTCACATGTAATAGGGGACGACCCTATTGCCATCAACCGGGTACAAATGCAGACGCATATGCGCATACTATCTTAGACTTGAAGTAAAGTAAATCCTGAAAATTGAGTAGGCTGAATCTTAAATACACTCTTTTTAAGACCAAGAAAGTTAAAATAAACTTAATACTTATAAAACATTTCTCGTGACCTAATGGTACATTTCTGTCGAGGCCAGCAACTCAAGCATTGATAGACGATCGTGAAAATGTGGGCCGAGGCGTAGCCGAGGCACACATACGTGAGTCCATCACTGCCTGGTTGCGCCCAAGGCTTGAATAGTGCTTTTCTCAAATAATGCGCGGAAATTCAAACAGAATCAATGACGGACAACGATAATTTTTCACGCGCCAATGCAATGTGTTCATTTGTTTCTTCTTGGTTGTCATGTGTTGAAGTAAAAAGTTCGTTCCATTTTTAAATAACACGACAGATATGAGTTTTCATAGTAATTCATTTGGCCGCTACACAGGACTGACATGGATTGTCATAGTAACATTGCTGTCCGGATCTTCACTTGTTTTTGACCAGTACAGCAATTTCGATTTATCTCGAAGAAGGTTGTCAAAATAATGCTCGAATTTCCAAGCATGTTTGAGAAAAAACAATTACAAACAAAAATTACAAATGGTACTCAAAAATATGAACTGACCTGCACTATAAATTCACGGTACACTCGTCGAGAGTACGTTTAGCGTCATCGCAGCCGGTCTGAAATGTGTTACTAATTGTACAAAGAGTTTGTCTGTACACGGTGCAAACACATTGGCTTTGTCAACGGGTTAAAAGAGGAGATTTTAAAATGGTTTTGTTGGAGTGACACCTGATATTACATTTCGGCTTTGGTTTTGCCGAATTTTGTTTTTAGGAGCTGTGAATTGTTCGTCTAATGAAGAAAATATATGTATTATTGATGATGTGTGATGTACTCTTTATTTTATAAACTTGAAGATAAACTGATAGAAAGAGATATACTTACATATTTACATAGCATCAAGCGTTTGACTAATAATTTGTCCAGTGTTTATCTCAATGAACACGCTCTTGATGAACCGCTTCCATAAATAAACAAAAGAAAAGTTACTGCTCGACGAAGTCAGTGTTTTGTCGGCAAAGGGCTTACGACGAGTGGTCAGCGCTCTGACGGCTCGTTTGGAGCCAAAGCTGATGTGAAGCCAAACAGTCGACTGGCGACAACCCTTAGTACACGAACACGTCAAAACGGCACAACAAAGCTAGCAAAATACCAACACTTCCACCTCGTAGGGTCGGTAAAAAACACCGTTCAATATTCACTGATGACATAAAAAAAGCAACAAACTTCCCATATTTCTGTATTCGGCAGCCACAAGGCCGAATATCGCATTCGGCTCCAGCGAAAAATCACGTACGCTACTCTAGCATCAACGAAGGGTATTCGTTATGTATATGGGTTCCGCGCTTCGCAATTACAGGTACCTTTGATGTGTGAGGCAGGGAAAATGAAATAATGGTACTGGAAATATTTTGCCAACAGTTTGTCACTCCTGATGGAGTGGTGGGACTTCAATGTATGCGAATTAGTGTTGACAAATATTAACGTATTTTGCGTCGAAAAGTTACGAATTTGGGCATTTTCGGCTTTGTTTTCATTTGGGATTTTTGCTGACAGTTTCGTAGTATTTTGACACCTCTGTATTTGTTATTTTAAGCTGATTTGATATGCAGATTCATATTCCTGTTTTTATGACTGTTATTGTGTTTGTAGATTGATTTTGTCAGTTTTATAATACGATAAATTGAGAAAGATAGTGACCTTATTCGTCATGTTCTTCAGAAAGGTCAGGTGCGCAGTACTCGCAACCGGCGTGCGTGTATGATCAAATATATGAACGTAAGCGAAGCAAAAGGAGTATATATGAGTATCGTAGCAGGTGGCGTTCTGTAGTTTCTGCCTACCCCCATGGGAAGAAGGCGAGAGTTTATGTATGTGTAAACTGAGACTAAATCTTATTAAAGACAACATCTTCTAGATATTCGATCATAACCTTTCGTATGCCGTATTTACAGACGCAATTAAAAATCCATCGTGTCTCGTGTGGATCCACGTTCATAACAAAGGCTAATGGTCTGAAATTGTCAACACGTGGTAAGTATGGTGAGAGAAATAGCTGTTAGTAAAATAGGAAATAAATACACTAATATTGTACTGAATTAACTCACCACTTTGAAAGTTATTTAGATGGTATATAGGTAACGTGTCCTCGATTACTAGTGGTACCTAACATTTCTTTACTAGCCAATATATTCCTTTCTGTTCTCAGACAAGTCTCGTACGTTTATTTAGATTTAGAACAAAAACTAGGCCAAGTCTGGACTTCACGAACGTAAATGGATCAGACTGGAAGTCGGGTGAAATGTGGTGAAAGTTTGGATGCAATTTACGACTTTAGGCGACTTCAGACGAATTCGGTTTGATAGTCTCGATGGTTTGTACGTTTTCGTAAAACTTTCTGTTTTCTCCATTTTGTGGGTGTTATTGATTTCTTATAGTTAAGGGAGTTCTATTCTAGGTACCTACTACATCTATCAAACACTGCTACATTGTCGCAAACTTGTGAATTTCTAGAAAAGGATTGTGTGAAGAGAATGTTATTATTAATGGTAATTTTGACATTGTTGTAATGATTTTGACTTTATTATGAATTATTTTGACATTATTAGTACCTCATTATTGTCAAAATTTTCCAAATGTATGTACTAACACTAGTGTTAAAGATGTGTATACAGTGTTCTCCTGTCTAGCCGGGCCCTATCAGAATATCGCAGAATTATGCTGATATTATGTTTTTTTGGCCTCGCAAAGGTATTTTTTTTGTTATATTTGGTTCGTTTTAAATGCTCCTTTTTTTTTTCCTGTGCGTGTCCCAAATAAAATATTTTTCTTTCTTTTTGTCTGAAAAATAACAACATACATATAGTGCCGTGCTTATGAGTTTGCTAAGAGTGCTACAATGTCATAATTAACCCACCATTGTAAAAGCAAGGATTTCACATTTCATTTCTGCCTCACTTCGCATGTGACGAAGTCTAAAGGGCTCATTTAGATGCCAAATATTCTAAGACTATATCAACTCGGGGCTACAAACCACGGTTTAATCATCCGGCGGACAGTAACACCAAATAGCCACAAGCCAATGCAATTTAAATCTATACTATATAATATAATAAAATAGTAACCTTTCTGTTTGTCTCAATGAATGTTCCGCTTTGGCGCAAAAACGGCTGAACAGATTTGGATGAAATTTGGCACACAGATAGTTTATAACCTGGATTAACATAGAGATAAACAGACATAGGCACTTTTAATCCCGGTAGTACGTTCCCGTGGAATATTTTCCGACATCCACGCGGTCGAAGCCACGAGCATAAGGTAGTTAATTATAAACTATATAATGTTTTCAGACATCGAGGGAAAATACTGACAAAAATTCTTCCCTTCCCATTTTTACTTTAAAAGGGTTTAAGTAACTTGATCATAGTTACGAAACAACTGAACTACCCACTCGAAGCTCCTTCATCTCTATTTTGGCCTCAGCTACCTCACGATAACCCTCCCATCCTCCTCATTAGTGGGGTCCTCATGTCATCTGTCATCCTCTCATGGCCAGGACACTTTGATCTCATGCGAACTAACTGGGTCAAAACATTGTCGATCCTTGAAACATGCACGACCGTGTTTTGTATGTGGTCACGAAATGGATTGGGTCAGAAGATCTACTGCAATGAAATTGTAATACAGGTGCAATGACAACTCTATCTGTAATGTGGGTGGGTGGGTGGTGGTTGTGGGATAAAACAGCCTTCGATTTACGTCCTAAAAATACCTTCCTTCGGAAGACAGCTCCGCTACCAACTTCCTTTACTGGCAAATCTTTTCACTCCTCAGTAAGCCGGTCTTCTATTTGAATGATTCTTAGTATTTTTGGTAAACGTCATTATTTCCAGGCACCATTTCCACACACTGCTGAGTAAAGGCCGCTTCCCTTTTGAGCTATGCTTCGCTGGTCTGTGCGAGTCTCATCCAGGTCTTCCCTACGATCTATAATAGGTAAAAGTAGCAAAAAAAACCAAGAAAGAGAGAGAGTGATAGGGTACATTTTCATGTGCTAGGTAGGAGTGGGCTATGGTCAATAATGTAACGGCATTAAATTGTCGCCGTGACACTCGCCATTGTTGAAATTCTCCTTTGCCTGTAATTTTACTGAAACAGGCCATGAAATACTTAGCAGCAAAAATAAGCTTGTCGGAAATACGTCTCTAATTTGACTAATCGGAGTGCCAGCGCCGCGAAATCATATTTTAATCAACATACAACTTGACACTGACCTGAAAATAGCAAAAAACGTAAGAAAATTTGAATTTCGTGGGCTACTTTGGAGCATCCACCTTAACTGAGTTTTAGTATTTTTTTGTTTTATTATTAATTTAGTTTTTCACTTCGACAAAAAAAAAACTTTAAATGAAATATTTACTGACAACTTATTCCTTGAAGAAAAGATAAGTTATCTAACTTTAATACATTACTGCCAGCAATTTCAATTTACATCCACACTTACCGCACACATTAAACAAAATGTAGCATGACAGTATACCATTACATTCGTACATAAATTAAAACGCACATTTACAAGTAAAATGATACCAATTACGTTAATTACAAACATGACTAAAATCACTGGTTTAAGGGCTAGCGTCTATGACACACATATACAATATGTAACTGAATGAATGCACACCATGATAGTAGTATAGTTTGTTCAGAATAAATTACTGAATCATTAAATTGTCGCCGTGACACTCGCCATTGTTGAAATTCTCCTTTGCCTGTAATTTTACTGAAACAGGCCATGAAATACTTAGCAGCAAAAATAAGCTTGTCGGAAATACGTCTCTAATTTGACTAATCGGAGTGCCAGCGCCGCCTAGCGGTGCTCGACAGAGTCTACAACATAACGCTCGACCGGGATAAGCAGAGTTTTTCGATGGCGGTCAAGCAGTGAATACGTTTAGAAACTGTCGCGCGTTCCGTATAGTTGTGTTGTGTACCTACAGTGTGTGAATTGCTAGTGTGATTAATTTGATCGTAAATTATAATTTGATTAGCTTTTGCCCGCGGCTTCGCACGCGTGGTTGAAGGAAAATATCTCACGGGAACGTACTACCGGGATTAAAAGTACCCTATGTGTTAATTCGCTGAAATTTTAAATTCAAACGGTTTTTCTATTGCGCAATAACAGTAGTTAAAATATGGCTGATGATAACGAAGAGAAACCTAGGGTAGGTTAAGCACATTTGATGGTAATACTTCCCGAAACTGTAGTTCAAGTTCTGTTCTATTAATCCTTCTGTACTGTCTACACTGTGTCGCGACACTCTTGAACGAATAGCTGAAAAGTTAGCCCATTCCGCTGCACTTATGTTAAAATTTATTTTTATTGTTATAGAGCACGAGTACTGTCATTAACATCCAGCAGATTACGCTAAGTTCTGACTTCTGACAATTACAATAAACGCTTATTATCTGTTCGGGTCGGAGCACTGTTGGCCCAGTGGTAACGGCCGCGACTTACGAGTTGTAGGTTCTAAGCCAGACTTTTTTCTGGTTTAGTAGGTTCATCACTTTTACTCTAATGAATAACTTGGATAAAAATAACGAACATATAAACAACAGGCGCTTTACTTTGTGTAAAATAAGTCATCATCCACTGATCTCAAAACGGTGAAGGAAAACATCGTGAGGAAACTGGCTTATCCTAGAACCTATATTTGAAGACATGTGAATTCTACCAACCATAAAAATGCTTACATTCTAGCTTCATGATTTTGTGGAACCGTACTGGTTCATCGTTCTCCTGCCCTTATCCCTTTCTAGCCATATCATCTTTCACACAGTCCCTCCATCGTTTTTTTGGTCTTCTCCTACTCTTATAGCCATCGACATACATACTCAAAACTTTCCTCACGACATTTTCCTCTGCATCACATGCCTATAACATGCCAAGTGATTTCCACACAACTCAGTCACCGGTGCCACTTTCATACTTCCTATTATATGTAGTCATTTCTTATTTTATCAATTCATGTAACCCCACACATCGCTATTAGCATTATTCTATTATTATTATTTCGTTTATTTATTTTCCATACTTATTTAATACATTTTTAAATATTTCTTTAAAAATTATATTTAAAAAAATTATTATTATTTCGTTTATTTATTTTCCATACTTATTTAATACATTTTTAAATATTTCTTTAAAAATTATATTTAAAAAAAAACATTTAAAAATATACGATATTAGCTATTGCCTTTCATTCATCCCTTTTATGGCCCAACATACTGACCCATACAAGACAGCAGGTTGTTTTATACAATCTTCCCCTTAAGTTTAACGGGAATGCGGGAGACGCAGATTGTTCCCGTGAACTGCCACCATTTCATTTATCCAGTGTTAATGCTGTACTCTGAGTTCTGTGGAATCATACTGTTTGTCGTAAAAATATCTGTGCAACGTGAAAATTATACCACGGTAACGTTTTTAAATACACCTACTTCATAACTTGTTTTGTGCATTAACCCATACATGATCAATACTTGCTCTGTACCTATTTTTTTTTTTTTAATTAAAACTTCATGCACAAGTAAAAAAATACAGTACAAAGGCAAAACATGACAGGTGTAACATAATTAATATATAAATCGACAAATAATAAATACACATCCATATAAACCAAGTTCTTAAGGTGGATGCTCCAAGGTAGTCCGCGAAATCATATTTTAATCAACATACAACTTGACACTGACCTGAAAATAGCAAAAAACGTAAGAAAATTTGAATTTCGTGGGCTACTTTGGAGCATCCACCTTAACTGAGTTTTAGTATTTTTTTGTTTTATTATTAATTTAGTTTTTCACTTCGACAAAAAAAAAACTTTAAATGAAATATTTACTGACAACTTATTCCTTGAAGAAAAGATAAGTTATCTAACTTTAATACATTACTGCCAGCAATTTCAATTTACATCCACACTTACCGCACACATTAAACAAAATGTAGCATGACAGTATACCATTACATTCGTACATAAATTAAAACGCACATTTACAAGTAAAATGATACCAATTACGTTAATTACAAACATGACTAAAATCACTGGTTTAAGGGCTAGCGTCTATGACACACATATACAATATGTAACTGAATGAATGCACACCATGATAGTAGTATAGTTTGTTCAGAATAAATTACTGAATCGATTTCTGTAATTTTTTTATATTGTAAGTAATTTTTTATCCCAAAAAAATAATGAAAAATACGTAAATTACAGTCACACTTCCGCTGTACAGTCAAAACAAACCAAAATGGCCGAAGTACCGTTCGACCCTTATACATATGTGTGCGACTGTGTGCGTGCGTAGATTTGTAATGTGAAGACAATTTTCTCCCACAATCAGTATAACTAATTTAATTAATAAACAATGTTTTATACATTATAGTAAAATTCAGTCAACGTAATATTCTAATTATTATACAACATTTCCCGGAATTAACGCACACCACCATACGCTACCCTATGGTGGTGTGTGTTAATTCCGGGAAGTTTTGAAAGAAAATAAAAATAAAAAAAACTAAAAAAAATCTTTGTGAGAAAGAGAACAAGATCAATTTGATTGATATCGGTGTTTCTATTGGGTATGAATTTGGTGCAGTTTTTTTTTAAGATAATGAAAAATGAATTAATCCAAAATGGTCATTTTTAAGTTCTCGTAACTTGTGTTAGTTTCAATCGAACAGAGAGATTTTTTTAAATATCCAAATATATAAACTCTTTTGCAAAAAAAACGGGCACTTTAGATTTTTTTCTCTACTTCAATGAAGAAGAACAAGAAATAGGTTTTGTTAATTTGACGATGTATTGGCATGTTTTTTGAAGCATCCTGGCATGATTCTTTACGTTCCAAATTTAAAATTTGAAATTATTAAAAGAAAAATAATGATTATTGTGAATTATTCTAAAATTGCTTTACTAATGGCGCAAATTGCTGAAACGATTTTTAACTGATTACGATATTTTAAAACTTTTTGGATATTTTCTGCAAATTAAACAATTTAATCTTTCTTTTTACATTAAATACCACTTTTTGATATGAGTGATAAAGCGATAAGGGCCGGTAAAATTATAGCCCTACTTGAAGAAGGTTGTTCGCAAACTTACGTGTCTCAGCGGCTAAATGTGAGTCGTTCAACTGTCCAGAGGACTTGGCAACGGTATCAAGAGACTGGTTCGGTCAAAAGAAGACCCGGTTCGGGAAGAAAACGATGCACAGAACCAAGAGAACCGCTTTTTGGTGAGTCAGGCGTTGCGTAATCGTAAGGCGTCAAGTGTGGACCTGAAGAAGAGCCTTGAAGAAGTAAGAGGAGTAGAAGTTAGCTTGTGGACGGTCAGGAGGAGGCTTTTGGCTGCCAATATCAAGAGTTACCGCCCAGCTCGGGGCCCTAAATTACTCCGTGAGCACCGTGTTTCTCGACTTCAGTTTGCTCGGAACTGTGCTTCATGGATTCTGGAGGACTGGAATAAAGTATTGTTTTCTGATGAAGCTAGAATCTCTTTGTGTGGAGAGGACCGACACCGGCGAGTGCTGCGAAGACCACGGGAACGCTATGCGGAAGTGTGTTTCGAAGAAATCACTCCTTATGGCGAAGGCTCCGTTATGTTTCTGGCAGCAATTAATTTGACGGAGCGTACGGAGTTAGTTTTCATAGAAAATGGAACATTAAATGCACACCGGTACATAATGGAAGTCCTAATTCCATATGCACAACCCACATTGACTGCACTTGGGGAAGATTCCATTTTTATGGACGATAATGCTCGCCCGCACCGTTCTGGCGACGTGGAAGCGTACATGCAAGAAGTTGGGATCCGTCGTTTAGATTGGCCAGCTCGAAGTCCTGACCTCAATCCAATTGAGCATGTGTGGGATGTTCTAAAGAGACGGGTAAGATCAGTGCAACCTGCTCCACAAAACATCAGGGAGCTAAAAAGAGTCATTGCAGAAGAGTGGGAACGTATTCCTCAAAACGTTATTAAAAACATCGTGGAAAGCATGCCCAGAAGGATTCAAGCTGTGATTTTGGAAAGAGGAGGTCACACTCGTTATTAGGTTTTTACATTTGTAACTTTATTTAATTAAAAAAAGTAAAGAAAAACTTGTCTTTATTGCCGACCAATTCTTATTGTTTGGGCGTGTACATCGATTTTAAAGAATCCATCGTTTTTTTTTCTTTTAATTGCTCGAATTCACTTCACGCGCATTAATTTACACGATTATAAGTATACAGACTACGTCAAAAAAATAAATTTCATTTAATTAACTAAAATCGACCTTAGAACATAAATTTCCTTAGGTGCCCGTTTTTTTTTGCAAAAGAGTGTAGTTAGGCAGTCAATATCACATAGGTACTTAATTATATTATAAGTAAGTATAATCACAACGACAATATACGATTACCTGCGAGCATTAATACAACGTAAATAATTCTCCTCGAGCGCGCATTGTATTGGCTTGATTGATTGTAAAATAACATAAACTCCAACACACGCTGCCTGCGAGAATTGTACCGTATAATATTCAAGTAGCACACCTATACATCACAACTTCAAACCGAACAAAACTTATCCATAAACAACAGAAAAATGCAATTTACATGATGCGAGTAAAGTACACAACTAACTTATACTGTAAAACGCTAAAAATCAACCTACACGAATAATTTGTTACTCCCCACAACTCCGGTAGCTCGACAGTGTAAAAGAAAGTGTAAAAAACACAAAGTTTTTTATGCTATACAGTGTAATTGCAGCTCAACTGAATAAAATGATAAAAGTAAGAACTTCTCTTTAACTGGGGGCCTGCGGCAAACATCATATTAAATTGTGGCGTTTTCTCGTTTCAAGACTTTCAAGACTGTTTTTTCGCACCATTTACCTTTTCCACTTATTTCGTAGGGCATACCTGGAATTACCCTGGACTGGGGATTGTGTTAGCTCCGTGTAAGGTAAACTTTGGTATGAAGTGATTAGATGGGAGCTGTGTTGAAGGAGCTTGTGTTGCTTGATACTGTTAGGTAGATATTATTAGTTAACTTACGTAATTAATGTTGCCATACGTCGGGATTATTCTTCAGAAAGTGGAGGCAATTCGACTGATGATATACATCAGTCTAGGTTTTATAGATGGGCTATCTTAGTGTAATTATTTCCAGGTGGCAGCCCTACTGAGCTGCGTTATTCACCATGTAGCACACAAGTATACAGAATGTTGTAAAAGAACTAATTGGGGAATCCAAACTTGATACTATGAATATTCCGATAAACTCGATTCCGACTATCGAGTTTATTAGTATACTAGTGAGCCGCCCTCGCTTCGCACATTCTACTAACGTAGCGACATGTGAACACATCGAGATTTCAGTGTTATTACCTAGTTATTAATATTTTGTTGGCCAAAACTTTGACATTAAGAAATTATTACATTATTTAGCATATTGATTTGGACAAGAAAAGATACATTTTTGATGAACGATTTCACCATTTAACCACTATCAAAATGAAAGCGATTGCTACTGTTAGTGTGTTACGAGGTTACTCTGTAATACATAATAGATATATTCGTATAATACAATTGTAACTGTTTAAATTAAGAGCAGATGTAATGCTCATTGAATTCAGTTTAATTTCCTCCCGGACCGCACAGAGTATTGCATGATTACTGGCCTGCACTTAACGGGTACTTGTTTAATAACAGTGTTCATAAATTTAACATTATTATATCAGGAATTAACGATATGCAAATAAATGATTTATTAATATATCAATTTTAAGGTTTAACTAACTAACTCCTGGATTTACCATTTGAAAATCCAGGAAATTACCATTACACTTACGTACCTTGTTTTATGAATGTCGCATGAAGAGAAGTTTATCAGTAATACAACCTTAAAATCGTGTCCTTTTGTTTTTGTATTTATTTGTGTAGTTAATTAGTTAGGCATTTAATTTAGTGTTAGATTGTTTATTGTATAAAAGATTTGTCATTATTGTTATAATAAACCTTTGATATATTAATAATAAATCATTTATTTGCATAAAACATGGTACACATACAATGGTGTTAAATATTTAACAAAAATATCTTTAATAAAATTTGAAATGTTTTTATGAAAAATACAGCATTTTTAAGCTTGTAATTTGATGTTTATAAACATTTTTTTGTTTGTTAATGTTATAGTACACTAATTGAGAGTGCCTTGCTTCCCCATAATTTATACTCCATTGATTATAACATTAGACAAATAAGGGTTAATGTTGTGTATGTGATTAGTTGGTAAGCTTTTATATAAATAAATAAATCAACAAATTATAACTGCTGTGGAAGACTTTGTTAGCATTTTACAGAATGAGAAAATGAACAGCTAAAGATCTGAGCAAAGACTCGTTTAAACTTAAAAAATACTTTACCAGTTCTCTCTGAATAAAATAGAGCATGTTAAAATAAATGAAACAAGAAACTCTTAAACATGTTATTCTTTACAGAGTGCAGAATACTGAAAACTCGTGAAAACTTGCAATGGTCGCTTTTATGATTCACAGTTACATAACTTGTACAGCGTTGTGAAACTGTCCGCGATATTATTATCAAAACTACTAAAACTAAAATACTATGAAAAGAAAATTGTGTTATATGTTATTTGGTAGAATGTAGTTGCTTTGGGTTCACGTACAGAAATACTGATCTTGTCTCCAACTTTCATGTTCATCTTCTTACTAAACCTCCGACAACCACACACACCCATATTCACACAAAACCCACCCTACATCTTACACACTATACAAATAAACGAATATTCTATTATTATAAGTAAATCCTTCACGAAATATCGCATCTCAGTTTAGTCATGCATGACGTACGATATTGTTTTCTTCTAAAATAATGAACATTTTATGTAGGTAAATACATAAGCAAGGTATTGTAATTTGTAAGGGTGAGCACTAACACCATCCTAATTTCCTAAATGTCAAGCACATTTGCACACTGCACCTTCTTTTTGACGGACGACGCACTAATGACCGGCCGATGTCAATGCGGCCATTTTGGTTGCATGCCTTTATCACAAGAAGGGGATGATTAAAATAATCATCATCATCATTCCGTCGAAAGACGACGATGATTCGTCGTCCCTAAGAGAGCCGCTCTTATAGGGTAATCTAAACAACACATCGAAACGTCCTAATTTTTACAATTATATTTAACTAGCTACTGCCAGCAACTTCGTTCGCGTAAAAGTCGTAAGATATACAATATAGTACTAAAATAACAGCTCCATTTTTATCTTACTACCTCGGCTCCCGACCCACCGCGTCGCATAGCATCGCCAGACCGCACTATTACTTAGATTTCGCTGAGAGTTCTTTTTAGTGTGATTTTAAATACCTTCATGAAAAATTGGGCAACAATATGTTTTTCAAATCTGACTGGTAATTCCAGACATTAGCGAGTTCAAATAAACAAACAAACTCCTCAGATTTATTATTAGCAGTATAGATTTTAGAAAACGTCTAAAATATTTTTTAAATTATAAATTGCAACATGCGCCTGTTGAAACGTCACATTGCGTACCGAAACCTTTGATACTTAGTCTAAATAAGCTGTTGATCATTACATCAGATATTACCGACCAGAAATAATTCCTAAAACGACTTTATCCTTCAACTACCTCATTTTTCACGGAAACAAGCATTACCCTATTAATTTCTTATCCAGAATCTACACAGTATACAGCTTACTGGGAAATATCTCATCATAATCTTATTACAACAAACTTAGCAAAGTAGGTTGCAACGATAGCGTATAAACTAAGTATGTATCTAAAGCCTGCACTTCCCGCACACAGACTTATACCAAGAAAAACAAACCCAGGTAGCACAAGCTAAGTGTTAATGCACTAGTTAAAACCTTAACTAAGCACGTACTTACGTCCATTCGACGTAAAGTTGAAAGTGCTAATGCTTTATACAGCATGCATCAGAAAGGTGTGGTCATATTTAAGAATGTGGTACAGACCATCAAACTGAACAACTTTCTCCATGGGACCGATATCATAATCGCGAAAAAATTATCAACTGTCCCATACAAACCTTCAATACCTACTCGACCTAAATGTATGGGTCGGCTAATAATTTTTTCCGATAACAATGTTGGTGCTATGGAGAAAGTTGTTCAGTTCGATGGTCAGAAGGCCAATTATCGTACCTACTTAAAAAACGTTCACATTCAAGTCGCAATCTGTCAAAATTGTCAAAAATTTTGGTAAATTGATTGTATTTTTGACAGATTACGAATGTGATTAGAATGCGAACGCTCTTAAAAATATACGAATTGGTCCTCTGTACCACATCCTTAAATATGACCACACATTTCAGTTACACGCTGTATTCAAAAAACGTCTAACCGCCACTTGTTATTCCGAGGCGCGAATATGGATTCAGAGGACATTTAAACAGTTTTACGATGACCGTAAACATTTGAGAGAACGCTATCTCACTTAGTTCGCGCAGTCGTTTACGTAAACGTAAAATATGAAGAAAGCATCTGAAATAAAGGTGCAACATAAAACTGGGCCAATGATAACAATATACAGACTCGTAAAAAATTTACAAGCCCTTATAAAAGTTTTATATTGTTTACGATCATCTCGTAGCTGGAATTTTTATCAGAGTTTTAAAACGTAACAAAAGATGTTCAATTTTATAGGTGACAGTATAAAATTGTTTGGTTGTACCTGTGTGCCGCTTACACGCGGTCTTTGATGAAGCGGTATTTTTACGTTTGTGTAACATCGTAAAATCAAAATAAATAAAACAAAAGGGAAGCGGTATCTATATTTATTGCAACGTATATACTTAGAATTATGTCATACTAGCAACCAGCCCCGGCTATGCAGGGATAGCAGAGCATATATCTATGTCTACATTTTTCTTTCTGCCGTAGTGTCGTTTTAGCCTGTTGCTACGAGATCAAAATGATTTTCATCCTACTTGGAGTATTTATAATGTATTTTATTTTAAATTCTGCAAATATTTGCCAAAGTAAAGAAGATACATATTGTTTTCATATACCTCTATTGGCATATACGCGGCGCCCGCCAGTAAAGCTCCCAGTTGGCATGATTTTTTCCGACATCTTCAACAATCATCGACATATTTCAACCAATTTACACAAAACCTTAATAAGTTATACACTTAAACCTTCCTCTTGAATCACTCCGTCCATTGTTGAAAACCGTATAAAGTTGAGTTTATCACGTTCAGACAGACAGACAGACGCGGCGGGGGGACCTAGGGAAGGACTTTTGTCTAAGGGTACATATACATATATATTGTTATTTTTGCATAGTGAAGTGGTTTGGTACGTAATGTTCGGAGACTTCTAAGTTCCTCTTTTTCTTAAAGATCCATTAGCATTTTATTGCTTTATGATCTTTAGGTAGTTCAACAAGGCGCCAGACTATCGGTAATAAAGGATTTATACTCATCTTCTATGGCTTCCTTGCATTGTCGCTACGAATAGTTTTTATTTTCATATCAGTCTCATTTTCAACCAGGCTTTTGAATATTTAGATTTTTTGAAAAACTTCAATCTTTGTTTAATTTTTTTTTTCATAATTTTATTTTACCACTTTGTCGGCGTAAGTAATATGTATACTTATGCGAAATTACAGCTTTCTAGTACTAACAGTCTCTGAGCTAAGCCGCGGACAGACGGACATGGCGAAACTGTAAGGGTTCCTTGTTGACTACGGAACCCTAAAAAAGGACAACTGTTTTGAAAAACAAAAAAGAACAACAACAAATTCAAACTAAACCTTCCATCCATTTTGCTATCGACCACATAATTATATTCCAGAGAGACATTATATGTGCGTGTGTCCCACCACATTTTAGCGCGGCAATATGCAATTAATTAACAATAATAAGTTCATCACATTATTTTAACTGAAATACAAATTTTATTGCTCAATTACATAAATTACGTGTAATTAAAATAAATTCGATATCCCGAAATGACTAATTGAAAAATCTTTAGGTAGGTACTAGTTTGCTCTGCATTGTAATGTTTCAAGAACCGATAACCGACTTTTAAATTAAAATAGCGGTCATTGGCATAATATATGTGACAAATAAGTAAATATTTTTAACATTTCTAAGATAATAACAAAACGTCTGCTGTCTCTGTAAAGGTTCCCCAGGCGCAACGGGACAGCGCGACGCGACTTTAACAATAAAACAAAGAAAACTTCACGGTCAAACAATTACCGGTGTCGCTTCGCCCGACAAGTCGCGCCAGTGTGTACGAGCCTTAAAACGCTTTAATGCTGATTTTGAATAAAATAATAGGAAGGAAAGAAAAGAAAAAATATTCTGCACAAACTAAACGCACATTACAATTTTATTACCTTTAATATTTAATTACACATTTGCCAAAAGGCTCGTATTCAATGATGAAAAGTATTAACAAATAGTAAAATAGTAAAAGTAAAGTTACCACTAATGGCATGGTTATCTCTAAAGGGATTATGGAGCTCTAAGCTACTAGAATAGATCTGATTAAATTAGATCATACAATTTTATTAATAGAAGAAAAAGCTGAATAAAATACGTCTTGCTAAAATAGGTACAGTTGACATTGAAGACATTGCATTTGTTACGAGAAAAGGCACTTACCTATGATTTCGATGCCTATAAATCTTACTTCAAGACGTCAACCTATTTTAAATAGATATTGATTACTGTTTCAGACTTTATCTGCGCCCTTATTTGTGAAGTAATTACGTAAAAACTTATCATAGAATCTGTTCATAGAATTTTGGAATCCTTTAATTCACATTTCATTGATTTTGATATATAAGGTGCTATAAAAATATCTGCCACGGCTTTAATGAGAGGTAGTATTGTGTTTAAAGATAACAATAGTGAAGAAATTTCGTACCCCGGCACAGTTGAATCAATTTGAGAAAATAAAGTAGTTAAATAAACATTGACTCTACTCTGCATAACGTGGTTCACAAATTACGCGCGAAGTGCACTTCGTCAATGAAAACAACTGCTATCTCTTTCCATCTGTTCTGTGAATGAAAACTGAAATCAGCTGACTAGTTCGTCACTTGCAAATTTATACGTACAATTTTTTGTATGAAAAAAAAAATGACACATGATCAATAATTTATCTTTACTATTGTAATCTATAAACACAATACTATCTCCCATTGCAGCCGTGGCAGATATTTTTATAGCACCTTATATTTGTTCGAAAAATAAATTCAAATCTAATATTATATAAAAAAATCTTAATCGTAATCTTATTATAATTATTTATTTATTTCTTAATTTAAATAAATGATATTATTATCTTCTATGTTTTGTTGATCTTATGTATTAAGTTGTTTATTATCCCTTAATAAATACAATAAAAAGCCCATGTTTAAATGTTGTTCTTGCGTGAATTTCATATTTGTATAATAGGAAAGAGATACTGTATATTGTAGCAGTTTATTCTCATTCAAATTCCAGGAAAACATGAAGAACAGGTGATTATTTCAGTCAAGCTAAGCTAATAACTTAAGAGAAACCGGTTTACCCTAAGTTACCGCTGACTTGAAGTGACTACTTGTGGTTTATTGAAACTTCGAGCTCCGTGCGTTATTATAACGGCTTAATTCTTCAGGTAATACTTGGATACTTCATTATTCTACTCCATCCTTGTTTAACACACACAAGAAATATTATTTAAAGATTTAACAAAATTTTCTTCAACTAAGGAGATCGTTATTGTTCACACTGGTCTTGTTTGACTTGAACTCTGAAACTCTTTGAGGAATATACATAATATACCCAATACTGCCACGTCTGACTGCCTCGTTGGCCTAGTAGTCGCAAGCGCTACTGCTGAACATAAGGTCCTGGGTTCGATTCTCAGGTTGGGCAAAGTCTGCCGGGGTTGCGGGAAAGTCCGAAAGGGATACCGTGGCCCCTGGCAACACAGGCAACTGAAGGAACACTGGTGGGTTTTAGTCAGTAAAAGTCTGACACACCCTCCTGCTCCGCCCAGAGCGGGAGAAGTTATTTGATGATCCCCGACACAAAAAAATAAAAACGGTTGGGCAAAGTGTTATTTGGGTTTTCTGTCTAATAATTCTCAGTAGCAGCCCAGAGTCTGGATTTGTACCCGGTTGACGGCAATAGGCTCGCCCCGTATTACATTGAAATTGCACCTAACTAGCGAAATGTGGATGTACTATAGGTACACCTCTGCCCAATCCTTTGGGGAAACAAGGCGTGATGTTATCATAATTATGTTATATACCCAATGATTTACAATAGTTCACTAGTCGGTAGGTATTAGATTCACGAGCAGTTAATCTGTGTGAGTTTCATAAATAAAACTGCTACAGATTATTTTCTGATTTTGCCAAAAAAGTATGACTGATCTAAAATACCACGATTAAACTCTCTTTCTTAAAAAAAATCTTGTTACTGTAGGATATATGGAATCTAGATTAGTTCCTGCTTAAACAATGCAAAACACAACATTCCCAAAACACCCATAAACACACAACAAAAATCCAATACACATAAATTAAACACAATACAATACGTTTACACAACTTTTTACAGCGGATATTACGTGTAACTCGACGACAACAACACGCGTCGCCTATGATTAATGTTGCGGGATGCAAACGCTAGATGTCAGTGCGGTCGCCAACGTAGCACGGTTATAGCTGACGTGTAGATATGTGTTATTATGTTTTGATGCGGGGACATGAGTTATGGGACAGGCTTTAATACTATAGGAAAACTATTAATACTTCAACATCATCAGTAGTAATGGTGACAAAGTATTTTCCAAACAGTTTGGAAAAATTGGTTGAAGATGCTTCGGAAATAACAATGTCTTATAGCTCTTCATTAAATATTCTCTTATTTTTTGGGTTACATGCAAAACGTATGTAATGTGCACAAATATCCCGACAAACTTAGTACGAACCTACCGGTATCCTGATTGATGACCATCTTTGTTGTTCAGAGGTTCATAATTCATATTATTATTTAGCAGAACACTAGAGTATCAAACGCATGAAATTTACGAACGCATTTGGTTTGCCTGTATATTTTAATATTGAATCAAGTATATGAGAATCTTATTCGTACTTATCACAAGACATATGAAGCCATGATCTTCCCTTCTAATAACCGTACAGGCACACATATTTTTATCATTGTCACCTATTTATTTTTGATGTGTAACATCTTTCCTCTCACTTTCCTGCAATCTGTGGGAGTGTTTTCGTGAAAAGGGACGGATGTGTGTAACAGGAAGCCGGAAAAGCGCGCGCTATTTTACCAACGAACGCGCGTGGTGCTGGAGTTGGTCGTCAGATGGTATCAACCCATTCTCTGATTGGCTGTAAACAGTATGATGATGATGATGATGATTACGGGGATGGTGATGGTGATGGCGATTGTGATGGCGATGGCGATGGCGATGGCGATGGTGATAGTCATGGTGATGGTGATGGTGACGATGACGATGATGGTGATGAATATTGTTCATATCATAATACATGAGCCAATATGTCAGATATTTCATATCATAAGTGACTACTGTTTAAACTCAACGGCAGGAAAAAAGGTGTTTCACTGAATATCCTTACCTAAATACAATCTTCCACGCAATCAGACACAATTTTCCTATTAACGTCACTAGTTTATCAATTTCGGCATGTTGTAACCCTCATAATGGACCAGTACATATCTGGTTATATAACTACAGGCCCTATCTCCTTCAATATTGAGTCTATTGGTCTCATATCATATGTAAACATTATGTAATTTGTGTTTACTTATCCGCTATTATTATAGGTTTATTGCTATCCAATTTTGTTGGATATTGGCTTATAATTTGTTAGGTAAACTAGTTTTCGTTTATGATTAGTTGTTTAAATATCTTCTCAATATTCTTATGGAAACATGGGATATTCCTGGGAAAAGGAGGTCATCCTTGAGCCATCTGTTGATGCTTTTTAGGGTTCCGTAGTCAACAAGGAACCCTTATAGTTTCGCCATGTCCGTCTGTCTTTCTGTCTGTCCCCGGCCTAGCGCAGAGACTGTTAGTACTAGAAAGCTGTAATTTGGCATGAGTATACATATTAATTACGCCGACAATGTGGTAATAAAATAAAATCATGAAAAAAACTTGGCCGGTTTTTTTAAAATTCCGTTGAACATAATAGAACTAAACTCTAATTTAAAGTAACTAAAGATATCTACTTAACGTACCAATGTTGAACATATTTGAATGAGAATTCTGAGTGAATGAATGAAAGATAGCGGTCGACATGATTGAATACTTACAACACAAATAGAAAATCGAATTACAATGATAATCTACAAATGAACTGATGGATTGGTGCGGATTAAAAAATATATATATACGCGTTGACTTGAGAAATTTCTCCTTTTTTTCGTCTGTTAACAATAGCCATGTCATGATGAATTGTTATTCTAAATATGGAACTGATATCTACCTTTTAATATTACAGAGAGTATTGGGTAAAATAATAATGATAGTATACGAAACAGTCTAATTGCATAATTGTCAACAATTCAATTGGAAATAATCCCTGGGTGTGTGTGTTTAGTATGGTAATCTCTAAAGGCTCTGAGAATTAAAAATATATACTTATTAGTATTACATCTCTTAAAAAGGAAATATACTTTATTACTTTATTCATAAGTAAACTCACACTAAACCATTAATTTAGTTTTCAGAATATGAGAGGATATTCCTAGCGCTACGCGTCGCCGTAGCAATTTCGTAGCATCACTACGCGCGACCGCTACACGTAGCCACAGTTCCGGCGACCGCTACGCCGCCCGGCCCGGCGCCAAATGCTTGGGCCGGCAACCCGCCAAACAGTCCACCCAAATTGCATAGTTCAGTATCTTACTTTATTATATTCCTTCGTTTAGCTAACATACGTTTTAATCTATACGTTTCTGACTGCGGCATTTTGATGTGGTTTTCACCACCATTTAGGGAATTTATTCCGGAACGTTTTTATGTTATATTAAACAAACATATAATCAAGAAACCTCAATATTTTGTCAAGTTGTATAAACGATGTGAAGCAGGCCGGGCACTCTCTAGTAATAACATAATTGATTTAAGAAAAACTTTTAATATAGGTACTTCTCTACTTATAGTAGACTTATGTAGTGACTTTGTATAGCCATATATGTAGGTACAGTATGACATAATCAAATAGTGTAATAAATGAAAAGCCAGTAAAAATGTTGGAATGGGCAGTTAGGTAAATAAAAAATTCAGCAGTTTATAGGTTAGGTTGGAACTGCGACCAACCACGCGCGAGCCCAATAGGTTGCAGTAACTAAGCCAGGGTACCCCGACCAAATGGGTGAGGTGAGGTTAGAACTGTGACTTCCAAGTCAGATTTCTTACCAACTAATTCCAATATGTTTACTGCCTAGGCCTACACGTAACTGCCCGTTCAGCCATTTTACTGCTTAATATTTATTTAATTAAACATTTAAATATTTGTTACTAGTTGCGCCGCGTGGTTTCATCCGCATAAGTCTAGATCCCGTCGGAATATCGGGATAAAAAGTATGTGATTTCCTTACCCAACTCATGGTCTACCCATATGCCAAATTTCATCCAAATCCGTTCAGCCGTTTTAGCGTGAAAGCATAACAAAAAAACAGACTTTGGCTATAAATATGTAGTTTGATTTTTTTTTATTAACCATAACTACATTATACAACGGCCGCTTTAAATCAGTGTCTAAAAATATTAGCCAATGAAGGGGTTACTGGGGGTAACTGCCCAAGGTGTGTAATACATTCAAGTATCGCAGCTCCTGGAAACTTTTTTAATACAGCCTGTATAAATAATGAATGAATGCCATTAATCACTGAACACTATTAAGGACATGTCATTTTTGCGATGGATGCCCCATATTTCCGGTCAGAGAGCTTATCCGATGTCACTTGTCCTCAATGGATCACTATTTTTGTGTTGGATTGTTTACGTTCAACGTTTTTACTACGAGGGGTAAGTAGGAAAAACATGAAATCAAAGCATTAAGTCCGCCTTTTTACAGTTATTTTTACTTGTGCCAAATGTTTTAATATATATCAGGGTCTAATTAAATTATCTAGACGACAACGATATGTAAACACCTAGCTTCTGACGTTTCATAAGTGCCCATGTAGGTTTATGTGAAATAAAATATTTTGTTTGTTTTTGATTTTGTTTTTTTTTTAAACAATACATAAAAAGAGTTCATTTTTTTTTTTTGGGGTTAATGACCGCTAGTAGTGTCGTTACTTGAAGTGCGAGTTGTTCAAATCAGTTTTATCGTATTGAGATATCGATACCAATCACGTCTGTAAAGTTTACATAAAAAACAACTGATTTTTAAACTGACATTACTACACTACCGACGGTTGAAGACCCCAAAAAAAAAAACATCATCAAATTAATTTATTTTTTGTTTTATCATGTTTAGATATCGATACCAATGAAGTTTTGCTAGCTAATTAAATTTGACCCTATATTTCAAAGTTTATGCACAAATAAAAATCATGTTCAAAGCTGCATACCTCGTTGCCTAACACAATAACGAACCCTTCCGTATTGTTAAAATGCAATACAAAAACATCCAATTAATGAATATTGTTTAAAAATTCTATCAAAACAATTCACTCCCGATTGAAAAGTATACAAAACCATTTTTAATCTCAAATAAAGTCGATACCTACATCAAAAGTTGATAAAAATGGCTTCATAAAAAAAATCATTACGTCACCCTGCCAAGGGTGCTAAGTCCCCAGATATAAAACGCTAAATATTTTTCCATTTTACGTAAGTATATTTGTTCGGTATCTCATAAAACTTGACTTAGAAGCGAACTAGTCTTGAGACATATTGCCCTCCACTGATATTGGAAATCTGAGTTGTATGCACCCTATATTTGAGGATCACTCGAAACGGTATGAAAACCCCGTCAAATTGAAAGGTAAGAAACTACTGACACGGTCGAAGATTGCAACTGCGATTTGATTTTGAAGTGTTAAATGTTAGATAAGTAGGTGTTTGGCTTTGAGAAAAGATTTTGGAATATTACGTATACTTAATACTTCTCAAATTATCGGGGTTTGCTTGTCCTTGGTTTCCTTTCCGTCGTAACACCATTGTACGGCATTCAATTCTTTATTAGCTAATGCAATAATCATAACCTCCTTTAATCGTAACATACATAGCTACTACCTCGATGGTCTAGTGGTCGCAAGCGCTACTGCTGAGTATGAGGTCCTGGGTTCGATTCCCGGGTCGGGCAAAGTGTTGTTGGGTTTTTTCCATCTGGAATTTCTCAGTAGCAGGAGTCTGGATTTGTGACCGATTGATGGCAATACGCTCGCCCCCATTACATGGGACTCGAACATAATTGGCGAAATGTGGGTGTACTATAAGTACACCTCTGCCCAACCCTTCGGGGAATAAAAGAGTGATGTTATGTTGTGCGTACATAACAACGCCTGTAATCAACAAAGGGTTAGGCAGTAGTTTTCCCACGTACAGCACACCCACATTTCGCCAGATGTAATATCGTATGAATATAATAGTCGAATGAATTTGCTTTTTAATGGTGGCGTCACTTTAGTGTGTAATCTCACACAAATATTATAAAGCCAGCTTCAAACAAATGTGTAAATAGCGGCTAGTGTATCACACATTTTTTTGAAGCCGGTTTTATCATATTTATTTATTCGAGCACAATGCAAATTAATGTTGCTACAGCCTATATTTACCACACGTTATTAGAAATTACACGTAACCAAATAAAAGAAAAATAGATTGCTAAAAAAGGTGGTAATGTAATATGAATGACGTTCCCGTCACGTGATATACAGTTCAGTGTTATGAATAATTTAGCCATTACGAACACTCCCAATTTCCTGGCAGCAGAAGTAATGTTATTTTTGATTACGATATCAAGTTTCCGTCTGCGATGTCGAAGCGATACATGGTTTTCAGTAATGTCAGAATACCCTACGTTATGACCTGGAAAAATTATAATTAACTAAAGTTTTTCAGAAATGAGAATTTATGGGAAACCCGAACTAGGTTTGAATTATTAAATCAGTTTTTTTTGTAATTAATCAAAAAAATCGGTTGGTTAGATACAATCAGTATCAAAATTAAAAATATTTTATTTCAATAAACCTACATGGGCACTTATGAAACGTCAGAAGCTAGATGCATTTATTTCTGTCTGATTGCCTTGTGCTCAGAAACTCTCATAAACCAATTAAAATCATGATAAAACTGCCTAACACAAAAAAAAATATACAACAAGGTTACTTCCTACTCAGCACATAAAATCATTACAACAACAATAACATGACAACAAAATACGCGACCATATTTAGCTTTTAATAAATTTCATTAAAACCGTCGCTCTCAGCTTCAGTCAATTAAAATGTGAAAGGCATGGACGCCCCTAAATGTGCAAAATATGTGCCTTTATTTACTTGGAACAGCGAGCTGAGTTAAATTATATTTTGTTTCATAATTGCGCACTTTACTTTGTGCTATTTGTTTCGTGAACAGTGCTTGAAAATAGTGACAAAATAGACTCGTAACATGTTGCCATG
This sequence comes from Eupsilia transversa, assembly GCA_914767815.1. Taxonomy (NCBI): domain Eukaryota; kingdom Metazoa; phylum Arthropoda; class Insecta; order Lepidoptera; family Noctuidae; genus Eupsilia; species Eupsilia transversa. The sequence goes on along the minus strand of OU611893.1, from coordinate 5,392,673 downwards.
TGGGTTTTTGTTAGAGGTACGCCTCTGTCTAACCCTATGGGGATTACAAGCTTGATGTTGTGTGTGTTTTACTTAATGTTATCGGCAATAAAACGGAGTATGTGACGACCACCAATTTGCACGAGACCCGCGGTGGATTAATCCTCTTTCAAAGTTAAAGACCTTGAGACCTCATCATCATCTGTATAACCTTTACCCAACTATGATGGGGTCGGCTTCCAGTATAGCAAGATGCAGCTGAATACCAGTATTTCACACGGAGCCTGCCTATCTGACTTTCTTACCGGAATGAAAATCCAAACCACTCAAAAAGACTTTTCTAAATGAATACTATAGAAACATGTGGGGGGTTAAGATAACAGAAACCTTTCACAAGACAGGCTCCGATTTCACAATATGTAATTGAAAACCAATATCGCGTAACAATATTAACTTAATATTAACTTAGGTAATAGACAAGTAATCGAAGTAAAACTTTGGACAATTTCCTCCGTCTAACTACCTATGCTAATCAGTTGTAGCGAACGTTATACAGAGTGTGCCTTTATTATCATTTGAAAACACTATTTTAATGCGGTTTTAAGGGGGTCGTATTCGATTACGTAAAGCTACGCTTGCCGAAGTTACTCCGTAGATGGGTAACCATCTTTACATACCGAGAATCATCCGTGCTTCGGCCAGCTCGTTAAGTTGTTGGACCCGGCATAACATTCGTAAATCTTTGACAGTCGTTACGGGTCGTCAGAAGACCGAAAGTCTGACTAATGGATGATTTCCACCAAACGGCTTAAGAGGTATCGTATTACCCAGTAACTAAGTTGTGGACGTCAGATAGGCTGTCGCTCAATGAAAATACTGGTATCCAGCTGCATCCAGTTGGACTGGACGTCGACCCCAACATAGATGGGAGACGGTTATGATGGTGTCAGTCGTATACTGTGTGCACCGGCGTAAAATATTCTAATTTTACTACTTGGTGTAGAAAATATGACACAAGGATTTACAAAAGGGATAGGCAAAAACATACTGTTGACATCAATCCATCGTTGAAGTGTATTGACCAGTTTGTCAGCTGTAATTTCTTCAATTTTATTTTGACAAAGAGATAACAATAATAAAATGTATTTAAAAAATATGAAAAACTGTACGTAAAAACAAAGATGTTTAAAATTAGTTTAGTCAGTGCACAGCTAAATCATTATTCATTCGTACCATAAAACTTAGTACTTAAAAACACAGCCTGTATAATAGGTAACCTTGTAGGTATATATACTATATTATACATGTATAAGCCGATAACTTTGAACCGCGGTTATATTGGTTTCCATTAGTTTAGGGTCTTTGAGGCTGCCGTCCTGGTTCTTCCAAGTGAACTATTTGGTATATTAAATTCGATACACAAATTACACATCAATTGATGCAAAGCGATCGTGGATACTAAAGACAATGTGAGACAAAAGTTTATTAAAAAAATTGTGCTGATAAAAAATCATAATTACATGGTGAATTTTGTGGGTTTTTATTTAAAAAAGTATTTTTTTTTTAGGTGTTTGATAACCACCGTCATTTGAAATTAATTTTAATTACATGTTTTAAATTTATTGTCTACCACAAGACACACTGCCTGTTTTTTTTTTGTCTTGTCCCTTAAATAAATCCGGCCAAAAATCCACAGATTTTTTCATCAAGACTGCCTGCTCCCCTAACTAAGCTAAACATTGCCGTGATACTTCACTCTTCCTCAAAAATCCCAAACTCCACCTTTCCTCACCAAAACAAGACATTACCAACTCTAATCCTAAACTCCAACAAAACCCAGTCTCTGATACACGCAGAAAATAAAGATATGCACGATATCCTCCAAACTCTTGTCTCCTGACGAAGTTGAGTCTCTGAACATCTTAGAGGATCCTGCTGAACACACTGGAACTCTTTCAATCAAAATTTAAGTTGATATTGGAAAAGTTTCCGAGATTGATGCGTACGTAACGGCTATACGAACGACTTACTACAGTATTACGGTGTCCTGGGTGAGCGGTGTTGCTATGCGAAGCGATGGAGTGACGTAACGGGAGGAATATTTTTCGATCGATTCCTCGCAGTTTTACCGGTCCGTAAAGCAGTTTTTTTTATCTTTTAAACGTGTTTATTTACCACATTTAGGCTGATGCAATTAGAACATATAGTTAGGTGGTAAACTCATAGATAGTTAATGGATTTAGGCGTACTTGGAGGACTTGGAATTCTTTATAAAATACAATAAACTTAGACATCTTTAGTTAAGATGCACCTAATACCATAATGCCAATCGAATTCGTTATAATGAGTTTAAAAAATACAATAGACTTAGATATATTTAGTCACCGATTCCGCATAACTATTCCTAAAGAGTCATAAAAAACTCTGTAACAAATCGACACGTGTTTCGTCTCCGTCCAGCGCTCCGGTCAATCGTCATCCATAAAACTGGTACTCTAAAACTAAGTTATTGGCTTCATATAAGACACGAAAAATTCCACAAAATAATTCTTCAATATAGGCAACGCTTTATCGCATTCTCAACTCACATAGGACAACAAGTAAGAAATTGTTAAAGATAAGTGGTCCGGTGCGAGTAAAAAACTTTATTTGTAACTATACGATGTTTTCGGGAGGATGTTTACGCGAAACTTTTGTTACTTACCTCCCGTTTTGTTGAAAGGTTGTTACAGTGATATTAAACAAACAATGGAGTATAAAATTGCTGGGATTTTCGAACGGTTTAACTTTAATACGTTGTGTTTTGTTTTATTCTGTGAGTTCTTCGGATCTTTTATTTGGTACTTTGGTAGCTTCTAATTTACTAAGTGGTAGGTTGTATTCTTCCCGTTTCTGCCCGGATAACTTTCGTATGGTGTATGGTGGCCTGACTTGAGATACGCAGGATGGTTTCGGGTTGTCTTAAGCATGCTATATCACACTTTAATCCAATTATAATAAGTGTCCGAAATTTATAATAATTTTTTTTTTAAGTGTGAGTCTCATCTCCGTATACAATATTTTATATTCAACACCTTACACATAATGTAAACAGAACATCACGCCTATAATCCCTGAAGGGTTAGGCAGAGGTCTTCCCTCCCCCTGTAATAGGGGGCGAGCCTATTGCCAATCGGGCACATATCCAGACTCCGGGCTGTGACTGAGAAATTCCAGATCGAAATCCCTTTAACAGTCGGCCCGACCTGGGAATCGAACGCAGGACCTCATGCTTAGCAGTAGCGCTTGCGCCCACTAGACTAACCGGACAGACAAGTTACCTACTACATAAAAACGATTAAAATATACAGCAACTACACATCAAAGCCGCCATTACCATCACCTACTGACGTCATAATGCGCAAGCGACGCCGACACAGGCAGTCAGATCGAATTACTAATAGTACCTCCCATTTACGCGCCGACCATTTACGTTAGTAGTTATGAAACGACCGACATCAAACAACATTCATTTTAATTAAACGTACGATTTTAGTGCGGACTAATTGATGTACGCATTGGGCGAATTCGTATAAAAATTGCACACTGTGAAATGTTTTGATGTTCCATCTGTTTTGATGTTCTATCTGTTTTATGCAAAGAGATACTGTGGTATTCGATGCGAATTATTGAGAATGTACTTAGGTTATGCTAGCTATTTTCATGTAAAATGTTATTTTACAGGCTTTTTCGTTGGTAACAGTCCCATGGTCCTAGCGGGTAATGGGAGACAAGGATAAAACAATAAATGAAAACACTGGCAATACTAATGCATAGAAGTATTTAGGAACTATCAAATCAGTTCAATCATTGCAATTGAAACAGTGATGTTTTCTAACAAACTAAATAGTAGTGATGCGCCGACTATGGGTTTTGCCAATCTTGGACTAGCTGTAGTGACTAAATTATTGGATATCTTAGTCATAATATGCAGACTGGGAACGCCATTAGATATACGTACATACGCAGTTTAATTTATTGTTATATTGTCGTCTCTATCTTGTATAAATAAATACTAAGCTTTTTCACAAAACTTTGCACCACAGTGACGAAATGATTATTCATTAAAATGATAATAAAATCAATGAAGTTAAAAACCGTATCCTGAAATCACTTTAAAGGCAATGTTTAAAGGTCTCAATCTAAATGACTTTTAACCTCAAGCACTTTGTTCCTATATTAAACAACAAGCAACAAATTAAATTAACTTTATTTCACCAGTCTAAATATTATTACGTTATTCTTAAAAGAAAGCGAACCAAAACTATGCTCAACAAAGTAAAAAGAACGAGCAAGCTCTCAAAGGATTTTTCCAAGTATTTTAATTCAATAAACACACAGTATTTCCTCCATTTTACCTTACCAGAGAGCCATCAAAATTCTATAAACAAATTCGAAGAACGTTTCATAATATCATTAGTCCGTAATATAAATAAAACGAAGTGTTTATTGTCCATGGTCTCCGCAAAGGGAGGTTCGATGTTTTGCCGCTTCCTTCCTGTGATATGTTAATGTAAACATTCAGAATAAACTGTTGGACATCTTTTGATTTATTTTACTTTGTTGGAATATTTTAATGTTTTAACAAGACTTAGGGAAAATAACGGGATTTGATTACATGGAACATTACTATAGTGTTTTAAACATACAGTGATGTGATGCGAAATCGCTATGAATTCGTGATTTAGAGCATCGTAATTTTAAGCAGAGAATAAATACCTTACAGCAAGTACAGTACCTAAATAGCTGTTTTTCTACCGCTTAATTGATTTTGTAACTATATGGCGAGGCTCGTAATTATCGATCTCGTTATTTAATATTGATACTTAAATGTAATTAGTCTGTAATACTTCTTAAAAGTTTACAGACTGTAAGCCTTCTTAAGCACGTACAATGGTCCACCTGAAGGACTAAGTGCAGAAACCAAACCCTCTAACATAGACATAACATATGTAGAAGATTTCTTAAAATGTCAAAAATAAATGGATAAATAGAAATCTGTCCCGAGACACAGTTCCCCATCATTTTCCTATTTAACTGCATAAGTATTGTGTGATTAAATCAACGCCGCATTGGTTCGTATGAAAATCCCTATAATTACTATACCGTCATTCAGAATTTCTTTTAAATCGGTACAATTCTAAGCTTTTTCCAGTATTGAAAATATATTGATAATGAAAAATACTAGATTTATTCAGTCGCAGCAAAGTGACTAACATTACTACAATCGAAAAAACTATCAAGTGTGGTCCTATTCTGTCCCTCTTCACAATCTTTTATCCACAATGAAAAGGTAGAATTGACACATTCCTGGCCAGATAACAATGGTCTCTGATACACGATATGGAGGTTTAAAACCGTTGAAAGTTCATGTGGAGAGGGGTCTGTGGCTCTGGTTGTTAGAAACCACGCGAGCGATTTTTTACGCGGGGTGGTATCGGTATTTACATTGCAAAAGAGGTTGCCGTGCTGGTTGGCCATTCGGGAGGCCCGTTCGGCAGAGCCGATAGCGAGGCATTTATGTGTTACCTCCAATAGTGCGAATTCACCTTGTTTTCCCCGTTGGTATTACTAGTTTGTAATAACAGCCGTGTATGTTGTATAAGTAATGTGTTTGCGTGTTCTGTGTAGTTTTGAAACGTATATTAAGTTGTAGAGAAAACGAATTGTTAGAGTATTGTTAAAGTATTCTTGAACTCTTTCAGCTTTGCTTTTAATCTGAAATACTTGATTTGTCTCATCAGATATGCAAAATGGTTAATAATTTTTACAAACTCAAATATTTATACTGTAAATAGCCTATTTCCAACTCCATCACAAAGCTTTCGGTAAAGGTAAACAATATCTACACAAAATTAAGTCAATTCGCTGAAACTGCTTAATAGAGTCTAAACCACTTGTTTATGTTATTCCTCACTGATGTCCAAGCGATGTTTCCAGGAATCGATGGTTCTATTCAAAGCGTTACAAACAGTTTTCCTCTTATAGTCTAAGCGGCTTAACTCCCATGGTCCCCAAATAGTCCCCATAAGACCCCCATTGCAGAATGTACTCTTTGGCCAATGTAAAGCGGTGTAAGGAGCTTAGTTGGTTTTATTTTCTCGTGGGTGAGGATTTTCTTTCTTGCTTAAGTTGAGGGATATTCATGAAGGTATTTGATAAGAATATACTCGTAGTGTGTTGAATAAAGTGGTCACATTCTGTTCATGTTTTAGTTTAAACATCTCGAACTCGCGATAGATAATTTAATATAAGCAATTAGTAATTTTGTGCTGAATTGCAATTAATTTTTAACATTTGCAATTCTGTTAACTGATGTTTATTGCGCATGGTCGTAGTAAAATATTACCTGCAAGGTTGGTAGTGAGACTGACTGAAAGGATGTCCCGGATGTATGATAATACTAGCTTTTGGCCGCGACTTTGCCTTTGTGGAGGTCGGAAATTATCCTACGGGAACTTATTACCGGGATGAAAATCCTAGTATCCTCACCTCCTCTCCTAGAACACAGTTAGACCATGACTTGGGTTAGAAAATGTCCTCTCCGGCCTACCTGTGTGCCGAAATCGAAAGGTAACAGACAGAGTTACTTTTTCATTTATAATATTAGTATGGATGGACAAATAAATAGAAAGAATGTACAAATGTACATAATTATATAAACACATGTGCATATTTTAAAGATAAAGACATACCTGTTTCCATATCCACAAAAGGCACGAAACTTCCAAACTAAGAAACGAGAAAAAATACAAATATTTTCAATTGGCACCCTGGCTTCAGATATCAACCTAGCTAGGGGTTTAGCTTGGTTTAAGAGCAAGCGTTCTAATAGTTGGAAACGTGGCAAATAGCTGTAAAATATTTACCAGTTTTTTTTATTAATTTTTTAATATAATTATGGAAATATGAAATATCGATAACTAGGTAGTGACCTAAAATATTAATAATGAATTGCAATCATAACACTGAATTAGATGTTGTAACCGTTTTAGGTGTAAAAAGGGTATTTGAAAAGTTACGATATTAATTACTGCATTTCTTAATCAATATTTTAGTTCACTAGTTAGCGATATTTCATATTTCCTTAAAGTAATATTGCCACATTAATCAAAACAGCGAAATATTTGACACCTATTTGCGACGTTGCTCACTTTCAGAAAGCACGGTCTTAAGGCTTTCATTTATATTCCACACCAATGCATTATGAGCAAAAAACTTAAGCCAAGTCAAGCGGCGTTGCGAGCGATCGTGGTTTTCAGTTAGATTTTTAAGTTACGGGCTGGAACTTTCATTCGATTCAAACTAGAATTATTGCCCTAGAAAATGGTCAATTTATTAGTTATTGTATAACGCCCGTCAACCAGAAGCGAAGTAGTAAATTGTTATACGAAATTAGTTTTACGGATGCGGTTTTCGAACTATAATTTTTAAAGATACGGTTAAAAAAATCGCGCGAAATTTTTATCGCAATTCTGTAACACAACGTATGTATCTACACGCACTGGTGATTTAAAATTCGCGCTTGATGCAATGCCGTACACTGAATATAAACCTCGCGAATAAACGCAGTGCGGGCTAGGTCTAACACACCCTTTGAAACATTTTTAATTACATTATTTATGATTTTTAAACAAAATACATACCGCCGGTACTACACTACTCGCCATTCAACAAAATTACAAACAAATCCCTGACAACAGTCGTTCTCTTTAGGACATTTTCAAAACGTGACCGCTACTGACAATTATGTCAGCTTTTTTTCATACACCACCCTCACCATCCCTACTAGGTTAGAGGTCTTTTAGTACCAAACCAACCGCAAAAACTGTGCAAGAAATATGAATTGAATTTTTTGGTGCATTTTTCGTTCTGTGGCACTCACTGGACGTGGCCTATTGTCGGTCAGTGGTTAGGCTTCATACGTGCGGGCGAATTGAAAAGCTCTTCAGTTTAGGCTAGGTTAAAATTTTGGGGGTAGTTGGGTTTTTTGTATTGTAAACTAGCTTTTATATACGCTTTTGAAAAAAGATTTTAGTTATTTTTAGAAAATAATATATCTACTATATTTGATATGAAAAACGGCATGTATTTATTAGTCGAATGTCTAATAATTACCACTTTGCGCTCCCAAATATATTATTGAAGTCTCTAATACAATGATTGCGCCCTCTTTTTGTGAACCTCAAATAATTTCTGTTTTGGTGTTCTAAAAATGTTGAATAGCCAAGTTACTGCAACCAACTTGGAAGTAGCGCTCGCTCGGCTCGGTTATTTTCGAGTAATTTGACATTTTGATATTTTAAAATGTATGAAATAAAAATATAAAATGTCAAATGACTTTTATTATGTAATTTATATTGATAGTTTCTCACCAATTATCCGCACTAAGTAATGTACCACCAACCCGCACTGGGCCCGCGTGGTGGATTTCCACCCAGACTAGTTTCCCTCTCAGACAAGAGGTCTATGTCCCACAGGTGGGAACGTAATAGGCTGATTATGCGAAGTAATGGAGGCGACGAAGGATGTAAAAGAAAATGATGTTGTAAAAGAATAATTAATCTCGTAATTGAAAATCCGTTTGACACGAGAAAAAAATCATACGTTTTCGTGCATAAAGGCCCGACGCGACTTTAGTAATACAATTTCTAAGAAAACTTCACGATAGAACAATTACCGGTGTTGCGTCGTACGACAGGTCGCGCCTGTATGCAAAATCCTTAACTACGGCATCTGCAAGATATACAAAATCAAGGGAATTATTTTTGTGGGATATGTGCAAACATTTGCGAGGCCTACAGGTTGTCAACAATTATGGCGGCTACACTGTTGCGTTTACTACGACAACCAGGCCTTTTCCTGTTTCTCATATACGTTGCGTTGTCATGGTAATATGAAGCAACAAATCGAGGTTTCGGATACACAAAATTAGGGTAGGTTCAACGGTGCTTTATGTAAGGCTTCAGAAGTGTCGACCTTAGTGCGAGCACACCATGGGTAGTTATGACTGCCATGAAACTTGCTGGTTAGGTAATATTTTCACCACAGCATGAGCTCTTCAGTGGTTGCTCAGTGGTAACGGCGGGAATTACGAGTACAACTCGTAAGTCGAGGCCAAATGATGAATGAATAATGCCAGCTCTTGAACGCAGTTTAGATGTTCTGATCGCGTTCAATTTTATTGGTGAAATTAGCACTTAGAATCACTGCAAACTAAGTGCGAATTTCCCCAAGGAAACTGAACGCGATCGGCACATCTAAACCGAATTCAAGAGCTGTCAGTGTCAATATTCCAAAAAAAATAATGACACTGACAGCTCTTAGACTTAGTTTATGTGTTGATCGCGTTCGTTTTGTATTGGTGAAATTGGCCCTAAACCTTTAACATTAACAAAACCAAATAATTACTTTCACAAACTATTAACAGCATATTAAAGCTAGCAAATACAGCAATTACGAAATCTTACGATGACAAAGTTCAGCAGATATTTGAGCTATTAACTGTCTCGTTAGCCGGTACATAATATATGAGTTAAATCAAACTATTACCGAGATTAGCTAGGCGACTCGTCGCGTAATTATAATATAATATTTATTAGCTTATACTTATATAGGAGGAGCTCGTGGCTAATAACAGCCGCACGGGTCGATCAATCAGGTTAAGCTGCGCTTGCCGGGGTTGGTCCGTGGATGGGTGACCATCTTTACATACCGAGACTCCTCCGTGCTTCGGAAGGCACATTAAGCCATTGGTCCCGGCTGTCATTCATGGATCTTTGACAGTCGTTACGAGTCGTCAGAAGCCCGAAAGTCTGACAACCAGTCGTACCAAGGGGTATCGTATTACCCAGTTACTGGGTTGTGGAGGTCAGATAGGCAGTCGCTCCATGTAAAATACTGGTATTCAGCTGCATCCGGTTAGACTGGAAGCCGACCCCAACATCATTGGGAAAAGGCTAGGCAGAAAAAAAAAAAAAACACAAATATATGTTGCTTCATTTAGTAGCATAGGTTTAGGAGACGTTGCGTCATGATTGGTGATAGTTAATGGGTTGGTGGGTGACGTCTCTGTCTGACACAAAATTAAGTAAAATAATTGACTAGATATGGTATGTTTTAATTTATATAATTTACGGGATGAACGGCTCAGTTCCATTGGCTTCCGCGGTGTTTACAATAAAAATATGTAGTTCTTCCCTGTCTAGATGGGACATTATGTGTTTGCAAACGCATATGGTACTGTAGTTTTTGGTGTAAGGATTAGTGAATAAAAAAAATAAGGTATACATTACCGGTTTTTTTTATAAACACGACATTTTTTGTTTACAGCATCTCTACAGAGTTGCTTCCCTTCAATGATAACTTTTCACTCTACTAGAAATGGAGCTGTAAGTTCAATAAAAATAAAGACATCGTTTTGATTGGCTCGCTATTATTGTTTCTATTTCAAGCCTGCATTGTCGCACTATAGGGCAAAGGTTTTCCTATAAGTTTCCAATAAAACTAATGTTATTTAATGAAAAGTCGTTTATTTTACTATTATTTTAGAAAAATTTCGTTATTATATCATTTCATTTGATTTGCCGCATAATTTTTTGCCATACACATCTTTACCAGCAACTCTAAAAACAACACGAGTACCTACAGGGTGATTATGGTTACCCAGAAAAGTTGTACCCAGACATTTATCCAGGATGGTTTTTTTTCTGGAATCATTATCCGGACATACAAATAACTTTGGGATCTCCAGTAACAACTATTACTCACTTCAACTACCCAAATCATAACTCAAATAAATCTACAATACAATGGGCAGAAAAGATGGCGTATACGATGTGTAGGTACCTATGTTTATATCCCGGATCGGAATACAATACGGAACCACGCGTATTGTTTGCGCAGCCATTGTGCTTTCAATAAGCCTTCAAGAATAAGAGCCTTGTTCGTGTGTACTTGTGAATGTACTTGAGTGTACTAACAGTCTCTTGAGACGGTGATTTTAAATTAAGTATTATGTATTGTAAGTGTTCTAAAAGTAGCTACAAACGGACAAAGCAAAAAGAGATGTAAGGATGGTGTTCTACTATTGGTGCTGCGTACTGCCATCGCACCGCGCACCCCCTGTGCGCGGTGCGATGGCGATTTGCTTGTACTGTGTATGTTTTAGGAGTAATGTCAAAGTCAAAGTCAAATAATTTATTTTAAGTAGGCCAATAAGGGCGGATTCGACCAAACAGGAATAAATTTTATCCGCGGAATAAGCCTTCTCTTCCGAATAAATTTTGAATTTTTGACAGTTTCTCCATACGAAAACTGCCCTAAAAGGGCAAAAAACAAGGAATTGATTCTAGTAGCCCGCTCCCCTTCCAAAAGGTAGTTTCGTACGGAGACGAATGGGCAAGACAATCCATAAGAAAAATATTTTAAATCATTGACGTCCACGGCTGGACTTAGGCCGTTTTCCCACCGCCACATCAACGAGACGTCAATGAGAATGAAATGACGGCGTGTCCACCGCACGCCGTAATCTCATCGTCGTAGACGTCACGCTCGGTTCGAATAATCTCGTTTCGTTGACGCTGTACGGAGAGCCGCGGCCATAGCCCCGTTCACGGTGCGGTAGGGTATGGGCCCCCAAGCACTGCCACTATTCTAATGTATTCTTTCTTATTTCTAGTCTATGATTTTATCCTATTCATTAGATATGTATGTTCTGCGAATAATGTAAACGGTACAAGGGATTCTCAGTTTAATTAGAATTTTAGTCCAAGAATTGAAACTCGCAACACTAATCCACCCAGGATTAGTGTTGCGAGTTTCAATTCTTGGAATCCTGGATCAGAAGAAAACAGAAAACTACTAATCATTTCTCAGAAAATAATAGACCGCACCTGAAATAATATATATGGTGTAGGTACTCTTGTGTCTAATGCCTTTATCTATATACCATTTATAAGTACTAAATTGCCGGAAGGATACCTATTATTTTGTTTATATATAGGTACGTATTTAATTTTAAAAAAACCGTAAATGTTTACTTTAGAATAAATGTGCTCGCTACTGATATTTAAATGTTTTAACTATACAAAAAATATCGGTGATTAAATTAACTATGTTGCCTATTTAAAACTGGTTCCTGGAAAAATTCGGGTGAAAAAAAAAATAGCATAATCAAAAATACTCCAGGCGGCTACTGAGAAATTCCAGATGGAAAAATCCAATAAAACTTAGCTCGACCCTGGGACCGAACCCAGGACCTCATGCTCAGAAGCAGCGCTTGCGACGACCGAGGCAGTAAACGATAAACAATACAATAATTTCAAAATCATACAGAAACGTAATAATAAATTCCCAAGACTACAGTATCGTAATTCCTTCATATGATAATATTATTCAGTGGAATATTTATTACATATTCATAGTATTCGTTAAGCCTAATAATACGCACCGAGGGACGCCCCTAATGTTAACGATGTTATTTATTTTGGTACTAACTAAATAAATACTGTTGGTTTGTTTATTCCGAGGATTATATTATATTTAGATTTCTGATGTTTGGTGTCGGATTAAGTATATATTGAACAATTTATTCTTTTGGACACTTGAACTGCTTTGGATACAAAATCAAATCGACAATTTTTCAACTTAATTTTATTCTTCTATCTTATCTAGCGACCCGCCCCTGCTTTGCACGGATTTTACGACTTGACAAATCATCGAGATTTCTTTAGTATTAAGTTCAATACTAATGTACACGTAACATAAAAACTTCCCGAAAAAACCCTTTGCATAGTTTAGAAGAACAACGCGCGATCACACAGACAGACGCGAAAACGTTAACCCGTTAACGTCCACTGCTCAATACGGGGCCTCCATAAAAATATCTACTTCGGCAATTTTATTCTACAAAAGCGATTTAACTTAAATACTGTCGACATCCATCCCAACGTAAAAACCTTAGAATACTTAAATACAATATTGCTTTTACTTCAAGAAAATTATTCGACTGTTAAATTTTTCATCGAATACGAATTCCGGCCTTTCAGAGGGCTCCGCCGCGGGCCATAACAAAGTACCTACCTGCAGCTTGTTTTATATTAAGCTATTAATTAATAAAGAGGGAAGGCGATGCTACGAAAAACGGCAAACTTTCTCATTTTCAACACGACCCAATATAACGTTTAATTAAGTCAGTTTTCGACCTTTTTTTTCTTTCTTTTAATAATTACAAGTTTCAACTTCTTTGATCTAATTTTCTATGTATTTAAAACAGCTGGATAATTAAAATTTATGGAAGATTAATTGTACGGAATCGTCAGAAAGAATAATAGAAAAGTTATAGTTCATTTTAACATGGTTTTTTTAAGCTTTGGCTGTAAATTTCAGTATTTATATTATCTTTGTCTACATAACAAAAATCTTAAATTCACCGACATCTTAAGCCTGGCGCGCACTAACGGCCAGGCCACAGCGACAAGGCCGCCTGTCGCATGCGGCCAGGCAGCTTGTGCTCCATGGCGATTTCATACGAATGTATCTATCTAGATGGCCGCTGTGACCTGGCCGCTAGTGCGCAATTGTATATTGATAGTATATTTTGTTTGGTTTTGATTGTTTGTTGTTATTTGCCAGGGTCGCAACACAGAGTAATTACGCAATAGTGTGGTCGTAGTAATCGGTGTTTGAGTGACAATTAAATTGTGACCTTCCCTGACATCAAGGATTTGACATAATTGTCAAACATTTAAACTTCTATTGGTTGAATAAGAGGCTTTTGGCTACTTTGAATGCGTGTATTGAATGTCTTTTTTTTGTAATGTGCGTTTTATTTGTCCAGGAAAAACATTTTTTCCAATTTTTTCTAGAGTAAATCATCGGAATTCAACTTTCAAGTATCACAATCGCTTAGAGACTAACACAGGTAGAAAATGAAACACACACTTCAGTTTTCAAACACCAATATTTATCTTCTATCTCTCTCATAGTAAAAGTATGTACCATTAATATTAGTGTGAAAAGTTATTTAGTTCAATTAGTATACATTTCCAAGTTTATTGTAGAACCGTGCTCCAACTAATTGTCGTCATAACTCACAACGGCTGCGGTAAAAATGTTCAGTTTACATTCTAGCCTCTGTAAACTAACTACTGAAACCGACATAATAGCTTATGGCTTAGTAAATAAGGACAGAAATAGCACTAATATGTGACGCTGCGATCAACGATGCACTAGAAAAGTCTGATTTTATTGATTTTTGCTGTACTGTATAATGACTATATGTCGCAGTTAAATGGTTGAAGTCATAGTTATATCCCTAGGGATATAGCTATACAGGGTGGCCGGTCGGTTGACGTCCAAAAATAAAATTTAGTTCCCTCGTATCGTGAGGTATCCGAATCACCCCCATGTATGTTCCGCGATTTTTGATAGTTTTCGAGTTATGATTTTTTTTCTGAATTTTTGAGAATTTTCGACCTGACAAATTGAAAAATTAAAAGAAACAAAAGTAGAAGACTTTTACGAGATTTTTTTTTTGCAACTGAATCTTCATTGGTAGTACTTTCATGCAAAAAATAATCAGCTTCGTAACTGTGATGAAAGTTATGAAAATGTTGGTCTAAAGTGAAAAATTTACATTCGGTAAATTATGACTGAAATTTTCAACTTTAAATTAAAAATCTTAGCAAGTGACTTCATGGTTCCTAAGTAAGCTGTAAGAATGCGCCAGACTCTCAGCTTCCATAATCATTAAAAAAAAGTAGTACTTAATGGGGCAACTTTGGCTAAAATCGGCCTTCAAAGACAGCGAGGTGGAAAGGACCATGGGGGATTTTTGGACCCCGTCCCCACCCTCCAACAGTTATAATATGCATGTCAATATGTTTATAAGGATCCAGAAAAAGACTTACTGTCTTGTACGATTGCAAAACCGATGGGATTTTTTTGTAATAACAAAAAGCATTTTGTTAGGCAAACCTAACCTAACCTTTTTTTTTTTTTTTTTTTTTTTTTTTTTTTTTTTTTTTTTTTTTTTTTTTTTTTTTTTTTTTATTAAGCGGTGAAAAATGCCTAACGCATACCGCGCCGTCCGGGGCGACGGTTTGGTTATGTGGGGCTTGCACCCACTAAAAAACACCGCCGTGAGCCTACTATCGCCTTGGTGGATGAGCCGCGAGAACTGCTACGCATGACGTTCGCGACCCATCCAGCGCAGCCCGCCTCCGGGCACCAAACTCCTTTGGCGATGTCCGGGCTCACCTGAGACATCGCCACCACTCATGAGGGCCGTGCAATGCGACGACGATAGACTCCCCGATCTATCGCCCGCTGGCACCTCCTAGGGCGGCATCAGATCGCCATGGCGCCTCCTCCGCCGCCCTGTTCTCCTGCGACGAATCGCGTCAGCCAGGGAGTCTTCCTCCCTGACTCGCTCCGCCGCCTCCTTCTGCGAGATAACGTCCTCGCAGAATGACGCCACCGCCTCCCATGCCCCGTCACTGTCAACCATGGCCTTGACTACGGCTGGCAAGGAGAGGTCTACCCCTATTGCTGCTGCAAGAGCACGGCGCTGCACCACCCAAGCAGGACAATGCTCGAGGGTGTGAAGCGCCGTGTCTTCGCTGCAGCCGCACTGGTGACACACGGGAGTCACCTCCCGTCTAGCCACTTTGTGCAGGTATTTGCCAAAGCAGCCGTGCCCTGACAACACCTGCACCAGACGGAAGGACAACGTCCCGTGTCGCCTCCGTGTCCACTCTTCCAGTATTGGCTGGATGGCCCCCACGGTCCAGTGACCAGCACTGGGCGTCTCCAGCCTCACCCTCCACTCGTCCAGAATATGGGTTTTAGCCTCCCTACGCCATCTCGTGACCACTTCAGGCGGCGGGCGTCTGCCACTCTCCGCCTGCAGGTCTGCGCCACGTCGGTAGACCACGGCGAGCACCTGCGCCTCCAGATCCCACGGGGGTGTACCCGCGAGGGCGCACGCCGCTTCCGCTGATATTGTGCGGTATCCGCGTATGACCCTGACTGCCATGACTCTCTGTGGTCTGCGCAGTAGAGCCTTGTTCTGAGCAGACAGGGACTCAGCCCACACCGGGGCCCCGTAGAGCGCCATCGAGCGAACCACCCCCGTGTATAGCCGTCGACAAACCACGTTCGGTCCGCCCAGGTTAGGCAGCAGCCGGCTGAGGGCGGACGCCGTGCCGATCAGCTTCGGTGCAAGCTGAGCAAAGTGCTCGCCGAAGTTCCACCTCCGGTCCAAAACCAGGCCCAAGTATTTCATGCTTGCTCGCACCGCTATTGTTGCACCACCAATAGTGAGGTGTGCACCAGCCGGTGGCCGGCGCCGGCGAGCATGAAATACCAGGGCCTCCGTCTTTTCGAGTGCCACCCTGAGGCCCAGTGCCCCAATTCGTCCCACGACGAGGGACGCGCCCTCGACAGCCGAGCGTGCCGCTTCTTCGTAGTTCCCTCCCCGGGCCGTGACGAGAGTGTCGTCGGCGTAGCAAATGACGCCCTGCCCGGGGGATAGCAAACAGCGCAACGCCCAGTCGTAGCCTATGTTCCACAAGAGCGGACCCAAAACGGACCCCTGTGGAACACCGCACGTAATAGCCCTGCGCACAACTAGGCCGTCGCGTCCCTCGTAGCAGACGTACCGCCCCTGTAGGTAGTCTGCTACCAGCTGCCTCAGGTAGACAGGCACTTGATGGTAGCGGAGTGCCTCCTCGATGCACCTGAATGGCATAGTGTTGAACGCGTTGGCGATGTCTAAAGATACCGCCAACAACACCCCGCCCTGAGCAACTGCATCCTTCGCTTCGGTCTTAAGGCGCAAGATGGCGTCTATTGTCGAACGCCCTGCCCGGAAACCGAACTGGGCGTCCGACAAGTTCGGACCGACTGCTTCTAAGTGCCGGACGATGCGGGTAGCGAGAATCTTCTCTAGCATCTTCCCCGCCTCGTCCAGCAAGACAATCGGTCTATACGCTGATGGAGACTCCAGGGGCCGCCCTGCCTTCTGCAGCAACACCAGTTTTCCCTCCTTCCAGGTCTTAGGAAACCGTCTCGACGTCAGACAGGCGTCAAACAGCTCCCTAAGCCTATCTTCTAGGGCCGCTTCCAGAGACAGGGCCAGCACCCTCGCAGGTACCCCGTCAGGTCCGGGGGCAGTCCTCTTGGACCGCGCCCGCAAAATTGCTGCCCCCATCTCCGCGTCGGATATTGGGGGAGTCTCCACCTCCGCATCCTGGTCAGCCTCCAAAACCTAACCTAACCTAACCTAGCCTATCCAAACCAAACCTAACCTAACATAACCTAACCTAATACTGATGAACTGATCTTGGATTTTGAAGGTCACATGGAACTCCTTAATGATGAACAGCATTTGTATAATCTTATGATTAGGCAATCGTACAAAAGATTAATAGAAAACAGCTAGTTAGGTTAGGCTAACCTAACCAAACCTAACAAAGTTCAATTGATCTTACATTTTGAAGGTCACATGGACCTCCTCAATGATGAACAGCATTAATTGCGTATTCTTGTGATTGGGTAATTATACAAAAGATTAAAAGAAAACAGCTAGTTAGGTTAGGCTAACCTAACCTAACAGTGTTCAATTGATCTTCGAAAAAGTATCTAACCTACCAGACACTTCAAATGACACTGGTTTCAAACTTTTTGGAGTGCCCCACCCTCCAACAGTCTTAAGATACATGTCAATAATTGCAAAGTTGATGGGATTTTTTAGAGATGTTGATGTTCAACTTTAGTAGTAGCCGTAAATGTGCAGCTTATTTTTATTAACAACTATCTAACCTACCTACTTAAACCTACCAAATAATTAATTATGTCGTTTTTTCGCTTGTGGATCCTTTGCGTGCTACAACCTCTGATGCGACAAATATCCAATTATTAATGAATGAAGAAAACCAATGCATTGGTTCAATTCAACAGTGGGGATGTTTTCATAGTAGCTAGGGGCTTTACCGATAGCATTAATGATATCGAATCGTGTGGCTATGGAGTCCCGTTCCACCTACAAATGACCGGAACGCTAGTCAGCTTACAACAGACCAAGCAAAGAAGTCCTGATTAATCACGATATTTAGGTGGGTTGTAGAGGCGGTGATGGCTGTTGTAACAAACATATTTTAACCGTGCACTACATCACATGTTTTGTCATTTTAAAATCGCCGCGGCCAGAATAAACGCCGTTTATCGTGTCGCTGTTGACAATAGACTCGGTCCTGAGATTGTGACCATAATTCATTCTAGAAAGAATACCCTCAATCTATTGCACTATAACGTGCATACGAAAAACGTTACCAGGCAGAGAGTGTCTTTTGTAGCCATGGAAGGAAAGCTTCCTCAATTCGTAGGGTTTCCACATTTGTCAGAAGAAGACGCATTTCTATTTGTGCTAGGGAACTATCATACTAAGCACGCCAGCAACCCAACACCTAGTCGTAGTCTTAGCCGATGTCCCACAGGAGCGGGCCCAGGACCAAGCCCTGTGGAACACCGCACGACATTTCGCGCCGGTCCACGCCGTCGCGTCCCCTGTAAGTGACACCTTTCCGAGAAAACCTAACCTAACCTAAGCGAACCTAACCTTTCCTAAAAGTGAGCAACTGATCTTGGATTTTCAAGGTAGGCTCATGGAACTGCTCAAAGATGAACAGCATCACCGTATTCTTGTGATTGGGTAATCATATAAAATATCAAAGAAAACAGCTGGTTAAGTTAGGCTAACCTAACCGAACAAAGGTATTAGAGTAAAAAAATGGCCCCTGGTAAAAAAAAAAATGCCATCATGAATGAGAACCATAGTGAGGTCGCACTATTCTATTCCTTTTATGGTGGTGATTTCCGAGAGCAAATGCACAAGTTACTATAAAAAATATCCAAATCGCTATAGGTGTGCCAATAATATTTAAAGATTTCCCTCGATTTCTCCAGGGTTCCATGATCAGATTCTGACCTGATGACAATGGGACCACCTGGGACGTATACCCTTTCAAACAAAATAAACATTTTTCAAATCGGTTCATAAATGACGGAGATATGAGGTAACACACATTAAAAAAAATACAACCGAAATGATAACCTCCTCCTTTATGCTAAGTCGGTTAATGACGGCGCCCCGTGTCACTACGCAACGCAGGTAAGAAATTACTGAAATGAAAAATACCGCGACAGATGGACCAATTACCGGCAAGTGTTTAAATCTTAGCTTTTCTGCAGTCATTTTTGGTTAGTTAACAAGCTAAATAATCTTAGGAACGAGAAAATTGGGAAAAAAAATGTATTTATCAGATGACTAATTTTAAGAAGTTTCCACCTCGCTGTCTTTGAAGGCCGATTTTAGCCAAAGTTGCCCCATTAAGTACTACTTTTTTTTAATGATTATGAAAGCTGAGAGTCTGGCGCATTCTTACAGCTTACTTAGGAACCATGAAGTCACCTGTTTATATTTTTAATTTAAAGTTGAAAATTTCAGTCATAATTTACCGAATGTAAATTTTTCACTTTAGACCAACATTTTCATAACTTTCATCACAGTTACGAAGCTGATTATTTTTTGTATGAAAGTACTACTAATGAAGATTCAGTTGCAAAAAAAAAATCTCGTAAAAGTCTTCTACTTTTTTTTCTTTTAATTTTTTAATTTATCGGGTCGAAAATTCTCAAAAATTCAGAAAAAAAATCATAACTCGAAAACTATCAAAAATCGCGGAACATACATGGGGGTGATTCGGATACCTCACGATACGAGGGAACTAAATTTTATTTTTGGACGTCAACCGACCGGCCACCCTGTATATCCTAATATACATATTTATCAAGAAATTGTTATATTGATACTCGTATTCAGGTGAGGTATAGCGGGAATATGATAAGTTTTTCCATATATTTATTTAAATTTATCGCAATCAAAAAAAGGTACAAAGACGGACTTAATGCCTTAGGCATTCTCCTCCAGTCAACCAAGGGTAGTGGAGAGATTAGAAGGCAGGTGCTCTGTTTGGGAGGAACAAAGAGAAAAAAAACTATTAGTAATATAGGTATATCATAATGTCGTAATATATCATAGAATCGCAGTTATAAATAAAATAGGTACAACAGTACATAAATAAATTATAAACACCATACCATACCACACTACACGATATATATTATACATATTGTATTTATATAATGTGTATCTTTATATTTAAATAAATATTTAACTCTTTATTTTCGTTATTGCACCACTGTTTGTCTGTGCATCGCCCTTAGGCGTGAATTATACAGAAACGGCGTGGCGAGGGCGTGGCGCAGGCATGATGCCAAATGATAAAGTATTCAAATAATGATCGTTTGCATGCTCAAGTAAGCATATTAAAAAATAAATAGCATACAATCAAATAAATAGCAAATAATCAGCCCATGCCCAGCCATGTTCCCACAGCTGGGACACAGGCCTCCTCTCTGTGAGAAGGAGTGGGCCGTAATCCACCACGCGGGCTCAGTGCGGGTTGGTAGATGTCTCATGTCTTTTTGGTTCTAGGTCATGCCGGTTTCCTCACGATGTTTTCGTTCACCGTTTTGAGAGCAGCGGTGATGAAATAATTTACATAAAGCATATTGCGAAATGTTAATTGTGCCTACTATATGTTTTAATGTTGCTGATAGTCTATACACCACTATTCCCTTCCCTAGCCGCTTCTTGATATAGACTGTTATTTAAATTCTCATTAATTGTTTTTGTAACTCAATAGTAACCAAACTCGACTTCTTAACGAATATTATTTTATCCATATACACAACAGTAACCTTCAGAGGTTATCAACCTTGATAATGTAGAAACATTCCAAGAAATTACTCAATAGAATTTTCCCAATAAAACGTAACTTAAGAAAAATTGCTATATCATAATAATTTATAAAACCAATTTGTAAAAAAATATCTATAAAAGAAACGAAACCAAGTATAAGATTAAGCCAATCAAAACAAAAGTAGAAAAATAATAAGAGAGCTCCGACATTGTTGAATTAAGTTTGATAGAAAACGAAATTTTTCTTTGTTCGTAATAAAAAGAAAATAATTTTCTAACAAAGGGCCAGATTTGATTGGCCGCGTCATTTGGCGGAAGCCAACTTTTTGTGAGAATTATGAAGAAGGAACTTGTTAAAGAAATATTCTTAATGGTGAAAAGTTGAACACGTGCAAACAATATCATTATTGACATTATTATGACAGCAGAATAAAACTCAAAGAATGACACCTACAAAAAAACAGTCGAAAGGTGTCGTGGGACACCCGGCTGGAACGAAGTTCCTTTCACCTTTGCACAATTGGCGAATGAGAGCTAGACCGAAACTAGTGTAACATTTATTACGTAACGTAAGTGTCGTGACCGTCAAAATGTTACACTTTTTTCGCTTCAACTTTATTCGCCAAGTGTGGTGATTATATCGTGTGTTAAGGAACTTCGTTACCAAAAATCAGTTCCAAACTGACCGAAAGAATGGAATATATTAATAAAAAATAGGGCTGAATCATGTCATGCTTAGAGACAGACCAATAAGCCAAGGTCAAATAGGACTAAACAAAACTATCCAAAAGATGGTCCTGCAAACAATCGGTGACATACTGGCCACTGTCCAGAAGAACTTTCTATGGAAAATGTGTGTAAATGTGCCGTCATGTTGGCACCATTGCTCGTCAAGCTTAGTTTCAATACTAATAGAGTTCAAAATGGCGACTGGTAGAACAGTATTACCAATCGCTTCACGTGACAAGTTATAATGAACGCACTGTACTTAAAGCAAACTTGTGAAATACGCAGGTATCAACAGATCCTCAACACTCAATCATTTATTGCATTCTACAACGTGTACAAAAGATGGTAACTTGAAAATTCGATGAGATCATTATGGACCCTGTCGAGCACAGGAAATTAATAGGAGAGAGGAAGCTTTAAAACTTAACGCTAGCTGCGTTATTAATTTCTTAACTATATCTAATGTTACTGGGGTTTTTTACTAGTTTTAGAATGAATTTTCCAATGAATATAATTTATAATACGTACTCTGCTCATGACAAAGGGAAGAATGACTAATTATTTGTCGGGAACTGACTATATATGTAGGTACGGAGAAGGAGCGATAATGTTAAGCAATTTTAAAACAAATTATTTTCCCATAAAGCGGGCGCATGTCACCTTTTCAAACTGTCATGTTCATTCAAAACGTTGGAAATGATCGGAATTGATCGGAAAAATAATGAGGTGCAAGGAGAAATTTACCTTAAAGCGCTTAACATATTCATTCCTTGACTTCCTACATAACTTCATAAAGCGTATTATCCGATGGAGATAAGAAATGACGTCAGCTGTGCCAAACGAGATAATACAAAAGACATTGGTCGGCCATCTTTGACACTGGTAGGTTACACAACATTTTTTTTTTTAAATTTATATTCAAAGCTCTGTCCGTCCTGTCGTTAGAAAATAATTTGCGTCCGTAACAAATATGGCTTAACATTAGAATCTTTAGACTTTACATACTATACTGTAATTTTAGCCTATGCATGGCAAGGCACTCTCAGACTCACAAAACCTTAACCATAACAAAAAAAAAAAACCACTACCCAAGTACCTACATAAACGTGAGCCCCACTACCTAAAAGTTGACACTAGTAACGAAGTTGCGAGCGGTCTTCCTAATTATCGGCACGGTTCAGTTCGGTCCACATTAGCTTTGACTCGCCCGGACACGACCCGCACAAAGGGACGAATAAGTCAGCCGCCATGTTTACTTCATTTATACGGCAGGTTCACCTGTTAGTGACTGTTGTTCATTTGTTCATGTTTAATTGTCGTTTGTTTTGTTGCGACTGTCATAATTGTTTAGCTGACACCGCAGTGAGAATTATTTTTAATGTATCTTAGAAAAACAGATATATCGTGTCCTTTACGAAATTTAAAGCACAGTTTTGATATGTGTGACAGGCAAGAATACTGTGCTGTGATAGTGCTTCCATACTACTGCAAGTCTCCCACCTGGACGGTCGTGGGTTGCCTTGGCTGAACGGAAACCTTTCAAACTATAGAAATATAAAAAACTGTTGCAAACAGACTTCGGACTCAGGTGGTCATGGAAAATCTGCTTTGTTGGAGATCCTTAAATACTCAATATATTTATTGAAAAAAACGTATGTAACTTAGATGCAAAAATATGGTGCTGGACCACAAACAACGGGACACAACAAAGTCTTGTCAAACAACTCAAAATTGCGCATTAAATGCTCAAAATCTAAAAAAAAACCTGGAAACACTGGACGCTACACTGAAAATCAGCGCTGTGAGTCCCCATAACACAGCAAAGAAAGAAATCTTTCTTTCTATCTCTGTAGAGTTAGGTATATTCATGATATGCGTATCCAATACATCAATCACTCACAATCAACTCTGAGCTCGCAGGATCTTGTCTCTGCCGTCACCCATTAAGACAATGTAGTGGTCTCGGTGTCATGTTTTGAAGTACAATTAACTATATTATTATGATACATAAGCTTGTACCCGCCCCTTTGTCAGCGTGTTTCGGCCCTATATTTAGACGTGTTAATATTAAAATCTAACATCCTTATTGGGGCAATAACGTATAACTTTCTCTCATCACTCTGCCTAGCCTTTTCCCAACCATGTTGGGGTCGGCTTCCAGTCTGACCGGATACAGCTGAATACCAGTATTTTACATGGAGCGACTGCCTATCTGACCTCCACAACTCAGTTACTGGGTAATACACTACCCCTTGGTAAGACTGGTTGTCAGACTTTCGGGCTTCTGACGACCCGTAACGACTGTCAAAGATCCACAAATGACAGCACGGAGTCTCGGTATGTAACGATGGTCACCCATCCACGGACCAACCCCGGCAAGCGTAGCTTAACCTGAGGGATCGACCCGTGCGTGTAACGTATAACTTTCTCTCTTTTTACTGTCTGTAGGCACAAACAAATTACTTCTCTTTGTGCTAATAAAATCGGGTCCAAAAATATTTAACCTTTATGAGGCTAAAAAATTCCATTCATTTCCAAACTTGAACTTATCCCGGTTTAAAATAACGGTAATACTGAAAATTAAATTAAAATGTCAAACAGATACAACCAATTTACACTAGAATTCAAATATTACTGTTTCACTCGTTAAAGTTAATTATGAAGGGCAAGTGGTAACGTTATAAATTAATCTATTAGAGCAATATTGATATATTTCTAGAACACAGAGTTTTTAAGCCCAATAATATCAGCGTAGTAAGTAGTAAGAATAATCATAATAAAACCTACCTACTGACGCTATCATTAATATTCACTGCTGAATATGACTCTTTTAACTGACACTTCGACAGGCATTTTGCCATAATCACCAAGTTTAGTAAACGAATCGGTGATGTCTAATCACCGTTTCGTTTACTGGCTTAGTCCCATCTCTTCCCCTTCCCATCTCATCCCCTACGCGTTTATACCTACAAAAAAAATCATCTCTCACCCCTGCCAAAATCAATCAACGGTACAGTCACGGACGTAAGCTGGGTGTTTAACAACAAAAATGCAAATAAACAAATTAAGACATCAGCCGGTCTATTCTGTTAAAATCTCACCGTGAAAACTTAAGTGAAGTGAGCGCGAAGTGAGCTGCAAATAGTGTCAATTTCAAACATCGGATGGACTGACAGCTCACTTTACCTAAGTTTTCACGTTGACATGGTTACAGAATAGCACTGCAGAGAACAAGTCAACATTTCATGTCAAGTCTTAGGAAATCACACTTCAAAATAATTCATTCTTCTGTCATTAAAACATGCACAATTAACAGTATCCTTTGTAAATAAAAATGAGAGTAAAAGATTACAGCATTCTATGTAAAAGACTGCAATATGATCTTTAAGATAAAACCCCTGAATCAAAGAAAGAAAAACAAACAAGAAAATCCTAAACCTCACACTTTTTAAAGCCCCTCTAATAATCACCTTTCAATCGAAGGAAAAAACGTTTTTGTGATATCAGAGCTCGTTTTTCTTCCGTCTAGTTAGAAGACGAACAGTGTGGTTAATTGTGCTATGATTACAAAGCTTGAAACAGGCTGAAACACACCGAAACAGCCTGAACAGGCTGTAGGTGTAATCAGTGTCGTATATCCAGTACGGTAACCACACTTTACAAAGGAGGACTGGACAAAGAGAATGTAGTAACTGTATTCGTATACTCTGGGTAATGTTTTACTTGGTCTAGGCTAGTTTGGTGTAATGAGGGCACAAGACTTTAGCATTTTCAGAGAAAATTAGACCGTAGACTAAAAACTTGATAGGTACTTCTGTAAAAAATACAATAGACGTAGATATATTAAGTAATCCATTCCGCTTAACTACTCCTAAAGAGACATAAAAAACCCTGTAACAATCGACACGTGTTTCAACTCTCAACGAGGCGTCCTCAGGATGACGATTGACTTGTCGCGAACCCGAACATGACGTGTTGCAACGAGTAGGTTACTAAATATATCTACGTGATCTACGTCTATAGTATTTTATAATGGATTTCCGCCAAGTCACGCCTGAATCAATTAACTAGGTACTTCAGTGCCTATGGAAGCTACTAAAGGTGCCAAACTTGTAGCAAAATTCTGGGCTGACTATAATTAGATGGCCTTTGAAACGCTAACAAGAAGTCCTTATTATTATTTAACATAATCAATAGGTTTTTGAGGAGAGCCTAATATTTTATTAATGAATTTTTCAAGTTTTAATGAAGGTTCAAAACTTAAACCACTTTTACTTACTCAACAATAAAAATACTTACCCTACTTTTCAAAAGTCAGTTTTCGTCTTCTAAATGCTATAAATGTAGCCACCTATTGGGCCCAACTAATCTAAAAAGTACCATCGACTTGAAAGAATAAGCAAATCGCAAAAAAAAGCAATCTTTTTTGCATTTACAACAAACAAAGAAGAACCATCTTATCTTAAAGTTCCTTTAATTTATATTTAGATCGTAAAAAAAAACAAAACGAAAAAGACTGTCCTAAATTAAACAAAACTCTGGTCCTACTAATGTTTCCAGACGCTAATTTGTTCTTAATTGACACCTGTTTTTTGTGTGCCTCTGCGGAACCCTTTCTCTCTTTGGTAGAAGCCTTTCCGGCGTGACTCGCTTTATAAAAAAAAGATTTTTACTTTGATTTGAGATTTTTTTGCGGACCTAACGAGAAAGGGAAACGAAGTGCCTTTTTGAGTTGAAAATTTTAGCCAATTATTTTGCGCATGTTTCCGAAATATCTCGATTGTTCTAGTGAAGTCATAGTTCAATCGACATTGAGTTCTCTTTTGTCTTTACTTTTAAATAAAAATACCTATCATTGCGCAACCGCCCATAAAATTATTAGTATGTGTTTGTTTATTTATTTTAAGTATCAACTAACTGTTCAAATACATTCACGAGATTAAACAGCTACCCACAGACAAGTTCTTTTGTCGCCACAGAAAGAATCAAGCGCGCACAGCGACTATGTCTACAAACATTGCATCCTCTTCCTGAACTAGTGAGTTTGTTCCCACAGTTACGTCACGAAACAGACAGGTACAGAAGGTCGTCTACATACGACGAGGCGAAAAGGCACGGGCAATACGGAATATACATATGCCCTACCTACCTACCTTACCTACCTACCCTTCCTACGTACCCTACCTACCTACCTGCCTACTTACTTACATACCTACCTAACGTAGCCACCTACATACCTACCTACCTACATAAATACCTACGTACCTACCTAACTACCTACTTACATACCTACCTAACTTATTGCTACCTACTTACATACCTACCTAATCTACCTACCTACATACTTACCTACCTACATACCTACAACTACTTACCTAGCTACCCTACCTACACCAATTTTTCCATATCTACTCACCGTTTAAACCTTCCCTCCACAAATATTTCCAACCTTTGAACCTTTACTAAGGGACCAAACATGAAATCGCGAAAAAAATAACACAGTACAGTATGGAACCGCTGATTTCTTCCATATTTCGCTGATTCCTATAGCCAGAGCAATTCATAATGATCAAGTACAACGAATTACTCCAATTACACCTTGTGCTTTAGATCGCGCTGTAAACTTTTACTGCGTGATGCAAAACGCTGTGACGTCAGGTGTTTAAGTTATTTGCAACCGGTAATAGACTGGCTAGTTGCTATGGCGACGGGCAGAAATCACTAACACACGGACGTTAGTTATATATATTATAGTTTGAGATCGCCTTACGCACGCGTCTGTATGTTCTTTCGTTTTTGCTCGATCTTTGGAGCCGACCGTCTGAACCTATCTGCCTTGTGGTTCTGCGATGAATGCAAGCCACGTTAGACTTCTAATTAAAGGCTTTCAAAGTAAGGCGAAGTGTCTACAATAGTCTCCGTGGCTTTATATACCTATGTAGTAAACGGCATTCATCAGGATTAATAGAGTGTAGAGTTTATAATTATATTATAATTTTTGACTATGAATATAAAATATGACGAAGTTCATCATTCGTTTCATTCATTCTTTTATCATTCAGTCAGGACTTAAAAAAGAAAAATGGCGCTTTGACACTTTTATCTGGTAGTCGGACCTGACGTCTCAGTGCTGCCACCCAATGAACTTCATTTCAAAATACCCTCATTGCCTACGTACCTGTAATTTTACTAGCACCTATACCAAACGGGAATACAGTAAAATTGGTATAGTAGAAGTCATATTTCACCACAAGATGCAAAAACTACTACTTTATACTTATGTATGTTATAAACATCACCATTTGTTATTTAGCACTGTAGATTTAACTGGTGGCTTCTGTACGAAACCTCAATTCATACTAATATTATGAGAAAGTAACTCTGTCTGTCTGTCTTTTCATGCCTAAACCTACTTTCATCCAGGATATACTTACATACATAAAGTCCAGCCTGCTTCCCAAGGGGGTAGGCAGATATCACAGAACGCCACCTGCTACTATCCTTACATACTCCTTTTGCTTCATTTACGTTCATACATCTGGTGATACACGCACCGGCGTTCATCCAGGATATTTTGTATTAAATACAAAATACACGCAAACGAAGTCGTGGGTAAAAGCTAGTACACTATGCAATAAAAACCTACATACATTACATAAAATTACGCCATAACTCGTCAGCATAAAACACGAAACAGTTACTAATAAAAACTTAGGAGTTGGGCAGTAAAACGGGATAGGCCTAAATTGCTTAAAGAAAATGGTCGCTAAAAAGTTGTAAAAACTTGTATTAACAAAAAGTTTGATGAACTTCATGTAGCGTTGCTTTGTTATTTTGTAAATATCGTTTTCAAAAATATTCGTTTTATAAAATTCGTTTTTCAAAGATAAATGCTGTAATATTTCCTAGTAAGCAAAATGATAAGCGGCATCGATTTGATTTAAGCGTACCGTACTTTATTTTTTAACAGGACGATATCCGATGGGCTATTGTCTGGTTTTAAGAGGAAATTACTTCGCACTGGATGTGATGGGAAGTGGTTTCCTTATACAATGATCCCCTGCAACACCAACTGTGCAGATGCTATAACTTGCACTCAAGAAGCGAAATTCACTCAGGAAGCTGAAGTAAATTAATTGAACCTATGACAGTAGAAGATAAACAATACTAAGAACTGACAATCAGCGAAAAAACCGTAGGTACGCATTTATTCGTCAAACATTTAACACTAGCTTTTGCCCACGGCTTTGCCCGATGCAAGTCGGAAATCCAACGGGACGGGCTACCTGCACAGTCTACCTGTATTTTAAATTTCATGGATATCCGTTCACCCGTTAAGGTGTGAAAAGATAACAGACAGACAGTATTTATAGTATATAACCCACCGTATAATTATGAACTTCGTTAGTTTATAATCTATAGATATTATTTCCGATAGATTATAAACTGTCGAAAAATTGTGAACTCCAACAAATCATTTACAATTTAACGAATTATTTTTCGATAGTTTATAATCTCTCCATGGGAAACAGACAAATTGTGAACTGGGTATCAAACTTGCATGCGGCGTAACGCACTTTGCGCTAATACTATAATATGCTAGTATTATCGCAAGGCCTAGCTGCGAGCAAGTTGGAAGTAGCGCTCGCTCGGCTCGCGCGCGGTTGGTTCACAGTTCTAACACTTTATTTTTCATTTCACACGTTTCACACCACGAGTAGTTTTCGATAAGTAGTATATTTGGTTTTTGGTCAAAAGTTTATGTACGTACCTACCTACATTATTCCTACAACACGCGTTTGCGTTCAATTCTACAATTTGCTAACTAGTTAGCGTAAGTGTCCATAATAAGTATGTATGTCGTACCTACATGGTGTTTTGTCCAACTATACGTCTGAGAGACGGACAGGACAATGGGTATACAAACTATGCGAGATTTATCACTGATAGCAGAATGATGTATCACATGGAACACACAGAGTTGACATATGAGAACAACAATAGTAGATATGATGTGTGGGGTGTACTGACATCGAGAGCGAAAGTGTGTTTGCTTGCCTGGGTTTGAGTATGATTCTTATATGTATATTGGAGGTTGTTGGAAAGAGAAATTAACGTAAAAAATTATACATTTTATCCGCGGAATAAGCCTTCTCTTCCGAATAAATTATGATTTTTTTACAGTTTCTCCAAACGAAAACTTTCAGAAGTAAATCTTATTCCGCGGATAAAATTTATTCCTATTTGTTCGAAACCACCCTGAGTCGATTTACAAGATCCATCTCACCATCATTTTTTGGCCACCTTTATTGACTCACTTTTACACATACATAAAGTCACGCCTTTTCTCCATGGGGTAGGCGGTATCTACACTCATTTGATTCTGAGCTGGTGGTTTTATTTTGTATTTAAAGGTTTTATTATACAGGCTGACTTTGAAAACATGCAACAAAATTTAAGGGGGTGTGCAAGAATTCGGTGGTCCAATCGGGTATACCTTTATACAGAAAAGTCGTTTATTTTTTTGCGAATTCTTATTTGGTCCCATAGTAAAAGTTGTTCATATTGATGAGTAGAACACCCCCTTAAATTTTGTAGCATGATTTCAAAGTCAGCCTGTATAAGGCACTCGTAGAGCATTCTATTTATATTCCAAGCAAACTTTTATTCTAGTTATGCAACATAAACAACATTTCCAACACAGCACAATAAAACAGTCCACAAATTATTGGCTAACGATGCCTAAGAAACTTGTGTACCCGAAGGTCACTCCTAGATGGGTAAGGAGTAAGTTTAAGACGTACATTCAGTAGGCCGTGCTAATTACCGTGCCGCCGCGGGCGCCCTCTGTTGTGTCATAAAAGGAAACTTAGGAACTAAGCTTACTATTATGTTCTGTAAGGTCCTTTGGGAAACTAGTTTGTGATCGCCGTGTAGCTTGGTTGTTGATTAATTATGATTTTCGTTTGTAAACCTTTTTGCTGGATTTGTGGTGGTTTCTTTGCAGCATAAATAATTTTAATGTCTTGTTGAGTAACGTATATTTTATTGTCTTAATTACCAAACTTAGGGAGTGACCACACTTATCGACGCAGAATCGGCTTGAGCCACGAAAATATCACTCCATTTGTCGTGTTTAGTTCGACGCAGTGTCGAGTCGCATCGTCCGAACCGATACAAGGTGAATGACGTCATTTTCGCTTTTCAAACTCAAAGCATTTATTTCAATTAAACCATTTACAGGCACTTTTGAATTGTCAAAGGATAATTCAGGCAATTGTCGCGTCGCGCCTGTTTGGGAGAGCCTTTACTAATAAAGTAAAGGCTCCTCCTTGAATCAGAAATTGTTTTATTGCTCGCTGTGCTCAACGCTCTCTTGGACGCTGAAGAAGACGCTGAAGCCTGACTGTGATGTGTTCGCGGATGAATGGAAGAAGATCTTTGTCAGTATGTCTGGAGTATTGTGAGAGGAGCGTATGACTGTCCAGTAGTTAGTTGTATATTATACTTTTGCTATTGTACATATGTAATGTGTTTGTGTCATTAAGTAATATAATTGCCTTAGCTGTTATATGTTAAAATAAATAAATAAAAAAATACTTGAAGCCTCTCTAGCGTAATTAATCTTAGCTTCTCCAGGGGTCCGCCAGATTTATCTCAAATATACCTAACTTCTACAATATCAACATAATCATTAGAAAGTAAACTCCTTACTTCTAAGTACCAGCTCTTATTAAAACATTAATTCGAGTAGAATACAACATGACATTATACATTTAACCCTTCTGCTGCCATTGTGGATTTGTGCGAGTTAATATTGACACAATCCGGTTAGAACAATAAGGTTATTTCGCAAACTATTCGACTGCTCGCCTTTGTTACTGGCTCCTGAAATTACAATGATAAATACCGAATTCTTGATTTATATTTATATTAATTTAGTTACAGTTAACGATAGAGATTGAGGGTTTGTTTATGTTGGGTGTTGCTTGAACTGTATTTAACTGGAGAATTGTTAACTAATTTATTTTGTAAAAAATAACCAAAGGAAACTTTACTGTAACTGTAACTTTGAAGTAACTGCGTCGTTGGTCTAGTGTTTGCAAGCGCTACTGCAGAGCATGTGTCTTGGGATTTTCCATCTGGAATTTATTAATAGAAGCCTGGAGTTTGGATTTGTGCCCAGTTGATGGCAAAAGGCTTGCCCCCGATTACATGGGAGTTAAACTTCTGCCTAACCTTTCGGGGAAATTAGGCGTGACGTTATGTTATCTAAACTTTAGTTCAAATCTAAACATGGTTTTGCGTAGGTTGCTACGCGCCTACGCATTTGCTACGCTCGTAGAAAGTGTGCTACGACATAGCTACGGCGTCGCTTGCATTGTATTACAAATTGAGATCGCTTTGAACGCCTTCGGACCGCAAGCCTTCAATTTGTTTTCAGATTAACCGCTTTTGAAGCATGTCCGTTCAGATAAGCATTACGTTGAACCGAGCTGGGTCGATTACCTATGTTGTTCATGTGGTCACATTTTTCATTAAAATACCTTTTTGAAGTGAACCATGCATTTATTCAAAAGTACATAGAACATTACACCGGTTAAGAAAAAGCCAACCGTTCTTCGTCAAAGGATTTTTATAATAAAAAAATTACCTATCCTGGTTGTATGACTAGTCTTGTGAAGCATAATTTATAACATAATAGCACGCCTGTTAACCCCGAAGGGTTAGTCAGAGGTGTACCTACAGTACACCCACATTTTGCCAGTTATGTTTAAGTCCCATCCCTAGGGGGCGAGCCTATTGCCGTCGACCGGGCACAAATCCAGACCCCGGGCTGTTACTGAGAAATTCGAAAAGAAACATAATTCGTCGTCCGTATTTTCTAAAGGCACGTGTAATCAAAACACACAGCCTTACTCTACTCTAGATAAAATATCTGCACCCTATAACTGTACACAATATGTACTTATTTTTATGTACCTACATTCTAAGCAAATAAAGACCTATCCTATCCTATCCTAATTGAGTAATACACGATCTATCACAATCTGAATCGTTTTGAAACAGGTTGCTAATCCATTGCCTCATAAATTCGAAAAAAAAATTGCTCAGCAACGTAAATAACGCAATCAATGTTGTTGAATTGTCAAAATGAAACAGATTAGTCGTAATCGTTTACGAAAATGTGTTACGCAATTAGATCGTAGGTAAGGAAAGTAAATACGGTCAGAATGAACGTTCCCTCTAATTTAGGCCCGACTATTTCCTAGCCTGGAGGTAGAATAGCTAGAATTGAAGCCTTTAGCTGGCTGTATTGAAGCTGGACTGTTAATTCGATAGTGAGATGATTATGCTGCTGGATGTTCTCATGTACGATGGGTCCGGTAGGATTATGTTTTGCTGTCGATACCTGACTAGAAGCATAAGAGTAAGTTTTTTGCAATTTGCAGGTCAGTATCAGCTGTATGTTGATCTAAATATGATTCGCGGTCATATCAGATATTTATTTATAGAATTATTGTCATAAAAATGATCAATACAAATCTCCAAGTTCATATAATCCTATTGAATGACTATTTCATGAAATCATGACATGTGAGGATTATTCTAACTCAAGGAGTTGTATTGCTGATTCTAAACATTATAATTCGGTAAAGCCATATTTGTTACGGTCGCGAATCATATTTTTATAAACATACAACCAGACACTGACCTGTAATTTGCAAAAAACGTAAGAAAATTTGAATTTCGCGGGCTACCTTGGATCATCCACCTTAAGTATGAACAACATAACTATGTATCACGTATGTATTCTCCGAAGATGTAAGCGGGAGTATATAATACCCACATTTCGCCAATTAGGTACGCTGAAGTCCCAGGGTAGCAATCGGGGGGGAAGGGCATACCTATATTTATAAATCGGGCACATATCCAAACAAAGTATCTAGGTTTGTAGGTACTCTCCATTTTCATTAGCCCCGCTGATAAAAAGGTGCTATTACTAAAAAAAACAAGGTATAATTGTAGCACTTAGTAGAGGAAAAGTGTGTAGATCGCACATCGTTAAGTGCACAGGAAGACGGTCCGGATATCTCTCGTTAAGGAAGTGTTCAGTACAGGAAAACTGCGCGCCGCTGTCACACCGGACTGTGGGGTAGGGTCTTTTATTTTGTTGAGAACATTGTATGAGAATCTAGTGCACGCTGGAAACTACGCGTACCTACGAACTAGCTTGACAATCTTGAATGCAATGTTGTAAATGTAAAAATTGCTAATGTATGAATCATCATCATCATCATTTCAGCCGAAAGACGTTCACTGCTGGACATAGGCCTGCCCCACCGCCACTTCGACCGGATCTATGCTTCTCGCATCCAGCGGATTCCTGCGACCTTCACAAGGTCATCGGTCCACCTTGTGGGAGGCCTTCCAACGCTACCTCTTCCGGTTCGCGGTCGCCACTCCGGAACCTTCGGGCCCCATTGGCATCTGATCTGCGAGCAATTTGCCTTTAAGATTGATTATAAATTTTAAAAAAAGAAGACTTTTAATGGCTGATTCAGATATACTTAGATATGCTATTGTCTTTATTCTACTTAACTACTTGAATATACATATTAAATAAAAAAACAATCAAATATCCTAACAAAACGCAACCTAAAAACAAACTAAAATATGGCTTCGAAAAATTCCATGTCGCTGTCGACTAGTAATGCGCCCAAAAGATTGGATATAATGGAAGAAAACTAAAGAAACAAAGCTTTTCAAGGAAAGTTCTCATCCAATGTATCCGATTCGTCGTTACAAAGAACTAATGAGAATGTTTGGACAGTTCGAAGTTTGCTTTGAATGATTTAGGCCCTTCTTAGACCGTATCTACACACACGTTTTTCTCGTCGTGAAACACTACGGTTTATTCGCCGTGTGCAGGCCGGTCTTCAGTGTTGTATGGATCACTATGGAAGCTTGTTGACGCGTGTTGCAGGCGCGTTTTTTCTACGGCGCGCTTTATACGCCGTACCGTAAAGAAACCGTGCCGTGTATGTAAATGTACCTAAATGTAGATGGTCTTTTATTCTACAACTGATTGAGCAATAAATGCTTTCTTTTACATGCATAATAGTTATTTATACCTAACTATATACAGTTGCATACAAGACTTTATCTACACCCATGATATGAATCCTCTATAAAAGTTTCTGAAACAGTTAGCTATTGCCAACATTAAACCGACCATGGCCCGTACCCGCCAAACGTGACGTATCGTAATAACGGGCGAGCCTATTGCCATCAATCGGGCACAAATCGGAACTCCGGGCTGCTCTTGCGAAAATGCCCAATGGAAAAACCCAATAACACTTTGCCCGTCGCAGGAATTGAACCCAAGACATCGCGCTCAGCAGTCGTGCTTACGACCACTGAACAACGAGGCAATTCGAGGTAGTTTTCTTTTCCTTCTGAATCTAATACGAATATAAACGCCACAACTAATTGGATTAATTTAAACAAGTAAGGTACAATATTAACAGTTTCATTAATATGAGTGTTACCAGTTAAAGGTTTATAGTTATTGCGGTGTGTGTTTATGAGGCAGACTTCATGTGGCAGTAAACTATGTACTCCTGATTGACATGTTAGGCGTAGTACATACTTGTTCGGGTTGACATGATTCGGCTAAGCCGGTTGGCAAACTAGAATATAAATGTAGATATAACATAACATAACTCCTGTATTTCCAAAAAGACTAGGCAAAAGTGTATCTATAGTACCCAGTTATGTTTAGATTTAGGATAACTGGCGTAATGTGGGTGTACTATAGTAATGTTATGTTTGGATTTAGGAAAGGAACTCGTGGTTCGGAAAACACGTTAAGCCGTTGGTCCCGGCTGTCATTCGTGGATCTTTGACAGTCGTTACGAGTCGTCAGAAGCCCGAAAGTCTGAACACCAGTCTTACCAAGGGGTATCGTATTACCCAGTAACTGGGTTGTGGAGGTCAGATAGGCAGTCGCTCTATGTAAAATACTGGTATTCAGCTGCATCCGGTTAGACTGAAAGCCGACCCCAACATAGTTAGGTAGATTGATGTTTAGATTTAGGAACGGGAAACATAAGTTACTCGCATAAGCAAGCATAATCAGCCTATAAACTTCCAACTGCTGGAAGTCAGCCGCCTCTCTGTAAGGGGATAAGCTACTTGGCTTAGCTCGAATTGTGCCGAGCCGACCCGAACATGATTCAGCGAGGGTAGATGCCGAAAGGAGTTTAGTGACGCGAGACGTATATGTATAGTAATTGCTGTCGGCTTTGTTGTTCAACAAATTTTGCCGAATCTAATTTCCCAACCTGAACAAATGTGTAGCTTTCCTTACATGACAAGTTACATGAGACATTTCAGTGATAAACACGCAATTGCAAAGCCTCTGGTGTTTCAGATGCCGATGCCCAATAGGTCGCGGTGACCACCAACCTTCAGGTGTTGTTTATTTTGTAACTTCCTTTTACCCGCGGCTCCTCCCGCGTGGATGTCGGAAATATCCCACGGGAACGTCCTACAGGGATTAAAAGACCGTGACAAACCTAAATCCGTTCAGACGTTTTTGCGCACATCAGGAACATCCAAACACTAAACAGACAAACGGACAAGAAATCTTCGTTACTATTTGGTTATATGTATTTTATATTTTATTGCATGTTTAGATAATACTATCGAAACATATTTACGTTTGTCTAGCCTCGAGGTCAATCCCTTGGACGTATGCGTGTTTCTTTTCTAAGATTAGCATAAATAATGCTTTCCATCAAATGAAGCTAAAAAATATATATAAATGTGCTGCTATTACCATTATGTAGAATTTTTTTAGTAGTTTTCACTATTTTCGTTTACAATTAACTTCTGGACCCGGTGGGCTGGTTGGTATACCCCCGATGGCCACCATGGCCCACGCACAATGGTCCACCTGAGGGACTAAGTTCGAAAACAAAACCCCATATCATAGTACTTAGTTACTGTTTTCGTTTATTTACTGTAGCATTTCAATTATCTACCTCTCAACGAGGCATCGAGGCATTGTATTTTATAATGGATTTCCGCCAAGTCACGCCTGAATCAATTAACTATCTATCCGACGTACACAACCCAGTTACTGGATAATAGCAATACCCTTTGGTAAGACTGGTTGTCAGACTTTCGGGCTTCCGGACGACCCGTAATGACTGTCAAAGATTTACAAATGACAGCCGGGATCAACGGCTTCTCGAGTTTTCCGAGGCATAGAAGGTTCTTGGTATATAAAGATGGTCACCCATCCACGGACCGACCCCGGCAAGTGTAGTTTAACCTTATCGATAGACCCGTACGGTTGTACTTAGCCACAAGCCCCACTGCCAATATACCGTCCCTATGCACGCACCTATGTACCTACCCACCTTCACAATTAGTCACTTTGAAGCCACAATTTTAGCGATTCTTCCTGAGAATTCCTAACGAGAACACTCTGTATATTCCCCACACAGAATCTCAAAGGACTAAAGCTCAACACGCTGTTTTTGTAGTCACGTTCGCAGCTTTGACAACTGACATGAGGAAAAGCTGATTTTCGGCGAACACTAAACCTATTTTAATCTGTGAAGGACTGTTCTTCAGTCGTGACCATTTCTGCATAAAGTGGAGACAGCTAGCTCTCCACTTTATGCGGAAATATTTCGTGTCACAGTCTATATTTTCTTATCTATTATAGCGAATCAATTTTCACGCCTCGCCCTTAAGACCTGGGCTATTTTTTTTTATATGCTGATATGTCATAACCTAAAGAGGTGGCTTAAAGAATATGAATTAAAAATCTCGATTAAATAAAAAGTTATGCAAATAAATCCCCGAAATTTCGCGGGTATTCGACAAAACAACTGACACATAGGCACTTATTATAAGCATATATGTATAGACGGAAACGAA
The DNA here is from genome assembly GCA_914767815.1 of Eupsilia transversa. Taxonomy (NCBI): domain Eukaryota; kingdom Metazoa; phylum Arthropoda; class Insecta; order Lepidoptera; family Noctuidae; genus Eupsilia; species Eupsilia transversa. The sequence goes on along the minus strand of OU611893.1, from coordinate 5,355,142 downwards.
GCATAAGGAGTATGTAAGGATCGTAGCAAGTGGCGTTCTGTAGTTTCTGCCTACCCTCAAGTAAGCGTGAGTTGTATGTGAGTATGTATTGATAGAAACCACGTTTGTTCCTACTAAGGGAAAAGTTTGATGCCTTGTCATTTGCAGGACTTAATTAAAATCCCTGAGCCAATCCCAATTGGAACATTAAATCACGTCTTACGAATCAAACTCCGAACCCTACATCACTCAGACTCCGACAAGCTTCCTAACCGAACAGGTTACATCAAAAACACCTCTGAGTGGATACTAAAGAACGTACAGATTTTCATTAAAAGATATTGAAATATGTCCAGCGCATCCTGACTCTTCAGCAAAAATACTTTTTTTTTTTTACTTGAAACAATTGCTAATCCATTGTTTCATATGTTTGAAAAAACTCGTTTGCTTGACAGCGTAAATCACGCAATGAATGTTGTCTAACTGTCAAAAGGAAAGGCACATATTGTAAGTGTGTTACGCAAATTACCCTGCAGCTCCGTCCGACCAAACTAGCGTATATTTTAACAGCAAGAACTATTCTCAAAAACGTCTTGTCGACACGAGACATCTAACACGCCATTCGTCGTTTGTCTACAGATATAAAACATCGCTACAGACAAGCGACAAATGCCCTCAGATACACACAATAAGTCCAGTGTCCTAGCCTCCTAGGGCCGACCGGTATAAATCCTTGCGAATTCGCCACAAATATTATCGGTTACTAACGGTTGTCGGTACAAGAGATGTGCTAGTAAATCGCTTCCTACGAGTCGTTGGCTTACATTTTGCGAGATGAGTAATGGGTGGTTGAAACTGTTTTTGTTTAAAAGTGGGTTATGGATATTACTTATTTGTTTTTTCTTTGTTTACTAGAACCGAGATTCTTTAAGTGCACTTGATTTTTTGGTTGGTCATCTCGTAAGTCGGAAAATATCGAATTTCTTTTCGTAAGAAAAGCCTGTGTCCTGTTGTTGATTTCAGTGGACTAAGTTCATTGCAAGAACTGTTTTTTTAGCCGACTGTTATATACCGTTTCTTTGTTTTCCTTAAATTAGAAGATAAAAAAAGACTTACGAATTAAAGGTATGTGTTGTGTTAATCCAGGTTATCAACTATCTGTTGGCAAAATTGCATTCAAATACGTTTAGCCGTTTTTGCGCCAATCCGCAACATACATCCAGACAAAGAGTCAAAACAGTTCCCACACCTCCTAGCACTAACTTTATTCAAAAATATTCAATGTACTGTTTTGAATTCATCACTATATTTTATTATACATGTATGTATACATAGATAAAGATATTATAAAGAGGTGTGATTTTGTATGTCTGGGATAATCTTTGAAACTACTGATCCGATTCGAAAAATTCTTGCAATGGTATAGCTACGCTATTTCCGAGTGCCATAGAATATGTTCAATTGAATAGATTTTTTTATATTTCTTTGAAAAAAAGACATAACAAAATTGCGCCGTCGTCGGGATCATGGTCAAAGCTTTCTGCTGTTAGATGAAATGTTTATTATTGTCCCTTACGTTGGTTTTAGAACACACCAACCAGATACCTACATAAAAATCCTTTTGTAGCCACTTACGACACCGATGGGAAGAAACATACATCTAAGAAGTCTCTATGTTTAATAACCCATGAAAAGTCCCTTTTCAATTGTATATATCGATGATAACTTCTTAATGTTATCTTTTTAGGACAGAATAAAGAGTCCATTATTTTTTATTTCTGCCGCAAAACAATATTGCTGTTATTAACCGACAAAAAAAGAGGTGTCTACATGTATTTTTATTTTATTTTTATGTATGACCACGCTTATCTTTTTACAGAGTAGTCCGATTTTAACGATTCTTTTTTTATTGGGGAGGGTAACCCTCGAAGTTGGTTCCATGTCAATTTTATTAACTTTCTTGGGTAGTTTTTGAGTTTCCTTCATTAATACGTCTTTTTCCCACTGAACCTATGTGGATGACGAGTCGGTGGCAAAAAACGAAAATTCAAAACCAAAGACACCGACTTCCGAAAGTAGTAGTAGTGTTTTTTTTGGAAGTCGGTTGTTTTTTTTTGTAAAAAGTTTTTTGTTGTTACTAATACGACGGACGTTAGCGATGCGTTGGTTCGAATCCACGTCAAGACGTGCTTGCTCTTTTTGAAAGTATTGTTTAGGATAGTCGTAACAAATTAAATTTTTATAGCTGTGTAATATTTTAAAACGCGAGGGGTCCCTGCATAGTAACGCTATCTGTACAGACATAGTTATGGTTGTAACACATCCAAGGCTTGAAATACCTGTATTTTTGGGAACCAGTACCGGTGGGATACCGGTACCAGAGTAGTACCTGTACTACGGGTGCCAGTACCAGGCGTAGAATTTGTACTATTGGTATTTCTAATCGGTATGATATTAGAGTGAGAAAACATATGGTAAGCAAAATGGATAGTTTATTAATAGGAATTGGAAAAATAACTTCAAAGTACATTTACCGTGAGCCCTGAACACATCTACCCGTTTTCGATTGGATGCCGTGAAATTACAGTTTTCAGTATCAGACCACTAAATACAAACTCCTCCTCGTTAACGTTCATACATCTGGTCATAGATGCACGCATGTTGCGAGGACTACGCACCTGACCAGGGGCCTAAGTCTACTAATTTATAAACTTTACAATGGTCTCTCAATTGTGAGTTTTTGACTGTTTTTGTATGGCAGATCTGTCAAAAACTAACCATTGTGAGACCATTGTAACGTTTCTAAATTAGTAGACTTAAGCCCCTGATCAGAACTTACCATCAGGTGAGATTCAGGCCAAGAGCTACCCATTGTCGTAAAAAAAAAAAACCTTATAATTTATTCTTATTTTCGAAAGTCCGAAGTAGACGACACATGTATGATCAAAAATGATTTTTTTGTTATTGCAAAAAGAGTTCTTAGTACTTACTTATTTCTGAGTGGACATTTTTTTAAGAAACATTACATTCTATAGTTACATGAATTCAGTAGAATTTTCTCCAAAACTAATGTTAAAGGTTAAACATGTTTGTATTCTATCTCTAAAACATTTTTTCTTATAATAATATTATGCGGGCAGCTAATATATTGCCGAAAGTACCCTAACAAGCTACCATATTTTTTATATCACAATGAAATATTTTGTGTAACATACCTATAAATAAAATGTAAAACCTTTCTTTTTATAAGGGTTCCGTACCCTAAGGATACTAAACGGAACCCTATTACTAAACCTCGGCTGTCCGTCCGTCGGTCTCTCTGTCAGTAGGCTGTATCTCCTGAACCGTAATATGTATTTCTATTGCCGCTATGACAACACATAATAAAACTTTAATAATTAACTGTTTTTATTTTGCTATTAGGGGATCCCCATACAAAAAACGTATTTCTTCGGTATTTTGCTAGCTCTTAATAAGGTACGGAACACTTCCTCTGCGAGTTCGACTCGCACTTGGCCGGTTTTATAAGGTTGTATTATTTATTACCTCTGTTGTAAAAACTATAAAGGTAAAACCTTTAATTTCTATTTTGAATTTATAAATGTCATTTCTTGAGTATCATAATTTATGGTTTTCAACACATATTTATATTGCTAATGAATTACACATGAACTTTTGTAAGTCTAATAAAAAAATAGGAAAATACTACATTAAATTATGCTTGCATGCAAATAGCAAATTGTATTTAAATAAAGGAGAAGCATGTGGTTGAACTACAAATGGTCATAATCACCAGTAGGCCTAGCACGAACGCGCGGAATAAACGCAACGTAGATTTGAACGATTTAAAAATTAAAAATACACAAAAAACACTCGAAGGATTTATTTCAAATAAACCAATTACAGGCAATTTTGAATTGTCAAGGGGTCGGTCAGTCAGAAACATGAAGCTAGTTGCCCAATCCAAAGTGTAGCAGGTTCCTATGGAAGAAAACGGGTAAGAAACTCCACGGACACACGTTTTATTTGCTATTGGATAGATATTTTCGATGCAAAAATCGTTCCTCCTCATGGACATAACAAACTGTAATGTACAGTTTTCTGATTTTATAATACTTGTATTTTAGATTATTTTGTAAAGTAAATAATCTAAAATACAATCAAATAAGAAAGTAGTTTAAATTGTAATTTTCTCACCAGAAAGAAATTAAACTGTTATCACCTGTGTAAGATATCAGGAACACATAAAAGGTTCATAGTTTTCTATTTTTATTTGGAGGAGTTAGGAGGAACCGGTCTGGAGAACGGGGAAAGTGGGGGAATCGCGGGGAATCGCACCTAACTGTTCAATTAACAAAGAAATTGATGGTTGGGATGTTTGTTCCGTATTTTATTTTAACTGTCCAAGTTTACGCGTAATTTCAGACAGTTGGATCTTTTGTTTCGTTTTCTTTTAGATGTTTTAGTATCATCTAGTTCTGTTGTTAGTGATTAAATCGTGACCAATATATTAACACATTGAGTCTCTTATATATTAATGTTTATTTTCGACTAGCTGTCTGTTTGTATGTAAGAGGTAATCCTGGGAAGTATTGATCCGAATACAATAAAATTATTCTTTTAATGATAAAAAGTTATACTATTATAATATGTTTTATGGTATTCTTAAGTTTTATGGTATAGTTGAGGCTCCAGCAAACAGGCGGGACGCGACTCTCGTAGAACAATTTCTATGAAAACTGATTGGAAATTGTTCTATCAAAATCGCGTCGCACTGCCGCGTCGTGCCTCTCTGCGGAAACTAGGCAGGAACTAGTCTGTATTATATAAAAAAAAGTTGTTGGTATATATGATTGGATTGATAAACTCCAACACCATTTGACTGATCACCATGAAAATTAGAAGGCAGGCAAGTTATAATAGGTTTCTTTTTTCCGACCTCCACGCGGGTAAGAAAAAGCTAATACATTATATACCGCTATCATCCCTGCCTGCCTTCCAAAGTACACAGCACAAATATATTTATTATTCCACGCAACACAGTCATTAAAATATGTCGAGTTCACTACAGTGTAACTGAAGAGACCGACTTTCCACTTGAAAGGCATTGCACTCCGTTTTCAATGGCCGCCAGTTCTTTCTTCGGCAGAGTTATACGACTGGTCTCCGACGCATTTAGATTTCATGAGGATGATTATTTTGCCTATGAATACGCGACTTTACTGTTGGAGGGAGGGACCGAAAGTCTTTATAAATGATTACCGCTATATGGGGAACCCAAGAAGAAGAAACATGTTACCTGTTTTAGGTTACCGTTCTAATACCGGTTACACACACACAGTCTTTTGACTTATGCCGACGGCACGTGTAAGATAGAGGTAATTTTTATTTGGGTACCGGTATTATTATTGGTTGTATTTAATTTAAGGTAACCTTTAAAAATACGTGTGAAAAATATAAATGTTGTAACCAAAAAATACCCGTATTGATCACCCCGGTTATATTAATATGAGTTCGGTTCCTGGTTGGAGGCAATGGAATCAGATTTTTGTACTTAATGTTTATAAATGTTTATACAACAATGTTTAATCTTAGCAAACGTGCTCATAGCTGCTGTCTTGTTTTCGCGAGCACTATCGTTCATAGTGAATGCATAATTAATTTTAATACCTTAAACATTTTTAATTAGATATTAATAAGTTATTACAATTAAAACCTTCTAATACCAAGCTGCCTACGGTTTACCTAGTAGACATATTGGCAAAATATAGACAGCTTAAAGGACACAAGGATATAATATTATAGTGACCTTATTGGTGACGTTGTTCAGAACGGTCAGAGGCCTTAGTGTAAGTTTGCAAATTAGTAAACGTAACTATCGCGTTTGCGTTAAGATTTTTATTCTCACCTTTATATTCTTAGCATTATGATCTATCAGTCAAATCTTAACGCGAACGCGATAGTTACGTTTACTCACTTGTAAACTTACACTAAGGCCTCAGGGTGCGTAATACTCGCAACCGGCGTGCGCTGATGTATGAAAGTAAACGAAGCAAAAGGATTTTCTGCCTACCCCCATGGGAAAAAGGCGTGAGGTTATGTATATATTACTATAGCTTATATTTATCAAAACGCTATTAACAAAACAGTAGGTATTAAGAAAGTCTACTAAATAATTCTTTTTCATTCAACATTAATGAGAATTTTACGGCTGTGTTGTACCTACCTACTCGTATCTAACTATTTGTATAGGTAGTTCACCTGATTCAAACTTCTCAATCCTGTTTACTAAACCCATAAAACGCTTCAAGTATTGGTAAAGTTTTCCAGGGCAGTTAAATTTAATACAGCATGATAAACCGCTGATTAAAATTTTAACGCCTGCTAGAAAACTTACAGCAATGAATTGCGAACCAACAACTTACGTATATTGTGATTATACATCTTTTTCTGAATGTGACCTAAAGAGATAAAAGAAATTGAGTTAAAAAAAAAATTAAAGAGATTGCTTAGTTTTTTTTTTAATGAAGCCGCAGTCCCTATTTATTTATACTTAATTAAGTTAATTAAATTATACCTAATCAACATAAACGTTAACTTTTAAATAGTGTTGCCATTTCATTTATTCCTGTTGTGTAGTCCTAATGTTCGTTTCAATTTAACATAATAAATACCTAACTTTAAAACTCATATGACAGCGCTCTACAAAAAACTGGAATAAATATATTTCTAACAACACAGACCGCAATAAAATCTACACAGTGACCGAAACCCAGTTGCAACAAAGTTAGCCAAACGTCCGCAGACCACTCTGAACGCATCCGAAAGAAATATGCCGTATTTCTCACTTGGCACGGTTCCAACCACACACTTCTTGGGTTTATTTTGAGTATACCGCTTTCAGTGACGGCGCTAACCTAATCGATTGAATTTGCACCAATTTTCTAACGTTCTAACTCTAACAAATACCTATGTTTATAAGACCTGCACTTTCAACAAAACTGGTTCGGTATTGTGAAACTTCGAAGCTGTAATGAACGCTAATGTCCCAACTTCTGGAAACCAGGAATTTGTTTGATCACAATGTACGTATATTCGTGTGTTTTACTCTGACATGACCCAAATTATTGATAGAATTTGATAACGACGAAACTTTTATTAATTTAGTAAGAGAAAATAACGTTGAAGTGACTCGCATGTTATAAAGAGTTAATAAGACTGTGTAAACAATGTCTGTTTTCAATTAGATAGCTCGCGAGTTTTAAATTATGTCGGAGATTTTAGTACTTTAGTTTAGTAAATTAGTTGTTTATTCTTAACCACTACTTAATTAAATCAGCAATATTTAGGGGCTTATTTATAAATGTTGCTTAGCGTTAAGAGACGTTTAAAAGTCAAAAAAATTACGGTTTAAGCAGACGTAAATCATGACTAAATTTTTAGCAACATTTATATTTAAGAAGACGTATTTCTTGATTCAACTTATGTTTTTTTTCAGGTACATACAATATTTTATAGTGCTGTTCGCATCAGCTTGGTTAGTAAAAGGACAACCAGGAAGATGTGACCAGAAACCACCGCAAGCTACGGTGATGGAACCTTCTAAAAACAATGGCATTTATCGCCTAGATATACAAAATCCTTCTGAGAATTCATGGTTCTACATACCAGACCAGACATATGTTTGTAAGTAATTTTTATATCCTCTAAGCAGGTATCTAAATGGGTTCAAATCTCACAGATGTTCTTATTACTAAAAATTAAAGCAGGTTTAAACCTTCTTATTCTATATTAAACTTTGAACTAATAAAAATGTATGGCCTAAAGCCGAAATGGAGCAAAACGCACAAGCAAACAAAAATAATTCCACACAATTTTTTTATGAGCAGTTTTCGTCTATTATCAAACTGTTGCCATAACTAATTGGTCAGGCGCAAAGTATGGCAACGAAAGTATATGCTACAGCTCATTTTCTTACGTTTTTCACAGTAACTATACACACGACGATTCCTGACAAGCCGTTCCGTTGGTTCATGATTACTGCTGAAGACCCCGACGTGGACAATAACGTTTTCGAGTTCAGTCATAAAAACATTGACGTGGGTACCTTGAAGACGTTAGATCAAGACAAATCGCGATACAGTGAGAGATGTTCCAGCTCTGTGGAAAATGCAGATAACTCTGATAAGACTAGTGTAGAGGTACCTACTTTTTTATTAAAGTACTCGACCGGAAATTGGAAATAAACAACGAGGTTTAGAAAAAAGGCTGTTTATGTACTTACGCCAGGTTTTTTTTTTTAACCACAACGTTCCGGAAGCGCTTGGTCTCACATGATGATTGGTAACTGATGATTAGGCCGAAGTTGGAAGAGAGCTTGACCCGGAATCCTAAACCACAGAGGAACTGGCTATCTTACCTCTAGCTGCCGACACACGACAATGCTGCTAACATAGTTGTTATGGCGACAGACTTAGATAAGATGGTGGTAGCGCCAGGCGGATTTAGAACAAGCCCTAACACCAACCAAACAGGGCAGAAAATTTTGCCCCCACTGGGAATCGAACCCGGGACCTTTGGGTCTGAGGCAGGCGGTCTAACCACTAGACCACAGATGTGGTTAAAAGCGGAGGCCGGCTGCTATACTTTCTCAATTTTTCAGCACATAGTAACTTTCAAAATTTTTCAGTAATAAGGAAATTAATTCAAAATTACTTATCCAACTCCACCAGATCCATTGGGTGTCTCCAAAGCAGAGTACGAAGAACCAGACAGTTCGGATCAGAGCCATGGTTGCGGAGAACGATGAGGCATGGTATACAGGAGACAACCTGACCGTGGTGCTTCAAAAGAACACTGATAAGGCACTAGATAGTCCACCTTTTCCCGCATCACCGTACTGCAATCTCTGCAGCGAAGCCAGGTATGAGGTAAGAAAAACCATAGTCAAATATTTAAAAAAACAAAGTATTAGCGATGAAGACTTAGCTAACTCTGTGGCGAATTCGTTTTTAGTACTTTCTTAGTCATTGCAAAATGAGTATGACTGTGCACAAAAAAGTAACTCACCTCACCAGCACTCCAACTGCGTGACAGTTTATAGTGTAAACATGTGAATAACTTATAACATCGCCTTGGATGAGTTTGTAAATATTTGTAATTAAAAATAAAAATAAAATCGATGGACATTTTTAATCTATATAAAAATGGTTTGTTTCACAACGTAAAACAACGCAACGAATGTCGTTGAATAGTTAAAATTTATGTCATTGCCATTGTAAGTGTTACTCAGCAGGTCTCTGAATTAGCGCCTACCAAAATATACCGAGCACACAGACACTGCAGTCACCATTCAAATTGATTTGTAGTCGGCACAACATGTATTTTTCTTCCATACTTCTCTATTAGTCGTCATCTCGGTAGTTACTTTCCTGATGACTTATCCCTCATTCCTCCGCATCACATGCCCATGCCATGACCACTTATTTTCACACATCTTTTCAATCACACAGACACAGTAGGTATGAGAACTATAAGTATGTCATCTTAGGCATAGTTATTACCAAATGGCGGGGCCGCTGGGGCCGATGCCTGCCGGGGTTGCGGGAAAGTCCGAAAGGGATACCGTGGCCCCTGGCAACACAGGCAAGTGAAGGAACACGGGTGGGTTTTAGTCAGTAAGAGTCTGACACACCCTCCTGCTCCGCCCAGAGCGGGAGAAGGTATTTGATGATTTACCACACAAAAACAAAAAAAAGGTGTAGTTATTAGAGGCAAGTTCTATTAGTTGTAAACTTAGGTATCCTACAATCCTTTGAAGCTGCTCCAAGCTTAATAATTACAGGTGATATTCTACGGCAAATGGTCTCGAGTGGCTCATCCGCGCCACTACCCCAGCAAGCCTGACGACAATGGTTACAGCCACATGGTAGGCTGCTCTCACTCGCACAACTACTCGCTATGGCAGCAAGGAATTAATGCCAGTGATGGTTTGAAGATGTTGGCTGAAACCGCTAACAGTAGTCTAATGGAAAGGGAGATTATTACTCAGGTATGTTTATAAGCCGGACAGGAGTGGAGGCTCAGTGGTAACAGCCGCGACTTACGAGTTAGTTCATAGGTTCGAACTAAGAATGGTTCTTTACTTTGTGTAAATTATTTCATCAACACTGCTCTCAAAACGGTGAAGGAAAATATCGTGAGGGACCTGTCATGTCCTAGAACCAAAAAATCGAAGACATGTGTAATCTACCAACCCGCACTGGGCCCGCGTGGTGGATTGCGACCTACTCCCTCTCTCCGAGAGGAGGCCTGTGTCCTAGCAATGGGCACTGTATAGGCTGATTATAATATGGTTTATAAGACTAGGCAGTGATACATATACATTAGGTATCTAGCAAGCACTTTAGCTAAGCCTTATTCTTGTCAAATTACAATTGCATTAAAGAGACGGGAACATAAATCTAAGCCAAAACACCTATGGTGTGTTCTAAAAGTATCTTACAAAATGTAAACAAATGTATCAGAAAACTTACCTGTGGAAGCCAATTTGTAGTGTCCCTTAAAAATTGAGTGCTTTGATTTGATTATGTATGTATTTGAAAACGAAATTGTCATATAAAATCACCATATGGATCTTTTTCATTTGACAATTGAAGTTCATTTTATATTTTTGAATTACAATTGAATAATGTTATTTAAACAATCATTCTTGGGTAAAGTGATTAAAGTGATGAGATATGTATAAAGTTAGAACCTTCTAGTTACAGATGAATGTGTTATGAATTCCCTTTAGTGAGTAATTGCGTAAGAATTTGAACTGAACAGGTTTTGTGTACATTTCTGTCAGATACTTTTGGAACAAACATACAGAACAACAAACAGGTAAGTAACGTTCTGTTGTGTTCTGTACACGTGAAGCCGTAGTTATTTTTCTGCATACAAAAAAGAAGTGATTTCCTGAGGTGGCTTGATTATTATCTGTAATCAAATGCCCATACTTAAAAATATAACATCACACCTGTAAATCCCGAAGTGTTAGAAAGAGGTGTACCATCCACGCTAGTTTAAAAAAACTGAAAATAAAAATAAAACATACATACTTATTTTGTATTAGTTTGAATTTAAATGCTTAATAATAGTAGTTTCAAATTAAACAAGTAATCCTTTTAGGTTGGGCCTCTGTATCATCAAGTAATCCTATTAATTTATAGTCTGAAAGGTTTTAGAAGATTTAAAATATTTAGCGGATCATCAATTCGTTCATCATGTAATTAATTTCTATGCATTTTGATTGATGTAGTTTTTGTGAAAGCCTTTGAGTATTAAATGAGATTGTTTAAGATTTTGATTACTCACTCACTGTACAAAGATAAAAAAATATAATAAAGTGATAAAAAATATATTAAAGTGAAAGCACTGTACAATAAAATACTTCACTACGAAAAAAAAACATAAGACGTTAAACATACTTACCGGCAAACATACACCTAACATAATAAAGTATAATATATATAGGCTATGAACCATCACGCTACGACTCTTAGGAGCCGGGCAAAAAGAAAAAAGTCAGAAAGCACGCTAAGCGAAAACGAAGTAATAGCGCGGGCGGGGATGGGATGCGACGCGGTGGGTCAGGGGTCAAAACTTCACGCAGACGAAGTCGTGGGCAGAAGCTAGTATACATATAAAGGTCAAGGTCAAGTTCTGATTAGTGGTTTTTGATTTACCTTCTCTCTCGAATAATACGTATTTTATCCAGTTTCTGTATGTTGATGATGTTATTATAAGTTCCTTTTACTTTTGTGAATATAGCAAGTAGTTTAAATCTTCCTTCCATTCTCAAGATGGCCGAAAGAACAGGTACCAGAACCCTTATCAGAGGCAAGAGGCGTCACCACCCATACATGTCAGAGCCATCCCATGCTCTCTTCAGGGTCGACAGATTCCACCACCTGTTCTCCATAGCAGTCGGGATGAGACCCTCACCTGACTGGTTCCTGGGTACTTCAAAATTTGAACTGTGCACTGATGATGGTTGGCTTGACGATGCAGAGATTCCTTTGTATCCTTGGGATGCTGGTACGATGGATGGGATTTCTTATGAGGTAATTGTAGTTTGGATTTAAATTTAAAAGCCCTATGAGACCTGCTCATGCCCGGTTTCTGAAGTCCTTGGAAAACCTCTCAAATTCTATTGATTTGGCAAAGTTATTTTTATAGGCGAGTTTTGTCTTCGACGGAATTTTCAGGAAACGGTATATTCAACTAATAATACTATCTAATAAATTCAAGATTTTGAAGTCGATACCTCAGAAACCGCAGCGGTAATTGAGTTTGGAAAGATTCCCCTTTCAGTAAATTATTGCACCATTCGAAAAAATAATTTTGTGAGGTATACATAAAATAGTTTTAGGACACTAGCTCAATGGTGTCACTGAACATCAACTGTCTTTTACAAAGAAAAGAGTGTGCGGTCGGGGACCCCGTCAGGAAAAAAATCCCATATACGCTATACTCGCCCGCACACACACACACTCGTATATAATAGAAACAGACAGAGAGGGAAAACCGCATGAAAGGCAATACGCTTTTTCCTTACGTGAATATTTCTACCAGTCAACTCCTACCGCAAGTCGCGTTAAGCCTCGTGCAGACTGGCGCGACGCTATAGCGCGATGCGACTCTAACAATACAGTTTCTAAGAAAACTTCACGGTAGAACAATTACCGGAGTCGTGTCGCACCAGTCTGCACGAGGATTTAAGGCAAATGCAAATGGAGGGGTGAGTAAAACGATACTAAAAATCTTCATCCTTTTTACAGTCTCAACCAACAGTCTCGACACCAAGAGATAACGTGGAAAGGGTAGAAGTGGGTTCATTCAACAGAGACTCACCGTTCTACCAGATGAACTTGAACGATCTGCACCCTTTCGCCAAGCTGAGGGTCAGGAGACTGGACGTGTTCCCACTGATAGGGGCGGAGTGCAGTGAGGATGCTGCTGGTAGGTCTTGTTCCTCTCTTGTATTAGCACGAACTATAATAGTATAACAAAATGTATTTACAAGGCAGATGTGAGTGGAAACGCCGGGAGGGGTCGCCCTAGGAATACATATTATTATAGTACACCTTATTAGTGAAGTTCTTTAGAAAGGTCAGGGGGTAGTTCTCGCAACCGGCGTGCGTGTATTACTAGATGTATGAACGTAAGCGAGGCAAAAGGAGTTTGTAAGGATCGTAGCAGTTGGCGTTCTGTAGTTTCTGCCTACCCCCATGGGAAGAAGGCGTGAGTTTATGTATTATATGTAAAATCATAAAACCCGACTGCAACTAAAAGTTAAAAACAAGGTCACTTTTCAAGCCGTCTGAAGCAGTTGATGATAGTTGTTTTGTTTAAGTTCAATCTCTGTGAGCTGAGCTTGTTTTGAACTTTTTAGTTGATGTCGAGTTTTTTGTTTTTTTAAATTTTAATTGTATTATTGTCCACTGACATAGGTAAAAAGTGCTAAGTACAAAAATATTAAAAATTTTAATATTTAAAGTTTTATATTTTAGCTAAAGAAGAAGCAGAACAACAGGCCGAAGAAGAAGAGGAAGAAGCAGAAGGGTAAGTTAATTAGCCGTTTATTATTGAGATCTAATCACATCTAGGGTTATCATCCGACCGGACGTCCGACTCCGAACATGTCCTGACTTATAAGATAACTTAATAAGGGTTTCTTTTTTGTAAATACAAATTGTTCAGAATGATTGCTGGAAATTAGAGGTTAAAATGTTTAATGTCCGGACTTTTTTGTAACGGCTCGTACACACTGCCTGGCGCGACATCGCGGGCGCGACAGGCAGCGCTACGCTTGTCGCGCCCGCGATGTCACGCCCGCAATGTCTCGCATACAAAAGTGAGAAATAACTTTCGTTTCGGAAGTCGGTGGCAAAAAACTAAAACTAAAATAAAGCTCCCTAATTGCGTAACACACGATTAATCACAATCCTTTTCATTTTGACAGTTCAACAACATTTATTACGTTATTTACGTTGTCGAGCAGCCAAATTTTAAGAACTTCTGAAGCTATGTATAACAATATCCTTAGGAATGATTCAGATTATGATTGATAGTGTGTTACGCAATTAAGGTGTAGATCCAAAGACACTGAATTCCAAAATTAAAGCTATTTTTATTAACTTTGTACTAGTGTTTTTTTTTAAATCGATTATTCAATTCAGCAACAAGATGTTAATTGTCATGAATTTGTTTTATCTTCCAGCGAACCTGAAGAACCAGTACTAGGAGAAGTTAAGCAGGCCCTAGGAGGTGAAGGAAGATGTTCCATCAGCGAATGGGGTGCCTGGTCTCCATGCACTCCGGATGAAGGCAACTGCGGCTCTGGTTTCAGGACCAGGACTAGACATCCCGTGGAAAGGAATATTTATGGCGAGAATTATGATGTAAGTGCCTTACAGTCAAACGCGTAGGTAATTGCTACATATACTCGTATACGGAATACACCTTCTTTCCAATTTTCATCGAAATAGTGCAAAGTCTCTGAGTTAAATGTCTGTGTCACATCCGCACAGACGGACAGACGGACATGACGAAATTATAAGGGCCGAGTCACACCGGAATGGCAGCAGGCGGCAGCGCCAGGTAGCGGCCGGCGGCGGCGACCCCGCTGGCGGTCGCTGGCAGCCTCACGCTACCTCCAAACCCCACGCCCATAGTCTCCTCTTGACTAGTTTAGTTTCTACATTCGGCGCGCGGCCGCCCGCGGTGCCGCGAGCGGCCTCTGGTACTTAAGCGAGCGGCTACTGGTATTTTAAGTAAGTATGTAGCTAAAGATTAAAATTAATTCACACTCAAAGTATTCGCCACGTCGCTGCTGGCCGCTGCCATTTCGGTGTGACTCGGCCCTAAGGGTTCATTTTTTGCCATTTCGCTACGGAACCCTAAAATTTGAACGGTATTACGTACCTGTTTTTATTTGATTTGTTGTCGATATGATACCAATGTAAACGACAATAGCCCAACGGTTAAAACGTGCATGGAGTCATGGACTGGCTACCAAGAGGTCGCGAGTTCAACCCTGTTGGCCGTTGCCCTCCGACTTTAGTCATCCCATAGAAATCCTTACCTCAGGGGGATAAACATAAATCCTATTATAGAATAGTTTAAAGCCTCGTGCAGACTGGCGCGACTTGTCGGCACCGGTAATTGCTCAGTCGTGAAGTTTTCTTAGAAATTGTATTGTTAAAGTCGCGTCGCGCCTGTTTGTGGGAGCCTTTAATAGGCTGGTAATATTATTATTATGACAAACGGGAATTCAGATAAATTGTTTCAATTTCAAATTACTTACTTATGATTTTTCTGTGTGGTAAACCTAATGATAGATGAAGATTTAATTACCTTCCCAGAATTTTCGTAACACCTACTTACTGCTTCATTCATTTCAACTCTAAATAATTGGAGCATTCATCCATTGTTCCAGTATCAAGATAATGTGCAAGCGCAGCCGACGAGCAGCAACTGTGAAGATCAAGATACTAAGTTAGTTGAATATCAGAATTGTTTCGTTGACTGCTATTAAAACGCTATAATAAACTGCCTAGCTACATGAATAGACGGGTATTTTATTTCTGTACCTGGATACTGGATAGTGGATCGACTAGGCGTGGACTTGAAACAGGTTTGGACCGAGGAGAGATTCTGTCTTCTCGTTTTTGCGCGAAAATAAACCAGTTGGTGAGTTTTGCCGGCCGGCCGGCGCGCGGTCGACGGAGCAAGGCGGGGTGACGCGGCGGGCGGACGGCAGGGGGCACTGTCAACATTGTTTGTGCCTGTCGGGTATGAACATAGGCGCGGATAGCGCATGCTCCGAGCGCAACGGCCTGCCTCGCGCGCGATCGCAACTTGTTGAATGTTCACTCACTTCACGCCAGTTGAGTCGCGAACGATGCGCCGGGTGGTCGTGTCCCGCGTACGCATCGCTATCGCTCCGAACTTCGAAATTGTTTTACGAGAATATGTGAAGTTTCCAAATTCAAAATTGTGCAGAACTACCGTGTCGAACGTGTTTATTTGTGATCAGTCCATGTAAAACGTTACAAATAAGTAGTTTTAAGTCATTGAAACTTAATAGGCTTACTCGTTTTACCTGCATGCCTCGTCCCACGTCTCAGCGGTTACCTACCTTATCGGATAAACGAACATTTTTCAAATGGATGTGCGTTTGAAATCTGTGATAGTGTGCGTGTTATGTGTTATAAGACTTCGTGAGAGCGTTGTAGGAGATTGTGACAAGTTTTTACTATAGTGACGTGCTCGGAGTTGTGATACGAAAAAGTTGAATTACCTCAAGTCAAGAACCATGTTTCTGCGCGGGAGTGAGGGGGGCATCCTCGCGGCGGCGTTGTTGCTCTATTCGCTAGCGGTGGCGTCGGCGCAATACACAAAAGGTAAAAACTGCTTTCTTACCTGTGCACACGCAGCCCTACGTTTGTCGTGGTGCTTTGTTCTATTGCCTTTTGTTCGTTTCTAGGAACGACTTTTGAATTTTAAAAATGAGAATGTAAAAATGACGTCATGAACAAGTTCATACTCCTTTCTTGACAGTTGATACATTCAACGAAGCTGTCTCGTTGGCTATGGTATTTTTACCTAACCTTACCTTTGCATTTTTTCCGGATACTCGTACTTATCTGCAGTGCATTTATTATGAATGAAGTGTTTGTTTCCTGTTTCTAAGTAAAATCGAATGACTAAGTTAAATGACTGGTTCTGACGAGCGTTTTGATAACGGGATTTTACGATAAGAGCGACGCGCCACACCTATCAATAAATTCTTACCTGCAGTACTTGGATAGATACTTAGTAAATAATAATAATAATAGATGAAGAATTAATACTTAGAAGGCAAGATAAGTAACCTACCTTCCAAGTTATCTTTACTTGATAATAACTATGCAAATAGTGGTGACGACAATGTGGTACCTAGCTAGCCAGTCACATAATCCTTTACGAATATCTATAACTTTATTATTTTTCTGAGAATGACTTGAACACGTGTGTTTTTAGCAATGTTTTTAGCTTCGTGCGCGTGCCCTAAATTCCCAGTTGATATTTGTAGTAATAATTAAGTAGATAAATAAAATGGGATGCCTACAAATTACTTGTCTTTGTAAATTGTCGTGAATTTGTGGCAATCTGTAAAAAAAACTTTCTCGTTTGTGTAGTGGTCGTAAGTGCTACTGCTGTGCAAGAGGTCCTGGGTTCGAATCTTAGGGTGTTATTGGGTTTTTGCATCTGGAATTTCTCAGTAGCAGCCCGGAGTCTGGATTTGCGCGTGGTTGATGGCAATAGGCCCTCCGCCTATTACATGGGATTTAAATAAAAACGTGGGTGTACTATAATAGGTTCACCTCTCGGACTCTTCGGGGATTACAGATGTGATCTTAAGGGCGTTTGTGCACAACACGGAATTTTACGGTCCGGCAGCGGCAGTCCGATTATCAAGTAAATATACATATATCACGTGATCCGGAAACATAAGTATGAGATTTTACATCCGGACCGTAAAATTCCTTGTAGTGCACAAACGCCCTAAGTGTCTAAGAATAAAGCCTACGTAACTCTTTTCTAATAATAGAAGTAGATCTTGGGACATTCGTTCCTATCAATACGGTTGGTATTGGTCAGAAAAAAAACCCTACCTATTCTTCTCTCAAAAAATACCACTCTCTTTCATTCCATTGTAACACTGTAATAATGATTACGTGTACATACGTCTCTGAATGTAAACGTTTTAAGTCATAAGAGAAAACGTAAATCATAATAACGAGTCCTTATGTCAAACCCTCGTAATAAGTCCTAAAGTCCTAACATGACTATAAGCTAGAGGATGAAGACTAAATAAAATATAGGTACCATAGAGTGTACGTAAGGTACCTGCGTAAGGTCTACGAGACATTTTATTACTCCTAAATAGTTATTACCTCCTAGTGTATGTAGGTAGGTAATGTAGATAAAAAAGTAGGTAGGTGCGGTATTGCAATAAACCCAGGTAACATTTAGGCCAATTTCAGTGTCTGGATAGGCACTATCTTGGTACCGTACCAAATAAATTAAAAAAATGTAACGGAATAATAATTTGTATGAAAAAAAGAACCCAGGTAACATTTAGGCCAATTTCAGTGTCTGGATAGGCACTATCTTGGTACCGTACCAAATAAATTAAAAAAATGTAACGGAATAATAATTTGTATGAAAAAAAGGTCTTAATTAAGAAAACCTTTATTTGCGGTAAACATGACGCAGAGACAGAACAAGTTGGGAGAAAATATGCGTCACATTCACATGAAACGGCCATCGCTCAGCATAATCACAATATTATGTATATATAGTGTGGTATAATGCTGCGACCCTATGCATTTTGGGTGATTTTCGTACTTGCTTCGGTACAATTTACATTCTAAAAAGTGACGAATGAATCATAGCTTGTAGGAAGTGGTGCAATAATAGTAAGTGTCACAAAAAAATCCGTGACGTCATTGTTTGTAGGTATTCTGATGACGAAGTTTAGGTATAGTTTCTTTATTCAAGATCGGTTCTCAAAAATTACACGGTTAAAATTCATGGACTGTCTAAATATTATCGATTTCACTAAATAATTGTTACAAGTTATGCTCACACAGAAAAATGATTGTCATTTTAATTAAAAACTTGTTGTTGAGTAATTAATTGATAACACTCTTGTACTTAATTGATAGCGTATTCTTCAATTAGAACAACGTCCAAGTAATAGTTGATTTAAGAATGTTGTTAGTTGTAATAACCAGTCTATAATGTTCCCACTACAGAACTGGGATACAATACAGGCGTCCTTTTCGAGAGGGAGTGGGCTGTAAACTACCACGCGGACCCAGTGCGGGATTGTAGATGTCACATGTGACATGACTTCGAATTTTTGGTTCTAGAACATGCTTCACCGTTTTCACACCGTACGTCAATTTGTCGTGCTATCCAACCATTTCAGACGGTCTATCAAAGAATGACAGTTGTGATTTGAATATGACCTAAGGATAGGTTGACAGTGTATTTGCTTAACAATTAATTTCCCCGACTGTAGTTTAGAAAATAACTTCTCAACTACAACATTGAGGGGCCGATTTTAATCGAATTTCTCTTGTTTATCCAGTAATTTCTGACAAAGGGTCGTTTAATATTTTGAGGGGCTTGTGGCTAAATAATAACAGCCGCAAGGGTCGCCAAAGTAGATCTTCGAAAGTCCGATAACCAGTCTTTCCAAGGGGTATCGTGATAAATAACTAGTTACTGGGTTGTGGAGGTCAGATAGGCAGTCGCTCCATGTAAAAAAGCTGTTTCCGGTTAGACTGGAAGCCGATCCCAACATACTTTCCTAGTTGTCCATTATTTTCTTAGTTGGGAAAAGACTAGGCAGATGGTGGTCATACTTTATTAAAATAATGCTAGAAGAGGTCAACCATTATTTAAGATGGCCGATAGTCATTTGTGTTAGTGAAAGGCGATCGTGACCAGTACATAGAGGCACACAGTTGTACATAGGTAGTCTATTGTTACTTCTATTGCCTTGGACTATGAAAGTCCCCTTTATATGACCCAGTTGGCCATGTATAATGGCTAGAAAGGTTTCAGCTCTCAGTTATTGTTTAGTGCTTATGAATGCCGTACAGTTGATCTTTAGGTTTATTCGACGTAATGTTGATGACCTAGTAGTACTTACTTAGCCCTTTCCTGTTAGAATTTTTAATTAAGCATCATTAGTCTCCTGCCCTTATCCCAATGTATTTGTGGTCGGCGCAACAAGTCATTTTATTCCATAGTTCTCAATTAATCGCCAAGGTAGTCGAGGTTCATCTATCGTTTCTTCGGTCTTCCCCTACTCTTATAGCCATCCACAATCACTTTCCTGGCGACATTTCCCTCTTTCCTATGCATCACATGCCCATACCATGACAGCCTATTTCCACACAACTTTTCTGTCACCGGTGTCACTTTCAGACTTCGTCGCTTATACTCATTTCTTCTTCTATCCATCGCGTAACACCACACATCCCTCTTAGCGTTCTCAACTATCATTGTTCCAAAATTAATAAATTCAACTAAGTGTTGACATTTGGGACAGAACTTTTTTTTTCTTCTGAACAATGGATCAAAACTCAAGATGCACTAAAGAAGAGAGGATACTTAACTTCATTGAAGTATTTAAAAAGGGCCCAATTGTTTATCCCACAGGTCTTCCAATATTGTATACGAATTAAATAACATCATAAAACGTGAAAAATAAAGTTGTCGGCTGAATATATATAATACTTTCTAGTACTTTACAGCCTTTAAAGAGTACCCGTAGAGTTTCTTGCCCGTTCTTCTCCATAGGTTACCTAACACGCTTTGGAATGGGCAACTCGCTTCATCTTTCTGACTGACCGACCCCTTGACAATTCAAAAGTGCCTGAAATTGGTTTATTTGAAATTAATGCTTTGAGTTTCCCTAGTTCAATTCTTGTCGGAAAAAGAGTAAGTTACTTGAGATTTAGTAATGCAGGTTTTTTTTTTTAATTTAAGCGACCACCACGCATTTAATTTTATCGTTCAACAGTCTTCGTAAAGTAGATCGGCGGCGTAGCTCGAAGCACAACAAACAAGGTTATGACCGAGTAGGTCCCAGTTCCAACTACTTATTAT
Organism: Eupsilia transversa; assembly: GCA_914767815.1. Lineage (NCBI taxonomy): Eukaryota > Metazoa > Arthropoda > Insecta > Lepidoptera > Noctuidae > Eupsilia > Eupsilia transversa. The sequence goes on along the minus strand of OU611893.1, from coordinate 5,334,445 downwards.
GTACCAGGCTTAAGCATAGAGTTACTAAAGCCATACTGAGAACAATGGCAGCCCCGACGGACTGCAAGCCCACGACTAGAGTACAAGTATCCCAAGTATGTACTGTACTTTAATAAACCGGTACCTAACGAACTAAGACTTGGCAAGAATCTGCTTGGGATTCACATTGACATGTTTTGCGTTCACTACAAAATCAATCTGCCTGGCCGTTTCCCGACTATGTTGGGGGCGGCTTCCCGTCTAACCTGATTCAGCTCAATACCAGTATTTTACATGGAGCGACTGCCTGTCTGACCTCCACAACCCAGTTACTGGGTAACACGATACCCCTTGGTAAGACTGGATATCAGATTTTCGGGCTTTCTTAGACTCTACTGTCAAAGATCAACGAATGACAGCCGGGATCAACGGCTTTCCGAGGCACGGAAGAGTCTTGGTATGTAAAGATGGTCACCCATCCATGGACCAATCCCGGCAAGCGTAGCTTAACCTGATGGATCGACCCGTGTGGCGGTTATTACTTAGCCAGCACGAGCGTTCACTAGATTAATTAAAATATTATTTATTCATTTAAGTACAGAGGCCTTTGTGTAATTTTGCAAGTGAGTAAACGTAACTATCGCGTTTGCGTTCAGATTTTTATTCTCACCTTTATATTCTTAGCAGTATGATCTATCAGCCAAATCTTAAAGGTCTCTGCACACAGAGCGACGGTTACCGTCGCGTCGAGCGGGACGGCTCTGTGTGGCGTCGTCCGTAATATCTAGTACATTACAACTGCTCAGCGTCGCGTCGCCGTCCCGTCCCGCCGCGCCGCGCCCGCTGTGTGCAGAGACCTTAATCGAAATGGCAGACCTTAGAGTTGAAATACCGTAGTCGAAAACTGGTCAGGCACCTGTAATAATTATGGATTTATCACTTAATTAATGCAGGTGTGATGTTACTTTCTACATCAGTGTAGCTTTACAAAAATAAAATTATCGTATTCCCGTCGTAAGCAGTGAAGTATGACCCTCGCAGTAACACGAGCATCCCACCAATAATAATTTCCTGTCCCTCACACAATAAGCCATTCATTAGCCTTAATTTATGCTCCTTGCTCTCACCTCAACCACTGACAATTTCTACAACATAAACTGTATTTTACACAACAGACACTATCCATTGCTTACTCCCTTCGAGTAATAACAAAGAGGTTTTGAACTAAAGTAGCAATGGAGAACAAAGTTTACGATGACGGTCGCGTTTGCGAGCTCAGTGGTCTGTGTATGGCTTCAGTGACACGGCTGCCTATCGAGTGACGTCATCATGCAACCGGACCACTCAATGGCAATGGTATGCATGCAGTTATACGCGCCTGACCTTTTTTATAACAGGTAACAATAAGCAGACTGAATGTTGGGTTTTAAAATTGTTGAGTTGTCCGAAATGTGCATGTTTCTTGTATTCGTCACTTATTGATGATGCTAAATATTTGTCTACTAAAATAACACGGTTTTCTAATTACATAAGTAGGTTAAGTACCACATTTTTTGTAATTCGACAATGGCTACTAACTAAAACCTCGTGCAGACTGCCCCGACGCGACACCGGTAATTGGAATATCGTGAAGTTTTCTTAGAAATTATTTTATTAGTCGCGTGATAACTTCTATTGTCGCTGTATGTATATAGCGCATTGGCGCCAGACCCAAACGCTTTAAGGCTCGTACACACTGGCGCGATATCGCGGCTGCGACAAGGGTTGTGATGCCTGTCGCGCCAATGAAAAACGCGAGTCGTCATTTTTCTTTTGTTCCCCCGAGCGTCAAGGGATTGTCAATTAACGCTGTTAGCTTCAAGTATTAAAACTAAAACAATATTAACTTAAGTATAAAAAACATGAACTTGTCAAGTTCCCAACTTCATTACGAATTTTCGATAGCCACGGTGCGTAGATCAAATATTTCAATCAGAATACCCAGGTCGATATCAAACGCATTGCGGGCGTGTTATCAACGATATGATAACAGAACTTGTTCCACCCGCCTTTCGTATAACACCACTCAGTAACGTGATTATCGTCACGCGACCTGACTTCAGGTCTGTTTGACGTGATGACTTCCAAAAATATTCCGTGTGTATTTTAGTGTAATTATGTGTACTTTTATCCATGTAGTCTTTATTGTAAACGAGGGTATTACTTACCGTTTACAGGTTTATATTAAAAAAAATATTATTAATAAAAATAATATTATTTAAAAAAAAGTTTGATAAAAGTCGAACGTATTATGTTTTTGTTGATGAGACTATACAAGTTTAAGAACAGAGTTTTGTTATTATAACCTAATTAGATTGAAGAATAGCTTAATTACTAAAACAAAAACAAACACATTAGGTATGCACTTAGCATTAATTATAAACATCAACAAGCACTCAAAGGATAAACTATAACAAATACAACTTTGAAACACAAACTCACGAAACGGCGAACTGATTCAAGATCAAATCAGTACAATCATTAAAGAAAATAATCTAGAATAAAATATTCTGAAACGAAAAAGGATTTATATGAAATTCTTACGTCAATGCATAAAGGTAAGTACACATCGGCAGAAGGTAATTCGATCATGCCTATATGTCTTCGCTGTCGACTTAAGTAAGTACTAACCTAATGGAAATCCTGTGTTTCTTCTCTTTGAGTGGATCGAACAGTGCTTTGAAGTTATAGTTCATGTGACGTATTCATCAATAATAATAATTGTATTCCCAGCTTTCTTGATTTCTGATGCCTATATTTTTTGTATTGTTTATTTATTTATTTAATACTTTAAGCACACAAATGTACAGAGACGGACTTAATGCAATAGGCATTTTCAGACTTGTCAGACTTTCGGGCTTCTGACGATCCGTAACGACTGTCAAAGTTCCACGAATGACAGCCGCGACCAACGGCTTAACGTGCATTCCGACGCACGGAGGAGTCCCGATATGCAAAGATGGTCACCCATCCACGGACCAACCCCGGCAAGCGTAGCTTAACCTGATGGATCGACCCGTGCGGCAGATATTACTTAGGCAAGAGCTCCTCCTCAAAACTAAATAATATGACGACGAAATGACTGGAAGTAACAAAGTCAAAAACCGCTCAGGACTTGCCGCTTAATTAAAGTTAAACTGTAATTGGAATTCCAGCTCTAAACACAAATCCTAGTAACAAGCAGAACAAATTTAAATGTCCAAAGGCTATTTGTATTTTCTGCGCCAAACACTAACTGTTAATCTTCCTGCCTCGGAAAACTGAGATAGTTCAAAGAATTACTGGGACTGGGAACGACAAATATCTATGCTGCTTTGGATGCACAAATAAGAGGATATTGCTTGGTTTGTGTGCACACTGCCTTTATCTTTGCTGAGTACTAAGATTAGTTTCACATCGCGTGATTTATATGCACGGACGACTTGATTCCTGAGTATATCGCGCGCCTAAAGTCGCAGCTTTGCTTGGCAATAATGCACACAACCGCGGGTTAGAGCATTGTAAAAACGCCCAATGTATCACCAGTCTTAAGGGCGAATTTCACCAATGAAACTGAACGCGTTCATCACATGTTAACCGCGTTCAAGAACTGTCAGTGTCAAATTTGTTGTGGACTATTGACACTTACAGCAGCTCTTTAGAAGTGCTGATCGCGTTCAGTTTAATTGTTGAAATCCACACTAAGCCGTATATTACGCACTAATAAATATTGCAAATAAAATAAAACTACATTATTTCTCTAAGACAGCACTCTCGCCTATCAGCGCCTATGAAAACCAATTTCCTTTACTTTTCATAAATCGTCGTCTTATCTCCATCGAGAATATCCATTCCGACACTGTAGAGAAACTAGCAAGATATAATCTTCAATATTAAGTTTCTTTGCGCAGCTGCATAGATAGCTATCGCTTTTAAAAATGCTTGAAATTATATCATAATGAGTTTCCATTACCTGAAGTGGGCTGTTTAGTTTTACTACGGTGAAAAGTACTGAGAGAAAAGTGGTGTTATGTTTATCCGTTAGTGTAGAGCTACCTGTAGATTTCCTCCCCATGTTCACAGAATATCTAGAAAATGGCGTAGTGTGGTACGCTATTAGGTGTTAAGATTCGTCTAAGTATTTATTGAAACGGGAACTGAGCGTCTAAACGTCTTTTCGAAGCATATAATCGAGTAGTTAAATCTTCTTATAGTTTTATCTTATGTAGACATCGATGAAAGTCTGTTAGGAACATCAACTTGTTTTAAGACTTACCGAGATGTTAGTTTCTTCTACTTATTTACTTAAGTACTTCGTTTAGGGTACGATTGAAGACTAAGGGCGAATTTCACCAATGAACTGAACACGATCAGCACATAAACCAAGTTTTTAAGAGCTGTCAGCGTCATTATCTTCTTTGGAATATTCACACTGACAGCTCTTGAACTCGGTTTAGATATGCTAATCGCGTTCAATTTCATTGGTGAAATTCGCAATAAAGGCCAATCGTGCGTGCACGCAAAGGAGCAGTACATATAAACTGCGTTTAATCTGTCAGTGTCATCATTGTGGTAGAATATTGACATTGACAGCTCTTGAACGCGTTTACGATGTAGGAACTGATCACGTTCAGTTTCAATGGTGAAATTCGCCCTAAGGAAAAAATTAAAGTTTTTTTTTGCGCTATTTTCGCAGAATAAAAAGGCAATTTTATCCAGTAATTAGCCATGGAAAAACATCCTATTGACCTACAGAACATCCTCAATATCAGTTGAACATCGTAATTAAGCCAGCGGATATCACAATGGATCCCTATTAGAGTACAGCTATACGTTCCTCAAGGGTATCGTACAAGGCAATGTAAGTAACAATCGTGGGCCGAATCTTTCCGATTATTGCCGAAGCATCTACCCACCACATTGGTTAAGAAAACTATGTCTGTTTGTTTAACAGTTCACGGAAATGTAATTAAACCGGCGGCTGTTGATATAAAGTGTTAAGACAGATTTTGGCGATGTTGTTTTTGCAGCTAATTGTAACCCAACCTAGAATCACTGTTACCTCTATCTACTCTTGGAAACTTAATTGTGAGCAAAAATCCTGAATTTTAAATGCTAAATCGAAAATTAGCGCTGAATGGACAGAATACGCGGAACTTTCCGAATTATGTAGTCCCCGCTTCACTGGGACACGAATGAGGCCAACACATAATTTCATCACACCAATTTTAGTTGCAACCGATTTTAGTGCATAGCAAGCGCAGCCAAGCAGTAAATGAAATCGTACAAAATTACAATCTACTTTCTAAGAGCTTACAATATACAATCGTAATTAATCGGAAGAGATACAACAATACATCCCTATTAAACGAACATCGACGATTCGAGAAATGTTTCCCGAGGGTACCGTCCGCAAAGCCATAGCGTTCGATTTACAAATAGACTCCCACAAACACTACCTTCCCTTCGTGACAGGATTTTAATTGATTTTCGAGTTGACCCGATTGTATAAATAAATACATCGGCGATTATTTTCCGAAAAATTACTTCAAATTGGGCTTAAAATCATCAGGTTTAAGTGTGAACTTTAGGACATAGAATGTAGACTATAGTATTTACCAAGTTTACCAAATTGCAAGGTTCCTTAAGCTTTAATGCCCGAGATAAAGTAGGCTAGTTTTTCAAAGCTATGATAGCAAGCTATAACCTCCGTATACTATCCCGGCTTGCTGTCCTGGCATGCCTAGAGCTGTTTACACATTTCAAGCCAATATCACGGGGGTGACTTGACTTACTCTCTTCGCAGGACACACGAGGGTAGTACACAAGCCAGGTTAGTAAACTCGGTGTTGGGGGCGCGACTAGTTCAAAAATAAAAATTCACTAGCCTATAAATGAGGATACTTAGATACACGAGGCTAGTGTGACTAGCTTGCTACCACTATCTTGGTATCCTAGCTTCAGGTAAGTATCGAAAAATTTTGGTTACTTCTACGACTAAGGTATTATCGCTATCTGGGTAACGAAGAAGAAAAATGTTACCCCTTTTAGGTTACCGTTTTAATGCATGGATTTTTATTTTTATTTCGGCATTTTTATTTCGGTGACCGGTATTAATACTGGTCTGGTTGTATTCAATTTAAGGTAACCTTTAAAAATATTTGTAAAATAATATAAATTGTTGTAATGGAAAAAATACCCGTAAGTATTGATCATACCGGTTTCGGTCCCGGGTACTAAGGTACTGGCTGGAAAAATACCAATTTATCTAGTGTGGCGAGTCTATCTCGCGCTGGTTTCCGTTGAAACTAGTTTCGATGGCTTCCGATTGCTTTTCGCTCTCACAATGGGGGCTTAATATCGAACCGACTGCGAATAACGTACTCGTTATCGGTTTCTTAATTGTAAACTATCGAGCGAGCTGTCATTCGAGATGTTAGTGATGGGTGTACTGTATGTATGTAGGTATGTCGATTGTCGGGATATTATTAAGTATGGCGTTGGATGTTGGATGATGACGAGCAATGTCGAGGCCATCAAAAGTTCGCTTTGTGAAGTGAAGTGGGTTTCCCGCCAAGCAACTATTAGCACTAGACCTCCATGAATTCGTGATTACTCATTGTGTCCAACTCACAATGGCCAATCACTGTCCATTCGCGCCCACAGAGCATTTTGGCGGCAATAACCATCACGGTTTACGTGAAATCTTTTAAACTCAAAGAATATTAATTTAATTTCTCGGGATCGTCTCTTATAAAATATAGAATATTTTAACAGCAATGAAAGGGATATTTGGGAAGGTTCGTTAATGTTAATAGCCGAGGCTTATGGAGTATTCTGAGCACGCTGCAATCATCGGAATTCTTGGTCCGTCTTCCTTTATACGGATATTTTACCCCGTCCCCATAAATGGTACCATTAAAAAGCTAAGACCGGGGAGGAAACGGATCTACTTAAATATACTTTGCACGAATGCGCAAATTGATATAAAATACTTCATCTTTTGATATCTGCTTCGAGGATAGTCGCCGAGCTACTGAGATGTTTTATTAACACCGTATTTTATTTTATTATGGTTGAGAAAATAGTGATAAGGAAATCGATAAGAAAATCTTGTGAGAAATTGTTATTTATAGAGCTACTAAGTAGATTAAAAACCGGCCAAGGTCGGACTCGCACACGAAGAGTTCCGTATATACCACCGTACAATATTAGGAAAACACGCCGAAAAAACATGTTTCTTGTATGGGGACCCCCTATAATTTTAGGGTTTAGGGTTCCGTTTGGCACCCTTCGGGTACGGAACCCTAAAATATTGTTATTGCTTTATTTTAAAGTAAGTACATTAATAGCCGTACATAATATATTTAAGTACAATTAATTATGAATGAATTCGATTTTCCTCATATTTAATCTATACTTATAATATCAAAAATAATAAAGCAATTACTTACCTGATTCCTATAATAACATTCAAAGAATAAATGTGTTAAACAATAACGATAACAGTATCCCGATGTAATATTTAATTAAAAAGGATGTTGGGATATTTACTCTAATGAAAACATTTTATTTGTAGACCTTTTACACTCAAAGAAAATTATCCTAACTAATTATTATAAATGCGAAAGCGAGTTTGTTTGTTATGTTACGCTTTCACACTCAAACTCAAACTCAAAACATTTATTTCAATTAAACAATTTACAGGCGCTTTTGAATTGTCAAGGAGTCGGTCAGTCAGAAATATGAAGCTGGTTGCTCATTCCAAAGCGTAGTAGGTACCTATGGAGAAGAACGGGCAAGAAACTACACGGACACTTTTTTAAATAAAATAAAATTGTTATAAAATATTGGTTACATCATTCATGTTGAAATTATGCATGTGAGAACAATGTAGATTTCAAAGATTCAAAATTTAAAATAAATTAGAAAAAGCCAAAAAGACTGAATAGAACTAAAACGGCTGAACAGATTTGAATGAAATTTGGCACATGGGTAGACCATGAATTGGATTAGGACATCATACTTTTTATCCCGATATTTCCAAGAGATCAAGACGTATGCGGGTGAAACCGCGGGGCGCAGCTAGTACTCTCTTTACTTCAAGATACTCGAGGATTGGGGATATTGGATACTTAGCACAATATTATAGTGACAGTTGTAAATACAGGGTGAATTTTCATAGACGGAAAAGTTGTACGAGGAAATTGATTGATCTATTCTCATTAGAAATGAAAAACGACTGAATGACTTTTATATGCTTGGTTTGTCATTAGTTTCCAACAATTTCCAAGCTCGTGACTTAAAAAAAGTACCTTTAAAAAACATCAGGTTTAAAGGTAAAAAGGCAGTCGCCTACATGAGAACGATGCTTCTTAAATAATTATAAATCTAATAATATATAATATAAGTACTAAGGTACTTAGTACTTATATTATATACGTGTTTCCCTAAATTATAAAATTTCTCGTATCTGTCTGTCTGTTTGTTCGTTAAAAACTCTTACCGCGTATTCAATTCACTCTCTTTTAAAGCCCCCACAGACAGGCGAGGCGCAACTCTGGTCGAACAATTTCTATGAAAACTTAACGGAGATTGTTCTATTGGTGTTGCGTTGCGCCGCCTTTAATTCATAGAAATGTTCTTTGGGTAGGTTTTAGAAGAGGTCGTATGAAAGCATGCGATGCCAGCTAGTTATAAAAAACAATCGGAGTATTTCTAAGTCTCAGTGGATTGTCTCCTTCGAGTGGCGGTCATTCTGTGGCCGACTGGCGGGTCGTGACTAGAAGGTCAATCAGCTTGAAGATATAAGCGATGCTTCTTATATAACTGTACTTCCTTCACTGTAATTATACTACGACTTCTGCCATTTGCGAGTTAATGTAAGGATTCCTTGTTTAGTATTTACTTTAATGGAAATATGAATGTTCTTGATTAATTTTGTTGTTATTTCCTTGATTGGACGTTATCTTGAATAATTTTATTTGCTCGTGATATTGTCTCGTATCATTGCCTGGACCCTTTCAAATAACGGCTTGTGCAGACCGGCGTGGCAGGCAGCGCGACCCTTATCGCGGCCGCGATATCGCGCCGGTGTGTATGAGCCTTAAGTCTGTCTGCCCTATCGTCATTGATAAAGGCTGACTAACAGTCACCTGGGTCTATTCTGTAAAAAAATCACCTTGAAAACTTAGGTGAAGTGAGCTGTCATTCCAACTGATGCTTGAAATTTGACTTTATTGACAGCTCACTTCAATTAAGTTTTCATGGTGAGCTTTTAACCATTCCCTTAAATAAACTGAAGTAATTCTTAAGCTATCAAATAGATTATGTACGCTACGCAGCGCAAAAATAAACTACTTATATATGTCTTTTGTTTTAGCATTAACTGCCGAGTCTATGCCCTTTACCAAAGTGTGTGATCAAATCTAAGTGAGCGTAGACAATTTTACATAAAATTGACTTTCAAATATACCATCCTAAAAACATCCTTGAAATTCGAAGGTAAGTATAAAGCCGTGACGCTTCTTAACGCTAAAGGCCAGGGAATCTTTGAAACAGCACCAATTTTTAGGGTATTTTTTTCTACTGGAAATAGGATTCTTGTCCTGGCAGTCACAAATCTGAGAGGCAACTTAGAAATTCATATAAGGTTGGAAGAGGAGTGGGAAGAAATGGAGCTGTAGGGTGTGGATTTAAAGCTCCCGCAGACAAGTGCGACGCGACTGGTGGAACAATTTCTATGAAGACTTGAGGGAAATTGTTCTGCCGGTGTCGCGTCGCGCCTGTCTGTCTGCGGGAGCCTTTAGAACTCTGGCAGTTTCGGTGTAAGTATATAATAAAGACCAGGTATTCTATCTTTTTATCTGTCTTACTACCAGCCCCCCGCCCTTTTGACCGGGCTGAGAGATTAAATAGGGACCAATTTAGGGTCAGGAGAAATCTACTGGAAATATGCTAAAGGTGAAAATATCGCGTTATCCATTAAAGGAATCTTAACTTCTCTAACACCTAGTTTATATTAATATTTTTTATTTGGCCACAAGGTTCGTTGCGTTTCGTTACATGCTTGAGTTACTTGCGTTCCGTGAACGATGTTACGTTAATTCAAGTGTTTTTCTTATCTTCCATCGTAATAAAAACTTTACAGCCCACGTGGCTTCAAGTGGTGCTAATTTTGGGCTTCTTGGAACCAATAATAATATATTAAAAATTTAAAACGTTTAGAGATATTTGCCTTTTTCGAAGAAGTACTTGTATAAAAATATATATTTTGATTCAGAAAACGGAGGAAAGGTTAAATAAAAGTTATTCATTAAACAAAATTAAGGAAATAAATGTCGAATGTTTTTTGAAAACACCGGGTGTCTTATATCTGACGCTTTCAAAGTAATTCCAAGCAATTTGTCTTCGCATTTCGCTACTCCATTAGCAATGTCGTCTCCCAACTCGTGGTCTGTCGTTAAAATATCAATCATTAAATGTTTGCGTCTACATTTATCATAATGACTACGACTACGAACGAAATTTCAGACCTGCTCAAGAATTTATTCTACCATGCCCGCGTATAACTTTTTACTGGCTTTTAGTTTTTGAAAAAAATAAAATAAAAATGGGTACTCTTGAGGCGGAGAGGATCTCGTGCCTAAGTAATAACAGCCGCACGGGTTGATTCATCAGGTTAAGCTGCGCTTGCCGGGGTTGGTCCGTGGATGGATGACCATCTTTACATAACGAGACTCCTCCGTGCTTCGGAATTTCGGAAAGCACGTTAAGCCGTTGATCCCGGCTGTCATTCGTGGATCTTTGACAGTCGTTACGAGTCGTCAGAAGCCCGAAAGTCTGACAACCAGTCTTACCAAGGGGTATCGTATTACCCAGTTACTGGGTTGTGGAGGTCAGATAGGCAGTTGCTCCATGAAAAATACTGGTATTCAGCTGCATCCGGTTAGACTGGAAGCCGACCCCAACATGATTGGGAAAAGGCTACGCAGAATGGGTACTCTTGAGGCGCACTCTGTGCTCTTTCTGAACAGTGAACGAAACTGAAACGTCACGCTCGGGTCGGTGATGCTGAATTGGGGGCCATACTCGACTCCAGCCGGTCGGTGACGCCGGATCGCCTATACTCGTCTTCAGTCGTAAGTTTTCACTTCTATCGCACGTGTGGTAATGGTCATAGCACAAAAGACTTTTTTTTTAAGTTTGTGAATAAGCAAACACATGCAATCATTCGTCCGCTCGTGTTAGAGGGATGTTTTTCAACACGCTTGCCCGGCTTTGACACGTGTTGCGATGAAACTGTGACATGTTATGAAAGTGGAATATCTCGCCCGTCCGCAGGGCTACCCCGCATCGTTTCCCGCCGTGTCGCGAGCTTTCCTGCTTGTGACACCCCTGATAATAACAATCTCGTTTTGTTATTCGGTTCATACGGGCAGGTTGGAATTTTAATACGCTGTGTTGAACTAGAAATGGAGGATTTGTTATTAATTAATGTTATTATTCTCTTTAATCCCGAAATTGCTTTGTCAAGCTCAGGCACGAATGATGTTTAGGTCGTAATAACTGCTTTAAAATTGTGTTACTTATTTAATTACATTATGTAGATTTTTTGTTTCAGTGTGCAAATAAAGTTTTATGACAGCGTTTTTTGTGAGTTTATTTTACAGTAACGTAGACTAGAGAAAATTTAACGTTCCGCCATGATAGCCGAAACTAATAAAACTGCGGGTGTCTTATGGTCTCATATTTTACGCGGGCCACCGCGACAGGACAGCCCTGTCATTCTCATACTATTGTTATTAAATTTTATCACACCAAGTTTAAAGCGTTATTCATTGTAGGTAAAGTATTATTATACCTGTTATTTTGGGGTGCGACTTACGCCATTTTATTTTTGAACTTCATTGTTAGTTTTTCATTTTGTACGTATTCATCCTGTATAATGTGTCGGGTACTTGAGTTGACGCCATCTTTGATTTCAACGATAAAATAATCAGTACCTGTCTTTTGATTGTTCAGCCATTTTAATGACCTTGATATTACAACATACTTGTTAAAACAACGTTACTTTCAAGTATGAAGTACATAATAATCAATAATGATACTTGTTTTATCAACTACTGATAGACTAACCTAAAAGATTTTTTAAGTAGTATTAATGTACTCTTAGGCCGCTTGTGCACTACACAGAATTTTACTGTCCAGAGGTGCAATCTTCCGACATTTGCCGGATGATCACGTGGCATTTACTTGAAAACCGAAGCACCGGAACGGAACATTCCGTGTAGTGCACAAACGCCCTTCAGCAGAACAAATAGCAACTGTTGCACTGATGACAACATTATTGATAACAACAGGGCGAATTTCACCTACAAAACTGAACGCGGTCAGCAAATAAACCAAGTTTATGAGCTGTCAGTGTCATAATTTTCTTTGGAATATTGACAGTGACAGCTCTTGAACTCGGTTTAGATGTGCTGATCGCGTTCAGTTTCATTGGTGAAATTAGCACTTAGTTCGAATTTCAACAATCACACTGAACGCGATCAGCACAATCAGTTAATATTCCTCAACAACGAAGACACTGACAGCTCTTGAGTGCATTTTATATTATTATGTGCTCATCGCGTTCAGTTTCATTGGTGAAAATGGCACTTAGTAGTAAACACAGAACACGATTAATGAATGAGTAATTATCTCAGAAGTGTTATTTGCTGATCAATCATTGAAAAATAAACTTTACTCCACAGACTGAGCAAGGAATTCTATTAAACTCTGCGCGACAAACTTCACCGTCTTAACAACTTTGAAGGACTACCTACTTAGTAAAGAGGCATTTTATAAGCTTACTCTTTGCCCCGACCTTAAAATACTCATCCCTAAAGGCTCGTACATACTGGCGCGACAAGTTGCGCGATGCGACACGACACCGGTAATATTGTTTTATCGTGAAGTTGTCTTAGAAATTGTATTGTTAAAGTCGCGTCGCGCCTGTTTGTGGGAGCCTTAATACAGCTTTAACTAAAAATCCTTATTCCGTTTGAAAGTATAATTTTATACTTCGAAAATTCAAAAACAAAGAACAGAATAACGAAATAGGCGAAATAAAACAATACCTAGATATGAAAGCGTATTCCTTTGAAGTCCGAACTCTGCTAAAAAGCGAATTGCAAAACAAATTGAACTAGTTCAGCGGGTCCTACTAACGTTGCTGACCTGAGTTTTTACCTTTCATTCAAAGCAGAGTGCGTCAAAAAAGAAGCTCTTAACACGATCGCAGGAAATAAACCAACAATCGGGTGCGATTCGTCGAAATCTACACAAAAGTAATGGTGTATAAGGTGGGCCGTAGTTTCGCAAGTTTGTATTCGATTTCGCGGTGACTCACAGACCGAATCGAATGTATCGAGCGACCGCGGCACAACTTTCCGCTTTTATTGCCTTCCAGCCACGCTGGAAACCTTAAAAGTAACTTACATTAACTCTAATGTACGTATAACATTCACCCTTGTACGGACTACGGACTTGGCTGGCTACAAATGTTCCCTGTATTTCAATATGGTATTTGAAGGAAATTGTAATGTAAAATTTTCGACGGACTTTATCGAGCAAATCTGGGAAATATGCCGTGAGTCACGTCGCCGGCATAATGGAGGTGTACCGTTCCCAAAACAATGTGATAGTTGTAGTTTATAGTGTATAATAAGACCATTAAAACTTGAGGTGCAATGGTAATATTGCGCAGTGAGAGTAATAACATCAAAAAGGGAATAAAGTTGACCATAAACTACACGACATTTTAAGGCTCATCTCAATACTGTAGTAATAAGTAAGTACTGCCAACTTTAGTGTAGACATGCTTTATTTTTACTTTTTACAACCATAACCACTTAAGAGGGTAAGTTTGAAAATGGAAGGCAAGCCGTGCATGTCTGGTGTACCATAAAACGAACTTACGTGGAAGCAATCGGAACGCTTGTATAATTATTAGTTGCGTCGTCAAAGTTAGGGGTTGTCTGGGTCCTTGAACGCAGCCAATCGGAACACGCCGGTCGCCACCTGCCGTCTTGCCGACAAATTATAGACCTCTTTCGTGTTTAGTTCTTTTGTTAAATATTTGTCCCTTGGGTATGTTGAGGTAAGTAACTAGTTAATATTAGTAGTTACTTTATATGTAGTTACTTGTCTACTTTTTGTAGATTAGGGAGATGTATTTTTTTATAAGGTACTGGAGATTTGTTCTTTGGTTGATTTCGAGTTAGGTAAATAATTATTTCAGTGAAGGAAAAAATAAAAGTGCGTGCGTTGTGAAACTTTACCCGCACGTTTTAATGGCATAAGTACTATTGAGTCAGTTAAAAACTGGAACTACTTAGGTAAACTACCTTCATTTGATTGGATGTCTCCACAGTTTACCAGACAACACATCCAGCGGATGGCGTCGATTTGTACATTGGTAATAACTAGAGACTCACGCAAACGACGCATTGAAGATCACGCAATGCATTTCGGACGACCGACATTTTGAATTTGTTTTTTTAAATAGTGATGGGACATTGACACCACTTACGGTTTTAGTGGAGTTACCAATTTTAATACGGTATTCGAATTACGAATAACAGAAAATAAAAACTTGCAAATTACAATAAGAAAGTACTTACTTACAAATCAAACTAAAGAAACTTCTTAGTTATTAGATTACGTTTGTCGAATACGTTTGTGGGGAAAAAACCTAATTTATACTTTTTACAAACAGAAATTGTGATTGATATCTCAAGTAATTTAGCTGTAGTGTACCTACTAGAAAAACCATTTCAATTGTAATTTTAGCCACATAATACCCGTATTGCTCTAATTCTAATGCGATCAAAAGTTTAAATACCATTTTCCATTTCTTTTTTCGGTTCGTTGGTTTCGGCTCTAGTAAGTACTAAAAAGTCATTTTCAAAATGTTGTTTTGTAATACTTGGTCATTAGAGTAGTGTGAGAATAATTTGAACGTTGCTTTTATCTTTGTTTAAATCTTTTATGGCTACTGTACACAAAGTAAATGTTTGGATTTTATTTTACTTTGTGGGTTTTAGTACTGATTGTCAGTGATTAAGTCTTGGGTTCAGTAAATCTGTTGAAATCTCATGTTAACGTTGTGATTGATTGGCTTTTATATGCCAAGGAAATCCTTTGACACGACATTTTGGCACCATGAACTCATGCGGAATTGGCGGGAACAGTGACATTTAAGTTTGTTCTAAATCCAAAGGTGTTTGGAGAATTACTTAAGTGTTGTCCTTTTAATCGATAGAAACAGACCTTAGTAACTAAGTAGCTAATAATCTTACTTCATATTTGGCCTTGTAACGATTGTACTTATAGGTGAACATTTATAATTTACACCCAAAGATAATGATAGCGTTTAACAGATAGATAACAATGATATTACACAATAATTCGATACTAACTTTGCCGCTGGGTACAACTCGTTAGTTATCTAAACAATGGGCACTTCAAATAAACTATAAAGTTGGTGAATTTGTAGGTAGCCTGTTTTACAACCCAGACTTTAGGCATCTCAATTTTATGTCCTCTATCTTTGCGCAATTGGAACGCTGTGTAGACGTACCTTTAAATAAAAGAGCACATGCACAAAATATAAGGTTGACCATTCACAAAATAAAAAAAACTAATAAGAGACTTTTAGAAATAAAAAACTTAAGCTACTAAGTAATTGCAATTTTATCAAGAGCTGCTTCCGAAATTATCTCCTTTGACACAAATTATGAACATAAATAACTTATGTTTGCTTATCATTTGCGCTCAAAGATCATAAGTAAATTCTGAGAAAAATGCGAGGTCATATGAGTCATTTTTGCTACTATAAAAGTTATTTCTAATTTATCATCAGGTAATATATATATACATACACAGAACAATCATTATTGTTTTAAATATTTATGATGAATCATACTACAATAACGTAACTATTACGCAAACCTTGAAATCTTTACTCGATTTCCAATTCTATAGTTAAGTTGGTAAAGTATAAAATTGCAAATACAAAATCGTGGTTAGTTTATTATGTGAAAAAACCCACAGAAGCGAAACCCACCTGTATTATAAATTGTTCAACAATTGTGTGATCGTATAATTTCTCATAGTATCACAATAATGTAAAATTATAAGAAAAAGTAAATAAGATTCTCAACAGAGAACCTGACGAATGCTTCTAAAGAAACACCACACAAGATCATACTTCAGGGTTGGCAGTTCCGAATTTCTGATTCATGGACTAGCATAAGCCCGCGGATTCGTCTACGTGAATTCCGGAAAATATCCCACTGAAACGTACTACCGGTATTAAAAGTACCCTTTGTGTTAATCCAGGTACCAAAACTATCCGTGTACCAAATTTCACCCAAATCCGTTCAGCCGTTTTTCCGCCAATCCGGAACATACATTCAGACAAACGGACAAAAATTCTAAAAACTATATTTTTCGTCATCAGACTCGTTCCCACACCTCGTAGCAATTAAACATTTTTTCAAAAATATTCAATTTACAGTTTTGACTTCGTTACTATTTTATAATACTTATACTTTTATAAATATAGAAGAATGTTTTAAAACTAGCGAGACGGCCTCTGGTGGCAATTAATGAAACTAATGACTTGAGTCACTCATTCATTGCTTGTCTGAGTAGGTCTTAATTACTGGTTGCGGCCGCTTGTTGACATATTTAGATAAATAATAAGCATGGTGGTAACTAGTACTTAATGCATTATTTATTAAGGCGTTCTAAATAGCTAATTAATTGCATTGAATGGAACAATTTCTCAGGACTATTTGAAGGGTAATTTCGTGTCTGGTGACGTGACAGATATGAGATTAAATGTTGTGCCAGAGACAACTCGTAAAAAGGGTGTGTCAAGATTCGGAAACGTGGAACGTGGAATGTAGGTAAATCAGTTATGATTTAGATTATAACTTGAGCTGACCGTTTGTTAAGCCTCGTGCAGACTGGCGCGACGCGACACCGGTAATTGTGCTACCGTAAGTTTTCTTAGAAATTTTATTGTTAGAGTCGCGTCGCGCCAGTCTGCACGAGACTTTATTGTGTGCAGACAATAGGTTTATTGCTGCGTTTACGTAATTATGTAGGTTCGATCTTCGTCATTGTTTTGCTTTACAGCAGTCTATGACATATTTTTCACTTCAAAATACCGTGTCCATTATTCTGAACATAACTCCCTTACCAACTCAATTAACTCGGTTAATTCTCCGCATAAAAATGTTTTAAGTTTTTTCCAATATCAATTTACTTACTGCCATAAATAAAGCCCGAAATTATCTGTGCCTCATTGTTTTACCAAAAAAAAAAAATTAAAACCTTCCGGCATCGGAAAGACGATGTCATTGAGTTTCCGCCGCTTGTTCCATAATTAATTTAAAACGTCGTTTAAAATCTGGCGGGAAAATAATTTGTTTCGGAGCCAAAATAAGCGGAGGTAGTTTTTATTCAGTGACAGTAGGCGGCGTTATTCTGGCTAGCAACGGACAGTACTAATTGTTCTAGAGAAACGTGAATATCCCAGCTACGAATTTATTTATGCATCATTTTTGTGCGGTTTAAACGACTGTAGCAATCACCATACTGTTCGAAAGTCGTGCCAATGTGTGTAACCGCGTGAAAAATCCTAAAACCCACTTTGTTAGTAAGTTGGCAACCCTGCTACATTTTTATAGCAATGGCCGTCGTCATAGGAGAATGCGTCATGTTCAACACATTCGAAAATCGAACCATCTCGTAACGTATCAGGATATTCAAAATAGTCGTTGTAAAAAAGCACGTTTACGTGTAACCGGAACGGTAAAGTAGCAGCCGTGTTGGTCCCGACGACGCCTAAAACCGGTTATAGCCGGAAAGTGGAGCGTTGCCCTCATTCTCTTGAAGTGTGGTTACGATTTGATTTCTTGTTGAGTTTATGTTCAATGCCTGATTGAAATACTGTTATAAACTTATAATCGATCTTGGTACGTAAACCTGTATTGATTAATGCAATTCATCATTAATAACGGCTATTAAATTGTAAAAAATATTTAAAACTCAAACATAATTCTTTAGAAGTTAGAAAAGAACTTGGTTATATTGTTAAACACTTATTAAGTGCTTACCTATTACTTTTTATACCGTAAACAGCTCATTGTTGGCTGAAACCCTGAGGTTAACTAGTGAAACGTTTTTCAAAGTACTTGAGTAGTGAGTTTTTTTACCATTTTGTTACAATGTTAACAGAAGCGATGTCTGATTATAAACGCTTTCTCTATTTCATAACGAAATAATTATTAACTGTTATTTTATTTTTATTAACAGATTAAGTTATAACTTGCGTAACTTATTTTAGTTAATAAGTTACTTACACGCGAAATAAAATTATACACTGACATTTTGTTGTTTTAGAAATAACGCAATTATTTTAAGGTAGCCATTTTGATATTCGATACTGTAAGTTGGGCGTGGGCACAATTTAAATAGTCTAGGAAAATATTCTTGATTGTGTTGTGGATCACAATCATTAAAAAATGTAGCACAGTGTGGATACAATTTTCTTACTAGGTAACATTTTGTACAGAAAATAAAATTCCAATTTAGAACAGTTAGCATCAAGAAAGAAAAAAAAAACTGAAAAATGTCGCCATGAATGTAGTTGAATTTAAGTTATCGCAGGACGCAACGCTTTGCGAAAAGTTCTGAATAATCAGCAAAGAGGATTTTGAATATGTTTAAACTGCTTGTTTTGCGAAAAAGCGGAGATTATGAAATGCAATTGTAAAATTCGCTGAATATCCCATTTTGTTTTACATGTTTGTGTTATTTCCATTTATGAATTTCTGGATAAACCAGTATATATATTTGTTGGTTATATTTGACTTTAACGGGGCCATATTGGTTGGTGGATTCTGCTATTCATTTCTTCTATTTCCTCAACTCATTATTGGTTAAATGATACATCCTCATGGCATCCCATCTTTCAACCAGTCAATAGACGCAACTTATTGCAGTACACTGCTGGGCATATGCCTGTCCCCAAGCTGCTCCACAGCCCACAAGTCCACAACACAAAATTTCACAAGAAAAATCCGACCGATCGAAGGAGGACAGCCTCCTTCGATCGGTCGGATTTTTCTAATGGTCTTATAGGTGTTGCCCTGTTTTTCATCTCATGCCTAACTAAGAACAGTTCCGCTGATAATTTCCTCAGTAGGCAAATTCTTGACACAAACATGCCGTGCCATGCCATGCATGCATTTGCATACTACAGAATCTATAGATAATATGGCACAAAGAGCGGTCACAAGGTAGGATACCATTTCTGCATGTAGCCTTATCTTGTTGACTCCGTAGAAGTATTGATGACACACATTCCGCATTGCACGGCCATCTTCGCGCTTCCCTATAGTCTAGTTAAGCCTCGTGCAGACTGGCGCGACGCGATACCGGTAATTGTTCTACCGTGAACTTTCGCGCTTCGTCGCGCCTGTCTGTACAAGGCTTTAAAGCACTGTTATTTATTCTGAGCCTTAAGGGATTATCTCTACAAGAGTCTCGCCACAATAGCTGGGGAGTAAAGAACAGTTTAAGTCGGCTATAGTTTGGCTCGTCTTAGTTGTGACAAAGGCAATCCCTGAACAGGCGCGTGATATGTCGCGTCCCGAATCTGCGGCTTCATGATGAGATTCGCGACTGTTTAGGATAGTTCGTGACTTCATGGTTGTAAAATGTACTAGAAGACTAGATACCGTAAAGACGCGTCGCGCCTGTTTGTAACGGGCCTAATGCGATCTCATCGCACATGGTAATTTCAGTTCTGATACTTTGATAGAATCGTCCTATCTTTGTATCGCTCACAGTAAGTAGTAAGTAGTTAAAATTGATAAAGAATAACAACATAAGTCCTGCCTCGGATAGTACACGGAAGCAATATTATACCATAAAAATATATAGCGTGGGTACTTAATCTCAATTAATACATTCCCTCAGATAGCTCGTAAATCCCTACAAAGGGTAGAATTATCTACCACAAAGCAAGTATTTTCTTATGATAATAATTAATTAATTATATTTATCGTCTATTTGTTTGTCCTTTATTCCGGTTAAGCAAACAATGAACATTTGGAAATAAATATCGTGTGCCCTTTTGTTGTTTATCCTGTTGATATGTTTTTAACCGCACCTCCTGCTAAGTTCTGTTATTGTACTCCGGATTTCAATTATTCATAGGATGTAATTCACTGATCGGCTATTATGGATTCAAAAGGTTGGCTTGGCCGCATGTTTTTTTTCATTTAATTGTTTGGTTTTCTTATACATATATGAGATGTCGCTTTTAGATCTTTTCAGAATTTGTTTCTTTTTAATAGCAATTGCTTTTGATTCTTGTAAAGATATCTCATTCGGTTTAATTCTAGGAACCGTTAATTAACAATGAGCTTGTCTTAATTGCTTGGACTGTAGATTTAACTTCTTGCAAATGTAAGAGAAAAAAACATAGGTATATTTATTTCACTCACTCTCAATTATCGTAATTACCTTCAATAATTTTGGTTTTTCAATACAATTTCTCAAAAAAATACCGAAAATATTTACAGACAGCGCCTCGCTAACAATGTCATTTATGCGCCAAACCATACTTTAGCACTGTAGCTTTTTATTTTGCCCTTTTATTGACAATCGAATGTAATTTATTAAGGCTCCCTCAGACAGGCGCGACGCGACCCTAGTAAAACAATTACTATGAAAACTTCATTACTAGAATCGCGTCGCGCTGGCGCGAAACGACTGTCTGCGGGAGCCTTAATATTAAATGAAGTTATGCAGAAGTCAGACAAAGCTACCCTCTTCAGCTATTTAAGTATTTACATAACACCTTTCAACATTCATCCTCAATCCAGCAATGACGCAGGTTCGCAGAAATACCTAATATTAATACTCTTGAACCGGCTGCTCCAATAAAAAGGGGATAAAATTTGAGGATTTACGAAGAGAGTTTTATTTAGAAATGCCCTTATCACTGCGGCCAGGCTTATGACGCGAAATAAGTATTTTTATAATAAAGGCTCGTTCACACCGGCGCGACTTGTCGCGCGACGCGACTTTAACAATACAATTTCTAATAAAACTTCACGATTGAACAATTGCTGGTGTCGCGTCGCGCGACAAGTCGCGCCGGTGTGAACGAGCCTTAAACCCTGGCAAAAGTTATACCGTTATCTATTGGCTACAGAAAAAAAAGATATGACTTTTTAATCTCGCAGGCTGGGCTGTTTTGATTAAATTATGAAGAAGCTAATATTACTGCGAAGAATGTTCTTCAAGATAATGTATCTTCATTATTTTTTGTCTTTTTATGTTCTAGCAGATTTTGAAACATTTAAGAAATAATTGCAAATTGCGATATAAATTCACTTCGTAAACTAAAAAATAATAATTAAGAAATTAGTGATATTAGTATCTTCAAAAGAATGCTGAAATAAAATAATAATTCAGTTTGGGTATTCTCTCTGGTAATATATAATATATAATAATATAATAACTTAAAGATGATGTAGTATTTAATAGCTCCATTTTCCCCTCCTCCCAAGCCATCATATTTCTGTGTAGTCCATACGCTATAACTCTGCCCACCCTATATCCTGTTCGGTCATATTTATTACGGCGCGGTATATTAAACGCCATCTTTAAAAGTTGACTGCTTTAAGCCCCCGTTCCAAGGGATATTGCCCAATTTTACGCTTCCATATTTGGCTAAGAGCTCGTTCGGATGAGGCGTATCGCGCGCGGTAAAACTCCGAGTAAGGATCCGGGGAAGTCTGAACAATACAAGTCATACAAGTACACAAATAATGTACTAATTGAAAACTCCCTTGGATGTATATGACACAAAAGTTAAAAGGGGAAAACCATTTATGTTGCAAATAGACCTTTAATTCGGTATTGAGTTTGATTGATCTTGATTTTTGATTGAGAGAGACATGAGAATGTTATGTCGCGATAACGCGCGAGTTCGTGTCGCGTAAACGCGTCATCTGGATAGGGTCTTAGCGGTAAGTAGGAGTAAAAAGTGGGGCCAGCACATAAGTCACTATTATTGATTACATTTACGGCTAGTAAACAACTTTACTGTGGCTCGCTTATGACGGAAGCGCGTTTGCATTGTCTCTAAACAATAAGTAATAAACATGTCTAATATAATTAATATTTTACATATTAAGTAGGCATGTGTAATATTATGTTTATTATAAACTCGATTCATTGAGTGATTCACTGTTGTTTATTCTATTTACGCATAAAATTATAATTATGAGATTATTTCCAATTATAATAGAAAATGTGGTTAAAACCTTTCAATAGTTACTGCTTTCTAGTATATTACGAGACCACAAAGTTTTATTATTTTAGTTGTGAAATTATAATATAGGGTTTTACCGACCCTCCGATTACAGAATATCCCACCATTTTACAGTTATTCATTTATTATTGATTAAATTGTAATTCAGGACCAACAACCTAATTGCGTAACGCACTTCCGCACAGAGAGTTTTGAAGGATATAGTTAATCCATTGCTTCATAGATGCGAAAAATTCTTCTGCTGAACAACGTAAAATAACGCCATGGACGTAGGTGAAGTGTCAAAATGAAACCCATTGCTATGAACTGTCATTTGACACGTGTGTTACGCAATACGGTGACCCCCCAAACTTAGCGTTAACCTGTATCTTGTACAAACAAATGAGAAAATATGACAGGACAATAATTTTAGTTTGCAATACAATATACAGTAACACACTAATTGATCTGATATCAACATAAGTGCAGTGGCATGATTATACCTAGTATCAATTTTGTTTATAGTCACAGTGTTTGTTCTATGAATTAGGGTTCCTTGATTGCCCATGGCTGGCTACATCCAACAGACGTCGACAAATAGCGACTTATTGCTAGACATAGATCTCAATACTCAATATATGTATTGTATTTCACAAATGTTAACTTAGGTGGTAAATACAAAGATACGAAAATGATCAAAGGTTGTCTTAGGAAGTGTCAAACTTAACATCCAAAAAAGAGATGGTGTTATTACTACATTTCTCTCTCTCATAACGGACAGCCATTTCAGGGGTGAGCCAACTGCTTTAAGCCTCGTGCAGACTGGCGCGACGCGACTCTAACTAAACAATTTCTATAAAAACCTCACGGTAGATAAAATACCGGCGTCGCGTCGCTCTGTCACCTCGCGCCAATCTGCACGAGGCTCTACATCTGCCGACAAGTTCCACGAATCGTCCGACACTCCTCTTCTTCACACGTCATTATTTCCATTCCGTTAAGTTACCAAATGTTGTTTGCCGTATCGTCGTGAATTCGTGACCCGTAAGACAATGGAACCCAACTGGAACGGTGATAAAAGTGAGTCGGCCTTATCTTCGTTTTTATGGTGCATTGCGTCGTGGGCCCCGTCAGTAAGTGTGGGTGTGCTATACGACCGTAGTTTACTTTGTTAGTGTTACTGAAGTAGGTAGGTACTGGACTGGTAGGTACGTACTAAGTATAAGTACCTACATACATGAATCATGTTTTGGTCTGGATTGGGCAATGTTGCCTTGGGGTGAATTAACAACTTATTTTTAAAAACCTTCGTTGGAACTCCCCAACGAAGGTTTTTAGGAAAATCACTAGGTGTTCCTCCCAAAATGGACATCATATGTATTAAGGTTATAGGTTGAAGACAGTTACATTGGCTGAATATTGCATAAGCTGTAAAAACTTCATGTATGACCACAAGGTTTTCTTTAGTGATATGTTCATTAGGTATGATTCAAGACAAAAGAACTGCATGTTTATGTAATGTTTAATGACTAGTCATCGTAACAAAATTAAATAATAATAATAAATAAATATATAATAAAATTGTAAGTAATTAAAATAGTAACTTGACATCAATTTGTGGCATTGTGTTCGACATCAATTAAGTTATTAAGTAACAGATAATATAGTTAATTAAAACACTATAAAATCCAGTACTTCTTACGGTAATGGCTTCTGTTTGACCATCAACCATTATAGGGACATTAATTTCGAACATTGTAAAATGCAGTACCTATTAGTTTTAGGGTTCCGTACCGTGAGTTCCGTATTAAGCCTCCGCTGTCCGGCTGTCTGTCAGCGGGTTGTATCTCATGAACATCAATAGGTAGACAGTTGAAATTTTCACAGATTGTGTAGTTATATTGCCGGTATAACAACAAATAATAAAAATAAAATAAAGTTAAAAATTAAAGTGGGTCCCCATACAAGAAACGCGTTTTTTCTGGTAAATATTATACGGCGGTATGGAACCATTGATGTGCGAGCCCGACCCGCAAAAAAAAAATCACCCGGTATTAAGGCTTCCGCAGACAGGCGCGACACGACTCTGATGGAACAATTTCTATGAAAACGAATTGGACATTGTTCTACCGGTGTCGCGTTGCGACTGTCTGCACGAGCCTTTAGTCTGCAAATTATCATCTCCCACCCAATATGGTCAAATAGAACTGTTACAACAAAATACATGTCCCATGTATTGTCAAATAATAAATCGCTTAGTTTCAACATAATTTACGACTTCTAGACAGGATGCGAGCACAAAAAATGATATGTTTTGCATATAAATGTGCCTCCTCAGACGTACCCTGTAGCTGAGTAGATTGGTAGGTACATACTTTCACGTAGGTACGACGAAACCTATAATATCCTGTCAGGTTTTTTATAAAAATGACCTGCTATCAGACTGGAATTTGGCTTCGAATTACTGTTCAAGATGTGTTTTGGAACAGTATTTCAGTCTTTCCTTGTGGATTATAGATGTGACCGATATTTAGTTGAGGAACTTGAATTCAGTAATTATCAGGTTAACAGAGATTAGGAGGGAGAATGTGAAGGTAGTACACGCCCTAGAAGGACATATAATAGTGATCTTATTCGTGATGTTATTCAGAAAGGTCCTGGTCAGATGCGTAGTACTCTCAACTGGCGTGCGTGTATGACCAGATGTATGAACGTAAACGAAGTAGGAGTATGTAAGCATCGTACCTGGTGACGTTCTGGAGGAGGAGCTCTGCCCAACCCAATGGAAAGAAGGAGTGAGTTTATGTATGTATGTTATGTGGGAGGGAAAATACCCTATTAGTTTACAATATTGCCTCGTGTGAAGACCTCGATAAACTCTCAATAACTATTTGATCCAAGACATAGAAGACATTACTAAAAGAAAAAAAACTCGTGAATTATCCATTAAGTGTTAGCAAATGCCCGAGGATTAATCAAATTGATGTGTTAACTTGTATAAAACTATGTCGTTCACAGCTGCATACAGATTATGTTGTCGTAACGACATAGATTGATTATACACTAGCTTAGTTAAATAAAAATACGATAAATTATGTAACGACCTCTTTGTTTGAACGATAGAATGATAATTAAGTTGTTAAGGTAGGTAATTGCAGGCAATAATTAACTTGTTTTGTGTCAAGAGAAAGATTAAGGACTATGTAAAACCAATGAGTGCAGCGGCGGCCATAGAGTATTAATTAAAAAAATATGATTATGTGTCATTAGATTAGTAAGAAGAGCAAGGTGTTCCAGTATTTCAGTATTAGAATAGGCCTTTAAAATACAATAGACGTAGATATATATTTAGTAACCTATTCCGCGTCACTATAGCTAGCCAAAGATTGGCAAAACCCATAGTCGGCCCATCACTACTATTTAGTTTGTTAGAAAAATAACTTTTTTTATTTCAATGTTAGGATTTATTTGATAGTTCCTAAATACTGCTACGCATTAATATTGCCAGTTTTTTCATTTATTGTTGTATTATCGTCTCCACATAGTATATTTTTTCTGCTTTTATTCTGACATCATTTAAGTATTTGAACAAACAAGAAAACCTCTCTGTACATTATACAACCCGTTCTGAGTGTCGCTGCCCCAATTAAAACAGAGCCTTCTTTCACCACAGCGGTTAGCATCCCTGCCATTTCACGGCTGCACTCCATAAACCCTCACGTACCTGAAAAAGGGGTTACAACGGCCCTTCATTACTGCCGAGTACCTTCGTTAAACCCTGAACATAAATCACGATTCTTTAACAAACATGAAAATCTCATCGCTTTCATTACTTAGTACTACGAAGCTGGCGAAACAGAGTACTGTTTCCACTGTCAATTAGGCAAATTAAATGTACGGAACCATGTTGGTTGGTAGGGAGAAATTAATATCACTTTCGCACTGTCAATTTAGTGTCGAATGAGCCTTACGTGCAAGCCAAAAATATGAGGTGTTGTTCCAAGCTTTTATTTATTGCCTCCTATTAGACGATGTGCGTCGAAAAATCTACTACAATTCTGGTCGGGCATTTTTGGTGAATATTTTTTGGTTGGTATCAAACATGTGGATCCTTTGTCCTTTATGTTAGACAATGAAATCAAATCTTTTAAAATACGTGTGAGTAATAGCTGAAGTGCTACTAGACTCTTTATTTTGGAGACCTCAGAAAATTGTTTGTATTTTTATCGTCCGTTATCTTATTTATCCACTATTATCATCAACAAAACAAAACACTGGCGAACTGACAGATTTTTATGCCCCATTTACACGGTGGAAGTTTCTTGCCTGTGGCAAAATTAAAGCAACAAATGTCTTGAATTTTGTATTGTTGCTTCAACTTGTAAATCAGGATTAAGAAAGACAAAGCTTAAAGTTCCTTCAACTTCAACATTAGAAACCATCTTATTTTAATTAACGCGGGTAGTTTCACAAAAGAAACGACGGACTTAGAAACTGATGACCAAAGTTTATGCGAAAAACTAAAGCGTGTCTCAAATTGATTGTCCGGAAAATTGGTGCTTAAAGCAGAAACTATTCGAAGTAACGAAGTGCAACCAATATTTTGTGAAACTAGCGTAGTTTTGAGGACGTGGAATCTGACAAAAGATCATCTATCTTTTTAACTGGTTTCAATTTCATGTGATATCTTTCGGGGAGTGAAAGAGGGGTGGGGGGAGATGGTAATGATTTGGTATCCCTTGCTAAGTCAAGTTCATTCCCATAAAATATAGTTCTTGCTAGTTTATTGTTGAAAAGTGGATCATGGAAGCTTATGACCACCTTTCGACAAATAGAGGTTATTTTTAAACCTCACGACATGTCACCAACCTTCAGGCAATTTTCCTAGATATTTTTATTTATTGAAATAGCCGAATAAAGGTCAACGAACGAGGTATATAACACCTTGAATTCGTTTAAACAAACAGTATGCCACCAAGTGTGAGAACGAGGTCATAATAAAAATGTTCCTGCGCAAACTATTATATATTCCAGTTTTTTTGAAGCATTATTTGCTTTACTGAAAAAAATACCTGTATTTTTAACGCGCTGAATACATTCAATGAACACGTAACACAAAACTCGGTTTTCTGTTATCGCATGAAATACTTTATAAACTGTTCTCACCTAGATAACTCGGAAATTGTTACACGTTTGATTGTTGCACAGTGTAACAATTACAGCATGTCGAGTGATTGTTACTGCATTTTAACTCAGCCGGTTTATTCTGTAAAAATTTACCCGTGAAATCTTAGGTGAAGTGAGCTTGGAGTGAGCTGTCATTCTACCTAACGCTATTGACACTTCACCAAAGTTTTCACGGTGAGATATTAGTATATATTAACGGTCACGAGTTGAAACTATGTACATTTTATAATAGTCTTAATATTTTCTTATTGACGTTGATTAAACCTTAACACGCAACGTCTCGATAACCGTAGTTGAACCCATCAATTAATACGGTGGCAACTATGATGGACAACTTAAGAGCAGTAAATGCGATATTTCCATTATCTGGTTTCAACAAGGCTCGCACTAGCAGCTCTAGATAGTTCCCTAGATACCTTCTCCAGCTAATTCGCCCACTGTATAAGACCAGCACGTACGAGGTCGTATCATGATGAATTGGTCTCAGGGATATTACGATTTTCGTCCTTTTAATAAAAACGGTCCTATTTGTTCTTCGGACCTTATCAGTATTCCTTCCTTATTTCTTGATGATTAAAAAGAAACTTACTTTTTGCAATAATACTCCTGTCATTACTTTTTAGTCGTCTTTGTTCTTGAAAGTATTCTTCCTACTCTCTACTGAACATAATTAAATATGCAGTTGAAATTACAATTTATGTTTTCGAGAGGAAATGTCAAGTTTGATGTAGGTCCTCGAACAAATTACTAACAAACTTTCATAAAAGTCAGAACAAATTTTACAACAAAATCTTTGAAGCGAATACATAAAAGAGTTTGTTAATGCATAAAAGTATGAGTTATTTGAGAGCAAAATTTTCTTTTGTACATGTTTTAAGGGAGGACGCAACACTCCCGAGTCGTAACAAAGTTTTTAGAAAAGTTCACAACTTGTTATGCAACATCATCTTGTTTAAAGTTTGTTACTCAGATGTACGATAGTTGTTCAGGTGGCATTATAGACTGCTTGAATAATGAAGTACGCTTAACATTGTTATAATATGGTAGGAAGACGGTCCTAAATTATCGACCACTTATTAGAGGTAACTCAATCGCCCGCGGCAACGAAATCGATAGTCCACCACTAACTCGCACCGCCCTCAAACCGATATCGATAGTTGCTGGTATGTTCCTACAGTATTGCACGGCACCTCCATGATAGGCATCGGTAAACAGGTATATTTTCTAACTTTCTGCAACAACATTGGGTATCGATAAGATCATTATTTTCTTGTGCACATCCGATGTTTCTCAATTTAAAATCTCGCCTTCCAGTACACTATTTGAAACAGCATCTGGATTACAATTAAGTAGGTGGGTTACAATCTAATAAGGAATCTTTAGTTTCCAATCCAATTTGCTGTATTCCCTTGCGTGTCTTAGGGGGAAGCGATTTATTTTGATTATAGCTGTTCCAACGGTAGAAAACAAGCTATAAATTAACAGCGACGACTTAATTAGTCCGCGTGTTCCCAATACCATTAGTGGTACACGATGACAGGTCCCTGATTCGAAAAAGAAATTGATGTAATATCTGGGAGGGCGTTGCCGAGATTAATGTTGCTTTGACAAATTGGCTATGGGAGAAATTGAGGGGATTTTAAATATTCTGACGCGGCAAGGTGATGCCATCCTTACTTACACGGGGAAAATTTCCATATTATCAGATTTTGCACACACCTCATCCTTTTATCATATCATAACTGCTCTCATGTCAGCGACAGAGCTCTTTCAAGGATAAAGTTCAAAATGGCATACGCCATTTTTGCTTAAGCTGCCAATGAGAAACTGGTGGGACTTCGCAGGAGGCTTAAGACTACTTAACATCACTTAACGCATTTACTTACGGAATTTCGAGCATACATTGAGCTGCCAAAAATTACTTATGATATAACAAGCTTTAACAGGATTAAAATTTACTGCGTGACAACTTTATTAACTTAAATTGAAATGTAGGCCTGTTTCATTTACCTTCTTTGTCGCTCGTTAAAATATTTATTCAGGCGCCGATGAATTTGAGAATTTCGGGAAATATTTGCATTATAATTAAGAATAACTAGAAACAAGAGATAACGGTATCATAAACTGTGATAAAGCCAAGGCTACAAGAGTTCATCGACTTAAAAACAACCAAACACAGTAAACGTCAGTCATCTTCCAAGACATTGGACTATTGTCCTCAATTTGGCACCACCCCTAAGATCGTTAATTGTAGGAAGTTATGGGAGATTCAAGCCGTGAACATGTACAAGCTGTTAGCTTGTTATGTATGTAAGGAAATGCGTTATAGGGAATTACACTAAGCCTTCTAGCATAACCCACCCAGAAGGAGCCACATGAACAATTTTAAGTTGCGGTATCTGCCCAATTCGAAATTCGGGAGCGAAATTGCGTTGAAGATGAAATGCACATACACCTCCAATCCAATGTTCTTCGCACTTTGCTTTGATATTACGAATGGGAGCAGTTGCCTCGTGAATTTCGGGTTTTCGGAATCCCGGAGAGCTTCGTCTGCACAATGTTTATTCGGAGCGGATACATACGTTCATGTAAGATATTCAATACAGGAAAAGTCGGGATCGCAAGAATTACGATCGTCCCTTCCTGGTGCGACTGCATGTAAGATTCTTATTGATTTCCTCAATATTTTACTGGGTATTTTATTTTGGTACATAATGTAAGCTTTCAAGTGGAAACTGGGGAGTGTTAGTCCTCATACTTCTTTTTTGGCGCCTCCTAGTGAGTGCGGGCTATCATTGTAGATAATAAATTCATGTTTATGTCTCGCCAAACGACACAAATCTTCCATCTGGGCAATGAAATCTACTTATAAATGCGCTGTTAACACTTCCTTGTCTCGGAGGTTTGTCTTTTCTTGAACTTTTTGTTTTTCGCCATTCAAGTTCTTTATTTAATTATTCATGTACAGTTTGAGCTTTTCGTCCAATTTTGGAACACCAGTTTTCGTTATCTTTGTTCATTTAATTTGAGCTGAATTTCTTTTCGGCTTCTTCTCGCCAAGGGACATTTCAGCATGTTATTTTTGGATTATCATTAGGGCAGCCAAAAGAGTCTTTGTAAACATTTTTTGAGTCTCCAAGACTTGTTGCTTCATCTCCATTCTACGGCAGTTAGCAAGTTATGCGAACGTAAATGCCTTTGCGTGAAACGGTTCCTAAGCACGCGAGATTTCACTGGCTGTTACCTTAATTAGACCTCTGTGTAGTTAACTACCGTGAAAAGCCGTGATAATTGCTGGCAGGGGACGCACTATTGGTATTAAGATAATTTTCCTAATACTGTTAGTGTTAAACTTTCTGAATAAGCTTTATGGCTTACATTTAGCAGTCTGCTTGAATCACGGGGAATAATATCCGACTACTATATGTTTGTCTAACGACTATTATATTTAATAGATGAGGCTTGACGTTGTTTTGAGTCATATAATAAATATAATATGGCAACCAGGTCGGTGAATATTCCCAGTCGGTTATTTATGCAAAGGTGCACCTGTGTCCCCCACATTTCGCCAATTACCAGTCAATTCCAATTGGTTTTGTGTACGACTTAGAAAAAAATCACCGTATTCAGATGAGGGCGTGCCAAAAATCAAATGTGATTGTAAATTTTCAAAGACGACAATACAACAATAAATGAAAACATGGCCAATATTAATGCATAGGAGTATTTAGGAACTATCAAATCAATCCTAACATTGAAATAAAAAAAGTGATTTTTCTAACAAACTAAATAGTAGTGATGGGCCGATTATGATTATGGGTTTTGCAAATCTTTTACTAGCTATAGTGACCAAACTATTGGAGGTCTTTGATTGAATTTTCGTATGCAGGCTGCCGTACGTCATTAGATATACGTAGTTTAATTTATTGTTGTATTGTCGTCTCCACCTTTTATAGAAAACACTCAAAGATTCGTTTTTGTAAGCTACATAGAGCCAGAGACGCGTGTAAATAAGTTTATTTTTAACCTTCCACCGAAACACGCCATGCTACGTAGAACTGTTTGCCATAATTACAAGTGAAACTGTACAAAGGTTGGATATAATTCCATTCTTTTGGTGGCTATTGAATGAAATTTAGATTTGTATTGTGTAAACCTATTGTTACAAACGATAGAGTCATGCACGCAATATTTAGCATATTGTGACGGTAAATTGCTTTGAATATGGCGCTTAAAAAGTAGCTAATTTTCTACCACCCAACGTTTATGGTGTAATTGCGTGGGTGTGACAAACTTCTGTTTTAAAAGGCATTCCTGAAGGACTTACTATACTCACATGGCTACTATACGTTATGAAATCACGCCATTTACTTTCTACTGGCATAATGTCCTTTGTCATTATGCATTATTTAAAAACCAACCTGGAATCGTGATAATTGTAACCTGAATGCATGTTTTTAGGTTTCCATACCCGAAGAGTGCCAAACGAAGCCCTATTACTAAGCCTCTGCTGTCCGTCCGTTCGTCTGTCTGACAGCGGGCTTTATCTCATGAACCGTAATAAGATTTATTCACAGATTGTTGTATTTCTATTGCCGCTATTACACCAATTAATTAAACTAATATAAAGTAAAAAATTTAAGGGGGGTACCCTACACAAAAAACGTGTTTTTTGAACTAAAATAATAAACATAGTCTGTTAAATATTGTACAGTAGTGCGGAATCCTTCGTGAACGAGTCTGACTCACACTTGAATTTTTTTATGTGTTTGTTGTTTTGTACTTATTCTTCAGGAACTTCTTGGTGACACATCAGCCCAAGTTACATTTCACCCTGATCCCTTAAAACAAAGCTTGAACTTTTATATATCTTCTTACTCAATAACTTCCATTTGAACCTTAAAACCCCCGAGAATAAGAAGGGGCGTAAAGCCTAAATTTAAAAGGTCAGCAGTAAATGGACAAGTAACATGGAAGATCTAAACAGCATGAAAAAGTTTTAATGTGTTCGGATATAAATCGGGCTATTTGTCTTTATAAAGCTTCCTCTAGTGCGAGGAGTGAGGACTGAGGAACACAGACCTACACAAAGGGTGACAAACTGGGAAATGTTTATAGGAGTTGCTATGTTTTTTCTAACATATTATGTGATGAGTGGATGTATGGCTTTTGGAGAGCTTTTGGGGCTTCTTATCGTGGTGTAAAAGGATGGTTTATTGAGATAAAGTGTGCTATTTTTGTACGACATACGGAAATATATGATGTAAACTTTATAGTCCACTGGCTCGCTCGTGTTGTACTTTCGAAAGGAAGAAAATGATCGTTTCCTTTATATTGAGCTTCATTACTGCTCCATAAAAAAACTCAACAGTTTTAATGCCGCTTGGACAGACAGACGACCCCCCTTGATGTGATTCACCTTTAAATTCTAATTTAATTAACCAATCATAATAAAATCTCCGCCTCGTAAAGCGCGAAAAAAACTCCATTTAAAAAAGAGTATTACGTTCATAAAAACATGATGACGACATACAATAAAAGAAACAAAATCATCAGCAAATCGCAAAACGTGTGGGATTTCTGATGAATAAGCTTCATTGACCTAAACCCACTTTATTGTAGCGGTTTCATCATGAATACTTGATTAGGTCACCTTGGTAGTAACACCTGTGGCTACTATAGGAATAAGTATTTTCTAGGAATCGTTTATATATAGTTTCATTGTTTTAACAGACATTATTCGTAATTCTTTGTCTTTAAAAGGTAGCGTAGGTGTCTTTGGAGGGTCTTCTTTGTTATTCAAATTGTCTGATTTAGAATCTTTCTTTATTCTGATTACTTTACCGGTGCCCTAAAAGGAATCCAAATAGGAATATTTAGTGTTTTCTAACAAAAATTTCGCATTGTCTGTTACCGCATTGTTCACTGCCTTGACTCCTGTATCAGTGAGTGGAGTGAAGACTTCCCATTAAAGAGTTTCAACAAACACCTCAAAGGCCAAACTTGAGGGTTTATTTTATTCTCCCTGACTTAAACGTACCCCAGTTATTATCTTTACGAGGGGTTGAAAGCTCTCACTTTTTATTATTGCCTTTTATATTGTGCTGTGGCGTACTTAACCGTAGTCGAGGTCAAACCGAAAGGCCGGTACCATACAAAGCACTTATTTCGTTACGATTGTTGTATTCTAAAGTTTTATTTATTATAAGCCTAATTCCTTACAATTCGTGATCCGTTACAAATTGGGTTTTTTGCCGAAGGGTTGTTTGTGTTCTAGTTGGGACCAATTATTTTTAATGTATGCGACGTATGGGACCCGTTAACCTTTATAAACTTCTGTTGTGTATACAGTCCGAGTCGAGGGTTACACTATATTATTCTAATGCTGGTTTCTCAAGGGAGCTGTTTTGACCCCTGTATTAGTTTCCACTATGTTATCTTGGGCACCAACAATGATAGTATGTCGTCTATGTAGACAAGAACTAACATTTTCCTCCTTAATCCTTGGATGTTTTAGGTGAATAGTGTTAAAAGCTTTAATTTCCTTGAACTTGAAGATGTTGGCATAATAATAAGTGAAGCAATAAGTCTACAACTCTTCAGTACCTACCGCCTCTGATGAGTTATTATACAATTAATTCAACAAGGCACCTAAATATTAAGGCCAGGCGAAGTTTGTTTTTGTAAGAAATAAGAAACAATGAGAGTTTTTTGTTAAGAATTTTCTACAACTTTTAAAGCAGCTGTTGTTTCTTGTTTATGTTACATTGTGATGCTGTAATGTATTGATGATGATGACATTCTTTTTCGTATAATGAGACATTTGTTTGGCTGTGGCCCATTTTAATTGCTGCTTTAATTAATATATGACAGGGTTGGCTAAATGATAACAGCCGCATGGGTCGATTGCCATGACCTCTCCGTGCCTCGGAAAGCACGTGAAGTCGTTGGTCATGGCTGTCGTTCATAGATCTTTGACAGTCGTTACAGGTAGTCAGAAGTCTACAAGGGGTATAGTGTTACCCAGTAACTGGTTGTGGAGGTCAGGTAGGAAGTCGCTCCATGTAAAATACTGGTATTCCGCTGCATCAGACTGGAACCCGACTCTAACAAAGTTGGAAAAAGGCTAGGCAGATTGATTGGGTTTCTCAACCATAAGGAATGGAAAGTAACTTTCAATCATTAAATTAATATTCCAAGTATTTCCAGAAGTGCTAAAGCATACATAACCGGTAAAGGCTCTTACCCAAGATAGCAATTACATATTTTGTCAAGATATAATCTTATCTAAAAACAGATAACTACGAAAATAAACCAAGTATTATTGACTACTCTGTTACGCGATGATTATTGCATATCAGAATATAGCTATCTCACTCTTGCGTAACACATTCCGTTCCATGCAGCGGCATGCATAATTGCATTTGCACTCGGAACCAAGGTCAAAACTATCGTAGTTGAATGCAGCCGGCTTAGATACCAGTTTCTGACCTTTTTAGACGAGTTTTATTTACTTTTTTGTACTTAAATGTCTTCATTTTAAGAGGTAGAAAAAGAAGGCCGAATTTTAGTGCAGCTAATTCATGGTCCTATTTCTGGAACTAGAAATCAAGGCGTTGGACGATCTACCAGATGGACAAACGACCTGGCAATGGTCCTGGGCTTGGTAGTCAATAGATGGAAGCCTCACATGTCATAATGATTAGATCGACGTAGATATTTATGGAAGAGGCCTCAGCGAGCTGATAATATGGCGGCATGTATGCCAGCAAAAATAATTTTAGAAATTATTCTAGCTTTAATTGAATAAAGTGAAACAACGTTGCAAGTGAATAGTTTGCAGTATGACATCATTACAGTTCTAGATCCATAAGTTAAAATCTAGTCGCCTTTTGCAACGGATGTGGTCTATTTGAAGAGCAAAGCTATTAAACAACATTTAAATATGAATGGCAATATAAACAACTTATGAAATAACAATGTTTTACTACAATAAAGCTCAAGTTTCTGTATTATGCGGCAAAGGCCTGGACATTTAACAAAACCGAAACATATTGTTTGCAAAATATACATAATATTTTGAAACCTGAAAACACAAATTCAAAATTTTCTACCAATGTGGAGTTTGTGAAAGTTTGAATACGTAATATTTGTCGTTTCGAGTTCAAGAACAGAGTAACGGTTGTGATTCGTACCTCTATTTATAAGATAAGACCTAGACTGACACGTTTACGTCCTTTTAGACTTTGTATTTTGCAACAAAAAATCTCTGTACTCGTGTATTTTTTCGGATTGAAACGTTTTATTTAAAGTGGCCATTAGTAGAAGATAATTTGAGTGGATATTCTGTTTAAATTGAAGTCAACTCAGATTTTGCGACACCTTTTCTTCAGTGATTGTATAAAAAACAATTCAGTGACTTGTGTAATTTCTGCCCTCTAAACGACTAAAATTATTTTGATAGTATTTGACGAAGAGGTAGCTGTGTAGCAGGAAATGGGCAGAGGTTATTAGATTCCCGAGATTACAAATTACACGGCTGGGGTTAAATATTTTTATTTAAATTATTTTGGGGTAATAATATATTTATTTTTGAAATGTGCTAATTAAGCCCTTTCATTTGATATGGTTCATGACTTTTTGTCCTCTAGAGGGCACCTATTCACTTTAATGTGACGTCACATAGCCTGTAACCAGCGGACGACCGAGACGCTTCCAACGATACCCCATTTGTCAAACTATGATGAGGAGGTTAGAAGTTATGAGTGAACAGATGAAAATACATAAATACATACTTACTTACATACATACATCATACCGATCAAAATCATAACCCTCCTTTTTGCTTCGCCGTAGCCAGGTAAAAATGAAGCCATTATCAGCGACGCAGAAAAAAAACATCGCAGCAATCGCCAATTCACCGTGTCATCTTTAATTTATAGTGTGTTCATTTGTGCTCTCCACTGTAATAAACCAAATCGTCATGATTACCTTTTGTAATGACTACTGTACATTTTAATTGGGGTTTTGTAACATTCTATTAATTCACAATAACAATCGAGTAAGCCTGTCATGGCCGTTCTACATAAATTGTAACTCGATAGTTCCACCTTTCTCTTTGTTATTCTAGTCTATGCAATTAGTTGCTTTCTTGGTTATAGTATCTTTTTGTACCTAAGTGACAATTGATGTTAATTTTTAAGTCAGTGTCATGCAAAATTCCTTTGTTCCTGAAATAATGTTACCACTTTTTTCAAGAACAAACGCCAATTTTTTTGTGTTCTCGACAATCGTTTAAGGCTTTAAGCCTTTTGATACGGGTCCTGTTTTCAGCTCGCTTTGTGTTTCTATTCTTATTTTAAGGACTACGGAAATGCCTCGTAAACGCGGCTTTTTTGCGGTAAAAAGAGGAAACTGTATTATATCTTCTAGAAAATCTATGAAGTGTCCACTTACAGTTATCGTTTTTGGGTGGTTTCGGAACTAGTGGAGCCGAATTACAACATTGTTCTCCGTCGTCGGTCATCTGACAGTCCGGTAATCTGGTTACGGCCCTTTCGTAATACACGAATAATGTCATTATGGCGTTTACGACCATTTTCGCTGTCCTTCTGACATATTGCTGGGATGTTTATCGCGTACCCGCTTCCATATGCTATATTTTTCCTTTATGATATCGATACCTTTAGGCTCAAAGGGCGTAACCGCCATTTTGGCCAAAATGACATTTTAATGCAGTCATACTTAGTTTTTCGTCCTCTTTCGATTGGTATATTTGAAATTTCGATATTCGTATAAATGTGGTGGATACAGCCATAATTTTTAGATCGCTAAACATTGATTTTCTTCAAATATGGGCTGTAAATGGAAAATATTTTATACTTCACTACCGCAAACGTCGTAACAGGTTAACAAAATTATGGACTTGGAAGTATATCCTATGATCTGTCTCTTTTGGTGTTTACGCCCCTAGCTATTTTAGAATTTTGTTCATACTTGTCATATACAACCCGAAATTTTTATCAAGTTTGGTGGTTACGTCCCAAAATATACAAAAATATTTACAATTTAGCTTATACGCCCTATTAAAATATTTTTGACGAAGCAATCATGCCAAGTTTTTATAGAGATCGGTGGTTACACTTCCAGTTGCTTTTTAACTATTAACAATATTTGACCTATACGTCCGATTATTGTATTTTTTACGAAAGCGTCTTGTACTATACACTCAAAGTTTAAGTTTTAATACTTGAACCATGGTGATAATCACATTATTTATACATTTTTTATATAAAGACTTTTAATAAATGAATTCATTTATTTCAGACATCGTCCATACAGAATATAAAAATTAAAAAAACATTTACAAATAATCAATAAAAAATAAAATTACAATTACTCGTACACATTTGAATTATGTTCAAACAACTGAAAATAATACAACATTATAATTCACATAAAGTATGCGAATAATAATATTAATATTATCTCTGACACAATCGTCAAACCAGCTTACCAGCAACAAGATATCGGCAAACAAGCCACAAAATTAACTCCCTGCGCCAGAGTTGACATTGAGAATACTTCTCCTGAACTTTCCAAAAACAGCCTGAACTCCACGCCTCAACTTACCTGCCGATCTCGTGCAGTATCGTCTCAGTGTGCTAACACAAGATGAACTTCTCTCCTTAAACTTCCCAAGACATGATGGACTCTGTACCTGTACTTACCTGTCAAACTCCTGTGCCGTCACCGTCCATCATCACCGATGCTGAAATAAATATTTTTCCTGAAAGCGACCATGACGTGCCGGACTCCGTTCCTCAACTCACCTGCCTCAAACCTGTGTTGTTACCGTCCGTCATCACCGATGTTGAGATAAACACTTTTCCTAAAACTGAAAAAGACTTTGTTCCTGAACTTACCTGCCTAACTCCTGTGCTGTTACTGTCGGTCATCACTGATGTTGAGACGAATGTTTATCCTGGAACTTCCAAAGACTTGATGGACTCGAGGTGCACAAGATGAACTTCTCTCCTTTAAATTCCCAAGACATGATGGACTCTATACCTGTACTTACCTGTCAAACTCCTGTGGTGTCACGGTCCATCATCACCGATGCTTTAATAAATATGTTTCTTGAAACCGACCATGACGTGCCGGAGTCCGTTCCTCAACTTACCTGCCTCAAACCTGTGTTGTTACCGTCCGTCATCACCGATGTTGAGATAAACACTTTTCCTAAAACTGAAAAAGACTTTGTTCCTGAACTTACCTGCCTAACTCCTGTGTTTTCACCGTCCATCATAACCAATGATGAGATAAACGTCTTTCCCGGAACTTCTGAACCGCGCCAGACGACGTTTTTCAACATACTTACCGAGCACCTTCTGCGTTGTCACCGTCTGTCATCACCTATATAGAGATGAATGTCTCTTCTAGAACTTCCAGAGACACGCTACACACCGTTGAACCAAATAATGGTTATACTTTAGGCAGCCCTAGGCAACGAAGTAAAACACGCTTCCGTATAACAGCAAATAAGGCATATTATATCGACTTAGTAATTAAGTCGACTATTATTATTGCACAATGATTGTTTTCACGATGACTGATTCTATTACAATTATTTTTGTTATTTAAAAAAATTGAGATAATATTCAATCTTTTACTTTATGCTATGTTTTTGACTGCACTGTTGTTATGAGTTGGTGTAAGCATTAAACTATCAAACAAATGACCTGATCGGCAAAATTTAACTTATTTACCTGAGCTTATAATCAGAAATCATTGATAAGAAATGTCACATACACCACATATTGGACAAAAGGTGTGTAGCTTACATCATTTTTTAGATAGTAGAATACAAAAAGATTGTAACTTACATCATAAATTGTTAGTTGATTTCGTATGAATTGCTATTACACCCTTATCTGTTTGTGCAGGAGTTTATTTTGTTGGCGTAACCGCCAGCTTTTTTTATTTTTTTAGGGTGTATACGAAGTCTATTTTTTTATTCCTTAGATTTACTTCAACTATTATTCTACAATGTTCTTTATCTCAAAATTCTAACAACTTTTGTATTTTGCTTTTTTTAAATAGCTTTAAGCACAAAAAAGTTATGTCGGAAAACTGTTTTGATTTTTTGTTTTTTGGCTCTCCTGAAAAGTCGTGTTTTGGTGGATACGCCCTTTGAGCCTAAAGGTATCGATATGTTATACCCGACCGCGGTGGGTAATATTTTCATCAGTTTTTTCTACAACATGTTTTTATGGCTGTTCCTTGGAATGAGGGAATTCTTGAACGGGGTTGGCCTCGTGATTGATGCATACATATATAAGTTAATAGAAGTGGGTTGTATTACATGTTAAAATTTGCTCGTTTTTACGGGCTTTTGTGTGTAATGTTTTTAATGAATGTTTACTTTGTTGTTGGTGGTTTACCGTATAATGTGTCACCGCAGACTGGCGCGATGCGATTTTAGTGGAACAATATCTATGAACGCTTTATGGAAATTGTTCTACCAGAATCGTCACACCGTCGCGTCGCTCCTGTCTGGGGGAGCCTTCATTATAAAAAATGTTCTAGGTAATTTATCTTTTATTTGACTTGTATCTACTACTTAGTCTGTGCTTGTATCGGATGTCCTTATTCCATGATATCTGTCCAGTTGTCAGTAACATTAACAGTAACAAGTGACTATCGACCATTGTTACGTCGAAATGTTAAATAGAACAAAACAAATTGTTCAGTTGTTAACCATTCGACTACCGGTTTGCCGGATTGCACAAGTTCAACGATTTTTGGTTCATAAGTAGGTTTCGGGTAATGAATCACGGAGCAAACATTCCAATACACAGTTCCGATCGTTTCTGACTATCGCCCATTAAAATGTTGTCTATCAGTTAAAATAAGACTCGTAGCAATTTTGGTCTAAGTCGACCTACTTACTGTACAGACAGACTTTCAATGTACTTATACTACTTGAATTACTTAACCTTTTTTGTCTCATTCTTGCATTTGTATTCGTTTTTTGATTAGAAAAGGACGGGAATATTTTTTGTTGAGTCACAATCACAAATCACAATACATTGTCCGGTCAGTACTGAGTCACGAACTCCTGCGGTCACTGAGTCACATGAAAGATTGCGTTTAGCTCGGCTTTGAGTCGGAGTTATTCATCGGCGCCTGCGCCGATCAAACGATTATACATACAAGTAGGTACAGTCACTACGAATAAGTTTTGTTTTTTTTTCATTTATCTTGCAAATCGATGAGAGAAATCACGTTAACTTCTTTTCAATAATATTCTCATAATATGACGTCATTAGGTGCTTTTACTTTAAAACGGTAGTTATTTATAATTTCTGTTCTATGAATCGTAATCAATTGTCATAATATTCTCAGTATCCTGTATCGTAAACAAGTATAAAAGGAATACCCACGTTATTACAATAAACATCATTTAATGAGTAATATTTTTGTTCATTACTGCGCATAAATAAGTCCTACACTTGATGCGGTGACATTACTCGTGACGTGAGACACGTTGACCACTTCTTTGTTCTTAGAAGCCGAATTAAGACAATTTTAAGCGTCCGCTACTTAAATCATACATAAATAAACATAACATCACGCCCGTATTCCCCGAAGGGTTAGGCAGAGTTGAACGTTATGTCTAAACCCCATGTAATAGGGAGCGAGCCTATTGCTATTAATCACGAATGCAGACTCTGGGCTGCTACTGAGAAATTCCAGATCAAAAAACCCAAATCAAACCCAAGCCCTCATGCTCAGCGGCAGCGCTTGCGACCACTAAACCAGCGAGGCATATTAAAGCATAATCAAAGTATATTTACAGAAATAACACCACATACGCCGTATCTGGTCTGAATCGTAAAAAGATTAAATGAATCCGAGCCAGTCTTTGATCTCACACAATATAAATACACGTACTATTATAATTTGAGTCTACAAAGAGAATGTAATGAAAACATTCTGGGATATGTGTTACAGGAACTTTCTATTACTGCTGTCCTAAACATAAATGAGAATAACGTTTGATCTAACAAGTATTTTGAACTTCGATAAAACCATAGGCTAGGTTTTGGTGGATTTATCAAGTTCCCTGTGGCAAAGTTAAATGACATTTAGACTCTCTGCTTTGAGTTTTCAAGAAATTTGTTATTAAATTCGTATCAATGGTAGGGATTACTGTATCATACCGAACAGACAGTTACCATAAGGTAGCTGTCAGTCGTAAGTTGTTAGTATTGAATTCACCCGCAAGGTAACCTCCTCAGTGCCGCGACACGTCTTAAAGGCTCGTTCACACCGGCGCGACTTGTCGCGCGACGCGACTTTAACAATACAATTTCTAATAAAACTTCACGATTGAACAATTGCCGGTGTCGCGTCGCGCGACAAGTCGCGCCGATGTGAACGAGCCTTATAACACGGTTTACACAACTCGTGTCGTCTCCACAGTTCTGCCATTTTATTCGTTAAGTTGTTAGTGTTAATATTTAAACCACCCATTGTAATATTTTGACGTTGACAGACGCAAAGTTATAAATATCGTGTTATAATAATTTAATAAAAAAAACGGAACCACTTGCTCGTATTACACACAAGTTTAAAACAAAGCAATTTTTTTTTTGTGTTCCGCTA
The DNA here is from genome assembly GCA_914767815.1 of Eupsilia transversa. Lineage (NCBI taxonomy): Eukaryota > Metazoa > Arthropoda > Insecta > Lepidoptera > Noctuidae > Eupsilia > Eupsilia transversa. Next base: position 5,292,204 of record OU611893.1, on the reverse strand, counting down.
ATTGTTTATAGTAAGCCAATGTCAAATTCAACGTTATTCGCCTGCGTTTTTCAACTAAAATTAATGAAAGCTTATTTAAAACAGTCTTAAGAATCCTCTTGATGTTACCTTAGAAGAAACCGGACAAATACAAAAAAAATAAAAATTCATCTCTCGCATAAAGGATAATGCAAGCCCCTTGGAATTAATTAAAAGTTATCCGTTACTGAACGAAATCCCGTTAACATTATTGGGGGCCACACTAAGTTCTAATTCAATTACCGTGCTTGCTGTACAAAACATTTCCGTTTGTTAGCTAAGCTTTGTAATTCTTTGGATTATACACGGTTTATTTGTTTCACCTGTATTGAGGTTTTTAAAATTTGCAATCAGTTTTGGAGAAATTGGTTACGTATCTACGACACTAATTACATCTAGTACAGTATTTTGTCTCACGAAGTGACGCGCGTGTTACTTGTGATAACCAAGTGTACAAACACGCTGTAGCACGCAACTGAGATAAAAATATTTAGAACTAAGCTGATTTTTCTGACATATCCCTATGGTAAAGCACTTTTTTTGGGTAAATGGCATTTGACACGTGAGAAAATGGCTTTTCTTCAGAAATATGACCTATAAAATATAGAACAAAACGAAATATACGAAAGTAGGACGTGTCTGCTTGTCATTTTCGTTTGATAGACGGCTACCAAGAAATTTCTTTCCAAAAAATCCGATAATAAATGGAATGTCTACGACTACCGGCATATTATATTTTACCTAAAATGTAGGTTTTAATGGTTATACTGGCGCGACAAGGGTAGCGCTGCCTGTCGCGCCAGTATGTACGAGTCTTTACTGTCAAACGTTACATTTCGACGAAAGATGACCATTTTATTCCGCCGACTGTACAGTACACGTCCCAAAATATTAGTAAACTAGCGGTTCGCCCGCCACTTTGCCCGCGATTATTGTATTTTATATATATATATATATATATATATATAACCTATGGTACTCAGGGATAACGTAGCTTCCCATATGTGAAAAAAAAGTATCAGAATCGGATCTGCAGATCCGAAGATTGAAGATACACAAAAGCTCACCAAAGTCACCACTTTGTATTATTAGTATAGATTTTCTTGTTAACCGCGTCTAATGTGTCCGTTTCCTTTTGTTCCAGGTACTTCATCTTAGATATTTAACACCTCCATTCTACACAGTACATCAGTAACTTCGAAATGCTAATGAAGAAAGTGCAATCAAAATTAGAAAGCAACTAAGGTTCGTTTATCAATCATTTATTGGCAAAAACGACGCAAGAAAATATTACGATGTCAAAAAAATTCAGATATATATTTTTTGTAGACTATTTTCGCAGTTCGGTTTCCCTAGGGGCTGAAAGTCGAAAGTTTTGGTCCAACTTTAAGAAAGAAAAGGAAGAAAAAGTCGACGTTGAAAAAGCTACGAGTCTCGGGGACTCCAGCTAGTAATTATTACCCGGTTTGCCTTGCTCGTTATAGGCATCAAAATAGCTTTGTAAAGGACTATAGTAGCTCTTGAGGACCCCCTTGTGGTGATGTTATCATAGATATAGATATCTGGCTATAGAGTGGTGCTTACGGCAGATTAGGAACGGACTATGAAAATGGAACCGATACGACCTTTTGAACTATTCTGTAAAGATCTCACCGTGAAAACTTAGGTGAAGTGAGTGAGAGAGAGAAAGTGTGAGAACAGTCATTCCACCTGATGCTAGAGAAAATACCGATTGTACACGATATACACGACCATAAATCAATCTGCCTAGCCTTTTCCCAACTATGTTGAGGTCGGCGTCAAGTCTAACCGGATGCAGCTCAATACCAGTATTTTACATGGAGTGACTGCCTATCTGACCTCAACAACCAAGTAACTGGGTATTACGATACCCCTTGGTAAAACTGGTTGTCAGACTTTCGGACTTCTGACGACCCTTAACGACTGTCAAAGATCCACGAATGACAGTCGGGTCCAACGGTGTAACGTGCTTTCCGAGGCACGGAGGAATCTCGGTGTGTAATGATGGTGACCCATCCACTGACCAACCTCGGCACGCGTAGCTTAACTTGATGGATCGACCCGTGCGGCTGTTATTACTTAGCCACGAGCTGTTCCATAATACATAAATACCTTACATAAACAAACCTTGAAAGCCCTTCAGTGGATGATGTTATCATAGATAGCTGGCTATAGAGAGGAGCTTGAGAGGATATGTAGATCATAGATCGTAGGTCAATAGAATGTCCACTATTGTTGTGTATATTCTGCTATTCGTTGTTTGTTTTTGCCAACTTGATGTCATTGTTTTGATGATGGTATAATAGATGAAGACAATTAGGTCCTTAGTGAAAATTTGGTGGAAATTCTCCTAGTTCAAACGAGAAAGAAAATTATATATACGTCTTAATGAGCATTTATCCACACGAAATGAGAAAAGATTTTATTTTTGTTTGTAATGAATAAACTCAAAAACTACTGAACAGATTTAAAACATTATTTCATCAGTAGAATACTTTATTATCACTGAGTAACATAGGCTATAACTTATAACGATATCACGCGGGCGAAACCACTGGCGGAAGCTAGTGCTGAATAATTATTAAGGTTGACACATGACCATACCATAAGTTGAAGCAACAATAAAAGTTCTAAAGTTCGATTAAAACTTAATGGCGGCTCGGAAGTTAGCTACTCGCTGCGCAGTACCCCACCCCTCACCCCCGCTGACACATGAAATTTTTACTGCGCAGCGACTCAACTCATGTTCCGAGCCGCCATTAAGTTTGAATTGATCTGTAGGTACCATATAAAAAAAATGTTTAGACGATGCAAGCAATTTTTTTGCTTCAATTGTATCGTATGCCACAGGCAAGAAACTAACGTCGTGTAAATGGGGCTCTGTTCAAAGTAGGGACTCTGTTACGAAGTGTTTTGTGGTCTATCATCAAAAGATGAACTTGGTCATTCCAGCCGATGAAATTCCAATAACAAGTTGGAGTTCCAATATCAATATAGCCTGAAACTAACATAGTTTTGAGATTTGGTTTTGCGAACTTGCATTCTGTCTGGAATTTCGTCAAACGTTTGTCGGTGAGAGGTCCAAGCGCAAAACGCTTGACTGACACCACATTCTGGGGTCATTCTCATTCACCAATTCCTAGAAATGTTCGCATGCAAACTTGGTAATTGAAATTCACATTTTAAATACCACGACAGATATATTAGTTTTTAATCATAGCAGAGTGCGTTTCATCAAATAGTTCCTATGCCGTAATGTTGGCTCTACTGTTTAAGGATGAACATGGATACGCTTCGGCGCTTACTAATAGTTCCGTTGTTAAAGTTTAACAGTGGATCCAAGATAACGGCCAAGGAACTATTTGATGAAACGCCCTCTAATTTATTTGGCCGCTAAACACGACAGATTATGGTTATTCATACAAACCGGCCGGGCGCTCGCATGTATTCGGCCAGTACCACAATTTTGATTTATCTCGAAGAAGGTTGTCAAAATAATTCTCGAACTTACAGCATGTTTGAGAAAAATAATTGTATTATTAGGTCCTATATCATACAGTAACTAATTCTCACGGAAATTACATCAGACCCGTTTTATTCACAGTCACACGATCGATAAATTCACAGTAACAGTAATGGTAGTTACCCATTCGAAGATATAACTGATCATGTGTAACGGTCCTAAGTGGTGCAGCGACCGCCTCTATGGGTTCCTACATCACTGGTACATTATAGGTACGAGAGAATTGGCTATATTTGAATCCGATTTGTGATCCTTTTGGATATTATTACATCACGCCTGTATTCCCCGAAGGGTTAGGCAGAGGTGTATCCATAGTACACCAACATTTCGCCAGTTATGTTTAAATCCCATTTAATAGGGGGCGATCTTATTGCCATCAACCGGACTAATCCAAACTCCGAGCTGCTACTGATGAATTCCCGATGTAAGAATCCAATAACACTTAGCCCGACCTGGGAATCGAACCTATTGGCTGCACTCTTGACATAGATAGCGATTGCTTTACGTGCGAATTCGGTCGCAGAGTCCTAATGGCACCCCTAGACGGTCAAAACTGCGACGCCATTAGTACTTTGCGACCGAATTCGGTCGTAAAGCAATTGCTATCTTTGTCGAGACTGCAGCCCCTGGTCGTCATGCTCACCAGTAGCGCTTGCCACCATTAGAGCAACGAAGCAATTAACGTTTGAATATTAGTTTAATTAAATTCTTGTGGGTTCACAAATATGATTCTTTAGGGTTGTCTCATTGCGTCTTTTCAAAATTCTGACATTTTTAATGAAAACAGTTCATTTTACTTTATTTGGCTAGGTTTTTAAAAGAATTATCAAGTGACTTATGATACCCGCCTATTGTAGTAAAGTCGAAAAATTAATTGGCCTGTATGTTTCGTGATAATTTCTCATTTCGAGAAAAGAAGAAGTTAGGCCCTAGTTAATTGATTCAGGCGTGACTTGGCGGGAATCCATTATACAAATACAAAAGACGTAGATATATTTAGTAACTTATTCCGCTTAACTATTCCTAAAGAGTCATAACAAACCCTGTAAGAAATCGACACGTGTTTCACCTCTCAACGACGTATCCTCAGGATGACGATTGACTTGTCGCGAACCCGAACACGATGTGTTGCCACGCCGAGCGCTGGACGCAGAGTGAGTTTGGCCCTACCCAACTTCTGAAAATTAACCAAAATACGGAACATTTTAAGTTAAAATTGACCTAAAAAGTTCTGTTTTCCCGTACAGTTAGTAACAAAGCTGCATATAGCCCCTCCATGCATCTATCATCACGGGCGGATTGTACAATACAAAGGCTAATTAAAGGTTAAACGTTGAATAACCGAACTTGCATTCATTTAATCTAGCTCTCTTAAATTAAATTAATGGATACTTAACCTCCTTTGACTGCCTCCGTTGGTCTAGGGGCCGCAAGCGCTACTGCTGAGCTTGAGGTCCTCGGTACGATTCCCAGGTTGGGCAGAGTGTTATTGGGTTTTTATGTCAGGAATTTCACTGTCCGGAGTCTAGATTTGTCCCCGGTTGATGGCAATAGGCTCGCCCCCTATTACATGGGACTTAAACATAACTTGCGAAATGTGTGCCTGCCTAACCCTTCGGGTATTTCAGGCGTGATGTTATGTTAACCTTCTGAACTAGGTCTGTAACTTTACTTATGTGTGTTTTTTAGAGGTATGAGGGTGAAAAAATCACTCATCCCTTTTAGAAAAGAGAGGATGATGGTGGGCAAGTACCGGACGATTGATGTCGGGAAGTTATATAAATGTTGATCGCGCGGTAAATCTGCTTGCGCAATGCAGGATTTCCCGACATCAGTGTGATACGTAGTGGTGGCGATGTAGATGCCGCCACAGTTTCGTTAATTTACTCAATTTTCAATTGCTCAAGAAAGTTCATCGATTAAGAAAAGTACGGGTTAATTAAGTGACTAATCGGCTGATTAATTTGGAGCTAAGTAACCGTGTAATCCGTTTATATTCATAATGCGTTTGCTTCTGTCTAAATATAGAATAGGTCCTTGACATAGCAACATAGGGCTTCAAAATCTTTAAGGTGGATCGTCATTCATCATCATTTCAGCTGAAAGGTCCTTTGCTGGTAAAAGGCCTCGTCCAAGCTTCACCATTCGACCGGTTCCAGAACCTTTCGGCCACATCGACCGAGCCGCTGGAGCTTTAAAAGCTTTTTTGAGTAACTTTCAAGAATGTTAGGAAGTTATTATGTTACGTATGAAAGTTACAATCAAGACGAATGTCACAAAAAAAAAAAACTCGCTCAAAAATTTGTAATCTTTTTTGCGCTAACTCAAAAAATTACAAAATCCAAAATATTTAATGCAAACTACTAAATATCGTGGAACATCATGGGGTATTTTCCAATATGGGTATGAGGAATTCAGATTATTCTTTTGGACGCCACTATTTGGACCAGCCTGTATACCTACTCATTTCTTATTATTCTATCTATTCGCGTAAGGGTTCCAGTATGCCAGAAGTTCAATGTGGACTACTCTACATAGTTAATGTATGATACAATATATGCTAGAATGTTAAGAGGGATGAGTGGTGTTAAGACTCGTGCATACTAGCGCAACTTGTCGCGCCACGCGACACCGGTAATTTTTCAACCGTGAAGTTTCCTTAGAAATTGTATTGTTAAAGTCGCATCGTGCTGCGCGTCACGCTTGTTTGCGCCTTTAGGTACTTGTGATAGCTACGGGAGGGTCTGCTATGCAAAGCTATGTTGTCTTTGCTTCATTATTGGTAAAGATACAAGAGTCTTCATTAAAACTGATGACGGGCCGTAAACATAGGAATCGGCCATAAGCTGGCCTAGTATTCTATTGAAACTCAGTACTACGCTAGGCCAGCTCCAGGTCAAAGAGTTACTACCGACGTGAGACCTGTCAAACGACCTATTTTTGACATCTCAAACAAATAACGAAGTAAGTGGCCTTTTGTTAGTCGACAACACAATTAAATATTAACAGAATATGCTCCAAAAATCGATATAACTCCGACTATTTCTATAATAATATTATAAAGTGGTAAAATTTGTGAGTTTGTATGTAGGATCATCGGAACTACTGATCCAATTCCGAAAATTCTTTAACTAATGGGAAGTTACAATATTGCCGAGTATCATAACTAATATTATACATGCGAAAGTGAGTTTGTTTGTTTATTTGTTTCACGCTAAAATGGCTGAACAGATTTGGATGAAATTTGGCACATGGGTAGACCTGGATTAGGACATAGAATACTTTTTATCCCGATATTCCCAGGGGATCAAGACTTATGCGGGTGAAACCGTTGTTCCATAAAAAATCTAGGCTATATTAAAAATATATGAGAAAGTCTGCTTTACACGAGGGCAAAGCCGCGGGCGAAGCGCTAGTAAGTTATAATTATAAACTAAGTACAAAGATAAATAAAAGTTGCTTACTTTATTTAACTTAGCTGTATGTAATTTGGTCCAAAGTTAAACATTGTGACTAATTCTGGTGCTCCAAAGCATATTTATTGTACTTAATCAAGTTTTTGGCTTTTCTGTGAGTTTATTAAGTTAATTAAATATTAATGTTGGTGAAATGTTTATGAGAATTTTGGTACAGCCACATAAAACAATGATGTAGGGACTAGGGAGTAGAGATTTCGCCTTTGTCTACAATAATATTATAAAGAGATAAGATTTGTATTTTTGTTAGTAATAAATAGACTCAAAACTACAGGAACAATAAAAAACTCAAGTTACACCTCTCAATGTATAAACCCAAAATGTTAAGTATTAGATGCAATTTTGTAATCCTGCTGGTAACTTGAGTGGTTGTGATCATCCACACTGTCATGACATTAACCATTGCATTTGAGATTGTAAATATTGAAATAATTGACGCTATTATCATCATCATCAGCAGCCTACAGCAGTTCACTATTGGACATAGACCTCTTCATTTCTCCAATCACACGCCATCTAAATCCATCCTCAGCCAATCACACTAGACTTTATAATTTGTGCTACAAATACTAGTATTAACTTGCAAAGCCATATAGTTACCTACTCTGTTACAAAATGTATTAGAGAGTTGTTTAGAGACCTTGACACATTACTATACCCGCTACTTCCACCACACTCAGTTCACAACTGTGCAGTCAATAGTCACTCACTCTATTGTCACGCGTACGTATTCAATGACAAATAAAATGACATAAGTGGATTTTGTACGTTATCGTATTCGTGTTGGTGAATTGAAAAATAGTTTCTCTATTTTTCTATTCTGGTAGTTGTGAATGGGAGTCGGTATTATGACATATATGTAGCGGCATTTCTGTTTCAATCTGCTTAACTTTTTCCTCTTGGATCCCATTATACTCGATATCAGTTGCTTTATATTAATCAGATAAGGATAACGTGCTCTCGTTTTGTGTGTGATTCCCTAATAAACTGGTAGTTCATTCATTTTTATCAGATTTCATCTCAGTGTTAACTTCCTTCTGAACTCCGTCATCTTCACATACCTTATCCATCCTAAATAAGATCTAAGTTACTATTATTTCTTCTTATAATACCTTTTTCTACTGAAATCCACACTTGGTCGATATACCGACAAGTCGTAATAAGCGGTTCTCCTCCACACGGCCAAAGTGTCGAACTCTGCCAGCGTCTGTGTTCCCTTCCACGTATAACCCGTCTGCCTTCAAAGCAAGAGTGAACAGGCATCTTCTGAACTTGCTCGTTCCATCGTAGACCTCATCAATCGCTTTCCATCAGGCTAGATCGAGGTCAAGATCTGGCCCATATAACACAATAAAAAAAATTAGTTTAATGAGTATGTATGGCTGTCCTTCACAATTTTAGATTCCATACCTTGGTCAGCTCCTCCCCTGACAGAGGTATCAAATTGGTCTTAAAAATGCCTTTCATTTCGGGAGGGTATACTTAGGTATTGTTCCCATGTTCAGGCAAGAACAATGTTTCCCTTGTTTACCTGTAAAGGACAAAAGAGTTTATAGATACTGTGGTCCCACCAGTGTTGTGGTGATTATGCCAATAACTTCAGCACCATTAACTAGAGTGGACCCTCGCCTATTACTACCCCATAGGGGGGACTCAGGGGGTCTATTTACACGTCACACTTACCATAATCAATTAATGAAAAATTATAACTCATATTGTGGTGGGTGCAATCACTTTATAGCTGGCCACTGTATTACGTTCCGCTCGTTAATAATGAGCCATTTTTTATAGCCCTCGGTTTTTATTACTTACATAGTTTATGAGCCCTCATGTATTAAAATTATAAATAGTGAAAATCTCATTTTCGTGGTCGATAATAAACTCGATATTAATGAGGACAATGGCTGTGATAATGGCCGTGGCAATGCAGTTTCTAATAAAGTTAAAAATTTAAATTTGCCATTGGCTGCCAAAGCTCCTTAAACTTTTATTCAGCAAATATTTACTTTTAAATGGAAGGATGGGGAGGCCTTTGCCCAGCAGTGGGACAGAACAGGCTAAGAAGATGAATATTGCAAAGCTTCTCTAAGGTTGGCAGCACATGGACACATCCGATGGAGTTCAGCTATGAGGTACGATAATACCTAGTTAGTAACTATAGTTATAGCAGAAGGTATTCATTTATTTAAGGAAAATAAAGCACAGTCACATCACATCGCGGGCGCGACAAGAGTCGCGCTACATGTCGCGCCCGCAATATCGCGCCGGTCTGCACAAGCCGTAAAGCGTGACAATGATCACGCGAAACTCATACATAACGCATCATTATACCTACACTGCACACTACCACAAACATTTCCTACCCATAGACATTACAATATCCATCTCCCGCTTGAACATAACACCATAATCCTCATCTTCTCCTCACCGCAGAATTCGAAACCTTTATAGAATTTATTCAAACAATGTTAAGAGTGGGCACAGACTCAGCAAGTAATTTCACTAGACAATAGTACGTCGTGCAAAGCAGACCACGACGAAAACCGGTCCCCGAGGCTAGTCGGCGTTCTCCGTAGGTATCTAGGTATCTACCTAGCTATAGGGATGTGGTTTGGCATATAATAAGAAATTCGTATAGAAGACAAACACTGAAGGTCTGGGCTCGCCCAAGCCAAAGGCAGGGCAGGCCAAAAGCAGGGCTGTCAATATTGCTAATGATCGAGCGTGGAGCGCGTTATGCGACAATCTTGAGTATCCTGACAGCTTTAAGGCTCCCAGCAAACAGGCGCGACGCGACGCGAAAATTTAACTATATTTTTTTTAAGAAAACTTCAAGGTTGAAACAATTACCGGTGTCGCGCCAGTATGCACGAGCCTTTACACGTGTGTTGAATGTTTCTTATGCCCGGAAACTGTTAAGCTGCATTCACGATCCTATTTGAATGACGTAAAACCATTAATTTAGTAGTCAGTGAAATGTAACTCTGTGAGACAAACTTGTGAGTTGGATAAAACTCATTCTAATTTATACCTTACCTAACCGAGATGAGAGTTACATTACAATGACTTACTAATAATTCTACGTCGATATGGCGAATGTCCTAACCTTAGCTTTTAGCGAAGTTTCGCTTCTCTCATTCTTATTCTATGGCTATATTCAAAACTTGCTAATACGATAGTTATGCGTTGTTTTTTTTTTTGCTAATGCAAGTATAGTTAACCCTGACTTTGTTCAGCCTTTCCTTTTGTTAGTGGTTGCTATGGAAATGTCAAAATGTCGGGTGTGAGTAATAGTAAACCTGTTTCCAAGTATAAGATCTAAGGCCTTTAAAAAAAAAAAAAAAACATTAAAACTGGCTAGTGCGAGGCGGACTCGCACACGATGGGTTCTGTACCACCGTAGAATTTCTAGCGGTTTTATCTAAAAATAGGAAAAGTGAGAGGAAACTGATATTTTCGAGCTCACATATTCTGTGAAAATCCTATATCTATATATCTATGGCTTCTGTTCGGCATTAGATTGCAAATCTATTGATTCCTAAACTTCTGAGAAATAAGCTAGGAAGAATTATTGGTTCGCCCAAATTAAATGTCGTTGTCGTCCGATGCGCCGGCGATGTTTCGTAGAAAAACGCTTATCAAGAGGCTGCTACCGGTTCGAGTAAGCTCATCCCTATAATTATCAGCTTTGTATATAAAAAAAACGATATAATATGCTATTATGAGGTTAAGGAAAGCTCTCAAGACACAAGCTTGGCAACAGTTTTTTCGACTTGTGATTGTGACATTTGTAAAATAAAAATCCTTCCATAAAGTTACGAAATCCAGCCTCAGATTATTACAATATTTTAGTGATTCGCAAAGGCGCTAAAGCGGATAAAGCTTACTTTCTCAAACATAGATCTCAAAGAACGCCCTACAAAAGGTACTCTGAACAATTACATCGTGCGAGCCAAAATGACCTTAATGTCTATAACGGTTACAGAGGTAATTCTAAATGTAAAATGTCATTATAAATATATAGCTGCTAGCTATGATTACACGTCTAGCATGGCTTTTGAAATGATGTTTTAAGTTATTTACAATATCGTTTTATTATTGCAGTTAGACTGGAAGCCGACCCTTTGATTTAACTGCGAAAAGTTTTTGTTTTGTTGTAAGTTTGCTGCATTTTGCTGCATTTTTAAGCGGTTGAGAATCTCCTAATTTATGTAGATGTGCAATGAACCTTAAAATTGGTTTGCCTTTTTTACGTAAGCATTTGTCGTGAACAAAATAGAACAAGTCTAGTTTTACTAATTGTCACGTTTCCGCTGTGTAACATTTTATACTCGTTCTTATAAATGCTGGCAGATTTATTACTTAAAAATATGACAATAAAATCTAAAAATAATCACAGCAGATAGCGTAAGTTAAGAGCAGATAGGCGCGACGCGACGCGACGGTGCGACGCGATGTGGTGGAACAATTTCTATAAAAAAAATCACGGTTTTTTCTACAAAAAAAACTTTTTTTTGTTTTAGTCTAAACCAACCTTCAGATAACAACATAACAGGTGCAAAATATCAAAATAAACCGTATATTTGTCAACAAACGTTTTAATAAAAATTACGAGTATTTTGTATGAACCCACATGTTCCATTTTATGAATGGGAGTTCGGCGCATAATTATCACGCAACCTTAAAGGCATTCTACTTGACTAGCTTCAGCCCGCAACTTCGTTCGGGTGGAAGTCCTAAGATACACAATATATTAAAATTCTAAAATAACAGCCTCACTTTTATAAAAGTCCCTCGGTCCCGACGCGTTGCATCGCATCGCCCATCCGCGCTATTACTACATTTTCGCTTAGCATTCTTTCTGTCTTTTTTAAAATTTTTGCTCGGGTCCTAAGGGTCCTAGCGTTATGGTTTAATAGCCTATAAACTTCCTCAAGAAATGGGCTATCGAATGCATAAAGACTTTTTCAAATCTGACTGGAGGTTCCTGAGATTAGCGCGTTCAAACAAACCATTAGCTTTTTTTTTATTAGTACTAGCTGGTACCCGGCGCGTTACTGCCGTTGTACTATTTCTGTAACGTTTGCAATTAATAAGTTGTTGATTACCGGTATGGCACCGCATAAAATACGAACCAAAATCAAAATATGTTATTTAAAACAAACCTACATGGGCACTTATGAAACGTCAGAAGCTAGGTGCACGGTTCCAATTGGTCGTTTCCTATGGAGAAGAGCCGGCAAGAAACTCTTTTAAAAATAAACGGGTTTTCCAATGTTTTCAACGAACAAACAAACATTGATTTTCATATATTAGATATAGAATTTTAACACTGTCGACTGTTTATTTCACAAACCTTGAACCAATTATGCGGTTCAACTAACCTGCACTAATAAGAAATAATAATTGGCCCTGTTTTAATTGGCCTACATTCGAGAAATTCTGAGGCGTTGTTCCGCCTTTTATGTTCTAAATTCGATGTTGAGCCGTTAAAAATGAAAGACAAGAAGATATAGAAAATGGAAAAATAATAATAGTAGTCCAGGTAATACAGACTGCCCCGTTGGTTTCGAGGTCGCAAGCCCGACTGTTGAGCGTAGGATCCTGGGTTTGATTCCCGGGTCGGGAAAGTGTAGGTTTTTCCATTAGGAATTTCTTAATAACAGCCAGGAGTTTAGAATTTGGTGGTTTGATACCCCCGTGCCTCAGGAAGTACGTAAAGGCTCCCCCGCAATAAGGCGATACTGGTAGAACAATATCCGTGAAGTTTTTATAGAAATAGTTCCACCAGAGTCGCGTCGCGAAGGTCTGCAGGACCCTTTAAGCTCTTTTCCCTTCGCCTGATCTTTCTCCGGTCCATCGGACTATGAGAGAGAGAGAAGAGGGAGTGCAGCGACGACACAGGTGCACTTCCTCTTCCCTCACTCTACACTCTTTAAACTCTGTGTGCCTCATCCAAATCCGTCCAGCCGTTTTTGCGCCAATCTGAAATATACATCTGGAACATACATCCAGACAAACGGCCTCGGACGGAATTCTTTGTTGCTATGCTTAAAGGTGCAGCCTGCCTTCTAAAACTGATGATCCTTCCTTAGACCTTTCTAAACTCCGATAACGCCTAACTTATTTTTAGAATGGTCTGTAATCCTTGTTCAAAGGTCATCAGAGGTCAAGTGTCCAACTTAATCCGTTTAAAACTCCATATGGAAAATTTCTTAAAATGTTACTTTACTGCAAGTCTGCAACTAAAAGGTTGAATAACCAGCTTTATTTCACATTTGGCCGATTATAAATATCACGACTCGAGGGAGCACCAAATCCGATTTGCGAAACCTTTACTAAGTTGACGTGTGAGGATTGAGTTAAGAATGTTAAACCAATGACATACGAAGGTAGTACAGGATCATTTTGCCGCTCTATTTAATTCAGAAAAGCTTGGATTTAATAGATATTCTGAGTTTGTTTAAAGTTAAGAATATTTCTGAAGAGAATAGAATAGAATAGATACTCTTTATTATGTACACCATAAAAATTACAGACATAAATTTCGACATTTTACATAGGGTTTATATGGGCGGTCTTATCGCTAAAAGCGATCTTTTACAGGCTTTTTTTGTCGTTAATTTTGGGAGCACTAGGATAGACTATCATCATCGTCTGCCCTTGTCCCTTCTTTCTGTTCATTGTTAGTATCTTCTTCTCCCATACATCTTTCACCTTGCAGATTGCCTCATATTAATTTAACCACGAAAGCCAACTGAAATAGTCTGAAATAGGCAACTGATATTTTTGTCTCCTACTTTGGTATTTTCCTCTGTAGCTTCTTTTTCAAACCATTTATCACCTTCAAAAATTTACTTTCTTGCCTTTGCCTTAGTTGTTGCCAAATCTGAATGAAAAGAAAGCCACAAAATGAGCTATTCTCCAGTTCGTGACTAGAGATTGCGTTACTTAGTCTGAATTTCAAATGTCACAACAAATCTCAAGTAATTTGATTTCTTAGAATTTGTACTTACGCCTATTGTCCTTTGATTAGTGACAAAACTTCTTGGAACGACTTCAGGCGAATTTTGTGGTGTAAACCTTAATTGAGAAGTCTAGACATCTTTGGAGAAGCTCGTGGCTAAGTAATAACAGCCGCTCGGTCGATCCATCAGGTTAAGCTACGTTTGCCGGGGTTGGTCCGTGTATGGGTGACCATCTTTACATACCGAGACTCCTTCGTGCCTCAGAAAGTCGTAAGCCGGAAGCCCGTAAGTCCCGGCTGTTATTCGTGGATCTATGACAGTCGTTACGGGTCTTCAGAAGCCCGAAAGTCAGACAAACTAGTCTTACCAACGGGTGTCGTATTACCCAGTTACTGGGTTGTGGAGGTCAGATGGGCAGTCGCTCCATATAAAAAACTGGTATTCAGCTGCATCTGGTTAGACTGGAAGTCGACCCCAACATAGTTGGGTAAACGCTAGGCAGATTAATCGACATTATCTTTGGGTCGTCTGTGTATTAAAATAGTGTAACAATTTTACTCGCAAGTTACCTAACTGAGGAAGATTAAACGAACGCGAGACTAGAGGTCAGACAACCGATTATAAAGTTAAAGAAACGACTTTTTATAAGATAAGATCTTTGCATATTATTAGCAAAGTAGAGTAAAGCCTTCTTTGAAGTAGTCAGATGAGAGTTTTTGGCATTTTTATGTTGAAAATACTGAATGAAATATTATAAAAAAGTTAAATTATTTGTTTGCAAGAGATAATCACGGGAAGTCCTGATCAGCTATCTAATTGCGTAAATCGTTTTCGTAAACGATTCCAACTAATCTGTTTCATTTTGACAGTTCAACAACATTCATTGCGTTATTTACGTTGTTGAGAAGATTTTTTTTCGAACTTAAGAAGCAATGGATTAGCAATCGGTTTCAAACCGATCCAGATTATGACAGATCGTGTATTTACGCAGTTAGGGTGCCGATTTCAAAACATACTTCACTAATAGAAAGCTTCACTATTACCGAGTGCTATAGGATATGTTTTATGGTATAAAGGATGATTTCCACCAATCGAATCGCATCGCATCGAATCGGAAAGGATACGAACGGATGCGGCGACAGCCGATCGCGTCCGGCAGGATGTCGACGCATACGAATCGCTCCGTACCGTCGCTTGCGAACGTATCCGTTTCTGCGCTTAGTCAAGTAGTTTCATTCCTACCGTGTTGTAGTGGCTACGACGACAGGGGAACGAAGCCGATCGCGAAGAGTTTCGGCTACGATCGGCTGTCGTCGTATCCTTTCGGCTAGACGCCCGCGGTCAAGCTGCTGTGCGCGACTGGGTAATATAGACTTTAAATACTGTGTACACGATTATATATCGTTTAAAGATTTTAAAATCCGTTCCGATCCGACGCGATGCGAACCATTTGGTGAAAATCATCCGTTAGTTGTTGACTTTCACGCGGACGAAGTCGCAGGCAAAAGCTAGTAATGACCAAGGTTAAAGTGACTTTACCTTAACAGTTTAACGTATGGGGTTTGAACTCACGACCTCTTGAGGTTCAGACAGACTTCACAAGAAAGCTATTGTCGTGAAATCTTCGTCAATTGAATTTGGTTTCTGAAGAATTAAGAGAATTATCTTATCCATGAACTGTTGTGTAATGAAAGCTTGAAATCTCTGATCATATAACTAACTCTAGCAGCTCCTAATTGCGTAACACACTTTCAGTAGCAATGGCTTTCATTTTTGACAGTTCAACAACATTAATTATGTTATTTACGTTGTTGAGCAGACAAATTTTTCGAACATAATATGAAGCAATGGATTAGCAATATTCTTCGAAATAATTGAGATTGTAATTGAGAGTATGTTACGCAATTAGGATGCTGGTTGATTCGTTGACACAATTTGTTTTAACAGCATAAAATGAAGGTAGCAGAACCTTCTCCTTTTTCGGTAAGTCGGTTAACGGTACACTTTCAATATACAGGGGTGGGTTTTCATAAATTACATAAGTTTATGCTGCGCTACTAATCAAGTTTTATAAATTCTCAATTTCTTTGTCATTGAAAATAGTCTCCAAAAACTTTTAATTATTTATTTATTTAATACTTCAAGCACACAAATGTACAGAGGCGGACTTAATTCTCGCATTTTCTACCAGTTAACCAAGTCAAGTCTTTTTCTTTTTAACCAGACAAGTTCTAAGCACCACCATTTCGTACGCTACAAGCATATACCATCAACCATGTGCTCTGTTACTTGTTGTAAGAATGGTTAATGTTCACGCGAATGCTGCGCCGGCGTCGGTCAGCCGAGGTCAATGACCGGGGGCCGCTCGACAACCTTTGTAGCCCGCAACGGGTTGCTTGGGGCTAGTGACCATTGACAGACACGTCACGAGTCCATAGTTTGAGGCTTAGTTTATCATTGATAGGTTAATGAAAATGGTTGTTTTTCGTCAGTGTTCTTTTTTTTTGGTTGATGGATGAGTGGGTTTGAGTTCAAGGGAAGTTGTTTCGTTAGTTTTGCTTGAAGTTTAGTTTAGTTTTTCTTCAGCCAAAGATTTTGCCAGCAGTTTTTATTTTATTGGGGACAGGAAAAATACAATTGGATAAAATTACTCTAGGCAAGGTAAAAGTCACATACATCTCGTATAGATTTCTAGAAGATATTTCCTGGCCTGGCTAAGACCGTACTGCAAAAATCAGCGCTATTTGTTACCCAATCGGTGTCAAAATAATTATAGAGAGAACACGCACGGCCAAATCGTGTGAATAATCTTTTGGGAGCGCATAAAGAAGTCGCGTGATGAATTCATTTTCATTCTATTTCATAACGTTTTTTTTTCTGTAACACACGTCACTATGTCCCACTAAGCTATTGTAAACTCAAACGGAACAGCAAAAAGAGATTCTATTGTCATTTAAATGTGGACTAAATTCGTGTACAATGTAGTGGTAAAATGGAAACCCGCATGGTGTCACGGTCATACGCGATAACGCGGACATATTTTTTTAAGTTCATGCCTGGATATTATAGTTTTCTTGGATCTCGCGTGTTATTTTTCGAGTGTAAGCAATTTGTTTGAAGTAAAAACGAATGTTTAATTTCTCTGTGTTTTAATAACCGTTTTTTGTCTGAGTTAAAAGTGTTATCTGCGTATGATTTTGCGTTTTTTTGACCAGTAGTGTCATTTTATGTAAAATTTTCACGTGATTATTGAGACATGTGATGGTACGTAACGTCATTACTGTTTATAACGTGCTACGTTTACTATTCGGAACAATAACTACTTGTGTACGACCAGGGGCCTAAGTCTACTAATTTATAAATGTTACAATGGTCTCTCAAAGGCCAGTTTTTGACAGATTTGCCATTCAAAAACTTACCATTGAGAGAACATGGTAACGTTTATAAATTAGTACACTTAGGCCCCTGTTTATATGGTGTGCGTGCAGGCACTACAACTATTACAAATAATGAAATTATCCGCAAAACACGATTTTAATACTAAGCTGGATGAAACACACAATGTTTTTTTTTGAACCCCGCAAATATTAAGAACTTAATAAATATTTCACATAAACCTACATGGGCACTTATGAAAAGTCAGCTAGATGAATGGTTCCAATTGGTCGTTTCCTATGGTGAAGAGCCGTAAGAGTAAAAAACTCCACGGTTACTCTTTCAAAAACTAACTATATTTAAGTGTCGTTAATATTCCTTCCTATCAAAAGCTTTATTTACATGGGAATAAAGTACACCCCACAAAATATTGCAGCATAAATACCTGCCCGCCACTAAAAATACGATTCATCAAGCAAAACAATTTTAACCGTACCGACAGAGATCAATGAAACCACTTGAAACTGCTCTAAAAACTTCCGTGTTTTAAATAGGGCGGACACTGGATCTTATAATAGCAGTCGTATCGAACAAACCAACAATAACAAAGTGAACTCGAACGATATTGAATCGGAAGTTGTATTCACTATTCAATACCGGTCTACATTGTCCCGAGGCTTTGCAAAGGCCTCGTCTCCTACAGAGATGGCACGTGCAATACGTAGCATTCGTCACCTCACTTGTTCAGTGCACCGTTTTGATTTAATTCCATCAAAAAGGTGGGCATCCTTTACTCTATTTATTAAGATTAGACTCTATTTCTTTTTATCATGCACGTCTTTCTACATTGTTCTCACATGTATAAGTAATTTCAACATGAATGATGTAACCAATTTTTGTAACAATTTTTTTTATTTGGGCAACTAGCTTCATATTTTCTGACTGACTGGCTCCTTGACAATTCAAAAGTGCCTGTAAATGGTTAAATTGAAATAAATGCTTTGAGTTTGAGTTTGAGTTAGACAAATATCGGTTATCACCCTTTCGTTATTTCTTCCGTTATTTCACGATAATTACAAAGAAATGTAATCTATTTACCGTTTACATTAAAAATAAAATGCTAAAGTGCAGTCATTTCAATATTATTACAAAATAACTGTCGTTATTTAGCCGTTATTTGTCTAATGCTAAAGTAAATGGAGTATAATTCCGTAGCACTTTCGGAATTACATTTTTTTTTTTTAATTTTGTCACTACAAAAAAATCCATTGTTTCATAAGACAACATCACGCCTGCAATCCCCGAACTACTTATTGTACACCCACATTTCGCTAGCTATTTCTAAGTCCCATGAAATAGAGGGCGAGCTGAAAGCCATCACAAATCCTGACCCCGGGCTGCTACCGAGAAATTCTTGATGGAAAAACCCAATCACACTTTGCCCGGCCTGGGAATCGAACCCAGGACCTCATGCTCAGCAGTAACGCTTACGACTACTAAACCGACGCAGTCCTGTCCAGAAATCTGGTCAACAATAAAAATAACACATTGGAAATGTTGAATATTATTGCTATAATTAAAAGGATTCTTAGCAATTAGGGTGCTCAATGAACGGTTCCTTCAACATAGCTGTATCATCATATAAAGGCTCGTTCACACCGGCGCGACTTGTCGCGCGACGCGACACCGGCAATTGTTCAATCGTGAAGTTTTATTAGAAATTGTATTGTTAAAGTCGCGTCGCGCGACAAGTCGCGCCGGTGTGAACGAGCCTTAAGACAGTCGACTCGGAAATTGTAGTCGATCAGTAATTTCTTAGCCATAAAGAAGTAAATGGAGTGCCCATACGCATGTAACTAAATCAAATACCCTTCACTGAACTTATTTCGTATTTTATTTGGTAGGGGAAGATCCGTTTGTCATGTAACAACTAGTACCAAGTCATTGCGTGATGAAGCGTATTTCTGATCGACTGTCGTGCCGATATGGGCGGTATTTGTGGGTTTTTTACGTCACTTGAACCTTGCTAGCATATATTATCGCTCCATTTGCTCAATACTCTATGCTATGCTCACGATTATAAGAACTTACATACATACACGCATACACTCTCGCCTTCTTCCCATGGGGGTAGGCAGAAACAACAGAATTCTACTTGCTACGATCCTTACATACTCCTTTTGTGTCGTTTACTTTCATACATCAGGGGCCTAAGTCTACTAATTTATTAACCTTACAATGGTCTCTCAATGGTGAGTTTTTGACAGTTTTTGTATGGCAAATCTGTCAAAAACTCACCATTGAGAGACCATTGGAACGTTTATAAATTATTAGACTTAGGCCCTTGGTCATACACGCACGCCGGTTGCGAGTACACCTGACCTTTCTGAAGAACATCACCAATAAGGCACTATTGTCCTTCTAGGTCGTCCCCTCCCGACGTTTCCACTCACATCTGCCTTGTGAACCTTTTGTAAGTCGCTTGTCACTCTTCCTCTCAACATAAACAAACCTGTATGAACTTATTTCGTATCAAAATTATGGATACTAGGTATCCCTTGCGAGATGTCGGAAGTTGTGTACGGAATAGTAACATCATAACGTGACAAGGGATAGTGTTGTCTTGTAAACCTACTATAAGTACCTATCATTGGGTTCAAGACCGTGTAGTAGGTACCTACTGAACTTTTCTACTGCGTAGGTATAATGCTTTTAGTCAAGTTATTGGAATGGATGATTTCCACCAAACGGCTCGCATCGCATCGGATCTGAAAGGACACGAACGGATGCAGCCACAGCCGATGGCGTCCGGCAGGATATCGACGCATACGATCGGCTCCGTATCGATTTTTTGGCCATAAATAAAATCGAGTAAGTATTAATATTATGTAAGATATTAAACTCGAACATCTTAAAAGTCAATAACACCATATCTTAAGATGTCTTCCGCCATTTCGGATGCTTGGAATTATGACTTCGTTCTGCATATTTCCGCCATAACTTAGGTTTTACTAGCTAACGGTCACATTAACCGTAATATGTGGTTTACGAGAAATATGTACTGCCGATGGGAACCGTTTACGCTGTGCCCGAAATATGTATCATAAAAATTACAGTATGGGTCGTTATATATGCATTTATTAAAGCATTCTTGCGTATGGGAGAACGATGTCTGGTAAATGTATTACATCATGTATTCTATGCAAGTCGGTTATGTTGTTGTTAAGATGTCTGCTTGATATAACGGAAAATGATGTGTGTCTGCTTTATATAAATATTCAGATTCTTGGTAAATAATTTTTTTACAGTTATTTTCCTCGATCATAATTATTAAAGCGATTGAGAACCAGGAATAAAAATATGGCGAGTGCACATTGATATATTAGTATAAATAAATGCGAATTCAGTATAAAAATACATAAGAAAAAATGTGCGGCTATTAAATAAAATGGTCGTACAATTGATATCCCAATTCCACGAACTCTTAACTAAAATACAGTCTTCATAAACCCTTGCAAGTGGTTTATAAAATATTTCCTTACGAACAAACTTACTTCGGGGGTCTAAAATATGATTCATAAAAATTACCGCATTATATAACCACGGAGGGTGAGTTCCTAAACCTCTATTAAATTCTCAGTTTTAAGGTTTAGTGTAACCATAAACTTAATAAACGCATTTCTTTAGATTACCTCTTTGTAACGTTCATTAACTTTTAGAAATTATGGTCCTCCCAGAAATTAATTTTCGCTAGACGTTTTCGATTAATTGTTGAAATTGGCGAATCTTAGAAGGAGTGGAAATTAGAATCTTATTCTGTAAAAGTTGATTACATACTTAATATTGCTGAATGCGACGAAGAAGAGAAGATAGAGTAATAAAACTAAAGTATTTTTGAAAATATAAGTGGTAAATGAAGTTGAAATTATTGCCTGAAAATTTAAATTGGAATATTATTGCAAGACTAATTCCCCATTTAATTAATTCAATTCAAAACCAAAGTAAAGACTCCAAAATCTCAAGCTTATTATTCGTCCCACTGCAGCTTAAATTCAAGCAAATTTTATAAAGTTCAGCGCCTGTCAATGCCAGCATAGCAGTCGTCTGCCAAAGGAGCAACTGAAAAGCAATTATTTCTCCGACTACCCGCCGATTCCCGCGAACATTTCAAACCGTAATTAATTCACAAATTAGCAAAGGACAGCCTTATCGAGTTGGTATTTTTAGATGAGTGTCGTAAACCGATGGATGAGCAAAGTTGTTTAATTCGTTTCATAATTTTATTAAGGGCAAGTCTTTAGAGGGTTGGGCGCCAGTTACGGCCGCCATATTTGTCAAATGGAAATCTGTATTGCCAATGAAATTTTAATTGATAAAGTTCTGTCGTTTATTTTGTTATCTTGTTATGCGGGTTTTGGATTTGTTACCTATGGGTTTTGTGAATTGTAACTTATTGAAAATAGAAGATGGCGGGACGAGCTGGAGAAAACAAACGACTAGTGGTCCACATTAGCCCTGGATTGAAAGAGCTGGAAGTCAAGGTGAGAGGTCTTTGCCCAGCTGCGGGATGATGCAAGCTAACAGTAAGCTATTGTGCGACCGCGAAAACCGTTACACATTTGTATAACGTAAACGTACGCGTTGAAATGTGTGTTGGGAATGATAAGGGTAAGAGCACACATTCATGTATGATATATTCAACAACATACTTCTTTCTATCAGCTGTTCGTGGACGGGTAACCATCCATTACATACCAAGACTCCTCCCTGCCTCCAGAAGCACGTTAAGCCGTTGGTTTTGGCTGTCATTCGTAGATCTTTGACAGTCGGCACGTGTCGTCAGAAGCCCGAAAGACTGACAACCAGTCTTACCAAGGGGTATCGTGTTACACAGTAACTCGGTTGTGGAGGTCAGATAGGCAGTCGCTCCATTTAAAATACTGGTATTCATCTGCATCCGGTTACACTGGAAGCCGAAAACAACATAGTTGGTAAAAGGCTAGGCAGATTGATTGAACATACTTCTATCTATGTGATAACAAATATTCAATTAATATTATTTTATGTTTATAATAACCTACTAACAAAATAAGAAATCAAGGCGTGTCAAAACATTGTTTATTTTTTCTACAAAAGCTAGAAAATCTGAGTCTACAAATGATTTCTAGCCACTATACCACTTGGTAAGCTAAGAAATGTACAGCCTTAACTGAAATATATTGCAGGTAAACACGCAACACCCTATATCAACGCCGTTAAGGTTCTAATTCACTTCTGAAAATTAATTAACTGCTTTGAGTGATATATAAAAATTAACAGTGGGACTGATTTTATCGTGTATTTGTTCGTCTAATAAATCTTCTAAAACATGTGGCTGATGAACTGAGAAGATGTCGATTGCAATAAAACCTCGTATAGATAGGCGCGACGTGACACCGGTAACTGTTGCTAGAGTCGCGTCGCGCCAGTTTGCACGAGGCTTAAATTGCGAGCTGAGAAGATGTCGATAACAAAACACAAGCTCAATTAGAGATTGTGTTATGTTATGTAAAGTTATGTTACGTTATCTTATGTTGCGATGATGTAAATTAAATACAAAGAATATAGAATTTATTTTGTTCTTCTAATAAGACATTAGAAATTATAATAATGTGTTTAAAGAATTTTGGGGTGATAGATGGCTGTTGTATTTTTTAAGTGTGAAGTTTTATTGCAATTTGAAAGGCTTTATTAATATCTCAGTGAACAAACTCAGTTGATTCATGAAACCTTTTAATTATCAAAACAAAATAAGTGATTAAAGATGGCTTGCTTTTCCTACGTTTTGTAAAAACGTTTATAGATCAAAACCAGAAATAAAATAAACATCATGCCTGTATTCCCCGAAGGGTTAGGCAGAGGTGATCCTATAGTACCTACACCCACATTTCGCCAGTTATGTTGAAGTCCTATGTAATAAGCGGCCAGTCTATTGCCATCAACTGGCCACAAATCCAGACTCCGGGCTGCTACTGAGAAATTCCTGATGGAAAAACTAAATAACACTTTGCCCTACCCGGGACCTCATGCAAGCGGGTAAGTCCGAAAGGGTTACTGTGGCCCCTGGCAACACACAGGCAACTGAAGGAACATGGGTGGGTTTTTGCCAGTAAGAGTCTGACACGCCCTCCAGCTCCGCCCAGAGCGGGAGAAGTTATTTCATAATTCCAATAAAACAAAAAAAAAGTTAGGCCTTTTTTTTTGTTTTATTGGAATTATGAAATAACTTCTGCAAAAAATAAAAAATGTAGCAGTAAACCATAAAGAATCGTAACTACAGAACTGTGTAAAGTAATGCATACTTATCTATTGATTTATCACTTTAGTAGATACAAAGTTAAAACTATTCACCTCGATACTATCAGTTAAAAGGTTTTAAAAGCGTAACTAAACGCTTCGTGAACTTTCTAAGTTATTGTTAAGTTTACCCCACGATCGCCCGACGGTTTTTACCTCTACTGTGATAGTATTGAAACTTATTATTATTGTAAAGAGCTATTTTAAAATAGAATATTTATTCAGGGTAATGTCTAGCTAATAGCAGGTAAAGTTTAATAAATGGGTCTATCTTTTTTCGCAGAAATTTTTATGTCAGATTAAGCCATTGAAAATTCGAACATGTAAATATACGTAGGGTATTATTTTATGGTGTACATAATAAAGAGTATTCTATCTCTGTCTATTCTTTAAACTTGATTGATTTTTTACATTCCTACTCAAAACTATCCTAGAATAAACGTTAGCCATGAGAACTAGACAGTCTCATACTTAGTTTTACTTAAATAGTCATACACAGGTAGTCTCACGGAAACATGACATGGGGGCACGTACGGATGAATAATGTTTCTACTGCAGTGACTTGCAGTTAGTTTGCCTTTTGTCTTTAAACAGGGGAGGAACAGTAGTACAACTCATAACGTGTGTAAAAAGACGCGTAACGAAACCGAGCGAACCATTTTTTGTACTCAATTATACCTACGGGATAATTGCGTAACATACTTAAAGTAGCAATGGCTTTCATTTTGACAGTTCAAGAACATTCATTGCGCTGTTTATGTTGTTGAGTAGACAAATTTTTCGAACATATCAAGCAATGGATTAGCAATATCTTTTAGAATGATTCACAGATTGTGATTGAAACTAACTTTTCATAACTACCGTTAAAAATACAGAAATTCTTAGTTAGTTACTTGTCGATCAGAAAATATCAATTCTGGAGCCTGCTTCAGTAAACTAATAAGGAAACTCCATAAATCCAGACCTTGTTAATAACTGATTGATTTATGAACATACTGCTGTCTTCCTGTACTGTGGTCGGTTCAAACCTTTGTGCCGTTTCATCCTCACCGGTCCCGGTCCGATGTTTAGAGGTAATTTATGATCTTCTATCTTAAGACTCATAACAGTCCTCAGGTTATTGTAAACTAACACATGTACACTTACATCAATTGTAAACTAACATAACATCACGCCTGTATTCCCCGAAGGGTTAGGCAGAGATGTACCTAAAGTACACCCACATTTCGCCAGTTATGTTTAAGCCCCATGTAATAAGGGGCGAGCCTATTGCTATCAACCGTGCACTTATCCAGACTCCGGGCTGCTACTGCGAAATTCCTGATGGAAAAACCCAATAACACTTGGTCCGACCTGGGAATCAAAACCAGGGCACATGTAAACGAATACATGTACAATTAGCTCAATTGTAAACTGATACATGTGAATATAGCTCAGTATTGTTCGTACTTACTTTGGTACTTGTAAACTACTTTCACTATCAATCAAAAGTTTTCACGAAATGTGTAACAGGCAAAGTTAAAATCACCGTTCCTTACAAAGTTTTCACAAAGTTCGTGTATTTCTGAAATATATTCCTGATTATTAAAGATTAGAAAAAGATTTATCTCCATTACGTGATTTGGGTATCGAATTATTGAAGCGTGTCGCTGTTAAACTTGAATAAGCGGCCAAGTGCGAATGGCACACGAAGGATTCCGTACCGTATTAGGATCGAGCAAAAAAACCCGAAAAAACACGTTTCTTGTACCCCTTTAATTTATTACATTTTATCATTTTTTGTTCTAGCGGCACTAGAAATAAGTACACAATATGTGGATACAGAACCTTAAAAATATATGGAAAAAAAGTCGTTATTTTATTTATGTATGACTTATCACATCTTCACGCATGTTGAACATAAAGAAAATGGCTGCCAAACTCGAACGCCTTCGCTCGAATTTAAAGGAAATAAAAAATCGTAGTAAAACAAAACTCACAAAGAAATTCTCGCTTTCAAACATAAAGGCATAATGAAATTCATCCCCCAGAGAGTTGTGGGCTATTATTCAACCACATACAATATGTAGTGTGTTGGTAACAACGCTACCGGGCACAGAGCTAATGTAACGCAGTGCTGGAAGCGGTTGCAAGCTGCAAAATTGTACCAGCGCGTGTCAAACAAATGAAGTTGTTATTGTTGTCATTTGTTTTTGACACGCTCTGGTACAATTTTAATGACGTGGACAAAGATTACAGGATATTTGTTGGCTATAGGTATCTAGATTTATAGAAGTTTTTATCCCGTATCCCGTGCAGGTTTGTGGCTGAAAAGGCATTTTTTTTTAGCGTAACGGAATCCAAATTTTGGCTGCTATATGCAAATGATATTATAAGTTGAAAAAAAGAGGTAGATAGATTACCTGCCCATTCGATCTTCAAAAACGGCACAATGTCACATTATTAGAAGATACGTGGATATAGGATGTCATTATTATTAGCACGCGTACCATGACTACCGTAGAAACGGGTTTTTTTCGACGGGAGAATAGACAAAGTGACAGATTGTGATTGTTTATCTGTCATTTTGTCTATTCTCCCGGAGCAGGCAGGCGGGCAGGAGCGATTAAGAGACAAGGCGAAGAAAGCTTAAGTAATTAACCAAGTTTTGACGTGCCACTTGCGGAACGCGTAAAACCTATCTACTACTTTTTACTTATAATATCTTCTATATTCAACAACTTCAAAGCTTTCAAGTTCAAAGCAAATCCATCAACCAATTTTGAAACTAAATCTACCTAAGTAGGTACTTGGTTAACGTTCATTAGCACCAACAGTTTCTCACTCACAAGGCATTTGATCCTAAACAAATAAAGCCCAAACGACACTCCGATTCAGACACATCTAAATCCACATCCTAATTCAGTGTCGTCAGCCAGAAATAACACGGAAAACGCAATTAAAACATTACTCAGGGACAACTACGTAAGCAATTACATTTTATGGCTTTACAGCCGCTTCCAGCCGCACTACGTCCTTGTACTCCGTCGCGATTTGTATAGGAATAATTCCTTAGGTGTGTAGCGGGTATTCTTGCCAGGTATAATTTGCCTCACCGTTTTACGAACAATTACAGCTACCTTCAACCTTACATACGCGTGAATACGTGAAATTTTACACCATGATAACGACGCTTTTGTTTTCGTGACGTCACACTCGTTCCTCGAATGTGTTTTAGATTTATCTGGCAAATAAGGAGAACAATAACCCCTTTATGTAGTTCTATATGAAATTGAGACGCCATAACCCACGCCTATAAACTTCAAATTACATAATTAAAACTTGCTCTAAGGAAGTTATTATTAAAGATTCTTTTAACACCTTTTATGGCCACAGCTAAGAGCCAGGATGCCATTTCAGTGACAACACTGCAGTGCCATTAAATAAAAGCCAAATAAGAAAGAAATCCATTTGCTCTGAAGTAGTAATTCCTGGTTACTTTACGTTCGCCATTTCTGCGAAGACCAAGGAACAATGGTGTTATTTTCTTAAAACAAAGAGTAAGTTAACGCGACACAACACGGCTCTGTTATTGTGTGGTAGGACAGGTCTTGCACAAGTTGTGGGTTGTGGCATTGTACTTGAATATTTATTTCTAATATCCAGATTACTTGGAAATTCTTCGAGTTCTTAGAGTTTAGGTTTAGTTCTAAGAGATTATTTTCCTGATATTTGTTGGTGAATATGTTCATCAAAATAATGTGAATGCTCGAGGCAAAACAAGTAATATCCTGGTGTTGAAATTCCTCAGTCTTGGCTAAAAGCTCAAGGCATTCCATCGCTTCTGAAATGTCTGAACATAAGAAAGGTATTTCCTTGACAAGAGCTGCTTTCCCTTATCAAAAACTAAGTCGTAACTTGACAAGACTGCAAGTGATTTTGGCCCTTGTAAACGCTTGCCGGTGACCTATATCAGATAAGTTTGATATATCCCGTACGTCGGTACTTGAAACTTTTGTGTGAACTTTACTTACTTTACCGAAGGGTGGCTTATCGTCCTTTGAATGAAACACTTCATTCTAATTTATGTTACGTCTGTACGCTCTTTTTACTCTTCATTCGACATTTTGCTTTTTCCAGTGTCTGCATTTTTTTTTACTGTATTTCCCTTATCTGGCCAAATGTCGTAATGCGGTCTTCGAGACACGTTATTTATTGTCTTTTTTGTAACTTAGTTGTGGTTTTACTTTTTTGTACCGACTTTTTTTTCTTACATGTTAGGTACCGTAACCGTACAAATGTTCTTAACATTCGACATAAGCAATAAATTTTGTAGGATTATTGACATTTTTTGAGAGATTTATGTTAGGAGCCGAGTTCAAGTTCATAATTATTTCTGTTGGTATTTTATTTTCGTTTCTCACGCTGCTTTCTATTTGAGTACAACGAAGTAAAATTATTAGAAGCGTTACACTTACGAGATAGCCTTATAATAACTTGACACTTACGATAACCCGATGAATACGTTTATTAATAGTACATTACTGTCGCAGCCTGCAACCAGGGCATTGATGGACAATCGTTAAAATCATGCCACAATCAAACATACGTGAGTCCATGAATGCCTGGTTTCGGCCAAGGCTTGCTATAGTAGTTTTCTCAAATAATGCGCGGAAATTCAAACTGTGTAAATTAATTATAAATTTCAGAATCAATGACGAACAACAATAAATTTTCAATTGATTCACAAGACAGATTTGGATTTTCATACAAATATTCCCGGCCGGGCGCTTGCATGTATTCGACCACTACCGCAATTTAGATGTATCTCGTATTCGACCACTACCGCAATTTAGATGTATCTCGAAGAAAATTGTGAAAATAATGTTCGATTTTTCGAGCATGTGTGAGAAAAATAAATTAGTTATGATTAGAAGAAAATTAAATCGTGGTACTACTAATAATGTTCTATTAAATTGTAGAATACTTCACGTTCAAATTGCATATAGGTTATTACAGTATAAAGTACGATAAATACTAATGTGTGTTAGTAATTACAGTCATCGATCACAAGAAATTTTCAAGATGGTTGCTTACGATATATATCACAGTAATTTATTATTCTTGATCAAAGACACGAGCACACTGTAATTATGTCGGCACTAAAGTTCTACTGTTTATTAAAGTTAAATGTAATTTACTTCATGTTCCTACAATGTACAGTAATGTTAACATTATACGGATATGGTAGCTTAGTGGATTATTGCGAGTACTAACTTCATGTTGATATTTTTTACGACCGCGAAATCTTTTTTATTTTCATAGATATTATGGGGTAATTCTAGCGCCCGTTATCACGTAATAAATGAACAACACTTTTATTACCCCTAAATGATATACTGAATATTATTTTTTATGAAAACTGTTACAAGTAGAATTTGTTACAAAAATGAAGTTGTAGCGTGCGAAATGCTTACTCGTTACTCTGTTCCTTCCCAAGCCCTATACAAGACCATCGTTTGTTTTGTGGACTCTGAGATTGGATTTGGGAAATAACTGTATGTTAATTTTAATTCTCTCATTGCAGATTACTCTAAATAGAATGAAACAAGCTGGATAAAACCAGCGTAAAAGTTATTTGCAGGATTTTATTCTGTGAATATTCGCGTATACACAAAGGATCGTATCGAGGACTAGGCTCTTTTTATGAACAATAGAACTTCACTTTTGTAACAAATTCTACTTGTAACTGTTAGAAGTAGAATTTGTTACAAAAATCTTTTCCCTTGTTTTTTAGGGTTGTGTTATAAGAAAACGAAAGAAGAATCTTTGATCACGTTCACCAAGTTAGATTTTATAGTGCCATTGAATTAGGAGACAACCTTCAATGGGTTTCGCCTGAGTGGAGACCACCCTGCGAACGAGAGCGTTAATTAGCATTGCTAATAGCATTGAGGCTCCGATAGTGGGAACTACACCTAATACATGGCAAACCCTTTGATATGAGGCGGTTGGGCCAACCATTCCTGATCATTTGAATTTTTTAACCGTTTAGGACATGCTCTGTTGGTTTTTAGATAATAGACAATAATTAATATGCAAAAGACAAAAGGGAACATGCATGTTATTTTATTTTTTTCACAGAATCTATAAAAGACTGTAATATAAATAAACCCAGGAAATGTATAACAAGTTAAATTCAACTACTGCTTGTTACTCAACAAAAATATGAAACTCCAACAATTTTCTATCTACAGTTCAAAGGTTCGTTTATGTCGCCATCATGATGTGACGTCATTTACCACCATCTGTTTTTAGCCCCAAATCATATGAATACAATTATTTTTTGTGATTTATTCAAGCAGAAATCGTACTTACTTACAATAGTGAGATTTCAAGTAAGTACTTTGCAAAAAATATATTTTTATTCAGCTTTGTTATATGGTCTGTACCACAGTCTACACAAGGGTGTGAACTGTGGTGTAAATGTAAGGCATTTGACCACACATTTCTGATACACGCTGTATAAAAGTTATAGGCACTAAACTTCAGCCTGAGGTGTTAGATCGTTTTATGTATTTTATAAGAAATATCAACGTCACATTATTTTTCATCACAAATTTATAAAATAACCGTGTATATTTTTATACCTCCGACAAAAAAGACAAAATATTGAAAGACTGTCCCTTCACATCAAACCAATAGCCAATAAATCGTGTTATAGAAATAAATTCCTAAGTCCGGCAAAATAGAGTCTGATAGACTTTCTCCGATAAAATGTCGGTCAAAGGTCCGGGCCAATGTTATCTGGAGTTCGGACCGCGATATCTCAGGAGAGGAAAATGGGACGGCCCGGGAATGAAGGTGTATAAGTACTTACGTAGGTACGAGTTTTTGTGGGCTGAAAATCATGGGCGTGCAAAAGAATATAAGTATAAAAGTCTGAGGGAAATACCGTCTGGTTGATGGGAACTGAAGTTTTGAAGCTGTCCCCTGAAGGTAAAATTTGAATTTCTTTGATGAACGTGGAAAATACGTTTGTTTTTTTTTCTTTTCTGAAATTTTTTGAAGCGTATTATTTAAAAAATTAAAGTGGTCTGGTGATAATTTCAACCTAAAAAGTAGTAAAAAGCTTGAAGCCAAACGTTATCAAATTCCGATAAAAAATCGAATTTGCCACTTTCGCAATTTTCTCCGCGGCACTTCGCTAGATAAAGACGTTTTTGTTATAAAAGGCGAACCAATTTAAAAGTACGATTTGTAACCGTCTCTGAACAAAAAGTCACGTAGTAAAACAATATATTCAGTGAAATAATTACGCAAACGAGGAAACCCTTTTAGTTAATCCGATAAAAGTTTGTGCCCTTGCGGCCCGAGTGAGCCGAGTACACTGCTAACGACTTACGACACTGTCTTTAGTGAGAATATATTTTAGTTAACATTATATAATATGATCTAGTTTTGTGGAAATGAAAACATACTTCACATACCTACACTAAAACATATTAGACTTAGTAAGTCTTAAAAAAAAATTCGAAAACATAGCACATGATCCTGGTCTTTAAAATCTCTTTAAAATTTCTTTAAGGTGGATGCTCAAAGGTAGCCCGTGAAATTCAAATTTTGTAACGTTTTGTTGCAATTTGCAGGCTGAGTGTCAGGTTGTATGTTGATCTCAATATGATTCGCGGCCGTATCAGATATTTATACATAGAATTATAGTCATAAAAATCATCTATACAACTCTCTAAGGGCGTTTGTGCACTACACGGAATTTTACCTTCCGGATGTAAAATCTCATACTTATATTTCCGGATCACGTGATATTTACTTGAAAATCGGACTGCCGGACCGTAAAATTCCTTGTAGTGCACAAACGCCCTAAGTGTATATAATCCCATTGAATGAATATTTCATGAAATCATGACATTTATGGATTATTCTAAATTAAGGAGTTGTATTGCTGATTCTAATGATTATAATTCTGAAAAGCCATATTTGTTACGGTCGCGAATCATATTTTAATCAACATACAACCTGACACTGACCTGCAAATTGCAAAAAACGTAAGAAAATTTGAATCCCGCCGGCTACCTTGGAACATCCACCGTAACCTTACGAGTTACAAGCCTTTGTTAGCATATCTTGTGTGGATGAATAATTTACATGGTTTGAATAATTTTCGAGCAACTTAATTTAAATAAGAATCATGATTGTGCACTAAACGTAATTTTAGAATGCATCTGTTTCCACATTACATTAATCACGACCAATAATATATTTTAGTCACTCCATGTATTTTTAGTCCGCACCAGTGTACGAGCACTCCCGGATAGGGACACGAAATCGCCCGAGGCGTTTGCCAAACATCAATCTTGACCGACTTTGCCAAGATTGCCAAGTTCACTAACTCCTCAGTTCGTCATTCCACGCCAACTCGACTCACGAAACAATTTGATTTCCCTAATACCCACTCGGAATACGAAATCTAAAGAAATATTTCGGCGAAATTTTACGTCAAAGTTTTAAGATTATTGCCGACTGTAGATAACAATTTTCTTACGCCTTTGATATTGCTTGTGGGCGAGATTTTGACATTACTAGTGTTATTCGGGGCAATCACATCTGGATATTAGCGAACAAGACGACTTGAATGTCTTACAGAGGTTTGAGGAGGACATTAAATCGTGCAGACCGTTTCAATGGCCGGAATAGGCTCATTCACTTTAAAGACCTACTTTGGTCTTTAGATGGTTCGAGATTTCTTACGTTTTCACAAGTTAGTAATGTAATTGACAGCTCATCTGATGGTTATGGTGGTTTTGCACAAATGTGTTTTAGTACATCATTTATTAGCTAATTAATTCAGTTAACATCAGAAACCTTGTATTTTAGAATAATAATTATTCTACATTCTAGATTTGTACTTTAGTATTATCATTTCCATTACCAGCAGAAATAGCACTAACCATTCCGAGCCAGTATAAAGTGCAGAATTCAAACAATGTTTTCGCACAAACACAGAACTGCACACTTAAATTCATATCACAACTGTGCACTTCACAGAAAATATCATTTACGGTCGTTCCAGACGTTTACAGAAATATATTTGATTTCAAACTTCTACCAGCTGAAAAGCTGTCGCGAACACATTCCTGAACAGTCCAATAAACCAATGGCCGTCTTGCCTCGTTTTGTTGATGGCCGCAGATTTCATATCTTAGTCTGAAAACTAGTCTGTGGGTAGCACCAAAACATCTTCAAGTTTTCTGGGAACGACACTTCGGTAGTTTTAAGATTTAACTTTGTTTTTGGTGATTTTGTCGAAGCTGTCAGACGGAGGAACCCACAGGCTGATTACAAACAATAGTACAGTTCGATTCAAACTTAATGGCGGTTCGGAAGTTAGCTACTCAATGCGCAGTACCCCACCCCTCACCCCCGCTGACACATGAAAATTGTTACTGCGCAGCGACTCGCCTCATGTTCCGAGACGCCATTAAGTTTGAATCGATCTGTACAGTCGTGTACAAATTATGTTATAACAAAACCACAGACTTTACAATTTTAGATGTTATTGCTAAACATAAATTTGAAGGAAGCAGTAATTTGGGGAGCTTCCACACGCTTTTAATATAGCATAGCCAGCGTCCTAGATCCAAGACCGTAAAAGTTTAATCATATAACTGTTATGGCAGCAGAAAAATCTATAGAATACGAAACTGGGATAGAAATATATAGGGCTGTAATACTCAAAGAAAAACGTGCTGCAGTGAAGTTTGATAGGGATATTTTGCTGAGCTGCGTTAAAATAGGTCATCGTTACTTATCCTCAGGGGTTGGCTTGCAACAAGTAACTAATGGGAGAGAGGTAATATCCATTTTATTACCGACTAGCTTCCGCCAGCGGCTTCGCTCGCGCGATATCTTTTTAAATCATAGTCTATGTTACTCAGTGATAATATAGCATTCTACTGGCGAAAGTTTTTTTTTAAATCGGTTCAGTAGTTTTTGAGTTTATTCATTACAAACGAAAATACAAATCTTTTTATTAGTGAAGAACTGTAGATGATGTTACTGCCACAATGTTGGCTGTCGAATGTGTGTTGCCATTAATGATATTCTCTCCAATTTTGTATTTAGGCGCAGACACCATGAATCAGTCTACAGAGACTAATCAAATTCAATTATTTTCCTAATATCGTAATATTAATAACAAAAGCGGAATATTTGACAAAAAAAAAGTAGGATTCGATTCCCGATTAAAACAATGTTCCACACAGATATCACTCCAGCTTTCACAATTGTTTCCATCGATTACGTGACGTAGAAATTCGGGTGTTTTATTGCTTTGCGTGAACCTTAAAATCTTCAAAACTTAATTAGTGAGCTGACACGCGATTGGTTTCTGTGCTAAATTATGTTCTACTTTTGTATACATTTGGGTTTTTGACATCAAGGCTCGTTCACACTGGCGCGACTTGTCGCGCGACGCGACTTTAACAATACAATTTCTAATAAAACTTCACGATTGAACAATTGCCGGTGTCGCGTCGCGCGACAAGTCGCGCCAGTGTGAACGAGCCTTCATTGTGAGGTTCTCGTCAAATAGTACCTAGTTTTGATTTTATCGCACCAATAAATATTTTTTGTAGTTTTTTGTGTGAATATTTTATTCATATTTTACTCTTGCTCTGGCTGGCTTGTTGGTCATTACTATCAATAGAACTATGGATATGATCAAAATAAAATCAAGAATAGTTAGCTATTAGTCCCTAAAAATCAATTTTCGTAGAACAACGGTTCCATTACAAAAACACATTGCCAACGCTGAAAAAATAATTCAATCCACGTTCTCCTATCCGAATATTTAGTCCACGCCACACGGTTTAGGTATTTGTCGCACCCAATCGATCTGATTGCTCGATTGCGTCCATTCGATATCTCGATTGGTCCTCACTCGGTTCGATTCCATGCATTCCACAGTAACTCAATACGACGCGTGTTTGCATTCGGATGCGATCGCTACAAGTTTAATGGTAATCTTCTTTCGATTCCATATGGGTTTGTGATTGAATTAAAAGTTGTTGTATCTTGTGTTTGGAGGTAATCGAATGTCGCGTGCTGTAGTGTCAGACTGATCTCTAAAAGCTTATTGGGTTTGTTATCCAAGACCTATTTAATCGAGTGTTTGCAACCTGAGATTTTCTCCTAACACATACCACTGCTGCGACAAAAACCTCATCTTTGCTAATTATGTTTAACTAATATAATACTATCTGTATAGGATTTAATTTCTCTACCTCAGACAATGCCAGAATCTACAGTTACATTATTTATCTATAAAATGATCAGGATTGACAAATCTATAGAACCATTACGTGATCAAACGTTCGCAATTTCTTTGTTTTTTTTATAATTGCCTTCGTCCACGGAGAGATAGATTTGTCCTTGTTTTATCGGTGACATACGGTGCCAGTAATGTATCCCTATTTCCTTGCGAGGCACTACAATTTGTTTTCTATTGCTATTATATTACTAATGTTTACGTTTTCTTTTCAGGTATGTGCTCAAACCTACTATTATGCTTACATCTCATGAAGACATAATTGAAATCACTGTGATGTTCCAAGGAAACTAATTGGTTATCTTTCTGGTAAGCTGTTTAATTACTTCTACATATTAAGTCAGTTTTGAAACTAAGAAATAAACTCAGATGGAACAATTTCTAGATAGGCATATAGATTTTAAAATTTACGGAATTACGGCATCGTCTCACGAGCTAGTGAGTCTTAAGAGTCGTGCCCACCCCATAAACGTCTAAAGCGTGATCCAAGTTCGCTCGTAACAAACTTACAAAGGAAGCTATCAGCTATACACCCACACATATATTTACACCCAGTATATATCTGTCAAGCGAGGCGTGTAAGGTAATTCAACACGTGAGGAGCTTCGGCGCCGAGTAATTCGCTCCCGGAATATTAAACGTATAACCGCCGCCGTTGCATTCGATGTATTGACTGTTAAGATGCTTACACAGTTCGCACCTATAACACCTTCCATGAAACTTGGGCAAGATTACTGCCACACCTTCCTTTGATAGATACTTACCGTATAGAACGCTTATGCGAGATCTATAACACGATTTTGCACCAAGGAGCTTAAGTTCCTCTATGTGATTTGGAATACAATACATAACTTGCCTATTGTTGTCAATGTATTATGCATCAGCTCACCACAATCAAATATGGTACCCATAATCAGCTCATTATACGCCAATAACTGTCCGTGGTTGCCTTTTCCAGGCTATCAAATTATGGAATCCATAACAACTGTATTATTTCTCCATTTAGATGCGCTTTGAAGGACTTAAATGGCTCCTTGTTGAGTGCACTGGCATCTGGTATTCCTCATCAAAGGTACTCTGTATGTAAGTAACCAGGTTACCGCCATAGGCACTCCAACGTGAATACTAAGTCAGGAAGTATTACCAACTTACCTGTGACTGTTTAATATATTCATTGGAACCTTGCAAGTTGCTATCTGCCGTAAGACGTGCGATGCAAAACTTTTGCCCACATAAATATTACTACTTCCTTTACGCCAAACATTTTAGAAGGGAAATTGATGTTTAGACTTCTTGAGAATATTCTTGGGATTTTTCATATTTTCTAGATACAAAAGAATTAAATTTTTGGATGTACAGAGTTGGTCGAGAACCTACCTTGCATTTCTGGGACTTTCTTCGGAATTTACCGAGCTTTTGAACATGCAAAAGGATTGGTTCCGCGAACAGTAAAATAATCAAACTCGGGTTTTGAATCGGAAATGCCCAAAAAGTTGTGGTGATTAAAGCTGCCATTCCAAAGAAACCCAAAAAAAATATGCAACATCAAAATTCCTGTTCAGTTTGTATTTTTTTGGGGAGGAACGCTACAGCAAATCTTTTTTGCGGTATATGAAAAAAGGCGTTAAAACCTGGCACGTCATCAGGTAGAAGATACAATAGGCTATTCTCTCCATTGTTTTCTCCATCAATATCAGTACCTACCTCATTCAATATTCATCGTCTAATCTCCCTGAACATGAAAACATAAATAAATTTGAATCTGTTATATCCTTCTTTGTATTTAACGAACCGTTTTAAGTTTATTGTAGGTTTAAGATCAACAAATACTTGATCAGCTATTGGATGCTGGTGTATTTGATGAATTAACCAACCTTGTTTGTTTGGTTGACACTTCCCGTGACCCAAGGACTGGCTTTTACATTGGCTAGAGGCTAAGCATTGCCATACAGCGTGGCCTTCCCGCTAGACTCTTGGGTACATTACCAGTCCACAGCGATGCGAAATAATTTTTCGACGCCATATTTTAGCTTGTTAATAGTTTTAGTTAAGTTAGGATGTTATATTTTTATTTTCATAGTCTGTTCTGTTGCTGTGATGTGACATTTGTGATGTTTTCCTTCTCCCAGGTTTAAAGCTATTACATTAAATCTCCAAACAGTATATTTTTCGTTTATTCTATTACTAACCAACTGGCACTAGCATTGTTTTAAGAGTTTGAAACTGTTGTAGAGTTTATTATATACTTCGTTTTTTTACGAATGTTGCCGTGTTTAGATCTTTAAACTTTTTATTTAGTTCCGAATTGTTTACTTGGAAACCTGCAGAATAAAAAAAGGTAACTTAAGCTTTTTTTAATAAAGGTAACTTCGATATACCCATATCAATACAAAAAGATATAATAATATGGAAAAGTTATAATGAATACCCCAGTGTTTTCAGCTTATAGAAAACAACTTTTAATTCAGTTAGTCTACTATTATACGACTTCAGAACAATATTTACAGAAATACAATATAAACTTTATTAATTGATTAGGGCAGTAATAAAGTGGCAACATTGTTTCAAAGTTTCCTTTCTAAAAGTCTGTGAAACTAGATCAGTTTCCAGCAATTCTTTTGCCCGACTAAAAGAATTCAAAGTAACTATTTCAAAGGAAGATTTATAGCAATGTTTACAAGATTTACTCTATTCGAGAAAAAACAAAGATTGAATAAAATATAAGGACACGAAATAGGCGGATATTCAAATTGAATATTAGACTGTGTGGGCATTTTTTCAAACATGGACGCGGTGCGTGTTTCGACAAGGCTTTTTTTAGGATCTAATGTTGAATTAAGGATTTACTTTAACACAGTTTTTTTAAGCAAGTGCAAGTGCTTTTGCAAGTGAGGCAATATTAATAGTCTTATAGGTGTGGTTGGTGATGTAATAACTCACAACCAAAATCAAAAAAACAATAATTATTGCCTTTGACAATTAAATAAATACAAAATTCTTAGTATCGCAGTAAGACCTTCCATATCCACAGTGTGCATTTAATAATAGAGTTATTTTAGGAACCCCACTCTAAACCACCCACCGAATCTTCTCCTATCTCATTCTAGACGAAATCATGTCTATAACAATTTCGAATAATATTATTACAAGCTTCAATGCTTATTTTAGGTATAGTTACACGAGCGAACACGAATGACTCATACATGAATATTGAGCCGATTTCTATGCGTTACGCATATCAATACCATTTGGTGAATGTTTACATAATGTGATACATAACGTCACGATTATGATGCCTAAAACGGACGCATGGAGATAGGATATTAGCTTTAAATAATTCTGGACGGTTGATGGTGAATTTGTACTGTGTAATTATGGGTTATCAGTCAGTAATTAGGTAGTATCCGTAACTATTCGTCCGTAACTTGTTATTAACTTTTTGGTTACTACTGAAAGTTTTCGGTTATCCATACAGAGTTTAACATTCAATACTTTCTGTCTTTCTTTTCGAAACAGATAATTATGTCATCCTTTTCATGATTATTTTCTAAAAAAAAAAACCCAATTAATTACCACTCTCCGCGCTAATAGCTCAAAGCGTTTACGAAGTCTCTTCGACAGATACGAAAATAAGCCATTTTATCAACATTGAGAGTCTGTTTTACCACCTCCTGGTAATCTCCGGGTAATTTAACTGACAGATAATTGCATTCAAGTTTTGGTCTATCTTTGAACTTAAATCATGGATCGTGGAACACGTTTGTCCACCGCACAACGTCAACGGGACGTCAGCGGGAACCGAGATTATTCGAACCGAACGTGACGTGGACACGGGACCTATAGTAAACGTATGTATCATCTCGTTCTCGTTGCCATCCCGGTGGACACGTTGGCCTTTGCTTTACTTTAGGCAATAATGTTAAAGTCGAGGGCTCTGACGTTCCCGTACGAACTAAATAATACGCACTTTGATGTGGAGTTGCGGACCCCAGCCCGTACTACCGACTCTATCCTTATTGAAAAGCTAGACGAAATATGATGAGCATTAACTTATATAAATATCGATACTACCGGGAAAAGTCTTATAGCCTATAATATTCTCATAGCTGGAACACAGGCCTACTTTCGGTGAGAGAGAGTGGGCGGTAATCCACCAATCGGGCCCATCCAAAACTTGAAATCATTATCAGTAAAAATCTGGCTGTCATGTCGCCTGATGCTAGGTAATAGGTATTGACACTATTGACAGCTCACCGGTTGGTTTTGCTGACGATCATCAATGTTTTTTCTTTATTGCTTACCATTCCGTAGCCGACAGCAGGTGGCAGCAGCAGGCGACGTGTCGCCACGACACGACTGGTTTCTATGTATTTCTATGAAACCGACGTGTCGCTAGCTATGGAAGGTATGTCTTTCTATATCAGAATTGTGACCAGTATTGTTCCCACATTGTCCTCACCATGTTGCTCCGTAATAGGCCGGTTCACAGATGATCGCGACGCGTTAACGCGACACTCTGTACAAACAACGCGCGTTTGTTCACGCTAATTAGGCTCAGTGTAACGTAAACCGAGGATTAGGGCTGCCCCCGAGCGTATGTTATAGCGAGAGAATTCTAAATGTTATTGAGTTCAGGAACCGAAACCGGTAGATCAATACGGGTATTTATTAGGTTACAAAATTTATAATTTTACTGATATTTTTAAAGGTACAACCAGTATTGATACCGGTTACTGAAAAAAAAGGGCTATCTTACACGTGCCATCGGCATTAGTCAAAGCGCCTGTGTGTGTAACCGGTATTAAAACGGTAACCTAAAAGAGGTAACATGTTTCTTCTTCGTGAGTTACCCAGATAGCTGGTTTGTCTTCATAAGATTCATATTCATTTTATTTGCTTTACACAAGGTAAAAAGATGTTTACAAAAGGCTTATAGCTAAGATCCGCTGTAGACCCTGTCAGGATTCCTACTGACTGCTAAAATAATCATGTTAATAGTCTTTTATTTTTATTTTGACCATTACATTGTTTAGTAATAATCACCAATTAATTCTTAAAAGTAACCAATTATGTACACGGTTATTACAACTTGTATACCTAGACGAACATCAGACATTTAGTAACAATACTTTCACTTTACCTAAGTCAGATACAATTTTTGTAAATATTTTTCTTTGTGCGTATTTTTCCTCATATTATTTAAATAAACCTTTATTTAAATCAATGGGTATTTTAATTAAATTCTTACTTTCACCATTAAAATAAATAAACAAGATTTTAATTCCTCACATAAAAGTAAATTGAAAATACCGTACCTATCAATTAATTACATACATAAGAAGCGCCCGAAATTTTGCATTTTAAATTACGCGAATTTAAAAATTATTACTGCCAATTAATTTGGCCGACCCTAACGAGGTTTAAGCGATGTGCACACTGGCTGCCAGTATGCGATAGAGCGCCTCAACCGACAATGTGCACCATGCTTTACTATTAATATTGTGCTATTTTGTTCAAGCGATTTAATGTGCCTAATTAATTAGTTCTAATATTGTGATTGGTGATAATTGTATTTAATTAGCCTCCATGTATGTGTTTGATTCCTGACTGATTTAACAAATAATTATTTACAAATAATTTAGTATTTAAATTGAGTACGGTAGAAAAACTAGGAAAGGAATTTTGACTTTCAGTTAAGCTTTCATTTGTATTTTTGTTTGTAATGAATAAACTAAAAAATTACAGAACCGATTTAAAGAAAATGTTTCACCAGTAGAAATACCTATTACCACTGCGTAACATAGGCTATAATTTATAAAGGTATCACGCGAGCGAAGCCGCTGGCGGAAACTAGTGGACTATACACATATCATTTACAAATTTTTGTGTACAATACAAAATTCAGAATTTTATCATAAAACTATACCTGTATCTAATATTGTCGAGTTATGGAAATGACGGAAGGGATGGACCAAAGGGTAATGGCTCCTACAAACAGGCGCGACGCGACGTTAATAATAATATTTATTAATAAACTAGCTGCTGCCCGCGGCTTCGCCCGCGTGAGTGTCGGAAATTACCCCATACATCCCCATGGGTTTTAAGTATAAATATTGAGTTTCGAGTTAATCGGACAGCGCGTTAAAATTCTTCCATACAAACACTGACACCCACCAACCCCCCTTTAGGGGGTAATTTAGAAAAACAAAAAACTTAAAACTTTATAATTTATTTAGATAACTATTCGTGCGAAGTTTCATGTTTATTACCTCAAGAAATAAGATTTTTCATACAAACTTTCATCCCTTATTTTACCCCCTTAGGGGTTGAATTTCGAAAAATCCTGATACACGTTATTCTTAATTTTTGGGTTTTATTATAAATATTGAGTTTCGAGTTAATCGGACAGCGCGTTAAAATTCCTCCATACAAACACTGACACCCCCCAACCGACTTTAGAAAAACAACAAATTACAAACTTTATAATTTATTTAGATAATTATTCGTGCGGAGTTTCATGTTTATTACCTCAAGGAATAAGATTTTTCATACAAACTTTCATCCCCTATTTGACCCCCTTAGGGGTTGAATTTCGAAAAATGCTTCCCTATTCCTTGCCTACATTATAAAGGGAACCTCTGTGCAAAATTTCAGCTTTCTAGGTCCAAGGGTTTGGGCTGGGCGTTGATGAGTCAGTCAGTCAGGACTTGTCTTTTTATTAATAGGTATAGATATAGATAGTAGGATAGGATACTTTTCCGGGATAAAAAGTACCCAGTGTGGTGCCCAGGATATTAAAGAATAATTATACCAAGTTTCATCGTAATCGAACCGGTAGTTTTTCCGTGATGCCTGAACAAACAGACAGACAGACAGACAAAAATTTTTTTAATCAAATTTTTGGGTTCGGTGTCGGTCTAGTAACACCCCCTGCCATTTATTTTTTTGATATTTTCAATGTACAGAATTTTCACTTCTACAGATTTATTATAAGTATAGATATTAATATTTTATTTCTAAGAAAACTTCACTAGTCGCGCTAGTATGCATTAGCCTTAACGTATTCCCCAGTTACTGAGTTGTGGTTTTGTATCGCTCCATGTAAAATGCAGGTATTCAACTGTTTGCGGGAAAGTCTGCTTGCGGGAAAGTCCGAAAGGGATACCATGACCCCTGGCAACACAGGCAACTGAACTGAGTCTGACACGCCCTCCCGCTCCGCCCAGAGCGGGAGAAGTTATTTGATGATTTCCCACCCAAAAAAAGGTATTCAACTGTATCCGGTTAGTTCATATTTGAATACCTATATTATCTTTGTATACAGTAAAAGGTTATCTATATTTGCTAAAAATAAGATAATTTTTCTGTAATTTTCAAGAAGTTTATTTTTCTTTCAATTTCCGCGAACTGAAACTTCACAAAAAGTAAAATAAAACAAGCAGATGTTACATTTTCAGTTCCGCCTACAAAAATGTACCGAAAATGTTTTGTTCTAAAACTTTTCTAATATCCTCAGGCAGTACACGAACTAACACTGTCTGAATGCAGCCTTTTGCTGAATTTAATATGTTTACCCTAACTTAACTAGGTATTTCATTTATCTGATGTCAAAAATTTACCTACATCTAGAAGACAATATATGAACATACATAGGTATAAATCGTCCACTGCTGAATTACAGAAATTCTTCCTCGTGTCGATACGGTACTAACTAGTAACTAGAATTTGAACCATCAAATATTGCGATAATAATTGTGAAACACACGATCACTCAGAATCTGTTTCATACTTAAGGATATTGTTCATATGTTCGAAAAGTCTGTCTGCTGTACAGCGCAAATAACGCAATGAATGTTGTTGAACTGTCAAAATGAAAAAGAAAAGTGGGAACATTTTAAGCTGAAAGTCAATATGTATCGCAAACGAGTTAATAATAAACCCTTACGTATCCTGCAAGAATCTAAAACTAATTTCCTACAATAAAGTAGTACTTAAAACCTCATTAGTTTCCCTTCCTTTTTAAATCCTTAAACAACACCACTTCTCGCCCTCAACAATATAATTGCCACGTTCTTTCAGAAAACAGCTCATAATCTTAGCAAAGCCTAGTAATCAGGGGTAACAAAGAAAGGGCGTTATTTATGCAAGCCTTCAACCGTGGCACATAAAGAGGGTAATGAGGTTGACACACGCATTCTTAATAAGCTTAGGAATGATTAAATTTCTTAAACACACAGGACTTTAAATTTCGTTATGTTAATCAGTATGTACCGGGTGCTGAGGGATTGTTTTAAGAATGGCTACCTACCATACTGTGTGTTACAAATCCGTTTGTCAGGTTGATAAAAGCAAAATTCTCCCCGAACTGTTTAAGAGTTCTAATGTTCTCAGGGCGTTCTGTCTTACAAATGGCTGACAATGAAGCGAGCGAGTAATGTAGGCAACTAAATTATATTGTAATTACTTAGTACGAACATTTTCCATTATGGTAGACTTACATCACTTGTTGATGGACTGTGTTCGATATGAGTCTGATAGAAATTATGTGTTTGGGGTCTTGAGGTTACACCGACTTGATTTAGGCACATTTCATAGGCGGCTGCAGCGAGGACACGGCGCTTCACACCCTCGAGCATTGTCCTACTTGGGTGGTGCAGCGCCGTGCTCTTGCAGCAGCAATCGGGGCAGATTTCTCCTTGCCAGCCGTGGTCAAGGCCATGGTCGACATGGGAGGCGGTGGCGTCCTTCTGCGGAACGTTATCTCGCAGAAGGAGGCGGCGGAGCGCGTCAGGGAGGAAGACTCCCTTGCTGACGCGATTCGTCGCAGGAGAACAGGGCGGCGGAGGAGGCGCCATGGCGATCTGATGCCGCCCTAGGAGGTGCCAGTGGGCGATAGATCGGGAAGTCTATCGTCGTCTCATTGCACGGCCCTCATGCATGAGTGGTGGCGATGTCTCAGGTGAGCCCGGACATCGCCAAAGGAGTTTGGTGCCCGGAGGCGGGCTGCGCTGGATGGGTCGCGAACGTCATGCGTAGCAGTTCTCGCGGCTCATCCACCAAGGCGATAGTAGGCTCACGGCAGTGTTTTTTAGTGGGTGCAAGCCCCACATATACATAACCAAACCATCTCCCCGGACGGTGCGGTATGCGTTAGGCATTTATCACCGCTTAATAAAAAAAATAAAAAAAGGCACATTTCATAGAATTGTCTCACCCAATTGGTGATGATGCGAAGAGTCTGTTCAGGTTCATAGCTCAAATATAATCCATAGCAGCGTGTATTTTATATTATTATTTATGACTAGCTGCTGCCCGCGGCTTCGCCCGCGTGAGTGTCGGAAATTACCCCATACATCCCCATGGGTTTTAAGTATAAATATTGAGTTTCGAGTTAATCGGACAGCGCGTTAAAATTCTTCCATACAAACACTGACACCCACCAATCCCCCTTTAGGGGGAAATTTAGAAAAACAGAAAACTACAAACTTTATAATTTATTTAGATAACTATTCGTGCGAAGTTTCATGTTTATTACCTCAAGGAATAAGATTTTTCATACAAACTTTCATCCCTTATTTTACCCCCTTAGGGGTTGAATTTCGAAAAATCCTGATACACGTTATTCTTAATTTTTGGGTTTAAGCATAAATATTGAGTTTCGAGTTAATCGGACAGCGCGTTAAAATTCTTCCATACAAACTTTGACACCCCCCAACCGTAGGATAGGATATTTTTCCGGGATAAAAAGTACCCAGTGTGGTGCCCAGGATATTAAAGAATAATTATACCAAGTTTCATCGTAATCGAACCGGTAGTTTTTGCGTGATACCTGAACAAACAGACAGACAGACAGACAGACAAAAAAAATTTAATCATATTTTTGGGTTCGGTGTCGGTCTAGTAACACCCCCTGCCATTTATTTTTTTGATATTTTCAATGTACAGAATTTTCAC
Source organism: Eupsilia transversa (assembly GCA_914767815.1). Classification (NCBI taxonomy): domain Eukaryota; kingdom Metazoa; phylum Arthropoda; class Insecta; order Lepidoptera; family Noctuidae; genus Eupsilia; species Eupsilia transversa. The sequence continues at coordinate 5,247,207 of OU611893.1, read as the reverse complement.
TTCTACAGATTTATTATAAGTATAGATAATGGTTACTTCTACGACTAAGGTTACCGCTATCTGGGTAACTCAAGAAGAAGAAACATGTTACCTCTTTTGGGTTACCGTTTTAATACCGGTTACACACACAGGCGATGCGCGCCGTGTGATTAATGCCGACGGCACGTGTAAGATAAAGGTAGTTTTTATTTCCGGTATTAATTCTGGTTGTATTCGATTTAAGGTAACCTTTACAACGACCTAAGAGAAAAAAAAAAACTGAAAAAATATCCGTTTTGATTATACCGGTTTCGGCGCCTGGTTTCAAATGTTACTTACCTATATTATACCTACTTCAGCATATTGCTGTATACTGTAATTAGTATTTCGTCAATCACCCCACTATAATATTTATTGTCCTAAAAAAAGTCCCATATATATGACAACGGAAGTCTTAAAGATGAATCAGTCACATGTGCCTTTGGCTCGTGACATTGCCAGCTGTTGTTATACAGCAATTATAATAATATAGTTCAATTGTACATCTGTCCGTGAGTCATTTGGTTTACTTGTTATTTTATGGTGGTAAAGAAGATTGAGCACGTCTGTAACTGGTGAATTTGGAACTTGGTAGATTATCGCGTGGTGTTGAGAAATGACGATGTTAATGTATTTGTATCATTCTATTGTTGAGGGTTATTTAACTCCATGTTTGTTTTATTACCATAAATTGGGTTTAACCCGAATTTTATAAATATTTCAAGATTATTCTTGTCAAGAAGGGAATTAAAAGTACCTTAAATTGTAGCAATTTTATAACATTTTCCTTTTTGCGTATTTCCTTTAAAAATATACATCACCTTGCATCCTGTATTAACACATTCGGTCTCCTTCAAAGAATTAAAGATGTTCAAACACCCTGTATATGTTCAAACACCCTGTATAATCCAATTCGCCACCGCCTTAAACGAAATAAACAATCAATTCCCAACTCCCTCCTGAATAAACACTTATCATTAACAAAACTCTAATCAAATAATTGTCGAAAATAATGTCTTCGTAAAGTTCTCCTTCAATGGCTGTAATTAACATTTTGTTCGACCTACCCTCCTTAGTCTATTACACGAAACTTCACGCTCGAGTCGCGCAGAATTAACTCAAACTTGGTAAGTAGTTAGATCATGTAAAGAAGGGTTAAAGTGTAAGGCTGAGAAAAACTTGGCACTTGGCTTTGTGTCATATTATGCAGCGTGATTTTGCTGACGACAGTCAGCCACTTAAAAAATGTTGTGTTTTCGGGATTTGGAAAATAGAAGCATCACCTGCCATTATTTTATTTATTATTATTTTTATTTATAATACGATGCCTCTTGGTAAGACTGGTTGTCAGACTTTCGGACTTCTAACTACTCGTAACGACTGTGAAAGATCTATATTAATGACAATGACAAAATGACAATATTGGGAAATAGAAGCGCCATTAATATAATAACAATTCCATTATTTTTGTTCTAACTTACGGTAAAGGAGACATAATAATGAGCAAGCGTCATATTTTTTTTCTTCTCTGATTGAAAAGAAAAATCTTCTAGCCTACACTGGGACACCTACAACCTAATATTATTATTTACATGTGATATAAATCCGTATAAAGTCACCCGACTTTGAAAACAATCGACAAAATTTAAGGGTCTGTTCTACCGCATGAAATAAGTCACCCTGTATAAATAAAAAAACGAAATGCTGTTAGTTGGTAAGCGCATCCGTTGAGAACGGTGAGACCGATTTGGAAATTTTTGTTTTAAAATGTTCGTAATACTTACAATATTTTTTTTAAGTTTCCCGGAAAATTGGAAAAATGAAATAATAATACTGAAAGTCCTTTTTTCTATGGGAGTTTTGTATGCACTATTGTTTGGATAGAACAACGTCTGTCGGGTCAGTTAGTTAATTATTATTTCTACCTGATGAATATAATAAAAGATGCAGAGTTTCATACACAAATCATGTTTCAAAACTATAAATTGACAACGAGTACTTATCTCGACAAAAGTGTTTTGCACAAAGGACGGCCGTATCCATTGTACAAAATATGTTATGTATTTGTGTATCAGTCAGTTATCTAGTAAATTATTCCATTTTACGAAGTGAAATCTCTGGAGTGTTGTGTTATAATTTAAGGAAACGCCAAGCCTTATAAATATTTAATTAGTTACTTAAATATTTATTTATACTCTAGATTGGACCTAGTGGAAAAACAGGCCGGAATAATGTAATTGATATTAACCTTTGAAGCTACTCCCGAGTGGCCTGAAATTCAAAGGTGAAAATTTCAGGGGCCTTGGACTTTTATTTTTAGAAAATTCTCAGTAACTGCCCAGCAATTAATGTCTGCCTACTGTTAGGATTCGATTAACAATACCATGAACAGTCAAAGGAAAAATAACATAATTATGTAAGAACATAATGGTACATAGCAACTGGTAGGTATTCAGCTGCATCCGGTTAGACTGGAAGCCGACCCCATTATAGCTGGGAAAAGGCTAGGCAGATTGATTTGTTCTAAGAACATTTCGCCTTTCTTTTATTTAATTTTGGTTTTCCACGAAACGAATTCCGCCCGTTTATCGTAAACCTCTAAGAATTTGTATTTCCGTTACATAATGTGATTAATCCATCGGTAGTTTCACTTTCTACCATATATGTACATATTCGTATAATTATTTAGATAACGTACGATAAGTATTTTCTACCGATTTTTTTTTTTCGTTTTATTTTTTTATTATTTATCTGTGGATACCAAGTAAATGGCTTTCAATTTTATATTGCTTAAGAACACTGTAGAAGTTAGCTCTAAGTTTCCCGAATATATTCCCCAATAAAATAAAAAAAATAAAAAAATAACAAATAAATCTAAAAATAAATAACTAAAACAAAAATAATAAATAAATGAAATAAATAGTAAATCAGACCCACATGATTTACTATCTACATAAATATACGAATACGGAAAGATATGTGACCTTAATCTAAGGCACGGACCACACGGCACGAACGTCGCGGTTTTTATTCCTTTGTTATAAAACCGTATAATCTATTATAATATATCTAAAGGAATGTTGAGTCAGAACTGATTTATAACTGACTCATTGGTTGTCCTTGGAGTTGACACAGTGTTGTGATTAATTTATTGTCTCTCCTTTGATACTATATGGATTTGCTATCCGTGTATTCATTGGGGAAAAAAAACAATATGCGGTGTGCCTTTGGAAAGACCACAAATAAATCGCTGTTATTAACGAACTTCTGCTTAGTTGTAACAAATTAAATCTCCTGAGAGCTGATTTAAAAAGAGAATAACATTTTATATTAAGAACAATACGTCATATGGATGACGTTTACATTTTGACAGACACATTTAACATTTTGCTGTTAGGCGCTCTGTCGCAATAATAGCATATTAAAATACACCGAGATTGAGCTTCTCTGCTACCAGAAATGCAGAAAATCGAGGCTTGTATTATAATTATTCCAGCCGGCTAAAACCCTGTACCAGCACGTGTCCCCTATTTCCCTTCAACACATTAACCTCCCATAGTAATCTGCACCTTAGGCGACCAACGCCAGGGAATTACGTCCATTCCCCCGTCACTAACTACTGTGATGACCTGCCTTTATGCTGGCGGAACGATGCGTGAGATTCTCCAGACGTGTGAACAGGGCTTTAGATTATTATTCGGATATTGTTACCACCTTAGGTAGGCATATTTTAAGTGTAACAAAGGGTAACACAAAATATAACAGTACACAGTACAATGGGCGATCTTATTGCTAAAGGAAAATTCTTGTTGAGAAAAATGGTCGTCATAGTACAGTTGCCATCAAAATTTTTGTTTAAAACTTCGATTTTTTTTTGGTGAAATTATATCATTCTGAAGTGTTTCATGATTTATTTTGCCATATTTATTAGGTATCTGATAGACACTTTGTATTGTTTTTTTATGGATCGGTAGCAGCCTCCTCTTGGTAAATACAGACATCTGTTTTATACGCTGCCCTAAGCACTTAAAAAAAATACAAATACAAAAAAACCTCTAATTCAACAAGCTACACACTTTAACCTCTCAAAAATAACAAAAGCACCCCGATTTTTGAACAAAAAATTACCCATTAAAAGTGCTTATTTTTCATTAGTATTATAATAAAAATTCATTGCGATGTTCCTTCTCCCATCTTGTTTTATCGTTTCGAAACCGGTTAGTACCCTAGACACCTGTTCTCAATTTACGCGCTATTCAAAATCATTCTTCCGTTTACCCGGAGCGATTTGCATTTTTATTCATCATTCAGCTTAGGGTGCCCAGTTGTACGAAAGTTTTGGGTTATTGCTGGGGTAGTTGAATTAATAAAGAGATATTAAATAGAAAAAGCAATGAAAAGTCGAGGTCAAATGATGTCATTTTAAAGTTTTAGGTGTCACTTTTGAGATAGGTAAAGAAAATACAATTTTTCTAAAAATACACTTTAAGACCTATTCAGATACAAGCGATATCGCTGTCGCGCTATGTAGCGATACTGGTCCCAAGTGACCGGAAGGTGGAACAGTATCGCTATCGAACGAGACAGCAATATCGCTTGTATCTGAATAGGCCTTTATGGAGTTATTTATGACCACAAAAACACTAAAAAACGTCCCTTTTATTAGGTCAGAAGCGCTACTTTTATTATAAGCCCTTGCTACTCCAACATATGTTCTAAACAAACAGAATTTTAATTGTATTTCATAATCGAATCACGGGACCTAAAGCTTCGGTAAATTGACAACCCTTAAACGAATGGTAGAAAATTAGGGTGGTACCTAAATAGCTAGTTTGCTATTCGGTGGGGTCCCCACTAAAATATGTCGGGTTTTGTCCGCGGTTTAACGAACCATGATTGTGTAACACCCCACTAAATCAGATTTTTGACGGTGTCATTGTCCCGTAGTTAATTTATCACAAGTGGAGACTCGTTTTTTATTTCGGTACGACTAACTATGTCAAATTGTATAGTTGATGTGTGCATTTGTGTGTGTAATTCGCTCAACTAACACTTTTGTGCTTAGCTGTTTGTTCAGGGATTTGTTTGTTAATTTCTTTTGGCCAAAGCAGATGTGAGTTCTACCTCGTTGGTCTAGAGGTCGTAGCGCTACTGCTGAGCATGAGGTCCTGGGTTCGATTCCCAGGTCGGACAAAGTGTTATTGGGTTTTTCTATCAGGAATTTCTCATGGCAATAGGCTCGCCCCCTATTACTTAGGACTTGAACATAACTGGCGAAATGTGGGTTAAGGGTACTACAGGTACACCACTTCTTAACCTTTTGGGTTTTACAGGCGTCGTGTTATGTTATGTGTGAATTTGTGTTTTATTCGCGCAACTAAAGGCGCGACACTAAAACAAACAGACGCGACGCGACATGTCTTTAATAATACTATTTCTAAGAAACTTCACGGTAGAACAATTACCGGTGTCGCGACGCGTGACAAGTCGCGTCAGTGTGCACGAGCCTTAATTCTGTCTTGTTTAACAGTTTTTTTATGGATCGTCTAATTCCTTTGGCTAAAGCAGATGCGAGAATACCAAAATTCCAAAGTTTTGCAAATTATTCTTTCTTTTCGATTTAATCGATGCGTTAAAATTACCTAATACGCTCTAGTTATTTCTGGCAAAGACTTTAAAAAGCCTATCTATAAATTCATTGAAAATTGACCGGTTGCCCACAAAAAGCGCACGGTTTAAAGGTCCAATAATATCTTTGGAACGAAAACAAACAGCCTGGAGAATAATTCAACTGTAATGGAAAAGCGGCCATGCAAAAAAATAATTGGTTCTTCCACAAAGGCCTCTATTTCCGATGAGCGAAAAATTTAAATTTTGACTAGCGTTTTACAGCAGCCGGCGACCACGCGAAGTATTTGTGAAAAATATCAATTTTTATTTAAATCCTGGTTTAGGAGTTTTGCGGCAAATGTGTTAAACTGTAGTAGTAGCCAGAACTATCAGAATACCAGCGCTGCGGTATTTATTTATTTTTTCTCAAATATCGTAGCATCATGCTGAGATAGGAGCCTTTTTGGCCTCGCACAGGTTTTCTTTGCCTTTTTGTTTATTTTTTATAGTTTTAATGTTTGTTTTTATTGTTTTATTTCCTGTGCGTGTCCCAAATAAAATATTTTTATTTCTTTCTGTCTTTCTTTCTAATGGCATCATAGCTTTTCGGCATTTCCTAGTTTTGATAGCGGCGTTATCACTTTTGAAACTATAATGCATATGGCTTGGTCGTCCTATCTCATCACCATCATTAATTTCTGGCGGTTGTAACACAGGTATATCTTTCTTCACACTATTTTGTAACCACTATCTTGTGTAATAAAGATAAAACGATTAAAGATTATTATTATATTATCATTTCAGCCATGAATGAATGATATATTTATTTTCAAGAATATAGGTAGCTAACATAAGTTCTTAGGATCTATTGGTTTCACTATATTCGGCATTTCAGCCGTGCAAATATTTAGATTTACATCTTGGTTATATTTATAGCATGCAGTACACATTTAGTTATCGTCCACTGCAGGACATAGGCCGTCTTTATAAGATTATCGGTTCAACTTGTTCCCAGACCTTCCAACGCTGCGACTGCCAGTACGCGGTCGCCACTCCAGAACCTTTCAGCCTCATCGGCCATCTGTTATGCGAGCAATGTGCCCTGCTCACTGCCATATAAGTTTGGCAATTCTTCGGGTTATGTCAGTTTCCTTGGGTCTTCTACGGATCTCTTCTGTTCTAATTTGATCATGTAGGGAAACTCCAAGTATAGCCCTCTCCATTGCCCATCTATAAAATAGTAAACGTTCTCTTGTAAATCACGTATTCTCTTGGAACTTGAAAATATAAAACAATTAGAAATCGTAACGTCGTAGTGTCCGTGGAGTTTCTTGCCCTTTCTTCTCCATAGGTACCTACTACGCTTTGGAATGGGCAACTAGCTTCATCTTTCTGACTGACCGACCCCTTTGACAATTCAAAAGTGCATGGGTTTACTTGAAATAAATGCTTTGAGTTTGCCTTGAACATTTTTTCTACGTCAATGTAAAGCTTCGTGCATACTGGCGCGATCATAACAATTTCTAAGAAAAGTTCATGGTAGGACAATTACCGGTGTCGCGTCGCGCCAGTCTAAACGAAGCTTTACAAGTGTTACAACATCGCAAAATTAATCATAATTCCGAAGTACAATTCATTTTATAACATTTATTTGTTAATACTTTAAGCACACAAATGTACAGAGGCGTACTTATAACATAACATAACATTTCCCGATAACGACTTTGCAACGTTCATTGCGAGTTGCCAGTTCACAATATAAAAACTCGCATTATTATCATATCGTATCAATATTCAAAATGTTTCGTTGCGGCTGTTTCGAAATATTGTAACAATTTTCATGAGATTCTCTGCAATATGTTTAATTTGTCCAATTGACTGTATATTTTTCAGTTTTTTGTGTGTATGTAATTTTATATTCTAACCTTCGTTGTGCCGAAGCGCCTGTGTTTCCTAAGTGCGGTGCATTTTTTTTTGTTTATCTTTATTTATTTTGGTTTGCGATTATTTGGAGGTATATCAACATTGTCAACCCTTGTTGCATGTTTTTAGTAAGCACAATTTCGACATTCCAAGCTACAAAAATCTAAACTAAAGATACGAGACGAAGAGTACTCTCAGTACTCTTGGTAAGCAGCAACATAATTGCCTAACACATTTTCAATCAGAAGGAAATTCCTAATCCATTGCTTAATAGGTTTGACAAATTCATCACCTCAACAAAGTAAATAACGCAATGAACGTGGCTGCACTGTCAAAATGAAAGACAACATTGCCATCGATTGCCGTTGTATGTGTGTTTTGCAATTAATAAACAAAAGACCAATTAAGAACTTACAAAGCTTATAGATCACTTACTGTTGAGTTCTTAACATTTTAAATCCATACTAATATTATAAACAAGTCAAATTTGTTTGTTTGTAAGTTTGTATTTAGGAGGTAATCTACGGAACTGCCTGTGGGATTTGAAAGATTATTTTTGCATTGGATAGGCCAATTCGTGAGGAAGGTTATAGGCTGAGTAACATCACGCTACGACCCTTAGGAGCCGCGAAAAAAGACAAAATGACGTCAGAAAGATCGCTAAGCAAAAACGAAGGAATAGCGCGAGTAGGCGGTGGGTTGGGGGCTGGAATCTCACGCGAACGAAGTCGCGGGCAGAAGGTTATATAAATTTTATTAATAAACAATAATAAAAAGTTATTAATAAACTATCTAGGCAAGTTTTATTTAACCGACTTCATAAAAGTAACACGTTGTCGCTGGGAATTATATCCGCTGTGGGAATAGTCATTGTTTTCATATTGTATTGTTATTTCTTATAATTATTATAATTGCACATCCGTGCTGCGCCCGCATTATAATAAGTATCAATTCTATACGCTAATATCATTGTTTTTGTAGTGCCATTGTTAGCTTTGCATTTAAATAATTAATTGATTCCTGTGTGAAACATTTTACCGTAATTTTAAATGACACGTTACTACAAAATGTAACACCCTGTATTTTAATTTTAACATAACATCACGGCTGTAATCCCCGAAGGGTTAGGCAGTGGTTTACCTACAGTACACCCACATTTCACCATTTATGTTTAAGTCCCATTGTAATAGGGGGGAGCATATTGCCATCAACTGCGCACAAATCCAGACTCCGGGCTGCTACTGGAGATTTTCAGATGGAAAAGTCAGTAACACTTTGGCCGACCTGGGAATCGAACCCAGGGCCAAGCACATGCGCAGCAGTACTTAGCGATTGCGACTATTAGACCAACGAGGCAGTTTATTTCAATTTTATTTACGATATTAAAGGTGAATTTTACCAATAAAAACTGAACGCGATCAGCACATAAACTACGTTTACGATCTGTCAGTGTCATTATTTTCTTTGGAATATTGACACTGACAGCTCTTAAACTCGGTTTAGATGTGCTGATCGCGTTTAGTTCCATTGGTGAAATTCGCACTATGTTTCATGCTGTAGCTAAAGTGTATTGATTAGATATGAAAAGGTATCGGTTATCTTTCATCGTGACATTTAGAATTGGAAGGTCACCTTCTACGGTCACTGAAACTGCATTTTTATCAAATACCTACCTAAACTACTGATCATCCTTCAGAGGAAATGATGAATCTTGTATGACAAATGTCAGACGTTCATGTTAACAGAATGATGCTTCTTCATACCAACACTTGTACGGAGTTGTAATTAAGAGGCTTTCGGACAGACTTAAAAAAATATACACCGTTACCACCCTAAGATTGACTGGTAGATAATAATGCCTCAGGCATTAAGTCGGCCTTTCTGCAGTATTGTTTTACTTATGCGTAAAGTTTCAATAACGCATAAGCGCACGGCGGTTCTTTTCACGCACACGTTTTTCAACTCTTGGTATGAAGCCGAGCATTGAGAATCCAACAGAGTAGGTACATCCCAATGCGTCAAAAAACACACTCTTGGATATTCAACTAAAAAAAAATGGTCTTGATAAGCCACCGACATATTACTGTGTCGTGACGTGGGATACACCAATCAAAAGAAATTTGTTCGGGACTACGTCAAATCACATAGAGTTTTGATTGGCTAACACTGCGTCAGAAGGCGTCACGACACGGCACAACACAGTAATATAAATCCAGCTTTAAAATTATGCCCATGCGAACCTGGGCTTACGACCGAAGCCGTCAGCAATAGTGTACCAACTGGTTTCTGAGAAATCTGTTCAGTTATAGGCCATTTTGAATGCAATAAATGTTTACGGCTCTTTGTAGCGGGAAGTGCAAAAATATTTGGCATACTTTTACATTGTTCATTGTTCCGAATGGCAATTTACACTTATTATTGTTGCATTCCATATTGTAGGTCATTTATAATGGTCGATAGTACATATCTTTTGTATTTTGTAGTTTACTTGCACTTGATGCCAAATAAAAGGTAATAAATACGTGGATATGGGTTAGTAATGGCTAAGGGACACTGAAATGGTCGTAGGTGTGCCTACAAATTGTTTCTCGTATATCAAGCTGACCCACTATTAAGGAATGTCGCCTATACGGCCGGCACTTCATCGGCATCGCTTTTACTCGAGCAGTCGCTAGTTACCTCGTTGAGCGTTTGCTGTGAGAGCCTGCTATCAGCATAGTAACTACATGCTATTAATTCTACTCCTGATCTATTTCAGTCTAGCACTGGACAGTCTTTTGTGGAATGGGTCATTCTGTACTCAATACCCCACTTTGATGCTAAAATGTTTCATATTTTAACCTAGTGAATAAATTAGCGCATGGTTACGTAAGAAAGCAATGTTGTATGTTATGTTTGGTTGTGTCGTGAGGATGGGATGCCTTAGCCTAGCTGGGTTCATTAAAATTCAACACCCGAAGTACCTACATACGTTTTGCTGGCAATCATTCTGCCTAGCCTTTTCCCAATCATGTTGGGGTCGGCTTCCAGTCTAACTGGCTGCAGCTGAATACCAGTATTTTACATGGAGCGACTGCCTATCTGACCTTCACAACCCAGTAACTGGGTAATACGATACCCCTTGGTAAGACTGGTTGTCAGACTTTCGGGCTTCTGACGACTCGAAACGACTGTCAAAGACCCACGAATGACAGCCGGGACCAACGGCTTAACGTGCATTCCGAAGCACGGAGGAGTCTCGGTATGTAAAGATGGTCACCTATCCACGGACCAACCCCGGCAAGCGCATTTTAACCTGATGGATCGACCCGTGCGGCTGTTATTACTTAGCTGGTTAGTTATTTTGCTGGCGTAATACTAAAAAAATACTTTAACATGTGCCTGAACTACCTATGCCAAACACCACAGCACCACAACACAGCAATGTTGTTGAGGATTTGTTCATGGCTACTGACCGTCTTGTTAAATAACTAACCAAAACCATCGGCTTTTACATGAAACCATGGACTAAAACCTCGAATAATGTGCGGCATCCCTCCTCAGTCCGCACAGAATATTAAAACCGTCCACACAGTTTACATAATCCAATTTGTGAAATGTTTTACATTAATTACAGAGGCGGCGATTTTACGGACATTTACCGTTTAGTTGTAAATATTCAAAGAGTAACCTAAGTAAATGAAAACCCGAATGAGTGAGGGTCTGTTTACAAATCTATGGGGGTGTTATGGCGTATGCATAGGAACGCGATATTTATTGAAAGTTTGCGAAGGGACACGGATTGTGTTTGACGTCAGAGGGCCTTTTCACACAGGGTTCACTAAAAGGTCGTATTATCATATAGGTGGCGTTAAACGGTTGAGGGGTTGTCGCATAGAGGGTCGCTATAAAGTTTTCGTGTAGTGTGTGCTGTCCTTAGGGCGAAATGCATTACGCACTTTGAGTTAAACATGGTTCTTGTTTGGGTCTTGTATTACTACTGTGAAGTGTTGTATATAGTTTATGCGAATGTTGAATCGCATAAAAAATATACAACACTCAAAACAGGTTAAAAATAAAAAAATACCTAACTGGTAAGCAATTTAAAAAAATCCATGTTTTCTGGATATAGATTTATGGTTCAAATGAGATTGCATGACATGATGAAACTAACTTTCAGTATATGAAAAGCAATGACAGGATGCTATGCTAGCGTTTTATATTACAACTGTAAAAATATTTAATGTCGGTTTTCTACACAAATGTTAGAGAAAAGATTTGTATTTTTGTTTGTAATGAATAAACTCAAAAACTACTGAACCGATTTAAAAAAAACTTCACCAGAAGAATGCTGTATTATCTTTCACTAAGTAACATAGGCTATAATTTTTAAAGATATCACGCGAGCGAAGCCGCTTGCGGAAGCCAGTCGATAATAATTTAACACGAGAAATACGGTAGTAATAGAGAAATAGGCCAGCTTAATAGACACTGCAGTATGCTAATCGTATCCAATTGATACGATTAGCATTAGTACACTGCAGTGATTCTCAAACTTTTAATTAGTTGGCGAGCTAACTAGCGGCGCATTTTTTTGGTCTACCCTACACTTTTAGACGTTCTAGATTTTTTATAATGCTAAAAGAACCTTCATTCAATTTAATGAGTGTCAAATCTGCCAAACAATCTCGTGATTTGGTTTTTGAGTTGCACGGAGAGAAAAATCAATATCTGAAATTAAGAAACTCTTTTGTATTTGGGGGAAAAACTAAATTATAATGATCATATGGTTTTTAACTAAAAGCCTTCTATTGTAAAATCAAATAAAAAAGTAATTACAAAATATTACACATTATAATATTTATTATTACTAGATAATGCAAAATTTATTAATTATATTTACAAAAAGAAAACAACCGACTGCCAATAAAAACACACAGTGAAAAGTAACTTTAATTTCGGAAGTCGGTGTCTTTGGTTTTCGTTTTCTCCACCGTCTTCCGAAATTAAAGTTAATTTTTCACATAATTATAGTGTTTTTTGTTTTGGAAGCCAGTTGTTTTTTTTTTGTGATAATTTTGAATTTTTTACTTTTTAGTTGTGCTATCTACCCTACACAAATTCGATTACCAATACCTACTACAATGAATAAATAAATTTGAATTTGCTATGTAAATATAACAGTGAAAAGAACTTAATAAAACATCATCCACATAGACAAAGTGGGACAAATACGTGTTATTGAACTTACCTCTAAAACTACCCAAGCAAAGTTAATAAAATTTATTTATTTATTTAACCATTTATGCACACACATATAAACAGACAAGAAGAAAGGAAAAGAAAAATACGTACAAAGGCGGAGTAATCGCGTAACAAGCATAAAAAAAACACTCCTCCTTTTTAAGTCGGTTAAAAATCAATTAGTATTATCATATTGTAGACAATTTGTAATCCCAGAACACCATATTAAAAAAACCCTGAACCGCAAAAATTCTGTAGGTGTAACAAAATTCCTTACATGACGCGAATATTTATCCGTATCAGAATTCATAGCGTCGAAAACAATTTATATGCAAAACAGGCAAACAAACGATCACACATAACCACTTGAAGTTTTCCACGAAAACTTAACGTACATTGAACAAATTGTTTCAGTTATTAGGTACTACAGTATTTATATTTCATTATACTCATTACCGTGAAATATTACACCGGTTTTCGCACAAATAATTTTTTCGCGAGAATTTCACCGAGCTCCCCTTACAACGTATTACGAAATGGAATTTCGGGTATTTGCATCGGCTATCGAAGCACGATTACCTTTTCGGGCCTGTTGTGTATTTTTATGATTGCCTGGTACAATAAATTTATCAATTGGTTTTATTGCTGTTCTGTGTTCTAGCCAAAAGGAAATAATGTTGGACCTAGAAAGGAATATCCTGGAAGTATTGTGACAGTTGAACATTGAAGAGCAATTAGGTCGATGACCGTGTGTTAGCACCAAAATCTTATTTATTTATTTACTATTACCAATTACATTTGTTTTTAACAGGTGGGAACCCAATACAACAATGTAGACATAATTTCCACACTCCACGTCACCCGAAAACCAATTAAACACAATCACCTACAAAAATGAAATCTTTTTAAACTGTCCTCCTATATGGACTAACAAAGTCCAAATTGATATCCGTCGATTAACATGAATTATCAATTAACAAGTCCCAAGTAACGATTCTGAGTACATCATAGTCAAACAGAGGACAATATTTTAAGTATCACCCTCTGGAATTCCGCCAAAGAGCAAGTAAAAATATCCAATTGCAGAGAGACTTATAATGGATATGCTATTATTGAATGGCTGTTTAACAAAGCTCGAGCAAATTAGATAATCGGTAGCGGGATTCGGATCGCTATTTACGTTTTGTGGATATTTTTTATCAGCTGTTTGTGTCCCACTGCAGGGCGAAGCCCCTCCCTTATTCCTGTCTATTGATGTGTTTTGTTTTTTTGGCCAAGATATTTTGTTTGTTGAATTCCGTTGCTAGAATTTTAGCGAAAATGTTCTTAAAGACACAGACACACAAGGGACAGAATCAGAATCAGAATCTTTATTTGTTAAACATAGGTATACACAGACAGACACGCACAGACTAGATAAATCGGAGCAGAATGCACTAAAAATGATTACCAAGATATATTTATAAACATGACAGCAATTCTGTTTATCAGTGAATCAACATTCCTTATATATCGATATCGGCAATACAAATTGTCAATACTTAATATAACTCATTACATTAGTTTCTATGGAAGATGCAACATGATTCACACATTTTACCAGTGGTATTAGATTTCTTACTTCCTGTTTATCAATGCAAATCTGTTTGCGATTACGTAATCGAGTTTCAATGGTATAAATGACAATCGCGATTAGTATGCGTATGGATTGAGTGGCTAAAGAAAATGATTTATTTGCAGTGAGACTCATCATAATTTATATAGATGATAGATATAGATAGTGTTTTTTTTTTTTTTGGGGTAATAACTTGTCCCGCTCCGGGCGAAGCGGATGAGCGTGTCAGACTCTTACTGTCTAAAACCCACCCGTGTTCCTTCAGTTGCCTGTGTTGCCAAAGGCCACGGTTTCCCTTTCGGACTTTCCCGCAAAATTATGTAAGGCTGTGTGTGCCTCAAGTCCAGACATACATTCAGAGAACATTTTTTAAGTCATTTGCCTAAAAAAAAGTTTCTTATTTTAAGTTAATTACAGCAACATACAGGTAATTAGTTGCCTACCTGATAATCCTGATTTATTCTAGATTTTAAGTCTGGCTAATTTAGTACCGCCACAGTATCTAGACCGGTGCTCTTCCTAGATTAGCAAAAGCTCATTAGGCTCTCCCATTCCGGACATACTTTTAGGAAAATAAATCTCATAATTTACGTTGCCTTTTAGTTTATTGGTTACAGCTTCCAGTATTCTATAGTACATTACTGTCGTGGCCTGTAAACCAAATCGAAATTTAAATAAAATCTTTGATAATTACCTCCTTGGTTGCCATTTGTGTTGCAGCAAAACGTTCGTTCCATTTTTAAATAACATGACAGTTAAGAGTTTTCATAGTAATTTATTTGGCCGCTAAACAGGACAGTTATGGATTTTCATAGTATCATTAATGGCCGAAGAAGGTTATCAAAATAATGCTCGAATTTCGAAGCATGTTTGAGAAAAGGGTACCTTTCATCCAGAAAAAAGTACTGTTCCCGAGGGTACCACAATATGGGTAAAAGAAAAGTATTGTAAGTTTGGGTATAGATTCAACTTAACATTCAAAAACGTCACCAATTTAAGCATTCTAATGCTGGAAATAGGTCTCCCACGTCACCCAACTCGATCACCAGTCAAGCACAAATTGTCGTTATATCGGCCAGTAATGTCCATTGTCAGGCCAATCTTGAAGAGGATAGCCCAGTTTCGTGCTCTGTGGCTTACAAAGGAAAATCATCTATTACACAATGTAACAGCGAATCTATTTCACGCCTCCCCTCCACTTTAAGACCTAGGGCAAATATTTCTTTGATATTCGAATAGCTCATGACCTTAAGAGGCGCCATAAGGAATATGAAATAAAAGCCATTAAAAAAATACTGGTTAAAGCTAGTCCTTAACAAGATAACATGATATTAAAATGGAAAGATTAAAGTATCCTCGTCGAATTCGTTATTTATTCACAAACTTTCCTAGTTATTAGTTATTGTTAAATCTACCTTAAAGGTCAGATGTCAAAGGTTAAAGTTACCTTCCAATGAATATTTTAATATTCAAAATTATTGTAAGCTCATTTTAACAAACGAATTACCGTAAGTCTGTATGGAATAGAAATATAAAACAACTGTTTCTTTTGTAAGTCTCTGTACGAACAAAATGGATTCTAATTTCTTCTTTATGTTGTGTTTGATCTTCTTTATTGTTATACAAATTATAAACAATATGTTTGGAGGTTTTATGTAACATTTCATGCTCCTTTATATATCACTCGTTTTAAGAAGTCTGTCCTCCTTTAGGGCAGATGTCTTTTCTGTTACACGTAGGAAATGATCATTCATCACCTTCTTTGTGGTTTCTATCAATGATTCCATTTTCATAATTATCTACACTAATATTATAAAGAGAAAAGATTTGTATTTTTGTTTGTCATGAATAAACTCAACAACTACTCAACCGATTTAAAAATTATTTCACCAGTAGAATGCTATATTATCACTGAGTAATATAGGATATAATTTATAAAGATATCTCGCGGGCGAAGCTGCTGGTGGAAGTTAGTATGATCTATACTTCGACCAGAATTACCAAGAATTGACAGGTGTTGCACAAAGATCACTACAGGACCTCGTTTGAGATGCAGCACTACATTCACATTGTGGCTGATCAGAGTATCTGCACCTGACTAAGTTGTACCTTGATTGATCACCAGGTCGGGTGGATTACGGGATTTCCTTTTACATCTAGTAAGTTACATAACATAACATCACGCCTGTATTCCCCGAAGGGTTGGGTAATGGTGTATCTATAGTACACCCCATCCATCCATGTGCCATCAACTGGCCACAAATCCAGAATCCAGACTGCTACTGAGAAATTCCAGATAGAAAAACCCAATTACATTTTGGCCGATCCAGGAATCGACATTTATCTTGAATTATAAACTCGTTCACATTTTGAAACCCAAACAACTTATGCAATCTCAGTTCTGCATCTGAACTTTCATAAGAACACGAACTCAAAAACTTATCTAGGATTTATTTATCAAAACTAGGTCTCGTCTCGACCAGCTATCCAAAATTATTCATTCTTGGCTATACTAGACTGTTTTCGTAATAACATAGCCGCCAACGGAAGAAGGTAAATTGCACCGCGTCAAAAACGGCGGCTGGGTATACCAACATTCCAGATTTAAATTCCGGGCAGGTTTTGCTAAAGTAAATCATTGTAATTTAATTTTGTTCCGAGCACCTTTCTCGTACGTTCGCCCTTCAACTTTGAGGATACGAAGTCGTTATGGTTTGAGACGAGAAAAGTGGGTCTGAAATGTTAAGAATTCGTAGAATATTTTTGAAGGTCAGAAGACATATTATTTTGTCTGGAACATACTCGGGTATTTTCAGAAATCTTTCTTCATCTGTTAAGGTAGTCTAGGTTTGCCAGTAAAAATTCTGGGTCGATTACTCTGTTCATTCATTTTTTATTTTACACTAGCAACACGTGTACTCATTTGCGTATGTTTCCGACCCTCACGAAGGAAGCCCCATAAGGGTCAAGAGAGTACACAATACATATATTATATTACCATGAAATATTTACTCTGTATTCGCCAAGCTTCGTTTTTAACCCCTCATGTTAAACAAAATGTATCGAAAAAACATAAAAGTTTTTGGGCTTCAGAAGCGTGAAACAGCAGTTTTGTGGTCCATAACATTGTACAGCGTGTATCAGAAATGTGTGGTCATATTTATGTTGTGGTACAGACCATCAAACCGAACAACTTTCTCCATGGAACCAACATCATAATCACGAAAAAAATCAACTGTCCCATACATTTGGGTCGAGTATTTAAGTTTTGTATGGAACAGTTGATAATTTCTTCGCAATTACGTTGTTCGTTCTATGGAGAAAGTTATTCAGTTTGATGGACTGTGCCACAGTCCACACAAGGATGTGGACTTGTGTGGTGTAAATAACATAACATTTAGTTTATTTCTCTCATAAAGGTTCATTGAGTCAGTAGGTAATTTGTTCATATTCATTTTATTGCCTTACGCCAGAACCTTTGTGAGAGCTGGAGTCTGAACTAGGTTCGGGACCTGTATGACAGATCTCCAGGCTCACATCCCTTTAAACATTATCATATTTTACGGCATAATTCAGATTATACATAACACTATTAGAAAACAATTTTGAAAGAGAGGTAAATCTGTATAATGGAAGAATGGTTATTTGTAATGTAAAGTGATGTTATTGTGTGTGTAGTGTGTGGGGAAATGTAAGGCATTTGACCACACATTTCCGAGACACGCTGTATATAAGTTATAGGCATGAAACTTCAGCCTGTTATGACTATGTATTGATCATAAGGGGTGTTGCCAAGAGTACATAACGTTTATTAGTCATTTTTATGAATAACGATGCTGTTGTTAAGGCTGCCTGAAATTTTAGAGATACAACTTTGAATAATGTTGTTACCATCTCATGTTACAGGTGGCTAGATAATTTTAGTAATATAGTCGCGTGTGTGTTTTTGATGAAAGTTTGAAATATTTCGCATACCTTTACATAATTTGATATTGTTTACTTAGCTTGGTTTCTAGCTACGAATAAAATAAGCAAACATACTCATAATATCAAGAAAATATTTATAAAACACTTCTGCAACCGTTATATTTCTGTTATAACACATATTTTAATACAATTTCTGTTGTAAACAGAACTGCATTCTTCCTCTACAGAGGTAGTTTGACAGCCCTATTATCTACAGCGTGTTCCCTGTATACAACTTGTTTAAATTCCCTTGCAACCGGCGCAAATAGCGAGCCGAGTCATATGAAGATTCTTTATGGTATTACTTGCAAGAATATACTTGTAGCATATATACAACCAAAACGTAGTACAACTAGAATTTGGAGATTTAGTATCTACGGAAGATTTGTGTTGCTCTAGTCTGGCAAAAGACTAGTTTGTTTCTTTCGCAAAGGCTGGATCTAGTTTTGAAGTTGTGGAAAACAATTTCTCTTCCACAAGTAATGAAATTGTGATACTTATTCTATAAATATAGGAAAGCAGTCTAGCAGTTTATTTAACATAACCGCTTTAAAAGAAAATTTAAACATCTTCAAGAGTCAAAGATTAGGTATGATATTAAATGACGACGATTAAAGTCCTGGTAAATGTGAGGGAATGACAGACTTGAATTTGAAATATTTGATTATAAACCTGATCATTTTCAATCAGATTTATAATCAAATATTTCAATTTCTAACTATCCAATTCTGTCTTCAGCCCTAAATATCTCACAACAAAACTCCCTCCCATTAGTAGGTTATGTAAAAATCAGCGTAATCCGGTCTCAATAAAGTAAGATTGACGTTTAATTTTATCGTTCACCCTCGTGTCTCCATCCAATGAATCGGCATCGTTCAATTAAAATTGAATTTGTGCTCCCCCTGTAGATGGCCCTTCAAACGTAACAGTCAAGACATACTTAAATGGTTCTTAATTTTTATTTATTTATCCATCTTGGTTTTATTTTTTGTTTAGAGTCTGTAGACTGTCTTAAAATCCATGGTTTGTCCTGCTAATCAAATAGTTTCCAAAATAATCCTATACATACATAATACGAATTAAACCGTTTTTTGTCTGTCTGTGCGTGTGTTCTTCTAAACTTTGCATCGGATTTTGTTGCGTTTGTCACCAAAAGTTGACCTCCCATTGTGAAATCTTATACAATGCGAGATCAGTTTATACTGGAAATGTATAGCTTGATATGTAGCCGTGTGTACCACAATAAATATTATAAGCCTATTATTATTTTCCATCCATATTATTTCCAGTCTACCTATTTTAGGTCAATCCTTTAATACTAGTCTGTTTTAACAGTAACGGGCTAAAAAATATATGAAACATAACATAACATGACGCCTGGAATCCCCGAAGGGTATTAACCGTCTACTGGAGTCTCTATAGTCTCTGGTTAGACCACCTGTCTCAGACCCAGAGGTCCCGGGTTCGATTTCCAGTGGGGGCAAAATTTTCTGCTCGGTTTGGTTAGTGGTATGACTTGTTCTAAGTCCGCCTGGTTAGCTACCACCATCTTATTTAAGTCTGTCGCCATAACAACAATGTAAGCAGCATTGTTGTGTTTCGGCAGTTAGAGGTAAGATAGCCAGTTCCTCTGTGGTTGAGGATTCCGGGTCAAGCTCTCTTCCGCCTTCGGCCTGATCATCACTTACCATCAGGTGAGATCCAGGCCAAGAGCTTACACGTTGTGGATAAAATAAAAATAAAAAAGGGTTACGCAGAGGTGTACCTTAGTACACCCACATTACGCCACTTGTGTTTAAGTCCCATGTATTAGGGGGCGAATCTATTAATTGGCATCTACGAGGCACAAATCCAAACCCCGAGGTGGTACTGAGTAATTCCTAATGAAAAAGCCCAGTAAAACTACCCTTATTGAAAAATATTACCTGTAAACTTATATTATAAACAGGAAAGTTACCTAAGTGGTTGCAAACAATTATCAATATTTATTGTAATAATTTATTTGTGGTTTCCATTAACTGTTAACAGTTCCGACCACGTTGTATCCTGTTTTAATTATTACAATACTATTAATGTTGTTTGAATGTTTATGTTCTTGTACCTACATATTATATTATTATTTTAAGTAATTTCGTTTTTAAATTATGTAAAGGCTCCGGCACACAGGCGCGACGCGACTCTGTTTGAACAATTTCTATGAAATCTTCACGGAAATTATTCTACAGGTGTCGTGTCGCGCCTGTCTGTACGAGCCTTAAATGTTATCTTGGAAATTTGGTTATTAACGAATTATTCTGTTCTTTACAGGTAAGCATTTTGGAGTTCTGAAAAAATACACTCTGCTGGAGAGTATCGGCTGGTAATTAATCGCTAATTCTATTGTAAAGTTCATGAGGTATGACGTCCCGCACCCTTATTACGTAACACACGATCAATCACAATCTGTTTCTATTTGACAGTTCAACAATAGGTTGGTAACTATATTAAAGGCTCCTGCAGACAGGCGCGACGCGACTCTAGTGTAACTATTTCTATGAATACTTCACCGAAATTGTTCTGTCGGTGTGGCGTCGGCGTCGCGCCTGTCTGCGGGAGCCTTAAGTTGTGATGGTGTAAATTCAACTTCATACTACTGCTAATTAGGAGGACATTTCCTCCACAGCTTATTTGGGTTTCGCAGTTTCTGCCCTAGGTTTTCTATCCCCACTACCGCTTCGCTTAGCTAATCTTTTTAGCTCGTGCCAACACAGAAAAAAACAACCAACAAAAAGTATCCTGTATCAGTAACCCCGACATATTCTCTCATCCCATTAAAAAACGATCTATATCATAACGAAAATCAAATATAACAAATTAAAATCCATCGTACGAACAAACACAAACACTGGCAACACAGAGCCGAGCGTTGTATTGAGCGAAATTCAAAAGCAAAATATTTATTGTCTGTGCTTCTCGGCTTTAAAATAAATACGCCATGTTTTATTTGTGTTCTGTGGGCTAATAAAGATGGTTGACGATTGAATGGCGGATAGAAGAAGTTTTAATGTTTTTTGAAGAATTTAGGTAAGTACCTAACTACTTATTACCTAAATTACTTTATAATTATGACAAAGTATGTAGAAAAATCTAGAGATGATGGCTAGGAGCCATGTGTGGTAGAACAATACGTAAGTATTGCGTCGATCTCTTAAGAGGGTTTATTCTGAAAGTTGGCAACGTCGCAAATAGATGTCAAATATTTCGCTGTTTTGATTAATTTGATAATATTTCTGTATGGAAATAAAAAATGTGGCTAACTAGCGAACTAGAATATTGATTATGAAATGCAATAATTAATATCGTAACACCGAATAGTTAGTTTTAGATGTAAAAAAAGTATTTGGTAACTTTCCAAATGCCTTTTTTTCACCTAAAACGGGTACAACATCAAATTCAATGTTATAATTGCAATTCATGATTAATATTCTAGTCAATTGGTTAGCCACATTTCTTATTTCCATACAGTATTATTTCCAAATTAATCGAAACAGCGAAATATTTGACATCTATTTGCGACGTTGCCAACTTTCAGAATAAACCCTCTTAAGAGATCGACGCAATACTTACGTATTGTTCTACCACACATGGCTCCTAGCCATCATCTCTAGATTTTGACGTTGCCAACTTTTAGGATGCACCCTCTTAATATTGGAGATTCGAACTGACTTTTGAAGGAATTATTCACCTATAATGTGTATCAATATAACAGAGGACATTGGAAAAGTAGACGTTATCCGTATGAAGCAAGATATCCTACTCTGAATTTAATCGAATAGAATAGAATTTTCGATTAAATTCGGAGTAGGATCAATAAGATCCAACTAATCTTGATTGACCGACAGCCCTCACTAATCTAGTGAAGATTTAGATCGGTCAAGGTTACAATACTCGATTAAGGAAACCTTTTTACTGTTCAAAACCACCTTAATAAATTAGTCCCGGCTCACTCGAATTTATTGTAGGTAAACAATGTCGATTATGGTGGCAAGAAGATTGAGTAAATAAAGACAATTGTAGTGTATCTATTTAATAGATACTTAATTAAGTAAGCACTGTCATTCATTAAATGTAGTGAGGACGCTGCTGTCACTAATGTCAGTCACCACTAATGGCGGGAAAAGTTTGAAAGTGAAGTGGGCCTGCACGAAAGGCATGGTGTGGTAGTAAACCAGTGTATTGATATAAAAAGTTTAAATTCAGAATCAGCAGGATTCTACAACAATGAATAACAAATCTAATCTAGTTGAAACAGTATCACAATGTTATACTCAGCTAGATAGGTACTCAATATGTCATTCACAAAGTGCTTTGAGCAGGATTGGTTCATGCACTTTTCAAAACGAAAGTTGGCACAGAATGAGAGATTCACTTACAAAATTAACACAAATAAAGTTTGCTCATGCATTAATTACTTGATTTTACAAAACAAAAGAGAAATAATCAAATAAACGAACATACGAAAGCTGCTTGGAATTGTAAAATCACGAAGTGTATTCTCGTGATCGAGATACGAGGCGTCCGCAATTAATCTATGTGACGTTAAATCATTACTTATCTTTGTTTGTTGTGTCTATGGACTCATATTTTACAAATGGCGTTCACTTATGATGCGTGCTTATTTTGAATTTCGAATAATGGACGCTGTATTTCGAATCTTTGTTTTTGTTTTGTGTGAGTCAACAACAAAAAACAGAAAATAAACAGTGTATTGACTCAAATTCTTATAAACAAGTATTGCTATTAAAAAAGTTTCCATTTATTCCATAGCAACAAACAAAACCAAAACTCACAAATAACCTGATTTAAATAAATTACATCACGTAACCAACTTTAATAGATGTCAAAATGTGTTATAACTTGTAACAGTCCGCCATAGTTTTAACAAACCAACTTCTGCGCGGAATCCCAACTTTCACATCCTTAACTTTATACGTGTAACCCAGGATTGTACGGGAACCGGGATTCTTCCCCCGGGATCGCATTCCTGTATGCTTTATTGTGTCCTGAGTGTGAAGATGCAGGTACGATTAGTTTATTTCTGTTCCAATCTTATTGGAACTTACATGTTAGAGCCGTTTGGGATTGAAACACTAGGGCCATGGTCCGAGTGCCCACTTAGTTTTTCGAGACATCGCCAACCGGTTGTTCGATTCTATAGTAGTCTCGAGCAAATAATCCACGTTGTATGACAATGCTGCCAGCCTTTTGAGCACTTCTCCTGTTGACAGCGATGCGGACGAACTTTTTGACGCCCTATGATTGTCTCACCTACTTTTTTATATCCTTGTATATTTATTAATATTTTTATTTTAAGACTTAGCTTTTTCAATTATGTAAATATTATCTTGAAATTGAAATAAAAGTTTTTTTATTTTATTAATATGTTTGTTAGGAGGAAATATATTTTTTGAGTGCACAGATATTGTTTTGCCGGTTGTACAATAAGTGAAAATGTCGTAATAAAGAGGCCATCTTTATTTCTGCAAACTTTTGTACTCTACTGGTAACAACTTTTAGTTTAAAAAATTGATAAAAACATTTGTGTGTCAGCAAGTTTACTACTTCTACTAATATTACAAAGGGAAAAGATTTACCTATATTGTTGTTTGTAATGAATAAACTCAAAAACTACTGAACAGATTAAAAAAAATCTTTCTCTAGTAGAATGCTGTATTATCTATCACTGAGTAACAGGCTATAATTTATAAATATATGATAAATATATGTATGTATTACAAGCCGCTGGTGGAAGCTAGTACCTAATGAGGCTGATCATCCAGGAGCGGCGTTGGACGACTTAATATTATAGTTGTGTTTTCACTAATAATTTAACCAAGCCGGTAAAACTACCGCCATATTCCGATATTTCCTTACACTTACTCGTATGAGAACCGACATCTTACCAGAATTATTTTGAAAATTGCTGACGTTATATAGGGTGTTTTAAAAGCAACCTAAATCGTGAAGCCTCTTGTAGGAGATGCAAGGCGTGTATCGCTCGTTATTTAAATTGGGACACGCCACTTTATGGCCAAAAAAAAAAACCTTTTTACTACTTCGAGTAAGCAAAAAGTACCCAGGTATTTTTAAGACATTGAGACTAAAAATTAAATTGAGGATATGTTGGTAGTTAAGATTAAAGGGGAGCAGTGGTGGCCCAGTGGTATCAGCCTCGACTTACGAGTTATGGGTCGTGGTTTCGAACCCAAGCGGGCAGGTTTGCTCTGCTCTAAAAACATCGTGAGGAAGCCGGCATGTCCTAGAACCAAAAATTCGAAGACATGTGACATCCACCAACCAGCACTGAATCCGAGGTGGATTACGGCCCACCCACTCTCTCTCACAGAGAGGAAGCCTAGATAAAAAAAATGTTATTGTTACAGATCGTATTTAAAAAAATCTTCCATACCAAAGGCAAATTAATTTTTCATTCTGAAAAAGGACACTCGGTTCCTGATTTGAGAATTTACAAGTTGAGAACTTGTCCAACTCTACTTTAGCATTACTTAAAGTAAAAGCTCGCGAAATTCGGAATTTCTTCGCAAGAATCGTAGGAGATTTTGAATTTTTAAGTCAAAATAACTGGTTTTCCTAGACGATTTATATCAAGCTGTGCCTTGCATAAAGATCGTGCGCTTTCTAATAAGCATTCAGTTTCTGGTTTAAGACGGGACGCTGACTGATGTCTTAGTAGGAAACGAGGTTGTACGTGTGCAGAACTGCAAATATCCACTATCCACTTACAATGTTCTAAATTGAAAAACTATATAATAAAAAATGCCGGGTTTGAAAATTCGGGAAAACTGAAACTGGGAATGGCTTTGGGATTTTTGTATTAATTATTGAAATTTGGGCAGGACAACGTTGGTTGGGTCAGCTAGTTATAAATAAAAACAGGGTGTTTTTACCCAATGGCGGTAAAGTTAATTATGTAATCATTCTTCAGTAGTAAATATTATAAATAAAAATGTGTAGTTAATGTTTAGATTCACAGAAAAAGAAATAAACTGTCCGAGGATGTAATGAATTACCAAGAAACTACTCAAGTTCATGGAATGATTACTTGCCAAGTTACTTTATCTCCTATTCCGAGTCCAGCATAAAAAAGACAATACAAAAACTTAATTGTATTGCTCTAATCTTATAACCAGTATTGTATGAAGACTTGCCGCTAACAGTTTCCGTCGCCGGTCTGTCGCTAATCTTGTCGCTAGACTAAGGTTGTGCACAGATTATCGCTCTGTGAAAACGGAGATGGCGAGCGCTTTGCTACAGAACAGTTATCAAAATATACTGAAAAATCTGCGTTGCAAGATAGTTCTTTATATAGACTGTATTCTAGGATAAAGTCGAATTTTAACGTATAGTTATCGTCCCTTGAAAGTAAGTAGACAAAATAAACATTTTGTCGGCCGCCATCTTGAATTTCAATGACAAGATAAAAATGTCGACGATAGAAGAACCATGCTTTCACAGCTGTTTTGACACCAGTAGAAACTGTTCTGTCTATGATGCACAAAACTGTTT
Source organism: Eupsilia transversa (assembly GCA_914767815.1). Lineage (NCBI taxonomy): Eukaryota > Metazoa > Arthropoda > Insecta > Lepidoptera > Noctuidae > Eupsilia > Eupsilia transversa. Next base: position 5,221,286 of record OU611893.1, on the reverse strand, counting down.
TATATCTAGTGTGTACACTGACTAACAGCTGCCATAGAATGAGCAGTCTCATTAGGCCACACTGTTAATCAGAAAAACTCCGCGTTTGCGATCCGGATGAAATACGAGTTTTATACGTGGGTACGTGAACTCATACACTTTCTAGTAAGTGTTCCCAAGAGTACAGAAAGAAAGATGATATGGTTCATCTTTACCTGACTACGACGAAGAAAAAAGGAGGGTTATGATTTTGACCGGTATGTATATATGTTCATCTGTTCCCCCACAACTTACTATTCATCATATTATTTTTTTAATATTGCCATGTTGGGTATCAAATTAGCACATTTAAAAAATATATATATATTTAACTATAAATCAGTCTGCCTAGCCTTTTCCCAACTATGTTGGGGTCGGCTTCCAGTCTAACCAGATGCAGCTGAATACCAGTGTTTTACATGGAGCGACTGCCTATCTGGACCTCCACCTGGGTTGTGGATGTCACAACCCACAACCCAGTTACTTTAAATATAAATAAAAGTAATAAAAATTAAAACCCAACGAACATGAATGGTAAGATTTGACTGGTGTTTGATAGAATCTAGTAGATTTTCATGTTTACTCTCTTTTCGCTATGTTCTTTTTAGAGAGCCTTGTCGAATTTCATAAGCCAGATTTGCGCATATTCAAGCAACAAAAATCTGTCACCGCAATTCCCGCTTATTTCCCCTCACCTCAGTTCTTCACGTAACATTTTCCCCCAAAACCTAGAGATGCTAACGTTTCTAACACACGGGTTACAGAACAACCGTACTTTGGAATTAGTTTCCAGTTTCGTGCTCTATTCCGTGATTTTAGGAGACAAATATCAGAGTTAGGCAAATAGCCAGGAGTTGACGGAAGTTTTGCCTCAGATAACTAGCGAGCTGATTTGAACTTGAATGTGTCATGTCTTTGTGAGATTTCGAGGATGTAACTTTGATTCGGATTTTGAACTGAACAGACGAAATAGTGTTTTTAGGGTTCCATACTCAAAGGGTGCCAAACGGAACCCTATTACTAAGCCTTCGCTGTCCAGACAGCGAAGGTATACAGCATTATGTATACCTTCTCTGTATGAGAAGAGGTTTTTGCCCTGAAGTGGGACTATAACAGGCAGCTTTTTTTTAACCTAAGTAAAGGCAAGCACACATAATCAGCAGTCACGAGCCGCGTCCAAAACGGACGTCAGCAACACGATACTTTCGTCGCACGAACATCATAAATCACGATTATCTTTGTCTCATCTTGTGAATACTTAAATTCAGGAAGGTTTTACCTTGAAATTATTATCATATTTTTTTTTCAAAATCTTGACGTCCTCAAAATCAGAAATAAATAACTAAAATACCTACTATTATTTACTGCTAAGCTCAGCACAGCTCATCTTATTCAGCTGCATTCGGTTGGACTGGAAGTCGACCCCGACATAGTTGGGAAAGGCAGATAGATGGTCATCATCAACTGCCTAGTCTTTTCCAACTATATGAGGGTCGACTTCCAGTTTACCTTGATGAAGCTAGAAACCAGTATTTTACATGGAGCGACTGCCTATCTGACCTCCAATCCCAGTAACAGTAACACGATGCGTGCGTGAAGATTAATTTAACTTTGGAACACACTCATAACCTAACCTTAGTTTCCACATTTCAAAAGCACGTTACCGATGAAAGCGTTAAAATTAACTGCTAACATATAAAACTAATTTCAGTTTAAGTATCACTGCCGTTAACCGCGTTAAACTGGTGTTATATTTGAACGTTGGGTTAGTAGACTTACGGTTTCGATTCAAACTTATGAGCTAAAGAACCTTTCATTTCCGTTATAAGTTATTACTATTACATTCAAGTTTATTATCGTTGGTGATAAGTTTATGAGTGGCTTTAGCAGGCAAGAGATGTCAAGGTTGTCGATATATACCAGCATTATTTTTGTTACTTAGTACGACTAAAATCGTCACCAATTTGGCCATTAAAGCAATATTCGCGATAGTTCCTTGTCAGTTCTGTTCTTTCCTCTGGTCAAGAAATTGTGCCCGTGAAATGTATTCTGCCGTAAATGTTAACGGACTGTACCTAAGTCTTGTTCCAAAAGGCGACAACCAGATTTGAAAAACTTCCTCACTCGATATGCCCAAAAACTTCAAATGCTCATCACTTAGAATCAATTAGATCTGTTAAGACGATTCGTTCTGCATTTCATCTACCAGTCTTAAAACAGTAAATAATTACCGTCCCCACTATAAAAAAAATAAAAAGCCAATGTCACTGACTCGTCAGAAACGGAACGGACATGACGTAAGCACTTCTAAGTCAACACAAAGTGACTGCGGAAGCTCCTGCTAATGATAAAAACGTCCAACGCTTCACTGAAAAGAAAGTGTCCATTGTGATGCGCAGACGTTTTTGAGACGGACTTTTAACAAGGTAAGAAAAAATAGAATAGACTCGTCATTGGTGTGGACGAAAACGCGGAAGCTAACCTCGACAGCCTAGGTTTTTACACTTATACGGTTTTTCAGTCAGTCTCGTCACTGGGCGAGACTTAAGGTGGATGGTACGCCAAGGTAGCCTGGTAAGTTCAATTTTTTTACGTTTTTTGCAATTTGTAGGTCAGTGCCAGGTTGTTGATTAAAATATGAGTTACAACTAAAGTAAGGCAATCTAAATGCGTGTCTAAATGGCAATATGCTGTTCGTTTTGGGTTCGTTATCCAGTCATTCTGCATCTACCCTGAAAAGATTTCTGCAGCAATGAACATTGATACCCCACGTCTTCTCATTGCATGTTGTGTCTATAGAACAATATATATGTAAATAGAGTTTGGGATTCCAGTACCAATAAACTCACTTTTTATTCTAACATTTGTTTTAAGTATTTAAAATTACAATCGATTTTGACACCGTAATTTTGTATCGTCCTCACACCGTCCCGCCATATTGGTTCTCCTAGACTCCCTCTTTCTCTCGCTCATTCAGTCCTTCACTTAAATTCCAGTCGTTCTATTCCTTCTGGCATTCATTCCCACATATATATTATGCTTTACAGCCCGTTTGCACACCATTGCCGCGGTTCGTGGTAACATAGCATTAGTAACAACAGCTAAATGTGTGAAATGGAATGAAATTCGTAGTGGTATTATTGTTGTGCAGCAGGAACATCACAATTTTGCACACGTGATAAAGCAGTATTTCGTAATGGCTCAGCGGTTAAGTCCTCGCCTCATTGGGATTGTGGGTTCAAATCTGGGGAAGTACCAATGTGACTTATTCAATTCATATGAACTTTCTGAGTTTATGTTGGACTTTAAGAAGAAGGAAAATATCGTGAGGAAGCCTGGACTTATCTTTACTTTTATACCAATATTATATAGAGGTAAAATGTGTTTGTAAGTTTGTTAACTACTGATCCGATTCCGAAAATTCTTTCACTAAATGGAAGCTGCAATATTGGCGAATGTCAAAGGATATATTTTATTATAAAATATAGCGAGAAATTTCTTGTTTTCATATAATTTAAAAAAAAAAAAAACAAGAAATCTCTCGCGGACGATGTCGCGGGCTAGCTAGTACTTAATATAAGTCTAAAATCGCCAACGCATCTGGAGCAAGCGTGGTGATCACTACCCGTGCCTTCTCTGTATGAGAAGAGGCTTCTGCCCTGCAGTGGGACAGTATTAATAGGCTGGTATTATAAACGTGATAAAATCAATCTATTCAATGTGCAGTGACCAATGGGCACTTCGTAATTTCACCCAGAATACCTCGGAAGAAACAGCCTATTACCAACTAAGGAACATAATTCCTAATATAATAAGAAAAAAAAGATGCGTCTAGTAAATCGGCCATATAAATCAAACGCTGAAGCCTAGACTAAGTCTAACGAGGCCGGGTTCGAACCCATGACCTTCCCGCGGTTCGCACGTTGATCGCTGGGCTATTGCGTACATAAATCTTGTTGCAAGATATACGTAGGCTTTCTTTTTCATTATCTTTTTGACCTTGTCGGGAAAGGTCGTGGGTGTATGAAATACGTGTAACTATGTGTTCGTGTTAGAGGTAGGAATATCGAGGTATGCCATGTTGTATTAACATTTCTATTAAGAGGGCTACAGGAGCTAAACGCAAGTTTTATAATGCCTAAAATTATATGGTCCACTGCGGTAAACAAAATCAGAAAAAATATATAATATTTTTCAGGATATTAAGCTAGCTGAAAACATGGGTTAGGGGTCGTTCGGCCCACTATGGAACTGGGAAAAAAAAAAACCGGCCCAACAACGTAAGTAACGCAATGAATTGGGTTGAACTGTCAAAATGTAACAGATTAGTCTTAATTGTTTACAAAAATGTGATACGCTATTAGACAGCTGGTTGGCTTCCAGTCTAACCGGATACCAGTATTTTACATGGAGCGGCTACATATCTAACCTCATCAACCCAGTTACTGGGTAAAACGATAACCCTTGGTAAGACTGGTTGTTAGACTTTCGGGCTTCGGACGACTCGTAACGACACACTTATTCTCAGTCTTGCCTAAATATTTTAGACATTAGTCAAGAAATTTTTACCCTTTCTATACCGACTCGTTAGGTATTCGAAAAAACTCGTGACATTCGTGACTGGTTCTTATCCTCAGATAATTCAACTGAAACAGTGACACTCAGGCCTAATGGGCGACTCTTTAACGGCTCATTCATCATTAGTAATGAGGTCATTGACACGAACGACCTGACATAATTCTGACATTCCTCCACAAACTCGACTCAGAAGGTTTGCCCCATACAAGAAACGAAAACGCACGCACTAATAGACACGTTTCACGTTTCGCAGACAGTTTTAGATCTCCGTATGGTACAGACCAAAAGTATCTGACAATAATGTAAACAAATGGATCGGAAAACGTACCTGAGGATGCCAATTTATAGGTCCACTTACAAGTTGAGTACTTTGATTAGATTTTTTGACTTTCTAATTTTAAATCAGCTTAAATATGTTTTACATTTGACAATTTCGAGGGTTTATGAATTACTTAACCTATCAATAATTGTCAGAAAAAGGTGGTGAGATATAGAGTTGAACCCTTTTAAATACAGATGAATGTGTTGCTGATTCCCTTTAGTGAGAGATTGCATAAGAATTTAACTTGAACAGAGTTTGTTTACACTTTCATCTGATACCTTTGGAACAGACTATACGCGTCTCATTGTGTGTGGAGCTGACCTTCTGTACCTATCTATTTAATGATTCCTGACATAACTCTGACATTACTTTGTTCATTTGAGAGTACGAAACATTTTTAATTAGATCCCCCTTTGCTATGCGAAACTTTAGGGGTACCTATGTGAATTTAATTAAGGTGCAGAGTTTCAGGACTTTCAGGTGCGTTTTTGGGGATTATGATATGGGAGAATAGACTTTTGGATGATCCAGGCTTATAAAGTAAAATGAATAACTCCCTGGTAATGTATCAAAATCCCTGGGTTTATATATGAATTAGCCAAAATCTTTAATCCAGCTGATGCTGGCTGGGTTAAAGGAAAAGCTGCATTATAAAGTAGTTTCGGTTCACAAATATTTTATTATTTTGCACATTTCTAAAAGTTTAGGCTAAACTTGCTTGCAAACAGATTTAGTTTTCATGACCTACTTTTGAACATAATGTTCAACTTCAATACATTATCCATAGTTAAATATCTATGGAATGAACCATGTTTAAGTACCCTTCTGAACACTACAAACATTTTAATGAACTCTTAGTGCAACCTAATTTGTATCATTAACTTACGATCACTTAACGCATACAAGTTAATTTAGAAACTTCAGTAACCCTCTTAAGTTCTATATTTAACCTTATTTTAGTAGGGGAGTTAGTCAATGGGCTTTTATCGGTTTCTGGACAGCTGTTTGAAGTCACCGCAATGGTTTAGTGGTGAACTCAGCTGCTGATGGTGGTGATTTGAAACTGGTGTAGAGCGAAAATAGAACTGAAAGAAATTAGTAAAAAGTATTTATTGGGAGTCCCGATAAATACTTTTACTGGAAGATTACAAACTAAACTAAACACAAAAAAATTATAGTATAACAGAAACCAGAAAGTTTTGTGTGAGGCTAAACGGACTGGAGGACTGGATTGATGTTCATTTGTCAAGTTCTGCTTGAGAACTGCTTGCTTGTTTACAAATCTTGATAACCTAAGATGTAGACACCACACTGCAAATTCTGGTAACTGTTTTTCACCAAGACTCTAAATGACGAGAAGCTTTTGCCTTGCTGTGCAAAAGTAGATGAAAGCGTCCAATCCAGGGAACATATAGCTCTTGATTGGAAGTGCTTCGAACAATAAAGACACAAGCTAATGAGAATGTTGAAGTTTAAGTTAACCGTACAAAAGGTCACTTCACTTGTTTCTTTTATCATTTGGGTTAATTCCTAAAACAAATACTGTACAACGTCATTAGCCCTCGCTTATCACCAACTCATATTTAAACACCCATACTTAGTAGATCACGTAGCGATATGGAGCCAAGTATCTATACACTTAACAGAATCAGAACGGCGCCATTCCGTAAAGCAGTTAACTCAAGCAGCCATCGTAGCTGATAAGATCACGTCACAAACTTAATTGAGCAAAGGAACAGCAGTTATAACGGCTTACGCACCGATACAGTGCTGCATTCCTCTACCAACCTTAAAAGAATTAATAAAATTTAAGCAAGGGTTGCGCCCGCGCACTCCGATCCCAAGATAAGGGCCTTACACGCCCGAGTCGCTCCGAACATGGCCGAAGAAATCCGAGCGCGAGAACGAGGTCATTCAACGCTCCCTTTAATTGCCGTCCTTTATCAACCCGTATAGTCGACCCTATAGTCGTACTGCTTACTCTTATTTGAATATTTAACTTTATATGGAACAGAAAATGCAGTCCGGACAATGATTTAGGAAAGTGAGGCCAGTATATAATTCATGCTAGAGCAGGAGCTCGGTGGCATAAATTGAATTAATATGGACGTCAATTTGTTTAGGGAACGGTAGATGCTCTTATTTGAGGCATCGTTGTGATAAATTTCTTTTTGATCCATTCAATTTGTTACACTTCAGATCACTGCGTTATGAAATGGGTGCTGCTGGGTTTTAATAACAAATTCGGCGTTATGCCCGAGATACACTAGGCAAGTTTCTCAAGTCAGGATAGTAAGCTAGCAAGGTAGTAACTCTCACTTTGTGTAGAAAGAACTAGCTTCATTTCTAGCGTCTCAATCTAGGAAAGTTAAATAGGATAGGGTTATATTTTTTGAGCTAGTAGCAGCTCCACCACTGATTGTCCTGTCCTGGCTTGTGCACTAGCTTCGTGTGGCTAGAGCAGCTATTTTTCGATTGGCTAGTTTGCAGTGACTACATCACGTGTTGTACTGTACTGCCTTAAAATTAACTGGCATCATGTAAACAGTACTTTAGTTTTGGATGTACACGTGGTTTGCGTTTGTTCTTTATCGTATATATTTATGTGACACCGGTTATAAAATTTAAAATCAATTTTTTACCACCAAATCAAATGGGATATCCGAAAATAACAAGCACTATGTAGTTATTCCCAATGTTATCAGCAGTAACTACGTAATTTTTATCTAAACACGATTTTCTTAGTTATAATCTCAAGCTGTTAATCAAATACAGGCACCAAGCTTCAAACTACTTCTTTAACTAAAACCATCTAAAACGTCGTCTTTAGCAGTTAGTCAAACACTTAAACCCAGGTCTCAAGATTCCGTTTTAAAACGTTCTTTGAGCTTTCAAAGAAATCCCCAACTATGAAATTACTGGCTGTTTCAATGGTTTCTAGGTTTATATTCCAACCACTTAGGTGGAACTAAGTTATATTCCCGGCACTAAGTTAGTCTGTGCAAGCTGCGTCAAGTTGAGTTTGAAGCGTTGCAATTTGATAGCTCATCCGGCAGCCACAGAATTATTAAGTTATCACTTAGAAGCTGGGAACTTGTTACTACTTTTATTTAAATACTAGTGACCCATCTCTGCTCCGCACTGTTTTTATTTTCCTTATTATATCTAGATAAGTTTAGTATTAATTTATTATACACATAAGCCTTCCGGAATAAATTCTCTAAATGATTAGTGAAAACCCCATCGAAATCCTTTGCGTAGCTAAGAAGAATAATTCGGTCACACAGGCAGACATGGAATGAGGCTTTAATTCATAATATGTTAAGAAGAGTTTGGAAAAGTTTTTTTTTCTTCTTTCTTTTATGTTCATCTTTAGCAGGTTTTCAGCATTTTTAAAACATCCGGTTCAACACAACAAATTGACAACATTGAAACATGACAAATTCTCTTCCATTTTATACTTTATCTCGTGGATTCTATCCATGAAATAGGCCTTCAAAGTGAAGCAACAAAGATAAGGGTAGAAAACAAAAAAAAACGTTTGAGTATTCCAGTTAAGAGCTTACTAAGCTTAGCCAGCCTTAGATTCAAGCTCAAGTCAGGTGTCGGTTTCTTTGTAGCAATAAGATTTATAGTCCTCTATCCGTGGTTCACTATTCCCTGAAGTAGTAAAAAGTGACGAAAAAAAAAGCGAATCTCCAATGCGTTCTCACGTGATCTCCCAAGCATTTTCTTTCATATAGTGCAGGAAAATATCGTGAGGAAACCGGCATGTCCTAGAACCAAATTTTTTAAGACATGTGACATCTACCAACCCGCACTTAGCCCGCGTGGTCCACTCGCTTTCGAAGAGAGGAGGAAGATCATAGGCTGATTATGCTAACATAGTTTTGGAAAGTTCAATATTAACTTGCGTTTTTGAATGAACTAAGTTGCCGTGGCAAAGTCAATGAGGGGACAATGGGGGTGACAAAGACAATGGGGGGTGTAGTGGTACTAAACCTAGGTATTTGAGCAATAAACCTACCTTACATTTATTTTATGCAATACGTACCTTTCAGGCCTAGAAATAGCTTGTTTCCTCTTTATCGGAAGGTAAGTTTCCTTATTAAAGTTACAAATCTAGTAGAAATCGTGCTTCGTTGAACTTCAGCGAAATTCCTGCGAATCAAAAATTTACGAGAATTTATAATCCACGGAATTTCTATTACGGCTCGTGCAGACCGGCTCGATATCATGCCAGTGTGTACGAGCCTTTACTTGGAATTTATAAAGCATGGTTCTTGGACTACAAGTTTTTTTTTTCTAATTAAGATAAGTTATCATCTTTGTCCTCGATCTCTTTAACGAAATGTCCACTGTGTTTTTAATTCAAGAAAAAATTGCATTGCCATGCGTCCACCGTAATCTTGGATAAAACAAGATTAAAATTGTCATCGCCTTTTGTATACAGTTATTTTTTTAGAGAACAAAATAAAAATATGATTAGTAGATTGCATTATCTTGCCGAAGGTAAAGCTATTGTAATTTGAGCCTTCGTCCAAAGGGTTGAAGGTTGAAAATGGGATGAGATAGCTCGTTGAAACAGTTCTGCCAGAGAGTCTAAATGACCGCGTGCGACTAAAAAGGCTTTGGACGTTCTTTTTGTAACTTCACTCAGTTTTAGAGCATCTTAACGAAGCAATGGATAAAAAATATTAGTAAAAAATTCCGGACTGCAGAGCGTCCGGTATTTTCAAATTGGTTTACAAAAAGATGATCGGAAAGTTCCATTTTTCTGCTACAGTTTCATTTAAATTGTCTCGTAGTTTCGTAAAAAGTACTCGCAGCTTTTTGTTGCTTAAAAGGTTTCACAGATAAATTCGGTTTTTACAGTTTGCATTTTTGGGAAACGATTAAAAAACACGATATTTCGGAATGCTAACAGTTTTCGCCAAATCTCATCAAGTTATTCGAAATAAGCTTAATAATGTTATTAAAAGTATTAAAACTCCACGAGCTAACATTTTTATATAAGTTCTTTTGCTTAATATAAAATGTTCAATAGATTGAGCGTGATTTTGCTGAAATTGCCAACAATTTCTACACCATTTTGTTGTATCGTTGAAAATTACTAATCTAAATGTTGACCAGTTTCTATCGTCTGCATCCCTGGAATGACATAAGTAATCCACGTTAGGGATTCACAGAACAAGATTGCCCCCTATTCTTAGATGATACGGCCATACAAAGCAAATAGTAAAATAAATTCTCTAGATCAAGCACACTGCATATTCAGTTCAGTGACCGTCGTATCTACAATCAGCGTGCGCGCAGATATCGTCGATCAATTACCGACTGTCACAGTCGTATATCATCGACACGGAGTAAGGATTCAATGGAGACCTCATGTCAAGCACACACTTTAGCAAACAATGCTACTTGTTACCACCACAAACAAGATCTCACGCATTTTTTATTGGCGACTTTTGAACTTTCTTTTCAGTGCCAAGGACTTCGGATATCCAACTCTAAAATTGTATCTCTTTATTTCGTTGTCAGCCATCCGAACCAAGTCTCTACTATCACTCCATCAGCTTCTGGATCTATATAGTTAGCGTTGAGTCATCTGCTTGCTGGAGAGCATCTACACGAGCAATCTCTGATTCCAAACACGCAGTCCTAGCCTGTCTGCCGGGCAGATGTTTCTCACCACCCGTTTCTTAGACTCCATGTCTTCTCTACTCTGTGACCACCGTCATTTCAGATGAAGGTGATATCATTTATTGTTCCAGCTACACGTCTTATTGTGCTAGACGGACGCATAAATATTTTTGTTGGGATATTATGGCACGTAATGTGGGTAGATAAACACAGCTGATTAATTGTGAGATATTATTTATGATTGCATCTGAATCTTGCGTGATTTGTCTTCATTCTATTTTCATCATCTTAAATTATGGAGAAACCTTAACTCTTGAGAAAATTGAAATAATTATTGTGTCAAATTAAATTAGCTGGCGAAACTTTACAGACGTGATGGGTATCGATATCTAAACGTTACGGCTACGGTTTTGTTTGGAGGGTCAACGACCGCTGGTATTTGTTACTTGAAGTAAGACTTGAGAAAATCTGTTCTTTGGTTTCATCGTGTTTAGATATTGATACTAATCACATCGGTAAAGTTTACACAAAAAAAAACTGATATTTCAATTGTCTAGCTGTACGCTACCTGGGGCGACACAGAGTAGACACTTGAAATATAAAACAAAAAAGTCGTCAAATATGTTTTTTTTTTTTATCATGTGTAGATATCGATACCCATCACCCCCTTTGTGTATTTTAGAAACATAGTAGATAGTCTTGACATCACTAGTATGATTGTACACGTTCCAGTGGTTTACAACTAATCTCTCAGGTACAGATCCAAGGATGACAATAAAATTCGGCTCGCCTAGAATTTATGTAAAAACATAACACATTTTTGGCGCTCAAAGCTCGTCACAAACTTACAGTAAACAGCTTTACAATATAATGTTTCATAATAGATTTATGAAACTGTGAAAATATGTACGAAAAAAGCTTAATTTTATAATAATAGAGAACTTACCTATATGAGTGTACCGAAAATATCGTTGGAAACGTTAGGTGTCCTACGGCCGAATTGTTTTGTATATATTCGGGAATTGTTAAAGAAATATATGGACAAATTTATTCAAGTAGCGAGGACGTATTCGCTCGATATATTCGGTTTCATCTCGATACCGACACAGATATTCCTTTTGCTCGCGTCGACTATTTTATTTTAGGCTCAGTCCAGGCGAGGCAAACCGACGTCCCAACGTTTGCCTTTTTCGGTAATAACGAAACGGAACCTGTGAGGTTGCCAACGTTTTGTTTAGATATATTTTTTGGTTGGAAGAGGATTTTTTAGTCTTAATGAAATGAAATGAAATTGTTTATTCTGTAAATAGGATATCGGAATCTCTTTTACACGTCATAATATTTAAAAAAATGCGTCATTACCTATCCGTAAAAAGTCGACATTACCTATCCGAATACCATTTTCTTTTTTTTTTGGGTGGGATATTAACAAATAACTTCTCGAGGGCATGTCAGACTCTTACTGAGTAACCCACCCGTGTTCCTTCAGTTGCCTGTGTGGCCAGGAGCCACGGTAACCCTTTCAGACATTCCCGCGACCCTGGCAGGCATCGGCCCTAGCGGACTCCGTCTGATACTACCTCTGACAAGAAATAACGAAACGAACTCACGGGTCAAAATAGCTGTTTCCACTTCTCAATGTGGATGTGAAGATGATTAGGGATACAAATTGCATATTATGCCTTTTATATGGTACTCGGTACTTTTAAAATGTTTATTTGGTGGTAAACTATTATAGGATTTGAGAAAGTGGTTGAAATATATTTCGCTCAAAGACATCATATAATATAGGTTTAAAGAACTTTATTTTCTCATAAGAACATAGTTCACTTAAAATGAGATTCACAAAAATACCTTATTAAATTCAAATACAGCTTTAGCTTAGGGCGTCAATTTTCATACTATATAATTATATTTCATACTAAATATATTACAACTAAATAATTTAATTTCACAATCTTTTCAGCATCTCATTAGAAATAGCGACTATAAATATGCAATTTTAGTTTTTTTTTGTAAATATTTAAATTATCACACATTTTTACGTCATTAGGTAGGCTGTTGTAAAGCTGCACTCCCTCAAACAGTATGTTTTTTTTGCCGTAAGTCAGTGTGCGTGGTCGAGTTGTCATTAATTTGTATCTATTTCTTAAGTAATGTTTTTGTGTTTTTTGAGTGAATGTAATATTTAAATGACATTCCTAAGGTGCACTCTTAGGAATGTCACCTCAATATTATATATTATCACCAAATAAACAATGTCCTCTCCATCCAACAACTAGGTTGTTGATAAAATATTTCAAATAATATTACGATATTACGTCACTTATTGTAGACCGTCCTTTGTTTTGTCAGACATATTTCGGCTTACGGTAGGAACCAATCAATTTTCGGAGTCCCTTATACTCGTAAATCATTTCGGCCGTCTCCCGTCATGGGCGATCGTTGAAAAAAGAGGATGTTTGGAAAACCACTGGTCTATAGGTTGTGGACTAATGCTGTTAGTCTGTTATGATTTCCGGGAAATATAATATGATTATAAAATGGGCAGGATATTGGGGTTTGTCTAACCCGAAAAAAAACATTATTTTTGTCTTAGTTCTCTAGATTTTGCAAAGCTCCGTTTTGGGTCTTCAGAGTTCTTGAACTCGTTAATAAATAAGTCTTAAAAGTGAATTCTAAGAAAATTTATTTAAAATGCAGCACATAATTAATTTTCTCTGAACTAAATTGTTGATATGCATCCTTTGAATGTCCTATGCGCATAAATTGAATAAATATTCTGTATAATAAAAGTGAATGCTGTTCGTTGGTAAGCGCATCACTTTAGAACGGCTGGATCGATTTGGCTATATTTTAGTATAGATAGATAGATAGTCCGAATCAGATTGTTACCAAAAAAAAAAAAAATTAAAAGTTGATGGGAAAATTAGAAAATTCGGGAAAAAATAAAGTACATTTTCTATGCCAATTTTGCATAAATTATTGAAATTAAGACAGGACAACGTCTGTCGGGTCAGCTAGTTTGAAATATGACTACTTCTGATCAAAGATAAAAGATCAAATATGCGTAAAATTAACTGTTACCGTTTTTCTACCTCTTGTTGTTATTCCGTAGACAAGGGAATTTACAATCAATTTCCGCTTTCCGGTTTCATAAATCATCTTTGAGACGAAAATACCTACTCTTTATGCCTAAGTTGCGTGTTTTAAAATACAAATGTTTTGCACTTTCGCAAATTATGCAAACATTAACATAAGTATTGCAAGAATATTCAAATTAAATGTGCGCCGCCGACCTAATGACTGACTTGTCGAGAGTGTACAAAGAAATTACTCTTGTAATTGTTAACTATAAACATTATTTTATTCATATCCGGAAAGAAAACTTAACATTCTGCTGCAGTTTCACCTTTTACAATGAATTCGGTATTCAGAACCGAATGTAAATAAATGGTCAATCAAAATACATGAGTTACGGAAACTGTTACATATTTCAGTGGCAAAAAGTGTATAAACCAATATTTCATTGGAGTAAAACTGTCGGTCTTGTCAGCAGGATTGACGGGCGTCCTCGGGGTTCGCACGGCTCCATGTCACCCGCCCAAATATTAATTTCTTAAGTAACGCCACCAGTGTCCCATACTTACATTAACTTGATGAGCAACGCGGTTATTGATGAGTCTTTTATGTTACAAGTACGTACGTCTATTCATCAGACAAAATTTGCTCGTCTGTCCAGAAAAAGCGAAGTGAATTTCTGTTATTATTTTTTCCTTTATCGCTCCAATACGGACGATTGGCCCTTACGAATATCGTCGGCAGTAGAGCGAGCTCCTTTTGCTCCGAAATACGTCAATGTGCCCACGGGCGATATTTCTTCATTTGTTCGGCATTGAATGGCATTTTCAAATTAAAATATCAATGAATGCTTCCCTGCTGTCATGTGACGGGAGTATCCTATAAAAATGTACGTTTATGCCGTCTCCTACAGAAATACATTGGTTCATTTGTTTTGGCGAAGATGTTCATGTTTTGACAAAGCCGCCGCCGCTGGGGGAAAGCGTGGATTTGTAAGGTTCAGAGAGGGATTTCGCTGTCGTACTGGTACGGTAGATAAATTGTTGAGAAAAACTCGTCGCTAAGAGATTTTTACTGGTAGGTCTTGATAATGACAGCTCTCGAGACTCGACCCTTTAGGTTTCAAGTGAGGTTCAATAGCTTCCACAGTTGCGACGTTTTTCAAAACATACAATCTGTTTTTTATGTTACAGTTGTTGTACTTTGCTTACTTAAAACCTTTTTGAAGTTTCTCGTAATGGGTCTTGTTGTTATTTTTGTTTGTTATTGCGAATAACGGTCTTACCATTCAGTTTTATTTTGTTAGGTTTTGTGAAGCTAATTTTTATCAACTTGGTTTCCTTTTATTTTCTCTTCTTATCCTTCATAGCTTTTTAACTTTCTTTTTATCATGAGTCACCTGCATTAGAATCTTCATATCTTCCATAATTGTGTCTCTTTTTAAATAAAGCTTATCAACCTCAAGCAGGCTATTAAACTCTCATTTGTAATGCGTGCTAGCCCTCCATTTCTTCCGAACACACGTACTTATGTCATCAGCTGTCCTTATCGTTAGCTTTTTTACCTGTCGTCACATAATTACGTAGTTTCTTTGCCTTTTCTAATGTTCTCACGTTTATTAGTTCTACTTATTAATCTTTCATTTAATACTTATGTTTGATTCATGATTTCATGATTTTGGATCATGTGTTACTCGTATTATGCTTTTTCTTTATTTTTAGGAATTGTTACTGCCGGAACTTCGTTTGTGTCAAGTATTTTTAATTTGACATGATGAGGGTCGTATTTATCATTGCTATGTTTAGATTTAACTTCAATTTTCTTCTCAATTATTTCCTCCATGCTGAATTCTGCTTAGAATTTGTTGGATTGTAGGTATGCACGGAATAAAACTTCCTCATTTACAAGTAGGAATTCCACCACTGCCATGAAATGCTCATTAGTAGTAGTGTAGAGAGTTATGTTAATTACTTTACTCCGACCTTATCTGCGACCTAACGTTTTATGACGTCACAAGCACTAAAAATGTTCTTAAGTACATACAACTCTGTTTTACAAGTGGTCTCTTAAATTAGCTCGAATTATACGGACACGGGTGCGAAGTTAATTCGCCTATAAAACGCATGTTGAATATGAATTAATTCTACTTCTTCCTGTAATTATACATATATACTTAATTAACTTACACTTTAGAAGCTATTGATGTCGTGTCCTTGTGTTACTTGTGATGTAATTCCTTTACATGTAAGATGAATTTCATAAAAATAATACAAAATCACCTTTTTGACATTACCTAATTTGTCCCGGGTCGGGTACTCGTGTCATTACCATTTCACACTTGCTCCGTCAAAAAATGACAGACAGTCGTCAAACCAACAATAGTAACACAAAGTATAACATTTTACTACCTTCGTTTACGATAGAACTGTAAGTGAAGTGTCAGATAAAACTGTCGAGTGTCCCGACTGGACGCCGACACCCGACACTCAGCCACTGGCAAACTTTCAACAATTCTGACTAAACTTTGCCTGAAGCAAAAGTTGTTTAAAAGCGTATAGTGTCTGTTTAAATCAGCAAATTGGTGTCTTATATCAGTAATGAAACAACGTAGACTGAACTGAGAAAATTGCCGTGAATACAAACAGTCACTTGCTTTGCCCCTTAACTGCCTCAAAGAAAATTCTGCGCTCATTATAACTGCTTCCATAATCTTTTGCTGAGAAAAATGCTTAGCCAATAAGCAACGTTGTTTGCTCTCGAATTATTTATATATAAAGGAAAAAGAACTTAACGTATGCATCCTTTATATTATTTGAATTCGAAACTGCATTCTGACATCTTATTTTCTAATAATCAAGTCTTCCCTTGGCTAGATCTTCCTTTGTAAGGCTGATCGTTAATCAAATCCAAGTTCGCCTCGGCTAGGATAGCATATAGTATGACTTACATTTTAAAACTTCTTCGTACTGATAAGATCGAGAGATTTGATGGGAATCCGATACGACATATTTATCGGTGTGTCGTGACATGACTTGAGTGTCCTTATACTGTGACCTCATATGTTAAAGGTTTTAAATGACGTTATGGAAGAGTCGAGAGGTCTGAGTAGAATGGTTTATAGTTTCTTCAATATCGGATCCGTGACTGTGTGTGGTAAAAATAATATGGGGAAATTGCGACCTCGACATGTGAAGTGAAAATTGCCGTGTTTATACGGCTATGGGTAATGGCTCAATGAATTTGTATTTGATTGTCTTGACATGATTTTGATAGTTAATTGATTCAGGCGTGGCTGACGGAAATCCCTTATAAAATCCAATCCATTTCGGGTTCGCGACAAGTCAATCGTCATCCTGAGGATGCCTCGTTGAGAGGTGAAACACGTGTCGATTTCTTACAGGGTTCTTTACGACTCTTTAGGAATAGTGAAGTGGAATAGTTTACTTAATATATCTACGTCTATTGTATTTTATAGATTTTGATGTTAGACGGAGACAATTTATTTAAAGAGATTGAAAAGTATACTGGATTTCTATTTCGTCATTCGAGACTTCTAGAACGATTCCTTCTAGATTAGAAACATATACGGTACTCTATCAAAGGTGATTGTCCTGTCACTACTATTATTGTCTGGTATTTCGAGCCCCATGTCTTCGATAAACTTGTTTTTGTTTAAGCACCTAAGGATGTTACATGTTGTAGTATATTGTAGGACGTAAAAAACATCGATAAACGAAGCCAGTTCGCAATTCAATAGTTAACTAAAACTTGTTGCAAACAATCTCAAGTATAATAAAATTCGACTAGGTTAAATAAAAAAATCTTCAACGAAATAAATTTGTAAAACAATCCGAAAATGTTTGACATTTATACTGAGCACTTAATCTTTTAAGTGCCTTTTCACAATGTACATCCAATTCGAATATATTATCTCATTTTCGTCATTTTCATCTCGTTTTTGGAGTTTTTTTTACCAGAATTTGGGAAAGCTGGTTTTACACTTCTGCAGTCTTCTATATGTGTGGTGTCATTTTTATTTTTATGTTCGTAGAGAGCAATTCAAAAGTAAAATGTCAATTTTTTTAATTTTTTTTTTCAATTTATTCGCATTTTGAGAGACTACAAATTAGTAGTGCTCTCTGAGCCGTTAAATAATTATGAACCCCAATTGCTGATCTTAAAATAAAATTGCCAAAAGTCATACTAAAATATCCTATTACGAAAACGTGTCGAACCTACTCTAATTCCGTTAGACCGTTATCTCCTAAAGGATAGTGTACAACAAACTAACCTTCAGAAATCGGGTTAACAGTGTCATAACCTGGACTCTAACAATCAGTAGGGAGTGGTCGGGTAGACCCCGACCGTCCCCTGAGACGCCAAGCAGTTCCATTTTCAAAATTGCAACGCAATAAAGGTTGGGAACCTTGTCTTTTGAGACTACTAGATTCCAAACTCTATATTTAAAAAGGTCGTCTCAGGTAGTTTTTACTGTGTTTTTTTTTCAATGAATTCTGAGTCGGGGTGGCGTAATCATGTGTTACTGTTGCCGTTTCTGAATAGAAATGGAGACGATAGTTTAGTTTGATTATATTATTGTTGAACCGTTTTGTGGTAGACCGTTTTTTTCGCTTGGGAAAATGAAAAAGTCCTTTTAAGCTCGCGTTTTTCTTGCCAACTGTGCCAACTAAAGTGAGCTTCTTAGTCATTTCTGTCTGGCAGGCTTGCAATAAACCATATTGCTGGAGGCCACGAAATTGTCTCACAATATCATGCGATCCTCTTGGCTTCGCAACGAAAATTGATGTTTATCTAGGTAGTATGTATACAGTAAATATACCTGTACTGAAACTTGAAAGCCTATTATATAGATCTTTATTCTATTCGACAATAATATGTAAATCATATAAGGCCCTAACAACAGCTCCCATCGATCGTATAATATTTCATAACAGCCTCTATTTCGAGAACTAAACAATATCCCTTTGAGAGGTATCAAATTGTGGTACAGAAGACGTTTTATTGTCTCCAACGTTACCGTTAGACAACGGATTGTGGGCAATCAGTGCAGAACAGAAACAAAACGTTGCCATCGGAACCACAGAGTATCTACTAACAGTGGTTCATCGCCCATGTACATTTGAAAGCACCTGAGAGATGTCAAAAATGTTGATATTTCTCAATACCTTAGTAGACTTCTACAATGATCTTTTGGCTCCTGAAAAACATTGACACTTGTGTTACTCAAATTGTATTGGCAAAACAAGATGGCGAAGTTAGTTCCGCTTTTGGTCACGCGGTTCGTTAACCTTGTAGCGTTGTACATTATTATTACATTTACCTGACACCTGTGCATTTGAGGATTTAATGACTGCGTCAGTCAACGGAGTTTGTGTGGCTGAAATTTACTTTTGATATGCTTCATCGATATGCTAAGAAGAAGAAGTACAATTTATCTACTTATTTTCCGCATACATAAGCTCCGCCCCTTACACCGCGCATGAAAACGCTCACGTTGAACCACTGTAAGTAAATACACTATGTCGGAACATCGGGTATCGAAATGGGATTCTGTTTCGTATCGCGAGCTTTTTTGATAGTAAAAACTTTTCGAAAGCTGTGTTTGTTAATGACCCTTTAGTTGAAAGACATTGTATTACTCGAGCAAATCGAAAATCTTCGTGAAAATTGTCTTGGGGATAAAAATGCTTCGTCTCCAAGACTGAGAAAAGCTGCTTGCAATCCAGTTATTAAAGCTAAAACGTTGCGGTTTTTCCTGGTCATTGTGTTAACAGATTTGAAATAATACCTAAAATTACTTAGATCGAATTCTTGAAGCCTGAAATTCGAGACAAATTTTCCAGTATATTTTTTTATTAAACATTCCCTTCTATTTCTTGTCTACATAATAAATATAATTAACTACATTATTATTGTAGCACAAAAATAACCGCTTTCATAATTAGGACATTGTCATTAGCGTGATAATTAATAGAAAGACGCTAAAATTAACCTGTAGTGTCTACTATTGAACGAAGAACGCATATTGCCGGGTTCCTATAACGTACTATCCGTTAATAGTAACTCAATCTTTGGTGACGTCGTTACAAATATCGAATAATGGAGAAGTATTCAATATAACATCTGTTAGTTTAACAGTATGTAAAATAGGTTTATTTATTGGGACAGTAGCATTACCTACACTCGTAAATACAACCAAAGGTAAAGAAAACGATTTACTATTTGATTTTGTACCGAGTAACATATGCCTTCCAATAAACTCAAAGGCGAACGTTCGACTTGCCGATCGACATACGTAAATATTTACTTACGTCTTTTCGTCGCTTCAATCGATACAGCGCGTTACATTTGGAAACATTCAGCGTAAAGCGCTAATTGATTCCCCTAGAGAGAACTGACCGATTTGTTCAGCAAAAATGAGTCAGTTTACTGTTGCTTGATTAGTTCTCAAAAATGAATAAACAATGGCTTCTATATCCGTTAACGAATGGTGTCAATAACATCACCAGTCTCATTGCCAAATATGGTGTTTTTGGTGTAGAAGAAAACCAGGTTAAGTATGTTAATTCTTTAAGACGTAACTAAGACAAAAATAAGGCTTGATTGATTTATCATTTCGATTCTAGGTTAATGGATAAAAATCTTTCGAAAAGAATCCACAAACTTCCCGAAAAGAAGCACTTAGCGTTTCCGAAAATTAATGTGAACAAAACTTGGTATATTAGTGAGGCAATAAAAGGCTAGGCTAAGATATACGGGTATACACTTTTTTGGCACTAGTGTTGCAGGTTAAAAAATAAGTATTGTGTCTTTTATGCTCTAGAAGTTGCTGGCGTAACTCCAAGCCTTTTTTTTTAACTTAAAATTGACTATGAACTTAGCAGTTCTTTGGCTGTAGGTCGATGGCTTTGTCTTGGCCTAAATTAACCTTTTGCCATGGTCCATGGGTTCAATTGTTTTCAAGACATGCCAACAAATCTTCGGTCTAATTCTTGTACCTTATTATAACTGTTCTGTAACTATCTCAGTTCATGATTCACACTTAACATCTTCCGTATTTTCGACATTTTTATTCTTCATGAATCATGACAACTGTTATAATTGAATTTGCATATCTTTTATCTTCAAAGTTAAGATCCAATATTGAGTAATGACTGAGTTATTTCAATATCTTTTTCCAAAGCGTGTTGTATCGGATAACTTTGTAAAAACTTGGGAAATATTCGCTCCAACGCCTTCAAAGCGATATCTACAGGCTTCGTGAAAAGAAAATTTTATAAGCAAATACATTTTCATGCATAATTTAGTCAAATGTTTGGGTAATATTTTTTTTTGCAAATATTGGTCGCGAATGTTTTACCCAAAGTTGAAACCAAGTTGTTGGCATTTGGCATGTTACTATTGCTCTCGTGGACCCTTAAACATACATATTTCTTTGTTATCTTTTTATACCCATTGGTATTACCAAAACCAACGCAAACATTGCATAAATGTATTATAAATTATTTCTGTACCATCTCTCGTGGGGCAACGAAGTGCCGACTGATGTTAGTATTATAAACTTTTAAGTTATTAAAAACACAAAGTTGTTCGGTTATCCGGTTCTTCTAATCGGTTTTTGGCTTAACTTCAAGGGTGGCTTAAAATTACTTTACGATCTGTCTGTTATTCTTAAGGTTTTTATATGAAAATTCCTTCAGATGAAAATCAGGATTCATAAATAGTTGTTTTGCCTTGCCAATTTTTTCGTTTATATAAAAGCCTATCTTTCTAGGGATTATAGCCGCAATATTATCCGTTTAATACGAATCCTTCGACAATTAGACACTATATGAAAGTCACCTAACATCTCCAGAACTTCTCCATCTTGGAAGCAGGCATACGCGAATTGGTGTTACAATATTAAAGCCAATTAAACACCGGTTACGTATCCAAACTCCGTAGGAGTTCCTGCCTGGCTTATTAGTCATACATATTCCCTCTGTATCGTGTATGCGGCCCAAATCTGATTTTCTATTTGTATCTAAGCTTTCAACTTCAGTTTAACAATATTCAAAAATGTTTTGAAATGTCATTGTTAGAATTCTCGTATGGTTATAGTTTTTGTATTCAGTGCAAAGGCCAATTGTGGGTTTATTATAAAAATTGAAGTAAAATTCTGTGCTTCTAGAATGCTGCCAAGTTGGGTTACATTAAGCTAAGCTGCACGCGTAGCATGAACACTGTAGAAACGGGTTTTGTCGACGGAAGAATAGACAAAGTGACAGATTACCAGAAGAAGAAAGAAAACCCGTTTCTACGGGGGTCATGTTACGCGTGCAGGGCCAATATTGGACTGTTCCTATATAAGACTAAATTAAAGTACAAGTCCGTAGCCGACTGCAGTCAGCAGCAGCAGGCGATGTATCGCCGCGACGCTACTGGTTTCTATGTATTTCTATGAAATACCTTCCGTAGCTAGCAACACGTCGTGTTTCATAGAAATACATAGAAACCAGTCGTGTCTCGATGACACATCGCCTGCTGCTGGTGCCTGCAGTCGGTTAAGGAATTGTACCTTTAAGAATAGTACACACAACTAAATATTTTTTTTACCATTATTTGACACTTTACAGTAGTCATATACGTGTCATGGCTTTTATATACTTGAAGTGGATAGACAGTATATTATAAAAAAGTCATAAATATATACGAATGGAAAGATTTACAAAATAATAAAGGGTACTTTTTTATACTTATTATTCATGCCCTAAAAATAAAATAGGATGAATAAATTCTGAAGGCAAGGCACTAAATCTACATATTTAAACTCAATTTGAACTCATTGACTTTGATCATTGGTCCAGATCTGCTTTTCGTTTGCCATCGAGTTCGTTGACCTTCAGGGCAGCGGATACATTAGAAACATTTAAACACTTGTGTAAATATATAATATTGATACTTATTCTGTTTATTGCAGGTATGTGGGTGTGAAGGTCCCGATGAAATTGGACTATTTGAAGAATTTAAGCCTTGTGGTAATGTACACTTATATTATATGCTTTATGTTAATGAAGAATTAAATACCATGAAGAGTTGTAGTAAAAACTTACCTATATTAGTTCAAATGTTTAATGTTTGAGACAAAATCTTACGAATTTTTTGTGAAAAAAAAAGTAACAGTTGGAAACCGTTTTTACCAACATGTGCTACATTTCCAAATACAATTGAGTACATTATATTAGCACTTGGATAACTAACAGTAAGAATAAATAAACTTCTTTAAAAGTTAATTCTTCAAAATTAAACGTAAAAGCTAACTCCGTACATGACGAACAATCAACATTACAATCTCCTCAATGGACCCAGCATGAACACAAAAGTCCTTACGTTTGATGTTTGACAGGCTATAATTCCAAAATTCATTGTATTCTACCCTCTAAAAACTAAAATATTGGGTAATTTCGCTGCCTCAGTTCCCCGCTGAGTCAAGCAGGGAAATAGCCCGGGCCTTAGCCCGCGGGCACAATATTTGTAATAAAATGCAATTACGTATGAATGTTGCCAATTTGATATCGGCTCATTGTAACACTCCCGAGGGTGTGTTCGCGCCCCAAATTAGGGTAGATAGGGTACATTTGCCATGTATTGCCCATGTTTTTTCGTCTGAGAATGTATTAGATTTGGCCATTACTATGTTAATAGTAATTTGGGAGTTTATTGTGATTTCTTTTTTTGCATTAGTTTAGTGTGACTGATTTTGAATTAGATCGATGATTACGTTACGTTTCAAGTGGATGCATTTGAGATTTATGTAATTGGATTTTTCCTTTGAGTGCATATTTGTTATCTTATTAACTGCATGTTTATTCCCTTCGTTTATTGTTATTTTCTCACTTTGTTTCTCTACCAATACAAGTATAGGTAGGATATCAGCCTGCCTTCCGCAATCAGTGTTGCGGTTACCAATCCTACAATGCGACAAACATCAGTGTTGCCAACCAACGTTTGTTCAGGGTCAAGTTTTGTTTGTACAGCGGGTTTCCAATTTCAGTATTCAGATTCTTATTGTTTCTTAGTCCGTAGTTGTAGCTTTTAATTGTTTTACTTCATTACCCCTTTTCGTGACGTGGAAGGAGTATACATTGCCTTGAAAATTCAAAAGCTTCTGTAATCAGTTTAAATAAATGCGTATATTTTGTATGTGTTTATATTGAAAGCCACTACAAAACTCACATGGGCAAGAATCCTATAGTCCTGTCAAATTATAGTAGTAACTAGCTGCTGCGTAGACCCTAAGTCTTTTTCAAAAATAAAAGTAGCCTTAATAACTCCTTATAACATCAGCTATATGCCAGTGAAAGTCCCGTCAAAATCAGTCCAGCCGTTTCAGAGATTAGCCGAAACAAACAGACAGACAGACAAAAATGTTTTTTTTGTTTTTGTGTAAATACTTTCATATACCATATAATATACCTATGCATTTAGCAAAAAGCTGTTATTTTGAAATTACAAAACAGACACTTAGATGATCTGTGATCACAAGTCCCTCGACCAACTGTTGTGATTACATTATAGTAATGACCGCTCCTAGTCTATGTTCAAGTTTATTTCCATTCGCAGCTTCTAGAACAGTCTTCGTATTTTTCTCGCAGCTTGCTCGAATCAATTCGCGAACCAAACCAACTCCCCTACGAACTAAGTTATTACATTTTTTTTCATAAACTACGTTCCATATTACGTCGGAGTCGCACATATGCTTCATGATGACTCGTTCGTCACGCTATTAGAGAATATTACGTATAACGAACCGTTTGTGTGAATTGTTTGATGGAGAAATGTAGTATCTTTGAGAGTATTGGTTTCTTTGTTTACCGGCAGAGTAAACGATGTTTAGCAGTTATTTAAATTGGTTTCTAATTTTGCGAGATATATTGGATAAGGTTTGAAGTAAATCCAACGGGAAAAAAATTCCTGGATTTTTTCAGATTTTAGTCCATATGTACATTCTAGTCTTGATCGTTTGCCATATTTTTCTGATCATCCGTTAAATATGTACGATAGTTGCTGATTCATGATCTGTAAAATTGCCTCGGTCTAGTCCATTGTTTTCCTTACAAGCGGCATACTTTCAGTACATCACGACTATCTGAACAATATGGTATTCAATACTTACCTGCTGACGCTTGAGTTATTGTCAAATCCTATTTGTACTATTATCGAATCTTCACTTTGACCCTCACTCAAATAACCGCACACAATTCGCAGATACACACCTCGACACAGATCAAAATATCGAAGCGATGTCAACAGCAAACATCCTTGGTTTCCCCAATATTTAATTCAAATTTGCGATACACAATCGTCACAAACTCATAAATAATATTCCGCAATATTGTCCATTCCCTTCTAAATTATCGTCCGATCAAATTATATGCTCTCCCTCGTACATATGGTGTTTAATGTCGTCACGCTCTTGATTCGCGCCGTTAGCCCAATGTTCTGGCCCATGAAATATCGGAGGGCCATGTTTTGCCAAACGTCCCTATTAATTGCTGTGTCCGATCGAGAGAGGGTGCTTAGAATATATGTAGGATGACCACAGAGTGATGAAGTGGAGAACAGAAGCTTCACGTCTCATAAAGGTTGATAAGGGGCTGGGTTATTGTTGCTATGCCAAGAGCAATTGTGTTCGAGACACAATAGGTACTCAAATTATACAGTCTAATCGAACATCAATCGCTGGTAATGCAAAAAAAGATGTTTTAAAACAATAGCTTTTGTTCGCGACTTCGTTGGCGTGAAATCTTGTTTAAACATAAAATATATCCCATGATACTGTAGCTTCCCATTAGTGAAAGAATTTTCGGAATCGGATCAGAAGTTCCGAAGATTACCCCCTACTTACAATTTAACCTCTTTATGTGTCAACGAGACGGATTTTTGTCTCGTTCAGACTAAACTGCTAGCCTGGCTCTGGATTTCATCTGAAACCTTTGCTTTCTGTTCCCTTGATATTCTTGTTACATACGGCGACTATACATATGAAGTCATTTCGGCAAGACAGGATCTCTGAGAGAATCTGATCTCCGAAGTATGTATTATGTAACCGTTAGATAACATGTTAATCCAGTGACTATCACATGTTGAATGATGTTGTACTCCATGACAAACGAAGACTAGAGCACATGGTCTTCTGTAAAAATCTCAGCGTGAAAACTTAGGTGAACATAAACTGCCTCGCCTTTTACCAACTAAGTTGGGGTCAGCTTCCAGTCCAACCGGATGCAGCTGAATACCAGTATTTTACATGGAGCGACTGCCTATCTAACCTCCACAACCTAGTAACTGGGTGATACCCCTTAGTAAGACTGGTTGTCAGACTTTCGGGCTTCTGACGACTCGTAACGACTGTCAAAGATCTACGAATAACAGCCGGGAGCAACGGCTTGACGTGCTTTCCGAGGTGTGTGAAAACTTAGGTGAAGTGAGCTGTACACACTACTTTCCCTAGCGTCGGGTAAGATGTTCACTTCACGGTGAAGTTTTTACAGAAGAGATAGGCTGTATTAGTAAGTTTTAACCTTCTGTGTTTGAATACTCTGTGGTTTACATAAAGATAGAGCACGCTATAAGCTTGAACGCGTTAACCAGAATTGACGCTTTCAGGTGTTTGTAGACACGGAGTATAGAGGCTTGATTTGATATTCGAGGGACAAGCTGAGTGTCTATTAAGCTGTCTTACCCCACGATCACACATACAAGTTGTGTTACTTGTTTTGGACGAGTCTTATAAAAGACTTGTCGAAAACATGTCTTGTTAACAGACTTGTCAAAAACATGTCCTGTACTAAACATGTATCATACATGTATTGACATGTACTTATTCTTAACTGCTTCGTTGGTCTAGTCTTCGCAAGCGCTATTGCTGAGCATGAGGTCCTGGGTTCGATTCCCAGTTCGGCTCAAGTGTTATTGGGTTTTTCTATCTGGAATTTCTCAGTATCAGACCTGAGTATGGATGTGTGCCCGGTTGATGGCAATAGGCTCGTCCCCTATTACATGGAACTTGCACATAACTGGCGAAATGTGAGTGTACTATAGGTACACCTCTGCCTAACTCTTCGGGGAATACAGGCGTGATGTTATATTATGTTATTATCTAAAATGCTCAAATATCTTTCTAAATTAAGTATATTTCAGCCGTTTGACGTATCCGTCGTAGAAAAGAAGTCGATTATAAAGAAAACCAAGTGACGGAAAAAGACATTGGCATTTGCAGAAAGATCATCCGATTTACAAGAAAACGAGCGTACTACCATGATGATAGCATCGTGTAAACAGGGCTTAAGGTAAGTAATTCCTTAACTTACGTGTTTTCCTTAAGGAAGGGCTCTGAACGGGTGTTAAAGATCGCAATAATCGTTAACTCAATCGGGTATGAACCTTAAGACACCCTTGTTTCATTGAATCTTACTGCTTGGTTGAAAAGATAAGCGTTAAGGCTTCCGCAGACAGGTACCCCGGTTTACTATTTCAGGGCATCAGTCCTAGGGTACCAGGGCAACGTTCTTTCGGTATACGCCAGACATGTCCTGCCTATCCCAATTAAAGGCTCCCGCAGGCTGGCATGACACGAATCTGTCGGATCAATTTCTATGTAGACTTCACGGAAATTGTTCTGACAGTGTCACGTCGCGCCTGTTTCTGATTCTGATTCGCGCCTGTCTGCGGGATCCTTTATATACATAGTTTTTTTTTTTGCATTATTAGTAGAAATTTTTATGGCAGTTGGTTTGTGTAAAAATATTACATAGATATTAATTAAATATGACCTATATTAAAGCTAAAAACCGTATACGAAGCTGGATCATTAACTCACCGTACATAAATAAACCAATGCTCATTAAATCTATTTATAATTCCTCTATAAATAAATAAATAACCCTACGCATTTTAATAACCCGCCCCATCTCATAAAATCTTCCTTCTACACGTAAATGAGCTTTTAAACTAATAAAATATGACGTTATGAAAAATTACGTACCTAATGAAATTCTTAATAAAGTATTTCACGTTGATCGAAAAATAAATTCCATTTAGGGAAATGCATTTAATCTGGAACACAGGGGTTCGCAACCCTCATCCCTCTGGCTAATCAAATAGTTGCCATCTTGTAGTTATTTATGTTAAAGGAAGGGTAGTTAGGGGAGGGGTATTTTTCACCCCCCACGTCAACAAGGGTCTCACAATTGAAGTTTGCTAATAAGAATTTTATAAGATGCTTTTCCGATGATTTCTTGGGGGGTGAAATTGGAAGGTAATCTTTCTTTTGTAAATGGTTTCTGGTCCTTGGGTCCAGATTAGACTAGTAGCTTTATTCCTTTGGTGCAACGTTATTATAATGAATTGGGTATAGCATCTAAACACAAATAAATAATATTGAAGTGTCTGTTTGTAATGTCAAAATAACAGCTTTTTACTAAACGCATATGAAAGTTTATACGGTACTAATTTTTTTTCCATTTTTGTCTGTCTGTCTGTCTCTTTGTTCCGAGTTATCTTGGAAACGGCTGGACCAATTTTAACGGAACTTTCACTGGTAAATAGCTGATGTTATAAGGAGTACTTACGCTATTATTACGGCTTTTATTTTAGAAAAAATATTACGGTCTGCGCGAGCAACGACGCGGGCAGCCGCTATCTTGTACATATTTAAATTCGTTGATAAAGATTTTGGGCTATCGTATAAATATAAATAAAGAACCTAGTCAAGTTGTTGTAAGAAAATCTGCAAAATATTATATTTGACCCCGTTGGCACTGCGCCTGAATTATTAGACTGGGATCCGAGAGGTCTCGGGTTCGTATTAAGTCACTGGTTTTTATAGCCAATGCATAAAATTTTAATAATTCTGGTGAACTACTGCAACTAAATAGTTATAGAAAAACAAATGAATAACAAAAGTCTAAAGGAAGGTAAAGGTTTTATCAGACAGGCGCGACGCGACACCGGTAGAACAATCTCCGTGAAGTTTTCATAGAAATAGTTCCATCAGGGTCGCGTCGCGCGTGTCTGCAGGAGACTTAATACTATCGAATTTCAAATGTAAGGTCGAATTTTGAACGCGATCAGCGTATCTAAACCACGTTCAAGAGCTGTCAGTGTTTTAATTGCTATGGATTATATTGGTGAAATTCACCCTAAATATCGTGGTGTTGTGTTACTGTCGCCTATAAAGAGAAATTTGCACCACTGAACATTTATATTATCCCCATTGCTTCCCCTGAGACTTTATAGCATTACAATTACTAGAAATGTTGATTGAAGCTGAATTGTAGATTTACTACTGATAAATCTTAATATTCAGAAGATGACACTTCCAACAAATCCATTAGAACAATTTTCGCACATAACACAAAAAGCAGTACTCATAAATCCTATCGCCTAATGCGATAACGGTGTCAATGCTCGCAGCCTCACACTAAAATGTCGGAATGCGTGTAAATCCTGAATCAATTTTTGTCGTAAAATATTACAAATCTTATATGCGATTTCTATCACGTTCACGTATAACGTTCTTCTAAGGGAGCTCGAGTCGCGCAGCCACGTACATAGTTGTCCGAGATTGCTCTATCCGAATGCGTTCTCAAATTCGAATTTCGAATGCCACTTCTAGGCACTAGCAGTCGACTCGACTTGGAAATTAAAAAGAAAAACGGTACGCGCCATTTTATACCGTGTAAACGACGATTTTCGGATTCATAAAAAGTTGTAGGATTTTTGTTGGTGTGTGGATAGGTAATTTTTTTATTACTTTTTGCAGTAACGAAAATAAGGAGCCATTTTGTGTAAGGTAATTCAGAAATTCAGAATTCGGAATGAAATGCTTGTAATGCGTCAGTCAGTTTGCTTGTTGTCTATTGCAGATAACGATAATACATGTTTACTTTTAATCCGTGCAAGCAACTATTAAAACAATCTTTATTTTCATCCAAAACAATATGACCAACAACTTGGAACAAAACTTCTAAATTCAATTTCAAAACTGGAACATCTAAGTCGTTCACTACCGTCAAATATTACCCAATAGCATGACTGTATTCAACTACTAAAAATTGAAATTAGAATTTCGTGCCGTGACTGCTATCGACCAATCAGACGCTTGCATTCTGCAGTCTATTGCCAACTGTCAATACTTTCTTTTATAGAAAATTGGCGTGAATAGTAAATACTGAGGTTTCATATGTAAGTACATAGTTTATATTTTCCGGCCTTTTGTAAGCGTTGAAGAATGTTTTCAAGAAACATGAGAAAAAATACCGGAAAACAACGATAAAATATTAAGCAATAAAAACAAAGCGGAATTCTGGGGTCCCGTGGTTTATATGTGACATCATTAATCTGGCCCTGGCTGGAGGCTTGCCCACGCAACGCGTCAAACATGACAGATGACGTCATTACAACACTATGTCCATACAAACACGCACTTACCTACCTTAGGTTGGGGTAGGCATTTATATTTACAGCTTTTTGTATGAACATGCGTGTCCTAGACAAGGAAACGGACAATGGAATAAATCTTTAATAATTCTCGCCCCTGCCCTGCAATGTAGTAATTAATAATTAATTAAAACTGTCAAGTAAAGCTTGGGGTGTCTTGCGTTGAGTGAAACTGACTTGTGACACGCGATGGCGAGGAAATATATTTCTACACTCAAAACCGTCCTTCACCTTGGTTATATTATTATGTTTTTTCAAACATAAAAGAACATTTCTTTTCGAAAGTAAATGTCACATTCTATTAACATCAAATAGAGCCCGAAAATACAAAACATTTCACGTCAACCTAGAAGTAGCTTCACAAACTTTTAGACGTAGCAAACAGGATTTTTAGTTCCACACAGTTTAAGTGGCGTAATATTAGCCGTTATTACCTGGCATTAAGGTTGATGTTCGCTTGATATCCCCGTAATGGACACGGGTAGGGCCGCAATTAAAATGCTCATTAAACTGTCGCTGTTAGGGTGAGAGACATTTTAAATTGCGAATGTCATCAGTTCAAAATTACTTGCGGCGGTTGTGTGGCCGCCATTTTATGACGTCACACCGACGGAGGCAACAATGGCGGGGTGTAAAAAGTTCTTGGATGTTTCTGTAAGAATATAAAATATTTGTATCTAGAATAATTTATAAATTTTAGGCTTGCTTGCATGGCCATTCACTTAATACAATGTACACAAGTTAATTAAAACAAATACGTTGAACATTAAACATATATTGTATACTTACATCGTTGCTTTTCAAGTTGCCACGGACGGAACGTTACGTTGAAATAATGTTAAGCACTAATTGTATTCAGTGAGTTGGGTTTTAGGAATAAAAGTAGTTAAAAAGGTGAAAATTGACAAAACAAATTTTCGCCCCCGTAAATCCTTATATTGCAACTTTCATCGAAATCGTTAGAGCTGTTTTCGAGAACGTGATTACAAATATTACTCATTTAATAATACAGGATGAATATGAAAGCATTCCCCTACTTCTCCAAAGCGATGAAATAAGTAATGAATTAAAATTTAAAATGGCTCATCGATTCCGACCCCAATATAAATGGCACTTGAAGAAATGAAAATGCAATGTGGAAGAAAAAATACAGCTGCAAACCTGCTATATCTTGAAACAAATATTGCTTTAGAACTTTTGGGGTGCGAAAAACAATATTATTTTGTGAATTATGATCGATTCCCTCAGTGCAAATAGCCCTTTGAATAAATATGCCATAAAGTAAACAGTACTCAATACTCATTCTAATCTCATTGCCAATGCATCTTGCACCTTCAAACCAATGTGGTACTCATATGGGGGTGGCGTGAAATATTACTGGGGGACAATGAATATTAATAGAGGAAATAGGGTGAACGTGTGAGGAAAATAATACATTAGGAAATAACAATGAATAAGTGTTATATTTTAGAAATCATTAGTTCTATATTTGGATCTGACGGGGTTGCGGGAAAGTCCGAAAGGGATACCGTGGCCCCTGGCAACACAGGCAAGTGGAGGAACACGGGTGGGTTTTAGTTAGTAAGAGTCTGAAACGCCCTCTCGCTCCGCCCAGAGCGGGAGAAGTTATTTGAGGATTTCCCACCCAAAAAAAAAGGTCTATAGTTGGATATAAAAGACCAGCCTATTATCGTCCCACTGCTGGGCACAGGCCTCTTCTCATACAGAGAAGGCACGAGCATTGAAAACCACGCTTGCTCAAGACGGGTTGGTGATTTCAGACTTATATAACTATAAGTCCATGTGTCCTTACAATGTTTTCCCTTTACCGATGTCAGTAATGTCCAAGATAAACTAAGAAACTACATAACTATGAATTGAAAAAGTCACATTGTATTTGCCCGGATTTGACGCCACTACCTGGATAATATAATTAAAGATGTATAATAGACGCTAAATTAAAAGCTGGAGGAAGATTTTACCATAAGATCCAAAATTCGACCCACTCTTCAACGCTTCTCGGTATAAGAAGCTTTTTGCAAAGCTATATATTCACTACCATTCGACAGGCTTCCCAGTGGAAAATTACAGTGTTTCGGTTACCTTATTTGCCTAGTCCCTGACCGCAAATAGCCGTCGGAAGAATAGAGGTCGTCTCTTTGGTTTAAACTGCCAAAATAATCGGGTTTCGGATTTCTGAACAGCGTTTAGAGGACTCCTTCGATAACATTGATAATGAATGAAATTAAACGGATAGGTTTTAGGTCCACATCAAGCGTCCTAATGAGAAGAAACTACCAGAATTTTTTGTCGCAACTCAAGTCATAAGACCTAATCAACAGTAAGTCTGAGTTTCTACCAGAGATGAGCTAGGATGCGTAGCGAGGGATGACCGTAAAACTAACCAATAACAACGCTAGCTAAGCTCAAGCTATGACAATGAAGCGATTTTACTGGCTGGTTTCACACACATCCCTCGCTACGCATCCTCGCTCATCTCTGGTGGAAACGCAGCCTAAGTGTATAACCACAAAAACAAAAACACACACGATGAACCAATTTTACTATTCATTAAAACTAACCACAGTAACTGATCCACACGGATTGTTCACTCATTATCATATAGGGTTATCAAATCAAAATTCACATTCCGAACGTGACGGTTGATGATGCCAGTAAATAGGTTTAATGTACGGTCTCTATCGGGCCATCGCGTGAATTCCGGACTGGCAAAAACCGGCACTTGCACGCAAGGATTAATAGGGATCACGGGATCCGGGATCCGGCAGTGTTTAACACTCCCGCGGTCTGTTATGCGTTGTTGCTTTAGTAGTATTACTCTGCTTTGCCTTTTGGATGCTTCCTGGTTGGAGTCTGATTGGGGATTTAGGCCTTGATTAGTTGGTGTTGTTCTCTTCAATGTCGGAAAATTTGCTGTTCTAGTTGAAAGATTAGGGATGACTGTCGCTTCAACGATTTATTGCTTAATGGCCCATCATGTCTCTTTTATTTGTGACTTCATCGTCGAATTTTCGCGTCCTTAAAATCCAGAACACGGCCAAATTTTTACATTTTATTCCCGTAACATTTTTTACATGAGTAATAATAAAACCTTTTTCGCTCTTCACCTACTCTTTCAATAACTTCGAGTGGTCAAGCTCAAGGGTTCCCACTTGCCCTTTACTGGGTCCCAGATAATATAAATCAATTAGATTTCTAATTTACTATCACCACGTTTGCGTATGAGTGGAGATTAGGCTCGAGACCGTTTTTGTCCGTCATGAATTATTTACTGAAACCGTTCAGTTTCGATACGGTAGTTAGGATCCCTTGTTTGAAGTGGCTTTATTTCAATTATTTGAGTGGTACAGGATTAATCTAGTTTTTGTTTGAGCTTGAATTGATCACTTAGTTACAAACCTTTTTAGTTTCTAATTTAGTATTTTGGGAGAAGCCCTCGAATGTTCTACGACTGGTGTAGAACTCTGGAATGTTCTATGCAAATGAGTGAGGTATTGTGTTGCTATGACAAGCGCCAAAAACGTTAAATGTATCTACATGGCTTTGAGGATTCATCCTCGTCATAGCTTGTTGCTAAAGCCTGAAGATTATTAGTCGGAGAGTTTATGGGGGAAGCTCATGTTCAACTTTCAAGTCTACAGGATGTTACTGTACATCGGGACCTATTTCTAGGAAAATACAACACGCAAAGACTCTTTATCATTCCACGGAAGTTGTAATGGCCGACTGGAGTTTACAATGGTGTATGAAGACAGGCTAAGCTCTAAAATTTACGATCTTTAAATCCTTTTAGTCATTACTTTTAAATGGCATGGAGGAAGTTAAATCTTCATGATTTGATGTTGCTCTTGCGACCTCTGAAGGTGATTCAGTATTTTAGAAAAGTGCCGTGACACGACAACTACTATTCGTTGTATATTTCAGAAACAAAGGACCCCAGATGTTTTTAAAAGCATTTGACTGTGTTATTTATAACCGATATACAGAAAAGCATAAAAATAAATTGATATATACCCTTTTCTTAACTGTCAAGAGCCGATGTCATAAAACGTATAGGAAAGTCCTTGGGCATAAAACTCGTGAACGGCGCGAGTTGAACCAAGTTTTTTCTTAAATCAACCGTTTTGTAGGTAGTTTATACTTGTATAGAACGATTGTTCTGGGTATGAATAGGTGATGCAAGGGAACTTTAGTATAGTTTTATGCTACTGCATTGTGAGCGTTCCAACTATTTCATTGATTTTAAAGATGTTTCACTAGCTTCTGCCCGCGACTTCTTTCGCGTGAAGTTTCACGCATGGCACTCAGCAACAGAGTAGCTTTCTATCAGTGAAAGAATTTTCGGAATTGGATCAGTATTTCCGAAAATTGACCCCTACATTCAAACTGACTTTTACCCCTTTATAATATTAATCATTAATAGGTAGTATAGATACATCGCCAAGTTTATTACGCAAAAGTAGGCGTTAGGGGTAGGTATACAGAAA
Source organism: Eupsilia transversa (assembly GCA_914767815.1). NCBI lineage: Eukaryota > Metazoa > Arthropoda > Insecta > Lepidoptera > Noctuidae > Eupsilia > Eupsilia transversa. The sequence goes on along the minus strand of OU611893.1, from coordinate 5,186,633 downwards.
CCATATAAGATTTGAACAAAAAACTATACCCAAAAATGAGAGCGAGGAAGGAGATTTTGCTTCACTTGCAAAATGTTAAGATCCGCGTCTTACAAAGTATTCTTAACTTTTTGGTCCGTCGGCACATTTTGTCGAAACATTCAGGCTTGTACCTCCCGCGGGATTGCCACAACTTTGCATAAAACATTGTTTTCCTCGTATTTCGGACTCCATTGTGCCTCGAAATCATTAACGTATGGTTTCAAATTGCACTTAATTGAGTTCTCTTTGTATATGGCTGGTTGATCGTTTCCCATGGGCTCTATGGTCAATGAATCAGCCGCACGTGCCGTTTCGAGCACATTATCGCTTACTCCCTCTAACTACAATAATATGGGAAGTTGGATCACATACTGCTTGGACGTGTGGAGTGCGTGGTTCCGTTCTTATGTTTGGCTGTAAATCAGATGCTAATCTATATATTGCTTTTAAAAGGGAGTGTTCTTGATCAATGCTACATCATTTTCGATGTATTATTTGTATTATAGGAAAGTGTTTTGTGAAGTAATTTCATGGCTGACTAAGCGTCAGCTGGTTAAATATATACAGATCCAAAGTCGAAGACAGTTAAAGTGGCCTCACTTCAACTGTACCATCACCTCTTATAGCAGTATTATTTCACAATGAGAAAGAGATGGAGCTATACGTCCTGTATAGCTCCATCACTTTCCCACTGTGAATTAATATTAAAATAATACTGCAATAAGACGAGAAGGTTGGCGCCTGAGGCCAGGCCTGCTCATCGCCCTGATTACCTACAGTAAATGGCCATTGTAAAAACAAATCTAATTCTCTGATGTTTTTACTAATTAAAGACAATGTCATACATTAATGATAAAAATTAATAACTTAATCGTCATCACGTCAATAAACCCACGTCCGGGAGCTTATCATCAGTGTCCTGCCCTTATCCCAATTTATTTGTGGTCGGTGCAACATCTTTTCCTTCCATACTTCTCTATTAGTCGTTATGTCGGTAGCCAGTCTCTTTCTAGCCATATAATCTTTCTCACAGTCAATCCATCGTTTCGTTCCTTCCTCCTCACATTGTTTAAAAAAAATACAAGACTCGTGACGCTGTAAGCCATAACGTCTGAGATTTACCCATGCTGCCAGAACTACCCATAACCGTACGGTTTTGTCTGTGCTTGTAAAACACAGAACAGATACATAAAACGATACAGACAGGCTGTAGGTATCCCTTTATGTATCTGTTTGTATATGAGTCTATTGATACTGCAATTAAACTAATTTATTTTGATTTATTTTATTTATTTATTTATTTATTTATTTATAAATCTGCACTGATTGTCCTTCCAACCCGTATGTCGCAAATAAAGCAATCAATTGAACGCGAGTGCTTTCACTAAGTGCTTGCTAAAACATCTCGCTATTTATATTAATGGGCCGGGCAGCGGTCTAACGACATTCGGCCCATTGCACGCCCAAGTAATGGCGACCCATGGAATTATTGTTCAGCCCCATCAGGAACACGTTATTGTTTATTAAATGTCCATTGTTTTTTTAGCTTTGATATTTATTGGGTGATAATGTTGATAATTTATGTATTTTTAAATGATTTTATCTACACCCATGCTATAACTTCTCTATAAAAGTTTCTGAAACAGTTAGCTTATTGCCAACATTAAAACCACCAGTGTCATAGTAACCATTATATCATCCAAACGAGTGTTTTAGTGTTGTACTAAATTTCATAATGCAACTCGTTTGCTCCTTCGATTCCTTGCGGTCAGCGGGTGCAGACCCCCACGCCGACACATCTGACACATTTTCCAAAATACGATACGTCACGTTTGGCGGGTACGGGCCATGGTCGGTTTAATGTTGGCAATATAGCTAACTGTTTCAGAAACTTTTATAGAGGATTCATATCATGGGTGTAGATAAAGTCTTGTATGCAACTGTAGGTATTATACAAAAGTTGCATAAATAACTATTATAATCTAGGGTATGTAGGCCAGTGCTTGTAATATTTCTCTCCTAGCTCAAAAGAAACTTATGCGTAGATACCCTACAGCTCTGTCTATCTCTTTGAGCAATATTGGCGTGGTATTATAATATTTATAACTAGCTGCGCCCCGCGGCGTCACACGCATAAGCCTCGATCCCTGGAGAATATCGGGATAAAAAGTATCAAAGTATCCTATACCTAGCTCAGGTCATGTTCTACCTATGTGCCACATCAGAATCCGTTAGCGTGAAAGCGTAACAAACAAACAAATAAACTCACTTTCGCATTTATTATATTATATTATATGTATAATTAGTATTTATTTTCGTAGTAGGCTACAATAACAAGCGATACTTAAAAAAAAATATCAACCTCTGAAATATAAAAAATAAAAAGCCTCCTTGTATCATTATTTACCTAAGCACGTACATACATACGCACACTTTGACATCTCTCTCTCTCACAACTAAATATCCATCAAATATCCGCTTCATTACTAAATATCCATGGAGCTAATATCCTTACTTCAAAATCCCATAAGAGCATGGGTGTATTACCATAATATTTGTTATGCCAAACGTTCACATCCCGAGGTATCCGGGACGGCATTACGGGGTCCCGTTATGCAGATTAACTACTTTTTGTACGACATCCAAATAAAATGGCTCAATTTTTATACGAGTCTCTTTATTTGGGTTGGGTTCCTTATAATGTACATAAAATGATACACTAAAATTGTTTTAATGCACTACTTATTGGCCAGTCAGTCTTGATGTTTTTTCAACTTTTGGGATAGAAAAGGCAATAGACGAGGAGTGTGACAGAATGTAGTATTCGACCAGGGGCCTAAGTCTACTAATTTATAAATGTCACAATGGTCTCTCAATGGTGAGTTTTTGACAGATTTGCCATACAAAAACTGTCAAAAACTCACCATTGAGAGACCATTGTAACGTTTAAAAATTTGTAGACTAAGGCCCCAGTAATGGTACAGTATTGATTAGTTTTTACCTGCATTATTAATGTAGTCCAAATACAGTTGTCGATTTTTTTTTGCCCGTACCTCCAGTTAACTTTGTGGAAACCTTTTCTGGTATAAGCATTTTCAATCAGCCATTTTCGAATTAAAACTATTTCGGCTTTGAGTGCAAGTTACTTTGTAACGACATCAACCAGTCCTACTGAATTCCGAAACATTTGCTGTCACCTCATTGGCTATTTTTGTTGTTCGTAATAGTTTCTCATTTCGTTCACTTTTTATTCCTAAGGTATTTTCAACGGAGCAAAATACGAGTATTTTCAATATAATCGCTTTTCCACCATTACGAATATCGTCTATTACAGCGCCAAAATAGAAATAGTTATCAAGCTTATTTCAAATTCAGTTGATTTAGAAAGTAGAAATAAACATATCGACCACCTCAAACACATTAACTTGATGAAGCAATATATATTGTACAAGGACCGAGTAAACAGTAAACAATTGACGATACAATCTCTCCTAACGAAACAAATAATAAAAAAAGCCATGATTCATACAGGAAGGTCCACTCAAATCTGTGTGGTTTTTTCCTCGAAAGACCACTTCACACACTAATCGAAATGGTCCTCACATCTTACCAAGATTATGTCTAGAATTTAAAAAAGACTGACCTCTGAGTTTGCTTCGGTCTTTTTTTTTCAGAGTAGTCGTTTTAGAAACACCGTATTTATCTAGATTTAAAATATAACTTATTTTTGGGTATTTAGGCTGAACGGCCCAAAGCGAGTGGACCGCGGGCCATTCGACGGTAAACAAAAATCGTCTACGTTCCAAAGGACCGGTGATAAAAATTTGCAAACAATTCAAACTACATCAAGTACATTCGGGTGCAAAAGTTAAAAAGTCGGTTTGGGCTGTTCAGACTAAATACCCTTATTTTTGACGTGTAAAAGTGTGTGTACAAACCTACTTACAGAAATAAAATCATTTAACATTGAAAGATTGTTTTCACGAACGGATTATCTACCCGCAAGTTGTTATACTGAACCCTAAGTCTGAAACGCGTGAAGATAGTTGGACGATAAAGGAAGATTTACCGCTCGATGTTTGTATCTGTAATGTTTGCTTAAATACTGTTTTATTTTTACCTCGCGAGCAGGAATCCTTTATTTGTTTGTTTAAAGTACACGTATATTAAAAATTGAAATAAATTTTAACCATAACTTGCTGTTTTATGCTTTTTCCGGTTTGATATAGTACTTGGGTGTTATGTGAACTATTTCAGTTGAGTTGTTTGCTTTACGTCCAAAGTCTCTTGTATTTGTTTAGGACTCAGAAGTACGACCAAGTATTCCAATTAATTAATTAATCTTAATCCACTAAGTTCGTCAAGACCTGTCAACAACAAATATTTTCATTAGAATTGAAGGATTAAAATTGGTCTCTTTATGAAGCCCTTCACAGGCTTAATTTTACTTTCCTAGCGCTAAAAGGGCTGGGGTAGAACGTGGATTATGTTAAGACCGGTCCCAAATCTCATTTGTAATAAGGGTTTTGATCAATTCAATGATAGGGGTCCCGATTTTAGGTGCTAGGATTTGTTCATATAATCTTTTTAATATTTTCTAATTTATGACGTTGTTTGTGAAAAATTAACCTCCATGAAACATACAGCGTTGTACCCTAATAAAGCCATTAATTAGGGCTGGGATTAAAATATTTCGGGGCTCATGAATAACGGGCTGCGAATCCAGTAATTGCGTCATACGAAGTTAGGAACCCGAAATTTTTGTAACTGTTGGTGAAAAACATGTTATACTAACTTACCACACCATTTATACGTAAAAAAAAAGCGTATCCGTTTTCTTTCTTCGGTTGTGATATATTCCGTATATTATAATATACTCAGAATATAAGCTTTTAGGTCGTATTATAAAATGATATGGTGGCCATATCGAAGCATAGTGATCCATAATAGGGGTCATTGTCGAACACTTTGGTGGGACGTAATGGATTTACCTGCTGAGGCCACAATCATTTGGCTTAGTTGCCATAAGTGTTATAGTCTTCTATGGAAAATATTCTCTGTTCATGGTAATAGATTTTTCTTAACGTAGGTATATATAAGTTAGCTGGGTTTCAAGGAAAGTATTAGGAACGATTATAAGGGTTCCTTGACAGCTCTTTATTTATTTTTTATGTTGCCTATGCCACTCCGGGATAATGTAGCCCCATTAATTTAAAAATAATCGGAAGCGGATCAGTAATTCCGAGGATTACCCCCTGCATACATACTCACAAATACCTCTAAAGAATATTATAATAGATTTAATGTATATTCAGAACGAGAATGTTAATAATCTAGAGAACAGAGATAAGTTTAATTTAGCAAGAACACTGGACTGCAGTACTATTATAAGACCAGTGACCCTACAAAATGTAAAATACAAAAGCAAACACCACGAATTATTAAAATAAACACTTTACCGACATAGTATGCAGAAATAGCGCACTGCCCACCCACGCGGAGAACACAGGTTTTCACTCATGTCATTTTGTAAAAAAAAAATATGGAAAAAAAACCTTGGGTTCTTAAAAAAGGCCAAGTGCTAGTAGGACTCACACAAGAAGGGTTCGGTACCCATGTAAAATATTTAACACTACTTACATATTTTTTTAAATAATTTAGTAAAAAAGCACACGTTTCTTAGATGACCCCCGTTAATTTTAAAACTAATTTTATTATGTGTAACATCTTTCCTCTCGCTTTCCTGTAATCTGTGGGAGTGATTTCGTGAAAAGCGACGGAAATGGGTAACAGGAAGCCGGGGAAGCGCGCGCTATTTGATTTTATTATTTGTTGTTATAGCGGCCATAGTAGTACACACTCTGTGAAAATTTCAAGTATCTACCTATTATGTTTCAAAAGATAGTAACCCTGTGACGGACGGACGGACGGACAGCGCAGCCTTAGTACTAATAATAATCAAGCACCTTTTGAGTATAGAACCCTAAAAACAAATCGGAAAAAAAACCTTGGGTTCTTAAAAAACCTTCTCGCATTGTCACAGCAGAGTGTGGAGCGTATAAAAGTGTCCCGGGGTGATTGATGAACGTATGTCGTGTCGTGTGTCTGCAGCTTTATGCCACAACTCGCTAAATGGATGGCATACTACGATATGAACGCATGACCTTTTTCCCCTTTTTTGCCCTAAGTAGAAAGACTCGTTATAAAAGAACTTTTAACGGTTTAATGGCAAAGTAGTGTTTAATCCGTGTCAGGACTGCGAAATAATACTAATCTATGTGGAGGTCGATGTTAAAGGCGTCCAGTACATTCGAATAGCCTTACTTTATTACTTTTATAAGATTAAGCTAGCGAAACCTTTACATTTGAAGTATTTTATGGGTTTTTTACTCCAGCCGTCTGTTATTAAAAAGCAATAAATTTACTGAAACTATGATAAAAAATTGTTAAAAGGATATATTTTGATCCTTTGTCGCAGGGACTGAGGAGCTTGTGGCTAACTAATAACAGCCGCACGGGTCGATCCATCAGGTTACGCTTGCCGGGGTTGGTCCGTGGATGGGTGACCATCTTTATATACTGAGACTCCTCAGTGCCTCGGAAAGCACGTTAAGCCGTTGGGCCCAGCTGTTATTCGTGGATCTCTGACAGTCGTTACGGGTCGTCCAGAAGCCCGAAAGAGTCGCGCCACGCCAGTCTGCATGAGGCTTTACCCGGTTACTGGGTTGGGGAGGTTAGATAGGCAGTCGCTCTATGTAAAATACTGATATTCAGCTGCATCTGGTTAGACTGGAAGCCGTCCCCAACTAAGTTGGGAAAAAACTAGGCGGATGATGATCGTCTGTTAATCATGAATCAAATGAGACTTCTTTCCACATAAAGGCTACAGCAGGTAGACGAGACGCGCCTGTCTGCGAGAGCCTTAAATCATACCCGATCACTTGTCCCCCACACCAGTCATCTGTCAAAAAGATCACAGTTAAAATTAACTTCCCCACCTTAGTTGGGAAAAGGCTAGGCATATTCATTATGGTCGCATAGGCTGTAATTACACACTTTACGCCCGGTGTTGTACCTAGTTACCTACCTGTTTCTGCTGAATTTACATAAGGTAACACGTCACCATTATAAAAATCGAGGGGACGGGTCACCCCAGTCATTTTCAAAATGAATATTTATACCTAACGTGCGTGCTCACGGGAAAAAACCAAAATACATTTGGTAAATTATACAAATAATGATGAATGATCATTTTATATGGAGACCAATCGGCTTAAAGGTACCTACTCTGTTTAATTAAATAATGTCATTGTCTCTTTTTTGACATCGCTTTTGATATAATTATATTGAGTCATATAAATATCATCACCATACAATCAAGCCTCTATTCCCCAAAGGGCCTAACCCTTTGGGGAATAGAGTGGTGGTGTCCCTCTAGTACACCCACATTTCGCTATTTATGTTTAAATCCCATGTAATAGGGGGCGAGCATATTGCCATCAACCGGGTACAAATCTAAACTCCGGGCTGCTACTCAGAAATTCCAGATGGAAAAACCCAATAACACTTTGACCGACCTGGGAATCCAACCCAGGACCTCTAGTCATCCTAATTAATATTATATTAGATACTAAATTCTAGTACTGTAATGAGTATTAAAAGTTAGTTTGTGAAGAGACACAAATAATTTTGTTAATTACGAAAAGAAGTACACTCGACGAAAAAATTTGAATTTAACTTACTAAAGTGACTGCAGTCATTTTTGTACCACCAAAAAAGTCGTAACTCGAAATAAAACTCAATTAAATACTAACATAAATTCTGCAAAATTACATTGGAGCCCATAAAAAAGACGCATTACTTCAAAAAAGTACAGTCATACACAAAAGTCATCCATTACCGTCATACATTACAGGCTAACTATGTTTTAACAATATTTTTTTCGCATTAGCAAGTAATCCATTTGCCACGGAATCAATTAACCGTGTGTTATGGGTAAAACAACAAATTTGACTAGTAGCAATACTGTTAAGTGCATCATTTGCAACACTGCAACTTGATGTCGCACTTAAACAGTATTCCCCACAGTAAATTCAACTTTATTTCCTCCTCATAGACGATAAATTCAGACATACAGTCCCTGGCCTAAATGTAAACGTCATCAATCTTCGTGCGCGTTGGTGAACAAATAAAGTATGTGCCATAAGTGAAGCGCATAAACAAATTCAGTTTCGGATATGTTTTGACACATACGTTTAGACAGATACTGTTGAATGAATTGATCGAGTCGACTGGTGACAGACGGGCTAATGGCTTGGAGTTCAAAGCTGAATAATTATTTGTGAGTTGATACTGGGTATATGTATGTTGGTGGAAGTAATTAGTACCTAGTTAAGACAATGAGGTACATAAGCCCTTAGTGATTTACCTTTAAATTCAACCTGCTTTTGAGTGACTTGATACTGGTTATACATATTGTTAGAAGCTATGTCTAAATGTTTATACTATCTACTAATTACTTAGTAATTAAGACATTTAGACATAGATACTACCTTATTTTCTTATAATCTTTAGGATTCTTAACTTCAACTGGCTTTCTTGATGGTATTCCATTTTCTTCCATGAGTGCAGATATGATGAGAAGATATGCAGCGTATAGGTCGCCTTGGCTAGTCAGTTTAGATTTTATTGACTTATCTCTCCGCTGTCCGTCTGTCTCTCTGTCAGCGGGCTGTATCTCATGAACCATTATAATATGTAGACAGTTGAAATTTTCACAGATTGTGTATTTCTATTGCCGCTAAAGTTGAACATTATGGGGGTCCCCATACAAGAAATGAGTTTTTTTTACTAAAATAGAATAGAATAGAATACTCTTTATTATGTACACCAAAAAATTACAGACATAAATTTGGACATTTTACATAGGGTGACACAATGGGCGGTCTTATCGCTAAAAGCGATCTTTTACAGACAACCAACAATATTTAAAAAAAAATTGTAGTGTTAAATATAACGGATTTATTTTCTAAAGATCGATGCATTATATTAACGCCTGGGTGCCGTACTTTGCTTAGAGCGAGTTGTTTTTTTTTTTTCATATACTGTGAACATAAATCAAGATTCATACTTCATAGTTTATAAAACACGGAGAGTCAAGGGTAATAAGAACGCTACACTTGGCTCTAGATAGGATGTAAAACTGAAATAATTACATTTTTTAAGTGTGTCAGAAAAGGTTTTAAATTGCCTCGTTTTGGTACGAAACACGAGTGATATAGTTTCAAGCACTGGATTTTGTGGTAACGGTTGCATTTCCTCGTAATAAAGATCGTTATGTTTTATGTTTCTGCAGTTTTGGTACATTACTTTTGGCTTTAATGGCACCATCGTTTCATATTCTAGGATTCAAATAATGTTTAAATACATCAAACAAAACACACTCACACTTGTACATTTTTTTTAAATATGGTCAGTCACGTCTGAGAATTGGCCCAATGTGCCATTTAAGACGTTTCTTTACGAATGATTAACATGTTTATTTGATGGATATAAAAGTATCCTCGAATGCCTAACACTTTAGCACTCAACTGTACCAGTCAAAACATCTCAGAAGCTTATTTTTTCTAATCTACTTTCTACGTGATTATACATATCAGTGCAGATATACGTACACCGTTGTTCCACTGACATTTCCAAGAAATTCATAATAATCGCAGCCTGTATACTCAAACCAACAATACACTGCCGTCTTAAACACGTTCCATTGCCGTTTAAACACTGAGGTTTTTTCATATCGCCGCAACCAAGGGATCAATGGAAAGCGTATGGAACAAAAAGTGGTTCCTATTACCTATATGGTGTAGTTTATCTCACGGTGTTCCGTTTCTCGTTAGTACTGTTAGAGTGTATCGGATTGTTATAAGAAACCACAACTGTCATTATGGTACATTTTTTATTATTATTATATTGGACTCGTATTCTCAGAACGACGGGGTGTCACGTAATTCGGTGAGCGGTCGGTCAGAGGTGTCAATTACTTTAGTTGAGATGAAAAAGGTTCTATTTGGGTTCCTATTGCAGGATGGACAGCAAGATTTTCCCGTTACTGATTTGACAGTAGTGATGTTTTTTTTTAATTTGTTCATTGTTTTACCGGTGGGGCTGGCAATGAAGATGCTCAATAGCATATGATACATACAGTGTGAGTCTTCATAATGTGCACATATCGAAATGGGGGAATCTATGCTTAATTTTATCGACGGAAAAAATAAAAAATAAAATCTAAATACATTTTTTTTTCCATTTTTTTTTATTTAAAAAATTTCGTCTTATTGATTTTTTTTTACGATTATTGTAAAAATTGATTAAAAAAACAGATTTTTGGACGAAATACCTGTTTATTTTCAATTGAGGGTTTTTTGGGTTTAATTGGGAGGGGTTTTTCCCACAATTTTCATTTTATAAGAGCACTTAATTACTACCAATCATTATGGAGTTGAGTTTGTTTCATCGCGATAGATCATTTAAAAGTTACACCGTTTTTTTACATTGGGGTAAAAAATACAAAATACTTAAATAAAAAAATAAAAATAGATTTTTTTAAATATTTTTTCTGTTTGTCAAATTAAGCATAGAATCCCTCATTTCGATATGTGCACATTATGAAGACTCACACTGTATATCTACGATTGGATATCTTTACTTGCTAACAACAACAATTTTTGTAATATTTTTTTTATTTAAAAAGAGTGTCCGTTGAGTTTCTTATCCGTTCTTCTCCATAGGTAGTACCTACTACGCTTTGGGATAGGCAACTAGTTTCATATTTCTGACTGACTGACTCCTTGACAATTCAAAAGTACCTGTAAATGGTTTAATTGAAATAAATGCTTCGAGTTTGAGCTCTTTGGCGGAATTCCAGAGCGTGACACTTACCATAATGTCCTCTGAAAAACTTGTGCGTACTTGTTATTTGGGACTTGTTAATTAATCCAGGTTAATGGACAGGTATAAATTTGGACCCGATCAGTCAAAATAGGACAGTTTAAAAACATTTCATTAAAAGGCAATACAATAGAAGTAGATATATTACAATAGAAGTTGATATCTACCGGTGTCGTATCTCGCCTGTCTGCGGCAGCCTTAAACAGTACTGTAACTAGAAATTTCGTCTCAGGCAAGATCTATTTCTGTAATAAAATCAGCATAACGTTACAAAGAAGATTTCATTTGACCTGTAAGAATATTGAAATAAGCTGAAGTAGGTAAGTGGAATTATATTAGCGTTCCTTCAGAGGTTTCTTAGTAATACCTCGGCTTTCTAGGAAAATATCTCTTTAGAATTAGTAAGACGATTGAAGGATTCTCTAGATTGAAAAAGTATTCTGAAGAAAAAACTAGTAATACATATTATTACTAGTTTTTTCTTCAGAATACTTTTTTAAGAAACCGAATAAGAAACTGAAGATTTCGTCGAATCGAACTAAAAGCTTACCTTACTATCTTCTATCATTCATTTGTTCATTAATTTCATTCTGTCTGTAATTACTAACAAATTGTATTTAATGATCTATAAAATAAATAATTTGATTGATTAGTCCGTAACATACAAATATAACCTCACGCCTTCTTCCCATGCGATTAGGCAGAAACTACAGAAAGTCTCCTGCTACGATCCTAAGGCGTGAATTACTCAGAGAAGGCGTAAAGTGAAGGCTTGGCACAGGCGCAGCGCAGGCGTGGAACGCATAAGGCACGGACGCGATTAAAATTATATAGAAGTGTTACGATGCGTCAATATACAGGCTGACTTTATTTATTTGGTTCACACTGGTATAAGCAAATGAAACAGACGCAATAAATCAGATTATAGTTTAGCAAACACTTATAGGTAAACTCTGCATGCACACAAAAAAATTATGTAAGTTTATGTAAGTTACAGTAGTGTAAGGTTAAAAAAAAATGCTCAGTGCATGAATACTGCTCATACTGTATACTGCGACGCGGCACAGGCGACAAAGTTTTTGAGACTTGAGTTTCAACCGTTTCAAGACACGTCGCCTACGTACATTTTGTATGAAAACTTTTGAAGCGGCATCATGCCTGCGCCGCGCCTTCGCCACGCCGATTCTGTATAATTCACGCCATACTCATTTTGCTTTGTTTACGTTCATACATCAGAGGCCTTAGTGTAAGTTTGCAAGTGAGTAAACTATTCTCACCTTTATATTCTTAGCATTATGATCTATCAGTCAAACCTTAACGCAAACGTGATAGTTACGTTTACTCACTTGCAAACTTACACTAAGGCCTCTGGTCATACACGCACGCTGGTTGCGAGTACTACGCACCTCACCTTTCTGAAGAACATCACCAATTTACACAGTGCGAGCTGCTGACTGGACAGGAGACAGCTCGCGCTGCGTATTCGCATGTTAGTAGCTCGGTTTGCCGTGGCTGTTTTCATTTCGAGAGTAGTTTTCTTCTTCCATTCTCTTCTGTCAAACGTCATGCTATCATTCACTCCCTTCTTTTTCATATCATTCCTCACACAGTCCATCCAACCATTCTTTGGCCGTCCTCTCCCTCTCCATCCATCAACATTTATATTCATCACTCTTTTATTCTCCTTGTATGAAAATAAACTTATTTAATCTATTACTTTAATTGTGGTTCATAATCATAAATCTGCCTATGAATGACCCTCTTTAAAATTAAACTAATCTAAAAATCATTTCTCACTAATTAAATTAACGTTCATTGTCATGTCTACCTAATGAATTCAGTGTAGCTTATGAATTTATACGTAAAACTATGATTAGAGGGGTTCCTAGAATGTCATAATTTGTAAGTCTAAACATAAAGGCTCTGTTAGACAGGTGCGACGAGACGGTACGACGCGACTCTAGTGGTACAATTTCTATGATTTTTTTTGTTAAGTGTTACGTTCTTCAGAAAGGTCTCGCACCTAATCTATCTGAAGAACTTCACTAATAAGTCCTCCTAGGGCGTCCCCTCCCGGCGTTTTCACTCACATCTGCCTTGTAATACCGTAGACAAGAAGGCGTTACTTAGACTGAATTTCAAATTTCACTAAATCTTAAGTAATTTGATTTCTTGGAACTGGTACTTACTCTTATTTGCCTTTTATTAGTAACAAAACTTGTTGAAACGCCTTCAGGTATAACCAGAGGGGTAAATCCCGTAATTTTTAAAAACGTTCTCATCAATTTACCAACTTTTTTGACAAGTTTGACAGATTGCGACTTGAATGTGAACGTTTTTTAAGTACGAGAATTGGCCTTGAAATCGATCCAGATTGCTAACCCATTGCTTCATAAGTTCGAAAAAAAATCTGCTCAACAACGTAAATAACGCAATGAATGTTGTTGAACTGTCAAAATGAAACAGATTACTCGGAATCGTTTACGAAAACGTTTTACACAATTAGATAGCTGGTATAAGAACGTAAACGAAGCAAAAGGAGTAAACGTAAACGATGTAAAGCAGGTGGCGTTCTGTAGTTTCTGCCTACCCCCATGGGAAGAAGGCGTGAATTTATGTACGTGTATTTACTAAGTAAATAGAGCTGGTTATAACTCAGGTTGTCATCAACTTATTTTTTTTTAACTTTTCTGACAGGGCTTTTGTCGGGTTTTGTCGACGGAAGAATAGACAAAATGACAGATAAACAATCACAATCTGTCACTTTATCTATTCTTCCGTCGACAAAACCCGTTTCTACGGTGGTCATGCTACGCGTGCAGTATAAAGAATTCGTAATACAGCCAGTTTTAACTACTAAATACGACGCCATTTTGCTAAGTGTAGTCCCAAAAATATGTACTTAGTCTTTTTTTTCGAGCAGTATTTGTTGTAGATTAAATTTTTAGTCCTAAAAATATACTACAAAATGTCCCGTTTATTACGTAACAAAATTAATTCAGTTTAGGTTTAATAAAGCCAGCTTCATGATATATTACTCTAGAAGCTAGGAGTTAATATACTTCGTGGCCTTCCCGCGTAGGATGTTGTAAAGAATATGAGATTCAATAGACTAGATCAGGGATCACCAATCAGTTCCACTGGCCGTCCGTTTAAAAAAAAAAACTGTTGTGGTCCATTTGGTAGACGATTAGGTACTAGCAACCAAGATTAAAAAATTCAATTTTCATTAAGTAATAAAAAAATAAAGTTATGAAGAAAAATAACAAAGTAAGTAAAGTTTAATTTTTTACTTTAAACTGTATGTATGAAGCCTGAAGTAAAGTTCTAGCAAGCTATTGCCATTGAATCCTGGCATTTCATTTTAATATTTTGGAATTTTTATTTAATATTTTTAGATTTAATTCGGTCCGCCATTTGGTGACTCCTGGACTAGATGCTCGAGATTTAATATCGGGATAGGTTAAGGCTGAAATTAAAATAGTACCCTGGAGAGCAGGGGAATTATACAAAAGGCGAGTAGGTTTTTATAAAAAATATAAGTAGGTAAATCGTGGAAATAATGTTGTAATGAGATTAAAAATCTATGTGAATCGTTGAAATGGTTTTCTAAACGTTAGCAGAGAAGTGTAATGGAATAAATTAGTTTTATTACTGAAATGGAACTTGTATTCATTTTGATCACTTTTTTTTTTTATTAGTCTGTACTTCTGTCTTCATTCAAAATAGTTATTTAAATATTCATGTCCAACTTTCAAACTTACAGGCTGAAAACTTTGACATTTTCACCTGAATTAAAAAGTAGACTCAACTGAAATGGTGCACAAACTAGATGAAAAAAAAAGTAACACAATACTGTTCTTGAAAAAAAATTGTAACATTGGTAAGTTGGAAGTGGTTCTTAATTTACAATTTCGCTGCGATCTCCTCAACGCGATATTACCTGCCTTTATTAAATTCCCCTGCCATACGGCCCTACTTATTTTTCACGACAAAATTGAAAACACCTCCGGTGCAAAGGTAACGTTCTCACAATATAAAGATTGGGTTTATTGGGTATCAAGATTGAGTTCGCATTGGGCAGGTAAGGCCTAGAATCGAGAGGCAAACATAAATTCCTTTACGACAAATAAAAATACGCTGCTATATAAGGCAACGTCAGGAATAAATCATTCAATCTTGTGGAATTTCATCCGGTTTTTTGGGGTTCCATATCGAGAATGTGAAAGCGAAACCCTTTAATATTCCACTGTAGGGAATCGCGTACTTTTCTCCGAGTTAGACACGAGTTTTAACGATACGAACTGGCGTAGTATATTGTCTGCATGAAGCATATTTTAATAAAATATATTCAGTATTCGCGCTCGTTTTTTGACGGCTTCTACATTTGTTTTACTTGTTTTCGAGTGAAATATTAAACGGTATGATCATGTCAGTTCTCTCGTGGTCTAGTTTTTTTTTTTAAGTTAGACACTTACTTTTCTCCTTTGACCTGGGTTTTGGTTGCCAAGTAAAAACTGTCGGTCGATCTTTGTCCACGATCAAAGAGAGAAATTCTAAAACAAAGAAAACGACCTCTCAGTAGTTAATTAACGTCTAAGAATTTGTACAGGATTTTCAGCAATTAAATTAACATTTTATTCTGTAACAATTAAAAACTTTTCATCCTTGATTCTTTAGAAATCCGTAGCTTACAAACTCCTTCAAAACAAACAACTCAATATATCTTATAATACCATTTTTAAATTACATTTTCTGATCTTATAAACCTTCTTTCTTAGTCCTCGGTCCGTTTTTAACCCGTTATCGCGGCCGGGTTGAGTTTAATCTCTTAAACTGCTCCAATTTGCCTTGCCTTGACTATACTTAGCTCTTACCGAGTCCGTTTTTCCGTTCCGTTTTTGCTTCAAAGTTTCTTGAAACTTGAAGATTGTGATAGATTGAATGCATTTGTTTCTTTAGCTTCTTGCAATCTTTTAATTAGTTGTTTGGTTTTAAAGCTGTTTTTCTTATCTAAGGAAGAAAGTTTAGATTAAATAAAAATGGACGTATGTTTTGACCGCTCCGGCATTCTGTAGGGAATTGAAAATTCCAGTTATAGATAAGTACTAACTGTTGCCCGGGGCTTCGCCTGCGTGGTCGCTAATGCTCTAAAATAAAAGTAGTGAAAGTCCCGTCAAAATCGGTTCAGCCGTTTCGGAGATTAGCCGCAATAAATAGAGGGAAAGACAAAAAAAAAATTGTATGTTTGCATGTATAGGTAGATGACACACACACAGGTTGAGGGTGAGCGAACACGGGAATAATATTTTACGACTGCTAAGTGCTATAAAACCTCGTGCAGACTGGCGCGACGCGACACTAGTAATGTTTCTACCGTAAAGTTTTCTTAGAAATTGTATTGTTAGGTTTATAGAGAAGGAAGGCAACCATAACTTTACCGTCGGTCATAATTATAAGTGCCATTGATAAAATAATCTATCGATGTCTTAAGTATATATCTGTAATTTAAGATAGGCGTTATCTTTACATCCAGTGAATTTAATGCCCGTTTATACGACTTTTACTTTTGGCTTTAATTAAAAAGCCAAATGCCTAAAGGTAACATCAATTTCAATGGGTTAAAGGTAACTGTATAAGTTTCATACATTCGAATTAAAGAAATGGAAATGTAGACATGTAGCACGTTATACTCTGCTTTTCCTAGTAATGCTGAAATAAACCTTTTTGGCGCAGCCGTGAGGCCCACACTATTGTTGTTATACATTATTTTCACTTTTTTACTTTGTTTTTTTTATTTGTGTTTCACGAACTGTGTCCTGTGATTAACATAATTGGCGATTATATCATATTGGCAATTAAAGAAAGCCTAAAGACTCCCGCAGATAGGCGCGACGCGAGTCTGGTGGAACAATTTCTAGGAAAACTTCACGGAAATTGTTCTAACGGTGTCGCGTCGCGTCTGCCTGCGAGAGCTTTTACTCTTCGGAGACACAAGGCCTAATGTTATGTTATAATTATGTAAATTAACATGAACCAGCTCTGCTTATTTCTGATACATTCGAGTTTGAATTACATCGAATTTGGTTCGATGAAAATCAAATCGATAAAAACAAAAGACAAATGACATCACCATTAATGCCAATCAAATTCAATTCGATTACGAACCGAGATTCAGGAGTAAATAACCGATTCAACTCAGCCACAGTCACGGAAAACAATTATTTTCAAATTGACACACTACGTCATTTTGACGTGTTTATAATATAGCCACAACTGTCAAAGAATGCCAGTCTTGTGATTCGAATTTTAGTACGGATAATTTAAATTAATGGTCAATTTGATTATTTATTTATTTCTACACAATTTTTATTCCACTGTCCATCTCCATCGCATTTCCAAATTCAAACTAAAAAAATAATAATAATATCAAAGTACCTACCAAAAAACATTCCCTGAAATCTAAAAACATTTTTACGACGCCTCGTAAGCCAAGTCCGGCCAAGTTAAGGTAATGGCGTCTCCAGACCCGCTTAAAATTTCATGAAAACGGCATATTTTAGCCCCTAATAGATAACTTCGGATTACAAGGCGGCGATGGTCCGCATTATATATTCAATTCGTGAAACGCAAGGAGCATAAATCTACTGAGCCTTTCGTAAATCAAAGTTTTTGTAATATCTATAATTCAAGAGTCGCAGCGACACTCGTATAAGTCATTGGCATCAAAAATTCGAGAGATCTGAGATGGATTAAAGTGAGGGTTCAAGTAGTCTGGACTACGTTTGATAATGCTGATAACAACATAATCCACAGCCTGACTTCGCCCAGTGTTGGGCATAGGCCTCTCTTTTCTTGTGCCAACGTTGCCCCCACGTTCCTGTGCCAGCCTCATCCAGGCTCTACCCGCGATGGTATCTCGTTGGCCAAGAGCTTCCCCGTTGTGGATAAAAAAAAAAAAAAAAAAAAAAAATCCTCCTGCTCTTATCCCAATTTATTTGGGGTCAGCGCAACATGTCTTTTTCTTCCATTCTTCTCTATTAGGCGTCATCTTGTTAGTCACCCCCTTTCTAGCCATATCATCTTTCGTTTCTTTGGTCTTCCCCTACTCTTATAGCCATCGACATTAATACTCAAAACTTTCCTCACGACATTTTCCTCATTCCTCCACATCACATACCATGCCAACCGATTTCCGCACAACTTTTCAATCACCGGTGCCACTTTCAGACTTCCTCTTATGTACTCATTTGTTTGCAATTGCAATTACAAATCGCATGACACAATCTGCATTAGACAGATTACCAGCCAGCCCCCTTCCCCCCAAAACAGTGTTTGAGTATTAAATCTTAAAGATAACTATCAAATTATTTTGAGCTTTAGTAGGAGAACATAGTAAACAAAAAAATAAAAGACGAAAAAAGATACAAAATTAAAAGTTATTATAGAAGAATGTGGGTACTAGGGAAGTGTCGTGTGGTATGGTGTGGTGTGGTGTAGTACAGTCAGCCTGCACAGAAATCTCACCCCCTAGCAATGTATTGTTTCATTGCTAGGGGGTGAGATTTCTCTGCGGCTGACCGTACACCTCTGACTGACCTTTCGAGAATCACGACGTGATGTTATGTATGTATCAAAGTCTTTCGTCCTCTGCCATACAGGCTCAAAACTTATGGCATACGGTAGATGTGTCTTTAGTGGGTCTTGCCCAGTCTTGTTTTAACTATGTGTAATTTTCTGACAGCAGTCTGTTTTTTGACTTTACGGCTCGTCAGAAGCCCGAAAGTCTGACAACCAGTCTTATCAAGGGGTATTGCATTACCCAGTAACTGGGTTGTGGAGGTCAGATAGGCAGTCGCTTCATCTTTAATACTGATATTCAGCTGCATCCGGTTAGGCTCGCAGCCGACCCCAATTAGGAAAAGGCTAGGCTGATCATGATGAATTCTTCACATTAGTTACACATGGGAATCCAATCCAATAACAAAAATATGTTGTGGAACTGTAACAAGTTAATTCACATAACAATAGTTACGAGAAATAAACTACAGATGTATTTCCACGGTTTAATATGAATATGGAGTATGGAGTGATAATCTGATCAGTCATGGGAATGAATGCCGGTCGATCCGATCGGAATCGACTGAACGCTACAGCTCAGTACGCCTGTTAAACTTCAAAATACGGGCCATATCATTGTTATCTTTCGAGATTACATATATTTGTATCGTTATGTATGATACAGTTGATGAGGTCATACATAGGTATGCAGTGTAAATAGTTAGTTGTTAATTGATTCAGACGTGACTTGGCGGAAATCCATTATAAAATACAATAGACGTAGATATATTTAGTAACTATTCCGCTTAATTGTCCCTAAAGAGTCATAAAAACCCTGTATGAAATCGACACGTGTTTCACCTCTCAACGAGGCATCCTCAGGATGACGATTTAATTGTCGCGAACCCGAACACGACGTGTTGCCACGCCGAGCGCGTAGCTTGGTAAGGCTGGTTGTTAGACTATCGGGCTTCTGAAGGCTCGTAACGACTGTCAAAAATCCAAGAATGACATCCGGGACCAACAACTGCAATCTGAAACATAATTAAAAAATATTATAATTTAGACTTCGCATGTAAGGTTTGATTCTTAATTTTTGTGACTAATTGTTCATCAAAGATTTCATTGTGTTCAGTTAAGTGTGAATAATAATATTCAAACAACAACTATTAATTTATAACATAGGTATACTTCCAAAAGTAATAATAGAATTAAAAGTAAGTATTAAAACTTCCAAATCTTCGTTCCAATTACAATTGTTTCAAAATTATAGACCCATTCTTTCGGAAAATTGTATTACAACTGAATTACAAGACTAATTTAATTGTATTAACTAAGTAGGTTGTTACAAGTATCGTTGTATTAAAACTCGCTCCAAGTGTACTTATTAAGTTTGATCATCCGTTGTAATAACACAAAATTGGGAATTAATGTACACTGGCGAGCAATTTAATGTACTGTTTAAATGTTTTGATTTTAAAATTAGTAAAGTTTCGACCCGTGGGACGAACGAGACAATAAAAGACGAGATTACACTCTGGCTCGACGAAAGAGGTCATCCTGTAAATATTTACCGAGAAGGTTGTGTAAATACAAATATTATAAAAACCTGTGAGACTTTTCCATGACAGTGGTGAGTCATGGTTTTGTAGGGTCCCATGGAATTGGAGTATGGTAAATGAATTTTTAATCTCTCAATTAAACTTTTTTGTGGGGTGACAGAGATCCAATTAAAATCTACACTTACCCTTTCGAGTAAAATATGAAAACGGAAAATGTTCTGTCACATAAAAATTTATGACATATTTTAAATTTTGACAGTTATTGTTTGAGAATTTCCGCTTAAGCATCGTTTTATGAATAGTATCACATACATATCAGTGTTAAGCCTCGTAACTGTTCTACCGTGAAGTTTTCTTAGAAATTGTATTGTTCGAGTCGCGTCGCGCCAGTCTGCACGAGGCTTTAAACGTAGACTTACTAATATTATTCTCACATACAATATTGGAGCCTACCCAATCAAGACTAATAACTTAGCTAGATAATTTTAAGACGTGTGCTTCATAGCAACGATATTTATCGCCGTAACGAGTATCTCTACTACGTGATCTGGTTTTAATATAATCTTAATGGTTTGTTGTTCATTTATGTACTTGTACAATACCGTCTTTGTGCTCAATGATTGGTGTGCTAGTTCTCATGGCTTTATGTGTACTGTTTTGAATGTTTTGTTATGTTTGTTGCGTCTTCGGGAACGAAAATATTTCGATTCGACTGACTTAATAAACTTGCTCCACTTATGGCACCTACTTACCTACGTTTGATCTTCTATCATATCGGCACGATAGACAACGCACAAAGCCGGCTGTCGCGTAAAACCAACGCTGGGGCTCTGTTTTTTTTTTCAAAATCGGTCCACAATTGACGGAGAAATCGGTGAACATACATAAAAAAAAATAAAAAAACATACATACGCTACGAACATAATTATAGCCTCCTCCTTTTTGGGAAGTCGGTTAAAAATACAGTACATTTTGTAAATATAGGTGACGAAAAGTGGGTAGCATTACTGTTTCCAGGTCTACAGGTGCCTATGAAATTCAATTTTACCACTATATTTGGCGAGAGTTCAAAAAATGCCGTTGCAGTTTGCCACAGGTGTCGGTAACCACTTTCGATAAGGCGACGTAAAGTTTACATAAAATATACTGATATTATAAAGGCTCGTACATACTGCTACGACTTGTCGCGGAACGACACCGGTAATTGTTCTACCGTGAAGTTTTCTAGAAATTGTATTATTAGTGTCGCGTCGCGCTGTCATGTCGCGCCTGTTTGTAGGAGCCTTAAGGAGGTAAAATTTGTGAGTTTGTATGTAGGGTTAAACTTCGGAACTGATCCGCTTACAAAAGTTCCAACTGATAGAAAGCTATATCGTCGAGTGCCACAGAATATATTTTATTTTTTTTTAAATGCGGGAAGAAGCTATTATGATATAGAATAACTACGGGACCCTTGGCTTGATCCACCAACAAAAAAATAATACCCTTCAAGTGCGAGTCGGACTCGCACACGAAGGATTCCGTACCACCGTAAAATATTTAGCAAAAAAGGTTTAAAAAAAACCAAATTTCTTGTAAGGGGACCCCCCATAATTTTCAACTTTAGCGGCAATAGAAATACACAACCTGTTAAAATTTCAACTGTCTACCTATTACGGTTCATGAGATACAGTCCGCTGACAGACAGACAAACGGACGGACAGCGGAGGTTTAGTAATATTAGGGTTCCGTTTAGCAGGCTTCTGGTACGGAACCGTTCGTCTGTCCCTTATCACAGCTCACTGATACATAGACAGTTTTATCACTACATTCCCACCTACGTGCAGTGGGTAAAGTTCCGATCGCCCTCATATTTGCATAACCGATAGAGAAAGGTTATTGAATCCTTATCTAAGGTCCCTGACCCCTATGTTTGCTCCTAGGGTGCGTCGATATCGATATTTGTTCAATATTTGAGTCAAGTAAGGGAAACGGTGCATGTTTGGGTGAAATGTGACAGTGTTTTTGGAAAATAGGGCGCTGATAAGATAAGTTTTGTGCATTTTTGCTGCTGTAATGTGACTTTTTTGGCTGAACTTAAACTTTATTCCAATTAAACCATTAACCGACCTGGGAATCAAACTGGGAGGTACTCCTCATGCGTTATTATTTATTTTATACAAAAAAATATTGATATTGCCATGTTCCGGCTTGTTGGAAAATCGTATATCACTTTTTATTAATAAAATATATTTGTTTAATTCATGAGTTACAAACATTTTGTTTGGCTAACTGCCAACGGCTAGTCAGTCATATTCCACATAAATCATTACTTTCATAAATATTTTATATTGATACTGATAGCTAATAATTTATATCACGCAAATAACAAAGACAGCACAGTGGTGGCCCAGTAGTTCGATCCCAGGCAGGCGCTAAAGCGAAGTAAACTTCGTGTAAATAATTTCATCAACACTGCTCTCAAAACGGTGAAGGAAAACATTGTGAGGAAACCGGTATGTCCTAGAACCTAAAATTCGAAGACATTTGACATCTACTAACCCGCACTGGGCCCGCGTGGTGGATTACAGCCCACTCCCTCTCGAAGAGAGTGGGAACATTACAGGCTGATTATGCTTCTGCTATTTAATAAACTTAACACAACTATAAAACAATTTAGTATATCGAAAAATATAAGACAATAAATTTATTGGCTCCCCAAAACTACATTCAACATCATCCTCAAATCATCCAGAATATTCCAACCATTCAGTCCAACATTGACTCCCCTCTCCTTATCACTTAACCTACAATCATTATCAACCGTCCTCTTCAAACAAACAGGTCTATCTTCTTCAATTCGCACTCAGCACTAAATTAGTCAAGTTTTCAACTTACTACTACAAAACTACATTAAGCTTTCAAGCTGAACATTAAGGATGCGTTTCCACTAGAGATATGCTATGCAGCTATGCAGCCATGCTACGAAACTATGTAACCGTTTCCACTAATGCTAAACTGTATAGCGGAGCGAGTAAGATTTTATTTATTTATTTATTTCTCGAGATGTGCTCTAAAGATGCGCCACCGCGAGGTAGCTGTGCGAGGAAGATGCGCAGCACGAGCTATGCTATGCATCGACAGGGCATGGGGAGCGGCTGCGGTGTGGTGCGGTGAGGTGAGGGGACTTGTAATCTGCACATAGCTACACCACTCGCGCATATCCCATCCATAGCACGCATCCATAGCACGCATTCATAGCACATCTGTGGTGGAAAGGCACCCTAAGGCTAGGTACCGTTCTAGGTCATGAACCATAGTTTTTGTCCGCACTTCAACCAATAAAGTTGGTTACGTCGACCAATTTACGACCAGCATTTGACCTAGATTCGACCAACTTGTTGGTTGAAAAGTTGGGGCAATACAATCTGTATACTTTGGATTGCACCGTGTTAGGTTTGTAGAAGTTTGTTGTAGCTAGATTTGTTCAAAACATGCTGGTGAAAAAGTTTTTACTTTTTGCCTTTGGAGTGGTTCGAGCTTGGTAATTTAGAAGCAAATCTAAAGGCGGAGAAAATCGAACAAGAAGGCGAATATTGTATCAGAGCTGTGCTGGTGTTCTATAATAAAGAGTAGATTCTGTCCGTCTTCACAAATTTGTAGATTTATATTTTTGTTCGTAATAAATTAACTCGATAACTACTGGACCGATTTTTTAAATTCTTTCACCAGTAGAATGCTACATTATCACTGAGTAACATATGGTATAATTTAGAAAGACATCACGCGGGCGAAGCCGCTAGCGGAAACTAGTCAATTAATACATCACGCCATAGTGTGGCTTGTAAACATACATATAATTTGAAATAAGAGGAGTATCAAAAAAGCATCGAAGTTCGAGTCGGACTCGCACACGAGGAGACAGTTTCAAACTTAATGGCGGTTCGGAACATGAGTTGAGTCGCTGCGCAGTAACAATTTCATGTGTCAGCGGGGGTGAGCGGTGGGGTACTGCGCAGCGAGTAGCTAACTTCCGAGCCGCCATTAAGTTTGAATCGAACTGTATGTACCACCGTACAATATTTAACAATACATATTTTTTAACCCTTTAATTTTTAAATTTATTATTATGTACCTATTTTTTTATTTTGTCATAGCGGCCACACTCTGTGAAAATGTTCAAGTGTCTACCTATTAAGGTTCAAAAGATACAGCTTTGTGACGGACGGACTGACAGCGGAGTTAAGTAATAAAAATTATGACCTCTAAATGTTCATAACTACAATATAGTCACATTCTTGTCACATGACCTTTCGTATCGACTTGATGCGGTACTGATAAATTGATAGACCCAACGCACCTTTTTCCATTATTTCAACTAAAATACAAGCTAAAACAGATCGATTTTCAAACCCTTTTGTATCCTAAAAAACACCAAATCTCAAATAACAAATACCATTGTATGTCTCTCAATGTCTGTCCGGGTTCACCTTTTGCCTCATATTTGTAAGGTCAGGAGTACACTGGTCGGCATTATTCAGAAGGGACAATAGCCAAGGGTGTGGACTGGACTGCGTGACATTAACCCGACCCGCACTATTGTGGACCCGTCCTTACATAAGCACATTAGTTTGGCGGCTTAGGGATTATTAATAGAACTTCCAGGCTTGCTGGGTTTCTTTAAGGGGACTACGGGAGCTAAACGCAAGTTTATAATGCCTAAAAGTATAATGATCCTCTGCAATAAAGAAAACCAGAAAAATATATGATATTCTTCAGGATATATGCTAGTTTGTTTTGAAAACATAATACAACTATTTCATATTTCATATTTATTTATTTGCATACCATAATGTGTATAATAGGTGTTACATAAGGCTTAAAGCTAAAGTACAGTTATGGACCCCGTTAGGGCACAGCAATATCGTAACATCTTAAATTTTAACAAATTGAACATAACATTAACATTACAATTAATTGTGATTTGAGATGAAATGATCTATATGCTATGCTAACACTTAATGTTACTGAGATCAATTTCCTAATTTTCATATAATAGAAAAAAATCCCGAAGATACCTCTAAAAATTTATTTTAACAATTAAAAAACCATATTAATATACATGCAATCATTCTGATTTTTTGTCAGATTATTCTACAAGTAACATAATGTATTAACGTATTTTATTTTTTTAGTCCAATCAATAGATTTTTATAAATCGATAATTGTTTTATATTTTGCAATAAATTACAAGCGTTGTGTCATTCTCTTTCTTTTCTATGCAGTCCGACAGTGACCACGTCAGTTATCAATAGAACTTCTAGGGTTTCTTTTGAAAATAAATCTAGGGTAAGTAATCCTACTTTCGATGTTGTGTGGCCAGAATAAGTTTTAGATAAACTTAGTTTGAGAGGCTACTTAGGCTAGGCTATCGTAAAATGTATTATAAATACCTACTCTCATCATTCTTGGGAATTAAAAGCCTTATTTCTTACGAGTATCTCTGTCCACCGTACTATATATGATTAAAGACGTGTCTTTCGAAAAATACTGAATATATTTGTGGCAAGTTGGTAACACAATGTGCTTATTTTCACGTCGTCACAGCTTGAGATAAAACCAGCCAAGTGCGAGTGGGGTTCGCACTTAAAAGGGTTCTGCACCGTATTAAGATCGAGCAAAAAACGGCGAAAAAAATACTGTTCTCGTATGGGAACCCCTTTTAATTATTAAGTTGTTTTACCGGCAATAGAAATACACAATCCGTGAAAATTTCAAACCTAAAAATTTAAACACGGTTCATGAGATACAGCTCGCTGACAGACAGTCGGACAGCGGAGGCTTCGTAATAGGGTTCAGTTTGGCATCCTTCTGGTACGGAACCCTAAAAAGCGATTTATTTTGGAAATACTGTCAGACAAGGGTGCACTGCACTAAAATGTTATCCTCACTCATCGAAGCTCTTACATCTCCCTGGTAGAAATAGAATAACACTTGATTACACATATCGCTCAAAAAGTCGACCCATCAAAAAAACATGAAACATCGACACTATCCTTCACTCAGCCAAAAATATCTTTTCCATAACGGTACACTGGCGGCCAAACGGAGTAACCCAGATACACGTATTTACATTTCACATTTACACCATCGGTACCTAATTGATACTGTCCGTTTGTAAAGGGTGATTCAGACGCTCTATTTAATGTTGAAATGAAATGGGAATCGGATTATCGGTATTTGGGTGAACCAGTTCTGTTCTGTGTGCTGTTTTTTTAAAATTGAATACAAATTGTAGAGGAATTTGTTGGAATATTATCTAGGTGGTTTAATTTTTGTAGGGATTGTGAGGGTATTAAAAATATATTCTGCTTCATATTCTTTGCAAAATTATTGCATCGCATTCGCTATAATTATGATGTAGAGATAACAGAATGATAAAATCAAAGATAAATTTTGCCAACTTGTAGCATGTTTTCCTCGTATCAAATCTTGTCCGATCATTTACTAATTATCAGCATAGAGTGTCGTATACGGCACAAACTCAGCAAAGGTCAAAATGTTATAACAAGATCGTTAACATAAATTACTTAATTACCAGTCTTTGTAAAGGCTTATAAAACTAATAGTTCAATCCTATCGTGACAGTTACATTAAAAAATAAATTACGACCCATTCATTACGCGTGAAACTAGAATTAGTTTTAAATTGGAGTCATAATTTAAATCACGATAAAGAAAATCACCCTTTAAACCGACCTTTGAGTTCACAAAATAATTTCACACTTTAACACCGGAGACGCGTCTGATTTTACTAAGCGTGACCTTTTTGCGCTTCAATCCTGATGCATAACCGTAAAAACCAGGCCAGATGTTTATTATGCTGACTCACTATCCTTATTAAACCCACAAAATGAACTCTATCCCCGCGGCATAAGGCCCATTACAATAATACGTGACGATATGCTTGAAGCTGCAATCCAGTTCGATTTGAAATTCAATAAAATTATCTGCCAAGTCACATAGAGCAGTTTTTAAGATCGCGTTCCGATTTCGTATAAGTAGATTGTTGTCGTTCAATAACGTTGGAAAGACGGGAAATGTTCCATAAAAGATCTTGAAAAAGGTGTTCATTTCAGAGTGTCATTTTATTTGACTGGACTTGTATTGTTGGAATTTTAGCTTCAAAAAAATGTACCTAAACTGAATTCGGTTAGTGTCGGTGGTCGTCGAATTAGATCTTCCAGTTTTGGCGACACACAAAACCGTGATTTTCCTATTTTCGGAACATTCCACACGAAAGGGAAAATGGTGCTACCACAAAATAGAATTCGCACATAACTTTACCTTCGACCGTAAACACAGCTCCCAAAAAATAACGCAAAAACGTGCAACAAAAATAAAGCGGTTTGCATCCGACCATCTGCTCGATAGGCTTCGAATCCAAAAGATCGGATGAGTGCATGTGTCGGTTGAAAACACCTGTCGTTTTCGATCAGGTTTGAACAATAATGGAATCACCACCTGGCAGGCTACTATTTTTTTTACGGCATATGGATTGGGCATAACCAACCAACCGACCGGTTTGAATTTGATCGCTTTCTGCCCGGTATCTGCGCCTCCTTTCGCCGGATTTAGGCTTTAGTTCGCATGAATATTGTAGAGGCTGAGCGCGTTATAATTATCCCTCGCTGTAGGACGGACGACGCTCCTTGTATTGTCAGCAGCCTACATTCACGTCTTAAGAATCCTTTTATATAATTTACATGAATACATTGACAACTCTCGTTTCGGTATAAAAACGCTGAAGGCTTATTACTTTCAAATTTCCCTTCCTTTGTTATTAACACAGATGATAGCATCTAATTCTATCAAAGGATATTTTC
The DNA here is from genome assembly GCA_914767815.1 of Eupsilia transversa. NCBI lineage: Eukaryota > Metazoa > Arthropoda > Insecta > Lepidoptera > Noctuidae > Eupsilia > Eupsilia transversa. Next base: position 5,158,679 of record OU611893.1, on the reverse strand, counting down.
GCCCATTTGATAACTAAGTCCAGTTTTTTCAAGAAATATTTTTTATTTATTTTCAATATGATCGACCGAAAAATTTAATAATTCACTTGTTCCGTTCACAAAGGGGTCTTATTCAAAGTGAATTTCAAATTGAAATTGGTCTTCGCTTTTGCAAGGAGCTTAAGATTTATAGGAACCAGAACAATATTGATTCCGTGAAGCATCAAGGCATCCTTCGAAGTTTCTTTGTGATGGTCGCTGTTATTAATTGAAATTATGCAAACGAGAGGCAACTTCGGTTTTTGACAACTGCGACGCCTTTTGTCATTTAACAGCAGAGTTTGTTATTCCGTTCCTCTTTTGTTTATGTGGGCTTTTCGTTTTGGTTCCTCATAATCATTCTCTCTGTCTTTCTCAATTTATTAAAGGTCGGCGCAACATGTCTTTTTCTTCCATACTTCTCTATAAGACGTCATCTCGGTAATCACTCTCTTTCTAGCTATATCACCTTTCAATCAGCCCATCCATCGCTGCTTTGGTCTTCCCCTACTCTTATAGCCATCCAAATTCATAATCGAAAGTCTCCTTGGCGTCTGTTGCTATTAAAATGTTTAAGTAGATGTTGGGTTGAATATTTTGTGAAATTTCCCAAGTCAATTACTAAATCTAATCGAATTTAAACAGTAATTCGATTGACGAAGTGCTGATATGTGCGACAAAGATTTAAACAAAATTGGAGTTGATAGTGCAGCATGCTTTTTAGAAATATATATATTTAAAAAGCGGCTTTTATAAACAATATTATTATTTACTGCGAAGGATACTGTAATAATATTACCCAACAATTTCCTGCCAATTGGCCAGTAAGTAATAAGCGAAAAAGAAACATCCGCTTCAATCTTGACTCTTGAGTGAAACGGAAAATATAACAAGGGGGGAGCATTTATTTTTGGAATAACCCAACTAACTGTAGTGCTATTCTGTAAAAATCTCACGGTGAAAACATAGGTGAAGTGAGCTTTCAATAGTGTCAATAGTCTAGTATTAGGATCGAATGACAGCTCACTTTAAGCTCACTTCACCTTAGTTTTCACGGTGAGATTTTTACAGAATCGAGCGGCTGTTCTGTAGCTCAACACTTCGTTTTCCGATTTATAAAAAATAAATTAAAATATTTAAACGATTTTTATTAACAAGGGCTAGAAACGATCTGAGAGTTTTGCTTGTCGGCGGATTTTTTCTTTTTTTTTTGTATTTATTTTTTCTTCTTTTCAAATTCTAAGCCCATGTCAGATTAGACATACTTACCTATTATACCGTCAGAGGTTCTTCAAGATGGATGTTCGCCAAGATTTTTCGACAAGAATAAAAGGTTCATTGTATTAAGTTTTTTTGTTTTCTCTTTACTTTTATCGGCGCTGCCACCAGCCAGGATAAGTACCAACTTATCCTGTTTAGGAATATTAGGCTGGTACATTTTTATTAATCTCGGATTTTACCTAAAACTACAGATTTTTGCACTTTTTTATCTATAAAAATCTGTTATAGGCTATTTAACATCACGCTACGAAAATAAGAATAAAAGCGCGGGCGGGCGATGCGATGTGACGCTACCACATCACATCGCATCGCCCGCGTCATGAGCCGAGGCAGTTTTTGTTATTTTTGTATATTGTGTATCTTACAACTTCCACGCGAACGAAGTCGCGGGTACAAGCTATGCATATTTCACCCTGTTACTGTACCTCACATAAGATAATGTAACATGGCCGCTGGCCACATGGCCTGACCGTATGTCCTTAGGTCGGTTTATCTCAGTTAATAATAAAGATATTCTTTGTTACAGGTATGCATGAGTCAAGGATGATGCATCTCGGTGGAATGCTGTTGGTAATAAAGCTAATGGACCAGTCTTCAGGTCAACACTAATGGCTTGTATATAAATATTTATATATTATGAAGAAATGGGAATTCTTTGATGACGTCATGGGATAGGCTTGTTGAGATTTTTAGACAGCGTTTAGAAGACAATACACTCCTTATAACATCAGCAGTGCTATTCTGTAACCATCTCACCGTGAAAACTTAGGTGAAGTGAGCTGTCAGTCCACCCGATGCTTGGAATTGACACAATTGGCAGCTCACTTCACGCTCACTTCACTTAAGTTTTCACGGTGAGATTGTAACAGAATAGACCGGCTGCTATCTGCCAGTAAAATTCAAAAACGGTCTAACTGTTTCGAAGATTAGCCGAAACAAACAGAGAGACAAAAAAAAAAATAAGTACCGTATATACTTTAATAGTATTAAGTAAAAAGCTGTTATTTCGACATTACAAAAATACACTTCAGATTTAATTTATTTGTAGGTATGTATAGATGAATATGTGGCGTACTACCTGCTTATTAATTGCTTAAAAAGCAGCTTTTGAAAATTTTAGTTTTGAAATTACGTCGCGTAATTTTCATAGGGTTTTAATTTTCGTCGGGTTAATGATATCGTCAAAGTCACGAGAAACACCTGGATGAGGGACGCACGGAACCGGGAATTATGGCAGAAAAAAGGGGAGGTCTATACCCAGCACTGGGTGATTCCGGGCTGAAATGATGATGATGAATTTTCATAAAAGGATTATGCACGCCGAATTTTCGTCGTTTTACTTTCGGAAAATCTGTCGGTATGTAGTCTAATAGGTTAGGTATACAGTCGGTATACAGCCAGTACGGTAGGCTAATGTGTATACAGTTTTGAATCAATCTGACCACAGCGTAAATTATAACCTAATTTGAAACAATAGTCGACACTCCACGGATGACTGACGTCCAATTGAACTAATTAGGTAAGTATTATAGTTAATTTTATAGATACTTATCCAGCCATTTCAACCTAATTAGTACAATTGTTCAAATAAGCTCCTGAAAACTTTTCTGCCTATTAACAGAATTTGGAGATATAACAATTGATATAATTTTCTATAGAATTTATTCAGCTCTAACGAATAATTTAAGAAAGATGAGGCAGTCAGTAATTTGATAGGATATTGGATTTTTTGTCAGATAGATTACTGACTGACAAGTAGGCTAGTCAGCAGTGTGCTAGTTAAAAAGTTAACGAAACGAAATATCTTGTCTGTATTCGCCAAGGAGTAAGGCGGAGGAGCTCATGGCTAAGTAATAATAGCCGCACGTGTCGATCCATCAGGTTAAGCTACGCTTGCCGGGGTTGGTCCGTGGATGGGTGACCATCTTGACATATCGAGACTCCTCCGTGCCTCGGAAAGCTTGTTAAGCCGTTGGTCCCGTCTAGGTAATTTGTGGATCTTTGACAGTCTACGGGTCGTCAGAAGCCCGAAATTCTGACAATCAGTCTTACCAAAGGGTACGTATCGTAATACCCAGTAATTGGGTTGTGGAGGTCAGATGCTCAGCTCAGCTTCATGTAAAATACTGGTATTCAGCTCCATCCGGTTAGAATGGAAGCCGACCCCAATATGGTTGGGAAAAGGCTGGGCAGATTGATTCGCCAAGGAGGTAGGCACAGTAAGCAAGCATTTCGCCATTTATGTTTACTCTCCTAGGTGGCGAGTTTATTGCCAGCAACCGGGCACCGGGATTCCTACGAAGAATTTGCTAATGAAGTCCCCTTCTACACCATGAAAAAAAATAAACCCAACGGGAATTACTGTTTGCCCTGACCAGGAGATCGAACTCAAGATTGCACGCTAAGCAGAGCGTTTATGACCACTAGATCCAAGCGGCACTCAATGAGTCAATACGTCAATGATATTATTATAATTAGTCAAAATCTCAAAAAATTCAAGATTCCAGACTTTTAAAAAGACCAGTGCTTCACCAATAAATAAATTCCTATTCCTAAACTAAATCCAACAGAAGAATCATTGAAAGATTAAACTAAAAAAGAAAACGGAACTGATACGAAAAATAGTTCCATAACTACACCTTCAGGATTCCAATTAATCCAATAAGCGTCTAGAAACGTTCACGATTCCTTTAATTTATTTCTTTTTCCACCATTCAGCTCGCGAGAACAATTAAGACGATTTTCTACTCCCTGACACTGGATATCCGTTCGCTTGGAGATAGAGATAGGACGATCAATTAAATGTATGGGAAGTGATAATTAGGGATTGTGCTACTGATATATCATTATTTTTCCTAATTAAATTAAACCGGGGGGGACATATAGTGCCCTAGTTGGTGATGTTCTTCAGAAATGTCAGGTGCGTATTGCTCGCAACCGGCGTGCGTGTATGACCAGATGTATGAACGTAAACGAAGCAAAAGGAGTATGTAAGGAGTGTAGCAGGTGGCGTTCTAATATTTCTGCCTACCCCCGTGGGAAGAAGGCCTGAGTTTATGTACCTTGTTAAAATTCTCAGTAGCAATTGGGAGTGTGGATATGTGTCCAAAACCGTACTGACCCTGCGTGGTGGACCACGGCCCATTCACTATCACAGAGAGCAGGCCTCTGTGGCTCGGGGCTAAATGATAACAGCCGCACGGGTCGACAGAAGACTAAGCTATGCTTGCCTCGGTTGGTTTCTGGATGCTTGACCATCCATTAATATCAAGACCCTTCCGTGCCTCGGAAAGCACGTTAAGCCGTTGGTCCCGGCTGTCATTCGTAGATCTTTGACAGTCGTTACGGGTAGTCAGAAGCCCGGCAACTAGTCTTACCAAAGGGGTATCGTGCTAACCAGGAACTGAGTTGTGGAGGTCAGATAGGCAGTCGCTCCATGTAAAATACTGCTATTCAGCTGCATCCGGTTGGAATGGAACCCGACCCCAACTAAGTTGGGAAAAGTCTAGGCAGATTGATTAGATAGCAGGCCTGTATCCCAATAGTGGGAAACATTATAAGCCTGGTGAAATGCGGGTGTTCTATACACCTGTACCCACCTTTATGAGGACCAGGCGTGATGTTACATTCTGCCCTAATTTAATCCTTAGTTAACGTTTAATGGTGAAATTGCTGTATACACTGCTAAGCCCAACGATTGGTGACCGTAGTATGTTGTTATTTGGAGACAGGACAGGGCGCTTATGTCAATCCTCTTGGCCTTAATCCCGTCGCCTTATACGGGTCATGGGGGTGTAAGGGATGGCTCGGCGACGTGTATTATCATGAGGATTCTTACGTAATAGTTAGTCTTTTTGCTGGACAGTTGACAAATTTGAATCATGACCCACCATAAGCTTATTTTCTTACAGACATTCAAATACAATTAGGTCGACATTCGCGTAAACGCCGTTTCCTTGGTAACGACCTTGTCATCTGCCATTTAATATTTAAAACGTCCTAAGTGTGACATGCACTGTAAAGGAGGGAAATCTTTGTTACTTTGACGGTTTCAAACGATTTATCGTCAAAGTGGGTCATGATTCGTCGACTGTACATTACATCACAGTTAGTGATCTTTATTCACATTACCATCTAGTTTATTAGCTAATAAGTAATTGAAATGCGAAGGAACTATAAATTGAAACATAGTCCAATAACGTATTTCTTATTTACTTTATGTCAAGGGGAAGTTACTTGATTCATGTTCTTGTTTTTAATATTCAGCACTTGATCTGCATATTAAGTTTCCTCATACTGCACTAAACTAACTCCAAAGGTCTATCCTATTAAGTCTTCGCACTAATTCAGTGTTTTCAAGGAGTTCGATTGCCTCGACATTCATGTGTTGATAGAGTCTGTATGAACTCTGCCGTCCACAGGCTTCATAATCCTCAATACCGCACGATCGCCGCAAATAATGAAACAAACGCCACATTTGTTGAGGTGATCCAAAAGAGAACACTGTACTTTATGTGTCGTAATTAGCGCAAAACCGAGTAGTTATCAAGGAGATTTTGGCGCAGTAATAGTTAATTACTTTCTTTGTTTTATTATTTTGCCTAGCGGTTAGGTGCAGGCCACATATAAATGGCATCGGGCTTGGAGACGGCGCGGACAACCAATGGCGCGTCATAACCGTTCGAGCAACGACATACTGTGTGTCCTTAATTGCGCTTTATTTCCATGCATTTTGTATGAAATTTGAATGGAACAGCCACAGCACAGCATTTATATTATGTGGTCTGCGCTTAAGATGTTACAGCCGAACATAGAATGTGGTGTGCTTAGTAAGTAGGATGCAGGTATACCCACCCTGTCCTGATCTCAACTTCCATTCAATCTAAAGCTTATATCACTCCAAAGCATTCCTTTGCCGCCAATCCCTTGCCTACCCGAGCTAGCCGCCTCAAAGCCCCCAATACGATTACCCACCTGAATTCGGTCCGATAAGATATCAAACACTAGACGGAATAGGTCCTCAGAATACACCCATTGTTCCAAGACAAGAGTATGAACGTCTAATCTAGGTCCTCGAACCATTTGAGCGACTTGAAACAATAAGTGCACGTCCTAGGAGCGGCCACACATTGTCTCCCAAAGGCGTAGCTTGCATGTATACGTCTGAAGGACGTCCGGATTATGTCTTTGAAGCTCTTGGTGTATATGAGATTTCTGCTGGATTTGGTGTTTGAGGTTGTAGTTTGAGTTTATTAGGGTCCTTTTAGCAATAGGAGACTTAAAGATCAATTAAAGCTGATCTGAGCGAATTGCGTAATACACGATGAATCACAATTTGAATCGTTTTGAAACAGATTGCTTCATAGGTTCGAAAAAAAAATCTGCTCAACAACGTAAATAACGCAATGAATGTTGTTGAACTGACATAAAACTTTTTTCCAAAAAAATACAACCGATTTCCAAAAAGACACTACGAAGTGAAAAATGACTTTAATTTCGGAAGTAGGTAAATCTAATTGCGCAGCAAACAATAGTAACAAAAGAATATTTATAAAAAAAAAAAATTTAGGTTGAAGAGAATTATAAAGAGGATTTGGCAAAGTAAAAAAATAAATAAAAAAAATTAACGATTTACAATGAAAGCGCAATGAAAATACTCCTATTACATAAATAAGTAGTCTCAATGAAACCAAAACAAAAAATGGCGGAGATTTTGCAATGCCCGCGACATGTCGCCGCTCAGGACAGGTGGTTCATAGCATAGAGCTAACAACGTTTTAGAAGTAACAAATATGAATTTAAAAAAAAACTTAATGTATAGTGGCTATCGAAATGGCAGAAAGAGAAAGTTCGCCAATTACGTATGAAAAAAAACTGAGATACTTTACAATTTTACTGTTTAAATTACGATACAGGTATCGAAGAATTTTTGCTACTTCTACGACTCAGGTTACCGCTAAACCTATATATGTTACCTCATTTAGGTTACCGGTTTAATACCGGTTACACATACAGCGCGCCTTTTGACTAATGCCGACAGTACGTGTAAAATTGAGGTAATTTTTATTTCGGCATGAAGGAGTCTAGATATGTAAAGATAGTCACCAATCCACGGACTAACCGCGGCAAGCGAGCTTAACCTGATCGATCGACACGTTCGGCTGTTATTACTAAGCCATAAACTCCTGTTTTTTTTTTTTTTAATAAATATCAAAATAAACTTCGCATAACTTAAAATTCGAACACCTACAAAATTCTCCAGCTTATTTTTACCTGACTACGGAAAAGCCAAAAAAAGAAGGGTTATGATTTTTTTAACTAAGATTATAAACCTGTCCTTTTCTAAACATTCTAACCACAGCTTCACAAGTTGCCAGGACCAGATGCCAGTTCTCAACTGCACTCCTGACTTTACAAAAACATCTGGCATCCAATCTTATTTCATGATTTTATTTACGGCTTTCTTGTAAGCCTCACCTGTTCAATTCTTTCGCTTTTGTATGTAGATAGGCTTTTTTTTTTGTTTTTATGAAGTAGTACAAGAATATTGGCTGGAATTGACATAAAAGCTGGTTGTCTATGTTTTTTTAAGGTGCTAGTAAATGGAAAATATTATTTACTCTGTAGCCAACGACTTCGTCCGTGTGTATTTTGTATTTAATACAAAATACACACGGACGAAGTCGCATTTCTAGGATGAAAAGTACAGCCACGGGATGGGTGACCATCCGTTACATACCAACTCTTCCGTGCCTCCCCAGGACCACATGCGCAGCAGTAGTGATCGGGTCAACTAGACCCACGAGGCAGTTCTCAACCTTCAGCTTTCAACCTTACTTACAATACGGCCGATATAACTTGGCAGGTCGGAACTTAGCGCAGAGGTGACATTAAACGAGTGAGTGAGAGAACATGCGCGAAAGTTCGCAGAGCCTATAATATTGGTAGCGCAAAATGGGAATGATTAGAGGAATGAGGTTCCATTTAATAGATGCCTAATTAAATGCTCCATATTTCTCTGGAAACCTAAAATACCCGTCATAATAAAATTTCAGACGGCTACAGATTTCCTTTCTCATTTGCTTATCCCAGAGATTGTGCCTGTCCGTATAAATAAATAGCTATTATGATAATATTTAGTACAGTTTTCAAAGTCTGGGATAAGCTTGCTGAAGTTATGTCATAGATTTGTAAGTATGCCAAGATGGAACTTGGTTTTATTGTTATTGGAGAATAAGATTATTTCGTTGTTTGGTTAATTCTTCGTTTTGTTGTTTAGTCAGTTTATTTTATGACTCGTTTAGGAAAAGTTCGTCCCTTCGTTAGTAACATAACGTTATGTTACTGGCCTTGTTGAAAATGACAAGGATTGGTTTAATTTATGCCGAAATACATTATTTATTAGTTCTGAAGATGTGTATTTTCTTGCCATGTCGGCTGTTAGTCGTTGGTCTCGGCTGTCATTCGTATAGATCTTTGACAGTCGTTACGGGTCGTCAGAACTCCGAAAGTCTGACAATTAGTCTTACCAAGGGGTATCGTGTTACCTAGTAACTGGGTTGTGGATATCAGATAGGCAGTCGCTTCATGTAATACTGTATTTAATACACCTGCATCTGGTTAGACTGGAAGCCGACCCCAACATAGTTGGGAGAAGGCTAGTCAGATGATGATCGTCTGTTAATCTTGAATCAATTCTTTCCTCATAAAGGCAGAGAGGCGCGACGCGACAATTAGATTAGATTCTCTAGACAATTCTATAAAAGTTGTTAAATTATATTAAATCATACCCCATCAGCACAGCACCCGTCATCTGTCAAAAGATCACAGTTAAAATTAACGGCATGTTTTTTAACACTACTTCAGTTCATAAACAGTAAAGTCGTTCCATTTATCTCTCAGCACCGTTTCGTCAATAACCAACCCTCTGACTAAACAACTCACGGTTTCTGTATTTAGTTTTTTCACTGACGTTTGTTTTCTTAGCTTGTCGGGCCTTTTTTAACTTGATCGCGGTTGTGAGCTCATGGCTTATAAAATATGTCCGTCGCATTTGAAGGGTTGGTTGAGTGTGCAGTTATTTTGGAGTTGAAAATATGTAAGTATTTTTTTTGTTATTTTTTCATACCTACAGTAGGTGTTACGAAAATGTTTTTTTTTTAGAGTGATTCCACTTTATCGTGATGTTACTAGAGTTTACGTTTAAAATAAGACGGATCTCTCTATTTTTCGACTTGGATAGTGCGTGATAGTTATTTCAGCTTACATTAAATTGTAGTAATTAAACGTATTATCGTGTCATTAACTGCGAAAAGATTCCAAATAAGATAAAGATAAGTACCACTACCTACCTTAATTCAATATTAGTAAACTACGTAAATGTAGATCTAGATAAAAATACAAACTTACATAGAATACAAAAGTGTAATAGAAACCCTATCTCTGGCACTAGGCCAGTTCGTAAATGAATTCCATTTGATAGAAAAAAGTTTCCTTCTTTGAGAACTGTTAGTTGGCAGAAGTTCATTATTGTCTACATTTATAAGGATATTTGCATTGCACTTACCAAGGTTTACGGATAAACCGGTAAGTGGATAATAATCAATAATAACATAAATAAAATAAATTAAAAAAAAAAACTTCATGCTTCAAGGAACAATACAACGATACAATTTTGATATCCCATAACTCTAGGGTTATATTCTATAAGTGAAAATAATACAAAAACTTCCGGAATATTTGTGGTCCAAAAATGCATAGTTTCGAAGATAACATCAATCATAATAACATAAAGTTTTATTGATAAGTAGGAGTAATACATTTTATTCAAACCAATCATTCATATTTAAATTTAAGAAAATCTGACGTTGTCATATTTCACGTAAGGGTGTTTTACATTAATAATCGTGACGTTGTCGAATTATTTCGTATGGAAAAAGATAATTTAAAAATAATTCTAGAGTTATGGGATATAAAATTAAAAAAAAACACCTTGTTTATGAACATACGGCTAATTTCTGGACAAATAAAACTGTGACCTCTGAAGTTGTTTCGGTGTTTCGTCACTAAGTAGTCGTCTAGGAAACAAGACCTCATCTAGTTTTTTTTGAAGTGACATTGATAAAACCAATTTACTTACAGAAATAAATTCGCATTTATCAATTGAAAACTTTTTACTGACACAAATATCAATTAAGAGGTACAAAGAATAGGTATTTAATGAAAAATAACATTAACATTTTAATGGATTGTTATTGATTTAAGTAGTTATCTCGTTTGTGAAGTCTTCTAGTGAGTAAAACAGGAGTTAAAAGATTGGAGGTTGATATAAGGTAAAGTTTAGTTCTTCAAAAGCCAGGAAAAAGCGTGGCAAGATAAATCTTGTAATAAAGCACTTCAAAGGTCTCCCATATCTTATTTACACAGTACAACAATAAGCTCCCCCGGAACTCGGTTAAAAAGAACGATATGACACTCGGTAAACAGGGTCATATCGTTAAAGAGGGGTCTTATAAAAACTTGGCGCACATAGAATGTTTCGGTCCGCGCTGTGTCGCAGATACGCGAACCTAATAAAACAATGATTGACTCTGTACAGGGACGTGAACGTGACTAGAATTTTACGTCCAATTTTATATCCGTACATAAAAACAACAACGTGAAAGATTCATAATACGGCTGTGTTGTGCCTGTACAGAGTGGACTAGGTGTGTGACACATACTGCTTGAACAATAGAGGATCCCGCGCACATTCCCTGAGTGGTTTTAGTGTGTAAGAGCACATTCTGTCGAAGGCAACGTGCTCATGTACGAGCATAGCCGATGTTCATTTTATGCTTCATTATATAGGTCGTTCGCTGACTCTGTTATATTTATACGCGGAGTTCACACTGCCGTCTCCGCAGAAATAGGCGTACTAAATTAAGCTCTTGAGTTCTCACCCTAACTTTTGTGTTTAAAAAATTAAGAAAAGCTGAAATAGGAATTAATTTCGAGTTTCGAAGTTGAGTTTCTCAGTAACAGCCCGAGTCTAAATATCGGAATCACTTTTACACGCCATATTAATTTCCTATCTGACTACATGTTACGGTAGAAGAAATAATTTATACATATTATTCTCTATCTTTGATATGGTAAAAGCTTTTCAATTCGCAATGAAATTTGCCTATTTTAGGAGATTAATTTGTGCTCGTTGAATTTACCTATGTCAGTATCTACTATACATTGTGCTCAAACAATCTAATAGGTTCGTTAGAAAGGATTAATTCGCAGGATATGTTTATAGGTAGGGTCCAAGATTTAATGGGCTTTTGGAGGTATCCATTAACGAGCAGAGATTAGCCTGTGGTCTTTGCCAGAAGATTGTTTTGATTCTGAGACAATGTGGTACTATGTATTTCGTAATGTTAGTTACTTTGCATACTATTGTGTAGAATAAAGTTCGCCTAACTGATCAGACAGCTGTGCTGCTGGGGCGTTTGTTGCGCCACTTTTTCTTCCCAGCTAAAGCACCAGGAAGTGGTGAAGGGCGGGCGTTTTCGGTGACTGTCTTTTGTAATTTTGTTGTTCGAAAAGTGCTGATTCTCAGCCTAGTTTGAATACATTACTTTTGATTATGATTTCATCGCTTGGTTGGCAACAAAATGTTCAATTATCGTGTTCAATCAATGACCATTAATCATCTGCCTAGACTTTTCCCAATTATGTTGGGGTCGGCTTCCAGTCTAACCGGATGCGGCTAAATACCTGTATTTTGATAGGGCCACCAGTTCCTCTGTGTTTGAGGATTCCGGGTGAAGCTCGCTTCCACCTTCGGCCTGATCATCACTTACCATCAGGTGAGATTCAGGCCAAGAGCTTCCCGTTGTGGTTAAAAAATAAATAAAAAATATATGGAGCGACTGTCTATCTGACCCCCACAACCCATTTACTGGGTAATAGGATACCCCTCAGTTTGACTGGCTGTCAGACTTTCGGGCTTCTGACTACCCGTAACGACTGTCAAAGATCTACAAATGACAGCCGGGACGTGCTTTCCGAGGCACGGAGGAGTCTCGATATATAGTGGATGGTCCCACGGACCGACCTTGGCAAGCGTAGTTTAACCTTCGATCGACCTGTGCGGCGGTTATTATTTAGCCACGAACACTGATAATTATAAAAAGAAAAACTAAACATGTGGAAAGGTATTTGATTTAAGTACAATATGTGTTTAATGTTCTCATTACATTTTGGTTTACAAGTCGGTGCAGAATAACTTTCACCTTAACTTATTTATTTTTTTCAAATATCCAATAGCTGATACAGAATTATTTAAATACTTTTACCTAAACAATCCATGCTAATATTATAAAGAGTTAAAATTTGTTTGTTTTTTTGTTTGTTAATTTTTTTGTAAGTTTGTATGTATGGGGTATCTCCGGAACTTCCCGTTGGATTTGAAAAATTCTTTTTGCATTGGTTAGCCCAATTCTTGAGGAAGGTAATAGGCTATGTAACATTACGCTACGACCCTAAGGAGCCGAGCAAAAAGAAAAAAAAATGCCAGAAATAACGCTAAGCGAAAACGAAGTAAAAGCGCGGGCGGGCGATGGGATGCGACAAACATTCTGTTTGATTCTCGATTATTTATTGGATGCAAACATTAAATTTATGAAATAATATATCGTGTTTATAAAGTACATAGGTACTGAGTTAACATTGGAGATTTCATTTCACAGAAATGTTTATTTTATTAAAGAAACAATTGAAATTTTTATTATTCTGATATCATTTTATTTTCAACTATCTTTTGCCCGCGGGTTCGCCCGCGTGGAGGTCGGAAATTATCCCACAGGAATGTACGATAAAAAGTATCCTATGTCCTAACCCAGGTCATGGTCTACTCATGTCCTAAATTTCAAGTCCAGCCGTTTTAGCGGCTAGCGTTTTTTAAAAAAAAAACACGCTTTCGCATTTATAATATTAGTTAGGATATTGGTTCATTAAAGTTACCTACCTAATTTTTTTTGTGACTATGTTAATGTTTCGTTCTGTAACTTACTTCCCAACATGTATCATTTGTGTACAAGTTGCTTTGAAACTGCAACTTTTCCAAGACCAGATACATTGCATTCCTATACATTTGAGTTCAAGCCACCATTAAAGATTGACATCGCAACCAGAAAAGCAGTCGTAAATTTAAATTACGTATTGTTAGAAAACTACGCCGATACACGACCTGGATCAGATATCGTATTCTTTTATAGACTCATAAATAAATAAATTAACTAGCTATGTCTCTGGCATCATTAATATAAAATGAAAGAAGAGAAGTCTTTGTCTATGAGTTCTTAACACATAATTGGCGAAATATGGATGTACTATACTTACTCTGCTCTGTTCATTCACTGTACACATTTCTTCGGCCAGTACTGTACCGAAATGTACCAAAGCTTCAGGCGTTTAATTAAAACAGTGTGAATTGAAATTCCCGCGTTTCGGAGGCTCGTTCACTTTGTTTCCATTATCATTAACTGGAGTGCTATTAATCTTCGTTACATCGCCAATTATTGTGGACTGCAAGGAAGTCTGCACCGTTTGTTAACTGTGGAGGTATTTTTATTGATGGGAAGGTTTCGACCCAAGCCTCTGTTTGGTACGAGACTTTTCCTGGAGAGAAGTCTCGCAAAAAAACCTATACCTACAGTATCCCCCGGGCTAAGTGCGTAACACACTTTTAGTAGAAATGGCTTTCTTTTTGACAGTTGAACAACATTCATTACGTTATTTACGTTGTTGGGCAGTCTTTGTCGAACATATGAAGCAATGGATTAGTCTTAATATCTTCAGAATCATTCAGATTGTGATTGAGGTGTGTGTTACACAATTAAGGTGATACGTATACCTAAGTAAATATGATAGAAGAAGCAGGCAAATAAAAAGAAAGCCTGCCCCGTTGACCTAGTGGTCGCAAGCGCTGCAGCTGAGCATGAGGTCCTGGGTTTGATTCCCAGGACGGGCAAAGTGATATAGAGTTTTTCCACCCAGAATTTCTCAGTTGCAGTCCAGAGTCTAGATTTGTTCCCGGTTGATGGCAATAGGCTCGCCCCCTTTTACGTAGGACTTAAAAATAACTGGATAAATGTGGATGTGCTATAGGTAGGTACACATCTGCCCAACCTTTCGGGCAATACTCGTGCCTTCTCTGTATGAGAAGAGGATCATTTAGCTCCCTTCAAAATGGTTGAGCTGATTGGTGCTAATCCATGCGTCATGTTCGTGAACGGGCGCCGACAGCTTGGGCTGGTCATCTCTTAGCTGCCATGGCTTATAATTTTTGAATTGCTTTTTTATTTTTTTATTACAGACCCTTTTATCATGCACGTGTTTCTACATAGTTCTCACATGTATAATTTCAATCTAACATTAATCCTCAACTTTAACATAGGTTTATTTCAAAATTAATGCTGCAGTAGTTTCGACATAACGGCGGATCTTGCTAAGCAATTTAACGACATATAGGCCCTTAAAGGCCAGGACTTATTTACGCGTTTGTTTACACGGAAGAGGTTTCGGTGGATGATAAAAGTAAACAAGGCGATGAGAAAGATACACATTAACTTTAACTTTGGGCAGGCTGCCTGCGGCCATCGCTCACGATAAAGTTTTGGCTCTTCAAGAGTGGAAAGACCAATAGATGACCTTTTCCGCTCTTTGTTGCTCTGGTAGTTTGACCTTTAATAAAATAAAAAATACTTTAATTTCAGACCTTGATTCTCAAGATACACACTACTTATAAGCTATGTTAGTAACAAATATAATACCTCATTTCATATAATATCTGTACTCACCTGACGCACCGGGTACATGCACATGTAGATGTACCCAATGCGCCATAATGGCGTTACATGGCTTATCACTGATCACCTTCAGAATGCTGTTGACGCTCCCACGCACTCTGCGAGTCATGGACGCAAACCTTTTTCGCAGGATGGTATTGAGACCATCAGTATGTGCTTCGGCAGACATTCCTGATGGATTCCGTGGAGTTTTTTGCCGGCTCTTCTCCATAGGAAACGACGAATTGGAACCGTGCACCTAGCTTCTGACGTTTCATAAGTGCCCATGTAGGTTTATGTGAAATAAAATATTTTGGTTTTTATTTTTGATGCACTGCAGTAACGTGGAAGCCCCAACAACTCTGAATCTTCTCTGAAATTTTGATCATTCTGTTCATTATTGGTCTGAGGTTCTTAAAATAAAGTTGAAATCTTGACATTTACCTACCTTTAGTTTCAGGTCTCTTATAATAATTTAACCTTAAGCAAAGTTTCCAATCTTCTATCATTAAAACTAAGTGAAATTACTTCTAATTCAATCTTCTAACATTAAAATTTCTCTTCACAGTTTAGGTATCTTTAAAGTATTATCTTTCCTTAGCAACTGATGTCATCATTTGCAAACCAACATTATAGCTAAACTTACATCCAATTATTGCTGACTGATACAAGTTTGAACACAGACTTAGTCGCGATACGTTAATTGCGTTACGAACTCCGTCTGAACGCGCCCTTATTTAAATGATGTCTAACTTGTTACGATGTTCTGTTTATCTCTCATGTAGCTTGGATAAGTGCGCATACACACGAGCGGCACGTTGCCAACCGCAGAGGCAACTGTAGCCGTCGACCATGGTCAGCGGCAGCTGTAGACGCGTTAACGGCAACTGCCTCGTGCAGACAAGCGCGACGCGATTCTAACAATAGAAAACTTTACGGTAGAACAATTACCGGTGTCGCGTCCTGCCAGTCTGCACGAGGCTTTAAATCATTTCTATTTTACCTTCTTCATCAAAATCTAAAATTAAAATATTTTATTTCACATAAACGTACATAGGCACTTATGAAACGTCAGAAGCTAGGTGCACGGTTTTAATTGGTAGTTTCCTGTGGAGAAGAGCCTTGCCTATGGAGAACTGCCTTGCTTATGGACAAGAAGCCTTGCTTATGGAGAAGAGCCTTGCCTATGGAGAACTGCCTTGCTTATGGACAAGAGCCTTGCTTATGGAGACGAGCCTTGCCTATGGAGAACTGCCTTGCTTATGGACAAGAGCCTTGCTTATGGAGAAGAGCCTTGCCTATGGAGAACTGCCTTGCTTATGGACAAGAGCCTTGCTTATGGACAAGAGCCTTGCTTATGGAGAAGAGCCAAAAAACTCCATGGTTAAGCTTTTAAAAATAATTGGCTTTTACAATATTTTCATCTTCTCCAGTGCATCTCTCACCTTACCCTAAAAATAACAGCTAAATCTTCGTCAAATCAAATGGGCCTTGTTTGTTTACGACCAAGTTAAATATTACCTGAAGGGTGATCAGTTATCCGGCCATTAAGACCTTATTAGTTAAACTTTTAAATGTTTGTATGGCAGTTAGACTGTTATTTGTTCTTGTCGCTTGTTTCCTTGTTAAACTAATCGGTTTGGAGATAGTCGGTCTGTTTTTAGATTTATTAGCCCCGGTTTGAGTTAGTTTTTGGTTTAGATTTTTTGACTAGGGGAAAATGATGTAAAATTTTATGGAATTGGACTTTTTGTGACATCATTTGTTCAGCTTTTTTTCGAATGTGTTGGGGTCGAATTGCTAGCCTTTTTCCGATTTTACTATGTTGGGGTCACCAGTATTCACTACTGTACCTAGACTTAGATGCACCACTAAAAACAAGTAACAAGTTTTTTATCGTAAATATTACTTCAAAATATGAAATACCTAACTTACTTTTTAATTAAAACACGAATTACTTACATTTTATCCACAACAAAACTCTCATTTTGTTTAACAAATATTACTTAACCCTTCAAATGAAGCTTGAATACGAAACTAGAGCGAAATATGAAACTTTTTGGTTGAAAATAATTAACCAACTTTCGCTGGGACGAAAGTGGTGCAAGTTTAAATGCCCGTGACCCTTTATAGGCAGCCAAGCGTGGGGTTCGTGGGAACCCCAACCTCAGACATGTACCTACTTGCAAGCAAGCCATTCTTCGTAGATGTGAACTTCTAAGTATTTATACTTTGATAAATCGTGGGTAATTATTAAAGAAATATCTGTACAATTGATCAAATTATATGTAGATAACCCTTTAATTTTCTCTTGTAAAAGGAATGTTAATTATTTTCTGTATCAATAGTATTTTTTATCTAGATTTTACACGTTTGGATTTGAATAAAAATGTAAGTTCATATGTGGAAATTATTCAGATCTTATACAATACCACTTTGAATTATATAGGTAAAATCTTAAATAAGTTATTTGCAACACTAAATTGGTTCAATCCCTAGTATTACTCAACATGAATAGTATGTAATAAAAATTATAAAGATGGACGATAAAAACGCGGAAACGTGTCTTTATCACGCTATTTTTGTGCAAATATCAATTAATATTGTAAAAACTTAACGTTATTATTTCTTTGTTCGGGTGGTTTATATTTCGTGACTAATTTTATTGCGTTGAACTATTATTTTATTCAGTTTTTAACCGACTTCTAGAAGAGGAGCAGGTTATATGGTTCAAAGATTCGTTGAAATCAATCTAACTGCTCAAAATCCTTTCAAGTATCAATAACTCCTAACTAGCTATTGATTTGCATTCAATATATTCAACACCCTTACACAAGCTACCCTAGTATCTTCTCTCCTGGTCTTCGTCGCATGAAATTTCTTCTTTAACATGATATTATATCCTACGACACTCGGCAATACTGTAGCTTCCCAAAGAAAAAAACATGACGCAAAGAAAGAAAACAAAACAAAAAAAGCAAGCAAAGCAAACAAGTTGGGGGAAAATATGCGTCACATCCACGCAAAACGGCCATCGCTCAGCATAATGCTGCGAAACTATGCGGGATAGAGCCCCAGTACGCGTAGCATGACCACCATAGAAACGGGTTTTGTCGACGGAAGAATAGACAAAATGAGAGATTCACATTAACAATCTGTAATTTTGTCTATTCTTCCGTCGACAAAACCCGTTTCTATGGTTTTCAGCGACAGCGACATTGACGTTATGACGTCGAAAAGTGAAAGAAGAAAGAAAGAAAGAAAGAAATTAAATTTATTTAGCACAGACACAGACAAAGGCACACAACAAAACAATAAGACATAAATAAGATATAAAAAAACTAAATAAATAAAGAATTCATTATTTGGATCTGTAGTTCCGAAGATTACCTCTAGGGCCATTCAAACTCACAAATTTTACCTCTTTATAATATTGGTACAGAGAGAAGCTGTTCTAAAGCGTTATTAATCATCAACACGCTATATTCCCTCCATCCTAGGATTATATTCAGCTACACAGCTTTCAATATTGAGATTGCACATTTGAACAGCACCCTTTGTGAAACGCTCACTCACAGTTAAATGCAAGAAAAGGTGATTCAATTCAATCCTGTAGCTTTGTCATACATCTGGCTTTTGACGTTGGATTCTACGTCTGACGTCAGAACGTCTGAACGTTTGAATTGTAATTATAGGTAGGAAAACTAGATTTGGATTTATACGTCTTAATTTTTGACGTTTCTTTGAGTAATTTTAGTTTAATTTCGTTTTTATTTGTAAAGAAATTGGTGAGGTTTATGGAAGGATGTTGTGTGTAGGTAAAAGGTTTATAATTTGGATTTGATTGGTTTTAGTTGCTTGACTTTTTTTGTTAAGATTACAGTAAACTCTAGCCCTCTACTGGTATTTATTTAGGGGTATGAGGAACAGGGTGTAAAGTTCTCTCATCCCCCATAGAAAAGGGAGGATCCTCCTACCAGACGGGTGTTATGTCTGGCGGGCAATTGCCCAAGGACTGATGTCGGATAGTCTTATATATATGAATCGCGCGGTAAACTTAAATAGCGCGATGCAGGATCTGTGATGTCAGGTCTTTGATGCATAGTTCGCATGTGGCAATGTAGATGCCGCCACATCACTCCCCTCCGGAGACCGGAGGTCGATAGTGGGCTGAGTCTTGTATCTTGCGATGCTTGCCAGTGCCAGTTGAGGTTCCAGTGAGTCGGAACCGGGTGCCGCATAGTTCACAGTGGGTCGGAACTGTCTGCGGTGATTGAGGGTGCTTTTGAGTTTGAGTTTTTGAGTTTGATTCCCCAGTGAGTCGGGGTGGCGCTGCGTTGTTATCCAGTGCGTCGGATGTGGTACAGCGCCGGGTTGCTGATGAGGCTGAGGGTGGTGACCAGGAATGCGCGTTCGCTGCATGCTGGTGGTCAGGATACCCGTTGAAGCCTGGGTGCTGGCTGGCTGTGTGACTCGTCTCACGAAAGCTTGCGGGAGTGATGTTGATGACGTCACGCTGAAGTAGTTGCACGAAGGCTGCGTTGACGTTCATATTCGGGGTCACCAATTTAGGGGTATGAGGAACAGGGTGTAAAGTTCTCTCATCCCCCATAGAAAAGGGAGGATCCTCCTACCAGACGGGTGTTATGTCTGGCGGGCAATTGCCCAAGGACTGATGTCGGATAGTCTTATATATATGAATCGCGCGGTAAACTTAAATAGCGCGATGCAGGATCTGTGACGTCAGGTCTTTGATGCATAGTTCGCATGTGGCAATGTAGATGCCGCCACATTTATGTCATTGGACAAGGAATGCAGAGAAGACAACGAATTTGTCCACCTTCTTTTGCTGGTTGAAAAGTACCAGCATTTTCACGCCTCCTCCTAAAGACCTAGGCCAAATATTTTTTGATATTCGGTTAGACCATAAAGAGGTGCCATAAACAATATTACGTAAAAAATTGTATTTCTAAGAAAATTTCACGGTAGAATTATTACTGGTGTCGCACGAGCCTTTAAGCTAGTTAAAGGCTCGTACATACTGGCGCGACTTGTCGCGCGACGCGACACCGGTAATTGTTGTATCGTGAACTTTTCTCAGAAATTGTATTGTTGAAGTCGCTGTCGTGTCGCGCCTGTTTTGTGGGAGCCTTAATTCATACTTGATTAGGTATCCTACAGCAAAGAAAATATAAAAAACAACTGCAAAACAGAAGCAAAGCTACATTTTAAAGTGCTTGATCAAAGTCAAAGAGTTTATAACTCTTTTGCATTAACATAGAATTCTATGTTCCTCGCTTTTCTTTGAAGTTATCCTGATATCCTCGATATGCAGTAGGTTTTAAATACTGAGAAAATAGTAAAAAGTCATGAGTAGGGAGCGACTGAGAAAAACTTTTAAGTTCACGTACTTTTATAAAAATTGTTATAGTGATAGTTGAAGAACTATAAAAAGTGGAGATCCCAAAGGAAAAAGCAGGGACCGAAAACCTTTACAAATTACGGTACAGGTATCGAAGAATTTTGGTTACTTCTACTGCTAAGGTTACCTCTATCTGGGTAACCCACGAAGGAGATCTTACCTCTTAGGTTACCGATTAAATACCGGTTACACACACACACACAGGCGATGCGCGTCCTTTGACTAATGCCGGCGGCACGTATAAGATAGAGGATTTTTTTATTTCGGTAAACGGTATTAATACTATTTGTATTTAAAGTAAGGTAATCTTTAAAAATATAAATGCTATAGCCAAAAAAATTGCCGTATTAATCATACTGGTTGTAAGAAATGTATAGGATGTTAAGACAAGGATTTCTTTTTACCTGTGTTAAGTCTTGACTTCAAATACCTAAAGTACGTTGTATTACCAAAGAAGGATTGATTGGAAGGATTCACATTATGCCGGTTATGTTTAAGTTCCATGTAATGTGGGCCGAGCCTCACCCACCTCTGCCCTAACTTTCAGGGAAACAAGGCGTGATGTTATGTTATGTTTTACCAAAGACACTGCAGTCTATACCCATAACTACATAGGCAGCCTTGAGCAGACTAAAAAGTGACACACACAATAAACTACAAATCACGGGACTTCAACTATTAAACAAATTCTTAGGACTACCCCTTAATTTCCCTGTCAAAATCCTGCCTTCCCCTTAACAGACCGTAATTACATGACCATTAATTTGTGCTCACAACAAACCTTCCCTGGCCCATTTGAATGGACAAAAAGCGACCATTGTGTAAACGTCAAAACAGCAGTCGAAAGTCTCCGGGAAAATAAGCAGACACAATTAATAGGTTTAATTAGAGGTGGGATCGTTTAGCTGTAGTCGATTATGTTAATCGAGTGTGGAAATCGACAAAATGGTGTCGTGATTGGTTTTTGTTTTAGTGAAAAGGTAATGGTTTAGTAACTGGTGTTCTGTTAATAGGATAATGGTGTTTGGGAACTATAGATAATAATTTAATCTTAGCGTTTTGCCTTTGATGTTAATTTATGTAAATGAGTTTTGTGTAGTTATGTAAATAATCAAGCTTTATTATGAAAATGTGAGTACCGTTTCGGCTTCTCGTTTTACGAGCAAAATTTTGCACGAAAATAAGTAATAGTGTTGTAGATCCTATAAATATATCATACTAAAAACTAATATTATGATATTACTACACTACTTAACTAAGTTTAGTCTTCAGGCTAAAATCGACTAATAAACTAACAGCTCATAAGTTAAAACGACAAATGCTTCTTGTTGTTTCTCACTTAGTGAATTATTGCCTTCGTTAACGCATCATGTAGTTTTATGTCTTCTCGAGTAATAAAATAGACTAATCGTCTTGTAGAATATGATATGAGTAACTTATCAACAAAATTGTTTTTTTTTCTATATTACCAAGGATGAAAGTATGTTTTTGTTTACTAGCTAATGATTATCAATCAGTCGAATCTAACAAACTTATGTTAGTACCATGTTAGTCCATTGATTTTAACCACAGTTTAGACAGTTTTGAGCAGTTTATAAATCCAATCCAATTGAAACGTGTCGGAATTTAGTTTATATTTTGATAAATAATTTGATCAGTACCTATCTTATTCTTATTAAAACTACGGTGGAGCAGTTTAGAATATTACTTTCACAAGACACACTATGAACTTGTAGATTAAGCTTGTACTGTATAAATGAAAACCATTACTTGTCTAAGTTGTTCCGAATGTTCTTGTAATTCCTGACTATTAATTTTGGTTTACACATTCATTCGCGTCGTCTAGTGACATAAAACACTAACCCTATTTAGGCTAATATTTATATCTACGCTTTGGGTAACTTGTGATTATTTATTTATTACAAATAAATAAGATTTTTTTTTCATCCTAATTTAGTTTTTTCCTACAACAAAATTAGTCGAGTAAATTCAAACTCGATTAAATCATTAGTCTTGCATACTAATTTCCCATCACTAGTTTTTCATTCAGAACAAAAAGTAGTGATGGGAACGTCGGATCAATTTAAAGTGGGCCCGAAGCTTGATTGATGAAGGCTTTGACGAAGTAAATTAGAGGAGTCTTTTCAACTTTTTACTTTTCTTTTTAAAACGGGATGTAGGGCGTAAATTAGGCACCGCCTAGATTTATTTAAGGAAGCCGGAGACTGCTGGCTGAGAACGCTAATTTATTTCTACACGGAAAGATAAAAGGGTATTTTAAAGGGGTTTTTTGTTCGATAAGGAATTCTACGGAAGATTTCATTGTAGTTTTAAGTGCTGGAACGAAAAGAAGAGAAGCTGTATTTAGAATTTCGCTCTGGTTTCGAAAGAAAAAATAGGCACATAGGTATTTACATGGCTTACACGTCCCGGGTCAATTCGTGCGCGTGTGATTTGTGTCCTTCACTGAACGAATATTTAGAGCTAACCAAGAGTGCATTTTTTTATTTTTTTTTGTAAAATAATGGTTATAATATAAATAAAATAGGCACTATTTTATTTATAATTAATTTCGTTATCTTTTTTATAATTATAATCTTATCTCTTCATGACCCTTGGTTGACTGGTAGAGAATGCCTAAGGCATTAAGTCCGCCTTTGTACCTTATTCAGTCTTATTTATAAAAATCTCGCTAATCACTGATTAGCCACTGTTTAGCTAAGCAATTAGTTAGCTCTTAATCAGTGATTAATTTTTCTTTATTCATAAACGCTAGTTAGCAAGTGATTAGTAGCGAAACGAAATAGAGGTGACATTATGCGTTCGGCACAGATTATAATCAAAATAGTCGACTTACGAACAGGAATTTAAGAAAAAAGTTGTCAAACCACGATTTTATTATCTGTCGTGACTTTGACATATGCGATTCAATAGTTTTCAGCGGAAGATTTGAACAAAGCAGAGCTTTAGTTATCGTGGTTTTTATTTGAATTCGTTATGGAAGAATTAAAAAGAATACGGAACGCTAATTGGAGTGAGCAAGAAAAGGTATTTATCTCTAAACTTAACTAAGTATTACTAATGTAAATGACTAATGACTAACAATGTATATCCTAATTCTTAGACAAAAAATTTCGTCTTAGTGCTTGGTAACTCGAAAATGCTCTTTTTAAGAAAGTGCGTACGCTGGTGCTTGAGCGGGCGGATATAATAGAAAGAAAAGATTATTTTATTATTAAATTTGTTCAGTGCAATATTATTATTTTTTGCTGAAGGTCTCGCAGAAGGCAGACGATTCCAGTCAAGCTCCTGCTGCGATTGAAAGTCGAGTTCCTGCTGTGTTGGTATGTATAAACATATTTTAAATTCATTAGATGCTTTGTGGATTTTTGTTAATTGGTTAATGATATATTTTTATTAAACCTGTTTTACGCTATTTTTAGGTTGAGACTTCACAAACTAAAAGACTACCCTTCAGTTAGTCCTCGAGCAAACACAAATCAAAGAAAGAAGAAGTAAGTACGTTGATATACTTCATAGAAATCTATTCAGCCATTATGAAACAAACATACCAACAAAAACCTTCGAATTTATAATTTAAGCGTGATATATTTAATTATATCCGAATATCTAAGAAAGAGGATTAAATTCTTCGTTTTGTTGTATTACTTCCTGTTGCTTTTGCAATGGGGTTTATTTGTGTGTTTAAATAATAATATACCTACTTGTTTACAGGAGCAAGTCTGACTGCTGCCGTGAAAGTCACGAGCATCAGTTATTCGTCCTCGCAAAGACAGCGAGGGAGGAGGCGATGATACGAGAGAAAGAAGCACATGAGTGTAAGATGAGGGATGAAAGAGAATTGCATGAGAGAAGATTGACACTTATGCGTTTGGAAGAGGATTATTGGAAAGCAAAAATTATGAATTTAAAATAATTTTGTAAATACGAGTTTTATATTAAAATAAATGAAGTTAAGTTTATCAAAATACATTGTTTTCTATAAACATATTTCTGTTTATTTTTGCCATCTCGTCGTCAATGATAACATTATCATCAGGCTCAATTTCCTCTCCTGAAAGTAAATTCTCAATAGATCTATGATTGGGCACATATTTGCCTTGGTAAATCGGTATCTTTGCCTGAACTCTTCATCCGACAAGTCTCGCAGCGGATTTAGACCAGGTTTGTAGGTTTTCCCCTGTCTCCCCGCCGGCGTTTCAAAGTTATTCAATTCTTCTACGTCGTTTTGTAAATCCCGTAAAAGATGGTTGAGATCCATATTTATTAAGGCACGCAAGGGTATTATAGAACAAAACCTCGCACCCTGACCAAGGAAAATACACTCCACTGACACAATCCTATTGAATCGATCAGCTGATTCAAATAAAATCCGCCATCTTGCCTCTTAGCATCGTCTTAACAGTGGACCGGTGGTGTTTAATTTTGACAGTTACTAATCAATTGCTTAGCGACCTCTTAGCGCTAAATAGCGTTTATGAATAAGAATTTTGCTAATCAATTGCTAAGCAATTGATTAAAATTTAAGAGGCGTTTATAAATAAGACTGAGTGTGCAAGAAGTTTAAATAAATAAATAATAAATATTTTCCAACCTATTCCCCATCCAATCGGGTACCCACTAAAACACTATTTTACCTTAAAATATTCACACTATCTGACCGACCACTATCAAATGATCAAGCCAGACAAAGATATCAACAAAAGCGACATAATATAAAGTAGAAAACGGAAATAAACAACTTTTATTTTGTTAGCATTTCACGGGTAACCCAGTTTATACTAAGGGATCTATAAGTAGGGTTGCCAACCATAGTTTTCAAAACGGTGTGGTGGGCGCTATTTTTCACTCTAAAATACTCTTTACAGTTCAATAAAAATAAAGTGTAGGTATCAATGTTCTGTTTTCACTGATATCCGGAGTTACACTTAAATAAAAAGTTTTACCTGCCACGTGAATATCGTGAATGCAGTAGCAAGACGACAGGAATAGGGATTTAACACATTTAACAAAAAAAATCCTCTCCTCATTTATTTGGTGAGGCTTGCGAAGCCTTCAAAATTGGTGAGTAGCGTTATAAAAAAATACTTAAAAAATACTGTAGATTTTTCCGAAATACACTTTATTTTCCGTCTTTGACCATAATATACTATATTTATTTTACAAAGAGTTGGCAACCCTATCTATAAGGTACCCTGAGATAAGCCGGGGAGGTATTATCGTATAAATGGGAGAGAACACGCGAGGACTGACTCAAAGGATAATGGTTTTGATGCGTTGGTGGTTCGTATCTTTGATATCATTAGATTGAACGCCGAATAATTGGGAGTTATTATCATGTAGGGTAGAATTTTTGTATAAAATATGGAAATTTAAAAGTATACGCGTTAGTACAGTCTATTGGCTATAAAGATGGCATAATATCGGCAGTTGTTTAGGTAATAGTAGGTATATATTCTTTTTGCCTGGGTCTTCGAAGCGTCCATAGATAGGATATATTTAAACCGACCGTTTTTTTAAACACATATCAGGTGGGGAAGTTGAAGCTCGTTTGCTAGCCTTGTTATAAAACTCCTTTACTACTTTAAAAGTAGATTTTCTAGAAGATATAACACCATTCAAGGGTGGACATAACTGCTAAAGTTTTGGGATTTTTATACGTAACCAGTAGGTTACGTATAAAAATGCTATTTGGTTTTCGATTATCACCAAAAAGCTCTCAGTTATAGCATCAGTTTGAGTACCCCGATAAACAGCGACAACCTCGACCCAGTTGGGACCTAATTCTGTAATCAGCAATCCGGTCTCTCTTCAGGGAATATACGCCAACCCTCATACATAATCTATACCAAAAACAAGTACCCGTTACTGCAATATTATCACCTACATATGGAGGATACACAATCACTTGCTTACACACGTTAAATATTCATCCCGAACTCGAGGTCGTAAACACTTAACCGTGAAAATGCGACGTGGGTCCATATCGACCATATAGGGCCATATAGTACCGTATAGGACAAGCGACCTCCCATAGGAACAATTCGTAAGGCCATTGTACAACGGGCGGCGATAATTAATGTATTTGTAACACGAACCTTATTAGGCCGGTTCCCGGGATAGTTAAGTGTGGCATTTTCGGTATGTGAATGATGTGTTCTGGGTTTTAATGGTTATGATTAATAACTTCGTGAGAGTTGTTTTGCTGTGTGCTAATGAGAGATCGCAGGAAAAACACGAAAAATAAGAAAACCGGCTCTGATTACGGCGGAGAAATGTTTCGTTTCATTTTCTAGTTAATCAAGTTTATGTTAGAACTCAAACCGATATAGCCAACATAACAATTCAAACGTACTCTCAACAATTAATCTGAACCGTACAACAACAGAAAACGATACAAAAGCTTCCGCTCCTATATTTTGCACGATATACGTTCGCACTTAAACATAAAACGGAAAAAGAATACAATAAACAAATTTATTATACTCTACGGAAAAATAAAACTAGGTAAAACCTCAGGTACGTAGAAGACAGTAGTGGTGCGCATTCAAAGGGAGGGAACGTGTATCGCGTGCGCCTGACACCGGAACCTAGCCTTTTTTCTCTGAGATCCTTTGTTGGACTTCCTTTGGCTAGAGGGAGGTCATCTGAGGGGGAGGTGAGGTCTATTGTACGAGGTCAATTTGAATATTCAAGTATGGAACACGCTTAGTAAACGATGTCAATGGCTGGCATGTGGAGTAGACTGTTTTTAGGACGCAATCCGTTGCGGCAATTAGTTTTTAATATGTGCTTATGTTTTGTACGGTCGCGTTTGGAGGGTTAACTTTTTTGGTTTTATTTTTGATTATTACTTAATTGAGAGTTTTGTTTTTCCACTTTGCTTCATGTTTTAATAATGTAGATTGAAGAAAGTTTTTTTTTTTTATTCTTTACGCTGAAAAAACACGGTTACATAAAATTTAAAAAAATCGAAAAGGTAGCATACTATTCAATAACTTTCAGACAATCTTAGTCAAACAAAAATCTAACCATTTGTAAAACTTAGCACGAATCTAATATAAACATTAAAAGTTAATAAAAACAGCTAGTGATAAAATAAAAATTATGCAGTCTATTCCCGGCGATATATTTTTACTGCAATTTTACATGCTCGGGCATTTATTTTTGGTCGACAAACTGACACTTTGGTTCGGATCCGATCGGTTTAACAATAAATAGCCGAAAATGGCCACCAATTGTCCGCCATGATGGTTTTTATTTATGCTAGACACGCCAGCGCTAATTATACACTTTTCCGTTTAAGTAAATACATACTTTTGGCGCTTATATAAACTAGATTGGTGAATAAATAAACTGGCTTTTTTTGGTACCTATTTGTATTTTTTTATTTGGAAACAGTAACAATACATGGTTATTTACCAAATAGTTTTTTTTGACAAATATAGCATAGTCAATCATAAATTCATAACCTAACACTACGTAATCATAATATATTTCAGTGAATAAGTTTATATTATGACAAATATAAAACCTTTCTCAATATGTAAAATAAAAAGAAATTATGCTTATTCTTCCCGTTGTATATTTAATATGAAACGTATATTTAACCTTTATAGCAGGGAAGCTCAACATTTTGAATAGAAACAAAATACATTCAGTATAACATTCTCGTTTACTTGTTAATCTAAGGTTATGGTTACATTTACAGTATATGTGTAAACGTTATGTAAACACGGCTGCGTATCTAAGTGATATTATACCTGAGATTAGGTTGATAACTTAATGTATGTTACTCGTATGTGGGACGCGTTTCTCTTAGATTTTAACATAATAATTGGCTGCATTATGTATGTGCTTGGCTGCTTGCGACTTCATCTTGGAGCTAGCGTCTGCTTTTCTAGTATTCATGTTTAATAAAGAAAAATGCTTTTGATGAAAATGAGACAGTTCTTTTATAAATAATCACTTCTGTTTAAACTGTAAAACAGACAAATAAATAAATAAAACTTGTTGCTTAAAAATATTACAACCACAAAATCACTTAATTTATTGATCATGAACATTATTTTACATATAAGTTTGTAAGTGTCAGGTTCAGAATGACTTTTAAATTGTAAATGCATATTTATTTGGCAATACAAGGTTATCAAGTACCCAAAACCACCTCTCTCGCTAAAAACGTCCTTAAACTAATTAAAACACACAATGATGATCTCCGAACACGTCACATAATTCAATCGACAATACGTCTTTATGCGTCCGATCATAGTTCTGCACACGAAAGGGCTTCGTTCTCGGATGAGCAATTATATTGACGACCACATCGTGGTCTGGTAGACCACGTCTAATTCAGAACCAGACATACGGACTCATTGGTCCGAATAAGATTAGAATATGTAGTGCACGTGGTACAGACTCGTCTTCAATTTCGGGTGCGAACACGGATAATATTTCTCGGTACGATTCGAGTATTGAATTAGGGGCATATAGGATTTAGGATATTATATAATATTTTGGTACATATTAGATGTTTCATATCGTCTGAGAAATTAAGGTGCGGAATGAATATTTTGTACTTAGATACATTTATGTTTGTAATCTGTAATTTCTCATGTTTATACGACTATTATTATTATTTTAAGCTACGGGTTTGCTTCGATATATCTAATGGAAGAAAAATATTACACAACATCAGAATTTCTTAAAAACAAGCCTTAGTGTTGACACTCTCTGCGTATACATTTGTACAGTCCATTAGCAAAAAAGCTCGAAAATTCTTTCTTAAAATAAACAAAATCTAATTCTCATTTTTATTCTACAGCTCGGGAACACACGTCACACCATGTAACAAGATTAAGGCACTCGAGACATCTAGACGGGTACCTGCCAATACACAGCTCTTCCGTGAGTATACAGCTTTATAAAAACCCATCATATAAGGATTCATTTATCACCATCACTACCCTGCCCCCAAAAGCTTAATCCCCTTAGATTTTCGTGTTATTTTTACGCTTCTTTATTTAAATATTGATTATTATAATAATCCTAGATGTTTTGCATGACTATAATATTTAAATGTAAGTAATAATTATTATGTACGAATGCAAATACTACAATGACATGCTTAAAGCACTCATGGAATAACGTAAGTGAATTTCATTTGAATTAAAACCACTTCTCATAATAATTTTCATAATATTTTAATCCAAAATAAGCGTTTCCCGGAAAATATACAGGTATTTAATTATTATATTATATTGTGTATTTATTTGAATTATTTGTAGTATTTATTTTTTGTTTTTATTGGAGACTACTTTTCATTTTGATTTACACTGCGAGATAACATTACTGGAAAAAATAATTTACTTAATTAATGCCAAAATAATTTATATTTTGGTCTTGCACTGTTTATATATTTTTTTTGTAGTTTTTTTAATCGTTTAGAATGATAATTAAAATAATGTTTTATGTCATTGCATGTTGACTTACAAAGTTGTTAATTTAATTTGTTCATAATTAGATTTTGAGAAAGCTTTGATAAATGAGTTTTTTTAACTTAATTGTATGTTCGCGTGATTAGTCATTTTTTTAAGTGGACAGCATGCAATGCAAGATAATTAATGTCCAAAAACTTTACTTTTTGTTTTATCCTCGCCCATATCTTACAGAACGATTTATCATATTTTCTAAAGTTATGTCAAAGTTATTATGTTTTTTTTTTTTATAACAACTTCTTAAGCTAGACAATAACTCAAGTTTATGTCCCACTTATTCAAACTTACTAACGAAGTTGTACAAACTAATTACACAAGTTAGATTTAATCACCAACTAGAGAAAGATAGAAAATAAATACTTGATGACGTCGATCATCAATTAACTTGCTAGTTCAAAGTTTGATGAAAATACTGTCACATCACTAGCAGCTGACAAAGTTAAATAGACAACTGTCAGTAATGTGTGACGTCATGACAGATTTGAACGACAAACACAGGACCTGTCCGACCTTTCCATTCCACACAGCATTATATTGTCTCGATCCGATAATTTCTGGATACCATGTTATTTATCTTCTTACTTCTGTAAGGACTGGGCGAGTCCATTATTTTGTAGATGTGTATGTAGCTCTTAATTGACGTAGAGGCATGGCCTAACGCGGTTTCAGTTTGTACCAGCGACGATGCCAAAACTCGCGGTAAAGGATAACCACAAGCCGCTGTTCACCGACTGCCTGAACTACAAGCCGACTGTGAAGGAAGAGGAGCCTATTGGGACCTCTGTGTTCACTGTAAGTATCTCATTTATTTCTATATTTTTAACGTTCAAGAACTTGAACCGTGGAGAGAATCAGTTTTAGATTTTCTACTAAGAGTAATTTTGACATATTTCGGTTTCTAAGTTTATCTTGCACATCATTGACATCGTGAGGGAAAAATGTAGCGTTTGCCCTTATTTTTTGTTACCTTTTATTTGGTTGGCAAGAACTATTCTAGGGACAAAACTTGGATGAGACAAAATGTATGTTTTTCAGGTGATTTTGTATAAAACGCATGGCTAACGCCCGTGCTTGCACTCCGGCTATATTGCCGTCAATCTGTTCAAGCAGCAATACAAAAACTTGTATAGATTTTGCTGATATTTTAAAAATAGATCGATAATCATAGATCTTTGATCTAATAACACCAGTTATTAGATCATACAACGTGTAATTGATATAACTGAAACACTCAAAAGGGATCATTGTAAATTTTTTTAAATCTACTATGAGGAATCTCTTTGTGGAAGCGAGCTTCACCCAGAATCCTCAACCACAGAGGAACTGGCTATCTTACCTCTAGCTGCCGAAGCACAACAATGCTGTTAACATTTTTGTTATGGCGACTGACTTAGATAAGATGGTGGTAGCTAGCCATGCGGACGTAGAACAAGCCCTAACACCAACAAAACCGAACAGAAAATTGGGACCAACCCTGAAGTCGCGAGAAAATAATCAACTGTTCCATACGTACGCGTATTTCGAAATGAAGGGGACGCCTGTTGTTTTTTTGCTATTTCTGTTTGATCCAGGTAAGACTTCAACAAGGACCCACCCTTAAGAGGTTTTCAGATATTTACACCTTGTATATGATCTAATAACACCATATATCTATGATAACCGATCTATTTTTACCGTGAAATATGTGGTAATGTTTTCAGAGAATGTTCAAGTACTATAGAAAAGGCAATATCGTTGTCCCAAAAATGGTTGAAAAGAGCAGTTGAGAGTAAATAAAAGAGGTCTATATTGAAAGGGTAAACAGGCTTATTGATAGATAAAATTAAGGATGATTGAAATGATATAATAAATAACGAGGAACGTCTATGGGAGTATCTTGGGAATATATCTAAAAATACAAGATTCCTCATAGTGACTTAACATTCTAAGGATTGAGGAAAAAATACTGTTTATCCGTTTGTGAAAACGTCTTCCGATTTCGTTTGATCAATCACTTAATATTTTATGCGTCAAACGTGTAGCTTGTACGAAAATATTAGCTTCTTATATTTCTTCGTGAATATATTTTATTTAACAGTTTATCATGCCTACTCTTCGTAGGTTTCGGAAGGTGTGAAGTATTTTTATTTCATTGTTTGGTTCGAGATAAATAGCAATTTCCATCATATTATTATCCTCTCGCAAAATTCTGGGTTCCAATCCCGGTTTGGGCAAATAAAGAACCGATTCATTATTTTTTATCTTATTATTAATGCGGTAAACCAGTTGATTTGACCAAATATGGTCCCTTGAGGAACTCTACACAATTGCTCATCGCAAACTCTTTGAAGACGTATCAGTAAATATACAATATTAACATTATCTATAATTCTAGGTACATGCAGAAGACCGGGATCCTCCCGAAATGGGAGGGACGGTAACATATAAGTTCGTCTCCACTCCTGGGGAGAAGGAGAGGTTCCACGTTGACCCTGAGACAGGGGCTATCACTACAGCTGATGTAAGTAAAAGAACTTTCTCATAAAATACATGTTATATTTATAAATCACCAGAACTAGGCAGTTGGTCTGGCAAATTAATGTGAAGGGTTATGAACCGTATGATAGAATGTGGGGATGCCTTTACCCTGATATGGATTAGGATCAGTCTGATCATGATACTCTTGATAAAAAAAGTGTATAGAGTTTCTGATTTAAGTACTTAAGAAAGGAAGAAATAAACTGCAACAACATGTGCATAATTTAATGTCTAAAATTAATGAATAATGTTGTACCCTTGTTATGAATATTGTTTTATTAATGGTCATATTTTGAAAGCCAATCTTATTGGAGAAGAGGTAGGTGCACAAAAAACCGATGAACTTCAAACTATCTCTGATACTAATAACGATTAAATAACACAGACATTCGACCACGATGAACCGTCCAGAGAAAAAGAAGCTTACATAACAGTCCGAGCCAGTGACAACGGTCAACCACAGCTCGACGATGCATGTACCATCAAAATTATTATAGAAGACGTCAATGACAACCCACCTGTGTTCGATAAAGTTGTAAGTATAGACACAATAATTATTCCTACTATCAGTCTAAAATAAAAATGTTTTTTATTCCAAAGTATAGGATTTTGAACTTAGTGCTCATATACACGAGCTTAGTGCCCATATACACGAGCTTAGTGCTCATATAAACGAGCTTAGCGCTCATATACACGAGCTTAGTGCTCATATACACGATCTTAGTGCTGATATACACGAGCTTAGTGCTCATATACGCGAGCTTAGTGCTCATATACACGAGCTTAGTGCTCATATAGCGGCACGCTGCCGGCACGGCAGAGATTGCCCATGGTACCTGCGCCTGTCGACTCGTCGACGGATGCAGTTGCCTCTGTCGTTGGCAATGTGCCGCTGTTGTATAAGAGCACTAACATTTTCTCCTTCTTGATGTAAATTAAAATCTCGTGGATTGTAATTTTGAACGAAGTGTGTTCAAAACTTCTGTAGCATTATATACATACTTTGTTTTTTTAAATTTTCTGTAATTATATTTGCCGTGTTGTCTATTGTGACTTATATTTATAACATTGCCAAGCTTTCTTAATGGATTCCTAATGAAGTCTTCCCCAATACTTTGGCGTGTACCGTTAGCTCCAACTTGCAGCTGATAATTTTCTCCTAATTGTAACTAATTAAGTGTTCGTTCATTAGCCTCAAACCGTGGCGCAGACTATATTAACGCTTGCCTGTTTTTCCAAGGTCTTCCGTGGAGATGTTTGGAAGGTTTGTCCTAATGAGTGAATTTCACAAAACAGAGAGAGTTACCGCACAAAAATGAAATAAAATTGCAATTATAACTTGTATAATATGTATATTTGTTCGATTGTTACCATTGCTATTCATAGTAATGTACGGATGGGCGATATTAGGAGTAAGTGATACAACGAATGCTGTTGCTATACTGCCCTTTATTATAAAAGAACACAAGTTTATATGGTTACATTGACATCTCCCTCTCATCTCCTCCCTAAAACTAAAATAAAATAAAAGTTTACTTTTATTTTATTGCATGGATACAATATAAGCACAAATTAAACATTGATACTCTTAGGCTAACACGTATAAAATATAGTTATAACATAATCGTAGTACATATGTTCGTTATGTTTGGTATACAAAGTTATACAATAATAAGTGGTTACATACTTATAATAACAATCAATCCCTGAGTACCTATGAGCGCCCAGCTGGCGCTTATTATTCGTCTCCGTTTTCTGCTGACCTGTATAATAGCTATTGTTAAGTGCTTATAGCATTGGTAATTAATTGTCTTATTGTTTTTATCTTAAACATGATACGGTTTCGTTCTGTTTTTGTGAATAATGTCGGGTTTTCCCTTATAATTGACCTCAACATTTGGTGACAAATCTCTAATCACCTTGTAAGGTCCAGAATATAATTGTTGAAGTTTATTGCCAGTTTCATTTTTAATTAAAACTTGATCGTTTGGCTTGTAGCGTATTGGATTTACATGCTGGTCGTATCTACTTTTTCTGCCTATTTTATTGGCTATCAAATTTTCCCGCGCTTCGGTTTGAGAAACCTGTAGGCGGTACTTAAGTTCAAGCGGGTAACTGTCGTAATTATATAGAGGCTCTACACACTTTTCCAAATTATTGGGCAAGTTACACTTTCTACCGTATACGAGTTCGAATGGTGTAAATTTTGTTGACGAGTGAACTGTCGTATTATAAGCAAAGCACCAGAATGGTAACCAAGTACTCCATAATTCGGGTTTTCCTTCTGCTTGGATTCGCAAAAATGCACCTAGATTTTTATGCGAGTTCTCTAGCGCTCCGATGCTTTGGTGATGATACGCAGTTGAGTTTAACTTTTTAATATGTAGTAATTCACAAACCTGTGTCACGGTCTCGGACATGAACTCTGTGGGTAAATATTCACAAAATAGAATAGTGACCACGCTAAGTCCCAGTACGAGATTGGTCTCGTTACAATACATTGCGACACCCGTTTTGGTCAAAGAAATGTAAACATAGGTACGCTGCTAGCGTTTACGCTGTCACGGTCGCCATGTACGGATGGGCGATATTAGGAGTAAGTGATACAACGAATGCTGTTGCTATACTGCCCTTTATTATAAAAGAACACAAGTTTATATGGTTACATTGACATCTCCCTCTCAGTAAAGTTAACTTTGTACTTTTTCCAGCCATGGTACCAATCGAAATCAAGAACTTTTTTTTGAAATATATTCTATTTCTCTACTTGCATGTTGCTGCATGTGTGAATTAGAACCATAAGCCGCCGCTCAAGGCGTTGTTGGTAATAATATTTTATGTGTTTCGTGTGTTTCAATACACTTTCTTTGCACATTTGGTAGTTGGTGTGTTTTCTTTAGCTAGGCTGCTCTTTCCCCCTAGGCGCATTTTATCACACGGCACGATTATAATTATTTTGGAAAAAACTTTCTCTAAGCTTTGGGCATGCTTCGCGTAGAACATGTCTAAATAGGTATCTATTTCGATGCTATCTATACTGTGTGAAATATTACTTATCTTCTTAATCTGTTAAGGTTTCTTTGAAGGACGGAACGCGAATGTTACCCCAAGTCAATACGGCAACAAATTCTATTGTACCAGACATGAAGTTCTCCAAAGTCCCAAGATTTTTCTTGTGAAAATGTAGCCAAATTAACTTGATTTTATGTATACAGTCGTATTCGGAGTCGGTCCCACAAGACTTGGCGAGCGGGAGGGAAGTGATGAGGATATCTGCGACGGACATAGACGATGGCAACAATTCCATTGTCCATTACAGTCTGGATTCCAATTCGCCGGACCAAGCATATTTTTATATAGACCCAGACAACGGAGTCATATTTTTGAACAAGACTATTGATGTAAGTATTCCTTTTGTGTTATTTTACCTTGAGTTATGTTCTTCACCGTTAGTTAATTTCATTAACATTTTAAAAGTGACAATAATAAAACTTTTAATGAGAATAAGGACAAGAAAATTTCCCAGAAGTCGGCTTTTAGATGTTATAGTATAATTTCTAAGAAAGGAATCTAAAAAATGTCTTTCATGTTAAAGTTCTTTATCGCTAACTTCATAATGTTTTATTAAGCAACTTCTAAAACATAATCTTATCGCCAACACAAGCCATTACATAAATACGTTTACTTTTCCTTTTATAAACTTCTGCGACACGACACGTGGCACTAATTAATTTGTTTTCTTTGAAACAGAAAGCGCCAGGATATAAGTTTAAGCTGAGTGCGATAGTGATAGATATGGGTAACCCGCCCCAGCAAAGTTCCATAACTTTAGACATCCAAGTTGTGGAGTCGAACAAGAAGAGTCCATCGTTTATTGAGGTACCAGATGAGCCGATTAGATTAAAAGAAAATTACTCGGATTTCAATACGCCGATTGCTACTGTGAGGGCTATGTGAGTATTGTTTTTTTTGTTGTTTTGTATTATTTATGCGTGATGACATTAGGGCAATGGACAGGGTTATAACTTGGAGTTTCCCTACGTGATCGAATCAAAAATGAAGAGATCCGCTGGAGATCCAAGGTAACCGACATAGCCCGAAAAATTGCCAAACTTAGTGGCAGTGGGCACCCTTGCTCGTAGAACAGATGGCAAATCGTGTACTGGAGGACGTAGCGTTGGTAGGCCTCCCACAAGCTGGACCGATGACCTTGTGAAGGCCACAGGAGTCCGCTGGATGCGAGAAGCATAGAACCTGTCGAAGTAGCGGGGCTTGGGGGAGGACTATGTCCAGCGGTGGACGTCTTTTGGCTGAAATAATGATGATGATGTATATATGTGTGTAGGCCCATATGCAGCAGTGAACGTCTTTCGGCTGAGATGACCACGATAAAGATGATGTGGCGAGGTTTTTGAGTTAAATGTAGCAAGCTTCTCTTTTCCTGTGGGTATCGTAAAAGGAGATAGGTAACACGATTTAGGCAATAGAATGATAGCACGACGATGAGAGTTTTTCAGGTTTATTGGATAATAGATGGAACTTAATCTCAATATTCAATACAATATGAAGTCAAAGACTTTGCTCCATTTTTGACCATGGTCTTACTTAAGAAATCCCGAATCTTCAAACAATCTAGACTAAAAGTAATTCAGAACTTAGGTTTTCGTTCTCTCTTAGTTTAATAATTTTTGCTAATGTCAGTTTGATTGTTGTTTAAACTTTGGTAAAGTTTTTAATGTCCTCGTTTCACAAAGTTGCAGTCGTCTGAGTGGCGGCCAGTGTTGCGATACCTTGGTTTAATCTTACATTAATATTGCTATAAGATTAATTTTACTCGCATTTACTGATTTAAGATCTTATGAGGACTTAACGACTTACTTGTCGTGCGTAATTGTTTGATAAACATAAGTATACTATGTTTCTATGAAACAGAACGGGAACTAGTAAGATAAAACATATGGGATAAGGGATGCACAGGAAGATTACAGAAACGTAATAATAAGCTATGTATAATATATAACGGAGTTGTTCCGGTCGAGATTAAAAACCTCCATCCGTAAAATGGATGATTCAATATTTCTATTTTGATCATTTTTGTTGTCATCTTGTTCCAATTTTTGGGAGCATCCATTTTTGGTATGTTTTCCAAGAATTTAGGACATGAAAATATACAAAGGTTCTTATTGTCTTTTTATTTCATAGTTCTAACATCCCCGAGGAAAAGAAACTCCAGTTCGAGCTGGTCCAGGGTCAGACTGAACAGACTAACAAATGGCATACGTTCGTGCTGGAGCCAGAAGCAGATTCCGCGTACATCAAGCTTGGAAACCACCTGGATTTCGAGAAGATCACCGATTATACACTCACTGTTAGGATACAGGTAATAAAAATATTTGAATCTCGCTGAATATTTAGTAAAAGTTAAATGAATTTAATATCGGACGAAATAATCCACTGAAAATATTTTTGGGGTTTATGGAATTGGCAATATAATCAATGTTTCACGGAGTAAAAAACAGATATCGGACCTATTTTTGTTTTTACTTAAACCCACATAGTGATATTTCGAATACCAATTTGTAGTACACACAGCTACATATCAAGCTACACATTTCCAGTATAAGCTGACCTCTCATTGTACGGAAATCCTATACAATACGAGATCAGCTTATACTGGAAATTATAGCTTGATATGTAGCCGTGTGTACTAACAAGCAAAAGACCGCCCTATGTAAAATTTCCTCGTTTATATCTGTAATCTTTATGATGTACATAACTATCTATCTATCTAACATTAATTTTATAGTTACTATAAAATTAAAATACACATCATCACTCAATTTCCTTTATTACTGAACTAAAACAGCCCTACTCTAAAGCAAACCAAAACTTCAGATTACTTACCTACAAATAAACAAAAACAACTGAATAACCAAATTCTGTTTCCACAGAACAACTACAAACTAGCAGCTGAAACGATAATACAAATCGAAGTTGAAGATGTTAACGATAACATACCTATATTCAGTGAAATCCGTTCAGGTAGTGTACTGGAAAATGAGAACCCTGGTACTCCTGTCATGCAGGTCAGAGCATTCGACGCCGATGGGACCTCGGCTAACAACCAAATTTCCTATGAACTTGGTGATGCGTCAGATCCTTTTGCCATCGACAGTTTAACTGGCAACATCACAACTTTAAAAATGTTTGACAGAGAAGAAAGAAGTTTCTACAACATCAAGATTATAGCCACAGATAATTCAGAGTCAGCTTTGATTCCTGGTAAACATAATGCTGGCCAGCAAGTGTTTTTGATAGAGATTGCTGATAAGAATGATAATCCTCCCCATTTTACTCAAGATACGTATGTTGCTGAGTCTATTGCTGAGAATGCTAATATAAATGAGCTGGTTACTGTTGTCAATGCCTTGGATATTGATACAGGTAATATTTTGGATAGTTTTTTTAATATTATTACGAACTTTAGAAACAGGTGTCAGGAAAATCGACTGTTTAAAAAAAAAAATCGACGAAAACTTGAACGAGTGGTTTCTAAAATCATGTACTGAAGTCATGGTAACAGTTTGCCCGTCATTTTTCCCTACATCCTGTATTTTTTCGCGAAAGTCATAGCGAAAAAGAATTTATTAAAAATAATAACACAGAGAAAAAATGTCGCAACTGTATGTGATTGAAATCGCTGTAGGCAAAAAAAAGGCAATGTATTTTTAATATATTAGTTCATGTAAAAAATTCTTGGAATACGGGATTGAACGCAAAAGCTTTTGTTTCTTTCTTTATATCTAGTTTCATTTGTTTATTATTTAGTTTTATTGAAGTTTTATTTTTATTGGGACATCGGTGTATCATATAACAAAGACTGAATATTTCAATTACAAGCCTGAGATGCCTTTGTTTTCAGTCATTTATTTTTTTATTGTTTTTATTTGCTCATTTTAAAGTAACATTCCATTTGTAATATTAAACGTTTTCCAATGAATTATTGTATAACAAATGAAATTCTAAATCCAATGAGATTCTCAGAAAAACTAATGATTAAAGTACTTAAGTACTTTTTTTATACTCAGACAATGATTTAAAATGTTATTTATATAGCCTAAAGTAATCCATACTATATTATAAATGCGAAGGTAACTCTGTCAGTCTGTGTGTTACCTTGTCATCCGATCATTATGAAATGTGGCAGATAGGTAGCCTGGGACCTGCAGAAGGAAATATGCTATTTTCATCCTGGATATTTGTATAAAAAACTAGCTACTGCCCGCCGCTTCGCCCGCGTGGACTCTAATTGCTTTTCTAAAATAAAAGTAGCCTCAGTTACTTCTTGTAATATAATCTATCTACCAGTAAAAGTCCCGTCAAAATCGCCGTTTCGGAGATTAGCCGGAACAAACAGACAGACAAAAATTTAATTATTGTTTTTTTCTTACAAGTACCGTATAAACTTTCATATGCATTTAGTAACAACCTGTTATTTTTACATTACAAACATACACTTCAATTTTATTTATTTGTGTAGATGTACTGACGATATATTGATGAAATAAAAAAATATACGCAAACGAAGTCGTGGGCTACATACATACATAATATGTATATATTAGTATTCTAATAAATTGCTAATTTTCTCAATTTTATTTCAACAGCATCCGTGGTAACCTACAGCATAGTCGCTGGCAACACATACGATGCTTTCGTCATCAGGAACTTCACTGGTGAGATCCGCGTCAACAGTGAGCTGGACTATGAAAACATCACCAGTTACAGCCTAGATGTCAGGGCTTTCGACGGCATCTACGAGGATTATGCTAAAGTCATCATCAATATTGAGAATTTGAACGATAATCCGCCTGTGTTTTTGGCTAATTATACCAAGACTATTGAGGAAGAGAAGCTGTATGAAGGGTGTATTGTTAAGGTATGTTGAATATAACTTTTAATGAAAATACAGGAAAAACAACAGCTGCATTCTGGTTTTTTTTTCTTACATTTTGAACTTGACGCTTACAGTCGATGGCCGATTATACGTTTGGTGTGAACGCGTCCTAAAATGACAATGTTAATTCGGGATTTCTCCGGAGTTATCTATTTGAACTTCATGTCAATTATTTATCAAATAGAGCTTACCATTTTTTAAATAAATTGTTAATTTTCATTGAAATATATTCATAGGTGATGAAAAAAACCGGTACATACGTTTCTTTAGTTAAAAGAAGCTGTTGAAAGTAATAATTAAATGTTTGGTTTGATTATTATTTGATTGATACTCTATCTTCTTGGCAGTTCTCACAGCAAAAAAAAATCGCTACAAATTGGAGCACTGTAACACACCACTAATACTCTTTCCATTCCAACAGGTGGAAGCCTACGACCCTGACATCAAAGACAGGAACGCTCCCCAAAACATCGTCTACTCCTTAGTCAAGCATGAACAAAAAGAGTACCTTCAGATTGACAATGATGGCTGTCTCCGACTCACCAAACCCTTGGACCGGGACCAGCCGCTAGGGTTCACAAGATGGCAGATCTTGATCATGGCTGCTGATCATGGGGGAAGGTTGGGATCTGACAGCTTGAGGTCTACGACCGAAGTTATCTTGGAGCTCACTGATATCAACGACAATGCGCCGTTTTTGACTAATGTAAGTACTCTTCCTCCCTTACTAATAAACGTATTTTATCAGGTGAATAGTTACACACCGATTTCTCTCTTTCAGTCGTCAGTAATTTGACGTTCGAAAGAAGAAGACAAAGCGTTGTGTAACTATACAGACCGTATACAACGTTTATTAGTAAGGAGGTTATTGATTAAAATTCGAAGTTTTTGTCGGAATATTTACTTGGTTTCTAGATTCAAATAGGATTAATTGATATTCAAATTGCCGCTTGGATCTTATAGTTAATAGAGATTTTATTTTAATGTTTTTCAACTTATCTCACAGTTTAATGGAGGATCCGAAAACGTACTACCAAAATTCAATCATATTTCCGCCTCTTATCAGCTTTCCTGTGTCCTAGGAATTATAAATAAGAACAACATAATTATCTGGCGCTGAGTTGCATGCCGATGCATGCTGCTCAGCCAGAAAAAATCTGAAAATTCCAATAATATTGTCATAAAAATAGTTTAAGAAAAGAAATAAGGTAAAAAACGGTCGAAACGACCCTGTAAATAAAACATAATGGTCTACCAACATATTTCATTACGCCTACCCTCAACTATGATAGTAAGATTGATGGCTCTGTTGATAGAGTGTGCATAGACAAGTAGAGGAGCCGACTATCCATCACACTAGACGTTGAAACAATACTTATTAATGCTTAGAGGACTTGGCTTGTTTACCCTTCGATATTTACTTTGAATTTATCGACTAAATATCGATATTTTTAGCAGTTGATGACGAAGGAAAATAATTTTTGTATTTTGTTTATTTACTTTACTTATGAAGAAGAGATAAGCCATGTTTCGCAATCGAAATTTGGAAGTTTCTTTCATTAATACAAACAATCTGCCTCCTAGCCTTTTTTCTATCTTGGGGTCGGCTTCCAGTCTAACCGGTTACAGCTGAATACCAATATTTTACATGGATCGACTGAGTATCTGACCTCCACAACCCAGTTAGTGGGTAATACGATACTCCTTGGTAAGACTGTCAAAGGCTGAGAAAGGTTGTCAGACTTTCGGGCTTCTGACGACCCGTAACGACTGTCAAAGATCCACGAATGACAGCCGGGACCAACGGCTTACCGTGTTTTCGTTGTGAAGGAATCTCGATATGTAAAGATGGTCTCATGGATCCATCCACGAACCAACCCCGGCAAGCGTAGCTTAACCTGATGGATTGACCCGGGCTGCTGTTATTACTTAGCCTTCCTCCTTTAATTAATACATTGAAGGTAGATAATGATGCCAATTTCATCATCATTCTCCTGCTCTAATCCCAATTCCTCTGGGGTCTGCGCAACATGTCTTTTTCTTCAATATTTCTATTAGTCGTCATCTCCGTAGTCCCCCCGTTCTAGCCATATCATCTTTCACACAGTCCATCCAAGCCATCCTTGAAATCAATCTTCTGTCTATGGTTTTTGAAACTTAACAAATCTGGTGGTTTTGTTTAGTTGGCTAGCTCTATGTAAAATACTGGTATTAAGCTGTATCCGGTTTGTATTGATAAACAATAACATTTCATTTAATTTCTAAATAGGGTATCGGAATCACTTTCACACGTTATATAAAAAAATATGTTAAGCTAGATTAGGTAGGGTTTCCTATCAGACTACCCTGAGAAAGGAGGCTGAAACATACTCTGAGGCCGCAGACTCGTTAAGAGTCCAGACATAATCTTCGTCAGGCCATATGCGGACCATGCAGTCTACAATGCGAGCCTGTGTCTGAAATGGTCTTTTGAAAAAAATACCTCATAGATTTGAGTGGACCTGTCCAGTCAGTGGAAGCATTTGTCAGTAATCGTGGAGCTCAGCTCAGGACTTAAGGAGCTCAACGTGGAAGCCGACCCTAACACAATTGGGAACAGACTAGACAGACGATTAGTTCGTCGAGTTAGTTACACTCGAACTAGTTTAGAAGAAGTTCTTATTTAATTTAATAGATGGCGCTGTGGACCTATTCTTCGAAACGGTAATTATAATGTTTAGTGCTAGTAAAGTGTGAAACACGCTCATATGATGCGAAACAAAGTGAGAATATTAAAGGGAAACAATTGAAGTTGTTTAAGTGGTATATTGAATGATACATTTTGCGGTTTACTACGAGCGAGGTACTTACGGATACAAAGAGACTATTTTATGAGTCATAATAATTTATAAGCATGAAATATATTGAAAGCATTTACATAGAAAATTCCCTACAGAGGCAAAGCATAAGTAGTAAGCTATAAAGGAGATTCAATTATACAGGGTGACTTTGAGTCATTGGATCTTTTAGGCGAATTAATGAACAACTTTTTACTATAGACCTAACTCTGAAATAGCGAAAAACTAAGAAACTCAAAGAATCCAACAAACCAACTTTTGGTTCCAAGAAACTTTATTGTTTCTGGGGCATATGCCCTTGAAACTTACAGCTTTGTCCTTAAGGTCGAAAATCAATCATAGAAGTTTTGTACATACCTTTTGGTGTAGGTTTTTGCACGCTATTGGACCGGTCGGCCACAAAATATCCATTTATGTTGTCCATATAAAGAACAAACTTTACAACCACAGCTTA
Organism: Eupsilia transversa; assembly: GCA_914767815.1. NCBI lineage: Eukaryota > Metazoa > Arthropoda > Insecta > Lepidoptera > Noctuidae > Eupsilia > Eupsilia transversa. Next base: position 5,114,855 of record OU611893.1, on the reverse strand, counting down.
ATACTCTCCCAATAATTAAAACTACAAAACCTATAACACTCTAAGCTCTTTTAAACTCAAACAGACGTGCAATTTACCTTTATAGCGCTTACTACATTTTATAGTCCATTTTAAAAGATATTGCTATTGATTTTATAGTGAGCCATCAGCGTTAAATGTTAGCAAACATTAGTATAAAGTCTTGGCGACGATAAAAGTTCTGGATTTCTAAAGTGTTTAAGTAGATAGATATATTATATGGATAGTGTTTTGGTTAATTTTGCTACGGGTCATGAAACTTTCTGAGTGTGGAAGCGCAGAATTGCAGTGGTGAGACTGCAGTTTTTTTCTAAACTAAGTAATATTATAATAAGGAGAAAAGATGTGAGTTTTTTTAAGTTTATTTGTTACGCTTTCACGGCTAAACAGCTGAACCGATGAAATTTGGTATGGGGATACTTTGAACCCTATGAAAAGACATAGACTTTTTTTTTAAACAAAATACATGCTTAGAAATTTATATTAGACATTTTCTTGCTATGCTTATTTCACTATTATATGTACCTATTGATCGATGATACCACATTCTTTAATTAAAAAAACGAAAACAAAATAAAAGGTAGTCTTAATTTTGACTATAATTTTAGTGATGCTACATTTTCGACATTTTCTTCAGACTTTTATTAAAAACAGTTGAATAATGACTACCATTACAGTCGAACAAAACGTCGAATTTTCATCTATTTTCTTACCGTTCAACAATTACTATCGTAAGATTTATCTTCACATAAATCTTCTTCGTTTGAGCTAGATTCCTTAGGAAATGTGTTTGTTTAGGACGAAGTAACGTTTGTTTAGGCTTAGTATATGATTAATATCGCGTTGCCCGGGGCCGAGGGAAACAGTCATTCGTATATCAAGCTTGCTAGCAACGTACGTTGATTTTGTTTATATTATGATGTTATGCTACGGACTGAACTTTAATGTAATTTAGTAGAAGGGGACTGAACGGTGTTGGACCTAGGACAAGATATTCTATATTAATTTTGAAACACGATTATTCATTATAAATCATAACCTTTTTTACGCGATTACGACGTTGGTCCCATCGAGAAAGTTGTTCAGTTTGATAGTCTGTACCCTATACCCTGTATAAATATTTATACCTTAAAACAGATTGGATGGTGCTCATCTCCATTAATTTTACCTATTACAATTCCATGCATCCGATTCTGCAATCTCCAGCCATATTCCATAATAATATCAAAGCTTTCACGACCGTTGAATTAAGCAATTGTAACCCCGCAGTTAGAACCCACCATTTCATAGTCCCGAAACGCCTAAAATATCCATATTCTGAAACCGGAGCCTATTTGAAATTCGGCCATCCGGCCCGGCTGATCGGCCTCGAATGCCGGAATCTGCCGGATTAAGTGCGAATGTTATCTGGAAACGCAGAAATCGTTTGCTCAAAGAATCGTGGCATGTCAGCGTTTATTCATTTTGCGATAATGTCACCTTACTAAGCATAATCTATGGCTAAGAGAGAATATCGGGTGATTTTTGTGTCTCTTTTGTGACTTTATACAATGGAGTATCTGTGGAGATTACTCTGCTTAATTTGGGGGAAATTTTAGTTGGATGGTTTAACGTTTTGTCCACGTTCTTGGGCAAAGATAGAGCGTAATATGAATTAAAATTCTTGCCAAAATAGGTAAGCTAGGTAAATACTGTGATTGTTTGATCAAATTAGTTTTTGACAAGTTAACAGACTGGCATAACAACGAAACTTGAGTACCTACCCGTATGCCCGATTAAAGGCAGACAAGCGCGATGCGAAACCGGTAGAACAATTTCTGTGAAGTTTTCATAGAAATAGTTCCACTAAAATCGCGTCGCACCGTCGCGTCGCGCTGTCCCTATTTCTAAACTGCCGGGCCAACCCTAATAACGGTCCACTCTGGCAAAAAGCCAACTAAAAGACAATAATAAAGACCAAAACAAAAGCACATCCGTACCCACGCACCCTCAAAATTTCAATTAGGTATCTCTTAAAGCGGCTAAGAATTCACGAAATTCACATTTTTATTTTCATTTCATACAAAAAGAAAAAACCTTTTCCATATTGCCAATAAATCAGGTACAGTGAAGGTACCTTCGCAAACGGCCCGTTACATTATATTATGTAAATTTCTCACATTATTCTGCCCTGTGTGTTTGTATGTCTGTCACCGCAAATCCTCTTGACGGAGGTAAGAATATGGAGCTTATGATCCTGTGGACATAAGGCTATTTTTGTTTAGAGGTGTCTATGGACAGATTTTAGATTGAATTTATGGACGTTGGTGATAGAGATGTTGTGTGATGATGCAATTTTCTTCATTTTGCAAATGGTACGATAGTACTCAAGTACAAATATAATAAATTTGGTATGCAACAAACTTACGATGCTTTCTGTACAAGACAAAGGCTATGTGCAGCCATAAAAGGATTGAAATTATATGTGTATCGATAAGATTTAGTTACTTTATCAAGAAAATGAAATTGAGTACAAAGATTTAAACTTTCGTAAATTAATTTTCTTTGGATAAGGACTCAATAAAACTGAATTGAATTCAATTATGGCCAAAGTTTTTGTGACTTATAATATCATTTACACTTTAAAAATACTTTTAAATTGAATTGTAAATGGATTTTGTAAAGCTTTAGTAGTTAAACCAGGTTGAATTTGATTAATCATGTTGGTACGCTTTTTTGTAATTTATCTCAAAATAATTGATTTAAAAACACATAGAAGAGATAGAATCTCAAAAATACCCAGCTTCTATTTAAACCATCCTATCGATACCTAGTTTTCACCAAATTATATACGAATAATAAAACTGAAGACTTTTTTATGTTTGTTTGAACGCGCTAATCTCTGGAACTCCCAGTCATATTTGAAAAAAAATGCATGCATTTTATAGCCCATTTTTTGAGGCAGGTTATAAGCTATTTAATATCCACAACAACCCTAAGCAGCCGAGTAAAAATAAAAAAAGTCAGAAAGACTGCTAAACGAAAACAAAGTAATAGCGCGGGCGGACGTTGCGATGCAACGGCATGGGAACAAGAAATTTGACGCAGACGTAGTCGCGGGCTTATTTTAGATTTCTAGTATTTCATATCAGAAGGCTCAGTCCAAAACTTCCCATACTACAAAAAAACACAGTGGTCCTTTAAACCTTAACAAAAAAAAAACTACTTATCCTGCGGCACGTCCCAATTCATTTCGAAATCCTACAACCGAAATAAAAAAGCAAAACGTATCACTTTTTGCTCCTTTTCCCTCATTTTACTTAAAGGTACATTTCACTCCACACATCGACCCAGTTGTCAATTTTTTATGCAAATCTTCTACCTATGGGCGCTCAATTTCTTATTTTGGGGAGCGATCCTTTGGTTCTGTGTTACGAGTAGGGTAGGCTTAATTTTCATTCCGTAGAGCTGAATGGTCCTCTGGAGAGCTTTGGGCGAATAGCAAGATGGTCATGTGACGGGGACGTGTTGGTATGTCCGTGAAAAGAGGTTTTATTTCGATTTAGATCGTGTGTTTAGGAGTAAGTATAAGTGTTAGAAGGCTTATGAGGGTTAGTAGATTGTTCTGATATAAGGCTGCGAAGCACTACCAAAATGTAATTAGGGTTTAATTTAACATAGCATAACATCACGCCTGTATTACCCGATGGGTTAGGCAGACGTGTACCTGTAGTACACCCACATTTCGCCAGTTATGTTTAAGTTCCATGTAATAGGGGCGAGCTCATTGCCATCAACCGGGCACAAATCCAAACTCCGGGCTGCTGTTCAAATTATGTTTACCACAAATATTATTGAGTACCTAGTTGTGCAGACCCAAATAACATATTTTAGAAAGATTGGTATTTAAATCTACATTGGAATCACCACGTTACCAACCGATTTAGCTCGAAAAATATAGTTTGCTCATAATACAAGCATTTTTCGGCCAAAAACCTGAAATGGTGGACCGATATTCATAATATTACTATTTATATTTCCCCAGTAAAGCTGCGTACTAAGTTGCCTTGTATTTTGAAGTACCTTTTCGGTATTTTGGTATTACAGCCAGTTTCCTATAGTACAATATCTTAAGCCGTAAGGAATAATGTAAGAAAATTTATTCCGCTGTTTAATATTCGCTGGGTTCATTGGGATATCGGAAGTATTTTTTGCCATATTATGCATAAATACATATCGAATAGGCGTGTGATAAGACCAAAGTTATATGGAAGGTAATGCTAATTTTTTTTTTCCTTTTATTTTTTGCATATTTTTAATTAATCAAAAATGTTATGCGGCTGAAATGTAACTTTTGATTAAGATCATGACAGAAATCTGATTTTAAAACAGTACTTATTCCCCTCTTCCTCCCATTAATTGATTTCCTCAACCTTGAACTTCGACATTTATAAAAAAAAAACCTTGTTAGGAAAAAAGCTGAATGAGATCCATGCGGTAATTATATCAAACACCATTAGGTACTTACTTTTCCCCAATTTTATTATTTTTTATCCTGTTTGTGAAAACTTCGTCATGAAAATGCTTCTTATTGATATCTTTTACATTTTTCCCTACAGACTCAACCAGTAATTTGGTATGAAAACGAACCTCCTGGCCAGGTGGTCATCCTGACTGCTAAAGACTACGATTCAGCTGAGAATGGACCGCCTTTCACTTTCGCCTTGAACGAATCAGCCTCTTTTGATATTCGCTCCAAATTCCATATACAAGGTAAGATCCGCTTTATTATGTCAGAATATAATAGATAGTGAATTGATTCAGACGTGACTTGGCGGTAATCCGTGATAAAATACAATACTCTGCGTCCAGCGCTCGGCGTGGCAACACGTCGTGTTCGGGTTCGCGACAAGTCAATCCTCATCCTGAGGATACCTCATTGATAGGTGAAACTCGTGTCGATTTCTTACAGGGTTTTCTATGACTCTTAAGGAATAGTTAAGCGGAATAGCTTACTAAATATATCTACGTCTGTTGTACGTATAATAGAATTATAGTGTAATATAATGGCCTAAGGTTATGAACGGCAAAATATTTCGTTGTCTCTGGTAAGGCACACACAGTGTCGTGACAGTCGTGGGCTTACCATAGTTCCGTGAGTTTATTAAGAACGCAACATTGAATTTGATTGCTTTTATGATGTCTTCAATATCAAACGTTATTAGTACCTGCTGAAGTTCAATGGAAAACTTTTCATGATACAAAATGTACACAAAGCTAGGCAGCAAAAATATTCACAACATTTTTCAGCACCAAGTGCACGAGCAAAATCATTCCCTAAATTCCAAAAATATGTTTCGAGGAACTCCCACAATGGACCAATTGACACAAATTCCACTAAACTCGAAGCTAGGTTCCAACTGCAAACTTCCCCGATTCGTCTTTGGAGCAATTCCATTTCAATTCAGTGGTTCCCATTCGAGCGCCAGAAATTTTCCGAGAGTCGCCCAAAATCGAGTTTCGATCAATTAGTGTAGTTAACATGCAATAAATGGCGTGCCAAGCCTAAGTCTAACTTTGTTTGCGAAGTGCCAATTCAATTTTGGTCCTCTCCATTATGGTTGGCGTGTTTATAATATTGTATACGTATCTGTTTGTTTTGAGTAAAAGATTCGGTTTTTAAATTAGTAAATAGTCGAGGTTTTGGCAGTTAGTTTGCGGTTTCTGGCAGACTATTGCTGGCAGCCAATGGCTGAAAAATTATAAATCGTTTGGCTCACGTAGCCCATTGATGTTAATCGAAGTATTATAGAGCTTTCTCAAAGCATTACTTAACAAAGAATATTTATTATAAGTGACATTACTATAAATGCCTCTCAAAACAGAATTTAACACCTTTACCTAGTGTTCCGCAACGTAAACAGAAATAAAAATAAACATAAATCGTAAAAACTCTTATAAAAGAATTGCTCGTGCTATTCGCGCCACATAAGTTATCAATGTCACCTGTCGAGAAAACTTGACATTAAAATGAAACAACTTTTAAAGTTTCTTCAAGTCAATTAAAAGTTGAAGGAAAATTAAAACTTTAATTGGTTTGTAAGATATTATTTTAGTTGACATAGTTTATATATGCGGTCAATATACTGTTTGATTGATCAATCGTTCGTGTAAATTATCAAGCGGCTGTCATCTTTATGGCCTACAAATCATTTTAAATTGATCCACTATGTTATATTGCTGTCAAAAAGAGTTATGCTCGTTTAGTCAATTATAGGAAGGAAGATTTAGACGTCCGTGCAAGTAAATTGTCTTATTCATGAATATTTTAAGTGGATTGTTATATTGTCTCAATCCGTACTGGGCCCTTGTGGTGGATTACGGCCTGCTTCCTCCCTCTCACAGAGATGTTGCCCGAGTCCGATTTTGAAGGGCAAAAGCCTTTTATTTTACAAGCATTAGACGGACTTTTTTTCCAGGTTCCTTTTTTGTCCACATTTTTTCATTCTCACAATGTTTTCCTACAGAAAATAATAAAGTACAAATTAATATTAACCGCTTTTTTCCACAGGCAACATTCTATCGACCCTCGTGTCATTTGACCGCGAACAGCGCAAAGAGTACAAGATTCCAGTAGCCATAACCGACTCCGGTACTCCTCGACTGACAGGCGTCTCCATCCTTCATGTGGTCATCGGAGACAAAAATGACAACCCCATGGCACCAGGACATAGCGACATTTTTGTTTACAATTACAAGGTATCGTGAATTTTATTCTTTAATTTTTATTCACTTACTTTTTAAATGTTTTTTTTTTGTTTTGAAATTCGAATGTGCTAGTGTTTCGCTTCGTTATTTGAATATTTCTTATTTTAGGAAGACTTGTTTTATTTTATTTCTCATCAGTGGAAATTCGTTTTGTTACACATTTTTGTTGTATTAGTTGTATGTCCCTACCTTATTTATTTAACTGCTAAAGTATTTTCCGTTATACCGTTAAGTTTCTATTAAAAATAGTAAATAACCCAGAAAAATGGGAAAGGCTTGATATTTACCTACATATTTAAAGGCCAATTACATTCCGAATAAAGTGACTCGACAAAGGCCAAAAAAGATTTCTGATCCTTTCGGGGACCATCACATATTTCCTTTGAGCCTCCAAGTAGACCTTTAATATCGTTCACCTTTTAGTTTCCTGGTTATGTTTAATTCAGCGTAAAGTTGTTTTATTTTAGTTGTACTAATAACTATTAGAATTTTGACCATCCAGTACAGTTAAAAAGCTGATACTCTCGATATTTTAAACTATAATCCAGCGTTGTTTGTTGTTGTAAGTATCGAGAATGTCACCCCGCTATTTATTTGATAGTGCTTGAATTTTGAAAATGGAGCTTTGCGTTTTTTTTTTATTGCAATGGTATTTTTCTTTTTACCTTATTCGTTTTTCAAAATTGAATTATTACTGTAACTATGTTCGTTTTGTCGTACGTCTTTTTGACTAAATAGTTCATCAGATTCTTTGATTATATAATGTCTATATAATCAAAGATCAGATTCTAATTTTCCGAAATATTTTGTTGGTATTCTCTAATTTTATTAGTTTTTGTTTTCATTTTGTTACCAGTACGCTTAAAGATTGAAATTAATCTCTTGTATTTCTTTTTAACACACTTGTATCTATCACATTGTATTAACAAAATTGTTTTCCCTAATGCAATCAGCCGGAAACCTACTTCAATGAAATTTTATACAGTTGGCGGTATTATGTGAGTATAAATTGGCATTATAGTTGTTGTTTATGTTTACTTTGCTTCTCGATTTGTTTCTTCTATACTATCGAATTGTATTGGATGGTATTTGGTGTTTTCTAAGTTTGTTGTCATTGAAATTATGTATTTTTTGTTTCTTCTTTGTTTTTGTATAGTTTCTGATGTCTGTTTTCATAATGAGAATGGTTTCGAGGATTGAGTATGTGAAGGTGTTGATCGCGTCACTTTTTTATAATTTAAAATATCTAATCTAAGAGCAACCTTCGACAAATGAAGGAAGCCTATTCTAAAATCATGGCAACTACGAAATCTACTATAATAAAAACAATTAAGTAAAAAATATCTAAACGATCAACGATAAAATTCCAAATCAATCGAACCACCCTTAATTTTATTCGATTATTCGATCGACCATGTGACATAGTACAAATCAAACCGAATAACGCCCATATTTTGTCAATTATGATTTATAATTAATTAACTATGTGCCAAACCGATTGTTCCACGGTGATTATTGGCAAATCCAATTAACGATCCAACAGTTAAGTGACGCATAATAACAATATAATTTCAATTGGCTGTCGAATTATTCTGTTAATTGATACGAAGCGTCGATTTTGATTCGGATGTACTGTGTTCTTGTATACGCTTAGTTTACATTTGAAATTTAGATGTTGAAGTCCAGGTCCATTCCAGGTGATTGACCTGTGTTTTTAAAGCATATTTGGGTAGGTAAAACACGAACAAATTATATTAGGACTAGCTGGCCCGACAGACGTTGTGCTGTCCAAATTTCAATAATTCATACAAAATTCACATGGAAAATTCACTTTTAGTTTTCCCGAATTTTACTTTATTTTTCCGGCAAATTTTTAATTTTTTCATCCGTAAGAATCTGATTCGGACTATTGCGAACATTTTAAAACATAAAATAGCCAAATCGGTCCAGCCGCTCTCAAGTGATGTGAAAACCAACGAGCAGCATTTCATTTTAAGTAAACAGATTTTTACTTGGCTACATATGTGAGGTATATTTTAGTAAGGAGGTACATGAGAGAGAACTTCAAAATTGTCTAAAAATGTCTCAAAAAAAGAGTAAATACTTAGTTCTACAGGCCCGTAATAAATGCCTAATAATAATTCAGGTACATAACCTACCGAAATAAAAACCTCATTAATTCTATTCTAGAAATAATGTTAAAATGTTAATCTTCAGCGTCACTCTTAATTAAAACTGACTCCATTTTATCACTTCTACAACATTAGGGCCATTTATTCGTTGTGAACCAACGAAATAATCACGTAGCGCATTTTTCTTTCGTGCCAAATTCAGAACCACCTTTTTTATTTGTACAACAATTCTTTAAGTGTTCGTTTCATTATACAATTTGTATTCAGTGTGTGGCTAATATAAATAAAACTAGCCTGTAAATTTTCCCTTAATGGGGTAAAGGCCTTGTGGCGGCATCTACAACGTCACATGCGAACTACGCATCAAAAGACCTGACGTCACACATATCCTGCATCGCGCTATTAGAGTTTACCGCGCGATTAACATATATAACACTAACCGACATCAATCCTTGGGCAGTTGCCCGCCAGTCACGACACCCGCGGTTGGAGGATCCCTCCTTTTCAATAGAGGATGAGTGAACTTTACACCCTGTTCCTCACACCTCTAAAATACTAAACTCAAATGAAATGCAAATAATGTGATCCTTTCAATTGTCCCATTACAGGGTAAAGGCCTTTTCTCATACTGAGAAGGAATGGGTATTATGACCACACAGGTTCCTTTAGAGGGTGACGATTTCACACTAGTAGACTAAGTACTAAACATGAATGAAATGAAAATAAACCTTCGTCCACTGCAATAGAATAGACCACGCCTTAGCTTAATCACCCTATGATGTTCCCGGAACTGCTGGAACTCAGACCTCTCTGTTAGAAGAGGAAGTGGGCCGTAATCCACCACGATGGCCCAGTGCGTACCACTCTCTAACATTCTTGAAAGATAGCAATAGAATTTGACGGTTAATTGTTCATAAACTAACGCCTTCTTCCCATGGGGGTAGGCAGAAACTACAGAACGCCACAGCTTTACATACTCCTTTTGCTTCGTTCATACCCGTTCACCTGACCTTTCTGCAGAACATCACCAATAAGGTTCCTCACTATAATTATATGTCGTCCTAGGGCGTTTCGTCCCGGTGTTTCCATTCACATCTGCCTTGCTTTATATTGTAGTTTTTTGTTTTTAAATTGTTTAAGTAATGAGGTTATATGCATTTTCAGCAATGTATACTGAAATACTTATCCGTCGAAGAATGAAAGAGGATTTTAGATAAGCAGTAAACTGTTTTACTGGTTTCATTGTATTCTATCTTATAGTCGATTACTCTGGTTATGTTAAAAGTTATAAACGTGGTGATAAAGTTGGCGCTCTGGATTTAGATTTTAAGGATTGTCTTTCTCGTTATTTCATTATTTTCCAAGAGTTAGTAGGTTCTTTTACTAGTAAGATTAAATGGTATTAAAGTAAACAAAGTTCTTCCAATGATTCTAAACCCAAAACAGTGTATTTATACAACTGTATTTTATCCGTAGATTGTATTTCTTTCATAATAAACAACATAACATCACGCCTGTATCATCCCCGAAGGGATAGGCAGATGTGTACCTATAGTACACCCACATTTCGTCAGTTATGTTTAAGTTCCATGTAATAGGGGGCGAGCCTATTGCCAAGAATTACTTTCCTTCTTTATTTACTGAACTTTCAGATTCTAAATAGATTCCTTTTTAATAGAACAATCTCAAAATAAAGCATTGCACCGTTTAAGGGCGGCACAGCCAATATGAATTTAACCTTATCTTGTTTACCTTTAATCCAGCGGTTTTTGTCTACCATTGAATAATCAAGTCAACAGATTGGCTATACCCTATAAACATTAACGATTATGTAGCTGTTTTATAATAATATATGGCTATTAAAATGTTAATTTTGCGCTTTAATGAAACTCAGTTTAGTACGGTACCATAAACAGGGATTATGTGGGAAGGCACTTTTTACTGCCTTGCCCTGATTCCTTAGCTATGCGTATGTGTGGATCGGGCTGACGGGGCTGCCGACTTTATTTTAAATAGGGGTTGGAAACTGTGTCAAGAGATTTAAATGAGGGTATAATATGAGTGATCGAGGGGCCATTATAGACAGGTTAAGGGTGCCGTTTGATCTGAGAATAGGTCCTTTTTTTTCTTCAAAAGAGGTTGAGGTGCTAATAATTGGTACCTAATTAAATAACAAAAGGAGGAGAAGCACCTCTCACTGGCATCCTCTAATAAGTCTAACATCTAAAGTATGTTACTGGCTTGCAAGCATCCTCTTACTTCTGCACGCGTAGTATGACCATCTGTTTCTATGCTGGCCTAGGTCTTACGGGGGAGGCGTGAAAATTGGTTCGCTGTTATTAATGTATTTAACACCGTAAACTGTAACAGTTGTGGACTGCCAAATACTAAGATCAACTTACCCTATCGCAGTCCACTGCTGGACATAAGCCTCTCCCAGGCTGCGCCACAACACCCTGTTCTCCGTCTCCACCGCATCCAGTCTGTCCCAGCCACCTTTTTAAGGTCGTTGGTCCATCTAGCTGGGGGGAGTCCCACACTGCGCTTGCCGGTACGCGGTTTCAACTCTAGGACTTGTCTGCTCCACCGACCATCGGTCCTTCGACAAACTTGTCCAGCCCACTGCCCTGCAGCTTGCTTACTTTGAAAACTATGTCGGTGACTTCAGTTCTTTTCCGGATAATTTCATTTTTGATCTTATCCTTCAAAGAAACTCTAAGCATTGTCCGCTCCATATCTTGAGCGACCTTGAATTTCTAGACCAGTCTGTCAGTGTACACGACAAATACTTAATTCTCAGAAAAACACATTACAACTTAAAAAACAATAACACAAGAAGTAAAAACAAGTTTCAACTAATGACAGCACGGGCACGGACTTATCACGGCAAAAACAATATTGGTTGAGCGTTGATAGCACAGCTGTTCAATAATTTACCAGAGGATTTAAAGAAGTGTGATAGTATAAACTGAAAACAAAACTTAAGAAACATGTATGTACCCTGTAACGTCACCAACATCCCAGAGGCAAATATAATAATTATAATAATTAAGGTGTAAGCACTTTGTATTTCATTTTCAGTGAACTGTTATCTAAGTTCTTATGAGAAATAAATTCTTAAAACCTAACAAACTTCTTAAAAAGCACGCGCCAATAAAACCATGCAACTGAATGTCGAAAGTTAACTCGCTACGTTAAAAAAAAAGAACTTCAAACAGCAAGTTTCTCTATTAACTTTTTAATACTATTTAAGCTAAAAATAAAGGAGAATGTCCATGCATGCACTACGCGCAATCTGTGTAAAGCAAGCGGGATTCGTTTAAACTCAGCGCTTAATGAAGGCGACTTGCCACAAATACGCTGGGGTAGCGTTTAGTATGTATGCCACTGGAGGCGAGTTACTGGCATACCGATTAAAGTTAAGAAAAGTTTTAGCTGACGTTTAGCCAAAACTTTTCCATCCATAATTTAGTGACTTACATTGTCACTGTGCTTGAAATACGGCTTAGGTATAGATATTCAAAATTGCTTTTGGACTCTCTTTGTTTCCAAGGCTTGTCACTGTAAGCTCAGATTAAGTACGCTGCATGTGACAATTTACGGGGGACTTGTTTTTTAGTGAAAACTCTACAACAAAATATTTGCGTGGTGACTTTAAATAATGTATGCCAACTATGTGCTACTGTACTATGTATGTATTACTTGTTGCTTTTATTTTATTCTGAAGAGGACTCACAACTCTCCTAGTTACTGTCCTCACATAAGTCAAGTAACTGTCCATAATCAACACACACGCGTCTTTTGTTCCGTGTTCGTTTTAACGACCAGCTTTACCTCGTCCCTCCTAAACCGAGGATTGACCAAAACTCCTACACACAACTCTGGGAAAAGCTATCGTCGCCATAATTGATTTGTTGCAAACAGTTTCCCAAGTCAGCAACTTGGGAAATTAAGTTATTCATCGGTAATTACAAGTTGCTTAGGTTAAAAACTAAGCGCTGACAGTCAACATGAAGCCACCCACAGTGAGGCGAGTGACAGTCTGGTGAAGTTGGTGGCAGTTTGGGAGTTGCCTTAGCTATTTTCATTTTGTTATTTATAAAGTGAATAGTTGAACATGTTTTGGTTTAGCCAGGTTGTTTGGGAAATTAATTACGGTATAATAATTTATATTGTATTGAAAACAAAAGTATTTAAATTAAAAGAAGTAGAGCGGAGGAATAATAATAATAAAGCCAGAACTTAAGTCTATTAGATGGCCTGAAGCTTTCACGGCCTTTGAAACTTATGAAGCCGAAAATTAAATAGGTTAGTTACTATAAAAATCAGCAAGAAGACGTTATTGTAGGTTCTCCTATTTAGGTAACTACCTACTCAATTTAAAAAATTGCGCTCACCACGTTGTAATTAATTTAGAAAGGTCCTATTCAAGGTTCACTAAAACAGTTTATTTTAATTGTTTATTAGTTAAACGATTTGGCATCTTGGTACGGTAGGCTGCACGTCAATGGTAACAAAACTGTATAAGCTGGCTCGTATTATTATTTATAAATTAAGGAACAAAACAAATTATAAACAGCAACATCACAAAAACCTCAACAGATTTTTCTGGATGTTGAAACCCTTTTAAGTAATCTTATTATTTCTATTACTAAAATAAAATTGTAGTAATACAATTAGAACGGATCGGCACTGTTCTCCTTAATATAGGCTATTTAATAGCCTAGCATGGAAAACAGCACTTCACCCACTTATAAAAAAGATTGAGGTAGTTCGTAAAAAAATAAAAACATTTTTTTTACAAAATCGACTACGAATGAAAAAAAATAATACTTACTACGCCTTTTCAAATCAAATAATACTTACAACGCTAGGCCAGCTCAAGGTCAAAGTGTTACCACTGGCGTGCGGCCTACTGTACTTTCAGCAAAAGGCTTCGAATTTCCGTATCCCGGATAATTATTAAATGAATTGGAAAATTACCGTTCGGTAGTCGAGCCGAATTAAATTGGTTAAATTAGTCCTCACCGAACGATGTTATTAAAAGTTAAACGCTTTGGAGGGTTAAATGGCTTTGAATACAGGTTTTGTAATCGACGAGAATGTGTTGGGGATAACAATAACAAAATTATTAATTTGCGGATTGGATGTGGGGAGTTCTGATTTAGGAAGAAATGGAACAGAGTTTAGTCCGCTATCTAATTGCATAGTACATTTTACGACTAATCTGTTTCATTTTGACAGTTCAACAACATTCATTCCGTTATTTATGTTGTTGAGCAGATTTTTTGTTTCGAACTTAAGAAGCTACTACTAGCAAGCTGTTTCAAAACGATTCAGATTGTGATTGATCGTGTATTACGCAATTAGAGTGCAGATTAGTTATTAATTATCGGAAGTAGTTATTGTGTCTTTGGTAAATGCCTCTTTAGGAAAGAGAGGAAAAAAACACATAAAAACAAATATTGTACATTGAAACATCTTCTCAGATAATAGCTAATAAAAACAGTATACCGTAAAATATTCGAACCTAAGCACTATCAATTTGGTTTTCTCTACGGCTATAGCGTTCTGTAAAGTCTCGACCTCTGGCTTGTCAATCTGTCGTTTAGCGATTAGCCATTTCCCGCTGCAAAACCTTAATCATAATCATTTATTTGTCGGAATATGGTACACTTGCATGGTTTATACTTTACTACATGTGACGACACTAAAAGTCTACAAATCTATTTTCATCAACAAAAAACCAGCCTCCGAAACTGCCTCTGGTCAGCAAGACTTCAGACTTTGTGAAATGGCCGGGTTTAAGTACCTACTTGACAAGTGGACGCATTTAAACCGTTTGTAATTGTTCTCTTCCCTCTCAGTAGCCTGGAAAGGACCATTAACATTGTACCAAATGTTGCAAATTAATTCTGGTCCTAATATACATACGGATAGACTGGTTTATTTTTATTTTGAAAGTCTTCATTCTTTGCCCTGTTTGGTTTAAGTATGTCGTTATCGTGTAAAAAATGTTCTAGTAGTTCTACTTTATTCTTTATGTTTTGTTCTTTATTCTCTGTATGGTCTGGTTTTCCTTTTTGGCTTGGTTTCTTTTTTCTTTTCAGTTACACGTGTCGTTTATACATGTTTTGTCGTTTTTCTATGATTTTATTAATTTTGAAATCTTTGTTAATGTCAATTATTCAATATTTTTTTAATAATGGAATTTATTTGCAAAAATTTTACTAAACAAAAAAATAACTATACATGGTGCTAGAATCTTTTTTAATCCACATTTTTCTATCCTACAGGGTGAAGCTCCCGACACAGAAATCGGTCGAGTCTATGTTGACGACCCTGACGACTGGGACTTAGCAGACAAGAGATTCATGTGGCTGCCGTCGTATGAGCAAAGGAGCCCGTACTTCGACATACACAGCAATACTGGCATGATCACCATGAAGGAAGGGACGCCTAATGGAACTTATTTGTTGAGGTTCAACGTGAGTACCAGACTTATATTGTCTTAAAACTTTTAAGTCAACCGCCCACTGCCACGTAGAAAGTGCACGGAGAGGTAACCCATACCAGCTCATTCGTTTGCCAGCCACGCATTTGTGCGTAGCTGAGCCGTGGGTCGCAGTTGATGATCCACCCTTCATTTCAATGCAAAGCGAAGGTCAGCACACGCGAAGCTCAGCCCGGGGCCTCAGCTGTGGAGCGGGGCCTTTAAAGTTCACGAAGCAGACACAATAGTTTACCAAACACCCCTACGATGTGCGGTCCATAGGACCGGGATAGGGTTAAAAGACCATAGTTATAAAATAATAATATGGGACGGAATCAAATTGTATTATTTTGAATTTAATCTGTAAGTCTTGTCAAAAACCACTTTAGTTTATGTTCGCCTAATTTTGGCACTGAATATTTTGGTTACAATATAATTATAACGATAGATTAAATCTATCAGGTTTATTTCATTACCACACATTTTTTATTTTATTATGCAGGCATTTTGACATCATAATCAGCATTATTACAAAGACACAGGTCTCTGTGGGATAGTCCTTTTGACATTCCTATTTCGAAAACAGTTTTGTTTTTTTA
The DNA here is from genome assembly GCA_914767815.1 of Eupsilia transversa. Classification (NCBI taxonomy): domain Eukaryota; kingdom Metazoa; phylum Arthropoda; class Insecta; order Lepidoptera; family Noctuidae; genus Eupsilia; species Eupsilia transversa. The sequence continues at coordinate 5,098,866 of OU611893.1, read as the reverse complement.
TTTATTTTTATGGTGAACATAATAAAGAGAGTACCTACCTACCTATAATACTTTTTTCGAAATTCTAGGTGACAGAAGAAAACGAGCCTCTAGTACCGTTCCACTGGGTGGAAGCCACAGTCAATGTGACCATCAAGGAGATTCCTGAAGAAGCAGTGGATAAATCGGGATCAATACGTTTTGTGAACATCACCGCTGAGGAGTTCATTGTTCCTGAACCTGATGTAAGTATATTAATATTCATGGCGATATATACATAGCAGCAGGACTGTGTCCCCGGAGGCTTAGGCAGAGGTGTACCTATAGTACACCCACATTTCGCCTGTTATGTTTAAATCCTATATTATAGAGGGCGTATTGGTATAAACAGGTCATAAATCTAGACTCCGGGCTGCTGCTGAAAAAATCCACCAGGCTAAACACCATCAGGCTACGATCCTGACATACATACTCCTTTTGCTTCGTTTATGTTCATACATCTGGTCAGAATCGCACGCCGCTTGCGAGTACTACGCACTTGACCTCTCTGAAAACCATAAAACAACAACAAAAATACACTTGTGTTTTATACTAATGTTATATACTACCTACCTACCTACAGCAATTTTTCCATATTTTATCACCATTTAAACCTTCCCTGTACTTCCAGAAATATTTCAAAACCAGCAAGCTGCTTAAATATCAAGCTTAAAATTAAAATCCCTAAAAAAGTTGTCGACGGCACCACAGCTTAGTTACAAAACGCTTATTTCACAAAAAAACGTCTAACAACTAAGAAATTTTTTAGTTTGCCAATCAAAATGAGCCCATAGTTTCGCTTAGTCATAGCCTCTATTAATTTTAATCCTGAATATTTTTGGAAACCTCAAGATGTGGTGAGTCAGGATATTGCCTTAATTTTCAACGAAGTTAAGATATTCATTGAAACTTGTTTACGTAGCCAGACGATGTTTTAGTGCTCTCGCCAACTGAAGATGCTTTTCGTCTGGAACTAAGGACCGTAGATCTTAAAAACTAGATATGACTTATCATTAAAATAAAAGAACCACAAAATTAAGCGAAACGTTTGACTGCGATAATAACAAGAATGAAAATCGAGATCGTAATGACTCATGTTTAAAAAAATAACCGTTACATTTACTGCTAAATAAATAATTTTACATGCATGAAACACTGTTAAGGCGGAGAATATATATAGGTATATATATATATATAGATATATATAGCGCAATCACTCTCTCTCTCCATTTTTTACAAAGATAACTTCAATTTGCTAATGACTGAAAAGCTAGGACGACCACTTAGCTATGTCAATTTGCCCCACTCTCCAATGGCAAGATTTGGACATTCTCCTTTTGTTATTATAAAAACCTCTGTGACAGACGGACACGAAAGTGATCTTATTCAAGTCCGGTTTCCTTTTAGAGGATGAATTCCACCAAACGGCTCGTATCGAATCGGAACGGATTTTACCATCTTTAAACGATATTAAAACGTGTACACAGTATTTAAAGTCTATATTACCAAGTCGCGCACAGCAGCTTGACCGCGGCTTCTTCCGCGACACGCGACCGTAGCCGAAAATTTGCTCCGTTCGCCTGTCGTCGTGTCCGATCGCATCCTTTCGGCTGCAACACGGTAGCAATGAAACTATTTGACTAAGCGCAGAAACGGATAAATTCGCAAGCGACGACGGTACGGAGCCGATCGTATGCGTCGACCTCCTGCCTTAAAGTACCTTAAAGATAGAAATATATGCTGACTTATCCATTCCTTCTATGATCTTAGTTCTTAACCTTGGTCCAAATTATCCTTACGTAAAGTTTCATTGAGCCCAGTTAACAGCTTAGCAGTTTACGAGCAATTGTCTGCGGTCGCCATTTTAGAACTGTTGTGTCATTGTGATGTAGTTTGTTAAATAAGTACCTACTTATTGGAGGTACTTAGTTTTTTTGTCGAGATAATTAGCTCTCTATAGATCAAGAATATCTATTAATCGGCACCACAGATTAGTATATATAGATGGTTCACTCCGCATTTTTGGTATGAAGCTACAAGTACGCGGCGGGCTCGTCTTGTCGGGCCAATTCAGTGAGATTCACTGATGATGATTGACTCTTTTTTCAGTGTCAGTCCAATTCAGTGAGTGTAACGTAGTCAAAAGATATAAGAGTTGTTACGCAACGTTGAGAAGCAACTTCTAGATAATAACTGTAGGTAATTAGCGCTGTGCGACCCGATCCATCTGTAGTTCTGTACTAATCTGTGTCGTCACATAAGTTCTTATTAAGATCAGGTAGAATCTACTTTTTAGCTCAAAAAATATCCTAGTAATCTGTGGTTCGTCAGGCTTTCATTTGCATCCCAACATTAAAATCAGTAGATCACATACAGTTTAAATACATACTTTGAGCCATAGAATAGTGTTGAATGTATTTTGTGTTTATTTTGCTTATGCTAAGTGGACCACACTACCAAAAGGAAACAGATACTGTACCAATGGAATAACCAGATGTAAAGTATCTCTGATCTCATATAGCACAAAGCGATTCAGTCACCGATGTATGTCAGCGATCGTTCGATGGATAACACAATCTGACGCGGGAAATATACACGCAGCCTGAAATATCGGTTGCAATCTGTCGATGCATGCGAAGCAATTTATATTTTTCAACATTTTTTTACGATAACGAAAAAGATTCTTGGTACTTATATTTGTTAAATTTTACAAGCGCCTGTGAATCTTATTTAGACTCTACCTTCTCGATAATGATAAAATGATAAATTAAATGTTATACAAACCTAACCTAAGGTACGTCATTATATACCATGGGCATAGGTAATATGGAACGTCAACAAAAAATACGTGGGAATACTTTTACAAAAAAAAGTTATTCGAAATTCGAATTGGTTTTCGTTCGGTATTCATTATAGCGTGGTTGATATAAGACACTATTTTATTCCCTTGGTGAATAATCTACTATTCTATTAAGGTAAAAGTCACTATACGAGCAATTTTTTTCTTCGTTAAATAACCTTACACTTTTTTCTTTGTCCAAGTAAATTGACCGAACAAAACGCCCGAAGATACAGCCAAGAAGTAGATTAAGAATAATTCAAGCGAATTTTACTAATGCCTGCCGCACCGTCCTTCATCACAATTCATTCTATCGACGTCTCTAATTATCTTCTGTCTCTTTCCTACAGGGTACGAGTAAGAAGGATAAACTGCACCGTCGTCTGGCTCAACTGTATAACACGTCTCTGGACAATGTGGATGTTTTCACCGTGTTTACAAAGAATACTGTGAAGGATGTGTTTTTGGATGTCCGGTTTTCCGCACATGGATCACCTTATTATCCTCCTGAGAAACTGGATAGTATGGTTATTGGGATACAGGAAAAGGTATGTTGGTTATTTGTTAAACCATTGTATATTTAGTTTCCCGTGATTCTGAAAATTGGTAAAATACAATAGACGTAGATATATTTAGTAACTATGCCGCTTTAAATCGTCATAAAAAGCTCACTCAGCGTCCAGCACTCGGCGTGGTAACACGTCGTGTTCGGGTTCGCGACAAGTCAATCGTCATCCTGAGGATGCCTCGTTGAGAGGTGAAACACGTGTCGATTTCTTACAGGGTTTTTTATGACTCTTTAGGAAAAGTTAAGCGGAATAGTTACTTAATATATCTACGTCTATTGTATTTTATAATGGAGTTCCGCCAAGTCATGCCTGAATCAATTAACTATCTGAAAATTAGTTAAATTATTAAACGCAACTTAATTTTAAGGCGCTCTTGAGTCTCATGCTGTGACAGTCTCTTATTTTTCCTAACAACAGACGGTGACCGTCTTAAAGTGAGTGTCGTTTGAGAATTTGGCTTGGGACGGCCGTGATTCCAGATTTATGCATGTTTTTAAAGGATACGTCGTCTGTACTTCATACTATCATGATCATCCCACCGTAATCCAATGCTGGTCATAAAAGGTTTCCAACTTCCGTCTTCGATATCATTATTAGTGTCGATTCACTACAAATTCCCGCCACTGTTCACTTAATCAATTCGATCAGCCGTTTTTTCGTGACCATCTCACAAATGGATCTAAAACTTTCCTTTTACAACTTTAATGCGAAGATACTAAGACTTCAGTCTTTGGAAGTTGTAACGACTCTTTAGTTGACCTTGACCTCACAAGTTCGACACAGAAGTTTTAACCCGTAAACCACAGGATAGTACAGAAGGTCAGTGGAGTTTCTTGCCCCTTCTTCTCCATAGCTCGCTTTGGAATGGGCAACTAGCTTCATATTTCTGACTGACCGACTCCTTGACAATACAAAAGGGCCTGTAAATGGTTTAATTGAAATAAATGCTTTGAGTTTGTGTTTTGTCGGCTACATACGACGGGCGAAAACAGAGGCACGCACACATAGACGCGTACGAACGGCCATCTCAGCAAAAATGTATCTGCTTAGCCTTTTCCTAATTATGTTGGGGTCTGCTTCCAGTCTAACCGAATGCAGCGGATTACCAGTATTTTACATGGAGTAACTGCAAGAACACAACCCAATAACTGGGTAACACGATAAACCTGCGCCAAATTTATATAGCATCGCGTCGCCCGCCCGCGCTATTACTTGGCGCAATCATTTGGTGCATTTCCATTAAAAGTTTAGTTGATAGCCTTTTGTTTTCACAAAAAGGACCTAGTTGAGCTACTGGCCGTCTTTATACTGTGATCTCAGTCTATCTCAGCCGAATGCCAATCGCGAGTACGCTTGCACACGCTGTACGTGAAGCGTGTCTATGTACGCGTGCGTTTACGCTCGTTGAATCGAGCCGACCTTCTGTAGCTACTATTCTGTGACTGAAGTTTGAACCCGTAAACGTCCGAACATGGGTCCTCGGATAGAATGCTATAATGAATGAGGTTACAGGGACATTTCGTGGAATTGGTATCCGCATGATGTTATTAGGACCTTATTTGATAGGGTTACCCTATTTGGAATTATTATAGACATAGTGTAGTTCTGTGTTTTATTTATACCATGACTTTGGCTGTACAATTTTTTTATGCGACTTTTTCTCCGACTACCCTAATAAGAGTGTAATTTTTGAGAAAATTATTTCTTCATATATGTTTCAGTACCTATCAGAATAAAATAGTAGTTTAATACCAGTAGGTATATTTTATTCCTGTGTTCTTGGCCAACTTCGTATAGCCAAAATTCGAATGTGAAGATCGTTCTTCTGGCGGTTGACCTAAACTATTTTATAAATACTTTATTGTACACCAGAAAAATACATAGCAAAAAAAGAATTATTGCACTCAATGGGCAGCCTTATCGCTTCTGCGATCTCCTCCAGGCAACTTTGGAATGGACAGTGATTGCGTGGTCATAAAAATGGGGTTGTCATTAGTGCAAACTTTAATATTGGTCTAAACTATCATCATTGTCAGCTTATATTCTTGTTACCTTCATCCCTACTTAAAGGATACCGGTATCCTAACGTTCATTCTACCTATGACGGCCATTTTAATCCAAAAATGTCTTAACAGCTCGAAGAAGAACTCCAATCCAAGATCTACATGGTGAAAATAGACGAATGTCTAATAGAAAAGGAGCAATGCGAAGACTCCTGCCGTAACGTGCTCATGAAGAACAACGTTCCTCTCTCCGTATACACCAATACCACCAGCTTTGTGGGAGTTTCTGCAAGGGTTGAGTCTGAATGTACTTGTGACGTGGTGGAGCCACTTATTTGTTTGAATGGAGGTGAGTGTCTTTTAAATTATGATTTCTCATCAAATTTTAGCAAGGTTCAGCATGTCTACTGAACAGCGTGTTACAGGCTGTAAGGCATTTTACTGTTATTGAAACGGGTTGGAAATAATCTGATGTGGAGTGGGAATTTATAGAGACTTGTTGCGGTCTTGACTTCGAATCAACTTTAATAACGATTAATTGTAAAGTTAATTGGCTTATTTGCTCCCCTGAAAGTCTTGCCCGCCAATCGTCCATTTCATTCCAATTTTAAATTCGCTTGATTTGATCCCGTTCGTTATTTTCAAAGGATTCAATTAAATTTTGCGGTCATTTTGACATTTAAATTGATTGGTAAAGTAAATTGAACTTGTTCTTATATTATAAACCAATACTTTTAATGCATTTACCAATAATTTTACCCCTAGGTACGCCATTTGCGGACAAATGCGAGTGTCCAGAAGGTTTATCTGGCCCCCATTGTGAACAGACCTCCATCGGTTTCCATGGCGACGGATGGGCCATGTACTCGGCACCACCGGCCTGTCAGGAAGGCCATGTGACCTTGACTGTGACGTCACACTCCAGTAACAGCCTTGTGTTCTATTTGGGACCTTTGAAACATAATCCGCTGTTAGAAGTACAAGGTACGTGGATTTTTATTAGTTTAAAAATAGTTGAAAAAGATTCGTTCATCATAATTATAAGAATTAAATATGGATCAGTCAACTGTACTAACATGGTAACAATTTAGCGAACGTAAGGGCGGTTTTTGTTCTTCATGTGTAAGTGACACGATGTGCGGTTGACCGTACACAGCTGCAGAGAAAAAAGCATTCGTTGTATCGGTGTACATACATAGGTCGCGTAGATATTTGTATAAATGGAATTTTAGATTTATTTTAGGTTCAGAGACATCCCTATAACGTGAAATTTTATTGTACACGTGCTCAAAAACCGTGAGTAGGCAATCAGTATCACGCACACTTACTCACCATTGTTTGCGTCGGTATATCAGGGACAAATATTTGCACGCCAGCGCCCAAGTATTTGTCCTCAAATCGACACCATACCAACCTGTCATGGAAATACCATCCGGTGTTTTATTTTTTGTCTTCTTTCGTAGCAACACGAACTATAAGTCGTATACTCCGTTCCAAAAATATCTGATGAAAGTGTAAACAAACCCTGTTCAGATTAAATTCGAAAGGGAATTAGTAACACATTCATCTGTATTAAGACGGCTTCAACTTTAAATCTCACCACTTTATCTGACAATTATTTCCGAATTATTATAAAAATTTTACCTCAAATTGACAAATGAAAAGCTCTACGGTGATTTAAAATTAGAATTTCAGGTTTAAGTATTCATATAATCGAATCAAAGCAATCAATTTGTAAGTAGCACTACAAATTTATTAGCATCCACAGGTTCGTGTTCTGAACCATTTGTTTACATGTTCATCGGATACTTTGGGAACAGGTAATAGAATATTAAACTCATGAATTTTCTGACATCTTATATGCAGTACCTTCTAACTTGAGAAAGCGACATTCGCTCCGAAGTTAGACATTTCTGGCCATGTAAGTTTTATAAACCAACATCTTAAATAAAAAAATCGTTTTCGCATCTCCCCAGGCTGAAAAGTCAACGCTATAAAAGTAATTTACAAACACTGTTTAAACTCGGTAATGTATTGGCTATTAAGGATAACGTATCCTATATTCCACTTTACCCGGAGTAAGTAAACCTTCATATAGGAAAAAAACGAGCGAACCAACTCCTATTACAGTAATAGCACTTAAAAAAAGTTATGTGGGTAGATATAACATTATCAATAATGACGCTTTTACATGGCCGATTATTGGAACAATACTGGGGTTTGCTTAAAGAGATATCAGACGCTTTATTTCAAAAACGATGATGGAAAACATCGAGAGGAAACATGCTTGAGAGATATTTTCTCAACGGCATGTGAAGCCAAGTCCCATGGGCGGTATAAAAACTCTGACACCAGGTTAGTCACTAGCAACAAGAAAAACAAAGAAGACGTTTCACTAAAGTGAATGTTCATATTTGTTTCATTACACGTTCACACGACTCCGGCAAAAATAGATAGGAAATAACGTTCATCTGCTCCTTTCATTTCATTTTCCGATAATTCATTATTTCAATTTTAAAAGTTTGCACTTGGACGTCTGCCAAAAGGCTATGGAACGAAGTATACTAGGTGTCAAACTCATAGACCACATTAGGTACTCTATACTTTGTTCCAAAACACAAATACCGGATGCTTGTCGCACAGCTGCTGGACTAAACTGGAACGGGTCTGTCGCATCGCTTGTCGGAGCAGCAATACGCAAAAACCACTATTCAGTGTATCAGGTGTAGCAGGAAACGACTACGGTGCAGGCCCAGAAACAGATGGCGGGATGAGGCTGGACTACTTAAAGGATTGGTCCGCAATCGCAATAGACAGGGAAAAGTGGAAAGAGGGAAGGGGCTTTTGCCCTGCCGTAGGAGAACACAGGCTTATAATAATAATAATACATTATTTCAATGAAAGACGAAAATGTGAAGCGCGCATGTGTGTGCTTAAGGCAAGTATCAGACGCTTCACTTTTTGTACACTTTTGTCTTTATTTGGGCATTTTTCATTCGAAGTAAAACGGCTGAAAACAAACGAATCAAAAATGAAAAATTAATTTATTAGTGAACCGGTCCAGCTATGTTGGATTTTGTCATTCGATATCCAATGGATTGAAAATGACCAGATGAACGTTCATTCCTATAAAATCTCGATGTCGTGTGAACGTGGAATGAAACAAAAATGAACATTCACTCAAGTGAAACGTCAGAGGGGCAGTTCCCGTATCTTTAAGAGGGTGCATCCTAAAAGTTGGCAACGTCGTAAATAGCTGTCAAATATTTACCTGTTTCGATTAATTTGGAAATAATACTGTATGGAAATAAGAAATGTGGCTAACCAATTGACTAGAATATTAATAATAAATTGCAATTATAACATTGAATTTGATGTTGTACCCGTTTTAGGTGAAAAAAAGGCATTTGGAAAGTTACCAAATACTTTTTTTACATCTAAAACTAACTATTCGGTGTTACGATATGAATTATTGCATTTCATAATCAATATTCTAGTTCGCTAGTTAGCCACATTTTTTATTTCCATACAGAAATATTATCAAATTAATCAAAACAGCGAAATATTTGACATCTATTTGCGACGTTGCCAACTTTCAGAGTAAACCCTCTTAAGAACGTTTGCATTCGCATCTCATTCGCAATCTGTAAAAAAAACAAAGAGTTGATCCACATTTTTGACAATTTTGACAGATTGCGAACATTTTTTATTACGTACGAGAATTGGCCTTCTGATCAGTTTTACAGCTTGCAATATTGACAATACAGTTACGTGAATATTGGGAAATTGCTGAGCAATAATTATTCACTTTCCGCATCTAGTAGCTACAGTATTTGTTGATATACAGCAAAATCCAACGGTCTGCTGATAATGCTGTTTTAACATCAAATAATGTGCTTTAACATTGTTATCTTGTATGCTGAAGGCAAATCAAGAATTTGAAAGATTTGCAATAGAAGAAGAAATGCTTTGCTCATAATGCAAAAAGTCATGACAATAGTTATATGATTCTTTATTTACCGCCTCATAATCATGCTCCTGCTCTTATCCCAATTTACTTGGGGTCGGCGTAAATTGTATTTTTCTTCCATACTTCTCTATTAGTTCGTCATCTCGGTAGTCACTCCCTTTATAGCCATATCATCTATCTTTATCATTTTTATTCACCGCCTATCATGTGAAAATGGCTGAACAATAGTCAGCGTAATTTTGGTAACACAGCTATCCGATTTTGTATCTCAAAAATTTGCAAAGATTCAAAGACTTGCAAATATTTTTGAAGAATCCTGAAAGCCGAATGTAATGGTACAACATAGGTAAATACGGTATGAAAGCCACAGTAGCCATCTATCAACAAAAAACCACGTTTCCAAAGCCGTCGGCAAAAAACCGGGTCATCAGGAACATAATAAAAATGAAATATGCTCCTAAAATCAGAATCCAATTACGTTTCCCGGCACAACATCACATCAGGCTCTTCAATTAGAATGGCCGAAAAATGTCAACGACGGAGTGAGGATTCTGATACAATTATGTAATTGATTTGAATATTTATGTCTCGTTATTTCGCTGCTTTACATAATTTCGGAACGTGTTGGTGGAGTTCTGAATTTATGACATTTGTTTTGTAATGTGAGAGAGGGATGAGACAAATAAATCTATGTAGATTGAAATGTCGAATAATTAGGTATGAAATGTAACGGTCTAATAGTCGCTAACGCTACTGCTGTACATGAGGTCCTCGGTTAGAGTCCCAGGTCGAGCGAATTGCAAATTACAGTAGGAGCACCAAGTCTGGATTTGTGCCCGGTTGATGGCAATAGGCTGGCCTCCTTACATGGGACTTAAACATAACTGGCGAAATGTGAGTTTACGGATACACCTCTGCCTTATCCTTCGGGGAAACAGACGTGATGTTATGTCAGGAAATGTTACATTTTGATACGTATTTCCTAAGAGAGAGAAACTAAAATAGCACTAAAGTAATATAGTAATAATGATATTGTATAAATCTTTGAAAACTTGTTATCGCTATAAAATAAATCATTAAAAAAATAAAGTCGAAACCGAATAAAACTCTTATCGACAGCTGAAATGTAGGTACGTTTAAAACGCGATTTTCAATGTATTTTCACGGTGAAAGCAAATATTTCCGAACGAGTGCCAAATTGGCAATCTAGCAAAGTGTTGTGTCCACATCGGGCCGAGCTAAAGGACCCACTTAATTTGAGTCAACTTACTTGCCAGAACATCTCACTAAGAAAAAACATAAAAAATACTAAAACATCACATTTTAGCTAAATTACTGGATTTTACTCATTCTAGTTATTTTTTGTTCGTTTTATCGAGAATAGATATAAAAGTTAACTAAACGTTAAGAAGAAAATAATTTTGTCTTGTCTTGTCTGTCTGTCTTCGTTTCTTTTGAGTCGAGACTTTTTATTTTAGTATTTAAAAATGTAGTCTTAAGCTGTTCAAATTAATACATTCTTAGAATTACACTATAAAAGGAATTACAAAATGTAACCTTCAATGTCACATTGTTTTTTTTACAAATTCTCAGTTTTAGATATTGTTGTGCCCGTTTTTACAGCTGTTTATTAATCTGTAAACAGATGAATTTAATCTTACAGATGGAGTAACTGAAGGTGTGATACTTAAACAATCTTATAAGCTATTTAAAAAGTTTATTTACTCTACAATCACAAGACAAGTGTCACTTTCATACAAAATTCAATAAAACCCATATGATCTATCTATCTTGCTTCTCATCCCTCCGTGTAAAAGAACCAGAGTAAACTGTGTCGGAAATATAACATGAACAGAACCAAAAACCTCATCGAACTGTCCACTAAGACCCGTTAGGTACTGCATGAGAATGGCTGTGGAACACATTACCGATGCATTATGGTAATCTAAACCCGATGACCATTATGTTACTATTACTCAGTTAACAGAACACTGGGAAAATTTTAAAATGTCGGCGAGAGATAAGACGTCTTTAAAAAATATTGAGAGGAGGAGAATAGTTATATAATGGAGATTTTTTACTCTAAAGACTGTGTAAAAAAGATTATAAAAGCTAGGTACATATTAGTGACAGTAAAATATTATTGCTCTAGTTGTTATTATGGTTTGTAGTGTATCTGTAAAAGAACGTTTAAAGCTAAACGCATATTTTTTTTTCACCTTCCATAAATACATAAGCGTGTTTCAACTGAGATTTCTACTTAAAAAAGAGAGGATTCTTGAACATCCTAAAACTAGAATAGGTAGGTAAGTATCAAACAATACATTAACTTAAAGCCACACAACGTCCAATACAAAACAAAAACCAACATACTTTCAACACTTAGTGCTAATTTCATCAACGCAACTGAACGCGATCAGCACATAAACCAAGTTTAAGAGCTGTCAGTGTCGTTATTTTCTATGGAATATTGACACTGACAGCTCTTGAATTCGCTTTAGATGTGCTGATCGCGTTCAGTTATATTGGTGAAATTCGACCGACGACTGTAGGTGACGTGCAAGTCACTGCAGAGTCATCTGTATGTTCAGTCGAGCCTGTCAGCTATCATCATCAGCACGCTGTTGTGGCTGCCGTGCATCCTGTGCACCAAAGACGCGCTCCGCTGTCGCATCGTTGCATAGAAGCAGTCAACGCAGCGCTACAGTGTCGTGGCAGCCCCATCAGCGTATGCTTTCGTTTAGGCTTCGTATGCTTTTGGGTATATCATCGTAGCTATATTCTTTGAAAACGATTTTTGCTGTCATGTCTCATATTTCCTAGAATGATCTGATCGAAATTTCGGTCATGAAAAACACAAAGCAAGCTTTGGTATACAAAAGTTCATAAACCTATCGTTAACAAGAACTCCACTAGAATCATAACAACCTTCAACAATGAACATGTCACAGTAGATTGGCGTAACTACTTGAATAATGATTTCCTCACCACAATAGAACCTCATTCAGAACGAAAAAGTACCTTTATTTTTGTAGCCAATCAGCGCTCACGATGTTATGATGGCGGCAAAAACAGCCAATCAGAATGAAGCATTTGCATTCTTGGAAAGAAAGGTTTTGTGCGTCTTCATGCTTTAGTTGGCTTTACGTTTATTATAAGTGTGACCAGGATTTTGAACTAAAATAGGACATTTTTTGGAAGCTTCCTTTTTAATTACTTAACTGTCACTAACGAGACACAATATAATTTTTATTGTTATGGAACTTACGTGCCGGCCGAGGGGTAGATATTTTTCAAAAACAATTAAACTGTGAGCTTAATCTCATTGATATTTTTTTAGCATTTACTTCATAATAAAATGATAATTAATGGGAATAATAAATCCCGGTTAATGTCTCGGGTAACTACATATATTGGACAATAATAATAACCCATGACCAAAATATCCTATTTTTCCTACTAGTGTCGTGTTATTTATAGGTCCTGTTCTTATTATTATCAATATTTTATCCGTCCGACTACGTAACAAGCTGCCATCCGACACTTGAATGCTAGCTGTAATGATTTTTTAATGATCCCATAATGACTGACAGCCGTGTACCTACCTACGGAACATTATGATTTATGAAAGTAACCATCGCGTGATAGGTGGAACCTTTAATACCTTTCCAACGGTTACGTAATTATTTTTGTTATTGTGGTACACCTAGTTTGTATATAATTAATATAGTACGAGGATTACTCTATAGAAAACATTGTTGCGTTGTTACCCTATGTTTTGGTATTTCGTAATTAATTGGTTTAATAGTCTTTTGATATATATTTGTGGAAAGTGTGGTGTGTTTGAAATAATTATTAGAATGGTTTCATGATTCGACATTGTTTTCATGTACATAGGGAATTATGTTTATAAACCCACAAAATTTAATTGAAACTGATCATTGACGCTGTAATAAACTGTATCAAAGCAAAGGAACAAAAAAAAACTACAATACCTATACTAAGTCTAAATGCCTTTGTTTTAAAAAGTAACTATATGTATAATTACGAGTTACAGAATCACAGCCGTAGTGTTGTGTATTGTGACCACCATACCATTTCGATGAAGTCAAAATCTTTGACAACTTTCCTTGGAAAAAGCAATAATTTTTTTCATCGACACTGTAACTTATATTTGCTAACCCTCCCTTTTTGTTCACAGATTTCATGTCCTTGGAACTAGTGGAGGGTTTTCCAGTTCTCTTAGTGAACTATGGATCCGGTACCACCAGGTTGAACAACAGTGTGGTCCACGTTGCTGATGGCAAGCCTCATCTAATAGAAATAGTCCTGATGAGGAGTTCCATTGAAATGTTTGTGGACAGATGCAAGTTGTCAACTTGTATGAGCCTGGCTGCTCCTACTGGGCCTAGGGAGATTCTGAACGGTGAGTAATAAAATAAATAAATAAAATAAAATAATCCTTACTTCAGATAAGCAACATCCATATGGGTTAGTAAACAAAAAGATAACTTATATCTATGTTAGTAAACTAATTATCTCCTTGGAGACATGGCTGTTGTTCGAAAAACATCTTCGAACAACGTCACCTAACAAAGGAGAATCGTACCTCCTCGCTATGGTCTTCAGGATGGAGTTGGAGCTTTCCCGCACTCTGCAGAGTAATGTTTTGTGTTTTTGTGTGTTAAAGTGCGTTAACACCAAGGTAGAAAACATCTATTCTACATATGAACAGTGGTCGCCCAGTAGTAATTGCCCCGACTTAAAAGATGTAGGTCGTGGGTTCGAACCCAGACAGGCAGTTTACTTTGTGTAAATAATTTAATTACCGCTACTCTCAAAATGGTGAAAAGAAAAACATTGTCAGGAAACCGGCATGTCCTACACCTAAAAATTCGAAGACATGTGAAAATTTACCAAGCCGCACTGGGTCTGCGTGGGAAGATTACAGTCCACTCCCTCTCGAAGAGAGTATGCCTGGGTCCCATACCAGCAGTGGGAACAGCAGTGGGTAAAACAAGTTGTAAAGACTAGTTAGAAAACGTGACAGAAATGTGAACAAAATATAGGCAAACTGCTATTTATAAACTATGAGACTTGTTTTATAAATTATTGTTACGAGTAAATATGTCTGAAGATTCATGCCCAAGCGAAATTCGCCCTTAAACTTTTTATTATCAATTTGGCAACGTTAATATTGAATATCAAACACCTAGATGAGAATAGTTTATTGTATTCCCAAGAACTTGGTCGTCCCCTACACAAGTCACAATTTAATTTAAATAGCTGCTATTATTTGGTGAACATTAAAGTATTCAATGTTTTCTAAATTACATTAAAAAGTTAGTTTCTAGACCTTTCACGTTCCAGTTAAATTTTCTTCCAATTAATTTATCGTTTTTTCATCATGACTTAGCACTGGGAACAAGTTTAAGAATTTATTGTTCATTAATTGTGTCATTAATTAAATTCAGCAGGACTAAGTTTGTAAGATGGTTACAACTTGATAAGGGTTTTAAATACTTAAGTCGTCTACATTCAATCTAATTACGGTACCTACCTACTTTATACTTTGTTTTTCAAAATATAAGGTGCTATAAAAATATCTGCCACGGCTGCAATGGGAGATAGTATTGTGTTTATAGATTACAATAGTAAAGATAAATTATTGATCATGTGTCATATTTTTTTTCATACAAAAAATTGTACGTATAAATTTGCAAGTGACGAACTAGTCAGCTGATTTCAGTTTTCATTCACAGAACAGATGGAAAGAGATAGCAGTTGTTTTCATTGACGAAGTGCACTTCGCGCGTAATTTGTGAACCACGTTATGCAGAGTAGAGTCAATGTTTATTTAACTACTTTTTTTTCTCAAATTGATTTAACTGTGCCGGGGTACGAAATTTCTTCACTATTGTTATCTTTAAACACAATACTACCTCTCATTAAAGCCGTGGCAGATATTTTTATAGCACCTTATATATAGGTGACTAAAATGTGTTTCTACTCGTATTAGGTCACTAGCATCAAAACCTGCGTAAATTTTTCGCTATTTTTGATAAATTTCTTATCCACAGTAAACGGACCGCTCCAGCTGGGAGGTTCCAGCATCGACCTGCAACACATAGCAAGAACATTCGGCTGGAGACACGTGCCCACCAATCAGAACTTCGTAGGATGTATTAGTAACTTCACATATAACGACTTTGTAAGTATTTTTACTATGTCTAATTGTTTTTTATAATTAACCAACTCTTTTTAAAATTGTGGCGGCAGCTACAGCGCCTCATGCGAACTACGATTCAAAGACCTGACGTCACACAAATTCTGCATCGCGCAATTAGAATTTACCGTGCGATCACATAAGACTTCCCGACATCAATCGTTGGGCAGTTGGGCAAACGATTGACGATCGACGACGAACCCAACGATTGATGTCAAAGACACAACACCCGTCTGGTCGGAGGTTTCTCCCTTTTCAATAGAGGATGGGTGAACTTGACACTCTGTTCCTTATATCTAAACAATATTCACTTAACTATATTATAATTTTGTCAGTTTTTACAAAATCAAAAATCAAAATCGTTTATTTGCATAAAATGTGGTGGGTACAAAAGATGTTACATATCCAATTCAGTGCAAAGACACATTCCGCCATGCAGTGATGACAAGCAAATATTTAATGGATGTTAGTCAGTTATAATTAAAGACAAATTAATTTTAAAAATTGGTAGTAAATTCGAGTTTTAGCGTTAAGAATTCTATGAACGAAAAATACAATTTATTAAAGTCAATACCAATTTGAATGAAAATGTTAAAAACACATTACATATTTAAATAGTAGCAAGTAGGTTAGCGACAAGGTAACTTATCAAAGTAACTTAAATATCTAAAAGTAACTAAAATGCATTCCTGAAGTGGTAGGACTGACATAATTTTTTGTTGAGAAAATTGCCGATTGAATAAAAACCAAGCATTTTTTGTAAGGTAGATAGTACAAGATAGTTAGCCTACTTCTGGAACTGCTGGTACTAATATTCCTCCTCTCTCAACAGATGTACAACCTGGGCGAACCCTCGTTACATCATAACGCGGACCCCAGCTGTCAACGAAGCATGTTCACCGCTGTCACCTTCGGAATTGACACCAACTTCCTAGTCGCCATACTTGTCTGTATCGTCATATTAGCCAGTAAGTATTCAACAACTTTCTTTTAAAATGTTTTGTTAGGCTTGCGTTTGACCTTGATCTCACTTGATCATAAACGAAGATTCGGTCCTGTGTGAACTTGAGAATCGATGACTCTTGACTTCTAATGTTAGTTAATTCAGGCGTGACTTGGCAGAAATCCATTACAAAATACAATAGACGTAGATATGTGGCTCACTCTGCGTCCAGCACTCGGCGTGACAACACGTCGTGTTCGGGTTTGCGACAAGTCAATCGTCATTCTGAGGATGCCTAGTTGAGAGGTGAAACGCGTGTCGATTTCTTACACGGTTTTTTATGACTTTTTAGGAATAGTTTAGTGGACTCGATTAGTAAATATATCAACGTCTATTGTATTTTCTAACAGTGTGCGACAATCCTCGGATATAAAGAAGATATTGCTCCTTCTAGAAGATATTTGAATGTCTACAATAAAAAAATACAAAATTAAAATACGAAGGGACGAGAAGGAAAGTGTGGAACTATCTGCCAGCGTCTGTGTTCCCTTCCACGTATAGCCTTTAAAGCAAGAGTGAACAGGCATCTTCTGGGCACGCTCGTTCCATCATAGACCTCATCCATCGCTTTCCATCAGGCGAGATCGAGGTCAAGAGCTGGCTCATACACAATAAAAAAAAGAAAAATAAAGAAGGCCTTGTTGCCTCATCCTCGACTACGCTCTACGTTGTGTCAATCATTTAATTGCACAAATAATTAAAACAAATACGAGTTACGTTTGCCACGAATATTCCATTTTAATACCGGTTACACACACAGGCGATGCCCTTTGTCTATTGCCGACGATACGAATAAGAGAGGTCATTTTTATTTCGGTAACCGGTATTAATACTGGTTGTATTCAATTTTAGGTAACCTTTAAAAATACCTGTAAAAAATATAAATGTAGTAACCGAAAAAATACCCGTATTCATCACCTGTCTTGGCGTATTAGAACAATGCTTGAACCTGAATTTCTAATGAAACTAGATTCCTTATCTATCGGTTTTGATTTGAGATTCATGCTTAAGTATCTTTGTAGAATACCTAGGATTCTAGCTTATCACTGCAATGTTACTTAAGGGTTGTTGAAGTGTCTCTCTCATTAATATTAATCTTTGCAGCTTTCAGCAAAGTTTTTAGTCCTAGTGTTCATAAAACGTTTTTAATACTAGAAATAGAAATATTATTTCGAACACAAAAATAATACTCAAAATGTTTTTAAAAAAGTTGTAAAAGTTTGTGTCACATGCCTTTCATAATAAAAATCATAACTTTTGCGACGGCGGGTTTCGGGTCGAATCAGAATAATATTTTGACAGACTTGTAAACTTTTGTGGGACGTTGTTTTACATAAAAAATCACAGAAAGGCTGTGAGTGTTTGTTACATTTTACGGCTAACCTACCGAACCGATTCTTACAAAGAGGTCGTAAGTTCACTTTCCACTTATCTGCACTGAAAATTCACAAAGTTCATTTAGGATTGAGTTTTTACACCTTTCTTAGACCCAACTAACTATTAAATATAACAGCGGATTGTGGATTTTATAATGTATTATTTTTAATAAATAAAAGATAAAAATAAATCTCTTATCTTAACCCTTTGAGAGAAACTAAACGCCCATAGGCGTTAGCTATAACAATACAGTTTATATTGTGTATCATTACTGTCCTTGAATGCGTTAATTACTTCCTTGGTGAGATACGTGCCAGAGCACGTTAACTTCTAAGATCCCTTATATCTGCCCAAAAATCTAACCGCCATATTCTTTCCAGTCCTTCTCCTGGCGGTCGTCGTACACCGCAGAAGAGCAGACGCCTGGGCTGAGAAGGAACTTGACGACATCAGGGAGAACATCATCGCGTATGAAGACGAGGGCGGCGGCGAAGGCGACGCTGGCTACGACCTGCACGTGCTCAGGCAGATGTATGACGGGCCACTGCCTGATACTGACACATTCATGCAGAGTAGAGGTAAGAAAACAAAACACAATTATAATAACTACATGCTATGTTCTAACTCCTGGGACTTTCTGTGCCTGGGTTGCGGGAAATCCCGAAAGGGATACCGTGGCCCCTGGAAACACAGGCAACTGAAGGAACACGGGTGGGTTTTAGTCAGTAAGAGTCTGACACGCCCTCCAGAGCGGAAGAAGATATTTGATAATTTCCCACCCAAAAAAAAGCCGCCTTTCTGTGAGAAAAAGCGGGTGGAATCCATGGGCCCAGTACGGGTTGGGGTGGGGACTGCTTGGTAAGCCTGTCAGGTAAGAACTGCTAGAAGGGCTGCCAGGGAAAAATAATTTTTAACTTGTTCTTCTCTTAATGAAAATAGTTCAAACCATGCTAAAAATATTAGCAAATCAGCAGGGTTGACTGTCCAGGGTGCGCCGCACATATAACAAAGTATCGCCATTCGATGACGCTAAATATCTTTGTAAGTAATTATGACTGTGATTGGTCGATTCTAACCGAAAAAAGGCTAGTTTTAGATATGGAGCGCACCTCCATTTGCGTTGTTAAATGAGTCACCATCTTTAACAAGTTTCCAGGTCACTAAACTCCCATACGAATGAATAAACGATAATAATAATGAATGAACGATATGAATAAATCTTCTATTGTATCTCGTTCATGTTCCAGAAAGTGTTAAGACTGTTTTGGCAAAAACACATAAATACAAGTTACATTAGTACTTAAAGACGGGGAAGCTAAGTGATGATCAGGCCGAAGGTGGAAGCGGGCTTCACCCGGAATCATCAACCACAGAGGAACTGGCTATCTTACCTCTAACTGCCGAAACACAACAATGCTGCTAACATTGTTGTTATGGCGACAGACTTAGATAAGATGGTGGTAGCTAACCAGGTGGACTTAGAACGAGCCCTACCACCAACCAAACCGAGCAGAAAAGAAGAAAGTTTATGTTGTTAGAATTCCTTTAGAACAGCAAAAGACAGCACCTATTTCATACCCCACCCGATTTACTGAAATCTGCAAATCTTTTTCGCCTCCATAATCAATTTCTGTCAAACGCAGTCGCGAGAAAAAAGTAAATGTAATGAGAGCTAGGACTCATTTTTAACCTGCCTTTGCCAGGTCAACGGTGATCAGTATTGAAAATGGCGAGAACGATAAAATACCGATATCTGATATCGTATTGAGTGGAGCGTTTTTATCTCAGTTCAAAGCTCTATTGACTATGAAAATTGTTTAAATGGACGATGCTTGAGCGATAATCTTTTCCAGGAATTTTATCGGGATTCATGTTAAATGCTGGGCCGGAGATTTATTTTTATATGTTTAAAGTTTTTGTCGATCATAAAAGTTTTTTAATTACTTTGTAAAAACTTATACTTACTCTATTGTTCTCCTGTTATAACATTTTGTCTTTTTCTGAAAGTCAGTCCACTTTCAACAACAAGATGTTATTGAAATTAAGATTATAATTCGTTTACAATGTATCACTAAACAATAAAACATGAACATTGATTGATGGGTGAACAAGGAAGAACATATTCCTTGGAAAATCTTGCTTTTCGACATTTTCTTTTGTTCGTTATTATTTCGTTTCTTTTTTTATAATTTTAATTTCTTTCTGTCCTAGGTATGGTAGGCGCAGCACCTGACATCTCTGGGTTCCTAGATGACAAGAAGTCGGTCTTAGACAGGGATCCTGACATCACGCCATACGACGACGTGCGACATTACGCGTACGAGGGAGATGGGAATACTAGTGGTTCTCTTTCTTCTTTAGCGAGCTGTAAGTATAAAACAATACCTACTACTCTGTGGGAGTTGACTGTTTTTGATATGACCATGTGTACCATGGCATATTATATAATATACTAAATAGTTTCGATGTTTCACATTTACGGCCAGGCCTTCTGCCGAGGCTCATTTTTTTTTTCTTCTAATCTTTAAAAAAATAAGCCACTGTAAAAAAAAAGTTGTTATAAGTAGTAGTGATTACCCTATCCAAATCCTTGTTTCCCTAGTGTCCATTAAGTTGATTTCAGAAATACTGATAATATTTCAAATGTTATAATTTTATTTGAAGTTGAATCTCCAACTGAACTTTTTTATGGTTATGAAAACTATTTTTTCCCCAAACATACATTTTTACATGTTTAGAAAGTAAATCGCGAAAGCGAAAGCTAGCATTTTGTAACCAATCAAAAAGCTAATTTGAAAGGGCTTTGTTTGAATCCATATATTATAGAAGAAGGCGGTCATAAAAAATAAAAATCTAAGTAAAAATAAAAATCATAATATGTAATTGTAATTATGATTACATATCGTTTGCTAAGTTTCGCCGACTACTTCAAAGTTAGTTTGTACAAATAATAAAGAGCTCTCCTAAACATCCACTTTATGAGAAAACGTACAATTTTGCCTATCCACATATTTAGTTTAAGAAATAAAATGTTATACCCTTGAATTTAAGACAATTTAAATTCAGCAAATATGAAACCGAGCTTCATTTATACTAGAAATGAAAACATATTGAAATATTTAACCAAAATGTTTCGTCAATATTGGTTTTCTGCGCGTCTAGACATTTTACTTTTATGCTTAATAAAATTCGTTTTCATGAACATAATTTTTGTAAAATGTTTTTTTTGTAAATACCGAACGTTTTTAATGACGAGTACGACTTACTAAAATATATACTTATTTTATAATATTATGTTTCCAAAATATGTAGATTTTATTTTAATAATATCTTTAAAAAGAAAACTTCAAACGTTTTTACACAATATGGCCCCCTTGCGCCACAAATCACTAATTTAGCACTAAACACTTTTTAAACATTTGAGTGATGTTTGAAACTTGTCTCTGTCATCTTCAGACGATTGACAGAAATAGAACGATTTTTACACGTTCAGCAAAAATGTTTACAAGCGGGCCGCGGCGCGCGGTTATCACACTGTATTTTTTTCTTATCACAAAAATTAAAAATATCAATTCCCTTAGGTACGGACGATGGCGACCTCAAGTTCAACTACCTTCAAACATTCGGTCCTCGGTTCCGCAAGTTAGCGGACATGTATGGCGATGAGGAGGAGGACCGGGAACGACCACACGAGGAATCCTGGTGCTAGCGCCACGCTTGGCTCGTGTAGCCACATCTGACTGTCCAGGCGTAATGCCAAGTGCTTGGTGATGTGACTCCCAAGCTCCCAGATGCCTTACCGCTTCACAGCGTATGATTTAACACGGTACTTGTGTTGCCAGTGACAATTACACCCCACCGGATAACCCCTTTGATTAAAATTGACGTTTGAATTAGAACCCTGTGATAATGTGACTTTTTTTTTTAAAGTTCTCTTCGGGATTGTATGAAATTGTTTTTTTTTTTGTTTCGACAGGTTTTTGTACAATGTCCTTGACAGATAGTGATAAATACACTTGTTTATGTATCTTTCATCTTGTACTGTAAATGTAATTTCATGAAATTACCTACGGATTTATAGACGTCTTAATTTCCGACGCAAATTGTAAGGCTGTTCGATCAATCCTAAAAAACCAGGCATCATTATTATTTTAGGTATAATGAGCAACGACCTAGAATTGAAGAGTTGCTCCAAAAAACTTTGCAAATTGGGTGAGAAATTAGGACGTCTGTAAATAACTCTCCAAACAGCATTGAATGACGTTGTTTCCTTCAAATGTAAGTATGTTGAATCCGTCAATGTACTATTACTGTAAAATAATGCGTAATTTATTGGCAGTCAAGCAGTCCATTTTACTTAATTTTTTAAAACATTTTTAACTTAATTTCGTTCCGATCCCTAAGCTTCATTAAATTTCATTTTTAACAATAATTAGCAACTTAGAATCAAGTGTCAAATAATTTTTCAAAATTTATAACAGTATTATGTATAAAACACGAATTGCATTTCGAAAGTGGGTTCAATTAAACTGATGAAATGTAAAGTAAGGTGATAACCTAAAATGGTGGAAAGTTCGTAGAAATTTGCGTTTTTTTAAGAATATGTATTCAATTATAATTATTCAAATAAATCACATTTAAAAATGTTTTTAAGAAAATGACTGATGTAACAATAGGCATCGTTGTAGATACGCCTAAATTATTTCGAGTATGTAATTTTTATATGTAAAATGTTTAGGACAGAAATTGAGTGATGTGTATGACTTGTATTTAAGACTTTTATACGTATTATTCATTTAGTTTTGTAATAAAATAGGTCGGCCTTAGCTATTAGTTAGTGTTATTGGTATGGAATGTTCACAACTCCTGATAGTCGCCTCGCCTCTTTACATTTTATTTAGCACCTTTTTTTATTCAATAAATTGTTGAAAAGTTCTATTATTCAATAAATTTTTGAATATTATTTCTACTATTCAATAAATTATTGAATATTATTTCTACTATTCAATAAATTATTGAATATTATTTCTACTATTCAATACATTATTGCATGCTTTTCTGATGGCAAACGTTTGACGCGCATTTGCGTTTTATTAAGACCTTGGACCTGCGCTGACTTAAACATAAGTTGTCTCAATATAGCTTTAGTAGAATTTGCGTTTTATAATTTCAATTCAGAGTTTATTCAAAAGATGGTTGAGGCTAGGCTGGACGGATGGTTCCTACCTTATAATATTGAAGATGGAACGGAAGTGCCATTTTGTCTTATTTTATTATAGCCATACATATTTATGTTAAAAAGCATTTTGTAACGATTTATTGAAAAGGGCCTATAAAACAATTAATATTTTTCACATATTATTCTGTAATGTGAAAAAAACAGCCAATGTGTGATTCTTAATATTTTTGTGACATGCCCCCGAACGGTGCAAATACTAAGAACGTTTTGTATCTTTCATTATTTTAATAGACGTGTAATGTTAAATAATAGTTTCCACTAAATAAGATCGTCTTAATTGGAATATAGTAGATTATAAATGTAAATATGTACAGCGATGGATAAACATTGTGTGAACTTAATATTCAGTAAATTAACTTTTATATGGTTAATATTAGGCGATTATACAAGGTGTCTTATCATTATGCATATCAACGAATTGTAATATTAAAAAATTATCCTCTAATCGGATCCGTTGTTTGGTCATGTTTTCAATATGACATAATATGCCTATCTATGTGTATTATCCATACTATGTAATATCCTTAGCATATAAAAATAGTGACTATATCTATGAATAAATCCCTTTATTTATTTCGGACCAATGTAAATCTGTAACCATAGAAGCACTTACTACCACACGAAAAAGAAAGACTTTTATTTTTTATTAAAACTAGTCCAAAGGAGTTAGCACAAAAATCGAACCAGAATATTTTTGTAGTTATGAATATGAATACTTACTTTTCTTTTTTCGAATATGATTGGATCGAGATATTATTTTGTATTTTTTTGCATACTGTACACCGAACAAAGTTATTGCAAAAATACATGCGTTTTTCTATTTAGACTAATTCTTATTATTTTTATAATATGTCCATAGTTTTTAAGTAGTCGTTCGCTTTATTTTCTTTTGTTATTGACATGTTGTTTTGTAATTAGTTTCTAAGTAGGCACAGAATAAATACAGTACTGCTTAGTACTTCGAGAAGTAGGTTTAATGATTTTTTTATAATTTTTGATACCGATCCTATGAGCTGTTTATTACGTATTTAACGTCGTATATTATTTTAATGCTACGTATTTAGAAAAATAAATGTTGATTTTCGCTCTTATTTCGAGTTTTAACTTTTAAATGATATGTGACGAAACTTTGAATACAGAAATATTGTAGATAATGGTGTTTTTCATGATATTAGAGTAAAATCTAATATTTCCTCATATTATAATATTTAAAAAAAAAGTTTGTAAAAAACGTTTGTAAAAGTAGAGCTCCCGAAGTAGGTATTTTCGTTTTTTTTTTAAATTATCCATACCACGTAAATAATAGCTAAAATTGACACTATATTAGGTTATTTTTTTGATGATTTTTCCTAGTACCCTTGAGGACTATTGTGTTGGGATACATTTATCCCAAGACACTATTTCTCAAAGCACCATAAAATAGTTAAGTAACAGTGTAAAAAGTAACTTTGATTACATTCCAATATACATACGTTAATAATGTAATGTTATTGATCAATTACTCGTACTTAGGCATTGTTGGTGGACATTTTTCAAAGATAACTGTATCCAAAAATTGCCACCTACAAAATAAAAAACACTGCCATAAAAAAATTAAGAATAAGAATGCTTTTAAAAGTTTTTTAATTTATTGACTTAAATGCGAGTTTATTTTAAATGACAACTTTAAGCGGTTAAGTGCCTTCTGTTCTTTATGAACATTATATTTTAATAAATAATTTTGCGTTTGATTATACCTTTCTGGTAGGTACTGCTCTACAGTAAACTTTTTTAATTTTCTTTTTTTAGTCACTTGCATTAATGAATTGCTGTCGTGATTGTACTTTTTAGGTTTTGTTTATAATGATTTGTATTTGGTTATAAAGCTCTAGCTATACTATTGCGAATTAATAATTTTGATACTTGAAGCATTTCGTTTGTTAATTCATTTCTTTGCGAGTGACTAAGATGGATGGGTTCCTTTTCAACATGGACAAAAAAAAACTTGAATTTGAACCCATCTGATATTTCTGCCGCGTTTTAGGCTAGTACAGACTTATAAGTGCGATAAACATCGTTGTTATAAGTAAGTGTATGATAAATCGACCATATAAGTTTATGTAAGTAAAGAGTATGTGTACCTAATTATCAAAGTAAAGATGGATGTTATAATGGTATAGACGAGAGCGACTGATGATTGTCATATTATATTATAGGATAGCTTGGACTTTGTTACATAGACATTAAGTATTCAAGGTCGATATTGGAATAAACGAAATGAAATAGATTTTTTTGTATTTTTATTTTACTTTTCCTTACAAAAATATATCCTCGAGTTACCTATATTTGATACAGCGAACCGCCGATGCTTCGCGCAGCTTTTACGATTTGACAAAACATCAAGGTTTCTTTATTATATTTTAGTTTACACATACAACTCCTGGAATAAGTTCTCTAAATTATGATAAAAACCGCATAAAAATC
Source organism: Eupsilia transversa (assembly GCA_914767815.1). Classification (NCBI taxonomy): domain Eukaryota; kingdom Metazoa; phylum Arthropoda; class Insecta; order Lepidoptera; family Noctuidae; genus Eupsilia; species Eupsilia transversa. The sequence continues at coordinate 5,073,159 of OU611893.1, read as the reverse complement.
CGTTGTCTAGTCTAGAAGAACTAAGCCGTCGACAGACACGAAAGCGACTTCAATTTATACTAAACTCTTTTGCAAAAAAAACGGGCACTTTAGATTTTTTTCTCTACTTCAATGAAGAAGAACAAGAAATAGGTTTTGTTAATTTGACGATGTATTGGCATGTTTTTTGAAGCATCCTGGCATGATTCTTTACGTTCCAATTTGAAATTATTAAAAGAAAAATAATGATTATTGTGAATTATTCTAAAATTGCTTTACTAATGGCGCAAATTGCTGAAACGATTTTTAACTGATTACGATATTTTAAAACTTTTTGGATATTTTCTGCAAATTAAACAATTTAATCTTTCTTTTTACATTAAATACCACTTTTTGATATGAGTGATAAAGCGATAAGGGCCGGTAAAATTATAGCCCTACTTGAAGAAGGTTGTTCGCAAACTTACGTGTCTCAGCGGCTAAATGTGAGTCGTTCAACTGTCCAGAGGACTTGGCAACGGTATCAAGAGACTGGTTCGGTCAAAAGAAGACCCGGTTCGGGAAGAAAACGATGCACAGAACCAAGAGAACCGCTTTTTGGTGAGTCAGGCGTTGCGTAATCGTAAGGCGTCAAGTGTGGACCTGAAGAAGAGCCTTGAAGAAGTAAGAGGAGTAGAAGTTAGCTTGTGGACGGTCAGGAGGAGGCTTTTGGCTGCCAATATGAAGAGTTACCGCCCAGCTCGGGGCCCTAAATTACTCCGTGAGCACCGTGTTTCTCGACTTCAGTTTGCTCGGAACTGTGCTTCATGGATTCTGGAGGACTGGAATAAAGTATTGTTTTCTGATGAAGCTAGAATCTCTTTGTGTGGAGAGGACCGACACCGGCGAGTGCTGCGAAGACCACGGGAACGCTATGCGGAAGTGTGTTTCGAAGAAATCACTCCTTATGGCGGAGGCTCCGTTATGTTTCTGGCAGCAATTAATTTGACGGAGCGTACGGAGTTAGTTTTCATAGAAAATGGAACATTAAATGCACACCGGTACATAATGGAAGTCCTAATTCCATATGCACAACCCACATTGACTGCACTTGGGGAAGATTCCATTTTTATGGACGATAATGCTCGCCCGCACCGTTCTGGCGACGTGGAAGCGTACATGCAAGAAGTTGGGATCCGTCGTTTAGATTGGCCAGCTCGAAGTCCTGACCTCAATCCAATTGAGCATGTGTGGGATGTTCTAAAGAGACGGGTAAGATCAGTGCAACCTGCTCCACAAAACATCAGGGAGCTAAAAAGAGTAATTGCAGAAGAGTGGGAACGTATTCCTCAAAACGTTATTAAAAACATCGTGGAAAGCATGCCCAGAAGGATTCAAGCTGTGATTTTGGAAAGAGGAGGTCACACTCGTTATTAGGTTTTTACATCTGTAACTTTATTTAATTAAAAAAAGTAAAGAAAAACTTGTCTTTATTGCCGACCAATTCTTATTGTTTGGGCGTGTACATCGATTTTAAAGAATCCATCGTTTTTTTTTCTTTTTATTGCTCGAATTCACTTCACGCGCATTAATTTACACGATTATAAGTATACAGACTACGTCAAAAAAAAAAAATTCATTTAATTAACTAAAATCGACCTTAGAACATAAATTTCCTTAGGTGCCCGTTTTTTTTGCAAAAGAGTGTATTTATACAGAGGTACAAAATTATATTATAACACTTGGTCTGAAATAGTCTAACATTATCATACTATACTCCATTTATTTATAGCATAAGACAAATAACGGCAGTTATTGAGTAATATTGTTGAATTTACTGCACTTTAAGAGTTATATTTTCAATGTAAATAGATTACATTGCTTTGTATTTATCGTGAAATACCTATACTCCGTGTATACTTTTATATCGCAATAATGAAAGGGTGATAACCGTTATATTAATTTCTAATGTTATAATAAATGTAGTTTATACACAAACTTTAGCTTTGTGATATTAAATACGTAGAATCTTCCAAACAATTTATATTAAAGGAACTTTAGACGAGTTCACAGACCTACATTGTGGAGAAATATTAACTTTAGTTAGGTAATGGTTTATTTATAAATATTAGCTAGGCAAATAATTTTATGCCACCAGTTTGCGAAGACGAAGAGACTAAGGGCGGATACGACCAAACAGGAATAAGTTTTGTCCGCGGAATAAGATTTACTCCTCACAGTTTTCGTATGGAGAAACTATCAAAAATTAAACATTTTGAATTTTTTCCGCAGAATAATCCGGGGGTAAAATGTAAAATGTAAATTAATGTAAAATGGCCTGTTGGGTCGAATCCTCCTTAAGAGAAATATTTGTTGAAAGAAGTAATACAATCAATTAAAGGGTACTTAGATACCGAGTATTGTTAATTTAATTTTGAATTTCGAACGAACTGGTAAACGGCGCAGGAAATATATCGATTGTCTTCTGTTCTTGCTAGATACAATTATATCTATATGGTAGTTGTGTAGACCGTATTATGAGACGTCGGGGCATTGAGAAGGTAACCGTGCGGGAGACTTCCATACTAACAACCTACGACTATATCTCCAAGCGCACAATTATAAAAATCGAGTTATATTAGGGGTTGTCAACGTTGGAACACCAATGAAGGAGTTGAATAGCTGCATAAATCTGCTTATTTACTGTTCATCTTTCACAATGAAAAAACAAGTTGACGTGTGAAAAACGTTACATTTAAACTCGCAACCTCGCGTTTGCGTCTAACCAAAGATTTATTATTACCAAAGCGCTTTTGTTTAACGTTTTAATTAACGTCTTGTGATACATACGATATGCGAAGCGGGTACGTTACTTCAGGCAGGTGAAAACTTCACAATAGATCGTGACAGGTAGGCGTTTCAAGTTGAAGCTACATTTTTATGTGACTGGAACACGCCAGTCGATTTTGTCTGCCTAGTAAGATGGAGTTTACATTGATAGGATGAGACGTCGACATTTGAAAATGGTTGTGAACCGGAGGAGTATTTTTTTTTCCATCAATATCACACAATAGAAATGCTATACATTTTGACAGTTCAACAACATTCATTGCGTTATTTACGTTCTTGAGCAGAAGACCTTTCAAACATATGAAGCGATGGATTAGCAATTTCCTTCAACATTTTCCGTATTGTGATTGAAGTGTGTTACGCAATTAGAGTGCGGTCCGTTTTCTGTTGGTTGTTTTTTCATATGGTAAGTACGTTCAAAGTTTTCTGGGATGGTAATTTCAAATGTAAAAATGCAGCCAAAACGGTCAGCAAAAGTTAAATTTTAGTTTTGTTTTTGTAATTTAGCGCAGATTTTATGAAAATTGTATCTTAATTATGCGCAATGTAAACAGACGTGACAAGATGGAACCGCATGTGAGGACAGTAAAAAAAACCTTTTACATCAACGTTTAATCCTTTCTGTATGACTTGCCTCTTATGCATTACTGTCCCATTCCAGGGACCGAAAACCTTTATAAATTACGGTATAGGTATCGAAGAATTCTGGTTACTTCTAAGACTAAGGTTACCGCTATCTGGGTAACCCAAGAAGAAGAAACATGTTACCTCTTTGAAGAAACATCTTACCGTTTTAATATCGGTTACACACACACAGGCGATGCGCGACCTTTGACTAATGCAGACGGCACGTGTAAGATAGACTTAATTTTTATTTCAGTAATCGGTATTAATCCTGGTTGTATTAAATGTAAGGTAACCTTATAAATACCTGTCTAGATCATACCGGTTTCGGTCCCACACTAAATAAAGAAGCTAAAAGTGGCTAAAACCATTTATATTCTTGAACAACGACTTAGTTTTTCATCATAGGTTTAGTATAGTTAGAATTATCAGACTACACTAAGTTTCTGTCACCTTACCTAAGAAAGCTCGGATTAAGGTGCTTCCGGACTGGAATTTGCATTTTAAAATACATTTCACTTGTAAAGTGATATCTTTGTAATTTAAAGAAAGAAGGTAGAAATAAATGACACGTTAAAAAGAATTCTTTATTTATTGGCTCTTTATCTTTATTTTTAACCGACTTACAAAAAGGACGAATTTTGCAAATTCTTTTTTCATTTGATAGAGGAAGCTTGCGCAGTGGTCCCATATAAATTTTATTAACTTTGATTGGGTAGTTTTTGAGTCAGCTTCAGTAATACGTATTTTTTCCACTAAAGTCGGGTCCGCTGCGCCATGTTTTTAAAACACTAAAACATGGCGCAGCAGACCCGCCTTTAGCCTATGTGGACGATGTTCTAATATGTTCCTGTCAATGTAATTTACGTAGCAGGTCGTGGTATTCGACTTTGTGTGGGGTAGATACCACAACTAAAAAGTGAAAAATAACTTTATGTTCAGAAGACAATGGCAAAAAACGAAAATTAAAAACCAAAGACACCGACTTCCGAAATTAAAGTTATTTTTCACTTTGTAGTGTTTTTTAAGTCGTTTTGTTCTGTTAAAAGTTTTCTTTTTAAGCACCTACAAAAACCACTAAAAGGCACCCCTTCAAGCGTCGGACCTCCTCAACGAGGAGGTTGTCAAATATAGGTCATGCGTCGCGCTCGCGCCTATGGATTGACAGCATTTTTACGATAAAAAGTAGGTATTAATAATCTGTAGTTTTTAAAGCTAAAGATTGTCAAAACGATTGGGAATGACATCCGCATCCTGAATTATCGTTCTTAATGAACCCTTGAACCATATTATTATTCGAAATGTTCATCCTTTGTTAGTGACATTTTTTCTCGCTGCAAAGATGGCGGACGCGTTTATTTAGATTTTGTTTTTATTAATTACGCTATTATTTTCGGGTTTTGTGCCTTTGTGTTGTGTTTTATCATTAGTAAATATCATCATAAAGCGGAATGTGCATTTAGATTTGAAAGAAATGCAACGAGTGTTCAACTTTAAGTGTTCGTTTGAGATAACTTGTTTTTGCAGTTGGTATTATGGCAGTGCGCGTGTGCGGTGTGTTTTTCGATACTAAATCAACAATGTTATCAGTTGTTTGAGCAGTTGAAACTGCTGTTGGCGATAAGCATGGGGACAAACTAGTATCCCATGCTCTTTTGTTCGAGCGTTCTCGGCCATAAAACAGGTAAGTACACTTTCATTGTTTACGCGGTGCGGGTAGCGGCGCGCCACCGCGGCTGCGGTCATAAAGTTGTTTAAAATTGTTGTTTTTTTTTTAAAACAAAAATGTATCGGGCGATGTGGTTTTTTTAATTGATTTAAGTAAAAAATGAATAAATGCAAAAAAAAAAAAACAAAATAAAAATTTTGGTCGGTGGGTCGTCTTAGGGGCGGAGTGTTTCCAGCGAGGCGATGGTTTATCGCGCTCGCTGCGTGTGCATAGCAAGCACGCTACGTATGCGCAACGAGTTCACCGCGGTTTCATACCGAGAATGATTCACGTGAGTCTACAAGAGAGAGCGAGACAAGCGAGTGTATACAATTAGGAAAACGCGGAGGACACGTTGCGTAGTCGCGACTTCTTCGCTTTGCACCCGTGGAGAACAAGTTCACAATTACCGCTTCCCTGGAAACACGCTGGCAATTCGTCAGTGTGATAACGCTCTTACATTGCCATAATAATAATCCACGTATTTTAGACGAAAATTGTCAATTCATTATTTAGAATTAAATTCATTTTCAAACTTTTGATTCGATGGACATCGATAGTTTCCATCGCATTCTTGATTGGTATGAGCCCTGTGTCAAGTTTGAATCTAATTTATTTCTAGAAATATGCACAGCTGCACAAACAATTTGATTTTCACAAAATGTTGCCTGATAAATTGCTTTGCAATAACCATAGATATAAGAAAGGCAATAACCGAATCCAACATGGATTAGGGAGGTACAGTAGCTTCTTCTCTTCTCGAATTGACACGCAATCTATGTAGCACAAATAATATGCATGGTCAGTCGGCAAGATGATAGCGGGCGGGACTGACAGCACAATGAATACCAGATTACAGTTGTTTTATTACTGTTTTTGCAATACAATCAAAGTTACAGTGATCTGCCCTCTCCATGGGGCGAGGTAATTGCGACAAACGTCTCGACGTGCCATCTAATTCAATAGAAATTCTATAAATCAATCTGCACACGGCGATATCAACGTGGCGATAATTTGAAGGTACAGCATGACTATCGCCGCGATTCTCTCGACCGTGGAGATGGCACCTGCTGTCGTTGCTATAAGGTAGTCGGTCTGTTGCTGCTTGGGTTGCTATCAGGGTTAAAATAACAGTCAAAGGACTGTAAATAGGTTCGGTATGGTTCAAAATACACTGCTCAAGGATCTTTTGCCGCTCGAATGACATAAAGTGCAATTGTTTTGTGAAATTTATTGAAAAAACAAGACGGCGTTAATTCAGATTTTGGCCGCGCGCCAATAGACTTTTGTACAAGACAGGCCAGCTTTAGGGATCTCGCGCACTAGACGGCCACAACCACGTACAGTGATCGCAGCGATCAGGTAAACTATAGAAACCTATACGAATTGCGGACTAGGTCGCAACGGACAACTAGCCGCAGACCGGGCCATGGACCACGAACCAGGGGCCTAAGTCTGCTAATATAAAAATGTTACAATGGTCTCTCAATGGTGAGTTTTTGACAGATTTTGTATGGCAAATCTGTCAAAAACTGTACATTGAGAGACCATTGTAACGTTTATAAATTAGTAGACTTAGGCCCCTGGACTGGCCGAGGAGTCGTGGCCGTATAGTCCGCGAGATCCCTAAATGTAGTAGTAATTTCTACTATTTTTCCTTTTTAGCTGTCGGTTTAACGTAAAAGGCCCATGTTCTTTGTCGTACAAATGCGACCTGATTACGGATTTTGCATACAACCATAATGTAGGATTTAAATAATTCATCACGCAATGACTGGCGTGTGCTTGTAATAACAGAGCTATAACGTTAATCAGGTGGCCGTAATTAGGAAATTGCTTCCACTCTTTTGTGTAACTAGCTTATGCCCGCGTCTTCCCGTGTTTAGATCGAAAAGGAACGTTTTATCGGAATAAAAAGTATCCTATGTCCTACCTTACCCAGTACGTTCAGCTGTTTAGGCGTGGAAAGGTAACAGACAGACAGAGTTACTTTCGCATTTATAATATACTAGCTTCCGCTAGCGACTTCGCCCGCGTGATATCTTTATAAATTAAAGCCTATGTAACTCAGTGATATTAAAGCATTCTACTGGTGAAACAATTTTTTAAATTGATCCAGCAGTTTTTAAGTTTAATCATTACAAACAAAAATACATTTTTTTTTCTTTATAATAACAGTATGGATTCTTAAAACATTGTTGCGTTTTATATGCTTGTTACTTGTATGCAGGCACTTAAATCATACAGTCATCAATAAAAACTATGCATTAAAATTGCCTTCATGAGAGGCTATTCTTTGCTCAATGAAAGTCCGGGGCAACCTGTGTAGTCAAACCCGGTGCCAACTTGCTGACTGGGTAGTTCTAACCGGCAAAGGCTTGTGGGTATCTACATTGATTGACAGAGATTTCTTTAGAAATAAGCATTGCGTTTGTACGTATTTTACTGTTCCTTTCTTCTTGTCTGTTTATATGTGTGTGCATAAATGGTTAAATAAATAAAATACATTGCCATATGCGATCTACACGTCATGAGAGTAGTTTACCGCGTAGTTTATAGCATATATACAACGCCCCGAAATCGACTGTCGGGCAGTAGCCCACCAGACACGATACTCGTCTGGTCGGAGGATCCTCCTTTTTCTATGGAGGATGAATGCACTTTATACCCTGTTCCTCATAAGTCTAAAGAGGTAAAATTGTTTGTTACTTTGTAAGAGGTAGGTAATCTCTGGAATTACTGATCCCTGTTGTGGATTGTCTATGTTATTTATGACATTAAAGCAGTTGTCATCCAGACTTGTCTTTCATTACACTACATGGTGGCAGCGGTGAAAATTTTATTTGATTTAAATGGTTTAAGTCGGAAATAAAGGCACGTTGTGGACTTTAAAAACGTCGGGGACGTTTCAAGAGCGCTATGGAACACGCGCGACCACCGACGGAATTGTGTTTGGAGGGCAGCTCCGTCAGCCGGGCTGACGCATGGCGGCGTTGGAGGTCGCAATTTATGCTATTTTTAAAAGCATCGGGGGTGCAGAAAGAAGAAACTGGTATTCAAGCCAGCTTAATGATAAATTTAATCGGACCTGAGGGGTTTGAAGTCTTTGAGACATTTTCTTTTGACAAGGAGAGCGATAAGGATGATGTTAATCTATTGCTTACGAAATTTGATGAATATTTTGGAGTCAAACAGAATATAACATTAGCAAGGTACAACTTTTTTACAAGAGGTCAGGAAGTAGGAGAGTCCATAGATCAGTATGTTACGGCATTGCGATTACTTAGTAAAAACTGCAATTTCAAACATTTGGAAGATGAATTGATTCGCGACCGTATTGTTTGTGGGATACAAAGTACTGGCGCAAGAGATCGCTTGTTGAGAGCAGACGATCTGACACTAGGAAAAGCTATTAAAATTGTCCAGGTTGATCAAATTTCAATCGATAATCGACGTTTATTGGAGACGCGCGGTGCTGGTACTTCTGAATTGGTGCAGATCGATGCAGTTGGCGTGCGCGGTGTAGGCGGACGCGGTGGCCGCGGCGGCTGGCGCGGCAGCGGACGTGGACAAGGGCGTGGTGTGGCCAGAGTTACTGCTGGTTCCAATACAGCTCGAAGATTTGTTCATTCAAGCGAGACTGGAAACTGTCTCAGGTGCGGAGGCCAATGCAACGAGCCCAGTCTTTGTCCGGCTATTGCTGTGCAGTGCTATCTGTGCGAAAATCACGGACATTTCGCTAGAATGTGCAAGTTGAAAAAAGGAGTTAAGAAAATGTACGATATAGGTTTAACTGAAGCAAAAGGCAATGACGAAGATGATTGTGAGTCATTTTTTATATCAGTTGTGTATAATGTCTCAGAGATTAACTCTTCGTTGGAGGATTGGTATGTAACCCTCCAAGGGAAGTACGGTTCCGAAAAATTTAAATTAGATACCGGAGCAGACATTAATGTTTTATCTTATAATCGATTTTTATTGTTAGGTTATGACAATAAGCTAATTAGTGGCAACCAAGGTGTTAGATTGCAATCTTATAGTGGTGATTTCATTCCTATAAAAGGTATTTGCAATTTAAATTGGTGGTATAAGGGTGTTTTGCATGAATTAAAATTTGCAATTGCGGTTAGTGATTGTCAGAGTGTGCTGGGGTTGCAAGCTTGTCTAAGTTTAGAATTAGTTAAAAGAATTTATAATATAAATCTTACAGATTATCAAGATTTGTTTAATGGCTTAGGTTGTTTGCCAGGTGAATATCACATTGTTGTAGACAAAACTGTGATGCCGGAGATTTGTGCAACCCGTAAGGTACCATTAGGAGTTCGCGATAAGTTACAAGATGAGTTAAATAGAATGATTGAGTTAGGTGTCATCAGGAAAGTGAGTCATCCAACTCCATGGGTGAATTCATTAGTGATTGTTGCTAAGAAAAATGGGCAGTTGCGTATATGTTTAGACCCGAGACCGCTTAATAAGGCGATACAGCGTGCACATTTTCAACTGCCAACAATAAATGAATTGGCTACTAAGTTTCACGGTGCTAAGTATTTCTCCGTTTTAGACGCATTTTCAGGGTTTTGGTCGGTAAAACTGGATAATGCAAGTGCAGACTTATGTACATTCAGTACACCGTTTGGAAGATATCAATATTTGCGATTGCCATTTGGTCTTAACTGTGCACCTGAAGTGTTTCATGCGAAGATCAAGCAATTACTTGAAGGCTTAGAAGGGGTAGATTCATTTATTGACGATATTATTTGTTGGGGCAGGAATAAAGACGAACACGATCTGCGTTTGAAAGAGTTGTTAAACAGAGCACGGGAAATTAATTTAAAATTCAACAAAGATAAATGTCGTATGTGTTGAGGAAGTAACTTATTTGGGTCATATTTTTAACAAAGATGGAATGAAAATGGATTCTGAGAAAGTAAGAGCGATACATAATATGCCGGAACCGACGGATCGGAAAAGTTTAGAAAGGTTTTTAGGGGCTGTAAATTATGTTTCTAAATTTATATCTAATTACTCAGAGCATATTTTTCCATTGACCAGATTATTAAAAAAAGATATGATTTGGTGTTGGGAAGTTGGTCATAAAGACGCTTTCAATAAACTAAAAGAATTGTTAAGTAATGCACCAGTTTTATCTTTATATAGTGTGAGTAGTCCGGTGGTGCTGTCAGTGGACGCGAGCAGTGTCGCATTAGGCGCCGTGCTCATGCAGGAGGGGCGTCCAGTAGAGTATGCGTCACGCACGCTCACTGACACACAACAAAGATACGCACAAATAGAAAAAGAAATGTTGGCAATAGTATTCGCTTGTGAAAAGTTTCATCAGTATATTTATGGAAAAAGTAGTGTGGTCGTCGAATCGGACCATAAACCACTGGAAAGCATTTTTAGAAAATCTCTAGACTCGGTCCCAGCTCGCTTGCAACGAATGATGTTGAAGGTTCAAGCTTATGAGTTGGTGGTCACTTATAAGCCTGGGAAGTATATGTACATACCTGATACACTTTCGCGGGCACCTCTTCCGGATTTGTATGACGATAAAATTAGCAGGGCTATATTATGCCAAATTAAAATGGTAGTCAATAATATACCCATGTCGCAGAATAAGTTTACTCTTGTCAAGCGGGAAACTAGTAAGGATGAGTGTTTAAAACTGTTGCTAAAATATATTAATCAAGGGTGGCCTGATAAGTTTACCATACACAATGATTTAAGATATTATTGGTCTATAAGAGATGAACTGTACTGTGTAGATGGTGTAATATTTAAAGACAAACAGGTTTTGATACCACTTTCTATGCAACGGGACATGTTAAAGCTTATTCATGAAGGGCATTTAGGGATTGATCGTTGTAAGAGACGTGCTCGTGAAGTAATATTTTGGCCGGGTATAACAAGAGATATTGAGGATTATGTGAGAAGATGTAAAATATGTCAAGAAACATCAAACAAACCGTGTAGGGAACCTATGCTTCCGGTAGCTATACCAGAATTACCATGGAATAAAGTTGGAACAGATTTATTTGAGTATGGAAAGCAAAGTTATTTAATATTAATTGATTATTATTCTGGTTTTATTGAGGTCGCATATTTGAGAGACACTTCGTCAAACTCAGTAATACATAATATAATGAAAGAAAATTTTGCACGGTATGGTATACCGGATACGGTTATCAGTGACAATGGCCCACAATATTCTTGTCGTAATTTTATTAAATTTGCTTTAGAATGGGGTTTTAAACACGTCACTTCATCTCCTTATTATGCTCAATCTAATGGTAAGAGCGAAAGGGCAGTTCAAACCATTAAAAATAATTATATTGAAAAAATCAATAGACAGTAAGTCTGATTTTTATTTAAATTTGCTAAGTTACAGGAATACACCGCGGGAAAATTTGAATTCTCCTGCACAGTTAATGATGGGTCGGCGTTTAAATTGTAGACTACCAGTCCATCCAGATTTATTAAAACAAACAAATTGTGATAACTTACAACATAAAAAAATGTTGGAAAAACAAATAAAAATTAAAAGTTTCTATGATCAGCATTGTAAACAGCTACCTGAATTGAATGTGGGCGACGAAGTTATAATGTTAGGAAACACAAATAAAAGAAGTCGTGGCAAAATAATGGCAAAAGCGTCGACTCCACGTTCTTATATTGTTAGAAACAAGAAAGGTATTTATCGCCGTAATCGTCGACATTTGATAAGACCTGCAAAGGATCCTGCCGACAATATTTTGTCTGATATTGATGATGAGTATTTTTCGGGGGATGATAGGGATGATGATTATGTGCCAAGTACTAAAATAAATGTATCGTCATCTTACTCGCCACCTCATACCCGTAGTAAGATTTAACAATTTATATACATATTTTTATAATGTAGAACTAATTATTATTTTAAGATGGTTCATTTATGTGGAATTAATTAATTTTAAGTTTGTGTTTTATTATTATTTTATCTTACTTAAGGGGAAGGTGTTGTGGATTGTCTATGTTATTTATGACATTAAAGCAGTTGTCATCCAGACTTGTCTTTCATTACACTACAATCCCATTAAGAAAATTCTTTGAGTGATAGAAAGCTACACTATTACCGAGTGCAATAGGATATTTTGCATGGTATGGTTGACTTCCACGTGGACGGAAGCGTCGGGATAAGCTAGTGGGCTGAAAAATCGATATCTAAAGTAAAATAATAAAGCTGATTGAATTGTTTTTTTGTTTGTTTGTTTGAACACGCTATCCTCTGTAACTACTAGTTGGGTCTGGAAAAATCTTTTTGCATTTGATAGCCCAATTCTTGAGGAAAGCTATAGGCTATTTAACATCACGATAAGACTCTTAGAAGTCGAGCAAAAAGAAAAAAGTCAAAGAACGATCAGCGAAAACGAAGTGGGTTTAGCGCGGGCAGGCAATGCGATGCTACGGGATGGGATGGGTCGGGAAGCAAGATATTTCACGCAGACGAAGTTGCAGGCAGAAACTAGTCTTAGATAAAATGACCACTGCACAACCCAGCTAATATTTGCTGCTCAATATTTTACCTTAAATAACCCTCCAACCAGCACTAACCAACTATTTAGTAGTGTTTTAAACTTGAACATTAAGGCTTCTAAGTTACGTCCGTGTCCTTATTCGAGGAAACAGCACCACCTCGCCGGAGAGAGACAGAGATCCCTCTTTCTCAAAGATTGCATAATTTGTCACTTAACATCGAGTGGAATGCATCTTATTAGTCGTATAAAAAAATGTGAAATTGTGACTACCAACGAATGGGAGCGACTGTACTAATCCGCCATTTTAGTCTTATAAAAATAAGATGTTTTGGGAAAATAGGAGTGTAGGAGTCATTCAAAAAGGACCTTGTGTCTTGTGACGTTGTGCCACGAAGCTGTTTCTCTTTATTTTATGTTTAGATTTACATTTCAGTGACCTAAATCTGATTTCGGTTTCAAGATACATAATTTCGGTAGAACGTTTCATCATTTCGGTGGCATTTTAAATTAATCTTCAATATCTTGTATGATTCTTACGATATTTTGATCCCTGAATAAACTGAAGGACAATTTATAAGAAATAATAAAACATTGAAATAAAACAAAAAAAACACCAAAATGAGGAAAAATCACATGATGAAATTGACCGAGTTCATTATGATGTGTTGTAAAAGATAGGAGCTGATGATAATTTACTTCGTTTTCGTTGGGTAGAATTTTGAAGATACTGACAACAGTGATAACATTTAAGTAGGTACTATATTTTTCCATAGTTAGTTCCTTGGTGGGGGGCCAAGTGGTAGGTTCGAACACTGACAGGCGCTTTACTTTGTGTAGATTATTTCATCACCACTGCTCTCAAAACGGTGAAGGAAAACATCGTGAAGAAACCAGGATGTCCAAAACCAAAAACTTCGAAGACATGTGACATCTACCAACCCGTGCTGGGCCGGCACGGCATGGTGCGTTGCGGCCCACTATCTCTCCCAGAGATGAAGGAGGAGGCTTTACACTTACAAACAATATTTTTAATTAAATACGTCTGAAATCTTTACTTAAATCTGATACAAGTCTCAATTATTTTTCATCCGTCAGTTTCGTCCCTTCCTCATCAGAATACGTCTGTTGGCAGTTCGCCAAATTTAGTTTAAAGTCTTCGGCAGAGTCAAGAGTGGTCGCTTTCACAGCTCATTGACCAAAACGGCCGGGGCCGCATCAATGAAAAATTGTTTCAATATGAGTATACTTACTTTGTGTAGGGAAAGTTAGAAGTTACTTACTTAATAGGCCTTAAACAATGGACAGTTTTGCTTACGTGGTTTTTGACTAAAATTGATGATGATAACTTTTAATGTCCATATTTTTCTTAGGGTTTAAGCTATTGATTTTGTGATTATTGTGCCGAGTGTAATGAGCAGAGTGGTAGCTGCTGAAACCTAACTTTGTTCAGAGTCTATTGATGAAATGAAATGATTTTATTTTCTGTGATGAGCAGAAATAGCTCCTCAACCGTAAATTGCTCATTTTTAGATTTCCACCAGTGGAATCTGCCCTTTAACTACTAGGTAGGGTTTGATGGAGCACCTGGGACCACCTTCTCATCACAAAACTATGGAATTCTGTTTTTTTTCTTCAGAATTTTCTAAATTAATGTTAGTTTTATTTTTTCCACAAAATCGTTCTGTAGTTACTACATACTTTTCGCGCCCTCACGCCCCTTGTCGCCGCAGGAGATCCCGCCCAGGGCCGTCGAGAATCCCAGGCCGATCCCCGCCCACCGTAGTCGCAGGCTTGCGGACGGTGAGCAATGGGTAGCTTACCCCCGATAAGGACCAGGCCCGGTTCGACGGCGCTTTGTGTTCCACGCGCGCCTCAAAGAGATGTCAGCATCACTGACGAGGCCCGCCAGGTCCGATGCCTGCCAGGGTCGCGTGAAAGTCCGGATGGGTTACCGTGGCCCCTGGCAACACACAGGCAACTGAAGGAACACGGGTGGTGTTAGTCAGTAAGAGTCTGACATGTCCTCCCGCTCCGCCCAGAGCGGGAAAAGTTATTTGATGATTTCCCACGCAAAAAAATAAAAAAGTGCTAAATACATACTGAAAGATAACTGCTTAGGTACTAATATTAAAGTTTCCATCACACTTATACTTAATTTTCACAAAACACTAACTTTTACTACTTACAAAGATAACGTTAGCAGTAAGGTACGTAGCTACCTATTTTGCTGACTGCACTGTCTAGACATCCCAGGCGTCCAAAGTTAGCGAATTTAAAGTTACTATTATTTCTGCGACACTCGGAACAGAGGGCAGATGTAATCCTGCCGAGGTGGCGATCTCGGATTTAAAATGAAGATAATAATATTATTCCTGTTTGAGGGGATAATCTTTTTACCTGTTTACTGCAGGGTTATGGAGATCTCTGGCTTTGTTTATATGTACGTAGGTATGTAAGTTTGCTCGCAATAGACGTAGATACATTTAGTAACCTATTTCGCTTAATTATTCCTAAAGATTCATAAAAAACTCTGTAAGAAATTGACACGTGTTTCACCTCTCAACGAGGCATCCTCAGGATGACGATTGACTTGTCGCGAACCCGAACACGACGTGCTGCCACGCCGAGCGCTGGACGCTGAGTCCTCGGATAGGACGTCTCGTTGGGAGGTGAAACACATGCCGATTTCTTATAGAGCTTTTTATGACTCTTAAGGTATAGTCAAGCGGAATAGGTTAATAAATATATCTACGTCTATTGTATTTCATAATGGATTTCTCACATCATCATTTCAGCCGAAAGACGTCCCCTGCTGGACATAGGCCTCCCCCAAGCACCGCCACATCGACCGGTTCTGTGCTTCCGACATCCAGCAGAGTTTGTTCCCACATACAGCCTAATCTACTGAACCGATTTTATAACAATGCTGCCGCTTAATAGAGCATTTTTACTCAACACTGTAGTTACGTACACAAGAGTCTCAGTATACTATTTTGATCTAAAGAACATACATACATACATACCTACATACCTACCTACATACATACCTACCTACCTAACCTACACCTACATACCTATCTACCTACATACCAACCTACCTACCTACAGCAATTTTTCTATATTTTTTCACCGTTGAAGTGGAAGTCCAAGGAAATATTTCAAAACCAAAATTAGCCAAATCGGTCCGAGCCGTCCTCGAGTTTTAGCGAGACTAAGGAACAGCAATTCATTTTTACTATACAAATAGATAGATAACTATCCCGTAAAAAAGATCTCAGACTTAACTACTAAACAATATTTAATTTCAAGTAATAATTCGGTAAAGCCTGGTACCTACATGACGGTCGGCTGCTCTGCTCGAAAGATATTTACCGTGACCACCGCAAACCACAGGGGACGGCACTTCAAGACACACTTTACTAACTAGAACCAGCTTTTGTCTTCACGTTACTCGTATTATATTATTATGTAAAGTGAATAATATTTGACCTGACGACCGCCGGATAAGTTCTGAATAATAAGTAATTTCATACGTATTTCCATTAGTATAGTATAGTATAGTATGTTGATTGTGTGTCTAGGATCTTTAGTATATGTTGACAGACATGCATAATAATCGCGTGGTAGTCAACCACGCAGGCCCTATGCGGGTTGGTAGATGTTTTCATTCCCCGTTCATCCCTCGACCACTGCTCCTTGACAAGGGGCGCTGTTGGGAGACATTTGTGCCATTTTTCTGTGAAAATATATTACTCGAAATGTACCGAAAAAACAAAATGGCGGCGTTAGAAGGTACTGGTTTTTAACCACGCGTCAAAATAACCTTGTAGGCTCAATTTACATGGCCACGGAACGTAATGGAAGAGAATTTTAGTAACAGTATTGTACATAGCAAAATGAATTGTATGTCAATAGTGTAACGTACAAACTACATACGAGCTTTAACTGCGGGAATGATGAGATATAATACTATTTTAACAGGGTGTATAAAATCCACTCATCCTCTATTGAAAAGGGAGGATCCTCCGACCAGACGGGTTGTCTCTGGCGGGCAACTGCCCAACGATTGATGTCGGATTGTCTTACATAATTATGTTGATCGCGCGGTAAACTCTAATAGCGCGATGCAGGATTTGTGTGACGTCAGGTCTTTGATGCGTAGTTCGCATGTGCGTGAATTTAATGGCCCCATTTCAGCGGAAAAGTCTTTTCTGATTTCAGTATCTAGCGCATGTTAGACTTTGCTTATAGACTAAGTTACGATAGAATGTGAAAGAGTCATAAAGGCAGTAACACCGTGTTTATGCAAATCTCCATATAATTTGATAACTGCTTGGTTTGCGTGATAATACTCCATGGTCAGTAACGAATAACCTGCCACCTTAGCTGATTGTTACTGAGAATTTACACTTAGACGGATTCCTAGAAAATGTATGCAGCCTATTAGTGGAATCTTAATTTTAATCCCCTTGCTTTAACATTTGTTAAAACTTAGTACTTTAATTGACCGTGCATTACATGTAATGCAAAGCAGACTTAGCCCTATACGTCCGTGCATGACATGTAATGCACTAGTAGTTATCTTTTTTATAATAACTAGGCATTCAAAATTACATAAGACAGTCCCCCAAAACGCCAACCCTTCACCACTTCCTAGCGCTTTAGCTGGAAGAAGAAGTGGCGCAACAAAGTCCCCAGCAGCACAGCTTAGCACAGCTAGAGCTTAGCTTTTTCACTATCATAGATAATTCTATGATAGTGAAAAATCGCGTCATTTACTAATGTTAATGACGCTATAAAACATCACATTGCATTATTATTAGGATTATCAATTTCCTTGGGACAGTGAAAGTGTACATACGCACAATGTTCAAAACACATCTTGCACTCATTATTTAATACGAGTATTATCTGTAGGTACTTACAGCGTACTTACTGCCTGAAAAAGAATAACCTATAAAGAAAACTTTTTAAAACCTATCAACACCAAAGTTATAAGGAGACGAGCCGTGTGCCCGATGGCATGCCCACCGGATGCCCACAGGCAATATCCTGACAAACAAACTTAATAAACATACTTTCATCCCCAAAAATCAGGGGCCTAAGTCTACAGATTTGCCATACAAAAACTGTCAAAAACTAACCATTATGACGTTTATAAATTAGTAGACTAGGCCCCCTGAACTCCCAAAATTCGCAAAATTTCGTGCTTCCAGACCAGCGCTTGAGGCTGTGATGTCTGTCAGTGAATGAATGAATTAAATCAACACCACAGTAAACAGATTTTTATTTGTTTTGACTTTATATAATAATTACCTTCTGCACGCCTTAGTCCGCGTGAAATTTCTTGTTCCCCCAACCCCCCGTCGCATCGCATCGTCTGCTTCTTTACACTACTTCGCTTTCGTTTTGCGTTCTATCTGACATTTTTTTTCTCGGCTCTTAGGGGCCTAGCCTGTTGTTAAATAGCCTATTGCCTTCCTCCCTCAGGATTGGGACTATCAAATGCAAAAACAATTTTTCAAATCCGACTGGTAGCTCTGGAGATAAGCGCGTGCAAACAAAAACACAAACTCTTCAGCTTTATTATTAGTAGGTAGGTTTAGAAATCTCAAATGCTTGCATCAATCTTTACTTACATTGTTCACAACTTAACAAAGTAGAAACTCAACAGCCATATTGTAATAAAACCACTAGAAACCCAAAGGTCAGTAATCCAGCGTCAAACAAAAACTCAGCTAGTCAAGTATCCGTGATACAATTGCAATGTATGGCGCACACTAGGCAACTAGTGACCGAAACAAGAAAAATAAGAAAATATGTTTTTCTCGTTTTCATAGTTTTGATAATCATTTAGCGTGAATTGCTGTGTTCGAGGCACTTGTAAGTCGTCTGCTTATCATGTACACTTAACTTCAGTGAAGCTAGACGGAATGACCATTGGTGTAGGATGCAACATGTGTCGACACCCTCACGCCATCCGATCCTTCTAGCACGGCGGGCTGTGCTGCGGCAGCTGCAAAGGTGCAGAAACGGTGCAAATATAACAACCCTATTGGGAGCTATATGTTTGTATGTATTTAATTTTTAGGTTAAAGAATCAACATTGCCATCCAACGTGGCAACACTGCCTTTTGAGCACGTTTCCGACTGACAGCGATGCGGACGAATTTTTTGATGCCATATGAGCCCAATGACCTTTATTATTATTTTTGTCCTTTAGGTATTTTCTTGTAAACATATATTTTTAGTGTTAGATTGTATATTATATTTAATTTTTGTCAAGTGTAATAAAATGTTATTTAAATCATCAATAAATTAGAAGACCTTGGAACATACTTATCACAATCGCAGGTAATTTTTGTTGCAGAAAACTTGACGATTACCGGTGACAGACTTTAAGCCGCTCGCTCCTCTACAGTCACTTCCTCAGGCTTCCAGTAGCCACAATCGGTGGCTTAGTTTGCGACGGTTCTAATGCCTACTACAGAAAATAATTCCGTTGTGTTGGTTCCTCGTTAAAATGTTTTGCTCTAGTTAACCTGGGCGGGTGAGTTAGGCCCGTGTGTGTTAGATCTAGGCATAGCTCAAACTTATCAGCTCTTGGAGGGGAAGGGTACTTCAAAGTACATTTAGCCCAGGTACGCACGGGCGATTTTTTCCCGCGGCGATTTTTTCCGCGGAACGTATTACTTAGCGCCGAGAGTTGAAAATCAAACATTGTGTATTTTTGACGCGCTGGGATGTGCTTTGTTATGACCTTAATGCTCGGCCCAACACCAAGGTGCGATAAAATCCCGCTGCGATACTTTTACGTCCAGGATTGCAGAGGACAGAAAGGCATAAAAAAAAAAATTTGGTACTGCTGGCAAGATCCTGTGTGATAAAACCCCTTCACATGTCGTAAATGTTGCATCCTAAATGCTATGAAAACAAGGATTTGACGAAGCATTTTTGGGGGAAATGGAATATTGGATCACGGGGAGTGTAAACTCACGCATTAGCGTCAGTTAAACTAACGTTGAAGTTGCATTTTGAAGAGTAGGGGAAGTGAACTTTGCTGTGTTGACTGTACAATTTAAGCTTGGTAGTGTCGTTAATTGGCAACGACACTACTGGTAGTGCGGCTGGTAGTGTCGTTGCCAATTCATCAGTATTTCAACCCCAAAATAGGAATAGGATTTATTTGAAGCAATTCTTGCGACCAACAAAATGCCTCCCTAACTCACTAAGGAAGTTCAAACAAATTCATGGCACCATACGGAAACTCTGCATACCAAATAAAAAAATCTTCAGCAAATATTTTACAGCTATTTAAATTTAGTTCAGACGAACTTGCCGACATTTTATTTGACGTAGTCATGAAGCTGAATAAATGCATGTGAAATGTCCCTTGCATTACCATGCAAAAATTGCCTGAATACTTTCTACTGGACTTGAGTTTCAGTTCTTCGAGTTCCTCATATCGGAATCCAGCTGTTGGCATATTTTTTGGATATTTTTCTGCTGATTTCACGCCTGAGAAAACCTGGGGAATTGCTTTGTCTGGTTTGAAATGTAAACAAATAAAAGTTATAAAAACTAAAAGTCAACTAAAAAGTACAAGACATCACAGACAGACAAATTAATAATACTAATAATAATACTAATCTGTTTCATTTTGACTGTTCAGCAACATTCATTGCGTTATTTACGTTGTTGAGCAGATTGTTTTTTCAAACTTATGAAGCAATGGATTAGCAATCTGTTTCAAACCGATCCAGATTGCGATAGATCGTATATTACGCAATTAGGGTGCAGATTACGTGTGACTCCGGATTTTTAATTTGTCAGTGTGTGATGTCTTGATTATACCTTCTTAGACCCTTTTCTGATTTGTCGGTACAGCAGCGGTGCGACATCAGCATGAGCCTTTCTGATTAGCTCGGTATGTGTCGCACTCCCGCACATACCGACGTAATCAGGAAGGATCAATTGAAATCTTAGAATAATAACGCATTATTATTCTAAGATTGAAATATAGGAGCTCGGTAGATGCTCGGTAAGCTTTCGGTACTACGTATATCGAGCATGCTGATGTCGCACCGCTGCTGTACCGACAAATCAGAAAAGGGCTTTAAATGACTTTTTTGTCGTACCTAGTTGTTTTTTTAAAAATTATTATATTAATTTACATTTTAACTCAATGTATCATCGTCATCTTTTAATTACGAAAAAAAATAAAAGAATACGTGACCAATAATTTAAAAAAAACGTCATATATTCCCTATTAAGAGATTGTCAAAAGGGACTTAAACATAACTGGCGAAGTGTGGGTGTATTGTCTGGCACCTCTGTCCAACCCTCTGGGAAAAATAGGCATGACGGTATGGTAGGTTAAATCTGGTATCAAATTAGGTATCTACATGACCGTTAACTATTCCAATCTAAATTGCATCTATATTAATTAAAACTGACTACAAATTAAGATTTTTCTCACCGAAGGGCCGTAAATAACTCCAACCGTCATTATTAGTTATTATTTATAACTCGATTTTAATCAAAACTTTAATCATTATTACCTTTATGCAAAACTAATTACTCACTGGATTTGCCAAATAATAAATATTTGTAACATTACTAATAATTTGAGGTAAATAATGATGGCTGAAACGTCTGCCTCAATATTGCCATTCATACCTGTTTTAAGAGGTCAGAATATTCGTAATAGACGAAACCCACAAACCACATTTGAATAGTAGAACATTAGTATTGAAAACCCATGTTGTATATATATCGCTTTCGTGAATATATATTAAACAGTTATATATAATGGATGCGCCTCTTTTTGTAAACCTCAAATAATTAAACTATTAACTAAACTATTTTGAGGTTCTAAAAATATTAAGTAACCAAGTAGGTACCTCCGCCCAACTCGGATGTAGGTAGCGCCCGCCGGCTCGCGACCCCTGCTCGCTTCGCTCGCTCGGCTCGCGCGCTTTTAGTCACTGTTCTAACCTAACCCACTTGGTTGGGGTGCCCTAGCTTAGTTACTCCGACCAACTGCGAGAAAAGGCCAGACAGTTAAAAAGAGGCTCATTTTTGTTATGTGCGTTATTAGAAGCCTAAAAAGCTTTTAGAAGTTTTAAATTTAAAAAAGCGTTCATCAGAAGGTCAATAAGGTTTTAGAGGATCAGTGAAATATTTCCCTATGTCTATTCAATCGGTCTGTGTGACAGTGTTGTTCTTCTAAACTACACAACGGATTTTGATGCGGTTTTTACCACCAGTTAGAGAATTTATTTTGGAAGGTTACATAATTATGCAGGTTACTATAAATCTCGATGTTTTATCAACCCGTAAAAACCACCCGAAGCAGGGGCGGGTCGCTAGTTGTCTATACGCGGAATTCCAGCTATTTAATCCAATTACCTACAGAATTTGTAAACCAATAGGTAATATTAGTGGTTCTTTCAGTGTGGTAATTATTTACTTACAACAAAATAATACTAACTATAAAATTGTATTAGACCGTTATTACCTACTGAAAATGAACCTATTTAAAACCACTAATAATCATGTTCCTATCTCATCATCTTATGATCAGCCTAAAATGTCTGCTGGGACACAGGCCTCCTCTCTTTGAGGGTCTACTATCACGCGGACCTAGTGCGGGTTGGTAGATGTGTTAGAATTTTTGGTTCTAGGACATGTCGGTTTCCTCCATTTATGTCACCGTTTTTGAGAGCAGTGGTGACGAAATTATTTACACAAAGTGAAGCGCCTGCCTGGGTTCGAACCCACGACCTACAATTTGTAAGTTGCAGTCGTTACCACGTTGAGTTCGGCTTCCTATGTATGCAGCTATTCCGGACCAGTTTTTTACATGGAGCGAGTGCCTACACTATCTATGTGCACTCACACAAATGCGAAGCTCAGCTTCTACCTCGCGGACTGTACAGTCAGCTGCAGAGAAATCTCACCCCCTAGCAATATATTTTTTCATTGCTAGATTTCTCTGAAGCTGACTGTACATACGCATACCAGCGAGTAGTCGTTCGTCGCCGTCGCACACTCGCTGCTAGTTCCTCGCCAACTTGCTTTTATTAGCTAGCACTACCCACTTCTTGTTAATCACGCGCGAGAGACAGGTGCCATAAGCCCGAAAGTCTGACAACCAGTCTTACCTAGGGGTATCGTATTACCTATTAACTGGGTTGTGGAGGTCAGATAGGCAGTTGCTCCATGTAAAATACTGGTATTCAGCTGCATCCGGTTAGACTGGAAACCGACCCAAACATAGTTGGGAAAAGGCTAGGCAGGTTGATTGAAGTAAAAGATAATCTAATAAAATGGTTGCTGGTGGTTTAAAGTTCGTAACAATGGCATTAAAGGGAGACTCAGCTTTTTATTAAAATGAACCTCATAACTTTGACAAGTTAGTGGATTGTAACCGTACGACTTCTGTTGGGACGCATCGACTATTGAACTTTATTGTCATTTACTGTATATTTACTGGAAAGTATAGGATAGCTAAAATAAACACATATAAGCTTTTTCCCGCGGCTTCGCCTATGTGGACGTCGGAAATTATACCACGGGAACGTACTACCGGAATAAAAAGTATCCTATGTCATAAGCCAGGTCATGGTTTATATGTGTGTCAAATTATATCCAAATCCGTTCAGCTATTCTACCGTGAAATCGTTACAAACAAACAAACTCACTTTCGCATTTATAATATTATACAGCTATTGCCCGCGACTTCGTTTGTGACCCAGGATGAAAAGTAGCCTATGTTCTTCTCCAGTTCAGGGTCTACCCATGTGCCAAATTTCATCCAAATCCGCGTAAATCGTAAATCCGCAAAAGCCTAACAAACAAACCCACGTTCGCATTTATAATATTAATTTATAAATGCAGTTTGCAGGGAGAAATAATTACTACTTTCTCCCTGAATGCCACCTGCTATGATCCTTACATACTCGTTTACGTTCATACATCTGGTCATACACGCATGCCGGTTGCGAGTACCACTTCACCTTTCTCAAGTACATCACCAATAAAGTCACTTTATGTCCTCCTACGGCAAATTCACTCACAACTGCCGTGTAAATCTCTTTTGTTAGTCGCCTTTCTTCATTCTTTTAAATCTTTTTAAAACAGCCAGGGTCTCAATAAAAGTTGTCATGCTATACCGGCTGGACCGTACAGTTCTTAGGGATTAAACTTTTAATTAGGGGATTACATGTGACGTAATCGTTGTCGTGGGTAGACGAATCGGAAAGGATGAAAACCCATCTGCGGAATATCCCATGTCAATTTGAATCCCGATCATAGACTGGAAGCCTACCAAAGAAATAATCAGAAAAAACTAGTGTATTTTGAAACCTCTCTCGTTCGTTTGTCGCCTCGTTGGTCTAGTGGTCGCAACCGCTACTGCTGAGCATGAAGTTCTGGGTTCGATTCCCAGGTTGGGCAACGTGTTATTGGGTTTTTCTAACAACACGACCAGGGAGAGGTCGTTGACCCCAAAAAATCATCCAAGGCGACCAAGGTCTATGGAATCCGAGAGTTGAGTTCCTACGGATTCCACAGTATTATTATTATTATTAAATAGACCTTGTTGTTTTATGAAACGCAAGAAACATTTAACTTTGGGCGATAAACCAATAACGAAGTCAAGAAAACTTACTTGAAAAATGTGAAACAAAATGCATATGGAAAAAAAATTGTGGTGAAATGCCTAAGATTTGCTTACAAAAACAGATCGAGCTAATTATAATAAATCGGACCAAGAAATTGAGGTCAAAAACGAATTGGTCAGTCTGTCAAAACAGACAATTTCCATTTTACTTGAAAGCTTGGAACCTTTTATCCTTTCTAACAAATCTGTCTAGACATTCGCATATTAAATGGGACGAGCTCGAGCTTGTGGCCAAGTAATAACAGCCACGCGGGTCGATCGCGCGGTTGGTCCGTGGATGGGTGACCATCTTTACATGCCAAGACCCTGCCTCGGAAAGCACGTGAAGGCTTTGGTCCCGGCTGTCATTTATAGATCTTTGACAGTTGTTACCTGTCGTCACGTCAGAAGCACGAAAGTCTGACCAAGGGAAGACGTCAGATAGGCAGCTGCCCCATATAAAATACTGGTATTTAGCTGCATCCGGTTAGACTGGAAGCTGACCCCAACATAGTTGTGAAAAGGCTAGGCAGATGATGTATTTGCATATTAAAATAGTTTACTTATTAACTCTACCTAACTCGACTAATAAACGTGTGTTATAATGAAAGTAGTTAAATCATTTTGGTATTAAACTTCTGTCCAGTTTGCCATACAAAGTTGAACCTCTGTTTAACACGGCGACTGCCGAAATAACTACTTGGAACAATTTAACCTGAGTTCACAGTACTCCATTAATTTGAGATTCAAATGTCTAAACTAACCACAATACACAGTTTTATATTTAACATTAATATTTCATATATTTTAAAATGTCAAATTACTCGAAAATGGTTGACATTGGCATAGGGGTCATGAGGGGTATTTTGGTAGTAAATGACCTCTACTACATCCCCTTAATGGATTGCCGACATAATATATGACCAATGACCCAGTATAAGTACAGCGCTATTTTTTTGGGAAATATTTGTGCTATAACTTTCACTTTTTTTTTGTTTTTTTTTAATCTACGTCGTTCTTTACGAGCAGTAAGAACGGCATCTATAAGCAGCATGATTCTCTTTTTTTGAACCAGGTTTGAGCTACCAACCTTTATGCGAGAAAAATCTTTTAATTTGAACTGCGATCAATTTGTGAGCATTTTTCTAAAATTGTCTTTTATTTCTATAATTGTATAATATAGGTCATATCTTTTGGCACTCGGCAGAAGTATTATAGCGTTCTATGAGTGAAAGAATTTTTGCAATCGGGTCAGTACTTTTACAAAAATAAAACTAAACAGTTTTACTTCTTTATTATATAAGTTTAGATTACAGGCACATCACACAATTGTACACAATTCACAAACATATTTGCGTTACCGGGTTGTAGAATATTACAGCTTAATCCATACAGTTTCTTCGAGTAAATCTGTGCAAAAGTAAGTCTCCGACGACGCAGGATGTCATTGTGTAGAGTTTGTTACAATATGCAAATAGACACGGCGCAGATGTTAGAATGCCGCAATGATACGGTCTGGATTCTATTCCGAATGGCCTAGTAAGCTAGTTAGTATTAAACTGTGTCTACATGTTGATATGGAACTGCTTGCTTTGTTTTAAGCTGTGGTCTAGGTATTGTTGGATTTCTAGTAGAGATGTTGTTATTAAGATGTCCAATGTTGTTGGTTCTTATCGTTGTGGTGAGGATTATTTCTACAATAACCACGTCTACCAAAGGAATTTGTGACATTTTGTGTGCCTTTAGTAACGCGGAGATCGTGGCTAAGGTTAAGTTTCGCTTGCCGGGGTTGGTCCGTGGATGGGTGACCATCTTTACATATCCAGACTCCTCCTTGCCTCGGTAAGCATGATAAGCCGTTGGTCGCGGCTGTCATTTGAGAATCTTTGACAGTCTTTACGGGTCGTCAGAAACCCGAAAGTCTGACAATCAGTCTTACCAACGGTAAGGGTATCGTATTACTTAGTTACTGGGTTGTGGAGGTCCGATAGGCAGTCACTCCATGTAAAACACTGGTATTCAGCATCCGGTTAGACTGGAAGCCGACCCCAACATAATTGGGAAAAGGCTAGGCAGATTGTTTGCCTTTAGTAACGTATTTTTTTAGCGCAATATCTTGTTGCTGATAGGCAGTCGCTCCATGTTAAATACTGGTATTCAGCTGCATCCAGTTAGGCTGGAAGCCAAATAACATAGTTGTGAAATGGCTAGGCATGATCTACTTGGCTGGCAAAGGGGTCCCTACTTGTAATCGAATGACGAAAGATCAAATAACACTTGCTCGAAAACGTTAACTCGTTACACGAAATCGATAAATTATTTATGAGCACGACAGTTCACTACCAGATGCATCAGTTGTCACGATCTTGACATGTGGGTACCTACCTACTGAAAGGACTTTTCATACTGAAATTAATCATAATGAGATATCTCTGTGTTTAGTGTTTAGAGTGCATAAAAGCGGTAACTTTTTAGAACGATTAAGGAACATTTCGCATATTAAAAATGTATTAATTTGCATAAAAATGCAAAACCTTAGAGCCTATCTATGAAGGTAGTTAATTAGCTTACCCGAAAGGTGCCAAACGGAAGTTTATTACTAAGCCTACCGTGTCCGTCCATCCGTCTGTCTGTCTGTCATCGGTTGTACCTGTTTATTTTATGTAGTTTTAATCATAATAAGCTTTCCAACGATACAGATATTTCACCTCAGGCCGCTGAGTTAAAAACTTTCCTGAAAAGACTAGAACCTGAAAATGCTGTTATTATAAAATCTTTCAAGAAACGATGTTTGGTTATAACAGCTTATTAAATAAGTGTTATATCTAAGCTGAACCTATTACGGACCTGCCAGTTTCACTTATTGGATGGTTGCCATTTTACCCTTACGATATTGTTGTTAAGAGTAAAATATTACAATTTTTTATGAACAGTTTAAAGATATAAGAAATTGTTCGGGTTTTTTACCGGAAAACTTGAGTAACTGTGAGTATTTAATCCCCGAAATTAAAATAGTAGTGTTTTAAGATGTCTGCCTGTCTGTGCCATCATCATCATATCTCCTAAAGAGAACCGATTACATTAGTTTTTTTACATGATATTATTTCAATTTGTTGATGTTTTTCCAACTGGGGGACACCGACATTTTATAATAAGACACACTGGTTGTCTGTTTATATTGTTATATAACATAACTCCTGTATTTCCCGAAGGGTTAGGCAGAGGTGTACCTAAATTACACCCTCATTTTGCAAGCTATGTTTATGTCCCGTGTACGACCCTATTGCCACCAACTAGGCACAAATCCCGACTGCGAGCTGCTACTGAGAAATTCCAGATGGAATAATGTAATTACGGTGACCGACCCGGGAATCGATCCCAAGGACCTCATATTACTACTTTTATTTACTTTACATTTATTTCTTTTGCATGTTACTGGTGAAAGAATTTTTTAAATCAGTTCATAATGTTTTGAGTTTATTCATTACAAACAAAAATTGAATAAATAAAAATAACAAAATTATGTATTAACTTAACTGAAACTATTCGCTGTCGACTGGTAATGTACCCAAGAGACTGGCGGCATTGCCACGTTGTATGGCTTAGCCTCTGGCCAAGGTAAAACTCCTTGGGTCACGGGAAGCGTCAACCATACAAAAATAGAAATCTTTTCTCTTTATAATATTAGTGTAGAGTTGTAAACTACACTTACTCACGGATTGGTAGCTTTACAAATTCAGGCCAAGTCTTGTTTCCAAAAATACAAGACCCAAACAAGTTCACGTAAAAAAAAGTCTAACCATCCAACTCGATTGTGTTTCATGGAAACTTATCAGACAAATTGGACATGTCTTGTCTGAATTTTAAGGCTGAGAAGTTCTGAGTTTTTCCAGACAGGTATCGTGAGAAATACTTTTGTTTCGTCCTTGAATCAAATGTTCTATTGTACCGTCATTGTCTGTGCGCGTTCAATCAGCTCTGTTGTTTTTTTACGAGAATTTATCAGGCGATATCTTTTGATACTGAAGTCGTACTATTATTATATCCATACTTCCAGTAATAATAAATTAATAACAATTAAAAAAAACACACGTTTCTTGTAAGGGGGATATAAGAAACGTTTTTAACTTTATTTAATTTGTATTATTTTTTGTTGTAGCGGCAATAGAAGTACACAATCTGTGAAAACTGCCCACCAATGACGGTTCATAAGATACAGACGGACGAACGGACAACGAAGGCTTACAACAATTTTACTATCATAAGCCTAATTAATTATTATAGCATTTATTTCAGGCTTCGCCCATAGTGTTAGTAACAATGTTCTTAAAAACTAGTGTTAGTAGACAGACATACAAGTTAATACATAATGTTAATGTTAATAGCTAATACATAAGGAGCGAAAAAGGGTTAACAATGAAAATATTAAGTAACATAAGATCTCTCATAAGATTTGTGAAACTCCCTCCACCCTCGACTGCCTCATTGGTCTAGTAGTCGCAAGCGCTACTGCTGAGCTTGAGGTCCTGGGTTTGATTCCCAGGTCGGGTAAAGTGTGTTATTGGGTTTTACTATCTGGAATTTCTCAGTAGCAGTCCGAAGTCTGGATTTGTGCCCGGTTGATGGCAATAGGCTCACCCCCTAAAACATGGGACTTAAACATAACTGGCGAAATGTGGGTGTACTATAGCTACACCTCTGCCTAACCCTTCGAGGAAACAAGGCGTGCTGTTATATATACTGACACCCATACTAGGACGTGTCCTGTATCTTAGGTGTCAGCGTTCTTTCCTGCCAGGCACATTGTGAAGCCTAAATCATTGTTTAAATGTTGTTGAACTTAAAAATAAAAATAATTTAATATTATAATTTAATTTCAATAATTTAAGTTTTGAATACTAATATTAAAAATCCGAATCTGTTCACGTGGGATAATTTTCGGCATCCTCAGGCGAAAGCTAATTAAGTATAGCATGAAATCAGCCTTATAACGTTGGCCACTGCTGCGACACAGTTTTCCTCTCTGTGAGAGGCAGGGTTACGGCTCACCCCCTCTCATACAGAGATCCACCACGCGGGCCCAGTGCGGGTTGGTAGATGTCACAATACCTACATGTCTTCGTATTTTTGGTTCTAGGACATGTCGGTTTCCTTACGATGTTTTCCTTCACCGTTTTTAGAGTAATTACTTTATTAATAACACAAAGTAAAACTAACATGTAAGAAACCACAATGTCCTAAGAAATAGTACAGAAATAATAAATATTTCCCCCTTATCTACAAGAATGTTCGCTAAAGATAGTGAAATATAATCGAGTGCCGTTAATATTTCATATGAGTGTGCGACAGTGTTCCTCGATATTGTGGAGCCAATGAAATTTATCGATACCATTTCATAAAGATGACGATTTATTTGAAAGACGGTCCCAACGCCATTTTATATTGGCTGTGAATTGTATTTCAAATTCTTGCGACCGGAAAATTTCTCAGCTAAACAATATAAATGTTTCGTGATTTGCTGAAACGGATTGGGAGGTGAAGATTTATTTATTTTTGCGTGTTATAATAATGACAATCTCTATCTTAACATAACGCTTAGTAATAGACTTAGTTGCCAAAATATTTACAACTGGCTTCTGCCCGCGAGCGTCGACGTGTTTTTATTTTTATTTTAACCCCTAACTCGTGTGACTCTGATTTTTAATTTGTCTGTCATTAATGACTTGTTTATTTTATACCTTTTTAGTTGACTTTTTGCCTTAGTTGGGTTTTAGTTTCTATTCGTTTTATTTTTATTGATTCAATATTCACTCTTAAGATTTGAATGAGTCTATTGACATTACGTTATCGGTATTACAAAGACAATATCAAACGCTCCTTTAAAATTTTAAAGTAAGTATTTCCAACAATAAAAAACCTTAGCTAAAACAACAAAGTTTGGCCGATGGAGGCTTGTTAGAGACAGAAAATTTAACCAAGCATCTTAGCTAAGCTCGAAGGCTGTCGGCAAAATTTATGGAAGAGGCTTCTCAGTAATTAGTAATTCATTAACTGCGTGGGTTGTATGAAAATCTCACTAAGTTCACCTAAAAATAACTTTCCCTTTTTTGTTTGATAACAACTCGTTTGTTCGATAGACTAGATAAAGACAAAGACATTTAAGGCTCGTTCACACCGGCGCGACTTGTCGCGCGACGCGACTTTAACAATACAATTTCTAATAAAACTTCACGATTGAACAATTGTCGGTGTCGCGTCGCGCGACAAGTCGCGCCGGTGTGAACGAGCCTTTATTCGTCGGATATGGTAGGTACAAAGTTGTTTAGTAGGTACAGGTTCAGGACACATTCACCGCTAAAAGAGGTAATTTACGTTTTATTCATGGGCATAAAACCTAACATAAATATTACACTTTGATAACATTTTAAAGTTACATTTTTTCCATAAATCGGAACAAACTAAAAATATTTTACATTATGAACATGTTTAAACAACAATTACATTACAATTGATGCATATTTTACCCAGACAATTGTTTGTAAGTATTATAAAACTAAATAAATCTATTATGTTTTGTTTTGTTTATAGTCAGCTTCCAGTCTAACCGGATGCAGCTGAATACCAGGATTTTACATGAAGCGACTGCCTATTTGATCTCCACAACCCGGTTAGTGGGTAATGCGACACCCCTTGTTAAGACTGGTTGTCAGACTTTCGGGCTTCTGACAACCCGTAACGACTCTCAAAGATCCACGAATGACAGCCGGGACTTTCCACTGCTTTCCCAAGCGAGTGGTTTCGGTATGTAAAGATGGTCACCCATCCACGGACCAATTGCGTCAAGCGTAGCTTAACCTGATAGACAGACCCGTGCGGCTGTTATTACTTAGCCACAGCTTAGCTTCAATAGTCTAAATCACGCTCTTATGGAAAGAAAAATTTGGAAAGTTGCCGGAAAAAGTGAAAAATTGAAAATGCATTTTCTATGGCACTGGAACAACGTCTGTCGGTTCAGCTAGTATTATTAAAAATATATAAAAAAGAAAAACAACACCCATTTTATAAAGTTTCACCAACAAACCAACATATATTATTGTAAACAGTCTAATAAATTAATAACAAACCAATTACACAATCCGACCAAAATAAAGCCAGGTACACAAAGGATGTTCAAATGCTCAAAGCGTTGAAACTAATCAAGTCTATCGCCGCCATCTTTGTTTGAGCTGACGGATCTCGGATCTCCGGAGCTGAATTACTACCCTCTATTAGGTTTGGACTGAAGAACGGGTTGCAATAACACTGGCCTTGCTTTGATGAGGTTTCCGAAGTTTAGTGCCTTAGTCTTCGATCTTTGGCCAAGATTTTGTGGTTGGACAATAATTATTGGATCTTGCATAATATTTGATAGAGTGGGTTGCTGGTGAGCAGTAACCGTCCTTGGAAAATTTATTTATTCATTAAACTTGAATTTATTTTTAGAACGCCCATACTGATGAATCTAACAGTAAGAGTTTATTTTCCAAAATTACAAAAAAAAACTGTTCAATCTAAACGCACATTACATAAATCACTCATTTGAGAAATCCCAGATAGAAAACTAAACAACACTGCCCGGCCTGGGAATCGAACCCAGGACCTCATGCTGAGCAGCGCCCTTTACAATAGATGCGCTGAATAGCAAAACTAGATACAATGCACGCTCTAATTTTACTGTGCAAGATACTGGAAACAGTGAGAACCAGCCTTTATTTAGTTTTGGAGATGTTGTCCTTTACTATCCTGTTGTAGCGCGTAGCGTATTAAATATATAGGTAATGTATGACGTAGCTCGTAAGTTAAAGGCTCGTGCAGACTGGCGCGATACCACGGACGCGATAAGGGATCGCTGCCTGTCGCGCCTGTGATATCGCGCCGTTCTGCACGAGCCGTGATTCTCCTCTTTAGGTGGAAGCATACAACCTGACACTGACCTGCAAATTGCAAAAAACGCAAGAAAATTTGAATTTCACGGGCTACCTTGACGCATCCCTCTTAAAATCTCTATACAACGTCAGTCATACAGTAAACCTTCAACTGAGAACACGCTCTTTCAAATGCCAAACCTGATAACACACACATCCACCACCTTAACGGCGAAATGGTGAAAATGGTGAAATTGTAGTAATAATAACGCTGAAAAGTTTGTTTTTTTGTTTGTTTGATTGAGCGATTTTTAGGATACAAAGGCAAAAAGAAAAAAGATGACCAATTCTTTCACAACACGACCCAGCCCCAACTATTTATCTAAAATTAAAACAGTCCCACCTTATGTTCAATTTCAGTCCCCAATTCGATTCTATACAGCCTAAACAACATTCTGGGGCTTCCCATGAATATATTACCGACCACGTCTGCTTCACAAGATATTCTTATACCCGTTTTATTTTTATTTGTTTCATATTTGTCACGTCATGAAAATACAGTGCCTCTATTCACGACAAATTTTACGGTTTTCTTTCGTTCCCAGAATTCCAATACAGTTGAGGATACTCTACGCCTTTTCGTCGGTTATACGAATGATATTTGCTTCTGTTTTTGATACTCCAATTTGGGAGAATAAGGAAAAAATTGAGCTTGGAATAATGCAGTTGAATTTTTGAAGTAGGTATCCAATGTTTGGTATCTCTGGATGTTGTTTTAGCATTCATTTTATGTATCTTATTTCAGGTGTTTTAGTACCTAGTTCCATCAATCCGTCTAGCCTTTTCCCAACTATGTTCCATTCTAACCGGACCAGTATTTTACATGGGGCGACTGCCTATCTGACCTCGACAACCCAGTAACTGGGTAATACGATACTCCTTGGTAAAACAGGTTGTCTGACTTTCTGGCTTCTGATGACCCGTAACGACTGTCAAAGATCCACGAATGACAGCCAACCTTTCCGAGGCCCGGAGGAGTCTCGATATATAAAGATGGTCAACCATCCACGGACAACCTCGGCAAGCGTAGCTTAACCTGATGGATCGACCAGTGTGGCTGTTATTACTTAGCCATCAGCTCCTCCAACTTTGATATAACTAGGTGCAGTTATGGTAATTAAATAAGAATGTTAGTTTAACACGCTAATGTAGGTATTTCTTTTGTGAAGATTATTTTAATTTTAATTCTATTTAAACGACTTATTTTTCCTGTTAGGTGATAAACACCGCGTCCAGGAAAACGCTAATAGTAATATTATTAATTTAACTTACAAATCAGACTATTAAATCTACATTGATTACTTAATTGACATTTGAAAACTGGTATCAAACTCGTAGCACCTACGTTATGTTTAATAATGTCGTTTTTGCGTAGCAAACATATTTTTATATATGACGTAGGAAGATTTGATAATTCGAATATTCGCGAAAACCCAAGCGATATCGCGAAAATACGGATAATTAATTATTAATACACAATGGTGAAAACATTTTTCAATATTACTGGAAAAAGATAGGGTTTTTGCAAAAACACGAGTCGCTCTAGTAATAATGCGTCCTATTGAAAAAAATATTGTAGAAAGGACTGGGCACGGGCGCTACTTTCTGTAAAGCATTCTTCACTTTGGATAAAATGATGTTAAAACATTGAGTAAATCATAAATACTTTTTCTGTATGTTTAAATACACGCAAAATAAGCGACAAGTGAACCATGATCAGCGAGTATACCGTGTGTCACGTTTAGAATCTCTACAGCCACTTGACAATTGTGACCTTTGTGCCTAATGTAGATCAATCAATCATTAAAAAGTAGTGAGATGGCATAAATCAGTTAATTAATTAGATTTTCACAAAAAAATATGATATTTCAACGAATCGCAAATTCGACCTTTGCCAGCATTATCTGACTGTTTCATCGGTACCTCTAAATTGTTTTTGAACTTTCGTACCTCGTTAAATAGGTGATTAAATAAAGATGTCTTCCTCGTAATTTGTACGCCGTAGTCAAATTTTGAGATAGCTGCTTTAAGTGTTTGATGTTTTAGAAATTGAAAGGTTTGTATCCAATGGAATAGCAATGGAGGCCATTCAATTTGAGAGTTTGGAGAAAAGTGATATTTAATGACGAATTATGAAAAATTTACACAACATTTTTCTCGAATCCCATGTATTTTCGGTTAGGCTATAAGGAGTGTTTAATTGTTGCAAATGGGTCATACTTTCACGTCCTGGTAGGAAGACGTCAAATTAAAAGTCACCCTGTATATTGTACTTAGTACTTTATGTATATTGGAAGGCCGGGGCCGAGGGAAATTTCGGCCCCCGGCCCTCCGAGTCGCATCCCATCGCCCGGCCGCGCTTTTACTTTGTTTTCGCTTAGCGTTCTGACATTTTTTTCGTTTTGCTCGGCTCCTAAGGGTCGTAGCATGATGTTACATAGCCTATAACCTTCCTCAAGAATTGAGCTAACCAATGCAAAAAGATTTTTTCAAATCTTATTGGTAGTTCCGGAGATTACCCCCTACATACAAACAAACAAACTTTACCTCTTTATAATATTAGTAGGTATAGATATGAGTGAAAATGCAAGCAACAGTCTTGCAATAAATAGCACTAAAACGCTTTTAAGTCTGAAAATCTGCACTAAACTATTTCACCAAAACGCGATGAAAGAGATTGTGTTATAAACTAAAATTTAATTACTGCACAGCTTAATATAGTGCTAACTTAAGTATATTTGGGCAGTAATAAAGGTCTTCAGCGTGTTCAAAGATACGTACCCGGTGACGTTGGGGCCACGAGACACTAATCAATTGTGGAAAATTTGATTTTAGGGATAAAGTACGATGAGATTTAATGCTCACCGTCTATTATCAAAATCGAACGGAGATTTTAATTGCGATTCAAAGTGACCTGGGTTTTAATAAACAGGAATATGTCTTACGTAAGTTGTATAATATATGAACACCAGTTTTTTTTTATTTGACTATTATCTGACTATTCTAGAAATATACTGAAATAATCTCATATTTCTCACTCAAATATATGTAGGTTTAGGTGCGAGCTCCTCAGCCATAACCACTCGTAGAAGCAAATAGCTTGTTAGTGGATATGGCTGATGAGCTCGTGGCTAAGTAATAACAACTGCACGGCTCGATCCATCAGGTTTAGCTACGTTTGCCGAGGTTGGTTCGTGGATGGGTGACCATCTTTACATACCGAGACTCCTCTGTGCCTCGGAAAGCACGTTAAGCCGTTGGTCCCGGCTGTCATTCGTGGATCTTTGACAGTCGTTACACCGTCAGAAGCCCGAAAGTCTGGCAACCAGTCTTACCAAGAGGTTGTGGTCAGATAGGCAGTCGCTCCATGGAAAATACTGGTTCTCAGCTGTATCCAGTTAGACTGAAAGCTGACCTTAACATAGTTGGGAAAAGGCTAGGCAGATTGATTGAGTAGATATGGCTCATATTTTAACCACGGCATGATTTACACTATAAAGTTAGTGGAAATTAAGAATACTAACGGGTGTGTCTACTCATTGCAAAATCAAATTTTCAAAGTCAGATTTTCGGGTTTCTGACCGTCACGCACGAGCACAAAATGGTCGTCTGCTCACTCGCTCGTTCTAATGCCGTTGTTTCTATAGCCCGACAGTGAAAGAGGCCAGGCTGCATCCATTAGTACAGGTGGCGTTGGTAATTTGCATTCTGGATCGGCACAATCCAAGCCCCCCCGGCGGTCTCATACAGAACTGATGCTCTTGCTGCTGACATCCTAAGGCTATGTGGTTGTAGGTGACGGATTTAAACTAATTAGTTGTGGATTTTGATGTTAGGGATTTGAGATAGTTAGTAGTTTTGAAGTGATGTAATTTTAGTTTTGAGGTCTTATTATATCTAGTACCTATTTTTAACTTCAAATTTTTCCCAATAAAAGATATTCAATTCAGGGAATATGAATCTGAAGCAGAATTATCTTCACCTCACGCGTACAAAAGAGCGAGTTAAATACGAATTCGCCAGTTATGTTATAATGTCAACTAGCTTTTGCCCACGGCTTCGCCCGCGTGAATGTCGCAAAATATACCAGGGAAACGTACCTACTACCCTAAAGCTGTTAACATTTCCGGCAATGTATATTTTAGAAATGGCAATCTTTATTAAACGTAACATGCATCTTTTTAATACAGTATCACAAACTAGTAAAAGACCAATCAGAAGTCAATATAAAAATATTTTAGTAGTTGAGAGTTGCAATACTGCTTTATACAGGGTGGCCGGTCGGTTGACGTCCAAAAATAAAATTTAGTTCCCTCGTATCGTGAGGTATCCGAATCACCCCCATGTATGTTCCGCGATTTTTGATAGTTTTCGAGTTATGATTTTTTTTCTGAATTTTTGAGAATTTTCGACCTGACAAATTGAAAAATTAAAAGAAACAAAAGTAGTTAGACTTTTACGAGATTTTTTTTTTGCAACTGAATCTTCATTAGTAGTACTTTCATGCAAAAAATAATCAGCTTCGTAACTGTGATGAAAGTTATGAAAATGTTGGTCTAAAGTGAAAAATTTACATTCGGTAAATTATGACTGAAATTTTCAACTTTAAATTAAAAATCTTAGCAAGTGACTTCATGGTTCCTAAGTAAGCTGCAAGAATGCGCCAGACTCTCAGCTTTCATAATCATTAAAAAAAAGTAGTATTTAATGGGGCAACTTTGGCTAAAATCGGCCTTCAAAGACAGCGAGGTGGAAAGGACCATGGGGGATTTTATATGGACCCCGTCCCCACCCTCCAACAGTTATAATATGCATGTCAATATGTTTATAAGGATCCAGAAAAAGACTTACTGTCTTGTACGATTGCAAAATCGATGGGATTTTTTTGTAATAACAAAAAGCATTTTGTTAGGCAAACCTAACCTAACCTAACCTTGCCTATCCAAACCAAACCTAACCTAACATAACCTAACCTAATACTGATGAACTGATCTTGGATTTTGAAGGTCA
Source organism: Eupsilia transversa (assembly GCA_914767815.1). NCBI lineage: Eukaryota > Metazoa > Arthropoda > Insecta > Lepidoptera > Noctuidae > Eupsilia > Eupsilia transversa. The sequence goes on along the minus strand of OU611893.1, from coordinate 5,035,866 downwards.
CATGGAACTCCTTAATGATGAACAGCATTTGTATAATCTTATGATTAGGCAATCGTACAAAAGATTAATAGAAAACAGCTAGTTAGGTTAGGCTAACCTAACCAAACCTAACAAAGTTCAATTGATCTTACATTTTGAAGGTCACATGGACCTCCTCAATGATGAACAGCATTAATTGCGTATTCTTGTGATTGGGTAATTATACAAAAGATTAAAAGAAAACAGCTAGTTAGGTTAGGCTAACCTAACCTAACAGTGTTCAATTGATCTTCGAAAAAGTATCTAACCTACCAGACACTTCAAATGACACTGGTTTCAAACTTGTTGGAGGGCCCCACCCTCCAACAGTCTTAAGATACATGTCAATAATTGCAAAGTTGATGGGATTTTTTAGAGATAAAGAAAAAAGAAAGCTTTTGGGCAATGATGTGTTTATTTTTTAACAAAAAACATTTTTTTTGTACAAAACCACATAACCACATTTAAAAAAAATGATACTATAAAAAAAAATTAGACTCCGAAACTGAAACATAACCACAGTAATAATGCGAACGCCTCACCAAGAACGTCTCGAGAAATATCAGTGACAATAGTAATGTTCAACTTTAGTAGTAGCCGTAAATGTGCAGCTTATAAATAAATAAATAAATAAATAAAATCTTTATTGCTAAAACATTTTACAAAACTGTTAACATTGGCCCCAAACTAGGCAAGCCTGTATCTTGGGCACCAATATGGAGGGTTTACCATTTTAAACAATTCTATTAAAAACATGTTCGGAAAAATAAAAGTAAAAAAAGGTTTTCTTCACATTACCATAAATTTCTAAGAAAATAAGTATCAAAATTAAAATAAAATAAAATAAAAATAAAACATATCAAACAAGTCTAGAATAATAGAAAATAATAACAAGAAAACTAGAAAAAACGCTATTATGTGAGTGGGTGTAAGTTTATGTTTGTGATCATTTATTGTGTTTTGAATGAGTGTGAGTGTAAGTGTGTGATCATGTTGGGGTGAGTTTGAGGGTGTTAAGCGAAAGTATGTATGTGTGAGGCAGAACGAGCCTACGAACGTAAGTGTGCAGAATTTATTTTACCACTGTAATTATCTTTTCAGCTTCGTCATATGATAAGTTTAGCAACCAGCTTATTTTTATTAACAACTATCTAACCTACCTACTTAAACCTACCAAATAATTAATTATGTCGTTTTTTCGCTTGTGGATCCTTTGCGTGCTACAACCTCTGATGCGACAAATATCCAATTATTAATGAATGAAGAAAACCAATGCATTGGTTCAATTCAACAGTGGGGATGTTTTCATAGTAGCTAGGGGCTTTACCGATAGCATTGACCGGAACGCTAGTCAGCTTACAACAGACCAAGCAAAGAAGTCCTGATTAATCACGATATTTAGGTGGGTTGTAGAGGCGGTGATGGCTGTTGTAACAAACATATTTTAACCGTGCACTCATGTTTTGTCATTTTAAAATCGCCGCGGCCAGAATAAACGCCGTTTATCGTGTCGCTGTTGACAATAGACTCGGTCCTGAGATTGTGACCATAATTCATTCTAGAAAGAATACCCTCAATCTATTGCACTATAACGTGCATACGAAAAACGTTACCAGGCAGAGAGTGTCTTTTGTAGCCATGGAAGGAAAGCTTCCTCAATTCGTAGGAATTGTCAGAAGAGGACGCATTTCTATTTGTGCTAGGGAACTATCATACTAAGCACGCCAGCAACCCAACACGTAGTCTTAGCCGATGTCCCACAGGAGCGGGCCCAGGACCAAGCCCTGTGGAACACCGCACGACATTTCGCGCCGGTCCACGCCGTCGCGTCCCCTGTAAGTGACACCTTTCCGAGAAAACCTTTTTTTTTTTTTTTTTATTAAGCGGAGAAAAATGCCTAACGCATACCGCGCCGTCCGGGGCGACGGTTTGGTTATGTGGGGCTTGCACCCACTAAAAAACACCGCCGTGAGCCTACTATCGCCTTGGTGGATGAGCCGCGAGAACTGCTACGCATGACGTTCGCGACCCATCCAGCGCAGCCCGCCTCCGGGCACCAAACTCCTTTGGCGATGTCCGGGCTCACCTGAGACATCGCCACCACTCATGAGGGCCGTGCAATGCAACGACGATAGACTCCCCGATCTATCGCCCGCTGGCACCTCCTAGGGCGGCATCAGATCGCCATGGCGCCTCCTCCGCCGCCCTGTTCTCCTGCTGTTTCCGAGAAAACCTAACCTAACCTAAGCGAACCTAACCTTTCCTAAAAGTGAGCAACTGATCTTGGATTTTCAAGGTAGGCTCATGGAACTGCTCAAAGATGAACAGCATCACCGTATTCTTGTGATTGGGTAATCATATAAAATATCAAAGAAAACAGCTGGTTAAGTTAGGCTAACCTAACCGAACAAAGGTATTAGAGTAAAAAAATGGCCCCTGGTAAAAAAAAAATGCCATCATGAATGAGAACCATAGTGAGGTCGCTCTATTCTATTCCTTTTATGGTGGTGATTTCCGAGAGCAAATGCACAAGTTACTATAAAAAATATCCAAATCGCTATAGGTGTGCCAATAATATTTAAAGATTTCCCTCGATTTCTCCAGGGTTCCATGATCAGATTCTGACCTGATGACAATGGGACCACCTGGGACGTATACCCTTTCAAACAAAATAAACATTTTTCAAATCGGTTCATAAATGACGGAGATATGAGGTAACACACATTAAAAAAAAATACAACCGAAATGATAACCTCCTCCTTTATGCTAAGTCGGTTAATGACGGCGCCCCGTGTCACTACGCAACGCAGGTAAGAAATTACTGAAATGAAAAATACCGCGACAGATGGACCAATTACCGGCAAGTGTTTGAATCTTAGCTTTTCTGCAGTCATTTTTGGTTAGTTAACAAGCTAAATAATCTTAGGAACGAGAAAATTGGGAAAAAAAATGTTTTTATCAGATGACTAATTTTAAGAAGTTTCCACCTCGCTGTCTTTGAAGGCCGATTTTAGCCAAAGTTGCCCCATTAAGTACTACTTTTTTAAAATGATTATCAAAGCTGAGAGTCTGGCGCATTCTTATAGCTTACTTAGGAACCATGAAGTTACCTGTTTAGATTTTTAATTTAAAGTTGAAAATTTCAGTCATAATTTACCGAATGTAAATTTTTCACTTTAGACCAACATTTTCAGAACTTTCATCACAGTTACGAAGCTGATTATTTTTTGCATGAAAGTACTACTAATGAAGATTCAGTTGCAAAAAAAAAAACTCGTAAAAGTCTTCTACTTTTTTTTCTTTTAATTTTTTAATTTATCGGGTCGAAAATTCTCAAAAATTCAGAAAAAAAATCATAACTCGAAAACTATCAAAAATCGCGGAACATACATGGGGGTGATTCGGATACCTCACGATACGAGGGAACTAAATTTTATTTTTGGACGTCAACCGACCGGCCACCCTGTATAAAAAAAATGTTATTCATATGGGACCTACAATATATAACAAAATACCTGACATAATAAAAGATGACACAATACCCAATTTTAAAAAGAAGTTAACAGCATTATTGATTGAAAAATGTTACTATTCGATTAACGATTTTCTAAATGACAATGACTTAAAAACGTCGTGTACTAACTTAAGATAATTGTTTAGCAATTTAACGATATACTTATTCAATGGTACCGTCTTGACCTGTAATTAATTTTGTATTTTGACACTATTTCTTTTGATTACCTCATTCATTTACTTCACACTCGTTTACTTCATTAATTAATGTTTGCATGCCTAATCTAAGGTAGATTGTATAAGGATCACAATTGTTTTTTTTAATACTTACCTTATGTTATGTACCTACAATCTAAGCAAATAAATAAACTTTACTTTACTTTACTTACTTTACTTTAACGGTATTAAAAGTTAGTTAAAAATTCTATTTTATTTAAAAAAACGTATTCTTAGATGATTGCAGTTCGTTTACTAATTTTAGTTTTATTTTAGTTTTCTCTAATTTACTTTAATATCTATTTCAATAATTTAGTATTACCCAGTTACTGGGTTGTGGAGGTCAGATAGGCAGTCGCTCCATGTAAAATACTGGTATTCAGCTGCATCCGGTTAGACCGGAAGCCGGTCCCAACATAGTTGGGAAAAGGCTAGGCAGATTTTTTGATCTATTTCAAAAACTATGAGTGGTTCTTAACGAGACCCACAGAAAGCTACCTTAGTGCTCACTACCACAGTCGTTGACGAGTGTTGACAGCTGCAGTTCAGAGAATTCAGTAATAGTTTAGTAGCAACAATCATAATAATGCATTAATAATGGCCGGTTGTCCATTAAGATAATGATTCGCTAACTAAGTGCACCGCTATGTATCGTATAGGTAGGTACGGTAATTGGTTTTTTAATTATTTATGCTTTCTAACATAATACATATGACGGCGCAGAAGTTACTGGAATTTTCGAAAAGGTCGGATAAGAATGAAACTGGCTGGCGGCTGCCTACTGATCACAGAGTAGTACATTCTAATATAGGTAATGAAACTACTGATGACAGAGATGATGTTAGGGGAACCGCTGTCGTACCACGTTCATGACGAACTGGTATATTCCGACACAATGGTGCCGATTCCCTTGTTCAGAAACTAAACTAAATTTAAGTTCAGTGCATTTTTTTCTTTCTATTTAAGAAAAGGACAGAAGATAAATTTTAGTTCAGTCCTGTTAAATTAATCAGCGCCTGCAGTGTACCATCTGATGCTGATTTTCAGCTGCAACCCACGAGTGCCATACGCTAGAAAAATACAGGGAAGTATGTGTTCGTTTTAATAAATTAAAGGTACATTAGGAAAGGATAAAAAAAAAAATCAGCCAGTGGTTCTAAAACTAGAAAAAAGGCTAGAAATGTCAATTGTTTATCCTTTCAATAAGCCTAGTGGTTCATCCAGTATTTACATAACAATGGTTTGGGTTAGGTCCAAGATGAAATTGTCCCTGCACCTTAATATTGTTATTGAGTTTGTGTATTCAATTTGATGATAAAAATATGATGGAAATATTTGTCTATATTATATATTATATTTTGAGAAAAGGCTCTATAGAGAGACATGGCAAGCTGTACAAGTTCGCGTAGCAGTGTTAATTTGCAAATACTTTTACTTTTTATGTTTCTTTTCAAATTATTTAATTTTCTTTGTTGTCTCTAGTTTTATATTATACAATACAGTACCTTATCTTTAGTGGAAAAAATCACCTGTATCCTGTACTAGTTAGAAAAAAACTGTATCACATGAAAACCCAACCTAATGAAGCACAAGACTTAACTATATAAAGTAGGAACAGTTCCTTAGTATGAATTTCTACAACGGATTTTGTAGCTATCGTCGTTTCAAGAATTGTATATAATCTTGATAGATTCTTGGTGTGCGCTAGCCTAGTGTTAATGCCAGCGCATAATGCCGTACGGTGAGGGAAGGCACCGAGGAGGATTTGCCGCCGCGGCGCACACTGATTTGCGATGCCGCATGCCGCGGCCGCGACTTTCTAACGTTCACCGTGGGGGTGCGACTCCGGCGCATACCGTCACAGGCGTTTGCATCCCGCCGCATGCCGTCGCATCCCGACGCGGTATCCTCCAGCGCGCTTTTCAATATTGTTGAGAGAAATCCCCTTTGAAGCGCCGTGGTCGGTCTCTGAGCTTTGGACTATAGGTTACCATTAGATACTTACGCATTTACATTAAAATTTGAAATACCCTGCCCTGCCAGCCGTGTGCCGTGGCCTTTATTTAAATAAAGATAAATAGGCTTACTTAAAATTATTAATTAAACTATCAGGTTAATTATTTTCTATGAAAATTCTGCCGGCGTTGTCTCAGTTGATTGGCTTGAAACAGAATACGAATAATTATAAACTTACTTTGGGCCTTGAAGCTCTCTTCTTTAGTATTATTATATAACTACTCAGTAGCAGTAAATAATATACGCAATTAACTAAAATTATAAGTTACTAAAATACTAGCGTTGAAAGCCCGCGAAAACCGTATGTGCAAATTGCGACCGGGCACAAATTCAGACAGATTTTTAATATTTTTTACCTCTTGTGGTAGGTACCTATAGTAATTTTATTCTAGGTGCATCGTCCTCTAATTGTCAATTATAAATTCCAATATCAATTGAACTTTTTTGTTTATCGTGACGTTCAAAAGTGTCTTTAAAGCTACTTTAAATAATTGATTTGACTTTGATTGAGAAATTCCTGATCGAAAACCCCGTATCACAATAAACCATACCCGCATAACATTGACTTATCCTCACAACTAATGCAATATTCGATTGTTAGGTTTACAAATGAATTAAATCACAGTTCAACACTTTCTTCTTACGTTACAATACCATAGGTCTTGGTCCTCTATTTTCATAAAATGTTTATTTTCGTCTCAAAACATCAAACCACAGTCTGTTTAGCTTTCCATCCAGAAACTGTATTGCATAATGTGCTATTCAAAACAGACGTAACATTTGCTCTACCTAGCGAAATACCTACTATCACAACCTACTTCGCCATATTGACTCTAACAAATTGTTCCGCTTGATAAGTATCCCGCATACCTACTCTGTTTTCGTTTCATTTACAGATTTGAATTAATGGAACTGATGTACGGAATGAAATTTAAATTTTAATTAAAAATCAAACTATTCGTTTATTAGAAAATGGATTTCAGGATGCGCCGAAAAGCAAAACTTTTAATTTTCCAGTATTAAAAGTGTGTTTTGTCGTTTACAGAAACCAGAGCGACAATTCCCGTAATTTTTAAGAAGTTTCGCATTCTAACCTCATTCAAAATCTGTCAAAAATACCTACATTAAATTATAGTCAAAAATCTAAAATATCAATTTTAATAAGTTTGACAGATTGCGGCTTGAATGTGAACGTTTTTAAAGTACGATAATTGACCTAGTTTCCTATCTGAAATAATAATAAAATAAGTCCCGTAATTGATCCATGCAAACGGATAAAACAGACTTACCTACTTTCGCCTGTAAGTACCGTTCCAGAGACTAAATTGACAGATGCAAATGTCAAACTCCACTTGAAATGTCAAATTAGTCTCTGGGTTTAAAAAAACGAACTAGTAAAAAAAACCTTGTGTCTTTCATCGAATAATCGATAATCCAACCACCAATGTTTAGAATCTTGAGTAACAGGCATTATAGACAAAGATTAAGATAAATAAAAGTCGTTTAAAAAGATAACAAACGGTTAAGCTCAAGCATGTAAACCAGAAAAAAAATGGCGGGATAGAATTTTATAATTGCCGTCCCTCACAATCTGCAAGGCTGCAGCCGTCAGTGCTTTATCTCAACACATAAAAAAAGTAAATTAAAAAAAATGGACGACTACCAACGAAGCTCTTTATAGAGCGCTAAAGTGAACTGACGTAGACACAGTGTATTCCTTAATACCAACTTTCAGAAAAATGTTTCTCGCAAGTAAATAGAATAAAACCGCGACAACAGAGTCACGTTTTAGAAGTATTTAATTAATGGAGACTGTGCGAAATGAAATTTTCTTTTCTTTTAAAAGTCAGTGGGAAAACTAAGATAATAGTTTGTTGGAGTCCGGTGTCGGTGCGGCGTGCGCCATCTTTGTTGGCCTTCTGTCCCTTCGATAATTGAAGTGCTCAGGTTGGCACTCTTTAATCATTGTTGGAATTCTGCTTTAAAAAGGATTTTGGTTGCAATTTTACTTGATATTTTTCGTTTGTACGTTGAGTTTTAATGGAGAAAATGCGGATTTTATTTTTTTACCAGTAATCACTTTGGAGGATTAAGTTCTGTTTACTTTTTCCACCTGTTGGCTGCGTTGTTTATATGTAAAGCGACTGAAGGTCTAGCTCACATAAGGAATTGGTTCTTTAAAGTTAGTTTTCCTCTGTAACATTATTAATGAACATGCAAGTAGGTATGTATATGGTTTATGCTGTAATGATAAGCCCAAGGACTAAGGCGCTAAGTCTCCTCTCTCTAAAGATCGAACGAATTTGTTTGTTAATTTTTTTAAATACCGATATTATAAGTGAGTTTGTATGTAGGGATATTCTTCGGAATTACTGATCCGATTCCGGAAATTCTATCTCTAAAGGAAGCTTCATGCAATACTGCATGAAGCTTCCATTAAGGCGCGATTCCATTAGGCAAGTTACTTGTATGCAAGTTGCAAATTGCATACAACTGAACAAACTTGCATACAAGCTTCAACTTGTGTGACTTAGATTGTGTGAGGTAGTTTGAACTTTAAATTTCATACATAACATTACATATCTCAAAAACATGTTTCCAATGCAAGCAACTTGTACGCAAATGTGACGTCATACTTGCATGCAAAACTTGCCTAATGGAATCGCGGCTTTAGTGAGTGCAGTGTCATAAATATGTAGACTAATTATATAAAGATGTAAGATTTTTATTTTTTGTTTGTAATGAATAAACTCAAAAACTACAGGACTGATTTAAAAAAATCTGTCACCAGCAGAATGCTATATTATCTATTACTGAGTAAGTAGTCAGATATCACGCGGGCGAAGCCGCTGGCGGAAGCTAGTATTTTATATTAAAACAAGAAATATGGAACGTTTCGTTTTTTTTTTAGCATTTGTTTGTATGATTTTATTGAGCATGTATCGGGATAATTTACAAATATTCCAACTTATATGTATAGCAACATTATCAGCAAATAAATGATTGCTTTCACGTGGAAGAAGTTGCGGTCAGAAACGATTCCTCAATAAAGCAAAATCCTGCCAAATACAAAACAAATCCCAAGCGCTGTCCAGCAGAAAAATGCAACAAAATGGAACAAAAAGGCGAAATTTCAATATAGCCAGCTCTAGTGGTGCAGTTTTCTATCAGGAGTGTCGAGTGTCTACTGTCTAGTGTCCATTAATAACACATGGTGTCTTACGACGCTGATATTAAACTTCAGGGAGTGGAGAGTGAAAAATGAAGCGAAGATAGCGCTGTGAGACAGCCCTGTTTATTTTATACGTCAGTGCATTATATTCGGTGGTAAACCGTTTAAAGTACATAGGTACTTATGTTGCAGGATATAGAGACGATTTTATTTGAAGTAGTACATTTTAAGATAGCTTTTATAAAATAATTTTCGCAACTACGTAGGGGGTTCTCTGGTGTGCGTGACAACACGCCGTAGGTATGTCTACGTCTTACACACGCGCGACGTTATTGTGCTTTTCTAGTGTGCGTGCATTAAGGGCTTTATTTAAAACCTTGCTAAAGTTAAATGAGGTTCCAACGTCAAAAATGTATGGTTAAACAGTCGCTAATCATTACTTAACTTTAATCAACGTTTATAAATAAACCCCTTAGCGGCTAACAGTTGGACGCAATGTTTTACGAGTTCACAGTTATATTTCTATAATTATAGCCAGAATTACAGCACAAATTAGAGTTCAATATTACAAGAAAAAGACGTTTTTTTTAAAGTCCAGCTTTCCTCACGATGTTTTCCTCCGCAGATGTCAGTAATGCCCAAGATAAACTCATAGTAGAAAGTACATTAAACTTGCTAATTAACTTAATGATAGGTACTTCTATCTGGCTAGGCTACACTTAATTAAACCGATTTCAGCATCCAAGAAAGGATCTGTAATGTACCTACTGTATAATCTTATGTAAATCGATGTAAATTAGACTATTAATTGTTGCACTATTATGCCATGGCGCCTTTGAATGTACGACCCTTAATTACTTGCACATGTAATATTTAGGTCACGCGACAGGCAATATTGCTCTTGACAGGATGGTTTGGTTTATTATAAGAAGAATTAAGCATACAACATTTCATATTCTGCTGGGGCACAGGCCTCCACTTTGTGAGGAAGAGTGGACCGTGAATTCGAAGTCAAAAATATTTTTCAGTCACATTTTTTAACCCATTTTTTTTTTAGTCTAATAAGTGAAATATTTACACAGAACGAAGATCCTTTATAAAATTAAATGTTAATTGTATTGTAAATAAGTATGTAGTTATGTTCCTAATAAATATATAAATAAATAAAAAGTAGTTAATTAATATATTTTCCTGACACACGGCAAATAAGATGTTCATACGCACCACCACGCGGGCCGAGGGCAGGTGGGAGGATGTCACATGTCTTCGAATTTTCCGTCAAGGACATCGAAGTCCTTTAAAAAACGCGACAGGCAGCGCTACCTTTGTCGCGCCCGCGATATCGCGTCAGTGTGTACGAGCCTTAATGTCCCATAATGAATACCCTTTACCCTAGCCTTTCTATGTATTTTTCTTTTCCTTTCTTCTTGTCTGTTTATATGTGTGTGCATAAATGGTTAAATAAATATATAAATGAAATATTATAAAATATTGGAAAAAATTACTGTGTTCTACAAGTATGAATGGGTTTTAGAACAGTAATCCCATCTTAATAATTGTGCAAAATTCACTCTCTCTCTAACTAATTTGCTACAATTTTATGAGCACTTATGTCAACTTCTCCCTTAGTTTAAATCCTTTCTCCCCCATATATAGCCCAGAATTTCCACCTTATCATGTTTCCAAAAGTCAATAAATACTGGCTGATAAAGCGGTAACAGTCGTGCAGGTAGGGGGCGCCAGCATGGAACGTTGCAAGTCTGTCCCGGCGCCCTGCGCCATCATACGACGCTAATTTGCATTTTGACAAAGACTAGAAGCTTATAGATAAGAGTAGCAAAAGGTTTGAAATCAAGGCGTTTATAATGTTCAATGAATATTGTACTTATATTTTGATGATCGACCGGGTTATGTGCATCTGCATCTTATAAATTAATACATATTACTATATTGGACTGCCTCGTAGGTCTAGTGGTCGCAAGCGCTACTGCTGAGCTTGAGGTCCTGGGTTCGATTCCCAGCAAAGTGTTATTGGGTTTTTCCATCTGGAATTGCTCAGTTACAGCCTGGAGACTGGATTCGTGCCCGGTTGATGGCAATAGGCTCGCCCTCTATTACATTTGATTGAAAAATAACTGGCGAAATGTGGGTGTACTATAGGTAGGTACACCTCTACCCAACCCTTCGGGGAATACAGGCGTGATGTTTTGTTATATTACTATAAATTAAAGCCATTTTTCGTCTTTTTGTCTGTCTGTGTGGCCGTTTTGTTCTTCTAAACTCCACAATGGATTTTAATGCGGTTTTCACCATCATTTATGGAATTTATTTGGTATGGTTTGTGTGTTTAATACAGTATTATTAAACTTGATTGTAATAAAGAAATCATTGTTCCGCGAAACATGTGATGGTCGCTGTTGAACAAAAACAATCTTCTGAATCCGATGTCTGAAGATTTAACTTTAATACTAACTATATTGTAAGATAAAGGCTATCATTATTATCATTATTTCGTTTATTAAGTCTTTATACATATTAGATACATTTTTAAATATTTCTTATTTAAAAAATATAAAAAATTATGTTTCGCTGGTGTCGGGAGCTGGGTCCAAGCTACAGGAACCTCCTCACAATGCGAGCCGTATCAGAGGTGTACCTACTGCCTTCTGAATCAGGCCCTTAAACCAACCGCCTAACGAGAGCCTCGAGCCTTTATTATAATAATTATCATTAATATATTAAAGAAATATCGATGTTTTCTCAAGTCGTAAAAGCCCTGTGACGCGACGCTGGGACGGGTCGCTATTTAAGTTATTGCTAATGCTATGTTGTCTGTGATCTTGTATGTTTGTAAAAAGTAATTTCTGATTACAAAAACTCTTTCATTGTATACTATTCCACTACTTATACTATTCCTAAGTGACATAGTATATATACCCACCCTAAAAACGCTCCGTGTCCTTGGCTATCTCCTTGATGGTGAGATCAAGAGGCACAGCTAGTAGTAAATATAGCTTTTAAAGCATTCGGCTTTGAGTTTATGCTGCTTTCCCAGTCTTAGTATTTCAAGAAAACTGCTTTATATTCTTTCAAATTATAATTCTCGGAAAAAGTGAAGTGCAATCTCCTTTCTGCAAACTATTCTTTGACCCACGTCGGCATACTTAATTAATAAAAGCTAGCGAATAAGTGCACACTTAATTGTATTATATCATGTGATTCTCTAGAATTCCCTAGAGTCTAGAGATGTAGGTAAATCACTTGGAGAATTCTCTCTTTGGAAATGAGAGGACATTTTATATTATATACGGGAACATTACGTGACAAGACTTGGAATAAGCCGTTGTATAGTCTTTGAAATATTTTTATGGCCCCTGAAGGACCAATCTTAAGTGTTTAGCTAGGACCTAAATCTAAATGGTGTTAAATTGCTGGGAAATTAAATTGAGGTCTTTATTCTTGAAAGTATCGAATTTAAAAGAAATAATGCGTGGAATTTCGAGTTTCCAGACCTCTTTTAAGCATTGAATTTTTTATGTGATGAAGGAAGGCTCGTCTAGCTTTTTCTGAGCATCGAACAAATAAAAAAACCGGCCAAGTGCGAGTCGGACTTGCAACCGCAGGGTTCCGTACCACCGTACAATATTAATCATTACATATGTATTTTTTTAATTTAAATTTCGTAAAAAAAAAAACTCGTTTTTCATTTGGGGCCCCACTTTAATTTTTATCTTTTTTTATTTGTTTATTTGTTCTTATAGCAGCAATAGAAATACACAATCAGTAAAAATTTCAGTTGTCTACCTATTACGGTTCATGAGATACAGCCCGCTGATAGACAGACGGACGGACAGTGGCTTAATAATAGGGTTCCGTTTGGGGGAGGGCCTTTCAGGTACGGAACCCTAACAATGCTGTTGAAAACGCTTGTCCGTCAAAGAATTCTAGTGTTGTAATTTCTGAAAAAATCGTTCGTTACCTTACAGCAATTTATTTTTAGAAATGTGGATGTTGTCTGTGTTGAAATTGACGTCGTACCGAGGATTTGTACAGTGATAAATATCAACATTAATATTAGAAAGAGAATCGTATTTTAGTTTGTAATGAAGAAACTCAAAAACTATAGGACCGATTTAAAAAAAATCTTTCTCCATAGATTGTTATTTTATAAAGTTATAGCTAGTTATACACACATAATAATAAAGCTGAAAAGGGTCGAAAGTCTGTTCTTAAAGATATTCGAAAAAAAGTTGGCTGGGGATACTTAGAATCGATAACAGAACACGTACCAACAGTTTTTAGAATTTTTGTCTGTTTATCTGTACCTATGTCTGTTTATTTGATCGCGCATTACGTTAAAAGCAGTGTTTACCGCGTGATCAGCATTTAGATAACTTCCCAATATCAATCATCGGGCAGTTGCCCGCCAGACACGATACCCGTCTGGTTGGTGGATGCTCCCTTTTCTATAGAGGATGAGTGAACTTTACACCCTGTTCCTCATGCCTCTAAAGCCTAAAACGCTGGGTAGCGCCAATAGGAAATCCGATCGGGCACACGGCTTGTATTTCCTAAAACCGCAAGATGCTCCGGATTCATCTCCGTTATACCTTCAAATTCTAAACAAATAATAGTCTGTTCTGCTTCTAAATACCGGTAGAACTAGATTTAGTACGGACAGTCTGGAAATGACTTGGTTAACTCGAAACTGGCGCTGCACGCTGCTACTACCTAAGGGCCAGCGCACACCAAGAGCAGAGCAGAGCAGAGCATTTTCTGAGACTACTGAAAAATGTATCTTATGATAATTCCATAGATTGCAAAATTAAATACACGTCAAGACCATACGCGAGCATTTTTCAGTTCGGTGTACGCTGACCCCTATACAGCGTGTATCAGAAATGGTTGCTCTTAACTAAGGGTGTGTTAAAGAACTTCAAACTGAATAAATGTCTCCATGGTACCCTACTTCGTAATCGGGTAAAAAATATCTGCCCCAGACTTTTGGGTCGAGAAGGTAGATATTGAAGCTTTGTATGGGAAAGCGGATTATTTTTCGCAATTCCGATGTTGTTGTGATAAGGAAAGTTGTTCAGTTTAATAGTCTCTACCACGCCCTTAATAAGTTAAAATTAAGTTTATTCTTTAAGTTCCATGTAACAGGGGGCGAGCCTATTGCCACCATCGGGCACAAATTCCAGACTCCGGGCTGCTACTGAGAAATTCCATATGGAAAAATCCAATAACACTTACAACCTGTTTTATTTATTTATTTATACCTAACAGATTTTTTATAAAATATGTTAGGTACGTATGTTTTTTATTTATAGCGATGCGACAGAATATTTAAATGATTTTCCTGTTGTAAATATTTTTCCATCTTATTCTGGGACTTATATCTGACTTCCAAAAACCCGAAGGATGTTGCGTTTTAAACGAATACGTTAATTTTAAATACAATTTAGTATTACTGCTGGCAAACCGTTACAATAAAGCCCCATTTACACGGTGCAAAGTGTATGATAGGTAGGGTATGCCTGTGGCATACCATAAAAAAGAGGGAACAATTGACTGGCGCCGTCTAAACAACACGTACAATTGTTGCACGATACGGGCAAGTTAGTTGCCGTGTAAACAGCACGTATAATAAAATTACATTCAATTATGGTATGAAAATTCTGTATCAATCAAATATGAGTGCAGTGAGTCAATAAAAATTCGTTCAATAAAATTGAATGAAATATTTGGCAAGACAAATATATGGACAATACTTGAATCAATTGTACAAGGACGAGGCAAAACTTGCATGCAATAATTGCCTCGGTGTAAACAGAAATCGCATGCAATTATTAAATGGCAAAACTTGCAAGCAATTCTTGAATGGCAATAATTGAACGTGCTTAATGGCATGCGAGTATTGCTCTTAAACGTTCCAGAAAGTCGCACTGAGTAAATGGGGCTTTATGCTAATTACATTAGAATACATTCAAATCTGGATGAGTGAGAGTTCAAGGGACCGAAATATTTTTTTCGCGGAGGTTTCAACTTTACCAAGTTTCTCACTGAAAGAGTTGCCGGAACGGTTTTTCTCACTTACAGAGGTGTACGGGAGTGGCGCGAGGAGGAAAAACGCCGGGGCGTAACTCCGCGAGAAGTCGTGGCACAGCGGACAGAGCTCCCGCGGGATCTCATGGCGACATGGCGAGTCCGCTTATCGCAACCCAATGTTGCGCATGCCACAATTGCGGCGATAAGTCCCCTCTTTGAGGAGTGGCTAGAGAGGCGCCACGGCGTCGTCACCATTCGATTGACGCAGGTCCTCACCGGACACGGTTGTTTCGGGAGGTCCCTGTGCCGGATAAGGCGGGAGGAAACGCCTGGGTGCCACCATTGTGTGGACCGCCCGGAGGACACGGTGGAGTATACGGCGGCAGAGGCGATCGGCGGCGGTGGTCTCTCGCATCCGGCCCTCGTCCAGGCCATGGTACGGAGCGAGAGGGGCTGGGAAGATATCGCGAATCAATGACGTTGCGACCGAATTCGGTCGTATAGCGATGACTATCAATGTCGAGACTGTAGCCCCTGGATGCAGAGACCGTACGTATTTACGTTTACAAGTTATCTTCACTCGTAGGCATCATTAAACTTTTCCACAACACTATTGAAGATTTCCACATTCGCCAAATAAAACTACCCTCGTCTCACCTTTAAAAACTTTCCCCAATTACCTGCTCAAAGAAAACAAACTGGAATTAACTCATTAAATACCATTAAACCATTTAATACACGAACAAAGAGCACCTATTTAGTTCTCAAAGCCCGATGACCTGGTAATCAGAGCCTAACCTACTCGTTGATTAATGGACGTAACTCTGGCAAAGTGACCACTTATAGTGTCCATTGACGAGTTCTGATGTCAACAAGTGCAGGTTTTGTGTTGCGGAGGAGTAAGGGGTGGTAAAACCGTTTTTGTGTAGTTCTAGGAGACTGGGACTTTTAGTTTTAGTTTCACAAACTTAGAAAAATACGTACTTGCGTATTTAAAAAAAGTACTTTAATGGAAGCATGTTTTATTGGTTTATTGGGCCCTTTCTTAGGTATCGTAAAAACTACTACGGAATAATCTACATATTATATATTTTTAAAGAGGTAAAATTATAATAATATATTGACCGATATCCGGGCCTTTAAATAGAAATAAGAAGATAATATGTATAATTAATTAATATTAAAATAAAACGAATTTCCTGGCTAATAATAGACAAACAGGCCACCCTAATTATTGCGTCGCACACTTTCAATCACAATGTAAAAGTTTTGAAGGATATTGCTAATACCTACATTGCTTCATAGATTTGAAAAATCTGCTCCACAACGTAAATAACGAAATGAGCGTGGGTGAACTGTCAAAATGAAACCCATTGCGATCAATTGTCATTTTATGTGTGTTACGCAATTATCCCGCTGTTTATTCATTTGATTGGTAGGTAGTCTTGTGCTAAAATAACTTTTGGAAGTTTTCAATTTACTCAAATAAATACGAAACAAAATAATTCAAGGAATCTAAATAATTAATTTGTTTTTTTGGGGTTCCGTAAACATCATTTTTATTACAATCGATTTCCATAGGCCAAGTTGAAAAGCCTTAATATGCCTGTGGGTGCATCTACAACGCCACATGCGAACTACGCATCAAAGACCTGACGTCACATAAATCCTGCATCGCACTATTAGAGTTTACCGCGCGATCAACATAATTATATTACATCGTACATTGCCCTAATCATGTGTGTGTTTGCGCTTGTGATGACGGGGGTCGTTGCACGCGCCGCCTGTCTGTAAACTGAAAAAACGTCCGACGCGCTGCGAGACGCTGCGAGACGCCACGCCGCCGCACGCGACGCTCGACGCCCCACGTCTTCGTAAACGAGGCCTAAGAGAAATAATTACTTATAACATTGTTGTAGGCATTGCAGATTTACGATTTGTATACCATTTTCTATTTTGTAAAAGCCAATTATAATTAAAAAAAACTAACCGTGTAGTTTTTTGCCGGCTCTTCTCCATAAGTAATGACCAATTGGAAGCGTGTGGATTTATGTGAAATGAAATATTTTGATTATGATTATAATCAAGCGTTTCTAACAATATTCTGGGATAAGATTACTTTTATTCATGATTACGGAACCCACTAAAATAAACCCGCACTTGCCAATTTTTCAAAGTCCTGTAAATAAAATAACGAGCGACTGAAATACAAAACAATAAGATAGGAACTTAAAGAAACATAATTCGGTATCTGGCTTATAACATTGTTCTCATAACGGTACCGAGGCTCGAGCCATAATAAATGATTCCGTGCAACTCGGGAAGAATTCCGGGCAAAATACTTGACAACTCATCTCGGTTTTAGAGACTTAGGACTGGATTTAGGCATTAAAAATGTATATAAGAATGAAGATTTCTGTTCGTTGTGCAGTATTTTTATCTCACGAAGCGACGCGCGCTCTACTTGTGGTTACCAAGACAGTATACAATCACGTTGTGAATATATGTGTAAGCGCAGGAGCTTTCGGTACATGCGAAATCGGTTGTGTGTTATGTGCAGATGTTACTCGGCTTCACGCATGCATTCACAGCGTGTTTGTACACTTGGTTACCACAAGTAAACCGCGCGTCGCTTCATGAGATAAAAATACTATATCTACTTAAGTGTTTTTATTGATAGGGAAACTGTGTTTTTATTTGAATAGATTAAGTCACATTTCAATACAGTCATTCGGTTCAACGGGTAAAAGTTATACTGAATTCGATTTTAACTTTGAGCTAATGCATGTACTTGGTAAAAAATCATAACAGCACGGTTTCTAAAAATCTGATCAACACAAAAATATCTAATCTGCAATCAGTAAAAAATGTTTACAAAAAAAATATATGTTTACTACCTACTGTAATTGGCTGTATATTAACTAAATGTAAAAGGCATAGGAAACCATTATAAATCACTACTTATTATTATAAAACAAACTCAAGCCCAGTCTGTCTGTCTGAACGCGATAAACTCAAAAACTGCCAAACTGATTTTCATACGGTTTTTACTAATATACGGAGGATTCATGAGGAAGGTTTAGGTGTATAATTCATTAAAGGTTTTGTGTAAATTGGCTGAAATATGACGATGATTGTTGAAAATGTCGGAAAAAATCATACCGACTGATGTATACAGGCTGAATTTGAAAACATGCAACAAAATTTAAGGGGGTGTTCTACTCATCAATATGAACAACTTTTACTACGGGACCAAATCGACCTTCTTATACAAAATGGTCCAATCGGGTATACATACAGAAAAGTCGTTTTTTTTTTGCGAATTCCTATTTGCTCCCATAGTAAAAGTTGTTCATATTGATGAGTAGAACGTGTTGTATGTTTTCAAAATCAGCCTGGATATATGCTTTGCTACCCGTGCGAAGCCGGGGCGGGTTACTAGTTTTATATTAAAGATAGCATTATAATATTATTATATAAGGATAATTCTTACAACAAACATCAATGCACAAGTTCCCCTTTGATACTAATTGAACAAGCCACTCTACCCTGAAAACTTCCTCGAAATATCCAAGAAGCAAGCTTAACCTCTTTACAATATCAGTATAAAGCATTACACAGACATTTCTCTCAGGGTACCTTTCAGAAACAGTGTAACAGAAATTAATATGCGCGTATTACGGAATGCCGGGAGGTTGCCACGAAATCCACGAGAATTTGCTTTTGGATAGATTCCAGGTATATAATAAGGTCTGAAATAATTTCGTAGGTTACTGGTTGGAAGTGTTCTCGGGTATACGATCCTGTTGTTGCCTTTAGAGATAATTGTTTTTGGTTTAGTGTAAAGTAAAATACAATAGACGTAGATATATTTAGTAAACTATTCCGCTTTACTATTCTTAAAGAGTCTTAACAAACCCTGTTAGTAATCGACACGTGTTTCACCTCTCAACGAGGCATCTTCAGGATGACGATTGACTTTTCGCGAACCCGTACACGACGTGTTAACACGCCGAGCGCTGGACGCGGAGTATTATTTTCTTTAAGAATAGTAAAGTGGAATAGTTTACTAAATATATCTACGTCTATTGTATTTTATAATGGATTTCCGCCAAGTCACGCCTGAATCAATTAACTATCTTAGTGTAAAGTGCAAATATAAAAGCTACTGGGAAGGGATTCTTTGATCTTACTTTAAATGATAATCTTTTTTTAAGAAGAATATTCTCAACTAGCTGCTGCCCGCGGCTTCGCCCGCGTGAGTGTCGGAAATTACCCCATACATCCCCATGGGTTTTAAGTATAAATATTGAGTTTCGAGTTAATCGGACAGCGCGTTAAAATTCTTCCATACAAACACTTTCACCCCCCAATCCCCCTTTAGGGGGTAATTTAGACGAAGGAGGAGGCGGAGCGCGTGAGGGAGAGGCAAAGTTCGCGCCCTCACGCTCCTAGCCGCCGTAGGAGACGCCCTGGGCGTCGGGACTCCTTGGAGGATTCCCGGCCACCGTAGGCGCGGGCTTGCGGGCGGTGAGCAATGGGTAGCTCGCCCCCGATAAGGACCAGGCCCGGGTCGACGGCGCGTCGTGTTCCACGCGCGCCTCAAAGAGATGTCAGCAAAACTGACGGGGTCCGCTAGGACCGTTGCCCGCCGGGGTTGCGGGTAGTCCTAAGGGGAAACCGTGGCCCCTGGCATGGCAAGGGAAGGAACACGGGTGGGTTTTAGTCAGTAAAAGTCTGACACGCCCTCCCGCTCCGCCCAGAGCGGGAGAAGTCATTGGATGATTTCCGACCCAAAAAAAAAAAAAGAAAAAAAAAGGGGGTAATTTAGAAAAACAAAAAACTACAAACTTTATAATTTATTTAGATAACTATTCGTGCGAAGTTTCGTGTTTATTACCTCAAGGAATAAGATTTTTCATACAAACTTTCATCCCTTATTTTACCCCCTTAGGGGCTGAATTTCGAAAAATCCTGATACACGTTATTCTTAATTTTTGGGTTTAAGTATAAATATTGAGTTTCGAGTTAATCGGACAGCGCGTTAAAATTCTTCCATACAAACTTTGACACCCCCCCCAACCGTAGGATAGGATACTTTTCCGGGATAAAAAGTACCCAGTGTGGTGCCCAGGATATTAAAGAATAATTATACCAAGTTTCATCGTAATCGAACCGGTAGTTTTTGCGTGATACTTGAACAAACAGACAGACAGACAGACAGACAGACAGACAGACAGACAGACAGACAAAAAAAAATTTAATCACACTTTTGGGTTCGGTGTCGGTCTAGTAACACCCCCTGCCATTTATTTTTTTGATATTTTCAATGTACAGAATTTTCACTTCTACAGATTTATTATAAGTATATAGATAGATTAAATCTATTTGTTTACCCATATCAACAGGGGCCTTAGTCTTCTAATTTACAAACGTTGCTATGGTGTCACCATACTCACCATTGTGAGTTTTTGACAGATTTTGTATGGCAAATTTGTCAATTGGCAATTTGTAAATTAGTAGACTGGACCACTCACCAATCCATTCTTCAATCGTGGTGATATTGAGGGTTCCTCAGCAAAACGCCGTACTTTACATGCCGAAAGGTAAAATATGGTGATACCAAGACTGTTGTATACAATAATTACTAAGTAGGTTACATACATGAATGTAAAACATCTGCACATTGTTTACCCATATTTGCAAATAAATGATTTTGAATATGAAATCTAGAATTGAGGTGATTATGCTATTGTTTTAATCGTTATGTGTACTCATGCCCCGGTTTCCAATAATCTTTTAGATGGTGATATCACATTAGGCAAATATGACGATAGATACACGCTTTTTATACCTTGACATTCCATAGTTTTTTTTTACCTTCCATCCATGTTAGCCAGTATCGATTTAAACTCAGCTATTTGCGACGCATTTTTTACACGACTGGCCAAAAAAAGGAGTGGATTTTTTTTACAAGTCTTCTAACGGTTCGGGCGTATGATTGAGTGACGTAGCACAAAAAAGCCCAATGGCCAGTCAGCCACACGGGACTCGCAGCTTTCGTAGTATATTTAATACATTATTCGTGTCGTTAAGCAATTTGTTTCTGATGTAAAGGCTCATGGTAGCATTGATATTTAAAAAAAAACTAATACTTTAGATTCGTTAACGCTGTAATAAAAGATGGTTCAAAATTAAGCAACACGATTGATGCTGTGCTGTGTCTAAGTCATTCACTGCGTTACTTCTGGGGCGTCAATTGTGAGTTTTTGACAGTTTTTGTATGGCAAATCTGTCAAAAACTCACCACTGAGAGACCATTGTAACGTTTATAAATTAGTAGACTTAGCCCCCTGGTCATAGGCAGGTAATTATTTTGATTGTAGATTGAAGTTAGAAATCAATCCTGTAGGTACTTACCTTCTGTCAGTCATTATACTTTACCATTTAATCCGTCTCATAATTTTAATCATCCTAAGCTACCTTTCGTCAAAAAACATAACACTAACTCAAAGCAATATTAAAACGCAGCATCAACTCCATAAGCGCATCCCATTTAATTCAGAGATTCAGCTGAGACGACAATTGTACAAAGTACTTAGAAAGGTATACAGAAGACTAACTCCTTGCAAAAAGAGGCGCACGCACACATAGATGCATACGTGCGGTGATCTCAAACTACAGTCCGTACTAACAGTTTCATACTAACGAGAGTATGTGTTTTGTGAATTTGATCCTTATTACTATTAGAAATCTTCTCTTAGTAACGTATATACGACGGAAACCGCGCGACTCAAAAACGCGCGCAGTTGCAGCGCGGATTCCACCGTGTCGGCACGGGCAATCGCGAGTAGGTACGCTTGCACCCGCTGCACATAAACGCGTGTCTATGTGTGCTGGTATCAAGTAGACCTTCTGTGCCTATCTATTTTGTGCTACAAGAGACTTGGAATGCTCCCAGCAGGTAATAATGCTCCGTAATGGCTATATGTAAATAGAATTAGTGCAGATTCCCAGTTTGGCAAAATGTTGGGTCATGTTTCAGGGTTAATGTGAATTATTGCAGGTAGTATTTTAGAGGAAGTGATAATAAACGGTTCGGTTTCTCTATCAACTGATCGTATCTTTAGGTTTCCAATTGCGGGCATTTGCAGGACTGTCTTTTATTTTGATTGCGTTGTGAATACTTATCGTTGGTATGTTTCTTTGTTTATTGTTACCCAAAAATTATTTACACTGTATATAAAATTAATGTATTTGCCAAAGTGCAAAACAGTTTGTTGACTTTAATTGAAAATGGTTATTTCCATGTCTTACTTAGTTATAAATCTAAATTATATTCAATTAAATAAAAAATTAAATACTGTATGTACATGTATTTATCGGAACTTAAAAAAGGGGAGAAGAGCTCATTGGGCATCAAAAAATTCATCCGCATCGCTGTCAATGGGGAAAGTGCCCAAAAGGCTGGCAGCATTGCCCCGTTGAATGGCAATGCTGATCCTTTGGGCTAAGAATAGGCCAGCCCTCTGGTCTAGTTTGTTGACTGGTAAAATATTTGTTTTTGAATTAAACTCAGGATGTTATCTGCCAAAGCAGCTACTTTTAAACTATTCTGAGACCTTCAGTCACCTTACTTTCACTAACTAGACTCCATTACATACTTATAATTTTCATTTGTATGTACTCTTTATTGATTTCAACGGAAGTAATTGCCATAGCTCTACTCAGTACATCAATGTACGGTATAACATAATAGACAGACAAACACTTCACTGTTATTAATATCGATAGCAATCGTCGATTGTTCTTTAACCAAACAAATGTATCGATTGTACTAGCTATTCCAAGTTATTAGGTATCTACATACAAGTCAACATTGGAAAAAAAGAGCATGGATAGAAGAAATTTTTAAAAAGTGTGGTTGCTTTATGACGAGAGGATGAATGAAGGCCAATAACAGGGGCCTAAGTCTAAAACAAAGTAGTAATTTATATACTAACTAATATTATACATGTGAAAGTGAGTTTGTTTGTTTGTTTCGCTTTTACAATATAACGGGCGAACGGATATGAAGGAAATTTGGGACTCGGGTAGACCATGACCTGGGTTAGGTTATAGGATGCTTTTTATACTGATATTCCCACGGGGTTGAGATTTACGCGGGTGAAATCACGGGGCGAAGCTAGTTAGTAAATATAAATAAGGACTCATTCAAAAATACCTTTAATTTTAATTCGATATCCATTCATAAATTAATCGAGAAATACGGAATATCACGGAGATCTACATACACCAGAATACTATCATAAATACCATTCTTCTATAAAATAATACTTACACAGACTTAAAATACAGGAATACAGAGCTTAAAATTAGAAAAAAAATACAATAGGCGAGATTTTATACAACCGGAACGTACCAGATTTGGTCAGTTGAAACTGGTTTGAAGTGGTTCTTTCTGGCTTAAACCAGTTTGTTCCAGATTTTTAATAGGACAGCGTCAATTCCAATGACAATCAAATTGCAATGATTTGACAAAATTCTAGCTAAGAGAAGTTTCTACCACGAAAGTACACAATACAAAAGAAAATGTCACTACGAATATAATAATAAGTCTTGATATTAGAGCAAAAGCAAACTTTCAAAAACTTTGCTAATTTCGACGATAGATTTTCCTAGGTCATCTTCGTCTTAGGGCCAATATAAAATACAATATTAAAAATACAATTGGAAAATGATAAATGTTAACATCGAAACATCGAACTTATAATAACAGTTATTCTTCTGCTAAGTAGTTATTAGAAGTTTTAATAAAACAAATCTAACATATTATTGTATACCGAGATTAAATCTGAGGAGTTTATATACCAAAATGATTGACTTTTACATTACAAAGATTTTTTTGTTAAAAAAATCGGAGAAGTGCATTTTTTTTAGATATAAGTCATACACAGTTTCTATCTTCATCAATATTATAGTACCGTACTTATTTTATTCTAAATTAGCCAATAGCGGGTATCCTTCGCAGAAGACCCTTATTTAATCTTTTCTAGAACAATCAAGACTTTTCACCATTATCTATGGGTTGTTTCTTCTCCTTATCTACAATAATAACTTCGATGTCTTTGACGTCATAGCCTGGTGGACGCATGGGTCCATTGATCAGACACTCGATGTAAGATGGTGGCTTTTCAATATTCTGGGTAGCTGCTTTTTCCAATCTCAGGGCTTTGGTGTATTTCTGGACGATTACCAGGAAGATGACGGCGATCACTGAAAATAAAATTAATTGCTGCATTTTGGTTTTCGAAAATAACTTAGATTTTCTGAACTGATCCTCGATTTTGGAAAACTTGGTCAAGTCTCTAATTTGTATATAAAACCGTTGCGATTGATCGGTCAACAACATCAAACAATTTAACATAAATTAAAATGACACACGTTAAAATAATTAATAAGTGGTAAAATTCAAAATAAACTGAAAAATGCATTGAAATCATTTTATAAAACACATGATGTCTATTACTAAAATAGTCCATGACAACGTGTTGACATTATAATTAAAATGTATTCAGAATGAAACAAAGAACGGCATATGAAAGCGCACAGTGCGCTGCATAGATAAATTTTGATACAACAAATGCCATTGAACTTGCATATTATTATAGAAATAGAAATAGAAATAGAAATAGAAAATAGTTTATTGTCCAGGTAATACAGTAAGAAAGTTTACAGGAAGAGGTTTACAGGTTTACATGAGTATCTTAAAATATTACCTATAACTAGATTACAAAATTATTTACCAGTGAACCCCAAACTAGACAGTTAGTCTGTATCTTGGGGCTCGGGGTACGACTTCCAGAGTGGAGACTAGAGAGGTGATTTCAAGTGGTCTATGGTATTGTGTTTGTGTATGTATGATGTGAGTGTGGTGTGTGGATTATGTGAGTGTGGTGTGTGGATTATGTGAGTGTGTGTGTGTGTATATTTGCGTGTTTGTTCCCATTGTGTATCGTTTGATTCAGTGTCAGGTCATGGTGTTTATATTAATTGTTCCGAGTCGTCATAACCAGAGTTTTGCAACATTTTCTTTATTATTTTTTTACAACTGAATGAGGTAGTATTTTTGATTTCACAGAGATTGCAGACTTTATTGTATGTATTAATGAGAGAGTAGGCTGGGGAGCGTCTAGCTAGCAAAGAGGTGTTGTCAGGTGTTGGGATTCTATAGTTTCTTTTGCTTATGATTGATGTGTAGTCAGGTCTGCTTTTAATCGTTTTATGAGTTTTGGTGCAGGCAGATAGAATGAAAAGCTGGCGGACTCTGAGAACTCTCGCTTCACGATAGAGTAAGTCAGTAGAGAACCGGTAGGGCTTCTTAAAAGTTACTTTAAGAAGCGCTCTCTGTGCTCGTTCTGCTTCAATCAAATAGGTCTTGCCAGCACTACCCCATACGCTGATGCAATACTGAATTATGGATTGGCATAGCGCTATGTAAACTTGTTGTAGTGTGTCTGTGGGTAGGCAGTCTCGAAGTCTACGCATGGTGTGTATGAGTTTTCTTATTCTGCCAGAAAGGTTGGATATGTGTTGTTTAAATGTTAGGTGGTCATCGATAAGAATACCGAGGTATTTAATAGAAGTGGTACGGTCAAGTGGAGGACAGTCACAAGGGTAAGTAGAAATGCTAGAAGAACAGTGATGCAGTTTGAGTTGTAGGTGTTCCGGAGGTTTTGAAGCGGCGGTTTTTGAGAAAGCAATATATTTTGTTTTACTGCCGTTTAGCGTGAGGAGGTTTCTGTCCAAGCTATTCGCGATTACTGACAATCCCTCTTCTGCTAGACAGTGTACATGTTCCCACGTTTTGCCGTGAAATATGACGGCTGTATCATCTGCGTAGGTTATAATGTCAGCATTATGTACAGAAAGGTTTAGTATGTCGTTAATATAGACAATGAAAAGCGTAGGACCAAGTACACTGCCCTGTGGAACTCCGAAGTTAATGGGAAGTTGGTCACTAGTGAAAGTGCTTACTTTTGTGTACTGTTTCCGGTTTGTCAGGTAGCTTTTAAACCATTCAAGGCAAATTCCTCTTATTCCTATCCATTCGAGTTTCTTGAGGAGTAAGCCAGTTGAAACCGTGTCAAATGCCTTTGCAAGATCAAGGAAAATGGCAAGACATTTTTCATTTTTTTCAATATGAGCAGAGACACAATTGACAAGGAGAGTGGCAGCGTCCTCGGTCGACCTATTCCTTCGGAAACCAAATTGGTTATCAGAGATAAGATGGAATTTCTCAATGAAAGATAAAAGACGGGAGTTAACAATCCTCTCTAATATTTTAGAGACAGAGCTTAGTAGTGCTATAGGTCTATAGTTATCTGGTGCATGTTTGGGGCCGCTTTTGTGGATAGGGGAAACCGCAGCAATTTTCCAACATTCTGGGAAGGTACCGGTCTCAAGGCTCAGATTAAAGATGTGCAGCATTGGTACTAGTAAAGACTTTAAAGCTCTTTTGATAAGGATAACTGAAATTTGGTCAGGGCCAGGAGCACTTTCGACTTTAAGGTCAGATATAATTTTAATAATTTCGTAAGCATCTGTCGGTTCAAGAAGAAGAGAATGTGAGTTTGAGACGCCGGATGAGTATGTGTTTATTAAAGATTCATGAGATAGATTAAGTTTTTCTAGTATCTTGTCAGCCAGACGGGTTCCTACTGAGGTAAAGTGTGAGTTACAGGAGTTGAGTGTTTCTTTTTCTCTATTGGGGCTCAGTAATTGGGAGCTCTCATTTTTTCTTGGAGATAATATGTGTGATTTAATTACTTTCCAGAGATTTTTTGGGTTATCTTTGTTATCAACAATCTGTTGGTTATTGTAGTCAGACCTGATTTTTGAAAGAAGTTTGGAAAAAAAGTTTCTATACCGAGTGTATATTTTATTTCGGACAGGGTCATTAGGGTCAGATTTACAGTCATTGTGTAGTTTATCACGATGAATCATACATCTTACTAAACCCGGGGTGATCCATGGTTTGATGCATGCCAACTTCCTACCAATTTTTACTTGGCGCGTGTGTTTGTTTACAGTGGAAGAAACAATGTTCGTGAATTCTGTGGTTGCAGTATTAACATTTGTGTCTTTTGTGATGATAGACCAGTCAAAGCTGTTTAAGTCGGCAATAACTGCTTCGGTGTCAGTTTTACTTATCCATCTCTTTGCAGTACTAGTTGATTGTTTACGTAATGAAATGTTAGCGACAACTATATCATGATCAGTGATAGAGGACTTACAAACGACCCCAAAGAATTTATTCTGAGTCTTTATTAGTATGTGATCTAGGCACGCTTTATCCCTGGTTGGGCTGGTTATGGCAGGAAGTAGCCCATGGCAAGACATGATACATAGGTACTCCGATGACTGACTGTTCATAGGGTTGCAAATATCAATATTAATATCGCCAGTGACAATTAGTGTTTGTCTGTTTACCAGTGAACTCAGTAGTGTGTCCAATGAGTTCAGGAATGGATCAATATTACTAAAAGAAGGAGATCTGTAAATACCTAGAATTGCGACTTTATCATCGATGGTTATGAGAAGCCGATCTGCGTCTTGAATTGTAGGTTCAGTTACTACAGTGTTGTAATCAGTTTTAACATAGCAAATAACACCTCCGTTTTTATTTTGCTGAACCGATGTACGATATGCATTATATCCTGGTAGGGGATCTATAATACTGCCGTCAGACAGCCAGCATTCGGTTTATAATGCATGTATTCTATTATTTTTATCCCGACACTCGATATTATTATTATGAATACAGTGTCACGCGCTAGCTGTATCGAAGGATTGAATTACAATAAGGTTGACAGACATCTCGAAGTAGATTTCAAACTTGCAGTGAATCATGCGAAGTATGAGACAGTAATTTTACGGCAAACGTTAAAGTTCCAATATAGAACACGTGTCCTTTAGAATTTGTTACACCGGACATTCTTGAGATGCATTACAGTTTGCAAGGGTACTTTGCGATATATTATGTATGTACGTATGTATGTATTTTGCTCGCAGATGGTCGCAGTTCATCATGATGAACTAATCGTTGTGCTGATGTAACTTTAGACTGATTTATGTTTTTTTTCTTATCTCCCTTTGAAATGATCCTTTCGGAAGAAGATGTTCAAAACAAAAAAAAATGTTATCTTCGGTCGATAATATTTTGTGTGTAGTGTTGAAACCACTTTCAAATTTTAAATCAAAGTCGATGTCAGTTGTTCTTTAATATCTCAAGCAATATATATACCTAATTTATGGACTTATCCATTTATGCGATTTCTTCTTATTACATATTTCATATTATTACTTATAGTACCTATAGGATTGTTATGCTATGCCATAAGCGATATAATTATCAGCCAATACTACTTCCCCTGCCCGGACCGGGCTCATTGCGGCTTAATGGATGTTAACATGTTGGGTTCGTAAACTTTTTGCTAAGTAGATTGAACGTTTGTACTGAACCAAACGAATATGATAAAAATTATATAGGTACTCACAGATATCAGTTAGCTTCAAGAACCAGACGGTCTCAATGGTGTAGACGTCGAAGAAGAAGGGCTGGTATCCAAAGTACATGGCTTGCATCACCAACTTCACGACAGACAGGCTCAGGAACATACGCATTGGCTCGGGGTTTTTCTGTTTGAGAAAATTGTTTATATGATATTTCTCGTTGTGTAATGGATGATACGTAAATGGAAATCAAGAGACGTCACTGGTGATGAAATGGTTGCAACTGATGGTGCAATCATAGTATCGGAAAAATGCTAGCCTTAGTTGCTTGCAATCAATCTAGTTCTTTCTAAGTGATAAAGGGTTATAAAACACCAACGGGATAAGCACTTCCTATATGCTTGGGAATAATTCAATGAATATAGTACCTAACATTAGCAATGACAATTTAAAAAAATTACGTAGTTATTAAAAAGACACCGTTGATAAAAATAGAAAACAAAATTAGTCATAATCACCTTATGTACAGCCCCAACATAAGAAAGAACTATCCTTAGCCAGATTACATTGATAAGGAAGTTGAGCAGATCAATGAGGTAGATGTGTAGCATTCCAGGATAGCACCTAGGCTCTGTGGCCACGGACATCTGTTCCACGTAGATGTGGTACTGGTTGCGGAAGACCCTGGGGTAGGGGTAGAAGCCATGGGTGCCGAGGTTCAGCACGATGAGGACAGGTTCCAGCCATGGGATTGAGATTGCTTGGAGCTGTAAAAGAAAAAAATCTGTTACTTATGATCATTTTAGAATCCAGCACCCTAATTGCGTAATACAGGATCTATCACAATCTGGATCGGTTTGAAACAGATTGCTAATCCATTGCTTCATAAGTTCGAAAAAAAAATCTGCTGAACAACGTAAATAACGCAATGAATGTTGTTGAACTGTCAAAATGAAACCAGATTAGTCGGAATCGTTTACGAAAACGTTTTAAGCAATTAGAGAGGGATTGAATTAAGTAGGTACAAATATTTTGTTCTTGAATCGCTAATTGATGTTAGCTGTTTATTTGCACAAAGCTATATATTATACATAATTACTAAGTCATCATTATTTTCTTCTCTTAATTGCATAGTTTTATATTCTTCATTAAAACCTACGTTATTTTCAGCTTCACCTTGATAGTTTTACAACGTCTTATAATTCTGTTTACTGTTTTAAGACCATTATCTTCTATGATAAACAATTGTCCGTTGTGACAATAAATCGCGTGTGAGTGTTTTTCTCGTGTAATTATAACCAAAGAAATTGCATTTTTTCTTTGATTTAAGGAAATCTTTGTACTAAATCTCAGTTTCATGTGGAGGCACGTGTATTGCATAGGAATGCGCCTGCGTCGGTTGCGGTTGCAATTAGGCCCATCGTCCACGCGGATTCACGATCAGATTTGAATGACGTAAAACCATTAGTAAGTCATTACAATGTAACTCTTATTTCATTTTTATATAAAGTATAAATTAGAATTATTGTCATGAGTTTGATAAAACTCTTGACAATCATTCTACTTCATATCCCGTACCCAGATAAGAGTTACATTTGAATAACTTACTAATTGTTTTACATCGATCGTGAGTAACCTTATGATTATGATCGTTCCAGTATAGTATTATTAGGGCTTATAAATATATATTGCCAAATAATTACAGCAGGTTTATTGTAAAACTTTTTCAATATCGCCACAGACGCTACAAACTCTCTCCGAGTTTGTAGCGTGCATGGCGTCGTGGACGGAGGGCCTTATGATTCACTGATGTAAACGTTTCTTTGTATTTTGCTTTTAATATGTCAATAATGAGGAAAAAAGTGGCGTAGTGAGCTGTTTCGTGGTAATGAGTAGAATTATCCTATTTGCATTTGTTTTCCTTAAAAGCGTTAAGGGTGAAGTACCGTCCTCTTCTTAGTAAAAAGATGTTGCATGTTTATGGCTACCTGCTATTGTAATTTGGCAGTATATTTTAAGCCTTATTTAAACTGTAATGGAACGGTCACGGTTGTAAATTACAAATCTATGACTTGGCTAGTTGTTATTGTAACTGTGAGAACAGACTTAGTAACAAGATTCGTAACCTGAGCTAAAAGACAAAATATTTAGGAATTAAAGAATTGTTGCCAAAAAGATTAAGTATTTTGCATATTTTATACCTACCCGTTTAGCTTATTAACATCTAACACATTTTATATAACAGTAAATTACATTCCCTTTTGAAGATAATTAAGGATATTTCTCAGAAAAATCTTTGAACTACGCAACAAACGCAGTTTTCCTTGACCACTCGTGTCTATTTGTGCGTGCGTTTTCGCCCGTGTTGTGCGAAACTGGCCTACTGTAGGTACTATTCTGTGAATCAGCGGGGTGATTGCGTAACACTTATAAAATGACAATTGATCGCGTTTCCTTACGCTCAAACTAGAATTTAATACTAAAAAATTGTTATTAATTTTTCTATAATTGTATGTTACTGACTAACATCCTTTAAATATTTGTACGTCATCACTGTATGGCGGAATGTGTCTTTGCACTGTATTTTATATGTAACGTCTTCTGTATCCACTACATTTTATGCAAATAAACGATTTTGATTATTCATTTTATTTTGATTTCCTTTAATTTTGACAGTTCAGCTACATTCATTGCGTTATTTACGTTGTTTTGCAGACGAATTTATTGAACCTATCAAGCAATGGAATAGAAATATCCTTCAAAACTCTCGGATTGTGATTGAAACTTTGTTAAGCAGGGTGCACTTCAATTACATCATTACTAACACTTTCTCGTTAAAATTTTGTTGTCATTAACATTATTGTCCTCGTTAGTACCAATACTTTACTTTTTGCTGTTATCAAGAACAATACTGACTCGTGGCAGTTAACCTGCTTATTATTCAACTTGCTGTTAACCTTGTTTCTTCATGAATAGATATTTTCTCTGATATACGTTTTTGTCTTTCTGTATTTGTTATATATTCTTGTATGTTCTTTTGTTTTGAAACGTTCCTCTTCATGTTTATTAAACATCAGAGGGGCAATTCCCATATTTTTTAAAGAACGTTCGCATTCGCATCTCATTCGCAATAGAAAAATACAATCAATTTACCATCACTTTTGACAAGTTTGACAGATTGCGACTTGAATGTGAACGTTATTAATTTAAGGTACGAGAATTAGCCTTCTGGGGCCTAAGTCTACTAATTTATAAACGTCACAATGGTGTCATAATAGTTAGTTTTTGACAGTTTTTGTATGGCAAATCTGTCAAAAACTAACCATTATGACACCATTGTGACGTTTATAAATTAGTAGACTTAGGCCCCTGGTTTGTGATTCATAAAGTAACTTATCATCATCCATGGTCATTGGATAGATAAGATTAGATAGCGTTTAAAATAAAATTGTGACTCACATTGTATACAAAACAATTTTTTTATTGTTAAGTGTTTTATCGAAACCTACAACTTCATTTGTTTATAATATAACATTAGAAAGATAACGGTTATCATGAAGGCTATAATGAAAATAATACAACATGTGAGCATCTGCAACCGAACTAGGTGAAAAATCTGTATCTCGACACACAATTTTTCCAGTCTCTATTATCAGAGAGGTATGGTACACCTATGCTAATAGACTGGAAAAAAAATTGCCAATCTAGCTAGACACGCAGCAGCGTGTCAAGCCAAGTTCACGCCTAAATCTTACAGAATATTTATTAATAGACAGTATTTTTTTGTTATTAAATTAGATACATTGATTACATTTAAATGAGTTGGTGTGTTGACGGGAGTGAGTAAGTCGGTGAGTGTGGGTGAGTGTATGTTGGGTGTGTGGGTGGGGGTGTGTATGTGTGTGTGTGTGATAGTATATGTTGGTAGTAAAAGTAAAAAAGTTCAATAATTTAGACACAGTCTCGTGAGAAACCCACCACCAAAAAACTCTCAACACAGCATTTTAAGAACCCCCATTGTCCGTAAAACAATACCTACACCCAACATTCACATTATCAGGTTACTCACGCTGTCATTGTTCACATCACACTGGAACCCGTTCGTCACAATGGCGACTGTCAACAAATGGCAGACGAGATCCACCACGCTGGATACCTGAAATATAAACAGTTATTATTTATCAGCCAAAACAGAAGGAAAACAGTAACTGTATCGTGTAAAACGGAGATGTTATTGCAGAAGCCTGAAGCCTTGGTTCTCGATATTCTGCAATAACATACCTAGGTTCTGAGCGACTAGACGTATAGGTGTTTAGTTGGTCTTCAATGCTGTTGGAATATTGATTGAGTGCCATGTTGTTGATTTAGTGATGACCAGTTCTAGAAGGATAAGCTCATCATTTTGTTGACGTAATTGTGCCCTAACTGCTTGATACGATTCAATAGGACTTCAGGATTCAACGATTTACTCAAATATTGAATCAAAAATAGAAAATAAATCCATTTTCGGCTTGAGTTTCTGTCTCTTGTCTTAATTTACATTAACATCTATAGTGCGCTTTTCTGACGATATTATCGTCGACGTGCACGTCCACGTCACGGCATTACGATATCACAGAGAAGTAAAATGTATGGAACTCTATGAAGACGCTTTTAAATTTTCGCCCACCATAACGTGCACGTATTTCCATACATTTTATGGAGGTGGACATGGACGTCCACGATAATATTGTCGCGTTGGAAATTATAAAAACGCACATTCAGTGTCTCATATTTCACAAAACCCGAGGAATAAGGAAAAGTTTCCATTAACTAATTAACAATACAAACCAAAATACATTACATGTATGATCCTATCATGATGGAAGTCTAAACATGCCAGTTTGTGTTCACTTTAAATTTAATTTACAACGTCTGGATCGCTAAACTTTTAAAGCAATGTTCAAATTCCAATCTCCTCCAAAAATAAAAATAAACTCGTCTAATCTATGTATACGTATGACGTAGGGAGATTTGATAATTCGAATTTTCGCGAAAACCCTAGGGATATTGCGAAAACACGAAAATGTGGAAAAGGTGAAAATATTTTCAACGTTTTGACGCTCCGACCGGCCAATTAGCGTTCTTTGTTCATAATAGCTAACCTTTCGTTTCGCAATATTACTAGAGCGACTAATGTTTTGCTAAAACCCTATCTCTTTCCAGTAAGATTGAGAAATGTTTTCACCATTTTGTAATTATCAGTGTTTTCGCAATATCCCTAGGGTTTTCGGGGTTTTAGGGTTTGCCCATAGAAAACTACGATTTTGTATGAGACGCGTACTCGTTTCGCGCGTTTTCTATGGGCAAACGCTGAATAGAGCTGAATAAGTGTGAGTAGTCCCTAATGCGGCAACCCGCCCGCCCCCTCACCTCGTCCCTCACCTAAGGCGCGGCCAACGAGTTCTGCGCGCACTATAATCGTAGCTACCGCTTCGACATAAACATACTAATATCTTGGCAAGTGACGAGTAGATAGAAGACAGTAACCTTGCTTGACATGTGACAAAACTAGAAGCTTCTATTACATCAGCACAATCTAGGTAGGACATGAGACTAGGTCATACCGTCGTAAAAATATCAACCAGTCAGTAAGGTAAGCAGTGCAGACTGCTGACTGCCCAGGGTGTTCCAGACATCAATCAATCTGCCTAGCCTTTTCCCAACTAAGTCAGGGTGTGGGTGTCAGCTTCCAGTCTTCGTCGTCGTCGGACAGGGTGATACATATGGGTATCGATATGTAACACCACGATAAAAGAAAAAAAAAGTTTTTTTTTGGCATCAACAACCGCTAGGGGATGTACTTACTTGAAGTACGGTTCAGAAAATCAGTCTTTTTTCTGTTTTGTCGTATTTAGATACCAACTATGTCTGTGAAGTTCACCAAAAAAAACCAAGTAAGTACCTACTACACTACATATTTACGGTCATCCAACCAAAAAAATTACATTTAATCTTTTTATCATGTTTCTACGTATATATCGATACCCATTACATCTCTGGAGTTTCTCTAGCAAATTTTGTTTGACCCTTTATATTTAACTTAATTTCCCGAGACTTAATGATGCCAAAAGTTCCCTTATCACACTAAACACTCTGACACAACATTGGAAACAACTGCATCGTCCGTTTTATGAACAGGAAACGCATATTAATTTATTGTACAATTTCAAAGTTTGCCTTTGCAAGCAAAGCATAAGTTTCAAGATACACTGGCTGCTCTGAATGATGTGTCAGATGTTACTTGACACCTACATTGTACGGTTAACAATGCACTAGTGACCACATCCGGTCCATTATTTCATCATTTCAATTAAGTAACAGATGTTTCAAGTTCTAAGAAGTGTGAAACTGAATTGCTAGTACAATTTGAACAGCAATGCGCAGTATGGTTACTATTATTACTGGAATTGTAGAAATCCAGGAAGTGTACTGGTAAACACTGGGGATTGGAATTTCCTGTTTGTGGATTAACGAGATTCGGTTTAAACCGGTTCATTGACATAATATATCCATCAAAGCTGGCAAAATTTTCGACTCAAAACTTTTGTTTGATGCACACGTCGATAATATAGCCAAAAAAGCGTCAAGAGCCTTGGGTTTCATAATCCGAATCTCGTCAGAGTTCAGGAGCATCAAGGCCATTAAAATATTGTATTGTTCGTTTGTTCGTAGCCACCTGGAGTATTGCTCTCAAGTCTGGAATCCTAAATTCAATGTCTATATTGACCGCTTAGAGAGCATACAAAATAAATTTTTAAGATACATTCAGTTTCGTACTGGAGCTTATTCTTCTAATTATTCTGTGCGTTGTAGAAAACATCACATACTTCCTCTTCATGTAAGGAGAAAAATAGCTGATTTAACCTTTCTATCTAAAATCATGAACGGATCGGTTGATGTTTCTGAGTTGTTGAGCAGAGTGGGACTGCGTGTGCCTTGTGCGTTCCTACGCAGGTTTCACTTGCTTCACACGTCTAAAATGCACTTACAGACGAAACTCATTTCTGATAAGGGCTAGTCGCGCGTTTAATGCAGCTAGCCAGGAGATTGACATCGACATTAACTGTACTGGTGTTGCTAAGATTAAAAAAACGCTGAGCAAGAATTTCTTTGACAATGTATAGCTTATGTATGCACAACATTGTACACGCTAGATTTGATTTAAGTACCTACTATTTAAGGTTACTACTGTCTTTGATATATTAACTACTTTTTTTTTATCTGTGAAAGCTTGTAATTGGCCATCATTCAATCATTGTTTTAATTATTTTAAGTTTATAGCTGTAAGCATTCCAAAAGTGTAAAATAAAATAAAATAAAATATTGGTGATGGTCGCTTCTTTAGATGAAGTCGCTGCCCATCAGAAAAAAAAAAATAAGTTTTACATTCCAGGCACAAAGAAGGATGGTAAATAGTTTGTCATAAACACACATCATCATCTGTCCAGCCTTTTCCCAATTATGTTGAGATCGGGTTCCAGTCTAACAGGATGCAGCTGAATACCAGTATTTTACATGAAGCGGCTGCCTATATGACCTTCATTACTACATTGTCGTTACAATTTATATATACATCTCAACTAATTTCGGGATCGACTAGCACCAAAATAGCCACAAACAAACAGAACGTGCCATTCAATGAAAACAAAACGAAATTCCCACTAGTTCAGGGGCCTAAGTCTACTAATTTATAAACTTTACAATGGTCTCTCAATGGTGAGTTTTTGACAGTTTCTGTATGGCAAATCTGTCAAAAAGTCACCGTTGAGAGACCATTGTAACGTTTACAAATTAGTACACTTAGGCCCCTGATGAGTAGTCAAGTATAATCAAAAAGCATATTAGTCCTAACTTAGATCTATAACAATGTCGCAACACTGATCACTTTAAAGCGTTGGATTGGAACAGTCAGGCTTCCATATAATTATTGACAAATTCGGTAGCTCAATCGGATCGGCTAATAGGCAAATTACACACTTGATCGGATGGGTCAATTTGCCTGAATTGCAAACGTCCAAACTAGTCTGAAGACGACTTAATTGTCGATAGGTGGCTTTGTAACTAGGTATTATGTTTTAGATTAATTTATTTTTTTGTATTTATACTCTATTTACTTTAGCGTTATACAAATAACGGCCAAATAACGACAGTTATTGTGTAATATTATTGAAATGACTGCACTTTAGAATTATATTTTTAATGTGGTAAATAGATT
This sequence comes from Eupsilia transversa, assembly GCA_914767815.1. Lineage (NCBI taxonomy): Eukaryota > Metazoa > Arthropoda > Insecta > Lepidoptera > Noctuidae > Eupsilia > Eupsilia transversa. Next base: position 4,999,111 of record OU611893.1, on the reverse strand, counting down.
ACATTGCTTTGTACGTGAAATAACTGAGTTTATAATGCGTTTGCAATCGAAATAACGAACGGATGATAACTGTTATTTGTCTAATGTTAAAATAAATGGAGCATAGTTACACAAAAGAGTCGCAAAAAACTTTTAGGCATTAAAAAATGTTTGGTGGCGAAGCAACCAAAAAAATTGGAAAACTAGACAGAACTTGAAACAGAAAAGGGTTGTTTATCAATCTTGAAGATGATGATGCATTTTTATTTTGTGGCTAAGTAATAACAGCCATATACATAGGTCGATCGATCAAGCTTGCCAAGGTATCTTTAAATATCGAGACCATTCCGTGCCACGGGGAGCACGTTAAACTGATTGTCCCGGCTAACATCCCTGAATGTTTGACAGTCGTTATGGGTCATCAGAAGACAAAGTTGAACAACCAGTCTTTCCAAGGGGTGTCGCGTAACCCAGTAACTGGGTACTGGAGGTCTGATAGGAAGTCGTTCCTTGTAAATTACTGGGACCTGAGTACCAGTTACACACACATAATAAGTGTATATTTATACAGTATGCAGCTGACTACATACGGTTAGACTGGAAGCCGACCCCAACACAGTTGGGAAAAGGCTAGGCAGATGATAATGATAATGCATTTGTACACACAGGTGACATTAATTGAATCAGATCAAGACAATGGGTTAGCTGTTATGGTTCCATGAAGGCTAATTACAACCGATTGTTACTCAATCAATAACAGATCGTTAGTACTATCAATGTATTCTGCAGGACCGATACCTATATTGTACCGACGGTTATTGGTAAATTACGCTACCGATAATGAAGCTAAGCTATACTACGTGTTTTTTATATCCCATAACTCTAGGGTTATATTCTATAAGTAAAAATAATACAAAAAGTCCTAGAATATGTGGTCCAAAAATTCATAGTTTTGAAGATATCATCAATCATAATTTATATAGCGTTTAGGTATCATTGATAAATACGAGTAGGTACTTCATTGTCATTCAAATCAATCATTCGTATTTAAAGCTAAGAAAATGCAATGTTTTCAGATTTCACGTAACTGTGTTTTACATTAATAATAGTGACTTTGTCGAATTATTTTGTATGAAAAATGAAAACAAAAAAAAATGGTTATCGAAAAATAATTAATATGCATTCTTTGTTATGGTCTCATTCATATCCTAGAGTTATGGGATATCAAAAAAACACCTCGTATAGCGTAGTAAGATAAACTCTTTTATTAAATACGTCTGGGAAGCACTTGGCCTGAATCTCACCTGATGATAAGTGATGATCAGGCCGAAGGGGGTTCACCCAGAATCCTCAAAAAATTGATCCTAAAAAAATTGATCCTGCATTTGCTTGTATTTAAAGACTTTTTTATCAACTAGACTTCGAAAAAGATCATTAATTTTGGGATAAAGAAAAACATGATGGAGATTATCCTCCATTCCATCCTTCTTTGAATTCCGGTGAGCTATTGCTTATGGTTGTTGGGCCGTTGTTACATGCAGATTTCGCGGTAAATCTTGCTTGCGCGATGTAGGATCTGTGTGACGTTAAAGGTCTTAGTAGTTCGAATTTCGAATGTGACGGTATAGATGTCGCCGCAGATTTTTGTTAAAGTTTATTAAAAGTTAAGCTTCCGTACTTACCAAATGCAGGTATCCGATCAGGAAACATAATGGACGGAGGTTGATACCGCAGCAGCGACTCTCTTTAGGTGTCATGGCAACACTAGAATGGAAAAATCCGTGTTTAATAAATTATGCTCTAGGCTACGTGTAGTCGGTTCTATAAATATGTCACCTGTCATAAGTATTGTAATTAATTAAGGTTATTATATGTAGATACCTTCATAATAATTAAAATATATTTATTTTAATTATAAAATTATAGCAATTATTGCTATTCTAACATGGTCATTTGTCTGAACTTACTAGTCAACCATAACTTTATTATTTTTGTGGGTAAATTGGGGTCTAAAGTCCATAATATACTATTTTACGTATAATAATGTAGGTATTTGGCTTTGTTAGAATTTGAATTGAATTTTTCATTCGTTGTTTCCCAGAAATAGTTGTGCAATTAGAGGCAACTTGTGTAATGTTAAATGACGACTTATTTATGAATTTGAATCACTATAAGAGTAGGGCAGACCAAAGAAACGATGCAATGGATTGTGTGAATGACGAATTGGCGATGACTTTAGAAGTAGGTATGAGGAACAGGGTGTAAAGTTCACTTATCATCTATAGAAAAGGGAGGATCTTCCGATTAGACGAGTGTTGTGTCTGGCGGGCAATTGCCCAACGATTGAGTCTTGTGTGAGCACTGTGACCAAATACTTTTTATAAAGCTACCATTTACTGGGTACGTCTTTCATTGACTTGAATGTGCCCTGGCGGCTGAGAGTATGTCATGCTCACTCAAATGTCTCGCTGGTGGTGGCGTGTGTGTTGGATGGAGTTCCCTTCAAAATGGTTGAGCTAAATGGTGCTGATCCATGCGTCATGTTCGTGAACGGGCGCCGTCAGTAGGGACTGGTCATCTCTTAGCTGCCACGGCTTATTTTAATTTTTGAATTGTTTCTATATTTTTATTACGGACGCTTTTAACGTGCACGTCTTTTTACATTGTTCTCACATGTATAATTTCAACATGAATGATGTAACAAATATTTTGTAACATATATTTTGATTTAAAAGAGTGTCCGTGGAGTTTCTTGCCCGTTCTTCTCCATAGGAACCTACTACGCTTTGGAATGGGCAACTAGCTTCATTTTTTCTGACTGACCGACCCCTTGACAATTCAAAAGTACCTGTAATTGGTTTATTTGAAATAAATGCTTTGAGTTTTGAGTTTGAGTTTTTTGAGTTCTTAAATATTTTAATCGCGCGGTAAACTCTAATAGCGGGATGCAGGATTTTGTGACGTCAGGTCTTTGATGCGTAGTTCGCATGTGGCGTTGTAGATGCCGCCACATGACGATTGCAAGAGATGTATTGAAGACAAATAGGGCTGAGGCGACCCTAAATGAATTGGGATACGGGCAGGACCATGATTAACGTTAGTGACACAAAACAAAATCCAATCCAACAAAACAAGACCAGTAAAGTTGTCCTAGTGGTCGCAGGGGCTACTGCTGAGCAGTTTGATTGAGTTTGATTCCCGGGTCGAGCAAATTGTTATTGGGTTTTTCCATCTGGAATTTCTCAGTAGCAGCCCGGAGTCTGGATTTGTGCCCGGTTGATGGCAGTAGGGTCGCCCCCACAGGGATGGAGAAATGTGGGTATGTGGGTTGTCTGCCTAACCCTTCGGGGAATACGAGCGTGATATGTGCATTAAAAAAAGATTAAGATAGCAAATGAGTCCTAATGTTAACTTTTGTTTATTTTAAACTGCTAGTAAGATTGATAGTCACGTAAAAGTAAATAACACGCGAGCATCTTTTTCGAAATCTTTTTCCTCAATCCGTTAGGGCGATGACACACGGTCAGTTTTGATGTTACTAGTTATAAACTCGAAGGCCATCATCGGTTCAAAATGAACCATTCAACTAACTTTTAGTTTATTTAAGTTTTTCCTTATATCTGTTGGTATAAGTGACGAGTTTTTGCGTAAAACCAGTCTGATATGACGTCAAAGTGTGTCATAAGGAAAATTTTAATTCATTATTGTTTAATATGGATAATACCTGTAATGTTGTGTTTACCGCCTTATCAGAATATAAACGTATATAATTTTCCTTATCGATTCTAAATTCGTAATCTTTGCAAACAAACATTTTTTTCTGAAATCTGGCGTGGTAGTGAAATAAATTATCATGCTGTAGTAATGTTGACATGATGGCTAAATAATAACAGCCGCACGGGTCGATCTTTAAGGTTAAGCAACGCTTGCCGAAGTCGATCCGAGGATGGGTGACCATCACTTTCACACCGAGACCCCTCCGTGGCTCAGAGAGCACGTTACCCTGTAGCTCCCGGCTGACATTTGTAGTTCTTTGACTGACGTTACGGGTAGTCAGAAGCCCGAAAGTCTGACAACCTGTCTTACCAAAGCGGTATATCGTGTTACCCAGTAACTGGGTTGTGGAGATCAGATATGCAGTCGCTATTCACCTGCTCCGGTTAGACTGGAAGCCGATCCCAAAATCCCAACATAGTACGCTGAGCATAGTACGCATAGCAAGATGGGACGCAACGTCGAACAATTACTTATTATTTTGCCTGAATCACTTAAACATTGCTGGCAACTTAGAAAAAAAAAAGTTATGCCAGGGTTTAGTTTGTTCGACGTATTCTGAACATTTTTTTTGGGCAACACTGGATTTTACTCCGAGATAAGTTAATACTCTTATGTCCTGCCACAACTTGACTGAAGGCTAATGTAAACCATATTTTAGAAGAAAAGAAAGAATGCAAGGAAAGACGTTTATTTGCGGCAAACACGACGCAAAGACAAAACAAATACACAAAAATAACAAATTGGGGGAAAATATGCATTTTGACTGTACTCAGGAAATCTTTAAAAAAAATTGTAGTGGAGAAGCAGAAAATAATTAAAAATTAAACGAAATGAACTAAACATCGTTTTGACAAAGACCTGTATCGGTTTTATTTTATGGAAAATTGAGATGAATATTTATAAAGAAATGTTGACAACAACTGTATCAGTTGTCAAAAGAAAAACAGGGTTGTACAACATTTTATATTTATGTCGACAATCGAATTACAGATTTTATTTGTCAAAATAAGGAAAACATTTCCGTAATCAGAGATATTGAAGCGTCAATCAATTTAATAGTATACGATGTTTGACATTTGTTATTGAAACTGCGATTTATTTATGTATTCTAGCTTTTAGCATGTTTTTTTCTTTCTGATGAAATTAATATTACTTGCTTACAGAATAAAAATGTTTGTATCCGTTTTCTGTTTTATTACACAATGTTAATAATTAAAGTGAGGGTAATACGACATGATTATTTTAGCTTTTGCCTGCGGTTTTGTCCGGGTGAAACTGCAGGGCGCAGATAAAGCAATAATTTTGGTTTATATTGATGACTCCGCCCCGCGGTTTCACCCGCATAAGTCTCGATCCCGCGGGAATATCGGGGTAAATGGTATCCTATGTCCTTTTCCAAGTCATGGTCTACCCATGTGCCAAATTTCATCCAAATCCGTTAAGCCGATTTAGCGTGAAAACGTATTAATCAAATAAACTCATTCTCGCATTTATAATATAAGTAGTTAGGATTCATTATGAGTTTTGCGTTAAGTAAGCCTAGAACACTTACTAAATACCTACCTACCTACACTTATTAAATAGATCAAAACATCCTTATTATGTCATTTTCGTGCGTAAACCACCATATATATTATTTGCCTAAATAACTAACCACTTCCTTGTATTTATAACACAATATTGGTTTAATTTTTGCTTTGCAATCAACATTAAAGTCATGGGACACACGCTATCGATATTTATAAATAACTAACCATTTCCTTGTATTTATAACAGGTTTTTTTTTGTTTTTGCTATAACCACGGGTTTTTACAACCAACATGCTTAATAATTTATGAAATATTTTATGCATTCTTTGGGAATTGTAGAAACCCATTTTAATTTTTAATGAAATACGCAAATGCGCGTTCCACTAAGTTTCCAAATAAATATTTGGGCACTTTGCTCGTAAATTTTCTTGCCAATGTTATGATATCGGTAGGTATTTCTTATCTCTGGAAGGCAGTATAAAACATAAAGAGAACATTTGTATTTTTGTTTGTAATTAATAAACTCAAAAACTACTGAACCTATTTTTAAAATTCTCTCGCCAGTAGAGTGCTGTATTATCACTGGGTACCATAGGCTATAATTTATAAACATATCAAGCGGGCCAAGCCACTGGCGGCAGCTAGTATCAAATATATATATCAAATTAACCATAAATTATATAAAATTAATAATTATTATTATGGTAATTTATATTAAATTAGGTTATTGTTTATTTTGTTTTATCAAATATTGATACGTAACAAGACGCTAAAACAACAACATATCTTCGTAACTGGCGAAATATGGGCGTACACTACACCTCTGCCTAACCCTTTGGGAAATACAGCCGTGATGTTATGTTAATTATACCAAGTACAATATTGATATGTCGAAATTATTTCACATTTGACGTTTGGTCAAATTTGGGTTTATTTCTATTCATTTCTACCCTATGATTTATAATATGAATTACCTATGTCATTAGCAAGTTATCACTAAATACCAAATTATACTATTTGATATTCTAATAACGGTTTCATATTCAGTCATTATGAAACCGTTATTTAGATAACCTAATTACCTACTAATTAACTACAATTAATTATAAGTATAACTATCCAATTTCTGTTTAATTATCTAAAGTTTCAATATATATAAACGTTATAGATCTACAGTTTTTAATATATCAACAAATATGTTTTGACATAACGATTTAATTTGACATTTCCTTAATTAAAATGCCGCGTACCAAAACAAATCAAACCGTATCTAATGGAGACCGTAAATTGAAAGAACATCACTACTATATAAAACTACTTTATAATTTAACAGAAGGACAAAAACATTCTCTGCAAGTGACATTAGACAAGAAACATGATACCACAGGAATTAGCCATTAAAAACTACAAGTACCAGCTGAATGAAACACCATTAACACTAAACAACGTTTAAAAATCAACAAAATACTAAAATACAGGTCGAAAACACTTACCTAGAGTTAAAATGCAAGAAAATCCAATAAAACAGATACTAAAAACAGTTTATACGAATAAAAACGAGTAATAAAACGTTTTCTACTTCATTCGCGGAGGAACGCGCAGTGAACACTGCGCAGTTGTGCGCGAGTTGACAGTTGCAAGCTGCGCACGAGTGTGAGTGAGCGAATTAGCGAACGTTGGCCATGAATGTGTGCGCCTTCTTGGAAAGCCCCGCGTGTATATCAACCCGACTCTCTTCTCGAAACAAGGAAATTAAGCGTCGATTTGTTTCAAAAACTGAAAACCAGTATTTTCGATACTTTTTCAAAACAAAACGTACAATGGAAACAATAATTAACGACGCTTCCAAAAACTACGGATCGTCTGTAAAGGGAGAGTGTAGTTAATTGGTCAAACGTTTGATCAAATGTTGGTGTTGTGCCGTCTCTTTCTAACGCCAACATAGATTAGATGAATGCATCTTAGTTGAAAGATGGCAGATTTTTATTACCTTCCAATATCGGTGACTCACTTGCAGTAGCCACAAGTGATGTGTATTTTTTTTCAAATGTCTGATAACACGGAATACGTACGTCTAACTATTGTTTTGTTTATTACAACGAACTTGAAGTATTATTTTTTTATCGTTAATTGTTCTCTACTTTTTCAGACCAACTGAAATTCAGCTGAATTTATTATTGTATTGACAACAATGATGTATAAAACTATAGATACGTTGTCCGCACTCTAAAATGGCAACATGAAATGAAGCCAATTGGCCACATTGCGCTCAGTCACGCACCAACCTGTCGCGCGACGCTACGTTTGTTTTTAATTTATATCGTGTGTGAAAACCTGTGCAAAATATAAAGAAAACATGCCGTCGTGTGTTTTCAGAGGATGTACAAATTATACCCCAAAAGTTAAAGACAAAAATGTGTCATTTCACGCGTAAGTTTGCAAAACTACATTATTTTATTTTATTTTGTACGACGCTGCGTCTAATGGCGGCCGGCGCATGAAGTTAGTAGTCACGTGACGTTAGGGGAGGTTGAGACACTAATACACAAGTTTTTTTTTGTTGTTAGAATTTATAATATTGTTTGAATATAATATGCACTTGTTATGTTATGAATATACATTATTGTTTTCCGTTTCATTTTAGATTGCCTACAGATGGGCTGATAAAAGAAAAGTGGCTTAAAATGATAAGGGTTCAAAGACGTGAAAACGATTGGCTACCAACTCCCTATACTAAAGTTTGCTCAAAGCATTTCTCAGCTGACGATATTTATGTGACAAAAAAAAATTATCGAAGAATAAAAAAAACTGCAGTTCCTATAATTATGGTAAAATTATACGTCATTTTTAAACATATTTTGTTTTATTTTTAAAGATATTTTGTTTTATTTTTAAATTTAATATGTAACAATAATTACTGTTGCGGAATACACCATTAACATTTAAAAGATATAATATTGGTATTACTTTATTCGTAAAGTAGGTAACACGGTACAATTATAAATTATTTTATTAACTCTAGAAAATCGAGTGCCCTTTTTTCCCCATATGCCTCTGATAGCTACGTCACTCATGCGCTCGACCAATGAGCATGTAATTTTACTATTACTTATCCTGTGACGTAACTGAAGATGTTTATTTATCTCCCTCTAGCAACAGGCATTCCGCCGTACGGTGTCATATTTTCTTTCCCTTTCTTTACGCGTATAAGTAGTTATCTAGTATTTTCGCCGTTTTTAAGCGCCGAGATGTTTGTTGATAACGTGTCTATATATAATACGTCATTGATTGACAATGGCCTTCTGAAACCGAGTAGGTCGCGATAAGGTTGAAAGCCATTCCAATGTATGTCAATGTAAATTGAATATTCTCATGTGGGGAAAACGACATTCTATAATCAGTAAACCATTTGCCATGGTAATTAGGGCAGAATGTTCGTAACAACTATATTCCTCTAAATTATCTTGTAAGTGGTCAATGTTCTGCATTGAAAAAGTTTTGATAATATTATAAATCTTTTAGATAATATATTCCAATATTCCGCATAAAAATATTTTTTACAAAATAAGTATAAACGCAATCAAAATAAAAGTGATGGGACACGCGCTATCGATATTTATAGGTACTCGACGGATTTCATCGACAGACGTCCGCTGACCCAGTTCGTTCGTTCCGTGTCACTACAAATTGCATTCACCTAACGATGCCCTATCATTGTAGTAATTATTCGCATAGCTTTTGCTGCGGCTGCACTTGTTTCTTTTTCTTTGAGTTTTGTAAAAATGTATGGGTTTTGGGAGAGATTTATTTAGACAGCTGGTTATCAGCCTGCGCTTGTTGGAGATACAGAAAATTGAGTACTTATGTAGGTATGTCATTTCTTTGCGTCATGTTTACCTCAAATAAAGGTATTTTCTTTAAAAAAATAAACATTAAATATATGTTCGCCTGTGTTAGTTGTAACACATTAAATTATAGGTCGGTCAATCAACTAAGCCAATAGAAGGCCACTGCCGGATATAGGCATATCCTAATTGGAGCCACAACATTGATTTTTCGCCTTTCATATCCAGTCTGTTGCAGCCGCCTTTACGGTTACCAGTTCATCTAGATAGGGCAGTGCCTCTTTTGCGTTTTCATTTTGGCGTAAATCTATACTAATATAATAAGGCGGAAGAGTTTCTTTGTTTGTTGGTTTGAACGTGGAAGTAAAAGTCGGATTTAAAAAAAAAAAATGCATTTGATAGCCCAATTCTTGTGGAAGGTTATAGGCTCTTTATCATCACGCTCATTACCCTTAAGAATCGAGCAAAACGAAAAAAAGTCAGAAAAAACGCTAAGCGAAAAAGAAGGAATAGCGCAGGCGGGCGATGCGATGCGACGCGTTGGGTCGCGGGCCCAAGATTAGTTTAGTAATTAATATAGTGGTTATAATAAAGCTCCAGTGTTGTTCCACAAGACAAGCGATTATTTGAAAACCTGAAACGTTATCCTAAAATAAACAGAGATTATAAATGACACATGATGTTATTTCTGTAAGTAGGTTTGTACAAACACTTTCACACATCAATCATATTTTTTTTCAACTAGATGAGGTTGGCATTTCCTATCTAACTACTCTGATCGGTCACATCATGTAAAGACCATGTAGATAGGTGTCTGAACTGGTCTTTTGAGGAAAGAACCTTATATTTGTTGTCCATTGATTGCTTGTATCCCCGACAAAAAATTCTTAATTGTTAACCAATGACATTAAAAAAAATCTATTCGTCAAACAATATTTTACAGTTTAAGTTTACGTTTTGATAAACACGATTACACAATATTTAAAAGGTGTTTCCTCAATCCTGACTCACGTATTGCGTATTAATGAGTAGTTGAGGAAAACCTCCGATTGATGTGCCAATATAACATAAACATGTTGCGATTCAAATTAATACACGAGATTTCATAATACGTTAAATGTTTGCTTAATGTCCAACTACATAGATTTACGTTCAGGAGAAAACAGGGGAAATCCACAAAAACACTTGAGAAGATTTATTTATATCTTTGCGTGATTTTTGGATAGCTAGCTAGTCATCTGGATGAGTATTTTGTATGCGCTGTCAAAGCGTGGGATAATTGCGTAACACACTTGCAACATCACGATAAGATGTTGGTCCCGGCTGTCATTTGTAGATCTTTGACAGTCGTTAGGGATAGTCGGAAATCCAAAGGTCTGACATCCAGTCTTGCCATGAGGTATCGTTTTACCCAGTAAATGGGTTGTGGAGGTCAGATAGGCAGTTGCTCCATGTAAATTACTGGTATTCAGCTGACGGTTCGACTGGGAGCCGACCCCAACATAGTTGGGAAAATAATTGTCTGCCTTGCCGCAAATAATTATTTGCAATGTCAATGCTACAGTTTGACGATTCAATCATAATATTCATTGCGTTATTTACTATAACGAGGAAACCATTTTTTCAAACTTACGAATCAATGGTTTGTGAATTTCTGTTAATATCCTTCAGATTGTGATTGAATGTGTGTTACACAATTGAGGCGCTGGTTTTCATAATAATATCCCTTGGCAGTCATTATAAACGTAAGACCGAAATGTCATGTAAATAAATAAATTAAATAAAAAATAAATATGTAACCTTAGTGTGGTCAAAGGAGGAGGCTCCTTGCCACAGGTTATCATATTTATGTGAAGTGGGGAGCGTCCTCTGGTGTGAAGTCACATGTTCTGCAATTTTAAATTAAATCTTATAATAGTTACATAATGATAGAGTTGGTAATAAATTAGAGTTTTTAATTAAAGTTGAACTTTTGAGTTTTATTTTTATGGTTATGGTTATACATGTGACGCCACGAAACTTATGACTCAGACGATGTCACACTTTGTTAACCTCCCTCTTAACGTGTGATGTAACTTATGGATAGCTCCTTATGATATGTGTAGTTCCCATAATCGGGTCGTAATGTCAGCATGGGCGGGTCACGAGTTTATAATTAAATCTAAACTCTATTTCGGAGAACTTTCGATCTTTATTCCCAGAATTCCTATCAAAATCAAAATATTTTATTTCACATAAACCTACAAGGGCACTTATGAAACGTCAGAATCTAGGTGCACGGTTCCAATTGGTCGTTTCCTATGGAGAAGAGCCGCCAAGAAACTCCACGGTTACTCTTTTAAAAATAAATGGGTTTTACAATGCTTTAAATGTACAGTTTGAATAGGTATGAGAGGACAGCGTAGGCCTGTCAACAAGATACTCGGTGTGAGTAAGCCAATTTAATCTTATTTTCAATTCTTTGTCATCAATAAGAAATGAAATGTTTTTTTAAATTCTATAATAGCATATCGGAATTATACGAGACATAATATAGAAACAAAAAGCTAGATGGAGTAGGCATTAGCACGGCACTATCTGGTTACCCTTGAGAAAAATAGCTAAACAAACTCAGGAGTTCAAGTCTCTTTTAAATCCATGACGTAGTTTAGTTTTAGTTTAGTCTACCTCAACTAGTATTATGTACGTTGTATTTTGATTAGATGTTCATTATGTTCTTAGTAAATACGGTTTTAATTTTCCGATAGACGCGGCGCTAGTGTCTATGTCATTGTATGAAATTGCATTTAAAAAAATATGTAGTTCCACAATTTTCAGTGGTGGCGCGGACTCTCTTGTGATAGACACTTATTCACTGACATGCATACTTACTATGCCATGCTTGAGCGCATGTTAGGAATGCATGTAACGAAATAAAAAATACTCTTGATTTAATCTACAGTATGGTTTAGCAATCATTGAGATGGATTTATTGTCAAGTAGGTAGTCTAATCAATAAAACACTGGTTATGATGACTCGGAAGAATATTATTGATTTAATCACTCTGACACTGAATCAAATGAAGCAAAATGAAAAACACACACAAAAAAAAAAAGAATGTGGTGTCACATTCTTTTTTTTTTTTTAAACTTTGCGCCACACTAGGAATTTCTCCTGTATCGTGGGTGCCTTTACAAACATTTAAACTGACATACACAACACTGCGACACTTCAAATCACCGCTCTAGTCTCCACTCTGGAATTCTTACGCAAGTACAGATACAGTCTAGTTTGGGGTTCACTGGTAAAGAATACTTTGTAACCTACTTTTAGGTAATATTTTAAGCTATTCATGTCAACTTGGTGTTTACCTGTGAACCTGTTTGCTGTATTACCTCGAAAATATACCATTTTCTATTTCAAAACCTTATTTTACAAATTACTTATAAAGATTGCTAAAGAGCCAACTACTTCATCTTATTAATGTCATATTTGACAAAAAATTGCAAGCATTAAAAAAGATATTGATAACCAGTTTCCTCGCTGTCACAGAAAGTGAAACTGCATCGTATCGTATCGACTATCGTACGCGAAATTCTATCGACATAATTGAAAACTGCTTTAGTTCCGCACTATTACTTACGAGGTAACCGAATTATCACGACATTGTGTTACAATAATTTTATAATCGTTACGAGCTATGTTTATTATTGGTTCCAATATATTTCTTCACAATATATTGGAGAAGGTTATAAATTAAGTTTTCAGTATGAATTTGGATGGCTATAAGAGCAGGGGAAGACTAGAGAAACGATACTCAATACTCAATATCTTTATTGCTTTACCATAATGTGTACTTAGGTGGTAACTTTATAATTTAGATCATTATGGACCCTGTAGGGCACAGCAAAAGGGTAGGAGAGAGGAAGCCTTGTTTTAGGAGATCATTAAGTTTTTATAGGATACTAACATTTCGCTTTCGATGGCGATGGATGGACTGTGTGGAAGAAGATATGGCTAGAAAGGGGGTGACTACCGAGATGACGACTAATAGAGAAGTATGGAAGAAAAATACATGTTGCGCCGACCACAAATATATTGGGATAAGGGCAGGAGAATGATGATAATGAAGATCTTGGAGAAGGTTATACGGTTAGGTTGTACGCTTGGTACAGATTGAACAATACATTTCTATGTCTATTGTCTATATAATGCGGCCATTATTTTAATGTTGAATAGTAATTTGACCTCATACTATAATTATTATCACTAGCTTCTGCCCGCGACTTCGTCTACGTGATATTTCGGCCCCCGGCGCACCGCGCCGTTCCCATCGCCCGCCCGCGCTATAACTTCGTTTTCGCTTAGCGTTCTTTCTGACTTTTTATCGCTTTGCTCGGTCGCTAAGGGTCGTAGCGTGATGTAACATAGCCTATAATCTTCCTCAAGAATTGGGCTACAAAATGCAAAAAGATTTTTTCAGATCCAACTGGTAGTTCCGGAGATTACCTCCTACATACAAACTTACAAACAAACTTTTACCTCTTTATAATATTATAGTATAGATAGATCGTGACGTCATGATCGACATGTTTACTACGACAAAAAACTCGGAAACGATCTGTGTCGATTGCTACTTCAGTTATCAAGCTGATTCTAAGTGGGAAATTTTTAATTTATCCTCTAAAACTTATTGGTCTTCATGAATCGTTTTTTTTCTCTAAAATCGTCTTACATATAGTATTGCTTTAAAATAAAATGAGCCTCTTTTTACCTTTCTGGCCTGTTCTCAAGGTTGGTCGCTGTAAAGGCTCGTTCACACCGGCGCGACGTGTCGCGCGACGCGACACCGGCAATTGTTCAATCGTGAAGTTTTATTAGAAATTGTATTGTTAAAGTCGCGCCGGTGTGAACGAGCCTTAACTAAGTATGCCGAGCGAGCAAAGCGAGCGGTGCCGCTGGAGCGGCCGGCGAGCTCTACATCCAACTTGGTCGCTGTTACTTGGCTATTACGTATTTATAGGACACCAATTTCGGAATTGTTTGACAATCACAAAAAGAGGCACATTTATTATACTAGAGTGTCCATTCATATTTTTAGGAAAAAAATGAAAATTTAATTTAATTTATTAAATAATAAATACTACAACCAATATTATACTGCAGTGTGTCGCGAGCAGACTGAACTGTTTGTGTGTGAATCGCTGCTGCAAGCTTTCCACATCGTTGTTGAGCTTGTAGCAGGGATTCTCATAACTATAGGGCAGTGTTAGGTTAAGTGTGTAGGTTAAGTCTACTAACATATTTGTTAAGTAATATTGTTACTAACATAATGAGTCTAAATATAAGATAAATATAAATACATGCCATTCTCGGGTGACAACTGAAAATTCTGGTTTCTACACTGAAAAAACTAAATGACATCCTCGAGTTTCACACACGAACCACAAAAAAGCGCAAATTCTTCGAAACTATACAAAAAAACTCCATTGTTTCGCCCAGACAAACAAACGAATACAAGTATAGTTATATAGTTACTTATATGAATCGATAGCGGCCAGGTGGCATCGCTTCTGCATTATGTATCGACACAGATGGCGACTGCCTTCTAAATATTATATGCGAGTTCATATGACCTGCCTCTGAACCTCGGACAAGCATTTATTTAAGCTTGCATGTCGTCTATTTCAAATGGTTCGCGTTCATTATAATTTTATAGTGCGGTGGAATACACCTGGCTAGGGTCTAGAAAATAAGGCTTAAATTATAGGCTTTATTGAAGGGGTTTAGATCGTGTATGTAGGGATTATTATCTGATGGTTGAGTGAGTAAGGGGGAGCTCGTGGCTAAGTTATAACAGCCGCACGGGTCAATCGAACCGTCTGTGAAAGGTTGACCAACTTTACATACCATGCCTCGGAAAGCACGATGGTCCCGGCCGTCATTCGTAAATCTTTGACAGTCGTTACGGGTCGTCAGCAACCCGAAAGTCTGACAACTAGTCTCAACTAGACTAGACCTCCTCTCTTCGAGAGGGCTGTGTAATCTACCACGCGGGCCTTGTGCGGATTGGCAGATGTCACCATGTCTTCGAATTTTTGGTTCTGGACATGCCGGTTTCCTCACGATGTTTTCTTTCACCGTTTTCAGAGCAGTGGTGATGAAATTATTTGCACAAAGTAATATACTTGTATTCAGCTGCAACCGGTTAGTTACTGGGTGGTTGAGTGAGTAATGTTGTCATTATGTTCCTCGTAAAGTACTTATCTACTATTCAATTTAAATATTTGATAGGTAGTATGATTCATATCTAGGAATGTCATGTTACAGTTATCCAGTGCGTGCGTACGATTGAGAAAATTAAAACAATGACTTTAAAAAATATTTTAATTGATTAAATTAACAATTGGTTTACTTAATCATTATGTAATTCTATTGTTTCCTTTACTACAGTAGGAATTGTTTTTAATACCGACTGGAATAGTTGTAAATAGTCCTTTCTTCTATCAGGTCTCAGATGCCCTGTATAAATTGTCACGGATAATCGTTACATCATCCAAAAATATTTCTGTATAGTTCTTCGCGTTTTTTTCCGCGTTTAACCATAGTTCAAAAAGTTTCGTACAAAAAGTGCCAATTTTGTTTTTCAATTCCCATTTTACCTTCTACCAATTGATTTTTTAAATCAGTTCAGTCAGTAGTTAAGCAGAAAAATATTACAAACCAACTCACTTATTATTTCAATTATCCGGAAAGAACATGTTTGTCTAAGGACCGATGGTCGGTGCAGCTGAGTTCCTGGAGTGGAGACCGCGTATCGGCAAGCGTGGTGTAGGATTATGTCCCGCACTAGATGGATTGACGACCTTAAAAAGGTGGCTGGGACAGACTGGATGCGGAAGACGGAGGACAGGGTGCTCTTGCGCATTCTACCATAGGTAAAGGCTGCGTATCTGAATTTGATCTAATTTTACAGGGGCAGGTTAAAACTGTTAATATCGTTATTTTAAGGGCAAATGGCCTCATTTTTACATAGAAAGTAATCATTGATGTTTTCTTTGTATTTTTACCATAGATTATTCGTCAGCGAGAAGGCTGCCGATCGGGATCTTACGTGGAATGCCCGCGAAATTGAAAATTGGCTACATTTGTCAGATACGCGGAATTATCCAATGCTAGATACGCGGATTTGCACTATCCCGACGATATGTCAATCAGTGGACTGCGATAGGAAGAGTTGAAACACGCTCACAAAGAGGACGTCTCCATGTCTTTACTATTTATTACTTGATTGCGAACGACACATAATAAATGTATTTCCGGGTAGACATCTCAGTTAGACGCTGATTCCGATCGGATACAGATTGTGTCTACATGAATAAATGCTTCCGATTCGCAAGGTGTTGCGAGCAACGATAATCTTGTTAGGGTTGCCATGCTTAAAGTTAATATTTTGAACTTATAGTGTTCATGGAGTTTCTTGCCCGTTTTTCTTCATAGGTACTTTTGGAATGGCCAACTAGATTAATTTTACTGACTAGACCATTAAAAAGTGCCTCTAGATGGTTGGATTGAAATAAATAGTTTTAGATTCTGCATGTTGTTGTCCTTCTGCACGGTCTAAGATTCTTCTTATAAAGAGAAAGAATGCTTGGAAACTAGCAAGATGATCAAAACTTGATTTTTTCTAATGAAAATACTAACACGCAAAATTATTTCACTTACGGTACCTACCTTTCAAGTAAGTACAGCCGGAGTATTTTGCAAAACTCTCACCTTGAAAACCAAGGTGAAGTGAGCTGTCAATCCCCTTGATGGATTGACACTATTGACACCTCACTTCACCTAAATTTTCGCGGTGAGATTTTTACAGAAGATGACTGCAGATGTGGGTGTACCTACTATAGGTACACCTCTGCCGAACCCTTCTGCAGACTGCAGATTTCTTCACCATCAAGCTATTATGACCAGAATAGAATCTTTGATTTTTAGGAAGGTTTCGGCAAATCAAAATGGAAGGCAACTTTTGAAATCAATAGCCTTTCAGCCGGTTTTCAACTGCTCAAATAATATTTTTAACAAAACTCGTCACTAATAATATTCTCTATCTCAGGAGTGGCAACCCTAACTAATAAGACGGGATAGGAGCTCACTAATTCCTGCTAAACCAACGTATTTGCACATTGTGTGAGTCTCACAGAAAGACGAACGAGTGCGGACTTACCTCCGCATTCATTTACTTCTGTTTTCTTAGAAAACCTTATCAGCGGAGATAATTGATTCGTTGAAACAAACTAACGCTATCGACGATTCGACGGTTTCATGAAAGTTTCAATAATATTGTGCATTCTATTTTTGAAAATGAATGTGTTTGAAGTTTGAACTGTTTATTCGATTTTTAAACAAGGTGATGTGATGACATTTTTGATGTGTGGATAGTACTATACACACATCAAAAATTTCTAGGGATCAAGTAGCTACATTTTGAACTATAAAAAATTATCCAATTAAAATACAATTCGTATTTTGATGGGGCCTGCTTTGATGTCACGGGCAGTTACAGAAATAAATAGATAATCTATAAAATAAATATACCTACGTGAAATATTAGCAAATAAAAATAAAATACTTATTTAATGCGCGTATGGTCACCCATTCACGGACCAACCCCGACAAGCGTAGCTTAACCTGATGGTTCGACTCGTGCGGTTGTTATTACTTAGCCACATGCTCCTCATAATTATCCACACAAATAGGTTATAATAATTTAGAAAAATCTGTCTATCGTCCAGTCCTTCGTACATGTCCTTATCAAAGTTCAATCTTTTTAATTAAGTTAACTGTATAGTAACTGGTTACATTCAGATAAAACTGGTTCTTATCCTGGATGCTTAGACTAAGCCGATGTCAGAGTGTGCTCGGAATTTCCATCTCAACTCATCAATTTAGTTTGGGAATGCAATTGTAGATGTTAGTTTAGTCTCTAAAGTTTATATTGATGAAACTCGATGGAGCTCGTGGCTAAGTAATAGCAGCCGCACTGGTCAATCCATCAGGTTAAGCTACGCTTGCTGGGGTTGGTCCGTGGATGGGTGTTCGGGTGATCGTGTGCCGTATAGTCATTTTGCAACATTTCACATTACACTTGAAAAGATCTCTGAAATCGGAGATTAATTTGACCTTAATTTTCAAGTTAGGTACTAGTCCAGAGGTCTTATCTTTTAGAATAGCTTTTATAATCCCGTAGAGCTACAATTCGGCCCACTAGCGTATTCTACGAAATGGACCCCGCTCTGGGGCCATATATTATTAAATAAGATATCAGTAATGGCTACTATCATATAATTATAATACAAGTTTAATTATTGGTTTGTAATTTATGATTAGTTAAGGGTGGGGTGCCAGTTATTGCAGCACGCTTAGCATGTCCACCGTAGGTTTCTACGGTGGACATGCTACGGGTTTTGTCGACGGGAGAATCGACAAAATGACACCTATTTATTATTATTATTCATTTAATTCAGAATTCCATACATTGACAAAAAAAAAGTAAGTAGGTATAAGTAACTATGTTAGTAAATGATTAATTACTAATAATGCTTATTTACAATTGAGCTATTTAATATTATACAGGCCACTTCCAGATCCGTGGACGATATTCCAGTGCGTCAGAACTAGGCAATCAACACACATGAGTTGAATAAAAGACTTTAATACTTTCTTAACAACTGTTGCCGAGGAACTGCGCATTGAGACAAATAATTTCACCCCGAGACCTAAATTAAATGCTAATTCATTCGATACCGCGATCACCCGGACCGACCCCAATTGATTCATGGAGGATTCTAATTAATGTATAAGAATGAATAGTCCAGCGATCAGTGCCCAACTAAAAGTGGCACACAATTGATGCAGTATCGCCGGTTTATTATTGCGCTTCTGCCACGTATTTGTCAAACTATTTTATTTGTGTGTTTGAGTTATGATTGGTTGATTGGCTTATTATTTGTAATAACTGTATTGGTTTGTCAGTGGATTGATTTAAAACTAGATTAAATGTTAATTCATTCAATTCCACGATCACCCTGGGCCCAGTTGATTCATGGAGGATTATAATTAATGTATTTGAAAAGTCCAGCGATCAGTGATCAACTAAAAGTAGCACACAATTGATACAGTATCACCGGTGCAATAATGCGTTCCTGACGCATTTGTCAAACTATTTGGTTAGTGTTTTGAGTTATGATTGGTTACATGTCTCATTAGTTGTAATAGAGGTATTGGTTTGTCAGTGGTTTGATTCAAAATTAGTGCTTTATGTAAAAATATGGAGCGAAAGAAAAAATATTAGTATTTATAGCGAAATTACGTTCATTTTGGGAACTCTGGTACACGAACTAAGGAAAATGGTTTTTTTTTATGTCACAGAATTCTCCAATCTGCTTTATTTATCATTGATGGACAATATATTAGTGTTCTATTAAATAGTACCCAAGCACTAATAGGTTCATACTCTTAAAAACCGAACACGTTGGTTTACTTTAACAGTTTAGCCTACTTTTCTAACTTACAACATAATCCTCAAAATGATTCAATTTAAATAATTACAACTTCTATCAATTTGTTATGTTCGCGAACCTGAATAAATATTGCTTAATTATTATAATAGCCCCTAGTTTCATTAAAAGCAATGTACCTATATTTTACATGTTTTGCATAATTTTAAGGTAATTGTTGTTAATTTTTTCAAGACCTTGGTGATTCAAGTGTCTTTAATCACTCCAATAACCAAGTGTTGTTGGCTCCGTACCCGAAGGGTGCCAAACGGTACCCTATTACTAACCCTCCGCTAGTCCGCTGTCCGTCTGTCTGTCCGTCTGTCTGTCAGCGGGCTGTATCTCATGAACCGTAATAGGTAGATAGTTGAAATTGTCACAGATTGTGCATTTCTACTGCCGCTATAACAACAAATAATAAAAAATTAATAAAGTTAATATTTAAAGGGGGGAGAACCCTTTAAATATTAACTTTATTAATTTTTTAATACAAAAAACGTGTATATTTAGGCGCTTCTGCTTGATCTTAATACTGTGCTGAACCCTTGGTGTTTGGCCGTTTTTTTCTATTACTAAGTACTTACTTACTACTATTTAGCCAATTCCATAAAGGACATAGAAGAAACACAGTACAAGCGAGGTTCCTCAACGAAGAATCTTAACTAAATATAGTTCCCTAACTATTAGAAGTCTAATCACAAAGAAAGTCCAAGTGACCTGGGTTAGTAATCTTCCAGGATGTCGGTCTAATGCGATTTGGTCGTAACTAATTATATGATGTGACTGTGTGGCGCATCTCTAGAGAATTAGGCGCCCCTCTAGTGGCGGATAATTGCTTCTGCATGCGTGTTACGTAACTGACTGTTGCTATTGCTATCAAGAAGCAGATTCGGATTGTCAAACATTTTAAAATTGAAGTGTTTCCCCTATGCATTTTTCGCTTCCCCAATGGCGGATAATTGCTTTGCGTATTGCTATTGCTATCATGAAGGAGACTTGGATTGTCAAACATTCTGACGTTAGTTTTCCGATCCGATTTCGGGTGTTAAATCTTACATTCCCCTTCGACAATGGAGAAGTACGAATATAAATAAAGCTTGCAAAACAGGTAAATGCGCCTTTATTCCCGTTACTTGTAACTCATAAGGTATGAATTGAAAAAAAATAAGTCAAAGGAATAAATCAGCTCGGAAAATACAACATTAAATCATATTCATTGACGTAAATAGTATGATAAGAATTAAACATAATTTAGGTACGGGTAAAATGTTTAATATTTTGGAATTTATTGACGTAGGTAAACTTATTAATTCCTGTAGTCGAAGTGTCGTCACATTATACTGGATGACTTTTTTTTACCGTCTCGAAAAAAACTGGGTATAATAGGTGAACGGAGTATAAGCAAATGGCATACTTAGTTTAAAAAAAAACGAAATTAAATAATATTTATCGATATTTTTCATCATTTGTTTTTCAATATTTCTCTTTCTTTGTTCTAATACGAAAAGTTTACTTTGTAACGTTTTTTGATGATAGATCAATTTTTTTCTAAGATGTGGAAAAAAGAAAACTAGGTATGCCTTCTACTCCGTTCACCTAATATACCCATATTTTTTCGAAACGGTAAAAAAATGTCATCCGGTATAATCATTCAGAGTTTAGGTGAGAACATGACATATTCAGGTCGAGGAAAACACCTCTTTAATCTGTCTACGTACCTACTGCATAACTATGTTAATAAATCGTATGCCTTGTCAGGTACCTATTATTATCTTAGCCTATTAATTATTTATGTGTAATTTTATTAAGCTTATTGTTACTAACAAAACAAACTGCCTAGCCTTTTCCCAACTATGTTGGAATACCAGTATTTTACATGGAGCGACTGCCTATCTGACCTCCACAGCCGATTAACTGGGTAATACGATACCCCTTGGTAAGACCCCCTTGGTTATCAGACTTTCAGGCTTCTGATGACTCGTCACGTATTGTTACTAATAAATTAATAGTTTAATCTGCATTTTTTTAAGTAGCAATCACCACTTATATGTTGTCTGATTTACTGAACTCTTTTGATATATCAAAAGAGTTATATTTATAGTTATAGTTATATATAGTTAAAACGACATTATTACAATTGAATATGCAGCTCATGCTTAATAATTTAGTAACCAATAAAACATTATGGCCTGAATTTAACAGAAAATGAAGGAAACCATTTCCATAATTTAATTGCAAGAACAAATCCACAGAAAAAACTTAATGTCAAGATACGGCTAATGGTCAAGAATTTCCATTTCAACACGTAATAGGTGCCTTACTACTCTAGAGAAATTAGACCGTAAATGCATTAGTGTTAGTAATAATAAAATTGCCAACAGAAACATTACGGCATTGTGTACGACAATGTTTAAGACTTTCGTAAGTTAATTCACGTTTTTAATTTAATTCTGGTCAAGATCTTAC
Source organism: Eupsilia transversa (assembly GCA_914767815.1). NCBI lineage: Eukaryota > Metazoa > Arthropoda > Insecta > Lepidoptera > Noctuidae > Eupsilia > Eupsilia transversa. The sequence goes on along the minus strand of OU611893.1, from coordinate 4,976,979 downwards.
GAAATTTTGTAAGTATGCTGTATTTGAACTGAAGGATTTCATCATTCATAACATAACGTCTTCTCATGGGGGGAGGCAGAAACAATAGAACGCCTCCTGCTACGATCCTCCTTTTACGTTCATACATCTGCAGCCTAATTGCGTCATTCAAATCATATTCTGATTCGTTTTGAAACAGATTGCCAATGCAAGGCTTCATAAGTTCGAAAAAAAAATCTGCTCAACAACGTAAATAACGCAATGAATGTTGTTGAACTGTCAAAATGAAACAGCTTTAGGCTTAATCGTTTACGAAAATATATTACGCAATAAGATAGCTGTTCAAACGCCGGTTGTGAATACTACGCACCTGACCTTTTTGAAGAACATCACCAATAAGGTCCCTTCACGTCCGTCTAGTGCGTCCCTTCCACTCACATTTGGCTTTTAAATAGCTTTTGTTACATAAAATCACAATCAATCTTAACTGAAAACTAGTTTTTACTCGCGAATCGTGATGCAGAACTTATATGAAGCATTCTGGAATATCAGTCGCATTTTTCATTTCCATTTTACAAAAAACATTCCATTCATCATCGAACCCAAATAGTGCAAAACATTGAAGCAAAAATTCTAACTAAAAGATGATTTCCACCAAACGGCTCACATCGCATCGGATCGGAAAGGATATATGAATGGATGCGGCGACAACCGATCGCGTCCGGCAGGATGTCAAGACTTACGATCGGCTCCGTACCGTCACTTGCGAATGTATCCGTTTCTGTGTCTAGTCATAGTTTCATTCCTACCGTGTTGCAGCCGAAAGGATCCGATCGGATACGACGACAGGCGAATGGAGCCGCTCTTGCGTCGCAGCATAGTTTCGGCTACGGTCGTGTGTCGCGGAAAACGCGCGCGGTCAAGCTGCTGTGCGCGGCTAGGTAATATAGACTTTAAATACTGTGTACACGATTTAATATCGTTTAAAGATTGTAAAATCCGTTCCTATCCGATGCGATGCGAGTCATTTGGTGGAAATGATCCTAAAAGAACCACGGGACATTCACAATTAGTCCACAGCACGTTGTCGACTGACTGTATCAGATGTATTGCTATCAAATATATGCCGAGAATAAATTAAAAGTCGCAGCGTTCACGATACTGAAATAAATTGGAGCGAATTTTTAAAATCACGAATATTGTTATGTGGGTTATTTATTGTCGTCGTTAGTGCACTCTTTGTTACATTTAAGGTTAATATTGTTTGTAGTTTTTTGGATATACCGGGTGTTTGGTGCATCGTGTGCCAAATTGAAATAGTCGACTGAAGGGGTCATCTGCTATCCTTTCAGACCCCCTTAACACCTCTCATGCCCTGTGGATTTTTTTTTATCGACTTTGTTGTTTTGTTTTGTTTTGTCATAAAAAGACCCAAATGTTACATTCAAATACAAAATTTAAAAAAAAGTATAGGGCGTAAACTCTGAATTTTAATTTTATTTAGATGAGTGTTGTTTAAGAGTACTTTTAAATACAAAATTAGTGACTTCAGTAATCTAGTTTTCCTTAAATTTACTCGCAAAAGTAAAACTTAAATTGAAGCTGTACGTGTTACAGCTGTTTACACGGCTACAAACAAAAAACGAAAAGCGATCGGGATCTTCCAACTCCCTCAAAAATTCTCTAGTCTATCCTCTTACTAATAGAAAAGTATTGTTGAAAGTTTTATTTGTTTTAGTATCTATAATATGTAGTTTAGAAAATAACCCATTGTGGTAGCATCTACCCTGCCTACATTGTATATACTACAGAATAATTAACAAGATGACATTTCTGTGAGCCTGTAGGTACTATAATTTTATTCTAGAAAACAGCCTAGCTTTGTTTTACAAAGGTGACCTTTTATCCTGAATTTAATTTCCACGTGTTACCCGAGAGCTTTGATTTTGTATGTTTTTTGGAAAAGGACAAAAGCCTTTATAACAAAGTATGTTGACAGTTTTTATTTTATACATTTTAATTTCACTTGAAGAGGGTGATTTAGGTTTGTGCAGAAGAAATTATATTACTGACATTTTATATTTTAAAATGTATGAAATAAAAATATAAAATGCCAAATGACTCGAAAATTTTTGACATTTGTTTATGAGACAAAAGGAGTCATTTGGTTGTATATGACCCCTTAATTGTTAGTATTTTTTATGTCATTGCTAATTACTAAATGTGCACTGCATGCTATAAATACAACCAAAATGTAAATATTTGCACGGCTGAAATGCCGAATATAGTGAAACCCATAGATCTTAAGAACTTATGTAAGCTACCTATATTCTTTCAAATAAATATATCATTCATTCATTGATTGCCAACAAATAACGCTGTATAATAAAAAAAATAACAACAAACTCTCTTTTTCGTATGTATGTACGAGAACTAACTAAATACCACCTCTATCACATGCGTATGTCGTAAACTGGAAAAGGAAGCGAACACTAAATTAACTATATATTACATATTATAAAACCTTACAACCAACATATCAACTTTTTTTAGGTATATGTGGCGGCATTTACATCACCTCATGCAAGCTACGCGTCACGCGAAATCCTGCATCGCGCAAGCCAATTTTACCGCGCGAACAGCATATCTATAACTTTCCGACATCAATCGTTGGGCAGAAGTCCGCCAGACACGACGCCCGTCTGGTCGGAGGATCCTCCATTTTCTATAGAGGATGAGTGATATTTACACCCTGTTCCTCATTCATACCTCTAAATACTTATGGTGATTGTACCATCCTAAGCCAGCTTGCTTAATTCTATTGCCGCATGTATATTTGTACAAGCAATGCTATAAAAAATGTAATCTGTCATCGAAACCAGACACCAGATGAATAATGAAGGGCAGATAGCCAAGCGTCGACTCGTGTAATGTGACTAAAACGCACGCATGCTAATGTCACGAACAGGCCAGGTTACATTAGCAGACTTTCAGCCTAGCCAAGGGTAAGTACGGTCAGACATTAGAATTGTAAATAGGACAACCTTCAAGCAGGTCTACGTTGTATAGGAAACATGTACTTTGTCGAGTTTGAATAAAATGAAAAGAGATATATTATTGACCACAGTGTGTAATGTACAGTATTCTAAGTTACAACGAAATATTTTAAAATAACCAAAAGCTGGCTAAGATCAGCTAAACACCCAATAAGTGTTTTTTTATGAATATTTAACACAAACATGTTTAACATCACGCCTTTAATCCCGAAGGGTTAGGCAGGGTGTACCTGTAGTACACCCACATTTCGCCAGTTATGTTTAAGTCCCATGTAAAAATGCTCTAAATACGTATCTACGTATGCGCATGTTTTAGCCTCGCACTGCTGTTAGCGTTGAAATAAATGACTGGAAGGAAACGCACTTACCCCGGAAACAGCAGACGTTTTTAGCCGTGGCCCGTGCTAGAAATAAAATAAAGACAATAAAAATAAGAAACTCTCATGCTTTCTTTAAAAAAACCCAACAAGCTTTTTAAAAAAAATATTTCGGAAAAAAAGAAAGTCAAAAATATTCCAGTCTTTTTTTTTGCAAATTTTCCAGACATACTTTCATATACCGAGCACTTCCGTGCTAAAATATATGGTTAAGTATTATGCAAAACGCATATAACGCAAGAGTGCCAAGTAGTGTTCCACTGAAAGTACACTTGGTGAGAAAACTCTACAGTATTTCGTTTAAAATTGTGATTTAAAATTTTCATATCGCTGACAGCGTTTTATACATTCGTGATATGAAAATGTGCATTTGTTGGGGTATTCTGTGGAAGTGAAATGACAATGTACGGTTTCTAAATTATGTTTTGTGTGAGTGAATAAGAAATGATGTATTAATTATTATATGTATAGATTATCATCTATTTATATTTTTAGATAGAAAAAAAATGTTGAGTGCGTTGGAGATTAATTGCCTTTTCGATAAAGCCTAAGTATGTCAATGATCGACTTTATTATACACTGATTGGATTATCATAAAATTATTATATTATTGTAATAGTTCATACGCTTTTAGGTTAAGATTTGGATTATGTTACACAGAGCACTTTGTCTCTTTACCTAGTTTTAACAATTGCTAGACTTGCAGTGTTTTAAGATGTGTGCATTATGTATACTTTTTTTTTAAATCTGTAATATAATATATTAATCTACAACATGTAAAAATATACAGGGCGGCAGAGACATCGACGCACAACCTGTTACCATGGATTTAGTACATGATTCTGGACGCTGAGTTGTTTTTTTTTTTTGGTTATTTGATAGGAAAACAGCTGTTTTTAACTACAACCGGGAAGCTCTTGGTCTGAATCTCACCTAATGGTAATCAGGCCGAAGGCGGATGCGAGCTTCACCCGGAATCGTGAACCACATAGGAACTGCAAAAGTGCAATACCTACGCGGTCAAAATTTATCGAACAGCATTTTTATTTTTAATAACCCTGACCGTAATATCCCTGCCACCTTGTATACATGTCATATAACATACAGCATAATATTATTAAGGTCTGTTCCTAACTAACACTTATATAATATTTCCAGTGCATTCTTTTCTTAGCCCATAAGAACCATATTTTCCTCAACACTTTTGCTTGCCACGGTACGTTTACACTGCATATGGACTAAAGTTCCGAGTAAGTACAACATTGTCGCAAGTTTCCTCACGAGCTTGCTCTAACAGCTGAAAAATGTAATCTTGTTGCTAGTAACATACTTTTATTATGAAATAGGTGACACACTTCTGCTTTGCACTCGATAAGTGGCAAATTGGCGTTTATTATTGGCAATTTGAGTTTCTTAGAAATTATAAACATAAAATCGCGCCTGTTTTCTCCGAAAGGCTAGGCAGAGGTGTACCAACCTTAATAGTACACCCACGTTTAACCAGTTATGGTCAACTGTAATAAGAGGCGAGCCTATTGCTATCTACCGGGCACGAATCCGGACTCTGGGCTGCTACCGAGAAATTCCTGATGGAAAGACCCAAGCACACTTTGTTCGACTTGGCATTCGAAGCCAGGACCTCATGCTCAGCAGTAGCGCTTGCGAGCACTATACCAACGAGGCAGTTCTTAGAAAATTATGTTTGCTTGTCAGACAGTCAGACGGTTGTTGGACCACGCCTATAGCATTATTACCCTCTGTACATTTCTATGCTTGAAGTTTTAAATAAATAAATATGCAATATATATTATTGGGTGTACGATAGGAACATCTCTGCCGAACCCTACGGGGAATGCAGGCGTGATGTTATGTATTGATATTATTTATAAATAAAGATAAAGTATTTATTGAGACTCGCACCACACGAGATCTCAAATTAAACTAAACACACTCATAGAAACATTAAAAAAACCGGCCAAGTCGGACTCGCACACGAAAGTTCTGTACCACCCTACAATATTTAGCAAAAACCCTTTAATTTTTAACTTTATTTTATCTCTCACGGTTCATGAGATACAGACCGCTGACAGACAGATGGACAGTTGAGGTTTAGTAATAGGGTTCCGTTTGGCACGATAAAAAGAACAAAGTAACTTGAAATCCAAACGTTTCAATACGGAACATATATAAGTATTACTATATCTATGATATTGTGGATATAAAAGGATGCCATTTTCCTCAAATCTGCCACTCCTCTTCATTATTGGCAGCATTCAAAATAAACTACACAACGAATGAAGCCAACTTGTAAATCTTTGATAAATTCTGTAAAAGTAGCAAGCGATTTTTAAATTATTTATATTCTTTATGGAACCTCTTTTGGTCATGAGCTATCCGAATATCAAAAAATATTTCGCCTAGGTCTTAAGGGGGAGGTTTTATACAATGTATAAAATATGTTGCGTTTGGCTTCCATTCCTACTCGATGCCACTGAATACATTTTTTCAACAAAAAGTTTGCGAACAATTCCAACTATAGTACTAATTTAATACAATCTAAAAATACCATAATGTACCACCGCCTACCACCCGGCCAGGTGGTTACTACCATTGAATAATTGACGCGCCGGTCGAAGACAGTCGATCGATGCTCTGAATAAATTGCAACCGTTGTTGATTCAGACTCCCTAAGTGAACAAGTGGGCTTTGTGACCTGGGTTCAGCTGGTGGCCGACCTGTGTTATTTTTGTATGGAGATTTGATGATTTTGAAATGTAGTTTGCAAGTTTCGTTGGTTCTTTTTGGTGACAATCATGAAAATAAAAGTTATTTTAATTTGGTGACCTAATCGTAGACAAAGGTTTTCAATATCCGAGTAAAGCATCGTGCAGACTGGCGCGACGCGAATCTAACAATACAATTTCTAAAAAAACTTCACGGTAGGACAATTAAAGGTGTCGCGTCGCGCCGTCGCTTCATGCCAGTCTGCACGAGGCTTTAAAATGTAGTAGGTAGATATTGTATTTAGGCATCTTGTCATATTCAATAAACAAAGAAAAAACTAGTTATTTCTGTGTCACTTTCTTACCAATCCCAAAGATCTCTAAAACATCTTACAATAAATACAAATTACTGACCATCTCTTCTACGGAGAAAATCAATTTACGTACATTAAATAAATGAGACAACCGTACATTTAAAGTTTTTTAATCACGCTAAAATCTAGGAATTTCTGATTTTTAAGAGAATAAGTCTGAAGCGCACTGGGGCTCCGGGGACATTGATTACCGGGAAATGTGTGGTACAAACGCAAGCGAGTAGCGGGATTAGCAATGCAGTTTTAGACTTGTTGTGGTTAGAAACATTTATATAGCATTTTGAGTGGTTGGGGTTGCATGCTACTGTGCGATGGATTTAGATTCAGTGGATTTTAAGACAACGTTGAGAGAGCTAAGGTTGATTAAGCTACAACAACAATAACAAGCAATCACGTACAAGTAAGTGATATACCTATATTATCTGTGGTAATAATAAAAAAATAAAAAAAGTATTATGAACCACAAATCGTAAAAGTGCAACTTGATTATCTGCCCCCTAAGAATCTCTACAAAAAGCGGCAACCACATTATTTTTTATACAAACGCTAGCGAATAAACCCTAACCAAAAAATATTACTTCCGGATCCTGATTATTGGCCATCTCAGTAATTTTACTTATTTGTGTTATATCCTCGAACAGAATCTCCAAGACGGGCGTCTTCACGACTCCCAAGGTCAGTAATCCACCGTTTTTAGGGTTCCGTACCTCAAAAGGAAATAATGGAACCCTTATATATGATCACTTCGTTGTCCGTTTGTCTGTCAAGATCCTAATTTTCCTAATCTAATAATGAAATTAATATCAAATACCCTTGGAGTTCTAAAAAAATTAAATTCTTTTATTGACATAATAAGTTACAAAGCTAGTTTGAAGCCTACTGACTCCTGAACTAGGTGTACCTGTATGTCAGGAGTCAGCGTTCTCTCCCATTTTATTTGGCTTACATAATAATGTCAACATAAGAATAGACAATTGCTACAAAATACAATTTTAAAAGAAGTAAAAATATTAAAAAAACAGAAATGAAAAGTATTTTTATTTTTATTTATCTCCAACAAAGAATACACCTTACATGCTATAATAAAAAGACAAGAACAACAATCTATGTGCTCCCTCAATTAAAGGAGACCACATCATGCAATAAAAACAAGCAAACAGTATTTTAAATGGAAGTAAAAATATCAAAAATATAACTTAGTATGTGGGAGGTGTGTAGTGTAGGGGTGCGTGTGGGTGTGTTGCCGTTCGTGTTTGTGTATGAGTAGGTGTATGAAAGAAAGGTATGTTCTATGTATGTGTTCCAAAAAATCAATGCAATAAAAAATACGACCACAAAAAAAAAAAAACTATAAGGTACTCTTCCCGTTGACAAGGTCGAGCAAGGTTTCTAAGTACAAGTAAAGGAAAAAGTACGAAAATTTGTAATTATATGTATACCATAGAAAAATGTATTTTGCGCTTTTTGCAGCTGGAGAATTGACGTTAAGTTTATTTTTGGGATAAAGTCATCCCAACTACGGAACCCTATAATTTGCGTGTTCCGATACGCACGAGGCCGTTTTTTTTTAACAGAATCCTTATTTTCACAAAAATATTGCTATCAGGAAAATAATTCTGAGAATCGCTTTCGCATATGGTTTAAGATCAACTTAAAAAGCTGAGCGTGGAACAGAATTTTCCCGTTGAAGTATTTGGCGTTCCTCATGACAGTTACCCATGTAAATTGAGATTGATTATAATGTATGGAGATAAGAACGATTCGCTTATGCAGAAAATAAAACAATTATTTTTACGCCTATTTTACTTTTCTGATTCAATTTCTTTTTCTGATATATACAAGTTTTTTTTTTTTTTAATTCTGAGCATTTACTGCAATGAACAATAAATAATATTCTTTACAATAAATTTTTCTTCATGGGTATCGTTTTCATGGTTTTTGAGGGTGTTAAAACCGATAGTGACGTTAAAATGTAAATCCAAGATGGTGGCTGCAAAAATTTTCACATTTTTCATTATGGGTATCGTTTTCATGGTGTGTTCGAGGGTGTTAAAGCGGAGAGTGACGTCAAAATGAAAATTCAAGATGGATGAAAAATTCAAAATTTTCGAAAAAAATAATCCGTGTCTCAGAAAGCACGTTAAGCCGTTGGTCCCGGCTGTCATTCGTGGATGTTTGACAGGAAGACCAGGCAGTTTAATTTTGACCCTTTCGTTATTTCGATATAATCGTAAAATAAACGATTGTTTCAGTTTAAATACAAAGCAATGTAATCCACATATTTACCATTTACTTTAAAAAATAACTATAAAGTGCATTAATTTCAACAATATTATACAAAATTGTTGTTATGTAACTGTTATAATGTCTAATGTTATATACCAAATAGAATATAACTCATCATCAAGATGATCTACATTAATGCAACTACAAACAATTAAAGCACCCCTTATCTAAGTCCCTACCACATCCTGTATACAATGTCGCGTGCAGCGTGCAAGCCTCCGCAACCGGAAATGACAAGCCACATCCGCCGGAAGTGGCGCGCTGCGTCCGACTGACACTGCAACTGAATATGTCAATAGCGATGGGACAGTCGAATGTCCCTGTTTATAATTGAAGTGCGTTCATTAATAATGGCGTTTCTAGCAGGGTGGGGTAGCAGCAGTTTTAAAATATATGTTTTTTGTGTATTTTTTTTTGTTTTTTTTTAAAACCAAAACGGGGATATTCTCTACCTTCATCTCACCTTATCCTCTAACACGTGTAACTCCAGATTTTTTATTTGTCTGTCTGTATAAGTCAAAACCTGAAATCGTGAAAAAAAAAATCAGTTGTTCCCTACATTTTGACGAGTTATGCGAACATAAATGTAGGGAACAGCTGATTTTTTTTTCACGATTTCAGGTTTGGTCCCATCGTGAAAGTTGTTCATAATGATGAGTACAATGACCCCTTAAGAGGAAAACGGTAAACTTACACTCTGTATTGTTAAAGAGGCGTCGTGCTGTCGCGTCGCGCCTGTTTGCAGGAGCCTTTACGGAAAATCGCAAGGGTAGCAATGAAACTTAGAAGAAAAAAACCAAAAACATTTTTTTTTTAAATTTCCTTTTTTCAAGCTTTTGAAATAAGTATAAGTATAGCAATTCCAAATACCTAAATAAATTTATATTTGGAATTGACTCATTACTAGCTTTTATTTGATACTAATATTGATGTAATTTTTTTTTAAACATTCCCTTTCCTTTTTTGTATTTGCAGATGCAATATTTAAATATTATATAGCCTATCACTCCCACAATTAAGACGAATCTAACGACACCTCAAAAATATGTCCAAAATCCATACATCCATCAATATCCATCAATCAGTTTAGGCTACAGAGCAGACCAAAGAAATAAACATGCATACATACATACTCTCGAAAAACACCCTCCTCTTGAGCAGTCGGGTAAAAAAGATACTTTTTTTGAACAAATTTTTATCTTACTATTGTATAAATGTAATCGACTGTAACCTTACATCGACACAGACGGCTGCAATAACTATAAAAACACTGTCATTTGGCGGTAACATTTTCCCTTAGTTTCTTTGCTAAATTAGTTTAGGGCGGGGGCTCAGTATCAGCTGGCTGGGTGCTTTTGATTTTCGAAAGTGTCTGAACCCTGATTGAAACCTGCGCTCGACCTTTTTTAAAACCACGTTAAAAAGTTAATATTACAGAGTCATCACTACAACAGTGTAGGTCCTCCTGCGGAGAGAATGAATGAATAAATGAATGAACGTTGTAGGCTCAACAGACTCGATTTGCAGACTATTTTCTATTTTGTTAAGTATCTTGTTGACAGGCCCACTCTGTCCTCGCATACCTATTCAAACTGTACATTTCTGAAAACATTGTAAAACCCATTTTTAGAGTAACCGTGGAGTTTCTTGCCGGCTCTTCTCCATAGGAAACGACCAATTGGAACCGTGCACCTAGCTTCTGACGTTTCATAAGTGCCCATGTTTTATGTGAAATAAAATATTTTGATTATGATTTTTTTTTTATGATTCAGTTTTCCTTGGTGAGAGTCACTCGATAACCAGATTATTTATTAGGTTTTGTTTATGTCTCCACCACATGTCTGTTTAGTCTAGCAAATTAAAAATCAGAATTATCGTTTAGGAATATACGGAAAAGCGTTTATCATTAGCTAACATTACGCAAATCTAATGTTTTACGGTTTGGTGATTTATAATATTTCATGCATGGCACGGACTCCATCTCAGTGGAATGGGTACAATTCTTTTGTAAATGAAGTATTAGAAAAAAAGATAGAATAATATTTTATTCATGCATACTTTGTTCATTCATAATTTTTTTGTTTATTTATTCTTATAATAATAACACTTTGGTATGTTTATTTTCTTTACAGCAAATCTCACTTGGCTTATGACTTGAATCTGACAACAATGTCGTCTCGAAATGATAAAATTAATACTATTGCTTGTCGATACCAGTACCTACCTTCTTTAAAGTGTCGAATAAATAATAGAATTTACGAATTAATATTTTAATCCACTTATTTTCCTCAACTCCCCGCGGATTTCACTCAAATCCTTCTCTCGTGCACTAAAGAAACCGTCTTCTTTACAAAGCCAGTATCTCAAGCACTCGTGATTATCTTTTTGTTATAGTCACACACACACACACACATACATTTAACCCCGTCCCCGCTGGTCTTGGGGTACAATAAAAACTGTCATATCCAGGCGCTTGTTGCTACTGGCCGGGAGATATGGCTGTGGTATGAGTGATATAATGTAGCGGAGCGATTTCTAAAAAATAATTATCTTACAATTTATAGTAAAAAATATATTAAAGATATCATGCATTTTTTTTAAACATATACATAATATAAAACAAAGTCCTCCCGCCACGTCTATCTGTCTGAACGCGATAAACTTAAAAATTACTTAACGGTTATTTATACGGGTTTCACCCATAGACGGAGTGATTCATGAGGAAGGTTTAGGTTTATAATTTATTAAGGTTTTGTGTAAATTGGTTGAAATATGACGATAATTGTTGAAGATGTCGGAAAAAAACATGGGAGCTGGGAGCTGTAGTACGTGTACGTGGGATAACTTCCGACCTCCACGCGGGCGAAGCCGCGGGCAAAGGCTAGTTATTTTATAATATCGTTTAAATAACATAATATCGATGATTTTAGTGTGTGATTTCTGTAACATAATAAAATTATATTTGAAAAATATGACATCAATTAGGGCTAACTATTGAATATGTAGTATGGCTTCTATGTACGGACACTAGTAGACATTTTTACGTTTCATTTACACGTCAGTTTAGTCCATAAAAAATATGTATAACAAAATTCATTAACGAACACATGCGAAAGTTATCGAGTTATCAAACAAATGTCAGCATGTAGGTATCAAGAGAAACCGTAGACCGAGTTTTAAATCGAAAACGGTATCGGATTTTCGAGTTTGGACATAGTATAAAAACAAAGGGAATGGTATTGAATCTATTGAAATATTAATAACGCTTAAAATGTACTGCTATATAAAGTGCTACTTGCACAGTGCAAGGGAGGAAAGTCATGAGCTTATGTATGTACATTGTGCCATTGTTTGTTTTTTTGTTTTTTTGTTTTACTTATTATTTTTATATTGTGTTTTTTTTCCTAATGGGCATGTGGTCTGCAATAAAGTTTATTTTTCTTTCTATAATTATTTATCTGCCGACTAACAATAGTTCACCATATTGTAAAAAACATGAAGGGTTCCGTACCGTATTAAGATCGAGCAAATAACGCCGAAAAAATTAGAGGGCCATACAAGACATAATAATTATTATTATTTGCTGTTATAGCGGCAATACAAATACACAAACTGTGAAATTTTCATCTGTCTACCTATTATTGTTCATGAGATACAGCCCGCTGACAGAGAACTAAATCCAATTTGTTATACATTTAATTGCAGTAACAAAACCGCCCGACTAAACCGCTCGCGCTTATGCCTTAGACCATACAAGTACCTAAGTAGTGACCCGCAGAGGCACTTGTACAAAAGAAAGCTTTACGTTGCCGGTTGCATGCAAAATACACGTAAATATAAAATCTTAATCATTTTACAGACCTAACACATTCAGCATATTATGTAACAAAAAGGTGTGGTACAGACCATCAAACTGAACAATTTTTGTCGTCTTTCAACATCGTACGAGTAATAGCGAAAAATACGATCGCGTGTCGCATAAGACGCCCGCAGTCAAGCTTCTGTGCGCGGCTTGGTAATACAGACTTTAAATACTGTGTACACGATTTAATATTGTTTAAAGATTATAAAATCCGTTCTGATCCGATGTGCTGCGAGCCGTTTGGTGGAAATCCTTTGCACAACATTTATCACGCAATTCAAGACCTACTACAAATGCCCAGTTCAGACATATCTATAAGTTCCGTTTGCCATCGAACAGAAACTATTGCCGTATCTCATACCGTAACAGTGCCATGGAAATCCATCCTGCATATTGATCTATACTCTAGGGAGGAAACAGGAGCTGTACATGTCTTCCTAGCAGCATACTAGTGGCTCCCTCTGCGACGTAAACCACATTATGGAGGAAGTAGTGTCATACTTTGTTTGTGTCTGTAAAGTTTGAATTTGGAATGGAACTTGGAATGAAATACGGAGGCTCTTGTATTGTTTTTTTTAAAATATTGTACAACAAAAGGTTGGACATGCCAGTAGAACCTAATCCTAACTAATATTATAAATGCGAAAGTGAGGCGCTTTCACGCTTTCACGCTAAAATGGCTGTACGGATTTGGATGAAATTTGGCAAATGGGTAGACCATAACCTAGATTATGACATAGGATAATTTTTATCCCTATATTCTCACGGGATCGAGAGTTATGCGGTTAAAACCGCGGGGCGTCGCTAGTTTACTGATGGAAAAATTTGTTTATATAGTAATAAATACACCTAGATACCTGAAAGGGTTAGGCAGAGGTGCCCAATTGTATTAGTAATAAATAATTATGTTGAAACGATATATCATCTTATCTAAGCACCTACGTCATGTTATTTTAAAACATCAAATAGAAAAATACTTACAGCAGAAATAAAATAAACTTAATTTCTAAAAATATCAGCTAAGACAATAATTAAAGAATTTCAAATTTTACGAATTTATTAAACGTATAATTTTCCTGTTCGCTTTCACAAATTAAGTACCAAGGATCGCTTAACAGAGAGTTACTTTTCCAACCAAAAAATTATATTACTTCAAATATCTCGTATTACTTAATCCTATAATAATTATTATTCGCAAAATGGCTAAAGCTCATTTAAATGAGAAACAGAATTGTTTTAAATAAAACGCGATAAAAATAAGCACCGCTTTGCTGAATTTTAATTTGGACAATCTCACAATCTTATAAGAAGATTAAAGAAGCTGAAAAGGCTCATTCCTAATTAAAAAGTCAAATTTAAAAAAGGAAAGAAATAAACAAACATTGGCAACTTCTAAGTAAATTTTGAGGAATTATCTAACTGAAATTTTGTGAAGAACTTATCACGGAACTGAAAAGGGGAAAATAAGGGACGTAAAAGAAAAATGAAGGCATTTGTTTAGTGAATTTCATTGAATTCACAATGAGTTATGAAATGGGACTGGTTTAAAAAATGTTTCTTTTAATTTGCTTGGACGCTGGTTTAAGAGTGCTGGTAACACAATTAGTGAAGCTAATGGATTTTTAACGGAATTTATAAATAGCGAGGATACATTTTGACTGCATTAGTTTTTTTTTTACGTCGTGTGAGTATTATTATTTTGGTTTATACAATGTTGTGGGGCAACATACAGCAGCCGGCAGCCGGGAGGCACACATTCCTGCCAAATCCTACAACGCACTTTACATTTTTAACTTGTTTTTTTATTTTAATATCTTTTACTTGTAGTACAATATGTTTTGTTGTGTGCCTTTGTCTGTGTCTGTGCTAAATAAATTTAATTTCTTTCTTTCTTTCTTTTCTTTACATACGCTTTATTATATTTTTTTTTAAGGTTACGACCTAAAATTGGAGAAACGGAACCTTTAATAAGATCACTTTTTTGTGCGTCTGTCACAAGAGGTATTCTCGAAATCTATTTAACATAAATGCATAAATGGTTAAATAAATAAATGGTGTTCCACTTTAAGAATTCACTTTAATTCGTAACGTCTATCACTTTTATAGACCAATTTGTAACTTGAACTAGGTTTTTAGAAAACTCATTTGAAAGACTTTGAGTCGAAAATGTAACGTAGTTTTGATGATAATTTTAGTTCAATTGCGAGATTGTCTAGACTGCATGAATCATGAATCTGAAACTATCTTATAATACCAGCCTGTTATCGTCCCACTGCAGGGCAAAGGCCTCTTCTCATACAGAGAAGGCACGAGAATTGATCACCATGCTTGCTCAAGATGGATTGGCGATATTTTTTAAATGTGCTAATTACCCTAAAATGCCCTTTCATTTGATACCTAACATGGTTTTTTTTTTAAATGTTCATTGCTTTATGTCCTCTAGAGGGTGCCATATTCAATTTAATGTGACGTCACGTAGCCTACAACCAGCGGACGATCAAGATGCTTCCAACAATACCTCATTCGTCGAATTATTTACATACAAACCCTTATTCTTACTTCAATAACATAAAAATGTAAATAAGGTAAAAATGAACTTCCTGTAAAGATTTTATTGAAAGTCAACCCTCAATGGTATAAATAATGTGGGTTTACCTTGCTATACGAACAAAGTCACAGACAGTACCTTATAAAATAGCCGGCGCTAGATAATAACGGGTGTATAAAGCTTATCGAAGCCTCTGAGTCACTAATACTCCCGTCTGTTAGGAAAGTCAACGTTCCAGCTTTTTATCACGAAAACAAGTTTAAAATGTTTAATTTAAATAACCCCACAAATTTTGTACAGTTCGATTCAAACTTAATGGCGGCTTTGAAACTAGCCACTCGCTGCGCAGTACCCCACCCCTCACCCCCGCTGACACATGTAATTGTTACTGCGCAGCGACTCTCCTCGTGTTCCGAGCCGCCATTAGGTTTGAATCGAACTGTACCGTTGCATGCGCCCCTATGCAAAATCTTATGCGTTCGTTAAATTGCGCGATGCCGTAAACAGCGAATTTTGAAATAAAAAATCATTTCCCAGCAATATTTCAACTCGATGTTATTTAGCTTGATGTACAGAATGCGTAGATAAGTCTGTTACAATTATTTTTACACCCTGTCCAGCTTTAATGGCTTAAAACATTTGAACACTAGAAGTTTTTTCAAGATTTGAAGGCAAAATGCAAAACAAGACGAGTTCAAACTGTGCGGCCAAACCCAAGTATTACGACTTTGTCGGTATTTGTGTAAGTATTTGAAACTTCGTTTGGCACTATGGTAATAATTTGAACAACACTGCTAGTGCCCCTTTACGCGGTCCCAATAGTAAGTTGAGACCTTAAATTCTAATTCTCGCTAAAACAGTAGCACTAAGTATTGATATTTAGCATTGCACAAACAACGGTGTTGCGGAGTGCACTCCCGCGTATTCTCTGAGGATCCCGAACCGTGGAACTTAGCACTTAAATATAATTTACTGTTTGACATAGTTTAGTTAGTCTGTTGTGACTTTTAGGTCAGGTTTTTGTTATATTAAAGGATATTTCTAAGGCTTTTGGCTCGTGCTGCTCGGGTCCATCGAAGGTGACCATACATTACTTATCGAGACCTCTCTTTGCGGAGAACATGCTTAAGGCTCCCACAGCCAGGCGCGACGGCGCGACGCCACTCTGGTGGAACAATTTCTATGAAAACATCACGGATTTCTTTCTACCGGTGTCGCATCGCGCCTGTCTGTGGGAGCCTTAATCCATTGGTCCCAGCTGTCATTCGTAGATCTTGGACAGTCGTTATACAGTCAGAAGCCCGAAAGTCTGACAACTAGTCTTACCAAGGGGTATCGTATTACCCAGCATCTGAGTTCTAGAGGTCAGATAGGCAGTCGCTCCATGTAACATACTGGTGTTAAAGCTGCATTCGGTTAGACTGGAAGAGTACCCCGAAATAGTCGGGAAAAGGCTAGGCAGTTTTGTAGTCTGAATGGTTCTGAAATAGACCTATACTTGGTTTTTCTATTTTGGTTCCATTCAGACTCAGACTGCCTCGTTGGTTTTCTGGTCTGACTGCTAAACGTAGGGCGTTGTATTCGGAAAAAGTTCTATTAGGTTTATCCATTACGAAAATTTCTCAGTAGCATGGCCTGGATTCGTGCCCACTTAATGGCAATGGAACTTAACAGGAAAAGTGTTATAGGGTTTTTCCATTAGGTATTTCTGAGTAGCATTTGGACTTGTGCCCATAGGCTCGACCCCTTTGTAAATGGAACTTGTAATAATTGTCGAAATACGAGTGTCCTGTACAATTTCGACTTGTGCCGGGCGTGTTGTGATTCTAAGTTATTCATAGATGTAATATCGTATAGTTAATCATAGAAAAGAGTGACGTTTAATGGAAGCTACAATTGCACAGATAATACACCAATTTTCTTGCCAAGATTATGGCAGAAACCTCACTTTTCCGCAATCAAGAAGTTGTCATTAAGAAACGATGTTGTAATTGGTCGATTACTTTCCGAGAAACAGCGCGGTAAAGTATGGATTTTTAAGAAAAATCAAAGCATTTTAGCTATATTAATTTATCTTCTAAGGACATCATTTTACAGAGGCGGCTTAGGCATTTTACAAAAGAGATTTTATGCTTGTAATTTTTTTTTTCACTCTATCATTAGGATACGGTAATAATTTTATAAACCTAAGAAAAAAAATTAAACTTAAATTCAAATACCGCTTGTTGCTCAAAAAATTAAAAAAAAGTCTAACAATTTTCCACTATAGTTCAAACGTCTGTTTCTGTTGCGGTCATGATGTGACGTCATTTCGCACGTTGCTGATTTGTGTACATCTGTTTTTTAAAGTTTTTTAGCCCTAAATCATAAAACATAAATTGTTTTTGTGCTTTATTCAAGCAGAAATCGCACTTACGAACTTGCCTTAGTGAGAATTCAAGCAGTTTGCTAAGAAAATAATTTAATACACATGCCTTTTGAGGTCACTTCCGTCATTTTAGAAGACGACGCGTTTCGAGTTTGCGTTCCGTTCCATAAAAAAAAACATAACATAAAAAAGTACTGCAAAATAAGTAAAGCAAAAATGAAAAAAAAATTTGGAATCGAGAAATGTTTCTTGGAAAATGTATAATTAAATAATGAATAAGTTTTGAATTACGTGCGTATTCCCTAATACCTGTAAGAACTTCCCCGATTAAATAAAAGCGCTCTTTGATAGTTTTTCCTTGTAGCTGATCCATATTTTCTGTTAAATCTAGAAATTCTTTCAATATTTTCCTGACTCTTAAAGTTATTATAAGATGACTTCCTTATAGAAGACTTATAAGAGGTCCCTTGTCAATTAGATAGCCCAGCATCGCCTAGTTTACCAACCAGTTTTCTCTATCAATTTTATTTACCCTCCACCGACAAATATAATCAGAGCTATCCCGGTTATACACTTCACTTGATTTCTTTAGAAATTCGATTTCATCTTATACTGGCTAAGATGACCCGGTTCATAAGTCTTTGGGAAAATTGAGGGGTTGTCAATGTGGGCGAAATATTGCAAACGAGCTATAGACAAGTGTATTTTATTGTTTACTATTACGGCACGACCTATTTTGTCATAGTATAATTGCCTAATCGTTTGTCATCGACAGTCCGTCTGTATTGGTATCGACAAATAAAATTAAATTTTTCTAAAAGCCTTTCCGGTAAAGTATTTATTGCACACGAATGCTATAATTGACTAATGTTTAGAGTGTCAGCAAATAACAGTGTTTAGTTTTTCAATAAGCGTTTACCGATGGTTGGTAAATTAATTTTCGCAGACAGACTTTTATGGCACGTAATTTCATTTTATGGTATAACAGGGTCAGATTAAATTATCTAGCGAAAATCCGCAGACGTATCGATATCAATCTGCCTAGCCTTTTCCCAACTATGTTGGGGTCGGCTTCCAGTCTTACCGGATGCAGCTAAATACCAGTAGTTCACATTGAGCGACTGCCTATCTGACCTCCACAACCCAGTAACTGGGTAATACGATACCCCTTGGTAAGCCTGGTCGTCAGACTTTCGGGCTTCTGACGACTCCTAACGGAGTCGTCAGAAGCCCTGGCTGTCAAAGAGAGTCAAGAGACTGTCAAAGATCCACAAATGACAGCCGGGCCAACGGCTTAACGTGCTTTTCGAGTCACGGAGGAGTCTCGGTATGTAAAGATAGTCACCCATCCACGGACCAACCCCTGCAAGCTAGCTTAACCTGGTTGATCGACCCGTGCGGCTGTTATTACTTAGCCACATGCCCTGCAGACGTATCGATATCTATTCTAAACATGATAAAACAAAAAATAAATTAATTTGATGACTTTTTTGTGGTCATCGACCACAGTTGGCGCAGACGTTTGAAATATCAGTTTAAAATGTATTTGTTTTAAGTTTTTTTTGTGTAAATTTCACAGAAATGTGATTGGTATTGATTTCTGAACACGATGAAACAAAAGATAAATAATCGTGACTTCTTCGAATTATTTTGTATGAAAAATGAAAAGGAATAAAAAAAAATCTTATGCCAGTTGATTATTTGACATGGCATCATTAATACCCTAGAGTTATGGGATATCAAAAGGAACACGTAGAATATTCGTAGAGCCTAGAGTCTATGCGAAAAAAACGCCGTGTCCCTTTGTCATTAAACTCCTAACGAATGTTCTAGTTTCATTTCAAAGACGAACTTATAATGGAGCTTTGCTTCTAGCTATTTAATTAGCAGTAATATAGGCTCCCGCCGAGAGGCACGACGCGAATCTAGTAGAACAGTTTCTATGAAAAATTCATGGAAATTGTTCTACCAGAATCGCGTCGCGCTGTCGCGTCGCGCCTGTCTGCGAGAGCCATAAATCGTCGGCACTAGCTTAGTTTCATGATTATTGTGCCCAGATTGCCCTACATCAAAGAAAAAGCTCCTACAAAGGCCTAGACTTGGTTATAGCTATGTATTTATTAGGTAATTAGGTATTTCAGTAGGTATAGGTTTATTCACTGTTCAGCGTGCCCAGCTGCTGGCTGTGAGAGAATGGGGGTCAGCAGGCGCTCTCATCATCGCACTATGATGTGATGTGACTCATCGTTTCGGCTCACTACGTATCTCCACTTGGGCGCACCTCGTGTTGCTCCGCACCGGTGTCACTGCGGTGAAGTCTACAGTCTCGGTCACCACGGCCTGTCCTGTTACAGGAGCGCAGGTCGCATTGCACGGCACGCCAGCATCAACGATATTATTCTTTGAGTCCTTGTCACCGCCGGCGTACCAAACCGTACGGTATTGGAACCAAACCGCTTGGTACGTGACGATGGGAAGAGACCGGACGGCATGAAGTTGTTGTCTTCGAAGGTGGGTAGGCCTCTGGTGTGGGACGCAACCTGTGTCGACACCATTGCGCCATCTCATGATCCTAGCAAGGCGGGCTGTACTGGCGTCGCTGCTGCGGCTGCTGAGAACCTCAAAGTGGCGCAAATAAAAATACTTTAACCTCCCATATATAAGTCATACAAAAGCCATACATAAGCCAGGAAATTTAAGGAAATTTCTCGCCGACTGGTCGTCACTTCTCGTGACCAGAGGGCTATAGCTCGTTTATTGCCAATGCCCACGATTATTACATAGGAATTAATCATAACTGGCGAAATGTGGGTGTCTGCCTAACCCTTCAGGAATTACAGCCGTGATGTTATGTTAATAAATATGTGTCAATAAATAGTTACGAATTTATTTTGGAACCTATTGCTACCTAAGAAATCATTCACGCTTCGTGTCTAGTAATAACATTATTTCCCTCTCACCCCATCAACTCACTTACATACACCTACACCCTACCTAAACTAAGGCTGCATACACACGTCAATGCCACCACTATCAAGGCCAGCTAATGTAGTATCGTTGTATGCGACGCGAGTCGGTGGCACATCACTCACGATTCGCGAGGGAAAAGCTGAGTGACATCACTACTTACTTGGGCAGGTTCCGGGGTAAACCCGTAAATGTACTTATTATTGTGTTATCGAGTAATCTGTATATACCACTGGGAAATATTGTATGATTTTACGTGGTAATAGCTCTTTTGGCGTTACTTTGGAGGTAGTTTTACGGTTAAAAGTTAAATATTTGACGTTTCTATGCAATTTTTTTAAGTGAAGGCTTTTACTGCACTACTTAACTTAGGTCTATACGTTCATAATGATTATGATACGTGTTAACACTATGATAGTAAATATAGTATAGATATACACCGGTATTTGCGCGGTGAGACGGTGGGCAGTGAAGTTCGCTCATTCGTCAACGCTCGCGGTGCGCGACGTACCGCCCGCCTCTCATTCCTCAACGCTGCTTCACGACGCATTCCTGAGGCGCGGAACAGCGGTCTCAGTCAAACTATAGTGAGCCAGTTCAGTCAACTTTGCAGTCAGCAATGAAACATATATAATAATTTTATTGGAATGTTAAGCAAATAACATTCCAATAACATCACGACTGTATTTTTCCGAAGGGTTAGGCAGCCAGAGGTGTACTTCTCTTAAACGTAACTGGCGAAATGTGGGTTAACTTACACAATAATATGGGATGACGTACTAATCCAAACTCCGTGCTGCTACTGAGAAATTCCTGATGGAAAAAGCCAAATATCAGTTTGCCCGACCTGGGGAGTCGAACCCAGGACCTCATGCTCAGCAGTAGCGTTTGTGGTCACTAGACCAACGAGGCAGTAACAAATAAATAATACAAATTAAGAAAATCGACTTTTAACCTTTGGTATCCACACGAGATACACTTGATTTTTTAATTGTGTCTGTAATTACGGCACACGAAAGGTTAAAAGTTAGAGCTAGCTTTTGTGTGCAGATGTAATAAAAATATCTAAAAAAGTTTTCCCATGCAACGGTGAAAAACGAACATAACCTTTTATGTAAATGAAAAAATACCTCATATTCTACTGACCCTTTTTGGGAGAAACACACCTTTGTAATCTTCAAGATATTTTCTGTGTACCTAAGTAATACAATGGTTTTACGTGAAATCCCTTTGTAAGAGCCCCTTAGAGGTATGTTGTGGGTCTAATGTGATTGACCCTTTACAGTATTTTCGCGGTCAATTTGATTATTTTATTTTCACAATGCTCTCTCGCTACATTACGTCGCAAGTAAGTACTATACTTATTTGCGGTATTTTGGTAAGGCTTTTTAATTTGTTTATAGTGAAATTGATAGCCCATAATTACAGGGGCTTATGGCTAAATAATAACAGCCGCACGGGTCGATCTCAAGGTTACCGAGGTCAGTCTGTGGACTATCCATAACATTAACCTCTCAGTCAACCTCATTAACCATTAGCAATCATGGTCATATGTGGACTATGTAGATTGGTGTCTTTTGAGGAAAGAACTACTCAGATTTGAGGGGACCTGTCCAGTCAGTGCAAGTATTTTTCAATAATCGTGGAGCTAGCAGTTGGTCCCACTGTCATTCGTAGATATTTGATAGTCGTTACGAGAAGTGTGAAGCCCGAAAGTCTTCCAACCAGTCTTGCCAAGGGCGTGTTACCTAATAATAGGCTAAGCAGATGATGATAAAAAATGTATATCTCTGTACCCCATAACAATTATTGTTCTACAAAATTAGACCTATAAAACTGTAAATAAATTATTTTTATTGATTGTTATTAGTTTTTGAGTACCAAAACGCCCATCCTCCTTTGCTTGCAACCTTGGAAACCAAAATTAAAATGTATGTGGCTGTTATTTCAATCTTCCTTGTCTGGGGCGGGCCTCACAAAGAGCTCTATACAGTATACTATACTATAACAACAGTATTGTAGTTTAAATGATTAATCTTCGAATAGGGACCTACTATTGTTTATCAAGTTACTCAAGCAAATTACGTAATGTGTGTATGTTAAGGCGTTCCCTCACCGGAGCTTTCGCCTGTAATGTAACAATCCAAGATTCGATTTTGAGCATTACGTTACAATGCTGACTCACTGACTGACGAGCATTCGACTGTAAATGTAACAATCCAAGTCCAATCCCACATTCGATTTTGAGCATTCTGATTTTGACCATTACCTGCCTCCCTGACTGATGAGCATTCGCCTTTAATGTAACAATTCAAGATTTGATAAGATTCACGTTCATGTTACAAATTGTATCACGGGTGCTTCCACTAACCACTGTTACATTACAGGCGAATGGTCTCGGTGAATGTAATGTTACAAATTGTATCACTACAGGTTGCGCACTGTAATGCTCAGTTTTCCTCACTCATTGATGTAATGCCACAGAATAGTACAGAAGGCGCACTCCGCATTTTAGGTATGAAGCTACAAGTACGAGGCGGGCTCGTCTTGTCGGGCCAATCAGAAGATAATATAAGAGTTACACGATATAAAGAAAGGCAACTTCTAGGTGAATATATCTGCTGGTAATTTAGTGCTGAGCGATCTGAATTGCACTTTATTGTGTCGTAGCAAGAGTCGCTTTTTATTTAATAGATTTTGTGGAGTGAACCATCTGTACTAATCTGTGGTAATGCTCGAATCAGAACTGGTATAACCGGTGAGCGAGCGCCTTTATGTCTTGTATTAGTAGTCTTGTTTGTTTCACAAAATCTCCAGTGTAAGCATGTTTTATTATCTTCATTTAGATAAAATCTCATCTAATTTCTTGTATCTAGGCAATTTGGGTGAATAAAGTCTTTATTTCGATGGAAATAATTTTGCTGATTAGTTTTTGCAAAAGTGTCTCAATCTTTCTTCAGTGACCTTTATTGTTATTTGTATAGCATTGGTGGCCCAGTAATAACGGCTGCAACTTAAGAGTTTGTAGGTCATAGGTTCGAACCCAGACAGCCGTTTTACTTTGTGTAAATTATTTCATAACTCTGCTAGTCTGCTCTCAAAACGGTGAACGGTGAAGGAAAACATACTGAGGAAACCGACATATCGTAGAATAAAAAATTCGAAGACATTATGTTATGTGACTCCGTCTCACAGAGAGGAGGCCTGCGTCCCAGCATCATATTCCTCCAATATTTCTTGTAACAAAACAATTATTTTTTTAGGGAGGCTCGAAACGATCAATTACATTGCACAATATTACGAATAGCTCAATTAGCGTTTCTGATAATAATATGCTATATAACTCACTACCATATTTCTGACACAACAAAGTAACAACAGTTTACCGAGCATTATTTTTAATTACTATTTGAATATTAAACTTTGTTTTACGATCGCTAGTTAGTGGCTCTGAGTATACAATAGTACGGGGAAGTTTGTAACTAGGATCGTAGAAATTATGGAGGTTCTAGATGTTATATTAAAGCTCTCTGTAATTCCAATAAATTCGGTTATTCACACCAATCTCACTGCGATATTTATGAGACGTCTGAATATCGATAACGTCACTATTTGGAAATTGTTCTGTGATCTGTCGGGTAAAGAGAAGAGTCGTATACGCCTATACGAGAAGTCAGAATCATAAAAGGTTAGGTACTAAAGGGTTCCGTCATAAAAAAGGGACCCTTCTGCCTTTCTATTATTTTTGCTAAGTTAAATTATTAATTTCAAGTAGATAATAGGCACTTTTGAACGTCAAAATTTACAAGAAAATTGAATTGATGTTAGTTGCTAGTTGTCCCTCTTAAATGTTTTCGTATGAACAGGATGTTAAATCTAAAGATTTCAATCGTAGAAAGACCCTGCCGTGTTAAAGGACGGTCGCGTTTCTGTTTAGAAAGAAAGAGTAACGTTTCGTTTTGTCACCTCTGATACACACAATATCTCAGACACTTGAATTGATTGCCATGGGAACGCCATTATTATTGTGCGAGCGCACTCTTCTCAGTATGGATACATTTTCGCCCGACTTAGTGCGAATTTCAACAATGAAACTAAACGCGATCAGTACATCTAAACCGCGTTCAAAATCTATCAGTTTCAATATTCCAAAGAAAATAATGACACTGATAGCTCTTAAACGTGGCATAGTGCTGATCACATTCAGTTTTTTTGGTGAAATTCGCCCTTAGAGTAAGGGCAAATCTACGATATAAATCTTTAGTTAAATCCCATAGGTAGTCAATAGTATTAAGTAAAAGATAATTTTAGCCATATTTGAGAAGTTTATGTCTGAAGTGAACTTTAAGGGAAGGAGCTTATTTAAACTTGTTTTTCCTCGATGTTAGCGTGTCTCCCTTTAAAGTTTTTAGCTGTAAGTATTTTCTAAGTAAATCTTGACCATAATGCTGCGTAAATTTTCGTATATTCGCCGGTGATATTCTGAAACCGCGGAACTAACAGTGTTTAAAACCGCGTAAGGTAGGTGCAGTGAATTTTACAGGAACGCGGAAAAGTTTAATATTTACTTAAACCACTTGACTTTCTAGTGTTTAAACTTTTTAATTGACAATTTAAAAGTTTAAACACTAGAAACGCGGTTTTAAACACTGTTCGTTCCACGGTTTCAGAATATCACCGACGATATGTTTCTACGCTCCTAAGTCAGAGACTTTGTAACAACACTCAAATAGTTGACGCGAAGTTATGAAGAGATTTCATGCGGATTTGATACGCTCCGTGGCCTGTACGTAGTTTTGTTTAATGGCTGAATAAATGACGAGGATTTCAGGGGTTGAAACTGTTTAAAGTAGGTATTACCTTGTTGGTTTTAGTTGTCATGGTAACATGATAAACGTTTTGGAAATTAGATTCATGTAAGTCATTTATCTGTAACACAATTGCGCCCATACTTCTTTGAAAATGCGCTGAATTTTACATCTTTTGCGTCGACCTTCAGAAAGATATTGCTACTCAACTTGATATGGCTGCCAATAACGACACTCGACCTGTGTCGAGCGTCCAAAACCTACTATAAACTAAATGAATGCGCATGACTGACGATATTGAAATACTCCCTGCAAATCCTGGAGAGTGAGCTCTCCTTCCAACTTTGCTGACTTCCTAATCGTTCTCATTATATTATAAGCTTGAGGCAATTTCTATCGGTCACCTTAGGGTGATGCAGAAACAAAACATGACAGGTGCAACGTTATTGATAGATAACTCGAAAAAGTTTAAATAACAACACATCACATAACATAACATCAAGCCTATATTCCCCGAAGGGTAAGGCAGAGGTGTACGTATAGTACACCCACATTTCGCCAGTTATGTGTAAGTCCCATGTTATAGGGGGCGAGCCTATTGCCATCAACCGGGCACAAATCCAGACTCCAGGCTGCTGGAGTAATTCCAGATGGAAAAACCCAATAACACTTTGCCCGACCCGCGAATCGAACCCAGGACCTCAAGCTCAGCAGGAGCTTGAGGTCCTGAACCCAGGACCTCAAGCTCCTGCTGAGCTTGAGGTCCTGCGCCTAGCGCTTGCGACCACTAGACCAACGAGGCAGTCAAAATACAGTCAGTTTAAATACTTCTTTGTTTTTCCTGTAGTTTGTGACTAAACTGGTGTCAAAGTTTTTATGTCATCACCCATGGGTCTCTGACTTGGCTTCACATTCCGTCGAGAAATTTTTCTTGGGCAAAAACAAATACAAAAAAAAAAAAAACATGCATGTAAACAAAATAAACTTATTCTGGAAAACGATAGTTAGAAGAAAAAACGAATGCAGCAAATCAGCGCTGGGATGATTCTACCAACTTCTTACGGATATGTTCACGTCCCTTCATTTATTTATTATACGGTAAAAAACGGGTAAGAACGTGCAAAACGCCCAGAAAAGAAAGAACAAAGAAAAGTATAACCTACAATGTAAGAATTCGTAGCTTCAGTTAGTGACATTGTAAGTTTACGAGACAATATTATATCATGTGGTCCATTAAGTGTTTTAATATCATGCCACTTGCGGTGCTTTATAAAATTTGGTGACATTGTGACGGCTCTTTACTTTACTACTAAACTAGTTTAGATTTTCATGCTAAGAAATGGTTAGTTCCATTGAAATATAAATTTTATTTGTAAGTATTTTACGTAGTTAGTTAATTGATTCAGGCGTGACTTGGCGGAAATCCATTATAAAATACAATAGACGTAGATATATTTAGTAACCTATTCCGCTTAACTATTCTTAAAGAGTCTTAAAAAACCCTGTAAGAAATCGACACGTGTTTCACCTCTCAACGAGGCATCCTCAGGATGACGCGACAAGTCAATCGTCATCCTGAGGATGCCTCGTTGAGAGGTGAAACACGTATCGATTTCTTACAGGATTTTTTACGTCTATTGTATTTTTTACGTAGTTCGCAAGCAAAGGATGATCTTTCTATCAATTGCCTAAAATTAGGAAGGCATAATATGTCCAACAGTGGCCGTTTTCTGGCTGATGATGACGTAGGTACGTTTGTGTGGTCATCGCCCCAAAATTTCCCATATCGATTACTTCAACGCCGTGCCCTGCAAATCGCTATTCATTCGAAAACCAATTAATCAGCAAATTCATAGATTTTTCGCGGCAATTAATGCTGTGAGCGATTTACGGGATCATTAGGCGAATATCAGTGGAATGTCAACCGTAACGTCATATTGCAAAGCAATTAATTGCTTGGGCTATTCATCAGTAATTATTAATTATAATGTAAGGAGATTGGTGACCAATTGTAGACTGGTGTGGATATCTAAACATCCGAAAATGATTTTCCTGTTTGCGGCATTAAGCAAAGAAAACTTATATTAAAAAACACGATATTTTTATTGTGTTTTGTTTGTTGATTCCGACAAAAGTTAGGATTGTAACGATCTAAATTAAGTACGTACTACAAACATCCTTTGGTTAACTTAAAAGTAACCCCATTCCAATATGGCCCACAATATAGTGTGTACATGAACACATGGTGCAATAAATGAACAAAGAAACAATTTCTGTAAATTATAATTTACTTTCATACAAAACCAGCAAAAGTATAACGAAAACTAAATAATATCCGATTTCCAATTTACCTTTCATAATAATAAATACAGAAGAATATCAAACAAACAATTTTTTATCGCCAACTATCCAAAATTTAACTAGTTTTCGTTAAACAATGAATTTGAATCGTTCTGAAATAAAGAGTTGAATGAATTCAAATATATTCACGCGAAACGCATCGCCGTACGAAACTGGATGAAACCGCTGAATATCTGAATATTCATCAAAATAAACATTAGCTAAGCGAGCTAAAATAGCCCCGAGTTCTCTCTTATGTTATTACTTTTAAACTTATCTTGCGAGGAATCTTTTAAAATTCTAGAACGTGAAGGTTTTATGCTAGAAAACGTATGATTCGAGATTCTTTTGCTTTTATCTGCAATTTCATGGCTGCATTTAAAAAAAAGAGTAGCAGACACAGAAGTTAATAGTGTACAAGGTTGCCCTCTCAACTTCCGCAGTCATCCGCACTCTTGCATATTTAAATCCTGCAAGTTTCCAAATTGGGGTTAACAGGCACCAAGCCAAGAGTTTGCGATTTAATTTTATATGTTTGTCAACACTGTCATTCATTGACAACATTGTAAGCTGGGTTGGTCGATGCTTCATTCATATTTGGAGCACCGTTTGAACATAGATATGTTATTAACAAAAAATTGGCAATAACAAAGTATCTAATTTACATTGCTTTTAAAGTCTTTGCCCTAAGACTATAATAGTTTAGAGGTATGAGGAACAGAGTGTAAAGTTCACTCATCTTATACACAAAAGGGAGGATCCTCCGGCCAGACGGGTGTAGTGTCTGGCGGGCAACTGCCCAACGATTGATGTCGGATAGTCTTATATATGTTGATCGCGCGGTAAACTCTTGCGCGATAAAGGATTTGTGTGACGTCAGGTCTTTGATGCGTAGGTCGCTTGTGGCGTTGTAGATGCCACCACAATAGAATTAGAACCAGTCAAACTTAAAGGGAGCTCAGATTCGCACATTTATAAGTAAAGAACCCAATTGGGACAACCTCAGCTCATCGACTCCTTGTCAACCAGGCGTCAACCCAACTTAGCACGTAACTGGATCAGCTCAGCACATCCGAGGGGCTACGCGACGATGCTTATAAGCTATGCGTTACCGTATGGATTTTCATGGAGAGAAACCTGACGAAAGACTGCTTTATGGGTCTAGTGGTTGCAAGCGTTACTGCTTAAGTCCTAGGTTCGATTCCCAGGTCGGGCAAAGAGTTATTGGGCTTTCCATCAGGGATTTCTCATTAGTAACCCAGAGTCTGGATCTGTGCCCGATTGATGGCAATAAACCGCCCCCTATTACATGGGACTTAAACATAACTGGCGAGATGTGAGTGTCAATGTAAGTACACCTCTGCCTAACCCTTCGGGGATTACAGGAGTGATGTTATATATAATCCTGAATGGGACTTGGGGCAATGATGAACCTGTACAGTGTTTATATTAATTGTGAGTTGATCGTCAGCTAAAGTCATTGTAGCATTGAATGACATCAGAATAACGATGATTTTCTAAGAAACGTGATAAATTCTTTTTTTATAAAGACCGGTCAAAAATGATTAAATACGTAGAAAGTACACTCAAGTATTAAGTACACTCAAGTAGGTACACGCGAGGAGTCGCGTCGTATTCCTCACACTCAAAGCATTTATTTCAATTAAACCATTTACAGGCACTTTTGAATTGTCAAGGATTCGGTCAGTCAGAAATATGAAGCTCATTCCAAAGCGTAGTAAGTACCTATGGAGAAGAACGGACAAGAAACTCTTTTAAATTATATTGTTACTATACTCGTGTTCGTGATTGGGTGACGTGTAGTCTTCTTCTTTAGACGCTAATAAATATAGCTAAATAATAAACCAACAACTATCTACAAAAACAGCATTAATTAAAAAACTTTTTAGTTTCAATACCAATTGCTCATTTTGAATTTCATAACTTTGCCTCTGATCTCTTCAGTTATTATTTTCACAGAATTATCCATTTGACTTCATTTTAATATTATGAGGAATGCAGCCTTTCTTGGAAGTGTTTTTGCCCTAAACTTAACAAAGCAGTCCATTCATATACAATGTGGAGACGACAATACAACATTAAATGAAAACAATGGCAAAATTAATGCATAGGAACCATTAAATAAATCCTAACATTGAAATTAGAAAACTGATTATTTCTAACAAACTAAATAGTAGTGATGGGCCGACTATAGGTTTTGCCAATCTTTGACTAGCTATACTGACTAAACCACAGGAGATCTTTGATTTAATTTTCGTATGCAGACTGGGAACATCATTAGATACACGCAGTTTAATTTATTGTCTTCACCTTATAAAAGGCTTCAAGTAACAAGTGCCTGTGTCATCCCCATTTATTTTCACTCCCTATTAGATCAAATTATCATAATGAAAAATGTCTTCACCAAAAATAAAACTTGTGAACTCATAATAAACAAAAGTTTTCGAGCAATTTGTGAGTTCTCTCGTAAATATGAGCTGCGAGGTGAAAACAAGGTAAAATTAGAATTGAATGCTTTCATTCCAACAAGTGCAGTTACTTCGGAATTGTTCTTGAGTTTTTAACTAACCGAGTGGCGTCCATCTTTTGAGGAAGAATTTTAATTTCGTTTGGGAGCTGGGCAGATGTTTTTACTGTTTAAGAAATTCGATAAGCGTGTTTTATGGGTTCTTTGTTTTATTGTTTTACTGGACTATGAAGTATCAAAGAATCTTCGCTGAAAGAATTTGTAGTGTTGAGTTTATTAAAAGCGTTTTTTAAAATATTTATTCTTTACATATTATATTAAACTAGTAACGAAATCTAAACTGTACATTGAATATTTTTGAAGAAAAGTTATTTTTTTTTGAGGTGTGGGGAACGAGTCTGATGCCGATTTTAATCCCGGTAGTACGTTCCGGTGTACTATGGTACTATCCAACATCCACGCGGGCAATGCCGTGGGCAAAAGCTACTCTTTAATATGAACGAAGCTAACAATTGCTGTATATAGCAATTTCGATCGTTTTATGGGACCATATTAACACTTAAAAAACCTTCCTTGTGCCGCATGCTATAGAAGCCATATTGATTCGCATTTTTGAAATGTATGGACTTGTGAAAGACTGTTAGGTTTAGGCGGAAAAGCAATTTTTCATCTTACTTTTCATAACTTAAATTTAAATAACATCACGCCTGTATTCCCCGAAAGATTTGGCAGAGGTGTACCTGTTATTACCATTCACTAAATTTCACTAGTTATGTTTTAAGTCTCATGTAATGGCGGGCGAGCCTATTGCCATCAACCGGGCATAAATCCTGTGAATGGAAAAACCCAATAACCCTTTACCCGATACAGGAATCGAACCCAGGACCAGCTCAGCAGTAGTGCAACGTAATAATACAAGTACTTACAGAAGATTCACTCATTAATCTTATTTATTGTATTTTAAATTGAGAAACGAAAACGAATGAAACATAGATACCTATTCATCACATTTATTGCTTTTCTTTACGATTTTTTCTGTGAAAACTGAAGGAATTTAAAGAAATTCTAAAAGTCCAATAAACAAGTAAAACATTCAACTTATCTTTTAGTAATTTTAGCTTTTATTACAATTTAATGAAACAATGTGAATTTGAGCGTCAAAGTTCTATCGCCGACGATGAAGACGGACCGTTTGTAAACTGAGTTCGTAAAATATTTATATTAAATAACACGAAAAGAAAAATTAAAATGTCTAACTCCAACTCATAAGAAAGAGAATGGCACTATTGTCATTCATCATCAAATAATGAAAATATCTTACTGCTGCGTTAAAAATCATGAATTTGCGTAAAAAATGTAATAGGGAACGTGGATCCACGCGAGACACAACAGTTTTTAATTGAGTCTGTAATTACGGCATACGAAAGGTTAAGTCCCATGTAAAACCCAATAACCCTTTACCCGATCCAGGAATCGAACCAAGGACCAGCTCAGTAGTAGTGCCACAGAATACATAACAGTACAAGTACAGAAGATTCATTCCGCAAAATCCTTTAGGTAAATAAATAGCGACTCTTGCTACGACACCATAAAGTCTAATTCATGTCGCACAGCGCTAATTACCTACAGTTATATATTCACCTCGAAGTTGCCTCTCTTTCTATCGCGTAACCTTATATATTCTGACAACGTTACACTCACTGAATTGGGTCGACAAGTCGAGTCCGTCGCGTACTTGTACCTTCATACCTAAAATGCGGAGTGCGCCTAGCCTGGTACCGTTTGTAATCAGTATACCAAGGCAGTCACTAAGGATGATTTCCACCAAACGGCTCGCATCACATCGGATCGGAAAAGATACGGACGGATGCGGCGACAACCGATCGCGTCCGGCTGGAAGTCAACGCATACGATACGCTCCGTACCGTCGCTTGCGAACGTATCCGTTTCTGCCACTACTCAAATAGTTTCATTCCTACCGTGTTTCAGCCGAAAGGATCCGATCGGATACGACAACAGGCGAACGGAGCCGATCGCGCGTCGCAGCATAGTTTCGACTACGATTGCGTGGAAGTCGCCCGAGGTCAAGCTGTTGGTATTATAGACTTTAAAATACGGTGTACACGATTGAATATCGTTTAAAGATTGTAAAATCTATTCTGATCCGATGTGATGCGAGCTGTTTATTGGAAAGCATCCTTAACTTAAATAACTCACAACAACGTTAGCACTAACACTCGCGACCCACTTCCGCGAAACAATCTCGTAAATTCAACTTAAATTACCTTTTCAGCCAAAAATGACCCAAAAAGTACATTTTCATCATTCATCATTAACAGAACAACTTTTTATGGGCAATTGCTTACAATAAATAAGTGGACCCATATATTATGGTCAAAGACAAGAGAATTGTCTGTCTGAAGGTGGCAACACTGCGAACATGATAACAACTTTGCCTTTTAAAATTCTACTAACAAATTAAGAAGAATGGTTCAAGTTAAATTAAAATCTTAGCCGACTCTGGCCGGTGAATTTATGCTTGTTGTCTACTTTAACCGGGCAGAGTTGATACTGGGTATTCTTGTTGAGTTATTAAGGTTTTATGTAATGTTTTTTTGTTGTGAAAAATATTGCTGTAATAGAGAATTAATTCGTGGAGGTTATGGTCGTTATTCTTTGTTTTATGAGTTTAACGGTGAATTATTTTTGTTGGTAGGTACAGATACATAAGATCACGCCTTCTTCCCTTGGGCAGAACAGCTACATACCTGCTACCAGACCGGCAATTCCCGTATTTTTAAGAACGTTCGCATTTGAATCTCATTCGCAATCTGTCAAAAATACAATCAATTTAGGTAACAATATTTTTGACAAGTTTGACAGATTGCGACTTGAAATTGACGGTAATGTTTTTTAAGTACGAGAATGGGCTATCAGATGTATGAACGTAAAGGTTAGGGTGCAAGTTTGACGCACCGGACGTTTCTGAAGAACATCACCAATAAGGTCATGTGACAGGTGCTGGAACCTTTTTGTATAACGTACTCGTAATATATACAAATATTATTTGACCGATTAATTATTTCACTGATAGAAAGCTACACTATTGCTGAGACGCGGACGAAGTCGCGGGCAAAAGCCATAGAGTATATTAGGCAAAAGCCTAGCCGAAAGAGAATGGTTCTGTCAAACTTCACTGGGCTGTGGAGTGTGGTGGTGTGTGTGTGTGGAGGTAGTTACAATTATTACTTCAATAATTTCTATAATGTATCTGCAAAACTAAGTGCAACAATGTTTAAATTATGTAAAGGTAATATTCCAATGATAACGTTACGGTTTTCATTCGAGAGGGCCCGAGCTAAACAAGGATGCTGCTATACCTTCTGTAAATATGCATTCCTGGTAACTGTTTCCATGGTTACACGAGATTTCATAAAAGTAAGTACCTGTTTTTTTTTAAATATATATATTTATGCTACATTACATAAATGTTAATAGTGGATTGCAGACAAATTGGAATTGAAAATTCAAATTTCAGCTAAGCGATCAAGATAGATACAAACAAACAAACTGACTTGCAGAGAATCATAGAACCGGTCGAAATAGCGGTGCTTGGGGGAGGCCTATGTCCAGCACTGGACGTCTTTCGGCTGAAATGATGATGATGAAGCTACTTACATGAAAAAAAAAATAAGAATGTAAGTCGTAGCTAAAAAAAATAAAAGTAATAAAAACTAAAACAGTTAGGATGAGAAAAGTAACTTTGTCTGCCTGTCTTATAACTTTTCACCCATGAACAACGCAAGTACTCAACCGTTGAAATCTGTAAATAGGTAGCCTAGATAGGTACCTGGAGAAGAACATAGGCTACTATACTGGATATTTGTGGCTGAAATGTTGATACAAAATACACGCAGACAAAATTATGGACAGCTTGTTAGAAAAGCCTACTTAGTTAATTTCTCCAACGTCAATGGAAACAAACTAAAACTTAGCTGCGGGCGCATCGGGTGCAAGTTCTCATAATAACAATTGTTTTACTGCTCACCTCCTTTCGGACAGTCCGTTATTCTAGTATACAGTACGAATGCAAATTTATCCCGCCTTGGGAGCGCAATGAGCCTTCGCTCTGCGTCGCTACAAATTATTATGTCTGGTCTCTGAAGCCAGCTTTTTTGTAGTATTTTATTTAGTTCTTTGTGGAGTGAAATTGTGTTTTGTTTTAAGTGTGTGATAATATGCAGCTATTGTGTTTTATGTGCCAAGTTTAAAGGGTCCCACATGGGTTTTTGTTTTGATTATTTTATTTGCATATTTATAATTTAAAAAATCTTTTTCTATTTTTAAACTTAATTTTAAGTAGGTACTTATGATAATTTTATCTAATTGTTGCATATACTTACTTATTAATTGTAACCTAAATTGAAGAAGTCACTGGCTCCTGAAATTCAGGTACTCTAACCTAGCTCTGGAGCCAAGGTCTTAACATTTTTGGAACCCTGTTTAGGGCAATAAAGAATTTAACCTTAATTTTCTCGGTTTTGTGGTCATAGATACAATATGTCTCCGAAACTCTAATGTCTTCCTCCAAATAACTCTTACTCTAGAAGACTTGCTCTTGCATTTCTATAAGGTCAAGACATTATAGGTAACATACGGAACCTAGGACATCTTTGTGGCAGCATCTACAACGCCACATGCGAACTTCGCGTCAGAGACCTGACGTCACACGAATCCTGCATCGCGCAATTGAAGTTTACCGCGCCATCAAAATATATAATACTAACCGACATCAATCGTTGGGCAGTTCCCGCGAGACACGACACCCGTCTGGCCAGAGAATCCTCCCTTTTGTTTAGAAGATGAGTGAACTTTACACCCTGTTCCTCATGCCTCTAAATCCTCATCTTATACAATATTATAATATAGTTAGGTACTTAATTTTTTGCACAAAACATGAACAAATTACGTATGCTGAACATTTCCTTCTCAGCAAAAACAGACTAGCAATAAAACTCCGAAACTAAAAACTCTCACCAAATTAAAACTTATTACTAGTTCGATATTTAATGGAATTCCTACGTAAAAGGAATGTTCATCTAATTTACTACTGATTATCTGTCTTTGTGTGTGTCTGTGTGTTTGCTACATTCATTCCGCCGGTCGGTCGCGGTTGAATCGAAAACTTTTCTAGTTTCAACCGAAAGGGATTGGATTAAACTGGTAACGAGCGGTGGAAACCGGATTATTTGACGCCACCCGATTGGTTGCATGCAGTCCTCGCTATTTGTATTAAAATAAATTATGCTGTACTTGAAATTAAACTTTTGTTTACGATGTTTTTGTAAGATTGTTATCTATATTTGTTTTAGTGTCGTAATGTTTTTGAGGGGTTGTTTGATGGTGAATACTGAAAACCGTTCATGTATCTTTGTTTCATATCTTCAAATTGTCTGTTAGTCAGAAGCCCGAAAGTCTGACAACCAGTCTTACCAAGGGGTATCGTATTATCCAGTTACTGGGTTGTGGAGGTCTGGGGTTCGATTCTACTAATTTGCAACGTTACACGTTCAATTATGTTTCAGCAACAGTTCGATTTCGATCGCCGTTCGATTGGTACCTAAAAAGTCATTCTACTATTTCATAAGCAAACTGGAAACTAAACTTAAGCCGAATCGCAACTGAATCGTAACGGGAACTTATCAGCGGTAACCTGTGTTACCAACATGCCAAATAGTATGTTTCAATAATACCACAGAAAAAAAAGGTTGAATCTACAAATGTTACTAAATACGAATAAGTGTCACTAAAAGTATTTTCATGCAAAAAAATATCAAGACCGTATAAACTTTTGTCCTGTATTGTGTATTGTACAACATTTAATTAATAAAAACTCAGAAAAACGTTTCGTTTTATGTGCCTAGCCGGCCGAAGCTGTGAAACGAAACGTTCATGTAGAAAAAAAAGTTGAATCTACAAATGTTACTAAATACCTACGATTATGTGTCATTACAAGTATTTTCATGCAAAAAAAATATCAAAACATCAATTGATCGCACCATCTATTCCCATCTATGAATGTGTCACACATCTATCTGAGATATAGAATCCGCTTCTAAAGCATCCAAAAGCAATCAAAAGGAAGAGGACGGCTTTACTCTGGTTGTGGGCAAGAAATTCCGATCGCAGCGCAGCCACAACAAACACCGTACCACCCCTGTATGCGAGGATTTTTGAGCTGCAGTGCTCAACATCCTCATGCATATTTCCCCCATAGTTGGATTCACAAACATAGAGAAAGAAGGAGCCAAGGTCTAATCAGTGCCGAACGAAGAGCGTTGCTGAAGTTGTCGTACAAATTTTAAGTCCTACATCCTCGAGGTTTCCGCGCTGCAAACGGCTGACGTCCTTAGCCCAGAATTTTTCCCGGAGGGAGTTGTGTGTAGATATTACAGGGAAGCATGACCAAACCTAAGTGTTATGTGATAATAATTATGTTTTCGTGGTATATACGCAAATCTAGTCTGTGATTTATTTATGTAAAGGATCTTTTGTCACCAGAATTATGATCTACCTATTATTGTATTACAACAGGGCCTTCAACATGATGCAGAATTTTAAAAGCATTTCAAACAATAAAGATTTCAAATATGCTTTATTTTTTTTCAATATGAATCTTATAACTAACTTAAGTACTATCCTTATACAATACATTATAGGAGTCACTAGTTTACATGATTAGTCGGCGTCATATGTGTTCAGTACCCAGCTTAGGAATCGCCGAACCATTACACCTCTTGCCCAAAGTCTTCATGAATTTCTACAGACGTTGTCCAGCACTTTGACCACAAATAATTTGAAATTTGTGTTGTGACGAGACTCCTACCGCTTAACCTCAGGGAGGAAATTTGTTTTCGCACGGCTTTACAATCTTTTCAGACTTTGTCGATTTGTGTAGCCGGAACACGTTAATGAAGCTGCGTCGATGGAACAGCAGGACGGTCCGGGTCACCACACTTCCTGTTTCTCCATCTTGATAAGCCTTGATGTTATTGTGGTAGTTGATGACTACCACAATAACTCAATTCACTTATAAATATCATTGGCAGTCAAATATAATTTTGTTTTTATTTAATTTCGTAGATACCCAATGTAAACAAACAATAAAATTATGACTTTAATTTGACGTGACAAAAGTCTTTGACATTCACGAATCAGCATCAGCCATGCATTCCGTTGTAGGAGTAAATACTAAGGAGAACTTATTTAAATATCAAAATGGAGTTGTGAAATTCATAATGCATTATTATTTGATAAATGTTTATGAAATACATATAAAATGTTAGTCAAAACCTTTTATACGCTTATCAGTCATTTTTAATAAGAAGAACATATACTTATTAAGAAGTACATATATGGTTGCGTTTAAAAAGTAGCATCGTTATTTAGAATGGATCGCTTCACGCGACGTATAATGGCAACATTCTTTTCCTTCGACTCGTGGTTTACCAGCGACTTGTAGTGAGAATACCATAATCACCATTTTATAAGCGACATAGGAAGACGAGCGGCAATAACGAATGCGATTTGAACGACTGTAAACGGGAGAATTGGCCTCCTGGTGCATAATAAAACTCCTTTGTTTCCGTATCAATAGTGTCAGAACGAAGATTGACGGGCATGTGAGGACTGATCTCCTAAATCAAAGCTTTTACGCGGTCTTAGGAGAGTCGGTACGTCTTAACGAACTGACGATCCGTAAGGTCAAAGGCATTATAACATTCTCTTGTTGATAAATTTCTTGCTCTTACCCTTCCTAAGTCAACCTCATGGGCGAGTTCAACGAAATCCATGTAAAACATCATTATTTTTATGAAAGAAAACGAAAGCAATTTTAAACCGATGCGGCAAAAGTTACAATTTACAAACTTATGTTCAACCGCGAATTTTGACAGATGAACCGCCGAAGTTTAGCTTTGTTTCGATTCAAACGAGTGTCAAAATAATAGTAGAATACGACTAAACGTCACGCTCATGTTCGATTTTGTTAGCAGAATAGCTTTTGAGATTGTCTCGATCGATCGTTGGCGTCAACTGAAACGTAACCGCAGTTGGATCGTTGTTCATTAGTAGAATGAGAAAGCGCATAAAAGCCGCGATTCAGTTGCGATTCTATTGCGATTTTTTACCAATTTTGTTAGTAGAATCGGCCCCCAGATAGGCAGTCGCTCCATGTAAAATACTGATATTCAGCTGTATCCGGTTAGATCTAAGCATTGCCATTCACCATGCCAATGCCGCCAATCTATTGGGTATATTACCAGTCGACAGCGATGCGGATGAATTTTTTGTTGCCATATTTTATATTGTGAATAGTTTTAGTTAAGTTACTACATAATGTTGTCGAATTTTTGTTATTGATTACTCGATTTTCTCTGAATCGCAACATATCTACTGCTGAATAACGACATAAGTAGTTCAGGGCCTTTCAATAAGCAGTCATAGAGTGACAACCAATGATGTATAAAACTATAGATACGTTGTCCGCACTCTAAAATGGCAACATGAAATGAAGCCAATTGGCCACATTGCGCTCAGTCACGCACCAACCTGTCGCGCGCGACGCTACGTTTGTTTTTAATTTATATCGTGTGTGAAAACGATAAAAATAAATTATATATTACATATTTCCCTATTATAATAATAATTATAATTATATATACGTAATATTACGTATTTCCCTTTCTTTACGCGTATAAGTAGTTATCTAGTATTTTCGCCGTTTTTAAGCGCCGAGATGTTTGTTGATAACGTGTCTATATATAATACGTCATTGGTGACAACCCATTTGTCTTAGCCGCTAATTTTCTATCGATGACTTCCATCTCAATACGCGCCTTCGCCTGGGCTGCTTCTAGTTCCAGTTTCTTTTTCTGCTAACTCCTTGCTAAATGATTCGGCTTGTATCGTGGTCTCTTCTGTACTATCATTTTCTGGTTATTACTGATGTCATGTCTGAGAATATTCGAGTAATTTACCTACTATGGGACCAATTTTAATTAATCTGCCTGCCAATCGGCGGGTCTTACCCGTCGATTGGCCGGCGTATTTTAGTAGCTTTTTTGATGAGCAAAGCAAACGTGACCTCCTTATATTGAGGGTCTTAATCAGTTTCTTACATCATCAAAAAAATAATGGAAATAATAGGTACACACACGGCTACATATTATCAAGCTATAAATTTCCAGTATAAGCTGCCCTTTCATTGTACGTAAATCCTATAAAATGCGAGATCAGCTTATACTGGAAATGTATAGCTTGATAAGTAGCCGTGTGTACCTACTTCAACTTATCTTGGCACTTTTACATTCTACTCTCCTTATACACACATCAAAACGCTGCATCTCTAAGACACATATTCATCTTTTTTTTTTTCCTGTGGCAACACTACAGCTAACAGCTGATTTGAATTTGTCCCTTTAATTTTAATTTTAATTATTAGATTTCTTTCGTAATAAGGCCTATTTCCAATTTATTCACTAGTTTATAGCGTAATTAAGTGTTTTCTGTGTAAAATTTAGCCTTTAACTGCAAATTGTGTGTTAAAATTTCATTGTGATTCGTTGACAGTTACCGGCTCAAGTGAATGTTGCATTTTCATCTCGATATCAGGTACAATACTATATATTTTACTTGGTAGTTGTTTGTGTACGTTCTATTATTTTGTTTATAAATCATTAGATCATTTTTATTACGGCTACAAGTTGATGCCAATGACCGTAAGAACGTAAACATAACCTTAAATAGTTTGGTGACAGAACTTCTTTCTTTACGATCTATTTAAATTTCATTTTCCATTCAACTAATCATACTCAATCCACTACTCTTTTCCAACCTCTTCTCTTTTTCTCTTTAATCATGATTATGACTCGTAGCGCGCGGGCTCGCCTAGAAGAGACCAAACTCACTCAGGCTTTGAGCGAATTAAAGGCGTCTCAGGAGCTCTGTGACCAACTGATTAGGGAAAAAGATGAAAATGAAATAGAGTTCCTTGGTGTCCTCGAAAGGAATAGCAAGTTAAAAACAGAAATGGCTCAGTTATATACTCAACACACTGATGCCATAGCAGCCCGGGATAGGCTCCAAGTTGTTGTGGACGGGTTCAGCCAATGTAGCAATGAATATGAACAAGCTCTTACTAACATATATTTATTACAACAGCAGCTACATGAGGCTCAAAGTCAGATTGAACATCTCGAGACTACAAATCTTAACATCACTGCCTCGTTGAATCAAAGTCTATTCAATGAATTGGTGCCTATAGCCCCATCTATGGTTTCTGCAATAAACCCCTCTTACACAATAGATTTAACTGGTGAAGATGACTCACAATCAAGTAAGAGGGTAGTTACTAGTAAAAATAAACTTAAAAAATACATAAAAATTAACAAATACATAGTTAAAACTAAGAAAATGGTCAAAAAACAAAAGTTCTTCATTAAAAATGTAAAACTTAATAGAGAAAGGTTACATCTACTGAAACAATTAGATATGTATTCATTAAACTTAGAAAAAAGTACTAGGAAATACCAAACTGACACGGATGACCTGCAGTATGAACTTGATCAACTACAGGAGAAACTTACTTCTATGACTATCAAATATACAGCCTCTGAAAACCAAATGAGGGAATATGTATTGGCGATGAATGATCTGGTAAGTTCACAAACTAACAACAACTGTGAACATTGTCAACCACCACCATTTGAACCCACACCGGACCATTCATTGACAATATGTGATACCACCATACTGCAGTCTAATGCCAGTTTGCCTTCATTGATTTCTAATTGTTTGCCTAAAATGAGTGTAAATAAAGAAATTGTATTATTTTGTGATGAAATTGGAAAGGATCTAGGCCACTTGTTGACAAATAATTATCCAGGACACTCAATAATTAACTACTGTATGCCTGGTTGTTCCTTATTTGACATAATGAAAAAAGTTATAAATTGCAAGTTTAATCAGGATAATATAATATTAATATTTGTTGGTAATAGGGGTAGTGTGAACAAAGGAGAATTAATCCAATATTATAGAACATTGAGTAACCTTAGTTTAAGAAAAATTGTGATGTTCACATTCCCATACTGCCAAAGTTTGCCACAGGAAGAAAACAATTATAGATTTGAAATTAATAGGACATTACATAATTTGACATACAATAATAATTTATTTCATTTAATTGACACTAACAATTATGTTGGTAATCACTTTTATTTGACAAAAGATAGATTTTTTATGGATAGGTACTATCTTTCAAAGTACTGTAAAAGACAGATAGCTGTGTCGCTATCATATTACTTTTCTATTACAGCCAAGAACTTGGCTAAACAAATTGCTTCTATTGAGCAATGCTCTGACATGTTATATTATTCAGCCAATAATTTGGTATCAAATATTGACATTAATCTTAATTTAAATTAGAAGTTAAGACAACAGAGGCAACCTCTAGCAATAATGTACATATTTGCAAAATAAAATCAAATATAAGTTTAAAATCAGTAAATAGTATTAACCTGGTGCATCAAAATATTCAAGGATTTATGAACAAAGATTTAGAAGTAGAATTATTTATGAATTTTAATAGTATTGATATTCTTTGTATAACAGAACATTGGCTTAAAAGCCACCAGTTCTTGTTCAATTTTAATAATCACCAGGTTGGTAGTTCGTTCAGCAGAGAAAATGCTATACATGGTGGCTCATTAATTTTAGTCAGTAACCAGCTTAAATTTAAAGACCGTAAGGATATTGTGAGCCTATCTGTTGAGCGGACAGTTGAGATAGCCTGTATAGAATTGGAGCAGTTTATTGTATTGAGTGTGTACAGACCCCCTTCAGGATTGTATGACTGCTTTGAAAAGGTAATGGATGTAGTGTTACACAGGATTTCTAACTCGAATAAGCCTATTATCACCTGTGGTGACTTTAATGTTAATTTATTAGAAAATTCAGGTTCTTGTAGTAAAATAATAAGTTTGTTTCAGTCTTACAATCTTGTTAACCTATTCTTGGAGCCAACAAGAATAACCACTACAAGTGCCACATGCCTAGATAATATTTATACAGATGTTATACCGAGCCACAAAGAAATTATAAATTTACTGGATTCAGACCATTGCGGGCAAAGGATTACTATTCCTTACCAAAACAACAAAGTGGCTAAAAAGGATATCACTGTTAACCCCAAAACTGCAAGTCGCTTGGAAGCTTTTAAAGTTAAACTCATTAATAAATTACCAGCTTTGTCTATTCATGGTGATCCTAATCAACTATATGATGATTTTTTTAATACATACTGTAAACAATTTAATTCTACATTTATTCCCAAGACTATCTCGATTAATAATAACGCATCTTTCAGTGATTGGGCTACCATTGGTATTCATAAAAGTAGAACACGGCTTTATGAGCTGTACAATGAAAGGGCGTATGTAAAGACGCCTGAATTTAATTTATATGTTAGAAATTATTCAAAATTATTTAAAAAAGTTTGTTGTTTGGCCAAGTCGCGTTATTTGAGTTTGAAGATTAAAAACAGTAGTAATATAATTAGGACGACTTGGAATATTATTAATAGTGAAACGGGAAGGTCTTGTAAGCGAGATACTGACTACAGCCTGTCTATTAACGACAATATAATAAAATCAGACTCACAAGTCGCTGCGGCCTTTGAAAATTTCTTTTCAGATATTCCCATTTCAACTACCAAATCCTTAAACTCATCACCTTCTGTTGCTGAGTCTTTGCTTAAGAAAAATGTTAACGTTTGCGATTCGGAATTTAATTTTGAACATATTACCTGTAGAGACATAATTAAAACCTTTCACACTTTAAATGTAAAAAAGACTGCAGATCTGTGGGGTAATTCTGTAGAAGTTGCTAAGTCTATTATTGACATTGTAGCCCCTACTTTAGCTGTTATCTTTAATAATTGTATCGACTGTGGGGAGTTTCCTGACCTAATGAAAAATAGTAAAATAATACCTTTGTTTAAATCAGGTAGTACATCAGACCCAACAAATTATAGACCTATTTCAGTACTACCTACATTTAGTAAAATTTTTGAGAAATTAATTTTAGAGCAATTGCAAAGATTTTTTAATAGACATAAATTATTACATAGCAAACAGTTCGGTTTTACAAGGGGTCGTTCAACTACTGATGCCGGTGTTGAACTCTTAGGACATATTTATGATGCATGGGAAGATAAATGCGATGCCTTGGGCATTTTTTGTGATTTATCCAAGGCATTCGATTGCGTT
Source organism: Eupsilia transversa (assembly GCA_914767815.1). Taxonomy (NCBI): domain Eukaryota; kingdom Metazoa; phylum Arthropoda; class Insecta; order Lepidoptera; family Noctuidae; genus Eupsilia; species Eupsilia transversa. The sequence continues at coordinate 4,933,475 of OU611893.1, read as the reverse complement.
CTTCATGAAACATTAATCAGGAAACTCCGCCACTACGGGATCCGGAACACCGCTCTGGAACTTCTTATTTCATACTTGAGTAATAGGATTCAAAGCGTTGACGTTAATGGTAAAAGATCTCCCGGATCTATAGTAACAATGGGAGTTCCACAGGGTTCAATTCTTGGTCCTTTCTTGTTTCTTATTTATATTAATGACTTGCCTTACCTCATAAAGGATCATGATATAGTGTTGTTTGCGGATGACACTTCACTTTTGTTTAAACTTAAACGTCAGCAGCTGGTTACTGACGATGTAAATAGCGCGATCTCAAAAGTAGTTCACTGGTTTAATGTTAACAATTTACTTCTCAATGAGAAAAAAACCAAATGCATTAAGTTTACGTTACCTCACGTTAGGCAGGTGAAAACGAATGTGTTGATGAAGGGCGAAGAATTGAATCCTGAAGATAGCACAGTATTCTTGGGCTTGACTTTGGATGCTAAGCTTCAGTGGGGCCCACATATAGATAAATTGTCAAAAAAGCTAAGCTCCGCAGCTTATGCTGTTAGAAAAATTCGTAATTTAACTGACATAGAGACAGCCCGTTTAGTGTACTTTAGCTATTTTCACAGTGTGATGTCGTACGGTATTCTGTTGTGGGGAAATGCCGCCGACATTCAAACTGTCTTTGTTTTGCAGAAAAGAGCTGTGCGATCAATTTATAAATTAAGTCCCAGACAGTCTCTTAGAGAGAAATTTAAGGAGATCAATGTAATGACTGTGCCTTCTCAATATATTTTTGAAAATCTTTTATATGCCCACAAAAATATTAAATTGTTTAAGAAATACAGTGATATTCATAATATAAATACTAGGAACAAACACAAATTTGTTGTACCTTCAACAAGGCTCAAGAAAATAGGTGGCTCGTTCAGATGTCAATGTATATGCTTTTATAATAAACTTCCAAGCCAAGTACAAGGCCTCAGCCTTAATAAATTCAAATCATTCATTAAACGTAAGTTGTGCCAGAAAGCGTTTTATACCGTAAAAGATTATATGGATGACAAAAAGGCTTGGGAGTGAGCTGCTCCAATTCATTTATTTTAATGTTTTTTTTACTGATTTTATTTTCTTTTATTAGAAACACAATGACAGCCATAATTACTTTATGAAGTATAATATTATTATTATTTTAATTTTTGTGAATGTGAGGACTATGTGGGTCAAATATATTTGCTCTCTTTCTCAGTTACTTTTATGATAGTCTGGCGGTTTGAGTCCTTTATGCGGCCTACCCAAATGTCCTTTCTTTGGTATTGTTCGTCTATTCGTTGAGCTCCTTAAGTGCTGAGTTGAGCTACACGATTACTGACAAATGCGTGCACTGACTGGACAGGTCCTCTCAAATCTGTATGGTTGTTTCTTCAAAAGGCCATTTCAGACACAAATCTACATGGTCCTCCAATGATCTGACCAAGATCATCTCTGGACTTTATATACATATTGACATGAACTTTTTTATATACAATGACATGAATATTTACTATGTAAAGTATTTTTTTTATTTTTTTTATTTTGTTTATTATTGTGAATGTGAAGACTATGTGGGTCATTGATTTTTTCTTTTTCTTTTCTTAGTTAGTTTTAACCATGGTCTGGCAGTTTGAGTACTATATGCGGCCTACCCAAATGTCCTTTCTTTGGTATTGTTCGTCGAATCGTTGAGCTCCTTGACTTCTGAGTTGAGCTGCACGATTACCGACAAATGCGTGCACTGACTGGACAGGTCCACTCAATCTGTGTGGTTCTTTCCTCAAAAGACCATTTCAGACACGAATCTACATATTCTTCACATGATCTGACCAAGATTATGTCTGGACTTTAAAAGAGACTGTGACCTCTGAGTTTGTTTCGGCCTTTCTTCTCAGAGTAGTCAGATAGGAAACGCCGACCTCATCTAGTTTTAAAACATAATTATGATTGACGTGTAAAAGTGTTTGTATGAACCTACTTACAGAAAATAAATCATTTATCATTTATCATTTATCATCACCCTTAAAATCCCTTCTAATCCATAAATAATATCTCACCCAGCTAAGATTAAAACCTAATTACATAACAATGCAACAGTACATAGCGAAGATCATACAAACTTTAAGAAAGCCGCCGTGTTTCAGTTTTACAACACCCAGAGCCCTGACATAGAGTAAAAAACATATAGATGTCACAGTCCTCCGAACGCCTACACTCCACTACTCTGGTAGATGATTAAGTAATTTAGGAAATTAGAAAAAGCCAATGTGTGATGACATGGTGACTTTCACCAATGAAACTGAACGCAATCAGCACATAAACCCCGTGTCATTATTTTATTGAATATACTGACAGGTCTTGAACGCGGTTTAATCGCGTTCAATTTCATTGGTGAAATTCGCACTTAAACTTTATGTGCATATATTTACGGTACTGTATGTAGGTTAGCTTAAAGTTTCGCTTCTATACGGTCCTCTCACTCTATGGCCAAAAGTACAAAGTTTAGGAGCATCTCGGGAGTTCAACAATTAAACCGGCAAACTTATTCTCTTTAATACCGTGTCTGCAAATTATACAGTTTAATCTTACTGCTTAGCGAAACTTTACACTATGGAGTTTGTGGCGGCTTTGGTGAAATCATTTTGTTTGTATAATTTATTTGTGTGAATGCTTGGGTGGAAGTTATATGCTAAAGATAATTTAATTTTAAGAGATAGGCTCTTCACTGTATGGAGATCTGGAAAGGGATTATCTACGGTGTCCGGATGGTGGTCCGTAAAGATGGTGGTCAAGTGTTAAAACAGGCCATAATGCCGTAGCAGTAAGCTGTTCACCTGTAATTATTCCAGTGGAGTTCCTGTTTTCATATATTAAGTTAAGGACGTAATTATTTTATTGAACCTTCTTCACTGCGTTATTTCAGTTTCTGTGCTTTGTTTTCCTTTAATTTATCGAAGAAGGAAATCACATTTCCACAACTTTTTCGCGCAACTGTCTCCGCGCAAGTGGATTTGCGCAAGTTTCTTTCGCGCAAGTGGATTCGCGCAAGTGTCCTTCGCCCAGGTGTCTTACACGCAAATGTCCATTCGCGCAAAAGTGTCTTTACGCAAAAGTACATTCGCGGAAATGTCTTGTCGCGTAAGTGGGCTCGCGCAAGTTTCTTTCTCGGAAATGTCCTACGCTCAAGTGTCCCAGATCCAAATAATCTTGCAGCAAACAGTACAGATAACAATTCGCACATTCAATAAACGTTTCCTTTAAACATAATTAATTTTCTCCCTGCATTGTTTGTGCACGTGCTCCTTTTCTTTTTTCCCCTGGCAATGATCAAAGGAGTCCGAAAATGAGGTTTCTACGGTAAACCGGTGATCGTTTCGTTTTATCTCAGCCAAGAAATAGATAAGCCAGAAGGCCGGGTTCTAACAATGAGCGAAAACTGACGGACGCACACAGAAGCGTCACGAAAAGTCGCGCAAATGCTAGTCTTGAGTGCGCTTGCACTTGCTGTAGTATGTACCAAAAGTATCTAATGAAAATGTAAACAAATGATTCAGAAAACATAGTGCGGCTTCCAATTTGAGTGCTTTGATTTGATTATTTGAATACTTAAAACCGAAATTTACAACAATACAACAATTTTACAAATTTTTTATAACCATGAAGAAGTTTTTCATTAATTTCATAACCACCATTTTTATCGATGACTTTTTATTTACAATTTAATTAAATTTTACAAACAATAGTTTTTGGAAAAAGTGGTGAAATGTAAAGTTGGAACCTTCTAAATGCGGAAGAACGTGTTACTAATTCCCTTTAGAGAGCGATTACGTAAGAATTTAAACTGAACAGGGTTTGTTTACACTTTCATAGAATACTTTTGTAACAGATCATACGTGAAACGTGTCTATGCGTGCGCTGTCGTCCGTTGTATGGACCCGACCTTCTGTACTTTATGTCTCTGCTTTCGGGGAACGAATTATGTTCACAATTTAATCTTTAAATGCTCGGTACAGTCTACGGATAGTTCGCGTCTAGTTTTGTCTGATAATTTTCAACGAGATATATTTGTCTTTCCTTTGACTACGGGTTTTAAGTGAATAATGCTTATTTTTATTTGCCTTTTTTAAGTTGTTTGAGGATGGTAGAGATAGGGGTGCTCGCTTTGTGGAAACTTGCGGGCACACGATGGAGGAGGTTTCTTCGCTTTTAAAATATTGCAAATAAATTATTAATTCACCAAATATCTCGGTACACTCGCATATAAGTATATTTTCTTTTACTAAACCGAATTTTTTTGATGTTACCAAATAATACTTGTCGAGGTTACGTTAGTACACCATTTTGACCTTATTAACATCCCTCTACATAAACAGGGTGTAAGGGACAGCCCTCCGCAGAATGATGGGGTGAATTCCGTATATCATACTAAGATGACCGGTACATTAAATTATTTCAGGAACGTTATGGGAATTCAATAAACCTGATTTGTTGAATTACCTTACACGCAATATATCGTTACCGTGACAAAACGCACGTAGCGAACGGCAGCGCACGTAGAGTATTTCAACATCATTTGCTGTTTATTTTTTATTTTAGCTGTTTCATTTACATAAATTGAGTGCTGCGTACAGATAATGTAATTTTGTAAGAGAAAAAACCTCAAAAAAGTATACAATTTTCCTGAGATTTTTTCCGGTGGAGTATGATTCAGAATAAGGAGCTGAATGCATCCTGTAAGTTTGCGGAGGGCTATCCCTTACACCCTGTATGTAATATGGCGAAAAAATATATAGCGCGTTGTTATTTTTTTTATCATTGTAAAAGAATATTTTTCAGACCTCCATTTCGAAATTTATGCTATACTGCACTACGTGCATTTTTATATTGATATCGGGGAAAAAATCTAGTGTACACTGGGTACACTGAAAACTGTAAAAAGTGTAGGTGCCTACACAAAAGCAAAAGCTTTTAATGATCACAGTTTGGTTTAGTTTTATTTTACACAGGACACAGACATTTCCATAACATTTTCGAAGCATATACAGGGTGTCTTTTGGGTGGAATTTTATGAACTGTTCAGAATATCCCAGCTTTTAATTTTTTAATGATAGGTGGACCCCTTCGCTTTACCTCATTTGCCTTTGGACCACTACGTTTGAGACACTCTGTAGAGAGAACTACCATTGTGCAAATGGCATGCAACTAATTATCAATCTGCCTAGCCTTTTCCCAACTATGTTGGGGTCGGCTTCATGGCTTACTGGATGCATCTGAATACCAGTATTTTATATGGAGCCACTGCCTATCTGACCTCCACAACCCAGTAACTGGGTAATACGACACTCCTTGGTAAGACTGGTTGTCAGACTTTCGGGCTTCTGACTACCCGTAATGACTGTCAAAGAGACACGAATGACAGCCGGGACCAACGGCTTAATGTGCTTTCCGAGGCACGGAGGAGTCTCGATATGTAAAGATGGTCACCCATCGACGGAACAACCCCGGAAAACGTAGCTTAAGCTGATGGATCTTGCGACTGATCCTGATGGACTCGTGCGGGTGTTATTACTTAGCCACGAGCTCCTCAAATGAGTATACAAATGAGTATAATTTTCAAAATATGACAGCACAAATATAGGTACACACATCAATCCATGCCCAATAACTATGGAATGAATTGTCTGATCTGTGAAATCTTGAAAATAAACTTTTACTGCCCCCAGATTGGCGCAAGGGTGTAAAGGTCACTCATTCTCTATATAAAATGGAGAATCCTCCGACCAGCTATCTAATTGCGTAACACATTTTGGTAAACGATTAAGACTAATCTGTTTCATTTTAACAGTTCAAAAACAGTCATTGCATTATTTACGTTGTTCAGCAGATTTTTTTTCGAACTTATGAAGCTATGGATTCGCAATCTGTTTCAAAACGATTCACATTGTGATATATCGTGTATTACACAATTAGGGTGCAGACGGGTGTCGTGTCTAGCGGGCAACTGCCCAACGATTGATATATTATGGTGTTCGCGCGGTAAACTTTGCTTGCGGTTAGCTCGCATGTGGCGATGTTTATACCGCCACAACATCATTGGACATACAATGAGTCACACAATACACACCCACATTTAAAAAGAAACTCTTTCTTTCACTCCTACCTCCTAAAATGTAGTAAACCCTTCCCCCACCATTGTCGTAAACAGTTGTCATGGCAACAGTCCCGTTCATATTTTATTCATATAGTGTGTTTGACCCGGGCGTTTTTACACAAAAGGCAATTCATTTCCTGACGTATTTGTCTACTATAGTAAGGAAAAAGTGTATAGTGTATATATATAATGTCGCAGCCTTATCGTATAACACACCGTATTACAAATAGGCGAGCCCAATTGAAAAACGTCGCTGTTTTGAAATGCGGCTACCTTTCGTCTGCCGGGTCGTGGTGGCGATACATTCTACAAAGCGGCGTTCAACGTTTAGCACTATTGTCAACAAGAAGCAATGTAGGGTGACTATAAATATTATGAACAACAGATCCAAAAAAAATATTTACTTTTGAAAGAGAATAAATCCTTATTCTCTTTCAAAAAAGTATTTACTTTTGAAAGATCGAGCGAAGCGAGCTCGGGACTCGGGGCACCCCGACTCGGACAGGTTAGGTTAGAAGGGGAAGGCGGGGTCTGGTTTACATAAACCCTCCTTCTTCCCATGGGGGTAAGCAGAAACTACAGAACGCCACCTGCTACGATCTTTACATACTTCTTTTGCCTCGTTTACACACACGCCGGTTGCAACTACTACGCGCCTGACCTATACCTTTACTGTATACTCCTCCCATTTTCGTTTCGTGAGTGCCTGATGAAAAGATAGATAAAGCAAGTACCAGGTAGGAATCTAACATCGCAAACTGTATGTTCACAACGTCGTCGATAGGTAAAACCAATCAATACAATCTATAGGGATTGAATAATTATATCATAAATTTATTACCGTAGTACCTATAAATGCATTTAATCGGCAGTAGAGCTCAGATAGGTAGCCGCTCCATGTAAAATACTGGTATTCAGCTGCATCCGGTTAGACTGGAAACCGACCCCAACATATGTATTTGGGAAAAGGCTAGGCAGAGTGATTGTCATCGACAGATTGAACTCATAGATGCTTGCCGATGAAAGTACCTATTCTGTAAAAATTCGCCGTGGAAATGTCAGCTCACCTCACCTAAGTTTTCACGGTGAGATTTTTACAGAATAGACCGGTTTTTAGCATAATTTGTCATGCGTAATTTCAGCCTGAAACGAGCAACTCTAACGCCACCTTTAACCCTTACACGTAATTGAGACCGTTAAACCTGAGATAGCAATACGACGATCCTTGAAGTATTACCATAAAATATTTACGGTAAAAAGATAGCCCGTAGCCACGTAAACCGAAATAAGCGAAACATTTTAGTGGTTTACATCCCGGTACGCAAATAACTCGTATTTTACGATTCTTAGTGCACGCATCTCGAATTCTAATATGGCGGGCTTTCGACAAAATGGCGGTGTGCGTATGACAGTGTTGATGTGTCAAGATTTGCGCACGAGTAGCTTCAAGTGGATTGAGAAAGATTTTTTCAGTATGTGGACACGCATGAGTGGGGATGAATCTGATCAGGGGTTTTCCGGGATATTTTCAAGCGTTTGTGACGTGGGTTGAATAAGTTGTTAAGTCGAATTTTGTTGAACAATATTATGATAGTAGTTATCGGTGAAATCGACATTGTATGATTTAAGGATATATTTCAGTTTGTTTTAATTTTGTGTTACGTCTTTGTAATGATTTCCTCGTTGGTCTATTGGTTTAAAGCGCAACTGTGGAGCGTGAAGTCCTGGGTTTGATTTCTAGTTCGGGAAAAGTGTTATTCGGTTTTCCATACAGCAGCCCGGAGTCTGAACCCAGTTGATGGCGATATGCTCGACTTCAATGACATGGTACTTAAACATGACTAGCTTAATATGGGTGTAGGTGCTATAGGAACGCATAATGTAGTTATTATCAAGCATACTTGTATAATCAGCCTTTAATGTTCTCACTGCTGGCACACAAGCCTCCTCTCTTCAAGAAGGAGAGAGCTATAACCAACCCAACTGGCCCAATACGGGTTGGTAGATGTCACATGTCTTAGATTTTTTGGTTCTAGGACATGCCGGTTTCCTTACGATGTATTCCTTCACCGTTTTGAGAGCAGTGGTGATGAAATTGTTTACACTAAATAAAGAAGCTGCCTGGGTTTGAACCCACGACCTACAACTTGTAAGTTACCACTGGACCACCACTGTTCTCTCTGATAATCAAGACTAACCAAAGGCCTAGAATCACCTTTAAGCAATATCTAATGTCGAATATGGAATCAATCAATTTGCCTAGTCTTTCCAGTCTAACCGGATGCAGCTGAATACCAGTATTTTACATGGAGCGACAGCCTATCTGACCTCCACAACCCAGTAACTGGGTAATAATACGATACTCCTTGGTAAGACTATTTGTCAGACTTTCGGGCTTCTGACGACCGTAACGACTATCAAAGATCAAACTCAAACTCAAAGTATTTATTTCAATCAAACCATTTACAGGCACTTTTGAATAGTCAAGGAGGCGGTCAGTCAGAAAATATGAAGCTAGTTGCCCATTCCAAAGCGTAGTAGGTACCTATGGAAAAGAACAGGCAAAAAACTCCACGGAAACTATTTTAAATAAAAAAATTGGTTACGTCATTCATGTTGAAATTATACATGTGAGAACAATGTAGAAACACGTGCATGATAAAAGCATCCGTAGAATAAAAAAAAAGAACTCATAAATTAAATATAAGCCATAGCAGCTAAGAGATGACCAGCCCCAACTGACGGCGCCCGTTCACGAACATGACGTATGGATTAGCACCATTCAGTTCAACCACTTTGAAGGGAGCTAACATTCTGAAAGGATCCACGAATGACAACCAAGACCAACGACTTAACGTGCTTTCCGGGGCACGGAGGAGTCTCGGTATTTAAAGATGATCACCCATCCACGGACCAACCCGGGCAAGCGTAGCTTAACCTGATGGATCGAACCGTGCGGCGGCTGTTATAACTTAGCCACGTGCTTCTGAATGAACAATCAATGACCATTAAATAAATTGTTCATAAAACAGGAAACCGTAGGTAACCAAAAAAAATAAAATCACCAATCCACTCAAACAAAACACGCAATACTTCCCCATCAAATTGAAATGAAATGAAATGACAGTGGCGAAGGATCGGCCATTGTGTGAACGCTATCGAGAACAAGGTACATATAGTAAGAATTTATAGAAGGGACACTCACGCTCTGAACGCGTTATTACAGTTTTGAGGTGTTAAAAAATCAACACAAACAAGATGTACAGTTCTACAAGAAACTTCTAGCGCTTGAATGACATTGGAATAGTACCGAAAATTTCATTTTTCAATATTGGCAATAGAAATCCGCTGGATACCAGAAGCACAGGACCGGTCGATGTGACGACCTAGTGAAGGCCGCAGGAATCCGCTGGTTGCGAGAAGTACAGGAGCGGTCGATGTGACGACCTAGTGAATGCCGCAGGAATCCGCTGGTTGCGAGAAGTACAGGAGCGGTCGATGTGACGACCTATTGAAGGCCGCAGGAATCCGCTGGTTGCGAGAAGCACATGACCGGTCGATGTGACGACCTAGAGAAGGCCGCAGAAATCCGCTGGATACGAGAAGCACATGACCGGTCGATATAGCGACGCTCGGAGAAGGCATGTCCAGCAGTTGATGTCTTTCGGCTGAAATGGTGATGCTGACTATACCTACGTGAGTTTCGTTTCTATATAGATTTCTTACTCTATGGCCAGGGTCAACAAGCCAGAGTGCCCGTCAAGAGGATAGCGCGGGGATAGCGGTAGTGGATAGCAATATACACTGACACACTAGTGTCTCCCCACTAAGTGGATAAGCGAGAGATTCTGTGTATTTTTGACAAAGAAACTTAGTGGTTTCGGTATACGATATGAAATTCTAGTTAGCGAGTTATGCAGTTGTGACATGGTTTAGAGAGAAAAATGATAAGTAATTCCTTTGTTTAAGAAACTGCACAAATGATATTTCGTTTACAAATATATTAGTTAAGTAGTGAACAAGCTTCACGTTAGCTGTTAAATAGCGTGTAGTGTTTTTCTTAAGAAAGGATTAACCAGAGGTAATGCTTTAATTAATTTGACGTCCATTTGTTGAAAAATTACCTGTATTCTTGTTCACCTCCTGTTAGTTTGAATTTTGCACCAGCTAATGGAAATTTACTTTAGAATAATGATAGCTAAGTTTGAAAAGTACAACACCGCTTTGTTCATCGACATCTCTTCTTTACCGATCGCTTTCATAGAGCAGATTGATACCGAAAATATTCCTCCTCTGATACTAAAACCTCTTTTCACAGCCCACAATTCAACGAAACTACTCTAAAAGCTCATCTGTCGGTCTTAAAGATTCTAAATAGCTTTGTAACGATCGAATCTCCACCCATCTCTGAATCTCAGCGTCTAGCACTCGGCGTGGCAACACGTCGTGTTCGGGTTCGCGACAAGTCAATCGTCATCCCGAAGATTTCCCGTCGATTTCTTACAGGGTTTTTTTATGATTCTTTAGGAATAGTTAAGCGGAACAAATTACTGAATATATCTACGTCTATTGTATTTTTTTACGGTCAAAACCCGCCAATACTGAGCCGTTTGAAAACTATTCCTACCAATAGATAGTCATACAAACGATGCAGTGGAACTTCCACTAAATTGCTTTATTGTCCAAAAGTCAGGCACTGTGAAAATAACAGTTGGTGGTTAGCGGTGAAGTTATATTGCTGGGTAGATACGGGTGGGGAGGATGGCGAGCAGGTTCGGTTACCTAAACTACGAACATGACGTCAAAGATCTGGCTGAGTGATTCGCTACTGAGCTAAGTAGCTACAGACTTCTTGGTTCCCGCTTGGTACGCATTTGATTGGCCTACAGATGGTTGTTGGTGTTTATTTTGTATGATGACATAAAACATAACATCACGCCTGTAATCCCCGAAGGGTTAAGCAGAGGTACACATATAGTACACCCAAATTTCGCCAGTTATATTCAAGTCCCATGTAATAGGGCACCAACCGGGCACCAAAAGCCAAACTGGGCTGCTACTGAGAAATTCCTGATGGAAAAAGCCCACCAATAACACTTTGCCCGACTTGGTAATCGAACCCGGAATCTCATACTCAGCAGTAGCGCGTGTATTCATATATTTTACTGTCGCGGTTACCTTACAGATGCTTTAACTAAAGAAATAGAGAACATGAAGTACCTATTGTAAAAGTAAAATTGTTAAACAAATTAGACCACCAGAATAGACAAACTGACAGATTTTGATTGTTTATCTGTCATTTTGTATATTCTTCCGTCGACAAAACCCGTTTCTATGGTTGTCATGTTATGAGTGCTGCTTTTTACGCTGGTAGTTTTAATATTGTACTAGTCATTTGTATCGTCAGTGTGTAGTTTTCATAGACACACGGACACACCGCAATGAATTCGGAGCGATCGCTGCAATCGGACTGATATTAACGGTCTGTTCCTACATCTGTTACATTTACTAGATTTCTCTTCAATTTTCTCGCTGTTAGTGATAGTCTATTTGTGAGGATTGGTTTTCCATTTGCTAATGAATGAAAAGAATATAAAATGATCACTTTATTCAAAGGATGACATACACGTAAGGTATAACTGAAATCCTCGCGAAAAAAGATCAGCTTTTCTCTACATGATATATTGTCAAGTGAAAGTAACTTCTGTGAAGAAAATAAAACAATTGATATTATTAACATTTTCACTATTTCAGGGTTATTTGTTTCTCCGCAGGGTTGGGCAGAGGTTTACATTACAGGTATAGTACACCCACATTTCGCAAGTTATGTTTAAGTCCCATATAATAGGGGGCGAGCCTATTGCCATCAACCGGGCCCAAATCCAGACTGCGGGCTGCTACTGAGGGTTTCCAGATAGAAAATCCCAATAACACTTTGCTCAACCTGGGAATCGATCCCAGGACCTCATGCTCAGCAGCAGTAGCTCTTCCGACCACTAGACCAACGAAGCAGTCGAGGTATTTTTGAAATACCTTCTAAAGTTTTCAAACTTAACATTCTATACATAAATTGGAGATGGAATGTGAATTAGCATAACATTTATAACAAACTAATAAAAAGCGTAAAAATGTTTTTACAACTTGGAAAGCATAGTGACACAATACAAGCGGTTATATCGGATCACTCAGCAAAAAATCAACTTAGTACTGGAGAACACAAACAAGCTTTCAGCAATAAATCCGTACTCCTATTGACGATAAAAAATATTTTCCCAACAACTTTTTTTCTCAGAATATAAAAGGCATTTGTTCTAAAAAAAAAGATTCCGAAGCAACACTTGAATGAAAGCCTTCTCAGCCATATTATTGCCATTTTCTTCTATAGTTAGCTAAAAGGTTCCAACACAATAGTCTCTCTGCAATAGTCTCTCTATGGCAGTCTCTCTACCAACATTATCCTCTTCAAATAAGTATTGTGATATTCTGCAGAGAAGGGACGCTAGGACTACTCAGCTGTAAAGCGGCTGAAAGCAGCTTTGTTTACAATTTCATAGGAAGTTTTATTGACTTATTTGTGTTTGTGTTTTGAGATTGAATAACCCTTTGTTGTAGGACGATAAGAGTTTTATTTATAGGTTCTCTTTCAATGGACTGGGTTTGATATACTGAGCTCAGGAAGTTTAAAATTTTAGACGAGTTTTATTTACGAGTGTTCCTTAAAAATCAAGGTAAGGGTTAAAGTAAGGTAAAATCAAAGGTAAAGTTGTCCATAGAAATCAAAGGTAAAGTTATCGATAGAAATCATAGGTAAAGTTATCGATAGAAATCAAAGGTAAAGTTATCGATAGAAATCACAGGTAAAGTTATCGATAGAAATCAAAGGTAAAGTTATCGATAGAAATCAAAGGTAAAGTTATCCATATAAATCAAAGGTAAAGTTATCGATAGAAATCAAAGGTAAAGTCATCCATAGAAATCAAAGGTAAAGTCATCCATAGAAATCAAAGGTAAAGTTATCCATAGAAAGTTGATGTAGAAAATAAACGGTAAGGTATAATAAGTACACAATTTTGAAACGATGACTCCCAAATCGTCATTTTCTTCTCAAACCAATGCTCTAAATTCGCACGACCTCATGGCGGAATTCGAATCCAATTAAATCGAGGTTTTGGATACTGAGTGCCTCATCTAGAGGCTAAAAGCCCCCAAGTTTTTGATAGCAGTGCTAACCACCAGCGGCCAAAGATTTTTTGCTCTCTTTAAGAAGCTTGTCTGTCCTCATCACAGGTGACTTCTACTTAAAATTCTAACAACAATATCCTACTATATTATAGCAGCTTTCTTTAGCAGCGGTAGCAGCCCGGAGTCTGGATGTGTGCCGGGTTGATGGCAATAGGCTCACCCCCTATTACATGGGACTTAAACATGGGTGTAGTTTAGGTACACCCCTGCCCTTTGGAGATTACAGGCGTGATGTTATGTTACTTTCTTTATAAACGTTAATCAAACAAATCCTGAAATCTTTTCCGCGTTCTTTACATAATAATTCTGCGCTATAAAACAGTGTTTAAACCAAGTTATTTATATTCTCAAAGCGCAGACTCTGCATAATTCCAATGTATTCTGGTTTGTGCTAGACTAACTTCTAGGGTTAAGCGGATTTGCTTCGGTGACAGCCTCCTAAATGTGTTTCATGTTTGAATTTCCGGACTGAGGTGGAAGGAGCGACTGACGTGGAATTGTGGATTTCGCCTTTTATTGATGTTTTGTTGTTTATTTATTTTTAAGAAAACACTACTACTCCTTCTATATAATATACATATATTAATTTTTAAAATTATGTGGTAAATGTTTAATCTTAAACATTTAAAAAAGGCTTTGTTATATAAGCTAAAAAATAAATAAAAATTAAATTAAACAATCATGATTCTGGAAGATTTTCGTGATGCGTGGATTATTAAAATACTGTCAAATATTAGCGAAAATCAACGTACAAAGTGTTGACTTAATGACACCCTAAAAAAAGAAAGTTCGAAAGTAACATGTGCGGTCGGGGGACCCCGTCAGCGAAGTTTCTTCTCACATTTCTTTGTTTTTAAAACAAAAAAGAAAATTCGCAGCCGCCATCTTGGATTTACATTTTGAACTCACTATCGACTTTAGGACCCTTGAAAACCATGAAAATGACGCTCCTGATGAAAATTTATAAAATTTTGCCGCTAGCTTGGATTTTAATTTTGACGAAATTCACACTTTTTCTCTTTCTCTTTCTGCCTCTTTTTTTTTTATATAACGCTTTTTAGTTACGTGACAATTTCTACCAGTTTACTCCTACCGCAAACCGCGTTAAACAACTTCGTTCGAATAAACATCCTTGGTACATTTTTCAGAATCCATACTTTATAAAACCAGTCACACGATACGTCACCGTTAATGAAAGCCATAATTTAGACCAGTATTCAACCGCCATGTCGGATGGAATCAATTAAAATTCCCGCTGGTTTGTGCGTCCCTGCTCTAATACGTCACAGAAGATAGCGGTGATGTGTTTGTGTTAGTCACTAGATGCGCAGAAGTTCAGGTCTATCCGAGATTGATAGAAAGACATCATTTAGGTAGGGGTCTTGCACTTATCTAGGGATGCAGAAAAGGAATTTACGGCCTTTTTCCCGTCATGCAGATTTGTGTCCGAGTCTGGCCCGTATGTGCGCTGCCCGCATTCTATCGTTTCGTGCGTATTTTTCCTGTCATGCATGCCACCCGCACGCGGGTCGCGGGGAGTTTGCGGGTACATCACAGCCGCCAAGCCCACGCATGCGGATGAGGCAGGAAAAAAGTCCTACATTCATTTTCTTCAGCCCTAGTTACCTACGTAGGTCGTGTTAAAAATTAAAACGAAGTTATATTCGTGGTCTTGGTGGCTCGAAGTTTTTGAACCATTTCTTGAGCATCAGCTTGCAGCTTTAAAACTTTTTTGATGTCAGTACGTGTTCAGGAAAAGTGGGTTACTCTCCAATTACTTGTCAACAACGGTGTTTTCGGAACAATCAGAAAATGTTGAACGCCATTTCACGGTGAGAAGGTTACAGAATAGCACTGCTGCAGTGCTATTCTGTAACCATCTCACCGTGAAAACGTAGGTGAAGTGAGCTGTCATTCCATATGATGCAAGGAATTGACACTATTGGCAGCTCACTTCACGCTCACTTCACTAAAGTTTTCACGGTGAGATTTTAACAGAATAGTCCGGCTGCCTCGATTTAACCGAGTCTTCTATTTTTTTTTAAATGGCCGTGAGACTTCGGCATCTTTTTTGCCTCTTGTCACTTCCCACAGGTCGGTTGTCCCACGGAGTACGGAAATGGTGCGGTGTGCATCGGAAGCGCTTTTGCGTTGCGTTTGTGGCGACGTCTATGCGCTTACGCCGCTTCCGGTAGGTAACCAGTTATTTGTTCACCGGATGTTACGTTTATTAATAGGGGTGAATTTGGGATTTGTCAATTTGTGGGTTAGTTTAATTTGTGAGGAGAAGGATAGTGATTTAGTTATGTTAAGTTATTGTAATTACTTTCTATGCTTTATGTTGGGCATCATACATTTAGGCTAATTAATTTAAAAAAATCAAGTGAAGCTACTTTCACATAGGCATACATCGCTACTTATCTTCTTGGAATAGTCTACTTTTCTTTCATTTTGGTCTACAGAACCCGAGAACCGCTTAGCAAAGGTTTGGCTACTATAGCTCAGAATAGTATTTTATTAGTGGTAGTGGACCACGGATATCGAAGGATCCGGATCTGTAGTAGACAGTGGTTCTTATATAAATCTCGTCCAGGTAGTGTTCTAGTTTAAAGATTGCTAAAATATAATAGATATAGATATATTTAGTATTGAATAAGCCTGTATGAACAGCTGCAGGTCTGGTGCAGCGGGAAGCGGACATAGTTATAGGTTCTGAAATTAGATTTATTTTTGTTACCAACATAGTCTTATAAGTGTTACTAACAACAATATGAATCATTTGAGTTCGATTTAAATGAATTACAAAAAAAAATAGTTCGAACAAAATCCAAGTTTTGTGTTCGATCTCCGAGTCGAGCAATTAGGTTTTCCTTCAGGTAATTCTCAGCCCATGCCTCGCCGTCTTTAAAATTGGACTTTTAACATAACTGGCGAAATATGAGACAGCAAAAAAAAAAACAGACGCCATTTTTGCGAAAACCAGACATCACACCAACAGAATCCCAATTACAAAATCATCTCGATTTTCCTACAGCATCAACGCGACTCGCAAACGAAGTTATAACAGAATCGATTGATGCACTCGTCTCGATTCCAACTAGTGATGGACGAAATCGATTCCGCCCGGATGGTCACTCGGATGGTATGACAATAGAGAATTGCTCATATCTCTCTGAATAATGGATGTTGTACAAGAAAACTGCTTTTGTTCGAAGTAACTGGGATTGGTTGTTGCTAGTCATTTACGTAGTCTTTGTTTGAGAGTTTTTGAAAGAGATTGTGATGTTTGGATGTTGTTGGCGGGAATCAATATGAGTTTTGGGTCATAATTTTTTCTATTTACCATATTTCTAAGAAGACAAGGTTGCAGAAGACAAAATGGGTCACATTTTTTATAATATCAAGCCTGTATTCCTCGAAAGATTAGGACATGCTGCGCACACTCTAAATGTTATGCTACGCTAAAGTATCGGTTTATAATCTTATAAGCTAAATGTCGACAAGGTGCGTAAAGTAGTAATCTCACATGTTATATTCCACTTAATTTTAATTAAATGAATCCAATCTAGTCTCAATTAAAGGACTGAGTCTGAATCTTGGAAACGACTGGTTTATTCACAAAACATTGACGCTTAATCTATGGCAATATACACTAGTATTATAAAGTAACCCACTCAAACTCAAACTCAAAGCAATTATTTCAAATAAACCAATCACAGGCACTTTTGAATTGTCAAGGGGTCGGTCACTCAGAAAGTTGAAGTTAGTTGCCCATTCCAAAGCGTAGTAGGTTCCTATGGAGAAGAACGGGCAAGAAACTCCACGGACATTCTTTTAAATCAAAATATATGTTACAAAATATTTGTTACGTCATTCATGTTGAAATTATACATGTGTATAATAAAGTTACTTACCTTCATACCAAATATTTGTTGCACTGTCAATTGCGATTGACCAATCAGACAAATTGACTGAATAGTTGAGTTTTAGAGGTATGAGGAACAGGGTGTAAAGTTCACTCATCCTCTATAGAAAAGGGAGGATCCTCCGACCAGACGTGTTATGTGTCTGGCGGGCAATTGATGCGTAGTTCGCATGTGGCGATGGAGATGCCGCCACAATTTAAACTCAACTGCAAACCTCCTGAACCTCCTGAACTCAATTGATTAAAATCTCTTTCGCGTTTTATTTTTATATGTAGGTTTTATAGTCTGTTCCAAAAGTAATGGTAGAAATGTAACCAAATGGATCTGAAAACGTACCTGTGAGAGCTTTGATTTCAATATTTGAATATTGAATGAATAAAATTTGTATTAAAAACGTGAAATTCAAATTATATAGCGCCATATATATGTTTTTCATTTGACAATATGGTTAATTTTAGAACCACAATTTTCGTCGATGATTTCTCAATTATATTACATTCAAACATTAATTGTGGAAGAAAGTACCTAGTGACATAAACAGTTGAAAGTTTCTAAATACTCATATTCATTTATTGCGGTCAATAATGTGTAAAAGATGTTAAATATGCTTACCCATAGCTAGGTACAAATTACCCTTAATTTTTTTTAAACTATGTATTATCAACTAAATTAAAACAATTCAGGTAAAGTATTCAAATTTAAAATTTTACTATCTTTTTAAATTGTATTTTTAGAGTCCTGTCGCGCCTGTCTGCACGAGGCTTAACGAGAGAGATTGACGTGAGTATGAATACAAATCAAATTACCCTAAAACAATATATTTAGAAGGTCAAAATTCTGACAAAGACTTGGCTAACTCGTGGAGAGTTTGTAGCTAAGTTAAATAAGTTAGAATTATGTATTACATAACATATTGGGAACTTCTGAATAAATCATAAACAAATCGGGTTAGGGAATAACTTTAAACAGTTCTGCATATATCGATTAGGTTATTCTATTGTAACTTTGTGAATCGTCTGTGACTAGGAATTAAAAATACAGGAATAGTAAAAACGACCTGAGGTTTAATCGAAGGGGCCTGGGGGCCACAATAATATTATTTCTAGGCAGCATTCACTTAGTTGTAATAATTCTTTATCAAATGATGTTACCCGCGCCGGCACCAGTCGGGAGTTGCGGAAGCATCGTACGTTCCTGCGACCCCTGGTGTAGGTGTGAGATGGAACACCGGGGTGGTTTTTAGGGCCGAAACTACGTTAAGCGGACGCCCGCGCGGTTCTATACAATAGTGCTCCGCGCGGGTCACCTGCAGCAGCACTTTTGTATATAAACCGCGCGGGCGTCCGCTTAACGCAGTTTCGGCCCTAAGTCAGACAGACCCTTTTGCCCCCAGGGTGGAGGTCATCCAAGTGGATTTTCCTCCCCGAAAAAAAAAAAGTCTATTTACAGCAGCTCATGTGCTTCTAAACTGCCCGGTGGTCGCCACAAACCCCTTCGTGAGATTGTCAGGAACCAAAGCGTTGCTGGTCTTCCTTGAGGAGGATTGATGGAATAATAGATGGGTATATCTATTATTCCATCAATCTCAGCTCCTCAAGGAAGCCGTTACGCACCAGCCCGTATTATTCTATCCATTCCCTATGATTCTATCCATTCCCTATCCATTATCATTGAATCCAAGTTTCCCTTCAGTAATTTCCTCACGTCTCGATTCCATTACAATAGTATCGGATCCAAGCAGAAACTTCTCACTACCTTAGCTCCTCAAATTCTGATCCAGTTATCATTCGTCTGATAAGTTGGATCGTCTGTGTATTCAGTTATAGGTACTGATAAAATGATTAACATGTGAATTTGTTTCTCCAAGAGCTTTTATTTTCCTGCAACTTTTAGTAGGATATTGGAAGCTCTTACAGATTAATTTAGAAATAAAAGAACGAATTTAAAAAAAAATGTTTTTTACCTGACTGCGGTGAAGCCCAAAAGGAGGGTAATGTTTTTATCGAACCTCTTCAGGACCAATCTGCCCTAAAATATAACATCAGGCGTGTTTTTCCTCGAAGGGTTAGGCAGAGGTGTATCTACGGTACGCACACATTTTGCCAGTTATAAATAAGTCCTTTGTAATAGGGGGCGAGTCTATTGCCATCAACCGGGCACAAATCCAGACTCCGGGCTATTGCCATACCTACATTTATTACTAAATTATTTTATTCGTAAACAAACAAAATCACTCAATTAAAAACGATTCAAACACCAATATAGAAACCCAAATACCCAGACAACTCGTTAGTTCCACCTAAAAAGACTTTTCGTTTGACATTTCAGATTTCAAAAATTCACGGAACTGCTGTAAGGATTACGAAGGGTCGACCGATCGACTTAGCACCTCAGTTGGTTTGTCTCACAAAGGTTCAACTTTTAATTGGAGGCTAAATCTGAGATGGGTCTTTTGTTTTCGCCTTCGTTAATTCCTGTTCACCTGATTCCTTCGAAAATGGAGGACGAAAATGAAGGAAAACATTTTTGTTTGAATATTGTTCGAAGCAATTTGTTTCATTGTGATTTTGGAGCTGTTACCAGGCTAAGAGTCACACATCACACATTGGTCTCTTTTTTGAGATAATATCGCTATGTGACATAAGGTAATATCGCCATGCATCATGTGGTAATTTCGCCTGTGGCAGGACTAATAGGGAAGGACGTCGCCAGCCCAGGGAGGGCGCAAATATATGGAGGATGGGAATAGTACCTATGACTTGTAGGTACAGTCAAGAGCACATTTATGTACATTAATGTATATTATCTATTGTGTGTACTAGGTGTGTTAAAACTATATTAGAAGCAAAGACCCAACGGGGGTAATAATCGTGGTATTCAAGCCATTATAATGTGCATTTGATAAGGTCCTGATGACTGATATTAACGTGTACCTTAACCATTACCGTGTATGTACCTAAGCACATGAAACTACACGTGTAGTGGAGTCTTGCGGCGTTTGTAATAAAAACGGTGCAAAGTCCAATGTGTTAAGATCCACGAGCCCATGACTGAACAAAAAATAAAACTTGTAAACAAAGTTATTATAAATATATTAGAAAAATTGAATAAAAACAATTTGGGACAAAATTGCCTCAAATGGTCTCGCCTTGATGAATGAAAATAGGAAATTAATTTTTGAAAATTACAAGATTTTAATAGTAAGCGTAAGGTCGAGCGTGACCCTTTTTAAAAGCCTTTATATAACTTGCCTCGTTAGTAAGTTAATATGTAGGTACGAGTATTTATGGGTCAAATCTTTCAACCTGAATTAAAACCATTTCCGTCAGAGTTGAAATTTTACAAGTTGGTTCAGTTTCGACGACAATGCATTTTTATGATGCATGACCTGAGTCTAAGCCCAGGTTTGGTTCCAGACGAAGGAATTCCTGAACTGTCAACGGTACAAACGAAATTTTATATACGCATTTAATTATGATAGTCCGTTCTAAAGTCCACCATATCCTGGCTGCTGCATCCAGTATTGGCTCCAGACAAAGTAACTCCTCAACTTCCAACGGTTCAAACACGACATTTTATACACATATTCATACATCATGACCTGTCTTCTGACCCAGGATTGACTTAATACGAGAGATCTCATCAGCGGCCAACAGGACGAGCATAAAATGTTATATATATATGTATACGCATTCAATTATGATAGCCCGTTCTAAAGTATGCAATGACTTGGATAGTGCAACTCGGTTTGCTTCACACCTGACTTGTGTAAAGGCTTGTTTGGGTTCGTTACGGTTTAAGACATGTATTTTCTCAAAAGATATAATCACTTACAGAGAAAATACAATAATAAGTAGAAAAGAATAACCAATTAGCGTTTTAAGTAGGGTAGATGTCAAAAATGTTAGTGGAGATTGTGTGATTTGTGTTCGTTGAATTTGTCTTCATTAGTTCTTTCCAAATGAAGGTTAGAGCACAGATATTTAATCAAATTTTAATGCAAAAAAGTGAAAATAAAGCTTAAGTACACACCTTGAGGCTTATCTTAAAGTGTAAGAAGAACGTTCACGTCTCAAGCTTTTAAGAAAATAATAAAGTTTTATGTTTTCGTAAGTTTTATTTAGTACTTTTTAGTTCGTTAAAAAGTTGTTTTTGAAGAGGTTTTTACTTCAATTTTATTTGTATTTCTGGGGGAGGGCAGCTGCCTCTACGTGCCCCCCCTTGGGGACGCCCTTGGACAAGGTCCTATTATTATGGGCCTAACATGGAATATTTTTAGTGAGTTAGTACTCAAAAAATGCCACCTCTCTGTATCTGAATAATTTAATAAAAACACAAAATCATGCCATTAATATTAAAAATATCTAAACAAACCAAAAGAATGTTGTCAATACACAAAAATCGACAACCAAAACGACAAACATTGGTCCCAACATTTCCTTCTAAAAATATACCCAATATAAATGTTTAGTCCAATATAAATATATTTACAGGCACGTTTGCATACAGTGTGCCTATACCACGCTCCGTTTATTCCGGTCGTGTTGTATGTTGTGGCGGAATTAGTCACTAGTCCCAGGCGGCCGTGCGATATTCATAGCCATACAAAACTCGCGAACGGAGCTTTTTGGAACAAGGTATAAGCGGGAAGCGGGAATCGTGTACTTAAGAGAAAAAAATGGAATACTACTATGTGCTGTTTTATTATTGTCTTTTTAAATGAGATAGGCGTAGAAGTGATGTTAGGGAGCTTTTTAACCGACTTCCAAAAAGGAGGAGGTTATATGTTCGTAGCGTATGTATGTTTTTTTTTTGTGTATGTCCGTCGATATTTTCGTCAATTGTGGACGGATTTTGAAAATTCTTTTTTTGTTTGAAAGGGTATGCTCTCAAGATGGTCCCATATAAATTTTATTAACTTAGCTTGAGTACTTTTTGAGTTAACTTCATTAATACGTATTTTTCCCACTTAGCTTTGTATAGACGATCTTTTAACATTTTCCTGTCACTGTTATTTACATAGCAGGTCGTGATATTCGAACTAGTAGGGGGTAGGTACCACAACTAAAAAGTGAAAAATAAAAACTTTTTACAAAAAAAACCAACCGACTTCCAAAAAAAACACTAGAAAGTGAAAAATAACTTTAATTTCGGAAGTCGGTGGCTTAAAACGAAAATTCAAAACCAAAGACACCGACTTCCGAAATTAAAGTTATTTTTCACTTTCTAGTGTTTTTTTTGGAAGTCGGTTGGTTTTTTTTGTAAAAAGTTTTTATTTAGCCTCTTATTCATAGTTACAACGTTCTAAGGAATGGGCGTTTTGGAGCCTTCTTTTATACACTTACTTTTGCGTCAAAATGTGCTGTTTTTCGGAATCATTTGGAATGAAGATTTTGAATTTGTCATTCATCAGTCATCTGGAAACAACGCAATTAATAGGCAATGCCTATCTCATAATTAACTGTCGAGCTTACTTATAAAGAATGTTATTGAAAGCTAGCGGCTGCCCGTGGCTCCACCCGCGTGGACCTTAATTCTCTTTTTTTAATAAAAGTAGCCTGACTTGCTCCTTATAACATCAGCTATCTTCCAGTGAAAGTGCAGTCAGGGTCGGACCAGCCTTTTCGGAAATTAGCCGGAACATCAGACAGACCAAGAGAAGGAGAGACAAAAATCAAAAAAATGTTTTTTTGTTATAAGTACCGTTTAAACTTTCATAGTTAGTAAAAAGCTGTTATTTTGACATTACAAACAAACATTTCAATTTTATTTATTAGTATGTAATGAAAACTTTGAATGTTCTGGTCAAAACACGAAGGCTCAAACTCCAAGGCACACAAGACATTCAAGTAAATGCTTAAAAATACGACATGGTTCACATAAAAAAGATACTTATGACATTACAGTTGATGGGCCAACAAACATAGATACAGTAGCATAATGAAACCCCAAAATCATCTGCCAAAACCGCTTCCTCTTATAACTTAAATGCTTATCTAACAGTAATTTGAGTGTCATTCCAGATAACTCGTGCACATCAGTTTGATTGCGGCTCGTCAAATACACTGAACTAAGTTAAATGTTTGATATTTCCGCCAGTTCCGACCGTCCCGCCAGTCCCGCCCGTCCCGCCAGTTCCGCCACCCGCTTGCCGCCGGTCAACTATATCGAATTGAGCGACCACTGACAGTGTGCTACGCACTTTAGTGGTTGTGTCTAGCAATAAACGTATTAGAGCTGTTGCATACAGTTAAATATGTCAACAGAGTTATTCTTAGGGTCCGTTCACACAGACCGGTTCGGAAAGAGTTTTGAGTCATTGTAATAAAGTTTATTTTTACATGTCACTTCTTTTATTATTGAGAATGGTTGAGAGCAAACCTAACGGGCTTAGTGTGAAATAAAAAGAGGAGCTGGCCGGCTGCCTCTATTGACGTAGGTACTCTTCCGCGCTCGCGCAGCCGAAGTGCTCCGTTTGCATGCACTTTCGCGCTCGCGCGGGCGACCTGGTCCGATTGCGTGCTCTTTCACGCTCACGCGGAAACAAAACTTATACTCCGCGGAATTGGAGGTATACCGCCCTTGTAGAGCACCCGCTTGGAGCCGAGCGCATCCGTCCGGCTCCGAGTGCATCCGCTCAAAAACAGTGCGCGTCTCCTTTTTAAGGAAATTTCTAGCCGAGTTGTCGACACTTCACGTGAGCCCGAGCACGAGGGCTGTCTCGTTCTTTGGTCAAAGAATTGGCATTGCCATTCAACGTGGCAATGTTGCCAGTCTTCTGGGCACGTTTCCGGGTGACAGCGATGCGGACGAGTCTTCGACGCCTAAGTGTCTTTTCGATTTTGTATTTATTAATATCGTTAGTTAGTCATTTAATTTAGTGTTAGATTTTATATTGTGTAGATGATGATTTCATAAAAATATTCAGCTGTATAATTTATTATTCTTAGCTATTATGATATAACTAGAAATATTCTTTAACAAACAGAAATAATGACGTGTAAAGTCAGGAAAAGGAATTCTTAGCAATTCAACCATCAACTTAAATTGTCCGTGTAGTGTATCTATTTAATAGATATGTAAACACTGGCTCATGCACATCAGCTGTGAGGTCGCTGTCACTAATGTCAACTGTCAGTTTACCACAGTGGAAAAGTGGAGCGTACCTGCACAAGAAGCTTGGTGTGGTGATGAGCCAGTGTAGTGATATAATTCCCTTAAATACGGAATCAATAGGATTCTACAGTCTGTAGACCACAACTTATATCAGAAATTTAATTCTTTGGCAGTTCAATGATATGCCTATATTGGCTACTAGTTTCCGCCAGCAGCTTCGCCCGTATGGTATCTTTATAAATTATAGCCTATATTACTCAGTGATAATATAGCATTCTACTGGTGAAAGAATTTTTTAAATCGCTTCAGCAGTTTTAGATTTTAATCATTACAAACAAATATAAAAAATATTTTCTCTTTATAATATTATTGAAGAAAACTCGACAATTTGACGTACCTACTGTGTTAATCTGCTAAACATTTAATTGCCCTGACTGTAAGTAGCCGAATAGAATCGGATTCTTAAAAATAGCCTAAAGAAATTTTCTTTGTCATGCAGAATCACCTTTATTCAGGAATCCAAGCGCAATAAAATCCATTGCATTCCAACAAATAATGAAGAAAGCCTATATGATGCTCAACCTCAAAACAGCATCAGAACCAGCTATGTAATCAGACACGAATGTACAGTGAGTGACTTTACGATATAGCAGATACGCCGGCTACTGAGTCAGCTCAGTCAGCGTTCCCAACCCTAAATCAGACAGAATGGCCCTACTTATGTAAACGTTTTGTGATACATCACTAGTCCTGATTTTATGTACCACTAGTTACTAGCGACCTCTGGGGAGGTTGGTTTAGATAAACTTGAATATTCTATGATGAATCTCGTGTTCTGTGTTCGATTGTAATGGTTGGGTAGATTTTTATGGCGATCAGCGATTCAATAGTTTTAGTGTTTCCTAAATGGAAGTACTTTTTTCTTTTTTAACGATTTAGTAATAATCGATCGATTTCAGTATCATTTAGGGCTGTTTTTTTAAGTTAAGACCATAGATGTGATGAATATGACAGCTAACAAACATATTATGTCGAATTGCCATATTTATTCTTCAGAAAAAAGTTTCCGTTTTCTTTTTTTGGATTGAAAAATCGGCTTTTAGAAGAAATACTAATATCACTAACTAACTTCGAAAACAATATAATGTTAATGTTATGTTGTGGCCAGAGCCAAATCAAATTATTAAAAGGTATGTAAAAACATATATTTTTTATATTTTAATACGGTACGGAACCCTTCGTGTGCGAGCCCGACTCGCACTTGGGCGGTTTTTGTATTCTTTTAACTTAGTGCGTTCATACAAACACTTTGACACGTCAATCATGACTGTACTACTGAACTTCGAAGTTTAAAATACCGATGTACGGTATTCATAAAGTTTAAAAGTACGAATTACGTGAGTTAGAATTTTAAAACTAGACGAGGTCGCTCCTTACCTCATAACTTAAGAGGGTGCATCCTAAAAGTTGGCAACGTCGTAAATAGCTGTCAAATATTTACATGTTTCGATTAATTTGGAAATAATACTGTATGGAAATAAGAAATGTGGCTAACCAATTGACTAGAATATTAATAATGAATTGCAATTATAACATTGAATTTGATGTTGTACACGTTTTAGGTGAAAAAAAGGCATTTGGAAAGTTACCAAATACTTTTTTTACATCTAAATCTAACTATTCGGTGTTAAGATATTAATTATTGCATTTCATAATCAATATTCTAGTTCGCTAGTTAGCCACATTTTTTATTTCCATACAGAAATATTATCAAATTAATCAAAACAGCGAAATATTTGACATCTATTTGCGACGTTGCCAACTTTCAGAATAAACCCTCTTAAAGAGCTCAACGATTCGACGAAAAATACCAAAGAGCATGCTTAAACTGACAGACCATGATTAAAATGAACTGGAAAAAGAAAAAAGTAAAACAATGACCCACATAGTCCTCACATATCTGTCACGTAAATTAATCAAAATGTCAATATTAACACTAAAATACTTAGTATATAATAGTTTGTTGCATATTACATTCAATCTTTTATAAATGTCGAGTCTTAGCGCTATAACTAATTAGGCACCTACATACTTTCTACATTATTACAGCTTTTGTTAAAAAAATCTAAACCACTTTCATAAAAAACTATTCTTCCTAAATCACCATCTTGAAAATCTCGCTACACAAAAAAGAACCCTCAATATTATTTTCTTGTCGAACCTGACTTCAGCATATTTCCATACAACTTTTTCAATTTCCTTTACTTACGAAGTAATTGTGTTATAACAACATTTTTAGTGTTCGTTATTTTTCAAAGAAATTTAATAAAAGCGACGGTCATGTGGGGACCACATAAAATGAGCTTTGGAATTAATAACGAACTTTTTCCGTTAAAAATTT
The DNA here is from genome assembly GCA_914767815.1 of Eupsilia transversa. NCBI lineage: Eukaryota > Metazoa > Arthropoda > Insecta > Lepidoptera > Noctuidae > Eupsilia > Eupsilia transversa. The sequence continues at coordinate 4,906,621 of OU611893.1, read as the reverse complement.
TGCCTCTCATGTGTGCGGGGAATATTAGCCGTGCTGTGTGTTTTTAACTGTGCATGTATAATATAAGCAAGTGTAGTAGTGTAGGGTTTTTAGTGTCCTGTTATTTTAGCAAAATATGTGTTGAATCACCCACTAATCATAAAATGAAAAAAAAAAACCGTAACGAAAACTCCTTGACTGCTTCGTCACTCTATCGGCCGCAAACCCGACCACACTTTCATAGATTCGATCCCCGGGTTGCTCCAAGTGTTTATTTGGGTTTTTCAATAGGAAAATCTCAATAACAGTCTCTGTATTTAAACCCTATGGTCATTAGGCTCGCCCTATAGTGTATCATCTATGGCTCGCCCTTTTTTACAGGCAATCCATAACATCTCATAATGATGGTGATTCGTCGTAATGTTATATTAGGTTATAGGTTAATAAATTAATAGCCTTTTTTCAAAAACCATCACTAGATAAAAAGTCTAGCACAGAACTCCAATATCATCAGCTATTCCGTTTCTCTATTTCCAGTTCCAGTAAATACAATATTTTCGATCCGTAGCTCTCAAAGTCCATTCCAATTTCACTTACCGCCGTCAAAGAATAAAAAAACATAACAATTTTATAAAGTGGACTCTCGCAATTGTAGGTAGTATTCAAGCCCTGCCACTGTACGGTGAGGCACGTACCCAGAAAATCGTATTTGTCCCAAGAACACGTAGGAAATAAACTGTTAACTTCGATACACCGGGACCTCTGTTTGCGGTTGCTAACTGAACTTATTTGGCATTTGACGGTTTCGTATTTTCTATTTTATTGTATTTTTTGTTTGTTATTGAGACATTTTTTAGCAACGGGTATTTTAGTGTTAGGAAAACTTCTATGAATTTTCAAATTTCAAATATTTGTTCAGTGATAAGAAACTTAGTAGGTAAGTAATATGAACGAATTTTACTTTCTTTTAACATTTACGACTAAGACAGTTTAAGAGACATAAAAGTCTTGATATTGATATTGAACAACCAATCTTCCTTCTAACTAACATCGGATCTACTGCGACCAAAATCGAACAAAACAACCAGACAAAACATGCCTATGCAGATGGAGTTTAATTTTGACAAATATTTAGGCCCTATTTTGTCAGAGAAACAGCTATTTCTTACAAAAATATAGTCACCACAGTTGCAGAACCCGCAGTAGATCAAGAGGCAGCAAAAATTCAGCCATAAATGATAAATGATTTTTCTGTAAGTAGGTTTGTACAAACACTTTTACACGTCAATCAAATTGTTTTAAAACTAGATGAGGTCGGATATCTTCACATAGATAGGCCATAGATATCTTCACCGAATACCACTGCCCAATCTCAACCGAAATCGTTTCTTTATGACCAGTTCCATTCTACTTCCATACCCTACACAATACAGCATTACCATGCATCCCTCGTCCCCTGTTCTTACAATCTCGAAGGAGGTCGCAATTACTCTTAATTAGGCCTGTAGCCCATGGTATTTGTTATGCAAACACAGATTCCCCCATATGTCTTCATTGAGGAGCAGGAGGCACGTAGCTAATCCTCTAAAGAGTCTAACGTAATGAGTGTATGAGACTCGGATAGAATAGTTTTCACACGTTTATCTGATAAGCTGTGGTTTATTTTGGAGTTGTGTTGTTCGATTTTGTTGGTTGGTAAAGAGAAGATTGGTGTATAAAGTTTGTTTTTAGGGCAGATAGTATAGACATTAATTTAAGTATATTTATTGTAAGAAGTAGTTCATTTCCACTACGCATAATCAGCCTATAATGTTCCCACTGCTGGGAAACAGGTCTCCTCTCTTCGAAAGGGAGTGGGCTGCAGTCTACCACGCGGCCCCAGTGTGGGCTGCAATCTACCACGCGACCCCAGTGTGGGTTGGTAGATGTCACATGTCTTCGAAGTTTTGGTTCAGACATGCGGGTTTCCTCACGATGTTTTCCTTCACCGTTTTGAGAGCAGTGGTGATGAAATTATTTACACAAAGTAAATCCCCTGCCTAGGTTCGAACCCATGGCCTACATCTCGTAAGTCAGGGCTGTTACCACTGCTCTAAATCAATAAAGTCTGCTTACTCAATCATGATTGTGGAAGATTTTCAACATAGCCCGTTTACTTCGTTAGAAACTATTTCAACAAAGTGCATTGTCACACAATGACTATAAAACTCTACACCCTATATAATCGCATCACATAGTTCCATGGACCGTCTCCCAGAATGGGTGTTTAACTGAAGATATCGACAATTTAGGCACGTGCCGCCGGGTCCGTTACAACGATTCATGGCCGATAGATTGCTGTTACTAATATGCCAAGATTGTTTAGTCTTCAAATTTTAATATGTTATGTGCGTTTTTGGGGTATTTATTTTGATAGTTTTTTCGTTTGCTGCTTTATTTATGTTTCCCGATAACTCGAAGTCAGCTGGACTGATTTGGAAAATTATTTTTTGTTTGAAAGGGTATGTGATTCGTTCTTTCTAGGTGGTCCCATATAAATTTTATTTACTTTCCCTAGGTAGTTTTTGAGTTAGCTTCTATAATACGTATTTTCCCCACTTAGTCTATGTGGATGATGTTTCTTAAAACAACCTCCTGTCACTGTTATTTACATAGCACAAATTCAAATACCGCTATAGAATTTGTTTGGGGTAGGTACCACAAATAAAAAGTGAAAATATTTTTTTTTACAAAAAAGAAAAAACAAAGACGGTGTCAGAAAACGAAAATACAAAACCAAAGACACTGACTTTCGAAGTTTTTTTTTTTTACCGTATTTTCCATACAACAGCTTTTTTGCAGTAACTCCTATTTCACTTTACCCATTGAACAAAAACTGCATCAACACAACCAATCCATCAACAAACTCACAGTCATTGTGCAACAGTAAAACTTTCAGAATCAAACTGAATTTCAACTTACATTGCTCGCAAAGTTGGAAGACTCTGCAAAACACCACCCGAAGAGCTTTCAATGTAATTGGCATTTTGTCACTCGATGCATTCTTGTAATTGCCATCCATTGCGTGCTCTGCATATACATTGCGTTTCTACTCTTTAAATCTTGTCTGATCTATATTTATAGTGCTCTCTAGTAATTACAAAAGTGCTGTAATTAAGGCTCTAGTGGCAAGAAGTATTAGGTCCCCGCCTTATTATTATTGTGGTCTAATCCTGGCTTGGTTGCAGATTGTGGGCTCTGAGCAAATGGATACGGTAATTCAATTGGGATTCGAAGTTAGGTCATTACTTTTTTAGCTTTGTAGATTCCTAATGTCATTAGTACCTTTTGTTTTTATCTCCTAACTAAGATTAGTATTGTTTGTGCTAAGAGTAGGTTCATACCGATAGTGCTTTGGGTAGGGTTTGGAATCAATATCGGTACTCAGGAATCGGTCTTAATGAGCTACAGCATCTTTTATTTTATCTTGAGTAGATGTAAGCACATGATAATTTTAGAACAAGTTTCTTCAAAATTTGTATTTCTCATCGATCTAATCTGGAGTAGGTAGGCTAGGACTTGCCGCTGTCGCTGAAAATCAACGCTGGGGTTCGCATAGTGTCGCAGCATTATGCTGAGCGATGGCAGTTTTGCGTGGATGTGACGCATATTTTCCCCCAACTTGGTATTTTCGTGTATTTGTTTTTTCTTTGCGTCATGTTTGCCGCAAATAAAGGTATTTTCTTTCTCGAGATTTTTCTAAAAAAAAGAAACTGAAAGAAAAAGAAATGGTTGAATTAAGTCAAGTCTACTTTGTAGGTACAGATATATAAAAACTACAGAAATATGTGTTTTATTAAGTCACAATATATTTTATTCGTAACGCATGTACGAGTTACCATGTCAAGACAAGTATAACAGGAACAAATATTATATTATCATAAACAAAAGGAAAGAAGTTCAACTCAAAAATATTTTATGCTTTACTACTTAAGGCTTGTGCAGACTGGCGCGACGTAACGGCGCGACGCGACACCGGTAGAACAATTTCCGTGAAGTTAAAGTTTAGAAATTGTGTCAATAAGCTCGCCCCTAATTACATGGGACTTAAACATAACTGGCGAAATGTGGTTTTACTGTACATCTCTGCCTAACCGTTCGAGGATTACAGGCGTGATGTTATGTTGTGTTATATCCTTATGAGCTGTCACATACTGAGAATGGATCTCAATTACAATGATGCTCTCATGATGGAATGTAGTGAGCTCATGATCGTGGTCACGACTTGCGGGTTCTAACCTAACCTGTGCCAATGGGACTTTCCCGATTTATAAAGTATGTACTGTTTAAGACCATCGTTTTTAAATCAAATGTATTACAGTCTATTTTACGATAGATATACAGAATAGTGGACGGTTCGCGAGCAGTGGGCGGCCCGCGAGCCTTCCTTCATTCATGGGCGCGGGCACATCGCCGTCCGCGCCGTGACACTTCGCCGCGACGCCCGCACGGTGACGCCTTGCCGCACATGAACACACACACACAAGATGTCACCTCACAGTTTGCTGACGGTGCGTTGGAGACTAGCGGTCGCCTTGCTTACGGCGCGTTGGAGACTAGCCGTCGCGTTGTTTACGGCGTGTTGGCGACTAGTATTCGACTTGCTTACGGCGCGTTGACGACTAGATTTTTCGAGGCGGTGCCGGGGCGCTACTGCGCTGGAGCGGTGCTGTTATAGTGGGCGATGTGCATTAGTCTTGTACCTACATAAGTCACAGCGAAGGAAATCTTCTTAAGGAAACTTGTGAACAAACACATCCAAATTCTTTAACACGCAGTAAGCAAGCGTTCCTTTTATCAGTAGTTACAGTAAGCATACAATATTATCGTTCCTTCCTCTTGGTCAAACTGAATGGTCAAACTGATTTGACCACGAGGAATTCTGTTCCGGATAGTCAAACTACTTAGTTTAACTAAAAATATCCACCCTGTATAGTTCGTAAATATACTTGTACAGTCATATTAGTTTTAGAATTTATTTTGTAACAGTGGACCAATAAATTATTCTTATTCTTATCATCGACATTTTACCAACAGATCTATACAAATATAATATAAAATGGAAGTGTCTGTATGTAATGTCATCATAACAGTTTTTTTTACTCAATGCTTAAGAAAGTATATCGGTACTTATAACAAAATTAGCAATCTTAATATTTTTTTTGTCTGTCGGTCTGTTTGTTCGGACTCATTTCCGAAAAAAAAGTTTTCTTTAAAGTTTTTGTACAGTCAGGGCCATTACTTATTAAAAAAATTATACCCTTTTGCTGCAGCTGCTGTCAAAAAATGACAGTTGTGATTTGAATACGGGCAATTTAAATTAGAAGTCAATTTGCTTAACAATAAATTTCCCTGACCTAATAAATGATCATAATATTAAAATTATTTTAAAATTGTTATTCCAAAAAGATCATAAACAGTGTCACTTCTTTACCTCATCTGTATATTACCCTTCATCATAGGAATATAATATCTATGCCCTCGAAGCGAATGTGTAGGGGTTGTACAATAAATCTGAATCTTGCGGGATTGTCTAGACAAATAAATGTCAAACCATGTTATCGTATGATGTGTTACATTGCTACGTATTTCATAGTGATGTGTGTGTGCGTGTGTGTGAAGGTTCGACTAGGGAATGTTTTACAGGTTTTTTTTTAGCTGTTTTGTTTTTTTGGGCAAAACCCGGAATACTTTATTATTTTTAGTTTCTTCAAGACGTGCTTAGAGAGTAATCGTTGTGGTTAGTTCTCAATCTGCCTAGCCTTTTCCCAACTATGTTGAGGTCGGCTTCCAGTCTAACCGGATGCTGCTGAATACCAGTATTTTCCGATTGAGGGTTAAGCAGAAGTGTACCTACCGTACACCCACATTGCGTCAATAATGTTTTAGTGCCATGTAATAAGGAGCGAGCCTATTGCCATCAACCGGGCACAAATCCAGAATCTGGGCTACTACTGAGAAATTGCAGATAGAAATTCCCAAGAAGACTTAGCCCGGCCTGGGAATCGAACCCAAAACCTCATGCGCTATTAAATAATTAAGTAATTGAAATAAACTTTTATGCTACTCTCACAATAGTGTTTAAAGACAAAAGTGAAAAAGTAAAGTTAAATAAAACATGAATGATGGCAGGTGGTGTTCTGTAGTTTATACTACCATGGGAAAAAGGCGTGAGTTTATTTATGCGTCTGCTTAAACATTTATAACATCAAGGAATGACCATAAAATCGAAAGTCATTTATTGTAACCAGGCTGAGAATCAGCACTTTTCACTTTTCACGAACACTTAAACGCCCGCCCTTCACCACTTCCTATAAGTGGTTTAGCTGGGAAGAAGACGTGGCGCAACAAACTCCCTAGCATATTAAATCAGAACCTAAAAAATACCTAAAACAGCAATAAACCAATCACAATAAAAACGTATATCACAGACAAGACAGAAACATTAATCCTCCATGGAACAGCTATGCGTATTATTAAATTGTCCAATGATTTATTTGAGCTCAGCTCACCAAGCTCGACGCAATCGCATAGCTCAACGAGCTCAACATCGCCTTGCGTTTGTATTGTGACAAATGTATGTGGGTTGTTGGAGGATTAATATTGGTGGTAGATTGTAATATGTATACCTATACCTATATTATATTGTAGGTGTTTTAGCTTAATTACTTAAAATCATCTAGTACCTACTTGTAAGACCTTGCATTCCAATGGGAACACCTTTTAAGTCATTATAATTTTTAGGGTTCTAAGCTTCCGCGTTCCGTCCGTACGTCTGTCTGTCAGCGGGCTGTATCTCAAGAACCGTAATAGGAAGACAGTTGACATGTTCACAGATTGTGTAAGAATTTCTATTGCCGTTATAACAATAAAAAACATCAAAGGGGGTCCCTAGACAGGTGAGGAGGTGGAGCTTGTGGCTAAGTAATAACAGCCGCACGGGTGGATCGATCAGGTTCTACGCTTGGCACGGTTGGTCCGTGCATGGGTGACAATTTTTACATACCAAGACCGTGCCTCGGAAAGCACGTTAAGCCGTTGGTCCCAGCTGTCATTTTAGATCTTTGACAGTTGTTACGGGTTGTTACGGGTCGTTAGAAGCCCGAAAGTCTGACAACCAGTCTCACCAAGAAGTATCGTGTTACCCAGTATCTGGGTTCCGGAGGTCAGATAGTCGCTCTGTGTAAAATACTGGTGCTCAGCTGCATCCGGTTCGACTGGAAGCTGACCCCAACATAGTTGGGAAAAGGCTAGGCAGATGAAAGGTCCCTAGACAAGAAACGTGTTTCTTCTCCAAAGTATAGAATAAATGCTGTGTTAAACCCTTCGTGTCTGAGTCCGACTCGCACTTGGCTGGTTTTTAAACAGCAATAGCTCAATGTTTCAGCCATCAAACTAGCACAAACAAACTAAAGGACAAAAGTTTATCCAACGATTGAATACATTTTATGTCTGTCGCCATTTTTTTTATCGATCCCTCTGATCACATTGTTGACAAATTGACATGATTTCTATTTTGTACGAAATCTTCAAGCATATCTAATGTATTTTACAAGGCACACAAACATTATTATCTAACGATCCTACGTAAGCACCCAAATATATTCCAGAATCTGTAGTTAGGTACCCACACTTTTTTATGATCGTATATAAGACCAGAAATTACCATAAAGTACCCTCTAATGTCGCGATTCCTTTTACCTTTTCCGATGTAAAAAAAACAACGGAATCTATTTTGCCTTTACGTTCAGATAAAGGTAAGCAAATATATTTTTCTTTTTTTAAGACATTCAAGTAGGTAACATATTTTATTCCATTTGGGCTAGAATCATTCTAGCCTAGCCTTTTCCCAACTATCTCGGGGTTGGCTTCCAGTTTATCTGGATGTAACTGAATACCGTTATTTTACATGGCGCGACCGCCTGTCGAACCTCCACAACCCAGTAACTGGGTAATACGATACCCCTTGGACTGGTTGTTCGACTTTCGGGCTTCTGACGACCCGTAACGACGTACAAAGATCCACGAATGACAGCCGGGACCAACGGCTTAAAGTGCTTTCCGAGGCACGAAGGAGTCTCAATACCTACGGTTCCCTCGGTACCAACGTCCGGTCGACTGCTGGCAACACCGACGAGTTCAGTGTGGCTGTACGCTTACACCAAGGGTCGGCTTTAAGTCCTTACCTCTTCCTGTTGATTATTGACGCTCTGACTTCGGACATACAGGAAAATGCACCCTGTTGAATGCTGTTTGCCAATGACATTGTTCTTGTCGTGAAGTTGAACCGATGATGTCGATGAGATACCATATTATGACCAATTTCAGCGCAATTTCTGTATTCCATGGCTTTTTCTATTAGGTAACTTTCAACTTTCGGTATCTCGGTTCCCTCCCCTTAAAGTTAAGGGCAGATATATAAATCAATGGTTAGACCTGCTATCTTGTATGGATCAGAATGTTGGGCCAGAAAAGGGATGTATGAAAGGCAATTGCATGCAGCTGAGATGAGAATGCTATGAGGGATGTGTGGGGTTACATGAATAGATATAAAAGAAATGAGTACATAAGAGGAAGTCTGAATTTGGCACCGATGGCTGAAAAGTTGCGGTAGTCGGTAGTAATGGTATGGACATGTGATGCGGAGGAATGAGGAAAATGTCGTGAGGAAACTTTTGAGTGTGAATCTCGATGGCTATAAGAATAGGGGAAGACTAAAGAAACGGGATGGGCTGTGTGAACATGATAATATCATGTTCACACAGCCCATCCCGTATCTTCGGTCGTCGTCTCGGTAGTCCCCTACCTAGCCATATTATGGCTAGGTAGGGGACTACCGAGATGACGACTCATAGAGAAATACGGAAGAAAGGGACATGTTGCGCCGACCACAAATAAATTGGGCTAAGGGCAGGAGAATGATGATGACATAATTATATTATTGTCGATTGGGTGTTATTAATGACGAAATCCCACAAAAATAACGAAGGCTGAACTGTAATAAGTTATGAAAGTTGACAATTCATTCGATATAATTAAAGGGTTCCGTACCCAAGCGCCGCTGCGCCGCCGCCGGTCCGGTGCCGAACTGAAATGTGTGCGTTTAACTTTAACCGTAAAGACGCGTCTTTTGAGCATCTGTCCGTCTTCTGAAATCTACTAAATGACGATAGAAAAAATACATAGTCACTGATTCGAATACCCAAAAAAAAATGCCTTTGGTTTCAAGCTAATAATATCAACGTCCATATTCAGAAACGGTAATTTGCATAAACGGCTAAATCTAGTAATATCAGTTCGTAACATAAATTAAACCAATCAGACAAGCCAGACTGAATACTAGTTAGTGAACAGGAATGAGTGATATATCATCATTAAATCACAGCTGAAATGGACCGTATATACTCTAAACTTTCCGGCGAATGGTCCAACTGTCGTAGGTATTAGATTGATCCATATGAACTAAATTATTGAACTAACTAATTGAACTATTGAACTAAATCTAGATATCCTTAGAGCTGAGATCATAATTAAACTGAGACCAATACCCATTTGTTATTGGAGATGTGGTCCCTTATTTATAAACGATGGTTAAAATTCGGTGACATTTTAGGGGTATGAGGAACAGGGTGTAAAGTTCTCTCATCCCCCATAGAAAAGGGAGGATCCTCCTACCAGACGGGTGTTATGTCTGGCGGGCAATTGCCCAAGGATTGATGTCGGATAGTCTTATATATATGAATCGCGCGGTAAACTTAAATAGCGCGATGCAGGATCTTGTGACGTCAGGTCTTTGATGCTTAGTTCGTATGTGGCGGTGTAGATGCCGCCACATCACTCCCCTCCGGAGACCGGAGGTCGATAGTGGGCTGAGTCTTGTATCTTGCGATGCTTGCCAGTGCCAGTTGAGGTTCCAGTGAGTCGGAACCGGGTGCCGCATAGTTCACAGTGGGTCGGAACTGTCTGCGGTGATTGAGGGTGCTTTGAGTTTGAGTTTTGAGTTTTGAGTTTTTGAGTTTGATTCCCCAGTGAGTCGGGGTGGCGCTGCGTTGTGATCCAGTGCGTCGGATGTAGTACAGCGCCGGGTTGCTGATGAGGCTGAGGGTGGTGACCAGGAATGCGCGTTCGCTGCATGCTGGTGGTCAGGATACCCGTTGAAGCCGTGGGTGCTGGCTGGCTGTGTGACTCGCCTCACGAAAGCTTGCGGGAGTGATGTTGATGACGTCACGCTGAAGTAGTTGCACGAAGGCTGCGTTGACGTTCATATTCGGGGTCACCAATTTAGGGGTATGAGGAACAGGGTGTAAAGTTCTCTCATCCCCCATAGAAAAGGGAGGATCCTCCTACCAGACGGGTGTTATGTCTGGCGGGCAATTGCCCAAGGATTGATGTCGGATAGTCTTATATATATGAATCGCGCGGTAAACTTAAATAGCGCGATGCAGGATCTTGTGACGTCAGGTCTTTGATGCTTAGTTCGTATGTGGCGGTGTAGATGCCGCCACAACATCTAAGCGTCAAAAAATGAATGGTTAAACAAACGCAATGAGTATAATAATTGGGGTTACACTTTACAAGATTCTAGTTAACGATTACAGAGGCCCAGCAAGTTCAGAACTCAAAAGGGGTCATTTTTATTATAGTTAAAATACGTGGTAGAGAGTATAATTATAAACTAATATTATTAGATGACAAGAAAGAAACAAAATGAAATCTTTTCGTAAATAACAAATGAAAGACAAAAGCAATATCCATAAGTTTATTATAATGGTTTGATATTAAGCCCAAATAAAAAAGAAGATATTCACAGATGTCTTTATTCAAATAATATTTACATATTATATTATTATGCTAACAGACTTAAAATAATAATAATATGTACATTTATATAAACAATGGGAGGGGAAAGAATCATAGGGCATCAAAGTATTCTTCCGCGTCGCTGTCAACAGGGAAGGTGCCCGACGGCTGGCAGCATTGCCACGTTGTATGGCAATGCTGACTCTTTGGCCAAATAATAAACCAGCCCTCTGCTCATGCGAAGAGTAGACCAACTGCTTGGCGAGGTCTAGGAAAACCAGGTGGGCACTCGGACCCCATGGCCCGGCCGGCCATGAAATAAAACAAGGAACCACAAAAACAATACTGCCAACGACAGAATAAAATAAAAGAAGGACATACCTGATAGAAAAAGGCTAACGAATAAATAAATACCGATGTGCTAAATGGCTTTTACTCCTCTCACAAAGGAAACAAAGCAAGAGGCAGGATTTTTAATAATCTTTACATTTTAATTTATTATGGTTTCAGTGAATTTCATTAAAAATTCAAGCTGAGGAATTCGTATAGCTGTGTGGTGAGGACCATAAAATGAGCGAATTTAAACACGGAAGCGATAGCTTTCTTTTGCCGACCAATTATTAAACGTTCAATTAGGTACTTTTGAAACTGTTTCTTTGTCAAGTTTTACCCAGTAAACATCTACTGCTGGATCTGTGAATCACCACGGATTAGTGAAGCAGCGTCAAACTCAAACTCAAAGCATTTATTTCAAATAAACCAAATACAGGCACTTTTGAATTGTTAAGGGGTCGGGTCAGACAGAAAGATGAAGCTAGTTGCCCATTCCAAAGCGTAAAAGGTTCCTATGGAGAAGAACGGGCAAGAAACTCCACGGACACTCTTTTTAAAAGTGTTAAAGCACAGATAGTCTCTTTTTGATCCTTTTACATGTGAAGAGTGTCTTGTGCTTTGTGTGTGAGTCAATGTGGACAACTAGCTAAGTACATTCTAGCTCTCATTTTTTTAAACCATAAATAACATCTATGGGATACATCAACACAAATGGGCCAAAATGACGGGCGTCGTCACCGAGGCAGGTCTAAGAAATGCTGGCGCTGACGATTTGGAGTCGTTCCTGACCGATTGGCCGGAGAAGGCACAATGTAAGGAAAACTGGAAAAGTATGGGGGAGACATTTGCCCAGCAGTGGGATAAAACAGGTAAGCAAAAAAAAATTTTTCGCTCTCTTGTTATTTAAATTATTTCTTCACAACTGCTCTCGAAACGTTGAAGAAAATCATCGTGAAGAAACCGACGTATCCTAGAACCAAAAATTCGATGACCTGTGACATCTACCAACCCGCACTGGGCCCGCGTGGTGGATTACGACCCACTCTCTCTCACTGAGAGGAGCCCTGTGTCCCCAGCAGTGGGTACATTATAGGCTGATTATGCTATGACACAAAAGGGAGGATCAGCAGTGGATAAAACAAGGCTGGCAATGATGATGATGTGGCGGAATCTACATCGCCACATGAGAACTACGCATCAAAAACCTGACGTCACAAATCCTGCATCGCGCTATTTAAGGTTACCGCGTAATTGGCCGTAGGCGCGCAATTGCCCGCCAGACAACACCCGTCTGGTCGGAGGATCCTCCCTTTTCAATAGAGGATGAGTGAACTATACACCCTGTTCCCCATACCTCTAAAATGAAGATCCTATCCTCAACATCGTTGTTTTCGTAGCTCAGCAGATACCTCTAACGGGGCGCAGGATAATAAGTTTATTTGTTTAATTAATATTCATCAGCACGAACGCGGTACTGTCTCCCTGCTTCTAATTTAATGTTACAATTTGATACCACAATACTTGCCTAAGTATCCTACTTCTGTAGGCTTTGTTATGACGTATAGCCACATACACATGCTGACTGGGTTGTATTAGCATTTTCAGTTGCAATACAAAAGAGGAAGCTGTCGTACCCAATTTAACCCCTTATCCAAATATTATGTTAGCTTCCACCCGCGACTTCGTCCGCGTGAAATTTCTTGCGCCCCCGACCCACCCCATCGCATCGCATTGCCTGCCCGCTCTTTTACTTCGTTTTCGCTCAGCGTTCTTTCTGTTTATTTTCTTTTGCTCGGCTCCTAATGTAATGTTGAATAGCCTATTATAGCCTTCCTCAAGAATCGGGCTATCAAATGCAAAAAGATTTTTTCACATCCCGACTGGTAGCTAGTTCCAGAGATTAGCGCGTTCAAACGAACAAAATAACAAATACTCCAGCTTTATTATTAGTATAGATAATAATAAATGGGGCAATGTGGGTGTACTATATGTAACATGCCCATCGGGGAACATAGGCTTGATGTTATGTCATTGACATATCTCGGGGCCCAGGGGCCTCGAAACTCTGGAAGGCACACGATGGGCCGAAGGCAACTCGCAGAGACCCCTCAGACAATTTTAAGTATCGAGGCACGTCTGTTTGCTCTATGCAAGTGAACCCAAGGACACCCCAGGAGCTCTGTCCCTCGTAGTTAGTTCACTCTTCTTGTGACTTCCGTCAAAGTCAGAGATGAGGACTGAACAAGACTCCTACCGAGGGATGACTGTGACCAACAGCTCGCCATATGCTGCCCTGTGGGAACTCTATTCTAGATGGAAAACTCCAAGAAAACGTTGCCCGATCCGGGAATCGAACAAAGGACTTCATGCTCAGCAGTATCGCTTCCGGCTACATAGCAGGGTTTACTTACTTAAAAATACTTATAGGCAACTTTATTCCCGAAGGCTAAACGGAATTATAAACACAAATAGAGAGGCCAACAACACAATAAACTAACCCTATCAGGGTGCCCTAACTCTAAATTTAATTAGATGCATCACGAACCCCGACCTGTCTGGAAGATTTCTGATTAGGTTACACTTTGACCTATTTACCCCATTCCCAGCAAACCACCGTACCGCAAGTTGTATGTATATTTTCATTGATGTGCTTACCTCTAATACAGTTCTTCGGAATCGGTTTTGAATGAACATATTGTTTGAATGACAATTACCTACTTCCAACAAAAGTTAACAAGTTTTGTTTACTTCAGAGTTTTTGCCTCGGAAAGCACGATAAGCCGTTGGTCCCAGCTGTCATTCTTGGATCTTTGACAAAATATAAATCAAAAGTCATTTATTCAAACTAGGCTAAGAATCAGCACTTTTCGAACGCCAAAATTACATAAGACAGTCCTCCAAAACGCCCGCCCTTCACCACTTCCTAGTGCTTTAATTGGGAAGAAGAAATGGCGGAACAAACTCCCCAGGAACACAGCTGTCTGTCTGTCTGTTCAGTTAGAAAAACTTGAATCTATACAATACGACAGTCGTTACGGGTCGTCAGAAGCCCGAAAGTCTGACAACCAATCTTACCAAGGGGTATCATATAATCCATTAATTGGGTTGTGGAGGTCAGATAGGCAGTCGCTCCATGTAAAATACTGGTATTCAGCTGTATTTGATTAGACTGGCAGCCGACCCCAACATAGTTGGGAAAAGGCTAGGCAAATGAGTTTTAGAAGTCTCTTTCGGAAGTTAATTATTTTCCAAGAAATCGAATATCTATCACTACGACACGTAGGTACAGCCTTCACTTTGTACAGTATTTCATTTAGCTCCTGCCCTATCCGATGGCACTCGGTAATAGTGTACCTTTCTGAAAGAAATGAAGGATCTTTTTAAATCGGATTAAATAGTATTTACAAAGATAACCTCGTACAAAAAAACAAGCAATAATATCACCTCTTTTATTGTGAAAAAAATGGCAACAAAACTGTTTTCTTTTTGTCTTGTTTATAAAAATGTAGTATTATTTATTTAATTTTTATATACTTGGCTAAAATATTGCGAAAAAATCAAATTTTAGCCTTTATTTATATTACATTATTAACAGTACAAAATGGATTGACATGTTGCCATGTGTAGCAGGAGAGGGTCTCTCGTATTTTTATAAAACATCAACTAATAAATTAAATACGAAACCCTACACAATTTACAATAATAAATCCCGACATAGTCTTTAAGAAAACAGAAAAATCTTTCTCTCCCAAGAAAAGGCCGCAGCACAAACATAATTTATATTATTATCTATCCATTACCCAAATGGTTTCTATCATTAACCCAATATCATAGTCTGAAGAGTGACAAAAACGATCAATAACTGTCCGGAGGAATTATTAATTATGTAAGCAATCAGCGAAAATATGAGGTAGCGAAAATGTTTCTGCTTTCGTCTAGAACAAAGATGTTTTCTTCTTGTTTTTACTTAGTTATGTAACGTAACGTTATTAATTAAGCCTATTGAAGAACATGGCTAGATAAAAGTCCTTTATAACATCATCATTCATGCTTATTCCTAAATGTCCACGGCGGCACGGGGGCCTTTCCAATTATTGCTATATTGATAAGTAGACAAACGTATTTTTCGCAAACATGCTTGGATATTCGAGCATTATTTGGATAATCTTCTTCGAGATTAATCGAAATTGCGATACTGGTCAAATACATTCGCGAAAATCCCAGCAACCAGGATGCCCCTTTTGCAGGCCGCGGCAGTAATGTACTATACCATCGAAAAAAAAGTATTGGAGTCTAACAAAACTCAGAACTGAGGTCAAGAATTCAGGATTCTTATTACTGCTTCTTTTCTAAGTTAACTTACCTAGGCTACCTGTTTCTTTAAGTTAATTTTATAACAGCTCGAACTGCGGTTTAATGTAGTCACTTGAGGTGTACAGAACAGTCACCTATGTTCGGCCTAATCGCACTAAGAACGGCTTGACCCCATGGAAGATATCCACAACAAACGATGATCTCATCTAGATTAGCTCTAATATTTTTTTAATATGACGTGTAAAAGTGATTCCGATATTCTATTTACAGAATAAACCATTTCATTTCACCTAAATTCCCAAACCTTCCGCAAGCAACATCCTCAAACAAACATAAATACGACAATAAGAAAAAATCCCATAAAACATCCTCTACGGTAGAAAGAGTCACGATTCGGGCAATTAGTCCTCATTGAGCCACAGATTAGTAATTGAGCCCGAGATTTCCGTGCTTTGCATAGTAGATGCCACTGTGCTCACTTTACCTCTCCCTGCTCTTTTCTTTCCTCATCTTGAAATTGTTACAACTATACTGTTCCTTTTTTGAATATCTTTAAAAGTTTAAAGGTAATTTTAACCATTTGTGTAGTTTTGAATTCTTTAACAGTCGTTGTGTCTGAATTTAAAACGTGTGAGGAGCGCGTGACTAACTAATAACAGCCACACGGATCGATCCATCAGGTTAAGGTACGCTTGCCGGGGTTGGCCCGTGGATTGGTGACCATCTTTACATATCGAGACTTCTCCGTGCCTCGGAAAGCACGTTAAGCC
The DNA here is from genome assembly GCA_914767815.1 of Eupsilia transversa. NCBI lineage: Eukaryota > Metazoa > Arthropoda > Insecta > Lepidoptera > Noctuidae > Eupsilia > Eupsilia transversa. The sequence goes on along the minus strand of OU611893.1, from coordinate 4,890,386 downwards.
GTTGGTCCCGGCTGTCATTCGTGGATCTTTGACAATCGTTACGGGTCGTCAGAAGCCCGAAAGTCTGACAACCAGTCTATCGTAAGTATTGTAAGGGGGTATCGTATTACCCAGTAACTGGGTTGTGGAGGTCAGATAGGCAGTTGTTCCTTGTAAAATAATGGTATTCAGCTGCATCTGGTTAGACTGGAAGCCAACCCTAACATAGTTGAAAAAAGTTTAGGCAGATTTTTTTGTTTGAACATGACAGAAGACGAAGTTAAGGTTTTCAGATTGATCATCCAACCATCGGTCATATAGAGATAAAACTATAAGGGGTTTTATCTCTTTACGTGTAGGCGAGGTACCTACCATGATTTTATTTTACCACTTTGTCGGCGTAATTAATATGTAGGTATACTCATGCCAAATTACAGCTTTCTACTAACGTTTACTAACCTTTCGTACGAACAGTCTCTGCGCTAAGCCGGGGACAGACAGACACACGGACATGGCGAAACTATAAGGGTTCCTTGTCGACTACGGAACCCTAAAAACCAACTCGCATTCTATACAAGAACAGTGTTCTGCGGGTTGCAGACCAAGTGAAGTTAGTTTAGCTTAGTTCGCATACCGGAGCTAGTTTTTCATACTTGTGTGCAGAACACAAACTATGATTAGTATGAAAAATTACCTCAGCATTGCGAGCTAGGCTAAGCTAACTTAGCTTAGCTCTTGGTCTGCAACCCGCATTAAAGTCTATATTTTAGATACAGCCAGTTTGAATCTTACATGCATTTAGTGGGTAGTTCAAGATATCGGCTGTCATTACGATGGCATCATGTCGACGTTTCGTCTATGCACGAGAGTTTAAAAACTCATTTAAAATAACTGGGACAACTATACAGGCTGTAGGGAGGCCATGAGGTTTCAGGCACCAAATTAAATGCAGAAAATTAAACTTGCAGTACAGTACGCTGCTTACTGCTGTCAGTCTTTTGAAAGGTTGATTATTGTGAAATTGGTCAATGAACTACTTATTGGACACGAGCTTATTCTGTTTCTACAGATAACATAACATCACGGCTGTTTTTATATATAATATATATATATATAATTTCTTTATTTCAGGCAACTAAGGCCCACAAATAAAATACACAAATAATCCCGTGGGACTATTACCGCCCTCCGCGGGGGCGGTTTTTTTTTTTTTTTTACCATTCTATCCAAATATACTTCTAAAACATGGTCTCCTTACAGAAAATATACAAGTTTTCAGTATTTTCGGCGGAGTGAGCCTGCCGTTAACTGCACAGGTGTGCTGGTCGTTAAGTACGGAGACACTTCTCCAAGTTTTGCCACTTCCAGGTTATTATAAAAGTGGTAACAGATTTTTGGGTTTGTATCTTCGGTGTCGGTGAATGTGTGTCAGATTATGGATGAATGATGGATTGCATCTGATGTTTTTACTTAAATACTAGACGTATGTTTAAGTGAACTAAGCTTTAAGCTTTATACAGGGCGGCCGGAACGTTGACGTCCAAAAAAAAAATTTGGTTCTCTCGTATCGTGAGGTATCCGAATCACCGCCATGTATGTTCCGCGATTTTTGATAGTTTTCGAGTTATGATTTTTATTTTCAGATTTTTTGAGAATTTTGGACTTGACCAATTTAAAAAGATTTTTTCGAGTTTTTTTTTTGCAACTGAATCTTCATGAGTAGGTACTACTTTTATGCATAAAATAATCAGCTTCGTAGCTGAGATGAAAGTTATGAAAATGTTGGTCTAAAGTGAAAAATTTACGTTTGGAAATAAAATTATGACTGAAATTTTCAACTTTACATTAAAAATCCTAGTACCTAGTTAAATTTAATGTTGAAAATTTAAACGTAAATTTTTCACGAAGCTGATTATTTTGCGGCTACCCTGTATAACTGTCTATGGCCATCCGCTGCGTTAAGCGGGTGCACGGAGCGGGCGCCCACGCGGCGTGTTGTTTGCTATGCGCTGCGTGAGGCAGGTCTCTCGCCGCACGCGGCGAATAGAAAACAGCACGCGGCAAATATAAAACAGCACGCCACGCCGGCGGCGCCCGCTCCGTGCACCCGCTTAACGCAGCGGACAGCCAGTACTGTCCCACTACAGGGCAAAGGCCTCTTCTCACACAGAGAAGGACGAACATTGATCATCACGCTTGCGCAAGACGAGATGGCGATTTCAGACTAATACAGGGTCAAATTAAATTACTCTGCGAAACTCTGCAGACGTCATGGGTATTATCTAACTATGCAAAAACAAAACAAAAAGGGGATTAAATACTTATTATTGAAGCTTACTCAAAAACTACTAAAGTGAAATTAATACACGTGGACAAGAACAAGAACATTATATTATGACATACGATAACAACATAAGACAAGAACGTAGGTATGACATGAAAAAAAAAATACCCGGCCAATGAACCTCCTCCTTATTTGAAATCGGTTAAAAATATCTAGAAATAGCTGGCAACCAAGAGCGGTTTATACTTACAACAACATACCTTCTCCATAATGTAGAATTTGTATCAAAGGATCCCATTGTCGAAATAGCAAAGTCTTGCCCACTAATGGAACGGGCCAATAATGCACTATTGAGGCAGATAGGCGTTTGCCCATACTACCCATAGGGCTATAGAGGGCTGATAGCACTTATCTTCATGCCCATTTTCGCTTAGAAGGTAGGCAGGACTCTGAGTGTAATGGTTAATGTTTGCACTCAAGCCGGTTTGTGGTTATGCGATAATCGTGAGGATAGTGATTGTATGAAAGTGTGGACTCAATACCTAAATAAGGATTTTTTGATGTGTAACATTTTCCTCTCGCTTTCCTGCAATCTGTGAGAGTGAATTCGTGAAAAGGGACGGAAGTGTGTAACAGGAAGCGCGCGCTATTTGATTTGACCAATGAGCGCGCGCAGTGCAAGAGTTGGCTGTATTGGTGACTAATCTACCCTTGCAGTGCAGTGCGTTGATTGATTTGCACTCGCACCTCACATTTACATTATTGTTCATTCCCTAATGTAATCAGAGACTTGATTATTCATAATATTATTAACAATTCATTTACTTGACATCTCCTGATCTCCTCGCCCGCATACCCACGCATAACGGCTCGAACACACTGGCGCGATATCGCGGGCGCGACAAGGGTAGCACTGCCTGTCGAAACCGCGATATCACGCCAGTGTGTACGAGCCTTAAGAGACAACAAGACCTCTTCTGATAAAGACGACGTATTACCTTTATATTATTTTTATCTCTAACAGTTTACCATTAACCATTTACAACATGCACTACATCAAACATAAATCCTGTACCTAACAATTAAAAGGTGAAAACGATACTTACACAAGGGCTTCAGTCCCTGGAGGGACTTTAATTAAGATATATTCCGAAGGTTCGCCTCAAATAAGTTCCTAAGTACAGGGATTTTGTTTGCTTTAATTGTTTATTGCACGAATCCATGTTTTATTTTGTTGGTATAGAAATATTTAAGAATAAAAAAGGTTTTAAAGACAAGTGGTAGGTAGGTACTTGATTTTGAAAAGTAGTTTATTTGCAGTTTCATATCCTCTGGCTCTGTTAGTGTGTATAATGATATAATTTTTCCACCATTTTCATCAAAATCTGTCAAATAGCTTAGACATGAAAGTTTACAAACAGACAGAATGGCTGGCATAGAATAAGCAAAATATTAAAACTGTTATAACTCGATTTTTATAACTGTGCGCTTGGAGCTGTCAAAGTCGTAGGTTGGTAGTATTGAATTCACCCGCACGGCTACCTCCTCAGTGCCCTGACGCCTCTTAATACGGTCTACACAACTCCATAATAAAAATAACAACTTAAAGAACTTTGGAGATCCAAAGTTCTTTAAGTTGTTGTTTTTATTATTCCAACCATAAGCACTGTAATATTTTGACGTTGACAGTAAAAAAGTCTGGTTATACTAAACACATTAATTATCTGTGAAAATAAATACTTCTTCTTCAAACAACAAGAGGACTCTTCAGATTAACCTCGCAGTAGAATTACAGAATTATAGCTTAGATAACGCTCTAGGGCAATTTAAATAGTCATAATGTTATGGAGAGTTCTCACTAGGTGGAAATCATCTGGAGGCAAAAATAAAGTACTAATAGAAAATGACTTTCCTAAGCTTAGGATTTCAAATCTAAATAATCGTTTCCAATCAAACTCAACCCATTTATTTCAATTACGCACTTTTCAATTGTCACAAGGGTCAGTCAGTCAGAAAAATGAAGCTAGTTGCCCATTCCAAAGCGTAGTAGGTACCTATGGAGAAGAACGGGCAAGAAACTCCACGGACACTCTTTTAAATCAAAATATGGTTACAAAATATTGGTTACATCATTCACGTTGAAATTATACATGAGAGAACGATGCAGAAAATTATTATGATGATGCAGAACATTAAATTACAATTACAATTCAATAGCCTGTTACTTGCTTCCTCATCAGAAAGTTATTAGAGAATGTTTCGATGAAGATCATAATCAGCCTATACCAGTCCACTGCTGAACATAGGCCTCTCCAATTGCACGCCATTCAGCCCTATTCTCGGCAACTCTCATCCAGCTGCTACCAGCCACACTGTAAAGATCATCGCTTTACCTAGCCTGACGGCGTCCTACCTTACGTTTGCCGATTCGCGGTCTCCACTCAAGAACACGTCTACGTCTACCCCAACGGTCATTGGTTCTACGGCTAATATGGCCGGTCCATTGCCACTTCAGCTTGCCTTGCTTAGTCTGTAAGCTATATCGATAACTTTGAAGAAGATGATTTGGTCAAATTCTATTACAACGAATTTGAAACGGTTCTTTTCATAATCATCAAATTGTTGTTTGCCGTTATGAGTTTCCAAATAAACCCTTTATTAAGTAGGTACTTCTAATTCCACCACATGCTAAAAGCAACAGGCTCTTCCCGTACTCATAACAGATTACAATCGCAGCTTCGCCACAAGCAAATCTATACACCCCCTTACAAATACCAGAAATACAAACTTTGTGGTTACGCGCAAACTTCATCAAGAACTACATAGACGTTAATATTCGTATGTTTAATGGTGCGGTCGCAATGGCACAGAATAGATAGGTTCAGAAGGTCGGATCCCTATATAATGAACACACACAGGAACACGCACAGGTATTGAATCGTATAGAAACTGGTATCCCCCAATAAACTAAGGGCCGGTTTTTCAATCGCCAGTTAACTTTTATCCGACGAATAAGTTTGTCATTTTGACAATTTTTACATGGACAATCTGTCAAAATGTCACATTTATTCTTCAGTTAAAAGTTTTCTAATGACTGAAACCTTGAGTTCCAATCCAAAACCTTGAGTTCCAATCCAAAATATCTTTACTAAACATCAACGTATTCCATACATTTTGACCTCGTAGGTAATTGCACTTTTCTATGAAACAGCAGTTTTTTTTTATGGTATTAAATTAATAGCAAGAAAGTCTTATTTCTATGCAGAAATTGGTTGTTTTTTATTTTCGATTCGATGAGTCAACAGATAATTGCTTCATATTTTGCAATAAATTAAAAGCGTTGTGTCATCGCGCTTCTCTTTCTTTTCTATGCCGTCCGACAGTGACGACGTTGTAGCTCTTGTCAGCGTCTGAAAAGTCCGGAAATTATGACGCGTTCATAGGGTGATCTCAAACAAATGCTGGTCGCGAGTGCGCTCGCACTCGCTGTACGTGAAGCGTGTCTATGTGTGCGTGCGTTTTCGCTCATTGTAATGAGCTGACCTTCTGTAACTATCTATTTTATGGTAGTTGCGGGCGTTGCGGCCGGTGCGGCAGTTGCGGGGTTCTGGAGCGGGGGATCACTTAAGTAAATGACGAATCATTAGCGTATGCTCTTATAGCTTTGTTGATGGTGTTCGGGTGTTGTGTGATGGTACATATATAGGCTGTTTAGGGTTTTGTTTAATGCTTGCAGGTAGTTTTGGGTCATTAAATTACTTATGTTTACTTACTTTGAAATGTGGTAAATAAAGATTGATTAGTCTACATTGCCAAAACATATTTACGATACTCTTCCGTTTCCTATTTCTTCATGTATTAATCTGTGGACAATGGTGTGGGTGTTGTTTGCCATTTTATTATTATACTCATAGTTTTAATTAAACCTGAACATGTAGCTGTTTTTTGTCCCAAATAAATAAATAAATACTTAATTAGCAAACATTGCCATATATTTTGTTAGCTTATTATTTTCCGAGTGTCTAATAACTTAAAAGTGGACTAAATGTTTGCCACAAATAAAATAACTTGCCAGCGATTAAATATTTTCGCGACTATTATATTATGTAAGGTTCAAAATTAAAGGTGTTATAAAAACTAAAAACTAGCAGCTGCGTTTAGATAGCAAATAAACTATACCAGTCAAATAAAATATTAGGCGAGGAGCTATAAATAATGACTTGGCGACTAATAATGTTAGTAGGGTGGCAAAGATAATATATTACCAGTCTAGTTAGAGTAGGTTTTTTTTTTTTTTTAATGGTTAGATTAGGTTAGGTTAAAACTGTGACTGTGACGCACGAGCCGAGCGAGCGAAGCGAGCGGTGCCGCGGTAGCGGCCGGCGAGTGCCAGAAACGACTAGATTATATAGAAAATCTAAACCTGCCCCAATAATACAATAATAATATATTATTTATGAATGCCCATTTTCTATTTTATTTTCGCCATTAAGTTTCCGCTTAGATATTAATTCTGTTCCCAAAAGAAAAACTTGATGCTAGTTTAAATTAAAACGGAGCTTATTACTGATATATTAATATGCTACCTATTACTTATTACGATACTCCTTATTAGCTGCCAACCCATTATATATGGTACCCACTCTATTTTTTTTTTAAACCTATATTCATTTTACTTAGTTGCCGCATTAAATACATGCCTATTTTGTTGATATCAAAAAAAAAAAACGAAACCATCCATTGAGATATAAATTAGAAGCAGAGTTTTTTCTGGTTTTTCACTACTCCAGACTGATGTTAGATTCGATAATATATTAGATGCCGCGGGCAAATGGTATTTTGCCCGCGGCTTTACCTTCATATAACTGGATAAAAAGAATACTATGTGATAATCCAGGTTATAAACTATCGGTGTGCCCATCTAAATCTGTTTAGCCGTTTTTGCGTAATTGAGTAACAAACATACAAACTATCAGATTCATATTTTTTAATAGGATAGATGGAAATTCTGTACAGTCATCAAACAAATCAATATCCTAATCACCAACAATGATAGATTAGCATAACAACTGAGAGGCATCCGTGGTCAGTGGTGACGTCACAGGATTTAACTGAGGCCGGTCCGTAAGCCAGCCGTTGATAACAGATAAAATCACGACACTTTTGTTAGTACTCCCGTTGAGCCAGACGCGTTTGATACGGGTCGGCATTTTCTACTGTCCAAACTTGATCAGTTGGTATATTTTTCGTATTGGCATCTATATCTATTATAGGTATAGATATAAAACAAAGCCGCTTTTCACACAATATACTTTTCGCGTAGTATACTTTTCGCACGTATACTTTTCGCACAGTATACTTTTCGCACGTATACTTTTCGCTCAGTATACTTTTCGCACAGTATACTTTTCACACGTATACTTTTCGCACAGTATACTTTTCGCACAGTATACTTTTCGCACGTATACTTTTCGCACAGTATACTTTTCGCACAGTATACTTTTCGCACGTATACTTTTCGCACAGTATACTTTTCGCGTAGTATACTTTTCGCACAGTATACTTTCCGCACAGTATACTTTTCGCACGTATACTTTTCGCGTAGTATACTTTTCGCACGTATACTTTTCGCACAGTATACTTTTCGCACAGTTTTCGCACAGTATACTTTTCGCACAGTATACTTTTCGCACAGTATACTTTTCGCACAGTATACTTTTCGCACAGTATACTTTTCGCACAGTATACTTTCCGCATAGTGTACTTTTCGTGTCTGTCTGTGTGACCGCGTTGTTTTTCTAAAATAGGCAACGGATTTTGATGCAGTTTTCACCATCATTTAGAGAATTTATTCCGGAAGGTATATGTGTATTATACCTATACATTAATATTTAACTTCGATAGGATTATAGTAAATCTCGCTACGTCAGTGGATTTCACCCGAGCGAAGCAAATAAATCATTTATGTGTACGCTCAAAAATTACACAAAAATTTAATTCTTTGAACTTTATTTTAAAATGAATTTACCGCGTTTCAGTGGCGGTACTAATTATTATGGAATTGTTGTTAATATTTTAAATTAATTTTCACCATTAATTGCTTTTTCAGTATCGTCTCATGATTTCATGGAAAACTGATCTGAGTAATTGGAATATTACAGCCAGTTCGAAGTTAAATATTAGGCAATTAATACAGGAAGAAAATGTATGTACGTAATGTTTGATTATGGTCTCAATTTGTATAATGGGAACCCACCACATCAACGCTTTTTTTAACTGACTTGAAAGGAGGAGGTTCTCAGTTCATTGGAATCTTTTATTTTCACATAGCAGAAAAGAGCAGTGATCACCACCCTTGCTTAAATTCCATATTATAGTATTCGGTAGCCAATTTCTTCAGGATATTTTATAAAGACAAGGAAAAACTTACTTAAGTTCATTATAAATCAATCTGCCTAGCCTTCTCTCAATTATGTTGGGATCGGCTTCAAGTCTAACCAGATGCAGCTGAATACCAGTATTTTACATGGAGGGACTGCCTATCTGACCTCCACAACCCAGTAACTGGGTAATACGATACCCCTTGGTAAGATTGGTTGTCAGACTTTCGGGCTTCTAACGACTGTCAAAGGGTCAAAGAGTCAATTCATTATAATCGAATTGTAAAAGTCAGAAGTACTTGCCAAGCTAAGAATCTGCATCCTTGTGCTTAACACATTAACGAACATGATGAGGAACCCATTACCATTACGAACAGAAGTTTTCAATTAAATCTGCGGCACTGCTTTCAATATTTTGAGAACCTCCCCATAACGAGTGATGTCAAACCATTGCTATGTAAGTGCTATCTCATTGTAATAAAGTATATAATAAGAATGGTAAAACTCGGCAATCATTCTAATTTATACCTTACGTTACTGAAACAAGCGACTAAGGGCGTTTGTGCACTACAAGGAATTTTACGGTCCGGCAGTCCGATTTTCAAGTAAATATCACGTGATACGGAAATATAGATATGAGATTTTACATCCGGGCTGTAAAATTCCTTGTAGTGCACAAACGCCCTGGTTTTACATCGATCCGGAACGTCACACTTTTTGCAATAATTCCCTTTTACAATTATATCAAATTGAAGCGTCTACCTCCAAAACCTTCACGAGAATCTCAAGTGCTAGTCGTCCGACACTTCAGCCAGGGATTAGCTTGCGAGTGTTGGACGAAAATCCGGGCCCCCGCAGCTAACAGCACGTACAAACGGGCCTGCTAACTACTGCCACACTGTGATCGGAGAAAAGAAACGGATTGGCCGAATGTGAGGTACCTATTCTATTTTTGAAAATGGCAAGCTATGTTAATTTTGCCAGAGTAGATTCAGATGAGGAAAAAAGTCTTGACAGGAATGAAATGAAATATTTCCTTATAAAAAACAAAAGAATGGGCGAGTCATTCAACCCCATGCACATTAACCGCTAGGCAACTGACAGTCTCCACACGGGTGCCTGAGGATAAACGGCGCCGCCGACGCTGGCCTAGGACCAGGTGGCGAGACGACTTACAGTACCACAAGGGTTGGATCGAGGTGGCCCTGGAAAAGGATGCTCGGAAGGATCTGGGGGAGGCCTCCGCTGTCTGTCTGTCCGTCCGTCCATCTATCAGTCCGAAAGTAAGTAATCTGTCAGAAGTAAACAGTCGAAATTTCCACAGATTGTATATTTCTATTGCTGCTATAACATAAAATAATAAAAATAAAATCAAGTTAATTAAGGGTCCCCATGGCCCATACAAGAAACATATTTTTTTGCGGTTTTTTCTGCTCGATCTTAATACGGTACGGAATCCTTCGTGTGCGAGTCCGACTAGAGCTTGGCCGGTTTTTTTTAATGTACCTATTACATAGTCATAAAATTTCCACTTAAGCTATAGTTTATTATAGTTTTCATTTTCATGCCCGACTCGAGTTGTTGACCAAAACAGTGGTTTAGCGACAAACGGTATATAACAAACAAGCGAATATACAAAAAAAAAGTCTCTACCTTCGTCCACATTGTAACATTTAGGTACAAACACTTTGAATACAGGGTGTTTCATTTTATTCATGTAAGTTCTTACACGTGGCATAGTGAACGAAGATTCGAAGACCCTTCAATTTTGGTACCATGATGCATTTTATTCGTCAATTTCATAAATTAGGTACTTTCTAAGTGATTACAGTAAATGAAAATATCGTACAAGACTTCAAAGTTGCCATCACGCAGTGATCATGAGTTTCAATTGATGCTCGTTTTTACTATGGAAAGAAATTGCTGAAGCTAAACTTTTTTGAGGTTCTGTACCCGAAGGATGCCAAACGGAACACTATTACTAGGCCTCCGCTGTCCTTCCGTCCGTCCTGTCTGACAGCGGGCTGTATCTCATGAACCGTAATAGGTAAACCGGTGAAATTTTACAGATTGAGTATTTCTATTACCGCTTTAACAACTAATAATAAAATAAAGTTAAAAAAATTAAGGCCCTTTAAAATTTAATTTTTTTTCATTTAATCTTTTCAAGAAACGTATTTTTTCGGCCATTTTGCTAAATATTGTACGGAACCTTTCGTGTGCGCACTTAGCCTGCTTTTTTATTTATTTATTTCTGATATTATTTGACAAACCAAAACTGTAGTTCCAAGCTACCAATGTCCAGCCAAGAACTGACTTTATTTATTTAACTATCTCCAAAACAAAAAACTAAAAGAGTTAATTGATTCAGGTGTGGCTTGGCGGAAATACATTATAAAGTTTTTTTTTTACTAAAACTTACTACGAAGATACAGAATAAATCTTGACGTAACTATGCGAAATGGTGAAACAAAATAAGAAAGTGTACTTATTATAGCATCCTGTATAAAATAAAGCCGGGTCCTCCACATCGGGTAATGTCGTGGAAGTAATGCCCACACATTGTGCAGATCACGTGTGTTTTGTGCTTTATTTATACATTCTTACACCTAACATATTATACGGGTCCATAACTATTCAGTTTGGGATAGTTGGTAACAGGTATAAGGGTCTCTCTTGCTGTTGTTAACAAAAGTTTTCGATGATCCGTTTTTGCAGGATATCCTGTGATATAGCTACCTACCTACCTACATCCATAACATGTTATTTATTTAGTGATATACTGTATTCTTATCATAGCTCGAGGAGCTCGTGGCTAAGTAATAACAGCCGCACGGGTCTATCTACAGTTTAAACTGTGTTTGCCGAGGTTGGTCCGTGGATGGTTGACCATCTTTACATATCGAGACTCCTCCGTGCCTCGGAAAGCACATTAAGCCGTTGGTCCCGGCTGTCATTATCCGGATCCTGTCAGGCCGAGCCGTGTGGCCGACTCGCCGCGTCTCAACTTGCCGATGACGCGCTAATCACGCTGCCTGCGCGTGCAGACCGCGTGCGAACTGTTGTGTTGGGTTCCATTCCCAACATATTCCTTAAAAGTCTGCTACGGCGCCGCCGCCGCGGGGTGGCACACGGCGGGACTTACTGAAGCCACATTTCATCAGACATTGCATGGCCGACGTATCGCCAAAACAGAATTACCTTACTACCTTACCTTACCTTACCTACTTATTTCATATTAAATACCAGGCCTTTATTAATGTACATTATTTCCGAAGGAATTTACCCAGCAGCAGCAGTCGGAACAAGTTTCATGTAATAGGGCGCGAGCCTATTTTCATTAACCCGGCAAAAAACCAAACTCTAACTTCAACGTCTTGTATAAAATAAAAATTTTGTTCGCAGAAACTACAGAACACGAGCTAAGATGCTGAAATTTGCATGTTCTACATTTATGCATCTTTTCTTACGTTCACCGTCGTTGAGACTAGGTTAGGTGGGTACTCCGTATGACTGTAATCTTTTAAAGCTATCACGTAGATATGAAATACCACAGGTACAATTACATCATTTAGAAAAGATTTCTTAGTTTCCGTACTTTGTATCTAATAAGCACTTATAAGCGCAGTCAGTGAAAAATGTTCTTTATGACGAACTTATAACTAGTCAACGACAATTCAATCTGCCTAGCCTTTATATTTTACATGGAGCGACTGCCTATCTGAGCTCCAGCACCCAGTTATTGGGTAATACGATACCCCTTGGTAAGACTGGTTGTCAGACTGGGCACGACCCGTAACGACTGTCAAAGATCCAAGAATGACAGCTGGGACCTACGGCTTAACGTGCTTTCCGAGGCACGGAGGGGTCTTGGTATATAAAGATGGTCCTCCATCCACAGATCGACCGTGACAAGCGTCGCTTCACCTAATCAATCAACACGTGTGGCTGTTAAACTTAGCCACTTTTCAACAGAAAATATTTTCATAAAATAAAATAAAAAACAAAAGAAACAAATAACTGCTTTTAGTATTTCAAGTTTAAATAAACGTTGCTTAGAATTAAGTAGTGATTAGCGAATGTTTAACCATATTTTTTAGAAATAAAGCCCTATATTATAAGCTGATTTGACCTGTTGTTATTTTGTCATCGCACAATATTATGTAGGTTCCTAATTTACCTAGCAACACAAAATAATTCCATTAGAATGTCTACTAGACAGAAAATTAAATCCAAAGCCCTTTACTGTGTCAATTTTCAGTTTCCTCTATTGGCCAATTTACAAGCAATACAACTAAAACTAAACTAGAACTACTCTCATCAAAGCATTGCGAAGGGCCATTGGGGCCATTAACAGGGATGCCCCATTGCCCCAATTGCCCGGGTTACCCAAAGTCTGGTTGCCCGAAACTTGTTTTAATTTCCATACTAAGGCAATAAAGTGGGGACACGTGGACGACAGAGTTTTAATACAGAAAAGTGTTGGGTGAAGCTCTAAAAGGGTTTAAACGAAATTATTTTTGAAATACATGAATGGAGCAGGATGAGCTCGTGGCTAAGTAATAACAGCCGCACGAGTCGATCCGTCAGGTTAAGCTACGCTCGCCGGGGTTGGTCCGTGGATGGGTAACCATCTTTACATACCGAATAACGTCCGTGCCCTGGAAAGCGCATTAAACCGTTGATCCTGGCTGTCATTCGTGGATCTTTGATAGTCGTTTCGAGTCGTCAGAAGTCCGAAAGTCTGACAACCAGTCTTGCCAAGGGGTATCCGTATTACCTAGTTACTGGGTTGTGGAGGTCAGATAGGCAGTCCCTCCATGTGAAATACTAGTATTCAGCTGCATCCGGTTAGACTGGAAGCCGACCACAACATACTTGGGAAAAGGCTAGGCAGATTGAGAACTAACCGCCACAAGAACTACTCTAAGCACGTGTCACTCTAATAAAGCGATTTTTAAAGTCACTTTTCGTGTCTGTCTGTATGACCGCGTGGTTCTTCTAAACTACGCATCAGATTTTGATGAGGTTTTCACCATTGTTTAGAGAATTTATTCTGGACGGTTTATGTGTATACTACTTATATAATATTAATAATGAATATATAATAATTATTAAAGTTACATATAACTAGGAAATCCCAATTTTTTGTCAAATAGTAAAACCATGCAAAGCAGGAGCGGGTCGCTAGTAACACATATAAGAGAAACATGGAATATGGGAGACAACAGAGATTTAGGGGTATTTGGTCTGAACGGCCCATACCGAATGGCCCTCGGGCCATTCGACCGTAAACAAACACAAAGAAAATTGTTTACACATTTTTATCACCGGTCCCTTGGAACGTAGACGATTTTTTTTAAGGTCTTAAGGTCTAAGGACTTAGTAATAGGTTGGCACCCTTCTGGTACGAAACCCTAAAAAGCTCCAACCTGTCAGGCCTATTCTCTACAAAACTAGAAAAAAGAGAATAACTTTTATGCCAATGAAAACCCTTTCCTTTGTAGATTGATTCGCTTTCAGATTTTATTGTTTATTTATGGTTACTTTTGAGTGCCTTCATTCAATCGGCGTAAAATATTTTATTTCTGTAGGTTCTATATTTCTTTGCATAGGTTGTTACTTGATCTATTCATTGTTATTTTTTATCCTCTTTAATAATGAAATCGAATAAAACATGGGTGTGCTATTCTTAAAAATGTTACATAAACATAAGGTAACCTTTAAAAATACCATGATGATAGACCGTCTCATTACCTCGCTATCCATTAACATATTATTATTTTTTTTGCAAATTGTACGACCTTATTTTTTTTATGAAGAGAAAACTCTTTCCCTTGGGTGTCGTAAGTGTAAAACTTAGGGATTTAGAATTATATCAAAAGGATACGACTGTTATCCAAGTGTGATTTATAAATCCACTTCTTCAATCCGCTCATTGCCGGCCCCACTTCACTTTCATGTAAAGCTAAACAGCATTAGGCCGCGTCGCGACCTGAGACACATGAGCGATTAAAACACTACTGTAATCACGGCATCGACTACATCAACATATCAGCGAATTTATTAGAAAATTTCTCACTTGCACGACTAGTTTTAGTGCTACTAAATATGCATGTGGCTACATTATGCGTATAGTAAACCGCGAAGGATGATGTGTACTGTAGCCACGTAGCCATACCATGTTTATCTCGTTGCGCTCTTCCAGTCGCATCGCAAATCGCTGCCTACTGTAGCCTCAGCCTTAGGGTCATGTTGTGAGGAAAGTTTTGAGTATGAATGTAGGTGACTCTGGTTAAAAGAGTAAGGAAAGACCTAAGAACCGATTGTGGAAGATGATATAGATAGAACGGGGATGAATACTGAGATGTCCGTTGATTGTAACCAAATTTTAAGTTTTGAGAGAGAGTTTCTTGCCCGTTCTTCTCCATAGGTTTCTACTACGCTTTGGAATGGGCAACAAGCGTCATCTTTCTGACTGACCGACCCCTTTGACAATTCAAAAGTGGCTGTAATTGGTTTTTGGAAGTATATGTTTTGAGTTTTTGAGTTTTGATTGGGATGTATGTAGCAGGAAGACACGCTGGGTCGATTCCAATTAATTTGTGATAAGGACAGAACAGGAACAGGAAAAGTGAGCATTAGACTTCTATGCTGATATATATGAAGATAGATGATAGATATGCTATATGAAGACGATGATTTATTTCAATATCACGGTGTTCACGGTTAACATAGTACTCTTGCAAATATTATTTTCCTCTTCCACACATTCCAATTCCCCAATAATAAAGAACCCCTATATTTAACGAAAACAAAAAACTTAATACAATGTTAAAATACCAAGTCGTTTTCCAAACTCATTAACACATTCCGACCGACAGCGACACTTGAGTCGGGAAGTTGAGCTTCCCGAAAGTTGAGCTTGTTTGAAAGTTGAGCGAATTTCCTCTAGCCACGGTGTTAGGTTGTATAATGAAAGGAAATACACTTAGTCTTTGTATCTTTAATTTACACCAGCACGCTTACCATGGCCACAATAGTAAACGGGTTTTGTCGACGGAAGAATAGAAAAAATTACAGATTGTGATTGTTTATCTGTGTTTTTGTCTATTCTACCGTCGACAAAACCCGTTTCTATGGTTGTCATGCTACGCGTGCTGTAAATTAGAACAGTTTTTTTTTTACTGAAACAATTTTATTATTTGTTTTGCATCAGTTAATCACAGGCAAGGTTGTGTCCACTGATAACAACAAAGCGCAAACTCCTATAAGTAACAAAAATATTAGTTTTTTTTTTGTGTAAACTTCACAGACGTAATGGGTACCTACCTATCGGTATCAAAATATGATAAAAGAAGAAAAAAGAAGATTTGATGTTTTTTTTCTGGGGTGAACGGCCTCTAGTAGTGTTTGTTTACCGTGTTTAGATATCGATACCCATTCCGTCTGTGAAGTTTACACATTAAAAACTAATATTCCAAATAACTACAACACAAACTTACGATCGTTGACTCCAAAAAAAAAAAACATTCGTTCAGTTTCGCTAGCTAATTTAATTTGACCCTGTATATTGAGTCCAAGCATTAAGAACATTATATAGGCTGATTATCAACTTTGATTGCATGAATTACGTATTTTGTTCTTACTACTTACCTAATAAATAATGAGTCTTATGCTCATAGTTAATGGATTCAGGCGTGATTTGGCAGAAATCCATTATAAAATACAATAGACGTAGATATATTTAGTAGGTAACACGTCGTGTTTGGATTCGCGACAAGTCAATCGTCATCCTGAGGATGCCTCGTTGAGAGGTGAAACACGTGTCGATTTCTTACAGGGTTTTTTAAGACTCTTTAAGAATAGTTAAGCGGAATAGGTTCTGTAGTAGCAGTAGTTCGGTTGTTAGTCCGGTTGACCGAACTATTGTTACTAAATATATCTACGCCTATTATATTTTTCTTCTGCTCATTCCAAAAACTTTCCTCCTCGTTACTCTTTTACTTCTTAAATAAAATCATTTGTATACCTTACCAGCCCCAGGAGTTCGCACACGTAATTCCTGCTACTTGATTGCGTACCATCGGGAGTATTGGATTACCGAGTCTATTTAGTTTGAATCGATTATCTGCGTCCATCTGTGGCTGATGAATACTCAAACATGTAGGCTTAATGTGTAAATCATGATTGAGTTGTATAGCGTGTGTTCAATAGTAATGGAAATGATGATTCAGTCCAGCAGTTCCCATTGCTGGAACACAGGCCTCCTCTGTTAGACAGAGAGTGCGGGTTGGAGAATGTCTTTTTTTTTTTGGGTGGGGCATTCTCAAATAACTTCTCCCGCTCTGGGTGGAGCAGGAGGGCGTGTCAGACTCTTACTGACTAAAACCCACCCGTGTTCCTTCAGTTGCCTGTGTTGCCAGGGGCCACGGTATCCCTTTCGGACTTTCCCGCAACCCCGGCAGGTCCCGCAACCCCAGCAGGAAATTTCTCATGTCTCCGAATTTTTGGTTCTAGGTCATGCCGGTTTCCTCACGATGTTTACCTTCACCGTTTTGAGAGCAGTGGTGATGAAAATGTTTACACAAAGGAAAGCATCTGCCTGCTTTTGAACCCACGACCTACAAATCAAGTCGGGTCCTTTACCACTGGGCCACAACTGCTCAGAGGGCTTAGTGTAAGTTTGCAAGTGAGTTTACGTACCTAACTATCGCGTTTGTGTTAAAATTTGACTGATAGATCATAATGCTAAGACTTTATGGGGGAGAATAAAAATCTTAACGCAAACGCGATAGTTACGTTTACTCACTTGCAAACTTACACTAAGGCCTCTGATGATTATATTGTTGAAATTCTTTCTCATAACTTTATTTATTTATACTTTTCTTTTGTCTTTAACTAATAAAACGAAGATTACTTCATCCGTGGTGAAAAAATTGGGTGGTGAGCAAGCCATATATCGAGACTGACGATCATCATGAACAAACATGTTCGCTCGCTCAAGTGTTCTAACTTACCGCGCGAACAAACACTTGCTCGCTCAGAAGTCAGAACTATGAAATCAGGCTTCAGACTGCTATGAAATCAGGTGTGCCTGGATGTACTGTCACTAATTTGCTTATTATGTTATGGTTTGTAACAACCAGAAGATTAAAGGCTCATATAAACAGGCGCGACGCGACTGTAATAATACAATTTCTAAGAAAACTTCACAATAGAATAATTATTACCGGTGTCGCGTCGCGCGACAGTATGCACGAGCCTTTAAAGACCATCAGATTGCGCTTTAAAAATACTAGATTTCATACTGAATGTCAAATAAGTATAAATATTTATCCAAGATATTTACACGGAATCGTCACAAATTTTCCCCAGTATTTGCTAAGAAATTATTTTATTTCCCTCAAAAAAATCCAGACAACAACTAATAATGTCTTGTAAATTTAAAAACACGTCCAAACAGGTATATTTTGCTCTGTGGACATGTGACTACAACTGTCAACCGACCCCCGTCTCACTGTCGCCTCCGGGAACGCCCCAACCCTTGTAACTGCCACGGCTTTTTAACATGTTCACTGTTTAAATACCCTGGTTGTGTTGGCTGAGAGTTAGAAATTCATGTAGAAGCGAAACTCATGAACTGTAGGCACCCCAGCCACACCCAACCGCATCTAGCATTAATATGGCACATTAATTATTATACGTAAAAAGTGTTACTGAATTAATGCACATTATGAAAGTAGTTTGTTCGCAATCGTTTAGTGAATCGATTTCTGTAATTTTTAATATACGTTATTTTTATTTTTAAATAATTATAACTACGTAAAAAACGGACGCACTTTCGCTGTACAGTCAAAACAAACCAAAATGAACGCCGACGACGTGCGTGCGTATAGATTTGTATTGTGACCACAATTTTCTTCCACAATCAGTAAGTTTGTTTCAGTAAACAATGTTTTGTAAATAATATTCTAATGGGGTTTTTGGTTTCTAATTGGGTGTTAATTCCGGGGCATATTGTATGTAACTAGTGTGAGTTACATTCTTCCCATGAGGGTAAAAACTGCAGAACGCCACCTGCTACGATCCTTACATTCTCCTTCTGCTTCGTTTACGGCTCCTCAAGTTTGAGAAAAGAAGTCTCTGTCACACATACCCTTGTACATACCATCTAGTTCTAAAGCTGGATGTGTCTTATTATTACTCCAGGGTACTACTTTCCTATGCGCCTGCGCCAATGCTGCTGAAATTTCATTCATCACCGACCGCTCTGCAGTCCTTTCACATTTACTTTACATCTGTCTTTGTATCACTGTCAAAACATTATGGTTGCTGTTGGATTGCTGCCATTGACAAGTCTGTCAAAATCACAGTGACCCTTATTCTCGTTACGTTGGGTTGCTGCAGCCAGACGTAATATATAACTTTACCTACTTATCAGACAGCTGTGCTGCTGGGATGTTAGTTGTGCCACTTCTTCTTCCCAGTTAAAGCAATAGAAAGTGGTGAAAGGCGAGCGTTTTGGGGGACTGTCTTATGTAATTTTGACCTTCAAAAAGTGCTGATTCCCAGCCTAGTTTGAATATGACATCTGATTTTAACGATCATCGAGCAGGAATCACAGCATACGCCGCACCAAAAGAACCTTTAGGCCGCGGACACGAAGTCAGCGGCGCTGCGGCGGCGCGGTGGCGGCAGCAGCGCAAGAGCGGCGCGTTCAAATGCATAGTTTTATAAGGAACTGTCGCCGCGCCCCACGCCGCTGCCTTCCAGGCCCGATTTCGTGTCCGCGGCAAGACTGTTGAACGTATCCTACCGAATATGTAGGCATTGAGAATGCATTCGGAGAGGAAGTGTCGCTTCTATATTTCATTTTATCTATGGCCGGACCTCTGTTTTGTTTTGGTAAGCATTTGACGGTTACGTTTTGCCGTCGATTTAATTTGTCGTACAGTGGTTAAATTGTACTGGTCACCGACGAGGGTCTTAATTAGTTGAACCGATTTAGGGGTCTTTTAAATCGAAACATTTGTCAGAGGAGTAAGTATCTACTTTTAATTGGTCGGAATCAATGAGGGTTGAATAAGTTAATATCCGATTTTATTGTTTAAATATTTCTGTTTTGTTCTTGTTTACTCTACTCGGTTCCTTCAGGAACATATTTGATTTATAATATTTAATATTTTTCATGCACTTTGTATAGTCCAAACTTTCCATAAAATTACCAAAAGAGCCATCAGTTTAATCTACAGACCGTTTTCTATAACTCGTACCTTGCTGTCATGTTGGTACCATTGCTGAACAAGCTTAGTTTCAATACTAATAGAGTTCAAAATGGCGACTGACAGAACTGTACCTACTACCAATCGCGTCAGGGGTCAAGTTTTAATGAACATTCTTTAGATCCAGAATTCCAGATCATAATTCAATCACAATCTCAAACATGACATATTAATAGACTAGCTTCTCCTCGTGACTTGGTCCGCGCAAAATTGCACGTTAAGTGCTATTATTATTATTAAATTCTTTATTATCGGACAACAATGATCCAGCGTGTTAGTAAACAATAATAAAACTTACACCTGACACTCGGCAATATTATACTGTAGCTTCCCATTAGTGGCAGAATTTCGGATCAGTAGTTCCGAAGATTAGGTACCCCCTACATACAAACTCACTTATTATTTTATATTAAATGGTATAGTCTAGCTGCTGTCCGCGGCTTTGCCCGCGTGGACCTTAATTCTTTTTCTAAAATAAAAGTAGTTACTCCATAAAACATCAGTATCGGTCCAGCCGTTTCGAATATTAGCTGGAACCATAGCCGGAACAAACAGACAGACAGGCAATTTTTTTAAGAAATTGTTTTTTTGTTATAATTACCATATATACCTTACTCTTTTAAGTATTTAGTAAAAAGCTTACTTTGACATTACAAACAAACACTTCTATTTAGTTAAATAAATCATTTTATATACTTGGATAGATTGAAAACTAACCTCACTCAAAACGTCAGGGACCTAACTTAAAGTAAAGACACACCCACCACCGTTTCACACCGCAGTTCACAGAAAAATCTCGTCTTATCCAGTACCCACTACAAGCTGTATAAATCCATTGTATATTAGCTGCAAAAATCCGTATAAAGTCCTCAGAGGTATCCATAACCGATGAAACGGGAGAATTGAAACGTAAAAATATTTTCTCAATGTTTTTAATATGAAATGTTTCGACGAAAGTCTTGTTTACTTCTGATTCTGGTGTGTAACTAGCAATCAGTGTTGATCAACATATCGTGTGGTTTAATGAATTGGTAAATGTTTTTATATCTGTATACAAGGTACAAGACTTATGTGTTTTTCCAGTGATGTACTTCCGTAGGATCGATGATTCCAAATTATTTACTGCAAAAATAATAATAAAAATCTATTTTGCAGAAAAAAGAACTCAGAATTGAAAGTAAAGTAAGAAATTTTACATTCACTGCAAAATTACCTTTCTTGAGTACTCAATTACACTATTTATACCTAAATGTTGCTTCATCCAAAAAAGTTCGACAAAATAATAAGACCAAGATCACTATCATTGCCTAACCTTTCTCGATTATGTTGGGGTCGGCCAGTCTAACCAGATGCAGCTGAATACCAGTATTTTACATGGAGCGACTGCCTATCTGACCTCTACCACCCAGTTAAATACTAGGTGGCACAATAAAAGAAAGAAAGAATAGTGTTTATTTGGACACAGTTCGTGAAACACATATACAAAAAACAAACAAAAAAAAAAAGTGAAAATAATGCAACAATAGTGAGTGCCTCACGGCAGCGCCAAAAAGGTTCATTTCAGCATTAATGCCAGACAAATGCAGTCTGACGCTGGTTTTCTAATGAACCTTAAGAATAACAATACCCCTTGGTAAGACTAGTTTTCAGGATCTTAGACTTCTAACTACCCGTAACGATAGTTAAAGATCTACGAATGACAGCCGGAACCAACGGCTTGACGTGCTTTCCAAGGCACGGAGGTATCTCGATATATAATGGTTGGTCACCCATCCACGAACCATCCGCGGCAACCGTAGCTTCGACCCAGACCACTCAATCTGCCGCCTTTTCCCTATATTAAGTTCGGCTTCCAGTCTTACCGGATGCAGCTGAATACCAGTATTTTACATGGAGCGACTGCCTATCTGACCTCCACAACCCAGTAACCATTAGTGGTCTTCGACCAAGACCACAAATAAACTAAAAAACCGCGTTCAAACTATGTCCTATCAATGAAGCTGCTTACAAACTGTAAACAAATAAACGCTACACAAACGTAGATTGATGAGTCTTTCGCCTCCCATTATAGTTTCGATATTGGCTGGCAACACAGACTAAGTTTGATGTGAAACCCTGGCAACGTTTACAAGTTGCAGCCCACACAGACTATGGGCTTCTTCACTTAGTTTACGGTATGTACTGAAGTTTTGAGAGCAGTGAAGGCCCAGTGGTAATGGCCCCGACTTACGACTAGTATAGATCGTAGGTTTGATCCCAGCAAGGCGCTTTACTTAGTGTCAATAATTACATCACCATTGCTCTCAAAACGGTGAAGGAAAATATCGTGAGGAAACCGGCATGTCCTAGAGCCAAAAAATCGATAAGTAACATCCACCAACCTGTACTGAACCCGCGTGGTAGATCACAGCCCACTCCCTCTAGAGAGGAGGCTTGCGTCCCACCAGTGGGAACATTAAAGGCAGATTATGCTATTATGCTACTGAAGTTTATAACTTAGAAATATGTTTTTCATATTCCTTTTCGTATTTCTCAGTTCCGGAGTCTGGATTTGTGCCCGGTTGATGGCAATAGGTTTGCCCCTTTATTATGGGACTTAAACATAACTGGCGAAATGTGGGTGTACTAAAGGTAGTTTCAGTTCAGTTTAGGCAGAGATGTACCATCTCTGCCTAAACTGTCAGAGATTACAGACGTGATCTTATGATAACTTATGTTTTATACGATTTTCTAAAGAAAAGTAACGTTTTAAATGCATACGGGGAGAATTTAGTGATTATAGTAAGACGTGCTTCAAAAAGTTACGTAAGGACTCAGCTAAGCAATATTTATGTGCAAGCTGCGCACAATGCAAAAGTTGGTACGTTTTTGTCAACTTACTCGATGAAGTGTGTGGAAAGCTGCAAGAATGAAGAAGTAACATTATCATTATATTGTTTAAGTCGCAGGCGGATTGTATGATTTGTCATTATACAAACGGCGGCGTCCGTTTACACAATGTAAATTGCCTTGTCGCTAAATAATATGCTACAACATTTGATGAACAATTCAAACCGCGCGCCGTTTATAAAAATGCCGCGGCAAATTGGAGTATTTAGTTATTATATCTTTGTGTTTTATGATACAATAACAATCGAAGGAGTACCCAATTTGCCTTCGGCATTTTGCAACGAATAATACAATCTATCTGCGACAAATATAGGTACTTGTATATCGCGCCAGTGTGAACGAGTCGTAATACGGTTAGAACAAATTCTAATTCTTTATTGCGAACTAAGTGTACAAAATTTTTAAGGTGTTAACGATAAGTAGGTTCTTAGAACTTATTTGCTTGTAAAAGTTTTGATAAATAATTATCCTTTAAAGACAATTAAGGTTCCAATTCTATCTTCCTCCATATTTAAAAAACCTACCACTACTTTAAAGTTAAAAGAATATTAGGTTTTTCTCTTACAAAAAACTGATATCCACAATATCAGTGCAGCTAAAAATATTAGATCAGTGTTCGATAATGATAGGTTCGCCCCTTTTCTCTCTAATACTGTCACGTATTTCACCTCTACGCCTTCGGATTACAGAAGGTTAGTAGTTATTTATATTCAATTTATTTTTGACACATATTCGATCTTCTTTCGTATCGGCACGAGTTAGAGGATATGCAGTGCTTTAAATATTAGGCCACGGTCAGCAGGGACGGTTAAGGGTGCTGGACACATATTCGGTCCGGCATGGTTCGGCACAGCCGTGGGCAAAATCTAATAAGTATGTGTTCGGGAGGAAATCGCTCAGCTTAACTCAAATTGTGCCGAGCTGACCCGAACAAATTTAGCGAGGGTAGATGCCGAACGAAGTCGGCACGACGAGCCAGCGGGACGAGCCGGTCAACACGAGCAGATTTTCAACGTGAAATATGACAAGGACAACGTCGCATTTTCTTAGCTGTAGGTAAATATGAATGATTGGTTTTTAATAAGAATCATTGACTCTTACTTATCAATTAAACTTAGATACATATATCGTGACTATAGTGTTATCTTCGAAACCCCAACATGTGTAACCTTTAGAATGTAGAGTAAACTTAAGTTAGTACGGCATGTATTTAATCGAATCTTAAAACATTTCGATTTCGACATAATTACAGAAAACCAAACGATCCCCTACGGGTACTGACTGAGATTTTTGAGCCATTCGCGTAGATTTAAATATGCGAATCGAAAGCATTTTATTCTACAGACGACCAATTTAGCGTAAATGTAATTAAGCTATTATCTTTAATTACTCTGTAAGTGGTACTCAGAACTAAAACCTAGCATTATCTTAGTATTTGAATATTTATCACTCAAAGATAGAAATGAGATTTAGATCTGCTAATACAATTATACAACGGCATTTGAAGTGAATATTTCTGTCGCTGTGTGTATTTTGAAATGATTGTAAAATGTTTATTTATTAGACTAACATTTAGATAAATAGATTAAAACCGCTTAACTTAACTCATCCAGCGCTCGGCGTGGCAACACATCGTGTTCGGGTTCGCGCCAAGTCAATCGTCCTCCTGATGATGCCTCGTTGAGAGGTGAAACGCGTGTCGATTTCTTACAGGATTTTTATGACTCTTTAGGAAAAGTTAAGCGGAATAGTTACTTAATATATTTACGTCTATTGTATTTTATAATGGATTTCCGCCAAGTCACGCCTGAATCGATTAACTATCTCAAATAGATTTTAACAAAAAGAAATAAAATTATGGAAGATTCGTCTGCATTTACTAGTAAATGCTACTTACTTTTATTTTCTGCAAAGGTAGCTAACGGCCTGGCCACGGGGAACAGGCCGTCGCGAACGGCTGTGCCGCGGGCGAGCTGGCAATCCATTCGGTTGCGTAATACAGTGGCAGTTAATACACGATCAATCACAACTTGAATCGTTTTGAAACAGATTGCTAATCCATTGCTTCTTAAGTTCGAATAAAAATTCTGCTCAACAACGTAAATAACGCAATGAATGTTGTTGAACTGTCTAAAAATTAATAAGATTAGTCTTATTCGTTTACGAAAATGTGTTACGTAGTTAGATAGCAATTTATACCGAGAGCGAAATGCCTTTATCAAAGTTATCGGGATATTGCTTGGATAGTAGCAGTTTTTTGGTTCAAGACATGATAGTTGGAAGAGATTGTGGAGTATTTATTGTGTACTTAAGTACCTCGCGTCAACACCCGTAGCGTTACAATCATAGAAACGGCTTTTCTACGGGTTTTGTCGATGGAAGAATAGACAAAATGACAGATTGTTATTGTTTATCCGTAATTTTGTCTATTCTTCCGTAGACAATATCCGTTTCTATGATGGTCATGCTACGTGGACAGGATAAACAAATATGATCTAGTGTGACTTATTATTTAAGGCTGAACGAAATGGTTCAAAATGGCCAACATACACGGAGTAAACGTAACGTAACCATGAAATGTCAGTTCCTTCTCTGTATGAGAAGTTTTTGAATGCAAGGAGCATTCAAAATCTTCTCAGGCTGAGAAGAAGTTTTTGAGGCAGTGAGAAAATCACAGGCTATTATCGTCGTATCTTATTTGTTCCAATAAATTCCTAAAGACAAGTTTTCCAAGAACAGTAAATAACTTCGCAAATCCTTACCGTAGTTAAGTAATCAATTAACTTTACCAACAAGTTAGGACAGAAGAACTTTTACGTATGATAACAACTAGACAGATCAACTTTTATTGGAATCTAACTTTGTACTAATCAGATTATCGTCCATAGATTAATATGTCAATCATCAAATAATGAAAATAAAACTTATTACAGTCCAAAAAAATACAATCGACGTAGATATATTTAGTAACTATTCCGCTTAACTTTTCCTAAAGATTCATAAAAAGCCCTCTAAGAAATCGACACGTGTTTCAACTCACAACGAGGCATCCTCAGGATGACGATTGACTTGTCGCGAACCCGAACACGACGCGCCCAGCACTCGGTGAAACGCGTGTCGATTCCTTACAGGGTTTTTATGACTCTTTAGGAAAAGTTACGCGGAATAGTTACTATATAAATATATCTACGTCTATTGTATTTTTTGCGTTATATACAATGACGGATGACATACTTTTCCGTTAACATATCCATTTAATAGATATGTAAACATTATCTGATGCACGTCAGCAGTGAGGTCGCTGTCACTAATGTCAACTGTCAGTTTGCCACGATTGGCGGGAAACGGTTGAAAAGGGGAGCGTACCCTCACAAGAGGCTTGGTGTGGTGATGAGCCAGCGTAGTGATGTATTCACTTATTTATTAACGGAATCACCAGGAATCTACAACACCAATTAATTACTGCACAATAAACTTGATACCATACCGTATTAAAGGTCTGTACATCCTTGCCTAACCTTTCGAGGCACGAGTTGTTTACATAAATGATTTTCCCCTCATTTAAACCTTATAATGTAAACTCAACATACACCAAAGGACCATCACCATCAATTTGTGTACAAGAGCTATTGTGTTACATTATCTGTTCCAATGCTGTTATGTTTTAATGTAGCAATTTCGGGCCAGCCGCACGAAATCTTTGGAATCGTTTAGGTGAATGCTTCGGGCGTCTCAATGTGTAGGCGAATTGCAGAAGGACAAATTAATGTAGCCTCCTACGAAACGAAACGAGAGCAGAGGTGGCCCTATGGTAACGGCCCCGACTTACGAGTTGTAGGTCGTGGCTTCAATCCCAGGCAGGCGCTTTACTTTGCTTAAATAATTTCAACACCACTGCTCTCAAATAGTGAACGAAAACATCGTGAGGAAACCGACATGTCCTAGAACTAAAACTTCGAAGACATGTGACATCTACCAACCCGCACTGGGCCCTCGTGGTAGATTACAGCCCACTGCCTTGGCTTGTTGTTCGAGCAGTGAAACTTATGTGTTTCCTTTGAGTTTCACCTCAATTTAGTTTTATCGTATTTATAAAGTATGCATGGAATATTTCGATCATCGTGAACGAAAACTAAAGTTAAAGAAACAGATTAAATTGCGGTATGCAGCCTAGACTACACATACATTTTGGAAACAGATGTTGTCCTGTCTGTGAAGGTATTGCTTACGGAAGGACAATCATACATTTCTCGTTTCGATGAGTTCAGAAGAGATCCTAAAAGGGAAACTACTCCGCAACGGATTTTGATGCGGTTTTTACCATCATTTAGAGAATTTATTCCGGAAGATTTCCGTGTATTAAATACATTAATATTATACGTATACGTACTTAAAGTATAAAGAAATCTCGATGTTCTGTCAAGATGAAAAACTGGGCGAAGCTGGGCGGGTCTTCTGCCATCTCCCTCTACAATGACCATCGTTGATGTGAGATCCCTGAAACGTTTATCGTTGATTGTGCTTTGCCATTTATTTCACATACTGCCTCCTTTGATATTCTAAAGGTGATGTGTTTACGAGGCCCCCAAGGCCTCTTATCATCAAAATTGAATACGTGATAATCAAAAAGCTGAAAAATGTTGACTTTCATTTTTTGTCAGGAAATTGTCAGACTTTAGAGTTGATTGAACAGAAATATTATTTGAGATTGTTTTCTTGACGTGCATGTAAATTGGGTGGCAAAACGATTTGCTTTAGAAATTCAATTATTGAGTTTTCTTTGGTGTTTACTTGCAGCTTATCAGTCGCCATTATTCTGAAACTGAAAATATATGATTAGGTTTATTTATTTAGAATCTCCAACAAAAAATATACACAATACATGTCACATAAATAATGAGTAACACCAGCCGATCTATTCTGACAAATCTCACCGTGAAAACTTAGGTGAAGTGAGATCGAAGTGAACTATCAATAAAGTCAATCCCTATCATCACGTGGATTGACAGATCACTTCAAGCTCACTTCACCTAAGTTTTCTCGGTGAGAGTTTTACTAAATAGACCGGCAAGTTTAGGTGTACATCCTTCACTTACGTACAAGCTATAGCTTATCCAGTCTGAAGTGACGCGCGCGCCCCACTGTACTGTAAAATGCGGTGGTGGGGCGCGTCACTTATAAAGAAAATACGTTTATGTGCGGTAAACGTAACGCAAAGAAATAACACCAGTTGGGGGAAAATATCACCGACACTTCAGACTGGACAAGCTATACCTACAAAGTCCATTTAATTTGTTCTATCCCAATTAAAATGATGTTTCATAATGTAAGGTTTTAAATAATAACGTTACTTTAATATTTCATGAACCTATTTCGGGCTTATTTAATCTGATAATCCTTTGATGGAACAAATAACACCAAACTATAGAAGCGTAAGATTCTGTACGCGCCGTTTCATTCTGATCCGTTAAAATGTTAAATTATCAAAATATTACCTGTTTAACTCGGTAAATATGTTCGGGAAAATTAAGAACTACTTAATTCCAGTACTTGGAAAAAATAAGGGTCATTTTTATTCTGTAAATGTACAGCGAAGCTTACTTGTGTCGTCTGTAATAATTATGCAAACACGTTGCTGAATTTAGAGCTAAACAATAAGCCAATTTTGTGTTTTTTCCTATCGACACGCTAAGTAGTTTACAAGTGTACCTTTACAAATAAGTCTAGAAACAATGTTTTAAATTAAGGATATTGCAAAAGTTTGTTCATTTTTAGGAAAACTATTTTTTTCCGAATATGAAGTTCTATGTTGATTTTCGAGTTGCTGCATCATTAGCAGATCTATTCTTGAAAAATATCGCCGTGAAAACTTAAAAAACTAAGGTGAAGGGAGCTGTCATTCTACTTAATGCTAGGGAATTATAGACACTATTGACAGCTCACTCCACCTAAGTTGTCACGGTGAGATTTTAATAGAATAGGCCAGTAATACTGCTGATTACTAAGCGCTTCTTTTTCACCTCTCATCTAATTGCAAATTCTCAATACTTACCTACCCTGCAGTCTCCAAATTAATATTTAACTCAGAACTTTGCAGTCCACCACGCCTTTGTTAATTCACAAATTCTGTGGAAACTAGCAAGATGCAAGTAAGGAAGTGTCTATTACGGAAGTCGCCATCTGCTCCCGGCCAGTTCGGGCGCAGCGAATTCGGATTTTGGACACCCCTGATGAATTTAATATCGAAGTCGAAAATACTTCGGTGCAAAGTTGCGTTGGAATGAACTGTAGATTTCATGGTGGACGGACCTTTTGATTTGATCTATTAAGGTGAGTGTCATTAAACCAAGATTTTGTGATTAGCTGGTTTTAAGACCGTTTACGAAAGAAAAATTTTGCTGTTTAAAAATGCAGTATGTTGATAGTTATATCTAGTCTTTATTAAGAATGTTCTAATTAGGAGCTGCCTTTACACATCCTAAACAGGACGTACAAAAGTTGATTAATGTACTAACCACTTAGAGTTGGCCGACGTCGACCGTAAAAACGACGGCACAACTATTACTAACGTTGACAAAAATAATAATTGTTTTTTTTTTTACTGTACGTAACCATTTTCTAATTATAATAAGAATTTAAAACAGTTTGTGATATATGCATGGAAGAAGTATTAATAAGATGGTGGATGCTCCACGGTAACCCGCGAAATTCAAATTTTCTTACGTTTTTTGCAATTTGCAGGTCAGCGTCAGGTTGTATGTCGATTACAATATGGTTCGCGACCGTAACAAATATGGCTTTACAGAATTATAATCATTACAATCAGCAATACAACTCCTTAAGTTAGAATAATCCTCAAATGTCATGATTTCATGAAATAGTCATTTAATATGATTATATGAACTTAGAGAGTTGTACCTGTTGATGATTTTTATGACTGTAATTCTATAAATACATATCTGATGCGGCCGTGACACCTTGGAGCATCCACCTTAATCATTTAAAAAGGTGGTTAATAAGTTGGCGGTGCGGGGGAGCGCGGGGGGAGGTAACAGCCAACTCGAAGTGAACGGCTAGTAAATACCTATTGTGTTTATTTAACTTTCATAAACTCAATACCTCTTTAGTTGTTCACTTAAAATTATTTTGGTAGGTATTCATTATTCCATTATTAACTCATAAAGATAAATAATTTTTCATTATTTTATATACCAAACTTCAAAGTCTTAAGAACAACTAAATTATTGCTTACAGTTTAGTCCAAAGATAATATTTTGAAAGCACCTGAGCAAGTTCAAAAAGTAATCGAAAGTTTTCGTTTAAAAGCTGCACTAGTTTTGCACCTGAATAATAAATAATATTCTTACTTAGTAACTAGTATTTTATGTTATTTATGGTCACTTACTTTTCATAGACATATGGCACCGTGCCCAACCAGCCAGTCAATTCTGTAAAAATCTCACCGTGAAAACTTAGGTAAAGTGAGCGTGAAGTGAGCTGTTATTCCACCTCATGCTAGGGATTGGCTCTTTTGACAGCTCACTTTAAGGTCACTTCACCTAATTTTCACGGTGAGATTTTTATAGAATAGATCGGCTGTTGCTAGGGATGCACTATTGACAGCACAACGATGATGGTAAAGTAAAAAATGGATTGTCATAAGCTTTTATATCAATCCTATTGGAAATTGTTAAAGAAATACGAAATGCTTTGAAAGTGATTGCCACTTCTCCAGGCTGTCATCACTCGGCGCGTCGTGTTCCACGCGCGCCTCAAAGAGATGGCAGCAAAACTGACGGGGTCCGCTAGGACCGTTGCCCGCCGGGGTTGCGGGTAGTCCTAAGGGGAAACCGTGGCCCCTGGCATGGCAAGGGAAGGAACACGGGTGGGTTTTAGTCAGTAAGAGTCTGACACGCCCTTCCGCTCCGCCCAGAGCGGGAGAAGTCATTGGATGATTTCCCACCCAAAGAAAAACTCATAACCATTTTTGCAAATCCTCGAGGGTAGGCTATGGTTATATCGGACCCTTATGAATATGTCATGTCTTACCTACTTTTAAATAGGCAAACAAATACATATCTATCTATACATATTATAAAATAAAATCTGTTCAATCAAACATAGGTACAACTACTTATGAAAAATATAACATACAACCTAAGGAATAAAAACAAAATCCAGTTAAAACCAGCGCACGCTCGCACTAATTATGGCAAAAAATCAATTGTGGCTGAAGGAGCACGGCTGTTCAATAGCTTACCGGAAGAAATAAATAAATGTGACAATGTAAACACATTCAAACGTAGATTATGGCAATACATCACAACATTTGACGTAACATAAAACGGAATAAGTATCTAAGCTATTATTGGGTCAATATCAACAAAGTGCATTTTTGTTCAATTTTGGTGGCGAAAGTTTTTCTTCTGTTTTCGTGAAAAATAAGGACCTGTTATAAGAGTAGAAAGTCCAAGTTAGAAGGATCTTTAAGAGGTCTGGGAATATCTCGATAACTTTTTGAGATATTTTAGTTCAAAGTTTAGTGGGCCACCAAAATTGAAAATTGCCCACCAAAATCGAAAGTGCCCACCAAAATTGGAAATCAGTGGCACCAAAATTGTATTTCTCTGTCACAAACCTCAATTTCACTAATTAATAAAGCTCAATGTAACTAATCTCACAAATTCTCGGGATTTGTCAATAACTTTCATCGGTTAATAAAACTCTATTGCAATATTTTTTTATTATTTCCAATTTGTCTGATAAACTCATAATAACTCAATTTGTATGATAATTATGAGTTTAGTACACAAAACGCGAAATCCAAAAAACATTAAGTAATATTTTTGTTGTTAACGAAATTACTTGCCAACAACTAACTACAAAAGTTGCCCAAACAAAACTAAGAAATAAAACATAATTAACCCTAAAATAAAATAAAAAGCAATAATTACATCACTGCGTATTTTTGTATTCTGATTATTTGTACTTTTTATCATTGTGTTTTGCTTCAGTAAGGCAACTATCTAATTTGATTCTTTAGTCTTTTATTAACATTTCCTAATTTTTAGGGTTCCGTAGTAAAGAAGGTCGCCATGTCCGTCTGTCCCCCGCTTAGCGCAGAGACTGTTAGTACTAGAAAGCTGTAATTTGGCATGAGTATACATACTAATGAAACCGACAAAGTGGTAAAATAAAATCATGAAAAATAATTTTTTTTAGGGTGTAAAAACCCCCCCCCTACATGTAAAGTGGGGATATCTTTTTTTTTTTCGTCTATCCCATCGTGTGGGGTATCGTTAGAAAGGTCTTTCAAAAATATTGTGAGCTTATTAAAACCATTTTTGGATTGAAGGATCCGTCTGCGAAATATTAAGCTTTAAACTGCTAATTTTCGTCAGAGTCAAGTGTCCCCCCCCCCTGCCAGCTAAACGGTAAGTTCTGGATATGTGGAAAAATTCACAGTAGTAGTATATATAACGAAATTAAAAGGAAAACTATCACAGCTAAGTAGGCTCTACTAGTTAACGAGTAATTATCAACCAACTTAAATTTGCAGTTGCAAAAACATGTTCTACCATACATTTTGTATGGGAGAGAGGCTGGTCTGATTTGGCAAAACAAATTAAAAATATAATGAATAAGAAACGTGATCATTAGTATGCCACCCATATAATAAATGATTAATACCTAGGTCGTTTCAATTTTGGTGGCGTGAAAGCGCCACCAAAGCCACCAAAATTGAGCCACCAAAATTGGAACCAGGCATAAAAAAAATCTTTAAAAATAGGGGTTTTAAGTTACAATTAAATTAATATCTCTGATTTATTCGTAGCCCAAATCACTACCTATACCGTCTAGCTTAATATAAAAAAAACTTTAAAATCAACAGCAAATCGATCCACCAAAAATTTAACAATTCTTGTCCCCCGTCCCACCCAAGATGATACTTACGTTTTTGACGGGAAATCACAGCATTAATCACACATCTGTGACGCGCAAATGCCGGCGCATGACTGTGACATACTAAATAATAAAACATGATTGAACGCACACGCACGAAACTGTAGCATATACTAAGTTGAACATGTGCCATCAAAATTTAGATTTTTGCTTGGACAAACTTTGATCGAGTATCCTGTGCTTTTAAATTAGATTTTCTAATAAGGTTTAATTGTTTTTAGATAATGTGTCTTATGCATATACTAACGAAATTGTTTATTTTTTATTTTACTTTAAATTATTACTTTGGTGAACGCAATTATATCAAAAAATGGAGCTGGGACAAGCCACCCAACTTGAATTTTAAGGCGATTTTTTTCCCCCTTATTATTTACTTACATATATGTAAAAAAAAAATGTGGCCCTAATTGACCGAAGTTACGTAGTACACTATAAAAAAAAAAACAGAAACATCCTATCATTTAACACCTCAATTCTCAACGTGGACAAGTATAATTTGCCCCCGGGATATTCACCCATAATGTCTCCAACACCCTAGAGGTGACTAATATTAATAGTACAACTTATAATCACTTTAACTATCTCATTATAAGCGAACTGTTGTCTTGTTCTTATGAGAAATAAAGTTCTTTAAACCCATAAATTGAAATCACTTTTCGTGACACGAAAAGTGTATTTTCTGCCATCATTTAGAGAATTTATTCAGGAAGATTCACATTTATAAAACATTAATATTAAACTTATATATCATAGTGATATCTCAATGCTTTGTCAACTCGCTAAAACTGTACCAAAGGGGGTGGTCGCTCGTTCCTAATAAAAATAGCCCTTTCAAACAATTCTACATTCTCAGTCACCTTCAGAACAACAGCCATACCGTTGGTAAGCCTGGTAGTGACAGCAAGGCATGACAAACGAGGCGTAGCTCGTAAGCAGTTACCGTCCGTAACTTGGTATATAGCAAGCACGTTTACAGCCTCTTCTTGTGGAAATAAGTGTAGCTTGGAACGAGGGTAGTATTGTGGTAGGTAGTCGGTACCTATTCCGAGCTTTCTAGCACTACTTACGTGCTACAATGGCGGCACTGTATATTGGCTTGTGAAGTTGGTACATTTATATGATTTTTATATTGACAGTTAAATAAGAGGAAGCAGATACTATATTGTTGTACAGGCCCCAATAATAACTTACCTACAGCTAGAACTACAATTTATCGAATAGAGAAGATGTAGGTATTTTTATAATTTGGAAGCTTTCACAGGCGCCATCACACGTAGTGCACAGTGCATGAGAAAATGTCCTAAGAAAAGTTTGAAAGTACATACAAGAAAATTAAAACCAAAACAGACAAAAACACAGTCTTTTAATCTATTAGGACTTTCGGTCAGTCCCTTTATTGAAATCTAACTTTTTCAAAATACAGTAGGTACAGAAAAGGTATGTCCTTCGACAATGTTCGTGTTTCCGAATCAGTACGAACGTTGCGCCACACTGTAACCCGCACAGAGGCAAAGCTGCAAAGTTTTGTACTGCAGCGGTTTGTAGTAGTGAACTACCATTGCGCATTTGCATGGAGCTTTAATGGCTTGCCTACTCCAAACACACACACAAAAGTTGTTAATCTCTAAAATAACCACGATAATGTAAAATGTGTAAGTATATAACTCAATCTGTGAGTTGTAACAGCTCTATATTATATTTCATCATCAAACGCTCGTATTTTCGAAGCCTACACTGTCCTCTCATACCTATTCACACTGTCAATTTTTCAAAAAACATTGTAAAACCAATGTATTTTTAAAAGAGTACCCGTGGAGTTTCTTGCCGGCTCTTCACCATTTCAACTTCACCTTCTGTCGTCTCATAAGTGCCCATGTAGGTCGAAGTGTTTTTTTTTTTTGATTCGCGATAATTGCCGAAGCGCATACTTTTTCCGGGAGAATTATACCTCAATCTACCTAATAAAACATGTTGACCTGAAAAAAGATAATGTCGGTATACACGAGCTGTTTAGTATTCTAAACGCGTACGAGTAGAAGCTTCCACATAAGGAAAACTCTAAGCCCCTAATGGATACTTTGGCTAAGTGTTTCTACACGTCAACAATTCTTGATATCCTTTTCGACGAAAATGAACTTATTAAGACATAAAGCTACCTAGATATTACTAGCTACATATTTTTTTTTAAATCGCCAAATCCTGTTGTTGTTGTTAGTCTGTGCGCCTTCATTGTTTTTATGGTGTGATAGTCTGTCTGTCTGGCCCTAGGTACACCTACAATAAGTTTGTGCAATGATTGAATCAGCCCTTGCGCTCAAAGATCAATAATTATTTTGACGAAAACATTGACGGATTGTTCAATTTTAAATAAATAAATAAATGTTTTCGCGTGAGGAACACCTGCCAAAAGTTTAGTGAAATATTCCGCAGTATTGATCCGACGCGGGGCAATAAAAAATGAAACTTGCACAAACTTTTTAATTAATCGTTGTTTAATAGATATTAAACCTAAACGGTAAAAACCAATGCGCCAAAAATTATATTGTAATATTAATAGGGCAGGAGCCGCTTCAAGACAGTCTTGACTCTGGTCGAGAGCTTACTTCGTCATTGACCTCAGTTTTACTTTACACTGACAGTTTACAGTGACAGACTTTACAGTTTTTATTTACACTAATCATGTGATACTTTACCAATGTGACTTTTTCAATTCTGTACTGTCTAATTTTATCGTTGACATCGCTGACGTCTGTAAAAAAAACCTGAACTAATAGTTAATTTAAGTCTGAAATCACCAACACGTGAGCAAGCGTGCCTGGTGATCAATGCTCGAACCTTCTCTGTATGAGAAGAGGTCTTTGCCGTGCAGTGGAAACATAATAGGATGGTATTATTATTATTATGTGATCCTTATTATTAATAATCGCCGGATCACAAATGATAACAATCGACAACACAAAGGCTGAATACACTTCATAACCACTTCACCATTGTTACATCTCCAACCTCCTAAGATCCTTTAAACCTCTGTCATCAAATGAAAGGGTATATAACCACAATACAGGGGTGATCTACGACAGATGATCTGCCTTCAAATTAATCGCAAAGGCGTTCGCACATCATGACAATGACGGATGTCCCGCGCGCGTTCGCGTAATCTCGGTAAGGCGCGGCTTATGGCTTAGGGACCGGCGCGACGTGCCCGAATGTGGGTAGTGTTGGGCTTTTAAGTCGGGTTTTGAGCGGATTTTCGGGTTGTTGTGACGACGGTTTTTGGTAAACGCGTGTGTGTCATGCAGCAAGGGTGATGTTTGAAGTCGTAAATTGTGTAAAGTCGTAATGTGTGATTGGAACACTTTAATAACCTGGAGCGCCTTTTAATAGTAATCACTGCACTTTCATCCATTCTTAGCATAATCAGCGTATAATGTTCCCACTGCTGGAATACAGGCCTCCTCTCAGTGAGAGGGAGTGGGCCGTAATCCACCACGCGGGCCCAGTGCGGGTTGGTAGATGTCACAGGAATTTTTGGTTCTAGGACGTGCCGGTTTCCTCACAATGTTTTCCTTTAACTTTTCGAGAGCGGTGGTGATGAAATAATAAGTAATTATTAAGAAAACAAACTGTATTTTTTTTCTATTTTTTTAGGAACCTTTGCGAGTCTTCACTTTAAATTGACAACATTTCATATTTTTAACCTGCATCTATTATTACGTTTTATAAAAGTAAATCCAAAACTAGGGCACCGGTATTTTTCCGTTTTTCAAAATGATGTACTTTTCATTCATAGTTTTAACTTTGAAATTCGGTTTATTCTAAAAAGACGTAAGCGCCAAATGACGTCAAACATATAGTGGAATAGCGTTAAAACCTTTGCTTGACTATGATCGTCAAAAAAAAAAACTATTAGATGTCACTGGTGTCATCTTGTCAAATGTGTCAAACTCGTTGGTGCCTAAACTTGTTTGTTTGTTTTCAATTAAATTCGTAAATTTTCTTATTTTCAAGTGTTATTATCCTCATTGGCGAAATATCAATCAAAAGTTGGCAATATTTACAGTAAGCAGCGTGTATATTTTAAAGTTTAATTTCCTAAGAAAAAGATTGTAAACAAACTTTTGACATTGACGTCTTGTTTGACAAGCCAAGTTTTCATCTAATACATTGGAATGCTTAGGCAAAGGTAACTACCTCATTCCACTATTTCTATGACGTCATGACGTGTTTTTTGATTTTAATTTTTTTTCTCAGAAATGAAGAAATAAAAAAAAATAAAAAAAATATATTTGAACTCAGGATATGAAAATAAAGAAATGGTATTTTTGTTTTATGGCCGTGTCATTTTTGAAATGTTGTCAATTGTCAATGCGTACGTACCCTTACATAATTATACTTACGAAGGAACACAAATCCGTAAATATAAAATTAATTCTTTATTTTATTTTTCTAGGAACCTTAAGGGTGGTTTTTTCAGCGCACTTAGCTTTACAAAATCATAGAGCAAAGATTTATCAATTACCTTATCCGCTTATAAAACCCGCTGGTTTTAAAGCTATAGCCTCAAGGGGCAGTCCCCACAGCCACGGAAATAGAATCATTGTGAGAATGTAGATGCTTTCAAATACACCACTCGAATGCGAGCAAAAGGAAAAGGTTACGAAATACCTCTCTGCATATTACATGCAGTTACTTGTTACCTTTATTTTGTAAAGTAGGTCATAGAATTTTACAAAATTATTAATTATAACTATTTTGTTTTTTAACCCCCGACGGAAAAAGAGGGGTGTTATAAGTTTAACGTGTCTATCTGTGTGTCTGTTCCCTCGTAGCTCCCAAACGGCTGAACCGATTTTGATTATTATTTTTTGTTTGAAAGGTGTCTTGATCGAGAGTGTTCTTAGCTACAATTCAAGAAAATCGGTTCAGCAAAAAAGGTGTTTTATTTTGATTTTTTTTTATCGTCCGCGCGCGACTGCTAGTCACCCGCCTGAGGAATGTGAGTTGTGAGACGGGGAGGTAGACAAGGGCCAAGCTAACTGAGTCTGCCAATTTTGTCAAAGGTGCCTTTCCCCTTCTACCGTCTACCTCCGGCGAGTGACTAGCAGTGGCGCGCCGACTTTAGATTGTACATAGTTTTCGACAAAGACCGGCTACCTCTTAACCACAGTATATCTGTATAGGTAATATAACACTCATTTGTGAGTTTGTACTTATGTAGGGTGTAATCTTCGGAACTCCTGATCCGATTCCGAAATTCGTTCACTAATGGGAAGCTGCATTATCCCTGAGTGTCATTGGATATTTTTTATGATAAAACAAGAAACGCCATGCGAACGAAGTTGCAGGCAGAAGCTAGTGTCGTAAAAAGGTAGCTAGGAAGGTACGCAGGTAGGACGGATTGACGCAATCAATTAGTTGGGATGAGTCAAAAGGATAGGAGGCAACCTCCTCCTGTCTGCTTAAAACCACTGTGGATTATTAATAATATTAATGTAGGTAGATGAACATAGTTTTCGTAAGACAATCTAAAAGAAAAAAATGATAAATATGAAATAGTATGTTTATTTGACATATTATGTCAAAAATAAGTAATTATTATTATTATCACTATGCCCACTGCTGGTAAGTCTCTCCCGACGATAACCACAATGACGGATGCTTTAGGTACTGTTTACTACTAACTTAAATAACACATTTTCCATTAATTACTGCATAAACACAGCACAAAATCAACAGTAAATTCAACAGAATAACCTAAAACCCGGAACCGGGTAGTTCATAATAATTTCATGGCATTATTAATATTTACATCAACTGCCCATCGGACACGACGTCGGTTCTAAAGGGCACGCCGTCAAAATTCAGGCTCCTGCAAACAAGCGCGACGCGACTTTAATAATACAGTTTCTAAGAAAACTTCACAGTAGAACAATTACCGGTGTCGCGTCGCGCGACAAGTCGCGCCAGTATGCACGAGCCTTTATTGCGGACACTGCTATCAAGTGGCTAAATATAGCTTAATATCCTCTGTAAAAGTTTCTGAAACAGTTAGCTATTGCCAACATTAAACCGACCATAGCACGTACCCGCCAAGCGTGACGTATCGTATTTTGGAAAATGTATCAGATGTGTCGGCGTGGGGGTCTGCAGCACCCGCTGTCCGGAAGGAATCGAAGGAGCAGACGAGTTGCATTATGAAATTTAGTACAACATTATAACACTCGTTTGGATGATGGTTACTATGACACTGGTCGTTTTAATGTTGGCAATAAGCTAACTCTTTCCGAAACTTTTATAAAGAATTTATAGCATGGGAGTAGATAAAGTCTTGTATGCAACTGTATACATATAATTAGGTATTAAAACAGTTGCATAAATAACTATTACAGCGGTAATTTGATTGAAATAATCAACCTAACGTTCCCACTGCTGTGGACACAGGCCTCCTCTCTATGATAGAGAGTGGGCTACCACGTGAGCCCAGTACGAATTGGTGGATGTCACATGTCTTCGAATTTTTGGTTCTAGAACACGCCGGTTTCCTCACGATCTTTTCTTCGCTGATTTTGAGAGCAGAAATGATGCGTTTCTTTATTTTTTATTATTCGCAACGGGGAAGCTCTGCTTTGCCTGCATCTCACCTGATGGTAAGCGATGATCAGGCCGAAGGTGGAAGCGAGCTTCACCCGAATCCTCAACCAAAGAGGAACTGGCTATCTTACCTCTAACTGCCGAAAAACATTGCTGTTAACATTGTTGTTATGGCGACAGACTGTTGGGCAGTTGCCCGCCAGATACGACACCCGTCTAGTCGGAGGATCCTGACTTGTCTATAGAGGATGAGTGAACTTTACATCCTGATCCTCATACCTGTAAAATGTTTTTGTTATGATCATGTGCGTAGAACTCGAAACCGGTGTGCGTTTGTGGGAACGTAAACGAAGCAATAGGAGTATGTACGGATCGTAGCAGGTTGGGTTCTGTGGTTTCTGCCTACACCAATGGGAACAAGGCGTGAGTTTATGTATGAACGTGAATGTATTTTAGGAGTAAATAATAATCATAAATAAAAGAATATTTTTTTTATAAACACCACGGTAAAAAATATCATTTCAAACACAAATTAGCTGCCTGTAGGAAAATAAAACCTTTTGAAATCAGAAAAAATACGCAAAATCAATGACTACTATTTACTTTATTCGAGTTGATGAAAGCTGAAAGCACTATAATGGCAGATTATTAAAAAAATACGAACTGAAATGAATCCTCTTTTCATCGTTTTAATTTTTAATTATTCCCGTCCTTCGAACCGTTTGTGAAAGGAGCTTCTTAGCGAATTATTTATGCGTCTGATGACTTAATTGTTTAGTTAAGTATTTAAAACAGAGTACGGAATGGCAGCTTTGACAGCATCTATAGTCTGTTCACAAAGAATCAGATGAAAATGTAAACGAAATGGCTAAGAAAATTTAGCTTATCCTCTGCCTAGCCTTTTCCCAATTATGTTGGGGTTTGCTTCCAGTCTAACCAGAAGAACCTGAATACCAGAATTTTACATGGAGCGTCTGCCTGTCTGACCTCCAGAACCTAGTTACTGTAATACAATACCCCTTGGTAAGACTGGTTGACTGGTTGTCATAAAACGTACATGTAGATGCCAATTTGTAGTGTGATTTTTCTCAATTTTTATTTCAAATTGAGTACTGTGATTTGATTATTTAAATACCCATAACCCAAAATGCTAACTTTTAACTCGCAACTCGATTCGAATGGAACAATTTCTATGAAAACTTCACGGAAATTATTCCACCGGTGTCGCGTCGCGCCTGTTGGCGAAAGCCTTTATGTAAATACACTTACATACATATTATATCTTGTAACTTCCGTAAATCCGGAACACACTGGGCAATGAGCACCGATACCAATCTTTCTGACTCTAGTAAAAGAAACATCCTTGGGAAAAATTCATCCCAACTACGGTTTGGCCGGTTTTTTCGAACTGTGCTGGAGTTAGCTTCCAATTTAACAGGGGCCTAGGTCTACTAATTTATAAACGTTACAATGGTCTCTCAATGGTGAGTTTTCGACAGATTTGCCATACAAAAAATGTCAATAACTTACCATTGAGAGAACATTGTATAACGTTTATAAATTAGTAGACTGTGGCCCCAGGTATATTAAAAATAATTCAGCTATCTCCTTTGCTAACTTAAACGTTTATTGCCCAAAATGAAAGTAACTTACCCCAAAAATATAGCCAGTTTTAATCAGCCCTTTCCACAGACATTTTAATATTTCTTCCCGCAATTTTATTATAGGTAGAAGGGAGGGTACATCGCAATTCGGTGTACTAAATTATGGAGTAAAAGGGTAATCCCCAGGGATTGGTCTCGCATTATTATAATCATTGATTTGAACCGCAATTATATTGTAATGTGTGTATTGTGGGTTGATGTTTCCGTGATGCTTCTAAATTAAGGGTTTTATTTATAAACATTGCTTAAAGTTAAGTAATGATTAGCGACAGTTTAACCATACATTTTTGACGTTTGAACGACACTTAACTTTAAGCAAGTTTATAAATAAGCCCCTAAATGTCAAAGAGGATGGTGTCTATTGGAGCTATAGATTAGGCGTTAAATATGACTGTGCGCCGTGCGGAACTGTTTTATTGGTTAAATACGATACATAAGTATTGTAATGTATTGTGGTGAATCTAATTGTTGATTATAATTATTGTAGGTATCCTGATTGTAGTATTTTCCTATTATTTTGGTATTTTCATTGTTGAGCTAATATATTAGGTTCACGATTTTGCTTTAAAGCCTCGTGCAGACGGGCACGACGCGACAGTTTTCTTGAAAATTCTCTGCACGCTTTAATCGATATTATTACATAATATCACGCCTATATTCCCCGAAGGTTAGGCAGAGGTGTAGGTACTTTTAGTACACTCACATTTACCCAGTTATGTTTAAGTCTCCTATAATATAATCTGTAAAATAAAATAACCGGCCAAAAATCCAGACTCCGGACTGCTACTGAGAAATTCCAGATGGAAAAACCCAATAACACTTTGCTCGACCTAGGCATCGAACCCAGGACTTCACGCTCAGCAGTCGCTTTTGCGACCACTAGACCATAGAGGCAGCCAAAAAAAATCGATATTACAATGATTCTATGATAATCTACTAAGTGCTCATACACACGAGCGGCACGCGCCAACGACAGAGGCAACTGCAGCCGCGTCGACTGCAACGTGCCGCTCGTTTATAAGAGCA
Source organism: Eupsilia transversa (assembly GCA_914767815.1). Taxonomy (NCBI): domain Eukaryota; kingdom Metazoa; phylum Arthropoda; class Insecta; order Lepidoptera; family Noctuidae; genus Eupsilia; species Eupsilia transversa. The sequence goes on along the minus strand of OU611893.1, from coordinate 4,848,325 downwards.
CTCGGGCTTTTATATCTTCTGCAATGCAGTCTGACGGTACTAGAAAAAAAAAGGAAAATGTGTCTAATAGTATTCTATTCTACTCTATTCTTTATTTACTATATTAACCCCCATTAGTAACCCCTATATTCGTCTTTTAAGACGATTATTAATAATAATACTATTTCACATTTTATTTACATAATAACAATGAGAGTTAATATTTACAAAGAATATACAAAAAAAAAGTTAAATAAAAAATCTTTCTAACAGTATTCTATTCTTTCTTACAAAATTAACCCCCATAAGTATTAATAGTCGTCATAAAATTTCACATTTTATTTACATAAAATAACAATGAAAAGTAATATATTTACAAAACATCTACAGTGTCAACTTTCAAATTCAGGAAAACAAGCGTAACCTAGACACGCAATTTGCTCCTAAGTATAGTCTAAACCAAATGTGACCACAACTTCAAATCTGCTCCATACTTACTATTGTTACAAGTTATTGTTGTTTGTTGACTCGAAACTTCAACGGATTCGCTTCAAGCTCAAATACAAGTAACCTACAATGTTGTACAGTTCTAGGTTACTAAGTAGGTATACACTTTCAATGTCCTTTTAATATATCCATGACAATTCCTATAACACGTATACAATTTCTAATACATTTAGACATGTTGTAGAAATTGTCATGGATACTTAACATTGGAAGTGTAAACATTTTACTGATTTTGTTTCGTTTATGTTACTGTGAAACCAATGTATACCCAGTTTTGACACAGTTTGATTGTTAGGTAAAATGAAAAAAAAAATCGTACACTTGTTTTTTAAGAAGGGATATGGGTATTATAGTAAAAGTTAAGCTATTTAAAAAAATGTGACAATTTATACAGGGTTATTGGTTATAATGTCGGCAATACGTTAAGGGGATGTAGGAGAGGTCATTTACAACCAAATGACCCCGTTTGACTACTATGCAAATGTCAAAAAAAATCGAGTCATTTGACATTTTATATTTTTATTTCATACATTTTAAAATATAAAATGTCAAATTACTTGAAAATGGATGACATTGGCATAGGGGTCATGAGGGGTCATTTGGTTGCAAATGACCTCTGCAACATCCTCTTAACGGATTGCCGACAAAAAATAACCAATAATCCTGTGTATATTATTTTCGTGATATTGGGGGTGACTTTTCTTTTGATTATTGCGAGCACAGCAAAAGTTTTATTCAAACATTGATCAGAGAGTCTTCTCTTGATGGTCATTGAAAAATGTTTCGGAGATCATTATTTAGAGAAAAATGTTTTATTGTCACAAAAACACGTGCATATACAAGAGATAAGTTAATTCGAGCTTAGTAAAATCATGAACAAAACAAAAATATAATTTAAAAGCAAGAAAAAAAGTAATCTGCAGCTGCACGTCATGGCTGTGACAAGAAGGCTTCCACTCGCATACCCCAAACGATATCCATATTATAATATGCATCAAACTATATCCATTACTCACACTGTGTTTTGCAGCTCACTACAAATCAGCTTTAAGGAATTTTTAAGTGAATAAATAAATAATTCAAAAAAAAAAAAAAAATGCTGGACATGGTCCTCTCGAATAGCACGCTATTTCACTTCATCCTAGAATATTTTCACTAATAACAGCCGCACGGGTCGATCCATCAGGCTAAGCTACACTTGCCGGGGTTGGTCCGTGGATGGGTGACCATATTTACTTACATACCGAGACTCTTCCGTGTCTCGGAAAGCACGTGAAGCTGTTGGTCCCGGCTGTAATTCGTCAGAAGCCCGAAAGTCTGACAACCATTGCAGTCTTACCAAGGAGTATCGTATTACTCAGTTACTGAGTTGTGGAGGTCAGATAGGCAGTCACTCCATGTAAAATACTGGTCGCTCCATGTAAAATACGCTCCATGTAAAGCTGCATCTGGTTAGACTGGAAGCCGACCCCAACATAGTTGGGAAAAGGCTAGGCAGATTTTTTTTATCACAAATGTTCTTGTACTGTAGATATACCAGCATTTTCTCAAGGGCAATAATTCTCATATTTCAAAGAATGTTCGTAATCTAATTTTAGTCTCAATCTATCAAAAATACGTCTAATTTTTATATTTATTGATATTCATTGTCACTGAGATGAGATTGCAACTAGATTTTGAACGTTTTTAATTACGGGAATTGGTATTCTGCAACATCTAATTGCTTAACACATTTTTTTAAACGATTAAGACTACCTAATCTGTTTCATTTTGACAGTTCAACAATATTCATTGCGTTATTTTCGTTGTTGAGCAGATTCTTTTTCCGAACTTCTGAAGCTATGGATTAGCAATCTGTGTCAAAACGATAAAGATTGTGATTGATCGTACGAAATTAGGGTGCTGATCTCCACTACCTAATAACTTACAAATTATTGTTAAAGAGAGAAAGAAAACAAACAAGCGCTCGTCTCTTTCTCCACTTGTTTTATTTTGGAGGCTCCCCACATTTTGTAAGGCTTTTACATATTTGGATATTTATACCAACACCAGATTTACACTTCAAAGTACACGCTCATATTACCCACTGGTCTATTCCCAATTGTTTCATCCCTTTCATTTTTGTTAGAGCGAGATGGTCGACAAACATTCGACGCCACAGAACGTGCCGGTATGAAAGGGATCCTGAATCCTGAAACAATTCGCGATAAAAGGTTGTTGGAACCTAAAACCTCATTGTTTTTATGGGACGGTTTGGGAAAACAAAGATATGGTGTAGTACTTTGTAGTGGACCGGGTTGGTTTTATCGAATTGAAAATTGATGAAACGTTTTAGCGTGATACAGAATTTGCAGGTTATTTTTATTATTTAGGGTTATTGGCAGGTTAAAATACTGAAAATATGGGCTTTGGCATAGTTGTATCTTGTAGCTATAGACAAAGTTGTGAAATGAAATGATTTTATTTTCGGTAAATAGGTTTGTACAAATACTTTTAATTATTAAATTATATTTATTCAGACAACCATTGATCCATTACATTTATATTGTGAGTATGCATTTTAAAAACTATGTTAGTACCTATTAACTAAGAGAGACTTAGGCCCGTATTACAAGAGATGTCAGCACTAATGGCGGGGCCCGCTAGGGCCGATGCCTGCCGGGGTTGCGGGAAAGTCCGAAAGGGATACCGTGGCCCCTGGCAACACAGGCAACTGAAGGAACACGGGTGGGTTTTAGTCAGTAAGAGTCTGACACGCCCTCTCGCTCCGCCCAGAGCGGGAGAAGTTACGTGATGATATCCCACCCAAAAAAAAAAAATGCCCGTATTCAAGGCTCAAGCATTACTTAAAACTAGTTTCAACCAATCAAAAGGCTTTAAACGAGTTTTAAGTAATGCTTGAGTTTTGAGTGAGGTTCTGTAATCCGGGCCTTAGTCCTCTGGGTGAGGCTCCACACCAGTGGGATGTCTAACTTATTGCCTATTATATTCAGGATGTTGTTACTGCTCCCACGCAATCTCCTTAGCAGTGAGACTGCCTTTTTGCGCCAGGTGGCATCAAAGTATACGTGACCCAGCGAAAATTTACATGTCAATAATATTTTAAGAAATAGATGAGGTCGGCGTTTCCTGTCTGATTACTTTGTTTAAAGTCCACACATTAGGTCAGATCATGTGAATGATTTGATGTCTGAGTGATTCCGAGAAGTGAATACGAATTGAAATAATCACATTGGTAAGTACTTGCCCAGATTTGAGCTCACAGCCTCGTGCACGAGAGACGAAACCTAAACCATTGGGCCACAACTTAAAAAAGTCGAGAGGTGACGTGCGACACCCGGTTGGAACAATTTTTTTTTCGCTGTTTATTATATATTATTACAGGCACAATGAAATAAATAAACCACATCTGAGAGACAACAAATTAAAAAAAAAGAAATCGTGTCGATAAAGTTCTCTACTCATTCGCCAAGTTTAGTTTACAGCTGTCTAATTGCGTAACAAATTTTCGTAAACGACTAATCTGTGTCTTTCATTTTGACAGTTCCATAACATTCATTGCGTTATTCACCCACAGTTTTTTTTTTTTCGAACTTATGAAGCAATGGATTAGCAATCAGAAACGATTCAGATTGTGATTCATTGTAAGTAACGTTGTTCCAAAACAAAATTAAAGCGAAGATTTTCCTGTAAATCCTAATGCGCCAGTAAGAAATAACCAACCATACAAACCCATTCCCACCAGTAATGAAGTCAGACATAAACCTGGACAAACAACATTATCCGTTAGTATATATAGAGATTTACGAGACACCGACACGGGAACGATATTTAGCAAACATGTCGTACCGGGATATAGCTTTGTTTTCTACGATTTTTGTTTTAAAACATCCATTTTGGAAATTATGGTGACAGTGAAATGGTTTCTGTTTGTCTTGTATAATGTGGACCGCATTTTGCTTGTTTGCACAAACACTAGGACACACCTTTATGATCGCCTAAATATTATTGCACTGTTGTTGGACTATCAATGAATAATCTTTAACTAAATAAATGAATCGCCGAAATACATATAGTACGTATATAACTTCCTAACGACTGCACCAAATTGGATAATTCTTTTTTGTTCTGTTCGTTATTCTCAGGACTGTTTGTGATTTGTTTGTGGCCCTGGGCCTATTGAATAAACCCAATAAAAATAAAGGTTACAGCTAAAACATTTAATTTTCGACACAAAATGGCCGATTAATCTCATGTCATGCCTAACGATGGCCATAACTAATCCCAGCAGCTTACCAACATGAGATATCATAGAAGACCCAGATACAGTTTCCAAGAAACTAGTACTAAAGTTGTCGCGTTTTAGCGTGGCAATAGCGGTCATTGACCCACCTACATTTTGTAGCATTTTTTTTTTCTAAAACTGAAATAAAGTCCGTTACTGCATTAATTTCAATATCAATATTGTGATCTTCAACATGTTCCAAAGAACCTACATAGTTTATTATAGACATATTAGGGAAAGGGCCGAAAGTCTGACAACCAGTCTTACCAAGGGGTATCGTATTACCCAGTTACTGGGTTGTGGAGGTCAGTTAGGCAGTCGCTCCATGTAAAATACTGGTATTCAGCTGCATCCGGTTAGACTGGAAGCCGACCCCAACATGATTGGGAAAAGGCTAGGCAGAATTAATTAGGGCAATGACCGCTATTGCCACGCGAAAACGCAACAACTATAGTATTCTTGGAAATATAACTGCAAGTGCCTTTAACCAAAACAAAGGGAGGAGACTCCGATGTTCTGCAACTGACGTTAACCTGCAGACGGCTGTTGTTGAAATGACAGCTGGACGATGAAAAGGGGAACGTGGAAATACCAGGAACAGGATTCAACAGTGCAGGGGGGCCCTTGTTAATTGAGATAACGTTCGTTTTATTCATCTATTCATTCAAATAAAACTACCGTAATTATATGAATGAAGAAAGACATTCGAGAGGTGTCGTTGGACACCTGTAGGTCAATTATCGTACTTAAACAACGTTAACATTCAAGTCGCAATCTGTCAAGGCTCGTGCATACTGGCGCGACAAGGGACGTGCTGCCTGTCATTCCCGCGATATCGCGCCGGCCTGCACGAGCCGTCAAACTTGTCAAAAATATTGGTAAATTGATTGTATTCTTGAGAGATTGCGAATGAGATGCGAATGCGAACGTTCTTGAAAATACGGGAAGCACCTCAGGTTGTAACGAAGTTCCTTTCACTTTTACATACTTGGCGAATGAGAGCTAGATCAAAAATAGTGTCAGTTTGTAATGTGTGTGTGTGTGTGTCAGAGTATACCTAACGTGCGATAAGTACCAAAAATGTTCAATGTTGAACGTTCAAAATTTACAATTTTTACCTTCTTTATTTGTGTGCTGTTCCAATGTTCAAAACAAGCCATATTTCTAAGTATCACAAAGCTTCTCCGATCAATGTACCTATTACCGCAAGATCAAATTACAAAATCATACAAGTCATTCAACGCGTTCTGAATTCAAAATGGCAATAACCCCTCATCCGAAGTTGTCGATTTCGCAACACGCAGCATACCCTAATCACACTTAACCCTACGCTGCCGTAGTTTATATCTACGCCGTAAAGATTTTTACAACCAGGCGATCACCAAACGGTCTCTAGGACCCCGACCTATCGCCAATTGCCAATAAACCTTCGAGCTTCAGGATTTCAATGAAGACCGACACATATTGGCTCTTACTACAATTTAAACGGGATTTCGCGTTCTTGAACACCAGAATCATCGCTTTGATGAACGACCAACGACCTAACCCATTCGATGCGACAATTTCGCTTGAGCGAAAATCTTCGCAATAATAGTTGGGGTCGATTGACCATTGGAACGTTGTAACTATATTGCTATCAGTAATATCTCGTAATAACCAAAATCCCTAAGGGCGAAACGTAATACTTAGACTGTTATTTCGTACGTGGTTTCCTGTATAACAATAGTAACAGTAAACACGTCTGCTGACGTGACAAATAGCAATAGTGAAATTATTTATTTACTGCAATAATAACTTGAGGGGAGGTTGAAATGTTTCGTTAATCATACACTGGCCCCTCGACCAATATGCTATTTTGTTTATTACATTTCGTTTTTGATTTATCTCTTTTTGTGGGCGTTTTGTATGGCGTTTGTTTGTTATGACATTTTTTCTAATAAATTGCGTTCGGCCAATCTAATTTCTGGTCGCGCATGGAATTAAATAAATAAATCTTGTCGATGTTACACGAATATCTGTTTGTATTAGTATTGTGTATTTTTGTAAGGTATGTGTGAAATAAAAATGTATAAATGCGGTTCCTAAGCGTGCATATGGGAACCAAGCGGATACAGGACATAATTATATAGCATCCTTGTGTGTGTGTCTCTATGACAACGTAGTGCTATCATCAATATGTCCATAAATGTAGTATCTTTGACATATGAAACGAGAAAATATGTATTATCCTATACCCCATATCACAGTAAAAATAAGTAACAGTGTTATACCTTCTTAGAAAACGGCCGAAACGACGCGCCTCGAAATTTCAGTGTATATCAGTAGGTAGTACGCAACAGTATCGAGTGCGCGGCAGTTACGCACGGACGCGGAAGGTTTATCTACCGAGCGACTGTAGGTAATTATTTCAAGGTCACTGCCGAGATATAATACGGTTACTTATTTATACTGTGCCCATATTAAGCAACGCCTTACATCTTACGAGTAATTAATGTTTTCGTATTTCCCTTTCACTCTATTGCCATAAAAAGGTCGCTTTTACATTTTATTTTCCTTTTTTCGACCAACTAGTTAATAAACTAGGTACAACAAAGTCACAAACTCCACTGACATGATGGCTCCTAGTTGGTGACCGGTCACAAAAGCGATGATCCGTGAACTGGAGCACATTTAATTCGGTACAGTAAGCAGCGTCTGATTAGAGATTACGACTAGCTCCGGTCTGAGAGACCCCATTTAATTCAACGTTTCGACACCCTGCATTTACGGGTTAAAGATTACGTTGTAATAGAATAGTGGTCAAGATATAATTGATGTGGAATATACCTAGGATATACCTAGGTATATTCCACATCAATTGTATCTTATTTTTATATTATTGATAGTTTTAACATTGTTTTTGCAAAAAAATAAGAACGGCGACATCATTTCAAATCAAATCAATCAAATCAAATCATTTATTTCTTTGCAAACATGGGTATAGTATGGGTTTCGTGCTTTGGGGTTCAATTTTAAGACACTTACAATAGTTTTTATGTATTTACTTACTTACGTACTTTTCTTTATTTTTACTCATAATTTTACAACTTTGAGCCAATTATTATGATTGGCATCGATAGGTACTCATTGAGATATAGGTACTTATCGATACTACCATTTTTGAAAAGTGTCAACTAGATTTTATTGTGCTAATGAACCATACAAAAATTCACAAAATTATTATTCAATCGCATTTTCAAAGGAGATCCGCCAAATCCCATACAAAAAAACCCCAGGCCCGGCGCAAAAGAAATGTATCTCATATTTTAGAGTAATAATAGTAGAAATATTGTAAAGTATCGCTATTGCCAAATTCGGTGGCTAACTTAGTTTTTTTGCCCGGTGAAGTTTCATAAGCGCTAGATGTAAAAATATCTTTGTTCTGTGCTTAACTGTCGGAAATATGTCACTGAATTGACTAATCGGGGCGCCAGCGCCGCCACCGCCTAGCGGCGCTCGACAGAGTCTACATAACATAACGCTCGACTGGGGGTGAGCAGACTTGGTCGGTTATAATTTTACTCGAACTGCAAACGGTTTTTAACCGACTTCCCAAAAAGGAAGAGGTTATCAATTCGGCTGAATTCTTTTTTTTTTTTGTATGTGTGTTTGTTCACAACTCCGTCATTTATGAACCGATTTGGAAAATTATTTTTATATTTTTAAAGGGTATACTTCCCAGGTAGTCTAGTTGTCATCAAGTCAGGATCTGATCATGGGATCTTGGAGATATCGAGGGAACTCTTCAAATATTATAGGCACACCTATAGCGATTTGGGTATTTTTTATAGTAACTCATGCATTTGCTCTTGGAAAGCACCATTTTTCACAGATGCCCACCGGAACTACTCAATAATAATTATTTTATGGGTTGCGATTCGATTACTTTAATATGTTTGCCAATCAATTTATGCTAGTCACAATTCATATTATGAGCTGATGAGCCATGAGGCTATTGTAACTAAGATAAATTACAAACCGACCCACTAAAAAGCGATAAATAAAACTTTTTTACAACAAAAAAAAAACAACCGTCTTCCAAAAAGACACTAAAAAGTGAAAAATAACTTTAATTTCGGAAGTCGGTGTCTTTGGTTTTGTATTTTCCTTTTTTAGTGGGTCGGTCGGTACCTCCTAAGTCATTTCCGACACAGATATTTTTACATCTAGCGCTTATGAAACTTCACCGGGCAAAAAAACTAAGTTAGCCACCGAATTTGGCAATAGCGATACTTTACAATATTTCTACTATTATTACTCTAAAATATGAGATACATTTCTTTTGCGCCGGGCCTGGGGTTTTTTTGTCCCATAATTGACGCTGCCCGCTTTCTCAAAATGGCATGAAAATCGTCAACACGGGCATCCGCGAACATCTGTGCGCGGAAGCCCCATCAACATCCTAAACCCATAATTATACTGAACGCGTAGGACGTTGCAGGCCCTCTACGTATACTTCACCCACAAGCTGCACGTATAGAAGGTTTGTAATACTTGTACATAAGCAAAAAGTATAAAGCAAACTGTATTACATTTTTATATAAATACTGTAAATATATTCACATAGGTATGCCATATAAAAATATGATGGGGTTGTTGTCATTCATTCATTCATTTATTTATTCATTAACAATTTACATTGTGTTGAACATTACATATTAAAAAGAGAAGTAACACATGCAGAAACAACTACATTAAGCAAATTAATACAATGTCAGCAAAATAATACAAAGACACAAATAAATACAATATCTGGTTCATAGCAGGTACAGTGTCAGATAAAAAGTCTAATTGTCTCTTCCTTATTATCAGCCATAGTTTAACTACTGTGGGCGTACTATGGGTAGTGTTGGGTATTGCGCAATAGAAAAACCAAATTCATTATAACCGACCAACTCTGCTTATCCCTTAGTCAAGCGTTATGTTTTAGACTCTGTCGAGCGCCGCTAGCTTTGATTGGCAAACATATTAAAGTAATCGAATCGCAACCCATACAATAATTATTATTGAGTAGTTCCGGTAGGCATCTGTGAAATATGGTGCTTTCCAAGAGCAAATGCACGAGTTACCATAAAAAATACCCAAATCGCTATAGGTGTGCCTATAATATTTGAAGAGTTCCCTCGATTTCTCCAAGATCCCAAGATCAGATCCTGACTTGATGACAACAGGACCACCTGAGAAATATACCCTTTAAAAACATAAAAATAATTTTCCAAATCGGTTCATAAATGACGGAGTTGTGAACAAACACACATAAAAAAAAAAAGAATTCAGCCGAATTGATAACCTCTTCCTTTTCGGGAAGTCGGTTAAAAACCGTTTGCAGTTCAAGTAAAATTATAGCCGACCAACTCTGCTTATCCCCAGTCGAGCGTTATGTTATGTAGACTCAGTCAAGCGCCGCTAGGCGGCGGCGGCGCTGGCGCCCCGATTAGTCAATTCAGTGACGTATTTCCGACAGTTAAGCACAGAAAACAGATATTTTTACATCTAGCGCTTATGAAACTTCACCGGGCAAAAAAAACTAAGTTAGCCACCGAATATGGCAATAGCGATACTTTACAATAATTCTACTATTATTACTCTGAAATCTGAGATATATTTCTTTTGCGCCGGACCTGGGGCAATTTTGGCGGAACCCCTTTCGCGCGTAATTTGACGAAAAAGCTGGACACAGTGGACGCTATATTGCTCTGTGGTCATGACGTCAGTCGGCTATGTAAAAAAATGCAGGTAGATAGTTGACAGTTGACACTACTATGTTTACATAGCCGTATGACGTAATAACACGGCGACTACTATTTAATGGTGATGAAACAAATTTAAAAAGCTGAAACCTTTGAATTGAATTTTGAAATTTAGTTTGCTATTTTATGAACTAAAACTAACTTTTCCGACTGATTTATGCCTAGGCTATGTCAATAATATATTTTTAGATTTTTTCTCATATAGAGTAAAATACTTACCCTATTGGCTTGGCCCGAATAAACCATAACAAGTGTAATTGAGTTGCACAAATCTCGTTTACTTAACGCACGGTAAACACAAGTAAACAAAAGTAAGAACAATCGCAGATCACCGAAGACCATTGGGCATCTCTTGGCTAATCAAAAGTTGCCCGAAGCGCCGGTAGATCTCAGTTTACCAAACTAACTAAAAGTTCCGATTAGTTCTTGTATTGTTCGGCCGCTTTGCGTATTGATCGATTGCACGGTTCAGTTATGGAGTCGATTTATTTGTTTAATCGATTGAATTGATTAATAATTACATAAGAGACGTTGGGTGATTGTGTGTTGACATATCTCTAGTCACTGGGGCGACTACTCATCGTTGCAATTCATTCAATTATGACTCGCGGTAAAATACTCTGCCAGTATTGTTTTAAACTCAGGTTTTAAACGAGTAAACGAGGACCGATTTGACACTATCGATATCCATATTTATATCGGCTGCGACGGACACCATAAATAAACAAATCAATATAAACATGGCCTAAAATCTGCAAATTTTAAACATGTGTGGCGGCATCTACATTGCCACATGCGAACTATGCATCAAAGACCTGACGTCACAGATCCTGCATCGCGCTATTTAAGTTTACCGTGCGATTCATATATATAAGACTATCCGACATCAGTCCTCGGGCAATTGCCCGCCAGACACAACACCCGTCTGGTAGGAGGATCCTCCCTTTTCTATGGGGGATGAGAGAACTTTACACCCTGTTCCTCATACCCCTAAACATGGAACACTAAAAATTCATAGCAAAAACATGAAAAACGTTGTTCGTCAGTGGCCAGTGCTATGTTTTGGCGCGAAATTCGTATTTCGAATGGGACGCTTTATTGCGCGTCACTTTGATGTGTCACTTCCTAGTGATTGCTGCGTTCCAATTGGAATTTTAAAAAGTTCACACAAACAGATTGCATGATTTTGATGGCGTCAGCCGTTGTCTATGTTGGTACAGGCTATTTGTATTTTGAATGCAGGCTTTTATGGTGTGGCTGCTATGCCAGCTTTTAAGATTTTAGATAAACAATTCATGTTGCTGCAGCGGCATGAATCATTTGTTATCATAAATCAGCTTAAATCTATTCACGCCAGGTACTACAGGTAGATTAATCGCAGACATTTTAGCCTACGTATTATGACTAAACAGAGATACAGAGGAAAGAGCAATTAGAAACAATTCAACACCTAAAATACAAGGACTACGTACTTGCAAAATATTATATTCCCTTTTCAAAATTACCACAACAATTTTCAGACCACATCCAAAAATACTGAAAAGAATATTTTCCAGGCCGGACTTACATAACAGACTTCCCTACTTAGATTACGTCACTTCGTCCTGCGGTTATTATTTTTTATTGTGACAAGCTCTCATATTTCGTGAGAACGTGAGAATTCCTCGCTAATAGGGGACGGTTCATTAGAAACTCGTCAGAATTCCGCTCGCTCGCTCAGCTTAATTCTGTTAACTATTTTTGTGTCCAAGACCGAAACGATTTTTTTAAAGTTGGTATCTACTACTCTTATTTGGTGGCAAGTTATAGAATGTTTATTATTATCGTGAGTTTTCTAAGATCTTGTCTCAAATAGCTTTTATAGTTTTTGAGACGTAGTTTTACAAAATTGAAATTAATTTCGCTATCGGTCTCTTTGAGCCTACTTTTAAACCATAAAAATACTACAGTTCGATTCAAACTTAATGGCGGCTCGGAACATGAGGCGAGTCGCTGCGCAGTAACAATTTTATGTGTCAGCGGGGGTGAAGGGTGTGGTACTGCGCAGCGAATAGCTAACTTCCGAGCTGCCATTAAGTATGAATCGAACTGTACGTCTCATTGATTTTTCAATTATCAACAGACAGTAGATTTTATAGAAACGAACACGTTTCTGTTTTTAGTCCAAAATAAAATCCGTATGAGCCCAGCCAGCTCAAATTTTACTTGGCAACCCTAAAAAGTCCGGACCCCGCGTGCGTCCTAATTCGCCGTACTCTTCATTTGTTCACAACTTTTGTGTAATAAAACCTTTTCCACGTATGTACATGATTTTTTTAATTATGAGCAGTCCCGTTGTTCTACGTGCGTCCCCAGCTTCCTAGTCGTTGTAATAAATTCGTGTTTACTTTAATATAGTGATGCTGAGCTTTAAAAATATAATAAAAATCTTAGCAAGGAAGTTTAATATAGTCTGTGGTGTCATAAATCTTTGAGGTTATGTGGTTATGTCGTACGTTCTAAATAATTGTGTATGAAACATTTTTATGTTGAATTTTTCAATTTTTATAACGCTGGGGAATTGGTCGTGTAGGTTTGACGCTTTTTATCATAAAATAAATAGGGAGTACAGTGTTTATTTCAGTCATGGAATTATATTCATATAGAGATATTTATGACAAGCTCATCATAACTTTTTAACAGACCATAGACTATGAATAAACAGAATCGGCATGACGAAACAACGAAGGTTTCATTTAGGTTCCCGCCGTGGAAGCATAATACTCGTACCTACGTTATAATTAAGTAGGTAAATAAAGCTCTAAGTTTTAATCACAAACATTATGCCAGACTTCACTTCTTTTATCAAAGCTAAGACGACGAACACAAAAACAATTTATCCAAAACTTCTAGGAGGGTAAACATTTTTAAACCGTTCTCAAGTTGTAAAATTCTTCCGTAAGTTGTAGATGTCAGCACTGTAGCTGAGCTATCGGTACATCTGTTATTGTCTTACTTGAAGCCAGTCCACTTCGGTATCAGTTACCGTCTCCCGTACAAACTTTTCGCGTTACCGGGGATCATAAAAAGGAATGAGAGCGGTTCCATCAGGGGGGGGGTCAGGAATAGAGGGGGGCAATCTGCTGTAGGTACTTGTGCTTTGAACAATTCTGCAATATGATTGTTCCCTTTGTGTTGGTTTCGTCGGTTTTTAGGTTTCGAAAAGGAGATTCTTTTTTTGAATGAAAACTGTTGCGCTTCTCTGCGCCGTAAGAATAAGCAGTTTTTTTTTTAAATACCGTTAAAAGTTAAAGTTAAAAAAAAATACGAAACATTTTTTATTTTATTTGTTGTCATGATTTAAGTATTAGATTGATTCATGACTTTTAGGTACAGTCAGGAAAATTCATTGTTAAGCTAATTGACACCCCAGATCAATTGGCCGTGATAAAGATATAACTGTCATAGCATGACAGTCGTGATTTGAATATACGGACAAGTTATTTAAATAGTCAATTTGCTTAACAATTAATTTCCTTGGTTTAACATTGATACCCAGTATACCTCTTTGTCCGACCCATAGGTACTCAGCAGTAGGTAAAGCTGGCAGCTTATTCCCAGGAGCTCCAAATAATTTTAATCCCGGCGGCTAATAATTTTATCCCCGGTGGTTCGATCTGTACTTTAAAATTTTTGGAGCGCATGGGAAATATTTTATTAATTATTATTATATTACTTTTTTAATTTGGAGCCGCCGGGAATAAAATTATTTGGAGCTCCTGGGAATAAGCCAAGCTGGCGACGAGTAGACCAAGGAGAAAAGAAAATAAATGGTTTATGAAATGGTTGATATTTCATTTTTACTGTCATCCATCTCATCATCATCTGCCTAGCGCTTTCCAAACTATGTTGGGATCGCCATCCTGTCTAACCGGATGCAGCTGAATACCAGTATTTTACGCGGAGCGACTGCCTATCTGACTTCCGCAACATAGTTACTAATTAATACCCTTTTGTCAGACTGGCTGTCAGACTTCCGTACTACTAAATGTTGAGCCTACAATACCAGAAACATAAACACACCCGTAAGAACTTTTAACACAGTCGCACAAAATTACTAATTCTTTTTAAAGCTAATTCTGAGTTGAATGCATTAAGCTCAGTGTAAACGCGAGTGGTGTGTTCAAGCCTTTCACACATAGCTCAGATGTGTTTGCTGCTTAGAAATTCTTTATGTTACAGGTTGTTTAAGGTAATAGAGTTCAAATCGATTAGGTATCTCCGGAAAAAGTTACATAAAATCAAAAAACAAAAGCGCAAACTTTGACACGAGCATATTTTTAGCGCAAACTCAGACACATGTTTCACCAGCCCGTGTGAAACTTCCTAACACTGAGTGACAGGACAGCTGCGGCTAAATATATAACGAACGATGGTTTCGTCTGGTGTAGACGTGCAGTCGCTGTCAAAGCGTGTGTGATCAGTAATTGAAGATAATCTGTTGGTTTGGATTCTGAATGACAGTTGTGACTTGGGTAGATTGCATTGGCGATTTGTCATCGTTAAAAATATCTATTAACTAGTTCGGACCTTCCATTTGGTATTTTCATGTTACAGGAAGCCTTCCTGGCAGTAAATTGTACTCCTCGTGATATTATTTCTTGTAGTCATGCAAGAATCTGGCTAACCAGATATTTTTGTGTTAGAGCCACTGCTCGCCAATTTGACGCTGTCAATGTCATCAATGTCAAGTGTCATCCAGACGTCAAAAGAACGCGTGTGCCGATCAACATAGACTGAATGACATGCGTCTGTTTTTACTAGTGCCCATTTTAAAAGAATCATTAAAACTGCAAAATATCAACCATCAAAGTAGTACATTATTTAAATTCCCAACATCTTGAAACGTGCTTTGCATGTTAAGTTTCTCATTTTCCATTCATTCTTGTATCTCCTACGTGCACGTATATTACTTAAAACTTGTTTTGTCGACGAAAGAATAGACAAAATGACAGATAAACAATCACATTCTGTCACTTTGTCTATTCTTCCGTCGACAAAACCCGTTTCTTTTGTGATCATGCTACCTGTGCTGGAGTGCTCAGTTGTTATTCCTCTAACGATGCGACCAACTTGTATTGCATGTCCTGTTATGCATGCTGGTGGAACTAATGGCTGCCACTGAAAATACGATACTTCTTGCTAGATTCTGGACCTAAGACTCCAAGATTAAAAAGAGGGCTAGGGCTATACCAAGCGATAGAAGGGAAAACTCGACTGAAGTCGAGTATGTCCGATTCAGCGTCACCGACCCGAGAGTGACGGTTCAGTTTCGTTCACGTTTCAGAAAGAATGCAAAGTGCACCTAAAGAACTTATCACTTCAAAAAGGTAGTTTTGGTCGAATTCATCCTGGGACTAAAAAACCGGCCAAGTGCGAGTCGGACTCGCACACGAAGGGCGTTTGTGCACTACACGGAATGTTCCGTTCCGATGCTTCGGTTTTCAAGCAAATGCCACGTGATCATCCGGCAAATGTCGGAAGATTGCACCTCTGGATAGTAAAATTCTGTGTAGTGCACAAGCGGCCGAATGGTTTCGTACAAAATTTAGCAAAACAGGTTTCTCTTATGGGGAGCCCCATTAATTTAAAAAAAAAAAAAAAAATTGTTAGAATAATCTGTGAAAACAACTGTTTACCTATTACAGTTCATGAGATACAACCCGCTGACATACAGACAGCGGAGGCTTAGTAATAGGGTTCCGTTTGGCACCCTTCGAGTATGGAACCCTAAAAAGTACACAATGTAGAAACCTGTAAATTCTAGACAGAACAACACGTCATGATAATACAATCATGGTAACTAACTATACACCCAAAACCTTATCTCACGACGTAATTAATACACGAACCCATCCATTTCCCACAGACAGTCTCAGTCAACAGCAATGCTAGAACATTCTAGTTCACAGCCCACTGCATCACGATTACTGCACTAATCCAAACGTTACCAATGTAATACTGTCAAATGGCGAGGCATTTCACGTTATTGTTGTTGCAGCAAACGACTGTGCGTCGTAAATTAGCAGGATTATATCACGGATATTGCCGGCTTAACAGCTGTTTGTAACATGTTTGTTCAAGAAAAATATTGTTGAGTACAATGTTTTCGTTTGTGTTTTCTTGGGTTGTTTAATTGGTTGTATTGTGTGGTGGTTTTAGTGGCGTGGAGAGTAGTCAACCTGCCTAGACTGTTTCCAACTATGTTGGGGTCGGCTTCCAGTCTAACCGAATGTAGCTGAAAACCAGTATTTTACATGGAGCGACTGCCTATCTGACCTCCACAACCTAGTAACTGGGTAATACGATACCACTTGGTAAGACTGGTTGTCAGACTTTCGGGCTTCTGACGACCCATAACGACAGCCAAACATCCACGAATGACAGCCGGGACCAGCGGCTTAACGTGCATTCCCAGGCACGGAGGAGTCTCGATGTGTAAACCATCACGTCGGTCTCCTATCCACGAACCATCCTCGGTAAGCGTAGCTTAACCTGATGGATCGACCAATACGGCTGTTAATACTTAGCCACGAGCTTCTCCTGGCTTAGAGAGTTATAAGATTTAAAAAAATGGAAGAATTAGGGAAATCCCGTAAATGAAACACCAGGTTTAGAATTCAAACCTAGCTGGTGTCACTTTTTCGATATCAAGGATCAAGGAAAACTCTGCTTGCGCGATGCAAGATTTAACGTGACGTCAGTGTGATGCGTATTTCGCATGTGGCGATGTAGATGTCGCCACAATACATCCTCAGAGTTATCTTGATTTATTTGTTATTGACAGTAATGATGATGCATTACATTCTCGCTTTGAGAATTATCGTTCGACAAAACTGTCGACGGCTCAGTGTAATCATGGGGATTAAAATTCCCAGAACCACTTGTGTTTACTCTTAAACGAATTTTATTAAACTAAACATAACACTACACTTATCGTACGTGAAGTTAAGAAACCACTTAATATATACACCTCACATGATATATTCATAAAAACTAACTCCCACTGCGAAAGTTTCCGAAGTCGCATCCTCAGGCCCCTGTCCCACGAGAAGCGAGTAGAGGTAGCAACTATGAGCGTTAGCACACTGGCGATTTGCCAGCGTTTTCCAGCAAGGCGATTTGTGAACGTGCTCTCCGCGGATGCGAAGCGAACTAGCCACGCGACGAGATCACGCAACGTGTTTTCTGCGTTTTCACAATATTGTAACCTCGCTTGTCTCGCTCTCTCTTGTACAATCACGTTAGTTGTTTCACAAAAAAGTGCCGAACATGTTGCACACGTGGCGTGCTCGCTACGCATACGCAGCGAGCGTGTTAAACAATCGCCTTGCCAGTAACACGCTGGTATATGGTCAGTGTGATAAAGCACTAAAAATGGCCAAGTACGTATTGAACCTCGCACAATGAAGGGTTCCGTAGTGGGATGAATTTATCCCCAAAACTAGAGTCTCTCAGCGAGAGTTCTGTCCGCCAAGCGAGTATGAGCGATGATCTTTGATATTTCTTGTCGCTGCGACAAACGAGCATTCACCGGCGGAACAGTCAGTGATCAAACATTAATGTTATGCGTCTCTTTTACTCATACGGGAACTAAACAATCTTTCGTACTTTTCTTGAGCGAGCATAAATCGTTGATAGGCTGCGGACACGAAGTCAGCGGGCGCGGGACGGCGGCGGCAGCGGCGCGAGGAGCGGAGCGTTTCAATGGCCTAAAAGGCAGCGGCGTGGGGAGCGAAGGCAATTTCATATAAAACTATGCATTTGAACGCGCCGCTGCCGCCGCCGCGCCGCCCCGCGCCCGCTGACTTCGTGCCCGCTGCATTACTTGTCTGCGGTGGGACAGGTACCTTACTTCAAGGGAAGTCGTTATAGTTCGAGCAAGTCGTCGCAAACTTCTCGAAACACCGATTATCGTTTTACTGCGAATAGTATGCTTCGTTAACTTCGTACGCAAAATAGAATGATTGATATTAATGTGATTTTTAGGGTTTCGTACCCAGAGGGTGCCAACGGGACCCTATTACTAAGGCTCCGCTGTCCGTCCGTCTGTCCGTCTGTCTGTTACAGGGCTGTATCTTTTAAACCATAATACGAGTAGTTACAGACACTTGAAATTTTTACAGAGTGTGTACTACTATGGCCGCTATAACACTAAATAATAATACTAAAAGTTAAAAATTAAAGGGAAGGATACAAGAGACTTGTTTTTCGGCATTTTTTTTACTAATATTGTTAACTATTGTACGGAACTCTTCGTGTGCGAGTCCGATTCGCACTTGGCCGCTTTTTTTGCCCAAGAGTTATAAGTTTTGTAAGTGGAGCAACTCTATGAATTGTTGAGCTGTAATTGGGTAACTTTGAAGTGGGAGCTTTTTATTCAATGCTCTGGAGTACTAGTCTACAAATTAGATTAGTGTTTAGGCAACTGACTTCCATCCAGATTATTCATGTTGTTGGCGAGGAGCTCGTGGCTAAGTAATAACAGCCATACGGCTCGATCCATCAGGTAAACCGAAAAACAATTGAACTTGCATTTTCTACCCCGAAAAAAAAACAATTGCCAACGATTTGAATACAGAACCGATCGTTTCAACAGAACTCCACAAACCTTCAGAATCGATAGAATTCGATGGAAAAAGAATTGGACCCCTATCATTTGATCCCCATAAATATCGGGGTGGTCCCTAAGGTACGAAAGGGACTGTTGTGTGGGGATGACAGACCCTTTGACTGTTTGGAAGTTATACCTTTATGAGGCGTTTAGAGTCTTTTTCGTTTTGGGTAATGTAGTGAAAATAGTCTTGCGTATGATGGGTCTGTATGTGTTACGTAGGCGTGTATTCGGTTAGAAATGCTGGAGATATGAAGAAATAGACTCAGCCGGTTTCTGAATTGAGAAATGTTTCCTTTAATTGTAGCCTGAAATTCAAGATTTCTCAGTTCAGAAACAGGGTGAAAGTGTTGCTTTAAAGTTGAAAAAAATGTCTTGTTTATATTCGGTTTAAGAAATTGGAAAAATCCTTCCCGCCCTTGTCTTCATTTTCGTGGAGTCGGCGCATCATGGTCTCATTGCTCCTTGCCCTACTGTTACAGCCTTAAACAATGGTAGTCAAAACTTTCATCCTTTAAAAAAGTTAAAAGAAAATAATAAAACAGTCATGGGGATTGCCGACAGAAGTAAAAACATTAAAACACAATTTAAACAATGCACAGTATACACAAATTAAACTTTTCACGTAGTTAATTTAACTTGACATACGGTTACTACAGCATGTCACTTCATAAAAAATCGGTCAATTAATCAAAAACATGAGTAATCTGCCAAAAAAACATCATCAATTCTTGTTCCCATACAAAAGCCCTATCTACACGTTCAAGGCGGTTCACTCTACCTTGCTAATTGGATTCCTGTGGAGATGTCCCGAAGACGGGCTGTCACTGGACATAACTCCTTCCCCCCACCCCCCATTAGTTAATATAAACTCAAGAATGTTCATGCAGATTTTTTATTAATTTAGATTTTTTTGCGGGCTTTTTGCATCTAGCAACAGCTGTAGCGTTGGTGTATCTTGATGATATTCTTTAAGTAAAATGTCGTATGCTTTTCCTAAATCAATTTGCGCTATCCTGGGTATTTTCAGTACCGTACTTACATCTAGATATAAAACTTACAAGCATAAACAGAATGATCAAAAACGAAACAAAGTTCCGAATCAAGCTCCGGCTAGCAAAGTTTGGAAAAACTGACCAATTAACTTAGCAGAAGCATTTATGTTACGACTTCTAATCATTCCGTGTCTTACATGATACCTAATGAAAATTAAAAAGCAAACCACTTACCTCGTTCAGAATCACACTATAACCCTCAACTTCCTCAAATTCAAACTCAAAGCATTTATTTCAATTAAACCATTTACAGGCTCTTTTGAATTGTCAAGGAGTCGGTCAGTCACAAAATATCAAGCTATTTACCCATTCCAAAGCGTAGTAGGTACCTATGGAGAAGAACGGGCAAGAAACTCCACTCGGACACTCTTTTAAATCAAAACATTGTTACAGACGACAAAACCCCATATTCCCAATTCGTTCACAATTCAACCCTCAAACACCGCGGCAACAGAATATTTACACGCACGGGGTATAAATTAGAGCAGTTTTCGGTATTTCTTTTCTTCTCAAAAATAATAGACTCCCCTCTAGCGGGATATAACGAAGCTCCACGGGGTATTCGTCCCGGGATATTCGTCCCAGCAAATCGTCCGGGACTTGTAACCGAACGCTTTTTTATCGTGAAATCGAAAACATTAGCCCCTTAATCGCTTAACGAGTTGTATTTTGGATATTCTCAGGGGACGCCTTTTGTGGGGCTTGAGGTAGGATAATAGGATTGGTACCTCTGTGAACTGTTTTGTTAAGGTGTATTCGGCGAACAAAGATAGAATGAGATAGAATGTTTTTGTACCTTTATTTAAGCGTGAGTGGCGTGTGGCTAAGTAATAACAGCGGCACGTGTCGATCGATTAAATTAAGATACGCTTGCCAGGGTTGGTCCGTGGATGGGTGACCATCTTAACATACCAAAGTCGTGCCTGGGAAAGAATGTTAAGCCGTTAGTCCCCGCTGGATCTTTGACAGTCGTTACGGGTCGTTAGAAGTCTGAAAGTCTGACAACCAGTCTTATCGTAACCCAGTAACTGGGCTGCGGAGGTCAGATAGACAGTCGCTCCATGTAAAATACTGGTATTCAGCTGCATTCGGTTACTCTGGAAGCTGACACCAACAGAGTTGGGAAAAAGCTAGGCATATGAAGATTTAAGCGTGCAAACAAAAATGGTGCTATATACATTAACAAGGACATGTAAGTAGGTAATTTTAATTATAAAACGTTTAATACTGTTTCCTTATCGTGTTTAATCATTAATAAACACTTACGCAAACGTTTTTAACACGTAAGTAACATCTGTAATAACACTATTGCAAAATTATGTCAAGATAAAAATTTCAAGTACCTATTCCTCATGAAAAACTTCAATTTTCGTCCACGAAAAACAGCATCACACATTTACAACAATATAGATAACATAGGATTTTGCAAGTCTGTCCTTTTACGAGTATCAATTAATGAACAGGTTTTCTTGAAAAATAAACAGGTTCTTTTGTACAATAAACAGGTTCTTTTGTACAATAAACAGAGTATTTTGTACAATAATAAGGTAACCTTACCATTCATATCACAGCTTACTATTCATCATTAGCCTAATGTACCTCTGACCTTATTTCCCACAGATTTCGTATCATAAACTATGCAAAGGCGAGGTTATCCCTCAAAGGGTTACATGAGCCGTCACTAAATATCAGTACTACGCTGTTTGAAGATACGAGCTATCTAGGGCTTATACAGGCTAATTGATATCTTAGAGGTGGTGAGGATCTGGTTTTGCAGCATTATGTTACAGGTTCAAACGCTATTGTGTCTCTGAGAGACTGTTTTTAGGATTCCGTACCCGAAAGGTGCCAAACGGAACCCTATTACTAAGCCTCCGCGGTTCCTCCCTCCTAAGGTATCTCATGAAACGTAGTCAGTAGAACCTGGAAATTTTCACAGATTGTGTATTTCTATTATATTCTATATAGCAACAAATAACGGCACGGAACCGTTCGTTATACAAATGTTTGAGTAAATAATGTGCCAATTTTGATTTAATAACGCCTTTTCTTCCATTTATTGATATACGAATCGTAATTTATTGTTAACCCTTACCAACCGAAATCATTCCAGAAACCACGATGTAACGTAATCTCAGAAAAATATGGAGATTCGTATAGTGGGACAAGTGATACTTATCGTGAAACACGGCAATAATTGGATAAGGCCGCAATTGCATCGTCGTGATGTATGTGTTGGCCAACTGCCAGATGTCTGCCGATACATATTTGCTGTGGACTCGACACGTTATTGCATTTTTGCGTAGTTTTATTTGATGATGAATTTGGGCTTTGAAGAAAGCTTCGAAATTTGGTTTGGGAAATTTAAAAAAGTGGCAGATCTTATTCTAAAACACTTGTACCCTGGATCACTAATATAGACGAAGAGTATATGAAAGACGGTAGAAGTGCGTAGGAAGCGTATTTTTTATGATTTTCATACAGAATCCCCCGCGTCCCCATAGAAATAAAAAAACAAACATCATACCTAAATGCATTCCGATAATAGCTGCTAATGGCGACCCAAGAATACCAATCACTAATTTAATTCCGATATCCGTATTTCACAGTATTCAAAATTCGTAGATACTCCATATTGAGTTCTACCAAACCAAAATTCCAATTTAATAAAAAATACTTAACCCCATTCTGCCAAGTGGTTTTAACCGAAAAGGATTACGTATAAAACCTTTTTCCACGTTTGAAATCAGTGCATTTTAAAATCGCATAATGTACAAGGGATGCACGTCGACACAGAGTACTTTGGTTGAAGGAAGAGAGCGTTTCCCTGTACTAGTGCTGTAAAGAAAGATTTTTACGGTTTTGTGGGGCAAAGAGGGGTTAAGCGAGGGGGGATGAAAGACGTATATCCTTATTTGCCGGGACGCCACAACTTTGCATTCTAAAAGGTTCCGTAAAGTGAATTAACTGAGAATTTATTTAATTCATTATGTTAAGTAGATAATGTTTGCCGTAGAGTTTTAATTATGTAAGATTTTCTGGTGAACAGATAGCATGTGAGACGTAATTTTTAATTATCTAGCTTTTAAAGGCTTGCCTTTTAAAGCTTATGAACTTTACGTAGTCGTAGTACAAAAAGATATTGCTTTGTATTCGCCGAACGGGTAGGCAGAGGACACCCCATCAGTTTTACTGAAATTTTATGTTATAGCAGGCAACCCTATTTTCAATAATCAGACTGTTTTTCATTAGAAAAACCCAATAACATTTTGCACGACCTGGGAATCGAAACCAGGATCTTGCGCTTAGCAGTATAACTTACGAACACTAGGACAACGAAGCAGGGTTATGAAAATGTATAAATAATAAAAATAATATAAAAAACCAGCTTAAATGCGGAACCTATCTGCAGTGAAATTTTCTTTTACGCACAATAAATATATCTGACACGTTATATCAGCAAATAAAACCACAATTTCAGTTCAAAACTACATCCTAACTTTATGGCTGAAATTTGATATTACGCGACTTTTACCACGACCTAAATACGAATGAAGTAAACAAGCAATAAACTTGAATATTTTATTAAATAAAACTCAACAATGATTTCACAAATAACATAAAAATGAAACAATACTTTGTTATAACTTAAGGACCATGCATCTATTTTATTTTGTTATGTTATGTAATAGACAAGAAACTTTATAAAACACACCTCTGTTTTTTATAATGCTGTTATTTGTAGCTTTAAATAAATAAATAAAGGTAATATTTAGGCTAAGTAAATTAATAAAGCAAAACGTGTACAAACTAATGCACATACATCGTTCTTTTTTCAACAAAAGACGCAATGTGTCATGTGTACACTCTAATAATACAATTAATTTTTATGCTTACAAATATTGTCTCATGAAAATTAAAAATAATTTTGCTGCCTTCAAAATGTTCAATGAAATCAAAATATATTTTATAAAAATCACTGTTCATGTATAGGGTTAAAACATTATTTCGATTTCATAATATTTGAATTTCGAATCCATTGTTAGCAATAGAATTTTTAAATTTCGAACAATATAAATAAATGCTAATTGTAATTATTAAACTTAATTTTGAAGTACTTAATTAGTACAAAATGAAGCAGAAATGCATTGGTGTATTTTTATGTTAAAAAGAGCTAAGACTAGCGACATTCACGTCTCCATTGACTAGGTTAGAACAATCAATAATACAAAAGATTTATCACAATATCGCGCAGTTTCTCAACACAAAAGTGATACAAATGAGACGACAGAAATAAATATTTGAAAACATGCATTTAGTACGTATAACAAGGCCCGTGGCAAATTGTATGTACATTATTTGAAAATGAAAATTAATTACAGACAAGATAGAGATTTTAAAGAACCTAACTTACAATTTACAGCACCTCACAATCGAATTGTTTCGATCTATACACGACAAACATTCTCTTCATCGATAATCACTATGAATTCGGTCTAGAGAATTTTAGGATTATCCTGAAGGATTTCTTTAGTCTACCTACAGTTGTCAGCATCACATTCCTCAATTTACATAAATAGAACATTTCTTATAGACGATGTTTATAACTTTCGAGTAAAATTAATATTTAAAGGAGGCTTAAAATTAAGTTAGTCCTAAGTGGTTTAATTTTCAGTGCCGGTGATCCATTGCAGGTACTTAAAGGATCTGGACTGCAGGGGGCTGGCACGGGATTCCCGGTACACGCGTGGCTGGTACGAAGTCGGTTGCTCTCTGAAAATAGCGAACATCGAGGTTATTTTGAGAAAACGTTTCGGTGTCAGCTCAACAATGATGACCATTTGAAGGAATGTTGGGAGCTTTAGTTGCTAAATTTGGAATTTTAAATATTGCTGAGTGCTTCCTGGTTAAAGTAAAATAGTTTTGATGATTTTTATGACGATAATAAAAAACAAAACGAAAGATTTAATAGAAAACAGAGAAGGGAAAAAAATATACAAAATTTTTGTTGTAAGACGACAGGGCTTCGCGCAAGTGCTAAAGTATCATGGATGACTACATGATACAATTGGGTTTAATGGATGATTTAATGTTGTGTCTTGCTCACCTTGGTTCAGCTGAAGCACGAGTATGATACGCTGGCACGTTCGGGTTGTGGTAGCCACCATGCGGCACCGGGGTCGTCAGAGTATGCGCCTGCACAGGCGGGTGTTCCGACGGCGAGTGGTAGCTCACGGGGTTGTACCGGTCCACCGACACACCTCGGGTCCTCTCGGGAATCGGCGCGTCCACACTCTTGCCAATAGTACTAAGAGGCCTGCCCCTGCCCAAAGTGTTAGTAGCAGTCTTCGGCCACTCTTGCGACACATATTCAGATTCGAAACTCCTCTCGCGGAAAGAGCGCGGTCTTAAGGTCTGACTCCACGTAGGGGTGGGAGTATACGCCACGGACGGATTCTTCAGATAATTAACTTCTGCTTGCCATGGAGGCTGCACGTTTGTTTGCTCGGTAGTTGTAGTCGTAGTTTGAGAAGTCTTCTCAGTGAACTCTCTGAGTTCTCTACGCCATTGAGGCTCAACCTCCTCCGAAGGTTCATTGTTATCGTAATAGTACTGTGGGGACGGATCTGGCTGTGGCTGGTACTTGGTTTCCGACGGGATGTAAGTAGATTCTGGAACAGTGATGTACCGTCTTTCATATTCACTGTAATAAGTCTTACGTCCAGGAGTCCTGGAAGGTTCGGAGACAGAAGCAGACCTCACAAAGGATTGATTTGGTGCTGGTGGTATATAGGCAAGTGGGGGGTTTTTGGTGAATTTCGCTGGTGGTGGTTTCCAGCCTGCGGCAGGAGCGGGATTGAAAGATTGAGTTTCGGGCAGCGGAGCCGGTGCGTAGTAAACTTGTGAAGTATTATTGACAGATGTGTAACTGGTATCCTGCTCCCATGGGGGAGGCACGTAGCTTGAGGAGTACTGCTGTGTAGATTTTAGGTAGCTGTCTGAAGTGTCTTTGTAAGAATATTGATTAGATTGTGCGGTGTTCTGCTGTGAGTCAGTGTTGGGTGCCCATGTAGGTGTAGGTGTGTATGTAGAGTAACTTGATGGTGCCCTTTCGGGGGCTGGTTCTGAATAAGATTGTTGGTACTGGGGAGCGGAAGATGGCTGGTATTGGGGCTGTGGTGTAGGCGAAGGTTGGTACTGCTGTGGAGGTGACTGGTACTGTTGTTGGGGCTGATGCTGAGCCTGATAGTGAGGTTGCGACTGATATTGCTGTTGTGGCTGAGGTTGGGATTTAGGCTGAGCCCAAGGCTGACCAGTAGGTGTAGGGGTAGACGAAACATTATTGTAAATAACATTCTGGTTCGTTTTTTGGTACCACTGCTGGTCGCTAGTAATCGAACTAGGTTTCACATTGCTAACAGTGAGAACCTCAGCACGGGGTTCACTTGGATACTGATTCTGATCGTAAGACTGATTATTCTGATTACCATACTGGTAAATGTCAGAAGGCATTTGACGTTCCGTGCTAAGCCTTTCTAAGAGTAGACTGTGACGTCTCTCAGTCGTTGGTTCAGGGGGATATACAGGTTGGTATGGCCTTGCAGGCAAAGGGGAAGTGGAAATTCTATCTATACTAGGAGGCGGAAAATATGTCCTGACGGTCGGAACACCTTGTTGCGTCAAATTCTCGTAATTGTGATCTAGAATTTTTGTAGTGCGGTTCACTGTAACAATGTTTTCAATTTTGTTGTATTCTGTCTGTCTGCTGAGTCCACCGGATGGGTCTATTGTGCTAGTGATAATTTCCGTGTTTTCAGTGTGAGTTTTAGAAATGATTGGTGAACTTCCAATAGGTTTGATTTCAACATCTTCGACTTTGTCAAGAGGAATGGATGGTTCCCTAACAGGTATATTGTATTGTGTCTGGGACGCTGGTTCAGGTTTTTCTTTGTTCAGTTCCTCAGGTGGCACGACTTCCACCTTAATAACTTTCTCTTCTGGTTCCTTTGGTGTTTCTTTAGTTTCTTCAGCAGGTTTCTCTGAGACGGCTTCTTTCTCTTCTTTTACTTCTTCTTCAACAGTTTCAACCTCCTCTTCCTCCTCCTTGGTTTCCTTAACTTCAGTCTCTTTTTTAACTTCTACTTTGGTTTCCTCCTTTTCTTCGGCCTCCTCATATTCTTCCTCCTCTTCATCTTCTTCTTCCTCTTCCTCATCTTTGGGAGGAGATGCTTTTACTACCTCTTTTTTCAGTTCTACAACTTCATCTTCTTCAATTTCTTCCTCTTCTGGTTCTACTTCTTTCTTTGCTTCTTTTGGTGCTGGTTTTTCTTCTTCTTCAGGCTCTTCTTCAACTTCTTCCTCTTCTTCTTCTTCTTCAACAGGTTTGGATTGGACTACGGGTTTTGGTTCTGGTGTCGCTTGCTTTTTCAGAACAACCGTCACTGGTTCTGCTTCTTCAACAACTTCCTCTTCAGATTCCTCTTCTTCTTGTTCCTGTTGTTCTTCTACTTCTACAGACTGTTTTTCTTTAGGAGAGTCTTGAACAACGACCACTTTCTTAGTCGTTGTTGTCGTTGATTCCGACCTTTCTTCGGTTTTGACAACTTTACTCTCCTGCCCATTTTCTTTCGGAGCGGCAACTGTTGTCGTCACTTTTGTTGTCTCAGGTTCTTCATCCTGAACTTCTTCAACCTCTCCCTCCTCCTCCTCCTCTTCTACAACTTCCTCTTCAGATTCATCTTCCTTCGGAATTATTGTTGTTTCCGTTTTTGTTTTGATTTCAGTCCTTCCGTCAATTGTAGTTTTTGTTGTTGTTGTTTTCACTTCCTCGACAGATCCATCGGGTAGAACTTTTTTTACAACTTCTACTTTAGTTTCAGTTTTAGCTGCCGATTTCTTTGTTGGCAATTTTACAGTCATTTCAGCCTCAACGTTTGTGTCTCCACTCTGATTACCATTTTGTTCCTCTACTTTATTTTCTTTCTTAACTTGTTTCTTTACCACTTTGACTTGACTCTGAAAATTAAATAAAAACATATTGTAATTAGGGTATTGTTTCTAAAGTTTAAAACTGTTTAGAACTATTTGTTAGATACGTAACAATAAATATTTATTTGTGTATATTTACAAATATAAATATAATTAAATACGAATAACAAATCATTTAAACTCACAATGAGAGTTAGTATGTTCTCTATAGTTCCGTTATGTTGTATAATAAGTATGTATAACAGACAATGTAAACAGACATAAAAATATAGACATAATAAGTATACAGTAATTTTAATTGAACCTGTTCATTTTCAGTCCCTGCATTTTCTTCAACAGGCTTTGTTAGAACGGGTGTAGAAAATATTGTTGGAGTAGTCACTTCATCTGTTACTACTGGTGTAGAAGATATTGTTGGAATAGTCACTTCCTCTGTTACTACTGGTGTAGAAGATATTGTTGGAATAGTCACTTCCTCTGTTACTACTGGTGTAGAAGATATTGTTGGAATAGTCACTTCTTGTGTTACTACGGGTGTTGCTACAATAGTCGGAATAATCACATCATTTGTTACTACGGGTGTAGGAACAATAGTTGGAATCGTCAATTCCTTTGTGGCTACAGGTGTGGGAACAAAAGTTGGGGTAGTGACTTCAATTAACGGTTTGATTGTCAAATTTAAAATTGTTTCTACACTTTCATTAGTAGGATATTTGTCTTTTTCCTCACTTATTTCCAACTTAGGTAACTGTTCAGGTACACTATAAACTTTCGGTGGGGCACGGAAATACTCGGCGTCGTAACTGATTTCGGGAAGTACTGGAGCCGTATATCCATCGCTGCCATAATTCACTCTCTGTAAACTGTAAGTATTTACCGGCGCCGGCGCGGGCGGTGTGTTATACTCATACATAGACACAGGTCTGTTATTGTTTACCTGTGAGTACGCTGGCGTATATTTATTATTGTTATTAAATGTATCATTATTATCAAATCTTGTACTGTTTACAGTAGATGGTACAACCCTTTGAATCGGAGTTTCTCTAGGGTCACTCCTAGTTCTGAGTAAAGATTTTGGATTCGCTGGCAAGTTGAACGTTGGGAACACTTGAACTGGCAAACAATTGAAGTTCGGGAGTGCTACTGGGGCCGATGTATTTGACAGCGACTGAACCGAGTGCGCTGGCGTTTCAGCGACTCCTTGATTCATTGCATTCCTCATTAACCGTTTCGCCATACGCTCGGACTTAATCTCTGAGAGATCGAGTCCGCCCGGGGTGTAGGTGAACGGCTTGCGGTCCCGGCTCATCGCGCCGTGGAGCGCTGACGGTGGATTCATATCGCTGAAATAAGTTTTCTTACGTTACTCCAAAGCCATTGGCATACATCATAAAGTTTACGATTGGATATTATATGTAACATAATTTTTAAAACGTTAAAAGCTCGGGACACGATTTGGCAAATTGACAAAACAGAAGAAAATAGATACGAGGTAGGTACTCACGAGGTCTGATGTTCACCACAAAATGTTATATGTATTTACTTCCTGCAATTCAGTGAATTACGGTTCAGACAGCTTATTTGTTTATCCAGCAAGCACATTTATATCTGACACTGAAGGTAGCACACTAGTCATAGATCAATTTTCACATCACAACTTTGGGGAAACGGATCACTTATTTTTGTGACAGAACATGCAGATATTAATCTGGTCGCAGCGGTTAAATATAGCGCGGGTGTAGTAAACGAGCCGGCACATTTGAATCCGGGAGGTGGTGCGCGCGGTCGGCGCGTACGCCGCCTGCCGCCTACTGCCGTATGCTCCGCCGCCGCCATGTATTTTGGTACCGACCCCAATATCGGGCGCCTCGTCTACAATTTGTCTTGAGCAAATCGTCAAAACAACATCCATAATACTTCCGACAGTTTCGCGATTATTATTTATTGCAATTCTACGCTTCCATTCATCCGAGATGCAGCTACCGTTCATCTTACTTGCACCATTGCGATTGCATCACGACCGATCACTGACGTGGTCTCGTCCGAATTCTCACCGCTTTATATTTCATCGCATAGTTCATCCACCTTTGTGAACACCGCTATTATATGACATTGTCCTATTTTTCTATTTCTGTTTTCCGCGTTTCGGAAAAGTTTAAAATAAAGCGACGATTTTTTTATTTCTGTATTCCAGTGTACTTGATCTTTACAAGGATACAAAGCGGGTGTTCAATTTGTTTTACAGTTTTTAAATTTTTCTCGTGTCTCTTTAAAAGGCGGAGCATAGTTTTGATGTTCAAAGGAAAATATTAATATAAATGCAACTTTATCTAGAGATTTACAGCCGACAGCGGTTGCTCGTACAAATATCACCCCACTATTAATGTTGGCTCCAAACCAAAATTTTCTGGTTCGACATTGCTTGCATTCACTACTGAATCGAATGTATTCACACATATTCAGAATATTGGATCTATTACGTATTTACAATATTTCGTTTCGATGCATTTCTTGAAGATTTCATGTACTCGAAACTGTATACTGCATTGAAATATCATCTAAATGTTTCAGTTTCGCCTACTGTTTTTTTTTTGTGGAATATATTTTTATGAATAGCTATAACTCAGAGGTTGGCACTAATAATGGATGCATCTGTCATTTCGACACGCACGACTGTATGTCTGTGTAAACAAAGTCAATTCGAGTGAGTTTTAAAGAGTTGTCAAATAAAAGAGCTATAAATCCAAAGGCTTTCGCTGACATTTTCGTGTCGGGAATAAAGTTCTTGGCTTTAAGTGGTGTGCCGTTAAGTTGGCTCAGAGAAGTCATAGGGTCTAATGAAGAATAATGTTGTACGACTTTGGCTAATCCAAGGTCGCGTATTTACAATTTCATTGTACGCCTTCGTGTTGTTGTTTGTTGTCGCAAAGTTGGATTATACTGTCATGTCAATGAATTCGATACTGTCATTATTCAGCTACACAATAGGCGTTGTGTAAATAACAAATATAATTGATATTCTTTGATTACTGTTTAGTCAAAATAATGATCTTATATTACGTACGCGTGAGGCGTCCATGGCTTAGTAATAACAGCCGCACGGGTCGATCCATTAGGTTAGGCTACGCTCGTCGGGGATGGTCTGTGGATGGGTGACCATCTTTACATACCGAGACTCCTCCGTGCCTCGGAAAGCACTTTAGGCCGTTGGTCAAGGGTGTCATTTGCGGATCTTTGATAGTCGTTGCGGCTCGTCAGAAGCCCGCAAGTCTGACAACCAGTCTTACCAATGGGTATCGTATTACCCAATTACTGGATTGTGGATGTCAGATAAGCAGTCGCTCCATGTAAAATACTGGTATTCAGCTGCATCCGGTTAGACTGGAAGCCGACCCATAGTTGGGAAAAGGCTAAGCAGATTGATTTTGATATTACGTAGACAGCTCTGGTAAGTGCTAATTTGGGATGACTGCATTCCATAATTTTAACAATTAATACTTACTTTATATTCCTTTTTAGTTGATTTCATGTATTACCTATACTTATATTATAAAGAGGTAAAATTAGTGAGTTTGTAGGTATTGTAGGTAGGGGTAGGTAATCTTCGGAACTCCTAATCCGATTCCGAAAATTCTTTCACTAATGGGAAGCTACAGTATTGCCGAGTGTCATAGGATATATTTTATGTTAAAACTAGGACGAGGTCAGTAGCTGCTAAACAGAAAGAAAAAGGCTTTCATTCACATATTTTAAGTAAAAAATATTAAACAAAAGTCGGAAACTAACAGCTTTATTGGTTCTTTATGACAATGACCCAAAAAAAACGAATAAAAAAAATTCTTATATAGAATTTTATTGACCTTAATAAATTGTGCTGGATAAAAACTGTGTCAGTCTTCTACAATTCATACAAGCACAAAAATATTTCGTTCATAAAAATCTATGAACGAGAGAAGAAATTTAAAAGTTTTGATTAATCACCTTATCCAAGCTTTATCTTAGCTTTGGTAGCGTTATTTTCATTACAAGTTTATTAAGGGCATCTGTTTTAATAAGGTTAATCGTTAGTTATGTTACGTGTGCTTTCAAGGTTTAATGACCATCTAAATTACATTTCTGCCAAAATAATTCAGTACATAATAAAGTCTTTTATTTACATAGCCATTTGATCTACTGATCTTTAGAAATTATTTGGATAAACTTCACAGAAGCTACGGGTATCGGCAATTAAAAGCAAAAAAAATGTATACCTATATTAAAAACAAGATTTTTATTTTTGTTTGTAATGAATAAATGTGAAGTGCACCAAATGCGTCAAACCCTCAAAAATACTAAACCGATTTTAAAAATTCTTGAATTAGAAAATCATTGATAGCTATAGTCAATTTATTTTAGCATTAGACAAATAACGGCTAAATAACGACAGTTATTGTGTAATATTTTTGAAATTACTGCATTTTAGAGTTATTTTTTTATATGTTAATGGTAAATAGATAACATCTCTTTGTATTTATCGTGAAATAGTAAAGTTTTTTATACATTTACATCGAAATAACGAGAGGGTGTTAACCTTATTTGTCTAATTTTATAATAAATAAAGTGTAGTCGCTTCCTCGTTGCCGGTGGGACAGCTGCCCAAACGTTTGCTTTTAAAAATCCCTGTTTTATAAATCACCAGCAGTGAAGGAAGAAAAGCATATACATCTTTCTGCCTAGCCTTTTCCCAATCATGTTGGGGTCGGCTTCCAGTCTAACCGGATGCAGCTGAATACCAGTATTTCACATGGAGCGACTGCCTATCTGACCTCCACAACCCAGTAACTGGGTAATACGATACCCCTTGGTAAGACTGGTTGTCAGACTTTCGGGCTTCTGACGACTCGTAACGACTGTCAAAGATCCACGAATGAGAGCCGGGACCAACGGCTTAACGTGCTTTCCGAAGCACGAAGGAGTCTCGGTATGTATAGATGGTCACCCATCCACGGACCAACCCCGGCAAGCGCAGCTTAACCTGATGGATCGACCCGTGCGGCTGCTATTACTTAGCCACGAGCTCCTCAAGAAAAGCATATACATAACAACAAATATAATGTATAAGCCAGTAATTTTACGTTTCACTTACGCAAGTAGTAAAATAATTAGTAAAAGTTGGAATCTTGACAGAGTACGCTGTCAATAACCTGTCGGTAACTCGTGATATACCTATTTATATATGTTATTTATATACTTACGCACATCTAAGACTTTTTGTATTTATTTATGTACGTACACACCTACTGGCTTTTTTCGTTTTTATTTATTAATACTTCTATAGTCAGCCAATAAAAAAATATCAAAAAAAAATATAATTGGTACTGTATAGTTCCACTTTTTCAAATTAGATGACTTTCAATTAGGTGATTTCTTCATAAATTTCGTGTAACAGTCACAAAGTTTACACGGCTAATTTCCACTTTCCACTTCCCAAATTCCGCAGAAAAACGACTTGAAAAACTTCAACACAAGTCACAGTAATCCACATTTCAATAACAACCACTGATAGTAGCCGAACAGTTTTAATATTTTCTTTCAATATTTATAAGTCCTATATACACATTATTGTATATGCATAATCTGGTATTTTTCCGTGCCCCAGGGGTCCTGAACCCGTAATGCGGTACACCTGTCGTCTGCTCCTGAATATGTCTTTAATTATTTATGAGTATAGTACCTTGATGGAGGAATTATTTGGGTACCCGTATCACTTGCTTAGGATTTGTTATATAATCAGGAATATTACATAATCTTCAAGTGAGGGCCCAGAAATGTGTGTGGTTGAGATTTTTTCGAAGATTAATAATAAAGGCATTTGATAGAGAACGCGAGGTTGTATTATTTTTTTGAAAAACCTTTATATTTTTTTCCTATAATTTTTATGATCATTTAGAATTCAGGAAATGAATAGAAGATTCATCAGCAACTAGTGTGTTTTTTGCAGTTAACATTTATAAAGCAATGACTAGGTACAATAACTGTAGGGCATGTTTGAGCACTCTATTTATTAGCTTTACATAAAAAATGTACTAGACACTTTGTTATCACAAAATGTACTAGACACTTTGTTATCACAAAATGTACGAGACACTTTGTTATAACAAAATCCATAATCAACTTCCATAGCTACACAAAACGACTTCCCTCAAAACCAGTTAGTTTTCACACCATTAACTCCAAACATTTTCTAGTACAAAATAGAGATGCGCCGAATAGTGGTTTCACCGAATAACCGAATACCGAATAATATTCGGTTAAGTCCTTACCGAACAGAATATACTTACGGATAATTCGGTTACCCGTTCTTTAATTTTGCCGCGGAAACAAGTTTGTACACGCTAGATTTCCAAAGCGCCGTAGTTAAAAAAACAACATAATTCATTCATTAAGCATAAGTAAACCTTTCCTATTACAATATAATTATAATTTGCTAGTGGGATTATTGCAGTTAAAAATTACTGTTCTTTTAAGATACTTGGTTTTATGTAACTATTAATGCTAGGTTATATTTCATTACCTGTGTTTAATTACATCTTTGTTTCAGTATCTTACAATAAACGATTTCTAATAAATAATATTGCTAGATTATGGGATTCCTTTAATTTATTTTGCCCCAAAGGCTGCTTTATAATGATCAATTAAACCGAATACATTCGGCATTTCAACCGAATGATTCGGCCGAATACGAATAACTCAAAATTTGCCGAATACCGAATATAAAACGAATATTGGCGCATCTCTAGTAGAAAACCATAAACAATAGAATCTTTTCCTCATTCCTACACTCTATGTATATTGTTGAAGTTTCTACCACATTCCTTGAATTTCCTCCTTAGATGGAAAATTCAATTAATGGGTCGAGTTAAAGTGGAAAACTTTTCAATGTAGGTATATTTACTTCGTAAGTACCTAATTAACATAGTTTATAAAAGCATTTTTCTTTGGGGTAATCTCAGTACGATCGGCAAAAGAAATCTATTTTATTATTAAATAAAATAGTAGTGAAGTCAAAACTGTACATTGCATTGCATTTTTAAAATTGTTACAAGGTATAACGAGTCTAATGCCGAAAATATAGTCTTTTGATTTTTTTCTGTTTGTCTGGATGTATGTTCTAAATTGGCGCAAAAACGGCTGAGCGGATTTAGGGCACACAGAGCTAGTTTATAACCTGGATTAACACATAGGGTTCGTTAATCCCGGTAGAACGCTCCCATGAGATATTTTCATATAAAAATATCAAAATCAGCCTATCATGTCCCCACTGCTGGGACACAAAACCTCCTCTCTTCGAGATTGAGTGGGCTCTGTAATCTAACTGTGGAACTCACATGTCTTCGATTTTTGTATTGTACAATCATCGGCACTATTCTTGAGCGCTGGCCTTCACCTGCGCAGAAGTGAGTTATTGGGTCCCTTTACGTATTTTGTCATAAGTGTACAATGCGCAAAGCGATCCCCACTCTTCCGCCGAGCGCTCAAGAACCGTGCCGGTATCTGCAGGGATGCCGGTTTCCTCACGCTGTCTTTCTTCACCGTTTTGAGAGCAGTGGTGATGACATTATTTACACAAAGTAAAGAGCCTGCCTGAATCCCACGACCTACACGCGTAACTCGGGGCCGTTATCACTGGGTTACTGATTAACTATACCCCATTCACAATAAGATTAGACATTTAAACCAACCTTTTTTACTGTCCGTTCAACCGATTTTGACTTCTATTGCGTTGGTGGCATGACAAATGGCAGCTGCAGTAAATAGTTGGTATTATAATCACGTTTTTGCTTTCAATGCCATCCTTATGCGTACGGAATAGAAGTCAAAATCGGTTGAACGGACTGTAAAACGTTTTGCTTAAATGTCGACTCTTATTGTGAATGGGGTATAGGTTGGTACGAGTAGTAATTTTCACATAGCTTTTATAGCTACTAGCTTTCTTGCTTTGTGTAATGAGTCTTGTCTTAAATAAATTGTCTGTTATACATAATTACTAATCTTTGTAGGTTATATTATTTTTAACATTAATAAAAGTACACAAATTAACATTAATTATACTCACTTTAACTTCTGTTTTCACAGATTCTCCTTTGGACGCCATTCTGTAAACAAAAAAAGTCTTTTTTGTCATACGTAATAGAAACTTTTCTAAACTTTTTTCAAAAATTGTTGAAAATAATTATGATTAAAAAAAAACAATAATCCCGAAAGTGCTATTATAGCACCAATACTGCTTTTTGCCTTATGATAAAAACTATTTTTTTTTTACAAATACCTTGACAAAAAAAAATTGCAGGAATGCGGACAGAAGTGAAAATTTCAAACTATAAAATAATAACAATGATCGCCCTTGTAGCTACAGATATAGTACTGTTAACATTAGCATGTCGGTGAACCGAACTCATAAGATTTTTCCCCTACAAGAAATCATTCAACGCGTCTAAAGAAGTTTTAACTTCAACAGATCTTCTTCCTACTTTGCTCTAAATAGAGAAAACGCATAACCTAAACAAAATTGTTATTTACATTTTCCAAAAATAAAATGCCATTTTGTAAGGAATTCCCATTTGTCTTTACATAGCTGTCGCATAACTTTAGTTTTAATCCTAAACCAAGTCCGTTTATGGCCACTATTGGGCAATATTATGGGATATTAATAAAGTTTGTTTGGTAATAATTGGGTCGGAGAAACCAACAATTGCCTGGTTGGTATTCAGTTTGGATAAGTAGGATTGTGAGTGTTGGTGGGGCTGTCGGATTTATCGTAAAGCTCAAAGTCAATCTATTTTACTTCAGCACAATATGTCGATCATATAGCAGTTACTGCATTACGTATTTACTTTTTTATACATACTAAAGGTAAGATTATGTTACGATAGTAAATTGATAAATTCTACTATTACTGAAGTTTGCATGCCATAAGGCAAAATGTCCACTGTGGACTCTCATCAAAATAACCATCATATCTTTATCTTTATTATTGGCAAATAAATGATTTCTATTTCTATTACGTAGGCAGGTAGGGTTCTTTTTGTTTTACTCGTGGGTCATGTTTGAATGAAAATCGGTTTGAAAAAATACGTATAAGCCAAACATAAAATTAACATGTCATGTGTTTTTTTTTTACGCACATTCATGCGACAGCCCTATCAATTTGTAAATAAAATCTATGCACATCTATGCAACAGCCCTATCACTTTATATTTAACCGGTACAGGCCACGGGTATCAAAGGTTAGTCTATGCATTTCTTTTACTATACTACTCAATCCATTATGGCAGTAATAAAATAAAACAGTAATGGGGCATTGGTTTCGAAGTTTTATAGTAAAAGGAGTATTTAAAACACATAAAAAACACAAATAAAAATTGTTAAACAGCTTTGAGAATGTTTTTGATTGAACTTGTATCTATGCAATGTTTATTTTACATCTCTTTCTAAAATAATTAATGCTCTGCCTTGATTTTCATGTTTTAATTTAATTCTGAATCTTAAAAAAACAAACAGTTATATAAATGATTTATAAAGATACTTGTAATATGAAATGAAGTATATTATATTATACTACTAGCTGCCCGCCCCGGTTTCGCACGAGTAGCACTAAATACTTATCTACAGCGTACCTACCTACCTATACCTACCCTGCCCTACCTACATACCGACCTACCTACCTACAGCAATTTTCCCATATTTTCTCACCATTTAAACCTCTCCTGGAGTTCCACAAATATATCAAAATTAGCCAAATCGGTCCAGCCGTTCTCGAATTTTAACGATACTAACGAACAGCAATTCATTTTTATTATATAGAAGAAAATATTTAAATAATGTACGCAAAATAGGCGCTTTGACAAAAAAAAACACACCTAAAAATTGGTATTTAAATAATTAAAAATATAATTCATTAAAGCGATCGCTTTCATAGGAAAAGCGGAGTCTAAAATAATAAAATAACGTAATGTTTGGCAAAAATATTATAAATAGAAATATATTTTTATTTACTACCTAATAACTACGCGCAACTAATAACTACGAAGTTTGGCATACGCTGGGATAACAAACATTAACAGGAATTACGATAGTCGTAAAATATTTAGTAGATATTCAGCCAGTTTTACGCTGCTGATAACCAAATACATTACACGAATTATTGTTCCATAACGATTCAAGTCTAAATTACTTTCCTAATTAATATAAAAACTTATAAAAAGAAGTATTTAACAATCGTAGCAGCACGCGTAGCATGACTACCATAGAAATGAGTTTTGTCGACGGAAGAACAGATAAAATGACAGATGCAATCACAATCTGTCATTTTGTCTATTCTTCCGTCGACAAAACCTGTTTCTATTGTGGTCATGCTAGGCTACCCCCATGGGAAGAAAGCGTGAGTTTATGTATGTAAGTGTGAGTATAAAAACGTATTTCTAGTTTATTCGGTTTATACAAAATCTGCCCACACGATATATTGCAGATTTATACATTGAATATCAATCAATCTGCCTAGCCTTTTCCCAACTATGTTGGGTTTGGCTTCCAATGTAACCAGATGCAGCTGAAAACCAGTATTATACATGGTGCGACTGCCTATCTGACCTCCACAACCCAGTTACTGGGTAACACGATCCCTTGGTAAGACTGGTAAGATACATTAAGGAAAACATTTGTTCCAAAATGAAAACGATATTTTGAAATCAAAATCAAATTATTTTTTTTCTCTTATATGACGTTTTCGTATTTCACCGGTGCACGGTTCAAATTGGTCGTTTCCTATTAAGAAGAGCCGGTAAGACACTCCACGGTTAGTCTTTTAAAAATAAATGGCTTTTAAAATGTTTTCAAATTACAGTGTTAATACGTATGGGAGGACAGTGGAGGCCTTTCAACAAGTACCGGGTACTTAAGAAGATAGAAAACGGTCTAAAAATCTACAAGCCTACAACGTTCTCACAAAACGTTGGCCATTCGGTCAGACCATTTTAAAAGAAACATATTATTGTAATTCTTGGTAATACCTACCTGCTGAGACGTCATTTATTTCTTAATACGGAAACTTCAATGTCATTGGAAACTGAAAATTGTCTCATGTAAAGTAAGGGTACACTTGTATAAACACATTAATAGACATATTTTGTGTAATTTTTCATAATTTTTATTTTTTATATAACTATGTTTAAAAAAAAAAAGTAACATGTTGTCTAAATGCAGTTTTATCTGTATGGCCTGTGTCTAAACCATAAAGCAGGAGTAGAGACTGCAATACCGGGATTCTGAGATTTGGAAATACCGGGATCCCGCGTGCATTATGCGGGACTAATCCCGATCGAAAATTGAGCGGGATCCCGCGGGACTGGCAAGATCTGGCAAGAAGATGCAAGTTCTGGATCTGGAATCATACCCCAACCTAGATCCGGCAATAGCTATCTTGAAGTTTTAATAAAGAAGGAGATGAATTATTTCGAGTCGGTCGGAATTAAAAGGCACATACAGATACCGGCACGGTTCTTGAGCGCTCGGCGGAAGAGTGGGGATCGCTTTGCGCATCGTACACTTATGACAAAATACGTAAAGGGACCCAATAATTCACTTCTGCGCAGGGTGAAGGTCAGCGCTCAAGAACCGTGCCGGTATCTGTACCTTCAATTCACCTTTAATTCATTAACGACGATTGTTCCTACTAGCGTAAAATTAGAATTGCAGAACGAGCCTTATCTGATGATGGTTACCTAGTCTGTAAGGTTAGAAGCCGTTAAGCCGACGAAACAATTAAGACTAACTTTTTGCGCAGTTTCTCAAAATATTTTTAATTTTCTTGTGTTTTCTTCAGATGTAGGTATATGTTACTATGTCATAATGATTAAAAATATTAATAGTGAGTTTAATATGTACCGAAAAGCTTGCTTAATTTAACTAAAACCCTTAAAATGAGGTCTTCATTAGGATTAATTTGAGAAGTCTACGTCCACCCTGCGGGATCCCGCAAATACCTGGATCCCGTAGGATTAAGAAAGGTCAGTCCCGTTAATACCGGGATTGAAATTATCTTGCGGGATTGCAATCCCTAAGCAGGAGTGATCTTACTATTAATTAAACGAAGTTAAAATAATTTTTAAGTTTTTTTTTTGTCTGCACCCCTACACATTTTAAGGCTCGTTCACACCGGCGCGACTTGTCGCGCGACGCGACACCGGCAATTGTTCAATCGTGAAGTTTTATTAGAAATTGTATTGTTAAAGTCGCGTCGCGCGACAAGTCGCACCGGTGTGAACGAGCCTTTATTCCTATTTTACTGAATTAGCTTTTAAGTTGATTTTACAATCTTAAAATTCGGTATTCGATTTAATTCGATCGATGATGGTAATGGTAATCAAATCGAATTTAATGATTAGCGCATTATACTAACAAACAGTCAAAAGCTAGTCTGTAATTGCCAATAATAGCCCAGAATTACGCATATCGCGAATTCAAATTACTTACGTAACTATTTTTTTTATGTTTGACTTTGAAGATTAATTGATGGATGAGTTACCCGATTTATCTTACACGATTCATTGCAAGGTTAAATCTGAAGGAATGGAAAATTGAGGAAATTGGTCAAGGTTCTATGACCTATATTTTGGAGAAACGTATGCAATGGATCATATTATACCGCTAGTTACCGCTGGTTAGGCCAGGGTAAACCTCTCCTCATGAGTTCCAAGTTTTTCAATCAAGGGTACAACTTGGTGCTTTTAAATTAAAAAGCCACTATTTTTTCAGGTCTTAAATTGATTTAAATATGATTCGTGGCCGTTTCAGATATTTTTTTGTATAATTATAAACATAAAAATCATCAATACAACTCTCTAAGTTCATATAATCCTATTAAATTACTATTTCATGAAATCATGACATTTGTGGATTTATTCTAAATAAGGAGTTGTGTTACTGATTCTAATGATTATAATTCTGGAAAGACATATTTCTTACGGACGCGAATCATATTTTAATCCACATACAAGCTGACACTGACCTGCAAATTGCACAAACCGTAAGAAAATTTGAATTTCGCGGGTTACCTTAGCGCATCCATAACGTGAAAACAGTTCCTCAAATACCTTCAGAACCTACCTACGGTATAAATGATGTAGCCTTCAACCAATTTCATTAACAATACGAAAACATTCAGCAAATGAACCTACCATTTACGACTAAACCAATAGAAGCGTTTACACTACGAAAACACTAAATTCTAGCCCCATTATCTCCAATTTAGTACTACAATAATCTCAAGGTTTACGCTCGAAATTAACTTTTAACGTTCCTAAATAACTTTTCGACGAATCGTCGGTATTTCCAAAAGGCCGGGACCCTATTTCATAGTTATTTTATTTGTATTACGTAATCTGAACGTTTAATTAATTCCGGAGAACTATTAGGAAGGTAGAAGCTATTAGAGAGGTGAAGTTTCATGAAATAAGCTTCGGGATTCGGAATTAAGAAATAAGAATAAAGGGTGCTGTTGTTCAGTTAGTTACTATAGTTAATTTGAGGGATTTTAAGGTAGTCTTTACTAAATACTCAATTCTTTATTGCATTCCCTAAGTTTTACATAGGTTGATGGTATAACAAAGTAAAAGATCAATAATGACCCTGTCTGGCACAGCTAAATTAGGAGAGAGGAAGAGGACTAAGCAGCAATTCAAGCAATTCAATAAATTCAATATTATTATAAATTATTAGATGTGTCTCTGGATGATGATGGGTTTTTGGTGTCTGTCTTTAAATCTACAACCTTAGTGTTTGATGGTTAGGTAGTTTTATGATTATTTTGAGATAAACTCTGGGAAATTTATTAAGAAACTTGATACCGTAAGTCAACTTGCCGTGAAATAGCCCATAAAATTGACATTTATACGGACAATTTTAATTGCTAGGCAATTTTAGGCAATTTTTCATTTAGTTGCTTCTGATTTTAACTATGTAGGTAAGGATCCATCTTCTGGATTTGTAGTTAGTATTTTCTTTGTGTTTTCAAACAGTGTTCGCGAAATATATTATTATTCTAAACTAAACTAAAAACCAGTAGTAGGAGTATTATGACTAACTTTTAATAATAACTTGTTTAAATTAAATATGATTTTCTACAAAGTTGTTTACGATTTCCTGAGTGTGTGGTTTTTACTCTGAAATTGCATTGCATTCATATTCAAAATTCTATAAACAAAAAGTAAAACGATTTACAACTATCCATGATCACCACTTACTTCGGAACTACTTTTTTTTCATCGTATTTTTCCGACCGACAAATTTTGGGGCAACGCGAATAACAGAACATCACGCCTGAAATCCCTGAAGGGTTAAGCAGAGGTGTACCTACAGTAGGTACATCCAGAACACGCCAGTTATGAGAACATGGGACAATTTATTTTAAAACTGAATATGTAAACTAAATCTAAAACATCCATGCAACACTCAATCTAACACAACTATTAAACCTTTATCCTTGGCTGTGTGACAAATCAAGACGGATACCTTTGCCCGGAGTCCGCAATATCGGATCCGGCGTCAACTGCAATAACATTTAGACGTAATATCAACCTCATTCTCACATCGCTACTGCTTGGGGGCCATCCTTTAATCACGCGACGATGTTTAGGCCACTTTTATAAGCCTCCCCCTTGGTGATACGTCATGAGGTTTTAGGCTAGCCCTCCCAGCACCACTTGTTTTTTTTTTATTATTTAAAAGTTCCGATATTTTTAGACACAAATTCGCTCGCTCGGGCTTTTACATGATCGCACAATTATATAAAAAGACTGAAAAAAAGACTGTCATATCACACCCCCCCCTCCCATCGTGATTAATCATGTTTTTTTTCTGATCTCCTCCCAGTGTTCAAATCTCACGTGATTAAAGGACGACCCCTTATCCGGCCCTCCGGATCTCCCAGATCTCCCAGATCAGCCGGAAGTACTAGAACGGACGTTTGCCATGCTATTACTGGTTTATTATTGCTTGATTCTATTCTTCGATAAAGCTAGGAAATGGTGGCAATACTCGTGTATTGTATGTGTTTAAGTCGATTGAGGGAATAGTTATAGTTTTCTGAAGTGTATTTACTTTATTTACTAGCTAGTCCACACCAAAAATCCCATCGAAAAAAGGAAGTTTTCCCGACTTTGAAAAATTCGGGAAAAAAATCCCGATTTTTTTTATTCTTTCCATAAAAACTTTTAAAAAATAGCCAAAGTGGTCCAACCGTTCTCCAGTGATGAGCTTACCAACGAACAGCATTTCATTTTTATTTATACATAAAAGATTGTTTTTTTTAACCATTTGTATAATTTCAGTAGGTCATATCTTTCAGGTCATATCCAGAATTTAGACTATATTCGAAGAGCACATCATTACTTGCTGTTCCAACTATTAATATTTACTATTCTTCTGCTATGGAAGATGCAAAATCACTAAGAACAGCAAGCACATAAGCTCTTCACTTCTCCAAGAAAAAATCTATAAGTAGTTAGGAAGAAATAGTCTTATTTAAAGGCTCGTGCATACTGGTGCGACAGGCGCGACCGGTAATTGTTCAACCGTGAAGTTTTCTTAGAAATTGTATTCTTAAAGTCGCGTCGCGCCTGTAGGAGCCTTAAAACTTTACGAAAAATTTATATATGCATGCAACATTAAAATATGTATGAGACTACCTCTAAAGTCAATTGAACTTAGTTACCTAAATCAAATCTGCAGCATCTTTAGAAACGTATGGTATGGCTCGATGTTTCACTATTCGTATAACATTAGAAACATTCTCGTCCACGACTAAAACAAAAAAAAAACAAAAGCCGCTCATCAAGAGAACATTAGGCAACAATCCAAGGAACGTCCGTTAACCCCACTTAAAGAGTTAAAACGTTATCACAGCTCCATACGAACAGCCGAATCCAAATGGAAAGCTTCACGTCATAATAAACTATTTTTTCGCGAGAAAAATAACATAAAAATAGATCCCAGACCGTCCACATAAATCGAGTGCGAGAGCGCTGCACTATTTTATAACGCAGCGGACAACCGGGCGATTCACAACACTTTTTTCTCCCAGCTTTTAAAAGATAATGCTGATAAAATATAGCTATGAAACTGCAAGGCCCTTCGTGGAAGCACGTTGCTTTGTTTGTAGAGGATAGACTGGGAGCAGTAACTTGTATGATATAATGTCCTGCCTTGAGGAAAAATCTTGCCGGCTTGAAAGGCAAATTCTGTTCCGCGAGATAGTTTTAGTAGTGGTTGTGTCTGCATAATATGATCCGGGTGGCGCCATCTTTTGTTTGTTTTGGGAATTTTATTATGTTTGGTAGTTACAGCTTTGGCTGTCGATTCTCGTAAAATGAAAAGATCTTGTGGAGTATAGATATTGAATGTTTACAAGATTTTTGTGGAAATGCATGATATTTAA
Organism: Eupsilia transversa; assembly: GCA_914767815.1. NCBI lineage: Eukaryota > Metazoa > Arthropoda > Insecta > Lepidoptera > Noctuidae > Eupsilia > Eupsilia transversa. The sequence continues at coordinate 4,803,597 of OU611893.1, read as the reverse complement.
GACTAATAATAAAAATAGTAAAATTGGTGAGTTGGTATGCAAGTGGTAATCTTCGGAACTAGGAGAAAGAAGAAAGAAAATGTATTACATATTGGGAAGTTACAGTATTGAAGAGATTCATAAGAGAATAATTATTATTTTATGAATGATTTCATTTTATGAAAATTTTAAACAAGTAATTTTACGGGGACGAAATCGTGCCTTTTTAGTTACATACAATACAATACAATTTCTCCTCAAATTTTGTTGGAAAAATATTTATAGATGATAATCTATGCATACCAAATAAGTAAAACCAATTCCCGTACTTATATACAACTAAGTAATCAAGTTTGAATAACACACATGAATGCGTGAGCGAACAAATATAAATAAAACCTTCAAATTGAGTTCCGAATTAATCTGGCCGTTCACAGTAATTTTAATAGCTGATCCTATATCGATAAGTTAATCCGATTATTCGATACACACTTAGTTTCCATTGCAGAATAATCCTGTTTACAAATAAAATTCTCAATTCGAATAAATTAAATCGATGGTTCGAATAAATTCATATATATTGACTAAAATATGAGAACATATTAAATCTTTTATAGATTTTTAAGTGTTTTTATAATTATCTGTTACTTATACCTACTACTAGTAACATTGTAGCACAATAAATTTAAACGTTTCATCTACTTAATTAATTCATAAAAATAACAAAATTATGTACTAACTTAACTAAATCTATTCACAAACTAAGATAGCGTCAAAAAGTTAATCCGCATTGCTGTCGACTGGTAATGTCCCCAAGAGACTGGCGGCATTGCCACGTTGCATGGCAATGCTTAGCCTCTGGCCAAGCCAAGTCTGTAAAAGCCAGCCCTTGGGTAATAAAAAGTGACAAGCAGCCGTTTTGAGATTTCTAATTTTCAAAGCACATAATATTATAATACTTATTTAATAATGTGATTGTAGGGCATAGGTAGGTATGTAAGTACATTCTTTGCATCAACAAGAAAAGAACATTTTGATTTCAACGTTTTAGATTTTCAATATTATCCTTCATTTACAGAAATATAAGTACTTAACGTTAATAATAGCAATTTCTACTTCCATTAAAATATGAAATGGTAGACGAAAGTTAAGAAAACAACTTTTTTGTTTTCTTATTGTTATAATAATCACCTGCTTTTCATGTCGACTGTACATTAACACCTAATTTTAATACCAATAAAAAATATCAAGCTATTTATTTAAACTGCGTCATTTTGTAAAATGATTTGTTTAAAAATAAAAGTCAACAGCGAAATAAATATAAATTATTTTAGTTTTAAACTTATAAAAGAAGAAGTCTGTCATACGTGGGTAGTTATAATATGACAGATTTTATGTATAAAGAGAACTACATAACAAGTTGGTCCACTTTTGTCATACTGAAGTATAAAGGACGCCCACTGTCCATCCTAGACGCTTGTAGAACTAGAACATTTTATGTTTTGTCCAGATTCGGGTCTATTTTTGTATTTTTTTTTAAATAAAATAACGTCAAGGTTATATTTGAAGAGGCGGTGGGCAGTGAGGTATAGAACCCCGTCACATTTCGCAAGTAATGTTATAGCATACAGGGTTAAATTAAATTATGTGGCGAAACTCCGCAGAAGTGATGGGTATTGATATCTAAACATGATAAAACAAAAACAAAAATAGATTTCTTAACTAACAACACGTTTTCTTTTAGTAACAAAATCACCATTGGTCGTTGACCCCAAAGAATCAACTTTTTTTTAAATCTGATTTAGGTATCATCCCATCACGTTTGCGGAGTAGGCTAATTTCTACTGCAGTCTATTGCAGTAATCAATGTACTGTTACTGCGAATTCCCTAATAGAAAAAACAATGACACTTTGCCTCACTTGGGGATATATCCAACGACACATGCTCGCATGCTCAGCACTCTCAGCAGTTATTTAGATAACATGTTTTTTTTTTCTACAACACTCAACCTATTTTATAGTTTGGTGTTAAGCACACAACGTAATAGGTGTAATATATGTCCCTGCAGAAGCACAATTGAAGGCTGAAACTAACTAAACCATTAACTCAGTATTTTTCAGTTACATTCTAAGTACAGTCACGAGTAAAAGTATTTAAACACAAAGTAAAATTCTAAATCTATTTTCTCATTTAGAGTATGGATTGAAGTATTGCAATTTAAAAGTTCTGTTTAAAAGTTCTGTCTGCACAAAACCCTATAATTTCAATAATATATTAAGTGTAATTCGTTCTTGAATTTTACTTAGTGTTTACATACTTTTGCTCGTGACTGTACACACCAAATTCTTTGACTAAAGACTTTTCCTCTAGACTCGATAGCAATATTTCTTATAACATTTGTTTTGATCGCTCCCTCGTCTCAGATAAAACATGATAGCATGGTCCCAAGATTGAATATCGCAATCCCAGAGCAAAGGGTAACTTAGTTTACGATACGGGAGCAGAGTAATGTGTAGTACCATGAAGCTACTTTCTGCTGACGTAACCAGAAATTGTTATAGAAGACGCATTTTGGTGAAATGTGGAGTGGAGGAATTTTGGTTGATTTTTAGGGTTCCGTAGTCAACAAGGAACCCTTATAGTTTCGCCATGTCCGTCTGTCTGTCCCCGGCTTAGCGTAGAGACTGTTAGTACTAGAAAGCTGTAATTTGGCATGAGTATACTTATTAACTACGCCGACAAAGTGGTAAACTAAAATCATGAAAAAAAAAGATAGCGAAAATGCTTTCATTTGTGAACACGGTGGCCGAGGAAGTGAGTGGCAATTTTTTTTAATTTGTTTAATTCAAAATTCCGAAAAAATCAAAGTCGATGGTGCAATTGCGGATACCCTTCGACATCCATTGGATGTATTTTTCTGTATTAACACTTATGTTTGAGAATGCTGGTTAACCTGTAATTGGCGATCTATGGTGATTGGTGATCTGTGTTAGTCCAACGCTAATTGTTACCTATACTTGCAATATATTGTGTACAGAAGCTGTGGTAAAGGGTAAATCTTTAGAATTAAATAAATGAATTATTTAAAAAAAAACACTACTTAACAAAACCGACCTAATTAACCCAACACTCCTCCAAATATTTCTCATAGAAACCAAAGAAATGTAAAAGTTAATTTAAAAGATAGCAATCAAGCAACAATTAGTAATTTATACGTGTAGGTTATTAATCTTTATAGCTTAATGAACGAACTGACCTTTCTATATTTATATTAAATTTTCTCATTAAACTGTAGGTTATTTTAACTTGAGCTACGATGCCTAAGTCCATAATTAACAAGGAATATTATTTCGTAAATAAATCAGGAGAAGGTAATTATTCGCATTGAATAATTTTTTGGTAGATTGAACTGAAATGGCGGAAAAATATGGCTGAAATCCTTCGCTTTTTCTTCTCTAGTAAAAATAATAGGTTTTTGCAGTAGGCCTGAAAAGATCATACTCACACGTAACTATATTTTATATCAGAAAGTTTCCTAAGAAGACAATCTGTGCATTTTTTTAACGAAATATTGCCGTTTAATATAATATTTAGAAAGTAATAAACGACTTTCATCGACACAGAAATACTCGTAAAAATCTCTCACTACGAAAATTACTTACAACCATTTGACACTTTTCCAAAAAGTTTTATACGCAAGTACATTCCTGCAAAACTAGGTACATTCGAGTACAATAGACATAATACATAGATAATGTGTTATTGTGAAGGAATCATTTTGGAACTTTGGCCTTTTGCCACGACGAGATGTACCGACAGACTGCGTACCGGTCAGGGATGGGCAAAATCTGCTTTTTTATTTATTTAAATTACTTTATATATTTTTTAAATATTTTTTTATTTCTTGGAAGCCGTTAATAATTTTGTCCGTAACATGTTTTTAATAGTATATTGACAAATATTTGAGTGACATAGTACTATTTACAATGTTGACTATTGTTCCTTTTTCTGAGACATTTTAAGTACTTAAATAAATATGTCTATTATTCAGAATGCAAATATTTATTTTCCGTATTAAAAAAAAAACTCTATTCAATATGATGTCTTCTGAATTTAAATTAAATTTAAATCAGTCAACCCTGGTCGGTACAGTCGCGTACTAAATCGTTAAATGTGATTTAACGAACCTCTGCCAACGTTTGGGTAAGAAATCTATTCTTGTTATTAGAATTGCTTCATTGGTTTAGTGGCAATAAGCTGTGCGGAACTAGAGGCCTTGAACTCGATTCTCTGGCCAGTTCTTAATTAGATTATTTTTATTGGATTAATTTTGATTTTGGAATTTGAGTTCCCGGAGATTCAAAATTAAATAGAGAGTTTTGTTTATTCGACGTCTATATCTATTGTAATAAATCTTTGGAAATAAAAATGAAATGGTGTTCATTGGTAGGTAAGCCCATCACTTGAGAACGGCTGGACAAATTTGTTTGTGATTTTAAAATGCTCGTAATAGCCCGAATTAAGTTTATAAGTAAAGGTAAATTGGAAAAATTCCCGGAATTTTTTCAAATTGGCGAAAAACTGAACGTCCTTTTTGCATGAGATTTTTGTAAAAAATATTGTTTGGACAGGACAATGTCTGTCAGGTACACGACGACCTATTATTTTCCTTTACAACGTGTTTCAGACCGGAACTGTGCCGGGTGTAGGCCTATCCTTTCTATTCCGCCATTTTCCACGATTTGCGGTATCGTCAGCCCCACACGTTTTCGAACCTGATTTATTAATACCTAAACGTAACTAATTTTGAAGCCATGTAAAACATTATTGTATTTACATTATGTACCTATTTACATAAACAAGATTAATCGCAACTTGGTATATTTAATTTATTCATTGTGTTTTAATTCCAGTTCGTTATAACGATCGTTTGAATTATTTGGGTGATCACATCGTTTGAAATTCAAATTTTAAGATCATTTTGTCACCATTAACGCACTTGGTATATCAAAAGGCTTGCTCAAAATGTCTCGTTAAATATGATGATATTTTCTGTGGCTGTTTAAAAATTAAAGGGTGTAATTATTTTGCCTCAAAGGTGTTTGTAATTAGCTACGAGTATGTTTCACATTTTGTTGTTTCATGCATGTTTAAATCGTTGTTTTACCCAACATTTTCGAGTTAGTTTTGTGGATTTTGACACTTTGATTTAGATGTAAAGGCTAAACTGTTAAATCTACAGAATTATCTTGAACTGTCTGAATCTATAACAATTGAGACACTTATTTTTGTGAAAACGCCATTCATCATTTCAAAATCTTTTTGCATTGGATGGCCCAATTCTTGAGGAAGCTATGTTACATCATAATTAATATCATAATAATGAAAATACTCATAATATGTTGGTTGTAGCAATAGAATGGCAATAGGGATGATGACAATTTTTTTTTACTACTCTGCTACTTATATTATTAAAAATTATTAGACATTTTTTTTTTTAATCAACAACTTTACTCCATAACTTTAATGCGTTTTATCTAAGTATTTTTTTTAAGAATATGATAAAGCAAAAAATACGTGTCTAATATTTTTTCATTAAGTATCTCACTGACAGACTGAATAGAATTTCTGTTTATTTATCCAGGCATCCCATCATCATTAAAGATTATTTTTCAGTAATGTTTCAACAAACGCCCTTTGTTCAGATAAACCATTCAGCTATTAATATTTAGCTCTACTAAAAGCCTAGTATATTAATGCACTTCCATTAAATAGCGTCTGGACTCAATTTGGTCTCAGTTTGACGTACGTTGATGGATGAGTTTAACTAAAAGTTTGATGGATCTCTTGTAAACTAATAAAGTAGTGGTTTTTAACGTGTTATAAACAGGACACTGTAGGAATATGCTAGTGTATATATTTATATAGATAAACAGGGTGTCTCAAACGTAGTGGTCCAAAGGCAAATGGGGTAAAGTGGGGGAGGCCACGTATTATTAAAAAAAAAAAAGTTTCTCAACAGTTCAGAAAATAATATTCAAGAAATTTTACTTGGGGACAGCTGCCAGTCTAACCGAATGCAGCTGAATACCAGTATTTTACATGGAGCGACGGTCTATCTGGTAAATGGTAAGGCAAAATATCGTAAGGCAAAATATCGTACCTACAAAATAGTGCTACATAGCCTACAAACAAGGATCAAACGGTACGATCAAAAAATAATAATATGCATATATGTTTATAATCTTTGCAAATGTATCTTGGCTAAACCCCCTCCAAAATATAACTCTTAAGCGTTGATAGACGCGACAATTACAAAACATTAAACATAGTCTCCAATATTTTGGCACTGCTATCAACTCATTGTGACCCTTCATAGATCACTTGTACATTTATGACGATAATAACTGCCATATCACAGGCCGACCGTGACAATAATGGCCGCGGGTAACATGTCACTCTCACCGTATATTTGGCAGGATGTGTAATGGTAGCAGACAGTGTAGTTGTAACCTATTAATATACAAAAGCTCGCAAGCCTATGAACAACTTTAAAGCAGGGATGCACAGACTTATTGAGACCATGGGCCACTTGGACAAATGATGAACGAATGGCGGGCCAGCACAAATTAAAAACAAAATAAAAATAACCAAAAATTTAATTTATTGGTGGCATTGCATTGTCCTTACAATCTTGCGAGTACGCACCATGCACCGCACAGCGAGCGCACTTAGTAGGTACCTAACGCGCGCGATTCAAATTTATATTATTTGTAAACCTCAGCAATATTTTTCCTTCAATGTACGAGGGAATATTTTTGCTGGCGGCCACTGGTATATTGCCGGGGGGCCGCATGCGGCCCGCGGGCCGTGGTCTGTGCATCTCTGCTTTAAAGTGTGTACTCAGTATACTCTTCGGTATACTGAGTACACACGTAATATTTCATAGGAGGTCATATTTTTTAAGTACGACTCTTTACATAGCACATAACATAACATAACGCCCGTGTTCCCCGAAGGGTTAGGCAGCAGTGCACCCTCATTTTTAACCGACTTCGAAAAAGGTGGAAGTTCTATGTTAGTAGCGTTTTTTTGTTTTTTTTGTTTACCGATTTCTCCGTCAATAAATTGAGGACCGATTTTGAAAATTCTTTTTTTGTTTGCAAGGGAAGACTGTCAAGGTCATATAAATTTTATTAACTTTTCCTGGGTACTTTATGAGTTAGCTTCAATAATAAGTATTTTTCCCACTTAGCCTATGTGGATGATGTTCTAATACGTTCCTGTCACTGTTATTTACATAGCTGGACGTGATATTCGTGTGGGGCAGGTATCACGACCGAAAGTGAAAAATAAAAACTTTTTACAAAATATCGTTTCGTTTTTTGCTACCGACTTCCGAATTTAACGTTATTTTTCACTTTGTAGTGTTTTTTTTGGAAGTCGGTTGTTTTTTTTTGGAAAAAGTTTTTGCCAGTAATGTTTAAGTCCTATAAAGCGGCGAGCCTTTTGCCATGAACCGGGCACAAATTCCAGATTCTAGATTTGGGAAACTTTATTGCCAATATATTGATTCTTGGGACACATTTGCTAAAACGAACATACCACTAGCAGTTTTAATCGATATTAAATATTAAAACTAGAAGTAAAAAAATGCACAAAGGCGGACAGGTTCTACCAGTCGACGGACGGACGACAGTGATGCAGAGAGAAAAGAGGGGGTGCAACGTAATAGATAGTTGGAAAATATCTGCAGCCATTTTGTAGGCATTTGTTGTGAAAAATAACTTAGTAGTAAAATAAATAACATTATTTGACGCCAAGATTCTCCATAGCATAGCCCAATATCCTAACCACTATAATATTATAAATGCGAAAGTGAATTTGTTTTTTTCACGCTAAAACGGCTGAACAGATTTGGATGAAATTTGGCACATGGGTAGAGCATGACCTGGGTTAGGACATAGAATACTTTTTATCCAGATCGTACGTCCCCGTGGGATAATTTCCGACCTCCACGCGGGCGAAGCCGCGGGCAAAAGCTATTATGATTATAAGAATGTTCAACTAAATTGTCCGAAAAACTTGTCTTGATCACCGTTCCATGACGTCACGGGAAAGATTTTCTATTTTTGAAATGTGAGTAACCAGACAAGAACTCTCAAAACAGAAGAACATCAGGGACATGATTAAGCAGGACACATACCTTTTTATTTTTGCAATAACTCATCAAGGAAGCTCTGAAAACACGTAAAAACTATGTCGTACTCTGAATCACTACACCACATTCCAATAATGACTAAAATACCTGAAAATCTAATACCGATATACTTTTTAATGACACATCCCTATTTGAGGATCATTGACTTGTGGACAGGTTAGTGAAAATACTAGGGCTATGAACGAAATCACATCAATCAAAAACGGTTATTTGAGTAAAATGGGTCTAGCGAGTGACTAGCATACTAGTGTTCGGTGATGTGGCCTATATTAGATAGTTATTTACCCTCTTATTCATAAACGTTGCTTAAAGTTAAGAGACGTTTAAACTTCAAAAATGTATAGTAAAACAGGCGCTAATCGTTACTTAACTTTAAGCAGCGCTTATGATTATAGAGGTTAATGTTTAACAATAACCAACGGACCTACCCCACCCAGATCACACGCTATCAGACGCTTCACTTTTTGAGACATAGAAAAATGTAAAATTGTCTCTAATGATGTTCTTCTCCTATTGTTTCAGATATTGCTGGTAGTAAAAAAGTGCTACGTTATGCAAGTAAGTATACCTAGAAACGTTTAGAACCTGAAACCTAGGAACAAGTAAAGAAAAGTGTACGCAAAACGTCATGTCCGGCTATCTAATTGCGTAACACATTTTCGTTTAATGACATTTTGACAGTTCAACAACATACATTGCGTTGTTTACGTTGTTGAGCAGAGTTTTTTTTGAACTTTTGATGCAATGGATTAGCAATCTGTTTCAAAAAGATTCTGATTGTGATTGAACTTGTATTTTACGCAATAAGGGTGCTGGTTAGTTTTTCAAGGCAGATTTACTAGCTACTAATTTGGTATCCTAGCTTGAAAAACAAACCTCGTGTGACCCAGACATCATGCTCGTATAACGTCAATTGTTAACTTATCAAATTAAAATTATTTTTATATATGCAGTGTTGTTCTTCCAGAGATGTTTACAAACCAATAAATAGTGCTAACTGAACTATGTTTATTCTATAGCAATAGTTTTTAATGAAAGATTTTATATTGTGTTTATGTTAAACGTTTTACTAGCTTCCGTTTCTATTCAAAACTGTAAGCTGAAAACATTTTACTTCCGTGTTCGTCTAAAATTAACATTATTTTAAGTTTTAACACCAAAACTCGTGCTAGCAATTAGCTGTAGGTTCGAACCCAGGCAGGCGCGCTTGACTTTGTGTAAATAATGTCAAAACGGTAAGGAAAAACATCGTGTCCTAGAACCTAAAATTCGAAGATATGTGACATCTATCAACCGGCACTGGGCCCGCGTGGTGGATTACAGCCCACTCCCTCTCACAAAGGCCTGTCCTGGTCGCAGCATTGGGAACGTATGCTATGCTAAGGTATTTGCTAATACTTATGCTATTATGTTCTTTTACTGATTAACCTGTGCATGGACATTTAGACATAGAACAAACTTATTGATAAATATTAACAACTTAGAAACCGATGAAATCTATAAAAAAAATCATAAAGAGAGCAACCTCTATTGGTATTGAAATGAAAACCTTTATATTTGATTAGAAACCACGCCATACTACAAGAAGTACTACACAACTGGATAATAATCAAGCAGCATACCAGCAAACAATAACCACGTGACTAGAAAAAAAACGAACTTCGTGGTTCTATAATCCGAGGTGATCCGAGCTCACCCGAACGCAAACACGGAATTCCAGACTGAGAAAAACTAAAAACTCCGAGGTGGACGCACTCTCTAAGTTCATTACCACTTGGCAGGAGACAGCCGTCACCTGTAAAACACCTTTTACCACCTACGGTTTGGCGGCCTGCCAGGCCTACCTATACATCCATCCTCTATTCAGTATGAGGAATCTTAGGATGTCTGCAGACCGCCGACTGCTCACCGACACGACAGTTTAAGGTGTTACCACATTCAATCGACCAACGCTTATCGATGTCATCAATCGATAGAAACATAATCTGAAGGCAAATTCTCGTACATAAAAAACGTTCACATTTAAGTCGTAATCTGTAAAACTTGTCAAAAATGTTGGTAAATTCATAGTATTTTTGACAGAATGCGAATAAGATGCGAAAGCAAACGTTCTTTAAAATACGGGAATTGCCTCTCAGATCACCAACTGTTACTACTAGTTACTAGGAGTTGGTCAAATGGGCATGTAGCACCTGCATGCGTATAGACAAAATTACAGATAAACAATCACAATCTGTCATTTTGTCTATTCTCCCGTCGACAAAACCCGTTTCTACGGTGGTCATGCTACGCGTGCTGTAGTCGTAATCAAACGTGCTTGAATAACCTTTAAGACATTGTGCATAGGTACGATATAAATTACGCGCCGTCAAATTAGTAGCATTTTAATCGCCTAATCCTTTCGATCGAATCTACACTAATATTAAAAACTAGAAAGGATTTATATTTTTGTTTGTAATTAATAAACTCAAAAACTTCTGGACTGATTTCAAAAATTCTTTCACCAGTAGAATGCTATATTATTACTGAATAACACAATAGACTATCCTTTATAAAGGTATCACACCTGCGAAGCCGCTATAGGAAGCTAATATTAAATAAAAGTCTAAAATGACATCAACTTTTTGTTACGCTAACAGTTCCTATGACTGTGCTGTTGTGAAAAAAAAATAGCTGTTTATGGCAATGAGCAATGTACCGCACGCACTCAGACCAAATAAACGCACCCAAAACATTGTGCTTTTGGGTGCATGCGACGGTACAGGAGTTGTGGGAATATTTAATTTAATTTATAACATTAAATCTCATTTCGGGAAAAAAAAAAAAAATAACATTCACCTTTCATATCTCCGTAATCAGAAAGTTATCAAGAATGCTCGAGTACAAAAAAAAAATTAAAATTACTTCGTCAAGCGTCGTTTTTTTACAGCCGTTGTTTCAACCTGAATTCAATCACTTGATTCGGGCACTGTAATAAGCTTCATACTGCTGACCGATCAAACTATCGGCCGACTGAAAGTCTCCAGTTTGCGCTGGCCCTTATGCCCACAGAACTCAAACTTAAAGATAACAAGGTGTGATTGATGACGGGTCCCAGTATGTATAGTATTATTTGGTCGGAAGGTATTTATGTTATTTGTGTTAACGTGTACAAAGGTCGGCCTAGGCGGTTGAAAGGACTTAGAATTTAGGACGATAAATTCATAGTGTAGCATAATGTGTATGGAGATATCTTTTACGGTGATGCTGAGCATTATGTTGAAATTAAGGAAATTGTTATCGAATAAAATGTTATAAATTTAAGAACATTTCCTTAACATAAGGAACTCTGAATGTACCTACAGATACCATAATGTCGAATGAATCCAATATTCCTGGCCTAAGAAAAGTTGGTTTGAAAGAATTTGACATGATGTGTTCGGGGCTCTCAGACTAAGGAAGCCCGAGCGCAATGAGTATTTGCCCTCATAAAAGATCTGGCTGAATGATCACGAATGAAGTAGGTATAACCCCGGATTAGTAATTTGCAATGTAGGAAATGTTGCCTACAATACCTTTAACGATAAAACTGGCTTTTGTATCACCCTATACATATTTTCAACTTCTATACATCTGTAATGTATATGGTGTAGGTAGTTTGATATTCTATATTATTCTAAATTCTCATCCAAAGTCGCAATGAATTAGGCATCAGCTGTAGTAACGAAAGTTATCATAATAACCGGGGTCAATGTACCTACATTTTGCGTATAACTGAAAGTGTCGTTCACCTTACTAATAATTCGTCATATGCTGAGAAAAGAGGTCACGACGCAAAAGGGTCATAGGTATAAAGGACTAAGGGTTTATCCTTCCTTATCCCTTCTAAAGACCTGTACCGGATATCTTTGAATTTTCCTGAAGCTTTGTATAGTAAACATAACATATTATCACGCCTTTTTTCTCGATGGGTTAGGCAGAAGTGTACCATTGTGTAGTAGTGAACAATTTTGTTTGGAAAAATAAAGACAGAATTGAAATAACCCAACGTGTATAACCAGATGTAAAACTTAAACGAAGGAAAAGGAGTATTTAAGGATCCTAGCGTTCAGTTGTTTCTGCCTACCCCCATGGGAAGAAGCCGTGAGTTTTATGTATTTATGATTGAAATAACCTAATATACTAGGGTAAATATCTGAAGCAGTCAGCAAGGTGGCACCGGGGCTGAGAACTGTGGGTATGCCAGACGTACTAAGTGTCACCTCTCGTAGAAGCAATTGAATTAAGCAAAATATCGCCACCTCCATGGCGCCGTTGGTGGCAGCGCAGATGTCAGCTGCATTTTTGGGGCACAGACAGCAGGATAAAAGGTGGAACAGAGTTAGCGATACAGCTCCACCTCCACGTCCTGCTGCCGATGCGTCAAGGTAAGTTGTAGATATGACCCTGCGGGAAAATGCTCGGTCGGTAGTATTGTGTGAGTGGAGGGCAATTAGATATCCTGTCACGGTATGCAACAGTTCTAAACAAAAAAAAAACGAACGAAATGAGTCGTTTTGTGAAGTCACACAAAATGATTGACAAGAATAGCATCAAATTCTGTATTTATAACAGAAACCTCTACGTTAACAATAACAACGAAGTTATATAAACACAAAACCAACAACGTAACAAATATGAAAAAGCAGTAAGCTAAACTTCGGTTGAGGCAAACTAACTTGGAACTAAAACAACAGGGAAGAGAGAAATCCTACAAAATGTAACACAAGATACACGTCCGTGATGTGAGATAAAACATGCTGTTTTGTTGCTGAACATTATGCTGATAACGTTATAACTTAACATATCTTATGATGTGGTGAAAACTACGCGCTTGTTGTGAGTAAACTTAGATTTTAATTGTAAACGTAGTTGTTCTAGATTTTAGTTTAGTTCGTTTTTGTTTTCCTGGTTGGTTTAAATCAAGGCTGGCATAGATTTTTCAGGTGAGCAAAATTTTTTAAACTGTGGCGTTCCTATGGTAATCTATACACAAAATATACAAAATATGATTTAATTGACTTTATTCGTAAATGATATTTATTTTTAATATATGAAAGAGTTGAAAATGTTGGCGGGCTATGTCGTGGCCCGTGTGCCTGGGTTTGCCCGGCCTTTGTTTAAATTGTCTGGAATATACATGATGACAGCTGGCAGGTTGAAAATCAGCTCAATTCATGTATGATGGGGTGTGTGATGACCACAACACTGATGGCCGTTTTGACAAACACTAGGCGACACCTATACCTTTGTTTTCACAGTTGTTTATTTATAGAATTATAATCATAAAAATCATCAATACAACTCATAATAATCCTATTGAATGACTATTTCATGTCAATCATGACATTTGACGATTATTCTAACTTAAGGAGTGATAATTTATTTACATAATATGCTAACAGACTTAAAATAATAATAGTACCTATGTACATGTATACAACGTGTAACAGAATAAGCGCAAGACCTGAAAGTAGTTTGCTCAGAATCGGCTTCTGAATCGATTTCCGTCATTATTTATATGTGTTAATTTTTAATGAAAAAATCTTTTATTTAACTGAAATTAGAACGACCGCGTCATAACAAGGTAATAAAATATTTTATTCAAGGAAATTTAAGTCTTATCTCAAAGGAATAGGCAGGAATATTCAAATGCATGAACGAATTTGTAATTCGCTCATTCTTTACACACACATAAACATTTCTTTTTATTACATTTGAGCTAGTTGTATTAAAAAAATAATATGGAAATTTAGACCTAATAACAAAGTAATAAAGCTTTTTTAAATACACGACCGAATGTGTAGACCGCATTTCATATTATTCTTTTGTTGAGAAATGCCAAAATATTAGGAATTTTGTGGTTCGTTTTTTGCAAATGGAACATTAATGTAAAAGAGCGAGATGCATCGATTTGCCGACTTACCCCTTTGATGTTTGATGTGCCGAAACGCCGCCACCGCGAAAAAAAAAACAATAAATGTCAATTGTCATTTGTCAAATATGCAATGTCAATCAATCAATTGTCATTTGTCAAATATGTCAACAACAATTTAGTTAGTTATTCGCCGGCAGCGACAATTAGTGTTCCCGAATTTTATTTGTTTACGCGCGCGATGGCATTCCAGTACACCAGTATTCAGTACACGGATATGGTGAGGACACTGGCTCGTTGCTACGACAATGTCGAGTTAGCGTGTCGAGAGTTCAACGCAAGATATGGTACTAGAGTGAGCGCCAGGACAATGTTAAGTGCAACTCAGCGTCTGAGGGACTCCGGTACCTTTCGTCCTAACACGGCAATAGATAGAGGGGCGAATGTGCGCAATACCCGCTTACAAGCAAATATTCTCAATTATTTTGACGAACACCCAGAGAGCAGCACGAGAGAAGCAGCGCCATTGTTTGACTGCAGCCACATGTACGTGTGGCGAACGTTACGCGCTGATGGTGAACACCCGTTTCACTTACGACGTTGTCAGGAGCTGACACCAAACGACTACTTACCACGTCTGGAATTTAGTAGATGGTTGTTGGACAACTGGCAAGGAAACATCATCTGAACAGACGAGAGCACCTTCACGCGAGTTGGCATTTACAACCAGCATAACCAGCATTTGTGGAGGCATGAGAATCCACATGCATGCCGTGTTGATTCGTTTCAGCACAGGTTCTCCGTGAACGTGTGGGCGGGCGTCATAGGTACACGCGTACTCGGCCCTGTCTTTCTACCGAGGTTGACTGGAGATACCTACCTACAGTTCTTGCAGGAAACATTGCCCGAGTTATTAGAGGACGTCCCTCTCATCTTTTTAAGACGTCACGTGTTTTACCAACACGACGGTGCTCCCGCGCATTTCACATGGAACGTTCGGCGGCATCTTGATGCGGAATATGGCCCCCATTGGATTGGTCGTGGAGGACCAGTGCAGTGGCCTCCCAGGTCAGCTGATCTAACGCCGTTAGACTTTTTTTTGTGGGGTCGAATAAAATCGCTCGTATACGTAAACGAAGCAACAAGTGTCGAAGACCTCAAACAAAAAATTTATCATGCATTTAGTGTTGTGCAAAGTGACACCGAAGTGCTAAATAAACTAAAATTTAACCTGAGAAAGCGTGCAATAAAGTGCATTGAGCAAGGCGGTGGACATTTCGAAAGTTTGTTAAAAAGGGGAAGAAGAAATAGTGTAGTGTAAATATTTCAGTTCTGTAAGTACCTTTATCTTTACCGATTTTAATTACTGTAAATATTATGATTCAAATCTTTTAAACACGCAGAGTTTGTGATATCGCGACAGTTAGGTACGCATCAGAGATAATAAAATAATAAGTGAGTCGGTCTCCGGGGCGGCGCGGGCGGCGCTGTGGCGGCGGGGCGCGGGCGCTCGCCGGAAAGACCACCCTACCTACGTTTTCGAATAGATCGTAGACGGGCGAAAAGTTGCTTGATTTAAAAATGCGTCCGCTTTATTAAACCTAATATCTGAATTAAACAACAATTTTCGAAGCCGTCCAAAGATTGAAAGTGTGATGGAAAGATGGAATCATAATTTTACTAGCTAGATAACTATCAATAATAGTCAAATTACGTGTGATATTATGTACGTAATAACTCGGCCCCTAAGACGACCCACTGACCACGCATGTGTGCGGCGCGCTATTAGTGTGCGTGGAGATCGAGTAGTGTGCTCAAACGTTTTATGTTTAGTTGGGACGTCTATTTTATAAAAAATGACTAGGTGTGGTTTAATTAAATTAAATTACAGATGTTATTTTAGTCTTATAATTTAATATTCTAATTGGGGTGTATTAGCTCTTGCGTTTATTCCGTTACACCTTGTATAAAAAATGGGAGTATAAAGAATCATAGGGTCTCAAAGACTTCGTCCGCGTCGCTGTCAACAGAAAAGGGGCCCAGAAGGCTGGCAGCATTGCCACATTGTATGGCAATGCTGATTCTTTGGCCAAAAAATAAGCCAGCACTCTGGTCATGTGAAGAGTCGATGAAGCTCTTGGCGATCTCTTGGAAGTTGTAGAGGAGTAACTTAAAGAGTTGTATTGCTGATTCTAATGATTATAATTCTATAAAACCATATCTGTTACGGTCGCAGATCATAATTTTAATCAACATACAACCTGACACTGGCCTGCAAATTGCAAAAAACGTAAGAAAATTTGAATTTCGTGGGCTACCTTAGCGCATCCCCCTTACACTATAACATAGCAATATTGCTCGGAGAGCAATTACAACTATTAATTTAATCTTACACGATGAAGGAAGATTGTGTGAGGAATGGTATGAAAGTAAAGGGACTCAATGAGATAGCGTGACGTATGACAGAGAAGAATGGAAGAAGAACAAGGGCAGAATAATGATGATACAGGAAGTTTACTAGTGATTAATATTTCCTACCAGTCTTAGAGATAACAAACAACTGTCAATAATTATGATAACAGGAAACAACAGTTAGTAATAAAATATTAAAAGTGGTCACAGATCATATTAAAAGATTAAAAGTGGTCACAGATCATATTTCATTCAACCAGTGATAAACAGCTGCAAACAATCCATTTTCGTGGTTTTTCTAGCAGATTAACCATCAAAATTGTAAGAATAATAATCAGAGATGCTTCAACGAAAAATATATCAATAAAACTATAGAGGCGAGGAAAATGTGTTGGAGGCCAGCCAAATTTTAATAGAACTCATTTAAATTAACACTGATGAACCCAATCTTGTGGGCTAATACACTAATTTCCGAAACAGTTTTTAAGATTATATTCTGCTTTTAAACCTAATCGTGTCATATTTTTGATAGTTTTTGTATAAAACTTGTAAGAATAGTACATTACTGTTAAAGCCTGCAACAAGGGCATTGATGGACGATCGTAAAAATGTGGCTCGAGGTGGCACACATACGTGAGTCCATCTATGCTTGGTTGCGGCTAAAGCTTGTTTAGTACTTTTCTCAAATAATGCGCGGAAATTCAAGCTAAGTAAATTAACTATACATTCCAGCATCAATGCCGAACAACGGTCATTTTTCAGGCGCCAATATGTTCATTTGTTTCTTTTTTATATTATTCAGCTCTATTTGCAAGCCGGATTTTTTATTTAATCTTTGATAAGTTACCTCCTTGGTTGCCATGTCTTGATACATCAATCCACAAATACTGTGCTAGGCTTGGGCTTCTTTCCGTTAAAAAAAGGATCAAAACGTTTGGTGATATCACCATAATTGACAAGGTTTGTTCCAAACCTTTTGGAGAACTACGATCTCCAAACCATTTTGAGATCGCAGTAAAACCAAAACTACGACTATGTGAAAGCTATGAAAGGGTCTAACGTTGCAAGGAGATGAATAGTAGTACAGTCAAACAAGCTATTTAGTATACAATCAAAAATATTCATATATCCACTTCAATATTAATTTCTATTGTGTACGTAATAACTTTTTGAACCGTAAATTGCGGTTTACTGAAGAGAGTGATGTAAAAGAATTGTCTACTTAGTAAACTAACAACATTATTCAAAAGTAGTTGCAATTTAGCTGCCTGCATACCAAATAGCTTGTTGGAGTATACGTTGCGGAATAGAATTAGTATTACTTTATTACAGCTGTAAATTGTTCATTCAATGTTCGTCAGAAAATCTGCTACTTACAAACCGTAACTAGATAATGTGGAATATCTATCTCAACTGCTATCATAACTTTCCGAATTCAAAATCCAACTATATCATAACTCATAGTACTCTACATTTCACTACCGGTAATCTCGTAACAAAACATTCAGAAAACGTAAATAAAAACAATAATAAACGTGATACGCCGTGAGTCGTATCATTCACACGTCGTGATGACGTGGCGCAGTACACCTGTCTAGCGGCGCCGGAGCACATGACGTCATCAAAGATTTATAGTGCACGTAGACGACACCTTTGATGCTGTTATATAGGAGCAAGAATTTTTATCTTCCATCATTTGGAAACCGGCATGTTCTAGAACTTAAAATTCGAATACATTTGACATCTACCAACCCGCACTGGGTGGATTACGGCCCACTCCCTCTCACAGAGAGGAGGCCTGTAATTCCCAACAGTGAGAACATTATAGGCTGAATATAATACTACAAATTGGCATCCACAGGTACGTTTTCTGATCAGATATTGTTATCATATGTTGTCATTATTTACCAAGGTTTTTGAAAGACTATTCAATTAAACCTTTCCATATCACATAACATATTATTCACAGCGATTGTTTTGGAACTATTGTGTCTGCTTTAAAACAGTGAAAGTGTTAATCCATTGTCTTTCAAATTAATTATTGTGATTTAGGTTTACCTACCAATCACAATAGCTAATTAATTAGATATGTGACAATAGATCTACTTACTGATTATTATTCGATCAGGCTTTTGTGTTCTGAGTGTGATAAGAAGATCGATTAAAGTGTGTTCGCTTAGACGGTTTGGTCATGTTGAGAGGATGAATGAAAGTTGACTAACAAAGGGTAGATGTGAGTGGAAGCGCCTTAGAAGGACATTTCTACAAAAAGGTCAGGAGCGCAGAACCAAAAATTTTTCTTTTTTCTTTTCGCAGGAAATTTTAATCATGGTCTGGCAGTTTCAGTACTTTATGCGGCCTACCCAAATGTCCTTTCTTTGGTAGGTATTGGAGGTATTTGGGGAGTTGAGCTGTACAATTACTGACAAATGCGCGCCCAGACTGGGCAGGTCCACTCAATCTGTGTGGTTCTTTCCTCAAAAGACCATTTTAGACGCTAACATGGTCTTCACAACCAATATTATGTCTGGACATGTTTCGACCTTTCTTCTCAGAGTCGTCAGATAGGAAACGCCGACCTCATCTAATTCTTAAAATATTATTGACGTGTAAAAGTGTTTAAACAAACCTATTTACAGAAAATAAAATCATTTCATCATTTCATTACTCGCAGCCGACGTGCGTGTGTGACTAAGGGCAGATTCGACCAAACAGGAATAAATATCCGCGGAATAAGTTTTACTCTGACAGTTTTCGTATGGATAAACTGTCAAAAATTCAAAATTTATTCGGAAGAGCTTATTCCGCGGATAAAATGTATTCCTGTTTGGTCGAATCCGCACTAAATGTGCAAACGTAAACGAAGCAAAAGGAGTGTGTTAGGATCGTAGTAGGTGGCGTTCTGTAGTTTCTGCCTGCCTACCCCCATGGGAAGAAAGCTTGGGTTTATGTAAACTGTGCCCGCTATTTGCAACTCTTGTTTCCGTCACATAAAACTCAATATCACCACATAGGGGAACATATTTCATTGGTGTTTTAAAAACCAAAACATGTCCCGTTTATAGTGTGGGTAAAGGTAAAATAGCTATAGCAGTACCCATGGCTCTTACCCTAGTTTCACTCTATTATAGCTAACATTTAGTGAATTGGCAGCTTGTCACAATAAACTGCAATTTTATAAACTGTTAAATATGGTAGCATTACATGTTTATGCCAACTAACGCACGTATAAGTCGTATTCTGGCACCTATTTAAATAGTTGTGTGTTATGAAGCAATTATGAACAAGATTTTATGTACGTACCTACATAATCTGCCATGTAGTCTTGGCTCAAATTTTAGGAAGATGCTACTAAATGGTGCTATTAGGAGAATGGCCAGAAGACCCATCTGCGTACTTACGGCTATATATTTTAATCACTAATCCTGGCCTCGTGTGTTCATTATGGACCAATCCTGTTCCTTATGTCAATTTATATGTTGTAATACGAGCTAAGAATCAATGATAATAACGTTGATGATCAGACTTTTGTGCTTAAGAGCCAAAATCAAGCCAGACTCAATAAAATTTGGAATTGGCAACAATCTTTCTAGTCTCTCTTTTAATATTTCCACAAAGCACTATTATGATGGCCTTACAGTCGTTAGGCTCGAACCCTAAGAGGCGCTTTACTTTGTATAAATAATTTCATCACCACTGCTCTCAAAACGGTGAAGGAAAACATCGTGAGGAAACCGGCATGTCATAGAACCAAAATTTCAAAAACATGTGACATCTACCAACCCACGCTGGGCTCGTGTGTGGATTACGGCCCTCTCCCTCTCACAGAGAGGAGGCTGTTTCCCAGCAGAGGGAACATTAAAGGTTTGCCTGGACGATTTGTCTAAGAATAATAAAGATAATCATAAAATCAGCTGAGACAATAGACATGGTTATAAATTGAACATATTATAAATTGAATTCGCTGTTCTTTTAAACTACGTATCAAATTTTAATTTAGTTATTACCATAATTTAGAGAATTAACATCGTAGCAGCATTCTGTAATTTCTGCTTACTCCCATGGGAGGAAGGCGTGAATTTATGTTATATTTAGTTTCGAAAGATTTGTGTGTTTGTGTGGACGAAGAGGCCTTTGCCCTGAAGTGGGACATAGGCTGGTATTATTATTTAAAATACATTAATATTAAATGTACCTACATAAAGTAAAGAAATCTTGGTGTTTTGTCAAGTCTTAACACGTTCAGACCGGCACTTCATGAGTTGGTTGGTTTATTCTACGGAATAAATCTTCATGTGCCCACCGGTGGTACATCACCGCCCCATAAACTAAAAATCTTGCCGGGTGATTGTAATTTTGATCTCCTGAGCTACACTATGAAAATTTGTTGATTTTACTAGGCGAGAACGGTAAGTACAATAATTTCTATCAAAGTGGCTCGAATTTTTGTACATGAAAAGTCTAGTGTGACGTGGCCACCGGTGGTGCACGCGGGCCTGAATCTGTTAAACACCGTACGAAACAGGGGCGTGTCACTAGTGACTTATAATTACATCGAAATATTATAATACAGACCTTCCTACCTTAGAAAAAACTTCACAAATATTTACTTTCCCATCCCAAACAAGACGAAAACAACATCACTTCTTGTTTTAACCAATTTCTCATTCAAACTAAAATGTACAAAGATTCCTGACGTAACCAGACTGAAAAGTAGCGGACCAGTTATAAATCTCTATGCAATCCATTTCGTAATGTTGATTTACAAGGAAGACTTTTGGCAATGCAGACTAGCCTGATAGTGATTGAATAAACTGTTACGTGTGCAAAACGAAGATACATGTGTCGATGAGGAAGGAATGGTAATCTTTATGGCTGCTGGATTTAGGAACTGGAGTCTTTATGATTACCGTCTTAGATTGAAACATTCGGCTGAGCTTCCAGTCTTTATCATCAGCTTAAAGTCATCCATTGCTGGAATTAGGGCTCCTCAATGGCACGCCACGGTTGCAAATATCGTAGCTCCACCTACCCTGTAGGTGTCCTACTCAGAAACACGTCTGCCCCAACGTAAATGCAAGTATAACAAAGAACCATAAATCTACAAAGTTCTAGTCATTTTTGCATCTATCACTGAGACAAGATATAAAATGATTTGACTTTCTCACACTAGAAAAACAAAATGTACCTTCGTATCAAAAAAGGCATCTACTTTTAAGATGGTACTCAATCACTTATTATTATTAATTCATCTGATATGAAGGTGACCTGAAAGTGTTTACAGCATCTTCAAAAAGTCTGGTTTCAAAAAATAATAATTTACAATTTGAATGTTTGTTAGAACATAGTTTATGAATATTGTTAGCACAGCAACCACGGTGAGATCACTCACTCTTCCGTCCGTGGCAGCGAGCCGAAAAACTGTTTTTTTTTTCTTCCACACTCCAGGGAAATAAACTATTTAACCGTCAAACAACGTGTGCATCGATAAAAGTGTTTAAATACGTTCTAGGAGGCTGCAAATTACAGCAATATATGTATGTGTGTATGATTGCATTGTTATCTGCTGTAGGTAACACAGACTCAAAGGCACTATGCCTTTGAGTCTGTGTTAAAAAAAAAAAAAAAAAAATTCTTTCTTTTCTTTCTCATAATGAATTGAAAATTCATTCGGCACCAAAAGCTCGTAAAATCTTATGCTTATAACCTCATACTTCAACTTCGTAACCTATAAAAATGTTATATTTAACAATTTAAATAACCTCAAGAACCCAAAGAAGTTATATGAATTCCGACATCAAACTATCACTAACAATTGTATTATTACGATTGCCTAATAGTGTAATTTATAACACACAACATTTCGTTATAGGGTATCCCAATCTCTTCCGCCCGTTATTATGAAAGATCGCAGAAAAACTCTAAGTCCGCCTTTGTACGTTATTGTCTGTAAAAAATAAACTCTCAAGAACCCCCTCGGTTTTTAGTTTAGTTTACGGCAATCTACCGCTTAAAGCTTTTTTCCATAGACTCTGAACAGTTAACTTTCCCAAGAGCACACCTTTATAAAAACCAACAACGTAAAAACATGTCTTTATAATAATTATAAGCATTGTTCTGGAAACAAAAAACTGCATTACAAAGGATATATTCATTCATTTTCAGACGAAGACGTAATTCTATTAACACTGTAATAACACATGATATCATACATGATGAAATGCAAGGCTGAAAACAACATAAAACGAGTTAAAAATATTTGAAATAACGGATCTTCCAAATATCCAAAAAGTTTGTATGAAGGTTGGAAATCCAGTGGCGGAGACGACCTTCGATGTCCAAGGTCGCGGGTTTAATTCATGCAATGGCAGTTGTTTGGTTGACCTAGACTCGTATGTAGTTTATGAGATTTGTATATTTTTGTGCATGACAGAAGTAGTACTAAATACTGTGAGTGCGATATATCTAGATAAATGATGATATGATAAATTATATTTATTTCTATACCTAAATTGGTTCAAAAAAATACTTTTACACGTCAAAATTAAATTTTGTTTTAAAATAAAAATAGAGGATTTCGGTGCTTCTTGGTCACTGGTCAAGCCATATGAGTACCTACCATACAGGCTAATATCTGAGGTGGTCTTGATGAGAAAAGAACCACACAGATTTCAGTGGACCTGTCCAGTCAGTGGACGCATTTTTCAGCAATCATGTAGCCGAACTCAGAACTTAAGGATCTACACGATAAATATATGAAGATATATTGTATATCTGTGTGATGGGCGAAAAGTAGGCTATATTTGTTTGAATTTTGGTAAGGATTTCGCGGTGATCAATGCTCGTTCATACGCTGTAGTTACAGAAACACACACTTCTGTTATTTGGCTGTTTTGTGTAATGTTTTCAATCAAAATAAATCAGTTTTCGTTTCCAAAAATATCATCGAGGAATGTTTGGGTTTAGTTACGGTATGTTTAACGAATTAAACTATTAACACAACTCAAATAACCGAGCCCTTTTCCAGTAACATCTGTTGCAACTTAACTAACAGTAAATTACAGATAACTTTGAAGTTTTAACTGTTTATCTGAGTCTAAAGTATCCCTGTCCATCATAGGAGCTGACATATAAAAATGATAAACATTTTATTTTTTAAAGCGAGTAGCTCATTGAGCCGGCGAGATTTATGGTCCGCCTAGAAATAGATTAGATATAGAATGTACTGCGCCAACGGAAAATGTTACAAAATGTCTCCTCCCACGCCAACTAATAAAAATATCCTATCATTTCTCGTAACTAACGAATAACTCTGTAATTATATTACTTGGGCATTTTCTTTGAATATTGGAGAAGTCTTTGAACATATCCAGCCAATGAATTATTTTTTAATATCGAGATCTATTAACGTAATTAAATTAGATTCGAAGAATATGGAATGGTTTTGTGGAAAATATTTTAGATTACATAAGATATTTTATTAGAAATTAACACCGTTCTAGAATAGCTACAGATATTTATAGTTAAAGTTTTCAAAATCAATTGAAGGCAAAAATTTGATATCTAATTTCTTTTGATATCTAATTTCAAAATTAGAAAAATCTTTCTCTATAAAAACACATTCACAAGAAAAAATCCACTCCACCTTTACGAGTAAACCTTAAAAACCGTTTTTTTTTTCAAGAAGAAACACAAACTGCTTCCCATCACATTCAGAACTTAATTAACTACATATTAAAGTAAGTGAAAGCATTAACTAGATAAGAGTTGACAGTTTTAATTAAACACAAAGCTCGATCGGTCCAAGTTGAACAAACACTTTTCCTCTGAACCCGTCACCACTTCCCTACTCGTTAACATATTTCCCACTCCATAATTACTTCCTGTACACTTTAACTGCAAAATTAACTCGTGCTTTTCCGTGCCAACGACACACCGGTGAATGGCCGGTGAGTTTTGAGCTTTGTTATCCACGTTTGTTATTATAATAGTGATAATGACATTGCGTTAGGTGAGACAGGTGTACCTGTGAGCAGTCTCGAGTGGTTGCGCCTGCGCACCGCACGCCTCCAGACCTCCAGAGAAGAACTACGCAGCTCCCTCTCGACACACGCCCGCGAGCCCGAATCGGCTATTTATAAACGTATCGCTTATAATTTTATTGTTTTAGCGAAAAGCCAGAACGCGACAAGTGCGCGCGGCGGTCGTAATACTAATGCCAGCTCGAATGTTTCCAGTTTCTCCGCGTTCCCTACGTAGTACATTGATAATTCCAGCAGTGTTGATATTAAGAGACGATTGAAAGGTTTTAAAATCATCGGCGACCTTCAGTTGGGCTCGAGAAGTCATCTTTACAAAGTTCGCTCGTCCTCACCCGACCCCGATCAGCTGTCGCATTCAATGTTATAACCTAACATATAGGTCACCAGACTAAAGTCAAAACGAAAGTAAAAAGGATTCATACATAAATTTTAGAGCAGTGGTGGAGTTCCAGTGAAAAGTTACAAAACTGCCATAATTCACAGTGAGACGATATTGAAAAAGAGTTCGCGTTACACTATTGATTCTGACTAAAACATTAGAGAGTACGTGCTACGATTTTTAGATGATGCTTTGAATATTTTAGAAGGTTCTGCAATGTTTGAAGTCCATTGAAACTTTTCACTTGCGTAGAAAGCAAAATATTTATAAATTATTTGTTTAAAACTGACAGCCCGATAGTGATTTCGAGCATGAATTTTTTAAAGTGGCTGCATCTCTGTATATCTAATCCTATTCAAAATCTAGGAAAAATTATAATTCTCATTAATTGCTGGCTATCCTAATAATAAACGTAATCTATTTATATTCTAATATTTAAAAATGTAAAATATATGTATTTAATGGAATAAAGAAAACGTAATCTCTACAGGTAAATTCGGTACCTAATCCTCAAACAAAAGTATATGTATGTGTAGTATTTTAATACTGTCGACCGAGAATGTGCTCCGAAAATCTTCTAAAATATCGCCTGACCTTTAGCCATTTATTTCACGATTTTGAAAGCCCGTTGAAAGATTTGAAGGATTTGATTAAGTGTGTTTTGTGGTTCTTTAAAAACAAAAGAATGCTGGACTGGATATTGTGATATAGTACATATAATCTACAGTTGCAAAGACGCTGTGTTGTGTAAATAATTTCATCACCACTGTTCTCAAAACGGTGTAAGAAAACATGGTGAGGAAACCGGCAATTTCCTAGAACCAAACATTCGAAGACATGTGACATGAACCAACCTACACTGGGCCCGAATGGTAGATTAAAGCCCACTCCCTCTCGAACTGTGTCCCAATAGTGGGCAATAATAGGCCACCACAAATCCTCCAGACACCTTGGCTCAGTGTTCTTTAGTTTTTAGGTTTCAATACCACATTTTCTGTTCTATGAAATAGCGTAACAAAACAAAAGCACATCTAAAGTTTGCATCTACCGTAATTTCCAATATAACCTTGAGTTTGCAGTTTAGCTCACGTGCTGAGCCAGAATTTGGCAAGCCGCTGTTAGTTCTTTGGCAGTTCCAGGTTTGGGAACTATTCGGAACTATCCTGTGACTTAACAATGTCTGTCAAAGTTCGACTGGCGTTGAATTTCTGAAGTCTGGTTGACGCGGCGTCAATAAATTTGGCAGTAATTCGGTATTTTGCCGGCATTTTGCGGTGTATTGTATAATAGTTTGGCGTACGTGCGTCTGCGAGTGTTTTCTCGTGTTGTTATTTGAAATAATTAGTGACTTTTTATACGTATGGGTATTTACACTCTTTGTTCGTAATTACAGAGGTATACCCACACAGTTTTCCTCGTGAATTGTACGACACAGTTTGATATGTTGCCTGAAACACTCTTGCGACAATCTTCATTCTTGCTGCATTAAGGATTCAAGCGTTTACAAGGCAATGGTTACAAAGCCCACAAGTTTATAGCATTTAATTTTGATTTAATATAAGCTCGATTAATAATATTTATACTTTGATATATACAGGCGCTCGTGGCTAAGTAATAACAGCCGCACGGGTCGATCCATCAGGTTAAGCTACGCTTGCCGGGGTTGGTCCGCGGATGGGTGACCATCTTTACATACCGAGACTCCTACGTGCTTCGGAAAGCACGTTAAGCCGTAGGTCCCGGCTGTCATTCGTGGATCTTTGACAGTCGTTACGAGTCGTCAGAAGCCCGAAACTCTGACAACCAATCTTATCAAGGGGTATCGTATTACCCAGTTACTGGGTTGTGGAGGTCAGATAGGCAGTCGCTCCATGTA
Source organism: Eupsilia transversa (assembly GCA_914767815.1). Taxonomy (NCBI): domain Eukaryota; kingdom Metazoa; phylum Arthropoda; class Insecta; order Lepidoptera; family Noctuidae; genus Eupsilia; species Eupsilia transversa. Next base: position 4,776,794 of record OU611893.1, on the reverse strand, counting down.
AAATACTGGTATTCAGTTGCATCCGGTTAGACTGGAAGCTGAACGAAAATAGACTTTGATATATACCTACACACTTCAATTAATGTCAAAAAAATCAATCTACCTAACCTATTATGTTAGGGTCGGCTTCTACCCCGTGGAATATTTTCCGACATCCACGCGGGTGAAGCCGCACGAAAAAGCTAGTGAAAAATAATCGTGCATGTCATACAAATTATTGTTGCTAGTAGTTGCAACTGACACTTGTTTCTGTTACAACTAATGTCGATGTCACTGCAACAAAGATCCCTCTTTTGTTGCACCTTATTTATAAGACGCTGCATCGTAATCTCTATTCAGAATTTTTCTTTTTATCCCTAGAGATTCTCTAGCTCAGCTCTTATAGTTTAAGATTTTCCCTACTGAGCCATCTCATGAAATCTGGAACTGTGGAAAAGATGGTTTCCAGCTGGAAAATAATACCTAGGTTAATGTGCCACTTTATTAGATTTCAACATTTAAATGTTCCTGCAACTATCACGAAAGAGTAGTAACGTGACCGATGGACATTTTTTTAACCGACTTACAAAAAGGAAAAGGGTTCTGTGTTCGTAGCGTATGTATGTTTTTTTTTTAATGTAGGTATTTCCCTCGATATTTTCGTCAATTTTTGGACGGATTTCAAAATTCTGTTTTCATTTGTTAGAAGAAGCTTGCGTGGTGGTCCCATATATACGTATTTTTTATTAAAGTTGCTTGGGTAGTTTTTGAGTTAGCTTCAATAATACCTATTTCACCCACTTTTCCTATGTGGATGATGTTCTAATAAGTTTCTGTCACTGTTATTTACATAGCATGTCGTGATAATCGAATTTGATGATTTGTTTTTTTTATTTTCACTTTTTAATTTCAACTAAAAAAAGTGAAACAAAAACTTTTTTCAAAAAATTAAGCAACCGATTTCTAAGAAGAAACACTACAAACCGAAAAATAACTTTTTTTTAAGCCGTTTTTTTTTTAAACGTTTTTGTACAAGCAACTTTGGTTACAATTTGACATGCACAGAGCACCTTTATGTCAGTGTGTCAGTAGCAGTAATGGTAAATTTTCGTAGTGCAAGTGTTACCTACCACTGACGTGCAGTTGACTGTACCTCTTCTAAATCTGGCCCCGCTCCTAGATTATCAAACTTACTTTTACGAGAAAATAAAACGGCTGTTTTATCCGCTCAAAGTTACTTTGACCACATTCTTTCCTTTCAAAATGAAATCTGTATAAAATAACGATACAGCTATCTCTTTCTCGCCAATCTTATTATTTATATGAGTAAGTGGACAATGTCATTATTATCAGAATGATAGGCAGGAGCACCTGCGTACTTATTCATCACACTGCGACCATCAATTCGCCTGCCAGTGACTAATTATAATATTACTAAACATGTTTATAAGTTGTTAATTATGTTCCGTAGCTAATAAACAAATACAAAGTAGTTATCTCTAACAACCATATTTCTACGCACGACATAAGATATTATTTTATTTGTATTTTTTATTTTCTTGCGTCTAAATTGTTATTTTTAGGGTTGTTATTGCGATGCTAGAAATAAATGTTTTTTTTTTTTTTTTTTTTTTTTTCCTTTAAAGTAGAAAAAGATTCATGATAAAATGAGACATGTGGAAAAAGAGTATCTATAGATTTTCTTGCATGCATGCATAGCATGATCACAGTAGAAAGGGGTTTTGTCGACGGAAGAATAGACAAAATGACATTTATACAATCAATCTGCCATTTTGTCTATTCTTCCGTCGACAAAACCTGTAGAAAATCCGTTTCTATGTTTGTCATGCTACGCGTGCTCATTATGTGATGTGCGTATGATGACGTTCATATGATATGATTTATTTAAGATAGATTTTTAAGATTTTACCTACGTAAATACCTACCGAAAGAGTAAACAATTAATGATTACTGATAACCAATTCATCTGTATCACATTTGAGGTTTCAGACACTAATATAATTATGTCGTACCATAGACAATAGTAGATTATACAATAAGTGAAAAAAAGTGAATTTAATTCGAGGGATACAAGGACCGCGTTGTTTTTTTTCAGGAAATGTTTTCTGTACTTTTTACAATTGACTGCCAGAAAATAAATCGTATTTATATTTATCACATTTTATTATAATTATGTTAATAGATTTTCCAATGACATAAAACAACCACGATAACAGATAGAAAAGAATCTAAAATTGGCGGGATATATTTTTTGTTATTTTATTTGTAAGGCTCTATGGAATAGCTCCATTTAGCCAGCCAGTAGGTACTTCCAGCACGTTATATTTATTTTTTATACATACTTCGTATAATTCGTGCTTTTTCTAATTCAAAATGTTTTTATTCGATTAGTGACTAAAAGAGAGTTTTATATCGATGTTGTGTCAACTGTTTTTTTTCGTCTGGCAATGGTAAAAAATAAATAAGAGACATGATTTTTATGATGTAAACATTACTTTGATGAAGCAAGGCATAAAATTCCCCTGAAATTATTCAGTGATCAAACTACTATGTTTATGTAATTAACACCCACTGTCAGATTTGTGATTAAAGAATCGTTATTATTTTATAGCCTGTACCAATATTACGAATACAATCAACCATTTCAATGGCGCTCTAGATAATTCAGACGACAAAACGATCTTCGTTCCTATCAGTATCATCCTCAGCCCGACTTCGCCCACTGCTGGGCATAGGCCTGTTTTTTCATGTGCCAATCCCCACGCTCTTGTGTCAGCCTCATCCAGGTTCTACCCGTGATGGTAGCAATGTCGTTCTATGCATGAATCCAATTACCAAGCTGCTTAACGTAGGAGTCCTCTGTACAGCAGAAGACAAAAATTGGGATTCTATGATAATCATGATAAAACCACTTCTCTGCCAATAAAATATTTAAACACGTGAATGGTTACAGACACAGGTACAACCCATCAAATGATTGTGGCGTTTTAAATTAAACCCTGATATAAGTTAACACTTCACACGCCGGCAGAGAGTTCCGTACTTCCAAATTGGTAACATAACACTATAATGTTCACGCCGCACTAGCAGCCGTCTGCCAAGCAAGTGTATCGATTACCTTATAGCGTGAAGTACTATGTTATACAACAGAGTAGAGTAAACAGAGTGCTCATTAATTTTCGTTAGTAGGTAATTCAGGCATTGAACCTGTCAGAATAGGGGAGCAAATTGTATTGCCAGTTGTCATCATCTTTCAGCATCTATAGATATAGTTAACCTAGGAATTGTTTTATCACTTTTGACAACAATTCCCAGTAAATTGAAACGTTACTAAGGTTGAAATTATCTAACTGTCAGATAGACAAAATATATACCTTGTCGTTTTATGACGTGCAAGTGACATGCAATCTCTAAGGCCCTTTTCTGATTTGTCGGTACAGCAGCGGTGCGACATCAGCATGCTCGGTATACGCGGTACCGAAAGCTTACCGAGCACCTACCGAGCGTCTATATTTCAATTGATCCTTCCTGATTTGGTTGGTATGTGCGGGAGTTCGACACATACCAATTACCTTTTTTTGAAGTCGGTTGAAAATATGATCAAAAGCCATCTCCTGTGTAATAACAACAACATAATGCAATCACCAAATTTCAAGTAGACCCCAATAGTTGGTGCAAAGGCCTAGTAAGCACTTAAGCAGTGGCTTGCTGGTCAATATGATATTATGACTGTCACACCACAATGTTTGTAGACAGTGCTAAAAGGAGTTTTTGGCGGTCAAATGACGTTTTCAGGGAGCAGCTGCTGGTAAACATTTGTAAAATGGTTTTGTAAAATTTATTAAAAAAACAATATGGCCGCGTTAGTTCCGATTTTAGCCTCCCTGCAAAAGATCCGGGTACAGCCATAAAGATGTAAACTGAACCAAGCTGTAACAGATTCGTTGTCACTCCATCCACTCAATACTCCGTGCCCTCACATGTAGTCTGTACTCCGTACGGGGCTTACTCAGCGACTCGACATAACTTTAAGTTGAGTAATATCGCTTCTTGAGCGATTTCTGCGAAGTTTATGAAAGGCTAAGTGTTGTTCCACGCAGATTGTATGCATATGCATGATGAGACAACTATCGCTTATACCAAGTTGTCGAAAGTTGTAAGGAGATTTTGAGCCAAAACGGGTGAAAATTATATTCTTGAAAGATCCTTTTCGAAAACAAAACAATTCAGGATATTTATTTTGATAACCTTTCTTCTGAGCGGAGGGCTCTTAACTTATTATATTAGTATTGCAGTAAACGGGAAAGTCGCCACCCGTCAATGGCGATCCCGCAAATGGCTGAAAAAGAAAACGTATTTTTCTAATAGAAACTGCTGCCTTCAGCGATTGTTGCTATGATATTTCCCCGACTGATTCCAATTTCATAACTTAAGCTTTTCCAGTTTTTCTTGATTATGTCAACGCGACGATAGGTATATAGCTACTAAAATTTCCTCAGTCACATTCAAATCTGGAGACACCGCAAAATTCTTCAATACTGGCAAAGATCAACTCACTGCTGGACATCGGCCTCTCCAGGTTGGGCCATAACACCCTGTCCTCCGCCTTCCACATACAGTCTTTCCCAGCCTCCTTCTTAAGATTATCTGTCCATCTAGTTGGGGGGCGTCCCACACTACGCTTGCCGATACGTGTTCTCCACTCCAGGACTCCTTTTCTCCACTGGCCATCGGTTCTTCGAAGTACATGACCAGCCCACTGCCACTTCAGTTTACTCTGCAAACTATGCAGCAAAGATATAGCTGCTGGCAAAGATACGACAGTTTATTCCTAGCAATGACAATCAAGACAACAATCGAGAATTAAGATCAAAATAAAAATACATTGGAATTTCAATTTGCAACAGAAATGCGGTTTCTAATTTGTTGATAGCCACAATAAATCTTTTTGTTAAGTGCATTTTTTTTTGCTGATCTTATTTATTACATAAAATATGGCGCACGCGCAGGGCAGGTACTGTAAGAGATTTGGGCCTGCTAGGGTTTTACAATGCAACCATGAAGATTTGATAAGTTGATGGCATAATTATGACACAAACAATATTTCTTGTTAAGAATATTAGGAAGAAAATTCGGAGTCAGCTGGAAGAGCTGACAGTTTATGTCATGGTGTAAATAGGTACTGTATAGATACTGAAATATAGGAAGCCAAGTCATATATAATTAATGCGCGTTTCATTTCGACACGGTAATGTTAACACGTCCGGTGTCAAAATGGGTATCACGAAATAGCTTTATTCAAGTCTACACTTATCTATACATATAATAGCTGAAGAGGGTCGAAAGTCTGTACAAGGAAGATATTCGAAAAAAAGTTGTCTGGGGATACTTAGAATCGATAACAGAACACGTTCCAACAGTTTTTAGAATTTTTGTCTGTATGTCTGTTTATTTGATCGCGCATCACGTTAAAACGGCTGAACCCACTTTGATGAAATTTGGTACGGGAATACTTTGAACCCTGAGGAAGCACATAGGGTACTTTTTATTGACATACAACGCAGACGAAGCCCCGGGCGGAAGCTAGTTATATCATAAAGAGAAAAGATTTGTATTTTTGTTTGTAATGAATAAACTTAAAAACTAACGGACAATTCTAAAAATTCTTTGACCAGTAGAATGCTATATTATCACAGAGTACCATGGGCTATAATTTATAAACATATCACGCGGGCGTAGCCGCTGGCGGAAGCTAGTATTTAATGCAAATAACAAGACGTTCATACCTAATAAACCAATCTGCCTAGCCTTTTCACAACTATGTTGGGGTCGGCTGCCAGTCTAACCGGATGCAGCTGAATACCAGTATTTTACGTGGAGCGACTGCTTATCTGACCTCCACAACCCAGTTACTGGGTAACACGATACGCTTGATAAGTCGGGTTGTCAAACTTTTTTGGCTTCCGATTAACCGTAACAACTGTCAAAAAGATCTACGAATGACAGCCGGGCCAACTTCTTAACGTGCTTTCCGAGGCACGAAGGTATCTCGAAATAATAATGGATGGTCACCCATCCACGCATTAACCGCGGCAAGCGTAGCTTAACCTTCGATTGACCCATGTGGCTGTTTTTATTTAGCCACAAGCCCCACTCCAAACCTAACTTGAAGCAAATCATTGATGCAAAAACGAGGTTTTCATACCTTTTCTGTTTAAACAAAACATTTTAAGTTGAATGCACATAACACTGTAGAATTCGGTTGTCTTATTGCAACCGTTAACATTCGTAAACTATGTAGCACCACAGATTACTACAGATGCTTCACTCCGCTACAAGTACGCGGCGGGCTCGTCTTGTCGGGCCAATTCAGAGAGTGTAACGTAGTCAGAAGAGAGAGAGTTACGCGATAGAAAGAGAGGCAACTTCTAGGTGAATATTTTTTAATGTAATCTATTGGCATGATTTCTTGTTTATGTTGATTTTGTACGCCATATATTGGCAAAACATAGTGCACATATTTTAGACAAATTATACTATCTTGAACTATACCTATGTTTAACAAAATAAATGATTGATTGATATAATTGAAGGTAATTAGCGCTGTGCGACCTGAATTGTACGTTATTGTGTCGTAATAAGAGTCGCTTTTTATTTAAATGGTTTTGCGGAGTGAACCATCTGTAGTGACCTGTGGTAGCATACTCCATTTTACTATGTAGACTGTGTTCTGTTTGCAGTACCAGATAATTTAATAAAGAGTTCTATAAAGCACAAATACTTGAACTTTTCAAGGAGCATTCCTCCTTTGTTGTGATGTTGGGTAACAACGCATATCTCAAAGTAGTATCTTTGTACGTACTGTTCTTTTTAGTGAAATATGAATATAAGGTGCTATAAAAATATCTGCCACGGCTTTAATGAGAGGTAGTATTGTGTTTAAAGATAACAATAGTGAAGAAATTTCGTACCCCGGCACAGTTAAATCAATTTGAGAAAATAAAGTAGTTAAATAAACATTGACTCTACTCTGCATAACGTGGTTCACAAATTACGCCCGAAGTGCACTTCGTCAATGAAAACAACTGCTATCTCTTTCCATCTGTTCTGTGAATGAAAACTGAAATCAGCTGACTAGTTCGTCACTTGCAAATTTATACGTACAATTTTTTGTATGAAAAAAAATATGACACATGATCAATAATTTATCTTTACTATTGTAATCTATAAACACAATACTATCTCCCATTGCAGCCGTGGCAGATATTTTTATAGCACCTTATATATTTAGAATTTGATTTGATTTCAACTGTGGTGAAAATTTTACAAAACATTTACTAAGTGGTTTAAAATTTTTGGAACCTATATAAAATCAAAAGTCATTTATTCAAATTAGGCTGAGAATTGGCACTTTTTGAACATCTAAATTACACTAAACAGTCCCCCAACACGCCCACCCATCTCTTCTTCCTATAGTGCTTTAGCCGGGAAGAAGAAGTGGCGCAACAAACGCCCCAGCAGCACAGCTGTCTGTTATGTAAAAAGAACTTTATTCTACACATGAGTATGCAAAGTAAGCCTACTATCCTACTATATTATTATTATTAATATTATAAATGAGATTTTTTGTATGTTTGTGTGTTTGGATGTTTGTTATTCAATCACGCACTAACGGATCAACGGATTTGGATGAAATTTGGCACACAGATAGTTTATAACCTGGATTAAAACATAGATTTCTCTTTATCCCGGTAGTACGTTCCCGTAGGATAATTTCCGACATCCACGCGGGTGACGCCGCGGGCGAAAGCTAGTTAACAAGTGAAGTCATTCGTCATTACTTACCTTTAAAATATGAGAAGAAAAAAATCACCTGCTTCGCAACACATTATTGAATTCTGTTTTTCTTCTAATTCAAGATTCTTATTTTAGTTTTTCTGATCCAAAATTTTGATCAGGGTTGCGGAAATCTTAGAAAAAAATATGAATCCTTAACTGTTGTATCATTTACCCAGAACTTTGCAAACATAACGATGCATCTTACTTTAAAAATTCTTAGCATGCCTCGAGCTGCTAGACTATTAACTTTAATTTATAATGGCTCCTAAACCCAGGATAGATAGTGCTTTGGGCAAATAAAATTACAATATTTAAATCACAGATGCTTACTTTAAAGGACTATCTATCATCTGAATGTACAGTTGGGAAAATTAGTCTATACATATTTATGTATACATACGTAAAAATAAATTAAAATCTGTCTGTAATGTCTGTTTGTAATGTCAAAATAACACGTTTTTACTAAATTCCAAGGCAAGAGAAATCCGAATATATTTTTACGTCGAAATTCTAGCAGTCTATCTTAGTTTCCAATTTCATTTCATTTCACTTAGGCTGAAATACTGATTCAGATGAACCTAGCAAAATTGCAAGACAGGAATCCACACTTACCATAGGAAAAATTGCGAAAACGTAAACGAATACAAGCACACTCCCCGTATAGCGTATCCTGCTGGGGAGTTTGTTGCTGCTGGGGAGTTTGTTGCGCCACTTCTTCTTCCCAACTAGAGCACTAGGAAGTGGTGAAGGGCGGGCGTTTTTGGGGGACTGTCTTATGTAATTTTGACGTTCGAAAAGTGCTGATTCTCAGCCTAGTTCGAATAAATGACTTATGATTTTTTGATACGTGATCTTTCCTATAATTATGAAGAATATATTGTTAGTATATTGGCATGTGTTATTTATTGTAATGTTTTGTGTTTCGTAATGTTTCGTTCGTTTTCTTCTTACTTGACAGACAGCTGTGCTGCTGGGGAGTTTGTTACACCACTTCTTCCCAACTAAAGCATTAGAAAGTGATGAAAAGCGGGGTGTTGGGTGACTTTTGACGTTCAAGTAGTGTTCATTCTCAGCTTAATTTGAATAAATGACTTTTGATTTGATACATTAATCACATTTTTAACCGCCCCTGTCGTCTAGTGTTTAGACCACCTGTCTCAGACCCAGAGGTCCCGGGTTCGATTCCCAGTGGGGGCAACATTTTCTGTTCGGTTTGGTTGGTGGTAGGGCTTGTTTTAAGTTCGCCTGACTAGCTACCACCATCTTATCTAAGTCCGTCGCCATAACAACAATGTTAACAGCATTGTTGTGTTCCGGCAGTTAGAGGTAAGATAGCCAGTTCCTCTGTAGTTGAGGATTCCGGGTAAAGCCTGCTTCCACCATCGGCCTGATCATCACTTACCATCAGGTGAGATTCAGGCCAAGAGCTGCCCGTTGTGGTTACATTTTTTTTTTTAAATCAGTTACTGCAAAATCCAATAGGAACGCCAATCAAAATGCTAACAAATCCATCGACGTTGAAAATACGTTAACAATAGCCGATAAAACCAAAAAAAAAACAGAAAGCTTCGACAGCACTGGTAACACAAATAGTCGACAATAGTTATTGACATGGCTGTTGACGGCCAATAGCTGGCAATACTGAGTTTACAATCCAGTTGGGTTTAGATACAAAACAGGTTTTTTAACTGAACAAACTGTTGTTTGATAGAATAGAAAAAAAAAAACAATATTATAAATGCGAAAGTCTGTGAGGATGGATGGATGGATGTTTGTTACTCTTTCACGTAAAAACGACTGAATGGATTTGAATAAAATTTAGCACACATATAATTTATGACCTATGTTAACACATAGGATACTTTTTAGCCCGATATTCCCACGGCATCGAGACTTATGCGGGTGACACCGCAGGGCGCTGCTAGTAATTCGTATCTGTCTGTGTTGCAGACAGAATCTTCTAAACTACGCAACGGATTTTGATGCGGTTTTTGTCTTCATTTAAAGAATTTATTTTGTAAGGTTTGTGTTTAATACATTTTACACTTTTAGTTCAAATCTGGCTGGAAAATGCCTTGCCAGCCATCTTGCAGCCAGATTTGAAGTCGTTATGTCGAAAATTATGTTCACAGGGTCGAAAAATACAACTGGAAGTGTAAATTTCTTGAAAATATTAATAGCGAAATTTTCTGAACTGTTCAGAATACCCCGTTTTTTTAATGAAAGGTGCTGCCCTTTGCTTTACCTCATTTGCATTTGGACCACTACGTTTGAGACACCCTGTAGATACACTTACAAACAGTACAGTCGGCCTTTTATGTGAAAATTTCACCGTGAAGACTGAGGTGAAGTGATGCTTGGTATTGACACTATTGACAGCTCACTTAAAGCTCCGCAGTGCTATTCTGTAAAAATAACACCGTGAAAACTTTGGTGAAGTGACCTTACAGTGAGCTGTCAATAGTGTCAATCCCTACTTCCCTAGCGGTGAAATGACATCTCACTTCAAGCTCACTTCACACTTCACAAATTTTTCACGGTGAGATTTTCAGAGACATCGGTTAAAGTCAAGTTAATATATCTTGCAGAATTAATACTGTTTGTGTTATTGCGTTTTAAAAATCGATGTATGGCTATAATACAAGCATAGATATTAGTTTGACGACCAGTTGCAGAGATTGATGGATCAGAATGTGCAACAGACGACCATTTATCAAACGGCATACCGAGCATACATCGATTGATCTATGCTAAAGCAATTTAACCTCTATTCAAAACTAATTTGTCTAATTTCCGACAAATGATAATGATAATGACGCCTTTGTCACAGCTAAACTGTGTGGTACAAATCGTTGGCTCGGCTCCTAAGTGCACGTTATTGATTGACGAATACATTTTTTTTTTCGCTGATATTTCACGTTGCGTATTTGCGTGTAAAGACTATTAAGTTACGAGTATTAGTAGTAAGTAACAGTAAGTATACTAAGAGCAGTAAGTACCATTGACAAAATCAATCTGCTTAGCCTTTTCCCAACTTCGTTGGGGTCGGCTTCCAGTATATCCGGATGCAGCTGAATACCATTATTTTACATGGAGCGACTTACGATATGGCCTCCACAAACCAGTAACTGGGTAATAAGATACCCCTCGGTAAGACTGTCCGACTGTTGACTTTCGTACTTCTGACGACCCGTAACGACTGTCAAAGATCCACGAATGACAGCCGGGACCAACGGCTTAACGTGCTTTCCGAGGCATGGAGGAGTCTCGGTATGTAAAGATGGTCACCCATCCACGGACCAACCCTGACAAGCGTAGCTTACCCTGATGGATCGACCCGTGCGGCTGTGATTACTGACCCACGAGCTCCTCATTTCTTTCACGATTTCTTTCTTCACTAGTTACCTATAATCACTAATTGACATAATAAAGAAAATTGAGAACATATAAAAGAAAATCACCTTTCAATAATATGATTTCATTTTAAAGTGAACGTTCACTCATACTAAAATACCGCCGCCTTGTACTGTTACTTTGTTGAAATACTTGTTTAATACACAAGTACCTATGTGGTACACTATGAAAATTCCGGTAAACTGTAGTACACTCTACTTATTGTTTACCCTAGCTTGCTCTCTACACGGTTACGACAACAAAAACATATTTTAGAAGGTCCAGTACAGAAAACCAAATAAAAAAAGATACTTTTGCAGCAACAAATTGCAATCTCGCCAAATAAGGTCTCATTACATTTTTTTTTCTTTAAACATGGCCGTCGCGTATCAGTTCACGTTACTGTGATTGAAATACAGTTTCTTATACAAAACTGGCAACTTACTCTGGTACTAAATTGTCAATTTTATTAAAAACTTTACCGTACTTAGTTGAAATAAAGTTGAAAATGTGGACATAGCTTAACCTGGGCCTGAAAATAAGGACAGTAAGGTATTGGGAAAAAACGTAAAAATATCGCGTTTCTTAGGCTATGAGCACATTAGCTGCAAGTAGTCAATCTTATTTTTGGTGGAGCAATCAGGCTATATAATCAGCCTATAATGTTCTGTAAATAGTTCTCACTGCTGGTACACAGGCCTCCTCTCTTCGAGAGGTAGTGGACTGTAATACGCCACGATGTCATATGTCTTCGATTTTTGGGTTCTAGGACATCGGTTTCCTCACGATATTTTCCGTCACCGTTTTGAGAACAGTGGTGGTGAAATTATTTACACAAAATAAAGCGCGTGCCTGGGTTCGACACCAAGACCTACAACTCGGTAAGTTGTGATCGTTAAGAATGGGCCACCATAGCTCACCAGCCTTGCATAGCAGTTCAAATGTCATTACTTTTGTGTTCTTTTTGCCTATTATCATGGCAATATTTGTCTAACTATTCCGTTTTGTTCTGTTCCGTTTGTATTGTTTTCACCTTCTTTACTTTCTCTTTTCAGTGGCTCCGAGAGCAATACATATTTTCCTCCGAGAATAAATGACTCAAATGTACAACTATGTTTGTCCATCTGTTTTCTTGGTCTAACATGTTCCGACCTAATTCTTTATATGTAGGTACTTCAGTGTAATCCTGTGTTTATATCATAAAAGCCAGATTTAGGTAAACGTTTTGAAATCCTTCTCTGTTTATTTTGAGTTTGTACTTGAGAAATTTTCTTTTAAAATTACGTGAAGTATTTTGTTTTGTTAGTTTCATAAGTATTCTGTAGTCTGTATTGTGTCTGTGTGTATGTATGACCACTAACGAACATCAAATACTGTGTTCGTCAAAAATGTTCGTGATGATCCAATTTCAAATTCATGGCTATTAAGGAGAGCGGGGCGGTTAAGCGCGAACTGTGTTCGTATGAGGTTCGTGCTGGCTTTGCTAATTTACGTCCACACATACGAACCGAATGTTCCGTGTTCGATGTTCACCATGTTTTGTTCGTTCGTGCGTACACTCCTTTAGTTATTTACCATGTCCAACACATAATACAACATGACGCCTGTAATACCCGGAGGAATAGGCAGAGGTGTAGTCATAGTATGTTTTAAGTTATATTTTTAATTCCCATGTAACCCCCCATTACTCGCATACAATGTTATTCTTCCAATTTTTATTTTTTGGCTCATTCGCCAGTTCACAGTTCTCCTGAAAAACAAGGAATTAACTACCATACTGTCGGGGTATCGTGTTACCCAGTTACTGGGTTTTGGAGGTCAGCGAGCGACTGGTTATCTACATCGCTCCATGTAAAATACTGGTAACTATTAAGCTGCATCCGGTTAGACTGGAAGCCGACCCCAACATAGCTGGGAAAAGGTTACACATTGATTGAACCACCACAGTCATTGTTGGCAAACTCGTTTACTATTACATTTAACTAATCAACCAAAATTAATATCCCAATAAAATTCAATATGCTCTGAAATAGTAGAGCTAACCAAAATAATAAATTAATTTACAAAATATGAATGTGCGCAGTGGCCTCCAGTGGCAAGATAATTACTTTTCACTGCAAAATATTGCAGTTTATTAATAAAATCCAGCCTGCAACAATATGTCTGTTCCGTTATATTTATAACTAATGGAACATGTTAAATATTAATGTCAGGGTTGTCGACGTTATCTTCAGAAGAAAAAAACCAATTGTTTCGGCCGGTATTATGGAAGCATCAAAATAAACAATTCGTTTCTTATAACATGCTAAAACCAAAAACAAATAACTCATACAACTGACAAAACAGTAAATTACACCGATTTTCTTGTATTTTAATTTACGTTTTAGAACAATGTCATTTTGACAACATAATAAATGGTTGTTTTAATCCACATTCTGTTTTCGTTTAGAAAGTTCACCCCTACGCTGCGCGTGGGCAAGCGCGCGATCTATCAGTGTCGTCACCAAGGTCGATGCGCGGACGCACGAAACAACGACGGTATTTTCAGAACTGAATTACGCAACGCGCGCCGACTTTTCGATTTTCAAACTGTTAAAAGTTTTCGTCGCTAATTAGCATCGATTCTTCCGCTTTCACGCGTCATCGTTGACGCTTTTGAAATTCAAAAAAGTAAATGCTCCTCATTTCCGTTGCTTTCTATATTCAAATGTTTCTATTAGAACGAAATTTGAATTTCAACAAACAAAATACGATCGCATTTTCTTTCCAGCCTTTTTTTTTAACTTTGAAATATTGAACGTCACTTTTTTATTCGTGGATCTGTCAGTTATTTTGACATTACAAGTACCTATTGGTCTTTACAGCCGGGTGCATTTTTTAATCCGTTCCTTTTCTTAATGGTTTTGTTGGCAGCACGTAGACTACACGTGGGTGATGGAGCTGCATGTCAATGATCTCGCATCACTCGCATACTAGAGCCCGCACGTATACATAATCATGTATAGGTATCATATATACTATACATAATATATAATCTGTATGCATGCGTGTATTCCTAGAGAATTCCTCGCAATTCCGCCAACGTTTTTATCGCTAGGCATATTTATTTGCCAATGTATTTATATGTGGTTGCAATTCGGACTCTCATAATGTCGGAGATAGATTCACGAGAGAGGTCAACCTAGATTCAGATAAAACAGGTTTATCTTAGGCCACCGCAACACGACGCGAGAGCCGCCGGTGGCTGTGGTCAGTGGCTCGTTTGTGCCGAGCCTTATAAACATGGCGAAATGTGGTTGTACTATTATAGGTAGGTACACCTCTGCCTAACCCTTCAGGGATTACAGGCGTTGTTATGATAGATCTACTTTACTTTCTATTACATCAGAAAGGATATTAACAAAAAGTATTTACAAGGCAGATGTGACGGGAAACTCCGGGACCACGCTCTAGAAGGATCATAGTAACCTTATTGGTAATGTTCTTCAGAAAGATCAGGTGCGTAGTACTCGCAACTGGCGTGCGTGTATGACCAGAGGTATGAACGTTAACGAAGCAAAAGGAGTATGTAAGGTTAGCAGCGGGTGGCGTTCTGTAGTTTCTGCCTACCCCCATGGAAGAAGGCGAGAGTTTATGTATGCATACATAAATGAACTGAATGTACATAAACAATCATGATCTTAAACATCTAAAACTGCTACTAGCTAAACATGGGGTCCTAAAGATCATAATAATTTATTTGCATTCAATGTGGCAGATACAAGAGATGTTACGTCTAAAATTCAGTACATTCCGCCATTTAGTGATGGTATGCAAAATATTTAGTACCTAAGTAGATAAAGTTGTTTGTTGTTAATAAAAAGTAAATTCTCTCCATCCTTTTTAGCCGTCTTACGGCCTCTTAATCATAATAATCAAGCTATTGAATGAACTACTGCTTTTATAAGAGAATAGTCCTTTCATTTTGTTTACCTCAGGATTACCCTTTAGGGATGCAGGCCAGTACTTACCTTTACATTCGAAATAATCTCTTTATCCACGTGATTTAATTTCAAATGACCTATTTTCTCACAAAAATACAGTCAACATTAGCAGCTTATTGCAGTTCCAGTAACCGCCGTAAAAGTGAGATCTTTAACGTGTTATTTCGTACTAAATGCCATTGTGCGTTTAAATGCGCCTGGGCACTAAAATAAAACAAATAATTATTACACAAGAAAATTCGCACATGAATTGGCAGTTTTATGTCTGTGTTTTGCTTATTCTAGTCATAATAATTCTATAAAGCCTTATTTATTACGGTCGCGAATCATATTTTAATCAACATACAACCTAACACTGACCTGCAAATTGCAAAAAACTTAAGAAAATTTGATTTTCGCGGGTTACCTTAAAACTGAACTTTTCTCGTGTCAATAATCTACGAAATAAAATTGAAGTTTCAATGTCATGTGCTACGTTTTTATCCTGCAAAACTAGTACTCAAAATGACCTAGACTAGGGGTATATATATTTTTATTAGATATATAAATAGGCTATTTATATTTCTCTGTTTATTTAAAATCAGGTGACTGGATGACAGGCGACCATGACAGTTCAGTTGTATTTTTATTTTTGTCAAGTATACAGCATTGTCATTTATAATAAATAGGGCCGTGTTGCCAGATCAAGCAAAGGAAATTGAGTTTTTATATAGGAATTTCTCAGTAACGGCCCGGAGTCTACTGCTTCATGCCCAGGTGCTGGCAGTTGATGGCAACTGACTCGCCCCCTACTTCACGGAACTTAACATAACTGGCGAAATGAGAGTGTATTCACTTGTGCCAGCCCCTACCCCCCCCGGCGTAATGTTCCTGCTCAAAAAGCAGGTTTATAAACCTTCGGATGCGTTTTTAATATGTCACGTAATCCAGAAATACACGTCGACCTTACCACCCAATTTATTTAGCTCTTCGTCATATTCTTAGCGCCATCAAAATACTGCGCACGCGTTGTTTCTTGGTTTTCAGTTAATTTAGCTCGGAGCTGACCTTATTTATTTGTTTACACGTTGTAATAGCGTAGAATTAGTGCTATTTTATTGTAAAATGTTACTGTAGTAATTAGTTGGAGTAAGTACGCGTAAGAATAGTGAGAGCAGACAATTAGAGCTGTTTTATTATAAAATGGAATTGTACTAAGACATTAGTAGAATTTAGTGCAAGAACAGAGTTTCTTAGCTAACTGTTTTGCTTGTAACTTGAATGATAGCAACAAATAAACTGTGTTTATCTGTCTTTTTCAGATTGTGGGAAACAAAAAATCGAAACTGTGGTACAGAAAGTATCTTCAGTTCTTCATATAGGTAGTTAGTAAGTGACCTAAAACCGTTCACATTCAAATCGAAATCCGTCAAATTTGTCAAAAATATTGGTAAATAGATTGTATTTTTGACAGATTGCGAATGAGATGCGAATGCGAACGTTCTTAAAAATACGGAAGTTTCTCTAGTCGTGGAGATTAGCTACGTATTTGGCGCCATTACTAACGCACATCAGTGTAACGTGCAGACAACAGGACACGCAGGAACCAAGAGTAAGTATCCCATCGTTTGTGGAACACCCACACATTTCAGGCACTAGTATTAACAAAAAGCTATAATGAAAATGTACTACGAGATACGAAAGCAAGGAATGCACATTACCATAATCATGTGATTATAAAAACCGCAACATTTCAGAACGGTTACAAATATCCGGTGATTAAACCGTATAAACATGTCCGTCACTACTATAAACGTGTTCAAAAGCTCTCGCACTCAAATATTTCAATAACCCGATAGTTTTATAAAGTTAAATGTCTTTTACACATAGTAAATCTATAAATACCAATAAAATATAATTACAACTGCGAAATTGTCCGTCTGTTTGTAACGTTTTTACCGTTAAACTGATTTTGATGAAATTTTGTTCACCTACAAATAGCTTGAATAAATCTGCCTAGGCCTTTTCCCAACTATGTTGGCGTCGGCTTCCAGTTTAACTGGATGCAGCTGAATACCAGTATTTTACATGGAGCGACTGCCTATCTGTCCTCCACAACCCAGAAACTGGGTAATACGATACCCGTCTGTAAGACTGGTTGTCAGACTTTCGGACTGACGACCCGTAACGACTGTCAAAGATCCAAGAATGACAGCCGGGACCAACGGCTTAACGTGTTTTCCGACGCACGGAGGAGTCTCGGTATGTAAAGATGGTAAACCATCCACGGACCAACCCCGGCAAGCGTGGCTTAATCTGATGGATCGACCCGTGCGGCTGTTATTTCTTACCCACGAGCTCTTCTACAAATAGCTTGAATGTTCAGGAAAAACAAAAGGTATTTTATCCCTGTTAAAGTTTTGACATGGGGTGTTGAAGTTTGCATGGAAAACTTCGAAATTGCGGACAAAGGCTAGTATTTAAATATCCAAATAGTTTTAAAAAGTAAATCGTTTCACACGTTATAAATATTATTTGTAAATGACATGGAATTATTATTTGATGCGTTAATTCAAACTTGTTTGACAGACAAGAATTCCTGGATTGAAAATTGGGCGACGTATAAAATGTGTTAACATATTTTTTAGATTTTTTAAAGTCTATTTGGGTTATCTGGAATTGTGGATGTCGTCGGGTCATTGACTTGTGAATTTTTAGCATACTGCATGTTTTATATTGTTTTACTTGTAGTCAAATCGTGCAGGAAATATACCTCATTTACCCGAATAAAAGCATTTTGTACAAACGGAAATCGGATTTGCCCAATAATTGAGTTTCGAAGGTCAGTTGGCACTCGCGTCAGGTAAATGTAGTAGGTATAGGGTCATTTCCGGTTAAAGTGGAAGGCGATCCAACGAAGTTACACAATAAGAGAGCTGAAATTAAAGAAAAAAAAAAACATTTATTTAACACAAACTAAAAGGCACACAATATATATAATTAAACAATTATTATACGACGCAACTCTGGTGAAACAAATTTCTAATAACACTTCACGGAAGTTGTTCTATCGGTGTCGCGTCGCGCCTGTCATCGCGAGCCTTAATATTATTCTTAACATCTTTCATATTAAACCACTTAACACTTTACTCAGTGACAATAAATATAGAAAACAACAGTATTATTCAACTCGAGCCTAGTTAAATGTGGATGTTTACAATGCGAGGTGCCCATGCGCAAGATGACGTCACACGCGTGAGCGCGTACGTGATGAAAAGTTTGGACCTTCATAAACTGAATGCGATTAATTTTCTTTTCATTATGTTACGTTCGCAATCAGACCGACGGCCCATTTATTAGGAGAGGAGTGGTTCATCCTGGATCGCAGACAAAGACGCGAGCAATCAATCTGCCTAGCTTTTTCCCAACTATGTTGGGGTCGGCTTCCAGTCTAAACAGATGCAGCTGAATACCATTATTTTACACGGAGTAACTGCCTATCTGACCTCCACAACCCGGTAACTGGGTACATACGATACCCCTCGGTAAGACTGTCTGACTGTTGTCTGACTTTAGTACTTCTGACGACCCGTAACGACTGTCAAAGATCCACGAATGACAGCCGGGAATAACGGCTTAACGTGCTTTCCGAGGCACGGAGGAGTGTCGGTATGTAAAGATGGTCACCCATCCACGGACCAACCACATGGTCACCCATCCACGGACCAACCACGGCCAGCGACTAAGTCGCGAGAGCAACAGCTAGTATTATGACAATTGATATTATAGTATGCCATGCTTGTCCCCTGAAATATTTTGTTTACAATAGGGCTTCCACAAACCACTTCAATGAATGGTCTTGAAAAATCAGCACACAATAAACACATACTGGTTCACGACTGTTTTGTCTACAAGGCCAGGTTTTATAGCATTATTACCGAATAGTTACGAGTTACGAGCAACCTCGGGAACAGGGAATACCGGAGTTACAGCTGTCCAAACTGTGCTGGATATTGGGTCGATTATTTAAAGAAGTATTGTAACAAAACTTTTCTTAAAGACTTTGCTTTACACGGGTGCAATCTACTTATGTGGTGACATATCAAAACATCTAGATATCTGAGCTATATTCAAGTTAAACAATCATTGTATTATATAGAAAGAAAGAAGAAAGAAATACGTTTATTGGCATTACAGCAGAAAAATACAATTTTAAACTATAAAAACAGAAAACAATGATTATAATGCCAAAAGGGCTTCAGCTCAGCAGTCACATGACAACACAAAGTGTACCTGCTGATGCTGATGTTCAGCTTCAACCCTCGAGTGTCATGCGCTAGAATAAACACAGGGAAATGGCTGTTTTAATAAATTATAGGTAAGGATGAATAAAATAAAATAAAAAACGCATACAAAACCAAATTAAATGTTGTGACATACATGAGTCAGTGTGTGTTGTGTTGTGATTAATGAGAAACTAAAATAAATATACAACAATCAATTGTAAATGTTTATATATACATATATGTAATGTATGTATGTAATGTTTATATACATGAACCTTCCGGAATAAATGCTCTAAATGATGGCGAAAACTGCAGACACGAAAAGCGACTTTGTTTAATAGTTCCCTTTTAAGGAAGCAATATAGCTTTTCTGTTGACTAATCTAGATCCAGCATCCTATTTCCGGGCTACTACTGTGAAATTCCCAATAAAAAAAATTAAAAAAAACCGAACCTAGGATCCCATGGTCAGAAGTCGCCATAGAAATATAAATAAATAACAGGAAATCATCGAAATATGTACAAATAACACAGATTGTTTGTTTTCCCTAATAAAATAAAATAAAACCGTCCAACAGAGGATGTTGAGCAGCCAATACAATTATAATGCTTATTATTCCTAACTCCCACATTGCAGTTCTCCAATAACATTAGTTCAGCTGCAGATCTGGGAAGCCTTTTAATCGCCATATATCAACAGTACTACCAATAATGATGTATATGAACATTAATTCTGAAACTATAGTATTTCCGCTGCCTTACCATAAACAATACGACGTGATTCATGGTCCAAGAACAGCTTGCAACTGGAAACCAATAGTTGAGAATGCTGAGATCATTATTTACAATATATTATTTTGAGATAGTCTGGTTCAGTAGTTAGACTTGAGAAACTTCTAGATGTAGGTATTTCAACAAAACAGACAAGGATCAAGAGGCTAAAGGATTATTTCCACCAAACGGGTCGCATCGCATCGGATCGGAAAGGATACGAACGGATGCGGCGACAACCGATCGCGTCCGGCAGGATGTCGACGCATACGATCCACTCCGTACTGTTGCTTGCGAACGTATTCGTTTTTGCGCCTAGTCAAATAGTTTAATTCCTATCGTGTTGCAGCCGAAAGGATCCGATCGGATACGAAGACAGGCAAACGGAGCCGATTGCGTGTCGCAGCATACTTTCGGCTACGATCGCGTGTCACGGAAGGCGCCCACGGTCAAGCTGTTGTGCGCGGCTTGGTAATATAGACTTTAAATACTGTTTACATACCTACACGAATTAATATCGTTTAAAGATTGTAAAATCCGTTCCGATCCGATGCGATGCGAGCTGTTTGTGGGAAATCATCCTTTAGTTTGTGAATGAACTGCAACAAACCATTTACAATAGAACGCATTGTTTTTAAATAATTTATCCATGGGAAACCGACAAATTGTGGACTGGTATCAAACTTGCTAGCGACGTAACCTTGCGCTAATACTAAATAGCCTGCCTAGCTGCGAGCAACTTGGAAGTAGCGCTCGCCGCCGGCCGCAGCCACGGCACCGCTCAGTTCGCTCGCTCGGCACGCGCGCGGTTGGTCACAGTTCCTAACCTATCCCATTTCACGACAGTTTATAATATAACGGAAATAATACCTATAGATCATGAAGTAACGGTTCTCACAATCTTACGGTGACATAAGAAGCCTTTACATAAATAAACAATCACGCGTCGTGAAAAACTAAATTTTTCCAGATTTCAAAATTGCTTCAAAAGTTAAGACAGGAAAACGTACCAAACAGACAACAGACAAAACTGTTACTTTTAAATACATTAGCATCATTTCCAGCATATTAAAGAATGTTTTGTTCATAAAGAAAAATCTATGAAGTGTATGCAACTTTCAGTATCGACAAAACATGCAAGTATTAAAGTTTTCATTCAAAAACTACCAAAACCAATTCCCCAGCTACATTCTATTTTTAAATCCTCGATATCACACATAGGCACTTCACAGTTTTCAGTTACATTATAAAAACTATGGGGCTTAAATTTTCCATTTTCAAAGTGCGTTCCTATTTCAAAGCGGACTGACAATGTGATAATCGGCGCTCGTCGGGCGCGCTCGGCTCAGCTAGAGGCCTATCGGCGCAAACGCCGCCACTACCGAGTTAATTGAGCTTCGGCGACACAATCCGATCAGTTTGATTGTTTCCTCGTCAATTCGTATACCTGTGGAAGCTATTAAATATGGTGATAGGAATTGTGGGCTGTTGCTATTGGTTTTCGAATTTCTTTGTCATTATTATGGTGGGGTTCTTATTTTTAGGTCTTAGAATTAGATTTATAACGTAACGATGTTTCTCAAGCATTACACACAATGTCTTTGAAAAAAAAACCACACGATTATGCGATGATATTCAGTTTACTTTTCTTTAGGCCAGGGGCTCGTGGCTCAATTATAGCAGCTGCACGGGTTGTTCTTCAATGTTAAGCAACGCTTGCCGTGGGTGGGTGACCATCCATTATACAGTGTGATTCTTCATAATGTGCACATATCGAAATGTGGGAATCTATGCTTAATTTTATCGACGGAAAAAATAAAATAAAAAATCTAAATACATTTTTTTTTCAATTTTTTTTTATTTTTAAAAATTTGTCTTATTGATTTTTTTTTACGATTATTGTAAAAATTGATTAAAAAAACAGATTTTTGGACGAAATACCTGTTTATTTTCAATTGAGGGTTTTTTGGGTTTAATTGGGAGGGGTTTTTCCCACAATTTTCATTTTATAAGAACACTTAATTACTACCAATCATTATGGAGTTGAGTTTGTTTCATCGCGATAGATCATTTAAAAGTTACACCGTTTTTTTACATTGGTGTAAAAAATACAAAATAAGTAAAAAAATAAAAATAGATTTTTTTAAATATTTTTTCCGTTTGTCAAATTAAGCATAGAATCCCTCATTTCGATATGTGCACATTATGAAGACTCACACTGTATACTGAGATCCTTCCGTGCCTTGGAAAACACGTAAAGTTGTTGGTCCCGGCTGACATTTGTACATCTTTGGCAGTCGTTACGGGTAGTCACTCAGAAGCCCGAAAGTCTGACAACCAGGCTTACCAAGGGGCATGGGCGTACCCAGCATATTTTTAGGGGTGGGGCACAAGTAAATAACCTCGATAAATTGTCGGAATGTCTCTCGATAAATACGCTCGATTCATCGATACTGCATTGTTTCACGCGGTAATTTGGAATTTTAACAAATGTACCTATAATTAGTTTTGTTACTTAATAAACTGAAATTTTTAACTTGGAGTCAGGGGCCAGGGTGGGGCAGCTGCATCCGGTTAGACTGGAAGCCGACCCCTACATAGTTGGTTAAAGGCTAAGCAGATGATGAATCGGTTTACTTTTCTTTGCATAGTTTTAATTCAATTCAATTAACTTTTATACACTTAAGTTAGATATTAAACATAAACTTTAGACGAGTAGGCGCTAGAACAAACTCATAAGACAACTTAGCTAACTAAGTTAAATTACTTAGATCAAGGGTAATCTTTTAAGATTACCTGCAGCGAACTTAGTAATACTTTAACTTAAACTATTAAGTTTATACGTTAAGAATAAAACAGTTGACTGTAATTGCGATAATAATCGATCAACTTATCGTCTGTCATTATTTTCTACGATTGTTACTAGTTTGTCGATAGTTTTAGCAGTACCTAGGTGCTCCTGGTGAGTGTCTGAAAGCTCATCCAAATAAATCTATACAAATTTTAAGTGTTTGTTTGTAATGTCAAAATAACAGCTTTTTACTAAATATATTTTTTTTTTTTTTTTATTAGTACCGTATAAACTCCCATAGTTTATACGGTACTAATAAAAAAGAAAAACTTGCCTGTCTGTTTGTTCCGGCTAATCTCCGAAACAGCTGGACCAATTTTGACGGGACTTTCACTGGCAGATAGCAGATGTTGCATAGGGAGTAAGTTAGGTTAGGTTAGCTACTGCGAGACGGTCGTCTCGCAGAAGGAGGCTGCGGAAAGGGAGAGGGAGATCTCATCCACTCACCCGGCCCGCAGCAGGCGCACCGGGCGTCGGAGGAGGGCGGACAACGCCCTCTTCCAGCCCCCCTAAATGGGTCCAGGGGCGACGGACTCGGGGACGTCTGTCGCCCCCCACACATCAGGACCCGAGGTGGCGGCGCGTAGTGTTCCACGCGCGCCCCTCTTAGACGGCGCGGGGGGAGTTTAACACCTCACTCCCCCCTGACCCGAGGAAGAGGCCCGCGTTCGCGGGCCGGCACCAATCGGGGGTTGCGGAAGATTTTTAAGTTCCCGCGACCCCCGGCGTCGGTGTGAGATGGGACACCGGGGTGGTTTTTAGTCAGTAAGAGTCTGACAGACCCCTCCGCTCGCCCCAGGGCGGGGGACATCCATGAGGATTTTCCACCCCGGAACAAAAAAAAAAAAAAAAAGGTTAGAAGAAGAGACATGCTCGTTTAGGTAACCGTTTTAATACCGGTTACACATACACAGGCGATGCACGCCCTTTGACTAATGCCGACCGCACGGAGGTAATTTTTATTCCGGTAACCGCTATTAATAATGGTTGTATTCAATTTAAGGTAACCTTTAAAAATACATGTATAAAATATAAATGTTGTAACCGAAAAAATACCCGTATTGATACCCCATAGCGGTTTCGGTTCCTGATCGAAACTTACATCACTGAAGATCTGTCTTATTTGTTGCTGCTATTTTAGCGCCACAGACTATTAGCGCCAAGTTTTATTACTTAAACAACCCTTTAATAACAATCTGCCAATACAATAAAAGACATCCTAATCCTTATCCGACACAAAGTAATTACATCCTTATAACCCAAGTTACAGGTTAAGATCCTCAATAAAGATGGCCGCCATTCTATAGGGATCTATTTGCCATCAACATAGGTAATAGTGTTGGGCATCATAATCCCGCGACGACGCTCATGAAATTGTTAATTAACGGACACGGGATGGCCAGGTGACATCACTGTTTTATTGGATACAAGTTTAATAGTTTTGGAGTTGTTTTTGTTAATTGGTTGTGTAATTTCTTGGTATTTACTTGAGACTTCAGTTTACTTAGATAGATATAAAATTATTTACACAAATATCTTCCTTACTGATTCGACGGTGTATACCAGGAGTCTCCAAATGGCGGACCGCGGTCCGCATCCGGATACGGTAATCCGTAGGTAGGTACACTACAAGTTCGCCACGTGCCCTCATTTTCAAGGAAGTTGATTTTAATTGCTCCAAATTCGCCAAATTGATATGACACTGAAACTGAGTATATCTTCTTATATTTTTACAAACGGTATGTATGTATACATAAGAAATGCTCATGCCGTCGTAAAAACATTAAGCCCTTTGTACACGGTACGGTTTCTTTACGTAGAAAAAACGTGTCTGTCAACCAACTTCCATAGTGATCCATACAACACTGACGACCGTGCCTACACACGGCGTATAAAACGCGCGGTAGAAAAAACTCGTTTGTCAAGAAACTTCCATAGCAGTGGCGAAGGGTAATTTTTTGGGATAGGTAAGCCGCCTTTTCAAATTCTAATTTCGATTTACTTTTCTAATATGAGCTTCATGCGAATTACCGAAAAATGATTCTGTCCTACTAGTCCCGAACTCATGTACTTACCTAACTCTAAAAGTTACAAATATGTTTTTCATTCTGAACATGTTTTTGGGATGAAATCGTCACATTATCTGTAAAACCCCCTTTATTCCACAAACTACTAGAATCGGATAAAAGTAGACACGGGACGCAATACATTTTATTTAATTTACAACTGCCAATGAACCATTGATATTTATCGTAAAGAGATAGGTACTTACATAAAATGTTTAATCACGTACGCAAAACGTACCTACTAAGTACTTACTTTTCAAATCTACTCTAAATAAGTAATTTCAACATATAAACTATCTACTTACCCCAAATACCTAATTACAACGCACACTCTCACTAAACTCAACACTAACTATAATCACTGTTTTATACCAACAAATAAATACTACTAACTAATACAGATAAACTAATTAATTCAACGAATAAAAATAAATAGTTGCAAATTAACTGCAAGTGTAAACAAACACCACACAACGAAAACTACCGAAGGCGAATCGTGATATCGGTCGTTCGCTCCATCTCGTTCACGCGCACGCAATTTCGAGTACAATCTTCATAGCAAGCCGTTGCAGACCGGCTTGCCTCGCGCATACAAAACCGGGGAGTCACGTGACCGAAGTGACGTAATGACCTTAAGAATTTTGAATGAATAGCAAGCCGGCGGCCGGTCGGGTTATTAGAGAGAAAAATGTTTTGCTGTTGGGCGACAACAAAGACAAAACATTGAATTTAGGCGTTTTGTATAGTTTTAATTTAAGGTGTTTACCCATAGTGTGATTATTGTACAGGCATTTTAAAAATACTACTGAATGTGTTATTTTATTTATTTTAATGACGAAAGAGTGGTTTTATTCCGAATGTCGTAAGGGAAGCCGGTAGGAATCGGCTTATAGGCTATCCTCGCCACTGTTCCATAGTGATCCATACAGTACTGAAGACTGTGCCTCGGCGAATAAATCGTAGTTTTTCAGAGCAAGAAAAACGTGTGTGTACTAAGGGCCTTAGCCAGCCAGGTGTTGCGGGGCCGTCAAACAGAGGGCATGGCCTAGAGACAAATGACAACTGCTTTCGTAGCCTTTCGTATTTCCACATCAAGTTTCAACTGGATGGACATAGGCTTCTCAGTAACCTATGTCAGTCTCATACATTTTTGACTTTTCTATCACCGTAAGCCGCCTCCACGAGCGAGAGAATCACGGCGATATTATCGTCGTGCCACGTATTTCTATACACTCTCGTCTCTACGAGCGACAGCATCGCAGCGATGCGACGAGTACCTGTGCGAGCAAAACGTCATCGTATCGCCGCGCGCTCGTGGCTACGGGCGGCGCGCCCGCCGCGCTCTCGCAGCGAGAGCGCGGCGATTACTTGTTTTGAGAGACAAAGATATCGGAAACGCGACGATTCCTTTACGAGTCGCGACGATACGCTGGCGTTATCGTTCGTGGAGATTACCCGACGTAAAAGCGCGGATCCGTCGCGATTCTCTCGCTCGTGGAGGAGGCCTCTTATTGCTGATAGAATGTCATTTATATAATAATTTATAATACAATCTCTCGGGATGCGTCACTCGTGCAGAATATTTAATTTAATGCTCCCAGTCTTGATGACATACTAAATAGTAGTCATTAAAATGAACCCCTAAAATCACAACGTTGAAATTACCCTTTAAAATCCAAGAATTAACCCTATAAATCCGATCGAAGGGTAACAAAACGCTGTTGACGATCCACGGTCAATAAGGGCAGGGTCTTTATACCCCGTGTTACGGATCACTGACGAAGGTCATTAAATGTGGCTCGTGTTCCCAGTAATTGAGTTTGTCTCACTGGAATTAAGACAGTTAAAGTTTACTGATTAATCTGAGAGGTAATGGTCGAGTGTCTTAAGGTGAGGGATATTTGGTCAATGGTTTAACTAAGAATGGTTAAGCAAGGTGACTTTGCTATGGGGACTTGTAAAGGTCCGGCCCTGCCATACAGCGTGAGTTATGGGGAGATGAATTTGCTATCCTATAGAATGTATAATCGTAACCTAGTAATGTCACGTGCATATCATAAAACTAGAAGATCTATTTGTCTATGTAACAGAAAAACCCTTGTTTAGATTACATTCTTACGCAATCACTCAGTAACAGTTGTTTTTTTAAAATAATCGACGAAAAATTTCGTCGCTGTGTGGTCCAGAAGCATGTTCTGAATCCATGGTAACAGGTTGCGCGTCGATGTGATGTCCCTGCCACCCAGTATAATGCTTGCCGAATTATGACACCCAGAACGATGACCGCTCATTCTTCATTTCTAATTTTACACTAAAATGTAGCGATTTCGACGACATTGTTTAATTCATAAACAACATGTAAAGTATAACATAACCATCAAGAGTCAACATAATATTCGTTCTAACAGATATTGGTCGTCAATTATCGAATAATTTTTGGCACTCAGTGAGTTCAGGCGCGCACATTATTTTCTTTACTTAAAACTTTTAAAGGGCGGTCAGCGTTATATAATATATATAAAACGTTTAGTTACATTCCTAGTTATATTTTTAAACAATATATATTATTATAATACCTACCTATATGTCCCCAAAAATATTACTATGGAAAAATGGTAAGGTTCGCTTTCCTCAACGCATTAGGCTAACAACCTGCAAACTTATGCGAATTTCCATGCTATTTCGAACATATTGTACATATATTTAGCGCTTCTTATTAAAATTACAACTTTGACAATGGATGCCAGTGCCAGTGCAGCTCAAAAACACGCCAATCCAGCGCCCTGACGCCCTTGCGAGTATTCGTTTTTTTTTTAAAACTTTGCCCCACTACGCCAACCGTGCCGTCACTTTCTCGTCCGTGTCGTCATTTTTGTCTGTGCTTTTTAGCCTGTCTGCATCCTTATAATGTATCTGTTTGTATATGAGTCTTACCGGTTAACTGTACTTAACTGTAACTTATTGTTAACTGAATTAAACTTTTTTCTAAATTATTATTTATGCTTTGGGCTATTGTGACGTACCGACTACTGCCACTCGATTTTTCAACAACTAACCTACTTCAAACGTAACTTCGACCTTCAACCTTAATAGGT
The DNA here is from genome assembly GCA_914767815.1 of Eupsilia transversa. Taxonomy (NCBI): domain Eukaryota; kingdom Metazoa; phylum Arthropoda; class Insecta; order Lepidoptera; family Noctuidae; genus Eupsilia; species Eupsilia transversa. The sequence goes on along the minus strand of OU611893.1, from coordinate 4,748,532 downwards.
ATAATAATACCATCCTATTTTTACTTCAGACCAGCCTTTCTCGTTTACAGCAACAAATCAAATCTTTTCCCAACTACATAATACAATCCCTCCACAACTTCCACACATAAACAATTGCTACTCCAGCCTCCAACCCGTATCTTTTCTAGCATCGCATGCGGGATGAAGTTAGTTTCAATTGCAGCAGATAAAAGATAGAATACAAGACAGTATAAATGTACGTCACAGTTCTGTTGGCAAGCCGGCGGCAATTGGTTTGTGCGGTGACGTAGAACGACTAGATGTGACTTAGTGACAGAGTTCTAAAGTAAAAAAAAAAAAATTACTTTGCACATGAAATTACATTTGGTACAGCTAAAACCACCCTTATTACGTAGCAGTAGCGTTAGGGTTTTCACATTGATAGCGCCTAATTAACGTGCATTTGACTGAGCTTACACATTTCATAATTTATCTAACTGGAATCTGCTACAAAATTCCTATTGCCAACTCGTTTTGCGAAACTTATTTTTGAGCACAAAAGAAGCTTTCTTTTGAAGATCGACCTATATTTTCAATATTGTATGGTTTGTTTCCCAATCGCAAAACAATGCGATCCAATTTCCTACAATATTTTTAACCTATCCGCAATTTCTCATCTTTGTATGCCACTATAAAAAAAATAAAAAAATCCTTATCTTGTAAGTATTACATTATCTTAAAACTATGTTAGTCATGAGGTGATCAAATTATGCGTAAGTCGCAAAATAATTTAATACCAGTCACGTCCAGTAATCACTCGAACATCAACAAATGCACTATAATCACGCACAGGACACGATGTCAAGAAATTCCGACTGAAAAAAAAACTGTTGTCGTCATCTTGACATCACGTTATCGCCCCGCGAATAAACGGCAACCGTCGACATCCAAAATAAACATGTCCTATTCCCAACCTGTTTGTGAAAGAATGTGAGCGAAGCAATAATTGCCTGGCTATAGATATGTTGCTCGGCTATGTAACATGGCCAAAGATCGTAGAAGGAAGGGAGATATGAAATGAAACGATTTTATTTCTATAAATAAGTTTGTACAAACACTTTCACACGTCAATAATATTTGAACTAGATGAGGCCGGCGAAACCAACCCAGAGTTCACGGTCTCTTTTAAAGTCCAGACATTATATTGTTTGGATCATGTGAAGATCATATAGTTTTGTGTCTAAAATGGCCTTTTGAGGAAAGAACCACACAGATTGAGTGGACCTGTCCAGTCAGCTACACTACACCGTACAACCCTCAGAGTAATGGACAAACGGAGAGATACAACGGTATTATTTGGCGAACAGTACAATTGGCACTGAAGAGCCGTGATCTGCCTATAACCAAATGGGAGTCAGTTTTAACTCAAGCTCTGCATTCTATAAGATCACTTCTTTGCACGGCTTCAAACAGTACGCCCCATGAGCGGATGTTCTCTCACGCGAGGAGATCCTCAAGCGGCCAGTCTATGCCTACATGGCTAAACGTCCCAGGTAAAGTATTAATGCGAAACCACAATCGAACCAGCAAATATGATCCACTGGTTGAAGAAGTAGAGACTCTGGAAAGTAACCCTCATCATTCTCGTGAGCGTTTGAGCAGTGGTAGAGAAGTTGTCGTATCTAATCGACATCTCGCTCCTGCTGGGGAATCTCTAGAAGCGGATGAAGCTGATTCCAATGATGATGATGAGTTCACCGATGCTGTCGATGGCGAGGTGCAGCAGCCACAGAACATCTCAACAGAGCCCCTGCGTCGTTCGCAGAGAGAGCGACGTCCGCCTGCTCACTTAGCCGACTACGTGAAACAATAAAGCCCAGAAGAATGTCATAATATAAACTCCTCGGTTTATATGGATCATTGTAAAGAAGAAAACTGAAATGTCAGCATGGATTGTGTCATTGTTTTATATTATGTTGAATTTTGTTAAATAAAACCTAAATAGTATCAATTACGGGTATATTCTTTACTACAAATACGTTTTGTATTAAGCTGTTGCGAGGAGGAAAACGAGTCCAAGCGGAGGATTGTCCTGTAGGTTAGTTTGGCAAACAAATCGGGGAACATTACCGGTTCCATCACTGTCAGCCATTAGCAGTCCTCGGATTACCCGATCGCTAAACCACCTCGTTCACTATGCGAAAGGGGGCAACAGCTCGGCGACAAGGCGTTGACCTGCGACTGTCATCGGGTGTGCGCGTGCACCGTGCATGTAGGCTGCTGCAAAAAGTAGCGAGTGCGTGCGATTCCCCTAGCCTGTCGTTACGACTCCACAACTCGACGTCAAGTGTGCGGAGCTTGCGGGGCCCGCCAGGGCCGATGCCTGCCGGGGTTGCGGGAAAGACCGAAAGGGATAACGTGGCGCCTGGCAACACAGGCAACTGAAAGAACACGGGTGGGTTTTAGTCAGTAAGAGTCAGTAAAAAGTAAGAAAAAAAGAGTAAGTCAGAGTAAAATAATAAGCGGCGTGTGCGGAGCTTTGAACAAAATATATATAAATTGTGGCCCGGTCTCTGCGTCTAGTCGCCGTGCTTTCATGCGGGCAGTCGCATATCGCATAGTGTGCGCCATGTCTAAGCATACTGTAATCTCTCGTGAAAGCACATAGGTATTAACAACAATGGCACTTTGAAAGCCTCTTCTCATAGATATATGATTTCCGACTTCACGCACATGCATCAGGTAAAAGACAATGATAAACACATAACATAACATCACGCCCGTATTCCCCGAAAAGTTAGGCAGAGGTGTACCTATAGTACACCCACATTTCGCCAGTTATGTTTAAGTCCCATGTAATAGGGGGAGAGCCTATTGGCACCATCGTGATAAAGTGATAATATTTCATGCACCTAAATGTCAGCAGGTATTTTAGATTTCATGTTTTCCTTTGCAAGTATTCCAGTACCCATAATAAAATGCTTAGATGCTCCACCCACTACGATATAAGTATATTTAGATTTAAAGGCATTTATATTAGAGGATCTTGAAATGACAAGTATCGTCCTACGTCTTCATTTTTCTGATCGAGAAAATACGACTTTATTTCGACTTTTATTTTATACCTCATTGAATCCAGGTTTGACCCACATGACTGGCATAGAATCTTGTTTATGATACGAAAATGGCCTTGAAACCATTTGAATATTAGTGAAAATAAAAATAAAACTACTTTCGATGTAAACACCATTCTTTCTAGATGTATGAGAGATATCAGTGCCAAGTTTCGTGACGCTTTGATATGGATTTAGATATACGACAAAATAAAAACAGCTATTAACTTTTGATGGAAAACGTAGCTTTTATTACGTATGTGCGCGTGCAAAACCTACGTAAATTCATGCTTTTTACCCGACTACGGCGAAGCAAAAAGGAGGGTTATGATTTTGACCTGTATGTATATACAGTGTGAGTCTTCATAATGTGCACATATAGAAATGGGAGAATCTATGCTTAATTTTATCGACGGAAAAAATAAAAAATAAAATCTAAATACATTTTTTTTTACATTTGTTTTAAATTCGTCTTATTGATTTTTTTTTACGATTATTGTAAAAATTGATTAAAAAAACAGATTTTTGGACGAAATACCTGTTTATTTTCAATTGAGGGTTTTTTGGGTTTAATTGGGAGGGGTTTTTCCCACAATTTTCATTTTATAAGAACACTTAATTACTACCAATCATTATGGAGTTGAGTTTGTTTCATCGCGATAGATCATTTAAAAGTTACACCGTTTTTTTACATTGGGGTAAAAAATACAAAAAAAAAAAAAAAAAGATTTTTTTAAATATTTTTTCCGTTGGTCAAATTAAGCATAGAATCCCTCATTTCGATATGTTCATTCTGTATGTTCATTCTGTATGTTCATCTGTTCCCTCATAACTTCAAAACTACCCATCATAATTTGACAAATGGGGTATCGTTGGAAGCGTCTGGGTCGTCCGCTAATTATAGACCATGTGACGTCACACTAAATGAACAAAAATGGCAACGGCCAACTAGCCGCAGACCATACAATACCACTAGACGGACTGCGGGGTCGTGGCCGTCTAGTGCGCAAGATCCACACAGTGCTACAAAAATGCCTCGTTGGTTGAAGTATGAAGTCCTTGTTGAGTGGTTGAGCTGGTTTAGTGTCCGTGGAGTTTCTTGCCCGTTCTTTTCCATAGAAATCTACTACGCTTTGGAATGGGCAACTAGCTTCATCTTTCTGACTGACCGACCCCTTGACAATTCAAAAGGGCCTGTAATTGGTTTATTTGAAATGAATACTTTGAGTTTAAGTTTGAGCTTGGTTCGATTCCCGGGTCGGACAAAGTGTTACTGGGTTTTTCTAACATACATTTCTCAGTAGCAGCCTGCAGTCTGGATTTGTGCCCGATTGATGGCAAGAGGCTCGCCCCTGTTATATGGCACTTAAGGTTGTTGCTCCAAGGTAGCGAGCGAAATTTAAATTTTCTTACGTTTTTTGCCATTTGCAGGTGAGTATCAGGTTATATGTTGATCTAAATATGATTCGTGATTACAGTCATAAAAATCAACAATACAACTCTCTCTCAATCCTATTGAATGACTATTTCATGCAATCATGACATTTGAGGATTATTCTAACTTAAGGAGTTGTATTGCTGATTCTAATGATTTATAATTCTGTAAAGCCATATTTGTTACTGTCGCGAATCACATTATAGTCAACATACAACCTGACACTGACCTGCAAATTGCAAAAACCGAAAGAATATTTGAATTTCGCGGGCTACCTCGGATCATCCACATTAAACATAACTGACGAAATGTACTCACATAGAATAAAAACAAGTTCATCACATAATCTGATACGTGCGTACGTCAAGCTATAAAATGTGTTTGTTATCGAGACCACTGTTCGTACAATATGTTAAATAAAAGAAGTTTTATATGTGCTTTTTACTGCCTCGGCTGGCATCGTAAATATCCATTAGGCTAAATCAGGGATGTCACGAGCTGATAAAACTGATTAGTTGTGTCCTTTTGACCCAGAGTGCGATAAGAGAAAGTTTGTGGGTTATTGAATGTATTAGATGTTAGATAAAAACTGTATTTCTGTACATACATAAAATCACGGTTTCTTCCCATAAGGTTGAAACTAAAAAACGTGTCCACTCAGATCTGCCTTGTAAATACCTTTATTACCTTATTTTTATACCAAAGCAAATAAGAAATAGTGACAAAAATTGAAAAGAGTATTCTTTTCAATTTTTGTCACTATTTCTTATTTTAACACATCATTGGCTTATCACATCATTCCTCAGCCTTCATAGTCCCACCACTCATGCTTCGCAAGGATCGCATTTTCAGAGCATCACACACCCACTCAAAGTACCTACCTATGAAATACTTCCGTGAATGCCTGATGCATAGAAAAAGCGCAAAAAATTGAAACATTATTAGAAAAATAATTTGAGTGAAAGTATTTTTCAAAACTCAACCTCTGAACCCTCTACGCAATTTCGTAGCTCGTAGCAGGCGTAGCAGTCGTAGCCGTTCGTAGCTTGTAGCCAACATTTTAACTATAATATTATAATATTATTAATATTATAAATGCAAAAGTGAGTCTGTTTGTTACGCTTTCACGCTAAAACGGCGCACAGATTTGGATGAAATTCGGCACATGGGTACACCATGACCTGGATTAGGACATAGGCTACTTTTTATTCCGATATTCCCACAGGATCGAGACTTACGCCGGTGAAACCGCGGGGCGCAGCATTATAGTAAGTCCAACTTATTGAAGCAGGATTATGATTGAATCCAATAGACTGATTCAACGGTGTTCATGTGCGAAAGCTATCATAACGACAGTCGGTTTACAAATGTCATATTTATCAGGATCGTAACAATAATTTATGTTCTTACTAGCTTCTGCCAGCGACCTTGCCTGCGTGTTTTTAAACAAAACATATCCTATGTCAATCGGCAAAATCAGACAAATATTTCCTATAATGACATCAGTAGTTCCAGAGATTACCTCGAATACACTACAAACATAATATAAACAAACAAGTTTACTTTTTTTTTATAGTTTAAAAACGAGCGAACAGAATGCTCCCCCTCTTTTAGCCAAAATCCCAAATCATTTTTTAGGATTTTTGTTTCCAATAACTATTCACAGATGGCGGCACTTCTTACTTCAATGCTGTGGTCACATTGTGTAACTAACAGCATTGACCATTGGCTGATCACGTTAAAAATCACTGCTGAAAACTACAGATGGAGCCACTTGGACTACTAGACTAATAGCCCGCGGCAAAAAAGTTAGGTTAGGTACATGAAAAAAACAAATAATTATTTTAATTTCAGGGTGAAAAAACCATATAAGCACATTTTGACTGCCTTTTCTACGTTATCATCGAACAGCTACATCATTATTAAGACTAGGTTCGTGATAATTATGTAGCTGCTATCTTAGCCATCACCAAAGCTCTTTATTATATTGTAAAAGTTCTCAACATAGTAGTTCTCAAAGTATTCTCAACATGCTTGGAAATTCGAACATTATTTTGACAACGTTCTTCGAGATAAATCAAAATTGCGGTCGTATGGGGCCGATTCTACAAAATTTTTTGGTCGAATACATGCAATGTTGTCTGAAAATTCATATCTGACGTGTTATTTAAAAATGGAACGTACTCTTTACTTCAACACATGACAACCAAGGAGGTAACTTAAAAAAAGATTTTATTTATTTCGATTTGGCTTGCAAATAGAGTTGTATACCGTAAAAAATAAACAAATGAAGATATTGGCGCGTGAAAAATTATCGTTGTTCATCATTGATTCTGGAATTTATAATTAATTTACTCAGTTTGAATTTCTGCACAAGCCTTTCACGTATGTGTGCCTGTGCTTCCCCTCCGCCCACATTTTCACGATCTTCCAATGCCCCAGTTGCAGGCCGCGACAGTACTCGTATTTTACTATATTTAATAAGCAATAATCAAGCCTAACCCAACAATTAAAGGCAAATACAATTTTATAACTTTTTATTATAAAATTAAATATACTTAAATACTATATTATGTAATAGGATTAAGCAAAATATAAAATCTATAATAATTTTAATATAAAATAAATTTTATAATACCTAGGCGTATATGTATAATAATATACGTAATATACTTAAGAAAGATCACACTGACTAGATTGCCACACCCCTCGTCTGATTTCAATATGTTTAAAACAATATAGTGATGTTAGCTGGTCATAAAATAAACTTATTAAAAAGTATACTAATAAATATATATCGTTAATATAGGAAAGCCATTGTAAAATCACTTCTATTTAAAATAAATTTAAATACATAAAATAAAATAAAAACTATACATTACAATTATATAATCGATTTCTAAACATAGAAATCCATAAATTACACGTATATAATAATTATGATAGATAAATAGTAACTGTAAAGAGAACAAATGAAATATAATACAAAATTTATCAACCAGTCACATCACTACAGTGCTTAACAATAATTTTTAGTTAATCACAATACACAAAACATTTTTTTTCGGGAACTTCGGAAATGCCAACATCATTATAAAAACACGAATCTTCCAGAATTATTAATTTGTTAGTATCCATTACTTCGTTAATCCGGTCCAAAAACAAAATCAGTATAGATATTTATTAATAAATTATAAACATAGAAATGAATTAAGGATTAGTAGGGACTATGAATTGAATTATGAGGAAGAAATAAATATATAAATTGTTTATATATATATAAAATACAGGCAATAAATATAGAATAAATATATAATAAGGTGCATTAGCAACAGGAAATATTAATTCATTACAATCAACGAAATTCAAATGTAGAGAAGTAAATAATAGATTTGGTAACTTTTAAAACAACTATTATAACTAATAATTAGAATACCTACACTTATACCTATATATAATATATTTCGAAACTATAATTTAATTATTTATTTCGATATACCTAAGAATAATTTATTAATTACATCTAAGATTTCTTTGGTAAGCTAGCTGTGTTCATGAGCATTAGTAATATACCGAAAATAAAGCATAATATTTCGGTTCGCCATTATTATTCGATGTATATACAAAACGTATAAAGACGTTGTCGTAAGATTTATAAATTATATAATATAATAATATCATTAATAAAATTAATAATACGCGTGTATTTCTGTACTCCTTCATTTATTAACACAATTATAACGTTTATTTACGAAAATATATATTACATTGCTAATTTTGTGTCTAATATAATAATAATGTATCATCAATCCGACGCTAGGAAAAAATAAGTTCTAGAAAGTTAAATTAGAGAAACTTATTTTCAAGTCCAATAATTTAGTCAACAAATTATTCATAATATCTGCGACTTAATTTATAACTTTTAATACTATTAGTGTAGTTGAGTTTGAGTTTGAGTTTGAGTTTGAGTTTGAGTTTGAGTTTAAAAAACAATTATTATCTACATAACAACAAAATACATTTTCGTGATAAAATATGTAACTTTAAAAGTGTATACTCACGTGGATTGCCTTATTATATTTTTATGACTAACACCAAAAATATATAATCATACTTATTAATAAAATAATATATATATTTACATGTTTTTTTTTATAAATCGGTGTATCCGTGATGTTTTTCGATCACTGCGATGTCGTCCAGATCCTCGGTACCTGTGATGATCTGCAGAACCCTGAATGCCTTCGATTGTCGTGGGGTCCCCTCTTGCGTAAACTTGTGGTAGTATACGCTGAAAAAGTATAGTACATAATGATTATTATCAATTAATTATAATATGTATAAATTTTAGTTAAAGCATGATTCTTTGTGTGAGGATGATGTGTTTTTAGAGAAGAGGTTTTAATATTTTAGTTTTTTTTAAATTAAAATAGTATTGTTATACAGTTTTGTAAGAAATATTTTTTTAAGTTTTTTCAGAAAATACTGTTATGTTACAGTGGCAGAAAAATATTTGAGTTTTTATTTTATGAATGAAGATTTGCTTGAAAGTTTTATGATGTTTTGGTTATAAACGATATTTTTATTGCTATTATTATGTATAAGAAAAAAATACAAAATATAACACAGTTTTAAACAAAATACAACGCAATTAAGAAGCGCAAAATATACACCGATTGAGTAACAGCTTTACCCATCAGTAATTAGACAAAATAGCCTTGATCTGATATCAACGGTTTATTAAAGATCGTGATGAACCTGAATAGCCAATTAATTACGGCAACAGCGTAAGGAGAATGATTCGATTAGTGGAAAATAAAATTAGAACGTGTTGAAGAGAGCGCTAAATATAAAGCAAGCGAAACACTGAGTCATTTAGAAGCGGTGCAGTAAAAACTGTTTACTTTGAACCAGTCGCTCCCTTAATACCGCCCACCGAAGCTGAAACGAGGATAGACAATTGTAATGTGATATTTAGTTTTAGATATTTGAGTAATCCTGGATTTTGAGACGGTATTTGATGGCAGTGACGTAATTGAGTGTCCTTGGATTACATTTACAAGCTGTTGAAAAATTTGTAGAGATAATTTATAGATAACATTGTTTTTGGTGCCTATAATTGTGTTGTGGCAGTAGCAGGCTATAAGGTGTGAATTGAAAATAGGTTTACCACTTAATCGTCCTTAATATAAAATTCCAGATATTTACCCTTTGTTTGCGCCGCCATTTCCACCTTCAATCTGAATAGGAATTATCCTCGTCTTTGGTTGACTGTCTTGGAAACTTCTGTTCAGTGTCGGCAGATCCGGCTGTTGGTTTGAGTCTTCTAACCTCACCAGTTGTGGTGACAACACCCTCATGATACGTTGGGTTGGTGGCGAGAATGGCGCACGAGCTTCTGGATTCTGGTTCATACCAATTGTGATCCTCAGTCCAGGCTGTGGATGACCACCATGCCTAGAATCTCTCGTCTCGGTTGTCGATACCTCCATCTGAATAGGAATAACCCTTGTTTCCGGGGAACCTGGTCCATTATCCCTTGGCAAACTTTTACGGTTCTCTGAAGGCCTTGTTGACCACGACGGTGGCACAGTCTGCTGGTATTTGGGAGGACTAATCACTTCGCGAGCACCTCTTTGCATTTCGTTACTCTTTCTAACCCATTCTGGTTCCTGGTTTGTGTCTCGAGGTGGTGTATTCAGATCCCTAGAAAGACTTTTTCTTCCATCTAAAGGCCTTTGAACCCAAGTTGGAGGTGGAGTCTTCGTCTTTTCCTTCTGTGTTTTCACCCAGGGAGGAATAGAGTTTGGACTCTCGGGACAGAAGTATACTGGCTCCTCATTCACATATACTACCTCCTTTTGCGGTGCGTTATTGTATTCCGGCTGTGGGTTTTGCTTCCTAGGTGACACAGGAATTGATATCGTCGATTGGTAACGAGGTTGTTCTTGTTGGTTCGACTTTGGTGGTGATGAGGGAGCCTCATGAGTTCTCCAAGGTGCAGAGTTATTCTCTTGAACCCTGTTATTATTAGAGTCCTGCGAATTTATCCATGGAGGGATGTACTGCTGTTGAGGTTTACTTTCTTGCTTCCAGGCAGGAACATTAGCATTTTCATTATTTGCTGCCGTGTTATTGTTCTGGTTAACTTTCCACGGAGGGATGTACTGCTCTTGATTCGAATTATTATTATAAATTGGTTGCTGAGTTTCTTGCTCCCTAGGATGTCTGTTTAGGGTAGCTGTCCTCCAAGGAGCTGCATTAGACTCATTTGGAGGACTTGGTTTCGTGTTATTGTACACCACATTGTTGTTCTGTGGTTCTGCGTTTCTTTGTCCAGCTCTGGGTAAGGTATGGAAAACAGGACCTGAGTTCGAAGGAGGGCTTTGGTGTTGGTGGTTAGGGGTATACTGCTGGTTATTTGGCGAATATTGCTGATTATTTGGCGAGTACTGTTGTGTGTTTGGTGAAAACGGACTACGATTCGAGTGTACGGATTGTGGGCTGCTGTGAACATTGTTAGCAGGAGAGTCTCTTTTCTCCGGTTGTCTCCAGTTGTTATTGGGGCTAGGTGAATAGGGCGAGCTGTTTGAGGAAGGCATGCCAGCATATGGTTGAGGACTCTTGTTGAATTGCGAGTCCTGTCGTTGTAAAAATTCTCTCGTTGGCGGCGACCCTTGTGGGGAGGCAGAATGTTGGTGAGCATACTGAGCTTCAGGCTTATAGATAGGGCTTTCAGGGTTACGTTGAGTGCCGTACGGGGAACGTTGGAAGTTACTCTGCGATGGCGGTGTGTAAGTCTGGGGCTGTTGCTGCGTGAAGGAAGAAGGAGGCATTTTCACCGTCAGAGGACTAGGTACTTTATCTACGTACTTAGGAGTATTTCCTAACTGCTGTTGTTCTGCCTTCTCAACCTCCCAGTGGTAAGGACTGTTCGTTTTTCGTAGCATTCCAATGGGATTTTCGGGGATAACTATTTCGGGACGTTCGCCGGGTGCAATGGGTTTGGGGGATTTCGAGTTCGGTGCTTGGATTACTATTGGTGGTGGTGGAGGCGGAGGTACGGGCATTTTTGGTGGCGGGGGTGGAGGAGGAGCTGGTCCTCCTTGGGGATGGTAGCCACCATTGGTTGGTTGTTGAGCGTAGTACTGTTGTTGTTCGTGTTCTTCTTGAGACCGCTGCCTTGCCATTCTTCTGGCCATGCTGGGAGTTTTAATCTGAGACAGATCAAGGCCACCTGGTGTGTATGTAAAGGGCTTCTTATCCTTCGTCATCATGGCGTTCTGAATGCATGCTGGTGGCTCGTAGGCACCCATTGGCTGGAAATGACATAAAAGACGACATTAATACAAGGTTACAAATAGATAAACTGAAGGTCACTTTTTTTTTTGTTCCTGAGCTGTAAAGTTATGTCTACTACAAAAACCTTGAAGTCATTTAAACAGCATATGGACACGAAAACGAAAATGATATTATATTCGTTCACAAAAAAATCTGTACCAAAATCCATTACGTACAGAGAAAATACGAAACCCCCGCCTCATGCAATTTACCATCCATCACCAGTATCACCACAAACAAAGTATCAAAACTTAAAACTTACGTTAACATGAGTTTTTCCGTAGTTGGGAATTCTGCCGATGTGTCCAGCGGTTGGGCCGTATCTGGAAACCAGCCAAGATTCACGTTATTTTTACATGGACTGACATCGTGGACACTAGCTTACTGCCCGTCGAGGGCGACTGATGTGACCTATTCCACTTTTAAGCCAGTTATCCGGAAATCGTTATACAATCATCAAAATAGAATACTTTTATTAATCGTGGTATTGTTGTGCCCATTCCTCATTCCGATTTGTAATAGTTTGTGAAGATTTATGCGATCAAGCTTTAGTGGCTTTGCATGATGTCTGGAGTCGTAAACGTCGACGTTCATTTTGGAATTTGAAACAATAATACAATAGTTATTTTAAGTCTGCTGTTTCTCAGAATTATTCATGTCAATCATACATAAATGTTAAAACCCAACCTTGCATTTCTGAAGCAAACAAAAACAGTTTTCGTGAATTTAAATTGGAAAACTTTCTTACCCGTTTTCAGCCATTTTCTTCGATTTCGGATGCAGTCAACAGTCCATAAAAACTCGACTCTCGTTCCTGTGAAATGAGATCACGCCTTGTAATCGTGTAAACACATGTTTTTCGGAAAGCCCGCCTCATGATCTACACCATATGCTTCGTTTGGCCAAGGTCGGAAGCTAGGGGAAAGTCTATTTGTGGAAACTAGAGCAGTTATGTTATGCAGTTTTGTTTAAACCTTTTGCATTTTCGATGTTATACTTATACATTTATCAATTTTGAAATAGTTTAAGGGTATATGTAGGTATTCGATGGCGGTACCTAACTGTCGTCTTCTTATTTTTATCGTAACAATGAGGTTGTTTTTGTAGTTACCGTGGAACATTATAAGTCAGCAATTTTGATCTTTAAATTGTTTAGATTTGTGTCGCTTTTTGGCAAACAAAACTACTTTTCTTTCTCTTTAAATATCATTATACTGTACAAGATACTTAGACATATCCTCTAGCACAAAATACACACTGCGCTCACCGGCCAAATATTCAGTATCATTGTCACAAAATATTTACGTCCCAAAGCATATATTCATTAGTCACAGTCCAGGACCTACGTATGTCCATAAAGTATTGATGCCAGACATGGCATGTAATGCTAATAGAATTTTGGCACTCTTACTATAATTATAGTGTATGGCTTAGCGCCAAAATTATATTTAGGTTCTAACTGCGCCTTCCCATTCCTTAATGTGTGTTATTTAATATTTCTTTAAATCTTCATAGTTCTTTTGAGTAGGTGTATCGAAACATTTTTTTTTAATTCTAATTTTAAACTTATCAATTGTTTTCAGAATTTAAGTTCTTATTCATTTGTTTATTGGCTGCCATTTTTTTTTTTATCGCAAAAGCCTAAATTGTTACATGGTTTTTCACATGGTGATATAATAAAATATATATTATTTTCTTAATAATGATTTATGTCATATACATTAAAATGATTATAACACAACTAACTATTTACATTAGGTACTAAATTAAATGACTTATAAATAAATAGTAGGAACTATTTAGGGCAACAGAATGCAATTATAATAATATAATATAATATGATATATATTGTTGGCATTATTTTAGTTTAAACGCAGCGTGACAGAAAGTGGGAGTGGAACAAGAAAAGATGGCGCATGTTGCGGCAATAAAATATATTGGAGTTATTATTATGTTCCAGGGCCACATGACATCCTACATATAAACAGAAGAAACAACCTATGTTCCTACATAGGTACCTACCTATCCAGGCAAAAGTGTGTCTTGCCAATATCACACATGAAAAACTTTGGAAAAGTACCTACTAAATAGTAACGCCCTATAAAACATCAATTGAGCTGTACGTAAACGAATACCTATTGTAATTATTTTGTTACTTTCCAAAACTGCTTTTTCCGAAATGACTGCTTTATAATTTTATTTTTGCCCCGAGGTAATAACGATTTAGGCCAGAAAACATTATTTTCGCAAGTAAATTAATAAAGTTTTAAATAACAAAAAGATACTGCATGAATCATTGTTTTCGACTACATTCTCAACAATAACGTCATAATAAAAAAATCATTCATTGGATTTAGGTATGAAAATATTAATTTACAATCTTAAAAGATGAAATCAAAAGTGCTCCCGTCCCTTTCATCCAAATACTTCGCACTATGTACTGTTATGAAACTTATGATAACGCTGGCAGCGGCGCGTTTAGGGACTATTGTTAGCCGAGGACGTGCAACTGGGCCGTGCGCCGGCGCAGGTGAAGTGAGGAGCTTTCGCACTGGACGGTATGATCGGCCGGCCTCGACGGGAGGTGCGGAATTGTGTGAGGATTGTACATATTGTACACCTAATGTATGAAATTGTAATGTGTTGCAACCATTGTTTTTACTTTTGGTTTTTTAATGTTTCAATAAGTGTGTATAGTTTAGTTTGTAATCTTCCTGTGCGAGTCACAATAAATACTTTTTCTGTCTTTCTAAGAGAAAAGAAAGTAAAAAATATGTATTTGAAATGGTATTTTTTTGAGATGGCGATGACAATAGGGAAGCTTCATCTCATGGTTTTCATCTCCTATCGCCTTTCCCATCTCCGATTTCAAGTGTTAATTACACTTGAAATCGGGTGTTGAATAGCCGAGTCAATTATAATTCACAATTCTAAACTTGGGTGACTTTCCCCCGAGGTGGCTCAGATGTCTTTATCGCATTCGTCAGAGGCCTAAACCTACCATAGCCCAGCAGGCCAATTCCCGTAATTAAAAACGTTAAAATTCCCTCATCTCAGCGACAATCAATATCAAAAACTTATTAAATAAAAAAGTGAATAACTGAACTGAATAACCCTGGGCAGATTTTGATGCGCCTTGAGTAAAGGGAGAAGTAATGGTGTCTTGTCACAAATGCCTCTAAACTAGACTAAAAATCACCAAAATTTAGTTTATTCCTGTCAAAAACCATTTCCCATCCTGAAATAATATACCAAAAGTGACACAATTAACTATATTTTAGTTTGACAGCACTAAGATGGCACTGAGTTATTAATTTAGGGAAAATGGCAATTTTTTTATTCTGATTTTGACGTTTTTCACCGAATATCAATAATATACCGCTATTTTTAATCGCGATTAAAAAGGTGTGGAATAAAATTTGTTGTCATGAACTAAAATTCACACCAACACGTCGACTTCAGGTGCAAAAACAGTACCTACTGCATTTTTTTAATTAAAATATTTTTTTAATTTCTATATTTATCCGTTGCTCCCAATCTCCGATCATATCAATCACAAACTGTTTGTCAACAGGTTTATTTGTGACTGTGTGATGAGTGACGATGAACGGTATAGAATGCAGGTGATAGCCAAATGATGAAACGTCATTATATCATAAATCATATCTAAAAATTATAAACAACCTGCTATTTACTTTTATAAACAATTAAAACACCCTTCAAGAGCACCTAGCTGTCATCACACATCGGGTACTGCAGACGTACATTTTGGTAATGTATAAGTACCACCTTACTGCCTTCGTGACAGTGTATGAAAAACGATTTTATATTTTTTTCAGGATCAAACATATCAGGATAAAATACCCGGGGATTCCAAAGTTACTACTAATGTATTTCAGTACATTTTTAATTGACAAAGACTGCAAGATCATTGCCAGAATCGTAAAGATCGTCATCGTCAAGTTGACGTTCTTCTGACTGATGAATCGTCAGAAGAACGTCAACTTCATTATATAGGTACGAAGAATTGTTGCCTTACTTAATAGCTAACTGAATTATAGTAATACCTTTACTTATTATGAAAACCTACAGTAACTATAAGATTTTTTTAAGTCAGAGTCGAGCAGGAATATAAAAAATACGAAATTTCGCTTTGACCTGCCATCTTTCATGGCCTAAGTCAGGAGTCACCAAATGGCAAATCGAAATGGCAAATGGCACGGTTCAAACTGAAACTCAAAACTTATTTCAATTAAACAATTTACAGGCACTTTTGAATTGTCAAGGAGTCGTTCAGTCAGAAAATATGAAGCTAGTTGCCCATTCGAAAGCGTAGTAGGTAACTTTGGGGAAGAACGGGCAAGAAACTCCACGGACACTCTTTTAAAATAAAAATTGTTACCTTAAGTAATTAGTAAGTTTTTTAACTACAACTTAATCTAAAAATATTAATATCAATATTTTGAGTTTTAGCTTGCACCAAATTTACCAGTCTCACCAAGGGGTATCGTATTTCCCAGTTACTGGATTGTGGAAGTCAGATAGGCAGGCGCTCCATGTAAAATACTAGTATTCAGCTGCATCCGTTAGGACTGGAAGCCGACCCTAACAAAGTTAGGAAAAAGGCAAGGCAGATTGAGCTTGCACCAACTTTACTCCATCCCTGAGGTAACCCCTTGCGCCGTCAATGG
Organism: Eupsilia transversa; assembly: GCA_914767815.1. NCBI lineage: Eukaryota > Metazoa > Arthropoda > Insecta > Lepidoptera > Noctuidae > Eupsilia > Eupsilia transversa. The sequence goes on along the minus strand of OU611893.1, from coordinate 4,731,991 downwards.
TTATAAAATTTCAACAACGCGTTACATAAATATCTTTTGTTTTTTTATCTTTCTTACAGTTAACAATAAAGCTTGGTGGTTTATAGAAATTCAATAATTTCTTGCTACTGTCTTTCATAAAGTAAAACTACAGGCGGAATTTGAGTTCATTGGCTTTTAAGGAGTGATAGTACCTACTGTGAAAAGAAATTTAAAAATATATAAAAGCATACCTACATTGCATTTTCTTGTTTGTATACTGTTAGTAGTATAGTGATAGGGTATTTTACTAACAAATTGAACCATATTGTTGTCCGAATTGAATGAATAAATAAATAGCTTCTTCTAAAATAGGTATATTATAAATTAAACTGGCTTTTCATGTCCGTCTGTGTGCCCGCGTTGTTTTACTAAACTGCTCAAACGAATTTTGATGCGGTTTTCACCATAATTCAAAGAACTTAGGCGGAAGGTTTATGTGTATAATACTAATGATTTATCGAGTCGTAAAAATCGTGTGAAGCAGGCAATCAACACTAATAATAAAAAGAAAACATTTGTATTTTAATTAATAAACTCAAAAACAAATGGACCAATTTAAAAAAAAAACTGTCACCATTACCTACTGTGCTACTACTACTGAGGTACTATCACTGAGTAACAAAGGCGATTGATAAATATATCACACGGACGAAGCCGCTGGCGGAAGATAGTTATATTATATTTACCTATAAGTATATCAGTTTGATATTTTACTCGTTATTTTTGAGTTCATGACTAGTTTCATGCAATAAAGAAAACAAACGTCATCTTTCCAAAAAAGAAATAATAAGATACCTATGCATACATACATAAACAACATTGATTCTCCGAATTATTCTCATCGCGAGCTGAAACATACGTCCTCTTTACGACAGGAAATTTCGCAATAATATCAGCGGTTTGGCCACGAATACAGCTGAAACTTCAGGTGCAAACGGTTATTACAGTCACAAAATGGCCGACATATTAATTACGTCCACCTGTGCCAAGACCTCTTTACAGACGGATTTAATGGAAGGAAGAAAGTTTTGTAACCGAATTGCTATGTATTGTGTCGGTAAAATTAAAGACGGATTTCATTAAACTTGACAAAAATATTTGAGGAAAAATATTATAAATGTATTTTTCTCAAACATGCTTGGAAATTCGAGCCTTATTTTGACAACCTTCTTTGATATAAATCGAAATAGTACTGGTCAAAAAGTGAAGGCAATGTTATTATGAAAAACCTGAGTGAAAAACCATAATCTGTCCTGTTATTTAAAAATGCAACGAACTTTTTACTTCAACACAAGGCAACTAAGGAGGTAACTTATCAAAGATTTTATTTAAATTTCGATTTCGCTTGCAAATAGAGCTGTTTAATTAAAGTAAAGAAGAAACAATAATGAACATAGTGGTGCGTTACAAATTACAAATATCGTTATCTGTCATTGATTCTGGAATTATGATTAATTTACTCAGTTTGAGTAACCAGCCAGAGCATACAAGCCTTGGCCGCAACCAGGAATTGATGGACAAACATAAGTGTGCCTCGGCTTCGCCTTGGCGCACGTTTTCACTTTTAGGCTAAGCGACTACACGCTACGGGTACCCCCGTAGGGTACGGACCTCGGCTTAGGGCGTCACTGGTCCCACCAGCCAGCGACGCCCTAAGCTGAGGTCCTAAGCCGGGCAGCAAGGGACAAGCTGGATCGTATTTACTGGGACTGATAGCTTAGCACCCTCTTGAAATGGAGGAGTCTCGACATTTTAACATTAATCAGAAAAATGAACAATTTATTCAAGCAGTAGGTATCCACTATCCATTACAACTTACACCAAAACCAGGTAAATGCCAACTCATCAGTAAACTTTCTGGGAATCTATTGTTTATATCTGTTTGCGCCTGCGCGTGCTTCTAAATCCGAGTCGGTGTGACGTCACTTGTACCGAGCTTACATGACGCGTTAATGTGTCATTAACTCATTATACAATGTTATTTATAATTTATCTGTCATCGGGGGCGATATTTTGAAGTGAATATCATGTCTTAATGTAATTGTAAAGTAATTGTAATGCATCGTGGTAAAGACTACGTGTAACGCCCACTGCTCAGTAAAGACGTCATGACAACTACAATTATTTTTTTGCGGGGATCGAGTTGAAATCACCAATTCATTTGAAAAAACAAGGTTCATTAACAAGAGGAAGTTGTTTATATTTATAAAAATTCCTGACTTTTGCACATAGAAGAAAGAACATGGCTGTCAGTTTGCTAGAAAGCGTACCTTCGATGCACAGTGTAGCTGAAAGATATTTAAGTATGAACCCAACAACTGATGCAAGTAATTGGTAAATACCATAAAATTAAGCTTATGTGGTGATTAAATAAAGCGTATTGTTATTATTGATATAATATTCAATGAAAAGTTCCACTGACAGTTTGCTAATTAGGTACTTAGATGGTCTTTAACAAACAAATTATTGTTTTGTTGTAGATGCTCCAAATCAATAACGAGTATATATTTGTACCAGTTTAAGTATATCATTACTACCAAACAAACACAACAAAAAAAGGGTTTTCAATTTAACAATTTAATATGAAAAGAATTGTTTATTTACTCAAAAACAACAACAACAAGAATTAACAAAAATTATATTATTTGAACCTACATAAGTATCTAATTATTAACAAACAAACAACAAAAACAGAGTTTTCAATGTAACAATTTATATTGAAAAGAAAGGAAGAGGAACTCAACAGTTTTCTTTGAATTCAGTCTGTAAATATCTTCCTACAGCTGAATCTTGTCAATAATAACGTATGTATGTGTTTTTAATAGGTATTATATGTTTATATTTCGATACCAGCTTCTGCCCGCGGCTTAGTGAGCGTACTTTCTGACATTTTTCGTTTTGCTCGGCTCCTGACGGTCGTAGCATGATGTTACATAGCCTATAAACTTCCTCGAGAATTGGGCTACCCTATGCAAAAACGATTTTCCAAATCCGATATGATAGTTCCGGAGATTACCCCTACATACAAACAAACAAATTTTATCTCTTTGTAATATTAGTATAGAAGTATAGATAAACGTTTATTCCTACCGCTGTTTGTCTCTGCATCACTCAAATGTTGATTGGTAGAAAATGCCTATGGCTATGTGCCTATTTACCCCGTCTGTGTACATTTCAGTGCTTGAAGTATTAAATAAATAAATAACGACCAAAGTGTCATCTATTAAGCCATTATAATCACTTAACAATTTTTCACAGTGTTAAAAGATATTTTTATAGTCTACTCAGGTCTAAGTTTCATCCAGCATGAGACACAATTGACATCAAATGAGAGACATTCAATCTATTCATCTGTCTCTGTCCACTTGTTGATATGTCATTATTTACAATGAAGTCAGAGCTTTATTCTAACTATGTTTCAACCTGTTTATTACTCATCATAAAGCTTACGTAGCTGCGCACACGCATATAATATAAATATTACACAATGGTGGAAGGCCAACTATAACCTCATAGTTACACAATAAAGATATACCGACACAAAATAAACTGTTCAAACTAAACCAAAAAATGCTAGAAAACAGAATGAAGAGCTGAAACTGAAAAGCTCTTTCACTCAAAGGTACTGAGTTTTTATCGGCCATCTCCCTTTTTTCTTCACTCTTTTCACAAAACTAACGTTATTTGAGGCTTAAAGCAAAAAACTGTAACAATCCGTGTGCAAACCGTGCTGATTAAGACGTGTTCATGACCGTTCATTACGACTGACAGTCAATGGTCAGCAGTGAACGTTTATTGGTCGAAAGATGACAATAACCCGTGTGCCTACACTCTCGTTACCAACAAAGGATGAGCCAGGGCCACATCTTCACAGATAACCTATGTACTGACAGCAGTTTAGTTGTATTTTATCCCCATTCTTTTCAATTTAAAATTCAAAATATTTTATTTCACGTAAACCTACAATGACACTTATGAAACGTCAGAGACACGTGGGTGCACGGTTCCAATTGGTCGTTTCATACTCCACGATTGCTCTTTTAAAAATGATTGTTTTTACTATGTTTTAAATTACATGTAATGGCAGCGTCAGTAACATTCATTAGATCCTCAAAGGTTGCAAATGTAATAATACTTGGGACAAAACTAGCCGGTCGATTCTGTAATTCACTTATTGACACTAGCTTCCTTCACCTAAGTTTTCACGGTGAGATTTTAACAGAATAGGACAACAGAAGGCCAATTCTCGTACACGTAAAACGTTCACATTTAAGTCGCAATCTGTCAATAATGTTAGTAAATTGATTGTAATTTTGACAGATTGCGAATGAGATGCGAATGCGAACGTTCTTAAAAATACGGGAATAGCCCAGCTCTGATCACTAATTTAAAAAAAATCGATCCATTTTGTAATAGCGCTCATCATTATGATACTTCTGCTAAAGCGTTAACGCCAATCGTGACGTAGATATCTAAATCACATGTCTACGAGAAGTATTAATACATTTTATTGAGCTGTATAAATAGAAAACTAATATAGAATTGAAGGAAATACTTCTTGAATTTGATTCGCACTGACTCCGAATATATTATGACGATTTACGAAGGCTGGAGAGTCTTGAAGCTTACTTCTGCTTACCCCGAAAGTCGCATGGGTTGAGCACGCGATCAATATTTAACACACGTTTTACTACACGCTTTAAAGCAATCTTTCTAAGTTAAATATGAATTCGTATAAATATTATGAAGGCACAAAAGTGAGCTGGCACTGAAATTAATTCCTAAACTCGACTATCTTTTAATCAATCATTTTATCTTTTCTACCAGTTTAGATATTTGAGGAAAAACCTTGACTTCGTTAAAACGGTACGTTAATGCATATTAAGCTTTTTCATGAATTTTCGACGTTTTTGAACATAATAATTGTGTCAGTTTCCCGAAATCTTTTAGTTAATCACTAAATACAAAAATAAATAACACTGTATTCATTTAAACCAACATTTTCTTCGACTCACCTGAATTTCTTTATTTAAAAAAAAATCCAAACTCCGTCAGCACAGCACAAAAAAAAAACAAAAGATAAATAAGGTCTAAGAATATTTTTTCAGAATAGGGTTGTAACAGGATAGTGCAGGGTTCGCAAACGCGGCACACGAGTGGGACAGTTCGTTCGTTCGGATGTGATGCCGGCCGCTCGGCCAGTATGGAACGACGCCCGCGCGATTCGCTTGCGAGCGAATAGTGATGGGATCGGGTGAGTATCGATATCGATAAGTTAGTGTGCGAGAAAACATGGGAAGGGACAATATAGTAATGGCGTTGTGGATGGGTAATCAATGGGTCCCGGGTTTTGCCCCACCCGCATTTTTTATCCTATTGTATGAAGCTTAAGTAAAGATGGGGCTGGAGGGGTTAACAAGAATAGTGATAATGAGCAACACAGTTTCATGTTTGAACCGCTCAACACTAATGAACCTTCATAAAATCTCAGAAGCGCAGCGTGGCAATTAGTATCTAATAAAGTACCTACTTATTTATATGCCTGCCTAGTCCTTCGGGTAATACAGGCGTGATGTTATGTACTTATCTCTTTTGAAGTCAAACATTCGTTTTACTAAGGGACATCCAGTACAACTTGATCATCACACCTTTCAGGGCCGTTTAATGATTGACCCATTTAAACACAGGGGATATCTACTCGTGTTATCTATATTTTATCAATCTAGGGTATTGGATTAATTGGATCTAAATATTTTCTGTTCAGCAAAGGCCCACCACCATTGCGTAACACAAAATATCTAGTAATGGCTTTCCATTAATTGCGTTATTTACGTTATTGAACAGACAAATTTTGCGAATTTATGAAGGAATGGATTAGTTTTCTTCAAAATCATTCAAATTCTGATCAAAATTGTGTTACGCAATAAGGGTGCAGTTTCTGATATATTCTTATCAAGGATCCTAAGAATCAGAATTCACCTTTTATTACGTAGATTCTTCTTCATACAAACTTTGTCGACTATGTCTGAAACTTCAGCCCATCACTAAAGTCATGAAAAGTTTCACAGTTGCCCTCCTGTAGACTTGCTTCAGTCTTCGTCCCGCGCACTTAGCAATGTTTTGCAAATCACAGATTATAATTAGGCTTATTACTCATATATTTTTATTAATCATATTTCTAAAAGTATAAGAGTTATATTTATAAAGATTCTGTGATGAAATGTAGGCGTCAATGCAACGAGATAATTTCAAGGGCCATAATTTATGATTAACTTTAGTAATCTCGTTAACACTAGCAAAATATTAGTGTTTTTAAATCTGATTCGTTAATTTTATAATCAAAATTGATCTAATAACTAAAATCTATTCTTTTGCTAGATTATCTAACTCTAAAATCTAAAACAGTCGAAGCTTACTACTCTCATGAGTTGACACAATTTTAACGATAAATTATAGGAAGCATGTATCGCTTGTCTTGTCTGCCTCTATTACATGGGACTTAACATAGGTAACTGCCGAAATGTGGGTGAACAGTCACTTCGAGGAATACATCATAATATGTGTTGATGTTATGTTGTATAGTCTAGAAAACCCACGAAAATATTGACGTAGACGCAAATTCAATATATCAGATGAAGTAAATAACGAATTATTCTATAAAGGAAGATAGGTACTACATAGCTGAATCGTGAGTAGTGTGCAAACTATGCAACGGCCAAGGCTAGTTGTTCAGACATTTGTTATGTGTAATATATACCTAATTGACTGAAATCGTACGCACGTGCATCAGACTTAATGGCGCGTACGACAGAGTATTCAATAGGTTTCCCTCATCAGCATCAGTGGCAACTTTGTGCCATCCACTGCTGAGTAGGAGCCTCCCTTTTGTGTCTGGCTAGGTTTCCCTGAAAACACAATTGCTCGTACGGCAGAGGTGTATCTACCTATTATAGCACCTAATTAGTTAATCACTGCTTCGGATCTTATACCAATAACTCTAGGGGGTTTACTAGCTCTCCTACAGGTCTCTCTAAACGTTACATCATTTAAAAACTCTAAAATTATCTTTCCAAAATTTTAAAAAGTGACGCAAGCAAGCTTAAACTTTCAATTAATAAATACAAACTCATTTGCGGTATAAACGGATCGGAAATGCCGTGTGCCAATATCAAAGTGACCTGGTGAATCATGCGCAAACCTGTATCGATCTATTCGTGGTTCACAAGGTTTAAAGTGGCAAGGACGAGGTATGACATAAACGAAAATAACAAGACGAAGCTGAAGGTTGAACTCTAAAATATTTCAAGATCAAAATGTTTTTCGTGATGTTTCCAGACCGAAAGTGTTTTAAAATATCGTAATGTTCAAGTTCCAGTGAGACTTTTCCAGTTTCATATTAAATAGTTACTTACTTTCTTTATTTGTCTTGAACGCGGCACTTTCTGAAGAAACCTGGGTTTGAGCAAGCGTTGATCAATGCTCGTTGATAATCTTGATTAGATCAATGGGTTAAAGTTTATAAACGTGCCGCCTCGGGTAGGGGAGGGTTAGTTAGTAAACTCACCACTCCCACCCCGCCGAAGATACATAGCTTTTGTTTTAAAAGATTTCTTTAATATGACATAAATCAACTTAGAGGGACGTGGAAAGGAGGAGAGAGCATGAACACTTTCAAGGTCAATGTCTCGAAGGTCAAGGCGAAATTTTAAAAATATTTTTTGTGGTAATATTTTTTTTTTTAAGACTAAGGCGACGAAGCTCCGCTTCGTTGGGCTTGACACGAAGGAGATGACGACACCTTCGAACCTAACCTATCCAAGTCGGGGTGCCCCAAATCTCGAGAACGCTTCGCTCGCTCTTGCATCCTAAGTTCTCTTTGCCACCCTCAAGCTCGCTCTTCCATCCGTAAATAAGTGAGTAGATATTTTTTTTTTACTATAGGATTCTTTTTTCTCGAAAACTAGACGTCTGCTAGCTGCGACATTTTGCAAAAGCGTTCTATAAGAAGATATGAATACGCAAAAAATGTAAGCTTCTCATACGCGATCCATAAAGTACAGTCAGTGGGTTATTGACGTGCCTAAATTAAAAAAATAAAAATGCGTCTCCGGAAAAAAAAAGTTGTGGAAGTTCAGGAGACCCTCTAGAACCCCTAAATAACCTCACATTCTTTCTAGAGAGGCGGCACGTTTCCAAACCCAACCAGTTATTGTATTCTCAAAATAAAACCATTCAAGAAGAGTGAAGGTAGACACACTAGAAACAGCAATTCTTTGACGACCATGATTGATGAGTTTGAGACAGAAAAAAGATCTTAATAATTGTGTGTTAATAAAACTCAAATGTCTTCATTATATTACGGTTTCCCGGACTTATGCCAAGTTTTAATTTTGCTTTAATGATCTGCACCCTAGTTGCGTATCACACGATCAATCACAATCTGAATCATTTTGAAGGATATTGCTAATCCATTGCTTCATATGTTCGAAAAATTTGTCTACTCAACAACGTGAATAACGCAATGAATGTTGTTGAACTGTCAAAATGAAACAGATTGTGATTGATCGTGTAAGTACGCAATAAGGGTACTGGTCGTAAGCTCATTAGGCTGAAAACAGATCCTTGTCTATGATTCTGTTCCGTTTCTATCAACCTTCGGGAAAATTGATTTTCACAAAATGCTGATGGTAGATATAGGTAGGTACTGATCTCGAAATGTAGATAGATTCTGTTGTCTTTCCTATAATCCAAACAATGGATATATGTAGGTATAATATTTCCATAGATAATAGACTGTAATCATAAACCCTCAAATAATAATTTCGGGCCTCGAAGTTGATTCAAATTCAGTGCAAATTCTCGTTACTTAGCCCTGTGTTCACCAAAATTTAAATCAACTATTTAGATATTTAATCAGTTCTATACATAAAATTTCCTTAGGATACGTAACCGGTGGTTTGAATGTTGGTTAACACAGGCCTCAGTGATTTCGCAGCAAACAGCGGCAGCGGTTGGAAATGGAATAAATTTTGACAGAATTAAACTAGATCAAGAGCTAAGATCAACTTGATTTCTTAAACTTTACTTCCAATGCTTTTATAAAACCACGCCCTGACGACATTTAAACACATTAATCTTACGTTAAGGTTCCGTTAAGCCCCCTATTTTTGAAACAATTGACAAACCTCAAATAAAATGTACAATTAAAAAAAAAAAAAAATTCAATGGAAATCGTTTTGGAAGCTGTGAAATAACTCGATCGTAAAGAGAAAAACATGTAAACAGGGCCGACCTCGTACGCTAAAAATAAAACTAATATTTCGGAATATTCTCGCCTCACGCCATTCCGCAGACTACTCTTGTAAATATTTAAACCTTGTCTTACTGAATTCACAAATATTTTAACGGTTTGTGGGATTCAAAAGATGTTGAATTAAACTTTGTCTGTGAAACCAAAGTAGAGTGGAGTTTAGATTACTTGATGAGACACTTGTTATACCCTTGAGACTACCTATTACTTATCTATCAGAGGAACAATTCCCGTATTTTTAAATAACGTTCACATTCGCAATCTGTCAAAAATACAATCAATTTACTAACATTTTTAACAACTTTGACAGATTGCGACTTGAATAATGAACATTTTTTAAGTACGAGAATTGGCCTTCTAGTCTACGACGCAGGAATATCTAGAGAACTCGGAGATAAATCTAGCAAAGACTTATATTTCCGAGAAATTACTTGGCTACAGTAGGATAGGTGTTGACTACCTACAGCGATTAGCTAATAGCCGTTTGAGTATTAGAGAATTTAAGTAAATCTGCAGCGGTGGTGTTAAGAATTACAGAAACAAAGGTCAAACTAACATTGCTGTAATTCGCCAGTAACTACCTCCAAAAAACTATGAGGAATAGCAATGAAAGCGTCAAAAAATCTGAGGGCCAGTGCCACAGGTCACACACAAAAATAGCGCTGTAAAACACAATTCCACCTACATACACGAAAAACTGTGTCTCTTATAATATACACCATCAATGCTAATAACTATTGCGAAATTACACTGTGTCGCTGTGTGTTCGTTGTTGGAAAGTGAGTGTGCGGTCGATTGGAATGGTGCCGATGAGCGGGAGTGAGTCGCGCAGTATTTATAGTGGAGTGACCAACGATGAGGTGTGGGATAAGTGAGGAGAGATTTGCGGGTATTAGAAACATAACACAACATAACATCACGCTTTGTTTCCTCGTAGTACGCCAGTTATTTTAAAGTCCCATGTAATAGGGGGCGACCCTATTGCCATCAATCCGGCACACATCCATTCTCCGGACTGCTACTGAGAAATTCCAGATGGAAAAACCCTATTAACCCAAGGACCTTATGGTCAGCAATAGCTCTTGTGACCATTAGACCAACGAAGCAGTCTCTATCAATGAGACTGTTATTAGACAGTCATCCGCTAGAGAGATACGACTAAATATAACAAAGAGCGGCTGCCATCTGACGTCGTCAGATAGCGTCAGACCGACGAGGACAAACCTACTAATATTCTAAGGTTCAGACCAGTTGCCAAACTTTCAGGCTTTTGACTGAGACAGGCGCAGCCTGTCCTCGCTGATCGAAGACCCCCGCAAGGCTGTTAATGTTGCTTTAGAAATAGTGCTTTTGTCATTTACATGGCAGCGACTGGGGCACTTGAAGATCAATGAACCGCGCTTGATAGAAAATATTCTTCAAGCAACTCAACAAACAGATTGTGAAACTCGGACTGTGGCGGTTGAAATCCAGACTAGGTAGTTTAAGCACACCATGAGTTCCTTTTTTTAAAGATAAGAAATTTACCAGTTTTACGAAACCGCCCAGATGTGCTAAAAACCAATACAATTAGGTACATTTCGAAGAAACCAGGACAGAAAAAAAATGAAAAAAAATTATGACAAAATGCGGGTGTAATATAGTTAGGTACATATCACTGCCTACTCTACTATCTTTGTAGATTACAGGCGTGATGTATGTTTGTGTAAACCCGCACGGATAGTTGCCCTCAACAACGAACGCACAAAACCTCGTGCAGACTGGCGCCACGTAACTCTAACAATACAATTTCTAAGAAAACTTCATGGTATATGAGGCTTACAGTGGATACATTCTATCTTTATCTCGCTTCCTGTTATGACTTACTACATTAATTTGGAAGGACAATAAAGTTTGAAGCACAGATTTCGCTATGAATAATCATAGTTAAAATTAGCTTAGTATTAATTATAATTGTGTCTGTAGAACGTTTGAGAATATTTACAAAAAGATAGTCTGTGTTCTCACAATCGTAAAAGATTAGTTACGTTTGTAAAAAGATAAAAAATGAACAAAGCTTAGGGTTGAACACTTTCTCAGAACTCAACCAATGGGAGATAAGAATTATTTCCCACGGGGAATTCCTAATAGACCAACGCCTTATATACTACCTGGGTTTACGAAGTAAAGTATTCTTTTCTACGGGTCGTGTTTTTTTTTTAATTTATAAATTTAAAAAAATACTTAAACTTCCTTTGCTATACCATATATATTTTTTTAACCACTACGTGAAGCTCTTGGCCTAAATCTCACCTAATGGTAAGAGATGAGCAGGCCAAAGGTGGAAGCGAGCTTGACCCGGAACCCTCACCCACAGAGGAACTGGCTATCTTAACTCTAACTGCCGAAACACAACAATTCTGCTAACATTGTTGTTATGGCGGCAGACTTAGTTAAGATGGTAGCAGCTAGCCAGGCGGACTCAGAACAAGCCCTACCACAAACCAAACCGGGCAGAAAATTTTGCCCCCACTGAGGCGGTCAAAACTATTTGTAAAAATAACATAGTTTTTATTTCACTTCCCGCATCTTTCTCTATAGCTTCTCTTTTTTCTGTTTAGCAGTGATAGCCTTGTGGTGTGACCGTCGGGCGTCGGGCTGCCAAGAAATAGGTCTCGAGTTCGAACCCAAGGCACGCACCTCTGACTTTTCGGATTCATGTGCGTATTGTATAATTATCACTTGCTTCAAAAACGGTGAAGGAAAACATCGTGAGGAAACGGCATGCCTGAGCACTTCTCGACGCCATGTGAAGCCAAGTCATAGGCCCATGGGCGGCATAAAAAACTGCCACAACCACATAGTCAATATTCTAGTTCACTAGTTAGCCATATTTCATATTTCCATACAGTAATATTGCCAAATTAATCAAAACAGCGATATATTTGACATCTATTTGCGACGTTGCCCACTTTCCGAATGCACCCTCTTAAGTGCGAATTTCACCAATGAAACTGAACGCGATCAGCACATCTAAATCGAGTTCAATATTCCAAGTAAAATAATGAGACTGACAGTTCTTAAAACTGGTGTAAGTGCGGATCGCGTTCAGTTTTTATTGGTGAAATTCGCTCTTAGACGTACAAGTGACATTCAACCAAAGGTGGTAAAGCAATTACGAGTTCAACTACACAACGTACAGTACTTCAGTAAAATAAAACGATTATTAGAGGAATAACCTTTATATTCATTTCTTTCATAGTTTCACTCTTAACTATGCGCTTAAGGCTATGTTACACGGTGTGCATTCTACATCCCTCTTTGTTCAACAAACACCAGGTTTTAAGTGAAAAACAACAGTGTAATGTCAAAAATACATGGCAGTTTCTTAATATTACTAGAATTCACAAAATTCTTATGTAAAATTGCGAGGACATTGTTTTTACAACAATTATGACAAGATTTTTATCCTATTAAGGGTAGATTCCACCAAACAGGAATAAACTTTATCCGCGGAATAAGATTTACTTCTGCCAGTTTTCGTATGGAGAAACAGTCAAAATTTAAAAAAAAATCGGAAGAGAAGGCTTATTCTGCGGATAAAATTTATTCCTGTTTGGTCGAATCCGACCTTAGTTGTCAAACTGAATAAACTATTATTTTGTTAATTAATATTAAATGTCATTATTCGTGCATGCAGCGTTTCAACTTGCCTTTTTTTTAAACCATTTTGTATTTTGAATTCGGAACGCGTAATACGCTCTTACGCAAATACAGTAGCTACCAAAAAAATATGACCGATTTTCAACACCAATGGTCCAGTAAAAATATCACTTCTCATCATGAAACTTTTATACAGGCAAGCAGAAAATTCGCCTTTCAATCAATACTAACGCTTAATATTAGCTAAGATGCCACCAATCTTGTTCTAACGTGGCAGACCTTATGCTAATCACAATACCTTCTAAAATCGCTTGTAGTTACTCAAAATCATTCCAACGGGATATAGGACCACAACGATGTCGCCGAAACAACGTTCAATCAACTTGTTTTAAACAAGAATACGATGCAATTATTTACAAAAGCCATAGTTTATTAATGTTCTTACGAACAACAAACATTAGTCTTCAAACTTTGGATAACTTCGGTATATCTCCAATAACTGTTAGTCAATGGTTCACAGTATAATAATTGTACGGGAGAGGTCAAACATTACGGCTCTCGATAACTGTCCTATGTAGAATTTGACAAATATCTTTAGTATTTCAAAACTTTAACATCTTTTAAAAAACTTACCACGTATTAATATCATCTAAAACCCTTTGTATCCTTTTCATCACTATAAAGAGGTATTTTTGATACACGATTTTTGTGAGAAGCTTCTAAGAGAATTTTTTAATGAATATAGTTTATACCAAGTACCGTCTCGCGATTTGTTTGCTTTATAATTTGGGAGCGCGACCACGCTTCACATTATAGTAAAAATATTCTCAATAAATTGTACTATTTACAAAACTTGCATAATCCGAATCTTTACAAAGACATTGGTAACAATATGAATAATTGTAAATTGTAAAATTCCGACGCATAAACTAAACCGTTATAAGCAATAACAAAAATAATATAATATTTTGTGATGATCACTCATTATCAAAATAAAAAATTGAACAATTATAAAAACTGATTATTTTATGTAAAAAAGAAAACTGCAAGCATAATATTTTCTCTGTTAGAGTTAAAATAATAAACACTATATTAGTTTATCATCGAACATTTCGATCGTATTCATCTTAATAAAAAAATAATTATGATAAAAAAATCGAAAACACTAACGTTCACTAACAGTAACTGTATAAAATCATTCAACACAAGATAATTATTAATCTGCCAAGTAATAATAATTAAAGCAAATCTTAAGCAAACGACAAAAAATCTCATATACTTTTTCAAAACACCATTACTAACCTTATATATCTATAACCACTTACGTTTTTTCGTACACAAAATATGTCATTTTATTCTTAACTTACATCTAGTGTAGACATTCACCGAAAATAATAAAGTCACACTTTTTCGTGAGAACTTGACATAAGCCGACTTCGAGTGCGCGCACGCATACTATACACGTTTTGTTAGCACATCACAGATCATCTTAAGACTTAGCGAAATTGCATGAACTTTTGTAATTTTAGAACTAAATAAATAACGAAATAGGGACCTCACACGCATTAAACACACACACACTAAGATTAATGTAGGCATGTATAGTGTATGTGTGGCTTTATAAAAGTGTCCATGCAATTCCTCTAATGAGGCACACTTCACGCTAACAAAAATACAGCCTTTCCCTCAGCACGCCTCGGCCCTCGCGCCTAAACGTTACAAATATCATAAATTACACTAAATCTAACTTATAACAACGCGATAGCTTATCTTCATCGAAAGCTAATTCCCATTTGGCTTCTTTCAAGTTGAACCATATTTATGTCTTGTTTTATATCATCTACACTAGGATTTATTATAAAAAAAATGCCTTAATTTGGTATAGCTGTTACTAAAATTCGTTTGTTTTATAATTTATACAAATAATCACGAACTCATTTCATTTCTGTTGAGCAATGACAATGTTTGTATTCGTCGTTCATATTCTTTTTATAAATACTAATATCTTACATTATTATATCTTCATTTAGGATTTGTGAAAAATATTTTACTGAGATCCCTTTTATGTTCTTTAGTTTGTTTCATCTCAATACTGTAACATACATATCTATAATATTTAACTTATTTACTGCAACTACTTATATTTTAGTATAAATAGATACAAGACATAAATTATAAGTTCACCTCTTTATAACGAGCGATGCACATCCACGACTGGTGCAAACATGTTTCTAAAACCAACAATTTCTTTACCCAACCAAATGAACTAAACAATTATAGTGCCGGAAGACGAACAACAAATAAATTTGGAAGACGTAGGCCAAATACGTAATTTTGTGATCACAATTTTTGATTAAAAATAATGACTTAAATAAATGCTATTCATATGGCATCTTACTCTTTTAGAATGAAAAGTATGGCATACCACTTATGCTAGAACAACATAAAGTTACAACACATTTAGGGTAGAGTTCCAACAACGATATATAACTACCATCTCCGCTGCAGCAGTGGCACACAAGTAGTATGACACACGCTCACTCCCGCACGTTTCACTCGATACAATCACATCACTATTTATCGCCACTCTATCGACTAAGTCGTCCTTGTCTCGCACTAGTGTGGGGGTCGCTAGGGATGCGACACGCGCGGTCGCTCGAAGGCCTCAAAAGAAGCCGATCAACTCCTACTCGATGGTGCTCCGAGGACCGTCGATTGGCATCGTGTGCAGGACCTCGTCGAGAAGCTGCAGGGCTCTGAGGATAATGTGGAAATTTGGTTAACACAAGATTTTACAGAAAATTCTCTAGTATTTAGAATATACCAATTCAAAATCTACCTTGTAACTTGTCACAAGACAAGGCAAATGCCTTTTGTCCAGCCGACATCATTGGAATTTAACTAGTCCTTCATAAAATTTATTTTCATTTAACGTTACTCGGAAGATTCCACTGAAAGGATCCTTGGTATCTTAACAATATCCCAAAAAATCAGTACAGTGCAATTTTCTGCAACCTAACACACTATCATCTGAAAATCTTCAGCCCTGCGCTCCTCGAAGCCACATTGTTATATTAAACCAGCTTTATTGCTCAGCCAGTTGAGTCTTTCACACTCCTATGAAAAGAGCGCATATGAAAAGTCTGGTTTTATATTAATAATAATACCAGCCTGTAACTCTCCCACTGTAGCGGAAACTAGCAAAGGCATCTTCACATACAGATGCTTTTAAACTAGAAATAAGAAAACCATAAGAACTCCTCACCTATGCAGATGCACCTCAACCCAGCAAGGCGTCTCTTTAATCGAAGTCCTAGGATAGTCGGGACCCCATCCTTTAACAAAGGACAGTCGCACGATGCACAGCCGCCTCAGGTCATCGACTCCGATTCCCGCAGCTGCCGATAAACCTGCGCGATTTAGATACTTCAGACACACATGGACTGGTCATGGTTATTATACTTCGGGTATTATCTAGATGTCCCCGAATTTCTGCAGAGATATTAATAATTTTCCGATTTTCGATTTGTTTGACTGCGTCGTAGTATTGTGTTTACAAAGCAAGTTTATTCAAAATAAGAAATACATAATCCTAACTGTATATTGCGAAAGTGAGTTTGCGCTTTCACGCTAAAACGGCTTAACAGATTTGGATGAAATTTGGCACTTGAGTAGACCATGAACTGGGTTAGGACTGATCCTGATATTCCCATGGGATCGAGGCTAATTCGGTTGAAACTGCGGGGCGCAGCTAGTATTATTTATTATTTTAAAAATCACTGCTGGTTAAACTCTCAATGTATATTTTAAAGTAACACACAACACAGTATTTTAAGTTACGAAACACCTAATAATGATAATTTATTTACCACTTACTCATTTTATACCATAAAACTCCCTCTAAACGAACCTCGGCAATCGAATCCAATAGCGAATCGAACGTTTCTGAGTAAGTTGAGTAACTGTGCTGGTTATTTAAATTTTATTTACTTTCGACTTTATTTTAACTTCCGCAAGGCTCAAATGCCGTTCACTTGCACCTCGGGTGACCTATAGAAAGCCGCAATCGACGGACCCACCTTCTGGGCTCAAACAATATGAAAACAACTAAGAAGAGTACCATCGGCACGATAAGAAGATGAAGAAGACTCAATTTTGTTTTATCAGTGAGATCTGTTTATGTTTCTTTGGCCAGATCTTATTTGTAAATTGGAATAATTTTAAAGTACAGCATGTGGGTTGCAACCCTTTAGTTAGAGGTAAATTAGGAGTAGGGTTGGCTTCAAAGTGAATACCTCGTCAACTGTAGTCGCGTATGTTTTGATGGTCTAAAAAATGTAAATACTGACGTTTTTTATGAAAACGAGTGGTTTCGTGAAAAGGGACGGAACTGTGTAACAGGAAGTCGGAGAAGCGCGCGCTATTTGATTTGACCAATGATCGCGCGCGGTGCTAGAGTTGGCCGTCCGGTGGTGCCGACCTATTTTCCGACAGGTTGGTACTGTCGCCCAATAGTGTGTGCGTGTGTGTGTGTGACGAAAATGTCAGATGTTACACATTATATGCGACTAAGTCTAGCTAAAATGAGCTAAGTAACAAACTACGATCTACGGGTGATACTACAACGGGCGGGCGCCCAAATTCTTGACCGCTCTGAACTAAGTACTGAGTAAAAGTTAGCGTACATACTGGTTTTTCGGTCATCATCGATCGATTCACGAATGCTATGCAATCCAAATAGCTAAGACACTTAGGGCCAATTGTCAAGCGCGCGTAAACGAGTACCAAAGTTGTCAACATAGCTTACAGAGTAAGCAAGCTGGCAATGGACCGGTCATATTAACTGTAAAACCAATGACTTTTTAGGTAGACGTGTTCTTGAGTGGAGACCGCGAATCGGCAAACGTAAGGAAGGTCGCCCTCAGGCTAGGTGGAGCGAGATGAGAGCACCTAGATGAGAGTTGCCGAGAATTGAGCTGAATGGCGTGCAATAGGAGAGGCCTAAGTCCAGCAGGGGACTGCTGTAAGCTGATGATGATGATGGCGTTAACTGCTGCGATTGCAATCGCGATCGTTTACCAGCGCTGGACAATTTATCACATTAATTTTTGTGCAGGAAACTAGCCCTTATTTGAGTTGTCGAAGTGAAGTGAAATTAGAAGGAACCGTTCGAATTTTCAGTTTCAATTAATGTTGACTTAAAATTTAGTTTTAGCTCAGGTAGGCACGGGCGATATTTTCGGCGGCGATATTTTGTCACGCACTCGACTTTCAACGCTCTGCTCAGTGCTAAGAGTTGAAAATCCAATAGTGCTACTTCGACACGCTGAGATGCAATCCGTTGGATTCTCAATGCTCGGATTAGTGCGCGATATAATCCCGTCGCGATATATTTACGTCCATGCGAACGTGGGTTGAACTAATTGACGCCCTCGGCTCGGTCTAGATCAGTCCTATGCTTATTCCAATACCAAAGTTCGCCTACAGGACTATTGTTCAGAGCGGTGTTGTCGTCCGTGAGCCGCGCTACGTACACTTGTTCATAGTAGGATGTTGCGGCTGTATGTGTCCGGCGACGGCCGCGGCCTGCGCGGCGGCGGCGGCCTGCGCGGACGCGGCCTGGCTCTGCATCTGCCGGTGACACTGGCGCAGGTCGAACACCTGCGGGACGGGCTGCTCGGTTACACATCTACGTTTAATACATACTATTGTACGATAGTACCGTCCTAATGAAAGCATCAATAAAAGCACGCTGTTGCATTTTCAACTGTCGGCGCTTAACAGAGGGTTGATAATCCAACAGCGTGCTTTGAAGCATTCATTTAGATGAAGCCTGATGCTAATGAAAACAGGCATAAGTCAATGTTTCTGTAAGTCTCTGCCTATCCTTGTAGGAAGAAATTATGATATTATTATTTTTATTACATAATGGACCTGCTGATTGACCTCGATCTCGCCTGATGGAAAACGATGAATGAGGTCTATGATAGAACGAGCAAGCCCAGAAGATTACTATCCTGTTCACTCTTACTTTGAAGGCAAACGGATTATATAAGGTGACTGGTAATTAG
This sequence comes from Eupsilia transversa, assembly GCA_914767815.1. NCBI lineage: Eukaryota > Metazoa > Arthropoda > Insecta > Lepidoptera > Noctuidae > Eupsilia > Eupsilia transversa. The sequence continues at coordinate 4,712,947 of OU611893.1, read as the reverse complement.
TGATCGATATTTAAACATGTGATTTTACTCATACGATTCTCCTAATTATAATTATTTACGATACTTTCATTAAACCCGCGAGTGGTTCGAAAAATAGAGTCACGTTTGAATGTGAATGAGCATTTGCTAAACGGATTTACATTCCGAGCGAAATTAGTAAACAAAACGCTTTTTACAAAAGAAAAAAAATAACTGACTTCCAAGAAAACACTACAAACTGAAAAATAACTTTAATTTCGGAAGTCGATGTCTTTGGTTTTGATTTTTATTTTTTTGCCGCCAACCTTTTTCGACAACCTTTTTTTGTAAAAAGTTTTTATTTTTATTTTGCACTTTTTAGTTGTGGTATCTATCCCACTCATATTCGAATACCACGACCTGCTATGTAAATAACAGTACGTAATATTGAAGCTAACTCTACGCTACGAACATAAAAACCTCCTCCTTTTTGGAAGTCAGTTAAAAATGTACGAATATAGTTGAAGTAAAACCATTATCATATTATAATGTTTCAAATACGTTGGGTTCCCCTTATTGTGAGTGCTGTTAATTGTAATAAAATTGTCGCAGAACTGTTATGAATCATAGAACCTGGCACTATATTTTCTGTCACATAAATAAAGGCGTTTTATAACATTACCTTGATGCAGGCGGAGGGATATATCTTATGCACGGCGTCGCCGGGCGCTCGTCCAGCCTCTCGGTCCAGGTAGTACGACTGTACGAAGACGGAGTGGTCTGACAGACAACGCAGCCAGACGTCGCCTTCGCCGCGGAGGTCTAGTTGCACGCCTTTGCCGATGTGTAGTCTGGAAGAAGAAACGTATCGATATGAAGAGTATCCGACGCAACCTGCTATCTAATTGCGTAAAACGTTTTTGTAAAGCATTCCGACTAATCTGTTTCATTTTGACAGTTCAACAACATTCATTGCGTTATTTACGTTGTTGAGTAGATTTTTTTTTCGAACTTATGAAGCAATAGATTAGCAATCTGTTTCAAACCGATCCAGATTGTGATTGATCGTGTATTATGCAATTAGGGTGCTGGGCAACCAGCCTCACTACCTTACTGACTGATATTTTTGCAAAAGATTCTCGTATAAAATAGACTCGACTATAATATAGGGTTAAATTAAATTAGCTAGCGAAACTCCGCAGATGTCAAGGGACACAGCAAAAAAAATTTACGCTACTTAATTTTACTGACATAATATAGGGTGAAAGAAGACCTGATGAATGATACATTATATTGACTTTGAAATAGTGATGATGATATTAAAGCTTACCTCGCGCGCTCACTTTGCTCTGTCCTATGGACGTTACTGAGGGCTCCCAAACAGAATCGGTTGCCACCTGAAGGATCCACATAGCCATCCACCTGACAAAAAATATTTAAACTTTTATGGAACTAACAAACATACATACATAAAGGTTTCATCACTAAGCAGTATTTTGCAGTAGCCTAGTAATTTTAAATGTACAGAGTATTTTTCTTCCAAATCAATATCGGATTATAACCAACTAGCTGTTTTTTTTATATTAGCCTACACTGTCCCACTGCTGAGCATAGGCCTCCCCCAAATCCTTCCAAGAATCCATTCCGTTTCCATCGCATTTATTATATTAAGATTGCGAATCGGAAAGCGTATCTCGATACCGAGACTCCTCCGTGCTTCGGAAAGCACGTTAAGAGGGTGCATCCTAAAAGTTGGCAACGTCGTAAATAGCTGTCAAATATTTACCTGTTTCGATTAATTTGGAAATAATACTGTATGGAAATAAGAAATGTGGCTAACCAATTGACTAGAATATTAATAATGAATTGCAATTATAACATTGAATTTGATGTTGTACCCGTTTTAGGTGAAAAAAAGGCATTTGGAAAGTTACCAAATACTTTTTTTACATCTAAAACTAACTATTCGGTGTTACGATATTAATTATTGCATTTCATAATCAATATTCTAGTTCGCTAGTTAGCCACATTTTTTATTTCCATACAGAAATATTATCAAATTAATCAAAACAGCGAAATATTTGACATCTATTTGCGACGTTGCCAACTTTCAGAATAAACCCTCTTAAGCCGTTCGTCCCGGCTGTCATTCGTGGATCTTTGACAGTCGTTACGAGTCGTCAGAAGCCCGAAAGTCTGACAACCAGTCTTACCAAGGGGTATCGTATTACCCAGTTACTGGGTTGTGGAGGTCGGATAGGCAGTCCCTCCATGTAAAATACTGGTATTCAGCTGCATCCGGTTAGACTGGAAGCCGACCCCAACATGATGCTAGGCAGAGAGTATCGGAAAGCGTATCGTGCGAAGCCCTACCGCTAGAATAGATGGACCGACGAACTTAAAAACGGAGGACCAGGCGGTGTGGTGGAAATTGGAATAGGCATACGCTGAAATGACTGTATATGATTGAAAACAATAATCTTAACTAGTCGATATCATACTCACGGTAACGTTGGGTCGACTGGAGGGCACCTTGAACGTCTCCCCGACCTGCGTGTCCAGTTCAAAGTAGGCTACCGAGCACCAGTACTCGGGCGCCGGCTGGCTTGAGAGGAGGCCGCCTGGGTTGCCGTTATCTGGAACAGATGAGTCTACTCTTTACTTTCAATAAGCTTTCCTTATAATGAAATCTTGACTCGAGTAGCGTAAGTTTTTGCCTATCGTGGCTATAGTCGAATGCTTAAAAAGTTTGTGCACAAAAGAATTTTCAAAATCAGTCCACAATTAACTAAAATATAGATGAAAATACAAAAAAAAAAATACAGGCGTAAAATATTATACTACATATTGCATCATCCTAGCACATTTTTTAACGCACTCGCTGTTCTTTTTCGTCTTGCGGTCCGGAGTCGCGACTGTGGTGAGGCGAATGGGTGATATTCTTTCAATTGATTTAGGGCCGGTTTTTCAATCGCCAGTTAACTTTAATCTAACGAATCAGTTTGTCATTTTGACAGTTTTTGTATGGACAATCTGGCAAAACGTCACATCATATTCTTCAGGTCACATCTAATTATTGAAAAATCGGCCCTTACATAGATACACATATCCTCCGGCGCCGGTGGAGTCCCGACGTTATGTACAGGGAGCCTAAGGATGATATCAATTGGCATGTGTACTATATGCTGTTCAACTTACAGTAATGATGATGTGGAGGTGCGTCCAGAGGTACAGGTGGAGCGGCGGGTGGAGGCGCCAGGCTCTGTGTGTATGTTAGTGTGTTGTTGCCAGTCCAAGTGCCTAGAGTAGAAAACAATGACTTATGTTATTATTATTCAGACTTGCGCAAATATCATTTTGTTCATTCGGTTCGTTATGGAAAATGTATGAATCGTCCCAACTGAAGGAACAGAGAGAAGAACATATCGAATGTTTCTTCTGTTCCTTTCCTTCCTTCCTTTCAGTTATCCCAGAGTTTACATTTTGTACCCACGATCTATCAAAAAAAGGCTTTGTTAAAAAAACTGCTTTCTGATTCTGCTTCGCGTATTCACTAAGTGCTGATTCGACCAAACAGGAATAAATTTTATCCGCGGAATAAGATTTACTTCTGACAGTTTTCGTATGGATAAACTGTCAAAAATCCAAAATTTATTCGGAAGAGAAGGCCAAAATTTATTCGGAAGAGAAGGATAAAATTTATTCCTGTTTGGTCCAATGCTCTTAAAGAGAGAGATATAAAACACATTAAGTTTCGAACCGAACCGAAAAGAGATGCCTGCAGGCGACCTGCAGGCGGCTCGCCCCTAAGATGGTTTGAATTGACAAAAGAACTTTAATTACTGCAAAAAAAAGCTGACCTATTTTTATAATCTTAGTTAATTTTATTCAAAATAAAAATATACCTTGTTGCTGCTGATGCTGCGTGCGATGTGGCAAGGGGCTGGGTTGAGGAGCAGGACTACCATCAGTCGTGAATCCGTTCTGTTGGGAACCTTCGCCGGAACCGGGCGATACAGTGCCGGCTGCGTGGGTACCTGATGATACAAATATTTTTTTAAACGCTGTAGAAGATGAAGAAGTTCCTACACCTTAAAGCTCAGTTTCCTTTGAGTTGAAGATAGTCGTTCTATTACATACCATATTGGCATATTTTACGGTGCATTTTTTATTGTAAAAAATTACAATAAATGATCGTCACTGAAAACTATCTAGGAATGGTACCGTATATGGAGGACAAATCGTGTTTTGTTTCTTTAAAGGCTCGTACACACTGGCGCGATATCGCAGTCACGACAAGGGTAACGCTGCCTGTCGCGCCCGTGATATAGCGCCAGTGTGTACGTTAAACGAAGTTCGAAACATATCGTAAGTAACTTTATTTATTTAATTATTGAACACATCATTGTACACCACAAAAACAATCAGTCTGAAATTAATAGATTGTCTGCATTTATAACGAAACCACTATAAATGATAGAATTATTTTTTACCGGAAAATTTGATAAAAATTTAAGTAAACTTACTAGACAAAGTTTGCGTAAGCTGAGGAGAATCATTGGAAGTTTGATCCGAAGTGAAGAAGGTGGTGGTTGAGCCATCAATGAGCGGAGTTGTGGCGCCCGGAGACATAGTCACTGGCATGGCAGCTAGAACACACGTAGCGGTCATTGAACAGTCATAAATAATAACTTTAAAAGAGCCTTTGTTAACTTACGACGTCCCAAAAACAAATACAAGCAGCGGTCGTTAATTAGACATAAATTTTAACTTTTCAAGAGCCTTGATTAAGTAAGAATGTCCAATAATAATAACCAAAAAAACAAACGTGAATCAAAATGAAAATACAGTGCAAATTAAAAGAATTAAGCTTACAATGGTTCATTCGTTTAGGCAGCCACATAGCGCGAGCGTCCATCGTATCGGGTGGTTCAAGTTTAGGAGCCACTGCGCGTTGTTGGGCCATAGCCATCTGTTGCGGGCTGGGTAGCGACATCGGCCTGTTCATTGAAGGCATTTGAGGTGTGGCAGGCGACATTGTAGGGGCAGCTGCGAGGCGAGGAGAAGACATCTGTCCTTGGCCCATTCCTCCTCCTAGCGGCGACTGGGCTCCGACCATTTGTGGCCCCGCCATGGGCCCCGGGTGTGGCCCACACATTTGCGGCGCGGGGGCCGCGTGGCCCATGGGCGGCGCGAGCGGCGCGTGTGGCGGCGCGGGTGCCCGGAGCGGCGTGCGCGGCGCGTGCGTCGGCGAAAACATGTTCGGAACGCCTTCAGGCGCTAGTAACCACATAACGCAAAATAATATTTAGCATGCAGCAAAAAATAAAAGTTACACAGATACTAATGGAATTAACACTTTGTATGATATAGGCTGGATGAAGATACTTATGACCTTAAACATGAGATGACATAGATCCTTTAATAAATTCTTTTTCGCCTACTAAAAATAATGAGTTTACCAAATCAACCCATTCTCTTCATATCAGCGTTCCTTCCAGGCTATGCCATACAAAAGTGTGTTCTTCCTTCAACTTCACAACAGATAAACTTCAACATGTACTCCACTTACTTTGTCCCTGATTAATAATGATATTCGTCGTCTGGAACTGCTGATGGTGATGCGGCATCGGCGTATGATGATGCCTCGGACTGGTCGCATGGTGCTGAATGGTGACCATCTCCCCAGTGTCCATGTCCATGCCGTTTCCACTCAGGCCGGCCGTATATTCGTCCTTTACTAATCTACTGGGGCCCGATTGTAGGGTGAGACCTGATAAATCTGAAAATGTTTTCTTCATTGGAACACATAAACACACGTACACTGTATTACTGACAGGCGAAATCGACTTTTATGGAAGGAAGTCTTGAAGCAACTGAAATGAACTATGAAAGTTTAAACAAAGTTTAGGTTTTTAAAATAATAATAATAGCAATATAGTTATTACTGTAGTAGGGGTCTGTCTAGACAGACTATTATCTAGCCAAGTATAAAACCAGTTTAACACACAATAGACGTAACTAATAGAAGCATTATTACTAATACTGACCGATTCCTGGGGAGACAACCCTCTCATAATGGTAGGGGTTCACACAGACTGAGTCACATTTAAGGTCGAAAGCAAACTGGCAGAACTTGACGTGTTTTAATTCATTTTTGTGTAAGTCTGGCCACCGCCATATCCGCGCATAGATTACGTGTGGGAAACCTTTTCGACCGGCCACCTGAAACAATAGTTTACTAGTAAAGCTGGGGCCAAGGTTAGCTGAAAATGAGGATGAAGATGGTGCATTTTGGTATACAGTTCTTTAGACAAGTTAAGCGGTAGCCTGTCTGCAGGAATCATCTATACTAATATAATAAAGATGAAGAGTTAGTTTGTTTGAAGGTGCTAATCTCAGGACCAACCCCGGCCAGTGTAGCTTAACCTGATGGATCGACCCGTGCAGATGTTATTACTTAGCCACAAGCTCTTCAACTTTATATAAAATGTGCATCCAAATATCTTATCACTGATCTGACTCATGGTTTAAGTTATTTTATTTCATATACAAATATAATATTTTCAAAATTCAAGTTATTAAAGTCAATTAAAACTACAATGTATATAGTACATTTCCAAGTTCATAAAATATTGACTATTTCCACCTTACTAACTTTTATTTGTCTAAAACTGGTACCACTGGTACTGGTAAGTCCAAGTAGCAGAGGAGCAAACTGCCTTTACCTTAATAAAGCTTTCAAACATCCACTTCTGACTATGGATTTTAACTCCCTCTCACCCTTCCACAATACCTTTCTCATTAAACCACAAAAGTAGATTAAGATTGATAAAAGAACAAGGTTGCCAAACATTAACTTTCAGTATTGTAAGGAAATTGTATCCCTTTCTAATGTGTAAAAAAAAAAAAAAAGCCATTGTGTCTCACGTGGATCCACGTTCTGGCATACTAAGGATTAATCAATACTATATTTATATTTGGTTAAGAAAATACCTGTAATCTGCCATCAAGGGTCCTCTGTATCGTAACACATTTACTTGGATGAGCTCCATTGGTAGTTATTGCCGTTATGAGAGAGTCTAACTCATCTCGCTTCTCTTTCAGTTTCTTCACGAGGGACTCAATGGCACGCTTGGAAAAGCCCTCACTCTCTCCTCCCTGTCTATGGCACATCAGCGAGTGCACGATGCTCAGGCATGCATCCGCCGACGTTGGCGCCGTGGTATTCATGACTGAGGATACAATATACAGAATTGTAGGTTACAAATACAGCAATTTGAAGATATATTGCTAATAGAATGCTCAAATCGACGAAATTAAATGGAGTTTTACTTTATTTTGTAGGCTAAAATTAAATAGAATGCTGCAATACTATAAATTAAATAATAAGACAAAGTGATCAGCACATAATTAATTTTAAATCAGAATACTGAAGTACAAAAGCTAAATAAAAGAGAACGTCAATATTGTGTAACATATTTGTTAAACTTTAAGTTGGGCTGTCCGAGATACGGCTAGGAACATAATTTATATCAGAAATTCACAAAAATAAGTCATAATAAAACTGAAAATAAAAGGAATTATTCACATAACGAAATGATCTCTTCTAGGATATCTAGGAGCTAGGAAATTACCTGATTGATGCACCAGATTTGCTTTAAATATTTATAAATGAAAGCATTTAATCACTTTGGTTTTATTCACTAAAGTAATGAGTAAATTACGGAAATTAATTTCTTTTATTGTGAGACGATACCAAAACAGAATGCGACATTTTGGCGGTCCATAGACAGATAGATAGAGTAAAGCACAGACCAAGCGACTAGCGAGTAAAAAATGTAGCAAACGGCCTTACAGCCATTTCATAAAATCATTTTTGTAGTACCAAACCTTTTTGCTTCAGTAAACCATAGCATTAATTAATTAATTTGGGAGAAAACTGTCATCGATTACCTTGGGGATCGATCAGGGCCATTTTTTCGGCTGGTTAGAGTCTTCAACATGCATACAGTGTGCTCTAGAAAGTAAAACCATGAGCCGTGGGCATGTTTAAAAGTGAGTGTAAAACTCATCATCTCATGTGTTGCATGGTGGACTTGTGTTTAAGAGCAAATTAGGCACATTGATTATACACTAGATAGCAGATAGCACTTACTGTGGGGCGCTGTGCTCCCACCAAAGATCTATTTTTCACCGACTCGGTGACACCGAGATCGGGGTCCAAACAGCACATTGATACATGACTGTTAATGATAGTCTACAAATTGTCCAACAAAACAAACTCATTGAGTCAGTTGTGTTCTCGTTTTTCACTAAATATAATATTGTAACAAAAACATAATTATATCGCTTTTTTGTAAAACATGACAACAATACAAACATGTTGAAACGAAACGCAAAAATATCTGTCGAGTTGGGTGATGACAGCGAGTTTTGACAAATTCTCGTTTTTAATTTCTTCAAAAAAGTCAAAACGAGTTAAAATTTATGAGAATTAATGAAAATATCCACTATAATTAATTATCAGTTGCGACAGAATTGCTGTATCCATATGTTCGTTGTAAATTAATATTCGCGAATAAAGTGGGTGGATTCCGTTTGGACTAATAATCGTAGTGTTATTTGTGTCATGCCCGCAAAATCGACGAATTGTGCTGATGATGAAAAGCAGATGAAAAATGAAGGGTGTCGATAGTTTATCAGGCGACCGTGAAGGCATGACACACAAACCGATTATTACATGTAAGTTTTTAACACCTTATGTTTATGCAAATCTTTGATTATTGTTATGTGGATAAACAAATAATTTTTTATTGATGTTAGGCGCGGGAGACTGGAATCTGTTTTGCACCCTAGAGGCGCCCCTAGTGGCCGCCATACCCCAGGACTCATGTGAATGGAGACGGTCATACGGACGGGCCACCAAGTCTGTGTATTTGGAGGCTTCGTTCACCAAGTATAATAAAGATAGAGCGCAGCCGGAGTTGAACTTATTGAAGAAACCAATATTTCATATTTACTGGACAGACTGTGTGGTTTGTGTATTTTTTTTAAAGTAAAACTTCTATTCAACCCAAATCATATATTTTATAAATCATATATTTATTTTTGTGCAGTTCTTCTTGCCTTTTACCCAATCTATTATGTTAGTTCTTTAATTTGTATGATAAAAAATATTTCCTTAAATAATCTGCCTAGTAACAAGCTGCCCTTTGCTCAAATTTAACTATTCTATTATGTATACTGCAGTTTACTTGTAACTACATACCAAGCAAATAGTGAGACTAACTTTCCCATTTATAATATTAATGTCAGTTTCAACCATACCTGAATGGTCAACTAACAATAAAAAATTGATTCATGATAAGGTTTTTGTTGTGTTCTGCTGATAAGATTTACTTATTGGTTTTTTACTAAAGTTCATATTTGATAGCATTCTTTGCTTTAAAAAATTGTTGATAATAAATTTAATAATTAAAACATGTGGTGTGTTGTGTTTTTTATTTTGCAACATAATTATTGTAAAATAAATTTACTTGAGTAACTCACATAGTAATGTAATTCTTAATTTATTCCTAGCAAGCTGGATTGCTTTTCATTAGTATTCCTGGCAAAGTTTCAAACTTAGTTTCTAACAGAAAGCTTACAATTACATAGTAGTGGTCCAGAATTATGCAATGCACTCATTGTCATAAACTTAAATAATTCCTGATTTACCGCTTTCCTACTTCCCAATTACTTTTACTAGTACTTTTTTAAATATTTTATATACAGATATAAACAGTAACTACCATAGTAGTTACTAGGTACCACTGTAAAATATGCAAATTAAAATATTTTTAGGATGTAACTCATTAATTTTTTTGAATTTTTTATTTATATTTTGTAATGTTCCTATTCATTAACAGGACATAGAATATTACAAGACAACTCTAAGAGAAGATATAGAGGCATGGATGAAACAACTCGAAAAAAATGGTATTACAGACTGGATGATAGTATTAGTAGAAACTTATGACATACGAAAAACAAACAAATTATTACCGAGGACTACAGTGTTGGACAAAATCAAAGGTGATTTTGGCATAAAACAGACAGAGGATAGATTTATATCTGTTATAAATCCTATCAAATCTGAGGCAAGGAGTGCAGAGTCTTGGAGGGCGCTAGTAGCAAAGATTAGACATTTTGTCCTCGTGGCATACAATAAGGCTCTTATTAAATTTGAGGAGTATATGAGAGAACAGAGAGAGAAACGAAATGATCCGGATTGGGATTTTTGTAAATATTTTATTCTGCAGGTAAGGAATTCTATGTGAAATACATTTAAGGAAAGTGTGATTCTTGAAACCACAATTTAAAATTAATTGTTCAATAATATAATAGGCATTTATCATTTCCTGTGCAAAATGCCACTTTCTTTCACTACCATTTCATTTTAAAATGTTAGGAAAGATTGTTTTTTTCCTAAAATCTTTCTATGTTTCAGGAACAACTAGCATTTGTCCTAGAAATGCTAGGTTTGTATGACGAAGCGTTAGTCCAGTATGACGAATTAGATGCTCTGTTCTCCCAATTCGTGCTCAATTCTAATGTAACAGAGAGTCCAAAATGGCTTGAGACATTCAAACAACCTGTGACGTCTTGGCAGGCAGTGAGATTAACTGCCTTGGTTCCTCAAAATCTTCGAGAGCTGATTATTAAGAATAAAGCTTCCCTGTTGGATTTTAGAAGCTATTTGTTCCAACGTCAAAGTGCCATGTTACTACCTTCATCGAAACCTTGGGAGGTATGTGTGTTTTCAGTTTGTAATACCTATTTGTTTTACATCATTTTCCTTATTACCGTTTTATCAAGCTATTTTATTATTTTCCCACGGGAGTAAGGGAAAAACATGGATTATACGAGTTTTATGTGTAGGTACTCGTATTTTACTAATCCTGCACCACTGACTTTATGCAAAAGGAGTAGCTGCTGGCCCGGCTTCGCCCGCGTGGCGACTATTTCTTTTTCTAAAATAAAAGTATCCTTTGTTACTCCCTATAGAATCAGCTATTTGCCAGTGAAGATCTCGTCAAAATCGGTCGAGCCGTTTCGGAGATTAGCCATATCAAACAGTCAGAGACTATTTAAAAAAAAATTGTTTATTTTATATTTATAAATACTTTCATTATGCATTGTGTAAAAAGCCGTTATTTTGATATTACAAAAGCTGTTATGTTGACGGACACTTCAATTTTATTATTTTTATACCTACTGATTAGTCACATCCATTTTTATCAATAAAAACAATGCACTGTTAGTGTATTTAGTCCATATAATACTGGATTATATTAATGTGTGTCTAAACGAGATGTGTATAGGTATGTATAGGAGTTGCTTGTTTACTGGCGTATAATGCGCTGTTGGATTTTCAACTTTCGGCACTGAGCTGAACGTTGAAAAACCAACAGGTCGCTTTTATTTAGGCATTAATTTAGGTGTCAGTGAAAACGGGTAGGTATAAGCGTTTTAGTAACTAAAGCCTTTCACTTTCAAACACGTCGATAGTCATTTTAAACACGGAAAATAACATTAAAAAATATTTTTGCGTGATATCGGATTGATTTCTAATACAAACAGTAATTATTACTATCGTATCGTTTTTTAATTCAAATTGGAACAGCAAACAGCTACAATAAAAAACATAGAAACAAGAAATACATAAAAAATATAGACAATATTGCAGCCCACAACGCTGTCCACAGATTAGCTACAGGATACATAATAATGAAAATCATTATATCATTAGGTACACATTTTGCATAGTCCACGTCTGTCCTTATGTAATTTTACTAGATACCTTTCTGGAAACCGACTCTAACATATAGTTGGGAAAAGGCTAGGTAGATGACGATGATCTTTCTGGAGGCGGCTTCATGTACCATTCCAATCGATTTCAGACGCACGATGACCGCGTTCGGCCGATGAAAGTGCGGGCTATAGATCAATCAAAGAACACGCGATTATTTTCAAATTTCGAAATGGTGACTATTTCGAAATTTGTAAAGTCCTGACAGAAAGGCGGGCATTTTACTTTTTAATCTATTTTTCTTTAGTCGTCATTTAACTTGCCTATTTAAAAAAAAAAATACCCTTAAGTCTAGTCCGGCCGGGGGGCCAAAAAGCCGAACAAATCCGAACAGCGCGAGCTATAAAAGTTTGTTTACCTACCGCGTTTCTTAAGAAAGATTTCATAAATCGTCTACTTTTTAAAGCTATCACAGTATCCATGATACTAACATGCAACTTATATCTAACACTTCATGCGTAACATGAAATATAACCCGGTTGGACGTATCGTTGCCCACGCGCACCTGAATACTGTAATTATTAACACACGGCCGCTTATTCTAATTTATTAGATTTATCTATGCTAGTTTTACATTGCTTAATGATGCCTGTAGGCAATTAGTGGACATTATAGTAGCTGATGAAAATCAGCCCGTTTAAGTCTGCTGAACATGGGCCACCAATAACCACTTTGGTACAGTAGGCCGCACACCAGTGGTAACTAGAGTTGCCAACTTTTTGTACAAGAATTAAAGTATATTAAGTTTACCTTTTTAGTTCATGAGGAGCTCGTGGCTAAGTAATAACAGCCGCACGGGTCGATCCATCGGGTTAAGCTGCGCTTGCCGGGGTTGGTCCGTGGATGGGTGACCATCTTTACATACCGAGACTCCTCCGTGCATCGGAAAGCACGTTAAGCCGTTGGTCCCGGCTGTCATTCGTGGATCTTTGACAGTCGTTACGAGTCGTCAGAAGCCCGAAAGTCTGACAACCAGTCTTACCAAGGGGTATCGTATTACCCAGTTACTGGGTTGTGGAGGTCAGACAGGCAGTCGCTTCATGTAAAATACTGGTATTCAGCTGCATCCGGTTAGACTGGAAGCCGACCCCAACATGATTGGGAAAAGGCTAGGCAGATTGATTTTGACCTTTTTAGTTCATGATTACAAACAATTAATGATTACTTTCAAGCAAAACCTTTCTTCCATCAGCTATCTAATTGCGTAAAACGTTTTCGTAAACGATTCCGATGAATTTGTTTCATTTTGACAGTTCAACAACATTCATTGCGTTTGTTTTTGTATTTACGTTGTTGAGCAGATTTTTTTTTCCAACTTATGAAGCAATGGATTAGCAATTTGTTTCAAACCGATACAAATTGTGATAGATCGTGTATTACGCAATTAGGGTGCTGGTCTCCCCTCGATTCAGTAAACTCAAAAAAATAAAGACTCATAAAAGCAAATAGCTGGCCTATTTCAAGTTATGATATACAGTATACATGATGAATGTGCAAGCAATCAAACGCGAGCACTGAAGATAATTACGAAGCAATTACTGTCCAATAAAGTGTTGCAATCGTGAATTATTTATAATGTCGAATGTATGTTCCGAATTGTTCGTGGAGTACTTCTTGGTAAAGATTCCATACTTGAAATATTTGTTTTTGCTTGTTAAAGTGGCAATTGATTCTAGGAATGAATAAAAAACGAACTGAGGCTGTAATTATATTTATAACTAGACAATCCTCTAACAGGGGCTCGTGGCTAAGTAATAACAGCTGCACGGGTCGATCGAGGTAAAGCTACGCTTGCCGCGGTCAGTCCGTGGATCTTTGACGGTCAACCAGTCTTAACAAGGGATATCGTATTACCCAGTACCTGGGTTGTGAAGTTCAGATAGGGATTCGCTCTATGTAAATTACTGGTATTCAGCTGCATCCGTTTTGACTCCAACATAGTTGGGAAAAGGCTAGGCAGACTGATTGACAATTCCTCTAATATTTAATTATCCTTTGTATGTTCTCAATTAATTATGAGAGTAACTGTCTTAAACCAGAAAGCCAGAAATTATTTTCTTTGCACTATTTTGTCTACTTTTAATTTAATCGGATAGTTACTGGGTTCCGCAAAAATCTGCTGTGTAGTTTTTACTAATAAGAAGCTAATAATTAATGTGCCTAAATAAACTATTCTTTAATCTAAATATGTTGCGAACACCAGCCGAATATCCAATACATCTGAATATTCTGAAAACTATCCCCAACAGACTGCAAATAACTTAGATTCTAATTTGACAGCTTTTCATTTCTTCATTTCTATTCTGCAGTCACGGTTCGTCAGTAGTATTTCACTTTGATTAACATAGCAACCTGTATATTTCAAACCAATATTTTCCCCATGACCAGCCATGTGTAACGCATATGACATATCATTACCATTACCAATGCCATGTATTCAGTCGCGTATTGACTGTTGTGGTAGGTCAAGTGCAGACAAAAACGGTGGAATTATGTCACTCAGGAAATGAATTATTACGGTATATCAGAATGATGGTACAATAGTAAACGGGATGAGCAGTTAATCTGTTAACTGTTGATGTTTATTATGTAGGTTATATTTAGAACAATAAGGAGTAATGAAAATGCATTTCATTTACGTAAACCTGCAGCTGCAGTTTGTCAGTTTCCAAGTTAGTATCTACAATTTACATCTTAGTCTGAAAGTTATTGCGTCGCGCATCGATCGCCTTTCAAAAGTTCAGGAAATGGGATCAAGTTCTCCAAGATCTTTTTGTAGGTTTGCAACGGTCAGTCGAACCTTCCACCCAAGAACTTCGACCGCTACTATTTACATTTGTACACATTTGTGTCGCTACATTTGTCGTCGAACCTCTTGTTCGCTCGTCGGTGTCACGAAGACGTTTCAATGCTGTGTTTATTTGGGACATACATACTTCTTTTGCTTCGTTTAGTTACATTCTTCAAAATATTCAAACACCCCCCTATATTTACATTCCAGATTGCCTCCCGCTGCCTATCCACCGTCCACAATACTCTAGTGGAGCTATCACTACTCGGCGCAACTGCAGTGGAAGGCGCGGCCGCGTGCTGGGCGCAACTCGCATGCGCAGAAACATTGCGCGCATGTGAGAGACTGGCAGCTAATAACAACGCGCTTGATATGTGTACTGCGACTCAAGCGCCGCTGCTACATAATGCTAAAGATAAGGTAACAAGGCACCGAACAGAGATTTTATTTTTAAAGATATCACAGATCTTAACAATGCCCTCGTTATGAAAGAGAAAATACATAAAATAATGCATAATAATAATTACAGCTTCAATGTAGCTTGTTGATACACATTAGAAGTTCAGAAACCTAAAAAAGTACTGTCGAATTGTAATAGTGCTTTCATTTTTGTTACACAATCCATTATCATCACCGACAGTCGAGCCCCTTGGACACGCCCTTGGCTATTACTGTTGTTGTTTTAAATGTTGGCGTCAAGCCAAAACAGTTGAAAACAAGTGACAATGTTGTTTTGTTGAATGATGTATCCTTGTATTACGTTATGTACAAAGTGACGTAACTAATCACTTTTTTAATGCGCGAGTCATTCTCGAACTTGGCCGGTTTTCAGATTATTCTGGAAAAGAAAATGATTATCGGACTGGGCAAAGTAAGTGTTATATGGGTAAAGGAATTGTGCCTGTATTGTAATAAGCGGCAACATACGGCAATAAACAGCAATAAGCTTGCTTCAAAATCAAAATATTTTATTTCACATAAACCTACATGTCCACTTATGAAACGTCAGAAGCTAGGTGCACGGTACCAGTTGGTCGTTTCTTATAGAGAAGAGCCGGCAAGAAACTCCACGGTTACTCTTTTGAAAATAAATGGGTTTTTTCAATGTTTTCAAAAACTTACAGTGTGAATAGGTATGAGAGGACAGCTTGATCCTACTAAATGACGTTTTCATCGGTGTTATGATTGCCAACGGCTTTAGTCACATGCACATTTCAGAATTATTTATCATTGCCATGTGATTTGTTCATGAATAAGCAAACTGTTTTGAGTCTGATATTAGTCAAGGAATCCTAAAACATGCATGTGAATAAATATACCAACAATGGGCGGTCTTTATAAATCACAAAAGCGCTCGATTCAACGCTGGTGCGGCTCCGGCGTTGTGTATGGAAAGCTTACTGTTGTTTAATATAAGAATGTTATTCATCCATGTGTGTTTGTATTCACCAGTGTATGTAATTGTGTTTGAATGAATATATTTATATTTCTAACTCCATAATTCCTTGTTACAGCTACATGAATTAGGTAAACTTTGTGGGCTTCTTCCCGGCTCGCCAGACCCGTCTTCAGAACAACTGCACCTAGTAGTCATGTTATCAGCAGGAATGGGAGACAATGAGACCAACAATCAACATCCAACCCCGACTGATAGGTTAAAGGAGGCGTTATGTAGCAAGACCTGCTTTCAGCAGTATTATCTGGAGCTGGCTGAGCTAGCTATGGGGACTTATAAGCATATTGGACGGTTACGGTGAGTTTTGCTGAGAATTTTACTCCGGTGACGAAACTTGTTTTCCACGGCTGAAAGTCACCGAATTTGCGAATGGTTCACTTCCAGATACGAACTGCGCATTGAGTCTGACGGCACGCAAATTCTTCATCGCACAAGCAGAGTTATGTTTGCGACTTACATACATATATTCAGAAACATACAAAAACCGTCGGGCATTAGCCCACCAGACACAGCACGTGTCTGGTCGGAGGGTCCTCATTTTTCTATGGAGTCCTCATTCCCCTAAAATCTAATTTCTGGTTTTGCTGAATGTTTAATCTGTCATTAAAATATCAAAGATTAAATTATGATAATTATGATCAAAATATTTTGGCAAACAATCACAAGGGATCGTTTTCGGAAGCAAATGTCAATAATTATATGGTCACGTCTATAAGGTAGAGCATTTTATTTTAAATGAAAGGGCTATACAGTAAAAATAGTGTTAAATCACCTCAATCAAGATCTGAAAATACTATGCCGAAAGAAATGACCTTAAACCTTACCAAAAACGACTACATCCACAGACAGTTTTTGCAAAAAAAAGCATAAATTCGACCCCCTCGTAACTTCTTCCCCTCAATTTCAGGTTTGCCCGGCTTATAGGCCGTGACTTAGCCGCCTTCTACTCCGAGTTAGGAGAGACGGGTAAAGCCGTAGTATTCCTGATGGATGCGCTAAGGTCTTATGAGGAGCAGGGTTGGCGGGATCTGGCTGCACAAACCAGGCTGGAGCTGGTGGCAGCTGCTAAGAAGATGAATGATATGGACAGGTGCGTCTTTGTATTAGCTTTGACGTTATTATGATTTTGAAATTGATATTCTAGATTACTGTCCTAAAAAAACGTGTTTCTTGTTTTTAAACTTGGGTTTTAAAACACGGTTTCAGTTTGGACCACGACCAAGACAGGAAAATAAGCATACCATCGAGAATTTTCGTTGGAATAGTTTGTCGGGAATCCTTTGCACAAGAGTCGCGCAATACTATCTTACTAAACTGATTTAAAATAGTGAATGCTTCGTATCGAAGAAAAGACGCTGTTCTTGACCCTTCTTGGAATTTCCGCACTCAAAAACAAAGCATAAACTATGGAAAAAGATTCACCATTACATCTTCTTCTTTCAGATACACTAAACTCTCAGCAACAATAGCAAGCACAGCCGAATTAGAAATCCTAGTCAGAAACTTCTATTTCGAAGAAATGATGAAATCAATACGAGAAGACCTATCCAAAAAGACCGAAACAGTCCTCACAGAGTTGAACGAATGTTTCAAGGTCGTATCAGCGACGTTAGTGCCGTCGGAACGTGGGGTTTATATCACAGACAATAAGGTCCAATGTCGCATGACGGTGGTGAGTTATTTGCCGAAAGATGTGACTTGTACTAGGGCAGCAATAAGTATAGAGATGTGTAAGGATGATAAGGCGGAGAAAAAGACGCCGGTTAAAAGTTATAAGACTGATTTAAGTGTTAGCGGTAGTGTGGGCTCGCCGAAACGGGGGCCGGTTGAACCTGAGAGTGAAACTACTAACTTAATTACAAGGTGAGATTATTTTAAAGTATTTATTAATCTTGCTATCTAACTTAAACGTTCATATTATTATACTAACTAAGTGACCCACCATTTGGTTTAATATCGTTTTTATACAGGGTGGCAATTTAGTCCCCTACATTCGTCAAGGAAGTGATTCTACCCGCCATATTAAACAACTTTCACTATGACACTCACAACAAATTCGTGAAAAAAAAACAATTTCTATTAAACCGTAGACAGACTATATCGATGTATGAATGAATAATTTTTTTTACGACTCGTAAGTATATGAGTTTCATAGCGAAAGTTGTTCAGTGAATCACTCCCTTGACGGATGCAGGTGACTAAATCGCCACCCTGTATTTTGACTACTGGAGTTTTTAGAATAGTTTCTGAAATTTCCAATCATATCATTACTGTTTTCGGTGTCCATTTTGAATGCAAAATAATGCAAGGATATTCCACAAACTTATTTAAATAATGTTGTCTTGCTCCAAATTGAATTATCTTTTTTTTTTCACATATACATCATTAATTTTGCTTTTTCCATTTCAGCATAAGACTGGACGATTTAAAACCCAAGAACCCTTTACTAAACCCTTTACACATAATCTCACAACTACATTACAAAGAAGACAGATCCCTACAAAAAGTCACTGTTGAATGTCAGAACCCGAAAGTAACCCTCAAACGTTCCGACAGCTGCAAATACCGAAAACCCTCAGCAACGATGCGACACAGTTACGAACACTGTTTTTCTGTAGAAACGGTTACACTAAAACCGGGTTCGAATGACTTGTTACTAGATTTTGTGGCGACACAATGTGGGACGTTCAAACTTGGTCAGGTTGGTTAACAATTTTTTTAAACTGTTTTTTACAAATGGCTCATAGAATTTGAATTTTGCAGTCTTAGTTTCAATACTAATAGAGTTCAAAGTGGCGACTGACAGAACAGTACTACCACTCAGATGACTGCAAAGACAAGTTCTCATCAACGCACTCTACAGACCGTTCACTATACAATGAACGCACAGTAGATTCTAAACATTCGCACTGACATTTAAGGTCCTATAGGTCGTCAAATTGCCTAGCAAGATCCGCCGTTATGTCGAAACTACTGCAGCATTAATTTTGAAATAAATATATGTTAAAGTTGAGGATTAATGTTAACTATAAAGCAGCGACTATGTTTTTTATTTTTTCGAAATTACCTTTATTTTCGCCGTAAAAAGCAATTACCTAAACTTTTGCCGATTTGTTGCAACCTCCGTCTCGCTCGCACTCAGTCCGCGAGTAGTATGGTGCGAGCGAGATAAAAACCTGAGGTTGGGTGGGCTCTTAAGGGGTAGGCGTGAAAATTGATTCGTTGTTACAATGTATACTAGAATTCTTGCAAATAAAGTTCATTTCATTTCAGGTATCTTTGGTAGTGGAAGGGAAACTAGAATTTTTATCGAATGTTCTCATTGGTACTAAGATGGGGTGTGAAGTGGTGACGCAGGGAGTGAATGTGTTCTTAAATAAGGTGGAAGCGAAGAAGGATCTTGTGGCTGGATTGGAACAGGCGATGGAGTTAGTGGTGACGAGTGGGAGCTCGCATATTGAAGAGGTTTGTTGATTTAATTTTGTTTGCGACTTTAAGTTATTGGTCTTCGCATCTGTAACGAACCTAAATAGTGTTTTGGAATGATTTTTGTAATCAGACGTGTACGCATGCGTACTTACCGATAGATTCTTCCAAAGTTCTATAAGAAGCACGGGTGTCTTAAATCTACATACATGGTGGCAGGGACCCGGTTACCACGTCAAATTGTTACCATGGATTCAGTAGAATTGTGCCCCCCTGCGCTGAAACATTTCTTGGGTTATTAAAAAGAAAAAAACGTATGTTTCCTACAAAAGTGCAATACCTACGCGGTCAAAATGTATGGAACAGCAAAATTACAACGCAGTGGCTCTAGAATCTTGTACTAAATCCATGGTAACAGATTGCACGTCTCATCGCCACCCTGTATAGGACATAGGAATTCCAAATCAAAGTATCGTATTACTGCGATACTCAAATAAGATACTCCAGAGCATAAAGAACTCCTCAATTGCATTTACGGTCACGCCTTTAAAAAAAAAACTGTGCTTAATGTTTCTTTTAACTAAGCCTTGTGTTCGCCAAAATTTAAATCAACTGTTAAGATATTTAATCAATTCTTTAAATAAAATGTTCTTAGAAAATTTGACATAAACCAACTGTTTAATACCTAACCGGTGGTTTGAATGTTAGTGAACACAGGCCTTAGTCTCAACATGCAACTAAATTTCTTAAAAATATTATTTAAGTTAACCTTTCGCTCGCCAGTGCGATACCATAACCACTAAGCGACGATATTTGGAACTAAAATCATCTGTTCTCTTCCCCAGAATACAACAATACTCCTCAAGACATCATCAGGCCTGCTCATCCGCTTCGCCGACAACGATACAGCGATGTGTCGCGAGCTATCTATCAAGGTAGCATCTATGGAGCCGTTTCAGACCACCCGGGTGCCCCTACGACTGTTTGCCACCTTGCAGCCTAGGAAGGAGAAGAGCATTGAGCATACCGTGAGTATCAAACGATTATTGAGATTTTATATTTTATTGTGTGACGGAATGAAGTGCAGAGCATTAGTTTTTTGATGCAATTGAAAAATATACTTTAGGATTAGTGTCATAAAGTGCCAAGTTGTATGCACGTCAGCGAATTTAAACCGGTGTTGCAAGATGTTGGTTTGGGTAACTGACCCATTTTTTTTTTTTTTTTATATCGATCTCAAGTAACACACTTATGAACATGCTGCCTAACGAGATTCTTGAATTGAGTACCGAAAGCCCAAGGCAAGGCAGTTTGCGGCTAGATAAAACCATCCTTCTGTTCAAATATCATCAACCTTATTGGTGAGACAACTCTGCCTTCACAATAAAACTATTTTCAACAGTGGACTACAAAAGGCTGTCGATTATCGCCATTTGGGATTGGAATCCTACACTTTAGATCTTAATAAGGTTTTTAGACCCAGTCTTATGAAAATCACATAAAATCATGAAGACTGTGTT
Organism: Eupsilia transversa; assembly: GCA_914767815.1. Taxonomy (NCBI): domain Eukaryota; kingdom Metazoa; phylum Arthropoda; class Insecta; order Lepidoptera; family Noctuidae; genus Eupsilia; species Eupsilia transversa. The sequence goes on along the minus strand of OU611893.1, from coordinate 4,691,942 downwards.
CTTTCCCCACAGGTCTGGCTAACATGTCCCTGGTGGGAAGCCGTGACAGAAGTACCTCTACACTTCACGCCTCCCATGGTCGCATCCTGGCGACTCCTCACCTCGAATGCGAGGAAGTTCGTCCATGTGACCCTCAAGTCTACCGTTGTGCACCTGGTGCAGTTCTCACTGATAGATCCGAAGTTAGAGTGTTATGGCGCTGATAACTCTGTAGCGGATTTGAATCCAAAGAATTCTGATCATATGGTAAGTATTATTTTTTTTAGTTGAAATTGACTTATTTTGACATGCAAACGAAATTTTGAGGGAAAAATAAAATATGTTGCAATTGACGTCAAATAGAATGTTGGTCAATAAGAGCTATTATGAAAACTTACTAACTTATAGTGTAATGTAACACTTTCATAATATTATATCATTGATAAAACAATTTCATGAGTCAAAATTTTATGATTTATGAATGCTACTTTATTAAAATACTAGCTGCTTTCCGCGGCTTCGCCCGCATGGACCCTAATTGTTTTTCTAAAATAAAAATAAGTAAGCCTAAGTTACTCCTTATAACATCAGCTACCTGCCAGTGAAAATCCCGACCAAATCGGTTCAGCCGTTTCAGAGATAAACCGGAACAAACAGACAAAAAAAAAATGTTTTTTTTTTGTTATAAGTAATAAACTTCATATGCATTTAGTAAAAAACTGTTATTTTGACATTACATACAGACGCTTCAATTTTATTTATTGGTTTATAGATGTATAGATGTTTTGAATAGGTCGACAATGGTAGATTGATGTAGGCATAAATCCGCTGGATTCATAGTTTTTGGCGTTTACTTACGACTTACCCGTGCCGAAGAAATTGTCTCCGCTGAAATTGGTCGTTATGCTTGAACTTCAGTCTGAAGGACTATTATTATTACTCCCGAAATCTTCTAGTTGGAATACAATCAATGTGATATCAAGTTGAATCACATTAGATTACCAATTATTATTATGCCATTAGTAGGCCAATTCTCGTACTTAAAAAAACGTTCACATTCAAGTCGCCGTCTGTCAAACTTGTCAAAAATGTTGGAAAATTTATTGTAAAAATACAATCAAGTATCCAACATTCGCATCTCATTCGCAATGTACGATGTTCGATGCGAATGTTCTTAAAATACGGGAGGCAATTCCTTCACTTCAAATTTCTCCCTCTCTTTCAGATGGTAGCATCAGACGGAACAACAGCCTCATTCATGTGGGAACTCCTCAAAGACCCCCTGGTAAAAGCAGGTCCAATGAAGGCCACATTCTCCGTACACTATCATCCCTCAGCCTCCGAAGGACCGGGCAGACCATTCAGCTGTCCGTTTGACATACAAGACTATACCACACTGTTTGTTATAAGGACTAAATTGGAGCCTAGTAAGGGTTCTGACTTCTGTAGGGCGTCGCAGATGTGCTGTTTGCAGTTGAGCGTGCAGAGGGTATGTGGACATTGATTTTATAAGTTTTAATTTAGTGCAGTCATGTCAGATTAACAGATTGAGCAGCTCGTGGCTCAGTATTAACAACTGCACGGGTCGATCCATCAGGTTAAGCTACGCTTGACGGGGTTTCTATGTGGATGGACGACCATCTTTACATACCGATCCTCATCCGTGCCTCGGAAAGCACGTTAAGCCGTTAGTTCCGGCTGTCATTCTTGGATCTTTGACAGTCGTTACGAGTCGTCAGAAGCCCGAAAGTCTGATAACCAGTCTTACCAAGGGGTATAGTAATACTCAGTTACTGGGTTGTGGAGGTCAGATAGGCAGTCGCTTCATGTAAAATACTGGTATTAAGCTGCATCCGGTTAGACTGGAAGCCGACCCCAACTAAGTTGGGAAAAGGCCAGGCAGATTGAGTCATGACAGATTGACCAGAAAAACTCATACATAGAAAGCGGTGGTACACTATCCCAGGGGTGGACAATCCAATTGACTCGGATAGGTAATGGGTTCAAATTAAAATCATTCTGTCGTTTCATTTTCGGTATTTATTATTTTTATCAAGTTTGCTATATCAATCTTGCTCTGCCTAACCTAAGTATACATAATTTCAGGTAAATGAAACAGAATACACATCCCTTATGTACGAAGTACTCGCTGACCAGACCATGTGGGCGGTTCTTGGTCGCACTGCAGGTAAAGATAAAAATATTTGACAATATGAAACCTATGACCGATTTCCCTTGTGATTTATGCCATACTAACTTTTGCCATCGGCTTCGCCCGCGTGCATGTCGGATATTATCCCACGGGTACATACTACTTGGACAAAAAGTATCCTATGTCCTAATCCAAGTCATGGTCTACCCGTATGCCAAATTTTATCAAAATCCGTTCAGCCGTTTTAGCGTAAAAGCGCATCAAACAAACTCACTTTCGCATTTATAATATTAGACTTTTATACATAAATTACGTTTCTTTTTCAAGGTGTAATAACAATGGAATGTACGAGCACGGAACCGCAGAATGTAACGCTAGACGTGATGCCGTTAGTGGCAGGATACTTGCCGCTGCCGACCGTCCGACTGTCTAAATACATCGCAGCTAATACCAAAGGTAATTACAATAATATTATTTAGAGTTCCTTTTCTTTGTGCCTACAAATTGTTAATACCAACATGAGACGAACTTTAACGCCTATTTTTCTTTAATCTCTTGGGATTCGACGGGACTCGAGAGTTTTAAGCCTTGTTTACACAAAGAGAGTATCTCAAACATCGATAGGCGAGAATGATGTGTTTAAATTTAGACCTTATTTACTACTTTAAAAAGTACACATTTCATTCAGACCTGGAAAACAAAACACTTACTTGTCCTTCGTAACTTTCTTGGCTCCCATCCTTGAACCTAATAACATCTTACAAACGCTATATAATTTTCTAGATCCAAAGAAAGACATCTCAGCTCATCCCCGACTTGAACCATTCAGTCCAGGTCAAGTATACCACGCAGGTAAAGCGAAGCAGGTCCACGTCTTACCTCCTATGCCGAAAGAACATCTCGACGTGATAACCAACTAATTGTAAGTCAAACCATGCTAACACGCACAGCACGACAAATTTTCATCGTCGCATTATCTCGCGCCAAAACGAAATGTGACGTTGATTACGCCTAGTCGTGTCTCGTTTTGGCGTGACATATTTAGAGATCAAAATAATGTCGCGGGTGTTTGTCTGGGTGGAGACTAGTCTATGAGCTTAATAATTATGCTGGAAGGGATGTGGAACTCGCAGGTTTTGGTGAAAGAGGTTTAATGTAAGGAAATGACTTGATATGTAAATGAGGGTGATGTGTTATATTAAGTAGCGGATGAGGTCAGAAAATCTTATGGTTTTTTTCTATATTTGTTAAAGTTGTTTCGGGTACGCGACGCTCATCCTAAGTGCATGTGATAATATACGTGTAGCACTAAACATAATACGATAACTCGCGGGTAGTTACGCGAGTGAAAGGACGACAGAATGCACGCCCATATAAGTCTGTTTGGACAGGGTCTAAACTAGGGAGGACCACAGCCAGGTTCTAGCTACTTATATTGCAAATAACAAACTTCTGGAGCGTTTAAAGGCCGAATACCTACACAAAGACTTTTAATTAGAAACAAATATAAAAACTTGCGAGTTTCACATCCCAAAATATTATTTAAATATAAATCTGACTATTCATGACATACACCACAATAATCGACTAAATTAAGAAATAAAACAACACTAGCTGTCAAAATACACAGATTGTGAAAATAAATACGTCCATTGCGTTTGATGAAACGTTATAACATAACCAGGCTCAATAAATTATGTTCAATGTATTCGTTAATATTAATGATAAAATAATAAAAATAAATAAATTGATATTATACATTGACGTTTCGTGTTAGAGACAAACGAATTATTTGTATGCTTAAATGTTTTTTAAAGTACCTAAAGTAATCTTTGGCATAAAAGACTATACTTGATGGGTATTGTTTTAATGTGCGTTATTTTAAATAATAACTTATTAACTGTGCTCTTATTGAACGCACAAATCAAATATTTTTAATGAAAACAAGGCACATTTTAATATTACCCGTATTTTAGAAACAAAACGCTGCTATGATATTGTACTCGAAAGAGAATTAAGCTTATATTACACTAAAATATTTTGATGTAAAATAATGACAGATACAGGGTGTAATTGAAATTATTCGGGACCTTTCAGGGAAAAAACAATGTATATGAATGATTCCAATTATACCCTGTATGGGATATCTGATAGAGGTACTGCTTACGAAATTCTATTCTATGACTAAGAATCGGACCACCACATGTGATAACTCATATGCTTCGTAAGGTTGTATGTGTGTAATGTAATTATAAATACTATAAATTAAAAATACAGGGTAAGTTTTTAAATAGAAATCACTGGCGTCTACGCCTACCATTGGAGATAAGATATCTGTTAAAAACTCATCCTGTATGTGTAATACGTTCATAGTCTTGCAGCTATATCTGTTAATGCTTTGGCAACATTATTAGAGAAAATAATTCACATGATATATTTTAACATTATTCAAAAACATGGTCATATTATTGTGCAATTCCACAGCTCGAAAAACGTAAGCAAGTAAAAAATCTGTGATCAGTTAAAAAACTTGCTTAATTACTTTCAATTTAATTACTGCGTTAAAAAGCATTTGTTTTCCATTTCATATATTTTTCAGATAATTTGTGATTAATTTTTTCATTTATCTAGTGCCATATCATTTCAAAAGTTAAAATATCGGCAAACTTTAAAAAGACTACATGGAACTTTCGCCCCCTATTATATGGGACTTAAACATAACTGGCGAAATCTCTTCCCCGCTTCTTCTTTGTAAGATTGGTCGGGTAATACAGAGCACTGACCGTACTATAGGTACACCGCTGCCTTACCCTTAGGGTTAATACAGGCGTGTTATGTTTAAATAGACATCTAAATGTGGGTTTTTAACATAGAAAGATAGACATTTCGGCCGTCGATAATGAGACATGGAAGTTATTACTATAAAATGATACAGTAAAGTTTATCGTTGTCACTCTACACTACTCTACAGGGAAGTCAATGCTTATGCCTCAATCTCTTACATTCAACATTAGATCTTATGCCACTTACATTTAGGTCTAAAGTTAAATAGCTAGCTATGTGTTAGACGTTTATATGTGTAACGTAGTGTTAATGTACTGACAGTCGTTTGTTTTTTATTGAGTCGATACAACAGAGGAGCAATTGCCGTATTTTTAAGAACGTTTGCATTCTAATCTCAATCTCATTATGTCAAAAATACCCTTTATTTCCCTACATTATTGACATTCATTGTCGCTGAGACGAGGTTGCGACAAGATTTTGAACGTTTTTAATTACGGGAATTGGCCTGCTGAATAAAACAGATTTGAAATTGGATGTTTGACTCATTCTCAGAGTATCTGATCAAATCTGCTGTTATGTGTGGTAGGCCGAAATAACAGTAGCCATGTAAACCACTTGACAACAACGGTTTCAACTAAATAGACTTTCAGAAACCAAAATGAAAACGAGACCTTGAATTCCTCTTAAAGATACGAATATCTTTTACCATCGTCGCTATCTTCAATCAACATGTTGATCGAAGGTTGCCATACTTATTTCGCCACAACGATTATGTCTACCTAGTCTCTTTCTCGTCTTTTCTTTTCTCATATAAGTTGTAAATACAATTTGGTGCTAGATTAATATAGAGTTAACACCAAATTCTTCATAATGTTCAAGTTATTAAGTTATCTTTGTATATCTTGTTACAATAATCTCAATTATGTTATACTGGTGCATGTATGTTAAGGGCTGTTTTGGTTTATTTTTTGACATAAGATATTATAACAATGTTTATTTATTTGACATTGGGAATTAAATGATTCAGGGTGTATATTTCAGTTGAATGAAACTGGCTTGAACTTCATTGGAAATGGATAAAAGAAGGGAAAAGCGAATGCCAGCTCAATTAGGTTTTTACACGTTTATATAAAATGCCGTTAAATTTTCACCATACGCAAATAAACACCCAGTATTGTTTATCCATTTATTTTATATTGTGTCTATACTTATATTTATGAGCTTTCCCTAATGTAAGTTATCCAAAGAATAAATTGATGTACACAATCTGTTACTTTAGTTACTAATGCTAGCCATCATACATAGTAATTATATAGCTGAAACTAACAATGCAAAGGACAAACGGTATGTTCGTTATATTTCCGCGGTAAATTATGACTTTGTATAAATTGACAAAGAAAAAAATGAGTATACTCAGTAGGTGTGACATATTTTTATTAATTTTAAGAAGCTTAGATATTTGTTAACGATCGCATTTCAATAAATTGCAAAATGATTATGTTGGTAACTTCAAAGTTATTTCAGTGTTGCAACTTATTGAAGTGTTAGTATTTTTTTTTATCTTAGAGCATGCTTAGAATAAATTAAGTTGGTTTAATATTGTGTAGTTCTTACTAAGTTATTGAGATTTCCATAAAGTGTATTTATTTTGATTTTGTAAGCGAATGATGATCTTTTGTGGACGATTCATGTGGAGTAAAACTAAAATTAAATATGGTGAGCTTACCTTAGATTTTGTAGAGAGTTATTTTAAAGGCAACGTTATATAGGTACTAAATCGTCTATGAGGGATCTTAATAAATCATTATGTTCATCGATATTTTGACATGTATTGCTAGTTAAACTTAACGCAAAGAGAGAAAGAAATAAGAAAAATCTTCAAAAATAATTTGACACCAGTGAATTTGAGAAACATTTCACAATGTCAGACATTTTGTAAACAACTTTTATAATTTGATTGTCGGTTAACTTCTAACATTTGACCATACTTCTACTGAAAGCTAAACAAAGCGAGCTGTTAATGTAAATAGACGTAATACTGTATAACTGCAGATTGTATTTATGTTTCATACTATGTATTATATCTAGAACTACGAATATAATGTTTATTGTTAGCGTCATTGTTTTATTTGGACAACCCTGCCCTTGTAATGAGAAATATGATAGTGAGATTTTTTTTGCGGGATTTATCTACATAAATACCCTCCATCTGAGAATAGGAATGGATAAATCGAACTGTTTACCATCATCCAAAGCAGAGAAAACGTGTTTTTGGTTATTGTGATGTGAGCATGCATGAAATATATTATAACCGATTTAATATTAGTTTTTTTTTATAATTTCATACGTCACATCACGCCTGTAATACGCGAAGGGTTAGGTACAGGTGTATAACTCCTGAAGTAGGTACACCCACATTTCGCCAGTTATGTTGATGGTCCATGTTATAGGGGGCGAGCCTATTGCTTGTGCACTAATACAATCATCATCATTTCAGCTGAAAGACGACCACTGCAGGACGTAGGCCTCCCCTAAGCATTGACACTTCGACCGGTCCTGTGCTTCCCGCATCCAGCGGATTCCTGCGGCCTTCACTGTTATTGCAATCGCTAACCCGCCGCCAAGCGAGGTGATTGTGGCAAAACCCCCCAAAAATGACCAATACAATACTATATTCTAATAAGTAATGGTTATGGTGGACCAAGTAGAATAGGACTTTCAAGTATAAAATCCCAGAAGTGGTAAACGCGGACACTGTCCGGATCGCTGGATTCTGACCGGACTCAAAGTTTCTACTCCTTCACATCTACTTAATATTACTTCTTAATTTCAACTTTTCACGTCGGACCAGTACATAGATCTATGGACTAATCTAACTTGATTGTATGTGGCAAAAGCCGTTAATTTTTTTTTTATTTCAATTCATTAGTCGATTATTTTACCAGCAGCACTAATAGAAGCAAAAGAAAATGAGCTCACTATTCGGGGATACCAACTCCTAGATACTAACTATTCGAGTTCGGGATTGGTTGATTGATTTTAGGTTGGCAGTTGACTAGCGATTGTGATTGTGAACTTACTGTCGAACGAAATTGATAAGTTTGTTTTGTCACAAAAATATGGTCATCGTTTTATAAATTCAGCGGAACGATGAGATAAATTGTACCACATGTAAACATACATTTGCAATGTGTCAAGTGAATAAAGCATAAATACAATGAAAGTCGTGTGGGTTATGTTGTGAAAATGCGAAGTGTTACATTTGGATTATTGGATGTCACACGCGATTGTAATCTTCGAAGTGGTCTCCTCGAAGAACCATAAAGTTTTCACTGTGGATAAGTTACATGTACGCAGCGGGAATGACAATAATGGCAGTTTCTGTTGGCGAAATTTGCGAGAACACGAAGCTGGCGAGGGAGATGGCACTGATGGGGAACTATGAGTCGGCGCTGGTTTACTACGAGGGCACGGTGCAGATGATCCACAGACTGCTCATCACTATCGCAGACCCCACGCGCAAGTCCAAGTGGCAACTGGTGAGTACCTTAAATTTTCTGCATGTTTTCCAAGTACTTCGATGGTTGCTTACCTTGAATATTAACGTTTCCTTTTATGATAAGCTGTGGTGCTAATTAGTTGCACGGACGGTAGGAAGGCGGAAGGCCACCCGCAGCGCTCACATAATTTACCATGTAGGTTTGTTTATGTCCTTTTTTGTTCTTTAATCTAGGTTTTCTAGATCTGTTGTGGTCCATGCTTGATACCATATTGCTAGAAGTTATTCAAGATTCTTGGTCAGGATTTGTCATATCAACAACAGTATTATTCCAATGTTACAAAAAAAAGTCTTTGTGTACAATGACATGTGGCACTCCACAATAACTTTTCATTCGATTTTATTTAGGTTCTATATGTTTTATTATTCTATTATCCATACAACTATTTGGATAAATTAAACTTGCTTACCAATTTATGTTTATTTATAAAAACTTGTGACTATCCGTTCTCCCCATTTAACAAAATTGTAAACAACACCACCTCATAGTTTATATTGTTTCAATAATCTACCTTTGTAAAAGACAAGGTGTGAATCATCCCACTTACAAATGATGTCCTCATTTGTTAAAGCCAAAGTACCCATTTCCTTTAAACAAAGAAACTGACTTAAACTAATCTATTTAACATGACCAAAACATGTTTTTGAATGGACAAAATTATACAGTTACGAAAGGGAATAACTATGCATTGCTAATATATTTAAAGTCTGCCAACTTTCCTAGAACTGCTCAATATTAACACATTGACAGAATACTCAACAATTTCATTAGCACTTATGTAAGTTACCTATTATGCATTTCATAATGTTTAAATACACCTGCATGATAAGGCATATTATAATATTTAATTTCTTGAAGTCAGTGACGCCAAATTATTGTTATCAGTATGTTAAGAGTAATAAAACAATCTGATAAGTATCTTAATTTAAATCTGTTATCATTGTTTGCATTTTCATATCTGCTATAATTATTAAGCCCTTGTAACTTTCAAGATGTCTGTTGTATGAAAACCCTACATAATTTAAAAATGTCAAGAAAAATCTTCATAACCATCTAAGAATAAAAAGATAGAAAAAGTTTTAAAGAATTTGCCTGCAATTTTGTCGAGCCGTGTCCATAATTCCGAACAGACTGTTAAACTATTCATGCGTACATAATCATACTCAATTATTGACTTTAAAACCTCTACAAAAAGATAACTGTAAACTATTGGTTTTAAACAATCAATTTCTGTTAAGTTTCATGTGTCTCTTGCACTAGTGTCATAAATAGTACTGTTCTTTTATTTGTTTAAACATTACTCATAGGTTTATATTTAGCATGACTTTCAAACTTAACATAACATAATCAGCCTATAATGTTCCTACGGCTGGGACATATGCAGCCTCTCTCTGGGAGGGAGTGGGCCGTAATTTAACACGCGGGCCCAGTGCGGGCTGGTAAATGTCGCATGTCTTCGAATTTCTGATTCTCACGATGTTTTTATTTCATCGTTTTGACAGCAGTCATGATGAAATAATTTACACAAAGTAAAGCGCTTGTCAGGTTTCGAACCTATGACTAATTAATATAACTTATTATTACTTTCGAACTTATTAGAAGTTTAATTTTACAGTTAAGAATATAGAAAAAATGGATACTTAAATAATATTTGTAATCTTGTTACAAAGCATTCTCATAAATTGTGTAAATTATCTTCAAATGCATCTCCCTTGTCAATTCACAACTGACCATAAGGTAGCAATCAAATTGAATATCCAGGCATAAATAACCAGACATTCATTATCATAATTAACATCTCATATCTCAAGCATAAAGATAAACGCTTATCATATATCATGCATTTTATGAGGACGAAAGTGCAGCTGACTCACAAACTGAGTCAATTGAAGAGCACAAAGAAGCAAAACAGATTGGGTACAGTCCTTTCAGTTATTTTACCTCCAACAGCAACTCATAGAATGGTTATCATTATCAACCTTATAGAAATGACAGTACAGATCAAAATAAAGATCACTGTGATGCTAAATTGGGAGGTAACTCACTGTTCACCTGATATAGGTTATTTAAAATTCCTTTAATTAAAATGTTATAATACTAATTACAATAATTTAAGTCCCAGTTTATAGATACTATGTACACATGCACATAAAAGAAAAAATATAAAATCATAAAGTTGAGGTAAACAATTAACAATACTGGCTTGCTGTTAGTGTCCTGTTTATTAACACACAAGTTTGTCTACGGAAAAGTGAGTGTAAACATCCTCTTTTATTGATAAACTTTTTTGTTTTCATGTTTCCTTACTGGATTCTAGGAAAGTTTAAGTAAATCAGCTGTTTCACAATGAGCTTGGCGACAGACAGCCATTGTTGTGAGTTTTGCCTGCTACAGATTTTAACACTGTGAATATTTTCTACTGGGCTTATCCAGGACTCTTACTCCTTAACAGTCTAAGTAAATTTTTGGGATTTTTTAATCATATATGTGCAGGTTTTGCGACCAGATTTATGAATGAAAACGCAGCAAAAGTTGTATGTAAGGATTATTACAGGTGTAACATTCTGTAGCTTCAGTCTACCATAACAGGCCCAGAGGCAGCTTCAAAGCATAAATGTCCAAAAAAGCCTCAAATCATTTTATGATGATGAAAAGCTGTTTTTTATACTAACATCCTTAATAAAAAAAACTACTGTTTTATATAATCCATTACATGCATAGGTAGTGCTCTTAATACAGGTTTTGCTCCAAGACTATGGACTTAATTAGCATTGAGCATGTCTATTATTTATTTCTTCAACTCGGAAGGTCATTAGTTATAAACTTATAAGACTGTTCATCTATTGTCTCTATTGAGTATCTTCCTTGTCGTTTTTATTTTTATTATATTAATAAACACTGTAATGACTAGCCTTGAAAAGTTGAAACTTTGCATTTTATACTGCAGAGTACCTAAACTTGTTTTTGTAAGAATAAGGAAAACAATGTGCTGTATGGCCAACATGTTTCGAAATACATGTTTGACTTAAACTTGACCTGGAAACATTTGGGTCTCTTATCTTGTTTTCAATGTCCATTTTTGTATCAGAGGCATTTACTATGTTACAACAGCTGCTTTGCCCTTGTGCGTACAGGTTCTACGTTTTATTACATTCAATAGCTGAAAAGACTTTTTTAACAGCAATTCTATCTTATCCTCCTGCTATTATCCCAATATAATTTGTGTCGGCGAATCAAGTTTTTTCTTCCCTGTACTTACTTATGTCATAGTTAAGGCCGCTTTCCGAATTATGCCATAATCGCTCACAGCGCTCACATACTTAATTTGCCTTCCGATTTAGATAAATCACGATTATGACAGCTTGGCAGCAGATTATGTCAACAATTGGATCGCTCGTGAACGCGCTCACAGTGTTCGCTCAACGTCAAAACTATAACATAATTTTATTATCATATTTCTTTGTGTATATAACACAAATTTCTTCTTCTTCTTTGCTTAGGTGGCGATGTTAGCCAGAAGCACAATTTCGAAAATGCCAGGTTAACTTAAAGGTATGATGCGACTCAAAACAAAACAGCACTACCATAATTTTTGACAGCGCTCACGGTGATATTAATCTAGGGCATGATCAGCGTTCGCATGATGACGCATGTCATGACGTCATCTATTTTCACGGGATTCATGTTATGATTCACGGGACATCGTTATCGCGCTCACGCTAATTCTGAACGGGTGTTAGCACGCTCAAATCGATTACAGCGTAACTCGAAACGCAGCCTAAGCCCTCATCTCAGAGTACACTTATTTCTCGTCATACCGTCTTTCACACAATCTATCCAAATCACACCTATCTACCCCATTGTTCTTTCACCACACTATTAATTAATAAATGCTGCTTAGAGTGGTGTTTAAGCTAGGTCCAAACCTATGCATCAGACCAAAGTACCCATGCATACACATTTCAAAATCTTCATGAATATTTGATTGCCTTAATACATTTGCATAGATTTGCACGCATATTTCACAACTAAGTATCTCATTTACATTCATGCAAATATTGGTAATTTTGCAGTTTTGCATCTAAAAACTATCAATCTCTTTCCTATCTAATTTGCGTTGTCAATTTATCATTGTGGAGTCGTTTGTCTCAATAGAAAGCTTCACATAACGTTTTTTGATGAGGTCAATGGTATTCTGAGTCACTTATCATACGCCTACGCGTAATCTTACGCGTATAATGATACATACGAGAGTCTGTGGCTTGGTACTTGATATAAGAGGTTATTTGGCAAATATAAGTTCTTCAGAAAGGTCAGGTGCGTAGTTCTCTTAACCGGCTTGCTTGTATGACCAGATTTATGAACGTAAAGGAAGCAATAGGAGTATGTAAGGATCGTAGCAGGTGGCGTTCTGTAGTTTCTGTCTACCCCCATAGGACGAAGGCGTGAGTTTATGTATGTATTTGTGGGGGTTGGAACTGCCTGGATTACCTGGTTTGACTCTAGTCATGCATCCAGGCATGCGCAACTGCTGAGTGTGAGGTTCTGAATGCCATTTGCCTTCCTCGGAATTATTGTTATTCGGTTTTTCCACCAGGAAATTCTCAGTGGCAATCCGGAGTCTGCATTTATGTGTTATTAACGGCTAGGTTTACCCCATAATACTGAGAAATTAACCATAACCGTCGAAATGTATAGTACTACATGTCTGCCTACCCTGTCTAGGAATAAAGGCGCGTGATGTTATGTTATGGCGGTTGGAATTTCAGGCCAGAATTTGATTTACCTGCTACTAAGGTTAGGGCACTTGGGCACAGGTAGGAGAAACGCTTACGATTCGAAAAGGTCACTCCCATTTTTTCTTTATTTTAAGCGTCCCGATCGCTCGCCGTTTTGTGGCTGGAGAATACGACCAGCTATAATGCCAGTTACTTTGGATGTTATTTACGTAAGTGTTATATCAATTCCTTGATTCTCTGGTAGTTTGGTTTTACATCATCACTCCTTGTTTCCCCGAAGGATTGGGTAGAATTGTATTGTATTGAGCCTATTGCCATCAGTTTGGTTCCTTATCCGCCTTGAAACGGGCACACCCCAACACTCCGAAATTCGGAATAAAATATTTCGGAGTATTTGGGCATGCCCGTTTCCTTGTTACAGATCTATAGTACTCTTTGAGGTTGTCCTTTTCCTTATTAAAGAGAATGAGAGGTCTGCCCTGCACTGTGACAACTGACAATTGAAGGGTGACAGGAGCGTAGGAATCTGGCGGTCAGGGATAATAATATATATGTTGGCACGAAGATTTGCTCGGTGTACTGACCAAGTTAAGACGCTTTTTAAAGCGTATTGTCAGAGTTTTTACACCAGTAATCTTTGGGTCAACTACTCGAAGAGGACGCTGGATGTCTGTGACTTAGAATGCTGATGCGACTGCCTCGTTATTGCAGTGCCTCAGCATCCATAGCATACCATCCTGAAGGCCTTGGTTGCAGATACTTCCTCCGTCATAATAAGGCAATTTGTGAGAATACTTAAACCCTCCTTTACATTTCTCGTTGTCTAGTTGATGGGTGGTCTTCTCATTCATTTGTCTTAAGTATCAACCTATTAGTCACAATTTATGGAACTAAGAGATCCATAAATTGTGACTAATAGGTCGGCAATCCGAATTAAAATGTTTTTATTTATTATTATAGTTGTATGGACCTTCATTCATGTAATCAAGAAAAAAATTGTGCATAATAGAACATTACTGCCTGACTCTTCGGAGAATAAAGGCATAATGCCATATATTTCTCGCTCTTTTTCCTCGTTCGGGTGTATGTTTTATCAACCTGCATACCAAGAACACAAGGGGCGATCATATCACACGTCATAATTCAGCTGAAGCCAGTAGCCATAGCGTATGGATTTAACGATTAAACACGCGCCTAAGTGGCTATTGTGTTGGTATTGATAGAAGACTTGCAACCGTCGTTAAACCTAATCCCAGCTTAGTTCCACATCCGCTGGTTTGGTAGTTAATCAAGCCCTGATGAAAAACGAAAGGTGAGGTATTTCATTCAGAACATATAACATACAATCCTGAATTAAGGTTTTTTAAACAACTGAAAAAAGTGAACAAAAGAACCGCTCCATGCTGTGATCTTTGGTTCCAAACCAGTCGGGTCCTCCTAAATTGTATACTGCACTATTCTCGGACTTTATCTAGACTCTAAAGTAACAAGTGACAACCAAAACAATGATATCAGCAAAAGATTTTCCCTAAAAACGTTTGTTTCCTTTACCACAAATACCTATTACTTATCATAATGCCGCGAGCAATAAAGTTAACCGCAATGGTTAATTATGAACAATTGAGGTAGAAAACATAGCATGATCAAATTATACACGACATCATTTGTTGATAAAACGCCTTGGAATAAACTGAGACATGTGAAACTTTGAACGCAGATCTGCAAACGATGTGTGGAACCCAACTTTTTGTGAAGGTGCTATGGTACTCATAAGTCGAAGTAGAGAGAGGCTAAAGCCTGTTACGCCTTCTAACGCAGTGTTAGCCAATAAAAATTCGTTGAGATTTGACGTAGTTCCGGTCAAAACATTAGTGGGGTTGGTGTATCCCGCTTCACGACACAGTAATGTGCCGGTGGCTTAAAGCTTGGGTTTCTCAATAAAGCGGACAACGGCCACACAATAACGGCTGTCCAAATAGAGACCGTTTGACATCTTGTTTGACATCTTAATGCCAAATACTGATGAAAATGACAGATTTTCATGACGGAACCGCTTTCCTAAGAAACCTTAGCTTATGGATCGAGCAAAATTAATGGTTAGTCTATGTCCAGCGGACAGAATAGATTGTAGCTAAAAGATTTCAATCCACTGCTCCATCATGGTCATCATGATGGCTAGTCATAATATGATTTGAAAAACGGACAATGTTGCCCATTCTCTGGACATACTTTTAGCAATACCACAGAGGAAAACTCGTGAGAAATCTTTGATAGAAATTCTCTCATTTTAATAAAGAAATAAAGTATGGAGTTAACGTATGACATCTGTCACCGTTCGTCTTTCTTCGTCTCAAAGCAGTAGAAGTTTTCATTTAGGTTATTCATATTCATCATAAATTCGAGCTAAAGAACGGAGCAGCAAGTTCCGTGAGTCGCAAAAGTCTGTAGGTAATCATTGCTTACCACAGTATAAGCAAGTAACAGTATTATATCTCGGCAGTGACCTTGAAATAATTACCTATAACCGCTCGGTAGATAAACCTTCCGCGTCCATGCGTAAATGCCGCGCACTGATTACGGCTCGGCGCAAATGAGCCACCGTCCACAGCCACCGGTAGCCCAGCGACAAGCAGTTCACATGCTTTTTCTTACGTTTTGTATGGATTCGTTGCACACTTGTGGCCGGTGGCGGCCATCGGTGGCTCGTTTGTGCCGAGCCTTACACTGTTATTTCGAAGCAATCGCGTTGTTTCGGCCGTTTTCTATGAAGAAATAGTACTGTTACTTACTTATTATACGACTATACTATTCAGGTTAGCTTAGAATTACTAGGCTAAAGCTATAGGTATATATAGATCTTTTCCTTATGGCCAGCGTGATAAATTGATGTCACGCCTCCAAGGACCAACCAATAAGGCGTGCTGCAAATACAATTAAACAACGATTTTACACACTCAATACACGCTTGATTTACATACAAATGGTTTTGCTAAGTCATACAAGTATTTTATTATTGTTCAATCTTCACGCTATTGATCTTACGAGGGTCTGTAGGATTGAAAAGAATAACTTTAGACTTGATGAAATCACGTTCTGAATAATGGTCTTGAATATTACCAACTTAAATATTGAAACAATGCTACGCGCTATTTCGGCTAAGGATGAAGAAGTTGCCTTGCATCCGATTTGCTGGTCTCCTTAAGGCTCGTCCACACTGGCGCGATATCGCGCCAATGTGTGTACGAGCCTTTTTAGTTCGTACCGATGTACGAACAATCACAATCTGAACCATTACGAAGGATATTGCTAATCATCCATTCAAAATGGACAAAACTCCAAAATTTGTCTCCTCAACAACGTAAATAACGCAATTAATGTTATTGAACCGTCAAAATGAAACGGATTGTGATTGATCGTGTGTTACGCAATTAGGGTGCAACTTATACCGTGGATTAATATTAACCAGTCACCAAGGTCTTGGCGCGGTTGATTGCCCAGGGGGCGCGGGAAATGCATTTCATGCAATTGAATCATATTGAGTCTTCAATTCTTCATGTCTAATATCAACCTTCTGCGATAGCCAATCAGTCTGCCAAGAGCGTTGTGAAAAATGGCTTCTGGCCATTGGTCTTTGACCTTTCGTAGTACCGATTACTGGGAGTCAAGTGGAATTTTATGGACTGTTATACTGTACGATTATGACCTTTCCGATGCCCTTTTGAAGGATTTGTCACAAATCGCCACGGACGCTCTTGGCTCTTGGGGACTCATTGAATAAACACGGCGCAGGGAAGTCGATGGTTGTAGGTGGAGCGACCACCTGGTGAAGGACGCGGGAATCTGCTGACATGTGGAAACGAAAGGACCAGTCGTTGTGAAAGATAGATAGAATACTCTTTATTATGTACACCATAAAAAATACACAAGCAGCTATGTCCAAGTCCAACTTTCCTAGGTTTTTTGACTGCAGTAGAGGAAACTCGATTCACAAAATCAGGATAAAGGTAGATAAACTAAAGCCTTATAATAATCCTATTGTAGCCGCTTACGGCACCCACAATAATCCACTTACTAAAATAGACAAACAGTTGTTGTTGTATAGCATGTCCTTGCGATCGATAAAGCGACGGTTTTTGTGCTAGTCAAGTGAAACCCGACAAATTCTTTTGTAAATGATCGAGTTTGTTCACGTTGATGTAACTCACTTAATCCAGAAAACGACCTTCACAGTAACAATGAAAATTTGGCAATAGCGGTGACAATCACCTTGAATTACACAACATTTTAATCTCAATAAAAATGGTTTAACTGTATACATAGTTCTATTCTAAAATCATCTGTATCCTAAACGTGCAAAGCTATCAGTGAGTGTCATCAAAATGATTACAGCAGTTTTTGAGAAAATCAACACCATCATACATTCCTCATTGTCAACGTAAACTCTCGACTTATGGTTTCTGTAGTGTGTGAAAAATACTTTCTATTCTATTAAATTCCTTTTAGTTCCATATGACGCGATAAAGGGAAAGGTATGTTCAAGCAATATGATTGTGAACCATTTCGGTGAAGTCGGCATTTGAAAGGGCCAATAAACATTTGAAACTACGGTAACCCAGAAACACCTTTATTTTGGTCGATGTTATTGTTATTCGCTACAATATACGAAATCTCTATTGTAATATTCGGCCTATAGATTTTAATAGGAGCAGTAAAATAGTCTGGCAACAATCCTCCAGTTCAGGATTTGACTGCTTTACTCTGAGCATTCTCCTTTCCTAAAACTTGAGTGTACTTCATTAGCAGCAGAGGCAAATGTTTCTAAGAAACATATTTTATTGGAGAATTTCATCACCTAAAAAGATATTATATCATGTTCGTCAGAGATATAAAATAATCATCCTATTTATTCGAACACAGTCAGCTAATCAATCGTGGCCATACGTTCCTGTGTTTTACAACTAACGTTTGTCGAAAGTAATTAAATTGATACGGCTCTAATCTCAGCATTTATATTTAGTAATAACAGTACAGTGCTTTTTACAAATATTACTTTCCTCTACGGCATCGACTCTTCAATCAATGTGAATGTTCCATCTACCCACGATTTCCTGTTCGAAGGAATCAAAGCTACCCGATCGAAAAAGATAAATAAATCTTACAGCCTCTCGCCATATCTCATCGATCAGCAATCGAGACATAATAACACCGAGAAAAGTCATCGTGGGTTGAGATTCTTCATTTTTATTTCTTTCATAAGAAACCACAAGAAATATATTCCATGTTAATTCACTGGAACGTAAATCGATCGATTAGATGATTACCAATCATTTGTAATTAAATTGTTACACTTTTACTACTTTGCCGTCATGCGTCGGTTTTTGCACCTCCATACATTTGCATATGAACACGTAACTTTGTACTAAATGATTTGAGTCAGGCGATTTCGTGCTATTGTTATAAATAAATTATCTTATTTGGAAAGGCGAGTGACCGATCCAGTGGTTCTGTAGTCATTGTTTCCATGGTCTGTACAAGATGTTTATATGGTAAAAAAGTAATGGCTGCATTTCTATTGTTCTCATCGTTACGTAAATATTACGTTTGTGAAAATAATGTTTCAATTCGGTTGTTTTTGATTGAAGTGTCTTTTAATCAACATTTCTATCGTCGTGCCAAATCCAAATTCCTTGTTGTAACGATCAGAAAATATTTGTAGTTGGATGCAACATCATAGTCTCATGTTTGTTCCACTCAAGACTACATATTTTACCGGCGAGTGAGACAAGTATTGCCCAAGCACTATACCGTCCAACATGAACTGGTTCTGACTGAGCCAATAAAACATAATACGAGCGCGTCCACTCATCTCATATATTAGCCTTCGTTCGCAATAACTGTCTTGATTAATAGCAGGACTTTATGGTGCTAAGAGCTGCAGGCTTTTTACTTGAGTTTAGGTCACCTAGTCTAAATTAGAGACTGGAAGGACGCCAAGCGTTTGTTCTATTGTCGACGTATGTCCGTCGTGGTTGTTTTATATTGTCATGCGTGTTGTTGCCTCCGTCAGGCCGCTAAGTGTTGACGACGCGGGTCGACGAACCTTCTCCACGCAGTATATCGGTCGTTCGGTGACGCGTACGGACTGCCCAATTTTGTTCAACACTGTAACTGTGCCGATCTGTCAAAATTATGCACGCCACTTCCGCCTTTACCTGAACAATATTACGGCATATATTATTTTGACGGACAGTTTTATTACCACGTTGTGACTTTTGGATATCGCGGTGTCCCAATTACACGTTCAGTTTGTTAACATTGTGGGTAGTTTTAATTACCGTCCTACTTAAATTAAAGTTGTTCATATAAGTGGTTCCTTATAGAAGTCGGTCAAGGTATTTAAGCTTAAATTAGGTGAAAATAAGCACGTTATGCGGCGTGTGATCGCCGGATGTTACTCAACAGATTGGATTTTTTGTGTGGGAAGTGTTTAAGATATTTTTATTGTGCGCGAACATTGTGTGATAATCGTAGTGAGAGATCGTCATTTTCACTTTTGTGCCCACATCAAGAAAATCATGTGCGTATCTTTGATGCATCTTTATCCATTATTGAGTTAATGTGTATTAGTGTTTTTTGTGCAATTTGCTGAGCGATTGCTTGTCTGGATTAGATTGTAATTTCATGCTAATGTTGAGATTTCACATGTGTGAACTTGGTTTTATCCTAACACAATATACCATTTATGAAATGAGTTTCCATTGAAACTACCATTATCCATTAAGACATTATCAAGTTTCATTCAATTTGTCTTCACAACTGCAACGTGCTGCTTCATTTCATTTGTGACACTTGGAATCTGTACTCGTCTTGCAAAAGTCGTTACATCTTTAATATTCAAAACGACCAATGTTCAGAAGCATTTATATCCGAGACACTTTCTTTCCCTTGAAGACGTTATTGTATTCATCTCTCTATAATCGTATTCGTTTACCCGCTTTATATTCATCATCATCGTTGATAAGGTTTAGAAATTTAAACAAGTCTTCCTCAGACAATGGCGGTTCTATGTACTCTAAGTCTAGACATAAAATTAGGCACAAATACAGGTCGTTATACCGACCTGCATTTCTGCATAATAATCTCCCAGTAGCGTTACGTTGACTGGTGAATGGTGATTAGTATCGCATTTTCGCCCACATACAAACTACACAAGTCACACCTCTTTTTGCTGCGAACACTAAGCTCCTACGAAGCCTGTACTCTTGGTAGTATTAAAATAATAACGGCTCGTTTTAAATAATCCTATGGGAAATACATACGTGTGTTGTTTAGTAATAGTGTAATTCAATGTAATTGGTTGGTTAGGCTTTACTTTGGGAACTTTTGAACTTGTTGCGAATTGCGTTTGGTAATTTAAGCTATTGTGTGCCAAGTAGTCCTATTAATTTACTGCCGTTTTCTTGTATTTTTGTAGAACAGCACCACAGTTATCTCCGTTTACTTTGCCTTCACCTATGCTTGTCGTAATCTAGGTTCAACTTGTTGACTTTGGCGGTAATATCAGCAAAATCTTTAACGTGTCATCTTGATAAACCTCTCGTGCCATTCTGATATGGTGGTGAACACTAAACTCAAGGCTGACCATTGAACAACACTTTTATCTTCCCCCAAGACTGCCACAATTATTCAAATTAAAAATATTTTATTTCACATAAACCTACATTGGCACTACAGACAAAAGCTAGGCGCACGGTCTCAATTGGTAGTTTCCTATGGAGAAGAGTCGGCAAGAAACTCCACGGTTACTTGGGGTCATGTCTGTTTTAAACCTAACCACTGGAGACCATTGTAAACTTGTAATAACATGTTTTCTAGAAAGATAGTAGATGATGGACTGATGGGGTATTCCTCTTCTTTGTGCAGGTTCAGAAGCAGATGGCACGCGAGTATGAGCAGCTGAAGGCGACGGTGGCGACCTTGCAGATGTTCCAGCACGACGGAGAAAAAGCCATCACACCACTTACAGGCAGTAAGCACCTTCATCCTTGTACTAGTGTCATAGGGTGTCAACCACTATGTGGAGTGGCCCAATGCTTTTTGAAGTGAAAACTTTTAGGCGCGTTGAGGGTTTTTTGGTAGGGGGTAAACTTATGGATTCGGTAGTTCTTTACTATAAAATATAGATGGCGTTAATACCAGTTTTAAGTATTTTAATAGTATTTTTTTGTGGGGGATATATGGCAAAAGAATGATGATGATGACGATAGTGGTAGTTTTCACTTCTGTCGGCAGTCTCCATGACTACCTTATTAATTTTATTTCGTTTGGCGATTTCACATAAACCATCTGTCTGCAGAGAGCAAAGAATTATTTATTTGTGCAAAATACATTATAAGTTAACAGTGTTTAAACCAAAACACTATGTAGATCCCCTACCGACTAAACTCCACCGTGCTTCTCCCTTGAGGCTTCTGCGCAGGAGTCGCTCACGCTGTACTCGGCAGATTTAAAGCCTTGGATTTCTGACATTTTGAAAAGTCACAATCACTAGACATTTAATAAGAATTAAACGTTTTTAATGACAAACAAATACGAAAAAAATGGGTAAGGTGAGACTAAAAACTCGTTAACAACAGAATATCATTGGCACATCTCATAATTAGTTTACAAAAACCCGTGTTGCGGTCAATACCACAGCCTTACAAATAATAACATAACAGTAAATATTTTCCAACTAGTTCATCTGGAAATGAGTTATCACATTATGTTGGTCGACACTTCCAAAGGAAACAGACGACCATTATAAAACTGGAAATTATATTTAATTTTGCGCTATTAAAGCTACTTTAAGGTTAGGCTCTGGTTCAACTGCGAGCGATTAGCGAGTAGCGTTCTTGAGCGGGGAAATGATTTCGTGTCGTTTGCTAGCACGCGGTGAGACCACCGTCTTATGTGGAAGAAATAAATTAAGGAAATATGTGCCTCAAAGCGGATGGACTCAGAGAATCTTGTGATGTGATAAATGCAGTATAATAATATTTAAAAAATGTTGTTAACCTGCAGCAGGTAGATTGATATTTCCGTTCACTATTAAATATAAATTGTCGCCTTATTTTTTACTTCAAATAGACTGACACACGACGATTACAAGCCAGTTACCGTTAAAGTGCGTTTCCACTGTAGCGGAGACGAGCGGAGCTAAGCGGCCAATCATAATTGTTGAAATCCTCATGATGGCGTCTCTCGTCTCGTCTGTAATTGGACAATTCCTGCACGTCTCCGCTTCAGTGGAAACGCACCCTTACTCTACCGTTGGGAACACCGAATTAAGTTGATATTTGCCTTGTTTGTATTTATCTTCGTTTTTGCCGTTGCAAGTTCCCAATAGGATATAGGTAAAACAGTTTTTATACAGCACAGCAGTTGCAATAGCAGGCAACACTAGCGTATGCAAAGTTAATGTTTTAACAGTTTTTATTCAGGTAGGTCGTAGACTTTTTGACTGATGTTTATATAGAAAACATTAATAAAAAACTAGAGTAGGTTCAATATCCGAACACAATAGACTTAGTCATGACTGAAACTTAATTGTAGTATTTATGCCTCCAATCAATCTGCCTTTTCCCAGTGGGGTCGGCTTCCAGTCTAACCGGATGCAGCTGAATACCAGTATTTTAGATGGAGCGACTGCTTATCTGATAACCAATACAATATATCCAAAACCCAGTAACTGAGTAATACGATATCCCTTTGGTAAGACCGGTTGTCAGACTGTCGGGCTTCTGACGACCCGTAACGACTGTCAAAGATCCACGAATGACAGCCGGGACTAACTGTTTAACGTGCTTTCCGAGGCACGGAGGAGTCTCGATATGTAAAGATGGTCACCCATCCACGGACCAACCCCGGCAAACGTTAACCTGATGGATCGACCCGTGCGGCTATTATTACTTAGCCACAAGGTCCTCCTCAGTCCTCCTGCAGTATTTATGCCTCCATTATAGATATTTGGACTTGATAATTTCCGCATTAAGTTTCCTGGTCATATTATGCTGTACAAAGAAGAACAAGAAATTGCTACTCCCGTATTGACCTCTCGACACGACACGGTTTCTGCCTTTGGGACTAAGCTATTACAATTATTTTAATTTTATTGCCCAAAAAATTTAGTTCCCATGGCGATAAGATGATGTCACTACAAGTTTTGATGCCGTCATTGTAGTAGGTACCAAGAATTACTCGCCATGACCCAAAATTTTACCTAAATGATAAATAATGCACGCTTCGTGGAAAGCCTTTCATTTCATGCCTATTATATTGTGGCTACGGGTTGATAATGACTGGTAAAATGTCGTCCATGTAAACCTACGCAGTTCGATCAAATTTTACCACAAGGTAACATTCAACAACTGTGTACAGTACGTTTATTTCCCACCCTTGAATTATCAAAGAAATTCCTTTAAACGTCTACTCTAGATTGACAGGTTTCAGTCAACGTTTATGGTTGACAAGAAACTCGTTTCTTTATTTATGGCTTTACATCTATGGTACAATAGTAGTTCTTGATTGTGATGTCAAGCTTAAAACTTATTCTCCATTTCTAAAGGCTTTTCAAAGTAATCTGCGCCCGAATTGTGTGACTCACGATCAATCTTAATCTGAATCATTTTGAAGGATATTGCTAATCCATTGCTTTATATAATATGCTCAATAACGTAAAAACGATGATTGTTATTGAACTGTCAAAATGAAACATTGTAATTGATCGTGTGTTAAACAGTTACACTATTAGGGTGTTGATGTTAAATGTAATGCCAACTGTGATTAACGATTGCAGCGATTTTATCAGGCTTTCAGGAACGAGAATCTGGAAACTCTTTCAAATTATCTATAAAATCATTGAAAGAATGCTTCAGCGCTTGAAAAGTAATTAACTCGAAAACCCATTTCTTTCACCAACACGAACACGAAACTGACGAAACTAGATAAAAGAGAAGAATAGCACACCAATCAAAACACGCAGATCTAATCTAAGCCATTGTTCAGGTATCTGCACAGTCATTCAATAAACTGCACAAAACAGCAATCACCAAAACGCTCAATTTCAATCACCCGATTTCTAACTAAAAAGTGAAACGCCAGACAGTTGGATGAGCAGGCAATTAGCAATAAAAGTTCGTTAACCCACGTCATAAGGCCAAAGACGACGGTAATCGACTGCGACCTTCGATGGAACCATTGAACGACCGATAAAGGCCACCATGTCGTCAATTATGTCACCATTCATGGTGGTACAATAGGGGACGATACCGCGCTTATATTCACCCGTTGCTATTGTCTATTTTGTTTTGGTTCAGATCTATGCTTTGTGTTTTTAAATTGTGGGGTCTTTATGAATACAAGTTTTATTGGTTTTGGTTATTTGGGGTGCTGGTAAATGATGCGAGTTTGATTCTATTGATATTGATCTATTTGAACTTTCTGATCAATTTATTTCCAAAATTGAACTCTTTATTTTCCTAGAACTGGACCAGGGACTCTGATAATCGCAGTGTGAGTAGACCTAGGGTCTTTTAAAAATGTTAGTGGAATTTAATATCATCTCTGGTATCACAGATAATCATTGAATCATTATCTAATCGTGGCAGGTAAAATTGACAATTAATTAGATTCAATTCCATGATTGATCGATATTTTAGTGTAACCTTGTGTCTGATAAAAATTACTCGTAATTTTATCAGATATATCCCTTCACCAGATTATCTTCACCAGGAAACATTTTAATTACAGTAATGTTGTAGATTTTCTGATTATTTTACCATTACCCAATCAATCATAACTATGACGCATGTAAGTTGCTTTTATTATCATTTATTGCACTCAAAGAGACTCTTGCACTACATTGTCAAAGACACATACAATTGAGTCAGTCTGCACCTCATCCTGCCTTCTTTGTATTCACAATTCTTATATTATCAGCTACAACATCTTACGAGCGAACTGCAGACAAAATTATGCTTGTATTGTGACGAAACCAGCCAAAAACCATTACATACACGGATTTAGAATTTAATGGCTACTAATATACCCCAAAACGTCTTTAGAGTTCCGTAAATAGGAGGTGGGTATCTTAGTGATGCAGTGTAGTTGTCTTTGATGAGTTATATTTATATCGTTTTAGTTGCGTAACCATAAAATTTGATTCGTATCTAGAAAAATTGTTGTAGAAAGTATGATGAATTGTAACACCGAACCCCCCGGTGTTTATCGTTATACTTTCGGACTGCTTGACCGAATATTTCGTGTCTTATCTGTTTTATTAATTTCTAGTTGTCTAGACTTCGTTTTGCATTCATAGCTTTCGTTGATAAATAATGTATATGCTTGTTTTTATCGTGGTTTCGCATGGATACTGCGCGACAAACACATTAACCTAAACTTGATTTAATACGTCAGTCACATTTACATATTAATCCTGCTTGGGGCTCTTCGAAAAGTCGTTATGATAGGTAACATACATTCCAAGGTCGTCGATGACGGCATATGGATCCAATTTGGGTCCTTGATAATAACGCGTTTTCGGGCACAATGCCAATCCTAAGGTATAACGCCACGTCTCCATAGAAATACTTATTCATTCACCCTGGAGTCCCAAACTTCAAACTAAGGTTAGCCATGCTGACCATATGAAAAGTCGTGGGGTTGCCACAAGTTATAGCAATTTCAGGAGCAGGACGTACTGCAACATCGTCAGTATACACAAAGGACTATTAAAACAGGAAGTCCTCACAATAGACCACTATCGCCAAAACATAACAAGCAATTAATTCAAACTAAAAGCAATTAGTTCTCAAGGTCCACATTAGTGGGCCCCTTGATAATCGATTCCCTCCATTAACTTTTGAATCATGCGGGATAATGGCGAACTGATAATAATCACACACTAATTCCACTCCCTGATCAATAGGAGTACATTTATTTAGCTTTTGAGTGCCTTGTGTTTTTTCAAGACCTATTTTGTCGCTATCTGGCTGTATAATGTGAATAAATTAAAGTGAGCCCCTCAATGACGTCCAGGTTTTACGCAGGTGACGATTTTACGCGTAAATTGGCGCGTAATCGAGCGTGTCGAAGTGATAAAACTAAGTAACGGCTTTCCCTGGGAGTCATTAAATCTCAATAAACGCAATTACTCGTGGCATTAGACACGGTGACTATAACCTGTTGGGTGACTATCGATTTTCGTAGATAATGAATTAATAACATGCGTGTAATGGCTTCTTTGTATTGTACGTAGATCGTTGTTTTTAGTGTATTTTCATATAATAGGGCCTTTTATTTTGTAAGGGAAACAAACAGTAAAATATTTTAAAAAAAACAAATAATTTAACAATGACCTTAACAAATATACTACCCAGTACATTTTCCACAGATTACAACTTATATACTTACAAACTGTAGTCAGGGCAAATTTAATTATAACAACAAAAGAAACTAACAAAAATATGTTCTGGTTTGTGTATTGAATACTACGGGTCCTAAAAAAAAAAAAAAATTCGGAAAAAGGAATCTACTGCTGATCCCTCAGAATTTTAGCTTTATTACTTTTAAAAGTATTTCCGTTAAGAAATAATATGTCGATATTACTACATCGCTTATTGAATGTGTCGACTAAGCGGTGTAGCGGTGATCGCACACCAGCATTGGATTTACAGAAGCTGAGTCATATTTTTTAAGAAGCGACTAGTAAGATGCTTTTTTTTCGAAATCATCTGGATTTTCATAGATATAGGTCGTGAGCGTGTCTACCAAGTGGACAACTTCAAGAGTCAATATACTTGATTCTCTCCGAAGCTATACATCCGTGCCGAAGCTAAAGAAAGGAATCGAAACCTGGAAAAAATCATACAGATTATAAAATTTGAACGAAATACTATAGAAAAAGCCCAGTTTCGAATCGTCATGATATGAAGATGCTTCTTGTTGGTCTCCAAAAACTCCATTGTACCCCCTGTCGCCCTCTAGCTGATGTTAACTTTTTGTGATCGTTTTTTAATATTTTTTTAAAGATGTAAGATTTTCAAATAAAAACCTACTATATTTTTTGTAGTTATGTAGAAGAGGATATGACTTCAAGTTCCCATGTAATTTATAATGCCAATAGAATCCACAGTCATGTGACCGAAGCTGCGGGCACAGCTAGTTTATATTAAGTCTCGACATGCATGCACATCGCTCCTCTAACGATGTCTGCTAAAGGAAATTGCTATTCTTCATTCCATTCCATGCAATATTTTTTTCAATAAAACCTGTCACTTGTGCCATTTTGCTAATTTCCGGTTCGCTTTCTTATCCAGGCTGGCGGTAGTTTATACAACATTTATTTTATTTAATTAAAGGCATTAAAGACAGACGACTTTGGTGCGAGGTAATGACTGAAAGTTGTTCAACAACTTTTAGTTGCAAGCTTGCAATACGCCTGTTCTATAGTGCCAGAGCTTTATGTTCGTGTATTAATAAAACCTAGAATATTATGAACAAAATGATTATTGAACCGTTCTTCTTAAAGGTTATCAGTGAGTTATTATAAGGTTTGGAGTTTATCTTTATCTGATAGTTAACGGTAAGTGCTCTTAGCTCTTAACCTGTTCCGATAAGTCGGTTAATTTCCGTTCAGCATAAATTGTAATAAAGCGGTTTACCTCTACTTTTATTCTACAGTGTCGGACATACGTAATTGAGTTTAATTGTTTGCAAGGGGATTGAAGCAGCTGCGACTTGTGTTTATGCAATTGCTGCAACGTTTTAATTCAGCTCCCAAGAAAAAAAGTCGGCAATCACTAGACTACTAGAAGTTGAGACATTTGTGAAAAAAGTGGATCGATTAACTGATGAGCATGAGCTTTTGTAATGATGTAGGACCTTCGTCACAAAAAAAAGAAATAGACACTGGCAAAAACTGATACTGGACGGTGCGGTATACAAATTACGAAGAATGACTTATAGTCCATTCTGTTCCAGTTCGATTCAAACTTAATGGCGGCTCGGAACATGAGGCGAGTCGCTGCGCAGTATCAATTTTATGTGTCAGCGGGGGCGAGGGGTGGATTACTGCGCAGCGAGTAGCTAACTTCCGAGCCGATATTAACTTTGAATCGAATTGTACTTCTTCTTCTTATTCAAGAAGAAGATACTATTACTTATGTCCAAAATACTCTCAAGAAAATACCCGTTGTAAGAATTTTCGTAAATGCTCCTGAGATCACACTTGCATTTTGAATAAAGCTTTTTGACCATCACTAAACACTCATCTTTCTTCTTTTACAGACTACGAGGACCTGCCAACACGCGACCAGATGTGGGCCCCAGCGCCGCACGAGATTGACCCCGACATATGGCCGCCTCCGCCCGACAGAGACCCCAATTTGTGGCCCCCACCCACCAGTGTAGAACACAAGTTAGTACATCTCCACCGCTATCCATTGTTTGACATCTGGTGTAGTTAACGGTCTTTCATGAATCGGAAAGTTAATAAACTCAGACCATGCCGTGTCATTATTTCAGTCGAAGGACGAGGACTTTCACGAAACCGCCGGCTGTCGCTGAATACCAGCACCTGTCTTGCATAGGGTCATTATGTATATAGGGTCATTATGCATAGTATAGGCAGCATTATGCTGAGCGATGGCCGTTTTGCGTGGATGTGACATATATTTTCCCCCAGCTTGTTATCTTCGTGTATTTGTTTTTTCTTTGCGTCAAGTTGGCCGCAAATAAACGTATTTCCTTTCTTATTTCTTTTCTTTCCTTTCTAAATGAGAGGTCCGCAGCTACGTGG
Organism: Eupsilia transversa; assembly: GCA_914767815.1. Lineage (NCBI taxonomy): Eukaryota > Metazoa > Arthropoda > Insecta > Lepidoptera > Noctuidae > Eupsilia > Eupsilia transversa. Next base: position 4,662,890 of record OU611893.1, on the reverse strand, counting down.
AGTCAGTTCATGTCTAGTTATTATTTTATTCGAAAGACTCTGGCGGTTGGACATAAGCCGTGGCCGTGACTTCGCAAGCTTTATGGGCTAAAGCTAGGTTAACCAGTTTAATAGTCGTTCCACCATGGTTGCAAGACCATGCTCATTTGGAGTTTCTCCTTAGGAAGTACTGGATCCAGCACAACTGCAGTATGACTTGAAGGTATTTGACGTATTGTCGTTGCGTGATTGTTATGACTACCAACAAAACTGCCTTTTTCGTCGAAATATGTCGTCAACGTATGAATCAGCGTCGTAAGATCATAGATCACCTTTATTTGAAAAACTTGATGACTTCCTTTCCCTCTATTTGTTTTGACCTGGCGAGCTAATCAAGCTATGCAGTTAGCTATGTTTATCACGATGCAGCTAAAAGTAACAGTTGAAGTTAGCACGTGGTCGTGGTACATGTGCTAACTAGTTTAATTGCCACGTTCACCACGTGCTGGAGTAAGTTAAACTTATGTTGAGAACTGAAATATTGTAATGAGAATTTAGGTACCTACTTTTTGAAGTTTATGGCAATGGTACAAGGCAATTGATATCAGTATCGGTTGGGAAAAGAAAGATTTTAAATCGTTATAGAAACAGACTAGCCCATCATCACCCGTATCGGCCCATTGCTTGGAACAAAACGTTATAAACGTGCAAAGTAGCCTTATTTTATTTTCCTTGCACGTTTATAAGGTATTTTTGGGTACTAGATTTTATTATAAAATCATCAACTGAATCTACGTCGTAGTAGATCCAAATAATAGTCAAATATGCAAAACCCAGCTCAAGGATGTTATTTTATTACTCATATTTCGGCCCAAAATTAATCAGACGAAATCACAACATTACCTAATTCAAAAGTAGTATAACTCCATTATGGTATCGTTACATCTTCGTTTCACTTCGTAATCATTCGGAAATTGTTGCGTAGGCGCCGATGTGTCGAAGGTCAATAATGTTTGCAACATAAACATTATGTACAGTCGAACAAGCTACTTGGTATACAGGCAGAAAACTTTTCACTACTTTTAATAAACAATCTTGTGGGTGTGCTGAGTAGTAAAAAAAACTTGTTTGGCTTGGTATGAGCATGGGATGTGGAGGGAGGAAAAGCATGTGACTAAAAGAGTGATTAGTATATATGTTGATGGATGGAGAGGGAATGGAATGCCAAAGAAAAGATGGATTGTGTGAGGAATGATATTGAAGAAATGGGAGTGATTGCGTGGCGGTTGACAGGGAGAATGAAAAAAACGTGCTGCGCTAACCCCAAGTAACATGGGACAAGGTAAGAAAGATAGTGATGAGCGTCCTAAGTAGTCAAGTCTTGTACATCATACTTGTAAGTATGTCCTTAAGCTTAAAAAGTAGTTAACACACAGTATATACGTGAATATTGGCAGTCTATTAGAAATATTAATATTTTTGCGTGTACACCTAACTCCTTAATTGACTGTACTTACATAATTATCTGCAGAAACAGCTGTTTATTACAAAGGACATTTTGACGCACAGGTGTTAAAATTAAAAAGGCGTTTATGATCTTGGTTCCATTGAAATGATTGACCCACATAATTTTATTGGCTTTGTATGTTGAAGATTTTATTGGTTGATGAATCGGTTTAGTACAAGGATGTCATAAATTATAGTTGCCAACACTGAGGCAAATTAAAACTATAAGACCATATTCATTTACATAATGATATCTTCGGCTTTGTGTCCGGGCCGTCCACCCATCCTTCCATCTGGGTTGGTTTTGACAGTGTTACATAACACACATAACATCACGCCTGTATGTATTCCCCGAAGGCTTCGGCAGAGGTATACCTACCAGCTACCAATAGTGCACCTATATTTCGCCAGTTATGTTTAAGTTCCCTTTAATAGGGGGCGAGCCTATTGCCATCAACCGGGCACAAATCCAGGCTTTGGGCAGCTACTGAGTAACTCAGTCTTCCAGTCTGACCTGATGCTTACGTCATCATCTGCCTAGCCTTTTCCCAACTATGATAGGGTCGGCTTCCAGTCTAACCGGATGCAGCTGAATACCAGTTTTTTACATGAAGCAACTGTCTATCTGACTTCCACAACCCAGTAACTAGGTAATACAATACCCCTTGGTAAGACTGGTTGTCAGACTTTCGGGCTTCTGAAAAGAAGACCCGTAACGACTGTCAAAGATCAACGAATGATAGCCGGGACCAAGGGCTTAACGCACCTTTGTTCGAGTCACGGGTAGGTCTCGGTATGTAGAGATGATCACCCATCTGCTGACCAATCGCGGCAAGCGTAGGTTATAACACCTGATGGATCGACCCTTGCGGCTGTTATTGCTTATCCACGGGCCCCTCGATGACAAAACCTTCAAAATATCATTCCACTTTTAAGCCTCTTCCAACATGCCGGCTATGACCTGATTTTTTATCGTTTGCATCCATTTCCTTATAGCATTCTGCATGCGTATAATTCCTGGCAAAAAACGCAGGCTTCGTCATGGAGTTTTATTATAAGAATTACTGATAACAATAAAATAATTATATTTATATCTTGATGCCTTTAATTATGTCATTAACTTTTTTCATCTCAAGTTGTATATGATAAGAATGAACAGCTGTTTCTTGTTTTTACACAAAGCATAATGTTCTTGATGTAGCTAAGTATAAAGATAAGCATAGATGACGTCATGTGGGAAATGTACAATAAATGTATGCGCTCAGTAATCCGACATGTCCAATAGTCCTTACTTTACTTTACTCAATAGTTCTTATTTACTTTTTACGTTTTTAGTTTACGCTTATGTTTACATGGTGAACCCAGTCACAATCCCTGTCCAATACGACCTGCATCTATCTTCATACTCAAACCCAACCAATTACAACATCATCCTTACAGGAAAACTGTCCGTAAATCATAGAAAATTATCCTCAGAGGGCCCCCCACAATGAAATCGGCACGAGCTAACCCACGGACGGCACGCACAGACAACAAGAGGACCACGCCGGGCAACCGCAACGCCACCTCCTCGCAACGGAAGACCACAGACGTTAGGAATCCGAAGAATGCAGTAAATAAGGCACATAGCGGTTAGTAAAAACTGATATTTCTTGCTTTTTCTGTACCTTTATTTATTTAGAGAATTTCCACATCGCAAACATTTATAATGTTCAAAGAATTGTCCCTTAAAAAGTATTTTCTCTGATACGATAAAGTCCTTACTTTCGAAATTAACTGATTTAAGACCAGTCAACTGCGACACATTTTTATTCTTACCGGATTCTGACTTTAGAAACTGTCATAAATTCATGACGCTATTTGCAAGGAGCCGTTAAAAATTATATTTAAATGCAGCTATCCAAAATAAGTCGCCTTATAATTTGTTCCTGAATTACATGTACACAAATCAACACAGAACTTTGTTTTTCCCTATTGATATCCCATATGTTGCGATGATTTTGTTAATAAGGAAAACAGGTCATGGTTCTTAAGTCCTAAGGTACTGCAGGGCAAAAAGATCTACAAGTTAATACCTACTAATATTAAATTACCTACCTAGTAGTGTTATGATATTTTACGTAAATAACCACAGGAAGCAACAGTGAGATGGTTTCATAATACAATCTGTGGTTAGCGGTTGATTGACTCAATACAAATGCTAAATATATTTGTATACAATCGATTTATTACAACATTGCTTTAATAATAACACGATTCAGTAGGTTTAAAAGTTTTTACGTGCTTACGATAAGTGTTTTTATTCAAGGCAAAAAAACTTAAGTATAAAGGTAGTTCGAGTAGGAAGTAGGTTGCTATTGGTTACAAATATAGAAGTACACGACTTAGAATCAATGTTTACTAATTAATTATACGCTTATTCTGTATGCGAAGCACGATGCTTCGTGCTCTTAGATATTAACCCATATACTGCTTAACATTTTACGTTTTAATAGTTATCCAGTATAGTTTCTTGTTGGTTGGGTAATACGTTTTAACGGGTATCTGTAAATACGTGAACTTTCCTCTTTATTGTGCTAGAAAAGGAAAGATAAATATTGCGCAAGAAAAGATCTTGTATCAGAACTGAGGATCAGTGTATTAATGTATGTGGTGCATTTTATAATCTTTAAGTATATTTTATCTTATTTTGAAAGAGGAACGATGTAGGCAAATCATTGCAGAGTAGTGAATAAATATGCATTCAAATAGTTATTTATGCTACAAGGGCGGAAAGAAGGTGATTTCCGACGAGTGGCATTTTTTGTATAAGTCACCACGAGTCGGACATCGTCTTATGCACGACGTGTATCATACAACGTTTCACTATACATTGTGCGAGTAAAATAAATAAATATTGAAAAATTAAGATAATTATCAAAATCTAAGTCTAGAGTAATTAACAACGCGTGTAATGAAGTATACCTTTTAAATGAATGATAGTCTGTACTTAACTAATTTGTAAAACTTTTCTCAAATAATCTAAACTATTTGCGTCGGGCAGACAAAGGAGTTAAAAAAAGCACTAGTTTAAAAAAGTGGCACTTTCCGCACAATTTTGCTGCGTGCAAAACGCTCTTTTCAAGCACATGCATAGTAAAATGTATTTAAAATGTGCAATCTTAGTACTTTTGATCAGAAGACGTGCTCAGGAAAACCTTGTTGATAAAAACTAACTTTTCTGCAAAAAGGCAAGAATTACCACCTTTAACAAAATCCACATCTTATTACTTATGTCAATATTACATAAATAATAATAGGTGTTTGCAGAGTACGGACGTAAAACGTGCTCACCGTCCCGCGGAACCTTAATAAAAAAATGTATACATAAAGGCTATAGGACAGGCACAAAAACACGGTGTAGTATACGCATGAAGTAGATATTTCAGAAGGTTAATTCATAGCGTTATTGTAAAAAAATTACACACTGTCAAAGACAAAACAAAATCTGACCAAAAAAATGAGGTGATAATCAGGCAAGCAATTAGAGATACATAGCTAAAAGTGTTATAGCGAGCTTACCTTGTAGTAACGATGAGCTAACTGAGAGACTATACTATACTGTAGATCAACTACCAGCTAGATCAGTGGCAGATACATTTTGAGCATCCAGTATGTGTAACTTTATACAAAATGCTCCATTTACAAGACGTACGATGTTTGCATAGAGTTGTGCTTTAACCATGAAAATAAATCATTCTTATGAGATCATGTACAAATGGACTTGGTCAGAAATATTTTGATGCTTTAATAGGCATTTTTATAATTTCTTACGTGACGATGGACGTCCACGGTATCAGATAGCATAGGGAAGAAAAATGTATGGAAATAATTGAAGACGCTCTAAATTTCCGTCCACGATATCGTTTGTAACGTGCACATAATTTCCATACATTTTATGAACGTGGACGTGGACATCCACGTAGATATAGTCACGTTTGAGATTATAAAAGAGCACTATAGTCGGTGATTTTTCCCACCCGTTCCAGAATACCTTCTGAACTTCACACTTTGTGTAACACAACAGATGATATTAAATGTTCTCTCACGTACATTGCAGCTGGGTTTAGCAATAATGCTCCATTTTATTGTTTAGCATTTGTGAGACTTTGGTTAATAGCCGTGCTCGTAAGTCGTTCGGCAGTGATTGTTACGTGGTTTTGAAATTAAGATGCTGTTATGCATTTAATAGGTGCTTACAGGTAGGTGCAAAATAGCTCTAAACTTAACGTACAATATTGTTTTGTGGTAATACTTTAACCTTTTACTGCCCATTCCATGGGTTTTACTTCAAGGGGAAAATTCTGAAGCTGATCGCGATCAGCATATATATCTTAACCGCGCACGAGAGCTATCAGAGCATTTTTGTAGAATATTGAGTTGAACGCAGTTTAGATGTGCTGATCGCGTTCAGTGTCATTGGTGGTTGAGGAGCTCGTGGCTAAGTAATAACAGCCGCACGGGTCGATCCGAGGTTAAGCTACGCTTGCCGGGGTTGGTTCGTGGATGGGAGACCATCTTTACATATCGAGACTTCTTCGTGCCTCGGAAAGAACGTTAAGCCGTTGGTCCCGACTGTTATTCGTGGATCTTTGACAGTCGTTACGGGTCGTCAGATGCCCGAAAGTTTGACAACCAGTCTTACCAAGGGGTATCGTATTACCCAGTTACTGGGTTGTGGAGGTCAGATAGGCAGTCGCTCCATGTAAAATACTGGTATTCAGTTGCATCCGGTTAGACTGGATGCCGACCTTAATATAGTTGGGAAAAGGCTAGGCAGATGTATTAGTGAAAAGGGTCCTAATTTGGCATGTAGCAATCAATAAGTTCCTATTGATTGAGTCAATACTGTGCCAAAGTCACTATTTGATGGCAAACATATCGCCACTTCGCCACTTTTTCTAGTCATTGCACCTGATAGTTACGCATGTATTTTATACAATTCAAATTCACATATCTTGATAAGCTCAAACCATTAATCAAATTGAGGAATATATATCGGTATTTAGACATCCTATTTCTTGCAAAATTACTCTGGGTTTTTCAAAGCCCATTTATTACGTTTCCACGAACACTTGCGACACCTAAGTACAATGCGCCTAAACCCTAGGCACAGTGCCCAGGGTTGAAAATTCAACGAAAATCATTATTTAGGTGTTTAATAATATGTAGGTGTAACTGAAAACGGACATTAGTATGTTCCCATATCTCATGTCAACTTTATCATCAGTCAATCGCAGTCCACTGCCGGACATCCATCCGAGTTCGATCCTTGACCACTCATTCATGTATTACCAGCCAACCTGTATTACAACTGTTGTAATATTGATATTAATTCATTAATCAATCAAAACACCAGATATAATGTTACTTGGCCGTTACACGTGGCCGATAAACTGAGAAAACGTCGATTGCAATAAATCGCGATATGTAAATGAGCCTGTGTTATAGTTAATTGATTCAGGCGTGATTTGGCGGAAATCCATCATAAAATACAATAGACGTACATATATTTAGTAACTATTCCGCTTAAGTATTCCTAAAGAGTCATAAAAAACTGTAAGAAATCGACACGTGTGAACCTCTTAACGAGGCATCGCCAGGATGACGATTGACTTTTCGCGAACCCGAACACGACGTGTTGCCACGCCGAGTGCTGAGTCTCAGCGAGTATTCGTACGCGTTTTTCCGATGTTCCGATGATGTAAATAAACCTAGAATGAACCTTAAAAAAACTACAGATATAATAATGCAATAGCAGATTCAGTTAAAACACTTGATTAACTCAACCTTAAAATCTTCTTTTAATTTACAGCAAAAACAAAAGACACAATCAATAAGGATCACGGTAAAGATAAACAAGACAGAGACAACAACAATGGCGATACGGACGAAGAGAAACATAAAGATGAAGAAAGAAGGTTCGAGCCTCCGTCTGCGGCTGACGGCGACCTCGTCGATATGCTCGGTAAGTACCTATATTCTCAACTACAACGTATAGCGTAATCAACCTATAATGTTTCCACAGCTGGAACTACGGTCTCTTCTCTGTGAGGGTAAGTGGGCCATAATCAACCACGGGCCCAGTGCGGGTTGGTGGATTTGACATGCCGGTTTCCGGATATGTTTTTCTTCACCGTCTTGGGATGGTGATCAAATAAAACACCAACTACCTACAACGTATGACTAGTGTGAACCATCCCTCTAGTAGAGTTGTTCCCTTATTCAAGTCATTAAGAGCTCGAAGGGAAGTAGTACCATCATACCTATTTCTGCTCGGTTTGGTTGGTGGTAGGGCTTGTTCTGAGTCCGCCTAGCTGGCTACCACCATCTTATGTTAGGCATAGTTGTGTTTCGGCAGTTAGAGGTAAGGTAGCCAGTTCTTCTGTGGTTGAGGATTCCGGGTGAAGTTCGCTTCCACCTTCGGCTTGATTATCAGTTACCATCAGGTGAGATGCAGGCCAAGAGCTTCCCATAATGGATTTAAAAAAAAAATGTTAGGATGCAACTCAAGATATTAAAAGGACCCATGTGATGGTGGATTTAAGCTGTGTTCTCATTAATATCTTAACATATTATTTGTTATGTTCCAGAGCGTGACATAGTACAAAAAAACCCCAACATCCGGTGGGACGACATCGCTGACTTGGCGGAAGCGAAGCGCCTGCTGGAGGAGGCCGTAGTCTTGCCCATGTGGATGCCCGACTTCTTTAAAGTTAGTATTCAACAGATTTTCACTATTCAAAACACACCTAAGGCCTGCACCACAAATGACAAAAATGTAAAAAGCGCTGAACGAATTTAAAACATCGTACCATTTCTGTCAAACGGTCCAAGATGAAAGAATTTTATATATTTAAGAGTTTTAAACAAGTTTAACGTTAAATGTATTTAGTGATTTGTGACGCAAGTGAACATATTGTCCTAAATCTCAACCTTAATTTGCAAGCAATTAACTTGCATTTACCTCAAAAAGGTGCTTTTAATATGACTTAATTATTATGGAAGGATATAGGAGTTACTTTAATCCTGATGAATCTACGGAAACAACGCATTTTTTACTAAAATTGCGAAATTTTATATTTACTTGTCAATCAGATGAATTTTATACATCTATACAAATTAATAAAATTGAAGTGTCTGTTTGTTATGTCAAAATTACAGCTTTGACTAAATGCATATGAAAATATGTACGGTACTTATAACAAAAAAAAAAACGATCTCTCTGTTTCTTCCCACTAATCTCCGAAACGGCTGGACCGATTTTGACGGGACTACTTTTACTGGCAGATAGCTGATGTTATAAGGAGTAACATAGACCACTTTTATTATTTTAGAAAAAGAATTAGGGCTTACGCGGGCTCTAATTGTATTTGAGTTTGTATTTTGACACTTAAGTTTTATTTATTTGTATTTATAGAACCTTTTGGAATACCTTTACCTCTACCTTGGCGGTCCTTCTTCATTCTTATAACGTACTAAAACCATTTCTTCTCCATTGCAGGGCATCAGACGACCTTGGAAGGGCGTGCTGATGGTGGGCCCGCCCGGCACCGGTAAGACCATGCTGGCCAAGGCCGTCGCCACCGAGTGCGGGACCACCTTCTTCAACGTTTCCTCCTCAACCCTCACCTCGAAGTACCGCGGCGAGTCCGAGAAACTAGTCAGATTGCTCTTTGAAATGGTAACTAAGGTTTATAATATCATAACATACATAGACTCATGCCTTCTTCCATAGGGGTAGGCAGAAACTACAGGTCGCCACCTGCTGCGATCCTTACTAACTCCTTGTGCCTCGTTTATGTTCATACATCTGGTCATACACGCACGCCGGTCGGATATTTTCCGACATAAACGCGGGCGAAGCTGCGGGCAAAAGCTAGTCACCAATAAAATCACAATATTCCTCCTAGGGCGTCGAAATATTTAATAATTTTTTTATTTATCTCCTTAACGTGGATTATGTTTTATTTAAGGTTTCGAGAAATCAACCAGAACAACCTGTCTAATACTGTATTGTGATTACTGTGTCTAAAAAAAATCTTACCACAAACTGACAAAAAGATATATTTTTTTTAGTTTTTTGGCGAAATACCTTTTTGAAAATATAACTTTATTTTTAGTTTCTTTATTATAACTTTCACTGAAATTGGTTCCAGGCCCGGTTCTACGCGCCGAGCACGATATTCATCGACGAGATAGACTCATTGTGTTCGCGACGCGGGTCCGACAGCGAACACGAGGCGTCGCGACGCGTCAAGTCGGAGCTCCTCGTGCAAATGGACGGATTGGGTTCAGCCAACGATGAACCTGCTAAAGTAAGTAATATAATATCATTATCTCGTATGAGATAGACCCCGGAAAACGAGGCGTCACGACGCGATAATTCACTACTCGTTCAAATGGACGGAGGTAGTCTCCGCCAGTTCAAGCAACTGGTTCTATGAGCATAAAAACAACAACAAGCCGTTTCACTTGATATGTCACACTAAACTTTTTAAATTAAATTTAAATGACCTGACCCCCTTATTCAAAATTAATTAATTTACGTTACACGTCCGTGTTTAGGTCACAAAAACTCATATGTATACCAATATTTCAACTGAATCGGTCTATATAATCTATCGATCTAAATGGGTTGTGTTTTTTCATTCGGACGTACGGAACTCTAAAAAGATTCACTTATTCTACCCTCACAATGTTCCAGGTGGTTATGGTATTAGCAGCAACAAATTTCCCTTGGGACATCGATGAGGCGTTGCGGCGGCGCCTGGAGAAGCGCATCTATATCCCACTGCCGACGCAAGATGGCCGCGAAGCACTCCTCACGATAAACCTGAAAGAGGTGAAGCTAGACGCCGAGGTAGACCTGCACGCTATCGCCAAGAAGCTGGATGGCTACTCCGGCGCTGATATTACTAATGTCTGCAGGTGAGTTCAATTTTTATAGATGAAAATCTACTTAATAAAAATATTAAATTAACTGACAGACAACGCACAGCCCAAACCGCTGAGCCGAGTCCAGAAGCAGGAAATTTTGCACGAAAGTTAATTTTATATTCGTTATAAAATGAACTGTTGTGCAAAATTTAGTGCGCACTAAGGAACGATTTTTGAGAATTCCAATCCCATTGGGCGCACAGCTTTATTTATACTAGAAACCATTATGTAAAATACTGGTATTCAGCTGCATCCGGTCTGACTGTAAACCGACGTTCCAATGTAATTTGGCAAAGGCAGAACCCCTTAATAAAATATTAATGGATGGATATAGAGATGAAATAGAAGAATTGTATGTGTGAAAATGGATTCTGTGAGGGATGATAAGAAATTAAAAGGAAGTGAACAATGTCAATGCTGACTGGGGAGATGAAAACATTTTGCTCTGACCACAAGTAACATGGGACAAGGGCAAGATGAAGATAAAGAATGGAACCATTATTTTCTCTGACTCACGACACAAAACCTTCCTTCCTTCATCCCCACACAATACTAACACTATATAGATATAGAAATTACTAATTGTTAAATGATTCGCGACCACTGTCTGCTAAAGCATTAGAATGTTATATAACCTAAAGGGTGATCCTGAAATACAGGCCTCAAGCCTAGTTTAGGCACCAGTCTCCTACAATATACTTACTGTATCCACTTGTTCCCTAGAAACCATGTATTTAATGTGTATTGTGGCGAGATAATAAAGGTTAGCTAAGCTTATCTTATTATTTTCGGCAATCAATGCCTTGTTGGTCTAGTTGCTTTAGATTCCAAAGTGTAATGGAATTTTTCTGTAAGGTATTTCTACTGAGAAACTCTGGGTAGAGTTTGGAGATAATTTTACATGAGGCGGAGGCTGTATTAGTTAACTGGCAATTCTGGCAAATCGTTTGTGTAATACACCTCTGCCAATGCCTTTAGGAAACAAGGCTTGTATGTAATACTACATTCAACATATAGAATAACAGTAATGAAAGCTGCTTTTCTATTTCCAGGGACGCATCAATGATGTCGATGCGACGCAAGATAGCCGGCCTAAAGCCCGAGCAGATCAAACAACTTGCCAAGGAAGAGCTCGATCTCCCCGTCACCAAGCAGGACTTCATGGAAGCCCTGTCCAAATGCAACAAGTCAGTCTCCAAGGGAGACATCCAGAAATACCTCTCCTGGATGGCAGAGTTCGGTTCCTCCTGATCAAAGCACTAACGTCGACAATACTGTCCAGTGTTCAATGTAACACAACCTGGTTCTATCGCAAATGCTCAACACATTTGATATAGAATCTCAAGTAACACGAAAAATTGCCTTAAAACTCAATGTAATAAAATATTTAAGTTAACGAAGTAACAATCAGACTGTTGCAGTATTAATACGGAAAGTATAAAATTGATAGTGGCATATCGAAATTGATAATATTATGTAAGTGGAAAGAAATCATCTATTGAGACAGTAGAGTGGAACATTCCGGTTTTCAAATGTTTGTAAATACGCTTCTAACGCCCGGTTTCTAAAGAATTAACTCAAAAATATAAGATAAAAGTCTGTCAAACTTATGTTAACTGCTGTGCTGGACTCACAAATATAAAAGGTAATCAAATCCCTTGACTGTCCGTTAACGAATTTTTGAGTTAACCTTTCTCAAACTGGGTCTAACTCTACTAATTGTTGGCATTTTATTGATAACTTTCAAGACGAGACATTTATACAAATCGTGATCATTATTAACTTGAACATTGTATAAAGCACAATAAGATACTTTGTTCCATGTACATATTAAATTACTAATATAATATTAACTGCATTCAATCGAGCTTACACTAGCGAGATCTGTCATCACATATAATTTCAAATGTTATACTATAAATTGAGACCCGTGATCTTTGTACTTAAATTAGGTTAAATTTGAGATTTGTTTTATACTTAGATAATAGTTTTATGCCATAACTAATTTATGTGTACTTTTATAGTTTTTTTTTAAATTAAAATGCTATTTTGCGTTATTTTATGAAATGAGATATATATTTGGCATTTATATTATAGAATTTCGCTCAATTAAAATTAGCATGTTCCCGTGTTTATGTTGCGAGGTGTTTAGATAGAAATTGTAACGATTTTCTCAAGAAGCCACATCACCACCTCTTTGAGTGAACCTTTTTATCATTTTACTACGAAACTAGTGTAAAGTAGCAATATAATCTTGTGTTCAGACATACCGGTATTAATTATTGAAATAAACAAATTTGGTGTAATAACATTGGTGAAGATAACAATATTTTTGCAAACAAATTAACAAAACTTGTATAACGAAGACATGAAAATAAATCAAATTTTAAAATATTTTATTCGTATTTATTTTACTTCTCGAACACCTGTTGAAGCGTCAGTAACAGAAGTCGACGGATATACCTAACATTCACACGGTAGCACAATCATGTTGAACATCATACATGCCCATTTTTTTTTTTTGACCACGACTAGGAATCTCTTGTTCTGAATCTCACCTGATGGTAAGTGATGATCAGACCGAAGGTGGAAGCGAGCTTCACCTGGAATCCTCAACCACAGAATTGTCTATCTTATCTCGAACTGCCGAAACACAACAATGCTGTTAACATTGTTGTTATGGCGACAGTCTTAGATAAGATGGTGGTAGCTAGAGCAGAAAATTTTGCAATCAGTGGCGTTCATTAGTTCTTTAGTGCCAGTGAACGGGCACTTGACTTAGGACACCCCAGCAAGAGGGACATGGTGCGTTGAAAATTCATACCAGTACCGATAGGATATTTGAAATTTGTTTTTGTTATTACTTGGACCAAAAGCTGACAAATAAATCGAACAGGTACTGTTTTCTGGAGTTAGTATATTTTTGACTATCGAGTCGTACAGTACAAAACTAATTGTACAAGGAATAATGATTTTAAAATAAAAGAATATAACACAGTGTATGTGTATTTTCTGTTATATTATACACGGATTTTATTAAATAAAACTTCGTCTACAGAAAATCTATTCGATTTTAGTAATATTCTTGTTAAAACTTCAAAGTTGCTACCAGGCGCAAGAGCTAAGCGAGTTCAGCAACAATCAGTTCAATCCATGGTTGGATACAAAGACAGTAGCAGTACAGAGTAGCCTATTCTTTGGTTGATAGCTATTAAATAAAATATAAGGTGATAGACCACAAGTTAATCGTAACATTTCCGTATCTCCATTTTTGATTTATCCCAATCAGATTGACCTGACTGAATTTATGCCAGATTATTCGCCTGAACTACCCCAAAGGCGAAGTTGTATTTTGCAGGAATACGAATGGATTAGACTCTTTAGATAAATATTTTGTTATGCAGGCCCATAGAAGTTAAAAAGATTTCCGTAAATAATTTTCTTAAATTTAATCGACTAATGCTTGCTTCCGAATTTAAATCATAGACAAGCAAATAGTGTATTCCGACAAAAAAATATTTAATTTAATTTTATAAAGTTACTGCTAACTGAGCAGAATAAACTAACACAAAATCGAAATCAATTAAAAAAGGTCTCGTAATCTAGAAAACTCTATTTATAAAAGCATTTTCCTAAAAAAAAAAAAAAAACCATGTTTAAATTATTCTTTACTCTATGCATCAAATCTTTAGGAGTTTTTATGTTGGTATAAAATCGGAAATGGAATCGTTCGCTTACACTTTTTAAATTAACAAGATTAGACTAACAAATTGTTAAAACTCTTAGAACAATCATATGGCACGAAAATAATTAATTTAACTTAAAATATTTTCATTTCAGCGATTAAATCATCATGAAAATAAAGAGTGGCCACCAACTTGAAATGAACTTAGCAACGAAAGCCTTGGCGCCAGCGGAACTTGTCACTTTGTTGCATGTTTTATGTTGGTACTGCCGTAGTAACTACGTGGTCGCAATAGTACAAAAATGTAAACATGCACAGATAATTTTGGGTTATTTTCCTCCAATTAGTGTACAATTAGCAAATTATTTAGTATAATCGAAACTGAAAAAATATCGAGATAAATATTTAGAGCTAGTTTAAGCTATCTATGGTAAAAGTTTCAACAAAAATATTTTTTGTAACCGGAGTGAACATAGGCAGAAGCGTCGTCAAGCGCAGAATTTCAAGTCCGTAATGGCGGACGCTAATAATTTTGGAAGTTTCGTGATTCTATTGTTCTGTTTTTAAGTATTTTACTTGGTTGTGGGATTGGGAATGAGTTTTGTCATAAGTGAACGTATACGGAGTGTTAATAACGTGATAGTGATATGAAATGTTCAGTTATAGCGTGACAAAATCGCCTTCTAGATATGTAACCTTTTCCCTAACCTCGTTTACGCCAATGGAGTAGATATGTGATCGATGTGTGTGCGTCGGTGAACGATAATTCGTCCGTTTCGCGTTACTATTTGTGTATAGTTAATCTACGTGTTAGTGATGGAAGTGTCCGCGTCGCGGTTTTGCAATCCGACGCCCGATTCCGATGTAACGTAAGCGAGCCGGTCGATCGCCAGAGCGAGTGTAAGCAGGGACGGCCGTTGCCAGCCGAACATGGCTGCGACGCAGGCTGAGTCTCAGCGTAGCGAAGCGAACGTTGAGCAGAATCCATCGGAGCAGCTCAGTGAATCTCGGAACGCTTTGTTGCAAAACGGCACCGACAAGTCCGTCGGGCGCGTTCCGCCCGATGGCGTCGTGAACACAAAGAGCAAATCGCCGATGTCGGCCGAACCGGGGCAGCCACGCGACAGTGGCGAGGCGCCCGGCCACGACCGAGGCGTAGAGAGGCCAGTGACGGACCAGTACGGCCAGTATAGATACGCAGAAGGCGCGGATCCTTATTACGCGCCACGGCCAGGTTTTCCCGGCAAACCGCGGCCACCGCCGCAGCAGCCGCGCTTTTTCCCGGGACAAGCGGTGTCTCAGGCACCTGGCCCCACGCCCACGCTGAATTCGTTATTGCAATCAAGCGGGGCGCCACCGCACCGTTATCCTAATAGTTATGAACAGCCGCCGGCGGGCTACGGCCCGGGCCCCGGCTGGCCGCAGCACAGGCCTATGCCGCCTTATAACCCTCAAGGAAGCCCATATAGAAATTCTACGGTAAGTTTAGTAATTTTTATCATAATATTATCAGATTTTTTTTTAGGTAGGGACCTACTCTTTGATTTACTATGATGCAACCCCCTGAAGACCTTTTAATGACCCAAATAATTTTATTTTATTTATGTCACTGTCTCTTCAAGTAGGTTTTCATTTATATACTATGAGAAAATTTATAAAATATGTTCCGGTAAACATTCTAGTCAACTACTGACTATTAGGAATTTATGGCAAATATTAAGACCTAATCATTTTTGACTATGGTGAATGAAAGCAGCTACAGCTTTTTAGCTGTTAATTTGTATTTTTGTCACATGCCCAGTATTATACAATACCCAGTAATAATTTGTGTTCATCAATTAAACACTGGATTTACCAAATTCATGGTTATGGTGACCTACACTGATTTAGAGTAAATACACTAAGTAATTCCCTAACATAAAAAATAAGAAAATTGCTTTTAATTATGAAAAAACTCAAACTTTTAGGTAATTTCATTTCTCTAACCTTGAACATGAAAATGGATTTAACAACTGATAATAGAGAATATGAAACCACAGACTCCAGAATATATTTTACCAGTTGTACTCTGCGATTTTGTCAGTCTGTACCTACTTTAAATTATATACATTTTTATAAAATATCCAGGATGAACCTATGTATCAATCGGTTTAGTGTTCGAATTTTTAATATTAGTATGGTTTTTATTTTTTTAATTTGAAACCCTGTTTTCTTGATAGAAGGTTATTTTAAATTGAAACATTAATATTATTTAAAAAAAATATCTTGTTTGGTATCATCCTTACAGTTTGTCTTATCTAAATTTATGTACTTTTTTTAAACTACAGTGTAAAGAATCTTTCAAAATAGTTAAGTATGCCCAATATAATAGAATTAATAGAAACATTATTTTTAGAAATCAATCAGAATTTTTGTATTTGTACCAAACAAAACTAGCATCTGAAATCTATGTCCAAACAATTTGCATCTTAATTCTAAACATTTACAGGTTGATTTCAACTCCATAATCATACAAATTTTGTATTCAATTACCATTGATCAATAAAATTATATTTTTCTGTTTTTTTTTTCTTGGGAAAGGATCCTTTTTGGCCTGATTATACTACAATAATATTTTAAATGTGAAAGTTTGTTACTGAATCATGCTAAAATCGCTGAACAGATTTGGATGAATTTTGGCACACAGATTGTATTTATAACTTGGATTGTAGGAGTGACGTAATTCTATGTGTTACATAGGATACTTTTTATTGCGATACTACGTTCACATGGGATAATTTCCGACCTCCACGCGATAAAATCAATTATAAATTAAATACCATCACTTTTCTGCATGTATTTGGTGCATGGGCATAGACAGATCAGTGTACTTACACCTGCATCGCATCTAAATAATACTCATGTTCACGGTAAACGAATAAAGAGAAACAGTTGCTAAACGGGTGATTCTGTTAAGATGTTAACATGCAAAACAACAAATAATTTAAATAAAAATAAAACTGAGTTAAGCAGGTAAGTACTTGTAAATGATCAGCAAATGTGGACAGTCATGCAAGGGGGAGACTGTACTTAGAGATTAGAATTTTCATACTTTTTGGAATCATTTTTATTCATTATTAGTGCAAACTTTTACTATACAAAAAAAAGAATCATTAAATAAATAAATAATTGTTCTATGCTCTGAAGCTAACTTTTACCATTTAACATTAATTAATAAAATGCCTATAATTTATAATTTGCAAAATTGATA
Source organism: Eupsilia transversa (assembly GCA_914767815.1). Classification (NCBI taxonomy): domain Eukaryota; kingdom Metazoa; phylum Arthropoda; class Insecta; order Lepidoptera; family Noctuidae; genus Eupsilia; species Eupsilia transversa. The sequence goes on along the minus strand of OU611893.1, from coordinate 4,645,491 downwards.
CTATCGCAGACATTTAAAAATTAATATACATTGCTTCATTCCATGTAAACAAGATAATTCGCGCGGAATTGCTATAAAAAGATTATTATCCTTCGAAAAACGTTCCCTAAAATTATCCGAGATAAAAACTAAATACTCTGATGTTTTTTTAGAATATTTTGAAACCAAAATGTAAACTGACCTGCCACAGCAGGGTATGGGAGATAAGGATAGTATAATAGACTTTTTCATAAGAAAACAAAATTGCCACTAAAGATCCTTTAACAAAATTCAGACCAACATGATAATCTATGCATACAATGCAGTTAATTAACCTATGCAATGATCATTCCACAATAACAACTACAAATTGAAACTGTCCAGTAGAGAGAAAATCTTGAATCAACTTTCAATCTTCCAAGCATGGTTTGGTCAAACAGGTGTGGTCAAAAATGCCATTAATGAAAGCCACATGGATGGCTCGTATTGCATTTTCTTTAACTTAACATTAAACACTGCACAGTGTACTGCAAAATATTAAAAAAATACATTTTCCAGTGGTCCGAGACTTATGTGAGGACAAATTAGTTTTTATTTATTTTTTATAGTTATCATTTTTTCGTAAGGAAAAAGGGGAGGTCTTTGTCCAGCAGTGGAACACAATACAGGCAAATAATTTTTTTAAATATTTTTTAATTTTATTAATAGGTTTTATTTGTTAATCTAGTTTTTAAATACTCAATATCTTTATTGCTTTACCATAATGTGTACTTAGATGGTAACTATATAAATTAGATCATTATGGACCCTGTAGGGCACAGAAAAAGGGTAGAAGGGAAGAAGTCTTGTTTATGAAGATTATTAAGATGTTATAAGATACTAACATTTCGCTTATCTGTTGTTTATGTATTATTTTATCTTTATTGTTATTTTAGCAAATGAGTATTTTTCTTATATTATTTACTCATTTATTATTATAATGATAAAATGAAAAAAAAATTATGTATGTAATTAATTAAAGGTAACTTTTACTGAAAATACCATTAGGGGACAGGCCAGGGGAGAGACATTTTACGTTGGTGATTAACGAGTTTAGCAAAACTAAGTAAATTTTATGAATAATATTCACTGACTTAATAGTAGACACTGAATTTTAGATCAATATTATGTTTCTGGTGTTAATCAATGTTGCACTACTTTCCACGTCACGTCTTTACCATGAATACAAAACTTTATATCTGTCAGAAAACACTCTGGATTTTCTCTTCAATCCTATGCTACCAATAATTTTAAGTTTTCATATTAACTTCCCATAGATATTAAAAAAAAGGGGATTTAGATGAGATACGTTTTAGGACTTAAAAAACTTGTGGTTGGGCTTAAAATACTGCTAATTCATTCATCAATTGACAATCAAAAAGGGACACCGTAAACGCAGCGGCATAGACTGGTTTCTATCGCACGCCGCACATGCTGGTAAGTGAAAGCAAATGCGGTGTTCGATCCTACCTCATAGGTTTTAAATGCTGGTCCTCGCAAGCAGCAGCCTAATTGCGTAACATATTTTATTTCTGATAGCAATTCCGAAACGATGACAACTCCGATCTGGATCGCTTTCCTTATTTGGAATTGCGTAATACATTTACCGATCATCTGAGTAGGATTGACTAGGGATGTTCGAAACAATAGTCCATATCTTCATCGTTGAAGCGTTTTGTTTCATCATATAGGCATGATTTGTTTCCGAATTAATGTGATATAATTTAATTTTGTTTTCATTATAATTGATGGTCTACTAATGCATGAAAATAAAAATGTACACTGATTGCTGAAAAATTAAAAACCATTTTTTAAACTCTTTCTACCAAAAACTACCATAATTGAAATACGAAACAAAACGTTTTACTTTTTGTGTTTTTGTTATCTGTGGCCAATGAAAAAATCGTAGAAAAGCAGTGTTGTCAACATAGTAGGATTTCCACTAAACCTGGGGGTTTGGACACCCCTAAAAAATATCCCACGGAAACATACTTCAGGGCTAAAAAAAATGAGGCGTTCAGCCGTTATGTATCTAACAAACATCCAAATATCTTCACGAAATATTTTGTGATATTACAGTAGGTAGGAACTAGGAGTATGTGAAAAAACCGGCTAAGGGCGTGTTGGACCACGCAAAATGAAGGGTTCCGTAGTTGGGATGAGTTTATCCCAAGAACAGACTGAGTGATAAAATCCTAGTAAAAAAACCTGTTCTCCCATACATTCACAGAGTACTTTTTACTATAGGTACTTAAACATACTTCCTTTCACTACTTATGTAACACAGGATCCATAATTGTTTCTATATATTTTTTATTTTTACCACCTGTAAGTGTACATTATGGATACAACGGACACAGACAATAAACGATTTGATTTGATTTGATACATTCCAACTGCAAATGTACCTAAGTTGGTTGATTATTTTCAAATTACAGCTTTCAAGTACTACGAGTCTCGGATCTAAGCCGTGGACAGACAGACAAACGGACATGGCGAAACTATAAGGGTTCCTTGTTGAATAAAGAACCATAAAAATGACAATGAGTGATTTCGTATGCAGTTTTATTTTCATTCTCCAATCTTCAAAATAAATGGATCTCCAACCAAACCGTACGTCGGTCGGGAAAAAGTTGGCAACACTGAATAAAAGTTTTACGAAACTTCAAACTTATGCATTGTTTTGCCTTGAATTTTGTTGTTGTTTTATATTTTTCTACATAGAGAATTATATTTACTATTCTCACATGGAAATAATGGGCCTATGATAAATAGTTTTGGAACATTTTTCTTGTCTGACTGTCTGAAAGACGTAGGTTGTTTTGATCAATAGCCAAAAGTAACAAAGTCAATCACTACAAGTAAGTAAACCAATATAAATAAGAATAACGTGTGTAAGACTGTGCCTTCGTATCTAATTAAGTTATTGCAGCTGTAGCATTGACTTATAATTACTAGCGAGGTAAATTATTGGTCAGGCTACACAGGGACAATCATTCCTTTGTTGTGTAGACACAAGCAACTTACGTGAGGTTAACTATTTACTGCAGTTAAAATAATAATTATTTTTACTATGACCGGCAACCTCACAGTCTAACAACTGAAATTGTTAATTAATATTTGTGGATTTACATAAGTTGATGCTGAAACAAACTATAATAACTAAATAACAACTGCCTACAAAATATTAATCATAATATTTTCACAGACGGTGCTAGCACTGAAAATACAAGAATCAAATTAATCAATCTAGTTGAAACATAGAGGATTTTATTATTGGTGGCAAGGCTAGACACGGAAAATCAATCTTCTGTATGAATCATTAAAGGTAAGCTTGCTTGTAAGAATCAAGCAGCAACTCAACATAATTATGAATATAGGTACTTCCTTGGGGAAACTTCTACATAGTCATTTATCATATATTTTATGTATACCTAACTACCATTCTAATATAGTTTTATGTTATATAAAAATATCTGGAGACTGATAAATGTGTCCTAAATAAAGAAGAAATTAAACAACCGGCAGCAGACTTTGATTTTGATTATAGGCTGATGGCTGTTATAGGCATGGGCTTATGAAGGCCTAGTTAGCCACATAACGTTTGTTGGAGCAGTAAATAATTTGATTTTGTTTTATAACTTTAGGAGAGTTCCCGGGGTGTTACGAAGAGATGAAGCCAGCATGAATGATGTCACCCCAATGCCGTTGTTTGCGCAAAAGCAGGAAACTGAATATTAAAGAATTTAATATCTTTCTTCAAAATAAATACAAGTGATTAACATATTAAATTTAGACTTGTGTTCACCAAAATTTAAATCAACCAAAAATTTCCTTAGAAATTTGACGTAGACCAACAGGTGGTTTTAATGTTGGTGAACACAGGCCTTAGAAAATAGTGGTATTTAGTCAATTTAATTGTCTATGGTGAGGTAGGTAAAAAATGGGAAATAAATAAATTATAGTAAACAAATTGTTTTTTTATTTATATCATTATCATTACATATATTAGCATTTATTCACATTTACATGAAATATACATGAGGCAAAAAGAAATTGGTAAGTATAAATATAGTGTATGATTTAGTCGAATTTGGTATCGAATCTTCCTGTGGAAGTTATCTTGGATAATTTATATACTGCTGCTAATACTTGCTGGTAGCGCATGAGAGAAAGTTTAATTTTTTCCTGAATAATGTAGTTGAGCCTGATACCTGAAATATAAAAGGAAAGAATCAATTCATCACGCCTTACCATCCACAATCTTTAATAGGCCTCTCATACATTGCTAATTGTGGTAAAAGAGTATTTTGAAGGGTTCCACATAATAAACTAACAATAAACTTTAGAAATAAGTAAGTACCATAATATTATAGTTCTATGTTTAGATAATAACCTTCAAGACTATCATAGTATGGTAGTAGACTACAATATTGATTTTGATTATTTACACTGGACATCCTATAATTTATGACAGGATACATTTTTACAACTTAGATAGGCATGTTTTGTAAATGTTTTAAATACCTACTTATCCTATGTATACAACTGCTAATACTTAATGTATATTATAGGAATATTTAATGGTAGAACTTACCTCGCCCAGACAATCATGTAGGTACTCCTGTTAGTGACAGTCCTACATGGTAATATGCTCAAATATTTTTCTGTTATGTCCCATTGGCATAAAAGGCTACTGCTGCTAAGACCTGAAATAAAATGATGTTATTTCTTTAAGCACATTTTTTGAAGACACATGTTTAAAGATAGTTGTTTGCCTAGTCTTTGTAATCATTTGATTTTAACAGAGGTCAATGAAGTTTCTATCCCCTATTTCTCCATTAGGATCTATGTTTTGGAAAGTGCAACAAGCTTCAATTTTCTGACCTCAGACCAACAAAAAAGGGCTAAATGACCAACTCCTTGTCATTTATAAAGTGCCTGATAATGGTTTAATTGAAATATAACGCTTTGAATTGGCCAACCTATCTAAGTTTGTTAGAAAAGTAACCTTTAGGTCAGGGCTTGCAGCAAAGTGGCGACGTGGTTACAGAAGTGGGAAATACTTTCTCGCAAAGCTTCAAGAATTGCGACTTTGTTAGCCTAAAGTGAGCCACGAAGTTATTTGTTGGCCGATCGAGCCGATTGCAGGCACTCTTCAAAAGTCTGCAGCTTATAATAAACCCGTTTTTGAGGCGTTGATCTTCCGCGATAAGCAACAAATAACCTCGTGACATTGTGGCAGCTGAAACAAAAATTAAATTAGGAAATAGCCAAAGGCGAGGTTTACTAACACTATATTACTTACGTGCGGCTGCCGACAATATTGCCGGTATCTCAAATACCAAAAATAGTGATTTATCGTTGTGGTTCTACACAAAAACACATTCATAATTTATCAAGATGAATTAGAACAAGATTAATTTAGGAGAATACACGAATAAATCCCAAAAAAATTACTAAGATAAATGATATCAACCAACAGGGTTGCCTTTGGTTTCGTTTGACAGATGAAACATATCGGTTGTTAGTTTGAAGCCGCTTTCCAACTGTCAAAATAGTTACACAATTCCAATATTAGCCTACTTAGACGCTTATCGTTCACTCTTAAGCGATTGGTATCGGCTTCACTGATTTTGAAGTTACGCAATTCGAAAGTCGTAAAATTAAGTAAATACCTATCGAAACCAAAGCAACTAATCGCAATCGATGACTTAAAATGCGTTGCGCAATTAGATAGCAGTTCGTGATGACCAATGCTAGTGTGAGCATGTGCAGCGGGCGTAAGTAACTCTTATATGTTATGAGAGCATACAGTAATGCTATTTGAGATTGATTTCTAAACAGCCTCTTTTCATTCTAGTTGAATGATTAAGCCCCTAACTAAAGCTTAACAAGTACGCCGAAGTTTCAATGACAGGTCAATAACCGTATGAAAACTTCTTACGAAGAAAAAGTTTCAGATGTCCTTTACACGGTGCTACGGTTTTGAGCAGTTGCTTCACTTAGTTTTCAAAGAGCTCTCCTCCACTTTCGGTCAAAAATAAATTCTCCCCTGTACTAATGATTTTTCTTTACACTGCTTAATTAGCAATTTTTTTCAATTTGTTAAAAATCTACCTAATTTGATAAAATTATGTATATTTTTACGTAGCCATCGTTTTTTTAAGAACTATTTTCATCCCTATTATTTATTTAATCATTGCACACAGATAATAAAACCCAAAGAAAAGTAAGGTACAAAACACTGCTTATTTCTAAAGAAATCTCGCGTCTTGAGACTTAATTCATCTGAATTCACCGCGTATTATTCAACTAGAATACTGAAATTCTTAGAAAATATCTTCAAGAAGTAAACTTGTCAACATTAAATAATATACACGACATAAAACTGAAATAAGATATTTCTACTTTTCGAGAAAAGTCGCGTTTAGGCTTATCGGGGAGGACTGCACGCTCAATATAAATCGCAGTACAAATCCATGCCGTATCGGTTTATGTATTGAATTAGGGTCGAAATTCAGATTCCTTTCCTGGCGTTCGGTTCTGATCATGACAGTATAGAGTTGAGTAAAGAATCCAGGGTTTTTTTAGTGGAGAGGCGTGAAGACCAAGACGCTTAAAAAAAAAATTGTGACCTCGCCATCAGGCGACAGCCAAAGTCGACGTTTTTCGTTAGTGCAAAGATTTTTTTGCACCATTTAACATCTGTGAATCAATCAGGGCTTAAAGTTTGAAATAACTTTAAGGCTAATGCGGAAACGTAACACAACGCCTTTCAACTGAATGCCCTTTAGCACTGAAGTAGTAGAACCACGCGGATGCCGCGTGATCTTTTTTGCCGGTCGTTTGCGGCAACCACGTGGACTGCGCGCGCGCTTACTTGTGTTAACGCAACGAACATGATCTTCGGACATGTAAAATTGTAGATAGCCGGTGCGGATTTGGGTATGTCTGAACTAGTGTATGATGAAAACAAAGTTTTCCGTATGTTTTTAAGCAAATCCGTGATAAGTAAAATCATGATGATCTGCAATAATAACGTTTTGCTAAAGTCCGAATCGTAATTTTTTTAATCACAAAGTTTACCGATTTTCATGCTAAATGCAGCAGATTCGAGAAAATTTGCAAGCCTTTTTTCAAGTTATAGTTGATAATATTAAGGTTTCGTACCCGAAGGGTGCCAAACGGAACCCTATTTCTAAGCCTTCGCTGTCCGCCAGTCTGTCCGTCCATCTGTCTGTCAGCAGGCTGTATCTTATGACCCGTATAAGGTAAGCAGTTGCCATTTTCACTGCTTGTTCTGTTGCCGCTATAACAACAAATAATAGAAATTAAAGTTAAGCTCGATCTTGATACGATACGGAACCCTTCGTGTGCGAGTCCGACTCGCTTTTGGCCGGTTTTTTAGGGTTCCGTAGTAAACAAGGAACCCTTATAGTTTCGCCATGTCCGTCTGTCTGTCTGTCCGCTGCCCGCTTAGCGCAGAGACTGTTAGTACTAGAAAGCTGTAATTTGGCATGAGTATGTATACTAATGAAACCGACAAAGTGGTAAAATAAAATCATGAAAAGTATTTTTTTTAGGGTAATTAGGGTATGTAAAGCGGGGATATCTTTTTTTTCGTCTATCCCATGGTCAAATATTGTGAGCTTATTAAAACCATTTTTGGATTGAAGGATCCGTCTGCGAAATATTAAACTTTAAAGTGCAAATTTTCGTCAGTCAAGTGTCCCCCCCCCCTGCCAGCTAAACGGTAAGTTCTGGATATGTGGAAAAATTCACAGTAGTAGGATATATAACGAAATTAAAAGGAAAACTATCACAGCTAAGTAGGCTCTACTAAATAACGAGTAATTATCGACCAACTTAAATTTTCAGTTGCAAAAACATGTTCTACCACACATTTTGTATGGGAGAACATGTTTTTCAACTACAACTTTAAGTTTGTTCTTGGGATTAGTTCATCCCAGCTACGGAACCCTTCATTGTGCGTGGTCCGACACGCACTTGTTATTATAACCCTCTTGCTTGACTAGATCAGTCATTCCAACATTACGTTAGCATTGTCTCAAACCCACATTTGGCTGTTAGTGCTAATAATAACACAACATTAATTTGTGATCTTCTTGTGCTCCCTAATTACCTAAAAGCACTGCAATTAACAATCATGTTCTCCTTTAGAAGGGTCCTGAGATATTCTCATTTTTTTTTACAAAATATCTACATAAAAAATCGTTACCAATAATGATCAGGCTTGCAGTTATTTCCGTTAAAGTGAGCCACAAAGACTGCCGATCTAGTGCCTGTTGGCGTCAACAGCGTGTCGGTTGTCAGACGCAAAACGAAAAAAAAAAGTACGTAGGAATAACAAAGCGGGCACGCCGCTGTTAGCAGATATAAAAACGAAAGCGCACGGCGATAGTGAAAGTTTGATGTGTAGGCAAATATTACTCGCTTCCAGGCGGAGATTTGCGCGTTTGCCTCTCGGTTCAAAAACGGGCGGCTTCACTACCCTTTAGGTAGTGAAACGCGAGGCTTCGCTGCCGATCCAGTGCCGCTCCCCCTACATACATTATGTAGAGGCAACGCGCCGGGACGTGTGTTTGACGGAATCAACGTGAATGAAACTTGACATGTGACACGTGTATCTATCTGCCTTGACGTGAACTTTGAAAGGCTTTTCGTTTCGCTATCGGCTACGTTAGCTTCCAATTTTCAGCTCTTTTAATGTAAACGACAGTTGTTTTACATTTTCCACATAAATTGATAGCTAGGTTTATTTACGGGTTTAGATTGTTGATCAATAATGTTGACAATAAAAAATAGATGTCGCTACTAGTTCTATTAATTAGTTGTTGCGATGCTTTGTATGATAGACCTTTCTAGGAAACTGTTACATAACCGTTAACCTTACTTTATTTTTGTTGTATTGTTTCCATGAGATCTGCTTATTTTTACTCTCTTTCGAGAAAATTTTAAGATTTGCGTTGGTAAGGACCAAAAGCAATGTTCTGCCCATCAAATGTAGCACATTGCTATAACGTAGTGTTGTTTGTGGTATTTCACAACCGGCGGCTATAAAACAATGCATCGAGCACGTGCCTGTTTACACTTTCGAGTTCACATTCAAGGTTGTACGCATTTGTAAGGATGTACCCGTGTAGGCTGGCCATTGAACAAATACCGGTTACGTAACAATGTCCCACTTCCCACGATATGCACGTTCTTCCGTCCGTCACGGCCTTTTACAATTAGACGATTTATTATTTATGGACGTGTTGCATTGCTTTTCTTTGACCGGGCCGGCCGGCCTGTGGGGTATCGATTTCTGGAAGCCTCTACTATTCTATTTGTTTATATGGACGTTAATCGTACTCGCTTTTGAGCGTTAACTCAAAGTTTGCGATATTGTGAAACTTAAGAGCTATGAAGTAACATTGAAACTTGAGGACAATTCGATGATTAAACGTGGGATGTCCTAGCTCATTGAGAATTCAACGTGATACCCTGAACTGAATCACAGACGGTTATTGTCAACGAAATCGCTATGACGTTACGCTGATTATTTATGAATGGCTCAAATAGGCAAGCATTGTTGAATTAGTCATTTATCTCGGTATGTTGTTTACCCACAATCGTGTTAGATAGTTGTCGATAAGGAGACACGTGGTTGCGGGGTCGACGACCCGACATACTCGTGCTCGCCGACAGCTCGGTAATAATAATAAAATGTTTCCGTGCGACTGGTTCAAGGGCGAGCCGCTGATATCGGCGCTCGCTATATTTAGATTTAGCTGTGTGTGATGTGGGTATGTGTGTATTTGTCTACATACACAATTGTCTTGCATCTGGTATCCTTCGTTGTGTACGTTTTTGTCTATGCGTTTCATCTGTTTTCTACATAGAACGTGTCGGTAACTCTGCATCGTTTGCTGCAAAAACAGAATCACAACATATGATATGTTGTGATTCTGTTTTAACTAGTTATTGCCCTCGCCGTTTTGAACATGATTTGCTGACTTCCTGATATGAAACGGACATCAGAATTAAAAAGAATAGCTTCGTGCATATTTGCATAAAGTCCTCTCAGTTTAGCAGTAATTGTTTTTATCCTGAGTAGCAAACGTAGTCGGAATTATTCCATTCATAAAGTTACGAAATTCATCAGTCAAGAAGTGCCAAGTTCCTTTGACTGTAAGTGCCCTGTTTGGCGGAATAAGTTTACTCCGATTTCCATACGTATCGTTAATGCTCGGGTGTGTTAACACATAAACGCAGCAAATTATATGAAAGTGCAATACAATTCTAGTAACAGATCTATGTCAAAATCACCCCTACCTCCAGTAGCATAATAATACTCAAATTCAAACGCTATTCAATTATCAATTATCTAATGGCCGTTATCTATTCTCTCGTCGTATTTAGGGCAATACATGGCGGTTCTGTGCGTAGTTGCAGCCCGAGTAAATTTCGCTCTCACTTTCGTATCGCAATAGCGGCGGTGTGTACATGAAAACGAGATGAATGGGCCGACGGAGACCGTTCATTCTGAGTCCGTGATGTGGATTTCGTAAAATCAATGCGAGCCGTCTCGGACCCGCGTGCCGTCCGATAATCGAGTCATTGTGCTGTGCTTGGATAATGGGCACGACCTCGATCGCCTACCGCATTGGGTCAACGAACGCTTAACTGCCATCTATTAAAATTTCACTTGGCATGTGCTAAATTTGATTCGAACATTGAGGTGTAGTGACCTTCTCACAAAATAATGTTTAAATTGAAGCGTAATCTATGACGCGCGCAAATATTTTTGACGTCGTTCTATTGTCTAGAAACTGATTTGGCAGCGGTCATTTCTGATTGAAAAGAATTCCCCACCGTATGAATGGAACTATAGATAAACTTTGTCAAACACCTGCGTCGCACCTCATCTCGGTGGTGGCGCAACAGCTTGCACCTTATTCTGCGACGTATCGACGAACAAAAACGTCAGCCGTCACGCGGCTTGCATTCATTCATACATTAAGTTGAATGTTGTAATGGGGTCGTTAAACTGTGGTGACGTCACGTAATTGCCAGCTCCCTTCGCCGGTCGCCGGTTGAAATCAAAACGTCGGATTAATAACAAGGGAGGTCTGTGTAGGTCAAGCACATTATCACTTTGGTTTGTGTGCGTGACAACCAGAGTGACGTGCTCTCTAATTACTGGGACTGTAGATTACCAACACAGACATTCGCTACGATTCTAGTGTAATCAACGATAATTAATTTCGCGTCTATCAAAATCATATTTGCAAATGGGTTACGTTATTACGTTAAATTAGTACAACGCAAACTATCTACCATCATCAAGCTTCTAAGATATACGAATTTCGTTCCCACACAACAGTTTTACGAGCAAAATTTTATAAACCTAACTTTAGCCAACATTAATGATGCAAACAATGTTACGTAATATCGATAAATGTGTATACTTGTTCGTATGTGAAAGGGGCCATTGCCAAGGACTGAGAGCGCAGCCGGAAAGGTAAATGACTTCCATACCTATACACCTAGTGTATTCATGTATGTTTAGATACTACACGCGATGTATGTAAAAAGATTACAGCCAGGATTCATGTTATTACGAGTGCCATTATCAAACAACGTTATGCCGATTTAGAAGTCTATAAAAAGATGTTATTGTTCTACTTTTTATGTTTATTGTTTTTGAAGTTAAAAGTAAGCGCGTTCTTTAGAACCTGAGAGCAATAAACTTTGACGATATCAAACGGAACGTAAAAGTAAAACAGTTACTAAAATGTTTTTATAACTAAGTAACTGCTGCGATACGCAGTTGTCATAACGTGGATTGTTGAAATATTGTTTAAGTTTGTTCAGTCGGAGTATTGCGAAGAAAACGCACCGAGCAGCAGGATGCGGCATCCAATCACGTATAAATCAATACTCTTTGGACGGGCAATGCAGCTGATATCCATGTCTTAAGTTAGTTCATGCCCAGTTTACTAGTGAGTTGTTTGTGTTTCGATATTTCATTACAAATTCAAGTGTACCATAAAACTAGTTAAATATGTTTTCATAAAAAGTTTTTATTCTGGCTACAACCTTACTCTCGCCACTTCGTTTAATTTTGAGAATTTCATCAAATCTATATAATTATACTCAGTCATAATTTTATCAATGAAATACTTTTATAAACTATGCTACTTTTTATCTCAAATCTCAATTTAAATGGGATTAACTTGTCAAAGACGCCTTATCCACATTTGGGGGAACATTTCTTGATGTGATGTGTCAGTAGGTACTTGCGTAAAACGGGGAGCGTGTATATCCATTGGAGTATATATTAAAAGGTCACGACCGCCACTCTTATGTACCTATTTTAGATACTACGTACCTAAAGGGAGTTCTTTATCGAACCGTCTTGGGTGGAAAAGGGGTCGCCTTATTAGGTCAGTAACACTTGTGTTCGTTTGTTTACATTTCTGATTATATAATTTGTTGATAATTACAACTTTTTAATGTTGTTATCAAATTCTGATTATGGTTAGATGTGTATTGACTTTGGTGTGAACGAATACTGTTTGACTTTAATTTTTTTTGTGAGTAATGGAGTAATGAATCAAGGGAGATGTCTGCTTTAGCATCTTAAACTTAGCGTTTTCTGAACCTGTTTTTTTACTCCAGCCAACATAGAGTAACGATAAATATTCAGGAATTTACTTCAGACCAGACGCGAATAGTTGCTGCAGTGGGAGGAATCTAATATGTTTAGCCCACAATTGAATTTCTTGGGTGCATGCAAATGTTTACTTGTCTAAGATCGCGGTGCAGGCCACCTGTTGCCCAACCGCCGTGGCACCTAGTTAGAGTTACAGCGAGCTTGACATTCACGGGGGCTCGTGACGGCGCGGACCGAAATAACTTGCCGTAACCGACCGCATAACACGACGTAATGCTCTTTCTATTTATAGAGTCTTATAATTAAATACACAGACATTCGTATTTGCCTTCCGCTAGTCCGTGACGACAGAGTAGCCGACGCAAACGTGCGCGTTATCGTTCGCGCTAACCGCTAATGCAACGACTTCTTTTGTTTACTTCTTTCGTATAATTTACAACCTCGTAAAGGAAACAGTTGCCAAGTCGAGAACGAGAGGATATTCGTAATAAAAATATAAAGCGACATCTTGATCTTGACACATTTCTGAAACATCAAACACTAATAAAACATTCACGGCAGCTTTCCGATGATTTTTTCGTTCTATACAAACTAAAATTTTGTTTTGAAGAACTCAACAACATGAAATCTTATTGAATGTCAAGATTCTTACAAACGTTATTCAAGGCACGTGTGGTCGGAAGTAGAAACAGATGATTCGATGAATACGGTTTACGTGCCATTGTTGATACTCGAGACGTATAAAAAGTGAACAGGTCAGTGGGCCTTTAGCGTTCCTCACAGGAGCACGCTGGAGATAATAATAATAGTGGTAACAGAGAAACTCATTCATTTTCTTTTTCTGTTAACAATATAGTTATGGTTCGACTTTTTTGTGTGGGTACGCAAAGGGATAGCCCGACGGCGTTTAATATGTAAAGGAAGGCAAGGTTACACACACACATCTGATGTGTGTCTGTGTAAGCAAGATGCGCTTGTAGTGGAGGGAATCCCCAACTTTTTACAAACACAATCAAAGTTATGTAATGTTTGCTCGTATCCGTCCGCGCACGCTGCCACTGCTGTTTGTACGAATGCCAATGTTATACATTACAGGCCTCTTGTATTAGTCATAGGTCATTAACATCGCTGTTAAACGGTGTTTACTTTTTATACATAATAATATTGTTTCCTTGAGGTGTTTAACTATTCGTTTCGCTCTATATGTTGAATGACGCTCATCAATTATGTAACTGTTACGACGATGCTTAATTATATTGGAATTGCAAATATTTTGTTACAACTAGTTTTAATGACTAGGTTTAATGACATTTAGCTTAACTATAATCTTGTCTGGTGCAAATTATTCGGGATAACGTGAGTACATGAGCTAAATAAAACTGTGTCTCATAAATTACAAGTAGATATGAAGTGCATACTAAAATCCTAAAGACCAAGATCCGACTTGGCGACACATGCGAGATGAGAAGGCAAAAGGACAAAATACTCAACAAAATATTATAACGACCCGGGGCCTAAGTCTACTAATTTATAAACGTCATAATGGTTAGTTTTTGACAGTTTTTGTATGGCAAATCTGTCAAAAACTAACCATTATGACACCACTGTGAGGTTTATAAATTAGTAGACTTAAGACCCTGGACCTCTAAGAGGAATGCCTAGAGACTACGTTTAAATTAATGTACGAGAAAACACTTGATGTTAAAAATATCCTGCATCAATGTATGTATACGTAAAAAAGAATTACTTCAGAGTGAAAAATAACTTTAATTTCGAAAGTCGGTTTGACCACTGAATTTCACAATTTAAAAGTATTTTTTTTTTAAGTCGGTTGTTTTTTTTTATTAAAAAAAAAACTTTTTAGCTGTGGTACCACTACCTAACCCACTCAAATTTTTATACCACTACTTGCTATGCAAATATCTGTGCTGGGAAGTTATTATAACATCGTTAACATACAAAAGTGGAAAAAATACGTAATAATGAAGTTAACTCAAAAAATACCTAAACAAAATTAATAAAATGTATATGGGTCCACTGCGCACGCTTTCTCTAAACGAAAATATCGATGTACCTATATAATATAATCAAAGAGATTGAGAACCTCCTGCTTTTTTAAATTGGTAAAAAAAATCGATGGAGTGGATTGGTAAGAAAAAGAAGTCGATGATTTCTCATCAAAGCCCATCGCTGACCACTGCTTGAGATCGACTTGTAATTCAAATATTTGTAAAGATTTCAATCAAATCCCCAATGAATAAAAAAGTACGAAAAAGGCATAATTTGAATACCAGCCTATATTATCATATTCAGTACTGAATAAAATAAAAATAAATGGACACGAAGTTGCTAACAAATATTAGTATTATTGACTTCAGATATGGAGTAAAAACAACATAAATACTTGAAAATTTGAACGCACCAATGTGTTCCATGCATGGTAAATAACATAATTATGTTCATTCTCAAAAATAACAAACAAATAAAATACAGTTTTCCTTTTAGTCGGTCCCAAAATACCGGCTATCACAAAAGTGTTACGCAAAGCGTAATGTGGCTCTCACACCAAACAACTTTCCACTTGTGTGTAATCATCAAGTTGCACGGCCACGAGCTATTAAAGCCCTTCACCTGCATTCCCCACACACGCCAGTACAATTCATCGTGGAACATGAAATAACACCTTTCGGAACGGTATAAAAAACGGTATGGGCTATCTTATATACATTATGGATATTGGACGCAAAAAGTAGGTTCACCTGTCATTTAGTGTTAGAGAATAATTAATGTTAGCATAATCACCCTTATCTATGTTAACTTAATGCTAACTATGTCAGGATGATCTTCTTTTACAATTTTTATTGTTAAAGCTTTCAAAAATAAACTTATTACCCAGGCAATTCTCAGAATCAACGTTGCATCGTTCAGCTCTGAAAGTACCTTCCAACATCACTTTCAAATTGGTACCGGAGATTAAGTTCAAGACTCTATAAAGTCGATATTTCTTTGGAAGAAGCTGTGGGCGTTCCAATTTGCAAGTTTTCTAAGCATCTTGCTAGTGCATAGCTGAATGCTTAGTCGACTTCAAAGAGGGTGGCATTGACCAGTTAAAGGATGGAGATAAGTTATTGCTGTCATTTACTTTTATCCGTTTGACGTATGCACAATCATGAATATGAATAGATTATATTTATAGAACGTACACAGTATTAATAATAAATTGACCGCGTGGTGACCGGTTAAGTATAGATCAACCCACCTTGTTCTGTGGGTGGTATAGAAGGTGATCACGGCCCACCGGCCCTCACAGTCCATGCTTTCAGTATTCATGATCTTGCGACTGCATGCATCGACGATACAGTGTCCGGTCCGTCGTGTCATCGTGTGTTTTGTTCTGGGCGCCCTAAAACCTGCACGAAACTGGCGAAATGACCACCCGTGTGCAACATAGGCTGACAGGGGACTTGAAAATGCACCTGCTTTTTATAGTTGAAAGATTTATTTAAAATAAATCTCAGCATTTTGAACTTAGCATTGATATGCGATAGAGACATCAAGCTAAAGTTGCCCGCCGCGATAACATCAATCTACATAAACCTAGAAACTCACAAGAACATGAATAAAGGGAGAGAGTTATCTTGCCAATGAACTCTCGACCAGTTCCATTAACAAACACAACCTTGCCAATACGATGGGAACCCGGTTTGAAAACAATGTGACGTATCCATAGTTGTAAATATAATTTCTGTCCGTTCCTCTTTTAGATATTATTTGTTCGTTTGATGCCATTTTCTCATGACAGGTCGTTATTGCCATTTTCGCCAAGCTTTGTCATAGCCTGATTGTAGAGGTGCAAGTCTAGCCTGTAACAATTCCAATGTTTAAAAGTACACAAAACAACCTTTTATGGTTGAAATTCAACTTCCCGCGACTAGCCGTGGGAAGTAGAAATTTTCACGTCGTGCGAAAGCAGTCTTAGTTATTTCCAGGAAAAATGTAACTCGTCAAGCAGAATTCCAAGAACATAGGACAGTAACAGTATACCTATAATCAACTTATTGAGTCGGTGGTGTAATAAAAATCACTGAGTTATTCATTATGATGAGTAATAGGGTTAATGTTTAGGCCGGTGGTAATGACATAATAGCGATGCAAGGTGGGTGAATGCGGTCGTGTCGACGAGCTGGATCGGAATCCGGTCACATTCCTAACGGTACTACACACTTGCACTGTCGCGTTTGATGCACTTCGCGCGTTCCGTAATATCTACCATATTATCTCATTAAATTATGCCAATTAACTTGGTACACCACATTTCGCACCACGCTGTCTCATACCAGCTTCTCAGCCGGCAGAACTAGTCCTATGTTTAGATTGTGTCGTTTACCCAGTTATCGGAGGTAATTTAAAGTACTTGAATATTTATGGCTGTTTAACCCACTGAGATCGCTACTTTAGATACTCACTAGCTCTAGTTTTAATAACTTACGAGATATCAAACGGCAAGTATTGATACATTCATATTAAACTAAAGTACGACTTGATAAAATATTTCATCAACATTCCTTATTCGTAAGAGTTGTTTTACATTTCAGTCACAATGACACTTAACAGCTGAGTTTACTACGGAAAGCGTTATTCACGCACAATTTACATTGTTACCCAGAACTGACAGTCTATTTTGGTGACCACGTTCGCAAATTATGTTTATTTTATGTATTCTGACTAGAATTGTTTTTAAAAGGCTTTTAGAATCTCAGAATAGACATTTGTAAAGCAAATTACCTAGGTTTATAAAACAGACAATGGTCAAACTTGGGTAAAGTTAGTTGTACTTAAAAGCTTCTATAATCTATAATTATTAAATAAAAACAAAAGCATTAAGTTGTTGAAGATATAACGTCGCTGAAGAATACAATTTAAGGAACTACATCATTGTCGTAACACCAATTAAGTTACATCATCGGTCTCATGCAGACCGGCGAGATATCGCGCCAGTCTACACGAGCCTTAAACGTGCGAGTGCTGTTCAAAACGAAACTGCTGTTGAAGCATTTAGATTATTATCTTGTTTATTTTCCCGGTAAAATTCACTCGGAAGCTATACCATTATATATTTCATTCTCGAAACTGTTTTCCACGGCTCGGCTGCTTTCCGAGCCGCTTGCGAAAATGAAATACCTTTTACGTTACGTTTCGTTGTGGTTTACGTTAGACTCTCGTATTTTCAACCCGCAACCTTAACGATTACAGAGCGGTTTTGTCTGTTTTGCTTTTCTGACTTGCGGTATTCACTGATCCCTGCAGTTACTCGAGACTACAAAAAACCTTTCATATCTCTAAATGAACTTTTCGTGATGCTCTTGAAGGCTACTTTGAGGCAATGGGTCACCGAGATTTTATTCGGGTTTTACTTATTGCGTATTAAAAATATAGGGCAGGCTTTTCTTTATTAGGTACATATAAGAGACGGACGTTCCTTACATAGAAAATAAAATAAGTGGATAATTGTGTACCGATATATTTTAATAGGTAACATTTCGACCTTATTATTGAGTTCACATAATAGGCATGAGCACGTAATATGAAAACAAATAGGATAGGTGCGTAGGGAGGGCGGTGCGCGGGCTGCGCGCACCTACCCGCGGGTCAATTACTGCATAAATCAATACGGATGTCGCCCTATGCGGTGGCTCTTTGTTCCAGCCGACTGGAGATACGAGGCCCGTCTCGGCGGCTCCAGCTCTGTCCGGAAAACTCGCTGAGGTATCGCGGGGTCGGATGATTACTTATTAACGTAGGTGGAGGCTGGCTGGCGCGGGCGGGCCGCTGCGAGCTCGTCGCGCGATCGATGCCGAGGCGGCCAATGGCGCGCCACCGCCCCCCGGCGCCCGTACCCTGCGCAACCCTCACCACACCCCGCGCACGCCGCACCCCGGCACACCGCCCCCATAAATCATTGAATCTGCCATAAAACACCCCAATGTTCGTAAAAATGTAACTCTAATTGGCGAACACAAGTCTCATATCTCCTAGTCAAACTACATCCGGAAGCCTTCAGGACAAGGCCTTAGTTTGGAGACGTAAAACATTGATCAAAGAGTAATACAGATCCCGCTCGCTCGCTCGTCGGAGCGGGGCTCGTACGAATAATTGAATTTCCATCATAGAACAAAATGAAAGCTGAAAACTGAAGCGGGCGACTTTGTTGGCACAGCGAATTATTTCGGACGTCAATTATTTAGTCACGGTATCTGTCTGAAAATTGATATTACAGTAAAAGCGCATTAATTTTACGGGCACATTAGAGGGGCTTTCGACAAAAAGGGTTTTATTAAACCCAGCACATATGTGATGAGTTTTTATAGCGCTGTCCGTAATGAAGTACTTAATTAATAAATCGTTGTTTGTTTTCATCAAATGGTCGGGGTGGCGTCTAATGAAGGGATTCGTACGATTGATGTTAAATATTGATTATCATTCGTAAAACCGAGTGTACGAACTAGTTTCTGGTGTTTGATGTCACTGATCAACAGCAGACTTAAATATCACGCATGTTAAATGAAATCAATTATGATTTATGTATTGCATAATTTGTTTTGCAAACGGAAACATGTTTATAGTGCACAGCGATTCGTGGTACACAAACGTAACTCTGTTAGAACAGTACTATTAATCTAATAAATAACTTCGTGTAAAGTGGAGATTATGAATGAGTCTAAAAATAAATTGAGAACCTTATCTAATTGATAATATTTCAATCTCATTGTTTACGGTATTGTTTAATAACAAGGTTGTAGTTATTTTAACCCGAAATATTATCCTTTGTTTACTTCGAATGTTAAGAAGACTTATATTATGTCGTTTTTAAGTGTAACTGGCATTGTTGCTGTCCGTGCCCTTTTCTAATTCTAGCTAGTACATTCCACCTCTGCAGAAAATCATTCGGTCATCATCGGCATGTACAATAATAAAGTCGATCTTTGATTTAGAACTGCCACTGACTTCCGCAATTAAAGTTATTTTTCACTTAGTGTTTTTGTTGGAAGTCGGTTCTTTTTTTGTGTAAAGTTTTTTTTTTCTCTGTTCTGCACTGTATTCCAATGATAAATAATTGAAATCGGTGACATAGTATGGATCAGTAATGATCTTTGACATTTCTGATTTAATTCTAGCCAATAGTTTGCCCAGGGGCCTAAGTCACACAGTTTGACAGATTTGCCATACAAAAACTGTAAAAAACTCACCATTGAGAGACCATTGTAACGTTTATAAATTAGTAGACTTAGGCCCCAGGTGTCTTCAGCAATACCCTCAATAATAGTATTGTTATCATGCTGTCCCTGGTAAAACACCACTGAAGAATATGTTAGCACCGAGATAAGCCTCGTGCAGACAGGCGCGACGCGACTACGGTAAATGTTCTACCGCGAATTTTTCTTAGAAATTGTATTGTTAGTCGCGTCGCGTAGTCTGCACGGTGCTTTAAGGGTTTTTCAGTTGAACTTGTGTAAAGATAGGCGCGCTCGACTTCTTATTTACATTTGCACGTTATCCGAATTCCTTAGGCTTCCGAATTCGGTTAACGACCCAGTGTTATTGCGCTAATATTGAAATTGACGGTAATGGGGGTGTTTCTTTATCTGTGCCTTTGTTATTACCTTTTTATGCGTCTCGACAGACTTGTACTTACTTAAAGATACTTCTGGAGAACAGTTTCGAAGTACTTATTATACATGCATGTTTGACTCTTCTTGATTCATTATACGGCTTTGCAAATGTCTTTATCTAATTAATACAAGAAGATTACTGATCAGTTCTATATGTACATTCTTCTATGTACATTAAAGTTGTTATATTTTTGTTTAGTTTGCCCCGATCTGAGATCAAACACCAATGTTTTTGAAGTTGATTACTAAAGTTCCAATGTTTTGTTTCAGCCGCCTCGGGGCTATGGTGGGCCCCCTTATGCGGGTGCCCCAGGCGGTCCTCAACAGCCCCCGGGGGCGTATGGCCCGCCTGGAGCGTACCCTCAGCGGTACCCGCCACCAGGACCTCCAGGCGCACCCAACTCACGACCGCCTTTCTCGCCACACCAGGTTTGTATATCCACTTATTATACATTTATAACTTTGTACTAGTACGGCTGAGTTCGACAGATATGGTTCATCATCCGAAACTTTTAGTAGCTTGGTTAGTTGAACCTTTTTCCTGAAATGTGAAGTTGAGACGTTAGTTTCCTTCGTAAACTTACGCTTAAATCTATTGACAAATAAATAAAATTGTCTAAAAAAGTGTCTGTAATGTCAAAATAACAACATTTTACTAAATGCATGCAATGCATGTCGGTCTGTTTGTTCCGCCTAATCTTCAAAACGGCTGGACCGATTTTGACGGGTCTTTCACTGGCAGATGGATAATCTTATAAGGAATAAATAACTAAGGCTATTTGTATTTTAGAAAAATAATTAGTCGCCATGCGAGTGAAGCCGCTGGCAGCAACTTAAGGAGATAGAAATGGAAATCTAGAATAGGAATGGGTATGGGTCTTTTATGTGATTGTCAAAGTCAAGTGTGCTGTAAGGCTCAAAAAAGGCTAACTCCCTTGATCAGCCTTTTAATATCGTTTCAACATTATTGGTTTGACCCAATCATTCTCATATAAAGATTAAACTACATATATACTATAAACTACATATACAAACAATAACAAAAAAAAAGCATATAATAACATTGTAGTTGAAAAACATGTTGTCCCATAAAAAATGTATGGTAGAACATGTTTTTGAAACTACAAATTTAAGTTGGTCGATAATTACTCGTTAACTAGTAGAGACTACTTAGCTGTGATAGTTTTCCTTTTAATTTCGTTATATATACTACTACTGTGAATTTTTCTGTTAATTTCTCATGTGACGTCCACGGCATCACGATAGCATAGGGAAGTAAAATGTACAAAAATATATGAAGACGATTTTAAATTTCCGTCCAGGATAACTTTATAACGTGCACGTTAATATCGTCACGTAAGAAATGATTAAAGCGTATATGTGAATCTTTCATTTTGTTGGTTCTCATGTTAGCATTTACAACGCTCGAATCTATTTCAATCATTTATTGGATTGAACGGTAGTTACAGCTAAACGGTTTGAATACACTAACAGATTGACATTTTGTGACGATCCGTTCGACCATGATCAGTTCAACTGTAAAAATGGCAACATCTAATCAAATATATGCAGTTATGCGTCCATTACAAAGCCGTTAATTAATAGTAGTAATATTAGTAGATTGATGACCACATCGATGACATATCTAAACGTATATCGGTCAAGGGTTAATGTCCTCTAGACGCATTTCAGTCCTGCGTCTAAGCATAAACCGTCATGTATCAATATCTATAGCAAGTTGATATGTGCTAACTATTGATTCACCAGAGCCCTTTCTCAACACAATCTCCATGTTTGTGTAAATATCATTCTGTACCTACTTGTAATAAAACAACTGTCCAATTTTATGAAAGTCCTACGAAGTTTGCCAGAAACCTTGTTTAGATAAGTATTTATGTCTTGAACTGGCGCTTAAAGTATTTAGACAATTCAATTTATCTCAAGTTTCGTGCACGGACAACTGTAACAAATGTTGCCTGAAACGTTTAAAAAATAATTCTCCGGGGTTGAGAATTTTCAAAACTTTAACTACTATTAATAACCAATAAAATATATACTGTCTACCAAAACGAAAATACTAGGGGTTTTTGATAAAAATTAACTGTCAGTAAATACCCTAAAATAAACTTGCTTTTCCAATCTCTGCACTCAGGATTTGTCATCTTACAAAATATATTCCTTTTGACAGCAAAATGCGAGATAAGTTTTAAGCAGATACAGTGAGCATTTATAAAGGGATCCATGAGTGCAGGCTGCCATAAGCTCGAGTTTATGCCTTTTTGAAAGACACGATATATGTGAATCGAAGCACCTTTCAATTTGTGTACATTGAAAATTGAGAAAGCAGTTTTTGCCAATGAAATAATCATATTAAAGACGGTTGTGTAAAACCATTCATTTATGCTAACAAACACGAATTTCCATAGATTTCTATTTTTTTTTTAAGGTACATACATAACATCACGTCTTGTTTCCCCAAAGGGTTGGGCAGAGGTGTAGGTACCTATTGTACACCCACATATCGCCAGTTATGTTAAAGTCCCATGTAATAGGGGGCGAGCATATTGCTATCAACCGGGCACAAATTCAGACTCCAGGCTGCTACTGAAAAATTCCAGATAGAAAAACCCAATAATACTTTGGGTGACCTGGGAATCGAACTCAGTACTTCGGCTTTGCAGTAGCGCTTTCGACCACTAGACCAACGACGCAGTCATTCAGCGTTTCAAGTAATATCAAACTATTTGGTTTGTATCTTACAGGAAATACTAAATTCGAAAGAGGTATCCTAGGAGCCATGCCGGTAGAGGCATATTACAGCTATAACGATAGCCGTATCCGGTGGCTACCCCGTCGGTCGTCTACAGCGCTATTAAGAAACCTGTTTCTTTAATAGATTTTTGCATCCTACGCAGGAAAAGATTTTTTTTTTTTTTCTTTAATTAATTAATAACAGATCTATCTCTACAGGAAATCGTATATTGAAATGGTAAACTAAAACTAACCTATATTTCCAGAAGCGAAATTCCTATGAAAGTCCTTGCTCAATTGAATTCATGCAACATTTCTTATAAAAACCCATGGAGAAGAAGTTATCAGTAAATGATTCTGAGTAATTCTGACGATGTCGTCTTCTGAGAAATATGTTTATGCTCAGTCGTCGTGTTGGAGGATTCATATTCAAGTCCGAAACTAGAGAGCCGACTCGAACGTTTCTCAGAATCGTTGAGCCGGCGGCGGCGCGTCGGAGCCTCATCCACTCACGTGAATATAAACGTTCTATCATACTTAAGCCGTCTTCGAAGGAACACGACTCTAAAAGCCATAGGCGCAAGTTCTAACTTAGCTTGGAGGCTCAAGATACGCTCGAATGACGTAAGCCGCTCCGCGCGCTCGCTGACGTAAGCTTGTTGTGCAACGGAGCCAGAGGTACGTTTGAAACAGGGCTCTTGGAGCGAACTCGTGTAGAAATCGATGTTAAGAAATTATTCTACTACGAACAAGGCCGTTTTCAAAACATGCCTCTACTTACTTTGATATAAACTACCTTAGTATGTGCTTTGTCTTCAATTACTGAAGAATATCCTATAACTTAAGCGTTTCGGTACATAAAAAATATAGAATATCCAACTATCCTGTCTTCGCACATTCATGAATGTTAAGTTTGGATTTATGTTGTTAGTACTCTACCATGCAGCTTTTCTGAAACGCCGTAAAGCAAGGAGAGAGGATTGTCAAAGATACTTAAAAATGTACCAGTAATCCACTCATTATGAATATTATTTTCAGTAAGCGCATCTGAGCATTAAATTAATGTCCTAAGAATTGTGCTCAGTAGTGAGAACTTCGTCGGAAAGGAGAAATAGCTTGGTATACTTAATGGCTTATTTCAAACTCATGTTCCTTTTTACCCGACTGCGCAACAGCAAAGACAGGATTATGTTTTTCACACGTATCTTTGTATGTGAAATTCTTTATACCCTCAAAGCATCCTAACGGCTGGATGGATTTTCATAAACTGTCGCGCGATGGTTATAGGTTTTGTTTTTTTTTTAAATCTAAACTGGATGTCGTCAGTAAGTGTTGTCTTAAAAAAAAAAAGTACCATGACCATGTCGGGTATCAAAATAAAGTGCTTGAGGAAACGATTCCATACCAAAAACGTCGAAAAAAAAGGACTGCCACTACAAAGTTTTTTTTTAATTTTTGTAATACAGTGGAAAATCGATGTAATAACAAAAATACTGCAAGGGGTATATATATAGAACACTTCAAAAGTTTGTATCAACAACCCTATTAACAAAATAAGGTTAAGCATCTGCTGTTTCAAGTGCAAAACAGGTAAAGGCTCGTTCACAACAGGTAAAGGCGCGACTTGTCGCGCGACGCGACTTTAACAATACAATTTCTAATAAAACTTCACGATTGAACAATTGCCGGTGTCGCGTCGCGCGACAAGTCGCGCCGGTGTGAACGAGCCTTAAATCGAAATGATAAAGTTTGCTTTTCAGGGCCAGATTAAAAAAAAAAATGTAGGTAAAATTAAAGCTTTCGGATTCGAAGTCAAATTTTCATTTTCATGTATTCAAACGGCATTTTCCAATGTCTTACGGTTAGGCCTTTAACTTTTTCAGTGGTATGCCAAAAATTCCGCTTTGCTTCTACAAACCTTTTCGACTACTAATGAAGCTTTTGACCGTTTATCGTTTCTTTATCTATTACAAGGTTACTGGTTTTACTCGATTTGTTTAATATTTGTCGTCCTACCAGATTTATGTAACACGTGGTTGAACTGAAAAAAAAAAAAAATACTTTGGAAATGTAATCAAGGAGCTGAGCAGATTTCCATACAATTTCAAATTGTCCGCGGACAAATTGTCCATCGTCTGCTCAGCGCCTATAGGAAAAAAATAGGAGCAAGTAATGATCGAAAATCCGATATACCGGTTACCTGAATATAACTAATGGTCGTAATACTCCGAAATTAGCACTTCAGTAAATATAGGTGGAGGTCTAAACAATGTTGTTAGCTAATTAGCGCATTGTTTTTCTTTGTAACAAGACACTTAGCGATGCGTTAACGTCCTCATTAAATATAATTGTGCTAGAATGAGTTTATCGTAGAATTTGAAATGAGCCAAATTAGAAGTATTATTTTTAATTTAGCTCATTTCAAATTAGTTTCCTCACATGGAATCTACGGTTGCTTTCAAATTAATCATTGACAGTCCCGAATAAAGGCTCGTTCACACCGGCGCGACTTGTCGCGCGACGCGACTTTAACAATACAATTTCTAATAAAACTTCACGATTGAACAATTGCCGGTGTCGCGTCGCGCGACAAGTCGCGCCGGTGTGAACGAGCCTTAAAGGATCTGACGAACTATGTTTCTTCAGTTTTTTTTTTCGCTACCGGTATGTAAAAGGAAACGTTAATAATGGTTTATAGTAAAAATCTATGGCAAGAAAATTGAGTTTTTTTTTGTCTTGTCTTTGATTGATATAGTTGTTTCTTAAAAAAAAAAAAAAGATCTATATATCGCTAGGATCGCATTTGCAGCATTAAAAAATTTCGCAATTCAGTCAAATAAGGTGTGTCAAATGTCAACAAAGATTGAGCTTTGAAGATTTATTCAAAGTTTTTTTTTTTTGTTGATCATTTCAATGTTACTATTGTGGTTTTGTCTCGACTGACGGCCGACGGCTAACAAATAAATATTCAGCACATAAAGTGTACTGTAAAGAATTATTAGTCGGCTAGAAAATTAAGGCTACCTAAAATTTTCAGAAATAAATCATAACTTATCAAGTTAAAATTATCAACTAAATCGAGTTTTTTGATTTGATGTATTCTTAGACAAATCAAATTAATTCATGTTTTAGGACAGAACAGAGTGATAATCTCATCAAATAATATGTTTCACAGGAAAGACACACCAAAGCCAACAACCGAATCCATAGAAGTGTTTAATCTTGTGCTACTGACAATCATGGCAGGTTAAGATTTTCTATTTATTTTGCACAAGCCCGAGATCCAGAGAGCCCGAGACAGATTAGTACTGATAGAAACATCAATATTCAGACCCGACGGTAGTATTGAACTCCAAGTCTCCAATCACCAAAAGACTTATTCACCAACTACACGGCTACTGTAACTTTGAAAGACGATTTTAAGTCTTTCAAAGTTGACTTTAACACTAATCTATAGACATTCACACGTCGTCTAAGATTCAAAGTACCAATAACACTTGATAGTAAAGTGAACTTGTGTAACGGCAACGCGCTATAAGAAGTGCTACGTCATCAAGCACGTCGTACAGACGATCAGCTGAAATGTTCACAACTTGCAGTGTTTAGGTGTACTCAAACTGGTGTCGGGGGTGTGTCCCCGAGACTATAAGATAGGTAGGTGGTGTCTTGAGTGCGAGTATTGCGGGCTCAGAGATACGGCCCGCATCCGGGTGCAATGAATGCGACGACGGTTTCAAGGGCGCGCCTCAGGTGATGACGTACGCGCACCCCTACCGCCCCCAACTCGGCTCCCGCGGGTGTTCCGGCACCCACCTAATAATGCACGTCTACGCCCTGTCTACCGCGTCCGCACTCGTTGCAACCTTGAGTGCTCTCGGGGACACCCCTGCTCGCACCTCCGGGTGAGGCCTTAAAAAAACTCGACGACCGCAACACAAATGGGCCGACACAAAAGCACTCCATAAATCTTGAACGCCACAAAAGTCACACTTTAGGTTATCAAATTTTGTATACTGTTACATAAATTAGAGCCTATCAATATTGAGTGATACCGAGGCCGACGCTCGTTACATCCTCGAGCTTGTCGTTCGTTAGCGTCGCTACAATTAGACTATGTAGTTAATATCACGTTGATAGCTCTCTAATTATCATAATAATAGTGGAGGTACACGGGCGGGGTGGCGGCCCCGTCAGCTGAGCGAAAACGAAAGTAAACAGAACTCGGTCAAAGGGTTTGTACTCACCTACCCGCAATATTTATGTGGGTACGGGGGGGTGTACCCCCACACCCGATCCAGTCACCCTCCTTTGATGGATTGGTTGGCGACTGGCGCGGATGTTCGACTGAAACTCAGCCAAACTCAGTTGCCAAGCATTAGTCTCGATTTCCTGCGATGCTATGTTCGGCAAACTTTTACCGCGAAATTATTATTCAGTGAAAGTTCTAACAATTCTTTGTATTTTGTTTTGGACGCAGACGACCTACCACCCGACCCACCCTCGCCTCCTTTGAAACTTACTATGTACAGTGACGAATTGTTGGAATCGACAACGAAAATGTTTATTTTGGAAACGTTTTTGCTTTGATTAACAGTAGTGTCCAACCGAAACACCATTTTGGGCCGAAACCGTAACCGAACCTTCGGGTCCTCTAGTTTAGGCCGAAACCGAAACTTAATCATTTAAGAAAAAGTTAATTACTTAAATGACATTGTTTTCTGAGACTCGTTGTTTTTCGTAGATTTGTTTCATACAGATTAAGGGCTGATTTTACAATTATCAGATTTCTTTTATACGAAGAAAAAAGAAAATTGTCAGATTGTGTCTGAAAAACTGTGACGGGCGAAAAATTTACCCTTACTTAAATAAGGGTGTTAGCAGGTATGCCACTGGTAGCTTTTGCGAGTAGTGATTTAGTCATTTTTCTTTACAATGCTTGATCTCTCCGTGAAACAAATCGGCGTCGTTAGAAAACGTTTTTTTTTAACCGTATGTACACAAACGGACCGAGTTGCCAAAATGCGGTGAACCGTCGCGCGTCGGAGTAATCGCTGTAACGCATGTGATTTTACTATTGTGACTTGTGACCCAACGCACAGTCGCTAAGATGCATCTACTGTTGCCCTTAGAAATTGTATCAATCATTCAGAAAGCGTATTAATCCCTACTCGCTTATACTAAAAGTAACATGTCTGCTAAGAACCAAAATGGCATCTATTTATTTAAGCGTTTATTCAAGATGCTTTTGATTATTTTCTTGGGTTTTGTACTAAAAAGATGACAACCCCATTAAGTCTACGCTGTCTGTCTATCTGTCAGTCGTTCGTATTCTATCAAATCTGACAGCTCACCTCAAACTGCGAATAAAACTTGAGTTTTGCCCGAAACTGGCCCAAACCGAACCATCGGGTAAACACTAATTTACAGTGACTAGTTAGTGTCCCTCTCACTGTCCAGTGTCATTAAGCGTGTCTGTCTGTCCAATGTCATTATGTGTATAACAAATCGTCTACGGTTCCGGTAACGCTAATGGAAATGACAATGGCTCTTACCAGTACTGCCAGGTATTGAATAGGTTTCGGCTTTACCGGTATATGAACGCAGCATATCCAATTACATAGTAGCGAGGCGGTCCTTTAGTCGGAGCCCATTATGCAAGAGCCAAGTTAAGCTGATTATAACATTGCTATTTCGGGATCAAAATAGCTATATTTCAATAAATAAATTCCAAGCAAACCTTTTGAGTATGACAAAAATACATTCACATAATGAAGACTAATCGATTCTAAAACTTGTTTGGAACTACAATTACAATGTCACATGCGCTGTAATTACAAACATATTGTTTCGTTATCAAGAACAATAACACGTAACAGGAGGCCGTGAACTGTTGACGTCACGATTATTATTCAATTATCGCCAGCCGGTAGGGGGAAACATAAAAAGTGAATGACTCCTCTTGACCTGGATTAGTAAATATCAGGCCAACCTTATCTGCAGCCTTGAAACGTGACGCGGAAACTGGCTTTCGAGTGAAAGCATTGTGCGACTGACTGATGCAATGAATGTCTGCACTGTCAGCAAGATCTATGTCGAGGACGGGCGAAGTCGATTTTTCTTAACTGGGGTGGTAATTGGGTATTATTTTTAACATACTGCAGTTGCCAGACTTTAACTCAAGATTGACACACTGCTAACACCACCAATGACTGAAAATAGCGCTAAGTGTACCTAAGTAGATGCCGGTGAGGAACTATAAAAACCAGTATATCTTCAATCAAGATTATCTTCCAAAAAACTCGTCATTGTAATCCAAGTCATGTAATTGAGTCTAAATTGGATGCTAGCCTCAATCGAAACGCAAATTACTTAACCAATAAAACCTGAACGATGTTTTTACGATGTTATTGCGTTGCATGTTTCCCTGCGAAACGTTCAATTAATTGAACAACGTGTGCATTGCATCAAAACCACCGGCACAACTAGAAACGGCCAACAATACCGGCGGAACGGCCAATCATATTACGTCATCCGATAGTAGTGGAGCTCTTTCGTGCTGGTTTATTATACATACAGATATATTTACATAGGCACTAGTAGGCGTAGATGCGTTGCGGTGCACTCGTTTGCAAGTAAACGGGTGTGCATAATGGATGCACGGTCAAGGCCGTTCGTGGTCACCGACCCTGCTCTTGCACGTGCCCGTTGCTTTATACCAACTATGTATTTAATGTGCGTGTGTGTGTGAACATCATTAATAGTTATATTAGCGTGGTGAACTTGTTGTTAAGGACGGTTAGCAAAACCCGTTTTGTGACAATAGCTTGTCGTGGTCCTGTGACTTGTCATTGTCAACCGAATGACATTTCCGAGGGGAGCTTAGGTGTGAAGCAACAGTAAAAGGGGTTTTGCTTTTTGAGTGCTTTTAGTAGTTAATTTGAGAAAAAGAAGTTAACATGATTTGGCTGAATTGACTCTGCCTAGTCTCTTCGAGAAAAGAGTCGTTAACACTGGCGTCATGTTTGGCTTAAAAAGTCTCATAACACCACAAAATATCCCGAAATGTTCTAACCCAGACAATGTCATACCCATTACGAAGGATTTGGTTAAAAGATTATTTCTATTTGTCAGACGGACAACAATGCTATTACCATAATACCTTGAAGCTTCAATGTCTCGAAGACCCCGAATGAGTGTATAACAAAAAGGTTGGTAATTAGAGTGAGCGTGCTCGCGATTCTGAGTCACGGCCAAGGACACGAGAGCTTTGTCGGCTGTGATTAATTGAGTGTTCCCATTTCAATTGCTGCTCGATTCATTATTACAACACCGGTTACATTTTATGCGAACCCCAAGCAATGAAAGTTTTATGCGGAGTCGGAGACAAATGTTAGCTCTTAAAATCTTTGTCGGATTTGGCGTTTGGTTTCTTTGATGCTTTTGTGATTTGTAGTAAGTGGCATTTGAATGGACGTTATACAAAAATGACATATTCGTGTAACAAAAAAAGTCAAGAACAAGTATATTTTACGCAAAAACCGCGTTAGACAAACGATTCTTCTGGCACATTTTCCGAAACCTAGTACAGAACAGGATATATGCTTAAAGTGCAACAACATACCTGATTTAACAGCCACAGGGTTCTGTTATTGTTCCTGTGCTTTGTAGTCGCCACGGCATTCAGATTAGCCGATCAAGTGAAAGGAGAAGTCACTTGGGTGTTGTATGAACCGACGTGCAGGTCTCAAGTTATTGGTAAAATCATGGACGCGTTTGTTACTACTACCGTTTTGATTTCTGGTACGAGTAGGTAAAGTAGAAAACAATTTGAAAAGCTAAGGCCATAAAAAAGAAAAGTACAATGACCACCCTGCTTATTTAAGGCATGATGGCTTCCAATAAATGACTATACCATGATTGTAATTAGAACAGAAATAATCTCGCACAAGTGAATGCAACAGTCTATTCTGAAAGGTAATATACTTCGCCTGCAACGATCATTCGACTCCTTCAGCCGAATTTACACCACACGCGGGGCGATAAACACTCAATGTTTTACGGTCTTTTACGGAAGTAAAGGGGGTCAAAGTCATCGTTATATCAACCGGAACACTTCATGAATTTTCCGGTTCTCCCAATCTGTTATATTGCTCGGTTGTTCAATGTAGGAGCTATCGACCTCTTAAAGTTTTTGATCTGTCGGGAACTCGGTAACTTCTTGCGACTTCCTTTTACCTAAATAGGAAAGCTATTAATAATTAAAATTGATCTCTGAAGATAAATTCTCGGTGATCTGATAAGTGACTAAAGAGCATAGCTACATTTTGTCGCGTCAAGAAAAGGAAGTGATTATGAATTATAAATAGTGAGGATCGGATTCAGAAATTTTCGAAACATAACGTGAAATAGATGTGAGCTAATTATACAACCTTCTTCGCTAATTTCCTTACAGTTCAATTGTAATAAAGAGCATATTTGAATATGTGCAGGGCTATGAGCGAGGCGGTTCCCCTCAGCCGCCGACGCAGCCGCCCGGCGCGCCAAGCCCAGGCGCAGGACAAAGTGCGCCCGGTGCCATGTCACCCACCCAGGACTCGCAGCACCCGCCCCATATGCCGCCGCATGGGGCACAACCACCGCCACATCAGGTATGTGTATGACCCACGAAAAAAATTGTCTTGTGAGGACTTTGAAGAATGTTTGTGGGACGGCGGATAGAACGAAGGTTTCGTCCCAAAAATGGTGTAGGGCAAAAAGCTATGTTGAACCAAAGAGGAAATTCGGCCGGCCTTTCCAGTTTTAAAATTCATCTTTGGGTATTTAGAAGAACGTTGCTTGGACAGACCATTGATAAACCAAAGGTTTCGGTCCAGAAATAGGGTAGGGCAAAATCTTAATAGAAAGATGTGAGCATGAGCTATGTTGAACCAAAGAGGAAATTCCGCCGTTATTTCCAGTTGATTAGCAATCATCTGAATACCATGTTTAAATCGAGATTTTCCGCGTTAAAATAGGCGATACCGGCAAATAAGAATATATTTCGTACACTATACCGGTGTCATATCAAAAAGTGCCGTAATCACAACGACGGACAATATTGGACAAGCGTGTTGTTTGACGTGATGTAATTTATTGACAGGTAGATAAGGCCGGCGCCGGCGCCGTCCAGTCCACCTGCTATACTTTGTAAATAATCCTTTTGTTGTGTTTTACGACCTTGGGGTAGCCCCCAAAACCGGAAACCAGCTGACGGGTGATATTTACTATTGAATCCGAGTCACCCCAGAGATTTGTGCGTCGCAACAGAGAGAAAAAAAAAAGCAAAACGCTCTGGCAATAGACATTATTGTGGTTTGTTATTATCACCATTGTAATAGTTGATTCAATTAATATTTTTCCGGATGTTATAATTTGATTATTTTAAAACTTCCCGCTTGCATTTCAAATCTCTGCAATACGTTTAGTGGTAACGAATTTAAAACATCGTTCGTTCGTTGGTCGCTTGGATTTTAGACCGACAGTGCAATAGTAATCTCGTTTTATCGGAAGCGGAGAAGTTGTCCCAGTTACATCCGGTAATCATAGAGCTGTCCGGAAACATTAAGTGTTGTCAATAAGCACGTAGAAAGACAGCTAATCTCGTGAGTTAGAAACAGGTTTAAAGGGAATGTGGAGTTGCTAGCATCTCGTCTCAGTTCCTCTCTTGGCAGTTTATTAAGGCTCCCTCAGATAAGGGCGTCGCGACACCGGTCGAACAATTTCCGTGAAGTTTTCTTGGAAATTGTTCCACCAGAGTGGCGTCGCGCCTGTCTGTGTGAGCCTTTAAAAGAAGGAAAATTATATAAAATTCTACAATCTACAATAATATACCTAATAATATTATAAAGAAGAAAATTTTGTGAGTCGGTAATCTTCGGAACTCCTAATCCGATTCCGTAAATTCTTTCACTAATGGGACGCCATCATCACTATCGCGCGACAGGCAGCGCTACCGTTGTCGCACCCGCGATATCGCGTTAGTGTGTACGAGCCTTTACCGAGTGTCATAGGATATATTTTATGTTAAAACAAGAAATTTCACGTAGGTGAAGTCGCGGTCTGAAGCTAGCTTATTATACGACACTAAGGACTTAAAAAATTGCGTGTCAAGTCATATTTTATTTTTATCAGCACTTTTGGATTTTGATAAAAATAAAATATGATAGAAGAGTTTTCCAAATAAAAAAAAATGTTTAGTAACACCTAATTCATAAAAATTAGCAACTATAATTTATATTGATATAAACTAATCTATAGTGGAGAGATGCCTGTATAAAGTAAACAGTATTGGTATTATCCGAAAACGAAAGTAGACTAATCGACAAGAAAGCCGTTTCAGACTGCTTAAACATATAAGTTTAAGTTGCAACTAACAAAGTTAAGACGGTAAACTTCCCATTAACCTTGAAACGAAGCTTTCAACAAGTTTGTTATGCATGATTAACAGTTTAGTTTAGACAAAACTTTTTGTCAACCACTGACCTATTGTGGGTGGGGATGGCTTGGTTTAAACTTTTACGACCCAGTTTAAAACATTTATTAATGAGTCAAGTCATAAGTCATTGTACTG
Source organism: Eupsilia transversa (assembly GCA_914767815.1). Classification (NCBI taxonomy): domain Eukaryota; kingdom Metazoa; phylum Arthropoda; class Insecta; order Lepidoptera; family Noctuidae; genus Eupsilia; species Eupsilia transversa. The sequence goes on along the minus strand of OU611893.1, from coordinate 4,611,758 downwards.
AAACCATTAATGTTTTTTTTATTTCTAATGTATCATTCATTCATTCTGCCTAGCCTTTTCCCAATCATGTTGGGGTCGGCTTTCAGTCTAACCGGATGCAGCTGAATACCAGTATTTTACATGGAGCGACTGCCTATCTGACCTCCACACCCAGTAACTGGGTAATACGATACCCCTTGGTAAGACTGGTTGTCAGAATTTCGGGCTTCTGACGACTCGTAACGACTGTCAAAGATCCAAGAATGACAGCCGGGACCAACAGCTTAACGTGCTTTCCGAAGCATGGAGGAGTCTCGGCATGTAAAGATGGTCACCCATCCACGGACCAACCCTGGCAAGCGCAGCTTAACCTGATAGATCGACCCGTGCGGCTGTTATTACTTAGCCACGAGCTCCTAACTAGCTTTATTTCTAATGTAATGTTCAATTATACGAAAAGCTACAACAAAAAATATCAATAGGATCCGAAGAAGTACAAGACAATGAATCGAATTTTTGTTTCTATTTGAACCTCCTTTGAACCGTGTCGTGACTTGTATTTTCAATTGATTGTTTTTACATCTTCCCTGTTACTTTCATCAAAAAATTATAAATAGCTGTTGCACATACAAATCTTTAACGGTCTCGGAAGATCTTTTCTTCTCACTCTGAATGATTTAGGATTTTATGAAAGATGACATTTGCCATAATAATATTAAAATTACAATAATCCGCGTTAAAGACAAACCATTATTTACTGAATTTACTATCTATTTAATCTAATTTAAAAAAAATCTTTACTGAAAGCAAAATAAGTTCGAGGATAACTGTGTGAAGCAGTTAACTACTTCGAACTTATTTTGCAAGCAGCCGTGATCAGTCTTGGTTGATTCAATATTCAATGCTGAATTGTATGAAGGCTTTTTCTATCTTCAGCCACGGGCTAGAAACCGCATTTATTTGTAGACTACTTACGGTTATGTATCTATTTGAATACGATTTAACTTATACGATTCTAAAAACGATTGCAACTGTAGTTTTCCTGCGTGAAAACTGCAGTTAAAAAACCCTATAATTCCAATTTAGTCGTACTTACAGTAAAACTAATTAAATTAAAGCAAACGTTATTTTATAGCACACTGCACCTTCATTAAGCTAATTGAAGTGATTAGAATAGCTCACATTTACTTAGCGGTCTGAACACCACATGAAAAGTTCATTGCATCCCATTTGCGCCAGTGCGGATGAAGTAGCTAACGTTGAACAGCAAAGGTAATTCCAACTAGTAGTTGGCTCACGAGCAGTTAACGTACGCCGTTCTGCCGACTCTGAATTGCAAATTCAGTCAATACTCCACTGTAAAATCCGAATCAGGAAACCTTTTTACCTACTATACAGACAGCTTATTCAAACATTACAAAACTAAAGAACATTGATTTTGTGAAGACAAATTAATCATCTCGATTGAAATGTAAGATAATGTTCCGTAAAATCGATGGGCGGTTAAGAAACTTTATTAGAAAAGAGTTGTTGCTCGACCACTAATTTATGACCATGCACTCTTATAACTGCTTTTATAATGGAGAAATCTGCAGAGGTTTTTATGTAGAAGAGAACTGCAAACATTGAGAGACAATAAAAAATGTATTCTTTATGCACCACATTCTAAAATGTACTCTATTGGACCGTATCTTTAACCAACACTTTAATAAGTAAAACATGTTGGTTCGACGAGTCGGAGTCATGTTTGCATTTCCTTTATCGCGCCGATATCGCGGAGAACGTCGTCGCCGACGGAAATTTTCGATAATTTTGGCCGAAACTCCACTGCTAGACTACGTAGTGTGCGGCTCGCGAGATAGCTACCAGAATACATGATAAACGAATTGTTGCTAATCGAAAGCAACCAACGCGAATCATGTAACTTATTGGTATTGCTTATATAAAATCATTATGTCAGTATAATATTTTATTATGTTTAGATTTCAGGATTGAATCATATTTTGTATTTTAACTGTTCTTATCTTACTGTGCATAATATTGGAATTTAATTGGAAATAGTCTTGTATCTGTATGGTAATACATTCATTAACGAGAATGAAAGTATTATATCAATCCGAGGAAAAACGGAAATATTACTAAATATGTTCAAAAATATGTTGTGCTGCATACGCAGTACAGCTAAAAATACATCGCTATGGCGTGTGTAGAAACAGTTACTGTATAAATAAATAAATATATTTTCATTTATAATGTCTTCTTACACTAGTTGTGTAGTTTTGTGTCAGCACGCGCATAGATACAAATCTGTATAGCTTTAACGAAATTGAACCCACTCTATATGGAAAGTATAGTAATCCCGGGAACTCGGTGGATGGAACTTTGGCTATGAACTTTACTGTTATCGTTACACATTAAACTGCTGCCGAATGTACGGAAACCCTCGTTGTTAGCAATTTTTAAAAATTACCATCCCCAACCATAACTATTTCAATAAACCGTCTATGGTCATACCATACCCCACCTAATGGACGACTTTTACTTTCGTTATGTTTGTTTTCCTGTGTCGCTATTCTTTCCACTCTTTTATTTTACGTATTATAACCGCCGTTGTGGAATATAGATTTGTTTTTCTTGTCAACATTAACAATAATATCTCTATTCGCCCCCGAGTAATATTATCTTCGCTTACCCTTGGCTTTACTTATCTTGATTATATCAAAATGTTTGCAGCCCTTATTGAAGGAGCTTGTTGAATGTTTTAGATTAGTTTATGTTAAAGTATTAAGTTTTACATGGCCCTTGTGGACATTTGACCCCGGCCTAAAAACTAGTCCCAAGAGCTGTCTCAACTAGAACTTGAGCGACTTATAGCAGGTCTATAAGTTCGATCAGGGAATTGCACGTTTACAGCGCAGAGCGAACAGTATAAAATGAAAACAAATAAATAAGTACCATTTTCCAAGTGGTTGGTGTTACTATGAAAACTTCTTACTTGGATCATTTAAGCTTGAAAAGTTTGTAAGTTTATGTTGAACTCCAAAGACATTAAGTCTAATTCCCTGATATGGTTGAAGTGTGCCTTTGGGCCGTTTTACTTTGTCTAGATTTTTCAGAAACAAAAGTTGAAGTATTTCTTTTTATTCTGTTCCTTTTAAAAGACCTTCACAATCTGTTTGCATATCGTGACAAGATCGCTCATGCATAAACCAATCATCGCAGCTATCAAGAACCACACTATAGAAAGTCATCCATAAAATGAAAGGATAAACGTTGAAAAAAAGAAACATGCATTATACGAGTGTGTAAGAATTGGTATCCTATCCGTCGTGACTCGTAGAGCGGTGTCGTGGATGATCGGTTCGTCATAGTGCAGCGATCAGCATTCATCGTGAACGTGAGCCAACGTTTTTGGCTTGCCATGCGATTTACATATTTCTATGTCCTTACTCGTCGCCTCGCCCGCGCCCGGCGTATGGTTCGCACGTGGCCGGCCTAGCGACGGCTTCACGATATAATGGAGATGTAGCACATGTTGGCAGCTTTGCATGCGAACGAAACGCTCTAAACAAGTCGCAAGTTTCTCTCTATGAAATATTTCGTTTTGCATTCCTCGCGCTTACTCATTCCTCTACTGTTTTTATTGATGATAAAACTTTATCTTTTATTTGGTACAATGTTTTTTGATGGCCGGATTACGAGTATGTGCTAACTATGCTCACTACATGAGCAGAAGACAGGTTGTAACGAATACCTTTAAAATAAATACTGTTTTATTTGTGCAGTCCTTCACACTTGCAGAACTCGCACAATAAAAAGAATCATCACCGGAAGATAAAAAATGTAGAAGGTGACGCATTCATCTCCGAAATCTTATCTTGGAAAAAAAAGCTCGTCGTGCAAAAATTAAACGTCACTCAAGATATCATGTAATCGACGGAGCAGAAACTCCGAGCAGTGGGAGAGCGCGGCTTGTGTCGATTTTATACAGCTCTGGAACTAAACGCCGCCAGGCTACGGCTACAATTTATGCTAACATAAACCCGGCCGGCATCGGCGCCGGCTCTGAAGAGATGTAGAACTTTATACCTTTTATACCTTAGCCTCCTTCCACTCCTATACAACTCTTGACTTGCTCCAAAAGATACTGTTCATTCCAATGAGAGTAACGCTTTTATAAAAAATCTGATACATAATGACATAATCTTTTCTTTATCTCTTATTAATAGAACCTGAATTTCCTCTATACTTGTTGCTATAGATAAAAGTACTTCACCTTCCCGCATTCAACTATTGTTGCTCCATTCGAACAAACAACATAAATCTATCTGTACTATGCGGAGGCTTAACTAAATTCTCGGCGAGCTACGCTTGGTAATACTCCACGATGTCAGTAGAGAATTTTGAGAGTCAAGGGCCATTTCAGCATCGTGATCGCTCGAGAGTCGTACGGTCGAAATGAAACGTCGTATCTTATTTTATGATTAGCGGCTCGAAAGCGCTTTGTAATTTTGTTAGTTCCGCCTTTCTGGTGCTGGGGGCGAGCACAGAGAGTGGAGATCGATGCGAGCATTGCGTGCGAGTGCGATAGGGAGGGCAACAGTCGATGCTTGCTCCGTCCCTTTCACTCGAACCGCCTACCAGGCAGCCATGTTGCGCTCGACCTGCGCTCGCCCGACCGCCATTGTAGCATTCGTGGCTAGTGATGTTCACTGACTCACTCGATATTATTGTACGCGTGCCTCCGAATACACGAAATATTACTAGCGAACGCAGCATAGCCGTTAATATAATTCAAACTCGAATATTTCATTGATGACGAATTGACGGTTATCGTCTAACAGTTAAGCAGTTTATCTCATCGATATCGATATGGATCAAATAAGTTAAATTTACGTTATTTTGAACGAGTAATGTTCATGAATTGGATGTATTGCAGAACAAAATAACCGTAACAGACCTTTCTGTAAACGCTGAAGTAAACCACTCACATTTTTAAAAGAAAAACCTAACCGACCTATTTCTATGTTTCTCGACAAAGTTTCGAGACTTCATTTGGTATAACCTCGAAACAATGTAATTTTATGCTTCATTGGCATCCAGTGTAAATAGAGAAGTACCTTTAGGATGTCGACAAAATTGTCGATAGAAAAATTATGCAGTGGACTCATACCCGCGGCTCCGGAATTAAAATGTCAGACGTGCGGCAGCGGCAGCGCGGGCGAGCGTGGGGGCCAGAGGGGGCCGCGCGCGGGGCGGGGCGGGCGGCCAGCGTTATTAATAACCATAAGCCAGCAGACGCACGAACGTCCAGAGGGGCCACGCCAGCCGCGCGGTAATGAGGAATCACTAATTATATTTTACTGGACTTTCGTATTAAAGCAACATTAAATACACTAGAGCTGTACAAATATAATACACCTTGCGATACTTTTATACACGTATACGTACCCTTAATTCAGTTCATGCTTCTCTTTGAAAGGCCCAATATCGTTAACGTTGACCTTTCGATAGTCGAATAGTAATGATACACAACATTTGCTTTGCAATCACATCGGTTGATAGCGTAGCATACTGGATATTGGATCCCGGAACTGGGACAGAATGGCAAGATAATAATAATGGCATGGCTGGCGGGGTACGGTCCGTTTAATATTCCCCCACAGTAGGCGCGCCGGTTGCACGAGACAGTTCTACCCGTTCTCTAGCCCGGGCGTTCGCCTTCGCCAGTAAAAACTCAGTATATTTTATTGTCAAGGAAATATATTTGTCAAAGGCCGTGCGATTAATTGCTTGAATTTTCTGAAGTGCGCCTCCGGGAGGTTTTCTTTTAGGAATCTCTTTGACATTAAGTTCATGCATACAATTGTCAAATTATCACGACTTACGGTTATGATAATCCTCAATGTCCTTCACTGGAGCATCCATCAAGATGATAGGAAGATATGCCAGTAATTTTATTTTTTAATCTGTTTAATCCCCTCACAATAAAACTACGCTTCAAAGTCCATGTTTCGCATTAGCTAACTTATTCTAGTAACTATCGCAACTCCAACATTAACTAAGAAGCGACTTTACGCTGTGTCCTTGTTTTTCCCTGTACATAAAGAGCAACTTATCGCTGGCAGCACTCCGCTCTCATAATAACAAACTGCAAAATGCTCCGGATTCTCCGAACTTTAGTGTGGCAGCCCCGCTCGCCGTTGGAAACCTCTAAAGCGCTGACGGTGGGGCGTACATTCTCTCTCCTGTGGCGGAGTCACGGTGGCAGGGCTGTCGGGAATTGCCGACTTGGATAAATTATGCCGCTCGCTCCCCCCTTTTGCAATCTCCGCAAAATAATGCAATTCAATTGTAAAGAGAAGAGAAACTGACATTTGTCTTGTCTATTGTGTGACTCGTCTACTTACTGCTCCATTATTATGATAAAGTTTAATTGAAGGTGTTTCAGGGACAGCCCTAAGCGTGAGCTGTAAAGGCTGCATCTAGAGATGGCCCGATTTATTGAGAGCATGTAGTACTCGCAGGTGTAGTACTCGTAGACGACTCGACACTCAAGAACTGCCACCGGGTATCATCTGTGACAATGACAATACGCTCTTACCAAATATTTTAACGCTATATTTTCACGAGTTACGAGACAAGGATGTTTTATTTTTCCAAGTAATGTTCGATAAGGATCTTTTTGAATTAATCTTCACCACCGTAATTGGTACACGAACATATTTAAAAAAAAAAAACATGTTTTAAATATCAATGAATATATTCCAATAATGATAAAACCAGCAAGTTTGTTTAGTAAATATTTGTAATGAGCTTACATCGTGTCCCTTTTTGGAACGTGTCCTGTCTGATAAAGAGATCATGTCGAGGGCGTTTCACAAACTTGTTTTCAATTCATTATAAGTTTGGAAAAGACTTACCTCTGTTACAGTCGGCGTGCACTTTCCTCACTAATTTTGAACGCTACTCCCGGAGTTAATGTCGGAAATATTAAACGGATTAATCCTCTTTTCGGACGTATCTCTAAGTCAACGGGTTGGGATTTAATTGGCGGATCCAGTTTAATATGTTTCGCAAATTGATATTGAGCTGTTTAATTTTGTGTTACCACAAGTACCATCGGATTTTCAAATACCTACCTAAATTAATTAATTTAAAAATGTTCCTGTGTAGGCCAAATACACATGTTCTTCTATTACATTCCACAATGTGAACTAAGGTAGAAGCACAGTAGAAGTACTTATATAGAAGAAAAATAAAAATTATGTCTCTGAATACTCCTTTACAGGGCAACTGTTAACTACTACTACCTACTAATACCTATGTTAAGCTCTAAAAAGAAACGCTGAAATAAAATTAGGTCTATTATATAATGACCTGCATAACAATAACAAATGGTTTATCTCTGCCAAAAGCAAGACAGACTAGATCCATCCGCGTAATTATAAAAGCCAGTTTTATTTACAGCCTAAAAATTATCAACGTAAAGTAACTGCAGCCAGCCGTTACATAAAATTCCCATTTATCACGTCAACGAGGTAAAACAATTAGTATGTTTTGCGAGATAAAGTTTGAACGTTCCAAATTGCGGAGTCCGTTACAACTTTGTGATATTCGCGAGCACAAAATGTTGAATTAGATGTTTATTTGATATTTCGGAGAAGTTTACCCTCACTTTCTATGCCGAAATATTCGTATTTGAACGCATATCATGCCGTAAAATTATTACCACACTATTTTTAACTTTTAGCAAGAGTTGTAAAGTAACCCAAATATTCCATTTAGGGTAACTTTGGTTTCACTTTAGAATAATGAATGTGGTTCAGCCTGAATGATTCATTAATAGATATGAACTTTGAACTCATGACGTAAGGTATTTTCGGCCACTTTTTATAAGTATGTAGCCGCCATGAACGCCTGATGTGACTCAAGACTTAACTTTAAAAAAAGAACTTTATGTTGGAAGTCCATTCCGCGTCCTTTCCACCGCTAGTATTCAGTCAGTTCATTTTTACATTAAGTGTTTTAGTACTGGTGTTGGGACGTAGTTTCAGTACGAAAGTCTGGCCTTCAGCTTACAGTGGCGCACAAAACTAACTTTGGGCTTAAGCTTGCGAACTTTTTGTCATCGTCGCCCGTTTGAAATTGCGATTTAATTCGAATCGCCGCCGACTTTGAGTTAAACACTTCGTGTTGCTCGCTACAATTTTTGTTTTTGTTTGTGTTATCCTTTTGGGAGTTATTATAGCTGTGCTGCCAGTGGATTGCATCGGTATTGTTTAGGTGGGCGCCAGTCGAAGTTGGTTTCAATTAGAATTCCCGTGTCCGAGCGGCGATCTTGTCATAAGACCGATATTGTTGACCGCAGTCCTTCGTAGACATGCTCCTTTAGTTCGACATAGACAAGTCAGGGTAACATTTCAAAGCCCGCTCTTATTGCAGTATGTTGCTATTATCGTTAACACTGATAATGTCCGCACTATAGGATGTTGTTAATTCCAACTACGTACGATCATATCAGCGAGCAAGGCAGGCAATTGAAGTTACATTGTAACCTATTGTAACTTGAATGGCCTGCTTAGTTATGGTAGAAGTTATTCTAACGGTACATTGTAGGTTCTTACGTACCTACAGGATTATTTTATTGAACTTATTTCCGTGATTAAATTACTCTGATAGAACTTGTTTGGAAGTAAAAATCTAGATTTTTACAATAAAAGTAACCAATTTTGTTTGCAGGGATACCCGCCTCCACCTAGGCCAGCGCAGCCGTCCACGCCAAACGCACATGATCCAGACTCTGTAAGTAATTAATAAACAGTCAATTATCGATCAAGAAGCAATCATAATTGCTACAAGCTATGGGCATATTAGCCCGTTGCTAGAATGCTCCCCACAATCAATCAACGGTGTCTGCCGCCCGATGAATCAAGAAGGCTGGGTATTAAAAAGCCATCAACCGCAAACCATTCACGCAACTAAGTAGTCTCCAGAGAAACATACGTACCTACACCTATTAAAAATTACGCACCGCTAGTAAATGTAACGACTTATATCCGCGAAGTGATTCATTATAAACATTTTTGAAATACATTAATGTGAATTTGACAAATACAATTCAGAACCAAGTCTCTTTCCTCATAGGTAAAATAACTCAGTTACGTTTAATATATTTTTAAATGGACGTATATCGTCATGACGTAGTCCTGTTTGACGTAGGACTGGTGTGTCGTACAGACGTACACTAATGGCTGAATAATGTAGGCAGCTGGTCACGCAAAGAACAAAATACAACGTCGTTTCCGCGCCTAATGAAGCTCCTTGTACTCCTTGTCTCGTCGAGTACATTCATTTATTTTCACTGAACATGCGAGTTATCCTGCCTCTCTCATATTTGTAACGTTAAAATGTTTCAGAAAAACATTAGGATGAGTTATACCTATCCTAGTTTTTTCCAGCAATTATCATAATATTCATTTCGTAATATCTGTCTACTGACGTCGTCAATTCGCTCATTAGTTGATTGAGTTGATAAATGAGCTCGGTCTGTTCGTTACGTATAGCATCATCCTGCATCAGAAACCGAGCGGACGTGAATAAACATAATCATAAACGTCGTGTCTTCATTAGCGCACATGTGGCCCACGAAAACGAGCGAGCTTCGGACGACTCGGCCTCTATTTGTGGACGAGCACTCCATATTCAGAGTTAGTACGCCGTCCGGCGCACAACACTTGACAATAAGCTTGTTGGCTGAATCGCGTCGCCACACTGAAAAACCTACAAGTGTTCGTGTACGCGTCGTGGGCGTAATCGTTAATAGATTTTATTTACATACTTTGTTTCCAACTGAAAAATTAAAGCAATTTCCCCGACATAACAATGTAGACGGAGGAAATAAACGTTCTCTTGTCAGTATTTCTTATTTATAGACAAACGTGCATGATTAATTTCGTGTTTACAATCTGAATTCAGTTTTATTTTTACGTCTATGAGCATGGATTTGCGTGGGTGCGCTGTTTGTTTTGAAACGCATGATTCGGTTATTTGATGAGAATGCGTCATGAGCAAATGTGCCCTACTACTAATGTGTTTGCGAGGATTGAGATGAGCACACATCCCGCGGGCGTTTGCTTATCGACGTCGGCTTGTGCATGCATAACGACTGTGTGATAAAAAGAATCGTTTACTTCAGACTTCAAAGCGCATTAGGGCCGCCATATTTTATACTGAAAGTGTAATCATAATCAAGCTTTATATTAAAGCAGCTTTTAAGCCAAAATGTTGGCTACTTCTATATATTGTGTACTGAATTTACCACGCGTAGTGATTATTCTTTAGGTATGCAGCCAGTAGTGTGTGATGAATATGATAGTTCATATGATTATCATTTGAGTGTTCTTGCTACATGTTTATTTACTTTAGGAACAAACAAACTGGCTCCATGGCTTCCTATCCTGTGAGTTCCAATAGTTCTAGTTCAACACAAAGTTTACGTAACACTCATCTATTGTTAATGGACTAAATACAAGTTCAAAGCCCCAGAAACTTAACATTGCGTGGGATTTTACGTTTGCATAATCTCAATAAACTAATATATGCTCAAAACGTACAACCGGTACAACCCTAAAACTGTGTATAGATAGAGCGTAGCGGGGTTGTTTGATGTTGATTGATACCGTTAGCCGGGCGCGCATTGTCTCGCTGAGTCGCCCGGGGGAACCCAAATGAGTGGAATTATTAAACCGGGGCCCGTTCTGCGATGTGACGCTTTTTGTAATGAATGTACCGAGTGCTGTGTATCGCCCGAAACGAGGGGAACCCGAAACTCGCCGCTCCTATCAATTGTAGCAACAACCCATGGCTCCCTAGTCCCCACTGCCACCCCGGCCTTATTGTCAAATGTTATAATGGGGTATTTTGAAATCACAACGATTGCGATTTCTTTTTTGTTGTTGTTCGTCTTCAAACGATCAGCTGTTCCACTTCCAATTATTTGGGGAGGTTACCTAAAAACTGTAGTGACGTTCAGAGCAATTCTAGAAGTTTATTATCAATTAAAAGAGCTCTGGACCGATTGCTGGTCTTGTATTGTTATCAAAAAGAACAATATAACATAAATTTTAATGGGTTGTTATTATCCAGCCGTAACTTAACAACTTGCGTGGGAAGTCAATAGATATTCTTCTTGGGAAAAAAGGATTTTGTTTACTACTTCCATAATATGTTGGTAACAAGACAGAGTTACCGAATATTTCCTCAAAAACATTACCCTATAAAATTCATCAATTGTCAGTTAAATGTCAGGTATTTACTGAGACGTTGAACACAAAAGCGGGTAAGAAATTATTCACCGTGAGTCGCGAGCATTCAACGTTTGCGCGCTACGTGAAGGGTTCTAATTCGAGTTATTTATTTATGCAACTTTACCGGCATTGTGAATGCTCAGGAGAAATGTGCCGCTCCCATGACTCGAATAAAGAAATGCTTTATAAAATGTCCTTATTCATTTAACAATTTTTTTATATGTACATTATTTGCCAAAGCTCCCATTGATGCTTCGGCGTCACATGACATGTATTATTATCGAAATGTTAATGGTGTTCGCACTAATTTGTCTTCATTAGACAGTATTGATGATGATACATTTGTCAAACGTAGGATATTGGAGCTATTAGTGACGAGATTGTGTTTAGTGATTTAGTGGCGTAGAGATACAATTCCGGCTTGCTATTTTAGTCTTCTATATATGAGCTACCTACAAGATTTAATGAAAGTATCCTGAATACCAATGTGTTTCTATCATCTAAGCATTTTGCCATATCTTTATCTACTGAAATAGCTCTACAATGTTTTGGAATCCCTGAAGAGCGAGTATTTCTTCTATTGTAATGAAATAGACCTATGTAGTTTCCAGCTATTGTGAGGGTTATTATATCATCAAACAGATTTGTGTAAACCTAGCGAACAATCTACACTGCAATGTAATGAAACTTGTACAGGCTTTTGTCTTGTAGCAGTTGCTACTGCAGTGTTAACATAAGCTCTTGTTTAAGCTTAATTTATTCCAGGCTGCCTTTACAAACTGCCTGATTATACGGTACAGAGCGTAAATGAGTGTTGAAAAATAAAACGGAATAATGTCAATTAAAAACATTCCGCGCGTAAATGAACGCTGCGACTCATGTGCACTATCATCTCGCAGAAAGACTCTTTCCTAACAATGTACAAGTAATGCATGAAGCAAAATATTCAAATGTAAAAAGCGAGAGGCAGGGTTGCTCGCCCGTTGCACGTTCATAATAAACGAGATTGAGTGGGGCGGTGTACAGACTCAAATGAATGACGGTAACAGCGCGGAGCGTAATCAGCCGACGGGCGACGTGCGTTCGCATGTAAAAACAAAGCAAATACATTTTACTCGAAATTTTCACATGAACATTTCTCGAGGCATGCCTAATAAATGACTTTTATATTCAACTAGTGCTCTATCACATTAGCTATGGAAAAGAAAATATATTTTTCAGACTCCGCATAAAATTTCTGTTTGTCACTTCGCTGTATTAGCGACTGTAGCTTGCACTGAATTTAAAAATGGTATCGTACTTCTTTATTTTCTCTGTGCGAGGGTTATTATACGGGGTGTGGCGCACACAGAGAGTAAGCCTTTAACTACTCATAGGATAAATTCGCTAGGCAAGAGTAGAACCACTTACCACATATCCCATTTTGTATTGTTTACCAAGTAAAAGGGTGACGGGAGTCATTCTGGTGGAACACTCAAATACACTGCCTTGCTCACTTTTTGTTCACTTGCTTGTTTCCTACACGTGCGCTTCTTTTAAATGCTTGCTTGTTTTTCTGTATGGGTGCTTGTTTTTGCACGATTGTTTGTTTGGTTGGATGTTTGCTTACTTATTTGTGGAATATTAATTTTGCTTTTTCTAATTCTTGCTTTCTTGCTTTCTGACTTTCTTGTTTACCTTTATGATAACACGCTTTCATGTCCGCTAATATGCTTACCATCATGCTTGTTCTCCTTCAGTTAACCTGCTTAGTAACGCTTAGTACATGTTACACTACTGATGTTATGAAACTAATATTTTTATGTATGTTTTGTTTCATGTACTTTTCTACGATATTCATTTAGCAAAAACACGAAATGTGACGATTATGAGAAACTATGACGACAAAATGTTACCATTAAAAAAAAATATGACAATAAATTCTCTAAAAACCATTACGAGATAATACAAATTACTTTTTTACTTTGGTTTGAATTTTAAACACTGAACAATGATTCGTCGCAGGGGTTGATTATACAGCTAAACAGTTTAATCTGCCTATAGATTGAACCTGACTAGTGACGCGGCTAAAACGAATCTCATTTGTCAAATAGGATCTTCTGTATCAGAATTACGAGTAGTCAGAATGCGCGCTTGAGTACGTTTCCTTTTTAATTGAATAAGCCGAGGGTGCTACATAATCCGGCAGTTGCCGCCCAACGCCAAAATTCACGTTGCCTTCTGTTTGCTTTTGTTACACAGTCTCTGCTTTACCGTTTCTACTTTCTCTCGTTTATCTCTCGGTTGTGCATTCGAACAAATTTTTGTGTGACTACGCTGAAGGGTTATAATTTTGTACCTTTCTGTTACAAATACAACAATATCCATTTTAACAGATGAACTTTGTTGCTTTTGAAATGCGTGGAGTGTTTGTTAAATTTTCATAAATCTTATGATATGAAATTTTCTATTAAGGGCACTTTTTCTGTCATGCGTATTTTCGCCCGCACGCGGATCTGGTCCGCATGCTGGTGATAGCACGCTCCTGGCCACACGCAGGGCAAAGTGTAACATTTACCTTATAAAATATTCTATAACTATCTTCAAAGCGTGTACGTAATATCTGTACTGTACCTAAAAAAAAAAACTGATTGAAATGGTTTTATTTGAATACCAACTTTAATTAAATGTTCGCTATTCCAGAGAATGAATAATATATTTTTCATTGATAAAATTTTATCGCGGACGTATATTTTATTTAGTCGTTTGTACAGATGGATGGAGTGGCCGCATTCGGCTCGAATGTAATTATTGCGGTCCGATTTCGATAATGCGCCGCGAGGCCGGTTGTGAACAAAATGTGGTCGCCCACTCGTTTTGTTGCATTTTAATAATTTATACGACTCACAGAGCAGATAAAGCCTTTCTGTGTTATTTCAATTTTACATTACGCGAATTTTAAACATGTTTCAATTTTGTAGGTAATCTATCATACGTCAGACAGAATGATGAACGAACCGTATACATTATTTATAATGAGAATGTATAATTGTTTTTAAAATCGATTTACAGCCTTGTTATATATTTAAATCTATTTGCGTATAGAATACGGTACGGCAATAGAATTGTTAGCTCTAGACACTTCAATAAAAAGATTTACCCCAATTACAGGGACCGTAGGTTGGGTGAGCGGTTTAATCGGGCTGTAAAAACGTTGGATCGCCGGTAACGAGGTAGTAAACCGGACCGGCGTCCCATAACCAAACGAACTGCTCCCTGATAGCACTAAAACATTGCACGATTTGCGTATCCGAGTGTCATGCCAGTCCTCTACTCAAGTACACGAATACTTGAAATATTTATAGAGAACTTGAAAGGACGCTTGCACCGTACTAAATCGGCTTAACTGTTACCAAAACTCCAATATACTGCAACATATAGCGTATTATTACATTCCCCAATGTGAGAGTCGCACAGGCAGAAATCTCAGTTACCTACCTCAAAAGCTCGTACATTCATGTAGCAGGCGATATTAGGGGAGTCCGTTGTAGACCACTAAATGCAAAATGTTCCGTGTTCCATGCGGTTGGTTGCGTGCGCCGCTACCACCGTTGCGGTTACTTTGTCAACTTTATGTTCTTAGTAAACTGTTTATATTAACATATTTTACTGCTCCATACCTGATGAACGAGAGTTTTACAGTCTACCTTCTTTATTAATCATCGTAAACTCACGATATTGCCTATAACGATTAGATCTAATGGCTTTAATACGGCAATTACGTCACTAAAATATAAAATTCCCATGCAAGTCCCATATAAATATCATGCAAATGTTTTAATAACTTTCGACGCCTAGAATTCACAACAGCGTTAACATCCTCTGCTTTTTCAATAGACCGCAAGAGAAGAGAATAAGCCATCATAAAAGTGTTTTTCTAAGCACCTTTTATATGCTTTTTTCATTTGTGTTAGGGTTTACGTACTTGTAATGATCTCTTGACAAGAATACCTTTACATTAATGATGGTCAGCTGATCTATTATCATCTGTCATCAATAATGCTCATCTGTACGGAGACGAACAGTAAGCTAAATACAAGGTGTTTACTTCAAGCTGGAAACCTTCGACTTGGTTTGCTTAGTCTGTTGACATGACATATTTGCTTACATTTGTTGGCAAGTATATAATTGAGCATAGTTTATGTTCAAGGCTTTATCCGTGGGAACATGCTATATCAAAATAACAACACAGAAAAGATTCTTAAACTTTTCGTTATTCACTCTATCTCAGAATACAAGTCGAGACGGCTCGGCTGTATAAATAACAACAGCTCGTTGCCGTTGTATGAAATCGTAAGACCGTATAGTTTTCTTTCTTCGGATCGTACCTAATGTAATTCAATAGGTTTGTTTTCAGTCAATAGAATACTTGAATAACTCGAGTTCGCATCGTATCGTAGACCTTTACCGGATCGTTATTACGTTACAATATGCGGATGTGTGTTGTAGATGTTTGTCGTAAAAGCGACCGTGTCGTTTTATAGCACCGACCCTGCCTTCAGAATGGGGTCGAACAGCCACCGTGCTGGGTGGTCGTAATGTAACATAACCTGAGACCACCCTCCTTGTTTTATGAATTTTAATAAACTAAACAACTTTACCTCAGTCTCTTTAGGCGAAAGTTATGCCATGCTGTCACAAATAATTAATTTGTACGATTAACACTGTTCCTTTCAGAACTTGACGACGAATCTCAGTTTAATCGTAAATCAATGAGTGAGTCCGACTGTCAGGAAACAAAATAGACACAACCCTATCACAAAAGTGAATATCTAGATGATAAACACCGCTCAGCTGGATGACTATTATTACATCCCGTCGGTTATTGTAATCGTGACGGCATTGACCCCGCGACCCCCGGCAGCTGACGTAACGAGTGTCACCGCAACCATCAATCACTGGCTGCTTTGTGACGTTTTGCGACCTGCGCCTCTGACGACACTGAAGCCAAGCCAACGTGACCCGCATCTTTGTGCACACGCTCTTTTCGAAAACCACTCGCCAGTTACGGCCATTTATTCATTGGACAAGTGAAAAACTAATTACATCAATGTCGGTGCTCATGTTGGTAATGGTCGTACTTATAAAAAGCTTGACTATAGCTTTATAGACGCAAGCTATTACCTCCCGAATGCAACAGTCTTGCATCAAGGAGTTGTCCATTTAGTGAATTGGAGTATGTGGCGGCAGCATGATGTCATCTGATTGCGATGGGCGGGCACGCCTCGGCCTCCGCCGCTGATTCGTGACCAAGACTCTAAACGACTCGTGAATACCTAGCCTCACTCCATGCTGAACATTCGTGCATTCTACGTAGCTCGCAAACAACTGTTTTTATGTTTCGAAATTTCGACACGAGGTATCGCAACTCGCGAACAAGCCAAGAAGGACAGAATTAATTTTTTGTTCCTTCGAATAAATCAAGACAATAATGCATAGTGGTGGAATGTCAAAATTCAACCTGCCGTCAATCCACGGCGCTTGAACGCATTATTATTCTGAATTTATTTAAAGATGGCCCCTTCCTGTTGGCAACCATCCAAGGGGGTATCCCCAACATTTACCAGACGATTTAATAATTATGGACTTTTATGTGGGTTAATGTATGTGTGTATTTGTATTCATTCATTCATTCAAGATATTCCAATGTTCAGAGAGCTACCCGTTACATATATCGAAAATGTAGGTGAATGTCACGCTGCATCCATCTATGTTTTGTGTAAGTTTGTGTGTTTATAGAGTTGTCGAGCCACAGTAACCAAGCGTTTCTTGTTCGAAAGCGAGAGTTCCAAGTTTCTCGGGAGCGCGCTCTGCTTCGTCGTAAAATCGACCGACAACACCAGATTTGTATAGCTTTAGTGTTTTACATATTAATGTAGTTGTGTAAAACTCCACTCCATTCTCCAATTGAGTATTGGATCTTTAGAGATGGTTGAACGTAAAACTATTTCCAATTAGTTTTCAATCCATTCACATAATTAATGCGTATAAAAGACTATTTACTTAAACCTTTGTGTTCATACACTCATACTCATTCATATGTAAAACAATGCTACGTGTATTGTTTGTGAATATCAATATTTACTCGCACATTTATTACGTTACCGTAACTACGTCTTGTGACGTCGAGTCTCTGACGATTTTCTTCTTTTGATCAAGACCTTCAAAGCGATCACGCCTACGTTTTACATCTATCCACCGTAATCTGATGCGAATTTCGTCACTCAATTCAATAGGTCAGGGTGTCGGTAATTGAGTCGCGTCAGCTGTTCTCCGGATCCCTCACGTTACGAAATCCGTGTTTCATTAAATTCATTATTGTGTCGATACCGTACTCGGGTGCCGACGACGTGCTATACATATACAAATGTGTAGGTACCGAAGACTGAAGGCGTTCATGAGCGGGGGATGCCTCCAGATAATAAATAACGAGTGCAACGATTGCGACCGCCGGGCCGGGGATAAGGGGGGTCCGGGGAGGGCCCGACCATTTTAATGTCCCGGCGCCAGACTTTATATTAAACATTCGACCTTGGCAGTGGCCTACATCGACACCGGGACACGCACACACGCCCACTTCTCTCGTCACGAAAAGAAAAGTTCATTCAATGTTTCGGCACTTCTCAACGCTATAAATAATAAGCGTGACGTGTTTACTCATCTAGCACGCTATTTAAACCCTGCCTTATCTTTGTTGTGTAACTGTGACATTGTCGAAGGCCTTTGTCACGTACTTTGCGATTTCTGTGCTAAATCAACACTTTTTGTCTGTCTACGAAGCGAGCTGGCTTTATGTTACACCACCTTACAGCCGAAATAATTTTCGTTTGTTTAAAGCTGTACCTTACTGAACCAAACCTAGTACTTAATATTATTACCCTGTAGAGTCTGTCACGTCAAGAATGTGAACCTGTTACGGCCAGGTGTCTAAATAGGCGGTAAAGATCATTGAGTAATATACAGTATCAAGAAATACGCTGACTGCGTGAAAAGTTTCCTTTGGTCTAAGAATAGGGCGACTGACAATTTCAGAACCAGAACTCAGCAGTTACTAGAAGAACTTTATACACGAATCACCAGGGCTTGGCAGCTAAGAAACTTGGTCAATAGCAACATTAAAAACAAAAAAAAAACTCCCAGGAAATGCTTGTTCAGTTCCTAATCTATCCCATATTTGACTTTGGTTATGTGTGTTACTATGACCTGAATGCAGATCTCAATAAACTTGACCGGCTTTTCAATAAAATGCATTCGATTCGTTTTCAATCTTCGTAAGTATGACCATGTATCCGCGCACTGATAAGTTTTAAAATGGTAACCCATTCTTCAGTGCAGAGAGGTGAGGGCTCTGTCTATGGTGTTTTCTATACTCGACAAACCCACTTCTCCTTCTAACCTGACTTCCCATATTCAATACTTATTTATGCCATACCCATAATGAAAATCTTCGTTCCACCAACAATCGTCTTCGGTTTTGTTGGATTCGTATTCTCCTCTACCGATCGTTATTTCTCCGGACCTAGTTTATTCTGTTTATATGTTTGTATGTCATATGTATTTATTCTTGTATTTTAGTTATTTTCGTGTTATCTATTCCTTATGTTGCACCTGCTGTGTTTCCTCTGCATCACCCTAAGATTGACTGGTAGAAAATGCCTCTGGCGTGAAGTCCGCCTTTGTACGGTATTTTTTTACTTGTGCATAAAGTTTTAATAAATATATGATTTTTAATTTACATATAATGTATCCAGTATTATCAAATAAATTTTAGTATTTTGATCTTTTTAAGAAAGTAAGTTGCTCGCCGCACCGAAAGCGCTTGGAAGAGCTGTCGATGAAAACCCTTATGAACGGAAATTTTCCAATTTGCCATTAACGAAAATTAATGGACATGTGCATTTATTCGCTTAAACCTGGTATTGACAGTTCAACAGAGGACCGAGCTCGAGGGTTACCAGTGAGCTATGGAGCGCAGTATCCTTGGGAGTTCGACTTATCGACCGGATACGGAACACAATACTGCGTTCTAAGACACAAATCGCTGACGGTCACCCAAACAGCAGCTAAGCTCAAGCGGGAACTGAGCCGAACACGTTTGCCGAATACCGGATGCATTGTGGGCTAAGACCCCCATAACATGGGTTCCTGAAAACGTCCAACGGCGCCGCAGAAGACCCAGGCGTAGATGGCGGGACGAACTTGACGCTTATAGTAGGGATTGGTACATATTGGGCTCAGGATCGAGTTGAGTGGAAAAAGAAAAGGGCCTTTGCCCTGCAGCGGGACAATACGGGCTTATTATTATTATTAACTATTATTATTTGTTCGTTTTGATCTACCAATAATTAATCATACATTTCCCAGTGGACAAAACCCCAGGTTCTAATGTTGCCAACCACCCCACACACATACTTATGTTCAGACTGTATGGCCACAAGGCCTAATATGATCCATGGTCCAGAACTACATGGATTGAATATTTTCTACTATTATTCTCATAAATCGTCACCCTTGTCAGCGCGTAAATCGCGAAAGAATTTATACGGGACGTTTTGGATGATATAGAACCACGTCTTCGAAGTGCCACAGAAACAGAATGAAGATTTAGAATGTAGTTCAGTGCGGAAAGGTGGGATAGTATTACGCAGAGACTCAGCATTTATCATCGTCCCGCTGCCTCACTACTTTAATATTAGCTGGAAAATGGTATTCGCGTTGCTTTTTTCCATAAAAGAATGAGAACACGTCTGGAAAGAATATTCACTCGCATACAGTTACGAGAATTCGCTGATGTCTGGTCTATGTAGTGTATTTTTAATACCCTATGTTTATTGGCTTGTAAGTTTTCAAGAGACCACTAAAAATCATGTCATTTCAAATGACGATGATTTATTACATGACATTGTAGCCTATCATGATAGGCGTCTAAGAATCATTTGATTGTGTCCTATCGAATATAATATTATTCACTAGCGTTTCAGTTATCACAATCGTGATGTGTTCATATCTGTCCAATTGGCAAAGTAATATCTACTTTACCATCATTGAACAAAGGTATAAAATATCTCTAGCACAGAACCGGACACTATGAAAAACCCTGCCGCGGCTTCTGCAATGGCATCGAAAATTCGCTCAAGGGACATATTGAAAGTTGACTCAAGGGTCAGTTGATTACTATTCGTTAGTATTTTTGAATGAAGTCGGAAAATAGAACAATATCAACAAAAAAATCTGCTTTTGGAAATGATCCCAAGAAACAAATATTGTTCTCCATAAGTCAAGTAAGCTCATTCAAGTACCCTGATTGATTTGATGAGGTAAAAAAAAGCCATAGATAGAAATTCAATCAAAAATTGGCAGTTGATATCAATCACAGAAACGATCATTATTAAGTGTTATTAAATGGATGTTAATTTATGCGCGTTACTGTAAACGTAATCACAGACGGTGCATTATTATGTAATGAATGAGTTTACCGTTATTGTTATTACGTGTAGCGAGTGAGTAATGTGGGTCAGTGACGAGAACAGAGGCAGGGTCGAGATGCCATTGACGCGTCTTTTAAACTTACGTAACAACCGCGTATTGTTTCGCCAAACAAGGACACAAGGATGCTCCTCGCATATACATACAAAACATAAAAAATAAATAATGTCTTACGCATGCAGACCGTTGCTATGCAAATTAAACGTTACTTCCAGTCATGCTTTTGAATTTGCTTCTTTGAGCTTTCCATAGCCTACTGTAAACTAAGGTTTATCGGAACTCCCTATCCTTTCACGTTGTATCAATTAACTATTAAAGCGATCGGCTCCTGCTTTTAAAGACATTGCAATTTCGATGATAATCCAGCCTATTCAACCTCTATGGGCTATTTTAGAGTAATAGTGCTAGCTCTTTTCTTCCAGTAACTACCTAGCTATTGTAACAAACGTATAGATTTAAATATTTTGCTTAGTTCACCTGCGATAGCAATGGTTTTATCAAAACAGAATACGTAGGCAGAACAGTGGTGTCGGTTGTGCTTGCAGGTGTTCGATGTCACTACTAAACTGGTCGGGCATCCGGTCTGAGCCTCGCGCAGCGCCCGACAGATGGCGCCACGTGCATATTACTTGTGCATCATGTTTCGTTCCTATACGTATATTTGTACACACAGCATTGTATACATAAGACCAATCAGCATGCCCAGGATATTTTCAGTTTTGGAAAGATTATAAAGATTAAATTCTGTACGATCAAAATTATAAATGGTAACAGACAAACCCTTGTCTTTGCTGTTAATAGTAAAATGTTAATGTTAGATAAGTGTACGTTCGTATCGTGTCTTAGCTCAAGTTTAATCCAATTACGGTTAAATTTAGCAAAGATCCCTTCTGAAATATTTTTATGACATTATCAGCTATAAGACAAATTGTCTAATTACGGTGCCGCCCGGCCGCTTATGTAACTAATGGCGGCATAATCGGGCCCGAGGAATCCGATCGTAAACACGCTCGCTAACCCACTAAAACATATTTCTTTTATTTTGCGGAGCGGGTTGACTACGCAGCCCCGGCTCGGTCGGACCGCCACTTTACAGAACAGGTTCCTATACCGAAATTAACGATAAATCCGCCTGCGAGGTGCCGCCTCACCCTCTCTGCATATTTTCCTTAGTCTCGAGAATAACTCAACATTTTTGAAATATATCTGGTAGTTCACTCCCCATGTTGGAGCTTATTTATATTGATATTTTGGAATACCATATTCAAAAACATGATGTGACGGTTATATAGGTATTTTAAAAATAAGTATACGGCTTCAAATAGGACGAAATTGAAGTTTGCTTAAACTTTTCTTCTGCCCCGTAAACATTTTCTAACTGACATGAGACAGTCCGACCTATATCAACTTTTGGCCGTAACAATGCTGAATCGTGGGTCTCGTTGGCATCAGATAATATTATTACACTATTCTTTTTTTTTCTTTTCTTCTGTTTTTTGGTATTGTGGCAATGCAAGCTACTAAAGATAATAAGAACTGATTTTCTTATTGTGCCCGGGCTCGAATACTAGGTTTTGTCAATGATACTACCTAATGGTTATAGAAATTTTCTTCTGCAGAAGCAAAGCATTCTTCCTCTTCAGTTACAACCATCACAAATCTCATTGAGGTTAATCTGTGGTATTTCTTGATCATGTTTCTTTTGACGCTAGATAAATTTCATCAATCGCTTAATGTGATATTTTAATAATTGTTTTTCTGTTCTCATCTGTAAGTAATGCCTACCCAAGCTCATTTTAGCAAACTGGCTGAATCTGAGTAAATAATTGTTATGTTGTCTTCCCAAATGCCAACACAGTTTATTTGTCAACATAGTAATAATACAAGCATGGAATGACGCTCCATGAGAATTTTAACTGTGATGTAAAGTTATGGTTTTGCGTAGACCTTTGGGCGTCTAGTCGGGAGTCCCGCAGGGAGGCGTCGTTGGCGCCATGTTCAATCAAGCTAAAACCATTTCATTTTTTCTCCCAGCTCTATTGAACGTTTATTATAGTTTTACTCGCTCACCACACTCGATACACGTCGCTAATGGATTCACACAGCCTCAACATACACGTAACTGTTGCGTTCGAACAAAGTTGGCACAGATTTCCCCCATGCGTGTGTCATATAATTGGAAATGACATATTCTTAACGTTATTTCCTAAAGCATTATTGTTTTTCTGCAGAAGGTTATACGGATTTCCTAATTAAGCAACATTTCACGCGATAACTACTATCATCAAATAAATAGATAGCGTATGTATCACTTCTATAAAAATACAATATAAATACCATGAAACAGACACAGTGCGCATATGCATTGACCCGCATTCCCAATAGGCCATCACTGTTTGCACTGCGACAGTAATGAGATGTAGTATATGGATGATAATATTACTATTGGCTCGCGCAGTCGATCAATATTGTCCAATTAGTTATTAGGTGTATCACATTCACAGATGACTGTGATTTTGCGTGTATTTGTGTTAACATGAATTGTATTTTCTGTTATTATTTTAATAACTGATAAGCGATCCTGTTCATTATTATCAATGATAAGTCTACGATCTCATATTTACTCAACAGTATCGCGCTTGTGTGTATATGTATATGAACAATTTCATACTATAATGATAGCTTACGGCTGTATCTACATTCTACACACACGCACACAAGTTTAATGAACAGCATTATAATACTGTAGTGTTTGTAAACTGTAACCTTTATAATTCCTCGTGTACCAGAGAAGTTTGCTACATTTATTTTAAATGGCTTTCGTTGTAGAGCTTCATTGTGTTGTTTCAAGATCGGCACTTTATTATTCTTTTTGAACAATTCATAGGTTTCGAAAACTCCAAGTGAATAAATAATAACTGAATGTATCACAAAAAAGTAGTTACGTGCCTTCGGTACAAAGTAAGGCTGGCTGAGGCGAACAAATAACTGGTCGAGTTGGATAGTTGGTTGAGTGCGTGCAGCTCGGCGCTCGGCGACCCCCCGCTCGAGGTTCGCTGGCGTGCCCTCGCTCGTTGTAGCTATACATATGGGTCGTAGCGAGCGGCGTGCCGTCGCAATATCAGCCCGGTGAAATCGCTCGCCCGCCCGCTTCGTCGCACCGCACGCCTCGCCTGCGCCAGTCGCCGTGCGCCAACTGAAACGCGCGCACTGCTAGCGCAATCGAACGTACAATATTCCACACGAGGCTCTCGCTCTCTGCTAGCTTCCACCGCCTTCGCCCCGGCACCGCTCCTATTACTGGCGCCGGTCGATGATTCGGAACGTTTTGCTGTAAAGCAAAATTTGTCACCTTTTAGACATTCGTAATATTCAGTTGTGTGTGTGAGAAGTGCATGTGCGCAGCTCGCCCTAATTTGTGCTTTGGTGTAGTTAAGAAAAGGATTCAAGACGGCTGTCATCATAAGGCTGCCTGCGAACACAGTAAGTATCGCGGCGGCCGCATGACTCAATGTAAAATGGGACGATTCTTATCTACCGCACTTGTGTGCGTAGGTGTGCCGACGCTGAGTTTGTCAGTGTTTGCGTGACATCCGACCGCCTCCGTGCCTGTGTGTGCGTTGGCTCAATACTCGGTTCTATTTTGTGGCGGAGCGGCTAGATGTTTGTTTTTATTATCATATGACCGGCGACTGCTGTTACTTGCTTTAAATTCAAGTACTGTTGACTTTGATGGATCTATGTTAGAACTATCAAAGGGTGGTGATAAGAATGATTGTGAATTGAATAATAATTGGAAGTAGGTGAAACTTTATATATCAGCAAATAGATATTTATTCCACTATAACACAAAAACAGAAATAATGCCATAGCAATAGAAGCATTAAGTTTATATGTTCTGCTTGTTGGATCCTTGCCGCTTTTCATTTGCCGTCGGCAAAGTTGTAGGCGTATTTGTACGGCGCTCCGTATCTCTTCTCTGTTGAACATTGGAAGCTTATTTTACTGAAAATCTATCTTGTTTTAACAAAGAAAACTCCATGATAAAATGCTGAATGTGTTTGATGTCTTTATTTGGTCAAAATGAAACCATTATTGGCCGTAATGTGCCAAAAAACCATATTTTCTATTGGATATCGTCTTGTTCAATGTATATGATTTAAAATATACCTTTTACCCAATCCTGAATTAATTCACGAGAAAGATAACCAACATTTAAACAATACTCTATGAAACTCTTTCATTGGTATTCAAAAGAAGAAAGCCTTAGGAATAATACATTGTAAAACGGTGATTTGGTGGGTACAACCATGTATCGCTTGACATGCAACACTAAATTATATTTCCAACAAGTCAATTTCCTACAGTACCTGGAATGAATGAGAAACAACACTGTAATTTGTCAAACAAAACCCGTCAAGCTTATAATATTGAAACTAATAGGGTTCTCATCTACACAGACGCACTGGCTTCTTCATTTACAATAGCAAAACTATCTTAAGCCTTTTCCTGGAAAATAAGGTTTATACTTTCTCTTTTTGGGTTAGCGTTACAGATGCAAATGTCTTGAATCAAGTTGTTCCGTGAAAATAAGTTTTTAGAGAAAATGAACACTCAAGTTGATAGCCTAGGTTGGTCCTACTGCATATTAGGACAAAATTTATTGTTTTGTGAACATACTATTGGTTTAAATCGCGTCTACTCTATTTGCTGACTTTGCTTTGACTTTTTATTCCTTAAAATTTCGTTGTATTGACAATGTGTAGTCGCTTTTCTTGTTGCATCGCTAGTCTATTATGTCTCTAGTCATGTTTTAATTCTTTGCTATCTGTATATACCTAGTACCTACCTACTTGGAGATTTATACTCAGTCAGTTCCTAACTTAACATTTTACAGTCATAGTTATTTTATTGTTCAGAAACGCTGCGTCAAAAGTATATCTTAAATACATTTTGTTGTACATATTACTAACGTTTGCAAAAAGCTCGTCAGTGTTCTTGCAATGTGATTACTAAAGAGCATTGTTATCATTGCGCATGTGTTCGTAATGCTTGTACGCGTTTCTGATTATTTAATGCGATCTCACGCTCGACAAGTTCACTCGAATAAAGTCCTAACTGCCAGCAATGATGCAGATCAATCGTCGATTTTATTCATCTTGTCGTAAAAACTATAATGGCGGAGAAAACGTTGGCGTATCACACATTCCTCTTCCGTCGGTGGCTCATACAAATTATACGATGTGTGTTACGTATAGCTAGGTAGGTGGGCCGTCATTATTTATGTTCTCTAACAGTCGGCTCAGTGGTGTGGGTTAAAATCGGAGCAGTCAGCTGATCGTCCATGTGTGTGTGTGTGCGTTCTTCGGGAAACACCTTTCGATGACGTGTGCGAGCTCCGTTTAATTGGACATTCACATTGTTCCCTCTTGTTTTTTTTTTTCTGTTTAGTCATATTGATTGATATGCCTGATAAAAGCGTGAAGTACAATTTCTTGACGTTGGTTTCTGATTTGCAGTAGCCGACACGTTTTTGTGTGACATTGATGCATTAACTTTTTCAGTTATCAGTCGTTCGCAATGCACTGCACTAAATTAGTATACAACTGGAACAAATAGGACTCAAATAGAACTTATGGATAATAACGGCTCCTCTGCAATATATGCGTACAGCCAATTGGTACTTAAAAGCTATTTATCTTATGTAATGCTAATGAATTATGATTATTTACGATGTTACCTTGACTACAACTTAGTCATTCTGATTTAAGCTTCTGACATTAGAAATATATAACAATTTACAATGACTACGCTTGTTTTAGAAATTTTACTGGTTTACTTACGGTTACAAGATATCAGTTTCCAATTTTGTCTGATCTAGTTAATCTTGGTCAGTATTCGGGCAGTGATGGATAACTTCACAAAACACGAACTCATTACCTAGCACACTGTAATTTCAAACCTGGCTGGTAAGTATACCTTATTGGGGTTTGCACGTAAACAGTCATTATGAAACATGTCATTTGGTAAAAAAGATGACGTGGTTGGTGATTACATTTGCCCGTGTAGCTACGTAGTAATGTTATGGCTTAAGCCTCTGTCGTTATGTATATGTATATTATGCCGTTTTTGCACATCTATCCAAGAGCCTCTTAACGGGATGCTCTGCTTGTAAAAACATTATTATAACCTGTAGACTTCGTCAGACAAGGTTTTTTCTGTATCCATAGATTTCAGAATGGCCCTTCTGACAGTTTTCAGTATAAAGAACATGATAACAAGTTAACAATCTTACACTGCAGTGTTAGTTTTAATAAAGGGACTAGTCATTTTCAAACCGGTTTGGAGTTTGGGACAGGGACATAGTGCACTGGGAATCTTAGTTATCAGGGTTAGGAAAGCGAATAGTTGCATGTGATAGACATACAAACAGGCAGGCACTTATGTTGCTACTCTTGCCGATGCATCAAAGCATTCAATATCAATGTTTTGAGTACAAAACAAGTAAGGCCAAATAATATCATATCACGGTGGTTCTTATTGGCGCTTGATAATATAAAACTTCTTGGAACTAAGGAATGGACTGATAAAGCTGTGACAAAGTGTGTATACGATAAATAACAACTCCGCTTGCTTTCTTCAAGTTTTATGACCAAAAACGATATGCAATTTATTTTCAGAAGTATTATTGGCTGTTGATATTCACGTTCACGATCCCCACGTGAAAACCCTATCGTGGAGTTCACTTAATTAATTCGCCGCTCTACGTCATCACGTTACAATCGAACAATAGTAGAAGTTGGCGGGGAAAGTTGAGCTTCGGCGTAGCTTCCCCCTTCCTACTTCAACCCCCTTCGTCACAAATAAATAAGCCAGAGCCGACATCCGACAACAATAATAATAATAATTCGCTCGAGCCCGATCAGCTGTTTCGCCGACACCGACCCGAGTAACAGGTGGCCTATAAAGACATTCAATAAAGTGTGTACCACTTGCCTTCGTTGCGGAACCGTCTATTTTACACAAATACACTCACACATACAAGCAGACCCACTACTAACCCAAGTTAAACTTTTTGCCATCTTTCTCATTCTTACCGACCATTGGTATTCTGATAAGATTTGAACAAATTCATTGTTCCTTTGAGGAGTAATTTAATTTGACTTTTGCTGAAATTGGGATTTTGTGAAAGTAGTTTCGGCCTCCAAGTTTTACTACATCTACTACTAACTACACTACTCGAAATGTATCATACATAATGAAGAACAACTGAAATAAAGTCCTTGGTTAGGAAAATAGAATCTTCCACCTATCGGCTTAAGCAGATGAGGATGGGCAAACAAATACTCGTTCTAATCCATCTCCCTATCTTTTAAAATTCAACAGCCTATGCATGCATGCATGCAGCAATGCCATCGAGCGATGTCATATAAATCTTTCGGAATATCTCAATGTGGCTGTGTCGGCAGAGTGATTCATCTGCCACACAGAGAGCTCAACGTAGATCGGAAACTGTAGACATACGTATGCAAATTTACTTTGAACGAATAAAGGTGTGGGGTGGGAATGGGTCGCGACCTTCTCACTGTCCCCCGCTACACGTGGTTCGTTGTATATAATTGTACGAGCCGTGTAAGATTACTGTAGGCCAGGCATACCAGGCACTACGCACTACCCGTCCCTACACAAAACATCACTGAGCACCCTCTTTGTTTACCTTTCATTTGTACGCCCTTCGTCCTGTTCTTAATGAAGGACTTGTTGAGTTCTTACATTTTGGCGATGTGTTTTTTTTTAGAAGAATCTGTTTCTGGTAAAAATGCAACAATTTGTTCTGAAATTCGTTTTTGAGAGTCCAGTGTTTTCACATGGCCAGTGTTCGACGAGTGAATAGGCTATAACGTGAAAAAGCGCCGTATTGGAGCGGGGTAAGTTGGTGTACGGTGCAACGATTTGTAAGAGTTGCACAGCATTTCGCTCTCAATAGCGCGCGGTCGTCGATGACGAGCCGGTTATGTAATGTAAATGTTTACGTACCTACTACACGTGGCCGGCACCACGTGCCCCAACCGAGAACACTAGCCTTGTGAATTATTTATTTACGACAACATTTTCGCACGCCGGTCGACGAACTCTTGAATGGTCTTGGAACGCATTTACGCCGATTAATCTCGACATGTCTCATATGACATTGATATTATACTTTTGTTATTACGTGAAATGAGGAAAGTGGGCTTACGATAACATCGGTGAGCTTCATTCCTTTGGTTGATTCAACATGTTTTATATTTTATTACAAGACTGAGGGCTTGTATCTTTTCTCTACGTACATTTTTACCACTGCAATAAACTATCCAAATTGGTTGAGTTTCTCTCAAATCTGTTTTGAAGGTGTCTCAAACGTTCTAAAAGTAATGTCGTTAATGTTACTTGACTTTATAGTCGCTTTAACATTCAATAACGCTGAATAGCGAGCTAAATGAAGCGTATACGTTTTGCACGTTTGATGATGTGGAGAACTGCGAGGCAGGGGATTTGCGGTTATTTAGACGAGCTTCAACGCCCATCAGCAGGCTATTTATAGCGCACATCATTCCGTTGCGTGGCTCCCGTGCCACTGACCTACCCTACCAGATATTAATATGAAGATCTATCTATCGTGTGTTGCTCGGGACAGTAATGAACGTAATAGCGACATGAGACGCAATAACCGATTGCGATCGCCCTGATTGCTATATGACTCACCGTTCTTGTTACATGACCAAGGTTTTTCAAGAGCATATCTTGGAAAAGTTATACGTAGAGACTTGTAACACTCACAGACTTAAGGAAATTCCGGAGTAAAAGTCCAGCTAAAGTTTGACTATAAACTTACGAAACTAATATGAAAATAAAAAGTTATAAAACTCGGTGTCTTTAGTTCCAAGAAAGAATGAACTATTGCATCTTAATCCGAAGAACCAACCGCACCTTGATTCTGATACTGTAAAGCGCTGTTGTAAAGCAAAATTTTTGCCCCATAGCAATCCTGTATAAGTACCGCACATTGTAGTCGGGCCCACGTGAGCGTTTCTCTCGGCTCAATAGCGGGTTTCATGATCGTCGTCGCCTCGTTCCCACTGCACCTCACCTATATAAGGTACGTAGGCTACGTAGGTTTGTGTGGTTGCGTTAGTCCCTCTATTTACCGTGCTGCTGGCAGCCTCCACACAATGTGTAGACACACCAACAAGAGCGATTTTGTGTTTATTTGCGTCGGGATTTGGGCCAAGTGCAGTCGGTCAATTTAAGCCGATCTCGTTCGTTCGTGCTCGACTGACGTATCGCAATCGACGTAGCCCAATCACCCAAACAGCTGATCAATGTTTTGTTAGATCTTAATTGAATGACGTAGTAGAGTTCTGAAATGTAGATGTAGTTTAAATCTTTCTGTTTTATTTCGAGTGCATTCAAATCTTCGCTGAACCTTTTGTCTCAAAGTGGTCCTTTCTCCTTTTTCCACGGTTGTAGTGACTTTCTATCTGGAGTCATTGTAGTAAAAATTATATCAGGAAGTGTGAAAACACAACTACGAATGGTAATTTAGATAGTAGTAAATATTTTTTCCCTATTTAGCTGTGTATGCTTTTACACAGCAGTGGGAGTAGTGGGACATTACGAGCTAAAGGACAGATAGAAATAGTCGTGGAACCCCAACATTATTATTATGTCCCTCATCAACGCATTTCCATTTTTCTGGGTACCTGGGAGCTGTTCTATTTTTTTATCCGTTAAAATTATTTCAAGACTTTTAATAGTGTTTCATTCAATTCAAAATCAAAGTCTTGTTAATGTCCTTTTTTGCCATGCCTCATCTAACGTTTTTATAATCCTGTGTCTATTTATCAAACAGTCACTTGGTCTGTCTAGCTTCGTTAGGTGCTATACATGGTCCACGTCAAATCATTTCGCTTCCAATTTACTAGGTATACATCTGGAAACACTACAGCAGATACTGTATCTAGATAGAGCCGCCCAGCACGTCCCGACAGCTTCCAACAATAATAATTAATTGACTCGTCCGTTCGTTATCGTGCTTTTATATTGACGTTCCCGAGTGAGCAAGCGAGCGAGGCGCATTCGGAATGAAATTTCCATAAAAACTTTTGTGCTCCGGCGGACGTTGCGAGCGCACGTTAAAATCGTCGGCTGGCAATAAAACAGCGGCCGGTGCGGCGAGGCGCGACGAAGCGAGCAACGAGTGCGAGAGGGACAGCCTTAGAGATAATGGACTCTGTACGAAATGAAGAACGCGCCTGGTGCGCCGAGCGAGCGAGCTGGAGCGCTGGGCAAAAACATCGCCGCAGTTATCGCGCTCCCCGCCGCCCCGCGCCCCGCCCCACCGGCCGGACTCGTCTGATCGACGCCGGAGCCTCTCGCAGGCGAGCTAACCTCGACAGCGGGGGGTCGTGAGTTGCCTCGTCGAGCCCGTTCGAACGTTGAGAACGCGTTGCACCGTCGCCGCTCTCTCTATATTACGACTCGATTTTAACTTTGAAAAAGCTTAACATTTACGCGTCCGTTGCACAGTTGCTCTCGTCCGCTCTAAGCTCGCTCTAATCGCGTTTACCGTTGTATGTTGTAATAGAAAAGGACCACTGATTGATTTACGAGCTACGAACATTGACTGCGCTGAAACGGTACGTACTATCATATGATTGTCAACTGTGTAAGTACAATAGTTTGTTGGGTAAGCTTTTATGGGTTCGTATGAACTTGCATTATTATGCATAACTCGTTGTTCCATTGTACTTTAACGACTGTTGGTTTACGTTACATAACTTAGTTACCGTACAAAAGATGATCTGCATCCAAGTTTAATATTAGCGCGTGGCGTGCCGCATTTGTTTTTATTTTGGTGTTGGTTGCGAGCGCATTGTTTGTGGAGATTCCGTACGTTGTTTTATTGCACGATTACCGCAAGTGGCCGTGCTCTATTGACTCGGCGTGCTATTGTTGCTCTTAACTGCCGAGGTTGCAGTGTCAAGGCATCTCACCTAGGCACAAGAATGCACACTTTATGCCATGTGGATTATGCAAATGAGAATTGCCTTTTACTTTTTTATTGCATTTGATTGTTTATGAACCTTTAAGTTGCGTAAAAATTCTAAGGATTTGCTTAGGGTTGCTTCTTCTTTTCATCATCTACAACAGTTATTTGAATACCTAATTTCTAATCAACTTCTTTTTTCGTCTTGGAATTTGGATGACAGTTACTATAATTCTGAGATGAAATAAAAGATAATTTAAAAAAAAAAATTCAAGCCTGGACAATGAAAAATAAAATTGGTGCATTTAAGAATTTCTTAGTGAAAACCAACAACAACGTTGATTGTTCAATCAAGATTTTGGTCCTTGTGGTCCAGTTCTCATTTGTTGTTGTTGTTGGTTTTCACTAAGAAATTCTTAAGTCAATTTAATTTTTCATTATCCAGGCTTGATTTTTTTTTTTTAATAATCTTTGATTGCATCTGTCATTTTTTTTTTCAATTTTGTAGGCCAAACGGCATCATTTCGTTATGACTAAAATTGCTTGTAAATATTCCAACAATTCATGTGAATTATACTCAAGTTATGTTCTGGACACAGAGCTTTGGAGTGATCAATGATCATCAATTAAGGACATTCCACTGGAATTTAATAAAATTCCAACAGCACGATTATTTGTGTAGGTTCTTTAAAATCAACACACCAACTGTTATCGCCTTACATCTGCACGGTTTGGTGGCAGTGAATATGTTGCCGTCATTGTTATCTGAGGTTAAACTGCCCTGTAGGTAGAGAGGGCCCAGAGCACAATATTGGTTTCAATATCAAATATACATGAAGCAATTTGTCTGAACAATTGATTGAAAAGTTGTAGCATTGTTTCCTGAGGCTTTTACTCGTAAAATTTCATTTCAGTCTTAAAAACATTTCCACCCGTTCTAAGAAATTATGTATTGAAAAGAAGGACCAACTGTGCTTCTAGGGAACATTTCAAATTCCCGAACTACGTTCTAAGAAATTATGTATAGAAGAAACGACTTGTGATTTTAGGTTTTATCCTGTGTTCACGATCTTTAACGTACCAAGAATAATGATTCTTGATCGTAATAAGTCGAATAATTATTTATACGTAAATGCAAAATCAAGTCTTTCTAACTGTTTGGTACATTAGGTTAAACATTTTAAATGAAATGAAATTTATTTATTTGCCAGAATATTACCTATATTCTGGGAAATAAATAAATTTCATTTCATTTACACAGGTACACAGTACACAATGACATGGTGAAATAATTTTAGTCTCACTACATTCGACTTATCAGTCGTGCAAATATTTCTAGCACATGCTTATTAATAAGTGTCATGAAATTACATTCATGTCATTAATCGTTAGTCCAAACCGTCGTTAAACCCAAACTTCCGAACAAAATTTGACGAAATTTTATAGAGACTAGCTATACTAGCTTTTGCTAGCGGCTTCGTCCGCGTGTTTGTTGGAATTATCCCATGGGAACAGATTACCGGGATAAAAAGTATCCTATGTTTTAATCTAGGTTATAAACTAACAGTGTGGCAAATTTCATTCATATCCATTCAGCCGTTTTTGCATGATTTAGTAACATCTCAACTTCCAAACATACAAACTTTCACATTTATAATATTAGTAGGATGACATAGACTTACTTTTCATGTGTTTTTTGCGTACCTGCATTACCTTCACTGGACTCCGATAGAAAGAGCGAAAAAGTGTTTATTGGGAGTTGCACAGGAAGATACTAAACTTTATGTTAATGTTGTTATGTTTTGTTCCAGGATCTGACCGGTCAGAACAGCAATGACTCGGGTGGCAGCGGCGGTGCTGGGCGCGCTACCACGCCGCACCTGAGGCCGACGCCCAGCCCGACAGGCTCCAGTGGCTCACGCTCCATGTCACCAGCTGTTGGTAAGTTACCGTCAATGTTCTTCACTTCTTCGTCATGGAGATGTCACGACCGTAAATAAATTTTTGTTGGCCCTAAACTTCGTCATTTCCTAGGCATCATCGGGATGTTGTTTGTTGATTTATGCCTTAGGTTCGATTGCACCACAAAATTACTAAATTGAACTTAGCACTAAACGAATCTTAAACATCACCCAATCTCTATCATCTTCAAACAATTGCCAGATACACAACGATGTTTTAAATTCGTTTAGCGTTAAATGTGTTTGATGTTGTGCTAGTAGACTTAGGCTTGGTTAATAGACATGCGATTCCTTAGGCAGAGGTACCGCCACATAATAGCCACAATGGTGGAAGGAAAGTGGTTGGGAATAGTGTAACAGGCCACTGTGGCTGTTATGCTAAACAAGCCGCTAATCCCAAGTTACGTCTCGTGCAGACCGACGCGACAGGCAGCGGGACCCTTGTCGCGCCCGCGATATCTCGCCAGTCTGCACAACCCTTTATACCCGAATGTTTTTTTCTAAAAGTGTATGCTTTCTGGGGCACAAATCAAGCTGAAATAAGGTACCAATAGTAGAAGTAAAATGCCAATGTGATAAGACAATACAACAATTTCACATGAATTAGTAAAACCAACCTAGCTTTACATTTCAAAATATTGAATAGATTTACCCAGACACGATTTTATTTGAATGGTGAATTGATGACTCAGAACTTTGATAGTAATTTCATCGGGAGTGCTTATATTTCTGTAGAAAAGCCAATGAAATACTGTGTTTCCGTGAAAACAAAACTTTATTCTAATCACGTAATTCACATAACATTGATCATCCTAATCAGATTTATGTTTTCGTCAACTGATATGGTCTGAAGATGCACTTCGTTTGCGTTCTCTTTGAATTTGAACCTTATTTCCAGGGATTAAGGTCTTAATATATTCTTGGGAGGTTTTGCCTTATCCTTTGTTTTGTCACGGGTGTGTTGATCAGATTCGTTGTGCATACTCCGTCACCGGTAGACACGGGCTTTCCCGACATTGACCCACATAGAACGGGCGCCCAGAGTACGCCGTATTTTGCCCCTTTTGCGGGCGCAAACCACCCCAGCCCGCCCACCTTATGTACGAGTCGGGGTGGTCGCGGTATATAGGGCCTCGTGAAAAACTTACCCCCACCGACGGTCGGGGCGAGCACGCAAAACAGGACCTTCTACCCCTGAGGCCCACGAGGCGCTCCTATGTGCCGGATCGCCACCGACCTCACCATTGACAAACCTTCCCACCTATATAAAACATAAAAAAACGAAACCGAACTTG
This sequence comes from Eupsilia transversa, assembly GCA_914767815.1. Classification (NCBI taxonomy): domain Eukaryota; kingdom Metazoa; phylum Arthropoda; class Insecta; order Lepidoptera; family Noctuidae; genus Eupsilia; species Eupsilia transversa. The sequence continues at coordinate 4,576,660 of OU611893.1, read as the reverse complement.
GCACCTCTTACATTGCCGAACTTGGTACGATTTTAATAAAAACAAAAAAAAACCCCGATTGAAAAGTGGAGCTACATTGATTGCGTTAAATGATGAATTCGCATAATCGATCAATTGGAACGGACATCGTTATTTAATAGGCTGACTAATATGCTACGAATGTATTCAATATTTGATCACCGAGCCGCGTATCGAATCCTAATACATTTTAAAAGTGTTTGTTGACATTTCAATTTACATCTTGTTGGAATGTAAAGATTCCTAGAACACCCTTGTGGGGTTTCCCTCGAAGTGACCTTGACGGGTTCACCCACCGGGGACGCCGCATCTTATATACTTACCTACTCACTGTCACGATTTGTTTGACGTAGGAATATGTATATTACGAATACATAGTTAGTTACTTTTGCCTTCCCAGCTGATTTTAGACGAGTAATTCCTACCTACTACAATTCCATTCATGAACAGTTGAATAATTATAAACTTTATGTGCCTAACTTGATAAGCCAAGACATATCAGACATGGAATTGGATACAATGGTAATGTTAGTGTTCTCCCTTTCCCCTCTATAATAGACCAAAATGATATCGTTTATTTTTCTTCATACAACAGGTAATAGATCTATAAGTTATTTATTACTTACGTAGTGTTCAGATAAAAGGTGCACATTGATATTGATGATGTTATCAGTCAATTAAAAAATAATAAAATCATTTCAACCATATCAGATACTAACCTGGACAAACAAACAACCGATGTAAAAACAGGTATTCATGCTAAATTATGATGACGTAAACAGTTACTTGGACTTTGATGTAGTCCGTTTCCTATGGCAGTGGTCACATCAGTTGTGACTTATAGATTTTATATGATTTAAATTTCCATGTTCTTATAATAAGGGACTACATCACAGTAAGTATCAAAGTTAATAAAGTCCTTAATCCATGGTATTCGTATACTTGAAGTATACTCGGAACGCAAATTGCTTTGTAAATGTATTCACGCATGTTCAATAACTTACGGTTGGTGACCATTCCAAACCATTAAAATTCGATTGTTTTATTTCACGCTGGATTTTTTCGCAATAAGTGGCTTTTAAGATCCCATATTACGAACAAATATAAGATTTGCATAATTCAAGTTTCAATTTCAGATTTCGATTGTGTCAAATCAAAGGTTCTTTTCTCAGAGGCAGAACCATGCATGGCCTGCATAATATATGTTGCCATGACAGAATCTGAGTGACAAGAAAACTCTGGAAGCTTGCTCTAACACACAACAATCTAATTATCTGTTTTAATAACATTCCAGTATTCCATGATTTCAATATCATCTTTTAAAGATGAAGGTGTCTGAAAATGTGTTTCAACAAGCAATCGTTCCTTCTATTTGTTTCACTTTCATCGCTGTTTTCTAATCACCGGTATAGAATCAAATACCACCTTTTCAGACGTTTCAGACGCCAACACGAACATTGAAGCTAAGGCCATAATTTTGTTATTATTTAAGCTTATGCTAATTGGATAATCACCAAAGTCAGGGTTGGTTAGTTCTTATACAAAGCATTAACAGTTATCAATTTGTCCCGGTTGAGTGAAGTAATTGGCCTCAAAATAAACATTGTGCCGCCCTCATATATGCAGGTATCATAAAAAGCGATTTGGTATTTTGCCTAAACCGGCTGTAGCGAACGACAACCGCAAAAGCAATCGTGTTTTGTTAACGTCGCCGATTGCCGAACGTGGCTTTCTCAAAACATCGGGCTGTAGACCGTCCGAGCTCCGACTGCCGCGCCACTCGAATACCGGTTATATGACCGCAATACACCCTCACACTGTATCTCCAGCGTTCCGAGCGAACCAAACAACCTCCAAATCCAACGCTGCTCGTGTTCCTCGCTGGCAAATACAGCGAGGACTTGCGCAGCAATGTATTATAGCCCGCCACATAAATTGTCACGAGCTGGTGGAGTGGTAGAAGGTTAACATGACTGTATGACGTCAACCGTTCGGCTCGTCGGACTTCTTGACTCTCGACAAACATCGAGTGAATATGTGAAGTCTCGCGCTAGAAAATTATAGACGAAGCGGTTGAGGAAAAATACGCTGCTTTATATGTTGCTTGCCTGTGCTCAAATGTGCACCAATGACTCACATTGTTTTATTAGTTGTTAAAACTTTTAAATATTATTAGTTTACGTAGCTATTTATAAAAATAGATGCTGATAGGTTATCTCAAACGATACATGAATCAATCCTAATTATAGATTTTTTTTTAATGGTTACTAGGTAAGATAAGCAATAAAAAGAATGATCAACAATTTTATATCTTCTAAAGTATATCATGTAAAAAAAATATAGGTCATTATTATTGTACGAAATTGGATTCAAGTAAATAGAATAGGTATGCATATCAAATCAAATCGAAGTAAAGGGTCACATTATCAAGTTTAGGTAATATCTGTGTGAAGAGAATTCGTTATCGCTTATCTATGCGGCAGTCCTATTGATTGATCGTAATATTCTTTATCGATGTGTAAATAAAAATAAATTTCTGTTTATCGACCGCATTGTGCTCGTTTCCAATCCAAGTTCCATCGTTATTTTAACACAATGAAGCCGCAATACCGCAACCCGACGCGTTCGAAGGTGAATTGCGTATTGTTTGACGCCCGCATACAACGTGACTTTCGAAAACGACTTTAATTTTCGACCAATAAGGTTTCTTTTGCGCGAAGTGTACCTATTATCGCGGCTGTGGTATTTCAGACCTTGTGCTGTTGTCGTGTTGGGCGATTATTCCTTGGCCTAGTGGTCGGTTGTTCAGTATACGGGCGCTAAAAGCGTTTCGCAGTCGTCCGTCGTGCGTATCGGCCGCCGAGCAGTGGAATGCCATCAACTAAGATAAGGCTGGCTCTTGGGACCGAGTCGAACGCTGCCGCTCGCTGTTTCTGCGTGACATTTGAAACCTATATTTACTTCGGTTTATACTTAGCTCGATGCTTAACATTTTATATAGAAAATATTTGATGTTTATATCCTGTTTTTTGTTGCAATCGTTTTAAAGCTGATAGTATTAGTCACTATTACTAAAATGATTTTAGACCATGTGCCGATTAGCTTGGCCAAAAAAAACAATGTGAGTAAAACAGTTAAAAGACATCGATTTGAACAGTTGATTTGCAAATCATGTGTCATAATAACAATTAATAACTTACGTTATAAAGCCTTTACGTAATCCTTATTCATTAATACGGTTTCATAATGCATTTATGTGTTATCGTGTTTTATCGCTCGTTACTAAGTTCGGAAGTGATCTGTGTTTGATTATGTGCGTATTCACACTCACACATGCAGATGCAGTGTGAGGGTCGGTACAAGTGTTTGACGTTTAACTGAAATGCCTCTATGTACGGCCACGTGCTTGCACGTCCTTGGGGAGGCCAACGACCTCCAACAAAAAAAAAGCTAAAACAAAACGCTTTTTGCCCCCGATCCTGCCATAATGTTTGTTTTGATCGTTTTCACGTAAACGATCCTTCGTGGTTTGTTTTGAATACTTTTTTTTGTGTAAGGAACGACGTGGTCGTTATTATTATTTATGGTGTTCTTTCTACCAACTACCGCCCACCTATTGCTGTCACAAACAATTTATTTCATATTTATGCGATGTCTTAGAATATTGCCATCCAGTAAAATATATATTCTTCTTTTAGAATTATATCTCGAAAAGTCACCTAAGTAAATTCTATTGCGACCAGCTCTTGTATGTGTGTCTTTGTTCTAGTCAGCGAGTCCAGACTTCTTGAACATTCAAGTATCATTCACTTTGATATTGATCAAAAGTACTTACAGGTTTGTTTTGCACAGCACAAGTAAGTGCCATTCAATGTAAACATGAATATCATTATTTTTGTCCAACTTTGAGATTTAAGATTTGAATACATAGCGGTCTTGAGTAACGGAGGGAGCACAAAAAAAACTTGTAAAAGAATACGACTTCTGGAACGGGAACCTGTTGCGTGTCTGCGGTCCCACCCGTTGGCTGCCCATCGCCTAATTGTATTCAGATTACCCCGGAAAAGTGATAAATCTCGGCGAGTCAAGGTCGACGGAGGGTTCGACAGCCCATTCACCCCGTTCCGTCTGCCCCCTTGGCTAATGGTGCGGACATTCTTTCCCTAGCCTCGGCCAGACTTGCCCGACTCACTGTATAGTATACTATACACATTCACTAAGTGTACAAGTGTACCCACCTACCCCCCACGCCCAATAACCAGATGTACTTACCTCACAGACGTAACAACCACCCTGTTTTCGGTCCCTCTCCCCGAGATTGTTGTAAGATTGAAAAGGAAAACGAGATTTAATTTGTCAATGGAATACTTCTAAAGGTTTCATTTGATTCGTCTTGTTTGTTATAAAGCCATTGTGACAATTTGCCTCGGCTTTCGATATTGAATAAATGAAATTTATTCAACCGTACGTATGAAATTGCTAAACACGGTTTAAAATTCTTTAATATTTTTCTTGTATGCCATTTTTTCTTTTTGGAATTCCCGAGGTGACACAACTAAAAGTTTTAGTATGCAGCTGCTGCACTGTTCAGCATAGCTCAAAGTTGAATGTAAACTGTAGAAATGTGTAAATTTTAAGATAAATCAGCGCTGTATATCATGTGGTATGTGGGGACGGCGAGTGTGTTAGTGGTGATCAAGTTAAATGGGTCGACAAACACCGCCGTCGCTCCGACGCCACCGTTTGTCTCAACTAGGCCGCTTGTTAACGCTATTGTCTATGTTCTGTTTATACTCCTTGCTGTTAACACATTTTACATGATGTACCTAGTAATTTATATTAGGAAAAACTTATGCAAAGGGTTTCTTTTGGCTAATTCTCAAGTGTAATAGTTTTTACTTGAATTGACAGTTTAATTATTTATTGGCTATGAAATAATACAGACTCACTGTCTAGTCACAATGTTACAAAATGCTTATAATACGGAAAAAACATTTAAAAAGAAATTTATGGAATCTATATTAAGAATAGATGACATACATCGTATTGCTAATAGCGTCGTGTCTGCGTGACTATGAATTCTCTTAGTACAAATACTCATGTCATACCACTTTTGAACAACCACGTTGTGAGTCCGTCAGTTTAGATACTTGGTGTAAATTATGAACGCTTGACGCAACGTTTATATAGCGTATATTAAAGAAAATATGCTGTATTTTATTCCGTCAAAACATTTTCTGTTATTGCCTCAAACGTAACATTTTGTATCTGGTTTATCAAAATTACATTCAGCATAATGTTCAATCATTGGGCTGGTTATGTATGGAATTTTGCAGTGAATAGATCTTATATTGCCTCAGTTAAATAACTTGCCTTGTTGGCTCTTTCAATGGCAGTAATTTGTGGTGGACTCTAGGGTTTGCAAATAAAAAACAATGTCATTAGGGGAACCCACAAATACTTGGATTGATTTCCCTATTTTCCATAATAATTAGTGTGGTAATTTGTGAGAATAATAATAATGCTTTAAGAATGACAAAACTAAGGTCTTTGGACGTGTGATCGTACAAATAAATGGGGTATTATGGAATAATGTTCGGGAAAACGCTCATAAGGATTACCTACGATATAATCGCAAGAGTTCTCTCATGCACGTTCAAAGCTGAAGATAGCACACAAAAGGCAGACCTCTTACTCTCTACGCATCCCAACAAAGTCGAGTTAGGGTGGTTTGTTAGAGGATTACTCACATGAGTACTCCATTTAGTCGCTACTCCGTGGAACTTTGTGGAACCACTGCTATGTACTTACTGGCTACTCCAGCCCGATTGCTTTCTCCTCGGATATCCCCCATAAGAGAGTAAGACATCTGAACGTATGTATGTTCCATCGAATGGCAACAAAACAGCGAGCTGAGACATTCCACGCTTTCTACCGACAATCCCTTTCGATACCGATTCGGTAGCCCTATATACACCAAACGTGGGCGCGGTTGATCGTATGCGCGGAATGTGTTGGTAGCTATGACCGCGGTAGGTTCGCGCGGCTGTCCGCACATTGCTCGGAAGCCCGCGCCCTTCGTGCCTGACACTTGACTTTGATGCTCGCCGTGTTATATCTATGTGCTACCTAAGGTATTCCAAGCCGTCGCGCCAATCAATCAATTTGGAAAGAAACTCGTTTTCAAACGGTAGAGAATATTACAGAAGCAGTTTTTCAGACTAAAAGTCATTTGTGTGGAAAATAGCAAAAGTAATTTCTAACATTATCATTAACAAAGAGGTTTTTTGGTCCCTGTGCAAATTGGTTGATAACATGCTAGACATTCAACCTAATGATGAAATGTCTGTAGAGCATCCTGTTTTGACTATACACCAATTTCCTCATGACACACCTTCACTAAATAATCGTGTGAGTTTCTTTTCGAGACACATGTTCAAACTTCAAAGTAACATGAACAGAAACCTTGCACCGAGTTGCACGTGCAACTGTGGCATTATTGTTGGATGGGAAAGTAAAGACCTCGGCTTGGTGCGTTACGCACGCGGTCGCGCGGTGACGGGCGCTGCCCTTGACAGAGCTGGTTCGAGTCCGCGGCCTGCTGCGTTGCTCAATCAGACTACAAGACTTATTGCATTTAGGGCGCTTGTGCACGCAAACTGTCACTAGTTCTTTATACGATTGAGAGAACAACGCTAGTGACCATAGACTCTTATTGTCTTCTGTTGCAACGTAGTTATAGCATATACGACACGAATGTCTGTTTAAAAAGTAGTTGGTTGCGTATGCTTTGTAACTATGCAACTAGGAGCTTTGGTTGATGAAGTCCTATCTGGGAAGTAGACAAAGTAACTATTGAATAACAGAAACGTTTTGAAATGAAGATAAACTCATGGGTTGTAAAACAGTCTATATAGGTCCTGTCGTTAGCACTCGCGTCATTCTCTGTATCTACAGACGCTGTTGTTGTGACGTGAAAACAATGCACTCATGCGCTGAAGATTGCAACTGTCTACAAACAAACAATGGAGATTACACGGCATTTCGTCCACTTGATAACAGTTGGCCAAAGCATATTAGGTGCCTGTCAGCTGTTGTTTACTAACAGATCTTAGGCTTTGGATCATTAGTAAGAGATAAGTAAAAGAGAAGATTCCTGTCGTCACGTCACGTTCACGGTTGCATGATAATTTTATTACACATTTCAAAATAGGACGCGTGCTATTTTTACGAGACATTGGTCGGATGTGAGTCGAGTCGGGACGACCCCATTACCGTGGCGCTACACTCATTAAAGGTCGCCGTAAACAAATAGATATATATAGGTGGGCGCGTATGGCACAGCGCTGTTATCTATGATTCACCGGCGCCTCGCCGTCTGCCGGCCGTCTGATCGCACCGACACAATATAATGGCCCGATAATAGCCCGCTGATGAGATTAAAGTGACGACCCTCGCACGTGTTTATCTTTATTCATACAAAACGTCGTAAAGGGCGCCTTTCAAATGTGCACTGAAAAACTTCAAGCGCGCCGCTTTAGTTGGCGCGCAGTTTTCGCCTCTGCACCGACGTAATTGCAAATGTATATTAACTGTGTAAAAGACGGTAGTCGCTCTCACGTAACACTAACATAACCGACTCCAAATCGACCTACATAAAAGCTGCAATACCACTTTCGTCGTCGCAAATCACTGCCGCTCGTATCTCGGCCTCGGTCAATGCGTTGCGTGCATGTCGTATGCACATATACGGATGCAATAAAGTGCAGCGAGAATTCGCAGGCTAGCGGCGCATTCTGCTCACGTGCCGACGGAAAACGAAAGTGATCGGATGCGTCTCTCCGCCCTCGATTGATGCTCGGCTGGCTTAGGCGAGCCCTCGTTAACTGTATTATTCAAATTGTGTGTGCGAGCACCGACGCTGGGCTCCACGATCGATCACAAAACCGATATACGCCAATGTTTGTCGCTTGCACTCTCGTATACAATTTAATTGATACACTTGACACTCAACTTGGATTTGTGTTATATTGCGCGACGCTAGTTTCAGAGTTATGACTAGTAGTGAATGTTGTTTACTCGATAGAGGAGCAAGTTATCTGCAGTGTTTTAACGTACGATTTGACAACAGTAACTTTGTGTGCTCCTTACATTAGTTTTATGTTATGAATTATATCGAATTATTTGATAACTTTATTGCAGGCACGCAGAACGTAGCGATGCCGCCGCGAACGTCGTCATCGCTGTCGGACGGCAGCGGGCCGACGGCGCGGCCTGGGCCCGGCGCGGCGGGTGCGCCCTCGCCCGGCGGCCCGCCCCCCGGCGCGCTGGTGGCGCAGCCCTACGCGCACCACCCCGGCTACAAGCCGCCGCACTACCCGCCACCGCAGCCCTATGGCTACCCGCCGAGAAACCACCATCCTTACCCGTACGGGTATCGCCCGCCGCCACCGCCGCATCCGCCACAGCACTACCCTCCTCTGAAGGTACCTCTACTGGACTGTTAGCATAGGCATAGACCCACCGTTTGATGAGTTTTCATCGACAGTAAACTAATAGCAAGAGGCGATCTACCGTTAATTTGTTACGAAATTCTGGGCCTTTCAACTCCGAAATCGGACTGACAACATCTGCGGATCTATTTCACGGGATTGACACTATTGACAGCTCTCCTCAAGCTCACTTCCCCTAAGTTAAGTTTTCATGGTGAGATTTTTGCAGAATAGATCGGCTGATGTTGGTGATTGGTAATTAATTAACAATGTTAATTAGCATTGTTGTTGTTCAGCTCGTAAGTAACCGTGCGTCCTTGCTGTTTCAGCAGCAACCACGGCACATGGGTCCACCGGGCCCGGGCGGGCCGGGCACGCCCGGCGCGCCCGAGGGTGCCATGCCGCCTCCCACGGCGCCGGCCGAGCCGCACGACAACGGCCCGGCTGCGCCCGCCACCGCTCTCGTCACCACGGGACCGGATGGCGCACCGCTAGATGAAGGCAGCCAGCAGAGCACGCTTAGTAATGCATCCGCAGGTATGAACTTTATCAATCAAAACTCATATGGTCGCCGTTCAGTGAAAACCTCGTGATTACAATAAACGTTGTTCTACAGCGGAAGATAAAAACTGTCTGAAAAATGCCCGTCATTGACTTTCTCTGAAGTTCATTATCATTAATAGAAGGAGTTAGAAGCATCATAAAGTTGTGCACGTTTTTTCAAAAGATGCATGCACGACTTTACGAGATTCTCTACACAACAAATAAATAATAAAAAGAAAAACAAATAAACATTCTTCACTGCACGGCGACGATATTGAATTGCATCATCTTCATTATTACGGTGAAAGACATCTACTGTTTAGCATGCATTGTGGCGATGCTTGGGGAAGCCAAGCATCGCCACAACGACAGCCCCAGCGCTTCTCGCTTCACGCGGATTTTCGCGACCTTTCCTGTCATCTGCCCTAAAATGTACTAGAAATCAATTGTTTGCTTTAACAATGAACTAATCTAGCAGTACGTGTTGTTGCAGCATCAGGCGAAGAAGCATGCGGCGGCGGGTCGGGCTCGAGTAAGGGTGGGTCGCGCAAAGAATATGGCCCGGGCAGCGCGGCGCCCTCGCCGTCGCCAGGCGGCGGCTCGCATTCGTCGCTACACGACGACTATGACGCCTCGCCGTCGTCGTGGCCGCGCCCGCCCTCTAGTCCCGTGAGTCTCGCCACACGTCACACCACACACCACACCTGAACACCGTCACCACACTGACCTATCTGTGGAACTGCCTAGCTCATTGAAACTTACCATAAACCCTTAACCCTCGTACCCAATGGCGACTTTTTAATGCGCTTTTTTATCGCGCACTGGATTTTAAACGCATTGTTTAGCGCCAAGAGTTGAAAATCCAACAGTGTATTTTATTGACGCGCTGGGATGTACTACGTTGGATTCTCAAGGGTTAAAAATACAGTGCAAGATAAAAATCGTCGCGTTAAAAAACGTGTACTTGGGCTTACTTCCAATCAGTTGAAGGATTTTTAGCACACCTTATAAAGAAGAAAAATTGCAAATGGAACGGCCCCAAAGCCAGAGCCAAAACCAGGCTGGTTCCACAGATATTATTATCAAGTAGTACCACTCTTCGTCTACTTACTCTGTTCTTTTTGCTGGTTCAGACTTCTACAACACTATTGTGTAACTAAGGATTTTGGCTTTTAGTTAGACTTGCGAATGCATGATTGACTAAAAGCCCTAATACTTGCCTCGTCGTTCAGCCAGTTTTCTGATGGCAACTGTCTGAAGGACGTTTTTGTTTTCGTAAGCCCAAAATAATAATAGATTCCAAGAATTGGTTTACAATAAGAAGATATTTGATAAGGGATAAAAGAAAGATAAACTAAAATAAACAAACAAATTAAAGAGGTCAGGTTACGAGAACAAAAAAAAGATGAATGAAATTTTATTTTTAAAAATCCTTTCGTATTTTTTACTATTCACATAATTACAAAGCATTTAAGGCCAGGCAGACACGACGCGGCTCTGGTGGATCAACTTCTATGAAAACCTCATAGAAATTGTTCTACCGGTGTCGCGTCGCGCCTGTGTGCTGGAGCCTTTCTGTGGAAATCCATATCGACCCTCACTTGTCACTGTTGTCGATCACACGAAAACCATGAATATTTAGATTATACTATGTGATGCATTGTATACTTTGTAACGTAACTTATTTGTGTGGTCAGCATACGAACACCCAACATTATTTTTTGTGTATTTCCAATTGAGAGCCAATCACCGGCAATTTCAGTTTTTTTGTAGGTTTACCTCATACATTTCAACTGTCTTGTTCTTTCCTAACATGAGCTGTGTGTAAGCGAAAGGGAGGCATTGCATTTTATCATGTATTTCAGGTATTTAACAGTCACATTGCGCCGGAGTCCTACAGATCAAAGGTTTATATCAAGTTAAAGATCATAAGCATGAGTAGTGCTCGATACGATTAATATTCTCACTTAATACCGTGTTACGATTGCATGTTAGTCATTTTCTATCTGCATAATACAAAATGCATTGCCTTTAAATGCATAACATTGTCTGACTGCATCTATGTAAATATTTTTTTCAGTTAAAACTTTCGACACAAACTTTTAGCTTCAAGCTTGAGAAATCCTTCAGTTATTCACTTTTGTTTCGCTTTCTGCTACGGTTTTTCTTTTTGGTTGTGGACTCGCTTCAAGAAACAATTTAGGAACTTTTCAACTGAGAAATGTTTAAATACCTACTCTCAAACACTTTACACAACAAAAGGTTCTGTTGGTTCTAAATTACACTTTTATGTAGCATTTTAGATTTGAATGAACGACTTCTTGTCGACTGTACTGTAGCCAATTTTGTATAGCATGACATCTGAAGCCTGTTGAACTTATATATTGATATGCACTGTGCATCGATTGCATGAAAATACCCAAAGTCCCCGTTTCGTAAACTATGTACTAGCTTGTAATATGTAGTTTATTGAAAAGGGTTAGTATTGGAATGCAATTTCGTAAAAACTCCTTATTTTATCATCACTTAATTCTTCATTTCCTTTTTGTTATCGTCTTTCTAAATTTTGTTTTATTTTTGAACTATTCATAAATCATAAGGAGTTTTTCCAAACGAACGGGGCTGACGAAAGTAGTTTGTTGAACATTAAATTTAAATTAGTGGATTTTTTATTCTAGGCTGAAAATTCACGGCGACGAATAGGCGAGTCTTCGTCAGGCCCGGTAACACATACACTATCAATCTAAACGCTTGAACTTGATTGCCGTGAAAATAGCTCACTTTTTATACAATACTCTGCGTAAAATAAGACATATATACTCAATTTATACTTAGATTTATTTGCTAGAAATTAAAAACTAAGCACTCGTTGTAGTATAATTCAAAGAGATTGTTTTGATAACTTAGAGCGATGCCCCACGGGCGTTGCCAATCCGTTGCCTCGTCGCAGCGCAGTGATTTTAATGGTAGGTGTGTGGTGCGACTGGTGAGCACATTTCGATCAGGGCTGCGCCGACGCAGCGTATTGGCAACGCCTGTGAAGCATCGCTCTTAATTGGTGTACTTGTTAAATTCTATTTATTACAAACAAAGTAAAAAAAACTGGTGCTTAGTTTTAATAAAACGGTAGATTGGCCTGAAAATTTCGACCCATACGACATACTCATAACCAGAATTGAAAAATTGAACTGTCTTGATTAGAAATCGACCGTAGTGAATTATTATGTAAAAAATATCACATGAACTTTAGAAAAACTATTAGTAAAATCTAAGAAAGTTCGACCTTGCATGACATTTTGTGATACAAAATTCTTGACAAGCTGTCTTGTCACGGTAGCTATCATATATGGTACCATTCGGTGCTCATTGGCAGACGATAACGACAAACAACGAATTGTCGCGTCAGTGGCGAACGAACGACAAAAGTACTGCTGCAGTGTCCCTACGGCACACGGTACGGTACTGCTTGTCTCCACACTGCAGGGCACCGAGTGTTACCTATCTCATCGCCGGCTAGGAAGCGACTAGCTATAGACTTTTTCCTTGCTCAAGAAACATACAAAAGATAAGGGTCGCGTGTCAGTAAAAGAAATACGAAAGAGAAGAGATATATATATATAATTGATCGCTGACTGGTCATACTGCCGGCGAGAACTCTCTCAATAGTACATTTCTTGAGCGAGAAAATAGTCGATAGCTCGTCGTTTCCTCGTCGTAAGACAGGTGCCTTAGAGCCAGTTTCTCGAACGAAAATTATCTCAAATTTAATGTGACAAATTGTCAAGCGCGCGTAAACTGCTGCGATTGGCTTTTGATAAATCATTCAACCAATCAGTAATCAGTTAACACGCGCTTGACAATTTGTCACATTAATTTTGCGATAATTTTTGTTTGAGAAAATATTGGACCAAGTGACAAGACATGATTGTGTTCCGCTAGAGCTCTCGGTATAGAGTATGTCGTATGAGCGTATCTATGGGTCGGGTATGTGATGAGTGTGTGTTGCGCCAGAAGTCGGACTCGCTGGGCAAGCTGTACGAGATGGACGACGCGCCCGAGCGGCGCGGCTGGGTGGAGCGCCTGCTGGCCTTCATGGACGAGCGCCGCACGCCCATCGCCGCCTGCCCCACCATCTCCAAGCAGCCGCTCGACCTCTACCGGCTCTACCTGCTCGTGCGCGACCGCGGCGGCTTCGTCGAGGTACGCGTTGCCAGCTCCATCTTAACATTATCAGCCTTTAATGTTCCCCCAGGCCTCCTCTCTGTGACAGGGAGTTGGCCGTAATCCAACACCCGGCTTCTGTGGGGTTTTGTGAACGTCACGTCTTTGAATATTTCATCCTATGACATTACTTGGAGGAAACCGTTTTGGGAGCGTGGGTGATGAAATTAATTTACAAGAAAGTAAGGTGCTTGTCTGGTTGGCACCTATAACCTACGACTCGTAAGTCACGGTCGTTTCCACCTCCTCTGCTTCATCATGTGAAATCAGACCAACCGAGGTTTACGCTCAAAGACGTAAAGTATGTGGAAACGACTCGTAGGAGGCGTGTCTATAGCTCACCGACCGAGCGTTTTGCCGCATGAAGCAGCATCGGGGAGGTGGCTTGGTCGGTCTGAATCCGGCTCAATAGCCTTTCAGACCGACCGAGCCGCCTGACCGTGGTTGACCAGTGTATTGTCACAAATCGCTCAAAGTGTGAATCGCGGCACTCACTTGGAATAAATTCATCTACGATCACATACTTTCGCTTAAAAGGTATAATTATACTGTTATGGCAAGTTCAACAAATTTAAAAAGCAAGCTCAATTTAACGATTGACACAGGGCTATTGCACCGCCTAGGTGCCATCAGCCGACATAGTAACCTTATTCATTATTAATTTTCAGAAAACCTATATTTTGCGTTGAGGTCTTGTGAAACCAGACTCATTTAATTCACAAACATTACTGGAATACCATCTCTTGACTTCGATTAAAAGCCATGAGTACAAAGCTTCACAAGTGAAAAACATAGTGGTGTATCTATAGCTACCTTTCACGGCGCGAAAGCTGCGAGGGTTACCGGAGGGAAATGCGTTATTATGTTACTTACCAGTTATCGGTCTCATGTCGTACATGAGACGAGACGAACGTACATCAATCTAAGCGACTCAATATCAATAGATTTCAAATACATGTCAGCCATGATGATTTAAAAATAACTTTTCTTTTCTTTATAGCCAAGCTTTCTGAGTTTAAACAACTTTTACCATTTGGTTGATTTAAATATTATAACAAGACAGTAAGTAGCACAATGTGAAGGCGGCTGCCATATTTAGCATCACTGTTAAATGCGCGCTCAATTTTAAAGTTATGTCGTCGTTTCAATAACAAACCGGGTTAATTTTTAGCTACATATTGTTCAACACCTTTTAGAAATTAAATACTGAAATAATAAAAAATATACATGTAAAGAGAAAATCTGAGTGTAAAAATGTAAGTGCAACTTGATTGAAATTTCGCTTGTAATTGTTACGAGTGAACATTTACACCACACAGTTGTTATACGTTTCAGTGCATTTAGCCAACGGTCAGTCTTACGTAGTTTTTTCTCTGTTACTTAAACTCACTATAAACGTTAAACTTGCATTTAAAACTGCAGTCTATTTTGCTTACCACTAAAAGTCAAACAAACAAATATACAGAGGACGAACGGTGTGTGTAATTCAATTCGGTTTTACAGTTTAAACGTTAACATTTGTAAACATTTGTATTCTCGAGTATCACTTTAGCGGTGCTAGTAAAACCGAGGCGCAGCGCGCTATGCAACTGAGACTAATAGACTTCAGCAAGGATTTATGTTAGTGCATGTACCGCGCTTTATGTGAATAGGCGCCATAAACCCGCCGGGCCTTTAACGATGGTTAATAAATTTTTATCATTGTACTGTTGGAGCGCGGGCGGCGCGCGACACTCCGGCGCGTCTCGCCGTCCGCGCCGGTCGCGTCACCGCCTCACCGCGTCACCGCGTCGAGCGACAGGAAAATATCTCGCCATTAGAGAATCGCCGGCATGGTCAGGTTTCCACTCGTTAACACGCGCGAGTTATCGCCTTTTCCACTGAGCACTAAACCTTCACACTTTATGTTCGAGTTAACTGTCGCCTCGTGTTCATTTGTTTACTTTAAAACTGCAAAATTGTTCGTATTACGTTTACTTATTATGTGTGTTTGCAGGTGACGAAGAATAAGACGTGGAAGGACATTGCGGGGTTGCTGGGTATCGGTGCGTCGTCGTCCGCGGCGTACACGCTTCGCAAGCACTACACGAAGAACTTGCTTGCGTATGAGTGCCACTTTGACCGCGGTGGCATTGACCCACAACCCATCATCAACCAAGTTGAAGCATCCACCAAGAAAAAGAGCGGCAAATCCAATAGCACGTCCAGTACAGGTATGTTCGGATAAATTCACTTGCTGTAAACATTTACTGGGAAAATATGTAATAATTTTTTTATGTGACTATCAGTTGCAATAATTATTTATTTTCACTCTATGGTTCTAGTCACTTTTAGCGCTGTTTGTTTTGTTTAATACAGTTGACGTATTGACTGTATGAAAATATTTTTTCACAAATACTTTGTTCTAAGGTCTCTAATATTTTTATGCTACAGGCAAAACCTAACCAAAGCACCTTAGCAGGTTCATCGCAAGTTATAACAATTTTATTTTAGGAATTTTAAAGTTTATTGAACTTCCCAGTGCGTCACCCTTAACTTTTATAAGTATCATCCGAGTTCTGGGGTCAAATAACATTCGGCTCATATTCCTCAGCAGGGTCTTCAAATTCGCAAGAGTCGTTCCCCGCGGGCGCGGGCGCGGGCGGCGCGGCCATGGACGGGTACGCCGCGCAGTACGCCGGCTACCCGCCGCAGCCCAACCACTCGCAAGGTACATACTACGCGCCTGGCTGCGGTATACTACCACTAAATCTCTCTCAATGTCGCTTCATCTCATGCTGTACCAACAACTCTTTATTTCTAGTTGATTTTGTGATAAAAACACGTTTGATGCTCATGCGCATTGTGATCACTGATAGTGATATTATGGTCCTACTTCAATATTCGATCAAAAAGGATTAAAGCTAAGCTAATTATAAGCTAAGACCGAGCCCCAAATGCAAAATAGCAGCACAGAAAATGCTCTCAGATCGTGAAGTTATAGCAGGGCAAAGATTTTCCATAGAATATGAATATGAGAGATGGTGGTACGGCCTCCTGATTGCTAGTGTGAATAGACAGTCGCTAGCTCCGACTGTAGTGGCACCGCGTCACTCGCACGGACGTGCACTGATAGGCGCTCTTGAACACCGGCGACTACGCAGCTTTTACGATTCTCTTCATTTTCATATCAAATCAAACATTTACTTCCAAGAAAAGAATAACAACATTGGGAATAAGGGCCTTATTTTTGGCGTCCTAATCATTCTGTATGCAATGATGCTTCCAAGAAATAAAAAATGCTAAAACGATTTTGTCCAACATTTTGTTTACCAACCATGAATAAGAGGCTTTCTAGCTTTTCTTATTTGTGAGAAAAGTAAAATCGTGCAATAGTACGCAATGGCAATGCCGCGTATTTTATTATGTGTAGAAGTTTTCGGGGTCCTATGTTACTTCTGAAATTCAAATTGACTGACGCCCAAGTCTTCATAATCTTTTGTACAATTCTTATGCAAAATTGGTTAACAAATTAAAAATAAATATATTATTATATATTACAAAAAAGGACGGGTTTTGTACAAAACGTCTTGGATAATAAATCTTAAAAATCATAGTATCTGCATCGCGTGTCGCCGGTGTTCTCAGCGCCGGCCGCTAGCCCGCTGTACATGAGCTAGTCCTAGCTGAGCCGAGCGCGCCAGTGCGACGCTGACACTGCACGATGCGCCGCGCCGGCGCTTCTTTTGTTTCTTTTCGTACCAACTAACTATCTAACCGTCTCCGAGTGGCTATTGCTGCTAACCAACCTACGGCTCTAACCGCTTACCACTAACTTCTAACACCCGATTACTGAAAACCCGATCGAGCCTGATTTTTAGGTTTTCTTGCAACATTAACAACTAAATACATTTAGCGTTAAACATATTTAAAACACCATTTCGTCCCTGTCAACTTTATTTACAGACATAGAAGGATATTTTAAATAATATAATTATGTTTAACGCTAGTATCTATGTGATTTTTGGTGCAATGAGGCCTTTATCTAATGTCGAAACTCATGTTAACGTGATTGGTTGTCGAAAATAACAGCCAATCATAATTGACTTGGGATTTTACCACAGATTCATTTGAACAGGCTTTCAGAAATTGGGGGTAACTGTCGTATCTCAGAGGAATTTAACATATATGTGAATAAACAATGTTCTACTGTAAATATAACAATTCTTCTCTGTTTTTACTACCGATGTTACACTGAGCACTTTGGTGGCCCGGAATAAATAGATACAGAATGCTTGCGTCTTACAATGCACGATAGGTCTTACAATAAATTATTGTGTGCTATGGTCAGAAGTTAGTTGTATTTTGGCTATCGTGATTGTCTTTTCATAGCTGCGACAATCCCGGTAGCAGTATTTTGGTTACTGGAATAATTACTCGTTCGATCTGGATTTTCGTAATGTATGTCGATTTGTGCGAGTTCCCATTCGCGCATTGTTGCAAAGAGCATCTGTCCGTATTTATTCTGTGGTCGTAGTTAGAATGGAAGTGAACGTGTCCGGGTTAGCGTTCCTCTCGGGTACGTGTGGGTACATGACGTGTGGTTGTAGGCGGCGGGGCAGGCGGCGACAACCTAGCCGCCTCCAACCCGTTCGACGAGCCGCCGGGGCCCAGGAGACCCCCAGGTACTTAACACGACCACATCTCCCAGCTACATGCTGCTAAACGAATTGAGGGCTATTGTACAAGTACCATGAACTGCATTCAAGCTGTGAGGTGTTAGGATGTTACCACAATCACAGCACCCACGTCAATCAATGTAGTTGATCTATTGAAAACCGATGTACGTCATTTGGAAACGTTGATCGATGTCGATCGACGTTGGTCGTGTGGTTGTAGTAACTCCCTCCAAAGTGTCATTATTCCGTTGCGAAAAAGGAATGTTGCTATTCGTGTTGTACAACATCATCTCTCTCACAATGAAAAAATGATCGCTCTTACACTCTGTCTTGCAGCTGGAATGCAGTTTTTTTTACAAATAAAGTCTGATTGAATATGCTAGCACTCCATTTGTTTACTACTCCGTGGCTCTTACCTATGTCACATATTAACCTTTGTCCATTCGCATGATACCGGTAATAACATAAAAGTTACAATCTTCCATATAATCATTCATTCTTTGGGTCTGTCTTTAAAAGCATTTATGTTTTAGCGTGAGGATCAATAAGTGCATGGTCATCTCTAGTAAACTTTCAATATGACCAACAAGTTTGCCAGTCTTTCATTGCTTTTGCAAACCCAATATTGTCCATATAGTTCAAGAAAAGAGATCTATTTACGGTATCTAGTGATCAGACCTCCTTTGTATATTTAATATCATTTTCTTGTCTGTGTGTGTTCCTATATTTTTCCTGTAACATATAAACGTAGCTTGTTATGGCCATATTTATATAATTTTGCAAATAAAAACATTTATTTATTTAGTGTATATCCCTTAATATACAGTCTGCATGGTTTTATTATAATATTATGTATATAATTGTCATTATGTGCACGTCTTTTTCTAATTGAAATATTTACAGTACCCGCCCGTTAAATATGTCAAAACGAATTTCAGAAAGGAACTATGGTACAGGTAGTAATTGACAGAGACAATGCTCTACAATGGTGAACTTAATTTGACATATCATAAACTTACTCGATTTGCCATATTTACGACCGAATACATTATTTGTTAATATTTCATTTAATAAATATTTGTATAATGTGTAATTCGATTCACAGGTTACCAACAAGGTTACGGGTACGAATATGGATCTCCTTACCAGCCGAATAGGCCTGTTTATCCTCCTTATGGTCCCGATGGTGACAGGTGAGCTCATGAAACTCTATAAATATACAGATAGATTTTGTTTTCTTAGATTTCCTCCATTAATTATTTTATTTCAACAAGAATAAAGATCACTGTAATTATGACAGAGATGTAAAATCAGAGTTAAAATAACTGTGAAAGGACTGTAACCTAAGTTAGGTATGAACTTAGAGATCCTTTTTATGAAGATCAACTATGTAGTTCGGAAAGCTACTTCTAAAACTTAGGAAAAGTAAAATATAAATTCATTCAACGTTTCCGCATTATTCAAACTATCTCACACACATGGCATTGAATACTGATTAGCGGATTTAATCTCGGGGAATTCCTACCATTGTTAGTAGTATCGGCCTATCGGCGTACAGGGGAAGGCCCATGATCAGTACTATCTTTAAAGAGTGCAGCGTGGACGTGTTTACTATAGTGAAATGTTGCGAATAGTGGTGGATTGTAGTCATGATTAGGTTTGTTATGAATTGAATTAGGCATAATTTATTTTTCAAATATATTATTATCTATAAATAATTGTGTTTATGCTGCGCATAATTTTTACTCACATAGTCAGAAAAGGTTTTTGTGGATTAAAGTGAGTGTGCTTTGATTGACACTCGTTCGATAACAAGGCTTTTCTTGAAGTCTGAGCCGTAGTACGCACGGGCTATTTTTTAACGCACGGGCGTTTTGTTAACGCGACGAACTTTTGCGCACTTCAGCGTATCCCAGTACGTCAAAAACGCGCACTGTTATATTTTCAAGTCTCGGCTCTAAGCAGTATGCTGTTGCGCATATCTGTGTGTTTTGGTTGCTAACGTGCGTGTGTGTGTTCTCCAGCAGAGGGTACCGAGGCGGCTCGGTGGGCTCGGTGGGCGCGGTGGGCGGGCCGGGCGCGGGCGCGGAGTACCAGCAGTACGGCGCCTACGCCGGCGCCTACCGCGGCGCCGCGCCCGCCGCCGCCACGCCGCCGCCCGCGCAGCCCTACCCCGACTACTACCGCGCGCCGCACCCGCAGCACCCGCAGCACCCGCACCCGCCGCACCCGCAGCACCCGCAACATCCGCAGCACCCGCAGCACCCGCCGCATCCGCCCATCTCGCCGCAGCAGCCGCCGCATGAGGTAACTACTCGATCATAACACATGCTACACTGATGTAGTGTTACATGAGTTTGTCTCGATTATACCTAGTCAAGGTTCGCCATAGTCTGGACGCACCAAAAAAAAGATGATTTATGTATTTACTATTGACTTACTTATTTGTTTTTGATGATGATGCTATGGTGGTGCATGAAAAAAATTGCGAGTAATGAACCTAAAGAAATTACTGTTTCATATGCGGCGGTGCTTCCAGATTATGGATTTTTAATTGACGCAACTTTTCTGTACACCCAAGTCTTGAAATTAAAATAGAATGTTACGGATCAGTTAATTGGGTAAAAAAGTCGCCTCAAATTATTACATGTAGCATGAATCATAAAGTTTAGTTTATACTGGTAATTTACTTATTTAATAGAAAAAGTTTATTAAAAGATATTTCGTCCTGTTTCAATCAGATATTCCAATATACTAGTTGTTTAAACTTAGCCAAAATTTTAAATATTAGCAAATATAATTTTTCTTGAACGAAAGTTAGTCTGGAATGTTGATAGTTACCATCCCTGTAGCCAGTCAAAATATTGGCCTGCATGTCTAGCATGTAAGAAATACTATAGTCAAGTAAATGAAATGCTTATGTAATGCACTATTACTTATTTGGTTGATGTTCAATTCTGAAGCTATGCAGCATTCGAAAAATGTATCTACCAAAGAACATAACAGATTTAGGGCTGATTTTTAAATAGTCTGATTACATTTATCTGAGGAATAAATATAGCGGTTTGACACCTTTTGTATGGAAAATATGTCGAACTAACATATTTATTCTTCAGATAGTACCTATCTGTGTATTTAAAAATCAGCCCATAGCTCAATTGAAATATCTCAATGCAAAACATCGAACAACATCCAATATTTAGTGCCTGTTAGACTATAACGGTCCATAAAGTAACTAACAAAAGTCTATAGGTTTTAATATAATGACATTTCTCAAAATACCCATAATATCAGTTAATTATTGTTAAGAATTTAAAATTTATCGTGGCGTTATGTCCTATAAGGAAGTGTGACACTATGATCTTTAAAGACTCAATACACAGCCGTATTTCATAACGGTCTGAAATGATAGGCGTCGTAAAACATTGGTATGTTCTAAAGCCACACTAGGCAATTTATCGTCAGACATTTTGTATATCCCTGTATATAGGGAGAGAGAGCTGTGTTCATAATTTTGTTTCCTACTAGGGTCTGCGACTCTGATGATTAATTGTTTGGTGAACGGCCAGTTAAGATTGCCCATAGACGTTTTAATATCCCACGTTTTCTGTTCCATCAAAACACTGTATAATTTAAAAAAGGTAGCATCTCTTTTTGTGTGTGTTCAAACTGTTCAATATATTTCAGCAGATTGTGTGTGGCATTAAGTCGTCTACTGGCATGTATAAGGTAGACGTATTAGCATTATAACTCTGTTGTGTAACGCGTAATGTGTTATCGCGGCGAGTGACGTTCCCTGTGGCGACGATGTCGTGAGTGACGGTTCTGTCTGGTGTGTAGATGTCGGGCGGCGCGCAGTCCGTCAGTAACTTATTGAACTCGCAGCTCGCGCGGCAGCTGGTGGCGCCGCTGTCGCCCACGCCCAGGCCCTACGTACGGACGCCCCGTTTGTACCACGCACTCAACACCGCTTCCCATCGATTGGCGATACGGTCTCATTCTCACCCGCACGGACTGCTCACGCGAGCCCCACAACACGATTCTCGTTTGCACACGACTTTAAATTACTATCGTGTGAAACATCGTACAAAAGTTACGATTCATTTTTTCAAAAGCTGTTGCTGATTTATGACAAAATTTGAATGCAAATATAGTTCTTATTCAGCGAACAAATTGATCAAGATATTTCAAGTTTTATTCTCATTGCACATCATTCTTACAATAAACTAGTGGTTTGAATATTTGTGCACAGTATTTTTCACTGAATAGGTGTTTCTAGTTCACAAAGGCAACAATATATGTAATATTATTATAACAGATCAACATGATTCAAACAGTTCACTTATTTCTCATCTTGAGACTTGCTTTGGGAGGAAATTCAGAAAACGATTATCGTGTAAGGGGCATATATCATTCGTGGTTTTGGCTTCATATTTTTTTTTTTTCAAATAATACCACTCGTTTGACAAAATTTAAGCTATCACTGTTAATTTTTTCTTCTATTTTTGTTTAACAAAATTTTTGGCTTGCGGTGTGATTAATTGGCTTTTCGGATTCTCGTCGTCGACGGTCGTTTGGCTGAGCGATGGCCCAACAAAAACTCGTCCACTAGCTCCTTCAAAATTTAACAAAAATAATCAAAACATGGAAGTAAAGGTTTAGAGTGTGTGGTGGTGGCTTTATATGAACAATTTTGGTCACTAAATCATGTGCATGCATTCAATTCTCACAAATCATTTAAGCTTAGCTGTAAGTTAACGGAATCGTAGCTTTGTTTTTTACAGCAACAAGAATCGATCGAATGCATCAGTGTATGATATATTTAGTGTACATAATTTTGTACTTTATTCCATGATTCCTTCGATTGATTTTCGTACGAAATAATCATCCTAAAGCGAACACATTTGGGTGCACGGCCAGTGTAACAAAGTTATTTTACTGTTGCTTTCTGTAACGAAGACCACCACCTCGTTAAGGTTCGAACTGTCAGTTTTCCAAATATTTGACATTTTTAAATGTACAAAAGGTATTCATGTCTGTGATTTATAATTATAAATGTTCATTTTCGTTAAAGGAAAAATAATAAGCAGTATCGTCAT
This sequence comes from Eupsilia transversa, assembly GCA_914767815.1. Classification (NCBI taxonomy): domain Eukaryota; kingdom Metazoa; phylum Arthropoda; class Insecta; order Lepidoptera; family Noctuidae; genus Eupsilia; species Eupsilia transversa. The sequence goes on along the minus strand of OU611893.1, from coordinate 4,553,629 downwards.
TTGAAACAATTATTATTCGATAAAAATTCTTTACACTGCCTATTATAACATTTTATACCAAAACCGCATAAACTGATGGTTCGCACCAATCTCCTGATTTCCGGAGTCCCGGATTGAGAGACGAGTACCTAGAAGTTTCTCGGGAGGTCCCAGTGAGACTATTTCGGTTGCCGTCTTGAGTCCGAGGTCTGCAGTGCTACTCTGTAAAAATGTCACTGTGCAAAACTTAGGTGAAGTGAGCTTGAAGTGAGTGTCAATCTGCCTAGCCTTTTCCCAACTATGTTTGGGTCGGCTTCCAGTCTAATCGGATACAACAGTATTTTATATGGAGCGGCTGCCTATCTGACTTCAACAATCCAGTTACTGGGTAAAATGATACCCCTTGAATTAAAACTGACAGAATTTTGGGTTTTCTTACTCCCCGTAACGACGGTTTAACGCGCTTTACGAGGCACGGAGGGGTTTCGGTATATAATGGATCAAGTGGATAAGACAACGGCAGCTCATTTCGGCCACATTTTCACAGTGAGATTTCTATAGAATAGATCGGCCGGAGATGAAAGAGAGCGAGGCTCGGACGAATCAATAACATTCGCTCACACGTGTCGCTGCGTGTCCACAGTACGCCGGCGGCAAGGCGCTGGCAGGAGCGCCCGCGGCGGCCGGCGCGCCGCGCAGGCACCCCGACTTCGCGAAAGGAGAGCCCGCGTACGGCGGCCCCGGGGGCGCGGGGGCCGCGGGCGGGCCCCCGGCCGGCGCGGCGGGCGCGGCCCCGGGCGCGGGCGCGCGCTTCGGCGGCGCGTGGGGCGGACAGTTCCCGCGCGCGCCCGCGCCGCCCGCGCCCGCCGCGCCCTGGCGCCCGCAGCCCGGCGCGCCGCAGCCGCCCGGCTGGACGCACCCGCCCTACTCCAACACGGTATGTAGCTACTGCTAAAAAAGGGCGCTGTGTGGCTCTGTCTCGCAGTGCCACAGCATTATGTTGTGCGATGGCCACTTTGCGTGGATGTGACGCATATGTGGAGAACATATGCGTCACATCCACGCAAAGTGGCCGAGTGGCAACTTGTTTACCGCAAATAAATATTATTTTCTTTCCTTTTTTTTTCCAAAAGTGGCCAAAAATATTTGGAGGTACTTAATTCAGTAATTCAAATGGTTGATTATTTATCAATATGATTCGCGACCGTAACAAATATGTATTAACAGAATCACCAAAATCATATCAAAACGTAAGAAAAATTTGAATTTCGTGGACTACCTCGATTTTGCCTTAATCAAAGTTGTTGTGCTCATCTATCGAAATGTATTTTGTATGTTCATATAATAAGCTCGAAATTCATAAACAATTTGTATGTATTCTAGCCAAGCGGAGGTCCCGCATGGGGAGGTGCACCTCGGCCGCCGACGCAAGACCCCTACAACTCCACCGCGCCCTCACCGGTATGTTGCAATACTTATTAATTGCTTTTTGTAGATTTGTAGCGTGGCGTATGAATAATATTAATATCATTGTGCATGATTTGATCTTCAACCTAACTAAAAAAAACCAATTTAATCATTTTTCAGGGCACGGCACCAGTTTTGACTGCCCCTGGTCAATTGAAACGGGAGCTAACATTCCCTGCCGAGTGCGTGGAGGCGGCCGTCCCGACCGGCGAGAAGCGGAGAAGACTTACCAAGGCAGACGTCGCGCCCGTCGACGCGTGGCGCATCATGATGGCGCTCAAGTCCGGCCTGCTCGCCGAGACCTGCTGGGCGCTCGACATCCTCAACATTCTCCTCTTCGACGACAACTGCATAGGATACTTTGGCCTGCAGCATATGCCTGGCCTGCTCGACTTATTACTTGAACACTTCCACAAAAGTCTAAGCGACGTGTTCGACTCACCGTCGAACGAAGACGGACCCTGGTACGCGCCGCCCGCCAGTCCCGAGCCCGTGATCAAGAGCGCGAAAACAACGAGAGAACCGCGGGAACCGCCCGACCCGACCGACAGAGTGCGCTTCCTTAACGGAGAGAACTACACGCTCGAGTCGCGGCGGCGGCATCCCGTCGTGTACAAGCCGGACGACGAGCTGTTCGCGCCCGACGACGACGACGCGGCCGAGCTCGCGCACCACGACGTGCTGGAGCCCTGGCACACCGGCGGCGACACGGGCGGCGCCGCGCACGTGCTGCCCGTGTTCCGCGCCGAGTTCCTGCACCTGCCCTTCGTGCGCGTCATGCGCGGCGCGCGCGCGCCCGAGTCGCCGCCCGCCTCGCCGCGCGCGCCCGAGCCCGCGCCCGAGCCCGCGCCCGAACCCGCGCCCGAGCCCTCGGGCGACAACCTGGCGCCCGAGCCCATGGAGCTGGAGCCGGCGGGGCGCGCCCTGGGCGTGCGCGACCCGGCCGGCGTGCTGCGGCGCCGGCGCCTGGCCGACTACGAGGACGAGTGCTACACGCGCGACGAGCCCAGCCTCAACCTCGTGGACGACACGCGCGACGCGCTGGCGCGCCGCTGCATCGCGCTCTCCAACATCCTGCGCGGCCTCACCTTCGTGCCCGGCAACGAGGTCGAGTTCAGTCGCTCCGGCGCCTTCCTGGCGCTGGCCGGCAAGTTACTACTGCTGCACCACGAGCACGCGCCGCGAGCCGCCCGCGCGCGCGCCTACGAGCGGGCGGCGCGCGACGAGCACGACCAGGCCGCCTGCTGCTCCTCGCTGCGCGGCGGCGCCGAGTGGTGGTGGGACGCGCTGGCGCAGCTGCGCGAGGACGCGCTCGTGTGCTGCGCCAACATCGCGGGCGGCGTGGAGCTGGCGGGGCAGCCCGAGGCCGTGGCGCGGCCGCTGCTGGACGGCCTGCTGCACTGGTCCGTGTGTCCCGCGGCCGTGGCCGGCGACGCTCCGCCCGCGGCCGGCGCGGCCTCGCCGCTGTCGCCGCGCCGCCTGGCGCTGGAGGCGCTGTGCAAGCTGTGCGTCACGGACGCCAACGTGGACCTGGTGCTGGCCACGCCGCCGCGCGGTCGCATCGCGGCGCTGTGCGCGGGGCTGGCGCGGGACCTGTGCCGGCCCGAGCGGCCCGTGGTGCGCGAGTTCGCCGTGAACCTGCTGCACTACCTGGCGGGCGCGGGCGGCGCGGCGGCCCGCGAGGTGGCCCTGCACGCGCCGGCCGTGGCGCAGCTCGTGGCCTTCATCGAGCGCGCCGAGCAGACGGCGCTGGGCGTGGCCAACCAGCACGGCGTGGCGGCGCTGCGCGACAACCCTGACGCGATGGGCACGTCGCTGGACATGCTGCGACGCGCGGCGGCGACTCTGCTGCGCCTGGCCGAGCACCCGGAGAACCGGCCGCTCATCCGGCGTCACGAGCGCCGCCTGCTGTCGCTGGTCATGAGCCAGATCCTGGACCAGAAGGTGGCGCACGAGCTGGCCGACGTGCTGTTCCACTGCAGCCAGGCGCGCGCGGACGACGCGGAGTAGTGTTGTGTAGTGAGCGGACGCCTGGCGCCCGGGCTACCTGTGGGTACGTGTACATATAGTGATACGGACGCCCGGTGCGGCGCTACTACGTACTGTGACTGTCTCGCGACTCCGACCTCATTATAGCGGTGTCTCAAGTGTTAGGCTGTACGATCCGATTTTGTTATTTATGTCCATGATGATTTATTTACAACAAGAATGTCAATGTGCTATAATCGATTTCTATTGTTCGATTGTGAAAAAGATGTATTATAACACGTAATTTTGATTTTTATAATAAAATGGGACTTGAATCTGTTTATTGGTTTTATGATGGAGATTTTATACCGAGTACCTTTAGCGCCTTTGTCTATAAGAGAAAACGTAGTGGAGAGTGTGAGGAGCTTATGTGGGCTATAAGTTTAATTAAGTTTAATGTGAATTACAATAATCTATAATATATTGAAATTGAATCTGAATTTTATTTTTTTTCATGAATTGGCATTTTATAATTTTGTGTACCTTTATTACCGAATTAAATTTGATTCAGGCAATGATGAAAATTATGACCATCATCAAAATCATAATATTCAAATAAAATTTTTAATTTGATAGTTTTCGTTCATAAAGTTAAAGGCAGCTAAAACCCATGAAAATCTTAGTGAGGGAACAAAACTTATAGGCTCCGTTATTTCAAAGTATACTTATAACCTTATTCCAAGGTATTTTGAAGTAGACACGGTCATCTCGGAAATGCATCTCCGAAATCTACGTCTACGCAGCAATCAATTTGATTCGATTGAAAGATTCGCTTACGGGGAACGCTAAACAACGGTAACTTTTATTTTACCATTTTATAGTGTTGTAACAAAAAGAAATATTATTCGGTCTATCGTATCTAATTTTTTGACTATACCTATACATGAACTGAACACTAGAGATTAATTTAATAAAAATGAAACCAGCAATTGTGTAATTTTTTTGTTTTGTTTTCGGACTTGACATGATTAGTTCGATATGAAAACGTAAATTTTTCAGCTTTTGCTGTTGGAAACTGAAAATTGTATTTCGACTGGTAAAACCTATCTAAAAAGAACATTCATATTGTCTAAAAACAGTAAACTAATTAAGCGTTGTTGAAAGTAAACATGTGTAAAGTTTTAATAATATTTGGCTCACTGCCTTTATCCAAGTGTATTCACATAATAGGTGGTTTGCCAAAGTCACATCACATACTACGTAAATTATGAAACGAAATAAAACAATGTTGTTCTTCAATAAAATAATGGAGATTAAATTTAATCAATTGAGACTCTGACGTTTACAAAGCAAGTTTATTCGAAGAGAAACTAACCTTACAATCGATTCCGAGAGCGAATCGAATGGTTGTGAATAGCACTGCTGGTATTGAAAATATTTTATTTGCTTAGTTTTGGAAGGTTGGGTTTGAATGAGAATAAAATTGTCATAGGATATGATATGACATCCTATAGGTACAACTCTGCCTTACCCTTCGGCCCTTCGCGACATACAGGCGTGATCATGTGTTGTTTTGAGTCATGTCATAGGCGAAGACGCAAGATTTGAGATTTCGTCGTATAGAATCAAATTCTTGAGATTATCTTGTTTTGTCAATACAATTTCTGTGACAATTTCACAAATGGAACAACAAAAGTTAACAACAAGTTTACCCCCAAGTCAATGCCATTCAGGCGCTATTCTGGGCCTCTTTTCTGCACTGTTACCCTAATAGAGATCTATGGTTACCCAATGTTACCTTGACAATTGAGGTCTATGGGTTTCGCGCCGACCTCTATTTCAATCGAAAGAGTTCGACGTCGTATGGCTCTGGCTGCCAAGAATCTGACTGTGGAGCATAGAATTCTTATTTCAACTTTACATAATCGCAATTGTCATCCCTCAGTTTTGACCTTGTATTTTTGGTTTTAATTTTTTTAAATTCTTATTATTTCGTAAAAATAATCTTCAACACCATAATTAATACAGTGATGAGATTCATAGAAGTAAATTAGTTTAGGAATATCGATCTCCAATGTCGGGTGATCCATTTGACTATTTACGATGGAATGTCAGCCGAGCGATAGTAAAAAATTATTCAAAGTATTCGACGCGTCAAAACGGAAGAGGAGTAGGAAAAGACGGGATGGGCTCGACGATTCTAACTCCATGGTGACAGACTCTACTAGCGTAAGTATTCTCTAAGCATCGGTGAACGTCACGTCAACAGCTACCCATAATTATTATGCTTCTCCAAGAATCTGGCTGTTAACACGCTTAGCTAAGCGTCTCGCTTCGGTATCACTGCTGCGTGGTCATTGTTATCTCGTACGATTCTTTAAGAAAGGAGTAAGTAATAGCATATTTTAAATATGGACAGTACAGAAACTACGTAGTAAACTTTGGAAATGGCACACTCACACAGACGCGCTCATTGACGAGACCCCAAAGTGATTATCGCGGTGCTGTCAGTTGCGGGTGCCGTGTCGAGAGGACTGGTCGCCACGATCTTTTTAAAAATGGAGTGTGGATATTATTTCAACAAATAGCTTCTTTACTGTCCATATTTATATTGTGGTAATAGCAGTGTCTCCATTATTGTACAGACGGCGACAAAACTAGCTGATCACAAGAAGCAATGGTTGAAGCAGGTAGGTAATTATGCCCAATCTCAATGCCAATGCGATAGGATGGGTTGACCGATTGAAGTAATAATTGCCCAGTTTTCATTCTTAATTGTTTCTTCTGAAACCGATCTTTGTAGCTGAGTGTACTTGAAAATACTTCTAAATTTGTTCCTAGTAGTTTAATGCTGTATTTTGCTTGATTTTATCTAACTGCAGGGTGGTCCAGCCGTCTGTCGAGTGCCCTCCGCGAAAGCTAGTTTACAAGAGACAGCCACTGTGCAGAACTTAAGTGAACAGCATGATTCCAACATAACCAAGAGGTTGTATGTATTACATAGTATCATATCAATTTGGGCCTGAGGTGTGCACGTACCTACATGGTGTAAAAAGATCCATCACGAACAGTCATCTACGCATTCTGTATATCAAACTAAGTGACATTGAGCAAAAATGATTAGTGTGAAAAATCGCTGTTTTTATAGCCTCGCGCAAAGTAGTTATGTGTCATTGCGCATATTATGGTTCATGCAATGGAACAGGAGTTGTGGGGGTATTTAAAGATAAATTATAACACTTGATTTCGTAAAAAAAACTTTTGACTTTGCCCTTCAATAACTCCGTAACCAGAAGGTTACCAGGTACGGTTCAAAAAAATGTTACAGTTACGGGAAGAACAAGTGACTCGGCTTCGATGATGCGTCTTTTTACACCCGATAAAATATGCGATAATCGCCCGAATACAGGTTGGTACTGGATTAATAATGGAAATATATGAATTATATATGTCAATAGGGACCGAGACAGCAGTCCCTCAGTATCGCGGTCACCGGTAGAGACTCATCGTCATACGCGGTCGCCGCGACGCCATCGAAGATCGGCGTATGTTTTTGTCAAATATTTGTTTGTTTAGAGTAGTTTTTTGGGGGTTATTTTTAACAAATAATATCGTGTTTATTATAGACAGGGAAGGAAGTGAGAGAATAAAATATGGCCCTAAGAATATATGTATGGCAGAGGTGTTGAAGATTCCTGTGGAAAATCTGATAGCCCCGGAATTTAGAAAGTTTAAAAAAATCCTGAAATAGCTAGCCAAGTTGTTTTTATTTATTTTAATTCTTGGTCACGAATGCAGCTATGTGGATCTATCCAAACTTTAGCAGACCGAGTTTCAAGAACTTGGTTTAGCGTATGTACGTTACAGAATGCCGAAAGAATAATCCAGGACCTATTTCAGTACTAGGATCAGTCAGGACAGACCAAAGTCTAGACTTAAGAAATAATGGGAGAGGCGCTGTCAGGTCCGCGCGTATATACGGTGAGAAAAGGTGGCCAATAACTTAGACATTAACTAATGAATTAACCACAATACCAATTCCCTACTAACAGCTATTTAGCCACTCTTAATTATTTAGTGATATAAATATATATATAATATTTTATGATTACAGAAGAGAAGGTGTTTCTTTGGCTTTGAAAGCGGGTCTGGTTTCAACTCCACGCTCTATATCACCTGCACCGGTTAATATTTTAATTAATATACATTTTGACTTGTTTAAATATTACCTAGAGTTGTTTATTATTTAAGTTTTATTTGGTTTAGGAAGCTGTCAATGAATCCATCCCACAAGACCATGATTCGTTTATATACACTTTTCTAGAAGAAGCCATCAAGAAGGACAAGAAGAAGTAAGTTATTGTATTTGTATTTTTTTGTAGATGCTTATGAATCTCATTTTACGGTAAGCGAAGTAGCCATGCTGATCCCTGTAAACGAACTCGAACTGTTTAATGTCTCGCTCCTATCCCCTATGCTGTATGCTGTCTCATATCCCCGGGGTATATGAGACAGCTAATAGAGATGAATGGAAGGAGACATGCTGCGCTCACCTGACTCCAAATAAACTGGGATAAGGGCAGAAAGATGAAGTTGGAATATCTGCTTTCATACCCTATTAGATAAATGTGGAAAAATGCGAGCGCTTCAAAAAGTGCTGATTGAAATTAATTGGAATTTATTTTAAAAAAATATGAAATTATTTATTAATAATCAACTACATCAAACCGCAATTTGAACGGTGATCCTCAAACTAGACTTTACTCTGTATTTTGGGGATCCATTCTACTTGTGGTAACATTTCAGACAGCGCCACGCTCGACGTCGCGAGGAGAGACGCAGTCGCGAAGACGATGACCGCGATTATTCCAGCGTAAGGGAGAGGCACCGCCACAGCCACAGGGACCGTCATAAAGACGATGTGCCATCTAGAGATCACGACATGTAAGTGCTCATAAACACGTTGCCAACGCAGAGGCAACTGTAGCCATCGACAATGTGTCGCTCGTGATTTGAGGTCGTGCACAATTACACGAGCGGAACGTTGCCAACGGCGCGCGCGGCTTGTCGACGGCTGCAGACTGTCTCGTTGGTCTAGTGGTCACAAGCGCTACTGCTGAGCATGAGGTCCTGGGTTCGATTCCCAGGTCGAGCGAATTGTTATTGGGTATTTGTGCCCGGTTGATGGTAATAGTCTCGCCCTTACATGGGACTGATGGGAATTACATGAGAAACATAACTGGATAAATGTGGGTGTACCTACTACAGATACACTTCTGCTCTACCATTCGGGGAAACAAGGCGTGATGTTATGTTATATGTAAAACATCGAAATAATTATGAGTCAATGAAAGCATAATAATATTTGGAGCCGACATACTGGCTATCATTATTGTGTCTGGTGGATTCAAAATCAAGTTAATGCTTGGTGGTTTTATTGTATTGTATTAATGTAATTTTAATGTTTACAACAACATGTAATTTGTTTAATTATGTATTAGGGCAATAAAAAACAGGTCAAATTAAATTAGCTAGCGAAACTCTGCACATGTAATGGGTCTTACTATCTGACCATGATAAAAACCATTTCTGTGGAGTATTGCTTGAATAACCTTGAATAAATTAGTAATAGGGAGCGAGTCTACCACAATATGACACATCAGCAGAGACATAGGCTTGCAAGTCTTCTGTTAGGTATTCTATTTGCAATGATTTCAGCCAACCAAAAGAAGTTCCTTCTCCTACCACACGGTTAGACCAATCTATGCTGATCGAGACGTTCGCGAAGCTCTGTGCACAAATAAACGTCAACAAAAGTAGCCATAACATCCATAAATTACAAGTGGTACGTAGTATTCTCTAAGCACCTAATCACTTCTAACTTTAACTTCTTACTCAAGTTTTTAGGCAATTCTTACAGCCTCGCACTCAGAGTCACAAGTCATTACAATGTGAAGTCGCTACGAGACCATCAGAACCGTACGAAGAAATCGACCATCGCCCAGTCAAGTTAAGTCATGAAAAATCTCGAGAAAGGGTTGCCGCGTCCAGAATACGGAGCCAGGAGAACTTCTCAAGCAAAACTCGAAGCCGCGAAAATAGCAAAATGGTAATACCTCATGAAACCGAACGTGGACCGCAAGACAGATCTTACTACGACAAGGAAATTCCTAAATATCCTAGCAAACTGGATGTTGCGAGGTCGAAGATGCGTTACATGGATGACTCGTACCCCGATCGATACCCAGAATACCCTCCGGCTCCCGTCCCGACGAGAAGTTGTGTCGATCCGTACAGAACACGGCCCCCTGACTATCGAGATTACGATCGGGAGTTGAGAAGACATTATGAAGAAGAGAAAAAGAGGTACTATGAGCAGAGGACAAGCCGGAGTTTCGATGTCCACAGAGAAGGTTACGACGACGATCGGAACTGTCGCAAAACCGCACGAAGCGACACCAATAGAATCAGGCGTTGCGATGAGAGAGACAAAAGATATGACGAAGTGGCGAAGTATTACGATGAGAAACCTGGGAAGTACTACGATGAAAAACCGGGGAAGTACTACGATGAAAAACCGGGGAAGTATTACGATGAAAAACCGGGGAAGTACTACGATGAGAAACCTGTGGAACCACGGCCTCGGATTATTGTGTCGAGTAAGGAACGGCGTTGGAGGCGGAATGTCGACAGATGTGAGAGGAACTCGGTGGCGTCGCGGGAGGATGACTACAGAGAAAGAGACAGAGATAGGGATAGAGACAGGGATAGGTACTCGGAGCGAGAAAGGGACTCGGGGATGAGTGTGGCTGATGGAGAGACCAGCACCATTAGTGGAAAGAGCAACTATCTGAAGGTTGTAAAGGTATGTTTGGCTTATTTACCACCAAACGTGAAGTCGAAGCGACTACGCTTTCGTCAATTCTATCTATTTATTGTCTGATCCAAAAGTATCAGATGAAAATGTAAACAAATTAATCACAAAACTTACCTATGGATGCCAATTTGTAGTGCTGCTTACAAATGGAGTGTTTTCTAATTTCAAATAACCCTTAATTAACATGTTTCTCATTTAACAATAATAATTGAGGTTAATTTTATAACCTCAATTTCCATCGAAGATCTTTCAATTACAAATGAATGTGTTAGTAATTTCCTTAATTGATGATTGCGTAAGCTAATGCACCCTGCTGCTGCTGCTTGCTAAACAAACCCTGTTCAAGTTAATACTTGAACAGGGTTTGTTTACATTTTCATTGGATTCTTTTGGAACAGACCATAAAACTAAATATTCATCGGCACTTTATTTTATTAAAGAGTTCAAGGATTACTAATAAGTCGCGTGACTTTTTGCAGCAAGAGATAGCGGAACAGCGCGAGGCCATGGACAAGATGATGAAGCTCTGGAAAGAGCTCATGCGGTGCTTCAAGGGCTTCTCGCAGACGCAAGCCCAGGATAAAAATCTTAAAGTACATATCAAAATATACAGGGGGTTATATGTCGGTAATCCGTTAAGGGGACGTAGGAGAGGTCATTTGCAACCAAAAGACCCCTCATGACCCCTATGCCAATGTCAACCATTTTCGAGTAATTTGACATTTTATATTTTAAAATGTATGAAATAAAAATATTAAATGTCAAATGACTCGTTGTCAACTTATGAAAATTTGCAACATAGTGCTTTGCCATATTTTATTTCTATAAATCGTGCTGTCCGCTTTACTTGGTTTTATGTTGGTAATCCATTAAGTGCATGTAGGAGAGGTCATTTACAACCCCCTTTTGTCTCATAGACAAATGTCAACAATTTTCGGGTCATTTGTCTTTTTTTATTTCATACATTTTTATATGGGTTTGACGCATTTGGTGCACTTCTCAACTTGTACACCATGCTCAATTACTCGAATATGGTTGACATTGGGGTCATGAGGGGTCTTTTGGGTGCAAATGACCTCTGCTACATCCCCTTAATGGATTGCCGACATATAACCAATAACCCTGTATATGCTCCGACGTTATAGAAAATAGATAATCTTAGAACATGATGTGGACAGATTTGGATTGAGAGATTGTCTTTGATTGCGAGTTTTCTCAGCATTATTGCTGTTAGCATAGTTTGGCTTCATCCTGGAATCGAATTTTTGTATTAAATCGAATCGGTGAAGGAAGCACATCGTGAGGAAACCTGGACTTAAGTAAAGGCTGAAATCGCCAACCCGTCTTGAGCAAGCCTGCATGGTGATCAATGCTCGTGCCTTCTCTGTATGAGAAGAGGCCTTTGCCCTGCAATGGGACAATAATAGACTGATATTATTAATATATCGAATGCAGTTACTGTTTCTATACCCCATTCACAATAAGATTAGACATTTAAACAAAACGTTTTACAGTCCGTTCAACCGATTTTGACTTCTATTCCGTAGGCATAAGGATGGCATTGAAAGCAAAAACGTGATTATAATACCAACCGTTTACTGCAGCTGCCATTAATGTCATGCCACCAACGCAATAGAAGTCAAAATCGGTTGAACGGACAGTAAAAAAGGTTGGTTTAAATGTCTAATCTTATTGTGAATGGGGTATAGGAGAGCAGTGATAGCCCAGTGGTAACGGCCCCGATTTACAAGCCAGCCAGGCGCTTTATACTTTGTTTGCATAATTTCGTCACCACTGCTCTCAAACCGTGAAAGGAAAACATCGTGAGGAAACCGGCGTGTCATATAGAACCAAAAATTCAAAGACATGTGTTATCTACTAACTCTTACTGGGCCCGCGTGGTGCTCTCTCGAGAGGAGGCCTGTGTCTCAGCAATGAGAACATTATAGGCTGATTGTGCTTATGCTATGCTATTTCTGACGAAACCCCGGTTGCAGTTCTCTCTCTAGCTAGAACCAATCAACTTTGGACCGCCTTAATTTTGCAAATTATCGCTACTAAATACTGTATTATCTCCAGGATTCAGCCGCTAATGTGCGTGAATCTGCGGCTGCTCAGCTACGGTTGTGGCGCGAATGTATGCGTCGCTACGAGACCGTCGCGAGAGATGTCGGGGACACAGACGCTAGGCTTATGGTAAGTGACTTTTGTATACGGCGTGAATTTTAGAGATGCGGCAGTAAAGGTGTGGCGGCATCTACAACGTCACATATGAAACTTTAAACGAGACTGTGACCTCTTGAGTTTGTTTCGGCCTTTCTTCTCAGAGTATTCAGATAGGAAACGCCGACCTCATCTAGTTTTAAGAAATGTGATTGACGTGTAAAAGTTTTTGTACAAACCAACTTACAGAAAAAAAAAGACCTGACTGCACACAAATCCTTCATCGCACAATTAGATTTTACCGCGCGATCAACATACATAAGACTATCCCGCATCAATCGTTGGGCAGTTGCCCGCCAGACACGACACCCGTCTGGTCGGAGGATCCTCTCTTTAAAATAGAGGATGAGTGAACTTTATCACACCTTTACACCCTGTTTCTCATACTTTTAAAAGGGCACCGTTGTACGTACAGGAAAACGGTCTTAGGAGACTGTTCTTAATTTGTTGAGAAATATAGATTATCATAACAGCATAATATCACGCCTGAATTCCCCGAAGGGCTAGGCAGAGGTGTTCATATAGTACACCGACATTTCGCCAGTTATGTTAAGGTCCCATGTAATAGGGGGCGAACCTAATGCCATCAACCGGGAACATATCCAGACTCCGACCCGACCCGACCCGGGAATCGAACCCAGGACCTCAAGCTCAGCAGTAGATTAGAGATTATCATTCACAGATTTAGAAAATAATGTAGTACAAGAAGCACTTGTCATATAATCTATACTAATACTAATATACAAATAATATAATTTAAAAAAGAGGTAAAATTTGTTTGTTTGTAAGTTAGAGGGTAATATCCGGAACTAGCAGTCGAATTTGAAAAAATATTTTTGCAATGGATAACCCAATTCTAGAGGAAGGTTACAGGCTATGTAAAATCACGCTAAGACCCTTAGACCCGTGCAAAAAAAAAAAGTCAATAATAACGCTAAGCGAAAACGAAGTAATAGCTCGGGAGGGCGTCGCGTTGAGGGGATGCGACGCGGAGGGTCTGAGGCCGAAATTTCACGCGGGTAAAGTCGCGGGCAGTAGCTAGTATTACATAAATAGTGTGAGACAGGATATCTGTTATTCTTTTTCAGGAGGAGATCAAGAAGCAACGCTCGGAGATGGCAGAGATGGCCACCATGTGGCAGGAGTGCCTGCAGCGGTACCGAGACATGAGCAACGACTTCAACAACCTCAAGCAACAGGTGCAGGTAACGTGAGCATTTAGAAATTGGATTCTTTTGTGTGGCAGTTATGTAACTAATAAAAATGTATAATAACATCTTGGAATCTGGAAATGTGCCACAAGGAAAAAAGCCAGAAGTAAAGTTTAGCTATACTTTCATTTCGTAACACCTAGTGCATCTAACTTCGACAGCTGGTGACGCCCGAGAGCCCTACCCGCCTGCCTGCTCCGCCGATGGTGTGTGCCGACGGCGAGGGCGCCTTACCCGCCGCGCCCTACCGCCTGCCACCTAACTACCCACACGTACGTCTTAGTCGGTTCAGTTCGGTAGGTCTAAGCTGAGCTTTGCATTTTTGTGAGAGCACATAGATAGTGTAGGTGTGACGGTCGGCCGAGAGCGCGACGCGTCCTTTGCTGGGTTTAAGCCGGTTTATAACCGGTTTACTATGCCGCGCACCTTCCACTTTTGTTAATCACTCACACAAACGCAAAGCTCTGCTTAGACTTACCGGACTGTAACTGAGTAGATATCGTGCTGCGAGATATATGTAGTTTTTTTTTCATTATATCTGCTACTACCCCTCTCTGGACTGGTACTTCAAAAGAAGCTTTAAAAACAAATATCATTTATAAACGTTAAGACTAAGATTCACAGCGTTTTGGACGTAAAAAATAAACAGAACCCAGAACATCACGCTGCGTTCTAAAACGAAGAAATAGACGCAGGCAATAAGGCTGCCACGTTCAAGTGGGATTGGCAAATCACGTTAGCCGCATGCTCAATAACCGTAGGGCAAAAGTCTCCAGAGAATAGGTGCCTAAATTCAGAAAGATAAGATGGAGGCGAGTAACGTGGCCAGCTCAGAGAGAAGGGGCCAGATGACTTGGATTAGGGAAAATGTTTCAAAGAGGAGAACTGTGGGAACATTATAGCCTAACAAAAAAAATACTAGGTCCCATTTGCACCACAAATCGATCGATGCATTTTTAACGCTAAACGTATTTTAAACATCATTCTGCCTCGTTATCTTCAAACTATGGACTGAAATAATTATAATGATGTTTATCGCTAAACGCATTCAACGATTTGTAGTACAAGCGAACCTAGGCGTTGTAAGATATAAAGTGTACCCACAGCACATGCCGCCGGGCCCCCCGTACCCGGGCGGGTCCCCGCTGCGGGGCCGCGCGTCGGCGCCGCCCGCGTGGTGGTGGTGCCCGGACGCGGCCCCGCGCACGCCGCGCCGCCGTTCGTCGCCCGAGTCGCGCACCAGCCGCGAGCGCGACCGCAGGCATCGACGTAAGGAAAGAGGTACGACTAGAACTCGCCACGATACTTAAACCGATAGTAGCCCATTCCAAAGCGCAGTAGGTTCCTATGGAGAAGAACGAGCAAGAAACTCCACGGACACTCTTTTAAATCAAAATACCATAAAATGTTTTTCGTTGGTAAGCGCACTACTTGAGTACGGCTCGACCGATTGAATGTTTTAAATTGTTTGTAATAGTATCTCATCATAATCAGGTTTTTATGGAAAGAAAAAACCCAACTACGACCAAAACGACAAAATTTTATTTAAATTATTTTGTGTTTTTTTTTTTATGTGCTAATTATACCCGGCGCCCGTTTAGCACGGCAGGATTCTATTTTATTTTTGTTCATGCCTTTGTCCTCTAGAGGGCGCCATATTCATTTATTACTCTCTAGTGGACGATCAAGACGCTTCAAACGATATCACATTCGTCCAATTATGGTAAGTAGTTTAGAAGTTAAGTAAAATTATACATGTGAGAACGATGTAGAAACACGTGTACGCGGCTGTGTTATGGCATTCATTCATTTTTCATTGGTCTAGTGGTCGCAAGTCCGGCTGCTCTGCATGAGGTCCTCTGTTCAATCGCCGAGTAGCAGCCCGGCAAAATCTGGATTTTGTGCCCGGTTAGTGGCAATATGGTCGCCCCCCAGAGACGTAGGACCTAAGTAGGTCATTCACCATCAAGTATATTTAAATGACGCAAAACATTAGTAAGTCATTGCCAATATGTAATCTCGGTAAAGTAAGATTTAAATTAGAAAGATTGCAGAGAGTATCAAACTCACGGCAATCATTCTAATTTAAACTTTATAATAATTAGATATGACTTACTAATTGTTTGAAATTTGACGTAGATATATTGGCTAATCTATTCCGCTTAACTATTCCTAAAGAGTCGTTTAAAAAAAAGCAGGCGCTCGGCGTGGCAACACGTCGTGTTCGGGTTCGCGACAAGTCAATCGTCATCATGAGGATGCCTCGTTGAGAGGTGAAACACGTGTCGATTTCTTAGTTTTTTTTAATGACTCTTTAGGAATAGTTATGCGGAATAGGTTACTAAATATATCTACGTCTATTGTATTTTTTCGGTTTAATTAAAATAAAATCGAATCGTCTGAATGGACTGGCCTGAATATCTATCAAGACATTGCTGCAATGATGAACGCCGAAGAAGTAGGCTACAAAAACTAGATTGAAAAAAAAAAACGAAATCACCCTAGTGCAATACAAGTTAGGGGAGACACTGCTTATCTGTCTGGTCCATGTGCCCCTTCCAGAAATAAAGCCTGGATCCGCCTAGATACTTTTGCGATGCAGGGCTAATGTGGACCACTGGCCATACTTACAGCGGCTCACTGAATATTATTTTTCAACTTACAGATGAACCAAGATACAAGGAGAAATCAAAACCTTCTGCTGCACATTCTGAGCACAGACACAGAAAAAGATGAGAAACCACTTCCAAGATAAAATTCTCGTAACGACAACACAAACAACCCTGTTCGCAATACACGAGAAATTAACGAAAGTTTAGAACTAAGAAAAAATGTATAAGTAATTCAAAAATGGTGCAATGTGCTCTAAAATTGTATTGTAAAGTTTGATTTTTGTAGAGTGTAAAGTGACTTTTGACTGTTGTTGCAAGCTCAATTAAACAAATTAAATGACTTTTGTTGTTTTTCCTTTTTTCCTTCGTTATTTTCTGCTTGGTCCGGAAAATATGCCACACCACCATATTTTATAATAAACATGTATGAGGAACAGGGTGTAAAGTCCACTCATCCTCTATAGAAAAGGGAGGATCCAACGACCCGACGATTTATGTTGGGACGTTGTATATGTACTCGTCGTGCGGTAAACGCTGCCGCTGCTTGCGCGATGCAGGATTTTGCGTAACGTCAGACTAGTTAACTAATCCACCCTAGTTTACTAATCCACCCTGTAAGCCTAGTTGGATAAACGGTATTATACGCTTAACGTCATCGAGAAAGATGTGATGACGTCGTAGTAGCGACAGTACGTTGTCGGCGGTGGCACAAGTGCCGAACCTATACCGCGTCCTATTTAAAAGCGATCATCGCGTGAACACGAGATCAATCGCGTGCATGTCACTTTTTGTTCGGAAAACCGGAAAGCGCCCTCTGTCGACGCGACCTCGTTCATTCCGTATCTTTCACTCGAAGTGAAACGTCTGAACACAAAATGAATCAAAAGTGGGACAGGTGCCTTAGGTTTTCAATAAAATAGGCCACATCCAGCGATAACAACTCTTTTTATATCACGGTCACTAATGGTAATTATAGAGGGCGCTACCAGTGGGCAAAGGCTCAGAACAATAACTAAAGGGCAAAGGAAATAAAGCTGACAACAGGATTTAAAAAAAAAATATAGTATTTATTTGAGTGTATTCTTTACAAAAGTGTAAATTTGTTAGCTTAAAAATTAAGTATAGAACAAGAGCCCACGATCAAAACCATGTTGCATCGTTTTACGGCCAAATCCGTATAAAATCATTGGTATAGTTAGACGATTCTAAGAAGTGAAATCTTGTATCGGTCGTATTACGATAGCAAAACAAGTTTTTGTTTTATTCGACTTATAATAAGTAGATAAACAGGCAGAATTTTTTAATACGGATCGCTATGTCGTCTTCGACAAATATCGTCGTCATAGAAACATGAGTGATGAATTTATACGTACTACAAAAAAATACTGAGAAATAAAACTTGATTGCCGCCAGAAATAAAATCAATTAAATGAAAACTAAAATGATTTGATAGTGACCACTGTTCTTATACCATGAGTTATCATTACCTAGTACATAAATTACTATCGTCTCATGTTAAAGCAGACTTTGAGCGACAAATCCCATAACTTCTGTGCTGCCTCACGGTCATGAGCTCGTTTAGAAGGAGTATCTTCCTCGCAGTTGGTGTAGTAACTACCCGATGTATGCAGTCCGGGCATCTGTTCCTGAACCGCCAGAAATATTGAAGTCTGTGCTCCTTGTTTCGGCGTAAGAAACAACAACTTCACAAGGAATTTTATTATTCTTGGTTCATTCCGAAATATATCAGTGTAAACTGCGCCTGGGTGACAACAGTTTACAATAATATTGTTATTCAACACTTCTTCTGCTAACTTCCGCGTAAAAAGTATATTTGCCAGTTTCGTATTGGAATAAACTCTTCTACGTTCTAAAAACGTCTTCCCCTGTTTATCCAAATTCTCTACTGTTCCAAACATGTGCATGATTGACGTAACGTTTATAATTCGAGCTGTTTCAGGCAAATTTTTCATTACGGGCAACAGTAACATAGTGAGTAAAAATGGACCGAAATGATTAACCTGTGCTTCTATCGGCAAGCAGTCTTCAGTAATAGAGTTGTCGAGAACTCCTGTGCCAGCGTTATTGATAAGGATATCTACTTTTCCCTCACTTTGTATTATGTCTTTTGCGAATGCTAGGATTGTCTTGAAAGATGCTAAGTCCAAATATTTGAAAATGACCTCATATCCCGTCTCTGATTGAATCTCAGTGGCAGCTTTCTCGGCTTTTTTTATATCTCTGCAGGCGAGGATGACTCTGCCAGCTCGCCTGGACAACTCTTTAGCGGTCTCGTAGCCAATGCCGGTGTTAGCACCGGTAACTATGACTACTTTATTTGGTATTCTAATCTGTGATACGAACGACTTGTGCAACCTCCGCTGATTAATAATGAACGCAAGTGCGAAAAGAAGTATAAAACATATTAATGCTTGAAGCATTTTGAGTAAATGACTAAGTAATAAGTAATTCTGTTTTCCCGCGTAGGTGATGCAATAGTATTGCTAATTGGGTTGGAATATCAGAAACCTGTTACATAAGTACTGCATACAATTAAATAATTTCTTATTGTATGAATGTGTATGCCAAGAAAGATTTATCTTAAAAATCTTATAAAAACGTTAAAAGAAAAAAAAATAAGGCGTTGCGTGCGTCGCAGTGTCACTGTCAAAACGTAGACTAAAAATAAATCAATCAAAGTGCGATGTTTGTTCTCATACCCACTCTATACGCATTGCTTTCAATGCGTTTATTGGTAATTTAAATAAAATATACAAATAGACCACGTTAAAAAACCGGTTATATTATTTCTTAATTAAAGATTTGCTTTTTCTCAAAAGTTAAGTACCTAGATATAAAAAAAATATGCTATAAATAATTAAGTATTGGGACCAAAGAACATGCTTGCATGCATGCTTTGGTTCGGTTGGCAAACTACAGACCATTATTTTTATAGTAAGTTTATCTTGGCCCTTGCCGTCATGTTGGTACCATTGCTTGGCGACTGACAGACTTAGTGCTATCAATCGCGTCACGTGACAAGTTAAGCTAAGAGTAGATGTTCGAGAGCGGGAATTTTAAAACTGAACGTGTTTAATTTTCTTACATTTTCACTGTGTTTACTATAAATACCTTGTTTTTAGCCCTTTAACTATGGTTAAACTCTATATTTTAATCGAAAAACAAATAAATTTTTAGGGTGAGGGTTTTAACCAGCCTGGGTAGGTCTGTAAATAATACGCAAAATAAAACGAGTAAACACTTTTGTAATTCTTTTTATATAGAACAAGTTATTAAATGGACATTACAAATTATTTTATATATACCTACATGTGTATAACTAATCAATGTTTTATAATAAAACTTTGTCGTTTTAACAAAAAAAGGACAAAATTATTATTTTATTCAAATCGAGCGAGGCAGTCGATTGGTTGTTATGCTATGTTTTCAGTAATAAAAAAGATATGATTATATATTTGTAACACAGCAATTACAGTTCAGATAAGTAATTTTTTTGTGTTATCCATGGATTAGATTGTAGTTGCTCAGTGCAAAATTAAGTCGAGAGAAAAATAAATAAGTAGCATAATAAACAAAGGCCTGTGACACCCTTTTTTGGCTACAACACTGACGGGTTCTAAGTAAGTAAATATGTTAATCGTATGTATATTTGTAAAAATATATCATTCAGTTTCAGTCTCCAGACGAACAATGTTTCAGTCATTCGGTTGCCCAAAACCGTTCGGGCAAGAAGACCATACAGGACGAGAAATTGACTTTAAACCTATTAACCTCTAATGATTAGAAAAAGTAATTATTATAAATTAAACTTACAGCTAAATAATGAGACGTTTCAAAACAACACATCGATTATTACTGTAGTGCTAAGAAAAAAGGCGTAGACTGTATACCATTTTTTTTTTAAATATTGCGATTATTTTTTGAAACTGCGATTTCTTATGCCAGTTACGCCCCCGTTCCTTAGCACGGCAGAATAGTGTACTAATGTCCTAATCTATGCACAAATAAGGTGTGCCTTTATTCGATTTGAAAGTAAGTAATGGATTTTATGAGGTGTAAATAGGAAAACTGTAACAGATATTTGGAACTCTATTTTTCAGGACATTTTCTTGTGTAATCAAAGAAATGAATGGGAAAATAAGGCCAAAAGATACCAGAGGGTCATTTCTCCACAGACTATATAACTTACATAGTTGTTATTGAGCTGAATAGAATGATAATTATTTAGGAAAATGCATTTTATACTAAAACGATTAACTTGTAAAAGAAACGTCGATATTTATGTTCAAAAACATTTCTTTGCACACTTGCGTGCAGTATGGTCAATTTTACATGAAAACCATCATCCTTTTCATTTTATATTTCGCTAATATTTGTATGAAATATAGTCTCTTACAACATTTAGGTATTAGGTAAGTATATCAGTATGTTTGGTATAGGTAGATAGTGTAGGTACATACTACTTTCAAAAAACTTTAATAAGTATTTAGTAATTGCGCATTTAAAGGCAGTTGCGACAAAAATCAATGTCATTTAGGAATAGACAGATTTTATCTTAAGATGTCTTCAGGTTTTCAGAACTTTCAGTAAGTAATTTAATATGTGTAAATGGAAGTACCTACCTAACATACTTGACAATTTCTCGAGGAATAGGAGGTACACAATAATTGACAATTTAGGTCATAATTATTGGTTTATAGGTCTATAAAAAGTTTAAAAAATTAATTGAATCATCATCATTTCGAATTTAAGCAATGAATTCCAATACCTATTTATTCAAATCGCAGTTAACTAGGTATCCTATTTAGTTTCAAATTATTAGTTGCACATCAACCATTTGTCACATCAAAATATTTTGTTTATGACATTGTGCGGTTTTATCATTTCTAAGGTGTCGAATATCGTGTAATATCGTGGACGTCACGGGATCACGATAAAACAGTAAAATAAAATGTATGGTATAATTTTCATTCTTTCTTTCTAAAATGTATTGAAACGATGCTTTTAAATTTCCGTCCACGATAACGATATAACAACGAGCACGTTCAAATAGGTACATTTTAGCACGATAGTAATGTCATGTTATGTATTTATGTCAGCTCCGACGTACGACTGGAATTTACTCCTGAATACGATTGTCTTTGAATATGCAATAGGCAAAGAGGGTATCGAAATGCATCTCACACCATAAATGTGTTACGCAATTCGATAGTAAAAGTAAATCTATTCTTAAGGATTAAATTCCCAAAACGCACATTTAGGCCCGTATTACAGAACTTCACTCAAGCATTACTTAAAACTAGTTTCAACCAATCAAAAGGTTTTATACGAGTTTTTAAGTGAGATTTGAGTGAGTTTCTGTAATACGGGCCATAGTGTAATAGTTGCTCCAACATTTGACATATCAAAATATTTTGTTTATGTCATCGGTCGCTTTTCTTCAAATCGATGATACAATTATTTTCATTCGTCTAGTTTCAACACCGTATAGTATAAATTCAAATTGACTAAGTAAGCACATCATTAACGTATACCTAGGTCTTAAATATATATAAGTCACAATACACAAGACACTTTATTACATAAGTCAATAACAGTCTGGAAGTGGGTATTTCGTTTATATAGAATTAATAGAGTTTAACATTGTAAAGTCTGTTTTTCTTTACATCTTATATTTGGTAAACAAATACAGTTTATGAAAACATAGATTTTCTCATATACTTGAAATTAAGTATAAAGGTTTTGTTCTTTATTAGAAACACGTACGGTACCCATTAATTACATTAAAAAATTGCTAGGAATTAAACATATGTATAACATCACGCCTGTAATTCTTAAAGGTTTAGGCAGAGGTGTACCAGTTATATATACCGTCCCATTGGGCGGGCCTATTGACATATTTGCTATCAAAAGAACACAGATTCAAACTCCGGGCTGCTATTGAGAAATTCTAGCTGGAAAAACCCTATTACACTGCCCGACCTGGGAATCGAACCCAGGAGCCCATGCTCAGCAGTAGCGGCTTACGACCACTAGACCAAAGAGACATTTTTTGCTGGAATTTTAACCATTTAAACACATTATTTTTCCTATATCCTAATAGTCACCACGCTATGTTTGTTTACCAAATTAACAAGAAAATAAAAATACACTTTAGTAAATATATGGTGTCAATATGTCCTAGCTGGAGCTTTATAGGTTGTAGAGCGTCTATTTTTATAATAGTTATGTACATTCGTCATCACCTTTCACAATAATTGCAGAAACAGTTCTTAATAGTAAAAGGAGAGAAGTAAAGGAACAATAGTTTCATGATACATAGACGAGTATGGTCCAGTTTGCACTGTGTCGTGACGGACGTCAGACAGTCGTGCTGTTCAAAGAGTCGTAGCTTGCTTAAATGGAGCTGTTTATATTAAAGCTACGGTTTCCTAGAAGAGCGGTGGCCGTCATATTATAACAGCCGTCATGAAAATCGGTAATTTTCACCAGTATTTAACATTAAGATGTCATAAAGACGCTTTGTATTCAGACAGCTGGTATTCTGAGACCGTTCACCGCTTGGAAACCAATTTGTGATTATCATCTGCGTAGCTTGCCAGCTATTTGCGGTCGGCTTCAGTCTAACCGGATGCAGTTGAATACCAGTATTTTACTTGGAGCGACTGCCTATCTGACTTCCACATCACAACAGTGTCATTTGTCAATTTACTTTTTTTCTGCGGATATGACCGCCACGTCACGTCACACGAAATCGTCACGACACAGGCAACGGTACCTAAGTAATAAATCTAATATAAATTTTGGGTAACTCGCTAATATTCTGAATTCGGTTTACTTTCTTATTTACACAACAAAACTTATTGTTTACACTTAACGTAGTCGTTAATAAATAGAGTCTGTTTAGATCATGTTCACACAGTGCATTCGATCACTCGGTTTTATCACTTGCGTCCTTTGAGGCGCCCTGCGCGCATCAATAAACCTGGAAATTAAAAAAAAAATGATACAATTAGTTTCATGGTTGTAGGTAGAGTGTGGAAGTCGGTGGTCGCATGTGATGCGGAGGAATGTGGAAAATGCCAGGAGAAAAGTTGAGTATGAATGTGGATATAAGAGTGGGGGAAGATCAAAGAAACGATGGATGGACGGAGTGAAAGGTGATATGGTTAAAAAGGGGGTGAATACCGAGATGACGACTAATAGAGGAGTATGAAAGAAAATACATGTTGCGCCGATCATAAATAAATTGAGATAAGGGCAGGAGAATGATGATGATGATCAATTGATGATGGAGTGATGATAAACCAAAAGAATTTAAGATATCGATCCTCTATCGGGTCTGTAAAGTTTTTAAGTTTTGCCCTTGAATATAGAATTATGAAAAAAATCCAATGAGTTTGACAAATAACAAATCAATCACATAATTCAGTTATAAGACTTTATTCTTTCTTAGTTTTTTCGAAGATATCTGGTAACTACATAGACAAAATAACATGACCGTATGTATTGTCATTGATAACATTGAATATAAATTAACTAAACTAGTACCTAGTCATAAAATAGTAAGCAGTTTGAAGTCATGAATGATTCATTGAAGCTCGACTGACTGGTTTTGAACTCGCATCTATTCCCATTGAATGACGGAATACGATATTGTTTAGTTATTTGTTTATGTAGTCAGGGAAATTGTTTGTAAAGCAAATTGACTATAGTCTGCAGTAAAATGACACTTCTTACTGTCATTTTGTCAATAGACTGCGCGCAAAATCAGTCTCCGCGCGGCTGTTATCGGAACTAATCGTATGCCGCTGACCCGCTGTCTTTTTTTGATATTTTCAATGTACAGAATTTTCACTTCTACAGATTTATTATAAGTATAGATTAACCACACCAGCGCCACCATTCGCGCGCAGACTTATCTTGCGCAGTCTAACATAGATTTTTTTTTAACGAATTGACAGTGAGTTGTGTCATTTTACTGTAGCTTATTAAAAGACCGACTAAACTTAAATTTGTCCGTATAACACAACTGTCATTCTTTGAAATACAATGTAATATAAACATGACCCCTATTTTCACAGGCAGAGGTACACCTAAGGTACACCCACTTTTCGCCATGTTTGTAAGTCCCATGTAATAGGGGGCGAGCCTACTGCCATCATCCGGGCTGCTACTGAGAAATGCTAGATGAAAATCCAATAAAACTTGGCCCGGCCTAAGAATCGAACCCAGCACCTCATGCTTAGCAGTAGCGTTTACCACCACTAGACCAATGAGTCACTCATTGTTTTATATATGTATATGCTATAATACTGCAAATAGACGTAAGTCGTCAACTTGTTACCCTGACTGTATAAGAACCCACAGTTTTGGCCAGTCAGTGCGTTCACCTCAAACAAAAGATAAATGTAGGAGGAAAATAATTTTTGCATTAAATATTTTCGTACGAGTATCTTCCGTTTCAGTAATATTTCCATAAAGAGTGTAGGAGATTTTTTTGTTACTAATGGCTCTTGATTGTCTTAATATTTACATATTTCAGAGAATTGCTTCGACCGCCCCCTTTTTGTAGTAGTCAAAAGCGTGACCGCTAGGGGTTCTGGGCTCAATACCCGGGTAAAGTGTTATTGGGTTTTGCCATGAAGAATATCTCACTAGCAGGCCAGAAGCTGGAGTTGTTCCCGGTTGATATGTTTTTACCTACCTGCTATACCTCTGAAAATACCGGCATTCGCATGTGGCGGCATCTACAACGCCACATGCGAACTACGCATCAAAGACCTGACGTCACACAAATCCTGCATCGCGCAATTAGAGTTTACCGCGCGATCCACATATATATGTCTTCCCGACATCAATCGTTGGGCAGTTGTCCGCCTAAACCAACACCCGTCTGGTCGGAGGATCCTCCCTTTTCAATAGAGGATGAGAGAAATTTACACCCTGTTCCTCATGCCTTTAAACTATGTTATATTAACTGATCTTTATGCAACACTTAAATCAGTCAACTACAGACTACACTACTACAGGATCTGACCCAAGGTAACATTTACTTATCATTAACAATAACTATCTCGTGGCCAGACACGATCTTTTAGAAACACAGCATACATTCAAGGTTGCTCGTGTACTACGTCATAATGTTTTAAAAGAACAATTTAAGATAGCTAATTGGCTGTCTAAAACCTATGCAAATAAATGATTCTTAGCACATTCAGGCCCGCGTGTACCACCGGTGGCCACATGAAGATTTACCCCGTAGGATACCAAATACTAAACAAATCATGAGGTGCCGGTCTGAACATGACGGTCTTATGAGATGAAGTCTAAAAATTAGTTTGTAGTCTCTTAACAAAGAGTTATTTAGAATTAGCCTTGATCAAGTCAATTCGTAATCAGTCAAGGATATTTGATCAGTGATGTTTCTTTATGTTCGTACCTTATTTTTTTGTCTCTGCGTCATGATTGTTATAGATTTCAACATAGACACGTAGTCAATTGGATTTTCCTTCTACTAACTTTACTGAATGCATATATCGTTTCCCCGCCGGGTTATTCCTCTAATCCCCATCAATAGGGATTAGTGAACCAAAAGTTTAGACTGTAATATGACATGACAGAAATATTTTACACTCAGGCTATGAATTCAGCCATTACTTTGATTTGTTTCGATTATAAAAATAATCAATGAGTCCTTACCCCCGTAGGAAATAAAAATTTCGTGATTCTTGTATAATTTGTTGTTTGTTTCTTATTTTTGGATCGATGGATATTTGTGACAAGAGGAGGGGATTGTCAATAGGAATTAGCGGAATAATCCTCCGCGCCGTACTATACGCGCTGTCATTGTGCTTGCCTATTTTGTATTTGGCGGCTAACAGTTGGACGCTATTTTGTTCCACGCATTACAGCTTTTGCTGCCTGTATAGACATATTTATATCTTTGATGTGGCGATTGTTTTAAAAAAAAACAACAGTGATATAGGCTCGTAAAAGTGAGCACGTCTTCCTCATAGTAGCTACTTAGTTTTTTGATAGTGAAAACTCTTGGTTTATCAAAATCACTGGCTTATGTCCCTGTTGTGGATATGGACCAGTATAAAGTTTAAGCAGAATACGATAATCACCTTAACGCCATACGCCATCTCGTAGCCACCCTTGCTCTGCATCTGATTCTGCATGGTGTGTAGCAACGACGACGGGATGTCCACGTCTGTTGAACCTGAAATTATTGTATTTAGACATATTAGTACCTCAACATTCATACACATTGAGTGGCTTATTGGTGACTCGCACGAATTTACCCGAAATAAAGTTAAGAAAAAAGTATTGACTAACTTTACTGGATAAAAATTAAAAATGTTCTAATTGCTTAATACTTATTTCTGGACTAAATTGACTTCGTGCGGATAGCCTCAAGAAAAAATGTAATAATTGTAAGTATTATTAATTTAAAAGTGTCGATTAGCCCATTTCGGGCGAGTAAATTCATGCGAGTCACTAATAAACCTAAGTTTAGGAAAGATATGAGAGTTTAATATTTTTTAAACAAGAACAAAGACTCGTTCATCTAAAAAATCGTATTTATTAAACCTTGACATTTAAAAAATATTACAAGAATTTGTAAAACAATAGAAAAAATGTTTTAACGGATTTTTTGAAAGGTCAAACGTTAAAGTCAAGATTGCAAAATAATTTAATTTTGAAGTGGACCACCAAAGCTTCTCACGAAAAGCTCAGTCAACAGTGTCAACACTTTTATTGGTTCAATGGCAATCCGTTATGGGGATGTAGGAAAGGTAATTTGCAATTAAATGACCCCTATGCCAATGTCAACCATTATCGAGTACCTAATTTGACATTTTTTTTAAATGTATCAAATAAAAATATAAAATGTCAAATGACTCGAGATTTTTTGACATTTGTATAGGAGTCATTTGGTTGTAAATGACCTCTCCAATGGATTGCCGACATATAACCATTAACCCTGTATACACCGTGCGAAGCCAAAATAAAAAAAAGCCCTGTATACTCGTAAGACCATAAGGCGCCATCTGCACGGACGAGAGAATCGTGGCGATACTCACGCTGTGCCTTCAAATTATCGCCGCGATATATCTCCGTGTGGAGACTGATTCATAGAGTTTCTATTTAATTTGTTAGCACGGCAACACTATCACCGCGATTTTCCTGCCCCGTGGAGATGGGTCCTTAGTTTAGAAGAATATTAGTCAAGTACAACCTATTCATTATCAGGAACAATAACCATCACCATAAAGAACAATAAACTATGTGGTCACGAAAATAGTGAAGTATTTCACGTCACAAAATAATGACCAGCAACACGCAACGAAAGTTATGTCAGTTCGCCATATCTAATTAGCGCAGAAGGTCGCACTAGTGGCACGGATTTATGATAACTATTACTTGGTAATGATCGTTTAGTATAACAAAATGGTTCTGAAATGGCAGAGAGTGGACTTGTAAAAGTTCGACCCTAACTTAATCACTTCAGCAGAAACACGTCCAATGCTGGACGTATTAGGCCTACACCAAGTGTCGCTACATCGACCATTCCTGGGCTGTTGTGTACTAAGGTGAGTTTTAACCAAATCAGACTTTTTAACTAATGAAGAAAATCTTTGTTTCAATATTTTAACTATTTATTTATTTACGATGAAGGATCTTGGATAATTTATTTCAAATTATGTACTTAAATCAAATGACATTATCAAAGACCGTCTTTTCTCTTTCGATTAGGCTCATCTAACATTCAGGTTGGATGATTCACTCCGGAAAGTGAAAGAAAGTCATGCTTAGTTCGAAGTTAAAGGGAAATACCGTCTATCCTAAAAACTTTCAAGACAGGCAGTAGGCACATCTACTTGTATGTATATTTTATTCGTACAAGCCTCTGCAAGTCATAACCGTCAAAACAATCTTACGGCTAACATTTCAGTCACACAAACGGCCTTACCCAACACAACATAACAGTTACTGATCTACAAATCACGGCCATTTCGTGAGACACATCTATAGCTGTCAAGACAGAGATAAGTAGCCCCTGACTCATGCAGATGTCCTTGAGGTTATAGATAATAGTGATAGTATGTTGATTGATCGCGATCGCGTTATACGAAACGGGGGACGGTGTGTGACGGCGCCGGGGCCGATTAAGAAGATGGTCCAGTCTTTGCGGTTGTAGGATAAGATTTGGTGTAAAGAATAACAACGTGGTTTTTATCTTGTCTTGTTTTTTGAGATCTTGTCGCAAAGATGCATGTATCATTGTAATGCAGATGTAGAGACTAAGATTATTATTATCTTATTTATGAGGAAAATTAGGTAAAACATCTTATTTAGGTAAAACATATGATTCTGTCTCACGAAATACGAAGTTTCCCGGGTTATCTAGTAATTAATAAAATTATGATTAAAGATGACAAACAGCCGTCAGCTGCTTGACATGAAAACGATATATATATAAATATAGATATAAATATAACTCATAAGAGGAAAGAAAGAAGTAAACGAGGTTAAAAAAATGTAACAGGTTGCTTACACTAGCTAGAATCAACATGTGGGTCATTTGCAGAGGCCTTTAGGCGAACTACAAATAACTACTGAAACCAGGGTTGCTAACCCTACTATATGATATAGTATCTTGCTATATTAGAGGCCTAAATACTATATTGCAAAAACCTATAACTATATTTTCATTTCAATACAAAATGGCGAGACGTACCTAATCTATATACTTATAATAAATCTGTAGAAGTGAAAATTCTGTACATTGAAAATATCAAAAAAATAAATGGCAGGGGGTGTTACTAGACCGACACCGAAACCAAAAATTTGATTAAAAAAATTTTTGTCTGTCTGTCTGTCTGTCTGTTTGTTCAGGCATCACGCAAAAACTACCGGTTCGATTACGATGAAACTTGGTATAATTATTCTTTGATATCCTGGGCACCACACTGGGTACTTTTTATCCCGGAAAAGTATCCTATCCTACGGTTGGGGGGTGTCAAAATTTGTAAGGAAGAATTTTAACGCGCTGTCCGATTAACTCGAAACTCAATATTTATACTTAAACCCAAAAATTAAGAATAACGTGTATCAGGATTTTTCTAAATTCAACCCCTAAGGGGGTAAAATAAGGGATGAAAGTTTGTATGAAAAATCTTATTCCTTGAGGTAATAAACATGAAACTTCGCACGAATAGTTATCTAAATAAATTATAAAGTTTGTAGTTTTTTGTTTTTCTACATTACCCCCTAAAGGGGGGTTGGTGTCAGTGTTTGTATAGGAGAATTTTAACGCGCTGTCCGATTAACTCGAAACTCAATATTTATACTTAAAACCTATGGGGATGTATGGGGTAATTTCCGACACACACGCGGGCGAAGCCGCGGGCAGCAGCTAGTAGTTAATAAGACTCCAAAAAAGTAAAAAATAAAATAATTTTGAAACCTCTACTACCTATATATTATAAAAATAGAATATTTGATATATAAAAAAAGTTGGTTACCCTAACTAAAACTGATATAGAAAGAACAAGATATTCTCAGGTCAGCCAAACACGCGGTGCTACAACCTTCGCGTCGGCCTTCATTAACAGATAATACGTTGCCTTTACTCTAAACACTTGGATTTTAAACGATTATACGAAACTACAGTCAGGCTCAAAAACATGTAAACAAGAACTCATTTGACTGTCTAAAAATTGTGTTCGTTAATACTGTATCAATTAATCTGCCTAGCCTTTTACTAACATATTGTAGTCGGCTTTCAGTCCGCTTAGACTGAAAGCTGACTCCAACATCTCCTAAGACCATTTTCCTGTAGCTACAACGGTTAAGGTAGCTGCCCTTGCTGCCCCATCTCAAAAATCCACCCTGTATACCAGCTGAATACTAGTATTTTACACTAGTTTCTACCCGCGACTTTTTTTTGACAGACCCACCGCGTCGCATCCCATCGCCCGTCGTATTTCGTTTTCGCTTAGCGTTCTTTCTGACTTTTTTTTTCCATTTGCTCGGCTCGTAAGGGTCGTAGCGTGATGTTACATAACCTCTAACCTTCCTCAAGAATTGGGCTATTCAATGCAAAAAGAGTTTTTCAAATCCGAGTGGTAGTTCCATTCGTACAAACAAACAAATTTTACCTCTTTATAATATTAAACAGTATTAGTATTAGTAGAGCGACTGCCGTTCTGACCTGCACAATACAGTTACTGGGTAACACCTTAACCCTAGGTAAGACTGGTTGTAGACTTTTGGGCTTCTGACTACCCGTAGCCACAGTCAAAGATCTACGAATGACAGCCGGGATAATACTGTATCACTGTGTTAGCTATAATTATAAGACTATGTTTAGTGACGTCATTGATATCTACAGTATTATATGGAACTACACTCCGGCCACTGAGAGAATGAGTTCCTGACAACTGTCAGCTGAGTACAAATGAATACTTACGTGTTTTACGAATTTAAACTTTATTATAGTTCTTAATCTTGTCCAACTGACAGATGTCAGAAATGGTTTTCTCGGTGGCCGGAGTATATGACTGTAAACCTATTATATTCTTGTCGACGTATTATAAATCTTTTGAGGCTGACCGTACATACCAGGTAGTTAAATATAATACTCTCACAGTCACCTTGTAAAAAGAAGACGAGTCAAATGTAAAGGTCGCCGGACGACCTCAGAAAAAACTATATTGTGATTGCAAATGTGAAAAAAAATACTGTATACCTAGTCATGTAGGTGCTAGTTTGTTGTAATTGCAATGTTGTGTACTTTACTTAGTCTGTTTTTTTTTTTTTTCGTTTTCGTAACTCGAATTGAAAAGTAGTTTTGAAAGTCTGCTTTTGCTCAAACTCAAAAGGGAAGCTTGAGGAGAAGCAGTTTAAGATCAATCTTTGGTGCTATTCCGAACTTCTTTTGTTAATGCTAATTTAAAATTTAAAATACAGAGTGAGATAAATGTGTTCATCTAGTATACATACCCGTCATACTGAACAAAGTTCTCTATGAAAGCTTCGTGAAGCGAAGCGAAGTGATTCGTGATAATTAATTTTCATAAAAGCGTCGACATTATCTATTTTTATCATCGACATTGCATTAACGCTCCTGCAAACAGGCGCGACGTGACGGTGCGACGCAATTCTGATAGAACAATTTCCATGAAGTTTTCATAGAAATTGTGCTACTAGAGTCACATCGCGCCTATCTGGTGGAGCCTTTATGTATCGACATTGTATTGCTTCTGTTGTTGTAGAGGAAGTTGTTTTTTTAACGACTGTTTCCAAGGATGTTCTTCAGTATTACGGGTAGAATCATACAGGCTGACGATTAAAAGCTCACGCTGACAACCGCGACGCGACACTGGTAGAACAATTTCCGTGAAGTTTTCATACAAATTATTCCACCAGAGTCTCGTCGCTGTGTCGCGTCGGGCCTGTCTTCAGGAGCCTTTAATCTTCAGCCTGTATACCTATGTGTACGTACCTACTCAGACAGATAAAGCCCTTTCACAGTTGCAAATCTTTATCTGAACAAGGAAAGTATTGAGATGATCAGATAAAAATGTTACCTGTACGCAAATGGTGTTATTTATCTGCATTTATCTTTGATCTACTGTAATGTTGTATCCTTAGATAAATGTCATATTTGATAACACAAGTCATCATCGTCCCTTTCGATTTATTCTATAGGCTTTTTACGTATAGCATCTCGTAAACTTAACCGGACTTTCCTGTGGGTGCCTCAATAAATTTAGGGTTTTATGCCCTGGTGGGGACCAGGGCATAAAACTTATAAACTAAGCGACTATACTCTGAGGGCACCCCCGGTGGTGTACGGACCTCGGTTTAGGGCGCCGCTGGGGGATGAGAGCAAGGAACAAGCTGGATCGGATTTAGATTATTTAGGGATGAATTTAAAGCTACAGGCACAGCTGTGCGAGCAGGTTCGAGTAGTGGTCGGGGCGGGTACAGATTCTTAATGGCGCTGAATGTTTTTAGGGCTTGGTTTTTGTTCCAATTTAACACTTGGTAAGACTTTTGGGATTTCTATGAAAATCGTGTAATCTACGAACGGGTGGAACCGATTTTGGGAGGACTTTCATTTGCAGATAGCTGATGTTATAAGGAGTAACTTTGGCTACTTTTATTTAAGATAAATAATAAGTAGGGTCCACGCGGGTGAAGCCGAGGGCAGCAGGAGAGAGAGAGAGGAAGATATTTACTGGGGAGTCTGTTGTGACACTTCTTCTTCCCAGCTAAAGCACTAAGAAGTGGTGACTTTCTTATATAATTTTGACGTTCGAAAAGTGCTGATTCTCAGCCTAGTTTGAATAAATGACTTGATTTTTACAGTATAGACCGTCAGGTTTCCTTCAGCGATGTCCAAGATTAACACATAATAGAGTACAAAAGCACACATGAATCTAAAACGTCACATTGGTACTTGCCCGGATTTGAACCCACAACCTCGTGCATGAGAGGCGAGGCCTGAAATACTGGGCCGTCACGACCTAAAGAAAAAAAACAATATTGAATAACAATGTTGACTTTGAGTATCATGACTTGAATTCTCAAGATCTCACTCGATATAATGACACAACACGTCACGAAGACACGGAAACAAGATGCTTCCAGAAATAAATGGTGTAAAGTGATTCTTGAACTTCAAGGTGAGGCGGACGTCCGCGAATGTGTAAGTATAAGCTTGCAGAATTATCGTCACGATCTCACTCACGCGTATTTATAGAGGATAATTTGTCTCTGCCTTCTGCGCGTTTTTTTCTAGAGTTTTTTGAATGTTTGCAATATGCAGTCATGGTGCTGGGTGAGGCAAGGCTTTAAAATAATGTTTTGCAAATATTCAAACTCAAACTCAAAGAATTTATTTCAATTAAATCAATTACAGACACTTTTGAATTGTCCAGGAGTCGGTCATTCAGAAATATGAAGCTAGTTGCCCATTCCAAAGAGCCAGCAGGATTCGAGAACAGACAAACCCGGACTGCGATCTGTTCGATAATAAATTCGCCAATTTAATACCTAGTTATGTGCCTGCTATTTAGTGAGAATAATAGTATTAAATTGTTGATATTCTTTTATGTGTTACGTTTATACTTATTATATGTAGTATGATTTAAATGTGTGTTCTTAAGCTGTATAAATAAAGCTGTTATACATTCGAAGGTTCCTGAATTCTGGATCGATGAGCAATCAATATAATTATTTAGAGAAAAAAAAATACCTCCACGGTAAATTCGCCACCATTTTGGTTGATGTTCTTGGAAATCGGTGCAATTAAATCGTCTATTACGATTACTTACCTAAGAAGATTGCAAAGTACCTACGTACGAATTTAAACAAAGGTATTACGTAGGTGCCAGTATCTAGAATAGTATCGCATTATCTGTGGTTTCGTTCATGATACTCGGAACTATGACATCCTTGTTGATTTTATGGAATGCATAGGTAGGTAATCAGTAGGTATCTAAGTAGTATAATTATAATACACAACTAGAGTTTTCACGAAGTGAAAAATATCACGAAGATACCTCAAAAAATATATTTTACTATTCAAAACCATGTTACATACAATCATTTTGATTTTCTGCCAGATTGTTTTATTTTTTTAGTGCAATCAAAAGATTTATTGTAAATAGATAATTACTTCATAATTTTGAATACATTACCAGCGTTGTGTCATCGTGCTTCTCTTTCTTTTCTATGCAGTCCGACAGTAACCGCGCTTAAGCTGTTGTCAGCCTCTTAAGCATTCATTCATTACGTCACAATAATTCATATTTAAAGCCGTTAATAATCTTTTAACTAATGGAGTATAAAAAGTTGTAATTATCACTGAACACATGTGACCCACTGTGGCCCAGCGGCAGCGTGGCCAAATGTGTTTACGAAATACGCCTGCAGAAGAAATTAAAAACTAAAATCTCTTGACAATTGAGGTCAGTCTTACAGATATGATTCAAATAAAGTTCTGAATGAATAATACAGGAATGTTTAGTTTGTTTGGCTGGTGTATGTATGAATGTTGGTACATTATGACAGTTGCAGTTGTTAGTAGGTAGGTACTATTGCAGCTCAAAGAAAATGATCAGAGGCCATTCAGGAATTTACATTACCTGCGTTAACGTCGTGGTCGTGGTACCTACGGACCACGCGACGTTAACGCAGGCAATGTAAATTCGAGCGATTTTTTTATTAGAAAACTATCGTATAGCATTTTGGTTTTAATTTTTCTCTTTTTTTTTTCGCTACAAAACTTAATTAACATTCCTACTAGCTTTAGGTATAGGTATTCTAATTATAAATACTTTTAGATAATGGATCAAATTACAAACATAATTTAAGTAATTGTTTAATCAAAATCATAACTTTCGTGGCGTAAATAGATTTAAATCTTTGAATTTATGCCACGAAAATGATGATTTTGATCAAACAATTAAAATATGCTGATTATTGATACATCAAGATCATAATCAAGCTGGTTTTTTGTGGTCACGTTCAAGCTTATACGCAATTATAGAGGATTATATTCCGGGTGCATTCTAATCTGATAACTAATGCAAATTAATTTATGATCGATTGGACTTTGTTTATTGACGTATTTATTGGTCCGAGATAAAAAAAGTAAAGGCTGATTTAAGGCGCTGACAAAAGGCAAATGTTCTAAGGCTTGTCTTAAAAATTAAAATGGCCAAATCTATATGTAAGTACCTAAAGTTTGTGGTAGCGGGAAAAACATATTATGTTAATCTTAAACATATTTCTCAGAACTTGGTTGTTACCAAAATAAGTTTTGAAAAAAAAAAACTTGATGCAAATTATCGGTAACGTAACCTTTTACTTTGAGTTCTAATCCAAAATATCTGAATTAAATATCAACTAACGTTGGTATTTCACATTAATAACAAGAACGTCATAATTGAATGCAGAACTTGGTTGTTTTTTATTATTTTCCATTGCTCAACTCAATATTTGCTTCATATTTTGCAATACATTACAAGCGTTGTGTCATCGCGTTTGTCTTTCTTTTCTATGCAGACCGACTGTGACCACGGTTAAGCTCTTATCAGCGTCTTAAGCCAAGCGCACATTAAATGCTCGTTCACACCGGCGCAACTTGTCGCGCGACGCGACTTTAACAATACAATTTCTAATAAAACTTAACGATTGAACAATTGCCGGTGTCGCGTCGCGCGACAAGTCGCGCCGGTGTGAACGAGCCTTAAAACTGCAACGGGTCTCGCCCCGGGCCGCATTTTCATGCTAAAAAGTGCGGAGTGGCCCTTCTGTAGTGTGCGTTGACTCATAGATAATGTACGAAAGTGATGAATGAGGTTTTTTGCAATGCGTTGCGCTTGCGTTGTGGCGTGCCCTGCCCCAATCTGCATTAGCCTTTACTTAAAACGTTTGAATCCCATGGGTAATACTGGATCGAGTTTTGACGTTGTGTTCCACGCGCGCCTCAAAGAGATGTCAGCACAACTGATGGAGCCCGCTAGGGCCGATGCCTGCCAGAGTCGCGGGTACGTCCGAAAGGGGTACCGTGGCCCCTGGCAACACACAGGCAAGTGAAAGAACACGGATGGGTTTTAGTCAGTAAGAGTCTGACACGCTCCCACTCCCCACAGAGCGGGAGAAGTTACTTGATACCTAATTTCAAACCAAAAAAAAAAACAGGATCGAAGTTTGACAAATAGGCAGCTAATGGATTGGATTGAAAAGCTTTACGTTGGTCAAATTTAGATCCAGTGTCACTGAATTTCACCATTATAGGGCAATTTCTTGCAGGCAATCACTGTAATGACTATTAAACAGATTTCCACTAAACAGGTAGGGAGCTGTTTAGTAGGAAAAAAGGCATCTTGTCCATAAGAAACGAACCGACAAATTCTTAGAAGTTAGTAGGCTCAAGCGAATGCTCAAGCAGTCATAAGGTAAACTATGGACTTGTCGACTTTATGCTTACATTATCCTGCTCGTATTGAACTTAAACTCAAAGCATTTATTTCAAATAAACCAATTACAGACACTTGAATTGTCAAGCGGTCGGTCAGTCAGAAAGATGAAGCTAGTTGCCCATTCCAAAGCGCTACTACGCTTTGAAACGGGCAAACAAATGGGGATAGTTATTTTTTTAAATACCACATAAACTGTTCATCTAGCTTTGCCAACTGTAGTAAACTCTGTTAGTCTGCAGTAGTATAAACATTTTACAAAGTAGTAATCTGTTAATAGCGCAATGTTATCCGCTAGTGTGGTTCAAGGAAGTTCAAATTGCGCTATTTGAGAGCGTACTCTCAAATAGATAGAACCTTTTCGAGTTTATACTCTGAAATTGTGGTACTTAAGTAAACCTAAACAGTTTTGATGTGGCAAACTTACTGGCAGCTACCTACCTAGTTCGGGTTCTAAAACATAACAGCACGCCTTGTTTTCCTGAAGGGTTGGGCAGAGGTGGACCTATAGTACACCCATATTTCGCAATTTATGTTTAAGTCCCATCACAGATCATATAATACTACGTCCCATGTAATACCTCTAAGTATTGCCATCAAACGGCCACAAATCCATACTCCGGGCAGCTACTGAGAAATTTCAGATAGAAAAATCCAATAACACTTTGCTTGACCTGGGAATCGAACTCAGGACCTCATGCTCAGCCGTAGAGCTTGCAATCACTAGACCAACGAAGCCGTCATATACCATTTAGGTACCTACCTAATTCGACTAAATACTGTACTGCTGAACAAATTTTGTTACAGAGATACCTAGGTACCTAAGTTCCGCAAGAGGTTAGTGGGTAATATTGTTGTGGTCGCCAGACTTGGCAAATGGACTGATCACATTTTATTTTGTCAACAAAACAAAGTCTTCATTTAAATCTGGAACATCACTAATTTGTTGAACCCCATTAACTGCCTTGTTCAGACGGGAACAGTTTGCGACAGTCGCGAACGGCTGTGCTCTGTTCAGACTGCAGACTTCGGACGGGACGTTAGAATCGGGATGAGTCACTGGCTCGCTTGCCGACCGACACGGCCGCCGAACTCGGCTGTTTATTTTAAACTCGACTACAGGGCTGCCTTCTTGTAAACATGTGCGAAATAATAATATTGTTTTCAAGGATAAATGAGGACATGAATAATGTATTCATAAGCAAGTGAATAAATACTTAATTTACATGTTATTTTAATGATTTGAAGTCAAACATACGTTAATACCTACCTACATTTGCAAATATTTGCATTATTTAATTAAATATCGCTTAGTCACCAATATTTTTGCATTCAACTTTAAATTTAAAGTTTGCACCTATTAACATTTGCGTCATCTATCTACTACACAAGAATAAATTTTGTATTAGTAAAAGATATTCCGTTAGTCAAATTAATCAGCCATATTTTTTTGTAATAATTAATTTATGCAGAGACATCGAAAATAAATTGCCTGTTTAAACAGGTGTTCTTATAAACTGATTTACAAAAATTAAAATTAAGCAATCATAATAAATATCAAAGATTGATGTGAAATCTGTGGTTAACATCCTTAGCTAGCAGTTACAAATAAATAATATGCGTACAAACAGTCTCGGTTGTTCTAAATTTAAAATGCAACGACATTCCGCCGCGTTTCTGTTTGTATGACGCTTCAATGCTCGTTAAAATAATTTTCTTTGTCTATGAATCCATCCTCTTGCTATCGATTACTATTCAAGCTTATGTAGGCATTGTTTTTTGACTACATTTACGGTGATGATATAATCAAAGAATTAATTTGATGACTTCTACAGTGTCTTACATTGTAATGTAATTAATTCCGTACAAGTTAGAGTTACATGTTATTGTGTTAGTATTCAACGTTAAAGTTCACCGCATAAGCATAGACACGTAACGAGCACATTAGTATGAATGAAGTATATTTACTTATCTATATTTATGTTTACTTTCGGGGTCAATAGAACTTTAAGAACGATATCACTAGGTAGGTACATAAGTAGTCTGGGCAGTTTTACCTACATCTATCTATACCGACCTTACTTGCGTTTATTAATGTTAGGTATAATGACCGCATGACATGACTGAGTTTGTGTCATACATTCTTAGACATTTATATTGTGTATCGTTTTATAATGGCTCATTACTAAGTTAACTTACTGTTTGTTGAATTCTTGAGGGATGACAATATTGCAATTAATAGCTGCTCTGTGAATAGGTAAATAAGCCTATGAACTATAAGGGAATATTCTTTTGTGGCGGCATTATTCTGAACTTAATTGAAATATTAGTATTGCCAAGTTATTGTAATATAGAGCAGCGAAAGCGTAAACGAGAAAGCAATAGTCTGCGGCTTTTGCTTCTTTAATGAGAAAAATTTAATACCTAGGTAAGTATCAATCTATTAAGACGTTATGAACGTGAGAATGGATTTTAAAATTACTCAATGTTTTTCTACTGTCTAGTGTCTACTAATCAACTTTCTTTGGT
Source organism: Eupsilia transversa (assembly GCA_914767815.1). Lineage (NCBI taxonomy): Eukaryota > Metazoa > Arthropoda > Insecta > Lepidoptera > Noctuidae > Eupsilia > Eupsilia transversa. The sequence continues at coordinate 4,514,736 of OU611893.1, read as the reverse complement.
TAATTAGTCGGGATTTGATTTCTAATTCGGAAACAAGTTTTGAAATCATTTACAAATGAAATGAAAAAAGACAACATTTTAGAAATTTTGATGTACTTAAAACAAATAAAAAAGGCATCATTTTAGAAATTTTGAAGTAAAACAAATAAAAAAGGCATCATTTTAGAAATTTCGATGTAAAACAAATAAGAAACATTACACAATACTTACTAATATGGCTCTAACAAACCGGAACTGTTTAAAATTCAATGAAACAGATTTGATCTGCAATAGTTTGGTCTAATTGACGATTATGACCATTCACTGGCAGGCGACTGCAAACACCGACGTTCACTATCCAAGTTTAAAAACTCGTTTATTATTTGAACAGAATTAACTTTTAGTAGTCAAATCAAGTCTATTTTAGTACCTATTCCATAAAATATTACCCAATTATTCAATAAAAAAACGAATAAAATATACTAGAAATATGTCTATTAAACGTACACACGGCTACACATCAAGCTATACATTTCCAGTATAAGCTGACCTCGCATTGTACGGAAATCCTATATAATGCGAGATCAGCATTAACTGGAAATGTATAGCTTGATGTGTAGCCGTGTGTACGTTTAATAGACATATTTCTAGTATATTTTATTCGTTTTTTTATTGAATAATTGGGTAATATTTTATAAATTAAAATATTTGATATATTTTAATTTATCTCCAATAAAAATTGATCCTTTATTTATTGAAGCGGCATTTAATATATCTAAAGTCAGATCGCTAGATGAAATCAGATTCGATACAAATATCAGGTACCTACCTGATTTAGCCTTAAACAGGATTGAAGAGGGCTATAACTGGTCCAGACAACTCTAGTATTAGCTCCGACTACTAAAGTACTAAATTATATCTAATGCTAGTGACTAGCAAGGAATGTCGCAGATGCAAGCAGTGAAGTATGGGAAAAGGAAATCATTTTAATTGCTGCTGTATCTGGCATTAAGCTTTTTTGCAATTAGAAGTAAGTACTGTCTGACTTGAGACAAAAAAGTTACAGAGATAATTGATTTGTGCATTAGGTACATATACTTGTCGATATTTGAATGATATTTCCGATATATTTTTTGCTTGCAATAAAATTTTAAACAAAAACACTAAGTTACTGCACTAACTACTAAACAACATGCTAAGTTTCAATTATAATTAATCTAAAAGCCTTACTAATAAATCAGGTTACAAAATATCTACTAATACACCAAAAGATACAAAACTTTTATATACAACCCTAAGTAAAACAAGTCTTATCAAAATGCTCCGAGGGCTGACAAAATGTCACATTGACAAGACAGTTCGTTAGCTACAAACATTTTACATTGACTGCACAAAACGCACTATGACGGTCGACAGGCCATTCCTTTTAAAAGTCCGATAGTTATCTCTACTGGTGCAGAATAGCGTTCCTTAATAGGAACACAGAGTCTCCGGTCTATCCGTAACCAAATTAGGAGCTTACTCGTCCGGTGGAATACAAATGCGATCATTTTTTTATGTAACGTTCGTACTATATGCGTGTGGACACGTCTTAGTCGTTAAATCAATTATGTAAGGCTCAGTTTTGTAATCCTTACGTATCCTGACATGTTCGTTTTTACGATTGTCGGTAAAGGAAAGTGTCTGGTCTGCTTAGGTTTAGTTAGGTGATATTTGTTTTAAGCGATTACAAGTAAGTTGGTTTAAGATTCTGCTAGGTTTGTTGTATTACTGTTTGCTACCTACATTAGCAGTAGTTGTGAGAGTTTGTATTTTCTAATGAAACTTTGTTAGATCATAAATAAGTATATGAATTTGCCCTTTCACCGTCTTTAGTTTATCTTGACTCTGACTGACATTGGCACCATTGAAAGTACAGTTATGAACATTGAGTTATTAGTTATTACCTTCGTTTTCTCATTTCAAAGGTGATGAGACTCGTACGACATAATGAGTTTTCAATGCCATTTAAATAAATAAGTTCATAAGTCTAGAGAGGTAAATGAAGCTAAATTAATTGTTTGTTATCAAGAGAAAACATTATTTTCTAGTCTAAGTCCAGACTAATTTACTACATAGCATTAGCATCACCATCAATGTGAAAAGTTCTAAAGCTATTCGATTCATATAGGTATCTACTAGCTACAGTATGCTTCGGTCGTTCACCTTGCCTTTCGGGAAGGTTACGATAGTAATCGATTGACTGACGGCCCGTTATCGAGCCATCGATCGTGAGGATTACGATGATCGCCCTCGAGTACCTATTCGAGATAGATAAGAGATTGTGCAGACTCGTTTAGCCAATTATAAAAAAGAAAATGTACTACGTTTTTTCCAAAAAGTTTACTAGAATAATTCTTTGGTTAAATCTGGTAGGAGAGGCCGTGTTTTGGTCTCTATTTCAGCTGAATCTGTTGGTAACGCTCAAGGTTATTAATACCAACAATCGTATAAAAAGTTATACAATATGATTAACATTGCCTTATTTACCAGTAGCGTTACCAAGAATTGTACATTCAATAGAACATAGTGAGTGACTCAGTTAGTTATGAGGAATGTGATCAAGTCTCTCTCTCTAACAAAAACATTACAAAGATGAGTTTTTGCGATGTTTTTTACCTACTATGTTTGTAACTTTGTATCAATCAAACATAATTCCATACATGTCGTTCTTTTATTGGAGCATTTTGATTACTTCCGATTTTCCTTATTTGTGTTCTGAATCAACCGATTAACATAACTACAGTCTAAAGTGTTTACCTACATCTTTCAGTACAATCATGTAACAAGTAGTACGCCAGTAGGCAAGAAAGCTACAAATCACCAACTCACCTATGTGTCCTGTGTGTTGGAAGTTGGTCGGCGCACCGATCATGGATCTGTCTATTCTCCGCCGCGTGCGCTGCGCCTGCGCGGCGGGCTGGTAGCAGCACGCGAACCATTGCAGCCAAATTTCACCGCCAGTGCTAGCCATTACTATTCTTTAACGTCCACTTCACACGCGAGTCCTACTTAACCGTCACTGCCGCTTGAACGCAGCACGGAATTCGAATTCGGAACTTGTAGTGATGCACACTTGCGATCGTACGGTCGATACTCGAGCCACTGATATTCTCGTACAACTTGAGGATTAACGCTTCACTTGACGTCACTAGTCTTCAGATGAGTGCTGCGGAGATAACGTTGATCGCATGATTCCCCGATAGCATCTGAAAGTAAAACGTGGCTTGTCAATGATAAATGATAACACAAACGAGTATTTACTCTTCCTTAATGAAAGGAAAACATATTTTAAAATATTTTTTTGTAACCTTAACGATGTTAGACATCATTGAGATAATAATGTGAACGATTAAATATGACCCCTAATTAAATTAATGACTTTAGGCGCAGCTAATTCGTCGTAATGAATAGCTGTTAACGAACGTGTTTTTCACAGTCATGCTTATTATTATGATTTAAAGTTTTGGATAAGTAATTGTTAGATTTATTTAAATAACAAATACGCGTTAAAAGCTGCTGGCTGCGTCTCGAACGAAAGTTTAGGTGCACAAAGCAGGCCCAAGTTTAGGTGAAGATTTTACTTAGGAGCAAACGCTCCTGAAGCAGTTCGTAAATCTTGGTAAAGGTGGATTTTTATGCCACATTTAAAATTAAGGAGTCGTTCCGCTAAGACAGTTACTAATGACACAAATCGGGCACAAAAATAAGCAAAGATCAAAATTCGTTCATCGATACAGTTTCCTAAAATCTACCAACTTTTAACGATTCGAGAGCAATCCTGCGTCCTTTTTAGCAATTTTTATGCCTTTGCTGCACCATATTTCTGTACCCAACTAGCGTAAGGTTCCATTTACATCCCAGAACGTTATGGAAACTGGTAAAAAGTCGTAAAATGTTATCTTGGTGTTGTGAGTTAGATAAACCTGTTTCGGTCCCAGCGAAGTTTAAGCGATACGATGCAACGAGTAATATTAACATAGATGTAATACAAAGATGCTCGCCAGGTGTGAGGAAGACGTTAAGTAAGGTTTTGGGTCAGGTATAACTTAAGTTGACTATAAATAAGTTTGAAAATATTTCCAGGAGTTCAAATGTCGCTAGGATTGATTTTACCTTTTGTATTCTAGTATGATTCGGCTTTTACTAGTTTCTACTGTATTTGTAGGTGATAAATTCTTCTAAGGAAGCCTATAGCCGTATTAGGACTTGCCTAATGTTGTTCTGCACCCATTAAAAATCACAAAACCAGGGCACACTCGTCTCAGCAAATAAGATATGATGCAAAGTCTTCTGCCAGATTTGCCAGATTCAAATTTTTTCGCTCACACATCCTGTACATTTCAGATCATAAATCCGGCTACATTCTCCATACAAGCGATCTTAATCCCACGTGAACATCACTATCTTAGATCTAAGTATCATCGGATGTTATCGTGTTAACACAACTGCACGCCTTCACTCCTTATCCTGGTGTTAGGAACACGCTAGAGGAACAGATAAGGTGCTGACAAAACGTCAGATAGTTTATCTATGCGGCCATTATATATGCTTTGAATAGGGGTGATTTGTTTTAAGAAAGGGATGGTGGTTTCTGCTTTTTTTTTAAGCGGGTGCGTCACAAAAATGAACATCAGTCATCTAACTTATTCTTTTTAACCCCGACGGAAAAAGAGGGGTGTTATAAGTTTCACGTATATACCTACGTATCTGTGTATCTGTCTGTTCCCTCGTAGCTCCCAAACGGCTGAACCGATTTTTATTATAATTTTTTTGTATGAAAGGTGTCTTGATCGAGAGTGTTCTTAGCTACACTTCAAGAAAATTGGTTCAAAACTTCAAAAATTGGTGGAAAACTTCAGTCGTTTGAAGATTAGGTATCAGCTCTTTTCTAGTTGATGATTGGATGTGCACATCTTCCTACAGGTCTGACCGATTCGAAATTTAGTATTCTGTTACTTCAATGATACTAGAAGAACATAGTAACCTTGAACCGATACTGCAGCATCACCTGGGATTGTTTTTATTCGTTATTTCTCCTGACAAAAGGTTAATTCGTTTATATTTGTATGTATCTGTTTATTAGTATTTATTCTTGTATTTTATTGTTATTTTCGAGTTATGTATCCCTTATGTTGCACCTGCCATGGTTGGTTTCAGGGCAGTAAATGCAGGCATTTCAAGTCCACCTTTGTACAGTATTTTTTTTGCTTGTGCATAATAAATATACCTATAGAAATGATACGAAGAACTACTTTATTGTTATTAGAGAAATCTAGCATCATCAAGGTGTATTTACTTACCTAATTGATGTTCTGAGATTTTCAATATGCTATGGGTTCTAAATTTTTTCTGACCATTTTAAATGCTCTTGTATTAATTAAATTGATTTTCATGTATTCAAACTGTCTTTTGTTTTGCATGCGCACAAGCGCGCTGCTGTGAAACGCCAGCTGTTATTTTACTGGAGAGATGGAGAGAGTTTTAAGAGTTTCGCTTTCAGGAGACATTGTTTTAAGTAGCATGAACGACATGTGTGGAGAGATTTATTTTTATCTGAGCTGTCAGCGGCTGCGCATGAGTTGATCATCTACGTTAGTAACTATCTACGTTACTAAGGCACATTACTAGTTCTGTATTCTACGAATTATTAAGTTTCTCATAAGATAAGTATGTGACCATTGTCTGCTATCAATGTAGGGAAGTATTATTAATAACAATAGAGAAAACTCATACAAAGCACTGTTCCAAGTCTGATTACCTAGAGAGACCTAGGTTTAGCTAAACTTTGACATCGAAAACATAAATAATAACAGGTTTCTAAGTAGGTAATATTTTCAAGGCAATCAAAGTTCTGTAGTCTAGATTGGCACACTGTCATAATATAAGTAACTCTAATGTTTTCAATAATAAAATTGATAAATGATATTTGTTTCTGTAAAAACTTTTACACGTCTTAAAATTATGTTTTAAAACTAGATGAGTTCAGTTTTTCGGTGTTTCCTACTATCTGACTACTCCGACAAAAATATCGAAACAAACTTAGAGGTCACAGTCTCTTTAAAATTCCAGACATAATCTTGGTCAGGCCATAATGACGACCATGCATGCAGATTAGTGAATAAGATGATCTTTTGAGGAAAGAACCACAACCATAATATTTGAGTGGATAATGGTTTGACGATTCGAGTGGGGTCTGTGTTTTTGACGGTAAATAGCAATAGGCTCACTCCCCTTAAAGCTGGCAAAATGTACCTACACAGATTTCGCCAGCTTTTAAGTATACTTATTATAATATATATTAGGTAGTTAGCATTAGAAATAATAAGTAGGTAGGTATAATTTATGCCATATCAATTAAAGTTTATTTCCATGGAAACTTTTCCACGTGTTTATGGCTTTATGTTAAAAACAACATGGTACAAGTTTACAACACTATAAGAACTCTATGGCTATTTTTACTTGCTGAGAAACGGTGTTAAGCGTATTCGGCACACTGGCCCCAATATGATACCTTAGTAACAAACTTTTCGTGAACACATTGTAATAACGTAAAAAGAGAAAGGATTGATTTATTGTCATGTTTATAATCTAGCGCCATCTTGTATAGAGAATCTTTCGGGCCTTATTCCGTATTCTAAATTCAAATAATGTTCAACGATAAAAGAGGATTGTCGGTGAAGTTTCGCTTAGAGTGCGTTTCATCAAATAGTTCCCATGCCATAATGTTGGCTCCACTGTAGTAGGACGAACACGAATACGCTAGGCGCTACCTAATAGGTCCGTTGATAAAATTTAACAGTAGAGCCAACGTTACAGCAAAGGAACTATTTGATGAAATGCTCTCTACAAATGTGGTTTTTGTATGTAAAAAAAAATGTTTGTGGTTATGGTTTTGGCTATGGTTATTGGATTTAAGGAATGTTCAAACTATTGCAAAGATATATATAAGGTGCTATAAAAATATCTGCCACGGCTTTAATGAGAGGTAGTATTGTGTTTAAAGATAACAATAGTGAAGAAATTTCGTACCCCGGCACAGTTAAATCAATTTGAGAAAATAAAGTAGTTAAATAAACATTGACTCTACTCTGCATAACGTGGTTCACAAATTACGCGCGAAGTGCACTTCGTCAATGAAAACAACTGCTATCTCTTTCCATCTGTTCTGTGAACGAAAACTGAAATCAGCTGACTAGTTCGTCACTTGCAAATTTATACGTACAATTTTTTGTATGAATAAAAATATGTCACATGATCAATAATTTATCTTTACTATTGTAATCTATAAACACAATACTATCTCCCATTGCAGCCGTGGCAGATATTTTTATAGCACCTTATATATGCTTGCTTATGCACGTGAATCAACACGTAAGATTATAGTCGACTAGTTGAGTACAAGTACCTCTAGTGTTGTGTTCATAGTGTCAAAAAGTTTTTGCTTCTGTTTCACATAAGTAGTACGTTTAAAATACTTGTATTATTTTTGTCTTATCTATGGACCTAAGGGAGTGGACCCACCGGGAATACACCGAAGATTCAATTAGGTACCTATAACGTCTGTGTAGCTTTATCTGTTTGATAACTTAATAAGATTTGTAAAACATTGTTTTTCTAATTAAATAACTAGCTGCGCCCCCCGGTTAGACCCGCGTAAGTCTCGATCCCGTGGGAATAACGGGATAAAAAGTATGCTATGTCCAAATTTCATCCAAATCCGTGCAGCCGCTTATTATAATATAGAATTGGGAAGTTAGGATAATGTTAAAAAAAAACCCTTCGTTGCACACTGCATAGAGCAGTCATATTTAATTGATCACTTCCATTGAAAAAGCTTTTATTTAATTTGTATGTTATATTTTTAAGAAAAAGGAGAGAGAGCGTGATTTACTTAAATATATAAAAATAAAAAACCGTTTTGTACTTTATTTTTCCTTTCCATTTTCACTAGGTATCACCGAAAAACCAAATTTTCTTTTAGTACCGTAGCTATTAGAACCTTTTTAATATCTTATTGTTATCGGCAGCCAGTGAAAGTTATCGGATCACTGGACCATCACTCAGTGATAGGGAAAGTACTCCGATTGTCCAGCGTTGTAGGAGGCCGATTAAGTTACCTTGTGTCATTGTATCCAAACCCCCCTCCCTATCCAAATGTCCTTGCTTTGGTATTGTTCGTCGAGTCGCTGAGCTCCCTCCACGATTACTGACAAATGCTTGCACTTACTGGACAGGTCCATTCAAATCTGTGTGGTTATTTCCTCAAAAGACCATACATGGTCCTCATTATGGCCTGACCAACATTATGTCTGGACTTTAAAAGAGTCTGCGACCTCTGAGTTTGTTTCGGCCTTTCTTCTCAGAGAAGTCAGATAGGAAACGCCGACCTCATCTAGCTTATTTTTTTAATATGACGTGTAAAAGTGATTTTGGTATCCTATTTGCAGAATAAACGATTTCATTTCATTTGTAGGTACGGTAATAAATCTTTATATTTATTGTGTTCCATTTCTATAGTAGGTACATTATCTCCATACTTCGGTCGGCTTCCAGTTTAACCGGAAGCTGAATACCAGTATTTTACATGGATCGACTGCCTATCTGACGACTATACGATACCCCTTGGCAAGACTGGTTTTCAAACTTTCGGGCCAACGGCTTCACGTGCTTTCCGAGGCGCGGAGGAGTCTCCATATGTAAAGATGGTCACCCCATCCACGGATCAACCCCGGGAAGCGTAGCTTAACCTGATGGATCGACACGTGTGGCTGTTATTACTTAGCCACGAGCTCCTCGTCCAATTTTTTCCCAAAAAGAGGTTTTATGTGAATCTTATCATAGTGTTTCAAAAGAAAAGAGGCACTTAATCGCAGTTTCGCTTATTGCATATTTTTACATGTGATCGTATCTTCTTGTTTATAAACTGCAAACTGCATGCACACAAAGTGCAGGATGTTAGTGATTTTCTTTCTTTTGCAGTTTTGTTAAATGCGTGTCTTACACATTCATTAAGCATTTCAATAATGTGTTATTTTTTATTTTGAATGAGACAGTAAAAAGATTGAACTTTGAATGCAAATAAAAACGCGACTCAAGTAAAACATTTTTTATGAAAACTTCATGGGAATTGTTCTACCAGAATTGCGTCGCACCGTCGCGTGGCGCCGGTCTGTGGGAGCCTTTAAGCTAATAGGTACCTCATAAAACTAAGAGGTAACTAACAACAAACAATAGGCAGGTTAGGTATGTTCTAGTCTGAACAACAACATTACAATTATTATCCACACGTGTGCACACAGATCGGTTATCCAATAATTACCTAATTGTCGCTGGCACACAAATTTGTTCGTCGCTAAGCGCTTCATTTAGTTATAGTACACTACTACACTAGGTAACGGCGGTGTTGGTATTTGTCCAGTGGACAATTGAAGACTTCATTTCAAAAACCACCTTTGTCAAAAATGGCATGTTAAGGCTCGTACACTCTGGCGCGACTTGTCGCGCGACGCGACACCGGCAATTGTTCAATCGTGAAGTTTTAGTAGAAATTGTATTGTTAAAGTCGCGTCGCGCGACAAGTCGCGCCAGTGTGAACGAGCCTTTATTCGTAAGCTTTCTGTTTATATTTTATATTTCTTTAAAAACAAGTTTAGTCATGAGATATTTGATTGTATTCTGTATTTGATTTATTCATTGTACCGATTCTTCAACAACAACTATTGTCAACGAGGTTTCGGCAAAAAGCAGATACCTACGTCAGTAAATAAATAATAAATATTTCAAAAAGTCCGAAACATGTAGGTAGGTAAAATGATAGGTAATACCTATTGTGATAGTTCAAATCATCAAGTTTATTAAAAAAATATTAGTTTCGGCGATAATTTTCATCAATTTCCTAAATATCTTTAAAATTATTTATTTCAAAATTATAAAAAAAAAAAAACTCACAACAAGCCCTTTCATTTGATATCTCACACCCGCACAACAGAGTTGGCAAAACTTTTTTTATTTCGGATTTGCCCCCCAAAAGGAATCCTAGTTATTTATTCAAAATTAATTTATTTACGTATTACGTCCGCGTTTGGGTTCCAAAAATTTATATGTGTAACTTTCAATTAAATTAGCCCAGTAAATTAGGAGCAAATTGGCTGTGACAGACGGTCTGACAGACAGACAGACAGACAGCCAGCCATACACACGAGTGATTTTATAAGGGTTCCGTTTTTTTCATTCGGACGTACGGAACTCTAAAAAGCTATTATTTGCAAGATTGAGGGGGATTGGCGACGGCGGGCGAACAATGCAATAGCGAGGGTGAATAATTTTGTGACTTGCGCTGTGCGTCGTTTTCTTATATTTTATTGAAGAGAATCTTATCTTCCTAGCCTATCTTCTATCTTTTGAGAAAACTGAAATGGCTTGGAAAATCTCTAGGGGACTGCTTTTAATGGATCACTACACACTACACTACAGCGTACATACAATAATAGAAGAAAATTGTATTCAGCAGTGGCCATTAAAACAAGGTTAGAATCTCATTAAGGCTCCCGCAGACAGGCGCGAAGCGACACCGGTAGAACAATTCCTGTAAAGGTTTTCATAGAAATTGTTCTAATAGAGTCGCCTCGCGCCTGTCCGCGGGAGCCTTTACACAAATACCTAATTTAAGACAGTTTTCTGTACCACCTTATAGACACTGAAAAATATGTTGCCCTAATAAAGTTAATACCACATGGTAGAAAATAAGAAAAAAACTAAGCAAACAACAAATCGTAATTGAAACGAAATATTATTAAAAAACTTTGGCTTAGTTGGCAGAGTTGCAGCATTTAACGGTACTTAGAAGCATTTTCCCGAGGGGCCGTGGTTATTGGTAGCCTATTTTCGTAGCAACAGGCCTACGGAAATCGATGTAGTTGACCAGTCGAGTAAAACTACGTCCAAAGTCGTCGTCACGCCCGAGCGACCTGTCGCGACCCTATTCCGATTGGTCTTGTTTTAATCGATAAACGCTTTCGATTCTACGCCTTTTAACGATTTTAACGGTTCTCCGCGATCCGATTAGAGAGACGTTGTTTTTAGCTACCTACTTTGTTTCTTTTTGTTTACATTTTAAAACAGGTTTTGGGCTTATATTCAGCCAACTTTTTTTATTAATGAAAAGAGTTGAATATTTATAGCCAATAACCTGGCCGACAGATTAGTAAAGTTTGCATCAAAATCCGTTCAACCGTTTTCACGTGATGCGCGAACCAATAAACAGACAAACAGATAAACAGGTTTTGGGCAACCAGCCTACTTTTTTTATTAATGTTGTAAAACTACCCAAATCTGTCAAATTTCTTTAGTAGATTTTAAACTTTATCGCTAAAGCATTAGGTTCAAGTTTGATTGGGAAAGTTTGACAGTTTTGGGTAGCTTGATGTGCTGGCCACTGTACAACGAGCAAAGTTTTAAGACAAACTTTTTGCGAATTATAATAAGTATTTGCTGATACAGATCTGTGAATTTAGTGCAGTTTTAAATACCAGTCAGTTGCCATAACAAGGAAAAAAAAAACTTTAGTCATTTAGTACATTATTATGTAAATACTTAAAACATGGCTGCAGCCGCTGTATGTAGCTATTTTGGTGAGAAGTTCAGCAGTTAAGCCTCGAGCAGACTGGGGCGACGCGCCACCGGTAATTGTTCTATCGTGAAGTTTTCTTAGAAATTATTTTGTTTGAGTCGCGTCGCGCCGTCTGCACGTCTTTAGAATGTTGGAAATACCTTCTTATTACATCTATATATTTTAAGTATTCCTGTGTTAAGACATTTCAACAACCTTCAAAAGAGAAATCTCACGGACCGTATCTTTTTACACATTATTGTGCAGAACTAAGGGCTATTTATTTAGCAATAAATATTATATAAAGAACTATGTAGGTAGCTATTGAACACAATATTATATTTGTCTTGTCTGTGGTCTATTATCGCATTATTTATTGTCGCGTCGTTATCTAACAGTTTCTACCACTGACCTCGGCCAATGGCAACACGACAGTGATAAGGTCCTGGACCTTTTTGAAAATAGAATCCTTGAGTTGGACGCCATTCAGGGAATCTACGTTGAGTTAAAATTTAGCTTTATTTCAAACTAGCTGTGCCCGCGTGATATCTTTACAAATTATATCACTATAGCATTCTAGTGATAATAAAGAAACAAATCTTCGCTCTGTATAATATTAGTGTAGATGGAAATTTTGATTTTTTGACTTCCTCGTTGGTCACGTGGTCGCAAGCACTACTGCTGAGCTTGAGGTCCTGAGTTCGATTCCTGGGTCGGGCAAAGTGTGATTGGATGTTTCCATCTGGAATTTCTCAGTAGCAGTACGGAGTCTGGATATGTGTTCGGTTAATGGCAATAGGCTCGCCCCCCATTACATGGGACTTAAACATAACTGGCAAAATGTGGGTGTACACCTCTCCTCTGCCCAACCCTTCGGGGAATACAGGGGTGATGTTATGTTATGTGTATAGAAATTGTCGGTGTAAAAGTTTGCCTTTTATAAATCGTAACTAAGTATCGTACATCTATTGACACGACTCACGACAGTTTTGATAGATTTTTTTAATGCATAATTCGATTATTATTATATTACCTACCCATCGATCAACGTTAGAAAGAACACCCACCTTGGGTCAAAACTACAATTATATCTACAAGTAGATCCATGATAAATTAAAAATTGCAATTCTCATAGGCATAACGGCAAATTACTAGACCATTGCTTACGGCACCATAATAACCAGTTCCCGTCCTTTAACTGTAAAACTTAATTAAAGCAAGGAATCTAAAGTTTCCATTCTTAAAGAAAATTGATATAAAGGGCGAAGTTATTCTTGATTGTCACACCGTTTTCTTATAGAACAAAGAATAAGTGACCTTAAAAGTAAATAATGTAAAGTTTATAACTGTTTGGAGCAAAAAACTAAAGTGTGAGGCGAGGTGAACCACCTGTGCTTAGTGCGTCTTCGCTGAGTCATCACATCGGGTCATTGTCGGGGGTGCTCGGGATATTTCGGCTTTTACTGGTAAGCCAAACTTTCGTACATGGCTTCATTTGTTTTACAAAGTGGCAAGGTGTGTGTTATCACTTCGGGTCATTGTCGGGGATGCTCGGGATATTTCGCCTTTTACAGGTTGGTATCATTACATGGCTTCATTTAATTTCACCCATAGTCAGTAAAAATACTATTAATCAAGCCGCGTATTCTAAGAGGCCATAGATGTATGTAGTACTTTAAAACTAGGTTTTAGTAACTATGGATTTGGCACAAATTCGAGATATATCATTGACTGGGCCTACTTCTTAAGGTTCTTCTTTACCTAAGAAGATTTTAAAGACCTACTTACATAATTATTTTAAAACATACAATATCAAAACATTCTATTTTAAATTTGAATCAGGTATTGAATGAATATTTTAGTTGCAGTTTAGAAAGCTAGGTGTCATTGCATTTTCTAATAGCATTTGGCATTGTACCAGCATTTGATTGTGTAACGCGATTTTAACCTTGCCTTAATTAAATGGACCTTTTGTTTAGTGTCTACAGGTCTACTTCTGTATTACATACAGGCTGGGTTTATTTAATTATTTTTCACTCTAAGAGATCTACGTATATTGTAGGCGGTCCCCTAGAGATTTTCCAAGGCATTTTAGTTTATCTTAAGGAAAAGTAAAAACGGGAACGGAGCAGAGCGCAAGTCACAAAAATATTCACCCTCGCTATTGCATTGTTCACCAGCCGCCAATCCCCCTCGATCTTGCAAAAAAAGTTATTTTTTTCTTAAAGGCAAGGCTTCCATGCATAATTTTATAAAATAAGGCTCCATTCAGGCTCCTCCGGCTTCATTCAAAAATTGAGACACACAATCCTACTACAAACTGTATTCTTAAAAAAAAACACATCATAAAGCATAACATACACGTCATCATCTATTTATATAAAGTATACTACTTACTAATTCTATGTTTAGTAGGTACATACTAATGCTGCCATCTTATTATTCTAAGGTTGCCATCTTGTTCTAAACTTGAATTCCCTAAATGGTCGCTGTTTTATCCCTACATTTTGACCAACACAGACAACAGTACTCCCACGATATGCAGTATTGCGATAATGTTGTCTTCTTGCGTAGGAACTGCTTGCAGATAAACTGAAGGGTAGATAGCGTCCAACGACGAGTTAGGGGCACAATAACAACGTTATTTACTTATTATGTTTTCGTCTCGTGTTCCGATATTAAATGCTATAGGACTGTAGTAAGTGTTTAAGTAATACTCAAGCCGAAGGAAATTTATGGTATTGATGACCTTAACACTATCCTAATCTAAAATCGTGATTACAAACGGTCTACGTTGTAAATTAAAATAAACTGTAAGTAAATAAGAATAAAACATAATTTATCATACCGGATTTAACATGACAAACACACACCATCATTCACAAAGAAAAAATCGATAGAACGAAATCGAAATTTAAATACTTATGCGGGTGGTGAGATTGTGAATTTAATCGATTATGGCATCGACCCTGACTCGGCAGGAAAACGCGGCGTTTTATATGTAAACGAGGCTGCCTATAGGACTGTTTGTAGCTTCAATATAAAAATGTGGTTAAATTAACCAATAACCATGGTTGACCATTGTTTGCATGACGCATCAAAGGGTGAGCTTTCAGTTTTAGAAGAGTTCTATTTGTGCCGTTTGGCTGATGTTATTCCGTTTTTTTTTTTGACTATTCATTTCTGAAGCAGTCATGTTGATTTATCAGAACTGAATATTTGCTAATACAGAATTACATACATTTACTTTTCAGCTAAACAAACATAACAACTCAATTAAAGATTGTGCCACATAACCAGAGGTTCTAACAATACTGTTTTATAATAGGCTGTGAGATATAGCCATTGCCATAAAAAACAAAATACTCTATGGTTCTCTATGCGCTGTTTCGCAAACTAAGATGGTAATCTTTTAACAATAGAGCTTTTCAATGACTGGCCAAGAGTGATCGCTATTTAATTGCGTTTGCCATACTTTGCGTCATGTGATGAGATCAGAACTGTTAGTGATAGACAAAAAATATAAGGTCAACAACCAGTTATTACAAGAGAGATACAAAATATTAGGGCACACGTCATGTCTCACTTCTGTAAAGCGATTGCCACTTTTTTTTTCCAAATTTAAATACGTTATAAGAGACTTCCTTTTCCGGATCTTCTTGTGTAGGGAAGAGCATACCTACTTTTATTTAGAATTAGAACTTGAATGCTCTGATTGGAGAGTCCAATATTCAGGGGATCTGAAAAGGCCACATTGAGCAATTCTGCAGTAGACTGCCGCTTATGACGATGATGCTCTGAGCCTGTTTCGTAGGCAAATCATAGCTATCTATACTAGTCGCCTTTTTACATGGCAATAGCGGTCATTGACCCACCTACATTTTCTATATAAATAGCAACATTTAAAAAAAAAAAAACCTGTATAAATATCTATCGTGATCTCAAACAATATGTTCTAATAAAAAAAACCCATATAAAGTTTACTGTTTGGGTTCCTAGGGAGAGATATTATGGAAAAGGCAATGACCGATATTATCATGCTAAAACGCGACAACTATAGGTACTAAAGTTTATCTGAGGAGGACCTCTGATACAGGCCATTAGTCAGAAAAGAGTAGAATAGTTTTTATTGGCCAGTAAAGTTATGGTCGGGGTCATTGGTGGTCTTGGTCTTGACGCAAGCGCTACTGCTGACCTGGGTCCCGGGTCGGGCAAAGTGTTATTAGGTTTTTCCATCTGGAATTTCTCAGTGGCAGTCCTGAGTCGGGATTTGTGCCCGGTTGATCGCTATAAGCTCGTAACCAATACATGGGACTCAAACATAACTGGCGAAATGTAGGGGGTACTATAGGTATACCTCTGCCCAACCTTGCGGGTAATACAGGTGTGATGTTATGTATATTACCAGAATACCTGCGAAATTTCGCGTTTTTTTTTTATTTTCTTTAAGGCACCTTTTTAGGTCACGAGCTATCCGAATATCAAAAAATAAATGGCCTAGGTCTTAGGGAGGTGGGAAAATTGATTTGCTTTTTAGAATATACTATCGAGTTATTGGATTATTTTTCTGATAATTTATCGGTTTTTAGAATAATGATTTCAAATTGAACTCGGTGTGTAGCAATATGGAGATACCAGAGATGGTGCATTCACACTATTCTTAGTTTATGAGTAATAACATATCATACAAGTTTCCTCATAGGGTTTTCCTTCTCATTGTTTTGTTATTATAAAATTAGAAAAATAATCCAGCACCCTAATTGCGTAACACACGATTAATCACAATCTGTTTAATTTTGACAGTTCAACATCATTGCGTTATTTACATTATCGAGCAGACGAATTTTTCGAACATAAGAAGCAATGGATTAGAAATATCCTTCGAAATGATTCAGATTATGATTGATCGTGTGGTACGCAGGTCAATTATGTTGGTTTATAGTACACAATAGTAATGTCCCAATTATGTTTATAATAATTACGCAATTTATTAAATAGGTATACATTGTAACAGCGAATCAATTTTCAAAAATATTATAATATTTTTTGATATTCGGATAGCTCATGACCTAAAGAGGTGCCATATAGGATATGAATAAAAAATCTTGACTAATTAAAAACTTACGCAACAACGCGAAGCGCAGGTATTCTGGTTATATTATAAGCATCAGATTTGGGACACTTAATTTTTATTGTGTAATCGAGTAATTACAAAAGGTAATCTAGCACAACGTAAGACCACAGGTAAGCCATAATACTTAGTCGTTAATAATATATCTGTACGAATTATAAATTCGAGGAAACAATTCAATTATTATGCGACATTATAAACTGAGATGAAAGTTAAATCGACTTTTCAGAAAGATTTTCAAAAAGGCAAAAGTAGTTATTAATTTTTAATGCAATTTATTAACAAATAAGTAACGGAATCTTTTTTTTAAATGATTTCGTCTACCTCACTAGGTATTTCGTTTATATTATACACCATTGCTTCTGTCTTACTCTTAACCCTTTGGGGGAGAACAGCGTGACGTTATGTAGAATTTATGTTATTTACCTACTTATAAAAGATTTTTTAGATTTCGGAAGGCAGTTCCCCGAGCAGTGCTCACACCGGTTGTGTGGTGTGCTCATAAGTTATTTTGTGAATAATCCCTGTCTTTGCTGTCGCGCAATTGGGAACATTTTGGTCTCTTAATGACAACGTTGGTCGTATGGTTGCCAGAAGAATAAATGACTGCGTCTGACAAAGGGCAAAAGAAAATACCTGGCGTATTCTGACATTCTCCTACTATCATCAATCAAGCAAGATACGCCGTACCTTCTACAACAAAATCTACTTGACATAGCCCCGCGTCTTCACGACGTGCATCGTAAAAACAATACGTTATCTGTGGCCCACGAGTGTCTATGACTCAACGCATTGTTTGTTCTCGGCGCGGCGTGCCACAGATTATGCGCGTAAACACTAAACAGCCATGCAGTCACAGCTTATTAGTTCTGTGTTATTATGTTATTAATTTATATACGGATGGAGCTGCCCTGGCTCTGGCCGGTGTGTAGCAAATTGCTTTGATATTAATTTTCCTGTTCCGGAGCCAGCCACGCAGTGTTCAGTCAATTTCCTGTTGTAAAATGCTTCTGCTTTCCTGCAGTATCTTTTTTGGGTGAAGAATGTGTCCTAGTCCGATATTAAAAATG
Source organism: Eupsilia transversa (assembly GCA_914767815.1). Classification (NCBI taxonomy): domain Eukaryota; kingdom Metazoa; phylum Arthropoda; class Insecta; order Lepidoptera; family Noctuidae; genus Eupsilia; species Eupsilia transversa. The sequence continues at coordinate 4,496,906 of OU611893.1, read as the reverse complement.
TTGTTGGTGATTTTTAGATAGTCAGATACTTTTTGTGTTGTTTTACAACAAAACTGAGAGACTTCTAAGACTTTAGTGGATAGAAACTTAAAATTACTTTCGGTAGACAATTCTTAAAAGTTCTTTTCCTGCCTGACTTAACATCAGGTAATTTTTTATGCAAGTTTGTAGTAAAAAATCACTTCTAGAAGATGTCACGTTAATAACAATCTATAACAAAGGGACATACTACGCTAACTACTTTATTCTGACTTACTACTGTCATAAATTACGACCTACGTATAGGTAAATAAAGCATATTTAGTCCAAATACCTCAGCTAAGCATCTAAACAAGTCTACTTTTAAGGTTAGTTCAGACCGTGGGACATACAACCACACAATGATTCGTAAATTATGAATGAACCCAATGCGTGTGAACTAACGAGAACGCAGCTTACCGTTTGTATTTAGAACGGATAACATGGCGCGAACGTAAGCAGTTTTATTGGTAAAACTGTTTGTAATGCATTTGAGTATCTTGTTGTGTAATTAATAACATTAACTATCATCGTATTCATTTATAAATAAAATCTTTTATGACAAAACATAAATCGTGGATATAGATATATTTAACACTACGTACAGTCACCAGCACATCAAGCTACTAAAATCTGTCTTTCTTTAGTAGATTTTAAACTTTATCACTAACGCATTAGTTTCAAGTTTGATTGGGAAAGTTTGACAGTTTTGGGTAGCTTGATGTGCTGGCGACTGTACATTAAAAACAATAAACTTCGATTAGAAGAAAGCTTAGGTCTCAGGAAACAATTGGGGAAAAAGTCTTCATGATGAAATGACTCGATCTGCAAAATTAAGTAATTAATACCTAGTTACACATCAGGCTGGCTTGACTATAATATTAAATTATCCTTTTCTTTATGTCGATTGCTAGGAGAGAAAAAAAATACGGATTACTCTCAAGAGGCAATTAAGAACCTCCTTTGTTGGCAATAAGCAGTTAAGTCCAGTTTAGATACTTAGGCCCACTTCAACCAAAAATGACTAAATAAGTTTAGCGTTTAAAAAAAATGCATCAACTTAGTAAATAATGGGTAGAATTCTTACCCTTATTTTTTCCTTTTTTTTGCATTTTTTACCCTTTTTTTTAAATAAAAACATCATACTGAGACAGTATGTCATCTTCAAATGAATTGTCAGAAACAGAACGATCGATGTTTTAAATTCGTTTAGCACTAAATGTATGTTGTAATTTTCGTTGCAATCCGGTCTTAGAGCTGAGTTCATAATGTATAGACAGAAGTTTACAGTATACTTATTATAAACGTTCACTAGAAGAGATAAAAACATACGTCCTTGCCAAAACAGGCTCAACGTACCAAATATTACGGTAAAATAATTCGGCTTACCGTCGTGACCTGATCTCCAGATAGCATTCGAGCAACATGTCGAAACGTTCGTGAGGAATGCTTGCTAGCAAGATCAAAGCAGGGCGGATGGAAATAGCTCACCCCCCGGTTGCCATGGCAACCGCCTCCCGCCTTCTCGGGGAATATTCTAGGAGTTTCATTCGCGACTTGTGTTTGACTAAAATTGTAACTATGTTTTACGAGGATGTGTGTTTATGGTTTTGGTTATATTGTTGGAGAAAGGAATGTTGTATGGTATTTCGCAAGAAACATTGATCTGTTTAGTTATTGCCATAGAAATATAATCTTATATCTATGGTTATTGCACTATTTATTAAAACCTACGTGTTTCTGGTTACGCTGTCATATTTTTTTTGTAAATAATTGAATTTTAACTACTTCCACGCATTCTTCATTGTTTTGGTTCTATGCACTATCTACTCCTCAAAGGGTCAAATTGAAAACAAAAAAAGAACTGTTTTTCTAAGCCTGACTAAGTTACTTGAGGTCGTTAAACCAAAAATAAAATCATCACATCATTTCTTTGTGTTTCATCATGTTTAAATATCATTAAATATCGATACACATTAGGTAGCTACTTTTGCGGAGTTTCACTAGCTTGTTTAATTTGACCTCGTATTCAATGCTTTATTTCGGTTTACCTACTATCTCAGTGAGGTGATTTCTTGATCAGGTCATCTACATTTTTTATGAACTAATAAACGAATGATTTCAGTTTCATTTTTATTAGTAATACAATAATGACCCGTTTTTGATAGCTTATCCCCCCTTTCATAAAACTTTATAGTGCACATCCTCTATTACAGTTATCGAATGTAAATGACGAAAATATCAATGGACATACGTACATTAAAAAAAAACATACGCTACGAACATAAAACCTTCACATAAATGGAAGTCCGTTAAAAAAAAAAATGAAAGTTTATCACACTAGTTTTCGATAGCGAACCTGATTTCGATCGATCTTCCAAATATTCCGCTACAAAGATTAAATTTAAGTTGTCTGTCTATAAAGGTAGTTTTTGTCGACGATCATTTGTAATGCTCAAATGGCAAATACCAAGATGATAAACTGTAGTGGCACTTAACTAGATAAATATATAAACGTAAGATATGTAGGTAGGTACATATCATAATTGAAAATTATTACAAATGATAAAGTCTTTAAAATATACTAATTAAAAGATGGAATGGTAAAACATACAATACCAAAATCAGAAAAAAACAAATGAATATAATGATGATACTTGAGACACAATCTATCTTTTCCGATAGATTGTGACTAAATGAAGAGGTAAACTGCATCAAGAAGCTAGTAAAAGGACATTATAAGTCATGATAATGAATGACGGAAACTTCCTTTATGATAGAAACACAAAACAAAGTGAAGTAGATACTACAATAGCACACTAAGGTTCTATTGTAACGATGATACTTGAACTGGCCGATAATGCAGTAGTTAATAAGGAAATAACAAATATAACGCTGACATTCGACGCGCGTTCCCACAGAGTAGTGTTGTTAAGTTGGAATGACGAAATAAAAACAAGAGATAAAAATATACATACTCAATTCTTCACATAATATTGAGATCAATAGAAATCCGCGGTGACCTCAGTCTTTAAAAACAATAGTCTGGATGATCAAATTTTACAAGTAACTTTAGGTTTCATGACAAAAAGAGATACGTTAAAAGATATGTGGTTAGACTATGGCATTCGAAATTATTTATGAGGTCTAAAATACTAGCCAAATTATCTTTTCTTGGCTTTTTACCAAGCTCTGAAACGAGGCGCCACCGTTTAATATCAAGCCAAGCATTCAAATGCAAGCGACATAATGGCGTCATTCAGCTTTGAATTCACCAGATTGTTACTGAAACTTCTCATAAATCACACATTCCCTGGTCATTTGCAAGTCTTGCGGAAACCATAAAAGTCAAACTCTCGCTGAGTATTACGGCAACTGTGATTTCTCAATAAAACAAGGTGGATGACAGTAATATTGCAAATGAGAATCTTGCGTCGGCACCGCCGTTTGCGGTCACTGCAATAGGGGATAGAAAGGGAAAGAGTCACAGAGCACGGAGAAGCCTTGCTGCTAGAGGCGGCACTTTCAACACTCCGCACAAACCAAGCCTGTCACCGCGTTTTCTCGCACTCTGACGCCAATGACGTATCAGCCGATGTATTCTGATAAAATGTCATTGTGAAAAATAAAGTAAAGTGACTGTAAATAGTGTCAATCGCTAGCAGCTCTGCCAGCAGAAATCCAACAGCAACCTTATTGTAACCATAATAGAGATCAATGTGATTTTGACTATGAAGCAAAATCAGAGGTACAATAACTGTGACGATGATGAAGATGAGAGAACTTGTGGGCTCAACGAACTTTAGGTGCCACAAATTTTATTAGTAGTGCCGCCTCTACATGACTCTGTGCTCTTTAGAAACAATGAATTTCGAAACTGTAGGGTGGCACCCCTGAAGTCTACAATATAATAGATCGCAAGTGAATAGTAACTATTGTTCCGAGTGCAATGGCTGGCTGCAGTCCAGGATATGTAAGACAGTTTATTATTGTATGACCGAGATAGCTTTGAAAGCGAAGTACTCGGGCTAATATAAACATTGTTACGAAACTGGATATCACGCTCATTCTTTGGCTCCGGTTAATATTGTAAAGCATGCCTCAGTTTCTACAGGCAGGAGTTTAAAGAAACATACTGAAAGGGGAAACGATGTTTTAATTTAATGTCTGTTGATCATAACATAAAAAACACTCATAACTTCACACCTGTATTCCCCGAAGGGTTAGGCAGAGGTGTACCTATAGTACACCCCCATTTCGCTAGTTATGTCTAAGTCCCATGTAATAGGGGGTGAGCCTATTGCCATCAACCGGGCACAAATCCAGACTCCGGGAAACATAATTAAAAGCAATTAATCAATGAACGGCAACTGTGTTACAGCAAGTCCTCAATTCATTTAAAAACCCCTGAGGCTGAGATATTCACGTCTTGTTGAGTCTGGGTCAACAAGCCAAGACCTGATTTTGTCACAACATTTATCAATAGAGAGATTTCAGTAGAGAACGTCTCACGGACAAAAACAAACAGTTTTGTAAAGGTTGCAATAAAGACTAATAATGCACGTTCTTTTTTATGTAAAGCGATTCAAAAAATTGCTTAACTGGCGTGTCTGGTTGCTGAGTTTCTCAACCAGTTTAGTTTTCGTTTCAAAGATAAACTTTTTGTACGAAGACTTCACAATATTGTGACGAAAAATTTCCTTTTCAGGTTGTTGCGAATAAACATTTAGAGATCTAGTTAATAACAAAAACATAAAAGGTGGTGGATGTTAAGTAGAGTCTGACCAACGAAAGCTGTCCAAGAAAAAAGGCGGCAATTTAAAAAAATCAAGAGCTGTTAACCCTGGCTATACACTCCTGAAAGGGAGTTGATACTTTACAATATTCAATAAATATTATGCAATAGCATCAGTATTTCATATTTATTAATTAGACGCCATTATTATTATTAATTAGATGCCATAATATAAGTTTAGAAAATAATTCGTGGACAGCTTTCGTTGGTCAGACTCTAGGCGCCAAGCGAAATAATGAATTAACGCTTAGTAGATTTCGAAATCAAAATAGACCGAGGGTCTGGCAAACAAAAAAAAGACATTGCTCTTGATTTTGCTATTGCACCTTATCACCTATAACTTAAAGTTAATTTTCCATCGACATTCAGAACTAACGTCAATGCCAGCGAGTCTGTTCCTCTCAACAATGGCGCTAGCCAACACGTCACACATACTCTTCCATTGTTAGTGAACCTTATGCGTGCACAAATTTTATAATATGCCATTGTGTTAGTCATTGCTGGGATCGTAGACGTCTTGTAAACGTAAAATTGCCATTTTATGCTTGAGAACTTAGAAACATTGAGTTCAGATGCATTGAAATTGATTTGGAGCTTGTAAATGAATCTTGATTGCAGATTTTGGTTTGTTTGGAACTAGTAGACATATTATGTGAACTTGAAGGTTGTGGGGCACATGAAACGTGAAGCAAAAGAAGCTAAAAGAAATATTGAATTAATTGATGTGTCATCTCATCAGTCATTATCATGAATGCTTATCACAGATAACGAGGACTTTTGTTCGAAAGAAGACAGATCAAACTCGCCACAGGATGATTAAATTTTGACGTTTCTCTTCGATGCTCCATACCAAAACGCAGTAAGTATAACCACTTCTATTTTGCATATTGAAAGTTTGAAACAATTGCGCTTACTGGGAACTCTTTATTACTGCAATACCTGACAGACTCAGAGGAAAATAACAGCAAAAACAATTGACATTTATAAGCAAAATGCAAATAAGTATGACACAAACAAACACCGTAGTCACTTCGAATACTATTCTACTAAATCGGCAAAATGTTGAATCGGTTTGCATAACAAAAGAGGACGTATGTAATGCTTAAGTTAGGTTTCGTAATATCACTTTGTACGTGAGTCATTAACTTGACTTGGATTGGATCCGATATTTGATTTGGACGAAGAACTTGTGTAAAAACTGTAATCATGACTATGACTAATATCTCATTTATTTTACTTCGTGATTCGGCCGATGTTTTACAGGGAAACTCCATCAAAACAACACACTAATGAGTCGTTTTAAAACGAGTTCAAAACACACCAATTTAACTAGTGCCAAGTTCTTTTGGTCATCGGACTGGTCGGACTAGATGAACCCGCTGCGTATACAACATTGGACACATTCGTGTTTTCGTTATTGGTCAGTGGTCTTTAAAAATTTAACAGGCTTCATTATATTTCTTTTCTTTGTCTCATCTTCTATCAGGTATTTAACATGTATTTTTCTTCTCATTAGTTTCGTCAGAAATAAAATCTACTGTTTTGTTCCCATAAACAAGTTGATTTGTTGAAGTCAAGTCAATCAAGGCGATACAGAAATGTTAATCATCAGTTTTCTCCGACCTTACAAATATTCCCACAAACTGAAGACATTAAATATTTGCGTTGTTATCTATTCGTAGTCACATTGTAACTGAATTGTATCATACAAAACAATGCCCTCACAGATGCAGACAATACTGCATGAGATTTTTGAATGTAAACAGCAGCAATGTTGCGGGTACAACAATGTCACTCAAGGGTAGTCAACTGTTTCATTCGATTTTGCAAAACAAATGTCATCTAACCTGGACGAGAGATTTTTTTGGCCTGATATTTCTTAAATCCTCCTGAAGAACCATAGGTTGATTCATAGCATTCCTGATCCTTAGTGGGTATTAAAATGAAGTTTTCCAAAGCAAATATGACCATTGCATCCCTCTTACGGCATAACACCTCCATACTCATTTTTTCTCTTAACAAATTGCAGTAACATTATCTTCGTCTTTAAAGTTTTAAGTGTCAAAAGGTTCCACTTTATCATGTCCCCTAACAAATGTGCTCTAGGTAGTGTCAGTACGATATTGCAGGCGGCTACTTAGCATATATTGTACCGTTTCCGCCTTCCATTTCGTTACCACGTTGTCTTGTTAATTTTGTTCCTGTACCGTTGCTTGAGTTCACCGTATCTTCGTCTATTCATGTACTGAATATATTATGTTCTTTAAAGGATTTAGGATCAGTCTTTGAACGGCCGGTGTGGGTTTTTGTGCTCGTTTTTTTAGTTTCTTCGAGATGTAGTTGTCCTCCTTAATATCACTGTGGTTAATGTTAAGTTACGAATACAAATAATGGTCTTTTGACATCTTTGAATTGAAACAGGACTTTATTTGTTACTAGCTGTTGCTCGCGACTTTGTCTGCGATCCAAGATGAAAAGTAGCCAATGTTCTTTTCCAGGTCATCGTGTACCCATGTGCCAAATTTCATCCAAATCCGTTCAGCCGTTTTAGCGTCAAAGCGTAAAAAACAAAAAAACTCTCTTGATGATTTAAATTCTACTTTATAGGTGCCAAAACTCTATTTGTATCATAGTATATTTTATGGAAAGAAAGAAATAAGTTCGATGATTCAATTAAGTTAAAAAAAGGTAGGCATCGTACCGATTTTAAAGCCAGTAAAAAAAATACATCTTCTGTAATAATCATAATTACTATCCATTATTATTACTTACACAAATAAAAAATTGATTGAAGAAGTGTCCCACAGGGGTCCAAAATCGGGCCCTTGCGGCACACTTACTTCTAAATTACCAGTTACAAGAACTAACACTCGGAAACAAAGTTCCGTAATTGATATTCCTTTATAGTCATCTACTTATAAGTAAATAGACCACAGCGGGTAACCGCATGTTAGTCACTAGCCGTACTAATGATCTTTATAACGTAAACAGAGCAGCTATTAATCACCTCGATGTCGGACATAAACCAACCGGCGAACAAGAATCGATTGTAACACATTTAAATATTCATAAATTTTAGAAATTAGTACTCTCACTCAGTTGATACCACAAGTTTAAGAAATGGCTGACTGACTATAGTAGTCAGACAAGTTCAAAAGAACACATAAGTAACGGAATCGTAGCCGCAACGTGCTTTCTCGGCAAACTATCAACTTTTAATTGAATGAATCAAACGAATCAGACATATATTACTTAAAATTAGTATTGATCAGGACAACAAAAATGTTGTTGAGTGACGGAATAAATATCCTGTCACGTAGCAGGAGAAAAATCAATATACTTACATATAAAAACGAAATCCTCGTGATAAAAAATATTGAAACACACACTGTTGACGGAGTTACACGGTTTAATAACACAAATGCTGGTATAGTTTACACCGTTGTTCAACAGATAATGGATTAAACTATTAACGTTTGTTTTTCTGATAATAGTTTAGAAGCGACGCGGAGAAATGCGTCCTCCCTCCACGCGGACCAGAGAGAGACTGATGACGTTATGTGCGGTGCGCCGGTTGGCTTACACTGAGCAACAAAACGTCATAACTTTGAGACAGGTTGGTAAGCAAATATGTACAGTATCACTTACATCATAAAGTTTATTCTAGGCGGTGTTAAAATCAAGTTTTGGCTTTATTTCACTCCACATGCACATTGTGTATGCCACGGTCGTACACACATTTCTTTGACTCGAGAGAAAAGGCGAAAGGACATTGCGGCGCGACTTCGTTCAACTTGCTTGTATTTGCCACGTAATTTAATAAATCTGTATGTGTTAAAAGTATTGAAATCACTGTTATGGCTGTAACTTGATTGAACTTTAGCATGAAGACCTAACTGGTAGCCCTTTGATCTCGCACATTCCTTCATTTCTCTTCAGACATTTCTAGTGTAGTCTAGTCTATATAGCCTGACTTTGAAAACATGCAACAAAATTTAAGGGGGTGTTCTACCCATCAATATGAACAACCTTTATTATGGGAACAACGAAGAACTCGCAAAAAAAAATTGACCTTGTTATACAAAATGGTCCAATCGGGTATATTATCGGGTATACCTTTAAAGGAAAGTCATTTTTTTTCAAAAAAAATTACCCTAGGGTAAAATTTGTTCACATTGATGGGTCCAACACCCCTTTAAATTTTGTAGCATGTTTTCAAAGTCAGCCTGTATATTTGTTTTTTTTTTAAACTATTCCTAACGAATGGATTTTAACGCTGCCAAAATTCAATTACAGTTTCGGTTGTGTTTCGTCTTTTTGCGATACAAGTGCCTGGAACTGCAATTTTACACGCACATAAAAATGTATGATTTCCGTTCTTTCTTCTAGAAGTCTTCTCACTGGTCTTCTCACTGTTATTTCTGGAATAGAATCTAGGCTCTCAAACGTTGTATTATACTCTGATTTTTAATTTGCAAGACTTAGGTAAATGACATTTGGTGTCGACATAAAATAACTTAAATAATCTAATTAGTGAGTGACTCTCACCAAGGACCACTGAATCATACTGTGCAAAAGGTCCCTCACTGTTGTCGTGTTGTTTCTGTAAGATTAATTAACCCCCGACGGAAAAAGAGGGCTGTTATAAGTTTAACGTGTTTATCTGTGTATCTGTCTGTTCCTTCGTAGCTCTCAAACGGCTGAACCGATTTTGATTATTATTTTTTTGTTTGAAAAGTGTCTTGATCGATAGTGTTCTTATTATTTGCTTATTCAAGAAAATCGGTTCTGACGTTTGAAGATTATCAGCTCTTTTCTAGTTGATGACTGGATGTGCGCATCTTCCACAGGTCTGATCGATTCGAAATTTAGTATTCTGTTACTTCAATGATATTAGAAGAACATAGTAACCTTGAACCGATACTGCAGCATCACCTGGAATTGTGTCGGGGGTTAATTAAATTTTTAATTTTAACTTGTTATTTGTCGTGTTAACATACTTAAAGCATAGAAATCTCAATGTTTTGACTCGTCGCCACATGACATGGCACCCGTGTGAAGCAAGGGCGAGTCACTAGTTACAAATAAAACCGATAAAACGCAAGGCCAGGTTTCTATAAAATATACCTATAAAGGGAAAACATGGTGTACCCTATGCGACACGATGAACATGTGGACCAGTGCGCTGAATAGTTTTCTACATGAACGGAGATCTGCGCACGCACCGACTCGATGCTCACCCAAGTGGAATTCTGAGGTGACCAGGACTGCTTTAGGGTCCATAATGTGGAAAATTTTCTATTGTAGTAAATCATTGACTGCAATGCGATGCGAGGTTATGGGTTTAAATCAGTGCTGATTTATTTTTTTGTGAATTCAAGTTGGTCCTAGGACCAACTTGAATTCACAAAAAAATAAATGGCATCCATCGCGGACATCGGTGAAACAAAATATCGCTAGGAATTCATTACCCTAATTGCGTAACGCACACGCACAGTCCGATTATTTTGAAGGATATTGCTAATCCATTGCTTCAAAGGTTTGAAAAAATTGTCTACTCGCCAACGTAAATAACGCAATGAACCGGGTTGACCTGTCAAAATGAAACCCATTGAGATCAATTGGCATTTTGTGTGTGTAACGCATTTACCCCGCTGGATTTATTATTGATATATTAAGTTTAAAATCGCCAACCCTCCTTGAGCAAACGTGTTCATTAATGCGTGTGACGTATTAACCGTAGTCAAACTAATGCCATGTTACACCAATAGCGCACTAGCGGTCAAGTGCGCGTGTACCATGGCGATTTCATACTAATGTATCTATCTTGTTGGCCTATCTACCTGGGGGCAATTCCCGCAATTTTTTACGTTCGCATTCTAATCTGATTCGCAATCTGTCAAAAATACAATGAATTTACCAAAATTTTTGACAAGTTTTACAGATTCCGAATGTGAAACGTTTTTTAAGTGCGAGAATTGGCCTTCTGACCGCGTTATTGCCCATATAATAAAATAAAAAGAAAAAATGGACATCCTACACTGGGAGGTTCCTTGGGAGGTCCAAGCTTTAGAAGAAAAATTTAGACAGAAGGGTAACGTAACCAATGTGACCAATGGGTGAATGGGCTTCATATGGGCATTGAACTAAATATACTTTGATCTTATGTCATCCTACTTTGATTAGAAAGGCTAAAAAAAAAAAAAACACTGGCAATATTAATGCATAGGAGTAGGTATTTAGGAACTATCAAATAAATCCTAACATTGAAAATAAAAAAGTGATTTTTTCTAACAAACTAAATAGTAGTGATGCGTCGACTATGGGTTTTGCCAATCTTTGACTAGCTATAGTGACTAATCTATTGGAGATCTTTGATTGAATTTTCGTATGCAGACTGGGAACGTCATTAGATATACGTAGTTTAATTTATTGTTGTATTGTCGTCTCCACCTTGTATATCGTTGGGGATAGTGCAATTCCGCGTATCTGACAAATGTAGCAAATTTTCAATTTCGCGGGCATTCGTAAGATTAACGAGATTAAGAGAAATACAGAGAAAAAGATTAAGAGAAATACAAAGAAAACATCAATTATTACTATCTAAGTAAAAAAAATAGGCCATTTGCCCTTAAAATAACGATATTAAACAGTTTTATGCTGCCCCTGTAAAATTAGATCAAATGCAGATACGCGGCCTTTACCTATGGTAGATTCGCGGTTTTGCACTATCCCCGACGATATAACATCTAGTGTTAGTAGGTACAGACACAGATTAAAATACAATTACAATTCAGCGTGGAGTTGCATCCACCTCCGCAACATCAGGGAATCCCATCAATATGCGAACACACTGAGAAGTTGGTGCTGCCGCGAACACGTGACCTCAGGGATGCAGTATAATTATGTTTCTAATAATGGCAGTAAAACCATCAATGTCATTATCCGCAAACATCCCTGACGCACTACAACACCACGGCAGCCGCAGCACTGCTCAGTACACAGTACTCGCAAAAGGAAGTATTAATTTTGTTTATGTCGGTACCAATACAATGTGGAGACGACAATAAAACAATAAATTAAAACACTGACAATTCGAATGAATAACATTATTTTGAAACTATGAAATAAATCCTTACATCGAAATTGAAAACGTTGGAAACAAACTAATTAGTAGTGATGTGCTGACTATGTATTTTGCCAATATTTGACTAGCTATAGTAACTAAACTATAGGATATATTTAATTAAATTTTTGTATGCAGGCTGGGAAAGTCATTATATTAAGGTGGATGCTCCGAGGTAGCCCGGGAAATTCAAATTTTCCTACGTTTTTTGCAATTTGCAGGTCAGTGTCAGGTTGTATGTTGATTACAATATGTGAATCAGCAATACAACTCCTTAAGTTAGAATAATCCTCAAATGTCATGATTTCATGAAATAGTCATTCAATAGGATTATATGAACTTAGAGAGTTGTATTGATGATTTTTATCACTGTAATTCTATAAGTAAAGATCTGATATGGTCGCGAATCATATTAAGATCAACATTCAACCCGATACTGACCTGCAATTGGCAAAAAATTTAAGAAAATTTGAATTTCGCAGGCTACCTTGAAGCATTCGCCTTAAGTGTTTTATTTAAATATAGTCGTGTTGTCGTCTCCACCTTGTACTTACATGTGTCAGTGTCACAAAAGATCCTCATTGCAACTGTTACAGCTTTGATTTAAAAAAAATGGACAATCTACAGATCTCCATTAAGAACAAGTTGTGTCTTATACCTGTGCCCTAAGTAGAGTAAGAAGACAGGTTTTTCCACCTTTTACAACAAGTGACCCTTCTCCTTATTACTTTCATTTCATCACCAAATTCTTTGTATAAAATATTTATCTAGTGAGACAAGAGATGCTGTGCATCATTGGTTTAAGTGAGGATTAAGGCCGGCTTGCACAAAAAATGAATAAATACATTTAGCACTAATTATAAATAAATAAAAATCTTTATTGCAGACCACATGATCCATATAAAAAAAAACAAAAATTACACACAAAAATTAAATAATAAAAAATAAAAAAACATTTAGCATTTAGTCTTGGTAGCATACATCCTGTCAGCAAGGCCCTTAACTACAACTGTTTTACACAATGATGTATAATGGTTTAACACTTAAACTTTGTATTATACTTATTTAATAAATAAAAGATAGGTAGTGGCCCAAGAGCAGTGGTGGCCCAGTGGTAACGACCCCGAGTTACGAGTTGTAGGTCGTGGGTTCGAACCCAGAAAGGCGCTTTACTTTGTGTAAATAATTACATCACTACTGCTCTCAAAACGGTGAAGGAAAACACTGTGAGGAAACCGGCATGTTCTAGAACCAAAAATTCGAAAACTTGTGACATTGTAAGTAATAGAACGATGTTTTAAATTCGTTTAGCGCTAAAGGATAACAGTCCACAAGGTTGGCCCAGAAATTAACACAAATGAAACAAAATGTATTATGAAGCTTTAATAGTGTTAGCCCTGTATATAATGTCAATAAGCATGCCCCAATTAAGTACCATCATATTTCCAAAACTGGCAACATAAATATCTACCCGAATATCATTCATTCTGCCTAGCCTTTTCCCCATCATGTAAGGGTCGGCTTCCAGTCTAACCTGATGCAGCTGAATACCAGTATTTTACATGGAGCGACTGCCTATCTGACCTCCACAACCCAGTAACTGGGTAATACGATACCCCTTGGTAAGACTGGTTGTCAGACTTTCGGGCTTCTGACGAGTCGTAGCGAAACTGTCAAAGATCCACGAATGACAGCCAGACAACATAGTAACACATACTTGAATCAAAATAGTTATCTTTTAAAGTCTTTTATATTGAAATATATTCTGCCATGTTTTCCCAAGTAACGAAAGCTGTGGTGCGATTTAAAATATTATCAATTTTTGTTTTTATAAACATAAGTACATCTTTGTCTGTGCTAGGCCAGCCGTTATCCATGTCCTTTGGTTGTTAGTTATAAAGAAATAGACTAATGTGTTTTTGCACACCGAGCTTTGGAGACAAGAAAACTACTGACTACTCTAAAGGCGGCAATAAAAGCTGAACGCGATCAGTACATAAACCAAGTTTAAGAGCCGTCAGTTTCATTATTTACTTCGAAATATTGACACTGACAGCTCTTGAACTCGGTTTAGATGTGCTGATCACGTACAGTTTCATTGGTGAAATTCGCACTAAATCGTCAAATAAAACTATGATTAAGTACAGAAAAAAGTACCTATTTATATATGACATTCTCGGTCGGATTAATGACTACAAAATGGCTTCTATAATAAGGAAAACACTTACAACTTATTCCATACACTTAGTTCATATCGCTACACATTTTTATGCACTGATAAGAAAATATTTAAATATTGCACCACTAATTAATATATGTATCAGTCATCATCGTCATGAAAAAACTATTGCGCCATTAATAAATAGGTACTTTTAAGGATATAACCATTAGTTTTTTATTTAAACGGGCACATATACTTCCCTATGTGTTTATTATTCTAGCGAATGACACTCGTGGGCTGAAAATCTGTGTCAAGTGGTTGTGTTGTCTTCTGACATTATGCTGAGCTTTTGGCAGTTTAAAGCATTGTTTTCTGTATTTTTTTATATTTTTTTATTTGGCTCACCAACAATTGAATACACCGATACAAAGTTAAGAGATACATCCAATAGACTTAAAGACTAGTTTACCAATTTCTTACAGGTAAGCACAACATGCATTAGGTACCTACTTATTTGTTTATAGTTTAATTAAAGATGTTTTATTTTTTCCTGTAATGCCAATAAACGCATTTTTCTTTCTTTTCTTTCTTTAATTCTTTCTCAGTTGCACTAGCAAATTCGCTTTTTTGTTGCGAAATTTTGCGAATCTAGGAGTATATCTAATCATCATAAATAGTCTGTAATTGGGAACATTACAGCCTGGACAGCCAGGACACACGCCTCCTCTCGGTGAGAGGGAGTGGGCCGTAATTCACCACGTGGGCCCAGTGCGGGTTGGTAGATGTCACATGTCTTCGAATTTTTGATGATCATGATGTTTTCCTTCACCGTTTTGTGTGATGAATTCATTTCTGAAAGTAAATCCAAAGCTACCCTAAACCGAACAATAAACCGCTGCTATTCAAAAAATACTTCAAATTAGATCTTGAAACTTTGCATACTAACTGAACTAACTTTATAGCAGCGACTATGTTTTTTATTTATTTTTTAATTATCATTATTTACGCCGTAAAAAGCAATTACCTAAACTATTGCTGCTTTGGTGCTGCCTCCGTCTCGCTCGCACTCAGTTCGCGAGTAGTACGACGTTGAAAAAAACCTGACCTTGTGTGGGCTCTTAAGCATAGGTACAGTTCGATAAAAACTTAACGGCGGCTCGGAAATTAGCTACTCGCTGCGCAGTACCCCACCCCTCACCCCCGCTGACACATGAAGTTATTACTGCGCAGCGGCTCGCCTCATGTTCCGAGCCGCCATTAAGTTGGAATCGAGCTGTATACATGTAGTATACCCACATTTCGCCAGTTATGTTTAAGTCCCATGTAATAGGGGGCGAGCCTATGATGCCTGTGATGTTTCTGTTATATTGAAGTCTAGCTACCTACTGGTGGTTAGTTTTTCAGAACTATCAATTCACAAAACAGATTTTTTTTCACTCCTTCACGGTCGGAATTCGCGTGTATTCCCGTTGTCCCCGTAGATCATGTCCCCGTTAAAGGGGACAAAGGGAATTTAATAAAATAATTAAAATTATGTCCCGCTGTCCCCGTACACTGTCCCCGTTAATTTATTGTAATAATATACTTTTCAAATTATGCCCGTTGTCCCCGTTGCGTAAATTATAAGTGAGAGTGCCTTAATAGAGAGAACATTATCACGCATATTCCTAATTGGAATCCATCATCTTTTACTTGCTATTTCGAGGAAGCAACTATGCCTGCAATAAAATGAAATAAACCAGATGTAGATTTTCATGGTTGTTACTATCATTTCAATAAATCTGAATGGAAAAAGGGTCGTGAATTAGGCCTTACTTTAAATAAATAAATAAATTTAGAAAATACATGTTGGCACAACGGCTTCTCCCGGAATTTTTAAATGTATGATGCAGTTTTAGTAAACGGCACCGTACAAACAACTTTGCAGAAAGGTGGCACTATAAATTAAATAACGCAGTTGAAAAAAAATCCACCATATTTAAATCAAGACGCCAATTTATTCGGCGTTAAAACCAAGAAATCACCAAGACCCCGCACGCATAATTCAATCGGGATAGACGAATTTATAAAAGAGTGCCAAATGCAACTTATGAAATCGGAAATAACTACCAGGACATTTTCTTGAAAAACTCCGCTAGTATTTTTCGTAGATTTATATTTACATAATATACGTTGCTTATTGCGAATTCTGTAATCTTAATAGATAATTTATGCTATTATTAATAAGTACAACAAGATCAGCATCAACATAAACAGCAAGACAAACAACAAACATCAACATTCAAGTTCAGTTGGTAGTAAATTTAATTTTAAATGGTTTTTTAAATTATGTTTAAACTTAATAGATAATTTTGATATTTTTAAGAAGTATGGGTAATATTCAAGTTCTGTTTTGTAGCAAATTTTTGTTTATTTAATGATGTTTAAATTTTAAGTTCAATCCTATTTTTGTTTTTTTTATTATCTATAATATATATTATAATATTGTACTGCATGCTATATAAAAATATTAATGTGATATTTTTCCAAATTGTAACTTTTTAGGTAATGTTACTCTTAGTTAAATACTATTTTTGTTTTGATCATCTAAATTGTTTTTTATACCATGTTGATTCTGTGATATATTTGTTTTTATTTTATTTTTTTATTAGTTTCACCAACAATTGATTACACTGATACAAAGACATAAAACATTTCTTAAAGTAAAATAACAGTGCATCAGTTACTTAAAGGTAAACACCACATGCATTAAACAATGAAGCAGAGAAATAATCTAACTTACTTAGTAATAAGCGCTATTAGAATTGAAAATTTGGTCACATCATTCAAAAGTGATATTTCAATAAAATTAACATTTATGAAATTCTGATTCAAAATTATAAAATTGGTAAAGGTTTTGACATTCTTTGATATTATGACATTGGTAAAAACTGATAAGAAAAAAAAACTGATATAATAGTTAAATAGATAAATTATTGTGATATTTTTTTGTAAGCATTCATATGCAACATAGTTTTGTGTGTAAACAACGTAACGTTGTTTCGATATTTTAAATTAAAATCTATACAAAACATTTTCATTTTAGTTTTAGGCTTGTCGCGCTAAATTGTGTAGGTTTAAAAAAGAAAAAATAAATAAAGTGGACAACGATACGTGAAATCTTAACTGTCCGTTGTCCCCGTTGCTCGTAAGTACGTAAGGGGGACAACGGTAAGGAAATTTTATGACGTCCCGTTGTCCCCGTGACGGGGACAAAATAACGGGGACAACGGGAATACACGGGAATTCGTATCTACGTAGTAGTAGTATGTAGTAGATACGAATTCCGACCGTCCAAAGGTTTTAAAAGATATAAAAACACCCAGTTTATTAGTTATTTCTGTGTGCACTATTTATATAACAATTTCACCACCGGTCATATAGGCGGCGGCTCTATGTAAAATACTGGTATTCAGCTCTATTCGGTTTGACTGGAAGCTGACACCAACATAGTTGGGAAAAGGCTAGGCAGATGATGCTGATCTCCTCACAATGCCCTTGTATAATATCGTTAAGCTTTTTACCTTTGTTTAGCTGTCCAGCCTTCTGTTCTGATTCCTGGGATGGTGATCGAAGCTCTTGGCTATTACTACGACAGTCAGGACAATGATTGTCGAATCCATGTGACACCTTGTGAACTTAATACACCTAACTATAGTAGGTAATAATAAAAAAAATGCTGGATTTACGTATAATAAATAATATAATATAGGTATAATTGTTTCTTTATTTTCTGATGCTTCCTGTTATTTCTGTAGTGATTAGTGATTACAAACGTTGGTAATATCAAAATAGACGTAGTTAAGAATTCCTTTCAAGATAATAAATTGACAAGCAAAAAAAAAAAAAATTTTTTTTATTAGAATTAATATTATATTTTATAATTAATCATTTGATATGAAACATTTGCAATGCCCTTACAGGGTGCATGTCTTAATACTGTGTCATGAAATTTTAATGCTTGCCTATTAACCAGTGTTTTACATGTTAGCAAATAAATAAATAAATCCAGTGCCAGGTGGTAACTAAAGAGTATTAGTTGTATTGATTTGCATCGCATTAGTTTCGCATTAACCCTACATTTGCATCCAGTTTGCATTGATTGCAGTGTAGTTGGGACCAGCGATACTTATTTTTAAAATAACTTAAATAATCTAATTAGTGAGCGACTCTCACCAAGGATCACTGAATCATACTCTGCAAAAAGTCCCTCACTGTTGTCGTGTTGTTTCTGTAAGATTAATTAACCCCCGACGGAAAAATAGGGGTGTTAGATGTTTTAACGTGTGTATCTGTGTTGCTGTCTGTTCCCTCGTAGCTGCCAAACGGCTGAACCGATTTTGATTATTATTATTTTGTTTGAAAGGTGTCTTGATCGAGAGTGTTCTTAGCTACAATTCAAGAAAATCGGTTCAGCCGTTTGAAGATTATCAGCTGTTTTCTATTTGATGAATGGATGTGCGCATCTTCCACAGGTCTGATCGATTCTAAATTTAGTATTCTGTTACTTCAATGATATTAGAAGAACATAGTAACTTTGAACCGATACTGCAGCATCACCTGGAATTGTGTCGGGGGTTATTTAATTTTTTAATTTTAACTTGCTTAAACCGTACCTATTTGTAGGAATGGAATGATATTAAAGAGAAGGGAGTGAATGATGCGGGACGGTTGACAGGGGAGAATGGGAAGAGAAAACGTATTGCATCGACCACAAGTAACATGGGACAAGGGCAGAGGCCTTAGTGTAAGTTTGCAAGTGAGTAACCGTAACTATCGCGTTTGCGTTTAGATTTTTATTCTCAACCTTATAATCTTAGCATTATGATCTATCAGTCAAATTTTAAAAACAAACAGTAAAGTTTACTTTACTTTACTTTTCTAAGGCCTCAGGTAGGTGATGATTTGTACTTGTTTCTTCTCTTGTTAGTTAAATCGTATTGGATGGTATGTTACAATCGAAAGTGCTGATGGATCCATATCTATATGAGAACAATGGTGTATCATCGCCCAGAAACTTAAAGGAACCAACTGGGAGACGCTGCTTCTACGATCTCTTTTACTTTCTGAATATTCATTAAAAGGAAAATTGTTTTATTAAAACGATTTTAATATAAAATTCAAATTATGATCAAAAGCTATAATTTTAAAATTACTGATAACAGTATCTAAAACATTCCAATGACGAAAGAAAGAAGAAGCTTTTGTATACAGTCATACCAAAAAATTCACGAACACCTAAAATTAGATGGCAATCCAAAACCAATCAAGATATCTTAATCAATTAATCAAACTTATGTAAATCGTCAGGACACGGATCAAGACAGATAAGATAAAACAAAATCTATTGCATTAACAATAGGACTTATATCTCACGAGGTGAAATACGAGGTATTATCTGTGACGTAGTGTCACGGATAGACTCATGACTCTGTACAGTCGTCTGTCAGTGTTCAAATGCTTCGGTTGTGTATATTTGGGGTACTCTTCGTCATCCTGTTTGCAGGTAAATTGTTGTTTATGTTAGTGCAGGTAAATCATCCTGGAATACCAAATTGTATGTGACTTTAGATAGGCAAGGTATGATAAACAATTAAAATTAAAATCGCGAGGTCCTGGGTTTGATTCCCTGGTCAGGCAAGGTGTTATTGAGATTTTTTGTCAGGAATTTCTCAGTAGCATCCCGGAGTCTGTATTTATGTCCGGATGATGGTAATATAGGCTCGCCCCTATTACCCAGGGCGTAAATATAAAACGCGAAAAAATAATGCCGGAAGCTTTCGTTTAAGTTTTAGTCACACTAGATAATTGTTAGTACCTTGGGCTTTGGGCTTTGAAAAAATAAATCCATTACCTACTTACTTGCATAGAATACAAATATCGGGGTCATTTTTTTGAAATAGCACGTACGTACCTACTTATTTAATATTATTTGCTAAATAATTCACCTATTTTCACTAATAAATGCCTAAATAAAAGCGCGCTGTTGAATTTTCATCTTTCAGCGCTAAGCCGAGAGTTGAAAACCTATCCATCCATCAATCTAATCATTAGTAACTTTTCCTATATCGTTGCTTATTTAAATATTTTTCCATAATATTTAAATAAGCAGCGATAAGATGAAACAAAGAAAATAAACTCAGTCGAATACTTGATAACAAACCTATCTTTGATGTTGACTGACATATCAGCATCTCTGCTTCTAGGCAACTAGGCTTCCTTATGATACCTACATTAAATAGTATGATCCTACAGACATATTATAATGTTAAAAAGTTGAAAAAAATATGAAAAAAATCAAAAACCCTTTTATTGTGTTTGATAAACTTATTTTAATTTAGAAAAAAAAAGACTAATCCGTTTCATTTTGACAATTCAGCAACATTCATTGCGTGAGCAGATTTTTTTTTCGAACTTATGAAGGAATGAATTAGCAATATGTTTCATAATAATTCAGATTATGTTTGATCGTGTATTAAGCAATTAGGCTGCAGGTACTAATCTTTTTCAAGAAATGACTTATTGACGTCTGTAATCCACCATTTTGATTTTATTAAAACAATACCTATAGCCATTGCGCGACCTAGACGAGTCGATAGACACCTCATGTATTAAAGACTTAAATACTAGCTTATACCCGCGACCTCGTCCGCGTGAAAATTTGGCCCCCAGACCCACTACGTCGCATCCCATCGCTCGCTCGCGCTATAACTTCATTTTAGCTTAGCGTTCTTTTTGCGCGGCTCCTTAGGGTCGTAGCGTGACGTTACATAGCCTATAACCTTCCTCAAGAATTGGGCTATCCAATGCAGAAAGAATTTTTCAAATCAGACTGGCAGTTCCGGAGATTACTCATTAAATACAAACAAATTTTACCTCTTTACAATATTATTAGTATAGATAGACCACAGCCGCTAGGATGCTTCGAGAGTGTAATAAAGAATCCCACATATAAAAATACATCGATATGCGTGAAAATAAGGTAACAAAGGATTTTTACGCCGAATCAGCCCACAATGTACCCACTGCTGGACAAAGGTCTCCTCTCTGTAAGAAGGAGTGGGCCGTAATGTACCACGCGGGCGGGTTCTAGGACATGCCGGTTTCCTCACGATGTTTTTCTTCACCGTTTTAGGAGCAGTGGTGATGAAATAATTTACACAAAGTAAAGCACCTGTCAGGGTTCGAACCTACAACCTACAACTCGTAAGTCGGAGCCGAGCACTGGGCCAAAAAACCTGTCTCTATGCTTACAAGAGAGCCAAAAATCGTTTTTTTTCTTGAACTGATTTTGAGATAGTCAATCTTTTTTCGTTTCTATTAGTCTTAGAGCTTCGCCCTTTTGTGACGATATAGAGTTCGACAAATGGAGCATTTTTGTATACTTAACTAATTTTTGATCGTTTGTATGAGGTTCGCCCATTTACAGACGGCGACGATTTATTATCCACCAGATAATAATGTACTTAATCATAGACATAAGTTTTTTTCCTAAGAGAATAAATTATAGTTATCGTAATTACCTTTTTAATTTTATCAGCAAAGAAGCATTAGGTACATTTTTTTTATTTAGAACAAAGAAAGGATTGGGTTAGGTATGGGTTATGATTTTATGAATATTTTGAATGATAAGTATGGAGATATGTGAGGAGCTGGTGCCTCCGTGCCTTGGAAAGTACGTTAAGCCGTTGGTCCCGGCTGTCATTCGTGGATCTTTGACAGTCTTTATGAGTCGTCAGAAGCCCGTTTTCACGCCTAAATCGATCGATAGTTATAAAAATTGACAGATCGGTGGCTTGGAAAATTATGAAATACAAATAACACGTAGACGAAGTCTTGGGCAACGGCTAGTTTATTTTATCATAAAAGGTCTCCTTAAGTATTGTCTTGTAGAAATGTGTGCAATTCTTGTTTAGTACCTACGGTTTTCAACAAGTTAGTTAAATGAAACTGAAGTGTAAACAGTGTAATACTATATACAATTCGTGACTTTGTTTATTAATAGAACGATTTCAATGTACAGCGACATTCAAATAGTTGCTTAGTTATTGTTACAAAGTATGAATATACTTACAGAAATCTTAACATGGCGGATAATTATGGGAAAATAAACATGATTCGCACTTGTTTGCTCAGCCTGCTATCTCACATTTTCGTTAACGATTAAGACTAATTTGAAAAACATGATTTAACTTACTGGTTACTATCTAAATGGTTAGAAAATTTACATTAAATAATAATGTCATTAATGCATAGTAAAGGCTCGTACACACTGGCACGATATCGCGGGCGCGACAGGCTGCGCCACCCTAGTCGCGCCCGCGATATCGGGCGAGTGTGTACGAACCTTAGGCCTTAACAATATCCTAACTTATAATATAAATGCGAAAGTGAGTTTATTTGTTGTGCTTTCACGCTAAAACGGCTAAACGGATTTGGATAAAATATGGGACCTACACAGATAGAACATGATTTCTGACCTCAAAACGGGCGAAGCCGCGGGTAAAAATAATTAATAAGTAAAGGAACATTATTTATGGATATCTCGAAAGAATGATGTGTATTTGGTACCAAACTACCAACACATTACGTCAGTTATGTTTAAGTCCCAAACGGGGCCAGCCCTACTGTGGGTGGTAGGTAGGTAGGTACGTGGTGTATCTAGTTGTATCAAATATATACATAGTAAAGGTAAAGATATAGGTAGTTAAGTACTGCATGACTGTGTACATCAGTTCATATTTTAAACGTAAAAAAAATTTTTGGCTCAACGTTAGATATTACAGGCACATAAATTTCAAATAGATTGCAAAGGCCAAGTTTTATAATAATTATATATAATATACATTCATATTTAATTTAGATAAAGCACTGAAATCTGGATGTTTGAAAATGTCGCCACATTATTTAGTTTGCACCCGTGTGAACAAATGGTGAGTCACAATAGTCAAAAATAAAAATACCCTTACTTTAAGATAATAATTTAAATATCGTCTGTAATGTGGAGATAAGAGCATTAGACGCTATCAACTACGCACTAGCTTAGTGCAGCAAAGAATTATACGCAGTAGGAAAGTAGGTAGTCTGATATCACAATTTGCATAAAACTAATACTAGAAGTCCTTACAGCATTTGGCTAGTCTGGTTCGTGAGCCGTCTGCATGTAGGTAACTGATTCTGAGGATAGCAACAATAAAAACTTTTTACAAAAAAAAAAACAACCGACTTCCAAAAAAAACACTACAAAATGAAAAATAACTTTAATTTCGGAAGTCGGTGTCTTTAGTTTTGAATTTTAGTTATTTGCCACCGACTTCCGACTCTTCTCGTCAAAGTCCTTACGCGACGGATATTCCAATAGCATATGTTATGCGTTTTGTATAAAAATTACGCGACGTAATTTCAGCCTCCTTTGTTAAAAAAACTTTGCTCAAAAAAGCTTAGCTAACGTAAAATAGTACAATAATAAAAAAGATTATGATTAATGATGCAACATCAGAAACCAAAACAAGGTACCTACATAAATGTCGCAAGCATTATCAACTAATAGGACTTAGTATTATGATGACATTTGTACAGTTATCTTGATTATAAGTAATGACTAATCTGTCATATCAGGGGCAAATTGACGTTGATATGCGTGGAATGCTATGCCAAGTATTCAAGATATTACATTGTCGTAGCAGCTACAGTCACGTGCAAAAAAGATTCGTAGACTCGTAGCACATGCAGTGCACGAGGACGTTGGCAAGGTAGCTCTTCAATGGACTATTACAACCTAGCAGCTAGGTTAGAATGGTACATTTAGTCCAGTCTGTTAGGCTAGGACCTAGCCTAACAGACTGGACTTATAAGGTGGAATTATTAGTAAAAGCACAAGCAGTCTCATATGCCCCATTTACAAGGTGCAATTTTCAATAACGTTTAAGGCCAATAAAGCACGTTCAATTATTGCCGTTCAAGAATTGGAAGCAAATGCTTACGCGCGTGTAATTTCCCTAAAAGGCATAAAATGGCACAGTAATTGAAGTTTTGCTGTTCACTATTGAATGCGGCTTCTGTGCACACGAAGGCAATTAGTATTTCAAGACCAATAAGCTTGTAAGTTTTCCTCATCTAAACACAGAGTGGTAGGTCCTTGTACAACTTTAAGACGCATTGATTCAAGAAATGCTCTCGAAAATCGATCAACTAAATAGGTCATAAACACAGAAATGGCAAAATTAAAAATAAAACATAAAATTAAACCACACAATTATTAGACAGAACAGAATTATAAATTTCGATTACTCAGTATGTGAACCAGACAGCATTCAATCTATGTACCTACTTGAAAGTTGTCGCTCGTATGTGTGTAAATAAATAAATAAATAAATTTAATGAAGAAATACTAAAACTACGTACATTGGGTTTACGAACGTGTAACACGATTTAATTACTAATCTTATTTGCAGGTGGCGTTAAAAGCAGCGATTCAAGCAGAAATGTCGAAGCAGATGAAGGAAATTATTTCGCAATCTTCGTGGAGACACAGCCACACCACACTGCGAAAACTTGTATCTTAAAATCACCACAAAATAAAATATTCGAATTCACACCACATGATGTAAGCGCCACAACTGAGAAATATGAAATACAACAACTTTCCTGGATAGATTGTATAGTAACTGTACATAATATTGATATCAATGATGAAGGAATCTGGGTCATGACCTACGATGATGAACTGCAAGAGCCTGCAAGCACTGCATCCGTCAATCTCACTGTGATTGTTGCAGGTAAGAATGTAAAGACACCTAATTAAAAGTTAATAGAAACATAACATTTTAAGATCATAATCATGTCTTTGTAAAATTCGTGAAATGTTTGCGGGCCCCTCCACAATTTTTTCTACACAAGCAGGGGCGCACAATTTTTAATTAGGTTATCTAAACTTACTCTCTTGAACTCTTCCAGAAGGAAATCTTGTAGTAGTTTTCAGTGGACGAAAATGATTAAGTTTAAAAAAATATATTGTTTTTATAAATTTTTTACATATTGTAACCAAAATTTTCCTATTAACTTTTTGCCGCAATTATTATTCACAAAAACGCGTTTTCGTTTTTTTTACCTTAATGCGGTCCTGGAAAATGTTTAAGTAATTATTTATTATTATTTGAAGAGATAAGTTCACAAAAATACAATTTAAAAAAAGGCTTTAAGGATTTTGTGCAGGTTTAAACAAATGGCTCGCATCGCATCGGATCGGATATGATACGAACAGATGCGGCGACAGCCGATCACGTCCGGCGGGATGTCGACGCATACGATCAGCTCCGTACCCTCGCTTGTGAACGTATCCGTTTCTGCGCCTAGTCAATAGTTTCATTTCTACCGTGTTGCAGCCGTAAGGATCCGATCGGATACGACGACGGGCAAACGGAGCCGATCGTGCGTCGCAGCATACTTTTGGCTACGATCGCGGGACGCGGAAGGCGCCCGCGGTCAAGCTGCTGTGCGCGCCTTGGTAATATAGACGTTAAATACTTTAAACACGATTTCATATCGTTTAAAGATTCCGATCCGATGCGATTCGAGCCGTTTGTTGGAAATGATCCTTTAGCACACATGATTTAAGAACTAATACTATTTGAAGATGGCGTTGACGGCAGCGATTCGGGAAGAAATATCACCGTAAGCGAAGATAGTGTTTTCGCAATTTACGTGGAGACAGACCCACACCACACTGCGAAAACTTGTATCTTAAAATCACCACAAAATGAAATATTCGAATTCACACCACATGATGTAAGCGCCACAACTGAGAAATATGAAATACAACAACTTTCCTGGATAGATTGTATAGTAACTGTACATAATATTGATATCAATGATGAAGGAATCTGGATCATGACCTACGATCATGAACGGCAAGGCCTTGCAAGCACTGCATCCGTCAATCTCACTGTGATTGTTACAGGTAAGAATATAAAGATACCTGATAAAAAAATTATGGAAACAAAACAAAGATTGTACTCACATGTTTGAGCACTGTGACCACATACCTTTTATAAAGCTACCATTTACTGGGTACGTCTTTTATTGACTTGAATGTCATGCTCACTCAAATGTCTCGCTGGTGGTGGCGTGTGTGTTGGATCGTTAAGTTCCCTTCAAAATGGTTGAGGTCCATGCGTCATGTTCGTGAACGGGCGCCGTCAGTAGGGACTGGTCATCTCTTAGCTGCCACGGCTTATTTTAATTGTTTCTATAATTTTGTTACGGACGCTTTTAACGTGCACATCTTTTTACATTGTTCTCATATGTATAATTTCAACATGAATAATGTAACAAATATTTTGATTTAAAAGAGTGTCCGTGGAGTTTCTTGCCCGTTCTTCTCCATAGGAACCTACTACGCTTTGGAATGGGCAACTAGCTTCATCTATCTGACTAACCGACCCCTTGACAATTCAAAAGTGCCTGTAATTGGTTTATTTGAAATAAATGCTATGAGTTTGAGTTTGATTCACCTTTGTAAAAATCGGGTAATAAAAAATTGCGGGCCCTTTCACAATTTTTTCTACACAAGCAGTAGCAAGCAGTTTCTACACTAGTAGGGTCGCACAATTTAAAATAGATTATCTAAACGGAAATCTTGCAGTGGTTTCAATAATATAAGTTCTATTTAAAATATTTTTGTATAAACCTGTCCTGCATCCTGAACTTCCATTTCAGAAACGGAATACAACGAAGATGAAAATATAACGGTACTAAGCACGATCGACCATTTCACAAGAATGGGACTTATCATTGATATATCTTTGGACAAACGATCATTTGAAGAGGAGTGTTATGTTCGGCCTCCAAATGGGGTACTCACAAAGGCAGATAACTTTAAAATGGACAACGTCATTGTACAAAGCAGCAGCAACTTTGTCTCGTGTAGAATCACGTTAGGACCGATGTCTGCAAGTTTGTTAGGAAATTGGAGATTGTGTGGCAAGTCTACACAAAATGATGAATTGCGATGCCAACCTGCCAATATTGTTTGGAGTAAGTTTTTTTGTTTTATTATTTGAATAGGTTACTGGAAAGAACTTGAATATGATTACTGTTTTTTTGCCAACATTGATAAAAAAGAAACACTAAATTATTTATGGAATCAATTCAGTCGATGTCATGCCATTTTCTCAGATATTTAGGTCGGGAATAGGGCAAAACACCAAATAACTAAAGGTTTTAGTTGTGTTCATGTTCTGGTCTTATGAGAATTGAACATTACTTTTATCATTTTGTATTGCTTTTTTTATTATTATTGTGCTTAATTAACAATTCTAGATAACAACAATAATCCGAGTGCTGCCTGGGGTTTGCTTACACAGCCTATGTTTACTCACCCAGTTCACTACGGTGGTAGTGTAAATCCTGGAGTGGCGAGTACTGCATCCGTTGCCACCTGTCACGTTATCACGCCCAATGGGGAAGACCTTGTTATCACAAGTGAAGTCAATTATCCTCACATAGAAAGAATTGCTTTCGACCGTGGAGATCTATGTAGCATTAATTTCACCAACATAGACAGAACCTCGATAGGAGAATGGACGATCTATGGCAAATTCCGTTCAGTGATTACTGGTTTGCATGAAATACATCTACCATTGAAATTTTTCCTGTACAGTAAGTATTGAAAATTTAATTAAAAATGTTTATAGAAAGCACAGCCTAAACCGCTGCGTCTAGAAGCATGAAACGCACAAGAGTTCCATATAAACAACATGTCCCGGAATTAACACACACCACCCATAACCCCAATTAGAATATTATGTTATAATCATAATACATATGTTAACGGAAAAGTGTGTAATCCGTCATTGTATACAAATCCTAGGAAATGTGTACAATTCCTAAAATTGAAAGGATATCTATGATGTATTTTGTAATATGCACTTTTCCTAGGAAATCTATACATTTCCTAAATAGCAATCGGAAATGTATTACATTCTTGATTTTCGCCAGAAGTTACTTTGCT
Organism: Eupsilia transversa; assembly: GCA_914767815.1. Taxonomy (NCBI): domain Eukaryota; kingdom Metazoa; phylum Arthropoda; class Insecta; order Lepidoptera; family Noctuidae; genus Eupsilia; species Eupsilia transversa. The sequence goes on along the minus strand of OU611893.1, from coordinate 4,468,756 downwards.
GTCATATGATAGATTGTATGTATATCTAGTCTGGCCACATCTGCGGCCTTATAATAAAAAAAAAATAGATACAGTTCTATTCTTACATTGTGATGACATAGAATTACTTAATTGTCAGACTGATTATTTACCAAATGACATTTTTTATACGTATTTACGTATTAAATTATACGTAGATTTTTATGTGTGCAAGATGGGCAATAGAAAGGATTTTTTTTTTGTTGATATTTGAAATTTTATTAGTAATAAGCTCTATGAATAAGTATTTTATGTTTTACGATGTGATTGTTACAGCTGATTATGTCAACGACATCCATGATAAAAATTCTGATTTCAGTTTACAAACGTGTTTTATTTCTTTTAGTCACAGAAAGCTTTACTTATATATTTCCTAGTATCATCTCGGAATTGCATACAATTCCTAGGAAATACATACATTTCACAGGAAATGTGTGTATTAAAGAATCTTTGAAACATTATTTCACACATTTCCTAAGTAGGCTCGGAATTGCATATATTTCCTAGGAATTGTGTACAATTCCTAGGTTTCATACATTTCCGGTAACACATACACTGAATTTTTACTATTATCTATAAAACATAGTTTGTTCATTCAATTAATTTATGAAAATTATGGTCACATGACAAACGTACGCACGCACACAGGCGTACACGTTTAGGGGTCTATAGTCTGACCGCTTAACTGAGATCGTTCCTGAAGTAGCAGCGCGGTGCGTGAAGCTCAGTGATTCGTCAACTTGTGACAACTGTCACCTTCCCGCATCGCCCAGCTACCTCAGGAATGGTCTCAGTTAAGCGGTCGATTTGTAGTGTAGTAGGTATTTCGTCCATTTTGGTTTGTTTTGACTTGAACAGCGGAAGTGTGACTGTAATGTAAATAGTTTTGGGATCATAAATTACCCATATTAAAAATGACAGAAATTGATTTATTAAAAGATTCTGAACAAACTACTTTCATAATGTTCAATTCAGTTACACATTGTATATGATAGTGAGCACTAAGGAAGCATTTGTGAAAATTCATTTCCTATATGTATTAAATACGGAATGAATGTTTTTATGGAAGTTCGTCACTTTTGCCTTGTAAATGTATGAAGTTGAAGATATGCCTAACAATGATACTGTTTCAGATGAGGACCGACCTTATGATCAGGCGTATAATGTAACGGCATTACCAGAAGACAGACATCTCGTTATTTTGGGACGCACCTTGGAAGTTAGTCTAAAAAGTGTAGTTGGACAAGTCGAAAATTGTCAGTACAGAATGCCTACAGGCCAATCATATGATTTAAACAATGACATCGCTCCGAATGGAGTAGCTTTGGAGAGTGTGGCTACACCAGCTTGTCGGATTACTTTGAGCCCAATTACTAAGGATATGCTGGGTGAATGGCAGATTATTGGCAAATTCAGTAATGGTAATCAGTTTAGTGAGAGACGGCAGACGTTCTATATCATACAAGAAGGTAACTAAGTTTAAAAGTTATATATCGTAAAAAGGCGACTAAATAATTTGAAAAAAAAAACTATTATGTTTAACGTGGGTATAATATAAAGTAAAACAGAAGGAGAAGGAATTCGATTCGATGATATATATTTCATTAGTTTATTGGAAAAATAGTTTATCGATTTCTTATTTAAAATCGTGTGATTTGTCTGTAATTAGAAGTTATCCTACTGCAATGTTTCGGTATATTTTTTACAGATCCAGCAAACCCTATTTTAGATGACTTTAGAGTTGTTGAAAATTTGACGGAAACGATTCTTGATACGAAATTGGGGGTGTCACATAGAGTTTTTATTACCACTGCGAGCTTTGTTGAAAATGAGAGTTGTCACTTAATGACACCAAATGGCTTGCAGTACGCCTTTGTAGATGGATTTCATATCCCCAACGTAGAAATTCTAGAAGAAAATGGCATCGAATGCGGCGTTAAGGTCGATGTTCTGGACTTAGACATGCTCGGCGACTGGATACTGATTGCAAGAGCTACCAGGTCATCTAATCCTATCGAAAGAAGGCGGCATTTTAGTATCCGCATCGAAGGTAATCGATAATATTTAAATTAATAATGATTATTCGCTTATCAGGTCACGTCCAGAGATAACGCAAGTTAATACACTCTATCGGACAATTATTACAGATAATAAATTTGAATACTAATCTATTCTTTCAGAAACATCGTCTCTAGGAGAAGCAATAACTATAACTGAAGGAGCTGACCTGTATCTGAGTTTACCGAATGCTACGCATATGAATCACACTTGCAAACTGTATGCTAATGATGAAGAAGTTACAGACTTTGAAGTTGACCAATTTCGTTATAGTTCTTGTGGTTTCATTGTTAGAAATGTCACTCGTGCTCAACATGGATCATGGGCTATTGTATATGGAAACCAAATAACTTACAGAGCCACTGTTGAAGTGAATATATTAGGTAATGATATACAATATGCTGACTTTTTTTGAGAAGTAATGTAATGTAACAATAGTTCATTAACAGTCAAATATAGTTTAAAACTTCTTCATACAACACAGCTGTTCCTTACGTTTTTTTCTTTTATGAATGTCATAGTAGGTGTTTGGATACAAATAATACCCTTATTTAAATGTATTACTAGAATTGGTCGAAATCTCCGTGGAGAATATGGAATGGCTTATGGGTAGTTCCGTGAATATGACCCTTGGTCCTGAAGATGCGGTGTACTGCCGACTTATAGACTTCAACAATAACCACGTTTACGACGGATTTGGTCAGTGCAGACTTTTGGTGGACAGAGTAACCAAGGCCCATCAAGGATGGTGGACCATATCGGTTGGCGTTTCTGGCACAGTCATGCTTCGTCATGAGCGATTCTTCGTGGTCGTAGAAGCAGCTGGTATGTAATATCCACTATTGTAACATTTAAGCATCCGTTTGATGTTGTATCTATAATATTATTTTGTGTTTTATGTGTGAATATATTCCGAATCATGTTTCATGAAGACATGCTAAGAATTTTAACAAAAAGGTTAAAGCCGTAGGAATGTGATGGATACGAGAAGCAAAGGACCCCTCGTAGTGGCGATTTTTTGGGGAGCCTTTTGTCCAGCAGGGATGATTATTTGGCTGAATGATCACGACAATGATTACAACATCAATCTATTCCAGATTCCAGGCCAGTTGTTACAACGGACGTGGCAAGGAATGGTTCCTCGGTGGTAATGACGTGTTCCGTGCCGGTAGAGAACGAGATCAATGCCTGCTTGTTCCGAGACCCTAGCGGTAATGTCCTCATCGCCAGCCACGGGGTTGGGCAGCACGGGTACAGCGGGGCTGTCATACGGTTAGTATACTTACAATAGTACTGTTAATCGACATTTTAGATCTGCGCAACTCAACAACTAATGCAGTTATTTTCATATGTGCAGTATTAATTGTAGAAGAATAATTTCTTGTTCTGCAAGCTGTGTGTATTTTCCAACATAATATCACTCTCATTTTTAGGCCTAACGATTTTATCAACATAGGACATGTGGAGTACTGTGAGAACCTGTCCTCAATGTCCTGCTATAATGGAGAGCTGTTTTTTTTTGTTGAGAAAATCGTTATTAATCGCTTGTGGTATAATTCAGTTCACGATGATATTCTACCACATAACCTACATGATCTCACATAGATTATGTCTGGACCTTAAGGAGACTGTGTCTGTGACCTCTGATTTTGTTTCGTTGTTTCAGAAACATCGACCCCATTTCGTTTTTAATATATTATTGACGTGTAAAAGTGTTTGTAAATGCCTCCTTACAGAAATAAAATACCTTTCTTTTTCATATTTTAACTTACAGTTACGAATCAGATTCTGACAGCCATATTTGCACTCTCCGCCTCTTAACGCCGTCCTCGGAGCACCAAGGTATATGGCGCTGTGCTATCAACACCGCACAGGACATTAGCTATGCCTTCCTTACCGTCACCGGAGCGATAATGGATCAGCCGAATAGTTACTATTATAATTATAATGGTAGGTTTACTATTATAATAGTATTTGTAGTATGGTGGGACAATCCCTCTTAGAATTCTCAACTTAGCTGCATGCAATTAATTGTCTTTCATTCATCCCTTTATTGGCCACCCAAAATTCTCCACACAAGCCAGCAGTATAATCTGATTAATGTAATCTTATAAATTCTTTCAAGGATTATTTATATTTCGCCTTTGTTTATTTACTCTTATTGTTTAAAAATTTACTCTTCTCTGTGCCAAGTTTGTTGCAGAGTTTAAAAGTTTTACTTCATCTTCGGTATCATCTATTTTATTTGATCTCATCATGTTCGAAAATGTATCTTTTTAGATCGCAGTTTCCATAATCATTTTTTATTTGACGGTTGCTGCAGTAGCAACTAGTAGGTACACTGAAGTACTACTTGCTAGCGCTATATAATCATTACATTGAGTAATATTTTTATCTAACTGATGGGGCATTGACATAGTTTTTAATCATCAATGATCAATGTTAATGATTATAATATAGGTTCTAGGTTAGACTATACAACTAGTATATACTGATATAGATTTTTGTATACTTAGTATATGTATTAGTATCTTAAAATATAAGGTGCTATAAAAATATCTGCCACGGCTGCAATGGGAGATAGTATTGTGTTTATAGATTACAATAGTAAAGATAAATTATTGATCATGTGTCATATTTTTTTTCATACAAAAAATTGTGAATGAATGAATGAATGAATGAATGAATGAATTGCACCGATCCCAGCGTGGTTTAACCAGACTCGATAAATCGAATGAACCCCCAGATTTGCACTAGCCGCTGGATTCTCATGTTTCATGGGGCTACAGAGGCCATTGCATATCAGGGAGTAGACCGGGTGGCGCGGGTAATGGCAGGGAGAGAAAGTGCCCTCGGGATAAGGAAGGATTCGCGAGCCTACCGGATATGCATCCTTGAGTAAGCAATGGAATAGCGGAGAGACGGGTAATGTTTATCTATGGATGGGCATCTTTTTACGACGTCGCCGCCGGAAGGCTCAGGTCGATCTTCACCGGTGAATCTTTTGGCGGGGCTGTGCTGCTTACTCGGCTTACTTCTTTCTGCTTTTCACTGCTGTGCTGTGTTACCCTTTGTTGTTTTCTGTGTCTTCGTCCGAAGACTCGCTGCTATCCGTTTCCGGTTTCTTATAAATCTCGCTGGCTGCCTTCTTGATCTTGTTTCGGTCTTTAGCTGTGTCCATCCAAAAGTTAATATCCTTGTCGAAGTACGCCAAGTCCTGTTTCAGGTTGTCATTCCATGTGTAAATAGGTCGGCCTACTTTCTTGGATTTGGCCTTGTACTGCATTGCTGCATGTATAAATTTGCAAATGACGAACTAGTCAGCTGATTTCAGTTTTCGTTCACAGAACAGATGGAAAGAGATAGCAGTTGTTTTCATTGACGAAGTGCACTTCGCGCGTAATTTGTGAACCACGTTATGCAGAGTAGAGTCAATGTTTATTTAACTACTTTATTTTCTCAAATTGATTTAACTGTGCCGGGGTACGAAATTTCTTCACTATTGTTATCTTTAAACACAATACTACCTCTCATTAAAGCCGTGGCAGATATTTTTATAGTACCTTATATAACGGACCGTGTAAAAAGACCTCTTCTCCCCCGTACCGTACCACCGTTGCAGCGGTTTAGTAGATATAGGACCTATTCGGCAGCCTTAGGTTTGTTTTGTTTGTTTGCTCATTGTTGTTTCGTTTGTTTTGCGTGCGTTACATTGTGCGCTGTCGTTAACAGCGATTTTTTACGTCAATTGCTCAATGTTACTTAGTTTGATTTACAGAATCCATAGATAACGTCTATGTGATTGATGCTTTTACACCCACTTTTCAATTTTTTTGTAATGTTATTTACATATTTCTTTCTAGTTTTCAATTGTAATATCTGTGGCGTTCAATAAAGAATAGGTATTTATGTAATTCTAAGTTTCCAGTCCTCCAAAAAGTATAATAGAAAATATTAATTTCCAGTGCCGGAATTGAAAAGCGCGGCTGCTATATTCGGGGGCGAAGAAGACAACGCAGTGACGATGTCTTGCTCCATAGACGCCAATATTCGCTACTGCTACTTCAGGGCGCCGAACGGAACTGTCTACAACGTTGGTCCATGTGAGTATCACACCAGCTGATTTGATCAGTAAAAATCTCACCGTGTAAACGTAGGTGAAGTGAGCAAGAAGTGAGCTAAGATAGTTAATTAATTCAAGCTTGAATTGGCCGAAATCCATAAAAAAATACAATAGAAGTAGATATACATATATTTAGTAACCTATTCCGCTTAATTATTCCTTAAGAGTCATAAAAAACCCTGTAAGAAATCGACACGTGTTTTACCTCTCAACGAGGCATATTCAGCAACCCGATCACGACGTGTTGCCACGCCGAGCGCCGGACTCAGAAAAGAAGTGAGCTTTCAATAGTGTGAACCCAGCTCACTCTTAAAACGCATTACCCCTTTCCTTTCCCTTCACGGCCCTATTTTGTAAACTTATATGTAAAATCAATTATTTCAATAAACAATTTCATTATCTCCTTTATCTCACCTACGTACCTATGTACTATAAAGACCTTCGATCTTTGTGTATTATAGGGTTCCATGTGTAACAACTCAACTAAACATGGTACTTATAGAAAATTGGCGCGATTTTACTTGAATAAAAAGTTTTGTGAAAATCGTTTGTCATTGCTGAAATAATGGACTTCCAATAGTATTTGAATACGACGCCTAAAATTATGTATCAGGTAATCACTTTGCTATGGGACTTTTACAAAAAATCTATCTGCCTAGCCTTTCCCCAACTATGTTGGGATCGGCTTCCAGTTTAACCGGATGCAGCTGAGTACCAGTATTTTTCATGAAGCGACTGCCTGTCTGACCTCAACAACCCAGTAACTGGTTAATACGATACCCCTTGGTAAGACTCGTTGTCAGACTTTCAAGCTTCTGAGTTCTGAAGACACGTAACGACTGTCAAAGATCCACGAATGACAGCCGGGACCAACGGCTTAACGTGCTTTCTGAGGCATGTAGAAGTCTCGGTGTGTAAAGATGGACCCATCCACTGACCAACCTCGGCAAGCGTAGGTTAACCTGATGCATCGATCCGTGGGGGTGTTGCTATGGACATTTTACAAGGCGTGCAATATGTACTGTGTTCCTAACTAGCCCTTTTAGGGTTTAGGGGACACCAAAAGAAAGGCCGGGCTAAGGATTTCAATAATATGTTTATTATCCTCTTCTTTATATATTGGAATGGTGTTTTACTAATGTTACGCGAGACGTGTGATCCCACACAAGGCTAAAACAATATTAGTAAAATGCACTTATTTTCTAACTGTCATGGTAATGGCATTCGTGATATATCTACGGAAGAATGAGGAACAAGTCATAAAAAAAGTTTTGAGTATGAACGTGGATGGCTATAGAGTAGAGGAAGACCCAAGGAAAAGGTGGATGGATTATTTATAAGATTATAAAAGTTCGTGACGACTAATGAGATGTAGGTCTGAGAAAAGACATGCTACGGCGACAACAAACAAATTCGAATAATGTGCTGCACTCCGGAAACTAGGCCAGTTTGCGAGTCAGTTCAGTGAGTGGCAGACTGTGGGAGTCTGGAGTCACCCTTCCGGGAAAACAGGTGACGTTGTTAGCTGACACAAACACGAAACCAGTCAGTACTGAACTGTTTTCAAATGTATATGATGCCATTGACTGAACTGTCAACTGGATGGAGTCACAAACTGGCCTCGTTTTCAGAGCCCACAAAGACAAGGATGATGAACTTGCACTTATTTTGATTCTAAAACCACACTTGTGATTATTTCACAGCCGTCTCATCAACATACTACGAGTACGTCGGCAACGGTCTCGATGCGGGAGAATGTGGCATCAGGTTCAACAGCCTCTGGCGTAATGATAGTGGCAATTGGAGCTGCAATGTAGGACTGGTCCACAATCCTGATGATGAAGAACTGAGCAGAGCCTTCGAAGTTAGCGTCTACGGTAAGTAAAGACTTAACTGTGGTTTCCTAGAAAAGCGCTTCCGTCATGAAAATCTGTCATTTTCACCAATATTTGACATTATACTGTCGAAAAATGCTCTGTATTTGGACAGCTATTATAGTGTGACCGTTTACCGCTTTCTTAAGAAACCAAAGCTTTAGGATGCTATCAAACTTTCTGTAGTGCTTGCAACACGTTTAGGTCATTAATGTCTGTTCGATAAGTATCTGATGAAAATGTAAATAATCCCTGTTCGCGTTAAATTATTAAGAGATTGCGTTCTGTGTACTTAATATGGAAAGAGGCAATTAAGGATAGTTTTTTTAACAGAATGAAGCTTAGTAATGAAAAAAAATAGATGTGACTGCTCAGATTGAATTCCCACATTTCAGTTTACTCGTTGATGCTGTGCTGTTCATTTAGCCAGAACACAACGAAGATAAAAGGTTTGGAACTGGCTCCCGAATAATATTCATCATATTTTTTTCCTGGGATCGGTTTAAATGCTAGAAAGTTGATTGATTAATGGGCTTCTTTCTCACTTCAAGCGAAACAACTGGAAGCTTTGTCACGAGAGACCGCTGAGTGATTGTCACTTGCCAAAGTCATCTTGAATCAAAAGCGACCAATCGGCGACAAGACAAAACAGCGCCATCTTCGCGGTACTAATTTGACAGTCCTTACGGGTTCCAAGTTCCAAAACAGTTGGATCCAGAGCAGAGGGCTCTTCGAGATTCATTGTCCTTTTCATGTTGTCGCTAAGTAGTGTTTTGGTTAATCATAGTTGCAGTGGTTGGGAATATTGCAGTGGGGTTAGTTACAAAAATAAAAGCTTTTTTGGTTGTCCTGCTAAATGTAGTTTCAAATAGTAAGTAAGTAGTTAAGTTAGTGGTCTATGATAATAGTTTGGCCCTGTCTGTGGAATGCCTAATTTACAGACAAAATGATGTTGTTAACACCTAGGTAGATATATATCCTTGGTAGAATACAAGCATGATGTTGTAATTATTATGTTGCAGAGCCCTTGTGGATGTACCACGGTTGGCAAGGTGGTTCCGTGAGTTTAAGCTTGCACGTAGGGGGTGCGCCCATGCTGGAATATTGCAGATTTGTCCGTATCGATGGACTAGGTAAGCAAATACTGAGGGCTACAATGGCGCCTGTTAAACAGAATGTCAACAACCCTTGACAGAATTTGTCAAGAATACAGCGGTTTTAGTGTTTTTTTTATTAACTATCATTTATAAGGTTTATCTTCATACAGATTTTTTCACTGATTGGTAGAACTTTTGAGCTAGCCAGACGTTCTTTTTCGTGGCTGTTATATTTTAAATCATAATAAGGAGCAGAACTTTTTTTTTTTGTTTCAAAACAGGAATGCCTAGATATGATAATATGACGTGTAACTTTAATTCTTTTTGCCATAGGTTTCACGTCCGACAACGTGCCTTTTGGTTACGAGTTCGATGCACCTGGGCTTCGATCCGGTGCGTGTGCCCTCATCATTACGAGCCCATTATCTCAGGACCTGGATCCTTGGACGGTGTTCGCCAAGACCATTTCATCAGAAGCGGAGCTGTCCATGACATCCACTTTCATATCACCACCACCGCTCATGAGTCAAACTTCTCGTAAGTATCTATAATAGTTACAGTTAAAACCCGTTTTTAGTTAGAATGCGTTTTCACTAGTTAAAACTAGTTTTTACTGGATGACTTTGTTAATGTGTTTAATGAGCTTTCTCCTAGTTCGAAGTCGGTTAAAAACTTGTACCACTGCATAGTGATCATAGAATCACTGAGTTATGGCTTTTACGACAACTGAATCAAAACTATCGATCACTGACTAAAATCTAAGAATCACTGACTGAATATAGATTTCAGGTTTAGGTACTGACAGCAAATAAGTCATCTAAAAACTTATTCACAGATCTAAAGTTCACTGATATGATTATGTTATTATTATTATACAAAACTTAGTGATTCTAAGATGACATAATGAAACGAACGAACCCCACGTTGACAGGGGTGAGAGATGAAAAAATTTTGTAAGTATAAACGCGTCGGGGATGAGATGGGAAGGGGAAGAGATGGGACTAAGCCGAATATAAATCCGAAGTTGACTAATTTCGAAAAACTTTCTTTTTTCAGTGGTCCTTCCAATTCTGTGGTGGATTATATTTGCCCTCGTGTGCGTGCTTCTGATCCTCGCTGCCGTGTCCCTCGTACCTAAGAAGAACCGCGAGTGGACATACCAGAGAGCCTCCATTATAAGGAACAGCTTTAGAAAACAAAAACCCCGAACTGTACATACTGAAATGCTTTACTGATTTATCGCCAAAAGTGAAATGGAAAAGAGACACTACCTATGAATTTAAGTAATAAAACTCAAAACTTAGGTTTTCTCGTATCATCATGAAAGTGTTTTTAATGGAATTGTTTGCTGGACAGTTTACCGTCAGAGAGCGCTGAGCGTTTGCCACTTGTGAAAGTATCTTGAATGAAAAGCATGGAATTTATGTGTACTTTAGGTCCTTATTGAAAAAGCGATCTAGATCGGCGACAGGACAACACAATTAGCGCCATCTGGTAGGAAAGTTTTTAACAAGGAACTCTCTCAAACACTTAGCGCCATTAATGTGGAACTAATTTGAAAAATTTCTACCCCATTGGAAAAAAAGCTGTAAAACTAGAAATTAGATCATGTTTTAAGGAGTTTTGAATGGGAATCGATGGCTTTGTTGAAAATTATTATTTACTGTTATAATATACTTACTGCAATATGTATAATAAAACTGTGAATTACATTTTAAATACCTATTGGCTCACCTCATATGCTCACCTATAAGCAAAAGCGTTATGTACCTACTTACCTTTAAGAAACTTTTCTATTTTTGATAAATAAAGTTATTGTAGTTTTATTTTTTGTGTTGTTTTCTTCACGCAAACACTTGATTTTCAAAAGCCAATGACCAAATTTCTAGAGCAGTGGTGCTTTTTTTATCAACGGAGCCATTAATTTGGAATCCCTAATCTGTCCCTACTTTCAGTCACGCTTTAAACTCTACTTGAACGGTTCGCAACATGGTTTCGTGGGTTTTAGGTTAACTTGCACTAACCTGGCTACCTTTACAGAGATGTTAACCGATGCCATCGACTGCAGCAAGTAGTTCGAAGTAATTTACGCAGAATTTAGCAAATCATTTGACCGCGGTCCTCACCATATACTTCTATAGGAGCTATCTGCGTACGGAATCACCGGTACACTTTATACCTAACTGGCTAATATCTTATCTTGATAATCGTTTCTTTTTTGTCGCAATTAATGGTTTAAAGTCTGAAACCTACTGGACCACCTCAGGAGTTTCCCAAGGCTCACATGTCGGTCCGATTCTGTTTAATGTGCTGGTTAACAATATCCTGGATAATCGAATCTAACGATGATACTTCAGAACGGTGTTGACTCGTTAGTTCAATGGTACAAAGATAATGAAATGACATAAACGTTAAAAAATACTGCCGTTAAACTTTGGTTTTCTACGACGGCAGTGGCCGTAGAAAACGATAAGGTTTGAGTTTACGGTGTCAAAAAACGCTCTCTACAGCCAACTCACACCAGCTTAATTTCATAAATACATTTTAGTGACGACATTTGACGGTAAATTGCAGACTATGTGGCGGCCACCCCGGTCTTGGGAAACCCTGGGCGGACTACCGATGCCGTAAGCTCGATTACAACTGTTTATTAGCGTATCCCGAGCAAAAGCGATTTCGCTATGATACTTATAAGTGTGCATTGCAATACCTGTATGGAGTATCATAGAAATAATCCTGAACGGCTCGAGTTGAGGCAATGCTGATCACGTTCAGTGCTTATACGTGTGCGTTGACCTTTATTTGTAAGGTGGATATCAAGTTTTGTTAGACTATTCTCTTCACGCAAACACTGTTTCAAAGAGTTTCCCCACCGAAACTCTGTGATGTTCACTTTAAAATCAATAACATTGCATCCAGACTACAGCTTGCTATTTGATCAATCGATTGAATTCGCCAAACGATAAGATAATGATGGTTATTCAGAATGTTCTGATTATCATACTTTTTTGTCCAATTCTAGTACATACGTAGTTGCTGTCGTTGATTAATAGGCAGTGAAGTGATACACATTGCAAAATGTGGAAGTTCCATGTTTTATTTTTAGTTTTTGTCTTTTTTAGTGTTAAAGGTAAGTGTTTATTTACTAACTATTAAGACTAGCGACTCTCCGGGACCTGCAGAAAATAACGTTACTACGTTATTCAGCGCAAAACGCTTTGATGTTGATAATTTGGTAATGCTCGGTTCCTATAAATAAAATGAATCGTTTTTATTAACCAATGGTAGCATTTGTTTATTGCCAAACTTGGCATATAAATAGATTCATAAGCTTATTTTACCTCTACTTCCATGTTCGAGATTCTACTATGCAAAACTAGGTGGTCTTTGCTTCATTATTGGTAAAGATACAAGAGTCTTAAATTTAACAAATAACGGTACGAACCTGCGATAAAATTGTGTACGTACTGGGCATAATTTTCATCATTCGTAGTAGCCTGTAAATAAACCTAAAAAAACTTACACTTGGAACTGACACGCATTCCAATTATTTTGTTTTAAAAACTAACATCCTATTAGTTTTTAAAACAAAATAATTATGATCCAATTTAAAAATATGCAAATCAATCAAAATAATTTTGTTTTTAAAACTAGATTCAAGTTTCAACAAAGAAAGATAACATTTATTGCACCATGTTTAATAAACAAATCGTTCTTTTGTACCATTGTACCTTCTTGCTTATCAAAATCATGATTAAAAAAAATCGCATATCTGCGTGTTGAAAGGGATACCAAGTCCTTCTTCGTCCAACCCTCAGTTACCTCTTTGTGCAGCCAGAATCTAATAACAACCCCTATTGTTACTTAATTCATCCATTTCCAGAATATCATGTCCAGGTTTCTGGCACTGATAACGACCAATACGTTTTGTTCTTAGAATCGATTGCAAGCTATGATAACGTGCAGGAGTATATGGAATGGACAGCGGGCAGTGCTGTGAATGTTACCATTGGTCCTGATGATGCAGTGTACTGCAAGCTGGAAGATAACAGACACAGACTTATTTTCGATGGATTCGGTCCATGCAGAGTTGTGGTGGACAGAGTAACGATGGACCATTATGGAAATTGGAAGATATGGATTGGCGTTCCTGGCACAGTTATCGTTCGTAAACACTATGTCTTCGTCAACGTGGTGGCAGCAGGTACATTTTATAATAATCTGTTTGAAATCTCGAAATCGAAACTTTATTTTGAGTTTTAACTAGTTTAAGTTTTTCTCATGCATTGCGCTGACCTCGATTCCTTCTAGTTGACTCCACGCCAGAAGTTACTGGGAGCGTGATTGGGAAGGATTCAACTGTGATACTGCAGTGTATCGTGCCAGAGGAACACGAGATAATGTCCTGCACGTTCAGCGATCCTTCCGGTAGTGTTTTCATCGCCACAAGTGGGGTAAACCAAGAGGGATACAACGTCAACGACCTCATACGGTTAGTGGGTACTGTTGATTGTAGAGATGGAGACAAAAGTGCAACAGGTGTAGAAGAAGAAGTTCTATTTCTAGTAGCGGAGGTATTTAAAACATGTCAGAATCTGCATGCTTCCAAAAAACTGAGGTTAGAAGGAAACTCCTCATTCCGAAAACTTTAAGTTTTAGTATTTTTTATGGAGTGATTGGTGGAAGAATGAGTGATGTTGGTCGCGTTAAAAACATAATGCTAGAGTACCCATTGTGAGATGATCGTTGTCGAGATGAATGTTAGTTATCAATAGAATTAAGAAGAAACTCGGCATACTTCCAACTCTGTCGCACTTTAATCTGCAGACGGTATTCAGTAACTAATTTCAGAGTAGGTACAGGGATCCTGGATGCCTGGGATCCTGGAAGCCTGTGATCTTACTACTTACGACTCAATTTATCCAAGTGGAATACGCTTTTTAACGAATGAAAATGGCTGTGTGCTTTCAGGCTCGTGCAGACTGGTGCCACGCGACGGCGCGACGCGACACCGTTAGAACAATTTCCGTGAAGTTTTCATAGAAATTTTTCGACCACAATCGCGTCGCGCCTGTCTGCGTCTGCGGCAGCGTTTACTTTTTTTCTTCAAAATCGTGCAATATTGTTTTGTCTTGCAGTTACGAGTCGTTTGTTGACCGCCACAGTTGCACTCTCACCCTCTTGACGCCTCCCATGGAGCGCCCGGGCATATGGCGCTGTGCCGTCAACACTACTCAGGTTACCAGTCATGGTTTCATCGTCCTCAATAAGGCAATGATAGATCACGATTATATGCATGATCATGATTATACAAGTAAGTTCACCAAACTTTTTTTACTACCCGACTACGGCATAGCCAAAACAGGGTTCTGATTTTAACAGGCTATGTATGTATGTAAGTTCACCTGTTCACTCAGATCTCCTAAATGAATCAAAATATTACTTTTGACAAACGAGGTATCGAAGGTATCGAAAATTATCACAATGTATGTTGTACCACCGGGATAAAAAGTATCCTATGGCCTAACCCAGGGCACGGACTATTCATATGCCACATTTGATCAAAATCTGTTCACTCTTTAAGGGGTAAAAAGGTACAGACACACACACCGATAGAAAGACAAGAGTTGCTTTCGCATTACAATATTAGAATTGAGTATGGATGTCTCTGTTCTGTAATTAAATACAAAGCATCTACATAATCTTATCATTACTCTTTAGTCTTTGTAATCAAATTAGGAGCCTAATTCAATGTTTACCTACTATTAATTCGATTGTGTACAAAGCAAGACAATGGCGTTATACTTTTAGATTTTTTTTAATTTCTTCTGAATCAATAATTTACTGTAGTAATTCTTTCATTAGTAACTTGTTACTTCAGGCTCATCTGTTTTGTTTGTCCCTAGTGTGTCATTTTCATCATAAATATTTGTATATGCAGCAACGGGGTAGGAAGTTTCCGGGGGTGTTATGTCTGGTGGACTACTGCCCGAGGGAGTAATGCTATTGTTGATATATTGCGTATGTTTGATATCACGATGCAGGATTTGTGTGACTTCGGGACGGCTTCTCATGTTCAATCAAGTTCTTTTGCTGTTTCTTGTTTATGATCGACGGTTCCTCCTCAACAAAAAGCTTTACTACTGGAACTAAAGCATTCATTATTAATTTAACCAGAGCCGGAGTTGCAAAGCACATACTCATCCATTTCGGGTATTGAAGGTGAGGCAAAGACGATGTCTTGCTACATACCCGCCGCTGTTCGCTACTGCTACTTCAGGGCGCCGAACGGAACTGTTTTCAACGTTGGTCCATGTGAGTATCACATCTGTACTCTAAGCCTAAGTTTTGTAACGTGTGTTTGCATATTGGTCAGTGGTCGCAATGTTTGCTTAACGTGAACCAGACAACCTGTGCCCTATTCCATCTTACAGTGCCCAAAGCTAGTCACTACTAAACAACAGAAAATGCAAACTCAAGATTAGCCAACAAGCAATGAAGCCAAGCTGAAGTGACCTGATCATGCCACTCAAATGATCAGATGAGCAACAATTTCCGTCACACGATCTGGACGTGTTTGTAAGACACACGCGCAAAGTATTGTGAATCTTGAAAGGAGAGGACTTTGCCCAGCAGTGATCCACAACATAGGGTATGCAAAAAAATAACGCTCCTTATTTTTGCAGCAACCTCATCACCAGGCTTCGAGTACATCGGCAATGGTTTCGACGCGGGAGAATGCGGCATCAGGTTCAATAATATCTGGGCATCGGATGAAGGCCTGTGGAGCTGCAATGTGGGACTGAAAGCAAATTTTGAGGAACAGAGATCCTTCTTCAATGTTTACATCAACCGTAAGAATGTTATGCTAAAACGAGCATTTTTTTTAACAGTAGATACCCTGTAGCGCGTTTGGGGATCATTGTTGCCGCGGCACCCGTATGTTGAAAGCCAGTCAAAGAGTCAATAGTCACATCAGTGTTATTTTCTCAGTGTAATTTTTCAGATGTAGACATCGCAGAATTCAGGTTCAATTAGGACACACTGTTTATTAAATTTTGTTGCAGATCGCTTGCTGGTGAATCACCGCTGGTCGAGCAGTTCTGTGGTGGTGAGCTTGCACATATTCGACGGTCCCCAGCTGGAATACTGTAGATTTGTGCGCAGCGACGGATTAGGTAAGCAAATAATAGGTTTAAAAACTATTCGGTACACCATTTCTACTAACTAATAAAATAATTTTAGTAGTATTTAATTCATGTCTAAAGTCAGTGACAGATAAAACCCAGGTTATGTTCAACGAACACTCCGGGACCGATTGCTATAAATGGCGGCGCTCTCGAGGTTGTTCCAGAATACGTTTACCTCGAGCAAACTCTGCATTTTGGTAAGAACTGCATTGAGTGGGAGGCTAACAGATGAGTTCAGTTGGATTGGGCGGCGTTTGAGAAGCTTCATCGAGTCTTCTCGTCGCGTATTCCGAAGAGCCTAAAGACTTCAATCAGTGCGTCCTGTCTTTTATAACTTACGGAGCCTAAACGTTGACATTCACGGTACGGCTGGCCCATAAATCGCTGGTCGCTCAGCGAGCTATGAAACGAGCTATGCTTATAATTTCTCTGAGGGATGGAATCCGGAACTAGGAAATCCGGCAGAGAACCAAAGTTATAGACATAGGTTATAGAAAAAGCAAGCTGATGTGGCAATGGGCCGGCCATATCAGCCGAAGAACTGATGATCGGGGTGTTCTCGAGTGGAGACCGCGAATCGATCACGTAATGGGTAGGACGCCCTCAGCCTAGGTGGAGCGACGATCTTCGCAGGGTGGCTGGTAGCAGCTGGATGAAAGTTGCCGAGAATCGAGCTGAATGGCGTGCAATTGGCGTATGTCCAAAGGACTGCTATGGCTAAATGCTGACGATGATGATGATGAGTCAACTTTAAAAGAGGTAGTTCGATCTAGACCTCTGAGTTTGTTTCATGTCAGAGTAGTCGGATAGGAACCAGCGAACTCACTAGTTTAGACCTACTTATAGAAATAAAATCATTTATCGGTTTAATGCAGGTTTTGCTTCCGAGAACGTGCCTCCCCAATACGTCCCTGAGTGGGGTGAGCAGTACGGTACCTGTGCCCTCACCATCCCGATCCCCACAGCGGAAGACCTGCGTCCTTGGACAATTGTTGCCAAGCTCATCGGGGAAGACGGGGAGGTGTCCGTAACTACCACTCTGGATTCGCGAGGGCAACCCACGCGTGGACTGTCCAGTAAGTAATTTACCTAGCTATATAAATTGATTTGGAATATCTGTCTGAGAATAATAAACTTCGACACCGTTTGACCGATCACCATGAAAGTAGAATATAGTGATGTTAGAAGTTAGAATACTGGTGTAGGGGGTGTAGGTGCGTGTGTGTGTGTGATGTAATGTTAATTAGGATCACTGACGCACGACAAAAGAAACACTAAAGCGAGGTCACTTGTTTTATCACAGATTTTCGCTTTTCGACTGTTCTGAAGTACCTAATGTTTAAAAAAAACAAAAGTCATTATTTATTCAAATTAGACTGAGAAACTGCATAAGATAGTCTCACTTCCACCCTTCTTATGCTTCCAGTCTAACTGGATTACCGGATCCTAGTAATACCAGTATTTTACATGGAGCGTCTACCTATCTGGCCTCCACAACACAGTCACTGGGTAAAACAGTTCCCCTTGGCGAGACTGGCTGTCAGACTTTCGGGCTTCTGAAGTTCAATAATTTCTTTAAAGTTCATTAATTTCTTTTCCAGGTACCGCTGCAATGCTCCTTTGGTCGTTCTTCGGCACCATTTTCGTATTCTTGATTCTCGTGTCTTGCTTACCCAAAAAGAACCGTGAGTGGACACACCAGACCGCTGGTCGCATAAGGAACAGCTTTAGAAGACAACCCCAGCCCCAACCCCAGCGTCAGGCACAGCAGCAGAATGTAACCGAGTTACCCAAACCTCCTGGACATACCGATATTCTTACCGACTTACCGCTAAAATTTTAGCGGGAAAGTCTAGAGTACTTACACAACAAGCAGCCGTGAAGAGCCGTGCAATCTAAAACTAGAGGATCTTACATAGATCCGCCCCCCCCCGCCCCTTCACGGCTGCTTATATGCTGCTTATGGCTGCTTATATCAGGGTGTATCATCAGAAAAGTGTGGCAAATTTAAGGGTAACGACGACGCAATTGTGTGGGACGGCAGACTATTTTTTATTAACACGCTTTTATTAGTTTTTTCACCTGTATGTTTGTATGTAACTGACTCGTTTGGGCTCGATTTTGTCCCACTTTAAGCGATCAGATTTACTTTATACGTTGTAGACTTACCAACGACCGACGACAAAACAATATTTTGATAAGTATATGGAAAAAAAAAAGCGTGGGGTGCTTTTTATCATCATTCTATACTAACTCTACGTTTACAAATAACTACTAATTATTATATATTTACAACAATCAATAACGAGCACCCCACGCTTTTTTACAATGAAATTAATTTTCATTTAAATTAAAAGTTATTTTCTGATTTTTAGTTCGATTTGCTATTACAGGATGTTTTTTTAGTTTCTTTAAACTATATTTTTTCTCGATTACGATGTTAGTCCCTTATATAAAGTTTTTCAGTTTGATGGTCTGTATCACACCCTTAAATACCACTCCTTTCTGATAGATCCTTTATGCATATTCTAACAGTCATTATACTATTACAACATGTTTACAACACTAAAAAAATGTAATGGATTTGAGTAATCTAAGCAGTCGATAGGTAAATAACTTTTGTAATGTATTTTTTTTCTTTGTACTATCAAAATACTTATCCTGCTTATAATACAAATACCTGGAAAAAAAGAATAGCTTGTAGATTTTGAAGTAAGTACAGGTAAGGCAGAAAGTAAAATAAAAAATTCTTACGTTTTTTGAAATTTGCAAATCAGTGTCGGGTTGTATGTTGAACACGAAATGTTTACGATTCGCGACCGTAACTAAAATATATTTACAAAATTTTTATAGAATTAGTAACACCAATACGACAGACTGAGTTAGAGTCGACCTCGAGAAAATTTGAATTACGCGGCCTGCGCTGACGCGTTCGCCTTTTATTAGGTAGGTTTATTTTTGTAACTTTTTTTTATTTCACTTTTTTATTTTTGTTAAATAAAGTTTTTGGAGAATTGTAAGTACATAATGTTTATTTGTGTTATTTTTATTTCTTTATGCAAACATTTCACATAATTTACGAACGCTTACTGTGTAATGTAAATATTTAGTTTTAGGTTTATAAAAGCATTTGAAAACTAAATAAGTAGGTACTCTTTTTCCACCTAAACCTAAGTAATAAATATAATATAATTTAATTATAATATCATAATAACACTATTCTCTGCCCGCGACTTCGACATCGTGAAATTTCTGCCCTCGGTCCGCGCTAATACTTCGTTTTCGCTTAGCGTTCTCTCTGTTTTCTTTTTTCTTTTACTCAGCTCCTAAGGGTCGTAGCCTAATCTTAAATAACCTATAACCTTCCTCAAGAATTGGGCTATCCAATGCAAAAAGTTCTGGAGATTACGCCTAAATACAAACAAGCAAATTTTACCTATTTATAATATTATACAAGGTTAGATAACATTACGCCTGCAGATATTTCTCAAAGGGTTCCGCAGAGGTGTAGGTACTATCCTATGAGTCCTACACCCACATTTCGCTAGTTACCTATTTTTAGGTTAGTTCCATGTCATGGGGGGCGAGCCTATTGATATCAACCGGACACAAATTCAGAAATTCCTCGTGGCCCGACCCGAGCATCGAACCAGGACCTAATGCCCATCAGTAGCGGTTGTGCCCGCTAGACCAATGAGGTAGTTATTTCTGTGGATAAAAAAAATTAAATAAGTTCAGCGCTCCATAAAAAACTATTTAATCAATCGAAGGTCACCCGTTATCGTATTCGTAGACGATTATTATTTAGATAATGCTGATAATTATTTAGATATTTTAGATTATCACAAATTTTTATTAAGTTTCATTCTATAAGTTGGTATAGATAGTGAAGCGATACAAAATGTTTAAGATCTCTGTTTTATTTTTAGTTTATTTCTTCGTTAATGTCAGAGGTAAGCAATTTATTTAACTGCTAATAATATAACGTTTAGTTTTGAGCCTTTATAACAAGTCTCGCTAATAGTTTTCAATCAAAAACATCAGGCCTGTATTCCCCGAAGGATTGGGCAGAGATGGACCTTTAGGTGCACCCACATTTCGCCAGATAAGTTAAGTCCCATGTCATAGGGGGTGAGCCTATTGTCATCAACAACAATGCACAGCTTAAACCACTGGAAGCATGAAATGTACAAGAGGTCTCATTCATACCCTAGAGTTATGGGATATAAAAAAAAACATCTTGTATAACGAAAATGAGCACAAAAGAAGGATTTTTGAAAATTCATCCCGTAAAGGGGTTTAATAGGTGATGAAAGTTTGATGGTTTTGCTTTTGGGACATCCCATCACATGACTTGTAATTATAATAAAATTATATAATACCCCCATGACGTTAACAGTGTAAACGCGTGTAAAAATTCATTTAGCAACATGTCGTGCCTAGGTGCAATATCACTGAACGTGAGCATGCAGGAATACAAGGCTAGACTGAATAGGCTCTTAATAAGCTAGTGCGCCTCACCATCGACGATTGCATCACTGCTTACCATCAGGTGGGATCGCAGTCAAGCGCTAGCTTATAACTATAAAAAAAAAAAAAAAAAAAAATACATTATAAGTACCTATAACATTGAATGACTTCAATATATTGTTCAACAATAGTATTGAACAATAGCAACAGATCTCAATCAAATGTCTTCTCATTCATTTTTCCAAACATTAGGACTTTCAGTTCACTTTTCTGGCAAATAACTTAGGTAGTATCTAATTCGAAATCTAAATTGAATTAAGTTAGATTTATCTATCACTAATATTAAAAATAACTTTATAATATTCTACCTAACTAAAACTATTAGGATATAATTATTATTTATAATTATTTCTATTACATACCTAAATAATTACTTAGGTAACTTGTTAGGTACTTATTTAGTTATATTTCATTAGAATTAAATAGGATAAAATAAACCTGCATCACCCCCCCACCCACACCCCCCCCTCAGATGTAGGCAGATACCGGTGTTTTATTACACCCACATTTCGCCAGTCGTGTCCCATGTATTAAGGGGCCAGCGTATTGCCATGATAAATGATAATTAATTTATTTTATAAATGCACTAATTGGTAAAAAAAAAATTGTAGGCATAAAATCTAGACTCTGTGGTGCTACTGAGAATTTTCAAATAGGTACTTAAATATTTGATATACTTTTTCCAGGTTTGGATACAAGAATAGCTGGCGGAGAAGACGCAGAAATCAGTACGTATCCTTTCCTGACTGCTCTGCTAACCAACCAGGGTGTGGGTGCCTATGTCCAGAAATGTGGAGGTTCCATCATAACCACATCCGCCATCTTGTCTGCCGCATCCTGCTTTTATACTGATGGAGTGTAAGTATAGCTCTCGAGCATAGACAAGAGATATTTATGACCTCATCTCTTGGATATGGTGCATATAAATTTGCTCGATTATAAAGATCGATATTGTCACTCTATACGCTGTTTCTGACGATTAGTAAGATCTGTACCTAAGCCTGTTAACGATCAATAAATATCAAGATTAAAATCAAGCAAGTTTGTTGATTTATCGATCGACAAAAAAAACGATATCGATTGTCAGTTCGACGTCGTGTCGATCTTGTTTGATCACACGTGATCGCCAAAAATTCAGCAAATCTGTCTGCACCTTCTGGTATGTCAATACTGTAGTGATAATCCAGTCTACACGGCACACATGTCGACAACCTCGCGAGCCAGATCTCCTAATCTTTCGACTATTTACTTATCGATCGGAATTTTTATTTTTTCCCAAGAAAACCGAAAAATCCAGTGTAAAAAAAACTTGCTTGAAAATAATAGTATTTCGGAAGACAATTTGTTAGCTCCATCTAGTGTTATGACTAAGACTAAGACCTATAAAATCGTAAAATATACAGTAGGCACTAGTAGCAGGTCAAGAAAGCCAGTCGTGCCTCGTGACTGGTCAACACAGATTTACAGGGCTGTAGTAAGAAGGAAAGAAAAATAGGTTTATTATATTACAAAAAAAAAACACTGGTCCCATTAGTCAGTGTTTAGCTACGTTAGAATTTTACATGAATGGCGGGGTAATTACATAACGCACTAAAAGTAGGAATGGATTTCATTTTGACAGTTCAGTTCAGTTAGTGACAATAATTACGTTATTTTGATTAACGTTCCTGACCACACAAATTTTTCTAACATAAAGCAATCGATGAGCAATGTCCTTCGAATCATTCAAAATGTGATTGATAGTGTGTTACGCAATTAGGGTGCAAAGTTTGTTTACACTTTCATCAGATAGATACTTTTTCTACACCTTATCCTTCAGGATTACTCACATGATGTTTGTTTTTTTTTTTACCTGAACTCAAATTATTGTTACAGCGTCAACCCTTTCTCTTGGTGGCGAGCCAGGGTAGGCTCCAAAAACGGGAACTCCGGAGGAACCATCTACATCATCAACCGTATCACTCCTCATGAGAACTTTGTGCCCTCAACCCTGGCCAACGACATCGCTGTCATTAGAACGAACCTGGCCATCAATTTCCAGCCCAACTTGGTTGCAGCTGCCCATATCGCAGGAACTGGATATACGTATCCAGCCCTCCAGATGGTTTGGGCTGTCGGATGGGGTGTTACGTCTGTAAGTCCAAACTATGTTTTATTTTTCTAGAACACCATAGTCGCGCTGCTAGCGAAGGATACATA
Organism: Eupsilia transversa; assembly: GCA_914767815.1. Classification (NCBI taxonomy): domain Eukaryota; kingdom Metazoa; phylum Arthropoda; class Insecta; order Lepidoptera; family Noctuidae; genus Eupsilia; species Eupsilia transversa. The sequence continues at coordinate 4,445,667 of OU611893.1, read as the reverse complement.
GCTTTATGGTGGGTATCTCATCAGGCGGCCGATCGTTTGCGGAACCAACCATACATTTTTTTGGTAGTGCGAACAACAGGACTCAGTGGCGGCGAGACCATCTCGCCGCCACTGATGTCCTGTTGAGATAGGACACGCAGCGGTATGTCAATAGACCTAGATTGAATAAAGCCAAATGCTGTTAAGAAACGAAAAGTAATGTAGCTAATGATTGCTGGAACTAATGATTGAAGCCTTCCTTCAGACCGCTTGAATGTAGATTGACTGATTGATCTTATTCATAAAGCTATGAAGGACGGTCAATGCGACATTATTGTCTCAAGCCACTTGCGTAAATTGCAGCGGCAGCGACCTTCGGTGATCTTGGAATTTTAAACACGTTTTCTTTAAATTTGATTTTAGTTTACCAAAGTACTTAGTAGTTATATATACGTATATATACGTATAATAGTATACATACATAATCCGTCTATAATGTTCCCACGGCTGGGACACGGGTCTGAGAGGGAGTGGGCCGTAATCCGCCAATCCAGTGCAGTGTGTTGGTGGATGTCACATGTCTTCGAATTTTTGGTTTTCACGATGTTTTCCTTCGCCGTTTTGAGAGCAGTGGTGATGGAATTATTTATACAAAATGCTTGCCTCGAACCTACAACTTACAACTCGTAAGTCGCGGCAGTTACCACTGCTCTCAATAGCCTCCCCGAATCTACATTATAATAACATTATAAATACGCAAGTTACTCTGTTTGTCTGACTCCTTTTCACGTCTCAGCGGCTGAACATATTTGGATGAGCACACAGGTAGACCATGTCTTGGGTTAGGACATAGGATACTCGTTTCGTTAATACGTTCCCTTGGAATTATTTCCAACGTTTACGCGGGCGAAGCCGAAAACAAAAGTGAGTACTAGACAAACTCAATCGGATCCTCAATTATTAACCACTCAACAGACTGGTAGCGCAACGCCCGCGGAGCAGCTGCAGGTCGCCCAGGTGTGGTTGATCAACCAGCAGACCTGCACCAACCGACACAACGAGGCTGGGTTCACCGTCGCCGACAGTATGGTCTGTGCCGGCTGGCTGGACGTCGGCGAAAGGGGACAGTGCGAGGTAAATAACTATACCTACATACACTAGCTGCCCGCCCCGGCTTAGGACATGAGGCGAGTCGCTGCGCAGTAACAATTTCATGTGTCAGCGGGGGTGAAGGGTACTGCGCAGCGAGTAGCTAACTTCCGAGCCGCCATTAAGCTTGAATCGAACTGTAACTACGTACCAACCTACCCTACCTACATACCTATACCTACCATACCTACACCTACCTCCCTACTTACATACCTTCCCTACCTACCTACTTACATACCTTCCCTACCTACCTACCTACCTACACTACCTACCTTTCTATATTTTCAAAGCATTTAAACGTTCCCTGGACTTTTGTAAAATTAGCCAAATCGGTCTAGCCGTTCTCGAGTTTTAGCGCCTTTAGTGAGACTAACGAACAGCAAATCTCAATATCAATCTTTCTACCCGCTCATGGTCTTGTGGTTGCTAGCGCGACTACTGAGCGTGTGTTCCTGGATTCAATTCCTAGGTCGGGCAAAGTGTTATTGGGTTTTTCCATAAGGAATTTCTCAGTAACAGCCAGGAGTTGGTGGTGTGATACCTCTGTGCCTCGGAAAGCACGTTAAGCTGTTATTCCTACGCCTAATCTCTCTCCGGTCGTGTCGGATTGCCGTCCCAACGGACTATGGGAGTGAGGGAGGAGTGAAAAACTGCACCTGTGTCTGCGCACATAGGTACTTGTGCAATATAATATCTCCCGCGGAGATGAAGATGATGATGAGATGGTTAGTCTCCGCTGAGATTGGCCGCCATGGCCGGAATTTGATCTGGAGGACCTATAATACCCTTCTTTCTTTCTTTGGCATTACAGTTTTCTTTTTATAACAAAGCAGCTTATTTTGTCCTCATCATTTTCAGGGAGATGTCGGCGGTCCTCTCCTGGACAGTTCCGGCGCTGTGATTGGCGTATTCTCGCATGCCTACGATTGTGCCAACCTGTACTACCCTGACATCAACACCCGCGTCGGTTCCTTCACCCCCTGGATAATCGCCATTGCTAGGGCGGCTTAACTAATAACTAAGTAAAACATGTCTAATACTACAAAAAGAAAAGATTTGTTTATTTATTTGTAATGAATTAACTTAAAAACTAAAAAACCGATTTAAAAAATTATTTCACCAATATAATCACCGAGTAACAAGATATAACGTGGGCGAAGCCGCTGGCGGAAGCTTGTCTAGAATAAAATTACTTGTCAGTAATGGTCGAGCTCAACTCAGAACTTAAAACTAACTGAGAAAGAAAAAAACAAATAAAAGAAAAAAAGAAATGATCCACATAGTCCTCACATCAAATAATTAAAATAATATATTACTTTACAAGGGCACTACACATTATGACAAAGCACAAATGTTATTATTAGATTATTCTAATAATAGCATTTGTGCAGTGTCTTATTCACAGGAATTTCTTTTCAAGAATCACGTTCAAATGTTACAAAGTTTGGTATAATTTAGCATTGTAATTTATTTAACAGATATAAACATATCTTTGTAACATTTGGACGTGATTCTTGAAGATCGTTTTCCTGTGATTCATAGTTTTATAGGTATATATCCCTATATTTAAATAATTATTTATTCCACAATTTTGGTTATTGCACCACTCAACGGTTGACTTGTAGAAAATGCATTAAAAGTCCGCCTCTGTACATTTGTGTGCTTAAATAAATAAAGTCGAACATCAACATACCTATGTATTAATATTTTCTGCTATTTGTTAAATTTGAATGTGTAAAAAAATGCATTTACTAAAATGCAGTAACGGAGCTGTTAATAAGTATAACCTACTTCTTACTGCTATTTTACATACTTGCTTTCGTAATCAAATGTACTTACTTAAGTACTTAAAATAAAGAAAATAATGTCAATTTTATTACCTGCCATTCTGAAAACACGCTTCAGACATTAAGCGAATGCAATTAGGGACAAAATTATAAACAAAGAGATCGTTGACTAACTGTAATCTTAATATACATATAAAAGGCTAGTTAGGCTAGTGTGACTGGAGATCAACGCACAGCCTAAACCGCTGGTCCTAGAGACATGAAATTTGGAGGGTGTGTTCTTTATGAAGAGTAAGTTTCCACTAAGAAACGATTTTTCGAAATTTCACCCCTAAGAGGGTGAAATGGGGGGATTACATTTTTATGAAAAATCTTATTCCTTAAGTTAATAGACTTGAAACTTGGCACGAATACTTATCTAACTAAATTATAAAGTTTGTCATTTTTTGTTTTTATAAACTACCTCTTAAACGGGGATTGGGGGCTATCGAAATTTGTATAAAAGAATTTTAACGCGCTGTCCGATTAACTTGAAACTCAGTATTTATACTTAAAACCAAAAATAAAAAATAATGTGTACCAGGGAATGTGTAAAAATCTACCTGTAATAAGGGGTGGGCAATGAGTAACGGTATGGAAACATACCAAACGATTTTTCCATATTCCACCCCTGTGAGCGTAAAAAGTTTATAAGAAAAATCTTATTCATTTGGTTAATAAACTGGAAACTTGCCACGAATACTTACTTAAGTAGATTATAAAGTTTTTCTTTTTTTTCTTTCTACACTACCCCCTACCTACACCAAATCCTCCACCTCCACTAAAGAAGCATTAGGGGGTGTCGAAGTTTGTATGGAAGAATTTTAACGCGTGGTTCGAATAACTCCTCTTAACTAAATTTTTCGAATGTGGCTGAACGGCTATGGATGAAATTTGGCACACAGATAGTTTATAACCTGCACCCTAATTGCGTAATACAAGATCAATCACAATCTGAATCGGTTTGAAAATAATTATGTAATCCATTGCTTCATAAGTTAAAAAAAAAAACTGCTCAACAACGTAAAAAATTTAATGAATGTTATTGAACTGTCAAAATGAAACAGATTGTCTTATGCTCGGTTCCTTTAAACAAAAACGAATCGTTTTCCTTACTAATGGTAACATTTTTTATTGGAAAACTGGGTATATAAGTAGATTCGTAAGCTAATTTTACCTGTAATAGCTACTTCCATATGGGAGGGTCTACTATGCAAAGCTATGAAGTCTTTGCTTCATTATTGGTAAAGATAAAAGAGCCTTAATTTTAACCAATAAATATTAACACAAGGAATACTTTTTTATCGCAGTAGCACGTCCCCGTGGGGTAATTTCCGATATTCACGCGGGCAGAAGCTAGTATCCTATAGTATTGTGTTGCAATTTCGTCTCTATCGTAACATAACCTGCGGTTTTACCCGCATAAATCTCGGGAGGATCTTGTGCGAATAATACATATTATTTTTAAATTCATCACTACAATACTGTTCTTAAAGCTCAAACTCCTCGTGATGAAAATATGGTTCGAAAGAAGTTCGTAACTTGAAAAATTACTCAAAAATCGGACAAAACAGATCCACCACTTTTGTCTGATTTTAACAATGTTTGTATAAATAGTTCAATGAATAGATACAACAACAATCAACACATACAATACAACAATACCTAGGTACACAATTATATACAATTCTATACTCTAGGTATATTCTAATAATTCAGCCTACTTTCGAGTATACCTATGTAAAAAGTGCGTGATACAGAAACAGAACCCTTGGGGTGCAATAATAACTCAACTGGCCGGTTTTTCATAACCTATATGTATAGCCATTTGCAATCTTTCAGTTAACTTTCAAGTATAGTTTATTTTCAGTGTCCTATTTGATGTGATTTATCTGATAAGTGTGGAATCAACAATGGATCAGACATCTTCAAATATTTGTACCTTTGATAAAAACATAAGCGCAGAGTAAATTCGCACCAGGATTTACTTTGCTTCAACCATTTTTTAACATTTTTCGAGGTGTAAGTTTGGCGAGTTTATTAATAAGGACTTCAATGAACTTTTAAATTAATAGGTATTTAGAGGTATGAGGAACAGGGTGTAAAGAGAACCCCTCTTTACACCCTGTTGTGTGTAAAAATCGGAGGATCCTCCGACCCGATGGGTGTCGTGTCTGGCGGGCAAATGCCCAACGATTGATGTCGGATAGTCTTTTAAATGTTGATCGCGCGATAAACTCTAATTGCGCGATGCAGGATTTGTGTGACGTCAATTTTTTTATGCGTAGTTCGCATGTGACGTTGTAGATGCCGCCATAGGTACAGTCACAGTCAAAATATGTTCTTCCCTTTAAGGGATATTTTTGTCAGACTTAACTGTACCTATAAAGCTCCGACCCCAAGCCTCATTAAAAAACTTCGTTCCAAAAAACCTGGAACGCATAGTAACGAGACTTTAGACAAAGACGTTGTAAACAGCAACGTGTAACACAGCATAGCAGTGACATAGAAAAGCGTCGAGAAAGCAGTTTAACCCCGCCAAAAGATTCACCGGTGAAGCTGGACCTGAACCAATCTGGTGGCGACGTCGTTAAAAGATGCCCATCCATAGAATAAATATCACCCGTCTCTCACCTACTTTAGAATGAACAAGTCCATTACCTAATACCTACTTTAGAATGCATATCCGGTATGGTTCTAATAATCCTTCCATATCCTGAGGGCACGTCTTCCCTACCATTACTGCGCCCCACGGTCTACTCCTTGATATGCAATAGTCTGTGTAGCACTTAATGAAACGTGAGGCTCCTGGGGTTAGTGCAAATCTTTGGGTTCGTTCGAGTAATCGAGTCAGGTCAAACCACGCTGGGCTCGGTGTATTTCATTCATTCATTCGACTGTACCTACCTACATAAAATGTTTTTTTTTTTTTTGAGTTATTTACATGATGATCAAGCTGACAGATGGGTGGTGGAAACTCGCTCTGCCATCCCAGATATTGCTGAATTGTCTCATACTTGGGCCTGTAATAACACATGACAACACCAACTCTGCTTGGCGGCAGATAGTTAGTACGCCGGAGAAAGAGAGAGATTAAGGTACTACATGGGGTACGGTAAGCCGCACGTTAGTGGTTACAAAACCAGTATAAGCTAGCCTTTTATTCTATTGAAAGTCAATACTAAGCTAGACCAGCTCACGGTCAAAGTGGTACCACCGACGTGCGGCTTACTGTTCATTACATTATACGTACGTACACTATGTATGCAAAAGCGTTGGAAGACCTCCCACAAAGAGAACAATGACCTTGTGAAGGCTGCAGGAATCCGCTGGATGCGAGAAGCACAGAACCGCACCCTAATTGCGTAATACACGATCTATCACAATCTGGATCGGTTTGAAACAGATTGCTAATCCATGACTTCATAAGTTCGAAAAAAAGGAGCTCAACAACGTAAATAACGCAATGAATGTTGTTGAACTGTCAAAATGAAACAGATTAGTCGGAATCGATTACGAAAATGTTTTACGCTATTAGATAGCCAGTCGAAGTGGCGGTGCTTGGGGAAGGCCAACGTCCAGCAGTGGACGTCTTTCAGCTGAAAAATGATGATGATGATGATGATGATGATGATGATGATGATCGATGTCTGCAAAACTGCTATTGCGATGCTGTCCTTAGGCTAGAAACTATTTACGAATCTGACCTGCGTATTTTAGCCGATGACTTCTCGGTAAGAAGTTAGGTAGTATGTGGTTACTAATTATCATGAGAAGTTGGAAGCAATAGGTTGTATAATTTTGGTGCGGGTGAGATGTTCGCCTATCCATACCTAAGGATTTTATTTTATTTTAATTAGGTAATAATTCGTTAGTTAAAAATAAAATAATACTTTCCTAGATAATAACCCCTCGTTAGTTTAAATCAAGTAATATTTTTCTTTGCCTAAAAATTATTGTAGGTCCTATTACATCCTCCGAAATGTGACAGGATCAGGTATTTTATTATTTCTCAGTACCTAAAAAAAAAATTGGTAATATTTTATGTTATCAATGCAGGAAAACCGACTATCATAGGCAACGCTACAAAAATAAGTACCCATACCCACCTACTTGTTACTTGCTATACGTATTGTCGTGAAATATCGTATCAGTATGCCGTAGTAATGTGCCGACTATCAGTGACTGTGCGCCAAAGCATGCGCGCGCTCTTACCCAACGGAGGGGTAAAAATAGTAGTGTTGCTCACAGTTACCCTCGCGGTGTTTACCCACACCCTCACTATCATCAAACTCGGACACCCAGAAATCGTCGGTACGTACTTCACTATCGATTCCAACCGTCAGGCTCCACTGATCTAGTTAATGAATCAGAAATATTAATTCTTGAGAAAAAATAGCGATAAAAATTACGTTTCAATATTTAAAATGTCTCTTACTTCGCCTTCTTGAATGTAGTTCGGTTCTAAAGTCATCTGTAAATGGGTCAAATCAATGTTCTAGTTGCTAAATAGAATTACTTAAAGTAGGAAATGCAGTTCTGAAATTGGTTCACGCTTTCAGTAAAACGTGATGCGAAGCGAATCTGGTCTTGACATGTCCATTAAAAAAACGTGCCTAAGCCGAGACAGTAATTGTGACAGAACATTTGAGATAATGAACAGAAGTGTAGATGAATTTGCTTTTCATAAAAGTCTTCATATAATCCTAATCCGAACTACAATAATAAATGCAAAAGTGAGTTCATTTGTTTATTTATTTGTTTGTTTGTTACGCTATCACGCTAAAATGGCTGAACATATTTGTGTAAAGTATCCTATGTCCTAGATTAGGACATAGGATACTTTTTATCCTGATATTCCCACAGCATCGAGACTTATGCGGGTGAAACCGCGGGGAGGGCTAGTACTTTATAATAATTTGTTTATTTATCTTCCACAAAGGTGTGTTAAATTAATTAAGTAAATAATAACTTGACCAAATCTAAAATCCTGTGCAGTGGGGATTGGTATCTACACAAGCTCACACTGTCTCAGACTTCGATCAGTACCTATATATTTGTAAGTTAAAACAATAAGCCTTTGTTATGAAACCAAACATGTATACAACGTGTTTTATATCCCATAACTCTAGGGTATATTCTAGAAGTAAAAATAAAACAAAAAGTCCCAGAATATGTGGTGGTACCTTTTCACACTACTATTATGATTTACACACATAAAATCAGGCCTGTATTCCGGTTGGGTTGGCCTGGGCCTTCAAGAACGGTTTTTAAGTCGTCTACAAGATACAATTTACGCACACGTATCTCGTCCTAAATACCTTAAGATAAAAAACCACGGTTTATAAGAGTAAATAGTAACACATTCAAATAAAATCAGTATTCTCAGGGCTAGACAAATACACGTATTGTTTGCTACGTCAAATGACCGCTAAATGTGAAATAAAAAGGGCAAAGGCACAGGGATAAGGAGGCAGACTGATGGCTAAGTGGTTGCGAGTTCAAATTCGAATCCTGATCGTTTAAATTTTTACCCGACTACGGCGAAGCAAAAAGCAGGGTTATGATTTTGATCGGTATGTGTGCATGTATGTATGTATGTTCATCTGCTCCCTGATAAATTCTGAACTACTCATCATAATTAGACAAATCGGGTATCGTTGGAAGCGTCTTGGTTGTCCGATGTTGACGTATTGGTTGTGTATGTGACGTCTCATTAAATTGAACAAACCCCAAAATGATTTAAATAAAAGTAATAAAAACTAAAACCAATTTATGCCCTAACACATGTAACTCCGCGGCGAAATGTTGGTGTACTCTCCCCAGTCCATTACCTAACCATAAGGGAAATACAGGCTTGATGTTATGTGACGTTGCTAATTAAAAAAGTCTTCTTTCAGCCAAAACCCGAATGGAATTGAGGGCAATAACAATCAACGCATTCCTGAACGATTTCATCCGTATATCCGCACCGATGATAAATGCTAAAGCTGTATATTACATACATAAACCGAATGGAGACGCCATAAAACTTGACATAAGCTCACCCAAACTACGGCACATAGAAATCCAACAAGAAGAGCAACCAATAATAACAAAATTCGTAAAAAATATGAAACCTATTATAAACCAAGAAGATAACTATAATGCGTTTTCATTAAAATTGTTTAATAAAAAACTAAAAAAGATGGAAGCAAATGACTTTATAATTGGACCTCTTTTTGAGGAGGATCACGGTAACTGGGTGCTAAGTGTTTACACAAAAGATTTTAATGATGACTGGGTAGAGCTGTTCCAAGTTATCAGCGTCACGATAACAGGTAAGGTTTTGTTGAAGTTCTTTGAAATATCTTCTCCTTTCAGAATAACTCTGACCTGATTTGCAAACAGAAGGTCATTTCCCGTAATTAAACAAAAGTCTCGTCGCAATCTCATCTCAGCGACAAAGAATGCCAAAAACTTTGAAAAAATACAGTAAAGGGATAGTGGGCAAAAATGTATGGGCGGCACACCCAAGTCCGCCACAGTTCAAACCACTGCAGTTTTGAAGACATTACTTCTTCCTTTACTTAGCCCAAAGCGCATCAAAATCTTTCTCGGGGGTATTCAGTTCCGATAATGTTAGGTTAGGTTAGGTTCTAGGTCACACCCAGCTCCGCCACAGTTAAAATCACTGTAGTTTTGAAGACATTAGTTCTCCTTATACTCAGACCAAAATGCATCAAAATCTGTCCCGGGGTTATTCAGTTCAACACGTTAGGACACACAGACAATGTTAGGTTAGGTTCTAGGTTCCACCATCTTTTCTAAGTCTGTCGGCATAACAACAATGTTAACAGTATTGTTGTGTTTCGGCAGTTAGAGATAAGATAGCCAGTTCCTCTGTGGTTGAGGATTCCTGGTGAAGCTCGCTTCCACCTTCGACGTGATCATCACTTACCATCAGTTGAGATGAAGGCTAAGAGACTCCCCGTTGTGGATTAAAACAAAACCGTGATGGAAAACATCGTGAGGAAACCGACATGTCCTAGAACCAAAAATTCGAAGTCATGTGACATCCACCAACCCGCACTGGGCCCGCGTGGTGGATTATGGCCCACTCCCTCTCACAGCGAAGAGGTCTGTGACCCAGCACTGGCATCCTTATAGGCAGATTATGCTAAACTCAAACTTATTTTATTTTCAGAATACGTGCCATTGAGTGTATCTAAATTGACGCCTAATTCAACTGTTAGTTTAGATTTAGATTCTACACCAACGATTAACTTTGGCGAAACTTTGAATGTGAAAACAGCGTTCCCTATACGTGATCTAGAGAGCTGCGAACTGGTGGCTCCGAGGTCTACCTTCGACAGGTTCTACGATAGAACCCGAATAGATATGACTTCCTGTGGGTTCTCCCTCCCTAATATAACGAGGGAAGATGCAGGGATCTGGAAAATACTCGCTGTCGGCAAGGTGGTGAATGAAGGAGTAATGATCTTGAATTTAATTGATAACTCAACCATATCTGTAAAGATTGATTAAATTTGGATTTTGATGGTCATTGCTGATTATTTTACCGACGTCCAAAAAGAAGGAGGTTTCTATGTTCGACTTTTTTTCTTTTAAGTTTGTTCATCTATGTTTATCATATAGTCAATATTGTACGCCGATTTTGAAAAAAAAAATCATTTTGTAGAAAAAAGTCTGAAAGAACGCTAAGGTAAAATGAAGTAATAGCGCGGGAGACGCGGTGTCCGGGAGGTTTAGTGGAGGAGTAGTCCGAGGGGCGCGGTAAAGGTAGGGAAGACGTGCCTTCATGATAAGGCAGGATTAGCGAGCCGTATCGGATATATAATACAAGCAGATGTTATTATAAAAAAAACTTCAATTATTTAAATAACTAGTTATATTTACAACTTATTATCAATTACACAGTTCTTAACTACGAAATAACACAATACAGTTGGTTTTGTCAATATCTAAACATGTCGTTCACGCCTTTATTAATCAAATCATGCAAATTTTTTCATCAATCATAATTATCATAACACTTCGAGGTCCTAAGATACTTGGCAAGCCCATTATCATTTATACAATAGTAATATTGTATTAGAAAGTTGCACAGGTACTATCGCGGACACTAGTGGTGGACCACTTTTCAACAAGGGTTAAAAATGGTCGACCTCCATTGTTCGCGGTTGTACATGACATGCACAGATTTACCGAGTTAGGTCTTCAGAGCTATATATTGCAATGAGCTATGTAACTTATAGCTTATACAAGGTGTAACTGAAATTACTGAAATTACTCACTTTTACTACAGGCTGACTCTGAAAACATGCTACAAAATTTAAGGGGGTGTTCTACTAATCAATACGAACTACAAAAGTTGTTCATATTGATGGGTAGAACGCCCCCTTAAATTTTGTCGCATGTTTTCAAAGTCAGCCTGTATAAGAACCAATACTGAAATGGTTGCTCCATAAGTGTTGTCGAGTTATGTGAACATAAATGTATGGAACAGCTGTTCTTTTTCGTGATTATTTGGTGCGTCAGTAAAATTTGTTCAAAACGATGAGAATGAACCCTTTTCAGGTTTTTATGTAAAAATCATAGTTGATTATGTAAAAATTCTTTCATACTTCATCCTTCGACCACTCAAATACCACATCCAACCATCACACGCCACTGTGTATACGCATCACTCGCTGCCACTCCCACTGGCGGATCCACTGGCACTGCTGGCATTTCTCCTAGGAGTTGTCTGGTCATCCGCATGGTCGCTACCTTCGTCGTCCGAGTCTTTGAGCGCCTTCGCCCGGTCGAGACGTCGCGCGCGTCGTGTCTCCACGTCAGAAGCGTCCGATTCTGATGAGTAGATCGCTGCGCCTGCTGATGCTGTGGAAAGTATGGTGGGGTTACAGTAGCAGCAATTTATAGGTCAAATTAAATTAGTTAGCGAAACTCCGGAAATGTGACAGGTAAAAAATGCAGTTTTAAAGCTATACAAAAATAATCTGGGTGTATATACAAAATAAACTAAATATTTGACAGCAATTTACCGACTTAATAATATTACTATTTGAAACACAAAACATAGGTCGCTCACCTTTCTGCCCCTGCTTGTACTTGTTCTTGATGGCAGCGAGCGACACGCCGCCCTCGTCGTCGGAGTCGTCCCTCGCGGCCTGCCCCGCCCCGCGCGCGCCGCCCGCGCGTCGCTTGGGCCGCGTGGACGCGCGCGAGCGCATGGCCGCGCGGAGCTCCATCTCTTCTTTCTGTTTGTTGTACCATATTACTTTGAGTTAATTCTTTTGTTATAACGTGCTAGGGAACAATTCTGCTCGGTTTGGTTGGTGGAAGTCTGTCACCGTAACAACAATGTTAGCAGCATTGTCGTGTTTCGGCAGTTAGAGGTAAGATAGCCAGTTCCTCTGTGGTTGAGGATTCCGGGAGCGGCTCGTTCCACCTTCAGCTTGATCATCACTTACCATCAGCTGAGATGAAGACCAAGAACATCCCCATTGTGGTAATAAAAAATAAAAATAAAATTGCCTTAAACTGCTTTGGTCTGTCTTTTCATTATAAGAATACATTAAAATACACCAGTTTTTCTTCTGCATACCTTAAGCTGATACTTCCTATCAGCATCTGGATCAGCGCCGACTTGCGACAATATCTTAATAGCCGAGGTCTTGGTAGACCGGTCAGCGAGCGACAAGGTCATCTTCCTATGAGTGAAGGACTCGGTGGAATGTGGCCGGAAGGACAGCTTGGTGCGGAACACCGCCTGGCCCTGCAGACCTGTGCCTTGGCGGACGAAGAGATGGTTGTGGTCGCCCTGTGGAGTGGAGAAAAGAGGGTTAGTATTTTTTTCTAAATGTAAGTAGTAATTGTCAACCTACAAGCAATCAATCATAGGATTTAGCCACTTGTGAAAAATACAAATTGATAAAAAAACGCTATGCTGCGAACTACAGAATAATTTCTACAAGGTGTAATCCAATAGACTAAAAAGTTCTATTATTCGAAAGTAAGGATATTTTTTTATACGAACGATTGTATCGAGAAATAAATAGTATACAAGATGTCATCGAATTGACTGAATAGGAGTATTGAACTCATCTTAAGAATAACTCTTACTAAGAGATCAAACGTGAAATCGCTAAACAAATTAGCTCTCCATACATTGTGTATATTTAAAGCAAAAAGGAGGGTTATGATTTTACCGGTATGTATGTATGTTACTGTTCCCTCGTAACTTATAAACTACTCAACATAATTTAACAAATGAGGTATCGTTGGAAGCGTCTTGATCGTTCGCTGGTTAAAGGCTATGTGACGTCACATTAAATAGAATATGGCGTTGACTATTCGCGCTTTGGAATCTGACCGCATTGCCTTCCTTATTGTCTACACTAATATTATAAAGAGGAAAACTTTGTTTGTTTGGTTGTAATGAATAGGCTCAAAAACTACTGGACCGATTTTAAAAATTCTTTCACCATTCGAAAGCTACATTATCCACGAGTAACATAGGCTATATTTTATTTTGGAAAAAAATAGGGTTCCGTAAGATATTTGGGTTTTTCGGACTCAAGGTGTAAAAAATCAACCAGAAAAGTTACTTATTTTGCGTACGCTGCCTAAACTATAAAAGACAGAACCATAAAATATTCTAATTAATTGTAGATCTTATAAATATCTACAAAAAAGTCCGCGACACACTATACCTATCTATGTCGAGTGAGGCACAACAACCGTTTTTTTATTTAAAAATCTTGATTTTTTTTTGGACTACATTTAAACGAGTTTAATTTTACTCATGCTATTAATCCTTATCAAAATAAATTATTTCATCACTAAGTACAGTTTATGTAGATAATATTTGGTCTTTGAATGATTAAAATTGGACGTTTGGTTTTGAAGTTATGGCGAAATTAAAATATTACGATTTCTGCTGCACGGCCCGTTGCGAAGTGGGCGTCACCAAGGGAGTTTAAAGTGTCTGTGAATTGACCTGGTAATCATTTTGCTGACCATGTCTTTCCTGGGTAGGCTTTTTGCAGCGGTAACCGACATCCACGCGGGCGGAGCCGCGGGAGACCGCTAGTTTATAATATGAACTTACGTGTAGCGGCTGCTTATACACGTCGAATATCTCAGAGCCGAGATGCAGCGACATGCTGCCGTCTGACCACTTGACCATTCGCGCATTAGACTCTTTGACCGCGTTGCCATCCTTGTCGAATACTGTGCGCCAGCGCATTGTGTTCTCTACTTTCAGTTTTAGCCTGGAAATATTTTGAATAGATATGAATTGCAGATTTTTTCAATCAAGTTTTTTTTTTTCTTTTCTTTTTTATCCTTTATTAAAAAGAACCAGGTTCTTAATAATTAATTACAATCTAGCCTATAAGACTACCGTTTTATCATGTTCAGATATCGATATCCATCGCTTCTGTGGAGTTCGCTAATTTTAATTGAAGTATAATGTTAAAAGAACTCTCACCTGGCGCGACCTTCCTCATCCAGAGTTTCCTCCTCATCAATCTCATCCTCATAGGTACTCGGGTCGTAAGGCCGCGTCTCCACCGACAAGAAGTTGGGCAGCTTCACAAAGTGCAGCTCCTTGCCCAGCTCGGTCCAGATTTTAGGCATATCTACATCGATACGTGTCTCTGGAATCTCCACTTCTTCCTCCTCTTCTGGCTTGTCGCGTGGTTCTCGCTAGAATGTTAGTAAATAAAATATGTCATTGTATTGAATTGTAAAGATTAATGTATATTATTAAAAACATAACATAACATCACGCCTGTATTCCCCGAAGGGTTAGGCAGAGGTGTACCTATAGTTCACCCACATTTCGCCAGTTATGTTTAAGTCCCATGTAAAAGGGGGCGAGCCTATTGCCAGCAACCGGGCACAAATCCAGACTCCAGGCTGCTACTGAGCAGTTCCAGATGGAAAAACCCAATAACACTTTGCCGACCCGGGAATCGAACCCAGGACCTCATGCTCAGCAGTAGCGCTTGCGACCACTAGACCAACGAGGCCGTCATGCATGTTTATTATTATTACAGCTTTATTTCTCACACAACTACATTATAAAGTGATATTTGGAATTTAAGTTCTTCTTTAATTTTTGTGTGATCCCTTGTTGGTATAAGCCTCCTCCATCTGTTTCCATTTGCATGTGTCTGTGGCAATATTGATTCAGTTCTTTCCCGCAATCTCTATGATATCGTCGGTCCATCTTATCCTTTGTCTGCCCACACTCCTTTTTCCTAGCGGCTATTCAGTTTTTGAAGAGTCCACCTCTTGTCCTTGTGTCTTCCTACATGACCAGCCAAAGATTGATGTTAATGGAGTCTAATTGACTGTCTTTTCTCAAGAAGTAAGAAAGGAGGGAGAGGCTACAGGTGTAAAATTCAGCCCCTTAATCGGTCAGACTTGAAACCAACCCCAACATTGATATGAGAAGAATATCGTGGACGAAACACAACGTCGCGAAGTTAATCCAGTTCGACTCGAAACGTAATAATATCGTCTAAACATGATGATCAATAATCTCCTCTGTTTTGAAGTTGGTTACAAACTGTTATTTTATGCACATTCTTTAACAAAGGAAGCTGAATGTCTTGTGATACGGTCAACCATGGAAACAGACATTCCATGGTTATAATTTGACTGTAAAGGGGACTCTCGTAAGTCAATGTCAAATTATTTATTTCAAATAGGCACATTTAAGGCAATTTTGAAGGCCAATTTACAAAAATATTAAAATGAATCTAGGCGCCCCTTCCAAAAGGTAGTTTTCGTATATGAGAAGAATGGGAGAAACTCTACCGTTACTCTTTTAAAAATGTTTTACAATATTTTATATACATTAATTATATAATTATATGTGAAGACGATGCACCTAGAATAAAATGACTACATAGTAGGTAAGAAAAATTAAAAATGAAGCAATGACAGATAAAGTAATTATGTGATAGTGTATCTATCACATAATTAGTTTATGTAATATTTCCATTAAAAAAAACATTTAAAAATATAAAAAATAGTAGCCCACCGGTACGGGAACAGGGTCCAAGTTACCGGTGCTCAGTCATATTTACAAACATTGTACTTTTTTTTTTTACAAGTCATATTGTATAAGTCAGTGCGTAGTAAGTGCTAGTAGTGACGTGTGGTTGGCCGTACACTTACAAACCTTGGCATGTATAACTGTATATTATGTATAACATTACCTCATCCCCACTTCTTCGTCCCTCATCACCAGACCGTCGCGAATCCCCGGGGCTGCGACTGCGACTGCGGCTGCGACTCCGACTGCGGGAGCGAGACCGTTCTGACGCCTTGTCAGCGCCGCCTTCGTCTTCAGTACTGATGTCTGACGCGTCACCGAACAGAGCGTCGGCAGTCACTGTAGAGTTTTAATATACATGTTACAAATGAAATGGAATCTTTGACAGTCGTTACGAGTCGTCAGAAGCCCGAAAGTCTGACAACCAGTCTTACCAAGGGGTATCGTATTACCCAATTACTGGGTTGTGTGCACTCGTTTGGATGATATAATGGTTGCTATGACACTGGTCATTTTAATGTTGGCAATAAGCTAACTGTTTCAGAAACTTCAGAGGATTAATAGCATGGGTGTAGATAAATTTACAATTCAGTATCGACCCTGAAATTTCAAACTGTTTAAAACTCTCAAGGACTCACCTAGGCACGACCTAGGGTTGAGTCCACAAGTTAATATTAAATGTTTGTTTCCTTTGTAAAAATATTTTTTAATTTAGGTTTAAAGAATCTTTATTCTCAATTAAAACATACACAAATGTCACTTACTTGAGAACAATAAATTAATGTTAACAATATAAAAAGGTTTGACTTCACCTCTATGTACAGTTTCACAAACATTTACTTGTATTACTTTTAAGTACCTGTTCGACCGAGCTCTGCTGGCGTGAAAATAGAGAAAACGATTTTTCCCAGAAATGAGACCTAGCTATATCGATTTTTCGCCCCCGTCAACCCCTATGTTGCAACTTTCACCGAAATCGTTAGAGCCATTTTCGAGAACGTGATTACAAATATTGCTCATTTGATAGTATAGGATATAAGAATATTGTATCTAGTTAATAAACGATTTATTATTATAATTATATAAATATAAATAATAGCCTCATCAACGTACCACCATCACCATCTTTCTTCGCCTCCTCATCATCATCAGAGTCAACAATCGTCTTGGTTTTCTTTTTAGGTTTGTCACTTGTTTCTGATCCGCTGTCTGAACCGGCTTTCTTGCGTTTGGGAGTGTCCTTAGTGCCGCCATCGCTTTCCGAGTCTGATAGGACTGCACGCTTTTTCTTCTCACCTGAAAGAAGTGGGGCCATGTATATTTGTTTAATGGTTCGCTTCCGCCAGCGTGTTCACCCGCGTGATATCTTTATAAATTACAGCCTATGTTACTCAGTGATAATATAGCATTCTACTAGTGAAATATTTTTTTAAATTCATCCAGTAGTTTTTGAGTATATTCATTACAAACATACAAAAATACAAATCTTTTCTCTATAAAATATTAGTGTATTAGATTGCTGCAGCAAGGCGTAACAGGATGTATAGACCACCGAGATTTTGAAGTCCTGAGGCACTGAATTGTGACCACAATTTCTAGTTCAATTGTGGTCACAATTCCCGACTCCAGAGGGCCAATTCTCGTATTTTTAAGAACATTTGCAAACGCTCTTAAAATGTTTAATCTCAGTCTCGATCTGTCAAAAATACTTGTAATTTACCTAAATTTGAGCTGCCATAGCAGTCTTCTTGTTTCTGCTTTAGCAACGTCTTCCGGTGTAATGAATAACTTACCAATATCAGGTTCAGAAGCGTTGGAGCTTTTAGACCGCGACCTCGAGCGACTTTTTGACTTGCTCTTAGACTTGCTTCGGGACTTCGATCTTGAATGCCGTGAACCAGATCTGAAATATTATCAATTTATTTTGGAGTAGCTGATTTTCGCGAATTTCTTTTTGACCTTTACAAATTTGTTTACAGATTTTCTGATTCAAATAAGCTGAAAATCAGCTTGAGAATGAATGAATTTAGAAAAAGTTGTATGACTAATATTATAACCTATCTAATCAGGCACAATAACGTAATAATGTTAAGATGTGCGAGTCGGACTCGCACACAAAGGGTTCCGTACCACCGTACAATATTTAACAATATATTATATTTTTTAAATACTTTATAAAAAATATTTAACTTTATTACATTTTTTTATTTGTTGTTATAGATGCAATGGAATTACACAATCTGTGAAAATTTCAACTGTCTACCTGTTACGGTTCAAGAGTTACAGCCCACTGACAGATAGACGGACCATGGAGGCTTAGTAATAGGGTTCCATTTGGCACCCTTCTGGTGAAAAAAGATTTATAAATACTTTTAAATTAATATTCACCTGGAACGACTCTTCGACTTGTCCTTAGGTGGTGCATCTGCATCATCAATCATAAGCCCCGGTGAGTTAGACCTGCTGTCATGTGTTTCTGGCTTAGCAACAGGACTCTTAGACCTGGACGAAGCACTCCCAGACCTTGATCTAGACTTCCTACTCTTCGGACTTGCACTTGCAGCAGACTTCGACCGAGACCTACTTTTGGCAACCTGTGATTTTGGAGTCTGTGACCGGGATTTAGGGGTCTGTGATCGTGACTTTGGACTTTGTGATCTTGATTTAGGAGACTGGGACCGAGATTTAGGACTGTGTGGCCCAGACTTCGGGCTAGCTGAATGGCTTTTAGGAGATCCGGAACGAGATCTAGCACTGGCTGATCCTGAACGAGACCTCCTTGAGCCACTTCTAGACCTGGAGGCTCTTTGTTTAGGGCTCCCTGAGGCATTGGATTTGGGGCTTGAAGACCCTGACTTGTTGCTTTGAGCAGAACCTGAACGAGATCTGTTGGAGCGAGCGGGAGAGTTGGACTTGCTTCTGGAAGCATTTGAAGATCTTCTGGAGTGAACAGAGTGGGCCGATTTAGGAGATTCACTTCCTGACTTGGCTGGGCTGCGGGAGACTGATCTAGAATTGAAATGATCTAATGTTAACAAAATAATTTCATGATACTATTAATATAGATACTGCAGACTGCTACTAAGACTGCTTTATTTTTTAACTGTTATAGTTTTGGTTAGTTTGTGATTAACTAAAATGCAAATAGGACTGCACATGCATGCACAACATACATCAATAACACGTAAGGGGTTATTTAGATTTAAAAAAACTTTATTCCCAATAAAGACATATTATAGTCACTTACTTGAGACACAATACTAGAACATACATAAATTACTCAAAGTTTGTCATCAACAGTTACTTTATGTCCCCAGAAGTGAGTGATCCGCAATTATATACTGCCAAATTGTGTTTTAAATGCATTGAAAGAGTGTAGAGTTCATATACTAGAGGGTATTCTATTTTAAAGTTGGGGTCCTTCAAGAGAAAAACACACACACACACACCCCCACACTTATTTCACTCAAATGTGATTAAATACATAACAATGGTATTGTGTGTTACTTAAATATGGTGTTAACAGTCAAATGCTCTAGAAACTGATAGCAAGAGTCTTACAAAGCTATTACCTGTTGCTATTAGGTTGATGGTAATAATTACCTTGAATGACTACCTTCTTTGCCAGGCGCCGGGCTAGGGCTCTTACTGTGGCTCGCACTTGAACCGCTGTCAGAATCGGAGCCCGAATCTGTGTCTACAATGAAGAAATACATTCGTGTTTACATGATGCCAAAACGAGAATTATATTTATAATACAAAAATTGTGTTGTTAAATAGCATTAGTTTATGTTTTTTAACTGAAATAACATCAGTGAATGATAAATTATCTTATATTTTGAAAAGGAAGCCGTCATTTTTCGAGCTCTGTTAAGGCTGGCAGCAATTTCACTTACCATCTAATGAATTTTTCGCTATTGGCGCCATTTTTTTGCACCTACTATAACACAAACACACTACTTTACTATCAGATCATTAATTGAACGATAACTATTTATATTTTTAGCAGAAATGATTGAATTCCCATAACAAACTATAGGTTAGAATGCTAGCTTAGAAAGCCAACCACAGAGACCAGAGTACTTTGAAGCCAACGAAAGAAACGTCAAACAAACATTAATGACAGACAATCAACAATGACAAGAATGACAACAGATAAAACAAACGAAAACGAAATACAAAAAAAAAGTCGATTAGTAAGTTTTAGTAAGTAATCGATGTTCATTAGGTCGACTAACTTAGTTTTACTAGATACGACAATGTATATTATGCTGGTATGCTATGTATGTACTGCGCTTGGCGTAATGGCCATTTGCTGGCACTAAACTTGGCGTACTTGTGAAAATATTTGATTAATTTCGGTAAGATGAACTTCATAAATAAGAAATGAAGTTGAAAATGGTGTCATGTCATGTCAATTTGTGTTTCTAGTCTAATTTTGTATAGTAGTAGTAGTAGTTTAAAAGGGGGCGAGCCTGTTGCCATAAAACGGTCACAAATCTTGACTTCGGGTTTCTACTGGGAATTCCACATATAAAAAACGCATACTTTCCTCGACTTGTGGATCGAACCGTGGCGAGGTGGTGAGGTTCTGGACTGGAGGTCAGTTGGTTCAGGTCAGCAGTCGCGTTAACCATTAGACTAACGAGGCAGTCAATACAACCATACTGCAGAGACAGTACATCAGTACAATAATCATTCTCCTGCCCATAACCCAATTTATTTGGTTTCGGCGCAACATGTCGGTTTCTTCCATACCTACTTCTATGTTAGCTATCGTCTCGGTTGTCACCTTTCTATCAGACTGTGTATCCATAGTTTCTTTACTTTTCATTGTGTACAATAAATTGTACATAATAGTTGATTACACAATTCGCAGGTAATGTGGCTTATTACGTGAATCCCTCAGATTTCATCCCTCTTACGACACCCAGGGGAACAATGGGGGGTTCTCATATTATAACCGGAATTACATGGCTATTGCGTGTTGTAATGCGAGTTTCATTGTACTCAACTATTTCGTTGCTTTTTCATTTGACGTGAAATTGCGTGAGAGGAAAGCTACGATTATTTATAGACAAGCATTCAAAGTCAAAGTCAAAGTTTTTATTTGTAAACATAGGTGTAAACATAAGTGTAATTGTAGGTAGAGAGATCTCTATGTTTTGCCGTTAACGGCGTAGGTACAAATATGAATTATAATAATTAATAGAATTTTGGTAGATGACAATCAAATCGAAGCTAAAATATCTTATAGACTAAGTTAATAATAGGTATTCCATGGAGTATAAATATAAATTTTAAATATTTTTGTGACAAAACATAATCATAACTTAATTACTTAAATACTTCATATCATATCCTGAATTATCTTCTAGGTATTCATTAATAGAATAATATGCCTTTTGTGTTAGGAAATGATTAATACATTTTTTTATATCATTTAGCTCGTGTTTTTCTCTTATAGGCTTCGATATTTTATTAGAAATTCTGGGTGCCATACCCAGAAAACTCTTTGCATAAAGTACTGTGTCTGTTCAATCAAAGCATCGTCGAGAAATGTTTAACTTTTGTAACGTTCTTTAACCTGCCATTATGCCAAACGCTCGCAGATCACTCCATATCGAGTGTAGTGTTTATAATAAAAAAAGGTTTGCTAAAAATGTAATGTATGCTCCGGGTATTTCTTGCTTTACTTCTTAACAAAAATACCAGCAGCAATGAGTTTATTAAAAGTGTAAAATATTATTATGTTTGAACCTACTACCTGTGGCTCGCCGCCAGAGCGACCGCTAAACCGTAGGGGTATTGCTGCATCTTTTCATGATAAAAAAATTGATAAGATGGAAGCAGAAGATAAGCCTATTGAAGCAGCCTTTTTGAAGCAATAGCCGTTTCTTTAACCGATTTACAATATCTGAAAGAAGAAATGTTCAGCTGTAACCCGCGAAATTTCGCGGATTTCTATTACTCTTTTTAGGGTTCAGTAGTAAACAAGGAACCCTTATAGTTTCGCCATGTCCGTCTGTCTGTCTATCTGTCCCCGGCTTAGCGCAGAGACTGTTAGTACTAGAAAGCTGTAATTTGTCATGAGTATACATATTAACTACTACGCCGAGGAAGTGGTAAAATAAAAAAATGAAAAAAATTTTTTTTACGATAAGTACCTACCTTCCCTACACGTAAAGTGGGTTTTTTTTTGTTCGTCTCTCCCATGGTATCTTTGGAAAGGTCGTTCAAAAATATTGTGAGTTTGTTAAAACCATTTTTGGATCGAAAGATCAGTTTGCGAAATAAGCTTTAAACTGCTAATTTTAGTTAGAGTCGAGTGTCGTGTCCCCCCCCCCCTGCCAGCTAAAGTTCTGTATATGTGGAAAAAGTAAGTTCTGTATATGTGGAAAAATTCACAGCAGTAGTTTATATAATGAAATTAAAAGGAAAACTATCACAGCTAAGTAGGCTCTACTAGTTAACGACTAATTAATTAATTATCGACCAACTTAAATTTGCAGTTGCAAAAACGAGTTCTACCATACATTTTGTATGGGAGAACATGTTTTTCAACTACAATGTTAAGTTTGTTCTTGGGATAAGTTCATCCCAGCTACGGAACCCTTCATTGTGCGTGGTCCGACACGCACTTGGCCGGTTTTTTTTATTTTTTTTCATTTATAATTCGTACTAGCTGCTGCCCGCGGCTTCGCCCGCGTGAGTGTCGGAAATTACCCCATACATCCCCATGGGTTTTAAGTATAAATATTGAGTTTCGAGTTAATCGGACAGCGCGTTAAAATTCTTCCATACAAACACTGACACCCCCCAATCCCCCTTTAGGGGGTAATTTAGACGAAGGAGGAGGCGGAGCGCGTGAGGGAAAGGCAAAGTTCGCGCCCTCACGCGCCTAGCCGCCGTAGGAGACGCCCTAGGCGTCGGGACTCCTTGGAGGATTCCCGGCCACCGTAGGCGCGGGCTTGCGGGCGGTGAGCAATGGGTAGCTCGCCCCCGATATGGACCAGGGGTCGACGGCGCGTCGTGTTCCACGCGCGCCTCAAAGAGATGTCAGCAAAACTGACGGGGTCCGCTAGGACCGTTGCCCGCCGGGGTTGCGGGTAGTCCTAAGGGGAAACCGTGGGCCCTGGCATGGCAAGGGAAGGAACACGGGTGGGTTTTAGTCAGTAAAAGTCTGACACGCCCTCCCGCTCCTCCCAGAGCGGGAGAAGTCATTGGATGATTTCCCACCCAAAAAAAAAAAAAAGAAAAAAAAAAAAAAAAAAAAAAGGGGGTAATTTAGAAAAACAAAAAACTACAAACTTTATAATTTATTTAGATAACTATTCGTGCGAAGTTTCGTGTTTATTACCTCAAGGAATAAGATTTTTCATACAAACTGTCATCCCTTATTTTACCCCCTTAGGGGTTGAATTTCGAAAAATCCTGATACACGTTATTCTTAATTTTTGGGTTTAAGTATAAATATTGAGTTTCGAGTTAATCGGACAGCGCGTTAAAATTCTTCCATACAAACTTTGACACCCCCCAACCGTAGGATAGGATACTTTTCCGGGATAAAAAGTACCCAGTGTGGTGCCCAGGATATTAAAGAATAATTATACCAAGTTTCATCGTAATCGAACCGGTAGTTTTTGCGTGATACTTGAACAAACAGACAGACAGACAGACAGACAGACAGACAGACAGACAGACAGACAGACAAAAAAAATATTAAGTAATCACACTTTTGGGTTCGGTGTCGGTCTAGTAACACCCCCTGCCATTTATTTTTTTGATATTTTCAATGTACAGAATTTTCACTTCTACAGATTTATTATAAGTATAGATTAGGTCATGAGCTATCCGAATATCAAAGGCACAATTTTTAATTGATTTAAGTAAGTATTTAGGTATTTATCACACATTGTACAATGCCTTTTACTTTGTCATCGTAGGATTTGAGAGAGAAATAAATATAAAAGTTAAGTTACCTAGTGATATTTTACACTTCCTGTCAATGCCATATTTATTCAAACCGCTGTGGTTCACAGATAATATGATCCAATTTGACCGTGATCGCATTGTGTAACACATTCACATACCTACATACTAAACTACCTATGTATTGATTAATTATCGAGTTGCGAGCAGCCAAACAATTCAACTTTGTTTACGTAGTACCTAATACAGTACTCAATGTTTTTATGCAACCGGAAATATTAATATTGTAAGTATTATGTTTGCAGCAAACCATTTCTTTACGAATTCCGTAGGTATTCGATATAAAACTCAACCACTGCCTGATATTATGTCATGCATAACCCCTTGGTCAAAAGTTACTCACGTTCTTTTTGAACTAGTCAACTTTTCTTATCAAACAAAAAGATGCTATCTCATTCTTAAACAAGAAGTAGGAAAGGGACAGAAGGTCCCAAAAACAGGCGCCTTTTCAAGGGTAAGATACCCAAGTGGAGCATGCCTCGTTCGCATCTGTTCCAACTTTGAATGGGGGGATTGAATGGAGTTTTTTCAACGTAAGTTAAGTTAGTTGAACGATGGCCGCGGTGGGCGACGTTTGTGCCGGGCTGCTGCGACACAAACATATTTTATTACGAGAACTATGCGAAACAAATATTTTAGACGTGTTAGTTAAAAAAGGAATTCTTAATCTAAATGAGTTTGAAATAATAACGGGTGCAAATGACAGTGATAAGTGTAATTATTTTATCGAGATTGTTAGTAAACAAAGCGGTGCAAAGTTGAATGATTTATGTGTTGTTCTAAGCAAGGAGTGCCCCAAATTGTCAAAGGAGCTTATGAACGACAGACACAGGTTCATTGTCAATGGTAAGTACCTACTTCGTTGGTAGATAACATCGGAATGTTTTTTGAGCGGGAAATATTGTAAAAATCTTCCGTTATCCTATTTGTATGACGTTCAAGTTAACTGCTTCTAAACTTTGTAAGCTAAGAAAGATTCATGTTCTAAAATGATAATTAAGTATTATTGATAACAAAATGACAAGGATATGAATTCTGTGTTCATAATTAGCAAAGAGTAGACGTAAGTAGGTGTTTAACCTAACATTGACTTTGACTTGCTTAAGTAAGTACATAAGTGATTATCTAGTCAGTACCTAGTTTTGCTTGATTAGCATGATCAGGCTAATTATACCTTCTTGTAGGTAGGTAGTAGTAATTTACATGAGCAACAAACTACAGGTAAGTAAGCAGTAAATACCTACGCAGGTACCTACTTACGTTCTTACTTAGGTAGAAGACTGTACTAACGTATTGTAATGAATAATTTAGATTATATCTAGGTAGCTATTCACATAGGTGCCTACTTAGGCGACTAGAGACTACTACCTACCTTCATATTATATGTAGGTAATCAAGTTATACCTATTTCTACAGAGGTAGATAGGTACCTACCTATTTATTGGTAAGTAATAAAAACTTACAACGAAATTGAAATCTTCACAACCGCGAATACCTACAAGAAGAAGATCGTAGCCTTTAGGTATTGCGTCGTAAAAGTTTAATAAAAATAGGTACCTAAAGTATTGGAAAAATCCGTTGAAAACTGGAATTCCAAAAGTTAAAAAGGAAAAAGACAATAAATTGAAAAGAAAGTGTTATTGGGTTTTTCTATCTGGAATTTCTCAGTAGCAACCCGGAGTCTGGATTGGTGCCCGGTGCCCTGGCATTATGGTTCGCCCCCTTTAACATGGGACGTGGGTGAACGATAATTATGTACACCTCTCGAGGAAACAAGGAGTGATGTTATGTTAGTAATCGAGAAGAGTCATCTGACATTACACTTTTTACACATTATCAAAGTTCTGTAGGAACCTAACTCTGATAATGTATAATTAGGTAGGTAGGTATCTACTGTACCTAAAGGTTGGTTGTCTGCAAAAGGGAACCTTAGGTAGATATACTATGCACGCTGGTAGAAAAATGACTACAAGGGGCCTAAGTCTACTAATTTATAAACGTTACAATGGTCTATCAGTGGTGAGTTTATAACAGTTTTTGTATTGGCAAATCTGTTAAAAACTCATAATTGAAAGACCATTGTAACGTTTATAAATTAGTAGACTGAGGCCCCTGATTATAGTTGCAAAACTTCTGAAAAATTCTGAATTATTCCGGAATACTTCTGGGAAAGTTTCTTTAAATCAGAATTATTCCAAATGAATTTAATTAAGATTTTTTTTTTGCTGAAAAATCGTATTTTGCATCGATCGTCGATCGTCGCCGCCGCTGCGCTCCTCGAGTCGTGCGTGCAGGCAATGGCGGTGCGGGGTGCGGTAAGACGGGAGATGCTCCCCGGAGAAGTTTTCCCTCGCCCCGCGAGAAAGATTCGTACCCCGCAATCGAATGTTTCCGCGGAATATTTCGCCTGAATAATTCAATGGGAATAAACGTGTTTGTTTGTGGTGTGGTGGGTGAGTTAATTATTGTTCAGTGGCACATACGTAAGTAAAATATAAATGTTTATTTTATTATAAATGGAATTGATTAAGTATATGTTGATATTTTTATAGGTAGATAATTATGTTAGCCTGCGATTAACAGGATTTTAATTCTTTTGTTTTTAGGTTGGAATCAACCAATGATGGAACCAATGATGTTTTAGTAAACAGATATGTTATGAGCGCGCAAAACGTGAAGACTAGAAAAGTACCCAATTGGGAAATATTGCTTTTAGTCTGAGCCACACACGCTTACGAATGATACGGTGCGCGCTGCGCTCGGCGCGGAACACTTTTTTCTGTTGTTTTGTACCTACGTGTATAACATATCTGTTTATTAGAATATCATTGTTTGGAACGAAGTTCCTTATCGCGCGTTGTGAAAGGGGGCTAGACGGAAAAAATTCTTACGAAAAGTTGTCACGACACTTTTTACCCGACACTTTTTGAGCGACGCAAAGGAGGGTAATGTGTTTATTACCATGGAATGGAATGGAATGGACGACTGGACTGGAATGGAATGGAATGGAGTGGTGTGGAGTGGAGTGGAGTGGAGTGGAGTGGAGTGGGGTGGAGGGTCGAAAATCGCTTGAACCTTTTTTTTAACCTGCTATCGTTAAGCAAGTTAAAAAAACAGGTGCAAGCGATTTTCGACCTTATTGACATTTAAAATTTAGTTTGTTTTTTCTCACATTCTCGTTAGCTAACATTGCTCTGGAAGTAAATTTAATCACGTCCCGCTGTCCCCGTGACGGGGATATGGCATACGGGGACAACGGGAATAAATCTTTTCAAGTACCATTTGACAATTAGAGGTCATTGACGTGCACATTCTTAGTTGCAACGCATTATACCTACCTGACGCGACGTTGTGTGTGCTTGAATTGATGCGACGTGCACTCACAACCATAAACTTAATATACCTACCGCTCACAACATAACTAAAATAATCTATTTTACAACTTCCAAGCGCGAAATAGGTAGTAAGGTCGATTTTCCTGGTTTTTTTTTGACAGTTGAAATATTCCCAAAGCTTCGGAATATTTCCGAATACTTCCGAAGTATTCAACGGGAATGATTCGGAATTTTTCCCGCCAGCATCTATACCCCTGATCACTCAAGCGAATTTAGAATGATTAGAAGTGCGTGCAAAGTATGTCTGCGCGCTGGCGCTGGCGTGCTTATATACTGTATATTTAAAATATCAAATCTATAATTATTAATCATTAATTAATTGAATAATTCTATAAGTAATTAATTTATTGACTGCGTAAACGACAAGACGGCGCGGCATACGATTAGTTCCGATTTCAGCCGCGAGCAGACTTATCTTACGCGCAGTCTAGTTTCGAAATTGATTGTCTTCAAAGCTATGTGAAAAGCGAAAATTAAGCAAGTATAGCTTCGTATTTTCCTATGTAGCGCCTACCCCATATAATTCCGTAGATACGTAAAATCGTAATGTATGAGTTAAATAAAATTTAGCTAGGTAATGAGATGAATAAATACTGTCCATAAAAAATAACGTCAAACAGTTCAACAAAGACTACAAAAACACAAGCAATTCGGCCAGTGACACCGGACCATCGAACAAAGGCATTGCCTACTTGTCAAGTTGTCACATAACAGAAAACTTAACGAGGCCACGCTGAACACCTAAATACATGCCTAGGCATTACGTGAAGAAACGGTAAAAGTCCGTAAAAGTGATCATGTGCCGAAATAGTTGCATAGAGGTACTAAAGAAATTGCCACCGAGCACGAAACACGGCAATTCGAAATAGATTGAAAAATTGCATGACCATTACGGTCAAAAAGGGGAGAGAAGAATATTGTTAGAGACCATTATTTAAACTTTACAAAGATAAATGCGTATTTATATCTGGCATTGAATCTTTTGAAGCAAGACAGAAGGTTGAAAATCGTCTGCAATTGTCTATGGGACATTGAAGAGTAGATGCGGGTGCGTTCGGAAATTGACCCCGCCTGCTATGGGAATCAATCCACTATTGAGCTCCTGGTCATTCATGTAATTCAAATGAAACCTCAATTACTGCCATAAAGGTAATTATTGTTGATGTCCATGTCCTCTGTCGTGCCTTTGATGTCGTTACTGAGGGACATAACTACTTACATAACATTTGTATTAAATTAGAAGCTTACGTTATCATAATATTACTTACTTAATTAAGTTTTTGGGAGTAACAAGAAGTCTTCGAGGAGAATATTTAGCGTTATTCTTGTTAGTAAGTACATAGTTGACCAACTTTCCTGTGATACAATGTACAAGCTCGCCATAGTTTTGGAACTGTAGGACTTAACGTATGTCCTACATAGCACAGTGGGGAAAACTTTGGTCTTAGATTACTGAAAAGTTACCACGTAAGCTAAGTTTTGGAATTAATAAAAAAGGACCAGGCTTCGGCCATTTAGAACTTACTACACGTAGAGCTCTAGCCACAGGGTATAACATACCACCCTTGTTTTTTTTTAACTTTTGTGAATTGAAGTGAGCTATAAAGTTCTAGCATCAAGTGGAATGACAGCACACTTCAAGCTCACATCACCAGTTTTCACGATGAGATTTTTACAAAATAGACTGGCTGAACAGAACTGAACTATTTCATCTGTGGTGTTGCGGGGTGCAGCAACGATTTAAATTCCTCCTTATTACAGGTTGCTCAGCAACTTAGCTAGGAGAACAGCAGTTCACCAAAAAGGTTGTATTTTACCCCGCTCATTTACTTAATTCCAAACATTATGTACTACAAATACCCTTTTATGTAATAAAGTACTACTATTAAATGCCAACAAAAGAGACAACTTATTTTAAGAACTTGACCATCTCAGAGTTAATGAGTATCGAACCTCAAAACATGGCCAGTATAATTTTCCTTCGGTAACAGGTGGTCACGGCTTGATTTAGCTTTTTTTCTTAAACATTTGGAGCAAGTTATAGAAAAACCAATGACATCCAGCGCTAGACGTTGAACTTTGGTAGTAAGGTATAATTATCTTCTATTTTACGAAGGTACACACAGGGTATGTATTAGGTAGGTGTTTATGTATAAAATTAAATAAGGTGTTACGTAAATTCCAACAATTATCGTTATGTTAATATTTTACTTGCAAACAAGCGATAGTGTTTCGCAAAATTAATTAAATCCATTGATTTTTCCTGGTGGATAAGGCCATGATTGGTGCGAAAGTTTGATAAGAGTTACAGCATTTTGATCCAAAACTTCGCATTTTTACCGGTTTAACTCTTCGGTTCTTCGCCAAACCCTTCCTGTATCAATAATTACCATAAGAAGCATCTGGACACTCATAGGATCTGACTAAAAATCGTATCTACACCACTGAAAACTCCTCATTTTCACGAGAAATGTTTTGATCATCTGGAAGTAACTTTCAGGAGAAAAATTGGAATTGAGTTGCAGTAAATGCCCTCTTCGCAAAAGGTCTTGCGTCCGCCCCAATTTTTTTTTGACGCCAGACCAAAATAACATGGTATCTTCAGCGAAATTAGAGGCACGTAAAAAATTATATCCTAGAAAGCCCTTTCTACATTGCCCTACCCGTTACTACACACGTAGAAAAGCAAGAGAATTAAAGAATTAACCAATATCGTAAACCCAGACGATACTGTTATATGCACGAACTTGAGACAAATCCGTCACTATAGTTCCAGGTAAATCCTATAAGGCAATGTTCTCTCGTTTCTCGGAAGTCGTTAGCTGGTGTAAGCCGAACACAAAAACACTCGATTGTCTCTGGTTTATCGAACAACGTTATGCACTGTTCTTGTAGGTGTCAAATAAGTGGCAATACTTCGCTTTATGACTTGAAGATGGGATTGATGGGAATTGTAACATGAACTTGGATCCAATTTGTTTCTTATAGGAAGTAAATCTTAACTTCTTTAACAGTCATGTTATGGTGTAGTCCTCTAAAAGCCGACTTTTTAGACAAAAGGAGGTAGGATAATAGTGTAATTTTTCTGGTGTAAAACTCCGCTTTAAAGCCCAAATTGCTGATGTAGGTCACACGGCTGCCAAGCTTAAATCGAACGAAGCTGCTCTCATCTGTCGCATGCCAGCCAGAGGGTCTAATAAAATTGCCACAGCACAGTGGATTCCAAACAGTAGAAAAACTGCAGTGCGACAGGCGCAGAAGGATAAGTATTCAAATCGAGTTAAACTCAAGGTATTCAAATCTTTTCTGAAAGATTGATTGATTTTTGATTTTGTCAGCAATAGACAAAATCAAAAGTCATTTATTCAAACTAGGCTGACCGGTCTGCACCATTTCCTTCCTAGTGGTTTAGCTGGGAAGAAGAAGTGGCGCAACAAACTCCCCAGCAGCACTGCTGTCTGTTCAGTTATAAACAATGACAAGTGGAAAAAGGGAATGAACGCCTTGCTCTTCAGTTAACGACTAGTAATAAATGGGGAGAAATATTTGCATAAGATATAATCAAGTGTGCTCTTTCAAGATAATTAAACAAAAAGAAGGCGAAAAAGATAATCTTTTAAACGGTAAAGTTTAGAAGTGGATATTTACTACGCGAACCGGAAATATACTATACATAACTAAACACAATAAAAACAAGGTGTAACCTGTTATGCACACAAATGCAATTTAAACCGGTGCTTTGCTAATCACTTTACCTATTAATTTTGTTTAAGTATTATAAGTATAACCTTCGGTCGACCCGTGTGGCATTGCCGTGGCCGTGGATCATTGAGCATTCAAAATTCCGTCAGTCTTGTGTTAAAAAGCAAGGTCCTGAAGGAACCAAGTTTTTGTAGTTCTCAGTTTTCAAGTTCAGGAACTAATTTCGTCTAAATAAGAATACTACAAGAAGTACTGTATATTATGACTTATTGTGGGTCATTACGTCATTCGTTAAGAAGACTTATGTATATTAATTTAACTATGTACGTACAAGGTACAAGCACGTTTCAGTGTCAAGGCTTCTGCTTATTAACGCGATTGTTCGCCAACTCCGCCATTACACAGCATAGACAAGGTAGACTTGGTTTTGTTTTCTAGTTTAACTGGACATTTTTGTTTGAGGCATGTCGTTAGAATGCCACAAATTGTCGCAGTTCGCAAGTTCGCAGTTTATTTTTATTTTATTTGAGTAAAACGTTGTTACTTTTATAAAGTGCTCATTAGATTTTTTTTTTCGTTGTATTTTATATCTAAGAAGTTACCTTACTTTAACAAATTATTCAAGAACATTCGGAAAATTGGGCCAGTGAACGTTGTCCTTTGCCTTGGTTTGATTTAATTATAGTCATATTCATAGATCTGGATCAAGGAAAATACTTACCTACTCTCTTGGTTGTGAACCTACTATGTAAACTTAACATGCACTTTAAGTTAATAGTTGATTGGTGATCTGCTCACAGAGATATTAATAGATATTACATTTGCCGGGCGGAGGCGTAAAGTGTATTTTTATTAACAAGACTTATACATAAGTGTGTAGTAAACGATAATGAAGGCAGCTTGTCTTATCTAACTACATACAAATTTCTTTATTTATAACTTACTAGGACCTTTTAAAAGTAGATAATAAACTTGACCTAATAAGAAATGTATTTTGTTTCGGTCTAAATGTCAATTCCTTATTGGATTAAAAGGTAACATTAATGGCTGCTTTTACTTAAATAAAAATAATGGTGTTCTCTAAGATGATAAATAAATTGGTCGACACGTGCTGTGAACACCTGCCGATCGTTTAAAGATGCAAATGTTGCTATTTCGCGGGAGCAGATGTTTTGATGCCGATGCAATATTGCAAGCTAAAATTATGGAGAACATCTGTCAAATTGCTCGGCGCCATATTGCTTTTTTGTTCTTTTTTGAGTTTTCGATTATGTAAACTTGCAAGGAAGTTTTTGTTGTGTAACTGAGCAAGATTTGAGTGCAACTGTGCATGGTGCATGATAAGAAGATGATATTAAAATTAATCGCTTTGTGTGTGTAATATTTAACCTAAAAATCAACTGGTTTGCTTTGCGATGAATACATAAATACAAGGCGAATGTAGCAATCAGTCAGACCTATATTGAATGTTAGAAGACTGGCAAAAAAGCTCCATGATTCATAACTTCCCGTAGAATTCATATTAAATATCTGACGTCATCCAAGGACAGACAGGGAGTCACTACCTGCATGAGC
Organism: Eupsilia transversa; assembly: GCA_914767815.1. Lineage (NCBI taxonomy): Eukaryota > Metazoa > Arthropoda > Insecta > Lepidoptera > Noctuidae > Eupsilia > Eupsilia transversa. The sequence continues at coordinate 4,412,974 of OU611893.1, read as the reverse complement.
TACAATACTACGCGGGGTCAAAGGCCGGCCAACCCCGTGGGCAATTTGAGCAGTAGGCAGTTATAGCTCCATTGCTCACGGGGTGTGACGACTCGTGTGAACCCGCCATGGGAAACGTCTTCAAACAACTTATTATCAGCTTTTTGTTAAACTGGGATTTGAATGTTTCTATTCAAGTAGTTTTGTATCATCAAATCATTTTGTGAAATATGTAAAAAATAGTAAAGTATTTTTTTGTTATTTTCGAAAACAGCTTGAAAACTTAAACTTACCTACTTAATATGTAGGTACATGAAACATGCATGTATATAAATGAGTAGCTACTTTTACAATTTCTATTACTAAATAATGTAAAGTTATAAGTAATAATTTCTCTTTGCTTTTCAATATTTACCATCCTTCATAAAAGTTGCACTAGTATTGACTAAACCATTTCTTTGTAGAAATCGACTAGACGGAACTAAGTAATCTGTGGTTGAGCAATAACTAAAGAAATCCTAACCACAGATTACAACTTATTCGTTCTTTTGCTAAGACTACTCTTAAATTAAATTGATCTGAACAAAAAGAACTTGATTGTCAAGTAATTTGTTTCATATTTTCACGTTTTTCATTCCGTATCGTAATAATAAATTCAATCGGTTTCAGAAGTTAATAAAAGCAGAAACAAAAACATTGTTAGTTGCACACTGTAACCGATTCGTTTTTCAAATAATATGCCTGGCTGAACAAAGAACGCATAGAGATTTTTTTTAAACAACAACTTTTTTTGATCGTTCTCCTATCCTAATCGATTCGCAATGGAAAGAAGAATCGATTCCTTGGATGTCTTGCAGAATTTTGAATACCATAAAACGCCATTGGTTAAGGTGTCGATAGCTACGTGCATAGCAAGCTTCGGTTAGGAGTTCGATGCCCGACTGCGTTCCAAATTAAAAATAATGTCCAATTACTGAAACGATATTGACTTGAAACGCTCGGCCGTGCATATCGGCTAGAGATGCGGGTGCGTGATTTATTATTATAAAATCGACTAACTTGTTTATTAATTTTGATTTAATTTTTAATTAATTATTGACTTTATAGTGCAGTTATACAATAGTAATCATGGCTGCGTAGCATTGCAGATATTAACTTGATAAAATGAAGTTGTGGTTTCATGAAGAAAAAGTTTTGGAAATTACCTGTCAAACGTAATGCGGCTATGAATTTATTCAAGTAAAAAATCTCAGTATTTTTCCAACTTTTGTAGCTATATATTTTAGATAGGAACTTCCTAACTATTCGAAAATAATTGAATTGACTTTGATGAAATCTTGATACAATCGCTAAAAACATTAACTTATGATAAATATGACTTACGAATATTAAAAAAAAAACGTTTCGATCATATTTACCTACTGAGGGATCGTCGTTATGATTAAGCTAATAAAGCACTAAGTACCCATCACTACTCTAGAGTGGCGCAGCCAACGTTGAGAGCCATAAAAAAAAAAGTCAGATTAAAATCAACAATTTGCGGTGCTGCAGTAGCATGACTGGTTACAAACTAACAGATATTGTTTTCAATTAAACCAAACTGTTAATTATCGATTAACGAAACCGTGTAACTATTCTGCTTCCAGAAATTAGTTTTACGTCGTGTAAACGAGATTTACTTTTTATTTTTAACGATCGAATAGTTACAAAACTTAACGTACTACAAGGTCAATTATGTTATCGCATGGAGACCAATTGTGCTCGTTTACAAAGTTATTGTTTTGATATTTTATGACCGATTTAATTTTAAATGATATACCAATTACGTACCTACCTACCATTCACAATATTATATTGATTAGATTTGGTGAACTATTGGTACAGGTGCTCTCTATCTATCTCAAAAAATCAAATATTCTATTTTTTGTTATATATCTGATGTCATTTCGTATATAATTTATGTCATTAACACACACATGCCGATTTCCTCACAATGTTTTCCTCCATCGTTTTGAGAGCAGTGGTGATGAAATAATTTACACAAAGTAAAGTGCCTGCTTGGGTTCGAACCAACGACCTACAACTCGAAAGTCGTGGGCGCAGTATTGATCCTTAAAAACCAAGCAGAAAGCTCAAGTACTCATTCAAACGCATTCTTTCCAATAAGAGCAAAAAATAACCATTCAGTGAGGAAGATGAGTTTTCATTGTTTCCCAGGAGTCTGGTATAGACAGCAAAAATATATTTCAATAGTGTAGTAAAAATATGGGGCTATCTTGATTCTCGACGGTACGACGACACTGCACCAGGGAGCTGTAGCGCAAACTATAATGTCCCACCTCCTATCCTGCTGCCTCAAAAAATGCAGCCATAGCGACCTCTGCGCTGCCACGTGGCGAAGTGTGGGGCCAACAACATTTTATACACGCCATCGACACTACAAGGAAGAAGTAAAAAAATATATGCGAAATAACACGGTAAAGTAATGCCCTTATCGCGATCCATGATATCGTTAGAAGTACAAACAAAATAGATATTTATTTAATGTTCGAAGTTTCCACAAACACTGGCAACTCGATAGCGAAGCCGATAATAATTCGTATTGAGTCAGAATTCCTGATAATGGCACAAGTTTGTCTAATTAGTTTCTAAGAATTAGATAAAAGGTCAAGAAGAATGTAAATGGCAGAGGCCAAAGTATTTTGTTTGTTCATGTTTTCCGATAGTTATAATTATAATATAACATACTAGCGTTTACCCACGGCTTCGTTCGGGTGGATGTCGGTATCTGAGTGCCAAATTTCATCCATGGTTTATCAAGACAACAGAGATCCATGAAATTCTCAATATTCCGACGGTCAACGAGGAGATAAGTACGCATGGCGACAACTACAAATCCCGACTGTTAAAGCATCCGAATAACCTTGAGGGGCAGCTTACTATCCCAGAAAACATCCGCCCATTAAAAAAGCGGCGGGACATTTTCGATCAGAACGGAATGACTTTGAAAAGATAGGGTAGACTCCAATGGGAGTAGTGCCCCATATGCCTACAGAACCATCTCATCTGCTCATAGTCTCAAACTCATTATAAAATACAATAGACGTAGATATATTTAGCAACCTATTCCGCTTAACTATTCCTAAAGAGTCATGAAAAACCCTGTAAGAAATCCATACGTGTTTCGCCTCTCAACGAGGCATCCTCAGGATGACGATTGACTTGTCGCAAACCCGAACACAACGTGTTGCCACGCCGAGCGTCTATAGATGGCGGTGAATATTTTTCTTCTAGAACATTTTCATAGAGTTCCTCTCTTTCCCTGTTGCGTCCTTCCCAGTAAAGGACTTTCATTCTTACACAGCAAGAGTTTAACAAAATAAACAACATTTTATCAAAATTTCTTGGGATTCAGTTCAACTCAACAATGGGTTATTGTCCAAGATCACACAATGAACTGTTTGTGCTCAAACTTTATCAAGAGACAATAATATGATTACTTAAGACACAACGTGTGTTATTGCAGTAAGATTGTAAATTGTTGCTGTTATATTAGCTGGTTCAGCTCGGGTCGGATTTTGTACATACGTCTGCATATAATCCTACTTCTCCGCCGCTAATGTTACCGAGCCATAGATAGTCTTTTGATAATCTGCTGGCGGCCATTCCCTGCAGAATGCAGAACGGATGCCCATTCAAGTCGTTATTCTGAATGCTCCTGCTATCTAATTGCGTAACACATTTTTGTAAACGCTTAGGTAAGACTAATCTGTTTTTTTTCTGTTTCAACAACATTCATTGCGTTACTTACGTTGTTGAGCAGATTTTTTTTCGAACTTATGAAGCAATGGATTAGCAATCTGTTTCAGAACGATTCAGATTGTGATTGACCGTGCATTACGCAATTAAGGGTGCTGGTCAGCATTGGACAGGAGAGGTTAAGCTTTGGCCATTAATCAGCTTAAAAAAGGTCAAATTAAAATAATTGTTTCAGTGGAGTCAAGTCTTCAACCACTAAAAGAGGCCCCATTAGTGGTTGAAGATTTGTAAGAAAGCTTTTTACTATTTATATGTTTTGACCATCATCATGCCATTTCAAGGCTTCAAAACATTGGGGCAGATAAGGCAAAAAAGGCGTTAGAATCAAACACCAAGTACACATATTAAATCTGTACCGACCATGAGTGGAGTGGCACATACCAGGCGAACTCACAAAATTAGTCCAATCAAGCTCATATTGTCGGTGATTAGGTCACGAGCATCGCTATGATTGTGTTAATCGAATTAGCGAATTCTGCTCCGCTGCTTCTGGTTCTTATAATTATTTCCAACACGACATTTTAGACTAACGTGGACTAAAATAAAAAGAATTCTTAGGGGCAATTCCCGTATTTTTGAGAACGTTCGCATTCTAATCTCATTTGCAATCTGTCAAAAATACAATCAATTTACCAACATTTTTGACAAGTTTGACAGATTGCGACTTGAATGTAAACGAATTGGTTTTCTTGTTTTCGAATAATTTGTTGCTTCTGTTTGTTGTGCTATAGGTTTATTGTGTTCGCGTTACCTTACTTTATATCTTTTTTGTAAGTGTCATTGTCATCCCAAGTATTGGATACATTTAAAACTCATTTCATTATGACTCAATAGTAACCTGAAATCTTTTGTGATGGTATTTCACACCAATTTACTTATCATAGTCTCCATGGTACTTGAAGCTGTTGATTTCCTGTCGGTTATACAGAGATTCATTATAATTAATGTACTTTGTGATCATACCTAAGGACGGAATGAAAAATCTGATCAAATAAATGATAGGAAAAACATTACTGGCATTATAGAATAACAATAGACAGATATATTTAGTAACCTATTCCGTTGAACTATTCCTAGAGAGTCATACAGAACCCGAACACGACGTGTGGCCACGCCAAGCGCTGGACGCACTCGCGGTCGGCGTGGCAACACGTCGCGTTCGGGTTCGCGACAAGTCAATGGTCATCCTGAGGATGCTTCGTTGAGAGGTGAAACATGTGTCGATTTCTTACAGGGTTGTTTAATGAATCTTTAGGAAAAGTTAAGCAGAATAGGTTACTAAATATATCTACGTCTATTGTATTTGATAATGGATTTCCAAGCTATGAATATAAGTCATTTTTTGTCAAAGCTCGTAGAACGCTAAACTGTAGAAATTATTGCAATGCAACAAAAAACAAAAGACGCCTAAGAACAAAACAAAAGACAGAAAGAAAGCGATTTTCATGTCGGCCGTTACAATATGACGGCACCGCCTTCCTAGGACACTAGAGCTTAAAGGCCAACGGCACTGCAATGAAATTGAAAACCAAGGAAGAATTTCGCCTCCATTTTCTGATCTTCGGCCATTCAACCGAATTAATTGCTGCACTGCACAATTGTAATTTAGCAATTGGACATTCCCATTTCTCGGATTTCTGTGTTGCCAATAGAACTAATGTTCCTTACCTTGCGAACCAGACATTTAATCTAATGGTTTACGCCAACGCTGGAGCACTTACCGAAATTAAAAATAAAAGGTGAGAGCGTAATGCATGAAGTTTTGCTGAATTGAAAATAAGCAATTTGGTAAAAATGCAGGCGTGGGGAACGGTAGTTTTATTCTTTTAATTAATGTCTGTCCCTTTCAATTCATTCTAGTGAATCTCTTGAGGAATAAACGGACATTGCATGGTCTACTTTATCGCTTAAACATCGGACAGTTGAATTATAATCCATGTAATAACATAATTAGTGGATGTCACATGTCTTCGAATTTTTGGTTCCAGGACATGCCTGTTTCCTCACAATGTCTTCCTTCACCGTTTTGAGAGCAGTGGTGATGAAATAATTTACACTAAGTAAATCGCCTGAATGGGTTCTAAGTCTAGGGTACCAAGTCATATAACTTCTATAATAAAAAATAAATAAAAAAATCATAATGTTACAGTTTAATTTTTTCATAACACCTGCCAAACTGCAAAGCATTTGTCGACAGAACTTAGTGCGCGCGGTGTTTCTTCATCATAACCCTCTTCTCATCATTTGAAAAATACTGCCTATCTGACCTCCGTAACTCAGTAACTGGGTAACGCGATACGCGATACGAACGCGAGCGCCTTTAGTAAGACTGGGCTATAACGACATAACCTCTCCGTACCCCATAAAAGCACTGCCACAGAAAACAAAACTAATTAACTACCCAGACAGTTAATTTCATAGAAGTTTCCGTTTAAGCATAATAATTACTATTATCTGTAACACGTTCTTTTGTTTCCCATAGAATTGATCCCACGTACCCGTGACCCTTGAAAAAGTAATCACAAACTAAAATGGGAGCTAGATCGAACTACATTGTATGTTAATTGACATAATTACCTGTGTGCTGTATGTTCTTGAGGTGGTGATGGGAATGTGGACCGAAAACCTTCATAAATTACGGTCTACAGGTATCGAAGAATTTTAGTTAATTCTACGACTAATGTGACCAAATAGTGGTAAAATTAGTCGTAGAAGTAACTAAAATTCTATTTTATTAAGATATAATATTATATTAAGAACCTTCGACTGAAAAATCATCTTCTGGAACATCCAATAGAATTAAAAAAACTATAGCGAGAAGTTTAAATTGGCTTACGTTTTTTGCTATTTGGAGGTCAGTATCAGGTTGTTTATTGATCGAAATATTATGATTCGTGGCCGTAACAAATATTTATTTATAGAATTATAATCATAAAAATCATCAATACAACTCTCTGAGTTCTTATTACGCTATTGAATTACAATTTCATGAAATCATGATATTTGAGGCCAATTCTAACAAGGAATTGTATTGCTGATTCTAATTATTATAAATTTTATTTCTGTGAAGCCATATATTTGTTGCGGTCGCGCGAATCATATTTTAATCAACATACAACCTGACACTGACCTGCCAATTCCAAAAAACGAATTTCGTGGGTTACCTTTTCCTAACAAGATTTATTACCTGAAAGAGAAAATAATATGAATACTTAGGCTATCCCCAACGGCATAGCTATCCAATATTTAATTAATCCATTAAAATATTCAGACCAATTAGGGTCGTGCCAGACGACCTGATAATTTATTGAAGCCATGAAGCGAGCTTAATGAATAAATTCGTCTATGTTTGAGTCCGTGTTCAGCATTTTGGGGCTAAATGTTCAATTCCCGAATGAGGGAACGCTGAATGGACCTTTTTTTTATTGCACTAAGGCCGGCTGTGAATGCTGCGATTTTTTATTGAACGATCTGGATTTACGCGGATTTTGGACGGATTCAACATTTGGCGTAGGCTACCGTAAGGTATTGAGTGAGCATACAGATTGGCCGTTTGTCCGACAGGATTGGTTCCTTTTCGTCAGTTTGTTTGGCTTTCGTATTGAGAATGCAGTAGGGACTTGGGACTATTTGGAACGGCAATTTGTACTTCGGTTGGAAAAGCGTAGCGTTAAAGCGTAGGGTTTATACATACGAAACTAGCGAGCCAAAGATTAAAAAAAAAATACAGAGAATGGTTTTTACTCATAGATTACAGGAAAACCTATAAAAAGTCTCAATCTACCTAGACTTTTTCTAACTATGTTGGGGTCAGCTTCCAGTCTAACCGGATGCAGCTGAATACCAGTATTTTACATACCAGTAACTGGGTAATACGATACCCCGTGGTTTTCAGACTTACGGGCTTTTGACGACTCGTAAGGACTGTCAAATATCCACGAATGATAGACGGGAACAACGGCTTAACGTGCTTTCCGAAGCACGGCTCCTCCGCTCTCAATATGTAAAGATGGTCAGGCATCCACGGACCAACCCCGGCAAGCGTAGCTTAACCTGATGGTTCGACCCGTGCGGCTGTTATTACTTAGCCACGAGTTCCTCCTACCGTACCTACAAAAAGTCTATGGTCGTAAAATAACATGGTAAATCTTTCAATATCGCAATAAAATTACATTTGCAGTTGGAATGTATGGGACATGTTTTTCAACTACAATGTTAAGTCAGTTCTTGGGATAAATTCACTCCAACTACGGAACCCTTCATTGTGCGTGGACCGACACGCCATTGGCCGGTGTTAATGAAAAAGAAGTCATCCACCCCTTCATCTCTCACAGTTGTCGCTGTGTCAGAATCTTCCGTCCTTTTATGAGTAACGAGCCTAAAAGGCACTAATGAATACCTAAATGGAAGGTGATAATTTACAATGGCATAATGTAATGAATTAAAAACTATAAAAAGGGACAGACTGTCATCGTGCAACACAGTGGGCGCACGCGACAGTAAAACGGTCCGGTTTTATAGCCGTCCGCTGTCCGTCACACAAAGTCGGGGCGTGTATGGAATGCGTTATTTTTTAACGGCTCGAAATGTTGTAGAAAATGTAATTGTACAGTTTGTAACTGGCCAGTGTTATGGTATGTTGCTGTGGAAAATGAATTTAGAACAAAATATGCAAATGGTTTTTTTTTGTATTAAAATGTTGGTACTGCTCACATCAAACAAAAACCTCAAAATATTTTTCTGCCTCTTGTCCTACATAAGAATCTAGGACCCTTCGTGATTGCAATTGGGACCGTATCATTCTTATTCAAATGTAGGTGTTGCTACAAGCAGACTCTTGACCCTAATTTTATATTTCTATGCTCTTGACAAAAGCTGAAATTAGCAACTTCTGGCAAATTATGCAGGTCGAGAACTCGAGACAGAATAATTATATCTTTGCCGAATGAATGAGCTAGCTGTTAGGTACACTATTTGCTAGCTCATTATGTTTTATGTTTATTCATTTTATGTTTGTAAATCTCGATGTTTATTCACTATTCAAAAACTTTTACTTATGCAAGTCTACACGTATACCTGATAAGTAATACAAGCTGCGAAACAGAAAATGTAAACAAGTGAAGCTTTGTTTGCCGTGTAAAGTAAAAGCATTACCAGCGTATGTGTTTTTGTGAACATACACTATTTGTAATTTAAACCCCGACACGTTTTGTTACACCGCTATAGGGGCGATGACTCGCCCCCTGTTCACTTCAGTATAAAATTTAAATTGATATAGATATCACATAATAGATTAATTTAATCTATCTTTCCGGTAGTAAAGCAATGATAAAACAATATAAATTCGCCCTGTATTTTTTCTATTGCATGATCTTCTTGTACAGAGAAGGAAGTAGCACTCATGGGTAATGTGTGCTCTTTCCTTCTCTATTTGCTTGCAGGACCGTCTGTAGAGCGAGCGATAACAACAATGAATGTCGGATTAGGTGTTGCCGAAGTGCTGACGTGCTTTATTTTTTACCATACAACAACTTAAGAAGTCAAAGTAACAAGGACGCCAATCACCTTAATGTACATTCCAAAACAGTTCTGTAGAAATGTGAGCAATTTTCACTCATACCTTGTTATGACATTGACAAACGCCCTTTGTTTTTTTGAGACTCTAACAATGATGCTCTGGCTGGAGGAATAGGTGTTTAGCCAAAGACCGAAATGAAAGAAAATCCTGCAGGCATTCCAAACCAACATTTACTATGCGATCAAGATAGGATAGGACTATAGAGACGCCAAATATTATAGTGAGTTGCCCCCGAATATATCCAAGGACAGCATGACACTCACCCGATTTTTGAATTGAGAACTTTCTGTCTATTCTGTTAAAATCTCACCGTGAAAACATAAGTGAAGTGAGCGTGAAGTGAGCTGCCAATATTGTCAATTCCTAGCATAGGGTGTACTGACAGCTCACTTCACCTACGTTTTCACGGTGAGATGGTTACAGAATAGCACTGCAGGTCAAACTCTATTCATTTAGAATAGAATAGAATAGAATACTCTTTATTATGTACACCAAAAAAACGCACGCATTACCGCATTTATTTGCAAAAAACGTAAGATATTTTGAATTTCGCAGGCTACATTGAATAGAGCTTGGCCAGTTGTCAGAAAACCGGGTGTTAACAGCAACTTGAAATGGGTACATGCGTTTAAGTAGGAATATTCGGCTGGATGATTTGTAATTGTGCTGACTGACAAAGTAGTTAGGTAGTTATACAATGAGTTTCCTAGTCATAGTCATGAGTCAAAGCATCATAGAATATGGTCAAGGCCATCCCTATTATTAGTTCGCCCAATAAGTCGCCAACTTATCATCCAAATGGCATGCATTAAACATAATTTATTGACCACGTGGGTTAATTTATGAGTACGTTGGTACCGAGTGCGATGACCAGCGGACGGTTGATTGGTCACCATGCATGGGCCATGATGGCACATTACACATGGTAATGAATTCTTCACTTATTGAAGACAAAAGACTTGCGTTCCCTGTTCAATGATAGTTGAAGGAAGCTGTGGTTAGTGTAGGCAATGTGGGATGGATAGATAGATGACTTTGATGTATCTCAAGTTCTCGTTTCGATTTATTTGGCACTTTGGAGACTTTTACTGTCGTGAGTTTGTAGTTCAATGTTTATTTATTCTTTTTTTTTCTACTGAAAGACATAATAATTACTACGACTATTATAATACTAATTCGTTCAAGATGACCGTCAGTTGGTTGTAGAATTGTTGGTTCCCTAAAAAAAATTATACCCTGTTTTTCTAAATGTTCATACACGTTTCATAGATTTCTCCCTTCAGGCATTGTCTCTTCTGTAGATATCAAAGTAATCAACCACTTGACAATTTAAAGCGAGTTTGTAATGAGTTTGAACATCATAGTAACTCCAATCTCGGGTTACAGGAATTTGATACGGGAAGTACGATAGAGCGGGGTGGCATTAGATCATCAAAGTGTGTACTTGTTTATATGAATAGAATTGAATAGTAGCCTTTGAAAATTTCATTTCAGGAATTTATGTAATTGAATAAAATAAGGTTTAGGAGTATAATAATTATTTTTAAATGTGAATGTTTAGTGTTTATCATACAAATTGGCAGGGACCGAAAACCTTCATAATTTACGGTATCTGTATAATTCCAGATAATACTCGTATATATAATAATAATATATACATAGATAATACCAAGATACCTGGTATCGAAGAATTTTGGTTACTTCTACGATTAAGGTTACCGCTATCTGGGTAACCCAAGAAGAAGAAACAGTAACCCAAGCAGAGACAGTTTTTGTATGGCAAATTTGTTAAAAACTCACAATTGAGAGACCATTCATTGTAACGTTTATAAATTAGTGGACTTAGGCCCCAGCAATATTGACTTATGTTTAAGTTTTAATATTCTCACATAAGGATTGTATTCATAAGAGAATGAAGTTATCTCAAACCTCATTATTTCACCAAAAGCGAGTGTGATCACTATGACAAATATCATGTATATGTTTTCATATCAAATTAATAAACCTAGCAGAAATACTAACTTCACTATAGTGTCAAACGACCGACTAATTACCAACATGATAATAAGTTTGTCAAGAACTCAAGATCTCAAGTCTAAAGTTCTGCTGGCGCCATATTGTTTCCTTTTTTTACTCCAGCCTTATTTAGTTGTCTACCGAGCAAGACGGATGGCGTGACACGTGTTTTGTTCAAAGATTCTTGTAAAGGCTAAAAATACTAAGCATTCATTTGATGACAGAGACTAATTGTATTAAGATCCACTTTGGACAATGAGCGTTTTGTACTAAAGATCTTTCCGTTACAAGTTCGCAAAAGTAGCCAACAAAAGTTTTGAATTGAGAACTTATTTTGAAAGCAGAATTGTGTCTACAGAGTATGAATTGACAATAATTTATTGTTAGCAATTGATTGCCTATTTGATAGCCACATAAAATATGAAGCGAGGAAAAGTTGAAAAGAAGATAAATTGAAAGAGCTTAAAATAAATTTTTCATTGGTTTTTATGTAGCGTTTTTAGAAATTAAATTGCTCTTTTGATATTGAAATAATTAAACACCTTACTTAACTAGTTTATATAGGTAGGTACAAGGTAGGTAGGTAAGATTTTCGACAGAATACTGAATTCCCCAAAAAACGTCAAGCATATTTTTCAGTATTTTTAAAGACTCTTGGTGGAATTACATTACAATTATCTAATTATATTTAATTTAGAATACTACTCCTCATTTTAAAAATCACGAAAGCTTGGTTCCTATAAACAATAACGAATCGTTATAATATTTACCAATGGTAACTGTTTTCATTGCCAAGCTGGGCATATGTATAAATAGATTCGTAAGCTAATTTTACCTGTGATAGATACTTCCATATGAGAGGTTCTACTATACAAAGCTATGAGGTCTTTGATTAATTATTGGTTAAAATACAAGAGTCTTAATTTACATGAATCTAACTAAAAACAGTCAAGGAAACTTCAAACAAAGCTAACCACCTCACACCGACCACAAAGCACAGACCATAGACTAGCCACGTTTGTTTCTGTTTACATTACGCTTGTTAGTACAGTTCAATGACCTTTCAGGTGCAATGCTAAGCTAGTAACTACATGATGTTGAACTTTTTATTAGCTCGATAATGACTGTAATGAGTAAACACGCTGGTGTTATGTATTTATGAATTGTAAGCTTGGGTCTTTGTACGGAAATAAAGCAGTTTTGATGTTGCGATATTGTAAGGAACGAAGTTCATATAACTTTGAAGTTTTACACTATAAACGAGGAATGTTGTACTATGCACCACATTGAAGAAAAAATTAAATAAACAAATAAACATAAAAGACAAAATTATGCTGTGTGGCAAATCACTCTCCCTGTCTGTACTGAAAAAACGTGGACTAACTGCAATGAAAACTTAGCTGACATTAGGCTAGACATTATTTTTTTATTATTTTTATTAACCTACATTGTCCCACTGCTGAGCTAAGGCTTCCCCCAAATCCTTCCAAGTATTCTTTTCCAGGGCCACCTCGATCCAATCCTTGCGGTACGCGTCTAGGTCGTCTTATATAATTTAAAGTTAATTATATAATTTAAAATTATAATTATTATAAACTTTTTTTAAATGTGCTAATTAAGGCCTTTCGTTTGATACCCAAGATGGCACCAGTAAAAATCTTTTTTTTTTAGTTCATGAGTTTTTGCCCTCTAGAGGGCACCATATTCAATTTCTTGTAATATGGCAGCCTATAACCAGCGGACGATCAAGACGCTTCCAACGATCATTTATCAAATTATGATAAGTAGTTTAGAAGTTATGAGGGATCAGATGAAACATACATAATATATTATTATATACCGGTCAAAATCATAACCCCCATTTTTGCTTCTTCGTAATCGGGTACAAAACAGAATCGTAAACCGGATGAATGGTCCTCAAGTCATAAGGCGCACTTAAACATAGGACAGAGAGACGTTGCAGTTTATAATACACAGAGAACATCCAAGCGGTACCAAATAAGGAGATCCCACAATCCCACGTAGGGAAGTAGATTTTGGTGCCTGTAAGTGTATACTTTACGAGTATTAAGTGTATTCCCACGAAATAGTAGAAAAGCTCCACTTGTAGGGGTCCTCAAGTCAAGATGACAACCTTAACATACAAATGACTAAATTAATGAGAGGCCTCGTACCCGATTGCGGCGAAGCCAAAAAAGGAGGGTTATGTGTTTGAACTGTGTGTATGTCGGTCTCTATGTTCCCTCGTTACGAGGTGTAAAGTTCACTCATCCTCTATAGAAAAGGGAGGATCCTCCAAAGCCAAGCTTTATAGCGGCAACATCTTTCCAAACACGTGTCAATGGAGATTCGAAAATTAAAGTCTGCACAATTTTGTTGATATTCGTGCTTATGTGCAATGAATGATGAATTTACTATTCCTGGCAGTTTTCGATGCTCTAGGTAAACTACACATGATACAGAATACTGATGGAATAAATCGACACAATTTGTTTTATTTACAAAACGGATCGTGTTGAATTACTCTCTATAATCTATTCCACAGACCACAGCTCTTCATTGTTTATGTTTACACTGTCGTCGTTTTGTTTGTGGACATATTTTACCGCTCATTTTGCATTTTAGACTGGGATATACAGTTGGTAATTTACTTTAATTTTGTCCGCAGATAGATGGCAAAAACAGCAGTTAATTTATTGCAGTTGCATGTATTAAAAACTATTCCATATTCAGTTTGGTGCTAAAAGAAAAAAAGAAAAACCTCCATCGAGGTTTTAAGCGTCCAACTTAATTTTATTGCATTTTAATGTTTGTTAGTTACACTTTCACGCTAAAACGGCTGAACAGATTTAGATAAAATTTGGTAGGTACACAGATAGAACATGACCTGGGTTAGGACATAGTACACTTTTCATTGCGGTAGTACATTTCCATCGGATAATTTCCGACCTCCACGCGGGCTAAGCAGCGGGAAAAAGCTTGTTTATTCATAAAGCTTTTTTCTTTTTCTTTCAAAGAATATTGACTAGCAGAATGAAACTCCCCGTCCGTTTACAGTCTAACCAGCGTTAATTTAACAACTATCTCTTCCTGTTTCATCTACTATAGTTTAATGGCCTTCTGAATATTATGGAGCAGTTAAATCAATGAGACGATTGATCGCCGCACTGCAGTCTGCATACTTATCAATGAAACTCCTTTGTGGTTTAATATAAACTTGGTGGATGATGGTTTTGCTTCCTGGTTCATATTATTGTGTCTGTTTGTATTCAATAAGTTAATTTAAAGTTCCTCTTGTACCTAAACTAATCGTTGGTTATAGTTTCTATAATTCAAGACCTTATGAAAATTGGATGAATTGTTTCGGCATTGTTAGATTAGACGATACCACAGTGGGCACTGTGGGCAGTCTTCAATAAGCCGCGAAAGAGGACCTCTTTCAAGATGTAAAACGGGACAGACACAACTGTGATAAGTTGATTTAAAAAAAAATTACAATCTTCATTTTCCGTACCTATATGTTGGTAGATAATTCTGTCTGATCAATTTATTATTTACAATATTACACGCACGTCGAATAAAATAAACACCAATATACTACTTATGTGCTACTCACATTATCAATGGAGCGGAACCTACGACAGTCCCTATTTGTTCCGGAAACGATGCATCAACAACGATTTGTTACAAATCATTTGACGGAAGACCCAATGTATGGACGTTTATAATCTGTGGCTTTGATCTGCCGCGCTGTCAACTATGCGATATGCATGGAATTAGTATGTACGATATGTTATCTGTGGCACAGATTCAGTAGCGATTTTGGTTTAGTTTTGGAAGTCTCGGGATGAGTTTTTCAAATCGATTAAACTCCTAGATTGGGTAAAGTTTTAATGGGTTTTCTATCAATAGGTTGCATGCTATGTTTGAACGAGCATCGGCTATGATGAAATACGTAAATTATTAAATACAGTTCCATCAGTTTGTGAAATTAAGGAAGTGTGTTGTACTAGCGGAACGTAGCCCGCGTGGATGCCCACGGAAATGTACCATCGGGATAAAAAGTCTATGTCCTAACCCAGGTCATGGTCTATCAATGTGCCAAATTTCATCCAAATCCGTTCAGCCGTTTTAGCGTGAAAACGTAACAAACAAACTCACTTTCGCATTTATAATATTAGTTGGGATGGGAATAAATGGGTCAATGGTCAATGCTCCATTCAAGTCCATTGACTACGAAGATAGACTATTATCACTTTTATTTATCATAGATTACGTCACGAAGTAAATATTTTACTCCGTGGATCAGCAGGATCACATAGACAAGACGTGGTATTTACTTCGAGGGCAAAACAGCTTCAAATAACAATAGCAAGTATAAGGAAGAAAGGATCTTCTTTTTCTATAGAACTCATAATACTTCGAAGTTTTTAATAGATAAAGAATAAAATAAAAGCATTTTAAATGAGGTCATCTCATAGAAACAACACGTATCATATCATAATTATCGGCCTTCAGACATGACTGACGGCATTATTCTCAGTGAATCAAGTGTAATTATAAGAATTAATCAGAATTCTTCCCGAGACTCGGCAATAATGTCATCGGATCATGACTGGCTTCGTTCATGAGCTCTGTGAGAAAATGCGCATCTTTCTGTATTTGTACTTGACATGGTATGTGGTGATTATAGCCATTATAGGTCCATATCAACATTTGTGTGTGGGCATGCCCATGTGATGCGGAGGAATGAGGAAATATATTGAAAGTTTTGAGGAGAATGTCGATGGCTATGGCTAAGATTAGGGGAAGACCAAAGAAACGATGGATGGACTGTGTGAAAGATGATATGGTTAGAAAGGGGGTGACTACCGAGATGACGACTAATAGAGAAGTATGGAAGAAAGGGACTTGTTGCGCCGACCCCAAATAAATTGAGATAAGTGCAGGAGATTGATGATGATTAACATGTGTGTTGACTGATGATGTAGTGAACTATTTATAGGGCTAGTTGAACCATTCTTAGGCCCGCTTGCACCACAAAACACTAACCCTTTAATTATAAACGTCGCTAAAACTTTAGAGACGATTAAACTTGAAATTGTATTTAAACAGTCGTTAATCATTGCTTAATTTTAAGAATGTTTATAAATATATGCGGTTACCGCTAAACATAATATTTGTTTAAAACATCATTTTTTTTCTGCCACCTTCAAACGATTGACAGCAACAGAAGTCAATTCAAGTCACAATCTGTCAAACTTGCCAAAAATGCTCGTAAATTGATTGTATTTGACAGATTGCGAATGAAATGCGAATGTTCTTAAATATACGGGAATTGTCCCTCAGGACGATGTTATACATTCGTTTAGCGCTAAACGTATATTCAGCGATTTATAGTGCAAGTGGGCCTAAAAGTTAGGGTAAGGCGGTAAGGCCGGACCAGATGAGCGTAATTTAACGACTCTAAGTTGCCGAAATCACGTAGCATAGTTAGAAACAATATGACCGCAAAATCTGCGGGATATTTGCGTTACACGTCTAGAATGTCAAATGTCATCCATTTTGGCAATTCAACAACATTCATTACGTTATTTACGCTGTTGAGCAGACGAATTTATCGAACATATGAAGCAATGGATTAGAAAATTGATTGATCAATGTGTGTTAGATACGCAATTGGGGTGCAGCAGTGCTATTCTGTAACCATCTCACCGTGAAAACTTAGGTGAAGTGAGCTGTCAGTCTAGGAATTGACACTATTGGCAACTCACTTCACGCTCACTTCATTTAAGTTTTCACGGTGAGATTTTAACAGAATAGACCGGCTGGTCCTTGATCTTTTGTACAGCCAAAAAATATTTATACCTAGAAAATGGTCAAGCAAAGCTAAGCTAAAAATAAGCCGGGAACAGACAGACAGACAGACGGGCGAAACATGGCGAAACTATAAGGGTTCCTTGTTGACTACGGAACCCTAAAAACAGAAAACCAGGAAAACTGATAGCCACCAATGAAATCACCGAAATATTTAAAATTAATAATGACAGATATACAATCACAATCTGTCATTTTGTCTTTTCTCACGTCGACAAAATTCGTTTCTACAGTGGTTATATCTACGCGAGTACGCGACGCGTGCTGCGCTATTAGAAATTGGAGTATTCTAAAAGATAAAGATTGATCTGACCCAGTTTAGCCAAGCACCCTAGAGATGTTTATTCAATCAGAATTTGCGACAGCCGCGATCGAATCAAGTCAGTCTAAACTATGGAACTAGCCTCCAAATGCTTCTCAATGATATTTCAAACATAAATGGAACTAAATTATGTTTCCATGTTGTTGAAATTTATTTTACAAAAGACGTGGACGTTGACACACTATTGTGTAATAGTAGGAAAAAACCGGTGAACGTTAAATGACGCTAAACCGTAAAGTAACCGTTAACTTGTAAATTAAAGCTTTCGGAAATTCCTGGCTTTGAATCCGACGATGAGATTTTTTTGACGGATAACTTTTCGGAGACGGCTGACACGCACAATATATTTTCATCCACGCTCTGTATGAAGATTTCTCATTTTGTATCGGTTTTTCTATCATTGCTATCACCACTCATCAGTGTCACCTAACTCTGTATCTTTACAACGCCATTAAAGTTAATCAAAGAAACTAAAGTTGGTATAGTAAACCATCTTTAAAATAGCGACTAAATGCGCAAATGATATGCTAATAAGTCACTGAAAAGGCGAAAATGAAGCGATTTTGTTAATTGTATTCAACTTAGCTAAAGCAGAGCATGCTTATTAATTTTATTTCCAACAAAAGAGTCTTTAATGCTCCCTTTGTGTCACAAACGTTATAAATTAACTCAGGGAATTATTCTGAAAGCATTATCAAGAAGTTCATAACACTCCAAACTTGTCTATAATTAGTTGAAAGCTTCGAAAATAACGTGAAAAGATTAATGTCTGAATTAGATTGGAATCAAAACATTTGTCTGTTAATAATGTGTTCTCCAAATGTCTGTTTGTCTGTCTATATTAAAATATGTTCCCAAACAAACTCATGAGGAAGAAACAATAAAAAAGATGCCCATTTTGAAGCTATAGTTTCGTAACAAGCTGCCTAGCTATGTCCGCAATGGTCATACAAAGTTTTGGATAGTAGAACTATATGTCGCCTCTTATTTTGTCCGCTCCGTAATGTTTTGAAAGGTCTCCTACTGGTCAGATGACCAGACTTTAAAAGCAATCATGTCAGCTGCCAATCTCCCTAGCCTTTACCCAACTATTTGGTGTCGACTTCCAGTCTAGCCGGATGCAGCTGAATACCAGTATTTTACACACTGTTTCAGCAGCAATTATTTCAGCTCCATCAAAATAATTAAAAGCCGATATTTAAAAAGGGCACGTCTTTAAAGAAAAAATATGTTGCCACCTACAGAAAGGATGTGTTCACATTGTGGTGACAATTTGTGGTCAGAAAAACGTTTCGACGACATCCGCCACATTATCGAGATGGACATGACATCCTGCAATCACTGCATTATTTATACGTAAATGAAACAAAACCGCTTTAGAGAATATTATCTATAATCTGTGTTAAATCTATATTATGCATTACTAGCGGCTTTGCCCGCAGGGTTGTCCGACAATATAAAAATTTCATCCGAATCCGTTCAGCCTTTTTTGCGCCAATCCGGAACATACGTCTAGAAAAACGGACAAAAATTCTAAAAACTTTATTTAGCCACACCTCGTACATATTGCATTTTTTTTGTCAAAATTGTTCCATACTTATACAGTCGACTTCTCATCCCATCGCCCGCCCGCGCTATTACTTCGTTTTTCACTTAGCGTTATTTCTAACTATTTGTTTTGCTCGGCTCCTAAGGGCCGTAGCGTGATGTTACATAGCCTATAACCTTCCTCAAGAATTGGGCTATAAAATGCAAAAATAATTTTTCAAATCCGACTGGTAGTTCCGGAGTGATGCGCGGTCAACAGACAAACAGACGAAAATTCTAAAAACTGTTGGTACGTGTTCTGTTATCGATTCTAGTATCCCCAGCCAACTTTTTTTTTTAATATCTTCCATGTAAGTACAGACTTTCGACCCTCTTCAGCTTTATAAAATGTATAGATATTATATGCTTACATAAAATCTATTTTAAATCATCTATTACCTATAAATCATTATATCGATATAAATATAGATATACCTATAGATCATTTCAAATTATGATCAGCTTATAATGTTCCCACTGATCGGACTGGGGTCGCCTTTCTGTAAAAAAGCTTGGTTAGCGTAATCCACCACAAGGGCTTACTGCGGGGTGGTGGAAGTCCCATGTCTTCGTATGATGTTCCGGTTCTAGGAGGACTGGCCAGTTTCCTCATTTGAAAATAAATTCCGATTTTCTTCAAACTTTTATGTCCCGGAGTTGCTTGAATTATTTAGTCAATGGAAGTGTCTTAAGTTTGACGTAAAGACTTCTTGACTTTCAGCGAATACCTTAGTAAGTGGACTAATTAACTATTCAGAAGAAACTTCTTCGGGACCGTTCATTAACTATTTGTATGGCTCGGATATTAATGATCTTTCGTTTTGTTTCAGGGTACGGGGACCATACTAAAGAAAATATGGTGATGAACCATAATCTACACAGGTTTGTGCTTTCTTCTTTGTTGTTGCCTGTATTTTTAACTTTGCATGTGTGAAACGTATTGCTTAAAATTGTTTGCACCTGTGGCGTTATCTACATCGCCACATGCGAACTACGTATGATACGTACTATATGCACACTGACGTCACGCAAAATCCTGCATCGCGCAAGTAGAGTTTACCGGGCGACTAACTTATACAACGTCCCGACATCCAATTGTCGGACAGTAGCCCACCCGCCTGATCGGAGGATCCTCCATTTTATATAGAGGATGAGTGAACTTTACACCTTGTTCCTCATACCTCTAACTTGGCGTTAATTTATAGATTTTTAACATTAGTGGCCATTATTACTCTCCATCCCATATTTAGCATACCTTATCATAGCATAACCAGCCTATTAACTTGCTAACTGCTGGAACACAGGCCTCCTCTCTGTGAGAGACTCGGCCCTAATCAACCATGCACGCGGGCCCAGTACGAGTTAATTATTCCATATTTCCATGGGTTTATTTTGAGTCCACTTTGCTTCGCCATGTGGTTATTTCCAAAACAAAATAATTACGTAACGCAGCGTATCAGATTTTAAATAAATAACGGAAGGTCGCATAGAACAATTAATTGTGCCTGGGACGGCGGACGCGCATTGTACAGTTGTACTGCAGGGAGTTTTGCATAATGCTCTGTACTAGATAAATAAACAATACACAGGTAACTAGGTGAGGGGCTTGTGGCTAAGTAATAACAGCCGCACGGGTCGATCGATCAGGTTAATTAAGCTACGCTTACCGCGGTTGGTTCGTGGATTGGTGACCATCTTTACATATCAATAAGACTTCTGAGAAAATCTTTACATAATTCGAAGAATCTTTGACCGTGAGTCGTTAAGGATAGACAGAAATAGTTTAACAATAAATCTTTCTGACTATAAGGATAGTCAGACCAAAGGAATATCGTATTACCCAGTAGCTGGGTTCTGGAGGTCAGATGGGCAGTCGCTCCTTATTATTTCAATACCACGGTTGTCAAAACAGTCAAGAAAAACATGAGGAAACATTCCTCACGTTTTCCTTTACCGTTAAAGTACCAAAAATTCGAAAACATGGGATACACTACCAATCCGCACTGGGCTCGCATGGTGGGTTTCGATTTACGGCCTGTGGCCCCGCAGTGGTAACTATAATTATATATAGGCTAAAATTATGTTAGGTAAGTACAACAAAGTAATTTGAAAAATACGATCAAATAGCATTTCAACAGTCGAGTAGGCAACATGACATCATTGCTTGGGTTTACATAAGTACGTAAAGTTTAAAGCATCGTATTACCTACGTACATATATCATAAAAAAATCGTGCCTACGTGTAACATTTGCACATGAAAACATGCGCAATAAAGAGATCGGAATCGCTGCTAAAATCTGAATAGTACAGTCACATAGATTTGGTAATTAATTTGATGAAAAAATCATGACAGGCTGCCTGCAGTCACAGTATTGAGTCATTATCTGCCGAGCCTTTTCCCAACTATGTTAGGGTCAGCTTCCAGTCCAACCGGACTCAGCTGAATACCAGTATTTTACATAGAACGATCGCCTACCTGACCTCCACAACCCAGTTACTGGGTAACACGATACCCCTTGGTAAGATTGATTGACAGACTATTTCTGACTATCCGTAATGATTGTCAAAGATTTACGAATGACAGCCGGGACCGACGGCTTCACGTGGTTTCCAAGGCACCGATGGGTTACGATATTTTATGGATGGTCTTACCCTTCGATCAACCCGTGCTGGTGTTATTATTTAGCCACGCCCTCTGTCACATCTAGGGTAGGTAATACTGAAGACAGGAGAAAAGGACAAACAAGAAAATGAGGCAATATATGCCTAACACTGTTTACTTATCATACCAGGAACCCATAATCTCGAGAAAGTAAGCGGTTTCTTTATGAGCGAACACTAAAAGGTGAACATGCGTTTATCGATAGTGCAGCTGATTGCGAATGCAGCCTCGCAGCGCACGTGTTTCAACTTTCAATGTTGTTTAAACAATCCGTATTGTGTTACTTAATGTTACTCTGTTTGTTTATAGGTTCTGTATTTTGTACTTTCTTACTAAGTTCCTCAGCGTATAGCAATATACCCCCCACCCAATGCTAGACAAAGGTTTAGAATTGCATTCCACTGACCTCAATCCCCGGCTAAGACCACTCATATTTTTTCAATCATTCATTCTGTTATCTTGATCAGTAACATTAGTACACTTCAATGAAGTAGTACGCTAAGTACCTCGCTTTGCAAAGAAAAGAATTCATTGTTACTTTCTGTCCCCGTCTTCATAAATGTGGTAAGTTTTGTTCTGCTGGTTATCTCGACTCTAGACAAAGTTATACAGGGTTAACGGTTATATGTCGGCAATCCGTTCGGGGAAGTTGGAGAGGTCATTTACAACCAAATGACCCCTCATGACCTCTTTGCCAATGTCAACCGTTTTTGACTCATTTGACATTAAGTATTTATAGATGTATGAAATAAAAATAGAAATGGTCAAGTGACTCGAAAATTGTTGACATTTCCATAGTAGTCAAATGGATCATTTGGTTACTTTCTATCTGTATCTGTATTATCGGCTAGATTCTAAGCCATAACTTTCATATATTACTTTGTTCAAAGGCTTGCAATGACGAGGATTCATTACCAATCTCCAAGATTCCTTCAGATTTATATCTGTGGACTAAGATTGGGTTATAGAGCTATGAGAAAGCACATACTCAGGCAGATAATTCAGCTCCTAAGGGCCTTTTCACATGCCGTGCCGTGTAAAGTAGAAATGTATACTTTCCCATTTCATAGCTGAAAGTTACTCAGTCAGTTACAAAGCAAACTCTGAATTGTAATAGCAAAGCAGTAAGCCTGGTAAGTCAAAGCTTTTTGCTTATTTTTGCGGGTTGGTAAACACAGTCGGCTTATGTTAAAGGATGTCAATTAGTTTTTGTTGCCACCGGGTGGACACTGAACAGATTCCCTAGGGTCTAGTCTAGAGAATTGTTTTGTTTGAATATTCTCAACCGCAAGCTTCCAAGGCTCCTGTCCTTCTCCTGTATTATGTTGGTTGTTTTTATAAGGAAGATTGCTCCTTTTTTTATGGGTAATTATCAAATAACTTCTCCCGCTATGAGTGGAGCGGGAGAGCGTGTCAGACTCTTCCTGACTAAAACTCACCCGTGTTCCTTTAGTTGCCTGTGTGTTGCAAGGGGGCATGGTAACCCTTTTGGACAGACACCTAGTCTGTCTAGTTTTTGTCTTGGCTTTAGAGTTCTTCTATACAGGGTGTAAGGGACAGCACTCCTGTCCCTTCCTGTTGATCGAAAGCGCAACCTCTGAGTATGAGGTCCTGGGTTCGATTCCCGGGTCGGGCGTTATTGGGTTTCTCATCTGGAATTTCCCAGTGGCAGCCCGGAGTCTGGATTTGTGCCCGGTTGATGGAGATAGGCTCGACTACTACTAAATGTGGGTGTGTGTTGTGTGTATTTGCCCACGGGTTAGGCAGAGTTGTGCTCATCAGTTCCACGGCATGCAGGACAAGATAAGATGGTACCACAGATGGTACCACAGATGGTACCCACATAAAGCGTGTCCTTATCAAAAAAGCATATTACAAGATTAAAGACTACATTGATGACAAGGAAGTTTGGCAATAATTCCTTCTGCACATGTGGCCTCCCTGGTACCTCATTAACGGCATAATTATGTAAATTTCTATTAACTGCTCCCAAATTACGATATGTACTTATTTTATTTTACTTTTTTATTTAGGTACTACTTGACATGTAGTTTCATTATTTGACATTATATGCCTACAATTCAAATTTCATTTTAAAGTAGGGTTCTCATTCGGATTGGTTAAAGTTGTAGTGACAACCATTTGGGTTAAATAGGTTTTTATTATTTTATTCGACCTTTATATAGATTCCTTTATATTTTGTGAATGTGAGAACGTTGTAGGCACAACAGACTGTCGATTTGCAGACTTTTTTCTATTTTTTTAAGTATCTTGTTGACAGGCCTACGCTGTCCTCTCATACCTATTCAAACTGTACATTTTTTAAAGCATTGTAAAACCCATTTATTTTTAAAAGAGTATTTTTAAAGGAGTGGAGTTTCTTGCCGGCTCTTCTCCATAGGAAACGACCAATTGGAACCGTGCACCTAGATTCTGACGTTTCATAAGTGCCCATGTAGGTTTATGTGAAATAAAATATTTTGATTTTGATTTTTTGATTTTTTTGGTAACAAATTCTCTGCTGAAACTTAATGGACGTTACGAATGCAGCGATGCCTGTTACTATTGTGTCTGCAAACTAAGAACAATTGCGAATTATTTTCGTACAGTTGGCAGTAATACCAATTCTCGGCCATTATCTCTACGTCGCTTCACATTGGGGTCGTTCTTACTGCAAGCTGGGTCGAGCAATATCTGTCGTAAATTCGCCTATATTTCCCACCCACGATGCCTGAAACTCACTTTTATTGCCACATCAAAAATCCTTATATTCATATATCTAAGGTTTATTATTGCTTGTAGCTCAGGTCAGGTTATAGTGGTCTTGTTAGCTGCAGTTCGTGGACCGCCTGCATTCAGAAATTTTATTTTAGATAGTTTTATGATGTTTTATATAAATACGCTGGTATCCGGCAAATTATGATGTTATGAGCTTAAATTATCTTTATTGCCTGTGTTTGGGAGTGCCTGACGTTTAGTTAATGAACCGCAAATGGCAATGTTGGTACTGTTGAGTAAATTGCACAATGACATGAAAGACTTGTACGTAATCTTACGCATCAGCGTGTAATTTTGTGAGTCTCAAATTAGTATGCGGGAGATTTCTGGATGTTTTAGATTTCCTTTCCTTTGCCTTGTAAAAAGCTTTTCTCGAGTATTTTTTTCGTCAACTACGTCAAACACGCGATCAATTTTCTTAAGTTCGGTGTCCTTGTCTAGCTGTATTGCGGAATTTTAGAACTTCGCGAATGAAACTAACAGGGACAAAGTTGTCTCTACGTAAAAATCCCATGAGTTCAATAATTAAACCAGCCGTGACAGTCAGGAGGTAAATAACCATATCCACATAAATATATTTTCAGGCATGGATTCTTTGGCAGGCGGCCGAAAGCGGCCAGTCGACGCGAGCGTCGCGACGCGCTCGCCTCGCTGACTGACGCATTCGAATCAAAATTTTAGAAATTCAAAATTTTTGGAATTAAAAAAATATCGTAGTACTTTAGTAGTGCGACACATAAAATAGTAAAATAGTGCGTAGGTTAGTGACGTAATATCCAATTTACGAATACGAATAATCGAATACGAGTGAGAAAAGTGAGAGTGAAATAATGATGAAAGTGTTTTAAAATTAATTTATCACCGGCAAGTTTAAGAAAGTGCTCGCTTTTTATTTAAAAAAAATCGTAGCAGGTGCAGGTGCAGGTATTTAAAACGGTTGAATAATTGGAAAAGAAGGCCAAGTAAAACTGCAGTTGCATTGTATTGAATTGACATTTTGCAAAATATTAATTGAATGACCTATTGATAAATTGTTTCAGTCCAATGTTGATATAACAAGGCGTTTTAATTGGACAAAACAGTTTATTTATAAATATAAGCACAATGCGCTGACCTGTATGAAACAGCGTCGGATGTGAAAACATTTGCTGCCGGAATTTGCTAATGACGGACAAACGAGGACAATAATATTTATGCCAATTTGATTCTTAGACATAGATATTTTAATTTCATAAGGTTATTTTATACGCTGAATATAAGCTCGATAACATGTTAGAGGGTTAATACGGAACAATTTTAAAGTTAATCATGGAGTGTTTAATGACAATATCTTGACGTCATAGCTCTCTTCCACTGTTACACACTTCTAATATCATTCTTCATCTTTGCTTCTTCATTAACTTTGACAGCTACTGTTGTTTTAATAAAAAATATTATTATTTATATAATATTCTATTACTTTAGCCCGCACTAGTTTGTTAACTTATAAGTGGTCCCAATTGTCAGTCACATGCTACCCACTACTCGTTAGATTCAATGTAATAAGCACTGCCATTTCTTTACTCATATGCTGAAGAGGCGTGTTTATACCGCACGTCAATTTACTGAATGACCGACACCACGCTGTCTTATGAAGCCGATGATGTCAGTCATGAAAATCATAATCGACTAAAACACTAAACTATTAAAACAAATCGTAGTAAAGAGGTCAACTTTGCTTTGATGTGCCTAATGGAGAATATTTTGAAATTGGAATGCGGTGTCAGAAAAGTGAGTGCTGCTAGAGTTCTTTAAAAATAAAACGACTATGGAACATGGATAGCACTGAGGTTTCTTATAATTAAGAGCTAGCAAAGCAATTTTATAATATTATATAGATACACTAAAATATGTCAAGTAATTAGTAGTTTCAAGAATGATCAGCAACCCAGGATTTTTTTTCACATTTTAGATAAAAACCGTAAAAGTTTTCGTTTCGACCAATCGACTTGATTACTCAGGCGGCTACACCGATGGATAAAAGTGATACTAATTTGTAAAAGCAACAGTCTGGCCGTCTTGAGCACAATAAAGATAAATCTGTCACTGCGGATAGTTGTTAGTGTGCGGTTCACAGCAAGACTATTCGTGTTTATTCGATATTCGAAATGTTCGAATTTCAAATTGATATCGACTAATTTTGATGATGTTGTCCGGTGACGTCCTCCTTGGTAGTTCATTCAGAGATCGTATTTCCAATTCTTACACATTTAATAGCATTGTAGAAAGATAAAGCAACATACCTACTTAGAAAAAGTTTAATGCTTTATAAATACATGGCAATAAATTACTTTATGAGCTGAAACGAGGCAGACAGCTAAAAGCAAAAGCTTCTAACTTCATATTTAAATCTAATGGGACATTTAACACCGATCCACCTGCTTCTTATAATCCCGAAAACTAGAAGTGTCATCTATATTTATACGTTAGTATGTGACATCCCATCCACGCTCATATTTCCCCGTGGATGTGTTGTATCCATACGAAAGATGTCAACTGCTAGACAGCCGGCAACCAACGGATATAGATCTGCAAAACATGGCAGGTAGGGTTGTCGGTCCGACCGTTGGATTATTTATATTCAGTGAAATAGTTGTTTGCAGTAAGATGTTTGAAAAAAAAATTTGGCGTTATTTTTTATTTAAGCTTCATGTATAGTATTGATGCATCGCCGAACTTATTCAAAACTAGCTGCTGCCCGCGGCTTCGCCCGCGTGAGTGTCGGATATTACCCCATATATCCCCATGGGTTTTAAGTATAAATATTGAGTTTCGAGTTAATCGGACAGCGCACTAAAATTCTTCCATACAAACACTGACACCCACCAACCCCCCTTTAGGGGGTAATTTAGAAAAACAAAAAACTACAAACTTTATAATTTATTTAGATAACTATTCGTGCGAAGTTTCATGTTTATTACCTCAAGGAATAAGATTTTTCATACAAACTTTCATCCCTTATTTTACCCCCTTAGGGGTTGAATTTCGAAAAATCCTGATACACGTTATTCTTAATTTTTGGGTTTAAGTGTAAATATTGAGTTTCGAGTTTATCGGACAGCGCGTTAAAATTCTTCCATACAAACTTTGACAACCCCCAACCCCCCTTTAAGGGGTAATTATAAAAACAACAAATTACAAACTTTTTCATTTATTTTGATAATTATTCGTGCGGATTTCATGTTTATTACCTCAAGGAATAAGATTTTTCATACAAACTTTCATCCCCTATTTGACCCCCTTAGGGGTTGAATTTCGAAAAATGCTTCCTTATTCCTCGCCTACATTATAAAGGGAACGTCTGTGCAAAATTTCAGCTTTCTAGGTCCAAGGGTTTGGGCTGGGCGTTGATGAGTCAATCAGTCAGGACTTGTCTTTTTATTAATAGGTATAGATATAGATAGTAGGATAGGATACTTTTCCGGGATAAAAAGTACCCAGTGTGGTGCGCAGGATATTAAAGAATAATTATACCAAGTTTCATCGTAATCGAACCGGTAGTTTTTGCGTGATGCCTGAACAAACAGACAGACAGACAGACAGACAAAAAATTTTTTAATAAAATTTTTGGGTTCGGTGTCGGTCTAGTAACACCTCCTGCCATTTATTTTTTTGATATTTTCAATGTACAGAATTTTCACTTCTACAGATTTATTATAAGTACTAGCTGCTGCCCGCGGCTTCGCCCGCGTGAGTGTCGGAAATTACCCCATACATCCCCATGGGTTTTAAGTATAAATATTGAGTTTCGAGTTAATCGGACAGCGCGTTAAAATTCTTCCATACAAACACTGACACCCCCCAATCCCCCTTTAGGGGGTAATTTAGACGAAGGAGGAGGCGGAGTGCGTGAGGGAGAGGCAAAGTTCGCGCCCTCACGCGCCTAGCCGCCGTAGGAGACGCCCTGGGCGTCGGGACTCCTTGGAGGATTCCCGGCCACCGTAGGCGCGGGCTTGCGGGCGGTGAGCAATGGGTAGCTCGCCCCCGATAAGGACCAGGCCCGGGTCGACGGCGCGTCGTGTTCCACGCGCGCCTCAAAGAGATGTCAGCAAAACTGACGGGGTCCGCTAGGACCGTTGCCCGCCGGGGTTGCGGGTAGTCCTAAGGGGAAATCGTGGCCCCTGGCATGGCAAGGGAAGGAACACGGGTGGGTTTTAGTCAGTAAAAGTCTGACACGCCCTCCCGCTCCGCCCAGAGCGGGAGAAGTCATTGGATGATTTCCCACCCAAAAAAAAAAAAAAAAGAAAAAAAAAAAAAAAAAAGGGGGTAATTTAGAAAAACAAAAAACTACAAACTTTATAATTTATTTAGATAACTATTCGTGCGAAGTTTCGTGTTTATTACCTCAAGGAATAAGATTTTTCATACAAACTTTCATCCCTTATTTTACCCCCTTAGGGGTTGAATTTCGAAAAATCCTGATACACGTTATTCTTAATTTTTGGGTTTAAGTATAAATATTGAGTTTCGAGTTAATCGGACAGCGCGTTAAAATTCTTCCATACAAACTTTGACACCCCCCAACCGTAGGATAGGATACTTTTCCGGGATAAAAAGTACCCAGTGTGGTGCCCAGGATATTAAATAATAATTATACCAAGTTTCATCGTAATCGAACCGGTAGTTTTTGCGTGATACTTGAACAAACAGACAGACAGACAGACAGACAGACAGACAGACAAAAAAAAATTTAATCACACTTTTGGGTTCGGTGTCGGTCTAGTAACACCCCCTGCCATTTATTTTTTTGATATTTTCAATGTACAGAATTTTCACTTCTACAGATTTATTATAAGTATAGATAGTAGTTTAAGAATAAAGGCTCGTACACACTGGCGCTGCCTATGGTGCCCGCGATATCGCGCCAGTGTGTACGAGCCGTGAAGAGGTCGCAAAGCGCCAAATATAGCAAAATAATGTGTGCATTCTTGGTAAAAAAAAACTTACTTGGTCATGCGGTTAATCAAGCATTATTTCCTAAGTAACCTTTCTGAATCTCCACCAAAACAGCAAAAAAAAATTGCACGAAGCTCTTTTGTACCTGATTTTGACCCATGTTGACTTTGATTAAACTACAAAAAAAACAAGAGACAACCTTAGCTACAGATCGGTCACCGGCTACGTAGGCGTAGGCGTCGGGATCGCCGTGTGCCCTAGAAATTGGTCTGTCACGTCACTAATACAACAGTGGTAAATAACGCGGCTTTCATTGGATACCCGGCTCCCCACTGACACGGCTTGATGGAAGCTCTGCTTTGGATTTTTGACGGCTGGAGGATTGCTTTTGTGTCTGTGCCTATTTTCGAATCGGTCTGTAGTGTTTGTAGGGTTTGCGCTAGACAAGTGTGGATATTGTGATCCCCACTTCACTGTTACTATTTGGGGCACGATAATTCAACTATTACCAAGATATTTCTACTGAGTGGCCATATTTTCAGCCTTCGTACTACGCGTTGCCATTGCCAATTTAGTATATTCATCGATCAATTAATACTAACTGATGGATGTTTTGTTTACAAATCGCACATGTTAATGAAGCTATTGAACGGATGCATGCGAGCTTGGCGAATTTCACCAATGAAACTGAACGCTGAAAGCTGTCAGTGTCAACTTTATTGGGCAATATTGACACTGACAGCTCTTCAACTCAGTTTCTTGAAATCCCTTCTTGAAATCGAGTAATGAGTTAACAAGTGAACAACCTTTGGTCAATTACAACAATAGATGCACGACGGCGACGTCAGAGACTCCTCCGTGGCTCGGAAAGCACGTTAAGCCTTTGGTTCTGGTTGTCATTCGTGGATATTCGACAGCCGTTACGGATCGTCAGAAGCCCGAAAGTCTGATAACCAGTCTTACCAAGGGGTATAGTATTACCCAGTTACTGAGTTGTGGAGGTCAGATAGGCAGTCGCTCCGTGTAAAATACTGGTATTCAGCTGCATCCAGTTAGAGTGGAAGCCGATCCCAACATAGTTAGCTAAAATAAAAACTGAAAACGTATCGGTCAATCAAAAAGATATTCCCATTTATTTTATTATAGAGTTATACAGTGTGAGTCTTCATAATGTGCACATATCGAAATGGGGGAATCTATGCTTAATTTTATCGACGGAAAAAATAAAAAATAAAATCTAAATACATTTTTTTTTCCATTTTTTTTATTTAAAAAAATTCGTCTTATTGATTTTTTTTACGATTATTGTAAAAATTGATTAAAAAAACAGATTTTTGGACGAAATACCTGTTTATTTTCAATTGAGGGTTTTTTGGGTTTAATTGGGAGGGGTTTTTCCCACAATTTTCATTTTATAAGAACACTTAATTACTACCAATCATTATGGAGTTGAGTTTGTTTCATCGCGATAGATCATTTAAAAGTTACACCGTTTTTTTACATTGGGGTAAAAAAAAAAAAAAAAAAGATTTTTTTAAATATTTTTTCCGTTTGTCAAATTAAGCATAGAATCCCTCATTTCGATATGTGCACAATATGAAGACTCACACTGTATTTATTTGTTTGGTTATTGTGAACATACCGATGAATGCTCTGAAGCACATAATTTATTGTTCCTGTCATCAGTCTCATCGTAGATGTCCCGGAAATTCATCTCATTGTCAACAGTGCGTGAAATATATCAATTTAAAACTAAAAGATTTGTTCCCAATAAATAAAAATATAACGTTAACAAGGAACTTGTCATCGTAAGCTTGGTTAGACTCATAAAAATGAGTTCAAGAGGCATTTTTAGATTTTGTCAACGAGTTATTGCATCATATGAAACGAATATTAATAGGGGTTTTAGAGGAATATTATTATTATTAATTGGTGATTCAGATCCACAATAAGTCTACGATAAACGAAACTGCCACAACTAATGAAAATAAATATAAGGATTATTTTGGAAAAACAATGTACTACTACTAACTTAGTCAAATAAATAGTTTTAATACCGACTTATTAAAACTATATTCATTTGACTAAGTAGGTACCTACAGATTTTAAAGTCCCTACATACATGACATATCATCACGCTTGTATTCCCCGAAGGGTTAGGCAGAGGTATACCTAGTATAGTACACCGACATTTCGCCAGTTATGTTTAAGTCCAATGTAATATGGGGCGAATCTATTGCCATCAACCGGGCACAAATCCAGACTCCGGGCTGCTACTGAGAAATTCCTGATGGAAAAACCCAATAACACTGTGCCCAACACGACGACGATTTTAAAGTCCCTCTTAGTTATAATTTAGGATACTCCATACAAGTTTAGACGTGATTAAAAACTTGCCTACTAAAATTACGTCAATTTACGTCAGGCGTTGATTAATGTGACAGGACTAAACTAAAATTTATCTTCTGTTCTTTTCTTAATGAAATAGAAAGAAAAATATGCACTGAACTTAAATTTAGTTTAGTTTGTGAACAAGAGAATTGACACCAATGTCAACCAAACTATGACATATATCTACATCAAAAGAGACTATCTACCCCATAAGGATAACAAACATAAAAACGTCGACGTGTCGACTTTCTGAAGAAGACATAAGTTCTAATAACTCACGCCCAAGTCAAAGGAACTCTCGACTCCATAATAATATGATGAGAATAAGCGACATAAGTTCTATCAAGTTGGGCCTACTTAATAACTTACGCCTACAGTAAGAAACTCTGAACATTTATAAAACAGACTTGTTGTTAGGTTCTACAGTGTACCTTCCATTATCCAGATTACCTTGTTAACTCTTCAAACAGAGTACGAAGTATGAAGTAGCTTAGGGTCGATTTATACTGGCGCAGAGTCGAAGCACAGCGAAACGTCAATCTAAAAGATAACAAAGCAAATTCACCTTTATCTCTACAACATAATGCACATATTATTTCTATCGAGATAAAAAAAGACGCGCGAATGAAGGCTCCCGCAAATAGGCGCGACGCGACAGTGAGACGTGACTTTAATAATACAGTTTCTAGGAAAATTTCACGGTTGAATAATTACCGGTGTGGCGCCAGTATGCACGAGCCTTTAGCGCGCATTCTACGGAATTCGCGCTATCGTCTGCGAGCGACCAGCACTGACCGGTGCTCGCGCTTTTCCTTGTACAGATAAGGGTGAATTTGCTATTTTATCTTTTAGATTGACGCATCACTGCGCTTCGACTCTGCGCTAGTATGAATCGAACATTAAGGCTCAGCAGACAGGCGCGACGCGACATCGGTAGAACAATTTCTGGGAAGTTTTCATAGAAATTGTTCCACCAGAGTCGCGTCGCGCCGTCGTTTCGTGTGTCTGTGGGAGCCTTTATTATGCTTATTCAAATGCTCCGTGCGGAGTGTGATCTGATTAAGCGAATGAAGCTGCAACGAGATGGGATTTACATGTGCAATATCCGAGCGAAATTCAATCTGCATCGATTATATTTTAAGCGCATTTTCGGCGTTGGATGCTGGATTGATGTATGGCATGAATTTTGAGAATTGAAAGGCAGATTATTTGTCCTATTAGCAGGTGTGTCGATGTTCATTATTGATGCAGGAATTGTAGATAAAAAAAAAGAGAAGAAGTATGTGAACACAGATGATGGCCAGAAAGGTAAGGATGACAAAGACGTAATACTACCTCAACGAATTGACAAAATATTACGATTAGACATAAATAGGTAGACCTTAAACTCTCATCTGAAACTGTTAAAGGCTCTTACAAACAGGCGAGCCACGACTTTAATAATACAATTTCTAAGAAAACTTCACGATAAAACAATAACCGGTGTCGCGCCAGTTTGCACGAGCCTTAATAGACGTAACGGAAGATCACTTACCTAAACATAATAAAATGATCTGGCAAAAAATCTGACTCGTGAGCTTTTCCCTGAAACAGAAATAAGAAAGAGATACAATCTAGGCCTAAGAAAGCTTAAACGTTCAGCCTAATAAGTTTTTATTAGCTGTGAAATATGACCAAATAAACCTTACCTTTTCTCACGTACGAAGCCTAACAGATTTCCTATTACAGCTAAAATCTTTATAAATGGCAGCCATGGGGCCACAGAGGGCCTTGAACGCCACGGATTCATTGCTCTCACGAAAAAAAATCCTCAAAAAAAATCTTTATCTCAAAGGGATAAGGTATGGTTTCGTACAAAGCCAATTGCTGATGGATGGTTGACATTGATAACAAGACAATAAAGTTTTATTGCGATCAAGATAAACGGACGAACAGACATCAATACAGACTAACATTCGTTGTTATCAATTGTGGAGATTTATATTATGCAGCTATGCGGGTGCATACAGTGAGACTGGCAGTTAAGATTAATGATCATTCGAAATTGAAAACCGAATGACGAAAGAATAGACAAACAATTTAACCAATGATCATAAAAATTTGTAACAATTCAATTTTAATTGTTACGTCCTGAAAAATATGAACCAGTCTTCACTTATTCATTTTCCAATTACAGATACTTAATTTTTATTTTACTCCCATTAATTCATTAATTATTCGATAAATTACTATGCGAGTTTAAAATCGACTAATTAAAAAACATCGAACATCACTACCTACTTTAAATCAAAGATGGCAGATTAAATGGCGACTATCTGTTTGTGGTTTGTTTGCGGTGAACCATGGAATTAGTATGTACTATCTGTCATCTTAATCAAGTCTGAGCCAAACAATGGGTTATGATAAAACTTGGCACAGGTACAGCGGAAGTTTACGTCACTAGTGTCTTACTAGGTCGGAGGTTACTATTATACTAACTACGTAGATAAATCCTCTTTGCAATTCAACCACGTCTTCTGGGATCAATAGTTATTTTAGCTCTGGGAATACGGAACGAGAAAAGCTTATGTAAAATCAGAAATGTTTCACGCAATTTGAAACTGGAGCATTGAAAAGTATGATAATATTTTTATCAGTAGGTACGGATATTTCCACTGATGAACATGAGCACCTCCCAATAAGGGTACAATAAATGCTTCAAAAGAAATAGAATTTTCTTTGTTAGTTCATCGGATTTATAGTGGCTGAAATCAGGATAACAGGAGGAATATACATAAACAGATTATAATAGTTATCTTGGACTTGAGTAGGCACAGAAAATAAATGTCTCCAAAAAAATTTTTATTTTTTTGTAATTAAAACAATAATTTAATGACTACTACTAATAAGTATAAACTTTTTTAAGACATTGTTTATTGTTAAATGTATTTACTGAAGTGTTAACATGTAATACCAATCTTAAAATAGAATTGAAAGTAAACTTTGTATCAAATTGTTTACTTTGAACAAAAATAACCTTCAGTGTTACTTTTACTTGCTACTACATAACCTTTACATTAATCTTTAGCATGTTAAATGCTGTAGGAGTCATTTTAATAAAGCTTAATAGATTTACATAAAGATAAGGCATGTTAGAATAACTCCTACATTAAGATACTAATTACTTTGCAAAACAATGTTATTTGTACGTGTTGTTTGATTAATTGTTTTATCGAGGCTTAATAATTAGGTTACCCTTGCGTGTAAATAACTAGGTGTTAATGACATTAAAAAAACAATGCTTTCATACATTTTAAATTGGAATTACTGCCGCATGGGTTAATCGGTGGGGCTTGTGGCTAAGTAATAACAGGCGCACCGGTCGATCGATCAGGTTAAGCTACGCTTGCTGCGGTTGGTCCGTGGATGGGTATTTATATACCAAGTCCCCTCCGTGCGTCGGAAAGCACATACGCCGTTGGTCACAGCTGTCATTCGAGGACCTTTTACAGTTGTTACGGGTCGTCAGAAGCCCGTATCGTATTACCCAGTAACTGGGCTGCGGAGTTCAGATAGGCAGTCGCTCCATGTAAAATAATGGTATTCAGCTGCATCCGGTTATACTGGAAGCCGACCCCAGTATTAGGAAAAGAAAGGAAAAAGAAATTAGGTTATCTGTCATTTTAAATCCGCCCAGCTTTTATTATATTCGATTTTTCTACAAATTCGTTAAAACATCGACTAAGCTTTTCCTACCCTATCACCGTGTTCTGTCTCGCCAGCTAAAAATACTCGAGTGTCCCTTTCATACGATGCTCTAGTGATGTGGAATCGTGCTACGGTTTCCTAATAATAATTTATTGTAGACATAAATGACTCTTCGCACTAAATTAGTCAGTTTCCGTTTCACGAACTGCTGAAAATTTTACACACGAAGCAAATTCTTACAGTATTCCTAGGTAAGTACCTAATTATTAATAGAGAGATTTCTCCGGAAATCGTAAATTATAATTAACCCTGATTTTTTTTATTTTACAATAATAAATACCGCGAATTTAATAACATTGTTATTCTATGTCGCATCTATTCGCAGATATTTTCAGACAAAACAAAAAAAATGTCAGTGGCCATTTTTTGGCAACTAACAGATACTTAGAAAAACAATGATCTAACAAAATGTCCGGCTGTTTATTGACAGTTCAATGAACTTTAGAGTAGCAAACAATAATAGACTTCTGACAAACTACTACAGACCGTTCACTATAACTTGTCCCTTGCCCATGCTGGCACGATTGCTTGTCAAGCGTCACGAGACAAGTTATCATGAACGCACTGTACCCATGTAGGTTTCAGTTTTTCACGAGCGTTTTGTTTCTCGCTGCTTGTACAGTTGTCTAAGAAAAGTGGCCATAGTTAACGTATTCAAGGACACTGAACGAGACACAATAGAAGATTTATTGTTATATCGACAATGGGCGTTTAATGCCCCTCAAATAGTTTAAATTCAGTTTTAACCACAATTAGGCCGATTATACCACAAATCGCCGAATACGTTTACCACTAAACGTATTTCACATATCGCTCTATTTCTGTCAATCATTTGAAGATGATAGAGACAGAATGATGTTTTGAAAACGTTTAACGTTTTTAGTGATTAGTGGTGCAAGTGCAAAGCGGGTCTAAGAATCATAGGTGGATCCGCAGTGGTAGCCCGCAACATTCAAATTTTCGTACGCTTTTATGCAATTTGCAGGTCAGTGTCGCTTTCGCCCATATGCCTTTAATGTTTGTCACCCAGTTTAACATAAGTAGGTACAGAATTCTACATCCAGTTTTGTTTATTTGTACCTATACGAAGTATTACTTAATTTCATTATTATAAGAAGAAAAAATACTAAAGACACGCTTTACTTCTGATTCACAGCTTCACAGGTCGTGGGTTCAATCCGACCCTTCTCGTGAAGAACCCTTTTCTTAAACAAACACTTATTGTTAGTGGAAGGGTTACTGCGAATATGAGTAATGCATCGCACATTGTCAGTTTTGTAAACAATAAGATTGATACAATGACCCTGTGGCCCTTACTGGGATAACATGATAAAAGAAATGCCTTTGAACAAAACGATGAAACGAAACTTTATATGGGTCTAAGAATATTGTAAAGACTTTGGGAAAGAATCGTCTGAACTGAACTTGAATTGTCAACAAATGCATGATGTCCTTCTATGCACCTACCAATTGGTTAAATTGCGAATCAACCTTTTAAAAGTCCAAGGAAGAAAGACTACGCTCCATTATTAATTCAGTACATATTCTAACTCTGTATTTAACACTATTCTCAAAGGAAAAAAGAATAGCTAAAATCTACAAAAGGCAGAAAAAACCTGTGTAGTAATGAGACCCACGCGTTTGGACCGAACATTTGTCGAAATAAAGCAGGGGCCCGACTCCCAGACTTATTATGGTTAAAAAAACCTCTGTGACGGTAACAAGCGAGCAGAGTCACGTACCAAGGCGTATTGTACTTACCGTTGCTGTTTTCAATTACAAGATTTAAAAATGTACGTCGGTAATCCATATGCGTCGTAGAAACAGCACTTTTTGCTTTAAGCATTGTAGATTTTTAGTGTTCCGTGTCGAAATTGGCAAAAGGAACGTTTAAGAAAACATGTTCGTGTATGTCTGTTTCACCTCAGAGTTGATGTGGACAGAAATCTGTTAACTGTGGAAGTTAATGGTTCAACAACATATTTGGAACATTGTCAATGTCTTATGCCCTTTGACTATCCCAATACTTTCAGTATTGAACCGTGGAATCTATGAAAACTAAAAACGTTTTACAAGTCGAAAAATCCCTGTTCCAAATAAACCTATGGTTAGTATTCTCCTTAAAAGAAAACAACACACGAAGCATAATGTTAGCATATTGCGGCTTGCCAAAATTCATTCCAATTTTTCTTTCAAACATGCATTCGTCCACTCCCAAATATTGTAATAACAGATTGCCAAACAAAAATGCTCGTAATTTTACTTCTACAGTTATCGGCAGTGAAAAAAGCGTATCCAAAAAAACTGCACCTACTTGCCAAGGTGGCTGATGACACATGCTTTTTTGTATCTCAGAATAATTCGGTGAGTAATCGAACGTGCCTATAGACATGTGGGACGAAAAGCTACATGTACACGTTGTTAAAATCACCGTCAAGTTGTATTTTATTGTCAGTATTTTTGCATTCATTCAATTATGTGATTATCCGCCTACCTACTTAGATGTTTCGAGCTGGTAGCAACAAGATCCTTTGTTAGGACGAAAAGGCAAACGAAATAACACCAATCTGTCCGTTCTGGTTCTGAGTTTGAAGGAGTATTTAGACCACTCACATTCCGAAAATAGGGAGCTATCAATAGTGTCATCAATTTTGTCCTGTTTCCCGGAAGTTCTTCGTAGTAACTTCGTTGATCGTTATTTAAATAGAGCAATCCTACGGACAATCAAAACAATAATAGAAAAGATCTGTCACGTATTCCGTGGCTTAAAATAAGATCTTTCAGAAGTCTTCCTTTAGAATCCGTATTCATTGGTTATTTGTAAGACACATGTCTCTCGCACAAAGGATTACTATTTGCAGCTAATTTGCCTGCACAACACATTTGCTCACAATCAGCTTTCTCAACATGTCCCTGAAAGCTTAAGTCTTGTATACACAAAGCATACGTTCATTAGAGAGGGCAGTCGGACTGCAACTGTCCTACAAAAGCAATTGCCAAAGAGTCGCCGTAGTACAAGACAATGTTCGATGAATCATCTACTCACCAACCTCGTTTACATCTGAAACGAGAGAATTCGAATCTTATGCCAATGTAATAAAGGTGTGGCGAAATGTAAAAGAAGATTGTCAATCTGTTAACAAAGTGAGGGTTATTGAGTTTAAGAATCGAAAACAAAGTTCAACAAATAAGCCTATGTGTAGTTGTGGTGTAAGAATTGAAGCGAGTTTGTGCGTGAACAATTTATGGAGACGTAAAGAAAATTATAGTGGTTTTAGGTTTTCTTTGTTGTTTGTTAAGAATGAGGTTATTGTCGATACATTTACTACAGCCACAACAGATTGGTTTATGGCAGTAACGTTTATAGTTTTATAGCGGCCAATCTTTGTTGATTAGCAATTTTGTTTCAATACACAATTTTACCAAACATAGATGGATAGTGCGTATTTATATTTTCTTATTCTTTACCAACTGTTGCTAGTAAAACCTAGCCTATATATGAATATTAACCACCTTATTAATTAAAACATCTTCGTCAATATTGAATATTGAAGAGAAGTTATTGCTTAGCGTAGGAACCTTCGGATGTTTAGATTCATTCTTACCAAAAAAATCAATAAAGCATTGTCAAATTATACTCCTGCTATAAAAACCTCGTTGTTTTCACTATCCATAGTATCTTAAATCGTCTGACCAACGTAATTCGCTCTAAATTAGATATTATCTGTTCACGATGTCCAATAATTTGAGTCACAAATACAAAATTAACGTGTTGTTCGTGTAAGATCGTCGTTCCTACAAATAACATAATCTTTACTATCTCCATTAAATCGTTCGAGATGAAGCAATTACCTTGGACATTAGAAATTTGTGTCCGTTCATAAACCCACGCTATTGTTGTTTTTTGTCCTTAATGCTTTTTTCGTGTTTAGTCGATAATTGTATAGATTCTTATGTAATGTGCATGGTAAGCTGATGATGAACATGGGAATAAAATACAGACTCCAGTCTGTCTTTTGTAAAAATTTGTAGGTTAAATAAATATTGAGAAAGGTAAGATGAAATCCCACGAGGAGACATAATTATTCAATTATACATAACGGAAGGAAGATAATTGTTTTATTATAGCCGAAAACTAAGATCCAGAAAATACACCCATTGATGAAACAAATAAAGCAATAAAGCTTCTGAAGGCAATAAAGTATGGACTATTGAAACCGTGATGCTCGTAACGTAACTTAACTAGTAACTATTAAACAACAAAACTAAAACGAAGGCACCACTAATCTTAAGCTACCAAAAGCTACATAATCCTAAAATAGCCCAAAAGGTAGCTACTAAGGCACGTAGTAGTAATGTAAAACGGCGGCAGTTTTGGCAGATGTTAAAGCATTAGATAAAATCTAGGCGCAAACTGTTTACTAATTAGGAAATAAAACCATATACGGTTTTGGACGAAAGCTTATGCATATGCAAATGTGCCTAAGTTTGTCTTTGAGATAATAGATCTCATCTGATGTTGTTAAGTGACACGAT
Organism: Eupsilia transversa; assembly: GCA_914767815.1. Taxonomy (NCBI): domain Eukaryota; kingdom Metazoa; phylum Arthropoda; class Insecta; order Lepidoptera; family Noctuidae; genus Eupsilia; species Eupsilia transversa. Next base: position 4,372,746 of record OU611893.1, on the reverse strand, counting down.
GCATGACCTAAAAGGTACATAATTATGCAACTGTGCAAGATTAGTTTTTGATATGGGAAGTTACCGCAAGAAGAAAGCTAAAAAAAATTAAAAACTGTTCGCGGACTATCTACATGTTATCAAAGTCTCAAAATAAACAACATCATCAGCGCCGATATGAAAAATCCGCCATTTGGAATTCCTCAAGGAAATATCCTAGGACCAACATAAATTTTCGCCTCCATATTTTTTTTTTCTTATTATTCGCAACTTTATTGATTAAACTTATTACAAATTTATTCAAACTAATATAGGGTGTCCAAAAAATTCCTCCGCACTGCTGTCGACTGTTAATGTACCCAAGAGACTGACGGTATTCGGACCAAGGTAAAAGCCAGCCCTTGGTTCACGGGAAGTTTCAACCAGCCGTTTGGAGATTTCGTTGAACAAACCGTGAGCACTCGGACCCCACGGCCCTAAGGTTTCCATAAATGATGTTGGCAATTCTTTTTAGGCTAACAAACTTCACGCCATTTCTTAACAATATTTCGATACCATGAGACTAATCGAATGAGATTCGATACGATTCGTTTAAGGTTCAATAAACGACCCAGTTCCAATCTGATTTATGTTACCGATAGAGAAATTATACACCTTCCAAGTTCCAACTACCTTCTTTTAACATCCCACCAGGCAGTGGCAACGATGAAGTAAAAATGGTCACTATTTTTTTGCTTGATTTAATCAACTTGGTTTTATGGAAAATGCGATTACCGAGACTCACGCCATGGATTTGATCAGTAAGCCTCGTCCAGACTGGCGCAACGCGATTCTAACAGTACAATTTTTATGAAAACTTCACGGTAGAACAATTAGCAGTATCACGTCGCGCTTGTCTACACGAGGCTTTAAGTTTGATCAAGTGCGGTTTTTTCGTGGCATGGGCACCTACGTTCCACGTTTTATTACATTCAAGTAGCCGGGTTTCAATTTCCGACTTATTCCTCACGATGTTTTGCTTCACGGATGTCAGTGATGTCCAAGATAAATTTATAAATTACATAATTATAATGAATTGAAAAAGTCACATTGGTACTTGCCCGGATCTGAACCTACAACCTCGTGCATGAGAGGCGAGGCCTTGAATCTCTGGGCCATCACGACATCATACCTCTCCAATTATCGTCATTCACAGCCAAAACACACCTCAAATACTTACCTACTCAAAATCAAAAGTCATCTAATCAAACTAGGCTGAGAATCAGCAGTTTTCGAACGTCAAAATAACATATTTAAGATAGTCCCCAAAACGCCCACCCTTACACTTCCTAGTGCTTTAGCTGGGAAGAACAAGTGGCGCAACAAACTCCTCAGCAGCACAGCTGGCTGTTCAGTGTGACTTAGAAGCAAAGCTACTACTTACCTACCCGTAATAAATTTTTTAAACTGCGCCCAAATGATTCAAAAAGTGTCCCTACCAAAGATGGTAAACCACGTGCTGAGCTAGCCCTTCGAAGAATTTCAAGCCTGATGACTGTGCTAACGTAAACGGTAAAAAACGCAACCCAAGCAGCGAGTGCTCAAAGCAAAACATCTGATTCCAAGCATCGCCCACGCTCTAAGATGACTGATGTTTATTTTTTTGGACCCCACACAGACCCGTGACTCGCTGAGGCTTGAATTTGAGCTTGTATTGTCAATAATGCGTAGTTGGAGACAAAGAGTACATAGGAAATGGAATGTTACAAACGAATTCACCACTGCGAGACGAGGGTTACATTAATTGTTTACATAGGTCATATAGGACATAGTCATTAAATGTTTTTTCATTCTTTACTAGATATTACCTTTCTCGGGTAGTTACGAAATCAACCGGTTCTTTGCAGTTCGTTCCAATTCCAAGCAAAATAAAATTAAAGATGGCAATTTGATCAATAATCTAAACCGTTTCGGACTCGTTCCCAATACTCGCGATAACGCAAGAATTCAAAATTACATGAGAAATTCCCAGCATTAGTCGCTTGCCTATTTTTATATCGTTCGGCGACTCGGCGTTGATTATTATGATCACTCCATTTATTAACTACTCCGTGGATACGTAAGAAAGCTTGGCTATGATCTACTATGAAGTAAGAAGTAGTATTGTTACAACTAGTTAGGCTACTTTATTAAAACTAGGTCATTCGACACTGGCAAGAAACCTAACCAAACAATCTTCTATACATACGTACATACATACAAATAATAATTAAAACTGAAGTACATACACATAACTGTTTTTAATTTCAAAGTGTTTTAATTACGGTAAATTTAACAGAAAAAAATGTCTGTCTGTCTGTTTGTTCCGGTTAATCTCCGAAACGGCTGGATCGATTTCGACGGGACTTTCACTGGCAGATAGTTGATGTTACAACAAGTTAACTCATGCTACTTTTATTTTAGAAAATGGAATTAGAGCCCAGAAGCTACGCCCGCTGGCATAGGCTATTTTTATAATAAGTTCAATGGACAAAGGATTTTAAAAGCACTGATAAAAGTTGCATTTGCTCCTACGTGTCTATTTAACCAAAATACCCACTTCTGCAAATGTTTAAATTATTGTAATGCTGGTGCCGCACCTGCGTCTATCGTGACGAAGCTTCGCACATTGATACGATACGATAAACGTAGATGTGACCAACCTTTATCGTTTGTCGTCGCGATAGTTAGGGCTGCGTAGCACTTATCGCCCAGGTGGCGGTACATCCCTCGGGAAAAAATCCAAAAACCCCTTGGGATTTTAGCGCACTAATTAGAGTGGCGTGTGGTCGGACTAGCATTGGTCATGTCGACGGTTATTTCCATGCTGTGTAGACTTTTTGTTTAAATAATGGAGGGTCATCTTGGATCATTTTCACGATAATTCGTTATCATTATGAAGCCGCTAATGTGACCACCGCATTAGCGCGATAACTTTTTAGCGAGCAAGACATACGCAGCTTCGGCATGCATTGCTTTTTCACGATAGACGCAGGTGCGGTCTCAGCATTAGAAGCATTTTTGATTGCTTGCATACTTACATAACATCTCTGCTAAGCTACATAAGGGACTGTTGGGTACCTAAGAATGAATCATAGGACAGACGAGTGTGAAACTGAATATTCTTTTATTTAAAAGGGCTAATTATTCCCAGGTGCTCAAAATAATGTTATTCCCGGCGGCTCCAAATTAAAAAAGCAAAATAATAATAATAATTCATAAAATCTTTCCTATGATGTCCAAAATTTTTAAGCACAAAAATGTATAAAATTATTTGGAGCTCCTTTTTTTTTTTTTTTTTTTTTGGGTGGGAAATCATCAAATAACTTCTCCCGCTCTGGGCGGAGCGGGAGGGCGTGTCAGACTCTTACTGACTAAAACCCACCCGTGTTCCTTCAGTTGCCTGTGTTGCCAGGGGCCACGGTATCCCTTTCGGACTTTCCCGCAACCCCAGCAGGCATCGGCCCTAGTGGGCCCCGCCATTGGTGCTGACATCTCTTTGAGGCGCGCGTGGAACACAACGCGCCGTCGACCCGGGCCTGGTCCTTATCGGGGGCGAGCTACCCATTGCTCACCGCCCGCAAGCCCGCGCCTACGGTGGCCGGGAATCCTCCAAGTAGTCCCGACGCCCAGGGCGTCTCCTACGGCGGCTAGGCGCGTGAGGGCGCGAACTTTGCCTCTCCCTCACGCGCTCCGCCTCCTCCTTTGCGAGCATTACTGCTTCGCAGAAGGAGGTGACGGCTCCCCATTCCCTCTCGCTCCGTACCATGGCCTGCACCAGGGTTGGACGCGAGAGGTCACTGCCGCCGATCGCCTCCACGAGGACACGGCGGTGCTCTGCCCAAGCCGGGCATACCTCCACCGTATGCTCCACCGTGTCCTCCGGGCGATCCACACAATGGTGACACCCGGGCGCTTCCTCCCGCCTTATCCGGAACAGGAACCTCCCGAAACAACCGTGTCCGGTGAGGACCTGTGTCAGGCGGAAGGTGAGGACGCCGTGACGCCTCTCTAGCCACTCCTCAAAGAGGGGACTTATCGCCGCAATTGTGGCGTGCCCATATTTGGAGCTCCTGGGAATAAGCCGTTAAAAGATGTTCGGAATATAAGTCGAACAATTGAAAAAGCAGGTTATCACAAACAAAATTATATTTTACCAACAAAGACTCCGAAGCAATCAGCAGAAACTTTCTTAACGAAAAAGGAAGCGAGTGTAGTACAAGTTTAAAATGCTTACAATGTGTCTGCTATTCTAAGTGGACTGGCAGCCTACACCCGTACAGCGGAACTACGGGCGCGGCATACAAATGTCTAGACGCTGTGACAAATGCTTGAGGACTGGTCGGTAGAAAACTGAGAGAGATGATGGATATATTGGAAAAAGATTTGTCAAAAGTCAAATAATTTATTTCAAAGGAACTTTTGAACGTCAAAATTTTCAAAAAATAAAAACAACTAGTCGCCCCTTCCATGAAGTAGTTTCGAAATGGAAAGCCATCTTGGATTATTGCACAATAATTCGTTAAAATTATGAAGCCGCTAATGTGACCACCGCATTAGCGCGATAACTTTTTAGCGAGCAAAACATACGCAGCTTCGGCACGCATTGCTTTGTCACGATAGAAAAAGGGGGGGCCGCAGCATAAAGCCTAATGCAGACTGACGCGACGCGAGTCTAACAATACAATTTCTAAGAAAACTTCGCAGTTAAGAATTACCGGTTTCGCGTCGCGCCAGTCTGCAGGAGCCTTTACAAACAAACAAACAGTTCCCATGATTTATTCCCATCACTTCTGTGCTTGACTATACTTGGTCGTGTTTAACTAAAAGCTTTACAGGATGATTTAATATGAATTCTATGTATGTTTGGATGTATGCGTGTCTGTATGTCCGAGTGTCAAGACATAATGAATGGAGGTATGAATGTCTGTTTGTCTGTTTGTTCACGACGAAGACATCTCTATTTAGCTCTTTATGTTGAAACATTAATTTTGTGTGATAAATTGTTGTATACAAATAGAAAAGTATGAAATCGTGTTTTCGGCTAACATAGTACTTACTTAACATTAATCCTCAACTTTAACATATATATTATTTATTTCAAAATGTATGCTGCAGTAGTTTCGATATAACGGCGGATCTTGCTAAGCAATTTGAGGTCTTATAGGCCCTTAAGCCATAAAAGTTGGTAGGCCAAGAAAATGCAGTCGCATGACCTGCATTTTGCGTGCCAACTAGGGCTTAAGTTAAGCCCTGAATTTCTGAAACGGGCTTGGAAAGCACTGGGGCGTTTTACGATATGTTTTCAGCGATCGAATCTAAACAATGTCCTTATGTGCAACTTCTCCAAGTAGGTAACCCAGAAACTGGGTTCTAGAGGTCAGATAGGCAGTCGCTCCATGTAATATACTGGTGTTCAGCTGCAGACTGGAGCCCAACCCCGACATAGTTCGGAAAAAGCCTGGACAGATGACGATTATGATTAATTAAGCAACTTCTTACTATACCTGTATTATAATTTTCTTCTTTTGTAACTATGCATTATAATTTTCGTCTTCTTGTTTAAATTTGGCTGTCTTAGGGCGAGTTTCACCAATAAAACTGAACGCGAGCTCAAAAAATAAGTTTAAGAGCCAAGTCATTATTTTCTTTGGAATATTGACACTGACAGCTCTTGAACTCCGTTTAGATGTAATGATCGCGTTCAATTTCATTGGTGAAATTAGCACTTACTGTAGGTTTTCTACATTTAAACCGGCGTATGATTTTTGTACTCAGAACTAAAATTACTACAGTACCCACTACTTCACAATCACATAAGATTCCCTTCCTTCCTACAAATGATTCCTACACAGCCGAAAAAAAATGTTAATGTTCAATCATAATTACATAACGTCGGATCCTTTGTGAGTCACGATCCCAAAAACTACACCTAGTAAAAAAAAAGAATATCGTTTCTCTGGAATGCGCGTGCCTTCACGTTCAAAATGGTTGAGAGTTCGGGGACGGTTTTTTGACGAAACCCGAGCTTGCTACAGCTCTTTATTTGTTTAAAAACAATGGCTAGAGCAGCTGCTGGGTTATAGAAATGTTCGTAGATTAAGGGAACACAACAGATATCCCATAACTCTAGGGTTATATTCTATAAGTAAAAATAATACAAAAAGTCCTAGAACAAGTGTTCCAAAAATACATAGTTTCGAAGATAACATCAACAACGGCTCTTGCAGACCGGCGCGGTATCGCGGGCGCGACAGGCAGTGTGGTGTGACCCCTATCGCGGCGGTGTGTGTATCTAAGTTTCATTGATAAGTACGAGTAAATCATTTTTCTTCAAACCAATCATTCATATTTAAAGTTAAGAAAATGCGATGTTGTCATATTTCACATTATTTTGTATGAAAAATGAAAACAAAAAAAAAAGATAATTGAAAAATAATTCATATGCCAGTTGATTCATTGATATTGTCTCATTCATCCCCTCGCGTTAAGGGATATAAAAAAAACACCTTGTATTTTATTGCGATATTGGGAATAATATTAACAATTTCGATTGGCGAAGTTGGCTGTAAGCAGACACCATCTTCGCATATTCTCGAATGTGTGTGTAGCGACAAAAATAAAGAATTTGCCATGATGTTGCCCTTTGGAGCTTCGACAATAACTACGATGCCCAATTAAGGGACTACCTACTCACACTTATTCAGCTTCATTCAGCGTTTGCCCATAGAAAACAACGATTTTTTATGAGACGCGTACGCGTCCTTTCAGCTGCGGATAGCGGATAGCTGAAGGTGGGCAAACGCTGGAACAGACCTTCCTGCTCTTGACGATAGGTACTCGTAAGTTAAAAGATGGTTTTAATTTCAATTATTCATAACTTCGTTGAAGGAAGCGTTGGCTTCATCAAAGATTTCACCAAGAAAGTTTAATGAACCAAAAGATTCATTCATGATGACTTTATGGCATGGCCAGCTACTTATTTCCATAAAAATTCCTCAGTGCATGAAATTAAAAACGAAACGGGCCACTACTACCAACCCACTTGAATTACTTAACACATTCTTCCATGCAGCTCATCCAAAAATATTCACTGACTAATATAAAGTAAAGTATTACTGTTTATATTATACTGTTCAATAATACATAGCACTTAAGTGGTAGGTGGGGATATGTAAATAACGTGCACCATGCATCGGGTTTATCTCGATGATGCGCACGCGCTTAGGTTTCTGTCACGACTCACAAGCATAAATATCTACCTTAGACTTTGATTAATTATATGTCTAGATAGATTGTTGTGCTGCAAAAAAACTAAAACAAACAAGCCAACTTTGTTATGCTGGTGTGCGTGATAGCTAGTATCTGACTCTCGCGCCACGTCGCTGTGCATTTAGCGGCTAACAGTTGGACGCTATTTTTTTTCGATGAATTCACTGCTGTTATTGTCTATCTAGACATATCCTTGGCCTTACACTAGCGCAGAATTTTAAAGGGATTTTCTCGGGAAATAAAGTTGTGAGTTTGTAAAGGTCTTTTTCAAAACAGTATGGTTTCAAAAGACTATGTACGTAACATAAAACTATTAAACTCTTGAATCTTCTGTAATGTAAGGTATTTATGTTCATGACTGTACTTACAGTACAAATATATTAGTTCCTGCGCAGGAGTTGGAATGTTTTACAGCACGGTTAACTTTTAAAAACAGCATGTAGTTGGAGAAAGATTCAAAGATGTATTATTTGTATTTTTGATACTGACCTATGGGTGTTTATTTGAATAATTTGCTAAGGGATTAACAAAGGTTTATCACAAAAATTTTACCTATAAAGATTGATGGGGATCAACGTTCTGATTAGTCTAGATTTCGTTTTGAAAATACATGAAAGCAAAAATAATTTCATTAGGATGCTAACATTATAAAATTATGAAAATTTTAATTATATGCAGCGTGGGGTAAAACAGCTCAGCACTATTGAATTCTCCATTTGTAGCTAAAATGATAAAACTGCGTCTTAGGTTAATAACACCAAAATTTATATAACATAATCCATCAATAATTGTATTTTTTTGGGCTACCATTGATAACTGCTGGGTTGGGCGCTCCAATTGCAGAGGCGACGTGTTAACCTAAAAACAATTATTATTTCAACTAATCTTATCATTCGTATCATTACTATTTCGATCTAGTTGTAGACGCTCCTCGTCACGCTCTTATCATTTTGTTTGTACACTAACTTTAAATAACCCTAAATTAGTTTATAATTTACACTGAAACTCTGCTATCTAGTGGTGTTTGACGTGTTTTTCTAATTCTGAAGTAATTTTCGACACGCGTTAGGTAATAGTGTTAAATAGTGCAATTAGAAAAGCCTGTGAGTGCTACCTTATTGCCTGTTAATTGAACATTTGGAAAACTTTCTAAAACAGTGGTAAAAGAATTCACTATCTAAAAGTGTAGTGTTTATATGAACAAACTCTGCTTGTGTAGTGTAAACTGTATCAGATTGAAGGACATAGAAATCTCTGTTTTATCAGTAGTGAGATTCTAAGTCAACATCATAACCTACGTAAATCTACAAATAAGATTACTAAGCAGAAATATCATATAACTTTGAAACAGACTATCTCGTACTAAACTAACTGTGCTTTCCAAAAATTCAACGAAAAGTCTATAAACTAGAAGTGCAACAGTCAAAACATTTACTAATAAAAATTACAAAACTGCAACATTCAACCCAAAACTTTTGTTTCAAAAAAACAAACCCAAGGAAATAATAGTCTTTAAAAGACGGCCAGTTTTCTTCACGATGCCTTCAGCCCTGGACATGGGCCCATTCAGCCAGCCGGAGTGGAGTGACTCCAGTGATTCCACGGAGCCAGGGCCTCTGCCCCAGCTGGGCTACTTCGTGCCAGTCAGGTGCAGGTGTGAGCGGACCTCGCACCATGTGTGTCGGAGAAGTCGAAGGTAATTAGATTAAGTCATTTAAAAATTATGAAATGAAAACAGTTTCCTCGTTAGCTCATTTTCGATTGGTTTCTGGAAATGATGGCGACGTTCCTGACGTAATGTTTCGTTTAATAGAGGTCCTATAAAACATTTAACATAATGTAGATGATTAAGTGGTAGACCTTCCTTTAATAATAATCTACCTAAGTATACAATTAAACACAGATAGATACCTGCATACATACATAAATATACTCACACACATCACATTAGAGAACTGGAACATTTAATTAATATTATCATATTTTATTTAAATAGTTAATATTACCACCTTCTTTTACTTTAGGATGTTTTATATTTTAAAAAAAATATTTACCTATTATTAATGTTATAATTGTTGGAACGCCGACGTCTCTCGGTGGTGGGCGCTAATGGCTGCAACACAGTTTTTTAAACGAATGTAGGTAGCTGTTAACGAAGACAAAAATATGTGAACCTGTTTTTTTTCTAATAAAATATTTACCTCATCACAATCACCTATCATATTATTCACATTGCAGGAAAACAAGGAATACTTATTTAACTCTTATGTGAATCAAAATTAGTTCAACTACACAGTTTTGAACAAGAAACTCCCCGTAATTTAAAAGTACTCAAAGGTGTTGACGTGCCTCCCAACAGTCCCAACTCGTCACGCTTACAACCAATCTTCGTGCCAATGCTCGATTTAAGGACTCATTAACGTCTCCGCACCCACTATTTATACACAATTTCTGACATAGAGTAAATCTTTGGAGAAGGAATGCCATCATTTGGTAATGTTTGTGTTTCTTTTATGGATCTTCAGACGTCTGATCCCATGGTGTAAAAAATGGGGCAGGTTTTTGTCATATCTATCTTAAGAGTAACAGCTAAACAAAAGGACTGGTCATCTATTGCTGTGGGAGCAGTAAGAGACGAAGCTGATGCATCAGTAGTACCGTAGTGTTATAACAATAAGAAAGGCCTAATGAATTGAACAATAAAGAAACACGCTAACACAAGATATGTTGATATAATACGCTTTATTCATGGCTATATATGCTACTGATGCTTAGGTAAGTTCCGCAGGACAGGCCTTTGAACTCTACGCAATAATATGGCATTAATGTATGTAGGTAACAATAACAGATTACCATCAGTTGTTTTCCGTGCCCCAGTTCCCACACAGTCGTTGACCGCTGGCTTATTAAAATTTTATATTAATTAATATTCTGTCGATGACAAATGGCAACGTGTGGCTGTGTGTTTACAAATGTATAATTCATTCGAATGCTTTGTTGAATGAATGAATGTTAATCAGGAACTGTTATAACAAGATCTTTGAATGGCCTGTAAAGAGAAGAAGACAAGCAGGCTGTGGTGGGTCAAAAACTATAAATATATACTGCTGCAAGCTTTGAAGCTGCTACTAGCAGTGTTCATAGGATTTTTATAAAGTATACGCTACATCAGCAACTACAGCATGACGGAATACAGTTATTTGGTACAGGCCACAGTCGAGACCTGTGTCCCGAGTCCTGTGGGAAGAAGATGGGCAACGTCGCCCACGCGGGCTAGGGAACGCTAAGGAATAACTTGGAAAAATTTAAAACAAATTGGCCAGGAAAGGCAATATATTAGGAAAAGCATATTTTAGGAATATCATGTTAAGGGAACGGAGGTACCCTAGGTGGTAGAGTGAGGAAGACTATGGGAGCATTTAGCTCAACAGGGCTTGTTTACATACATGCGTTAATGGGTACGAAGGTATTGTCCAACATTAGAAATCGTTCATCTAGATAGGCCTTAACATCATTCTTACTGATGCATTGTCATTACTGCACACGTGCGTTCCAGCTAAGTCTGACACAATTCCAATGTTAAGCTTGGAATGCTGTTTACTGTAATATGTCCCGGATTAAGCATGCACAATATGCACATAACAATCTGATTCTGGCTTATAAATAAACATGTCAGAATTATGTTGCACAAAACCGTCTTGTAGAAGGAAGATATATCGATAGAACTCTTTAATTATATACACGTATATTATAAAACAGATATAAATGAAGTTTTGTTGAACAACGGAAACTAAGGACTTGTCTACCTTCCTGGAAAAAGCTTGTTTAGTTTCGGCATCCCTTCAGTAAGGGCTCTGTTATGATGTGCTAAAATAAAAGTACATAATATTTCCTTCGCCACTAGAAACGCTTAGATGTGCAAATAACATTTAAAATCTAGTGGATTTGCGAGGCATGTCTCATCACTCTTGCTTTAGTGAGTTCCAGCAGCCCTAACCTTTCTTTAAATAGATACTATCATGGACACGCATATCTGAACACTGTAAGGATTCTTGCTTGCAGCACTCGGCCGCTATAGTAACGCTTACCACTACGCACAAAAAACTGAATAGAACGTTTCAATTGTCCACAGAGAATCTCCCCGCTCCCGTCGGTCCGTCTCGCAATGCTCCTGCAACAGCATATCTCGAAGGTCCTCGGCAGCGGCGTCACCCATGCCGATGCCGCTGCCGCCCCTCAACAATACCGTGGAAATGTACGTCGAGCCCGTCGTCGAAGATGTAAGTCTTATTAATTTATTTAAACCTGGTAATGTTAAGGTTGTGGTGGCCACAAAGCCACATGAATGAAACCATATTTTATCCGTGGAATAAATTGACGTCTGACAGTTTTTGAATGGAAAATCTTTCAAAAATTTAATATTTATTCGCTGGACTTATACTAGGTATAAAAGTTTGGTCGAATTCACCCATAGACGTAGAGGCTGTATCCATGAGTGACCTCCCAATGCTCAGAGCTTTTGAATAGTAGGACCAACGTGAATCTTATAATCAAGTTTCGAAAACGTGAAAGAAAATTGAAAGAAGTAAGCTGTTTAAGTCATTTTTACTGAAACAGAAAGTATACAGAGTTACGTACTGATCTTAATATATCACAGTTTGTCAGAGTCATTTATTGTTTTTTTAGGGTTATTAGGTATTTTTGGACCCTGGAACCAATAAAATTTGTCAATTCACTAATTTATATAGAAAATTTTAAAATAAAATTCTACATTATGGTGATTCCAATATTTTTATATCGTTTCGCTTCTACATTGGTAAGATCTTCTAGAAAAAACTCTTCATACGTCAAATTGATCCTCCGTGTACTTGTCCAGCACTTTTTTCATTGACTTGGCAATTTGTTCTGGTTTACTATAGAAGTATTTGTGTTGAGTACTGCCTTCTTCATTCACAATGTCGGTGTCCACCAAGCCTTTTGGTGATATGAACAGGATCCTGTGGAAAGAAATACGAATTGTATTATGTAATGCTTCATTATCCTTCTCATCTTCAATATTATTCAATTGCTGGGCTGGGCTCTCCCATGGAACAGCACCAACCCAAACTATTTGACGCGTCTTTTTCGCGACGTGTTCAATTCCTCCATAACCATAATTATCATCACACACACAACCACTTCAATCTCAATCTGCCTAACCTTTTCCCAAATGTGTTAGGGTCGGCTTCCAGTCTAATGGGATGCAGCTGTTACCAGTATTTTACATGATGCGACTGCCTGTCCGACCTGCACAAGCCAGTAATTGGGTAAAATTATAACCCTTGGTAAGACTGGTTGTCAGACTTTCAAAGATCTACGAATGACAGCCGGGACCAACGGCTTAACGTGCTTTCCGTGACACGAAGGGGTCTCGATATGTTATGAATGGTGACCCACCCATGGACCGAGCTCGGCAAGAGCTTAAACATTCAATGGACCCGTGCGGCTGTTATTATTTAGCTACAAACCTTCTACACAACCCATTCTTCTATATTCTATTATTTTGGTTATTTCCTTGTTAAGTATTTTAGGTACATCTTTCTAGTAGAATACGCAAATGATCGAGCATTGTTGCACAATTTTAGAATTGTCCATGATATCGTCGCAGTGTGAAAACTGCCCATAAATATGAAAAGTCATGAACATAATACTATTTTCTATTAGCGTTGGATTCTTATAAATGAATTTTGTCAAAGAACTACTTTTAGATAATATCAATACGTTTGAAATAGATTAAGTTATACCTAGCATATTATTTATCCAGGTTGCGATAATTTTCATAATCTTAATTTATTATCAGCCTGTGAACGGCTACCTTTCAACAGCGATCAGAATATAATGAACAATAGAAGAGTCAGAAACAGCTTAGATGCTGATGTTCTAATTAGTAGACACGGCACCCGTGTTATTGATTAAATAAGCTTAATAACAACACAAATCAATGAGCCGTGGTTTAGTAAATAAAACATTTTTCTATGTAGGTACTAGAGCCTAAAAAATCCTAGACTGAAAGTTTCGCGAGCAATTTAAACTTGTACCTCGGTATGTATGTTCCGTCCGGCGCAAAAACAGTGTTCTTAGGCTCATCTTCATCAACTAGATTCACCATAACAAAGTGTTTGCTCAACGTCTGTATCTCTGAAGAGTTGGCGAATTTCGGCTTTAAGTTTCTGCAGGCGGTGCACCATGACTTGTGGATTATCACCATGAGAGGCTTTCTGTGGTGAGACGCTATCTGTAGTCCCGATTCTAACGATCCAGCCCAAACGTAGTTGTTCCCAAATCCATTGTCCTTCCCAGTGATACCAGTACCAGCACAGTGTACCGTATCAAACATTAAACCGAAAAACGCCTTAGCAACTTTTCTAGCTGCCATTTTCATGTTGTTACTTTAATTATTCCTGGAAAGGAATCGTGGTAGCAGAAACGAATAACATTTTAATAATTTTATATTATGTTTTTTGGGCCGCCATTTTTGACAAAACGTTTTTGAATATGAAGTAAGCAATTTAGTACTCTCTTACCGAGAGATATGAAGTGTCACGTCATGGTTAATCAAGTAGGTTGACCAAAAGGTTGACTGGATTGACTTAACTCTGTGGTGAACTTGCCGCACAACGCAACGCCATCTAGTAATCGCAGGTAGAACCAACTAAATACTGGCGTGGCTTGCGATTCTAATCGAGACAAGCGTTGTGGTGTCAGTTGTGTTTCGTTGTCGATTCTATCCACTAGATGGCAGGCATCTTAATTCAAAAGGTTTGGAAGGGTTGTGAAGTAGGTACCTATGTGAGTAGTATAAAAATGTATTTCTATGAATCAATAATTTTATTCGTGTTTATGATTTTACTAGCTAGAATTAACATTAAACCTTGGCTGGCTTGTGGCTAAGTATTATCAGCCGCATGAGTCGATCGATCAGGTTAAGCTTAACCTGATCGATCGACTCCTGCGGCTTAACATAGGCGACGCTTGCCGCGATTTAATCCGTGAATGGGTGACCATCTTTACATACCAAGACCGCTTCGTGCCTCGGAAAGCACAGTTGTTATGGGTCGTCAGAAGCCCGACGGTCTGACAACCAGTCTTACCAATGGGTATCGTGTTACCCAGTAATTGGGTTGTGGAGATCAGATAGGTAGTAGCTCCATGTAAAATACTGGTATTCAGCAGCATTCGGTTAGACTGGAAGCCGACCCCAATATAGTTGTGAAAAAGCTAGGCACACCACACGGTAAAGTTTTAATTGAATACTTCCACTTTATAAATTAAAGTGGAAGTATGAATCATAAAAATAATACCTTCAAACTTTATTTTTAGGACATATTGATTAACCATTGCTAGTGAACCTACACCGAACTTACATTCATAATTAGTTAAGGCTCGTACACACTGGCGCGACAAGGGTAGCGCTGCCTGTCACGCCCGCGATATCGCGCCGTTAATATTAAATTAAATACCCATAGTACCTACCTAGGTCCTACAAACAAATTGCAAGATTGCACCTATGTAGGCTGTTCGCAAAGTAGGCTGACCAACATACATTCTGGGCTCCTTGCCATAGGCTCAAAAGGAAGATATTATTAATCCTAGCTTATTACTTTGAAGTGTGTAAATGAGCTGAATCTTACTTACTTTCAATAGTATCAGACGTTTAGGTACGTAATAAAATATGACTTTCAAAAGACGTAGTAGAGTTATGTTATAAAATAATTTTAATACCAATAAAATATAATTATGACAGACTTTTTAAACCTACCGATGTGGATCGGCGCGCGAATCTGCGTGAGCGCATTTTTTTGTTCATTTACAAACATCACTATGTCGATACGTCGCGCTCCACGTAGCCTATTGGAAAAAGCAGATAAACTATGATAATTAGATGTAATGTGTTCATGATGGAACTCTGCATTCTCAAACGAAACACGCATTTGATACTGTGACAACAACACCGGTCGCTCGCGTTCATTCAACAACATTTTAATCGTTCAAAAACGGGGAACTAAAGATCTTAATATTTCTAAAAATATTTATCTATTAGAACACCTCGTTACAAAACTAATTTAATTATAAAAACAATACACCGGTAGCTTATTTTTTTATTAAATAAAAATAAGTTGTACTTACATAAACTGCGTTTTGCATTCTACGTGGTCTTCGCGATTATCTGTTTCATTTCCGCGTATTTTAAAAGACTTTTTGAACGTGAACGTGCAAAGGTAGAAAACTGTGGAGCCAGTGTGAATTCGGTGTGATGATGAATATGTACGGGAAGCAGGGACGGAACAGGAGTCTGTATGGCACGGTGCGGTCTATGGTCCCATCAAGGGGGACGCCTATCGCGTCTGGGATGGACGATATGGTTTACACACCGCCTTATTTCTACCATATTCCTCCGCCACCGCAGCCTTTGAACACGTATCCTGGGAGAAAGAGACGAAAAAAGGTATGTTGCAGCAATAAATTAAAAGTTTATTACCTGGATACCTATTAAAACTATGTGTAGATATGCAATTGATCAGTAACCGTAGCACGCAACAATGTAGCTGCCACAAAGTGAAACAGTCGTTTTGACTGAGTGATTCAGCGTGCGTTACATACCAAGAAACTAGATTATGAGGAGTATGACCACACCTAAGCATGGCTGGCACTAAGTTTCATAAGTCCACAATGCCAAAGTTACCTACGTAGCCATTGTGTTAAGGAGTATGCACCTATGAGACAAGTTAAAAAACTGAAATCAAGGGCTCTCAAAACATGTAAGATCATACTATATTAATAAGACCTTAATGTAAGATGTTTTAAAGCAAATAAATTATATTCTATTCTATTCATTGGTCGAACTTTCATAGGCCATGGATTTCTAGATTAAATACTCTTGGGTTATCAACATCATATTTTATGGCGGGTAGTGCAGGCGCCCTAAATCTAAGCTCGCAGTAAGTTCTAAATTGCATCCCTGCTAAAACTTTGTCATTAATTGTACTTAACAAAAAAAATACATACCCTCATTTATTCATCATATTTACAGTGAAGATGTTCGTCCCTCCTTTGTTTGGCTCTCTGGACAACCTTTGAATAATCGAGAGGGGTAACCATCTCCCTCGAACCCCGATCGCAGCACCGATGATTTTTTATAAGGGTATCCATGACCTTGTAAGAGACAGCAAATGATATTGAAAACAAAAGCACATCCTTTATAAAAGTCTTCCTAGACATGATCACTATAATTTTGAATAAGATTTCCGTGCTTTTATTCGTCTATTGCATGATTTTACACGCTGCGATTTCTATTTCTTCTGACCGTTCTGACTGACGTTAAATTTGTCAGCCGCAAGTTTTATTCTTTTATTATGGTTAAAGCACTTGTCCCACTCGCAGTTCTCCCTCCATAAATTAGGTCCCGTGTAAGCAAAAGAGATTATATACCTCGCTGGCTGTTCACACCGCGCCGGCGAGTAAACTTTTGTCGCAACCACAACAGTTATCAAAGAGAGAACTTACTCGCTTCAGCGGCACTCGCTTGGCGGGCAGAACACTCGTTGAGGCCCGATTATTCCCGGTGTCCACCACCTGTTTGGCCACCACTGGGGGACAGCGAAACAACTGCCTAAGGCTGCGGGCACGAAACCAGCGGCAAGGAGCGATGGCCGAGCGGAGCGATGGCGACGGAACAATTTTGCGTCGCCATAGTTCAGCTCGGCCATCGCTGGTTTCGTGCGATATCGCGGGCGCGACAAGGGTTGCGCTGCCTGTCGCGCCCGCGATATCGCGGCGGTCTGCAAGAGCCGTCAGACACGATCAATCACAATCTGAATCGTTTTGAATCAGATTGCAAATCCATTGCTTCATTCGTTCGAGAAACAGATAAGTCCTAATCGTTTACGAAAATGTGTTACGCAATTAGATAGCAGATGGTCTATTCTGTAAACATTTCACCGTGAAAACTTAGGTGAAGTGAGCCGTCAATAGTGTCAAACCCTAGCACCAGGCGGAATGACAGCTCATTTTAACTTCACTTCACTTTAGTTTTCACCGTGAGATTTTTACAGAATAGCACGGCTGGTCTAAGAGGCCGTGCAATAAATCGACCCATTATGAAAATTTTTGTTCAGTTTGAGAGAAGGAAAAAATAATTGTAACAAAATTATTTTCATTTTAAAAGTCGACTTCTATCATATTCAAGCAGCTAGAAGGGATTTAGCCGGGGACGGACAGACAGACAGACGGACATGGCGAAACAATAAGGGTTCCTTGTTGACTACGGAACCCTAAAAAAGTAGGGAAATAAAGGATAAAAATTATTTAGCTTTCTCACAAATAGATAATAAAATTATCCAAAATGTGTTTATTTCGTGGACAGCCTCAGATCGGTCGACTACGAATTTTATCTATTTTTGAAAGATTTTATCTCAAATGTTGAGCCTTTCGTTTTCAGGTATGTGAATAGTCCTAAATACAAATTTTGACATTTTGACTAGTTTTCTACAAGTTTTGTATTCAATATTAAACTCAAAACTCAAAGCATTTATTTCAATTAAACCATTTAAATTACACTTCTGAGGTGTCAAGGAGTTGGTCATTCCAAAAAGTAGTAGGTATGGAGAAGAATGGGCAAGAAACTCCACAGAAACTCTTTTAAATAAAAAAATTGTTACAAAATACTGGTTCATTCATTTTGATATTATACACGTGAGAACAATGTAGTAAAAAATGCCATGGCAGCTACGCATGGCAGCTAAGAGATGACCAGCCCCAACTGACAGCGCCCGTTCACGAACATGACGCATGAGAGATAAGAGAGATAAGAGATCATTTATTTGTAAATAAACAACAACATTCAGCTGAACCATTTTGAAGGGAGCGAAACAATCCAACACCTGCGCTATCATTAGTCTTCAGAACTTGGATTAGATGTAGTTTTTAGGTTAACCTCTACGGGTAACCTAAAAAAATTGTGAGTTTGGATTTTGAAACTATTTTTGGATTGAAGGATCCGTTTGCGAAATATTAATTTATTTATTTATAAAAAGCACACCAACAGCACAGTCACTTACAATGCAAATGAAATAATATCGAAAATTGGCATTACAGTAACTATGCAAATGTAACAGGAATGCAGACATTTAGACCTAAATACACTAAAATAACCAATTTGAGCTAAAACGTGCAGTCTTCGAACTGTTTATATAGGGAGCTAAGCTTAAGCTTTAAAGTGCTAATTTTTGTTAGAGTCAAGTGTGTGGGCCTTACCATTTAGCTGGCAGGGCAGCTAAATGGTAAGTTCTGGATATGTGGAAAATTCACAGCAGTAGTATATATATAACGAAATTCAAAGGAAAACTAACACAGCTAAGTAGGCTCTACTCGACCAACTTACACTTACATTTCGTATGGGAGAACAAGAACATGTTTTTCATCTACAATGTTAAGTTTGTTCTTGTTCTTCAATGTTAAGATAAATTCATCCCAGCTACGGAACCCTTCATTGTGCGTGGTCTGACACGCACTTGGCCGGTTTTTTTGTTTTAAAAAACATGGTAGATATCCTGTTTTAAATAACTTTAGTAGTGAAAATAACTAAGTCAGTTTAAAATCCTATAATTAATATACTTATCCAACTTAAAAAAAAGGACAAGTTCAAAAAAACACAAAAAAGTGAAAAATAACTTTAATTTCGGAAAACGGTTCTGTTTTCGTTTTTTGCCATCGACTTCCGAAATTAAAGTTATTTTTTACTTTTTTATGTTTTTTTTGGAAGTTGGTTGTTTTTCAGTTACTTTACAGGCACTTTTTAGTTGTGGGAATCCCAGCTCTAATACACTTGACTTGTTGATGAGAATAAATAAATCGCTTAAACTATTAGAGGAGTTGCCTAATTCCTCATGGATTCCATCATCAGAACTGAATTTTGATAAAAATGGGAACACTCTGGAAGTGTATCCTTACGAATAAAAAAATATTTTCCAAATCGGTAAATGAACGACGGAGTTCTGAGGTAACAAAGATTTAGAGTTTATCAATTCGGTTGTCCCGAATTGATAACCTCCTCTTTTAGGGAAGTCGGTTTAAAAGCATAATGGTGGCAATACGATAATTTTACAGAAATAAACTAACCCACAACTAACTAACAAACGAATCTTTAACAGATAGGAGTTGGTTAGTGTTAGGATACACGAGACTTTACTTTTGAAGCTACTTTACTAACAAAACGAATACCTAGTCACACAAAGTGTTCGACAGGACCATACATAGATATAAGAAAGTATATTTCTATGGGACCAAACCATTTGGCGAGCGACAACGACAGCGCTATCTAGCGGTGCACAGTAGCGCCATCTAGTGATCTTATTGTAAAACTAATATTGGTTTTAAAACCTCGTTTTAGAGATAGTTCTGAAAATAATTTTCTTAATTCTCTAGTTTTGTGATGAGAAAGTGGGCCCTCCATCAACCCCTACTTAGTAGTTAAAGGGCCGATTCCACTAGTAGAAATCTAAAAGTGAGCAATTTACCTATTGCATTGAGAGGAGCTGAGACAGAGAGAGATTCTGCTCATCACGCCGAAGATCCTCATCAGATCTTCACTAAATTTTTACGAGACCAACTTGTATTCACTAACTTTCAAATAAAAAAAGGATCATCAAAATTGGATCAAAATTGGATCTCGTAAGGCGGAGATCTAGTAGCCCCCTTTTTGGAAGAAGTACCCCTCACCCCTCTATAAACCTGTAGGTATACCAGTACGTACGTAAGTACCAGTTCCGTCCAGATCGGTTGTAAAACGCGACCTGTAGGTATCAACAAACTGACTAAATTCAAAGGATTTTGAACGAAATTCTTAATACATTGCCTAAAATCTTTTAAAAATATATTCTGTTCGACAACGTAATAACGCTATGAATGTTATCGAATTGTCAAAATGAAACGCATTGCAATTCTTAGTGTGTTACGCAATTACCCCGCAGATAGAACGAAAATAAAGCAAAAGGTTTATGTTGTAAGGATCGTAGCAGTTTCTGCCTACCCCCGTAAAAGGCGTGTATGTGTAGATAAACAATAATTGTTGGAAAAAGTAATGCGTTATAATGTGTATACCATCAGTAACAATCACTATTTTACATAGGACATTTTATTCGTCATCAGCTTCTTACATTTTCTTTATTTTTGGTTAGGCTTTGCCCCCTTTGGCTTTTAAGATCGTAATTACCGTGTGACCCTTGATATGATGACACTTTGAAAAATTGCTAATCAGCAAAAAGCTTCCGTGCCACAACTGGTTTTTTTCATTTCCTCGAAGACTTCATGTCGTAGGCCGTATAATTATTTTTAGGGACCGAACACGTTATCTGTAAAATATTTGTGTAAAAC
This sequence comes from Eupsilia transversa, assembly GCA_914767815.1. Taxonomy (NCBI): domain Eukaryota; kingdom Metazoa; phylum Arthropoda; class Insecta; order Lepidoptera; family Noctuidae; genus Eupsilia; species Eupsilia transversa. The sequence goes on along the minus strand of OU611893.1, from coordinate 4,352,067 downwards.
ATTAGTACAATATCTTTGTGGCCATCAGTGCGGCAAAGAGGAGGACAGTAAAACTGCTAACAATTTGACAGAAATAAGTGTTAATCGATGAAAGTTGTTGTCATGGTATGAGAATGTGATGCAGACGAATAAGCAACTTGTAGTGAAGAAATTTTTGTTGTGAATATGGGTTTATGAGTAGAGGAAACCAAAGAAACGATGGATGGATTGTGTAAGAGACGATATAAGACGAAAAGGGGGGAAGAAGAAAAAATGCTGAGCCGACCCTCGACCACAAATAAATTGGAATATGGAAACAATATTATAAGATATTTTACATACGGTTAATCGTCCTCGTCAGCTTTTTTCGTCAGACCTTTTATCCTAGGCTTCGACCAATACTGAATGAAACTATTGTTTGACCCGCATCTATCTAGACAAGCCTGAAAGATTTTATACGAGAACCAAAATGAAACTGCAAACTGCACCAAATCGAAAAATAACAACCTGGCCATGACTTTCACTTAAAATTTTTGGGTGTTATTGTTTTGCATTTATGCAGATGTCATGTTTGTTTTGCTGTACTGCTTATTTTCTTTAGTTTTTCATTGAGTCACCAACAGAGATAATATATTATCATCGCTGCTGGTCACCACAGTCCATCACGACATTTGAACAATTACTTCAGAAATGAGTGGTCCTGTCAATGCCGCAAAGGCACTTCAAGCTTTTAACCACTGACAAAATGTCTTTTAACTAGAATAACACAATCTTTTTAGAGAAAATACTTTTTCCACATACTCTGTCTACGTATTCCACAGAGCAATCCAGCGAGAGTTGTAACTGCTTGTCAGTATAGTGGCGCCTTCCTAGTAGTGCAGGAGGTGTCGTTATTATGAAATTAAAACTGCTTCCATTCTTTATTTTGAAAGCTTCTGCTTGAGCCCGGAATCCCAACTGAAAAATCACTTGTATATCTTAGTTCAGACTGATTTGTAAGTCTACTGCAGTACGTAGGTACTCGTACTTATGTTTTTTTTTTGTTAAATTATTACTACCTTTTGCCCGCAGCTTCGCCCGCGTGGGCCCTATTTTGGCGGTTTAGGGCGTTTGTGCACTACACTACATTTGATCTTCCGGATGTAAAATCTCATACCTATATTTCCGGATCACGTGATATTTACTTGAAAATCGGACTGCCGGCCGACCCGTAAAATCCCTTGTAGTGCACAACGCCCTTAGGCCGTGCGATGTGTGTAAGTGTATGAATGAATTTAATATGTACTTATACTTGCTATCCTCTGTGCGATGGGAGATTTGGGTGGTGGATGAAGCGAACTCATAATAATTACCTACAGTATAAAAAAAAATATTTCTGTCGAGAACCCAAACTTTTAACAAATGATGTTAAGTATACATATAACAACCGAGTTGCCGTCATTCTCTTAAAATTATACTAAATAGGTAGTTTTCTAACATACTACATTGATGTTTATCAATGTAGTATGTATCCTGAGTCTGACCGACCTGCATATATAAAAAGGCCATTAAAAAAAAACCCTACGTGGTCAATGACGTACATCATTATATCGGCTACGTTTTTGAAGATTGTTCTTCTATAAGTACCTATATCACTATGCTTTTGAACGTGAGAAGTCCATGCGGTTGTATACATTTATTCATGTACCCAGGATAAAAGATGTTAAACGAAACGTTGCTATTAAAACAATAAATTATAAGTATCCACTGGTAAAGGCTCGTTCACACCGGCGCGACTTGTCGCGCGACGCGACTTTAACAATACAATTTCTAATAAAACTTCACGATTGAACAATTGCCGGTGTCGCGTCGCGCGACAAGTCGCGCCGGTGTGAACGAGCCTTAATGCAACTAAACAGCAGGCTGTACGCACATTCAATCATCGTCATCAAGCGGCAAGTCATCTGATTGTCTTCTTATGACCTTCCCATTGACCCCAGATTGACCCTATATAACGGTCTATGACTGATACCATTAAACGGTATCCGAAAATGAACGAACATGCAAACCATAGACAGTCGTACCGCTTTGGAGTTAAAATTGCCATTAAGGGCTCTAAAATTAATCAGGTGTTTTTATTTCCATTTTTTTAAGAAACCATACAAATTTTATATTGACTGACAGCTGACACATGAATTTATGTCATCTGTCAGGCTACACTTGACGGTTAAAATGTTGCCAGCATGCGATTTTTTTTCCACTTTTGGGAAAGAAGTATTGAATGCGTGACCTAAATGTGCTCGTTTGGCTAAAATGTGATTAGGACTGCTTTTTCTATTGAAACGTAGTTTCAGTTGACAAAGCAGATCTTACCGGTTACCGGTTATAGTAATATGAAACGTAAGAACATAACTGGCGAAATGTGGGTATATTATAGCTACACCTCTGCCTATCCCTTCGGGAAAATACAGGCGTGATGTTATGTTATCTAAAATTAAAAAAAAGTTGTTGGCGGAATAAATGATTCAGGTTGATCATTGCTAGTTAACACACAGACAGACAAATTAAAAATCCGGAGTCACACGTGTTTATGGGATAAATCGAATACTCGTAGATTACGTGTGACTCCGGATTTTTAATTTGTCTGTCTGTGATGACTTCTTTATACCTTTTTAGTTGACTTTTGCCTCAGTTGGGTTTTTGTTTTTATTACTTTTATTTTTATTTAATTTATTTTGGGGTTATAAAATATATATTTTTGAAATATGCTAATTAAGCCCTTTCATGTGATACCCAACACGACCCCATTAAAAAACTTTTTTTTTAGTTCATGACTTTTTGTCCTTTAGAGTTGATATTCAATTTAATGTGACGTCACATAGCCTTTAACCATCGGACTACCGAGACGCTTCCAACGGTACGCCATATCTTTTGCCGTAGTTGGGTTTTAGTTTTTATTTGGTACTTTTATTGTTATTTAAATTATTTTAGGGTTTTGATATATATATTTATTTAAAATGTGCTAATTAAGCCTTTTGATTTGATACCCAACACGACCCCATTAAAAAAAACGTTTTTTTTACCCGACTGCAGCGAAGCAAAAAGGAGGGTTATGATTTTAGTTCATGACTTTTTGTCCTCTAGAGGGCGCCATATTCAATTTAATGTGACGTCACATAGCCTATAACCATCGGACGACCGAGGCGCTTCCAACGATACCCCATTAGTCAAATTATGATGAGTAGTTTAGAAGTTATGAAGGAACAAATGAACATACATACATACTTACATACCGGTCAAAATCATAACCCTCCTTTTTGCTTCGCCGTAGTCGGGTAAAAATATCAAACCACACATTGACTCAATTCACTTTAGTTATCAACAATATAGTGATTTGTGATTCATGTGGTCATGTCACTGACAGAAATCGTTGACGCCCACAGAAAAACGAGCTCACACATCACAGATGGTGACTGATAGTGAAAACTGCTACAGAAATAGCATAATATCAAACATGTTTTATTCGGACATCTGTTTGTCCGTTACCATGCTTATAACTCAAGAACCACTTTTCCGATTTACGTAGCTCTTTTGTCAAAGTCAAATCATTTAGTTCAATTAAGCACATAAAAGGCACTCGTGAACAATGACGTATTATATATAGACACGTTATCAACAAACATCTCGGCGCTTAAAAACGGCGAAAATACTAGATAACTACTTATACGCGTAAAGAAAGGGAAATACGTAATATTACGTATATATAATTATAATTATTATTATAATAGGGAAATATGTAATATATAATTTATTTTTATCGTTTTCACACACGATATAAATTAAAAACAAACGTAGCGTCGCGCGACAGGTTGGTGCGTGACTGAGCGCAATGTGGCCAATTGGCTTCATTTCATGTTGCCATTTTAGAGTGCGGACAACGTATCTATAGTTTTATACATCATTGCTCGTGAACGATAAAATTTACAAAAAAATATGATTGATTCTAACGATGTCAGTGTCGCAGTGTGAAAAAGGCCAATCGTGCCGAAAATACGCGGGGAATCTGCAATCACTGCAATGGCCCTTAGAGACACAGTTAACTGTGTCTCTAAGGGCCATTTGTTTGCCATTATTTTGCTACAAACGATTCATCAACCCAGAATATGCCTCGAGAGATTATTTTGAAAATAGTGTAGAACAATTTTGTTAGAAGATCTATGAGACTACCTTAAATATAAAAAATCATTCTGATTCTATACTGTCTGTTAGTATCAATTGGAGAAATTTCACAGACGTGATGCATATCGGCGCCCAATATCTAGAATCGGACACGAAAAAATATATTTATAAAATTCTTCTAACATAATAATATGTAGTAAATCAGTTATAATTATGAGCCCTATTTTTAGCAATGGACAAAGCTATGGTCGAAAGGAAATTACAATAAATAGACTAAACAACTGCTTCTGTAAAAACATTTTTATTATCATATATTTATTTTAACAATCTATAATGGTAATATATAAAAGACGGGCAAAAATATACAACCGAGAGTCGTAACGAAACCATAAATAAAACGCTAAACTAGTGAAATTCTTTCGCCTATGATTGGTCTGTTGTACGCTTAACACCATTCTGTCCCAAGCTCTTGAGAATAATCTCATGAACGTCACTATCTAACTTCGCACTTGCTGAAGAGCCCGCTGGCCTGGTGGCAGGAGGAATCTTTGCTTCTGTTCTGTCACCGTACCTCACATTTTGTACAGTTGTACTACTATATTTCCTGGTACTCCAAAATGAAGGACTTGGCGCTGTAAACATTCCAAAGGAATACGCCACGCCGGCAGTCATTGACATAACTAAACAAAGGAACTTTAATTGCTCCCGTCTATCCATACTTATTTTTTGACCAAGTTAATTCGAAGTTCTTTCCCATTTCCTGAAAATGTTTACAAAAAATATTTTCTTCGGATCCTTTCCTGACTGTCAAACATTTTCTCACATTTTCTTCGCACCGATGACATTTCATATCAAAGACAATTTTTGCACTTTTTCATTCTGTATTTTACTGTACTGCTACTAACTGCTATTTCTTTAAATACCATTTCAGTTGCTCTTTTGGAAATCTTGGCACACGGTGAAATACGGAACTAAAAATAAATACAATAAAGACAATATTTGTTGCTGATGGTGCACTCTTTCCAAGCAGCGCAGCGCCCCCATTGAGTGCCACTTAGTTGCATTTAATTATTTTGCCTAACGCATACTTTCAGAGCAATATGTTTGAGTAATGAGTACCTTTTAACTTATATGTATTGATTACACTAGCAGCGCCCCGCGGTTTCACCCGCATAGGTCTCGATCCCGTGGATATCGGGATAAAAAGTATCCTATGTGTTAATCCAGGTTATAAACTATATGTCTGCTAAACATTCAAATCCGTTCTGTCGTTTTTGCGTGAAAGATTAACAAACATCCATCCATACATCCATCCTCACAAACTTTCGCATTTATAATATTAGTAGGATTTGACTAGCTAAATCTTTCTTGAAATTGAGTTACCACTGCCTTAAAGACAGTCTCTTTCTGTCGCCGGTATTGCCACGTAGCAAGCCATAAAGTTCGAATGTAAACCACACACTCTATGGTCCTTAATCGGACGGTCTATCTGGCAGGTGTGCCTGCATAAATTGACACACTTAACTTAGTATGCCTACAACGATTTCTTTGATGCTGGAGAGCCATGGCCTGCCTGCCTGACCTGCGAGGTAATCGCGTAACACACTTAAAATAGCAATGCCTTTCATTTTGACAATTTAACAAAATTAATTGCGTTACTTACGTTGTCGAGCAGACCGATGATGCTTTAGTTACGTAAAGCGAATAAATAGACGCTATCGAAGTTACGCCCGACGCATCATCCTTCAGATGTGCGACTAACCTAAGACGATTGCCTGGACAGGACAGAGTATCAACGTGAATGGCGAGTACATTTCACACCTTTGCTTGCCGATGAAATCGTCATAATGGTATTGATGCTGGAACAGTTAAGACCAGATGTTGCACAGCCTAAATGGCGCCGCTCGGTGGGTTGGCCTCGGCATGAATTTGGACAAGACGAGAGTCATTTATAATTCACACGTCTTGCCGAGTCCATTCCACATCGAAGGTTCACTTCTCGAAAGTTGTGAAGGAGTATGTCCACCTAGAGCAAATCAACCACCTCGGTATACACAACTTAGAGAAAGAAGCCGGCAGAAGGATCCATTTGGGTCGTTTTCTACACTCTGCCCGGTTAGAAAACTTCGTCAAGTTTTCTCGTCTCCAATCCCGTAATATTTGAAGACTTGTTGTTTGTTGAGCGAGGGGGGAGAATGTCCTTCAAAATCTTTTGGTTTTTGATGGAGAGTGTAGTACGCAATTAGGGTGCTGCCCTCTAGCAGCTGGCCCTGGTATCCGAGTCTGTCGACAGCTGCACCATAGCCCAGATTGCATAAGGGCTTGAACACGACGCGACGGACGTGGGTAACGTGGGTAACCAAGCGGATGTTGAACAGTATTGCCAAGTTAACGGATTTCCCGTCTTATCTAAAGACGCAATTACACCTTGTTCGTGTTTGTTAGCCCGTATTCGAGACTTAACTCGAATTCGGGCATCCGATCTATTAATTACAGTGGTAATCGCACTGGAATACGGGCTGACGACTACGATTAGTTTGAATGATGTCGGATTTGAGGCTATGTCATCCGCCATTCGTGTATCCGAATTCGGGTAACCTGGAAGCTGGACTAGATTGTCTGAAGACGGTATTTGATCCCGTTCTTACACTTGGTCACAATAATAAATATGGACAGTATGGAAACTAGCCCTACCTAACCTATTTGTTGAAATATCTTCGCTCCATTTTTAAAAAGATCGCACCGAACACTGACAGCACCGCGACCATCGCTTTGGTGTCTCGTCTATGAGCGCGTCTGTGTGAGTATGCCGTTTCGAACGTTTACTATGTAGTTTCTGTACTGTCTATTACACTGTGACTTGGTTGTTTGCCCGAATTCCATAGGCAATCGAATTCGGGAGAACGACCAAGTATAATTGCGCTATTACTGATTAGGGTGAGGTGGAGACGTGAAAAAACTGTGTTTAACGGAAAAGGTAATGTTGTAATGTCCCTCGGTTTAAAAAAAATAATGTTTAGCCAGATGAACGCATTTTCAAACTTACACACTAAATAACTTACACCGAAATGTCTAATATCTTTCAAATCCAGTACCTACCTACATTTTGTGCTAAAACGAAGCAAAAGGAGTATGTAAGGATCGTAGCAGGTGGCGTTCTGTAGTTTCTGCCTACCCCTAGGGGCAGAAGGCGTGAGTTTATGTGTGTGTTGGCGCGTTTTCAAAATGCGTAATGACAGTGACAATTTCGTAATTATAATGTTTATCAACACCCTGTCTGACTTTCAGGCACCAAAATTCCACTTTTAATTCATATCATACATCCCTCACAATCCATCCATCTTGTATTTGGTCTTACTCTCTCTCTTTACGCCCATGACCAGCTTCAGAGCACCTACTGTTAAAAATAACTGTGTCGGACTTATGGAATCGAACTCACAAGGCAGTACTTACTTAAATAATTAAAATAGAACTCAGTTTTGTTTAATAGATGTCTTGTTTTACTCTGAACTGATAGATGTACTTATTCTGATTTGTTGTTCTTATTTTGTGTCTTCGGTTTGGGGCACGGTTTTGGGCGAGGTCGCTCCACTATGGGCGGACAGGGGTCAGTAGGACATGGCGATGGCGTCTCGCCTTTTTCTCCTTGTTCTACTCCTGGTTCTCCTGTTAGAAGTGACTTACAATCTTCTGGTAAAGTGAAGACTCCAAACAGAAGACCAGTGAATGCAGCACTGCCCATAATGATACTATAAAATGCGTAAAGGTCAGGTCGTTTTCGCTGGTTATAGACTCTCGGTGGGTCGGTTTCACATCTGGCGCTGTATCGAGAAGACAACATATTTTTCATATGTCCCATGCCCGTCTTGTGCCAGAGACGAGTCGGTTTGATTCCATTCCACATTTTGATTAGGTATATGCGTTTTGATGAATCTGAATGTTAAAATAGTGTGTTGCTGAAGATTGTTTGATTTTATTAGTGTGGTTGGTTGATTTCCATTACGCAGTTAGCTATTAGGACTTCAGATTTGGTGTTTTGAAGCCTGAAATTTGAAACTTGCGTTATGAAACATCTTAGGTCAGATTCTAATCAACATTGACCAATTGAAGAATCGAATTCATAGCGATTGTTTAAAGATATTGATAGATCCTGTGTTGGATTAAAAAGGTAGTAAATTAATGGTCTTAATTGCAGAATCTTAATGCCTTCTCTGAATGAGGAGAGATGCTTGTCTTAGTGAAACATTGTTCCTATGGCTGAAATAAAAGGCGAAAATAATGGAGGTTGCATTATTTATTATTTTGGCATAAGGGGGCTTCCTTTCCATGTTGGAAACCCATGGGAAGATTCTTGGACGATTATGAATATAATTTAATTAGGATAACAAGGAAAATATATTACCATTATGGCTTGCGTGGAGGCCTTTTAGATTCATCTAAGATGGTAACATAGCATGATACCACCGCAGAAACTGAAACTATAAAAAGTAATTCTTGTTTAGTCATGACATATTGTTTGACACCTCGTTTAAAAAAATATATATTGGCAGTTAGTTGATCATAGATTTTGAACCCATTTAAAAATGTTTTTTTTCTTTATGCCTTTATTCTTTGTCTGCATCTTCCCATCTTCCTGTGCGAGTTTAAATAAGGAACGTTTAGGTTAAATGTAGGCATGGAATTATTAAGTACTAAGTATCGGAGTACAGAGATAGATTTGGCTGTTAGATCATAATGCTAAGAATATAAAGATGACAATAAAAATCTTAACACAAACGCGATAGTTACGTTTACTCACTTGCAAACTTACACTAAGGCCTCAGGTCAGGTTCTATTACTTATCCAAAATCCAAGAAAAAGCCTTTCAGTAGTCACCAGTAGTCACACAAATGGTCAATGACATGTTAACTGTATTGAAAAGAATCTTTAATTGAATAATACAACTGCGTGTTTCCTGGCCATTATCGCATGCGGATTTCCTTTTTCTATTTTCCGCACTACATCATACACCGTCTCGCTAATGTCTGTGACTATTCAGAAGGTATGTTTACTTGCTTTGCAATATAAATGTTTGAATGTAAATAATAAAGAGTCACACTCAAGAAGATTAAGGCTAAAATGATTCTTTCCCCTCCCCTTATACATGTACAAAGTTTGCTAGTTAAATTAGTATACATAAAATAAGGAATGTAATTATATATATGAAAAGAAACCTAATAAAAGTATTAAAAGGCTAAAATAAAATTAGAGACTTGGCAGAAAATTAAATATGTCCTTCAAATAAAACAAATTCAGATTCAAAGAAAGATCACAAATATTAAAGAAAAATGGGCACACCTGCCGTATCTAAGTACACAACAGAGTATTTATAAAAATAGTATCTCAAAAAAATGCCAATTCCAGAGGATCGCAAAGACCAGGTAAGAAAAATCCCTGTTTTATAGCCGCGTGCGTCTCACTGACAGCTCTCTTGAATGTGGTTCCTTGTATTCATGAAAGGTTGTGGTAGTGTGCGTGAGTCCCTGCGCAGGAGTGTCCTGTGTAGAGGTTAGCTCTAGCGGCCTTCACCAGAGATGCATTGGGACCGGTTAGGTTCGATTTATGAAATGTGTCGATCGTTTCGATGGTTGAATTTGTTTCTTCACTGTTAACGTTCGCTTTAAAAGTTGAATTAAATTTACATTTTCTAACCTACACGACAAACATAAATGAAAGTTAAGAAGGTAAAAGCAAAAGTAACACGTGCTTAATTTCCAAACAAATCAACACAGAAATTCTACAAACCGGTACTACTTGAGGGTTATGGTCATACGTGTCCAAAATACTAAAAATGCGTGTTGGTTAGTGGCAATTTGACGACTATGTAATGCTTGTTATGTTTTTCAACTAAACTTTCAAGCTCGAGGCTCTCCGAGTCCGCACCGTGCCTCCTTGTAGTGGGAGAGCAAAACCTGTAGATACTGTTCGCCCACTTCGAGACGGAGTACCTGCGGACACTTCGTCCCTTTCACTCTTGTAGAGCTACGCACCAAAACAAGAATGTCCGTTTCACCTAACCACTCTGGTATGCAAAGATTGATAGCTTATATGACCATTTGCTTTTGAGAGTCCCCCAGAAATCACGCACGGTTAACTTTTCGCCGCCTGGCGTCCTTACGATCGGCCAGCCAGACGTTGTGCTCAACGAAACTTGTAACAAACTCTTTCATTTCCGAGAAAACTTTTGTAGTTCACATCGTAATGTTATTACGGAGGTTTATTGATTTAAGTCGGTGGTGTAACTCGTTTGTTTAAAGTAAGTCAGTGAAGCCTTACTCCGGAGGGTCAGGCGCCTGTGTTCACTAGTTTCTGTGCCTAGATGCGTTTTTATTTAGTGACTAAGACTGGTGTCGGTGGTATTCGGTCGCGGCTTGAAGTTTGAACGGGTATAGTGCAATGTGTAGTTGAAACTTAAAGTTATACGGATAATGATTTGACAGAAATGGATCCAATAGCAACAGACAACGGATTAGTGGTGAATAATTTGAACCACGTCCGGAGTGACTCTCAGGTAAGCCGACCGCTTCTCGGAGTAGGTATCGATGAAGCAAAACACGTTTGCCGTTGCATACCTACCTAAGAATAAGTGCAATGACTTCTCAATTATTTGATACATTTTTAGTTTTATGTTTCGACCATTATTTGTGGCGCTTGGCGCATGAGCAACCTGTGATTTTGTTAAAGTTCAAATTGTGTTCACCGCTAATTTGCGGTGAGTGGTATACAATATGCGAGTAATTTTCATGTTGCCTTGTGAAACTTCACATCACCGAAAAGTTACTGTGACTAAACTAACAAACAAAAGAGATTTTTATAAAAATCTGCGTTAAACAATGGGTCTACTTACATAGTAATGTGACTGTGTGCAACTATATAAAAATAATTCATACTTGAACACAAACGAGTTTTCTAGCTCCAGTGAGTTAGATATGCGTGGTTGCATGCACATTTGATATCAAATTATGTAAGACTGCAGAATGAAATACCTGTGTGCGTTTGAATTATACTTCAACGCTTGGAAAGTAACTGGCTCGAGTGAAGACAGTTTATTAGATGGACCAGTTGATTGGAAAATATCGCAAAACATTATTGAGTAAAGTTAACAATTATCACATAATTCCTACAAACGGCTAGTAGGATGACGTTAATATATACATAAAAATAAATAAATCGAAGTGTCTATTTGTAAAGTCAAAATAACAGCTTTTTTCTAAATAGTATATACGAGTATGATAGTATATACGGTACAAATAACTTTTGTTTTTTACTTTTGTCTGTCTGCTTGTCCGTTTGATCCGGCTAATCTCCGAAACGGCTGTACCAATTTTGACGGGACTTGCACTGGCAGATAGTAGATGTCAAAAGGAGTGACATAGGCTTAATTTTAGTAAAATAATTAGGGTCCATGCGGGCGAAGCCGCGGGCAGCAACTAGTACACAATAAGAGGATTACAGGATATAGAGCAGAACAAGTGCCAATGTTTCAAATCAAAACTTGGCTTCTAGGACTTTTTGAATTATTTTTATTAGAATATAAACCTAGAGCTATGGGATGTAAAAAAAAAGACAAGAAACAAGTTAAGAAAATAAACAATGAACAGGTAATTAGCGAAAGAAAACCTTGATACATTTTATGCACACTACATTTGGTTGAGAAAGTTAAAACAGTCGTGAAAAGTAATGACCTTTTATGATAATGAATAAACTACCTACGCCAAAGGAATACTATAACAATAGGTACATGTCTGAGCTTATCTAGATAGTCAGCTCGCAACATAACTTGCCGATGCTTTCAAAAAGTTACTACAGAGCCACTTGAAGTTTAAACAAGACAAAGATAGCTCTGAAGGTAGATCCTGTTAAAGTTTTCATAGTTCAGTTTTAAGAACCTGTATTTTATGGTTATGTTACAAAAAATCCTACGTCACCTGCTTGTAATAACAATCGAAGCTGACAATACACTAACATAATAATATGGAGCCGTAAAATCGAATGGACCTCTGAGATGAAAGAGTCTTTGTTTTTTGTTCCAACATCCAAAACTGGAGGAAGGCACATGTCAGGTGACGTCACTGATCCCACCAAAAACCTGTTTCGCGCCAATTCGCAGCTGTCGACGGCAAAGTGGTTGGGTCGCCAATAATTTACTTTTTTTATTTTATTTCTCTTGGCCTCGAACCCAGTCGTTCAGCCTCCGAGGTACACCGTTAACTTCGCTAATTATTGGCTCCTGTTGTATCTTATAATAGAGGACTAAAATTAACCGAAGATAAATGTTTCACTCTTTTATTTTTATTTTTTATGCAGTTCTGCTAAATTACTCTTGGCTCGCATAACAAGGAATGAGTCACACGTCAAGATTCCCACGTTTGAGGGCTCCTGCAGCCTTTACCTACAATGTCCGTTCATTAATGCAAATATTTGTTGTAGTCGAAGCTTTTAAAAGATTTTTGTTTGAGCTGATCTTTCAAGTTATTAACACCGGGTACCAGTATCTTAAGGTTGGGTAGGTATATCATTATCAAGTAGAAATATCTTATACTTGGTACTTTATTTATTATGCGTTAATGAAGGGTGTATCCACGATGTATCCAATGACGTGTCTCTTGAGTACTCAGGTCAAAAAGTCTTCTAAAGAAACTTTAGTGTTAACTTGTGAGTTTACGTCAAAAGCCTGGTTATCATAAAACAAACATTTGTGAACGATAAATGAGTCACCGTAGTGCAACAAACTTTGCTGTTTACTTAGCAGTACATACTGTTGTATGGTAATTTCATCACCACCGTCGCCACGCGAGCTAAAGATTGTACGAAACTATATAGGATTTTGTTAGAAATCTTACGTTAAAAAGCTTACGCTTTGCTAGATATAATTAATAGTCTTCTTGCAAAGTTAGATCAGCGTTAGTAAGTATCATTATAATCTTCGTCTCCTTCCATACAACGCTATTAACCTTTATCTTAGTAATGTGGTGACTTTCCAGCTCCCATATCATCTTTCGCATAATCCATCCATCGTATCTTTGACCTTCCCCTTCTCTAAAAGCCATCCACAATCGTATTCTCCTCCATAACTACATTAACTACATAGATTAAAACAATGGGCATCGAAAAAAAAATCTCCCGCTTCGATATTTTGATCTCTTGCAATTTCTCTCTAAGAGTTTTCCTTCCAAATGAACTGATGCTGTAATTGACAAGTTCAATTCATATAAATATAGACTCCATTGAAGTACCGGCCACCGATATAGGTCGTCTGCAGTACTTCCCGTCTAAATCTCGAAATAACTGCGAGATGCAAAATGACCACGTTGACTAAGCAATATGGAAGCAATATGGGCATTCACCTACATAGAGCACAGATTAACATTCATATCGCTTTGAATAAGGTGTCATGTCCCCCGAAACACCTTATAAAGAGTCGAATTTGATTGGCTTGCCTCAATACTTGCCACCATTTTGACATTGTTGAGGAAATATGATATTCTGCATAATAGCTTTGCTATTGACTGAGCAAATAGCAATGTAAGTAATGTGTTGGGTTTATAGATTTCATTGTACCATGGTAACGAAATACTAGGTAAACTGCAGAAGACTTTTTGAGATTATGAATATTAGAAATGATTGTAAAATTCAAGAATGCCTTTGTTTTTTTTTTCAAGAAAAAACAAAAGCTAATTGAACCGAAAACTAAGCATCAAAAATCACCAGAAAACCGTTTTGCCTGCCTGCCGAAAGGCTCCCTTCGGCATTATTTTTGCTGCACTGATGCACTACTTCCTGTAGCTATCACTTAACACGTTCAAGCAAGATTTCGTCTTATAATAACAATTGAAATGTTGAGATACATAAAACAGAATCATGTAACAACAATAAAAATATGGAACTACATGAAGTCGCGATGCGGTTTCCGCTATTATGGATGCTTTCACGCAAGCGCGGAGTTTTCGCGCGTTTTCACTGACCATAAACAACGCGTACAGCCACTGGCCAGAACAACTCTCTCTATTTAGTCGATTCTTGTTTTGATTAGCATTGTATAAATAATGCAAATCGATTAACAGATCATCTTATCTTGATACTGTGATGTGGTTAGGCATGATTTAATTAAATTTGTGCCTCGTAACTTTAACGACGTTGATCTATCTAGCTATTCGTAAATAATTTCATTAGCTTGGACTTTGCAATCTTTAGCGCCATCTAATTTTAAAATATTGACGTGTAAAAGTGCCATAAAAAGCTACTTACAGAAATAAAAAATTAATTTAATTTAATTTCTTAAAAGTGCAGTTTTCCTTAGTCGCCCCTCGCCAGTTTTGCTCCATTTTTTAAGACTAGAAAAGTTATTATTTTTTACTCCACCTCAACTACTTCTAAGCAGATTTGAGACTGTAAAAAGTTATATTTTCTTAGTTAAGTGATTGACCTATTTTTTCCCCTTTGTTCAAGAGCTCGCCAATTCTTTCCAACCCTCTCGATGTTAATGCTCATTTTTACGGTAATAATTATTAACTGCAAATTAATAATCAAGTTATAATAACATTTTGTGTAAGCAAAATCATTCAATTATATCCCATTCGAACAAAATACCTGCCTTTTTGTAACTGAACCGATTAAATCGCGTCCAGCAAAATTGCTTCATCCTGTCCTTAGTTTAGTACCTCATAAGACTCGAAGATAATTATATTGAGGAAGTGGTCCCGTTCTAATAGATATTCAGACTATCTAGTACTTACTAACTTCTGCAACGTGCTGAGAGACTCCTTTTCTCACTACAGCTTTCTTCTAGCCGCTCAGCCGTGAGCCGCTTCGGCGAGTCCGCAGTGTCGGTGGAAAACATCGCACTTGCTATGACCATGTTTTCACTATTACAATATTTTAATTATGGACTAAGAATAATTGGTAGTACTTACCTAATGGCAGTGAAATTTGGCTGTGTTTACGCAGAAAGACTCGATCTTTATGGATGGAAACGAGATTTTACCAAGCATGTTAATTAAATTGCAGTGCACTTGCGGTTTCGGTTACAGAGAGACCCCTTTCTTTTCCTATTAGTGCTCACAAACGTATCATCATTCCCTGGAAATAAGACCTGAACCTAGTGGTGAGAAACAGACGCTTGTGGTTTATGCAATTTAATATATAATTAACCACATAACTTTGTAATTACGGCAACATCTGCAATGATTTTCAGATTTACACACTTGGGGACTGGTCTCACAGCATTGGTGCTACGTAAACCGAAACGCTAACCGTACTTGGTGTGCCCAAAGATGAAAAGGTCCGGGCCACAAGTTTTTCAGTCTTTTTACGGGTTTTCTCGCATGTTTAGGATTTATAATCGAATATCAATCGTCATCGTTACTATTTCGCAAGTTTCACGATCACTGCAACTGCCAACTTGGATGCTTTGATGACGTTAATGAGCACTGGTAACCGGCGCAGTGACCATAACAACTCGTTTCCTTTCGATAGTTATTTTCCTGTACGCGTTTCTCAGCTTATAGAATGCAATAAAGTTGTCACTTACTTTCCTTTAATCATGACGTAAATATTCTAATACTCTAATTACCAGAAAATCGTAGGGTCTAGGGACTCAAAATGACCTAACTTGGTACTTACCAGTTCCATGTAAAGTTAAGGAAATTAATAATTGTTAAGCAAATTGACGTAGGGTGAATATTTTACATTACATTATTATTAGTAATAATTAATAAATTATACTTATTAGAATTAAACATTTTAATCCCGTAAACATTTAAAAACTACGAATAACATGTCTGAAAAAGTCTTAATTTAAATGTCCAGTAATTTGTTTTTAAAACAGAGTTATTAATACGTAGGTCTCTACCTTGTATAAATTCGACAGATTATCATAAAATTAAGGTTTATAAAACTATAATACACAGGCAGGTAAAATGCTTTTTGCAAAAAAAAAATACAAAGTAGCTATTCCTCAAATTCCCATCACGACGGTGATTCCACAAAAAAAAAACAATTCTTCTGACATCGGATCACGCGTACACTAAGTCGTGACGTAATAGGCGTATCGGCTGCTATGACGCGCGTAAAATTAAAAACAAAGCAGTTTTGGTTTAAAACCAACCACGAACCTTGATGTGAATTATATTGCCATGGTTTACACGACGACAATTTTATTAGTAAACTAGCTGCTGCCCGCGGCTTCGCCCGCGTGAGTGTCGGAAATTACCCCATAAATCCCCATGGGTTTTAAGTATAAATATTGAGTTTCGAGTTAATCGGACAGCGCGTTAAAATTCTTCCATACAAACACTGACACCCCCCAACCCCCCTTTAGGGTGTAATTTAGAAAAACAAAAACTACAAACTTTATAATTTATTTAGATAACTATTCGTGCGAAGTTTCATGTTTATTACCTCAAGGAATAAGATTTTTCCTACAAACTTTCATCCCTTATTTTACCCCCTTAGGGGTTGAATTTCGAAAAATCCTGATACACGTTATTCTTAATTTTTGGGTTTAAGTATAAATATTGAGTTTCGAGTTAATCGGACAGCGCGTTAAAATTCTTCCATACAAACTTTGACACACCCAACCCCCCTTTAGGGGGTAATTTAGAAAAACAACAAATTACAAACTTTTTCATTTATTTTGATAATTATTCGTGCGGAGTTTCATGTTTATTACCTCAAGGAATAAGATTTTTCATACAAACTTTCATCCCCTATTTGACCCCCTCAGGGGTTGAATTTCAAAAAATGCTTCCTTATTCCTTGCCTACATTATAAAGGGAACCTCTGTGCAAAATTTCAGCTTTCTAGGTCCAAGGGTTTGGGCTGGGCGTTGATGAGTCAGTCAGTCAGGACTTGTCTTTTTATTAATAGGTATAAATATAGATAGTAGGATAGGATACTTTTCCGGGATAAAAAGTACCCAGTGTGGTGCCCAGGATATTAAAGAATAATTATACCAAGTTTCATCGTAATCGAACCGGTAGTTTTTGCGTGATGCCTGAACAAACAGACAGACAGACAGACAGACAAAAATTTTTTTAATCAAATTTTTGGGTTCGGTGTCGGTCTAGTAACACCCCCTGCCATTTATTTTTTTGATATCTTCAATGTACAGAATTTTCACTTCTACAGATTTATTATAAGTATAGATATGAAATTTTATATTTTGCTAAAGGTTTGAAATAAAAGCACACCTGAGGTAATACTAGAGTTTATGTATATTAATGAGTTTGAGTTTAATTTGACCTAAAATATATTGTGTGTTGCCAACGATTGAGCCTGCACGCAGCCTCAGGCAGTGTAGATTTTAGCGATAATAAAAATTAGAAATTTTTGTAAAAAACCCACAAAATAAGAACATATCGCGCCAGTGTGTACGACGAGCCTTTAGTTGTTGTTTCCCGGCCAACATTCGCCGTGATATTTGAGCCAAATGCTTAGAACCCATAGTTATTGGTATAGCTTCTCAGCATTTAGCTCTAAGACAACAACGAGCTATTGATGGTCGGACCCATTCAGAAACTGACTGAAAGGCGCCATACGCAGGCGTTCCAATAGTCGCAATACGGTCCGTGAGTTAAAGTAGAAATAGTGGACGTAGGCTCTTGGATTTATACGTACAGTCCTCAATATCGTGGCAATACCTACTCTTGAAAAAAGTGATGGCTGCGAATCTTAGCAGTGTCGTATACCGACTGAAAATGTAGCGAGTGTGAAAGAATCTCGCTCTACGTAGTGAACATGTCCATGTATATGGCGCTGTGTAGCTTAGGTATTGGCTGCGGAGGATAAACTGGTCCCCTGCGCAAGCTGGAGCGGTTGCAATGTTCAGAGTTATTTATTTCTAAACCCTTTGAAGTTAGTAGGTTCTCAAACATTTAATTCTGTTCACATAAACTGCCAACTGTTGGCAGTAATCCGTGATCCCAATATTTTTCCACTCATTGGTGCCGATTTCCTTGTTCACAAACTAATAAACTAAATTTAAGTTCAGTGCATCTTTTTCTTTGTATTTCATTAAGAAGAGGACAGAAGATAGATTTTAGTTTAGTCCTGTCAAATTAATCAGCGCCTGTCACTACTCTGTACCTACTTACAAGATTAGAAACTTGTCGAACTTGTCAGAAACGTCATTAAAAACTTGCCTTATAAAATTACGTCAATTTACGTCAAGCGGTGATTAATTTCCTATTGACAGCGACGCGGACGAATTCTTTGATGCCCTACGATTCTTTCCCCTCCCATTTTTTACATGTACAATATTATTAAATATTCTTTTGAATTAGATAAACAGATGATCATGCTTAAAATACGAATTATCAAAATGTGGTACCTGGAACTCTAATACATGCTCAAAATACGGACTTAATGCGTCGCTGAACCGCGCTCCCGACACAGGTGTACCAACCTTACATTACCCAAACCAATCACACGGCTGTTTCCACTACTAAGCGAGCAAACTTCATCTCACTTTCGGCCAATCACGTATCGTTTCTGCGCACACCGCGCACTCCCCGCACCCTGCCACCACCACTGACTGACTGCGCTACGCCATCCATCTTGTTTTTAGAACATCACGTTTCACGTGTGCGATGTTTATAAAAATACAATAATCATGGCTATGTTAGCAGCACCCCGACGTAAACAGAAAGTGATTAATTTACGGGCTAAAAATAATGCGTGGAGCGATGATTCGACGAAGTTCGGCCAGCGAATGTTGGAAAAAATGGGATGGAGTGAAGGAAAGGGGTTAGGTGCTAAAGAAAATGGAATTGTGGAACATGTTGTGGCTAGATACAAGAACGATGACAGAGGATTGGGTTTTGAGGATAGGAACGACCAGTGGACAAAACATGAAGACGACTTCAATTCTTTATTGGCTAATTTATCAAACGGTGAGTACATACCAACGATCTTTGGTACATACTGCAAATCCGCAGTTCATAATTTTACGAGAGGAGTTTCAGTGATAAAAATGCCATGTGTGAGATAAAAACACTTATTGTGACCTCTAAAATCATTGTTATTAGCTAAACATCTGTTGCTAATAAATTACACAAGTAGATAATGTAACTATTACATTTTTCCTCGGACATAACAGTGTCCTTTTGAATAAGAGCCTAATTTCCTAGTGTTGAATTCTGTCATTTTAATTTCAGGTGATAATAATGATGAAAAACTACATAGCGGTGTATCTCTAGAAGTGAAGTCCAAGAAAAGTAAAGCAAGAGTGCATTACCATAAGTATACACGTGGAAAAGACTTAACTCGCTACAGTGAAAAGGACTTGGCCAATATTTTTGGGAAGAAAAGCTTGAAAAATGAAGAAAACCTAAAAGTTGAAGGGCAACATGAAGCTGCAGAAAATACTGTCATCACAACTACAGAAAAAGTTTTCACAGAGAAAGGCAGTATGGAGGATTATTTCAAAAGCAAATTGGCAGCTATAAAATCTAAAAACAAATTAAATATAACCAGTAATGATACAAGTTACGATGATAGAGCTGACTATTCATTCCAAGGGTTCTCTGGCGCAAATAATGATGAAAAGGAGGAAGAAAGTAACCAAGGATTTGGTTTCCAGTCGTTTTCTTTAAATAATAAAGCAGATAATGATAAAGTTGAAAATGAAAAGACAGTACCTGAATGTGAAGAGGTTACAGTTGAGAGTAAAAAGAAAAGTAAGAAAAAGAAGAAACAAAAACTTTTAGATGAAGAACAGATTACACAAGAAATTTTAGATAATTCAGAGTATGTTGATTCTCAAATAGATGAACCAGAAAAAACTAAGAAATCAAAAAAGGAGAAGAAGAAGAAGAGCTTTGAAGAATCCGCTGAGGAACCAGTAGAAATTAAAAAAAACAAAAAGAAAAAAGATGTTGAAACAATTGAAGAGCATGTTGCAGAAGATTATGTGCCTAAGAAAAAGAAAAAAAGGAAAAACAAGGATATTGTTGAATAAATATTATATTTTTTTATTGTATTACACTGTTTTTCTTTGTAATTCATTATTTTCTACTCCAAATTCATTTTTTGTCTTGTTCACATGCTTAAGGAAAGTGTGTTAATAATCTACTTTTCAGTGCAGTTATTGAAACTGTACTTAAATTCTCAAGTTCAATCATTGAAAAAAAATCATCACTAAATAAAACGTGAATCTGTAATGTGTTCCATGATAGTTTATGTAATATTTAATTATAATTTGTTAAATTATAATTAAAATGCTTGCTAAAATAATAAAATCGACCAAATTCTAAAGTATAATTTAGTCGACTATTGAAACGAGTTATCGATTCCGTGAGCCTTAGAGATGGCGCGCGGAACGCAACGCCACTGCGCGAGTCCGCGCATTGAGTCACGTCTCTAAACTGTCAACGTCAGTCGTCAAATTGTCGGGGCGTATGTTTGATGGGGAAGCACGTGTTTGTAAAATGTTGACTAAATCGTGAATTAAAGCGTAATAACTCAATAAAATAAAGCTTAGTTGAATGAATTCAAAACTTTTTTAATGATGGTCGTTCATGAAGATAGCGAGACGCCCGTGGAAGTTGCCATCATTCGAAAACCGCTTTTGGAGCAAAAGTCGTATGTTATTGTGAAAAATCATGTCCGAGAACTTATTAAAACAGATGAAAGCACATCTCCCGTTATTGCTAGCAAGGAAAAATCACCACAGCCTTTGAAAAATGATCGAAGAAAGAAATCCAAATCGGAAAAAAAACCTAAAAAGACTGCTCAAATACCAGTGACCTCGGAAGAATGCGACGACGAAACAAACATTGCGAAAGAAATAGATAAAAATGACTTAGAAGAGCTGAGAACTGTTTACAATAATTGCAAAGAGGTTATGACAAAGATTGAGATGAAGTATGGCCATTTATTGGACTTAGATAGTGAAGCTGGACCCAGTTCGTGCAAAAAACGAAAATTATATACAGAAGAATCAACAGATAACGAGTGTGACTGTAAATTGAACACAAAGATAGTATTTGATGATGATGGCATGCAGTCAACAGTTGAAACAGTCCCGGAAAAGCATATATGTGTAAAAAAGACAAATAAAAGTTACAGTGAGATGCAAACAAGGAGTAAAACTATTGCAATCGAGTATACAGAAAACGAAATTGCCCTACCCGACAATTTACCAGAACTCGCCTGTCTACTACAGGATCCAGATATAGAAATAACTCACCGTAACCAGATTGTAGAGAAAATGAGAATGATCAAACAGGAATATGTAAATGATATAAGATTTAATAAACATTCTATTATAGAGAAGTTGAAGGCAAACCCTGACGAGGTATTGGGATTTAAAGGGACTAATTTGTCCACAATTCCTGGATATTCATGATACTAGGATGTAACTGGATACTATAATGTATTCTAGTAGTTTAACAAGGTGTTTTTTATATACTTAATAATATTATGTTATTGAATAAATAATAATATTATGAATTTTCTGTATTTGGCCTTTTTTGTTTTATCCTTAAATTAAGTAATTAACTTCAATTTGTTTAACCCAAATGCCTACAAAGTAATTAGGTGTACTATTTTTTTTTATCACAGTAAATGTCCATTTGAATTGCAAGTCAATTCATATAGTACTTGTAAGTTATACTATGTTCATTTTTTTGTTTTTTTTGTGTTGGACTGACCTGAAAAAATAGATTTGATTAAATAAATCACTTGTGTTTTACTGAAAGTTAAATGACTCCTTTTACTTTTCAAATCTTTTGTAAAATGACAATACTTCTGTCTGACTAATAACTAAAAAAAAAAAACTTAGACAAGGTGAATAACAGTTGCAGTATTATTATAAATATTCGCATACCTATCAGGTTTTCTGATTTTTTTTATAGGGTTGACTGTATCATCACTGCTCACCAGTGATGATACAGTCAACCCACATTTTGTTATACCTATGTAAAAGATATCCAAATGATTTACACATTTTTACAAAAAATCCAACTAAAAAATGCATGTGCTAGAATCAATATTCACGAAAACGAAACTCGAACCTAGCTCTTTATGTTCGCCTGCCGCTACATCAACCACAAAATCGGTTTCCTAGGATCACTTTCTTACCACACATATTACCTACCTACATAATCTACAATTTTTTTTAAATCCAATCCATAATCGTCATTCCAAATACAAAATGACCAAATAACATATTCTTTTTTCGAACAGACAGAATACCAACACCCATATTTGGTTATCTAAAATACATTTATCAGCTTTTATAGCAAATGTCTATACTTGATATTCAATAACACATTGTCGATAGGCGCTGCGACGCATCATAATGACGGTATTAATATCAATTCTAGGATACAGAATGCATTGCCAAGCAATTTTGAACCCTACGCCGCTGTTTCAAAGGCTAAACAAACTGAAAAGCCCCAGATAATGTTACCAATCCGGTGTGGATAGAATGTCCATTGTTTCTGCGCTAAAACAAAAGTACAACAGCTGATGGGAAAATCGTTCTTCATACGATGATGAACCTTAATACGTTGAAATAAGGGTGTCATCATTTTGTTGACTCGTGTGACATTCTGTTGTTTTTGAAGCTTTGGTATACGAATCGCTGGGTGAATAATGATGTGGCCGCATACCTACACTTTACTGTGAACTCGACAGCTTTGTGAAATACAAAGTGTAACTGGAATTCAATTTGAGACCTGTCGGTGTGGAATCGCGAATGTCGTTATTCGAGGAGGCAGACTGGAATAAAGACTAGAACTGCCTTGGGTCTGAACTGCATTAAACTGGGCAAGGGTCAATAACCCTCTGGATTACTAAGCCGTTTATGCAATCACCAATGATTACTTAGCTAAGTACGTACCTACTTATTGAATTATATCCAAAATGTCGGTCCCCCAACTGCAAAATGCTAAGTTTCTCAAGGTCTTTTTCTCCTTTTTTTCTGGTCCTCTTAAGCCAGTGTTGGAGTTACATCCTTCCTCATCCTGAAATCTTTAGGTCCATCTCCCAACATTTGATCAAGTTGCGGGATTCCTTCTTATGGTCACCTGCAGTCTTTTGCTGTTTAGACTTATTTTTGTTTATTCTGTAAGTATTCGCACTTATTTTATAGTTCTGCTATAAGCGTTACTCCTACCGTTAAATCAAACGATGTCAACAATAAATTAAGCTTTCTTCAACTAAGAGGAAAAGTGCGAGCGATGCGTACAAATGTTTTAATTAAAAGTACCGATAAGTGGCTTACTATGCGCATGCGGTGGCAGTTGAATAGCAAAGGCTTTCCCCGGACTTGTCCCAGTTTGGAAGGCCATGTCAGCTCATCAGCTGTTAGATCCGGCAATTTCGGAAGGTCTACTTTTGTAGTGCTACAATATTTTGTAAATTAATTATCAAGACCCGGAAAAGATACTTTAAATAGACTGCTGGACACGGAAGTTTGGGTATTTCCAAGATGATTCCCTTGACCTTCTGTAGAAAATCCGAAGAAATCGAGCGTTACTAAAATCGAATACCACTTTGTAGTACTTAGTTTTTAATGAGGACTTGAGAAACCTTGTTATTGTCCAAGTTAAGCTCTCAAATAGGTACTTAAACTACCTGCAAAACCTACGCTCTATGTTTAAGAGCCAGCTACTTGTCATGTTGGTCAATACTTTCTTCGACGCTCTATCTTGGGCCACGCCACTGGGCACTAACTAAACTAACTTACAAGTAAACAAAACCTCAATTTGCATAGCAGTACTTACATAGCGTTCAACTTAACTGGTGTTTAACCAGCCGCGTTAGGAAAACGTGCTAGTTACAGATAATAAACTCGCGTTGGGTTCATTTTAATTCTTGACTGTAAAGTATTTAGTGCCTTCGGAGTTTGGGAAGGCTGTTCGCATTCGTAATCTCATATGGCGTGAGACGGGCGTCACCGGTGGACGCCTATACAACCTTCGGCGTGACATTTGTGAATTCTAAATTCAAAAAGCTCTGTGCCATTGTATTAAAAAATAAACTTTTTATTTTTAAATTCCCCGTGTCCTCTTTTGTTTTTTTTTGTTACTAAAATAGTGTTGTGGACTACGTGAATTATTTTTATATAATGTGGTAATGAAATTGAGGCTGTTGTTCCAAAGTTTAGTGACTTATGAGTGAGTTCGGTGACATCAATCTAAATAATTTCAACATGAAATTGGATAACTTTGGATTTGAAAAGTTACAGGTAAACCCACCTACTTATGAGATAACTTTATTATTTTCGTAATTTTCATCACGTACTTTCTAATCAGTTTAATACAGCACAATAAAATTTCAGGCTCTATTGAATGGCAGATTCCTTGTGATTGAAGCCATCAGTTTACTTTGTTTGATAACTCGGTTTGATACGGCTATTCGCTAAGTAGGTAGGTATTAACAACACATCAATGGCTTCATTCAATCTTGAATTATTTTTTATGTACATAATATATGTGTAACAAAGAGAGTAAGCGCGGGCGGGCTTATTATTATTTTTGAAAGTTTCTGCTCACCTATAATAACCAATAGGTTCAAAAAATTACAACGTGTACATGTCATTGCAAGGTATGTACCTATCAACATAGATAATATAGTACCTAAGTACTAAGTTACTAACTTACCTAACTGTATTTAGTATCTAGTCAGAAATACAGTTAACTTAACATCCACATTTCCTAGGAAGTCCATAATTATTATACAGTTCTGTGTGTTATGTTAAACAGTTCAAGTGACTCATAACTTGGATCCTGTCAGTCATAAACATAATATGACAGTTCATCAGGTCACCACTACAAACATATTTTTATTTTTGGTGGTGGTGGTGGTGGTGTGTTGGTTTTTGTCTCTGACTGTGAAAATTGAGACTATGTTGTACCTACACCTATGTATTCACAATTTCCACTCCGTAAAAACAAATTTTAATGTCAGTGGTAACAGTAAATAAATTAGTCTAATTTAATTAGTTCAATACTAAAACATCAGTTCCATTATTTGCACGATAATAACGTGTTAGGGAAATTAATTGTTAAGCAAATTGGCTCCCTACGTCAATTTGCCCTGTAACAGCCATTTCATACAGATGCGAAAGAATGACAGTTGTGATTTTAAAATAAAATACAGACAATTTAAGTTGGTAGTCAATTAATTTCGTTGACTGCCATAGGTACCCATTATTCAAATCATATGCGTTACATAGAGTCGTAAATGCTTGTGCAATGAGTGTCAACTGCATGGCTAATCGTCATTATATACGATGTGAATGAATTATTTAGCATACCTATTTAGTAACGTAACATGAGGGAAAGTCGTCAACTCATGAT
Source organism: Eupsilia transversa (assembly GCA_914767815.1). Lineage (NCBI taxonomy): Eukaryota > Metazoa > Arthropoda > Insecta > Lepidoptera > Noctuidae > Eupsilia > Eupsilia transversa. The sequence goes on along the minus strand of OU611893.1, from coordinate 4,326,583 downwards.
TATGAGAGCATGAGATTGTAGGTACATACTGGTTAACAGTAGCACTTGGTACTAATAAAGTACCTAATGTAGCAGTTTGGTCTTCATAATATGGTACCTTCGCCATTCTCGCATGTAGTAAATGCTCAGAGATTGATTCAGCCTTTTTAGATGCCATACTTATACTTAGGTACCTTCCTACTTTCTGTGAATCGTAGACACCACGCCACCAACTTTCGATGATGGAAAACATCGTAGGGAAATCTTTAACTTGGACTTAATGGCCTGAAATTATTTGGGACACAATTTATTTATTTATTTGCACAATGTAACAGATTTAAATAGGCCCTACACACACTAAGGTCCTTCGTTCCTCCCTTGTATGGAAAAAACCATGTCTTCATATTATAAATTGTTGTTCCAAAAGCTCTGTACTAAATTTGCCTTTGACGCAACGAAACCGCACCTTTTGGTGAAAAAACACTTCCTCTCTCCTTAATTATCAACATTGCACATAGTTCCTTGCTTTTGTTTCATGTTTCTATGTTATGTATGTATTTATTTATATATATATATATTATATTTATACAGATAACTATTTTTATGTTTTATGTATGTATGTATTTATTGTATATGTAAATGGTACACCACTGACTACCTGCAGTATTGTCTCTCCTTCTCCCTTGAATCCATCCAAAGGTTGTCTGTAAAAGATCGCTTTTAGCGATAAGACCGCCCATTGTGTCACCCTATGTAAAATGTCCAAATATATGTCTGTAATTTTTTGGTGTACATAATAAAGAGTATTCTATTCTATTCTATTCTATTCTATTCTTACTGACCATAGTCTTGTTCCACCTGTAGTAATAATTGCTTATATTTCTGCTCACCCCTCACTAAAAGGTCGTAGACCATTAGCGAAATGCTTGTAGTAAATACGAGTATTACATCCTAGGGTTATAAAGGGCGCGAAATGTATCAGCGACTGCTAAAGCAGCTAAGTTCTTAGCTAATAATTTAGCGCGTTTAGGAGTTCCGGCTAAGCTGTGACTCATGGCTCATGAGGCGTCGGTATCTAGCCTTCGTTTTTTAACAAATTAATGTCGCTATTCATGTGTTTATTCGCTTTGTTGATGACATTAGGTATCATAAAATTAAAGTCAAAGGTGATTTCGTAGTTAATGCTTCAACAGGTGCTGGGAATGACTAATGATTGTGCATATTACCCAGTAAAAGAAATATGAACTTTTATTAACCTATCTACTGAGACAGTGTATGAATCTTTATAGGTAATTATTTACTTCGTGGTAGTAAAAAAGAGTTAAAAAATCCTTTAATCCTTTACTGTATCTACATTTCGAAAATTAATATCTCTCGTTAGATTGTTTCTTACAGCTTCTTATTGAGGTATTTTTCTATGCTTGCACAAAGTGGGTCAAATGTGGGTTTTTGTATCTACACTTAAAAAATCCATGTTTCTTGACCAAAGACATCCTCCCACGTTGAACATCTCCACGTAATAAGCATTCTTCCGTTTTACGTAATTATTTTGATTTAAGCTTGTCTTCCATCTCCGGGAATCAAGTCTCTCATCACATATTCACAAAATGCCCTATTGTTTGGAAACAAATTCATGATATCTAAGACTTGGTATTTGCGGAACGCCCCTACTCAAGTTGCAGTTGAAATTCGATCCACTCTATAAATATTCCGCACTATTAAATATATCAGATGTTAATGTATTGTTAGTACTTATGGCTTGACTTTATGTGTTTTCTATTGCATAATACCTACCTACCTGTTTAGTTTTGCGTAGGTGCAACATACCTACCAGTCTTAACATACTTTGACCTAAAGTTGCCCAATGTGGCTCATTGTGTTAAAAAGCTTGTTTACATAATGTTGAAGAGGCTTTGGTGTTATTGAGAAATCTTCATCAGTTTTAATATTTTGTCGAGCATCTATGTAGTTTTCTTCAATTAGGGTAATTTGATTAGAGGTATAAGCATAACTCATTATTTGATCAGTTGTTCATTAAGTTAAAATAGAGCACACACAACCGTCGTGGTTTTAATTCAACAGCTTTGCGAATGGCTAATCTAAAAACCTACTCTCTGTCAAAACGGTCATTAGGTATGCCTAAGGACTGTTTTGACAGAGAATGGGTTTTTACATAATTATTGATCATTCAAACAAGAATAACAAAATTTTATTCCATTGATGTAATGAAGGTATATAGAAACTTTGTTTTTGTAATTTATAATTTGATTAATAGTTTTGATTCTAAACTGTAACTCCTCTAGAGCACGAAGCTTATCTTTTATCCAACATTATTCTTCATCTAAGCATACTTCTCCGTAGTAGCCTATGAATATGTCCAAAAGCCTTCCTAAATCTTCAATCAGTAATGGCTGATTCCTATAATTTACAGAATCGTTATTGGTTGTAATTAAGACTCTTGTCTCTTTACTAATAATGAAGCAAACACCTCATAGCTTTGCATAGTAGATGGAATGGAAGTAGCTATCACAGGGAAAATTAGCTTACGAATCTATTTATAACAAACATAACATCACGCCTTGTTTCCCCGAAGGGTTGGGCAGAGGTGTACCTATAGTACACCCACATTTCGCCAGTTATGTTTAAGTCCCATGTAATACGGGGCGAGCCTATTGCCATCGATCATATCCAGACTCCGGGTTGCTACTGAGAAATTCCAGATAGAAAATCCCAATAACACTGCCCGAACTATTCCTATTCCTTTCTATTTTCATGTCCAGTTTAATAATATTTTATAACTGTCCCGCAGAGATTTTATTGCGGTAAACCATAGTGTGGAGTTTCTTGCCCATTCTTCTCCATACGAACTACATTTTGGAAAGCGGAACTAGAATCAATTAATTTTCTTGTTGTCATGTGAAGAGTCGACCAACCGCTTGGCGATGTCTTGGAAAACCAAGTCAGCATCAGCATTGCCATACAACGTGGCTGTTGTTTTTATAGAGTCGTGCCATCTTTATAGTTTCTTTCCTTGTTGTGACTTATCTGTTATAGAAATCAATCTATTGATTTACCTTATTAATAAAATAATGTATAATTTTATATTTACGTTCTTTATCAGATTATGACCGGTTGCCTATATTCTTAAATACCAAGTCTTTATTTTATCAGTACCTTCTGAACCTGTTATTTAATTTGTTCTGGCTGGACCCGACTCCATGGGCGAGTCATGTGTTGTTTTGAGTTTGAAGATGTCGCGACTTGTCGAAAGCTCTACCTGTATTCGATGTTCCGCAGACCCTTCAATATGTTTTATGTCCTTGACTCCTTGTGACGAGTATCGACATGTTGCAGTTTAACACGGTACGCTGCTGTTGTTGTTGATCTAAAGATAGCCTTCACATCCGGCCAACTTAGATCAAACAAAAAACAATGGGTAATGTTCTAAGTATGTACCACTACAAGCACCTTCTGGGCTACCTAAAAGCAGTTGAAGGTATACAGATATAGTTCTATTCAAAATTAATGGCGGCTCGGAAGTTAGCTACTTGCTGCACAGTATCCCACCCCTCACCCCCGCTGACACATGAAATTATTACTGCGCAGCCGCGGCTCGGCTCATGTTCCGAGCCGCCAATCGAACTGTACAAAACTCCTTTAAAACTTAACCCTTCTACACTAGTTATGTGGTTATACCCTATCCGATGGTATAACAAAGTAAAAGATCAATATGGACTCTGCCGAGCACAGTGAAATTACGAGAGAGGAAGAGGGCTTAGTAGCAATTCAAGCAATTCAATATTAACATAAATGATTAGATGAAGATTATTATTTTGATTATTAAATGAGAGCGGTCATAGCCAAAAGCTTTCAATTCTTAAAATTTAATTTGGGCATCTATTCTCAGCATTATTACCAACTTTTATGGACCATTGTATAGGAATTGGATAATCACCGTTGAAGCGTATCTAACGTGGGCTAACAGAATGCATAACATTAATACAACGTAGTCTTTTTGTCTAAAAACATGCGTAACTTTGACAGACTTGCGTAGGAAGCAAGGTTGTGTTGCCACCAATAGAATAATGAACTTCTTTTATGCACGCAAAACGAATATTAATGACTTCAATGTACCTACGTTTCATTTATGTTATAAATATAAGGCTGGTACTGAAGCAACGACAGAAGTTTCACTCCCTTGATATAGAATAGAATAGAATAGAAATAAAAATTATATAAAGTTAAAAAAAAAGCTACCGATATAAAGCTTTCGCAGCGTTTAGCGCATGTTAACCATACGCAGTCTACTTATAAATAACGAGGTAAAGTTGTTTGTAAGGGCAATCTCTGAAAGTACAGATCCGAACACAAAACATCTCCCACTAATAGAAAGCTACTCTATTTCCGAGTACCAAAGGATATTTTCTATATTAAAAGACGCAGACTAAATCGCGGTAAGAAGCTATAGTATCAGATAAAACCGAAATTACCGTACCATTTTATTAACCATTCGATATTATGAACGTTCGAGTATTTAGGCGTTCGATTTATAGTGGTCGATGAATTGATGTTCGATTATTTGGCATTCGATTTGGCATAGTAGACCCTGGGTACATGATATTTCTACATTTTCTACCATTTTTCCACTTTGACAGCACACTATTAGGAGAAAATCTTAAAGAACCTGCAAAAAGAAAGGCAATGTCTATATGCTAGAGAAGTCTTTTTCTCAACTATGTTGGGGTTGGCTTCCAGTCTAACCAGATGCAGCTGAATACCAGTATCTATTTTACATGAAGCGACTGTCTATTTGACCTCCACAACCCAGTAACTGGGTAATACAAATTACAATACCTCTTGGACTCTTGGTAAGACTGGTTGATCGACTCAAAGATCCACGAATGACAGCCGGGACCAACGGCTTAACGTGCTTTCCGAGGCACGAAGCTCGATTTGTAAACCAACCCCGGCAAGCGTAGCTTAACCTGTTGGATCGTCCCGTGCAGCTGTTATTACTTAGCTACGAGATCCTCCCATTCCCAGAGTTTCCATCCTGCCTGTGAATGTAAATATTATAAGAATTCCGGTGGATTTACTGATACATCTTATTTAACGACATAATGGTCTTCAGTTATCTCAAATCTGCAGTCACGGCTCCCATCTGATTCGGTATAACTGTTGCGTAGACTCAACATTGCAAGAATACACTAATTATTGTGCGTTATAGATGAGTATCTGTGGCATGGTTCATGATTTCATGATGAAATTGTATTTACATAACCTGCATAAACGTCCCCATTTCGAGATATTTCTGTTTATTTTGCACGCAGAGGTTTTTTTTTAATATAATGACTGTAGTCTTCGATAATCTTGTTTTCATTAACATCATCAGCCAAAACACCGGTACTGCTGAACCCTCCCAAGCATGAAATACACGTCCATTTGCAGTCTATTTCAAAATCAGTACCTAAAAGAAGAACAAACATCGTATATTATTATCGAATGATTAAGAAAGGGAACCCTGCGCGTGAGTGAACTCAAATCCAACGCAATTCTCGTAGCTTATCAAGGAGTGGCAACCTCTCCTGACGGCGTGGGAATCACGGATTGATGTTTATGGTCAACGACTGCTTCTCGGAATAGGTCGCTGCATGGCGCTTAATGACTGTAAACTTTATTCCCTTTAACGCTAAGTAAATAGTCGGATCCCTTCTTTATAGATGGTTAAAGTGAATTGTTGGAATTACTCTTTGTTTCTAACGTTAATTTAGTTTCTTCATACCATCTATATTCATCGTTTTTAGAGATACCACAGATGTTGTTAGAACACAACACTTGTCCAGAAAAGGATGTTGCTTACTTGATCTCCGTCGCCCTTCATTTATTTTACTTCTTAGTTGTGGATTAATGCTTAAAAAATTATCTAAAAAAATGAAAATTATCTAAAAATCATTCAACAAAGGTGAACTGGCTTTGCAAGCCAAACTTTCTGCGAACTTCTGAGTCATAGATTCTTTTTGAGGGACAAGATCTTGCAACGTTATGCAAATGCAATAGGCTAATTGTACGTGCACATTACACTAACTACCTAGTAGTTACGCCACGTTTATTGGCTCTCCATCATCCTTTACAAATGTTTACTGATACTGTCGTTTACGCTGTTTGCCAAGTAAGAGGAACTGGCTTGCATATTGATGAAAACAGTAGCAATTGTGTTTGTAAACCGGCAGATTGATAACTCGTCAACAATGAACATTGTTGTCAAAACGTTGATTGAACAAAAGCTTTTTGAATTCCGTTATCGAAGGGAAAATTGCAATTCTTTGTTCGTTGCAGCGAGTTCGGTTTTAATTGAGATGTTTCATGCCAGCTTTAATAGGGAGAAATGGGGACAGTGTTATTAGAGATAAGAGCTCGTGTTCGTTTTACTTAAGTACCTTGAGAGTTATAAATGCTAAAGACGGGGTTCGTGACTGATACTGGTCATTTGTAGTACCTAATAAAGCTTTTGGACTTGCAATTTAGTAAATAATAAACGACCATCTGCAACAGGATTGGCCTATGAAATAACTAGATTACAGAATGGAAGAAATTATTGAGAATACCAAAATTCTGTTCCTCAGTTAATGATCTTAGAGGAAAATAAAAATAAATTAATGAATAATTATGTTGATTTGATTGAGATTATGTTAGGAATTCGGTTCTCACGCCAAATCGTAAGGATATCTTTCAAAGAAACCAATAAGTTTAACATATTTATAAAAATCTTGCTGTGTTATCTTCGAGATTGACTATTATTTTTAAACTTCCATTAATTAAACATACCATACCAGAAAAAATGTGATTGTGTATGCAAGTCAGTAGGTTTGTGATAAGCTCGGACATTTCAAGGCTGCTGTGTCCATAAAGTTATGTATAAGTTACATTATATAGTATAAGCGTATGCGCAAAGCTTGTACATAAACGGCAATCAAGGATCAGGCTTGGCGTATGAATATAATCTTTTATATATCTTAGATATTTGAATTCTTTGCGAGGCCAGGGACGATAAGACTTAAATCAACTTTCCAAGCGGATCTTGGTATCAAAATTATCATGTTGTTTGCATCTTCTAAAAACTGTTATGACTTATTACAATTGAGTTGAGATACATTGAAACAGATCTCAATGTAAGCTAGATACTGGATCATAACCAATTTAAAAGAAATATGTATGTAGAGTCGCAACAATGCACATTAGCATAAAGCCTCGTGCGGACTGGCGCGACTCTATCAATACAATTTCTAAGAAAACTTATCTGTAGATCAATTACCGGTGAAGAGTCGCGCCGTCGCGTGGCGCCAGTCTGCATGAGGCTCTAAGAAATGATAATTTAACTTTTCAAGATAGGTACTTCACTTCAAATCACGGACGATTTCTCACTGCTGCATTATTCTTGAGATACTAAGCTCAATATTAAAGCAGAATACGAAGAGTATTTTCTAATTTGGGCAGTTGAAAAAAATGTCAATGCTTTTTGAAAAATCTTCGGGATATTTACCTTTTTTTTTACCAATGTCAGTCACATAGTGAGCTGTAGCGGCTTACTATGTGAGTTACAAAAACTATGTTCGTTTAAATATGCCTTTACTCAACACAATAATTACTCCACCTCGCTTTACCGTGACTACTCAGTAGTTTATGTTCTTTACTTCGTCATCCATCTTAGTGTAGCAGGTTAAGGATAACAGCCTTCATTAATCTTGCTAGTCATAAACCTCGGCTTGCCTTGTAATCTAGTACATCGTTGTTCTAGTATTGATTTATCACGACCTTTTCTCATAAGGTGTGAGCAGTATTAACCGATTTAGCTTGAAAGGTTTTAAGTATTAGAATGTGCCGATTCCCTTGGGCACAAACTAAACTAAATTTAAGTTCAGTCTTTTTCTTTCTATTTCATTAAGAAAAGGACAGAAGATAGATTTTAGTTTAGTCGTAAGGCGTAAGGCCCAAGTGTTAACGGGGGCCGTTAACACTTGGGCCACACTGTGTGCTATGTTTTCTAATCTGTGCTGTTGCTATCGATTCTGAAAATGTATACTTCTCCATTTATGACTCCATCAGTTGATAGCAGTAGCCTGTTCATTTTGAATACCACTTTCGGATAGGTTAGTTCCATTGGACGTTTGATTTGACCTATTCCTATGTTTCACAAGACCACCTTAACTTTAGGATTTACTTTTTCTCAAAAACCTTTGTGACATTATCCACATGCCTAAACATAATATTTACCTTACAGACAGCTGAACGCAGCGCAGGGTGGGAGACTCACCGAGTCCGTCTCAACCGAGTGCCGGGCTACGGTTTCGGTATCGCGGTTTCCGGAGGCAGAGACAACCCTCACTTCGCTAGCGGCGACCCGTCCATTGCAGTATCTGATGTGTTAAGAGGAGGACCGGCTGAAGATAAGTTGCAGTGAGTATTGTTTTCTGGTTATATAGTTAGTCCTTTATGGCTGAGATTGATCACTGTCTTTTTCTTGGTATTTTATAACTTAGGATACGATATAAAACCATTATCGATCTTCAATAACCTACTCAATTTGCGAGTGTGGTTTTCTATAGGGATTTGAAAGGCATGGCGTTCATTGGACTGGCGTGACTTTTTAAACATTCGTACTTACTATTTTATTATATATTTATTTTTACGCTACTGCTGAGGATGTGGTGTTGGGTTTGATTGGGTCGGGCGAGTTTTATTGGGTTTTTCTATCTGGAATTTCTCAGTAGCAGCCCAGAGACTGGATTTGTGCCCGGTTGATGGCAATAGGCTCGCATGGGATTTAAATATAAATGGCGAAATGTTGGTGTACTATATGTACACCTCTGCCCTACCCTTCGGGGGAACAAGGCGTCGTGTTATGTTATATTAATTTTTAATATTTTCTACTGTTTTCTAATTACTATTTTGTTCTATCTTTCCAGAGTTAACGACAGAATAGTATCAGTGAACGGTGTGCCTCTAGAAAATGTGGAATACGCGCGAGCAGTGCAAGTGCTGCGCGACAGTGGCGCCACCGTGTCGCTGGTGGTGCGGCGACGTGCGCCCGCGCCGCCTCCCACCGCACCTACTACCATCAAACTGTCACTTACTAGGAATGGGAAGAAAGAAGGTTGGAAAATAAAATAATTACCTCCATAAGTGGAGCGATTACTATTAACTCTTATATTTGATGGCCCACTTCATGATAAGCCTGCAATACCAGAGGTTTTGAAGATGTGTTGCCAACCCAAACGCAAACTTTAAATGTCTTATATACCTGCAAACACAGCAACACTGCTTTATGATAGAATTACTCGTAGGTATAGTGGAAGAATTTCCCCGAGCGAGCTACTTTAGAAATAGCTCTAAGACTACAACCATTCGGCCGCTATTACGACAGTTATTTTAGTTTTTAATGTTAAAATCTCTTTGACTTTGAGAAGCTAAATCTTTACCTAACCCTTTTCTCTTCCAGATTTCGGATTAGTATTAGGATGCAAGCTATACGTCAAAGAACTAACCTTGCGAGCTAGAGAACAGCTGAACCAAGGCGGCCAGGGCCTCTGCGAAGGGGACATGGTGACGAGGATCAACAACACCCCAGTGACTGATGCCATGACCCTGAAGGAAGCCAGGAAACTCATAGAGTCTTGTAAGGACCGACTGAATCTGGTGGTGACGAGGGAACTGATCAGGGAAGAGACGGTCACGAATGGGAATTATCAGAATAATTATAATAGTCTTGGTAAGTGAATGCTTCTTTTTAGTCTTTCTTTAATTTCATGTTATTCTGGATATAGGACTTCTCATATTTACTGTACATTATTCACCAAGGGAATAAAGCAGTGACTTTGTCACGAATCCCGAGCGTAAAGAAGGATTCTAGTGCTCCCGAGTGCAGCTTTTTATTTTGAAGCTTCTTTTTACGAATTTTATTTGGGAGTGAAATATTATTTATTGATTGAATCCCGCGCTACCTACGCAAGAGTAAAAACAAGTGTCATTCGTGTATGAAGCTGAAAATTCATCAGCTAGGGGAGGACAAGTAGAAATTCGAATCTATTGTGCTAAATTATTCCCATAGTTCCCTAAGCTCGACTGCACAATGTTAGACAAGTATTTTTTCGCTAGACATTATGGGGTTTATTTATAAACGTTGCTTAAAGTTAAGTGACGTTCAAACGTCAAAAATGTATGATGGTTAAGAGGGTTTATCCTGAAAGTTGGCAACGTCGCAAACAGATGTCAAATATTTCGCTGTTTTGATTAATTTGATAATATTTCTGTATGGAAATAAGAAATGTGGCTAACCAATTGACTAGAATATTGATTATGAAATGCAATAATTAATATCGTAACACCGAATAGTTAGTTTTAGATGTAAAAAAAGTATTTGGTAACTTTCCAAGTGCCTTTTTTTCACCTAAAACGGGTACAACATCAAATTCAATGTTATAATTGCAATTCATTATTAATATTCTAGTCAATTGGTTAGCCACATTTCTTATTTCCATACAGTATTATTTCCAAATTAATCGAAACAGGTAAATATTTGACAGCTATTTACGACGTTGCCAACTTTTAGGATGCACCCTCTTAAACAGCTGCTAATCATTACTTAACTTTAAGCAAAGTTTATAAATAAACCCATATGGGCTTACCATCAGAAACATATGAAAGAGAATAAAGATAAAATAGATAACATTTTATCAATAGGTAAAATTTTATGAGTCATTAAGCTCATTTATACTTAAAAATATCGACAGATCTTTACGACAAGAAATTAAGATAAGCTATATCTTAATTTCTATTCAAGATTTCAAGACAAGAAAAGCACTTATTTCAAACGTATGCAAATTATGTAATAACCGTAAATAATTGAAATAATTCATGCATATCCGAGTCCTTAGCAAATATTTGTAGGCAGGTATTAGCAAATTCTTTCCGACAACACAGAATTTGGAACTTTTTGAAATTTTAATATTTATTGAGGTGGATATTAATGTACATACTATATATATATATCAAATATTCCTCATTTAATAGTATAGGATATTGCTCAATATAATAGTTAATAGTTTGGACAGGATAGGATACGCAGAAAGCGGCTGTCATTCGTAGATTTTTGATAGTCGTTACGGGTTCAATGTGTATCATGTTACCCAGCAACGGGGTTGTGGCGATCAGAGGCAGTCTCTCCATGTAAACTACTGGTATTCTGCTGCATCCAATTAGAATGTAGTATAATATGGATGATACTTATTTCACAAGAGAAGAGTTAAAAAAAAATATTTATTTAGGTCAGACTTAATTTCTAGACTACTTGATCCAAAATATACTCCAAGGATTCATCAAGATTTTTTCCTCCTTTTACTCAACAGAAGCCAGTCCCCACAACGTATATGGACCTGCAGAAGCATCACCTGGGTATTCAAGTAGCGGTCAGAACCTGTATGTGGCGGCGCCGGTCAGAGGCGGGGACGCACGAAGAGGCCCGATGTCGCACGAACAGATTGACCAGCCGCCGAGACCGCCGCCGCCGAGGAATGAAGGTATGTGGTGGAGATGGAAGGATCAAGTTTGAAAGGACCAGATTTTGGTATTATAGAAAACCGTAAACGTGTTGAATCAGCTAAAGAAGTTTTAAAGTGAAATTATGTAGTAAGCTAGTACAAAATGGGTTTTGGAATTTTAGTGTAGATAATAATGTATAGTATGAAATCAGCTCTAAACAACATTTATTAAAAAAAAAATGAAATGAAGAATCGAAGACATTATGTACCTATGTATGTAGTCATATAGCCAAATTCTACACCTATCTAAATCTCTAAAATAATGACGTCATCATGTCATTTACGTTACAGATTACTACAGCAGCAGGAGACAACTATACGAAGAAGAAGCAATGAATAATCAAAGAAATAAACCAACGTAAGTTAATACTTTTTAACTTTATTTTTATAATACACATCAAAATGACGCCATAATGCCTTATAAAGAAGTGACACACTTGGAATCTATACATAAATATTATAAGTTAAAGTCGCTTTTCGATTCTGTATGTGTGACCTTATATCGCGTAACTCTTATATTATGTATTTTCTGATATTACACTCACAGAATTCGACAACTCGACTCCGCTGCGTACCTACTTGTAGCTTCATACCTAAAATGCGGAGTGAACCATCTGTGGTTTTGTTAAGTCTTAAAAACCAAGTAATATAACATCCAAAATTACTACCAAAAAAGATCCATAAGGTGAAGGATATTATGTTACCGTATTTTCCTTTTATAGTAGCGAGCCAAGGCTGATCAGTTTCCAAAAGGAGGGCTCTGTGGGTCTCCGGTTGTGTGGCGGCAACCGGTCCGGGGTGTTCGTGTCCGGCGTACAGCCGACCAGTCCGGCCGCCTTACAGGGCTTGCAACCGGCTGATAAAATACTCAAGGTATGGGCTTTAAGTTTTCTTTTGCTGCGAAATTTAGTAAACTTTTTGATTATTTTTATCACAATACTTATTATCATTTAGAAGTTTCGAGAGAACCATTTCCGTTATCTTTAAATTCGTACTAAGGTATCACATGAATATTATATTGTTTACTGTTCACTCTGTATTTTCTAATATTACAATTAAGGATATAAATAATTGCAGACCACAAGATTAATAAAAAAACAAAATTATAAAAAAAAGTTGATACAAAAATATAATAATAAAATTGTATAAGTACACACAACATATAAATTATATTAACATAGTCCAGCACCCTAATTGCGTAATACACGATCAATGACAATCTGATTAGTTTTGAAACAAATTGCTAATCCATTGCTTCATAAGTTCGAAATGAAATCCGCTCAACAACGTAAATAACGCAATGAATGTTGTTGGACTGTCAATATGAAACAGATAGCACTTTCATTTTTAAAACCAACGTTAATTGGGGATGAACACCATAACGCAAAAAAATCTAAATTCTGTCCATTACTTCCTGAGACAGTTTATAGAATAACACGAACATTGAGTCATAGTTTTGTGCGGTCGAACAGGTGAACGACATGGAGATGAAAGGCGTGACCCGAGAGGAAGCTGTGCTCTTCCTACTGAGTCTTCAAGAACGAATCGATCTCATCGTGCAGCATTCACCAGATGAATACAATGCTGTTGCTAGTGGGCAGATGCGTGAGTAATCTTCCTTATTAATGTTATAATTATGTTGTTGTTGGATATTTATCTCACCTACTCGACGTCCGTATATGACTGCAGGGATGAAGCAGAATATCAGCATCAGGTATATTTGCCTGACACTTGCTGAGTTGGACTCCCTTTTAGTGCAACCTTGAGACGGACACCGCACTTGTGTCATAGCCAATGCTGTCCTCACAATTTGTCTTGATTTCTACTTTTTTTTTGTATATCTAATTCGCGTATCCCAGTGTAAACAAACACGTAGTTGAGATATTAGTGTGAGCGCGCCGAGCCAACTTCCGACGAGATAATCCTTCTGTTAATATTCACTGTCGTTATAGCACCATGTAGGTAGCTATTTCCTAATATTTGTGTACAGAGTTATTATTTTATCGTACTTTGTATGTTGTACATTTTATGCAGTACTATATTGTTAGGCGAGCTTCAATCATTGTTTGTTCAAGATTTTTTGTCGCTCCTCGGACACGTCTTTACCACGATATTTCACCTCCTAATCTTGGTGGTATCAGCTGCTAATACAATTTCAAATGTTCTTTCCTTTTAGTCAAATATTACCATTTACAATTTCAGCGGGTGACTCCTTCCACATAAAGACCCACTTCCACTACACGGAGCCGACGGACGGCGAGATGTCGTTCAGATGCGGGGACGTGTTCCATGTTGTTGACACGCTTCACAACGGCACGGTGGGAGCTTGGCAGGTCTATAGGATAGGTGAGTTCTATCAATAGCTTAGAATAATATTATAATATTCAGCTGCATCCGGTTAGACTGGAAGCCGACTCCAACATGATTGGGAACAGGCTAGGCAGAATTAAAAAGTAATAATAATAATGTGAAACCTCGACTTTCCTCTTGTAGATTCTAGGAATTGTGAGCATCTCTTGACTATTGAAAAGTATCTGTATTTGGGCTGTCCAGGTCCACTTGAAAAAAATAATTTGTATTTTATAAATTTGGGGATTGGCACAAGAAAAGAGAGGCTCAGCAATTGGCTGTGGATGCTGATGATGATGAAATATTTCATACAAGATACCTAGTCAAGGCGTTGGAGATCGATTTCATTCTCCATTCGTAAAGCCATATTCAGCATAACCTCTTTCAGGTCGTAACAATCAAGAGGTCCAAAAAGGCACAATCCCCAACAAGGCTCGCGCTGAAGAGCTGGCAACGGCGCAGTTCAACGCTACCAAGAAAGAGATGAGCGGCAACGATGGCAAACACAACTTCTTTAGAAGACGCCGCTCTACGCATCGGCGTAGCAAGAGTCTTGGCAAGGTGAGATATTATAATTCACATTTTTTTAGTTTCTGATATACGTCATTTTAGAAGGCCATCTAAAACTTCATTATGTAGCAAAATAATGCTTTTGGTAAGAAATTAAATAATAATAATCAGTCTATGAAACGACTAATTGGAACCCTGCACCTAGCTTCTGACGTTTCATAAGTACCCAAGTATTATGTGAAATAACATATTTTGATTTTTGATTCATTTTCTCGGGCAAATACTTAGATTTCTTTATCAGTCAGAACTAACGGACGTTTAAATGACGGTAAGGACTTGATTTTGCTGCATCGTCCATTGCATACACGCATAATTTTAATTCAATATAAACAGTTATATTATAATTATGTAAGTGTAGATTATAAGTAGTTAATTGGCGATCCAAATATTCACATGAACATTTTTAACATTATTATTTTCTCAACCAACAGGAACATTGGGACGAGGTAGTCCTTTCAGACAGCATCAGCAAGTTCCCAGCATACGAGCGCGTGGTTCTCAAACAACCTGGATTTGTACGACCCGTGATAGTACTGGGTGCAGTCGCAGATATAGCCAGAGAACGTCTGTTGACTGAGAGTCCTGATAAATTCTCGTCGCCAAGTAAGTGTTTCTTATTTAGTTGTTATTTTATACTTTATACGGTTTCTTGAAGTCCCTTAGTTGTCAAGTTGTTTTGTGTAATAATCCTGAGATTTTTATGCGCAAATGTTTACTTAATTAGGTTGGGGTTATAAAGTCGTCTAGGTAGACAAACTTGATTTTATTAATTGAGTTAAGATTCTGCATAGCTGCAAAAACTTACTTATTCGTTTCTCAAACACAGGTTTATTTTAGTGCTTATTAAGTTATTGAACTTCACCCGCAACATTTTTTGACTTGGAATAGAAACCTGACAAAAACCTTACGCCAGATTCATTCAGCAAATTATCCTAACTTTACTCTTTCTTTTGTTTAGAAATGGACAGCACTTTAGAAGATACCAAAACGAAGTCAGCCGGTATAATCCGCCTATCAAGCATCAGAACGATCATGGAAAGGGGCAAGCATGCCTTACTGGACATCACCCCTAACGCAGTGGACAGACTCAATTATGCCCAGTTCTACCCTATCGTGATATTCTTGAAAGCAGACAACAAACATATCATTAAACAGCTTAGGGCTGGGTTGCCAAAGTAAGTAAAACATATGTCTGGTTTTAATAACTGTCTCGTTGTTCTACTCGTACTCTGTGATTATTAGTGCGACATTATTAAGCTTGAGGTCCAAGTTTTGTAGGACGAGTAAAGTTGTCGAGTTTTCTCATTCTCTTAAAAAAAAAAAAAAAGTTTATTTGCGGTAAACATGATGCAAAAAAAGAACAAGTTGGGGAAAAATTTGCGTCACATCCACGCAAAACAGCCATCGCTCAGCATAATGCTGCAACCCTATGCGAGACAGTCCCAGCGTTGGTTTTCATCGACAGCCGGCATTGACGTTATGTCGTCGACCGGTGTAGCATGATGCAATGAGATATAAGATATAAAAAATAATTAATTCTAAATGTTTATAAAAATACAATATTTAAAATGGCGTCATGGAATGGTGTTAGCTTAATGGTTAAAGGCTCGCCCTCATTACATGGGACTTATCACATAACTGTCGAAATGCCTTTGCCTACACCTTCGAAAAAGACAGCCGTAATATTATGTTCATTTTATTTCTGCAGATCCGCACACAAATCATCAAAGAAACTTCTAGAACAGTGTCAACACATGGAGAGAGTATGGGGTCACGTGTTCACCCACACGATTACATTGAGTGAAGCGAACCAAAACACATGGTTCAGCAAGCTCATAGACTTGATACAAAGGACGCAGCAGCAACAATTGTGGGTGTCCGAGACTAAGGTGAGAATTTTGAATGTTAATATTGAAATTGATGATATTTGGATTATTTGGGTTAAGTGTTACGATGTTGTTACGTGAGGGTTTTGTTGTAGAACAAGGATAGGAGATCGGTTTTAAATGTTTCATGTGATTCGTTTTATCAGTTGTTTAGTTTTCTCACCCGCGGGGTGATTTCGTAACGCACTTACAGTACGCTTTCATTTTGATAGTTCAACAACATTCACTGCGTTGTTTAAGTTGTTGAGCAGACAAACTTTTTGAAAATATGAAGCAATGGATTAGCAATATCCTTCAAAATCATCATACTATTGCTGGGTTAACGGGAATGCCCTTCGTTGCAAAAAAATATATTTTAATTTTAAATTGTAATATTTTATTTAGCATCTATGGATGCTATAGGTACTATTGCGGGTTTACGGGATCGCCCTTCGTTAGTTATTATATTATATTACCAGATTCCTTAATCACTTGTTTTATAACAAAACATACTCTCTCTCTATACGTATGTTCTTATTATATGTAACTATTCATTTCTTCATGGGATTCATTCCTCAAAGTTAACGTATTCTGTATTACAACAGTAAACGCATCATGCTTCAAGATGGTTGCTTGGTAAAGGCAAATTGGTGCATTTGGTAAATTTTATGTGCTCTCAATGTCTCTTAGTACCTTTATACTTTATTTAAACGGCATCTAAAATGAGGATACTACTGGTTATAAGAAAATCATCATAGAAATGACTTTACATAATCCAGCTGACATACTCCACACTGGATTGATCGGAAAAATAGACAAAATATTGTGAATCTATCATTTTGTCTATTCTTCCGTCGACAAAACCCGTTTCTATTGTGGTCATGCTAAATGGTCGCAGTCATCTTTCGGCCGTAATCTATTAGCACATAAATATGTGTCTTTTCATTCGGTTGTATCCAAATTTAAATGATCATAAAACATTATATATTAACCAATTCGTTTCTGTTCTGTCTTGCGGCGGTGTAGCACGTTGAAATGGTGTCGGACATATACTTCCCCATACCCCCTTCGCCGTACCCAGCCTTTTACCCCATCTCCTATCCTTTGAACATGTATCCTCCTTCTCCCCAACGACCCGTCAGTTCACCCCAGAATTTACCCCCCCTGAATCTTAACCCCAGCACTAAACATCACGACCATTTGTATGACGCTAACAGAAATCATGTAGTACCCTACTACTACTCTGAAACTCTAACCCCATGCATGCCCAATAATGCTTACAGTGTGCCAAATACTTACCTCGTTAATAAAAACAGACATACTTTAGCTAGTTACCCTTACGATGACAGGCAGAATTATTATCAGAGGAAAATAAATCCCAAGTTAAAAACTCCTCTGAACGCAAGCCCTGAACTCTCTCAAATATTTGCCAAAAGTAATGTTTATCCACCACAGAGTTTTCGACCTTATAGCGTTCTTGAAACCACAACCAAATCACCAGTTCAAAACGTTCAACGACCATCATCAGTCGTTCCAATGTCAGATCAGTACCGACCAGCTTCTTTTTTCCAAACTGAAAATGACGTTAAAAAAACAAATGAAGTCCCAGAATGGAAGGCCCGTCTTCAAAAAGAGAATCCGAAACCTTTATTCAAAATGCTAGAAAGACCGTTGAGGCAAACGTGTAGGATTCCTAACTGCAAATGTAGTGAAAAGTCCCCAGCTGATCCGGGGAGGTTTAGCGAAGTGCGAACGTTACCTATACCTTCAGGTAGGAATTTAAATAAATATAGAAATTTATCTCTCCCTACTTTAAAGTTAGAGGAGATAGAGAAAATAGAAAATGAAAGTAAATCAGAAGCAGAAAGAGATGCTCATCCTGTCATCAGTAAACCGATTTCTGAACAGCATTTAGGGTATGTCTAGACTAGAAGATAGTTTATAAAAAAGTTAACCAAAGTTACCATATTAGATTTTAGCACAAGTATGTATCTCTGTTTCTTAGCGTTTTATTTGTATATTGGCTGCTTGACTGCTTAATGTTATTTGGCACTACTTTTTATTATATGTATTTTGTTTGTTTTACTGTTTAGTTTTAGCCAAAGATTTACTGCCAGTGTGTTTTTGTTTTGTAAATATTGTCACAAATTACCAGTGTTAAATACCACCTATGTTTTATTGAATCGATATTCAAATTGTATGGTCATTTATAATTCTGCATTTATTATTTTATTGCATAAACGTCTCCTTGGATGAATCTAACTCATTTGTTATAATTACTCTAATGTTTTCTTTCAATTTTATTCGTTTGAAAATCGATCCCCACGTGTGTAAAAACCCAGAAAAACCATTAATCATTGACAGACGCTAAACCCCGTTTTTAGTTTCTGTAATGTGTTAAATGCAATCATTCATTTGTCTTGTCTTGTCACCCCATTCCATAACCTACCTCCCGGATGCGGCGAAACACGTTACCAAATTGGAATGGCGGAACAGAGGCCTGAGCCGTTATCGGACGACTTTTTGTTCTCAATGTCGTCGAGTACTGAGAATAGACTTTCATACGCCTCGAGTCCTGAAAGTGACTTGGAAGTGAGTCCTCCGCCGGCCCCGAGACTCGTCAAGTCGTCTTCTGATCCGTCAATAGCCACGACTCAAGATAACATGGACCGGGACGACGATATCAACCATTTGGCCGACGCTGTGCCACCTCCTTATACGGTTTGTATCTGCTTACATTTTGTGTGATTTATTGTTCTTTGGTCATATTTGGTGATTACTGAATTGATTTAGATTGAAAAATTAATTATGTAGAAGATAAGATGAGGATATTAGATCCAGTTAGTAAGGATTTCCATTTTTGTAACTACATATAAAATTACCTTACAATTATTCATTTAAAATTTTCAGATTATATCATATTTTTTTCAAATCATTTAACGGCAGAAGGTTCCTAACCCTAAAGCTACATGTGCTAATCTCTCTAAAATTATTTTCTAAATTAAGAGTGGAGGGTCTTACTTCAATAATTTGTAAATACAGGTTTATTCACATGCTTTTGGAGGTATCCGAATAGTTTCCAACTGAATTGGAACTCATGCGAGACCAAAACACAGCTCGACAATTTTCCATGCCTTCTCAGAAACCATTGCACGGTCAATTTTGAAAGTATAATCGTTCCACTCAAGGATTAAGTAGTAACATGATCAAATGTATTTCGACAAACAGCAAGGCGGCTACGGCGACAGCAAGTACGGCTTCTCAGCGACCACAAATGGAGCGCCGACAAATGGGGTGAACCACAGTCAGAGCCACAGTTTGGGCAATAATGAAGTCCCGCCGTACCAGCTCAATCCTATGACGCACTCGCCACCGCACTCACCGCTATATGGAACCGGTAAGTTCGTTACGATCACAGGCATAAGTAATAAGTAGAGAATGCAAATGCACTGCACGGTTGCATGCGGACGGCACGGTTGGCGCAGTGGTTAAGCGATTGGCTGCTGCGCTGCGTGTCGCGGGTTCGATTCCCGCACGGAACAAACATATATTTGTATACCTACATGTATTTGTTCCTGTCTGGCTGTTTGTGTATGTGAGTTTAAATATTTGTAAACGGACCCACAATACAGGAGAAATTTCTAGTGTGGGGCAACGTTTAGTAAAAAAAAAAACAGCTTTTTTTTCTGTTTTTACCCATTCCCCTTATTTTTTGCAAAAAGCTCATAGCAATGGCTTCTATTAGTTTTAACGGATTTATTATTATGGTTTATCAGGGTGAATATTTTAATCTATTTTAGCCCATTCTCAGTCTATCGATTGACATCACGAATTTGCTTGATCCGAAATAATGATACAGGACCAACTAAACCAATATAGGAAACTATAAATTTGATTGAATATAGTTTTCTTTTAATCTTCTTCCAACCGTGAAACTGTCAGTAAGTCAGTAGTCTGAACGTGCTAACAGTCGTCGGAGGCTCGAATTTACTGTCTACTCAATCCTTGTTCACCTGTATAATGAAGCATTGTTTCCGTCAGTACCAGAACTGCCCCCGCGCGGCACAGTGAGCCGGCCAGCTGGCGGCGTACTGTTGCCCGCACCACCTCCCGGAAGACCACCTCACAATCTTCGCCACAACACCTCTGTAAGTATCCTCACCTTATCTTCTAGCCAGACTATCCAAAATGCAAGCTAGTAAAACCTTAGTTATAAATATTAAAGTCTTGTTAAAACTTTTCATCTTGAAGGACTAACAAGAAGATCGGTAGGTGTATTTTTGGTCCTTTGAGTTAAAACTGGGGGATTGGTAGATCAGCAAGTGTTTTG
This sequence comes from Eupsilia transversa, assembly GCA_914767815.1. Classification (NCBI taxonomy): domain Eukaryota; kingdom Metazoa; phylum Arthropoda; class Insecta; order Lepidoptera; family Noctuidae; genus Eupsilia; species Eupsilia transversa. The sequence goes on along the minus strand of OU611893.1, from coordinate 4,305,896 downwards.
AGGGCCGTCTAATACCTACGCGCGTTCATAATTAAATACATACCTATAGAAGACGGTTTGACGAGTAATACACAGTTTCCAGGAAATTATTCGCGGTTAGATTTATGATAACTTTTTCTCCTCCTAGGGGAATCGTCCGAGCGCTCAAGAGCGTCTATTTGGGCCTCCCAAAGACCCGGGTAGTGATGAGGCAGCGACGTACACCGCGCGACCGACGAGTATGATCATACAGCCTAGTCAAGGACAGGGGTCGTTGGATAGGCATCGACATCCTTCCAATCCGGTGAGTGGAGTTAATGTGTTTTATAAAGATAAATATGGAGATATTCAGCACTTTGCCCTCATCTTTTCTTATATCGACGCGAAGGAAATGTTGGGCATCAAAATCAAGTAAGTTGATGCAAGTTCAAATTTAAACAAAATTTAAATGAATTAAATGTGTGAATATTCAGTAGAAATCTTACAAGAAATTCAAATTGAATCTTGCAGTAAAACATAAATATCAATACTTCTTGAAGTCCCAAGACCTTTTCAAATTGTGGAGAGAAGAAGATTGATTGAAGATACAGTAGTATATATTCTCGATGTATAGAAAAGCTATTCATTTAGCTAATTCTGCTTCAATATTATTGTTTTTTTCCTAAACAGCAAAGTTCATACGACGGCACTCCGTCGTATGACTACAGTGGTGCTTCCAACAATGGTTCAGCGGTAGGCTCCTGTCGCCTTCCGCCAAACGCACCCGATGACCTCAAAGTGGCGCCGCCTTCCATGTAAGTATTGGAAGATGATAAAATGTGTAAAATTTGTCTTGAAACACGTTTACTTCTCTTTGCTGTGATCGTAAGGTCACGTACTCAATTACTCTAAGACCGAAAGGCTTTTTGGTTATTGAATTTTTGTGTCAGGACATGTTCAGTAGCAACCCAGAGTCTAACATGGAGCCCGGTAAATGGTAATACGATTATTCTGTAGCTGGCGATACCTGGTTCTAACCCACCTCAGCCATCCCCGTTGAGAGAAATTGTTCCTGGTTTGTATGTTCTTCTTCTTTTTGTTTTTTAGGGTTCCGTAGTAAACAAGGAACCCTTATAGTTTCGCCATGTCCGTCTGTCTGTCTGTCTGTCTGTCCCCCGCTTAGCGCAGATACTGTTAGTACTAGAAAGCTGTAATTTGACATAGTAATGAAAACGACAAAGTGGTAAAATAAAATCATGAAAAATATTTATTTTTAGGGTACCTCCCCTACATGTAAAGTGGGGATATCTTTTTTTTCTTCGTCTATGTCATGGTGTGGGGTATCGTTAGAAAGTCTTTCAAAAATATTGTGATCTTATTAAAACCATTTTTGGATGGAAGGATCCGTCTGCGAAATATTAAGCTTTATAGTGCTAATTTTCGTCAGAGTCAAGTGTGTCCCCCCCCCCCCCCCGCCAGCTAAACGGTAAGTTCTGGATATGTGGAAAAATTCACAGTAGTAGTATATATGTATAACGAAATTAAAAGGAAAACTATCACAGCTAAGAAGGCTCTACTAGTTAACGAGTAAGTATCGACCAACTTATTTTGTATGGGAGAACATGTTTTTCAACTACAATGTTAAGTTTGTTCTCGGGATTAGTTCATCCCAGCTACGGAATCCTTCATTGTGCGTGGTCCGACACGCACTTGGCCGGTTTTCAATAATTATTTTCTTCATTTTGCAGTAAAATGGAGCCTCCACCACCTCCGAACCCAACAGCAATGTCACAGAGTAATATGACACAGAGTCCGCAACGGAATTCAAACTCACATGAACACAACTCGCTTGACTACAGAAGTCCAGAACAGAACTACAGGTCAGTTTTATTAATAGTAATTGTCTGTGATACCATCTTTTTTGCATAAGATTAGGTTAACTTACCGGACAGATATTTTCGTAGAAATTCTGTTCAATTTTGGAAGTTATCTGATGGATAATGCCTATCCGGACGCTGAAAAGCAGGCCACACTACCTCTAGCAGGAAGCCTTTATTATATTACTGAAATAAATGCTTTGCCTGCCCTAATGTGGAACAGTAATGTTGCAAAGTTGGTAGAGAAAAGTAAAAGATTATTGTAAAATATTCAATAGTCACCAAGATTTGCAATTTATGTAACACAATCTCATCCCATTTTAAATACCATGCTGTTCAGAAAAAAAAACACAATAGAAACCTTTTAATCCCAAAAAAGGTCGAGTCAACTGACCAAAACTAACTAACAATTCATTCTCAGACAATGGACCAGCAACTTGTTACCACTTTCACGGTGTTAGAGATCGCTTTACTACATTATCATTGCACTTTAGGATTTTGGAATAAGTCTACGTATTTTGTGTCAGTTTAGATTTCGTAGTGCAGATGTTTTGTGTAATTTAAACATAGTTAAAAGTGGCGTGTTGAAGAGGTTTTTAAAAGTGTTGAAAATGATTAAATACAAGAAAAAGTATGTATTTCGCGTTTATAGAAGTTGAATACTAATTTGGATGTTGTTAATTTTGTTTATTGACAGCAAAAGCGATCACGTGAAGTATTATGACTTCTTAATTTTGAACAAAACTGAGCGATTGTTGATCAAATCTTGTTCATAATTATTCACGTTATTAAAATTACAACCGAATTTTAATGCATAAAATAGCCTCCACAGATTATTTAAATCTATTCAAATTCGGTAGGTATTTGGTAGTTGTATTGTAGAGTGCGACAAAGTTTATCAACGTACCTTCACCTTGCACCCTATATTTCTTCATTCATAGCTTCTATCTAAAAAGTGTAGTGAACTTGGTGAAACTTACTGGTGGTTGTTCTTTTAGGCCGCCTGAATACCGAAGTCCTCAAACAAACCGGCCGCCGCCTATGAACGGCAACAGTCCACACACGCCCATGCACGCGCGGGGACCGTCGCTGCCCAATGTGCCAACCAATGACCATGCCAAATACAGGTGCGTACAAATTATTGTCTACATTTCAATGGTAAGACATGTAGCCAAACTTTACTTTTGACAACTTTGTTAGGGCACTTATCAAAGTTATCAAAAGAAAAATAATGGCTCCAATATTATTGTAATCCATCTTCAATTTAGTACCACTGATTTTCGAACGCATATTTAATTGTTTTAATGTGTTGCCAAATCTCTTGGCAACTCATGATCACTTGATGCTATTTAGACCAATTATGACAACAGATGAACAGATTGCCTAATCAGAATCAGAAAGAGTTAGTGTTTTAACAAAGGCGAAAGTATTATGTTTCAATATTTTGCGGGAAGGTACTTATAGATACTGTCATTGTCATCCATACCTTCGAGTTACATTTTAGCAAAATTTTTATTCACCTAAATATTTTCCATGTATTTCGCACAGTGGGCGTACAAATTCTGCGTCTCAAGCGGACTACGGAGGGCGCGGCGGAGCCCCCGTGCCGCCGTACAAACCCGTGCCTCCTCCCAAGCCCAAACACTACAGGCCTCCTGACAACTCACACCATCCTAGAAATGGGGTAAGAAAGTATTATGATATCGCCTAGATATACAGTTTTGGTTTTTAATACTTTACTTGCGTTATGCTTCTAAGGGCGGATTCGACCAAACACGAATAAATTTTATTCGCGGAATAAGATTTACTTCTGACAGTTTTTGTTTGGAGAAACTGTCAAAAATTCAAAATTTACTCGGAAGAGAAGGCTTATTCCGCGGATAAAAATTTGGCCGCTGTTTGGTCGAATCCAGCTTTAATGTAACCTTTTTCTCGTATTGACATTTTCATTTGAGATGTTAAATTAAAGAAACTTTCAACATTTTTATGTGCAGCTACATTTGATAATAAGCTTAGTCTGAATCCAAAAAATGTTAAGTTATATTTACCTATTTTCAACTTTATTAAACACAACCTTTCTAGAGAACCTGTATGTGTTTTTTTAATGGGACATGTCACTAACTCTTTTCCTGTATTTTACTTATCGTTCCCACTGTTTAAATAGTTTGTCATGGATTTCTTCAGCACAGTCTTAGCTAGCTATTGCTTGCAGTCTTAACAATACCATTCCTCTCGCCTTACCAGAGCATGGAGCCCCCGCCCCCCGCAGGCCCTCCAGGGCCGCGCCAGGCCGCGCCGGGCGGGTTCCCCGGGTCCCCGCACTATTCGCACCAACACTCGCACTCACAACCCGCACATAGGCCGCACAACCACAATAATTACCAACAAGTAAGTACTGCTTGAGTGTGTTGCACTTAGTACTAAACCACTTCTTGGCCTCTGACACAACGACATGATCCATTAACCTAGAAATGTAATTGGGCTTTTCAAAATCATTGTAAATCATAAGGAATAAAAACATGGGACCCTCCATTTTCTTGGACAATTTTATGGTTTTCATCTACGAAACCTTGGGAATTGAAGGAGACTAAAAACACAATATCTTACCTATACCGATATTGTAAGCAGTACGGACTTTGGCCTCATCGAATGATACAATTACAGCAAAACATGTACGGAGGTCAGATGCCGCCGCAGTCCCCGCCATACTCGGGTCCGCCCTCTCACCACCGGGCTATCAACCTTCCACACAATCCACATCTCATAGGTAAGTCAATATTTAATCAAATTAAATTTTTGGAAGATTTTGTGCTGAGAAAGGAAGTAAACGTTGTGAAATGGAACTGAAGCTAAACATCTAAAGTCAATATATTGTTACAAAAATATTGGTTACATCATTAATGTTGAAATTATACATGTGAGAACAATGTAATAAAGACTTGCACGTTTAAAGCGTCCGTAATATAAAGATAAAAACAATTAAAAAATTAAAATAAATCGTATCAAATATATATTCAAAAATTAAGTATCATGTCTATACTATGACAATTAATCAATTAGCACTGGAGATTCTTTCAAATGATTTAAAAAAATGGTTACTATGGAAATAAGTCACCGTTGACTACGGTTTTCTTACTATTTACTAAGTAATTGGTCGATGTTTTCTTAACTTCATCTATTTGTTTCAGATTTAGCAGGTAGTAGAGAACAACGCGGATCAGCGTTCGAACTTTACAGAAAACCTCAACATATGCATAACTTAAGGTAAGCTATATCGTACTGCACTATCCATCTGCGTCACTATAAGTCCCAATACATTTACAATCTCACAAAACATGTCAAAATTAATGATTCTCTTTTACAAAATGCATGTTTCTGAATTTTTATTCAGATTTGTCATTTTCTCCTTCGTTTTATTATCAGCCCCTGTACAATTTGCTCTAACATGCAAACACCAATCGCTTCACAAACGACTAACAATGTCTTGTCGGGCCACAGTATTAGTTATGGTTTTGTATGTGGTATTATAAACAGTTTTATACATATATTTTGTAACATATATCTCTATATCGGGGCGTTAGTCTGTAAATTGTAATATTGAAATAACATTGTAATCTATTAGAAGTATCTAGTTGTTTGTTTCGGAACAAACTATTGGCAGTGCGTGTCTGCATTTTAGTGCAACTTGATGATTATGTTATAAAAGCATATTGAATTAATTTCTTTATATCTTTTTCTTTCTTTATTCCATTCAATATGTATTCTTATACAATCTGTCTAATTTGATCTTCTTTTGGCATTCCTTACATTCCAATTTCTTTATCACTTATTTCTATGCAATGATTTCTTTTGTAATAATTGTCATATATCTCTATGAAATATTTGTATTAATGTGTCTTGGATATTTCCAGATCATTATTTCAATATGCTTTTTTTAGAATCACAAAATTCATCTTTTGAAAATTGTCATGCTCATTGGGACATTTCAGAGATTTCAATATTGTTCCATTTCTTTTTTTTAGACTTCCTTTCTATAAAACTTCTTAGAGTTTCATTATGTTGAACCATCTGATATGTCCTCAAACGATCTATCATTGAGTAACTAAGAGGGTGTTTGGTTGTGGGTGTCCGCAGTTCATCAGATGCCATGAACTCAAGTGTGGAGCGCGACGAGACGTTCTCACCAAAAACTAAAAAGAAATTATCTAAAAAGCCATCGTTCATTAAAAACGCCGTCCTCGATCTATTCCGTTCGAAAACGAAAAACTCACAAAAGGTGTCTCGACAAAAGTCATTGTGTGAAAGTGACTTGCAGCAGAGACCCAACATGCCGCAAATGCCGATGTTAAGGCGGGAGAAGTCTGACCTCAGTGATATGAGCATACACATGAGAAACCAGCAAATAAGGAACCAGATGTTGCACAGAAGCAACTCGTCCTCTTGCGAAAAGCCAGTATTGAAACCAATCCTGAAACGGCAGAGTTCGTTTTGCGACGAAAGAAACGGATCTATCTGTACCGTTAGAGATTATGACGCCAAACCCGTCATGAAGAGCCTCAGAAGACAGAACTCCATGTGTGACATAGAAACAGAACCGAAAGTTACCCCGCTGTTACGTAGACAAAACTCTCTCATAGAGTATAATAGGAGAGGCATCTACGGACAGTCGTCCAGCTTTAATATGATTACCAAAATAGATCCCATCTACCAAAGACAACAGCAAGTTAAACATGAACCATTTCACCCCACACAACCGTTACCTCCAGAACCGATATACCAAAGTAAAGAACATTTTGTTTATGATCCTATTCCTAAACCTCGAAGGACTTATACTTCTCTTTATGATACATCTACTGAAAATCCTTACGCGAGCAGGTCTGAAATGTCCAACCAGAGTTTTGAAAATCCGTATGGAAATCGGCAAACTTTGGAAATGCCTTTAATGGACCCACCTTATGCTACAAGGGCAGAGTGTATAAGGGAAAGCCCTTATGCGACAAGGGCTGAATGTGCAAGGGAAAGCCCCTATGCATCGAGAGGTGAATGTGCAAGAGAAAGCCCTTATGCATCGAGGGCTGAATGTACAAGGGAAAGCCCTTATGCAACCAGAGCTGAATGTACAAGGGAAAGCCCTTATGCAACCAGAGCTGAATGTGCCAGGGAAAGCCCTTACGCTACTAGAAATGAATGTGCAAGAGAGAGTCCATACGCCACGAGGGGTGAATGTGTAAGAGAAAGCCCTTACGCTTCAAGGGAAGAATGTATCAGAGAAAGTCCTTACGCAACAAGAAATGAATTAATTTCAGAAAGTCCATACACAAACAAACAAGAGATTGCCAAGCAATCTGATTCTCTTTACAGTGAGTCTCCGTATTCTAGTAAAGAGCACATGTTGCGAACGAGACTAACACCTGATAGTTCATACGCGACCAAAGAAGACATGCTACGACAAAGATTTTCCGAATCGCCTTACAGCACAAAAGAAGACATGTTAAAACAAAGAATGGATGCTTCGTGTAAAGAACCGCTTTATGGAAAGAGAACATATGATCCGCCATCTAGCACATCTTGGAATGAGAATCATTATGGTGTGAGGGCAGATAGGAGGTTACAGACACCAGTGAACTTCCCCGGCAGGGTATCTCCTATGAGTAAATGTATGAGTGAACCTCCGTACGCTACTCGGACAGAAATGATGGCGAGGCTAGGCCAAACCGAATCACCATACGCCACACGATCAGAAGTTAAGTCTAGTTGCTCTGATACACAATATGGCACTCGCCACGAAATGATGGATATGAGACCTGATGTAAGACCAGCCTCCGCAGAATGTACTTACGTATCTAAACAAGAAATTTTGTCACAGAAAGCAGCTTTATTGGCTAAGAAAGAATCAAGTTACAGTATTCGGCTGGAAGAAAAGCTTGAGATAATAAAGCAAAGAAATCAGGCTAAAAAGGAAATGATTTATCAAACTAGAAAGGAAGCGAATGAAAGTGATTCAGCTAAAATTAGAGAACCTCTTTATGTGTCGAAAAGAGATTTGAAAGAGAGTGTAATATACGAGTCTCAACAGGAAACAAAAGAAGTGACACAGCCTGAAGAGCAAGATGGCAGTAGTAGTAGCGCGAGAAGTAGCCCATACGAGCTCGGTGATGCAAACCACTTATCTCGCAGAGAACCTGTGTATCAGACAAAAGCAGAGGCTGAAAGTGGCATAGAAAGTGAGACATTCCAAGAAATAGATTTTTCGAAGCTCCGTCTAACGGATTCTAAAACAGACGCGGAGAAACAAAAATCTAAAAATCTAGAAAGCAGTGTTTTGAAAGGAGAACCAATGTATGCTCCTAGATTGCATGGAAAAGCTGATCACATTTCTAACGCTCTAAAGGTGACCACCTCCCCAGTACCTTATGAATCGACCACATCAATGGAAACAAATTATGCATCAGAGTGTAGTATGAACTTTGAGAATAAGCCTCAAAGTACTCCGTACACTTCACAAGATTTACATGACCGGACTGCTAAACCGAGCAGAAGTGTGACATTCTGCGAACGAATTTTGGAAAATAGTCCAGAGACGAGTGAAGAAAATTCACAAAACATGTCTTCAAGTCAGAATGAAACTACTGTAATTCAGCAAAACACTACGGTAATACCATCAACGTCCGAGGCTAACGAATCTAGTTCTAGCAAACCAGAGGAAATTGAGCCTGATGGACCACATACGACATGGGGAATATTTGACAGTGAAGGAGGGGTGTTAGAAGATAGGCAATGGGGCGTCTCATTAATAATACCACCAAAAGCAATAGCTCCGGGAATCAAGCAAAAGATCTACTTTACGGTGTCTGATCCGCGACTGAGCCAGCGAGTGGGGGGACCTCCCATCGATATGGACAACGGTAAAGGCTTTTGTAACGAAGCACGCGTTAAAACCTTGTAGTGTCGTAGTCTGCACATACTAATTGGCATTTTAATATTTGCGAATGGATTTGGAATCTGGAAATATTGCACAAGGACTGGGAATTGTGATTGTTGTTCGAATATTAGATTCGATGTTTTGGATTTGATACACAGTTAATTTTGTTTTATGTATAAGTACATATTTATTGCACGATATTGCATGAAGAGCATTTATGTGTACTAAGTCTTTTTTCGAAGTAATATCTTCTAGATTGTAGTTGGTTGGTTTAGTTATAATATTAATGGGATAACCTATATTTATAATACCTTCTCTATCATAAAATGTATTCATGCACATTCGTTTTAGTAGCTTCAATACCACACCACATTCATTATATTTATAATATTAACTAACTTTTAAGACTAACATTGTTTGTTTAAAACATGTATTGAATTTGTATTTGCGCAGTTTCTGCAACACAATACACTCGTACTTAGAGATCGAAGAGCGAAGACGTCAACGACTGTGCTACTTACATCCGTCGTGATAGTATGTTTGAACAAATGTTTGATGATATTTGTGCACTGTACTATATGTTCAATGACGTCTTTTTTATTTGTTTCAAGTTTTTCGCTTTATATGTCTTTATACGTTTCGATATTTCATCATTATTTTTCCGTAGATTCATCAAATCTACAATAAACAATACTTACTTATTTTATTCCTTTACTGTCGTGCCTTGCTTTTTCTGCCATTTTTCATGCTTTGCTTGTTAACTAACTGCATTAATGTGTTGCGATTTGTGTTTGTGTGTTCAACTCGATGTCGTGTGACAACTACCCAACACAGCCTTAGCTGCCAATTTAAAACTACCCTTTCCACACTTTATAGAACAATTTTCCTAATTATAATAATTTAAACCAGATTTAATACTAGCTTTCAAATAAAATCTATTAAAAATGACACAACTATCTGCAAAATTGCATTCTACTCAATACTTTCACATAGCACTTTAAAATTTCTAACGTCATTGCCTTTAATCCTTTTCCAAATATTAAAACTGAAATCCAAAAACAGGTGAAGCGATGCTGTCCCCACTCGTGATGTGCGGTCCTCAAGGCCTCGTGTTCCTGAGGCCTGTGACGCTGCGTCTGCCTCATTGCGCGAACGCCGTGCCCTCTTTAGGCCTCACGATCAAGGCTACTGATACCGAAGCACATCTCAGCACAGATTGGGACCAAATACACCTCCCTGCGACAACCACTTTGAATACTGTTGCTGTTAAAGTTGATCACTTTTAGGGATTTGACGAAACTGGAAGTTGGAAGTGATAAGAACTTCATATTAAGCTGTAAATGTAATATTATTTCTTGGCTATATGATAACTGGCTTTTAAAAATGTAGCATTTTCGTGTCGATGCTTTCATTTGTTTAAAGACTATCTCTGGAGTGTTAAAAATAAACTAAAAGTGAACGCTCTTCATCTTTAGTATAAAGTGGTTGTCATACTCTTAATAGTATTAAAAATTGCTTTTATTTCATATTTGGCATTCCCACCTATATATCCATTATCAGCCTTATTTTTATGTAAGTAGTGGTGCTAAAGTAATACGTAACGTTTTAAGCCTTATTTCTTTAGTGGAAGCCTATCGCCAATGTTGAAATTAGTCTTACTTTTTAACTTGTCAAACTAAACCTGTTTATCATTTAATCAATCACCATTTAATCCTATAACATCTAGTTCAACGTTGATATAGACTTTATTATTTTATAGATTAAGAACTACTTTGTTAAATACATTAATTAGTCCATGGTAGTGATCTAATTTCCTACAAGTTTGGATTTCACATTGGCGTTAGGCCTCGTCTGAATACCTAGAATTTGTAACTGAATCTCTCAATGGAGAACTTTGATTCGAAGGAGTGATATGCGTGAAAGACTTTTTATTATGGAACGATGTGAAGTTTAGAAAGAAAGAATGTACAGTTAAGTGACTTTCGTTTATTGTAAACTGCTCTAGCAAAGCGATTGGATGAGCGATGACATGACGATGACCGTCAACATAAAATATTACGATTTTGAGTATAGGAGGCCTTACCAGTAAGTAGTAAGTCTATTTAGTAGTTTTAAAATGTTCATATATATTGTAATATTATTATTTAATAATCAGTTATTAATTTAGCAATAAATATTGTATCGGATTGTTAGATTTTAAATTTGAATATTTTGGCTTCCGTAGTATTTGCAAAGATTTTAAAGCTATTTCTTCATTTGAGATTGCCTCGAATTCTCGCCTTGTTTCAAGTTTAAGGGGAACTTGCTCTGCCTTAAGCAGCCAAATGGAAAACTAGCTTTAATTTGTTAATTTGCTAAAGTACTTTAAACTTTATGCTCTGGCAATAAGAGTCAACTATGATTGTATTGGTGTCTATTTTCCCAACACACTGTATATTTCTTGTTATTAGTGATAACGACGAGTTTACCTTTGACTTGATAATTAAATTTTATATGTAATGAACAATATTCCTTGTATTATTTCATGACCAAATTCCTGCCCGTGTAGTCCAGGACCGTATAAGCTACCTGCATCCTACTAATATTATAAATGTGAAAGTTTGTATGTAGGGATGTTTGTTACTCAATCACGCAAAAACGGCTGAACGGATTTGGATGAAATTTGGCACAGATAGTTTATAACCTGGATTAACACGTATGAGTCGTTTAATCCGCGGATCAACATCGCCCACAATTAATTAACGTCCTGCGAATAGCATCAAGAAAAAATAATATTAATTAAAAGTGTGGATTCGCCCGTTTCGGGCGAGTAAATTCCTGCGAGTCGTCAATAATCCAAACGTAACTGGTGAAAAGCCTAACCTCTGGGCTCTGCCTAACCCTTCCGGGATAATTCGTGATTTAATGTTATTTACCATCCGTAGTAAATAAAAAAGCAATTCCCATTACATACAACTCATGATTGACAAACAAATGGACTGAATAATTATGAATACGAGAATCACATTCGGTATGAAATAATGATATTCTCACACATTCACTTATGTGTCTGCACATACTTGAGTAAGTATAGTAATTAAAGTTGTGGTTTTTATCTATTACTAGCGGCACCACGCGGTTTCACCCACAAGTCTCGATCCCGAGGGAATATCGGGATAAAAAAATTCATCCAAATCTGTTCAGCTGTTTTAGCGTGAAAGTGGAGTCGATGGCAAAAGTGAAAATATTTAATTTAATGTTAGAAAAGTTGGGCATTATCAGCCTATAATGTTCCCACTGCTGGGATAATAGGCCTCCTCTCGATGAGACGGAGTGGGCCGTAATCCACCACGCGGGCACGCGGGTCCTGTGCGGGTTGGTAGATGTCTCCTTACGATGTTTTCCTTCACCGTTTTGAAACCGTTCACCGTTTTCCCAGTAGGTAAAAGTAAAATGTTATTGTTATATATACACAACATTTTTAGGCTTAAAAAACATGAAGGCTCTTCTCTGAGATTAAAAAAAACTACTACATCTCTGAATAGTAGATTCACAGTTATCGGTGGCGCACTTTATTCTGCATTGTGAACCTAAAAGCGGTGCAATAAAAGCCACTTTACGAGCAAGTGTAAAGTTCCAATAATTGGCAAAACAAAGTTTGTCTCTCATGATGCATTATAGAATAGATAGGTACATTACATGTGTTCAAAGTTAATAAGATCATGTTAATGCTTGCAACATACAATCAGTGACATCAGTAAATATAATAACGTCACCTTTATTTCGATGCGATAGAGTGCGTATTCGTTTGAAAATGTTTAGTACTATAATAACTTAAATGACATGGAATCTAGATGACTCTTTCATAAAATAACGAAGCATCTCAAATGTGTCGCAAATTAGATTAGTTTTTGTAAGACGATACTGATATGAGGACTAATAGGTAAGTATGTAATCTTACTTTAATACAGAATAGGTAGGTACTGTTTTTAAGCATTAAGTTATTTAATGTGTCCTACCTCCGATATCAATCGATCTATTCTGTAAAACTTCACCTAAGTTTTCACGGTGAAAACTTAGGTGAATTGAACTATAGTTCCACGTGATGCTAGGGATTCATACTAAGGCGTATTACATTATCCTCACTCAAGACTCAAGCATTACTTACAATTTGTTTCAACCAATCAAAAGGCTTAGTAGGCTTTAAACGAGTTTTAAGTACTGCTTGAGTTTTGAACGAGGTTCTGTAATACGGGCTTAAGTCTAATGACAGCTCACTACAAGCTTACGGTGAGATTTTAATAGAATAGAGCGGCAGGTCACATTTGTTTAAAGGCTCAATGGTTTGGAAATTCTATTGTTCTACACCCACCTAACTCATAATCAAAGCATTTATTTCAATGAAACCATTTACAGGAGCTTTTGCTTTTCAAGGAGTCAGACAGTTTATCAGAAAGTTGAGGCTACTCTTCTATATGTGCGAAAAGCGAAAAAAATGCTTCGTCAACGTGCGAAAGCCGAAATTTGTAATCATCGCCATCTGTTCCTGAGTTCCTGACGCCTTTGGGACGCAGATGGTCGCAGCGGAAATCAGGGAGCAAAGTAGCCTAATATCTCACGGACTCCACGCATTACTGGTCAGTGGCCCTCACTTGTCAGTTTATTTAATTCGCCAGTTTTTTTTTTAACCACGACGGTTAATCTCTTGGCCTGAATCTCACCTGATGGTAAGTGATGATCAGGCCGAAGGTGGAAGCGAGCTTCACCCGGAATCCTGAACCACAGAGGAACTGGCTATCTTAACTCTAACTGCCGAAACACAACAATGCTGTTAACATTGTTGTTATGGCGACAGACTTAGATAAAATGGTGGTAGCTAGCCAGGCGGACTTAGAACAAGCCCTACCACCAACCAAACCGAGCAAAAAATTAATTAGTAAATAAATTAGTTTTGTTGATTAGTCAGTTTAATTCACTGATAGGACAGTTTTGCGAACTGTTTCCGGTATTTCCCAGTTTCCTTGATTCGATATTTTGGTTATATCATTTTATACCTTGTTATTAAGGTTTTACTTACATTATAACAACTAGGTTAGATGAATGTTAAAAGCAATTTCGTATCAAGATAAGATCGTCAATTTGACAGGCATTATTCAATATCGTGGTTTTGTCGTGTTCCCAGTCAACTCGTTACGAATATGTTTTGATAGATGTTCATAGTTAGGTCTGAGGTCACCGATCTTCTATGAGTGTATTCCGTGTCACTTCAATGAGGCGATTATTGGTTTACACGGCCATAACGTTCTATGATTGTTAGGATTAGGTTGAATGTGCTTATTATTGGCTTTTGCCATAAGGTAATAGTTACCTATATATAAGATCGAAGTAGTTTTTATATGCAATGGGTAGGTACAGCAATAAGATAATCAATTAATCGAAAACTGTAGGTGTGCTGTAGGTACATCTATGCCTAACACGATGGTGAATAGAAAACCACACACGTTTCTTTGAATACACAAAGATCAAAGTCATAGAAAGCCGATGAATTAATAACAACGTGATTATTTAAGCATTCTTTCTAAGCTTGGGTCAACAATACATATAATTGAGATAGGTACATTCTCTAGTCAAACATCGGATATCATCCATAATTCACCAATTGTCCGCTATTGAATATAAACATGACACTTTTCTATGCACTTTCTTAAATTTAATGAGATATCATTCATAATTTTGGTGTTTATTTTGATTACAATGAAGGCTAATTTATTTTTATTCTATACAGACTCATGATGCTCATGCATGAACCTCAACGAGCATAGTAGATGACGTAGTATATATTATGTACTTATATAGGTACCTACCCAACTTGATAGTCGCGATCAAACTTACAAAGCTGTGTGTGTTCCATTTTTCGACATGATTTCGACCGTGATTTCTGCGTTAAATGGGCAACTTTGCCGTTCTTATTCTGAGAAACTGGAAGACTTATACAACTATTATGAATTATTGAGTAATGGAGAATAGTTATTAGTATAGTATATAGCGGCCTCGCTTTTCGCATTTTTTTCTTATCTATTTATTTAAAGCCAAAATTCCGAAGCAAGTTTTTCATAAATTGCGCGGCAACACTTTTTCGAGCTCGTGGATTGAACTACTTTCATAAGCAAATGAAATGAAAATATTCAATAATATCTCTTGAAAAGTGGTTTAGTTCATAGCGGCATGATAATTTTGAAATACATAACTATATGTGTAGGATATCCAAAAAAAAACATTCGCGGGCTACCTCCGCGGATCGACCTCTTCGATTTTGACTGACCCTTCGGGCATTATCTACATAACTACATATGATTATAACACCATAACCGCTTGTTACACTAATTCTAAAGCCCTTTTATTATGATTGACGCTGATAAATAGTTACACACGACCGTTGCATGATACACATAAGTAGGTACCTACCTACTTAAGTAATTGAAAATCGTGTGCAGTTAATTAGGTAATTAAATAATTGCAGATGTTTAATGCTTTCCCTGTCAAATTGTGTTAATGTTGTGACAGATGTAATACAGAGGAATAAACAAAATGACAGATTCACATTCACAATCTGTCATTTTGTCTATTTTTCCGTCAAGAAAACCCGTTTCTATTGTGGTCATGCTCATGCTACACCTGCAGCACCTACAAGTGTTATGTGATGTATGAGTTGAGTAGGTTTTTTTTTTTTTTTTTTTTTATTTATTTAATCCATACTGTTACAGTTTTATTTTTTACATAACACCTGCCAAACTGTAGAGCAATTTGTCGGCAGAAGGTTCTCGTGGATTTAGCACGAATCTTTAACATAAAATATTGACCCGTGAAGGCAATTTCTGATTCACATAATTATTTATCCGAGTTTGAAGCAATTCGTTGACAATACTGCACTGAAATCATAATTCTAATTAATATTAAAAATGCGAAAGTGAGTTTTTTTGTTTGTTACGCTTTCACGTCTTAGCTGCGTTTACGGTTACGGTTACGTTTTCAGGGGTACAGAAGACGACATGGGTACCTTTCATCTAGAAAAAAAGTCTCGGGGAAAAGAGACAAATTCCTATACAACTGTAGACAGACTATTTCGATGCAAGTATGTTTTTTTATTTTTTTACGCTTCTTATATGAGTTTAATAGCGAAAGTTATTTAATATGAGGTAAGGGTAGAATCACCCCCATGACGGATGCAGGTGACTAATAATAATCGATACCAAGATTTATGTAACTTGTCACTAAACTCTACTCTGGTACCTTTATATTGATGATATTTTTCGCAATAGCTAGGCATATAAAATTGCAATCTTTCTAAATTGGACAGAAAATTATTTTGAAGTTGAAATATCAAAGTTTTTTTTGTCCAACACCATAATTGATAATTACATAAGGCGCGTTGCAAACGATACTATAATGGAGGTATTTCCTACGCATGTCATGTCATAGGTTACCTACTTATTTGTGAATGTAATTCGGTTATGTAATTTTTACATTGTTTATTTATGTTATTATATTTGTCGTATCACGATAATCAGTAGTTCGTGGGAATTTCATGACCAAACGGGTGTTCCCTATATAATTAATACCAGTCATTGATTTTGTTATTTTTGTAGAGGATTAAATCATACAAAACAGGACGAGTTACTAAATCTACGTAAGTACCTACCTACTTATTATTAATTTTAAGTAAGACCAGCTGATTTATTGTGAAAACCTAGGTGAAGTGAGCTTGAAGTGACCTGTCAATAGTGTCAATCCTTATCTTCAGGTGGAATGACAGCTTACTTCACCTACGTTATCACGGTGATAGTTTTACAAAGCATGTGGATTCTGTAAAAAATCTTTTAATAATAATAATTAATTAATTTAAATAAAGAATGTCCAAGAGAATGGGGCAACTACTCTAAAACCAAAACCTCTTACGTTTTGAGCCAGTTTTCTTCCGCTGTAAGTTTAGCGTCTATTTGGTAAATATGGTTATTTCTAATTACAAATAACGGTCAAATTAGGGAAACAGTCTACAGTACATTTTGCCTATGAATTTATGCAGGGCCATGTCTGGAAGGGCCTTTTGAAGAAAGAGCCATTGCAGCTTTGAGTCGACCTGTACCAACAGAATGCATCAGTCATCGTGTAGCTCAATCTTGTTTTAAGGAGCTCAACGACCCGTCATACCACGCTACCAGATCTGTAGGACATTTTGCTTAGGCCACATTATATAAAAATACTCTAAATCGATAGACAGTTATAAAGTCATGAATTCTATGAGCCTCCATGGTAGTCTCCCATTCACACTCAGTTGTCTCTTTAAATGTCATTAATAAAATATCGTTATGTTACGATCATTATTATTCAATTAATCGCGCCCTTCTCTAAATTGTCAATGCGTCTGGAAGAACCAAAAATTTCCCTCGTCCAACAATGACCACGCAATAAAATTATGTTAAGTTTTTTCCCTAAATTCCCAGAAAATCTATAGAAAACTGCGTATATTATCTAATTTCATTACCTGTCATAAAACACATGAACACGATACGGCATTGACTATTGAATCGATTGTATGCTCACACTCGATAATCGAATAAAAAATCGATACTTTATACCTGATACGGATCTATTGTTCAATTGTTAAACTTTAAAGAACCTTAGTAAGGGGGCTAAGGATTTATTAAAATTATGTCCTCACAATAACTCAGATTACGGGGTTACTGTTGAACTGTGACTGTGTGTGTGTTAGAAAGAGATGGAACTATGCAGGGCGTATAGTTCCATCTCTTTCCCACTGTGAAGTAATATTAAAACAATACTGCTAGGTGGCGGTCGGCCGGCCCCCTGAACTGGCTTGGGTAAATGAACATTGTATAACAATGATTTTGGTCGGTTTTTTGCTTGTATAGATTAGGCTAGTTGGAGAATTGGTGGTAGGTGTCGTTTATTTATATAACGAATTATAATCAATTTTTGTTTTCCACTGATTTACATTTTTATCTACTTATTATAACAAAGACTTGATTCCATAACCTCTTAAAGAATGATGACACAACAAAAAACAAAATTTCACTTGACCTCTCTGACATTTAATTTTATAATTAGATTCTGAACTAAACGTTTTATAAATATATATAATTATGACCCAGTAGGTCACATAGCCATAACGTGCGTACCATTAAAGCCGCCATATAGTCTGTAACTATTAAACATGATCTAATTTTGACCTATGAGTAAAAGCATTGACTCACGCGCAGGTGACTTGATCGATAGGTCTATTATTAAATCTTGTAGTATTTAATTATTTAGAATGTTTTGTTTTTATTTATGTGGGTGCTTATTTCCTTTCGTGAGGTTTAGTTTTTAGGTCCTATTTGGTCTTTTTCAACTATCCCTGGATCCCTGGGTAAACAGGATGTTTTAAAAATACTAGAAATAAAGTTTTAAGTTTTTTCCAAACGTTAGCTAATACCTATAAGCTTCGGTCTAGGTTAGTATTCTAGGTGCTTGAGTATATCGTAAATCCGATATCCGCCCAGAAGTCCAACTTCACACTATTTTCCCTTAAAATTGGAACAAACAAATGTCCCCGTATATAATATTGACAAGAAGTTCTTGCTACTAAACCTGCATCCTTTTGCAAAATGTACGTTGTGACGTAACAACGTAAATATCTAGCAAAGTCATAGCTGCGTTTAATCGGAACAATTCTCATGAGATGATATCGGGCACCGGCGCGGTGCAGGCGACGCTCATAATGGCGTTTAACGCAACACGATCCGATTCCTATTCCGAACAGAGGAGATAACGATAAACATTATAATTATCTTTTTCTTATTGTAATTATCTCTAAATTGCATTCATATTCGTATCGTCATAGTAATTTAAACCTCAAACCGTCCATTGCTAGACTACATACTTCTCTCAAATCGCCACAACGACTGGTCCCGGCAGTACGAAAAAAAAAGACAATCTCACATAGCTTAAAATTTGCTTCTTAAACTGACCCTTTTTCTTCCGTATCCAACAAGTCTTCTTGGCAAGCTTCTTCATGTAGTCGTTCGTTGGTTGCTGAGTCTTATAATATTGATTATGCTTGCGCTAAAGAGCTTTCATGCTCCTCTGTTGCTGTCCATAACCCATTATTTTCATCTTCTGAATTGCTTCTTGTTTTTGGGATACGACATCATTATTTCACTACCTTATTATTTGTATTGACTGTTTATTTAATTAAACATAAGCATGAAATTATTCAAGTCCTAATAGGTCCCAGAAACGATAAATTGGAACTCATCAATTGCCATTAATTAAAGCGATGACAATATTAATACAATAGGTATTGCCAATCGTTTCAATTGCATTTGGTAAATGATCAATATGCGCATCAATGTGTATTTAAATCACGTAAAAATTGACAATTGCAATTGATCGTTTTGGGGACCCTTTATACAGAAATGATAATATCTTCAGCTGTTTCACTAAATGATCACGTTTCGACGTCAAATGCTTTGGTTCTCTGAATTGAAAGCATAACGCGCATCCTTGGCGGATGACAAAATACTTCTCAAATATTGTCAACGAGTTTGTGGTTTATAATTTTGATAATATATCTGCAGCTATGCTTAATGAGTTATGTTTTTAAATGGACATGCTTTAAAAAAAAAATTAATTTAATCGGTAATGTATGTAATGTAATAATGATTTTGATAATGATGTTTACATTGAATATTTTGGACTTACATTATTTTATTCTATTTTATTATATTATGTTTTTTTTTTTTATAACTAATTGAATATTTGACAATTTTAAATAAGGTTATCTGAATCTGAAGCGTCTGCTTTTTCTTAATTCAATGCCGTGATTTGAAAGAAATCATTATTTTTAATATTGTAATTTTCGGGTGTTCTTTAGGTACTGATTTCAAACCTACAATACAGTCGTGGCGAAGGCGAAAACTTAGGCAAAGTGAGCTGTCATTCCACCTGATACTAGGGATTGACACTATTGACAGCTCACTTCAAGCTTACTTCACCTAAGTTTTCACGGTGAGATTTTACAGAATCGACTGGGTGTAAGGGCAAACAATACGGACTGTTTTTTCTATTCTATGGAATGGCTTTTCATCAGCAGTATGCTCAGCAGATTTGATTTGCGTGCTTTTAGATTCAATTAACAATAACAATTAGTATAGGTAATTAATAAATTAAATAATAAAAGTAAAAACTCATACAAAATAAGTAGGCAAGCTGCATGCACTGTCCTAAAATTTTAATTACTCCAAGTAACGAGCCGGAAGGCCTAAAAACGATTGAGCAAATAACATCTTTCAATAAAAAAATGTTTGTAGTATCATGTCATGTAATGTTTTGGCACTAATTGTGACCCCGTGTAACCCGTTAGGGGTCATACGTATGATTTAATGTACCTATGATATAATGTAAAAATAATAACGATTTTGTAACATGGTTTTTGTGTCTGGGTGTATCAAAATCGTCACGGTTATGACATTCATAAGGCAGTCAAATAAAATGCTAACTTCAATTTTTGATCAGTTGAATTCAGTTCAGTTCGTAAACGATTAAGACTAACCAGTTTCATTTTGACAGTTCAACAACATTCATTGCGTTATTTACGTTGTTCAGCAGTTTTTTTTTCGAAATTATGAAGCAATGGATTAGCAATCTGTTTCAAAACGATTCAGATTGTGATTGATCGTGTATTACGCAATTAGGGTGCAGTTTGATGAAGAATTCATTTATTCCCTTATGTAACGTGTCTTTGATTAGTATGAAGGTATTTTTGCATTAGTATAGCAACTCGATAAATTCCAAAATTAGCCACTGAGAATTTTTAAATACGCTTAACACCAGCTATAATAACACTGGAAGGATAAATAGATAAATCGTCTGAATTGCCGCAGTGATTTCTGCGCAATTTGAATTCGTGCGAAAACAAAAAAAAATTACATGGATAGGTACACATTTTTTTTTTCGCTCGGGTCTGGATATTTCTGATTTTTGTCTCCAAAATCGTCCACTATACTGGAAAATAAATTACAATATCATATTATTTATAAGACTACGTTTAATAATAGAATATCTCACAGAAATTCCCGTACATCAAATACCCAGAGGTCAAAAGTATCACAATTTAGGTACTATAATCTGTCATTATGGTGGTTACGCTTCGCGTTGTGTGAACTTGACCTTATTATGGCCTATTTGATGGATCTTCTCATATTTAAGTTTAAGTGGACAGAAACTACCAAATTATACGTGTGTGAAATATGAATGAGATGTCTCAGAATACTACAGACTTTCGCGTATTCGTGAAACAAACTAAGTGTAACGTCTTCATGTTGCACGTCTTCACGGTCTTCATCTAAGGGCGCGTACATATAGAACGTCAATTTTTACAGGATCCTTATTAACGGATCATATTTTGTCGGATCGGTATTTTTTACTTGATCCGGAATACTGTATTGTGTGTGATCTCGCTCATACGCCATCGAATAACGGACCTGTACAACCGATCGCTATGTGTACGCGCTCCAACATCACCCTATTTGGCCTGTACTCTGCGAAAATGTGATTTTTCCGAAGGCAATTAATTTTATTTGAGTGACATGAAACTGGTCCTAAGTGTGTGGTGATACTGTTCGAGATGTATATTAGATCGAACTGATTGATCTAGTCTATCTCCCCTCATATTTCTTTATTTAATTAATCTCACACGATGCTTCGGAAATTGAAGCAACTCAGGGCAAAGTTGAGCGCCAGTTGCAAAATATTCATCCCGTTTTGTGTTCGTTTGAGTAATAAACAAGACGAGCATGAACAGTTGTTAACCAATTCTGACGGACGTGAAACGATTTGTATTTAGAGCTACGTACAATATAACGGATAGTCTTCTTGGGTTCTGCAGTATAGGGTTGCCAAAATGCCTGATCGCTAAATATTATAATTAAAGAGTATAGTTAATTCTAGAATTTAGATCGATTTTTTTTTGGTTGTATCTTGCTCTGCTTTTATTGTCAGTAACCTACACCGAATGGTCTAGCAAGCAGTATAAAGTGTTTCATGATACTTAAATCGCTATTTTTCTTAGACACATCCGTTTTCGGTGTTCTAATTAATAAATTTTATTAGTAAAGTATAGACATCCCTGAATTATTTTACACTAAGTAGATATTTGGAGCAAAGCCAGGCTTCGCAAAGTTCGTGTTATAATTTTGATGGAGAGTCACGAAATAATGGAATAAATTGTGGAACAATTATATAACCTTTTCCTGCATTTTATTTTCGTCATTCCAGTTTGTAAATGCTGGTGGCCCATTTTTCTCGTAGTTCTCCTAGTTAACTCATTACAATACCGCCAAAGTTACCTTAACCTTGTAACCGAGCAAAAGTTAGTCTTTTATAAAAAAAAAGCGCTCGCGCTCTTCACGGTGTGTATTTAGTTATTGGTACATTCTAAGAAAACTTTTACCTCGCTGATTAATTATTTTAATTTAGAGTAGTTGTAGTCGTTATAAATTTCAATTCGACTGTCATTGAAGTTTACCACTAAAGGTACATACTATCATAGACAGAGAGGTATTCAGGTCTTCAATAAAGCCTGAAATATTCAGTTCACATTAGCCAACAAACGCACCATCTTCGCAGCAGATGTTCGCGTTTGAATGTGCTGCATACTATTGCAGGATTTCCATTCAGAAGGCTGTGAATAGACATGTCTGCTTTGTTGTTATCTTTGAACACAGTGCTAGAGTAATGTGATTGGTACACATTGAATGTGTCACCATTATACTCACAACATATTAATTTTATATTTCTGATTTATTCGTAGTGAGTGTAAGTGAGTCGGTTTCGTGCTTTGGTCGTGGTCCTAGGTTCCGCAAAAACTAAATCAAACAGAAGCCGACGTGTGGAAAAACCGGCCAAGTGCGAGTCGAACTCGCACACGAAGGGTTCCGTACTAAGATATGGGACCCTTCGTGAAGAGCAAAAGACGCCAAATAACAGGGATCGTGTACGGAAACACCCTTTAAAAAAACTGCATATCAAGCAAAAAACAACTGCAAACTTAAATACATTTCATGAGATACAGACCGCTGATAGACAGACAGCGTAGGCTTAGTAATAAGGTTCAGTTTGGCGCCCTTCGGGCATGGCACGCTTCTAATGATAACTTGAGTGTTATGATACATGGAGATACCAAAAGTCATTGCTTATACACAGGAGTTCTTATTTTCATTGGTTAACCTAATATAGGAAAATGCGATTTATAATCTTTCTTAGTGCTATGATAAAGAGCAACACATGCTTTTTTTATCACCAATACGATATATATTATCCAGCTGTTATCTATGTAAGTTCTGTATAAATTAATGCCGTAGTTCCAAAAAACCGCATTTCGCAAAAAAAAACGCTCAAATAATAGACTAGTCCTGATCACAGAATCCTGATACTCATTAAAAGAGTGGTATCTAGGACTTAATCGATACATTCGATCCGATTGCACTAAGAATGGTCGGCGGAATAGCTGCCAATCTGTAGAAAGCACCGGGTATCATTTCTAATTGCTAATCTTAGGATCATATCTAGGATTGAGATTGCGATAACTTCGCTGTAGAGACAATGAGATGACAAAAAGATGTGTCTATTATAGAAATCGTGGCAAAGATTCGAAATTGTGATCAAATATGAACTTTGGTCTTCGATTGGTACAGTTCACAAATCTTTGAAATTATAAAAAGGATATATTTTTTTCTATTGTAGCAAAAAGGTTACATAAAAGAAAATTTAAAATAAGAATATTTGGAAGACTAATAAATGAGGTGAAAGGACCACAGACACTTGCACTGACTGAACATGTCAACTCAAATCTGTGAAGTTCTTTCCTCGAAAGATCATTTCAGACACTAATCTACATGATCCTCATATGGCCTGACCAAGATTATGTCTGGACTTTAAAAGAGACTGCGACCTCTGAGTTTGTTTCGGCTTTTGTTCTCAGAGTAGTCAGATAGGAAACGCCGAACGCATCTAGCTTATTTTTAAATGATTTAATTTCATTACACAAATACACACCCACAATGAATTCTCACTCGAATGTGGTCGATATTATTGTATACGTCCAGTACTCAATTATAGTTATGTTACTTACATTGAGGATCAATTATTGTTTTTTTTCTAGAATTATTATAAGCAGACGTTATTGTAATTGCTTTGGCCCAGACGCAACGGGTTAGTTAATGTAACTTTAATTACCTAACGTCCAAAATATGAGTTAATAATATATAAAGCTAGCGAGTCAGTTTGAATTTTGAATTACCGCAAACAATGAAATAAACAATTATTAGTTTGACCAGCAAATAAGCTGGAAACTTGCCGGTAAACCACAGGTATCGCAGAAGCTAAGTGACCTAGTTTGCAAAACTTTACGTTTGCAAATCGTACGCATCCCTTGGTAAGCGGTGGTGGTTGCTATAGCAACGGTGATAAAAGCCTGCGCGGGCGCAGAGCACCACAGTCCGCGCACTCGCGCAAGCGCTCCGTACGCACTCGGTGAGTTGTTTTTTTCTTTGGAAATAGTTCGTTTTTTGAAGTGTCCTGAATTTTTGTAGATTTTTTTCGTGAATTAATATTTTGGATGATTTTAAGTGGTGAAATACAAAAGTCAGAAGTCGTTCAAAGTTCACAGTGCCTTTTCATATATAAGTTCAAAATATTTTTTGCCTAATATAAGTACCTATCCATATATGGATTTTCATATTTGCTATCCAATAAAAACGAACCCAATGTTTCATAATAAAAAAACACTGGGCGCCGCCCAAAGATTTCCACCAGCCCATTTATTTATGCTATTGACATTTTCTAGTAAATATTTTTATGACTGATTTAATGTTTGCTCATTTATTTTATACGAAATTCTTTTTATTTAATTAAAAATATTACATATAAAATCCCTGTAGCCTTTCTGAGGTGTAACCTTTAATTCTTAATTTCAAAGTATGCCTAGGCTTAATTGAAATAATGAGTTTTTTTGTGACTTACAATTTTCTAATTTGTCTTGAAAGGACAAATTAGACAACGGCAATCCATCATTCTGTGCATTAGCTTATTTACTTATTACCACAAAAAATGTTTAAGTGTAAACCATATTGCAAGTTAAGCCTACAAACACCACGTTAATATCAATACAATAACTTTTACATAAAACCCTAGTATATCTAGCGTAAGGAAGAGTACAAGGCGCATTTTTTGGTTTAAGTAGGATCTTAGCATTCTCAAGAAAACCTACCTAGATCGAAATATTCTTTAGACCTGAAGTGAAGTGGAGTCACTGCCTATCTGACCTCCACAACCCAGTAACTGGGTGATTCGATACCCCTTGATAAGGCTGGTTAACAGACTTTCGGGCTTCTGACGACCCGTATTATATATTATTATACACTATTTTCTGCCCGCGACTTCGTTCGTGTGGAAATCGTAAAACACCACAATATACTAAAATCTCAGCGTACGTTTTTTATCCTTACAAGAAATAGGATCTATTGGCATCAAAAAAATTGTTGTGAAAATTTCCTATTTTCTTGCTGACTGTAATTTTTGTTCAAATTCTTTGAATGCAGATCAAAGTTTCTCAAAAAGTTACGAATCGCCTCCTTAGACCTTTTTCCTGTATGTACAACGATTAAGGTACCTACCCTGACTGCCCTGTCTAAAAAATCCACCGTTATTTATATCATGATTGATTGGTTAGCTCCATAAAGGTACCTATAGCGTGAAATCTGCAAAAAAAATGCGGTAAACTAAACCAAACATTCTTTATACTAAACATATACTATGTAGAAGAATACGAACATAATGTAATAATGCTCATAGCAAAAAGCGTGATAATTACCCTACGGAGTACAGACTGACCAGACTTATAGGAAATATCTATGCAAAATTTGAAATGGATCTATCCAGTAGTATTTGGGTCATTGTGGAACAAACATTTAGACAAACAGACCAAATTCTAAAAGACTAGGTATATTTTTGCATAAGAATCGTTCCCAGACCTCGTAGCTATGAATTTTTGTTATAGATTAACTTTTCAGGATAAATTCTCTATAAATGATGGTGAATAACCACCTCCAAATGTTTCGCATATTTTAGGAGAACACATACAGACACGAAAAGCCCAGATTCATTATATTGTCTTACTTTACCTAGATCAAAACTAACATAAATCGCCGCCAAACTACTGAGATAGATTCTTAACAAAACGGCTTCCACACCGTATTACAATCACAATAATAATGTCGATAACAAAAAGTTTCGTCTCATAAGCACACAATGTTGGCAACATTCTTTTCACATTGATACGATTGATAGTTTTTCCGAAGCGTGTCTGCGCCTGCGGCGACAATGAGAGGTTTTTGTTACTAATATTAAGTGTATGAACAATCGACGCATTGCACTGCGGTTTGGTTGAATAGAGTGGTAGCAGTTTCAGGGATCTGTGTTTTGTTATAGATTGTCATAACGAGATACAATACAGGCGATATAACTTGCCAGGTCTCAACATGGGCTCTGCGAACTCTCGCGCATGTTCTTTCACTCACACTCGATTAATCACCATTTGGTTCCTAAAAATGTAACTACGCAGCCCTCTGCGCGGAGTTCGGAACTACCAAGTTATATCGGCCGTATTGTATGATCTAAGATTTATTTACGTGGGATCATAAATTAAGGTACGTGGTAATTGAAAAACCAAACCGTTCTAAATTAAAAATGTAAAGGAATGGTTTAGCTACAAAAGAAGCAGTTAAAGAAAGATTTGGTTGGACAATAATTACAGCTGGTTTTACTAGTCTTTTTTGAAGCCGATTTTTTATCATTTACAACAAAAAATTACTATCCAACGTTAAGGCCCTAGTTATAACAGGCCATCGAAGCGCGCGTCTAGTACGCTGCGTTTTGTGTGCTCGATAAAATTAGATAATCACACCTGTATTTCCCCGAAGGGTTGGGCCACACACAGTATACCCACATTTCGCCAATTATGTTTGACTCCCATGTAATAGGGGGTGGGGAATGCCTCATTGGTCTAGTGGTCGCCAATGCTGAGCATGAGGTTCTGGGTTTTGTTCCAAGGGCGGGCGTAGTGTTATTGCGTTTTCTCGATCTGGAATTTCTCAGTAGCAGCCCGGAGTCTGGATTTATGACCGGTTGATGACAATAGGCTCGTAATAAAACTGTATTCAGAATTTCTATGTCATGAATTACAAGACGCGCGCCCTTGGACGATGGCCTTGATATAATTCTGCCTGGAGCGCCTGTTATAACTTAAAGGGCCTATAACTCTTTTTCTTCGTATCAGCGGTAACTATTGTTCAATTTTATTAGCCACATACTTCGCCAGTTTGCTCTAATTACAAACATGTCAATCAATTATCCGTTAGTAAGATTAAAATAGATAGCATAATGTTCCCACTACGGGGGCAATGGTCTCCTTTTTGAGAGAGAGAGAGGGCCATAATCCACCACGTGAGCCCAGTGTGGGTTGGTAGATGTCACAGTCTTCGATTTTTTGGTTCTAGGACATGCCGGGTTCCTCACGATGTTTTCCTTTACCGTTTTGAGAACACCGTTGATGAAATTAATTAGGTACATAAAGTAATGCGTCTGCCTCGATTCGAACCCACGACGACTCATAAGTTACCACTGGGTCACACCACTGGTCCTAAGTATAAAGACCACACTCCTCGAATAGTAAGAACTTACATAAATAATGAAGGCGAACTATTTCAGCAATTAACTCAAACATATTATAGACAGAACCGTCCACCTATTCAAACTCACTCTTCGCGTTAATCCCATGAATTAACGGTATCGTAATTATCAGCGTCAGATTCGCACACTTTGTTTCCGTTGCCACCAATTTCAACTTAACTATTCAGTCGGTCATTTCCGTAGAATGTAGGTACATCTTTATTATATACGTATGTAAGTATTACCATTGTGTAAGAGTTTTTTTAAAATAAAAAATAAATAAAATTAAGCATAATGAACATGGTGCTAAGCTCATTGCAACAAACATAGTAATTTCTAAGTGATTGGCCGTATTGGAAAGTCCGAAAGGGATACCCATGGCCCTGGCAATACTAACAGACAATTGAAGGAACACGGGTGGGTTTTAGTCACTAAGAGTCTGATAATTCTCCCGCTCCGCCCAGAGCGGAAGAAGTTATTTGATAACATCCCAGCCAAAAAAAATAATATGCCCGTATTGTTTCATGATGCAATACGTTAAGCTTTTTATAAACAGCACGAGCATTTTTGCAAATATTATACGGTATTTTTTTTAAAACCCTCACCACCCTCACACTAGGAATTTCTCCTGTATTGTGGGTTCATTTACAAACATTTAAACTCACATACACAATCAGCCAGACCCGGAACAACTACTTGTAGGTCATACAAATATTTGTTCCGTGCGGGAATCGAACTCGCGACACGCAGCGCAGCAGTCAATCGCTTAACAACTGCGCCAACCGTGCCGTTAAAAAAAATAACGCGCAGATTTTTTGATTTCACTTTTGCTACTTAGTTCCTACAACGAATGATTCGAAACGACTTGTAAAGCTTTTGATTGGACTATTTAAAGACGCAGTAGCCAAAAAGGCTGCTGCATAGAAAAAAATACTAGAGAAATTCCTAATTGTTTATGGTATTACCTTTATGCAAACAACATCTTAATCTCGACTCTAAAAATAAACCAATGAAGAGAAATTATTACTTTGACACGGTCAATTATATTATAGTTTCTAATTATTAGCCTTCCATATATCGCGTGATACGGTAACATTATTATTATTTAACAAAAATACAATTTCTAGGGCATCACTATTCCATGTTGATTCGTCACACCCACTAATGGACTTAGGGTACAACGATAATTAGATACGCATAGCCTTAGATTGAAGAGTAAAATAACAGTAGGACATGCGAAAATGATGATTACTTAACAAGGAAGTAATTTTTTTGCTTACTACTTATAAACCTTAAAAACTGTTACAAAATTATATCTATTATTATACATTGTAACAGTGAATCAATTTTCACGCCTCCCCTTTGAAACCTAGGCCAAATATTTTTTAATATTCGGTTAGCTCATGACCTAAAGAGGTGCCATAAAAATCTCGACTAATTAAAAAAAAAATCGTGGGTATACTGGTATAATATATTGCCCCATTCTCTGTTTTTGAAACGAAAGTTTTTTTTTTCAAAACTTTATTGTGGGGCAAAGATCTCTCAGTCTCATAATTTAATACTTCTTCTGTTACGTTCCAAAATGTTATAAATAACATAACACGCCTTGTTTCCCCGAAGGGTTAGGCAGAGATGTATGTACCTATAGTACACTCACATTCCGCCCGTTATGTTTAAGTCCCATGTAGTAGTAGGCGAGCCTATTGCCATCAACCGGGGCACAAATCCAGATTCCGAGCTGCTACTGAGAAATTCCAGATAGAAAAACCCAATAACACTTTGCCCCATAACAATTTTATAAATGCCATACTAAAGTACCTCCCTACCGAAAATCTATTTCATTTACATAAGTACATGGGTACTTATGCGAATGAAATAGATCATAAGTACCCATACCGCTGCGTAACTGACCCACCTCACTCCATTACTAGTTGCCCCAGTGACCTGCCTTGTGATTCAGCGTGTGTGTTTGGTGGACGAAAAAGGACCAGTCTTGTGTTAAATTTAAATTGCATCTAATAGAATGAAAAGAGCTTGAAAATTACTACTTATGAAGTAACAAAACACCAATATTTTTCAGGATAGGGACCATTTTTTTATTGTCGAAACGTACTCGTTTTAAAAGATATAAAAGAACACCGAAATAAAAATTCACATATAATTATTATACAAAACAATAAACGCTCTGCATGCCAATTAACTATTTATAATTGAAGAGTTTCCACTAAAATTATATGTAGTAACATCTAACAAACACCGTATTTCGAGTCGTTAGTTTGATTTATAAACAGATTTTTTAAATTCATTTTGTTTATTGTTATTCGAAAAATTTGTTCCCATGATAGTTCTCCGAGAACGCTCCTAACCATATTCCACATAAAAAATGAACTCCGATTCACCAAGACCATACAAAACCGTCGAACTGTCTCTTGAGCCCAGTCTCCTGTATACCTATTCTGTAAGACTATCGCCGTGAAAACTTAGGTGAAGTGAGCTGTCAGTAGTGTCAATCCCTAGCATCAAGTGGAATGACAGCTCACTTCACCTAAGTTTTCACGGCGATAGTTTTACAGAATATACCGACTGTTCCTTCCACACTGCGCTCAACGCTCTCTTGGATGCTAAGCCTGACTGTGATGGGTTCGCGGATGAATGGAAAATGATCTTGTCAGTATGTCTGGAGTACTATGAGATGAGCGTATGACTGTCGAGTCTATATTATACTTTTGTTATTGTACTTAATTAATGTGTTTTGTGTCTAACTAATGTAATTGGTTTTGGCCGTTTTAAGTTAAAGCAGATAAATAAATAAAAATAAAAATATTTAACAACAATAATCTAACTGATAGTAAAAAAAATCCCGCGCAGGTCAGGATTTCGTTTTAGTTTTTCCCACCTAAAGAAACCCACGTGTGAAAAGCACCTAAATTCCAAAGAAATGACCTACCATCACCAATTTGGTCCTAATGGGCGCAGTGTTGCACGGATGGCCCGCAGTGATGCGTCAGTCACGTTCCATCAGCCCGACGGTTTCAGAACACGCTATTACAGAACATGACCCCAGGCCAACCACATCTATGTAGGTGATAAGTACTAGATCTGTTTCAACTAACAAGATAGCGCTTGGAGAAAATCCTAAATTAGTTTTATTCATTTATTTAAATTTTATATTTACTTAACTTGATTGAAAGCAAAACAGATGTGGGCCCAGTTAACTACTATTAATTTTTAAAAGGGGTAACTGGTCCGCGGTCCCAGTTTGACTGTGGGCCGAACGACCCCTAACCCAATATTTGTTACTAGAAAAATTGTCTTGAAAAGAAAGGAACAATCCTCGTAGATCGATGATAAAAGGAGATCGGCAAACAGTCCTAATAAATTAGGCCTCAATAAACAAAAATGAAATAATTTGGGTTTTCAAGGGGTAATATTAGTCTATAGCCCTGTGCAATAATTTTTTCGATATAACATGGGATATGGAAATTAAAAAAAAAAAACTTTATTTCAGACCGTAGTCAATAGACCCCATTATCATTTGTTCCCGTTCTTTTATTAGTTACCTATGAGTTTTCGTAAAAGATTAAAAGTACTTTGCCAGGCTCTATCTCTTTAATATGATGTGAAACTTACTTTGAGATTGTTAAGAATGCAAGCTTGTTTTACAATTAAACAAACCAGTACTTATGCCATTTTTTGTTTAAGTCTACTAATTAAAATAACAATAAAATAACACTTATAATAATGAAATACCCAACACTTACCTGTCGTGGAGATATCCATTCTCTAATCACTGATAGTATATCGATTGAGTTCAACAGGTTTCTTCTCATGCGAGCTGTAGATATGCCACAATTAATACAGCGGAGATTATCCATCGTAAGCAGTAAGGTAACAATATCAAAAGGCAAAATCGGAGTCCAAAATGCGTGCTAAGGTCAATAGGTTTGGAAGAAACGGGGTCCAAGAACGAAATAGGGTCGGTCACAAAGGCAGTTACAATTGTCCAAAAACACAGCAAGGGTCGGTAATTAGATGAAGCACACAAAATAAACACAAAAAGAAAGTCCACGACACGAACGAGAAACGTTGTGGCGGCAATCTGTTGTCATGACAACAACAGATTGATTGACAAGTGACAGCCGTATCGAGTGTTGCAGTTCACAAAAATGCAAATCGATTTTTCTATAAAATCATTAAAATAACGTAACAACAACGAAAAAATACTCTATCTTTAATCATTATTTCGCAATAAACTCGTATAATACTTTTTTAAGTGAAAAGAAATATAAATCGAATATAATAATACAAATCTTTTAATGGGAAAAAATATTTTTATTCAAAAATCGCATAATATGGCAACATCAGTTGTTATTAAAACAACTGCAACGCGAGGAATACATTGATTGACTTTTATTAGAAATACTTTTTTCCTAGGTTTTTTTAGGAAATGATAGATTAAAGTAGGGCTTATAATTATTTAAATATTTTTTCGAATGGTGTAATACTTTGTCCATCAGGGCCAGGAATTGCTGATCTCCTTTAGGTTTTGGTCTTTTCAGTCATGCAAATATAGGCAACAGAAATCTATACAAATGTAATGGCATTTATTGAAGTTTCGTAGCCATCGTTCGGAGCAAACAAAAGACATCAACGCGTTCGCATATAACACAATATTATAATTTTTAAATATAATTATAGTTAACTAGCTTCGGCCCGCGTCTTCGTCCGCGTGAAATTTCGGCCAACCGCATCGCATCCCATCGCCCGCCCGCGCTATTACTTCGTTTTCGCTTAGCGTTCTTTCTGATTTTTTTTCGTTTTGCTCGGCTCCCAAGGGTCGTAGCGTGATGTTACATAGCCTATACAAATGCATATAAGCATGTAGCTGCAGCTTGAAGCGAACATTTACTAACTAATACAGCTCCTCTTTGAGATAGTTTAGTGTGTACAAGTAATTTGCAAAGGGCGTGAGTAATAGCTGGGACTGCGGATGTTATTTGCGAAGTGTTGGATGTAGCGTATCTCGTGACACAAGTATTACTTACTATAAGGACAACTTCCTTACAGCATGAAATACGTCAATCTGCCTAGCCTTTTCCCAATCATGTTGGGGTCGGCTTCCAGTCTAACGGGATGCAGCTGAATACCAGTATTTTACATGGAGCGACTGCCTATCTGACCTCCACAACCCAGTAACTGGGTAATACGATACCCCTTGGTAAGACTGGTTGTCAGACTTTCGGGCTTCTGACAACCCGTAACGACTGTCAAAGATCCACGAATGACAGCCGGGACCAAATGTTTAGCGTGCTTTTCGAGGCATGGAGGAGTCTCGGTATGTAAAGATGGTCACCCATCCACGGACCAAACTCGGCAAGCGTAGCTTAACCTGATGGATCGACCCGTGCCGCTGTTATTACTTAGCCACGAACTCCTCTCCTCAAGTATGAAATACGTGTCATGTCATTTTTATTATGATATTTATCATTCGAAAATGGACACTTGTCGTTTTCGAAGTCTGTTGATCAACAGAATGAGAAATTGTTTCATGGAGTAGTTTTTTCAAAGCACACAATGCACTTTAATTGAATTGCTTTTCAATAGAAACACCACCATTTTGGATTGAAGTTATTTTAATTTTTAAAGGATATAAAGGGTCTGATTAAATTAGTCAGCGAAAATTCAAAGATGTGATGGGTTTTGCTAGCTAATTGAAAGTGATCCCGTATATTTTTTATGGGATAGTACTAGTAACTGTTCTGAGGTTGTTGAAGAAGAAGTATATAATTATAGTTTTCCGACTAATTTAATTTGGCCCCCCTAAATTAGTCAAATTAATTTATACAATACTTTCTCAAACACACTCAGAATTGTTACCTATGCTTGTTGTATACCGCCATTGTGACCTTTACAATAAAAATATTAGCTCATATCAGACATCAGATAGCACAGAAGTGGGTCAATATATATAATGATATAACGCACAGAAATATTGTAATAGGACAGACTACATCCCGTCCTTACTTACACATTATAGTAATTTGACGCATTCGTGCGTTTTTATTACACTTGATTAGATTATTATAGCTGCCGGTAGCGGCACGTAGCTGCGCAATCATTGTTTAGTTATCCAAAGGATGAGCAAAGCCCTGGGTAATCGGTATTATCGTCGTTCAACTATTTTTGCAGTATGGTAGTTTAGCTGCATAAAACTTAATCCAGCCGCTCTATTCTGTAAAAAAACTCA
The DNA here is from genome assembly GCA_914767815.1 of Eupsilia transversa. Taxonomy (NCBI): domain Eukaryota; kingdom Metazoa; phylum Arthropoda; class Insecta; order Lepidoptera; family Noctuidae; genus Eupsilia; species Eupsilia transversa. The sequence goes on along the minus strand of OU611893.1, from coordinate 4,272,127 downwards.
ACGTGAAAATTAAGGTGAAGTGAGCGTGAAGTGACCGTCATTCCACAGGGATTGACACAATTTGACAGCTCACGTCAAGCTCACTTCACCTTGTTTTCACGGTGAGATGTTTACAGAATAGACCGTCAGGTATCTTTCATGTCAGATTGTTTCGACAATCTTTACCCTAAGTATAAATTATGATGTAGGATAGGTAATTGATTCAGGCGTGAAATGGTGGAAATCTATTATAAAATATAATAGACGTACTTGTCGCGAATCCGAACACGGCAACACGACGTGTTCGGGTTCGCGACAAGTCAATCGTCATGCTGAGGATGCCTTCTTGAGAGGTAAAACACGTGTCGATTTCTTACAGGGTTTTTATGGCTCTATAGGGAAAGTTAAGCGGTCTATATTATTTTATTATGTAGGAATCTTGCTAATACGAAATGGCTGGTCTTTTGAGTCATAGAATGAAATTGTCTGTTGATTCGAAGGACCAAATTAACACTTTGCGGAACACTTAACGCCTTCTGACGTAATAACAATAAAACTACGATTGTGTCTCGAGCAGACTCCTTCAACCGATTAACTAAACCTGTGAAATAATGAATTGATTAATTGTTTCAGATTTAGTTTAAGCTCACAGGTGCAGCACCAACACCATGCTGCGTTTGTCAACTTTTTGCAGTAAGTATTACTTTTTTTTTAAATCACTTTATAGTGTACGCTGTCCTAAACACTACCTACTAACTTACTGTTTTTGATATTTGCAAAGAACGAAAATATCAAAAACAGTTAAGTTTAAATCCAATATAGGAAGAAACTAATATATGTATTTAATCTTATTTATTTATATTCTTTACCGCCAAACATTCACTTATAAAGGAACACGTACGCACACAACCTCCTCACCTTAGGATAATCACGGAATTATAGAAAATGACGTCACGAAATGACTATGCATTCTATGCAATTTCTCCTAACAACCCTCGTCTTGCATAATCTTAGCTCTTAAGGTTTGTGGTCACAAATGTCTGTAATTAAGATCTTAAGCTCACAATGAAACTTCAATTCACCGTCTAATTAAAGATTGAAATCGCTACATGAATTGGTAGTTTTCCGGACATCACTAATATTTTTTTTTAAAAACGCTCTTAATTAAGATAGTTTAATTATTTTCGAGGTCGATTTTTCACTATAGCTGTTTTGATCTTGAGGTTTGCTTCATGTTTTGCATTCCTTTTGAATACGAATTTTACTAATGTTGACATTGTAGAGCGATAATTGCTGAACGTAATCTGGACAGCATCAAAACACCGCCCAATTTCTGTTACTTCTTCGTCTGTCGTGCCTTCTCCGGAAGAAAGCAAAGGAATCTTTGGACTGTTATTTTGAACTCCTATTTCTTCTTCTTATAACACATTCAGTCCAATCCTTAAAGCTTATATATTATACAGGCTGACTTTGAAAACATGCTACTTTTAATGGGGCGTTGGACCCATCAATGTGAACAACTTTTACTCTAGGGCCAAATTGATTCGCAAAAAAAAAAAGACTTTCCTGTATAAAGGTATACCCGATTGGACCCATTTTGTATAAGAACGTCAATTTTTTTTTGCTATTGCTTATTTGTTCCCATAGTAAAAGTTGTTCATATTGATGGGTAGAACACCCCCTTAAATTATGTAGCATGTTTTCAAAATCAGCCTGTATATATTTGTTTCCAACTATCTCCGCTCATACAGTCCGTCTGTTAAAATTTTCCCAACAATCTCTGCAGATCAAACTACTTCCACAATAACTCACATTATTGCTCTCAAACTATTAATATCTGTCCATGATTGTGTGTCACTAGCTCCCAAGTATTTACTCGCCGAGCCTGACCTGGCGTGAGATTATTTGCCATATCATTACTGTGGACATCATCTAATGACGCTTGTGAAATTGCGCCCCGGGCCCATAACGCACTAGTAGGGATTTTCTGTCGTTGACAATAAATTAATATCTATTGCAAAAATGATATTTTATTATGTAGATTAAAAGGTTTATCGAAGGAGCTGAATTGTTCTTAATGTAAAAGCTTATTTGAACATAATACATCGGGATCTACTAAAGTTTCTCTAGTAAAACAGTTAACGTCGGTCGGTTGACAGAAAAATAAAAATCCACCCTATCTAGCTTTAAGTAAACTGCTATATTTTATTTGTTAGTTGCCTGGTTGTAATTATCTCTGTACACCGACCTTCGAATATCAAATTAACCTTGTTCTTGTATAATATCAGTATCCATAAGCTGCAAAATTAATGTATAGCAGTCTCCATAACAATATCTTACGTATGGATAATAGGAAAGTAGACATTCTAGTGATCTAACAATCGCCAAAAAACACAAAACACGGGTATCTTATCTAAACTAACATCTACAATGGCCTTTCCTATTTGCAAAATAGCTTATACAACTAATGAAGAAACGGCGACACAAACTGTAGCACTGAATTAAATAGCATCTTCGCACGTTATCTGACCAACTTAATTCATGCGGCTCCAAAACTAACCCCAGCTCTAATATAAACTTTACGGCTTTGTAATTAGACCGAATTTAATCGCACAGTTTGGTTGTTTAAGTGTACATTAAAGTTGGTACAATCCGAATCTTCCTTGTTCCATTGTTGTATAGCGATCGTGACGGAAAGCACGAGAGATGCACCATCTAGTGGTGAGACTGCGGCAACCAACTATTTTGAATATAGAGCACTTCCCTGTTTGAATTTCGAGCACCCACGACTGAGTATAGAGAAACTGGAGCAACTTTTTCTTATTGCATGGAGGTTGTGGTTCGCGCTTTTACGAGTACCTTTTTGGCGTAAGGGTATTGTTACAAAGCCTTAAATGGCAGTGATACATGATTCGAAGTCACGAGTAGCATGTAGGTATTCCATTATTTCCAGAACCTAATGATGTATACGTTTCTGAAAAGTACACGAAATGTATCATCATAGATTACAAATCACTTCGGTAAAAATAAAATACCGAAAAACCGCAACAAGCATACTAAACAAGATTTCAGTCAAGATCTACATAATGAGCAACCTAATGACCTAGCGATCTAAAAACCAACGCATCTAGGACCATTAAACGTAACAGCCATTAGCCATATTGTGAAACATGACCATGTCAACTGACCATTTGCGATGTGAACAATCAAACTGTAATGTTTTGTCACTAAATTTATGCTGTCACGTCACTCGCATTTAGTTTACGAAATAGATTTGATCTTACTTATAATATTTTATTTTATTTTATCGAGTTATTTAATTCTAATATTTTTCCACATTTCATTTATCTTCACAGTTATCTTATTTCCACATTTCATTTTGTTCCTGCGTTTTAGATTTCGACAAGGACCACGAGAACGGGCAAAGCACTGCCCCCTGGAACCCTATAAGTTATCCCCTTACCAATTTGAGGGACACTAAACACCCACACAACGCCTATGCGTTAAACAATAAAACTTCTACTAGGTCTCGTTAAGTGTCCTTGAATACGTTAAAATGTAAATTTCCATCCATTTCTAGATATCAGCTGTGTGCATATCAAGTAGTATGGGCCCGACCTGACTCTGAACTACTTGGTTCACTCCCGGACTCCTAAATGTTGCCACCGTGCCATTACAAGTGAGGTATATAGGCTTAAACATCAAAATAATAATGAGTCAAAGAAAAAGTGTTTATGTAGTTATGGTGCCGACATGCTGGCCATCATTTTAGTGTCGTCATTGTTCCGAATTTGAATTAATTTAAAAAGTTATAGTCTTATAAACAAAAAATGCAGGGTGGCTCGATTTAGGATTCCGGGTCCTGGGAGTGTACCTACTTAGTAGTATTCGTGAGCAGGCATTATCGCATCTCAAAATAGGGATAGATCAAGGCTACCCCTAGATACAGTTTAATCTCTTCTTAGTAACTAAGGACCGGTTCATTTATTCCCTTTAATGAAACGCCATATGAACATGAATGTCATTTAATATTTCCCATTTAATACAACATAATAAAAATTATTTTAAAATAAATTTAACTTGATTCTTAATAACACTTAGCTAACAAATCCTAACAATATCGTACGAAATCTGTGTAAAACCTAACAAATTACTTAAAATTGCTGTATTCTTCTAAGAAAATTACGTTTAAAACTAAGCAAATTGACTTTACATAGAATAACTTAACTTCTATGTAACGTCAATTTGCAGATCGGATCTAAGTAATGTTTTGCGAACATTTGCAAAATTACTGTAAATTAAATTATATTCCTGATTACAGTATTGTTTGAACTTGTGCTGTTTCTGATTGTTCATTGTTTCACGTATGTACGAATTTCTAGCAATTTCCGCCATTATACTTTAATGACATTAATACTTAAGGTGGATGTTCAAAGGTAGCCCGCGAAATTCCAATTTTCTTAGGTTTTTTGCAATTTGCAGGTCAGTATCAGGTTGTATGTTGATCTAAATATGATTAGCGGCCGTATCAGATATTTATTTATAGAATTTATTATAAGTATAGATTATGGTCATAAAAATTATCAATACAACTCTCTAAGTTCATAAATGAATTGAATGACTATTTCATGATATCATGACATTTCAGTATTATTCCAACTTAAGGAGTTGTATTGCTGATTCTTATAATTATAATTCTGTAAAGCCCTATTTGTTACGGTCGCGAATCATATTTTAACCAACATACAACCTAACACTGACCTGCAAATTGCAAAAACGTAAGAATATTTGAATTTTGCGGGCTACCTTGGAGCATACACCTTAAATTGATTATTGCACTATCTTTACATGGTATAATCAACCTATAATGTTCCCACTGCTGGGAGACAGACCTCCTATCGATCAGAGGGAGTGGGCCGTAATCCACCACGCGGGCCCAGTGCGGGTTGGTGGATGACACATGTCTTCGAATTTTTAGTTCTAGGACATGCCGGTTTCCTCACGATGTTTTCCTTTACCGTTTTGAGAGCGGTGGTGATGAGATAAAGTGCCTGTCTGGGTTCGAACCTACAACCTACGACTCGTAAGTCGTATCTGTTACCACTGGGCCAGCACCACTGCTTCTCAATCTTAACTTATAATTTATTATTTCTTGAAAAAAATGTTATAGGTAGCCTTATAGTGGTCCGCTTTCTATGTCTAATTTCATTTCGCTGCAATCGAGTTCTGGTAAACAGGACAATGTATATGTACAGTCAGCTAATTCTCTATCAATATTTTAGTTGAGACCTTTCTCAAAACTTCTCAAAAGACATTGAAAATAATTCTAACGCTTCGTTTATTTCCCGCCAACGACGCGGCCATCTTGCGAAATCTCGTCGATACCACAGCGTCTCACGCGATCTCATCTCAGCCTATTGTGCCTCAGGGTGTACTCTCAATTGGATCAGATCAGATGTTACGCTGTAAATGAGCGTAGATTGGACAATCGACGGGGTTAAGTCAGTAACAGATGGGTGACCTTTTTGAACGTCATTGAGATCCGGATATACAGTGCCTCTGGAAGCACGTCGTGTGTCACGTATAATATTGAAATTTTATCTGAGTTACTCGACGTAAACTATTAATAAGCTCACTACAAAGAATATAATTAAACAGTACGACTTTTATTTTTCAGTGCTACTGGCCCTCGCTGCCGCTCAAAATGGGTATGATTACAACAAGCCCAACAGGCCTTTTGGACCCGGAACATCGTCCAGCCGGCCCGGGACGTCACCGGGAAATGGCGGCTCCACCACTACATCATACCCTATTAGACCCCAAAGCAACTTCAACGGCGGACCCGGAGGATCATCCACAGGTTACCCAACAGGACCAAATAGCTACCCCGGATCAGGCGGCCAGTCACCAGGGTACCCGGGATCAGGCAGCCAGGGACCAGGATACCCCGGCTCATCATACCCAGGACAAGGACCCAGCGGACCATCTGGAAGCTATCCTGGACAGTCAGACTCATCCTACCCTCAAGGATCCCGCGGCCCTGCAAGATATCCTGGACAAGGGCAAAACTATCCTGGGTCTGGATCTAATTTCGGGACTACAAGTAACTCTGACACCGATACTGGTAGCTACGAAGGTGGGGACTACTCGGCTATTCCTGGCGAGCCAGATATAGACTATCCTGTATTGTCCTACATACCCGAAACTTCTTTCAGTTGTGATTCTCAACCTCTGCCTGGGTATTACGCTGACGTCGACGCCCGTTGCCAAGTCTTTCACGTTTGCTCTAATAACATTACGTATGATTTCCTTTGTCCTAATGGGACCATCTTCTCTCAAGAAGACTTCGTTTGCGTGTGGTGGAACCAGTTCTCTTGCGAGTCCGCTCCTGGCCTTTACGAACTTAATGCCAAGCTCTATGATTATTCTATAAAAGGATCTTCGGGAGACTACAATAACTTCAATAATTACCCTGGCTCTTCGTACCCTGGTGGTAGAGGCTCACAAGGATCCACCTCTTACACAGGTTCTGGTTCTGGTACATCACGTCCGTCCAGCTACCCTGGTGGATCCGGACCATCATCGTCTTACCCTGGCATTCAGTCGACAACCTCGTACCCCGGATCTCAACGCCCATCAGGAGGCTATCCAGGCCCACAAGGACCCAATGGAGGCTACCCGGGCTCACAAGGCCCGTCCGGTAACTATCCGGGTTCTCAAGGTCCGTCCGGAAGCTATCCAGGAACGCAAGGTCCGTCTGGAAGTTACCCAGGTTCTCAGGGTCCCTCCGGAAACTATCCAGGTTACCCAGGATCGAGTAATGGTTCACAAGGACCTTCTGGCGGTCCAGGGGGCAATGGGTCCAACTACCCAGGCTCGAGTACACCCTATCCCGGATCAGGTTCAGGTAGCCAAGGCTATCCATCAGGCAGACCCAGTGGGCCTGGCTTCAACCCTTCAGGCAGTAGGGGAAGACCAGCACAAAAACCCAACAGAGAATATCTCCCACCTAGAAATTAATAATGCCAGAATTTAAACACTGTACCTTTACTTGAAAAGTGGACCCATTTGGGAACTACATAGATTTCTGGTACGTAAAAAGCTTTAGGTTATAAAAACCCTGTAATTTAGGAGCTATCCTAATAACTTGGGCGCCAGTATTAAGCACAATTTTGACAAACGAAAGTTGGTGCTGACTTTTTAAACTAAGTACCTAAGTAATTATATTTTTATACATTAGTTTTTAGTGACTATTTATTAGTTATTAGCTTGTTTAAAATTAAGTTTACCGAGTTCGTTTTTTATGGACTATAATTGGTAAAAAAATGTGATGTTTAAACCTAAAGTTACCAAAACTAGTATTTGTATCTAATTAAAATTAGTTACATCCGCGAATCCTAATAAGATCACTTAAAAATTAAGCTTTATTTTTAATAACACTTTTTTGTAAATACACATGCTATCTATAATCAAATAAATGGATATCTCAGCAATAAATACGTGTTTTAAAATAACATTATGATATAATGTGACTAAACCTATGTTAATTCATTTTCTTTATAGAGGTGCCTCTCTTTAGGTCAAGAGCTATTAGAATATTTGAAATAAAATTGGCCTAGATCTTAGGGGGAAAAAATTGTTTTTTTTGTAATAGATACCAACAAGACACACTTTGCATGACAAATATAGTAGCTTCTCTTCTTGCGATTATCGTTGAAGACAATCACGAAACAACACGCAACGAGCACAAATTCAAATAAATAAACAGTTGAAAAACCCTATCAACCGAAACCGAATACGTATCGAGTTTTAGCAACGCGTTACAGTAGTCAGTGTAGCGAGCCGAGCCGCTCGATGCGAGCGCCGGATCCTCCAGTCGACTGTCAGCTGTTTTACGAATTCCTATGAAACGGAAATAACCGAAAAATTTCATGGTGCTCGAAGCGAGCGCGCGCCGCGTCTTGTGTATCGCCGTATTAATGTAACCAAGCTCGCCTCCAATGATACATCACGGCTCGTACACACTGACGCGATATCGCGGGCGCGACGAACGTTACAAGTCTGTCTCCGCCTTAATAGACACGTTAATGCGTACACTACGTATAGCGCTGGGCCCCGTACCTAGTACCCGGATTCACTTTATGTATTTGTTTAATGCTTAGCTTACTTGCGGTTGCATTCACGTCCTTATTGACCTTTATGTACTCATCAGCTTTCTCAGGCAAATAGTTTCCTTCCAATAAAACGTTTAGAAGCCCACACAGCTTTTCATTCCGGTATATCTTCTGGTGACGAACAACGGCCGCTAATCTCTGGACACTTTGAAAGGTCAAATTGTTATACCTTAGGTTTAAGTAGCAGAGAGTCAAGTTCCCTATACAATAACTTCGTCCTTCCTTTACTGTCACCATCGATGGAGTGTAAGGATGTTCGAAAGGTCCTACTTTTTCTAGAGCCATTGATCGAGCCTGAATTCTTAAATACTCATCAGAATCATGACGTGTTTCTTTTTGCCTCTTCGTTGTATGCTTACATTTCCCAAACTTACCCTTCTTAACAGATTTTCTGGCGCTATCCATATCTAGCATGTACTTACGATATAGTGCTTCCTTACCTTTCAAATAATGCATATAACAACTATTTTTGTCTTGAATTTCATCGATATTCAAAGGAAATTCTGCTAGCACTTCGAATATATATTTCGCACCGAGGTCACTTATATGGTTGTCGGAAATATTCAAATACCGCAAATGTCTATTACTTCTGAGAGCTTCTCCTAAATGTTTCAACCCGACGTCAGTTATGTGGTTCGAGGATAGATTTAAAACCAACAAGGTTTTTTCAGCTGGCTCTAGATGTCGTAACCGTGAAGCTATTCGTTCACAGACTATATCATTTATATTGCACCTCGATAACGATAGGTTTCGAAGAGAGGTTGGATCACTCAGAAGAAAGTCATAATTGGCTTCCTTCAGAGGAGAGTGATCTAAACATACATCCGTGATATTAGATATCGTAAGTATCTTATTCAACTCGTAAATTGTGTACATGTCGATGCAACATTGTCTGATTGTAAACTTAGTCAGCTGTCGGGTGAATTTAACTTTTAAGGCTATTACTTGCAGCAGAACTCGCGGTATTGGCGCGTAAGGATATTTAGACATAAATATCTCTACAAGTTCATATGATCCGTCGTATACTGCCGTTACATGTAACTTGTGCCGTTCTGGTTCGTGCTGAAATTCCAAAGAAGAGTCCGTTGTGGGCAAATCTGCGGGTGGTTGAATGGACCTCCTGCGTTTGTGTCTCCGTTGGGCACCTCTAGGCGATAAGTCTAGAAAACCAAAAAAATCTCATTGGTCAAAATGTGGTTAAGAGTCTGTGCGCTAAGAAAAGCTAGATTAGGTTATATCTACGTTAGGTACTAAGTATTTAGAAAAAATACTTACGGATTAGAATCTTCTTAGCAACGTTAACAGAAATTGGACATTCAAATATTTTGCATGAAATCTGTACAAAGGGCTCAAACTCCACATTTTCTACACCATCATCCAATGAAGTTGTAGACTTTGCAATTTCAGAGCTGCTTTCGGACTTCAGCGATAACAATGATTTGGCTTTCATTGCCATATTAAATGTGTCAGGCAACAATTTTTTTTCTAATTCGTTAATAAATATTTAAAGAAAACGATCGTAAACAGACGTTAATTAATTAAATTGAATTATGTCAAAATCAATTGTTGAATTGAGAATGACACAGCCACCTTGAATGTCTTAAAAATATACACGTCCATATGGTCCGTGCCTGTAATGTGAAGACATGATATACCTATATCAACAAGTTACAAGCTTTTCAGAGGCCCTAGCACGTATCTAAACATAACGTAAACGTGGGACGATTTTTTAATCGAATTTATACGAATATCTAATGGTATTTTGGTTAAAATTGCGACAAGCACAATAGGGTATTTTACTCTTTAGGAGAAAAATAATGAAAAATATATTATTGAGATAGGATAGGCAAAAGGCAATCGGAAATCGTTAGTTTTAGGTCATAAAATAGCAAACTAAATTTTAAAATTGAATTCAAGGCTTTCAGATTTTTTATCTGTTTCATAACGCCATTAAATATTAGTCGCCATGATATTACGTCATACGGCTATGTAAACTTAGAAGTGTCAACGGTCGACTATCAGCGTTGTGTTTGTTTGTATCAGCATTATTTTGTTTAAGCCGCGATTCCATTAGAGTGCGTTTCATCAAATAGTTACTATGCCATAATGTTGGCTCCACTGTTATAGGACGAACATGAGGACGAACACGAATACGCTACGGCGCGGCGCTACCTAATAGGTCCGTTGATAAAATTTAACAGTAGAGCCAACGTTACAGCAAAGGAACTATTTGATGAAATGCTCTCTAGGCAAGTTTTGCATGCAAGTATGACGTCACATTTGCGTACAAGTTGCTTGCATTGGAAACATGTTTTTGAGATATGTAATATAATGTATGAATGTACAAGTTCAATCTACCTCACACAAGTTGTAGCTTGTATGCAGGTTTGTTCAAGTTGTATGCAATTTGCAACTTGCATACCTACAAGTAACTTGCCTAATGGAATCGCGGCTTTACACTGCTTTAGTTATTGTTCTTGTGCAGGACGCCCACTCATAGAGCAATAGAGAGCTTATCGATAAATTAATGTAGCTATAAGTTTGTTTCTTAGTTATAAGTTGGATCCTGTTATTATTAAGAACTTTGTTATGATCATAATCGGTTGTCGAAGCCTGTAGAAGCTTCGAGAAACTTGGAGAAGCCTGTAGAAGCTCCGAGAAGCCTGTAGAAACTTCGAGAAGCCTGTGGAAGCTTCGAGAAACCTCTGCCTCTCTCTGATTGGTGGAGCGTGAACAACAATTTATTTGATTGGTAGTTTATTTTAGTGACGTAACACTACCCCCACCACTTGTGCCTAGTATAAATGTAGCGCATTTTTGAGCGACAAAGTAGTTCTTCATAAACAGTCTTAGAACACAGTTCTCAAATGTAGTTCTTCATAAACAGTCTTAGAACACAGATCTCAAAAGTAGTTATTCGAATACAGTCCTAGAACATAGATCTCATAGATAGTTCTTCGAACTCATAGTGAACAGTAAACAATATTCTTCAAGTTTTAAGGAGTTTTATTTAGTGAACAAAATAGTAGTATCCTCCAATCCAGCGCACTTAATGTGAGACCTAGAACACTCACATTGTCTGGTCCTTCGAGCCGGATCTGAGGAAAACGCTATTGAGAAGACTCCAGTGAACTTCTTGACGAATATTTAGAAGAATTTATCAAGAACAATGCCAGTTACGAGGTCTACAGGTAAAAGAGGCAGACAAGCGTCGACTACGGCTACAGAACATACTGAAACCGCTACTGAAACAACTACAGAAACTACGGCTGAGACAGTCAGTACGGAGACTACGAGAACCACAGCTGATACGTCAGAAGTACCCACCGCGATCGCGTCTACAGTTAAAGTCGCCGCCACACAACAAGATGCCGAACCTGAAAATAAAGAAAGTGGGCGCCGCAGTAGAACTACGTCACAAAAGACTGAAAAGGTGTCGAAAGCGCGTCGCATAGCCAAGGCCAAAGCGGAGTTAGCACTTAGGTTAGTGGAGTTAGCAGCCGCGCGCCTCGCCGAGGTCGAAGCTGAATCTACTGATGAAGACTCATCCTCAGTCGCCTCGGAAGCTGGAAATGATCAACGAGTGACTACTTGGCTACAATCAAGTCAGCCACTCGCCATTGCCGACCGACCACATGAATCCGAAGTAAAGTCGTCGACCGAACCTACAGCTCCAGTGACCACCGCCGTGTCCTGGAACATCCCGGCGACCTTACCGGCGGGAGTCAGCATTATGCACCTGCCGCCTGAAAACCTGAACCTGCCGCCAGTGAGCACCGCCACCTCCTGGCAGCTGAACCCCGCGACTGAACAGCCGCACCTGAACCCGCCGCCAGTGAGCACCGCCGCCTCCTGGCAGCTGAACCCCGCGACTGAACAGCCGCACCTGAACCCGCCGCCAGTGAGCACCGCCACCTCCTGGCAGCTGAACCCTGCGACTGAACAGCCGCACCTGAACCCGCCGCCAGTGAGCACCGCCACCTCCTGGCAGCTGAACCCCGCGACTGGACAGCCGCACCTGAACCCGCCGCCAGTGAGCACCGCCACCTCCTGGCAGCTGAACCCCGCGACTGGACAGCCGCACCTGAACCCGCCGCCAGTGAGCACCGCCACCTCCAGGCAGCTGAACCCCGCGACTGGACAGCCGCACCTGAACCCGCCGCCAGTGAGCACCGCCACCTCCTGGCAGCTGAACCCCGCGACTGAACAGCCGCACCTGAACCCGCCGCCAGTAATCACCCCCTGGCAACAGAACTCAGAGCCCTCGCAGCCACACCCGAACCTGCAGCCAGTGATCACATCCGCATCCTGGCAACCGAACTACGTGCCTACGCACCCGCGACTAACGCCAATGCCGGCAGAACCCGTCGCACCCTGGCCACAGAACTCGACGTACGTGACAACGAACACATCATGGCAACCGATCTACACTACGGCACCACATGACAGCTACACTCCGGGATATGCTGCCGAGACCCAGGTGCCGCAGTCTATGCCATCAACGCACTTCCAAGAACCAAGGGCAGACATGAAAGAACTTGCTGCTGCGATCACACACGCTGTGCAAGCCACACAGTACCAGCAGCCAATAAGACACATTGAACTACCCTGCTTCAACGGAGCTCATCAAGATTGGCTCACGTTCCGCGCCGCCTATTGCGAGACGGCACATCGACTAACAGCAGTGGAGAACATGTCTAGACTTAGAAGAAGCCTTCGTGGTCTAGCCAAGGAAGCTGTACAGGGTCTACTAATAGTGAACGCAGACCCGAATGAAGTTATGAAATCACTCGAGCTACGCTTTGGACGTTCAGACTCAATTGCAATGGCTGAAATAGAACGGCTACGAACTCTGCCGCGCCTCACTGAATCTCCGCGTGAAGTTTGTACATTCGCGACCAAAGTAGAAAGCATAGTTGGGACTCTGCAAGCACTCAACTGTGGACATTATCTCTTCAATCCAGAAGTAACGAAAGCTATTGTTGAGAAGCTAACGCCAACCTTGAAGAGACAGTGGTACCAGTTCTCAGCAGCGCAGCCCAGAACAGAACCTGATCTTCTGAAGTTTACCCGATTCATCAAGACTGAAGCTGAAATATGCAGCCCGTATGCACTGCCTGAAAATATCGCTGCAACAACAGAAACCTGTCAGAACACGCAGCGACGCCAGCAACGAGTACATGCCACGCAAGAAACAAATAAACCAAAGTGTGGTTTATGTGAACGTCAGGGGCACAGCATCATGGAGTGTGAACAATTCAAGAAGGCAACTACTGATGCTAGATGGGATATAGCTAAGAAGCATCGCTTGTGTTTAAGTTGCCTCAATTACAGAACAAAGCATCACAGCTGTAAACCAAAGAAATGTGAAATAAACGACTGTGTACATTTACATCACAAGATGTTACACGCCAACAGTACAGCGAACAAGAAGAAAGAAGAACCCGAGTGCTCCAAAGAAGAACAAGAGAAGGTTCATTCAGCATGGACACCTAAGGTGTCATTTCTGAAAATAATACCAGTACATCTTTCTGGACCGGCGGGAGCTGTAGATACCTACGCACTCCTGGATGACGGCTCTACGGTAACATTAATCGACGAGAGCCTAGCCAATCAAATCGGAGCAGAGGGATCCTGTGAACCACTACGTATATCATCCTTCGATGGCGAGCCTACGATCGACGTGACATCTCGACGAGTGAACTTCTCCATCAAAGGGCTTCACACATCTGAACGCAAGTTACATGCAAGAACGGTAAAGCAGCTAGAGTTGGCTGCACAGAGGTTACCTGGAGAAGTAGTCAGAGACTGTGAACATCTTCGAGACATAGCCAAAGATATAGTGACTAAAGATGCAAGACCCAGACTCCTGATCGGCCAAGACAACTGGGATCTGCTCATCACAATAGAAATCAAAACAGGAAAGAAGAACCAACCAGTGGCCTCACTAACACCACTCGGTTGGGTCCTGCACGGCAGCCACACACGAACACTTGGCCACAGAGTGAACTTCATCAGACATGCTAACTCAGACGACGACCTTCATGAACTGGTGAAAGAACATATCACAATAGACAATATGCAGATCAATCCAAAGAAACCCATCAGTGATCCTGATGAAAAGGCACTTCGTATCCTGCATCAGCATACGAAGAGAACGGCAGAAGAAGCTTCGAAGAAGATGATCGACGGGCGATTCATCCCACCTGGGGCGCCATTCATGGGAGGCGCCTGGGAGCGCATGGTGAGATCAGTAAAAACAGAACTAGCCACCACGTTGAACGAGCGATTCCCGAGCGAAGAAGTGCTTCATACACTACTCATCGAAGCTGAACACACTGTCAACAGCCGGCCACTTACACACGTGTCCGTGAACCACGAAGACCCTGAAGCGCTGACACCCAATCATTTCATTTTGGGCGGTCCAGGTCGCATCGCGGCACCAGGAGAATTCGACGACAGCGACTTACGTCTACGAGCCAGTTGGCGTGCAGCTCAGAGGCTTGCCGATATATTCTGGGCCAGATGGTTGAAGGAATATCTCCCAGAACTACGGAACCGCAGAGAACCACACACTAAAGGCGTGATTCTCGAGGTCGGTGATCTAGTGTTAATCGTAGATGGCAACCTCCCAAGAAACATGTGGATCAGAGGACGCATCTGCGCTACATTCCCCGGCCCAGATGGAGTGGTCCGCACAGTGGACGTGTCTACGAAAGGAGGTATCCTGCGACGTCCAGTGAAAAAGATAGTGGTGCTATCGATCGACCACGGCGTACCTGCACCAGCTTCTACAACTGCGACGTCAGCGGTGGACGACGACGCACGGCGGGAGGAATGTGCAGGACGCCCACTCATAGAGCAATAGAGAGCTTATCGATAAATTAATGTAGCTATAAGTTTGTTTCTTAGTTATAAGTTGGATCCTGTTATTATTAAGAACTTTGTTATGATCATAATCGGTTGTCGAAGCCTGTAGAAGCTTCGAGAAACTTGGAGAAGCCTGTAGAAGCTCCGAGAAGCCTGTAGAAACTTCGAGAAGCCTGTGGAAGCTTCGAGAAACCTCTGCCTCTCTCTGATTGGTGGAGCGTGAACAACAATTTATTTGATTGGTAGTTTATTTTAGTGACGTAACACTACCCCCACCACTTGTGCCTAGTATAAATGTAGCGCATTTTTGAGCGACAAAGTAGTTCTTCATAAACAGTCTTAGAACACAGTTCTCAAATGTAGTTCTTCATAAACAGTCTTAGAACACAGATCTCAAAAGTAGTTATTCGAATACAGTCCTAGAACATAGATCTCATAGATAGTTCTTCGAACTCATAGTGAACAGTAAACAATATTCTTCAAGTTTTAAGGAGTTTTATTTAGTGAACAAAATAGTAGTATCCTCCAATCCAGCGCACTTAATGTGAGACCTAGAACACTCACAGTTCTGAGGTTTACACAGCCAACTAACGTCATGACCACAGAGCACTGCGTCCAGCGTTTTCGTCAAATTACGCACGAATTGGAAAATGCAAAATTGAAATAGGTACATTTTTATGATTTATGAAATTAAATTTAAAAAATGAGAATTTTTTAGTAGTTCATTAGCACTATAGAATCTAATTGAGACACTTTTTAAAAATGGGCTTATACCCTATTCCTCAAACTACACTCCGGCCACCTATAGAATGCGTTCCTAACATCTCTCAGTTTGACACGATTTGGAACAAATAAAGTTTACATTCGTAAAATATGTATTTTTTGTACTCAACTGACAGGTGTCAGGGACGCATTCTCTGGCGGCCGGAAGACTGAGCGGTGACGCTGCGTCGTTCTACATACAAATCTGAACGACATGCCACACGATGCGATAAAATGACGGACGGCGACGCAACGCACAAGGATAGGAGGGAGACGAGGTGGCGAAGGGAGCTGCGTTGAAACGACGGAGCGGCAGCGCAGTATTATTCAACTTCATTGTCGTTCAAAGTTCAAAGTTTTTAAAACTTTATGAAACATTACTGTGAACATTACTATTTGTGGGAGAAAAAAAAAAAATTTAAGTCAGACTGAGACTGCTCCACAACGTAAATAACGCAATGAATGTTGTTGAACTTTTAAAATGAAAGCGATTGTCGCGCAAATACACGAACGTTCGAACTTTTTGTTCGGTGAACCTGCGTGGTGGCCGCGCCGAAAGAGGGCGCTTTTCCGTTTTCCGAAACAATAATTGACATAAGCAGTAAGCACGCGAGTGACCGATCATGTAAATAGGACGCGTCGTGTGGTCTTTTGCTGCTCCCAATTTTATTGTAGATAAGCCATAGGCAAGAAATTTATATCCTAAATGGTACCTGTAGGTAGGTACCTTGTAAATGCATATAACACTTATGTAATACATAATTATAGTAAAGTAAGTATAGGAAGGCAAAAAAATGTTAAGACCTATTTCTTGGCAACTTCTTTATTGTAACGAAAATAATATCTACTTTTTCACGTACAGTGGCCAGCACATCAAGCTACCCAAAACTGTCAAACTTTCCCAATCAAACTTGAACCTAATACTTTAGCGATAAAGTTTAAAATCTACTAAAGAAATTTGACAGATTTTAGTAGCTTGATGTGCTGGCCACTGTACATTAAATCCTTTGTTGCCCTAGTTACTACCAATCTTACTACCAGTAGTAATACCGTTAATTTGATTACCCTTCCTACTACTCCAGTATTGAGTTGTTAGAAGGGAAAAATTAAAAAGCCCGTGTTACTACCGTAAATACCTACTTTATAAAAAAACTAATTTCATTTCTAAACTAATTTATTTTTTCTTTACAACTTAAGAGGGTTTATTCTGAAAGTTGGCAACGTCGCAAATAGATGTCAAATATTTCGCTGTTTTGATTAATTTGATAATATTTCTGTATGGAAATAAAAAATGTGGCTAACTAGCGAACTAGAATATTGATTATGAAATGCAATAATTAATATCGTAACACCGAGTAGTTAGTTTTAGATGTAAAAAAAGTATTTGGTAACTTTCCAAATGCCTTTTTTTCACCTAAAACGGGTACAACATCAAATTCAATGTTATAATTGCAATTCATTATTAATATTCTAGTCAATTGGTTAGCCACATTTCTTATTTCCATACAGTATTATTTCCAAATTAATCGAAACAGGTTTACAGCTATTTACGACGTTGCCAACTTTTAGGATGCACCCTCTTAAACATAAAACAATTTACTTCTAAAATAAAATAAAAAAAGGAGAAAATACAACCGCCTTCCAAAAAGACACTACAAAGTGAAAAATAACTTTAATTACGGTAGTCGGTGTCTTTGGTTTTGTAGTTTCTTTATTTGCCACTGACTTCCGAAATTAAAGTTATTTTTCATTTTGTAGTGTCTTTTTGTAAGGCGGTTGTATTTTTTTGAAAAAAAGTTTTTATTTATGTCTTTTTAGTGGGTCGGTTTGTAATTTATCTAAGTTAAATATTGCTTTTTTCGATGCAGGGACGTTAATTTTTGAGGAGTTCTCCTGGTATCACCATAATACTATGCAATTATGCATTGTGACTAGCATAAATTGCTTGGTAACCATATTAAAGTAATCGAATCGCAACCCGTGAAATACCATTTATTATTATTGAGTTGTTCCCGTGGCCATCTGTGGTATTCATCATCAGTTCCACTTCACCAAATGGTGCTTTTCGAGAGCAAATGCACGATTTACTTTAATCGCTAATGACGACTACAATATCCGACATATTCCGATGCAGTTGTTAAATGCAGAAATCTCAGTGCCTAGGCTACGCCCTCAAGAAAGTGCGCTGATTTTCCAATATCCGACATATTCCGATGCAGTTGTTAAATGCAGAAATCTCAGTGCCTAGGCTACGCCCTCGAGAAAGTGCGCTGATTTTCCTTTTATTTTAGAAGTAAATTGTTTTATGTTCAAGTTATAGAAAAAATAAATTAGTTTAGAAATGAAATTAGTTTTTTTATAAAGTAGGTATTTACGGTAGTAACACGGGCTTTTTAATTTTTCCCTTCTAACAACTCAATACTGGAGTAGTAGGAAGGGTAATCAAATTAACGGTATTACTACTGGTAGTAAGATTGGTAGTAACATGGGCAACAAACGCATTAAATTACTAAGTATAATAAACTTACAACGAACTTCTTGAACTTAAAAGTGAAATAAGTACTTACTTATCATAAAATAGTCAATAATCCTCTTATAGTAACACCTACCATGATAAAAACTACCAACGTCAATAAAAAAAAATAGGAGTGTCTCGCGAATACACTTACATAAAAAGAAATAAAATTCAAGAAAAAAAAAACGTGGCAGTCACGTCTCAAGACGCCCGGCAGATGAGAAATGGCAGATGAGAGCGGCTGGCGGTGGAGAGGGGGCATGACGGCATAAAAGAACGTCATGCCGTTTGCCGTCACGCACATCATACGAGTCGGTAAGCCACCGACACATTAACTGTGTCGTGTTATGTCGTGATGAGGGATACACCAATCAAACGAATCTGAGAACTACGTCGAATCACAACGACTTTTGATTGTTTAAGCCTGAGTCAGAAGACGTCACGACATGACATAACACAGTAACATGAATCCGGCTCTACCCCCAAGGCGTGTCAATAGATGTTTCACATCAAATTAGAAAGGTAATGTTGGAATAAAACATTTCTTATAGCAACTAAATAATCTTAAAGAAACTGAAATTGCCACTGAAACTTCGAGCAATAAACTGAAAGTATACTTGAAACTAATTTCCACTTAAATCGTAGTTTGAATCGAGATTCATATCTGAAGTACCTACTAATAGGATAAAAAATAACAAAACATCACGCAACTGCACGCGCTTAAGATAAACTTTTCTACAAGGACACTAAATTAACTACTAGCCTTGACTAAAAAAACATTTTATAACTTAAACGAGTTTTTTAAACTAAACACGGAATTAGCGTAGACCTCATCCGTAGCTTTCCTTGGCGAGATCGTTGTCCAAAAAAAACAACATCTCTCGACATACTAACACCCAAAAACCACTTTAAAAAAAAAAGGTCGCACCCCGCCTTGTTGCTCTAATTTAACTTTTTTGGGGTTGTCTTTGAGGACTCAGCTACTGAAACAGCGTCGTTCGAACTGCTTTTTGAACTAAGACGCAATTTCTTTTGCGAAAAGGTTTTTTTTTTTGCAAATCCCGTTTTCAAATCTATAGCTGTCTTTAGATAAAATTCAATGCCGTCAAGCTCCGAGCAAGTTTGTGGAATTTTGTTTCCATTTAAAGTTACCCTAATCAGTCCTGTATCTTTACCAGAGTTTTTAGTAATGGGCATGCCATCCTGATACCGCAAAACCTCCCACAGCTTTCGAACTGAGAGGAACATCAAATCATTGTACGCTATATTTATAGAACATAAAACTAAATTTCCTTTGGAGTAGATTGAACCGTTTTTAAACTCCACATTGTTATTCGAGAAAGGATCATCAAATTCTCCTAGTATTCCTTTAGCCATAATTTCAGCATCTTCTTCTACACTGCGTTGAGTTTTTTTTTGCTTTTTAAGCAAACGTCTCAATTGCAACTTCCTTCCAGTGTTGCTACCTAAATCATCATTAATTCTAGATTTTAGATCGCTTAGACATCTTGCATACACCGCCTCTTTACTCTGAAAATACCTTATTTTTCTGCGTCTCATGTTATGTTTTTCTTCTGAATTCAAAGGAAATTCCATAAGACAGTCTAAGATTGGTATGAAACCGGTATCAGTGATTTTGTTTCCTGATAAATTAAGGTGTACTAAACATCGATTCGATCTTAGCACGGATCCGATATAAATAGCCGCATCATCTGTAATTTCATTTGAGCCTAATTCTAATATTCGAAGCGTATTCCCAGCAGGAGCTTCAAAGTGAAGGTTTTCGAATATTTTCTTGCAGACTTCGTCATTAATCTTGCATCTATTCAGAGACAAATATTTTAATTGCGTATTTTTCTCAAGTAAAATGTAATAATTCCCTTCTCGAACGTACGAATCATCAAAAATAATTTCACAAATGTTTGAAATAGGTAGTAATTTGTTAATTTCGTAAACCAATGTAGCAGTCAGACCACTTCGTCGGAAAGTAAATCGTGTCAACATAGGGTGGTAAGGGGCAGCGAGACTAAAAGCACCGATAATTTGTCTTGATGCCACCACCGTGCTTCCGACAATTGATATCTCTACAAGTTGCTGCTTAGCGTCGTAGTATGCTGTTATTGGGACCACTTCATCATCTACCGGCTTGTTAAAGGAACTAGGGGTTCCAAAATATTCGCCTGATACGGTTGGCACACTTCTTATTTGTTTAGTAGAACCTCGCCCCTTTACAAAAGTCTCTATAAAAAAAAAAAAGGTTGTTACGAATGAAATTTAGTTATATCTGTGAAATATTAAAAGGAGAGGAATTGTATTAACAACAACATATTGTAAACTAGTAAATAACTCCTCGTGGTCTGGTGGCAATCAAACACACCGGAGACGCTGCAGAGAGATTAGGAGCACAACGGACCGGCATGCTCTCGAAGGTACAGTGTTACACCCTCAACTTCCTCCAACCGGGACCTCATGATTCGTAGCCGTATAACCTCGCTAGAGAAACCTAGCTAGAAAAACGTTTCAATAAAAAATAACGTATGAAAATAACAAGACAGCAGCGTTAGGTGACTGCAGCAGTTGATTCCGCCAAGTGTTCGGTGGCCCTCACTTTAGGCCGCGCTCACATCAAATGCATTGTCAGCCGTCACTGTGAGCGAGCGTTACGCAGGTTACTGCGTTTCCATACCCTTCAACTTTTCTTTCATAACGAACCGACAATACGCTTCTTATTACGAACCGATAGCAGCCTGCTCACAATCAGCGGCCATTCGACGTTTGGTGTAAACGTAGCCCCATTGGTAAGGGAAAAAACAAATACCTTGAGCCTTTCGTGTTATGATAACTGCGGTAGAGGCGCACCATTGATTACACACCCAAGGAATGAAAGTGTGAAATTCCGAAGGAGAATAAGAATTTCCTTTGTCCTCGTTAACCGAATCTTTGGTAAACCCTATAGAGAACTTGTTGGAAGGTACGTTGGCAGCGGCGGAGGACTGTTTGCTAATTGCTAAAGTACCTTTTACTTTTTTCATCATAATAAAGTATGAATTGACTACTTATTTTAAAATAATGCCTTTTTATAAAAAAATTAAATTTCCGCAATTCCTAATATAAAATGTTGTGTCAGTCGTAAATATATTTTTTTTAAGAGGCTAGCTCGCCTAACTGTTAAGGCATAGTACATACTAATTCCATGGACAAAGTTTAAAGATGAATACCTATATAGTGTTACAAGGATCTTTTGGCGCGTGGATCACATTGTCAAGGGGGCGTTGTTGGTAAACATTTGCGAAAATTGTATTGAAAAACAAAATGGCTGCCTTAGTTCCGATTTTGGACACGTACCAAAAGACCCTTGTGTAAGAAGTTTTAATTAATAAAGTGGGTGTTAGAGGTGTGCACTTAAAGTACGCGGCTTGAACTTACTCGGTTCGACGTCGGTGACACACGTGAAGCTTGCCCACATTGTATCGCGATGTCGTCGACAGAGGAAGCTTTATGCTACTAATTTTAGGATTATTTCGGAAACCTTCAATAAATTCTGTTACCAGTTCATGCGAATAAGTCCAGAAATCACTCATTCTAACTAAAATAAGAATTTTCTAAACCAAAATAAAGAAACGTTAAACAATTAATGTCATTGTCAAACATTATCAATTGGCGACTCGCGGTGATGACAGACGTACGAGCCAAGGCGGGCTTACGAGCACTGTTGGATTAGCGACGCGACGAACTTACTCGGCGATCTTAAAGTACGCGTACTTAGTATGACACAAGGACGAGAAAGGTCGCCGAGCCCTTAGTACGCGTTCTTACTCGCACGTCTATCACCCTTTAAAATCACTATAAATCTCGGTGATGTTTATTATTTTAAATTAGCTTCTCAATAAAATCGACTAAAATTACGAAAAGACTATTGGTATAATCTGTAGTCTGTAGTCTAGCAGTGTAACATCACTACTTGTCATTCATGCATGGTTGTCTTTAGTTAGGGATTGCATTCTTTTTTCTGCGATTTTAAAGTTTTTAACACAATTTGCAGCTATTGAGTTAAACAATATTGAAAAAGGCTATGACAGTCATAAAAATAACATATTAATTATAAAAGTGGTGTTGAAAAGCCACTCGAGTGGCTATCGAGTTATTCTCTGAAGTGAATTGCGTATCATGTAACTTTTGTGGTTTATTTTGCGGCGTAAAGCTTCTATTTTGAACTCGAGAATCTTCCTTGCTGTGAGTATATTTAAGTTATTTCCTATGTTAGTGGTAATATGCATTATTGTAGTTATTATGACATTATTTTGTAGTATTTGTTCGTAGTGGATTAGTATTAAGACGAATGTCAAGGTTCCTTCAATTTCTATACCTTACTACCTACCTAGAGGTATAGTCTGAACGCTTAGCTGAGCCTGTTCCGCTGTGTCGCCAGTGCTTTTGCACTTCCTACATGCGGTACATTACAGTATAGGTACTTTAATGCATTGATTAAAAACTAAAGAACTTATTCAAAGATCCACCAAGTTTTTCCTCATAAGGATTGTGTCATTATGTTTTACTTAGTCACTAGGTTAAGGTCTTCTTATAGAAGAAGATAAAACTGTTAAAACCATTTCTAATGTTGACAATAACAGACATTTAATTTTCTAAAGCCAACAATTATTTACCTGATTGAACAGCTGTTAAAGAAGCCAATCTACAAATATTTCTCATGGTCAAATGCCAATGTTGTTAATTTACATGATTGATATTCTGTTTCAATTTTAATGACTTTTTCAATATAAGTGATCTTGTTTGTGTTTTGTATTGATTCTTTAAAGGTGATATTTGGAATAAAATAATGAAAGAATTGTGTGTCTCTTTTTTATTAATAAACCCCCTTATTTATAAACATTACTTATATAGTTAAGTAATGATTAGCATCTGCTTAACCCTTTTTTGACATTTCAAAATTTCTTAACTTTAAGCAATGTTTTATAAATAAGGGGTATATGTTCAATGTCTTAAAGAGATCCCTATCTGATAAATCATACATGAGTCATAGTGATTGCGCTTCACATATTATGGCAAAATGAAAACATTTTGGTTGATTTTGTTAAGTAAATTACATGTCAAGCACTAAATAATATAAAACTTAATGCCGGCTCGGAACATGAGGCGAGTTGCTGCACAGTAACAATTTTAGGTGTCAGTGGGGGTGAGGGGTGGGGCTACTACGCAGTGAGTCGCTAACTTCGGAGCCGCCATTAAGTTTGAATCAATCGGTTCAGAGATAGAAAATGCTCAATTGTACACCAAAGTAACTGCATAATTGGATTCAGGTTCCAACTTTTAAATTAAAGAATTTAGCCGAAATGAAATGAAATTGTTTACTCTGTAAGTAGGATACCGGAATCACTTACACATTTTTTTTTTTTTTTTATAGCTAGATGGATTCGACATTTCCTATATGACTACTCCTGAGAAGAAATGGCAAAACAAACTCAGTAACTTACTATTAATTAACTTTTACTCCTGGACTTGTATTTAACTAGTGGTCAGAAATTAGCCCCTGGGGATGCACTAGAGTTGCAACAGATAGTAATTTGGCCGGATAGTATCTTGGTCTGTTCACGTGCGGACCATGCAGATTAGTGATTGCCATGTTTTTGAATTACAAAACAAAATTGCACCAACTCCAATTAAATCACATTACAACATATTGCTATTAAAATTTCATCTCCATTAAAATTACAAGAATCTAAACAAATGGTAATTAGGCATAGTTTCACTGACAGCGGACATTGTTCATGAATGAATTCACACACAGGTATGTGCACAGTTCACACCATACACCACTGTAATGATGGCTACTACTACTATGGTGTGAAAGTTGTAAAGGTAAAAGTTTTGTGTACCTGTCTATGGCAATGTGATGGATAGAATATTATGCAGAATCATAATTTCTATTATGATTTTAGATGATTAAAAAATATCGAACTATGCTTATTTACACACTACATATTTAAAGCATTTCACTTGTTTCATGAATTGTTGTTAAATAAATGATATTTTTTATTTTTTCTTCCATACTTCAGAGCTGTGGATTGGGTGATGGTTATTTTATTATTTAATAGCGACGCGCCCCAGCTTTGCACGGGTGCAATTGTCATAATTATATCAAAACATCGAGATTTATGCTATATCTAAGTTAAATATTAATTTATTATACACATGAACCTTCCGAAATAAAAGCTCTAAATGTGGTGAAACCGGATCGAGATCCATGTGAAGTTCAGAAGATCTAAGCGGTCTTATAGAATTACACGAAAAAGGACTTTTATAAAGTCAACAAGTTTTTATTTGTAAACATAAGTGTAAAAACAGGTGCTATAAATAAAGAAGGTTAAGAGATCTCTATGTTTTGCCCTTAACAGCGTACAAATATGAAATACGAAAATTAAGAGCCTATAACACCTCAAATGTTTAGCAAGATCCGCCGTTTTATCGAAACTGCTGCAGCATTAATGTTGAAATAAATATGTGTTAACGTTGAGGATTAATGTTATGAACTATGTTAGCCGAAAACACGATTTCATAAAATTTTCTCTATAGAAAAAAAATCCAAAGTTACCTCCAAACCGAACAATAAACCGCTGCTATTCAAAAAATACTTCTAATTAGATCATGAAACTTTGCATACTAACTGAACTAACTATAAAGCAGCGACTATGTTTTTTATTTTTTTTAAATTACCATTATTTTCGCCGTAAAAAGCAATTACTTAAACTATTGTCGCTTTGGAGGCGCCTCCGTCTCGCTCCCACTCAGTCCGCATCAACTCAGTCACATACAAAGAAATGTTTCGAAATGTTACCTCTTTTAGGTTATCGTTTTAATACCGGTAGCTCACACAGGCGATGCGAGGTCTTTGACTAATGCCGACTGCACGTGTAGATAGAGGTAATTCGGTAACCGGTATTGATGCTGGTTGTATTAAATTTAAGGTAACCTTTAAAAATACCTGTAAAAAATGTAAATGTTGTAACCGAAAAAATACCCGTATAATGGTTTCGGTCCCTGGTAATCTGTGCTTCAGCTTTATTATATTACACTTTATGAATCATCACTGGATGGACAGACCGTCTAGTTATGAAAATAGTAAAATTCAGCCTGATGCTGCTTGTTTTTTTTACAAAAAAAAAAAACATATTAATTCATACTCACCTCTTCAATGTGGAGTTTTGTAAGCAAACTCACTTGAAGTTTTGCTCCTCTAACAAAATCATATTTTTGATTTATTTATTGATTAAGGATTTATTTTAACTGATGATGATATGAGGACCCGTTTCTACATAGTAACAATATAAAAAAGTTCAATGATTGCTATTTTCTCATCCACAGAGAATTTAGTATGCACAACATGTAAATTAATCGACACCTATTTGCCCTTGAGAACAATTAATATGGATGGTCAATCAAATGTCACTCAAATACTACGACCACACTACACTATTTGCATCTAAGGCACATAGTTATTGAACATACGGCTCAGTGGAGACCGAAAAGAATGCATAGCTTCTGAAGCCATTGAATAATAAACTTTATAATCAGTGCCTTAAAGTGCAAAAGAGCCTGCGGAAACGCGCCCGAGAAGTCTTTTAATGTTTACATCTTGTTTGTACAACTTTACACTTTATAATAAAGTATATTACTACAGAACAGCAAGAAACTATTCTGGTCTGCGTCTAGTATAAAGCTATGTTTACACGATAAAACAGCGCGTGCGACGGGAAGTACATAAAATAGATCTACAATCTCCTCTGAACAATGCACACGCCTTTTACAATCTCCCCGCCGCCGGTGTATCTATGCATATAATAAATAATAAACGCTCCTGTACCCCGAGTGTAAGTTTGCAAGAGAATAAACGTAACTATTTCGTTTGCGTTAAAATTTGACTAATAGATCATAATGCTAAGAATATAAGGGTGAGAATAAAAATCAAACGCAAACGCGATCGTTACGTTTACTCAATTGCAAACTTACACTTGGGGTACTGAAACAGCATACACACTGAACCAAACTGTGATGCAATATAGCCGAGCCAAGCTCTTGAACTCAAAAATGCCACTGGTGCAGTTTGTACCACTTTTGATAATCAGTATGCAAGCCATATAATAAAGGATTATGCATAGTTCAATGTTGTTGACCAGTGCCACTAACATCCTTTCAGACACTGCTATGAATATAAATAAATAAATGCTTGGAATTATGCAAACGTAATATAGATATGTACTACTGGATATAGACATCATTTTGATAAGTTTGTGTTTTGCTTCAGACAGGAGTTTCTTTGTTTGAAAAATGCTATTGTTATGGAACTAATTGACTCTTATTAGGCTGCTAATAGTCTGACGGCATTAATTAATCTACCACTTATCTTCAAAAAGAAGATATATATCTCTACAATTAGGTAAAAATAATTGTAACAGTATGGTATTTATTCTAGTGAAAGAATGCGAACCTATAATGGCTAAATATTATTTTTATTTCATTACATTTCAAACAGAATACCTACTACTCAATGTCACTGGGCTAACCTAAAATTTTAGAATTCATGATCCAATACATAGTCCACTATTTTATGAATACATTAGAACTTAAAAGAAAAGATAAAAATTACATTCACATTAAGGTACATAATATAAAAACGCAAAAAAGAACCAAAACTACTTACGAGTAACAGTATTGTATGTATTCAGGTACAACCAACATTGGACCACACAAGCCAACACCAACAAAATACCTAACTTATCACCAACATTTGTTACAGATGTCCCAGCCAATATAATCGGCAACCATGAGCTGGCTTCGTACGACGGGCCTCTCGTTCGCCCGACAGCTGTCGAGGTCGCTCGACCCTCGACATGACTACGAACCACAGGCCTGTTATAGTTCCTTCTGCAAACACTGGCAGCAAGCGCACGATATTATACTTAAATCGCAGGTTAGTAAGGTCCAAAGTTCACTGCAAGGAGCTGCTCTCTCACTGAAAACCTGCTTTATTATTTTTCATATTTTTGCTGTTACACTGGTATTCAGCTGCATCCGGTTAGACTGGAAGCCGACCCCAACATGATTGGGAAAAGGCTAGGTAGAATAATGACGTACTAGATTTGACCTCGTCCAAGTTGATTTGCCGAAATGAAAACTGCAACTATGTCTTACTCATAAATTCAAGTTAGCTTTCTGTCTGTCAATGTCCATCACAATATTTAGATTAGAAGTTTTTCCGCAAAATCGTAAAATACCAACAGACAAGCTCACTTTCTAATTTCAATATTTGCATGTAAAAATGCTTTCTTCCCAACTTATGGAGATCGGGGCATTCGTAAATTCTTCCATATAATATATATAAAAGTTACAACACCAGACGGGTAATTCCCGTATTTTTAAGAACATTCGCATCTCATTCATGAACGTTTTTTATAAATACGAGAATTTCCTTGCCTTCTGGGGCCTATGTCTACTAATTTATAAACGTTACAATGGTAAGTTTTTGACAGTTTTTGTATGGCAAATCTGTCAAAAACTCACCATTGAGGGACCATTGGAACGTTTACAAATTAGTAGACTTAGACCCCTGAATTATTATTCTCTTGCTCTTATACCATTCTATTTGAGGTCTGCGCAACATGTCGTTTTCCATACTTCTCTATTAGTCATCGTGGTAGTCACCCCCTTTCTAGCCATATCTTTTTTCACACAGTCCATCCAAAAGGACTCAATCGAAGACCTGACTATAACATCCAAATCTTTACAGCCGAACCACCTCCACGACGATGTCCTAGGCGTAGTGAACCACCTGGAACAGCTAGCTACCCTGCTAGTTCTGGAGGCTAAAGCGAGGGAGATCAACACTGCCACCAGTCCAGCCGCCTGTCTCGAGTACCTGCTCAGTGAAAACCTGCTGGATAAGCTGTATGAATGGGCTATTTGTACTGGCAAGTAAGTAGCTTTTTTTTTCTGTTTATGGGGTAAGGAATCGGGAGGCCTTTGTCCATCTGTGGGACATTATGGGCTAGGTATATGTTACGATAACTTTGCGTGGTAGATAGTTAGATAGATGTTAGAGCTGTATCAAGTCGTGAGTTCATAGGCTATAGGTTGTATATCAGAGAATAGATACACCTGTGTTTTTGTGCGCACATGCTTGAGCACTACAAGATCTTCTACCTACGTACTTGACAAGTCTCTGTTGAGATTGCCCGCCTTGACCTTTATTATCAGTATTTTAATCGGCAATTTTTCATGCCGGCACCATCTAGTTTTAAAATATTTGCGTGTCTTAAAAAATCTACTAAGGTACAGAAATAAATTTCATCGCATAATTTCTTGGCTAGCCCCCTGTAACATAGAACATAACTGGTCATATGTGGTGTTCTTCAGCCTATTACAGGCGGGCGATGGTATGCGACGCGTTGGGTCGAGGGCCGAAATTTCACGCGGACGAAGTCGCGGCGCGCAGCTAGTAAAAGATAAATCATGTTTTAAATGCTTCGCTCGCTTATATGCCAATTTGAAGGTCACTTGTCAGTGTCGTCATCATCGGGCGCTACTTGAGACATTTTGGTAGCGTCTTATTTCTTAATAACTGCAATCTTAGGAGCCGAAAGATCTTAAGCGTATACAATGAGCTGTGCAACCAACAAAGCATAACATTTTAAATGTGAAAAAACTACATTTTCAGTGTAATTTATTTGCTGTTCATTATCTCCTGATAATGACTGAAATAACGCGAAACAAAGCTGATTGTACGATTTCGTACAAGTACATATTTCATTTACTCCTATTAGAGACACACTTGTTACAATGAAACAAGGTGCGCATACGCACGTACAAATGATAAGCTATTGTTTAGTTCGTGATAAAACTATTAGAAGACCTAGGAACTGGCGGTGCGCGGTTTTTACTGAAAAATTAATATCAACATTGTGCACGTTGAAATAAAGTCGAAAGTCCGCTTTGATGCTTTCTCGTACTTATTAAAGTTTATTATTTTCGACTTTAACGCTACATACTTTTCATACACAATCTCTTCCTTATTTTCTACTTAGTTTCATTCCACGCGGACGGATGACGGAAGTCGCGAGAAGAAGCTGTCATCCGTCCGCGTGCAATTAAACTAAGTATACCATAAAGCATATCCTATGGCACTCGGCAATAGTCTAGCCTCTATTAGCTAAAGAACTTTTTCAACCGGATCAGCAGATCTAGAGATAACCATCAATAATCATTAATATTAGTTTCACACACATGAAATACAAGTAGTTAAGAGATTATGTCACAAATAGTCACAGTATCCTGCTATAGAGCTAATAATATCTAAAAAACTACCATTGTGTTTCTAAGCAGGGTAATTCCCTATAAGTACCACCAAAAACACTTCATGTAAAGTAGGTTGCATGTTAAAAAGTTATCAGATCTAAGCCAAGCCCCACCTTTTGCAAGGCCTAACTCTACAAATCTTACATCTGAGTTAAAATGTATGGCTTGGCCGTTTCGCGGCCGCCACACATACACGGCTATGGGTAAGAAATTAAGTGTATTACGTAATAGGCCAATGGATAGAACGGCCCAAGCCATACATTTTAACCAAGATGCAAGTTTAATTTGAACTATTTTCTATATAAGTTTAGATGAACATGAATAAATATTAATTAAGATATTATGTGAGAAAGTCACAGTATCCTGCAGGGGCGAGGTGTCCATTTCTGTAAGGGGGAAGTCGAATAGAAGCTGGTTTTAACTTACTTACCAATAAAGCACTTTTATATATTTTTTCTCTAATTCAAAGCTAAAAATATGCATTTTAGTTGTTTTAATGTTATGGTGAATTAAATACCCGTAGTGTTACTATATTTTTTGGCAATAGTAGACACTATTGACTGTGCCATTTTTCAATAGCGGTACAGTTTCTATTGCGAACCTCGGAAGGGAAGCCGGTAGGAATCGTGTTGTATGGTGCTTTCGCCACTGGTATCCTGCTGATAATAAAGCAAACTACCATTGTGTTTTCAGGGCAGAGTAATTCCCCATAGAAATATTATCTTACAATTTTGTCCCCATTGTCGTCGATTCGACACCCCTTATCAGCAGTAGTCGCCTATAATTACGACTAAGCGTTTATTGCCATAACTAATTAACAAAATTAAATCATAATTGCTCACCTAATTATAATTTTAATCGGCCACGGGTCATGCCATTTAATGTTAACATTACAATTTCCTGTGTGACTCACTATGCTAACCAAAACAAGGCGATACGAACTCGTAATTATATCAAACAAATATAATAATAGGTATTGTGAATTTACGATATAATGGGGTATTGAGGTAAAGGTAAAAATCTACTTCGTGATCCAACATTAATAACAACTGAAAAGGCGCATGCACTAAGGTAGCCCGCGAAATTAAAATTTTCTTACGTTTTTTGCAATTTGCAGGTCAGTTTCAGATTGTATGATTCGATTTAAAATATGATTTCGCGACCGTAAAAAATATGGCTTAACAGAATTATAATAATTATTTATTTATTTAATGAATGATTAATCCACAATAATCCTTTAGAATGTCATAATTTTATGATATAGTCATTCAATAAGGCAATATAAACTCGAGAGAGTTGTATTGATGATTTTTATGATTATATTTTTTTTTAACATATTAAGGATTCTGTGGTCTGATTTTTTTTTTTAGTATAACTTGAACTCTTGTTGCTCAAGTTATACTAAATTCTTTTTTCAAACGACAGAAGTCAATGCTTGTCCAGTTCTCTTTTCTCATAGTCTTATATAAATATCTGTAAACGTCCACGATAATAGAAAGTTTATTGGTCTATGCCCTTTGTTGTTACTTTCTCAATATGCATTATGAACGAAATGGAATATAAAACTCAATTCGGTAAATCGATAATCGTGACTCTTTTTCGCGTATAAATCGATTCTGAATTATTTATGGAACGTACCGTGATAAACTGATTAATTTCGACGTAAACGAACATTCGATCTGCGGTTTTTTTTTAACATTAAAGAGTTTAATTTAATTAGATGAGATTTGTTTATTGGATCGATTTAAAAAGTTAAGTAAATTGGTGTAGATTAGAGGTTTATAGCTAGGGTATTCAAATTCCTACATAGGACAGTTTTATGGTTGTTAATGGTGCCGATTCCCTTGTTCACAAACTAAACTAAATTTAAGTTCAGTGCATCTTTTTCTTTGTATTTAAATAAGAACAGGACAGAAGATAAATTTTGGTTAAGTCCTGTCAAACTCGGCAGGGAATCAGCACCATTATATTACTGAATTTGTTGGGATAGCCCTGCCCCGCGAAATTAGTCAAGATTTTTAATTCATATTCTTTATTAGCACCGCCCCGCGGTTTCACCCGCATAAGTCTCGATCCCGTAGGAATATCGGGGTTAAAAGTATCCTATGTCCTAACCCAGGTCATAGTCTACCCATGTGGCAAATTTCTTCTAAATCCGTTCAGCCGTTTTAGCGTGAAAGCGTAACAAACAAATTCACTTTCGCATTTATAATATTAGTTAGGATGCCACCTCTTCATGATCTATCCGAATATCAAAAAATATTTGACTTAGGTCTTAAGGGGTAGGCGCGAAAATTGATTCGCTGTTACAATGTATAGTAGATAACGCAATAAGAGTTTAGATTGACATTTATATAATTCACAAAAAACATGACTTTTTGGAAATCCGTCTACTATCAAAACACATGTTTGGTGTATCAACTAATAAAATCTACACACATACTAGTTACTGGTAACTCACCAACTATAATCAATATAATAATACTAACCCACATTATTATATTAAACAGTAACTCTTCAGATATTATCAACTTGAAACAATTTGATTCTGATAAAATATTTTAATAAATAGATCGCTGGTCGTTATTGTGGATTCTTATCAAAGTTAATTAGTCAACTGTATGGATTCTGGTAATCAGTTTTTATTATTGATTGCAATAGACGACGCACTGTAATTAATGAGTTTGCACTCACTGTTCATAATGGACATCATCACGCGTAGCATGACCACCGTAGAAATGGGTATTGTCGACGGAAGAATAGACAAAATCTAAATTAATAAAAAGACAAGTCCTGACTGACTGACTCATCAACGCCCAGCCCAAACCCTTGGACCTAGGAAGCTGAAATTTTGCAGAGGTTCCCTTTATAATGTAGGCAAGGAATAAGGAAGCATTTTTCGAAATTCAACCCCTTTTTTTTTTTTTTTTTTTTGGGTGGGAAATCATCCAATGACTTCTCCCGCTCTGGGCGGAGCGGGAGGGCGTGTCAGACTCTTACTGACTAAAACCCACCCGTGTTCCTTCCCTTGCCATGCCAGGGGCCACGGTTTCCCCTTAGGACTACCCGCAACCCCGGCCAAATAGGGGATGAAAGTTTGTATGGAAAATCTTATTCCTTGAGGTAATAAACATGAAACTTCGCACGAATAGTTATCTAAATAAATTATAAAGTTTGTAATTTTTTGTTTTTCTGAATTGGGGGGTTAAAGGGTGTCAATGGGGAGGATTTTACTGCGTGGTGATTTTGCAACAACTTGAAAGTTGGTGCTGATATCACTTAAATCATAAAATTCAAATAAAGGAAAAGTTCCCTTAGGATATATAACGGGGTACTTTTAATCCCGGTAGTAGGTACGTTCCCGTGAGATATTTTCCTACAACCACGCGGGCAAAAGCTAGTTACAGATAAACGTCATTTTGTCTATTCTTCCGTCGACAAAACCCGTTTCTACATAACCCGTTCATACATTTTTAAATATAAAATGTCAAATTACTCGAAAATGGTTGACATTGGCATAGGGGTCATGAGCGGTCTTTTTGTTGCAAATTACCTCTCCTACATCCCCTTAATGGATTGCCAACATATAACCAATAACCCTGTGTATACAGGGTGGATTTTTGGGATATGGCCGTAAGGGCAGTTACCTTAACCGTTGTTGCTACTAGAAAATCGTTTTAGGAGGCTGTCCTTAACTTTTTTCATCTGCATTCACAGATTTTGGAAAAATTATACAGTGAGCAAGAAACTTGGCAGTTTTCACAAAAAAAAAATGATGTAAATCGATCCTGTTTCCTGTTTTCAGCTGTCAGCAGTCTGGTCAAGTTCAGAATTTGAAAAACTGTTAAACAGGATTTTACATGACAGCCATTTTTGTTTTGTTACAGATACGAGAATGCAGTGCGTTTGGAACAACTCAAGCTATTCGGGAATCTTATCAGTCATTACAGTACGCAGGTAATTATACTGTTTGTATGTAGGTACTATTATCTACATTATCAGCTATTTGTTACATCTTTAGTAAAACACGTCATTAGATATGAACGAGCTTAGTGTATCACTTATTTATAGGGATTATTTGTATTTATTTATTTTTGGATAGCAAACAAAGGATGAACGCGATATTTCACAATGATTATGGTAGATTCCGTATTTGTCAAGTGTTCCCCTTCTTACTGATGCGGAGGAATGAGGAAAATGTCGTAAGGAAAGTTTTGAGTATGAATGTCGATAGCTATAAGAGTAGGGGAAGACCAAAGAAACGATGGATGAACTGTGTGAAAGATGATAAAGTTACAAAGGGAGTGACTGCCGTGATGACGACTAATAGAAGAAAGGAAGAAGAGAAGGACGGAAAAGAATGGGGGAGTAAGTATGGAAGAAACGGACATGTTGCGCCGACCCCAAATAAATTGGGATAAGGTAGTTGTTACTGTCAGAAGCCCGAAAGTATGACAACCAGACTTACCGAGGGGTATCGTATTACACTTACTGGGTTGTGGAGATCAGATAGGCAGTCGCTCCATGTAAAATACTGGTATTCAGGTGCATCCGGATAGACTGGAAGCAGACCCCAACATAGTTGGGAAAAGGCATTGATTGTGTGCCACAAAACATAAGACATCATTGAGTGCTTAATTAAAGATACAATTGATAGAGAATTATGGCCACAGATTATGGCACATAAACTAATACATAATCAAATGAATTATTGTCAATGTATATTCATCTTTTTGAGGTTAACTGTACATAGGTAATTTTGAAGGCAAAATGATTAAATAACAATGCGAAAGCATGACCAACTGAACATTTAACACGGTTTATCTGGTTGTGACCACGTTCTTTACACGATACTTACGTCATAAAATTAGCATGCAAAATATGTTTATACAGTCGCCAGCACGTCAAGCTACTAAAATCTGACAAATTTCTGTAGTCGATTTTAAACTTTATCGCTAAAGCATTATGTTCAAGTTTGATTGGGAAAGTTTGACAGTTTCGGGTAGCTTGATGTGCTGGCGTCTGTACCTAAACATTATAACAAAAGATCTTTGTTATGTAGAGAATAGAGATGACACAAAATAATAATAATATGCTCCCTAATATACAGGCTGACAGGGACATCAACGCCCAACCTGTTGTCATGGATTCTGTACATGATTCTAAAACAAAAAATCTGCTGTTTCATAGAAAAGTGCATACATACCTACGTGGTCAAAATGTAAAGTTTTTTTTTTTTTACTTTTAACGCTTCGATGTCCCTGCCACCCTGTAGAATGAATTAGCGCGACATTTATCATACTCGTCCAGCCTGCGAGTTTCTAATCACATTGGTACTTGCCCTGATTTGCACCCACATCCTCGTGTATGAGAGGCATGGTCCTGATTTCTAGGATGGCTTTTAATACACCCACAGGAACACGAGTAGAGGTTAGTTTTTTACTGAAGCAACTGCTAACGCAATTGCAATTTGTTTTTACAGGTGATAGCAGCAGAACCCTTCTTAAGACCACTGTTGAAGCTGCTGAGCGGATTCCGAAATGAGTTGCCTCCGCCTAATCTTGAGAGTAAGTACTTTTTAAGCTGTAACCACCGAGATAGGGCCTTCTAAAGCTCCGAACCGGGGTTCAAAATATCTATGGAGTTTTTTGCCCAATCTTCTCCATACGAAACTACCTTTCTGAAGGGGGCAACAAGAATCAATTATATTTTCTTGTAAATAAACAGAATTCCCGATGCCGTGTTTTTTATTTTTAAGTCATTTACTTTATCTATAGCTCAATACCTAAAGAGGTGACACCTCTTTAGGTCTTGAGCTATCCGAATATCGAACAATATAATAACCAAAAACAATATAATACAATACCCCTTGGTAAGACTGGTTTTCAGACTTTCGGGCTTCTGACGACCCGTAACGACTCCAAGATCCACGTATGACAGCCCGGACCAACGGCTTAACATGCGTTCCGAGGCACGAACGAGTCTCGATATGTACAGATGGTCACCCATCCATGGATCAACCCCGGCAAACGAAGCTTACCCTGTTGGATCGACCCGTGCGGCTGTTTAGCCACGAGCTCCATTCAAAATTGATCCAAATGTTAAAGAAAATTAATCATACATGAACTCGGTGTATTATTTTTCTCAAAACTGGTTTTTCAATACATCTTAAGATATTTAGTTAGATGAGTAATTTTATCTCCGGAATGTCTGTATCTCTCACGTGTCCAGATAAACATTAATAAATTTGCAACTGCGATCGATAAAAAACACTCCCTTGAAGATATAACCAGTTAAACCGGATTTCTAATCTGTTTGTTACAGTAAAAAAAATAACATTACTTAACATCACGCCTGTATTCCCCGTAGGGTTAGGCAGAGGAGTACCTTTAGTACACCCACATTTCGCCAGTTATGTTGTAAGACCCATGTAATAGGGGGCGAGCCTATTGCCATCAACCGAGCTCAAATCCAGACTCTGGGCTGCTACTGAGAAATTCCAGATAGAACTAAAACCCAACTACGGCAAAAAAGTCAACTAAAAAGGTAAAAACAAGTCATATCAGACAGACAAATTAAAACACGTGTTTAGGGGATAAATCGAATAGATTACGTGTGACTCCGGATTTTTAATTTGTTTTCTAAAATACAGAAACATTAAATTAACTATTCCTTTTATAATACGTACATACATAAAATTACGCCTTTTTCCCATGGGGGGTAGGCAGAAACTACAGAACGTCAGCTGGTACGATCCTTACATATTTATTTTGCTTAGCTTCATACATCCAGATGTATGAACGGTAACAAAACGGTTATATACAAGCGCCGGTCTATATAAAATGGTAGAAGATAACGGCATCGGCAGACCATCCGGTGGCTGATAAAATAATGTTGCTTAATTATTATTTTGGTCTATCAGCGCCTATGCGCTTGAAGTAGGTCTGTGCAAGCATATTTTGTTAATTCAATTAATTTTCACATGTCATATAATTAATTAAAACCCAATATATACCGATATACAAAATATTTTAATGTTATATTCCATGTTACATTTTCAATAATGTGTGTAATGTTATTTTTTTTTTTATAATAGGTCATCGTCCTCCTTGTGTGATGTTTTTATTGCCAGCTTTTAACACACGAGCGAAAAAACTTATAAAACCTTTATACTTCCATACGAGAGGAGCTCATGGCTTAGTAATAACAGCCGAGTGGGTCGATCCATCAGGTTCAGCTACGCTTGCCGGGATGATCCTTGGATGGGTAACCATCTTCACATATCGAGACTCCTCCGTGCCTCGGAAACGTTTTTCCCGGCTGTCATTCATTTACCTTTGACAGTCGTTATGGGTCGACAAAAGCCCGAAAGTGTGACAACCATTGCAGTCTTACCAAGGGGTATCGTATTACCTGCCCAGCTACTGGGTTGTGGAGTTCAGATAGGCAGCCGCTCCATGTAAAATACTGGTATTCAGTTGCATCCGGTTAGACTGGAAGCCGACCCCAATATAGTTCTGAAAAGGCTAGGCAGATTGATTGCTTCCATACCTAATATCACTTTTGTAATGATAAGAGGAAGTAATGGAAAAAGAAAATGTAACTCGATCCTAAAACTCTAACATTCGTTCATGCATCTGTTTCAGGTCAGCTAGTAATAGTCCTCAACCAGCTGTGTGTGGCGTTGATGCAGAATATTAAGTTCCTAGATCTGTTCTTCCTAACGACGCACACGCATAAAGGGTCGCAGGCTGAGTAAGTACTACCACCAATACTCAAATTTCGAACCGAAGTAATTTCGCTTCACAAATCGAAATATCTTGCCTAAAAGATGTTTTCACCCAGCCCGAGCCTTAGGAGCCGAGCAAAGAGAGGACAGAAAACGAAGTATATTAGCGAGGGCGGGCGATAGGGGTCGGGGGCCATTTTTTTTGTCAAGTCGTAAAAACTATGCGAAGGAAGAGTGGGATGCTGGGGAAATTCTAAACACATAAATCATAGAGTATCAACTATTAGAATGCGATCTGCTGCAATATTTTTATAGCAAATTTTACCTTATTTCAGGTTTATAATAGTCCGCCTCCTGCTGTCATCAGTACACCGCGAGGGCAGTACAGGTTCAGCCGCTCGCGACGCTCTACTGCTGTGCGCCAAGATGTCTGCCCGCTGTGCGCAGCTAGCTGACTTTATGCTATCCGGGAATACGTGTCCTGTACTGGCTACAGGTTAGTTTTAGATTAAGGCCGTGCTTCAAAAATACAGGGTGTTAATTTGAGATGCAATCATCCTTACCTTTTAAGTAATTAACGGCATTGACTGCCTCGTTGGTCTAGTGGTCGCAAGCGCTGCTGCTGAGCATGTGGTCCTGGGTTCGATTCCCGGGCACAGTGTTATTCGGTTTTTCTGTCTGGAATTCCTCAGTAGCAGCCCGGAATTTGGATTTGTGCCCGGTTGATGCCAATAGGCTCGCCCCCTATTACATGGGACCTAAACATAACTGGCGAAATGTCGGTGTACCGATACTACACCTCTGCCCAACCCTTCGGGGAAACAAGGCGTGATATTATGTTAACGGCATTCACGTATTCTGAAAAAATGGTACAGTCAGCTAGAAAAACTTCAACTCTCACATATCATTTGTATGACGCCTATCGATGCAGTTTTGTATAAGGATCTTCTTCACTTACATCTTACTTTAACTGTTTGACTTTACGCAAATTACGCGCATTGACGTCGAGTCGGATACCAGTACTTATTACCTAAAAGTCTTACTTGCAAAAACAAAATAGTAGTAGTTGCAGGAAACTTCAAAAGCAACATGACGAGCAAATAAGCGTCAGTCAAACAAAATCCAACTCCGCGCCTCAACTCATACAGTCTATTTCCCCCCACAGGTCTAAGTGGTCTATACTCGCTTCTACCGCGCACTCTGAGCGACAAGATCTACCGCCTGACGCCTGACGACGTCAACCTTGTACATAAACTGACGCTGTTCATTGATTCGCTGGAGTTCTGCAATGCTGTGGCACAGGTAATATTTAAATACAACTATTTAAAGATAAATCCAACTTCGTGAACGGCTATGATTGAGGGCGTCCTCAAATAGGAAGCTGGTTCAGACTGACAAATGCGCATGTAACTGTTGTTCTGTGTTTCAGAACTATTGCTAAAATTCAAACTTAGTATCACTGCCTTGATACCTAGGGCCCTATCATATTTATTTTCAAGTAAATTCGCTTTCCATCAGGCGAGAGCGAGGTCAAGAGCTGGCCCACTCAATTAAAAAATTAAAAAGTGTATTACCTACATAGCTAAACATTATGTAGGTATCCTTACACTAAAATACATGTGGCGGCATCTACATTGCCACATGCGAACTATGCATCAAAGACCTGACGTCACAGATCCTGCATCGCGCTATTTAAGTTTACCGCGCGATTCATATATATAAGACTATCCGACATCAGTCCTTGGGCAATTGCCCGCCAGACACAATAACCGTCTGGTTGGAGGATCCTCCCTTTTCTATGGGGGATGAGAGAACTTTACACCCTGTTCCTCATACCCCCAAATACATCTGAAGTCTGAAATCTCCAATATGTAATTAACAATCGCGTCGATCGATGCACAGTCCCCTATACGCCTTGCAATATAAAAACTATTTTGTTTGATTTTTTTGCTTAGAAAAAATAGTTCGACCTAATTTGTCAGTTCTAATGTAGTTAATTGATTCAGGCGTGACTTGGCGGAAATCCATTATAAAATACAATAGACGTAGATATATTTAGTAACCTATTCCGCTTAACTATTCTTGAAGAGTCTTGAAAAACCCTGTCCCATGATGCCTCGTTGAGAGGTGAAACACGTGTCGATTTCTTACAGGGTTTTTTTTCAAGACTCTTTAAGAATAGTTAAGCGGAACAGGTTACTAAATATATCTACGTCTTTTGTATTTTAGTTCTAATGAATTTCCTAGTTAAAACTACAAAAAAAAAAACGTTACGTTCAAGAGAATCAACACCCATTGTCTTTTAAAAAATCATTATTCTCCCCAGGTTGCCCACCCCTCAATAAAGAAGCACCTTCTAGACCTACTGTACCAAGGGTTCCTGGTCCCCGTCATGGGCCCCGCGCTCCTACAGGTAAATACTTCACACACACTGGTTGTGGGATGAGTGAGCCATTGTATGCGTTGCGGATGTGACTTGTTTCAACTGGATTTTGTTATGGACATTGGACATGTTTGAATGATTTGTACACACGGTGGAATAGATATCTGTGCATGTTTTTTTTAGTTATTCGTAGCTATTTTTATTCTAATCGTACATGTCTTGTTGTGCATACTGATTTATTATGCAGACGATGAAAATTCACGGAATTTACCGGTCGTATTTAATTAAAAAATCAAAACAATCACCGGAACCTATTAAAAATACATACGATTCTACCTGGTAAAGGTAAAGCTAGTAATTAACTAGAAATATATGAATCTATATCGTTTGTTGTTGTGTGTACAAAAATGAATGAGAAAATATGTGGCCAAAGCAAAATATAATGACAAAGGCATAATAACATAAATGGTATAAATATTGTAATGGCAAAGGAAACATGTCATGTAAAATAAATAAATATGACGTGTCCATAGCAAAATCCAAGCTGCATTATTACGAATTTTGCATAAACTATCATCATATTTTATAAAAGTAGTTTATTATTATTAAATATACTTGAAGTAATGCTATTATTATTACTTTTACTTAAATGAAACACTATCTATGTTCTATAGAAATTTATAAACACGCAAAAGTAATAAAAGAAAATTCTGTTTGCACTAAACTTCTAATTTTTCAACACAGATTGTGTCAAACAGTGGTAACACACTAATAACAAAATGATTACTAACTATACAGTGTTTCTTTCAGTTGTGGCAGGTGAGAATAACTAGGAATAGATTTGTATAAAATATATTTTTCCTCAGTAGTATTGTTTTAGTTTATTTAATTGGACTTAAAGGTCCTACTTGCACCACAGATCACTAAATACAGCGTTTAACGAATCACAAACATCGGTCTTTTTCTGTAAATTATTTGAATTTTAAAGAGGCAGAGTCATGTTTTAAATAATATTTATTAGAACAAAACGAATACTATTTAGTGGATTGTGGTGCAAATGAACCTAAATAAACTAGCAATGTGTACTTCGAAAGTAATCTTGTGAATGTCACCGTGTGATTGAGAACCGTTAGTTTATAATTTATCGGTACTCTTTCCGTTAAGAGTAGAAAATGTCGAAAATTTGTGTACTGGGTGAAATGGGTTAGGTTAGGGTAGAATAGTGGTCAACCACGCGCGAGCCGAGCGACCGTATCGAGCTGTGCCACGACAGCGGTGGGCGAGCGCTACTTCCAAGTTTCTCGCAGCTAGGCAGGCTATTTAGTATTAGGGCAAGGTCCGTTACGTCACTAGCACGTTTGATACCCGTTCACAATTTGTCGGTTTCCCATGGATTAATTATAAACTATCGAAAAATACTGCTTTAAATTTGTAAATGGTTTGTTGCAGTCCACAATTTTTCGACAATATAAAATACATATAATGAAAATAATACCAATTGATTTATGAACTAACGAAGTTCATAATTATACGGTTACAAATACATATAAATATAAAACTGCCTGAATTCAATATAAAAAAAAAACTTGTTATTTTTTAATATTATAATTTTGGCCAACGACAGTGTAAGGTATTATGTATATTTATTTATATTATATTAATTGGCATCTTGTTTAATGTGTTCACATAACCATGTGTTTGTTTCATTAAAAAAATAATCATCATAAACACGTTATAAAACACGTGAAGTGTGAAGAAGGCGAAATGACATTTTTGACTTGATTTGGTTATAAAATGTGTTATGACTTGAGTTCCGCTTAGTATGTGACGTCATTTATTTTCAAATGGTTCACAAAATCTATGGAGCAGGGACCTAGACGTACAAGCTGCGTATTTTTAAGAACGCTCACATTCTAATCTCATTCGCAATAAGTCAAAAATACATTTGCAACTTGAATGTGAATGTTTTTTAAGTACAAGAATTGGCCTTTTGTTACCTGTACATGATTTTGAATACCCCACGTTGAACATTTTCGTAGGCCATTAAAAAAAAAGTGCCTGCGCGGTCAAAATGTATCGAACAGCTCTTTAGCTGTTCGATACATTTTGACCGCGCAGGCACTTTTCTATGAAACAGCGATTTTATTTTTGATAACCGACAAAAAAAATATATTATTGGTGTAGAATCATGTTCTAAATTCATGATTACAGTTCAAGCGTCCATGTCCCATTTATAATCTAAAACAGTCCAAGTATGAAGACATATTTTCCATTAACACACAAATCAAGTCATAATACATTTTACTCATTACCAAAAGCACACTCCAGGAATTAAAAACTCCCCACAAAATAATCGTAGTTTTCAACATTGTATAGTCTCTGGTTTTAAAATAATGATTCCGTTGTGAAAATGGGATAGTGCTATTTATGCTGTATAGCTCTGTCTCTTTCTCACAATTTAACAATGGCGGCTTTAACACGTTATAGTACGACCCCTGATATAAACCGAAGGCTGCGTTTTCAAATCTGTTGTCAAATCATCTCGCAATCGTTCAAAATTGAACTTTCACGTGGCGAAGCTCATTTAGATTATTATATATTGTACAACAGAATTACTGATCAAGTCTCTGATCATTAAATCTGCTGTATGATCCAAATAATCAGATTACACAATCAATTTTGTTCTCTTATAATATAATTCTGGAGTGTGCTTATTATTCATTGACATAAGAACATGTTCTACGGCATAACAACACGTAAGTGGGCTTGTCATTGCACGCGGGACGCACCGGTTGGGCCATGCCGACGGCGGTTTAGTGACGGTAACTATCCATTGATCGATTCATTCCTGGACACGACATGTGTCACGTTTGGTGACGGGTGGCACGACATGTGACACGGGTGTTTTATTTTTTGTTTTTTTTGTTGTGGCAATGTTTTATTTTATTTTATTTTTTTGTTGTTTTTATTTATCTATGACGGTATTATGTGAATATGTGGCAGCAATGAATCGATTAAATTCCTCCATTTTGGTATTTGGTAGTTGTTTAACCCAAAATCTTTTTAATTTTTGCTCTTGAATTTGGCTCGAATCTTTTATTTTTAAATTCTAACATCTCTGTCAGTTAACCTATTATTTCCAGCACCAACATATTATATTTATTAAACATTGTCTCTAATTATTATTTTTAAACTACAATGTGCCGTAGCTAAAATATCAAGCGAATACTTCTGCACACATGATTGGTAATACAAAAAAAAAAAAATGGTCAAAAAACAAAATCCTATTTATAGATACTGTATTTTCTTTCTAAGAACTTGTTTCAGTGTCCAGAAAAGTGCTATGTACAAATAAATTAAAAGACGAAAAAAATGTTTTTAAATTTATCCACCATAATAAGCTCACCGAAATTAATCAGAAACTAGACCAAAGTGACCAAATCTATCACTTCTCTAATTTCTCATCCATTTATTTTACCTTACCTTTTCCCAAAAAACTGTCACTCAACCGCGTCACGTCCTGTATAAGCCTACTAACGCGAAACATACCGTAGACGAAAGCGGCGCCATTGCAGAGTGGCGCGGGCGAGCAGGCGGCCGGCATGGCCTACCTCGAGCTGTTGTTGCGCAGTGTGACGCGCCGCGGCCTGCTGCGGGCCGTGCTGCACTTCCTGTTCGTGTACGAATATGACGGCGTCAGAGTCGTCGATGTACTGCTCAGGAGACTCGAGGGGAACTCTCAGGTTAGTCACATTCTCGACTTCAGCTGATAAATTATCTGTGCCATGACGACACATGTGTTTTTTTTTCGTCTTGTATTAAACTGCTGTTTTTTTAACTTGAATATTCGGAAGGCCTGAAATTTTAAGTAACTCTCTTCCGTCTCTTCCGTTAGAAGTTTACGTGCCCTTTTATACTCAACGCCAAGACCACTGACTGTCAACCTGTCGATGTGATAAATCCCGTCAACAAGGCACTATACTTAAGAGCGGATTTCACCAATGAAACTGAACGCGATCAAGAGCTGTCAGTATCATCATTGTTATGGAATATTTGACACTGACAGCTCTTGAACGCGTTCTAGGTGTACTGATCGCTTTCTGTTTTATAGCTGAATTTTGCCCTTAGTCTCTTGATGACATGCTCCCACGATATAATATCTAAAACGTTGGCGTTTAGTCAAATGTCTGACAATTAAAAAGCAGTTTCAATGCCCAATGTCAGGGTTAGTCCCATAGTGAAAGTTGCTCTTAATGGTGAATTCAATGAACCCTATTCGGATTGTTTTAATTTCACATCGTAGTTGATAACATCAGAAAATTAGACGCGTCCAAAAAAATCTTACCAATTTATCAGTAAAACATATGAACCACCACTTTCCAGCTATCCCTAGTCTCCCTGGCCCTAATGGAGACTCTCATCGACCTGAACTGCGAGGATGTGATGGTAGACCTGGTGTTCAAGCACCTGCTGAACGGTCACCACCTCATGGTCTCCTACAGGCATAGGATCGCTGATCCGGATTCCTATAGAGATGCTGCTATTGCATACTTGGGACTTTCGCCCAGGTGTTGTTCGAGGCCTATGGAGATGGTATGAATGTTTTATTTTTATCTTGGTCTTTTTTTGTAATTCGTTTGTTTTCATCCATTTTCTCTGCTAGAGATTCTGGGGAAAATAAATACACCTAGTCTACTTAAACATTTAAAAATAGTACCTCCTGTTCTTGTTTTTTTATGTGGATTTAAGTAGTTATTTATCGATAGGACCTTGGTGGATAATACTGAATTATTTAACTATTGACCAGTAAGAACACAGATGCATTATATTAGTAAAATCTCAGTGTTTGATATATTATGTAGCTCCATCTGCATAGCTATTTAGACAGGCTGTTGTGTCGAAAATAGCACATTTTCGAATACCAGAAGACCAATTCTCGTACTTAAAAAACTTGAACCAAAAACCAACTTGTCAAAAATGTTGGTAAATTGATTGTATTTTTGACAGATTGCGAATGTGAAACGAATGTTCTTAAAAATACACGAATTGCCCCTCTGATTTGCCGTACCCCCGACATCAAATAGCTGTCGGAAGAATGGCGGTCGTCAATTTGATTTAAACTGTCAAAATTTTTCGAATATGTAAACAGCGTTTAGAGAGCTCCTTCGATTACATTGATTGATGT
Organism: Eupsilia transversa; assembly: GCA_914767815.1. Classification (NCBI taxonomy): domain Eukaryota; kingdom Metazoa; phylum Arthropoda; class Insecta; order Lepidoptera; family Noctuidae; genus Eupsilia; species Eupsilia transversa. Next base: position 4,227,163 of record OU611893.1, on the reverse strand, counting down.
TCGATTCGGCACGGAAGCGTATCGAATGATTGTGAATAGCCATTTCGAACTGTTTGAAATGATCTCTGAGTTTCATAAAGCCTTCTCAAGTTGACTAAAATAATAACTAACGAATTTAAGCGAACTTGATTTAAGACAGCGCATTACATTGATCGCCTTTGCAACTCTTGTAGGTTCTATATCAATTTTCTTTACAGACTAAACAATGGGTAGACGAGCTGGCACTAAGCGGTCGACGCGTGCTCGACCTGAAGAGTGAGCACGACAGACGAATGAACGGAGTGCACGACGACATCGCGATGAGCCATCTAGTCCATGAACTTAAAGTTAACTATGGGGTAGGACTTTTAAATTATTATAAAGCAGGGACCGATACGTGTATTTTTTCGGTTACAACATTTATATTTTTTACAGGTATTTTTAAAGGTTACCTAAAATTGAATACAACCAGTATTAATACCGGTTACCATAATAAAATTACCTCTATCTTACACGTGCCGTCGGCATTAGTCAAAGAGCGCGGATCGCCTTCTGTGAGTGTGAAAACGGTAACCTAAAAGAGGTAACAAATTTCTTCTTCTTGGGTTACCCAGATAGCGGTAACCTGAGTCGCAGAAGTAACAAAAATTTTACCGTAATTTATAAAGGTTTTCGGTCCCTGTTACAAAATATTAGTAGTTAGTACTCGTCTGCTGAAGTATTACTAGCATTCAAATTTCTACCATCAAGAAGTATTACTAACAGTCCTATTTATACCATCAAGAAGTATTACTATCATTCCTATTACTACCATCAAGAAGTTGGTGTGTTCCGGATTGTAGGGTATGGTTGTTCGTTTACAAGGTTCTATGGGAGATATTTGAACTTAGTCTCTGGGATGCCTTACCGGCAGGTGATTCACGGGCCCGTTTGCAATATAACATATTTTTTTTTTAAACAGGCCTAAATGTGGGAGCTAGACAGCGCAAATAGTATTCTCCTTTTCACTTATAGCCCTTCTTGCAAACTTAATGAATTGGCAACATCTATATAACGATGATGGCGCGTCTACTCAAACTCGAAGCATTTCAATTAAACCATTTACAGGCACTTTTGAATTTTCAAGGAGTTGGTCAGTCAGAAATATGAAGCTAGTTGCCCGTTCCATAGCGTAGTAGGTTACCTATGGAGAAGAACGGGCAAGAAACTCTACGGACATACTTTTAAATAAAAAAATGGTACTCATGTGTTAGAAGTCGAAGTTTTGTGGAGGCAGTAACTTATTTATATGTTCATTTATTTCTAGAACCCCAACGACACACTCTACGGTAACTACCACGCCTACATTTGCGACTCAAGATTCGAAATAGTGTCCCGCGTCCTTGCCTGCAGCAACTGGAGCTCTCGATACGACAGTATAACAAGCCCAAAGAGAGAGACGAACAACAACACGAAAGAGACAGACATAGTCCCGCTAACGAAAGAGCAGGACAGCCTGATATCATGCACCAGTGGATATGAAACAAAAACCAGTGACAGTTCAGAAAAGGAACAACATAGTTTGACGTCTCTGAATGAACAAATGAATGAGCAAGATAGTGAAGTAAAGACCGAGGTAGTGAATGAAGGAAAGGAACATGATTCTTTGACTTCTACGGGTGAAAGTAGTGGTTATGAGAGTTTTAAAATATATAAGGATGTGGATGGAGATGAAGGGTTTACTGAAGAGTTGTTTAGGAGGAGTTTTACGAAGCAAGAAAGAGAGTATGAAGGAGAAGTGCCTTTGATTAGAAGCTGGAGGGCTAGTGCTGAATCTATAATCGGTAAGTGAAAGAAACATTTTTCTTTTATTCTGCACTATCTAAACGCACATTACATTAAACACACATTTACAAAATAAGCTAAAACCCTCATAATCAACAGCCCAAAGTAATAAAAAATTGTCCATTGCTTGATGTCAGGGCCAGAGTCCAAAGACAATTTATATAGCTTAAGTGTGCCATAGTGTCGATATGTTACTTATCAGTATTGATATCGATAACGTTTGCTTACATCTTATGATATCGATTAACTTTACAAGTAGAGAGAATTTGGAAAATAACTGCTGAATCTTAAAGGATATTTAATTCTAAAATGCTCTCTCAAGTGTTACTGTCATTTTAGCGACATTACTCCAACAAAACGGAAAGTTAAGTATCATTTGGGAATACTGAGGTTAAACTTCATACTGTAACAATTATAATTGGATACTGTCTTCCACAACATTATGAGGTTGTTTAAAAACGTGACTTAACAACAGACAAGCTATATTTTTCCCCATTTCACGACATTATCATATCAGTCATTGCAATTTGAATCTTATGTGAACGTAATAAAAGTTATAATAAATGGCTTAACATTAAGTTTGCTTATTTTTCTTTCCAGGACCATTACTAGCCAGTCTTCTAAAGAAAACGGCAGTCCTCCTTGAATCGGAAGTTATAGTGAACTGTCGAGTTACGAGCGTGGTGTCCAAGTTAGCATCGCTGCCTACTCCTCTGCTGACCTCCTTATTGCTGTGTCCCGGATTCGTGTTGCAGCCGAACGTGCCTTCTTTGTTTCAAGTGAGTTTTTTTCATGTACAATCGTCGGCTAATTTACACGAAGGGTAATGAAAATATCAACCTTACGATATTGGAAAAAAAGTTGAAAATAAATAAACTTGACCACGTACGGAGTAGTAAACCACTACTCTGCAGTTTATCTATATTCGACTCTATTTCAACGTGCGCAAGGTTGATACTTTTCACAGTGACAACTCAGCGTCGCCGCGTCGCCAGGTTGGCGTCAGTCCTTATTCTATAACCCGGCTGTAGACTAAAGTATATTCTAGGAAATAATTCATTTACATGTGCAATATTCCAGAGTTTTGGGCTTCGATTTTAGCTTTGGATGTTTTAACAAAAAAAAATGTTTTACTCTTTATAAACTCTTTAATTTATTATTTTCCAGATCTTAAGTAAGCTTAAAGAAGAAGTGGACGAATTAACAGAAGGTATAGAGAATAGCGGGGAGCTAGTGGACAAGGCGCGAGTTTACCTGATACAACGAGAGATGGCGTTGGTGAAGACACGGGGCCCGACCAACGATGAAAGTAAGTCACTAATTAACTAAGAATTCGAGCTATTATTCTTCTATAAAAGAACATCACAGAACCTCTAGAACGTGTCTCTCAATTTAAGTACCTAGGACACATAGTGGCAGACCCTTAATGATGATACAGCTATCGAGCGGGAAATAATATCGGTCATATTGTCGGTCCATTCCCACTTTAGATTACATATTCTCTGGGCAAATTCGACCACTCCAGACCACTAGACCACTACAAGCGGATTCGACCAAACAGTAATACATTTTATCCGTGGAATGAGCCTTCGCTTCCGAATACATTTTGAATTTTTGAGTTTCTCCAAACGAAAACTGTCATAAGTAAATCTTAGTCTGCGGATAAAAGTTATTCCTGTTTGGTCGAATCCGCCCTAAAACAGCTAATCTAAAACATTTCAATTCATCTTTCAGGTCACGGCCATGATTCGCCACAAAAACCGGATGACTCACCGTTCCGGCGTATGGAGACCAAACGAAGAAGTTTCTCCAACAGTATTTCCAATATGTTTGGAAGGCGATTGTCTTGTAAGTAATTGAAGGGTTGAAAATCTAAAGGGTCTAAGTTCCAATTGTATTGATGGTATAAGAAAAAAACTTAAACGCAAATACACTGACACCCTACACCCACACCTTAGACCGCATGCCTACTTTAATTCTCTGTGTGTATTTTTTTAAATAGAAATAGGCACTTGGACCCATTTGGATATTGTTAGGCTGGGCACTTAAGCCGCGTCTGCTGCGGAGCGGTTAAACACGAAGCGGTTTGATTGGTTCGTGTTTGATGTTTTTAAAACATCCAAACATGGCGCAGCAGACCCGGCTTTACACTGTATTTTCGTAAAATAATTGAAATGTGAATTTTGGCACATAGACCCTTTAGATTTTCAATTCTCTTTGTTGAGTTCCGTATAAATAATCTAGCAGATAGTTAATTGATTCAGGCGTGACTTGGCGGAAATCCACTATAAAATACAATAAACGTAGATATATTTAGTAACCTATTCCGCTTAACGATTCCTAAAGAGTAATAAAACAACCCTGTAAGAAATCGACACATTCATGTTTCACCTCTCAAAGAGGCATCCTCAGGATGACGATTGACTTGTCGCGAACCCGACGTGAACAACGACGTGTTGCCAAGCTGAGCACTGGATGCAGAGACCGTCTCTACTACTCTTTAGGAATAGTTAAGCGAAATAGGTTACTAAATATATCTACGTCTATTGTATTAAATAATCTGGCATATGTTTTTACTTAGTTTATTTTTCATGCTAATTAGGGTATTTCTGGACACTGAAACTGGCCTTGAATGTTGGTTTTTTGTTTACTCATTGTTGTACGAGTTTGTTTTGCCACCAAAACAGCAAAATCGATAGGAACAAAGAAAAGAAAACTACTAGCCTAGATAATATCATCTTTACTAAATCTCTTACATTTTTACTATTTATTTTCCAGCATCATCACCCTCCCCACATAACGCCCACAGTCCACAGCCCAACACCTACGCTAGTCCACAGAAGAGACCAGTCTTTACACAAGACTCCTACTGGAACCAATCCATCACCCTCCGCTCAATTCTAAATGCAGTCATACTCGACGAATGGCTCAAAGAACTGGCTTCATTATGCGAAGAACACGCCCTAAGGTTATCGGCAGGAAATTACGAAGATGAAAGTTACATACAAGCTGTGGCATTATGACTGAGAGCCAACGCCGCTGGAGGCATGTATGTAAAAAAAAATACCGTCAGCGGGAAAACAATTGATACATTCGTTTGAAATTCGAACGTGATTCGCCATAATAAAGTTAGTGTCGTTACTAACGATTATTTTAAGTCGTTTTTTTTTTTTGTTTGGTTTTGATTGGAATTCAGTGAAGTTGATAATCGACTAAATGTTTTATAGGTAATTGTGTGGGGCATTGCAATCGTTGTTCGTCGCACATTGTGTGGGAGTGTTTTCTCACAAAGTCCAAGAAGTGTTTTTGAAACATGTGATGATCCACCGTGGGTGTTGAGAGTTGCCTTCTAGGAATAGCGAAAGTATACAACGTAATGTAAATATTAAAATTAATATTGGACGGTTTTTTATGAAATAGACGATGATAACAGAACGTTAACGATTTTTAATTCAATGCATTTTTGCATATTCCATTGTTGTTGTATGCAACTGTTGATGTTAGTTTAGGTGTCAATTAACAGTATTTAATGCCATTACTGGTGTAGTGATTGTAGGTGGATGATCAATCAATTTATAAAAGCATTTTTTTTACGAACATATTAACTTATTTATTAGAATTCGTGCTCAGCTTTTCACTCTCATAACAAGACTAGCAAAATTTTAAAAAAAGTCGTCTTTATGCAATTAAAATCGTTAATGTTCGCAATTAGAGTTCGGATGTCTTAGACGTGATTTCGAACAAAATCTGCAAAAAATTGCAGTATTTTAGATTGTACCAAGTGTACACCTTTTTTTAGTTGTAGTAAGCATCACATACTTACTTAATCTAAGTACCTAACTTTACTAGAATAATATTAGTTGCAATTACTTTAACATTTTAACTAGATTGCCATCAACGTAATTTTGAACTGTGATTTTGTAATGTTCAAAAAATTTGGTAAATATTTATTGTGAAAAAGATAAAGTTTTTGTCTGTGTGTTTTTATAATATTGTTTTCATGTTTTCAACTACATATTTCATGTTTTTAGACATTGTTTACATGAAATGTTGTATAAAGTAAATTGTGAAAACTTTTACTTTGAAAAGCGTTAAAAATAAACTTAATTGGTAGTGCGTGTGAAAAACAGTGTCTACAAACGGAAACAAAAAACTAACTATCTGATTTAGGGCGGATTCGACCTAACAGGAATAAATTTTATCCGCGGGATAAGATTTCGTATGGAGAAACTGTCAAAAACTCAAAATTTATTCGGAAGAGAACGCTTATTCCGCGGATAAAGTTTATTCCTGTTTGGTTGAATCCGCCCTTAATATTTTTATTATTTGGACATTACTAATTTTTTAGATTATTTTTCTAACTTTTGACTTTGAATGTTATTTTGATTTGATGATTGAAAAATATATATGTTCAATATTATGTGTAATATTATATTAGTTATTTTCGTGAAACGATTATTTTGTGTTTTAACGTATAATTTTATTTTATTTATTGACGTTTTAAAAAAGTACTCTTGATACCACTTTATAATTGATAGAATTTATTTGATTTTTGTAGAACATATTTCGCTCAAACATATTAAGGTAGTTCTACATTTGATGTTACAGCAACCGGTTTGGAGTCAAGAATTACCCGAAAGCCGTGCGTCATTTTCCATCAAGTGTGGCCCTACCTTTAACTAACGTCCTAAGCAAACACTTGTTTGAAAGTCGTCCGTTTCCGTCCCAAGGATGCAAAATATTTTATTTATATTTTTTACAAATTATATTCGATATGAAAACTTCTTGTTATTCGCGCAAAATTATACAAGTCGTGTTTAAAAATTTCAAATGTTTACAGTGAAGACGACATTTTTATCGAAACATTTTCTGTGATCGTATCGTAAGACTAAATTGCATGAATTAGACTTATTTCGAGAAACATCGAGCCTTGTACCGCGGTTCTGTTGTAACTGCAATATCTTTTATTGGTGTTCATATTATAGTATTGTATTTCATGTGAAATGAGTTTTTGAAAATTAAATATAAAAAAGTAAAATTTAAAAAAACGAATTTTAGTTGACCGTTTTGACAAACCTTGCCAGTTCATAATCTGATATTAAATTACTTGCCAATGGAGTTAATAGTTACATTCATTTTCTGAGCCTCGGACTAGATGCACAATACGTAGTATGGAATGTAATGTTACGTGAGTTTTATATACTTAAAATATTGATGAATTTTAATAAAGAAATGTGAATAACATAAATTGTGTTTTCTTTTTTTCACCCCCCTTTCCGAAATTTCAAATCGAATACCTACCCTACGACTAGGAAATGCAATCTTGATGCGAGATTGAGAACTAAGGGACGCCTTGGGAACGTGCTAAGTAATGTGTAGGTGCTTTTTTGCGCTTTTTTTAAATCAAAAATGTGCTTACAACTTCATGAAAATTTAAACTAGTTGCAGTAAATTAAAACTACACCTAGTTTTAATTTTCATGAAGTTGCCAGCACTATTTTAATGTAGGTACATACAAAAAACTTGAAACATAACGTGCTAAGTCGCGCGCGCTCAGCCTCGAAATCTCGTTTGTAAACTAGACGAACTCTCGAGATCTCGAACGAGATTGAATGTCAAAAAATGGCTTGAGAACTCGCGAGACAAAGATTACATTTCCTGCACACGACGCATTGTAAGCCTACAGACTCTTTTGGTGGAACTACTTCTCGGCAATAATATTATGATGCACCATAGCATCTTCTTAGTACGGCGCGGCGGGTTGTGTTGCTGCACGTGCAGAAAACCTCAAATGGCACAAACATTTGAACCTTATTGGGTGTTATAAATTATGTTCAATCCGCTTAGGGTTGAAACACCAAAATGATTAAATCCGCCTCGTTGAAGTAGTTGCAAGCGCAACAACTCACTAGCTGAGCTAGTAGAAAACCGTAACTTTAACGTTACTGTAGGCGAAACCGCGTACATAGCGCTGTCTGCCGCGGTCCCGCGGAATATGTTACACGCACGAGTGTGATAATAAAATGTAGATATACGTTCCGTCAGCCTACTGTAGCTTATTTTGGCACGTTGATCTATGTTCAAGCTAAGATTACGGTTTATCCATCATAATAATCCGCATTTGAAAATTTGATAGTATTTTAGGCGATTCATTGATTCATGAACGAAACCCAAAATTGCTACTTTCCGACAGTCAGTGTCAGTCAACTGTCAATGTCAAACTAAAGTGTAAATCATAGTAGCTGTGTGATGCGCGATTTCGGCGATTTTCTCTAAGATCTAAGTCCGAGTCTTCAAAAAATTATAATTACATACGAATTGGAGATATTTGCATAAGAAAAAACTGGATCACCCCTATCTAAACAATGTCGGACGATGAAGTAATGCGGTTTGAAATCACCGATTATGATTTGGACAATGAATTCAATCCAAACAGAACCCGAAGAGCTAAAAAAGAGCACCAGATTTACGGTAAAGTTGTTACAAAATATATTTTTACTAATGTGAAGGAATATTGAGGTGGAATATAAATAAATACTGAATAAGCTCTGTCACCAAGCAGTCAGATTCAGTTCTAGTTAACTGAAGCCCTTTATTTCCAGTTCTGATTGTTTATTCAAACTGCCAAAGCACTAGGCTCTAAAAGCATTCAAGTTGCAGTAATCATAATAACATTTTTTAGCTTTTACTTTTTATCCTGATCAATTCTTACATTTGTGTGTACTTTTACTATAAGTAGATAAAGATACTAACAACATCTTCCTTTTAATTCAGGTGTTTGGGCCAAGGACAGTGACGAGGAGGATAATGAAGACAATGTCAGACAAAGGTCTCGCAAACCCAAAGACTTTACGGCTCCCATTGGGTTTGTGGCCGGTGGAGTACAACAGGCTGGCAAGAAGAAGGAGGAAAAAAAAGGTTGGTTCAAATTATTATCATTATTAAAAGCCTGTGATGTCCCACTGCAGGGCAAAGGCCTCCCTACTCTTTCCACTTTGCTCTATTTAAAGATGTTTAGGACCAGTTCTTGTTGAAGGAGTGCAGCTCATCCCGCCTTTGCTGTCTGGGCCCACCATGATGTTGGTTGCCATTAAGAGGGACTCATTGGCTCATAAGTTTAGCCCATTGGTCGCCTGACATGTGGCAGATGTATCCAGCCCAATTCCATTTTAGTGTGGCAGCTTTCAAAGTGACATCCGTTATCTTTGTGTTGGACCGCATGGTCATATGCCTAACCCGGTCTGTTACTTTGATACCCAGAATACTCCGTTCCACAGCCCTCTGGCAAAGTTTGAGGGTGGACCTCTGAAATTTGATTTCATGAAAGAAGAGCTAATGGTTCCTAAAACAGTTTCCCCATGCTGTTCCAGTTGAAAAACATTGTATTATTGTATGTAAAGTCCTTCGCTTACAATTCAACTTGAGAATATGGCAATTGCTTGTATTGGTTAAGCTTCCAACTAAAGAAATACTCACAAATTGTTGTACAAAACACGTTATAAACAAAAATGCTATAAATACCGTATTATACTTTCATATGCATTTAGTTTAAAGTTGTTTATTTGACATTACAAACAGTCACTTCAATTTTATTTATTTGTATAGTAGATGAATGAAGATAATTGGGATTTAAAGCATAGTTTTCACGGAGGACAAGTCTGGCAAGATATCTATATACTAATATAATTATGCTGAAGAGTTTGTTTGAATGCGCTAGTCTTTGAAACAGATAGTCGAATTTGAAAAAAAAAATTTGCATTTGTTAGCCCAATTCTTGAGGAAGGGCTATTTAACATCACTCTACAATACTGAGGAGCTGAGCAAAAATAAAAAAAAGTTAGAAAGAATGCTAAGCGAAAACGAAGTAATTGCGTGATCGGGAAATGTGGCTGTTGTTTTAGTATATTGTGGTGTATTACGACTTACAAGCGAACAAAGTTGCAGTCAGAAGCTAGTAAATATAATACATTACAAAAGTTTACAAACAAACAAAACAATTTTACAGAAATAGAATCATCAGAAGCTTCCACCTCTCGTTCCAAGTTTGCTGACAGCTCTGATGAAGATGAACAGAATGCCCCAGACGCTAGTGAGACTGCTGGTATTAGAAGACAGGGGCAAGGCATGAAACCGGTCAACCTTGGAGGTAATGTGGGGACTTGGGAGAAGCATACTAAGGGTATTGGAGCCAAGCTGCTGTTGAAGGTCAGTATTTTTCAGGCTACTACAGGAATTTAAGAAAAATTTCATCAGCATTGTTTGTATGTAATTGTGGTAGAATTCCTTAGGAAAAAGGGTTCTAGAGAAATACATGAACTAATCACAGTTCCTATTTGGATTCAAATAGGAAATGGTTCTCAATGAAATTACAACAACTATGAAGCAATAGTTTTAGGCTTAAATAGGCAATTTTCACAATAAATATAACAGGTTGTCAACCCAACTTTTTAATGTTCCGTACTGTTTGTGTCCCTAATAAATAAAATGGCCCAACACATTCCCTTTGACCAGGTTTCTAACATAAATAAATGTTTCTTTATAGATGGGTTACCAACCCGGCATGGGTTTAGGTAAAGACCTGCAGGGTATCTCAGCACCTGTGGAGGCCACTGTCAGGAGAGGAAGGGGAGCTATCGGTGCCTATGGACCTGAGAAAGCAGCTGTAAGTACAAGTTTAATTCCATTTTTTTTCGTTCAAGAACCACATTTTTTGCCAAAACTGATAAGTAGCAGCCCGCGACAGTATTTCCAACTAGAAAAATAATTCAAAGAGTAGAGTTCAAATAATTTAAAAAAAAATCCCTGAATATAGAATAAAAATAACTGAAAGAAAAAATATTATAATACCACAATTTCAACTGTCCTCTATCAAGGAACTGAAAAAAGAAGTTGTCTATGTAAAAAACGTCTACGTACCAAAATTCTGCTACCTATTGTGATGTTTCCAAATAGCCAGACAATTTTCCTGCATGTGTAGATTTGTGCACAATAAAACCTCTTTAGCAAATAAAATTACTATCTCCTTAATATAATCTTTCAGCAAAAAGCCAAAAAAGAAGAGGAACTCCGTCGTCTGAAAGAGAAGGGAGATGAGAAAGAGACAAAAGAAAAGAACTACAACTGGAAGAAGTCGCACAAGGGTCGCTACTTCTACCGCGATGCCGCAGACGTCATACAAGAGGGTAAACCCACGATGCATACTGTTACCAGGTATACAGGATTTGGATATTGTTGGGGAGAAATTAATATTTGGGGTTGTATTAGATTTTCTTGTTAATGATATGCAAGATTTTCCTACGCCCGCCATTTTCTCCGCAAAAAAACAAACATATTCCATATTGGTCATTATTTTTTTGTGATGGGAAAGGAAATATTTTATATGTGTATGGATTGGACTGAATTGTCCGTTGGTTGGTTCTTTTACACTTTCAACTTGCAAGTTAAGAAGCTTCATCGCTAAGTAATAACAGCCGCACGGGTCGATCAATCAGGTTAAGCTACGCTTACCTCAGTCGATGCGTGCCTTTGAAAGCACGTTAAGCCGTTGGTCCCGGCTGTCATACGTGGATCTTTGACAGTCGAAAGTCCGAAAGTCAACCAGTCTTACCAAGAGGTACTACCCACTGAGTTGTGGAGGTCAGATAGGCAGTTGCTCCATGTAAAATAATGGTATTCAGCTGTATCCAGTTAAACTGAAAACCAACTCCAATATAGTTGGGAAAAGGCTAGTCAGATTGAAATTGCAAGTTCAGTTTCTTTTGCCATTGATGATCGTTCAAGCACCACCCACGGGTTGACATTCGTCTAAAATTAAAATTAGGCAGTGTTTTCTTCATACAATTATCTTAATATTTTTCCCCCCCAAAGTCTTTTGTTTATTTACAAGAAATAATAGTTAATTGCATCCGGTATCTGTCATGAACTGTTAACCATTACAACAATTTTAAACGCATATACCAAAAAAAAAGGCAATTGATATTTTATGTTTATGGAACATTTATTAATTTCCTTTTTATCATTCCACAGCAACGAGCTGTCCCGCGTGCCTGTAATAGACATGACAGGCAAGGAGAAGCGAGTACTGAGCGGCTACCACGCGCTTAGAGCCGCTGCGCCGCGCTTCGAGCACGAGCCGCGCCGCAAGTGTGACAACTTTGCCGCGCCACAGCTGGTGCACAACCTTGAACTGATGGTGGAGTGCTGTGAACAGGTAATGTGGGCTAAATGACCAGGGTTTGTGTGTTCCAGAAACAGCTGTTAAAAATGAGAAAGGAAAGAACTTTCGATCTGCATTCACAGTTTTTGTAAAAAAAAGTACGGTTAGCACGAAAATGGGCAGTTTTCACAAAAACTTTTTTTAATGTTAATCGATCCTGTTTCTGACCTGATCCTGACCAACTGAGGTTTGAGTACTAGAAAATTCAGCAATCACAGAACAGCTATCCTTACTGCCCCATCTCAAAAATCCACCCTGTATACAGGGTGGATTTTTGACATGGGGCAACAAGGGCAGCTACATGTCCCGTTGTAGCTACAGGAAAATGGTCTTAGGAGACTGCCCTTAACTTTTTGATAAATTTTGATCCCTTGCTGCCCCATCTCAAAAAACCAACCTGTATATATTAATCATCATTATATATTTACGTAAACTAAGATTAAATTAATATTTTTATTACCCTTCCCAATGAACGTACAATGTTTTTTTTGGCACAGGACATAATCCAAAACGCCCGCGAGCTTCAAACAGCGGAAGACGAGATAGTAGTCCTAGAGAGAGACTTAGAAGAATGCAACATAAAGCTGTCGGAACAAGACAAGGTGATCTGCAAGGTGGAAGGTATACTAGAGCGTGTGGAGATGCTGAACAAGCCCGATGTGTCGTTAGAAAAGGCCCACGATGTGCTGGCTGAGTTGAAGGTATGTGGCGTTTTAAATATACTATGTAATCTATGTAAAAATAAACTTCAGTAGTCTTAATCTTACACGATTGTTCGAACTTTTTGTTCGGTGAATCTGAACGCGGACTCCCGTGTCTTGAATAGGGTCCTGGCTGTCATTCGTAGATCTTCGACAGTCGTTACGGGTACAAACATAGGGTTAAATGGTACAAGGATCATTTGGCGCGTGGCCAAAATTATTGTAATTATAGCCGCCATTTTGTTTTTTCACCAATTGACCGCCCCAGTTGGGTTAATACGACAAATGTTTTCGTGCCCGTGTCGTTTCTGTCGTATTTATATCCTTTTATGACTAGTCAGAAGCCCGAAAGTCTGACAGCCACCCTTACCAATAAATATAGTGTTACTTAGTAACTGGGTTGTGCAGGTCAGATAGGCAGTCGCTCCATATAAAATACTGGTATTTAGCTGCATCTGGTTAGACTTGAAACCGAACCTTAAATAGTTGGGAAAAGGCAGGCAGATGATGTTGAAGGTATACTAGAGCGTGTGGAGATGCTGAACAAGCCTAATGTGTCGTTAGAAAGGGCGCACGATGTGCTGGCTGAGTTGAAGGGGGATTTCTATGGTTAATTTGGGTAATCAACAAATTAAAAAAAAAAAAAACAAAAGTCATGGCTAGGCTGAGAATCAGCACTTTTCGAACGTCAAAATTACATAAGACAGTCCCCCAAAACGCCCACCCTTCACCACATCCTAGTGCTTTAGCTGGGGAGAAGAAGTGGCGCAACAAACTACCCAGCAGCACAGCTGTCGGTTCAGTTAGAAAAAAAAAAGATTCTATACAAAATGTATGCAAAATCATTTACCTTACGCAACACAAAACGTACATTAAATTATTAGCCATATGTCAGCTAGCACACGCCAATATACCAACCATAAAAACATCGAGAACTAATACTCAAGTAATATCTTTCTTCCAGGAGTCCTACCCGGTTGAATACGAGATGTTCGGCTTAGGCACTATAGCGGGTAACATCGTGAGCCCGCTCCTAAGTTCCTTACTCGCTACCTGGGAACCTCTCTCGGCCCCCGACGAGCACATACCCACCTTCCTGAAATGGAGGAAGTTGCTCACTGAAGAGGCGTACAACAGTCTGCTGTGGCAACACTTTGTGCCGCAACTTACTGCGGCTGCTGAGTGAGTGATCTTTTTTTTATTGATTTTTATAAATTATAACACTTACACCGAGTTACACAAAGACAAACATTAATGCACCATTACGTAATGGATTATTTCAGACAATAATCTACATGGTCTTCACATGATCTGAACAATATTATGTCTGGACTTTAAAACCATCCAACATTAGCAGGTCTACAAAATGTGTAAAAGTTACAAATTTTTTCTGATGAAGTTCAATATTTTTTTGTTGTTCAAACTTCTTTCAGTGAAATTCCACAAAAAATATGTATTATTCATGTCGTAACATTAACATTAGGACCGTAATTATAAGCAAAAGAAATGATTGAAGTGTTACGACGTAAAATATTTTTGACGGAAATACGAACGCGCGGTGATAAGATCGAATATAGAGCTGTTACAACTATGAAAATTTCATACAACTGCACAATGAAAGATGGTCTACTACATACGCGGCAATACAAAACTTTGAATCATTGCCTCTGGATGTTTACTCTGTGGCGCTACGTTCGTCCATATTCGGAAACACGAAGATTACCGAAGTGCATACCTTTTCTGGTTTATCTGCAAACAATCATGTTTCTGATTTGTGCCTATTTTATTTCTTGTCACCAGAGCGTGGAACCCACGCATGCCAACTGCGATGCTCCGCGCAGTAACCGCATGGCAGGCCGCGTCACCCCCCTGGCTGACCCGCGCATGCGTCACTCGCTGCGTTGTACCACGAGTACTAGCGGCCGTGAGGGCCTGGGACCCCACCAACGACACGCAGCCGCTGCACCAGTGGGTGCTGCCCTGGCATGATATGGCAGGTTGGTAAACGAACAGATATGAATCTGAGAATTTGCACATAGTTCTACAAAGCATACATAATAACATAAACAATGCGTAGACTTTGCTTTGATGCTGTGTACACAACGTGTAGCTGTCGCTCCAACGCGTAAATGCCGCTTATAGTTAACAATTCGGTTTCACAAGGGGTCGCTAGACTACCGACGCTGGTGTTTAGCTTCTTGCACATACTTTTGTGGCCTGGGAGAAGTCACATGATGGCCTAGGTATTTTTTTAGACTTGTCGAAGGTTTTCGATTATGTTACTCATGATACATTGGCCAGGAAATAGTATCACTATGGTGTTAGAAACGCTGGCTTAGATCTTCTTATTTCTTATTTGGATAAAAGGATGCAAAAAGCGGATGATAACGACTTGCGATCCCCGAGATCTATTGGCACTGTGAGAGTTCCGCAGGGCTCAATTCTTGGCCCTTTTCTCGTATAAATTAATGACCTACCTTGCCTTATAAAGTATAGTCATGAAAGTGTGTTATTTCCAGATGATTCAGCACTTTTATTTAAGCTTAAAGGCAACAGACAGTTACTGAGAATATAAATAACTCTCCCACTAAACAGTGCATTGGTTTAGTGTTAATAATTGATGTATTGTCTTTGAATTTTATAACATGACATTTCATTTTAATAGTATCATTTCATTTTAATCATATTTGCATCATTTAATTTAATTTACTCTTTTCCTCCCCTGCAAAATTTCATGCTCTGTCAAGAACGAATATTTTTATGAATAAGATAAAAACCAGCTCATGATGTGTGTACAGGAGAAGCCCTAGCCAGCTCGGTGTACCCACTGATCCGCTCGCGGCTGGCGGCGGCGCTGTCGGCGTGGCACCCGGCGGACAGCTCGGCGCGCGGCGTGCTGCGCGCGTGGCGCGGCGCGTGGGGCGCACAGCTGGGCGCCATGCTGCACCAGCACATCGTGCCCAAGCTGGACCACTGTCTGCAGCACGCGCCGCTCGAGCTCGTCGGCAGGGAGAACAGTACGTACCCACTCATAATCTTAAAGCTTTGTATGGAGCGATCGATCTGAACAGTCGAACCACACACTGTACGGATTATGATGAGCTCAGCCGGATTTGAACTGTCCATCTACCATAGTCTTTATAGCCACCGTATCCTATGTCTTAGAGTTGACCATAAAATAGGCTGTGACCCCTGTTTGTTTGTTCTTTCTTCTCAGATCTATATCAAAAGTATCTGAAAAAAAAACGACCAGTGTCATAGTAATCATTATTCCATTCAAACGAGTTTTATAATGCTGTACTAAATTTCATTATGCAACTCTTTTGCTTGTTCGATCCTTTCCGGTCACCTGCTGACCCCCGCGCCGACACATGATTCACATTTTTTATTTCGAAAATACGCTCCGCCACGCTTAGAGGACTACGGGCTATGGTCGTTTTAATGTTGGCAATAGCTAACTGTTTCAGAAACTTTTATAGAGGATTCATATCATGGGTTTAGATAAAGTCTTGTATGCAACTGTACATAATTAGGTATTAAAACACTCATGTAATACTATTATCACACTCGGCTACGCCTCGTCTCACATTCCTGTATTATACCCTATAATACCAACAGTTGCATAAATAACTAAGGCCCGTATTACAGAACCTCACTCAACACTCAAGCATTACTTAAAACTAGTTTAAAACGTTTTGATTGGTTTAAACTAGTTTTAAGTAATGCTTGAGTCTTGAGTAACGTTCTGTAATACGGGCCTTATACGAGCCGAGATTGTCATTACAATACTTAACAATGAGGCCACTAGTGTATCCTGATAATCGATAAGTATTTTATTCGAAACTAATACAACATTTTGTGTTAAATTAATCATTTAACTCGATATGATATTCCACAGCGGCCTGGCTATGGTGCGTAGAATGGCTGGAGCTGCTCGGCGCGGCGACGGTCGCGGCCATAGCTGCGCGTGCGCTGCTGCCGCGCTGGCTGGCCGCGCTCGCTGCCTGGCTCAACACCAACCCGCCGCATGCCACTGTGCTTAACTCTTATACGGATTTTAAGGTAAATAATAAGATTTGGTTTTTTACATTTTGTAGTTCACAAGTTACAGCGAAAAATAAATTAGAAATCAGGAAGTGTCAAACGGCGCTAAATATCCTGTATAGCTCGATCTCTTTTTCGCACTAAAACAATAATGACTTTAGCATTTCTCTATATGTCGCCTTAAAACTAGTTAAATACAAACGGCACTCACAAGTTACTTTTCGAAAGTCGAAAATACCCTGAAAATTGAAACAAAGTCGGGATAGTCCACGAGAGCTTCAAAGCCACAAATGAACGCGGTTTAGTTTGTTTATTTTAGCCTTTATTTCAATGTTTACAAAATTGATATTTGTTTGCAAATGAAAACTGCACTGCTCTCTGCCAGATGTGCCTTTATCTATATAAAGAATTTCATATTAAAATAAAAACACCACCATAAAATTCTCAACAAGTAATTAATTCTCCCAGAAAATGTTCCCGGAAGAAGTCCTCAAAGAGCCAGCCGTACGAGACGCCTTTCGCAAAGCCTTAGACATGATGAATCGAAGCGCAGACATCGACTCAGTGGAACCTCCCCCGCCACCGCGCTTCACCATGCCCGAACCGAAGGAAACATCCCGTATAACTGAGGTTTTAGCATCCGCTACACAAGCGAAAAGCTTCTCAGAGTTACTTGAAACTAGGTGTATCGAAAAAGGCATTACTTTTGTACCTATAGCAGGCAAGACCAGGGAAGGTAGACCACTGTATAAAATTGGCGATCTGCAGTGTTATGTTATAAGAAATGTGATCATGTTTTCCAATGACAGTGGTAGGAGTTTCAACCCTATTAGTATGGATAAGTTGTTAAATATGGTTGAGGATTAAGTATTAAAATTATTTGGATTAGTATTTATTTTGACGTTTTATTTTAACATAACTTCACTTGAGTTCTTCGAAAGGTGGTGTAAAGACAAGCACATTTCGCTTCTCTCTTGTAATAGGGGGCACAGAATACTTCAGAAGATTCACTCCGCAAAATCATTTAAATAACATGCGACTGTTGCTAAGATACAATGAATTCAGGTCTCACAGCGCTAATATATGCCACTAAAGATGATACTTGACACACCACGTGGTTTGACTTGCGCAGTAGACGATTTATAGGTGTCTAGGGTGAGGTGGTGTCGCATGTTACCGGTATGAGATTTGAGGGCGGGAAGGGACCTGGCGCCGGGCGTCATCGGGGCGGCGCGCGGTGGAAAGAGCGTGGGAGACGCAGTACGGCGCTCGTCATGTTTCATCTTTCGTGGGGCGTATTGTACCTACAGTTATCCATCCTCTTTCCATCGCATATCTCTTATATCTTCCGACTACGTTACGCTCACTGAATCGGCCCGAAAAGACGAACCCGCCACGTACGTTGCTGCTTCATACCTAAAATGCGGAGTGCGCCTAGCCTGTAGGGGGCGAGCTTATGCCATTAACCGGTCAAAAACTTTACTTGACCTGAAACCTGGGAATGAGACCTAGGACGCTCTGCGGTCGTGTCAAAACCACAACAAACAATAACCTCAAATCAATGCCAAGGTGTTTCCCAGTTGGCACGGTTATCTAATCCTATTGCCTCAGATATTGGGTTGCTCTCCCGTTGCGTCACTTGTATTGGACGAGTGTCAATTTCCGCTTTCTATTACAACTGTCTTCCTTGTCCCGTTCCAAAGATATTTTGATTCCTCAGTTTTACAATTCATAATGATTAGAGTACCCACCTTTATCTTTTTATGTAGAACCATTTCTGAATTAGGTAGATAGTTTATCATCGAGTATGCCAGGATTTAAAAAAAAACGCTTTAAAAAGCTTGGGTGTTTAGGTAGAGTATTTTCGTACATTAATAAAAATAAAAAGTAAAAATGCGGCAAGATTAAATTTTAATAACACTACGTGCACTATGAACAACACAATTACTTGCATGCATACTATAAACTAGTTTCTACATAAATACATGGACTGCAAGAATTACCCGTTTAAGTTTTTTTAAACCGTAAAACCGGTAAAATGTCGCATTAGCAGTTTGTAACCCTTTATCACGAGTATTCCCTAAAATTATATCTATCCGATCTTCAAGATGGCTCATGGCTGGCCATCCATTACATTCCGAAGCCCCTCCGTGCCTTGGGAAGCACGTTAAGCCGATGGTCCCGGCAATCATTTGTAGATTTTGCCTTCGAGTCGTTACGGGGTAGTCAGAAGCCCGAAAGTCTGACAACCAGTCTTACCAAGGGGTATCGTGTAACCCAATAACTATGTTGTGGAGTTCAGATAGGCAGTCGCTCCATGTAAAATACTGGCATTCATCTGCATCCGGTTAGACTGGAAGTCGACCCCAACATAGTTGAGAAAAAGCAAAGCAGATGAATACGCAAATATCAATACGTACAATTCAAAATAATTACTATCACATTCTGTTTCCTATAAATCGGGTTTAAAAAAAGCAATCCATGTATCTGCAACTACACTACAATCTACAACTACTTTCTACAAAACATTAAAAAATATAGTTAGTATAAGAACACAAAATATAAATAGCTTCATTACATTTTGCTCTGGCAATCAATGGCACTAGGTTTCTACTTGGATTAGTACCTACTTAGATCAATGTTAGTAGTTTTTGGAGTATATTATAAAAATACTAAGCCCTGTGGTTTCTGAAAGCCTTAAATTTCAGAAACTGGGGCTAACTGGTGTTAGTCGCTAGGAATGTAAATTTTTCATGAAACATGTTACCACTCTCTCTGTTTGATATTTTTTCAATCCGGTTTTGTGAAAACGGGATAGGAAAGTTCGAATGGAGGTTCCATTCAACTGGAGGAACCAGAGAAAAAGTACTCTAAATATTTAAATTAATCAAAATTAGTTAACTTCAATATTTAGGTCACTTCGAATGCTTCCAGACTCCGACTTTCCATCCTGTTATTATTTCTTCGTCTTAAACTCCTTATCACTTTCAGCCACAAGACCATTTAACTAACTTCTTCATCTTTAAAGTTCGACTCTATTACTTCTAGCATAGCGACTAAAAATAAACCAACGCGAGCGTTAACATGAAACGTAAACAATTAACATTCCTGGCGTTTGTTAGTTCAAGGTAAAGACATAAAGACATTTATATTATTATGTTATTGCTAAGTAAAATGCGATTCGACGAGGCGACTCATCGTGCTTTGTTAATTATTATACTATAGTTGGCCTTGAGCCTCGTTAGCGCAGTTAATTAATTCATGTGAGTTGGGGCCAACTTACGCTGGTGGCGCCATCTGCGACGGCCAAGCAAAATATGGAAGGTATCTAGTGCCACATGAAGTATATTTTAATATTAAAGTTTCTGGCTGCTTATTTATCCGATAAGTCACGCCACCAGATAAATTGATGTTAGTAATATAATCAGTTGAGTCCCTACTGAAACTAAGTTTTCTTAAAAATAGTGTTCAGTTTAGCCAATTTTGTGATAGAACACTATAAAATAATTAAGTGTATACTAGGTATACTTCGCTGCCAGGTGGGTTGATTTTTGGCAAGAAATGCTTTAATTTGTGACTAGTCAATTAACAATATTTTCACAACACAAATATAAAAGTAATAAAACTCGATAAAGTTACCCAATAACATAATAAAAAGTTTCAGCGTATGTTTTCGTGGCTTGTAAATCGCCATGGCACTCAAAAGCGTATCTAGTAGGTAAATAGTAATATAAGAACCAGCTATCCAATTGCGTAACACATTTTCATAAACGATTAAGACTAATCTGTCTCATTTTGACAGTTCAACAACATTCATTGCGTTATTTACGTTGTTGAGCAGATTTTTTTTCGAACTTATGAAGCAATCTGTTTCAAAACGATTCAGATATAGTGATTGATCGTGTGTTACGCAATTAGGGTGCTGATCGGTTTCTAAAAACTACAATTAAGAAGTAGGCTACATTGTTAGCCCTATTATTTTATGTCGAGACGTTATTTCGAGCCTATCCTGTATGTTCGAAGGTTTTCTTTGAATTTAACGCGTTTGCCATTGCCCTGTAATTTTCCTCCACAGAATATACAATTTAATCTGCTACATACGTAGGTACTTATTAATTGTGAGTATTGTACACCTGTTGGCAAATCAGCTATAATGAGATTTGCCAACAGACTTCTACCTACTGTTCAAAGACTTGATCAATAGCTTTCAGAATATGGGAAGTGAATAGGTACATAAATGTATCTATATTTACCATTTTTAGGGTTAGGGTACCGTAGTCAATAATGAACCCATAAAGTTTCGCCATGTCCGTCTGTCTGTCCGCGGCTTAGCTCAGAGACTCTTAGTACTTACTAGAAAGCTGTAATTTGAAAAAAGCTGAAAAAAACTTTTTTTCCTCATTTTATTTTACCACTAAAATAAAAATAAAATGTTTAAAAAAATGTTTTTTTAGGGTACCTCCCCTACGTGTAAAGTGGGAATGTTTTGTTTCCTAATATATCCCATGATGTGGGGTGTTGTTGGAAAGGTTTTTCAAAAATATTGGGAGTGTGTGCAAACCATTTTAAAATTCAGGGATCCGTTTGTGAAATATTAAGCTTTAACCTGTAAAGTCCTTTCGTCGCCCTCCGGGGTTTTTGTTAGAATCAAGTACAGGCCAGCTAAATGGTTGTTTTTGGTTATGACAAAAATATCACGGTAGTAGTAGGTACTTACTTACCTATATCTAACGAAGTTAAAACGAAAACTATTACAGCAAAGTAGTCTCTACAAGTTACCGAGTCAT
Organism: Eupsilia transversa; assembly: GCA_914767815.1. NCBI lineage: Eukaryota > Metazoa > Arthropoda > Insecta > Lepidoptera > Noctuidae > Eupsilia > Eupsilia transversa. The sequence continues at coordinate 4,205,612 of OU611893.1, read as the reverse complement.
AATCGAACAACTTACATTTACAGTTGATTTGAAGTTGATGTATGCGAGAACATTTTTATTTTAACTACAATGATAAGTTTTAAAATAAATTCATCCCAACTACGGAAACCTTCATTGTTAGTGGTGCAACACGCACTTGGCCGGTTTTTACTCACTCATATTTTTGAGCAGTTCTTTTTTAATTTGCTTTGGTTGAATTCTTGTCTGTGAAATATGTGGCAGTAAACGCGTTAAAAACATGTTCCTACAAATTAAGCGATTGCTTTCTGTTTCTGAAAACGGTAAGCGCGGACAGTCTGCACTCCATTGGCGACCCCTAACATGAAGTTGCATAATGCTAGAGAATAAACGACTGGTGTAATAACCAGGCAGTATCTAGTCCAGATCAGGCCAGTGGCGGAGAGCGTGGCCGATTGTGTGGTCGACACCGTGTCCAGTGGCCGAGTGTATCCGTCCAGCGAAGCCAAAACTAGCGCCTGTGAATATTGCAAGGAAATTATTAAAATATCTTTGTATTTCAAGAATACTGCGAGTGAGTTTCGTTGATGCACAGTTTCAGCACGCGACGATATGAAACGAGAACTTATTGTAAATCAATGTTTATGATTTTTAGTGTTTCGTTTGGACTGCTTCGAGTTTTCTAGTGGATGAAGTACAACCATGGCATCTCTTATTGGTTAGGTAGGTACCTATAATACGGGGTGGATTATTGAGATGGGGCAGTAAGGGCAGCTACCTATAAATGGTTGTCTAGACTCTTTAAGTACTTAGTTTGTAGTACCTAGGTATCAAAGAAGAATGTTGTCCTTAATTTTATGAATTAAGAGGGTTTATTCTGAAAGTTGGCAACGTCGCAAATAGATGTCAAATATTTCGCTGTTTTGATTAATTTGATAATATTTCTGTATGGAAATAAGAAATGTGGCTAACCAATTGACTAGAATATTGATTATGAAATGCAATAATTAGTATCGTAACACCGAATAGTTAGTTTTAGATGTAAAAAAAGTATTTGGTAACTTTCCAAATGCCTTTTTTTCACCTAAAACGGGTACAACATCAAATTCAATATTATAATTGCAATTCATTATTAATATTCTAGTCAATTGGTTAGCCACATTTCTTATTTCCATACAGTATTATTTCCAAATGAATCGAAACAGGTAAATATTTGACAGCTATTTACGACGTTGCCAACTTTTAGGATGCACCCTCTTAATGCCGATTCCCTTGTTCACAAACTAAACTACCTAAATTTAAGTTCAGTGCATCTTTTAACCGTTGTAGCTACAGGAAAATGGTCTTAGGAGACTGTCCTTAACTTTTTGAAAAATTTTGATCTGCATTCAGTTTTTGACAAAAAAAAAATACAGTCAGCAGGAAAATTTTCACAAAAACTTTTTTTTTGCCAATCGATCCTGTTTCATATAAGGACCAAAAACCTCTATTGGACCAACTAAGGTTTCAATAGGTAAGTACTACAAAAGTCAGAAAAGGTAAAAAACTTTTAGCATTTCCTACGAAATGTATGGGAAAAAGTTTTTAGGGAACCACCCTGTAGGTATACATACTTATGTATTACTACCATCGATATCGTCTGCTGTTCGCGTCTTGTCGCCTTTGTGCATCAACGCATATGCTCATAAGCAGTATTCTTCTTAACCCTTCAAAAGTTCAAACATGTGTGTGTGCTAATTGAATAAGCCTACACGGTGCGATTTAATTGCCAGTTGCATGCAATAAGTTGAAGCAACAATAAACGTTGCAGTATTCTAGACGATACAAGTAATTTACAAAGATATAAATATATCTGGATAGACTAGTAAACGCTGTGAACTCGTTGAAAAAAATAGCGCCCAACTGTTAGCCGCTAAATGCACGCACACTAGAAAAGCAAAATGACAGCACTGACGTGCCGGTGGCGCCAGTGTAAGACAGCGTATAAAAGTTGGCCTGTTATAAAATTGCGTAACACATTTTCGTAATCTGTATAATTTTGACAGTTCAACAACAGTCATTGCGTTATTTACGTTGTTGAGCAGAATTTTTTGTCGAACTTAAGAAGCAATGGATTACCAATCTGTTTCAAAACGATTCAGATTGTGATTGATCGTATATTAGGTACGCAATTAGAGTGCTGTTTATTTTATTTCTTTAGGAGCATGACACTATCTAGACATAGGTATATAATCGAAGGTCATTTGTTGCACAGGCAAGAAACTTGCATGGTGTAGATGGGGCTATAAGTGAGAAACTAGTCGACATTCACACATAATACACAAAAAATGACAAATTGATCGCAATGGGCTTCTTTTTGACGGTTCATCTACGTTCACGAATTTTCAAAAATAAGAAGCAATGGATTTGAAGGATATTGCTAAATATCCTTCAAAACTCTCGGATTGTTATTGAAAAGTGTGCGTCACATAATTAGGGTGCAGATTTAGAAGAAAAATAAAAATCAATAGGACTAAGTGAAAACCAGCAGTGTCTATATTTCGTTCGAATAAACTAATAAGCAGACAACACAATGTTCATATTGCATATTATAAGTAAGTAGATAGTGCTTTTTCCCAATAAATATTGTAGGAAAACATAGGTATGTATGATTTCTGATCTTTTTAACCATGCAATATTAGCGTGCAAAACATGCAAGCACAGTTCAAACTGTATGCAGTAACCAGTAGGTAATAATACCTACTTATAATGTTCGTGGTTTTGGTTCCTTTTTAACCGACTTCCAAAAAGGAGGAGGTTCTATGTTCGTAGCGTATGTATGTTTTTTTTGCAGAATGAGAACCACATCCGTTTCTTTCTTCGATTATTTTTCTGCATAGTTCTCTAAATGCCTCATATTCCTCAGCTCAGGGCCGGCCTGAGGTTTTACATAAGTAGGTACAGTGGCCAGCACATCAAGCTACCCAAAACTGTCAAACTTTCCCAATCAAACTTGAACCTAATGCTTTAGCGATAAAGTTTAAAATCTACTAAAGAAATTTGACAGATTTTAGTAGCTTGATGTGCTGGCCACTGTACAAGTTGTGGTTTACAACCTACCTATGAGGGTTTTAATTGATTTGGGTCCACTTTCACTATGGTACCTACTCACTATGAAGGAAAACATTGTGAGACAACCCGGGCCTTAGGTATTAAACTATCAGCAAATATATCAAGTTCCTACCTTAGATAGGTACCTAGGTCAGTATGATCTATACTAGGTACACCCATACATTGTAACAGGGATTCAATTTTCACGCCTCCCCCTTTAAGACCTAGGCCAAATATTTTTTGATATTCGGATAGCTCATGACCTCAAGAGGTGCCATAAAGAATATAAATAAAAAATCTCGAGTAATTAAAAAGTTATACTACAACAACACGGAATTTCGCGGGTATTCTGGTGAAAACAACAAAAACACAGAAAAAATCAAATTAATGTTTTATTAACAAGTTAAATGCCATGTAACACCTTGTATAAGGCTTCGGCAAACAGGCGCGACTAGACTACAAACAATACAATTTCTATGAAACAATTACCCGTGTCGCGTCGCGCAACAAGGCGCCAGAATGCACGAGCCTTTAATGGGTTTATATTAGGTACCTACTTATATTTAAATTTCCTGTGCTTCGTAGAACAATACAGGCTGATATTATAAAACTACTTACGTGTTTTTTTTTAATATCCCATAACTCTAGGGTTATATTCTCTATGTCAAAATAATACAAAAGTCCTAGAATATGTGGTCCAAAAATGCATAGTTTCGAAGATAACACCTATATTCTCTCTGTGTGGTAGGTAGGTATCTAAGTTTCAACGATAAGTAGGTACCTACGAGTAGGTAAATCATTTTCATTTCAAACCAATCATTCATATTTATTTTAAGCTGAAAATGCGACGTTGTCATATTTCACGTACCTAAGGGTGTTTTACATTAATGATCGTGATGTCGAGTTATTTTGTATGAAAAATGAAAAAAAAAAGATGATTGAAAAATAATTCTTAAGCCATTGGTTTTTTCATAATGGTCTCATTAATACCTACCTTAAAATTATGGGACATAAAAAAAACACCCAGCTGCGCCCCGCGGTTTCACCCGCAAAAGTCTCGATCCCGTGGGCATATCTAGATAAAAAGTATACTATGTCCTAATCCACGTCATGGTCTACCCATGTGCCAATTTTCATCCAAATCTGTTATGCCCTCTTTGCGTGAAAGCGTAACGAGCAAATAAACAAACAAACTCACTTTCGCATTTATAATATTCTATTTAGGATGGCTAACCCCCTTTGGGGCGTTCATAAATCGAGAAATTGTTTTTCAATGTACTTAACGCTATTTCATTTTTGTTTTGCAAACTGATCCATGCTTCTGGAACTGCTGCTGAACTGATTCATGCTTATGGCGTAGAACTGTGATTGGAAGATTTCTTTTTATCGTTAGGTTGAATAATCTTGACTTTCTTCACGATGTTCTACGCAGCAACCAATCACGACAATAACTATCGTACAGTCAACTGCACATTAGTAACATCCGCACTACAAGAAGACGCCTTTATGTTTACGATGTAAAGGTGCTGTAATTGTTACCACAGATGTGCGGTTCTCTGTACATACGAGTTTGCAGTAGGTTCACTAAGCACTGATCAGTTCACAGAATTGAAAAACATAACGTTTCAGTATCGACATCGATTTTAGACTCATGCGATCATGGTTTGGACGTTTGCTTGTAACTACTTACAATTATTTTCTTATATTTGATCGATGGTCGATACTAGCCATATCCTCGATTAATTTAAGGATTTGTAAAGACGCATTGGTACCTACCTAGTAGGTACCTACACAATAACAACAATTTGAATTGGCTCGAATCTACAAAACGTAAACAGTTCAGTGCCTAGTACGATTCAAATGAATATTTTCCGTGTCATACATGATTTACCTTACAAAGGATTTTTAAGAAACCTATTTATCACCCTACTTTTTCTTTTTTTCTTCCAATGATCTGCGGTATAAGTATATTTTTCCGAGTTGGTAAAAGCCCGTTCCAGCGACAAAACAATTGACAGCAAAGAGACTGTAGTTTTTCGGTATTATAATGAGAGACCACCGCGCCCATATGGAACCGGTGAGAGCTAGGGATCCGGACTGTCTGGCAGACAATTGACTGCCAGGCCGATTTATGTCACCCAACCCAGCGATCACCAAACTCTGAAATTGGTAAACCTGTGATGAATCAAGGTCTAAGGTCATTTCTGTGGTGAATAAGACTCTACTTCAGGATCAACATAGTACGACTGTAGCGTGGCTGCCATGTGTCGACCAAATGGAATTCAGCCTAAACAATTTGGATGGGTAGGTACGGTTTCAGAGAGCAAGTGTCGCGTAGACGACGTGGCTTGTGGCATACACCGTCTGGTGCCACTAAGGCCGGTTACCTACAGTGCTTCACCGTTGTCGGTCCCTGACGATAGGTACCTACGCATTGACCGACAGTCACTTTATAGCATCTCCCGATCGAAGGAGTGTGAACTAGTACAGCTGTTTACACAATGCGTAGGTGCGATCGGTCGGAGCGGCACTGAACGCGCTCATTATTTTTGAAGCGCGTCGGTCGACCGACGTACGGCTTGCGGACGCGCGCGACCCACTATCCTCTAATCCTCTTACACAGTGCGTAGCATCGTGCGCGTGCGTACGGTCAGTGTAGCATTGTAGGTAATAAATGACGAATGTGACCGTCGTCGTTCGCATCGACGCGCGACGACGGTCGGTGAAGCATTGTAACCCTAAACGAACCACTACGTTTACTTACCCATTTGCCGATTGGAGCCCAGAAGAATATCGTTTTAGGCCCTAAAACGAAAAAACCGATTTATCTGACAGACTTTCTAAACATAAACATAGAAGTACCTATAGCAATAACCATTTTACCAGCCGGATGTTCCCACAAAGGCCGCACGGCATTCGGGACGAATTTGTCCACGATACGAATGATAGTCTTGTAAATTGATGACATTTTTATGTTGGTTTAATTTGTTATTTAAAAAACATGAATTTGGATAGGTATTACATGGCACATACATGAAATAAACTCGTAAGGGTCCTGTCACTTTGACTTTCTGCCATAGTGCCAACAGTCTATCATAGAGACCTATTAAGAAGTTCTGGTTAAACCGGAACGGAGCGAGGTGATCCGGCAGAGAACCAAAGTTGTCGAAATGTCGATATAAGCTAGGTGAAGTGGCAATGGGCCAGCCATATTACCCATAGAACGGTAGAACCGACGGCGACGGACGAGTTAGGCGTGTTCTTGAGTGGAGACCGCGAATCGGCAAACGTAAGGTAGCAAGCCCTTAGGCTAAGTGGGGTGAAGATTGAAAAAAAAAAACCCTGTTAAATTATACAGGGTGGCTGGTAGCAGCTGGATGAGAGTTGCCGAAACCCGAGTTGAATGGTGTGCAAGTGGAGAAGCCTATTACCAATACAATTGAGATGATGATTACCTTGGCTGGCAGTAAGTACCTACTTAGATATCCAGGGTTGGCATAATAACAAACAAGTTGTTTTAAAACGCGTGTTTTAAACAGTTTGAAATAAAACAATGTTTTTTTTAGGTTTTTAAAAACCGCTCAAAAGAAAAAAAAACTTGTTTAAAATTTTTATTTTTTAACTGTTTTTTGTTCAACCCTGAATATAACAATTAGTTTTTATGAACGTGCTAGAACATTTGTTCTGGTACTTTTACAGAAGGAAGTATTCTTAAGTTGCTCCCTCACCGGGAGAATTCGTCTGTAATGTAACGTTACAGATTCTATTTTGAGCAATACGTTACAATACTGCCTCTCTGACTGACGAGCATTCATTACAGTAGTGCGCATTGATATTACAAGTTGTATCAAAATATAACAGACATTGCGCAACATAGAAATATTAAGAGTTACGCACTAATGTTCGATTCGCCTCACTCGCTGATGAATGCTCGACTGTGTAATCATAAAGCCGCGTTTCCACTAAGCAACAATTGACGCGCAACAAGTTGCCGTACATGTTGAGAGTCACGTGTCGCGCGCCAAATGTAGCCTAGTGGAAACGCGGCTTTACAGGCGTATGCTCCCGGTGATAGCACCTTAACGGCTTCTCCAGTGTGCCGATAATACCGTCTAGTAGGTATTGGTTGTTTTAGTCTCTAAACTGTACCTCCTCATAATCGTGCCCTCACTGTTGTGAATCGTGACTCTGTCTCATTCATTTCTTAATAATGGATCTCCATTTAGGTCCGACGCTTGATGCAGGTGTGCAGTGCTGCATACTAAAGGGTTGAACACGGCTGCTAATTGCGTGTTGGCAATTATTTGTTTAAGTCAAGGTTTTCTCACAATGTTTTCATTCACCGTAGATAAGTGCTGCGCCGGCCTACCACAACCGCAAGGGAGAAAATCGCACGCCGAGAACATGCCCACCAATATACTTTTGTACATGTAGGTACATGGAATAATATTTTATCATTTTTATTGTGTATGACAATAAAAATGCAATTCGGCAATTTGATATAATATCTATCGATTCCTTTTCCAAAGCTCTAATTATATACCCATGCTTATAAATTAGTATAAAATGCATCATGCTTGGACGTCAAATTGCTTAGCAAGATCCGCCGTTATATCGAAACTGCTGCAGCATTAATTTTGAAATAAATATATGTTAAAGTTGAGGATTAATGTTAAGTACCTACTATGTTAGCCGAAAATCCGATTCCATAAAATTTTCTCGATAGAAAAAAAAAACAGTTACCTCCAAACCGAACAATAAACCGCTGCTATTCAAAAAATACTTCAAATTAGACCATGAAACTTTGCATACTAACTGAACTAACTATATAGCAGCGACCAATGATGTTTTAGTAAACAGATATGTTATGAGCGCGCAAAACGTGAAGACTAGAAAAGTACCCAATTGGGAAATATTGCTTTTAGTCTGAGCCACACACGCTTTACGAAGCTGCCGCTCGGCGCGGAACACTTTTTTCTGTTGTTTTGTACGTGTATAACATATCTGTTTATTAGAATATCATTGGCAGCGACTATGTTTTTTTTTTTTTTTTAAATGACCATTTTCCCCGTAAAAAGCAATTACCTAAACTATTGCCACTTTGGTGACACCTCCGTCTCGCTTACACTCAGTTCGCGAGTAGTATGGTGCGAGCGAGATAAAAACCTGAGGTTGTGGGCTCTTAAGCATCGACTCACTAACAGTGTTTTACCTAGTATTCTTTCAAATATGACTAAAGGAAATTAACAATTAATATTATATAAAATAAAAACTTCTTTATTTTCATGAAGTAGCCCTAATCAGTGGATATTTTGCAAGTAGAGTATAAAAATTAACATTACTTACACAAAATTTTCGATGCAAATGATTGTCCTCATATCATTTGTATGTTTGAATGAATAAAAATCTGACAAAACAAGACACATGCAACGTTTTAACAGAAGGCCATAAAAAAAATAGTCAGATATAGTGGATGACTGAAAGAAAGTTTGTAAGAACCGAGAAGAAAGTAAGTAAAAATAAACAAGAAAAGATCCGAAATATAAAAATATATATTTCCATAATCCAAAAAGGTTTTACAAAAATAGACAAAGTGTTCATTTACAAAACTATGATTTAATAACGCCATGTTACATAAAACGGTGTGATATACATAACAATACATAACACATGGGTTGGTTAACAATAACCACATTTACGTTTAGATTACTTATCACAGTTGAGAAAAATTATTTAATCAGAACTTTAAGCACCTAGTCATCTTAATTTAGATAAGCTACTCTTATATGTAGCACTGTTTTGATTTTTGTCACAGTGCGTTTGTAGATAAAAAATATGAGAGATCACGGATCTTTAAAAAACTGGCAACATCAACATAAGGTCACAAGATCACGGATACTACACTATAGAGATAATTTTGCTGTAACAGAAACCAAACGCGCTAGATCTAATCGATCTAGTGGCGGATTCAGATTTAATTGGTAACAGGAGAATAAAAATATCCATTAGGACTCAAAATCTAAGTAAAAATATGGAGTACTCTACTTGGCATCGATTTCGTATGAATAAAATAATGAATCAAAAATGATCAATAGATCGACAAAGCTTTATTGATTTATCTACCATAGCATGCATATCGTTTAAAGTATGCATAGACCGTGCAAGGCCCATTACTCCCAAACCACATTTAGCCTGCCTTGCCTGTATCCGCCACTGTTTGGGGCGCCATCTGTTGGCGGTTTAACAAATTAATGATATTGTACGACGAACCAGACTTCATTCGTAAGTACTACATTACGAATTAAATGTACCAATACAGCCACAAAATATGAAAGGATAGGATTACAATCAGACGTCCCGCTTTAGCCTGTCAGTATGGTCACTATGGGTGACTGGTTAATATTTTTACTACGGAATTATCTGTTCAGATGTATCTAATAGTTCAGCCTGATACGAGACAAGTATAGTCACCGTAGTTTGACAACTTTAGAAGTTTCCCACGACTTCCCAAATGTATGAATGAGAGGTAGGTACCCTATCTATATTTTGTAACCGCATTGCACTTGAATACATAGTTTTTTTCTGTAAAGCATCGCATTTAATAACAATAATAACGTACAATCTAAATTCAAAATCGAACAGTGTTTTATAATTTAAAATATGATTCTACCATCCCCAAAATATATTCTATATTTAATCTAACTACTACAAATAATATAAAAAATAAATAAATTGGCTAATATTATTTAATACCATTATCTATAATTAAAATAACAATTTAAAAAAAATGTGTCAATGTTGAAGTAGATTCTATCTATTAGAGAAGCGTGAAAAGACGCTCATTTAAAAAAAAGACTGCCACTACTTTAGGCCCATACTACTGTGCGTAACATCCCGTAACTATCGACCTAACCGATAAGAGAATTGGTACCTAATCAGCGATTTTTAAGGCCATTGTGTTAACAACAACATAAAAATCACTTAGTCTCTTTGGTTTGACTAATTATTGTTTTGCTACTTCTTTTAGTTTTTGTTCCTTGTTGTACATGTAGGCTCTGCTTAATTGGTACACACTGGTACAGGCTACAAACACATTGACAGCAAAGAGGCTGTAGTTTTTAGGTATAATAACTAAGGAGTATCGTGACCAGATAATGCCGGTGGCCGCGAGCGATGCGGACTGGCTGATAGACAAGCTCTCGACAGGCCGATTCAAGTCACCCAACCCAGCTATCACCAAACTCTGAAAGTGGTGAGAATGTGGTGAGTCAAGGCCATAGTCACTGTACAAGGATATTTTGGCGCTAGAATTACGACACTGTTGGTAACCAATTCTGCAATTGTTTTGTGAAATGTATTAAAAAACAAGATAACGGCGTTAGTTCCGATAATGGCCATGCGCCGAAAGATCCTTGTATATGAATAACACTGACTTCTGTATTATTATTACTAAGCAACGGAATTTATTAAAGTGCATTTTGTATGTGCCCATTGTTTAATAAGTTCTTGATTTCCTTATAATGAATGTTGCAAAGTCATAATATTAGGTACCTACCTATACACTGACTCAAGAAGTGGTTCTATAAAGTCATAGGACTGGCTAAGTTTTCACTGCTACAAAAATATCACCCATGCATATTTTGAAATATTGTAGAAAATAAAATAAATTTAGCCTTAAAAGGCATCAAAGCTAGCAAAGGGGTTTTCGGCGATATTTCAGTGTGTAAGGTTGATATTATTTAGACAATAAAGCCGCGCTGCGTTTCGCCAGGTGTGTGCGGAGCCTTATTGCATTTCACAGGCGTGCGTCAATCATGATCGCATGGCGCGCGCACGTCGTTTACACCAACCACACTTGCTTCATTTTGTATAATACCATCAATACCTGGCCTATGAATCAGATGTAACATACCCGTAATCATGCTATTAAATATTTCAGAAGTCAGTTTTATTCAAACAATCCAATAACCCAAATGAATGAAGTATTAAAATGAAAAAACATTCACAATCACAAAATGAATTTTTGTAAGTACATAATCATGAATAGAAATGATACAATTAATGTGCATTTTTTTTTTAAAGTGCATACATTTAACATAATTGCTCGAAATATTTCCGATATGTTCAGTATTTTTTTTTTAGTTATCATTTCCATGTTTTAAAAGTAGTCGTTCTTTATTTGTACCTAAGGTGTTTCTAATACTTTTGTAGCAGGGATTTAAAAGTAAGATAATGGGAATGTTTCCAATGATAAGATCATGTAGTCTCTGCATGAAACATGAGATTTCATAATGTCTTGCGCTTATCGTTTTATCTATTTAAGTTAACATGAACTTGGGTGTTATCTATGTACCTAATAAATATAAATAAATCTGTACTATGTCTGTGACATATTAGACTTACTGTTTACAGATTAGTTTAGATTTATGAAATGATTCATTTGATAATCCTGATAGTTTTTTAGTTTATATGTTATGCTGCTATTTTATTTAAGTAACTGTTCCAATATAATTTGACACTTATATTGGTAGTTTTATTACTTAGTTAAAGAACTATTATTTATATTGTCACCATTCGGTGTTCTAAGACTAAACACGAATACTGAAACAACACTTCAATTTATAGATTTTCATAATAATATTTTTGTCTCTACATTATCCCATAGTGTGACAGAGATAGATTGAGACGAGACGGCGACTGACTTGAGTTTGAGAATTTCGTTAATAACATTGAAATTGTATTCTTTTCTAAATTCTCAACTACATGATTACCACGTTAATTTATAATTTATAATATTTAAACGCAGCAGATTTGCCCTTACGCAAGGTCTTTTCAGTATAAATAGTATGACCTTGAATTTACGTCCGCAATTCCGCATTACTTACCCATTTGAAAGCAGGCGCCCAGAAGAAAATTGTTTTGGGACCTGAAACGACAAACCATCTTTCATTAGACTACTTTTTTTTCTCAAACAAATATTAGAGATTATAATCATAATAATTACCAGCTGGATGTTCCCACATGGGACGCATAGCTCCGGGAACAAATCTGTCGGCGACAGTTACAAGTGATCTGTACACTTTCGACATTTTTGCTGAGTGTTTATTGTAGTGCACTGAAGGACTTTCTTTACAGGACACAGAGGTACGGGAAGGAAGATAGTTACGGAGTTACTTTTTATGTTTTGCTAAATTTACATGGCACTGTTATCTGCCGAGGCAATACTGTCTCTGAAAGAAATATCGAAAGCCCGTTTCGTTTGATAAGATAATGATGTCAACGTCAACTTGACATGACAGACATCAAGACTGGGGTGCATTCAATTATCTTACTCGATTACGCATGGAACATACTTCAATAGCCGTCCAACGTCGAAAGGGTAACAGGGACAATGACTTCCACCCTTTCTGCTCGATTGGCAATCCAGCTCATAAAAAAAACGTAATTATGTAAATATTTTTATGAATATTTTGTGCTCTACTAAAAATCGTAGCGTACTTTGTAAACATCTCGTTGTCGAACGTCGGGAACTTCGGCACAGGTACAGATAAATTCAGCGTTCATTTTTATGAATTATTTTGATTTACATTGAACATTTCCTATTTCATCCCATTCCATTTAGAAATGTTTTTGTTTTATCCTTATTGCAACATTCTTTCAAATAAAAATAAAACACAATATAATATGTACTGTTATAAACCCGTAATTTGTTGAACGGACTAATATACAATTTTATTATTTTAATTTGAACGCAACCTTATTTTTTTTCTACAAACAAACATGGGTGCGGATGTGCGTGTGAAAATATGTGTCAACGCTCAAGAATTTATAATTTTCTTTGTTTATTTTATCTAGGATTAAACTAGACTCTTTTAATTATAAACTAATTATATTCAGTTCCGTGGACGTGCTTTTGACTTATGTTTTGTGTGTTATAAGTTACGTTAAATATGGGTACGAGCACAATGGGTAGCGATTTGCATTCTGATAAGCAGGACAAGTTGCTCAAGCTGCAAGCTCGAAAGAAGGAATTGGAGCAGATCCTTGCAGCTAAAAACGAGGAGCTGTACAAATTATGTGTGCAAGAAGTACAGTTAACGGGCATCATGCCACCCGAAGCGCCCCTTAGCCCAGAAGTGCCTCAAAGAGAAAGATTAGGTAGTATCAAAAGTGTCGATAGGTCAACAGACGGTAATGACGTCCAAGATGGATCTGATAACTCATCTAGGCGCCTCAGAGCTGCCACAGGTGACCGTACGATGGAACAAGACGCGAACTTGCGTAAAAATCTTTCACATAGATTATCCACTCCATCAATATCGGGAGTTTCGACTAAAAGCGCACATTCAAGACATGTTCGACGTCCAGAAACTAGCTGTTCTAACTTCTTCCCTTCTCCTCCTCAAGAGCGGAACACTGATACATTCTCCATACATACATCTCATACTTACCCAGCACTGTCTGGGCGACATGAACCTATGAACGAAAATCTACAAAATGACATGCAGCAAGGAACTATTTACAGACACCATACCATGACAAGTGATTATATGAATAAACTTTACTGCAGCAATACTCCAGAAGCCCATAATGTATCTAGATTACGAGAAACTCATTTTAGTTCTAGCCATCCTGATATAACTACCCATTATACTCACGGGACTATGGCACCACATCCTGTACAAAATGGTATGCGTAATACACCATTATTGTACCAATATGCATCACATTTGAAAGCTCAAAGCCAACATTTGACTGGATTAGCTCATCAGCATCAAATGCAGCAATCTAAACGACGCACAGAAGGTGTTCGTAGAAACACATTACAAAGGACTCAGACATACCATTTGACATCTCACAGTGATTATAATCAGTTGCACTTAGAAAACATGAAGCATGAAGCACCAATGATGGTCTATCAGCATCGCTCCCAACCTGACATTCAAGAACAGCCTCACATGCCGATAGAAAGGACAGCAGTTGTACCAAATACTTTACCGTTACGTGAGCACAACTCTATCAAACATCCTATGCATATGCAACTGCAAGTGTCAACTGATGACTATATTAGGGAAGATAGGAGATACTACCAAGATCAATTAACTCCAGTCAGTACAAAGTCTTACAATTTTGACCCTATTGGCATGAATAAGTTCTCACCACTGTCTCAAGCAGACATGAAAGTTAAAGAGAAACAATGGTATGAGACATCATTAGATTCGCCGACTAAGTCTGAAGCGCCTCTTCTGAAAAAGAGTTCAAGCTTGAAGCGGACTTCTAGCGTAGGAAACTCACAGGCGTATGAGATAATGATCTCTTCTGGTCGACACTCAGCTATGCAAAGTCCGAATCAGATGCCACAAAGTCCTCCTGTTTTATCCCCAGGTGCAGTTTCTTTGGAGTCACCGAAAAACCTCACTGTGATTGAACAAGGAAAATGTATACCATATAGAGAAGAAACTAAGCCTTTTGAAATGTCTGATTTTTATAAATATTCTACTAAATTTAGACAAGGTAATGTTCCAAAAAGTGCCCCAAATAATCCTGGTCCTAGTTTAAATTCAGGTTATAATAAATTGCCCATGGAGTTGCCACAATATGCTCAAGAACATTGGCATGGACAAACTAACTGAAGAATCTTTTATAAACAATATGTAAATTGTAAAATTAGCTTTTTTTGTCTAATAACTTATTTTGACTGGAATTGGTGTGAGAATTTATAATAGTTTTAAACTCTTCTTAGCTCATAGTATGTACTTATATTAAATTGTTATCTTCATATTTAAAGTGGCAAAATAATGTAAAGAGAATGTTTGCCTTTGTCTGATATTTATCATAAAAAATGTGTGTAACACAAACAAAAAGCAAGGAAAAATATTTCTTTTTATTGTGATGAAATGACTATGAAAGATTAATGGAACCAGATGATTTAAATATTGATAAGATGAGCGCTGTGATATCAATGTGCAAGTTGTTGAATTATATTGTGACAATAAAGTAGAATACATAAGATTAGATCATATACATGGTGTGTCTTAATCTGTATTTTATGTTTGTTTACAGCTTGTATGGGAATCTTGACTTCTTTTTTTCTGATCTCATTTGATTGCCGTTTAACATAGCTACAAGTACAAGCCTTTTGTATTACCACTTGTTACAATTTGCCCTAATTTTAAGTGATTTCAATGCTTTGCCCACCGCTTTTAGGAATACAAAAATAATAACAATATTTCATTATCATTATTTAACATCGCCGCTTTTGTGATAATTTTGTCTCATTTTTTGTAATATTATGTTTGAGTCCCCTTGTTTATAAGTATGTATAGTTTCAAGATTAGTTAGTAAAAGTGAAATTGTTTTAACAGCTCTTTTTAAAGTAATTATACACACGCTATCATGAAATTAGCAAATTTTTATCAAAGTCTGTTTTTGTATATCAATAAATGCATTAACTGACGTATTCAGAGTTAAGAGGTTACTGTTTTCTATGTGTACACTAAAAGACTTATCTTACTTGCCAAGCAAATTTTAGACTAACTGCCATTGCCTTCGTCCAGTAACAAAATATTCGGTAGCTATTTCACTATATTGTAAATATATTTTAGTATGTAGTAATTAGATTTAGTAACAGTGTGAGCACTGGAACATTGTTCTAAAATTATTTTTATAAAGTGTCTATGTATGCATCTTGTGCTCATAGCAGTTTATTGGGACTAATAAAGTTTTTATAGTACTTAATGTTTTTTTAAAATAATTATATACTAATATGTAGGTAGGTACTTTAGTCCTAATTTTATCCCCACATACCGAAGTAGGTTCTTATCTCCGTTCTAGTCGTGCAAAAATGTTTACACGACTAGGGAGTCAAGACTGCCACGCAGTTGCTTTCTTACACATCAGTCACGTCAAAGTCAAGTCGCCGATCAGTCACGTCAATTTCAGGGACATGTGTGAACAGAATAGTCAGTCATTCAGAGTCATAGCATTGCCTGTTTAGGGGTCAGCGCACACCGAACTGCAAAATGCTTGCGCAAGGTCTTGTACGTGTATTTACTTTTGCAATCTATGGAATTGTCATAAGATTCATTTTTCAGTAGTCTCAGAAAATGGTGTCACTCTCTGTGGCAGGGCCACAAACAGGGATTTTAATTTTGATAACTCAAAAATTTAGTCGTTAATTTGTCACCAAATATCAGAATTTGTCGTTCACTGGTTCAAAAGATATAAGGGTTTATAGGTGGCCCTGCTGGAGAGTCTCCCCAGCAGAGCCAAATTTATATCTCAATAACTAGGGCACCTAGCGAATATCTGTTTTCTCCTATATTTTGTCGCCAATTTGTCCAAATTTGTCACCAAGTTACAGATTTTTTCGAGTCTTAGTTTAGGAGATTTAATGAGTTCAATTAGTAAGGTATAGTCCAAGAGCTAGAGCGACGAGTTTTTCGTGAACTCTTCTGATATTTGGTGACAAATTTGGACAAATTAACGACAAAATTTGTAATCAAAATTAAAACCCCTGTTGGTGGCCCTGCCAGAGAGAGTGACACCAGAAAATGCTCTCCTCTGTTCTGTACTGATGTTTGTAGCCAACGTCCCACGACTTCTTACTAACTATATTTTTTGACGTGACTGATCGGCGACTTGACGTTGACGTGACTGATGTGTGTGCATGAAGCCATAGCATGTTTAATCGTTTTTACAGGAATCCAAAATAAAAGCTTTTGTCTTTTTAAAATTATATATTCAAGCTACCAGTGATGAGACCAGCTTACATTACTTATAAAACAAAAAGCCATAAACGTTTAAAAATAACTAATTACTAAAATAAAATACCTACTGTCCATGGTAATTACATTTAAATCTTGAAATCTGATTAGGTACCTACTTAATGGTGTTTATTCTTTAGTTTTTGTAAAAGGCTCTGTAGCGATCGCTTGCCAGGATTGAAACCGCCATTCAAGTAGTTATCGTCATTACCTAAAACAAAGAAAAACGTAGTTTTCAGGATCGTAAACTAGCTCCTGAACATAAGCTTTTTTGGTGCTGAACATAATAATATGGGTTTTTAACATTCTGGGAGAACTGGAGAAGTTTAATAATGGTAAATACTAGTTTAAAAGATAATCCACAGCATCGTCTGCATCGCATCACAGTAGCGGCACTCACAAGAGTACTGTGATCGCGGGGTTTCATTGCCATTTCGCGCAGTGCTATTATGGTTTTATATAAATGAAAAATGCCCGGGAGTCTGGAACTGTGCCCGGTAAATCGCAATAGGCTCACTTGAACCGTATCATCTACTTGGAATCTGCAGCTATGGTTGCTGAAACATACATAGTGGTTAGGTACACAAACATAGGTATAGGTGTACCTAATAACAACATGGTATCTCTGCCAACCCCTGTCGAGAAAAACCTTGAAGATATAATATAAGCTTGTTGGGCAAAGGCTCAAAAGATAGGAGACAGGTACCTACCTAATCCAGTTCGTTTCGATGGGATGCGAATGACGCATTCGCATCCCATCGAATTCTAGTAGAATTCTTATTGGTCGCATTCGGAATTCCATCATTAGGAATTCTACTCCGGTATTTCTACCAAATTCTAACTGAATACTCGGCATGAAAAAACTTTGCTACTGAATTAAACTGACTTACCTACATTTGAATTTAAATTATAATAAATACCGGTTTACAGTCTAGTCGTACCTATTGTTACTGTGTTTAGACATGTTTGCCTAGTAACAAAGCTAAAGACAATTCCTTGGTATTGTAAAGTAGATTATGGCACAGAATACATAAGTGGCAGTATTATATCTCGGTAGTGACCTTGATCGAAATAATTACCTACGGCCGCTCGGTAGGTAAACGTTCCGCGTCCGTGGATACCTAACTGCCGCGCACTCGATACTGTTGCGTACTGACATACACTGACATTTCGAAGCGCGTCGTTTCGGCCGTTTTCTATGAAGATTATTGAAGATAGAATACTGTACTTGTTTATACTGTGGTAAAGGTGTAGGTACTATGCCGGAATTGACTTTGCGGTCTGTTAGGACTGATTACTATATTGTACTGATCTCATAATGAACAAATATCAAAATCACCTTTTCCCAAAATGACTGATTTTCTAAATGTCTTTGTTTTGGAATGTCCGAAATAAAATTGTCAAATTCATGTACAGTCAGTAACACTTTATTTTTAAAATTAAATAACGAAAATGTTATTCTCTTCGAGAAACAGAACAATCTTATTCTTAAACAACGTCAATAGATAGTATTAGTGCATTCTCTTTTTTATAGTAGCAATATTTTTTAGAAACTGAATTTCTGTTAAACCGCCGGATTGTAATTCATTCAACTGTTTTTTGTAGCAGTTGTCGAATATAATGTCACGCCTGTGCGGCCTGTGCCTAGTAGCACCGCTAAACAAAAAAAAATTAATTCGGGTGTCCTGATATTTTGCCTCTTTCCTTAGTTTGTACAAAAATCGCATCAGGGTAGGTTTGTGCGGCATACGTGTGTTTAATCTTCTATGCCAACCCTCTATCGCATTGTTTGTGCGGTGCTTATCATTAGCGCAACTTATAAAAGACGCACACAAAGACGTCCACTGTTTATTAAAGTATTCTTGTTTGATCATTTCTTGAGTATGCGGGAAAAGGGCTTGCAAAGAAGACCATGCACTAGGAATACTTTCTTGTGGAAGTAAAGAAAAATTAGCACACATCCTTACTAATTCTCTTTGCTCTGTTGTGGTCGTAGCTTCCAATTTTTTTGCCTGCTTCCACACGGCCTTGTTATAATGATATGATTTTCAAAAACCTTCTTAATAGGTGTCATTTTGGCAGATACTGCCTTTTTACAATTATCAATAAATATAAGTTCATCATTTTGGTTAAAATGCGATCGGCACGCGTGAACACTTTGTCTAATGATACTACTTTTTTCAGCATTCAGTGTGACCGATGCCGAGCATTCAGTACGATTGATACACCGCCACATGTTAGAGCCTGATTTATTATTATTAGAAAAATTATACCTGTGTCCGTCATGCACTAAAGACGGTTTCCCTTTTTGGTTGTCTATAAATTTCAGGCTATTATTATTCATTTTAAAGCTCAACAGATGGTTATTTTACAATAAATAACAATACAGTACATGCGCCTAAGGTCGCGGGTTCGAGTCCCACTACGACCATGTACATTGGTACACGGTCGTGGGCTTTTTCTGAAGTCTATGTGCACTTTACCGATATATTCATACGCAAACGGTGAAGAAAAACATCGTGAAAAAACCGGTAGGTTTTTTTGCTTTAACATTCTTTTTGATTTAATATCACGAATGTACCTTTTCTGTCAGACGATAAGAGTTTCTGAGATTCTAAAACAAAGACATTTAGAAAATCAGTCATTTTGGGAAAAGGTGATTTTGATATTTGTTCATTGTGAGATCAGTACAAAATAGGAATCAGTCCTAACAGACCGCAAAGGGAATTGATAGGTAGGTAGAACACAGTTCACACAGTTGACTTTTGTTTATAATTCGGACTAGCAAGGACTTATTTACAGTTTTGACTTTGTTGCAATTTTTTTATTATTAGGATAAGTAAGCACTTATATGTAGGTAGGTATAGATGAAGCAAGAGCAACTAAGTAAATTGAATTGTGTAGATCCTAAGCCTAACATAAAACTGAGTCATTCAAAGTCTGTCGTAGGTTTAAGGCGCGGGCCCACCGCGGTGCACGGAGAGGCTACGCACGCTTTGTAAGACAATGTATGTGGTTGTGTTCACTACAACCTACGGAGAGGCTACGCATGAATTGACGTCATTGATACATGCGTGGCTTGCTCGAATAGGCGGTTACATAGCTCAACGCTGTCGACGTGGGTCTACGTTTCCACTGGAGTACACGAATATGACCCACGACTATGTACAGCTCACTTATCGCAGCGTAGTTTTGAAGCCCGTGTTTGTGGATTGCAGTGGCACGTGCGTAGCCTCTCCGTGCGCCGTGCCACGCTATACATAGTCGTGGGTCATATTCGTATACTCCAGTGGAAACGTAGAGCCACGTTGTCAAACAAATTAATACACGTAACTAAAGGCGCGATTCCATTAGGCAAGTTACTTGTATGCAAGATGCAAATTGCATACAACTTGAACAAACCTGCATACAAGCTACAACTTGTGTGAGATAGTTTGAACTTGTACATTTCATACATTACATTACATAATTATCTCAAAAACATGTTTCCAATGCAAGCAACTTGTACACAAATGTGACGTCATACTTGCATGCAAAACTTGCCTAATGGAATCGCGGCTTAAAATGCACCGCGTGCCCGTGCACAGCATGCGCCGCGGTGGGCCCGCGCCTTTATACAGATCCTTCAATACTGCGTCTTTCAAAGTGAAAGACTTTCTTTATACCGTGTAGGTACCTACCTACCTACTTTATATTGGCATTAAATAAGTAGGTACTTACCAGCACCATTCAGTTGTCCATTGACGCATCCTTCATCCCACATGTTGACGCAACGCTTGCCTGGATTGAAGCCTCCGTTTAGGTAGTTGTCATCGTTGCCTAAGTATTATAATTATATTTGTAACAAATTAATTAATGTTGTACATTTAACATGTTTAAATATTTGTATAGGTAGGTAGGTCTTATGCATGCTCGTTCTTGGCGAAACATGGATGATCATAAATTCTATTCTATTCTTTACCACGATAAACGAATCGTCAATGGTCTACGATTTACCTACAATACTAACAGCTAGCATAATTGCGTACCACAGTATCAATCACAATCTGTTTCATTTTGACAGTTTACCAACATTCATTGCGTTATTTACGCTTGTTGAGCAGATTTTTTTTGCCAACATATGAAGCTATGGATTAGCAACAATATTCTTCGAAATGATTCAGATTATGATTGATCGTGTGTTACGGTTTTGATCACTCGAAATCACATATAATTCAATAATCAAACATCATATAATTCAAACCCATCCATATAATAATATTAACCTCGCTACTCCTTGTTGACTGGGTTATTCTTTATTTAGATAAACGCAACGTTTTTTCTTTCTTCCTTCTTTCTAGATAGTCATTGAAAATTCGCGAGAAAAAGAGATATTATGGCTTAAGTGTTTTGTTTCACTTACCAGACCCTCCGAGTTGTCCATTGGCACATCCGTCATCCCACATGTTGACGCAGCGCTTGCCGGGGTTGAAGCCTCCGTTCAGGTAGTTGTCATCATTGCCTAAGTAAAAACATGGGTGCAATAAATGGTCTCTCTACGATAAAGTACCTACGAAAGTTTCGTCCAATTTCTGAAAGGAACACAGAAATTACCTAACTGACTGTCAAAGTCACGCTTATTGACATATCAACAGACAGCCAATCAAATAACTAACATGTGATTAGTTATTGATTAATTATTTACTGTAGGATTTCAGGAACAGGGATCCGGCACACCTTGGGCAGTTAGTCCCGCCGCTACCGTTTGTTTTTATTAATGATATCTCGCATGTCAACCGGAGGTTGTCGACTGTTAACCAGACTTTCCAGTGGGTGTCTCAATAAATGAAGGCCCCCAGACAGGGTTTAAAACTTAAAAACTAAGCGACTACACGCTAAGGGCACCACCTGTGGGGTACGGCTCTCAGCTTGGGGCGTCGCTGGATCAGATTTACCACCCTACTGAGTGGTTTAATACCTATTTATACCACAGCTTGAGCTATTCCTAACTAGGTACGTACCTAGTTAATTCATGCTAATACCAGAGAAGAAGAAATGGGTGTAAGTAATTTTATGTTTCATTTACCAGATCCTCCGAGTTGTCCATTGACGCATCCCTCATCCCACATGTTGACACAACGCTTGCCTGGGTTGAAGCCGCCGTTCAAATAGTCATCATCATTGCCTAAAATAAATTGAAACAATTTTCCAAGAGCACTCGAGCAATTTGAAAATTCGCGATTATATTAAAAGAACCGGCGAAAATCGTTCTCTACGCATTTATTTCTGAAGTTGGTGGAAAGAAAACTACATATCCAAAAGAAACCGAATTCCGAAGTTATTTTTCATTTTCTTGTGTGTTTTTTGGAAGTCGAGGGTTTTTTTTTGTGTTTAAAAAAAATAAAAAAATATTAGGACTAGGACTAGGGACTAGGCACTTACCAGCCCCCCCGAGTTGACCGTTGTTACATCCTTCATCCCACATGTTCATACACATTCTTTGTCCGGCTAAAAAGCAAGCAAAACAGAAATTAGGTTCTAAGTATCACTGGCCGACTGTGTATTACCAAGGGGTAATGCGTACCAATAGGCAATTTCACATTGCGACGATAACGACAACAACATCGTCCCGATATCGTCCGACGATGTCGGGCCGATATTGGTATGTGACACGATGTAACCAACAGCTTATTGTCACCACAGCAATCTCGAATAGTCGCGTTGCGCCAGCAAAAGTTTACATCGCACCATTCCAAAAGTGTGATAGTGTATTCGAGGTAATAATGACAGCAATGAACAAGAGTACTGTATCGTCCGCCGATATCAGCACGATAATCAATGTTGGCGGCGATACCGGCACTATACTAACACAGTGTGAAAGCGTTTAGTAGTAATTGTATGAAACTACCAGTCCGACAATAATGTCGTTACCTTGATCGTCCAATGTGAAAGTGTCCTATTTAGGTACCACATGGTACTTAGCACATAATTAAATAACACAGCTTTTGTTTACAATGGAGGCCAAAATTATTGTCAAAACAAAAAGAAAGCTTTGGTAAACTTACATTTGTGAAAACCAGAATGAGCCCCCAAAGTTTTGCAATAAACTATGGAAATTACACTGCAGAGCACAATAAAAGCCTTCATTTTGGGAGTCAAGCTGTTATATCGCGAAAATTTATACCAGCTAATGGTTTTTCGAATGACAAATGTCGTAATTTCGTACATTTTCGACGCTTTTATAAACGGTTAGCACTCGAAAAATTAATTAGTCAATGATGGTATCGCGCCACTTATGATATAGGAGTTAATATTGCATTCGATAATATTTCGTGGAATCTGTAGGATACCTATTCAAAATTAATTACTTTCGAGAAGAGAAAGGACTAAAACCATTGAAATGCATTTAACTGAGCTTTCGGCTACATCGCTGTTAACATTAGTACGATACGATATCTTGGATACCGATTGAAACATCCATACATAATACTTTGGGGATATAGGTGGAAGGTATTTTACCTGTCTCCTCTTACGCGTATCGCGATCATAACTTCATCTTCAGGTGAAGCTGTGATCGAAGAGTGGAAGTGAAACTCCAACTTGAACTTTGTTACACACGTATTATAGTTTAATGTAAGGTGCACTATTTAGTAAATATAACTAACTAAACTAGTAGGGACAAAATAAACGAATGACTCAAAATCTAGTCCGTGTCCCGTGACGGTTGACAAGCAAGGGGGGAGGGGGGGGGTGCTAGAGTGCGCGCAGAAGGCGTTGGAGGGCTTATATTTGTACTGTAATATTTAAAATACAGGGTGTAAGGGACAGCCCTCAGCAGACTGATGATGGGGTGAATTCAGTATATCATACTAAGATGACCGGTAGTTTAAATTATTTCAGGAACGTTAAGGGAATCTAATAAACAAGATTTGTTTAATTACCTCACACGCAATGTATCGTTACTGTGGCAAAACGCACGTAGCGAACGGCAGCGCACGTAGAGTATTTCAACATCAATTGCTGTTTTTTTATTTGAGCTGTTTAGTTTACATATTTATATTGAGTGCTGCGTACAGATAACTAATGCTATATTGTAACAGAAAAAACGACAAAAAAAAACCTGACATTTTTTCCGGTAGAATATGATTCAAAATAAGGAGCTGAATGCACCCTGTAAGTTTGCGGAGGGCTGTCCCTTACAGCCTGTATAACATCTATTTATATTAATTATAATTTAATGATTTATTCATATGAATTAATTAAATAATTCTATACTTAAACGACAAGACGGCAGCATACGATTGCTTCCGATAAAAGATTCATCTTGTGCCCAGTCTTGGGCTATGGGTAGCGCCCGGATCGAAGCCCGGAACGAAGCTTAGTGTTGCCACTTGACAAGATGCTAACTATCTTATAAATTCTAACTAATATATATTATATAAATGTGAAAAGTGAGAGTGAGTTTGTTTGTTTGTTAAGCTTTCACGCTAAAACGGCTAAACGGATTTGGATCAAATTTGGCATATGGGTACACTATGACCTGAGTTAAGACATAGGATATATCCCGAAATTCTCACAGGATCGAGACTTATGTGGGTGCAGCCGCTGGACGCAGCTAGTAGGTACTCATATTATCATAACACAGGCACCACGTATTCTAAGGTGCGTTTACAAATGCACAATACGTGACGCCACAATACAATTAGGTTTAACTCAAGCTTTTTTATTTCTTCAAAGACTTGTTGATGTAGGTACCTACATCATACGGCCATTGTAGGAGTCCAAAATAACTCTCTGTTGGTCCAGATGGACAGAAACCAACAAAAAAAAATCTTTAAGCCCATAACAAAGACCCAGAAAAAACTAACATTTTGGTCGGTTATAGTTATTTATGCAACACGAAATTTTTTGCTTGCTCGATTCCTTCCAGTCAGCGGGTGCAGACCCCCACGCCGACACATCTGACACATTTTCCAAAATGGAGTCACGCTTGGAGGGCTACGGGCTATGGTCGTTTTAATGTTGGCAATAGCTAACTGTTTCAGAAACTTTTACAGAGGATTCATATCATGGTTGTGGATAAAGTCTTGTATGCAACTGTATATAATTAGGTATTAAAACACTCATGTGATACTATTATCACACGCGTGTTTTAAACCCCTTATTATACAACAGTTGCATAAATAACTATAAAGGCATCGGACCTCACCTTGACACGTGAGGACGGCCGACGGGGACCATCGTAATGACAGACATAATGATCACAATGTTGGAACATCTGGCCTAATATGAAGCTCTATTCAAATCAGAATCAGTGCGACGTATCGAATGCAAGCTGAATACTAAATGCAACGTTATTTGAATTCCATCGACAAATTTATGTGGGATTGAAGTTCGATTTTCTTGCAAATGTAAAAAGATTAGATTAAAAAAAAAAGTTTTTCGTTGTGTTGTCCGGTCTATGCATTTTTAGGGGCTTCGCAGCACCGGTAAAACTGGATGGACCCAGCAGCAAGCAGAGACAAATAGAGACAGTTGGAGGAGGCCTATACCCCAAGAGGGGCCATGACGCACCTACATAGAAACATACCATATAAATAATATTTATTCATGTTCAAAATTAAGGCTTGGAAATAAAGAAAACACATTTATTTAACACAGACTAAAAGGCACACAATATAATATACAGCAGATAAAAAGATAAAATAAAAAATCAAATAAAAAGAGTAAAGTACGATGAAAAAAAAGGCGTTATTATCTATAAGAAGATTGCATCACTATCTAAGTATGTTTCATAATCAATAGGATAAATGAAAAGCCATATCTAGAAACAATATTTGGTATTGCATCAGGTATCGCTCTCGGCTATCAGTCTCGCCAATGTAGTCCTGATACGTATGATTAGGTTAGTATGAAAAAGATAAAAGGAACGGTAGGTAAAGTCAGGGAAATTAATTGCTAAGGTAATTTATTTATTTAAACTTTTCGCACAAAAAGGTACAAAGGCGGACCTTGCCTTAGGCATTCTCTACCAGTCAAACAAGAGTGGTGATGAGATTAGATGGCAGGTGCTTTGTTCGGAGAAACAAAGTGAGAGAAAAAAACTATTAATAATATAACATAATGTCGTAATATATCATAAAATCGCAGTTATAAATAAAATAGGTACAACAGTACATATTACACTACACATACATACATATTTACTATAATATATACCTATACTATATAAATACATACATCCGACATCAAGTGAGACAGGTGTTGAGATGAATCTACTCTATTTCTTTTGAAAATAACTCTGCAATTTCCGCTTAAATTCCGCGGTAATTGACTGCCACCTTACATTGTCCGTAAAGTGCTACAAGGATCTTTTAGCGCATGAATGACATTGACAGAGGCGCGTTGACGGACAGAACAAGATGGCAGCGTTAGTTCCGAATTTGGCCAAGAGCCAAAAGATTCTTGTACTGCTATCTATTTGCGTAAAACGTTTTCGAAAAAGATTCCGACTAATCTGTTTCATTTTGACAGTTCAACAACATTCATTGCGTTATTTACGTTGTTGAGCAGATTTTTTTTCGATCTTATGAAGCAATGGATTAGCAATCTGTTTCAAACCGATCCAGATTGTGATAGATCGTGTATTACGCAATATGGGTGAGCTGTTCATATCACTACTGTCATTCTTTGGATACTATTGTATAGAATCAAGTTTTTCTAACTGAACAGCCAGCTATGTTCGGGGGCGTTTGTTGAGCCACTTCTTCCCAGCTAAAGCACTACGTACTGGTGAAGAGGGGGCGTTTTGGGGGACTGTCTTATGTAATTTTGACGTTCGAAAAGTGCTGATTTTCAGTCTAGTTTCAATAAGTGACTTTTGATTATGAAATGGCTTTAGCACGGCAAATTGACGTAGGGTGTCAATTTGATTAACAATTGATTTTATTGACCGTACTTATTTCAGAGTATATTGCTTGACTGATAACATACCTAATAAGCGGCAGTGAATGAAAATTCGCTTGATTTACGCGTGGTTAAACATGTTTGAATGGGAACAAAGTAATTTCGAGCGTTTTTTAGAGGTGTGAGGAAAAGGGTGTAAAGTTCCTCCATCCAGACGGGTGTCGTGTCTGGCGGGTAACTGCCCAACGATTGATTCGAGAAGTCTTCTATATGTTGATCGCGCGGTAAACTGTAATTGCGCGATGCAGGATTTTTGTGACGGCAAGTGTTTAATGCATAGTTCGCATGTGGCGTTGTAGATGCCGCCACTTTTATTAGCTAGGTTCTAAGATTTCCTATTAAACTAGTCACGCAATTATGAAATAAAGTATCTTTTAAAATAACTGCGTGTATATAATTTCGATTGTTAGATCGACATGAGTCAAACTCACCTCTATTGATTTGTATTTGAAATGCGTGTAGCAATCCAGCTATCCTGAAATCAGTAAGTAATAATAATTTATTATCCACACCAATCCGTCTGCCCGTTTGTTACGTTCTCGCAGCAGCAAAAACAGCTGCATCTAGGTACTGAACTCTCAGGATATCAGGGATTTAAGTTTGCATGGAAAATTAAAAATTCACGCAGACAAAGTCACGGGCAGAGTAGTAGTTATCGATATCTCTTGTATCATTGGCTAATTACTGAGTTTAGATATGTTTTAGATATGAGTTTATCAGATTTACATACCTAGGTACCTATCTGTGTATTTATAAATAGATTAGCCTAAATGCCCTAAATGCTAAATCCCCTAGGCTGGCTGGGCCCCTACGCCAGTGCCTTTGTGCCTACGCGTAAATCCGGGGCTGGTCATACATGACCATTACTATTACATTAATTATCTTGAAATTGTCCCGCAAACGAACCGATTTGTGTATTTTGAGCGTGGCGATGGTTTCAAAAGACTGTAAGAAAAAATCAACAGCGTAAATAACGCAATGAATGTTGTTGAACTGTCAAAATGAAGCAAATTAGTCTTAATCGTTTACGAACATTTGTTACGCAATTAGACTCCTCTGTCAATTCCTCCGGGGAAAAAGGTTCAAAGCTATGGCTATGTATGTATAGTTATGAAGGGAAATACTTTTAAACATAAACATCTAAATTGTCCAATCGTTGTCTAGTAGTTCCGAACAGTGATAAATTGTTCGTCCGTGGATCACCCACAATTTGTCAAAGCCGTCAATTTAATATAAAATATGGTACCGTGTGGGAGTCCCGAGTGCGGACCCCAGGTGGTTTTTAGGGTCGTTTTGTGAATCCTTATCTTGTGGTATTATGACGGGATTTAATTTCTGGAAACGCAATCAAGGACTTATCTACCTGTACCACCTACTCCTGCTAGCATGCAGGAGCGGGTAGTGACGGTTCGCGGACGTATAAGTGGTCGAGGACAGAGCTAAGCGTAGAATAGAGTTGGAGATATTCATGCCCTCCCACCAGGGGCCTAAGTCCAGGGATCTAATCACCAGGGGTCTAATTTATAAACGTTGCAATGGTCTCTCAATGGTGAGTTTTTAACAGATTTGCCATACAAAAACTGTCAAAAACTCACCATTGAGAGACCATTGTAACGTTTATAAATTAGTAGACTTAGGCCCCAGAAAAGATGCATTGGTATACCAAGAAAATGTCGGCCTGATGACATTATTGAAGTTGCTGAGAAAAACTGAATGAAGACTGCCATAGAGGCTTATTGGTGACTCGCCATTATTTACTCGCCCATTTAATTTTTTTATTCAATTTATTTCTGGACAAATCGACAACTTCAGCAATACGTATAAGTAAAGTACACTGGCACACAGAAGTGATTAGAGTAAAATGTTTTGAAATAGTAATATTCACCCACGTTTATTGCGTTATTTGCGTTATTGAGCCGTCTGCTGTTTTTCAAACCTATGAAGCAATGGATTAGCAATATTCTTCAAGATTGATTATGATTGACAGTGTGTTACGCAATTAGGGTGCTGTAAAAAAAACCCTTGTTTGTCAGATTTGATAATACGCATTAATTTCGTAGTGACGCGATTAAAAGATCTTCTGTCCGACGTTATTTTTACCGTCTTCATATAATCACATAATGCTGACTGTTGCCAAGGTAAGCTTACGCAATAGTAGTAATTATTTACTTTGAGTTGAGTTTATTTTGTTTAGGTACATAGACTCTATGTACCTTAACAAAATAAACTCTAATACACTTTCAATCACAGTTCGAGTCTCGAAGAATATTGCTAATCATTGCACACAGGCACAGCACTGACCTAGGGGCCCAGCCAGCCTAGGGGCCCCACCCACCCAGCTACCTGAAAGAACCCATTATTTGAATTTTACAAACAATTTAAATTGCATTCATAGATATTTAAATAATTAGTTACACGAGAAAAATAATCAGCTGTAGCTTTATCATACCGATCGAAAGGCTTCATCATAAGGATTATTTTTTGCTAACATAGTGTCACAAATAAAAGGAAAACCATGAATTTTAACATTTGATGTGAAATTTTGTTTTTAGAAAAATGAAAAGCTGACATTGCTGTAAGGACATAAAACTGACATTATCATAAGTACCTATTACTAATAAGTGTACCCACTTGAGAAGTACGCATCATTTCCCTATTATATTTTAAGTGTATGATAAAATGATAAAATACGTAATTAGAAGGTACCTGGCTGTATGCAACAAATCGAGCCGTATCCTGAGCCGAAAGACGCGTAAAATATTATGTTTGATTATTTTTCTCATGTAACGGGTTCGATTCCCGGTTCAACCATGTAATTATTTACATATCTATGAATGCAGGTTAAATTGTTTTTTAAATTCAAATAATGTCTTCTTTCAGTAAAATGTTCCATCTAAAATATTCAAAGTACTTTCCCTCCATGTGGCATATCCGTGGCACGCCCTGTATATAAACTTGGTACTGTTAGTTACTTGATATGAGTAGTTACATGAAAGACATGTGACTTGAAAGTCTCTCAGTACAACACTATTCCATGAATCGGACAACATTTCAAAAGGAATCAAATCAAAATTATACATGAAAATTACATAGCATAATCACAAACAGCGTAAATTTTCCAATGCTGGAACACAGACACAGGACGTCTCACTGTGACCAACCCGCACTGGACCCGCGTGGTGGATTACGGCCCAATCCCTCGCACAGAGAAGAAACCCATGAAAATTACATGAAAACTAAATATATCGGCGCCGGCGCGGGCGCCACGGTTTCAGTTATGTATCATTCGCAGTTTTATTCCTAGTTCAGGTAGAATCCATTGATTATATAATATACTCTAAGTAGTTACTATAAATAACGCACACACTGTCACACACACATATGGAATGTAATAAAAGTACCTATTGAGTATGTTCAATGATGAAATAATGCGATATCATTGTATTTATCGTTGCTCAGTAACAGCAGGTGGTACTCATATAGGCGAGGCGCCAGGCCCCCTCAATTGGACTAGAAATCATTGCGCAACCTCGCCTAGTTATATTGGTCCTATATTGGTAGACGAGCGGCCTCTTAAGGTCAATACAACGGTCAATCCGTGAACTGACTTAAGAATTATGATAAAAATAAATATAGCCAGCTCGTTTTTATATGTTAGTTTTGGCAAATAAAAGTATTTAAAAACTTAGAACCAACTGATAGTAACAAAACAAATTTATCCCTCAAAGCAAATATATTTATTCATTTATATTTTAACTTACTCAAAAAAGTATTTAAAAATTATGTTTATTACCATCGTTTAGACAGCCAAATTAATATTATTTTGCATACTGTCCATTTTACATTGATACATATTTAAGTAATTCATATTAAAAAAAGATAATGTATTAAAATACAAAATATTGGGTAGCAGGTTTGTTAACATAAAAGATTGTTTATTTATTTTATTATTTATTTACACACAGTAAATACAAAGAGATAGATACCTAATTATATTAAAGAGTACAATTTTGTTAAGTACCATTGCACATGTATTTGACATGATATGTACACAAAGTAATCTATATTTTTAAACTTTGCGCATTTCTCATGCAACAATTTAACATATTACATTATATAGGTTGTTGTCACCTTAATTAGGAGCTATTATCCGATAGTATGTCAGTATGTCAGTATCAAACGATAACATAATATATAAACACATATTACCACACTTTTGACTCATTCGATTTATTTGAAGCGTCTGCAGTGCGTCTCTCCATCAGAACTCGGAATTTTAATAAAGTGTCAATAATAAATTTTAAGGTGTTGTAAGGACATAACATTCATAAAATTATAGTGTTTCATTTAGTGAGTGCAGTGAGTAAAATTGTTATTTCATTTTGAAACAGGTGAGTTTTTGGTATGCTGAGTATTTTTGTCAATACAAGCGGTGTTGTGTGCCGCGGGTTTAATAATCTTATCACGTTGGTTATCTCAAGGACAAATTATTTCGTAATAATTGTTATTTTGAATAGCTGATATTACCTCTTATAGTAGATATGTTGAACATTCTTTTAGGCATAATCCGTGCGATATATACCGGTATATAAGTTTGTATTAGCTACCTATTTTTACTAAAATCGCAACCTACTGCAAACTTCGGGTTTTGTAGAATAAATAAAAGTAGGTACTTAAATAATATGTTTATAAATACGGTGAAAACGGACTGCTCTCAAAACGGTGAAGGAAAACAGCGTGAGGAAATCGGTATTTCCAAGAACCCAAAATTCGAAAACATGAGACATCCACCAACCCGCATCAGGTCCGCGTGGTTGATTATGGCCAGAGAGGACGAGGAACATTATAGGTAGATTATGCTTTGGTAAAAACCACATTAAAATCCATTGTGTATTTTAGAAGAACGAAGCGGTCACGCAGTCATATATACAGGGTGGCCGGTCGGTTGACGTCCAAAAATAAAATTTAGTTCCCTCGTATCGTGAGGTATCCGAATCACCCCCATGTATGTTCCGCGATTTTTGATAGTTTTCGAGTTATGATTTTTTTTCTGAATTTTTGAGAATTTTCGACCCGATAAATTAAAAAATTAAAAGAAAAAAAAGTAGAAGACTTTTACGAGATTTTTTTTTTGCAACTGAATCTTCATTAGTAGTACTTTCATGCAAAAAATAATCAGCTTCGTAACTGTGATGAAAGTTATGAAAATGTTGGTCTAAAGTGAAAAATTTACATTCGGTAAATTATGACTGAAATTTTCAACTTTAAATTAAAAATCTAAACAGGTGACTTCATGGTTCCTAAGTAAGCTGTA
Source organism: Eupsilia transversa (assembly GCA_914767815.1). NCBI lineage: Eukaryota > Metazoa > Arthropoda > Insecta > Lepidoptera > Noctuidae > Eupsilia > Eupsilia transversa. The sequence goes on along the minus strand of OU611893.1, from coordinate 4,173,539 downwards.
AGAATGCGCCAGACTCTCAGCTTTCATAATCATTAAAAAAAAGTAGTACTTAATGGGGCAACTTTGGCTAAAATCGGCCTTCAAAGACAGCGAGGTGGAAACTTCTTAAAATTAGTCATCTGATAAATACATTTTTTTTCCCAATTTTCTCGTTCCTAAGATTATTTAGCTTGTTAACTAACCAAAAATGACTGCAGAAAAGCTAAGATTTAAACACTTGCCGGTAATTGGTCCATCTGTCGCGGTATTTTTCATTTCAGTAATTTCTTACCTGCGTTGCGTAGTGACACGGGGCGCCGTCATTAACCGACTTAGCATAAAGGAGGAGGTTATCATTTCGGTTGTATTTTTTTTTAATGTGTGTTACCTCATATCTCCGTCATTTATGAACCGATTTGAAAAATGTTTATTTTGTTTGAAAGGGTATACGTCCCAGGTGGTCCCATTGTCATCAGGTCAGAATCTGATCATGGAACCCTGGAGAAATCGAGGGAAATCTTTAAATATTATTGGCACACCTATAGCGATTTGGATATTTTTTATAGTAACTTGTGCATTTGCTCTCGGAAATCACCACCATAAAAGGAATAGAATAGAGCGACCTCACTATGGTTCTCATTCATGATGGCATTTTTTTTTTACCAGGGGCCATTTTTTTACTCTAATACCTTTGTTCGGTTAGGTTAGCCTAACTTAACCAGCTGTTTTCTTTGATATTTTATATGATTACCCAATCACAAGAATACGGTGATGCTGTTCATCTTTGAGCAGTTCCATGAGCCTACCTTGAAAATCCAAGATCAGTTGCTCACTTTTAGGAAAGGTTAGGTTCGCTTAGGTTAGGTTAGGTTTTCTCGGAAAGGTGTCACGTACAGGGGACGCGACGGCGTGGACCGGCGCGAAATGTCGTGCGGTGTTCCACAGGGCTTGGTCCTGGGCCCGCTCCTGTGGGACATCGGCTAAGACTACGACTAGGTGTTGGGTTGCTGGCGTGCTTAGTATGATAGTTCCCTAGCACAAATAGAAATGCGTCTTCTTCTGACAAATGTGGAAACCCTACGAATTGAGGAAGCTTTCTTTCCATGGCTACAAAAGACACTCTCTGCCTGGTAACGTTTTTCGTATGCACGTTATAGTGCAATAGATTGAGAGTATTCTTTCTAGAATGAATTATGGTCACAATCTCAGGACCGAGTCTATTGTCAACAGCGACACGATAAACGGCGTTTATTCTGGCCGCGGCGATTTTAAAATGACAAAACATGTGATGTAGTGCACGGTTAAAATATGTTTGTTACAACAGCCATCACCGCCTCTACAACCCACCTAAATATCGTGATTAATCAGGACTTCTTTGCTTGGTCTGTTGTAAGCTGACTAGCGTTCCGGTCATTTGTAGGTGGAACGGGACTCCATAGCCACACGATTCGATATCATTAATGCTATCGGTAAAGCCCCTAGCTACTATGAAAACATCCCCACTGTTGAATTGAATCAATGCATTGGTTTTCTTCATTCATTAATAATTGGATATTTGTCGCATCAGAGGTTGTAGCACGCAAAGGATCCACAAGCGAAAAAACGACATCATTAATTATTTGGTAAGTTTAAGTAGGTAGGTTAGATAGTTGTTAATAAAAATAAGCTGCACATTTACGGCTACTACTAAAGTTGAACATTACTATTGTCACTGATATTTCTCGAGACGTTCTTGGTGAGGCGTTCGCATTATTACTGTGGTTATGTTTCAGTTTCAGAGTCTAGTTTTTTTTATAGTATCATTTTTTTTAAATGTGGTTATGTGGTTTTGTACAAAAAAAATGTTTTTTGTTATAAAATAAACACATCATTGCCCAAAAGCTTTCTTTTTTCTTTATCTCTAAAAAATCCCATCAACTTTGCAATTATTGACATGTATCTTAAGACTGTTGGAGGGTGGGGCCCTCCAACAAGTTTGAAACCAGTGTCATTTGAAGTGTCTGGTAGGTTAGATACTTTTTCGAAGATCAATTGAACACTGTTAGGTTAGGTTAGCCTAACCTAACTAGCTGTTTTCTTTTAATCTTTTGTATAATTACCCAATCACAAGAATACGCAATTAATGCAGTTCATCATTGAGGAGGTTCATGTGACCTTCAAAATGTAAGATCAATTGAACTTTGTTAGGTTTGGTTAGGTTAGCCTAACCTAACTAGCTGTTTTCTATTAATCTTTTGTACGATTGCCTAATCATAAGATTATACAAATGCTGTTCATCATTAAGGAGTTCCATGTGACCTTCAAAATCCAAGATCAGTTCATCAGTATTAGGTTAGGTTATGTTAGGTTAGGTTTGGTTTGGATAGGCAAGGTTAGGTTAGGTTAGGTTTGCCTAACAAAATGCTTTTTGTTATTACAAAAAAATCCCATCGATTTTGCAATCGTACAAGACAGTAAGTCTTTTTCTGGATCCTTATAAACATATTGACATGCATATTATAACTGTTGGAGGGTGGGGACGGGGTCCATATAAAATCCCCCATGGTCCTTTCCACCTCGCTGTCTTTGAAGGCCGATTTTAGCCAAAGTTGCCCCATTAAGTACTACTTTTTTTTAATGATTATGAAAGCTGAGAGTCTGGCGCATTCTTGCAGCTTACTTAGGAACCATGAAGTCACTTGCTAAGATTTTTAATTTAAAGTTGAAAATTTCAGTCATAATTTACCGAATGTAAATTTTTCACTTTAGACCAACATTTTCATAACTTTCATCACAGTTACGAAGCTGATTATTTTTTGCATGAAAGTACTACTAATGATGATTCAGTTGCAAAAAAAAAATCTCGTAAAAGTCTTCTACTTTTGTTTCTTTTAATTTTTCAATTTGTCAGGTCGAAAATTCTCAAAAATTCAGAAAAAAAATCATAACTCGAAAACTATCAAAAATCGCGGAACATACATGGGGGTGATTCGGATACCTCACGATACGAGGGAACTAAATTTTATTTTTGGACGTCAACCGACCGGCCACCCTGTATAATGTATTTGTTTCTGTCTGTGTGAGGGCTTAGTTCTACGCGACTTTATTACCTACTTATAGATTAAAGAAGTTCTCATCATTATGATATACATTGTGGTTAAAAATCACCTTTCGTGGGAAATTTTGAGGCAGTAATTATGTATTATTTAAGTTAGTAGGTACTTACAAAGGGTAACTATTATGTTCAGTGAATACCTACCCATATTGAAACAATTGAATAATTAAAAAACAATTATCCAATTCACATATTAAATTCATAATAATGACGACCAACCATTTCGGCAAAAAGGACGAAAAATAATAGCGATTGTCAACATTTTTCATTCGCAATTAATTGTGGATTAGAATTAGCTTAATTTTTTTTCACTTTTCGTTTAATTTAATACTTACCATATTATTTGTTAAACTACCCTACATAAGCATTCCATACAATGTTATAAACATTGTTTTTATACTTTATGTGTAGGTACAATTAGAAATAAGAATCAAATACTGTATCAACCACAAACTGTGCGTGTTATTATCAGTTGGTAAACAAGTTTATATTGTATGTACTTTGAACTTGACACTTCCTTAAACTCGCCAAACAGACGACCTTGAAGAAAATACAGGTATTGTCATAAGCACGGCGGGCTTTGATTTAATGAGCACAGTGTGTGTTTCAACTTACGAGGATACGTAGTGGATTGTTCCTTTATCTAGGTATATGGTTCGTTCCAGTTTGAAAGATAGGACTTTATAGGTTTGGACGAGATAGGAGGCGCTCCGTGCGAAGTTTATATAAAACGTTTTAAAATATTTTTGTAAAATATAAAATTTTCCAACTAACAATACATTCGAGAGGTCATAGGTTGTGCATCTCTGATAAGACTGTTTAACTTGTATTTAATGAATAACAACTTAATAGGTATTTTGTTTTATTATTTTGTGCAGATCATGGAGAAGATGAAGACGTTTTGGGTGCTGTTCAGCATAATGCTGGCATTCTCTGAGGCCTCGAAGGTCTTGGTGGTGTTCCCCATGCCTTCGAGGAGTCACGGAAACCTTGGGGATGGAGTTGTCAGGCATCTGCTGAATGCTGGACATGAGGTCAGTACCTGGTTTGGGTTAAATTATTTATGAACCTGTGGTGGTAGAGGTACAAAGGTCAGAGAGGAGCTCGTGGCTAAGTAACAACAGCCGCACTGGTCGATCCATCAGGTTAAGCTACGCTTGCCGGGGTTGGTCCGTGGATGGGTGACCATCTTTACATACCGTGACTCCTCCGTGCCTTAGAAAGCACGTATAGCCGTTGGTCCCGGCTGTTATTCGTGGGTCTTTGACAGTCGTTACAGGTCGTCAGAAGCCCGAAAGTCTGACAACCAGTCTTACCAAGGGAAATCGTATTACTTAGTAACTGGGTTGTGGAGGTCAGATGGGCAGTCGCTCCATGCAAAATACTGGTATTCAGCTGCATCCGCTTAGACTAGCTTAGAAATATTACAGATATATGCCTATATCTGTAATATTTATTATCTAAACATAAATGATAATTTGGCATTTTGAGATAAAAATGAGAATCATATATAACATACTAGCTTTTCAAAATTGGCTTGTTTGTTTTCGGTCTTTTGCAGCGCGACACTATCTAGACATAAAAAATATAATAAACATAATAAAAACTAATTGGTGATCCCTGATCTAGACATAGAAATAAGTAATCAAAGCGTTCTGCTTCTGTACCATTTACTTCATATAAATAATAAAAAACAATGAAGTATGTATGTTCGGCACACCTATTTAATAAAATATAATATTAATCAGATATCAGATAAAATGAATTAGATGTACCTTTGTACCTTTTTTTGCGATTTGTTCATTTGTTTGCCTTGGATTACTACCCACCTTGATAAAAACTCATCATATAACCGGTATCATGAGAATTTTTATCACAAAAACGACTGTTATGTAACTCGTATTTAGATACTGAACAGGTATAATTAAGTTTACAAACAGAATGGTGTAATTCAAATTCAGAACACATTTTTAGGACTTATAAACTCATGTAAAGATCGTTTGGGACTTTCGACTTGTTTAAAATAAAAAGGCGAAGTTCCAACAAAGTGTGTCTAATTAGTCCTTAAGAGTAATGGGTAGGACATGATGTCACGTTTCAAAGTTAAAGCCTCAGTTTGAACTCTGAAGTCGGAACAAGTCTTTAGTTTGGTCTGACCTATTTCGAATTTAGGACAGTCAACAGAACACATGGCATGGCCCACGAAGTATTGAAATGTAGGATTGATTTGATGTCCACTATATTGGAATGTTGAGCAGTTTCAAAAAGTTTTAATTTTTTTTTAATTGGTGGGAAACTTCAAATCCAATAACTGTACCCTAAGTGCTCTAATAGTAGGTACTGGTTTTAAACTCTTAATGAAGAACATATATTATTAAGAATCAATGGTTTTTTTTTAACCCTCGCTTTAATTTGAAAACAATCAACAACCCGATTATCAAATAAGTAGATACTGTTGCTTCCACTCTTATACGAAGTCTCCTCGCGATTAGCAGCCTTGTATAAAACTAATCTATACTTACTTAACCTTCTACGAACTAACAGAAACTGGTTTGTAACGGCAACCCACAATACAATCAAAGACTTAAAAAAAGTTTAAACTAAGGCGGAGTGGCATACGAGTGGCTTGCAGCAGCTTGTAAAACTAAAGTATCACAAAAAATCATGATTGATGTGAACCTATGTATTCTTTCAGGTGACCTACATCACGCCATTTACCTACAAGAATCCTCCTCCCAAACTGCGCTCAATCGATGTCAGCAGTAACTTCGATCTGATGCCAAGTAAGTTCATACTTCCAAGTATATTCACATAAGCCACAATAATTCCTATAAAAGTGACGCTTGGTAGCTAGATCTGACCATACTGACCCGAGTTGATCAGTCTCGTAACTCGTTACATACTTTGATGTCTCTGGGAAATTATTTCAACACGATTTGAGCTACTTCGAGATAGAAAGACAGATATGAAAGAGTACAAAAATACGATTTTTTTGTTTTTGGAGACTTGTAGCCGTCTTTCATTTGTTTGGATTGAGTAGTCTGGGAGTTACAAACTAAAATATAATTTTAAAGAAAAACCTTTTTTATTATTTCAGAGGACATCATGAGCATACAGAGTATAATGGACAAGAAATCCGATGACATGAGCATCGGTTTCTTGATCTTCATGATGACTGAGATTACAAAGAAAACGATTTCCAATGACGCCGTTCAGAAGCTTTTGAACGATCCTAAAGAACAGTTTGATGTGGTGATCTCTGAGTGGATGTTCAGCGATGTGCCAGCTGGGTAAGCTATTAAATGTAACCTCGGTATAATAAAGATAGTGAGTCGTCTCTTTCATTTCTAACTGCGTGACTTTAGGGGTATGAGGAACAGGGTGTAAAGTTCTCTCATCCCCCATAGAAAAGGGAGGATCCTCCTACCAGACGGGTGTTGTGTCTGGCGGGCAATTGCCCAAGGATTGATGTCGGATAGTCTTATATATGTTAATCGCTCGGTAAACTCTTACAGCGCGATGTAGGACTTGTGACGTCAGGTCTTTGATGCTTAGTTCGTATGTGGTGGTGTAGATGCCGCCACATGACCGTCTCGAAAGCTGGATTTGTCAGACAAACAAATTCACAAAAAAAAACACTGTTTTATAATTATTATTGGATTTCACTTCGAGTCACATAGATTCGTAAAATTTTACAGTTAATAAAGCTACTCAATTATCCCAATTTCTTCTATAATTCTCGGTCGTAAATACCCCATAAAGTTTTGTAAAAAGGTTGACTTTGCAAAGCGTCCCGTGAGTCCTCTCTTTTCGTGAACAATGCTACCGGATTTCTTTGATTGGCATTCGCTAATCGGATTCTGGTAACTGGTACATTCTTTCTGTTTTCTAACACAGCACCCTAATATCGTACACACTTTCAATTACAATCCGAGAGATTTGAATGATATTTCGCAATATCCTTCAAAACTCTTCTTCCATTGCTTTCATACGTTTAAAAAAATCGTCTTTATGTGTCTACGCAATTACCCTGCAGGCCTAATAATTTTGATTAATTTCAGATTTGCCACAGTTTTCGACTGTCCACTTATTTGGCTGTCATCAGTAGAAGTTCACTGGATGATTCTGCAATTGGTTGATGAGCCGTCGAATCCCGCGTATTCTGTAGACATCATGTCTCCATATGCGCCGCCATTAAACTTCATCCAGCGAGCAACTGAACTTTGGATTCAATTGAAAATCCAGATCTTGAACTTCTTGTAAGTATGAAAATAGTTCAGTCACGAACTCAGGACCTAGAGCCTAGTAAAATATTGGTTAGTCCGAGCTAGTAGCGGATGACTGGCCAAGATGCGCCGTATGTATTAGTAATGGTGAATAAGTATAGGCTTAATAAATTAAAAGATTATTTCATTGACCATAAGCTTCATAATATTAACAACGTTGGTAAGGTGATACTGATTTACGAGTACCAAAAAGGTTCACAAAATCACCACAGTCTACAGGAACACATAAGATAGTGACCCAAAACTGACAAAAGCTAACTCAATCTTTTCAAAATTCCAGTTGGCTGGACGGTGTTCAAGAAAGTGCGTACGAATCACTTTTCGTCCCGATTATCTCAAAACGTGGAAGAAAACCACCAACTTTCAATGAAGCCCGGTATAATGCATCCATGATATTGTCCAACGCATACGTTTCTACATGCGGAGCTACATCTCTTCCCCAGAGCCACAAGTATATCGGAGGTTACCACATTGATGATACTGTGAAGCCTCTGCCTCAGGTAAGGATGATGAACCTTGTCATGTAGTTGATGAAATAAGGTTCTTGAACGCCCTAAACATTTTTGAAGGAGCAGGACAATCTGAAGGCAATGATCATTAAGAAACTACACCAACACAAAAAATGATAATTATAATTGCTGTCATATTTTATTAAACCATAATAATTTTACATAAGTTGAAATGGGTACTGGTTACGTGAGTAATGTTATCAATAATGATTTTATAGGACTTGAAGAAACTTATGGACAGCGCAAAGGATGGAGTGATTTACTTCAGCATGGGCTCAAACTTGAGGAGTAAAGACTTACCCGAAGAGCTCAAGGTCAGCCTTCTGAAGATGTTTGGAAGCCTGAAGCAGACTGTGTTGTGGAAATTTGAGGAGGTTTTGCCTAACCTGCCTAAAAATGTTCACATCTTGGAGTGGGCACCACAGCAAGCCATTCTTTGTAAGTTCCTGTTTGAAATGTTAATTTTCCTTAAAAAGTTAAAAAAAATTGAGTTGATTATGAATAAAATTATATAATATTTTATCTGGCGACATATGGGTGTACTGTAGGTACACCTCTGCCTACCTGTTGGGGGAAAAGAGGCGTGATGTTATGTTATTATGTATAATAATTATTATTATGGTCAATTACACTTAACAACATACCTACGTTTCTGTTTTTCCGATTCGTTTATTAACTCGGAATGTATGTAATTATGCTATTATGATATGTCGACTATGATAGGTCAGGCTCAACTCACACAATTTTCTTGGAAATCTGGATTTTAGTATAAAGTATACACGTTTATAAGTTCGACTTTGCTTCAATAAGCATTTTTACTACTTATCCTTTTTAACTCTACTTGTTAAAAGAAGAAGTTGAAATAATTTATTTCACCATCCATATTGACAGTCTCGTTGGTCTAGTGATGGTAAGCGCGACATAGCACTGGGTCTTTTTGCCATCCCTGCCTGGGTAGGGCAGTTTTACTGAGTTTTAACATTACGAAATCTCAGTAATAGAATTCCACAATCTAGTAGTGAGTTTGTGTCCAACAACTCGCCCCCAATGTCATGGGATTTAAACCATTACTAACAAAATTAGAAAGTAATATAATGCACCTTTCCTACTCCTTCATGGATTACCATATCTTATTAATAATGTCTTCTTTATTTTACAGCTCACCCCAACCTTGCCGTATTCATAACCCACGGCGGTCTTCTGTCAACGACGGAGGCGGTTCACTTTGGAGTACCAATCATCGGTATCCCGGTCTTCGCTGATCAGTTCATGAATGTAGACAAAGCGGTTAGCAGAGGATTTGCGCAAAGAGTAGACCTTTCTTACACAATGGCTGATGAGCTAAAGACAAAAATTTTAGAAGCTGTTAGTAACAAAAGGTGTGTATGAAGTAGAAACTTAAGGCAAAAGATGACCAGATGTGGACACACCAGGTGTGTCCTTTGTATAATTATTAGAGAGTGCCTCTGCAAACGGCTCCGGCTGCCAATTTGCACACCAGTGCTTCGATATTTATAACGAAATTTTATCAACCGACATTGATTTTACTAAGAGAGCCTATATTGCAGAAGCTAGCGAAGCCAGTTGGTCAATACTATATTTCATTGATAGGTGTACAAATTATTTTAGCCCGGCGAAGCAGGGCCCCATCTACACACTGTTATAGCTAATATAATTAAGGGAATATAGGATGCAGACGCGAACGAAGCGAGATCGAGAATTGGGGCACCTCGATTCGGATTGGTTAGATTCGAAGAGGATGATGGTGCTTGTGAGCGAGCAAAGCAAGCGAACGAAGCATCGATCTTCTGCTAGTTATTTAATCGAAATTTTGCAGTTGTTAAAACAAATCATCTTTTTAACAGGTATGCCGAAAAAGCGAAGGAGCTATCCTTCATCCACCACGACCGTCCCGTGAAGCCGGGACAGGAGCTGGTGCACTGGGTGAACCACGTGGTGAACACTCGCGGCGCCCCGCACCTGCGCTCTCCTGCACTGGACCTACCCTTCTATAAGAGAAGATTCCTAGATCTCGCTGCGCTCATCGCGGTCCTACTCTTAGCTGTATACATTTTGTTAAAGCGCGCCTGCGCGTATATTTGTTCTCAATTGTGCTCAACGAAAGGAAAATCGGGAAGTAAGAAGAAGCATAATTAAATTAGTTAATATATTTGTTATTATTATTAATATTGAAAATAAATTGTTTATAACATTTTTGGTGGTTAAATGAATTATTATTAATACTTCCATAAAAGCGTTTGAATTTATTTCGCTGCGATTAGAAAAAATGACCGAGGCAAAATAAACAAAAATTTTTGCCAAACCATAGTAACGAATAATGTAGTAACAACAGTCATAGTCACGTAAACAGTCATAATTGAATGGCTAGGTTAGGTACCTACTACTTAATAATAGTACCACCTTTAAAATGTTCAGTATATTAATTCCAACTTGCAACGACACCACATTTGAACATTATAATATTATGTACCTACATACAACGGTGATATTCGACAATAATTTTTTACATTTTTTTTGGGGGTTTCCCCCTATTTCTTGGTTCCACTCCCATGAAAAGGTAACGCACCGTTCTTGAGAAAAACAAATTATTGTAACCTAATCTCAAAATATATTAAAGTTGCGTCTGCAACTGCTCCGGCACTGCCAGCTATAATAATAAGAAATAACCACGAAGGGGATGGCGGGGTTTTTCAGACCGTTTTCTGCGTATACGGAATCTAACCTAACCATGTCGGATCCGCGGTCAGTGGTTACACCACGAAGCACAGAACACACTCGCGCAATTTAGGAAGAAACGGAATGAACGGAAACGAATGACAGTGACACATTTTTTTTTTAATGTTCCGTTTCATCTATTTTGCACGATATTTTACACCACGGATATTATCCTGTGACAGATTTGGTTGTCAATCGCCCATTTTACCGTTCCGTTTTCACTTTTTATCTGATTTGAGATTAGAAACAATTTTTATTAATATCTCGAAAAATATGCATTACCTTTTATTAAGAGTGATACCGTTATAATCGTGGACGTTAATGGTGTGAAATCTTCTGGGCAACCAGTTCAGTTAGGTGTACCTCAAGGCTCAATACTGGGTCCATTCTTGTTCTTAGTGTATATCAATGACTGACCATTCTATTTAAAGGGTATCTGTGAAATTGTACTGTTTGCAGATGATATTCTCTTATTTTTAAAGTAGACAGGAATAAATAAGATTTTGACGACGTAAACAGTGCACTCTCAATGGTTCCGGATTGGTTTATGACAAACAACCTAGTTCTCAATGCCAACAAAACGAAATGTGTAAAGTTCGCATTACCTAATGTTAAAAATCTAGGGCCCAACATCGTCTTAGATAAAGAGGTGCTTGAAACTGTAAACTCGGCAGTTTTTCTGGGCATAACAGTAGATGCCAAACGTCAGTGGGGCCCACATATATCGAGCCTAGCGGGGAGGCTCAGTTTGGCCGCCTACGCTGTCAGGAAAGCAAGACAATACACTGACTTGACTGAGCTTGGTTAGTCTATTTTAGTTATTTTCATAGCGTTATATCTTACGGTATTCTGCTGTGGAGCAAAGCTGCTGATATTCAAAATATATTTGTCCTACAAAAACGAGCTGTTCGAGCAATTTACCAGCTAGGTGCCAGAGTTTCTCTGAGAGATTCCTTTAAAGATATTGGTATTCTTACGGTGGCTTCACAATTTATCTTCTCCAATATGTTATATATTAGGCGAAATATACACTTATATACTAATAATAGTGATATTCACAATGTCAACACTAGAAATAAGGACAATCTACGAGCTCCCTTTCACCGGCTTCATAAGGTTCATAACTCTTTTGTTGGGCTTGGTATAACCTTTTATAACAAGCTACCCTCTTCTTTGAGATTTGCCATTTCATTAAATGTATGTTTTGTGTTGCGAAAGGTAAATGATTTTGCGTACTATTGTATAGAATCAATTTTTTTTTACTGAATAGACAGCTGTGCTGCTGGGGAGTTTGTTGCGCCACTTCTTCTTACCAGCTAAAGCACTAGTAAGTGGTGAAGGTGGGCGTTTTGGGGGACTGACTTATGTAATGTTGACGTTCAAGAAGTGCTGATTCTCAGCCTAGTTTGAATAAATGACTGTTGATTTTGATTTTTGACCCAACCCCTACCAACTTAGACCTCTTTTACCTCCATACAACTGCCAAACGATACTAGATCTAACCCTACTTATAGATTACAAACGTTCTCATCTTATGATATTCATTGTGGTTCAAAATCACTTTTCGTGGGAAAAATTATGTATTAGGCAGTAATTATTAGCGGGTACTTACAAAGGATACCTATACTACCTACATTGAAACAATTGAATAAATAAAAAAACAAATAAGTACCCAATTCTCACAATGGACAATGACGACCAACCATTTCGTCAAAAAGAACTGCGGCGGCGGCGGTTGTCAACATTTTTCATTCGCAATTAAATGTGGATTAGAAGTTAGAAGTTGTGGATTAGAGTTTTGATTTTGACTATAATTTTTATTTCATTTTGGTACCTATTGATTTGAATTAGATTTTAATTGATTTTATTGTTTTTATCACTTAGGTTTATATTTTTAATGTAAACCGGAAGAGCGGATGTAACTAATACAACATTTTTTTTTGCATAAAAGGCTTCATAACAATATTTTAGGGGTATGAGGAACAGGGTGTAAAGTTCACTCATCCTCTATAGAAAAGGCAGGATCCTCCGACCAGACGGGTGTTATGTCTGTTGGGCAATTGCCAAAGGATTGATTTCGGATAGTCTTATATATGTTAATCGCTCGGTAAACTCTTATACCGCGATGTAGGATTTGTGACGTCAGGTCTTTGATGTGTAGTTCGTATATGGCGGTATAGATGCCGCCACATCACTCCCCTTCAGAGACCGGAGGTCGATAGTGGGCTGAGTCTTGAATCTTGCGATGCTTGCCAGTGCCAGTTGAGGTTCCAGTGAGTTGGAACCGGGTGCCGCATAGTTTACAGTGGGTCGGAACTGTCTGCGCTGATTCCCCAGTGAGTCGGGGTGGCGCTGCGTTGAGATCCAGTGCGTCGGATGTGGTACAGCGCCGGGTTGCTGATGAGGCTAAGGGTGGTGACCAGGAATGCGCGTTCGCTGCATGCTGGTGGTCAGGATACCCGTTGAAGCCCGCGGGTGCCGGCTGGCTGTGTGACTCGCCTCACGAAAGCTTGCGGGAGTGATGATGATGACGTCACGCTGAAGTAGTTGCACGAAGGCTGCGCTGACGTTCATATTCGTTCATATTTAGAGGTCCCCAATATAGGATTTTATATTGTTATTTACATAAGTCTTAGAAATAAGTTTATTTTTTATTTTTTTATTGTGTGTATGGTTCCAGTTTGAAAGATGGGACTTGATGGTTTGGACGAGATAGGTGCAATGGCGCTCCGTGCGAAACAGGGGCTGGTTGCCTGAAGTTTATATAAATAAAAACGTATTAAAATATTTTTGTAAGATATTAAACTATTCCAACTAAAAATAAATTAGACAGGTTGAGCATCTCTGATAGGGCTGTATAACTTGTATTTAATGAATAACAACTTAATATTTAGTTTAATTATTTTGTGCAGATCATGGAGAAGATGAAGACGTTTTGGGCGCTGTTCAGCATAATGCTGGCATTCTCTGAGGCCTCCAAGGTCTTGGTGGTGTTCCCCGTGGCTACGAGGAGTCATAGAATCCTTGGGGATGGAGTTGTCAGACATCTGCTGAATGCTGGAAATGAGGTCAGTACCTGGTTTGGGTTAAATAATTTATGAACAGGCGGTAGAGGTACAAAGGTGAGGGAAGAGCTCGTGGCTAAGTAATAACAGACCCACGGGTCGATCGTCCGTGGATGGGTGGCGATCTTTACAAACCGAGACTCCTCCGTGCCTCGGAAAGCCGTTGGTCCTGGCTGTCATTCGTGGATCTTTGATATTTGTTACGGGTTGCCAGAAGCCCGAAAGTCTGAAAACCAGTCTTACGAAGGGGTATCGTAAAACTCAGTTACTGCGTTCTGCAGGTCAGATAGGCAGTCGCTCCATGCAAAATACTGGTATTCAGCTGCATCTGGTTAGACTGGATCTAGAATCGTCCCCAAAATAGTTGGAAAAGGCTAGGCAGATTGATTAGTGTTAGAGGCACAAAGTGAGAACAACGTACAAACAGAATAGATTTGGTATAAATAACACCACCAATTTGGCATAAATTTGAGATTCGCAAATTATTAAAATATTTAAACAACCTTCAATCCTGATCATTCATTTATCAATATTTACAAATGAATTTAATCTATACTAATATTATAAAGAAGTAAAAATCTCCGGAACTACCCATCGGATTTGAAAAATGATGTGATGGGATGCACCGCGTTGGCCAGGGGCTGAAATTTCACGCGGACTAAGTCGTGGGCAGAAGCTAGTCGTCAATGTAGTTAAAATAGCTGATGAAATTAAAGTAACATTTTATGGTGTGTAATGACTGTTACAGAATTTCAGGGACCCCCTAAATTCTCTCTGACCGGACAGCGTCTCATATCATATAAAGTTATTTGGTATATATTTTCATTTCAATAACGTTCACAAGATGTAATAAACGTGAGATATACCAACTGTTGATATAATGTCTTGACATATAACATTTATAAAATAAAATCACACTTATTACCTAAATAAAATTAAAATTTAATTAAAACAAGCTATTACACAATACACGAATATCTAACGGATAAATGAAATAATACATAATTATAAATAACAGATTTCTTCTAAGTAAATTAACAAAAATAAATTATAATACAATACTTAATAATAATATACTGCACTAATAATAAATAGATCTTGCATATACAATATTAAAAGAATAAGTAGGTAAATTAATGGAAATATAAAAATACTTGATAGGATATACAATTTTATTTTACAAACTAGGAAAATGAATAAATCGCTCTTCATCGCTCTACTTATTTGATTGATTTGTTTTGCCCATTGTCCGTACTTGTTAAAAAAAAATGTTTTACCTACCACCTGTACTTTATGGATTGGGCAAACGATTTGAGACATAGAAGTGAAGTGTTACTGAAAATCATGATTCATGTGTAACCTTGTATATGTCCTTAAGGTCACCTATATCACGCCATTTACCTACAAGAATCCTCCTTCAAACCTACGCTCAATCGATGTCAGCAGTAACTTCGACCTGATGACAAGTAAGTAAAAATTTTTACAAACTTCCATGCATATTCACGTAAGCCACAATAATTATCGCTCCTACTATATAAAAGTGACGCTTGGTACCCAAATCTGCCTCTGATTGGTCTCGGGGAAATTATTTCAACACGATTTGAGCTACTTCGAGTGTACTCTTAGTCTGCAGGTAGTGCAGCTACATTTTTCGTAACTTTTGTAAATGTCATTAAAAAAAAACCTTTTATTATTTCAGATTTCATGAGCGTAAAGAATATTATGGACAAATCCAATTACATGAGCGGGAGTTTCTTGACCTTCCTGATGACTGAGATTACAAAGAAAACGATTTCCAATGACGCCGTTCAGAAGCTTTTGAACGATCCTAAAGAACAGTTTGATGTGGTGATCGCTACGTGGATATTCAGCGAGGCGATAGCTGGGTAAGTTATTAAATGTAAGCTCGGTATAATAAAGATACACAATTATCTCAAGTTCTTCTATAATACTCTGTCGTTAACATAGAGTTTTGGAAAAAGTTCGGCTTTGCATGTTCGGCACCCCGTGAGTCGTCTCTGTCACTTCTAGCAGCGTGACCGTCTCGAAAGCTTGATTTGTAATACAAAAAAAATCACAAAAAAAAGCACTGTAAATTATATTATTGGATTTCGAGCCACATAGATTCGCAAACAGCTACACATAGTCCTTCTCTTTAACAGTACCTAACCATTTTGCTTTGAAAACTAATAACGGGGACTGCATGTGTATAATAAAATTTAATTAAAAACCTTTTTAAAAACAAGCTTTTAATTAACTAAAAAGTACTAAATAAAACTTACGTAAACATAGAACTTTAATCTTTTCTTAAAAGCTTAAGGCGTGAACGTCCTTGTTACACTTTAAGAGAAGCCTCAAGCTTTTAGGAAAAAAATAAAATTCTATGTAAGTTTTATTTAGTAATTTTTAGTTAATTAAAAGCTGTACTTTTTAGCATTAGAGTTTGTAAATATCTGTACTATTACCTTCACTTGGTAAGGACAAATCCAACGCATTTACACAAGTCATGCTGTGAAGCCAACCAAGTTGCACTATCACTGTTATGCTATACTTTAGAACGCATAATTTATGACAGGTCATGGTGTATGAATGAGTATATAAAATGTACTGTCTACGCTGTTGTCTATTTTGGAGTTCCCAAATTTTATGCCTGTACCATTGACTGTTGAAGGGTTCCTTCGTTTGGAGCCAATACTGGGTGTTGAATCAGGTCATTCACCATAAAAACATGCATCGTCATTGAAACTGAACAAACATGTAGAATTTCAACTCCGTAGGATTAGAGGAAGTGGTTTTAATTCAGCTTGCAAGATTTGACCAATACATACTAACTAACAAGGCAAGTTTAAATAAAAGTTTATAAAAAAGCGTTGTTCCTTCCGTTAGCTTCGGAATAACGACATAATGATGAGTCTTTTACTTTTTGGCAACTCTCGAATCAAATATTCGTGAACAATACTACCGGATTTCTTTGAAAGGCGTTCGCCAATCCGATTCTGGTAACTGGTAGATTCTTTCTGATTTGTAACTCAGCACCCTAATTGCGTATACTACACTAACTCAACCTCAACTCAAATCAATACTAACCTTAGAAATATTATTGATTGGCTTGATAAAAACATCTTGGTAATAAATATATTATGATGGGCAGATGATCAATCAAAGAAAGCTCGCGAAATTTTTAGGAATTCATATAGACGATCAATTAACTTGGAAACCGCAAGCAGAAGAGGTGTGCAAAAAGATAAGCACTGCAGCTTATGTTCTTTCAAAAATTTACTGATTGAATAACAAAAAGGGTTGAGAAAAAATAGTCAATTAATGCTGCTATTTATGATTTTCTCAAGAAAATTATGTCAAGTGTAGATAACACACTACCGATCTGTGCCCTGTTTATGGACATGACGAAAGCCTTCCATCACGTTGATCATACTATACTTATCGACAAACTTGAAAGATATGGGATACGCGGCAATGGTCTTGATCTTATCACATCATATTTAAGCATGTCTACGCAATTAGCCTGCAGGCTTAATAATATCGGTTTATTTTAGATTTGCCACAGTGTTCGACAGTCCGTTAATTTGGCTGTCAACAGTAGACGTTCACTGGAGGATTCTTCAATTGATTGACGAGCCGTCGAATCCCGCTTATTCTGTAGACATCATGTCTCTATACGCGCCGCCATTAAACTTCATCCAGCGAGCAACTGAACTTTGGATTCAAGTGAAAACCCAGATCTTGAACTTCTTGTAAGTATGAAAATAGTTGCCTAACTCACGAACGCCTACGAAAATATTGGCTAGTCCGAGCTAGTAGCGGATGACTGCCCAAGATGCGCTGTATGTATTAGTAAAGTTATTTATCTGTATTAATAAAAAAAAATGCAATCGCGACATACTGATGAGATTATTTCATCGACCATTAGCTTTATAATATTATAATCGACGCGACGTTGGTAAGGTTGTTATTGATTTAGGAGTACGAAAAATGTGCACAAAATCACCACAGTCTACAGGGATACATAAGATAGTTACCCAAAATTGACAAAAGTTAACGCAATGGTTTCAAAATTCCAGTTGGCAGCACGGTGTTCAAGAAAGTGCGTACGAATCACTAATCGTCCCGATTATCGCAAAACGTGGAAGAAAACCACCGACTTTCAATGAAGTCCGGTATAATGTATCCATGATATTGTCCAACGCATACGTTTCTACATGCGGAGCCACATCTCTTCCCCAGAGCCATAAGTACATTGGAGGTTATCATATTGATGATACTGTGAAGCCTCTGCCTCAGGTAAGGATGATGAACCTTGTCATTTAGTTGATGAAATAAGGCTCTTTAACGCCCTAAACATTTTTGAAGGACCAGGACAATCGGAAGGCAATGGTCATTAAGAAACTACACCGACACAAAAAATAATTATTATAATTGATATTGTCATATTTTATTATATTTTTACATAAGTTGAAATACTGGTTACGTGAGTAATGATAACGATAATGATTTTATAGGACTTGAAGAAACTTATGGACAGCGTAAAAGATGGAGTGATATACTTCAGCATGGGTTCAAACATAAGGAGTAAAGACTTACCCGACGAAGTCAAGGTCAGCCTTCTAAAGATGTTTGGAAGTCTGAAGCAGACTGTGTTGTGGAAATTTGAGGAGGTTTTGCCTAACCTGCCTAAAAATGTTCACATCTTGGAGTGGGCACCACAGCAAGCCATTCTTTGTAAGTTCCTGTTTGAAACGTAAATGTTCCTTTACCTTCGTCGTCATCATCAACTTTGTTTTATTCAAGCTTTAAAGGCTTTATAACATATCCGGGTTTAGCTAAATGACGCTGAAATGTAATACTTTGATGGTATGACCGTTGTTTGACATATGCACCTTTCCTACTCCTGCATGGATTATCTTATCTTATTAATAATGTCTCCTTTATTTTTCAGCTCACCCCAACCTTGCCGTCTTCATAACCCACGGCGGTCTTCTGTCAACGACGGAGGCTGTTCACTTTGGAGTACCAATCATCGGTATTCCGGTCTTCGTTGATCAATACATAAATGTAGACAAAGCGGTTAACAGAGGATTTGCGCAAAGAGTAGACCTTTCTTACACAATGGCTGATGAGCTAAAGACAAAAATTTTAGAAGCTGTTAGTAACAAAAGGTGTGTATGAAGTAGAAACTTTAGGCAAAAGATGAACGGATACAAGTCCTTGGCATAATTATTAGAAAGTGCCCCTGCCAATTTACTCGCCAGTGGTTGGGCCCAGAATGCCTACTTACGATATTATATATACCGACATTGATTCTACTAAGAGAGTCTATATTGCAGAAGCGAGCGTAGCCAGATCGAGAATTGGGGCACCGCGATTCGGATTGGTTAGATTTGAAGAGGATGACGGGGCTAGTGAGCGAGCAAAGCAACGACGAAGCATCGATTATCTGCTAGTTATGTAATCGAAAGTTTGCAGTTGCTAAAACAAATCACCTTTTTAACAGGTATGCCGAAAAAGCGAAGGAGCTATCCTTCATCCACCACGACCGTCCCGTAAAGCCGGGACAGGAGCTGGTGCACTGGGTGAATCACGTAGTGAACACTCGCGGCGCCACGCACCTGCGCTCTCCTGCACTGGACCTACCCTTCTACAAGAGAAGGTTCCTAGATCTCGCTGCGCTCATCGCGGTCCTACTCTTAGCTGTATACATTTTGTTAAAGCGCGCCTGTGCGTATATTTGTTCTCAATTGTGCTCAACGAAAGGAAAATCGGGAAGTAAGAAGAAGAATAATTAAATTAGTTAAGAAGTTATTATTGAATATAAATTGTTTATAAAATAATTGGTGGGTATATGAATTATCTATACTTATAATAAGTTTGTAGAAGTGAAAATTCTGTACATTGAAAATATCAAAAAAATAAATGGCAGGGGGTGTTACTAGACCGACACCGAACCCAAAAATATGATTTAAAAATTTTTTGTCTGTCTGTCTGTCTGTTTGTTCAGGCATCACGCAAAAACTACCGGTTCGATTACGATGAAACTTGGTATAATTATTCTTTAATATCCTGGGCACCACACTGGGTACTTTTTATCCCGGAAAAATATCCTATCCTCCTATCTATATTTATACCTATTAATAAAAAGACAAGTCCTGACTGACTGACTCATCAACGGCCAGCCCAAACCCTTGGACCTAGAAAGCTGAAATTTTGCACAGAGGTTCCCTTTATAATGTAGGCAAGGAATAAGGAAGCATTTTTTGAAATTCAACCCCTAAGGGGGTCAAATAGGGGATGAAAGTTTGTATGAAAAATCTTATTCCTTGAGGTAATAAACATGAAACTCCGCACGAATAATTATCAAAATAAATGAAAAAGTTTGTAATTTGTTGTTTTTCTTAATTACCCCCTAAAGGGGGGTTGGGGGGTGTCAAAGTTTGTATGCAAGAATTTTAACGTGCTGTCCGATTAACTCGAAACTCAATATTTATACTTAAACCCAAAAATTAAGAATAACGTGTATCAGGATTTTTCGAAATTCAACCCCTAAGGGGGTAAAATAAGGGATGAAAGTTTGTAGGAAAAATCTTATTCCTTGAGGTAATAAACATGAAACTTCGCACAAATAGTTATCTAAATAAATTATAAAGTTTGTAGTTTTTGTTTTTCTAAATTACCCCCTAAAGGGGGGTTGGGGGGTGTCAGTGTTTGTATAGAAGAATTTGAACGCGCTGTCCGATTAACTCGAAACTCAATATTTATACTTAAAACCCATGGGGATGTATGGGGTAATTTCCGACACTCACGCGGGCGAAGCCGCGGGCAGCAGCTAGTTATTAATATTTCCTTTTACAAGCGTTTGAATTTATTTTGCTGCGATTAGAAAAAAATGACCGAGAAAAAGTAAACTACAATGTTTGTCATCCAATAATTTGTGAAATAACTGAAAAAGGCTTTACATTCTTCATCATCTGTAGCCATGTCATTCATTGTCAAAAAGCCCTCAGGTATTAATATGTTGGGCAAAAGTGCTAATTGCGTACACAATTGTGTAAATTTGTCCATTTACAGTAGATGAAAATTTCAATTCTTTAGATTTTTTCCACACCGCATGCAAAAAATGATAAAAGCAACCTTTGACTTAGGTATGTTGAAAAAGATAAAGCAAAGGGCCAAATTATAGTATAAACACTATAATTATAGAGTACAAAATCCAACGCCGATTAGAGGTATCTAAGATAAAAAGACAAACAACATACAATGTCAGTTGGTATTATTGGAAGGACATAACTCAACTTTTTCTTAATTTTCAAAATCGCAGTTAAATGTACTTGTCATTGGATCGTTTATGAAATTATAGTTCTTATCAGTCATTATTAGAAATTGATGAGGGAATTGTGTGTTTCAGTGCAAAATTAATGGGCAATAGATTCACCACATCACATGGAACTTAACCATATGCTGGTGACACATGAGTCTAACACGTATCTACTCCAACCATTTTGCGCAATGTATGTGATGTTATTTATGTCATGATTACGCATGATTGCGATAATGTACATACGTAACACATGACAGATACTAAGCTTATATTTGATGTTTACAAGGAAAGCAAAAGGAAATGCCCTAGGTAAAGGGCCTTATAATAAGGGAACCCGAGGCAAAAGGTTATGGAATACGTCTGATATAGCCAATCGAGGGGAAGGACTGGCACATACACAGGAAGGAAAACCCGAAGGCACGGGTCTGAAGACTTAGAAAACACGGATTCGGACGGAACCCAAAGCGTTATATTACCTACTTGCAGGTAATGCTTTGTTCACGTCCTTAGATCTAGCTTCTGGTTATTATCAGATTTCAATATCTGAAGAATCCCGTCCTAAAACCGCCTTTGTGACACCTGACGGGCAATATGAATATAATCACATGCCCTTTGGACTAGTCAATGCACCATCGGTCTTTCAACGCACCATCAACAAAATACTAATGACCGCTACGTTAAAATATGATATATGGACGATATCATCATTCCGTCCAAAGATTTCACAGAGGGACTACAACGGCTGGAAGAGGTGCTTCAGTTACTCAAAAACGGTGGACTAACTTTAAAACTCAGTAAATGTCATTTCTTTATGAGTTCTATAGATTTCCTGGGTTTCGATGTGAGCCCTAGTGGCATCAAGCCGGGCAGTAGAAAAATTACTGATGCAGTCTCCAATTTCCCAACCAACCTAAAAATCAACACGAAGTACGACAGTTTCTTGGACTTTCTGGGTTTTTCAGACGATTTATCAAAGGATATGCCGTAATTACCGCACCGTTGACGGATCTACTGAAAAAAACACTGGGTGGACTTGGAGTGCCAAACAAGAAAGGGCGTTTACTAAGGTAAAAGAATTACTCATAAACCGCCCGATACTTGCCTTATATGACCCCAAAGCCGACAGACGCCTGTAAAAACAAACGCGAACGGTGTATCAGTATCGTACTTCAGCCGTAAAACAAACATTGACGAGCGCAAGATGCATTCCTATGAACTCGAAAAGTTGGCAGTAATCTCTTCTTTAAATCGTTTCAGAGTTTATCAGGTAGGCATACCGTTTAGAATCCTGACTGATTGCAATGCGCCCAGGTCAACGTTAGTAAAACGGGATCTCATACCTCGAATCGCACGTTGGTGGGTTGTACTTCAAGAGTACGACTGCACTATAGAATGTCGTCCCGGCGCCCGAATGGCACACGCAGATGCACTCAGCAGGAATCCAATCGATAATCCAATAAGTGACTCACATATTTTGGACATCTTACCAATACAGCAATCTAACCAAAACTGGATCTCAACGGTGCAATCCGCTGATGATGAAGTCAAGAAAATTACAGAAATCCTCTTGGACCCGTCTACTGAGGAAGCTATTGACGTGCACAAAAATTACAAACTAACGAACGATAGAATTTTTCGCATTGTTCGGGAAGACCTGAAATGGCTTGTACCACGGGGCGTGCGCTGGCAAATCCTTAAGATGAATCATGATGATGTTGGTCAGTGCGGGTTCGAGACGACATTACATCGAATTAAGGAACACTACTGGTTCAGGTAAATGCGCCGATTTGTAAAAAAAAAGATGTTTCCTTTTGTCTACAATGCGCTCACCACAAGGCTCCTGGCGGCAAACGGGAAGGTGAATTACATCCTATCGAGAAGGTCAGTATACCTTTTCATACCATTCACAAAGAGCAAGGCTGGAAATTATTATCTACTGGTAATTGTAGACGGTTTTACAAAATACGTTAGCATAAATCCAGTTCGAAATACCAAAGCTACAACTTCAATAAGAGTGATAAGGCAATTTGTATTGTACACGCGCATGGCAGCGCGGCGGCGCACTGGCGGGCCGCCGCCATTGTCGGATGACAGCTATAGAATTGAGTGCGCGTGTCTCTAATATTTTCTTTAATAAATATTTTTATTAGAAGCTCGTCTTGCATTTTCGTCCGTTCAATCATCTCCCCAACATTTGGCGACCGTGTATAATAAGAAACTGCAAGTTGGAGGAAGAAAAAAAAACAATTGCTGTTCGGTGGCGTGTTCTCGATTGTTCGAACCGACCACGTAAAAACGCCGTTTTTTCGAAATTGCTGGAAAACAAGGAGGCTACTGCTACCTATTTTGAAGATCTACCTGGATATAGCGGGCATCGCGTCAGGTGGTCTATCCGAGGGAAGTAAGCTCGTTCCTATAATATTTTCCACTCCCGTCCGTTTCCTTTCCCTTTCCCTATTTCTGCTTATTTGCGTATTTAGAGTTGACTGTTCCGGCTGGTAAAGGGCAGCTAACTGCTAATATAATCACATGCGCACTGCGCACTGCGGGCTGCCTTCCAGTTCCCGTCTACGCAAACCGTCGCGTGGCTGTAGGGACTCCTCAGCTGCCGCGAAATGAGCAGCAGAGCGGCCATCATGCAGCGTGCGGCATACGTGCCGTGACACCGCGTGGCTGCGAGCTGCGCCTGGAGCGTACATACCTATATCGACTGTTTGGTTTGATGCACATCTTATTATTTGCCTCGTTCATTGTTTATTCTCGGTTATTGTAATTTATAGATGCCGATCATGGGTAATGATGAGGGCATAAGTGAATTAATTAGGAAACGTGGTAATATAAGAGCGCGTTTAACTAAATTAAACGATTATGTACAGGAAATGCAAAAGCTAGACATTGGTGCTCTAAGTAGCGTAAATGTAAAGGAGTTAGGTAGACGTTTAGTCAATTGTCAAGAATTATTTGGACAGTTCAATGATGTTCAAACATTAATTGAAAACTGCTGTGATGAATCCGCTACGGATGAACAAATCACGTTAAGGGATTCAATTGAAGCTAAGTTTATTTCCGTTATGTCGATTATTGAGGATATAATAGAAAGGCAAGGGTCTGAAAAGGAAAAATTTGGTGACGCATGTAGTAACAAAGGTTCACATTCATCTTGCGCATCACATGGCCTACAGTCAATCAAATTGCCAACGATTAAATTGCCAACATTTAATGGTTCTTATTTAAAATGGCTAGAATTTAGAGACACCTTTCAATCCTTGATTCATTGCAATGAATCAATACCAGGCATCAATAAGTTTCACTATCTGAGATCCTCACTAGAGGGTGGTGCCATTGAAGTTATTAAGTCATTGGAGTTTACCTCTGAGAATTACAGGGTAGCATGGGAGTTACTTTGTGATAGGTATAATAATAAGAAAATCCTAATTAACAATCACCTTAAAGCATTATGCAGTATTGAAACCCTAACTAAGGAATCGTATAAAGACATGCGAAACTTAGTAGACATTGTTTCAAAAAATTTAAGAGCGCTCAACACTCTAGGGCAACCGACTGATCAGTGGGACACTTTATTAATATTTATGATTACTGGAAAGTTAGATACCAGTACGAGTGTAAAGTGGGAAGAACATAGGAATATTTTACCTGACTTGCCAACGCTAAATGACTTTTTTAAGTTTATACGTAGTCGTGCGGATATTTTAGAAACTACATCAGTCACAATACAACCAAATAAAAATGTTATGGGGAATTTCAATCAAAATAATCACACCAATAATTGGAAGAATAAACATCTTGATAGATCTAATTCCCTTGTCTCTTCGGTTGAGGACTTGTATGAATATTTGTGTTTATTGTGTAGTGAGCAGGGTCATCGCGTTCACCAATGTACTAAATTTAAAAACATGAATGTCCAAGACAGGCTTAAAGAGGCATCTAAATTAAAATTGTGCTCCAATTGTCTGCGTGAGGGTCACAATTCATTTCGCTGTCGTTTGAGGAGTTCATGTAAGTTTTGTAAACAAAAGCATAACAGTTTATTGCATATAAATAAACCTCAAAATAATAATAGTACTGACAGAGACCCAACTGCCGCTACACCTTCTACATCAACTCAACCACTACCAGTATCATTATCTGCTGTCTCCGTCAGCCAGGTTCTGTTGTGTACTGCCATGGTAGAAGTAGTAAATGGATATACTCAACAGACTTACCTTGTTCGGGCTCTATTAGACACAGGCAGCCAATCTTCTTTTGTGACAGAAAACCTAAAAAGTAAGTTAGGACTATCGATTAAAATTACCGAACCTTTAAGAATTTCAGGTATTAATAATGTTTCTTTTAACATATCCGAGCGCTGCAATGTAAATATAAAATCGCGATTAAATTCTTTCAATATGGAAATAAATTGTCTAATTGTACCACAGATTACAGGAACGTTACCGAGCGCACCTGTAAATATTCAGGAACTTAATTTACCCGAAAATATCGTGCTTGCTGACCCAAAGTTCCATCATCCCTCTAATGTTGATATGTTATTAGGGGCGGATGTTTTTTGGAACATTGTAGGGACAAAGCGTATTTCATTGGGTGTAGGTAAACCTATCCTACAAAAGTCACAGTTCGGATGGTTAGTCAGTGGCCGTTTAGGAGAATTTAGCCTTAGTCACTTGACATGTAATTTCACAAAGGAAATTCATAACGACCTTAAAAAGTTTTGGGAAGTTGAAGAAATTAACTATGTCAATAACACTTCACCCCAAAACAAATTATGTGAACGACATTTTTTAGAAAATATGAAGCGTCTTCCGAATGGTCGATTTTCTGTTAAAATGCCATTCAAGGAGATTCCGGAACAGGCACTAGGCGATTCTTATTTCTTAGCGAAAAAACGTTTACTTAACCTGGAGAAAAAACTAAATAATAATTATCAGCTCAAGCAGAGTTACACTGCATTTATTGAAGAGTATAAGAACTTAGGTCATTTACATGAGATAAAGCGTCCTATATTTGGATATTACTTACCACATCATGCGGTATTGAGAGAACAAAGTGAAACCACTAAATTACGTGTTGTTTTTGACGCTTCTGCCAAAACGACGTCAGGTAAATCGTTAAATGACATTCAGTATGTAGGTCCAGTGGTACAAGATGATTTGATGTCTATTTTATTAAGGTTTAGAACTTATAAGTATGTGCTAACTGGGGATATACAAAAAATGTATAGGCAAATAGAAATAGATCCATCTCAGCAACATTTGCAACTAATTTTGTGGAGGGATGATTATTCTCAGCCTATAAAGGTCTTGCAGCTAAACACTGTCACCTATGGGACTGCATCTGCACCTTTCTTAAGCACGAGGTGCCTTGTTCAGTTAGCTCGCGAATGTTCTAATCCTATAATTTCTAATATTTTAGAACATGATTTTTACATGGATGATTTAAATACAGGATGTCAGTCAGAGGAAGGAATTAAAGAAATATATGAAGAGGTCACTAGAATTTTATCTTCAGCTTGTTTCCCTCTTCATAAAATACGTACAAACTGTCCCAAGGTGTTACAAACAGAGACCACTTCTAAAACTCTTGATCTGAGTAAATATTCCACAGTTTTAGGACTAAACTGGTCACCTTCACCGGACACGTTACATTTTACGGTTGATATGGATATGAGTAGGAAACTTACTAAACGTACTATTATATCATTAACATGTAAAATATTTGACCCATTAGGGCTGCTATGTGCATGTATAATTAAAGCTAAAATTATTTTACAGCAATTATGGAATGAAAAGTTAGGTTGGGATGATCCTGTGCCACCCCATATCGAGAAAAAGTGGGTAAAGATATCAGAGAATTTGAATAATTTGTCTAAAATTAGTTTACCTCGGTATATATTAGGGGATTTTCCCATGTCAGTTGAAGTACATTGTTTCGTAGATGCTTCCCAGGAAGCATACGGAGCCTGTGTCTATTTACGTTCAATCAATAATCAAAATATTGTAAATGTTCAATTGTTGTGCGCGAAAGCGAGGGTTGCACCTCTGAAAGCCATGACCATACCTCGCCTTGAATTGTGTGGCGCACTACTTGGTGCTCGGTTGTCCACAAAGGTAATCCAGTCCATTCGATGTCATAAGATAACACAAAGGGTAATATGGACCGACTCAACAGTAGCACTTGGCTGGATTAACACACAACCAGACCTTTTAAAAGCATTTGTAGCCAATCGCGTAATTGAAATAAATGAGTTAACACAGGGTTTTACCTGGAGGCACGTTCCCACTCACCTCAACCCTGCAGATCTTGCTTCCAGAGGTATAGATCCTCAGCGTCTGCAGGTTGAACCCTTGTGGTGGGAAGGACCCTCCTTCTTAAAGGAGGGATCACCTGCTTGGCCACAGCAACCTTGTAAGCCAGTGGAATTACCTGAACTAAAGGTCCATGTACAAACACAGGTGGCTCACGATGACAGTCATAACTCTATTATTAAGTTTAACAATTATTCCAAGTTTAATCACTTAAGTCGCGTGTTTGCATATGTATTGCGGTTTTTGCATAATTGTAGGAAAGAAACGAAATTATATGATTCACTACAAACTAGCGAAATAAATAAATCACATACTATTCTCTTTAAAATATGTCAACACGAATCGTTTGATATAGAGTTGAAATCTCTAAATGAAGGTTTAGGAATACCTAAAAACTCAAAATTATTTAATTTAAATCCGTTTCTTGACTCTGAAGGTTTATTAAGAGTAGGAGGTCGTCTTGACAATTCAAGTTTTGATTATAACAAGAAACATCCAATTATATTCGATTGTAAACATAGACTTACCCTTCTATTAATGCAAAATGAACACCAACGTTTATTTCATGCAGGTCCTCAATTGTTATTATCTTCTGTGAGAGAGATGTACTGGCCTATAGGTGGGAGGGCCTTAGCGCGCAAGGTTAATAAACAATGCATTGTATGCACTAGATTTCGTGGTAAGACTATACAGCCTATAATGGGCAACTTACCATCGGCTAGGATGAGGCCTACTTTCCCTTTCCACTCGACTGGTACTGACTTTGCGGGACCGTTTCAAATCTCTAGTAAAAAGGGAAGAGGTAATCGAATAAATAAATGTTACCTCTGTCTATTTGTTTGCTTAAGTACCAGAGCGGTTCACCTAGAGCTGGTGACTGATCTTACTACATCAGCATTTATTTTATGTTTACGACGCTTCGTGTCACGCAGAGGTAAGCCCTATGAAATTTGGTGTGACAATGGCACTAACTTCGTGGGGGCAAACAATGAACTGGGTAAGGTGCTACGCTCCAGTCGTGACTCTGTTATTGATTACACTACTAACGAAGGCATTTTATTTAAATTTAGTCCTGCTTATTCACCGCATTTTGGCGGGCTCTGGGAGGCAGGTGTAAAGGCAGCCAAATATCACTTAAAAAGAACAGCAGCCAATGTTTCCCTTACTTTTGAGGAGTTGTCAACTCTTTTTACACAAATAGAGGCAATCCTTAATTCTCGCCCTCTCTCCCCTTTGTCTTCTGATCCCTTCGATTTAAACCCTTTGACCCCCGGGCACTTCCTGATCGGACGGCCACTGATGTCGGTGCCCTCCTTTGCAGCAGAAGACTCCAGACCGAAGTACCACCTCATCTGCAAACTACGCCTCGAGTTCTGGAAGAGATGGTCTCAAGAGTTTGTAGCGGAACTCCAGCAGCGATCTAAATGGAAAACTGGGTCACACAATCCTGTAATTGGGGACATGGTCTTAATAAAGGACCAGATTTTGCCTCCGCAATGCTGGCGTCTGGGTCGCATTACTCGTTTACACCCGGGCGCAGATAATATTTGCCGGGTGGTAGATATCTATACCTCCAAGGGTACCATCCGAAGAGCCATCCATAACATCGTCCGGCTGCCGGGAGAAGAAGTTGAAAGTTAATTCTTTCAAGGCTGGGAGCATGTACACGCGCATGGCAGCGCGGCGGCGCACTGGCGGGCCGCCGCCATTGTCGGATGACAGCTATAGAATTGAGTGCGCGTGTCTCTAATATTTTCTTTAATAAATATTTTTATTAGAAGCTCGTCTTGCATTTTCGTCCGTTCAATCATCTCCCCAACATGTATGTTACTTTGGAATCCCAGCACGTCTAATTACTGATAAAGGCACGAGCTTTACCAGCAACAAATTTCAAGAGTTTGTCGAGTTCTACAGCATAAAGCACGTCCAAAATGCTATTGCTACACCCAGGGCGAATGGACAGGTGGAGAGATTCAACAGGACAATTTTGGATGTTTTATCAACCTCTAGTCATGGTGGAGATGATAAGTCATGGGATGATCACATTTCCGACATACAGGTAGGTATTAACACAACAAAACATAAAACCACTCAGAAGAGCCCGTCGGAATTGCTATTTGGATTTAATGTTACTAGCAGAACTGAAGGTTAGTTAAACGATATTATCAAAGAAACTCTAAACCTGACTCCTGTAGAAGAATTAGACGCGATGTAGGCAAAAAAATAAGGGAACAACAGGTAAAAGACACCAATAATTATATTAACACAGAAAACCTCAACCCCGTATTAAGAAGGTGACTTAGTAAGAGTGGAGAGACACGCGCCGCATGATGGTAAATCACAGAAACTCACTTGTAAATATCAAGGTCCCTATCGTGTAATAAAATAATGTCGTGTAATAATGCTCCCTACCTAGGTTCCTGATTGAGGACACACCTCTAACACGTAAACGAGGGAGAAAATAAATGAAAATATTGTAGCAATAGACAAAATTCAACCCAGGATGAATTTCAACCAATTAGAATCTGACTCATCCAGTGATAATGAATAGACGTGTCCAAAACGAGGGATAGGTAACCAAAATATTGAACTATTCAAGTATTTTAATTTAATTTTAACTTGATTTTGAATGGCATATGTGTTGATTTAATATTGATTTGATTTTGACTTTGAATGTCTTATCTTTGTTTATTATTAATATTGATTTGATTTTAATTTGATTTTAATTTTTAATGTCTCATAATTATGTTGATTATTAATAAAATTAAGAACCAAAAAAGCGATGGGACGCGCTTGAAACAGGATGGCCGAACTGTAATACCTTTTTTTTTTAAAAGAGCGACGGGGCTCGCTTGAAAATAGTACTGCAGACCCACCGTACCCCTGGCCGTACCCCTGGTGGTACGGTGGGTGTTTTAAAGTTAAACGATACCACTGTATGAAGTGATCGTAGTGCTGTGCTGATGTAGATACTAAACGGACAGGAAATTATACAGAAACAGTTATCTACTCATTCATTAGTTAGGTAGGGTACATAATGCATATTAAGTACTGCGCAAATCGAACTCTTTAGTTAAACCGTACAAAAAAAATCCAGCGTTCATGACAGTTGACAATTACATTCAACTCAAAGAAACATAAAGAATTTATTGTAAAAATAAAAATTAAGTTAGTTGTATTGAATTATTGTTGAAAATACTAGGCAAGTACCTACCTATAATGGACGATACTGAAATAGATTTCGTCCAAATAAATGGTGGAACCGCCCTTCTTTGTGGCAAATACCGTTATCATCGCCACAAAACATATACAAACGGTTCCATGCTATGGCGGTGTTCATCCTACAGTAAAACTAAATGTTGTGGCACTGTAACGATTGGAAAGGTAGTTTTTGATATATATTTTTTTATTTGGTTTCTTTGTCATTTTGTTTAAATACTTAATTAATCAAATTTAGTTTTTTTTAGGATAATAAATTTATTAAAAATAAAGATCATAGCTGCGAAGTAGATCCATCGAGTAATGAATTATTGAAGGAAAAGTGTAAATTGCGAGAAATAGTGGTTTCATCTGATGAACCTATTGAACAATTATATGACAAGAAAAAGAGCGATTTTAAAGACATGGGGATGAATTTTGCAATTGGGAAAAAATATCCTCGGTATGAAGGCGTGAAGCACTTCCTTCAGAACGCTAGGAACAAATCTGCACAAGTGTCTAAAAGTGTATCCCATGATTTGAGTGAAATAGAAGTTCCAGTTCAATATCATAATTTCGTTTTGGCAGATTATTACTGTGACGAGTCAGACAAGCAAAACCGTATTATAGTTTTTTGCTCGAAAGAATCGCGACAAGTAATTCCAAATATTGTGGAATATTTTCTTGACGGTACTTTTTATAGTTGCCCAAAACCATTTTCACAATTATATGTATAATATTCATGGTGACATGGGAAGTGGTGTGGAAAATACTAAAGCGAAGCCCTTAATATTCGCACTTATGTCGGACCGAAAAGAAAAAAGTTACATTATTTTGTTTAACATGATAAAGTCTCAAATACCCGAATGGAACCCACGTAAAGTTCACACAGACTACGAAAGAGCAGCGATGAACGCCATTTTGAAAGTATTCCCAAACATCACATTGCGAGGGTGCTATTACCATTGGACTCGCAACATATGGAAGAAAGGGAAGTCTTTTGGATGTACAAAAAATCAACCAAGACGAATCGACAAGATGACAGAATAAGAACATAACAGTTGCTAGGCAACAACTAAAGAGGACTCTACTCCTAGAACATAGTGCATTATAACCTTCATGGTACAACAAGGGCTGACTCTTTTCAAGCTTCGATTTATTAATCGGTAAAATGGATATTGCTGGTCCGAGTCGTACAACATCAAAGCTAGTCTTTGTAGATGGACAAAGAATAAAAGCGTGTTAAAAAGAGAAAAGGACCCTCTACATGGGACTGTGTGTTACATGCTGGACATCGGTATAATTTCGCAAAGCGGAATAAATAAAAGTGCCTTGCCACTTCTTCCTGACTGCGAGATTCAACATGGCTTTGATTATGTGAAATCGGAATCCTCTGGAATAGTACAAATGGAAAAATTTATACAGTACTTAGAACAATATTGGTTTAAGACGCATTCATGTAATGTAATAAGCGTATTTGGTGAACGCCATAGAACCACCAACATATTAGAGACGTTTCACTCCAAAATTAATAAACGTGTCAACAAGAATACGGTTACATTGATGCGATTACTCAAAGTATTGGAGCATATCCATACATTGGAGATGATTCCAAAAAAAAGAAGAAAGGGCCAAATCATCAATGATGACTTCATTACTGACGTACAGTTACAATTTATAAATAAGGAAATTTCAATTGGTCACGCATTAGAAAAATTGCGCAGATAACTTATTATTATTAGATACATTTCATTTTTTATTTTATTTTATTTTATTTTTAGATTGTAGATATTGTATTTAAGATTTGTTCAATAAAAATGTATGAATAAAATTATTAAATAAAATTATTGTTGTCAGAAGTGGTTGTAACACTAGTGATACAACACTATTACCTGGTGGTATCTTTTAACTTTAAAACACCCACCGTACCACCAGGGGTACGGCCAGGGGTACGGTGGGTCTGCAGTGGAAAATAGGATGGCCGAGCTGTAAGGTCATAATGTTAGTCGATTGATGTAGGAGGTACTAGGAAGTTCTTTAAGTATTTATTAGTTTTAAAATATTTATAATCCCTTAATATGGGTTTATCAATAATCGATTTGTTTGAGTATTCTAGTTGATCTAGTTATTCCCCTTGGTAAGGGATTTCATTAAAACCTCCCGCATCATGGCTGGATATAATTGCCATGGTTACGTTTTTTGATTTTGTTCGGTCGTCCGTCATCGGGAAAAAAATTGAGAAGGATATAAGGATATAAGATTGTAACAACGCTAAATTGTACTATCCTGATAAATAAAAGATAAAAGGTTAATTAACTATTGCGTTACGAGTTTCATTCTTGGCTAAAACGACAATTTTATTTATTCCGCTTTGCGAAATTATACCGATGTCCAGCATGTAACACACAGTCCCATGTAGAGGGTCCTTTTCTCTTTTTAACACGCTTTTATTCTTTGTCCATCTACAAAGACTAGCTTTGATGTTGTACGACTCGGACCAGCAATATCCATTTTACCGATTAATAAATCGAAGCTTGAAAAGAGTCAGCCCTTGTTGTACCATGAAGGTTATAATGCACTATGTTCTAGGAGTAGAGTCCTCTTTAGTTGTTGCCTAGCAACTGTTATGTTCTTATTCTGTCATCTTGTGGTTTTTCAGATGAGTTAATATATCTTCATTGAAAGCAAGCTCAGCCAACAGGTTATGAGCCCAGTCGTGATCTGGTGTGATAACTGAGCGGAGAAGTATTTGATCTCAATTTCAAATATGGAACAAGCTATAATAAACAGTGTTGAGAGATTGGCAGGCCAAGCTAATTACCGTACGAGGGCTTTTGCTATGGAAATGTTCCTAAACGACCTCGATCTATGGGAATTTGTAAACGAGAATTTCGTGGCAGACTCGGTGGGTGCTTAAAAGAAGGATGCCAAAGCTCGGAGTTAGATCTGCCTCATGTGCATGGAAAATATTTATCTCATGATCATGAATCTCAAGACAGCGAGAGATACTTGGCAAGCTTTGCTCACGGCGGATTACTGCGACGGCTTTATCTGTTGCTGAAGTTATTCAACGTCAAATTGACAATGTTTTCATCAATGGAGGAATATCTCAATGACATCCAGACAACCAGTCAGTCATTACTTAGCATAAAGGCTAGATGATGAATTTGTTGGGATTATTATGTTCGTTCGTTTAACCGATATATACAATCCTCTGGTGATGACATTGGAGCATTCAGGTATGAAGATTACCACAGAGTCTGTGCAGGCAGCGCTGCTTAAAGAAAGCTTGAGGAAAAGCAGCACATCGAACACAACTGAAGATGACATAGCAACGGAACTGATGTCAAAGTCCAAAAAGGGCATTATATGCCATTTATGTAAAAAGAAAGGGCATTATAAATGGCAGTGTCAACATGGTAAGACGGGAGACAAGTCTGAAGACAACAAAGATACATCTTTATATAAGAAGAAAGGCAGTAAGGAGACTTCGGGTATAATGGCCGCTCTATCTAGTGGGGGCCATTGGGTCGTAGATTCCGGGGCTACATCACACATGACGTCTGACGTGGATATTCTTGAAGATAGACAGTACATTAGTTCTAAGCTAGTGACAACCGAGAACAATGATAAAATTGTGTCTAGTGAACGAGGGGATGTTTATGTCATGGGGCGCTCTGTGAGGTTTGAGGATGTACTTATGCTTCCAGGTTTGAAGACAAACTTGCTGTCGGTAATTACAACAACAACAGTGACACCCTTAGCACCAAAATAATGTAAGTACCAAAATAATTACAAAGTAAAAGTAATTGGAAAGCCAGTATTAACAGCACCACTGAAATAGGGGTTATATGTTTTAGATAAAGAAGCAGTGATGGTTCTGAGGTGTCCTTCAGAAGATTCTTCTCGCGCGAGTTTTGATTTGTGGCACAGAAGACTAAGTCACCTGAGTGGAGCTCTGATGGTGAAGCTGAGAAGTTTGGCAGATGGTCTGACTTTTAAAGAGGTGAGTATGGAACCATGTGAACGGTGCTGTAAAGGGAAGGAGTGCGTAAAGACCTTTCCAAAAGATAAAAGCAAGAGAGCAAAAGACTTTCTTCGGATTAAGCGGGCCCTATGGAGGTAGAATCCTGGGGCGGTAATAGGTACTACCTGATGTTTGTGGATGACTTCAGCCGAAAAACATTTGGCTATTTGTTAAAATCCAAGACCCTACTTTTCGCTAAATTCATGGAATTCAAGGCGCTAGTTGAAAGTCAGACGGGAAAGAAGATAAAGAAATTTCGTAGCGAAAATAACAAACGTTTTTCTGAAAAAAAATTGTTATGAGTGCATAAACATTTTAGAAGACGCTGCGATCGCCACAATAAGTAAAAAGCACACGAAGAAAACTTCATGCCTCCGCAAATGTTGTCAACTATTCACTGCTTGTACGGCATCAATTGATGACACCATCCATTCACATCTATGGATGAGACACACATCTGAGACACACATCTGAGATATAGAATCGGAAGGTTTCTAAAACCAGTCAAAAGGACGAGGACGGCTTTACTCTGATTGTGGGCGATCGCAGCGCAGCCACAACAAACACCGTACCACCCCTGTATGCGAGGATTTTTGAGCTGCAGTGCTCAACATCTTCATGCATATTTCCCCCATAGGTGGATTCACAAACATCGAGAGAGAAGGAGCCAAGATCTAATCAGTGCCGAACGAAGGGCGTTGCTGAAGTTGTCGTACAATTTTTTTGTCATACATCCTCGAGGTTCCTGCGCTGCAAAAGGTGCCTTAACCCAGAATTTTTCCCGGCGGGAATTATGTGTAGATGTTACAGGGAAGCATGATCAAACCCAAGTAATAATAATTGTTTTAGGG
This sequence comes from Eupsilia transversa, assembly GCA_914767815.1. Classification (NCBI taxonomy): domain Eukaryota; kingdom Metazoa; phylum Arthropoda; class Insecta; order Lepidoptera; family Noctuidae; genus Eupsilia; species Eupsilia transversa. Next base: position 4,138,144 of record OU611893.1, on the reverse strand, counting down.
CGGATTCGACCAAACAGGAATAAATTTTATCCGCGGGATAAACCTTCTCTTCCGAATAAATTTGGAATTTTTGACAGTTTCTCCATACGAAAACTGTCAGAAGTAAATCTTGTCCCAAGTCTAGTCTGTGATGTATTTATGTAAAGGGTCTTTTGTCATCTGAATTTTAATATACCTATTATTATTGTATTACAATAGGGCCATCCTATGATGCAGAATTTCAAAAGCATTTTAAACAATAAAGATTTTAAATATGTTTTATTTTTTTACCGACTTCAAAAAGGAGGAGGTTCTCAATTCGACAGTACGTTTTTTTTTTTTTGTATATTTGTTACGCGATTACTCCGTCATTTATGAACCGATTTGGAAAATTATTTTTTGTTTGAAAGGGTATACTTCTGAGGTGGTCGCATTGTCATTAGGTCAGGATCAGATCATGGGATCCTGAAGAAATCGAGGGAACTCTTCAAATATTATAGGCACACCTATAGCGATTTGGGTATTTTTTATAGTAACTCGTGCATTTGCTCGGAAAGCACCATTTGGTGAAGTGGAACTGATGATGACGACCACAGATGGCCACCGGAACTAATCAATAATAAGTATTTCACGGGTTGCGATTCGATTACTTTAATATGGTTGCCAAGCAATTTATGCTCGTTACAATGCATATTATTATGGTGAAGTTCATGATTTTTTATAGACGTTGTCCAGTACTTTGACCACAAACAATTTGATATTTTTGTTGTGACGAGACTCCTACCGACAATTTTGTTTTCGCACGGATCAACAATCTTATGTCGATTTGTGTAGCCGGAACATGTAGATACAGCTGCGTCGTTGGAACGGTAGGACGCAGCAGTCATTCTGAGAGCATTATGAGAGCCGTTGTTTCAGTCCGGTCTTTACAACAATCGCTCCTTCATCTCCATCTTGATAAGAAGTGATGTTATTTCGGTAGTCATCAGCTTACTTATAAATTATCATTGGCAGACATCGTGTTTTAATTTGATTACTTATATAAGCACCAATGTAAACAAACAATAAAATATGACTAAATTGACGTGACAAAAAAACCTTGACATTTACAAATCAGCAGCAGCCATGCATTTCGTTGTAGCAAATACAAAGGAGGGCTTATTTAAATTTATATCTATATATAAGGTGCTATAAAAATATCTGCCACGGCTTTAATGAGAGGTAGTATTGTGTTTAAAGATAACAATAGTGAAGAAATTTCGTACCCCGGCACAGTTAAATCAATTTAAGAAAATAAAGTAGTTAAATAAACATTGACTTTACTCTGCATAACGTGGTTCACAAATTACGCGCGAAGTGCACTTCGTCAATGAAAACAACTGCTATCTCTTTCCATCTGTTCAGTGAATGAAAACTGAAATCAGCTGACTAGTTCGTCACTTGCAAATTTATACGTACATTTTTTTGTATGAAAAAAAATATGACACATGATCAATAATTTATCTTTACTATTGTAATCTATAAACACAATACTATCTCCCATTGCAGCCGTGGCAGATATTTTTATAGCACCTTATATATAAAAATGAAACCCGTTTTCCGTTGTCACGACATAACATGAAAACGGCTGGACCAAATTGGATAATTCCTTTTTTGTTAGGTTCCTTATTCTCAGGAGAAGGTTTTTAGGTAGGGTAAGTAGGGTAGGTTAGGTAGGATAGGTAGGGTAGGTAGGGTAGGTAGGGTAGGTAGGGTAGGTTAGGTAGGATAGGTAGGGTAGGTAGGGTAGGTAGGGTAGGTAGGGTAGGTAGGGTAGGTAGGGTAGGTAGGGTAGGTAGGGTAGGTAGGGTAGGTAGGGTAGGTAGGGTAGGTAGGGTAGGTAGGGTAGGTAGGGTAGGTAGGGTAGGTAGGGTAGGTAGGGTAGGTAGGGTAGGTAGGGTAGGTAGGGTAGGTAGGGTAGGTAGGGTAGGTAGGGTAGGTAGGGTAGGTAGGGTAGGTAGGGTAGGTAGGGTAGGTAGGGTAGGTAGGGTAGGTAGGGTAGGTAGGGTAGGTAGGGTAGGTAGGGTAGGTAGGGTAGGTAGGGTAGGTAGGGTAGGTAGGGTAGGTAGGGTAGGTAGGGTAGGTAGGGTAGGTAGGGTAGGTAGGGTAGGTAGGGTAGGTAGGGTAGGTAGGGTAGGTAGGGTAGGTAGGGTAGGTAGGGTAGGTAGGGTAGGTAGGGTAGGTAGGGTAGGTAGGGTAGGTAGGGTAGGTAGGGTAGGTAGGGTAGGTAGGGTAGGTAGGGTAGGTAGGGTAGGTAGGGTAGGTAGGGTAGGTAGGGTAGGTAGGGTAGGTAGGGTAGGTAGGGTAGGTAGGGTAGGTAGGGTAGGTAGGGTAGGTAGGGTAGGTAGGGTAGGTAGGTAGGTAGGTACGCCGTAGAAAAGTACTTAGTGCTACCCGTGCGAAGCCGGGGCGGGCAGCTAGTTAATAATAAAGCTGAAGAGTTTGTTTGTTTCGACGCACTAGTCTCTGGAACTACCCGTCGGATTTGAAAAAATATTTTTGCATTTGATAGCCCAATTCTGGAAGAAGGTTATTAATGATAGATGCAAAATAAAATACATAAGTCTTAATTTGGAGGGTGCTGGTGGTTCCAGGACTTCGGAAAACAGCTTTCTAGCAACAAGATTTTTAAGAAGAATTGAAAACGTTACTCTTTCATATAGAGCAGAGACGAGAGACTAAAAAAGAAGAAAATAGGTTGTCAACAACGTCTTATGCCGGAACCACACGCACCTTGCAACATTAATATTTATTATTATTTTCACGTATTGGCATGCGTCGTCCACAAAGGTCATAGGCTTTTATTTAACACCACGCTACGACCGTTAGGAAATGCACAAAAAAAAAAACGTCAGAAAGAAGGCGAAGTGAAGTAACGGGGGCAGTTAATGAATATATTTTATGTAAAAATCAAAACTTATATAACTAACAAAAATACGATACGTAAACAATACATTATAATAATCACAATCCACATATCGTTGGCGTCATGTATCCCGCGCTGTCCGCGAGCCTATACATATACAGGTTGTAAGGGCAGTCCTCCGCAAACTTACAGGGTGCATTCAGCTCCTTATTTTGAATCATATTCCACCGTACGGTTATTTCTTTATTTATGTTTTGTTGCGAGAATCTAACGTTATCCCTTAATTATTAATTACTCCGTACATAGAAAGGGAACGCAGGGCGATGGCTGTCCGAGGTAATATATTATCCGCAGATTTGCACGTTGTACGACGCAAGTCAAAATAACCCTTTTCAAGCATGCTCCCAGTCTTTTTACACGTGCAGTCTGTGGGTCAGGTAGACACTGAGGGATACAACGCCCTGCGTGTCCAGTATAACAATGTATTCAGGATGCTGTTGGGTCTACCACGCTTTTGTAGCACTTCTGGGATGTTCACCGAGGCCAGAGTTGATGGTTTTCATGCCATTATTTGGAAACGATGCGCTTCTATTCTCGGTTGAATACGTGCTAGCTCTCACAGCATCCTGAGTGTATTGAGTGATAGGTGGGACAGCCCCATGCTGGCCCACTGGATACGGCTGCACACGTGTAGATATCAGTCGTTTAAATTTTGTTGTTTATAGAGCGGTTTTTACTAGCTTCGTTGCCACTAGTTCCATTAACAGTTCCATGATGGAACTACTGATGATTTTTGTAATCACTAGTTCCATTTTAAAACAATCTGAAAATAATGGAACTAATGGTTAAGACCTTTACTAACAAATTATGGATCTGAAATTTATATAATAATCGTTTAAATAAATGTGTTACGCAAATAGATAGCTGCTCTCCAAACAGTGAAGAAAAATTCGAAAACTTGAGATATCCACCAACCCGCACGTGATTAAGGCTAATCCCTCTCTCAGAGTAGTGGGAACATTATAGGTTGATTATACCTATTTGGTGAAAACCACATTAAAATCCATTGTGTATTTTAGAAGAACTGTATATTATGTCTGTCTACGTGAGCGCTTAGTTCTTCGCGACTTTATTTAATTGTTAGTTAGGTATTACCTACTTATAGATTACAAACGTTCTCATCTTATGATATTCATTGTGGTTCAAATTTCGTGGGAAAATCTTTGGCAGTAATTATGTATTATTTAATTAATTATGTATTAGCGGGTACTTACAAAGGATACCTATTATTTTCTCTGGATACCTACCTACATTGTAACAATTGAATAAATAAAAAAACAATTACCTAATTCACACAATTAGGACAATGGACAATGACAACCAACCATTTCGCCAAAAAAGGACGAAAAATAATAGCGGTCGTCAACATTTTTCATTCACAATTAAATGTGGATTAGAATTTAGTTTTGATATTAAATTTTGATTTAAATTTAGTTTAGATTTTGACCACAATTTTCATTTCATTTTGGTATTGATTTTGAATTAGATTTTAATTGAATTTATTGTTGTTAAATTGATCACTTATGTATTTTTAATTTAAACCGGAAGAGCAAAAGTAACTAATACTTACAAGCAATTTTTTGCATAAAAGGCTTCCTATCATTATATTGTTATTTACATAAGTCTTAGAAATAAATATTTATAAAAAGATGTTTGAAAGATGTGACTTGATGGTTTAGACGAGATAGGTGCAACGCTCCGTGCGAAATATAATTTAACGTATTCAAATATTTTTGTAAAATATTACATTTCTAACTAAAAATAAATTGGACAGGTCATAGGTTAAGCATCTCTGACAAGACTTTTTAACTTGTATTTAATGAATAACAACTTAATATTTTGTTTAATTATTTTATGCAGATCCTGGAGAAGATGAAGACGTTTTGGGTGCTTTTCAGCATAATGCTGGCATTCTCTGAGGCCTCGAAGGTCTTGGTGGTGTTCCCCGTGCCTACGAAGAGTCAAGGAATCCTTGGGGATGGAGTTGTCAGGCATCTGCTGAATGCTGGACATGAGGTCAGTACCTGGTTTGGGTTAAATAATTTATGAACCTGTGGTGGTAGAGGTACAAAGGTGAGGTAGGTGGACGTGGCTAAGAAATAACAGACCCACGGGTCGATCCATCAGGTTAAGCTACGCTTGCCGGGGTTGGTCCGTGGATGGGTGGCCATCTTTACAAACCGAGACTCCTCCGTGTCTCGGAAAGCACTTTAAGCCGTTGGTCCCAGCTGTCATTCGTGGATCTTTGACAGTTGTTACGGGTCGTCAGCAGCCCGAAAGTCTGAAAACCAGTCTTACGAAGGGGTATCGTATTACTCGGTTACTGCGTTCTGCAGGTCAGATAGGCAGTCGCTCCATGCAAAATACTGGTATTCAGCTGCATCCGGTTAGACTGGACCTAGAATTGACCCCAATATAGTTCGGAAAAAGGCTAGGCAGATTGATAGGTGTTAAAGGTACAAACAGCATAGATTTGTTATAAATAACACCACCAATTTGGCATTAATTTGAGATTAAAATGAGTATAATTCAACCGGCTGTGTATTAAAATCGACGAAAAGATTAAAATATTAAAAAAACCTTCAATCCTGATCATTCATTTATCATTTTACAAATGGTATGGTCTGCTTATTAAATCGTCAATGTAGCTAAAATATCCGATGAAATTAAACCCAATCTTATGGTGTTACTCTCATTTAAAGACTTTCCGTCTCATATCATATATAACACGGCGAGGAACCTATTCTGTGCCGTTCCTGACCAGTCTCAGGTTTATTCTTCGTTGAGGGTTGGTTTTTAATCACACACAATACTTAACTCAAACTCAAAACGTATAAATTTACAGGCACTTTTAAATTATCACTACAGTCATCACTTTACGTTTGAGTTATTTGGTGAAGCTAGTCGCCCATTCCAAAACGTAGGTACTACCTACGTTTTGGCGCGTGGGACGTGGCGCGAGCGTAAGACGTAGCTGTTGCACGCACACCAGTATAACAAAGTTGGCTTGTTTATTTTAGTTCCTTTGCAGCGTGACAACCTATCTACATAATAACAGCCGGTTTATTCTGTGAAAATCTCACCGTGAAACCTTAGGTGAAGTGAGCTGTGGTTCCACCGGATGCTAGGAATAGACTAAGATGCAAAATTACATTTTTCACTTTAGTTTTTTTTTTTGTATATAAAATACTTAATAGGATATAAAATGATTCAAATTAGGAATATGAATAAAGCGCTCTTCATCTCTCTACTCATTTAAAAAATTGTTTTGCCCGACAGGGTCCATAATTGTTTCTATTATTTTTACCACCTGTAAGTGTATATAATTATAAACGAATTAAGTTTTAAAAATAAAGTGTCACTAAAAAATGTAATGTGTAACCTTGCATATATATCTTTCAGGTGACCTATATCACGCCATTTACCTACAAGAATCCTCCTTCAAACCTTCGCTCAATCGATGTCAGCAGTAACTTCGATCTGTTGAGTAAGTTTAAATTTTACAAACTTCCACGAATATTCACGTAAGCCATAATAATTATCGCTCCAATTATAAAAAAACTGACTCTTGGTACCCAAAGCTGACTCTGATCGGTCACCGGTCAATTATTTCAACTCGAATTGAGCTTCTTCGAGATAAGAAAGAGTATAAGCAAAAATACTTTCTTTGTTAGAACTTTTGGAGCCATCTTTCACTCGTTTGGATTGAGTAGTCTGCAGCTCGCGCGGCTACATTCTACGTATCTTTTATAAATGTAATTTAAAAAAAACCTTTTTTATTATTTCAGAGGACTTCATGAGCGTAAAGAGTATTGAGGACAAATCCACTTACATGAGCAGTTCCTTGTCCTTAGGGATGACTGAGGTTACAAAGAAAACGATTTCCAATGATGCCGTGCAGAAGCTTTTGAACGATCCTAAAGAACAGTTTGATGTGGTGATCGCTGCGTGGGTATTCAGCGAGGTGCCAGCTGGGTAAGTTATTGAATGTTTTTGAACCTCGGTATAATAAAGCTACGCAATTATCCCAAGTTCTTCTACATATAATACTCCGTCGTTAATATGGGACATAGAGTTTTGGAAAAAGTTCGGATTTGCAGACCATCCAATGAGTCTCTCTCACTTCTAACTGAGTGATCGTCTCGAAAGCTGGATTTATCAGATAAACAAATTCACAAAAAAAAACACTGTAAATTATATTATTGGATTTCACTTCGAGCCACATAAAATATATTCGTTTTCACAGCTACACATAATTCTTCTCTCTGACACTAAACATTTCGCTTTGAAAACTAATAACGGGGATTGCATGACATGTGTTTAATAAAATGTAAGTAAAAACTTTTTTTTAAACAAGCTTTCAACCCTTTAACGAGCATAGTTTAGCAATCGGATAACAATGTCAAATTGTCATAAAGGTTATAAGTATTATTACCTAGTAAAAAACGTTTTTTTTTATAAAGCCTCAAGCTTTTAGGAAAATATTAAGGGCCTATGATACCTCAAGTTGCTTAGTAAGATCCGCGGTTATATCGAAACTTCTACAGCATTAATTTTGAAATAAATATATATTATGTTAAAGTTGAGGATTAATGTTAAGTATCTTCTATGTTAGCCGAAAACACGATTTCATAAAAAAATCTCTATAGAAAAAAAAAACAAAGTTACCTCCAAACCGAACAATAAACCGCTGCTATTCAAAAAATACTTCAAATTAGATCATGTTTGCATACTAACTGAACTAACTATAAAGCAGCGACTAAGCTTTTTTTTTTTAATTACCATTATTTTCGCCGTAAAAAGCAATTACCTAAACTATTGCGGCATTGGAGCCGCCCCCGTCTCGCTCGCACTCAGTCCGCGAGTAGTATGGTGCGAGCGAGATAAAAACCTGAGGTTGTGTGGGTTCTTAAAGTTCTATGATTATTTAAGTTTTGTGTAGTACTTTGAGTTAATTAAAAGCTGTACTTTTTAGCTTTAGATTTTGTAAATATCTGTTCTATCACCTTCACTTGGTACTTGTAAAGACAAAGCCAACGCATTCAAGCACGCATTTACACAAGTCATGGTGTGAAGTCAGTCAAGTTGCACTATCTCATATCCAAGTTATGCTATACTTTAGAACAGGCTATCATAATTTATGATAGGTCATGGTGTATGAATGATGAAAAATTTACTGTCTATGCTGTTGACTTTTTGGGAGTTGCCTTGTCTGGAGCCATCCCTATGTGCAGCATGGAGGTCGTGGTGGACTTTAGAACGGGCTATCATAATTGAATGCGTATATAAAATGTTGTGTGTCTTTTATTGACCACTGAGGAGTTCTCTCGTCTGGAACCAATCCTGGGTGCAGCAGCCATGTCATAGTGGATTTTAGAACGGACTATCATAATTAACTGCGTATATTAAATTTCGTGCCTGTATCATTGACTGTTGAAGAGTTCCTTCGTCTGGAGCCAATACTGGGTACAGAATCAGATCATGCACAATAAAAACATGCATAGTCTTCAAAACTGAATCAACATGTAGAATTTACACTCCGTAGGATAAGAGGAAGTGGTTTTAATTCAGCTTGCAAGATTTGACCATAAATACTAACGAACAAGGCAAGTTTATAAAAAGGCGTTGTTGCTTCCGTTAGTTTCGACATAAATACACGACATAATGAGGAGTCTTTTCTTTTTTGGTAACTCTCGAATCAAATTGGTCTAATATTCAGGAACAAAGCTACCGGATTTCTTTGAACGGCGTTCGCCAATCGTTCGCGATTCTGATAACTGGCAGATACTTTCTGATTTCTAACTCAGCACCCTAATTGAGTAACACATTTTCAATTACAATCCGAGAGTTGTGTCTCTTCTTCCATTGCTTCATAGGTTTAAAAAAATTGTCTTTATGTGTCTAAGCAATTAGCCGGAAGGCTTAATAATATCGGTTATTTTCAGATTTGCCACAGTGTTCGACAGTCCGTTAATTTGGCTGTCAACACTAGAAGTTCACTGGATGATTCTGAAATTGATTGACGAGCCGTCGAATCCCGCGTATTCTGTAGACATCTTGTCTCCATACGCGCCGCCATTAAACTTCATCCAGCGAGCAACTGAACTTTGGATTCAAGTGAAAATGCAGATCTTGAACTTCTTGTAAGTATGAAAATAGTTCACGAACTTATGAACTAGAAGCTGCTAGTCCGAGCTAGTAGCGTATGACTGCCCAAGATGCGCTGTATGCTGTAGTAAAGCTATATCTGTACTAATAAAAAAAAATGCAATCATCACATACTGATAAAATTATTTCATCGACCGTTAGCTTTATAATATTACATATACATTAGCTTTATAATATTAAACAACGTTGGTAAGGTTGTTACTGATTCAGGAGTACGAAAAAGGTTCAAAATATCAACACAGTCTATAGGGACACATAAGATAGTGACCCAAAACTGATGAAAGTTAACGCAATGTTTTCAAAATTACAGCTGGCTGGATGGTGTTCAAGAAAGTGCGTACGAATCACTATTCGTCCCGATTATCTCAAAACGTGGAAGAAAAACACCAACTTTCAATGAAGTCCGGTATAATGCATCCATGATATTTTCCAACACATACGTTTCTACATGCGAAGCTACATCTCTTCCTCAGAGCCACAAGTATATCGGAGGTTATCATATTGATGATACTGTGAAGCCGCTGCCTCTGGTAAGGATGATGAACCTTGTCATTTAGTTGATGAAAAAAGTTTTTTGGTGCCCTAAACATTTTTGAACGAGCAGGACAAACAATCTGCTCTAAAATGCAATGATAATTAAGAAATTACAATAAAAAACACACCGACACAAACAAATAATAATTATAATTGATGTCATATTTTATTTAACCATAATAATTTTACATTAGTTGAAATACTGGTTACGTGAATAATGATAATGATTTTATAGGACTTGAAGACACTTATGGACAGCGCAAAAGATGGAGTGATTTATTTCAGCCTGGGTTCAAACATAAGGAGTAAAGACTTACCCGACGAAGTCAAGGTCAGCCTTCTAAAGATGTTTGGAAGCCTGAAGCAGACTGTGTTGTGGAAATTTGAGGAGGTTTTGCCTAACCTGCCTAAAAATGTTCACATCTTGGAGTGGGCACCACAGCAAGCCATTCTTTGTAAGTTCATGTTTGAAACGTAAATGTTCCTTTACCGTAGTCATCATCTTTTTTTTTTCAAGCTTATAAGCATATCGGGATTAGCTAAATGACGATGAATGAACGAACTTTCTAACGATACCCAACACCATGGGATAGACGAAAAAAAAAGTATCCCCACTTTACATGTAGGGGAGGTACCCTAAAAAATTTTTTTCATGATTTTATATTACAACTTTGTCGGCATCATTAGTAAGTATACTCATACCAAATTACAGCTTTCTAGTACTAACAGTCTCTGCGCTAACCAGGGGACAGACAGACAAACAGACGGACATGGCGAAACTATAAGGGTTCCTTGTTTACTACGGAACCCTAAAAAGAGACATTCCGTTATTTTTCAGCTCACCCCAACCTTGCCGTCTTCATAACCCACGGCGGTCTTCTGTCAACGACGGAGGCGGTTCACTTTGGAGTACCAATCATCGGTATTCCGGTCTTCGTTGATCAGTTCATGAATGTAGACAAAGCAGTCAAAAGAGGATTTGCGCAAAGAGTAGACCTTTCTTACACAATGGCTGATGTGCTCAAGACAAAAATTTTAGAAGCTGTTAGTAACAAAAGGTGTGTATGAAGTAGAAACTTTAGGCAGAAGATGAACGGATACAATTATACAAAGTCCTTGGTATAATTATTAGAAAGTGCCCCTGCAAACGGCTCCAGCTCCAATTTTCCTCGCCAGTGGTTGGGCCCAGAATGCCTACTTACGATAGGTATATACCGACATTGATTTAACTAAGAGAGTCTTTATTGCAGAAGCAAGCGAAGCCAGCTGGTCAATACTATATTTCATTGATAGGTATACAATTATATTAGCGCCGCGAAACGGGGCCCCATTAACAAACTGTTATAGCTAGTATAATTCAGAGAATACGGGATGCAGAAGCGAGTGAAGCGAGATCGAGAATTGGGACACCTCGATTCGGATTGGTTAGATTTGAAGAGGATGACGGGGCTAGTGAGCGAGCAAAGCAAGCGAACGAAGCATTGAGCGCGCATCACTCTTTGCTACGAATGATTAATTCGCGCTTAGCGACCCGTCGCCGTCATGGGTTCCTAAAAACTCATAGTCAACGAGTTCCTCGCGTTCCTGCAACATCAACTGGACGTCATGGATGAAATTAGCCTCATGCAGATCTGCACCTCGAGCTACACCGAAGATGAGATACGTAGTGCAAAGACGACACTGTACACGTCGCTCGTCTTAGCCGACCGAATGCCGTCCCGCAGGATGGACGAAAAGGGAGAGAGGAGTCTCCAAGACATGTTTCGGGTGCTTAAGGAGACTGACCCTGATGACTTGCCGTCCTTTGTGGCAAAGGAGCTGCGGAAGCTGCCCCCCGTCACTTTTGACCACGTCGACGTCACCAGGCTGCTAAAGTATATTGTTACTCTGAAGGCTAGCCTGGCCGAGATGAAGTTCAAGCTGGATGCGTCTCAAAATACCATCAGTGAGTTGCGTGCCGATATGGTTGACTTACACAATAGTATAGCGGTATGTAGGTTACCTGAGTTCGCATCAAAGGTAAACACTCGTCGAGGTGCAAACAATGCATCGCAGTCCAGTTTCGAGTCAGGGAAATTGGACTCGTCACCGGCCGCTGTCACTGCAAAATCGCGTTCTGCCGATCACGCCTCTACCGCTGTAGGTAGAGCTGACGTCACAAGTGAGCACGTCAACACCTCAACAAGTGCAAAAACTAGTATTTATTTATGGGCCTGTGTCGCCTGAAATAAAAGGTATTGTATTGTATTTTAAAACAAATCATCTTTTAACAGATATGCCGAAAAAGCGAAGGAGCTATCCTTCATCCACCACGACCGTCCCGTGAAGCCGGGACAGGAGCTGGTGCACTGGGTGAACCACGTGGTGAACACTCGCGGCGCCCCGCACCTGCGCTCTCCTGCGCTGGACCTACCCTTCTACAAGAGAAGGTTTCTAGATCTCGCTGCGCTCATCGCGGTCCTACTCTTAGCTGTATACATTTTGTTAAAGCGCGCCTGTGCGTATATTTGTTCTCAATTGTGCTCAACGAAAGGAACATCTGGAAGTAAGAAGAAGAATAATTAAATTTGTTAAGATGTTTGTTCAGTTGTTATTAATTATATTGTGGGTGTGGTTAAATCAAATCAAATATTATGTCAGAGCGTCAGGATTTATTCCATTAGAATCAGGCATCATGTGGGCAGAAGATGGGTTTCGTGCAATGAAAACACACTGGGTGCGATACACGGCGTTTATTAAAATCACAAACTAACACTATAATCACAAATTACAATTTAATCACAATAACTGAGGATAACGAATCGAGTACAGTTTCGCGACGTCTTAACTCCGATGCGATCAGACACTGAATGTCCTCCTCGCCGTGGACTTAAAACATCACGTCTCTGTATAAGCGCGCTTTAGGTGCGGGTAGATCACGTTATGTCGCCAGTGGCGCGCTTGCGATTCGTAGCGACCGTACTAATGACCGTCTCCGACATATATTTATTTCGGATTCAAAAGTTATATCCTTAGGTGTGAGTAACAATAAACTTAGCCTAGTGTTAGTACAGGGGCAGTGCATGCAGGACTGAGCGCCCGTCGCATGCACACTCATCCACTCCTTCAACAGTGGAGAATCCCACCTCTTAGCCATCGCGCCCAGGATGCCGTTCGCAGTGCCACGCACGCATCTGAGTAGCGAAGTGCTTCGCTTACGGATGATTGCATAAAAACCATCAGTGTGCGCCTCAGCAAACATAGTCGACGCGCTGCAAAAACGAGGCAGCCCAAACACCCTAAACGCGTTATTATATTGTCGCAGAGTCCCGTACACTCGCTGCGTATAGTTGACCCATAGACTCCACGTGTAGAAGGATTGATTGATAACACATTGAAACAAGCGTAACACCTAAATTTATAATACCCTAGAAGTCGTCAGAATAAAGTCGTTCAGTGTACAAGAAAACAGATCTATTCTATCGGCTACCGCGTTGAGCGTGCACAGTGCGCGCGTCATAGGTGCCCGTTGAAGCAGATTGGTGCGCGCGGTCTGCACCACCAGCAGCCGCCGCTCACGTAGTCGTCTGGTATGCACAGCCGAATTGACTGTAGTAAAGCAAAATTAGAAAGTTTACCCCTTATTACATGGAATAGGTATGTGGCTAGTGCTAGTTCTCGCTTAATTTCTAATTTATAGTAGCCAACCATTCCCAAAATGAATAAGGTTGGATACAGCAATGGGTATCCCGGATATACTCCATGTAACCTCAAATAAATAAACCTAATATACTTATTATGTATCCGCTCTAGCATCATACTGTATTTGGCTTCAATAGTACTGCAAATAGCCGCGTTGTACTCCAACTGGCTCATTACCAATGCTTCGTACAAGGCTCTTAAAGCAGTCATATTTGTAAACTAGCTGCTGCCCGCGGCTTCGCCCGCGTGAGTGTCGGAAATTACCCCATACATCCCCATGGGTTTTAAGTATAAATATTGAGTTTCGAGTTAATCGGACAGCGCGTTAAAATTCTTCCATACAAACACTGACACCCCCCAATCCCCCTTTAGGGGGTAATTTAGAAAAACAAAAAACTACAAACTTTATAATTTATTTAGATAACTATTCGTGCGAAGTTTCATGTTTATTACCTCAAGGAATAAGATTTTTCATACAAACTTTCATCCCTTATTTTACCCCCTTAGGGGTTGAATTTCGAAAAATCCTGATACACGTATTCTTAATTTTTGGGTTTAAGTATAAATATTGAGTTTCGAGTTAATCGGACAGCGCGTTAAAATTCTTCCATACAAACTTTGACACCCCCCAACCGTAGGATAGGATACTTTTCCGGGATAAAAAGTACCCAGTGTGGTGCCCAGGATACTAAAGAATAATTATACCAAGTTTCATCGCAATCGAACCGGTAGTTTTTGCGTGATACCTGAACAAACAGACAGACAGACAGACAGACAGACAGACAGACAGACAAAAAAAAATTTAATCACATTTTTGGGTTCGGTGTCGGTCTAGTAACACCCCCTGCCATTTATTTTTTTGATATTTTCAATGTACAGAATTTTCACTTCTACAGATTTATTATAAGTATAGATAGATTAATTTGCCTGTCGCAAAACGAAACCTAGGTTACGGTATGCCTTTTTGCAAACCTCTACGATATATTTCCAAAACTGCAAATCAGCGGTGAATCGAATGCCTTTTGACCTCCATGACACGCTGCAGCGGTTTACCTTTTATGAGGTCCTCATGGTGCAGCGGGGCTCGGGCTCGGGTAAACGAAAGCACAGAGCATTTCCCCACGTTGAAATATAGTTTATTTTCCTGACTCCACTTAGTCGATATAAATCCTGCTGCATTATGTCATGATCGGCGTTCTGCTTCACTACATGAGTCAGCTTTAGGTCATCAGCAAAGAGTAGGCAAGTTTACTCTTTGACTACTTTCGGTAAGTCGTCCACCACGAGAATAAAAAGGAACGGCCCAAGATATACTTCCTTGGCTGACGTCCGATCTCGCATAATATATCAGAAAAGCGTCCGCCACAATCAACGTATTGACGTCTGCGGCGCAGAAAATGTCCGAAGAATTTAATAGTATGCGGTGTGAAACCCATGTTGGCTAGTTTCAACGGCAGCAAATCATTATCGACTGTATCCAACGCCTTCCGAAAATCTAGGTAAGCTACATCAACCTGAAGTCCAGCGTCAACAGCTGGCACCAGTTGCGTCATTAGGTGAAGTAAATGTACCCCGCCCATGCCGAAACCCGTGTTGCGCATCAGACAAGTGTGCGCTCACCTGTGTGTATAAACAGCTGTGAATGGCTGCCTCGAAAACTTTAGCAGGAGTGCATAAAACCGCCACAGGCCTGTAGTCACTTGCTTCCTTACCTCCGCGACCTTTCGGCACCGGCACCACTCGGCTAAGCTTCCAACGATCAGGAAATATTGCTGTAGCAATGCAGACATCGAACAAATGTAGTAAAGGTTTAATTAACACTATGCGACTATCCCTAAGGATAAAGGGTGGTGTGCTATCTGGTCCGACTGAACGTTTTGGCGGCAAGCAGGCGAGAACGCGGCGCACCACAGACGCCTCAAGACGACCGAGGTGAGCCAAAGCACCGCTTTGCTCAGCTGTTGTGCTTGCGGTGTCTGCGTCTAACGTAGCCGGCTCGGGGTTATATACTGAGTGAAAGAAACGTGCGAACTCGTGTGCGCATTTTTGGTCTGAAAGGATGTGTACGTCCTTATTAATTTTTTTTGATGTGACGTAACTTTAGAAAGCTTTCGGGTCTGTCGCAAGAGCCATGTATGCGATCCCTTTACCGGTCGTGAGCAAGTGCAGTCTCAGCCTTAACTCTCGCCCGGCACCGGACAAACGCCTCATAATCACAAGGGGATATATACTTACCTTGTACTTTTTACGTAGGCCATATTTAATTGAATATCCCTGATAATATCGGAAGTATGCCTTAATAAACACTGGGTATAATATATATCTCTTATTCTTAGATATTTTATTTTGAAAGGTACACAGGCATCGAAGACTTGAAAGATTTTGTTATAAAAAATATTTAAATCCGGATCGTGTAAACTGTAAATATCACTCCAGTCAATTAAGGTTAAAATATAATAATTTAATTGATTAAAGTTTGCTTTACTGACGTTCCATTGCCTAGATAATATGACTGCACAGTCAGAATCTCTTAACCAGATATATATATATATAACTACCATATCCAGATACGGTAGACGCATGTCTACCATAGCGGGTAGCGGTAGTGGGGGCGCGACGGCGTCCCCGGTGACCGCGAGCGGCGGGTGGTACGCGTCCATGGGTTGCAGCCCGTCCTCCCCCGCGCACACCGAAACGCCGGTACGCTCAACACGAGATTCAACTGCAACTAGGGACATACATAATTTTTACATGAAAACAGAATATTAAAATCTCCTAATCGAAATCGATTGACGCTAAGCTTGAATTCAGAATCTTAGATAATATTTATGTTTTGGAACTAGAAACTCAATGTTGACGTGACAAAGTTCAAATTCAAATGTAACCAAATTTTAGGACCTCAATTTGTATCTCACGACGCGAAGTCTGCGTGGAAAACTACGTTAGACAAGAAAAAAAAAAAGCTATATCGTGAAAACGTACTGCACCCTAATTGCGTAATACACGATCAATCACAATCTGAATCGTTTTGAAACAGATTGCTAATCCATTGCGTCATAAAAAAATAAAGACATTGAGAAATTTACGGGTATTCTGGTATCTAAGAAATATTATGAAAAAGCAAGTACATGCGCATAACAACCCAACCATTTTCACCACATACACCTCCACACATCCCACCCACACAACACACTTCACACACACCCCACACTTTACACACACTCACACCCAAAAGCACCTAAACCTGTTGTAATCAAACCATCTTTATATGAATTATTCATTTTGGTTAGTTAACTTTTTATTACATTTAACTTAAGTTTATAATTATTACTTTTTCTTTTATTTTAATTTTACTTATTCTTTTATTTCATTAACATACATATATTTTACATTTTTAAATATGATATAAAAATTACGAAAACATTTAAAAATATAAAAATATTTTACTTTATTATTATCATTTATTTATTTTCAAATTAACAATTTTAACTTAATTAAAATACGGAAATGTTTGCCTTACTTGGGAAGAGACTGGACCCCTGGACGACACGGAATCCCAGTGTGGGGTCCAGGGAATTTGTAAAAAAAAAATCTAACGCCTAAGGCCCATATGTAATGTTACTAGTTAATAAATAAACTTTTTATTATTATTACGTCTCTTGACATTTCTCGGGATCCTGGGGTCCCGGACCTTTAGAAGGCATACGAGGGGCCGAAGCCAACTTGCAGAGGCCCGTTAGACGTTTTTATTGAAATGAGGTACCGAACCGACGATTATCCCTGTTCGCACTATGCAAGTGCAGCCAAGGACAACTCCCGGTTGGTGTAGGACTATTGCAGGATGTGGAAACAAAGATATTGGTTTATGGGTTTGGGTGGCTAAGTTAACTGGTTATCTTGAACTATGAAAAGCCTATGGCCCCTGCCTGACCAATGTTTTATAGAAGATAGACAAATAAAATGGCAAGGGGTGACTTACGCACTCAATACTGAGCCCCCGAAAACGGTCGCTAGCACAAAGTGTTGTAGCGACAAGGGGGGCTAGAGGTGCTTATGAGGAGTGGAGAGGTATACCATGGCTACCAGGATAATCCCGGAAGTACGGTCAATATCCCTACCAGTATCTTACTGGAATACTTCCTTCCTCCGAGCACGTTTACTCTTGCGAATCTCCACTCAAGCCGGCCAAAAAAGGTAAGAAAGAGGTGGGAGCTCTTTGGTTGGTCAGTGTTCACTCCAGCCGGCCAATAAAGGCAAGCCAGAGGTGAGGAACAAGACTTCTCCCGGGAGATAGGGTCCGTGGGGTCGCTACTGCCCAACAGCTAGCCACATGCTGCCCTGCGAGTTTCTCTATCTCTCTTAGTCTGGCTCCTCATCCTAGACCTGTTCCGGCAAAGTAAACTCTACCGGCACAGACCCAGAGTGGATTATTATTATAAGTTCGAAAAAAAACTGCTCTACAACCTAAATAACGCAATCAATGTTGTTTAACCGTCAAAATGAAACAGATTAGTATTAATCGTTTACAAAAATGTGTTACGCAATTAGATAGTTGCTCTCAAAACGGTGAAGAAAAACAGCGTGAGGCAACATGAGGCATGTCCAAAAACCCAAAATTCGAAAATATGAGACATCCACCAACCCGCAACAGGAGCGCGTGATTAAGGCTACTCCACATTAAAATCCATTGTGAATTTAAGAAGAACTAAGCGGTCACGCAGACAGATAGGTATATGTTTTTGTGTCTGGTTGTGTGAGCGCTTAGTTCTACGCGACTTTATTTTATTGTTAGGTAGGTATTACATAAATACAGATTACACACGTTCTCATCATAAGATATTCATTGTGGTTAAAAATCACCTTTCGTGGGAAAATCTGAGCCAATAATTATGTATTATTTAACTTAGCGGTTACTTACAAATTATATCTATTATTTTCTCTATTGAAACAATTGAATAAATAAAAAAACAATTACCCAATTCACACATTATATACATGACAATGACGACCGGGTTGGTCGTCCGGCAAAACGGACGAAAAATAATAGCGATGGTTAACATTTTTCATTCGCAATAAAATTAAATGTGGATTAGAATTTAGTTTTGATATTAATTTTGATTTAAATTTAGTTTTGATTTGACTATAATTTTTATTTAATTTTGGTATTAAATGATTTATTTTCTGTAAGTAGGTTTCTACAAACATTTTTACACGTCCATCATATTGATTTTGAATTCGATTTTAATTGAATATTTTAGTGTTCAATACATTGAACACATAAAATAAGTATGAAAAATAAATAAACGAAATAATGATAGTAAATAGTAAATACCTTTTATGCAAAAAAAAAAGGACAAGACACAACTACTACAAGATTTTTTATAAACTTTATAAAAAATTATATTATTATTTTTATTTACATAAATCTTAGAAATAAGTTTTTTTGAATACTTTTTTATTGTGTGGTTGGTTCCAGTTCGAAAGATGGGACTTAATGGTTTGGAGGAGATAAGTGCAATGGCGCTCCGTGCGAAACAGGGGCTGGTTGCCTGAAGTTTATATATAAATAAAAACGTACTAAAATATTTTTGTAAGATATTAAACTATTCCACCTAACAATAAATTCGAGAGGTCGTAGGTTGAGCATCTCTGACAAGACTTTTTAACTTGTATTTAATGAACAAGAACTTAATATTTAGTTTAATTGTTTTGTGCAGATCATAGAGAAGATGAAGTCATTTTGGGTGCTGTTCAGCATAATGCTGGCATTCTCTGAGGCCTCCAAGATCTTGGTGGTGTTCCCCGTGGCTACGAGGAGTCAAGGAATCCTTGGGGATGGAGTTGTCAGGCATCTGCTGAATGCTGGACATGAGGTCAGTACCTGGTTTGAGTTAAATAATTTATGAACCTGTGGTGGTAGAGGTCCAAAGGTGAGGTAGGAGGTCGTGGCTAAGTAATAACAGACCCACGGGTCGATCCATCAGGTTAAGCTACGCTTGCCGGGGTTGATCCGTGGATGGGTGGCCATCTTTACAAACCGAGACTCCTCCGTGTCTCGGAAAGCACTTTAAGCTGTTGGTCCCAGCTGTCATTCGTGGATCGTTGACAGTTGTTACGGGTCATCAGCAGCCCGAAAGTCTGAAAACCAGTCTTACGAAGGGGTTACTGCGTTCTGCAGGTCAGATAGGCAGTCGCTCCATGCAAAATACTGGTATTCAGCTGCATCCGGTTAGACTGGACCTAGAATTGACCCCAACATAGTTCGGAAAAAGGCTAGGCAGATTGATTGGTGTTAAAGGTACAAACAGCATAGATTTGTTATAAATAACACCACCAATTTGGCATTAATTTGAGATTAAAATGAGTTTAATTCAGACGGCTGTGCATTAAAATCGACGAAAAGATTAAAATATTAAAAAAACCTTCAATCGTGATAATTCATTTATCATTTTACAAATGGTATGGTCTGCTTATTAAATCGTCAATGTAGCTAAAATATCCGATGAAATTAAAGCCAATCTTATGGTGTGTAGTCTCATTTAAAGAATTTCATGTAAAGACATTATATCAACTGTTGATATAATGTCTTTACATATAACGTTATTGGATATAACGTTTATTTAATCGAAAATCATTGGGATGTCGTTTTAAATACTAAAAATATATTGATACCATCATTGTGGTTAACACCCCGATTTTTAAGAACTAGCTGTACCCGCGGCTCCACCCGCGTGGAAGTCGGTGTGTCAGTAAGCGACTAATTCACCCCTAATTTCTCTCCCTTTCCCCTGGAGGCGGAACTTGAAGTCTAGTTTACAGATGCACACGCTAGAGGACTGCAGTCAAAACAATACCACTAAATAAAACTACACTCATCAAAAATGACATAGACGATAGAAAACGACATAGAGTAGTAGGGGTTTATCGGACGATACAGTAGGTACCTACCACTTTTGTATTTTAACGTCCTTTACTGTACCTATCCAAGTTTATGGCAAAATATCATCCAAATCGGTCCTCCAGTCAAATCAGTCTAAGCATGAAAAGGTAAGAAATATACACATAGAAATCCACACTTCCTAACAAACTTTCGAATTTAGGTTAACGTCTGTCGTGCGAATCCGCTGAGCGGTGAACCGTTCTTCGCATTGCGTGAACGTCTCCGACGCACGGGATAAAGAATTTCGATCACGGTCGCGGCTACGTCTAGAATCACGATAGTCGCTAGTTTCGAGCGATCTCAAAGATTGCGTACGATGTCTTTGGGATTCCCTTGATCCAACCGCCTAACGAGAGCCTCAAAAGATGTTCCACATGTCAACAACCTCGTGTGCTAAGTCTAGATAATTAATTTGTTTCTGTTTCTCAGCTTCCACGAGGTTCTCGTCATGTGGAATGGTAACATCGACTATCATTGCGCGGCGCGCTAATCGATCTATCACCACTATATCAGGCTTATTGGCTACAATAGTCCTGTCAGGGATGATAGACCGATCACAGTACAATGTAACATGGTCATTTTCGAGAACTGGGTCGGGCACATACTTGTAGTACGGTACCTCAGAGTCCACAAGTTTATATTTCAAAGCAAGTTGCTGGTGAATAATCTTGACCACTTGGTTATGTCTGTGCAAGTACTCGCCATGAATAAATATTAAACAAATAAGCAATATTAAATACAATTAAATAAATAATAAATAGACTTGCTACAATATTAATAGAATAAGTAAATTAATGGAAATATAAAATACTTAATAGGATAATAATATAAAATGATTCAAACTCTCTCTATTCATTAAAAAATTTGGGTCCATGATTATTTTTTATTTTTACCACTTATAAGTGTTCATTATGGATTGGTATTATAAACGATTTGAGATTTAAAAATAAAGTGTCACAAAAAATCATGATTGATGTGGACCTTGTACGTATATTATATCTTTCAGGTGACCTATATCACGCCATTTACCTACAAGAATCCTCCTTCAAACCTACGCTCAATCGATGTCAGCAGTAACTTCGACCTGATGAGTAAGTTTACAAACTTCCAAGCTTAATCACGTAGGTCACAATAATTATCGCTCCTATTCTATAAAAGTGACGCTTGGTAGCCAGCTCTGACTCGGATCGGTCTCTGGGAAATTATTTCAACACGATTTGAGCTACCTCAAGATAAGAAAGAGCATAAGCAAAAATACTTTTTTTTTACTTTTTGAGGACTTTTGGAGCAATCACCCGTTTGGATTGAGTAGTCTGCAGCTAGTGCGGCTACATTTTTCGTAACTTTTTAACCGACTTCCAAAAAGAAGGAGGTTCTGTGTTCGTAGCGTATGCATGCTTTTTAATTATCTATTTATATCCGTCGATATTTAAGTCAATTGTGCACCGATTTTGAAAATTCTATATAAATATTAACTTTGCTTGGGTACTTTTTAGGAAAACTTCAATAATACGTATTTTTCTCACTACGTGGATGATGTTCTAATAAGTTCCTGTCACTATTATTTACATAGCAGGTCGTGATATTCGAATTTGTGTGGGGTAGGTATCACAACTAAAAACACTACAAAATTGCGGAAGCTGGTAGCAAAAAACGAAAATTCTAAACCAGACACCGACTTCCGAAATTAACATTATTTTTCACTTTGTAGTGTTTTTTTTGGAAGTCGGTTGGATTTTTTTGTGTAAATATAATTAAAAAAACCTTTTTTATTATTTCAGAGGATTTCATGAGCGTAAAGAGTATTATGGACAAGAAATACAATAACATGAGCTGCAAGTACTTGACCTTCCTGCTGACTGAGATTACAAAGAAAACGATTTCCAATGATGCCGTTCAGAGGCTTTTGAACGATCCTAAAGAACAGTTCGATGTGGTGATCGCTGCGTGGGTATTCAGCGATGTGCCAGCTGGGTAAGTTGTTAAATGTAACCTGTATAATAAAGATACGCAATTATATCAAGTTCTTCTATAATACTCCGTAGTTAATATGGGACATAGAGTTTTGGCAAAAGTTCGGCTTTGCAGAGCATCCCGTGAGTCGTCTCTCTCACTCCTAACTGCGTGACCGTCTCGATAGCTGTAGTTGTCATTCTTTGAAAGGCGTTCGCCAATCGGATTCTGGTAATTAGCAGATACTTTCTGATTTCCAACTCAGCACCCTAATTGAGTTATACACTTTCAATTACAATCTGAGAGTTGTGACTCTTCTACCATTACTTCATAGGTTTGAAAAATTCGTCTTTATGTGTCTACGCAATTAGCCGGAAGGCTTAATAATATAGGTTAATTTCAGATTTGCCGCAGTGTTCGACAGTCCGTTAATTTGGCTGTCAACAGTAGAAGTTCACTGGATGATTCTGGAATTGATTGACGAGCCGTCGAATCCCGCGTATTCTGTAGACATCATGTCTGCATATACGCCGCCATTAAATTTCATCCAGCGAGTAACTGAACTTTGGATTCAAGTGAAAATCACGATCTTGAAGTTCTTGTAAGTATGAAAACTCACGTTCACGAACTCACGAACTTGAGCCGAGTAAAATATTGGCTAGTCCGAGCTAGTAGCGGATGACTGCCTAAGATGCACTGTATTTGTTAATGTAATCATGACATTCTGGTAAGATTATTTCAACGACCATTAGCTTTATAATATTAAACAACGTTGGTAAGGTTGTTACTGATTTAGGAGTGCGAAAAAGTCTCACAAAATCCCTACAGTCTACAGGGACACATGAGATAGTGAATGTTAATGCAATGTTTTCAAAATTCCAGCTGGCTGGACCGTTATCAAGAAAGTGCGTACGAATCACTAATCGTCCCGATTATCGCAAAACGTGGAAGAAAACCACCAACTTTCAATGAAGTCCGGTATAATGCATCCATGATATTGTCCAACGCATACGTTTCTACATGCGGAGCTACATCTCATCCTCAGAGCCATAAGTATATCGGAGGTTATCATATTGATGATACTGTGAAGCCTCTGCCTCAGGTAAGGATTATAAACCTTGTCATTTAGTTGATGAAATAAGGTTCTTTAGCGCCCTAAACATTTTTAAATTTAAATTAAATGAAACTTTTTTTTAGACTAAGGTCCATAATTTTGTTAGTATTTCGGTGTTAGTAACAATGGTGCTTAAATAAATAGGTTAGTATTGTTAGTTTCTACAAATTATTTATTTACGTAGACCTATGACTGTCCCCACCCAGTGTCCCTGAAAGGGACAGTCCGGTCTGGCAGCGATCATTTTTAGAATGCTGTTGTCACTACCACGCAGGCGATGTAATAAAGAGGCCGCTTTCTTTCGCATGATGGCATGAAAACCATCTGTGCGAGCCTCCGCGAACATTCCCGAAGTGCTACAAGGCTATGGCCAGTCCCAACAGAATCCTAAAAGCATTATTAAACTGAACACGCAGGATGTTGTAGGCTCGGCGCGTATATGACACCCACAGGCCACTCGTGTAAAAAGATTGACAGAAGGCAAAAGCGGGCAGTTGAACGAGCAGGACAAACAAT
Organism: Eupsilia transversa; assembly: GCA_914767815.1. Taxonomy (NCBI): domain Eukaryota; kingdom Metazoa; phylum Arthropoda; class Insecta; order Lepidoptera; family Noctuidae; genus Eupsilia; species Eupsilia transversa. The sequence goes on along the minus strand of OU611893.1, from coordinate 4,114,294 downwards.
CTGCTCTAATAGGCAATGATTATTAAGAATCTAGACCGACACAAAAAATAGTAATAATAATTTATTGATGTCATATTTTATTAAACCATAATAATTTTACAATTATGTCGAAATATTGGTTACCTGAGTAATGATAACGATAATGATTTTAAAGGACTTGAAGAAACTTATGGACAGCGCAAAGGATGGAGTGATTTACTTCAGCATGGGTTCAAACATAAGGAGTAAAGACTTACCCGACGAAGTCAAGGTCAACCTTCTAAAGATGTTTGGAAGCCTGAAGCAGACTGTGTTGTGGAAATTTGAGGAGGTTTTGCCTAACCTGCCTAAAAATGTTCACATCTTGGAGTGGGCACCACAGCAAGCCATTCTTTGTAAGTTCCTGTTTGAAACGTAAATGTTCCTTTACCTTCGTCATCATTATAATTATTTTTTTCAAGCTTGGAAGGCTTACATATCGGGTTAAGCTAAATGACGCTGAATTGTTATACTTTAACGGAATGACCGTTCTGTGACCGAAACTACTAGTAGGTACTTACTTAGGTGTTCTTTTTTTCGAGTCAATGATAAATAAATGAACAATGGTAAATATATAGCATTTTTTTACTGAGTTTTGCCATTACGAAATTTCAGTAGTAGACTTTGACAGTCTAGATTTGTATCCGGCAATTATCTCAATTTCATGGGACTTACTATTACAAACAAAATGTGAAAGTAATAATTATAATGCACCTTTCCTACTCCTTCATGGATTGCCTTATCTTATTAATAATGTCTTCTTTGTTTTTCAGCTCACCCCAACCTTGCCGTCTTCATAACCCACGGCGGTCTTCTGTCAACGACGGAGGCGGTTCACTTTGGGGTACCAATCATCGGTATTCCGGTCTTCTTTGATCAGTTCATTAATGTAGACAAAGCGGTTAGCAGAGGATTTGCGCAAAGAGTAGACCTTTCTTACACAATGGCTGATGAGCTAAAGACAAAAATTGTAGAAGTTGTTAGCAACAAAAGGTGTGTATGAAGTAAAAACTCTAGGCAAAAGATGAACGGATATAGAAGTCCTTGGTATAGTTATTAGAGAGTGCCTCCTGTGTGAGTTACTTGAGAATTGTTAGAGAGTGCAAACGGCTCCAACTGCCAATTTCTACGACAATGCTTGGGCTCAGAATACCTACCTACGATACCCACATTCATTTTACTAAGAGAGCCTATATTGCAGAAAATCAAAATCAAAATAAAAAGTCATTTATTGAAACTAGGCTGAGAATTAGCGATTTTCGAACGTCAAAATTAAGAAACAGACAAGACAGTCCCCCAAAACGCCCGCCATTCCCCACTTCCTAGTGCTTTAGCTGGGAAGAAGAAGTGGCGCAACAAACTTCCCAGCAGCACAGCTGTCTGATCAGTTAGAAAAAATTGAATGTATACAATAGTATGCAAAATAATTAACAATACGCAACACAAAAAATACATTTAATTAATAGCCATATGTCAGCTAGCACACGCTAATAAAAAACATCGAGAACTTTAATACTCAAGCAGAAATAAAAACTAAAAAGTAAACAGACCTTAATATCTAGATAAAAGCCGCAAGCAGGTTTTTACTATATTTAATTCATGTACAAATTATGTTAGCCCCGCGAAGCAGGGCCTCATCTACGCATTGGTACAGCTAATATAATTATGACAGTACGGGATGCAGAGCGCAGCGAGCGAAGCGCGATCGAGAATTGGGGCACCTCGATTCGGATTGGTTAGATTCGAAGATGATGACGGGGCTAGTGAGCGAGCAAAGCAAGCGAACGAAGCTTCGATCATCTGCTAGTTATTTAATCGAAATTTAGCAGTTGCTAAAACAAATCATCTTTTTAACAGGTATGCCGAAAAAGCGAAGGAGCTATCCTTCATCCACCACGACCGTCCCGTGAAGCCGGGACAGGAGCTCGTGCACTGGGTGAACCACGTGGTGAACACTCGCGGCGCCCCGCACCTGCGCTCTCCTGCACTGGACCTACCCGTCTACAAGAAAAGGTTCCTAGATCTCGCTGCGCTCATCGCGGTCCTACTCTTAGCTGTATACATTTTGATAAAGCGCGCCAGCGCCTATATTTGTTCTCAATTGTGCTCAACGAAAGGAAAATCAGGAAGTAAGAAGAAGAATAATTAAATTAGTTAAGATTTTTGTTGTTATTGAAATATAAATTGTGGTTGTGGTTAAATGAATTATTATAAATATTTCCTTTAAAGCGTTTGAATTCATTTCGCTGCTTTTGCGATTAGAAAAAAATAATCGAGAAAAGTAAACTACAATTTTAGCCAAATCTATATTTTTTATAATTCCAATTTGCAACAGCACCACATAGTAACAATATATGTACCTACATACATGACATGATGGCTGCTAAGTGCCTCAATCAGTGCATTCATATAAAATTGAAAAGGGCAGGGGAGGTCAGGCAATTGATATGGCTCCGACAGCACACCTGCCCACCGAAATCGGATGACCTTGTTTCCATACCAATGCTTGAAGATACTTATAATCTTGATACGCAAACTTATAGCTTCAATTTTCTTCCATAATACATATATCGTAGGACACAAGATCAAAGACCTTAGACAGATCGAGGAAGCAAGCGAAAATAGGTGTTTTTCTTTTTGTAATAAGAAGGCAAAGATTTCTTGCAGATTCGAATGTGTATCAATGATTTAAATCTGAACACGTCACCATCAGGTGAGGGAAAAATGTAAGTCATCGTGAATTTAAAAAACGTAGGTATTTGCAAGTGCACGATGACTTGCATTTTTAAAATTTCACAGAAAAAATAAAAACTCAACAGTTTCGGGAATAGGATCTAAGCTACAGAAAATAGGTTTCCAAAATGAGAAAATTTAGGAGCAGTCATCTTAATCTGTGAAATTAGGTGAAGATAACTTGAAGTGTCAATAGTGTCAATCCCTCGCACCGTGGAATGGCAGCTCACTTCAAGCGCACTTTACCTAAGCTTCACGGTGAGATTTTTACAGATTAGTCCGACTGCTCCTAAGGTGGTCCCTGTCTCAAATATTTTTTATCTTTCGGTATAACTACCGAAAGATACACGTGAGATAACTCTCACGTGTAATCAAACGATAACAATACTATATAACAGACATTACTACGATATCCATTCGCTTAATACAGTTCGTTTCTTGTCGATCGAAAGGCCTATTTTTAATATTGTGTCGTTATGAGAAATATTTGAAAAGTGGTGTTCGAAGAAGACAATTTCTTTAAGTGGCATATAGATAGATATATAGAGTGAGTATATATTTTATTTTAAAACTGTGGTTAGATTATTGATAGTCTTTTATACATTACAATCGTAGTTAGTTACAATCCGATATTATTGTCTTGTCTTCAGTTAAGGTCCTAAAAATATTATGGAGATGGTGAGATTCCTGTGAAGTCGCAAATCTTATTAACAAAGCAGAAATTATCTTGAAAAATTTATGGTAAAATTATAAATAAATCCATATCTAAATTGGTTTAAATTATTAATTGATTAGATACTATAATTATGGAATATATTGGGTAACACGCTATCCTGAGTTTTGCGACCGCTGAAGTAACTTTGTTTTTCACAGTATTATAATAGTTTTTGTGTTAAATTATAAAAAAATAATATTGAATTTAGATTTTCTTAGATTGTTAAAACAACAAATGTGATTGAAAAAATAGATTTATTCTTATACGTGAACCAGTATCATTCATCTTCATTGACATGAGCAAAGTTACTGGCTTTGTCGACCACTAATTACCTATTCAAACAATGTCTATTCAAAACGAGCTACGGAATCAAAGGAATACATAAATAAAGGATAGAAATAAGTTCAATAAATGAAAACTTACTACACCATTTCTTTCTTAACAAAGCAGAAAATCACGCCTGTTTTACCTGAAGGGTTAGGCAGAGGTGTACCTATAGTAAGCCAGTTATGTTTAAGTCCCATGTAATAGGGGGTGAGCCTATTGACATCAACCGGGCACAAATCCAGACTCCGGGCTGCTACTGAGAAATTCCAGGTGGAAAAACACAACCATTTCGTTCTTAATACAGTCAAACCAAATCAGGAGTACCTTCTTTTTGAGAATTCCCCACTTCTTCACTTCCACTTCACTATTGCTCATCTTCGATAAATGCTTATGGAACTGTTAGAATGAGTTACGAAAACATAAGTATTAATTTAATTAATTTGTACAGAAAATTGAGAAGATGAAGATGTTTTGGTTGCTGATCAGTCTTATACTGGCATGTTCTGAGGCTGCTAAGATCTTGGTGGTGTTCCCCTTGCCTGCGAAGAGTCACGGAAACCTTGGTGATGGATATGTTAGACATCTGTTGAATGCCGGTCATGAGGTCAGTGTTGCTTAAGGTTCATATACGATAAACAGCATAAAAGTATCCTTGGAAGGATTTGGGGGAGGCCTTTGCTCAGCAGTGGGGCAGAGTAGGCAAGCTTAAAAACTATTAATAGTTACTTGTGTTATATATTATACAGGCTGTAAAAAGCCAGTACACGAAGCCGTCGTGTACGCATTCTGTACATCAAACTAAGTAACATTGTGGAAAAATAATTTCTGGGAAACAACTTATATTTTTGGTATCAAAATTCGCTGTTTGCGGTAGTGCGCAAGGCACACAAAACATTGTCCTTATGGGTGCATGCAAAGGTACAGGGATCGTAGGAGTATTTAAAGTTCAGTTATACCAAAACATATTCTCGTAAAAAAAACGTCAAAAAAAGTTGGATGTGTGGCCTTCAATATGCACCAGAACAAAAATAACAGGAAGAACAAGTGATTCAAATGAAGCATTGTAATGCATATGAAATACATTCTAAAAAGTATACATTTCACTGTATAACAGTAGGTTGAATGTAGCAAAATGACCGAGCCACATCTTTTGACTAAGGTGAAGAGCTTGTGAAGTTAGAGCTTGTACAATTAGGTACGTGTAGATTTAGAAACTTTGGCTCTACATGAGATCTGATAACTTTTTGACAGTGCGAGCCGCATTGTCTCCTCTTGGCAACATTTTACATGCAAATGTTTTAGGTGGGATCTCTTATTCCAGGTGACGTACATAACGCCATTTACATACAAAAATCCTCCTGCCAAGCTTCGCACAATTGATGTCAGCAGTAACTTCGATCTGTTGCCTGGTAAGATTTGTCAACTTTTACGGATATGTTTATTTATTTTTAGCATGTGTTGGCCCGTTACGGGGCAAAGGCCTGCCTTTCTCCTTCCAATCCTCAAGTTTGTCCCGCCATATTCACCTGGTTTGCCGGGAGCCATTTTGTGATTGATTTAGCCTATCCCTTCGACATGCGGCAGACGTGTCCATGTTCAACCCACTCCGTAAAACTAAGGCAGGTCTACCGCATATGGAGTAGATAGTCCTAATCACTAATACTTTGCTATCTGGGTAAACTTTTCAACATGACATGAGCTATTCTGCATCAAGAGGAGAAGAAACAGGACGAGCACATTCTTGTAGACATTTTCATGACGCATCATTAAAGTCTCCTCGCACAATATCAATTTGCATTGAATACACTATTTGTTTTTTTTTTGCTTTCAATGCATGTTATAATAATCCTTTTTCATTATTTCAGAGGCACTCATAAACCTGAAAGGTATTATGGACAATAAAGCTGACGATATGAGCCCTGCTTTCATGACTTTCTTGATGGTGGCTACTGCGACGAAGACGGTAGAGAATAACGACGTTCAAAAGCTATTGAATGATCCCAAGGAACAGTTTGATGCGGTCATCGTTGAGTGGATGTTTAGCGATGTAACTGCTGGGTAAGTTATTCAATTGAACATCGTAAAGTTACGGCTACTCATATCCATTGCACTGTTCCCTATTGACAGAATACTGAATAGTTAATTGATTCAGGCGTGACTTGGCAGAAATCTATTATAAAATACAATAGTCGTAGATATATTTAGTAACCTATTCCGCTTAACTATTCTTAAAGAGTCTTAAAAAACCCTGTAAGAAACAGCGCCAGCGTTGACTCAGCGGCCAGCGCTCGGCGTGTTAACACGTGGGGTACGGGCTCGCGACATGTCAATCTTCATCCTGAAGATGCCTCGTTGAGAGGTGAAACACGTGTCGATTTCTTACAGGGTTTTTTAAGACTCTTTGAGAATAGTGAAACGGAATAAGTTACTAAATATATCTACGTCTATTGCATTTTAGAATACTGAATACTGCTGTATTTTCGACATAACGGAGGCTTATGCTAAGCAATTTGAGGTATTATAGACTCTTAATTAGCTGGGTTACTGGCAATCCCTCTAGTCGATCTTCTAACTGGTGCCTAATCATTTCCTTTAATTTCAGATTTGCTCCAGTGTTCAACTGTCCACTTATTTGGTCGTCATCTGTGGATCCTCACTGGCTGATTATACAATTGATCGACGAACCGTTGAATCCCGCGTATTCAGTAGACTCCATGTCTCCACACTTTGCACCATTAAACTTTTTACAGCGAGTGAATGAGCTGTGGACTCAATTAAAAGTTCAGTTCCTAAGATACACGTAAGTTTGGCATTGAGCAATGTTGCTGTTTGGCAACGAAATCGAGAAAAAATATCACAACCAGCATGAGTACTAAGTTCTCTAAGGGAACTGTTTAAAGATATTAACATCATGACGGTACCTTGTCAATATATCTATGAAAACATCATGTATGTAAGAAAAAATTTACATCTTTTTAGTAAAAGAGGTGATAGACATAATTATAGTACAAGAAATAGGGACCTATTAGTTCAACCAGGTTTCAGACTGGCTAAAGTAGACTCATCTTTCATGGGGTACTGTTTAAAATGTTATAATAAAATTCCTCCCCACATACTTCAACTGAATGAGACGAGATTCAAAACATGTATAAAACGCACACTATGCAGGCAGGCATATTATAAGTTAGGGGATTATATCACTGATAAAAATGCTTGGGCCAATGCTGGTCCTGCTCCACAACCACAACTAATTGATTAACATTCGAAAAGTCTGTTGGAGCTGCTGAAGATTGTAAGAACATCTTTGCATTGTATAGACTCAATTTCTTTTGCATTATATAATTGCATAGCACATATGTGAGTACTATGTACTATAGAGCTACCATTTACCGGGTAATATTATGTCTTTCATTGACTTGAATGTGCCCTGGCGGCTGTGAGTATGTCATGCTCACTCAGATGTCTCGCTGATGGTGGCGTGTGTGTTGGATCATTTAGCTCCCTTCAAAATGGTTGAGCTGAATGGTGCTAATCCATGCGTCATGTTCGTGAACGGGCGCCGTCAGTTGGGGCTGGTCATCTCTTAGCTGCCATGGCTTATTTGTAATTTTTGAATTGTTTTTATTTTTATGTACGGACGCTTTTTTTTATGCACGTCTTTCTACATTGTTCTCACATGTATAAGTAATTTCAACATGAATGATGTAACCAATTTTTGTAACAATTTATTTGATTTAAAAGAGTGTCCGTGGAGTTTCTTGCCCGTTCTTCTCCATAGGTACCTACTACGCTTTGGAATGGGCATCTAGCTTCATATTTTCTGACTGACTGACTCCTTGACAATTCAAAAGTGCCTGTAATTGGTTTAATTGAAATAAATGCTTTGAGTTTGAGTTTGAGTACCTAAAATGCACCGTGTCGCTACTCGTGAAGCCTATTGCACTCCAGATATAATACTAGAAATTTGTAATCTTCTCAACAAAATTGTAAAAACGATGATAATAATGTTTCGGAAATTTCAGGTGGCTGGATGGTGTTGAAGAAAAAGCGTACACATCACTCTTTGCCCCTATTGTTGCAAAACGTGGAAGAAAACTACCAACTTTCGATGAAGCCCGATATAACGCATCCTTGGTACTCTCCAACGCATACGTATCTACGAGTGGGGGTGCATCTCTGCCACAAAGCCACAAGTTTATCGGAGGTTACCATATCGACGAAACTGTGAAGCCTCTACCAGAAGTAAGGATGATAGTAATACTTAACATATAGGTTTTTGGGTATTTAATGTCCTTGCAGCGCACATCAACGTGTCTTCGAGCGGGCTGAATAATCTGTTATTGGGTCTGTGGCAAAAAAAGTCAGTGAAGTTGCTTCAATTAAGTTAATTTAATTGGAGCAAATTCACAGACCTTTTTTTTCTTTTCTCATAATTTAATATATATCGGAAACTAATCGCATCTATGAAGTTTTGCAAGTTAATTTAATTGGACCCTGTATACAGAAAGAAATATTATATGATTATAAAGGAAAATAATAATACAACGTTTTTTGAACCACTACAATTTAAAACAATATGTATCACGTACGTGAGAAATATCCTAAACACAATGACAATGGTTTTACAGAATTTGAAGAAGCTTATGGACAGTGCAAAGGATGGAGTGATTTACTTCAGCATGGGCTCAAACTTGAGGAGTAAAGACTTACCCGACGAGGTCAAGGTCAGCCTTCTGGAGATGTTTGGAAGCCTGAAGCAGACTGTGTTGTGGAAATTTGAGGAGGTATTGCCTAACCTTCCTAAAAATGTTCACATCCTGGACTGGGCACCTCAACAAGAAATTCTTTGTAAGTTTGTTTGTGTGTTTCTGTTTACTTGTGATTTTCCTTCACTGCAATGCGTCCAGTCTTTGTTAGCTAGGATATTAAGGTTAATTTTATTATTATTGGCCTTTTATTACAATTTCAGATACATTTTTTGTCTATATTTGTAACTCCTAAGTTCTGCTTCGCTTCAATAGAGAATAGGTGATTTTGAGTACTTTACTTATTGCTTGCTTATGGACTGCCTTGTTGGTCTATTGTTTCCCAGAGTGACTGCAGGGTGTAGGATGCTGGCTTTGATACCAGGCTCAGGCATTGATTTTTTTTATCCGAATAGTCTCCGATCATTTACAATTACAAATGGGCTCGCCTTTATACTATAGAACACATAACATAACTGGCTAAAAGTGTCAATTCAATTGGAAAAATCCTGAAGAAACTGGCATGCCATGTGATTTTTGTTAATCTAATAATTGCTTTCAGCTCATCCTAATCTTGCCGTCTTCATTACGCATGGTGGTCTTCTGTCAACGACTGAGGCTATCCACTTTGGAGTGCCAATCATCGGTATTCCAGTCTTTGGTGATCAGTTCACGAATGTTGAAAAAGCCGTTAATAGAGGTTTTGCGCTAAAAGTCAACCTTGCTTACACAATGGCTGATGAGCTCAAGAAAAAGATAGTAGAAGTCACTAGTAACAAAAGGTGTGTATGCAGTAGGGCCTTTAAAAACACTCAACAAGATGAAGGGTATCCTGACACAAGTTTGAGGAAGGAGGTCTAAACTCAGCAGCGCACAAATGTCAAGGTTGCCAATGATGATGGCTCAACAAGATTGCAAATACAAAACGCCGAGTTTGAAGAGTCACTTTTACTCTTCAAAATCTAGTTATTCACATAAATTGTGGAAAAAGTAATTAAACATGATTGGTTTCAGCAAAATTTGATTCTAATTAATTGATGTCTGGTGTCATCAGAACATCAATGAAAGCTAATGATTCATTAGAGAAAGATGAAGATGATTTAACGAATTCGTTATTAACTTCCCTTGTTATGAAGACGAACTAAAGAGGCCATTTACATAAACGAATATTTGCAATTAATTTCAACAGGTATGCCGAAAAAGCGAAGGAGCTTTCTTTCATCCACCACGACCGTCCCGTGAAGCCGGGACAGGAGCTGGTGCACTGGGTGAACCACGTGGTGAATACTCGCGGCGCCCCGCACCTGCGCTCTCCTGCGCTGGATCTACCCTTTTACAAGAAAAGGTTCCTAGATCTCGCTGCGCTCATCGCGGTCCTACTCTTAGCTGTATACATTCTGTTGAAGCGCGCTTGCGCGTATATTTGTTCTCAATTGTACTCAACGAAAGGAAAATCGGGAAGTAAGAAGAAGAATAATTAAATTTGTTAAGAATACATTTATAAGGAAAAAACTGGTAGTAAAAAGAATTGAATAAAAAAAGAATTGAAATTATACTTATTGTTCCACAAATCTAATCTGGTGACCGCTTTTACTAGACTGGTTTTACTGGTTAATTTTGGAACTAAAATTTGAGGCTGTGTGACCACACCAGAATATAGCTGGAACACATAAAAATTTGCATTACCTGCTTATAAACTAATCCATTGTGAAACGGTGTCATAGTAACAGTCAGTACAGTTAGGAAGAAAAAACAGTACTATTTTGTTTTTATTATTAGCCTTTTTACCCGGGCAAACATAAAGTGTAGTCTTCAGTTTCATATTTGGCGTTTGTTTATATTTTGTATGTCCGTTTGACAGTCGGGAAATTGCCTTCTCCAACCTTATCCATTCCTGTCTCTCTCTGGCCGTCTGTCCTTATCCCATCTTTTCTGCGGTCTACCTCTCTTTCTTTGGTCGTTTCTTGGGTACCACTGGATTACTATTTTGCTCCATTTGTCATTCTCTCCAATCATGTGTTCTCACCATATCCACTTTAGTCTTCTGAATTTTAGTGTAATGTCTTGAACCTTGGTCTTTTGTATAATAGTTTTGATTTTTGACTTCTACAACTAATACTTTACTTTTTGTTGCAACATCAACTATATTGGCAGGAAGTAAAAAGAAACAGTATTATTAGGAAGGTTAGTTACATCAAGGCTACTTGATAGTCATGATAAAAACGATCAGACATTCAATGTATTTTTATCTAAGATTCAAGAAATAAATCATTGATAAAAATACGACGATATCCGCGTTTCCTACAACGACTTTTCGCAATTTGCGTGAAATATAAAATATATTTTTTAATCATGTTTTAAATACCAAAAAGTTTAATGGTCTGGACTTTGAAAACAATTGACTGTTTTCAAAGTCCAGACCATTAAACTGGCATGGAGACACGCCTCCTTGTGAAATTGAATATGTTAACAAACCAATCTTAGAAAATATCTGGATCTTCCCTACTAAAATCGGTAAGTTTCGAGTGAAGAAGTCACTTCTAAAAAGTTCAGCATTGTCAGCAAGGGCATCATCGCTAACAGTTTGCTGAGCTACGGTAGAAGGAGCGTTGGCAGACCAACAGCCAGGTGGTTGGAAAACCTACAGGAGATTGTGGGGAAGACCTAGATGATACTGATGAGACATAGACCGGGGAAACATGGCACAAAAGGGAGGAGGGCTATACTCAGCAGTTGGTGATGACTACCATCATACGTGACATAGTGGTCAAACGCAAACCTAATAAAAATAAACTTAGATGCAAATACGTAATACTTCCATAAAACAACTACATATGCAATTCAAAGACAACATTTATCAGCAAAATGTGATTTCTAATAAAAGTGCGACTAACCTAATTCGAGAAATGTGTCTTATAAATAAAGCAAAGAGTATGTATTCAATTGTAAATAACTTTGCAAGTTTATCAATGCCATTGTGAAAATTGAAATGGAATAATTTTACCTATCTATGTTCCATTTATTATTTAGCCCATCAAATCAAATCATTTGTTTCTTTGCAAACATGGGTATAGTACATAGGTGTTTATAAAATAAAGTTCTCCATATTTGACCGTCATGTGGGCATGCAAAGGTTTATATTAATATGTCTCATGCTAAAATAAATGGATTACAGGTAGAGTGAGTGTCAAGACTTTAAGAATATTAACAAGAAGGTAACCATTGTTATTCGTATGAGCTTAAGACCATTTACCACAATTGGTACTAGAAGAGCGGTGGATGCCACGAACGGTCGCTGTGACGGCTGCCATGAGAATGATGGCATCGGGGTTAGATTTTGGTGGTGTCAAAAAACTCTCTCTAGGAAAACACACCCACTTACTTTTATAAATAACGCTTCAGTAACGTCATTCTGACGGTAAATTACGGGCGCTATGTGGCGACCATTGCACTCGTAGGAAACCCTAGCTTTACAATCATCATCGTTATCCTCTTCAGTCAAACAAAACAATTGGCTTGAGTTCAATGAAAAAAAAAGAACATGACAGAATATTGGCAGTTTGAACGATTGCGGCTCGAAAAATACACAACTGGCTGGAAGCCGTCAATCACAGGCAACGGCATGTGTCCAAAAAGGTTTCACTCTTATTTATTTTTTAAATCCGGTTCTCCGTATGGCGACTATGGTTAAAGAACTTGTTAAAGTTAAGTTAAAACATTGACTAAAGTTACGGAGTAACTTGCATTGTTTATGTATTGTGTGAATGAGTAAGTTTATCAAGTATGTAATAAAAACAACATGGTACCTAAATAAAACAATTCAAGTTATGCAATAATTGAGTTATGAATAAAATAATCAGTCGCATCAAAGTCATGGTGAAGAGAAGTTGTGTCAGTGTTGATTAGAAATTATCGTTCACCTTTTGTTGTTACAAAGTAGCCTTGAACTCAGTGATGTGATTATAATATTAATAATAATTATTGTTTGTGGACTGTTGGTGTTATTGTAAGTATTCATAGGTAGTAGTTATGTACTTACCTACAATGTGTTATGAATAACGTGATATTGAAGCAATGATAAATTAGTTATTTTTAGACATTTTATGAAGTTATGAAAGATGACAGTGAAACACGAATGAAATAACGTGTTTAAATTATTATGAGGCCATACATGACACACATACAATTGATGATATTAGGTATGTACCTATTATCATCAATTTATAAATGCGATACATCTCATTCTTATTGAGATGAATAACGTTCAAAAAATTGTATCAAATAGTAATGATAATTACCTTTAATGTGTGTTAAAGTTCATAATGTTATAAACTAAAACAATTGTTAGTTTGAAATGATTAAATTTTAACTGAATTAACCTTTTATGTTTATTGCCCTGTTAATGTCTATTACCTATGTTCATATCGGAGTATTTAATCATCTACGTGGGATTATATTATCAGTTTGTTTGAATTTGATAAAAAATGATTATGATTTATGTGACAAACGTGATGTAAGAAGTACTCGTTTTAGTTAGAAAATGCAATATAAATGATTTTTACACACTCAAAGCAGGAAACAGATCGCCGAAAAAATTGCCAATTAATTTAATAGAGCTCTAGACAACGTATTTTTAGTTACAAACGTTACTTTAAAATGGATAGTTAACATAAATTAAAACCGTAGCACTATAATTGATTCTTATTCTTAAGATAAATAGTTCGTTAATTTAACATCTAAGTATTTTTAGGTACAATTTAGCTGCATCCGGTTAGACTGGAAGCCGACCCCAACATGGTTGAGAAAAGGCTAGGCAGATGCATTGATTCTTATTATTAAGATAAATAGTCAACTTCGTTTATTTTACATCTACTTTTAGGTACAATTTACTCAATAATACTACCTATTTATGAATAAATAGGTATTACGCCAAGTAAAGGTTCGTAGAAGTCATCCTAAGCGCTAATTACTTGAGGAAACAACGATACAAAAACACGTCGCTCGTTGTTAAATAATAACAATCGCACGGGTCGATCCACCAGGTTAAGTTACGCATTACAAAGCCAGGGTTGGTCCGTGGATGGGTGAGCATCTTTACATACCGAGACTCCTCTGTGCTTCGGAAAGCACGCTAAGCGATTGGTCCCGGGTGTCATTCGTGGATCGTTTACAATCGTAAGGGGTCGTCAGAAGCCCGAAAGTCTGACCAGTGACTGGGTTGTGGAGGTCAGATATGCAGTAGCTCTATGTATAATACTGGTATACAGCTGCAACCGACTAGACTGGAAGCCGACCTCAACTTAGTTGGGAAAAGGTACGGCAAATTGATTTTTGACTTGTAAGTAGAGGATATTTGATATAAGAGTGACAATACACAAGAAGGTACGTCTAACGCACCTGGCCTGGCAGACTGATTTTACCTTAATAACTGACTTATCTTATAATCACGGTATAAATAATTAATACGAACCAACCGCAAACATAATCGGAGTGTGTCTATGACCACATGTACAAACGAGGACGTAGCAAAAAGAGCATAGATTATCCAAAAGAGCAATAAAAAATATGTGTTTTTAATTGTACACTACTTTATCTACTCTCATACATTGGGATTGAACCAACTAAATTAAAGATCAAAGTTAAAAGAGTAAGAAATGGTTTTGTAATGCCATAAAAAAAACAACCGATTTCTAAAAAACACTCCTCAGTGAAAAATAACTATAGTTTCGGAAGTCGTAGGTACCTAACTTAAAAACGTGCAGCAGTGGTCATTGGGGCTACGGATGATGACGGTTCATTAAAACACAGCTTGCAAATGATTATTTTTTGGCGACGATAATTACGAACAAATCAAAAAAATAACCTAAAATATCTTACCGCAAGAGGGAATCATTCCGTATCTACTCCCAATTTTAACCATAAAAAGTCATCATAAAACATTAATTTATTTTTCAGATAATGAAGGCAAAGGCGGCAGTATATTTTTTGCTCTGCCTCTTAATTTGTTCATCATGCGAGGCTTACAAGGCTTTGGTGGTATTTGGTATGCCAGCGAAGAGCCACTCGATCCTCGGCAGTGGAGTCGTCAGACAGTTGCTGAAGGAAGGGCATGAGGTTGGTACTGAGTTTAGGTATATATAATACCAGAAAACCTTCCCTTCAAAACGTTGTGTTATTCGCAACCCCTTCACCCACAGACAAACTGAATAATGCAGACAATTTGAAAGAATCAAAAATATAAAGAAAGAACATAAGAATAACGTTTATTTGGAGTTTTGGATACAGCTCGTGAAACATAAATACAAAAAAACAAAGTAAAAAAAGTGAAAATAATAGACAACAATAGTGTGTGCCTCACGGCTGCGCCAAAAAGGTTCATTTCAGCATGAATTCCAGACAAATGCAGTCTGACGCTGGTTTTTTAATGAACCTTATGAACAAGTGACGAGGAGGAGTACAAACAGTTTCAACATAACGAAGAAAACAACAAGAACGGTCCCAGCAAAATCTGTTCTTAGCGATTAGCGACTGGTCTCATTGCGAACATTTTCCGAAGATGGCGTAAAAGCGAGTAAAGAATGTTATTCAAAAGATGCATTCCATCATCCTCCTTTCTATTAAATATGCGTTCAAACATCTGTGTTACAAAAGCAAAAATTGTTGCTTACCGTGGCAGTTCAAGTTTAGCAGTAGATGGTCATTAGCCATTCAAATGTTTCAGGTAACATATATTACAGCGTTTGAATATAAGACTCCGCCGCCGAATCTTCGCCAGATTGATGTCAGCAGCAATATCGATATCATGCCAGGTATGTTGGTAACATTTCTAGATTTTTGAGGTATTCCACTCAGAGCAATGATTTCAACGGCACTTGCCTGAACAGCACCTGAGCTGTTCCACTAACCAAACAAAATTTTCATAAGTGTGGTTCGGTGGTCCAGTTTATTGATATTATTTTTAGTCCACGAACTGCATCTTTACTAGTAATAGTAATTTTATTTCCAAACTTCAGTACACGTTACATCAAACCCCTGAACTAGGACATCATGCATGACAGGGGCCGAGGTTTCTCCAGTTACATGGAACAGCATGAGAAGGCTTAGGCCCACAATTTTGAAAGTTTTTTTTTTTTCAACATGTATTATATAGTCTTATGTGGTGACTTACAGTGATACACGTCCACAAAGCAATTTATTACAGAAATAGCCTTGGTAACTCTTTTTTCCAAGTATTATATTTTAAAACTGTATAACTGACTGTACTAAACAGCTTCAATAATTGTATGGTGTCCGAATTGTCAGTGAACAAAGTAATGAACTTAAAATGTGTCAATTCGGACACAGTGTCCGAATCGTCAGCAAGTCTATCAGAATATGTATTAACTAACATCTCTTTTAACATTTAACAGTTGACTCAATCAACATTAAGCGGATAATGAACAAGTCATTGGATACAAGTGACCATCGACACTTTGTGAGGACAGTAATGCTAAAAATGGCGGCAGCGACGGTACAGAACAAAGATGTCCAAAAGCTGCTGAATGATCCGAACGAACACTTCGACGTGGTCATCGTTGAATGGATGTTTTCTGAACTTATAGCTGGGTAGGTGAATTCTTCTTCTTATTTCCAGTTTGCCGCTAACTATCATGTTGTCTTTGTTACTTCAATTTGTATTGAAAAGACAGAATGACTTTGAAGAATGTCGTGGGTAAGTGCGTTACAATCGTAATGGTCTTGACTACAGAAGGGTAAATTGTTTTTAGGTTTCAACATACATACATGTGCGGAAATTCTGGAGGCCTTATATCCATTTGCTTTTACAATTTTGCTGATACTAAAGTTAAATAAGAGTCACATTTATCTAAACCAAAACCTAAGCGTGTATACCTACTGGAATTGGCAGCAAGTAGGTACTACGGCTACAGCTGTTAACCTCGACCTTTGCTGGACCATTTTACTTTCTCGGGATGAATCAATCAATTTATTTATTAGGTACATACCTACATCATAATATTTATTTTTATGATAGATCGCAATTTTATTTGCTTGGTTTCGTCTTCAAAAGTTATATAATGTAAAATTTATGGTTATTCCTATAATTATTATTAGAATTAGGTGAAATATAAGTAACACCGGTAAATGTCGTATTTTTATTCAGATTTTTTTCCACTAGTTTGTGCCCGTCGTCGAGCACAAACTAGCTTCGTTTCGTTCGTAGGTTCTTCAGCGTGAAATTCCTTGTTTTAATATAAAATATAGCCACTCGGCAAGCTTCCCATTAGTGAAAGAATTTTCAAAATCGGATCAGTAATTCCAAAGACACCCCCTAAATACAAGCTCACTTTTACCTCTTTATAATACAATAAGTCCTAGAATATGTGTGGTCCAAAAATGCATAGTTTCGAAGATAACAACATAATACTCTCGATGTGTGTATTTAAGTTTCATTGATAAGTACGAGTACATTTTCATTCAAACCAATCATTCATATTTAAAGCTAAGAAAATGCGACGTTGTCATATTTCACGTAAGGGTGTTTTACAAATGTATGAAAAATTAAAACAAAAAAAAAAAGAAAAATAATTCATAAGTGAGTTGATTCTTTGATAATTATGGTCTCCTATTCAAAGATTCCTACCCTACCGTTATGGGAAATTAAAAAAACACCTTATAAAGATATAATAAAACATAATTTCTGATCTGTTTCAGTTTTGCTCCAGTATTTGACTGTCCTCTAATCTGGGTGTCTCCTGTAGAAGTCAATTCCGCTGCCCTTAGCCTGATCGATGCAGCTCCAAATCCTGCTTATGCAACTGATGCATTGTCTACAAGTCAACCACCATTTACCTTCATACAGCGAGTAGAAGAGCTATGGTCAAGAATCATGGCACGCTACAAAGAATATATGTAAGTATGTCTGTTAAAAAAACTGTAAAAATCACTTCCATTTTTAAAATTCTGGTAAAAAACAGTTTGTCTCCTTAAACGTCATCAGACATAGTTCCTTGCTCTTGTTTAATGATTTTTATTTTATACAGGGTATAGGCTATCGATATATGAAAAAACTCATCAAATTAATTCATTTGTTATTAATTTGTTGAGTTTTTTTGGGGGCAGATGAGAGAGAAGAGTCACTCAAAATATCAGTTAAAAAAAAATCTTTGTGTAAACTTCACAGACGGGTATCGTATATCTTAACACGATAAACAACAACAATATGGCCCCAATAAAATGATATTTTTTTTATAAATTTTTATTTTGTTGTATAAAGATATTGATACGTCTGCAGAGTTTCGCTAGCTATTTAATTTTGACACTGTATATAAATATATAGATAAGTATATGTTTTATGTGCTTTTGTATTTATCGTATAAGTAAAGGGACACCTCAGACTACTTGCAGCATTAACAGTTTTCCCCTTTAATCCAACCAAAGGTTATCTTTAAAAGATCACTTTTAACGATAAGACCGCCCATTGACAGTTACTATTATTATAATGTAAGTATTTATTTTATTTCATTTGTCTACATGTATATCTGCAATTCAGGTGTACTTAATAAAGAGTATTCTATACTTAAAAGTGGACACTTGAAATGATATGGTATCATTAAATCAGGATTTGACACTTGAGTTACATATTACTCGAGAAACATATTTTTCCATTATTACGAACACGAAGTGGATGAGGGATGCAGCTTATCATGTAATAGGTGCTCAATACTGATACTAAAAAATATGAATCTTTTACTACCTTTCCTTCAATAAAGTCTCATCTCCAATCTCACCATGCTATACACATGGCTAGGTAAACTACATACATACATAAACGCACGCCTTCTTTCCATGGGGTAGGCAGAAACTATAGAACACCACCTGCTACGCTCCTTCAGCGTTATCACCCACATCTGCCTTGTCATTACTTTTAGTAAGTCGCCTGTCATTCATCCCCTCAACATGACCAAACCATTTAAGCAGACTCTTTTCAATTAAAAATTGAAAAGAGTCTGCTTAAAACCTTGTACCAAATAATTGCGGTACATTTATGCTGTGATCCTGCTCATACAAAATAAAAAATAAAAACATATAGGTATATGGCCATACGGCATCCAGCTATCGGGGATTGTCCAGCAAAAGAAACATAATGTGCCTCCAAAGAGCTCAAAACGCCATATTGAAGAATATCACCAAATTCTTGAGCGTTAATGCTGATTGTCTAGCCATTCACCCAAATCCTCAGGAACGAGAACTAAAACAAACTACTGATGGCAGTTACAAATGAGACAAAAAAACAAAACATTGAAAGCATCCTTTATTCATTGTTTCAGGTACTACGATGATATGCATGTAAAGGAATACGAGAGATTGATAGTGCCCTTCATTAGAAAGAGAGGACGTCAACCTCCTTCATTCTATGAAGTTCGGTACAACGCGTCTTTAATTCTGGGCAACTCGCACGTGTCCATGGGACAGGCCCTTGGTCTACCACAGAATTATAAATCTATAGGAGGATATCATATTGATGAGGATGTGAAGCCTTTACCTCAGGTAATACACGACAGTTTTTTTGCGGTACAGTCCAACAAGCTATTTGGTATATACAAATGCTGCATCTGGTTAGACTGGAAGCTGACCTCAATATAGTTCGGAAAAGGCTAGGCAGATGACGAGATAGAGTTGAAGGAATTAATTTTGAGTTTGACGAGAAACTTGGGAACATTATGTCAAGCCTAAAATAATAAAATCGCCAACTTTTTTTCAGGACTTGGAAAAAATTATGATGAGTGCCAAAAACGGAGTCATATACTTCAGTATGGGATCAAACTTGAAGAGCAAAGACTGGCCAGAGAAGATCAAAACTGATCTCCTCAAAATGTTTGGGGAACTAAAACAGACCGTGTTGTGGAAATTCGAAGAGGATCTGCCCAATGTGCCCAAAAATGTTCATATCTTGAAATGGGCGCCACAACCAAGCATTTTATGTGAGTTATTGATATTTTTTTTGCGTATGAAGTACTTAAATAAGGTTGAAGCACCCTCATGGGAGCAATTATGGATTCGTGAAAAATACATCAGTTGTACCAAATATTTTGGCTTAATACGCATTGATGTTTTATATCTATGGACAAGTTGATTTTGTTTTTGCTTCTTTACTAAAGTCTTGATTTTCATGGGTGTTTTAACATCCCAAATAATTAATTGGCCTTTTTTACCCTTTAACTAACATTTGGCGGGTTATTTTTCACTTTGGCGCTATTACTCAAAATCACTTCTGTTTTCAGCTCATCCAAAATGCGTGTTGTTCATAACCCACGGTGGTCTTCTATCCACCACAGAGACGATCCACTATGGAGTACCCATAATTGGTATACCAGTCTTCGGGGACCAGCCCATAAATGTCAAGAGATCTGTTCAAAAAGGCTTTGCTTTGGAAGTCAAACTGTCTCTTGAAACTGCTGTAGATTTGAAAGTGGCTATTGAAGAAATGCTTCACAATCCTAAGTACTTTTTCATTTTTTTATATACCCAATGTGCCGGTTTTAGACATAGGGCAATAATAGCTCCTGGGCGTTTCATACTATGCTAATACTTTCGAAAGGTAAGATCCACACAGTAAACCGCCTCTGTGGTCTAGTGGTTTGACCACCTGTCTCAGACCCAGAGGTCCCGGGTTCGATTCCCAGCGGGGGCAACATTTTCTGCTCGGTTTGGTTGGTGGTAGGGCTTGTTTTAAGTCCGGCTGGCTAGCTACCACCATCTTATCAAAGTCTGTCGCCATAACAACAATGTTAGCAGTGTTGTTGTGTTCCGGCAACTAGAGGTAATATAGCCAGTTCCTCCGTGGTTGAGGCTCATATAGCATAATATTTTCTTCAAGGCCCCTGGCTCCCTGACCTGGTCATGGCCCTTTGCAATCCGTATTTCTGGCCCAATTAAAACCTTTTATTTTCTTACAGGTACAGACAAAAAGTAAAGGAGCTATCCTACGTTTACCACGACCGTCCAGTAAAGCCCGGCGTGGAGCTGCTGCATTGGGTTCAACATGTCGTGCGCACACGCGGTGCTCTTCATCTCCGCTCTCCTGCGCTGCTTACACCATTGTACCAACGTCTTTATCTGGACTTGGCAGCATTGTTATTAGTTGTGTTACTTGCATTCTTCATACTGTTAAGATTTGTGTGTAATCTTTTGTGTTCGAAGAAGAAAAAGGTGGATGGTGGGAAGAAAAAGAAGAATTAAATATAAAATTATATATTATAATGAAACCTGACTCTTTTTTTTATTATTATCTTTGGCATTATTAATTGACATTACAGAAGAGAAGAAGAGAACAAGATTATTTGTTAATTAGGAATCCATAACATTCATGGATCAAGTTAGAGGATGCCTCGTTATTTTTTTAAATGTTGGCCCCACTCTAGGAATTTCCCCTGTATCGTGGGTGCGTTTACAAACATTTAAACTGATATACAGAAACAGCCAGACCAGATTGTGCCTTTTATTTTGTTCTTGATCGACCATTATATTCAATGTATTCAAATTTTGATTCTTGTCACGAACCAATCTTTTAAATATGATCCACGTACGTATGACAGACTTAAATATTTATATTGTTCACAATGCAAAGTATATCTGCTTAATATTCCATTGATGAGCGAGTTCATCGAGTATTATAATTTTAAACAGATTCATCAAGCAATCGTGTGCTTCTCATATTAATCTTATCATAATTGCAAATACAAGTTTACTCCATAAGTACTACATACGCCTGTATTTTCCGATGGGTTAGCCAGGGAACCTGTAGTACACCCACATTTCACCAGTTATGTTATAGTCCCATGTAATAGGGGGCGAGCCTATGCCATCCATGGGGCACAAACTCAGTTCCACCTCTCTTCTCCGCTGCGCGCTGTCGCCAGCTTGCGAGGCACAGCACACATCTCTGTTTGGCAAATATGAAACATCTCCTCTCCTCTACTCTCAACCCCCAATGTAAATAAAGAAATCCTATGGGTTGTTTCCAACACATCTCTCTCTCCTCTCGCTTCCGCTTTGGTGGAGTCCGGGCATAAACAGATGCAGCTGTATCATGTACCAACCAGTACCATGAGCCCCTCGGAGTTGCAGTTACATAAAATCAAGCCTTGTTTCCTCGAAGGGTTGGGCAGAGGTGTATCTCCACCAGAATGTACACCCACATTTCGCTAGTTATGTTTAAGTCCAATGTAATAGGGGAGAGCCTATTGCCATCAACCGGGCACAAATCCATACTCCGGGCTGATACTGAAAAATTCCAGATAGAAAAACCCAAAACACTTTGCCCGACCTGGGAATCGAACACAGGACCTCATGCTCAGCAGTAGCGCTTGCGACCATTAGATCAACGAGGCAGTCAGTTATTTTGGATAGCTGATGATACTACCTACTTATATCAATTTCCTGGAGTAACCAATATCTTATAATTAATTTTGATTATACTAATGACATAATTATATCGATAAGAAACATTAAACCTGACATTACACATAAATGCCATTGAATAAATCACCTATTTAATTGACGTTAATGGCTCATTATTAAATATATTATTTATTAATAGGTTAAAGGGTAATTGGCGGACATCTTTTGAATTTCTACCTTATGTTATTCTACCTTGTGTTACGCAAAACGCGAGAATCCTACTATATATTAATATTATAAATGCGAAAGTCTCTTAGGATGGATGTTTGTTACTCTTTCACGCAAAAACGACTGACCGGATTTGAATGAAAGACACACATAATATAGTTTATAACTTGGATTAACACATAGGATACTTTTTATGCCGATATTCCCATGGAATCGAGACTTATGCGGGTGAAACCGCGGGGCGCTGCTAGTAATGAAAATATTTGCTTGAAATATGGGATAACACTACATGTAAATAAAGTTTTTGGTAATGTTTACAATGAAAGAGAAACAACTAGGATTTTAAATATAACAAATTATATTTCACACTTTCATTAATTACACAAAACACAATCAAACATATTTTTAACCTTAATTCATAAAGAAAACAAACATTAATCTGAAGTATTTACAATTTTACTTAATTATATTATGTATGTATGTACAGTGGCCAGCACATCAAGCTACTCAAAACTGTCAAACTTTCCTAATCAAACTTGAACCTAATGCTTTAGCGATAAAGTTTAAAATCTACTAAAGAAATTTGACAGATTTTAGTAGCTTGATGTGCTGGCCACTGTACAATAAAGAAAAATTGGAAACCAGTTATGTCGATATTTTATCTAATATTGATATGATATTCTACTTCAAATTAATTGGCAAATTCTTAAATTAATATCATGGAACAAGAAATATGATACGAATTTGTGTTAGAGATCCAAAAACATGCTATCTAATTGCATAACACATTTTCGTGAATTTGACAGTTCAACAACATTCATTGCGTTATTTACGTTTTTGAGCAGATTATTTTTTCGAACTTAAGAAGCAATGGATTAGCAATCTGTTTCAAAATTATTTAGATTGTGATTGATCCTGTATTACATAATTAGGGTGTGGGAAAAGTAGTGATGTCCGATTTTATTAAAATACTAGCTGCTGCCCGCGGCTTCGCCCGCGTGAGTGTCGGAAATTACCCCATACATCCCCATGGGTTTTAAGTATAAATATTGAGTTTCGAGTTAATCGGACAGCGCGTTAAAATTCTTCCATACAAACACTGACACCCCCCAATCCCCCTTTAGGGGGTAATTTAGACGAAGGACGAGGCGGAGCGCGTGAGGGAGAGGCAAAGTTCGCGCCCTCACGCGCCTAGCCGCCGTAGGAGACGCCCTGGGCGTCGGGACTCCTTGGAGGATTCCCGGCCACCGTAGGCGCGGGCTTGCGGGCGGTGAGCAATGGGTAGCTCGCCCCCGATAAGGACCAGGCCCGGGTCGACGGCGCGTCGTGTTCCACGCGCGCCTCAAAGAGATTTCAGCAAAACTGACGGGGTCCGCTAGGACCGTTGCCCGCCGGGGTTGCGCACGGCATGGCAAGGGCAGGAACACGGGTGGTTTTAGTCAGTAAAAGTCTGACACACCCTCCCGCTCCGCCCAGAGCGGGAGAAGTCATTGGATGATATCCCACCCAAAAAAAAAAAAAAAAAAAAAAAAAAAAAAAAAAAAAAAAAAAAAAAAAAAAAAAAAAAAAAAAAAAAGGGTAATTTAGAAAAAACAAAAACTACAAACTGTATAATTTATTTAGATAACTATTCGTGCGAAGTTTCGTGTTTATTACCTCAAGGAATAAGATTTTTCATACAAACTTTCATCCCTTATTTTACCCCCTTAGGGGTTGAATTTCGAAAAATCCTGATACACGTTATTCTTAGGATAGGATACTTTTCCGGGATAAAAAGTACCCAGTGTGGTGCCCAGGATATTAAAGAATAATTATACCAAGTTTCATCGTAATCGAACCGGTAGTTTTTGCGTGATACTTGAACAAACAGACAGACAGACAGACAGACAGACACACAGACAGACAAAAAAAAAATTAATCACACTTTTGGGTTCGGTGTCGGTCTAGTAACACCCCCTGCCATTTATTTTTTTGATATTTTCAATGTACAGAATTTTCACTTCTACAGATTTATTATAAGTATAGATATTCTGATTCCTATAATTCATAGAGTAAAATATAAGTTAAAACAAACATCAAATTGTAATTGGTCATGTATTGCCCAATTAGGGTGCTGGTCTTGCCGGAGAATTTGAAGTAATTTTGTACTGCTACAGTTGTAGGATGTAGATGCAAATGTGAATGCAGTTACCATTTATCAAAATTATAGTAAGACTGGCATTGATAGTTGACTAATTACTTGTACGTGAGCCATGATTTACTACCGTACATAATTTACTTGAAGATGAGTCAGCTGCACATTTAACTAGACAGATTATTTAGATGATCAGATTAATTATCACGATAATAATCTCCTAATCCTTTCCTATTTTATTTGATCCATATTGTACAGGCAACGAAAGGACGAGTGAGTTTTGCAGACCAAATTAAATATATATACAATACGCTAGGCAGAGTGTCCTATCTGTTACTTTAGTGCTCATACACACGAGCGGCACGCGTCAATAGCATTTGACATCGTGCCACAGAGGCAATTTCGGCCACCGGCAACGTGTCACAGAGGCAACTTCAGCCGTCGACAATGTGCCACAGAGCAACTTCAGCCGTTGACATCGTGCCACAGAGGCAATTTCAGCCGTCGATGCGTCTTGGCGACTTAATTTGCCGCTGCCGTTGACGCGTGCCACTCGTGTATCCTCTGCCTAGCCTTTTCCCAACTTGTTGGGGTCGGCTTCCAGTCTAACCGGATGCAGCTGAGTACCACACGCAGCGACTGCCTATCTGACCTCCACAACCCAGTTACTGGGTAACACGATATCCCTTGGTGAGACTGGTTGTCAGACTTTCGGGCTTTTAACGACCCGTAACAACTGACAAAGATCTACACATGACCGCCGGGACCAACGGCTTAACAACGTGCTTTCCGATGCATGGAGGGGTCTTAATATGAAAAGATGGTCACCCATCCACGGACCAACCACGACAAGCGTAGCTTAACCTGATCGATAGACTCGTGCAGCTGTTATTACTAAGCCACAAAGCCTCTTGTGTATAATATATGCTCGTAGTCTGTGTACATATTTAAACGATCGGCATCTTTCTGTCTCTGTCATCTTAAGACGATTACGACGATCAGAAATAGAAAGCTGTTTTAAAGCCGTATAGTGCTATGCATTCAGTGGTTTGTTGTGCAAGCGGGCTTATGCCTTGGAGTACACAGTACACGCCCAAAGGCTAAACAAGTTAAAATTAAAAAATTAAATAACCCCCGACACAAACAAAGACAATTCCAGGTGATGCTGCATTATCGGTTCAAGGTTACTATGTTCTTCTAATATCATAGAAGTAACAGAATACTACATTTCGAATCGATCAGACCTGTGGAAGATGCGCACATCCATTCATCAAATATAAAAGAGTTGATAATCTTCAAACGGCTGAACCGATTTTCTTGAATTGTAGCTAAAAACACTCTCGATCAAGACACCTTTCAAACAAAAAAATTATAATCAAAATCAGTTCAGCCATTTGGTAGCTACGAGGGAACAGACAGATACACACGTTAAACTTATAACACCCCTCTTTTTCCGTCGGGGGTTAAATATAAGTCTGCTAATATAAATGTTTTTGTTGCCTGTACCAATAACTAATAGAATGCTAAAATAACTTAATTCGTCTTCACTTTCATGCTCTTCTTGCCGGCCACTAAACAAATAACCCTTAAAAGTACTAACAATATAACTACAAAAGCTAACAGAATCACTGCTAGTAGATCCAGGTACAGTCTCTGATAGAGTGGGATTTCTAGGGCCACTGACCGCAAGTGGGGAGCACCCTTTGTTCGGACTACGTGGTTCACCCAGAAGTTTAGAGCGTCCTTTGGCTTCATTGGACTATCATGGTACGCTATTGATAGCTCTTTAACTCTTGCGGTATATCTGTGGAAGTTAAAGTCATGATCAATACCTGGGGCAATTAGGTCATTATCGTAATTAGCTGAAGATAGTACCTATCTTCTTGCAGAAGAGTCATAACAAGAAAACAAGAAAAAATAAATATTTCGACATAACATTTCCTAATTAACTATTTTTTAGTTACAATAACAACAAATTTATAATAGCCACATGATAAGAAATTGATAATGATACTGGTAGAGGCCAAACTAGAAAAGTTGAAACCGTAGTTTTCCGTTGAAAATAACGCGTCTATCAGTGTTGCTAAGATACATCTCTCTCTCTCTCTCGCACCGCACCCGTAGCATGACCAACATAGAAACGGGTTTTGCCGACGGAAGAATAGACAAATCTGTAATTTTGTCTATTCTTCCGTGGACAAAACCCGTTTCTATTGTGGTCATGCTACGCGTGCTGGAACAATGGTCAGAAGAAAGAAGATCAAATAGCTTTAAGTCAGAAGAACTTGATTCTACTTACTTTGGAAGATCCCCAAGAACTTTGTCTAGGGCCACCTTCAGATCCTCATGCAGATGGTAAGACAGGTCAACTTTCACAGCGTAACCCTTTTGTTGTGCTCGGTTTGCGTTGAGGAACTGGTCTGCGAAGACTGGGATGGTGATTAGAGGAGCAGCGAAGTGGATAGCCTCGGTGACGGATAGGAGGCCTCCGTGGGTGACGAAGAGAACCAGGTTCGGGTGGGCTGGAAAAGAAGAAAGTCATATAGACACAAGAAAAATTGATAAGCAAGCGTGCACCATCATGAAACACAATCTTCATTGCCTACCATCAGTTGAGATGGTGGTGAAACGTGAGCTTACTCGTATCAACTATTAAATAAACTAAATGGAACACCGAAAACGACGCTAGTATATAATCCTCACGAATATTATAAAGAGAAAATATTTTTGTGTTTATATGTAATTAATAAACTCAAAAACTACTGGATTGATTTAAAAAATTCTTTCAACAGTAGAATGCCATATTATGACTGAGTCACGTAGGCTATAAATTATAAAGTCTTTCCACATTGTTCTCACATGTATAATTACAAAATGAATGATGTAACCAATATTTTGTAACATATTTTGATTTAAAAAAGTGTCCGTGGAGTTTCTTGTTCGTTCTTCTCCATAGGAACCTACTACGCTTTGGAATGGGCAAGTAGCTTCATGTTTATGACTGACTCATCCCTTGACAGTTCAAAAGTGCCTTTAATTGGTTTATTTGAAATAAATGCTTTGAGTTTTGAGTTTTTTTTGTAGATATCTCGCGGGCAAAGTGGCAGAAGCTAGTTTACTTATAAGCCCAATAAAAACAATTAATTCAGCTCAGCAGCTTTGATTAATTGTTAGATGGAGCAAATGAAGAAGCCCAGTGGACTGCTATACACCCAGTTGCACAATGAGAATAATTAATGCTCCATTAATGCTAATGCTTTCATCAATTGGACGATACGGTTGGCGCAGTGGTTAAGCGATTGACTGCTGCGCTGCGTGTCGCGGGTTCGATTCCCGCACGGAACAAATATTTGTATGACCTACATGTAGTTGTTCCGGGTCTGGCTGTTTGTGTATGTCAGTTTAAATGTTTGTAAACGCACCCACGATACAGGAGAAATTCCTAGTGTGGGGCAACGTTTTAAAAAAAAAAAAAAACATCAAAGAGCCATTAAAATCGAGTCTAATGTTGCTTTCTGTAACAAGTCAAAACAAATTAACGAAGATTAGTAATTAATGACAACTTAAAAAAATTAATTTCGTTTCCGCAAGTTGATGTTTCCAAAAACATCTAACAAAATCCAGCAAAACATTCAAGAAGATTAATGTCAACCAAAATTACTCATTGTGCATTACTTTTTTGTCACTGTAGGTACACAGACTGACGACAAAAGCCATCTGCTTACAAATTGTACAAAAAAAAATACACACATCATCATCATTAATTGTTTTTAAACTGCCAGGCCATTACTGTGTATCTAATAGTGTGGTTACATGTGTTTTTCATTGACAACATTCGTTTTGACCTTCATACCATTCAATCAAGGTTGACTGGTATGAAGCTAATGTTTGATTGAAACATTTCATCAGTCACAAGATTTTATGTTAGTTACATTATATTATCCCATCGTTTTGATTCACTGCTTGCTTACAACATCTCGACGCTAAATGATTGATATTTGCAAAAATAATTGCCCTAATCACAGCTTGGCATACTCTGAAGTCTTTCTTATGCACCTTTATTTTCTATGTGGTGGAATTTCTTTGTCACTATTGCGTTTCCTATGCTAATTGGTACTCATGTAACATTATAGAACAAAACCTTACCTAAAATGCTCTGCTGCGGTGCCCACTGCACTATATGGATATTTTTCGGCGCACCAGGTAGATTTTCCTCGAATTTCCATAACACAGTCTGTTTCAGTCCTCCGAAAACATTCAAAAGCCCTTGCTTTAGGTCTTCTGGCAAGTCCTTGCTTTTCAGGTTTGATCCCAAACTGAAGTAAATCACACCATTCTTGGCACTGTCCATAATTTTCTTGAGGTCCTGAGGAAGTATTTATTTATTACACGTGAGTGAGTGAGAGAGTGCAAGGGTTACGATGTGTTTAAAAATATCGAACTTGGTAAATTAGGTAATATAGATTATGAATTTGCCCATTAGAGCCGGCACAGATTAAAACCCAAATTATAAAAAAACAAACAAAAAAATAAAAGCATAAATACATTGTTATTAAAAAAACAATGTATTTATGCTTTTATTTTATTGAAAGAAAACCCTGTCCCACGGAAGACCACGGTTCAAAAGAACAGCTTTTACGAAAAGACTATAGCTTCACCCACCTCCGGTAAAGGTTTGACCGGCTCATCAATATGGTATCCTCCGATATGCTTGTAGCTTGGTGGTAGAGGTATTGAGCTTCCAATAGCCACCTGCGAGTTGCCTAGTAACAAAGATGCGTTGTATTTTAGCTCATTGTAGTTTGGTACTGGTCTGCCTTGCTCCTTAACGATAGGGGCGATTTGTTTCATGTAAACTTCCTCTTCTTTGGCGTAGAAGGCTCTGAAATGGAAATTAAAGTATTACTACCGTTCTCTTGTTGGAACGAGCTATGCCAATAAAATTTTACAAAAAAAAATATTTGAAGTCGGTGTCTTTGGTTTAGTATTTTACGTTTTTGCAACCGACTTTAATAAAACCACTTTTTATACTATTATAATGTATTTTACTAATAACAAAATGTCGATGTTACAATCAGCATAACTATAATATAATTTTACTATTTTAAAGTGTTATTTTAGAGCGTCTTACTAGGTCGACCACTCTCTGCGAACTGACCGAGCAACCGGGCGCAAGCGTGAGGCTAGCTCCATTATCCCCCACCATGAAGCTATTTCAACGGCATGGCGGTTGGCTGTGTTGCCAATTGAAATAAATAAATTGCAGAACATAGTATTTTAAACAAGAAATCATGACATTCGGCCATCCGACAACGTGCTACTCCCGGAGCACAACTCCCACTTTAACCCGCTCAATCAGTTCTTATTTCGAATTACAGATGTGAATGAAAAAAAAAACATTTATAATCAAATAATATAAAGTACAAGAGCTAGCGCTACACAGATCTTTGTTACCTTGAAGTGTAAATAAAGAAATTAAATTAATATAATCAAAATGAAACAAAAAAAAAAGAAACATCGTGAATATTACACATTTATGACTAAGCTAAGCTGAATCATGACATTCAGAAACTTAATTATTGTCCTTACACAATTATTATTGTCAAATACAATTCACAGTTAGGAAAATATTAGCTACTAGTTTCTACATCTGAACTAATATTAACATTGTCATCAAGTTCAAGAGCCTTGAGATGTATCCAGGGTCTAATTCTATCTGAAGCTACAACACTTTCATAATTATTATTCCTTTTCCTATTAAAACCAGGTACATCACTTATCCTATATCTATCGTTACCTAATACTTCTACAACCTTATAAGGGCCTATAAACTTTGACAGAAGCTTTGTACTCTTGCCGTCATTATTATAATTTGTCCGAGTAAGTTTAATTAAGTCGCCAACCTGATACTCAGGGGCAGAAGTACGACCAATATCATGAATACGCTTTTGTTCTTCTTGACTCTTCTTAATAGATTCGTTAATATTCTCGCGTAATGACCACAAATCTTCGTTTTGTAACTGTTCTGGAAGATTTAATTTATTTGATAAACTATCGCGCATTTTCAATCCGAACAAAGCCTCTGTTGCAGTTTTTTGGGTGGTCGCATTAACAGTATTGTTAATACCCCACTGAACCTTAGCTAGACACTTGTCCCAGTCACGCTCATTCCCATTAAAATTTTGAGCAGATAGTGAATTTAAAATAGTTTGATTAAACCTTTCGGCTTGTCCGTTTGCTCTGGGACAAGCAACTGCATTAAGTACATGTTTTATTCCAAGACAATTGCAAAAGGTTTTGAAAGCTGCTGATGTGAACGAAGTGCCACGGTCAGAAATAATTCTAGCGGGTGTACCAAAGTCAGTGAAAATATGTTCCAAGATTTTAATTGTGCTCTTTGTTTTCGTATTTTTCGCTGCTTTGACGAATACGTACTTGGTAAACCCATCTACAATCGTAAGTATGTAAGAGTTGCCGTTTCTGCTCCTAACGAACGGTCCTAAATGGTCAATATGGATTGTGTGAAACGGTATACTAATTTTCTCTATCGGAAAAAGTAGACCCTGCTTCTTTTTAGTCGCACTATCCTTACTATAAGCACATTCTATGCAGGAAGCTACAAATTTCTTAACAAATCGTCGTAATTTTGCGAACCAAAATTGGCTCTTTATTCTTTCTAATGTTTTTGCATAGCCTAAATGCCCGATGTCATCGTGGTTAGCCTTGCAAACTTGCCAACGAGCGCTTCGTGGTACTACAAGACATAAACGATCATCAACTTTGCGATAGAGTGCATTATTTTTTACAGTATAATTTTGCTTTAGATCTTCGAATTCAGGGTCAGCTTCAGGTTTAAGAACTTTTACAATTCGAGACGTTTCGGGGTCACCCATTTGAAGGGTAAGGAGCCAGTTACCAGATTCAATATTAAGAACATTAACAGACCCAACACCTTCCGCGTTAAGGCAACTGTTTCTGCTTAAGGCATCTACATGCGCCATATTGACACCCGGGCGGTATTCAATTTCAAAATTATATTCGCTTATTTGCAACCACCACCTGGCTATCCGCGGTATGAGATCTCTCTTAGTCAATGTTGTCCTAAGGGCCGCGCAATCAGTAAAGACTTTAAACGGAACTCCTAACAAGTACACCCTAAACTTCTTTAACGAACAGACAACGGCCAAAGTCTCTAACTCGTAAGAATGAAAATGTTTTTCATCCACCGTAGTCTGTCTACTAAAATAAGCAACAGGTTTTAGGACACGGGGTGATGCTTGCCATTGCATCAGGATTCCCCCTATCCCAAGGGAGCTGGCATCTGTATGTAATTCAGTCTCTAACTGGGGATCATACAATGCTAAAACTTGCCTAGTTAATAGACTTTCCTTTAAGGAATTGAATGCAGTTTGTTGATCACTGCCCCAATACCATGCGACATTTTTCTTAAGTAAGTTGGTCAGTGGTTGCGCTATCGCACCGTATCCTTTTATAAATTTACGGAAATACCCCGTAAGCCCCAAAAATTGACGGACTTCGTGAATATTACTGGGGCAAGGGAATTCTTTGACGGCCAAAACTTTTGCTTCTCCGGGTCTTACTCCATTTGCAGATATTTCGTATCCTAAATAGCTGATCGTAGTCTCGAAAAACCGGCATTTCGTTAATTTTAGTGTAAGTCCGAATTTGCGGAGTAATTTTAAAATTTCTTCTAAGCGCTCAAACCCTTGTTCTATAGTTATAGATGGAATAAGTAAATCATCTAAATACGCAAGTGCATAATCAAATCGTCTATTCCCAAGAATTTTATTAATCATTCGCTGAAACACAGCGGGGGCGTTGGCCAATCCAAACGGCATTCTCTTAAATTCATAGTGGCCGTCTGGAGTGATGAATCCAGTGAGATGCCGACTCTCGTGAGACATAGGAATCTGATAATAACCAGACGCAAGATCTAATGTCGTAAAAAATTGATTGCCGCTTAAATTGGTTAACTGGTCTTCAATAAGTGGAAGAGGAAATCTGTCCTTAATGGTTTTGTTATTAAGGGCTCTAAAATCTACACAGAGTCTTTGCTCACCCGATTTCTTACGGACCATTAATATCGGGCTTGCGTAATCCGAACTAGATTCTTGTATAATATCCGTATCTAATAGTTCATCAACAATTTCACGCACTTGTAAACGTTCTGAAAACGATAATCTGTAGGGCCTGTAAACAACGGGTCTGTTATCCGTAAGGTTTATTTTCATTTCAAAATCTTTAACACAACCTACCTCTTTCATATTGGTTGCAAAGCAATCGCGATACTTTTGTAATAACGTATACAGCCTATCTTTGTTGCTACTTATGACGTCCTTACCGACTTCAATATGTGTTCTATCTAGAGGTTCTAAAGAGAGGGCAGAATTTTCTAAAATTCGATTAACCTTGCAGTTATTGGCCTCAGTTACTGGTAACGATCGCGCAATTAATGTTTCAGATTTGAATAAAAGAGGTGTTCTTGACAAGTTCGATACGGCTATTTCTCCAGTGCCATTTGAGATACCATAAGTTCCTTGCAACAAACGAAATTCTCTACCTGGTTCTAACGAGTTATAACCTTCGACAAAGACATCACCGGAAAAAGAAGTATCCCTGACTGTGATGGGCACCATAGCGGTATTTCCGATCTTGATGGACTTTGAGGTAAACATTTTAAGAGGGATTTCAATTGGGAAGAGATTTTCTCCTGGAGTTCTGTAAAAGATTAATTGGTTGCAGTCCTTTAAGACTGTAATAAAAGGTAGTTCGGTGAAGTTTTGTCCGATTAACAGACTGTTTGTCATGAACTCGTCACCGACTACTAGGACGTCTAACTGGGTCTCAATATCATCAAGTTTTAAATTTAGAGTAGACTTATACAAAGGTAAAACGCAAGAATTGCCAAATCCTCTAATTACTGGAATGCTGTCGGAGTTTTGCGCTAGCTGAAGTTCCGATGCAAGGCTCTCTCGAAGTAAGCTGCATTCACTACCGAAGTCTATGTACGCCATGAAGGGCCGACCGTTTACTAAGACAGGTTTGAAAAACTTATCATTAGCTGCCGTGAACGAAGTCGAGGCTTTAGATGTATCAACAGGTTTAGGGCTCATTTGATCTTTAAACGCGATGATCTTTAATGTGTTTTTCTCTGCAGTACTCCGAGTATCATCAATTTTGGATCTAGGGACGTAGTTTTCAGCAACGGGTCGCAATTTACAATTTTCATGATCATGACCTATCCTGTTACATTGTTTACATTTTATTACAGGTTTTGGGCACTTGTGATAAGGGTGACCTTTGGTACGACAATTAAAGCAAACTATAGAACCTTCGTAAGACCCGGAATTGTTGGTTACCGTACTAGAATTTGATCTCTGCCTATTTCGGTCTCTTACTCTGTTCGAATAATACGTAATACGTTGAGCACAAAGAAAGTTAAGTAAGTCCTCAGGTTCCTCACAGTTAAGTGCTTGTGCACCACTCCTAACTGACCTATCAGTAATTCCGTGTATTACACAATCAACAGCTCTCTTCCTCTTTATTTCACAACGGTTCAATAGATTCAACTTATCGTAAAAATACTCTCGTAAACTTTCATCGACACGAGTGGTACGAGCCAGCATTTCTTCTAAAAGTCTACCATAATTTTCCTCACTAGGGAACGCTCTTTTTAATTTGGCTTGCCACTCGTCCCAGGAAAATACGACCGTAGGAAGAGACTCAAACCATTTCTTTGCAAGTCCAACCAATTTCTGGAGGGAGAAGTGAATGGTTTGCTTCTGATCCCAGTTATAAATTTGCGAACATTCATTAACTTTCCGTATCCAGGCCTCAATACTTTGCGACCTATTGGCCGGGTCAAATTCAGGTATCACGTTATTAAGTTGACTACTTTGCAAGGTATTTGTACCCTTACTTGGTTCAGCCTTCCAGGAAGTCAGGATGTTCAGTACATCCTCCGTGGTCAATCCCGAGTGTTTTCGAGACCGTCGTCGTGTCCTTTCTTCAGGTGTAGACGACGAAGACGAGGATGATGATGACCGTCTTCGTTTCTTTCTGCGTCTACTACGCTTACGAGGAGGAGTATACGTTTCACCAACGGACTCTGCACCACTCATGGTAGCTGAAAGGTTCCATAACATCTGGTTTCATTCTATTCACATTATCAAGGTCATTGATTGGAATATCTTGCCACGGTGAATTGTGTGTGTTGGTGCGTTTGTGTATGAATGGAGAATATTTGTTATAGTATAGCTGTTAAGTATATACTGTCATATCAAAAAACAAAACCAGGAATCGGAATGTGACA
Source organism: Eupsilia transversa (assembly GCA_914767815.1). Taxonomy (NCBI): domain Eukaryota; kingdom Metazoa; phylum Arthropoda; class Insecta; order Lepidoptera; family Noctuidae; genus Eupsilia; species Eupsilia transversa. The sequence goes on along the minus strand of OU611893.1, from coordinate 4,079,660 downwards.
TGGCCAAAAACAGTATTTATAGTCTCTTTAATCAAGTGGCAATAGCCTCCAAATTCAAGTGGCAATAGCCTCCAAATTCAAGTGGCAATAGCCTCCAAATTCAAGTGGCAATAGCCTCCAAATTCAAGTGGCAATAGCCTCCAAATTCAAGTGGCAATAGCCTCCAAATTCAAGTGGCAATAGCCTCCAATAAAAATAAAACTTACAAACTAGCAGGGCTGCTCAATCATGTATCTACGTAGAATATTTAGTAACTACGGTATTCTCATGCTTAGTCCTTTAACAAAAACCCATCTAGCATAACACACCATACCCCAGCCCAATACTGCTGAAGAGTAGCCTCAACCAAGTATTCGACGGGAATACAATGCATCATTTTTGAAAGATAACGACACTATCAGGGAGTATCCCAACCACGTGTCAAAATCATTCCAACTAGGTAATACGAGTATATATAAGAACACTATACCTCGGCCAAAAATACTAACGAAGAGTAGCCTCGCTCAAGTATTAAAGCCGAAACCATAGCGCACCTTTAAATGTAAAAATCAATGCGATATGTCCAAATTACCAGCGTATAAGCGCACTATACCTCAGTCAAAATACTGACGAAGAGTAGCCTCGTCCAAGCATTAAAGACAAAAGCATAGTGAACCTTTTAGGACTGGTAACCTTTAGAAAGTGCCTTAACCAAGCATGAAAATCATACTAACCTCCGTTAAAAAGAACCAGCATATTACTCCACTGTTTAAGCGTACTATACCCCACCAAAAATACTGACGAAGGGTAGCCTCGCCCAAGCATTTAAGACAAAAGTATAGCGCACTCTTAGGCCCGATAATTCTATCAAGGAGTACCCTGATCAAGTCTTATCGAATCCAATGTAGAATAATATGCCAACGTGTTGCAAATTATAGGTTACATAACAAATAAGCAAGCTCTGCCAGCCTGTAGTCGTTAATTTAAATGTTATTTAGTGTGTACATACCTTTATATTAGTTTTAGCGGTGGGCGCGTAATCGTGTCACTTCTGATATTTAATAAAACCACTTTTTATACTATTATAATGTATTTTACTAATAACAAAATGTCGATGTTACAATCAGCATAACTATAATATAATTTTACTATTTTAAAGTGTTATTTTAGAGCGTCTTATTAGGTCGACCACTCTCTGCGAACTGACCGAGCAACCGGGCGCAAGCGTGAGGCTAGCTCCATTATCCCCCACCATGAAGCTATTTCAACGGCATGGCGGTTGGCTGTGTTGCCAATTGAAATAAATAAATTGCAGAACATAGTATTTTAAACAAGAAATCATGACACGACTTACGAAATTAAAGTAATTTTTCGCTTTAACGTGTTTTTTTTGGAAGTCAGTTTTTTTTTTGTATTACCCTGCACAAATTCGTATAACCCAACCTGCTGTGTAAATAGCAGTGACAGGAACTTATTACAACATCATCCATATAGACTAAGGGGGTAAAATACGTATTATTGAAGCTAACTCAACAACTAACCAAGCAAAATTAATCAAAGTTTTAAGGGGACCTCCGAAGTACAAAACAAAAAAAAATACATCAAAATCAATTCATAATTGGCGGAGTAATCGGGTCATATACAAACAAAAAACAAGCATACAGTCGAATTGAGAACCTCATACTTTTTTAAGTAGGTTCAAAATTGCGAAACACCCGGCAGTGTTCCGTGTATGATGTTCTTTCAATTCCAGCAAGTCATGACGATTAAGTAAAATACTATTGAATAATTATTATAAGTTATCATGATTATTCTAGATACGTATGTAGTGATTTGTCATTATGAGGAAGGTCTTTAAAATTATGGAAACAAAGACAACATTTTTGAGAGTCACCGTGATTTTTTATCTGTCGAGTATCGATGTCCATTTCTGGTCAGTTCGATATGAGTGAAGATGGTTGTTTTAAATTATATTATATTACTCTATGAAATATAGGAATCAGAATATTTTTTTACAAAATCGGGTCTCACTACTTTTCCTGCACCCTAATTGCGTAATACAGGATAATAAATAAATAATAAAATAAAAATTTATTAATGTAAAAAAAGGTAAAACAATAAATACACATTTGCTTATATCTACGAAAAAAATCTGTTGTGTTATGTGCCTGAACTAGGTTATCCTGTGTTTCAGGCGAGGTAAGGCATACTATTTCTAAATAATCACATTACTTAATTATACAAATCTAGTCATCTAATAGGTATGTAAAAAGGTGTAAATAGTACAATAAAGGATCAATCAACAATCTGAATAATTTTGAAACATCCATTGATCGCACAAGTTCTCCTAAAAAAAATCTCCTAAAAAACGTAAATAACGCAATGAATTTCGTTGAATTGTCAAATGAAATACATTAGTCTTTATCTTTTACCGAAAATGTGTTACGCTTACGCATTATAGCAGTTTGAAATGAAAAACTCGTTGGTACGTCGTTTGCGTCATCCTAATGTTTGTAAAGCCAATATCTTGCCTTGTTACCTTGGATTTTATTAAGGTGTTATATTTATAGAAATTATTTTAAACATGACATCGACAGAGTTGACAAAAAAAACATTTTAGTAGTAGTAATTAATAACGCTAAACTCTGTTCTGGGCTGAAACAATCTAGATTGATTGATTGATAGACACGCTAAGAAGAAGTCTATTGATTATTATGTGAAAATAATAACTCTTCCAATCATTTGCCAATTAAGATAAGCTTTATTCCATTTAGTAAACATATGTGGCCACTATTTCGATAAAAAAACAATTATACATGTGAGAACAATGTAAAAAGACGTGCATGATAAAAGCGTCCGCAGGTGAAAATAAAAAAAACAATTCAAAAATTAAAAAAGCCCTGGCAGCTTTGAGATAACCAGCCCCAACTGACGGCGCCCGTTCACGGACATGACGCATGGATTAGCACCATTCAGCAAAACCATTTTGAAGTTAGCTAAATGATCCACACACACACCACCATCAGCGAGTCATCTGAGTGAGCATGACATACTCACAGCCGCCAGGGCATATAAGAATACTCACTTATTGTGGTGATATAGGCCTTTCAATTGCACCCACAGCTCCCGAACTCTGCCCTTGAACGAGTACGGGGCAATTCGTGCTTCAATATAATCGCTGTTGTAAGCCGGGTTCAGAGGACCATGCACCAGGTTCAGAATCATCCAGTGCGGCTCGATGGTTGAGAACCAGATGAACGGACATTGGAATACTGCTGGCAATCTGGAAATAAAGTGCTCTAGTTAAATATCTGGTAACGGGTTCTAGAGTTCTGATCTTCTGGGTGCATGCTATCGAAGGCCTTATGCATCGGTTTTCGTTATAAGTGATCAAAGAAAAGATTCGAGGATTTTGAAACTTTTTGGTTTATATTGAACTTGGCTGGACATTTACTTATACCTACAACCATTTTAATTAAGTGAAAAACACAAAAATGCAAAAAATATTTAAACAAAATGCATAACATTAATATTATACTTTAAGCTGAATTACAGCAATTCAGCTTAAAGTATTATATTAATGTTTGGTGTCTATCTATAATTAATGTGTGGTCGAAAAGATTGGTGTGGTGAAGTGTCCAAGCTGTTGTAGTTTGTTTACGATTTAGTTTGTTTCTTCGATAATTTTATTATTCGCTTTGATTGATAAAATTATTGGAGCAATCAATTCTGGACTACTTATTAGTTATTCTGTTCGCTTCAAGCAATTATTTGCTTTCCGTCTATGCAATATTAGTTTGAGTCTATCTTTACTTGATTATTAGATAAGCAAATCTCTTTATTTGTACGCTCATTTTTAATACACAAGGTTTTTGAATAAAAATTGAAAATGCTAGCATTGCATGCTGGTTCTACTGTTTTTGTTCTACATATTCTCTCATGTGCAGTTTTATTTTTCTTTGATTTAAAATCTGTTTCTCGTTTAACTATGAAATCAATTTTTTACTCTATATGGAATAGAATAGAATAATTTATTGTTAACGAAATTACATTCAAATGCGTTGATTCGTGGAACTTATTCACTAGGGATTCTCTGTGTCGTGACATCCAGGCTCCTTCGTTCCGTTTACATTTATTGCTATACTCGTAAGTACATGAAATAGGTATTTAAACAATACAATAAATCTCTTAATTTCATTTATAATGTACTCGTAATCTACTAGAAAAAGAACATAAAATACAAAGTAATAATACACAAAGAAAAAAGTAGATAACCAAGTATGTACCTACCTATAATGTATGTTGTGTGTGATTGTGATGGTATGTTAGTGTTGACAGTGTGTCTGAATGTTGTGACTGAGGATGTATAACAAAATGTATAATGTATGCAAATCGAAATGTAGAATTTAGAATCCAAAATATGTTACTTACGAAGAATACAAATCAGTGAACATATATTCTCCAATGATGACATCAAAGCTGTTTGTGCGATCTTTTAAAAACTTCTGTACATTTTCGTTGGCCAGCGTTAATGAAGCCATGGACATCATCATGTCGAACATCATTTCGGTGTCTTGTAAGTCTATCATTCCATTCATTATCTGTTTCACGTCTAACATTTTATCTGTGGAAAATATTTGTTTATAAACAACTGTCACATCGGTTAAAGTTAACTAAATATCTAATTAAGCTTTGGAACATCACTATGCCAACAGTGGAAGCGGTTTTTCGTGTTAACTAAAAGGGGAGAGTGGGGAGAAAGTATTTGTTTCCTTCCCATTGATTGGGTTAATTGACTGATATTGGTATGGTAGTTGATTAAGATTTCTTGGCAGTAATTGTAGAGTGAGAATCGATGACAGTAACCGATACCTACTATTATTGTAGGGTAGGAAGCCCTTAGGATATGTGGAGCGACTTTCTTCGCAGGGTGGTAGTGGCTGGATGAGAACGAATGGGTCAAATTACATGGTTTGCGATTTGAAACGTCTATGTCCAGCTGTGGACTACTATTTTCTGGCTGTCACATGTTATTGCATGGATTTCATAAAAGCATTATACAGTTGCCTTATAAGGCGTCCTGCTATAGACCAAGATTTTTAGTAAAACGTGTTAAAAGATATTATGTTTTAGCAGCTCCGAAGTCTGTTAACATAGATACATTTTGTAAAACTAACGTAATATTTTTAAAATATCACGTCATTGATGCTGATAATAAACAATTGGCAGTGAATTAACGCTTCAGACGACCTTGCATTTCTTTTCAGTAGGAGTATCGTTGTTTTATTGCGTACTCTTCACTATTACGTACTTTATATATTTTTGAAAGGACTGTCATCATCTTAGACGTGCGAGTTATGACGACTTGCCGAATATTTCAATAATATATGTAAGTTTAAAGATATTTAATATTTAAAGATAAATCATCCGGAACACATTTTCTAAATGATCGTGAGAACCTCATTTAAATTCATTGTGTAGTTTAAAAGATCAATGCGGTCACACAGACAGACACGTAAAGTAACTTTAATTTATATTAATTATGTATAGATACGTAGCGTAACTATTGGGTATTAAACTTGGACCGAGCGACGCTCCAAAACAGGAATCGCCAATCCGGGCAAAAGTGGGTTTAGGTGGGCCATGTATACAGGATGCTTCGGGACAGGTGGGCCAGAGTCGTCACGCAGTGGTTGCCAGAAGACGGGGATCGTTGCCGAGGGAGGTCTAGGATACGCTGCCGTGACGACCTAAATGCGTATACGGAAGATTGGTCGGAGAAGGCAATGCACAGAGAACAATGGAAAGCTACGGGATAGATCTTTGCGCTCCGGAGCAACTGGACAGATTTGCAACTGGACAGATTCTCAGCTGGACAATTTCTCAGCTGGACAGATGTGGGCCAATTTCTTTATTTATTTAACAATTTATGTACACGCATATAAACAGACAAGAAGAAAGGACTAGAATTTTTCTATAAAGGTGATGCTTATTTCGAAAGAAATCTCTTGCAGCATGGGACTTAAACATAAATGACGAAATGTGGGTATACCTACTATGGATACATCTCTGCCTATCTTTCGAGGAAACAAGGCGTGATGTTTTGTTTATCTCACAGGAATTATCTAGTTAGCTGATCATACCGGAAATTTTGTCGCTCGCCCCCTATTCAAACTCAACTCAAACTCAAAGCTTTTATTTCAATTAAACCATTTACAGGCACTTTTGAATTGTCAAGGAGTCGGTCAGTCAGAAAATATGAAGCTAGTTGCCCATTCCAAAGCGTAGTAGGTACCTATGGAGAAGAACGGGCAAGAAACTCCACGGACACTCTTTTAAATCAAAAAATTGTTACAAAAATTGGTTACATCATTCATTGGTTACATGGGACTTAAACATAACTGGCGAAATGTGGGTGTACTATAGGTACACTTCTGCCCAACCCTTCGGGGAAACAAAGCGTGTTTTATGTATTCAATCCACATCTACTTACCGCTGAAAACTTTTTCGTTTTCTGCGACATTTACTAAACGTAATTTCGGATGATTTGGCTGCTTTTTGACGAAAGGCGTTATGTATGTGACCTGAAAAAAAAAATGTTACGTCAAAACGTATTTATACGTCAGAAGAACCACCGGATACGCCGGGCCCCGCCCGGCGTAGCCCTAGACGCCCCAGCCGGACAAAATTATCATCATCATATCAGCCCGAAAGACGTCCACTGCTAGATATAGGCGTCCCCCAAGCACCACCACTTCGACCGGTTCTGTGCTTCTCGCATCCAGTCGATTCCTGCGGCGCCGGCGTTCACAAGATCATCATATACAGGCTGACTTTGAAAACATGCGACAAAATATAAAGGGGTGTTACTCATCAATATGAACAACTTTTACTATGTGACCAAATAAGAATTTGCAACAAAAAAAAATCGACCTTTCTGTATAAAGGTATATCCGATTGGACCATTTTGTTTAAGAAAATCGTTTTTTTTTCAAAGTCAGCCTGTAGACGGACATATAGTGACCTTATTGGTGATGTTCTTCAGAAAGGTCAGGAGTGAAGCAAAAGGAGTAGGTATGTAAAGATCGTAGCAGGTGGCGCTCTTTAAGTTCTGCCTACCCTCATGGGATGTAGGCGTGAGTTTATGGATGTATGTAGGTTAAAACGTTTTTCAAGCACCTAGGTATAATCAGTTATATAAATCAATGTGTTATCAGTGATAACATAACAGCTGCCCTAATCGACTTAAAAATTATCAGTCTGGGTTACCCAAAATGCTAGACATTTATTTGATATCGTCTCGAATATTTGATGATATTAAAGGTACCATTCCGAAGTCGACCGCAAGCGGCAACTATAGGTAACTGACTGGACTGGTTTCTATGAATTTATATGAAAAACCTTCCGTAACTAGCGACACGTCGTCTTCATAGAAATAGATAGAAACCAGTCGTGTCGCGGCGACACGTAGGTGCCGCGTCACCTGCAGTTGACGCCTGCAGTCGGCAATGGAATTGTACCTTAACAGCGGGGTAATTACGTTAAAAAAAAAGAGAGTATCGCTCCAGAGCCCGTTGGAAGCAGACGTGTGCTAAAAATATTAGATTTTTAATAAAAGCTTGGCAAAGTAAAGTGATCCTTATAAGTGCTTTGGTAAAGAATTATATAAGTTTAGATAAAGATTAGATAAGTTTGTACTACAAACTTATCTAATCTAAATTGATAATACCTAATTGTGAATGCTAATTAAAGGCTCGTTCATACCGGCGCGACTTGTCGCGCGACGCGACTTTAACAATACAATTTCTAATAAAACTTCACGATTGAACAATTGCCGGTGTCGCGTCGCGCGACAAGTCGCGCCGGTGTGAACGAGCCTTAAAATGATGTCTACAAGTTAATATATGCATCTTAAGTCGAGCGAGGGATACAAGGCCCGGGATGTGTTTTTTTCACGAGTAGTTTTCTCTTCTTTTTACCATTGACTGCGAGAAAATATCAGGCACAACTTTCGACATTTTGGTGGCAACAAATTATCTGCTATAATTGCTGCTTTAATAAGCCAAGAATAACGTGTATCAGGATTTTTCGAAATTCAACCCCTAAGGTGGTAAAATAAGGGATGAAAGTTTGTATGAAAAATCTTATTCCTTGAGGTAATAAACATGAAACTTCGCACGAATAGTTATCTAATAAATTATAAAGTTTGTAGGTTTTTGTGTTTGTAAATTACCCCCTAAAGGGGGTTTGGGGGGTGTCAATGTTTGTATGGAAGAATTTTAACGCGCTGTCCGATTAACTCGAAACTCAATATTTATACTTAAAACCCATGGGGATGTAAGGGGTAATTTCCGTCACTCACGCGGGCGAAGCCGCTGGGCAGAAGCTAGTAGTAAATAAATTCACACTATTAGGACTAGACGTAGACACATAAATTGGAAGTCGCATATCCAAAAATTATAAGCAAAATTATAAAAAATTTCATACGCTCTCCGGGAAATCAAGAAAACTGCAGACATAAATACTGCGTTGGTAACATAATACGCATAGGATGCCTATGCATGGCTTAAATACGGTTTAATATTATGGGGTATTATATTGAACAAACGCATAGCTGTAAGCCCCAGTTCCAGGAACAAAAAAAATTAACCCTACCGTGTCTCTACATCTTTGAAATCTGTACGTAGTTACCCGAAATTCTACACAAAAAGAGAAGACATAGAAACTAAAATTACTTTAAGACATAAAAATGGATTAAACGTACCTACATCCCGATTAAAAATGGACTCCTCAAGTCCATAAGTCATGTCGATAAAAATAAAATAAGTTACCGGAGGATATACGAAATATAAATAATTAATTATTTCTATTAAACAAAACCTATTATAATATGAACGAATGAAAGACTATAATTACAATGAATACATTCTGCTGCTGGTGCAGAAAACCTCAAACGGCGAAAATATTCCAATCTTATTGGGGGTTATTTGTTCGAGCCGTTTGGGGTTGAAACATTAGGCCCATGGGGTCCGAGTACACACAAGACATCGCCAAGCGGTTGGTCGACTTTTGACGTGACCAGAGGGCTGGCTTATTTTTTGGCCAAAGAACCACCATTACCATACAACGTGGTAATGCTGCTAGCCTTCTGGGCACCTTTCCTGTTGACAGCGTCGCAAACGAATTCTTTGATGCCATATGATTCTTTCCCCTCCCCCCGCCCCCCTTTTTTATTTACCTGTACATATTAATAAAATAATTTTAGTCTGTTAGCGTATTTATTATGCAAATATTATTTGAATATACATTATTAAATATATAAATGATGTGTTTATTTTATCAAGAAGATTATTACATTAAACATAACATGACTACTAAAAACACACAAGGATTAAATTATAAGATGCTACCTGCTGAATCTATAAATTGTCTCAAATTGTGATACACGTAAAACTTATCTCTTTATTTATAATTTGTAACCTTAAAATATGATCTCTCATAAATAAGTGTAATAAAATTACCGAAGCAATTAAAACTTTATCTAAACGTAATAATAATATTTTAACAAAATAGCTACCTACTTACCAATAATATAATTATTTATATTATTGTTATTGGCTTTTTATGCGAATGTAAATTCAGTTTTCATGTACAATTTTATTTTATTTTTATTTTTAGCTTCCTACAACTTAGATTACTATTATATTGATTATTTTTGACTTTAAGTAATAGTATCTAACAATATTTTTTCTGCGCCCTGACAGGGTGGTTCTACTGCGTCTCTTAGTTCTAAGCCTTTTGAATAAAATAAAATGTTTTTATTCACTCAGCGACTAAAAGAGAGTTTTTTTCACTGTTATCGATGAATCAAATGCCCTTTTTGAGTGGCACTTTTTCGAATGGTGACATTCATTTACATTACAAATAAATGCTTAGGTACTAAGTTATATGTCCTCTAAGTAAGTAGTTACATACCTTACATAGTAATGACATAAGTGTTAGGATGACGTGATATTTGAACAAACTCTGTTGTTTTAACCGACTTAAAAAAAAGGAGATGATTAATTAGGCATGTATGTATGTAATATTATTGGAAGTGCAATATATTCATATATGATAATCTTAGGGTTTCCAAACAAATGTTCAAAATTTTATAGGAGTATGTATGGATTTATGTTGGTCCACGCATTTCTCCGAAACTATTAATCGGACTAAACGTAAGCCAATACAAAATGGCCACATTTTGTATTGGCTTACGTTTAGTTCAACTTAGGGAACACTGCAAGTTTCATCACAATCTGTTCAGTATGTTTCAAGCGTAATACGTATAAGTGTGACGGCCTGGATTATTGATACGACCTACGGGTGTGGTGTAAAAGTAAAAACATTTCAAAATCGTGGTCAACCACAAATAAGTCAAAGTGAAAAAAAAAAACCTGTTTTGGTTGGTTCTAAGATACTTACTTCATGTCCTCCAGCAAGAAGTTGTTTAACCATATTGTCTCCAAGTATACCATGGCTAGGACTTGGCATTGGAAAGACAGCCAAGATCTTGGATGCATCACATAAGGATAAACTTAATAGTAGACCAAACAATAAACACTTTAGTTTTTCCATTTTATATTTTTTTTACGTATATTATTTAATTTAATACTCAGTATTTTGGTATAAATTTAATAACCTTACTGTATTTTAAATTAATTCTGTTAAAAAAATATTTAATAAGATATTTTCTTTAATTTTAACATAATATTCACAAATACTCGATATTTAAATTAATTTTTCACGCTCTAAAATTCGGTCGATACAGCACGAAGTGACCAAGCCGACTGCGGTTAAATTTAGAATGTTGCGCGTGATTCTCATACAGTCACTAAACTGGTGAATCTCCGCGTAGGTTTAGGGATGCGTTTGAAGTAAAGATATTAAAACATGTTTTCTATAACATGTACACAATTTCTGTTTTTCTGTAAGTACCTACCTATATATTAATTTATTTTCAATGGGAGTGCACGGATCCATGTTTATTTATATACCTAATGTAAGTTATGGTATAAAATGGTTAAAAAAACACTTACAAATTAAAAATTTAAACTTTGATAGCTTAAACTCAGCAGCATCTGTACTAAGACTAGACGTACTGTTAAGATCCAATTCTGTATTTTGAACTAAAATTTCAGTACTGAATGACTAAAAGATGAGAAGAAATTATTAGATTAAAAATCTACCCATCTGATTCGTTCGAAATTTTTACGGAACCCGCGTACTAGACACCACTTTTATGTTATCTTTAAGCACATTAGAACAAACACAATTAATTTGTTGATTCTAGGTATTTATAAATAGCTGATTAATCTACAAGTAGGTAACTTCAACTGAAGATACTGATAAAGAATATTAGCTAGGTACTGTATACGTACACTCAGAACATTATGATTTATTTTATAAATACGTAACGTTATGTTAGTTTATGTAGTTTATGTTCATGTCTTGTGTCGTTTCTTGAGAGTGTCAGCAAATGTCATGGTTGTATGGAAGTAAAAATCAATCTGCATCGCTTTTTCCCAACTATATTGGGGTCGGCTTCTAGTCGACTGGATGCAGCTGAATACCAATATTTTACATGGAGCGACTGCCGATTTTGCGAGAGCAATTTTGCTGAATCACTTTGCGTTGCTTCCACTTAGAATGCGTCCAAGTATTTTGCCTATCAAAAACAGCAAGTCTTGATGAGTTTATAATATCGCTGCGCAGCATATCTTCACAGACTAATACGTTTTATGTTTTTGGTAAACTATCATGACTTGACGTTGATTTTATCAGTAAATCTTGTATACATTAAATTGCATGGCTACCAATAATGTGTTGTTGTCATAATGACGTATCATGGTGATTGGCACTTCCTAGCGATTTCGGTCGTCCGTGATTTGAAATCCCGCCTTATTCCTTGTCCATTTATTAATGATAGATGCGAATGCGAAATAAAATATACATATAAGTCTCAAAATGGAGGGTGCATGAGGTTCCAGGGCTTCGGAGAACAGCTTTTGTCGCAACAGCAAGGAAACCTCTGCGCAAATTTTTAGCTTTCTATTCCGAAGGTTTTGAGTTGGGTATTTTAGTGACTAAAATAACGCAAGTTTAAAAAACCGACGTTAAAACGACTATGTGACTGATATCTTTGTTTACAACAGCGCAGGTGAACGCCCCAATTGTCCGACGTATACGCGGACTATTGGTATATTTCCGTGTCTATTTCGTCACTTGGAGATAACAAGTGTCTTACATTATAGGTGACTTAAAATCGTAAAAAATTTAAATGAACAGATTTTTTCCCCTAAATTCTAAGTCTGAGAGAATTATGTAAAAAAGTGAATTTCCTAAAAAGTGCCTCTTTCTACACTACTAATTTTACTGTTTCTACTTTGGTGACGTCGATATAAAAAAAAATAGTAACGACTTCTAAACTGAACATTGAATATGTTTGGGAAAAAATGATTTCTACAAGAATGGGAACGAGTCTGATGCAGAACAGCTTTTTTTTTTTTTCTTATTTTGACTGTTTGTCTGGATTTATGTTCTGGATCGGCGCAAAAACACCTGAACGGATTTGGATAAAATTTGGCACACAGATAGCTTATAACTTGGATTAACAGACATAGGGTACTATATTTTTAGACATCAACGCGGGCGACGCCCTGGGCAAAAGCTAGTATAAAGATAAATGGAGGAATGCGTTAGATATGGAAGTATTGATATTGGAAAGCTTATAAAAATAACACCCTAAATCGTGTTTCACGCACTTTTGACAAAAAAATCAAAAATTGCATTTAGTTGGCTATTGTGAAAACATTTTGTTAAGCAATTTCGTCATCATCAGGTTGTAGCACCTTCGACGAGGGTCGATCTTCGGTCACTCTCATCCAGCTGCTACATCCGCCCGCGAAGATTTTCACTCCGCCTATCTTATGGGGGTCCTATTCACGTCCATCTCAATTTTCGTCGGTTCTACTGTTATTATGACCACCCTATGACCAAATTTCCACTTCGGCTTTAAACTGGAACTACTCTGTCAGTGACTCTTTTAGTATTCCGGACAGACTCATTCGTGATCTTATACTTAATAGAACTTCAGAGCATTAGGTCGCGTCATAGCTCGCTGAGCGACCTTGACTATGAGACCAATACGTCTGTCAATTTCACTGTGAAAGAAACGAGGTGGTGTGGACATCTACAACACCACATGCGAACTATGCATCAAAGACCTGACGTCACAAAATCCTGCATCGCGCTATTAGTGTTTACCGCGCGAAAGCATATATAAGACTATCTGTCCAACATCAATCCTTGGGCAGTTGCCCGCCAGACACAACACCCGCCTGATCGGAGGATCCTCCCTTTTCAACAGAAGATGAGATGAACTTTACATCTCCTTTAACGTGGCAAAGAGAAAATTCGAAAAGACAACATCGAAATCAATAAATTATCAATTTTCAAAGCTCAGGGAAAAACAGGTAAAACTACCAAAACCCCAGACTTGGACAAGCAAAGTCCGAATTTTGCTGCGTCCAATGTCCATCTAATGGATCATTGACCTTCACCAGCACGTCAGTCAGTGACAGACTGTTGACAGTCGGTAGCTGATATTAAAGGCAGTTTTGCGTCGTGCATATATCAAAAACAATAATTATATTCTATACTAGCTTCCGCCCGCGGCTACGCCCGCGTTTTATGTCGATAAAAAATATCCTATGTCCTTCCCCAGGGTTCAAAGTATTCCCGTACCAAATTTCATCAAAATCGGTTCAGTCTTTTTAACGTGATGCGCGATCAAATAAACAGAAATACAGACACAAATTCCGCAGCCAACTTTTTTTTCGAATATCTTCCATGTACAGACTTTCGACCCTCTTCAGCTTTATTATATGTATATTATTATTATCTAAAAGAACTCTGTGTGGCAGTTGTTTCTGGCATTGATATGAAAGGGACTACTGAACCAGCCGTAATTATTTCTGTCAGTCAAATGATAATTAATTATTTTCTGTGTAATAATTGGCTGTTGAAGAATTATTGATAATGCATGTCCCTGAATGTTATTGTTATCTGTATTACAGTGAAGACAACAATCAAATCAAGTTGTTGTTGATAAATATTCGCTGTGTCATCGTATGATACCTACCTGTTGTAAGTATGTAGAATTTACCTGGTAGACGTGCTGTTCCACATGACATTATCGAGTCTGATACGAAGCCAACTAAACTTTTTATTTATATATTTTTGTCATTCTAACTCCGCACTCGTAAAGGCTCCCCAAACAGGCACGACGCGACTTTAATAAAAACAATTTTTTAGAAAACTTCACGGTAGAATACCGGAGTCGCGTCGCGCGACAAGTCGCGCCAGTATGCACGAGCCTTAACGTTCGACAAAGGTGTTTTCTAAAAACCGTTAACTTTATAGGGTGGGAGCCATTTTGATAGGCATGTATGTGAGCTAAGGTAAGATTCTTATGGAAAAGAGTTGGAATCTCCAAGGATATTCCTATAGAATAAAATAAAAAAATATCATGTTTGTACTCAGCACTGTAAAACAATTATTTTCCCGAAGACATTGGTATATATACTCAATAGTAAGGCGAATGTTCAATTTTTTGTCTATGTTATAAAAAACAAACTGCAAAAAAAAACAGAAAACATTCGGTGTGTCCTGTACTAAACATACTTTTTCGAATAGCCACCACATCAAAGGATTCTAAACGTAATTACCATACCGTTTTAACCGTGTTGTTGGATTAGCTTACCAACATCTACAATGTAGTATCTTTCCATGAACAATATAGGCTCGTGCACACTGAATACCCTTGTCGCACCCGCGATATCGCGCCAGTGTGTACGAGCCTTATATTTAGGGCTGATTTTTCAGCAGTCAGAAAATTTTATCGGAATAATAAAACCTATGACAGTTTCCCATACTTTCTATTCAAAAGCAGTCATACCAAAATATTAATTATTTCGTAGAAATCATGCATAATTATGTCTCTGTGAGATTATTTGAGAACTTTGGGAAGGGAAGCTTTACTTGTCAATCAATCCTGACTCCTTTTCTATCGGAGAATAAAATTTTTTAGCCTACACACGAGATCTAGGAAATAACGCGTGACTAATCCTTTTGTGCTAGATTGAAATCGAAAAATAAAGTCAATGTGTGATAATATATGTGAATGAATGAATGAGAATGAATGATGAATGATGATGTGAATTATGTGAATGTACGAGGAATTATAGAATAAAGATCTTCTTAAAACTTAACATCACCTTTAACTTATTCATCGGCTAACTTAGCGTTAATTTCATAATAAACACGTCATTATTTTTAATGTCAACATTTCCAGGTTGGTTTGAGTTTCATTTTCGGTTTTTACAAAAAACTTCAATATTCTTTTGTTACAGAGCTTTTAGAAACCATATCCTTTTTTAAGCTGGTAACAATTTTCGTTACGATGATGGTATCATGTAGCCTTTAATTAATTCCTTTTCTTCTGCTCATTCTTCTTAGGACTCTTCTTAAACAAACTGCTAAGAATATAAAATAATACAATTAAAGTAGCCAGTATTAATGCTAGTAGATCTAGGTACAGTCGTTTGTAGAGAGGTACTCTCCACGCAGGGGAGCGGAGGTGGGGGGCGCCGCGTGTGCGCACGACGTGCTCAACCCAGTGCGCGATCGCAACTCCCGGCTTGGTCAGACGATCGTGGTAGATGAAGGATAGCTCCTTTACTTTCTTGGGGAACCTGTGGAAAAACAAGTCATTTAATTTCATTTGATTTCATCAAGTTTGAGACATGTCTAGTGCTGCTTTGACGGCACGGTTGGCGCAGTGGTTCGATTCGCGCACGGAACAAATATTTGTATGACCGACAAGTAGTTGTAAAAATATAACTTAATAGTATGGAAATAAAGTTGAAATTTTTTCTGACGGCAACGACGCCTTAGACGCCTTAGGCATGCCTCGTCCTTATGCATCATCATTGAAATTTCAGTTTTATTATCATACTGTTAAGTTATATTTCTATTCGTCGCATATGAAATACATTGCCATGCCGTGCCGATAATGGGTGCCGGGCCTAAATGTTTGTGGGCAACGTTTAAAAAAAAACTTATGCGACTTCAACTCCAAGCACCCAATTGCATAACACTTTTTATCATGTTAAGAAGGATTTTGAAGGAAATACTTAATCCATTGCTTCAAATGTCATCTGCTCGATAGCGTAAATACACGGAATGAATATTGTTGAACTATCAAAATAAATCGCATTGGGATCGTGAGCGTGTTACGCAATTACCTCGCACGAATTTTTCAGTAGCCTAAGATTTGGGCACGGGTGATGGCGATAGTCTCACCCCCTAATAATGTGAATGTAAAAATAGGTAACTGACAAGGTGAGGGCGTCCGTTACTCCGCGTCCTATTCAAATGCGATCATCGCGCGAATCGGTGATCAACGCATGTCACCTGAGTCGCATCATAGTTAACTAACGTCGCATTTTCAAAATTGTGCTTCTAGCTACCGTCGCCACCTAATTTATTTAGTCGTCAGTTATTACTTAGCCACGAGTTCTGTGTTCTGATAAAAAAAAATACTGAAAACTTACGTATCATCTTTCAACATAATATTAATAGCGACTTTCAATTCCTTAGGCAGATTGTAACTCAGTGGAACTCTCAGAGCATATTCATTTTGCACCGCTTTTTGGACATTGGTGAACTGGTCAAAGAACACAGGGACTCCTATGATTGGTATTCCGAAGTGAATGGCTTCTATTGAAGACAGCAGGCCTCCGTGGGTGATGAACATCCTGACATTTGGGTGAGCTGAAAGAAGTTACAAAAAATCATTAAATACTTTTCTACAGTAGGTATTAAAAATGTTAGCTTTTCTAAATTATGGATACGACATGATTGTATTATAATATGACAAAAGATATATCGTGCACAAACAGGTTATTGGTCTAATAATTAAAATATCATGGAGTGGAAATTACTTTAAAAAAATGCATGATACTGTGAAGCCTCCTCAGGTAAGGATGATGAACCTTGTCATTTAGTTGATGTAATAAGGTTCTCAAGCGCCCTAAACATTTTTGAGCAACCAGGACAATCTGCTTTAACCGCTTCGGCACGCATCCAGCAGTGACTTGAATAATAAAAAAAAATATGCGCAATGCATACCTACAATTCAGACGGAAGAAGTTTAATTCTTCATATTATTCTCATTCTTATTATAAATAAAATAACATGAAACGCATTTAAAAAAAGTCAAGGCAATACTCGACGGCTACAATTATTATGTATTTGACCAGGAGTGCATAAGGCGTCGGTTGTTCAAAATCGAAATATTTATTCCACATAAACCTACATGGGCACGTATGTAAGCGCACGGGCAGAAGCTAGGTGCACGGTTCCAATTGGTCGTTTCCTATGGAGAAGAGCCGGCAAAAAACATCCACATTTACCTACTCATTAAAAAATAAATGGGATTTACAATGTTTTCAAATTGTAAAGTCTTTTTTTTTTGTTGATTACCTAAAATGCTAGGCTGTGGTGCCCACTGCACAATGTGAACGTTCTTCGGCACATTTGGCAAGTCAGTCTCGAATTTCCAAATGACAGTCTGTTTGAGTTCTCCGAACATCTTCAGAAGTTCCGCGATCAGAGGTTTTGGCAACGAATTACTTTGCAAGAATGATCCCATGCTGAAATATATCACACCTTCCTTGGAATTGTCTATGAGGTCTTGAAATTCCTGAAATGGGAAGTGGATAAAATTTAATTTAATTAATTTTAGTAGTAGTATCAATCTAAAGGCGTGAAAGTGGTGGTGGATACTTGGAATTATAATTAATATAAGTCTGAAACTGTATGAGAACAGCGGTGTTATTCTGTAAAACTCTCACCATGAATATTGAGGTGAAGTGAATCCCGCCTGTCTAGAGATTGACAGCTCACTTCAAACTCACTTCACATCATTTTCCACGGTGAGATGTTTACAGAATAGATCGACAGGCCTTAGCCTTGGAGGGGGACAATAATAGGCTTATTATTAATGTAAGTTTCATAATGTCAACATTATCACGAGTATGTTGAAAAAAGAAGTCAAGAACATAAAATCGTGTTGCTATAGATTTGAAATTATCTAAAATAACAGAATTGATGGGACTAACAGGGTTGAAGAGGTTATCGAAGCGAAGCGTAATACTATCATTATGGTCCATTTGTCGTGATGAGGCAAAATATAATATTTACCTAACTTTAATTTAAGAAAAAACAAAGGCCTTAGTGTTTATAAAAAAATAACCGGCTACCGGTGGTCAGAGCGCCTACCAATGCGAACCACATCCAGCAGTTCCATTTCCGGTTTTTAAGCTCTTGATCCAGCAACCTAAAAAACATTCTTATGAAACTATGAATAATGTAAGTAATAATTATGTTAGAAAAAAAAAGAGAAATATGGATGCATAACATAGCATAACCAGCCTATAATGTTCCCATTGTTAGGACACAGGCCACCTCTTTTCGAGAGGGAGTGGGCTATAAGAGGGCCCAGTGCGGGTTGGTAGATGTTAAATGTCTTAGAATTTTTGTTTGTAGAACATGCCGGTTTCTTCACGATGTATTCCTTCGCCGTTTTGAGAGCAGTGGTGATGAAATCATAAAGTAAAGCGCCTGCCTGGGTTCGAACCTACGACCAAATGGCTCGCTGGCTGGTGGCTGTTACCACTGGGCCACCACTGCTAAATATGGATGAAACAGCATAAAATGATAATGTGAATATAAGCGTGGATGGATTTTATAATAAAACTCATTTCATTTAGTTACCTTCGGCAGTGGCTTCACAGGCTCCTCAATATGAAATCCACCGATATACTTGAAGTTCTGGGGCGTGCTCGGACGATCACGAACAGCGTCGTGCTCATTACCGAAGATCAAGGAAGCGTTGTAGATAACATCTTCGTAATCTGGAAGTGTCCTGCCGCGTTTGGTGACCAGCGGTCCAAAGGTTTGCTCATACATTTTACGTTCCTCGGGTTGGGTAAAGAATCTGAAATTGAAGAAGAATATTGGTTGATAAAAGAAAGAGACCGAGAAGATCATGAACACATGAACAAATACAGCTGTTGTTAGGATTGGAGAGTAGACATAATCAATGTCAGACGTGAACTTTCTTGCAAAGAACTCGGCCTTCTGACATGAAGTAAAAATGACTAGGTACGTAAGAGAAGACATTATAGATATGGAAAAGCAAATATATTTAAAGATTTAGCGGGTCGGACTGGAAGCCAATCCCAACGTGGTCGTGTAAAAGTGAGGCCTCATTCGTAGGTCGCAGCGTCAACGCTGCGTCGTTTTACATATATTATTTTTTGACATGCCACATTAAGCGTTGAATCGTTGCTCGCGACGTTTCAACGGATCGACGAACAAGAGACGAAGCGGTGGCAGGTTGATGCGCTACGCTGTCGGAGCTCCGGTAGGACGACGGACAGTTTTTCACTGCTAGATGGGAAACTAGACGTACCGTACGTCGCGCTCTTGCGTTGCGACTTCATGCATCGTAGCAACGCAGGTGTGGCATACAATGCGTTGATCCGTTGCAAAGACGCAACGCAAGGCACTAATGAGGCGTCACTCTTAGACTGAGTTTGTTACGATCAGAGTGATTACAGCGCCCACTACCATTCCTGCAAGCACCATGTGATAGGAACTTACGTTTTAAGGAACTGCCACTTGATTCTCGACCACAACTCATCGACTCTCTCTAGAAAAGATAATGGAGTCATGGCTGGAGATAAGTAGTCTGGGTCGTAAGCAGGATTCGTGCCATGGTCGATCAGTCTTAGCACCTGCCAGTGAGCTCCCATCGAGTACAGCCATATCATAGGGCAGTCGTACACGACTGCCAACCTGGAAGCAATAGAATACAATAGATGTAGATATATTTAGTAACCTATTCCGTTTAACTATTCTTAAAGAGTCTTAAAAAACCCTGTAAAAAATCGCGTGTTAACACGTCGAGTTCGTTCCCGAAAGCCCAAAAGTCATACAACCAGTCTTGCCAAGGGATATTACTCGGTTTCTGGTTTGTGGAGGTCAGTTATGCAGTCGCTCCATGTAAAATACTGGTATCCAGCTGCATCCGGTTAGACTGGAACCCGACCCCAACATAGTTGGGAAAAGGCTCGGCAGATTGACTGATTAATATACTTAAAGGTAATGTTTTTCCACTCACCCTGCAAATACTTCAGATTCTATAAAATCCGTAAGAACAACGTCAAAGTGCTCATTGGGGTCATTTATGAGTTTCTTAAAGTTTTCATTCTGGAAGGTAAGTCTTGCGGTTTCTTGACCAAACATTTGGATTTGTAGGGGATCGTTTCTCTCTGTTTTGTGTTCCAGTGCGTATCCCATTGTTAGTGATTCATCATCTGTAATATGGGATAGTTGTTGTTAATGAAAAATTCGTACCGAATGGCCGTCGTCGTGTGAACGTATCCCGGTCAACAAATGTATATTTCTGCACTTGGTTTATTTGGCAGATAAATGTGGAATACGTTCTCTTATTTAGATTTTATGTTAAAGTTAATTACAAAGATCAAGATATTCATACTTGTAGGTACCTAAATTCAAGCATTTTCTACGGTGAGACTTGACAATAGTAAATTTTGACGAGAGAGTGCAATGGCAAATGCTCACGCGTATCAAGAACGTTTTTCAACACACTTGGGAAGAAACAATACATTTCTATAAACGTATTTTTTTGTAACAAACCAGAATACCCGCGAAATGTTCCGGATTTTTGCATAACTTTTTGATTAGTCGAGATGTTTAATTCATATTCTAGGCAACTTTTTAGGTCATGAGCTATTCGAATATCAAAACATATTTGGCCAAGGAGGTGTGAAAATTGATTCGCTGTTACAATGTATATTAAGATAGTTGTGATAAAAGGCTCGTGGTTTTTTTTTTCATAATATATTGAGAAAGACAAAAGTACTGTCCGTAGAATGGCCCTTCTCCCATTACGAAACACGTTGGATACTCAAGTCTCATACTAACTGAATACTTTGTGGCAACTCGACGTTCGCACATTACCTTACTGCAAACACATCATTTGTTTTGTGTTTTTTTAAAGATCGGACTAATTTGTCGAGATGCGTAGGAGATGCGACGCGCGGCAGACCAGTGGGTCGCGCGCGACTAATCGTGGACGCGTACGATACCGGTAGCGTAGTGTGCGAGCACCTGCACCGATACAAATATATGTGCGATACTCTGTGGCGATTAGTCTCCGAGACTCGAATGATACTAGAGTCGCCTGGGCGTATCGTAATGGGAGAAGGGCCTTACTTACCTTTGAGCAGAGCCATGTTGCTACTAATATCAATTTGTCGGAAGTTTTTGGTTGGTGGGTTCTTCAATGGAAACACAGTTACGTATGTCACCTGGAAATATTATAGGTAATTAATATTATTATACAAAGCTTTTTGTTGGTCATAGGAGTATTTTGAAACTATCAAAATGTTAAACCTTTACACTCAACCAACTGGCTATAGTGAGTAAACTACTGGATATATTTGATTTTGTGTGCAGACTAGGAACGTTCAAAATTCACAATTCAATTCACAATTCTCCATTGCGTTCCATAATGTTGGTAGGCTTTCAATTAATGAAACAATTATGGACCCTGTCGCGCACAGCATAGTAGGATAGAGGAGGTAGAGCGCCTATTTGTGTTATAAACACATATTGATATATTCTGGTAATTGATTTTTTATTTTATTACTACTTTTTCTTCTTCTTCTAATATTTAATTTATTTAAGTAATAAATTTACAAAGTTTAAATTATAGTCGTATCGTCTCCACATTGTATATTTTGCTTTCCAGGAAAAAAATATGAATGGAAGAAGTAGGTATGTTAATTAAACGGACAATGGTTCCCATGATCATTTAATTCAATGCATCGATTTTAGTTGGCCTTGTAAATATGTATAACAATGCCATGGGGCAGACGATCATTAGATGAATGAATCCTAAGGAATCATTACTCCTATAGCAATATATCGTACCTGGCTAATATTTTCAAGTCTAGAAAATATTATACACTACTACTAATCTGCCCGCGGCTTCGCCCGTGTGGAGGTCGCATAATTATCGCACCACGGGAACGTAGTATACCGGGATAACAGCTAGACATCCTATGTCATAAACCCAGGTCATAGTGTGCCAAATTTCATCCAAATTCGGCGTGAAAACGTTACAGAGAGAATTCGTTCTTTCAAATTTATCTAATATTAGTAGAGATCTCAGACAATGCGCATGTTGCGGCATCTACACCACCACATACGAACTACGCATCAAAGACCTGACGTCACAAATCCTACATCGCGGAATAAGAGTTTACCGAGCGATTAACATATATAAGACTATCCGAAATCAATCCTTGGGCAATCGCCCGCCATACACAACACCCGTCTGGTCGGAGGATCCTCCCTTTTCTATAGAGGATGAGTGAACTTTCCACCCTGTTCCTCATACCCCTAAACGCACACCAGAATCAAAATATTTTTGTCCAACATAAATGGAACGGGTTTGTCTTGTGTCAAGCAGTTTTTCAGTACATTTTTTAATTAAGCGTGCATTACAGCCGCATCAGTGCTCAGCGCATCGCACTTCAATACAATAAGAGTGAAAACGACCACACTCTGCGTCCGGCGCTCGGCGTGGCAACACGTCGCGTTCGGGTTTGCGACAAGTCAATCATCATCCTAAAGATGCCTCGTTGAGAGGTGAAACACGTGTCGATTAAGTTTATGACTGTTTAGTAGTTTCTACTTTTAGTTAAGCGGAATAGGTTACTAAATTTTATCGCCGTCTATTGTATTTTACTATGAGATTGTACAATTGCGAGTGTTCGCGCCTTCATAGTATAGTTTGTTTAATTAAAGACAACCTTGATTCAGCGGATCCGCCTTATCATAGTAATTAGAACCATATAAAAAACTTAACAAGATGACTTGCTGCAAGTGTTATCACGATACGGGTGTCAATAGTAAATTATCTGAAGGATACTGCATGTCTATAATCGATGGCAATTATCTGATACCTCTAGATACGTAATGATTGCTTTTATGTTTGAACGTTGGATTTGAAAAATTATTTTTGCATTTGATAGTGAAATGGAAAGTTATGGACTTTTTAACATCACACTGCGATATTTAGAAGCCGAACAAAAAGAAAGAAAGTCGGAAAGAACGCTAAGCGAAAACGAAATAATAGCGCAGGTAGGCGATGCGACGCAACGGGTTGGGCGCCGAGGGATTTCGTCTTCCACGCGAACATAGTCGCGGGCAGAAGCAAGTAGGTATTTTTTTTTTTTTAAGTTCTTCGTTTTTGAAATTCACTCTGTTAAAAACTACTTAATTAATTAAAATAATGACATTATGTACCTACTAACTAACTTAACTAAAACTATTCACAGGATATGGCGTCGAAAAATTCATCCGCATCGCTGTCGACTGGTAATGTACCCAAGAGATTGGCTGCATTGCTAGGTAATATGCACGTCAGATATAACCTATTCACTGTTAAGTACCTAATTATAGTCGTCAAAATGTAATAGGCCCGTTTTGACATTTGAGAAATACCTTAGAATGTACCTAACGAAACTGAAAGAAACAATAAAATAATAATTAATTAATTAAGTGTTTTAAAAGAATACATTTTTTGGGCGCGTTAAGTAATATGGTTACTTCGCTAGTTACGTCGCGATAACAAATGTCAACGGGCTTATTAAATTTTGACGACAATAATTTATACGATATTTGCATTACTTATTTACTTACCTGTTACTGTTTCTATCCGTATAATTATGTACATAGTATTTTGTGACAGAAAACTACGCAGTTTCGTTAACCAGTAAGATAACCATAATAATTATGTATTCATAATTATATATTTTTTGCATTTGGCCTTCAGGTACTTTTTTTATTTTGTCGTTATGATTTATCCCCATAATCGAGTTGTTTTTTGTAATGTTATATTATTACTAGCTGCACTCCGCGGTTTCACCCGCATAAGTCTAGAGCCCGTGGGAATATCGGAATGACAATTATCCTATAACCTAAACCAGGTCATGGTGTCCCTGTGTGTCAAATTTCATCTAAATTCGTTCAACCGTTTTAGCGTGAGAGCGTAACAAACAAACAAACTCTTTTTCGCATTTATAATATTATACTTAGGATTAGGATTATAGTTCTGTCCCAGTTTTTGCTCCGTAGAACTGAAGTAACATAAAAATGCTAAACAGTAGCAATTGCTTTCATTTTGACAGTTCAACTACATTCATTTTATTAGCGCGCAGCGATGACGCGACGCAACTCTGGTCAAACAATTTCTATGAAAACTTCACGGAAATTGTTCTACCGGTGTCGCGTCGCGTCCGTCTGCACGAGTCTTTACTTACGTTGTTAAGCAGACAAATTCTTCGAACATATGAAGCAATGGATCGCAATATTCTTCAAAATCATAAACCATTATAGATTGTGATTGAAATTATGTTACACAACTATAGTGCATATAATTATAATAACTAGTATAATAATATGTATGAACGTAAACGTGGCAAAAGGAGGATGGATGATCGTAGCAGATGGCGTTCTGTAGTTAATGCACGGGGGCCAATGGGAAGAAGGAGTGAGTTTATGAGATGAAAAAACTAAAATGGAAATGTCGGATTATCGATTATTAGGTATGTAAGTACATCATTCTTAATTTTGGTCCTACTTAAAAGTATTATTTTAAGGACCAAAATTGAAATCTTGAGATATGTATTAGCTATAAAAATATAAGCTACCAATTATTTAAATTTTTAGTTACACAGGATCTTAATTTTTATTTAAAAAAGAAACCTACCTAATAGGTAGGTAGGTATCTTTTTTTCTCTTGACATTAGTAAAATACTTATTAATTTATTAATAACAATGTCTCAATTAAAACCCCTATTATTATTTCATGATTACCTCATGTCCAGCATTCAGCAGATGCCTCACAGCTCCTGTTCCCAATATACTCAAACTTTTTACAGGAAAAGGAAATACAACCAAAACTTTTAACGCTTCAGTAGTACAAAGAAAATAGACCAAAGAAATTAGCACTAATAACTTCATCGTTACGCACTTTCGGTTCACAAATGCATAGAAAATATAAAGCCTTGGTGCACAAATGCATAGAAATAAATTTTATTCGACGTAATATTCCAAGCGCGTCTCGTATGCGTCTGCGCAAGGCTGGGATTACGATTGAACAATATTATTAAACACGACGTAATGTAATGTAGGCTTGACAACAGATAGTTACAGTGTACGGTCGACAAAATGATGTAGCGATCGTTTAATACAAGGAGTCTTTAGCCGTTGAGAAAATATCATTGGGTTGATCTAAGACCATCCTAGTTGAAGCTTCAGCTTAAACAACATGAACAGTTATAAAAGTCATATTTGTCCAAAAATGGTTCTCTATATGGTCCTGACTGACTGACTAACTGACTCATCAACGCCCAGCCCAAACCCTTGGAGCTAGAAAACTGAAATTTTGCACAAAGGTTTCCTTTATATGTAGACAAGAAATAAGGAAGGATTTTTTGAAATTCAACCCCTAAACTTGAAGGTATAAGGCTATGTATTATTACGCTACGACCTTTAGGAGCCGAGCAAAAAGAAAAAAAGTCTGAAAGAACGCTAAGGGAAAACGAATTAATAGCGCGGGCGTTGGAATGCGATGCGACGGGTCGGGAGCAGACATTTCACGCGGACGCAGTCGCGAGCAGAAGCTTGTAATATTATAAAGAAGTACAATTTGTGATTTTGTATGTAGTGGGCAGCAATTCTCTCTTGCTTTATCAAACAATAATATAATATTATGTTCAGCAATATTCATTTGCTGTTTCTGCTGGCGGTACACTAAAGTCATATTGCCAAGGCCGAATCAGAGTTGAAGTAAACCAAATATCACCAAATTATTGAACCTAAAACACAATACAATCATGTTTTTCTGGATAAACAAAAACGCACTGATTTGAAATGCGATGTTGCGCATGTAGCTTAGTATGCTTTTTTGCATCCGCGGATGCAGTTGCGGATGCGGATTTTTGGTGGATCACATCATAAAGGACTATTTCGTGAAAATGTGACTATTAAAGCTGATTGATTATTTAAATGATTATAATTTCCATTTTGTTGATTATGATTTTACTTCTATTGATCCTTTCCCACCCACATCTGCATCCGCATAAGCTCCGCATTGAGCAATGCGGTTGCGGATGCGGATGCGGATATTCGTAACAGCCCTGATTTGAAAGCATTGACTTGAGTAACCAGCAAGGTAATTGCAACACACTAAGAATTGCAATGCCTCAATTTGACAATTCAGCAACATCCATTGCGTTATGTACCTTGTCGAGCAGACCAACTTTTCAAACATAAGAAGTAATGGTATGTGAATTAACGTCAAATTTTTTCGTATTATGATGTACCTATGTGTTATGCAATTGTGATGCAGGAAATGAGAATGAGTTTTTTTTTACTTTATCTTATAAATACTAATAACACTAATTACTGCTATAATAGCTTGTTTTGTTCTTGTCGACGACCTCAGGTCCAGGTCATAAGTTTTAGACGTCATTAAACCATCATCATTTCGATTTTTTGTCTTCCCCTGTGTCTGTACAATCAAAGATAAATATAGACCAGCCAGGGGCAAAGCGATACGCTTGATAACCTTGGTTTCGATTGGTAAATTGATGTAATAGCGTTGACCGCACAGAGGTCATGTAGAGGTGACTTGTATTATTTATGCAGTTTGTTTGTGTATAGATAGCTAATTTCTTGTATAGTCCATCATGACTAGGCGTCGCTTGCCGGTTGATTAATCAGGCAATCTCAAGGTTCTCAAAGGATCCGCTTAAAATCTTAAACTTACTAACACACACAGCCTAAATTGCTAGATGTAGACTAGAGTTCCTTTTATAATGTAGACAAGCATTAAGGAAGGATTTTTGAAAATTAATCCCCTTTAGAGGTTAAATGGAGGCAGAAAGTTTTTATGGAACTTAGGCATTTTTCACGATGAGAACCCATGGCTTGTAATAAAATAAATTACCTATTCAAAAAGTAATAAAGACTAAAACCCAACTACGAAAAAAAGGTATAGAAAAGACATCACAGACAGAAAAATTAAAAATCCGGAGTCACACGTGTTAATAACTCGAACAGATTAGGTGTGACTCCGGATATTTATTTTGTGACTTTATGTCGTGTAAAAGGCGCCATATTCATCGATAGCGGACGACCAAGCCGCTTCCAACGATACCCCATTTGACAAATTATGATGAGCAGTTTGGAATTTAGGAGGGATCAGATGAACATACATACATACCGGTTAAAATCATAATCCTCCTTTTTGCTTCGCCGTAGTCGGGTAAAAAAGGTAAAGGTAATTTTGAAGCATTTACGGAACGATAAATATTGCTACAGAAAGATGGAGGAATATGTTTGTATCGCCTTCGGCATTTTCTCCTTTCTTTTGATGGTATATGCATAGGTATTGATCTATCGAGACCGCGAGATATGTCGCGATTTATTGCTTTGCCCTGTAATAGTAGCTGTCACTTCAAGATCATAGGGCTTAAAGTGACTTTCTATTAGCAATAGCGAAGATATAACTTTGAAAAATGTACCAATTGTACTGACATAATCTACCGAAAATCTTAAGTCAATCCCGTTCTAGAAATTTGAAACCTTTGAAAGCAAATACCACTTCTTCTCGATGTCAAAATGCTCAAATGTCTGACCCCAACTTCAGCTGCGCGAACTCCAGTCACTGAAGCAGGCATAAGATCATCAAGAGCACAGGTGACAGTTTTCATGTCTTAGGCACCTGCCCCATCGCCACCGATTAACGAAAAGCGAGTAGACATTAAAGTAGACAACGATACGTGAAATCTACAGTCCCTTGTGCCCGTTGCCCGTATGTACATAAAGGGGACAACGGTAAGGAAATTTATGACGTCCCGTTGTTCCCGTGACGGGGACACAGATTACGGGGACAACGGGAATACACGGAGCTAGCAACTGAAAACGAGTTGGCAAGTTGAGCAACAAACAGCAAGTGCGTGACGGCGACGAGCGATTACTGGGTGGTATGCGTTTGTACCAAGCTTGAGTCACCCGTTGAGTGTTCTGGCAGCCATAGAGCGTCGCTGAGCGAGTACTCGCTTTGATTGCTCTTGTCACTGCGACAAAGGAGAACTCGCCGGCCGGCGGCGGTGTGTAGTCAGCGATTGACTATCAATATTATGTATCTTTTTTACACGGGACCTTATAATCTTTTGTACGTTTCTTGAGCGAGAAAATCGTTGATAGCTGGTCGCTTCCTCATCGGCCGTGGGACACGGGCTTAGAGGAAATATTGTAGTCATTTATTTTTTAGGCATTTCCATATTTTTGCGTATTACAGACACGAATCTCATTTATGAGATCCTCTTTAGATGTACATACGTTTTTGTTTTATTATCAAATTATTATCTACTATTATATAATTGTAGGTATAGTGCGTTCATTAAAACTTGTCGCGTGAATTTTGCATTCATGTTATTCGTAGTACTGTTCTGTCAGTCGCCATTTTGAACTCTATTAGTATTGAAACTAGGACTGCAAAATTCAGTGCTACAATAATTTCGCGTCACGGACCAAGTCATAATGAACGCACTGTAGTTAACGCAGAAGATAAAAATAATGCATTGTCATTTTGATAATAATGCTAGCTGACATGCCTTGCGTTGCGTAAATATAAAGGAAACATTATAATATCTTAAGTTCCATATCTTATTTGTATATTTTTAAATTATTTGTGTGGGTAATTAGTGAAGTTCATTATCTGCACGATGCCAGTTTTACATTTATTTGTGTATAAGAATTTAATGCGGATATAATCAACAAGACATGACAACGATAACAGCTGCACGGGTCGATCGAAGGTCAAGCTACACTTGCCGCGGTCGGTTCCTGGATGGGACCATCCATTATATATCCAGACCCCTCCGAGCTTCGGAAAGCACGTTAAGCAGTTGGTCCCGGCTGTCATTCGTAGATCTTTGGACAGTTACCTATTACGGGTAGTCAGAAACCCAACACGATAGCCCATGGTAAGATTGGTTTACGGACAAACCAATCTTACCATGGGCTATCGTGTTACCCAGTCGCTCCATGTAAAATACAGGTATTCGAGCTACATCCGGTTAGACTGGAAGCCGACTCCAACATAATAGGGAAAAGACTAGCACCCTAATTGCTTAACACACGATCAATCACAATCTGTTTTATTTTGACAGTTCAACAACATTCATTGCGTTATTTACGTTGCTGAGCAGACACATTTTTCGAACATATGAAGCAATGGATTAGGTTCAAAATGATTAAGATGATGTGTGTGTTAGGGTTAGGGTGCTGGCTAGGCAGAATCAATAATATTTGAATTATCCACTTACAAATATAACTTTTATTAACTTATGTTTTTATAAAATGTTGGTATGCATGTGCACATTAGATTGTGAATATGATTCTGAATCTGATTTATAAGACAAAAATAAACATATCATTGTATATTTGTAGTGTTAATCATTCACATTTAAAAAAAAACCGGTACAAATACATCAGTTTGTTAATTGCTAGAACTTAATATGTTTAGGTTTTACTTCGTCAATTTTCTATGATTTCATCAGGTTTTCAGTTGGCAAATCTTTATATGGAGGGACACGTTGCAAATGTCAAAACGTTTCTGTCATTATCTGTACTCATACATTAAAGTACTTACAAAAACTAAGTACAACTCCTTAACTACTCTTCTCCTTCTTTTGTTTCTTCGAACGCTTACTCAACACATACTTCACTGCTTTCTTAATTAAAAATATTACTACGCCTAAAAATACTGCTAGATCTAGGTACAACTTTTGGTACAGTGGTACGTCGAGCGCAGGGGAGCGGAGGTGGGGGGCGCCGCGGTTGCGCACGATGAATTCTACCCAATGCGGGAGCGCAGCGCCTGGCTTCATCTCACGATCGTGGAATAGGGTTGATATTTCTTTGGCTTTTTTGGTGTAACTGTGAACAAAGAGATTAAAACAGATACATCCACCTTAATTATTAAGTTTATCATTTATAAGATCATCATCTGTGATATCTTTATTAGAAATAGTAGGCGAACTTGAAACATTTCTAGACTAATTTGGGTGGGTTCAAGTGTTCAGTTGTATAATTTAATTTTCAATTAATCTGTACAGCTTTTGCTTTAGAGTTGAGGAATAGGGTGTAAAGTTCACTCATACACTATAGAAATGGGAGGAACCTCCAACCAGATGTGTGTTATGTCTAGCGGACAACTGCCCAACGATTGATGTCGGATAGTCTTATAAATGTTAATCGCGTGGTAAACTCTAATTGCGCGATGCAGGATTTGTGTGACATCAGTCTGTTGCTTAGTTCACATGTGGCGTTGTAGAGGCCACATTGCTATAATCAGTGCAAACAAGGGCCATATTTGGGGATAGTAGGTACCGATTTATTCAATCTTTAGCTGACTGAAACTCCTCAAGTCTTTCTGTATAAATAATAAAACAACTTACGTATCATCTGCAAGAACCTTCCTCACAGCAGCATCCAGTTCTGGTGCCATATCTTCAGCTAACGTGACATGGAGCCCGAATCCCTTGGCGTGAACAGATTTCATGTTGAGGACCTGGTCTGCCATGACCGGGATACCAACCATAGGTACTCCGTAATGAATTGCTTCTGAGGTTGAAAGCTGGCCACCGTGTGAGATGAAGAGTCTTAGGTTGGGATGGGCTGAAATTAAAGCAGTAAAAAGATTAAATGGAGTTTTTCTTGGTTTTCATTTTAGATTTGGCATATTATTAGTAAGAGCCGAATTTCAAAATAGCGATATGAATTCACAATGCGTGAAAAGTACACTATATAAGATCATCTAGGTTTAAGCAAAGCGAAGTAAGTTCGAAAACACCTTCAATTCAATGAATAGAACAAGTGGCAACAAAATTACTTGATTAACTAGAGTTTTAGCAAAACTCATTCCTGCAGATGACTCTCTATTCATAATTATTACATATCTAGATTGAATAAAAATAATAAACACACCCAAAATACTAGGCTGTGGAGCCCACTTCACAAGATGAACATTAGCTGGTACATCTTTCAGGTCACTCTCGAACTTCCAAATGACAGTCTGCTTATATTTGCTGAACATATTCAGTAAAGACCTCTTCATCTGATCGGACATGCCATCACTATTCACGACGGAACCCATGCTGAAGTATATGACACCGTCTTTTGCTTCGTCCATCAGCTTTTGGAGATTCTGAAAGGAAATATATTGTATTTGATTAGAAAGATGAAAATTCATGATTGGTTCACACTGTTTAGGGGTCCAATTTTTATTGATGGGGTTGTCCGACGGCTTTGAAGGCGGTCCGTGATAGAAGTTGTGGGCTGTGGGCGCACTTTCGGCACCACGAATTTTATTACCTACTGCTATCCTACAAGCTGCCGGGCGGCGGCGAGCCGATTGCGTGCTTGTGTCTATCTCCATGCCATTGTTTTCTCAGACACTGTTAAGTAAGGTGGTCTTTAAGAGACCTATAGACACATTATAGTCTTCAAATATAATGCTTGGACTGTATAAATATATCCCGGAAGCAGAACTAACCTATGCGATGCAAATACCAGAGGATTTTCACCACAAATATTTTGCGTAGAGACTAAACGTTTTAAGCTTGCCACGCAAACAAGTTAGTTTCGCTGCAGTAAGCAAGTAATCCGCAGCATAAGATTACAGCTGGATAAAAATCCTCAGAGACCCAGAGTACCGCGTGATTCTCTATTGTTGTACAAAGTCCTTTGAACGGGTGCAAAGATTAGAGAATGAATTCCGTCCGCGTTGCTTTTGGCTCGACTCAGGCGTTCAGATTTTATTGTACCGTCGGGAATTAATGTGATTACGTATTAACAGCGTCGGTGAGAAACGGTTGTGGGGCGTGTGCTAAATAATTTTCTATGGCTTAGAAATAATCGCTGGGGACAAAAAAGTTTTTTTTTTGGAATCTTGCGGCTTGTTGTGACAATAAATCCGATGCCCGAAAATGTATAGGTATGTAATCTACCAAAAACAAAATTAACAAAAACTAAACATGTTTATTGGTTTCTCCATTTGCTTAGTTTTTAATTTATAAGTCCTCAAATCTGCTAATATTTTGCATGATCATAATAAGCACATTAATTTTCTTTGTGCCTCGCTAGCATTCAACTGTTTTAGCGTGAAAGCGTAACAAACAAACAAATAAACTAAATTACATAAACATATTTTAAAAAGGAGTCCAGATCATCTGGTCATCTCTTTCTGGGCCCACGATTACCTACTTATTGGCGATATTTTAACTATAATTACCTGTGGCAAAGGCTTGGTCTTGTCGATGTGGTATCCCGCAATGTTGACAGTGTTTTGAGGCAGCTTCATCGCTCCACCTATGGAGGGGTGCGAGTTGAGGAACATCAGGGATCCGTTGTACACAGCATCTTCGTACGGCGGCATCGTCACTCCTCGCTTGGCTGCTATCTCGGGGTAATAGCTGTTGTAAGCCCATTTTTCAAACTGGTTTAACACTAAACTGGAAAATGGATGAGATAAAGTTGAAAAGTTGAAAACATATTTCAATTTCTCACAATTATGCAAAGTGGCCTGTGTATTTAAGAGCCCATACAACCTCAGGTCTTTATCTCGCTCACGGATTGAGTGCGAGTGAGACGGAGGAGGCTTCTAAACGCCAATAGTTTAGGTAATTGCTTTTTACGGCGAAAATAATGGTAATAAAAAAAATTAAAAAAACATTGTCGCTGCTTTGCATGATCTAATTTGAAGTATTCTTTGAACAGCAGCGGTTTATTGTTCGGTTTGGAGGTAACTTGATTTTTTTTCTATCGAGAAAATTTTATGGAATCGTGTTTTCGTCTAACATAGTAGGTACTTAAAATTAATCCTCAACTTTAACATAATTATATTTAATTCAAAATTAATGCTGCAGTAGTTTCGATATAACGGAGGAGGCTAAGCAATTTGAGGTATTATAGGCTCTTAACTACCTTGGTTTCTCACGAATAATATACGCTTCCCTTCTCCACACGAAAGTGGCGAAAAAGACCATCACCCTGCAGAGGTGACGCAAGAAGATCCTCTGGATGCTGATCCTTATTAATATTATAAAAGCGAAAGTAGGTGAGGTAATATCTTCTGTCTGATACCTTTTCACGCCTTAACGGTTGAACAGATGGCACATGACTGGTATGACCTCGGTTAGAACACTTTTGCTCCCGGTAGTCCATTCCCATGGTATAATTTCCGACATCCAAGCGGGCGAAGCCGCGGGCAAAAGCAGTAACTAACAAATTGAGATCACTAATAGGTCGGCCAAGCGTGTTGTGGTGATTAAGGACCTTTATTATAGGAAGCCTTTTGAAGGCCTATGTCAACATTTCAAAATAAAAAGTCATTTACGTAAAATTTGTCTTCAAATCAAATCAAATCAAATCAAAACGTTTATTGCAATCCATAATGTATACTTACAGGTGGTAAAAATAAAAAATATAGAAACAATTATGGACCCTGTTGGGCACAGCAAATTACATTAGTAGTGAGTGGAAGAGCGCTTATATATCAGTATTTTATTTTTCCATTCATTTACTTATTCTATTAATATCGTATAAGCAAGTCTATTTATTATTTATTTAGTTTTATTTAATACTAGCTGCTGCCCGCGGCTTCGCCCGCGTGAGTGTCGGAAATTACCCCATACATCCCCATGGGTTTTAAGTATAAATATTGAGTTTCGAGTTAATCGGACAGCGCGTTAAAATTCTTTCATACAAACACTGACACCCCCCAACCCCCCTTTAGGGAGTAATTTAGAAAAACAAAAAACTACAAACTTTATAATTTATTTAGATAACTATTCGTGCGAAGTTTCATGTTTATTACCTCAAGGAATAAGATTTTTCATACAAACTTTCATCCCTTATTTAACCCCTTTAGGGGTTGAATTTCGAAAAATCCTGATACACGTTATTCTTCATTTTTGGGTTTAAGTATAAATATTGAGTTTCGAGTTAATCGGACAGCGCGTTAAAATTCTTCCATACAAACTTTGACACCCCCCAACCGTAGGATAGGATACTTTTCCGGGATAAAAAGTAGCCAGTGTGGTGCCCAGGATACTAAAGAATAATTATACCAAGTTTCATCGTAATCGAACCGGTAGTTTTTGCGTGATGCCTGAACAAACAGACAGACAGACAGACAGACAGACAGACAGACAAAAAAAAAATTAATCAACTTTTTGGGTTCGGTATCGGTCTAGTAACACCCCCTGCTATTTATTTTTTTGATATTTTCAATGTACAGAATTTTCACTTCTACAGATTTATTATAAGTATAGATATAGATTGTTTATTTGTTTACTCGCATAAAATTTGTTCATTATTATTAGTGTCATATATTATTATTATTAAGTATTGTATTATAATTTGTTTTTGTTATATTACTTATTAAAAATCTGTTATTTATAATTATGTAGTATTATTTAATTTATCCGTTAGGTATTCGTGTACTGTGTAATAGCTTTTTTTAATTAAATATTGCTTTAATTTATTTAAAAATATACTGGTTTTGTTTTGTTGTTTTATGTCTTCTGGTAATTTATTATATATTTTTATTGACATTGAATATGGACTAGATGAGTGTAGTTTAAGGCGGGAGGGGGGCAAATTTAGTCTGTTTTTATGTCGCAGCGAATAATTTGTTTGTATGTCTTCCCTTGTGTTGTAAGACTCTGGATATTTGCGGACTAGTTTACATAATTCTAATATATAAATACTAACTAAGGTGAGAATCTTGTGTTTCTGGAAGTAAGGCTTGCAACTATCTGTTGGTTCTATATTTGTAATTATTCGTACGAGTTTCTTTTGGAGGGTAAATAGGGAGGTTGCCTCTGTGCTATTTCCCCATAGAATGATTCCGTAGTTAAACCAAGCGTGGGCATACGCGTAATACGTGACTAGTGCGGTTTTTAGGTTTGTAGTCTTTTTTATTTCGCGGAGAGCGTATGAAAATTTTGAAATTTTTGATTTTACTGTCTGTATATGTGTTTTCCAGTTTATATGTGTGTCTATTGTTAAACCTAGGAGAGTGAAATTGTTAACTGTTTCTAATTTTTGCTGATTGAATGTAAAATCTAAATTTAATTGGTTTTTCTGCCGGGGGTGAAACGCTATTAATTTGGTCTTGGTAAAATTTATTTCAAGATTGTGGTCGCTCATCCAGTTTATAGTTTTTCCAAGAATTGTCGTAAGTTTTTCATTTAAATTATCAATTGTTTGGCATGAGGTCAGGATCGAGATATCATCAGCAAAAAGTACACATCTACAGTCTTCATACACTCATAAAGAGCATAGTTATCTATAAGGACTTGTTCTTGGAAATAGTTTCGTTTTCTGTTTATCCATGTTTAAATATTCTTTAAATTGTTTTCTTATTATTTTCCACCCTAGGGGTATATTGTGTTGTAGAGATACTTTTAACATTTTGACCATCTTATTTTATAAACCACCTCCAGCAACAATTAATAATATTCTGTTTTATTATATAAAAATTATAAATAACACTCTTAGGCTGCGGACACAAAGTCCGCGGATGCGAGCGGCGGCTGCAGCGGCGTGTGTGCGGCGCGTTCAAATGTATAGTTTTATATGGAATTGTCGTCGCTCCCCGCGCCGC
Source organism: Eupsilia transversa (assembly GCA_914767815.1). Lineage (NCBI taxonomy): Eukaryota > Metazoa > Arthropoda > Insecta > Lepidoptera > Noctuidae > Eupsilia > Eupsilia transversa. The sequence continues at coordinate 4,043,731 of OU611893.1, read as the reverse complement.
CGCCGCCGCCACCGCCTCGTGCCCTTTGACTTCGGGTCTGCAGCCTTACTTACAGCTGCAAGTTTTTCTTCACAAGTTTGTATAACGCTTCAGCTCTCTGCCAGAAGGTCAGTGGGAGTTTGTGTTGTGTAAACAGGTCTAAGGTGTACGCTGGGTTGGTGATGCCGTCCATTAATCTTAGTGCATGCCAATGAGGCTCAGTTGAACATACCCAGATCAAAGGGCAGTCGAACAGTGCTGGAATTCTGTGAAGTAAATAAAAATAAAAAACTATTATGCGACAAGTTGTAGGATCGTTGTACTAAATAATTGGTGGCTGGCGTATAGTAAGGCGTTTATTTGGAAGAGAAGGTTTACAAGCGTAATAAGAGACATATATATCAGATTAGTCTCTATGATAGGATGGCAATACACCTGCGATACCTTTGATATTACAGATAGCCTCAGTGACCACTTAACACCAAGAGAGCCGCTGGCTTGTGTGTCCCACGAACAGGAAAACAAATCAGGCAATACTAGTTAAAAAAAAAATATACAAGTGGACTTACCCAGCATTTAATTCAGTGAAGAACCATTCTAAGATAACAGCATCAAACTTCTCATTAGGGTCACTAAATAACTTGACAACGGTTGGATCCTCCAAAAAGCCCTTATGGACCGTGAAAGCGAAGTAGAGGAAAAGAACTGATTCTCCAAAGTTTTCTTTGCCAATCAAGTTCTTTAGTGTGAATGCATCATCTGAAAATTAAAATGTTTTGGAAATTAGGAACAGCTTTATGTAAATAAATAAAAAAACAACGAAGCGCTTCGAGTAAATGTAGTTAGTGCCCTTGCACTTCGCTTAGCTCGTCTTGGCGGGGGCACTAGCGTGCCCCCAGATAATTGGCCGGCCATGTTAGCGTTAGAATCGATAACCGTTGGGGTAGACGTGTTCTTGAGTGGAGACTGCGAATCGGGTGAAATCGGGAAATAAGGTAGTCATGGTAGGACGCCCTGAGGCTAGGCGGGGTGACGATCTTCGCAGAGTGGCTGGTAGCAGCTGGATGAGAGTTGACGAAAATCGAGTCGAATGGCGTGCAATGGCCTAAGTCCAGCAGTGGTCTGCTTTACGCTGATGATGAAGATGAAATCTTATAATGTGCTACAAGTTTCACCACGACATACTGCCGGTGGTCTGTGGAATTTGTAGGACAACCGTTGGTAAGATAAGTTAGTTGGAAAGACTAAAGCAACAGGCAAGAACAGGGTGTATGAGACGAACAGCACGTAAAAATAAAAACACCGGCCAAGTGCGAGTCGGATTCGGATACAAAGGGTGCAAAATGGTGTCCAGGTTCCATATAAAAATCTTCAATCCCCTTTGTGAGTTTGTCAGTAGGGGGTAATCGGGGAACTACTGATTCGATTCCGATTAATTCATTCACTAATGGGAAGAAGCTACAGTATTGCTGACTGTCAAAGTATACATTTTATGTTAAAACAGTTCACGCGGACTAAGTCGGGGGCAGAAGTTAGTCTATAACATACTTACTATTAACATTCTCTTCCAAAAATATTTGAGCTATACGAGAGACGTTGACTTCCTTCAGGTTAGGCACAACTTTGCCATGTGGAAATGATGTTATGTGGACAACCTGAATAAAAAAGGATTATTAATCTAATGTAGGATTTGCTGCCTAAGAAACTATAGAACTCTTGAAGTGTCTAAATGCAATCAAAAATGCTGCTTTTAGGTTGAACAGTTAATGATTGTGATGTAAAAATTGTTATCCTTGTAATGCTGAAATCAGACCCACAATCACGCTCAACAGTAGTGATTCTGCTGCATCTAAAGGTAGGATTCATAGTCCGCACTGTGAATCTTACAGTTAGATGCAGCAGATGCACGGCTGTCAGAGACCGCACTATCTAGCTGTGATAACTTCATGATATGACCGTAGGACTGCCAAGTTATAGCATTCGATTTCGATCCCAAGAACTCCGTTATTTCATCATAAAAAAAAGCAATGAAATCTTTACATCACTAAATTTAAAAAAAAAACCAGTATTGTCGTTTTTTTGCCGTTATTTTTCTAATGCTATAATAAAATATTTTGGACTATATGCAATATATTTTATGTACCTCATGACCAGCTTCCAACAGTCGATTGACCACTCCATGTCCCAGTATGCTGTGACTCTTCGATGTCATAGGATAGCATACTAAGATTCGTAAAGCCTCGCTCGATACAAGTAAGCTTAATAAAACTAAGCTTGCTGTTTTTGTGTACGTCATCTGAAATTAAAACAAAATTGGTAGCGAAATTCCTGTTCCCAACGCTTTTAAAATCGACCAGCTTCGTTATTTATTATAAAACCGCAAAAAAAAAACCTTGCAACTCACACACACACAGCCCACACTCGCATAAGTACATCACTCATCCTCATTCATTCTCATTCACTTACATGAGAATATTAAAAACTAAATATAAATGTAAATATAGACATTTGTAAAATCATAATTTTGTGATGTGATATAACACTACGAATCCGTAAGTCCGCGATAGTACTTTCACTAGTTGCTATTTATGAATAACGGCTCGTGCAGACCGGCGCGGCGCGGACAGGCAGCGCAAGCCTTGTCGTGCCCGCGATATCGCGCCAGTGTGTATGAGCCTTAAAGAATTGGTTAAATATTATTTTCTATAAACGATAAAGGTACCTTCAAAATAAAAAATATATTGCCATTTAGTGTTATGCCCGGTTCACATTATGCCAGTAGCATTCCAGTCCAGCGATCGAAAGCAGCGCTGGAATGTCACGGGAATAATTTGAACCGGCACTGGAATGGACCCATTCCAGGGAACAATCCAGTCTAGTGACTGGATGGACAGTCTACTTTTTCAATTTAGCTCGCTCATTACCGTGCCACTGGAATACTGAAGACGGCCAATCCAGGGCTGGATTTATTTAACCTTGAACAGTGAACACGCATTTTTGTTTTTTGTCTGTCTGACTAGCCGATACGATACGACGATATGCTCAAGTCTAGCACCGGACTGCTATCTAATTGCGTAACACATTTTAGTTAACGATTAAGACTAATCTGTTTCATTTTGACAGTTCAAAAACATTTATTGCGTTATTTACGTTGCTGAGCAGATTTTTTTAGAACTTAAGAAGCAATGGATTAGCAATCTGTTTCAAAAGGATTCAGATTGTGATTGATCGTGTATTACGCAATTAGGGTGCTGTATTAACTCGCTGGATTACTGGACTGGAATAATGTGAACCGGGCTTTACGTAATTACCACAAAAACAACAACAAGTTTGATTCATATCACAACAAGTTTGGCCTTGGGTTCAATAAATAAAAGACAATTGGGTTCAAACTGCCGCCGCCGCCGCGCCGTCGATGCTGTCCAATATCTACTAATTGAAGCGATTTCGGATCTGTGGAAGCAGCGCAGCGTGTTGTTTTGTTATAAGTCCGAAAATAAACGATCCTAGCTATAAAAACAAAGATTCATGGTCAAGATCAAAGTTAAACCTTTGAAAACGATGAAACATAAAGCCTAGGCTTTTAACGCTGCAATAAATTGTATCTAATTTACACACATATTGTAGAAAATATGTTACCTGGACTCATTTGCAAATAGGTAAGTACCTAATTCCCGCTTAACAATTTCATAAACAAGTGCATTCACTTACTTTAAAAAAGTTTCTTTACACAATAAACACACTATTTTGACATCATTTAATAAATCAATAAACTTTATCGTTTTCAACCGACTTCCTTATATTTGCATCACTGTCTGGCGTGTAGCACCATTGATAGTTCCGTGTGGACTGAATAAAAATAACATTATGTTGTTAGCATCTTTCTATACATATAGGTATACCTATGTATAGGTACTAAAAAAGCGGCCAAGTGCGAATCAGACTCTCACACGAACGGTTCCATACCACTGTTCAATATTGAACACTACTTTTTTTAAACACGTGTCTTGCATGCGTAATACGGACCTTTAATTTTTAACTGTATTTTATTTTTATTATTTGTTACAGTGGCCATTGGAGAAGCTTGTAGCTAAGTAATAACAGCGGCATGAGTCAATCCATCAGGTTAAGCTACGCTTGCCAGGGTTGGTCCGTGGATGGGTGACCATTTTTACATACCGAGACTCCTCTGTGCTTCAGAAAGCACGTTAAGCCGTTGGTCCCGACTGTCATTCGTGGATCTTTGACAGTCGTTAGGAGTCGTCAGACGCCCGAAAGTCTGACAACCAGTCTTACCGAGGGGTATCGTACTACCCAGCCACTGGGTTTCGGAGGTCAGATAGGCAGTCGATCAATGTAAAATACTCGTATTCAGCTGCATCCGGTTAGACTGGAAGCCGACCCCAACAAAGTTGATGATTGATTTTGATTTGTATTTACGCTACACGGTTCCTCGCTCCCCTATCCTCCGAACTTCCATCATTCACTGCACTTATCTAGACCATCTGTTTTAGGACCGGTTTAAAACTTGCCTGCGGAGGAAACCATTTTGATTCTGCGAAATCTACCGCAATTCTTATATCTATGGTGCCAGCGTTAATGGGTTTTGGAAACCTAGTTTTTAAGTGGATTATTGCAGTATTTTATTGTAGCTGCCGGGCGTGTTAATAATTCTGAACGAATATTTAACTGTTTTCAAATCTCATGACAAAATTAGGCTTAAGATTTGTTGTAGATAAACTGCCTAATTTGTCTAGTTTCTGCAGCATAGCACAGCGTATTATATTATATTTGCTGGACATCATCAAGGTTTCGAAAATTATGATATTGTGGCGGCATCTACATTGCCACATGCGAACTATGCATCAAAAAGACCTGACGTCACAGATCCTGCATCGCGCTATTTAAGTTTACCGCGCGATTCATATATATAAGACTATCCGACATCAGTCCTTGGGCAATTGCCCGCCAGACATAACACCCGTCTGGTAGGAGGATCCTCCCTTTTCTATGGGGGATGAGAGAACTTTACACCCTGTTCCTCATACCCCTAAAATATTATGCTGGAATATTAAATAAGTATTATTCTGTCTTGACTGCCTCGTTGGTCTAGTGGTCGCAAATGCGACTGCTGAGCGTGGGGTCATGGGTTTGATTCCTAGGTCGAGCAAAGTTTTAATGGGTTTTATCATCTGGAATTTCTCAGTAGCAGACCGGAGCCTGGATTTGTGCCCGGTTGATGGTAATAGCCTCGCCCCCTATTACATGGGACTTAAACATAACTGGCGAAATGTGGGTGTACTAAAGGTTCACCTCTGCCTAACCCTTCGGGGAATGCAGGCGTGATTTTGTCACAGTCATGAGTCCTGCAGCTGCCGACTATGTCTGTTTTATGTTCATGCTACCTATTCTACATCTTATATTTTGTTAAGTTTTTCTGATTACCCATCTTTCTGTGTGCACATGTTTATGTGACAAATAAACCTATAATAAACATTAAATCTAGGATAGTTAATTGATTCCGGCGTGACTTGGCGGAAATCCATTATAAAATACAATAGACGTAGATATATATTTTAGTAAAATATTCCGCTTAACTATTCTTAAAGAGTCTTAAAAATCCCTGTAAGAAATCGACACGTATTTCACCTCTCAACGAGGCATCCTCAGGATGTCAATTGACTTATCGCGAACCCGTACACGACGCGTTAACACGCCGAGCGCTAAGGTCGTATTATGACGTATTAATGTCACCATTTTTCCAGTGTGATAGAGAGACGGAGCTATACAAGGCCGATAGCTCCATCCTTTTTTCGCAGTGGAATAATGATGGCATTAATACTTCATAATAAGGCCCCTGGACGCGCTCCAGCGCTCGGCGTGTTAACAGGGATTTTAAGACTCTTACCATTCTGTTACCATTTCAAATCAGTACATGACTCTAGTCTGTCTTCAACCAGTGCGTCCTGCCCGTGGCCGTCATGACTTACAGTGTTGAATCGTGGAAACTGACAGTCGGGCTAGTTCACAAATTTAAGGTCGCTCAGCGCGCAATGGAGCGGGCTAAGCTCGTAAATTATCCGGAAAAGAATCGGAGTTACAGACATAGCTTGCAGAGTAAGCAAACTGAAGTGACAGTGAGCTGGCCATGTTTGCCGAAGAACCGACGGCCGGTGAAGCAGACGAGTCCTGGAGTGGAGACCGCGGATCGGCAAGCGCCCCTCAGCTAGATGGACTGACCTTAAGAAGGTGGCTGGGACAGACTGGATGCGAAAGGCATGACAGCCTGGCCCATGTCCAGCAGAGGACTGCGATAGGGTAAGTTGACTGATTGACATGATTCTAGACCCAACAAAAATAAAATTCTGTTCTATACGTTTGACCTATTGCAATTTTTTATGAACAACTGATTTTTTTATATAACTGAAGACGCCTTACACCATGTACACCAGAAAAAATAGTGTTTTTTTTTTTAGTTTGGGCTATACTTCCCTCCCTGTATTTTTTTAGTATCTGGAGGCTAATGCACGACTCGCATTTATTTTGAACTAAACGTACAGATAAAGCACAGAAACCAGAAATACAATAGAGTTTCTATTCCTGAATAGCTAATCCGATACTGAATAGGTAGTTTCAGAGCCACAACTAAGTCCTTTGACAGATTAACAACTACTTTGAGGGTCCCCTTCTATACGGATTGAGCAGTGGGTGTCTAAGTCCCACATGACGATATTACGTGCAAGAGCAGTTCAAAGTGTAAGACGACTTAGTTCTCACAGATCAAATAACAGGTACGAGTCTACTAGTGTAAGTACTTAAATAAAACACACACATGCAAGTCTGATAATGAGAATTATAGTCCTTGGTTTATAGCCGCGAAATTTGCCAATCATTGTGACTTCGCTCAATTTAGGCTCAATCAAACAAATGCGAGCTGGTAAATAATCGTTTTGTGATAAAATTACCACGAAAATTACCACCACTAGGCCACTGGGTTAGTTAGGAAGTCCAGAGTCCGGAGTCGGGATTTGGCCTAGTTGATGACTATAGGCTCTCCCCCTATAACATCGGATTTCAACATAACTGGCGAAATGTGGGTATATAGGTACCTCTGCCGGACCCTTCGGGGAAAACAAGCGTGATGTTATGTTTTGTTGTGGTTTTAATTAGTAAGTAGTTAATAACACGTAAGAGTGTATTTTTTTCTAACATAATCCTATTTGATAAACAAAAACGATGGGATAAACACGGTCTTAACAAGTTAAAATTAAAAATTTAAATAACCCCCGACACAATTCCAGGTGATGCTGCAATATCGGTTCAAGGGTACTATGCTCTTCTAATATCATTGAAGTAACAGAATATTAAATTTCGAATCGATCAGACCTGTGGAAGATGCGCACATCCAATCATCAACTTGAAAAGAGCTGATAATCTTCAAACGGCTCAACCGATTTTCTTGAATTGTAGCAAAGAACACTTCGATAAAAAAAAATATAGTCAAAATCGGTTCAGCCGTTTAGGAGCTACGAGGGAACAGACAGATACACAGATACCCACGTTAAACTTATAACACCTCTTTTTCCGTCGGGGGTTAAAACCAACGGCACAGGCATATCCAGCTGTCAGCACTTGTCGGCAGCAGCTGTAGATGCATCGATGGCAGCCGTCGACAGAGACAATGGATCCGTCGACGCGTCGTCGGTGACAAAGTTTAGTTAAGTTAGTTGCAAGTTTTAGCAAACTTACGCCAATAATTCTAATTTAAACAATTACAATGTAGTTATAATAATGTAGGTAACATTTCTTTTACAATATTTAACATAACTAACTGTTGACATTAGGTATACTAAATTAAATGACTAACTAACTATACAAAAAGAAAAGGACAAAGTATTCGTTCGCAGAAGACTGGGCGGTTAATATAATAAAGCCAACTTAAATTATATAAAACATTGTTACCTATAGGTAACCTACTTACGTATACCTATAGCTAATATTCGTCATCTCATATTGTAAACGGGGACGTACTTGCGGTTGGCGCTATTGCATTGAAACGCGATACTGTGAGGTCATGGCTTCGATGTCGGGAGTTTACCTCCGTTATTATACGTATCCTATATAATGCACAGTCATGTACTGCAATTGTTATTATCTGACGTCATTGATTGTAACAATTTTAATCGGCCATTAAAGTAAAGGATTAACTTTTTAATAAATAAACAAAAACTAATCGTTTTATATTTTTTTAATATTTTGCATTTTAAAAACCTTAATACTGAATCTGGGAATACCTCCACTCGCCAGCTTTATTTGACACCACTGTACGTAACCGCAGGTTACCCATAGATATTAACTTTCGACTAAGTCACAGCTGACAGCAAAATCCGTATCGGTCAGTTTAATTAAACAGCAACTAGTATTTTCGTTTAAAACTAAACAGTCTCAAAGGCTTTACAGATAGTTCTATTTGCATGTACCGTCATAGTGGAAAGCAATTTGAAACGCCTGGCACTCCGTTCATAGCAATCTGTGGACGGACGGCGCTGTTTCACGCTGCCTTATATTTTGTAAAGGCGCTAAAATTGTGCTAGATATACCTTTTGTATCTTGCGGGGAATTCAATTTTAGTGCTGCAAAATTTGCTATAAAAGCTATACAGAGCTGCAATTAAATGTAATGATTTATTTTTGTGGTAGACTAAAAACTCTGCAGACAATAATTTGATGAAAAAACGTAAAGCCGATCCATAATAAATTTGTATAATGGCAGGAGCCTGATCATGCTCGCAGGGTAGGAAATTAATTGATTGAAAACTAAGTTCCTTTTTTTAATAATACTAAATAATATTATAAATGTGAAAGTTTGTTTATTTGTTTGTTACGCTGTCACGCTAAAACGGGTGAACGGATTTGGATCTGAAATTTGGCACCTGGGTAGACCATGACCTGTATATGGACCTCGGATACTTTTTATCCCAATATTCCCACGGCATCGAGACTTATGCGGGTGAAACCGCGTGGCGCTGCTAGTATTTTAAATAAAAGTTATGGGATCAAAATGAACAGTTCGCATAAACCGTATTGGCAGCGCATTTTCCGATGCACATTAAAGAAGTCGATGGCACCAGATGGGAAATTGAGGTGCTAATACCTAGCGGTTCGAAATCTGTGGTAGTGTCGACTAGTTTATAGCACTTTTAGAGGCACTTTTCTACGTTTTATGATCCTTAAATCTGGTTTATAGTGTTCAAAGGCGCTAACAGATCAAGTATTGATGACACTTGTGGTTTTGTGGGCTGTTAAGACGAATTTATTTCAGAAAATAAATATAAGTACAATCAAATACACGCTGGACAATACACTGGAACATCTGTCGTTATAAAAGCAACAGATATTACCGAGTAATAAATTTGTAAACACAGCTATAAGCGATCATCGATAACAAAGACGTCTTTTAAAATCCTGACATTGTTAATTGCTTGCCTGGATATGTATTTTGCTGTTATTAAAATAAACCATTTATCTATTTCGTTTTTACAAGAACCAGAGAATTTAACAAGAATATTTTTTACTGTAGGTACTTTAGGGTTTTCCAATCTGTTCCAGCTGTTGCCGCTGTGTATAAAGCCTTCGGAAATAATGGACGTTACGCCTGGAAATCTATCTAAATAAAAATGAACCCCTATTTCTCCTGGTCACGCTATAACTTCAGAACGGCTGGATCAAATTGGATCATTCTTTTTTTATTGTGTTCGTTGCTTTCATGACAAGTTTTGTATGAAAGATTGGTAGTTAGGTAGGGTAGGTAGGTGGGCATGGTAGATATGGTAGGACTGGTAGGTAGGTATTATGTAGGTAGGTACGTAGGAATGTTTGTAGGTATGTAGTTAGGTAGGTACGCAGGTATGTATGTAGGTAGGTAGGGTAGGTAAGTACACCGTAGATAAGTTTTTAGTGCTACCCATGCGAAGCCGGGGCGTGCAGCTAGTATTTAATAAATCTGTTTCGGCGATACGGCCGCCATGCGATGTCTGATCAAAATTCTTCTTTTTTCAAACTCGTGGCGTCCCTGACGGCGCGAAGAGCACAGACTGGCGCAACAGCATGGCTACAGTAAAGTCCCGTCGTGCGCCACCCGGCGGCGGTGGGGCTGTAACATAATCCGAAAGTTTTAATAAGAAAAAAATATGCGCCTTTCCCTGTGGAACTAATAACGAAATATTATTTTAATACGTAATTCCTTAGTCAAAACGGCGCTGCCAGCAAAATCTATGTCATTGGCAAATACTACATGTAAGACCTTTAAAGGTCTGATGGTAGACAGGACAATGCTTTACAAAGTATGAATGAGTTTCTCAGTACTACGCTACGACTCGATCTATTGTGTATCGGAATTTATGGGACTAGTATTGAATGTTGAAAAACTCGTGGTGGATGTCGATATAATAATATCAGTCTGCATTGGCAGGACAAAGGTATTTTTCGTGCAGAGAAGAAGGACTACAGGACACAGGTTCCAATAACCTGTGTCCCGTAGTTCGGGCGATTTTACATGATTGAAGTCCTAGAATTTTACGATGTTTTACTTGACCATAGTCAAGTGTCCAGGATAAATTAAAAATGTATGTACCGACGTACATTCCTACTGTTTTTTACTTTATCGTCAACAGTATTGATTTATCGTGGATATGAATATAATTATATATATATAATTATATAAATCTATATCTATTCATTCATATTATAAATTAAAGTAAGTACCTTTTCGTGTCTATCTGTGTGACCACGTTTTTCTTCTAAACGACGCAAGATCAAATCAATCAAAATCAAACGTCATTTATTCAAACTAGGCTGAGAACCACCACTTTTCGAACGTCAAACGGATTTTGATGCGGGTTGGACCATCATTTAGACGTTGAATTGAGCTGGCAATCCACGTGATGCTAGGGAATGACACTATTGACAGCTCACGTATTCAGATAAATTATAATGAAGAGTTTTTTACAGAATAGATCGGCATAACATAAGTAAACAGGTAAATAAAAAATAAAAAAATAAAGAAAATTAAGAAAAGAAAAGAAAGAAAAGAAAGAAAAGAAAGAAAAGAAAGAAAAGAAAGAAAAAATTTGGGACACGCATAGGAAATACAAAAAGAAAAAAAGGAGCATTTAAAACTAACAAAATTAACAATTACTATTGCAGTTCTTCTAGAAAATCTTTTAAATCCCTGATAAGGTGCAACATTTAAAGCATTCAAAGGCAGGTAGTGCTAAAGGTTTGATGAGCTAAGCACTTTGTTCGTAGATCTCGCCATTCCAATAAAGTTAACACTTTTATTTGATTAGACTTGTCAGTAAAACGGATTTTATGTTCGAACAGCTTTATGTTACGGCTTGAGTTGGTCTTCCTTTTTTATGGAATTAGGTAAAAGGATTCCGTGCTTTGCATGTGTTACCTACAATACTGAATTTGTAATATTTATTTATTGACACAAGTTTTGTTTACAATATTAAAGAATTCCCTGGCTCCTGCGCTAGTATTAACTGTGTTACAGGAGCCAGTTTTACCCCGTTAAATATAAATAATTATAGATGAGATGCTACGCAAAAAGGTTGGTCAACCTTTTTTTGAAAAATACGGAATAAAAGAGAAAAAAAACAAAACGTACAGTATTATGACATGTGTGATAGTGTGTGTGTGCATGATGAAAGTTTGCTTTAAATCCTTAATACTTGTTAGTTTCAAGAGCATTCCAAGGTATTATGACACTCTGTAGCATGAAAATTTATATGTAAGAGTTTCTTGTAAAAAAAAGGAAAGAAAAAGAGCTCTAACGAAAAAATATTGAAAAATCTCTAGAGGATTTAAGCGTCGTGCAGACTGGCGCGACGCGACACCCGTAATTGTTCTACCCTGAAGTTTTCTTCCAAATTGTATTTTTGGAATATTTAATATTTAAAATTTATACTTACATGCAATACCTATTATTAAGTTAGTCTATAAGATATTTTAGCTTCGATTTGATTGTCATTTACCAATTTTTTTATTAATTATCATGTCATATTTGTACGCCGTTAACGGCAAAACATAGAGATCGCTCTACCAACAATTACACCTATGTTTACAAATAAAAACTTTGACTTTGACTTTGACTTTGGAGTCGCGCCGCACCGTCGCCGCGTCGCGTCGCACCAGTCTGCACGAGGCTTGATAGTTTGTACGGAAGTTCGTCTTTTTTGTTGATGGGAAATACCAATGTTTTTTTGGCAGCACTATATGCGATTTCCCTGCGGAGCAAGGGCGAGTCGTTTTTTTAACTATGATTCAGTAGATAGATCATCATGAAACATCTATCTACAGCATCAATCAATACATCGGTTAGATATAAACAGCTCGAAAACAACTACATTTCCGAGCTAAAGCTTGAGAGTACGTAAAATATGAAGCTGCAGCTACTCTCAAGCTTGCAACATTGGGCAACCTAGTCAGTGCGCTTTCAGTCCGAAAACTGATGTCGGTTCATCGTCTTATATTATTGAGTTTGAGACAGACTCACGGGCACGGAGAGTAGGCAACAAGATTGTTAAATATCGAAGAAGTATTGTATGAGTAATGCTCGACGAACGAAAAATAAGGCAAAACCCAATTTTTCAATACTATTTATGTCCGATCCTCTCGTAAAGTAAATGATTACCTACCTGAAAAAAACACAATTTTTATAAACTTTCTACAAAAAAAAAACAACCAACTTCCAAAAAAAAATCGATAGACAAAGTTTCAATGGCCATTGGTAAAAATGTAAATCCCTTGCCATGCCGTCCCGGTTTGCGTAGGCCTTAAGGGCCTATAAGTCGTCAAATTGCTTAGCAAGATCCGCCGTTATGTCGACACTACTGCAGCATTAATTTTGAAATAAATATATGTTAAAGTTGAGGATTAATGTTAGCGACTATGTTAGCCGAAAACACGATTTCATAGAATGTTCTCGACAGAAAAAAAAACCAAAGTTACCTCCAAACCGAACAATAAACCGCTGCTATTAAAAAAATACTTCAAATTAGATCATGAAACTTGGCACACTAACTAAATCAACTATAAAGCAGCGACTATGTTTTTTATTTTTTTGAAATTACCATTAATTTCGCCGTAAAAAGCAAATACCTACACTTTTTCCGATTTGTTGCCGCGTCTGTCTCGCTCGCACTCAGTCCGCGAGTAGTATGGTGCGAGCGAGATAACTATTGTTGTTAATCATTATTTTCACTTTGTTTTTTGTATTTGTGTTTCATGAACTGCGTCCAAATAAACGTTATTCTTTCTTTCCTTTTTCTTTATTATCAAACTTTGATATAGTTACCTTCCAAAATGTTTGCCTTACATTCATTCCATCCGTGTGACACCAAAGTGTAACAGACATTTCTATTGATGAGCGAGCACGGCGCGAAATCCAATGTTTCGATATCAGCAGGCCATTGAATAACTCGACCTGAAGTAGAAATACACGAAAAGAGAAAGACTTTATTTATGCTGTAGTTTTCCTACTTTCGTTACGTTTTAGATTTTTGCTGAAATGAAAAAGGTAAGGATTTTTCGTGAAGTTCGTGGAAAGGCAGTTTATAGATCTTGATTTTAGCTAGTTAGGACAAAAACAATGGGATTATCAGGTTTTTTTTGTCAGAAATAGTCTCTGTTACGTGTATTTGTTTGTTTTGTGATGATTTTGACCTTAGTAATTTTCATTGAAGCAGAAAATTTGATACTTTTTTGATGTCCATTTTTTTTTTATTCGCACACTGTAATGTTATTATTAATTTGTTCTTTGTTATTAATGTCTTTAATTGAATATGTTACTTCTTTCTTTATTTTTCGATTGGTTAGTGACTAAAATGATATCAGAGATTTATGCCGCTCGTGGGCCTCTCGACTTGGGCTTCTCGTGCCGAGTGATGTTCCATGTCGAGAAATATCTCTCAGGCATGATGTTTTCCTACACCGTTGTTGAAGCAAGTGATAATTATACAACACGCACATGAATCCGAAAAGTCAGAGGTGCGTGGCCTGGGTTCGAACTTGAAACCTATAACTAGTCCGACGTTTATACTAGAGTATCACTGCTTTTTAATATGTAATGTATTTCTATACAGCAGTCATTCATTATGAAGTGCAGACTGACGGTGGCGTCGTGTGGCGTAGACACCTAGAGCAGCTGCTTCCAGCCCCGGGCGTGCGACAACCAGGAATGGCGGCGGAGGACTGATATGTACTGGCCACCAAGTCACGACGTCGGTCGCGCTGACAGTTGGTGACGTCTCTCTGTCTTTCAATAATTTTGAAATAAAGATCACATATTGTTATATGTAAATATGTATTTAATAAAATTAAACATACTTGTAACAAACGCAAATGACACGTTCTCTAATTTACATACTCGTATATCAACCAGAAAACCTTTAAACTTAAATACTTTATAAACCGTATTTTAAAGTCTTCTAAAGGCCTTAATCAAGTAAAACGAGCTGCTCATATTGAATTCTCTCAGAAAACGTTGTCCAGTCCTCTACAAACCAATCGGTCGCCACAAACTCGCAATCTCTGGCCATGCCGTTTAAATTAAAACGGTTGCCGATTGAATCGATACGGCCGCTAAGAATACGTTCACAATGCAGATAGAAATTTAAATTGGTGTGTAGTTTATCAGGAGTTATGGTGGCCTGATAATGGACCTGACAGGAACCGTGGTGACTCAGCGGGAATGGTTGACTTACGAGCCGTGGATAGTAGTTTGAACTGAAACACAGATCCTACTTCGTGGAATTCATATCGTCACTTCTGGTCTAAAAACCTACATGTGCGAGACCCACAAACATTATAACATACTAGACGTGACAAGCCCCTAAATTGCAGGTGTGGGTATAATCTACTAATGGGGCTATATGTCAAAACATAGAGATTTTAATGCTATATCTAAACTACACATAAGTCTTCCAGAATAAATTATCTAAATGATGGTGAAAACCACATCAACCCACTTACTGGGTTGTGGAGGTCATATAGGCAGTCGCTCCATGTAAAATAATGGTATTCAGCTGCATTCGGTTAGAATAGAACCCGGCCCCAACATAGTTGGCAAAAGGCTAGGCAGATTGATTGGTGAAAACCACATCAAAAGCCTTTATGTAGTTGGGAAAAATTATTATAAATATCATAGAAAATATATTTTAGTAAATAATAAGTTACAAAAGTAGTTTATATTCCCTTCCCTTAATAGTGGGTTAACATATAAATAAACCCTTTAAAAAGCCCTGGGTGACAAAAAAAACTTTAAAAACATTTTTCCCCGCTCTTTTTAACACGGAAAAGACAGCCCATCTTTCTTACATTTTCCGACAGACATACGAAAAACCGTAAACAAATTACCGTCTCCCACAAACCGGTGTGGATTTGTCCCAAGCGTCGCAACATGCGACCCTTTGCATTTCAAATAAGGAGTCCGTGTGGCTGGTTGTTTTAGGGCGGGCGGTAACCGCCTACGCTCTACAGTCTCGGTGGGTGAGCTCGTTGTGTAACGGGAGGAATAGTTTTATTGGAAATGGAATAAAACAGTCCTAGATTTGAGGTTGGGTAACGGAGGTCATATGATTGTTGTGACGACTCGGGGAGGATTTTAAAAGTCGTTTATAAATAATTGTTTAATATTCTCGTATGGGGAATTTCTGCTGTAAAATGGACGACGTTTTTAGATCCTAGTTTCACATACTTAGGGCGTTTGTGCACTTCACGGAATTTTACCTTCTTATTTCGTAAAATAAAATAAAAAATTATGAAGTCAATTTACGTCAGGCGCTGATTAATTTGGCAGGACTAAACTAAAATGTATCTTCTGTCCTTTTCTTAATGAAATAGAAAG
The DNA here is from genome assembly GCA_914767815.1 of Eupsilia transversa. Taxonomy (NCBI): domain Eukaryota; kingdom Metazoa; phylum Arthropoda; class Insecta; order Lepidoptera; family Noctuidae; genus Eupsilia; species Eupsilia transversa. The sequence continues at coordinate 4,027,843 of OU611893.1, read as the reverse complement.
AAAAAGATGCACTGAACTTAAATTTAGTTTAGTTTGGGAACAAGGGAATCGGCACCATTGTCTATCTAACGGATATAGGCTCCAATTATATGGAGTTTGTAACTTAGCTGGCCTGGTTGTAATATACACCTTTGGTTAGAGTGCAGATGTAATGTTCGTTAAAGCCCCCGGTGTGCCACTATCAGTTTACCCACTTGCCTATTCTGTTACCTCATGCGGTGAGACACAGCAAGAGGCCTGTTTGTCTCGTTCCTCACTCCCTCGTACTCGCTTAACATAAACTATTTGAGGCCGACCACTGTCTTCATTGGAATAACTAGTACCTATCTTGTAGCTGTTTTCATTTATTTCGGAGTTTTTTCTACTTTGTGGAAAAAGTGTTTAGATGTGTTTTTAAAGCTTCAAAATCAAAATCAAAAGTCATTTATTCAAACTAGGCTGAGAATCAGCACTTTTTGAACGTCAAAATTACATAAGACAGTCCCCCAAAACGCCCACCCTTAACCACTTCCTAGTGCTTTAGCTGGGAAGAAAAAGTGGCGCAACAAACTCCCCAGCAGCACAGCTGTCTGTTCAGTTAGAAAAATTGATTCTATACAATAGTACGCAAAACAAAACCTTTCGCAACACAAAACATACATTTAATGATCAGCCATATGTCAGCTAGCCCACGCCAATATACCAACCAAAAACATCGAGAACTAATACTCAAGCAGATATAAAAAACTAAAGGTAAACCGAACTTAATATCTAGATAAAAGCCTCCAGGCATAAAGGGCATGCCAGCTGTCTTGTATGGGTCAGAATGTTGGGCCACAAAAGAAATAAATGAAAGGCAATTGCATGCAGCTGTGATGAGAATGCTAAGAGGGATGTATGGTGTTAGACGAATTGATCGAATAAGAAATGAGTACATAGGAGGATGTCTGAAAGTACACCGGTGACTGAAAAGTTGCGCGGAAATCGGTTGGCATTGACATGTGATGTGGAGGAATGAGGAAAATGTCGTGAGCAAAGTTTTGAGTATGAATGTCGATGGCTGTAAGATTAGGGGAAGACCAAAGAAACGATGGATGGACTGTGTGCAAGATGATATGGCTAGAAAGGGGGTGACTACCGACACGATGACTAATAGAGAAGTATGGAAGAAAAACACATATTGCGTCGACGCCAAAAAAATTGGGATAAGGGCAGGAGAATGATGGTGGGTTTTTTAACACCAAGACTTGAAATAATATAGGGAAAAAAACAGTGAGCCTATTGCAATTATTCAGGGACAAATCCGGATTCATGCTGCCACTCAGAATTTCTTAAAGCAATAACCCAATAACATTTTGCCTTACGCGGTGATCGAACTCGTTTCCTTTTCTCTTTCAACTTTTTAATGTAACGATTAATTAAACAACCTTCTCGAAAGTTAAATTACTCCAGTTTTAATTAACACTAGCAAACAAAGTGCAGTCAACCTCACTGTTTCCATACGGAAAACTTTGGCGAGGAAACAATGAAAAATGTTAAATTTCCGAACTCTAACTAACTAGCTCGGTTGCAACCAGCGGGTAAAAAAAATTCGGCAGCATTTTATAAACATTGCACCTTGTTAGACTGCTGTTGCTAACTACGCTGTGGTAATACTGGACTAATTAAATTGCACTGTGACTTTGACAGCTGTCGGCGACAATACTTTGTAGATCAGGAGCTTGGGTGTGGAAAAAATCGAACAGTTTATGTTGGTTTATGTTCGACAAGCTGTTTTGTGTTTTCAATTTGCTAGAAGATAATGATAATTCCCTCTAGATTCTTCAGTAGAGTAACTTCAGTGTTACTTAACTTCAGAAATCAATCTATAAGACGCTGTTTTGTTTTATTAAACTGTCCCATATACTAAGTTAGTTACCAGTATTCTGTTTAAAATGCAAGTCTGTAAACCGGGTATAAGTTACAAAGAAATAGTTATATTAAAATATCTTAATAGGCAAATCGTTTAAAGTCACTTAAAATGCATTGAAATTACTATTCATAGCATCGAGAGAATTTAATTCAATTGAATATTGATTTGTGGACCGAGTCGAGTTTTATTTGATTACGTGCCTGGGGATAATATGAATAACTGTAAAATCGTTTTGATTGTTTTGATAATGATTGTTATTGTAATATGAATTTAGTAACATATTGAAATGTCATACTGTCGGTGAACGTAGCGATTGATTGAGGAGCCTTGGATTAAATTTTATTTCTTTCTATGTTTAATACTGACGCTATTATTATTATATTTGCGACGTTTCCAACTTTCAGAATGCCCACTTCTCAGTTAATAATCCGTGCCGAAGAAACTACGGGACGGACTATTTAGATTAAAGTATCTAAAACGATCTCATACACTGTAAAATAAATAAAATTATTCGGAACTAAGTATTTATCTACACATCACCAAACGACTCGCGAATAAGTATCATAGTATTACCCTAGTTTCATAAATCAATTGTTTCCAGATTAGCAACACAAACATTGGGTGATATTCTTTTTAATGAATTGGTTTAATTTGAAGCAAAATGTAACTTTGTAAATATTTTTTCAACACACATGTTCGAAAAGTGGCTCTTATTGCACCGCTTTTAAGTTCACAATGCAGTGTATTAAACTTAGTTTGCATACTTTCCCGTACTAGTGCAGGAAAATACGCCACAGGTACAGATAGAGGGATACATTACAGGGTGGATTTTTGAGACGGGACTGTAAGTGCACACCTTAACCGTTGTAGCTATCACATGAAAACGTATTTAGAAAACTGTCCCTAACTTTTTAGTTAGCAATTAATGAAAAAATTTAGGACAGTCTCCTAAGTTCTGTAGCTACAACTGCAATCACTGATTTTGGAAAAATGCCACACAGTCAGCTACAAAAACGTCAATTACCATGTTTTATTTTTATGTGCACCTTGAGTTCTATGGCAAACTTTGCATAGTTGCATCAAAATATACTATCTCATCTGTGCCATTATTTATTTTATAATGTCATGCACCTCCTGGTCTAAGCTCTTGAGCGGCGGACGGTCTAAGTTCCAGTCAAGGAAATGCGCTCCGACGAACACTTTTCATTTCGCGCCGGCGCGGCGCGGCGACTTCATGCCGTTTTATTAATTGTTACTAAGCTAACATCTGGGAGGCTAATGTGACACCAATACCTAGTACTCTTTGTAAGTTTCAACGTGAGATTTAAAAGTAAATGTACTTTTCTGTCTTATACTTGGTAGATACTCAGAATTATTATAATAATTTAATGGTACAGTTATCATTAAGTTATAAGGATCAATAAAATAAAAGTTTTTAAAGGTTTTAATGTTAGAATAACAGAATGAACTAGGTCGAGTTTTCGTATGTTTTATGAAGTCAGAAAATACAAGAGAAAATCTAGGTCTAAGATTTTGCCTTATATTTTGTTAGAATATTTATTGGAATTTGAATTTGGAAAATACTTCTTCCAGAATGTGTTGGTTTCATTTACCTACGTGTTTTCATAAATCAGGGGTAAGTGTTCTTGAGTATTAAAAAAAAAATGCTTTTTTTTATTGTTATTAAGGTTCTTAAGTAGGTCAAAGTTTTATCACGTCATAAGGTGGAATCTTCAGGGTAGCCCGCGAAATTCAAATTTTCTTACGTTTCTTGCAATTTGTAGGTCAGTATCAGGTTGTATGTTTATCTAAACATGATTCCCGGCCGTATCAGATATTTATTTATAATTTTGCCGGCTACGCTGACGGTTCCACCATAATGCATTGGGCATTACGTCGTGATAAAACATTAACCTCCTTATTTATAAAAGTTCCTATAAGTTAATTAATGATTAGCGACTGTTTAACCATACATTTTTGATGTTTAAATGTCTTTTTACTATAAACATCGTTACTAATTATGGGAGTTAATGTTTAAGGTAGGTACTAGAAACCTCTCATTTTAATAGAGCCGTATAGATGCTGCAGAAATGTGAAATAATCGTGTCATAGCAAAACTTGTGTTATAATTCTAGAAGCGTAGGAAACTGCTCGGAGAATCTTTGATGCATTTGACCCGGAGAGCTGCAGGTTTGGATGAATGTTTTAGAAGATGGCTTTTCAATTACTAAAGGAATGGAACATGTTAGAGATTAAATTAATTGAGATCTTAATAAATGACACTGGTAACATTCAGATTTAACCACGTTTCTATCGACACTAAAAAAGTTAAGTTGGTTACGACCTCGCAAAACGACTGACAGCAAACATTCCTAATAAATAATATGTCAAATATTTTAGCAGATTTGTTCATAGTTTGCAAGGAATCTGTATACGCCTCAGTCTCACCACAAATAACGGGCGACGCTTGTATTTCCCTGCAGAGCTTGTCATAATATTTGCGTAACTCCTCGGTATAAAGTCGATATTCCGTCCCCGCGGGTACAGAAACAATCTTCTCGTTGAATCTAAGAGAGATGTTGTTCCAACTCTACAGTATAATGGGAAAAAATATGAATAAAACACTACGCGGTACAGTGCGTAGAGGTGGATGTACGCAATTATAGGGGGATTGGAGGAAGATTGAACAGCCTGTTTGTTACATTCAATTTTAATTTCGGTTTCATGAATTTGTGGCAAAGATGATTTTCTACTAGGTACAGTACGATTCAAATTTAATGGCGGCTCGGAAGTTATCTGCTCGCTGCGCAGTACCCCACCCCTCACCCCCGCTGACACATGAAATTGTTACTGCGCAGGGACTCGCCTCATGTTCCGAGCCGCCATTCAGTTTGAATCGAACTGTATCTACTTTTAACGACACGATACTTATCTAAATTAGTATTTAGCCGTTGTGTTGATCTCGGCTGTCTAAGGGCGAATTTCAGCAATGAAACTGAACCCGATTAGCACAAAAACCACGTTTAAGAGCTGTCAGTGTCATTATTTTCTTTGGAATATTGACACTGACAGCTCTTGAACTCGGTTTAGATGTGCTGATCGCGTTCAGTTTCGTTGGTGAAATTCGCACTTATTCGTAGATCTTTGTTAGTCGTTACGGGTAGGCAGAAAGCCCAAAAGACTGAAAACCGTACCAGCATCACTGTCTATTTGACCCCCCTTGGTAAGACTAGTTGTCAGACTTTTGGGTTTCCGACGACCCGTCTGTCAAAGATCCACGAAAGACAGCGGGGACCAATCCCGGCAAGCGTAGCTTAACCTGATGGATCGATGAAAGGATGATGGAGAGGTGAAACACGTGTCGATTTCTTACAGGGGTTTTTATGACGTCTATTGTATTTTATAATGGATTTCTGCCAAGTCTTGCCTGACAATAAATGTAGATCCGTTAAAGTTGGTCAGTAGAAAATGTTCATTTAAAAATAGATATTTATGATTAAGACAATATTCAAACTAGATAAACAGTAACAGATATTTATTGCGGAACTTTCTTGTGTTTCATCTTTTTTGCATAATAAAGTCGTTCAGCGTATATCTACTTCCTTTTATAAAGTATGGGATCCCTTTTGCACTAGGTAACGAGGACATCCGGTGGAAAGACTGGATGAAAGCGTAACTTGATTTTCCGCCTTTGGCAGTACAGCTTCCTTGCTTACCAACCGGTAGTATGTTGATAAGGAAACATGAAACAGGTAAATTCTAGGTTTTTTTCCTGTCTTTTACGAAAATCGAAGTGAAATATAGTTAATGGAAATTACAGTGCAGTGTTTCCTTAGCAGTTCCAAGAATTTATCAAAGGGTCAAAAAAAAATATTGATACACCTTTTGTTAAAACGAATCTAGGTTTTACAGTCTCCAGTTATATGAATGAGTTACGTATACTACATTAAACATGCCTAACTTAGATAATTATATTCAAAAGAAATCACGCTACACTTACTTTTATTTTTGGCACCACGCCTATGTAAGTTGAGTGTTTTTTTTAGTTCTAGTTTAGTATATTAAATTGGAAGGCAGCAAGATATTGCAATCAATGCTATGTACGCCGTAATAGTCGTATACATTAGTTATTAAGATTATTTCTAGCATTAGTTTAATGTATGTGATACGGCTGTACTTTTTTTAAATAAATAAATTAAGTGTGTCTTCATTTTAAAATAGATACCTTTTCTCGTTGCTATTCGTTCATGTTTATTAATCAAAATATATTAGTTATGTGTTGTTTAATAAAAGGTGAAATTCAAAATATCTGTCCAGTCTAAATCGTATCTAAATATACTTAGCCAACAGTTTGTCCAAAACTCACACAAACCCGTGTTCGACAACTAGTCAATAAACCGAACAGAATCGATAAGGTTATCTAACGAAGTAAGCTTTCTTGTTAAAGTATAAATAAGACAAGCATTAGACATTTCCGCGAAAGGTGTTTTGAGCGAAGGGACACTTGCGCGACCGACATTTGCGCGAAAATAAATCTTCGCGATTGGACTTTTGCGCGAATAGACATTGCGCGGAACATACTTGCGCGAAAGACTCTTCTGCAAATCCACTTACGCGAATCCACTAGCGCCAAAGACATATGCGCGAATCCACTTGGGCGCAACGATAGATGCGCGATAAAGTCTTTCGCGCCAGTATCCTGCTGCCATATGAAACGGGGCGGCGAAAATGTGTTCACACGATTCCTTATTAGATTTATTATGTCCATACATCGGACAGTCCAACCGATACCTTTATTGGTCACCCAAGAATAGAATTTTAAAATATTTATGCTTGCATAAACTTCACACGTTCCATTGCTGCTGTTCCATAGCACTTTTAATCAATCTGCCTAGCCTTTTCCCAATCATGTTGGGGTCGGCTTCCAGTCTAACGGGATGCAGCTGAATACCAGTATTTTACATGGAGCGACTGCTTATCTGACCTCCACAACCCAGTAACTGGGTAATACGATACCCCTTGGTTACTTGGTTTGGTACTGGTTGTCAGACTTTCGGGCTTCTGACGACTCGTAACGACTGTCAAAGATCCACGAATGACAGCCGGGACCAACGGCTTAGCGTGCTTTCCGAAGCACGGAGGAGTCTCGGTATGTAAAGATGGTCACCCATCCACGGACCAACCCCGGCAAGCGCAGCTTAACCTGATGGATCGACCCGTGCGGCTGTTATTACTTAGCCACGAGCTCCTGTTCCATAGCACTTTGTTCTTCTATATTTGATTCATACTCTAATAATCATCAAAGTAAGGGGAGGTACTAAAGTTCATAAATTAATTAATCTTGATTAATCTGTTTAGTTGTGTTAGCTAACGTTCATTGACCATTAGTTTTGCTGACAGTTGCTTGATTTCTAACATAAATTTGAATTTGACTTCATTTTAGGGAATCGCCTTTTGAACGGAATATTGTTATAGTGATAATATTTAGGTAAATATTATCAGCCCTAAAATGTCTTGAATATGGGTGAGATTAGTTCACGATTATGATCACACGATTGGAAAATGAAATAGAACGTTATATAATTTCTTATAGAGGTTTGTTATCAAATATTTTTGTGATATTTTAGTAAATAAATCACAAAATGTACTAAAACGGTTTTCTACCAGATAATAGTTTTACAGTTTAAATATGTGTAGGGTTGCGAAAGAAAACTCAGCTGTTCCATACAAGATTAGTGAACACAAATGTGCGGAACAGCATTGATTTTGCAGCGACCATGTTTTTACTAAATACCAAATTGAAAAAGAGTTATAATATTGTTGTCATAATATTAATTCAATTCGTCACTGATTTGCCTAATCGGGGGGGCGCCAGCGCCGCCTAGTGGCGCTCGACAGAGTCTACAACATAACGCTCAACCGGGGATTGATTATTGAGTACATGCAGTAACGCTGCAACCATGCGGGCGAATCCGCGGGCAAAAGCTAGTATGCAGTGCATGTAGTGAGTATGATAAATTCCCAACATTAGACCCTTTCAATACCACACGGAATAGACTTAAAAAATAAATTATCCAAATGCTCCATCAAACGCGGCATACTCAGCTAGCAGTAGTGCCAGTTTAGTCATAATAATGTACAATGATATACATACACACATCATCACACACATTTACAGCAGCAGTTATGTGTATTATAAGTCTAAACCTACCTATTTTATTTGTTTACCATTTAGATATATTTTTAATAATTATAAAATTAAAAAAATCTCTTTGTTCCTCTGTAACAGAGCACCTGCCATCTAATTTCTTCAGCACCCTTGGTTGACGGGTAGAGAATGCCTAAGGCATTAAGTCCGCCTTTATACCTTTCTAGTGCGAAAAGTTTAAATAAATAAATAATACACGCACGCACACAGTATATTATCAATAATGTCTCTCTCTGTATTTACTATTTTTCTGTGTACTTCGTAATTGGCGTAATGTTTAGATTAATTATAATGTTATAATTACTGTCAGCTGTGAAGCTACCTTATAATAAATAAATGAAATGGTATTTAGTCACAGGAATAAACAGCCTCGCTGACCGTTCCCCTTCACCCGCAGCTACAGGAGGTCAACCTTTTACAAGTTAACGGTAATAAAGGTAAATTAACCTTTTGATCTATTTAGCTTTGATCATGAAAAGTGTATACTGGTTGGAACGTCATGTGAATTAGAATTAGAGGTTTATTTTTAGTAGGTATACTAGCTGCTGCCCGCGGCTTCGCCCGCAATGGAACCTGTTTTTTTTTTTAAATAAAAGTAGCTTCGGCTGTGAAAGTTCAGTAAAGGAGTAGTAGTAAAGGAGATTAGCTGTAACAAACAGAAAGACAAAAAAAAAAAAAAAAAAGTAAATACTGTTTAAACTTTCATATGCATTTAGTAAAAAGCTGTTATTTTGTCATTACGAACAGACACTTCAATTTTATTTATTTGTATAATTATATAGATTCATTGGTCACAACCTATTAAAAATGACAGATTTTGAATTTTATTACAAGTTTTATAAAATAATTACAATATTAGAAGAACAACTATAGTCAGAACAACTAGTCAAATAAAAGCCCTCTTCCTCCACAATGATCATATTTCGTTTTATCATAAGTTCACATGTGAAAGCAACAAATATATTGAGTATTGAGTATATTTACTTCGTGGTTACGACTATGCAACGATGACTTACCCTGGGGTATCGCGTTACCCAGTAAATGGGTTGTAGAGCTCCATGTAAAATATTGGTAACCAGCTGCAAGTGTTTAGACTGGATAAAACCCGCCTTGAGTAAAGACTAGGCGGATGATGAACATATTGGTTATGACAGGGGAATTTGAGATGCGCCACTTCTTCTTCCCAGCTAAAACACCTGGAAGTGGTGAAAGTCAGCGGTTTTATGTAATTTTAGAGGTATGAGGAACAGGGTATAATAATCACTCAGTCTAGCTCTAAAGAAAACAGAGGATCCTCCGACCAGACGGTCGTTGTGTCTGGTGGGCAACTGCTTGATGTCAGGACGTTGGATATATGCTAGTCGACAGGTAAACACTGCTTGCGCGATGCAGGGTTTTGCGTGACATCAGTGTGATGCATAGTTTGCATAATATGGCGATGTAGATGGCACCACATAGTTCCAACCTAATTTGAATAAACGATTTTTGATTTGTCTGAATGACAAGATTCTGGGCAGATTTTGTATAACCATAGGTGTTGTTTTGTTTTGTTTTGCGTTAGTTTATGATAGAATTGCGTTTGTAAACGCAACAACATGAGTACGACTTCAACGCTTAAAAAAATGAAGAGTTTACCCCAAAAACTATTAGCGGTATCAGCCATTAAGAACAGCCATCAATCGATACAAGGCCTCAACCCGTAATAAAACGCTCAGTTTACTTTTTACGATTCCAGCCTAACGGATGGGCCCGCGATCAAAATGAATGGCTTTTTATATTGCCGACTATACTGAGGTATAAATAAACTTCGGTTTTAATCAAAATAACTGTTTGGGTTTATATCTGACGTTATTTTATATATAATGTTGTATTCTAATGCGCAGGAATTGGTGTCTTGCCTTGTAGGAATCTGAACCATTTATGGTAGGTAGGTACGAGTATAATTGTTGTTAATAGAAGCTGGAAGGTATATCTAGCTTGTAATCTATCTGCCTAATAATCTATAACTCAAACTCAAACTCAAAGCATTTATTTCAAATAAACCAATTACAGGCACTTTTGAATTGTCAAGGGGTCGGTCAGTCAGAAAGATGAAGCTAGTTGCCCATTCCAAAGCGTAGTAGGTTCCTATGGAGAACGGGCAAGAAACTCCACGGACACTCTTTTAAATCAAAAATAATTATATGTAATACAATCTAATACATCTATATCTAATAATCTAACTGCCTCGTTGGTCTAGTGGTCGCAAGCGCCACTGCTGAGCTTGAGGTCCTGGGTTAGATTCCCGGGTCGGGCAAAGTGTTATTGGGTTTTTCCATCTGGAATTGCTCAGTAACAGCTCTGAGTCTGGATATGTGCCCGGTTGATGTCGTCAATCGTCATCCTGAGGATGTCTCGTTGAGAGGTGAAACACGTGTCGATTTCTTACAGGGTTTTTTTTCTGACTCTTTAGGAAAAGTTAAGCGGAATAGTTACATACGTCTATTGTATTTTTTAAGATCTGGTCTATTAAAATCGAACATTACCTTATTATTATATTTACAATCGAATCAATGATTCATGACCGATCCAATCTTTACATTCTCGTATTTCAAACTAAAATAATTTCTCACAGAAAATAACTCGAGAACTTTCATCAAGAGAAAATAAACCAGTTAGTACTATTCCAAGTTTCTTATTTCATTTAATATCACTCATAATTTGTTCGTCTTTGAAAAGAAAAATTATCTCAAGAGCTCAGTAAGCTCCTTAGCTGACTGTACTCGACTTGACAGAGCAAATGCGTTGAATAGCTTTTGCTTTATTAGTTGAAAGTCACTGTGTATTTTCAGTACTGACTTTCACAAGTTTGTAGGTATAGTTGTTTCATGAGAAAAACAGCTAGACATTCTGGTTTTTAACGACGCGATTAGCATAAAATAATAAACAAAATAAAAGTATTTTATTTATAATTATTATAAATGTTTTATTTTATTTATTATAAATAAAATAAAATATTTATGATTAAATATATATTTATTTATAATGAATAAAATATAATTATGTTCCATACGTACAGATCGCGATTTCGACACCCGCACAGAACAAATTTAGCTTTGTATGACCTACAGGTGCATGGTATATGACAAACAGGACATAGAAAAGATATTTTTGTAGTGATTAATTATTTTCCAAAAGAAATTTTTACTGCACCCTTGTTCATTAAATAGTATTACAAGCGTAATAGTACACGCGGTGGTTGATGATCTGTCTAGTAATTTATTTATTACTAGCGGTCGCCCGCGGCTCCGCCCGCGTGGATGTCGGTTACCGCTGCAAAAAGCCTACCCAGGGTACAGCCCAGCCTACACGGTCAGCAAAATGATTCCCAGGTCAATTCACAGACACCGACAGTAACATCGACGACGCAGTTATTATCCGCAGGCTGCACAGATTGTCTTTTTGTGTATGTTAAAGTTGTTAATGATGAAAATATTTAAAATTAATACTAAGTTTTCACTTCTGCCGGCAGTCCCGGAGCGCAACCCGTTGTTTTAGGATAGATAACTAAAGCGATCCGCGCGGGTACCTTACTCATAGATCTAAACTCCCCTCCCGCACGCGCACCCCCGCCTTGGTGACGCCCACTTCGCAACGGGCCGTGCAGCAGAAATCGTAATATTTTAATTTCGCCATAACTTCAAAACCAAACGTCCAATTTTAATCATTCAAAGACCAAATATTATCTACATAAACTGTACTTAGTGATGAAATAATTTATTTTGATAAGGATTAATAGCATGAGTAAAATAAACGCGTTTAAATGTAGTCCAAAAAAAATTCAAGATTTTTAAATAAAAAAACGGTTGTTGTGCCTCACTCGACATAGATAAGTATAGTGTGTCGCGGACTTTTTTGTAGATATTTATAAGATCTACAATTAATTAGAATATTTTATGGTTCTATCTTTTATAGTTTAGGCAGCGTACGCAAAATAAGTAACTTTTCTGGTTGATTTTTTACACCTTGTGTCCGAAAAACCCAAATATCTTACGGAACCCTATTTTTTTCCAAAATAAAATATAGCCTATGTTACTCGTGGATAATGTAGCTTTCGAATGGTGAAAGAATTTTTAAAATCGGTCCAGTAGTTTTTGAGCCTATTCATTACAACCAAACAAACAAAGTTTTCCTCTTTATAATATTAGTGTAGATTTATTTATTTACTAATAACTTATTTATTGACTTATAAATCTTTTTATTTTAATTGAGTCTACTCACTTTTCTTGATCCGCAGTAGAATCAAGTTAACCGAAGAATTGCCAAACTTAAGTGGCAGTGGGCAGGACTCATTACTCGCAGAACAAGATGGTCGATGGCGCCGAAAATTTGTGGTGGCCACATAGCGTTGGAAGGCCTCGAAACCTTGTCAGGGACGAAAGAATCCACTGGATGCGAGAAGCACAGAATCGGTCAAAATGGCGATGCTTGTCCTATATCCAGCAGAGGATGTATTTCGACTGAAATTACGATGCTGTATGATCAGATTTCCTGCAAGATAATGCTAGTAGAAACCACGCACACTGCACACAGCACCTATGAATGTTATTGACATTTATTGCACATCACTTCAGAGGTTAATATGGTCGCATTAGGGTCGCACTAGTACCCAATTGCGGCATAATTGCCAATATTCCGGTGACGCGTGTCTCGGCCAACTGTTGTTTACATACATTATTAATTGATATTGGCACTTGGTATTCTCTTTGAGGTTATGTATATGGCTTGTCCTTCTTCCTATTATAATAAAGATCTCATAATACAGGTGGAATGTAACTCACAGTTTGTGGGTGCGTGTAAAGTTCTTAGAAATGAGTACAGAGAAGATTAAAACGTGGAAGGTTACTTTAGTATTAATTTACGCGCGATGCCTAATACAATGGATGTTATTTATAAAGATCGAAAGGTACGCATCTGTATTGCAGGCTACGGGCTAACTGAGGTTCACTACACATGTAACTTTAGAATATAATGACACTACCACAAAACCGTGTTTTTCTTTTGTTTAAGCTAAACACCTTATAAACACGACATTTTTAAATGGAGTTTGACGTAAAACTGTCATTAGACACACGTTGAACAAGTTTCTAAGTTTTTATAGTAAGACCCTAAAAGAATACTCTATAGTATGTGTATGTGTGTGTGGCTTTAATCAACCACAAAATGTGCGACAGAGTTCCTCTACAACGGGTTTGTTAGAGTTACTATTTCTAAACATTCCTAAACTTGGTTTCCAGGAACCCATTCAGGAACATACTATATCTCCACTGGAAATGTACTGATGGAGACTAATTGGCATTTTTTCCTGTAGGATATAGGCTGGATCCCATCTTGTGAAACTAGCCACGAATAATATATTGAAAGTACATTGTTGCTCGGAGAACGTGGTTGAGTCCGTCCTCTGACTAAAATCGTAATACAAACCCGTTAATGTATTTAGTGTAAGTAACGGAATCTATAGTCAGCGAAAATAACAGTGTTCATACCATATTTCTCAGTGGTTCAGGTTTCAGAAGTATGGCGGTTCATCCTAGCGTATTCTTGAGCAGTGTTCGCATACGTGTGTTCATCGATATTCATCCTTCATGGCGAGTTTTTGGTTTCACATCGTGCTCCGCATACATTTGGACCAAAAGTTTCGTCTACATTATATTCGAAATATTACCGCTATCTATCACAGATCCGACTTTCAAGTTTTGTTAGTTTGGCACTGCAGTTTGTGCTGAGTTTGTGAATTTTTCAGAGTTCCTTTCTCTACATTGTATTTCCAAATGCAGCCCATTTGGAAATACAATGTAGAAAGGAACTCTTCCCTTTAGATTTATACTGCATACCATCCTAAAGAAGAAGAAGAAAAGTGATTCAAGTTTGTCTAATTGCATAATATGAAACTCTATACAATCAATTAAAACAAGCTTACAATCTTCAAAAAATATAAGAAACATATTATGCAATTACAATACAATTAAAGCACAATCAAAAGTTCTAATCGTGAAAGCCAATTTAAAAAAAGTACCTACTTTCTAACTAATGCCAATTAAGCAATGATGCACTACTTAACTAATTAATAAAAATAACAAAATTATGTACTAACTAACTTAACTAAAACTATTCACAAACTAAAATATGGCGTCGAAAAACTGAATGCTTCACTTTTTTCTATTTTCTATTTTTGAAAATAGAAAAAAGTGAAACTGTTACGCAGGTTTTCATCACCAATATTATGACTGATTCTTCCGACCATCCGCAATTTGGAGGGACTACTTTATATTACTATTAGGGAAACCAATTAGCTTCACTTTTGACCCCAAACCCTGGACCCTTCCCCTTAGAAAATTAACCCTAAAATCGCCACTATAATTGATCAACAATCTCATCCCCCATCCTATTACGTCTATGGTAATAGCCTTCCCACATCTGTGGGATGTTGCGTGGACGTAAAGGGGTACTCAGCCTCTTACGAGTACGTACGAGGGTGTAAATCTCGAAGGCGGTTAGTGTTAACACCAATTACGATTGTATCGTTACGGTTAGGCAGTATAATTGCGCAGCATACTAAAATTGTTATCAGAAAAACTTTTATATTGGCGGTTGAACAAACTTCATATTGTATATGGCTTATAAGAGTAGGAAAAAATCCTAACGAAACAATGGGATACTAAACAGTTTTTAAACTGCACAGTTATACATGTTGCATTCAATGCAATGCGATTTCTTCTTAAAAGTTAGAACAGTCAGACTAACATAATGGTTTCCTATAAACCGAAAGGTTTAAGTCACCCTTACTATCCTGTCTCAAACTCCAATCTGAATAATTTTCATCCATTATTACCAATAACCTGTAACCTACCCGTTACGACCCCAAAATGGCCGCAGAAGTGCCCACAAACGATACAGGATGACAACACCCAGCAATATTGAATATCTATCTGTAAAATAAGGAGGCACAACGTTCCCTTATTAAGTGTCGGTACGGACAGGCATGCCAGTAATTTCAACGTCTTTATGATTGTAGAAAAAGGGGGATAAGGTATTTTATAAAATTAAGGAACCATAACCCGAAAAACATGAACACACTTTTCGAACTAGCCTTTGAAAATTCCTTGTGTGTTGGAACCACTGTACTGTATTAATCATTTGTTCACCACTTATTGATATAAAGCTGAGTCTAGTTAGCATTACGCTGATATCAGATGTAGATGAAAATCATCCCAATATATCAGCGCAGTACGTCTTTTTTCTATTGTACAGCTACCAGCCATCATTACTTTCAGTGTTTACTTCCTTCCTAGCTAAGTATATAATTTTCCGTATAAACCCTTCCCATTTCCTCAGTTGGCGTTTATGGAGTATGATCATTTTGATCATATCGCAGTGACAAACAGGCTTAGCACATGCTCGTTTCTTCTTTAACCTGTGCACGCTCCGGTACGCGTGACCGGCATGTCCCCCGGTCACCAATAAAGTAATTACAGGCCCCTCTAATTGCATGCGACGGGTTAGCTAACTTTATTACACAATCTTGTAGTTTGTACTGTAGATTGCGCTCATTGTGATGCGGGTTTGATTGATTCAGATGCCTATATTGGTCTTGTGAATGGACTTAGTAAGTATAACAAGGTTAGGTATACCTTGTTATCAAATATCGAATTGATTGAGTTTTAGATGGACGTTTTGTGTTTAAATATAGCAATAGATGATCAATTCCAACAGTATTATGATTCAGAGGTTTAAAAAAAAACAGTGATTTAATAAAACTCGGTACACGGACGAGAAATAAAAGTGGAAATAAAAAAAAATAACTATCGAAATGTGTGTGTACACCTGTGTCTAACACAGGCATTACATGCATGATGTTATGTTATAAAAACAATAACATCGGCAGTAGCTGCCTGGCGTAAGCATTCCGATTCCTAATTAAGTATACGTAAAAGACATTACAATATGCCATTCTTATAAACAGGGAAGACTGAACAGCCACTTATCCACAAATTGCAAGAATACAGAAGCTGCCACCGCATTTCTGCACGTCTAAATCTCCTACATCTTTGCTGCAAATAAAGGCATTTTTCACCCAAACCGGCACTCGACAATTCTGTAATCTAGCGCAAACAAGGTGAAACATTAGTTACAACGTGCCAACATGTTGCACGATTTATAGCCACTTACTATCTTCCGCTGACATTTGAAGGAGATTAGTATTTCTTCGTTCGTAATTGCTGAAATGCACGCCAATTTGGGGAAAAAGGGGGGCCTTTTTTGTTTTCAAAGTAATGTTCAAGTAGTTCGAAGTAGGTTACCTTCGAAGTTAGCTAGATGTAAGAAAGAAAGAAAAAGTATTGTTGTTGTATTGTGTACAATGTGCGTTGTGTTGTGTTTTTTATTTTGTTTTTCTTAAGTTACGTTTAGTTCTTTTCTCAAAAAGTAGTCAAATGTCAGCTTAAAAGAAGATGTCACTTACTTCTTAAAATGAATAGCAGTTTCAGTTAACAAAGGTTTTTTGACACATTTTGTCGTTTCTGCCTACCCCATGGGAAGAAAGCGTGAGTTTATGTATGTATGAGTACATATACAATCTCTTCAAAATAAATGAGACGCATAGCAAATAAACTAGAGCTAACATATTACTGTACATATTTAAACCTTTCCAAATTCTAAAATAGTTGAGTAAATTCTAGAAAAGCAAATGTTACTTAGTTAATTGTACGCATTTAAGGTTCATTAAACATTTAGGACATAAGTACAAATCGTACTAACTTTAAGTGTTCTCGTTAAATTATTCACATACAATTAATTTGATAGCTTGCTGTTTTGCATATAAACTTCACAGACGTTTTAAAATAATTTATTATTAATCTAAGGAACCGGCGGAACGCGGTAGATGCAGAAGGTGGAATGTCGAGCTAATTGCAAAATTGAGAGAAAAAAATTAAAGATGGGCGGGGAAGCCTTTTGTCTTGCTGTTGCATCTTGTTTGTTTATATGTGTGTGCGTAAATGGTTAACTAAATAAATAAATAAATGAGCAAACTAATACATGGTGCATTTTTGTGATAGGTCAGTAACGACAGGTACCTTAACCGTTGTCGCTACAAGAAAACGGTCTAAGGAGACTGTCCTTAACTTTTTGTGACATATTGATCTGCATTCACAGATTTTGAAAAAAATCTAGACAGGAAGAACAGGGCAGTTTAATCAAAATTTGTTATAACTTTTAGTAAAAAGTTAAGGACAGTCTCCTAAGACCGTTTTCTTGTAGCGACAACGGTAATGGTACCTGTCCATACTGCCCCATCTCAAAAATCCACCCTGTATAGCTGACGTGACTCAAAAGGCTGCCCAACTTAAATGAGCCTGGGCAGGACATGTCTCCCCGACAAACTGTGGGCACAAATAGCACAGAACTGGTGCCCTGGGATAGTAAAACGAGAAAACGGCAGGCCACGTAGGAGATGGCGGGACGTCTAAACTGAAAGGAGGACACGCAGGTTCGCGAAAGATGGAAGGAGTGGACTTTGCACAGGAGTGGGACAGCACAGGTAAGAAAAAAAAATTAAGAATAAAAAAGAAAATATGAGTTCTTCCTTTAATTTACAACTATTTGTCTAGTTCCAATTTTAGAAAGGGGTTCAACGGCCTATTTATTGCCAGCAGTTTAATAAATTAGGGGTAGAACGACCATAAAAATAGGCACCAAACCGTGAAAATACGAAAATTATTCATGATAAAAATATTACACTTTCAGGCTATTTGCGATCTAGGATGGGGTGAATGACCGGACCCGAACGAGAAAGGATTAATTTCAGGGTACATAAACTCTCTGGTGGAGGTCTTATTTGTAGTAAAATTTTGTCTACTTTCCCTTTTATGTACTTACTTATGTTCTATGTTGTCGTTACGGGTACTCAAAAGCCCAAAAGTCTGACAACTAATCTTACCGAGGGGTATCGTGTTACCCAACATCTGGGTTGTGGAGGTCAGATAGACAGTCACTTCATGTGAAATACTGGTGTTCAGCTGCATCCGGTAAGACTGGAAGCCGACCCCAACAAAGTTGGGAAAAGGCTAGGCAGATTGATTTTGTACTTACTATGTTGGTTTTTTGCCAAATTACAGAAATGGATTAAATATGTTTCTATGGCTTGCATGGCTGATAACAGTTGTTTTTCAAAGCCATATGTTTAGAAATAATCATTTGATAAGAGATAGTTCGCGCTCTTTGTGTCTAGTGGTCACAGGTTGTGCTAAGTGTTGTTGGATTTTTCTGTCAGGAATTCCTCGGTAGCAGCCCAGAGTTTTATTAGAAAGAAAGAATAACGTTTATTTGGAATAAACAAAGTAAAATAGTGAAAATAATGTTTAACAACAATACGTCGCCAACACCGCAAAGGGGCGAACCTCAAATAAGAAAACAGGAGAGCTAAAAAACGTTTTTTTTTAAACTGAGTTTGAGATATGCCGTCAATCTTTTTTCTTCGCCATTTTGTGACGACATAGAGCTCGATAAATGGAGCATTTTTGTATACTTAACTAATTTTTGACCGTTTGTATGAGGTTCGCCCCTTGGCAGTGTTGGCGACGAATATTGTGTGGCTCACAGCTACGCCAAAAAGGTTCTTTTCCACATTAACGCCAGACAAATGCTGTCTGATGCTATTACATGGGACTTCAACTTTACTGGCAAGATGTGGGTGTCTGTAATCTCTGTTTACCATTTCATGAAATACTTAGCGTAGTTTAAATATGTCATACGGGGATATTGACCCCGTAAAAAGGGGTTTTACGAGTTCAATGTCTCCTTAGTTATGACAGTTAAGACGAACCGTATTTTATTGCGTATTTACGTAGGGCAGATACGTGTATCTTCAAGTAGTAAGTTGTAACCAGCTAAAATTGGACCACCATACCACCACCAACCACCACCACCACCACCACCACCACCACCACCACCACCACCACCATTGGATATAACAGAAATTGGCACACCAACAAAATGTCAACGCACTTTTGCTCTGAAAGACTTGAGGCAAAAGGCAGCCTGGACTTGTAAATGTTTTACAAGTCTACCAAAACAAAGGTACCTAACGTTTTACAGTTAGATAACGAGCCAAACCACTCCTGTGTTAACAGTGTCCTCTCACCTTTACAGCCGGACGTACAGTCAACCGCAGCCACAACGTAACAATTAGACGTTAACTGCGCTTTTATTTCGTAGATTTTTGAAGCTGAAGTGTTACTACTGCGTGTGGTTGACCGTACAGGCACTTAATGCTTTAATGAGCCGTACAGATTATATGAGCACTAATGGACCTGAAGCTTTCAAAGTAGTTTTTATTTTCTAGAACCACATCTAGACTTAAGCCTAGATCTGCCCCAATTTTAGTAGCTGGGTGATTGGTTTTGTTTTATAAATTAAGCTAAAAAGCTTTATAATTATCTGACTATGTGGCCTTGAGACAGCCAGAAGGTGTAGCGGCAATTCAAATAATTTATGTTATCCTCACAAATAATGGCATCTTAAAATCCAGACATGCAAAATTAGAAACGTAAAAAAAAAAACGTATTTCATGTAAAATTGTAATGTGCGTTGAGTTTGCGCAGAATAAACAATTTTTATTTCTTTATTTTTACCTATGTGACACTAGTTTGGGAGAGACTGCTATCTGGACTAGGAATACCTGTATAGCAGATCATCAGGGTCCCACCACACGGTATATAAACATGATCACTTAATTAGTAAATATAAAGGGATAGGGCATAACATAAAAATCAATTATAGACTCAGAGATTTAAAACAATAAAACAAAAAATGCGCGGCAGACCTCGTAGAAGATGGTAGGAGCTGGACAAAATAAATGACCAGTGGTTCACATTCCAGGACTAATGTGAACCATTGCAAGCACTGAAAGTCATGAGGGAGAGCCCTTGCACAGTAGGTTTTGAAGGAAAAAAATAGCTCAAAGTAATGGTTCACTTAGAAAAGGCAGCAACACTTTTGTCTTTTACTGGTTCAATATAGCTTACCGCATTTGTGTACGAGTGGATAATCATTAACAAATGTAACTGCTTCCAAAGGGGTGGAGACCTGGTGTCCTGAAATACAGGCCTTATGACTAGCTTATGCACCAGTCTCCCACAGTAAAATTACAACTGTTATATATTGTCCTATAATCATTTGAAAATGTACTTTTATATTGTGGTGAGAAATAATAACTTATCTTATTTTATAGCCGTTTTATAAAACATTTTCATCTTGTATGGAAAACCGAATAGAATAGAATACCACGATTTATTGTTAGTACAGGTATTCACAAATAAACAGTTTTTTCAATACAGTTTTCCAATATTGTTTTGTTGTGTTTGTTTTTATCAGAAATCTAGAACTCAATAAAGAGAGCCTTTCATTCCGAGAACTGTGGGAATTAAACAGTTAATTTCTGACTACACTTTTCCACAAAATGGTGAAGAAAAGACAAAAAGGGAAGTTGTAAAACTTACTGTGAACAATAATTAATTTGATAAAAGCCGTCTAAAAGAGACCAAATCTTGTTTCTTACCATTAAGGGTCTAATTAACGAAACTTTTGAAGAAAACATTCGGTTTTCAATTTACTTGAATAATTTAATTTTTAAAACGAATCAACTTTGCTAATTCATCCAGGCTTGGACTTTTTTTGAGAGAGGTTTAATAATTAATTCGTTTAAGATCTATGGAGAATTCATTTTAATCTATTGAGATTTTCTAAATGTCTTCTCTAATGTCCTCAAGCAATTATGTGTCTATTAAATGCTCCCAAATTACGATTTTGTTTTTTTACATACTTCCATGACATAATCGTCCCATTATTTCAAATTATATACCTACAAATTGATTTCAACACTACAACTGTTTTTGTAGACATGATAATTATTCAGATTTGTTAGTTGTAATGGCAATCATGGTCATTTGGTTTAAATAGCTGTTTATTTTTATTATATTATTTATTTTTTATATACATTCGTTGTATGCCTAGTAGACTGTACATTGGTTGACCATTTTCTATTTTGTTTAGTACCTAGTATTGTTGAAAGTCTTAAACTGTCCTCCCATACCTATAAACACTGCTTATTTTGATTGTTTATTTGAATACTTGGCTTAGTCCCATCTCTCCCCCTTCCCAACTCATCCCCTACGCGTCTTCAACCCGAAATTCTAATTCTAAATCACCTTAAACTGTTTTACATGTCACATTTTCAACGCTGATTTTAAAATTACAATTTAATAATGTTATTCAAACAATAATGATTGGAAAAGGTGGTGACATATAAAGTTGTAAAACCTTCTAAATACAGATGAATGTGTTACTAATTCCCTTTAGTGACTGTGTGGCGGCATCTATAACGTCTCATGCGAGCTATGCATGAAAGACCTGACGTCACACAAATCCTGCATCGCGCAATTAGAGTTTACCGCGCGATCAGCATAGATAAGTCTATCCTACATCAATCGTTGCACAGTTGCCCGCAACACATGACACCCGTCTGGTCAGAAGATCCTCCCTTTTCTATAGACGTTCAGTGAACTTTACAGTTGTTCCTCATACCTCTAAAAGTGTGCACCAATATTAATGTTTTACTAAACCGTACTGTACCGCATTCGGTACAGTACGGTTTTGTAGAACAGTAACATTAAGATAAAAAGAGCCGGAATCGTCGTGTTTCCCAATAAAATTGTTGCGGCATTATTTAACAAATAATAAATAAGAAAAAGCCATTAAGATTAATGCATTCAGATAGCGTTTGCAGCATTATCTTTTGGAACAAAAGAAATATAAAGAATTTCTTTTATGAGAACAAGTGGCTACACCTAACACCGAACTCGCTTAAATACTGGCTTTTAACTGACTGCGAATAGTACGAAAGATTATATATCCTTATGACTAAAACTAATTGATTTTCATAACTTTGATAGCAATCGCATTGATTGACCGTCATGCTGTCAACGGTAGCAGCATTGTTGTGTTTCGGCAGATAGCCAGTTCTTCTTTGGTTTAGGATTCCGGGTGAAGCTTGCTTCCACCTTCAGCCTGTTCAATACTTACCATCAGGTGAGATACAGGACAAGAGGTTCCCCGTTGTGAGTAAAAAATAAAAAAAAATGCATGGGACAACGGCAGGAAGGTGATGAGATGATGATACTTGAACAGTTTCTTTTTTATCTACTGTAAAAAAAAAAGAACAGAATATCTTCAACCATTCCATTGTATGATACGATTCTGTGTAAATAAGTTCCAATAGAATAATCTCCCATGTTCATAGCTCATTTAACAGAGACCTTTAACATGAAAGAACTTTCGATTTTCTGATTTCCCACACCAATGAGCACAAAATAAATGCGCATTTCTCATTTTTTTACAGACAAGAGGAACTCTTTACTCGTCAAGTATTTGAATATTCTTCTATATGGATAGTCATAATTTTAAACTTTAAGATTTAGCACTAAAGGATCAAATTCCACTGACAGGAAATACATAATAACCATGAATATTATTTTATAACACAATGTACTGGGTTTCTTATAAGTGTTTGTCGAGACATGCTCCTTTATTCAAGGTGGAACGAAGATCAAGAAAGTATTTTTTAAGTAAGTTTCATAATACCAGCCTTATAGTGTACTACTGCAGGGCAAATGCCTCTTCTCAAACAGAGAAGGGCACATCCTTTCTCTATTTGAGAAGTGAAGCACATCTTCACCACGCTTGTCCGCAGTCAACATTAAACTTTTCCATTATTAGTACACCGCCAAATAAAAACAGTCGTTTTATTACGAAACAACTCCTAAGAAAACTACAAAATAATGAAACGGCAAGAAATTATAAAACAGAAAAGAATTTCGAAATACCTCAGCTGTTACGAACAGAAATAATGTTCGTATTTTATTAAATTAATAAAAGATGTAACGACCGTAATGTTGGCGACTCCTGTGGTTAAAATAAACTTGGTTAACAGCGTTGAAGAGGTCGCAAGGAGTCACAGAGAGCAGATCGAATTAGCCCCGTGCCTCGGTGGGAACGAAACAATTTAATTTGCGAAATTTTGACAAAGGCGTGAAGTTCTCTGGATGGTAAGTTGTGGGAAAGTTGTGCTCGCTGCAGAATGAAGTACCAAGTTTTGTCTACGTATTTTTCTGACAGGTTTAGTACCTATTTAAGAGAAATTATTAAAAAAGGAAAACTTTACTTCCACTAATAATGATGGGACTAATTACAAAATATTAGTACCACAGATCGTGTTTTTATGATCTAGAAAAGAAAGAAAGAAAGAAAAATCGTTTATTCTGCACAAACTAAACGCACATTACATAAAACACACATTTCCAAATTAGCCAAAAGCCTCATGTTTAACTGCACAAAAAAAAATTGACATTGCCTGATGTCAATGTCAAGGTCAGAGACCTAAGACAATTATTTACATAGATATGTAGTATTGCGACTAATATTTTTATTGAATCTAACGTGGCAGACGTGACTTGGATAATAGTTATAAAAATATAATCAATTTAATTCTAAAGATTTCATTACAGCCATATATATATGTATATATACAGACGAAAAAATACTAATTAGGTCTTCATCGACCTTATTGTATAATTGTAATTTATCAGATCTAAAAGAAAATAAACTCCCAGCGAATCTTATTCATCTATCTTCTACCAAATAATGCCTTCTGCAATCTTCGTTATGACACTGTTGACTGTACTAATACCTTCTAAGCCACAAATCTATTCGATAGGCTCTGTGTATTTAACGCAATCGATTTCTCCGAGTTGATACTGTCTAAACCAGGTTTGTAATCTGAATTGTTCATAAATGATGCAAATTCTAGATATTATCTTCGTCGCAATAACTGTTAAGAAGTGTAACCTTTTTATGGCGCCAGATTATGCTTTCAGACTAAAGAACTGTTTTACGTAATTTTTTGATTTTTTCATTTTATCTTTATTAGATTGTAGGTTGCTTGGTTTTTGTCGTCTTCTATTGTAATTTTTTTATGGACGGATTTGTTATGATCTATTTTAACTATTATATCTTTTGCTTTTAATCTTATCTAGCGACCCGCTCTGCTTCACACGGAAAATGCCAGTACATTGTACAGTACGTGTAGTGGCGTCATGTGAAAACCTTTCTCGAGCCTTCTGTGATAAATGAACGGCTACATTCCAGAATATTCGGTCGCCTTGATTTACTATTTAAATATTATGGGGATGGATTTATTTGGTTTTATATTTTTGTGTTAATATTTATATACCTACCTACACATAAATTTTCCAGAATAAATTATTATATGAATGATAGTGGAAACCACATTAAAATCGTGCAATTTAGAAGAAATAAGCGGTCACACAGACAGACACGATAAGCGACTTGAAAGAAAGATAGAAAAATATTTTATTTGGGACACGCACAGGAATTACAAATAGTAAACAAGGAGAATGTACACACTAACAAAATTAATGAATTATAAAATTAAAATAAAATAACCTGTGCGAGGACAGAAAGGCCCCTACCTCAGCATAATGCTGCGATATTTAAAAAAATACCGAAGCTCTGGTGTAGGGATAGGATCTAAAAAAATTGTGCCAGCAACTTGGTCACATTTCGGTGAAATTCGTCAACGGTGCTTCTATTTCTATTGACTTTAGAATACCCTTCAAAGCCGAGGTGCTAATCAATAGGATTTGTGCACGTTAGCCGCCTCGCCGCAGTCTATCTCGGTCAGCTAATACTGTCTGCAAATCGTACCTGTCAGACCAGCCATGTTTTCATTTAATTCAAGAGCTGTAAATACTAGTTTTAGACTATCTGCTGGCGTTGAATCTGAATTAGTTCGTTATTCAAATTAGGGCTTAACTTTTTGACTGAGTTCATATTGGTTTTGCAACAATTAATGTGTCTAAGCAATTCGATTTTTGCTTTAAGTATTTTGAAAACTGGTTATTTTAAATTCGGCTCCATTCGGATGAATAAAATGTTTAATTAGAAAACTGATCTGCTTTTTACAAGCTTTATATAAGCTTGCTTCGTTCGTATGTGTTTCCAGGTAGTCGCATTGTCATCAATTTTTCAAGCATTTCCTGACATCCAATTGAGTTGAAACTTGGCATACTTTTATAACTTCGGTGACAACGCAAAAATGTGATAACATGGTGCTGGTTTGATGATGGAGCCGCAAGGTGGCCATAGGAACTCCCCAACAAAACAAGAAAGCACGATCATGTTTGGACTCGTTAGCTTTGTCTTGACAGGTGCTATTACACTAGGTGGTATTCAGGATCCGAAGATGGAGCTAGAAGGAGGCCATAGGAACTCCTCAACTAAACAAAATAGTAACATCGTGTTTGGACTTATTGGATATGCATTGACAAGTGCTATTACACTAGGTGATATTCAGGGTCCGATGATGGAGCCGGAAGGTGGCCATAGGAACTCCTCAACTGAACAACATAGCCCTGTTCTGTTGTGGACCTTGCTTGCTTGTACCTTACAAGTCAAGATGATAGAACAGTTAAACAAATTCTAATGCTATAAAGAACAAAATAAATTATAGGTAAAATTATTTTTAACGACAACAATTTTGATGAACTAAAAAGTACTAAATAAAATTTATATACATACCTATAAATATATATTAAGCTAGTGACGTGAACGACACGTCACGTACACTTTACAAGATATTTATTATATTAGATTTCCAAAAGATATTTGAGACACTCAAGATTTAATGACCATCTATTATGTACCATTTATTCATAATATCTGGCCCAGTTTACAGATTGTTTGTAGAGAATCTTGTTCAATAAGTTATTGGGTTAAGATACAGCTGTTCCAGACACAACTATGGTTATCTCTAGAACTTTTATTCTCTTTTCTTTTAAACTTGGCACGTTTATTATACCGGGTTTCTGTATACCTGTAGCGGATAGTTACGTTTTAGTTGAAATTGAGTTACTTATTATTTTCTTTAGATTTTGATGAGTTAATTTTTAAACTGAGATGTGCAATATTGTTTGGCTGATTTTGAGATGTTTAGTAATATGGTTTGTTTTGATTATTGTTAAACCTTCAATGTTTTTTCAGCAATTTGCTTGAGTTTGGTACCTCCGTGCGATTGTCAGTAACACCAGGCCGTTGCTGGTCTTCCTTGAGTTTTCAACCATAATCAGCCTATATTTGTTCTCATTGCTGGGACACAGGCCTCCTCTCTGAGAGAGGGAGTGGGCCGTAATTCACCACGCGGGCCCAATGCGGGTTGGTAGAAGTCACATGTCTTAAAATCTTTGGTTGTAGGACGTTTCGGTTTCCTCACAATGTTTTCCTTCAACGTTTTGAGAGCAGTGGTGATGAAATAATTTAAAAAAAAGATCGACAACACGTTAATCGCGACCGTTACCACTGAGCCACACTGCTCTCCATGATATAGTAGCTGTCTCTAAATCGGTTTAATGGTAATCCCAATTATTAATTACCTAGTCACTTTAATTAGCAACGACCTGCTGGGGAGTTTGTTTCGCCACTTCTTCTTCCCAGCTAAAGCACTAGGAAGTGGTGAAGGGTGGGCGTTTTGTGGACTGTCTTATGTAATTTTGACGTTCGAAAAGTGCTGATTCTCAGCCTAGTTTGAATAAATGACTTTTGAATTTGTTTTTGAATGAAAAGCATTAGGCAGTAAAAATCGTGCTTAAAAGGAAAATAAGACTTCGAACTAATTCAGGAAATAAGAAAAAGGTTTCTTTAGTGCTTTCAAGGCATTCATCTTTAGCGGTTTCAGTTGAACAGCTCGAAGAACGGAACAATTCATGTGAAAGTAACTCTATCTGTCTGTCTGTGTAACCTTTTTACGACTGAACTACTGAACCAATCGTAGTGTTATTTCACAGATAGGTAACCTGAGACCTGGAGAAGGACATTTGCTACTTTTCATCCTGGATATTTGTATAAAAATTATGAAATACAGAATACACACGGACGAAGGCATGGGCCGCAGTTAGTTCTTCAAAAATGACTGAACTTGGAATTTCATAAGTGTAAAAAGTTGAAATTGGATTTGAATCCAAACCTTTCAGCATGCGAAGCAGACACTCTACCACTGAGTTACACACCCGACGACTGAACGGACCTAAAAGACGAACATGTGGAATACTTTCTTGTATTCGATTTTCACTGTCGGAATAATAATATGATTTAACTATAATTGTGACACTGGATTATCAAGTTTTTTTACAAATATAAATTTCGATCCCGTGAGCACATAAGGATAAAAAGTATCCTATGTCTTAATCAAGGTCATGGTCTACCCATGTGCCAAATTTCATCCAAACCCGTCCATCTGTCTAGCGTGAAAGCGTAACAAACAAATAAACAAACAAACTCCCTTTCGCGTTTGTTAGGACGAGTTCGCAAAATGCATTAGTTTATCCTAGTGACTTTGTTTGTGATTGTGCAATCTTGAATTTGTTTGGTAGGCATATTATTATGATGTATAGGTACTGCATATTTCTTTGAATGGGAATCTATAAAAACCCATATATTATTGTAATTTGTCAGTCCCTTGTCGCCTCAGCGTAATAAATAGACGTAGGTTTTCAAGTTGTTTCATAAATCACATGAATACAGGTTGACTTTTGATGCCTGATTTTGTATTTTATTTGGATTTCTATGGTAAGGTGGTAAGTATGACAAATGTATTATCATGAATATCATAAATCATAGGATGAGACGAATTTGTATAAATTATTACTTTTTCTCAGGATGGGTGAAGGAGTTATGAATGGCAAACTATATTGCGTTGCGAGAGTGTCAGATGTCACTTTGGATGATAAATTTGAGTGCACGGTAGTTGTTTTTTTTAAATCAAGTAGTCAATTGAATAAAATATA
Source organism: Eupsilia transversa (assembly GCA_914767815.1). Taxonomy (NCBI): domain Eukaryota; kingdom Metazoa; phylum Arthropoda; class Insecta; order Lepidoptera; family Noctuidae; genus Eupsilia; species Eupsilia transversa. The sequence continues at coordinate 3,999,792 of OU611893.1, read as the reverse complement.
AGATTTTATTTCCGTAACACATGTCATGTTTGTTGCTTTTCTAAAAATAAAAATAGTAATAAAGTCATCAATATAAATAGATAAAGAAAATAAAATGTATAAAAGTAAAATCTACATTAACATCAAGAACCTGTTTTTTTATATTGTCTGTCAGTTACTCTCCATATTAATTTAAAATACAAATAGAATCACTAAAACATATCCAAAAGTTATAAATCTGACTCCACTTACATTTGATGAAAACCAACCAAAATATTTACTTTGTAATCAAAGCGAAACTGACATGAATATAAAAAATGGTCATATAACATTCTTATAGCGCTCCTTAACTGCTAATAACAGTAGCGACAAACGGTTTGAGCTCAATAAAAGTGTTAATGAGATCATAAGCGTACCCTGCAGGAACCCACGTGGGCTCATAAACGATAATGAAATTCTTTATTAACAGTATACTGGAAGATATTGTTGTATCATTATTCTGGTTTGACTAAGTTTTATTGTAATAAATAGTTAAGGATTTAATCGAGGAAATGTTTAATCGTGTAAGTATATGATTGAATGCATTAAGATAATATCCTTCTCAACTACTATGGTTCGTGATTATACTTCAAGTTTCAAGTTCATTAAAGTTAATTACTCTACTTGTTTTTACAACTTTTTGAATTCAGTTTCATTCAAAGGCTCTTTGCTTCATGAAACCTGTCCAATGGTAATTGCCTGTCTACTTCAATATTTCCAATTCCTTTACAGGAAATTAAAAAACACTATCTATTAGCTTGTGCAAATAATGTCACAGAGAAAATTGTTTGATCGACGAGCGACATAACTTACATAAGTCTCATAATTATAGTTAATTGAATAGCTGTACTTCTAGTAGGTAAGTGGATATACACAAGCGTTTCATAGATTAATTGGGATGTATACGAGTATAGCGTGTATCAGAAAGTTGTGGTCATATTTACGGGTGAAGTTTTGTATGAGACGGTAGATAATTTTATCTCCATTACTATGTTGGTACATTTACTCACCGCTCTGGTTTCATTCACTCTTCTTTCTTTGTCCGGGCGGTCTTTCTTTGGAATGCGTTTCCTCTCAAAATCAGGACGGCAACCTGTCGGTTGTCTTTTAAAAGTGAAGGCATGTGAATATATACGTAAAAAGTTGGCAGAAACATCCCAGCGCTGATTTGCTGGGTTCGGTTTCTCCTCTACCAATCTTTATTTCTCCAGATAAAGTTTATTTTGATTATATGTATGTATATATCTATGTATTTATTCTTGTTTTTTATAGTTATTTTCGTGTTATCGATCAATTATGTAGCCAAGCTATCTGTATCACCCTAAAGGTTGACTGGTAGGAAATGCTTCAGGCATTAAGTCCGCATTTGTACGGTGTTTTTTGAACTTGTGGACAAAGTTTTAATAAATAAATAAAAATGTTAGTCCCATGGAGAAAGTTGTTCAGTTAGATGGTCTGTACTATACCCTTAAATATGATCACACCTTTCTGATACATGCTGTATAGCTTTCGTGAAGTGACGTTTAGCCTCTCTGGACCGGCTACATATGGCTTACTTAGCTTTATTATAGAAACAAAAAAAAGCATACTCTCTCTCTATATATTAGCAGGAACGTCGCGATTTTCCAGCGTAGTGCGTACACTCGTACAGCTTTAATAAGGAAATGGGGAAGTATTTTCAATTAACACTTTCATTCGTATTCCAATGAAGGTTTCATTCGAACAAAAGCACGCTGGCTAATCGTAGGTTTTGTTATATTTTTCCGTTTTTTATTCAATGGACTTCGAGAGATATTCAGAGTTTTTCTTTTAGCGAATAAATTAGTTGATGAAAATGGTGAGGCCTTTCCAGTTGATTCAATTATTATGGGATCGGAAGTCTAGAATAGTATCAGAAGTATGAATAAACATTCTTTTTTTCTGTGATTTTGCTATTTATTTTACAAAAGACAAATTCAGTATTACTGCATTAAAACCGATAGCTGTAGTAAGTTAATAAAATAACAGAAAATTACTCATCATAAATAAAAATATATATGTCTATTTTTTGTAATCGCTTTGAAGTAAGTTTTTTTTTAGATGTTGTGCTTTTCGAGTAAACTAATTTAATAAAAAGCTATGTTACTACTTTATATCGTTGACATTTGCATGCTTAGACTTAACGCAAAATCCTTGACCTCGCTATAACACGATCTTTATACCTACCTAATTAAGGCTAAGTGGTCTGTGGTGTCAGAAACGTGCCATCTTAATGGCTCCCGCAGACAGGCGCGACGCGAAAGCGCGACACGTCTATTAGAACTCTAAGTTTTTTTTCAATTTGTAGGTCTGTGACAGGGTAAATGTTGATTAAAACAGATATATTATGTTTTTACTCAGAATTGAATTATAATCTATAGATTCAAATAAACATACACCTACACAAGTTAGAATTGACCTCAAATGTCATGATTTCATGAAATACCCATTGAATAGGGTAATATTATGAACTTAGAGAGTCGGATTGATGAATTTGATGAATTTTAAACAAGCCTGACTCCCATGCTCCGCTCCAGCAAACGGGCACGCTCAACAGTATTAGGCGACGTGTTAACAAGGGTATTTCGTATAATACTACAGAGCGGCACGTCCCACCGTCTCTGGGAGGACGGGTTGTCGGGCAAATTCGTATTGGGACAAGCCATTTTCCAAGCGTTCAACGCATCGGTCAAACAAGGTACCTCAAAATCAACCATTGAGGAAGACAAAATGTTAATGGTTCCACTGGTCCACTCGACTGCCGGTTGTTTGGTGAATTCCTTTGAAAGGATTTATGAGAATCGAAAAATTCATGTGCTCAAAGCGAGCGATCGACGCGTCTTGTTTATCGCCGTATTTATAACCATCGAATGGTACATTACGAACAAACGTCTGTCTTCGCCTGTAAGTTTTCATAGAAGTTGTTCTACGAGAGTCATGTCGCGCCTATGTGCAGGAGCCTTAAATAGTAAGAAAACGTGTCTTCTTTCTCTGCTTTCTTTTGGTATTTTTATACCCCGATCATATCCATTTATCTTGATGGATCATAATCTCCCTGATATATTCATTCTTTTTTCAACTCTTCAGCACATTATGTTGAAATCGACTTTAAGCTCCATTACCATATTAAAAAATGTAGAAAAAATACGTGACTTGCATTAGCGTCATATCAGCGTGTCAGTTTGTTTTGATTGATCTTACACGTAGTAAATCATTGTGTCACGAATACTTGAATGGGTTCTATTGACAGATGAAGTATAATATTTTGGAATGAAGTTCCTTAACGCGGTTTGCGATAGGAGTTGACTGGTAGAAATCGTCACGTAAGAAAAAAGCGTTATGCCGAAAAAGCGTTATGCTACATGCGAATTTCTCTCTCTCTCTTTCTATTATACAGAGTGGAAAAAATAAATGGTCCCTGAAGGGAAACCACTTAAAATCCTTAAGATAGATTATTTTACTTAAAGGAACCATTCCTTTATTTTTTTAAAGAAACAAAAACTGTGCATTTGCCTGATTTATCGACAAGCTTACCTAAACCGGGATCGAACCAGCTAAAAAATCTAAAAACAAAACACTCACTACTTTATGACACTAGTCGGGCTCATTGATATTTTCCATCCTGAATACGAGTGTGTGTGGAGTATCGGTACTTCGTTACTGACAGGAGTCCCCTTCTAGCTTCACTTTGAGTTAAATGTTTAGTGAGATTTCGATTATTTGGTTTGGTGATACACATGAATACATAATCTGACGCCCTTTTCTCCTCTTGGTGGTTGGCAGAAAAAACAGAACGCCACCTGCTACGATTCTAACCTACTCCTTTTACTTCGTTTACGTTCATGCGTCGGTCATATACGCACGCCGGTTGCGAGTACTACATAAGATAGGTAGTATTCGCAACCGGCCTGCGTGCCACTTGACCTTTCTAAAGAACATCACCAAAAAGGAAATATGTATAATGTGTCACTATGTCCTTCTAGGGCGTGTTCTAGGGAGTGTTTTGTGACTTTTTATTGACTAATAAAGATAAAGTTACATTAAGTCATAGCATGAGTAGATTGATTCCGAAAAGTAATACTTCATAATCCAATTTAAGGTACCTAAATATTTTTATTTGACAAGCATAAATGTTATATTTTTGTGTTTTGATGGTTTCATATTCTGGTCGTATCTGTTGCCCGTGACATAAGATTACAACATGGAGTTTAGTGCGAGTTAACATTACAAAATCCTTAATATCCGGCCTATAGTTCAGAATCTTAGTACAAACCGCTATTTTAAGCAAAGTACGGAACAATGACCCACAAAAAAGAATCCGCACCCGCCAGACAAATTGCCTCTTCTTCCAACTTTCAAAGACTTCATTCTTTCCTCCATTTGGGACATTAGCCGCGTCTAAAACAATTTTTCTTCCTAAACGAGACTTTATAGTTAGTAATACTCAGTAAATGTGCCCGATTGCCACGAGTTTAGCCGCGTGAAATATCGAAAAACCATCAATTTGCATATCTATTGGCCCCAATTGGCCCAACTTGGCTGTTTTGAGGTCTGCCAACTAATTTGGAAACAAAAGGCTGCGATGTATTTACATTTGACGTCCCCATTTTGCTTTTTTCTGAGTAAAGGATTGCGATCGGAAATCTTGCGTTGTGGAAATGTATTGTGTGGTATTAATTTTTAATATTTAATGCGTTCGTGTATGTTATATTTTGCATTATGTAGTACCTAATAATACTACTACTACTGGACTATCGGAAAAAATGAAATAGCAGTGCAGTTCAAAATAAACAAACATACCGATGGGGTTGGGCTGAAATAACAGAACTCCACCGTTATGATCCTTACATACTTTCGTTTAGGTTAAAAATATATTACGTAATAAATTATTTTATTTTTTCTAGATATTTGGATCCTGCTCTTTTGCCTTTGATAGATCTAAAGTTTACGATGAAACATTTTGAGAATTCATTTAATTTGGTACATAGTTTTCTTTAGTTTGTGAGACAAAAAACGCAATATAAAATTGTTTCTAAACTTGCCTTTTTGTACTTATTAGACGAGGCAATTTAAGTTTTGTTTAAGTTAGCATTGCATATTCTCTTACTCCGTCAATCTGCACAGTCTTTTCCAAAGTATGTTAGGGTCAGCTTCCAGTCTAACCGGATGCAGCTGAATAACAGTATTTTACATGGAGCGACTGCCTATCTCTGACCTCCATAACAGTTACTGGAAACTCCTTGGTAAGACTGGTTGTCAGACTATTGAGATTCTGACTACCCATAACGACTGTCAAAGATCTATGAGTGACAATCGGGAGCAACGTCGCGGTTCTCGATATGTATGTGTGCTTCCAGAAATCCTGAAACTTATTGCCAACTTAGGACATAAAAGCTATAAAAAAATCGGGAGCATAAACATAATAATTCTAACTTATATTCAAAATGCGAAATTGCTTTTGTTTGTTTGTTACACTTTCACGGTAAAAGAGCTGGACATATTTGGATTAGGACATAGGATACTTTTTATCCCGACATTCCCGCGGGTTAGATTTTGCGGGTGAAGCCATAGGCCCAACTAGTGGCTGATAAAAATCAACTTACTATTTTAAATACCTATCAAATTATTCTCACAAACCTCGAAATCGACAATTTGGGAATTAATAAAACGCGAATTGGAAAAGTATTAAAATAATTACGCTCCATTAAAACTGTTAATTTGATAAGTTAAAATTAAATGGCGGATGAAACGACTTTTCAATTGGAAAAGGTATCATGTGTTCGATAATTCGATTAGTGGCTGAAATCAGTATCCCTTTGGACGAATTTTCTACTTGGGTTCTCATAGTTAAATGGATAATGTTTCGGAATTGCCCTTTATTATATTGAAGGTAAAACGTAAATGGGTTTAGTGATTATCCGTCCAACCAACTAATTCTCTGAAAATTTGGCTTGTTCCAATTACTTTACGAAGTTAACGGCCAAAGTCTCAAACGCAACTGAATTTTTAGTTAGAAGCAACAGAAAGATTTGAAGAAAATTCTTGAAGTTAAGTGTCGTTTGAGAATTCAGGGCCGATTCCTAGGGCCGGGGTTGTGGGAAAGTCCGAAAGGGTTACCGTGGCCCCTGGTAACACACAGGGAACTGAAGGAACACGGGTGGGTTTTAGTCAGTAAGGGTCTTACAGCTTCGCCCAGAGTAGGAGAAGTAATTTGATAAGGTCCCACACAAAAAAATAAATGGGGTGTCGACTTGTTATTAGGACATTGCAGGACCATGTTCTTTTTTCTTAGTTAAAACACTAGGAAGCAGTAGGTTTCTAAGGATGTTTTTCACTGTTGTATTATAAGTGATATTCAAAAAAAAAAAATCTTCTTTGATCTCATGAACTTCAGTTTTTTTTACATTAAGAACCCTTTTCTTAGAATATACAAAAAAGAAATACATCATGACTATAACGACTTTGCTTATCAAAAATTGAACACATAATGAATTCCGAAAAACGGTACTGATCCAGACACTTTTCATGGAATATCTTTGTCTCACAAACTTTGATATTTATGTACAAATAAATCGAATGCTCACAAATAAAATATTTTAATGACGTTCATCAAAAGATAAACAAAATACGTTATGCCTTTTAAAAGTAGTTGCAGTATTACGTGTCATTGTGAAGTCTCAGATGACTTTTGCCGTAACTTGCCTGGTAATACAATCGCATGAGAACAGAACTGACACAGACTGAGTTTTCCTGCGTGATTGAATCAGAAATGAAGAGATCCGTAGGCGAACCAAGGTAACCGACATAGCCCAAAGAATTGCTAAACTTAAGTGGCAGTGCGCAGGGCACATTGCTCGCAGAACAGATGGCCGATGGGACCGAAAGGTTCTGGAGTGGCGACTGCATACCGCAAGACGTAGCGTTGGAAGGCCTCCCACAAGGTGGACCGTTGACCTTGTGAAAGTCGCACGAATCCTCTGGGTGCGGGAAGCACAGAGCCTGTCAAAGTGGCGGTCCTTGGGGGAGGCCTATGGCCTATTTCCAGCAGTTGACGTCTTTCAGCTGAAACTTCACATTTCACAAGTTACTGGTAGTAAAATATTCCTCAAAACTATTGTCGAATGTTTACCTTGTAAAAAACTCACCAAGACGAAATTAAGTCCCGACTAAACGTTAATAAAGAGGCGGTATCTAAGTTTTAATCTAGTTCTATCCACTGCAATGTTGGTAACATTGTATTATACGATCCGCAAGTTGGTTTTCTTCCTTTCATATAAAAATGCATTGCATATTCCCGGCTTTTATGTAAAACAGTTTCTGAACTTAAGCCTTTTTACCGAGAAAGGGAAAAAATGTTTCAACGGAGAAATCTAGTTTTTACTTTATACTAGGATTTGTAACTACGTTTCCTTGATTTCGCCTGTTCAGTGCAATAGTCGTTTTGGCGGGGGAATTCTTGGCAAGCGTGGTCGGAGCCTCGGGTATAATAGTGCCGGTTGAATTTCAAACAGTTCCTCCGCTTCGAGTTCCTTGGCTGGGTTCTTAATGTTTTAAATTTAGTTTTTGTTCTAATTTGGACGTGTGTTCTTTGTTCTAATGTTCTAGATAGATTTTGGTTCACGATTGTATCTAAGTAATTATTTGCACGAAGTTGCATAATAAAAAGTCTCCGTAAACAATGACTGAGATATATTAAAAAAAAAAACATAAAATGTTTACTGTACCTTACCCCGATTACATGCGAAAGTAGTTTTTTTTAAAACTACTTTTCTATTTCCATATGCAATTTATAAACAAACGCATACAAGCTTCGACACAAAGAACAGTAAAATGAGAAAATACGAAAATACTCAGCCACAATCAGCTGAATTCTACAATAAATACTAAAGGACAGACGACAAGCTGTTCTACCCGCCACCTGTCGTCGTATGAGTTACGTCTGTACGTGTACAACATCCAGATATGAACATCAACGATGCTCCAATAAATGCATTTGTGTTTATGTCACTTGTTTTATAACAGAGGTGGGTGTAGCGAGAAACTTTTTGAAGCTGTTGAGGTGAGATATTTTCAAAAGTTTTGTGTCCTTTTTAATATAAATATATTGACTGACATTGTATTGACTTTGACATTTTGTGTTGTGTAGTGAAAAATGAGGGGTGATCTTTCTGTGGTTGTGGTGTTTTTTTAACCGACTTCCAAAAAGGAGGAGGTTCTATGTTCGTAGCGTATGTTTTTTTTTATAAGCTCCTGTCATTGTTATTTACATAGCAGGTCGTGATATTCGAATTTGTGTGCGTGAGGTACCACAACTAAAAAGTGAAAAACAAAAACTTAAAAAAAAACAACCGAGTTCCAAAAAAAACACTACAAAGTGAAAAAGACTTCCTAAATTAAAGTAATTTTTCACTTTGTAGAGTTTTTTTTGGAAGTCGGCTGTTTTTTTTTGTAAAAAGTTTTTTGTTTTTATTATTGTACGTCTTTGCCTAAATTGTTCCACTAGCTTAGTAGCTATGGGCCTTCGAAGCTTGGAAATAAAAGTTTTTTTATTACAATCTGTAAAATGCCTGGATCATCATCTAGCCGAGAGAGGTCCACTGTTAGACATACTGTATTTTCCCTAATCATTAGTTCTGCGCGTCCCTAAAAGGGCTTTACTGAAGCAAATATCATTGGATCAATTTTACGATAAGCAAATAGCACTGGGGGGGAGTGTAGCGGGCAGGGGGGGCAGGAGGGGGCATTGAGTTTCCTTCCTCACTATTAGCACTAAGATAGCTCATGTCATAATTTCTTCTTCTACGTAAACGTCAGAACGCCGGGAGCACTAGAAGATTCGTAACTAGACACATACTTGCACATACTTTAATTTGTTCTAAACAAGCAATAAACATTTCCAAACATTACCTTTGTTTTAATTCCAAATTCCTCTGCTATCCCAATTTAACACTAAATAGACCGTTACATTAGGTATTCCCAAACACCGGTCCACTACACTAGGGGATAGAGTTTAGCGTGCATTCTGCAGTATAGTGCAACGCTAATGATGTTTGTTCGCCGCTAATTAGCTCGGGACCGAACTGACCCGAACGAGTGCCCGACAATCAGATGTTCGACACAAACTAATTTCGAAGTTGTAGGGTAACCACTAAAATGTTGTGCGAAAAGGAATATTTTGCTACGGTGCTACGGCGTAGCTCATAAGATGACGTCACATTCATAAGTAGCTACGTCTTCGTAGCACATATTTGACTATGCTACGCTTCTGTTCATTATTAAACATAAGTGTGTAATGGACATGAATTTTATGAGTCACTTCATAAAATTCATGCCCATTAGAGAGCATTATTTATTTTGATGAATTGACTTTCTCATTAATATAGTCAGATCGAGATACAGTTTCCATACCAAATTAGCATACAAGGCTTATAGTCAAGATTACAATACATTTAGCAACAAAGGGCCCCCATGAATATTCAAGGAGAATATTGCATGTCAATATGCAGTTTAGTACAGCATTAATGATGTTAGCTGACCATGAATAAGTTAACTCTTGTCAGTAACAAGAGAGGTATAAGCATACTGGAATACTTCTAGTAAAGCGTCCATTAGTTTAAAAGAAAATATAGTACAGGAACTTTATCTTCTAAGGGCGGATTTGACCAAACCGGAATAAATTTTAACCGCGGAATAAGCCTTCTCTTCCGAATAAATGTTGAATTTTTGACAGTTTATCCATACGAAAACTGTCAGAAGTAAATCTTATTCCGCGGATAAAATTTATTCCTGTTTGGTCGAATCCGCCCTAAGTCATCCAAAACTCATGCAATAACACTGTTGACTGTGTTAACGTAAAGTTTTTTCATTACTAATCCCAAAACATGGCAAATTCATGCTCACTCACATAGCAAAATTAGCAAATTAATGGCATAAGCAACAGATAACAGAAACTAGACACTGGCCAACAGTTGGTAGTTGTTAATCAGTTAATAAGCTAAGTTTTAAATTCAATATTTAGCCTGTATTCGGTTTCAATTTAGCCTGTTTCCAGGCTAAATCTAGTAATGGATTTCACCTGTTGCTAAATTGTCAATATTAATCTTTTTATCTTTTTAATTTAATTATTGTATAATTGGTTTTTTACCGTTTTAATGAACTATAAATAAATAAGTCAATAAATCTGTGGCTTAGTTTTATGTATACTAACTATAGTTGCTGTATGCGACTTCGCCCGCGAGTACCCTAAATCTTTTTCTGATATAAAGGAAGCCTAAGTTATTCCTTATAATATCAGCTATCTGCTAGTGAAAGTCCCGTTAAATCGGTGCAGCCGTTTCTGAGATTTGCCGGAATAAACAGACAGGCAGACATTTTTTTTTTTTAAATAGCATTATTTACTTTTGTATGCATTTTTCGTAGTAATTACCTATTGATTTGTATGTATACCGGCTTTTACCCGCGAAATTTCGCGTTTTTTAATTTATTTTTAAAAGTTTTTTGCTTCATATTCTTTATGGCACCTCTTTAGGCAAAAATATTAAGCCTAGGTCTTAAGGGGGAGGCGTGAAAATTGATTCGATGTTACATTGTATAATAGATGTATAGACGATATTTGAATGAAAACTTTGTTTTGTCCACGACATAAACTTAATTTTATTTCTGCTGTTGTGATGAGAAAATAGCGTGAGTATGCTCGTAATTTGTACTATTGTTTGATGTTTGTCTTGCTAAAGTAATTATCTAATTGTATAAACCTTCTACACTACACTATATGTACCATGTGGATCTTAACTGCCCTGTTTGTCTCGTGGCAAGAGCGACTGCTGAGCGTGGGGTCCGGGGTTCGATTCCCGGGTCGGGCAAAGTGTTATTGGGTTTTTCTATTAGGAATTTCTCTGTAACAGCCCAGAGTTTGGGCCTGGGAAAGCAGTTTAAGCCGTTGATTCTGCACCTGTTCTCTGTCCGGTCGTGGCGGTTTGCCGTCCCACCGGACTATGAGAGTGAGGGAAGAGGGAGCGCACATGTGTGTATGTGCGCTATAATATCTCGTATTTATTCGTGTAATTAAACTAAATTAAATCTCCCGCGTCGATGGCTAGTCTCCGCCGAGAAAGGTTGCCAAAATTCTGTCTGGAAATTTTACTTTTTTATAAGGTTGGAACCTTGGAATGGACACAATGCTAAATTCTATAAAGAAAAAGTTATCGTTACCCTATCACCGATGGGTGGCTTATAATCATAAATAAGACCTAATCTTTTTTAGAGCGGATTCGACCAAACAGGAATAAATTTTATCCGCGGAATAAGATTTACTTCTGACAGATTCGACCAAACAGGAATAAATTTTATCCGCGGAATAAGATTTACTTCTGACAGTTTTCGTATGGAGAAGCTGTCAAAAATTCAAAATTTATTCGGATTTGACATCCGCCCTAATCAGCTTCCGTCAACCTGTAATATGATTAGAAAAAGTGCGGATTATTCTAAATGATTCCCTATAGCGACTTCAATCCAGCTTTTGTAGTATTACTCACATTAAATGAATTTTCTCTTCATCCCGGCTCAGCTCTGATAATCCTTCTTAACAAAATATTTTAATAAAATGTGGAAATGCGAGAATTACGGGGCGTTATAAGAATTCGGGGTATAGAAAAGCAGGCTTGCCTTAAAAATGTTCTTTAATTAACAGGGTTCTTACTCCTTCTAGGAAACCTGATAATAGAGTAATTTTTATTGAAAAGGGAAATGTCATTGTTGATATTAATCCTTACTAATATTATAAACGCGAAGGTGAGTTTGTTTGTTTGTTACGCTTTTACACTAAAACGGCTGAAAAGCTTGGCACATGGGTAGACCAGGACGTGGAGAAGGAGATAGGATACTTATTATCTCGGTAGTAGGTTCCCGTGGGATATAATATTTCCGAATTCCAGGCGGGCGAAGCCACGGGCAAAAGCTAGTTTAATAAATGCAAATACAGCACATACAAGGTTCTTTTGGCGCCTGAAAGAGAGGGCGTTGTTGGGAAACAGTTGTGATATTTTCACGGAAATTGTATTGAGAAACCAAAATGGCGGCGTTAGTTCCGATTTTGGTCACGCGCCAAAAGAACCTAGTAGTGTTGTAGGCAGGTACCTAGTGCTAGAAAGGTCTTTTGGCACTCCAATGGTATGGAAAGGGAAGCGATTATGGTAAACATTTGTGAAATTGTATTAATAAAAACAAAATGCTAGTTCTAATTTCGGGCACGCGCCCGAAATTCCTTGGTCTTCATTAAAATATTTATAGACGGATACTAACATTTCGCCCCATAAACTATATTGTCGTACTATTTTTTAAAGGACTCCATTAAAAATACGACATTAAACTTAGAATACCAAAGGAAGCAGCTGCTTTTCACAACAAAAAAAATATATAACCTATCCAACGCAATAACTCGTAGTGTCAATACCTATTGACCGTTTTTAGCATCTTCTATAAAAACTTTCAGAACCTTTTTTAGGAGCAAGAGCCTTTTTTATCGGAAAGGTTTTGAACAAAACTGTTATGGCCACCAAACGGACACCTGTGACTTCTAAAGAGAGGCTACGATGTTATTTGGGATTATAAACGTGATTCTGTTCGTGTAAGGTGTTACGTGTTGTGTCTCCTCGTGTTACGTGTTGTCTTCGGTAGCTGAAATAGGTAATAAAGGTGGACCTATCTAGTCTAGATTGTGGGCATGAAAGGTTTTATGTTTAATTTATTATTCATCGAAATAGTTATGGTCTGATAAAGTTTTTCTGTTCCTTTTCATGATGTATTTGAAAATATACGGCGTTTGGCGCGTGAGTCGCCGACGGAACGCAATGTTGCCATTGTAAATATTATGTTTATTTTAAACAGTTAGGACTGAGTATGGTATTTATTATGTTTTTTTATTTCTTAAATAGTTATTGTTATCTCATAATATGATGCACCGATTGACGTCATCACGTCAACGCTGGCTGTCGCTGAAAACCAGCGCTGTGGCTGTGACTCGCATAGGGTCGCAGCATTATGCTGAGCGATGGCCGTTTTGCGAGGATGTGACGCATATTTGCCCCAACTTATTATTATCGTGCACTTTTTTTTTCATTGCGTCATGTTTGCCTCAAGTAAACGTATTTTCTTTCTTTTCTTTCTAAGTTTCTAGTTCTAATTATCCACAAGTTAGTTCAAAATGACTGACAATGGGTGAACTCTGGTTTCTTAGGCTGTCGACTCCGAAGTTTAGAAAAAAGTTTAAGATTTGAATAGAACTGAATCAGTGGTGACTTTAAACTTTTCCCTGGCCTTCTGAACACTATTAGCAAGATATCTTTATGCAAGCTATTTTTATTTTTATGGCATTCATTATTTCTCGTTAACCAGAGAAGTTATCGATTTATTTATTTATCAGCTCGTGTCCCATTAGTGGGGATAGAATACTCTGAGATAAATTAGTCACTGGTGGTTGCTACTTTAATTGTGCGATTCTAGCGCCCGCGCATGCTTCGCACGGGTGCAATGGTGGGCGATATGTTAAAACATCGTGATTTCTACGCTTGAGCGTAGTTAAATATTAATGTTTTATACATAACCTTACGGAATAAATTCTCTAAACGATAGTGAAAACCTGATAAAAATCTGTTGCATGGTTTAGAAGAACAACGCGGTCATACAGGCAAACACGAAAAGCGACTTTAATTTATAATATGTATAGATTAACCTGTGGTGTACTTTATAGATTATGTATGCTAAAGTCAAGGAAAGGTCTCAATTATGTATGGAATGTTGCAGATACTCAGATCCGACGTCTTGGTGAAGCTATTCTGGGTGATAAATGAAATTGTATTTGGGTCGGTATTTGGTTGGTACAAATTACAACTATTTTTAAGTCACATCATGTGCCTAGCGTTTTCCTAGATATGTTGGGGTCGGCTTGCTTCCAGTCTAACCAGATGCAGCGTTGCGATGCGTACCGAATCGGTCCGAAATTCTAACTTAATATTATAAATGTGAAAGTGAGTTTGTTTGTTTGTTACACTTCCACGCTAAAACGGCTGAACGGATTTAGATGAAATTGGGCACATAGGTAGACTATGACCTGGATTAAAAAAAAATATCACAATATTCCCACGGGATCGAGACTTATGCGGGTAAAACCGCGGGGCGTTGCTAGTTAAATACACAAGTCAATACCTCATATCGTGATAAGAAAAAAAATGAACCACTAAGCATGATGAGAGCAGGGCTCATAACTCGAGAAGGCTATTGTAATTAAATTTTGCGCTGCTAAGCTAAGGTAATGAGTCGTTGCTACCAAATCTCTAAATATATCAACATGATAGTCCCAAAGTCCATAGTCCTCAATCCAAGTGTGAGAAAACGTCTCACGTGTTCTACCCAAAACCTAAACTATGTTAGAACGAGGTGCGATATTCATACATTATTCAGACAAAGGTCAAGTACAAGGCGAATAATTGATGAAGCATTTACGGGCACGTGTGGAATGTAGCGGGTATTCAGGTATTTATCCGTTTCATCGGATTTGTGGTTCATATTCCGAGTAATAATAGACACTCTGTCAAATAACCACAACAGCGATAAATTCCGGAATCAATGAGGAACAATGAGAATTGCTCACGCGCCAATATGTTCATTTGTTTACTTTAAACAGCTGGTCCATTCGCAAGCTAAATCGAAATTTAAATAAAATCTTTGATAAGTTAAGGAGTTAACTTATCAAAGATTTTATTTAAATTTCGGTTGCCATGTATTGAAGTAAAAAGTTCGTTCCATTTTTAAATATCACGACAGATATGAGTTTTATTTGGCCACTGAACACCACAGATATGGATTTTCATACAAATATTGCCAGCTGGGCGGTCGCATGTCAGTATGTTTAGAAAGGATTGGGGTCGTTGAATTTTACCAATACATTAAAGAATTGAATTCTGGGGCAATGAATAAATACACTTTAACCTAACCGAATCCTTACTTACACAAGTAATAAGGCCCAAGACAGATTTGTTTTTGAAAAATGTTATTACAAGAAAAGATTAAGGTGATAACATTAATAAAGAAAATCTTCTACAGCAAAACAAGAACAAAAAGAACACCGTAGGTTATAAACTGAAACATAATTAGCCCTGTGCTGTATTAAAAAGCTAAACTAACTCCTACACAAGTTTATTCGCAGCTTAGCCTAGGTATATAAACATGTCCTATCACGCAGCAGGTTTACAAGGAAGCTGGACTACTATGTACTCCTTTATACAAAGACTTATAGAACACATATTTATCACTAGCTGCTGCCCGCGGCTTCGCCCGCGTGAGTGTCGGAAATTACCCCATACATCCCCATGGGTTTTAAGTATAAATATTGAGTTTCGAGTTAATCGGACAGCGCGTTAAAATTCTTCCATACAAACACTGACACCCCCCAATCCCCCTTTAGGGGGTAATTTAGAAAAACAAAAACTACAAACTTTATAATTTATTTAGATAACTATTCGTGCGAAGTTTCATATTTATTACCTCAAGGAATAAGATTTTTCATACAAACTTTCATCCCTTATTTTACCCCCTTAGGGGTTGAATTTCGAAAAATCCTGATACATGTTATTCTTAATTTTTGGGTTTAAGTATAAATATTGAGTTTCGAGTTAATCGGACAGCGCGTTAAAATTCTTCCATACAAACTTTGACACCCCCCAACCGTAGGATACGATACTTTTCCGGGATAAAAAGTACCCAGTGTGGTGCCCAGGATACTAAAGAATAATTATACCAAGTTTCATCGCAATCGAACCGGTAGTTTTTGCGTGATACCTGAACAAACAGACAGACAGACAGACAGACAGACGGACAGACAAAAAATTTTTTTATCACATTTTTGGGTTCGGTGTCGGTCTAGTAACACCCCCTGCCATTTATTTTTTTGATATTTTCAATGTACAGAATTTTCACTTCTACAGATTTATTATAAGTATAGATATAGATATCATCACCCCTTTATTCCCCGAAGAGTTCGACAGAGGTGTTAGTTGACCCACATTTCGCAAGTCCCATGTAATAGGAGGTCATCCTATTACCATCAACGCAAGTCCAGACTCAGGTCTGCTACTGAGAAATGACAGATGGAAAAACCCATAACACTTTGCCCGACCCGGGAATTGAACCCAGGACGTCATGCTCAGCAGTAGCGCTTGCGACCACTAGACCAACGAGGCAGTCCAACAAGGAACTTAATGAAGAAATTACTATCTATATGTGTATAAGTAGGTATCTAATAGGTACCTTTAGTTCCTTAGTTATCAGCTAGGTATCAGGTAGTTAATTAGTTATCAGCCTACCTACATACACAAAATGAAAGAGTAGATTAATATTAAAATTGTTAACAAATATCTATAATAGCCCTCCTCCTAATTTTTATGTTGTTATGCCCGACAGGGCCCACAATGCTCCAAAACGAATGTATGTCTTTATGTACCTACCACCTAAGTTCACATTGTGGAATGCAATAAACGTATTGAGTATTGAGTACCTTGTTAGGAGAAATAGAATCTATACTAGGACTAATTATCGAATAAAATACATTAAAAATGGATAATCAAACATTTACCAGTTCGTACACAATTTAAAATGTAGGGCCCGTACACACGTACCACAACCACACTACATCGCAGCGACAAAATGTGGGCAGTCGTTACGTGTGGATAGTGTCGCTGCAAATTCTTGCAGTTGAGTTGTGGTTGTGCTTCCGCTAATAGGTGCGATATGGTTCTGTTGTGGCTATAATAGCGTTGCAGACAAATCAACTGCGGCTGTGACAATGTCGTCGCAACGACATAACGTTGTGGTTGCGTTATGGCTGCGACATCCCCTTGTTGTGGTCCGTATCACCCACACGGTTGATTTTAACGACCAATGGTGATCCGTGTTAATAAACAAATTTCATACAAATTGGTGCCCGCGCGGTTTCGTTGTGATGTGGTTGTGTCACGTGTGTTCGGGGCCTAAAAGGAAGCAGATAATACCTTCCTGGAAAATATTTTTATTCATTATCTGCGAACATTGATAATTATTTCCTTCTGTGATTTATCAGGTAGTATGTTTATTAAATAACGATGCCAGATACAAAGACAAAGCTATGAAGCCTTTGTGTGTAAACTGTGACTTCGTGATACAGAAAAATAATGTATGTACCTAACCAAAAAAAAATCCGCAAGATTTATCTAACGGGTATAAAAAAAATTACAAAGCCGAGAGTCACTTGTTCTTCCCGTTATTGTGATTTTTTTTTGTACAGGACTATACCTGGGAACCGTCTGGTTACGGAGATATTGAAGGTCAAAGAACTAACTTTTTTTTGAGGTTTTTTTACGAAAAAAAAGTTTTTATTAAGACTTCCAAGATCCCTGTACCGTTGCAAACACTCATAAGCATGTTTTGCGTGCGTTACTGCTCGTTATTGCTGTAAAAAGCGATTTTTTACACCGAAAA
The DNA here is from genome assembly GCA_914767815.1 of Eupsilia transversa. Lineage (NCBI taxonomy): Eukaryota > Metazoa > Arthropoda > Insecta > Lepidoptera > Noctuidae > Eupsilia > Eupsilia transversa. The sequence continues at coordinate 3,982,248 of OU611893.1, read as the reverse complement.
TAAAAGTCATTTCTCAGAAATTATTTTTGCACAGAGTTACTTAGTCTGATGCGTAGAATGCGTGGATGATGGCTTCGTTGGGTCTTGTCCCGGTATATATATACCTATTTCCGTTTGCAACGTAGCTGTAGGACAAAACTATAGTCCCTAAAAGCAAAACATTGTTCCATACTGTTATTCTCCTAGTCCTAAAACACAATTTCAAGAGAAGAACCAAAAGATTCCTTCAACTTCAAATAGGTTTCTGAGTAGAAAAAAAACTATTGTTTATGTAAGCTATTTTAAGGAAAACACCTACATTCGACATTGAGGTCAACAATTCCTAAACAAACCGGATAACTTTGTCGATGGACCTCTCTATCTGCGACAGAGGACAAAGTTAGTCCTCTGTCGTAGATAGTGAGTTGTCCCTACCAAGAATTCTCGAAGCATTAGTCCGAAAAGGCAATATGAAGATATTTTTCATAATGATTATACATACGTTCAGAAAGCGTGAGTTTATGTAAACCCTCATGGGACGAAGACGGGACTTTCTTCCCATGGGGGTAGGCAGAAATTACAGAACGCCAGCTGCTACGATCCTTACATATTTTTGCCTCGTTTAAGTTCATACATCTGGATACACGCACGCCGGGTGCGAGTACTAAGCACCTGACCTTTCTGAAGACATAATTATGTATTTTTATGGCGTCCCCTCCCGGCGTTTCCGCTGACATCTGCCATGTAAATTATCTTTTGATAGTCGCCTTTCACTCATTCTCTCAACATAACAAAACCATCCAACCTTATTTCAACAAAGACATCTAAATGTTACTGACAATAAATCCAACAAAGTATTTCAAACTCATTTCGAAATCATCTGATCTTAATTTATTACAAAAACACCCGCCGATCTATCAATAAAATTTTATTTCTGGATCTAAAAAAATTGGATTCTAAGACACAAATATATTTTCGTATTTCGACTGATATTTACACAGCTACCCGGCCAGAATAATTGGAACTCAGAATAATTCGATAATAGAAGCGGTAACAGTTCCACGCCGTGTCCCACAGACCAATTAACACTGTCTATTTCAGGCTGCTGGACATAGTTATGTTCCAGTAGGTACCTAAGTCCGTGTCCCCGGTTGAGGTTTATGACTAAGGTACGTGCAAATTGACCAACGGGAAGATTTGCGGCCCGCAGTTATTTGCAGTTAGCTTTTTGTAGGTAACTTCGTATAATTGGAAAGTTGCAAGTGTACCACGACCTGTAACACTACTTTTCATGTAAAGCTGAGCTATCGTAGTTATTAGTGTTAATTTAGATAAATTCAAAGCATTTATTTACATAAACATAAACATCACGCCTTGTTTCCCCGAAGGGTTGGGCTGACCTAAATAGTACACCCACATTTCGCCAGTTACGTTTAAGTCATTCTGCCTAGCCTTTTCCCAATCATGTTGGGGTCGGCTTCCAGTCTAACAGGATGCAGCTGAATACCAGTATTTTACATGGAGCGACTGCCTATCTGACCTCCACAACCCAGTAACTGGGTCATACGATACCCCTTGGTAAGAATGGTTGTCAGACTTTCGGGCTTCTGACGACTCGTAACGACTGTCAAAGATCCACGAATGACAGCCGGGACCAACGGCTTAACGTGTCTTCCGAAGCACGGAGGAGTCTCGGTATGTAAAGATGGTCACCCATCCACGGACCAACCCCGGCAAGCGCAGCTTAACCTGATGGATCGACCCGTGCGGCTGTTATGACTTAGCCACGAGCTCCTCTACGTACTACTAGTTACGTTTAAGTCCCATGTAATAAGGGGCGAACCTATTGACATCAACCGGGCACAAATTCTCGACTCCTGGCTGCTACTGAGAAATTCCAAATAGAAAATCCCAATAACACTTTGCCCGACCTGGGAATCGAACCCAGGACCTCGTGCTTGTGCACCACTAGACCAACGAGACAGGCATTTATTTCAATTAAACCATATAAAGCTCTTTTGTTGCACGTTTATGATATTGTCGTGGAATTTGTCAGTTAGAGACGTAACGGTCAGTATGAACGGGTAAGAAACTTTACGGACACTCTTTTTAAATCAAAATATTGTAACAAAACAAAGGTATTCTGATCCATTCCGGTTTCAATACCATAAACATAAATAAATTCTATTGCATTGGCGAGTTTGGCATTCAATGTTTTAATGAAACTATAACTTTGAAATATTGTAATCGATACATCTGATTTTATGCTGTTTTAAGTGATTGGTAATCCATATTCGTACTTTGTTGACAAGCCAATCCTTTAGTAAAGAAAAAAAAAGATAAGGAGTATTTTATTTTGGTATCTATCGTTGTCTGGGCAACACAGATTTTAAAGAACTAATAGAAATAAAATTCTAAAATTCAAATCACGTTGTTCTATATTTCTTGCTGCTTTTTTGCTCAAAAAAGCCAATTGGTTTCATTCAAACTTTGCCACATATTTTACTTTTGTTCACACCGCCATGTTCCAAATAAAAAAATAAAAAAATTAGGAACGCAATATCGCAAACCAGTAGTAACTGTGGGCCAGTATGAAAGGTACAAAAGTGTGCTCTTTGCTAGCAGGTACTCCACTATCTAATGGGCTTAACTTCACACACGCGAGACCTTGTTTCTATAAAGTATTAACACCTAATAGCTTTGCGACCGACCTGGGTATAAAGAGACAATTTATGGTAATGTAGAGGAGATTTTTATTAGGATTTTAATTTTTTAGATCACTACTTAAATGTAGGATGTACATTTTTGTTCATTGAGACAAATGCTTTTTAACCCCCGACGGAAAAAGTGGGGTATTATTAATCCCCGACGGAAAAAGAGGGGTCTTATAAGTTTAATGTGTGTATCTGTGTATCTGTCTGTTCCCTCGTAGCTCCGAAACAACTGAACCGATTTTAATTGTTTGAAACGTGTCTTGATCGAGATTGTTCTTAGCTACAATTCAAGAAAATTGGTACAGCCAAATGAAGATTATCCGGTCTTTTCTAGTTGATGATTGGATGTGCGCCATCTTCTACAGGTCTCATCGATTCGAAATTTAGTATTCTGTTACTTCAATGATATTAGAAGAACATAGTAACCTTGAACCGATACTGCAGCATCACCTGGAATTGTGTCAGGCGTTATATAAAAAAATTATTTTTAACTTGTCAACCTCATCATCACCATCAGTGGCAGCCTTGTTCCACCATGTACTGAGTATAGGCTTCTTCCTTTTTGTGCCATGCTTCCCTGGTTTGTGACTAACCAATGTGACTAACAGAATTATTTTTCCTGTTAGTCACACTGCTAAAATTTCTGCACAATGTACCACTTATAATTTTCAACTAGTGCGGTGTAATAAATGTTTGTTTCAATAAAAAAAAGTATTGAATTAATTAATTAATTTTCAATACGATTTCTTATACTTATTTCTTTACGATTTATTATAAACTCGATGCATCTCCTATATGCAAAAAGTTAAAATGTTGTAATACAATACAATCTTATCTACAAAATGCATTTTTATATCGATATTTTTCCACCGCACCAATAATAAGTGGTGCAGAAATATTAGCAGACTAACGGGAAAAAAATTCTGATAGTCACACTGGGGTGACAATTTGGTGTGACTACGAGTCCCATCCAGGTTTTACCCGCATTTTCTGTCTCTATTGGTGTGTAAACCAATACCCTTGAATAGGTAGCTATTTAGAAAAAAGGCCATCATATCTATTGCTTTTCCCCTTTCATTTGAATGAAAATAAAATGACAAGCACGGAATCAAAAACCATTTCACGGTTAAACCTTTCACTGTATTCGTTGCACGATTGCATTTGGACGGATTGTTTTTTTTTGCTGGAAAACCGATAGATTCAAGCATGTTATGCCATGTCATCTGCATGTAGTCGCGAGGCTTCGTTCTCGAATGACTACATCCACGTTTTATGTGACACAGTGTCTATTTTAACAGACCCAGTTCCGAATATCGCCGGTTTATTTATAAAGCACCACTGTACACTACTAGTGTACGTAAGTATACGAGTCCATAAACTAAATTCGATTTGTAGCAGACTGGGTTTCGTCACCAGAACAAAAAAACAGTACTAAAGAGAAATATTTAATCAATCAAATGTCACGTCCATACTAAAATCCATATCCATCATATTTTTTTGCTCATCATCGAGAAACCCCGAAAAGAAGAGTAATATGTTTTATTAACGCGTTTATTGACAGCGTAGCCCACAAATGGCCGGCTTCAAGCCAAAAGTAGCGAAACCTGAAAAATTACATACGTTTAATAAAAGCACGTTCAACCGGGGATGGGGTTATGCGGTAATGTGACAGCAATGCAGGCTGGACACGTGGGCCCGTAACGACCGGACCAGTACGTGTGTATGTCCTACGTGCGATGCGGACGGCTTTATGCTAAAAACTTTTTGTATTTCATTTTTGTTATTTTGCTTGATGTTTTTTTGATAAAAGGTTTTAATATTACGTGTAGCTGTTGCCGGGTTTTATGGACGGCAATCACGAGATTAAATTGCTTGGAAAGGAGATCCGCCAAATCCCATACAAAAAAACCCCAGGCCCGGCGCAAAAGAAATGTATCTCATATTTTAGAGTAATAATAGTAGAAATATTGTAAAGTATCGCTATTGCCAAATTCGGTGGCTAACTTAGTTTTTTTGCCCGGTGAAGTTTCATAAGCGCTAGATGTAAAAATATCTTTGTTCTGTGCTTAACTGTCGGAAATATGTCACTGAATTGACTAATCGGGGCGCCAGCGCCGCCACCGCCTAGCGGCGCTCGACAGAGTCTACATAACATAACGCTCGACTGGGGGTGAGCAGAGTTGGTCGGTTATAATTTTACTCGAACTGCAAACGGTTTTTAACCGACTTCCCAAAAAGGAAGAGGTTATCAATTCGGCTGAATTCTTTTTTTTTTTTTGTATGTGTGTTTGTTCACAACTCCGTCATTTATGAACCGATTTGGAAAATTATTTTTATATTTTTAAAGGGTATACTTCCCAGGTAGTCTAGTTGTCATCAAGTCAGGATCTGATTTTTATAGTAACTCATGCATTTGCTCTTGGAAAGCACCATTTTTCACAGATGCCCACCGGAACTACTCAATAATAATTATTTTATGGGTTGCGATTCGATTACTTTAATATGTTTGCCAATCAAAGCTAGCGGCGCTCGACAGAGTCTAAAACATCACGCTTGACTCAGTAGTTCCGGTAGGCATCTGTGAAAAATGGTGCTTTCCAAGAGCAAATGCACGAGTTACCATAAAAAATACCCAAATCGCTATAGGTGTGCCTATAATATTTGAAGAGTTCCCTCGATATCTCCAAGATCCCATGATCAGATCCTGACTTGATGACAACAGGACCACCTGGGAAATATACCCTTTAAAAACATAAAAATAATTTTCCAAATCGGTTCATAAATGACGGAGTTGTGAACAAACACACATAAAAAAAAAAAAAAGAATTCAGCCGAATTGATAACCTCTTCCTTTTCGGGAAGTCGGTTAAAAACCGTTTGCAGTTCAAGTAAAATTATAGCCGACCAACTCTGCTTAACCCCAGTCGAGCGTTATGTTATGTAGACTCAGTCGAGCGCCGCTAGGCGGCGGCGGCGCTGGCGCCCCGATTAGTCAATTCAGTGACGTATTTCCGACAGTTAAGCACAGAAAACAGATATTTTTACATCTAGCGCTTATGAAACTTCACCGGGCAAAAAAACTATGTTAGCCACCGAATATGGCAATAGCGATACTTTACAATAATTCTACTATTATTACTCTGAAATCTGAGATATATTTCTTTTGCGCCGGACCTGGGGCAATTTTGGCGGAACCCCTTTATTTTAACCATAGACATAGTGAATTGGACTGAGCGTTAGCCTCACAAAAGTGACCACTTTCTAGAAAGCGCGACTGTGCGGCCAATTCCTGAAGTACTAAAGAGACAATACTGGCCGCAAACTCACTTTATCTAATTCGTACTTTTCGGTCTGTATTCACTGCACAACTGAATATGGAACGCTCAGTCCATTTTCTATGTCTATGATTATTTTATACTTGGGGTAATAGCCATACAGAGCTGTGAAGACAGATAAAAAAAAGAAAAAGTGTTTATTTTTTTACATGATAACCTCTGCCAAACTGCACAGCAGTTGGAATGTCGACGGTTCTGTATATAACATAACGTTCGTCACAAACGGAAGAGTATTGTATTCTATGATTTATCGAATAGTACCTACTTGAGTGAATATAAAAATTGCAAAATTAAAAAGTCGTCTTTCAAATTACTAAGTAAAGACACTTTAACTGGGATGAAAAGTTATCTTATGAAAGATTATAACATAACATCACGCCTATAATCCCCGAGGGGTTAGGCAGAGGTGTACCTATAGTACACCCACTTTTCGCCAGTTATGTTTAAATCCCATAAAATTGGGAGCGAGCCTATTGCCATCAACCGGCACGATTTCAGACTCAGGGAGAAGTTATTTGATGATGTCCCACCCAAAAAAAAAGGGGCTGCTACTGAGAAGAGCCTGATAAAAAAAAAACAATAACACTTTGCCCGACTTGGGAATCGAACCCAGGGCCTTCATGCTCAGCAGTAGCGCTTGCGACACACCAAAGAGGCAGTCGAACTATTAACTGGCCAGAATATCCTATAAAATATCCGACATCTGGTTTCCTCTATCAAAGTAAAATATTCCAACGTTCACAAATTCAGAATCTCTCCAATAATCCGCCTTTAAAGAATTACCTTAATCAAGCACTTCTTTGAATGTGCCTTTAATCTTAAACCACCATTTAAATTGCCGAGCACACGTTAATTTTCCAACCTTTGACTAAAATGGGACACATTGCCATTTTGAATTTAACTTTACTTCTCTTGACTTTAATCAATTAGATTTATAATTTGTCATTACCGTAGATTAACTGGTAAAGTTACAATCTTGCTGCTGTTGTAAATTAATGGGGACAATACCATGATGATTAAAAGGCATGGTAGGTTGTGTGAAAATCGCTTGTCATAGTAATGGGCATGGTGATGCGGAGGAATGAGGAAAATGTCGTAACGGAGGTTTTGAGTATGACTGAGGAGGGCTATAAGATTAGGGGAAGACCAAAGAAACAATGGATGATGAACCGTGTGAAAGATGATCCACTAAAAAGGGAGACTGTGATGAGGACTGATAGAGAAGTATGGAAGGAAAAGACATATTGCTTCGATCCCAAATAAATCGGGACAAGGGCAAGAGAATGATGATAATGATGCTGAAACATGACAGGTAAATGTTTTACAGAGGTCGCACAATATCAGAAAAAGTTTGTTAATTTAAATGAAAGGCTTTTAGAGACATGAGGAACAGGGTGTAAAGTTCACTCTCATCCTCCGAGGATCCTCCGACTAGACGGGTGTTGTGTGTGGCGTGCAACTGCCCAACGATTGATGTCGGATAGACTTATATATGTTAATCGCGCGGTAAACTCTAACTGCGCGATGCAGGATTTGTCTGACGTCAGGTCTTTGATGCCTGGTTCGCATGTGGCGTTGTAGATGGCGCCACAGGCTAAACGGATTTGGATACCTACCTCAATATATAACACACAGTAGAATATAATAAAATATAGATATTGTAAAACATGAGTATACATCAAATAATATGTCCAAGGTTTTTAATTAACAGGCACTGCATGTTTTGCCATTTATGGCGTACAAAACAACATATTTTAGATTTAATAAACCATAAAAGAGAGTTGAGTCTACACAACTAACTATGAAATTAATAACTGTAACCTAGTTCTAATTATTAAAAAGGGGGAAATAAAGGGGGAGTATTTCCTTATCCTGTACTTACACACAGAATACCTACTTTTTATGTAGGTACATAAAGTAATTCCACTTGAAACCCAGTGAAAACCCAAGCAGAAGCAAGTATTGAATGAAAACAAACAATATTTTTCTATTTTTAAAGTGTTTGTAAGTAGCCAGGCGAGTGGGTCGTATGTCACGATATAAACGAGGTAGATACGAACGTAAGCTTAGCGCATCGATTTGCCACTCCATTGAACCTAGTTTCAGCACTGAAATAACTATTTTCAGGCACGACAGCAAAGATCTAGGAATAAACTTCAGTCTTAAACTAGTTGGTATAGAAGAAAGTAGCGTTGGCAACTTGATTTCTTTTGAAGGAATGAATATAATTGGAATTCTGATAAAATAGCTCGTATAGTACCTGGATTTCTGTTTAACGATTTTGAAGTCTTGTTAGAAATATTTATAATCGAATTAAAAATACAATATTGGATAAATAGCTAAATGTTTTCATGAAGTATAACTTTTTTCTATAACTATCTGGTGTGGGCTCTTTTTAGTGGCAATTAATGATGGTTTCAAACAAGCTTTTGAGTTTAGTTGTAAAAGTTATGAGGTTTACTGTATTGTTCAACAATTTTAACAGTCATTCAATTATCTAAAAGTTTAAACAATGGTTTTAAAAGTGAGGCAAAGGATAACAATAGTAAAATGAGTTTCTCGACAAAATGGACTTAAAATTGCTGTCGTTAGTCTCACAAAGTTTTCATAGTTTGCAACTTAGTGGACTACATTTTGGAATTACTTTTTTTTTGTGCAAAAAAAAAAGTCGTCGTCCTGTTCCTTTTGCTATGGCCTTGCCTCTCATGCACAAGGTTGTCTCGTGCATAAGAGGCGAGGCCATAACAAAAGGACCTGGACGACTATTTTTTTTTGGTTCCAGTCCAGGAAAGTACCAATATGACTTTCTCAATACAAATGTACTTCCTTAGTTTATCTTAAACATCACTGACATTTCCGAAGAAAAACATCGTGAGGAAACGTGGACATATTAATTTTTAATGGCCAATCCGCTTTAAGCCAAGGTGCCGAGAAGAGATTTTGGCCTGCAGTGGGACAGCAACAGGCTGGGATTATTATGTAAAAGTTTTTCTAAGTAGGTAAACTAAATGTCGGGCTTTTCTCGAAGATAATCTCTAAAAACTTGTAGAAACGGGAAGTACGAAGGCGAAAAACATTCGATTGAAAAAGTTCCTGTCAGGATTGGAACTGTCCTTTTATTCGGAAATAGCCTTGCACGACCATCTGTCTCTGAAACTATGCGCAAATTAAACTTGGTCCGTTCTTTAGAAAACATTAAAGTACGAATAGTATAGTCACAACATGCTGCAAAGTTTTGTTACATAGAAGTCTTCTCGTCTCCATGACCTTAAGAGGGTTTATTCTGAAAGTTGGCAACGTCGCAAATAGATGTCAAATATTTCGCTGTTTTGATTAATCCTACTAATATTATAAATGCGAAAGTTTGTGAGGATGGATGGATGGATGTTTGTTACTCTTTCACGCGAAAACGACTGCACGGATTTAAATGAAATTTGGCACAGATATAGTTTATAACCTGGATTAACACATAGGATACTTTTTATCCTGATATTCCCACGGGATCGAGACTTATGCGGGTAAAACCGCGGGGCGCTGCTAGTTTGATAATATTTCTGTATGGAAATAAGAAATGTGGCTAACCAATTGACTAGAATATTGATTATGAAATGCAATAATTAATATCGTAACACCGAATAGTTAGTTTTAGATGTAAAAAAAGTATTTGGTAACTTTCCAAATGCCTTTTTTTCACCTAAAACGGGTACAACATCAAATTCAATGTTATAATTGCAATTCATTATTAATATTCTAGTCAATTGGTTAGCCACATTTCTTATTTCCATACAGTATTATTTCCAAATATTTGACAGCTATTTACGACGTTGCCAACTTTTAGGATGCACCCTCTTAACGAGAATAGCTGAAAAGTGATAACGGTAGTTCACTGTCCGATGTGTTTGTTATTCGCCAGGCACAAGGTCTGTCAAAGTTGACTATACAATTATTAAAAGTAATGTTCAGCACCAGCTTAAATTTTGCAATTCTTTGTGTCTAGTAAAGACCACTGCCAGCCATAGCAGGGACACTGTTCCTAGCTTCAAGAATCCTACCAAAATGTAACTTTTTTGTTTCTAAAGAACATAATAATATGTATCTACTTCGTCGGTCTAGTGGTCGTGGGTTCGATTCCCAGTTCAGGCAAAGTGTTATTGGGTTTTTCCATCTGGAATTGGTCAGTAGCAGCCCAGAATCTGGATTTGTGACCAGTTGATGGCAATAGGCTCGCCCCTTATTACATGGGACTTAAGCATAACTGTCGAAATGTGAGTGTTCTATAGGTGCACCTCTGCCCAACCCTTCGGGGAATACAGGCGTGTTGTTATGTTATGTGAGTAACTGTAGTTCTTCGTCCAAAGTGTTAGTAATTCACCAGCCACAAGGTCTGCCAAACTTCAATATTAGTTGAATCGTCATCCTGAGAATGCCTCCTTGAGAGGTGAAACACGTGTCGATATCTTACAGGGTTTTTTTATGACTCTTTAAGAACAGTTAAAATCATAATCAAAAGTCATTTATTCAAACTAAGTAGGCTGAGAATCAGCACTTTTCGTCGTATGGTCGTGTAAATGGTAAATCTATTATACATTGTAAAAGCGAATCTATCTTCACTCTTCCCTCGTTAAGATCTAGGCCCAATATTTTTTGATATTCGGATAGCTTATTACCTAAAGAGGTGAAAGAAAATGAATAAAAATCTAAAAAACAAAAACAAAACGCGAAATTTCGCGGGTAAAGCCAGTAGAGTACATTGCTATGTACTTATCGTGAAATAACGGAGTTAATAATACGTTTATATCGAAATAACGAAAGGGTGATAACCGTAATTTGTCTAATGTTATAATAAATGGAGGATAGATTTGTAGGCGATCCTTGTCATTTAAAGATCTGTCTATACCCTCATAAATAATAATCATGAATTATTCTACCCAACCTAACAGTTCATTCCACTCAACCCACATTTCATATCCGACAAGATTATGTTACCTGTCGAATTGATCCTTGAACGTGTTAGTATAAACCCTAATTAATATGCACTAGCACTGGCCATAGGTTTACGTAGATATGTCATATAGGTACTTGTAGGTAGTGGAAAAAAGGATGCAGTAATATTCCATGTTACTGAAAAAGGATATTTCTCCGACACAGCGTAAAAAGAAAGCTTTACTTCAATGTTTCTCAATCCTGGCAAATAAATTCCCGCAGAAACGCGCAACGCGACGGCGCGACGCGACACAGGTGGAACAACCAAAAATTGAAGAATTTTTGAATTTAATGTCATAATTTAGCTAAATATGTTTGTACCTTGCCTATTATGTTTAACACCATTTTATACCATGTTTTATGCAATTAAATGATTTGAACTTCCGTCAAGTTTTCATAGATTTTTTTTCCACCAGAGTCGCGTCGCGCCTGTCTGCCTTAAAAGTTTTATTAAGCTACAAAACATTTAATCAATTATTATCAAAATGGAGCATACTACAATGCCTTAAAGGTTTATTTTGCTGAAAATAGTTATTCTGGCAGTTCAGTACCCACTGGGTAAGCAAGTCACCTTTTAAGACTTTCACCAATCCTTGGACAAATATTACTTCGTTAAACAACAGCGGTGTTTTCTCCTCAAACGCACTTAGGCCGAGATTAATAAATGCCACTTGGCTAAGTAACGTTGAATATATCGTATCATACGTAGTAACGTAGAAAGAAAAAAAAATTTTTTAATAGCACTGACTAAAAGGCACACTATATATTATACAACAGATTTAAAAAAAAGGGTAATGTGCGATGTAAGAAATTTGCACGAAAGTGTGCCTCACGGGTGCGCCAAAAAGGCCCAGTTCAGCAAAAAAGCCAGACAACTAGAACCTGATACTAGTTTTCAACTGGATCTAAAGTGTGAGGTGACGGATGTAGATCAGAGGGGCAATTGCTGTATGTTTAAGAACGTTCGCATTCGCATCTTATTCGCAATCTGTCAAAAATACAATGAATTTACCAACATTTTTGACACGTTTGACAGATTGCGACTTGAATATGAACGTTTGTTAGGTACAAGAAATTTATTGACCTTCAGTTGTTTATTGCAACGTGTGTATGCACTGCATACTTAAATAAAAAGTAAGTTGAGATGGTGGTAACATTATCTATAGCAGGTAAATGTGCCTATCACTGTCTTACACTTGTAATTTTGACATGTTGTCACTGTCACAGTGACAGGATTGGATAATGTAACCTAAACCAAGTCCAATGTAAAGTTTATTTATCCCGGCCTTAGTATTCAGTCCAAAAACGACTTTAGTTAAAAATAAATCGCACACCGCACCTAGAAATTCCAGTCGCGATAAAATACTGCCTAAATCACCACATCTCATAACAGATTAGCGCTCCGGTACATCCATGTCCGTGTGATTACCGAGTAAATTACTCATATAAGCTTACTGGTGTCCCTCTAGTAATCCAGAAAGGTTCCGTACAACCATTTAAATTTTAATCATGTGTGGTTAGGATCTCATTTCTTATTCAGTAGAAAATAAACTGGAATCTGTTTACTGTAATAATAACATTCTGGTAATTAATTGAACGATAAGCTTAATTTTATGTGGTTCTGTGTTTTTGAGGTGGTTGAGTATTTTTATACGAATTTATAAAAAGAATCGTTCTTTTTATATTTTAGGTGAAATTTTGTCATGTCTTTATTATTTAAAAAAATACAATACACGTAGATATATTTAGTAACCTATTCACTCACGTCCAGCGCTCGGCGTGTTAACACGTCGTATTCGGGTTCGCGACAAGTCAATCGTCATCCTGAGGATGCCTCGTTGAGAGGTGAAACACGTGTCGATTTCTTACAAGGTTTCTTTAAGACTCTTTAAGAATAGTTAAGCGGAATAGGTTACTAAATATATCTACGTCTATTGTATTTTATAGTGGATTTCCGCCAAGTCACGCCTGAATCAATTAACTATGTCTTTAATTGATTTATTAATCATTGTGTGTGACGATAACTAGTTAATTAGCCGGAATAAAGTAGTAATATGAATAATTAGGTATTTTCAAGTTAAGGGCCTCGGCATTCGACTGTGTTGTAGCGAGTTTGTTTTATAAAGGCTCCAGCAGACAGGCGCGACGTGACTGTAGTAGAACAATTTCTATGATAACTTAATGGACATTTTTCTACCAGAATCGCGTTGCCCCGGCCCGGTTCGTCTGTCTGTGGGAGCCTTAATACGATTACCAATTCAATTGCCAAGTATGGTAACTATATAATAAAGTTCATTGTAATTGGGAGAACAAAGCAGCAACAATAAAATTCCAAAAATTGGCTATATATCTCCCAAAAACCACTTCAAATTGTCTAAATTAAGTTATACAAACTTAGACTAATCAAAAATCTCCTCATCCAGATTGACTTTTACCAAAACTAACTTCATTCAAGAAAACTCGTGAAGCATACTCTTTATGCATACCTAAGTGTTGAAAACTGTTTACAAAGCCGTCAGAATTTATAAAGTAGGTAAGTACTTAAGGTTTATTTTCCTCTACACCTTCATCCATTCACTGGCTAAGTACATAAATAAAGTGCTGTGCGGCTTTCATTAAGGCTCTGTTTAACCGCAAATTTTGTGACCGAAAAGCCGGCGTTTGCAATGTACTACTATTGACACGTAGTAGCTATTCACGTGGTTTAACGAGCGAGCCAAAATGTTTGACGGTGACTCAAGGTACGGGATTTTCAACCTTATTTACTTTGGTTGTTAACGGTGTACTGAATAGTTTGTGTGATCACCTGCCCTTTGTGGCTGGTTTAGCGTGATTACTTCATTTATACTACGAAGAGCCTATTGGATCCAATTTAAATCTAAATGGTAGATGCATTTTGCACCGGTTTTGTTTACAGCAGTTCCTGGAGGAAAGCTCTTTGTCTTTTCCAACAACACCGCTGTTCGTACAGTGAACTATTACAATTATGTGTCCTGATAATTTCCTCTTAGCATGCAGTAAATTATTAAGAAAAAAAATGCAATAGACGTAGATATATTTAGTAAACTATTCCGCTTAACTATTCCTAAAGAGTCATAAAAAGCCCTGTAAGAAATCGACACGTGTTTCACCTCTCAGGATAACGATTGACTTGTCGCAAAGCAGAACACGTCGTGAAACACGTGTCGATTTTTTACAGGGTTTTTGACGCCTGAATCAATAAACTATCTTCAATTATTACGAACCTGGTTCTTTTTAAAAATGGATTCAAAAAAACGGAATTATTGCCAAGAAAAACATCGGGTCTGAAAACCAAGCGCATCTGACCTTTACAGTCCCATTCATTCAACAAAGTTGAACTCCCCAAAGTGCAAGCTTCATATCTCCCAATGCAGAGACCCTCAAAAGTCGAGACCTGGCAGTTTTCCAACCGGTCCGCGCTAAGATACGGACCGGTTCGAGTGGCTAATCCCGGCTTATTGCTGATATAGACCAACTCATGCGTTATTTTAGGATAAAACCGCCGGTAATTACAAGGAACGATTTTAAACGTTTATTTTGCTTACACGGGCAATTTTTTCAGCAATTATTGCCCGGCAACAGTTGCTGGGGATAGTGGAGTGCTCTCGTTTATTGCCAAAAACTTGCTTCATTTAATCTGGTAACGTTCCCTTTAATCTGTATTACTAACTAGCTGGACCGCCCGCGTGGATACAAACTCTTTTTCTGTAATAATAGTCTTAGTTACTCCTTATAACATTAGCTATCTGCCATTGAAAGTCCCGTTAAAAACAAACTAGCTGGTTCGGAGATTAGCCGCAACAAACAGACAGACAGAATTTTTTTTTTTTGTTTTTTTTTTTTTAAGTATCGTATAAACTTTCAGACACATTTAGTAAAAAGCGGTTATTTTGACATTACAGGCATTTCAATTTTAGTATTTGTATATATTATATTGAATGTATATTATTGTAAGTTAGCCTCACAGCAAATTCCTTAATGTCTTCGTGATGTCATGACAATTAATGTTGCCCAGAGTTGAGATTTAAAGTTGCCCGTGTAGTGAACCGTTTGTGCAGCTTGGAACATTACAGCAGAGATTAAGTTGAACACCGCATTGTACTAATATTTTTCGGTCTCCATAGCCTATTTGATTGTTTTTAATGGCTAATACTAGTCTCCTTTTTCCCTATCTAAGCTACTAGACTAGAGGAAAAAATCCTAAAGTAACCCTCAATTTACATTCTAGAAATAGCTACATTTGTTAAAAAGAATATATATACACACACTTCAATAAGTCCTTAATTTTGATAAGAATGAGCGCCGCAAAACTAAATTAATTGTACCAGCGCAGCGTATCTAGACTAGAGATGTATAAAAATAGCCCATCCAAAGCATCCAAATATATAATAAGTTATCTGAACATAAGGGGTTTATTTATAAACGCTGTTTAAAAGTTAAGTAATTATTAGCGACTGATTAACCACACATTTTTGACGTTTGAACCTCACTTAACTTTAAGCAAAGTTTATAAATAGTTATCCACTAGAATATTTAAATTTAGATTGTTAAAATTGTTAGAAAAAAGTTATTATAGTATTAACGAGTTTATGGAAGATAAGAAGCTAAAATAAAGCACTCATGTTATATAATTATCTATGTATAAAATGTTTTATTAATGTTACTATATATTTCAAATGATTTTAATTACAACTTTAATATAAATTTAATTAAATATGTTAGAAACAGATTATAATTATATTACTAGTAATAATGAATGTTGTGATAATGTTAACTTAAATATTTAACCTAGATATAAGTTAAATGTAATAATACGTGCCCTAACAGGGTCATGTTCTCTAAGTTTTAGTCTAGCCTGGAACTGAGTGTACATTATGCAAATAAATAAATAAAATAAATAGACTTGCGGCGCCCGACTCAATGTCATGATGTAAAGAACATTGAACTCAGCATTTTTTATCAAACGTGTTTACCTACACAAATAAAATGCATACAATAATATTTGTCGTAAAAATCCAATTGGAGCGGTCAATAGGTTAAAAACGTTGAAAAGTAATATCTACTTTATGATATTTTTCGCAAACACGTTGGGTAGTTCCTATTTAAATTTCTAAACTAACTTAATGAAGAGAAAAGATTTAATTGTATTGTATGTTTGTTTGTTACGCTTTCAGGCTTAAACGGCCGAATGGATTTGGATGAAATTTGGCACATGAATAGACCATGAGCTGGGTTAGTACATAGGATACTTTTTATCCCGATATTTCCACTTGATCGAGACTAATGCGGGTGAAACCGTGGGTTGCAGCTAGTCGATAATATAGTCGGGAAAAAGAAATGTTTTGCAACTTGACAATCCACTTCAAATGTCTGTTCTAATCACAACTGTCGTTCTTAAGGTAACGCGATTGGGAATATAATCTCTGTTCCATAAGTGTAAACAAACTTTGTTCAGGTTAAGTTCTTACGCAATCACTCACTGTAGAGAATTAGTAACACATTCTTCTGTATTTAGAAGGTATAACTTTACATAATATAGAAGGAACTTTATATATCACCATTAAAAAAAACATATTTAAATAACAAAACATCACGCCTGTATTCCCCATAGGGTTAGGCAGAGGTCCTTTATTAGACCCACTGATTTTCGATGGTCATAATATTTAATTAACATTATTAAATTGTAAATGTCGGAGATGCATGAAAATGGCTGTTCTTGGGCGTGTCCGTCGTCAAGTCCGACGTGAGAGCCAATGGCCTGACTGAAAAGGATGTTGAAGATCGGGCAAAGTGGAGGAAGTTCATTCGGAAGGTGGATCCTGGCAATAGCCGGGATTAACGCCAGGTGGAAGAAGAAGAAGATTAAATTGTAATGAAAAAACGTTATAAAATGAAAAATAATCAAATCAAAGCGATTAGTTTGTAAGTGGCACTATAAATAAATTGGCAACCAATGATTCGTTTTCTGATCCATTTGTTTACATTTTCATCAGATTCAGATACTTTTGGAACAGACCAATTCAGACCATACATTACTAGAAAGGTTTAGAAAGTACTTTTTTTATTGACATTGCTAAGCGTAGCAATTTATTTTAATAGCTTTGTTTTAATAACTTTAGCTTTACTATGATTATTTGATTTGCGCTACACACTTACTATCTCATGCTCCATCGCGAATTTATGACGTAATTAACCTTCGATAGTTTTATCACGGATTTAAAATCCCATCTTATTCCAAATATTTCCGATCGGAATAGGTAATTATTATCTTCAACACTTATCTTGTTATACTGATAAGCAATTGTTATGCATGTAGAATAATTAAAATCAGTCTTTAGTCACTTTAATTAACGTAGAGTTGTGAGTCTCACTGATGTCACTTTATCTAAAATGTTCAAATTATTATTGATATTTTCTTTCTTTTTATTATTCGTTGCTGCAAGTACTTCAGAATATGAGTTAAATATACTGCATTATAATGATTTCCATGCAAGGTATGTGTCACTTTTCTTTGATTCGCCGAATATGTCATACATAAAGCTTTCTTTAAACCAAGGTTTCTTTAATAAAGTATCCCAGTTTTGAGGAAAATCAAGAGTTTTTCAGATAATAGTTGCCAGGGGAGACTTCAATCTTCAGTGTTTGGACAGATTGGAACGAGAAAACAAAATTTCGACGGGAGAACTCCACAAATCCGAGCCGTGCGTTTGACAGCTGAAGTTGAATTATTTCCTAATTTCCGAAGTTTAAATATAATTTCGATTCTCTCAATAGTTTACGTACTGGTGACATTTTTTTTTCAAGAAAAAGATATAAAATAGTACAGAATTATCTAAGTACCTACACATTTCTGCATTTTTTACTATTTTAAGTTCCAGCATTATAAGTGTCTTCATCAAACGTAATCAATAACTTGTTC
Organism: Eupsilia transversa; assembly: GCA_914767815.1. Lineage (NCBI taxonomy): Eukaryota > Metazoa > Arthropoda > Insecta > Lepidoptera > Noctuidae > Eupsilia > Eupsilia transversa. The sequence goes on along the minus strand of OU611893.1, from coordinate 3,964,297 downwards.
AAATATTTTTTCAGATTCATCGAGACCAGTCCAGCGGGATTAGCCTGCGACCCATCTGAAAGCCCGTGCATCGGGGGCTTCGCTCGTCTAGCTACCTTGATCCGACAACGCTTGGCCAGTGAACCCCACTCTCTTGTCCTGAATGCAGGCGACAGCTTTCAAGGCACTATTTGGTACAATATTCTACGGTGGAATGTCACCCAGGATTTCATGAACATGCTGCCTCATGATGCTCATGTAATTTTTATTTTTCCTTTTTTTTATTACAATTTATGCGTATGTATTGTACATGTTTGTTTTGGTACTAACGTATTAAGGTCTATCTACACATATCAGAGCCGTGCCTGGGACACAACATAAGGCCTGACGCTCCGGCCCCGGCCTGGACTGGCGGACACGGACGTGTGTGAACGACTTCATATAAAATGTATAAATACCTACACCGATATTTTGTTAAATCCCCTGACGGAGAACGGTCTGTTCACGTCTCGGGCATGGCCCTGATATCTGTGAATAGACCTTAATTCTTTAGCAAAGGCAAATTCCAAAGTAAAGTAGGGTTTGAAGTATTTTTATTTATTTTTTACTAACCTGCGCTGCCTGGCCAAAGACCTTCCTCCACTCCTTCCAGAATCTCCTTAGTAATTATGATCTTAAAACTCATTAAAGAAAATAACATACCATAATTAGATTACGGGGAGTTTACAAAGAGCATGTTGAAAAAGAAGCCTGGACATTGGCTTCAAGTAATTGCTGAGAAGTATGACCCGCAGTCATGAAGCCTTTCATTCGGATTCTGGTCAGATAGCGTGGCAATCTATCTTGAACTCGAGCGAGCGGTTTCATGACTGTACATCTTTTTCTTCCCCCCCTTTTTGTCATATGTCTGTTCTAACATAGTTTGTAAGATAATTTATGTGACAAAAAATTATGGGCTTTGTCAAAATAAATAAATAAATTATTGTTTCGTTCATTTATTTTAAATATTTCTTAAAAGTTATATAAAAAAAAACATTTAAAAATTATTGTTTTATTATTCGCACAAGCAAGAAGAGGCCTAGGTCCAGCATTGGGTGAAGTCCGGCTGTAAATTATGATGATGAAACTGAAAAAGCAAAAGTGATGATCATTATATTTTCTTTATAGGTGCTTGGAAACCATGAGTTTGACAACGGGATTGAGGGAGTCGTTCCCTACTTGAAACATTTAAAGTCAAAAGTAGTGACAGCCAACATCATTGATGACGAAGAACCTACAATGCATGGTTTATACGAAAAGAGTATCATCGTAGAAAAAAATGGCAGAAGAATTGGTATCATTGGTGTTTTAATAGCTATTACTAATGTAAGTAGGAAATCAACCGACCAATATTTATAATTTTAAAATCTTATTCGGTCATAATCATAATGAGAATAAGAAAAAAAAACAGTTGTTTATTGGTACCAGAAAATCATTCACAATGTTATTATTTTTAAATATAACAGCCTTGACTTTGTTTTTTCATCCCAACAAGCTCATATCACTTTTTCGCCTGCAGCTGAAAATATTTTTTTCAAATAAAACTTACGGAAATCCATTTTTTCAACCAAAAAAGTCAGCTGAAGGAATGACTGTAGAGACTTAGTTCCGTAGTAAAAAATACTCGGACGGACTTCCCCAATAGTGGTGACACCTTTTTTTTCTTGTGGCACTTTGACTTTTGGGCCGAACTTTGTATGAACCGTGAATGATCTCCTTTCTTTTATAAATCATAATAATATCGTAATAACCCTTCCGCAGCTTATGTCAAATTGTATAAGTGTATTAGACAAAGATAAACATGGGGTTTTTGGAGACTTCCGTAAAATTTTTCGTTCAGAAAACTATTGTAAGCATAAATAATTGCAGTGTTTAATCAAAATATCGTCGACTTTCAGATTTTGGCGTCTACGGGTAATCTTAGGTTCACAGATGAAGTTCAAGCCGTAAGAGAAGAAGCCGAGAAACTAAACGCACAAGGCGTAGATATCATCATTGTGTTGTCCCATTGTGGTCTAGATATCGATAAGTAAATCCTTTAATATTTCCATTTTGTAATATAACTTCACTAGATAAAACGAAAACTGTTAAGTATAAATGGATGGAGATAAGAAAAGAGGCTGGGCAAAAGCAAGATGGATGAATGTATAGATTATATTTATAATATAGATAATGGATTCAGACGTGACTTGCCGGAAATGCAAAATACAATAAACATAAATATATGGAGTAACCTACGCTTTTACGCTTAACTATTCCTAAACAGTCATAAAAAAACCCTGTAAGGAATCGACACGTGTTTCACCTCTCAACGAGGCATCCTCAGGATAACGATTGACTTGTCGCAAACCCAAACACGACGTGTTGCCACACCGAGCATCGGACGCAGAGTAAGAGTTTTTTATAACTCTTTAGGAATAGTTAAGCGGAATAGGTTACTTAATATATCTACGTCTATTGTATTTTACAATAATGTAATGTCAAAATAACAGCTTTTAACTAAATGCATATGAAAGTATAGACGGTAGGTACTTTGAACGAAAACATTGTTTTTATCATTTATGTCTGTCTATCTGTTTGTACCGGCTAATCTCCGAAACGGCTGGACCGATTTTGACGGGACTTGCACGGGCAGATAGCTGAAGTTATAAGGAGTAACTTACTTATTATATACTTATTTTAGAAAAATAATTAGGGTCCACGCGGACGAAACCGCGGGCAGCAGCTAGTATGATAATAATGGTAATATAGAGTATAATAATAATGGTAATATAGGGTATGATAATTATGGTAATATAGGGTTCACCGAAGAACTTGAAAAAACGACAAGGGAATCATGATTTGTAAATCTTATAGGTGTTCAGTTATACTATGCTCAGTAACTTACTTAGTAAAATGTAGCTTAGTTTACGGCTAATTTAATACCTACTTTCCTCAACAGAGAAATTGCCCTTCATGCTAGTCCTCACATTGACATCGTAGTTGGTGGTCATAGTCACACGTTACTTTTCAACGGGGATGTCCCTGAAGACAGTGACTTTACTCCATATGGACCTTATCCGATAGTGTTGGAACAAGCGACGCGAAAAGTAAGACAATTTGAAATTAGATCAAAAAGCTGTGAGAAATATAATTCTTAAGACAACAACTTAAACATGAAGTGTTTGTATTGCAGGTTCTTATAGTACAAGCAGGAGCCCATACGCAATATTTGGGTGAGATTAAACTCACATTTGACGATGCTGGTCAACTTTTGAGGTGGACTGGTAACCCTCATTACATTGGAAATGAAATTGAACAAGGTATGTCACGGTTTGCTTAGACAATTCTAAAAACTTACATCTCATATATATGTTATTGTCACTATATTGAATAGTAATATCCATCAACGGATTTGAACAAGTGTATAAATGTCACATGCACAAACACTCAGTCACACATACACACACACCCCCCCTCACAAACACCCCCACACAGACACACCAACACACATACATCCACCAACGTACGCGCACAATTTAAATTAAGTTAATATCACCTGTTTGTTATTATTGTATTACACTATTTTGTTTGTCCTTTTTTTTCAACTTATTAAAGAGTGTATTGGTAAAATTCTCGACATAAACTAAGTTCGCCATATTGTTCATAATTTGTGGTGGTGGGGGCCTGATGTCCTAAGATACAGGCCTCGGCTTAGTTTAGGCATCAGTCTCCCACAAATTATTGTATTTTGCACCTAAACTTGGTGTTGTAAACTGCTGTATAGTAATTTGTGGAAGAGAAATAAATACATTTTTATTTAAAAAAAAAAAAAAAATGACTTTTTTTATGAAGGTTATGCACTGTGTAAAACTATTATTTGTGCAAGAGTCTCTGGGCTACAGTCATGTATATTTTAACACCTTTCAGCGACCGATGTTTTAGAAAAGATTAATAAATATTTGCCTGATATTCAGGAGAGGGCTAACGAAAAAATTGGTACATCTTTAGTGGAACTATCATCAAACTGCACATGTTCCGAGTGCAATTTTGGCAATTTAATTTGTGAAGCTTTTATAAATGCAGTGAGTATTTTTTTCGATTGTCCTTGTTAGTTTTCGTATTTAATGATGTTATACATTTATAATATCGTCAAAGGGACGTTGCAATTTAGAATGGCAAAGTTTTTACACTACGATTATGTTGAGCGGAGAATCCCCTGATAAATCTTTGCGAAGTATTGACCACCGATTGACGTCATCACGTCAACGCCGGCTGTCGCTGAAAACTAGCGCTGGGGCTCTGTCTTCCATAGGGTCGCAGCATTATACTGAGCGATCGCCGTGTTGCATGGATGTGACGCATATTTTCTCCTAAATTGTTCTATTTTTGTACTTGTTTTTTCATTGCATCATGTCTGCGCAAATAAACGAATTTTCTTTCTTTCTTTCCTCTTCTTCGAAGTATGTATTTTGACTGTCTTAGGCACTACCAAGAGCTGGTCCCAACACCTGGAACTATGCACACTTCTGCGTCGTCAATCGAGGTGTCATAAGACAAGATATCCATAAAGGAGGTAAGATATCTGAAACGAATATAAATTAAATTAAAACTAAATGCTCATTCAATGAACTCTTCGATAATATTTCTATTTCAGTAATAACTTACGAGTCAGTGATAGTGTCAAACCCTTTTGAGAACCAGGTTGAAGTTTTTGACCTGAAAGGCGAACATATTTTGGAAATGTTGGAATTTTCTGTGGCCAATGACCCTTGGCCGGGTGCAAGGATGTTGCAAGTAGCAGGTAGATATATCTTGAACTTCACTTGTTTTTTTTTTTAAAGAACCGCTCTATAACCTTAAAATTTGAAATCTTGGAAAGGAACATTCTGGGCCCATAGATCATTTTCATTAATTGCATAAATCTGTCAAAACTGCGTTAGAATTCGTTGAAAACTATTTTGAATTCCGGTTTGTTTAAATTTCAGGTCTGCGCGCAACGTTCGACGGCTCGCGGCCAGTAAACTCGAGGGTTCTCAACGTCACCATCAGATGCATAGAGTGTGACGTCCCTAGGTACGAGCCGCTCAAACTCGACAAATACTACAAGGTCGTGTCGCAGAGCTTCATTGGCAACGGCGGTGATGGTTTTTCTGTGAGTGATTCAACCATTTTTGCATAATATATACATTTAGCTTTTGCCTGCGGTTTCGCTCGCGTTTTTCTATATCTCGGGAACAGTTTTTTTTCTGGATGAAAGCCCTATATCCTTTTCTGTAACCCTGAAAACGAGTATGCAAAATTTCATGATGATCGGTTGAGTAGTTAGACGTGAAAGAGTAACAAACAAACAAATAAGTAAACAAACAAACTCATTTATAATATTACTAGTTGTTGCCCGCGACTTTCTCTGCGGTCAAGGAGGAAAAGTAGTCTATGTCCTATTCCAGGTCATGATTTATCCATGAGCCCATCAAAATACGTTCTGCCGTTTTAGCGTGAAAGCGTAACAAACAAACGAACTCCCTTTCGCATTGATAATATTAGTTAGGATATACAGGCAACAATTAAGGGAACAACTGGGAACAATTAAGCAAAAAAAAATTGACCTTCTTATACAAAATGGTTCAATCGGGTATATTATCGGGTATTTACACAGGATTCGGGGATTTATACAGGAAAGTCTTTTTTTTTTTTGCGAATTCCAGTTGGTCCTAGAGTAAAAGTTGTTCACGTTGATGGGTCCAACACCCCCTTAAATTTTGTAGCATGTTTTCAAAGTCTGCCTGTATACATTATTCTATAGTTATGTTACCATAGATGACTTTTTATTGGGTAACAATGTCAAACATGAGCAAAACAAATACCAACTTTTGTGGTAGTTGCGGTCATAAAATGTGAGAACGAAAAGACATGGTAAAAGTTTAAAAAAATCCCGTACCACCTATTCTGTCCTACTCGGAAATTTTATGCCCTCTACTACCACGAGTCTTACCGTTTCGCTTAGAGAAGCTATAGTTTACTAAACTAATGACCTTCAAAATATTTCAGATGATAAGTGAAAACCGTAAGAACGTAGAAGTAATAGGAATGGATTACGACATCCTTATGAACTACATACGTCATCGGTCACCCGTATTCGCTGATAATGATGGCCGTATAACGATAAGAAATCCTTGCCAGCGTAGGAATTTTTGAAGTAATTTTTAGGTAGCTCTAAGCTCTATATGTAAATATGAAAAATAGAGAATTATAATATTAAACGGTCAAAACATGAACATGTCTTTCTTTATTTAGAGCCTTATTTATTTCGCTAGCGATTTATAAGCGTGTTTCCAGCGTAGCGTTTTGCCAACCTGTGGGTTCGTCGCGTGTGCGTAACGTGATCGTCTTGTGTGTGTCACGCGTTCGCCGCGCGTGTGTATCATCAGAATGGCAATTCGATTGTGTGTTTCCCGCAAATCAATTGATCAACACGCTAGTTGAGTATACGCAAGGTGTTCACTGCATGAGAAACTTGCTACATGTTTCTACAGTGAACACGTTGCGCATACTCAACTTGCAACATTTTGTAATTTATTTTCTATCTCTCTCTTTCTGTTTAATCCGTATTGTCCTGCAGTTAGGTAAAGGCCTCGACCTTCTCGACTTCTATTACCTGGTTTGTTAGGTATTTTATTTTTTACACAATTTTGACATACGTTTTTTATTAATAATTTCACAAAATGCATTGCAAAATCATGCAATTAATCTTGCAATTCAATCAAAGATTACATCTCAATTGAAACTATTCCTGATGTGACTATTTTCATTATCTTAATACGATGGTTTATGCATATTACAATGTACTTTAGCGTTTTTATCGTGTTATTATCTTATCAATTCAAATACTTTACATTTATCATAGTCACAATAATTTAGACATTATAATGTATGTTTAATAGTGCGACCTACTGGTATTTTAGCTACAATGCTTAGACTACTATTGTTATTTTCTCATTTTATCATATTCAATGCTCAAACTGCGTCCGAATATGATTTGAATATTCTGCATTATAATGATTTCCACGCGAGGTAAGTGCCTTTCCATTTACTTTCTTTTAATTACTTTTTTAATATTATAGAAGTGAGTATAATAAAGCTTTTGAGAGTATAATATATATATATATATATTATAGGGGGGAGGAGGGAGGATACGAAATCACGACAAAAGGGGTTTTGTTGTGATTTTATTTAAAAAAAAATTATTCTATTCAGGTAAACTCTGACAACGAGTCTTACCAAGGGGGTCAGATAGGATCGCTCCATGTCAAATAATGGTTGTCAGCTGCATCCGGTTAGACTGGAAGCCGACCCCACGTGTAGGCAGATTGATTCTATTCAGGTTCTGAAATTGTGTTGGTTCATATATGATGGGAAGGGTTTGTGATTCTTTTGCTCAGTTCTTACTATTCTGCTTGTAATTAAAAGTAAAGTCCCTTTTTAAAATAAACTAACGCAGAAATCAGTATGACAAAAATGTTATAATACGGTAGTGTAAGGGCTGTGCCACACGGGCGTTGCGGTGCGTTGCGCAGCGCTATATAATATCAACCAACCGATGCCGTGCGTTACGACACCGCATTGCTCATCTGGCACTCGGTTGGTCGATATCATAGCGATGCGACGACGCAACGCACCGGCAACACCCGTGTGGCATCGCCCTATAATGTCCTCTAAATAAGACTAGAAACAAATGAAGGTGTTTAAAAAGAAATTATTCACTTTTATTTACAACGACGTAACACTATACATTAATTAATTGTGCTGTGTTTATTTTTGTTGAAACGCCAATATCTTTTGACATGTGCCACTACCTTATCTTAGGAATGCAGTGAACTCGCTTCCAATTTTCTTGACAATGATCATACTTTATTTTTTGCTTTTTGTTTATCTTCTACTTGCACTGGTATATTACAATTAGTAATAAGATTTAATGTTCTCATGCAAGTAATGATTGTCTCAATGAGAATAAAGTTCTTTAAACCGAAGTCTGACGACGTGTATACGTCGTATACGAAGGTTACAGCAAGTCGGGCCCCCAGACATTGACCTAAAATTCCATTATATTAATAATTTATCTACACCAATAAACAGGGTCTTTACGTAGAATTATGATAACTAATCCAACATGCCTAATGCCCATGTTAAGAAAATCGTATCGGTTCATATCTTGTTCAATAACAGCTGATATTGTTTTATTGGCCGTGTTTCTTCATTATTTATGCGATATTACGCTTAGATTGTAAAATTACTTTTGTTCCTTTGTACATACATTTGTGTCAGGGACAGCCCTGCGCAGACTTATGGGGTGAATTCAGTATATATAAGATGACCGGTACATTAAATTATTTCAGGAACGTTATGGGAATCCAATAAACCTGATTTGTTTAATTACCTCACACGCAATGTATCGTTACCGTGGCAAAACGCACGTAGCGAACGGCAGCGCACGTAGAGTATTTCAACATCAATTGCTGTTTTTTTTTATTTTAGCTGTTTCATTTACATACATTGAGTGCTGCGTACAGATAATGTAATTTTGTAACAGAAAAAACGACAGAAATATAAATTTTTCCTAAGATTTTTGGGGTCAACTACCGGTCTAACCGGATGCAACTGAATACCAGTATTTAACATGGAGCTACTGCCTATCTGACCTCCAGAATCCAGTTCTTGGGTAATACGATAACCTTTGGTAAGACTGGTTATCAGACTTTCGGGCTTCTGACGATCCGTAACAACTGTCAAAGATCCACCAATAACAGCCGGGACCATATTATTATTATCGTTAAAACGTATTTAATGTTCTGAATGTGCTAAACAGTGGCTGCTTTTCATAAAATTGCTCTTTTTCCAGGTTTGTAGAAACTAGCCCATGGGGAACCATTTGCAACCCATCAACCAACCCTTGCATTGGGGGCTTCGCTCGTCTCGCGACCTTGGTTCGTGAGCGTCTGGCCAGTGAACCTCACTCTCTTCTCTTAAATGCAGGCGACAGCTTTCAAGGCACTATTTGGTACAATATTCTACGATGGAATGTCACCCAAGATTTCATGAACATGCTGCCTCATGATGCTCATGTAAGTTTTTGGATTCAAATTTTTGTATTAGATGTCGAAAATTGAATGTAATTTTACTACAAAGCATAAAAGTTTTTGAGGATGACTTTCCTATCTCATTAGTTTAAAGTCTTTAAATTCATTTTTATTCATAAGAAAGAAAGAAGTATGCTGTACAAATAATACGCAGAGAAGGCCATACTTTTAGCTTAATATTAGTTTTTACATTTTCTGTTCAATGTTTCACAGGTGCTAGGAAACCATGAGTTCGACAACGGCGTAGAAGGGGTCGTCCCTTACTTGGCTCACTTAGAGTCCAAAGTAGTCACAGCCAACATCATTGATGACGAAGAACCTACAATGCATGGTTTATACGAAAAGAGTATCATCGTAGAAAAAAATGGCAGAAAAATTGGTATTATTGGTGTTATTATAGCAACTACTGATGTAAGTACGAAAATTATGACTCTGTTATACTGATGCTGATGCGTAGTTTGAGGCTTGCACGTGTTTAATTATTTTTCAGAATTTGGCGTCTACAGGTAAACTTAAATTCACAGATGAAGTTGAAACTGTAAAAGAAGAGGCTGAGAAACTAAACGCACAAGGCGTTGATATCATTATAGTTTTGTCTCATTGTGGTATCGATATCGACAGGTAAGATCATTCTTAAGCAAGTGAACGTAAAGATTTTTCTATGAGTTGTGATTGCGAAATTGTATAGTTATTTTAAATTAATATTTTTATTTTAATTATTTTAAATAAATTAAATTAAGTTAGTTTAATATTTTGGTCGACAGAGAAATAGCCCTTCATGCTGGCCCTCACATTGACATAATAGTGGGAGGTCATAGTCACACGTTGCTGTTCAATGGAGATGCTCCTGAACACAGTGATTTTATTCCATTGGGACCCTACCCAGAAGTAGTGGAACAAGCGACTAGAAAGGTAAATTTTTGTGAATATTCTTTAAATAACGATGCGAAAATAGTACATTACTGTCGCGGCCTGTCCATCAATGCCCGGTTGCGGCCAAAGCTTGTATAGTACTTTTCTCAAAATAATGCGCGGAATTTTTCACACGCCATTATCTTCATTTGTTTCTTCTTAACTTTTAAGAGCTCTTAGATTTGCAAACCAAATAGTTTTTTTTTAAATAAGTTACCTCTTTGGGTCCCATGTGTTGAAGTAAAAAGTTCGTTCCATTTCAAAATAACACGGCAGTTATGGGTTTTAATAGTAATTTATTTGGCCGCTAAACACGACAGATCATAAATTTTCATACAACCATTGCGGTCGGGCGCTCGCCTGTATTCGGCCAGTACAGCATTTCGATTTATCTCGAAGAAGGTTGTCAAAATAATGCCCGAATTTCCAAGCTCGTTTGAGCATTTTAAGTCATTTTATGGCACATCAATAATGATGAAACATTTCACATGTTACACAATTCATTAACTTTCGCAGGTTCTAATAGTACAAGCAGCAGCTCATACACAGTACTTGGGTGAGATTAAGCTCACATTTGATGCTGGTGGTCACCTCTTGCGATGGACCGGTAACCCTCATTACATTGGAAATGAAATCGAACAAGGTAAGTCCTTTTTTTGTTAAGATTTTTTTCTGCAAATCTTCATTTACTGCTGATCAATTACCGTTAAAATCAATATATTATGGGAATATCGTAGATAAGTTAGTAACATTATGATAGTGGTCACCTTTAGTAGTAAACACTTTCATAAGGCTTTGACCGTCCTCGAAGTTGATAGCTAAATCAAGTTTTTTTTTTTTTAATTACAGCGGCTGATGTTTTAGAAAAGATTAACAAATATCTACCTGAGATTCACGAGAGAGCTAACGAAGAAATTGGCACATCGATGGTGCAACTATCATCAGATTGCGCATGCGCCGAGTGCAACCTTGGCAACTTTATTTGTGACGCTTTTATGCATGCTGTGAGTAACTTTTTAATACATTTTTGATGTATCGGTTTCTTCTGAAAGTGGTTTCCACGTCCACGTTTTTAGTAAGTGTTATTTTAGTTAAAATCCTATTAATTAACCTTCGTATCGAACATGGATCCACACGAGACACAATGGATTTTTAATTGTGTCTGTAATTAAGATATATATGAAAGGTCATTAAAGGTCAATTAAATCAAGAGTTTTAAGTTCACATTTGAAAAATGCCACGACCAAAGGCTAACTCAAATTCCAACTAAACTGTCTCAGGCTTTAAACAGAGCTGGAGCCAACAGCTGGCACTACGCACACTTCTGCGTCATCAATCAAGGTGGAATTAGAGCAGCCATTGATGAAGGAGGTAAGTTAACTGAAACCGCATGATAAACTGCAATATCTGAGAATCTACAATGCACTGCAATCTATGAATGAGCTCAACCTATCGTAATTTTAGCCTATGCCTCTCCCTACACCAAGATTCATAATAAAGAACACCTATTCGTAATGATAAGAGTTGGTATGCTTTGTTAAGCTTCTGCCACATCTACGTCGTTACGCGTAACGTTTGGTCGTAAAGTTGGCAACGTCGCAAATAGCTGTCAAATATTTACCTGTTTTGATTAATTTCGCAATATTATTGTATGGAAATATGAAATATGGCTAACTAGTGAACTTGACTATGAAATGCAATAATTAATATCGTAACACCGAATATTTAGTTTTATATGAAAAAAAAGTATTTGGAAACTTTCCAAATGACTTTTTTACACCTAAAACGGTTACAACATCAAATTCAGTGCTATAATTGCAATTCAATATTAATATTCTAGGTCACTAGTTAGCGATATTTTATATTTCCATACAATAATATTGCGAAATTAAAACGGTAAATATTTGACAGCTATTTGCGACGTTGCCAACTTTAAGAACCAACTCTCTTAAATAACATATTACATAGATGTTGCCAATATTAAATACGTTAACTGAGATGTGGTATTGTTATGCGATAGCTCGGGAGTCGGCATTTCCGACACATCAAAAGGTAGCAGTAACTTTTGGAGCTGAACCACATCAATGTAGCCGCTCACGTGGTCACATTTTAACCATAAAGTTAAGGCAGGTGCAGCCAGAGCATTGGGCGTGAATTATACAGAGAAGGCGTAAGGTAATGTCGCGACACAGGCGTGGACGCGAATTAAATTATATGGAAGAGGCGAAAAGACGTTACGATGCGTCATTATACAGGCTGACTTAGTTGTGATAGCATGTCGTCCCCTCCACGTGGTCATAATCATTTAGGGTGCTCGAGTAGCTGTGACGTTTCACTGCATACATACTGCTCATACTGTATATCAAGCGACGCGACACAGGCGAGAAAGCGGCCGCTTGAGTTTCAATTGTTCCAAGACACGTCGCCTACGTACATTTTGTATGAAAACTTTTGAAGCGGCATCATGCCTGCGCTACGCCTTCACCACGCCGTTTCTGTATAATTTACGCCTTATAAAGAAATGCTTCACTTTCGAATATAATATTCTCAACTATTCTACAAAATTTTACTTCCATTAAAGCGCCCTTTTCATAATCAAAATAATATAGTATTCGTTCCAGACGCTGATTCTTTCGAAACTTACCAACTTTAACTATTTTAAAATTCATATTACAGTGATAACTTTCGAGTCTATGATACTGTCTACCCCCTTTGAGAACAACGTTGAAGCTTTTGACTTGAAAGGCGAACATATTATGGAAATGCTGGAGTTTTCTGTGGCCAACGACCCTTACGCAGGGGCGAGAATGTTGCAAGTGGCAGGTAATCATCTAAATGTAACTTTTTTTAAAGTTTTGTAACTTATTACCCAAGACAAAGTCTATCAAGTAAAATAACGCTTTCTTTAAAGTAGAAAGCTCTACAACAAAAATCTAGTTTGAAACTTTAGGCATTTATACGTCATGTTGGAATGAAAGTTTTAAAACTGTGTAATGTCTTTCGAAATTTTCATTCAGTGTTTTTTGCGGCGGTGTAGGTAATTTCTATGTTATTGTAAGTTTTTCAAGTAATAAAGTCTCTATTCCCAAAGTTATTTATTCCATCTGCGCAATGAATTTTGAGTTATGCTTGAAAACTATTTTCAAAGAAGAATCGGGATTGGAATTTGATGGGCTAGCGACTTTAATATATAAACCTACTCCGCGCAATATTTGTACAAAATATTGGCTATTCAATGAGTCAACTATCTAAAAAAAAATAACTCTCTTAAAATACTGCCCATTAAGGTTTGCCGAACCCTAAGGCGTGAACTGGACCGAGAATTTTGATTTACGCTTTTCGAATTACAAATAAATGTAGTATAAAACAATTTTATATCGGTCCAGCAGATTCTATGTATCGGTCAGTTTAACAAATAAACTCTGGGGCTATGTTTATTCATACTAATGATTTATTCTTTTTTGTAAATAAATATATTGCTTTATGCGATAATAAAGGAAAATTAATAGTAAAGCTGAAATAGAATCGCCAGAATCAGACCAAAATCTTATAGGATGGATGATATTTGTGAGAAATTTTGCTGTCGAATTTAGTATTCAAGAGATTTTCACTAATTTATCGTCATGTAATTTCAAATGTCAATCAATCGCAGGGTTGCGCGCAACTTTCGATGGCTCACTGCCGCTAAACTCCAGGGTCCTCAACGTCACCGTCAGGTGTATCGAGTGCGATATCCCTAGGTACGAGCCGCTCGAGCTCGACAAATACTACAAAGTCGTGTCGCAGAGCTTCCTTAGCGACGGCGGCGATGGTTTTAGTGTGAGTGACAACCTTAATACATTATTAATTCGTATTTTCAGACGGTTAAAATAAATCAATGTTTTAATAATTATGGTAAAACATCACAAGTGCAGTTAAGAGGGTGCATTCCAAAAGTTGGTGACGTCGCAAATAACTGTGGAATATTTCCTTGTTTTCATATTACTCACTGAAATGAAGAAATGTCGCTCTGTAGTGCAATAAAATATTGATTATGAATTGAAAAATTAGCACTGAATTAGCTTTTATAATAGTTTTAGGTGTAAAGAATCATTTGAAATGTCTTCAAACGCTTTTATACAGTGTTACGATATTAAATATTGAAATTCTTAGTTAATATTTTGATGCACTACAGAGCTATATTACATGATATAATTTTGGGCGAATTCTACTAAACTTTTATACCTAGTTTAAGTCCTACGAATACATTTTTGACAATTTTATTCCACGAATAAAAGATATAAAAGACTTTGATAAAATCAGAGTGTTAATAACAAATTAATTAAACAGTGAAATATTTGTGAAAGCTATTTGCGACGAACTATCTTCAAAATGCACTTTCTTATCAGTGAAAATGAGGCAGATGTGTTTTTATAGGTTGAGATAGGGCTTACAGAACAACATGAAGCAAAATGTGTACCTAGATCCAAATAAAATTAAATGGTAGATTTAATAAAATAGGGTACCCTAAGCATTCAGCTCAGCTAATAAACTTGTTGGCAAACTCATATTCTCACCGCATAAACTAACTTAAATCTCATAAAAAGAAGAATATCTTCTCTCAATCAAGAACGTGGAACCCTGCCGGCGGTGGTCTATTATGTAGGCTAATATCAATAGGCTACGGAGTCTCACCTACAAGTTAGCATTAGCATAATATTGTCTACATAATGTACATCGAAGTTACCGTGAAATTGGAATATTTTATCGGGCTTGCTTTATGAAGAAAATGTTGTCGGTAAACGTCAAAAGGTTAATCTAAGTTTTTTTTTTGTTTTCGTGCATCTTCGAATTATTTGCCGATAATGGTAATCTCTCTATGGCCTCGTTTACGGAGACGGAGACTAAATTCAAACATATGGCGTTGTATGAGAGCGTTTATGGAGAAGCGATTTTACACGCTATTGCTTGGGATGCAGGCGGAGCCCGCGGATGGTACCGCTGCGTCATACGCAACTTTTCGGCAGCGGACGCAGCGACGAACGGAGAATTGTGAGAATAGCTGGCCGCAGCCTGCTATTCCTACAATTCTCCGTTCACGGTAAAACGTATCGACACACGCGGCGGGGCCTGCGGCGTCGCACGCGCTAATACTAACATACGGCGATACCCGCCACTGCGCCCAAAGCTGCGCCCGAGGCGGGCACCGCTACACTGCACGCCCCGAACCACGCGCCGTGTCACGCCCCGCATCTTCATAAACAACATCGTACATTGCCATATGTTTGTGTATGCGCCTGTGATGACGGGGCCGCTGCACGCAGCGCCTGTCTGTAAACTAAAAAACTGACCGAAGCGCCGCGAGACAACCATGCTGCACGCGACGCTCGACGCCCCGCGTCTCCGTAAACGAAGCCTAAGTGTTCAAATTGCGAAGGAATATTTGTATTGTATCGACCTGATACGTACGTAACTGCAGACCCATGAACGAAGGGCAGTATTTTAAAGGTCGCTAGCAAATCAATCCCGTACTTCAAAAAATCTCGTTCGGTTTTCCTCTAGAAGTCAAAATTTCCTCAGTCTCTAAGCTACATACTTTAAATCTTCCAGGGATGCGGGCTGTTTTCGATGGAGCACTACCTTTAGGCAGCCGAGTGCTTAATGTGACCATACGTTGTATAGAATGTGACGTACCAAAATACGAACCTTTGTTACCGGAAAAGATCTATAAAGTTGTTTCAACCGACTTCATAGGCAATGGCGGGGGCAATTACACTGTGAGTCCTAAAAATATGGCCAGAACTCTTTTGTTAACACAAAAATTGTTGTTACGTTTTCAAATTGCATGTTTTGTTGTAGGGATTTTGTTGGGTCAATGGTTTAAATCAAACGATTCAATGTTTTTATTCTCAAACACGTCTAAAGACGACACGGTTTTATTCGTGTGTCATATTATTATAGTCATATACATACCTATATATGTATTTGTTTGTCTAATTGTCTTCCATGATCTATTCCTACATCATCAACTTACAAAAAAACATCTGCCTCTACGTATTACAAAAAATGCCAGTATTTTATTACTATTATTATATATTTATTTATTCAGACAACCATTCATCCATTACAATACATTTACATTTATATTGTTAGTATGACCTTAAAAACTATGTTAGTACCGAATAACTAACAGACACGAGTCCTCTGGGTGAGGTTCCACACCAGTGGGCTGTCTAACTTATTACATTCAGGATGCCGTACCGAAAAGCTATACCGAAATTAACATAAAACCTCAATTTGCATTTGCACTTAATGCGCTTCTTTTAAACTTTACAGATGATAAGTGAAAACCGGCAAAACACAGTGGTCCTAGGAGTGGACCACGTTCTTCTAATGGACTATATACGTCATCAATCGCCCTTATTCGCAGAAACTAATGGCCGTATGACGATAAGCAATCCTTGCATTGTGTAACTGAAAAAAGATGAAGCAGGCATTTTTTTGTGGCACTACTTGTAATTTTTACGAAAAAGGTTTTGTAAGAAAAGTTTTGTTATTTATTGATTTTTTTTGCAACATTTTGTTTTATTTATTTTACATACAAATCAAACCCGTAAGAATCAGACATATACATATTATATACTTCTTCAAACTATGTAGTTATATACATAGTAGTGTACGAAATTAATTAACTAATAAGTAGGTTGCATAAATACTGTAAGTATACGAAGTTTTCAAATATACAAGGTGGAGACGACAATACAACAATAAATGAAACTGCGTACCTATATCTAATGACGTTCCCAGTCTGGATACAAAAATTCAAGCAAAGATCTTCAATAGTTTAGTCACTATAGCTAGTCAAAGATTGGCAAAACCCATAGTCGGCGCATCACTTAGACTATTTAGTTTGTTAGAAAAAAACACTTTTTTAATTTCATTGTTACGATTTATTTGATAGTTCCTAAATACTTTTATGCATTAATATTGCCACTGTTTTCCTTTATTGTTATATTGTAGTTTCCACATTGTAGAAATAACATAATTGACAAATCTATCAATATTATCTACAAGTAAGAAAACATTTATTACGATCTCGCTCCTATTCACATGATTTATACTGTGCAAAAGCGAATTGCCGAGAAAATAAAAAGTTTCAGAAATTAATTGCCTTAATAAATTATTCAGTAAAATGATCTGATACGAACTGCTCACAAAAAATCTAGTTAGTCATGGACCATGAATCGTTATTCATTTCATTGAAAAAACTTTTTTTAATGGAGTGTGAATGATTCTTATATTCCGCGTCAGGTCTTTTTAATATGAATCGATTTATTGAGAAAGCCTTCTTTCAGTAGGTAATGTAGGCGAGGTTTTTACATGATATTGAAGATTATTGGTCCTTTTATCCGAATTTGGGATAATGCTACATGAAGGTTATTTGTCATTATATTCAAATGTGAAGATTAACTTCATCATTTCAGCCGAAAGACGTCCTCATTCTCCGGATTCCTATCGTTTGCACAAGGCCATCTTATGGGAGGCCTTCAAACGCTACGTCGTCCGGTACGCGGTCGCCACTCCAGAACCTTTCGGCTCCATCGGCCATCTGTTCTGCGAGCAATCTGCCCTGCCCACTGCCACTTTTTGGCAATTCTTTGGGCTATGTCGGTTACCTTGGTTCTCTTGCGGATATCTTTAAAGATTAACTTACTACAGTAAACAATATTATTTATTACCTACCTATAACTTTGTAAGCCTACCTATAACTGTATGGTGATTATGGTTACGCTGCAGTTGCAAATATAGAAAAGGAACGAATATTTATTTTCAAGCTTATTTGTAAGTACCTCTCAAGTTATGAATCTGCAACCTGATTCTTGAGAAGTTAGTTAGGTAAGCTCCACTACCACGACTAACATGGATGCCAAATTGTTCTTGGATCTTGCACGACAACGCTGAAGCCAAAACTCATAAGATTTTGCCCCCGTTCTTGGGTCAAATGTCAATTTATGTAGGTCTAAAATACGACACAATATTTTACTTCAGTTGCTCCATAATAAAAATACCTTGAAAGTAAATTCTCAAATGTAAATAGAAAACTTATCAAGCTCGGACGATATTTCTGCATCTTTTAAAGTAGACGCAGTTTTAATGAAAAATATTTGAGGAAGCAAGTTTTGCAGAGCGGGGAGGACAATTAAAAACAGTTTTCTTTTCAACACTGAAACCGGATAGGTAAGTTGTTTTCTTTTATTTATTTTTCGCCGTTTTCTCTAATAAGACCAAAATGACTGGCAAAAGCGCGACCTCCGCCGGAGTAAATATTGCATTTTAATGAATGAGCAAGTAAGTGTTGTTTTTAGTTTTAATTAATTGCTTTCTTATTCTATTTCTATAAGTAGTGCATTTTTATTGGAGACGTGATCTTTTTACCGCTGAACATAGGACTGTCAAAAGGTTAATAGGCAGGAGTAAGAGCCAAGGTGACTGGTGAGGTTTATTGGTAATCGCTGTTTTGTTTTTCCACACAATACTGTTACGGCCACGCCGCCACCGGTAGGCGCACGGCAGGACTTACTGTAGCCATGCCGTTGCGCCAGCCTGTGCTCTTCGCGCCGTCAGGGACGCCGCGAGTTTTTTGAAAAGAGAAGACTATCATCAGACATCACATAGCGGACTTATCGCTTAAATGTATTAATAATCTGTAGTTTTGATGCTAAAGATTGTCAAAACGATTGGGAATGACATCCGCATCCTATATTATCTGTATTATTGAACCCTTGAAGCATATTCGGGCCGAACTATTCATTCTTTGTTAGTGACATTTTTTCTCGCAGAAAAGATGGCTGACGCATTTATTTACATTTTGTTTTTATTAATTACGCTATTATTTTCGGGTGTTGTGCCTTTGTGTTGTGTTTTATGTGCATTTAGATTTGAAAGAAATACAACGAGTGTTCAACTTTAAGTGTTCGTTTGAGATAAGTTGGTTTTGCGGTTGGTAATGTGTGAGTGGTGTGTTTTTCGATACTAAATAAACAATGTTATCAGTTGTTTGAGCACTTGAAACTGCTGTTGTCGATAAGCATGGGGACTAAGTAGTATCCCATGCTCTTTTGTTCGAGCGTTCGCGGCAAAAAAACAGGTAAGTACTCATTTAATTATTCTTTACGGGGTGCGCGGCGCGGGGGCCGCCGCGGGGGGTTGTGTATTATTGTTCAATTTATATTTTAACAAAAATGTATCGGAGGGTGTGGCTTTTTTAATTGATTTAAATAAAATAGCGTATCTAAATGTGAAAAAAAAATTAAACTTCAAAAATATATTTTTATTTATATTTTTTTATTTTTTATTTTGCGGATGGATAGGAAAAAACACCATTCGCCCGTATTTACGCTAAAATTAAGAATATATTACCAGGCAAAACTGTAATTATTCATTTTTAATGTGTTAGCTTATTTCATGAAGATTCCAACGATATCAATTGTATAAACAGCTTCCGTGTAAAAACTAGAGATATCGTCATTTTAATCTCAAGTGGTCCCTCGGGATATCGGGTTACGGGACCACTCAAAAGGGGCGTGGCAATATTCGCAAATTCGGAAAAATGACAGCGGCGCCCGAAAGGTTTACAGTTGGATTAAATACCAGGCCTAACGTTCATTATTTCCGAAGGCTTATACACAGCGGCAACAGCCCGAATAATACTTCACTCATTTTCTTGAAAAAGGTACTTCCAAAGTCGCCTTCTCTGCCCTGGAACCTAACCAAACTATATGGACCCGACCAATTACGAATATAATTGCAGCAATTTCCTTAGATTTGCATAGACATACATAAACTAAAGCACCCATTAAACTATTCCCTGTATAAAGGATTTGCACACCACTAGTTACTGAGATGCAATGGCCCGTGAAATTGCACCGAGCTGCACTTTCAAAGCTCTACATGTGTACCATGCCTTATACGATGTTTGTCAGAATGACTAAATAGTACTGGATTTTTTCCGGCGTGACATTTAAACACACGGGACTCGGATTGCTTTTTATCCTACTCGTGTGTTCGAACTTTTTACGGTTAGTTAAACAGCAAAATAAAATAAAAAAGTCGTTTATTGTCCAGGTAATACAGTAAGCAGGTTTACAGGTTAAAATCAGGTTGAGACGGCATGATTAGCGTAAAATATTACCTATAGTTTACAAAATTATTTACCAGTGAGCCTCAAACTAGACAGTTTGCCTGTATCTTGGGGCTATTACCGTAGTGATAATCTAGAATCTATCGAAAACTATCATCCATTTGGAGTTATTTACCGAGAAATACAAAAAGAAAATACTTATTGGTAATATTGACAGAAAATATAACGAGATACTCCCAGGCCGTTATGTACGTATAATATTTTCAGTACGTAGGTACCAGTAGAGAATTCGGTATATTTATATAAAAGAACCACATAGTTTTGATGTAAATGCTGTTACATTGTATAATTAATATGTGATCAACAATTCCTGGAACAATCGGTGAGGTATGTGGCGTGGTATGCTTTCAATCAACTGTAAACTCACAAATATTATCTTATCCAATACAGTTTTAATACCTGAGCAACAATAGATTAATCATAGATCATTAATTGATGGTTGAGTAATTTAAAAAGCGGCGCACACGAAGGTTTCCGTACCGCCATTTTTAGCAAAAAAAAGTTTTTTGTTATTTGTTGTCTCTGTGAACATTTCAAGTGTCTAGGTACCTATTACGGTTCAAAAGAATCAGTTCTGTGACAGACAGACGGACAACACAGCCTTGATAATAGGGTCCCATTGGCACCCTGTGGGTATGGAACACTAAAAACTATCGATCGATTTCTAATATTCTACTTGAACAGAATTAAATGAATTGCCGTCTTATATCAACGAAAAGCCACTTAGAATATTTTTTTTGGGACCAAAGTGGCAGGCAAGATCTAGTTGTAGATATCTAGATCTGCTTAATTCCACAGTATACAGCTGGGTCGTAAATCCACTATCCATCAAACCTAGACAGTAAATTTTATGCCTATCTTGTAAGTTTCTTTTTTTATCCTCAGCACATCTGGCTAGTTTTAGATCCCAAGATTCTAGAATCTCAGTTTTTCTTTTAAAAAATGTATCTACTTTACATTGAATATCTAAAGTATCCCACTAGATAGACTTATCTACTGTTCTATTTTCTACAAAAATCAAAGTTGTATCCATTTTAACTTAAAAACATTCCTCTTCCAACCGACATTCACTTGTGGAAAGTTGTGCCATATCTAGATGTAATTCATCACGGATAGTTGGTAAT
Source organism: Eupsilia transversa (assembly GCA_914767815.1). Classification (NCBI taxonomy): domain Eukaryota; kingdom Metazoa; phylum Arthropoda; class Insecta; order Lepidoptera; family Noctuidae; genus Eupsilia; species Eupsilia transversa. The sequence continues at coordinate 3,942,947 of OU611893.1, read as the reverse complement.
CCCTCGGAAAGTTGTCTTGATCCACATTCCTTGCCTACAAGTACGCTCGCTTACTCAAGGGGGCTTAACTTTTCCTGTTATCTGTTTTGCGTACTTTAGCAGAAACTTCCAGTAGTGAAACCTATGTCAATGTTTTCATTGCAAGATCGAATGATGTGGGTCGATTGGAAGAGTTGGCGTGGTCAAAGGCTAAACGATGGATGATCGTTCTTGTAATATCTTCTTTATTGGTTTTAATATGCATTTGGCGGTCATGATAAAAATATTTCTATAGGATAACTATAATTACAAGGAATTATAGAAAATAGTAGATTTTTCCCAAGTTTTTACTTCATATAATTATGAATAGAAAAGCTCGTGGCTAAGTAATAACAGCCGCACGGGTCGATCCATCAGGTTAAGCTACGTTTGCCGGGGTTGGTCCGTGGATGGGTAACATCTTTACATGTCGAGACTGCTCCGTGCCTCGAAAAGCACGTTATGCCGTCGGTTCCGGCTGTCATTTGTGGATCTTTGACAGTCGTTACGGATCGTCAGAAGCCCGAAAGTCTGACAACCAGTCTTACCAATGGGTATCGTAATACCCAGTTAGTGGGTTAAATACTGGTATTCGGCTGCATCCGGTTAGACTGAAAGCCAACCCCAACATTGTTGGGAAAAGGCTAGGCAAATTGATTTTTTTGCCTCGTATAGCTAAGTTATCGGCCAGGTTAATCATGAAAATAACACTGTAGTTAAAGTTAGTTAATTATTCTGCAGCTTTATGGTCTAGGTACTTACTTCTAATAATTCCCGCTTTCTGTTGGAAAATGTTGCAGCATATAAATACAGATATTTATTATACTAACAATAATCGTTAAATGCCACAAATGAAACATGATTTTGGTAGTAAATACTTGATTTGTTAGTTTCATAAGGCATTTAATGCTAGTTTCTATACCTAGATATATATATATATATATAGAGGGAAGAGTACAGCCACATTTTACGATGTCTCGTAAAACGTCTTAAGATGTGTTCCTCGTCATATTGGGAAGATGGGTATGGAACATAATATTTGGTGAAGATTTGTTGGAATCCGGGTAGTAATATGAAATGGGAAATAATTTGGCGTTGTAGCCCTAGTATTGTGTAAATAAACAACAAATGCTATTGAGGCTGTGCAAAAGCTGGAAATGTTTTGATTAAATACTAGCTTCTTTCAGCGACTTCGTCCGCGTGAAATTTCGCCCCCACGCACCGCGTCGCATCCCATCGCCCGCTCGCCCTATTAATTCGTTTTAGCTTAGCGTTCTTTCTGACTTTCTTTTCTTTTTTACTCGGCTCCTAAGGGTCGTAGCGTGATGTTACATAGCTTATAACCTTCCTCAAGAATTGGGCTATCCAATGCAAAAAGAATCTTTTAAATCTGACTGGTAGTTCCGGAGATTACCCCAACATACAAACAAACAAATTTTACCTCTATAAAATATTATTAGTATTAAATTAAATAAATATAGATTTGTATAAGATGTAACCACAATAGTAACATTGTATGTTTGCCCAATTTAATCATATTATGGAGCTTTGCAGTTATGGTAATAAATAGGTAGACTCAATACGACCATGAAGTTTTGACTTGTCGAAGAGACTAGGAAAAGTCTGCAATGAAATTGTTTATTTTGTGAATAGAATGTCGGAATCACTTTTAAGGTCATTAAAAAAAAAAGGTAGATGGAGTCTCAATTTCCTATCTGACCATCCACCCCTGAAAAAAAATGGCGAATCCAAATTAGCGAAAACACTGGCAATGCATAAGAGTATTTTGGAACTATAAAATAAAAAGTAGCAGTAATTTTCGTAAGCAGACTGAGAATGGCTTTAGTTCTGTTTAATTTATTGTCGTAGAGCAGTGGTGGTCCAGTAGTAGCATCCCTGACTTACGTCTTACGAAGTCGTGGATTCGAACCCAGGCAGGCGCTTTACTTTGTAAAAATAATTTCATCACCACTGCTCTCAAAACGGCGAAGGAACCTCGTGGAAACCGGCATATCCTAGAATCAAAAATTTGAAGACAAAGAAGAAAAAGGTTGAGACCGGATTTTTAATTTATCCGTCACGTGACGGCACATAGCCTATAACTTACTAGCTTTTTTAGTTCTTGACTTTTTGTCCTCTAGAGGGCGTCATATTCATATTTAACGCCACATAGCCTATAACTAGCGGACGACCAAGACAATTCCAACGATACCCCATTTGTCAAATTATGATGAGTAGTTTAGAAGTTATGAGGGAACAGATGAACATACATACATACATACCGGTCAAAATCATAACCCTCCCTTTTGCTTCGCCGTAGTCGGGTAATGAAACGGAACATTGTCTTGCCCTTAAATGAACAATATCAAGGATTTGTGGTCAATATGAGTGAGGAGGTCGTAAACTGGTACCTTTGACAAATATAGCTCGTCATACATAGCCGTTATATGAGAAATCTTATCACCCTCGTTATTAGAGGTGATAAAATCAGTTATAATTACGGGGGCCTTTGCCCTGTAGTGTGTCAACACTGGGTGGGCATAAATAAATAATTACGGTAGCGCTGTAAATTCTAAAAAAAATGCTTTCAGTCATAAGTTTAGACTTGTACCGAAGGACCTGTGGTGGTTTCTACATCGCCACATACCGTTTACTGCGCGATCAGCATGTATATAACTCCTCGACATCAATCATTGGGCAGTTGCCCACCAGACACGATAACCGTCTGGTAGGAGGATAATGTGTCGTAATGAGAAGATTTTCTCTAAAATTAATGCATCAATAGAAGTCAAACTCGGAAACGATGCGCGATTTCAACTTGATTACCCGCTAATTGTAGATATATTATGATGTCCTGAGTTAGGTATGCTACATAGATACGTACGATTATCTCCTGTATGTCTAGTGGAATAGAGCCGTTTTCTCTTCTAACGAGTCGACAAAGATGATGGAAAAGGACTATTAATCTTTCTTTTTTTCAATGTCAATAAACTTCATATTTCAAAAGATTTTCTGTAAAAGTAATAAAATGGGGATTGCAACACGATATCCTTGGGGCTTACAACTTTTCTATAAAACGTCAAAGAGACTCTTTTTAGAGATTTTAGTTCTTAGCAATCAATTTCGAATACAGTAGTGAAAAAAAAATAAGTATTTCTTTTGACAATTTCTATTTGAGCACTTAAATGTTCGCTATTGTTTCTTTTATACAAAAATAAATTGTTATTTCAAGACTTTATTTATTTCTTTAATGAGTTGTTGGCTGCGCTATTGCTTAAAATAAACTAGACGATAAAATTGCTGATGTCCTAAAACTGAATTAAACGTTGCTCAATTTTATGTTTGTTTTGTTTAATCGCTTTGCCCAATAATAAAAATGATTAAATTATTTAGTTGTATGAACTTATTTATTTTTTTAAAACAAGGTACACGCCTTTTCAAAAAAACTTTTGAAATCGAGGTGCCTCTTAAGGCTACTACACACAGTGCTGGCGGCACGAACCGCCGGCTTTTGCCGACCGGCACGTATTTAGGCTCGTTCACACCGGCGCGACTTGTCGCGCGACGCGACTTTAACAATACAATTTCTAATAAAACTTCACGATTGAACAATTGCCGGTGTCGCGTCGCGCGACAAGTCGCGCCGGTGTGAACGAGCCTTTTGTTTGACGGCTCCTTTGTAAAAAACCGCAACGCGGCTTGCCCGGCGGCAATGCCGGCAGCACTGTGTGTAGGAGCCTTTACAATATAATTTCCACAGTCATTAATTATAACAGATGCAATCAGTGAATAACAGAGGTTGTACATGTCAGATAATTTACCTAGAACTTATCTGGGGGTCCTAAAACAGGTCATAACATTAGGTTTTCCTTGCTAAAACAATTACTCGGCGTATACAAGATAATATTGTTTTTTCTGTCGTCCTCAACACAAGAGTAACAACCGCCTAATACCATGTCTGCTCATTAGACGAAACAAGTTACATGTTTACTACACCACAATATTATGTTCTGCTATCGTAAGCGAACGAACATTTATACTTAACTACCTATATGTACTAATTATTTTGAAGTTACATAACTTTTTGATTCACCAATCAAACTTCCTCATGAACAATTTAAAAGCCTGTGTCGTGGCGACCCTTTTTCTAAGTCTGACAACACAAGATGACAGAAAATAATAAGATAAAAAAATACTTATTTTTTTAATACAATTTATTCAAAAATAAAATTGGTAAAATAAAATATAAATCTACTACATTGTTTCTACAATGTAGTTATTTGACATGTTATCCTGTTTCGTGGTAGCATAAGTTGGTGAAAAGATTAGCCAAATAGCAAAGTTCGTAGGTGCCACAACCTAATAAGGATAGCATCAACGATCGTAGTTAGGATTTAATTAGGAAAGTCCATGACTACTTAGATTACTAACCTAGCACCAGTTGCAGCTAAGATAGATTTTGAACAAATGAAATGCCTTCTGATTTACTTTGTTTTTTGAATTATTATTTCTTTATTATTCGAGTAAACTTATCTTTTTATAAGCACTTGTTAAAAATAAAACCTATTTTTCTTTCTTTTCTTAAGTTCTTGCAAATCATCGAAAATCACAACGTATTTTTCGTCATCTTTTTGTGCGTAGAGGCACCATTATTAAACTGTTTACGAAGCATGAGCAATATTTCATAAGACCTAAATAATAAGTTAACGGTGACCTTAATTAACTTAAAATATAATAAGGTTTCGAAGATTAGTTTGGTCCCAGACATTAAGAACTTGTTCCCAGGGGAAATCTGCGACGCAAAACTTCGGAGGTTCGACTTTTACGTTTGAGATAAAAGTCCGATAAGTGGAAGAGTTTTAACTTTATTGGTAAACTAGAGAAAATGCAGGAGAGTGGGGCCATTAATGCTTTTGCTATGCGAATGTGAAGAATTTTCTATAATCATCCATTTAGAGATCATTCAAAAGCTCACTCAAAGAAGAGTTTTAAAGGTGGGCTGATAATACTATTCAAATGTTTTAAATTCAATTAAACTTAACTCACAGAGCTAACAAATTCAGAAATTGACCCACTTTTTAAATCTTATCGAAGGGCAGTTAATACAATATACATTTTACAGGCAGGAGTGATGTATATTTACATTCTTTCAGCAGTTATAAGTGCCATCTATTATGAGGTGAGCGTATTGCCAATTTACTCGTCATTATTTTGTGAAAAGGCCCGTTGACTGGAACACTACACTCGCCGAGATACCACATTCAATTTTTTTTTGACAACCATTAAAACAGTTAAAACTTTAAAGATACATAAGTATTGATATTCAATTAATATATTTAACACCAATATACGATAGTTCTCGCAAGGTTAAACAGTCTTCCTCGCTACGTGTGGATCGCACAGTCGGTCAGATTAAGAGCTTCCCGTCGACACCAATTATTTGTTTCAATCAATGCAAGCGTGACTCAGAGCCGATTCCGTTGAGCTGCCAACATTATATGAAAGAGTGTATGAATTATTCAGTTTTATTGCTGAAAGGATTAATCGACTGTGATTTATTAAAGAGGTTTTAGTTGAACTGCAGTTGGAAAGAAATAGCTCAGGCTTTGTGCACACTTGTTACAGTTTTAAACAGCAAGCAGCTATGCAGTGCATAATGATTTGAAGGGCTTTCCTGCATGTAAAATTACAGACAAAAAATCTGCCTAGTCTTTTCCCAGCTATGTTGGGGTCGGCTTCCAGTCTAACCGGATGCAGCTGAATACCAGTATTTTACATAGAGCGACTGCCTATCTAACCTCCACAACCCAGTAACTGGGTGATACGATACCCCTTGGTAAGACCAGTTGTCAGATTTTCGGACTTCTGACGACCCGTAACGACTGTCAAAGATCCACGAATGAAAGCCAGGACCAACGGCTTAATATGCTATCCGAGGCACGGAGGAGTCTCGGTATGTTAAGATGGTCAACCATCCACGAATCAACCCTGGCAAGCGTAGCTTAACCTGTTGGATCGATACTTGTGGCTGTTATTACTTGGCCACGAGCTCCTCCTCGTAAAATTACAGACAATGAGACGTAATAATTAGATTATAATGTTTTTTTTTTACTACATATCGCTAAACCCTTTGGCCATAAGCGGTGATAGACTGTCTGTCAGCAAAAAAATTGCTCGAGATGTTTTTCTTCACTGTCTCAGCATTGAAAAAGACAACACCTAAACCAAGTTTCCCTATGTCCTATATTAACATAAACCCATCGATCATTTATTAGTGATCGATGTATAAACCTCTTAACTAACTCCTAAGTTTTACCGGGGCAGAAAATGAACATAGCACCTAAAACATTATACAGTAGGTTCTACATTAATCTTACCCACATAACACACCCCTTTAACACGGTAAAGAAGCCAAAATCTACATAAAATATGAAAACACGCTACCCAATGTATACACACCGTTAAAATGACCAACCCGTCCACCATCAAAATGCAATGAAGCATGATTACATTCAGTTAGTGTTCGGAGAACTAGACTGGATGCATAATTCATAGTCCAACTGGCGTTCAATAATTCAGGCCGAAGGCCGAAAGCCGAGAGCCGAAAGCCGGGCACTCGATGGGTTCAGATGTTTTATTTTAGTTATCACTTATTCAGTTGTTCGCGACTTGAATGATGATAAACTGTATTTGTATGAAGTTATGAAGGGTGCGGGTTTATTATTATGATTTATGGACGCGGTTTTGTGTGGAATAACTGTGTTTGACTTTTGAGAATGTTAAGGAAATTGAAGATCTTTTACTGACGGTTAAAATGTTTTCGAAGGAAAACTATCTCGGTACTGTGATTAGTTAAGTTAGTGGAAAATTGGTGCAAGAGACACTGCTAAGTTTTAACGTGTAAACAACTTTGGACAGATTGCTACGCTGCTACGAATCCGCGTAGCATTCTTGCTACGTGTTACCAACAACCATGCAAACAACGTACCGGTACCGGTTTCCGCTAGGGTAAACACCAATCAAGATAATTAATTTTCATTTCATTTATTTATCCATTAAACAATTCACATTGTGTTGAAGCATAGCGTACTTCATATTATTATTATTGCATGGAAAAGGTAAATTAGATACATTTAAAAAAGATTTACATCTGATAGTACTCAATAAATTTCAAATTTTATTATCAATTACCCGGCTAGCTGTGTTGCACTGTTTTAACTTGTGATCTCATACTAATTACTTATTTAAGAGACCTAAGACCAGAAAATAAAGTCGATCATTGTCTTAAAAGCCATTTTAGAAAAACACCACGATTTAACGATGTCATTACAAGACATAACCTCACTCAGAAAACGACGAGTTTTACACAGAACGTCGTAATAAAGAGGACAATCGCTTTTTGTTCCACACCTCTATTTACGACTGTACCGTAAAATATATATTTTGGTTGTAAAAGTGAGTTTTAAAGTGGGTGTAAACGGATATTTTAACCCCATTATTGACGATGTACGTCATAAAATGGGGCGTAAGGAAGAAACGCACATCAACCAGCTTCCTTTCCAGATACATTTTTGGTACAAAACCTTCAGAGATGCATTGAAAAGTAAAAAAGGGGTGGTCGCAGAAATAGGGATGATGGAAGTAATTCCCGGACATATTTCTTCTTCTTTAGTATTTACTATGTATATATTTATATAACAAGAAACATTACTTTTGCTGTATTGCTACTATATTTTACGTTCAAAAGTCCAATAAGTGAATGTACGACCCCTTCACATACCCCTGCCATAATAATGCACAGGACAGACTTAATGAAGACTCTTTGAAGTCTCAAGGAGTCTTTAGTTAAGTCCGAGTCTTACGTATAGTATGCACTAAGCTTTGATGAAGTCTGTAAGCATCTAGAGATTGTATATCATCTAGGAAAGGTTTATTAGGATCCTGGAGCCTGTAAGATGTTGTTGTGTACACTTGAGTCTTAAAACGTTAGTTTTGTGGGTTTAATCACACAACAAACAGCTCAGGTCAGTTTTTAATAAAGAAAGTGGCTGTCACTGTATTCTTCTTTATATTATCTTGTGTCCAGTACAACGATACCGACAAAAATGACGTACAAATTATACAATATACTTCTAAAAAAACTTCTGGACACGGCTCGCATTGTTAGCAGGTTCCTCTCTCTGGAGCCCTAACCACCGGTAGCTTGGACCCTGTTCCCGATACTGGGTGGGCTACTATTTTTTATATTTGTAAATGTATTTATGATTTTGATATACTAATATTTAAAAAATGTAATGTTTAAAAATGAAATAAAGAATATAATAATACCTTTGTTATCAGGCAACTTTAAAAATAAAATACACAAATTATTCTTACAAAATAATAAACTAATACATAAATTAATTAAAAACATTAAATAGTGCGTTGGGTCCGCGACGTATTGCGCTGAGTCGAGGTGTCATGTAGCCTTCCGCGAAAACACCGATACACGACACCCTTCGGCCAAAATTCTTCCTTCATAAAGGCCTCAGGTGATGAGTCGGAACGCGCACCACAAAAGATTTAAAGTAATTTTGTGACGCGACTTCAGCTTCTCGACTCTTAAGGTGAACTTGGTTTTTGTCATTATGGCTATCAGTGAACGTCTTTTGGCTGTCATGATGATGATGATTTCGATGATTCCCAAAAAACTATGTTAAATTTGTGAGTATTATATTTAAGGTCTTGGAGCCTTGCAGGGTATTTTTTTTACCAAGAAACGAATTATTGAACAACCTGACGCGGGGTGGTTATGGCAATACGGTTCTGTTGTTGTAGTTGTCATGTGTAAAACAGAACGCCAATTCTCCTACTAAAAAAAGACGTTCAATTCAAGTTGCAATCTGTCAAAAATATTGGATTGTATTTTTGACAGATTGCGAATGAAATGCTAATACGAAATTTCTTAAAAATACGGGATTTGCCCCTCTGGTCAAAATAGGGCATTTCAATACTGTAATCTTTTTATATTACCTATGACATTATGCCTACGGTTGATCTTCATAAAAAATAATGTGATTTGGGCTGATAAATTCCTCATGTGATACTAAAAACATTAATTGTGTCTATTCATCCTAGCTTTCATTTATTTATACAGGGTGGAATTTTGTAATGCCACCTGGAGGGAAAGTACTCTTAATACTGCAGATAGAAAATTTTACTCAAAGGAAACATTCCTTTATTTTTAAATAGAAAGCAAACTGCATTCAAAGATTTTCGAAAATTCTCTTCTCCCACACCCGGGAATCGAACCGGCTAAAATCTGAATAAAATTATACCCTGTACTTTTATTGCATCGATCGTTAGGGTCAATAAATTATAAGGATGAAATCTCACTAACAAACATGATAAATTAAATGAAAGGAAAACCAGGAATTCTGAAGTTACAAATTCAATGAGTCAAGTTAAAGCTCTTTAACTAACATCCATCTTTTGTAATGCAGACTCCTTTGCGACATACTCGTAGATGCGTGTATGAGGTAATTTAAATATGGAATTTTAGATTTAAATTTGAAAATTAGATTGTCATAGTTGTTATTCACATTTGATTGTTTTTACAACTCATTTCACATTTTGTCTTTTTCATTTCCTGGTTTTCCTATCATTTAATTTATCATGTTTGTTAGAGAGATTTCATCCTTATAATTGACCCTAACGATCGATGATCGATGCAATAAAAGTACAGGGTATATTTTTTTCAGATTTTAGCCGGTTCGATTCCCGGGTGTGGGAGAAGAGAATTTTCGAAAGTCTTTGAATGCAGTTTGCTTTCTATTCAAAAATAAAGTAATGTTTCCTTTGAGTAAAACTTTCTATCTGCAGTATTAAGAGTACTTTCCCTCCAGGTGGCATTACAAAATTCCACCCTGTATATTACATTTGGGAAAACAAACAGTATTATAATCTGAGTGTTCATTGGTATAATTAGGTCCCATTTACGACACATACAATCTGGTGAACCTTAATATTCTAGTACTAAGTACCTACTATAAACGAACTTCTATTATCAAGCAACGTACATGATAATATTATAATCTTTATCAATCATGATATGGGCTAACTCTAATTCATTATCAACGATAGCCTAATTGCCTTTTAGGAAAGAATCGAAATGATTATTAAGTGAACGTTGGCTCAATATGGACGGAGTTATTACTTCTCATTAGTTAGCGAATGATCTTCATTTGTCATGATTATCAACTAAGTACATAATACTGACAAACCATATATTATTGTATTTAGAAAATAACAAAATCTGTCATTTTCATAGAAATGATAAATGTTTTAGTGTTGGCGACCCATGTAAATTGAAAAAGGTGTTATTGAGTTTGTACCAGCTTGTGCAACTATGAATATGATATTTTATTTATGCATGTTATTTAGAGCCGGATTTACTGGCGATTAAAAAGTCGCGCGTACAAATCCTATCACGTTAAAAATTGTGATGACATGTTTTTATTGTTTATTGTAGGTATGTTTTATTTGTTTAATGTTTTAGAAAGCACTAAATTCAGACGTGGTTGGCTTTTATATGTTAGTACGTGATGTCGTTTGAATATATTCTGTAAATTTTCATGTTCAATGCCTATAATGGGCTTCTCAATTACCGCTAACCGTTCATCAGCGCGTTATCGGTTAGCCGCATAACTAGTCTCTAATGACTGGCAAATCTCATAACCAAGGCTTGAGCTATTTTTTTTTGCCCTCAGTAGCTTCCTTCAGGTCCTGTAAAGTTACGGTTTTGGGTGTCAAAAACTACTCTCTAGAAACACACTAAAGTACTTTCATTAACGTTTGAGTGACGACATTCGCCACTAAATCGCGGACACTATGTGACGGCCACCGCTCTTCTACGAAACCGTTGCTTAGCGCGCAGACAAAAGGATACGCAGGATTAATTGTCTCATAGTTTGTGGAACGTACGCATTCTAGTCGAATTGGTAGTTGCATTATCAGGAAGCAGGAGCGGAACGCTGCTTCCATGTAAGTTGGTAATAGGGTGAGGCTGTGGCCATATGAAAACAACCCTGGCTTAAAGGAGGTTTTACTAAAGAACATGCCTACGGTGTGTCAGGTAAACAGTCTTCCATTTGCATGAAAGACCAAAAGTTTTAAAATATCAAATGTCTTTTAATGGTCCGAAAGATATGAGATAGACAATAATTTTTCTCAAGTTTTTTTCCTTTACAAGAACAATATGACTCTTTAGATTTCAATCTTAATTTCGAATATTTAATATCTCGATCCGAAATGGATATTTTCATTCATTTCAATGTAATATCGTTTTCTGTTTATGTCTACGCAGATAAAAGATGAGGGCTTTATTATAAAAGTAATAAGAATCATAGTCTTAGGATTACAGAAAATCGTTTCGATTATCTTGGAATTTAAGCTCTTCAACAGGGTTTCGTGGCTTGGAATTCAGTACCATTCCATTCAAAGATAGCAATTACAGAAATGCCATTAGGTATCAATTTATCAACTTTATAATTATATATTTTTTTAAATGGCGTAACCGTAGAGGACAATTTTTATCACCTTTTGAGACAAGTAAATTGCGTTTATACTAATTGGCTGTATGTGGATACGCCGCCCATATTGGTGATGTGCTTCAGAAAGTTCAGGTGCGTAGTAATCACAACCGTCGTACGTGTATGACCAGATGTATGAACGTAAAGAAGCAAAAGGAGTATGTAAGGATCGTAGCAGGTGGCGTTCCGTAGTTTCTGCCTACCCCAATGGGAAGAAGGTGTGAGTTTGTGTAAATTGGTGATTATAATTCCTTATTTTACGGAACGCGAAAAAAATGGATTGATTATTGCAGAATTGCTTTGCTGTATACAGACAAGAGAACGCTGCTGATCAATACGTTGCTAGCTAATATTAGGCGACAAGCGAAGAGATCACACTGAAAATGCGTATAAACATTATTAGGAACTTCAGCTTTCTTTTATATCCGTGCAACTTAACACAGAACCTTTAATGTTCCTCCAACGCGACAACACGAAACAACAAATCATACCACGCAACAACAGAATGATAAATAAACTCTACTAACACTTAGAAACTGTATCATTCGTGGTTACAGAGTAAAATTCGGTATAAAAGCAGTAGTCGAGACCTAAAAGCCACCTGCACGGGAGCGGTAATAAATCTTACGTACACGCGTTTTATCCCGCGTAGTAACCTCGACAGCGTTTGATATACGAAGCATTCCAGTGCTTCGGAAATTCTGAATTTTATTGGAATATAGAATACTAGCTATAACCTGCGAAATTTCACGGGTTTATATTTTGATTTTTAATTCATATTTTATATGGCATCGCTTTAGGTCATAAGATATCCGAATATCAAAAAATATTTCGCCTAAGTCTTAAGGGGGAGGTTGAAAATTGATTCGCTGTTACAATGTGTAGCAGATTCTGGAGTGTCTGTTTTGGTAACTAGTTGGTGAGGAATGGTAGGTTCATTAATAACTGAGGTCGCTTACTACCTATTGTCACTACTTAACAGTTTATTTATATTGTGCCGTATGGTGTCATAGAGTTATGATACAGTACTTTTAATGATGGTATAGAAGGGGCTTTTGCGGACTATGATTTTGGGTAGGTATTCAAAAAATCATGACGTGTCATGCCAATGATTTTATTACTGTGTACTACCTTTCGTTATTCGAAAATGGATACCTACATAATTGTTTAATCTAGTTTTACACTCTAGGCCTAAACTTTATACAGAATTCGATTTTAGGTTTAAATGTACCTATTCATGCGGCTCTAACTTTAGGGTCTAAAATATTCCAGATATTCAGGATTAGTGTTAAACTAATCGTAAATGGTAGACTAATCGGCTAAACATTATGGTAATTTGTAACGATAATAATGAAAGTTATTTTAGTTTTAGTGCTAAGATAGCCTTTTTGAACCTAGGTCTGCTAATAATCACTTCAAAGGCCATTCCATGAAGTGTCAAAGCGATCAACGATTCTCTCTCTCGTCGTCCTGTAATAATATATTTATGTCTCTTTCACACCGAATAAAGATTTTAACATTTCACTGATATAAGAGGTAATGTAGGCCCTAGAAATTATGTTAAAGTTATAATTTGCTCATAAAAATGGTGATACTGATAGAGCAGATAAAGTGATTAAAAAGATGAGTGTATTGGCATGCAAGATATTATATTAAAGCTAGATTTAGCTTCTGCTGCGACTTCCACCGACCGTCGAACCACCGCCTCGCATCGCATCACCCGCCCGCCCTATTACTTCGTTTTCGCTTAGAGTTCCTACTGTTTTATTTTATTTTGATCGGCTCCTAAGTTTCATAGCGTGATGTTACATAGCCTATAAATATCCTCAAGAATTGGGCTATCCAATGCAAAAAAAAAAAACCTAACATAAAAAAAATAGAAAAAAAAATACCTCTTTATAATATTAGTGTAGATTTCACAGTCATGTTTTGCCTTAGCGGCGTATAAAATACTAATGATAATGAAGTTTAGATATTAAAAATCGTTTCCTTGGTCATCTTCCATGACAAGGAACTTTATCTGATGTTTTATTTTTCTTTTGTGTCCGACCGAAAATGCATTTTCAGCCGAAAGCGAAAACGAAAAAGAAGCTTCGGCTTTAGTCTTACATTCGGCGGAAACGAAAATGACATTAAAAAATATTAATATTTTCGCTTTATAATGAAATCTTGTTTGTTTTTTTTCACCTCGGAAGAGAAATAGCAAGCGTAGGCTTAAACAAAAAAAACACCATGATTTACGAGCTGAGCTTTACGAAGTAGACCGAATGACGCGCGACAATTCACGAAGTTCTGATTTTCCGCTTGGCTGAAGCTTCAGCTAGTTTATGGCTGAAAACTAAAATATGGCCGAATCATGATTTTTTGGTCGAAACTGACCGAAAGCGAAAACGAAGATTCGGTCGGTTAGGTACTATTTTTCTTACACGAATGTATACGCCACCATACAAATTAGTAGATACAATGACTTTAACTGTCACTAACGAGACATTTATACTTATATGTACATATTTTCTACTATACAATTTTTATTGTTATCGCCTTCTAAACGCAAATCGACAATTAACGACAAATAAAATATTACCGCTAGTAATATTTTCCTATAGGTATTTTCTAGAGCAAACTTGTGTTGTTTGTCACTTAAAATTAATTTGCAGTCTGAAAATGACCTCTTTACGTCAACTGACGTTACTGGACAGAACTTGGGCACCATTTCTGCAGAAACCTCTTCAGGCAGAGTTTGGCCGGCACCATTGATAAATGCGTTAACTTTCTGTTATTATTTCCTGCTCGTTTAGTAATGAGAAAGTGGTAAAACTCCAATAAGTAAAATGGATTACACTCTTATGAAGTTTACTGTAGTGTGTGGATTCCTAACACGCGTAAGTGTAAGTTCTTGTTGAGTATCATCTCTTAGGGGACAAAATATGAAACCGTGGCCCCTGGCATGGCAAGGGAAGGAACACGGGTGGGTTTTAGTCAGTAAGAGTCTGACACGCCCTCCCGCTCCGCCCAGAGCGGGAGAAGTCATTGGATGATTTCCCACCCAAAAAAAAAAAAAAAAAAAAAAAAAGGGGACAAAATATGAACGACATGTTGTGAATAAATATAAGCACTTACGTAAGTGAGACAAATTCGAGGTGTATGCGACATAGAATATTATAAATAAGCAGGTACTAGAATTAGTTTCAGTAGGTACTTTTTCTCTTTTCTCAGCCTTAAGTTCCCGTCAATTTCTTTACAAGACGTTGCGGTATTTCCTTAGCTATATTTCTTCATAAATTGCCTTAACCGTCTATTACCACAAGTGCTAACCCACACTTGGCTGACAAACAAGCTATTAAAAATAACTTAGCCACCAAAAATCACTAACGTCCTGCCATCTAAGCCCATAAATTTCTTCATGAAAATTGCCCGTCTCCAAAATCGATCATACTTTATTTCAAAAATTGTGCACCGGGCAGATACTTATTTAAATTTTGCCCGATATAATGCATGTTGTGGCAAGTTCTCGTGAAAACTGGGCTACGCTTACATTGGCTCTCTTCCAAGAGGACACGTATCGTGCAGTCTAGATTAATTGTTACTTCTTTTGCCAAATGCACTCTAAGGCCTCGATTTACGACTGCCGTTTACCAGGTTTTTGTGAATATTGTGTATATCATTTGTTTTGGGTTGAGATTGCCATTTTCTGGTACAGTTTTTGCAAGGAAACTTTTTAAGTTATTATATCAAGCCTCAGGTGCATGTTTGCTACTGTTGGATCATACTTACTATTACTTAGATCTAAAACAAGCTGCTTGCAATAACAAGAAAAATATCTTGTTAATTAAATAAAATAACTACACCAGCAACTTAAATCAATGGAATGGTCAAATAGCTTCCTCTTTCTTACTGACCGACTCCTTGAAAATTCAAAAGTGCCTATAATTGGCTTATTTGAAATTTATACATTTCGTCGTTGCAGTCTTACAATACAAAATACCTTAGAATTTCATATTCTAAGAAATCATTTTTAAATCGTAGAGGACCGCAATAATAATAGTATACACTTTACTATTGTAACATAAGTGGTACATTTCCAGTATATTTAAGCGCCAGTGGAGTCGCAATTGCCGTCATAATTTTTATTAAGTGCTGTCACAGTATGTCGAGTCGTTTGCGGTGAGAAATCCTTTTTAATTTGTTGAATGGAGGAATAATGACTACTAGAAAGAATTGCATTGACTCCGTGCCAGAAGTTTGGAAGAAATTGAAGACATTATACTTTTTTTTGGTCAAGTTCAAGGTCAAGAAACCATCTGAATAAAATGATGAGAAAAAGAACCAATATTTGAAATATTAAGGACAAGTAACAACAATTATTTTAAAAAGTTATTTTTCTTTTTTTTTAAACTTTAACAATCTCTCAAACTTTAGCAAAACTGACATTTTGAAGATTTTCTTGTGGATTGTAACTCGTAAATTAAAATAAAAACTAAACGTAAGTAATGCTACGTTTTTTTATGTTGTAAGTCTAAAATTCTTATATTATCAGTAAGATGGTAGGTATCCACCAAATTGTACTGTATTAAATAGTAAATAAAATTCAATTTGCAGTTTATATTTACAAGTCTAATAAGTTTCAGATGAAACTTATTCCTCGAATAAAAAACTTCTTCAACCACTGTTAATTTTCTTGAAGGAAAACCACAGCGAAAATAAAACAAATTATAGTTGGTTCAACAAACAATTGTTTGCAAGTGCAGCAGCTGTACCTAAAGAAGTAAACAGGTGTACGATTTATTCAAAAAGTTCGGTTGTTCAACAATATTGGATTAGTTGTACAAAGTATTTCAGGACAAGCTATTTAAATTACAAATAGCCAGATGGTGGAAATTATTTGAAAAACATTTCAGAACCAGAACTTTAGTTCACAAAACACAAAACTCATTATCACAGAGTCTTGTGGAATACCACAAAATTACCACCTCTCAGATTAATCTAGGAAGATTTGAAGAATCTAGGAAGATTACCGTTAAGATAAATCTGAGACCTTAAGTTCCTGCCGACATTTCGTGGATAGGAACTAGGGTAACCATTCCATTCTATTCATTTTTTTAAAATAAATGGCTAGCATAGCCGATGTCTATTATTCTGCCAATGTCAAAAGTGAGTTGGAAAAACAAGAGTGCAAGATGAAAAAAAAAAGTTAATACCTACACATAAAATTCTTTGATTAGTAAAATACAATGTAGATCTTGTTGGTTCAGTGAAACCATTCCATACACTTCAAGATTTTTCCAGGAGCCTATAGCATAAAACCAAGACCATTAAGCATGAGCAATAATATTCTTATATCGCAGATCTGCCCACCAAGATGGAATCGATCAGTAAATAACTGTAATAAGTTTTATTTGAGATCCGTGCTTCGATGAGATACGACCTCTCGGGAGTATTCAATCTTCCTTTTGGATGTCATACTGTAGTTAATTGATTCAGGCGTGACTTGACGGAAATCCATAAAATAATACAATAGACGTAGATATTTAGTAACCTACACCGCTTAACTATTCCTAATGAGTCATAAAAAAACCCTGTAAGAAATCGACACGTGTTTCACCTCTCAACGAGGCATACTCAAGACTTTGATTCATACTGTGATACTGTGTGTGTTATACTGTGTCATCCTTGGACTTCCATATTATGTACCGTTTGTATTTTGATTTTTAAGTCTCAATAACTTTTCCCCCCGTGTTTCATAGGTTTGCTGTCATACAATGAGATGATAAACTTTTCAAGTACTTTAATTTGATAGGTGCCTCCTTATTATTAGTTTTTTTTTTTTTAATCTGCTGTTTGTTATTTTGTGTGCCTTTTAGTCTGTGTCAAATGAATGTATTTTCTTTCTTTCTTTCTTTCTTTATTTCTCTTTCTTTCTTTCTTTCTTTCTTTCTCTTTCTTTCTTTCTTTCTTTCTTTACATTGATGGGAGTGCTACAAGGGTAGGAACATTTTGCCCCTTAATCTTTTTCGCCTAACTGTTTTAGTTGTTACAGGGCTTTCACCGGAGTTCATTTTGTTTGCAAAATTATGGATACTTTTAGTCGTATAGTGCGCTGTTTAAGTACTGTACTTAGTGTAAAAGCAGTGAGGTACTTACTCGATATACATGGACATTTTATGAATATGAAGACCAAGTTTGATGGAATAAATTATGTTTTAGTAACACGTCGTGGTAGCACAAGGACTAGCTCCCTAAACATCAGCTCACAATTATTTTCTTAGGACATCTCAAACATAACATTCGATTCATGGTACAGATAACAAAGAAATCATGCGGGGTTATTTCGCAACACACATGAAATGGCAATCGATGGCAATGCCTTTCATTTTGACCGTTCAGCCACGTACATTGCATTATTTACGTTGTAACGAACGAATTTTTCAAACCAATGGAGCAATAGATTAGGAATTTCCTTCAAAGCCCAATTAGGGTGCTGGACTTTAAATCACGAACATGCTGTGAAAAAGCCCAAAAGGATCAGTTCGAGTTTCTTCTGAGCACAAAATTATTAGGTACAACCTTTAATCTTTCTGGAATATAATTATTAACCTTGTATACTTACCTATACGTGTGAGTGTGGTGGCCCAGTGTTAACAGCCGCGACTTACGAATTGTAGGTCACAGGTTCGAAGTCTAACAAGCGCTTTACTTTGTGTAAATTATTCCATCACCACTGCTCTCAAAACGGGGAAGAAAAACATCGTGAGGAAACCGGCATGTCCTAGAAACAAAAAATCTAAGTCATGTGACATCTACCAACCCGCACTGGGCCCGCGTGGTGGATTACGGCCCACTCCCTCTCACCGAGAGGAGGCCTGTGTCCCACCAGTGGGAACCTAGGCTGATTATGCTACACACGTCTGGGATGTAATGGGTCAGGTGCTTTTGACAAACAAGTATCACAATTTAATTCAATTTCCTTAAGTTTCATATTTATATATACATCTTCCTCGATGTCTAAAATAATTGATTCTTAACGACATATTGGCACGCAAAGAAATACGTAATAACTTTAAAAGATATAAAACGAGCAATATCCCCAAAGGAAATTACTCAAAAGACATTCTTTGGAACATCGCTTGATAAAATTATACGATGACATTTTAATATACGTATGGAACACACGAATTTTACTCATTTAATAAAAGAACGCTTTGAAATTCATAAAAATTGAAATATAGAGCAGAGTCCACTTCAAGAAAAAGTCACAGGTCAAGTGCGAGTAGAATTTCAACTCGTGGATGCCGTAGGTACAAAATAATAATAATTTAGTTTTAACTTACTCGTCATTAGCTACGTGTTGTACGTCAACAATACACATTTATATATGGAAATATTAAATGATCCTCTAAAAAACCTATTGACCTTGTAATGACGTAGGTACTTACGCTTTTCTAACTTAATAAACCTCTAAAAACTTTTTGCGTTTCGAATAATGCGCAATTTTTTAATAAACGAACCTCCATTTAAATATCTGCGAGCGGTGCATCCAAATTGGTCGTAGCTATTTCCTATTTTTAGAACCCCGCAATAGGAATTAAAAGGGTTTGAAAAATAGGCGCAATCATTATATTAGAGTGTTAAATAATATTAGGAAAAGTTTGATAAAATACATGCCATTATTTTATAATGCTTCAGCCAGTTTAGACGGTTACACTTTTATTAATGCAGGTGAACTAAAACAATCATTTTAGTTCATCGTTCTGCGTACATAGCACTTTTTAATATAATCAAAAAGTTATAGATAGGTATCAAGAAACCAGGTTCTTAGACAAAGACTGAGGCGATATAAATGAAACGGTTACGCTTTTGCCATTTGGCGAGGGATTCCTAAAAAAGAAAATAAATTTTGTTCCAACACAAAGTGTCACAAACTATGAAATATTAACTCTGCAGTCAACAGAATGCAGAGTGTCTAAGTAATTGAATAAAAATCTTGGTGAGTAAATTATGACGGTACAAAATTATATAGCTGGGTGTTAGCACGGAGGAGTATATGTATATGATAATGGAGTGCTCATGTTTGTGATCTAATTTGTGTTATTGTCATTAACAAAGCAGTAACAAAACTTTTTTTTTTTAAACAGAAGTGTAGCTCTTGGCCTGAATCTCACCTAATGGTAAGTGATGATCAGGCCGAAGGTGGAAGCGAGCTTCACCCGGATTCCTCAACCACAGTGGAACTGGCTATCTTACCTCTAACTGGAGAAACACAACAATGCTGCTAACATTTTTGTTATGGCGACAAACTTAAATAAGATGGTGGAAGCTAGCCAGGCGGACTTAGAACAAAGCCCTACAACCAACCAAACCGAACAGAAAATTTTGCCCTCACTGGGAATTGAATCCGGGACCTCTGGGCAGGTGGTCTAATCACTAGACCACAG
The DNA here is from genome assembly GCA_914767815.1 of Eupsilia transversa. Taxonomy (NCBI): domain Eukaryota; kingdom Metazoa; phylum Arthropoda; class Insecta; order Lepidoptera; family Noctuidae; genus Eupsilia; species Eupsilia transversa. The sequence continues at coordinate 3,922,927 of OU611893.1, read as the reverse complement.
AGGCGGTCAAAAACGCGATTATAAAGGACTTCAACTTTTCGAAACATATCCACAATATTACTCACTAGAGTAGTGTTTGGGGCGAAATGAGGTATTTTAAAATAAGAAACGCGATTAGACATAACAACATGAGACCAGACCTCGTACGTCACTTTTACTGAGTTTATGCAGATGTGCGTCACACCTTTGACCTGTATATTAATTATTACTCCATTGGCTCACTACTCTGTGAGTCTGGGCTATGTCTAGGGACGTGGCTTGCAATTTGTAGGTACATGCATTGTTTACAACTGATGGAATGGGTGTTCCGCTGTAGAGCATACTGGGAAGGATCAAAATGTCACGTATAACTTACCTCCACGTTGTAGAAAAGAGGAACCAGTTCACAATTTATTCAAAGAAGAATAATCTAGGTAAGGTTATAGTCTAATTTGCTGTCTTTCTGATTTTAACTGGCCTAGTTGAAACTTTTAGCAGGGAACAATGTATATTTGAGAAGCTCGTGGCTAAGTAATCACAGCCTCAAGGGTCGATACATTAGGTAAAAACACGCTTGCCGGGGTGGTCCGTGGATGGGTGACCATCTTTACATATTGAGACTTCTCCGTGCCTCGGAAAGCACGTTAAGCCATTGGTCCCGGCTGTCATCTGTGCATCCGGTTAGATTGGAAGCCGACCCCAATGTAGTTGGGAAAAGGCTAGGTAGATTGAATGTATATTTGGAAGAAATAAAACGAGAAGGGGTACCGATTTGTGGGAACTATTTATTTTTTGACTAGAGTGACAAGTAAAAACCTTTCTAATTTTCCTACCTATTCCACTAATGGAACAGTAAGTAAGGCTCTGTACATTACTACTTGACGGTCTGCCGCCTACAAGCGATCCACCGATAACTTCTCCACAGACTTTTACAACTTATGTGGGACGAAACACAGCTGCACTCTAAGTTCCTCCGTCCCAGACCAGACCAGATATTTCAATACATTCACGAACATATCCCTCGTTTTATTGCTCTTAACAAACTATATTTTCCTTTTACTGAAATTAGATCCTTCGCAAGTTACTTCCGTAGTTTCTTACTTTACGAGATATTTTAGGAGTCAAACAAGTTTCCCGCTGTATAAAGTTCCGTCTAGTAATATTACCCAACGGGTTCAAACTCACGACCTCATTTCCCTTCTCGTTTAATGTATATAAACTGAGCTCTAGAATGAGCTGTTTTCTAAACAATGTTATGGATGATAAAATTTTGAGTTTCCTGTGATCATTATTGGTTTTACTATGAATATGCCTACGTACGATAATAAACAATGGTAATCTGAGTACCTACTTACCAACAAGTTACATATATTAGGTATTATGATAACACTGAAAACATTCGGGATATTAATAAAGTTTGGAGCTTCAGTTTAAAGCATTTTTATTCATACCGTTTATTTCAGGACCCACTATAAAAAATGCTTCATAATCAAATGATTCAATAACATTCATTATTGAATTCTAATACAGCATACCCAAAAACTGAAATATCAGCTACTTTTCACTACATTGCGTGTTTTTATCTAAATATTTTTAACTCTCCCTAATTGCACTGCAGTAAACCAGCAATGGATTTCAAAATTATTTTTTTCCGATTCTGTTACGTGCTGATCCCGAGTCGGTCGTTAAGCCTCGATTGTCGTCGTAACATGGTTTTATACTATCTATCAATTCGACGTATAAAATTTACGAGTGTGGGATGTACTGCGGTCGGTAAAGTACCATCCTGGGTATGTGTGGTAAGTATATCATTCAAAGGCTTATAATTTATTAACAAAGGTTATAATTTTAGCCGACGGTATATAATAATCTCAGGTAGTATTAATCTAGGAAGAAAACTAGGAAGTGGTTATCGTGCCAGGAAATGTTGTTAGAAGCAAATTAATGAAACTAAAGCAAATTAAGTATTAATGTATGTAGCTATTAGACATTGTCATCACTGGTGGAGTGGTAAACATTATATCCTGAATACAAGAACTTATAATCACTTAACATAAAGTAAAAAACAGATTCGCTTACATTACATAATCCTCTAAGGATCGCAATACTCCACACTAGAATTATACATTCCCTCAGATCTTTCACCAGCCTCTGATACAATCAAGAAGTACACACTCTAAATAAAACTGATTACACAACCTGTCTTCTAAATTTCCCCAAACTCGGAGTCGAAACGAAGGTGCCTGATAAGCTCGAGCTATAACTAAAGCGCGTACATTAGCTCTAAATTTCGAGCACCCGAGACGACAACATCTCACACTAACAAAGCCGTGGAATATTTCCGAGTTGTTTAGCCGGAATAATACAGTCTAAATGGCTCGTATAAAAGTCACCCCGAATTTTTCCGGCGAAGCTGCTTTTTGTGCAGTTTAAGTTTTTGACTTGTTTTTTTTTCTGTGGAAAGTAATATTTCATCCTTTTTTGTTGGTCTCTGGCAGTTGAGAATGGTTTAAGCTTTAAAGTGTTTACATGTTTTTAGGATAGCACGATTACATTGTTTTATTTATCTCATTGCAAGATTGTAATTAAAACCAGTGTAAAATGATCCTCTTTATATATTTTTGATGAGTTCTAAAAGTTTTGACAAATTCCTTGACGAAAGTAGTCATATTTCAGAAATCGTGGAATATCAATTTTCCTTCGAGTTTGGCTTAGTCGAAATTGTTTCATAATTGGTACTATCCCCCGGGATGATTCCTTGCTATCTATTCTTCGTCTATAGGGAAACCCTGTGGCAATTAACAGGCTAAAGTTGTATGATATTTTGTGTTAAGTTAATGAGAATTTAGATTAACCAGCGTAATGTGAGTTACACCACAAAACATTACATTAACCTCTACGAATTGTTGTAAGTTTAACCGTTTACCTACATCGCTTTTCTACCAAATTAAACTGGTAAATGAATAACTTCAAAGAATAGATCAAAACCCAGCCGTCTCATATATTGCGTCCTGACTAAATAACGTAAGTAGACAAAGTGCATACTACCAAAGCTTGGGGTTTAATTCTCTGAGTCTCTCACCTTCGGGACCATTATTTTTCATTTAAACGTTGAGTCCGACTTCTTATTTTTATAGCTTCCTACTGCGCGGGCATAAACGTAATATAACTACTTTCATCTTTGAAGGAACATTTTACACAAACAAAGAATATGAGGGATCATACCAGTTAGGTATAAGCGTGACCTTCATTACATAAGAAAAACGTAATTGACAAATGCGAAACTATCCATATATGAACAAAATGTTTTGCAACATTTCAGCAATAAATGGGATTTTTCACACTTTTAATTTTTTAATGGTTTTCCACTTATGAAATCCGCTATTAGACGAAAGTTCCACCTAAGAAAAAATTGTTAAGACAAGAAATGGGTCTATCCATTTTGGAAAAGTATTCCCATTTTGATTTCCTAAATATACTAATCGATTGTATTTTTTATACTAACGTCTTTGTGATGTGGCCTAGCTTAGTCAATGCGAAAAAAATAAAAATTGCAAACACTAAAACCCAACTACGACAAAAAATGCCAACTAAAAAGGTATAAGACATCACAGACAGACAATATTGTCTTAGTGGGTTTTAGTTTTTGTAACTTTTTTTTTTTTTTTTACTATACCTTTATATAAATTTGAAATGTGCTAAATTATGCCCTTTATTAATATGAAACCCAACATGTCATAATTAAAAAAAAAGTTTTTATGTCGTATATAGGGCGCCATATTTATAATTATGTGTATATATTATAATGTGACGTAAAAACTGAAGATCAAAACAATCTTACAGGAACAACGAAATAATCCGGCGGCGAATTTGACACAAAAGCTGAGCATGAAATATTGATTCATTATGTATCGATTGCCTTTAAGTAATTCTCTGTTTATATAAATTGCATCTTGGTTTCTTACCAATAGTTCCGGATAGTTGAACACTCGCTTCAAGTAGGTAACGAGGTTCTAGAAAAACCGGTTCTCGTTGTACTATGAACAGTTACAAATCTACTTCAGTCCGCGTGCATTTTTTAGATCTGTAGATTAGTGGGTCTACGACTTTACTGCACAATGAAATATTATGAGCCAAGAGATTATGAGATTCTGTGAAAAGTGCTGAAGTGCTTTTCTACGTTGTATTTTTTATTGTTTTTATGCAATTTTTGAGTGTTGAAACTATTTTAAAGCGTGTATGGCATAAACAATTATCTTAATTACAATCCATCACTGACTAATATTATTATTCTTTCTGGATTTACCTCGGTATAGCCAGGTCGGGTCTGTTACTTAACCAGTTCAGACCAAAAAGTCAGACAACCAGTCTGACCAAGGGGAATCATGTTATCCATTAATTTGGTTGTGGAGGTCAGATAGGCAGTCGCTCCATGTAAAATACTGGTATTCATCCGGTTAGACTGGAAGCCGACCCCAACGTAGTGAACTGTTTATACCTCTCCTGGTCGACACAAGCAGTCAGCCTCACGCCGGCGCTGTACCACTTCCTCACTGAAGCATAACGCAGCGTAATCCCGACTCACTGAGGAATCACGGAAGACAGTTCCGACTCAGCGCTAACTATGCGGCACCCGGTTCCGCCTCACTGGAACCCTCAACTGGCCCTGGCAAGCATCACATGATTCATGTTGGTGAGTGATATGGCGGGATCTACAATGCCACACAATTGGGAACTACGCGTCACACTGCTGACGTCACGCAAAATCAAGCATCGCGAAAGCAGAGTTTACCGCGCGCCTGGCATAATTATATACAATTACGTCCCGACATAAATCGTCGGGTGCTATTCCACCAGACACAAAACCCGTCTGGTCAGACACGTGTCATCTTAAGGAGGCCTCGTTGAGAGGTGAAACACGTGTCGATTTTTTACAAGGTTTTTTACGACTCTTTAGGAATAGTTAAGCGGAATAGGTTACTAAATAGATCTACGTCTATTGTATTTTATAAAGGATTTCCGCCAAGTCACGCCTGAATCAATTAACTATCAATGCTAATAAATATTTCATCAATATGAATCTGCATCGAGAAACTCAGCGAAGTTTCAGCAACAATATTATTCGTGAAGTTGGTCCAAGCAACGCTTTACCCACTGAAGCCAAGTTAATAAAGAGGCCATCAAAGTGAAACTGATCGGTATAATAACGTGTCAGAAGCAGGCGCCATTGAATAGATAATATTTTAATATACCTACCTGATAAGTTTTCTTTAGTACCCTGTGAGAAACTAGCCAAGCTTTTTTACATATAAATAGGTTACTTTATTGGTTTTTAAAACACATAGTTTACCTACAAAATGTCACTTAACCTACCCCCCTAACCCTTACCCTTTATGCCTGTATTTTCTAAAGGGTTAGGCAGAGGTGTACCTATAGTACACCCACATTTCGTTAGTTATGTTTTAGTCTCAGTCCCAGTTGTATTGTGTAATAGGGGGCGAGTCATCAACCATACACAAATCCAGACTCCGGGTTGCTATTGAAAATTTTCAGATAGAAAAACCAATAACACTTTGCCTGACCCGGGAATCGAACCTAGGACCAGCAGTATAGTAGGTAGTACAGTAGGATGGTCAGCAGTAGCGCTTGCGGTCACTAAACCAACCGAGGCAGTCAGACTTTCAGACAGACATACATACTTCTGTGTAACAAATATCGATATTTAGTATCCAAAAAAATCCTCATCATCAACAGCCTAGCAGTCCACTGAGCTGGACTTTGGCCTCTCCAATCATACACTATTTTACGAGATCCTTGAATTCTATCATCCACCTCGCAAAGATCATCGTTCCACCTAACCTGAGGGCGTCCTACTTTACTAAGCGTTGCTGTTTTGTGAAAAAAAATACTAAGTATAAGTTATAGTACTCTAAGGGTGTATTCGACCAAACACGAATAAATTTTATCCGCGGAATAAGATTTACTCTGACAGTTTTCGTATGGAGAAACTGTCAAAAATTCAACATTTATTCGGAAGAGAAGGCTACTCCTCGGATAAAATGTATTCCTGTTTGGTCGAATCCGCCCTAAAAGTGACAGGGCTTTTTCTGTTAAAATGACATGCCATCGCAAAAGAAACGCTTGACTCAATCATAATAAGATCAAAACCAAAAGTCATTTATTCAAATTAGGCTGAGAATCAGCACTTTTTTGACGTCAAAATTACGTAAGATAGTCCCCCAAAACGCCCACCACTTAGTGGTTTAGCTGGTAAGAAGTGACGAACTCCCCAGCAGCACAGCTGTCTGTTAAGTTAATAGAAACACTTACTGCGAAACTATAAACGAAATCTTCACTATAACACTGAATATTTAATTAAATCACTGGCCAGAATATAATCTGTGGATAGACAGTAAAAGCAGACACTCGATGTGACCCGACCATTAAAACGTAAACCTGAAGCATCTACACAGGTAACTTAATTAGTCCCTTTACTTATAGTACGAATCTGTGGGAATTTGTGTTTGATTATTGAAGATATTTAAGCCCGAGCAGGTTTCTATCTTCTATTTTAAGATACTTTGATAATGTTCATTACATTTCTCGGCAGGTAAGTTGTTCACTTGGTTGAATTAGAAATCGCGGAGCAGTGATATTTTACAGCTACTTGGTCGACCGCGCGAATACGCGTTTATCGCGTTTCGACGCGGACTTACTAGTGACTTCATTGCATATTTTTACAGATACAGCAAAGCTTTGAAAACGAAAACATTAATAATATAAGAAACTAAGAATAGAAATAATAAAAACTTTTTACAATAAAAACCCACCGACCTTCAAAAAAATACACAACAAGGTGAGTCGGTGTCTTTGGTTTTGCATTTTCGTTTTTTGCCACCAACTTCCGAAATGTTGCTATGTCAACAGTGACAGAAATATGTTAAAACATCATCCACATAGGCTAGGTGGAAAAAATACGTATTATTGAAGCTAACTCAAAAAGTACCCAAGCAAACTTAATAAAAAAATTATGGGTGGTCCCATATAAATCCCCCCCTCGAGAGCATAAACTTTCAAACAAAAAAGAATGTTCAAAATCTGTCAACAATTGACGAAAATATCAACGGACATGCATAAAAAAAAACATACGAACACCGCCTCCGCCTTTTTAGAAGTCTAAAAATTTAATAAGCAAGTGAATCAAACGTGATCATTGCTGACATTGATCGGACGGTGAGTCGTGCAGTTATAAACTAGTATGGGGTCGTGTATGACCCGCAGTGGCCGTCATTTGGTTCAATGATGATGACGGCATACATACATTAAACAAATAATAATATCTATAAAAATTATTATAATAAACCTGTCATCGGAAGCCAAAACACATTTCAAGTCATTAATTTTAATTAGTAAATTGTCAAGCATCTGTTTCAACCAAAACCAGAAGTACAAGACAAGTCTACAGCAACTTATTAATTACTTCAGATACACAATATACGATGGGGTGAGCGCCTAAGCTCCTAACTTTGATTATAACCTTGGTCTCGCCTCAGTGGTACCCAGATTACATACGTGCGATAGTTACTTTCTTAGGTAGTGTCAAGTTAACATAGTTGGTCTAGTTTTGTCTGTAGACCAGGTTAAATAAAATAGATGTAGATAATATATAGACACGTGTTTCACCTCTCAACGAGGTATCCTCAGGAAAAAGATCTCGTTGAGTGGTGAAACACGTGTCGTATTCTTCCGGGGGTTTTTTATGACTCTTTAGGAATAGTTAAGCGGAATAGGTATAGTGGTAGCGGTATAGGGGTTACTAGATATATCTACGTCTATTGTATTTTATAATGGATTTCCACCAAGTCACGCCTAAATTAATTAAATGTAGACCTGGTTGATAGCTTTTAATTAATAATGGTATAATAGTGGCAAAACACGTCGGGTAATTGCGTTATTTCTTTTGAGATATCGTCACGTAGTTTGGGCTCCAATAAAGTGGATTTGAAATCAATCAATCAACTCTGCCTTTCGCAGTTCAATGCTGGACATACAATATGTACGCCTCTCCACACTTGCGTTACAAAAACAATCTGTCCAAGTCACTTACTTAGTTTCTTATAGCTAAAAGAAATAGAGTGGATTGAAATAGACAAATCGATTGTTTTTGTAAAGACTCAATCAAAGACTAATGTGCCTGCACTATAAAATTAATCTTTATGAACATTTTTAAATGCAATGCACTATCTGTGTAATTAAACAAAGTCATTTAATTCCAGCAATAGACTTATAGATCTAACAACTTGCAGAAGTTTTTAAGCAAAATTGACATTACATAAACTACTGAAATCATTCATCAATGACCTTTACTCAAGCCCAAAACCAAACTCAAAAGACCAATAAATCTATCAACGCGTGAATCTCAAACGATAGTCGGCAAAGATAAAGTTCGTGGTTATAAACTTAATAAATTATTACAATTTTGAGTTACGCCTGCCCTGTCTGTTAGTAGGAACCTAAGCTATAAGTTATGGCCGGTCAGGGCAGGGTTAAAAGACAAGATAATAACAGGGATACCCCAGATAGGGTTGTCTAGGTTTAAGGTTACATTTGGCAGGTTTCCACTCCAGTGAAAGGGATAATGATTGTAGGTAAAGTGGATTTCTTTTTTTGTGTTCTAGGGTTAGATATTTGATCTAGATCGTGACTACTTAGTCAAAGTGATTTAGGTACATTAGGTTTAGCGAAAATAGGTAATTGAGCACTACTATGAGTCTAATCAAGGGGTATCGTATTACCCAGTAACTGGGTTGTGGAGGTCAGATAGGCAGTCGTTCCATGTAAAGTGCTGGCATTCAGCTGCATCCAGTTAGGCTAGAAGCCGATCCGAGCAGGTGATGAATATGATTTATTTAGTTTTGGTCCTTACCCAATGTACAGCCATGTAGATTATCAATTCCCAAAGGAAGAGGATTGTAGAATTCAGCACGATTACAGAGAATTTGCTATGGTTACCGCCGATTAATGAGCTTGGGTATTGTTCGATTAACAAAGGTGAGCAAGTCACCGAGGTTAGAAAGTCGGGCATCAGAGCTTATTCGTTGTATAACCTTCTTTAATTGACCCACCTGACAAAAAATAATGAGATATAAGGTTTGACATTGTAAGGTCATCATTTCAATCTTAACATTTGCCTGCTTACAACCCTAGTGCCCATGCACCGCGACCCCTTTTTAGCATATAAATAATAGTGCCCCAAAAAGGGTCCAAGCCACTGAATTGTTGGCGCCCCGGTATATTATTGAGCGCCACTTTCACCACTAAACTGTGAGGTTTTATTTTATTCATGTTTATTAGGGTTCTCGGTCACCGGGGATTATTTGCTTTAAGTTATAAGCTGTTGGGAAACCGTTCGGATTGGACTTGCAAATGGTATGCGCTAAATCGTGCGTTCGTCCTATGTAAGCATTTTGTTTTGATGACCGCTGGTGACCCTTTAGAATAGGGTGTGTTTTGAAAGTTAGGTCCTAAATTTACTTTAGTCTGAAACGAATAAAAAATCCGGAGTCACACGTTATCTATTCGATTTATCCCCTAACACGTGTGACTCCGAATTTTTTATTTGTCTGTCTGAGATGACCTTTTTAGTTGACTTTTTTGCCGGAGTTGGGTTTTAGTTTTTATACTTTTATTTTTTAACACATCAGGCAGATAAATAAGTAATTTTGTTATAAGCACACCAAAGAAACTCCGCCCTATCTATCTGTACAAAACTTAAAAAGGAATGTAATGTTCTAACCAAAATTATCGATCGCGCGAATAAGCAGTCGTTGCATTCATATGCCAATTTTTGTTCGGAAAACGAAGGTGCCCGACGGCACGACAACAGTTTCGGGTTCGCCGAAAAAAAATTTAGGTACGTATGAACGCGACGATCGCTTTTGGTTAGGACGCGGACTTACGAGTGACTACATTGCATATTTTTACTGAAAATGGTGAACAAATGGTGTGCGCTAAATCGTGCGTTGGTCCTATGTAAGCATTTTGTTTTGATGACCGCTGATGACCCTTTAGTATAGGGTGTGTTTTAAGTTAGATCCTAAAACTTCAGTTTCAATCGCTTAAAATTGATTGATGTTGAATAATGCCATTTTATTTAATGATATTATTGGTTTTGGGTCATGCCATTTTATTTTGTTACTTTCATTTTAACACATGAAGCAGATTTATGAGTAACTTTAGTATAACCACACCAAAGAAACTACACCCTATTTATCTGTACAAAAAGTTGAAAAGATTTTTATTACACTATCAAAGAAAGTTCTTTACTACACTCCATTTTCTAAAAGCGAACATCGTTCAGGTTTTGCTCCACGAGCCACAAAATAATCTCGCTCGCTATAGGCGGCTGTTATTGTAACTCATACATTATAACCGCAATATCCCGTGTTTATATTGCCAAGAGTCTATACGAGCCTCGTATAGACTCTTGACGAAACGATTTTTTTCACCTTCCTTCGTATTACGAGGGAAGGTGAAAAAAATCGTTTCGTGATATAAGATAAGGGGAATATTGTGGACATTTGATTCTCACGAAGAGATGGATATAATAATAAGACAATTTTTTTGGTGATTCAGTTTGTTTGGCCTTTAATTCCTTTAGTCTTGATATTTAGATAAGTTTAATTACATCAAGATTTCAACTGGGAAATGAAGGGACAATCTGTGTCAAGAGATTGTAACATAGCGAGCAAAATGTTACTTTATTTAACTGTTGCGTAAACAGAATTTTAGCGTTTCGTCTATTGGACGTTTTTATAATTTCTAATGAGACGATATTATCGTGGATGTCCACGACATCACGATAATACAGAGAAGTAAAATTTATGGAAATATTCCACGACAACGTTATAAAGTACACGTATTTCTATACATTTTATGGACGTGGATGTCCACGATAATATCGTCACGTTCAAAATTATAAAAGCGCACATAGATTCAGCATTTATTTTTGTTAAACACAAAACAACCACGGAAAAGATAATATTACAATCAAACAGACCTCTTGAAAGAGGTTCATAGGCCTTTTCACTGACCAATAATATTAATCATTTATTTATTTTCAGTTCAAGACAAAACATCTGTGTAGCCCTGGCTTTTGTCCTAGGAGTTCCTGTGTCACAAGAGTCAGACTTCTCAATTTAGATTAGATGATGCCGAAAGGCCTGTCCTGCGTGAGCGGCAAATACGACGCAACGCGACGGCACACGGTGATACGTCGCGTCCCACCGTAGACTGCCACATAGGCCGCAATCGGGGTATGCCGTTGAGTTGATCGCGTTCGTCGCGTCGCGTCGCATCGCATCGCATTCGTCGCTCACGCAGGACACCCCGTTAGCGTACCTACCCTAGGTGATAGATAGAACAAATAGATTACTTCCAAGATGCTGACTATAGCTTGATCTCTTAATTCTAGCAAAACTGCATCGCAGCAAGCTAATGTACTTATACCAATGGTTAAAGGCTTACATAATTAGATAGCTAACAGTGCATAAGTAATGATACATTGCCTACAAGCTCCATTAAGTGATTAGTGTACCCGCTAATTGTGTTAGACGTAGACATAATTTGAACTTAGTGTTTTATGTAATGCCGTATGCTTTAAGAATTTAGACGTAATCTGTTTAGTAACTCAATCATGTATTTATTGCGAGTAGTAGATGTTACAGCAGATGATATGCGTCATACTTTGCTTGTTACTCAACATAAATGCAGTCTAATTTTGGGCAAGAAAATTGTTTTTTTTGCCCCTTCGGTGTAGATCTTTGCCTACATCTCACCTGATCGTAAGTGATGATCAGGCCGAAGGTGGAAGCGAGTTCACCCGGAGTCCTCAAGCACAGAGGGACTGGCTAGGTATCTTCTAACTGCCGAAACACAACAATGCTGTTAACATTGTTGTTATGGCGACAAACTTAGATAAGATGGTCGTGGCTAGCCAGGCGGACTTAGAAAAGCCCTACAACCAACCAAACCAAGTAGAAAATTATGTCCCGCTGGGAATCGAACCCGTAACCTCTGGGTCAGAGACAGGTGGTCTAACCACTAGACCACATGCAGAGGGGGTTAAAATCTCAAATATATTACCCAATAATCTTAATTGAATAATCACGTTGTCCGTCTTTTGCTTGTTAGTCAACAACGCTTGCACATCAGATGGGCAATTCCCGTATTCAAGAACAAAAATACCTGTAATTTACCTACATTTTTGACAAAATTTACATTGATTGTCACTGAGATGAGATTACGACTTCAATTTAAACCTTTTTTTAAGTTCGACAGGTCCTCCAATACATGTGTCTAATTTATTTATGGCACGATTCAGAGCCAAAACCATCATCTAATAGTAAGTAACCATTGCCAGGCCAATGCGAAATCAGGCCGTGAACAAATCCATGGCAATTAGGGACACCACTGGACACTAAAAGTCTCGTTCACGCGAAACTTAAAGCTATTTGCCAAACGACCGCCATCCAGCCAAAAATTGGACCAATTATAGTCACACAAGCGAAGAATATTGGAATGGTGGAAGTGACATGCCATTTTTTTGGTCGTAGTTCTGAAATGTCCAGCTTCCTGCTGAAATGGCACGAAGGCAAGGAAGCTGGATAAAGGTACTTCCGAATTTTGACGACCTAGCAAATTATTCTTTATTCAGGATGTTATTTTTTTTTTTGATGTAGATTGTTTCTTGCTGAAAAATGATATCCGTCTTAGTATTTTGGACAACATAATATAACTTGACATCGACGATGGATGGGACACTTCAGCCTGTTTTTATTGACTACTTGTCGTCCCAGTCATGTTATTCCTTTAATGACACCCTCGAGTAAAACAATGGGTGATATTATTCTTGATGTCGGGAAAAACATGTTCAGTATGACATTTGAATCATTTTACAAAATATAGATAGATACATCTATAAATAATTAACTGAGTGCAAACAAAAGATACATGCAAACTACATCTCATCGGTACCAAAATCACAAAGTTTTCACAAAATTACATAACATCACGCCCGTATTTCCCAAAGGGTTAGGCAGAGGTGTACGTGTAATTGTCAATTGCCATCAACCGGGCACGAATCTAGGCTCCGATCTGCTACTGGAAACCAATGGTCTGTAGCTGCTAATTCCTAATGGAAAAACCGAATAATACTTTGCCCCACCTTAGAACCAAACCCAAGACGAGCTCAGCAATAGAGCTTGCGACGCCAAGACCAACGAGGCAATCTGGAGGCTCAAAATGAAAAACAAAATCAAAATAAATTTTTTCACATAAACCTACATGGGCACTTAATATGAAACGTCAGAAGCTAGGTGCACGGTTCCAATTGGTCGTTTCCTATGGAGAAGAGCCGGCAAGAAACTCCACGGTTACTGTTTTAAAAATAAATGGGTTTTACAATGTTTTCAAAAATGTACAGTTTGAATAGGTATGAGAGGAAAATGTAGGCCTGTCAACAAGATACTTAATTAACAAAATAGAAAAGAGTCTGCAAATCGACAGTCTGTTGAGCCTACAACTTTCTCACATTCAGGAAATATAAAGGAATCTATATAAAGGATGAATAAAATAATAAGAATAAAAACCTATTTAAATCAAATGGTTGTCACTACAACTTTAACCAATCCTAATGTAAAACCCCGGCTGAAGACTCTGGCTAAATTATTATATTTATGTGTCATAATTATCCAGCACAGCTAAGTCTTCATTTCACGTGGCGGTCATATTACAGGAGTGCGAGCGTACACGCCAAATAGCCATTGTCGTTTAATAGAACAAATGAACCTATTAGTTTTATTAATCTATTCAGTAGCAAATAAGTTACGCGGTTCTTCTATTATGTAAATAGTTAACTGGTTCAATAGTGCGCATTCAATGTGGTTGAAAGTATGATTTCATACAAATTGAATGCTGGAACTAATAGGAGGTAATAATATTTCAAAAACTCTCCAGTAGGACATCAATAAGACTAATGGGAAAAGTACAGTAAGTAAAGAAAGAAAGAAAGAAAAGAAAGAAAGAAAGAAAGAAAGAAAAGAAAGAAAAATAGGTTGTTGCTGTTAAACAAAAACATCCTGTACAAACCTTTTTTTTTTAATGCTTAAGACTGAATTCTTGATGTTAGTGAAACAGATAAGGTTGAATCGATGTAACAAAACTTTTGTTTTTTACACAACCGACTTCCAAAAATAAATACACTAAAAAGTGAAAAATAACTTTAATTTCGGAAGTCGGTGCTTTGGTTCTAAATTTTCGTTTTTTGCCACCGACTTCCGAAATTAAAGTTATTTTCACTTTTAAGTGTATTTTTTGGAAGTCCGTTGCTATTTTTGTAAAAAAGTTTTTATTTTTTCCCTTTTTAGTTGCCGTTGACCAAGGTTTTGAGATGTTTTCCCTTTTACACCACACCCGTAGCTCGTTATGAATAAGCCAGGCCGTCACACTTATACTTATTAGTCCATATCTTGCAAACGACTGACCGATTTTGATGAAAATGGCCATGTTACCTAAGTTGAAGTAAATGTAAGGCAATTAATTCACGACTCCATTATAAGTTTCGGAGAAATGCAAGGACAAATATAACATACCTACAAATATACATAGGTATTTGTTTGGAACCCCTTATATATCATAATATATGTGTATATATTGCGGTTCCTATAATATTACATACATACGTGTCGAATTGATAACTACCTACCATTTTTTTGAAGTCGGTTATATATAAAATGCTGTTCGTTGGTAAGTAAGAGCATTACTTGAGAACTGCTGAACCGATTTGGTTAATGTCAAATTTAAAATGTTCGTAATAGTTCGAATTAGGTTCCTAAAGGAAAGAAAAATTGGAAAAGCTTCCCGGAATATTTTCAAATTCAGTAAATAATAATAATAATAACCCCACCGCTGTATCTCTACGTTGACGACGTGGTGGGGCTTGCGTGCTCCAATGAACCCTAGGTCTGTGCCGGTAGAGTTTTACTTTGCCGAGACAGATCTAGGGTGAGGGGCCAGACTAAAAGAGATACAATCCAAGCCAAGGTCGCACATGCCGAGGGCTGCATGGCTAGGAGAGAGCGCTAGTCGTTAGTGTGCCAACTCTGGAAAATAGGGGACCTCCAGTTTTATTTACCCTTGCCACAGTGAACGCAGGGCTCTGCTGTGGTCGACTTTTTGTGTCCCTAGCTTCTCGTGGGAATAATCATGATAACAAGATCTAAAACAAAACAACTAATTCAGGCAAGTAGGCCTTCAGCAGATGATGAAACATCATCGGTTTCATCATCATCCTCTCCGAGGTCCATCTTTTCATCAATTGTATCATCACCACCGTCATATTTATCACGGTCATTAAGATCATCATCATCGTCACCGATTTCAGTAGACGTTGTGTCGGAGGCTACTACTGCCATAAACCCTTCACCCGCTACTGTCACAACCAATACGCGTAAAAAATGGAGCGAAGACATGAACCAATTCATTTGGCGTACGTATTTAATTATTACCAATTTAGAAACTGAAACAAATTCATATCTTACATCATTACACCAACAATTCATTAACAGATTTCCGCAAATGAATGTCTCGAAGCAAAGAGTTGGAGATCAACGAAGAGCAATAGTTCACAATAAATTACTTTCGGTCACTACACTAGATACAATTAGATTAGAAGTAAGCAGAAACCTACAAACAGACACCACTAACTTAGATACACACACCCGGACACCAGCGCAGTTAAATACAGATCAATACAACACACAATCGGAACCAAAACGTAGAATGAGGTGGTCAAACGAAATGAACGAAACTCTAATAAAATCCTATTTCATCGCTACGAAAATGGAAACAGATATGACTGTCTGGAGGAAAAAATTAAGAGAAATGTTCATTGAGTTCTATCCACAATTGTCACATCTATCTGAACAGAGAATATCAGATCAAAAAAGGGTCGTTCTAAATAATAAAATGATATCAGATGAACGACTTCAAGACCTAAAAACGTATGCAGAGAATACCCTTAACCAACCGAATCCTAATAGGCGATTAGAACGTCACAATTTACTTATAGCTGCAGACAATACCCCAACACAAGCACCAACAAAATACAGAAACTGCACACGGTAATAATCAAACACATACACAAGAAACCGAAGTAGGAAGCGAGCCTAATTTCTTGAATACCATTGACGTAGGAGCCTTGACCACCATTATAAACACAGAACATAATACCACAAACGTCGAAATAAGTCAGGAAAGATATCTAGAACTAGAGGAAACATTCTCACATACACTACAGCACTTCACAAGCATTAATCCCACAAAAAGAAATTATATACCTAAACAAAAATCATCAAAAAAATTAGCACAAATAGTAAGTAACATTAATAACGTCATCCTTCCAAAATATGTCAATGCAGATACAGACTTCGAAACCTTGCAGACAGTAATATATAGTGCTGCTTGGACAGCTGCTAAAACAAATGGAAGTAAACTTTCCTATATCACCTCTGAGAGGACGGCTTACATCAATCAGAAAAATAAGAAACCGAAATGGCAGAAAAGATTAGAATTAAGAGTCAAAGACTTACGAACAAAAATCGGCAGACTTACAGCGTACATGCAAGGAAACAGAGGCTGGCGGCTTGTTAGAGAGGTACACACAATACTAGAAAACAACAGAATTCATTCAACTCATGAAGAACCGAACACTCAACTCACACATTTCTTAGATACACTAAAACAGAAACTCACTCTTGTAAATAGTAGATTAAACAGGTACAATAATTGTACACTTCGCAAATTTCAAAATAATAAATTTAGGAACAACGAAAAGCAGTTTTATCGAACGTTAAAAAACTCTACTACAAACCACACCGAACCCAGTAATAACGAAAATAACACAAACCATAGTTTGCCGTCGGTACGCGAACTTCAACGATTTTGGTCAGGAATTTGGGAGAGGCCAATATGTCATAATACTGAAGCTGAGTGGATTAAAATAGAGACAGAAAAACATATGCACACTGAACAAATGGAGTTCGAACAAGTTCCAATAGATACATTTCATGATGTCCTTCAAAAATTACACAATTGGAAAGCACCCGGTTCTGACTACATCCACAATTTTTGGTATAAAAAATTTACTTACACTCACCCATTCCTGTATAATTACATCAACACCTTTATTAAAAATCCAACAACGATGCCTGCATACATAGCGGAAGGAATTACGTATATGATACCAAAAGACAGTAACGACAGCGCCAACCCAGCAAAATACAGACCAATAACATGCCTACAAACAATATATAAAATAATAACATCATGCATCACTCAAATCATTTACAAACATCTCGATTCAAATTCAATATTATCTGAAGAACAAAAAGGCTGTCGAAAATTTAGTCAGGGCTGCAAGGAACAACTTACAATAGACTCGGTTATACTCAAACAGGTCCAGCGGAAGAAGAAAGATCTATATACTATGTATATAGACTACAAAAAAGCGTACGATTCTGTCCCACACACTTGGCTACTTGAAATTTTAAATATATATAAGATTAACCCTCAAATCATTGCTTTTTTAAATAACACAATTACACAATGGACAACACGTTTACATCTTACGACACCTACAGGTATTGCTGAGACAGAACACATCAAGATCCAACGGGGTATATTCCAAGGTGACTCGCTTAGCCCACTATGGTTCTGTCTTGCCTTAAACCCGCTATCAAACAAATTAAATTCACTAATGCCAGGATATAACCTCAAGTACAATGACACTACAGATGGCATACGGACGGATAGACACGATTGTAAAATTAACCACCTGCTCTACATGGATGACATAAAATTGTACGCTTCTTCACCAGAGGACTTAGAGGAACTCGCAAATGCGACAGATACATTTTCGAGTGATATAGGAATGGAATTTGGAATTGATAAGTGTAAAATCAATTCAGTCAGAGCAGGCCAAACATACGAACACTCATATACCACACAGTCAGGTGAAACCATAGATTCCTTAGATGAACACGGAACATACAAATACTTAGGATATATTCAAGCGAAGCAAATTAAACATAAGGCAATAAAAAATAAACTTACACAACAATTTAAACATAGACTAAAATCCATTTTAAACACCCAATTGCACTCCAAAAATACAATTAAAGCAATAAATACCTATGCTATACCCGTCCTTACATATTCTTTTGGTATAATAAGTTGGACCAAAACGGAACTTAAAAGTCTACAACGCGTCATTAACACCAGTTTGACCAAATATAGAAAACACCATCCTCGATCTTGCGTACAGCGACTAACACTACCCAGGAAAGAAGGAGGACGAGGAATAATAGATATAACGAACCTACACAATAAACAAATTAGTACCCTTAGAAAATATTTCAACACAAAAAGCACAACCTCTACCTTACACAAAGCAATAGAATACAATGATCAGAAACTAACACCGCTAAACATGTCTGATAAAACTACTCAAATTAACGAGAAACAGACTGACAGCCAGACTAAAATATCGGAATGGTCCCAGAAGTCACTCCATGGAAGACATCGCCAAGACCTTTGCCAACCTAACGTCGACAAGTTAGCGTCGAACGAATGGCTTAGGCGCGGAGATTTATTCCCTGAGACTGAAGGGTTCATGACAGCAATCCAGGACCAAGTTATTGAAACCCGTAACTACCAAAAGCACATCATGCGAGTCCCTCTTCCAACAGATATTTGTAGACGATGTCATAGTTCTTCTGAAACTATTCAACACATTACTGGAGCATGTAAAGCAATAGTTCAGACTGACTATAAACATAGGCACGATCAAATAGCCAACATTATTCATCAAAAACTTGCCATTAAATATAAATTAATCACCACAGCTCCAGTACCTTACTACAAATATACTCCAGAAACGGTTCTTGAAAACACAACACACAAACTATACTTTGATCGAGCCATCCTCACAGACAGAACAACACATTACAATAGACCAGACATAACTTTATTAGACAAAATTAATAAAACCGCGCAAATTATTGACATAGCAGTTCCAAACACACACAACCTACAAAAAACTATAGCAGAAAAACTGTCAAAATATACAGACTTAAAAATAGAAATAAGCCGAATGTGGCGATTAGGCAGCGTTGCCATTATTCCTGTAGTACTTTCAACCACCGGAGTCATTCCCAAACAACTTCATCAATCTTTAAGAACACTAGACGTAGCTCCCTCCACCTACCTAACCCTACAGAAAGCTGCTATCCTGAACACTTGCAGAATTGTTCGAAAATTCCTGCAGAACGACAATGACGCTCAAATATCACACGCACAGACATCATTCACCACTACAACACAAAATCAAAACATAATATCACCAAGCCATATAATATCATCCCTTATCACTTAGTTTAGTATTCTCAGGGGTAACACTTGGCTTTGGCCCGTGTTACTCTTATTATACCGGCAGATTAGTGCCGAGATACAAAAATGTATACCAACAAATAATAATAATAATTTTTATTATTTATATTATTTAAATAAATAATTTTTTTATATTTTTAAATGTTTTTTTTTTAATATAATTTTTAAAGAAATATTTAAAAATGTATTAAATAAGTATGGAAAATAAATAAACGAAATAATAATAATATAATATAATAATAAATATAAAATTATATTATTTATTATATAATATAATAATAAATAATATAATTTTTTCTATGGTAATTGTGGACAGGGCAACGTCTGTTCAGCTGGTTGGAAATACATATCTCTCAATCGTTGAGTAACAGAGGCTTATTTTAGTAGTTTAGGTACTTGACATTTTCAAGGCAAGAAGTTGACATCGCCGAGTTTCGTCAAGGCACTAGTTAAATATAAATGAACTATTCAACCCACGCTCACTGAAATAGACACCTACCAATTTACGGAAAGACAGTTTTAGCACAAGCCCAAATGTAGAAATAAGTGAGAGTCCAATAACCCCGCTGAAACAAAACCCATTTATTTAATTGAATAATTAATTCGGTAAAGTTCAAGAGTTTAAAGAGCCCTTTAATAAAATTACTTTTAACTTTAAAAGTGAAACAGCAACTAAGTTTGACTTGAGAAATGGCGTAGAACTTTTCAGGTTTACTTAAAAAATACTGAGAAAAAAGACTACTGATAATAAAGAGGATTGAGACTATTCTATTCTACTGGCTTAATTAAATCAGCCTGCTAAGCTACGCCTGCATGCCTTAGTTGGGACTAAGGCATGCAGGCGTAGCTTAGCTCCCTTCCCCTTCCCATCTCTTCCCCTAGGCGTTTATACCACGCTCTGCTACCAGGGCAAAGACCTGTTCTCAATGAATTATTATCGCTATCATCTGCTTATCCTATTTGGTGTAACCGGGTACTCGTAACACCCCTTGGTAAGATTGGTTGTCTGGGTTTCGGGGTTCTTACTACCTGTAATTTGAAACATCTTTGAATGGACATTGAATTGATGGGTCCAACGGTGTAACGTGTTTTTCGAAATATGGAGGCGTCTCGTTATCAAATGGATGGTCACCCATCCGCGGGCTGACCGCGACAAGCGTAGCTTACCCTAGATTTTTCGACCCGAATCAATTATAATATGGCGCTATGGAGCGGGCTATGCTCGGAGTTCCTTTCAATGATAAAATATGGAATGAAATTATGCGCAGAAGATCCGGAGTTACGGACAAAGCTTGTAGAGTAAGCAAGCTGAAGTGGCAGTGGGCTGGCCATGTTTGTCGAAGGTAAACCGATGGCCGGTGGAGCAGACGAGTCCTGGAGTGGAGACCGCGTATTGACAAGAGGGACCTCCAGTTAGATGGATCTTAGAGAGGTTGCTGGGACAGGCTAGAAGCGGAAGGGGGGGGACAGAGTATTGTGGCCTGCTGAGAGAGGCCTATGTCAAGCAACAGTGCAGTTGAGCTCCTTAAGTTTTGAGTTGAGCTGCACGATTACTGACAAATGCGTGCACTGACTGGACAGGTCCACTCAATTTGTGTGGTTCTTTCCTCAAAAGACCATTCCAGACACGAATCTACATAGTCTTCATATCTAACCAATAAAATGTCTGGACTTTAAAAGAGACTGTGACCTCTGAGTTTTTTTCGGCCTTTCTTCTCAGAGTAGTCAGATAGGAAACGCCGACCTCATCTAGTACGGTATTTAAAATATTATTGACATGTAAAAGTGTTTTGTACAAACCTATTTACAGAAAATAAAATAATTTCATTTCATTTCAGTGGATTGCGATAGGCTAAGTTGATTGAATTATTATAATGAATTGAAGACAGACGTGGGTGGAAAAAGGAAAGGGAGGCTCTCACCCAGCAGTGGGATCTTACGGGCTAAATAGATAGATAGATAATGAGCAATTCCATAGCCTTGTGGGATGAATTCAGTTGTTATTTTTATCCAATTCATTACCGTGATGATTTTCTGGGTTAGCGGCTCGGATCCTTGCATATATACCTACCTATATGGAGAGATTACTTAGTTTTTTAAATTGTTTTGTCACAACTAAATAGAAGTAGGTAGTACCTAGTTAGTGACAGATAATTTAAATAGTTAGGCTTTTAGAGATAAGAACGCCCATTGTGTCACCTTATGTGACATGTAAAATCGCCTGGAATATGCTACTTTGATAAATATTGATAGTTTAATAATCATTAAGTAATTTTAGTGTTATACATTTCCTTTTAAAACAACAGACGGGAGAATGCTACATTAACATTTAAACTTCTTACGGTTGATCCTAAGCAAACTTAATGAAAACCTTTATAAGAATCCACTTTTTTATCCAAATTAGAAATCCCTTGTTCAATTTCGTCAAATAAGGTAAAACATTTTCAGACGATTTTAATAATAACGATATCTGTTTCGAGGCAATCAACAGAATATACAATTTACTTTTAAAATTCATAATGCTGTTAGCATGCGACCTTGACCTTTATGCCCTGGGGATAAAAGCTGTTTTCTCGTAAAAGTTCTTTATTGTATTCATTTGAATTAATTTATTGCCTCAAAGAAAGGTTGGGTAGATAAGTGTAATAATGATGGGATGAAAGATTTTTTTTTGGTTTATTTTACGAAGAAGACCTGTTGAGAATAAAAATCTTTAGGTAAGTACTGATAATAAATAAGTCATAATTTACTATTATCTACTCTCTTAACGTAAAATTCGAATTATAAACTGCAAAACGAGTTTATATTGACATACTTTGTATAAACTATACCGAAATTTAAAATTAGAATAATATTATAACACTTTTTCTTAAAATAATTATAATATTTTTTTTTTACCATAACGATACTGTGCAAATCCAAGAAGCAAATATCACTAAGGAGTTTTTAGCAATTGTTTTTTTTTATTTATGTAAGAATTTTCACGCGGACGTAGTCGCAGGTAGAAGTTAGTGATTTAATATAATTATGCACTATCTATTAAAATGGGAACGCCACTGCTTACTTTGGAACAACAATCACGTTTTTTACTTAATTTATTTACCGAAAAGCGTAAATATGTACCGCTAGTAACTAATATTATATGCGCACGTATTTATTTAATGTTTCATTCTCTGCATATTAAACAGAAAAATGTTAAATGAAATCTGGACTCGAATAGAAGTTTATTCTTATTTTATTTCATAGCTACTTAAAGTGTCTTCATGGATAGTTTTAAAATAATTTTGGCATAAAAATGAACATAAACTACTAGGCATGTATTATTATTATTGATAGATTATTTTACTACAACATGGTTCACCTAAAGCGCAGGTCACACTGGGAATGAAGCTAAGTTCGTTTAGCTCATGTAGCTACCGCGTCTTTTCATACTTCGGTAGCAACATGCGCTTTACACATTCCTACTGTAGGAAAATGTACTATGATTCAATCTGCCTAGCCTTTTCCCAACTATATTGGGGTCGGTCAGTCTAACCGGACGCATGTAACTTTTATTTTTATTTAAATTATTTTGGGGTTATAATATAATATTTTTGAAATGCGCTAGTTAAGCCATTTGATACCCTACGTGGCATAATTCGAAAGATTTTTATGTTCATGGCTTTATGTCCTCTAGAGGGCGCCTTAATCATGTAACTGTGACGCCACATAACCTATAACTAGCGGATGATAAAGTCGTTTCCAACGATACCTCATTTGTCAAATTATGATGAGAAGTTTAGAAGTTATGAGGGTATAGATGAACATACATACACACAAAATCTTAACCCTCTTTTTACTTCGCCGTAGTCGAGTAAACAGAAAAACGGTTTTATCTACAGCATCTGTTTTGGAAAGTCCCCTGGCCCAGTATGTTTTTTGAAATTTATTCTGCAATACTTTATTTTAGGTTGACATACCAATCATCACGAAAAATTTATATTTACATTCACACATCTTCGAATATCTCCCGAAGGATAAAAGAAAATATTGTGTTTCTGTCTTTGAAATATTACTCTAAACAAAATATTCTTCTATTTCCATTTATTTTATTAATAAAACATAAAAACAAACATTGTTATTTAATATATTGAAGAAATTTACATATTTTATGAGAAGAATTTTCATTTTTCAGAAATGTGTTCTGAGTATTAAGTTTCACTGTAGATGTGGAGAAAAAATATGTAAGTTTTGTAATAAAATATTGTTTTATAACTAAACAATACTTGTAGAAGCTTTTGTTGCTGTCATTTGATATCTATAGTAACTTATTGTAAGGTGAAATTTATTTGAAAGTCATTTCTTCGAATTGTCAAACCTGATATCTTGCACAGAATATTCAATTACAACGCCGAATAATTCCAACTATTCAGCTGATGAATGTTTAACAAACGCTTGCCAATCAACACTATGACAGAAATGATATCTTTATCTTTTCTTTTTTTTCCATAATATTCTTCGTACATTTTGGTTATAGGCTCTTGTGCTATGTTGACTTTACAGGGGCCAGTACATAAAAAAGGTGTTCTTAATAATGCGATTTAAAATGTTTCTAAAGCTAGATTAACCGCCTCTGTGGTCTAGTGGTTAGACCACCTGTCTAAGACCAAGAGGTCCCGGGTTCGATTCCCAGTGGGGGCAAAATTTTCTGCTCGGTTTGGTTGGTGGTAGGGCTTGTTTTAAGTCCGCCTGGCTAGCTACCACCATCTTATCTAAGTCTGTCGCCAGAAAAAATATTGAAATTAAAAACTTGAAAATATGCCTGTTTTAACTGGACATGATGTCCAAAATTCACTTATATCTAGTAGAGGTACATACCTAGACACACAAACTAGCTCAACCCCATTAAGATTACCTTGTATATTTTACGTTAAAACAAGGTAAACGATAACGCGTCGTGTTTCAAAGTTTCCAGTGTGTTTGCATAAGTGTTAGAGTACTACGCTATAAAGTGAAGTAATGGCCCTATTTCCTTTAATAGACGCTTAGTTAGGATGAGCATATAGAAGGTTTGTCTTTAGTAAGGTAATTTAAAGTACGTCAAAAGTGCCAGTTTGACTTATTTATGAGTTTAAAAAATTGCTATTAAAATATCGTTGAAAATAACTTTTAAAATAACATTTCAAATTAATTTTAAAATAACGTTTAAAATAACTTTTTAAATAACTATTAAAATAACTATAATAACTATTAAAATAACTCTATAATACCTATTAAAATAACTCTAATAACTATTAAAATAACTCTATAATAACTATTAAAATAACTCTATAATAACTATTTTAGAAATAGAAAATTGTTTTTCGGGTTCAGACCGGCTTAGAACAAGACCATTGCCATGAAATAGTTATAGTAATGTTTATTTTTTGTGTCTTCATTAAGATTCACATAGTACCAATAAACACAGATAAACATTATAGTGTTTTGACAAAAATGCATAAAATATGATAGTTTGTGAGAGACTGGCGCCCATACTAGGATACCCTGTGTACCGGATCACCAAAAGATTTCATCACAGGAATTTTAAATATTATCCTAATACCTATTTAGATATTAGAATCGAATAACTCTTACATAATTATCAAAGCGAGAACCGAACTGACGGCTTCTTTGCATTGATTCGCAAACAAGTAGCATCACTGATGCGTAGAACGCGGGTCAGTGACAATAGCATCCTGAAAACAGTGGTGGAGAGTGGAAAGCCCTTACCTTGTGGGGAGAATGGTAAGGTAGCATATTGCTAGCTTTATCGTTCTCTGCACAGCCTGCCGCAGTCACCTACTGTTCTCCTTGCCATTCTTATTCTTGTTTGTATACTACTAATACTAGTTATAAGGTATTTTACTAACAAATTAGACCATATTGTTGCCCGAACTGAATGAATTAATAAAAAAATAATAATAAAAAAGTTACATAAAAAAAAAACGAAATATTAAAAAGCTTTTATTTGACTACTAGTTTTTAAAACTGTGCTCATTTTAAACGTTATTGCAAAAGAGCAAAAAATGAAAAGAAAAGGTATCCGTCGTTCTTTCAGTTTCATGTCGTGATGGAAATATTCCTGTAAATATAATAAAAACTCAACAAAAGCGTCTGTTACCGAGCATCTTTTAAATAAGCAATTTTCTCCCTAATGAACGCCGAACTTTTTGTGTGCTCGCTTATAAAAACAGGCTGATTTTACAAGGAAATATTTCGTTATATAATAATTTGGGTGAAATTAAATCTTTGACTTAATATATTGATACTGGAAATCACCATTGATTATGGGATGTTTTAATAGAGTAAGTAGTAGAACCTAGATGAAATATTTTATACTTTTGACATCCGGGCATAGTTTTAGGTCAAGGTATAGAACTAGTTGCGCCCCGCGGTTTCACCCGCATATGTCTCGATCCCGTGGGAATATCGGGATAAAAGTATCCCATGTCCTAACCCAGGGCATGATCAACCCATGTGCCAAATTTTATCCAAATCCGTTAAGCCGTTTTAGCGTGAAAGCGTAACAAAAAAACAAACTTACTTTTGCATTTATAATATCAGTTAGGATAGTAAGGATACTTGTCTACGTGACAACACCACACGGTCGTAGCGAGCTACGGCGTAGCAACCCTCGTAGCGTCGAAGTAGCGTAGAGTAGGCACCGTCTGCGGTCCAACGGAATTTATTTAGTTTTGGTGAACTACGTATCTTTAGTATATTTTTATTGATTCATACCGTATTTTAATAATATTATTATGTTCAAAAGTTCTAGATTAATTTTGTGAATATTATGTTACTTAGAAGGGAAGTGGTCTCGCCTGTTTTATCGGCAAATATCTACTCCATCAAACTGTTTATTGATCTACTATATATATTATAGTAATCTATAGTTAGGTTAATCTTTTATTTCTCAGAAATGCTGCCTTGCAAGTTCTAATTGCTGAAACAGGGTGCTTAACGTTTAAAAATGTTTCTAAATAAATTACCACCATAATCACGGAGTCAATGATAATGTCTAAAGTATTCAAATGTTTCGTTAATTGGAGTTATAAAAATATCTGCGCCAAATTGTTGTCATTTGGCGTCGCGCCAAAAGCCTGGCAAAGTCGGCCAGATGCGGATGCAAATTTTTATTCAAAGTAACAAGCCTCTGATTACATACATAGTCTAGACGGTAAGCAAATGCTTTGAACGCGTTGTGCTTCTTAAATGATATGCTAATATTTTGTTTATTTTTTCATTTGGTTAGGGTTGTACGCCGGCAGAGTCATCTAATGGATACAGTCACGAGCAAAAGTATGTAAACACTTAGTAAAATTCAAGAACTAATTACTCTTAAATTAATTATTGAAATTATAGGGTTTTGTGCGGACAGAACTTTTAAATTTTTCATTAAATTGCAATACTTCAATCCATACTTTAAATGAGAAAATAACTTTAGAATTTTACTGTGTTTACATACTTTTGCTCGTGACTGTACACACATAATCGGGTCGGCACAATCGATTCGACAGTATAACCTAACCAGTGTTGAACAACAAAGCCGACCCAAAGCAATTAACAACTACACATAATCGGCTTTCTTCTTTCAGCACATGCCGATCGGCGGACCTCGTTCAGCATCTCAATCTGCCTAGCTTTTACCCAACTATGTTGGGGTCAGCTTCCAGTCTAACCGGATGCAGCTGAATACCAGTATTTTACATAGAGCGGCAGCCCATCTGACCTCTACAACCCAGTATCTGGGTAATACGATACCCCTTGGTAAGACTGATTGTCAGACTTTCGGGCTTCTGACGACCCGTAACGACTGTCAAAGATCCACGAATGACAGCCGAACGGCTTAACGTGCTTTCCGAGGCACGGAGGAGTCTCGGTATGGAAAGATTGTCACCCATCCAAGGACCAATCCCGACAAGCGTAGCTTAACCTGATGAATCGACTCGTGCGGCTGTTATTACTTAGCTACGAACTCCTCGGACCTCGTTCAGCATCTACCCCAGCATAATCATGTTCGGGTCGGCTCGGCACTATTCGCTGAGCCGAGCAGATATTTCCCGAACATATCGCTTCTTGTATTCGATTTCGCCGCCTGACTTTGCCCAATCATGCCGAACTGAACAAGTGTGTAGCACCTCTAATAGGAACCCGTTTTTTCTAACACTAGGTGACACATAATAATGCATAAATAAAAACGACCGGTTGCATTTTCAACGCTCGGCTCAGCGAAGAGGGTTGAAAATCCAACAGTGAGATTTTAGGCGTTCATTTAGGTGTTTGAGTATTAGTGAAAACGGACAATAGTCAGACTGGAAATCAAACTGGGGCCTAAGTCTACTACTTTATAAACGTTACAATGGTCTCTCAATGGTGAGTTTTTGACAGTTTTTGTATGGCAAATCTGTCAAAAAATCACCATTGAGAGACCATTGTAACGTTTATAAATTAGTAGACTTAGTTAGGCCTCTGATCTATTTACAACTGACTAAATAATTTCATTACCTAGTTTAATGAAACTATTTAACTTCAAAATCAAAACTATTTAGTCGGGCTTATAGTTTTAAGAGATAATCCCTGCTCGATTTAATAGTTCAACCTTGTAGTCACGGCCTCCGATGGTTTCCCGCACGTGTCGCCTCGAGCTAAGGTTGAAACGTCTCATGTGCATATATAATTATACAGGAACTAATGCCTTTAAACCGGATCGTTGGGTGTAACATACAGGTTGGTCATATTATGCTGGCTTATGGTGGATTATATTAATAACGAACTCCGTAACTAAGAGATAAGTAGATAAATTAAAATATAATCCCCGAAAAGGATGATAGGCGGAAGTGTACCCACAGTAATACACACATTTCGCTAGTTATGTTTTACCGGGCCTACATTTATTCTCCAGGCTGCTACAGAGAAATTCCTGATGGAAAAACCCAATAACCCTTTTGCCCGACCTGAGAATTGAACCCAGGATCTCATGTTTAGCAGTAGCTCTTGCGACCAATGAGGCAGTCAAACTCGAGATATTATTATGTAACAAACTATCTATGTGTACTTGGTTCTACATACTTTTTATCATAATATCGATTCCAGATAAATTATACCTGGAAAAGTAAGTCCAGACAGTATTCTAAAAATATAATTTAAATTCTATTTTCAAAGATGATGAATGGATCGCATGTTTCCTTCATACACATTAAATTTTCACTTTGAATTGAACACGAGACGGGACTTAGGTTCTCTTCAGAAAGATGCTCAGTTGGTCTAGATTTTCTAATAAGAATTTCTAGGGTAAAATTAGTTACAATGTAGGTTAAAAGAGCAAGTGGGAAAGTGTTTTAGGATGCTGAATTTGGCCTTTATTCAGTAGTACATAAAATAAAAATATAATAACCTAACCTAACCTAAGTAAAACTGTTAACAAACTAATATAATATGTCGTCGAAAAACTCCTCCGCATCGCTGTCGACTGGTAATGTTCCCATCCTGAATGCATGCATGTTGCATGCTCAAAATGACGTCCTTCTAATTTTGACTTTAGTTTCAAACGTAACTTGAATCGCGTTTGACAATTACAAAGCGAGCTAGCAAAGATGGTACGATAGAAAACATCGGGTAATTTTTAGCAGTAAACATGAGCTATTTTTGTAAGTACAGCTTCTCTTTTTTCGATTGAGTTTTCCTGTACCTTGTGAATTTTCCGTACGGAATTCGGAATACACACACATACATAATCACATGTCTTGTTCCCATGGGGGTAGGCAAAACTACGGAACGCCACCTGAATTCGGAATGTTGGTATAAAAAAATATATACAAAGAATGAGTATCTTCGGGCACGGCAGTGCCGCCGCCAAGTCGAGCCAAAAATAAATAAATAAAAAAGGCACAGCCAGCATTTCTTCCGGATTTGATGTCAAAAAGGTAAGTATGGATAATTATACAGATCGGACTAACTTACCTAGTGACGTCCGATCCTTAATTATGTGAAGTAATCTCGTCCTCATTGTACACTATGTAGTTTGCACTCGTTGCACTACTACGCTATCACATTATTTAAAGATGAAATACTTCATCCTAAAACAAAAAATGTTATCTGTGGTCCACTCGCTGGCGGGCCCGCATGACGTCTGTCAAATCATTCTTTCAAAGCATATGAACGGGACTTCACGATGACCGGTGCGGGCATCGTATAGTCCATACAGCACAACACAACTTTTAGAAGGGGTTTAGATAAGGCAATCCAATACACATAGGTATATATGTAGGTTGATTATCTGGGAGGGGTTGGGATACAATGAGGACGAGATTACTTCACATAATTAAGGATCGGACGTCACTAGGTAAGTTAGTCCGATCTGTATAATTATGCTTCATAATCTCGTCCTCATTGTACACTATGTAGATGTTCAAAGAATAAAGTTGTGTTGGTAACCAGTTCAGCATTATTTACCAACTGAACATTATAACTTACCATGTTATTCCAAGTCTCATTATAAATGTATTTCTATTTAAAAATCAGTCTTCCATTAAGTTAAAGACATACTTAGTTACCTAACTTTAAAATTCTCTAATTAGGTACTATGAGTCCTGGAATTCTTATTCAGTCTTGAATCAACCATGTCATTAATAATCCTATACTTACAAACATCAATTATATATAAACAGACAATTAACATTGACATAAAAATGTAATATTTTTTTATGAGCAGCCACTCTCTATAGAGCACACAGCCTGGGCAAAAGCATTAGGACCACAATCAAAAATTTGTGATCCAATCAGCAGCTCTTCTTATGACCTCAACATCGATACAGCCCTTAGAGGCCTTTAAGGTAGAGGTATGTCTGTCTATGTGAATTTAGAAACATCTATTCTACTACTGGGCACAAAATTTTTGTTTTATCCATCCACTAATGGTTAGATTAGAGGCGGGATGAAAAGATTTTCTTATGGATATAATTAATGATTTAAAATCTTGTCTTATACTCTTAGTAAAATCTGGATAGAACAAAAAGGGTTGTGGCAGGCCAGATAGATAAATTCTCTTAAAAAAATTAAAAAATATCAAGTTCGGTTGAGATCTTCCAGGTGCAGAAGTTTCAAATATTTCTGGTATCTATAAGATCATAATTATCCTTATTATAAGAAATGTTATCTATATTAATGAGTGATAAGGTTGAATTCAATGTACAATTACAAGAGCTATTATGGTTACAATTTTTTTGGTTTGTAATATTCTAAACCAAAGGTTTAATTATGAAAGATATTAGATAAACCCGTATGTTACTGGAGTCCCAAAATTATATCATGTTTGGGGTTATTTGCTCTTATTTCAAATATAATTACCTACCCTAAGAAACCTTGATACTCTACTCATCTGTGTCAGCTAATAGTAATAGTCGGTAATTTCTCCAGTTTCAGTTATATAATTATAACTCATTCAATACCATTAGGGAGTGAGCCATAAGACAATCCTTGATTAAACTTAGTGGTTAATAAATAAATAAATAAAAATCTAATAATAATATCACCACGGTGAATGAGCCTGCCAATATCTTGACTCTGTCAGAAGTGAATCCACTGATCTAACAGATTCATATAGCTTTCTTGCTTTGCTAGACAAGAAAGTTAAGGGATTGGTTTTCCTCTTCTCAGGGAATCGTCCCTGATAATATTGCGGCCAATCAGTGTCAGAGACTCCTGCGCAATGGGTGTGGATGTCCCATTTTATAGTGAATGCATCTACTGAGCATGCACCTGGATCAGGGAGCCATGATGTCATTCTGACACTTAGTATTGGACTTTTTGCAAACAGGTTTAACTGGGGCTGACCCAGTTTAATAACAATTGACTAGAAAAGACCTGCAGGTCTTCCATTCAATTTCTATGTTAGGATGTCTAGATTCTAGATTTACCATAGTGTTTTCTTTGGAACTAATATAAGATGCAAGAGCTCATATTTGTCTTTCCTTGCACCATTGCCATAACTGTCTAGCTAAGCTTTAGGTGAGTATAGCAAGTACCACCCATCTTATTGATATAGGCTATGACTGTTGTGATATCTGTTCTAGGTAATACATCATAGTATCTGAGTTTGCTTGCAATTGTTTTGATCCTTACCTGCTGTTAAAAGTTCAAGGTAATTTATATGGAACTTTTTATCATAACATACCAGGCCCAGTCAGTTTGAGAAGCAACAGAGAATATTTCAAGAAAAAAGTCAAATTGTTTAATTATATTGTGGTTCGTTGAAATGTGAGACAACCTTTGCAAATAAATGATTTTGGATTTGATTCTAGTTCTATTGTATTTGCAAATAATTTATTTTGAATTTTAATCTAGTTCTATTGTATTTGATAATAATTGAATTTGGATTTTTTAATAAGAACACCTCTGCCCAGCCCTCTGAGGAATACAGGCGATATGTTATTATAAATTTGAATTATAAACCAGTTCTGGCCTTGTTATTTTCATTGTTATTCTTTAAGGCTACTAACTGTTGTGTGTGACCTTTCATGATCTTGGTGTAAAGCCCTCTACAGCTGGGCATGTAGCAACAAAGATACCTAGTAATTAGGCAAACTCTATTATTTGCATCTCCTTTTGGATGGAGTGTCTAAGTGAAATGGCAAACTGGACTGATTCAACAAGAAACCTAGATACTGGCTGGGTTCTAGGGCACCCTTTCCAGTTTCCAATATTAATAATAAGTCCTAGATTTCTTAACACATTTTGAGTAGTAGACACATTTTCTATGCAGTTTGCCTATGAATCAGCAAGGCACAGAATATTGTCAGGATATAATTATAAAAGACAACCGATGATCCCAGCGAACACACATGGTGCTGTGCTAAGCCCGAATGCGAGGCATGTAGGCTCTTACAATGTATCTTAAAACAGAAACTGGAGATATCTTCTAACATATTTTCTTATGGGTAACAAATATAGGCAAAAAACCATAATAGCTGTCCTTAAGTCCCCCAGTTTAAAGTGGAATGTGGCACCATAGTTATTTAAAGTGCCATCTGATTTTAGTAAAAATATACTGAAGTTGTTATTTAGAAGTTTGAACTGGAAACTCAGTAAAGGGTAGTTTATAACCCTTGATTCACAAATGTGAACCATGCATAAATTTAGAGAAATACTGCAATCCACCACTCCGTATCTGAGCCAGTGACAATCCTAGATCTGACAATGTTTGGTGGCATTGAATTTATCTTGAAACTTAAAAATACCTGTTAGGTATCGGTGTCCACTCCATCAATTCTTTCATATCCTTATAAAGTTGGGTAGGGTTAAGGATCTTCATGTGATGAAATCATGATAAATGACACACAGTAGTCACTCCCTCGGGAGGCTATTAAACTGTTCAGGACCTTGTCAATGGACATAATGGCAGCCCCTGTATTCTGCCCCCCTGATCCTTTGTTCCCATTTGATTCCATCTTCATTCACTGGTGTTCCCCCCCCCCTTTCAAACTTTGGTGGGTTCAATAGGCCACAGATTATGGGTGCTTCAGTCAGCTTAGTCTATTAATCATAACTTTTAACCATTGTATGGCCAGACTGCAATGCAGTTCCATAGGTGAACTAACCACTGCACCCTCCGAGCAGATTCTTAACACTTGAAGGCAAGGCCTGAGGTTGGGGTATAGATACCATTTTACTCTCAGTCTCCTTCCGGCTGCATTGTAGTGGAAATGAAGCAAGTACTAACACAACATATTTAACTTAAATCGTATACTGTCTGTATCGAATGACGAATATCTGTAACGAATGTAATCGTATATCTAGAATTTATTGTTGTTAGTATTTTGGAATTTTTTAAGAGAACATAATGTTTTCCGATATGTAAATAAACATATAACTGACAGCATTGAGTACGGCTATTCAGTCTGGCTGCATCAGCTTCAGTCACGTGACACACAGCCTCTCGAACGTGCTTGACTGTAGTGTCTTCCACAGAGACGAACTTCGTACTCCTCTACAAAGAATATGAGAGTAAGGTCCCAGACTGCTAAAATCCGCGGCTGATAGCTCTAGGGATGCAGCGGGGACGTGTTTCGTGTTTTCACAAATAAACCATTGGCCCAAATTCACGGCTAACCTCTCGTGATACATTGGCCCAAATGCACGGCTAACCTCTCGTGATAGCCCTAAGGATGCAGCAGGGACGTGTTTATAACACTGAACATAATTTTTTTTTTATAGACCATCGGCTAACCTCTCGTGAAAGCTCGTGTGGTGTCGTTCTCTTGTAAGTTATACGGCACAGTTAATGTTCTCATGGTTAACCTCTCGTGAAAACTCTTGGAGACTGCTTGGGATTCAACAGGGATGTGTTTTTCTTAACACTGAACGATATACCACCGGCTAGCCTCTCGTGAAAGCTCGTGTGGTGTCGTTCTTTGTAGTTATATAGCACAGTTAATGTTCTCATGGTTAACCTCTCGTGAAAACTCTTAGAGACTGCTAGGGATTCAGCAGGCATATGTTTTTAACACTCAACGATATAGGTACCATCGGCTAGCCTCTCGTGAAAGCTCGTGTGGTGTCGTTCTTTTGTAAGTATACGGCACAGTTATTGTTCTCATAGTTAGCCTCTAATGAAAACTCTAGAGACTGATGTGCGTATGGATCGCAAGGTAATTTTCGAAAAATTATTTCAACTAACGACAAATTGGTAGGTATATCGAGAAACTTACCCGAATGTCGATGAAGACTCCGCTTTCGCGTCTTCACTCAATTTTCCAGTTCTCGCAGACGTTCGTTAAGGTCCTCCATTTCTTTTTGCCACGTTTTCTTCGATGGTTTCCCATTTCGTTAAGAAATTTCGGAGTTTTTAAACGGAAACATGATTAGCGCGCGGCACAAAAAAGTACAATGATTTGACAGACGTCATGCGGGCCCGCCAGCGAGTGGACCACAGATAACATTTTTTGTTTTAGGATGAAGTATTTCATCTTTAAATAATGTGATAGCGTAGTAGTGCAACGAGTGCAAACTACATAGTGTACAATGAGGACGAGATTATGAAGCATAATTGTAGCATTGTGTTTGCAAAGATTCGCGGAAAGATGAGGCAACTCGTGCAGAATTCAATTTTTGATTTTAACTGTATTTCCCTGAATCCAATTTAGCTGTTGCGAATTGGCTTTTTTCTTGACTCCAAATATCAGGATTTTCACATAGCCATACTATCCATGCTTCAATCCATACTTATAAACTCGACTGTGAGTATGTATGTTACCTTTTCACGCCTAACTACTGAAGGGATTTAGATATAATCTGGCAAGGAGATAGATGACACCCTGGAGAAGGATATAGGCTACCTTTTGACGTCTAAAAACAAATAATCCTAAAGGGGGTAATAGAGGGGATAAAAGTTTGTATTGGAATTCGGCATTTCCTAAGTTAGGGTTATGACAATTTAAAATGGTTTTGGTAAGAAATAAGTAAGTTTTTGTAAAATCGTGAATGATTTTACAAAAACGCTCAAAGATTAGTCCTGTCAAATTAATCAGCGCCTGACGTAAATTCACGTAAATTTAGTAGGCAAGTTTTTAAATCACGTCTAAACTTGTATGGAGTAGTGACAGGTGCTGATTAATTTGACAGGACGTACCTAAAATTTATATTCTGTCCTTTTTTTAATGAAATAGTTATAAAGAAAAAGATGCACTGAACTTAAATTTAGTGTAGTTTGTGAACAAGGGAATCGGCACCAATGTATCGCACGCTGGATTTTTTACTCTCAGTACTGAGCCGATCATTGGGAATCCAACACAGTGCATTCCAGCGTGTCCAAAAAAATACACAGCTGGATTTTAAATCTAGGCGCAAACCAGGGGCCTTAGTCTACTAATTTATACACGTTACAATGGTCTCTCAATGGCGAGTTTTTGACAGATTTGTCATACAAAAACTGTCGAAAACTCACCATTGAGAGACCATTGTAATGTTTATAAATTAGTAGACTTAGGCCCCAGTGCGTCAGAAGCCCGAAAGTCTGACAACCAGTCTTACCAAGGGGTATTGTATTACCCAGTTACTGGGTTGTGGAGGTCAGATAGGCAGTCGCTCCATGTAAAATACTGGTATTCAGCTGCATCCGGTTAGACTGGAAGCCGACCCCAACATGATTGGGAAAAGGCTAGGCAGAATGATGAGGCCCCAGTGCGTTAAAAAAATCGCCCGCGAAGAAGATTATTTCAATTTATTGTCTGCCTGCAACGTTTTCATGCCTTAAGCGTTGAACGGATCTGGACGAAAGGATTACGTATAGGCCATGGCTAGGATATAGAATATTTTTTATCGGGGTAGTACGTTCCCGAGGGATTTCCGATCACCACGCGGGAGAAGCCGCGGGAAAAACTAGTACCTTCATATTTACTTTTTGCTTTTACAAAGTCGTCCGTTCATTTCTTGGAATTCAAGAAATCCAGTTATGAAACGGGCGCTAATCGAACTGCATACCTCGTTCGATTCCCGGGTCAAAAGATCTGGAGAAACGGTTGACCTAGATTGTTGGACCACAGATGGGTATTTATAGAATTATTCTTAGCTATATTTTATTTAAACTTTAAAGAAACTTTACGGTAAAATATGCTTTATTTTTATGTGCATGAGGACATATTTTGGTTAAGCAGCGTCCTTCTATTTGTTTGTTATAAGTTTAACGTGTTTTTCAGTCCGTGTATCTGTCTGTTCCCACGTAGCTCCGAAACGGCTGAACCGATTTTGATTATTATTTTTTTGTTTGAAAGGTGTCTTGATCGAGAGTGTTCTTAGCTACAATTCAAGAAAATCGGTTCAGCCGTTTGAAGATTATCAACTCTTTTCTAGTTGATGATTGGATGTGCGCATCTTCCACAGGTCTGATCGATTCGATTTAGTATTCTGTTACTTCAAATATATTAGAAGAACGTAGTAACCTTGAACCGATACTGCAGCATCACCTGGAATTGTGTCGGGGGTAACCACATTTTTTTAATTTTAACTTGTTTTTTTTTCATTCATTCTGCCTAGCCTTTTCCCAATCATGTTGGGGTTGGCTTCCAGTCTAACCGATAATTTTAACTTGTTAATCTTTAGTAATCTTCTGAACCGAGACGATGAACGTGATAATAGTTTTCTTTATCTTTCATTCTCAGTTCGAGCAAAACAAAATATTTTCTCCAAACAGTTAAAAATACAACAAAAAAGGCTTCAAAAGATACACGTGGCTTTATCTAATTTACCAGAGAGGCAATACGGCCATAAAGGTGAATTGCTTTAGAGGAATCAGCGATGCGGTCGCGACTTGAGACGAATTCTTAACTTTAGACTAGGCTGTTAAAGCCTGAATACAAATGAATGAAATGTATGTTCTGAATAAATAATCAGAGTTTTTATTACCTGATTATTTGTTAAGTTAATTCGTAAAATAGATGCGTATGTTATACAGGACAGGCCCGTCTGACTCCATCCGATAGTGTCGCTTATGACGATCAAATTCTGGGAAGTTATGAGAATACAGCTTATACTAAAGGAAAGTGAAGATTTTAATAAACTCGTTCATCGTTTCAAGTATTCAAACCTTACCTTTTCTTTAAATTATCAAATTGTTAAAAAAAAAAAAAAAAAATTAATTGTTTAATTATTATTTTTTTAATTTTAAAAATCTAATAACCGAGTTTAAGTTTTCTTCAAAATCGATTCCGTAACATCTTTTAGAGTTTTTTTCGCAGATTATTATTCATAGTTTCGGATTTGGCCATCCCAACACATTAGGAAGATTCACCCAAAATATTAGGTACAATTTGAAACTCCTTGCTGATGCAATGTCCGTCCAAACTAGGAATTGCCACTAAAACCTCAATCTCGGTGGTTGCACAAACTACGTCACGTCTTCTTGATGCAATTTCCCACAATCATCTTCATAACTGCTTCAATTTGTGCATATTTCGAGCTATACTAACTACAATTACTAAGCTTATGATGCTCTGAGAAATAAATCTTCTTCGTAGTTTTTTGCTGCATCTGCAAAATAAAACCCGTAATTTTCCACACAATAAAAAATTCAAGAAAAAAATTCAATTTTTTTTTTCTATCTTGCTATCCGTTCAGCTTACTTCCAACGCCTCGACTCAGTATTTTTTCTTTAGAAGGCATTTTAGCAATTAGCCCTAAATAAGCTTAAATAAATAAAAAAGATGGCAGCCTCTTTAGCCTTCTTTTACCAAAAAAAGGCCGATAGGTAGGGTTGATATTTTCTGAGCAAGCTTTTGGCGAAATTCTTGTAAATAAAGACGTGTATACGGGATCCATTTCTGGAATAAATACAAAGGATTTCTTATAGGATTCAAGGACAAAGGGCTTAACTGCTCAACAGTTTGAGAAGGTTGTACGGCGGTTAGAAAGGTTTATTCACGAGATTTGTTGATGCCTGGATTATATAGAACGGTTGGTATTTCTTCGTTGGAATTTTGCGATAAAAATGTTTCCCTTTGAAATACTGATACAGATTTTAAAGAATAACTTCTTTGTGATGTAATAAAATACAGAAAATTTCTAAGATACACAATGGAATGTTTTTCGTGACATCAGCAATTCGTTGCATTGAAATATGGGGCTACATTCATTGCTTCGCTAATGTATACAACTAAGATTTACGTTTTTTGACATAGCAGTTTTTGTTTATATTCACAACAGCTATTTTCGCTACAAATCACTTGGTGTCGGTCTAGTCTCTTAATCAAGTTCAAACTGTCAGTTTAAGTCTGGTCAGACGGAAACCAACAGCTTACAGCTGACCTCAGTATAAACTCAATTTCCTTTGTATTATATAATTGCATAGCACATGTGTGAGTACTATGTACTATAGAGATTTACCGGGTAATTCACATAATATATGTCTTTCATTGATTTCAATGTGCCTGGCGACTGAGTATATCATGCTCACTCAGATGTCTCGCTGATGGTGATGTGTGTGTTGGATCATTTAGCTCCCTTCAAAATGGTTGAGCTGAATGGTGCTGATCCATGCGTCATGTTCGTGAACGGGCGCCGTCAGTTGGGGCTGGTGATCTCTTAACTGCCATGGCTTATTTTAAATTTTTTAATTGTGTTTTTATTTTTATATTTTTATTACGGACGCTTTTATCATGCACGTCGTTCTACATTGTTCTCACATGTCATGTATAATTTCAACATGAATGATGTACCTAACCAATATTTTGTAACAATATTTTTATTTAAAAGAGACTCCGTGGAGTTTCTTGCCCGTTCTTCTCCATAGTGTTAGCTATTTATGTACATTTTGTAGTTTTAAGATATTTACAATGTTTGATCTGACACAATAATTGTATTTGGTAAAATTAAAAAGTTGTTTGATTTGTTTAAAATGCTAAAATGGCGCCACCGGATATTATGCTGTCAATTGACTACTTGGGTGTGACAAGAAGAGGGGATTTTAAAGTTAAGTGGTTGGTAGCGCCATTTTAGCAAGGCAGTCGTTGTTTAACTGTGAAAGTGTAAGGAGCTCTGTAATATCCATGTAAGTACTGAGAATTGTAATAATTGATTATAAATGTATTTCCGTAGTTATTATAATGTGCTTTTATTTTTGGTTTCAACCCAGTAAATAAATTATGTTAATTTGTTGGAATGAATGTTTTTATTTTCCTTTTGCTCTGGCTAGTCCTACATTTCAGAAGTGGGATATTTTGTACCTACCCTTACTTGTTTCTAAACATTTTTTTTTTCTCACGTCTTTCTTTCTCATTTTTTTTTCTATTGCTTGAAATATTTGATTAACCTACAAAATTGTGTGACTAACCTTTATTTGAAGTAATCCAAGTACATGGTCGTTATTTGATCCTGTTTTGTTTTAGATTATTTTAGTCAGCTTCTAATTACATAAATGTGTAGCTTCTAGTTTATTTTACATGAAACTTTTTGTCCGTTGATATCTTGTTTCAGTTTAATAATGGAAAACGTGCACCAATTGTCGCCTCGTGAGCAATCTCACGGCGTAAATCGTGACAGGAGTGTGCGAAGATCGCGAAGCCGGGTGTTACCTTCGGGTGGCCGTGCTGTGAGGACACCTCAACGAAGATCAGAGGGGCGCTCATGCAGTCGAGAAAAGGGACATGGCATCAGCCGTTCGTCCCGCTCTCGGAGTCGTGCGGATGCCAGAGAAGTTCATCGAAGACAGCGGCACAGAAGTCGGAGCTGTCGCCGATCACATCGGCGCACCAGCCGGTCGCTGTCGCCGGTGAGTGAGTGCAGCCAACGTTCCGTGATACTGGGGAGGCGCGCCTCGCGGTGCTGCGATAGGCGCCGCGATGCTTGTCGCCGGCCCAGGAGCCGATCCTGCAGCCGGCCCAGGAATGGAACACGCTGTTCGAGACCAAATCCAGCCACGCACCAAGTTGAAAACAACAATCAACAGCCGCACGATGTCGGTGAGTCGTTAACTAATAATGTAAGCATGTCGCAACTTTTACAAGTTTTAACGTCTTTGAAAGGAGAAGATCCTATGCATAAATTAGGGAATCTCAATAATGCTGTACCGGAATTTGATCCGGCAAAGAAAGAACAAACTATGTCTATGTGGCTACATAAAGTTAACGAGTGCGCTTCTATTTATGGGTGGTCTGGAAAGCAAACTGTTCATTTTGCCCTACCGAAATTGCGTGGGGTAGCTCAGCGTTGGTACGAGGGTTTACCATCCGTACTTTTTACATGGGTAGAGTGGCAGGATAAACTACGGTCAGCTTTCCCTTCCGATGAAAATTACGGACAGATGCTTAGCGATATGCTTTTCAAACGAGCTCGCTTTGGAGACTCTTTAGAAAATTATTTTTATGATAAAATAGCGTTGATCAATAGGTGCGGTATAGTAGGTAGGAGAGCAGTAGATTGCATCTTACATGGGATTGACGATCGTTCGGTACGATTAGGGGCAGAAGCAGTACAATTCGATGATCCCGATAAACTACTTACATATTTACGAAATTCTAAAAACGTAAAACCTAGTGACCGTAAAACAATTACGCCTCCTATTAGAAATATCGGTAAACAGGATTCTCAGTCGCGTGTCCTTAGTAAAACTCAACGCTGTTTCAACTGTAAACAAGAGGGCCATCATATTCAACAATGCCCACAACCTGTCAAAAAATGTACCAGATGCAACAGATTTGGCCATGAGACAGATCATTGTTTTACTAAAATTCCAGCGGCTGAGAAGAATGTCATGCGTGTCTCTAGTTTGTGGAAAACAAATGATAAATATTATAAAGTCGCATTAATTAATAATGTTCCATTTGAATCATATGTCGATCTAGGTAGTGAGTGCACTATGATGAAGTTAACTGAATTTAAAAAGCTAGGTGTAGGTTATGAAGTAGACAATTCAGTGCTAGTAGGATTTGGCAATTCAACCGTTCTCTCTTTGGGCAAACAATCTGTTTGTATTTCTATTGATGACGTAGTCGCAAACGTAGAATTAGTGATAGTACCAGATAGTGTCATGCAAGTACCAGTTATGATTGGTCACACTTTTACAGAGCAGCCACATATAGAGATTCATAAGACTAAAGATCATTTAGAAATTAAGGAGTTAAGCGATACAATTACAGAAAATAACAAGATAGATCTGTACTGTAAAGGTGATACCACCGTTTCTGGAATTACAACTGTTGACGTTTACACAGAACCAAGTTACGATGGAGCAATATTTATTGATGGAGGTTTTAGGATTGAAGCTGATTCTATGTTCTCAGTTTTAACAGGGTTGTTTCGTATACAAGAGGGAACAGGTGAAATAGTTTTAAATTCCTGGGGTGTTGTTCCGATTACGTTGCATAAAGACAAGCTTATTGCTAGAGGAAGGGTTGCACGTGAAGAAAGTCAGTTTAAAGTTCATTCAGTTTCGAGCTTAGATCTTATTAGTAATTTCAATGTAAACACTGGTTCAGATTTATCTATTACCGAAAGGGAACAGTTACTATCTTTACTAAACCGTTTTAGAGGTTGTTTCGCATTGAATTTGAATGAGTTAGGCTGTACCTCAGTAGGAGAAATGGCGATAAACCTTGACAACAATGAACCTGTAGTTTACCGACCATATAGGTTAGCTATTAAAGAAAAAGAGGAGGTTAGACATATGATTTCAGAACTATTGGACAACGGTATAGTCCGTCCATCAACATCGGCATATGCTAGTCCAATCGTACTTGTCAGGAAGAAGAGTGGCGAGATTAGACTTTGCATAGATTATAGGGCGTTAAATAAAAAGACTATCAAAGAAAAATATCCTATGCCCTTGATCGATGATCAGTTAGATATACTTGCAGGCCATAAGCTTTATACTACTCTTGATTTGAAATCAGGCTATTATCAAATACAAATTAGAGAAGAGGATAAGCATAAAACTGCGTTCGTGACTCCAGACGGCCATTTTGAATTCAATAGAATGCCGTTTGGCCTTGCAAATGCCCCTGCGACATTTCAACGTCTAATGAACCAAATATTAGGTAAAGCGCGTCATAGGGAGGCTCTGCCATATTTAGATGATATTATTATACCATCTAAAACCTTTAGTGAGGGCATTGTACGGTTGGAATCAATTTTACAGTTATTTACTCAGGCTGGTCTCACGTTGAATTTGTCCAAATGTATGTTCTTTAGTCCTAAAGTAGAATACCTGGGGTTTGAGATATCTGTTGATGGTATTCGGCCTGGATCTAAGAAGGTAGAAGCAGTAGAGAAGTTTCCAACTCCTACTAGTCAGCATAACGTTCGACAGTTCCTTGGGTTAGCCAGTTTCTTTAGAAGATTTGTGCCAAATTTCTCAGTTATAGCAAAACCACTGACATATTTGTTGAGGAAGGATATTAAATGGGTTTGGGGCCCAGATCAAGAAAATTCATTTAGAAAATTGCAGGCTGAACTAATGTGTAAGCCAACATTGGCTTTATACGATCCAA
Organism: Eupsilia transversa; assembly: GCA_914767815.1. NCBI lineage: Eukaryota > Metazoa > Arthropoda > Insecta > Lepidoptera > Noctuidae > Eupsilia > Eupsilia transversa. The sequence continues at coordinate 3,880,451 of OU611893.1, read as the reverse complement.
ATTTAAATACGGAACTGCATACTGACGCTTGTAAATTAGGCGTTGCTGGTATCCTTATTCAAAAATATGATAGTGTTCTTAGACCTGTTGCATATTTTAGTCGTCAAACTACTCCAGAGGAACAGAATTATTCATCTTATGATCTTGAAACCTTAGCAGTTGTTTCGTCTTTACATAAATTTAGAGTTTATTTAATCGGGATCCCATTTAAGATCGTTACTGACTGCAATTCTTTAAGAGCTACTTTCCAAAAAAGGGACATGATTCCGCGGGTAGCTCGATGGTGGGAGCAAATGCAGGAGTTTAACTTTAGTATTGAATACCGACCCGGAAAATCAATGTCTCACGTGGACGCTTTAAGCCGTAATCCTATAAATGACGACGCACAGATAAAATTCAATGTAATGATTGTAAATGATGATAATTGGTTAACCACTGTTCAACGCTCTGATGGCGAAATTCAAAGAATTGTAGGAATATTAAAAGACCCTAATTTGGATAATGTTATAGATATTAAAACCAATTACAAACTCAAAAATGATAAGTTGTTTAGGGTAACGGCATCTGGGGATAAATGGGTTGTACCGAAGGGAGTTCGCTGGCAAATAGTTAAGCAGAACCACGATGACATTGGTCATTTTGCTATTGACAAGACATTAGATAAAATTAAGTCACATTATTGGTTCAAAAAAATGCGAAATTTTGTAAAAAAATATGTTAATTCGTGCTTAGAATGTAGTTACTCGAAATCTATGGGTGGGAAAAAACCAGGGTATTTGCATCCGATTGATAAAGTCTCTACTCCTTTCGATACAATCCACGTGGACCATGTAGGACCGTTTATACGAAGTACTAAAGGTAACATGTACATACTTGTAATTGTTGACGCTTATACTCGTTATATCTATTTAAAACCCGTTAGGAATACAAAGTCTTCTACATCAATAAAGGTATTCCGCGAGTACTTTGGTATTTTTGGAGTCCCAAGGCGGCTTATATCTGACCGCGGTACTTCATTTACCAGCGATATTTTTAGGAAATTTATGACTGATAAGGGTGTGAAACATATATTAAATGCTGTAGCTACTCCTAGAGCCAACGGGCAGGTAGAGCGCTATAACAAAACAATAATAGACGCTCTGACTGCAAAGTGTGTAGGCACAGCTGATAACAAATGGGACGACCACTTGTTAGACGTACAATGGGGTGTCAACAATACTTTTAATAAAGGAATTAATCGCACTCCTTCTGAAGCTCTTTTCGGAACAAGACTATCAGGATCAAGCGAGAATAAAATAGTCTCTGAATTAGGCGATTATTATGTAACAGATATCACTGACGAACAGGATATTACTCAAATTAGGGAAAATATTAATTCCCATGTAAAATTGTCTCAACAAAAGGCCAAAGAACTGTATGATAAGAAACGTTGTAAGCCTCATGAGTATGCCATAGGTGACTTAATTAGTGTAGAACGGCAAGTCCCCGCTACAGGACAGAGTAGAAAACTTGTACCCAAATATCAGGGTCCCTACAGAATAACAACAGTTTACGATTGTGATAGGTTTCAAATAGAAGACACCCCTTTGACCAGAAAGGGCAACAAATTATACTCAGCCGTAGTGGCGGTGGACAAAATAAAACCCTGGTTGAATTTTAGCAGACCTCACGATGAGTCTCTAAGTGAGGAAAGTGATGGTACTGACCCAGAATAAATTAGTTAGCTATGTGGTGGTGATCGATCTTTGCATGTTAAAATTTTAATTGACGTTAATACGATGAAACTGATGGTAAATGAAGCTAATTATTGATAATATTCATTTTATTAACATGTATTGATATTACAGGTAACTTTTCTTATGTTGATGTCGATATGTCTATTGTATAAGGAACAATTTTGTGGGGCCTGTTGCCACTGGTATTCAGGACATAATGGGGCCTGTTGCCAGGGGTATTCAGGACATAATGGGGCCTGTTGCCACTGGTATTCAGGACGTAATGGGGCCTGTTGCCAGGGGTATTCAGGACATAATGGGGCCTGTTGCCACTGGTATTCAGGACATAATGGGGCCTGTTGCCAGGGGTATTCAGGACATAATGGGGCCTGTTGCCACTGGTATTCAGGACATAGTGGGGCCTGTTGCTAGGGGTATTCAGGACATAGTAGGGCCTGTTTTTAGTAGTATTCAGGCCATTGATTTGATAAATATAAAAATGATGAATATAATAATGAGGACATTTTATGTGAAATTAAAGAATATATATACTTTTTACTTTCAATTTTCAATGTTAATGTAAAGTATCTACTACGTAATGGAAAAATACTAAATATGTAATGTGCGTAATTAGAAAAGAATTGATTATTAATTAAATATGTAATGTGTGTACTTAGAAAAGAATTGATTATAAATTAAATATTGAAAGCTAAAATAATAAAGTTAGATAAAAACTTGTATTATCCATTGTTGAATTATTGATTCATTATTAACCTACTGTCACTTTTAATTGTATTTTTTTTTATCGTACGAGGACGTACGAGATTTTGGATGGCCGAATGTTAGCTATTTATGTACATTTTGTAGTTTTAAGATATTTACAATGTTTGATCTGACACAATAATTGTATTTGGTAAAATTAAAAAGTTGTTTGATTTGTTTAAAATGCTAAAATGGCGCCACCGGATATTATGCTGTCAATTGACTACTTGGGTGTGACAAGAAGAGGGGATTTTAAAGTTAAGTGGTTGGTAGCGCCATTTTAGCAAGGCAGTCGTTGTTTAACTGTGAAAGTGTAAGGAGCTCTGTAATATCCATGTAAGTACTGAGAATTGTAATAATTGATTATAAATGTATTTCCGTAGTTATTATAATGTGCTTTTATTTTTGGTTTCAACCCAGTAAATAAATTATGTTAATTTGTTGGAATGAATGTTTTTATTTTCCTTTTGCTCTGGCTAGTCCTACAATAGGTACCTACTACGCTTTGGAATGGGCAACGAGCTTCATATTTCTGACTGAACGACTCCTTGACAATTCAAAAGTGCCTGTAAATGGTTTAATTGAAATAAATGCTTTGAGTTTGAGTTTGACCTATTACGCTAAATAACAATCTCCACGTGTTTGTTACCACCACCTAATCTCTTCGTCGAATATCCTCCAAATCTTAACAAACTCCAAAGTAAACTGAAAAAACATCATACCAATGTATATCTTTCCTAACTCGGGTTAAAGCTCGTTAGGGATCACTTTAGATAGCCCCAACGATTACCAGACGATTCAAGAAGTACCGCCGTCCCTGTATTCGTAAATAAAAAATACAGACCTAATACGACCGCCTCAAAACTCGGCCAGAGTATTAGTGGGTACTTGCAATGTTTTTTACGTGGAACATTTTGTGTGAGTAGGGTTACCAAGTAGGACAGAAGACAATTTATACTTTTTTTATGTCCTTATGGGTTAGGTCTCAAAAGAGTAGTTTAGTTCTTTGAGACCTTTTGTTGATCGAAAGAAAACAGTTTTTGTTTTAAGGTTAACCTGTTTGGTTAAAGAAAGTTTTTTTTTAAATTTAGGTCATGCACAAGATGGATTAAAAAATAACATAATAAAAATATTTTTCAAATAAAAGAACACAAAAAATGACCTGTGCTAGGCTGGTTATCTCTGGTTACCACTGATCCACCGATGGATATTCTTTTATACGAAAGCAATCCAATTGTAACAAAATCTTGAGCCTTTGAAATTAAAATAACCTATTTTAGGTAAGTATGTAGTTTATTCTGGTACAAAGATGTTGATGAAAAGACTACTTTAAAAATAGGAGAACTTTCTGATTCATTTACCTAGGATTAAATTTTAAGTCTCAGTTATGCTTCTAAGTGGGTTTTAGAAGCATAAGTGGGACTTAAAAATGTATCCTGCGTAAACCGATCTATCCTTTACTTGTACACTTTACCTGTATCACTAATAACATTTCACTTGTACAAACTAGTAATAATACGTTATTTTTATCCTTCTTCGTTTAATTTTTCAGCACCATCATACATAGCACAGGATCACTCAGCACAGTTCTCTCTGCTCTGTACGACTTGACTGTTCGTCAATTAAGATACTTTAATCGTAGCAAAATAATATTACGTACTTCCGTTTGCTAACTGACGTTAAACTAGCTACCATTTAATATTAATAAACGGAATTGTAATTGAATAAAATTGAGTAAGTAAATAAGATTGTTACATACCTTAACAAATAATCCAAATTTTCATCAATAAGGAATGTTCCGTCAAACAGTAGTCAGAGAACATTCCAGACCAAATACCCATTTCATCTGGAATGTATAATAGACATCTGGTATTCGCGAAAATATGGTCACCCTATGCAGGAAAGGTTTTTACGGCAGTGCCAGTTGTCTTGTGGCTAATATGTTTTATTTCTCGCAACGAGGCTGAGTAATAAAATCTTGGTTACTTTAGAAATTCTTGGATTTTTGTAAGGAGAAATGCGTTAGCGGAATGAAAAAACTTTTTCTAAAGGTTTGTGGTCTGAAATAAAATACTGGGAGTTTGGTGCCTGTTTTGAGAAAAAAAGAAACAAGGCTGAAACGTCGAACGTGATAATTCAATCAAATCATTCTACTACTATTATTAGTCAAATAAATTAAATGTGCTCGATTTTTTTTAGATTCGTGTGTTCCAAAGTCTATAATTATATCAGGAAACCAAGAAAAAAGCGGCCAAGAGCGAGTCGGTCTCGCAAACAAAGGGTTCCGTACCACCGTACAATATTTAACACTGCATACCTACAAAAAAATAATACTTAGAATTTTTTACTTTATTTTATGTTTCTTATTTGTTGCCATAGTAGTACGCATTCTGTGAATATTTCAAGTGCCTACATTTTACGGTTTAAATGATACAGCCCTGTGACAGACGGACGGGCGGAGAGCGGAACCATTGTAATATGCTCGCGTTGGCACTAAAAGAGGAAGTACCGATTGACTGGAAAAACTAATTGTTTTTCTGATTTCGTCTCTATTAATACAACATACGATATCTTTGGTTGTAAACGCTTCCTTCCTGGAACATTTCTTTGTGGCATTAAATCAGATGGTTATCTTAAGATTTCCACCAAAACAGGTTTCCTTATATTAGATTGTCATATCGAAGAAAAAAAACCGTATCTATCGAATGGTGAAATTAAATGCGAAACAAATTCTATAGGCTTCTTAGTATTCCGGGTTCTGAAGAAAATTGCCTGATGCTATAATAATGCACGATTCGAAGAAATTGATTCATTTTGATTCAAATGCTCAAACATGGACGCAGATAGGTATGGTCGACTTAGAGTGATTCACTTTCATTTATTGAATTCAATTCAAAATAAAATATAAAAGTAGGTATAATAAATATTATACTTTTATATTTTATTTTGAATTTTATATTTTAAAATATACTGAACTTTAATATTGTATTGTATTGTGTTTGGGTGTGTTGTCTTTTGTATTGTGTGTGTGTCTTTTTGTATTTCACCTTTTATCTTTTTTATTGTATTGTATTTTTATACAATATAAAAGTTTCATTCACATATTTATCCACATAGATGTTAGTTTAGCAGTTAGTGGCTAAATGATAATAGACGCACGGGTCAATCACAGGTTAAGCTCCACTTGCCGCGGTTGGTTCGTGGATAGGTGACCATCCATTACATATTGAGACCATAACCCATAGCTGTCACTAGTAGATCATTGACAGTCGTTACGGGCAGTCAGAAGCTCAAAAGTCTGACAACCAGTCTTACCAAAGGGTATCGTGTTACCCAGTAACTGGGTTGTGGAGGTAAGATACTACTATAAGCAGTCACTCCATGTAAAATACTGGTATTCTCAGCTGCATCTGGTTACACTGGAAGCTGACCCCAAGATAATTAGGAAAAGTCTAGACAGATTGCTTGAGGTGTAAAGTTGAAATACTTTTACTATGTGTTTTAACATTCAAACATTTATGCACATAGGTCTTAGTTCAGGTATTTCTGTTTACATGTTTCAATTCAGTTGCTTCATCCAAATTTAAACGAAAAAGTGAACTAATATTGCCAGTAAACACCGGTTTCAGGGAAAAATCCCTGAACTCCGAAATGAGGTATTATTAATAGCTCCTACAATAGAAGAAATAATTATATAATGGAAAAAGGGAACATGTAAGTAATTACGGTCGTTCGTATTATTTCGGATAGTTTCGTAATTGTTTTTGTATCTCTGACATCCCGAAATGTTTATTTTCTAGTTGCGAAAATTGTTTTTGTTCAATGAACGTTGTTACAGGGGCCTAAGTCTACTAATTTATAAACGTTACAATGGTCTCTAAATGGTAAGTTTTTGACAGTTTTTGTATGGCAGATCTGTCAAAAACTCACCATTGAGAGACCATTGTAACGTTTATAAATTAGTAGACTTAGGCCCCTGGTGTGGTTATGTGAAAATTACTCGAGAGGAAATATAATATAGGTTAGTAGGTGATATTCAGAATTGCCTTCAAACTTTAAGGTGGCTAAGCACACATAATCAACGGGAATTAAACAGGCCGGAAATTCTGAATATTTAAGAACCATAAATTATTCGAGCACAATATAGCTAAAATTATCTTCCTCATTCTAACCCGTCATCTTAAACAATGAGGCTTATTTCACATCATTAAGCATCATGAAATATTCATCGGTATTTCAAAACAATATTATGTTTGAAGACCCAAAATCACCAGGAAATCGCGACACCCGTTGAATAGTACCAATATAATCGCAGTCACAAGAAGAAATCAACTGCGTAGGAAGTGAAAGGGCCATCGAAACTCGATTTACATAACAAACATGCGGTAACGACTGAGATCAAGACCCTACTATGGAAAGAAAAATGAAACAAAACGAAAAAAAACAAAAAAACCATTGATCATAACCATAACATAAATATATAATTGAAAACTATAAAAAAAACATAGTGAAACTAGTGTTAAAATAAATAATAATGATTAATAAGAAGTGAGAAATGAATAGTACGTGTTGTATCCAAATAACCAATGTATACGTAACAATAATCATGATTCAGAAAGCTTCTATCGTAGAAGAAATGTCAGTTTTCAATATTGATGAACTAAAATCAAGCCCCATAATAGAAGCAGAAAATCAAACTGGTAATTCCAGATTAGCGTTCAAACAAAAACAAAAAAAATCTTTAGCTTTATTACATTATAAATAAATGTATAGATTTAATCAATGAAAGATGATTGCTTCGGACAAAACTTTCGATTAGTTGGTAGTCTCTTTTCCCTTGTAAGTAGTATTATAATCTGAAATTTATTGAAGTCTAAATCATCAGCCTGGGCTTTTCAGCGTACAACGGTTATGACAAATAGAAAACACAATGTCATTTTTTAGGGGTCCGTAGTCAACAAGGAACCCTTATAGTTTCGCCATGGGCTTAGCGCAGAGACTGTTAGTACTAGAAAGCTGTAATTTGGCATGAGTATACATATTAATTACGCTGACAAAGTGGTAAAATAAAATCATTTTTGTAGAGTACCTCCCCTACACTTAATGTGGGTATATATTTTTTTTCGTCTCTCCCATGGTGTGGGGTATCTTTGGAAAGGTAGTTCAAAAATATTGTGAGTTGGTTTAAACGTGGATCCGTTTGCGAAATATTAAGCTTTAAACTGCTAACTTTTGTTAGAGTCAAGTGTCCTCCCCCCCGCCAGCTAAATGGTAAGTTCTGGATATGTATATCGACCAACTTACATTTGCAGTTGCAAAAACATATTCTCTCATACGTTTCGTATGTTAAGTTTGTTCCTGGGATAAATTCATCCCAGCTACGGAACCCTTCATTGTGCGTGGTCCGACACGCACTTGGCCGGTTTTTTATTCCTAAAGCAATATTCTTGCTCTTCTTTAGAAGTGGCCATCTGCTTGCAAAGCAAAATGACTAGCTCTGGTATTACTTTGCATTTCATTTTGTTATTGTATTAAATGAAAATGTTAACTAAAATCGTGTTACAATGGTAAGTCAAGGTAGCAACAGGGTACAGATAAACCGTATCGCGCTATGCGTATCGCAAAATACGGCCGCATTACCGACTTCGAAACAGAAAGGGAACGGATTAAAAGTTTTAAGTGATTTAATCTCGCTAAGGGCGAAAGATTTGGCAAAATTTTGCCTGCAAATGAAATGGAAATTTGGACTTTATAGTCAATCCTTAAACGGTACGATTTCCTAGTTCATAAGGAATATTATTTCGCTTTCGAGTCCAGTAAGTAAGTGGAGGCACTTACCTACTGTTTTGAGCAAATATTCTTGATTACTTGGATTGAAGAGATTTCTAATAAAGTACTCTCAGAACGTCCAAAATAATGGTGCTTTAAAAACTTCCATGATCAGTAGGCACAGTTTTCACAGGAACCTACATAACTCCTATTATTTGTGATGGGACAATAGAACAATCAAGTTATTTCACAAATATTTATAACAAACTTCTAAAGCATGATCATCTCAACGCTTCCAAAACAAATACAGTATTTTTAAAGTCACATTTTAAAACGTATTTTCTTATCATCACTCATTTCATTTAGCACCTTCGAGAATTTAAGGATCAATTCATCGCCTATTGTGACTGACGCCTACAAAAAAATTTGAGACGTCTTTTGACTAATAAAACCGTTTCTTTTGATCTTTATACTCTTTTGTTGATGGAAACTTTCAATGCTTCCATTTAATGTGATTTTTTATCAACTTTTTTGCTGTTCACTATTTCGAAGTGTCGAGACTGTTTTTCTAAGTCTGGTCTCGCTTGCTTAAAAGCTTAAGTATTGTTTATCATGTCAGAGGTGAAGAAAGGACGTTTCTTTTGGGGTTAAGTTAAATAGACCGTTTTATATTTTTGACATAATATTTAAATTGAAACATCTGCGTACCTACTAAATTAGTTTGGAAATTATGTCTCAAAACTTTTTTTTTTCGAATAGTTTCCGTAGTCAATAAAAAATCCTTTTATTTATTATTATTATGAAAACTAGCTGAAACGTTATCCTGTAAAAATTTCTATTATTCATACAAAAAGTGAGGAGTGGCGGCCGCGATTTACGAGTAGGTCATCCATCACCACTGCTCTCAAAACGGTGAAGGAAAACATCGTGAGGAAACATCCATGTCCCAGAACAAAAAAAAAAGAAGCCTTGTGACATCTAACAACCTGCAGTGGGCCCGCGTGGGATTATGGCCCACTCCCTCACAGAAAGAGAGGGTTTGTATCCCAGCAGCGATAACATTATAGGCTGATTAAACTTACGGATACCTATATAAAAAAAACATGGAAAACGGACGTACACGTGTTCCCGAATTTGATAATTTTATAGGTCTAATTTTTCTTTCCGTAAGAACCTAATTCGGTCTATTACGAACATTAATAAAGAAAAAAAAAACAAATCGGAGGAAACAATAATTCTGAAGTTAAGTCCTTATCAACAAACATCATTTCATTTTTATTATAATTAATAGATAGCTTGCAAAAATTTATAGACTCCAGCCCAAAATAACTTTTAACGTAAAAGCCTACCGTTTATGCCCTGACAATCAAATTCCCGAAACCCTGTCTAACCTTGCTGACCCGAACACCACCTAAATCCACAAGACCCAACCATTTTCCACGTTCGAATAAACTGGGCCTCTGCATGGTGTTGCCCATTGATGCATGACGTCACTGCTCCGTCACTCCAAATATCCACGGTCCAATGCTTTGAATGACGTAAAGCAACTAGAAATGTGTGCACCATGTTAGATTAACAGGCATTCAGCGTTGTAGGCACGTAATTTTATAGGTGTAATCTATCAAAGGGAGATTTATGACCGAGATTTGTGTTTAGTGTGGGAAATTGGATGTTTTAGATAGGAATGAAATAGTTTTTTTTAACCTTTTTGGGTTTAAGGTCGTTTTCTATGAATATCTTGTGTTAATAGATGCGAGAATAGATTCTATTCCAAGTCTCTAAGGTTTGTGGAGTCAACGTTCTGTGGCCCAGTAGTTTCTCTATTTATTGGTTCTAAAGGTGCCTCCAGATTTGCTCGATTTTTGACGATCGTTTTTGTCGCTCGATATGCGTGTTTTAGAGCAGTTATGGTCTAGTGATTACGGTCCCGACTTACGACTTGTAGGTCGTGGGTTCAAACCCAGACAGGCGATTTAAAGCTCGTGCAGACTGGTGCGATAGCGACAATGGTCGCGCTGCCTGTCGCGCCCGCGATATCGCGCCGGTCTGCACGAGCCGTTACTTTGTGTAGTTTATTTCATTACCACTGCCCTCAAAACGGTGGAGAAAACCAGCGTGTCCTAGAATCAAAACTTCGACAACATGTGACATCCACCAACCCGCAGTGGGCCTACGTGGTGGATTATGGCTCATGATTATGGTCTTCTCTCTATGAGAGGGATCTCATAGAGAGAAGACCTGTGCACCAGCAGTGAAAACACTGTAGGCTACTGTAGGTAGGTAGGTAGGGTAGGTAGGTAGGTAGGTACGCCGTAGATAAGTACTTAGTACTACCCGTGCGAAGCCGGGGCGGGCAGCTAGTGATTTATAAAAGGCTAATAAGACGTTGCACCGTAAATGTTCATAATATAGATGTAATGACGAAGGGGTCTTCATGATAAGCTCAGCCCTTTATACCCGGAGATATTGTGTTTACTGCGGTTTCTAGGCTTGAATGTTATGACCAATAAATGGTAAGGTTATGCTAATGTACGATACTGCAAAGTAGGTTTATGTAGGGCCTGGCTGGAAATTTCCATTTACGAGTAAATTATCCTATCACTTTCAGATACATTTACGATAATGTTTGGAAGGTAAAACAAAAACTACCAACATCGACTCTCATCAAGCTGGCTCGTAATATTTTTTACTACCTCACTGCGACATTACTTATTTGTATATTATTTTCGTTTCGATATGCCATTGTTTTCGTCACTGAGAGATAAAATTATAATTTTCAAGTGCGTGTAATTTCACTAATCCGGAACACTGCACTACATTGCTGCTTGTCGGTAGAACTGGCAACGATGATAGGATAATTCCTGCTAAAAACTTTTACAAATCTACAAAAAAAAAAACAACCAACTTCCAAAAAAACACTACAAAGTGAAAAATTACTTTAATTTCAGAAGTTGGTGGCGAAAATTCAAAACCATAGACACCGACTTCCGAAATTAAAGATGTTTTTATTTTTCACTTTTTAGTTGTGGTGTCTACCCCACAAAAATTCGAACACCACGACAGGAACTTATCATTAATAACATCATCCACACAGACTAAGCCGATTTTTCAATCGTCAGATAACTTTTCCATCTTGGGAAAGGTATGGCAGCAATTTTATAGAAAATAATATGTCAAACCACCATATTCCTCAGATAAACATTATCTGACGATTGAAAAATCGGTCCTTAGTGGTAAACATACGTAATATTGAAGCGAACTCAAAAACTACGCAAGCAAAGTTAATATAAAAACTTTTTACAAAAAAAACCAACCGACTTCCAAAAAAAACACTAGAAAGTGAAAAATAACTTTAATTTCGGAAGTCGGTGTCTTTGGTTTTGAATTTTCGTTTTAAGCCACCGACTTCCGAAATTAAAGTTATTTTTCACTTTCTAGTGTTTTTTTTGGAAGTCGGTTGGTTTTTTTTGTAAAAAGTTTTTATTTTTCACTTTTTAGTTGTGGTACCTACCCCCTACTAGTTCGAATATCACGACCTGCTATGTAAATAACAGTGACAGGAAAATGTTAAAAGATCGTCCATATAGGCTAAGTGGGAAAAATTCGTATTAATGAAGCTAACTCAAAAAGTACTCAAGCTAAGTTAATAAAATTTATATGGGACCACCTTGAGAGCATACCCTTTCAAACAAAAAAAGAATTTTGAAAATCCGTCCACAATTGACGAAAATATCGACGGACAAACACAAAAAAAAAAAAACATACATACGCTACGAACATATAACCTCCTCCTTTTTGGAAGTCGGTTAAAAATTATATGAGACCGCGCAAGCTTCATGAAAAATAATTTTCTAAATCCGTCCACAATTGACGAAAATATCGATGAACAAACATTTAAAAAAAACATATACGTTACGAACATAGAACCTCCTCCTTTTTGGAACTCGGTTAAAAAAGAAGAGAGATAAAGCAAATTGTTAGGCTAATTATTATTTTCCCATAATAATACCTCTTCAGCAAACGACAAGTGAATGTAGGAGAGCCGCCAAATATATCGCTTATCTGTGCTACAGTCGCTATTCGCTCGCAGACAGTGTTATGAACATTCATTTTGTCACGTCAGGTGTGTTCGCACGCATGTTAGAAGGGCTATGAAAACAGCGGGGGACATTTCATTTATTGACCCATATAAGAAGAGTATCGTGTCGGTGTAGACTTTGTGACGTAGTTTGGGGTCAATATAGCGACTATTACTATTTTTCCTCTAACTGTGAGGTGTTTTTGCGACGACCCAGTTTTTTTGCGTGTGACTAACCAAATGCATGTTTGCGATTTCACGACTGACTTCAAGTGTATCTTAATCATGAATGAGCGTATAACTATTATTATAATTGATGTTACGCGCATCTCTGAGAAGATTCTCGTTCAACAGGTATTAGGTAATTATTATAACCTTCATAGCACTGCCTGAAGAAGAAAAATTGGGAAAGACTACTAAACCAGAGAGAAAAACCACTGTTTGGTTTAGGGCGGATACGACTAAACAGGAATAAATTTTATCCGCAGACTAGGCCTTCTCTTCCGAATATTTTTTTGAATTTTTGACAGTTTCTCCATACGAAAACTGTCAGAAGTAAATCTTATTCCGCGGATTTTATTCCTGTTTGGTCGAATCCGCCCTTAGTAGGCTTTTCCTCTTTTTGTTGTTTGTTTTGGAGTGGAGAGGAGTCTCCTCGTCTTGAAGGGACAATGTCAAGTGTAAGAAGGTAGGTAGGGACTCCTGAATAAACCTGCTTTAAAATTCACTTAAATATGGGTAAATTCGCTCGTTTAGTCGCCCCAATGAGTCAGAATATATTGCTCCACCGCGGGTATGTAAACCAAGTTGTTAGTTACTGGAAACTTATGGGTTTAATAATGCATTCTTTATTATTCAGCCTTATTTTTGCTGTAACTGACTGCTATGGAAGCGCTGAGATATGGCTGTAAATGTAGGTTAAAGTTGGATAAAAAGCGATTTAACGCTTTATGTGTCTAATTTGCATAATATGTGTACTCGTTTTAAAATAATTTCTTCTTGTTGTTTACCAGAACTTTATCAGTTAATGGCAATAGGCTCGCTCCCTATTAAATGGGACTTTTATGTGTTGCATACATAAAGTCTACCAAACTGCATAACAGTTTGTCGGCAGTTGTTCTCGTCTAGCAATGGATTACTTGAATTTTGAATATTAATGTGCTAAAAGTTAATTATGTACCTATTATAATAACCTTACCTAATATGATGCTTAATTATGTCATTTTTCCCAAAAACACATATGTTACAAAAGCCTTAAGGCTTTTTTGAATTTTAAGAGACCTTTAAAAACATTTTGTTTAAGTTTAAACACCATTAATAGCTTTTCTTATCGAAAGTTTCAGTCTTAATGGTCGATAAAGAACATAACGATTTGTTAATTGCTTTCCAAATTAATTGCAATTACGAGAACAATCTTTGGATGTCTTGAATAAGAGTTGAAGGTTAAATCGATCGTATTTCTTAGTTAATAACGTACATTATATATCACGCCTTGTTTCCCCGAAGGGTTGGGTAGAGGTGTACCTATCTATAGTATACCCACATTTCGCCAGTTATGTTTAAGTCCCATGTAATACGTCCCACAAATCCAGACTCCGGGCTACTACAAAAAAATCCAATAGAAAAATCCAATAAAACTGCCCGAACCGGGAATCAGACCCAAGACCCTATGCTCAGTAGTAGCACTTGCATTCACTGGACCAACGAGGCAGTCTACTAAACCAACGAGTTTTGTTGGAATAAAAATAAAAATACCAATTGGTATAGGGTGTAGGTAGTTCTTCCTAGTATTCCTTTCGCAAAATCAAAACAACAATAATGTTATATTATTACGTATGAAACCACCACTGGGTACCACGATAGTTGAATTGATAATATAAATGAATTCAAGGAAATGTGATAAAATAACCCGTTTCCCAATAACATTTATTGTTGAAGTAGCATTTTTCCACTGTTTGCACAGAATTAATGGCCCTCTTCTGATTTGTCGGTTCAGCAGCGGTGCGACATCAGCATGCTTGGTATACGCGGTACCGAAAGCTTACCGAGCACCTACCGAGCGCCTATATTTCAATTGATCCTTACTGATTAGGTCGGAGTCCGACACATACCGAGCTAATCAGAAAGGCTCAATTGAAATATAGGCGCTCGGTAAGCTTTCGGTACCGCGTATACCGAGCATGCTGATATCGCACCGCTGCTGTACCGACAAATCAGAAAAGGGCCTAACTGAACGCGATCTTCTTTTTTTTCTATGATGTATACTGGCTTTTTAAGAGATTCCAACAAAAGCTTAAGTTAACACAATCATGCTTATACAAACAAAACCTCATTTTTCAAGCAACATTGTTTTCTTTGATACGAAAAAAATAAAAAAAGATGCTTTAGAAAAGTCCTTTTTATTTCCTCATCTTTTGAATCCGCTTTAGCGACCGTGGTTGAAAATATACCTGGAACATAAATCATTTCATTCTGCGCTGTGACTGAAAATCGCTGAGGAAATTCAAAACATTGTTCGAATTCATAGAGCAAAAGTAGCCCATAATTCACCAAAGTTGAAGTTTTTAAAAACCAATGGATATTTATTTAAATTTTATTTCTGGTAATACCCTCTCTATGCTTGCAGTTATAATTAATTATTTGTTGTGGTACGAGTATTATGATATTATTAATTTAATTTTGTATGTGGGCAACGCTAAGTAATTATAATGATCGAATTATTAATGTGAGGGTTATAGAATATAATAGAATACTCTTTATTATATACACCATGTGGCGGCATCTACACCGCCACATACGAACTAAGCATCAAAGACCTGACGTCACAGATCCTGCATCGCGCTATTTAAGTTTACCGCGCGATTCATATATATAAGACTATCCGACATCAGTCCTTGGGCAATTGCCCGCCAGACATAACACCCGTCTGGTAGGAGGATCCTCCCTTTTCTATGGGGGATGAGAGAACTTTACACCCTGTTCCTCATACCCCTAAATTGGTGACCCCGAATATGAACGTCAACGCAGCCTTCGTGCAACTACTTCAGCGTGACGTCATCAACATCACTCCCGCAAGCTTTCGTGAGGCGAGTCACACAGCCAGCCAGCACCCACGGCTTCAACGGGTATCCTGACCACCAGCATGCAGCGAAACGCGCATTCCTGGTCACCACCCTCAGCCTCATCAGCAACCCGGCGCTGTACCACATCCGACGCACTGGATCACAACGCAGCGCCACCCCGACTCACTGGGGAATCAAACTCAAAAACTCAAACTCAAACTCAAAGCACCCACAATCACCGCAGACAGTTCCGACCCACTGTGAACTATGCGGCACCCGGTTCCGACTCACTGGAACCTCAACTGGCACTGGCAAGCATCGCAAGATACAAGACTCAGCCCACTATCGACCTCCGGTCTCCGGAGGGGAGTGATGTGGCGGCATCTACACCGCCACATACGAACTAAGCATCAAAGACCTGACGTCACAGATCCTGCATCGTGCTATTTAAGTTTACCGCGCGATTCATATATATAAGACTATCCGACATCAGTCCTTGGGCAATTGCCCGCCAGACATAACACCCGTCTGGTAGGAGGATCCTCCCTTTTCTATGGGGGATGAGAGAACTTTACACCCTGTTCCTCATACCCCTAAAACCATATTAATAACGATAAAAATGTAAAACATTAACATAGGGTGACGCAATAGCCGGTCTGGCAGTTATATAATATGATTATCAATTTAATTAAAAAATAAGCATTTATATTCGTGAATAGTTGTTGACATTATTGACTTTACTTTAACATGACATGAAGATTTTACTTTGTTTTACAAAACGTTCTTATTCTTAAGTTAAACATATAAATACTCGATCATAAACACAAATATCTCTTCGAAAAACATATAAATTTCCATGTACATACAAAAATCGCGGAACCCCCTTCAAAATATAATCCCAGACATATTTCTCGATCTCGATAAAGAACATCTCACCTGACAAAATAAACCTATATTTAACCTGAATATAGACCTTAATCCCTATAGCGGAAGGCACTAGCATGAGTTATGAACCTTATGGGGAGATAAAAGGCCGTAACTAGCGAACGTGTCGGGAGAAGAAATGGGAATAGATTAGGAACTGTTACTAAAAATGTAGGAATGAATTCTCGTATTTTTTTCGGATCCATCTTGTTTTGTTCGGATATTGGGTGTTTTGAGGGGAATTAAGACTGACATAACTTCGTAGACATGGAAAGGAGGTTATATTATATGACAGGAGTGAAATTTAAATGATATTCAGGGTGAAACGTGTAAGTCAGCCATGGGAAATATTTAAACGGCTATACAGTATCTCTGGTATTATGTAATAAATGCTGATGTAATGTGACGTTCGAGGTAAAAGTTCAAGTCCATATCTTGTGAAAAGTTTCTTTCTGCCCATCACAAAACTTCATAAAACACTGATTTAAAATAATATTGTTGAAATTTTAGGTAATTTAACACAGTAGTAATTAGGAAAGTGCTTTTGAAATGGCATCTTACTAATCTTAATATACGTAGAAGTAGGTAGTCATGAAAACTCTTTAATGTATCAAGTAACATTATGTTCGGAGACTTCAAAGTACATATTAGCTTTGAGTATATTAGGTAGTGCTTTTAGTGAATTTATATAGTCTCAAGAGACTATATAAATCCACCGAATGTCATTTATCTTGTCAAAGGGAGTAAATGGGTTTTTTACCTGATTGCGTCGAGTAAAAAAGGGTAGAGCTTCTCAATTATTTATTTTAATTGAACACTTTTAGAGTGGGCTTCTTTAAGTTTTAGTTGGATTTATATACATTTAAATCTATCTGAGAATACATATTAATTATTCAATTAATTATGTTGCTTAAAAGGGTTTTAAAAATTGATGTGGTTTCAGACACTTCCCGCGGCCGTTGTTTTCGTAATTAAATTATGAGTTTAGAAATTTAATTATTTTGTTTAATCAGGATTACATAAGGTACCGATACCCACCATGTCTGCGGAGTTTCGTTTGTTAATTTAATTGTACCTGTCTCGTATCTCTAGTGGCGCTACTACTGAGCATGAGGTCCTGGGATCGATTCCTAGGTCGGGCAAAGTGTTATTGGGATTTTCCGTCTGGAATTTCTCAGTAGTAGACCGGAGTCTGGATTTATGCCCGGTTGATGGCAATAGGGCGAATCTATTGCCATCAACCGGGCACAAATCCAGACTTACCTGTTACATGTGGATGTACTATAGATACACCTCTGCCCAACCCTTCAGTGAAACAAGGCGTAATTATGTTATGATAATAGAGAAGTATGGAAGAAGAAGCCATGTTGCGTCGACCTCAAATAAATTGATATAAAGGCAAGAGAATGATGATCATGTGCGAATACTTATAATAAATCACCAATACGTGACTACGCAACAGCACTACAGCAGTGATAGCATAGTTGTGTGACCGTCGCGGTCGGTCTGCCAAGTTATAAGTCTCGAGTTCAAACCCAAGGCACGCACCTCGGACTTTTCGGATTCATGTGCTTATTGTATAATTATCACTTGCTACAAAAACGGTGAGGGAAAACCTCGTGAGGAAACAGCATGCCTAAGAGATATTTCTCGACGGCATGTGAAGCCAAGTCAGAGGCCCATGGGCGGCATAAAAACTGACACCAGGTTAGTCAGTCACCATACGAAGAATAATATGAATACATGACTGATATTATTGAGCATTCTATACCTAGTTTATTAATAATTTAAGTCTAAACTTGAATAACTTCGTTTGCATATTTTAGTCAACAATTTGTATGAAGTTTTTTCAATTCATCTCAATGTTATTCGGACATTTTTAGGACATTTTACTTTCAAATTTCATTTTGAAGAGAATGGTAGCAGTGTCTTTTATTTAAAACTACACTCGTTTTTATATTCTATGACAGTGACTGAGTCATTAAACTGGAAATTCTCAAACTGTTGAAAGTTTGTTTCGAAGAATGTACCATTATTTTCGATTAAGTGTAATCTCAAAAAATATAATAATTGTGCATTTTTTTAAACTGTTTTTGGAAACAATTCTTTTGATGTCTTTATTTTTTGTCTACAAACATATTGTTTTATGGCTGTCACCATTTGAATCGTGGTAGATATCATTCTTCTACAAAAATGCCCTGATAAATATCTGCCGTTTTATTTGTTCTAGGAACCAGTCGCGAATCATGGTTCATCTTTTTCCGATACCATGTAGGTGATGTAGCTATACCAGTTCCCTGTGCGTCGGGAATCCCACGCCGTAGGCGCGGCCTTGCGAACGGTGAGCAATGGGTAGCCGGCGCGTTGTGTTCCACGCGCGCCTCAAAGAGATGTCAGCTGAACTGACAGGGCTCGCTAGTGCTGATGCCTGCCAGGCTCGCGGCAAAAATCCGAAAGGGTTACCGTGGCCCCTGGCAACACACAGGCAACTGATGGAACACGGGTGGGTTTTAGTCAGTAAGAGTCTGACAGGCCTCCCGCTCCGCAGAGAGCGGGAGAAGTTATTTGCTAATTTACCTACAAAAAAATAAAAGGCAATGTCTCAGTATGCTAATTTATTTGGGGTCGTTGCAACATGTATTTTTCTTCCATACTTGTCTACGTTATTAGTCGTCATCTCAGGTTTCACCCCCTTTCTATCCATGAGGATGACGATTGACTTGTCTCGAACCCAAACACGACGTGTTGCCACGACGAGTGCTGGGTGCAGCGTCCAGCGCTCAATCGTCATCCTGAGCATGCCTCGTTGAGAGGTGAAACACGTGTCGATTGCTTTCAGGGCTTTTTATGATAAGTTAAATATATAAAGTAAGCTAAATATAATATCTACGTCTATTGTATCTTTCACACAGTTCATCAATGGTTTTTTCGGTCTTCCCTAATAACAATGAGTGAAATATATGACTTAGGTAGTACCTACTTAATACTGAAAATAAAGGCTGTCAAGTCATCTATCACAACTTAAACTCTATATCAAAGTTTACTCATTTGTCTATGAGTACCTATGCCAGGACTTGTTGTAATTATATGTTTTAACTGCGTGTTTGGTCGAGCCCTGATTCGATCAAACACGAATAAATTTTATCCGCGGAATAAGATTTACTCTGACAGTTTTCGTATGGATAAACTGTCAGAAAAGAAGGCCTATTCCGCGGATAATATTTATTCGTGTTTGCTCGAATCCAGCCTAAGCTGGAGTTTAACTGGGTGAAGCAGTTAAAACATATTACATACATGGAACCTTAACAAACAACAAGTCCTGGCTTGTTACCGGAAAATCATGAAAGTTATACTATGAGGTAACTCGTAGATACAGAGTGGCTCGACAATCTGTCTTCTGCTACCAACGGTAACTATTTTAACTAAAACTCTAACTAGACGTGACATAGATTAGTAGTACTGCCTTATAATATGTTTTTAATCAGGATTTCCTACATTTATTTCAATGGGATTAATTTTGTATTTACCTAAATTATTTAATTTTTGTATTGTATGTTATTTGAACGCTTATTTTATTTTAATCTTTATAATTCTATTTTAATTAATTTAATTGGACCTGTGCCGTTTTAATTAACTATAAATAAATAATAAATAAACAAAGACTTTTACTTATCACTGCGTAATTGTATATAGTATCTAAAACCCTTCAACTAAGCTGACATGAATAGTGAAACGTATGGGAACGAACGCGTCGCCTCTCAATCAACCTGCCAATCCGACGTCGTAACCATTGAGCTATTGCCGCTTATCGACAGCGCAAATGGTTCAAATAGACGAGAAATGGTCGGAAATATGGTCGATATGAAGACCACAAGATAACGGGTAGTAATGTCCCTATGAAAAGGCTTATTACTCCCTAGAGCGTGTTTACAGGATGAAGAAAAAATATCAAAGTGAATCGCACGAGTCCATAATAAATTCTCAATTCAAACCAATTTTCACCAATCACAGCACAAAACTTAATAATAAAAAATACAAAAAAACAAACTGGCATGTCGCTTCCAGATTTATGCGTTGTGACGTCATATTACACTCGGTGTCACGCGTAACAGCCCACCGTAAATATTTATTCGAGTTTTCGTCGACAATCAAAGCGCTGTAAATCACTGCCCGGAGAGATATATTTTTTTATTTTGTTCCATCGATTTTTCTGTTTTTGCACTGCATCGAACGTTTTTCGAATATCGGACAGCGAGATTCCTGTCGGTAGGTAGATTTTTGTGCAACGACTCGGGTTATTTTGTGGGAAAAAGATAACTAGAGTGCGGCTGTCATATACTTCAGCCGAAAATGTTTTGCAGAATAAGTTTTCACAGGGCTACTGGCATTATTTTTTAAATAGTGAAAAGTTTTTTTAAATACGGCGTTGTGTCTTTTAGGTGTGAATAAGTAGCAGAAATAAATAATATTAAGATAGCGTTGTCAATTTATTTTTTTGATAAATAATTAAATTAGCAGCAACAATTTTTTAAAATTAAATTAGCCAGCCAGCTATAACTATTTCACGTGCCAAAATATTATACCATTAGAGAACAAAGTAACAACGTATTTAGTACTATGAGAAAATAAACACGAATAAATAGTTGTGAGGAAAAATATTATAACACAAAACATTAAGGTTACCATAATAACTAATAACCAAACAGCTCTATTGATTACACACAAAGTCCATCCATCATGGCGTCGGAAGCAACAATCTCCAGCGATGATAGCCATAATTGATAGCAACAGATTCATCAGATTTGATGGTATCAGCCGTCGACATCGATATATCGTGTCTCTACAAATTATCGAAACTGCGCGGTGTCCGGAAAATGTCCGGTATTGAACGTAAGCGTCCGGTCCGTGGCTGTGATCCTGTGGGATTACAAGATAATTATGTAATTAGGTATTTTTGGAAGTAGATTACCTATGTTCTGCATGTACCTAATTTTAGAATTTAATATCTTGTGGTTATTTCATTCCGATTATTCAGTGAGGTAAAAAAAATATTACAGACGTATATTATATTGTAGAAACTGGCTTCAAAGTGTCAGTACAATAAATAAACAGTCATGCAAACACATCAGAATTAAGCAGACAAGTGCCTATTTTTGTTTGACCAATACAACCCTTGTTGAAGGGTTGTATTGGTAACCACATCTATTGACTTAAAGGTATTAAGCCCAATAAAAAAACAGTCAGCATTCACAATTTTGAGAACAAATAAAACCCTTTTATTTCTCCAATATTCATAAAGCAAAAATAAAGTTGATATTTTTGCCGCAGCAGATAATCTGGCGGCCATTTTGTTTCGGAGTCGTGTCCGATATGTGATCAGCAATTGGTCGCCAGTGTACTGAGCCGTAATCAACGTCCGTGCCATTTATTCGATAACGATATTTCGCTTTTTTTGTACGGTGTAAAAGGCAATGTTATGGTTTTAGTTTTTCGTATGGATAAAAAAACGTAGAAGTAAAGGTTTTTTGCTGTTTTTCGCAAAGAAATGTGAGGAAATTGTGAAAACCACGTTGCGATTCTACTGTTATTTAAAATTGAAAATCAAATGTGATTTGTTCAAACTAGGCCAGTGAGACAGTCTCCCAAGACTTCCCCTTCACCACTTCAGCTGGGAAGCTGGGAAGAAGTGGCGCAAACTCCCTAGCAGCACACCTATCTATTCAGTTAGAATAAGTAGTCAGCAGATCAATATACAACAGAGCGCCGTCACTGATTGGTTAGTAGTTCGTGTGTTAATATGCTAAGCGAAAAAGCACACTAATGTTTCTCATAGGTCCCTAATTCAGGTAACTCTGTAGTAATAAAACCGAGGTACATCAGAACACAAATTTGATATTGGTGGTATCGGAGATGTGTCATAATCAATTGGCCGGCAGTGTACGAAAGTCGTAATCAATTTTGCACTCCATTTATTCGATAATGTTTTTTTTGTCGGTAGTAGATATCGGTACTGTTCACTGGAGAGGAAATGTTTATATTTACGTGCTTCCGATAAAGTCATGTATGCATATCAGCCAATAAACATCCAGCTCTGAGGGCTGAGAGAGCACAAAGAGCTGTACTAAAAGTAATGACCAGGAAGCCCCATAGATACCCAACAACACAACTGTACGCAGACTGCAAGGTTCTTACAGTCCGTCAGCTCTTTGTCCTTCAATCTGTCCTTAGGAAACACAGCACACTTCCCCCGTCTAACCCAGAAAAGCGCAAAAACCTCCCCTCTGGCACCCAACACAGGACCACGTTTGCAAAGCATCAGTATTATGTAATTAGCGCTTACATATACAAAAATATTCATAAAAAACTGAATATCTTAGACCTCAACAAACACGACCTAAAAAAAAGAGTAACAGAATGGCTACTTAAACAGGACTATGCCGCAACGGAGACTTTACTTACCTACATCGCCTAATAACCCCACAGTCATCTCCATGCTGGCACGAATACTCCTGCCCTCGTATCCATCCACACTCGTACACAGAACTCCCCCACTCACTTACACACCGACTATCACATCACCTACTCATCCACACTCACTCAGTAACACGTACACATCTACAATCACAATCATTCACCCTCACCCTCGCATTCTCACATACTCATACATAATTTAAAACTAAAGTAAACAATAATTATAAACAAAAAATAAATAAATAATAAAAAACCCTTCTGAAGTGAAATCGCACTCAGTCCACTCATACATAATGTAAATTGGAACCTCTTTGCGAAACACTGTCTCTTATGATACAGGATACCCTAGTATAAGAGACAGAGTTTAATCTATTGTGTACAGATTTATGCAGCATCCAATGTTTTATGTAAATGTACCATAACTTTAAAAAATTGTAAACTAAACTCTAATTATGTACAATTATCTGTATTTTTAGGAAATAAAGATATTTATTATTTTATTTATTATAGCTCTGAAAATGGAACTCTTGGTGAAATGCTACATTGTGTTTATAGAGTAAAATCCATCCCACAGGGTTGTATTTTTATTCAAGAATGACATTATCAAGCCTGTTATCCCGGAAGGGTTAGGCAGAGGTGTACGTATACTACCGGGCACTAATCCAGACTCCGGGCTGCTACTGAGAAATTCCTGCTGGAAAAACAAAATACCATGCCCTACCTGGAAATCGAACCCAGGGCGTCATGCTCAGTTGTAGCACTTGCGACCACTAGAGCAACGACAAACGTTGAACTATTCGAGAATAATAAACAGAACAATAAACAATATTTACTTGTTCAAGTCTTAAGATAAACTCAGTACATATTATGAACTAGCTTCTGCCCGCGACTTCAGCCACGTAAATCTCGGACCCCGGCCCACCACGTCGCAACCCATCGCCCGCCCGCGTTATTACTTCGTTTCGCTTAGGGTATTCTCTGACTTTTTTTCATGGTGCTCGGCTCCTAAGGGTCGTAGCGTGATGTTATATGTATAGCCTATAACCTGGCCGGGGATTTTCTCGACAGATTAGTAAAGTTTGCATCAAAATCCGTTCACCCGTTTTCACGTGATGCGCTTACAAATAAACAGACAAACACACAAAAATTCTAAAAACTGTTGGCACGTGTTCTGTTATCGATTCTAAATATCCCCAGCCAACTTTTTTTCGAATATCTTCCATGTACAGACTTTCGACCCTCTTCAGCTTTTTTATATGTATAGATTGTAAAAGTCACATTGATACGTGCCCGAATTTGAATCCACAACCTCGGATCTTTTCTCTTTAGAAGTCTAGACTCTCTATACCTACCACAACTAAATCAGATCGTAAACTAGCAGTATATAGTTTTACTAACAGCGCACAATTAAATCACTCTCTTTGATAAATAAATCTCTCATTTTACGACAATGTTTTAGAGTAGTTTCAGTACAGTTCCAAATGGACTTTAGTTGCACTAATTCATTTAGCTAATTCCATTTATTTGTACCGACTGTTTTTCAATTAAGTTCTCGTTTTGTGAATTATGTTGGTAATTTGTGCTTTTTGAGGCTTGTTTAATCTATTGTTTGTGATTATTTGAATTTAATTTAGAAGGAAATTGTTGGAATTCTTTTGTTTTCTGTTTTGTTTATTCATATTCGAGTCTTTTGATGTTTTGATATTGGAGTCGGTATTTCAGAATTTATAATGGTTTCTGGGTACAGAATTAAAGATAAATATAATGAAATAATATCAAATTGCATGGTGAAAGCAATATTTCAATTAAAACAACAACTATAGGCACATTTCATTTTCAAGGGGTCGGTCAGTCAGATGAAGCCAGTTGCCCATTCCAAAGCGTAGTAGGTTCCTATGGATAAAAGAAGAACGGGCAAGAAACTCCACGGACACTGATATAAATCAAAATATTGTTACAAAAAAGCAATAATCGCAAATAGCATATTTGGTTTGGAAAGCAAGTAGGATGGTAAATGAGACTAAGAAACTTGTTAACAGGTACATAATCGTGAATTACCAAGTATTCTACTTAGGAATTCGCGACACTTCCCGTGATAGACTCCTAGAGTTGCCAGCATAGCCTAAGGCTGAGATAGGAAGGTCTTTGTAGGATACAAAGTTGCACACTATAGTTTTAAACTTGCACCTGTGTCGAACTTATAACGATGTAGGTAAACTTCGTGCCTCGTTGGCTTTTTACTGTGCAGTATATTGTAGAAACAAATACTGTTTTCCTGCAAATAGACACAGTAGGTATACACAGAAACAGAAGAAAATGTGTTTTTTAACGGGTTATATTCTAAAAGTAAAAATAATACTAAAAGTCCTAGAATATGTGGACCAAAAATGCAGTTTCGAAGATAACATAACATTATAGTCTCGATGTGTGTATCTAAGTTTCATTGATAAGCACAATTAAATCATTTTCATTCAAATCAATCATTCATAATTAAAGCTAAGAAAATGCGATGTTGTCATATTTCACGTAACTTTGTCGAATTATTTTTTATGAAAAATGAAAACAAAAAAAAAATATAATCGAAAAATTATCATGCCAGTTGATTCTCTGATAATTATGGCCTCGTTCATACCCTAGAGTTATAGGATATACAAAAACATCTTGTATTATTTACAGACCCGGTGGAAGTGGCCTGGGGGAGGCCTATGTTCAGTCCACATTTACAATTTCTCCCTCGATGAAAAGTGTCCAGGTGTTTGCACAGAATACCTACTTGTAAAAGATATACAGAGTGTCTACAATATAACTAAAGATATAATTATGTCTTAGATTATTTATAATTGTCAGACTTGTAATAAAACAGAGTTTTTCTGTTCGTAATTGACCCTGACTGACTGGTCGGAAACTCTACTGCTGAGCATGAGGTCCTGGGTTCGATTCCCAGGTCGGGCAAAGTGTTATTGGGTTTTTCATCTGAGATTTCTCAGTAACAGCCCGGAGTCTGGATTTTTGCTCGTTTGATGGCAATGGTCTCGCTCCTTATTAGATTAACATAACTGGCTAAATTTAGGTATACCTACTAGGTATATGTAGGTGCACATCTATTCTGCCTAGCCCTTCTGGGAATACACGCGTGATGTTATGTTATGTTAATTTCCCCTGAAATATGAAAGCCCTTTCAGCAATATAGTTCGACATCATCGAATAATATGCAAAGAATCAACATTTAGTGCACAATTTACTATAGTGGCTGTTTCATACATAACGGGTACAATCTACTATTGTAATAAACACAACTTTCCAGCTTTGTTAACTTTGTTTTAGAGAGTCGATGGCAAATAACTAGCAAATAGCTGGCCCAATATTTCGCAACTCAACTGTAAATTAAACACCAAACATTGAAACGATAAATGCTGACATTATCATTGAGCCAATAAGTGATTTACCATTCCTAAACTGTTTGAATGTAATATAAATAATTCTATTGACATGTAAATGTGTTTTGTACAAGTCTATTTGAAGAAAATATAATCATTTCAATGATTTTATCATCATTTCATTTCATAATCATTTCATTTCATTTCATCATTTCATTTCATTTCATCATTTCATTTCATTTCTATATCTATTAACTATATCAAATAGATGTAGGTACTGCTAGGTACCTTCACATCATTCAATAATAAATTGGGAGATTTCAGAATACTAATTTACTTTGACTGCCTCAGTGGTCTAGTGGTCGCAAGCGCTATTGCTGAGCATGAGGTCCTGGGTTCGATTCCCTAGTCGGGCAAAGTGTTATTGGGTTTTTTATCTGGAATTTCTCAGTGCCAGTCCGGAGCCTGGATTTGTGCCCGATGGCAATAGGCTTGCCTCATATTACATGGGACTTAAACATAACTGGCGAGTACACCCATACTATAAATATACCTCTGCCTAACTCTTCGAGGGATAAGGGCGTGAGGATATGTTACTTTGCTTATACTGTTAGAATATTATATAAACAGGGTTAACGACGCAAATGAAATAGAACTTCATGAATGTCTACACTTACCTAAGTACATTTTTTTTTCACAAATAAAGAAAATGCTGTCAAAGGCATTGAAAATATCAGCAGCTATCATCATTCTAAACACCTTTGGCTGAACATAACGCATTTACTTATCTTCATTGCAGTTCATTTTTGTCATTATTTTTAAGGGTCTTATAAACCTTTTAAAACGATCGGTCATAAAGCGTCTATGATAAAACCATAACGATGGTAATCCATGCTGTATCCAACTCAAAATGTTGTAGTCAATTATGTATTTATTTATATTGAATTAACAAGTAACAATGTACTCGATATGTTAGTAACAATATTACTTAACAAATCTGTTAGTAAACTTAACCCACATACTTAACCTGACACTGCCCTATAGTTATGAGAATCTCTGCTACAAGCTCAACACCGATGTGGAAAGCTTGCAGCACCGATTCACACACAAACGTCATCTGCTCGCGATACACTGCAGAATAACGGTGGGGCTGGCCGGCACCCGGCGCACCAGGGAAGCACATCTTTTTCGCATCGTAGCGTAAAAACAATCGACGCGAGCATCAGAAAACATCCCAGATGGGCTTCAGAAACGGAACAGCCCCATCAATACCCAGAACGCATTATTATATTGAACCCGAAGGGAACGAAACAAGGTTCTTTTTACTACACTAGAACAACGTGTAAACCTGTGAGCGATCATATTACCTCTCACAAACAGCGCCCTTTACAATGAAAACTAAAATTTACTAATGATTTTGGGTACAAAAAGTAGAATCTTGCATTTTCTAATTCGAAACACCACATACAGCCACAAAAATCGTACAAACATCGTTAGCAAATAAAACAAAATAATTCAAGCGAACCTGTAAGAAATATGACTACATATGTGTGCGCGGCGACTTGGAACATTGACTAATAAGACCATAAATTGTAGCTTTCATACTACAGACTGTAATTTTTTCCTTAACATGAAATTACAAGGTGTTTCGTATTTTTCTTTGTAATAGTTTATAGCTTATGTAAGGGTGGCTACATATGAGTTTTTGTAGCGATTCTGTCGCATATTTTTGTAAGATCAATCGCAATTTTTATCGGCACACTTCAGGACGATGTAAGCTTTTCGTAATATGGCATGTTTTTTTTTAACCACAACGGGGAAGCTCTTGGCCTGAGTCTCACCTGATGGTAAGTGATGATGAGGACGAAGGTGGAAGCGAGCTTCACCCGGAATCCTCTACCACAGAGGAACTGGCTATCTTACCTCTTACTGTGGTAGTAATAAATAATCATCATCCCGTTGCTTCGTTTCTACAACACAACCACCCTATAATACTTCGACCGCTGTGACATGGCCTTCTATCTGTGAGAGGGAGTTGGCGGACCCACCACGTGGGCCCAGTATAGGTGAACGTCACAAATACCTTAGATTTATTTTTAAGGACGTGCTTGACATCTGCTTTGTGACCTAGGTTATTTCTGGGAATATTTTCGACTGTAATGCCTGTCTATTTAGGTACATTAATTATCATGTCTTACAAAATAATGCGGTGCGCGCTAGTCGCAGCAATTTAGTCGATTTTTTTTACAAATTTCGAATTTTCCATACAAATGTCTAACGTATACAGGAGCCCTAAATATTAGAATTCTGAATATTGTGTTAATGTAAATGTTAGGGTGGCGTTACAGTAATTATAGTGGCATTGTAGGTCACAAGTGAAAAAGTGTTGTATTAATTTTATTGATAACGGTTCATGGGTTTTTATAAGTACCTGCTTTCTGCCAATAAATAATATTTATGAAAAACGATAAATAATGCTAATTGTTTTGTAAAGTTACTTAATGGTGTGGAATTGTATAATATTTTTTAGAAGCCATTTAGCCTGTTTGTTTTATTTATTTTTTACGTTTTAACTTAAGTAGATAGTCATTATAACGTTCGTTAATCTTGATAGCGTTACTTAAAATGGCAAAACAAAAGAAATACGCCACCGTGTTTGCTCGTCTGAAAAAGTTTTGGTGGCAGTTCTTCCTCGGACAAAAATGAATCGTTTCAGCTTTGTGTCTTTCTCTTCATGCCTCTGATATTGCAGATGTACATAGCCTTTTTTTTTTTTCGTTGGGAAATTATCAAATAACTTCTCCCACTCTGGGTGGAACAGGTGCCAGACTTTTACTGATTAAAACTCACCCTGCAACTGAAGGAACACTCCGTCAGTTTCAGGGTGGCCAGGGGCCACGGTGACCCTTTCGGACTCTCCCGCGTCCCTAGCAGGCATCGGCCGTAGCGCCCTCTCGACGGGCGTCCAGGACGTCTCCTGCGGCGACTAGGACCGTGAGGGCACGAAATCACGCGTTCCGTCTCTTCCTTCGTGAGCATTACTGCTTCGCAGAAGGAGGAGGGATGTAAATAGGCTGCGGTTGAGTAAAAAAGCGCTTTCACGAGAAACTGAACCACAAAAAGATTTTTACATTTTTATATGGAAAAACTTTAATGATCAAAGTTTCCCTAATAGCCATAGCAACCAACTCCTACCAGCTTCTTAAGTTACAAACAGTCGTTGCTGCTAGTTACGAACCACAATCGGAGATCGGCAATTTGGCGAAGTGTTAATAGACCAATTACTGACCGGCCATCCGGTCCCGGACGGTATTAAACTAATAATTCACGAAGATCCGAGGCGCGGCATAATCCGGGCCGGATCGGTTTTGCGAACTTTGAGAGTGGAATTATTTCGTGATTAGGTTGGTATTTACGCCAAATTATTATATAAGTAGGTATTTGTATACATAGGTATTTTATGCGTGTAAAGGTGTTGTTGAAATTAAAAGGCACGGTTTACACAGTTTACGTCGTGGAGCGAGATAAATCTTGAATGGCGTACACTAGTCTATGTCAAGGTCTTCATAATTAAATATGTTGTAGGTAATTATTTTTGTCACAGGGTATTGGGTCAGTAGGTGCACTATCAGCTCGATTCCCGGACACCGTAGGCGTGGGCAAACGGACGATGAGCAATGGGTAGCTTGCCCCCGGTAAGGACCAGCTAGGGCTGATGCCTGCCGAAAGGGTTACCGTGGCCCCTAGCAACACAGGCAACTGAAGGAACACGGGTGGGTTTTAGTCAGTAAGAGTCTGACACGATCTCCCGCTCCGCCCAGAGCGGGAGAAGTTATATGATAATTTCCCACCCAAAAAAAATAAGGTACACTGTCAGCTATCAGGATTTAATGCGTCAAATGCGTTTTACTGACGATGTAATAATGCATATTTGTCAAAAAAGTACAAAGTCGACACATTTTCACGTCACGTCCTGATAAATATTATTATATTATAATAAAGCAGAAATCTATGACAGCAACTAAGAAAATCGTTGGGCTGTCAGATTGTCGCCTGTCACCTGTCGGTTATATTAAATAGGCCCCAGGGCTGAAGGTTCCTGAAAGAAGAAACTTCTTGCAATACAAACCCTGTCAAACGATCTCTCAAAACCTTCTTCAGGAGATCTTTTAATTAGTTTATTATTTACTAGCTTCCGCCCGCGGCTTTGCCCGCGTTTTATGTCTATAAAAAGTATTCTATGCCCTACTCCAGGGTTCAAACTATTCCCGTCTTAAATTTCATTAAAATCGGTTCAGCCGTTTTAACGCGATGCGCGATGAAATAAACAGACAAACAGACGAAAATTCTAGAAACTGTTGGAACGTGTTCTGTTATCGATTCTAAGTATCCCCAGCCAACTTATTTTCGAATACCTTCCATGTACAGACTTTTGACCCTCTTCAGCTTTATTATATGTATAGATGCTGGATTTACAAATCCAGCGCTCATTAGATTATATGTTATTAAATATCACGCAATTTCAGACTCCGCTTGAAGCGTAAACGCCGTATCCAAAAAGCGCGTTATTACATAAATTACAATATCTAACGAACATTATCGTAGATAGAGCTAAAACAAATATTGTTGAGAACTTTCGCATTCAGGGCGTCAAAACATTGCCGTTCGTTATCTCGTGTTGATTCAAACAAGATCGAAAGGATTGTTGAAATTATGTACGTACCTACATTATTATTTCACTTATGTTTATGTTCGCCATTTAAGACCCATAGATAGTCCAACATAATACCGGGATTAGAATTGTTACCAAATTATATTCGAAGAAATAATTATACAGGTACGAGAATAAATAGCGAGGACAGTTCGGGCGATCAGCAATGTGAGTATAGGGGCTGATAAAAGTAAAAATATTCTTGGTTATGTCCAAAACGATCTGAAAGCAATTTAACTAACTAGTGAGCTGATTAGGATAAGCAATATATAAAGATGAAAACGTATATGAAACCTACACGCTTGCCAATAAGCATATAGATTAATATCTCATAAATAGGTAAATAATTATACTTGAATTGTATAAAATTATAAAAGCTTAGTTAAGTTTGGTGGCTAAATTATGGCAGCCGCACGGGTCGATCGATTGCCGCGGTTGGTTCGTGGATGGGGGACCATCTTTACATACCCCTTTTTTTTTTTTTTTTTTTGGGTGGGAAATCATCAAATAACTTCTCCCGCTCTGGGCGGAGCGGGAGGGCGTGTCAGACTCTTACTGACTAAAACCCACCCGTGTTCCTTCAGTTGCCTGTGTTGCCAGGGGCCACGGTATCCCTTACGGACTTTCCCGCAGCCCCGGCAGGCATCGGCCCTGGTGGGCCCCGCCATTGGTGCTGACATCTCTATCTTTACATACCCCTGCGTGCCTTGTAATTAATATGTTGCTCAATTGATACTTTTAATTCATAATTTATAAAAAACATAATTATTTTACGGTCTCTTAACGAATAATTTATTACTAAAACATGTTTAATGAATTTGAAATTAGAAGTTAGCACTAATTGGCGCACTTAATTTAATTTTTATTTTTAATTTAGGGCTTCTAAAACTACTACTAAGATTTGATGTTTAATTTTAGTTTTGGAATTAAGTAACATAATTCAAGTTGGATTTATGGATTCTCACAAGTGCTTTCAGAATGAAAGTAAAGTAGTCAACGTGAATTTATGGTCGCAACCGCAATTTATCTCAGAAAAAGTATGTCTAGTTAATGAAAGCACTGGGTTCAGTAGATTTATAATTATTACTCAAGTGTTTCAGGGCAATAGGCTCGCCCCCTATTACATGGGACTTAAACATTGCTGGCGAAATGTGGGTGTACTATAGGTATACCTCTGCCCTTACCTTAACCCCTTCGGGAATTACAGGTGTGATGTTTTTTTGTTTTTCATTTAAAACTGCGTTGGAATAGTCAGAGAAAAATAATAAACTCTTGTGCGAATTATATAATAGACTAGCTGTCCGCCCCGGTATCGCACGGATAGCACTTAGTACCTACCTACCTACATACCTACCTACCTACCCTACCTACAGCAATTTTTCCATATTTTCTCACCGTTTAAACCTTTCCTGGACTTTCACAAATATTTTAAAACCAAAATTAGCCAAATCGGTCTAGTCGTTCTCGAGTTTTCCTGGTCTGAGTGACTACTCCTCAACCTCTAGGCATAGGCCTCCCGTACTCCTTTTTTGCGAGCCCGCGCTTACCTCCATCCTTAAATAAAATAATACAAAGATAAGGTCACAAAAAGTTGTCGTCTAAGCTTTTCGTTATTATAATGACAAAAAAAAATTATTCAATAAAAACTCTTTAAAAATATTAAGTAGAACCCTGGTCATGTTACTTTTGTTTATGAAACACATTTGACATTCAATCTAAGTGTTGAGAATACTTGAAAAAGGTTTCACATTTTAATCGCCTTTTCATTGTACGATGAAAATATTTTAATTTAATGTAGTTTTTCAATGCAAGTGCTTATAGATTTTGACTAGACTGGTGATGAATCTTAAATGAAATATTTGAGTTCAAATAATATTAAAGAAGGTTGAAAGTTGGGTGACTTTGATGAATCGTTATTCTTGTCACGAGTAATAAATTAATGAAGTAACTTGTTCCTTATATCTTTACAGGACAAGATTCTTGACTAACTTGAATTATCAAGGTGAATTCAACTTCTGTTTTTGTCTTTCAAGCCTTGACCGCTCGTTTAGTTATAACAAATATACTATTATATAAGTGTGTTAACTAGTCTCAAAGTTTCTGTTACTACTTCACTTTGAAACTCCGGTTTCTGAAGGAGCTTGTCTGGAGAAGTACTATCACCGTACTTGTTCCTACTGCCGAGCAGCCTTGTCGTGTTTCTGTTTCTGGAGTAGGGTTGCCGTTTGTAGTGGAGGCACATGGCATATTTAAGATTATCCTTTAAAGTTAAAATTCGCGAGCACATTCGCAAGAAGCTGGCAGTTATATTCACTACGGTAATGTTTTCCCATTGTTTGTCTTATTTGTTTTAGTATATTTATTTGTGATTATATATTTATATAGTTAGGTGTATTGTTTGCATTTATTGTGTTTTAATAGGTATTATGTCCTTATATTTAAATAAAGATTTATTCCTACCACTGTTTATCTCTGCATCACCCAATTTTTTTTTTCCTTATTAATAAGAACTAAAGTTCTTAGTAATTGATTACAATCTAGCCTAATAGACTAATAAGTAATTTAATTCTAACTTAATATTTTACGAGATAGATTATGTTATAACTAAGAATAGTGTCAATTTGTGTGCTTGAAGTATTAAATAAATTAATAAATATTTCAGCTTTGCTTTAGGGTACCACCTCTAAAACAAAGGTGAGATATGTCCTGCATGCTGTTGGTATTGCAAATGTGGACCGCTTGCATGATTGCCTCCTAGTAACGTTATAGAACTGCCTTTACAGCAGTGTCCTTCGGAGGCATTTGATTGACATATTTCTAATATAACCGCATTGAAATTGCTTTATTAAAAACTATTTGCAATGGAAAGGTTAAACACTTATTACTGTTTGCGAAATTCTATTCGGAACGTCTAGACGTAGGTCTTGTTGCCAACAATGAGTCAACGAGGTCACAGGTTTGAGTCCAGTTATTGAACTTTTGTGGTGAGGTCTCACTTGAAAAATTGCTATTGTAATTTGTTAGTTAGTCTAAAAACGACTATATTTATTATTGTAAAATAACGCAACAATTGAAACTCTTAATATAATTCCCTCACGAACATGTACCTACTACCTAGTCGATGTCTAATAATAATTATTAAAAGGCATCAATAATATTAATCGGCATAAGGCATCAATAATACAATACTAAACATTTTTATTTTTTAATCAAAAATTCCCAGAATGTTTACCAGAATTAATTATTAGAACCTACTCATCTACTGCCAATATCATAATCATAAACTTCAGAGCACCTGCCACCTAATCTCTTCACCACCCTTGGTTGACTGGTAGAGAATGCCTAAGGCATTATTAAGTCCGCCTTTGTACATTTTTTGAGTGCGTAAAGTTTAAATAAATAAACTTCTAATATCCTAATGTATTAGGAGTTTACATGGAGTGCACATTTAGTTGCCTCGTGATTTTGACATATCATTAAATGGGTATAAATGCAGCAATAGATGACAAACAACAATATGACATAATTGTTTACACTCGCACAGAAATCGAACAAATAAATCAAACTAAACGGTACTACGTGCATCGTCGGGCTGCCATGTTGATAAATTCTCCAATTAATCTGAAGTGCAATGTGCTCGCCAGAGTTATTGGAACAACAGTATAATGTTACAGATATTAACGGTCGCCTGAGTACAGTTTATGTTTTAGACTATGGGTAGGGGACATGTGCAATTGTGCAATAGGTATGTACCAGGTAGGTACCGAAAACCTTAATAAATTACGGTACTATGACTAAAGTTACCGCTATCTGAGTAAGTATAAGATAGAAGTAATTTTTATTGGTAACCGTTAATACTGGTTGTATTCAATTTAAAAAATATTAATGTTGTAATCGAAAAAATACCCGTATTGAACATACTAGTTTCGGTCCCTGGTATGTAAGTACATGTACAGCAAGGGAAATTAATTGTTAGCGAATTGACACCTTAAATGCAACTGTCAAGAATTAAGACAGTATGTTGTATGAATAAACGGAAAATGTAAGTCAATGTCAATTTCCAATTGTTTGACCTACATTAAATCAGAAAACAACCTGGCTATCAATTAATCAATCAACGCAGCCTATTACAGTCCATCGTGCTTCGGGTGACAGATCTCGGCGATAAGCGTAAGTCTAGGGGTATGTGGCTGGCTTTGGGTTTCACCTTGATGGGTCTCTTGGACCCAAGAATGTCGCGAGAGACCCAAGAATATCCCGGGAGTGTTACGGTAGACATCGGATTCCACCCTGCACGCCCTGCATGACCACATTAAAAAAAGGTTTTGTCGACGGTCGAATAGACAAAATGACAGATT
Source organism: Eupsilia transversa (assembly GCA_914767815.1). Taxonomy (NCBI): domain Eukaryota; kingdom Metazoa; phylum Arthropoda; class Insecta; order Lepidoptera; family Noctuidae; genus Eupsilia; species Eupsilia transversa. The sequence goes on along the minus strand of OU611893.1, from coordinate 3,845,224 downwards.
CACAATAACAATCTGTCACTTTGTCTATTTTTCCGTCAACAAAACCCGTTTCTGGAATGTAAATGTGGTGCTGTACCACAAACAATGGTGCACTTAATATCGTGTCGAGCATATCCTGGTCTCAACACGCGACAGGAGTTGATGGACGCTACTGAAGGTGCGAAATTTATAGCCAAATTTGTGCTGACTCTACAACGTGTAACGGAAAGGGTATATAGTGCACGGCTTCTTTGGATGATAACAAACTATGTGACAAGGGTTTTAAAATCTTATTTCTACACGTTACGAACATGATGAGAAATTTCAGTACATGATACCAACCGCTCGATACTAATAAGACGTATTCTGTTCCGCTCGCGCTTCTCCGTATTTTCGGCTCATTCGATCCCATCTGATCTTCGTAATGCGGAGACACGTTGGTTATGATTTGACAATCAATTTTTCATTCACAATTCAATAAATTTACGAAACCTAAAATTTGGTATAAATTCTTTGAGTATTTTATTTTAAGCTGAAACTTTGCATAGAGATTCTATACCTAATGTAATCTTCAACCCTTTTGGATAGATAGTATACCCTTTCCGTTACACTTTGAATATAGATTGATATCAACACACTAAAAAGAAGACAGTCCACTGCCAGCAGGACCAAGGCCTGTTGCAAGTTGCACTACAATACCCAATTCTCCGCTTTGCGCACCCTGTCTGTCTCGGCCACCTTTATAAGGTCTTTGTAGGTCCATCTGGAATAAAGATGGTGGGTGTTCCAGTGTAGTGCGTATCTATTATACATTGTAACAGCGAATAAATTTTTACGCCTCCCCCACAAGACCTAGGACAAATATTTTTTGTTATTCGGATAGCTCATGAAGTCATGACCTAAAGAGGTGCCATAATGAATATGAATTAAAAATCACGACTATAAATTAAAACGTTATACAAAAATCCCATATTTGCTTTCAAACAAATTAAACACACTCAGAAGAATGATTATCATAGATTTGACTATGAGGAGGTTTAGCCGTCCTTGGTGTGAGCTTTCTTCTCTAAGGGTGGGCCCTTGTGTCGAGTAATTAATACCTAAGGAACATGTTTTGTGGTTGTCCTACTGCAAGAACGGATCAAATACACACACCTGTACTAATGAGTTCCACGTATCCTTAATTTTAAGCTTGTAGATCGGTGTTGAAATTTCTCAGAATATGTAGGAGTAAATAATTTTATTCATACAAACGTGAAATCTGGTTCAAAAAATTCTCTCAACACATTCTCAAAGGCATCACTCACTCTTAACGTTCCCGTATGACGTTTATAGCCTCAAACCCGATTACTTTAACATCAAGGTCCTTGAATATTCTCTCAGAACAGTTTTACTTAGACTAACATATATTCAGTTAAAATTTATTGGGAATTACGCAGATAGCGTACCGATCAGCTACTAAATCATTGTATCCTTAGGCGCTTTGCGAGAATGAGCTTCGCTTCCAACAAAAGCTAGGCGTGAAATAATTAACGCTTTATTCAAAGAGTTGATACAATAGGATTACTTTTATGAAGGGTACTGTTAATAATTCAGTGTTAATTAGTAGATTCCCTACTGAAATATTTTGTATTACAATAGCTATGTGGGTAGATATGTATTTCTGCCGCCTCACAACATTACTGTGCTTTAGTTTGAAGAAAATCGTTCAGATGAACTCAACCAGAAAGGGTAATTTTGTAATACAATGTAAAATGGACGCGTGAAATCATCAATGAAAACATAATATTGCGTACTCGTCAACATGACATATATAACATACTTACTTAGGTAAGTGTGTATCTTGAATTAAGCCTCGTGAAGGGGGCGACTGGGGCGACGCGACGGCGCGACGCGACTCTAACGATACAATTTCTAAGAAAACTACACTGTAGAACAATTACCGGTGTTGCGACGCGCCGTCGCCTCGCGTCAGTCTGCACGATGCTGTAAACGTATTTTCTGAATGTCAAAATATACAACTCGTAACAACAAATGCAAGTTCTTCTTGGGAACACGTTTAATCTTTCCGGAGAGAGTTGACCTACGAAAAGAAAAAAGTTGGTTAAACATTTCTTACGATATCTACGAAAAACGGTAAATTGGAAAAGTCTCCCAAACTTGAACTTGGGTGAGAGAAAGCTCTAAGAACAGATTGGTGTTACATCACTATTTTTTGGAAAGTTGCTACCTATCACTTCAATTTTCCGCTGAGTGGATAACATTCTAATCACATTAGACTGTAAAAGTACAACATAGAAAACAGACACTTTTTCTTAAAACATTACAAAGTCTGATAATAAGATATGTACATATTTTTATTTTTTCGTCCCCAAAATGCTTATATCGCCGTAACATATTACCCATGGGAGCAAATTTGAGCCATTTCAGGCCAGAGACCCCGAACTGGGGCCTTTAAAGGTCACAAGTTGTGTTTTAAGCAAAAATGTTACTGAAGTTTCACCCAATCTGGGACGAAATTTGAGACCAAGCAATTTGATGTGACCCAAGTAAACTAGAAAATTAGTTTTCCAAATAATTGCTTGACGTTACGTTAAGTGGAAAGTCCAATAAATACGTCCGAAATGTGTGTTCCTTTCTCTAATTCAGTTTGAGTTTTAGATGAGAATTTAGTTGAAAGGACATTGGACTTGACATGTCTTTTGGCGCTTGAATGACATTGGGGCGGGCGTTGCTGGTAAACATTTGTGAAATTTTATTGGAAAAACTAGATAGCGGTGTTCGTTCCGAGTTTCACCACGCGCCAAAAGATCCTTGTACAGTTTTACTTCTTACATTCAGTTTTTCTTTCTTATAAATTCAATAAGGCCGTCTAAATTCAAATCATAAATGAATAAGATTAAATTCATAAAAGAATCAGATTTTATGTTCCACAGAAACAGTGTAGTGCACATAGTTTAGATAGTCGGTAAATAGTGGTTAAGTTATAATACATGACTTTTAAAGTAGGGTGAGAAATAAAGAAAGAAAATACATTTATTTAGCACAGAATAAAACGCAGAAAATTAGAGATACAGCAGATAAAAAGATAAAATAAAAAATATAAAGTACGATGGAAGAAATTAGCTTGGGAGTGTACGAGTGTACGAGTGTGTCACGACTGCACCAAAAAGGCCTAGTTCAGCAAAAATCTCAGACAATAATAAGTCCCTAACGCTGGTTTTGGACTGGTTTTTTTTATGTGCCCTAATGAATAAAGCCCTAACGCCTAAGCAGCTTTGCGCTATGATTGTGAGTTTTTAACTGTTATGAGTCCACTTAATCCTGCAATATATGTGATTTAATCAGCTGAATATGATAATATTTATATCGTCGGTGATATTCTGAAACCGCGGAACTAACAGTGTTTAAAACCGCATAAGGTAGGTGCAGTGAATTTTACAGGAACGAGTTCAAAAACGTAATATTTACTAAATCACTTGATTTTCTATCGTTTAAACTTTTAAATTGTCAAATTATAATATTATAATTTGACAATTCGCAATCCACGGTTTCAGAATATCACCGAAGGTATGCAGTCTTTTAATTTGAACTCTTATTTAAAAAAAAAACTTCCTGCAAAGTAAAAAATAAATAAACTACGTGGTCTGCAGAAGATATTACTAACATTCTAAAACAAATTTTTTGACAAACAAAGGTTAACACTGCGTTTTCCCTTGCAGTCGCGCCAACACAAACTATATTTGCCGCTTGATCGCGCTTCAGCGTGTAAAAGTCGCGCAACGAGGCGTCACTAATACAAGGATAACGTTTCATGCAGACGTCTATCTCTAAAAACGTTCGTTCTTTCGTGACATGCGGTTGGAGTAACTGGGGCGAGACGCTTGATCGCGCGTGTCGATATCCACTGCAGTGGGTTATGACGTTTATTTTAGTCAGAAACAGTTTTTTAGTATTCATTAATAGGCATACGCAATACCAATCTAACCGTAAGGTCCGTATTCCTTATTTTAGTCCTACTTTTAATTTTGTATGATTCGTTCCCTCATACAAGCCATGTGTGTATTGTTTTCGGTACGAGAATTCTGTAAACTCATCAACAAATAAAAATACCTTTTTGTTAAATTATATATGTAAATTAAAAGAGTAGGTACTCTTTAAATTAATATTATGTATGAAAAAAAAATTTTTATGATAAAAATGTATTTAAAAACATTCTATGAAGATTTTAGATTGTAATTAAATTCATACTAACATTTTGGAGTTTTTTATAGGTTTGCCTAAACCTATTGGTTACTTTCTCAGAAATCTAGTTAGTTGAAGAAAGTGTTCGGACTAGTTTTGTAAGTAATCATCTTGGCAGTTAATATACCCACCGCATATATTTTTTCATTTACTTGTAGGTACTTATCCTAACTTATTATGTAATATTATTTATTCATGTCTCGTTTTCATCTCTAAAAATAAATTGTATTAAATAAGATACACGTGCATTTATTTTCTAGATTACAGGTAAATTGGCTTTACACATTTTGTCTCTTTTTTGCTTCCGTTACAATGGTCACTCAATGGTGAGTTTTTGACTATCTATCAAAAATTAACCATTGTAACGTTTATAAATTAGTAGACTTGGGCCCCTGCTTCCATGTGTCATCTAATAGTGACATTTTACTGCTTTTGAAGATCGAATGTTTCGTAAGTAACTTATCTACGTCTTTTTACTTATAATATCATTGCTTATAAGTCAATCAGGCACATGCTTTACGTTTCAAAAAATTTCTGGGTGATTTTTTATTTCATTCAATAACAGATTGGGCACGTTTTAAGCAGACATGATCATGATGACATTACTCAAACTCAAACTCGAACTCAAAGCATTTATTTCAATTAAACCATTTACAGGCACTTTTGAATAGTCAAGGAGTCGGTCAGTCAGAAAATATGAAGCTAGTTGCCCATTCCAAAGCGTAGTAGGTACCTATGGAGAAGAACGGGCAAGAAACTCCACGGACACTCTTTTAAATAAAAATTCAAATTGTTACAAAAATTGGTTACATCATTCATGTTGAAATTACTTATACATGTGAGAACAATGTAGAAAGACGTGCATGATAAAAGCGTCCGTACATAAAAATAAAAATAAAAACAATTCAAAAGTAACAAATAAGCCATGGCAGCTAAGAGATGACCAGCCCCAACTGACGGCGCCCGTTCACGAACATGACGCATGGATTAGGTGAGGTGGAGGCTTCGAGATAATCATAAGCCCATAGAAATCCACTGCAGATCTCTCTAATCACACGCCATTCAACTCTGTCCTCGACCACTCCAATCCAACTGCTACCATCCACCCTATGGAGACCGATGTTTCTAGCCTGAGAGCATTACTATTTTCCTTCAGCCCGCTTTTAAGACAACGATGAGAATTTTTAACAAAGCATAAAAGAAAAGACGATGATCAGTTGTTAGAAGCTACACAACAATTTATGTCAAATTGAATTTTTATTTCATATAAACCTACATGGGCACTTATGACAGTTCAGGAGCTTATATAAATCCTCTCTTTACTCTACGCACCTTACCTAACTTACAAATGGTTAAGGTAATGGTCCGACTGACAGGACATGAAGAACTGCCCTTAACAGCGCCTTATCTCCTAGCTTGAGTGTGTTTCAATAGAATATCTGAACACACATTGTCTAAATTTAGGACTATCATTAGGAGAGCGAATCTTAGTACCAATAAGCTTAACGGCGTAGGATAGCCTTTACCAGAATTGGAATTATTCAGCAGCGTCAATATCATCAGGATTGTTCCGGAATATACAGGCTAACTTTGAAAACATGGGACAAAATTTAAGGGGGTGTTCTACTCATCAATATGAACAACTTTTACTATGGGACCAAATAAGAATTCGCAAAAAAAAAATCGACCTTTCTGTATACCTTGATTGGACCATTTTGTATAATACGAAGGTCGATTTTTTTTTTGCGAATTCTTATTTTGTCTCATAGTAAAAGTTGCTCATATTAATGGGTAGAACACCCCCTTACATTTTGTCGCATGTTTTCAAAGTCAGACTGTAGAAATGCGTCGTAGACTACAGCGGCTGCCCGACATCATCTCGGTCATCAGAAGACATTCGCCACACAAACATCGACGCGACGCTCTCCTAGAGTGAATGTCACCAGCCAGTGTCACTCTTATCCGACCTTTTCGGTGATTCCAGTAACTTCGTTACAAAATGAGGTGGCGCCACTTGCAGCTTATTTTGTACATCCATGTGTGAAGTCACTTTTAATTTATACACACGAAAGACCAATATGGTGATTTTTTTTTACATCAACTTATGTTCGCGACATTTGTCGGGACGAATAGTTTGATTATGTTTCAAGGCCGATTTGAATGTTACAAATCTACTCTTCTTAAAGATAAAATGTTAGAATACAACTTTTAGGTAGGTACCTACCTATACCTAGTTTGTAATCTCCAACCATCTTTTTCAAAATAAATAAACAATTGCTTTAAATAATATATATTATATTATGACGATCCAAAAACAATGTCTTCGTTAGAAACAACGTGGTTCTATATAAAAAAAACGGATAATTCTATTAGGTACAGTCACTTCCTTGAAAAAATAGGTAGGTACTCCATTCCCTCAATTGTAACAAGAAAACGTGTTTTTTGCCAACATCTAAAACCCTCAAGAGCTTTGTCGAAACCAATTTTGGAATCGTTCCTAAAAAATAACGAGGTAAAATAGAATTCGGCCATCAGTATCTCTAAAAACGATGTTCTTTTGAGGAACAGAGTCGACCCTACTTTCCTTCATATTTGATGTCAAGTGCTCATTTTGAGGGTTAGAAGAAAAACGACGTAGCCAGCTGCTATTATTACGGTACAAGTTGTAAAACGCAGCCCAGAAAACTACTCTCTAGGTTTGCTAAAAGTAGGTTAAGAGTGTTCTTAATTTCACTCGTTTATTTTATACACTGCTTCAATTTTCGTCACTCCGCGGAATCGACATGAAAGGCGCATTGTGTGGAATTGGTTCTTGCTCGTTAACCATCGTTCAAACTAATAATTCCGAGCAATTCATAGTTATTTAATCGTCTAGACGAATCTATTCCAGTATTAGTCGCGTACGTGTTTGTTAAACTTTGGCAGGCCGAATATAAGTTTGGTAATCATTATCATGATTGATTGATCAAACAGTCTTGGTTAGTGCTCATATTTATGTCTGGTTCCGAGGCCCTTGTAGTATCTGGTTATCAGACATTTGTTTAATGTTTTATTGTTGTGGTTGGTACGGACAGTCTGTAAAGCAGATTTTTGAGCTAGTGAAATATGGCAGAATGTTCGCCATAATTACAAAAAAAAAAAAACTACCACAACCAATTATCGTCAAATCGAACATGAGAATGTTATTATGTTTTTGTTTCTCGTTACACTCACTCTTAGGTACAAAGATACTACAATCTACGAAGACGTGCCCCACTCTTCTTCCTACACACGATTACTGTACCTACTAGGAAGAAGTCTCAAGCCGTCACCAAAAAGGTTGGAACGGTTCTTGCCACTATTCTCGTATATAACTCATGTTTTCAAAAAAGTAATGATACATTTTTTACTCCACCAGTGATTGAGTATTATATTTACCCATCGACGGATCAATTTATTTGTGAAAATTAAAACTCAATTATTAATATTTTAAACCCAATTACGACTTTCAACATTGCAGTTAATTTTGATATTTGCCGAGTTCAGTCATGTTTACTTTGAATTTCAATAAAATAACGACGAAATTATGAAGCATTAATTTTAAATTGAAATTTGAAAGACGTCCAATTGAACTTTAATGTGATTGCAGAAATTGACTGCTTGTCATTTAAATTGCGAGATTTATTGGCGTGAAGTCTGTTGGCAATTTGTGAATGAAAGGAAAATAAGTGGCAATACCTCAAGCAGAGTTTGATTAATTAGAAAGCTGATTGATAACCTGCGTAGAAACTGATTCTATTAAAGCAGTATTGCTGAATTACTGGTAGACGAGACTTTAAATCTTTATATCATAATGAAAATACAATTAAATGCCGCGATAGTGCGTATACACGTGTAAAGCCTCATCCACACTGGCGCGACGCGACTCTAGCAATACAATTTCTAAGAAAACATCACGGTGGAACAATTACCGGTGTCGCATCGCGCCAGTCTGCTCGAGGCTTATACGTACATATAACATATTTTTTTCTAGTTAATTTCCAGTTTTCTTACATAAAGGAAAATCCCTTTAATACTTACGCCACCTGCCTGTCTGCCTGCCTGTACCTGTCTGTTTTAGATTTACTTTTTTAGGTGAATTGAATATTTCGAACTTTGCAACTTAATTTAAATACAATTCCATTTGTTTCGGAGCGATTGCTCAATAATTTTTCAATCTCGTCGTAAGTCTCGCAGTCGATTGCAAAAGATTTTTCGCTACTAAACCTTTTTGTTATGTTTAGTAACGTTTTACGAAAATTCCGTATCACTGGTTCTGAATCATTGTGGTTTAATGGAATTTTATATTTCGTTGTTCTGATTTATTCTTTCCACGTTCGCCAGAGGAAATTACCTTAAATTATTTGAAATCTTTAGAGGGAACGACATTGAGTCATGTTTTTTGATTCGGAAGAAACATCTAAGAGGTATTGGAAACCTCAAAACGGAATTTAAACGTAGGCCGGCTTCCTATACCGTTCAAATCACATATTAAATGCATGGAAATAAAGCGGAAATTAGGACACAGTATGTCGTTGCTCGGACGTGGTTCTATCCCCGCGGTCTCCGTGGTCCGCGCCGTGTCCTCGCCCGATGCCGTTTTTATGTGGCCTGCGCCTTAGACGCGAAAAAAACAAAAGAAGATGCCAGATGGTTGAACCATGTTTTCATCGTGTTTGGAACAATACATATACCTACCTATTCATATTCCTGTCCCATGAGGATGATAAAAAGACACGATTAATTAATTATCTACCTATGCCAATTATCTACCTATGCCAATTTCACTGGCAAATACGGTACAAAGTGAAGCTGAGAAGCGTTTATGAACATAATCCAAAATAAGACTGCAATAGCTACAAATTACAATAAGAAGAAAATTCTGCCAAGTGGAATGCAAAAATTGGTCCAGTAGATTCGGAGCAAATTGGTTGTGACAGGCGGACAGCCAGCCAGACAGACAGACACACGAGTGATCCTATATCCTATCAGGATTCAATTTTTTCCTTTTGAGTTACGGTACCCTAAAAAGAGATATAATAGCAATAATAAAAGCCAAAACGAGCTCTTCTCTTCGTCTTCCTGTCTGTCTGTTCTTCTGTCCTACCTGAGTATTCCTATTCTATAATAATTAGGTATAGTTTCGGATTTATATTTATTTTATTTATTATCAAACTTCTGCAATTCAGAACTCATTATGTATTTTGAGTTATCGATATCATGTTTTTGTTATTTAAATAAAATATTAATCCATACCTATTATTATTAAACAATAGGAATACTCAGGTACGACAGAAAACCGATCTCATTATATAGTTAGGAAACAATGGGATAAAAGTAACGGATTAAAAAAAAAAAAGACCTCTCCTAACAATCCTTTATGACTTTTGTTCCTACCAATACCACTGGAACTGACAATATCATGAATGCTGATTCAACAGAAGTGTGTTCAAGCATAGAATAATGAAAGGTATCGGTTCTGAAAACTAGAGCAACGGTATGATACAATGCATGATGTTATTGTACTGAGCTTTTCTTTGTAAGCATGTTTGTGAGCTCAATTGAATGGGAATGGAAATCAGGAACAATAAACTTTTAATGAGGGTAACTATGAAGAACTACTCGAATGGCAGAATAATTTATATTACTACATTCAAGTACGATGTTAATTTGGTAGTTGGAGTGGCATAGATATACTAATATTACAGCTATCAAATTTATTTTTCTTATTCTTCAATTTCTACGTTAGGCGCAGAAATCAATCAACAAAGATACACGAAATTACAATAGATACAGCGATCATAAACAATTTCGTTGGAAATTCTGCCAATGTATTTTTTGCAGATGAGTAAAAATAAAAGCTGACAATCTTATTGAAGCACTATCTGCGTTATGTATATTGGGTGTCAAAAATATTGATCTCAAAGAAAGGGGTACATATTATTTACCTGACGTTATAAACGGTACACAAATTTGAATACTAACCAACATCTAATTTAGATAACGTGTTACTATTTTTTAACCGACTTCCCAAAAAGGAGGAGGTTATTAAGCCAGCGCTTCACACTATTTCTACAAAGCTTGAAAAGAAATGTCTCGATTTAGAGACACCTCTTTCCAGTCATCTACTTAAAAGTCTTTTCCTGCATTGTAAAACATTTTTACACAAGAACCATGTTTCTTTCTCATTTATTATGCCGAGAGTTTTCAACGACCGCACTTTGCTTGCAAGATGCTTTTATAATCCCAGTAAAATGAGCGGGGAAACAGTCTGAGACGACAAATTTGTCATAGCTTGTTTTAATACCATACGCTTGTACGAAATAGAGTCTGTCATCAAAGCTGGAATAGTTCAAGGAAACGGGAATTAAGTCGGAATAAGACCCGTCAAGGAAAATGTTTGCTTAATTTGTTTGGAACAGACGATGTTCTTGGAATAATGTAAGTTGATGGTTGTGGGTATTTATTTAATGATCGCTAATAGTTATGGGACTATTGTTATCATTACATCCGGTAAACTGTTGCTTGGGTAGTTGTATCAACTTTTTAAGGAACTTTTATCGCACATAAAATTAATTATTCATTCAACCAACTTTTGTGTGGCATAGTCCTTCGTAAGAAATTGCTTATCTATATCGTGCTATTATTTCCGATTGTTTTATTTTGCGTCCGATTTCCCCTGCTTTCATTTTCATAATATTTAAATCATCATTTGAGCACAATAAAACATCTCATCTCATTGCGCTCGTCGCAATCCAAAATATCATTGCCAACTTTAATAAACCTTTATATAAAATTAAAGTTCCAATGTAGGTACTGTCCTTGTACATGTCCCAATTTAGAATATCTAAAAAGTATCAATGTTTCTATTTCGATAATACTACATAAAGGACACATTGCATTGACACTACAGCCACATCGATCTGTGTCAATACCGTGCCATGATTTCACTCTTAAAATAACATTTCCCCCATTCCCTCTTTCCTTGTTTATATTTAATATCTTCCATTCCATCCCAACATAAAAAATATATCAAAGTTGTGCCATATAAAATAAAAGACAGAATGATGTGTGTCACAACCCAATTTTGAGACTTGGTGACTGTGCAAAGAGAGACACACGGCCACAGAATATTAATGATATAAGTTTTTTATAAAGCTCCTAGTCGAAAACTGAAATGGCGGCTGGAATTTCTCTACATAGTAATAGTGTTATGTCATCAACGTATAAAGGCTTTTTCTGGAGAATATGACGAAATAAATTGCGTGGAAGGTTTGCACGGTAATTTTATTGTGTGGGAAATTATAAATATTTATTAAGAGCCCATATTAACTCAGGTCAAATTCACTTTTTATCTCGCTCGCACCGTACTGCTCGTGGACTGAGTGAGAGCGAGGCGGAGTGGGATGCTGGCGGCTGCAACGCGCCAATAGGTTAGGTAATTGCTTTTTACGGCGAAAATAATGGTAATAAAAAAAACATAGTCGCTGCTTTATGGTTAGTTCAGTTATCCTGCAAAGTTGCATGATCAATTTGAAGTATTTTTATAATACCAGCGGTTTATTGTTCGGTATGGAGGGACTTTGGTTTTTTTTTCTATCGAGAAAATTTTATGGAATCGTGTTTTTGTAAATCATAGTACTTAAAATGAATGAACTCAACTTTGACGGATATAACGGAGGATCATGCAAAGCAATTTGAGGTATTATAGACCCTTAATAGGAAAAGGACTTAAAATTATTATGAGGGATGAATATTACATAGAAGAAAAATTAAGACTCGCTCGAAAATATAATCATTTATGTAATGTTTACGACGATATTGATTAGTATAAAACTTGAACCCTTCCATATAGGTATTCGTTTTATCTCTTGTTTTTCTCACCCAAGAACTAAAAGTATCTAAGGAATCTATTAAATTTTTTGACCTCGTCTCTAAAGGAACTATCTGTTTGAAATTCAGTGGACTCTTAAAAGTTCCCGACTATCTTCAGTTTGAATAAGATGTAAGGAATTCTAACGAAGTACTCTAGATTCCACTTATATACCAAAGGATGCCTTCTGGAATATTTTTTGGTAATTATAGTTATTGACCTTCAATTCAAAGTTTTCCCCAAATATTGAGGGACATTGTTGAAGGCCTTAAAGAGCTGCTTGATCTTTTTTTGAAAGGACCAAAGAGTTTTGGGTCTTTCATTCGCATAAAAGAACTTGTCCTAGCGTAAAAAAATGCTCAAAGTTCATCGAAGCAAAAGTTTGCTTTGGACATCTGAATTCGGCATGATTGATAAATAAAAATTAATGTTTTTATGGCTGTACTATAGGTACACCTCTGCCTAACCCTTCGGGGAATACAGGCGTGATGTTATGTTAATAAATAATGTGGCATTAACTCAAAGAAAAATGGAATCTAGTTAGCCAATTATATTCTAGCTTCAAATGTAATAAGAGTAATTGAATTAAAATGAGTGTTGAATGTTTTTTCTTTTTTGTTGTTTATGGGGCTGGAAAAGATCTTTTGAAGTCTTATTTCAAATTAAACATAACTTTTATTTTAGTGAAAGTCTGGTTTCTCTTATTTATTTTCAAACAACTTTCAATTTATTTTTGCTACAGCATATTTTATTAAGAACAGATTCTTTTCTTTCATATTCGAAATAGCCCAAAAACAATTCAGATGCACAAACGTAAACTTTAAGCTTAAAGTATCAGACGAAGTGTCTTTGTCAAGGCGTCTTGCCGTTCCTTGAGAAGTTTACAAGTTGCAACCCGATCCAAAAGGATAAGTTGCAACCGTATGAACAAGTTCAGAGACGGATAATTAAGTCGTAGTTGTCATCCGGACCAAAGATTTAATTAATGATTTAATCTAAGAAGGAATAGTACCTACTTTCAAATATTTTCAAAGTCATATTGGAGTCAGAAAAATACAAGTGTTTTTTTTATTATTGTTGTTTTTTTGGTTCAACTTAAAGCAGGACTTTCCATTTAGAGGTTAACGTCATTCATAATTTAAAAGATAACGACTTGTAGTAATATGCAGATTAAAATTAAATGTTTCCCGTTATTCCACTCTTATTGTTTTTAATTATTATTATTCATTTATTTATTTAAATAAAAATACTCATACACATACATTTAATACATTACACACAACAGATAATACATTAACATAACAATACAATAAAGAACAAAAACCACCGCACTATCATCACTTAAACATTAGTGACCGACAGACGACTGTAGGTGACGTCACTGCAGCGTCTAATTTATGGACAGTCGAATCTGTCCACTATCATCGTCAGCACGTTGTTGAGGCTGCCCCGCACCCTGCGCACCAGAGACGCGCTCCGCTTACGTAACGTCGCATAGAAGCAGTCGATGCTAGCTTCCGCAACATACCCGAGGCACGCCTGTGTCACGGCATCCCCATCAGCGCTCTGAAGGCGTTGTTGTATTGGACGCGGAGGGCTTCATTTGTTTTTTGGGTACGATTCACCCACAAGCTGCACGTTTACAATGAGGTACAATAAGCTCTGTAAAGTATTTGCTTGACCGACTTAAAACAGCGTGCAAACCTGCGGGCCATCATATTAGCCCTAATTGACAACGCCCTCCGCTCCCTCTCGATGTATTTAAAGTGGTCCACTTTTACCTGTGGTACTCCGTACAGTTTGATGGGTGGTACTGTTTCAGGACATTTAGAGCCAGCCTCAAAAACCATGAACATTTTTCATTGACATTTTTCAATTCTTACATCTTAGATATTGACATCTAACGTGTCTTTATTTGCAAAACAGAAATGTATTTTAAGATGTCTTTGTCTATCTTTCCAAGTACACTTTAAATATTTACAGTGAATAATCTAATTTATTTTGATCGACATCATTGAAGCGTTGGGACACAAAGTGTCCTTAAGTGGCGGCACGATCAGATTCTACTTAGCTTCTAAGAATACTAATGTCCCTTGTTTAGTATCCAGTTTTAAAACTGGGATTTATTTCTCTGGAAAATCTTTTAAAGAATAAAGTGGACGAGGTTGAATCACAAGACAAGTAAAGAACATGTTTATAGTTAGACGTTTAAAGCTCACGTATATTTCTGTGCTTTCTCGTTTCAATACGATGGATTCTTTTGTGTCCAAAAATAGATCGTTGCGGGGCGGGGGTTCTTTAACACCTCTTAAGGGTAAAAAGGTTTTTATACGTAAAATATTATATTTAGAAGTCATAAATACTAAGTCTCGTTATTGAACAAGCTAAAATTGTGTAAGTTAGCGGTTAGGTAAGATTAATAAGGGACTACTCACACTTATTCAGCTCAATTCAGCGTTTGCCCATAGAAAACTACGATTTTGTATGAGACGCGTACGCGTCCTTTCAGCTGCGAATAGCTGAAAGGACACGTACGCGTTTCGCGCGTTTTCTATGGGCAAACGCTGAATAGAGCTGAATAAGTGTGAGTAGTCCCTAAATCGTAAAATACCTATCAGAATCAGCCGATAACGTTCCCACTACTGGGACAGAGACCTCCTCTCTGTGAGAGGGAGTGGGGGTCCACCACGCGGGCCCAGTGCGGGTTGGTAGATGTCACATGTCTTAGAATTTTTCGGTTCTAGGACATGCCGGTTTCCTCACGATGTTTTCCTTCACCGTTTTGAGAGCAGTGGTTGTGATATAAATTACACAAAGTAAAGTGCCTGCCTGGGTTTGAACCCACGACCACGACGGAGCCGTTATCACTGGAACACCACTGCTCTCTAAGTACCATAGGTACTTTCTTTATCAATATTACCCATTTTTATTTGTTGTTCAAACATGAAAAAATAGCGTAACTCAATACCAATTAGACTATAAATTATACACGTACAAATAAATATAAGGAAGAAATAACATTACAGGGAAAAATTCATATTATATTAGAGAGTGAAATTAGAAGACTTTCTGTGCAAAGCGGCAGTGTAGGAGGCTGTGTTCGAGGAAACCAAAGAAATGCGTAGAAAATGTAGGAACTAGGAAGGGAATAAGAAAAGTGTGTTATATCTGTCTGTCAATGGACTCCCTTAGGACATTACGTGCTTCAAGATTTTACCGTATTCGTTCCTCATAATATTATTTACTTTCTCATTCCTACTAAAAACTTGGATGTAGTTTTTCAAGTTTGCAAAGTGTGTATTTTTTTTGTAGTACAATAATTTTAAACTTAGGCTCGCTCGCACCATAAATCACACAATGTGTTTAATACTAAACATTATATTATTGAAACATTTTGTATTTAAAAATCATCGGCACGTAGCCGACTCTAAAGTCGTGCGAACTGTCTATCAGGCGCTCTGTCAGTCTGTCCTTGCTTATTGCATCTCCTCATGGGGAGGAGCTGCCAAAACACACTTCCTTGAACTAGAACGAGCTCAAAGACTTATCCTGAAAATAAGCCTAAGCGGCTTTTTCCTAGGACAGATCTCTACCAACAAGCTTAAGTTCGCTACTATACTGAGGCAACATGCCTCCTTGATCTTCAGTAGTTTTAATCCAGTCTTAAAGAGATGGCACTTTCATAAAGTCTGTCAAACTAGACCAGCTAGGACGAGTTCCAGCCAATTCTTCTTCTTTTTCCAAGGGCCACGACTGTATAACATTGCAAATAAGCTGATAACAATTTAACCACTAACGAGAAATAAATGCAGATGTAAGGTCTCAAAATGGCTCCTAACACTAACCCATGGCGATACGGAGAAAAAGTATAACCCACATGCACGACACAGCACACACACACACAAAACACCACAAGTACAACTTCGTATATCACACCCACAAATCCACTACACACGCTTTATACACCCACCAACAAATTCACAAACTTACCGAGACACCGGTTACCACTCTTTTTCTTGCGCTTATTTTTATACTGTTTCGTTAGCTGTAAGCGCTCCCTGCTACTGTTTGTTCTTTTATGTCCTTAGCATAGCTTATAAAATGTCTCCAAGATTAGGAGACCAGGAGATCCGTAGCACAGGTTTTACTTAGTATGGGCTGCTGTCTCCCATCTTAAAACGTATCCGTCAAGCGTGACGTATCGTATTTTGGAAAATGTGTCAGATGTGTCGGCGTGGGGGTCTGCACCCACTGACCGCAAGGAATCGAAGGAGCAAACGAGTTGCATTATGAAATTTAGTACAACATTATTACACTCGTTTGGATGATATAATGGTTACTATGACACTGGTCGTTTTAATGTTGGCAATAAGCTAAGTGTTTCAGAAAATTTTATAGAGGATTTATAGCATGGATGTAAATAATGGTTCCTATGACACTGGTCGTTTTAATGTTGGCAATAAGCTAACTGTTTCAGAAACTTTTATAGAGGATTTATAGCATGGATGTAGATAAAACTTTTTGAAACATTACTGTGAACATTATTATAAGTGGGAGATAATAAATAAATGTATGATTATGATTTTTTTATTTAGTCTCTGTCTTCTTCAAACGACTGACAGAAACAAAACTTATAATAATTAAACTTTTGCTATTATACTGACGAAAACCCTTATCTTTCATAGATGTAAAATAAAAACATTTTCCATTTCAATTCGGTTGTAATACTGTACCCAACTATTATCAGAACTGACGCGAGTATATAATCAAATGTTCGTTGGCTAAATATTTTTCTGGCACGCACCGGCAACCAGCGGTAACTCTAAAAATTTTTCGACAAATATTTTTCCTGGTGCGCTGTTTTATTTTGTCCTGACACTTGTTTTACTGCCGTGCACGAAATTTCACATCAAAAAAGGGAATATCGTTTTTTGTTGTGATTTGGGGCTATGAAGCCTGCGGGCAGTGCAAGTCCGTTGTTTGGCTTCCTGGATTTACTATAGTAAAAATTTTACAGGCGTCACTTGGAGGAAATCCATTATAAAAAGCAATAGACGTAGATATCATATTTAGTAACGTATTCTGCTTAACTATTCTTAAAGAGTCTTAAAAAACCCTGTAAGAAATCGACACGTGTTTCAACTCTCAACGAGGCATCCTCTGGATGACGATCTCGACCTCGTTGAGAGGTGAAACACGATGTTTCGATTTCTTACAGGGTTTTTTAAGACTCTTTAAGAATAGTTAAGCGGAATAGGTTACTAAATATATCTACGTCTATTGGATTTACTCTTACAAAGACTTCATTTGTTTGGTTTTATCTAGATTGAGCTTTTTGAACTGGTCGCGGTATGTCACAATGATAATTTCAGCGACTAGAAATAATCTATTGAATTATTTTGTGGATGCTTTGATTAAGCCCCTTTGGTACTTACTGTTTTTTTGAGTAGTAAATTCTGTTCTGTAGTAAAACAGAATTTAGTGTTAATGTTTGAAATGTTCAAATATGTACGTATTTCAATTGAAACTCTAACTTCATAGCCCATATATTAACAGTGTATGCCATCTATATTCGTATATTTGACTTAAAACAAACTTTGGGACGAATGTTCTAGATTCATGCTCTGCATTATGTCGTAAAACATTTAGGCTGGAAACTGAGCCATTAGTTTCAATATTGTCTGGCTTAATTTAGCGAAATAGCGAGAAGAAAGCCTGAGTATATTTATTCATCTATTTTCTATTATAAAATGAGGTTTGTTGACCTTCAGTTTCATTTTAATTAAAAGAGATATTGACGATGAATTTGAAACTACAGCGTGGAGAATTGACCCCAGAATATTGGTTAAATTAATCTAACAAAACAGAAAGAGGTATGGTAGCTTTCAACAAGTTCAGAAATAAAGATGCCAATTTGCTTTTTTGTGAGAAACACACTTAAATGGAAGCCTACACAGTACCCAGAAAATAAAAGTCGACGGTCAATACCTAGCAAGGAATAAAATGTTTGTACGCTAAAAGAAAATAAGTAATGGAACCTTAATTAAGTTCATTCCGTAAATGTATTGGGGAAGTAGACCCTCGGGGACAGAACGACAGTCTACAAAAAAAAAACCTTGTGAAGATAGAACCGAAATTGTATTACTCATGTTCAATTGAGACTGCAAATATAATTAGATTGGATCGACTTCTTCGTTGCAATACCCATTCGACTTCCTATCTTGTAATTGGTGCACGAAGGTTGAAATTGCAGGATCAATTTTAAAATGCGCTGCAACCACCGTTGAATCTTAATTAGGAAAACTTATAAGATCGAAGTAAGAAGGAATTCGTGAGAAATGCAATTGCATAGCGGTTTTATTCTAAATTATTTGAAATTATAATTGGAAATTGTGCATAGTAATTGAATTGAATTTATGGAGGTACTAATACCTACTTTGCAGTGTTTATTTTCTTTTAAACACGAGTCCTTGGAACTAATCAACCAGAATACACAGAAGTTAATAGTCGAAACAATTGCTTTTATAGCTTGAGTGGTATGCAAAGCAGTACGTATTTAATTCTAATTCAAAACGAGTACTTACTTAAACACAAAATTGTCTCTTGTAGCTGAATGCCGAAATCCTTTATTACACAGTAGGTACCTTTGCTGTTTTCACAGCAAAACATTTTCTAAAATTCTCAACACTCATTTCATCACACTTCTAAAAGTTTTAACATAATTCGCTTGTCACAACTGTTCACTCCATAACTGTGTGCAATAAATTTAAGAAGGTCGTAAGTACCCAGAGTAATTGGAGTGTTTTTTATTAGGGAATTGTCCCTATTTTGTATTACTAAAGGTTAGTTTGAGGACACGTAGTCTAGTTTAATTAGAATGTTTATGTATTAACAATAGGACAGCGGTGCTCCTGTACTTACAATCAATTTTTTAAGGATTTAATGCTTTTAAGAACGATATTGATTTTTCTGACCAACAGTAACATACAAAGGGTCCAGATGCCATATTGTTGGATCAATTCAAAGGCCCTTTCATGTTCGAAAGGCAAAGGAAGTATAGAAAGTATTTTCAATTGAAGAGATCCTTAACATTTATTAATTTGGCAATCATTATTTCTTAGAAAGTACTTGTACATCCACTGGATATTGATTTATTGTGACGAAAATTCCCTTCCCAGGAACGTTATTGTGGTTGGTAAATAAAAATTATAACAGGATATGACTTTCAAATTTCAATTCACCGAAGCCAGAACAATATCTAGCGAGCGAGCGAGTCTTAAAAAAATCCAATATTCAAAATTGTTCATTTCAAAAGACGAGAATCGTATTGCAATGGTAAAGGGCATAATATACTTTTATTTGTTACGGCACTCGTACGATTGTTTCATATTTCTAAGTATGTTGAAATGAAAATGCAATATTATTTGTTTTATATGATAGACGGGTAGACAATTTGTTTCCCCCATTATTAATACAGTTTCGAGTCAGCAAAATTGGACTCGTCACCGGCCGCTTTCACTCCAAGCGAAGCAAAGCCGCGTCCCGCCGATCACGCCTCTACCGCAGTAGAGGTAGCGTCACAAGTGAGCACGTCAACACCTCGCCGTGCTTACTCAGCAGCGGCTGCACAACCTCCCATCCAAAAGGAGCAGCATATAAAGAAAGTTTCTGCAACAAGTGCAAAACCAACCGAGGGAGATCTTAGAGCCGCAATGTACCGGCTCCCAGTGTCTTGTCCCCAGCCCCTAAGAAAGGGCAGCCAGACAAGGAGGGCTTCGTGACGGTAGAATCGAAGCAAAGGAAGCCCACTTTCGGTAATCGATGTGGTACTGCTCTGGCGGGACCAAATATGTTGCTGCGTCCTGCTAAACCGATGACGCAGCTGTAGGTATGTATCCCTGCTGCATTACTTATGATACTGATGTATTCCACGCTGTCTGAAGACATCGTGGAATACCTCCGTAAACGTAATAGACTGCGATAAGAATATTTCCGATTCTTTAAAAGATGATTTAACATTTCATTATTATCAGGGATGTCTGTCGAACAAAACCGCAATAAAACGTAAAAAAAGGCAAAACCGTACGCGTAAGTTACAGACAATTAAAAATCCATTGTGTCTCGTGTGGATCCACGTTCGGCATATCAAAGGTTAAAAAGACGTACCGGTTATTACAAAGAAATTTTGAGGTCCCAGCATTTCTGTTTACTTACTTAACATAGTTTTTGGTTATACCGACTATCGGTTATAATTACCGTAATACGACGGTCCCTTCGAAGTCGTTAGAAATGGTTTTGACTGTACTTACAGACTGCTGAAATATTATTCGTTCGACTCGAAAACATAAATAAAACCCTAGCAGACCATTAACAATGGTGCATATTATTATGACTTAGAACTTAACTGTGCATTTTAAGGCTGTAAAAAATTCTCACTATTTTTTTGCAAACAACTTGACCCTACCGTGGCCCCTACATAAGAAGTTAAGGGGGCACCGAGCTTTTTATACATAAAAACACGATTTTATAACCCTTGTTTGAAGTAGTAAACATTTAAATTAAAATGTAGGAAAATATATTGTTATTTTTTGGCTTATATACTAGACAGTATACAAGATGGAAACACGATTTGATAAGTTTGGCTCGATGGAATAAATTCGCAAAGTTATCTCTTAATGAGTATTTTTTTCCTCTCTATCCCTACTTTTTTATATAAATAAGTAATTTTATATTAGGATACATTGACTAAAATAAAGTTCATAGTAGACTGGAGCGTTTATACGCGATAGTTTTTTATTTAAGAGCAATATGATGAAAATAACAACGAAAAACATTTAAAAAATGCAAAAGTGTGGTTATTTTCTTTACTCTTTACACGTAAAGAAAAAGACAGAGACAAAGGCAAATGCTCGGTGCGCCCTTAAACAAAATGCAAATTCATTATTTGATCATTGTTATCTTTTAGCCTCAGTACCTAGTTTAAAGTCATCGGATATTATCATAAACATGATAATAACTGGTGAATTTTTTATAAACGATGGGCCAAGTTCTCACAATAACTTATTTATTGATATATTTTTTACGGATACTGCAGAATGTGACGTTACAACACAACTGACCTTTGAAAGATCGAAATATTCATTTTAAGTATGAAAAACAATTATAAAAATGTTTTTTCATTGTGTAAACATCAACATATCGACACATTTAGTGTAGTATTTTATTTTGTTTCAATATAATAATATATTAGATATCTAAATAAAAAAATTACATTACATAATCATTAAATTATGATGAGATATTATTAATTTTATGATCCGTATTGAATGACGTAGGTTTGCGTATTTTCTACCTTATTGCGTAAGTATGTGATTTTAGGTTCAACCATTTTTTGTTATTGGTGTAAAAAGTGGCTTTGCAATTACAAAGCCACAAAAAAACACTAGTGTAATATTTATTTTTGTTTATGTGTTAAATTCAGATAGTGTGAAACACACCGTACCAATTTTTTTTATTTTTATTTAAACGAAAAAAACCATATGATTATCGAACTTTGCTCTCCACTACCGTGCATCCGATTCTTGACTGATATTTTATATTCTTAACATACTGTGCGTCGAGTGCTCTGCCAGACAGTTGAGTTTAGTGTGATAAAATGAATAAGTGGACTTTAATATTATTATCGACTGTATTTTTAAGTAATGTGTGTGCCTACAAAATCCTCGTGGCTTTCCCTTTTCCTGGGATAAGTCATTCGATATTGGGAGAAGGATATGTGAGGCATCTGTTGGCTGCCGGTCATGAGGTTTGTTATTTACTTACTTTTATTTATTTATTGCACAGTCACTTACAATTCAAATGAAATAATATCTAAAATTGACATTACAGTCACTATGCAAATAACAGGTACCTATGCATGACATTGAGTTATAAAAAATAAAAATAAATACTTACTTATTGAGTAATTTAGTCCAAAGGTTTTATGTTTTTCTTTCTACAGTATTACTAGATAAGGGTGTTCTAGAATCTATTTATTATTTACATCGTAAATTTTTCTATGTATGTATATTTTATTACTTATCAACCCTTAAAGCTTATTTTTTTACATTCAATATTTTATTCATCTTTATGAGTAGATACAATAACAAAATAAAAAATACTATCCTAACCTAACCTAACCTAACTAAAAATAAAACGTTTATTATGTTAAGAAATTTATACTTATTAAAAAAGAACAATAACATTAACTCACAAAAAAATGTGTAAACAATAAAATCTGTAAATTAATCGTACGCCGCATACAAAGATCAATAGTATTGTATGCTATGCAGTATCTTCAGACATCAATAGAACAATTATGTTGATTAAAATACTATGTTTCGACAACCTTTGGGTGACTTTGACTTAATTGCGACCCGAAAGGAAACAGATTCTTTCATATAAAATTAATCAAATACTACAGTTGTCTAGTTGGTGCAATGTTGAACTTGGTGTAGATGTTGAACTTGGTCCAGTACAGTACTACGCACGGACAGTATTACCAGATTTCTAGAATACCGAACAAGCGTATAATTGGAACCATATCTACCTGTATTCACATACCAAAATAAACCACTAGTCTTCATGAATACCTAACGAAACGACATTTCATTCAAATCGTTCACTATTTAGGTCAGGCTTCAGTCTTACCTGTTTTAAATTTAGTCCGCAGTCAAAACGTAAGTTTGAGCTCATGTGATATTCAGGTTCGGTCAAGCGGTACCACTAACAACTTGGCCCACGTTCATTCATATTTCAGACTGGCTTCTAAGTTCAGACATAAAAGACGTGTTATAGACCATTTGCGGATTTGTCAACTAGGTGTCGAGCGGAAAATTATATTTCAGACCACTCTGCTCAGATCGCAGAAAAATGATACATGATTTATGGTCAATTTTATAACACCAACAAGCACTGTGTTACACGTTTCTTCAGCCATAAAATAAATTCTTATTATTATTCCTTCAAAGTAAATTAGATAACCAAAATTGTCCCAAAAGTTCAAGTTCCTTATTACATATTTTATCCAGCACCACTTTGGCAGCATCCAAAATTCATTCGAAGCTTTCGTAACCTAAATTCGGGGTCCGGGACAACCAAAAGGGCCAAAGCAACTTATAATGACACTGCCCAAAGGCGCAGCTTGGCCCTAACCATCAATTTGTACTACACGGTACAGGGAAATTCTAAAAACGGTAACACAAATGGTAGATGAATAAGAAGTGGCTTGCCCCATGACTCCAGAAATTTCGTATTCGAGAAACGTACGGGGAACTTTTCCATTCTGAGGTATAATTTCACTTGTGAATAATTTCCTATGCGTTCTGCTGAATAACTTGACGAGGTCTCTTGTTATGAAAATGTATAAGTTTGTTCTGGGTATGATACGGTTTGGGTCATAGTAAGTTTTGGGGATGCGGATATCAGTTTTATAGTTTTGAGGTGTTCGTTTATACAGTCTGGTATGAATTTATGGGATAGATAGTTGCTGAAGATAATAATGGAGTCTGAGACTGAGGCTAAATAATGCGCGTAACCCAGCAGCCCTTTCACAATTTACAATGCCCTTTTACAATGGCAATTATGTGAGCTGATAATTAAGATTATACTTTGATAACTTAGATATACACTTAACCCTTTTTCCTATGGGGGGGCAGAAGAGCTTGCTTATTCATGTACGATAGCCATATCCCGTGTCATACATAGCAAACCATTCGCAGCACATGTCATAAAGAAGCCGAACACCTAACATCTGCAGCTTACTTCTGGGGTTGTACAAAATTCATAAATTATGTAAATCACATTGTGTCTTAAAAAAATAATGTTATCTTCACAGCCCACCCTAACTGCAAACTCTTCGTCACCCACGGAGGTCTCCTCTCAACCATAGAAACTTAACACTACGGAGTTACTATTATCGGGATACCATTGTTTGCTGACCATGTTCCTCAACGTTTTGAGAGCTGTCCGCAAAGGTTTTGGTCTGCAAGTAGACCTTGGTTATGATACTCCAGCTAATCTGAAAGCGGCTATTGATCAAATATTGTCAAACCCTAAGTAAGTAGACAAGAGTGTAACTTTTGAGTATTTCATCATCATCATAGTCATCAAAATCAAAATCAAAATCAAAAGTCATTTATTCAAACTAGGCTGAGAATCAGCACTTTTCGAACGTCAAAATTACATAAGACAGTCCCCCAAAAACGCCCGCCCTTCACCACTTCCTAGTGCTTTAGCATCATTATTTTCGGTGCAGTGCAACCTTATTTTTTATAATCATCATGAATTATAATCAGATTATGATGATCAGATGATGGAATTAAAGATAGTGTGATTTTATATTGTGCCTTTTTGACTGACTGACTGAATTATTTTTGCTTTCCAACTTCTCATCACCTCAGCACCTTATTTTTCATACACATTTAATAACATCAGGCAGGCCATATCGAATAATTTAATGTACTTGAAAATTATGCTTTAAAGTAATAACAGCCGCAAGGGTCGATCAGGTTAAGCTACGCTTGCCGGGGTTGGTCCGTGCATGGGTGACGATCTTTACATACCGAGACTCCTCCTTGCCTCGGAAAGGAGCACGTTAAGCCGTTGGTCCCGGCTGTCATTCGTGGATCTTTGACAGTCGGTAGATGCGTAACAAGCCCAAAAGTCTGATAACCAATCTTACCAACGGGGTATCGTAGGTATCAGAAATGGCAGTCGCTCCATGTAAAATATTAGTATTCAGCTGCATCCGTTTAGACTGGAAGCCGATCCCAACATATTTGTGAAAAGGCTAGGCTGGTTGACTTCTAACATTTTGTTATTGTATTTGCAGATACAGCCAGAAGATCAAAGAGCTGTCCTTCATATACCACCATCGTCAAACCAAGCCTGGTGAATCACTCGTTCACTGGATTGAACATGTGATAGAAACCAAAGAAGCTCCTCATCTTCGCTCGCCAGCCCTTCACGTCCCATTGTACCAGAAACTATTCCTAGATCTGTTAGCCTTAATACTCCTTGGAGTAATCGTTGTAGTACGGATGACACAAAAATTGATCGGTTCAACTACCAAAAGTGAAGTAAATAAAAAGAAGCGAAGTTAATGATGAAAGTAGTAGCAAAATTTTGTGAGTTTGAAAGTGATTGTAGTTAAAGTTAATTTAGTTAAAAAGACGATGATAAGCCTCTGTTATTGTTTAAAAAAAATAAACAACACCATGTTTAATTTTATCGGGGCAATCTGTTATTTCAACCTTGGGATCCTAATATCTCATTTAAAACGTTTATACGTATTTTAATAAAGTTGTTGACCTCATCAATGTCCGTATGAGGATGACCACAAAACTTTTCCATGTAACCCTAAAATAACCTGGGGTCGAGCCCACATATAAAATCCATTCGTCCCCAATTTTCGACACGCACCAACCCGCCCGGGTAGAGGGACAGGCTTTATTTAAATCTTTTGTTTGTTTAGGCCTCCCAATGTTTTAATAGTATCGAACATACTCTGTTACGCTCCGTTTAACAGAATTATTATGAAAATTACATATTTCCATCTAATATTTGTAGTATTGAGTGACCCTTAAATTATTTTCTTAATGTTTTATGGGTTTGGAAACAACGAAAGTAGGTATGAAGTTAGGTTCGTAGGTGATTTCTCCCTTCTTGACTGACTGACTGAATTAGTTTTGCTCTCCAGCAAAATTTTATTACCTGACCATCTTCCAGTCGTTGTCTCATGTTACTTGGGGTCGGCGCAACACTTTTTCTTCTTCCATTCTCCTCTGTCAACCTTCACACTATCATTCACTCCTATAAAATTTAGCTGGAGGGTTAAAAATAAATAAAAACATAAAATTTTTACTCATTATCAAGTTTCTAGTGAAAAAATTACTGTCTGCTTTCGGGTAATTGGATTTCCAGCAGCATAATAGCGTCCTTGTACACTTAACAAAAGAATCTCGATATCACATTAACTTATAGAAGAAGAAATGAAGTCTCAGAAATTAGGAATTTCACTATAGGTGTAAGCTACCGAAGGAAACTTGAGTCAACGCAGCAAAACTTTATCGAACTTACCCTAAGTTAGCCCTCTGCACTTAGATGGTTGGAGGGTTAGACGATCAAAAACCCCGACTTATGTTTCACTTGAAAAGGAAAATGCATTTAAAATAACAAGAATCAGATATCAGGTAAAATAACGATTCATTTTATATAAATTATTACATAATAAATAGCCTAGTACTGCTATCAGTTTTATTAAACCTCATCATTAAATTATGTGGAGCAATTAAATTTAAATATTTTTTACTGTATATTTTATAAACCGCTATGGGTATTGCTTTAATGTTTCAATTGCGTCAATCAACATACAATTTTAGAATTTGATAGTGTTCAATTTTCTTGAATTCCTCCGACCGGTGTCCGGGAAGCCCCAGACACAATTCCCGTCTGGTCGGAGGATTCTCCCTTTCTAAAAGAGGATGAGGAACTATTCTTATTTCAGCCTATTTCTCCCTCTACAATGACTTGATCATCCTCCCTACAAATTGTCGGTAAAAACTATCCACTACCTCTTGTTTTCAGGAAGCTATTGTAACTGGTTAATATTTGACATCCCTACGTAAATGCATAGAGATGTCGCAGATGGATTGTCAAATCTGCTGTTTTACAAAATCGCTAGTTATTTTACAAAATAGCTCCGTTATGTAAAACTGCTGAACGACGCAACGTTTAGCGATTTTCCATAAATGATACGCAACATTGCATAAATGTTTTGCATTCATCAATGCAGCGGGTTAACGATTAGGGGTTATGTAAAACAGCATGAAATGGAACGTCAGATTGTCGAGGCAAATAACTCCGCCAACAGGGTTAACCAATATGTACTGGGAGCTCAATAGTTGAAGGCATAAACGAAACATCCAACAATCTCCATGCACGAAATCAAAACAAAAGGGAAAACACGCACACTAACTAAATAGACCTGAAACACTGAAATTAAAAACAAACACTGAAAAAATGTTTAGAGCCTAAAGAATGTTAAATAATTAAATACGCCCACTATAATGTGTTTAGTGAAATAACATTCAAACGGGACGGACAAACAAACCGACGACGACGTAACGGTAGATAATATATAAAAAAGCAAATTAATGTAAACAGTGACTTATGTTTCAAGTAATACCACAGAGTAGGTTCTAGCAGTTGGACAATCTAGTTTTAATTTTGAGTTTCGTTGTTTAAGTTTTCAGTTTTAGCTCCACATCCGTTTACATATTCCCATACCCACCGGTAGATGACCTGACTATGGTCTACAAAAGCCTACCACCTGTTGTATCCTTAAATTGTGTAATGCATTACAGAATTAAGAAGTCTAACTTAGGCTTTTCCCAACTATGTTGAAGTCGCCATCCAGTCGCCATCCAGCTGCTGGACACCCGACGACATGGAGCGTCTGCCTATCTGATCTGAACCACCCAGAGATTACCTATTTAAGGCGATATCCCTGAGCAAGTTTCGTGCCGGGTGGGCACGAAACCAGCGACATAGGTTTGAAATTCGAAAATGGAATTTCCTTCGAGTGTGGAGCGAAGTAAATACTTTTTTGAGAGTTCAGGGGTTTGTCTTGTTTGGACATAATTTATGCAAATCGCTAGTAAATTAATTTACCAGATTTCCAACATTATCCGCATGAAATATATCATGATGTGTGTGTATGTTATCAAACGAACCATGAAAGAACAAAAAGGGAACTGATATTCAAACGGGGGTTAAATTCCTTTCGGAAGCTTCATACCATACCGATACTGCAAATTAGGGGTTCGTTTTAACAAAGATCTTGGTATTCCTTTGTACTTCTGTAGTAAAATTTATATTTTATCCGTTTTAACCTTTGGAATGGAACGTGAATCTACGCGAGACACAATAGATTTTTAATTGTGTCTGTAATTACGGCATACGAAAGGTTAAAGAATTCCAAGTATCGATGAAAAAGGTAACAGGAATAATTAAAAGCCCACTTAGTTCCCGCCAAAAAATAGGACAGAGAAGTTACCGTTTCTAGTGTAAAAGAAACATGACACATTTAAATTCTTTCGCCACTAGTAATAATTATACTACTTGAGTCATCGAGTACTTACTCCAAAATCGTATACTTTTACAGTTCGATTCAAACTTAATGGCGGCTCGGAAGTTAGTAAGTTTGAATCGAACTGTAATAATGTTACATATCATAATACTTATTATTATCTAGGTCCAGTAGATGCGACAATTCTGACCAGCGTTATTATTTTACGAAACGAAGATGATTTGCTCGTGGGACATAATATACATTTTCTCAAACAACGCGCGGAAATTCAAACTAAGTTTGTTAATTCATTCCAGAATCAATGACAAACAACAATAATTTTTTACGCGCCAAAATGTTCATTTCTTTCTTTTTACTTTATACCGCTCTATTTGCAAGCCAGATCGACATTTAAATAAAATCTTTGATAAGTGACCTCCTTATTTGCCATGTTTTGAAGTCAAAAAAGTTCGTTCCATTTTAAATTACACGATAAATATGAGTTTTTTCATAGTCATTCTTTCGGCCGCTGAACACGACAGGTATGGATTTTCATACTAACATTGCCGGCCGCCGCTCAACATGTATTTGACCAGTTCAGTATTTTCGATTTATATCGAAGAAGGTTATCAAAATAATGCTCGAATTTCCAAGCATGTTTGAGAAAAGTAAATAACGTCGCAGCGCAGGAACAATGTAGATAGCAGTTTTTACTAAATCTGTGATACGATTGCGCCAGTTCCTGTTTACGCGACTCGGATATAAGCAGACGTTACTTTGAATTTGCATTACACAGAGATTGTGGCGCACTTGAATACGATTGTTCAAGCTTCCTTCGTTGAGAATTCTAGTGCATTATATAAGTATTTTATGGCGTCGGAGATATTGAAATGTTACATGAATTTTCAGGTGGATTGTGTTTTGGCTTTATAGAAATAGTGGAAGTTGTATTCATATGATGTGTGCGTTTGGTTTTTTGTTTTTTGTCACCTACTACGGTTTCTAAAATAACCTTTTTGGAATTTGATTAACAAAACAATAATATGAACATGCATGTAATTTTCCCAAGAATAGTACATTTCTGTCGAGGCCAGCAACTCAAGCATTGATGAACGATCGTGAAAATGTGGGCCAAGGCGTAGCCGAGGCACACATACGTGATTCCATCAATGCCTGGTTGCGGCCAAGGCTTGAATAGGACTTTTCTCAAATAATGCGCGGAAATTCAAACAAAGTAAATTAATTATAAATTTCAGAATCAATGACGGACAGCGATAATATAAATAAAATCTTTGATAAGTTACCTCCTTGGTTGTCATGTGTTGAAGTAAAAAGTTAGTTCCATATTTAAATAACACGACAGATATGAGTTTTTATAGTAATTTATTTGGCCGCTACACAGGACAGATATGGATTTTCATAGTAACATTTCTGGCCGCATCGTCATTTGTTTTTGTTCAGTACAGCAATTTAGATTTATCTCGAAGAAGGTTGTCAATATAATGCTCGAATTTCCAAGCATGTTTGAGAAAAAGTATTTAAAGTCAAACTCAACTACTGCTTGAGCTAAAAGTTTATAATAAACTCTATCAATTTTCTACTATAGTTGAAACGTCGACTTGGTAAGACTGGTTGTCAGACTTTTAGTATTCTGAAAACCCGTAGGTAGCGACTCACAAAGATCCACGAATGACAGCCGGGACCAACAGCTTAGCGGCGGCGTATGTAAAGATGGTCACCCATCAACGGACTGACCGTATCGATCCACCTGTACGGCTGATTTTGCTTAGCCACGAGCCCACCCAAGAAGACAATATTACAAAACCAAAATTAATGGAGATGCCATGCAATCAATCTATTCATCGTAATTTACGTTCAAAACTCAATAATTTTGTGAATCATCAATCAAAATCATTGTTGGTATAATCAAATCTGCTATCTAATTATGTAACTCATTTTCGTAAACGATTAAGACTAATCTGTTTCATTTTGACAGTTCAACAACATTCATTACGTTATTTCCGTTGTCGAGCAGATTTTTTTTTCAAACTTAGGAATCAATGGATTAGCAATCTGTTTCAAAACGATTCAGATTGTACGTATATACATGAAAATACACAGAGCATTCATTTATCTCCTATTAGCTGAAGTACGGTTCCATGCATTGCTTCGAATATATTGTTGCTTTATTTCTGCACTTGAATTGCTTTCTCGCTTACCCCACATCACTTGGTTTTAAGTTCTATTTTCTACTTTTATTTACTCCTGCTACGCTTTCCTAAAAGTATATATACGTATAGGGCAAAAGTACATACATGTATATCGCATTTTTTTATGTATTTAGTTACACATTGATTTTGAAGAAAATTAAATCATGTAGTGCAGATTATTGATTAATCAGAATAATTTCTAATTTAGTAGGTAGGTATGTTACAATGACAATGCCTTTCATTTTGACATTTCAACAACATTAATTGCGTTATTACGTTGATTGTGATTTTTTCAAACAAATGATTGTGAGTGAGTCACCCAATTAGGATGCAGGTAATGGATGTTCACTCAAATATCATTGGTAGAAAATGTACGAACGAATGCCCTAAATTTATGTGCCGTAAATTCAGGAAATGTACAGAACTACTTACAGAAATAACGGTTACATTTCATTGTCTTGTGACACTATTGATATTATATTTATTGTGGTATTCGTCTTTACAGAAGCATATCTTTTGGACTAGTTACCTATTAAATATACGACACTCGCATTACTCACATTTTATACACTATTAACCTCTAATAATACTAATATTTATCTTTATCTATATTTTACTAAGTCTTTAACCTCTCCGTGCTCTTTTCAAGTATCTTTTTATAAAATAATGTGACTTAAATTTAGCCACCCGGCTAAACGTAACGTTACGGTATAGTCTGGGTTTTGCTGTTTCAAATAAACCAAATAAACTAATAATAAAGAAGTATTTTCCTTTTCATGAGACTACCAGACTGTTACGATAAAAATTACTACGTATTTCTAAACTAACATTTTTAAAGGCGATAACTCCCGTAATTAAAAACTTTCAATTTTTTTTCGCAATCTCGTCAGCGACAATAAATTAGTGGTATTTTTAACCCCCGACAGAAAAAGAGGGGTGTTATATGTTTAACGTGTGTATATGTATATCTGTCTGTTCCCTCGTAGCTCCCAAACGGCTGAACCGATTTTGATTATATTTTTTTTGTTTGAAAAGTGTCTTGATCGAGAGTGTTCTTAGCTACAATTCAAAAAAATTGGTTCGTCGTTTTGAAGATTACCAGCCCTTTTCTAGTTGATGATTGAATGTGCGCATCTTCCACAGGTCTGATCGATTCGAAATTTAGTATTCTGTTATTTCAATGATATTAGAAGAACATAGTAACCTTGAACCTGTTGACAGATTAGAATACGAAAGTTCTTAAAAATAGGAGAATTGTTCCACATTTATTACGTAACCTTATTATCCTTAGCAATTTGTAAGAATCAATTCAGGGCAATCGGCTGTTAGTGCCTGTACTCGTTTCGGGCAGTATTGTGACCCTTTCCCTTCAGAACCGGGGTCCTGGAATCATAAATCACAGAGTTTATTGACGTCGGGATCCATCTAGATAATTGTAGTCCGTCCCATATTATATTGGGTCCTCACTACTGGGGAATGTAACTATTAACCTCGTCATTTTATCTACTGGGTATATTGGTATGTATATGTACCTGATATGTTTTTTTAAGTGTTTTTAAATAGACAGGGTTTTAAGTAAGTTGTTCGACAAATGATTTGCGGCAATCGAATTAGTTTCAATTTTGTCAAAAACTTTTATTTGTCGTGTCGCAATTTTAGAAGCCATGTCGTTACATAATTGATGAAATAACTTATAAACTTCGCCTCAACTTAATTTATTAGGGCAAATATTTTTCTTAAACGAATTTTTATATTTCTATTTGGGACTTAACAAAAATATTACACATTTATAAGTACCTAATCTTGTTCTCAAACTCATTTAATACAAGACTCCGACTGGCAATTCGGCATTAAAATTCAATTTTACAAATAAGGGGATTTGATTAACCGTAAAACATGTTTATCAAGATATACAGCTTTGAGTCGGTGATTCAATTTAAAATGCCTAATAAAAAGCTTAAGATCAACTGATTATCCCAAAATTAACAAGCCGGAGTCATTATCATTCTCTTGTCATAATATATATCGTATATACTGTTTCTATTATTATATTCAATATCCATTCGCGTATCACCACATATCCCTCTATTTCCTTTTACCATTCTCATCTCAGCTGCATGCAATTGGATTTCATTCATCCCTCTTGTGGCCCAATATTATGATCCATACAAGACAGCAGGTCTAACCATTGTTTTATAAATCTTCCCTCCTTTAAGTTTGGCCTGCCGCCATTTCATCCATCCAGTATCCGATCAATCGCAGAACATAATAATATTCGGTTTTGGTTTTGCTGTTTTTCAAGCCAACACTCTCCAGCTTCTGTTGCCATTTCTCCAATCTTGTCTGGATCTCAGGTCCATCTTCATCGACAAGAACTATGTCGTCGGCAAACAGCATGCACCAGGGTGACTCCCCCGGAATCTATTACTTTAATATAATCCATAATTAGGTACATTGTATTTCCGAAACCCACATAACTCACACTTTTTTTCTATAGCACTTTTTCGGCAGATCTACATTCGTTCATTTTAATTTTTGTTTTTTTTATATTGGCAGCTGCTTTGCCCAAGTCGAAATGTTCTTAGGAATTTGGAAAAATAAATTAAACCGATTTCTAAAAGCTAAACGTTTTTTTTTTACTTAGATTTTTAATTATCATCTCTCTTTATCTCTTATGTTATGAGATATCCGAATATCAAAAAATATTTGGAGCAGGTTTTAAAGGGGAGGCATGAAAATTGATTGGCTGTTACCATCTATTACTTACAAAATTCAACAGGATAAAAAAAAACGGGTAGGTACGTAACTCTTAAAGGTAAAACAATTCTAGTTTTGGCTTTGCAAGTCGTACCTTCTTAGGTAATAATTTTCCTTGATACTTGTAAATTTATGAACACTTGGATATGAAACAACAGTGCCAGAAACAAAACTTTATTTAACCGAAGCATAAATCACAATCACAAGAGGACAAACAATATTGGACGATTGGACATCGCCTAGTGGTGATAATCCGGCTCACAAGCTTTCCAGCTTAGCCCTGTCGAATCCGACTGTACATCTCGAAAATAATTGGGAAATAAGGCGAAAAAATTGAACGGCTAAATTGGAAAATACGGAAACACTCCGTTTGCCAATAGCTATTGGAAAAAATGGAAATATCTACTGTATGGAATTTATGGGTATGTAAGACCATTTTGATGCCAATATTATAAACCACTTGTATTTAAATAACCTAGTCGTACCTTAGTAGGTAGGTAAAACATTTTTTTTTTGTTATAACTTTTTT
Source organism: Eupsilia transversa (assembly GCA_914767815.1). Lineage (NCBI taxonomy): Eukaryota > Metazoa > Arthropoda > Insecta > Lepidoptera > Noctuidae > Eupsilia > Eupsilia transversa. The sequence goes on along the minus strand of OU611893.1, from coordinate 3,811,505 downwards.
GACTAAGTTTAAATTCTGCGACAAAGATTTAATAACCCTTAAGAGGGTGCATCCTAAAAGTTGGCAACGTCGTAAATAGCTGTCAAATATTTACCTGTTTCGATTAATTTGGAAATAATACTGTATGGAAATAAGAAATGTGGCTAACCAATTGACTAGAATATTAATAATGAATTGCAATTATAACATTGAATTTGATGTTGTACCCGTTTTAGGTTAAAAAAAGGCATTTGGAAAGTTACCAAATACTTTTTTTACATCTAAAACTAACTATTCGGTGTTACGATATTAATTATTGCATTTCATAATCAATATTCTAGTTCGCTAGTTAGCCACATTTTTTCTTTCCATACAGAAATATTATCAAATTAATCAAAACAGCGAAATATTTGACATCTATTTGCGACGTTGCCAACTTTCAGAATAAACCCTCTTAAATAAGAAAGGAGTTTCTTCTCACGTAAACATTACCAAGGTGTAACAAAAACCCAAGCAAATACTATCCAACATGGTATGCATCCATAGCTACATACATTGTAAGCGGGTGAACTGTCTCCCACAGCTTGTATTTGTATAGCTCTGTGCCAATCTGAGGTACAACTAGGTCCAATTTGCTTTGTACATATACAAACATCAGGCTTTCATCAGGACTGAATCTAGGTATGCTTATAGTGTTAGGAGAGATATTCAAGAATTTACCTTATGGTATGTATAAATACTGTCCCGAGTGTTTCCAGGTCAAGTGAGTGGTTTCAGCAACTTTATTATAGAACCTTTGGAAAAAAAGTATTTTTGGTTGGAAGCCGTTTTGGTGTTCTGTCGGAAGCTACAACTTAGCGATTGCTCTGAAAGTTTATAGTGAGTATTTTTTTGTTGCACATATTAGTAAAATCTATTAAATTTGAAAGAAAACTGCGATCGGTGGCGGTGTAAAGGTGAGATTAAAAAAAAACTTTTTTGGATTATTTTCATAAAACGGAATTGCAAGATCTCTCTGTTGTGGATTTAACCAGACAATTTATTTTAGTCCATTTGCACTCAGATTGAACCTCCAAAAAAAATGATTAAGCTAAGCTTGGTAGGTACTCCAAATAAAACTAGTCAAAAAAAGCTGTCAAATGTAGTTAAAACGACGGGCAATGAAGTGTTAGTGGTGGCTAAGGTACAACCGACGCCGCGGCGACGGCGACCTAAACGAATCAATTTGGTTTCATCGTTTGCACGTCCCAATTATTCATAACTATTCATGCCGAGGCGAGTAAAGTGGGCACTTTGCCTCGTTTCGTCCTTCCCCGCTCCGGTCTAGACGGAATTTAGAATACTCGCAACAGCTTTAGGTATTTGAATAATGTCGCTTCAAGTATTATTATTTTTTTCTCAGAAAATGTAAGCCAGAAATCTTCTTACGTCACTGTGAATCATAGTCAACTGGTAAAATACTGAAGCGATAGTAATAACAGATAGTTGTTCAATTCAATTATATCAACATTTGTAAGAAACTTAAAAAAAAATATTGGCTAAATTGTGTTGGTTGATTGGCAACTAAAGCAGCTTCAATTTTCTTGATAAATCATACTTCAATCACCCGTTTTTCTCATCAAAATTTATTAATACGAAATCAACTATGTACCTAAGTTTCTCATCATAATTTTATTTATTAACGTTTCATCGTAACTTGAGTGCTAAAATAATTTAATTTTACCGAGCAGGTATGTACTACTGATTATTTAATAAATAAAGTCGTTACTTATTATAGAGGATTAACCTTTCGTATAATTACAGACACATTTAAAAGTCCATTGTGTCTCGTGTGGATAGGTACGAAAGTTAACTTTCGGTTGGTTTAGTCAAGCCAATTTGCTTACAAAATATTATTCGGATGGCATCAAGACAGTAGTTTACCACGAATATAGAATTTACTTGTTAGTGCTGTTTTTGTACCAATTAATACATATCAACACCCAACAATTAATTAGTAATAGTAAGGCATAACTTTAGTCTGAAATGTAACATAATTATATTTTAGCAGCAACAATATTGACAAATTCGAAAGATAAATTCCAATTGAATTCGTCTTCCTGCCTTTCAGATAAATTCATTAAGAATGTCAAAGCCTTTGGTGCCGGTATCTAAGACTTCACTGAAGAAACAATTAAAGGAAGCAATGTTTGAAGTGAAGAACTCGTTTCGACGACCGTTCAGTTCTTTGATTATGTTTATCAATTTCACCGATTTGTTTTTGTTGGAAATACGTTTAAAAATACTTTTCCGTCTTTCCAAATATAAATTCGTCTAAAGTATTATTTTTAATGTTTTTTTAGGGTTCCGCACCTCAAAAAGAAAAAACGGAACCCCTTTAGGATCACTTCGTGGTCCGTCTGTCTGGCTGTTAGTCTGTCAACACTTTTTTCTCAGGAACGCGTGGATGTATCAAGTTGAACGGTCCCTTGGAGCTCTAAAAATCAACTTCTAAGTCAACGCAATAAAAAAATACGGCCATTTATGCGACATTATTTTGATACTCGCAAATAAATCAAAACCTACAGGTTACTAGTGTATCCTTAGGGAATACTTTCTGTGACGTAGAATCATGAAGATAGGCAATTAGCAAAATCTCACAGCACAAAAGCACCTTTTCCGTAAAGGAAAAAGTCCGAAAATCGTTAATTTGTAGTTTTATCACATTTTTTTTTTTGCGATTACAAAGTACCGTGACGTATATCGATGTATGGGAGAACATGTTTTTCAACTACAATGTTAAGTCTGTTTTTGGGATAAATCCATCCCAACTACGGAGCCCTTCATTGTACGTGGTCCGACACGTACTTGGCCAGTTTTTTATGTTTTGACAGATTGTTTAAGGCTTTAGTATCGAATATCAACAATAGTAGGGGCTTACCAATACAATAGCTAGCTATGATTCAGCATAATTTGGCGCGATAATTGATGACTGCACAGACAAATTAAGCGCTAACACATCGTTCAACAATAATAGATATTTACTGAATACTACAGTAATTTCACAGTTATCAGACAGTTTTATCGAGATAGTTTAGGCTCATTGCAAACATACTTTTTTATTAATTAAGTGAGATCTTGAGGCTAGAAACAGTACCATACGCTACGTCATACCTATCGCTCGACTCTGATTGGTGTTCATTTCAAATACTGTTCCCACTCCTTAAATGTTCTAATGCCTCATTTACATTCAGCCCCTGCCACTGCCCTTCGTGCTGCCGACGATAATTCCCTAAATACAGCTGCAGCAGGATCGAGAGGAGTGTGTGTTTACATACTGCCCTACGCTTCGCTTTCAAGTTTCGGCAATGGCAGACGTCGAAATAATTACAGCGGCTGCGCTGTGTCTTTTTGCGATACATAATTATGTTCGATATTTATAAATACTGAGCGACGGAGCAGAATGTAAACACGCACTGCCGCTCGCGCTGCCAGTCCTTTGACTTCCGCACAAAAAACCGCCATTTTAGGGAGCGCTGGGCAGCACGAGTGGCAATGGCAGTGGCATGAGAAGTATCGTGTTTACACACTCGTCCTGCCCACTTACCTGCCCACTTCCCTGCTCACTTCAGCTGAATGTAAATGAGACATAAGATCAAGATGGCGAAAACATAATTTGCTCGTTAAAAACTAAAGCATTGTTTTTATTGGAAATCCTTAACACAATCTAAGTTTTCACCAAACCTCACCGCTGCTGCTACGGCTATTTTATGAAATAAAAAAAAAACATTATCATTGCTGTACAAGCATTTACAGTTTCAAGTTTGGCATAAGGTCTTTATTGATGGCAAAAATATTGATGGCATTATCCTGTATTTGCAAATAAACGCATTGAATATTTGCTTCAGTGAAGCGGATCCTGCTGATAAATAAAACGCTATTTTAAAGGAGATTATTGTTGTGACCGTGAAAATGGATTTAGAAATAAATCAGATTAGATTGGAACTTTCCATTTCCTTCAAGGACAAAACATTAGCATAGATTTAAACTTTCTTCGCAGCATTTAAAATGGTCTACGAATTTACGTCATCGGAATAATAATGGCGACCATCTCATTAGTATGTTGTGGCGACCTTGTGGTATACTGCGGACAAGGACGGCAGCTATTTACTCGCTTGGGGATTTTTTCAGGAGTAGTAAGTGGATATGAGATTAGTCTGGAGTGTTTACACAGTTATTTTCTTTTGGAGGATGTACAGAGACTCATCACAAAGCCGTCATCTACGCATTCTGTTCCTCCAACTAAATAACTATCATTGTACAAAAATTATTGCTGGGAAATGACTTCTATTTTTTGGAGTGAAAAATTGTGCGCAATGTAACGCACATTGTGCTTATGGATGCATGCAACAGAACCGGGGTCGTCGGGCTATTGAAGTTAAGAAAGAAGTTAAAACTTTTACAATAATCAAGCCATTTTCTAATTCTTCATTATGTCAGTCTTTAGCACAATACAATAGCTATAAACACATCATCGTACACCGAAATTCTTTTCATTCTATGTGAAAACTGGACCAAGTATTCTGTATCATGCAAATTCAACTTCCGAACATGGTCCATAATTTAAAATATATCGTTCCAGTGCATCGCAACGGCTTTGAGCCATAAATACTCTATCGGCGTCAACGCCGGAACACTGGCGTCGAATTCAGCGATTTCCGTATAAAATTGCATGTTTTTCTGTTTGCTCTACTGGATTTGTGTGTGTAGCAATTGCGTCGAATTTAATTCTGTTTTTGTTAGTGATGAAGTTGTTTCGCCTAAATCGCAAATTGATAGGAAGGCTTTTTTTTGGTTTCGAGTAGGATTTATGACACTAGAAATTCCTAAATACATACTTTTGATATCACTGGACGTAGAAAACAGGATTAGTGATTACAGAGGTTTTCAGTATTGCAATAATAAGCATAAAACTGTAGAAACCTACAAAATCATCGTAGTTGCGAGATTTGGTTCAATAGACAGACTTCCCTGCACTGTCAAGACACAACTCGGCTTCTTCAAGTTTGCGCTCACTAACTTTCTCGGTTTGCTCGACGCACATAGATATAGTCTGATACCGTTCTTCAATTAGGTACTAACCCAACTATCTCATAGAACGATCAAACAGAAAGTTACACCGACACTGACAAGACGAACGATATAAAAAGGGGTGTCCTAAAACAAAGAAATGGTTCCATCGCACTGCTATAAAATCAAACGATTGTACGAAACGATGTTCTTTTGGTCACAAAGTACCCGTTTTTATTGTACGCACTTTCAATTTATCTCTATGCTGTTGTAAAACTGAACGGAGATGTCGGTTCATAGGAGTTATTTTAAAAAATGTGAACCGAGGAAAGAGCGACACTATTTAACCTTGGCGTGGGTAGAAACTATCTCTGTTAGAAAATATTTATTTTGAGCACCATGCCTTTGCCTATTACAATTATTATGGTTCTGGTTATGGGGCATATTACGATGGTAAAGTATACTCATAAGTGTATTTGACGGTACTCACAGGCATCATTGCAGCTGATAATATTTTTATAGAAAAATATTTCATGCTGGTAAATAAAATCAGAAACGCCTATCAGAGAAACATCACAGAAAGACTTGACTGGCGGTAAATTGAACTGATTTGCAAAAAATCTTTTTACATTTGAAAAGTAATTTTCTCGCAAATCTTGCTCAAGAATCTCCCTAATGGAATATTATTGTTGGAGGTGTAAAAAATCATATTGCATTTTTTTTGTGACTTCGACAATACATCAACTTGTTTCTATTTCAAGTTTTTGACAATCTTGATTTGTGTTTTGCAAGTACCTATCCAACTTGGAATATTCAAAAACTTTGTCTTTGTCTTGAATTTTTTACGATTTGAAATTGAGAAACTTATTTGGGATGCCCGTCTAGCGATGAAATATACACCGGGCGCTAAAATGAAATGAGTAAAAAGGACACTTGCAAAGTAGTTCCTGGTATAAAATGAGCTATTTCATTTCTTTTCAGTTTCTATAAAAGCGACATTCTTTGGTGAAGATGGATTTTTATGATTGCAACACGGGCGTGTGGCTATTTACGTAAGAATTTCTTTCAAAAGTACCTACTAGTCATGAATGGATTTCTGGTGCTAAGAACACATTAGATTCCGGATGACAATGACGTAGAGGAGTACTTCGACGCCTTTTGATTTTTGTATAAATTAAATTAAATAGAATAAATATAATTACTAATCTAAAAAATATGTTAACAGTTAATCTTGATTGAGATTGTGAGTAGATTGTGATTGATGAGATTGATAACTGGTGTACTGAAAGATTCGACCATATTTTACACACCACAATCATCTATTTCCAAAGGTAAGTTGTTAGAAGCATAGAAGTTATCCAAACACGTGGAAAACGGGATTCTACCTGACTTAGAAAATATATCAGGAATATTTCCTAAGTTACATTTCAACGACACCCACGGGAGGCAACTGGTTAATATTTTTGTAGCCAAGAACACAGCAGAGGTGATACTTATGTAAGTGTCTGAAATTGTTTTTCGGCTTATATACACCACCAGGGAAATAAAGGCTACATGACATAATTATGCTCGACAATTTTTCTACATTCTTTACAAGAGGCGTAAAATAAAAATACATTTAATACCAGCCCTTATACTTTTGGGGACTTGGCAGCGGTGCTTGGCAAGCAAGTAGCAATAAACCGGTCGGAAACAAACCGCATAATGTGGGGTACATTAATTTTGCTGCTATTTTGCCCCAGCTTGACGCAGGCGACGGAGGCTCTGCAAATGAGATGCAAATTAATCGGACTGCGCTCGCGTTCTTAGTCATGTCATTTTCTGCACTGATGTAGTCTTAGTTTTGTAAATTGCTGTTGGATCTTGTTAAGTGGTTGTTCTCGAACTTAGTAATTTAATAAGTTGAATGCCCTGCAAGGAGTTGGAAGATAACTTTAATGGAAGTGGAATGACAGAAGAATTCGTAAGAGATAAACTTTTGCACAAGAAGATTTAAATAGTTAATACTAATTGGCAGCTACAATGTTTTATAGACGAAATGACGATTCTTTTAAGCGTCGATGCGTTTGAAAATAGTGTTTTTTTTTTTTTTATTGCTGAATGGGCCTGCTCTTGAACTCTGGTTAAATGTAAAATCATATAATGTTATAAAAGAAGCGTGATCAAACGAAATCTTGAACAGCTGTCAGAAATTATTCTAAGCACAGTAAATTAGTCTCAAGAAGTTAGGAGGTTCACGCCTAAAACCGAACAGTTCGGGCAACTTTTCATAAATAAGACGAAAGACGAAGTTACTCAAGGTGAGATCGTGACGGGAATAGACTGCTATGCCGCATTACGCTGGGAATAAGGGATATTTGAACGGCCTTAAATTTTTGGAGAAATTGTACATAGTATTCATTTTAATATTTTATTACAGCTGAACGAAATTAAATTGTGGCAAATTTTATAGGAGTACCTACAGATTAAAAAAAAATGATGATCAAAATTAATATCTTCTTTTTCAAAATGAAACCTTTATCACAAAGTCTTATAGTCACGTATAACTTAACATCGAATCATTTTTTAACTGAAAACTTTGCAATAATCTTTTTTCATGACAGATGGAAGCTATTCAGACTGATTTTCTTTATCATTTCACACAACAAACCATCTGATAATCACCATTTACATTATCATTTTCGTTCACATGAACAACATTCCTATCTTTAATACATTATTATTTTCATCCACGTCAACAAAATTCCCATCTTCAATACCTACAGCTGCAGTTTCAACATGTGCAGCATTAATTAGAAACATTATACAATTCGTATTCACACAACGTTTTCGCCACATGTACACGATACGGGAAAAACTATTTTCTCTACTAATTGCTTTTACGCTGACTACAGTCTGGACACTACTCACGAGGAATACCAATCAAACGAAGATAGTTAGTAAGTATTGATTGGATAAAGTTTGGATAATTATTTATTCACTTCATACGTCTTGTTTTCTTATTCTGAGAGTTTCGGAAGTCTTCCTAATCTCTACGGGGAAAGAAAGTACTATATATATTGAAGAAGTCACATTTTTACTTGCCCGGATTTGATCACGACCTCTTGCATGAGATGCGAGATTTTAGCCACTGGGCTATCACAAAAATCTACTTTCAGAGTTTATCTTGGACATTACTAACATCGGTGAAGGGCAAATATCGTGACAAAACCTGGACTTATAGTTAATATAAGTCTAAAATCGCCAACCCGTCTTGAGCAAGTGTGGTGATTAATGGCCGTGCCTTCTCTGCATGAGAAGAGGCCTTTGCCCTGCACTGGGTCTCTCATTTTTTTTTCATTCTGCCTAGCCTTTTCCCAATCATGTTGGGGTCGGCTTCCAGTCTAACCGGATGAAGCTGATTACCCAGTATTTTACATAGACTGCCGATCCGACCCCACAACCCAGTAACTGGGTAATACGATACCCCTTGGTAAGACTGCCTTTCGGCTTCTGACGACTCGTAACGACTGTCAAAGATCCACGAAAACGAGGAGTCTGTAAAGATGGTGACCCATCCACGGACCAACCCCTGGGAAGCGCAGCTTAACCTGATGGATCGACCCGTGCGGTGCTGCACTGGGACACTAATAGGCTGGTATTATGGGGAAAACACAGGTTCTGCAAAACACAGCATCTCATGATCATTTTCGTAGCTTTTTCTTACCTCTTTGCTTCTTTGTTTAGAACCAGATTACCCGCGAAATTAGAATTCATAATCTGTATGGCACCTCTTGAGGTCATCCGCTATCTGAATATCAAAAAATATTTGGCCTGTGTCTTAAGCCCAGGCGTGAAAATTGATTCACTGTTACATAGTATACTAGACTAGCTTTGAATGGACCTATTTAGCGCACATAGACCGCACCTATTAGGTACGTAACTACACATGTTTTTATTTCATATTAGACTTTAGTGCTATGTTCCTATACTTTGCAAAATATACGTTCATCTTTCTTATAAACTCGTATCCACACAAACTTTGACTTGAGTAGGTAACTCAAAATCTTTTACGTCTAAAGTCCACTATGGGAGTTACAGGAGGAAGAATAACCATAAACAGCTGTGCCGGTAACGATAAATTTTGTCCACTTTGGTTGAATTTTTAATGTGGAAAGTACTCAATGTCGTAGAATATTCATCTTTCTACTCCCGCTTTGTTTTTGTTTTCCTTGACTTCTACCTAATCCTGTAAATAATTAATTACCTTAAAGTTAATGGACTTTTGATGTAATCATTTTAATTATTTTTACAGATTCTAATATTTATAACATAACATCACGGCTATATTTCTCGAAGGTTTGGGCAGAGATGTACCTATATAGTACACTAACCTATAGTACCTACCCTTTTGCCAGTTGACATAAACATTAAAAAAATGTAATTCTGGTAAATAACTAAAGGCTTTTAGAAAGCTTCATTAGAAATTCAAGATGTTTGGGTTTGACGAAATTCTTCACAAATAAGAACTTATCCCTAAGCTACAGGTTTGTAAGTATCTTTTAATTATAAATCAGACTAAAGAAAAGATAATTTAGGTTGCCTGAAATGTTTTTTTGTGCTCCTAAGTTTTAATGCCCTCCAGCAGTTCGGTGATAGCGAAAATGGATAAATATCAGGTCTTTCTTTTAAGTTTTAGTTCTTGCACGAACAGCATCCGCCATTACGTAGTTGATTTTAGCTGTTCTAGTTCTCTCAGGCTCTATTTTGAACGTTTTTGCCCTTCACCCTCTTACACGTGTGTTTTTTGTGAATGTAGGCTTATTATTTCAACAAGCCTACGTTGAAATAAATAAAAAACCCAAATACAAAAACACATTTATATTGATTATAATACGGTACTTGTCATTCTCTTTTCAGTTATGTGTTTTTGCGGTTGGGTTTTTTTGTTGTTTAAATAACTTGCTTTTTAGTTTACTTAATATAATATACATAATTATCTGGGTGTACTATAGGTACACCTCTGCACAACCCTTAGGGGAAACAAGGCGTGATATATCTATATGTGATGTTATATTTGAAATTGACTCATTACTGACTTTTATTTGATACTTATATTGTTGTAAATTTTTTTTTAAAAACTTCCTCACCCATTTTTTTATAAGTATTTGTAGATGCTATTTATAAATATTATGATTTTCTTTAAGTAACTTTCACAAATTAAGCAAATCTAACGACACCTCATATTTATGTTAAAATCCATCAAAGCGTTTACGTTACAGAGCGTGCCAAAGAAATAGACTGCATACATACATACATACTCTCGAAAAACATTACCCTCCTTCTGGGGCAGTCGGGTAAATACATACATTTATTCTTTATTCAGTTCGAAAATTCCGAATTCAAATCATTTATAGCAGTTTCTACCTTTATCCGGGAGGCAACAACTGAAACCTTTTTACAAGAGAATATAATCAATACAATCTATGTTTTGCTTTCATTTCACGATAATAATAATGAAACAGGTAACAAGAAATAAAATACTGCGAAGCGTAGACCTGCCCACATTATCTAAAAATATCTAAAGTAAATATTTCGTTGAGGTAGGTAGGTTTTTTTTGCATTTTGTGCTGGCTAATTCGAGCAAACATTCCACCGCTTACAAAAAATTGATAGTTTATAGTATTATCAAGTTTGCTGACTTAAGGCTCGTTCACACCGGCGCGACATGTCGCGCGACGCGACACCGGCAATTGTTCAATCGTGAAGTTTTATTAGAAATTGTATTGTTAAAGTCGCGTCGCGCGACAAGTCGCTCCGATGTGAACGGGCCTTTATTTTCTAAGAAGATTTTATAACTGATATCACTGTAAGACGGCTCGATCGAGGTTAAACTACGACACCATAGCCGGTCGATTGATGGGTAACCATTTTACATATCTACCGAGACCCCTCCGTGCTTGGGAAAGCACGTTAAGCCGGATCTTTGACAGTCGTTACGGGTATCCTGAACCCCGAAATTCTGACAATCAGTTTTACCAAGGGGTATCGTGTTATCTACCTATATTACCCGGTACCAGGGTTGTGAATAGGCAGTCGCTCCATGTAAAATACTGGATAGCTGCATCCGGTAAGACTGGAAGCCGACCCCAACATAGTTGGGGCTAGATGGTGAAGATTATCACTGTGAAACATATTACTGACGAATAACAATTTGAACATAATTATTAAAATACAAAGTTTTTTTATCTTACCCAAACATCTGTTGTCTATTAACCGTTCGTGTACCGTAATTACACAATGGATTTTTAATTGTTAAAATCCATTGTGTCTCATGTGGATCCACGTTCATACCAAAGCTTAAACAACTTCCACCATTTTGTTACAGCCCATCCGTGTCCAGGCAATAAACCTTTTTTAGCTCTGAGCAACACCTATCAAAAACTTAATCAAACAAACCAACTCAATCCATATAATTTCATGAATATTTTTGCTATAATAACGGCAGACTGTTGACAAGGGATTAATTTTTCATACTTCATTATAGCGTTCGACAAAATAAACAAAAGACTTAATTTCGCGAAAGACAATTTCAGCAAGCCAATGTTTTTTCACAGAATTTTCGGCAGCGAGTTTCGATCTTGATTTAATAGTAATCACCTTTGTGTAACATCGATGGATGAGTAACGAATTAATGATCGAATAATATAGTAGCTCGCCATAATGAGGATGTATCGGTATTCAACGTCTATTAACGTCTAGTAACTGACATATAATAATACTAGCTTTCGCCCGTGACTTCGTTCGCGTTTAGTCCACCACAACCGTTTTTCTATTAAAATAAATTAGCATTCTTTCTTATTTTTTTTCTTTTGCTCGCCGCCCCCGGGACGTAATGATATATATCCTCAAGAATTGGGCAATCAAATGCAAAATGCTTACTGTAATTGTAACTGGGACTTTTACATAGTTTCAGTTATAAGCGCGTCTAAACAAAAAAAACTTAAAAAAAAATAAACAACGGGTTTCCAAAAAAAAAACAGTAGTCTTTGGTTTAGAACTTTCGTTTTTTGCCACCGACTTCCGAAATTATAGTAATTTTTCACTGTGTATTGTTTTTTTTTACTACACCTCCTCCAAATTCGAGTGGTATTCGAATTTGGAGTAGGTGCCACAACGAAAAAGTACCTGGTATGTAAATAACAGTGGCCGAAATTTATTATAACATCCACATAATACTAAGTGCGAAAATAACGTAATATTGAAGTTTACATAAAAACTACCCAAGCAAAAAGTCAATACAAATATGAGACCAAGCGCAATTAGGTTCCTTTACAAAATGAAAAAATAAGTTTCAAAATTGGTCCAGAAAAAAAGAATCCAGACGAACATAGAACCTCCTCCTTTTTGAAAGTCGGTTAAGAAACAAACAAACAAACTCTACAGCTTTGTTACATTTAGTAACGTCATGTAACTGACTTTAATAATATATACCTGTTATATCAGTGGTTGGCGTAATAGACTCATATTCCAATCGTTTTCAATCAAGACCATCAATCCGCTTTCAAATTATTATTAATAGATACGTTATTATCATACTTTATGTGCGGACATTTTATTTATTTATTTATTTATTAAAACTTTATGCACAAGTAAAAAAAATACTGTACAAAGGCGGACTTAATGCCTGAGGCATTTTCTACCAGTCAACCTTAGGGTGATGCAGAGACAAAACATGGCAGGTGCAACATAAGGGATAGCTAACTTGAAAAAGAATAAATACATACATACATATAAACACAATAAACTTTGTCAGGAGAAATAACGATAGGTAGAGGAGAAAACAAATCCAGCAAATCAGCGCTGCAATGATTCTGCCAACTTCTTACGAATGTGTTCACGATTTTCATGTATTCATTTGATTTTCAACAGTTTGTGTTCCATTACTACTGTACTGTATCAATGTCAAGCTATAAATAAGTACCCAATGTGTTATAATGTATGTTTTAAGGCTACACATTGATACAATATCATGGAAAAAAAATTGTAGACAGCTAAATAGGTATATTTTCGATGTATACATCTTTTTGAGGCTAACTGTTGTCTATATCATGGGATATACCTAAGTGTAATCTAGGAAATGTAGCTAGAGGAGCTCGTGGCTAAGTAATAACAGCAGCACGGGTCTATCGATCAGGTTAAGCTGCACTTGCCGGAGTTGGTCCGTGGATGGGTGACCATCTTTACATACCGAGACTCCTCCGTGCTTCGGAAAGCACGTTAAGCCGTTGGTCCCGGTTGTTATTCGTGGATCTTTGACAGTCGTTACGAGTCGTCAGAAGCCCGAAAGTCTGACAACCAGTCTTACCAAGGGCTATCAAATTACACAGTAACTGGGTTGTGGAGGTCAGATAGGCAGTCGCGCCATGTAAAATACTGGTATTCAGCTGCATCCGGTTAGACTAGAAGCCGACCCCAACATGATTGGGAAAAGGCTGGGCAGAATGAATGAATCTAGGAAATGTAGCTGATGTCAAATATTAACTTTAGCATATTTGGAGGCTCAATATTATACCAGGTTTGGCCAACAAACAAATAGTGCAGGGCCTGAATTTGGCCATAATGCATCATCATTTTCAACAAAATAATACAAGCGCCCAGTTAGTGACTTAATTATAAACTCAATTATCAATGCCAGCATTTCTATGTTTATTTCCTGCTTCCTTCATTACGGGTAATCTTATTTCGCTGTGGCCCTACCGATCTTCCCACATGTCGGGTTTATTTACTCTTTCGGATTTAATAAAGAAATCTGATCCTACCTTCTTCCATTAGTTCAGTAAAATTGTTAAGGGATTCGGATTTCTAGGTGGTTTATTAAATTAAATGACATGTCTACATTTACCATCTTACTAATACATACACGCGGAGTAAAGGTAATCACAAGCAGTAGTTACCATGAATTTTTCAAGAATATAATAGAACATTAATACTATGTACGCATTTTGACGTTTTCGGGTAACCACTGAAAATCAGCGCTGTGAGTAGGGGACATGGATCAAGGACATCCAGGTCCCCCAATTTTGCCCTACTGCTGTGCTGTGGGTCATAGCATTATGCTGAGTGGAAGCCTTCTTGCCAGAGTAAAGGCTCACAATCTGTTAACGATCTGTTTTATAACAATAAATAAAATTTTACATTATTTATTCTCAACCCTTTTTTAAGCTTCTTAAATCTTTCGAGAAGATAAGCTTATTTTATTTACTCAAGATAACATTGTTAATTAAATGGAATTTACTGATGTTCTTCTGTTTTTGTTTTATTTTTATGTTCTTTTGTTTTCTATCAATGTTTAAATAAACGTCGTTGTTTAGATGGGATCCTTTTTAAATAAGACAGTAAGTAGGTACCTAGAAAAATAGTACGTAAATAATATAATTGGCACGATTTTGTATTGTTAACACAGATGTCGGAAATGAGGCTTAAGGGCCGACGTCAAATAGCTTAGCAAGATCCGCCGTTATATCGAAACTACTGCAGCATTAATTTTGAAATAAATATATGTTAAAGTTGAGGATTAATTTTAGCGACCATGTTAGCCGAAAACACGATTTGATAAAATTTTCTCGATAGAAAAAAAAACCAAAGTTACCTCCAAACAGAACAATAAACCGCTGCTATTCCAAAAATACTTCAAATTAGATCATGAAACTTTGCATACTAACTAACTATAAAGCAGCGACTATGTTTTTTATTTTTTTGAAATTAACATTATTTTCGCCGTAAAAAGCAATTACCTAAACTATTTCCGTATTGTAGCCGCCTCCGTCGCACTCGCACTCAGACCGCGAGTAGTATGGTGCGAGCGAGATAAAACCTGAGGTAGTGTGGGCTCTTAATATAAGTGAGTGACTAACCTGGTTTCAGAGTTTTAAAGCGGGTCACGGGCCTCTGACTTGGCTTCACATGCCGTCGAGAAATATCTCTCAGGCATAGCCGGTTTCCTCACGATGTTTTCCTTCATCTTTAATTGAAGCAAGTGATAATTATACAATACGCACATGAATTCTAAAAGTCAGAGGTGCGTTTATTTTAAATTAAATAGTCATATTAAAATTAATCGTCGTCATCAACCTCCTGCCCGCTTCGATGGTAAATGTAAATATTATGTTACATGAGTTAAATTTTCCGAAATTATTTGAGATACTTACCTGTATTGTTAAAATTATAAAAATATATAATAAATCACATAAGATAACGAGATTGCAGACAAATTTACGAATTCCAAAAATGAAGCGGGCAGGAGGTTGATGACGACGATTAATTTTAATATGATTATTTAATTTAAAATAAACGCACTTATTTTAAATTAAATAGTCATATTAAAATTAATCGCCGTCATCAACCTCCTGTCCGCTTCGATGGTAAATGTAAATATTATGTTACATGAGTTAAATTTTCCGAAATTATTTGAGATACTTACCTGTATTGTTAAAATTATAAAAATATATAATAAATCACATAAGATAACGAGATTGCAGACAAATTTACGAATTCCAAAAATGAATCTGACGGAAGTTGATAACTCTCTCACAAGCACATTGTACGCAAACTCATCGAAGTTTACATGAACGCACTCGTGGTCGCAAATAAAATTGCAATCAGTAACTGGTTGTACAATATTTTTCGCCTGAAAAATATTTGACATGCGGGAAAATTGAGCATCGAGCTCTGGAGATCAACTTCAGTTGCACCTCATTCCTTTTGCCATAGATAAAGACAATTGACAGAATAACCTATTCGTCTAATAAACTTCTGTTGACTTAGTAGCGCCCTCCTCCATGTTCGATACGTCAGCGGTGCGGGATGCTCGGTATACTCGGTACCGAAAGCTTACCGAGCGCCTTATATTATAATATATAATATTATAAATATGAAAGCGAGTTTTTATGTCAGTTTGTTTGTGACGCTTTCACGCTAAAACGGCTGAAAGGATTTGGATGAAAATTGGCACATGGGTAGACTACGAACTACCGAAAACGTACCGTCAGGTCTGTAAATGAAAGCAGTGCGGTATCGTTTCGGTAACGAGCATACCGCACTGCTGCTTACCGATCAATGGAGAAACAAAAGCAGTGCGGTATCGTTTCGGTTCGGAGCATACCGCACTGCTGCTTACCGATCAATGAAGAAACAAAAGCAGTGCGGTATCGTTTCGGTATTATACCGAAACTATACCGCACTGCATTTGCTTTTTTAGCAATGAGGAAACGGCCTTAGTCCCAAGAATCGGACTAGTGTTGAGAACTGAATAAAGTTTTAGATTTTATCTCATAGAGATCCAAATGCTTAATATAGTGCATAAACTGCGATAGTCAGGCTGTTATATAAATACTACAAACTTGTGAGAGTCATTACGGTTGATCAGAAGAAGTAAACACCCGATCTAACATCACGAGTCAAATAAGGTAATTTGGCTTAGAATTATTCCTGTCACTGTCGCACAGCTGTCCAACTACAAGT
This sequence comes from Eupsilia transversa, assembly GCA_914767815.1. Taxonomy (NCBI): domain Eukaryota; kingdom Metazoa; phylum Arthropoda; class Insecta; order Lepidoptera; family Noctuidae; genus Eupsilia; species Eupsilia transversa. The sequence goes on along the minus strand of OU611893.1, from coordinate 3,794,975 downwards.
GCAAGATACAGACGGGAACAAATCTTTAAGCCAAAGCACGTGCTAAGTAACGTTTATCAATGTGGCCTGAGGGTTCAGAACTGGGTAATATTTTTAAAAATCAGCATTGCTAGTATGAACAGAGCTGCCATCTCCCTTCCACAAACCAATTACGGCAGCATCTCGTTAGGCTAGATCTGACACCTCTATAGTTGGGGAAAAACGGTCAGAAAAGTGCCATACCACTTGAAACACAATGGCAATTTAACCTGAATGCGAAGAGTTGCTTAATTGCTAGGCGTACTATGTCCTTCTAGCTCAATTAGGGATTTTAAATTGGGTACAGTTTTCATTGTAGACAATAACATCATTTGTTGTGGAAAACAATCTGGACTGATGATAAACAAATTCACTAATGATTGTGGCTACTCTTATTGCAGAAATTTCTTGAACGATGCAAAAAATAGGAAACTATTTTTCTTAATTTCACTAAAGCCATAATTTTTCCCGAATTTCACCAATGAAACTGAACGTGATCAAAGCATCTAAATCGCGTTCAAGAGCTGTCAGTGCCATCATTGATAAGGAAATATTGACACTGACAGCTCCTAAACGCAGTTCAGATGTGCGTTCAGTTTGATTGGTGAAATTCGCCCTTAGAGTCAGATAAGCTATTGACTATTTGGTGATAATATTTAAAAACGTGTGTGTAATTACGAAGATTCATATTCTCAATCCCAAGGTTTAAAAACTTAAAACACATATGAAACACACTAACAGTAGCAATGGCTTTAATTTGGCCAGTTCAACAACATTCATTGTAAAATCATAGGTAATACTTATGTGAGACACCTGTGTGCACTTGAGTGAGATACCTGAGGTTTATTCCCAGTTCAGAAATAATTCAATTAGTATACAGGATCAAATTAAATTAACTAGAAAAACTCCGCAGACGTTGTGTGTATCGATTATATAAACACGATAAAAGAAAAAAGTGAAAGAATTGTTTTTTTTTCTGGGGTCAACGACCGAAGTAGTGTGGTTACTTGAAGTATGAGTTGAGAAAAAGTGTATTATTTTTGTTTTATCGTGTTTTAACTAATACCCATTACGTCTGAAGTTTAAAAAGAAAACTAAATACCAAGTAACTACATTACACACTTAGGCTGCTTGTGCACTACATGGAATTTTCCGTTCCAGTGCTTCGATTTTCAAGCAAATGCCACGTGATCATCCGGCAAATGTCGGAAGATTGCACCTCTGGACAGTAAAATTGTGTGTAGTGCAAAAGCGGCCTAACGGTCGTTGACCTAAAAAAAAAACATAACATTCTTTTTTTTAACTTGTTAACATATCGATACCTATCACGTTTGCGGTGTTTCACTAGCTAATTTGAGCCCGTATACCTCTCTCCGAAAAATAATAGCATCGGCTGTACTATAATGGTTTTCAGGTCAACCATTGACGATACTAAAATTTTCCTACGTCCGGCACACCCGGCCTAAATAAACCCCGATACCACCGTATAATATTTTACCTCAACTTGAACTACGAGTATACGAGTAATTTTTATACGTGCCGATATGATTCGAGCAGAAAAAAGGCCAACTTTAGGGTTAAGTAGGTATGTCGATTTCCCTAGATTCTTGCTGTGTCTAACTTATTTTATTCAAGTCTGAATTATCCCCAAGAGTCGAGGCCTCGTGTTGCCACACTCCTTGTGGGCTTAGAATTGTATAAGTATACAAAAGTAGCACTACCTTTATCTTACTTTTTCTTTTTCAAAAGGGTACCTAAAGGCTCGGATTATTCAAATACCTTAAGCAGTTTTAAGATAACTTACACAAGTTTTTGCCATTTAAGGAATGGTTTACACAAGACAACCTAGATTGAACCTCTTTTTAAAATTAAGGGCCCTTTCATAAAATCTTTAACCGAAAATGGGGTTAGAATCTTAAGCAAGTACTGTGTAGCAAAATTTCAAGTCTGTAGTAACAGATAAGTGAATAACATAATCTTCCGCATCAAGGCGATGTCGCAGCCACAATGCAACCCACAACGTTGCGTCGACGCGATGACACTGGTCTGCAAATACTAGCCACAACGTAACCACATCGCAACTACTAGCGACAGCAAAACTACATCGAACATTTTTAGTTACCACAACGCAGCTGCAAGAAGCTGCAGTGACACTATATTCACACGCAATTATCCACCCACATTTTGTCGCTGCGATGTGGTGTGGTTGGGGTACGTGTGTCGGTCCCTTAAAAGGCATGTATTAAATCGAACCTCAAGTAATAAAATCAAAATCAAAAGTGATTTATTCAAATTAGGCTGACAGTCAGCGCTTTTTGAACGTCAAAATTACATAAGACAGTCCCCCAAAACGCCCACCACACTTAGTGCTTTAGCTGGGAATACCCATTTTGTTGTCCTAAAAATATTATTGAACACTCTAATATAATGATTGTGCCTCTTTTTGTGAACTCATTAATTATTTCCAGTTTTGGGATCCAAAAATATGTAATAGTCAAGCTACTGCGACCTATTTGGATGTAGCGCACGCCGGCCGGTGTCGCGGCACCGGTTCATCATTAGGAGGTTGATAAGTTTTTAAAGGATCGGTTAAATATTTCCCGACTTAAAATCAAATACTACTTTCAGTCAAATTTTTGATATACCTACCTAATTATACAACTAATTAATACTTAACAATTACATAACTTGGGGAAGGGCGGAGCATCCTTATACAAGCAAACTATTTGCTTAAAAGGATTCTCCCCATTTTAACTAGAATAAGTTATTTACGTTGATGTTGATGATGTTGTTGACGTTCCCCGTTGTAGTTAAAAAAAATCCCCAAAAATATTTACAACCGGTAGTAATTATAAAGTAAAAGATAAATTCGAAAGGGGAAACCAAAGCAAAGTATCATTTGTTTAGAATTTTCAAAGTTACGCTTTTAGAAACTCGAAATTCTTACCAGATCCAATATTGCAAAACAATTCTTCCCTTTATCTTTCCCTGTTAACTTATATTTGATTTCGATAGGATTCTTTGTAAATAATTTTCCGTACAATCCAACAATAGCAGGAGAAAATATTTTAACTTGGAGAAAACATAAGAAGACAATCTTACCTTATTACCAACTTTAGGCCATAACAAGAGTTTTTACTGACATTTTTATCCACGAAAATATGATCAAGGAAATGTATTCGTCTGAAAATATCGCATAAGAATTTCCCAAATAATATAAGCAGCCAATATTTTTGCACGATACGTTCAAGTGCAGAGCAAATAAAAATACCAATATGTCCCTTAGCAAAAACATCTTCGTTCCGTAAAATAATAATGCTGGTCAGAATTGTCGCATCTACTTGACCTAGATAATAAGAATTATTAAATAAAAACCGGCCAAGTGCGTGTCAGACCACGCACAATGAAGGGTTCCGTAACTGGGATGAATTAATCCCAAGAACAAACTTAACATTGTATTTGAAAAACATGTTCTCCAAAAATGGTTTGAACAAACTCACAATATTTTTGCACGACCTTTCCAAAGATACCACATACCATGGTATAGACGAAAAAAAAAACCCACTTTACGTGTAGGGGAGGTACTATTTTTTTTTTTCATAATATTTTTATTTTAGTACTTTGTTATTGGCAATTAATGTGTATCCTCATGCCAAATTGCAGCTTTCTAGTACTAACAGTCGCTGAGCTAAGCCGCGGACAGACAGACAGACAGACTGACATGACGAAACTATACCTAAGGGTTCCTTGTTGACTACGGAACCCTAAAAATGTTACATTATTGTGTTAGTATACGATTTTGGAGTAAGAACTCAATCACTATTATGATTATTAGGTACTAGTGGCGAAAGAATTTAAATGTGTTTCTATTTCACTAGAAACAGTAAATTCTCAGTCCTATTGTTTGGCGAGAACTAAGTGGGCTTTTAATTCGCCTGTTCCCATTTTTCATTCATTCCTTTAAACCAACAAAATACCAATACAAATTACAATAAAAAATATCAATTTTACTACAGAAGTGCAAAGGAATACCATACGATCTTTGTTAAAACGAACCCCTAATTTGCAGTATCGGTATGGTATGAAGCTTCCGAAAGGAATTTAACCCCCGTTTGAATATCAGTTCCCTTTTTGTTCCGTCATGGTTCGTTTGTGAGTTCCGGAAAAAGGGAGACGTAAAATTCATTGTTCGCAATATCAGTCATGCTCTCACTATGAAATGCTTAAGGTGTCTACAGAATTGCTCGATTATTGACGCTCGACACGTGTCATCAAATAAAATCGAAAAAATGTGTAAGCAACAGCAAATGGACATCGAATTTTATATTTTTATTATATTTACTTTATATTAAGCTGGTAGATCTTATTGATACTCAAAATAAGGCATAACTAGGGAAAATAACATCGTCAAAAATTGAGCAAATCTGTAGTATAAAAGCAAGGGTAGACACAAAAATGTACACTCCCATTTGTTAAATATGAATCTCCAAATAAAATGAATGGTGTGGCTATTGAATGGTTAAAAACAAATATTGCTTGATTGATCATCACAGAATAAAATTGACAAAAAGAGCCATTTTCAGTCAGTATTTTTACCATGAACTTGACTTCCAAAAAATGTACCCAATTTATACATTCGAGTATTAACCTTTGTGAGCCGTCTCGGAACGGGCGTACTCTTTATCCAATTACGAATTACATGGTGAAAAGAAAAAGGGAGGAAATTGTACGAGTATCTCTAAATTCAACAACGTCTTAGACTTGAATTTTAATATGGAATGTGTTCTTCATTCTAGCATTAAAATCGTGGGTTTTTATACCACACTTAATGAGCAAATGGTTTCTTGCAAATGAAATTATCTACATTACAAAACTAGACTTTATAGCTGTATTTTAAATAAATATTAAAAAGCGAGGAAGCACAGTACTATAAATACACCGATAAATTATGGTGTACACAAACTCTGCGAAAAGCCATTACAAAAGACCGCGCCAAAAAAAATTTTTCGCTGTGGCAAAAATTACGTCGCCCACAATTCATGATGACCACTGAAACATGCGTTACCCCACTTTCATCAACGATATTTTATTCATCACAAAATAAATTTATTACCTGTTACAACATGATATATTTAATGCGGACAATGTTTGGGATGGGGTAAATTAATTTACTAGCAATGTGATTTGTCTTAATTGACTATTAAAGCATCATGTCGCTTCTTCTTCGTAATCGTGACTCCGTTTCAAATGTCAACGTCTCCGTGTTAGCGGTCTTTCTCCATCTGTTACGATCAGTGGCCTGGTGGAGTGCGACGCTGATAGGTATTTCTAGTTTTTCGGATATTCGACCACCGTTTTGGGTATCATTCCATGTTGTGGGTAGATACCTCTGCGAGCAATGTAGTTGAAGTAACTCACGACACTGTGCAGGCAGGTCGGAGACAGTAATTGTGCTTTCTTTAGTTTGAATTCTTTAAGAATCGAGGCATCTGTGCGGTTGCCTGTCCATGGTATCCTTAATAGGCGGTGCCAGCACCACATTTCGAAGGCAAAGCATTACGTATGTTGACATAACAGGGAGGAAGTACTGCTTCTGTTGATGACTACACAGAATAAATCATACCGAAATAAGAAAACGAATTCAATATTTATTCATATTTACAGATCACCGCGGAAGAAAAATCCAGTCTAATCCCAGACTATTTCCATAAGATCTCATACGCAGTACAAATAAGAAAGCAAATATATTCGTCGCATAAAGCTAACATCATATGCAATTCAAGGCATAAAGTTTTCAATATCGTGGATATCGTATCGCGAGGTGCAACCGGTACAGTTTGCATAAATATGAAATTTTCCACTGATATCCGATTCAATTCCCCCATTGGTGTCTCCGATGTCGGCATTTTTCATATTGTGCCGCATTTGATTTCGTTTCTTGAAAATGGGCAAGAGTTTTGGCATGTTTCCTAACGCTTGGTTTCTCTAAACTTAAAGTGCCTAGTGTCCTAGTTTGAGAATTGCTATGCAAGATGCTTGTCATACAATTATCGGGTATTTTTACTCGACTGCGGTAAAGGTCAAAAAGGAGGGTTATGTTTTTGTTAACACATTAAAACGCAAAATCGAAATATCATCAAAATAAAAATAAAATACTCTTTCCTGATTTAATATCAGAAGAAAACCGCACATAAGTAGGTATTGGATACAATTTATTTATTTTTTCATTCAACAATGTTTTATGCTCTAAAATGCATTTCTAGGGCGAGGCAATTGAGGAGGCCATTTGCCTCCCTAGAAATGATATAATTAAGCCATTGGAAAATAGATTAATAAACAAACATAAACCATGCAGTTTAATACAAAAATAGAAAACAACAAACAACATTCGCAGCATCTGTCAGATCGAGTGGAAATTGTATCAAAGTGCAGGTGTGCACTTTAATGGCTCCTCGCTCATAGCTGCCTGTGCTACAATAACTCGCTTCCCATAGTCTTGCCTAACAGCTTGCAAGCACTAAGTAGGTTGACTGAGTAAAGATTTTCCCGACTGTTTATTTTGTAACCTTTTCTGTGGCATCTGTATTTACTTACCTATGTGTGTGTGTGTAGCACAGTCAGAGTAATACAGTTTTATCAGTTTGATTACATAAGAAAAATTTGAATCATAAACTAAATGTATTTTGATTGCTTAGAACCCAGCAACAGATGTAAAGCTATCATTTATGTATATAACATAAATTACAGAGTGCGAAACAGCATTTTGTTACATTGATGCACAAAAACTCCTTCCATTTTCACATAAATTATGTTCAAACAAGACAAACCCCAGTTCCAACGAGAACTTTCAAAAAAGTATTTACTTCGCTCCACACTCGAAGGAAACTCCATATTCGAATTTCAAACCTATGGCCCTGCGTTCCTCGCCGCTGGTTTCGTTCCCGCCCGGCATGAAACCAGCGGCGAGGAGCGATGGCCGAGCGGGGTGGCGGCGACAGTACAAAATTGTTACAATTTTTCCAGCCCGCTATGACTGAAAACTACGTGGCTTAACTAAACGAGCAAAAATTATACAGGATACAAAAAGTTGATCAAAACGGATGAACAGTTTTGATTGGCTCTCCCATTTTTACGCTTACGTATAGAAAAACATGTTGATTTATCTCGTTTGTACTTTCTGTTCACTCTGCGTGCGTTTGTTTAGGATAAGGAAAATAGTAATGCCACAGAATGATTTTGTGCAGTTCGCAAACGAGAAATATTTACATTTTAATAAAATCGCGTTTGACGGGTATGGGGCTCGTGGCTAACCATCCATAACTTACCGAGTCTCCTCCGTGCTTCGGAAAGCACATTAAGCAGTTGGTCCCGGCTGTCATTCGTAGATCTTTGAAAGTCAGAAGCCTGAATGTCTGACAATAAATCTTGCCCAGGGGTATCGCATTAAACAGTAACTGGGTGGTTCCGGTCAGATAGGCAGACACTCCATGTAAAGTCTGGTGTCCAGCTACATCCGGTTAGACTAAACGCTGACTTCAACATAGTTGGGAAAAGCCTAAGGTTTCTCAATTCTGTACTACATAACACAATTTAATGATAAAACAGGTGGTAGGCTTTTAATTATAGTACCATCCATAGTCATAACGAAGTAATCAGTCGTAATAAGAAACCAGAGCCGCCAAAAGCCCGTTAGGTTGATGATATTGTCAAAGTCGCGGGAAACACCTGGATTAGGGACGCACGGTACCGGGAAGTATGGCAGGAAAAAGGGGAGGCCTATACCCAGCAGTAGGTGATTCCGGGCTGAAATGATGATGATGATGACTATAGTCATGTCATCTACTGTGGGTCTGGGAATAAGTAAAAGGAATCTTTAACGAAATCAAAAAATAAAACTAGATTGTCCAACTGCTAGAACCTACTCTGTGGTATTACTTGAAACACAAATCACTGTTTACATTAATTTGCTTTTTTATATATCTCCCGTTACTTCGCCGGTTTGTTTCTCCGTCCTGTTTGAATGTTATTTCACTAAACACACTATAGTGGGCGTATTTAATTATTTAAAATTATTTGGGCTCTAAACATTTTTTCAGTGTTTGGTTTTAATTTAAAAGTGTGTCAGGTCTATTTAGTTTAGCTTATTTTATAAGGTCAAAGGAGAAACAGACGAAAAATGTAACGGATAAGGATTATATTTAAATAATGTTGGATGGACCGGTGTGTCACCTCGTCCCATTTTGTGCATAGAGAATTATGCCTTATGTCGTTTGAAGTAAGTACATTTTTCACTTGGTCTTTTTTTCGCACCCCAGCCGCGTGTTTTTCCTGTTTTTTTAATTTCGTGCATAGAATTTAAACCTTCAACTGTGGAGCGCCCAGTACACGTTGGGCGAGTCTGTTGGCCGAGCGTACTCGGCCAAGGTATACTAGGCCTTTTTGCGTGTATTTGCCGTTTGATTTGCGTGTACGAATATTTGCCCGTAGGCCGAGCGCGCTGGGCCTACGGCTCGCCCCACGTGTACTGGGGGCTTTAGGCGTCAGAAGGTTTTAAGTACATTTTTCGCTTGACAAAATTTTAAACTATCTGATGTTTCATTACACGCTGTTTTACATAAACCCTAATCGTTGACCCGCTGCATTGAAAAATGCAAAACGTTTATGTAATTTTGCGTATTAAAGTTCAGTCATTTATGGAAAATCGCTAAACGTCGTTCAGCAGTTTTACATAACGGAGCTGTTTTGTGAAACATCTAGCGATTTTGTAAAACAGCAGATTCGACAAACCATCTGCGACATCACTATGCATTTACGTGAGGATGTCGAATATTAACCTTTCGTATGCCGTAATTAGAGACACAATTAAAAATCCATTGTGTCTCGTGCGGATCCACGGTCCGGATACGAAAGGTTAAAACAAAAAATGTACCGTGACTAGAATGTTATTTTTTCAGTGTATATTCAAAGAACGTACGAAGGATACGTGGTTAATGTGATAAGCACATCGCCACCCTGTGTAGGTATTTTTAATTGGCGTTATACATGTACAAAACTCATTTTTTTGTAACATTTAATATTATTTTGCAGAGTAGGGGTATACCCTTTATCAATAGATGTGCTGGAAACTGTCTATAAGTACAAAGGTGACAGCAAATTCCTTGCTAGAATTTAAAAAAAAACTTTCCAGTGTCAAAGGAATCCTCAAATTGCATTCCACCGTTCCTGTCAATTTTAAGAATCCTTTGAAAACTATAATAATTTCAATTAAGCGCTTGACAAATCCGCATTGAGTATTCGCAGCGTGAACCGCCAATTGGATTCGTTTGGAACGTGACGTGTCGTTCGCCGGACTAAAACGTCATCTGGCAATTTGAGGAATTTAATACCCAATAGACCTTTGGGACAGTTCACCTCCGCCTCGGCTAAGACGGCTTCCGTTATAATGATGCCTAATCTAAAGCTGGTTAGACTGAAAGTTGACTCAAACATCGTTAGAATAAATACCGATGTCTCTTCCGTGAAGACAGAAAGTACAGACTTTTGCAAGCTTCTAATATTATAACTCCTAAGAGTATGGCCGTTTGTCCACCGCCACGACAACGGGACTTCAACGAGAACGAGATGACGGCGCCGAAGTAGCGATACATATATTTACTACGGCCGCGTGCCTACCGAACGTCCGTCGGCGGGACACAGTCGGTTCGAATAATCTCGTTTCTCGTTGACGTCCCGTTGACGGAGGCGGTGGACAAAAGCTGTATGAGTAATAGTAAGCTTCACATGTGCTAGTTGACAACCAAACAAAACACCATCACCGTGTCGCTTTTTAAACTTGGTTGTTAACCTATTTCATAGACTGTACTGTTTTTTAACAGCAGATTATGTGGAAACTCTTGTATGACGTAATTTGCTATGACGTCAAATTTCATAGCACATCAACGTTAGTTACAGCCCGTCACTACCAATACCTTCCAGTGATGTTTCACTTGGATTAACGTATGCGGATGTTGAGTCGAGTTGATTTACCGCCGCGTATTCCCAATAGCGTATGCTGCAATGCGGTAGCTTACTGTCACAGCACATTGTTTGAAAAAGAACATTTACATATCTTGGCTGATCGAAGGAAGTAACTAGAGGTTAGAATAAATAAATTGTTGCAGATATTTTATATGTAACAAGTATGTACGAATCATGATGCTAAGGGTTTTCTTACAGAAACATCAAACACCGCGTTTACGTTCACCAAGTAAGGTAAAACAAAATTACTTATTGCTATCTCTAACGAACATGTTCTTTGAGAAAGAGACAGTGACAGTTAAGAGCTGTCATTTTTAAGTCAGAGTGTTTTTAGGCGGCGGGTTTGGACGTCTCGTTGCTACAGCTAGACTGCGGTGGTTGCCACATAGCGTCCACAATTTACCGGCTAATGACGTCATTGAAACTTTATTTATGAAAGTAAGCTGGTGTGTTTTCCCGTAGAGCGTTCTTTGACACCGTAAAGTCAACCCCCAGTACCATCATTTTCATGACGACCGTCGCTGCGGCCATTATGTGGCTGCCACCACTCCTCAAGGAAACCGTAGCTTTAGCCATAACAGTCTAATTTGATAGGTTTTACTTCTTTCCATGTCTAATTTCAGTATGTTTGATGGAGGTACCATCAGCAGAATAAGCATTATTGGTGACATACGAACCATAACTGTCGAATGTGCGTAACTCCTAAAAATGTGTGATTAGCTATCACAAGTTGGCTTTAGCGTCCAGCGATATCTATAGTCAATTTATTTTAGCTTTAGACAAATAACGGCAGTTGTTGTGTAATAATATTGAAATGACTGCACTTTAGAATTATATTTTTAATGTAAATGGTAAATAGATTACATGGCTTTGTATTTATCGTGAAATAACGGAGTTTATATCGAAATAACGAAAGGGTGGTAACCGATAATTTGTCTAATTTTAAAGTAAATGGGTGGCCCAATTCAAGAAATCACTAAGTCCTAAAAGTGACATTTGAGATATTTATAATTTTATGTTATAAATGTCAGCTGAAATAACATGCGTTGGTTAAAAAAAACATCAAAATCATCATCCGTCTTTTTTGTTTTTTTATACTTTCGGAAACGGCACTTAGAGATTTTTCCCAAGAACCTTGAATAGACCATTCGAAAGGGAATGAAAAACTTAACAAGCCAGTGTTGCTAACTCAAAAACGTTAAAAATGGACTTAGTCATTTTATGAATTGGATCACCCAAATGGAGTGTGAGTGTATAGTAGTGTTTCGTTTTTACACCGCTGTTAAGTTGATTATATCACCCTTCGCCACGCAGCGAGCCGAAAAAACAGTTGAATCGCAGGGCAAAAGTTAGAGACCAATTTCTATTACTTGCCAATAGTACAGTAGTAACATAACCCGAATCCTCATTCAAGACTCCTTGTTACTGATGGAAAAAAAAACTTATAAACGTAGGATTAAAACCACAACTGACTACTCCTCTAGTTTTAAGGTGGATGCTCAATGCTCGCCCGCAAAATTCAATTTTTGCAGGTCAGTATCATGTGGCATTTTGGTTTAAATATGATTCGCGGCCGTGTCAGATATTTATTCATAGAATTATAGTCATAAAAATCATCAATACAACTCTCTAAGTTCATATATTTCATGAAATCATGACACATGAGGATTATTCTATATTGCTGATTCTAATGATTATAATTCTGTAAAGCCATATTTGGCACGGTGGCGAATCATATTTTAATCAACATACAACTTGACACTAACCTGCAAATTGCATAAAATGTAAGAAAATTTGAATTTCGCGGGCTACCTTGATGCATCCACCTTGAAAATATTATTGAGGTTAAAAATTATTTGTATAAACCTACTTACAGAAATAAACATCATCATTATATTTTATTCCAACTAATTCTTTGAATTTCCAAGCGAAATTGTAGACTTCTAAGAAGAAAATCCTGCCATTTGTATAAGCGTAGGTAAACATTAACGAAACGATTAAGTACTTTGTTTTGATCAATCCAGAAAGATGTTACATCCAAGGTCACAGAAATTAAAGGCAGTCTTCCATCTTTTAAATAAATTCCCTGTTACGCCAAAAAAATATGCAGATAAGGCAAATAATATGATGAGAAAAATATTTTCCTCAGGCAGCTGACAAGAGTTTTGTTTTCATGAGTCCAGTCAACTTTTCGGGTCAAGGCTCAAACAAATTTCTCGTAAAAACAAGCTTTATTTTTCTGTTCAAATAGCTTCTCACAAAATGTTGAACTTATGACATTCATGTTGAATGAAAAACTCGTAAGTCCGTAACCAGTAGGTTATTAAGTTCAGTTAATTACTTGACGCGTTAATTATCGAACGTCGTTCAATCGGAAAGTTCATTAAAACGAAAAAGTCCTTCCAAGGTTAGCTAATTTTCATTGAGTTAGTGAAGTCAGTCAGGCAAAATTATATTAGGTATGGGCAGTGCGGTGACGTGCAAAATTATCCTCAATCAAAAATCTGGCTACTAAAATCTTTTTTCTTTATTTTGTTGCTATTCTTACGCAAAATCTTCGTCATAAAAAAGCAACCAAAAGCAATAAAAGCACATTGGTTGTGATATCATTAAAAACTGATCTAGTTTTCAGCTCACTTTATACTGAAGGGCTAGTTATGTTAGACCTCAACAAAAGGTTTAAAAAAACCTAGAATTCGGTAGTATGAGAACGGAGAAGGTTTTTTCATAACCAGCTCTTCACTGTTCCAACCTTGACTACAAGGTAAGCGACCCTAACATAAGAACAACGTACAAACTGAAATAATTTAGAACTTTTAGGAAGGTTTTGATTATTTGATTGAACGATTTTCGTAAGAATGTTTTTGAAGCGAAAAAATAATATGAATCTTTTTATAAAAATATCGCAGCATTTGTTATATTCACAGGGTATTGGAAGGTAGGAGGATAAGCAGAGTGGAAGGTAAACCCAAAGCCTTTAATGATTCCAAGAAACTGGATGGCTGTGAATGGAATTGCTGATGGAGGTGTAATTGGGTTTTCCCGGGTACATATTTGATCGCCGAAAATTAAAATACCTACGGGTAAAATGTCAATGTTCTAAACATCGAAAACCGGGAGGGCTACAACTTCACTGTTCTAACCTAACCTAACCCAAATGATTCACCATCAATAGAGAGGATCTGATCTCAAAGTCACTTGTCTAGTAGGTATTTTTAACCTAAACATAAGTGTATTGAATGTTGACATTTTGAACCTATTAATTAATCACTCGGTATTTCAATCTTAGACATTTTAAGCTTAGGTATATCAATTTTCTGACGGTTGCCGCCGGGGTTGCGGGTAGTCCTAAGGGGAAACCGTGGCCCCTGGCATTGCAAGGGAAGGAACACGGGTGGGTTTTAGTCAGTAACAGTCTGACACGCCCTTCCGCTCCGCCCAGAGCGGGAGAAGTCATTGGATGATTTCCCACCCAAAAAAAAAAAAAAAGGTATATCAATTTTCGATATTTCAGTACAATCGATATTTAAATTTTCGATGTTTTGAACATTGACATTTTACCCGTAGGTAGGTATTTAAACCAACGTTCAAATATGTACCCGTTTTTCCATTAAGACATTCTCAGTAATAGCCTGGAGTCAGGTTTCTAGTGGAGAAAGGTTTGCCTAGATTTCATGGAGCTTAAAAAACAACTTGCGAAATGTAATTGTACTCAATACTTCCACATCTGCTTGCCCCTTCGGGGAAAATAGGAAAACTCGTTTATTTTTTCAGCCCTTAGATAGTCCATTATAATATATTATACTTTAGCCAAAAAAACTTGATCCAATTCCTAAACAGATATCTCGCAACAATACAAAACGTATTATTTTTCTAAATTATTCTGAATAGGTATTACCTAAACATGTAGCGAAGCAACTCCCTGCCCATGCATAGTAAAATGATCATATCACAAAATAATATGAGCTTGTTGTTTCATTGTAGTATTGTCTCGGCCTAGCATTTTCCCAACTATGTTGGGGTCGACTCCCGGTCTCACTGGATGCAGCTGAATACCAGTTTTTACTTGGAGCGTACCAAACCGCATTGGGGCCACGTGGTGAATTATGGCCCACTCCCTCTCACTGAGAGGAGGCCTGTGTCCCAGCACATTCAATCTGCTTAGCCTTTTCCCAACTATGTTGCGCTCGGCTTCCAGTCTAACCGGATGCAGCTGAATACCAGTATTTTATATGGAGCGACTGCCTAATTGACCTCCACAACCCAGTAATTGGGTAATACGATACCCTTTGGTAAGACTGGTTGTCAGACTTTCGGGCTTCTGACGACTCGTAACAACTGTCAAAGATCCACGAATGACAGCCGGGACCAACGGCTTAACGTGCTTTCCAAGGTACGGAGGGGTCTCGGTATGTTAATATGGTCCACGGACTGACCGCGGCAAGCGTAGCTTAACCTGATCGATGTGTCTGAATTTATACTAAATTCTCAAAACATACCTCAGGTACCTATAAAAAATAAAAATAAATTGTCTCTCTATCTGTTTGTTCCGGCTAATCTCCGAAATGGCTGGACCGATTCTTACTGGGCAGATGCTGATGTACGAGCTCATGCAAGACTTACATTAATTAATTAACTTATGTACTGTTGCAAACGAGTACATAAGTTAATTAATTAATGTAAGTCTTGTTTTCAATTACCGATTAATTTTCACTTATACCTAACTGCGGAGTTTCAAACAATGTTAAAGTTAGGTGAATCTCAAGTACTGCTTGAAGCTACGACGAACTAAGGTGCTGAGCTTCCAGATCAAATTTAGCATAAAGTTTACCTGTAGTTGGTCGTGTAATAGACCACACAGTTAGAGGCGGTAAGTGACGACGAGGAATAGCATGAATGTGGCGATTTAAAAAGTAAAACAATAGAAATAATATAAAGGTTTTCCTATGAAAAATATATGAAAAAACGCGACATCAATCACCAAAAATTTTATTATAATCCTCTCAGTAAGATAATCCGCGACTCGAAACAACTTGCAATATGGATGAGAAAAATATTGATAGCGAGCGATGAATAATATAGCGAAAAACTTTTATCATAAAAAAATGATTTTATAGCGTTAGGCTTATAAATTACTTTAAATAGACAAAATAATGGAAAGAGCGTTTTTGTTATTATTTTTACAAATTGTGATACTTCTTTTTAATTAAATATGATTAAAACAAAACTAGTCCATACCCTATTCCCGTAATTACCCATTTCTACCAACATAAAGTTCTATTATATGAAAGAGAAAATAGTTGTAGATATAACATTAGTCTGCAACCGTCGTGAATCCTGGTAACCTATTTTGCTGAGTTGAGTGTCACAGCTTGTAAACGACACGCAGCCGGTACAACTCGCTATTTGTGTATTTTGTATAAATACATTCTCAGAAATTATTACTAAAGTATTTACGAGTAACTACAGTTAGTTGAGTAGTCCAGTAAGAACTGTAATAAGTACTGTGATTAAGGATCAGTAACAATAGCTTCCTGAAAACAAGAGGTAGTGGATAGTTCTTACCGACAATTTGTAGGGAGGATAATCAAGTCATTGTAGAGGTTTCAGGAATAGGCTGAAAAGTTCCTCATCCTCTTTTAGACAGGGAGGACCCTCCGACCAGACGGGAATTGTGTATCTGGCTTCGTTGAAATTTGATCAGATTCTAAAATTGTATGTAATGGTATTGTTGCAATTGAGACAAAAAAGAAAATAACGGTTTATGAAATATTCAGTAAAAAAATAATATGTTAAATTCAATTGCTGCACATAATATTATGATGAAGTTTATTAAAACTGAAATCAGTACGAGGCTATTTATAATGTAATAAATATAAAACTTGTTTTTTTTTTTTTTTTTTTTTTTCAAGTGAAAAATGATTCGGGGTTTCGATCGTCTAACCGTCCAACCATCTAAGTGCAGAGGGCTAACTTAGGGTAAGTTCGATAAAGTTCGGCTGTGGTGGCTCAAGTTTGCTTCGGTAGCTTACACCTATAGTGAAATTCCTAATTGGTAAGACTTCATTTCTTCTTCTATAAGTTGATGTGATTTCGAGATTATTTTGTCAATAGGACAAAGACTTAAAGCGTAGGAATTCCAATTGCCCGAAAACATCCGACTGGTTTTTTTACTAGAAACTTGATTGAGAATGAGTAAAAATTTATTAATTACTCTTAACCCTGCAGCAAAATTTTATTACATGGATGGGTTGTATAAGGAATTATATGAAAGAGAAGGGGTGAATGATAGTGTGAAGGTTGACAGGGGAGAATGGAAGAAGAAAACATGTTGCGCCGACCCCAAGTAACATGAGACAACGACAGGAAGACGATGAGGTAATAACATTTTGCTGGAGAGTAAATATAATTCAGTCAGTCAGTCACGAAGGGAGAAATCACCTACGAACCTAACTTCATACCGACTTTCGTTGTTTTCAAACCCTTAAAACATTCAGAAAATAATTTAAGGGTCACTCAATACTACAAATATTAGATGGAAATATGTAATTTTCATAATAATTCTGTTAAACGGAGCGTAACAGAGTATGTTCGATACTATTAAAACATTGGGAGGCCTCAACAAACAAAAGATTTAAATAAAGCCTGTCCCTCTACCCGGGCGGGTTGGTGCGTGTCGAAAATTGGGGACGAATGGATTTTATATGTGGGCTCGACCCCAGGTTATTTTAGGGTTACATGGAAAAGTTTTGTGGTCATCCTCATACATGGATGAGGTCAACAACTTTATTAAAATACGTAAAACGTTTTAAATGAGATATTAGGATCCCAAGGTTGAAATAACAGATTGCCCCGATAAAATTAAACATGGTGTTGTTTTTTTTTTTAAACAATAACAGAAGCTTATTATCGTCTTTATAACTAAATTAACTTTATTTACAATCACTTTCAAACTCACAAAATTTTGCTACTACTTTCATCATTAACTTCGCTTCTTTTTATTTACTTCACTTTTGGTAGTTGAACCGATCAATTTTTGTGCCATCCGTACTACAACGATTACTCCAAGGAGTATTAAGGCTAACAGATCTAGGAATAGTTTCTGGTACAATGGGACGTGAAGGGCTGGCGAGCGAAGATGAGGAGCTCCTTTGGTTTCTATCACATGTTCAATCCAGTGAACGAGTGATTCACCAGGCTTGGTTTGACGATGGTGGTAAATGAAGGACAGCTCTTTGATCTTCTGGCTGTATCTGCAAATACAATAACAAAATGTAAGAAGTCAACCTGCCTAGACTTTTCCCAAATATGTTGGGATGACTTCAAAAGTCACATTCTTGTCTACTTACTTAGGGTTTGAAAATATTTGATCAATAGCCACTTTCAGATTAGCTGGAGTATCATAACCAAGGTCTACTTGCAGACCAAAACCTTTGCGGACAGCTCTCAAGACGTTCAGGAACTGGTCAGCAAATAATGGTATGCCGATAATAGGAACTCCGTAATGTAAAGTTTCTGTTGTTGAGAGGAGACCTCCGTGGGTGACGAAGAGTTTGCAGTTAGGGTGGGCTGTGAAGATTAATTTTTTTTTTAAGTGACATACGTATTTAAATAATGTATGAATTGTATTTTGTACAATTCCAGAAGTAAACTACAGGTGTTAAATATTCGGCTTCTTTAAGTTGTTGCGAATGGTTATGCCACGGGGCATGGCTGTCTTACATGAACAACTTTACTGTTACTTATTCATTAAGGTTCCCGCAAACAAGCGCAAAGCGACAGCGTGATGCGACTTTAACAATACAATTTCTAAGAAAACTTCACGGCTTGAACAATTATTATCGGTGACGCGTCACGCGACAAATCGCGCCATTATGCACGAGCTTTTTACTTTATCAAAGTATCGAGGCATTTTGCATTTTCTGTCTACCCCCCCATAGGAAAAAGGGGTGAGTTTAATAAGTTATAAAAGTATACCATAAAATATCAGCTCACACAATTTCCATTGTATATTTTTGTGTTTTTATTTACAAAGAAAGAAATAAAATTGAAAAAAGTTATCGGCATGTCATATCCCCTATTAATCCATCTGATACATCGGATACTGACGGCATTGTTGCGGTTATGCGACCGGTGTTATCGACAGATGTGAACGTCAGTAATGCTATTGTAAAAGATTAAAATGTAAACGGTTCGAATGAAAAGGAACATGGTTTTTAAACTGAACTGTGAGGCGTTAATTTTCAGGAAAAAGTACCTGCTTATTTTTGTTATTATTGATTTTTCTATATACAAATGATTTGAGATCACACAAATACATCAAATAAAGTATCTAGTCACTGATTATTTATTTGTGTTTATTATTTATTCCGGATGTATGTGTGTGTGTGTACGTTTCGTTTGCGGAGAATAAACAATTTTTCTTTCGTTCTATTTCTAAAATAATTCACAATTTTCTCATACTTCTAAATTACACTATAGCAATAAAACTCACCTAATATACTTGGCTGAGGAGCCCATTGCACCATATGAACATTCTTCGGTATATCTGTCAATTCTTCTTCTAACTTCCAAATTACAGTCTGTTTCAATGTACTGAACATATTCAAGAAATCTCTTTTTAATTCTATTGGCATAGTTTTACTCGGCATCATAGTACCCATGCTGAAGTAAATAACTCCATGGGGTGCACTGTCCAAAATCTTTTGTAAGTTCTGGAAGGAGGGTTTAGAAATTGCATAGGTATTAAAATTTGTATTTATATAAATCGTTCGCAAAATAAATCATTATAATATCTTATCAGGCAACGCTTATAAGTTTTTTTTTATTCATAAATTCATTCCAAATCAAAGAGCTTACCGCTGGCAATGGTGGAACCTCATCTTGAATATGGTATCCAGCAATGGGAACGTAATTTATCGGCAGCCTATGAGGTTCACCCGACGAAATATGGGAGTTGCCCAACATCATGGAGCCATTGTATTTTACTTCTTCTAATGTGGGCAATGTGATTCCTCTCTTGGTCGCTGCTGGACCAAAAGAGTCTAGATATGCTTGCTGTTCAAAATCTTTCAAAGACCTGAGGATAATTATTTATGGTTATTGGTCATTATGTTTTAATACCAGAATACCCGCGAAATTTTGCGTTTTGTTACATTACTTTTTAATCAGTAGAGATTTTTAATTCATATTCTATATGGCACCACTTTAGGTCATGAGCTATCAGAATATCAAAAAATATTTGGGAGAGGCATGAAAATTGATTCCCTATTACAATGTATAATAGAATATATTGCCAATATTTTAGCACTCAAAATACTTACCAAATAACCCTGTACAAGTAGAGTACATTCCACAGTTCTCCAATTCGCTGTGAGAATGACAGAGGTGGTGACAAAGGTGACATATGATCCGGGAAGTAAGCTGGGTTCCCGACTTCATCGATCAAACTCAGGATAATTGGATGAGGTTCCATTGATGACGACCAGATATAGGGACAGTTGAAAACAGCAGAAAATCTGAAATTGACACATGTATGAAATAAAGTATATCTCTGTATGTGATGTTGGCGACATTAGCATTAATTTATCAAATTAAAAGTGTAATTCCATTCATCTAAAAATAGCTAAGTCCTGGAATTATCAAAATGAATAGAACTCTAATGATGATAATGCCAGGACAGGTAGGGACATAGATGCACAATCGTCGGTTATAAATAAAGAAATCTGCTGTTTCCTACAAAACTATAATACCTATGCGGTCAAAATGTATGGAACAGCAATTTTTTGTTTTTGTGGCCGTCTGAACAACACTAAGACTGGTCACATTTAGTTTAATCAATCAATCAATCAATCTGCTTAGCCTTTTCCCAACTATGTTGGGGTCGGCTTCCAGTCTAACCGGATGCAGCTGAATACCAGTATTTTACATGGAGCGACTGCCTATCTGACCTCCACAACCCAGTAATAGGGTAATACGATACCCTTTGGTAAGAGTAGTTGTCAGACTTTCGGGTTTCTGACGACTCGTAACAACTGTCAAAGATCCACGAATGGCAGCCGGGACCAACGGCTTAACATGCTTTTCGAGGCACGGAGGAGTCTCGGTATGTAAAGATGGTCACCCATCCACGGACCAAACTCGGCAAGCATAGCTTAACATGATGGATCGACCCGTGCGGCTGTTATTACTTAGCCGCGAGCTCCTCCGCCACATTTATTTTAATGTTTGAAGAAAATAGTAGTATTCAAACACCTTACCCACTATACAAGTGCTGGTACAGCCATTCAGCAATCACCAAGTCATATTGTTCATTTGTGTCCAACAAGAATTTCTGTACGTTCTCATGAGTCAGCGACCTGTTGGCTACTACTATCATAGTCTTGTACATCGCGTACATATCTTTTAAATCTACTTCCTTTGCTATCACCTTCTTGAAGTCTAAAGATTTTGCTGTAGAAAATAAAATGAAAATTAGTTAAATTATTTTGAGTATAATGAACGTTAGTGGTACAGTTCGATTCAAACTTAATGGCGGCTCGGAACATGAGGCGAGTCGCTGCGCAGTAACAATTTCATGTGTCAGAGTGGGGTACTGCGCAGCGAACAGCTAACTTCCGAGCCGCCATTAAGTTTGAATCGTACTGTAACTAATGGGACAAGATAATTTAAACACAAATACAACACACATGACAGAGTTGCATTTTTTGAAATATATCTTTGATCTCGTATGATGTTGTTACATTATTATTAGTATACATACGCTTTTAGTATTATTCAATACCAAACAAATCGTATTTTTTGTTGATAAAGTAATTAGGTAATTATAAGATAAAATGATGAGCGTATTAGAAGTATACCTCCGAAAGATACAACTTATTTCGCAGTAATAATTGCTGTCTTAATGGACCCTAATAACAGTGTACCTATTAAGACAGCCAAAACCAACCAACATAAATTGGTTATCTTCTTACTATCATCGTTATTACTTACTGAACTCGAACTTGTCGATGACATTTTCTGCCACGACTTGCCGTAGATTTGGATGAGGCTTCTTGTATGGAATAGCAGTAACGTACGTAACCTGAAAGTTGATAAATGATTTATTATGATGGCAACATATCGCACAGTTTAAATCTATATCTATTCATCTGCTGCTACCAACCTAGTCTGTTTTTCTATGGTTGCACCACTCTAAATTTCAATCATTTCTTAGCTAGCTTAATAGCATCGAAAGGGCTGCTGGGTTACGCGCATTGTTTAGCCTGAGTCTCAGACTCCATTATTATCTTCAACAACTATCTATCCCATAAATTCATACAAGACTATATAAACTAACACCTCAAAACTATGAAACTGATATCCGCATCCCCAAAACTTACCATGACCCAAACCGTATCATACCCAGAACAAACTTATACATTTTCATAACAAGAGACCTCGTCAAGTTATTCAGCGGAACGCATAGGAAATTATTCACAAGTGAAATTATACCTCAGAATGGAAAAGTTCCCCGTACGTTTCTCGAATACGAAATTTCTGGAGTCATGGGGCAAGCCACTTCTTATTCATCTACCATTTGTGTTACCGTTTTTAGAATTTCCCTGTACCGTGTAGTACAAATTGATGGTTAGGGCCAAGCTGCGCCTCTGGGCAGTGTCATTATAAATTGCTTTGGCCCTTTTGGATGTCCCGGACCTCGAATTTAGGTTAGGAAAGCTTCGAATGAATTTTGGATGCTGCCAAAGTGGTGCTGGATAAAATATGTAATAAGGAACTTGAACTTTTGGGACAGTTTTGTTTATCTAATTTACTTTGACGGAATAATATTAAGAATTTATTCTATGGCTGAAGAAACTTGTAACACAGTACTTGCTGGTGTTATAAAATTGACCATAAAACATGTAGCATTTCTTCTGCCATCAGAGCAGTGGTCTGAAATATCTAATGCATCTCAAAGCTCTTCCATTATAGCCAGGGTTTGTAGCAATTTAATAAAAATATCTGTTTCTGATTTCTGTTCAAAATGAGTCTCATCTGTCATCTTTATAACATATACTTTGGTGTCAGCTAAGGTAGCACGTGTTAACCACCCCATGCTTATTAAATAATTTACCTCTTGACAACTAGTCGACAAATCCGCAAATGGTCTATAACACGTATTTTATGTCTGAAGTTAGAAGTCAGTCTGAATATGAATGAACGTGGGCCAAGTTGTTAGTGGTACCGCTTGACCGAACCTGAATATCACATGAGCTCAAACTTACGTTTTGACTGCGGACTAAATTTAAAACCGGTAAGACTGAAGCCTGACCTAAATATTGAACGATTTGAATGAAATGTTGTTTCGTTAGGTATTCATGAGGACGAGTGGTTTGTTTTGGTATGTGAATACAGGTAGATATGGTTCCAATTATACGCTTGTTCGGTATTCTAGAAATCTGGTAATACTGTCCGTACATCTACACCAAGCTCAACATTGCACCAACTAGACAACTTATTATTATTTTTTATTAATTTTATATGAAGGTCTGTATCAGTTTTCTTTCGAGTGGCAATTAAGTCAAGGTCACCCAAAGGTTGTCGAAACATAGTATTTTAATCGACATAATTATTATGCTATTGATGTCTGAAGATACTGTTTATCATTATAACGATAATGTTTATCTTTGTATGCGGCCTATAATTAATTTACAGATTTATTACCAGTAAAGTAAGTAGATAAAAATACTTAAAAATACAACGATTATCATAATAATCTGAATAGTATTACCTAGTAGGTAGTAAGAGTAGTGTACTTAATATTTTGTAATGTTTTAGTGAGTTAAAATAATTACTTTTTTATAATTACATTTCGATAAATAAGCTTTATATATAAATATTTTTATGTTTGTTATTTTATTATATTAGTTTTAGTTAGGTTAGTTATTTTAATTTTATTAATGTATGTATTCATAAAGATGAATGAAATATTGGATGTAAAAAAATAAGCTCTATGGGTTGATTAGAAACAAAATGTAGATACTTAGAAAATTATTATTTGAAAATAATATATTATAGATTCTAGAACACCCTTAACTAGATAAACCAAAGAAAGAAAATCATAAAATTCACGTAACCTTTATAATTTATTATTCAATAAACTCTAACAAGATTTATATTTTTTTATAACTCAATGTCATGCATACCTGTTATTTGCTTGGTTCCTGTAATGCCAATTTTGGATATTATTTCATTTGATTGTAAGTGACTGTGCAATACATAAATAAATAAATAAAAGTAAATAAATAACAAACCTCATGACCGGCAGCCAACAGATTCCTCACATATCCCTCTGCCAATATCGAATGACTTTTCCCAGGATAAGGGAAAGCCACGAGGATTTTGTAGGCATACACATTACTTAAAAATACAGTCGATAATAATATTAAAGTCCACTTATTCATTTTATCACACTAAACTCAACTGCCTGGCAGAGCACTCGACGCACAGTATGTTACTGGGCATGATATGAATATAAAATATCAGTCAAGAATCGGGTGCACGGTAGTGGAGAGCAAAGTTTGATAATTTTATGGTCTTTTTTCGTTTAAATATTTTTTTTTAATCAATTGAACACATAATCAAAAATAAATATTATTACCCTAGTGTTTTTTTGTGGCTTTGTAATTGCAAAGCCACCTGTTACACCAATAACAAAAGATGGTTGAAGCTAAAATCACATACGCATCTAACCCGAAAACACGCATACATAATTCAATATGGATCATAAAATTATAATATATATCTCATCATAATTTCACGATTATATGTATAATGTAATTACTTTATTTAGACGTCTAAATTATTATTCTAATGAAACAAACTACTATACTAAATGTGTCGATATAATATATAAATTCAATGTTTACATAATGAAAACATATTTTTATAATTGTTTTTCGTACGTGCAATGAATATTTCGAAATTTCAAAGGTCAGTTGTGTTGTGACGTCACTTTCTGCAGTATCCGTAAAAAAATAACCATTAAATAAGTTACTGTGAGAACTTGGCCCATTATTTATAAATAGTGCACCAGTCATTATCATGTTCATGATAATATCCGATGACTTGTTTATTACTACGTAATGATAAGCTAAAGATAACAATTAACAAATAATGAATTTTCATTTTGTATTTTGTTATATAACATCTATTTTCACGTCACGTAGGGTCACAGTAGGGTCAAGTTGTTTGCAAAAACGAATGAGAACTTTACTACCTAAGAAATTAAAAAGCACAGTTAAGTAGTGCTATTCTGTCAACATCTCACCGTGAAAACTAAGGGGAAGGGAGCTGTCAAATTGTGTCAATCCCTAGCAAACAGGTGGAATGACGATCACTTTAAGCTCACTTCACCTAAGTGTTCACGGTGATATTTTTACAGAATAGACCGGAAGTTCTCAAGTGAACATAATAATTATGCACCATTGTTAATGGTCTACTATGGTTTTATTCATGTTTCTGAATCGAACTAATAATATTTCAGCAGTTTGTAAGTACAGTCAAAATCGTTTCTAACGCCTTTGAAGGGATCGTCGGATTAAGTTTGTTATAACCAAAAACTATGCTAAGTAAACAGAAATGCTGTGACCTCAAAATTTCTTCGTAACAAGTCCGTCGTTTTAACCTGTAGTATGGAACGTGGATCCACACGAGACACAATGGATTTTTAATTGTGTCTGTAATTACGGCCATACGAAAGGTTAAACGATGTAGTTATAAACCAATTTGACTTTATTATAACTAAACCGACAGTATTCCTGGTAATACCAATAATGTGATAATCTTATAAAGAAACGAAGATACCTAGGTACTACTCGGAAATTTATTCTATTACCGAAGTCTAGGTAATACTTTTACGAAGGTCACACTAAACCGCTGATGACATACCTACTAGTATCCTTATGTTGATTCGCACATCAGAGCAGTTTTAACAAGACAATAAAATTTTGGCGGAGAAAAACGAGTCTACGGGTAAGATCAGGGTTTTAATTTTATTTAATAACTAGCTGCTGCCCGCGGCTTCGCCCGCGTGAGTGTTGGAAATTACCCCATACATCCCCATGGGTTTTAAGTATAAATATTGAGTTTCGAGTTAATCGGACAGCGCGTTAAAATTCTTCCATACAAACACTGACACCCCCCAATCCCCCTTTAGGGGGTAATTTAGAAAAACAAAAACTACAAACTTTATAATTTATTTAGATAACTATTCGTGCGAAGTTTCATATTTATTACCTCAAGGAATAAGATTTTTCATACAAACTTTCATCCCTTATTTTACCCCCTTAGGGGTTGAATTTCGAAAAATCCTGATACACGTTATTCTTAATTTTTGGGTTTAAGTATAAATATTGAGTTTCGAGTTAATCGGACAGCGCGTTAAAATTCTTCCATACAAACTTTGACACCCCCCAACCGTAGGATAGGATACTTTTCCGGGATAAAAAGTACCTAGTGTGGTGCCCAGGATACTAAAGAATAATTATACCAAGTTTCATCGCAATCGAACCGGTAGTTTTTGCGTGATACCTGAACAAAGAGACAGACAGACAGACAGACAGACAGACAAAAAAAAAATTAATCACATTTTTGGGTTCGGTGTCGGTCTAGTAACACCCCCATTTATTTGCCATTTATTTTTTTGATATTTTCAATGTACAGAATTTTCACTTCTACAGATTTATTATAAGTATAGATAGATGTTAAGAAAAAAGTACATCAAATTTACAATGTGACGTATTTCTGGAGTTGACGATTCGCCCACAAATAAATTAAATTTGTGCGAATCGCCGTAAGTAATAACATAACATCATGCCTTGTTTCCTCAAAGGGTTGGGCAGAGGTGTACCTACCTATAGTACACCCACATTTCGCCAGTTATGTTTAAGTCCCATTTAATAGGGGTGAGCATCTATCTTGACATGTAGTTTCATTATTTGACATTATATGCCTACAATTCAAATTTCAACTTAAAGTAGAGACTTGTGGAATCCGGGGTTCTCATTCGGATTGGTTAAAGTTGTAGTGACAACCATTTGGGTTAAATAGGTTTTTATTATTTTATTCGACCTTTATATAGATTCCTTTATATTTTGTGAATGTGAGAACGTTGTAGGCACAACAGACTGTCGATTTGCAGACTATTTTCAATTTTTTTAAGTATCTTGTTGACAGGCCTACGCTGTCCTCTCATACCTATTCAAACTGTACATTTAAAGCATTGTAAAACCCATTTATTTTGAAAAGAGTAACCGTGGAGTTTCTAGCCGGCTCTTCTCCATAGGAAACGACCAATTGGAACCGTGCACCTAGATTCTGACGTTTCATAAGTGCCCATGTAGGTTTATGTGAAATAAAATATTTTGATTTTGATTTTGATTTTATCCAGTAGTATTTGAGTCATGGAACATACATCCAGACAAACATACACAGACAAAATTTTTAAAAACTTTATTTTTTGCGCTACAATAATTGTACCTTACTTTTTTTTTAACATACAATGTGCAGTTTTGACTTCGCTACGATTTTATTATATGTATACACAATGCACATAAGCGCAGAGTATTTCTGCTTTAGCTAGTTAGGTACTTTGTGGAGATAGGAAAGAATGCACTCATATAAATACGGAATAATCCACCATACAATCTATTCACACGTCTTCTTATCTATTGGTTTTTAGTTTGTTTTATTTAGCTGTTACTAAACGATTTAATATACCTACCAAAACGGTAAATATCTCTGGTGCGTCTAATTTTGGTTTTATTTATTTATAGGTTTAATTTAGTTATGTGAGTACCTACGTATTTACGTAACAGTAACACGTTGTGAACCTGACCTTGATGAGCTAACGCTACTAAACGCAAATATTATTCATTTCGATCTGAGTAGCTTACATAATAATGATGGAACTTTACGAAGATTATACGTATTACATTGGTAGGTAAATTATGAAAATATTTTATGAAAATATATATCAATTTATGTAGTTAATAGAATACTCTTTATTATGTACACTATGTAAATAACTATGTAATCAACTAATCATTCTGAATAAACGACATCTTGCCGAAATTAGTAAGCAAATAATTTAGTAAGCAAAACGGGCGCCTATAAAACGAATTTCAGCTATGATCATCTTTAGTATCATAAGTATCTTACTTGAACATTTTTTCCCATAAATAATTACATTTTCGGGGAAACAGTACATCACCTATGTACCTATATTAGTATTTAATATGCATTTTTTTAATGTAAACCTACACTGTCCCACCGCTGAGCAAGGCCTCCCTAAAATCCTTCTAAGCCTCCTTTTCCAGGGCCACCTCGATCTAACCCTTACGGTACGCCTCTAGGTCTTTTCCTGGGCCGGGATATAGGTACTTTAAAACGAAATAATTAAATAGACTCTGTTTTGTGGCATAACAAACAGTCACTTACTCATTTCGTCTCATAAAATTTGAATGCCAAAGACACCAGACAACGCACACAGTCAGTATCTAAATATAATAAAGGTTGAATTTAGAAAGACGCATAGTTGTGGGTAATAGATGATAAAGGTCCAAGAAAACCGTTTGTCTTGGTATGAAAAACGTACAAGGAGAGATGAAAAACGTAATAATATGCGACATAAAGTGTGATGAACATAAATTTCGAGGGATGGAGGTGGAGAAAATATGAGCTATTCGAGAGATAAGGATGAAAAGGGAGTATATCAGAATAAGGTGACGGAGGAGCTCGTGGCTAAGTAATAAACCCGCACGGGTCGATCCATCAGGTTAAGCTGCGCTTGCGGGAGTTGGTCTGTGGATGGGTGACCATCTTTACATACCGAGACTCCTCTGTGCTTCGGAAAGCACGTTAAGCCGTTAGTCCCGGCTGTCATTCGTGGATCTTTGACAGTTGTTACGAGTCGTCAGAAGCCCGAAAGTCTGACAACCAGTCTTACCAAGGGGTATCGTATTACCCAGTTACTGGGTTGTGGAGGTCAGATTGGCAGTCGCTCCATGTAAAATACTGGTATGCAGCTGCATCCGGTTAGACTGGAAGCCGACCCCAACATGATTGGGAAAGGCTAGGCAGAATGAATGATCAGAATTAGGTGACGGTTGCAAGAGAAATGAGAAAAACGAAGCGTCGATACTAAATTATATGAAACGTTTTCAGGCAGAAGAATAAATAATGTGAAAATAGCGGTTGGTAGCAGAAACAATATTTTTCTAAAACACAAAAAAAAAACTATTTTTGCTGTGACAGTTCCAACTAGCAGCTTACGATCTCCCCAGATAGTTACACACAATTCCATGTAAAAGTTACAACCAGAGTAAACAAATCTTGCAAAACAGCAGCAACACTGCAGAGGAGCGTTGAATCGTGAATTTATAGCGTATGCATCGATGGCAATATACTGCATCGTGCAATCTGATATTGTCGTCCTGTATTGCAACTTATTTACCTATAGTTGCTTGTTTTTGAGTTCGGATTGAAGCCGTTATCTGGTGCTTTCTGATGATAAAGTTTATATTTTCATATCGATACAAAATAAATCTATCCCTGTAAGGAGGTATATTGTGGCTAATATCAAGGGTATGAGCAGCAGGATCTTACTATGTATATGTATATCCGCTCATATAAAAAGATTTGTAGTTTACATAATAAACTCAAAAACTACTAGACCGATATTAGGAACCTTTCAACAATAGATTGCTAATCACTGAGTAACAAAGGCTATAATTTATAATCATATATCACGCGGGTGAAATCAATCTCTCCTACGGTTGTTCATCATTCAGTATTATTAAAAGATTTGTTGAAAATCTTCCGTTTTACTATTAAAAATAATACAATTGTCACGGCAATTTTCCCTGAGCGGACATAACTTTATTATTGTTTTAAAAATGGATAATGGATTCCGCAATATTTTTAGACAGATATAATGTACACATAATACTAGCTGTGCCCCGCGGTTTCACCCGTCTCGATCCCATGGGAATATCGAGATAAAAAGTATGCCATGGCATGGTCTACCCATGTGCCAATTTCATTCAAATCCGTCTAGCCGTTTTAGAGTGGAAGCGTAACAAACAAACTCACATTAGCATTTCGATAAGCATTTATTATTATACTAGCCACTGATATATCTCACTCAATTAACTCTATTAATAGTGATATCATTATCGATTTATCAAGTTGGAACAATGAGTTACAAAGTGAGTCTATCTGTTTGCGTAACGAAAATAAGATCTACTAATAATGATACTGATAATGGTATGATAATGCAGGCACCTACACGCTGATATGAATTACCAATAATGATTTGTCTCGTTGGCTATAAGATGCAGATCTGTACGTAGAGATACGACAAGAGACCGCTTGGAGTTGTTCTGCTTAAT
This sequence comes from Eupsilia transversa, assembly GCA_914767815.1. NCBI lineage: Eukaryota > Metazoa > Arthropoda > Insecta > Lepidoptera > Noctuidae > Eupsilia > Eupsilia transversa. The sequence goes on along the minus strand of OU611893.1, from coordinate 3,765,507 downwards.
TTTTTTATTTTTTCGGAGAGGTTATGTAATCACACAACAAATAAAATCACAAAAAGTGCTAGTAACAAATTGTGAGTATTAAATGATAGCTGCTTCGGGTACAGCTAGCACTCGTAGACACTATCTGCGTGTTAATTGTTCTCCAAATACTGATAGTATTTGGAGAACAATTAACCAATGTACCAGAAAAACAAGGAAATAGTAGGTACCTCTCTTCTTGGTCGCATACTTTATTACTGAAGGTCGTGTTTTTGAAAGGGTCGTGGCTTTATGTATGATGTTCTTCCATTTCGAAAGTACCTATCGCATTATAAATCATTGTGAATGCTGTTAATCATCATGCCTGTCTATTTTCCGTAGCGCATATCTAGTTGTAAAGCTCTTGTAAAATTGCATTTTTGATTGTAGTCTTGACGTTCTGTAACTGACAATTGAAAGGATTCTGTAGTCCAGCTCTATAAAAGGAGCAGAATAAAGATTCAAGTCTGATTTCATTGAAACATCCCAATTCCTAGTCTGTTGAATACTAAACACGGGATCCAATATAAAAGCAGTATTCCGTGAATACATTCGCCATAAACTCACGTTCGAGTTCCACTGCGAGCTGGCTACATTTTGCACTGGCTGCCTGTTCTGATAAAAATAAATGTTCCTATTGTTTTTCTATGTAAATGGTGTCAGTATGGACTTCGTAGTGCAGAAAAGTGCAAAATTTTAGAGTGGATACAGCTGCAATTAGTTTGCCTATACTATAAGACTTTGAAGTCACAAGCTAAGATTTTTTGAAGAATTTATTTTATACACTGAATAATGAATACTACCCTAGATGAAGTTTGGATTCACGGCGTACAACCAGCTGCATTGCTGGGCCAAATCAAGATACATAGAGAAAACAGTAACTGCCGACGCGTCCCTGCTGATCCTACTAGAGCGAGCGGCAGTAATTCTGAAATGCTCCTCCTTATTCCTTAGAAAGAATGTCATGAGTTTCTTTTTAAAATTTTAAATTCCTAAACGTGCATATTGCAGCAAATTTTTAGACGCAAACGAAGTTTATTCCCCTCGTTACGAACCTGCTAACGCGTTTAGTGTTTCAAAAAGATGCTCACGCTGTTTAATGCATGGCATTTACATTGAATGCTTTACAAACTGCTCACGTACGCAAAGTTCAGAGAAAATTAGCAAAAAGATAATAAAGTCATAAGGCACTGCTGGATTCCCCTCAGTCCTACGTGAGAGGCAGACGCTAACAAACGCGATGCGACAAAATCAAAAATCATGAAATGTTGGTTTATGTTGGCGCCTTGCGTCGCATTGTTACTTGCATTTGACTGGCACAGCTATCTTCATATATTTTTAATATAGCACTGTGTCTATAGACTAACTGATATCTACCTAATCTGCAGGCATGTTTCTGTAAGTCGTTGGTCGTCTTGTGTTGAGTTAAATGTGTACAGAGTGCCGATGAGGTTATTACAATGGAACCACTCGTTCACATGAAGTTCTTTAAATAAACACAATTTAAAAAATACAATCTAGTCGCGGTAACTTTTTTGTTTTCGAAAATTTTATTTTTTATTACTTCGCAGAAGGTGCGAAAAATTTAATATTCTGTTTGGAAAAAGGTGTATTCGTCTTTGGCGAGCTTAAATCCCTCCCTGCGCTCGGTAGCCCTAGAATCCCTCGTTGCGTTCGGGATTCAATATAGCGCCACTAACATAAGACACTGCTTTATCCATATTGTATATACACTGTTTTATTTAAAAAATGCATTTACCTATTTATTGTTAGTATCTCATTTTATAATTTGAGACTGATAGTTGACTTAAGTTTGAGAGTAATAAAATGTCAACCACCGCCTTGTTTACAACGAATCAATATAAAAATCCTCTACGTTTTACATAGCTTTACGGTCACAACGGACAACAGTTCCATAGTCATTCAATGAAGTGGGATTTTTGGTTTAATTTCATCAAAGAACATGCTCGTTAAACAAAGATTTTAATGTGTTAAGATTATTATCATCGTGGGGGGAATAGTTGTTTCAGAAACGCACGCAACGTTATTAGTGAAAGAACGTTATTAGTGAAAGCACGTCAAGAAATTTTGCGGTGACTGAAATGTTCCACCAGTATCTAAGTCAAGATCAAGATGAACACAAAGACAGAGTGTGTACACGTTGTACCGACACAACACGAAAGTTTATACCTAATGATTGTTTTAAGCAAAAGTGTTTTTGGGGTTTTTAGGATTTCGTATGTCTGTCTGCCCGTCTGTCACAGCCAACTTGCTCCAAATCTAATCGGCCGATTAAGTTGAAATTTGGTACAATTTCTGTAAACCAAACACGGACGTTTTACGTAAATAATCACTTTTTGGGATATAAAATAAGAAAAAAAAAAAAAAAAGTACTTTGTACCGTGTGACACATCATAATAATGAAAAGTAAGTCACACATCACAGTAAGTGTGAGCGACGGAAATATATTTATTATTTATTTTAGATAGTTGATGAAAATTTACCATTACCTAATCTCCGAAACTGCTGAGCCAATTTTTTTTTTAAATAGTGCTATTAAATAAATGTTTGAAGTTTGCCTTGCAGGGCTGTCTTTCCAAATCACATCGGGTATTTTTTGCACAAATGACAACACTTACAAAATGTATAAAACAGCTTTTCTTAACAAAATATAACTTCGTTTTTACACCTCGTAATTCTAAACTGGAAAGTTCTCAACAACTTTTAAAATAACACGTTCCTCCCAACCTCAGTACATACAAAAATAATGTCATTATCTACTTGTACATAATTTACATACAAAAATAAACTCGTGGCAATTAATTAAAGCGCTGAGAACAGCCGCGTAAGTTTCCCACCCGCGGTACGAACTTTGTTTGCCGGGTTTAATGAATGTACCACGCTACTTGTTTCGAGTACCCTCCGCATGTTCGAGGTAGGGCTTCCATGATATTTAGATGGGTGCTCTCAGGACGTGTTTTGTAAACTGTGATCTTATTTTATTTATATTTGCTTCTTGTGCTAACATAGTTTAAACACTGGGTGTTGGCTGCTCTCTGCCTAGCCTTTTCCCAACTATCTTGGGGTCAGCTTCCAGTCTAAACAGATGCAGCTGAATACCAGTATTTTATGGAGAGTCTGCATATCTGACCTCCACAACCCACTAACTGGGTAATACGATACCCCTTGGTAAGACTGGTTGTCAGACTTTTGGGCTTCTAACTACCCGTAACGACTGTCAAAGATGACGACTACGAATGACAGCCAGGACCAACGACTTGACATGGTTTCCGAGACACGGAGGGGTCTCGATATGTTTTGGATGGTCACCCATCCATTCACTGACCGCGGCAAACATAGCTTAACCTTCGATCGACTCGTGCGGCTAGCCTGACTGCTTTCTATGTCCCTCACAAAAGCCTTCGTTGGTATTATTTTACCGGGCTTAAGAGACTATTGATTGTGTATACTCTGCTTCACAGTTTTGTCAACCGACTCTCTCAAAACAATGGTATTATTTAGAAGTTTAATACCCTGTTGATTCAGCAATATTTCAAGATTTTAGATGAAATCAGGAAAAAGGTTTGTTGTTAGATTCAGTAGCTTTTTGTTCAGCTTCCTGATGGCAAAGTACCTTATGTTGGTCCAGGAGTCCTTGGTAAGCCTCTTATCTATGTTTATCCATCTATGTTTATCTCTCATCTATGAGTCCAACTTGATGTTGATGCTGACAAACAAATAAATAACATAACCTCACGCTTGTTTCCCCGAAGGCTTTGGCAGAGGTGTACCTATAGTACACATATATTTCCATGTAATAGGGGGCGAGCCTATTTCCATCAACCGGGCACAAATTCAGACTCCGGGCTGCGGCTGAGAAATTGCAGATATAAGAACCTTATAACAATTTGTCCGACCTGGGAATCGAACCCAGGAGCTCATGCTCAGGAATAACGCTTGCGAACACTAAGACCACCGAGGCAGTCAAAATGCCTACGCATGACAAAAAAATATGTAGCTCGAAAATAATATTAGTGCGATTTCTTCAAACATTTCGGTTAAGAAGATTCGCTGACAAGGGTTGATAAAGGTATACTTCCGCAGTCCTGTCATGTGAAGGGAGGAGTGAAAGACGATTAACGAAAAGGATTTATATGGCGAGATTTTGAGTGAAAACCCGGAAAGGGACACTGAAAAAGACATACACTTTCTGACTAGGCATCAGTAGGTTTTATCAATTCTTGTCACTGGTTCAAGTTAAAATAGATACCAAGTATCTTATTGCATTACACATTTTCGTAAACGACTAAGGCCCTTTTCTGATTTGTCGGTACAGCAGCGGTGCGATATCAGCATGCTCGGTTCCTGATTAGGTCCGGTCGGTATGTGCGGGAGTGCGACACATACCGAGCTAATCAGAAAGGCTCAATTGAAACATAGGCGCTTGGTAAGCGCTCGGTAAGCTTTCGGTGCCGCGTATACCGAGCATGCTGATGTCGCACCGCTGCTGTACCGACAAATCAGAAAAGGGCCTAAGACTAATCTGTTTAATTTTGACAGTTCAACAACATTCGTTGAGCAGTTTTTTTTTGAACTTATGGAACATGAGATTGACAATCTGATGGCCAATTCTCGTACTTAAAAAACGTTCACATTCAAGTCGCAATCTGTCAAAAATGCTGGTAAATTGATTGTATTTTTGACAGATTTCGAATGAGATGCGAATCTATCTATATTTATCTTTCATAAAAATACGGGATTTGACCGTCTGATTCTGATTGATCGTGTATTACGCAATTTAGATGCTGATTGACATAAGAAGTATTTTATTATGATTTAAAATCATCTATAAAATAATTTTTAGAATTTATGGAAGCTTAAAAGCAAAATTGTGTTTGTTTACTTATGCTCGCCTGCCTCACCGTGTATGTGCGATGAATCACTTTGTGACCTTCAATCTACAAAATAAATCAAAAAAATATACCAACCAGGGCAGGCCGTGGTAACAACGTGCAATTTTGGAAAATTGTATAAGACAGTTGTTTTACGATTGGAGTAGTAAAATAGTACATTTCTGTCGAGGCCAGCATCAACATCGACTCAAGCATTGATGGACGATCGCGAAAATGTGGGCCGAGGCGTAGCAGAGGCACACATACGTCAGGCCATCAATGCCTGGTTGCAGCCAAGGCTTGAATAGTACTTTTCTCAAATAATGCGCGGAAATTCAAACAAAGTAAATTAATTATAAATTCCAGAATCAATGACGGACAGCGATAATTTTTCACGCGCCAATGTGTTCATTTGTTTCTTCTTTACTTTAAATCGAAATTTAAATAAAATCTTTGATAAGTTACCTCCTTGGTTGTCATGTGTTGAAGTAAAAAGTTAGTTCCATTTTTAAATAACACGACAGAATCAGTTTTCATAGTAATTTGTTTGGCCGCTACACAGGACAGTTATGGATTTTCATAGTAACATTGCTGGCCGCATCGTCATTTGTTTTTGATCAGTACAGCAATTTCAAAATAATGCTCGTACAAACCTATTTACAGAAAATATAATCATTTCTTTTCATTTCATTTCATTTCATTTCATCATTTCATTTCATTAATTTCATTTCATCATCATTTCATTTCAATCATTTCATTTCATTCCGAAGCACTTATATTATTTTGCCTATAAACAGGTTTTACTTTACCCAACTTTACCCATCGTCGAATTAATAGTTATTCAGGGTATAGGTATCTAAGGACCGGGGTATATCAGTGAAATGAATATACTTAGTGAAATGAGCTTGAGCTGTCAATCTATAGCATCAGGTGGAATAATTTCAAGCGCACTTTACTAAGTTTTCACGGTGAGTTTTACAATATAGATCGGCAAGCCTGTATGCGTCGCGAATACAGCAAAATACCAAAAATATGGACACCAGAACGTTACTTTAAAATGTAGACGAGCTGAGAACATCTTTACTCCTATATATTATGTGTACCTGGGACATAATTTGGTTAAATTGTATAACTTCAATCGTATGTTAGTTTGTGGGCAACATAATTCTAGGCTTTGTTAGGACTTTTTGAAGCTTCAAAATGGGCTTAAGGGTGTAAAATAACGGTATTATGGTTTTACTTTCGTTTTTTCTTTACTTTTCCTTGTATATATGTGATCAACCTAAGATAACTTTAGCGCGGCCCGGCAGTTTTTGCCTGCATGGTGGCCTGGGTTATGTTGGTCTAGTGTTACCTACTGCAGAAGACCGCATAACTTGGAGTCTCGTCCTATGTGGTCACGTTTAGCATTCAGCAGAACAACGAAGAATTGGTCGCAAGCGCTACTGCTGATCATGAGGTCCTGGGTTCGATTCCCGGGTCGAGCAAAGTGTTATTCGGTTTTTCCATCTAAAATTTCTCAGTTGCAGCACTGAGTTTGGATTTTTGCCCGGTTGATGGCAATAGGCTCGCCCCCTATAACATGGGTCTTATCGAAATGTGGGTGGACTATAGGTACACCTCTGTCTAACGCTTCGGGGATAACAGGCATTTTTTGGAAGTCGGTTTTTTTCCTTTTTTGTTTTTTTTTAATGTTCTAGCTTATTTTTAATTCACACAAACTGCAACTGTTTAGAGAACCTACATATAAGTGTTTATGATACATTTTAATGGCATTTACTTTAACTGGTAACAGTAAAACTGGTGCTAGTTAAAGTTTGGGCACAGAGCCAAAAAGCGGCTGTAACAAACAATGGACATTAATAATAATTAATTAACTCACATATGTTCATATTTTATAGGTCTTATTGTTTTTAATCCTTACTGAATTATTTTATGTAAACTGGAGAGCTCAGTATAATAATAACATGTGAAATTATTGTTGATTGTGTAGCTGTATGTATGTATTATTTCAAAACGGCGTGGTTTTTTAATTCTATTGATGAGAAAGACAAAGAGAATTATATTTCATTTCATTTCATTTCATTTATTTATTCATTAACAATTTACATTGTGTTGAACATTACCTATTAAATAAAAATTATCACATGCAGAGACTTTATATACTATATTTATTCCTAGGATATGATACATGGTTGGTAAGTAGAATTATGTTCAGGACACATGCTATATAAAAATAAAAATAACATAATTTGTTAATTTCGTGAATTTGTTTCGTGTGGACTATATTATTGCTGGTAGCTTTATTCGTTGATTGAAACGACTTGCTGATTATAACACTTTTATTGTTCACTGAATACGTACACACTACTCTCGAATAAAAACTAAACCTTCTGTTGCCCATAATTTACAATGAATATCACACATAGGTATAAAACCTAACTATACTTCATATACTCTTATAAACAATGGAATAAACTAATATAATATAAAATAAAAACACAAAAACAACAACATTTGCAACTAAATCTAATATCTTTTTCCCTTTTAGATAGAAAATAATGTTGAGATTCCTCTTCACCAGAAAGGTACCTACTGTGGTCGCACCAATTATAGTACTTTACCAAAAATCAAATCAAACTGTGTTTTATACCAAATTACTCGTCAAAACATAAATTGTGTTAGTAAACAAACGTACACAAAACTTTTCAGAACAAGAATAAATGAAATCGACTGAACAAATATCTTGACAACAAGTTCTATTAAAACAAGTTATTTGGCTGACGGTACCGTCAAAGAATAATTAAACCGTATAGATATGAAACTCATGTCTTACCACGGGGTACTGGTATATATATCTTGTTACCTAGAACTGGGTGGTGGAGGTCAGATAGGCAGTCGCTCTGTGTAAAATACTGTTCAGCTGCCAGTACATCTGGATAGATGTACTGGAAGCCGACCCCAATATAGTTGGAAAAACGTTATACATAATTATGATGATGAGAAGCAAAATTCGTGTACATAAACTACCTATTTATGTCAAATTGTTACCATGGATTAATTGAGGAGCTCGTGGCTAAGTAATAACAGCCGCACGGGTCGATCCATCAGGCGCTTGCCGGGGTTGGTCCGTGGATGGGTGACCATCTTTACATACCGAGACTCCTCCGTGATTCGGAAAGCACGCTAAGCCGTTGGTCCCGGCTGTCATTCGTGGATCTTTGACAGTCGTTACGAGTCGTCAGAAGCCCGAAAGTCTGACAACCAGTCTTATCAAGGGGTATCGTATTACCCAGTTGTGGGTTGTGGAGGTCAGATAGGCAGTCGCTCCATGTAAAATACTGGTATTCAGCTGCATCCGGTTAGACTGGAAGCCGACCCCAACATGATTGGGAAAAGGCTAGGCAGAATGATGATGTTACCATGGATTAAGACCCGCTTGCATCACAAATCACTAAATGCATTTAACACTAAACCTATTCTGTCTCTGTCTTCTTCAAACGATTGGGAGAAACAGAACGCATTTAGTGATTTGCAAGCGGGCCTAAATATACTCACTTTTACTACGCAAAGAAACGACATTTATCATAAGTATCTGTCGCAGCAGTGCGCCTAGCAGTTACGTGCTTCGTAATAAGGTTGGTTCAGCCTAGTCGAAAATAAACAACACACATTGAAAGTAAGCAGCACGCGTGAAACGGGCTTTGTCGACGGAAGAGTAGACAAAATGACGGATAAGAACAATCAGAATCTGTCATTTTGTCTATTCTTCCGTCGACAAAACCCGTAGAAAACCCGTTTCTATGGTTGTCACGCTACGCGTGCTGACAGGCCGTCGACATTCCCAAAACTGTAGGCATAAAAGTATGCGTTCGTAGCCGGAGTTTCCCTTCTATTCCTCTTTTATTCTATGATACCGTCTACGATAGGCATTCCGGGGCACTCACGCATTCTCCCCGCAATTCTATTAAGTTCTCACTCGTTATCCGAAAGGGATGTAGTTTATTATTCTGACTGTACTATATAATGTGAGATGAGCACATTTTTGTCAAGCTTCATTGCTGTACTGGCTGTACACATTCTTACACCCTTTATTTAGGTGTTTAATTTCGGGCTTGTACTTTGTGAGGATGAAATGGAGTTCTATTCAGATATAAGCATTGCGGTGTAAGGAGAAATCTTTAGATAGGAGCCTCGCTGGTTTTCTTATCTTTCTGTTTTTTTAAATCTGGATTTTCACAAATGAATATAGATTTTATGCTCTTCTCTTACGGTCAGGTTGTCAGACTTCCACCATTTCTGGACGGCCTTCTTCTGTTTGCGCCAGATTCATTGAAATTTTACCTGAGATGGTAACGATGTTATTATCGTGTTCGTAATAGTTTTTAGAAATGAAGGCCCATATTATTTTCATATCAAATGATCAACTTAGAAAATATGGATTACCATTATTAACGAAACCGTCTTGCAAAATCAATATCTGGCAACATTCAGCGGTTACCGACCCACTTCTTTGGAACTAATCAGAAGTAGTTGGAAAATTCGTAAATGCCTCTAGCTGGTAAACTTCGCAAGGCAAATTCCTGGTACATTAATTTAATACAATACGAATCGTGCGAAATTATTCTTAGAAAACCCTACACTGTATTTTGGGGAAAATGTGACACAGGGAATTTTCATCAGTAAGTATTTAGTACTCAGGCCGGTTTTAGCATTGGAGAAGGTATTTATGTCATATTAAAATTAGGACTCGTTTACGCTGATTAGGTATCATTATTTAGTTCTAATGTAAGGATTTTTTTATTTAGATACAAAACACTTATAGAAAAATAAAAAATACATGAAGATAGAAGAGCAAAAAGTTACTGATTTATAATAATAAGAAAAAATACTTGTTCACGTTATAAGACAAATGTTCTAAAAATTAACATACAGCTAATAATTCTTTTGTTGTATTTTGCTACGTGTATTCTAATACGATAAACTAACTAAATAGTATTTGCCAAACACATATTGCATGTGTTTTCCATGGAAAAATTATTTACTGAATAATTGGTAGGTAGTCAAATATTTAGTGCTAACAGATTTGTAATACCAGCATCAAATTCGCTGAGTTTCCGTAATAAAATTCGGCGCATATAATTCGAGCACCAATCGACGGCGCCGTGTTGTTAAAATAGCAGCTATTTTAGTAATAACGCTAGTGTTTAACACGAAAACATCATTTTATTATTTTAAACATTCATACATAAACTTACCATCATGCCATTTTACAGCGAATCAATTTTCACCTTTGGCCTTCCCCTTAAGACCTAGGCCAAATAATTTTTGATATTCGGATAGCTCAAGACCTAAAGACAAATTGCGAATTAAAGCTAGTTTAGTAAGTGAGAAAACCTGTAAATAAAAAGTGTCCCATGAAGATGTAACTCTCAGAAAACTTAAGGCTGTATCCGTATCCATAACGGTTTATCGTTGGTAACAGGAATCCTACCTTTTGTTGCGTCCAACTGAGCCTTTAATTGGGTCTCCTAGGCAGTAATAGAGTTATAGAGAACAATAAGGATTTCTGTCTGTATTTCCAGGCAAACAATGATAGAAATACCATCGCGAATTCTGAAAACAATGCCGTTTTGTGCCTTTCATTCGTGACTTTCCGTGTGACTATTTCTAATTTTGAACGAAGATTTAATTAATAATACGGTACTGTCTAAAATCAGCTATTACTGTGGAGTCAGCGGCAGCGTTTTAATTTAATATTTTACAAGTCAACACGTATGTACGGTTTTCTAGAATAACAGCGGCTGCCTGCATATTCCATCCACATTGGCATTGTCATGAAAATTACCACAGCGGTGTTTGACTTTACGGTGTGAAAAACCGCATTCTAGGAAAACACACCAACTTACTTTTATAAATAACGTTTTGGTGACTTCATTCGACGGTAAATTGCAGACACTATGCGCCTGTGCAGGCCACCGCTCCTCTTGGTACCCGTTGCTTAAGTAAGTGAATACCCACGAAAAAGCGGTAAGCCTAGACCTTGCTTACTCCACTTTTCCAAATGTATCGTTTTATTTTCATCACGTAGAAGGCAAACCACAATACATGACAAAAACAGTATTTGCACTAAGTTTCTTGAAGCTAAAAAAACAGTCGTCTTCAGACTATTCTCTAGACAATTCGGTAGAAGTTTGAATAATGTTTCTTAGTTTCGAGTTGCGAACATCCACGGAGAGGAATCGTTCTTGTTTCGTTAACTAGAAACATGAATTTTACATGTTATTCCATCTTTTATAGTGGTGAACTTTTCAAGACCTTTTAGTGCTTTGAAAGAGAATAACGTATTATGTTTAAAAAAGTAAAAGCCGTCTGAAATTTTCTCATGGATAGTGCTAGTAGAAAAGAGATTGGATTCAGGGAATAAAGTGGATAGCGTTTTCCATAATGGTTGTGGCTAGCAAAAGCCACTTTGTGTTAGAAGAGGCATTGGCTGTTCACAATATTAGTTTTTTTAGCAGTTGTTTACTACAAACTACATAGTAATTAATTTATTATATTTAAAACATAACATCACGCCTGTATTCCCCGAAGGGTTAGGCAGAGGTGTACCTTTATTACATTTTTAATTTTATGCAATAATGTTAAGAAAAAAGTACATCAAATTCACAATGTGACAATTGCCGTAAACGTATTTCTGGAGTTGACGATTCGCTCACAAATAAATGAAATGCGTGCGAATCGCTGCAAGAAAAAAATAACTTATCATCATGCCTTGTTTCCCCAAAGGGTTAGGCAGAGGTGTACCTACCTATAATAGTACACCCACATTTCGCCAGTTATGTTTAAGTCCCATGTAATATGAGGCGAGCCTATTGCCATCAACCGGGCACAAATCCAGACTCCGGGCTGCTACTGAGCAATTCCAGATGGAAAAACCCAATAACACTCACAACACTCTTTCAAAGGAATAATTTCACTGAGAATAAAACGCTTGCTTAGTAAAGTTAAGAATATACAAATCGATACCTCCATTTCTTGTAATAAAGGGATTTTCCTTTAAGGAAGGCTAAACAAAATGAAGCATTTTTAGCACTTCAGTTAACTTTTAATTTATTCACAGAATATTTAATGGCGTTGCCTTTAAAAAGCTAATGAAAAACATTTTGTTGCTTATTCAAATCAGGCGTTAAGTAGGTATAAACAAAAGGACTGTTCCGAGCATTATTCAAATATTGACGTAAACAGAATGTGCAAATGAAGGAAACGAACAAAGGTATGCAATATTGTTACAATATTGAAATGTTTATGTTGATTTTCTGGCCCATTGTTTTTTTTAATAAAACAACAGAAGGAACTCTCCGTCGGTCTTTAAAAGTACATGAAAATTACTCCCTTTGAAATACAATCATGATAGGACGAAGCTTCAAAGAATAAAACAAAGTACACAACAACGATGAACGGTTGACTACTATGAACTAGTTAAGTAACGACGGCTTTGTGATCAAACCAACCCTTAAAAACTTCAGTTTCATTTTCTATTTCCATATTTATAATGCATTCCACATTGTTGTCATACATTTCTTTCCTACAAAATTAGTAAATCCAGTGGAGTAGTCTTGATCAAGTGGGACCACAAAAGCCTTACAAAAAGCAAGTACCTACATCCTTGGAATCCTTAGAATTTCAATATGACTCCTCCATTTACATGCGAATAACGTAGACCGGCTCTCACACCGAAGTGTAACATTATTTTACTAGTCACGGAGATCTATTTGAAGTCGGCCATAGGATAGTTTCTTGTGGCACTCCATTGAAAGTTTAACTGATGATAGTACTTTGACTGACGTAGTATCACGATCAATATCTCTGGCACGTGTTTTATCGTGTGACGAGAGTGCATCTTCAAGTAGTATTAAAAGTTTAAGTGTTTCATCTGAAGTCAGAGCTTATGTAGGTTTAAGTGCAGCAGTAAACGCTAGAAGGATGTCTCTGGCATCCAGCATTTTAAAGAGATGAATGGTGTTAAATTTGATTTTTACTGTTAGTGCTGATGTCGTCTTCTGATTTATGTTAAAATTAAATAATATTATCTAACAGTCAGGACCATTCCAATTTCATGCCATATTACAGTACGGTACAATTAGCAGTCATCTTAAAACCTAGCAGAAGGAAATCCCAAAAGACTGTCGGGTTATGTGCAATCCGTCCCGACGTATATTCCAGCTTTTTATTTTCAAGCTAAATGTCGGATAAGGTTTGTTGTATACAAAAGTATACCAAGGGAGATTGAATTAGGTCGATCGCGGAAATTCATACATCTGTGTGCGGTTCCATATATTTTGCTTGCAAATATTTTCATTTACATCTGCATATCATTTGTTAAATTTGTTCGTGAATACTTTGAGGAGTTGGCTTGATGAAATGCTGGAGCTGTGGGTAATCCACTACTTGTCTCGTTTCATATTAAGCTGTGGACTCGTTTTTGTATGACTTTCACATAATTGTGTTGCGATGGTGAATTACTTTGTGAGTGGTGCATTTCGAATTACATTGTATCTCGTTTGGATCCACACGAGATACAATGGATTTTTAATTGTGTCTGTAATTACGGCATATGAAAGGTTAATAGTTTGTTGGTTTTGACAATTTTGAGGTTTAATTATATAATTTCATGTTTTAATTATTTTGGTTTGTATGAATAGGTACCTCATTTAATTTTACTCGTTATATCCAAATGTTTTGTTCTACAAAATGCTGAACACGTTGGATACATTACTTTCATTAAGTATAACAGATTCTTGTTATCCTAATATTAAATTTAGGTGCTAAGCTTCTAGCAGACAGGTAGCACATTATAATATTCACCCCACTTCAAAAACTGAATGGACACAACAATGCATTTCTTGAGACAGGAAGACAGCCCGTCTGCCCGTCCAACCCAGAACTGACCTGTTCCTTCTGTGGAATTTAAATCATGTATGCATCGTATTATATTCTCCGTCTTCCATTTCAAAGCTGACTTTTAATGTTACTACATTCAATCTTCATGCTATATGTATAAAAAATCCTTAAAAAACTTATGGAATCTGGATTAGCTAAGGGGAATTCGGTTTGATACATTGGAATTTCTAGGTTGCTTTGAGCTTCCTAACTTGGGATTATAGGTAAAGGCACAATAAAAATATAGTAAAAAAAAAAAACATTTATTCAGACTTTTTGAATGTCGGACTACGACGACGTCGTGTTCTGCAGATCTAAATCTGTTCTTTCAGTAGTGTGTGTAATTACAGTTTGATAGAAGCTTGCCTGATATTTGAACCGGCAGTATCAAAAGTGTGTCGAGCAAATTCAAACTCTACTACTCTCTTTGTCTCTTCGGATTTCTATAGAACTGGAATCATTTTCCATCATGAAAAAAAAAACGTCCTATCCACTTTGAACTGATCCACGGCAATTCGTCAATAAATCTCACCGTATCATTGAGTTGCGGTAGAAGTAGGCCGTATCTCGTGCCTGCCAGGTAGCTGTTAACTGACACACAAATTGCCTGCCAAACTTTACGGCAACTACGTGGATTATCAAGGTTAGGATAACTGGGTGAATAGAAAGTTATAAGGCTTTTCTTGATAGTAAATATCGTGTTAGACTATCACGATACTTACATTGTCACTAACGAGAAATATTTCATGATCATTTCATTCTGCCTAGTCTTTTCCCAATCATGTTGGGGTCGGCTTCCAGTCTAACCGGATGCAGCTGAATACCAGTATTTTACATGGAGCGACTGCCTATCTGACCACCACAACCCAGTAACAGGTAATACAATACCCCTTGGTAAGACTGGTTGTCAGACTTTCGGGCTTCTGACGCCTCGTAACGACTGTCAAAGATCCAAAATGACAGTGACGTGCTTTCCGAAGCACGGAGGAGTCTCGGTATGTAAAGATGGTCACCCATCCACGGACCAACCCCGGCAAGCGCAAGTTAACCAGATGGATCGAGCCGTGCGGCTGTTATTACTTAGCCACGAGCTCCTCAAGAAATATTTCATGATATTGTGTGAAAATGTGATTCCGATATTTCTACACTACTACAAGCCGTTTTTCACTTTCCGTTTTATTGATTTAAAACCTAGAACCGCACATTCTAGGTTTTAAATAAATAAAACGGAAAGTAAATATAAAAACGGTTGAACGAACGAAAAGAGGGAGGAACTTAAAATGGTACCTACCTATAACAAACCAAAGAATTCTAAGGAGAGAAAAAGTTTTACAGTATAAGTTTCTGAACACGGCATTAAAAACTAATTGATTACAAAGAAATTTATTTTTCTGTGCAGCTTGTAGACTAACAAACATTGTAATGTTTTGCTAAAACAATCAATACAGAGAAAATTCGGTTAAACCAAGTAATTTGCATTAATAATGGTTTTAATCAACTAAAGGAAGGACCAAATTATATAAATGGGATGATCATAAGAATAATTGGCAAAAAATATTAAGTTAGTAAGAGATGTTGATTATTTCATATTTACCCGACTATGGCGAAGCAAAAAGGAGGGTTATGATTTTGACCGGCATGTATTTATGTATGTATGTTCATCTATTCCCTCATAACTTCTCTGCTACTCATCATAATTTGAAAAATGAGGTATCGTTATAAGCGTCTTGATCATATAGAGGCTATTTGTCAGATCACATTAACACGATACCCGAGGTATAGTTGTGAGTGCTTTTTTCAATCATATCATATTAATCTGGCGAAGTTTCAGCATTATGTTCATCCCAAAGCCCTGGGCTGGTTATACCTAATTTTTAGAGATGCGCCGGATAGTGGTTTCACCGAACAACCGAATTCCGAATAATATTCGGTTAAGTTCTTACCGAGCCGAATATACTGCCGGATAATTCGGTTCTCCGTTCTATAGTTTTGCCGCGCAAACAAGTTTATACAAGCTAGATTTCCAAAGCGCCAGTGTTGAGAAAACAACATAGTTCATTCATTATGCATAAGTAAACCTTTCCTATTATGATATATTGTAATTTGCTAGAGGGATTATTGCAATTAAAAATTACTTTTCTTTAAAGATACTTGATTTTATGTAACTATTGTATGCTTCTTTGAGTACCTTACAATAAACGATTTCTAATAAATGCGAATGTTAGATTCTAGGATTCCTTTAATTTATTTTGCCCTAAAGGCTGATCTACAATGATCAATTAAACCGAATATATTCGGCATTTCAACCCGCCGAATACGCCGAATACCGAATATAAAACGAATAAATGCTCACAAAAATAAAGACTCACATGAACATAAAACCTTCTACTCAGCTAGTAGGTAATTCTAGGCTTCCTGTTACCCCCACGTTGCTCCGAACGTTTGGCGGGCAATTTGTGGCTCGGTTAGCTGCAGCCTCGGTACGTACACGGCTTGCTTACTTCTTAGGTGTGGTTAGAATGTAGATTAAAATGTTGAACGTAAACGGTAGCCAGATTAAAACTGGGGCTTGGATTTTACTGTTCAAAGTTATAAATTAGTGGGTAGCTGTCCATCTTTTAACTTATAAAACCGGCCAAGTGCGTGTCAGATCACTCACAATGAAGGGTTCCGTAGCTGGAATGAATTTATCCCAAGAAAAAACTTAACATTGCTGTTGAAAAACATGTTCTGCCATACGAAATGTATGGGAGAACATGTTTTTGCAACTGCTTTTTTTATGATTTTATTTTACCACTTTGTAGTACCACGGCGTAGGTAATTAATATGTATCCTCATGCCAAATTAAAGCTTTCTAGTACTAACAGTCTCTGAGCTAAGCCGCGGACAGACAGACAGACGGACATGGCGAAACTATAAGGGTTCCTTGTTGACTACGGAACCCTAAAAAGGGGAAATACTGCCATAATCTCTTACTTATCTTTGTTCGCAGTAAAGCATGATAAAGCTTGACTTCTCTTAATTTAAACAATGCAAATTAAATTATGAACAATAAATTATAATATTAAGGCGCTATGTCAAGCCAACAAAAGAAAGGATTTATTGTACCTACTAAAAACATTTCATTATCTTATTACATTGGTGATATTTTCGTGTCATCCCTTCTCAAAAGCTAACTTTACTGGACATTTGAAACTTGGACAAAGAACAAGTAAGTTAGGAGTAGCAACTGTGAGTCAAGAAAAATTATGTTCAGCCAACTTGGTAATGTGTTTTTTTTTTTTCTTTTTATGACAGAATATCATCTTTGTTTATTTTTTTCTTCTTGCCTGAATCTTACCTGATTGCTGAAAATAATAATTAATATTATCGAACCATGCGTTTGTAACTTTTATCGACAGAGGCTATCTTGACGTCTTTGTGATGTGGCAAAAATTAGGAAAAAGTATGTAAGTATCGGTTCCCTATCGGTAACTTATGTTTTTGAGCAGATTTTTTTTTCGAACCTATGAAGCATTGGATTACCAATATCGTTCAAAATGATTCAGATAATGATTGATCGTGTGTTACGCAATTAGGGTGTTGATGATACATGTACGCCCATTGTGAGTCGCATATTCTTTCGTTGACAAAACCTTATTTCCATCTCAAGATATTTTTCCTTAAAAAGTTACTTTTAATGTGAATAGTAATACCTATAGGCCGTTGTTCTTAAATTATTTTTCCTCTTTGCATTATTCATAAGTATGCCTAATAACAAAACTCAGTGGAAGCGGCGTTCTCATCATTTTTATTAGCTTCACAGACCGGACACGGACGGTACTTTCAAAAAAGATTTATTTTTAGACCTACTGACTTAATGGACCTATTTCTACCACAGAAATTGGAGAAACCATCAGAGCGGCTTTCGTCCACGCTGAAAACGGTATCGAAAAATATCTTTAGGTGTTTATGGGTTTGCGGGAAAGTCCGAAAGGGATACCGTGGCCCCTGGCAACACAGGCAACTGAAGGAACACGGGTGGGTTTTAGTCAGTAAGAGTCTGATACGCCCTCCCGCTCCACCCAGAGCGGGGGAATTTGATGATTTCCAACCCAAAAAAAAAGAAAGAAAAGGTGTTTATGGGTACTCATCTGTGGTACTAAGACTTTTTTTTTTAGGACGCTTCATCCAATAATATGACGATATTTTTTATTGCTGCTTAGCTAAGGGTAAAAAGACTTGCATCCTGCTCGTAAGTCACAGTAAATACTTCATCTGACATTTTTTTGCCTAATAATGACTACGTTACATTATAATAAACAGAGTCTCGTTTTCCTCACTTTATTGCGGAACCCTAGAAGAAAAGCGTCGACGCTAATGGTTCTCTCTAATAAAGCGATTAAAATTAAAATGAATATATTACTCTTGGTATCAAGAGAATAGACCCTATTATTTTGAGAGTTTTCTTTGATATGCCATTGAAAGAAGCGAAATATGACACTACCTCGTGGTAATGATGGAAAATGATAGTTGAGGAAAATGGTAAAAGAAATAGACACCAACAGATTGTTATCTTTTGGTATTTTTGTCCATGTTTATCTGTATAACTTCTGTCATATTAGTGTTATTCAGAAAAGACCAGTATTTTTTTTTTACTTCAGATGATTTATGCATCGAAAAATACGTACGCTTTTCTTCTTGGTAAAATCCAACACTACGCTTGGTAAAGAAATCGTTTTAAATTTTTTCCCGTATTATAATAGGTAGTGCACTAGTGCTAGTTTTAGATAAAAGTTGTTAGTTCTTAAAAAAATTGTAATGTTACCTACTAGGGCTTTTCGCTTTCTATGTTTGGATAAAATAACAATCACCCAGTGAAGTCCAAATTTCGCCACTTGTTAACTTGAAAGGACTTCAAAGGGCTATTGAATTCAATTACTGATTGTTTTAAAATATAAATTACGAAACAATTCAACAGACCGCGCCATATTGCGGCGCAGCAATCAAATGTATTAATCGTGGATTGATTGAAACATGGATCCGCTGGTTTTATTAAAGATTTTCGAAAGGCACAAGTTTAATTTCAAATACGACTAGATTTTATTTAAAAAAAATGAAAAACACTCATTCATAAAAATAATAAAAACACTTTCATTCATTTTAAACTTAATCATTTAAAATCGTTCATAATGATACCCATACGTTCTTAATAATTATTATGGTTTTTACAAGACCGATCATTCTAGCGAGAAAAACAAACGGTTGACCTATAGCCTATACACGTCCTTCATCGTTCAAGCCTTTATACAATGTTTAATCACCATTGAAAAGTCTATCGATTTTCATTCAGACTACTGCCAACAAATTAATTGCATCTCTATGCTATGATTTTCAGCCATTAGCAGCAGTAAACACAAATTGCCAGTTAACACATCTAAATTTATGAAGCGAGTCATGCATAAATTTAGCCCGATGGCGCAGTGGTCAGACTTTAGAGCGAGAACATCGATGATATAGTAAATGGAGTGCTGAGTGCTAATGTGCTCTGCAAAAATTATGTATTCGCTTGTTCTGTGAGTTGGGATTAGGACAAACCGTCACTTGTTAATATGATAACCGCTGCTATATATCTTCCATCTATGAATGCCTGTCTATCTCAAGAGATGAGCGGCGAAGTGCGAACATTACCATTTGAATGCCACTAAATTCAGATGACGTGGATTTTATAGAATGGTAATTGTTCATTTTGACTCAGCTATGCAGTTATGGGCTTCAATCCACCCCAATGGACAGTCGACGTACGATTCGTTTAAACAGACTGTAAGTAGATTATAAAGTATTGGTCCATAGTACGTAACTTGGCACTCCTATTTATGCTGAAGTCAACTACACACCGAACGGTCGAATATTAGCATTCCATTCCTTCTTACTCCATGTCACTTTAGCATACATGCAGCTAATAAAATTATTTACTTCATAATTGAAATCATTCGTGTGAGCTGTAGTGGATTGCTAAAACTTGAGTTTGAATTTATTTTTAACCTACGTCAAAAAAGGAGGTTATCAATTCGACACGTAACCATTTAATATTATTGGAACTGCAATATATACACATAATATAATATGATAATCTATGGGTTTCCAAGCACATATACAGAATTTTATTATGTTTATCCATGCATTTCTCTGACCATTTTTTTTATTGGCCTTCATTTACTTCAACAACTTATGGAACCGTGCAAGTTTCATCATAATCGGTGCGTAGTATTCAAGATACGGTCTAATACGTATTAGAAGTCTGACGGCCTGATTTATTGAAAGGAGCTACGGGTGTGGTGTAAAAGGGCAAACGTCTGAAAACTATGGTCAACTACAATTAAAAAGAGAAAAATAAGATTTTCTTTTACAAAAAAAACAACCGATTGTAAAAAAAAATGTTTCATGCCGTTGAACGCAATAAAAACACCTCGATTACTGGATCAAATAAACAAAAATAAAAATATTCGAGTAGGTACAGTCTGAATTCAATTTCAAGTCATTGATGATATAGATAGAATATTGGACTAGAACCTGATCTCATCGATTCCTGATTCAAATCGAGTTTCATTCAAATAAATGTCAACTCGACATTAATTCGTTGAAATTCAAAACTCCGAAATGTCGGGATTGAACCAAATCAAAATAAGATAAATAAAAATAAAATACAAAATCTACGTATGTATTATATAAATAAAGGAGGTGAGTAAGTAGTTAATGTAAAACTAAAATTACTGATCTGAACTGATCATAATATACGTTAATATTCTCTAATAATTTTGCCTTCCAATAAGAAGTTTGTTTCTATTGAGGCAGGCATATCCTTTACAAGTACGGAACAAAGTTAAAAAACTTTTACCAAGGTAGGTACTATATGGGTACCTACATGCCATTCTCCTCAAGTCTTTTTATAAGCTCTTCCAGTCTCTGTATACCTTCCAGTGTCTACTATAACCAATAGCTTGAGCCGTGAGCGTTTCAAAGATATGAATTTTCCTATCACCCCCGCAGTTTTATCGAGTCGTCTCGAAATAAGACGGCTGCCTCATGAATAATCAATTGCTACGCGCAGATCTATTATTATTTATATGTACTGCGGATTCGACGATCATTATCGAAGTTTTTCCTTAGAGTATTCCAATATCTTCAGTCGTTTGTACCAAAATATTTAAAAGGACTATAAAATGAATGACTTACGGCTTAAATGAAACTAGCAGCGTCTAAAGTTCTTTCAAGGTAGTGCAGAAAACCACTGCAGCAATAAAAATGGAGTAAATGTTTTGCGATAAAAGTACTATAACCACTTTTGGCAAAGGTTGGATAGGGAGCTAAAACTCTTCATTAATATAGGTACTTAAACCCGAGTCCTCACCCGTTAAAAATAATTACCTACTCTAGATTACCTAAAAGATTGCCACTATTATTACAAACCCAAAAACCCGTAATAAATAAACGTAAAAACAGCTTTAATAAAACTGCCGTAAACTCAATTTACAGGAAGTCAGATTTTGGTATCGTTTATCGCAAAATTAACCTGTCATGACTGGGTGATTCTGTATGAAAAATGTCGCTATACTCTCCTTTGACTCTGTTAGTTTTCAAACAAGTTATTTAAAAATGGTGAAAAGTAATTTCAAGTGGGATATTCTCTTGTCACTCTTGTGTAATAGGTAAGTTCAAAGCTGTGCCCATTTTTACCTACATCATCCTTCGCATGTCATGGAATTTATTTTATCTCTCAAATATTAAAGTATTCATCATCTCATACACACTAACACTCTTCACATGAATACATCATAATCACACTCACACTCATCACTTGCATACTTAACACTCATCACAAACACATTTGGTCACCTTTAAGTCCTAAGTTTGTTTAATTGTAGTGAAACTGTTGCATTAGTTAACCTACCTTTTATAATTCATATTATCTGTAGAAAGAGATTGGATCCTGCGACACAAGTTATCCTAGCGCGGGATCCAGTGTGATACCTAAATATTGTAACATTTGTTTATGAATCAATAAAACCTTTTTTTTATTTTATTTATTATTTCGTAAATAAAAACTCTTTATGCATATTAAATACATTTTTAAATATTTCTTAAACAATTATTTAAAAAACATATAAAAATAAAATATTATTATTATTATGTCTTTTTCTTCCATACTTCTCTATTAGCCATCATGTCGGTAGTCACCCCCTTTCTAGCCATATCATCATTCACACAGTCCACCTCCATCGTTTCTTTGGTCTTCCCCTACTCTTATAGCCATCGACATTCATACTCAAAAGTTTCCTTACGACATTTTCCTCATTCCTTCAAATACCATGCCAACCGATTTCTGTACAACTTTCGAGTCACCGGTGCCTGCAATATTATAATTATGAAAGATTCAGCGGAAAATTTATTTATTTTATTTTTAGTAAAACATTACGATATTTTTGATATTATCATCGTTCATCATTCTCTTGCCACTATCCCAATTTTTTGGGGTTGACGCTTCCTACTTCTGTATTATTCGTCATCTCGGTTGTCAGCCCCTTTCTAGCCATATCATCTTTCACATAGTCCATCCGTCGTTTCTTTGGTGTTCCCCTACTCATATAGCCATCGACATTCATACTCAAAACTTTCCTCACGATATTTTCCTCATTCCTCCGCATCACATTACCATACATATTTTCAATCACCAGTGCCACTTATGACACAAAATAAAACTCAAACCAGAGTCACCTGATGACAACAATACTCAATAGCACTACAGCACAACAACGTATTCCTAAATAAATTGTTCAAAATAAGTGTTGGGTATTGAGGGTGATGTATGGGTCGATTTCAGTAAATGTTTGTTTCCCAAAATATTTGTCGGCCAAGCGACGAGGTCGGCCAAACATTATTAAAGTGACCTTGTGAGATATGACATTAGGTACCTACCGAACTGTTTCTAGGACCAAGTATAGTACTCTGTGCTTTACTTGTAGTAAATTTTTATTTAAATAAAAGTTGAGATAATCCTAAAAAGGTTTAAACCGATTACAAGAAAAAAGACAATACAAATGAAAAGAAAGACAAAAGAAGAAAATGTAGATGGACAAAAACGAAGAGAATATATAAAGCGAGATTATGAAAAAAAAATAAGTAGTGTTTATAATAATGGAACTTCAAAATCAATCAACCAATAACTAAATTCTTGCATTATTCAAGTCAGTTCCTCCGTTATGACTGACGTCTGGAACATGTTTTTTATTTATTTATTTTTCACTAGTCGGACAAACATGAATGCTCGTATTTCGTGTTTTGTTTATGTGTTTTATATCCGTTTGCCAGTCTCCATTCCTGTCTCTCTCTGGTGAATTGGCCCCATGTTGTTCCATCAAACTGTCTGAAATCAATATCCCACCTTTTCTGTGGTCTGCCTCTGTTTCCTTGACCGTTTCTTGTGTACCACTTGTTAAATCTTTTGCTCCATTTGCCCTTTCCTCTTATCATGTGTCCAGACTATTTCCACTTTAGTCTTATGATTTTTAGGGTTATGTCCTGAACCTGGAACATGTTTACATGAGGTTTATTTATAACTGACTTGTTGATGTTAAACATTCACAAATAATAATAATATATAATTAACAACTGTCTCGCTGAAATTCGCTGCAAACGAAATTAAGAGCTCTACAAATTGTCATGACCCAGCTCTGATATTTATTTATTTATTATACGGATCCCTAACATAACTACGAAATCAGTATATTTTGAAAAGTATCTCATTTTCGTAAGATGTGCTTTTTGCTTCATGTATTAGGTAAAACCTGCGAAAAGATTATTAATATAAACATAACATCACGTCTGTAATCCCCGCAGGGTTAAAGTCGTCAAAATGTCCCGTTGACATTTGTGAAGTACCTAACCATATTAATTAACGCGCAAAAAAATGTATGTATGTTCTTTATGTAATTAATTATTATTTTATTGTTTCTTTCAGTTTCGTTCCAAGTTCACTAGTTACGTCGCGATGACAAATGTCAACGGGCCTATTACATTTGACGACTTTAGGCAGAGTATAATAGTGTAAATGTTTTCGAGATTTTGGACATACCTAAGTACCTATTAGTTACATCTAGCTACCTCACTTAAAAGCTGAATTTAAAAAAGCTTAATTAAGAATTGTCTCTTTCTAGACTCTGGCACAATTACACAACAAAGCAGGCGTATTTTCACCTCAATCGAAGTCATTAACTGCATTTTAATCCTCATTTAAACAGTAATTACATTAACTTTCAATAGTATTGCGGACAAACAAACAGTAATTAAACTCGTGCAACCCATAACATTAAATAAGAAAATCCCAATTGTAAATCACAATAATGCATCGAAAATTCAAATGAATATAATTTTCCTGTATTTCGTTACATAAATTAAGTACTTCAGTGAACAATATTGGCTGAAAGCCAGGGTGGGATAGGGTCACCCCTCATTTGCTCTCTTCCGCCGCTGTATGGGAATAGGGAGCCAAGCATATGTTTATACTCAAATATAATGATGATACGAATCCTGGTAATTGGTACGAATTTTCCTCCATTCGTAAGACATTAAGGGCGGTAACTATTTTATGTTTATTGTGACTGCTAAAACTTTAAAAACCTTACTTTGATGTAAAAGAACAAAATAGTACATTTCTGTCTAGGCCAGCAACTCAAGCATTCCCACGAATGACTGAAAACGGCTCACGTATGTGTGCCTCGGCTACGCCTCGGCCCACATTTTCACGATCGTCCATCAATGCCTGGTTGCGGCGAAGGCTTGAATACTACTTTTCTCAAATAATGCGCGGAAATTCAAACAAAGTAAATTAAAGATAAATTCCAGAATCAATGACGGACAACGATAATTTTTCACGCGCCAATGCAATGTGTTCATTTGTTTCTTCTTGGTTGCCATGTGTTGAAGTAAAAAGTTCGTTCCATTTTTAAATAACACGACAGATATGAGTTTTCATAGTAATTTATTTAACCTCTACACAGGATAGATATGGATTTTCATAGTAACATTGCTGGCCGCATCGTCAGTTGTTTTTGACCAGTACAGCAATTTCGAATTATCTCGAAGAAGGTTGTCAAAATAATGCACGAATTTCCAAGCATGATTGAGAGAACACGTTTTACGTAACCTTTTCTATGTTTGGTAAATGACAATAATTGCATGTAAAAGACTTCTCATACCTATTATACTTAGCTGAGATATACTTGCTGCTAGAATGACCAAACTTAAGTGGCAGAGGTCATGGCACCTCGCTCACAGAACAGATAGCCGATGGGCCCGAAAAGTTCTGGAGTGGCAATCACGTACCGAAAGATAGCGTTTGAAGACCTCCCTTAAGGTGGACCGATGTGAAAACCGCTTGAACCCGCTGGAGGTGAGACGCACTGAACAGGCCAAAGTGGCGATGCTTGGGGGAAGCCTATGTCCACCAGTGGACGTCTTTCTCCTGAAATCACGACGAAGATGATAAGATGGTACCGTTTTCTTTTCCTAGGTATAAAAAGAGTACACTGAAAGATATTCCTGATAAAATAAACGTTCGACCCTAATAAACTTTGTTTCAAAGTTTCAGTCGTTTCTTTGGTAAGTTAATTTATAATAAATTTTATGACAATTACCGCTTTACGACATTTATTGTTACTGTGTGAATGACGTATATGATATAGTTACTTGAACTTACTGAATTTGACGTTGATTTTGCGAACTTTCACGTTCTTCAAACCTTGCAAAGTTTTGTTAAATCATATTCTGGTGCTAAGGATTTTTTTTGTTAGTTTGTTTTCTTATTTGGCTAAGTTGCTTTTTTATGGACACTGAAAAATATTTTAATCTATTACAATTTTCAGAACATTTTTAGCAAGAGATTTTATTGTTGTTTCCGTATAATATGTAAGTGTCTTTGGGATTTTATTTGATGTTTTCAATAAACCTACTCTTGCAAAAGCAACTTTTTTTTTAACAAAAAAAGAAAATAATGTCATTACTATGTGTGTCAACTGGGACTTACAAATTCAGAGTAAGCTTCGCTCAAAATAAAAAAACTAAATGAAGCCGACTAAAGCCAGTAAATGCTAGTAAGGCATAAACTTTATGGTAACTGCTTGATTAAATTTTTTGTCGAGAGAAGTAGGTAATGAGAACCGCAATAAGCCGCTCGTTGAGTGAGCAGAGACTTCAAATACACCAACTTTGCTTCATTTGACTACCAATTAGTGTCATTCAGTCATTCAATCGTTACGATCGTCTCTGTTAACTTCCACGAAGATTCGGAATTGAGTTCATCTGTTATGTAGTACCTAAATGATGATAATGGTTTAGACTACACAACTTATTTTTATATCGTTAAAATGCTTTTGAGGCCCAAACTAAGATCTTGATACCTAAATGAGGTTTTAATAAACTTACCTGGATTAATAACGCAAGCAATTTAAATGTTTATCTTGATCAACTTGCATTTTGAAGAGCTTAGGACCAGCTAAACTAAATCCTTGATTTTACTTGACTGTAGCACAATCTAAATGCACATTGCTACGTATCCTTTAATTTCGTATACTTTAGCTTTAAATTCCACTCAAACTGTGACACAAGCAGCGAAGCACGAAATAAGAAAACCACAATCACAGCGAACGACAATTTAAACGGTTTAAAACTAAAGCAACAATATTGAGATTGTATTTTTAATATTCAAATAAAAGGCAGATTACTTTAAACTAGAGAACTGAACTCTTGCATAATTCAAGAAGCGAGCCGGTCTCGGTTTGTTGCGATAACAGACAAAACGTATTTACGAGGAAATGGCATTTGAAGTCTACCACAAGCGGGGCCATTTCTCGCTTATCTCCACTTTTGCTTCGTTCGCAAGTGGTTGTCTTAAGTCAACACAACACACTGTTTAGCTTCGGTCATTCCATTAGTAGCATATTTTTGAGAATCTGCAGTGTTGCAATGTTTTGTTATGTTTACTTCAAAAACATAGCATTGGATGATAGTGCTTGTGGTAAGTGATATAATATAGTATTTACCCAGATTATGAGTCTGTGAAATGCTGAAATGGAGATCGAAAGCTGATATTATATACATGTGGTCGCCGGTGCCTTTGGAGAGCAACAGTTTGTAGTGAACGGAGTCGCGATTCCCCTAAGTGCGATAGTGGGAAAGAACGCTCTTCATCCACGGAGGAGGAATGCGCTTTTTACCCACCGCTGAGCAATAGGACTAAGAGATTTATGTATTTATTTAAAAAAGCACAGCCACATCACATAAATTACACTTATTGTAGAAATAATCTTAATAACTAGAGGACTAATGTACATGACAATTACGGCGTACATAGCATTGATAACAATAACTTGCTGCCTTCCAATTTATTATACTAAACTAGAATTAACATTAACATTAAATAAACTATACTAACGTAGCGTAAGAGATCGAAACGATTTCCTGTAAGTCGGAAAAACAACTCTTTTTTGCTGTCACGTTTTAAATTTGTATCAGAACCAGACTTTTACATTTTAACTTTGGTTTTCTCCCGTTTTTTACCATAAATAGTATTTAATTTTATTGCTAGAATATTTTAATTAATAGAACGTTTTAACTTTGGAAACCAAACATTGCTGCATATTTATGTTGTAAATTCATTCGCGAGTGAAACTATTTCGAATTCATTACTTTACTTATTCTTTGGCAGCATAAACATTTTTCAGGCCTTTTTCGTCTAAGGCTGTTTCAGTCGTTACTTAATTGGCGATATCGTACAATATAATGTTAATAGCTTTTACTTAATTTAGTGAGTTCTGTTTTCTGTGTTTTTGTATGACGCTCGACACAAAGGCTTGTTTATAGGGCAAATGTCTGGCTGCGTAGGTGCTAAATTAAATTACATTATTGGAACTCGAGGATAATAGGTACTTGTTTAGAAACCTGAAGATTTATTTATTTATTTTCCTCACCATTGGTGTAACCTTTTGGCTCATTCCCATCTCTTCCCCTTACCATCTCTTCTTCTACGCGTTTCTCCATCCTTAAATTTTCCGTCGGTTTTGTTGGGACAAAATTATCAAGTTACCGTTATCATCTCACGTGGATGAACAAAATGATGATGCTAATACAATGTCTAAATTGTTAACCAATTCCCTTCGTAGCTTTATACTGATACATATATCGGGAATCATTATTAACAACTTTAGTGCAGAGCGTAAACACTTCTTGTTCAAAACTGCCATCGTCAAGCTCGTTCATTTCTCGCTTAGCTTTAAATAGAGCCTTAATGCCTTCTGGATTTAGAGCAATCTTCCTGTCTAAATAGTGATTATCATTGAGGTTCCTAAAGCAAACAATGCTTTAATAGCTTTACAGATACGAAAGCCCATTTAATGTCAATTCATGGTCCGATTATCTTAACTTTGAAGATAATAATGTTAATTGTCTATTGCAATGACCACGTTATTTTTTGGAATTTCTATATAATTATTTTGGTACTAATTTAAAGTTCATAATATAAATAATTTGGCATTCAAAACGGAAATAGCCCAAAATTCAAGTTAGCGTAGTGTAAATTGTTGGTGTCGCGTTGGTCAGACACATTACCGTTGATAAAAATATGTAATTATTATGTTTGTAATTTTCCACGATCCTTATTTTAAAACTGCTACTTTCGTTTCAAGTTTATTCCTCGTTCGCTGATAGTTAGATAGTAGCAAATGAATATTACTGCTATAGAAAAAATACTCCGAACTCAAAATGTTTTTATCATGGAAATAAAAACATTTTGGGTGGGGGAACAAATTAAACGCTCAATATCCCATAAAGTGAAACCATAAAACCGATTAAAACAATTTCGATGCTCGATACGGAATATACAAACAAAGCAGATAGATGCAATTAATTAAGCCTCCATAAATCCCGCTATTCAATCAGTGAATTGCTGAGGACATTGCCTTTATAAGGGCACATAAAGGTTTTATTAAAGCTGTAATTTGTGATTCAGATTTGCCCATTCGAAGCGACTATAGAAGTGGTATTGATTAAAAAGTGTGATAATTAATTGAGGTAAGTGTTTTAATTTTGCATATTGAGAATTCGGGAGACCAATGAGCTAATAATGGCTATTTGAATAACAACTGTTTGTTGAACCATTGTGATAAAACTGATAAGCTATTTACACAAATTGAAACACACCTCACTTACGTTGATGGTACACACGGCTACATATCAAACTATACAATTTCAGTATAAGCTGACTTCTCATTGTACGGTAATACTATACAATGCGAGATCAGTTTATATTGGAAATGTATAGCTTGATATATAGCCGTGTGTAGGCATTGTTTCTTCAGACTTTCCGTTTAAGTTATTTTCTGAAATATTGTCGTCACTGAAAATAATTATAGTCAAGTCATGAATGAGTTCATTCAAATTCATAGTCGAGATCAAACATCAAGATTTCCAAAACCATGGCAATAAAAACATCTTGATTTTCCACAAAAAATATACCCAACCCGGGGAACATTGGAGAAACATCTGCATCTTCCTGTAACATGGATTAGTATTCGTTGGGCGTATTTACACGCAGAGAAATGGGCTCTTCCGTCATGGTAATGACGAGACACGTGACGTCATGGAATAAAGTACCCCTGTTTTAGGTGCCATGATGTATGATATCACATTTGATATACTTAATGTTGTTGCTCATAATATGTCTTGGGAAGCCAAGATGTATATCACAGGAATGAGCATCCCAAAACAATGTTGAAACAGCGACACAATCATTATGTAGATCTAACTTACGATTTTGGACTTAAATGTATGATTGCTAGCTATCTGTGTCTTCGACTTTCGTACAGATGAGTATTAAGTTTACGATAAGTTTACTCTGTCCAAGACTTGGGACATCAAGATAATTTTTTTTGAGCACGGAACGAACTGTCAGCCCTGAGTGTGTTATTACTCATACTCCTTATATAACGGGTTTGAAATACCCTTAACGAGCCGAGGGTCTTGACCTCCACTTATTATGATATTTTTTTGGACTGGGCCAAAGATTTTTGGTTACGGAAATATTGAAGGTAACAAATTTTTTGACGTTTTTTTTATAACTTACCGTTGTGTGCACCCATAACCACTATTTTTTACGTGCGTTACATTGCGCACTACCGTAAACAGCACACCAAAATAATAGCTGTCCCCAGCAAATATTTTTGCACCAAGTTACTTAATTTGATGGACAGAATACGTAGATGACGGATTTGTGACTTAACCTTTTGAACGTGGATCCACGCGAGACAATAAATTTTTAATTGTGTCTGTAATTACGACAGACAAGAGGTTAAGGGTCTTATAACACCCTGTAGTGTTCTAACAGCTTGACTTGGGTTGATTTGAAAGCCACCACAAACTACTATATTTGAAAAATAAAGTGTACATTTTTTACTTTTTGGTTGAGTCTGAAAGTACTAATATACTTTCAGCGGCGTATGCCTTTATACGCCAATACTACTGCTTCACTAACCCCCATAGATTTCCGATGACAATGTTAAAGCTGATAGAGTGCAAGCTTTGCGAATTTTTTTGGCGCAGTTCCAATTGCAAGAAAAGTCTTTTGGAAAAAATATGTACAGCGAGGTTACCTGAGTTCTATGCCTGTTTACCAGCCTGTTATTTTTTTAATTAGTGTAGCAACACCATGTATATCAAAATCAAAAATAGGTTGCATGTTGTCTATGAAATATAGTCTTTGAACACAAGCCAGTGCTGTTTTAATACTTTTGGGCCTTTACTTTTCCAAAATATAGAAAATGAACGTTATAAAACTCTAAAACCCAACTATGGCGTTTTTGTCGTATTTTTTGTTATTATAACTTTTATTTTTATTTTAATATTTTGGGGTTGTAACATATAAATATATTTTTGAAATATGCTAATTAAGCCATGTCAAATTATGTTAAGTTGTTTTGAGGTTATGAGGGAACAGATGAACATACATCATCCATACCGGACAAAATCATGACCATCCTTTTTGCTTCGTTAAAAGAAAAGGTCGCTGTAGTCAAAATAGATAACTAACAATCGAAAAATAAATGATCAGTGTCTGTGGCAATCGAAATCGCAAGAAGAATAAGTATCCGGTATCCGGTTCACTTCACTATAATGTTGAGTTTCACTTTTGACCAGGTATCGATTTTGTTGTTTATTCCTAAGGAAGACTTCTTCTACTCAGTACCTAACTCCCAAGATTCTGTTCAAATAAATACTTCAACAGAACGTTCTCTTAAACAACACAGAATGAATGTTGTCAAATCTGTCTCGCAAAACTATTATTCTTCGCAAAATATTAATTCTTAAAACGAGATAAAATATTATCTTCAGAAGAATTTTTATAACGAATTGTCTGAAAAAAAGCAAAGACAGACAATCTCATTGAAAGACTTGAGAATTGTTTCTTTTTCCTCGCTAATGTCCTTTCTAGAGATGAATTAACACTTTCAAGTTTTTTAATTAATCCATTTTTGGATTCTTGGGAGGTTTATTCCATAAATTATGCCATTTTTCCAGTTGACAGAATAATTGTGTAAATTGTCTCGCTTTCATTTGAATTTATGACTTATTTATGGTTGGATCTTTATTTTTGTATTAGACTCATGGTTAAGTCAAGAAATAAAATGATACACCGTTTATTATTTTCATACATACTTTTATTAAAAATCTTATTTTTATCACAATATTGCACACGTAATAATTAATATGTTCATTTCATTATACTTATTTTTATACATATAATTATAATTACGCTTAAATCAACAGTCAACGAAAGCACCGATATGTTTAAACGTTTGATAAAAATATTACAATCTGTGTCGTTTCCATTAAAATATTCAGCTCGGTGTAAAACAAATGACACTTCTGGTTACCTAACACAAGGCCGTTTTTAGTTTAATAACTATGTCTGTTTTGAAACAATGAATATTGTTTTAGTTAGATTAGCAACCCTACCCAAAAAAATGAGGAGGCTTCTGGAAACTAATAATATTTTGCGAAAATACAATTAATTAATGTTTCGTTAAGTTTGACATACTGATAAAAATAGTCACAGATTATTAAATTTATCAATATTTATATAATACACAACGCATTTTAAAACTAATCACAAATATATTTTTATAAACATTAATTAACGAAAACTGAAGTATTCAAAATACTAACGATTATTTTGTAAATATATTTCGCAATTGTTGCAACATTATATTTTACAATAATAAATGCCTGTCTGATTTTATTTCATTAAAATCTTAACATTTATAACAAAAAAACGTCTTATTTTTTTTTTATTGTAAAAAATTAATTACTAGGAATAAAATACATGTTTGTTTTTTGTTCTGTTTTGTAACACTGTTTTTTAACAATCCTGTGTATGTATTAAATTATGTCATTATAGATTAATTCCTAAGATTACTGTTTAGTTATTATTTACGATAGTTTATTATACGTTAAAGGTACATATCGAGAGAAGAAGGTATGTATACATTGATATGTTATGTATGAATTATGTAAAACAAAAGTAAGTAATACTTTCTACAGTATTTTAGACACAATACCTTATAACATGGTGTGACTTTCCTGGGAAATATTTTAGATATGTATTATTTAGTTCATGTCATGAGTGAGATTTTAAATAAAATACTAATAAATATTAATGCAGAACAACGATGTAACGATCGATCTATGGATGAAGAAGACAAATAAATCGGGATAAGCGCAGGAGGATAATTAGTAATGCGAAACATAGGTACCAATATAATAATTTTTATCATAAAATAACACATTTTATTTACGCTTAGTAGTAGATGCTATCATTAGAAGTAAATTAAAAAGTAAAGTGTTCCAAAAGAGTTTGATTTCACAATATTTTATTTAAATGATTACTTTGTAAAACTTAAGATATGTATTTTAACTTTAACTAGCAAAGGAATGACGGGACGGCAAGTAATTCTGGAAAAACCATGAAATAGTAGTCCAATTATTATGAAAATAACTTGACTTACATTTAAACAAAAGAGAAAAGAAAATATAGGTAATTATAGACACATATTTCAGCACTATGTATATTACATAAATATATAATTATGTACATAATTATATTATGTTTTTTGTTGAAGACAGAATATTTGTAAGATTTAGTGCACCTAGCGAAGTAATTATTGTTATATTTACAGAAAAGTGCTTTAACATGAAAGTTACAGACAACATTTTTTTTCCAGTTAAACATTTACTAGTCATTATTTCTTAAGGGACACTGAGTTGTACCATTTTCTAAAAGTAGTTTTTGATTTACTTCAAAAAAACATACAGCAGCAGCCTGGAGTCTGAATGTGTACCCGGTTGATGTGCTATATAGGTTCGCCCCCTATATTACAAAGGACTTTAACATAACAGGCGAAATGTGAGTGTACTATAGATACACCTCTGCCCAACCCTTCGGGGATTATAGGCGTGATGTTATGTAAAAAAAAAAACATGATTTTCACATGATTTATGATATTTGTCAAAAGAATTCGGTGAATTTCATTCTTTAACCAATGAAAAATGTCATGAGACACATAAATAAATTTTACAAAACTCAAACTCAAAGCATTTACTTCAAATAAACCAATTACAGGCACTTTTGAATTGTCAAGGGGTCAATCAGTCAGCAAGATGAAGCTAGTTGCCCATTCCAAAGCGTAGTAGGTTCCTATAGAGAAGAACGGGCAAGAAACGCCACGGACACTCTTTTAAATCAAAATATGTTACAAAAATGAAAATGAAATGTAATCTTTGAAGTAAACATCAATAACTAATGCACAAGGATGAAATAAATTAACTTGCGAAATAACAGAGACGTGATCGGGTATCGATATCTAATGATGATGATCGTGATACCCATCACGTCTCTAATGGTTTGCCAATTAATTTAATTAGACCATGTTTATTATAATTTTAACCAATAATAATTGCGAAGCTACTTCGTGTGTTTGCGGCATAAAAAAGCTGAAAAAGCCGTCTAGATTGGAATAGTTGTAGATTGCAGTCGAATACAATGTTTCCAAGAAATAAGCAAAAAAAATTGCAGTCTACATTCCATTTGACCCAATTAATATAGTTCCGCATTATCGCAACATTGGGAGCAAACGTTACCTTTTTCACAAATAATATAACACAGTTCCCAATTTTTTTAAATACCATTCACAATTTGATGCATGAAATCACCGGGTTTTAGAATAAATAAAGTTATTATACTAACGACATTTCCATATACATTTCTAACAAAAATTTTGTCATAATTATATACATTTTTTTTTCAAATAAAGTAAACAAATAAAAGTTTAAATTGAATTCTAATGAAATGTTTATATTTTACATAATATCTAAATGTCAAATCAAGTTGTGAATAACATTTTGTTAACAATGTTTTGATATGGTTTCATTGTGTTTATCACCTAAATGAACATAGTTCTTAAAGATAGGTACGAGTATTCAGATATTTTTCGAATAAAATAAAATCTGTAGTAAAAGTGATAGTGCAATCAAGTGATATGAAGAGATATTATTGTGATATGTATCCTCTAGAGAAGTGATTTGGAAGTCAGTCGGTATCCTGTGGTTAGATACGCGCACTTATAAGATAGCCTAATTATGAAGAGGGCTGTCATCATTATCAAATTTGAATATAGGGCTGTTATCATTGAAAATTTTCGCAGTCATGCTCATAAAACATTAAGATTGAAAGCACTAACAATCGGGGATAAAAATCTCCAGACATCTTTCATGCCCAATCTTCATGCTGATCAATTTACGACCAAGAAAACAGATCCGTACCAAGGGACATCTTGGCATGTGATCTTATTTGACTCACTGGTTTGTAGGTCACTATTTTAATGCGTAAAAAACAGTATAATATTTATGAAAACATAGAAGTTAGTCAAGGATGAAATTGAATTTTCTTAGAAGCATTAGTGGGGTTAAGTAATCTTGTCCAGGTCACAAAAATATTATCTGCTCCATTTCGCATCAACATCAATACTTGGAAACCGACTGACTACAGTATAATATAGGTACTGTTAGTATATAATTATATTACATATATATTTTTTTACAAAGTATATACACTCTCACTAATGGTCCTTTTACCCAAAGATCCTTGGACGGTTCAAACTTCATTTAAGGATCTCACACCAGGACTGGATAAGCAAGAATTAATTTTTAGAATAACCCATAACAGTAACCCTTCACCTTAATTAAACTTTCGGTACTAAGATTAAAACAAATTCGCACGGAATTAGGAAAATTTTGGTAAGTATTCGATGAACCAACTAAATAAAATTATTATTTGCATAATAATTATGCATTATTTTTAGTAAATTGATGTCATTAATTTAGTTTTAGTATAAATGTTCTGTTATTAAAATATAATTATAACCATGTTTTAGGAAAATAAAATCATGGTAAATGAGAAACAATTTCAATTCTTCATCACGGCTTGACTCAGCATGAACTTCAAAAATTGCTTCACAAAAATGTGGAACAAAGATCAACAAAAAAATAAAGAGCATTACTTCGCTACAGCGGATGTTACATAAAATATAGTGATCGATGTTAAAAACCAGTGAATATTTAAGAGCGCTTCAGACAAAAGGTGGTTACGGTCCGGAACGGGGCGTTAATGGAGCAGGACGTTCTTTTGGCCTCGACTGGCCCCACGGCGGAATACCTCGTTAGGTAGTATAACGTGTTTCATAGAAAGATGAACAAAAACTTTCCTAGCAGCTTTTTGTGCGACGTACTCTGAATTACGAATTTCATTTCATTACGACAACATTAAATTAGGGCAATAGACACGCTGTTGCAAATGTGAAAATATAATAATATTCTACTACTACGGACAAAAGACAGACAGACGGTTTTTGTTATTTTGTCTAAAGACCACTCTTTTTACTTATTGCGTATTGTTTATGGCACTGACACCAATCACAAGATTTAAATGGATAGATGACAAAACAGCGTTCTTCAAGTTCTCACTACATAGACCAAAATGACTTTATGGTAAGTCGGATTTCAGTTTAACGCTAAAGGTTTTGTTAAGACAAAGTTGAGTTGGTGTATTTTGTTGCCGTACATTTGTTTGCCACATCACGGCATAAAAGAAAATCTGTCCTCAAACCCAGCTTTCATAAGTTCGTAATTCAAATTCAACAAAAAAATACTTAGTACGATCTAAGGTTCAATTCTTGCTATCCAGTCCATCTAAACGAATTCCCTATATCCTCTAATTAGGTCACCTTATATCTTCATATCGTGTACCGAGTGCTACCAATAGTGAAGTTAGTAGCAAACTCAAGTAGCTTGTGGTGGTTTTCACACCGCTTTGTAGTTCTGCCAGGCTTGATCCTGTGAACAAAAGAGGTATTCAGAATCGTGGTGCAGGTATGGCGTCGGGAGCGCTGGGAAAAGCTTTGAG
The DNA here is from genome assembly GCA_914767815.1 of Eupsilia transversa. Taxonomy (NCBI): domain Eukaryota; kingdom Metazoa; phylum Arthropoda; class Insecta; order Lepidoptera; family Noctuidae; genus Eupsilia; species Eupsilia transversa. The sequence continues at coordinate 3,729,111 of OU611893.1, read as the reverse complement.
CGGTCCAATGCAAGGCAAATAGTACTGCTAAGCTCCTTATAGAGTACTGTAAAGGTGCTGATAAAGTTGAGCATTCTCCTGTAACGGCACATGGAACATTAATGCTGTTTTATTCTTTGTCAAACATGGACTCGATTATTTCGCTGGTCATCCCAGCGAATGCTAAACATGTTGAAAGTTTAAATCAAGTTCTTGTCGATTCGCTAGAAAGCTTTAGTTATTATGAAACTTTCACTAGAATACTCAGTATAAGTGAGTGTTCAGGTTTTTCAGCTTCTTAAACCACGTTAGGTTTGTGAAACATAAACGTAAATATTACGGAAGAACTAGAAACGAGTCATGTCAACATGTGGTTCTAACATGGTGAACCGGTGAAACCTGGCACTATTGTTATCGACAGCGTTTTATTAAATTGGAAAAGGCTTCATGACGTCACCTCCGAACCTGACGGCGGCGGTGGGCCAGTCAGTAAACAAGGGTTCAGTAAAAGGCGTGTCACGAGTTGATCGGCGCTAGTCTGCGTGCAGTTCGCAGCGACTCACAACTATCTACAGTCTGTGAAAAAGGGATACAAGTATCAACTTTTGTAATTCCAAAATTAGTTTGATTGAAATGTGATTCTTTATGTATTTTGATAACATGTATGTGCCTAAATTAAATGAATACTAAACTGTGTTATTTCCTACACTATTGCGATACCAGTTTGGGCAATAATCATCGCTTAAAATGTCGAAAATGTTGAAAAAGCATTAATTAACTTTTCACGTAATATATATTCAAAGCTACGTGTATAATGAATTTCCTATAATACAATTTAAGCCTTTTAAACTGGACAGTCATGAAATCAGCAATTAATAATTTATCAATAGCTTATTTAACGTTTTTGGTGCCAAAATAGCGAAACATGTGTCAGGAGCATTGATAGTATCATTTTAACATAATATTGTAATGGATTGTGACGGACAATTATAAATCATGGTTAATTCTTTCTCTATATAATGTATCTTTATCTTTTAATTACTATAAATTTTATCCTTATCCTAGAATAACTATCAATAAAGGTTGATATTTTAAAAAGTATCTTCATATTTTCTTGCATCCTGAGTGTTCTTTTTTTGTTTTTTTCGATTGATTAGTGACTAACCTGTTATCAAGGTTTTTATGCCGCCCATGAGCCTCTGACTTGTCTTCACATGCCGTCGAGAAATAAGGTAATATAGGTAAGGTAAGGTAATATCTCTAAGGTATGCCGGTTTCCTCACGATATTTTCCTTCACCGTTTTTGAAGCAAGTGATAATTATACAATACGCACATGAATCCGAAAAGTCAGAGGCCTTTGGTTCGTTCGAGACCTAACTTTTCGACAGTTCGACGGTCACACCACTAGGCTATCACTGAATCCAGTGTAATATCCGGCTAGGTTCCAAGCTCGACCAGTAAGCAAAAGATAGGCATATATGTAGGTATTTTATTCATACTGCAATAGCCAACGGCGATCAAAGAGGAATTCTTTCAAAGAGTTCATGGAGGCGTAAATCTTCTACAAACATTCTTACAGATCTATTAATAGCTTGCTTATCTATTCTATTCATTTCTGCTAGTACAGTAGCAACAGTAACACAGTAGTACAGAATAGCAACTCAATCAAATTCATTGGAACGTCACTTGTCCTGGTTAAGTTCGAAACGACAGAAGGCAATTTGTAAGATAACTGTTTAAAAAAAAATTAATTCACCCGTTTAGAAAAAAAACACCCTTTTAGAGATTAGAAAAAATGTAGAAAGAATGAAGACTAAGTATTGGTGCTGATCTTGCTTTTCAATAAAACATCATAATTGATACCTACCTAGTTACTGAAAGCGAGGATAAAGTTTAAAACATAAACTTGGTTCTAGTCAACCTGATATTTTTCAGTCGTTAGTTACTTCGCATTCGATAAAATTCTTGACTTTAACGAACTAAAACACAAAGGTTATCAAGTGTCAGTAGAAAAAGAAAACAAAACTAGTTTAATCGATCATCAGCAAATATACAATGCAATGTTTATAGTTTGAAGCCACATTGCATAGGTACTGCATAAATAGAGACCTAAATCAAATATTTGTGATACTTATTCAAACATTTTTGTACAGCCTCATGATTGCTAATACTGGTTTATTGCTGACAAAAGTCCAGAATACAGTCCAGTTGTTTTCGTTACGAACACCTTACCTAAAAATGGATTCGTAAATAAGCACAAAGCAAAAAAGAAGCAACGTCAGTATTTTTTTGCATTTTTACCTGTCCATCCAATTATTTTAATGTAACTTGATATTTTTACATGTTGCTCTATTACCTCGCATTTTATCTGAAGCTACATTGTGTTTAGCGAGTTATTTGGGACACAGGAAATCAGGTGTCGGATCCAACAAATGGACAGTGCTGTAAATAGAAACGGAACTAAGTGAGTTTAGTCGATAGAATGGCTGATTGCCTCCGAAAGAATTCCGAACCAGTCCCGAATTCAGACCTGGTAGTTAGAAAATTGGGTCAGGATCAATCTATTATCTTTATGCTCAGTTTTCACTTCTAGAATGAAATAAAGGAATTAGTAGTCAGGTCGCTGAGTTTAAGAATTAGTGATACATGATAATCTTAAATACTTTTTTGTTAAAGTAAGTTCAAAATTAGAAACATATTTTTATTCTTAAATAATCGAGCAGGCTTTCAACACATAATTTAAAATGCTCGTTCTGACTTTTATTGAACACATTTACCTCATGTTATAATAAACGGAAAACTAGCAACTGTCAGTTTGCCCTTTCCTTTTGTTATTTTAAGTAAAAGAACAAATATTACGAAGCCCACTTAACGTCAATTCTGATAAAACCCAAGAGCACTTCGATACAAATCCTATACAATATGGACGTTAAACACAAAAAATGTCGAACACAAACCTTACTGAACCTTACATTTGTTATACTTAGTACGAATTTATCGGCTCTCAAACAAACTATTTGTTCTACAAAACAATGAAGCTGAAAATGAAATGTGTTTTCTCGTCTAAAAACGTGGAGGAAGATATATTAGTATTCATGTCAGCAACATTGACATCAGTACAGAGTTATATAAAATTAACATTATGGCTTACGTTTGAGAACCAGAAAGTAAATTTTGATGCAAATATTTTATTGTAAAAAATTGGTATTTTTTCAATAAACAATGGGCATCATGATGCCCATATGCCCGAAATATTTTTTAGGCACTCTAAGGCATAAGAATATTATTATCTTTTAATAAAATCAATACCATCATGATGAATTATTTTTAGGTGTTTTATTTCCTTTTGAATTTGTATATCTACCTCTAAAAAAAACACCCGTTAGAAATATATTCCTACACGGAAAGCGCTGTTTAATCAAAACAACATTTCGGCCTTCCTGGAGGGAAGAAAAAAAAAACAAAAAAAAACAAGAGGGTTTGTTTAGATACATTCAGGCAACACTGTTAACCATTATTATCCTATTTTGGGCTTCAGCTTGATGTTTGCAATTATTGAATCATGCTTGGCTGAATGCCCATCAGTTTCAACACTAAGTCATATTGGATAGATTAGTTGGTATACGTATACGATAAATCAAGACAGAAAACTACATCCTGTTACGGAAACAAGGACCGAAATAATGTCTGTATTTGGTCTTAGTTTCCACTTAGTGGTTGTAAAATGTTTTACTTCCTCTTGTATAAAACCTTCTCATGTGAGAATATATAAAATCGTAGTTTTCTGTGAATATGGTGCACTATATTTGAGTACCGAATGCTACGCCACATTAGCTATGCATTAGTACGACACGTAGAATTAAATCGTCATGGAAGGATGCCAAGTGGTAATAATTATTTCAAATAAACTTGCTTATAGTACATAGCTAAGAGCCAATGTAATATACGATTGTTTTTAGGCAGTTTTTCAGTCTTTAGCTAAGGACCTCATTTGGCAAAATAATGGGACATACACTTCTAAACAAACAAACGACCCATCCCCCATTACATTATAACAACCAACCATTTATCTAAGACGTGGCGGATGTTTAGTTGTGCGTAAAGTACTTTTACGACCTTTAATCACTTATGGTAGGCCAATTTTCAGCAATGAGCTAGGTAATGAGCAAACATATCTTTCTTTACAGGATCAAGAAAAAAATATAAAAAAGGCGTGTCGACTTGAGGACCTCCTCCGTTTTTTTTCGGATAAATACTAATTTCAGAGGAGAGAATAATAAAATAATAATCTTTAAACTGCCTGATTCAAGTAAAAGGCTCAGAAAATACTAAAACAACAGAAATCATAACATACAGGAAGTCAATTTTAATTAAATCACCTCATATTCAGTTCACTTCAAGGACGAGGAATATCCATTTTGTATTACTGTCGAAGTATCCAAACTAGGATTGCGGATGCTTTGAATTTCTATAGGCTATTGTGAATGTTCACCGTACCGGGCTGTTACTGCTCGTTTCACACTATTTAAGATGATATTACAAGATAAAGTACAGAGTCGAGCAAAACTTCAAAGTGTAGTTCCTTTGCCAGACGTACCTTTGTTATTCTATAGCTCTTTGTACGTGAACTATCTACAACTAGCTTGCACTTTGCGCTACATTCAGTTTTATTTTTATAAACGTAGGGGTGATGTTTATCTGAATGAAGAATCTTTCTTGTCATCACATCCTTTGTAACGAATTGCAAGATTTACTGGCGAAATCAAGGCAAATGACCACGATGTTATGAGGTGTCATCTGATCTACGCACCATGCCTCTGAATGATGCTCACTGTTAAACTACTGACCTAGATCGCTGGAGACAACTGATGGCCGGCATTCATTATCACAATCCTTAATAAACAAGACTATAGTAGTAGTGGAAAGTACCTACCTATTCTTAATTATTGTGTGAGAGAAGATACTTCCAAAACAAAGCAGATGCCAGTTGTATATTTGGACTAACTTAATGACATGATATTAGAACTCTCCAGTTATAAATGACTGCCTTTATTACGGAGTATTACAGTCGAGTCAAGTTGGAGCCGAATTTACATAGCATTAAAAAGCTCATTAAGCTTAGACATTTCTTAATAATGTCCTCGATGAACCATTTTCGTTGTACGTTTTTTGCGAACTAATAAAGTTTTAAATAATACGGTACGTGACGATTCACAATTCTGTGGTCTTGAATATAAAAATATTAACCCTGAAAATAATGGTTCTTCAACACTTAAAGTAGTAGTGGGGATTATATTGGGAAGACAGGTTGGAACTGTTCTACTAATCAACCTGTGAAGCGAGGTGATTGATTAAGGATAATGAAGGTACCTCCCACCATTAGTTGAGGCTGAATTGATGGGAGATCAATGATGAGTTATAGATGACGTAATAAACCACCATCTTCAGGTGAGTAGTACTTTAATAACTTTATAAAGTCTCGTTCAATACTCAATATACATATGTATTGCTTCAACAATATGAACTTAAGTTAAAGTTTTTACAAAGACATGAACATATTTTTTTCAACTTTGTTGTGCACAGCAAAGTAGGAGAGAGGAAGAGGGTTTTATTTGCCTACTTAGTTGTTATACAATAATATTTAAGTCATTATTTTATTTATTTTATAAAAACATGTAATTAATTTTGACATGCATTAGTATATATAGTAGCATTTTGTTAATAGAAAATGATTTAATTAATCTAGGAATGTTTTTATGAATGATTTAATTAATTTATAAAATTTATGAACTTAAAATATTTTTTTATAATTTTTTTAATTATTTGTTATAGTACCTATATTATATATTTTAATCGAAATGAATAAGGTACTTGTTGAGAGCTTCGTAGGTTTAACCTATTTTTATGGCGTAATCTTTTTTTACCATTGATTACCTAGTAGTGATCCTATATACAACTGACTACATAAATGTGGACATCTACTGGAACCAATTCGAAATGTAGGTATGTCATTGGGAAGAAACTTTCTCAATAGCTGTGAACAGGAATGAGAAGCAATATAGTGAATACGCAGTAATACTATCCAGTTATGCACTTTACCATTCAGCGAATATAAGCATGAAAATACTTTATGACTCAATCTTGGAACAGGTGTACTAAAACTGCAGAACGTAGAAGCCTTGTACCTCTCATTTGTAAACGCGAATCCTGGACTCAGATGGCGTTTTCTGTTGCTCTTTAGAAGCAACGAAATAAATTATTGCTGTTGTCGTTTTCTAGTGCTCATCACTAGAAAACGACAACAAGCCCTGACGACACAAAAATCGTGCATCGCGCAATTAGAGTTTACCTCGCCATCAACATATATTATATAAGACTTCCTAACGTCAATCGTTGGGCAGTTGCCCGCCAGACACGACGATCATCTGGTTGGAGGATCCTCTCTTTTTAATAGAGGATGAGTGAACTTTGCACCCTGTTCCTCATACCTCTAAATAATAATAATTGTCAAGGATATGAAATATGCCCGATTCGATTTAATGTCGAATCTATAGGTTTCGATTTTCAAAGCATCTGCGATATAGTGCATGTGCGACTTCTGAAGTGAAATCGTAAACTGATGATTATAGTTGAAATAATAAGTTTATTGACGAAAGAACAATGGCGAGATCATTGTTGATGGAAATATTAAGCGTCTACATATGTGACTATCATAGATACCGACGAAATAATTTGCTAAGTTTTATCAAATCAAGCTTGTGGCCTATCGAAGTCCTGGAAAAAATACGATATAATTGAAAACTAAATTGACTCGTTTATTGATGATAAGAAATAATAATGGCGTAGTTTTCTTTTTCTGGCTTGATTGCATGACTTTTGGCTAACCAGAACTTTAATATTGCCATGTAATACAAATGTTGGCCAAGTTACCTAAAATGTTTTGCTTTACGTATTGCATTAATACATTTCGGAAATACATTTCTGCATCAGAATAATTATAAATGTGAAAATAAAAATAATTGTACGTGCTAAAAATATAGCGGTCATAATTTTTTATACTTAGGTAAATGAAATCGCAGTACAATCCGAGGAGGGCAACATCGCAAAAAAAAACGCGTTACTTCATCTGTCAACCGGCTAACTGACAATGTGACAACAACTGACAACTTGTCGTTCGTTGCTTGCACGTGCGCCTCTTTATTTTGTGTTTTCAATCGATTTTCCGTGACTTTCTACTATATGGGATCTGCTTATCGACTCTGAGATTTACTGTTCCCTGTGTGACTAGTGCTTGCCTAAGGATTCTGATTATTTGCATTGCATATACAACGACATTTTTCTGTGGCTCTGTATTACGATTCTGCCTGATACCTCGGAGTTTCTTGTGGGTGCATCGATTTGTTTATCAATATGGGAAGCCGTGTAAGGCCTACACACATCATGTGTGTCAACTGCAATTTAAGTTTCAATGAAGTACCTTGATACATCGCAGAGCTCTTGGAATGGCTTCAGTTATTAATAACTTGCAAAGAGAAGTTTGTGGCAATGAAGAAGCTGTGAATATTGTAGTTAGGGATGATGACGAATAAATATTAAAAAATATATATATTATTTTATTTATTTATTGATATCCTACCCCTATCATATAATTAATCATAAACTTATACCTATAACTGTCCTAAAGATAGTTGGCTAAGATTATTAAATAAATATTCTTCTGAACATTTATTAACTTACGAATAAGCTCGTGGCTAAGTAATAACAGCCACACGGGATCGTCGACCCATCAGATTAAGCTACGGTTGCCGAAGTTAGTCCGTGGATGGGTGGCCATCTTTACATACCGAGACTCCTCCGTGTCTCAGAAGTACGTAAAGCGGTTGCTCCCGCTGACATTCGTGGATCTTTGGCAGTCGTCAAAAGCCCGAAAGTCTCACAACCAGTCTTACCCAGGGGTAACTTATTACCCAGTTCCTAGGGTGAGGAGGTCTGATACGCAGTTGCTGCATGTAAAATACTGGTATTCAGCTGCATCCGGATAGACTGGAAGCCGACCCCAACATAGTTGGGAAAAGTCTGGGCAGATTGAATTGCCATGTGGCAAACCTACGCACGTCGCAAAAGTTCGTAGTTTATTTTACTGTAAAAATGCACTTCCATCAAATATATTTTAAGTGGTAAGTAGGTATTCCTATATTTCTTTTTGATTAGGGTCTGTTGTTGACAAGACATAACCTATAGAACGAGTGAACTTAAAACTGAAATATCTTTAATTCCTGACTTCCTCGAACGGTATACCTACAGACAAAATTGTTCAGGAATTCAAACTCTGTACGTTAAAGGCTCGTTCACACCGGCGCGACTTGTCGCGCGACGCGACACCGGCAATTGTTCAATCGTGAAGTTTTATTAGATATTGTATTGTAAAAGTCGCGTCGCGCGACAAGTCGCGCCGGTGTGAACGAGCCTTGACATATATTTCATCAATAGACGCAAAAAAAAATGTCAACAAAAATTTGTTCGGCAGTTTGCCATTGTTCTTTTTAACATAATAATGAATGATACATCCTACGATAAGTTGCAACAAGCTAAGATAAAATTGATAAAATAATTTTTACTATAGGTTTTCTGTTAGAATAAACATTATTTTAATGAATAAACAAACAAAGACTGAAGACAAACTGTTTTTATCCTCATTTGTAAATACGACACAAAGGACCAATTTATTATTCTAAACAGCCCTATTTAGGACAAAAAGTAACATAAAGATTCTATGGCTTGGAACTCGCCCAAATTCCTTAAAACAAGTAACATTTTGTTTATTTTATCTCCCACTTTTGGCACAGGTGTCTAATCTTCCAAAACGTGGACTCAGTATTCGCTTTATTGGTTCGAGCAATTTTAGCATAGCAATACCTATGTGCAATTTTGCAATTTTCAATATTTTTATTTACCGTAAACGATGACTGATATTGTTAAGTGACCCAGCTTCAGTAGAAAGTATGGTATAATGGTTGTCCTTGTTTATGTAGTGTATTTGGAACATTCGTAAAAATATACGACCAACAAAAGGACTGCGATGTTAAACTAAACAGTTTTCTTGTTTGTTTTATGACCTACTTTCTTGTCAGGTATACTCATTCTGCCTAGCCTTTTCCCAAGCAGCTGAATACCAGTATTTTACATGGAGCGACTGCCTATCTGACCTCCACAACCCAGTAAAGGGGTAATACGATACCCCTTAGTAAGACTGGTTGTCAGACTTTCGGGCTTCTGACGACTCGTAACGACCGTCAAAGATCCACGAATGACAGCCGGGACCAACGGCTTAACGTGCTTTCCGAAGCACGGAGGAGTCTCGGTATTTAAAGATGGTCACCCATCCACGGACCAACCCCGGCAAGCGCAGCTTAACCTGATGGATCGACCCGTGCGGCTGTTATTACTTAGCCACGAGCTCCCCTCTCCTCTCTTGTCAGGTATACTAACCTTGCAAAACATGTACTCTTGCAGTCGCCTTCATCTGAACCGGCGATACCAGAGCGCAGGTGTAGTTGCCTGCATCCTCCACTTTGAGACGCGCCACCTGCACAAAGATGCATCTTTATGTCCAAGAAATCGAGCATTTTATGTGGAATGTGCTTTAGGTTGTTGGAAACTTGAATTAGGTGTTTTGTTTAGTCCTGGTATTCTGTGAGAGTTGCGTAAGTTTACTTATATGTCCGCATTTAAACTGATATCTTGCTATGGATGCGGCTATGGCAAAACTTCAGTGTTTTTACATACATACAAGCGGGACAGAATTACCTTTGTCCAATAGATTAAAAAAAAAGTATGAAAGGTTTTTTTGTCTGTCTCTTTGGTCTAGTAGTCGCAAATGCGACTGCTGAGCATGGGGTCCTGGGTTTTTCCATCTGGAATTTGTCAGTAGCAGTCGGCATTCTGGATTTGTGACCGGTTAATGACAATAGGCTCGCCCCCTACATGGGACGTAAACATAACTGGGGACATGTGGGTGAACTAAAGGTACACCTCTGCCTAAACCTTCGGGTTATACAGGCGTCATGTTATGTTATGCTTTTTTTTTTGTAAATCAGAACGAATATCATCATTTTTGTGGTTTTATGTAAGTTGATGAAAATCTAATTTCACAAGAAGTATGTAGCTACTCTATTTCTAAACTACTGTTATACGGAGATCAAATTATTGGTTTGATTGTAAAGCTTTGGTTTCCTAAGAAAGGACAATAACGGCTGTTCAAATACAGAGCTTTTTTTGACACCTTTATGTCAAATCCTGGTGAAAATGACAGATTTTCATGACAGACGAGACATATATTATGGAAACACGTTCCTAAGAAACCAAAGCATAAGAGGTATAATCTCTGGAAGTACAGAATAGATTACAAAAAAATTGTCGCTATTAGAAAGCTACACTATTAATATGAGATAGTTAACTTCCACGCGAACGAAAACGCGGGCATAAGCTAGCTATTAATAAAACAGAATTGAGTAATAAAACAAAGTTATTGTGATTAAAATCTGCGAACTGTAACAAATACTTGGTGTGTAAATATTTGATCAAATCAGGCAGAGTTTACAAACATTTTATACGGGTCGTCGAGCACTTGATTATTTCCAAGCCTCCAAAAACTGGGATTTTACGTTAGGTCTAATAAAATGAGCCTATATAAATTATGTTTTTCGTTAGACATCTGAGCAGAAACTCATGATCAGATACTTAATTTTATGAAGGAATATGATCATGTTTTACTTTGATACATATTAAATCAAAGGTTATGCTAGGCACTGTTATAATCTCGTAGGCATCAACATTTCTGATATGTGATTAAACGTAATTATTAAAGGTATATGTTATCTAATTAATTTTTAACTAATATTTTACTTAACCCGCCACTTGTGACGTTAATTTGACTTACATCTTTTGTGACGCCGGTCCTACGCACCGGTTTTTTCAAGAAGCAAAGTTCTTTGATAAACTAATAATACAATAATAATAATAGCTAATCATATTTTCCAGATATAACACATCCTGTTTATTAATCTTTAGGTATGCGCTTAGAATACTAGAAATTATCAAGATTTTTCTAATGCCAATTAAAATGATAATTTTTAAAATATGAGAATTTGTAACAATTATATTTTTTATAGCTAAATCAGCCTTTGGTAGTCTTATGACAATAGGAACTACAACAATCAAACAAAAAAGGAACTCTTTCCAAGAAAATAAAAAAATCCCCTTAAAAATTAGTCTTCTTTAAGAGCCATAGCAGGCGTACATACGTATTCTGTACCCCGGTCCCACGCACCGGGTTGGCGATAAGACTTCAAGACATACGTCCATGTCACCGGCGCGGGGTGGCCTAACGATGGGGGATGCGTAATAAGGAAAGTAGATGAAATCACTACCCAATTCGATGGCGGGTATAAAAGTTTTTCGAACCACCCGGTCTTACAGACATATACGTCACAAATGGCGGGTTAGGTATATTTTGGCAGAATATTTCAACTCATAGGTATTTGAAGATAACCCAAATACACACAATCATGCTTGACAGATACTGAGTTACCTTCAATCCCCAAATAAAACTTTAACATAATCAAAGACTTTGACTTTAACAACCCATACGGAAATATAATATTATTTTCGTTGACATGACAACTACCCAAATATGTTTACTTCACAAATGAGTATTTGTATTCTGACCAAGCACACCCTACGTATAAGGCACAATAAACGAACAGAATTTAAGAAATATGTGAATATATTCTGAAGGAGGAAAACGCGGATGATCCTTATTCGATTCTTCTTCCCACATGCGATACAAATGGTAAATAATACCAAGTTGGTGTATTGGAAAATATCGAATGATATTATATTAATTTCGTACTAGAAATATCTTATCCTATTGCTGGCTCTTCAATTAGTCCTTATTATTGATTATAGCAATATCAGTTTCTGCATCTAATTTAATTAGTAACTATATAAGGGCGGATTCGACCAAACAGGAATAAATATCCGCGGAATAAGCCTTCTCTTCCGAATCAATTTAGAAATTTTGACAGTTTTTCCATACGAAAACTGTCAAAAGTAAATCAAATCCCGCGGATAAAATTTATTCCTGTTAGGTCGAATCCGCCCTAAATCGGTACTTCTAAAGTGTTTTTTGACCTTTACTATTTTGCTGTTGACAACCAAATTGGGACATAATTTTACAGTCGCAAAAGAAGATAACCCACACGCGTTTATCAGCATCCACGGGACAATTTGCATTAAACAGACCCTGGGCATTAAGCCAAGATAACACTGACACAGAAAAATAAGATAAGTGAGTAATTTCACAGTTAAGCCGTTATTAAAAATATAATACTTTTAATAAAACATCGTATATTGTGCGAATATCTTAAGGTTGAATGAACCATTTCGTTTTATCTTAACATTTTTTTTTAAGATTGCATTTTTGTATCACCACTCAGGCCGAAAGTAAGGGAGAATATTTAAGTCTCACTTACACTTTAGCCCGCAAATATATTGCGGCAATTTAGACCAAACGGGGAGGTAGAATTACTGGGCCTTGAGGGTGTAGTTGCAGGTTAGGGTGGCAATGATAGCTGTGTGGATTTAATAAAATTAATAGGCTAGTCAAGTAGCCTAGCCAATCTTTTAAATAGAACTTTGGCAAGAGGCCTGAAAAATGCAAGGAGCAGGCACTTATGATGAAAGGGCACTTCATAAGACTGCTAATGGTTATATGGAATTTTTTAACTATAGCTTTACTTGAGTGGTCTTACTTTCATCTTTAGATAAATTCAGACTACTGCACAAAGTAATATTATCTTGTTTGCTTGCTTGTCGTGCTTGTGTTTTAGTATGAGAGTAAGGGAAGTGTGGGTACACGTGTGTCTGCGCTCACACTTGTGCACTATAATAACTCCCGCGCCCAAGGGTAACCTCCGCTGATATTGACGGCCATGACCGAAAGGACCATTATTATTACCTTGCTGACGTCTTAATATAATATTAAAATTCATAGTTCTATATCTCCTTCATTATTAACATCACCTGTTCTGTTGGCATCAACACACATCTAAGTATCTATTTCCATTAACGCTACTACTGCGCCCATACCCCGCCGTACCCCTTAACTCATGGCTATCATACGGTAAATATCATACGCTCTGTTATCGCCGTGACTATAAACGTTTACAGACATAATTACAGCATCCCCGTGAGGGACAGCCTCACTAAGTAACCCCCATTTGGTCCGTTAAACACGTTTTTTTCTAAACTCCCCAGAAAATAGGAAAAACAGTTGATGAAATGTAAATAAGCAATGAGATTTTTAAAAAGATATACCTCGCCCGTAGGCTTTTCGTAAATGGAAAATGGGCACGTCGAATTAACTAAGTTATTTTTATACTGGTTTAGAATTGGTAATAGGGATCTTTTCTCGGGGGTGTCGCACTAGGTAACTCAATTTGTTTTTTTCTGAAATGTGGCTATTTATTGTAAACTAATGTATCTTCTTATAGCAAGGCGGGTGAATAGTTTTATTCGTTTCAGTGAAATAAAATAAATCGAGCAATAAATGATAATAAACTTAATAATTTTGTATAACATTGAACATTTAAAGGGTTACCTATTAGCAAATTAAAAAGCCTTATACAGTAAAGGATTTTTTTTGGCAGAATATTATACCACTATTAACTACAACGCCTTGCGGGCATTTGACCGATTTTTAAAAGCACCGTTCTCAATTCTCTGCAAGCCTCAATGGTTTTTCGATATTTTATTTATACCGTGTTGCGAGAAAAGCCTATAAAGTCTCGTTTAGAAGGGAAACAATGTTACCTGAAACACAATAAACTGGAGATTTTCTTACAGGTGCTCTGAAAACAGGTCGAGGTCAAAAAAACGCTTTATTTTAGGCGTTACTTCAATGCGGAGTTGGTTAAACGCAAGATCTAGAATGGCCGTAAGGTTAGAAGTGAGAATTTACAAGGCTGCTAAGGAGAAGCACCTATTATTAAAAATATAGAGCATAATATTCTTATAGTAACAGGTTTACTCCAGAAACACTTATATTTTATAGTACCTGATGTACAAAAGAACTGAAATTGAAAAAGAATGTAATTAACTAGACAACCGTATTTTAGGACGAAGCCTACAGGCTACATCTGTCCAGAAAACCTTTTTTTTTCTCGTCTGTTAAGTACCTAATTAGGAGATGAGAAAATTGTATTAAATACCTCATTTTAATATTAAGTCATGTTCAGAGACAAAAAACGACACAAAGTGACACTGATTATAGAACTTGGATTTTCCTTTGGTGTCATTCTATTGGAATACCTAATTAGCTCAGAGAGAAGAGAAGTTTGGTTAAGGGGCATGAGTGATAGTAAGTCATCATCACCATCGTCAGCTTCCAGTCTAACCGGATCGGTCCAAATTACCTGTAAATGACTCGTCAAAGTCAATTGATCCGTTTCGATGAGCACGCCTCCTCGGATCTCATCCAGGGACACGGTGCTGTTCCCTCGATACCAATGCATCTCTGGTACCACATCACCAGGATGTAAGTGAAGGATAGCACATTTGAGAGACAACGTCTCCCCAGTTTCCAGGAACGCTTCTTTACTCATTTTTATTGAAGGCGCTGTGGACAAAAAATCTAATTTTAGCACGTGATATTATAGTTAATGAATATGGTTATCAAATGGCATTACTATTGTTTTAAATGTATTGTATGCTACAATTGATGGCATATCCAAAAACAAGATTCCCGAAAAGTCAACAAATTAAAAACGTCCAAACTAGATTATCATAACAAGTTAATTCGCATCTGAGCTTGCAAATATCTCTACACTTTTAAAGAATTTTAATAGTATTTTAATAACAGATCCACTATTTTTCTATTGACAGACCGCTTAAGCCAAGAACTTACGATGCACAGTCAATTTGTACCGCCTCAGCATTGGAGGGTGTGTGGAAACATGACAGCAATATACACCAGAGTCTTGGACCTTAGCGTCTGCTAATGCCAGCTTCCAATTTTCACCAGCTAAGTCTACCCTGTACCTGAAAAACAAAGGACTTTAAAATAATTTGAAACAAAACATTCATCAAAAAAATGGCTGCATAAAAAAACCATTGACTTCAAGATTAAAAAAGCTCTTATAAGCTCTTCTGCAAAAGCTTTATTTCTTCCACATCAACTTAGAAATTTCCTTATATAGGTCCATCAAAATGAAAAGTCATTTATTCAAATTAGGCTGAGAATCAGCACTTTTTGAACGTAAAAAATCTCCAAACCCGAAGTAGAACATTTTTTTGAACTCAACCACCTTCAGTTTTAGTAAAGTTACCACAAAACAATGTTTTTTGTAAAAACTACCGATAACAACAAGCCATTCCGAACGCAACCAATACCTATTTTAGCACAAACACATATCCTATTTCGTTTGTGGCGTGCGTAAATAAGAAGTTATATTTATGGACGAGCCCTCCAATGGAACCCGCGTTGGTATTGTGAGTTGTGAATGGACTACGGCTTTCAATGGTACTGAATAACTGATAAGTATATTAGAAGTGAACATGAATCGGGAAACATGTCTGCTTGATAATGGGCGATGTCAATAAAATAATTGACAGAGAAAATCTTATGTTTCTTATTAGAATTCATTTAGGTGGATACTGGCATAATCTTAATACAAGCAAGTTCTGTGAATTGTGATCAGAAAGTCGTTCCTACAGTAGTGCAATCTGAGCAATTAATAATAATTATTATTTTTTCGGTTTTAATTGGTATCTACTTATACATAAGCAATTCATTGGAATTGACCATAACAAAGAAAGTTACTTCTCTACTAACCACTTTCATTATTACAATTCGTAAGTAGTAAGTTTTTTTTTAAGGCTCGAGCAGACCGGATGCGTATGCGTAGACGTGCACGTACCGCTGAGTTGTAATGTATGGAACTGTATGAGACAGGACACACCGCTTGCGTAACGTAGACGTGCGAATCAGCAATACAACTCTTGAAGTTACGTGCACGTCTACGCATACGCATCCGGTCTGCTCGAGCCTTTATTGAGAATCTAAGGTATCTACCTAAAATCTGTCGTATGTGTATCAAGATCTATTGTTAAAAGCTCCAAATTTTCATCTTCAGACACTCTTATCCAAGAAACCTGTAACAAAATGTCTGAATCATTTCCTTTCCTTATAAAGTAAATTATAATCCCAAAGTAAGAAGATTTGTTACCGTTTTATCTCTTAAAGCAGTCACTTTGCAATCAAATATGACAGTTGATCCTGTATCAGCGTCAATTATTGTATCTTCTGAAGCGGTCCCTTCAAATGATGGAGGACGAAATCTGGATAAAAAAGAAATGGAAATGAATAAAGTCTTAGCGAGTATAAAATAGGTTTTTTTATAGAGAAGAAGAAGGAATCAGTAGGTAGTTTTTTTTGTCTTTCATAGACTGTGCTGCAGTTTCTGAAATAATACGATTGTAGAAACACAAACAGTAAGAGTAAAGAATCGTGAATTTGTAACTGACTTTTTTTTCTGATGTCTCCTCGTTTGCAGATTTCAAGTTTAGAGATTTCGCAACATTGACATAGGACAATTCAAATATTTCAGAAGGTCCCGGTGCTATTTTATGTAAGAAATAATTCAACCTTTTAGGGTCCTTTTTTATCCAGTTTTGATGCTCAGTGACCCGTATGCTTAGTATTTCGTAGATTTTATGAAATATGGGTATTGGAGAAAAGGCTTCGATTTGAAACATAATAAATTATTTTTCAGCAGGACTGTTTTTTGATCGAATCCTTAAATCAGAATTTATATTTTTGAACATCATCTGCATAAGTAGGTACCAGTATTTTTTTAAAGGATTAATAAATAAATCAATCAAACCATTCAATCTTGTGATTTCGACAGCTGAACAAACAAATGCGTTTTCAACAACCCATAATTTTTTTTATCGTAAAAGTATTTAACATTTGTAGGGATTAAAGGTCCTTTTATGTTAGGCAACCTCTTGTTTATTCAACTGAGTGTATGAAAGGTTCTATTCAGTTCGGATCAATATTTGAATGCATAAAACAAGGATTTGTATCGGATTTTGGCTTCATACCGGGATATGTTGTCTCAGACATTACGTATGGACGCGTTAGGGAATTCTCGTTTCATGACATTTGTGTAAGTATTTTGTTTGTCTGTTTCAATTCTCCCTGATATATTATGTTTATTTGTTTACTGCGGTGGCTGGTTTGTCAATATTTTAGTTTATATTGTAACTGGAGTGTAACAGTGGCGAAGGGTCATTTTTTGGGATAGGTAAGCCGCCTTTTCAAATTCTAATTTCGATTTACTTTTCTAATATGAGCTTCATGCGAATTACCGAAAAATGATTCTGTCCTACTAGTCCCGAACTCATGTACCTAACTCTAAAAGTTACAAATATGTTTTTCATTCTGAACATGCTTTTGGGATGAAATCGTCACATTATCTGTAAAACCCCCTTTATTCCACAAACTACTAGAATCGGATAAAAGTAAACACGGGACGCAATACATTTTATTTAATATTTTACAACTGCCAATGATCCATTGATATTTATCGTAAAGAGATAGGTACTTACATAAAATGTTTAATCACGTACGCAAAACGTACTAAGTACTTACTTTTCAAATCTACTCTAAATAAGTAATTTCAACATATAAACTATCTACTTACCCCAAATATCTAATTACAACGCACACTCTCACTAAACTCAACACTAACTATACCTAATCACTGTTTTATACCAACAAATAAATACTACTAACTAATACAGATAAACTAATTAATTCAACGAATAAAAATAAATAGTTGCAAATTAACTGCAAGTGTAAACAAACACCACACAACGAAAACTACCGAAGGCGAATCGTGATATCGGTCGTTCGCTCCATCTCGTTCACGCGCACGCAATTTCGAGTACAATCTTCACAGCAAGCCGTTGCAGACCGGCTTGCCTCGCGCATACGAAACCGGGGAGTCACGTGACCGAAGTGACGTAATGACCTTAAGAATTTTGAATGAATAGCAAGCCGGCGGCCGGTCGGGTTATTAGAGAGAAAAATGTTTTGCTGTTGGGCGACAACAAAGACAAAACATTGAATTTAGGCGTTTTGTATAGTTTTAATTTAAGGTGTTTACCCATAGTGTGATTATTGTACAGGCATTTTAAAAATACTACTGAATGTGTTATTTTATTTATTTTAATGACGAAAGAGTGGTTTTATTCCGAATGTCGTAAGGGAAGCCGGTAGGAATCGGCTTATAAGCTATCCTCGCCACTGGAGTGTAATAATGTAATAGCTTGTTAAAACGTGTATGATAATGTGACGACTGATACACGATGGAAGAGAAAAACGTAATGTCACTCACGAATTGTTGGAATTTAGGGTTGGAGTTGGAATTGGAGATACAAGGGCCTAACTACAGGCTAACGCTCTTATTTATAAACGTTGCTTAACGTTAAGAGACATTTAAATATAAAAAATGTATGGTTAAACAGACGCTAATCATTACTTAACTATAAAGCAACGTTTATTATTTTTTAATAAGAGGTTTAATTTTTGGGCCTATGTCAGGCCTATGTTTCGTAACATTAGTAGGTACTTAAATAGACATTTACACTTTAATCTACACTAAGATTATAAAGAGCAAAGATTTGTATTTTAGTGTGTAATGAATAAACTTAAAACGACTGAACCGATTTAAAAAATTATTTGACCAGTAGATCGCTATATTATCACTGAGTAACAATATATGCTATAATTTATAAAGATATCACACGGGCGAAGATGTTAGCGGAAGCCAGTTCTAGATATTTTTCATTATTACGCCGAAAATCTTCTTAAATAAACGCAGTCTTCTAAAATACACGTAGGTATATTATCTTGCAAGACCATACTTAACCTAAAACGAGCAAGGATCTAAACGGACCTTACGCAAACCGTCACGAAACGTCAATAAGTTACTTAATTATGTTTCAGCTCAGTTATTCTAAGGTCCAATAACGTAGCAGCAGAGATCAGGCCCCAATTTTAAACTCCACATAAATTCTGTTTAAGTTTGATGATTAAAATCCCGAATTTGGCCCAGGAATTTCCTTCGTTAAATTTCGGAAAATTAAATAGCTTAATCAGCTTTCTGGATTCCGTACTGTCGGTTAGTAAAGTGAATCAACAACCACAAAACCTTTTCTGTAAACAACCGTGTTTGAATAAAAGTACATATTTCGTATACTATAAGTTTTAAAATTCAAACGACAGTGTGAAAGTAGACTAGGTGGCAGGTTGTGCATAAACACTCTTGTTATATTACTTTTGTTGGTGAGTGTACCTCAAGTAATTATAACAGGTGACAACCCCGGCTACACTCCCGCACACGCACGTTCCAGTTTCGTTAGCTAATTAGGTTGCCAACCTAATATTTACAATAAAGGACGGACTCCACAAAGAGAAAAATAATAAACAATTTCGTCCCACAAACTTTTCTTATTGCATTAAACGTATAACATTTTATTTATTTATTTTCAAGTGTTCTGATTGCTAAAAACGCTTGTGGTTTATTTCTTTTCATTAATTGATCTTTACGCATGACATGTTCATTATTGTTTAATTAAACTTTACCCAAAAATAATAAACTCTAATTTACCATATTACGGACCAAAAAAAAAAAAAAACTGTAAAATGTAAAACAAGTCCTAATTGGGTTTTATGATCAATCTCAATGAACGAAGAAAAAATGTTCATAAATTGAGCTCAATAATTGATGCTTATTAGATTTATTAGTACGTTACCTACCATTATTAATCAGTAGAACATTGTTATTAGAACAAGAGTTCCTATGAAGGAGCAAATGATATAAAACTGTCTAGTATACTGTAACGCCAAGACATATCTAACTGCAGTGCTCTGTCAGTGAAACGGTAATATACCACCTGACCACTACCTAACCAGTTGCATGAATTCTATAGAATATTGGTTATGATTAATTAACAATGATTACGGAGTTCAGTAAGCTTGCCTCTTGTCTAAATTATCGCTGCTAATGCCAGTTAAACTTCTCAAGGATCTGTTTAATTATTTGTCGTTGAATATCTTGTTGAAAATTTAGATAATCTTTGTTAATGTTTCATAAAGTAATTAGAGTAACAACTAGAGGAAATACCTATAAATTGGGCTGTTGAATTTGCTGGGAAATAAAAAGAGTAATTTGTAAGGCCTTGTTTGGTGTCGTGGCGTTTAGAACAGGGTTTGAAAATGTGTGGGAGCTTTTTACGTGTTTAAGCAGTAAGCTTATTATAAGCTTATATAGGTGTCACACATAAAGCCTGCTTTACGTTGCCAACGGAGAATGCTTTCACAGTAGGTAGTTCATTGTAGAACTGACGATTTCGCACGTAAGTCAGCAACTCTCTTTATGATTTCCTTATGTAATAAAATTGTGTTTGCCTGAAAATAGGTACCAGATATGTAAGAGCATTCCGAGATAAAACAATAAGGAAAATTTGTCACAGATATCTTAGTTTGGCCGTCTACAAAACGGGTGATAACAAAACATACAATCTTACGAAAAAATCATATCATCTAGAAATTTTCGAACAATGTTTTCCTTCCCGGAACTAAACAGCAAAGAAAAATAATCCCACATTCGGATAAAGAGTGAGTTATGATATTATTCTGAGTCTAATTTACAAAAAGGAACAACTCTAACATGTGTTAGGTCGAGACACCGTATATTTCTTTTACAAAAGAAAAGTGTGACCCTACGAGGCTCATTTTATTCAAACTGGTAACTTTTGTACGGACGTGATACGCTTTCAAATTAAAGGGATGCAACTCACACCGACGCGTAACGTAAAGGATACACCCTTTTTAATTTAATTATTTTTGGGTACTGTTTACGTAATTACAAGTTTGAGGCTTTGACGAAATATTATTTAATAGTAATTATACGTCCCTCTATTATCCCTACGTACAAGTTATATAATATTCGTTACTGTTTTAATGAAGCAGTAACTCAGCACACGAGTCCTGAGTAAGTTGTAAATGTTAGTGACAGCAGTTTGAGATCTGTACGTACAGTTTACATGCAACTTGAAGCCGAACAATGTGTTGCATAACTTTGAGGAACACAGTTATATATCAAGTTTCATAATGTTCTAAATGATAACAGCGACATACAGCCTATCACAAGTCAAAGAGAAGAGAATAAAGAACAGTGACAAAACTACGAAAAAAAAAATACCTTTTACAAAAAGTCCTTCGCTGGATTCCGTTTATCTCGAGTAATTAATTTAAACATTAAACTAAACAATCCTGCGAGATTATCGTTTTTGTTAATGTATAGAAATCATACATCGCCTGAGACAATACAACAAAACTAATCTTCAGCTCAGTACAATGAAAATGTTTTAGCAAATCTCAATTGTTTATTTCTATAACAAAATCAAACTGAATGCACACGATGATAAATAACCAACACCGAACCACTTTATAAACACGTCCCTTAACACTTCTGAAAACAAAACACGACCACCGAATTCAGACCCTAATAAGATTAGCGTTCGGTGTAACAAAAGCCTTTGACTTGGGCCTGAAAAGGATCTTCATTAGGCGGACAAATGAGATACCGTTGGTCGGTGTTACTGAAATTAGTTTCAGTGTTTAACAGAACGTGTTGCCTTACACCGAAATGTTTTATTTGATCGGCGTAGTGATTTTTGGAACTTCTTTGTTGATTAGTGGAGTTTTTTGTTTGGGATATGTCAGAGTTTTAGGCGCTTCCGCATTGTTACCCTTATTATCTTTTCCTTGGTTGAACTTGTCTATAGACACACAGTCCGCCGCGCCAGTTACAAATTATCACTTTAAGGGACTCTAAATGTTCATATGCGTAAATAACAATAAAACTTCTATTGTGTCACGTTCAGTGTCCTTTAATGCGTTAATATTGTAAAAGATGTCTTCAAGACTCGATAGGACACAGCAAGATGTCATAAAAAATAGGTCTTGCGACAGATATAAATGGAGTGTAAGCAAGCTATCAAAAGAATATTGATCTGCAGTATCTAAAAGATTTGATCTTCGATCAGCGCGTAAATTCCTATGTAATGTTTGATCTTTTCAGAATTAGGCTTTCTTTTAGGTATCCTAAAAATGTCTTTGTTGAGAGTAAAAAATAATTTCTTTAACGAGACTGCTTTGCACATCAAATAGACTATAAAAACGTATCTGAAAAATTTGTTCTATGTACATACAGGTAAAAAATTGTCGAAATGTTTGGCTAGTTCTAAATTCACGACAAGAAAGCGGGTAAAACAGTTCAAAAAAATTGTTTGGAAACCTAACATCTGCGCCACTACTTTTCCAGGCAAACAGAAACGCTAACTTTGATCCTAAATCACATTTACATTTTAAGTGCTTACTTTCAGCCAAAGCATGCCTAAAAAGTGTTTGAAATGAGCCATAAAATTTCACAATGAATAGCTTTAAAACTCTCTTGGTAACCATAAAACAAAATGTCTGCAACAAAATGCCTTATCATGATAATTTTGTTTATTGTAATCACTTTTATTGTGCAACTTAACGGCAGAAATGGACTTTTATGGTGAC
This sequence comes from Eupsilia transversa, assembly GCA_914767815.1. Lineage (NCBI taxonomy): Eukaryota > Metazoa > Arthropoda > Insecta > Lepidoptera > Noctuidae > Eupsilia > Eupsilia transversa. The sequence continues at coordinate 3,706,432 of OU611893.1, read as the reverse complement.
TGTTTGTATCATGCCGATGAATCTCGGCGAAAATTCATTAAAAATTATTTAGGACTTTAGGTCATTGTAAAAAGTTTCCACTATTAAAATCGTTTGACATAATGGTTGATATAATCATTCCATAACATATAAAAGAGCGTTCAAGTTGTACTGGTAAGTTACATGCTACAGTAACCCATGACCAAATTTCCTCATTAGGAGTTCCATTTTGTTCTTATGATTTGCAAATGCAAATTTTCTGGGCCAAGGAATGAGAGCATCTGAGAATGCAATTTATGAATAGAATTGTAGATGAGGCACGATTTTAATTAAATTATACGATGCTGATTAAGAATTAGTATGGAAAAAGTAAATGAAAAAAATAGTTTGCAGAAAAAATGGGTTATTAGAGTGTTCGTTTAGAGCGAGAGATGACACCAAAAATGCGAAATATATTCGCACAGACAAAATTACAATGAAGGACTGAGCTCCGTCCTTCAACATTAGAAAGGCTTCAGAAACATTTTCATGTTTAAGACTCTGATATCACTATTTTATAAAATATTAAACAAATATTAACGGGCTTTAACAATTAAAAAATAATTAAGTTCAAGACTTACTTGTCATGAAAATGCTTATTGCTTGTCGCATACGAATCGAATATGTAGTTAAGCATAGGTGAGTCCACTTTGCCATGCTTCATCCCTTTCCTTGGCTTGCTGGTGACCCTGAGGTTCCGGAAGACTGTTGGGGGCGGCGTCATCATTGTTGACGATGGCGAGTTGCTTGGTTCAGTGCCTGGTGAACCTAGGTGCAAAAATCTTCTATTAGTTATGGTCCTTCAAGCATGCAGCGTCGTTCTTCAAGTTTAGCATAAAGACCATTTCCTGAATTCACACGTAGTTCTTTAACATAGTTTGTTTTGTTGTTGTTAGTTTATTGTGTTTGCGATCAGGAATTTCTCAATAGCAGCCCGGAGTCCGAAATTGTGCCCGGCTGACGGTAATAGGCTCGCCCTCTATTACATGGGGCTTAAAAATCACTGGCGAAATGTGGGTGTACTATAGGTACACTTCTGCCTAACCCTTCGGGGTATACAAGCGTGATGTTATGTGTTGTTAAACAAAAGACCTAGATTTTTTTTGACTAGACCCGAAATTCAAATATTGATATAGCTACCCCTTTGTAAATGAGGAAAAAAAAATTACCATCTGAACTTGAAAGGGACAAATTGCAAAACCTTCTGATTTATTACTGAGAATATTTCTACTGTATCTTTAGACGGCGTAGGTTTTAAGTAAATGAATGTTGTGTGTGTGAGTGTGTGTATTTTCCTATATACGGCTTTATTAGGTACGCTATTTTCGCTGTAAATGGTGTTTGAATACAAACTTTTGTACGTCCTACATGCATATTGAAGAATTAAGAGAATTTTATTTTACTTGTATACAGGCTCTTATCATTTATTTATTTAAATAACAGTTATTTGTTCAAGTACTTCGAGGATCACAGCAATCAATTCAATCGAAATTACTCTCACCGGAATTTTAATTGTAAATGACTGTGTTTACCTACAGTGAAAACCTTTATATTGTCCCAAATAATAAAATTCAATTATCATAGACAGCAGCAGAGCAGCAGTTTAGTAAGAAATATTGTGCATTAAGCATTAACCAGGTAGGTCAAAATCTTAAGTGTCTTAACACTTAAGATTTTTATTTTCATATAGGTATGTAATATTGATTGTTGAGCTCCCTAAGTTCTGAGTTGAGCTACACGATTATTGACAAATGCTTGCACTGACTGGACAGGGCCACTCAAATCTGTGGGTCTTTTCTCAAGTGACCATTTCAGACACTAATCAACATGGTCCTCACGTGATCTGAAGATTATGTCTGGACTTTAAATTAAGAGACTGACCCCTGAGTTTTTTTACTGAGTTATATAGTACTTTTCTCAAATAATGCGCGGAAATCCAGACTAACTAAATTAAGTAAAATCTTTGAAATAAATTGGTTGGTTGCCATGTGTTGAATTAAAAAGTTCGTTCCATTCTTAAATAACACGACAGATATGAGTTTTAATATTTATTTATTTGGCAGCTAAACACGACAGATATGGATTTTCATACAAAAATTGCCGGCGGGCGCTCGCATGTATTCGACCAGTACCTCAATTTCGATTTATCTCGAAGAAGGTTGTCAAAATAATGTTCGAATATCCAAGCATGTTTGTTTGTTTGCTGTGGGATATCGGATACGACTGGGTGCTGCGCGCCGACCTCCCCGACGGCGTCAGCGTGGTTTGCTACGCTGACGACACGTTGGTCCTGGCGCAGGGGAGGTCGCACCAGGCGGCGGCCGAAATTGCGACACGCGGGGTTGCGACAATCGTCGACAGGATCCGGCAATTGGGACTCGAGGTGGCCCTACACAAGTCCGAGGCCATGTGTTTTCATGGTCCTCGGAACGCGCCACCTTTGGGTTCCCAAATAACGGTAGGAGGGGTTCACATCGGCGTCGAGTCGACGATGAAGTACCTGGGACTTGTCCTCGACAGCCGGTGGAACTTCGTGGAGCATTTCCGACGTTTGGCTCCCAGACTGGAGAAGGCTGGGGCTGCTCTGAAGCGGCTCCTGCCTAATCTGGGGGGTCCAAACGCCTCCTGCCGGAGGCTCTACGCGGGGGTCGTGCGGTCCATGGCCCTTTACGGGGCTCCTGTGTGGGCGCGTTCTTTGAGGCTGCGGCCAGCCCGCCGGTTGAACGCGTCCCAAAGGGTCATGGCCATCCGGCTTGTCCGGGGATACCGCACGGTCTCGGGTGAGGCGGCGAGCCTCCTTGCCGGATTGCCGCCGTGGGATCTAGAGGCGAAAGTCCTCGCGCACATATGGGAGTGGCGCGAGGAGGCGAAACGCCGGGGCGTAACTCCGCTGCCGCGAGAAGTCGCGGCACAGCGGACAGAGCTTCGGCGGGATCTCATGGCGACATGGAGAGTGCGATTGTCGCAACCCAGTGCTGGGCACGCCACAATTGCGGCGATAAGTCCCCTCTTTGAGGAGTGGCTAGAGAGGCGCCACGGCGTCCTCACCTTCCGCCTGACACAGGTCCTCACCGGACACGGTTGTTTCGGGAGGTTCCTGTTCCGGATAAGGCGGGAGGAAGCGCCCGGGTGTCACCATTGTGTGGATCGCCCGGAGGACACGGTGGAGCATACGGTGGAGGTATGCCCGGCTTGGGCAGAGCACCGCCGTGTCCTCGTGGAGGCGATCGGCGGCAGTGACCTCTCGCGTCCAACCCTGGTGCAGGCCATGGTACGGAGCGAGAGGGAATGGGGAGCCGTCACCTCCTTCTGCGAAGCAGTAATGCTCGCAAAGGAGGAGGCGGAGCGCGTGAGGGAGAGGCAAAGTTCGCGCCCTCACGCGCCTAGCCGCCGTAGGAGACGCCCTGGGCGTCGGGACTCCTTGGAGGATTCCCGGCCACCGTAGGCGCGGGCTTGCGGGCGGTGAGCAATGGGTAGCTCGCCCCCGATAAGGACCAGGCCCGGGTCGACGGCGCGTTGTGTTCCACGCGCGCCTCAAAGAGATGTCAGCACCAATGGCGGGGCCCACTAGGGCCGATGCCTGCTGGGGTTGCGGGAAAGTCCGAAAGGGATACCGTGGCCCCTGGCAACACAGGCAACTGAAGGAACACGGGTGGGTTTTAGTCAGTAAGAGTCTGACACGCCCTCCCGCTCCGCCCAGAGCGGGAGAAGTTATTTGATGATTTCCCACCCAAAAAAAAAAAAAAAAAAAAAAAAGCATGTTTGAGAAAAATGATTTTATTACATTTCACTGATCTGTGACCGTTTATATGAAACTAAAACAAATGAATAACACTGTGATTTCAATAAACTACCACGGAGTTTAATATTATTACATTATTTTATACTGTCATCGCATTCAAGTGCAACTGATCGCTATAAACTAAATTATCAAACTCATGTAGCTATTATTCCACTAAGCGCTATTATTAATGAATACTAGACAATGGCTGTAGGATTAATATTATTGTCGTGACAATGCGATTAATTAATCATAATATTCAGTATCATAAAACTTAGCTGGCTGAGTATTTTGATATCGGTTGACACCAAATATCTTGGATTAATAAGTTTAAACAGAAGTATTTGCTTCGATTATCTTTGGGTGTGTTTTTGATTGAAATAAATATCAAGGTAAATAAATATTACTCTAAGTATTTTTCTAATACATATTTAGTTGATATTGGTCTTGTAACAAAGTACCTAACTCTGTAGGTTTCTATGTTTCTATGTTTTCCTAAAGTATGGTTTGATGAAATATTATGCTTTTTATTTTTTGTTTTTAGGATTTAGGGCGGATTCGATCAAATAGAAATAAATTTTATCTGCGGAATAAGATTTACTTTTGACAGTTTTCGTATGGAGAATCTGTCAAAAATTCAAAATTTATTCGGAAGAGACGGCTTATTCAGCGGGTAAAATTTATTCCTGTTTGGTCGAATCCGCCCTTAGTCAGCGTATTGTTAAACTACCAATACGTCAAAAAGCATTTCGTGAAAAATTTAATTTTGTTATTTGCGAATTTATAAGAATTCGACAAAAGTTACCTGTAACGTTCGCAAGGGGGGCGATAGCCCTCGTGAGCACCGCCATTAGCAGCACGATGCGGTGCATGCCGCCGCATCCTACCCGCTCAGCAGGTTTCCTGCAAACAAAACAATAGCTTACTTTACGTCCGTACGAAGTGAAATAGTTACTAATTGAAAACATCCTATAATATTCCCCATGTTGGGACTCAGGCATCTACTCTTTGAAAGGGAGTGGGCTGTAATCCACCACGTGGGCGTAGAGCGGGTTGGTAGGTACGTTACTGATTAACTTCCCTAAGTATTTTGCCACCTCAATCAGTCCTTATACGCATCAATTCCGAGTTTCCAGCAATATTAATATGTTGAACTGTCATTTCTGTAGTTCCACGACGTTGGCGATAAATTCAATAACGTTAAAACGAATTTTGAATGAAACTCATTGTTATTGCTGTGTCATTGTTACCTACGTGTGTTACGTAATGAGGCTTGTTCAGAATATGTCAAGTGTATCAGAAATACTTGTAAAATAATAATTTATGATTATTTTTACCTTCAAACAAAATACAATAGACGTAGATATATTTAGTAAACTATTCCGCTTTACTATTCAGGCCAAGTCACGCCTGAATCAATTAACTATTTTTACCTTTTCAGAGTTAGTCATAGAGCAGAAGAGTGGTTCATATTCATGAGTCCCCTGAAAGTTAGCTAATGATTTCTAAATCAGCCTGTATTGTGCACGTATGTAACCTACATTAGCTTATCGTTGGTCACTGGAAATTGCGGTCCGGTGTCCGTATCAGTACGTACTGTTGTTATTTTGACCGACAGGTCATCCGGCCGTCCTAGTTCTACTGATTTGGCAGCTGTCTGACCTACGTGGCGTTATGGCATTCAAACTCAACTACCAAAACACTAAACTTACTACATTAATGTAAATTTGCACTTTACTTCAGAAGTTAGTTTAGACAAAGAGGGAATTCAATTATGTAGGTACCTGCTTACTAACTTTTGGTAATATTAAGCCAAGTTATATAGGTAGGTTCAATTAAGACCGGCTCAAAATTACTTAAGAGACTCAAAAAGGTAACAGAAACCAAACAGTCCTTGAAATAAATAATTTGAATATTTAAACAATTACCTCGTCGAGCTCAAAAGAAACAAAACAAAATAACCCGTAGGTATTCCTAAAGACCTGCTACGGATAGCTCGTAAAATTGGGTATTACCCTGTCAGAAACTGAAACTAAATATTTAATTTGTTTACGCAAAATAAAATCTTAAAAGGGCTAATTGTTTGTGAAGAGTTGATCCCTAAATTAAGACCATCAATTAAGAATTTGAAAGTTCTGCATGAATTTATAAAATGTTGGTATTTTGTTTGGAGTGGTTCAGGGTTATCGTTGAGCCGTCGCACTTAGCCCTTATTAAATTCTAATGGCCCTAGCCCTAATTCATCAGAATTTTGAGTCCTCGGCTTAATGATGAAACATAAAAGATGCTTGACTACAAAAAAACGAAAAGCTTCTTGTACCTTTAATTCAACATAGTACCTACACCTTTCGCCTGAAAAAAAACTGTTATAATATTATTATAATCTTTCCATGCCTTGCAAATTACAGAAATTGTTTAATCACGAACCTCTGGCCACATGTACGAAGACCCAAATATCCATCCATTATTCCGTTTGAAAGCATTTGCTTTAACGTATGCATGTACCGTCTGCGCTCTTCAAAGGTTGATTGCTATCGACATTCGTGCTTCAGGACCCGATAAAAGGACATTGCTCAATGACTCATGTGTCATATTCAATTGTCACTCATTCTTCTTGTCATAACCGTATTTTTTGGCGTCAGTTTTCAATTTTTCCTAATTTGTTCAAAGGAACACTGTTTCGCAATTTGAGATTTAAGGTGTGATTCATTCGCTGCACGCGGCAGTGCTGCCGCGTCACTAGTCACTACTCGTCCCCATACATTTTCTAAAGGTTTATAAGAGATTACATTCCAAGAACGGCAGCAATGTGACGCAGAAATGAAATGTATGGGGACCACTAGTAACACGACAGCACTACTGCGGCAGAACTGCCGCGTACAGCGTTGCTCGGATTCATACATTTATACGACACGTATGTTTAATGCCGTAGATTTTTTATTTTATTTATTATACCTATAATAAAAATAATAAATATTTTTTATTAAAATAAATAAAATAAAAATAATAGCTGAGCTTTGTGCTCTAACAGAGCATAAGGAAATAATATATCTTTTATATATCGTTGCATTTGTAGATATAAGAAACGAAACGTGTACGTGTGTTCCCACAATTTGCGTAAAACAAACAAATGCTTGTTTTTCTTCAATTCTACCATCTTGGCTCAGTAAGTTAGTCTTCACAATAAATCATTTACATACAGCTTCTAAGTTGTCTTAGAAGTGGCTCCAAGTTACTCAGTTAAGATCTAGTTCAATTCAAATGTAGGTACTGTTATAGTTTGTTAGGTACTGAGCCAGAATTTTAGATGAGAATTCGAGTGGTTGGTGGAAATTGTGATTTTGCAATGCTACGTTGGATATTCAAATCAATATTGAACGCGTTCAATGTTCTTGAATCTAGCGAAAGCATTAAATTTGTTCACTAAAACACACACAAATTAATGTTTTTGCTAGATTCAGGATATCAAAGTGTTTATTTATAAATCTCACGCAGATACGTGACTCACTTTCTCGGTATACTTTTCTTCTGGAACGGACGACAGACAGAGGCACCTAATCAAGTTGCAAAGATCAAACTTTTAATTACTCGTTGATAGAATTTACCGAACATTCATAATAATATCGCCGTTAATAATGGTAACAATGTTGGATTAATTCCTGAGTGCGTGCAGACGAGCTACTCTAGTCGGCGGGACTTTTTCATACCATCGCCTAGCCTTTTCCCAACTATGTTGGGGTTGGCTTCCAGTCTAACTGGATGCAGCTGAATACCAGTATTTTACATGGACCGACTGCCTATCTGACCTCCTTAAACCCAGTAACTGGGTAATACGATACCCCTTGGTAAGACTGGTCGTCAGACTTTCGGGCTTCTGACGACTTGTAACGACTGTGAAAGATCTCTAACTGACAGCCCGGATCAACGTGCTTTTCTCGATACATAATGGATGGTCACCCATCCACGGGCCGACCTCAGCAAGCGCAGCTTAACCTTCGATCAACCCGTGCGGCTGTTATTACTTAGCCACGAGCTACTTTGCTGTCAGGTAAATGTAGTAAAACAAGTAGTAAATGGTTATTATCAGCTGTGTCGGATACAAAAAGTTGACTGATTAAGGGCTGATTTCACCAATTAAAATGAACGCGATCAGCACATCTAAACCGAGTTCAAGAGCTGTCAGTGTCAATATTACAAAGAAAATAATGACACTGACAGCTCTTAAACGTGGTTTATGTGCTGATCGCGTTCAGTTTTCATTGGTGAAATTCGCCCTAAATCGCTCGTCTGCACAAGGCCTGGCGGTAAATATAATTCTATAGCTATGCATGTACGGAGCTCCCTTTGTAATCCCTCGGGAACTGATCACGCCCTGTTCGTTTAATTAATTCTAAGTTCTTGCGTGTAGTTCTTTGTGAGTAATTTTTGATATACTTTGGCCGAAATATGGTTACACTAAAGCTTTGTTATTTGGCGTTTTATTAGGAACAGAAAGCAAATGTTTTGAATCGGTTCTTGAAGTAGGAAAGATTTTTTTGAGGAAGGTTTGAGTGCAATTATAAAAGGTAATCAACGATTTGAAAAATAAGAGCTTTCAATAAGATTTCGATAAAGCCCATTTAAGTTTTCAATAAAAACTTGGAAGAGAGAAATGCTTATTTACAAACAATCTTGTAAGAAATGAATGTGAAATATGCAAAAATTAAAGACATGTAATACAAAATCAAATCACATCCGCGAACTATATTGCAGGTAACTTTAGTACCTATGAAAAACTAACATTCTGAGTTCCATAGAAAGAATCAAGAACGTTTGTTTCAAAATCAAAATCATAGGTAACTAGGCTGAGGATCAGCAAATTTTAAACGTCTAAATTACATAAGACGAAGAATAGAAGAAGTGAGGCAAGAAACTACCAAACAGCACGTTGTAAGAAACACTTTGGAAGGTAATGAAAAACATGCTACGCAGTTTCTACGCCGTAGCAAACGCACTACGCTGTCGTAGCAGATATCAACAGCGATGCGCTTCGATTTTTGTTACCAACGGAAAACAAAACTAAAATAATAATACCAGCCTCTAACTGTCCCACTGCACGGCAAAGGCCTGATACATACAAGCATTAATCACCACGCTTGCTCGAGGCGGATTGGCGATACTTATATTAATGTATAAATACAGGTTTTCTCACTTGTTTTCCTTCACTGATGTCAGTGATGTCTAAGACTAACGTTCCTACATTATGAATTGAAAAATTCAGAATAGTACCTGACCAGTGCCCGGTAATGCGTGATCATTATTTTCAACAATCACTTCTACTGCACACACACCATCACTACTACATTACTATTTGGTTTATAGCTGTGCATTTAGCGGCTTTTGTTGAAAAAATTGTAGGTAAAAGTTTAAAAGGTCGGGCTTGGCAATACATTCTAATAATGTAATTGACAGGATGAAAACACCCGAACAAACACTTATTAAAAACTTTTGAACAATGACTGTCCCTCCATGTTCCGCATGGGACAACGCTTAGCGAAGGCTATTGTGTCTCATTTAAAGTGTATACTCAAGAAAGATCCAAAACAATACAATACAAATAAGACTTTGAAAAACAAAACTGCATAACGTTAGCATAAAAGTAAAACCAGATAAATCTGACAGCACACCATCAAAAACTACAATGTTTCGAAATAGAATTGTTCGGAACAGTTTTCATACTTATTTTGCTGAGTAGCCAAAACGTAAATTAATATATGGCAACGTTTTAAAACTTTACTAGCAACTTGTGCAGGCGAATATATGTAGTTTAAAAAGCTCTTGGAAACCATTCGCTTTTCATTTAAACGCGAACTCAGTCGTGAGTTTTTGACTCGTTTTTAATGGAAAATAATGCATTTTGTGCTAGATTGTTGTTTCTTTACGCGTGGTAAGGTATTTTGTTAAATAATTTTCAATATGCTTAAAGTTCACTATTTTCACTATTATCAAACGGATTTTGACTATAACTGACTATCCAGACATCACAAGACTATTTCACTCGAATAACAATAAATCTTCGAAACTGCTATGAATAACTTCAATCTGCGAAATCTCATTTTTATTTTATTTTGAAATATGAAAGTCTGGATTCTATAGCCTATTCACGAACGCCTACCTGGCATTATTAATCTCGGCTTTTGCTAGGGTCTACCTGTTTGGATTAAAGATAAATAAATAAAGGTAGATCTCTCTAAATGTAAACGATCTTCACTGACCAAGTCGTAATTCTAACTGGCACGCTTAGCATGATAATAAAACGGATTTTATCGACAGAAGAATAGACAAAATGACAGATAAAAAATCACAACCTGTCATTTTGTCTATTCTTCCGTCGACAAAACCTGTAGAAAACCCGTATCTATGTTCTACGCGTGCTGCTTCACTGTGCTTGCTGAGAATGAGTAATTTTGAGATAAGAGAAAGGTAGCAAGCTATAGCTTATAAATATATTCTATATTATTAAAGATTAAAGATTATTTATTTGTGGAAACATGAGTACACATACAGAGCATGCAAGTTATTAGATTACAATATATTTTAGATCAGTCATGTTTGGCCTTAGTGGCGTACAAATATTTAAATGTTAATAATAAAAGTTATTAGTTAAAGTATTACATTACATAAGAACAAAAAAATTGTAAATGTCAATTTTGAAAACAAACAAACTACTCTACTTAAAAGCACGTTAACGGCACGATCCTAACTGTCCCTCATAGATCTTTGACAGTCGTTACGAAACGTCAAAAGCCCAAAAGCCTGACAACCAGTCTTACCAAGGGGTATCGTGTTAACTAGTAACTGGGTTGTGGAGGTCAGATAGGCAGTCACTCCATGTCAAATACTGGTATTCAGCTGCATCCGGTTAGACTTGAAGCCGACCACGAGCAAATGAGTATTTTCTACTTGTCAAAGTAATGCAATAAAATAAAAATAAAATAAACCAAAGCTCAAATAAAAATCTATCAACACATTTTATCTAACGAAAATTTTCTTATATTTATATTTCCGAAGTAACAGCCCTGTTGGCGTCGATCACCTACCTTCGAGGGGTCGATCTCAATCCATTTCTTTTATCAAAACTTCATCCTTTCTCAAGACAGGAATCAGGTTGACAACTCAAGAATTAAAAGGTTAAGAAAAACCTAACAAAGTATTAGGGAAGTTTTCGCGCGGTAGATTAACTTCTTTATTTATTTGAGATTTAAATTGTATGGCTTTTGTTATTCTTGTAGAATTCAATAAGTTATAATAGGTTCGATAGTAAGCTCGAAGCTTCTTGTGGTTTTGTATATTTAAAATAAACCAATTACAGGCACTTTTGAAGTCGAGGTCGGTCAATCAGAAAGATGAAGCTAGTTGCCCATTCCAAAGCGTAGTAGGTAGGTACCTATGGAGACGAACGGGCAAGAAACTCCACGGACACTCTTTTAAATTAAAATATGGTTACGGTTATTGGTTACATCATTCATGTTGAAATTATACATGTGAGAACTATGCAGAACGTTAAAAGCGTCCGTAATAAAAAGACAAAAAATCAACATTTCAAAAATTAAATTACACTATATCTTGTGACACTCTGCTTCCCATTGTGTGCTTTCATATTACTTCTAATTTGACGATATTATCGTAGATGTCCATATAATGTATGGAAATAATTGCACGTTATAACGTTATCGTGTACGGAAATTTCGAAGCGTCTTCATTTATATTTATTTTCATACATTTTAGTTCCCTGTGTTATCGTGATGCCGCAAGCCGTGGACGTCCACATTTGTGAGAATTTTCAGAATCGGATAAGTAGTTCCGAGGATTACCGCCTACCTGCATACAAATTCACAAATTATACCTGAATATAATATTATTATAGATCGGCGCCAAATTCGCATTGTTTTTACGACTTGAAAAACATTCGAGATATCTTTATTATAAATATCTTCCGGAATCCATTTTCTAAATGAAGTGAAAACTGCAACAAAATCCGTTGCCGAGTTTAAAAGAACAACGCGGTCCGACACGAAGAGCTACTTTAATTCATAATATACATGTGTGTACATAATAGATGCTATAAGTTGGTTGCGTTTAGGCTAAGGGCGGTGCTACACGGGCGTTGCCGGTGCGTTTGTCGCCGCAGCGCTATGATATCAACCAACCGACGCTGTGCGTTGCGACACCGCATTGCTCATGTGGCACTCGGTTTTACTTACTGTCTTTATTGAGAATCGTTTGTGTTCGTGAAGTGGGTCAAACAACTATTTATTAATAACATTCGTTTGTTTTGTTTTAAACGTGGATACAATTCGATGATTCTTCTTGAATGGAGATGGTTGTAAAAAGTGAAATTCTTTGTAACAAAAACACCAAAACAATATTAAAAGCTGATTAGCACACACATTTATGCGTCTCATTTACTCTTATAATTGAAGGTTTCATTACAATTCCGGTGTCAGGCTCAGAGCGTGACCTGACCCCTATTACACTAATGTGTTCGTAGCGTTTAAAAAGGTTTTTCTTCCCTTTAGTTGTGTAACCTTGTGTAAAAACCTTTTTACTTTGCACAGAACGATTAAAAACTAATTCATTGTTTGGAAAAAATTGTGTTTTGTATTTGGAAGATTTAGATTGTGACTTTTAAATTTTGTGTGCGTGAAATGTTTAGTTAAATTTAATAGAAAAAGGTTCTTTTCCCTTGCGTTCATATTCTCAAAAATAAATACAGAGACTATATTTCAATAGTACTTATACCTAATATTATCTATCTATACTTATAATAAATCTGTAGAAGTGAAAATTCTGTACATTGAAAATATCAAAAAAATAAATGGCAGGGGGTGTTACTAGACCGACACCGAACCCAAAAGTGTGATTAAATTTTTTTTTGTCTGTCTGTCTGTCTGTCTGTCTGTCTGTCTGTTTGTTCAAGTATCACGCAAAAACTACCAGTTCGATTACGATGAAACTTGGTATAATTATTCTTTAATATCCTGGGCACCACACTGGGTACTTTTTAACCCGGAAAAGTATCCTATCCTACGGTTGGGGGGTGTCAAAGTTTGTATGGAAGAATTTTAACGCGCTGTCCGATTAACTCGAAACTCAATATTTATACTTAAACCCAAAAATTAAGAATAACGTGTATCAGGATTTTTCGAAATTCAACCCCTAAGGGGGTAAAATAAGGGATGAAAGTTTGTATGAAAAATCTTATTCCTTGAGGTAATAAACACGAAACTTCGCACGAATAGTTATCTAAATAAATTATAAAGTTTGTAGTTTTTTGTTTTTCTAAATTACCCCCTTTTTTTTTTTCTTTTTTTTTTTTTTTTGGGTGGGAAATCTTCCAATGACTTCTCCCGCTCTGGGCGGAGCGGGAGGGCGTGTCAGTCTTTTACTGACTAAAACCCACCCGTGTTCCTTCCCTTGCCATGCCAGGGGCCACGGTTTCCCCTTAGGACTACCCGCAACCCCGGCGGGCAACGGTCCTAGCGGACCCTGGCCTGGTCCTTATTGGGGGCGAGCTACCCATCACCGCCCGCAAGCCCGCGCCTACGGTGGCCGGGAATCCTCCAAGGAGTCCCGACGCCCAGGGCGTCTCCTACGGCGGCTAGGCGCGTGAGGGCGCGAACTTTGCCTCTCCCTCACGCGCTCCGCCTCCTCCTTCGTCTAAATTACCCCCTAAAGGGGGATTGGGGGGTGTCAGTGTTTGTATGGAAGAATTTTAACGCGCTGTCCGATTAACTCGAAACTCAATATTTATACTTAAAACCCATGGGGATGTATGGGGTAATTTCCGACATTCACGCGGGCGAAGCCGCGGGCAGCAGCTAGTTAATAATATAGTAGATATTGTAATATAGTGAGTCTATATAAGTATTAGACCGTCAGCAAGGGGTTACCCAGACAATTTCTTTTTCTCGGGGAGCCTTTTTTAGACTTCTGTTCGCATATCGTTTTTTATCACACAACATTATGTATAACGGCTTTACTTTTGCGTTGCGGTGCCGCTCTGTTGTGTTTTCACCCTAATAGCCAGTTGCTATTTTTTCGACATGCAACATGTATGTGTAAATAAAATGCTCAATCAATCTGCAGCCATTCAAAAAGCACCGTTTTTGTGTACTCACGGATTTGCAATATTCAACTGCCCGCATGATAGATTCATTTTGCAAAATGAAAAAATGAATCTGTTATATATTTAAAGCTCCTTTAAACCCCATAGTGCCTAAAAGAATGACTAAAACTCGGTTACTCATTTGTTTGACATGTTAAGATTGACATTGGAGCTACTGGTTTTGAATTTAAACATAACTGGCGAAATATGGGTGTACTATAGGTATGTGGTACGCACTTGGGGAATTACAGGCTTGATGATGTTGATTTTATTACAAGTAGGCCACCATATGGATTCCGTGGGTGTTTTAGCCTCGGATCCGGGTCCATTTGTGGCTCTTAGCCTAGAATAAAATCAACAACGGTAAAATACACAACCCAGGCGTACTACGCACGGTTGGGTTGTATGTACCTGATGGGTACGTAGGGCGACGGAGGCTACTGTGGGTGCCGCCCGCTCGCACCAGCAGCTGTAGAACGCGCCGCTGACGCGCGCCCTTCGTACACTCAATATCCCTCCATGAGTGACAGTTTATTTGTCAATGCGTGAGTCATCCTGAGAGTGACTGTAGAAATGTCCAGATGACGCATTGTGTAACCTCACATTATTATGGAGGGCGACACAGATGTTGACATTTATAAAAGGTTACACAAGATTTCGATCCAGTCAAATATGTTGAATTGTGTCCTCCAGTCAGGTATGTTGACCTCCAATATGGTGTCACAACAGGTTGACGCTTCAATTGCAGTTTTGAATTGAATTGTCTTATCTTTGTAAGCTATTGTAACTACACTATTGTATTGGGTAAGCCTGTGATGATAGTAAGTGTTTTTAATAAATAAATAAACATAATACCTACTACACGACACATACACACGCACTTATATATACTAATTATGTCGCATCTGTATCGATTTTACTGTGTGTACCTACATAAATAATAAAATAAATATTTTCTATAATTCATGGTTTTCGTGCCTTGTCCGTCAATCACGAAAATGCTTTTCCCGACGTATTGAATTGCATGTTGCACAACTCTGCACCCATATTTACCGCAAAATGGCCGTTAAATTAAATAAGAAACAAAATTAAACAACTGTTACATAGCATCAGTATGCAAATACTTTGGTTGACGACAAAACTTTGCAAAAACATTTTTAATAAAAGACAAAGTTTATCATAATATTCATAAAGTTCTCGGAAGTAAATAGAAATACATTATGAAATAAATCACTTAGGCGTGAGTTCATTAATTTTCATAAAGCATTATTTTACGCTCATTTTACAAAAATGGCTCCTTAGAATTCCACTGTTCAACTTGTCTAGTTTCTGTGATGGTTAACGAAGCAGGTAGAAATTGGTTGCAGGGTATTCCCTGTAACCAACGTTGTCTGGAATGAAGATCGAGAATAAAGCCTGATTAACACGGTTCAATTTACTTGTCTATGGCATACCATAAGTTGCAGTCATTTGTTGCTTCAATTTCATTGTAGACGGACAAGAAATATGCAACGTGGAAATGGATATTTAGGCATGTTTTCCTATTGATTAAGAAATAAGAATTTATTGTAAATGAAAGAAACAAGGGTTGCGGGTAGCTACTCTCTCTCTGTATAGTTTTTTTTGTGAAATTACTTATTAAAAATAACATTATTTTCCTAACAAATTAAATTATTTTTCTTCAAGACCAACTCTCTCTATGTGCTTACTTACATAATACGAGATGAGATAGTAAAACAACTTCAAGTAACACTCTTGTACAGTCAACCACACTTTAATTGTAACAATTTGGCATTGACAGCGCCTTTCGACGTACAAGTTAGATTTTCTTAGTGCAAGTGTTATCACTGATGAGCGGTAGGGTTTTCTTTTTTTGGTAACTTTTAAATGAATAAATATAAATAAGTCAGAACTATCATAGCATTATACACTTGTACAAAATCATGTTTTGATTAATCGGACCCACATTTACAGTATTGTTTGACGACATTTTACTCGGCATAGAAATTAAATTTTATGAAATAATAATAACGTAGGTAGTTAAATAAGACCACCGTTGAAGTGAGTCAGTAATTACCTGGTCGTAATAAACAAAATCTAGGTCATGATAATAACTAGAAACATTATTTAAATTGATAATTCCTAGGAATTCGTTAATAAAATAAATTATTCTAATTGGACGTAGGTGTTACATTCGGCACGATAAAAATAGAAAAAGGTATGATTATTTATTTAGTCAAACAAAAATACTAATTTTTTACGAATATCAAATTAGTATCAGATTCTGATTAAGAGTCCACTCCTTTGTGCTTAGAGACCAGCGTGGTATTTCTATTTTTTATTTAATATACTTTATAGTACACCACAAAAACACATAACAAAAAATAAATCTAACACTACAAAATATACAATGGGTGTCCCTCTCGGTTTCTCGATCTCTTCCAGGCAATCTCTTTTCGGAATGAACAGTGATTTGCTTGGACATCAAATGGGGCGAAGCCATCAATGGGGTTGCCACCTTGCCACCGATAACTCTTCCTGGCTCGATGTTACAAGGAGCTGTTGAATTCCTCGCCTTTTTGTTTTCATGTTTGAATGTTCAGTCTTTTTGTGGTCTTCCGTGTCGGTTACTCATTTCAGGAAGTGAAACATCCAGGGTAGGTTCACTTTTAAGAAGCGTTTTCGGTGCCTTCTCGACCTTGACCATTTTATATCGATTTTTATGCAATTATTACAAGGGGTGGGTTACCGAGTTCCTGTAGAATATGATGTAATAAGGCATCCATTTTCGGTTTGAGTTTGCAAACCAAACATCAAAAAACGAACAATATTGGCGAAGTCGTTCTGAAAATAAAAAATAATAAAACATGTTACATAAAGCTTAAAATATGGTTATTTAATTAGAATATAATACATGATCGGAATAATGCGGAATAATAAACTAAAACTCAAGTACAAAATGTTCATCATTCACAGTCATTTTTCTTACCAAAACAATACTTTGATCTGTTCTTTTGGAGCTTACGATAAAATTAAAACAGGAATGGAAGAAAAATTGCATTTAAACTTACGTTGAGATTTACGTGAAAACAATAACAACGCAAAATCACTACTAGCGAACACAAACATAGCGTATTTATCGAGCAAACTCAGACGAAAAACACGCGAGGTGTACGTGTCGGTGAAGCGCAGGTAGCCGGCCGTTCCGGCCCAGGACAAACAAGACAAGACAAGACAAGCAAGACAAGACTCGGAAAGACTTCTTAGGACTGATTTTACCAATGAAACTGAACGCGACCAGCACATCTAAACCGAGTTCAAGAGCTGTCAGTGTCAATATTACAAAGAAAATAATGACACTGACAGCTCTTAAACGTGGTTTACGTGCTGAAGGCGTTCAGTTTTTATTGGTGAAATTCGCCCTTAGTAACTAAAGCTTACTCCGTTATAGTATAACTTATCTACTCCCAATACCACTACTGTTAAACCTGTTCAGACAAGTACCAACAATTACTATTGACTCTCTAGATCATGAAAATACCACACAAAAGGGTTAGACAACTGAGGTCAGTGGCCGGATTGTCACATTGGGAACGAGCTTATCAGGTAGAATACCACACACGAAACATTTATATAGCCTACAAAATAATTATTTTCTAAGCCTGGAATTAACAGTGTCATTATTATGTTAATAAGTATAAAACTTATTAACATAATAATAAAAATTAAAATAATACGATACCTAGTTTTGGAAGTAATAACTAGAAGATGTATGATTATACTGACAGTGTGGTGTTTGGGGGTTGTTTGCCACCGCAGCCGCCCGCCTCAACAGTTCGTCATCACACGCTTAAAGACGCAATAGGAAAATGCAACGGTACTATATTGTGAGCGCGCGCGCAGGTGACGCGAAGGTGAGGGTGGGAGAGACCAAACTCTAGATATTCTCGTTGTATGTTACAGCTAGGTAGTATTATTAATCCAGGCACGGTGATGCCTACGGATTTTTTAAAAATGTTATTTAATAATATTTTTATTCATATAATACATTGTAAAGCTGTTTATTTTATTCTATTTTATCACCTATTGTTTATGTACAAATCACTGAACCCGACTCGGTTTCCGTACCTACGTCTTTTTCGGGTGACCACTGAAAATAAACGCTGTACTGTGAGCACAGCATCATGCTGAGTGGACGCCTTCTTGTCACAGTCATGACGTGCAGCTGCCGAATTAGATATATTTTGTTTCATTTTGCTGATTACTTTTATCTTGTTTTATGCACGTGTTTCTGTGAAAAATAAACCAACGTTTCTTCCTTTCTTTTTGTTATCCTTATAGCCTTTAGAGAACTTTACGTTACGCTACATAAGAACCTGGTATGTAACACGTGTGTAACGTCTTTACGTCTCTGAAATTACTGCCATAACATGTGCCGAATAGCAAGTAGGTAAGCAGACACACTTTTTCCTTTGCCTTAACAGTCTGGAAAATACTCTCTAACAAAAGAAACAAGGACATCAAACATACATCATTTTTTTCGTCCATAATCGAAACCCATTTGGTTCCATCTTGACATATTTTTCCAGTCCACTAACGTTTGTCATCTTGAGACTACTTCACGCATACACTCGTAGCTTTTAGTCTATGACACAAATTGAGACATAAGTGTAAGGCTCTCGTGTAGCAATTTGTTTCGTTTTGCCACACTACATGTGTAGGATCACAGAGTCAGAGATATTTGAAATAAATGTGGCATAAAAGCACTAGGGAGTACCTATATGAGTGGGACTTATAATGTTGGAGTGAAGATGCCTTTCATTCGTTGAAATCAGCCCCTTTGATGATAAACGTGGCTTTTTATGGATCGCTACATTCAGAGCTGAAAGTTATTTCTGGAAGTTCTTTGTAATTCTAAAAATACGTTTCGATGGTCGAGACCTAGAAAAAGTTTATCAAAGGTTGAGGTATAGGTAGACTGACAATAATAGGGAAAAATATGGAAAGAAAAACACTACCTTATTTGTAATATTAGTGTAGACGTGCACCATCTTCATTTTGCCTGTTAAACCTCCCAAACATACAAATCGAACGGCTTTATACACCAAGTGTTCCCAATTTTTTAATTTAGATAACGTTTCGCGGGTCCTTTAGACCCTTCGATGTTTGCGACCAAGTTCTACCTCAAGGGACGGAGGTACCCTTTTAACTTCATTTATAAGAAATGGAACATTGCCCTTTGGGACCGAGTTTTGCATGACACTTCGTACCTTTACTTTTTTTGAGCGTTTTCTTTCAAGCATTTTGCTGTTTACATTGGGATTGGAATGGTAAGTGTTGACAATTTGCTGTTTTTTGGCCAATTGTGTCTTTTTGAGTGTTTTTGTTGAAAACAGGCTACCATTATGACAATTACTGTCATCAAGTTTGACCCCATCTGCTACATAGCTGGGGTTTTTTTTTGCGTCCTCGTCTGTCTTTCATCTTCTCTTTCATAATTTGAACTGTAATGTACTAAAGAAACCGAAAAGAAAAGAAAAACAGTAAGAAAAACATTTTTTACAACACTACGAAAATGGAATTGGTTGATTCTAGAAAATAAATGAACCATACACAACAGCTGTCACTCATATTTAAAAAAAGTTGACAAAGAGAAACCGAACAAAACGATTCATATATTTTTATATTTACTCAAGCATACAAATAACTAAAATTAAGCAGTCAGTGGCGATAATGACACTCATTACTTACTTGCTTAAGTTGAAACAAAGTCATGATATTTCGAGACAGAAAATTCAAATAAAATTGAGCAATGAATTCTACTAACTCAATTCACTGAAGCATACAATTTACAAAAGTGAGACAGCGACGATAACGTCAATCAAGACTAATGAATCGCTGGTCGGTTACATGGAATTAACTTCAAAATAATTTCATAGTATTAAAGTCGCTGAGAAAGAAAGCGGCAATTTACTAATCAAAAGGGTGACACTGCTACTTTTTTTAGGGAATGTAACTGGTTGATGGTTACGATCCATTAAAAGAAGGGGTATGAAAGGTGAGGAGTTTTTCGTAAATTGTTACTAGCACTATATTTTTATTTAATTTAAATTGTTACTGGCACTATATTTTTATTTTTTTTAAACGTTGCCCCACACTAGGGCTTTGTCCTGTATTGTGGGTGCGTTTACAAACATTTAAACTCACATACAAAAACAGCCAGACCCAAAACAACTACTTGTAGGGCATACAAATATTTGCTCCGTGCGGGAATCGAACCCGCGACACGCAATGCTGTGCTGTGTCTAACGTGCACGCACTGTGCATGTACCTTCACAGCCAAGATAGGCTACATATAAGAGTATGTAAGCTCGTAACCCATAAATTGGCAAGGGAATATACCATACTTGCACTTTGCATGACACTTTTATGGGGTATAAACATAACCATATGTGTGAGGATTTCGAACCGCGAGTACATATTCATGAAAAACCCACGTGATATTTAATTAGATCTACTAATCTTATTAAATATCACGTGGGTTTTTAGATAGAGTAGACAGTTTAGTAGGGTTTTTTGATCATTTAGATAGACTGAAAAGTTCAGTTTTTTTTTAAATTATTGTATACCTATCGCTGTATGATGCAACACTATGTCTAAGGTTGTCCATATTCAAGAATGCTGAAATATTCTTGATCAGATTGAGCACAATATACTCTAATAGGAGAATGACTACTAAATAACATAAAACATTTAGATTTTCACCAACAACATTTAACACTTTTCTTTTGTCTATTGTCACAATCACCAGTCCATCAGACATAATTATTTCTGGACATACATAAAAAATACATTTCGAATTTTGTTCGTAGTCTATTCCCCAATTACTCCCACGATGACACAGCACTTCATTTCAAAAGACGCCCTCCCCATTTGGAGACAACCACAAATCAACTAAATAAGGCCGATCAGAAACGATTTTCGACATGGCTGAATCCTGAAATTTCCTTTAACTCAATGAAAATTGTGTCTTTGTTATTATAATAATTATCATGATCCAGGAATAGAGATTACAGGGTTGTTAAAACTACTGGAGCGTACTGTCTGCGGTATACTATAATGGAAGACTAAAGTTAATGTAACATATGCTTTGTCAAGGGCTCCGTCTTTGAAGTCAAGCAAGATTCGAAATGTTCATGAAATTAATTTCCAATTATTAATTTATCGGAGTCTCTTTACTACGTCAAAGATGAACCTTTCGGTGAAGATGTAGCTGCTTTTTCTAGTTATTTTGCATTTATGAAAAGGTAACATAATCAAAAACTCGGATTACGTATCCCCATACCGATACCGATAATACATAGTAACGTTTGTGTGATCATTATTTCTTTATATTTTCTCATATCTATACTGGAAAGGATTACAGATTCGGTTTACCAGTTCCAATAATAATAGTTATAATATTATACCTACATAAAAACCACTAACAGCGCTTACATCGGCAGATTAAGCTAGAATCAATGTTATTAATGTAATCCCTTAGAGTCCTCTCACACGTGGAGAAATCTACCTAGGGTAATTTCCTAATAACTGAGGCTACGTTACTTCAACTAGTTAATACATCTAGGGATGTAACGGACGCCATCTTAGCAGAGGAGGAGGTGGAATAAATGATGAATTAAAGAACAAGTCGATCTGATGGTAAACAAATTAACGTACTGCCTCGTTGGTCTAGTGGTTGCAAGCGACAATCCTGGGTTTGATTCCCAGGTTGGGCAAAGTTTTATTGGGTTTTTCTATCTGGAAATTCTCAGTAGCAGCCCGAAGTCCTGGCGAAATGTGGGTTAAAAAAAAAAAAACAAGGCGTGATGTTACGTTATAAATTGAACCGGCTTCACTAAACAGTTGCACACTTGGTACTATACCTGGCGCCAGCCTGACTTGGGAGCAAAAACTTGAATTTTCGAGTTGCATCTCCACCACATTAAACGGTATTCGCTTAATTGGAGTTAATTCTCATTATTAGATCTCCGATGCACCTCCGTTTAAAACTTGCGTAGGTGGATTCAGATGCGGAGGTACGACTTCTTGCAGAAGTTCCGCATTTGCGGAGGCGGAGGCGAAGTTCCGTTACAACCCTACCACATATTATAAAATATTGACTAGTTTACGAAGTACCTACTTAATACCTAAGTTCAGTATTTCAAACTTAGTGAACTTCACCAATCGCTTACCTACAGAGCTGACTTTATGAACTATGATTTACCGCTTCATTGGCCGCGATCGGGCTTTTTGCTGACTTATGACTAACTAAAGACTAATGAACTCGAAGTTTAGGCACCTAATATTAATTTCATGAAAATTTTGTTTTAGATTTTTGTGTTCATTTTAAGAGACACTAAACGCCCATAATCAAATCAAAAGTCATTTATTCAAACTAGGCTTTGAATTAGCACTTTTCGAAGGTCATAATTACATAAGACAGTCCCCCACACGCACAATAGTCCACTCAAGGACTAGGTAAGTGCGTAAACCAAAACCCCTACCATAGAACATAGAACGTCCCCCACCACTTCCTAGTGCTTTCGCTGGGAAGAAGCGGCGCAACAAACTACCCAGCAGCACAGCTGTCTGATCAGTAGTCCAAGATTATGTCTGATCATAGGCGTTATAACAATAAAACTTCTATTGTATCTCGTTCAGTGTCCTTGACCTTGACTACCTCGACTACTCTGAGGAGAAAAGCCGAAACTAACTCAGAGGTCAGTCTCGTTTAAAGTCCAGATATAATCTTGGTCAGATCATGTGATGACCATGTAGATTTTTGTCTGAAATGTCTGTGTAGTCAGTGCGAGCATTAGGCTCCCGCAGACAGGGGCAATGCTACGGCGCGACGCGACTCTGGGCGGAACAATTTCTATGAAAACTTCAGTAGAACAATCACCGGTGTCGCGTCGCGCCGTCGTGTCGCACCAGTCTGCACGAGCCTTTTGTCGGTTATCGTGCAGCTCAACTCGGTTGTCTTATTTATAACAAATTATAATTTTAAATATTTATGTTTTTTTTTTTTTTATATTTGTTGTTGGAAATTTTCAATACTTTAAGCACACAAATGTACAGAGGCGGACTGCTTCGTACTGCTTCTACTTACTGTATTCCCTTAAAAACTGTTCCCAAACTATGAAACTGCATTAATACAGACAGCACGAGAGAACTTTCTTGTAATAATGAACATCATTATAGACAGATAACAGATAAACCTACTTTAACGTTATAAAGTTGTATTTGGTAATTAAATCAACATATAAATTGGCCTGTTATCGTAACGTAACTTAACAGTTTCTAGCATGAAAGTGAATTACTAAAATATTAATAACTAGCTTTTGCCCGCGGCTTCGGCCGCGGAAATTATCCCAAGGGAACGTAGGTACTACCGCGATAAAATGTATAACCCAGGTCATTGTCTACCCAGGTGCCAAATGTCATCCAAATCCGTTCAGCTGTTCTAGTGTGAAACCGTAACAAACGCATAATAATAGTTAGTATAATGTTAGTCAGGATTATTAAGTTTACTAACACTCTTTACTCCTTCATTAAGTGAGCCTAAAAACCTCCGTCGTTCAGTCTTGCAAACTAAGTAAAGCTCTATATTTTATAAAAGAGTATCGCTACTTGAAGAGCGATTTGCCGCTTCATTACGCAGATCCACTTGTTTTTTGCATACTAGGTGTCGAATATTTTTTCCTAAATCATCAATTTTAAGGCTTATAAGTCAAGTGTTGGGCCTTTTATGGTATCTACTAGATATTGAATCAGCACTATTTATTATAATAACTATAAAAAATGAACCTACATAATATTGGGCCGTCATTAAATCCAAGGGTTTATCGAAAAGTATTAAAGTTTCATGGGTAATATGGGTACTATAAATGTTTCAAAAGCATATAATATACATATGCTGGGAATTTAGCACTCTGCGGGCTACGTTCCCAGTTTCTGTTTGTTTACTAACATGAAAAATGGGTATAAGTTTACTTACAAAACACATTTTTTGCCAATACCTACTTGTCATTCAAGTTCTTCAGTTTTATATCTATGTAGATGCAGATCACCTAGTTAGTTATGCTATGATGCTTACTTTACTTTTAGAATACACTATAAAAGAATTTCATGACAATTATGAGTCACGTAACAAAGCTTTTTCTAAAATTAAAAAATTATAAAAACTAAAACCCAACCACGTCAAAAAAGTCAACTAAAAAGGTAATAAACAAGACATCACTTACAGACAAATTAAAAATGTGGATTCACACGTGTTAGGTGCATAAATCGAAAAGATTACGTGTGACTCCGAATTTTTTTGGGTTTTAGTTTTTATAACTTTTATTTTTATTTAAATTATTTTGGGGTATATTTGAAATGTGCTAATTAAGCCCTTTCATGTGATACACAAAATAGCATAAACGAAAAAACAAACTAACTTTTTTTTTTCGTTTATGCTATTTTGTTTCTTGATTGTATGTCCTAGACGGTGCCATATCCATGTGATGTGTGTATGCAACGTCACATAGGCTATAACTAACGGGCAATCAAAACGCTTCCAACGGTACCTCATTTGTCAAAGTTTGTTGAGTAGTTTAGAAGTTATGAGCAGATGAACACGAATGGTTCCCTTTACGTCGAGTCCCTGAACACATGCATACCTACATACCGGTCAAAATCATAACCCTCTTTTTTGCTTCGTCATAGTTGGTTAAAAAAAGACATCATACCTACAAGCATAATACATAACCTAAAAACTATTACTAATAATCAATTTTAACATTCTATCATCCTTTTCAAAATAAAAACGCAACCCCAAGAGGTATTGATTACCTCTAAATAGAGGTAGACTTTTTTGTAAATCTACGTGAATGGAAACTTATTATAAATCCCTTCACCGTGGAAAGTGACCCAGCTGCTGACGGAAAGGATTATTTTTCTATCCGTCTTATATAATTCCAGTCACAGTTTACTAAACCTACATAATATTGGAAAACCCGGAGGGTAATATAGTGCCTAGTAAATAGCAATATGTTCCATATTTCTGAGTACACTACAAACAACACGGTCCTATCAAATCCTTCGAGAATAAAAACCTGACGTCATGCATGGAATTTGGCCTATTATTAACACAATATCAATAAACTTTCCAACTCGAGCCTAATTTTATACGTCTAACATAATTACACGTTGTAGGGCGAGGTTAAATACAGGGTGTGTTCGTATCACGCCATAACACAATGGCAGATAGTTTGGTGACAAATAAGCTACGTCACGGCAATTTCGTTGGTTGTGTCCATTGAGGAGATAACTAATGGAGACACAATGCAAAATGACGTGATATACCGTCACAAATACTGCATTATTACTGACATGGATTTGGACACTCGCCACATCAGAATGAAATTGAATTATTATGAGAACTACACACAAAACACTTGTTCCGGGCGGATTTTTTTCATTTTTGGGTCTAGATTTAGCAGACAGCCTAGTGGTGTGACCTTTGGACTGCCGAGTCATAGGTCTCGAGTGCAAACCCAAGCCCCTATGCACCCCCCAAGCACCTATGACTTTTCAGATTCATGTACGTATTGTATAATAATTATCACTTGCCTCAAAAACACTGAAGGAAAATATCGTGAGTAAACCGGCCTGAGAGATATATAGATATATTGGCCTGAGAGAATGCCTGAGAGATATTTTTCAACGGCATTTGAAGCCAAGTCAGAGGCATGGCTTCACATGCCGTTGCCGTCAGACCTCTGACTTAGCTGGGGCGGCATAAAGTCACTATCCACGCGAAAAAGAAAGATAGATTTTTTTTAGCTAGATTTCGCCTATTTAAGTAAGTGCCACATCAGAAATGTGCTTAGATATATTAATTTTCCGGAAACATTTTTAACTGCAGTTGACAATTTCATAAGGGTAAAATAAACTAAAAGATTTCACGAGCATCTGTACCGCTAAAAGCCACAAAATGAATGAGGTTGTAGATTGAGATTGAGATTCCTCTATTACTAAGAAATGTGAATTGGTACTCCATGTCCTTGCTACTCTGTGGTTTCAAGTTGGCTCGCAATTAATGTTATGTGTGAATGTAATTATGTTTGGTATTATGTAATATTGAGGCGGATTAGCAGTAAGCCATGGTATTAAATAGTTTGGCCTTAAGCTACGAACGAGATGCCTATAGAAATATGTATGTTATGTGGAGGGAGGAGATTTCGCAATAATGCCATCCTGATTTAATCAAAAGTAGATTAATTACAGTATTTTTTCTTATATTTCAGATACTACAAAAGGCACTTGAGACTTTTAAACTTGTAGGTGCCTATTAATATTTTTGTTATAAATACTTTACAAATAACTTTGAAAATTTTAAGCTACATCATTAATTACCCCGGTATTCATTTTCGTGAGAGCTTTAGAAACTTCGAACATTCTTTTCGATTGGAAATATTACAATATCTACGTTTTACCGTTATTTAGTAAAAGCAATATCTAATTGGAATTTTAATGTAACTATAGAGTTTGTTCTCAAAGAAAAAATATCGAATTTCATAGTCGAAATGTAAGTCACGTATGATTTTGATTTCGAATATTTTGAAAAAAAAAACTAAGTATGCCATTTGCTGCTACTCCGTTCACCTACTATAGGTACCCATTTTTTTTCGAGACAGTAAAAAACGTCATCCAGTATAATTATATACAGGATGGATTTTTGAGATGGGGCAGTAAGGACAGGTACCTTAACCGTTGGCGCTACAAGAAAACGATCTTAGGAGACTGGCAGTTTTTGTGAAAACTGCCCATTTTCTTGCTGACTACATTTTATTTTAAATCTGTGAATGCAGATCAAAATGTTTCAAAAAGTTAAGGACAGTCTCCTAAGACCATTTTTCCTGTAGCGACAACGGTTAAGATAGCTGCCCTTGCTGCCCCGTCTCAAAAATCCACCCTGTATATAGATTTCTGAGAATTTCTCCCGATGCGGCAATCGATGTTCCAATTTTTAACGCAGTGAGAAAGTTTCGTTTAGTTATTCTGTTAGAGTAAATTGAATCAACGAAAATACAACTTAATTATTCAAAGTACTTTGGGATTATCTCAATTACTATGACCCAATAAAAAAACTATAACGAAAGAGAGCTATCGTGAACAAGTCTACCTAACAAATTGAGACTAATTTCATTACAGCCGTAACAAGGTTTATTCGGTTGCCTTCGTAAATTTGCCGAAGATGGCCGAAGATTGGCGAACGTCTAAAAAGATGGCGGCAATTTGAAGCGAACGTTTCAATTGCGGCGAACGTTTCAAAGCGAACATTACGGTGATTATTATAACTAAATTAGAAACGACATGAAAAATTATGGTACATAATAATAAATCTGTGAAATTGTTTTAGAAAATAAGAGAATATTCCTTTCACATCGAGCACACAAACTATTCGTCTCTGAGGCATAATCAAAATCATAACCGGAGCCACTATCGTTCTCTTAAAACCCTCAGAAATATGGTATATTCGTTCCTAAAAGCTTTCAATGTACTGCCACATTAAATTATTCTCCAAAAACAAACTCAAAAGCATTTTACTATTATTATAATTCAACGATTTCTGCATGACGACGAGTCATTCTGAATTTTTTTTTTTTATACTTGTATACAAAGGACCAGAAGATCATAAAATGTATATTGTTGTCTTTACAGGCTACGCTGCTTTAAACAGTAAAGAGAAAAACGTAAGCAACTACGTTATAAAAACGACTGATGAATTGATTTCGTGAATGAATTATAATTTGCAAAATGGCTACTGAAGTAAATTGCTTCTGAATTTGACCACTTTTTACTAATTTTCCTTTACTTTCCATCATAATGGGACGCTTCAGTTTGGATGCTCACATTTGAGCCTTGTTTAAATCTTTATATTTAAACAAGGCCTTTTTCAAGGTCAAGCAAGGCAAGGTCTTTTTTTTAACCATCCTTTTTTTTAATTTTTTTTTTGGCCAAAACTTTTGCCTGACCGTTATCCGAATTCAGGTGTTTTAACCTAAAGTTAGTCCAAACAAATATAGCCCACAATATAAACAATTTACGTTTCCATCTACATAAAGGATACAGTTGACCGTTTTACAAACAACTTTTCCACACCCTTTAGGAAAAGTTTTTAGGATAATTTTTAAGCACACAGAATGGGTAATTATAAAGTCATTTTACCTTTTCCGTTATCTGTAGGGAAGCTCACTTATATCATATCGATATTGTATAACACTTATGGATTTTCCTCCTATAAGGCCCTAGGGAAAACAGGATGACCTATTTTTTGCGGAAAATATGCCCGGGCGAGGTTAGTATTTCTAATGATAGCATAATTATAGATGTTTGCTTGTATTATAACAGTGGAGGAACACATCGTGAGGAAACCGACATGTCCTAGAACCAAAAATTCCCAGCCATGGACATCCCAACCAGCTTGACCTGCGTGGTGCATGACACCCACTCGTTGAAGTCTTGTGGCCCAGCAGTGGGAACTTTATGGGCTGATTATACGATGTAACAGGAACTTCCTTCGAACCGCACCCGCCATAATCCGCTCTTCCAATAAAGGCCTATTCAAACCTGAGCGATATTCGCTGCCGCTGTGGGTAGAGGTACATACCGCGCGGGTTTCGCTCAGGTATTTAGTATCAAGTACCGTGGCTAGAGCGATCTGAGCGATATTCGCTGCCGCTGTGGGTAGAGGTACATACCAGACGGTAGCGAATACCGCTTAGGTCTGAACAGTAATATTACCGCATACCCACTGGGTTTTCTCTGCCGCAGACGGTAGCGAATACCGCTTAGGTCTGAATAGGCCTTAAGGACGCAGCTTCTAGAATCTTCTAGAAGCTGTGTGAAAAAACAGATGACGCGCTCCTTTTTTTAAAAGAATTGTCTGACATCCTTCACTGGGCTGCGTAGACGTAACACGAAAAACTTCTCTTCATCCCGAAACCCGAATGTTTTTATACCATATTATTGTGATGTGGAAATACTGCTTAATCGGCCTAAAACGTTCCCAGTGCTGGGGTACAAGCCCTAGGCGCTAATTTGCTAATAATAATATACAATGCCAATCTTTGTGTTACAGAAATTCTTTGATTGTAGCGGTTTGTATGAATTCTATTTACAAGAATGATTCTTTATTGTACATTTTATCATCACACGGTAAGTAGACAGCATTAACAACAAAATTTATTTATTTATTTAAAGTAACATAAAAGCAACGCGTCAAAACAAAAACGACGGCGTCCCAGACGTTACAAGCTTATTGTGGAAACACTTTCCCAAAAACAAAATAGAACAAACAGTTGGAAAGAGCCACTTAACCTCAAAACTCTTTTAGCACATTCTGCTATGTCTGGATGCGCCTCTGTATAATATGCGCGTAAAATTAGTGGTTCTAATTAGAGTTCGTTATTATCTGAACTATGAATGGAGGTAGCAAAAATGGTAGTAAACATTGGTATAAATAATTGCATGTCATGCGAAGGAATGAGGAAAATTCCTTCAGGAAAGTTTTGAGTATATGAATGAATTCGAGGCTGTCCGTGTAGGGGAAGATCAAAGAAACGATGGATGGACTGTGTGAAAGATGATATGGCTCGAAATGGAGTGACTACCGAAATGACGACTAATAGAGAAGGATGGAAGAAAAAAACATATTGCGCCGACTCCAAATAAATTGGGATATGGACAGGAGAATGATAATGATTTGATGAATGATGATTCGTATAATGAATATATCTTTTTATTGGGTATATAAGTATTGACCTACTGTCCTACTTCCTGGCCTCGTTAAAATACCGAAAATATAATAAATACCAAATAAACCTCCATCTTTTTATACTTTACTTTTCTTACACATGCTCCATCATCATAAAATACAAAGAGAAACTTTGTTTCCATACATTATCTCTAACAATGAGTGACGTGCAAACATCGGCTTTTGAGAGCATCTCAATCAATCAATTTCCGTTTCAATGCAACCTTCAAAGTTGCGTACCACGAAATATTGAAAATTCTTTCCAGATAATTATAATGATTTCTTGTCATGTTATCTCATTTTGAAAAAGGCTGTGTGCGAATTAGCGTAAAGGGACAATTGTAAATTGAATCTGTAGCCTTTTCCTAACTATGTTGGGTTCGGCTTCCAGTCTGACACAGACGCTGCTGAATACCAGTATTTTACATGGAGCGACTGCCTATCTGACCTTCACAACCTAGTAACTGGGTAATACGATACGCTTTGGTAAGACTGGTTGTCAGACTTTCGGGCTTCTAACGACCCGTAACGACTGTCAAAGGTCCACGAATGACAGCCGGGACCAACGGCTTAACGTGCTTTCCGGGGCACGAAGTAGTCTCGATATCACCCATCCACGGAAAAACCCCGGCAAGCGTAGCTTAACCTGATGGATCGACCCGAGTGGCTGTTATTACTTAACCACGAGCTCCTCAATTAACTCCTCTCTCTCCTCCCTCGCGTAACTTATAAGTTAATATAAGTCTGAAATCGCCAACTCTTGGGTAAGCGTGGTGATTATTGCGCGTGCCTTCTCTGTTCGAGAGGAGACCTTTGTCCAACAGTGGGACAGTAATAGGCTGATATTAGTATTATAAAAAAAAAATAGTCTGGATTTCAAAGTGCCGAAAGCTTGCGTAACAACCTTGGTGACATAGCAAGTATCCTCAGGTAGCTGTTCATGTCCTGACGAAGGAAAACTCTTACTGACGAGTTACATATCAACACCACAGCAACATTAAACACCTACACAAAGAAACACACAAAGAAAGAAAGAAAAGAAAGAATAACGTTTATTCGGACACAGTTCGTGAAACATAATTCCAAAAAACAAAATAAAAAACTGAAAATAATGTTTAACAACAATAGTGTGTGCCTCACGGCTGCGCCAAAAAGGCAACTATTGTCGTTACAAACTATGCCAAGGTTTTATGAACAGCAAAGTTTTAATATTTTTTACGAGCATACTCGCTCAGGTGAAATTTAAGGGCCCGTAATGTACAAGTTACAAGATAAGGTACTTTAGTGTAAATGGATACATAATTACAGTACTTGGGTATTATGCTGATGCTTAACACGTATCTATGATAGGCGCTTTTGAGGGTTAAGACCGTAACTGTTAGCAAAGCACGTTGATGACCGTAGAGTAACCCTTCAAAGTAATTGGGTATCTTCTGGGTGGGCTCGTTCCAACTTAGACCTCATCGATTATCTTCCGATTATCTATTGATATAAATAAGTCACGACGTTAGAACTAAGTAATAACAGCCGCACGGGTCGATCCATCAGGTTAAGCTACGCTTACCGGGGTTAGTCCGTGGATGGGTGACCATAGCTACATACCGAGACTCCTCCATGCTTCGGAAAACACGTTAAGCCGTTGGTCCCGCCTGTCATTTGTGGATCTTTGACAGTCGTTACGAGTCGTCAGAAGCCCGAAAGTCTGACAACCACTCTTACCAAGGGGTATCGTATTACCCAGTTGCCGGGTTGTGGAGGTAAAATTTGCGATTCCTGGAAAAGGCCGCTAAGTTGTAAGTACCTACAATGTAAAAGAACACCAAAATGTACACTTAGTTTGCAAATAAATCTTTGACTTTGACTTTGACTTTAAAATACTAGTATTCAGCTGCATCCGGTTAGACTGGAAGCCGACCCCAACATGGTTGGGAAAAAGGCTAGGCGGAATAAACCGCCTCTAGTCTGTGGTTAGAACACCTGTCTCAGACCCAGAGGTCCCGGGTTCGATTCCCTGTCGGGCCAAATTTTCTGCTCGGTTTGTTTGCTAGAGTGACAGTCACCAGCCACTGTCACTCTTATACGACCTTTTCAGTAATTTTAGTAACTTCATAAAATAACAAGACGGCGGGCGCCACTTGCTGCACCGTCATATTATGTATTATTTTCAGTTACTTAAAACTGCGTCATCTAACAGACAGATTGATCCAGTTGCCCCAAGTGTTAATGATGAATGTAATAAAATAAATTATAATAAAAACATTCAAATATCACCAGAAAGTCTTCTCAATAAATTAACCTTTTAATCGTCAATTTAACTTTAATGATTTCCTTTGTGAATGTTTAATTGGTACTTACTGATACTCTGAAAGTAACATCAAACAGATAAAATTTATTATTAGAAAAGAAGACGTGAAAATGTACAATATTACAAATAGTTATAAAAATAAAACATGAAAACAGTATCTTTTTTTCAAAATTGGGGAGAGGACTGTGGCGGAAGCTATATCGCCACGTGCGAACTACGCAACACACTGACGTCACGCAAAATCCTGCATCGCGCAAGCAGAGTTTACTGAGGATCCTCCCTTTTATTTGGAGGATGAGTGAAACCTGTTCCTCATACCACCACTATACGACTATTGTGATGACAGATACTACGCCCAGAAATACAAATTTTGGTTAATCAAATGCTTTGATTGATAAGATAAAAGTGAACTATAACAAAACATAACAATAGTCTTGCTTCCTGTCAACATAAAAAATAACAAAGTACTCTAAGCTGGCTGAAAAACATATTTACCACAGGAAAGGATCCCAGGTGCCAAGAAATGCCTTTGTTCGGCGTACAGTGACGTACAGTAATGAGGTGTCGGGTTTAGTAAACGCAGTCGGTAATAGTACCTCCAAGCGTAGCGTGGATGAATTTTATAACTGGCATCAAAAGAAGAGGTGTGAAGGAGATAATTTTGGTTTTTAAATGGATTTTTGGTGTGTTTATTAAAGCGACGGGAATAAAACGTTGTGAAACGGTGGGAATAAATAACGTTTTGACAATAATATAATTAGCGTTTAAAATGATATAAAACGTTATTTTATCAATTTCATAAGATCAACATAAATATTGATCTTGAAAGCTAATTTATACATCTCTATGGTTACTTTGATGTTACATTTATAAAACGGAAATGAGCTTTTAAAAAAACAAATTAAGTAAAGCAATTTCAAGCAGCCGATAGTGTAATCGTACTTTGATTTTCTTAGTAACCTGGCCTAGCAGCCTTATTAAATTGTCAATTTTGTATCTTAAAAAATAAATTGGTCAGATCTCAACCTTATTATGACAAAGTTAACATTTGACATCTTATCATTATTTTATATAAATTATCTTTAAATTCCTGGTTTAGTATTTTTGTGCCTATTAAATTATACGTTTGCTAACTTTAAAAATTTATGGCGAAGCGAGGCATCTCATACGATAACTCATCTTCTAAACAGTTTCAAAATCTTCTAAGCTTGTTTATTGTTGACGCATAAAAACCAAACAAACCACAGAGGAAGTTATTCCGGCAACATTTCAACTGTGCTGACTTTATCAAGTAGTTTCACACGGAAATGTCGCGAATGTTGGGGCTCTAGTTACCCTGTGTCTGCAAGATATAGCTGTAACAATTCAATCTAGCGACACTCGGGGAAATTCGATTCCAGTTTCGAAATCGTTTTTATGCCGCGGTATTTTCGTACCCGTGCTGCAGTTGGAGGGTTGACTTTTGTTTATGTTGTTAATCTTCAATATCTTTACTTGACTGCGAAAAGGGGTTACGTGCTTTGAGTATATCTACTTTTCTTTTTGTATTGCAACGTAGATACGATGGTGGTGTTACAAAGCGGACATAAAGGCTCGTACATACTGAAGTTTTCTTAGAAATAGTATTGTTAAAGACGCGTCGCGCTGTTGCGTGGCTCCTGTTTGCGGGAGCCTTAATGCCATTCAGTATTCTTTCGTCATTTTTTTTTGGTAAAATGCTAATATTTAATTTGATAGCCACAAAAAAATACCAAGACAGAAATTTTAAAACGACTTTATACAAAATAAAGATAAAATTTTAGAGGATAACGTTTTCATGTCACTTAGCAATCAATCAGAAGGATTAGATCAATTCTTGTACTTAAAAAACGTTCAAGTTCAAGTTGCGATCTCATCTTAGCGACAATCAATGTCTCAAACTTGTCAAAATACCTACGTAAATTAGCAGATTTTTTGACGAATTGAGACT
Organism: Eupsilia transversa; assembly: GCA_914767815.1. Lineage (NCBI taxonomy): Eukaryota > Metazoa > Arthropoda > Insecta > Lepidoptera > Noctuidae > Eupsilia > Eupsilia transversa. The sequence goes on along the minus strand of OU611893.1, from coordinate 3,672,368 downwards.
GTGATTAGAATGCGAACGTTTTTAAAAATAAGGAAATTATCCCGCAGGTTGCAGTGTGCTATAAAAAAAATCAACTAAATAAGATTACTAAGAAAATGACTGTTTGATTACATTGTCGACAGCTTGAAATTGCTGCAATTTATTGAGTGAAAACTTATAATATAAAGGCCTTCCATTTTATAAAGGACACAATAAAGCAGACAAACAAATTTCATCACTCTATTCCGCCCACGCGTTCCTAGTATCAAAATACATAAATAAAAAATTATTGCCATTTAGACAGAAAATAGTCTTGACATCATTTTATTACTTTTACAAAATGGTTATGGACATAATACTATAGGTATTACAGACTGTTCACTATAAACTTTTCCCTTGCCGTCATGTTATCACCACTAGTCACGGGACAAGTGTCATGAACGCACTGCATTATAAAAAGTGAGTCACTGAGAAAGCTTATTTGTCAATTAACTTATACAAACCTCGTTACTGATAAACGCAGATACATAGTGAAAACAAGATCCCGAACAACTGGGGCTAAAACCTACTCGTTCAAGATCGTTTAAAATCTCGCTTGATACTTCACTTTATGTCAAATACAGAGTGCATAGTGTAACCCTTGTATCTTTTTATGCTACAAACCGAAATGAAATTGCGGGAAAAAATTTGGTCTTTGTAGACGCAAAGTTTTTTCGCAGGACATATTTCAGTTGCACGTGTTTTTCAGTGCTGATGCAAGTGAAAAATACTTTGTACATTATTAAGTAAAAATATGAATATGTACGCAGTGCGGTAGTTATATTTTAATGTTATGATCAACTTAGCTATGCTGAAAATATTATTGCACAAAATATCTGATTTTAATTATTGTTGGTACAGGTTTAATTACTGAATAACTAAACTATGATATGATTAAACCAAACAAAATTATTTCTAAGTAACAAAGCGTCATAAAAAATATGATAATGAATCATTTACTTCTGTACTCTTTCATTTAGCACATACTCATTTCGTTTTTTATTATTGTGGTAAAACAAGCTTAGAATCTACCTTCAACTCGACTCCATTTATTTTTTCAAGCTAACATTCTTCAAATATGTTAATAATCATCCGCTGAAAATAATTCCATCCAATTTCCAATTCTTTTGAAAAATCCGGAACATTTTTCATCTCATCGATATGACGGGACATCAAACAGAATCGTTTGATTTAATGCCTTCAGAATGAGATCATTTTCCAAATCAATTTTGAAACGAACGTCAAGGCAAAGCATAAAGGACCAGAAAATATAATAAAAACGGAATATTAACTGTAAAAGGATCAATGAATATAATTATAATATCAATGAATAAGCAGTAAGTATAAAAGTATTAATATCTCAATAAAGAATTTGAAAAAAAAACATACTTGTGTTATTGTATCACCTACCCAATAGTACACGTATGTTTAGGTTGAATGATTTGGCATGAACAATAGTAAACTCCAAGAATCCTTTACGGAAACACGAAAAGTGCCTTCGAAATCCACAAGAGATTATCACCCAAAGAAAAAAAAGGAAATAGAGTAAAATGTCCTTCGCGTCACACATCGGTAAGTTATCCGGAATACTTTCGTTTTCCTTTGCGTAACAATGTCGGTACGAGCGAATAGGGACGAGGAACAAATCTAATCCTACGACATGGATGACAGGAGCCGTTGACACTTCTATTTGGAACTAGGTTTCACACTGGATTTCTGTTTTGAGGAGAATGTTGCACTACGACAGTATTTAAATTAGGATTGTCTGAATCACAGTCCTGAGTGTGACTTAATTCACATAATATCATGGTTTCGGAACTACCTGGCTGGATTCAGATTTAGTTCCAAACGGAGTTTTAATGAGCTAACCATGCAGTGTGGTCCCAACAGAAAAGTCCAAAGCTCATCTCGGTTCAGCTTTCTTAGAAATTCTTCAATCGTGTCGATTTGAAATTGTCATATATAGCAGCCAAACCGTGGTACATCTTTCACGTTGATTATCATTCCTTGCACGTAATGCGAGTCGATTTGGAAAGAAAGTTCTCTTTGTGGTACTATGCTATAGGCGAGTGGATTATTTATCTCAGCCTCTCAAGTGGATTTCGTTCTCTGTTTGGCGCTTAGTTGTCATAGCCACTCTAGTTGTCCCAAGTCAATCTGCCTAGCCTTTTCCCGACTATGTTCGGGTCTGCTTCCAGTCTGACCGGATGCAGCTGAATACCAGTATTTTACATGGAGCGACTGCCTATCTGACCTCCACAACCCAGTAACTGAGTAATTCGATACTCTTGGTAAGACTGGTTGTCAGACTTTCGGGCTTCTGACGACTTTCCGGGACCAACAGCTTAACATGCTTTCCGAAGCACGCAGAAATCTCGGTGTGTACAGATGGTCACCCATGGTTGGATGGTTACCCTGATGGATCGACCCGTGTGGCTATTATTAATTAGCCACGAGCTTTAGAAATCTTACTACTTCGTTCTCTCAGCAATCAAGGTAACAATTGCCTTTGATGAGTTCTCCTATTTTTCTGATAGATTTATTTTCACCTCAAAACCTCACTTTGAAAATTGAGCATTTCAAGTAATGTAATTTACAAAATCCATCTTACAAGAAGAAACTTTAACATCATCACAAAACTCGACAAAACACTAGTCCGGATTTACCGTGAAATCTACATACCTTACCACAAAATGTTAGGCTTTAAGCTTGCAACAGATACATCGAAAGTTTCATCCGCAAAACCTCGGAATTTGTTGTGAAACCGGCATTTCTACTTTTCATCTAGTGTTGAGAGTTGTGGAACAAATTCTCTATGACAGTTTATCTGCTGTAATATCTGATGTAGTTTATTGGAAGCGAAGAAAATGTTCTTTTCGTCAGGAAATGTTTATGCTACGTAGAGTTTATTAGAGTGGGAAGCTATTTTTGTGAATAAATGTTCATTTTGAGTGGGTAAGCTGGACCGAGTTACGGTGTAATGGTGTTTTATTAGCTCCTTCTAAGGCGGAGCAAAAAGCCTCCCGCAAACAGGCGCGACGCCGCAACGTCACGCGACTTTAATAAAACAATTTCTAAGAAAACTTCACGGTAGAACAATTACCGGTGTCGCGTCGCGCGAAAGTTCGCGCCTGTATGTACGAGCCTTTAAACGTTGTCGTCTATCAGAGGAATAGATCGCCTAGTAAAGGACACTTGTAATCGTTGGATGCAAGCGGCTTAGAACCATTTGTACTAGAGCTATAGATTTGTAAAGTTCTTATGGACAGGGACGCCGCATGAAGCTAATTGCTTAAAAAAATCTGTGTGACATATTGACATACAATCGGCTTGGTGCAGAATACAACACCAAGCCAAGATTATGTGTATGTATCCTAGCATAAATAGTTTAATAAAACTACTACGCTACGATTGGCTTACACACTAGACTTAGCAACGAAATTGAAATGATAAAAATATACGGCTAAAAACTTTGAACGAATTTTAAAATAAAAAGAAGTATCAGACCGCACCTCGTTAAAACCATCAGGTTTTGTCTAAAATTCAAAAAACAAGTCCATAATACGTACATTTACACGACGAAATTCAGTTCACAAAATTTATGTTTTCATTTTACTAATAGCATATACGCCCTCCCTGAATGGCTTTATGCAACACGTACAAAGTAAAACATCAGCGACATGTTATGTCGAAAAAAAGAATTCAATTTAAAAGTTGAGGCCGACGGAGACGTAAAGCAATTCCAATTAGTGAAAAAGAATGAAGCGTTGGCGTGTTTCCATGCTGGTTTCGAAATAAAAGAAAAATATTCCATCAGTTCTTGTATTTCGGAAGTATAGAAGAAAGGGTTAGTTTGGAACGAAATGGGGTAGCGACCTTTTAAGAATCAGGTTTCATCAATCTCGTCTTCGTGTTTTCTTAATTAAGACGCGTATTTTATTCCGTATTTTAGAAGCAAAAGTTTGGTTATTCTTTGAATAAACATTTACTCGTCTCTAGGATATTGTTAGTATTTGCAAGTATAATGTAGAAATGCGTCTGTCTGTTGCCTTTTTACACCTTAACGGCTGAACGGACTTTAGTGAAACACAGAAAAACCATGTCCAGAGTTAAAGGAGGGATATTGGATATAAATATGTGCAAAACTTACTCAAATCTGTATCCGCCCGACAAAGTAGTTTAAATAGTAGGTAAGACCTTATAAAGCAAACGCATCCTTAACTACGAACCTCCTGACCTAAATCGACGGCTCAAAATGAAGACAAGAGTCGATACAAAGTGTCCACACCACAAACCGAACTTATCTCTTTTAAAGAAAACGGGTATGAAGATACAGAAACAGTAAATTCGCCGCCGTCAGAGACCGCAAAGCAATTCCAATTAGAGGCAGAGAATGAAACGCTGGCGTGAACGGATACACTTTTTATTTTTGCCGACGCGGCGACGTCTGGCTGGTGACGTTTCGTTTAACACCATTCTTCATCCGTACGCAATTCCAACGGATTTTAGTTTGCAGTTTGTAATGACAGATATTGGATTGTAGTTGGTTTCTGTACGACAGGAGGTGCTTATACGTGGATTTCAAGATGGACGGTTTTCATTTATTTTTATTATACTAACTTAAATGTAACCGCCGCCACCTCTGTATAATGCTTCTTTGGTTTAGTGGTCGGAAGCGCTGCTGCGCTACTGCTTAGCATGAGGTCCTGGGTCCAATGCTCAGGTTAGGCAAAATGTTATTGGGATTTTCCATCAGGATTTTTTCAGTAGCAGCCCGGAGTCTAGATTTGTGGCCGGTGGATGGCTCGTCCCGTAGTATATGGGACTTTAAACTTTTTTTAAAACTTAACTTGGTGAAATGTGGGTATACCATAGATATAGATACACCTCCCCTAACCCTAAGGCTGCATAATTCTCTTTAAGTAGGAGCTCAATCGCTCTTAACGAAGTCAACAAGAGGCAAAGAGAAGGTCTACAGATAACTGTTTTATGGCACAATATTTAAAGAAAAATCTACAACAATACCACCGTGATTCCATTCACTGTTTTATTAAGCAATAGAGATGATAATTCCACCGTCTTATTCCTTGAAGTTGAAGAGTAACTCATTACCTTTCAACCCGATAAGAAACCAAAAACCAGTCTTTATACAGCGTGTATCAGAGATGTGTTGTAACTTTTTCGCGATTACGATCTTGGTCCCATGAAGAAAGTAGTTGAGTTTGTTGGTGGTCACATGGTCACACCCTTAAATATGAAGACACATTTCTTATACACGCTATATAGATATATATCACCCTCTCAATGAGGCGTCTGAATATTTTTTTAATTATAAAATATAATTTAAAAAAAAAATTGAGTTATCAACGCAGAAAATTATTTTTTTAGGAAGTCTACGTCTACGCAGAAAACTTAGTCGGGTTTTCAATTTAAACAATTTTTGCTGTAGTGGTTTCAAGTAGGTACAGTGGAAATTAGATGCTTCGTAAAATTTTGTACAACACGTTAAAGGCTGAAACAAATTCGAACATAGGAACGAGGGAAAATATACAATTCATGTATATTTTAGCAGCTGATGTGAGAAAACTTAAAGCGTTTCAAACGAAATCTTCCAAATGTCGGTTTTGAAAAACTTTTGTACTACAGGGACAGCCTTCAACATGATTGTAAACATAGGATAAATTATTATGACTATCTTATGAATTTTAGGAGTACTCTGTTTTTTTCTTCTAATTTCTATTTCTCTAGTATATATCTATATATATGGAGTTACTAGGTAACACGATACCTCTTGGTTGGTTGTCAGACTTAGGGCTTTTGACTACCTTTAACGACTGTCAAAAATCTTCAAATGACAGTCGGGACCGGCTTAGCGTGCTTTTCGAGGCACGCCGATCCAAAATGTATGATAATTATACTTGATAGTTTTGGGCTTGTCTATGAAAAATTAAGCAGTTCATAATAGTAGATCGTAATATTAAATAAATAAAAAAACATAGCGTGCTCTTCTATAAGTGCTTTTGATACAAATGAGATGAAAATAATACTTTTTTACCAAGCTGACCTAAAGCTAAAGTGAAATATTTATCCCGTTTCTCTCATTTTTACATTAGCACCAAGAAATATTTTATTGTAAAAACTCTTAATTGTAAGCAGTTGATGAAAATTAAAAATATTTCTTAAAGTTTCTTCATAATGGAGTAGGGTGCTGTGTTCTAGTTTTTCTTCAAAGTTTTTTAACAAAATACTTTTCGACGGAGAACTTCTTTTAATTAGACGCTATAGAAGGCGTTCATTAAGTTTAATGTTGAGATCATAGATAAAATATATATTTGTGTTGAATAAATATTTTGTATAACATTGATGGGATACTTGAAAATATAGACAATTTAATTAATAAATGCAAATAATACCATGTTTTCTGAAAAAATACTATCATCACCTAACCCAGCTTACCAAAACTTTCAATCACAAATTAAACCATCATAATAGATACAAATACGTAGTAGGTTTTATGAACTTCACAGATGTACAAAATTAACTGACCGTCTGACATCTGCCCTTCAGCCCACAGCCCAATTATACAGGAGATATCGGTATTCTAACTTTGCAAGGCTTGTCCAGTGTTCTGACAGACAGATTGGGCATTGTATTCGCAAACTATCACTACAAACTACGGCCGAATTGAACCAACAATATTTTGAATAAAATAACTATTTCTCTAACATAAACTCATGCTCCATTTTACGTAAATCCTGGAATGTTATCTGGTTTGAAGCCACTATATTGAAATATCCCAACAACTATTTTATTATGACTAACCGTTTATATAATATATTTATAATTTTATAAAAGATATAATTTGAATTTCGGGGCAGACGTGATGATAATGTTATGTTATTACCGTGATTAACTGACTAAGGCCCTTTTCTGATTTGTCGGTACAGCAGCGGTGCGACATCAGCATGCTCGATATACGCATTACCGAAAGCTTACCGAGCACCTACCGAGCGCCTATATTTCAATTGAGCCTTTCTGATTAGCTCGATATGTGTCGCACTCCCGCACATTACAACACACAGCCATTGAAGAAAGACACACATGCTATTTCAGAGGTAGGTATTATATTCCTTACGGGATGTAGAAGTGATAGAATGCCGATAATATATGTGACTATACGTAAAATACCCCAGGGCTGATAAAATTTTCGTTTTTCTTAATTATATTACTGGCAAAAGCAATACCCCGACAGGGTTTATGGATTATGGTTATGGTTTATGGTTAGTAATTTGTATAATATAAGTTGTATATTTACAATTTATTGTATTCATGTGGGTGTCTAGCAGTGAATATTTTTCAGCTGAAATGATTATAATGATGATGATCGTTGTCATAGAAATATCCAAAATAAGTAAATAGAAAGATAATTTTACCCAAATAAGTTAAGGCACCCAAAAACAAAATACAGAAAAGCTTAAAACAGTATTGTGTGCCTCGCGGCTGCGCCAAATAGGGCCAGTAAAGTAAAAGTAAATATAATTACATAATATGTAGGTACTTCTGGCGCACCCTGGGCAGTCAACCTCAACGGTTACCGGCAATAGCAAGCAGGGCCAAAAGTTCTATGATTTCAAATAAAATGAGAACACAAGAATAACAAAAACAGTAACAAAAAATTCAGCATATTCCTGCTCTTATCCCACTTTACTTGGTGTTCTGCCATACACTATTCACTCCCTTTCTAACCATTTCATCTTGTACAGAATTTCATCCATTTTTTCTTACAAAACGTTATAAAGGATATTTCAAGGTGTCAGTTATTTTTCGTAACATCAACCAAAATGTTGTCTTTCAATCTTGTTGTTTCATTATTGTACTAGAAATTCATCTCCAAAATATCTAAATATACGTGGGACGGTATCATCATCTCAAAGGTTAGGGGTAGGCCTCTAGAAGAAATTGGGTTCGTTGAAGTCTCTTCGTCACTTCTCGGGAAGAATCGACTTGTGTCGCAACAAAAGAGAGGCCTCAGTCAAGCGGTGGATGCGGATATGGAAAAACACCGAACTTAAAAAGGCCCGTAATCTATACGTATATTCATATAATAAAGCTGAAGAGGGTCGAAAGTCTGTACATAGAAGGTATTCGAAAAAAAGTTGGCTGGGGATACTTAGAGTCGATAACAGAACAACAGTTTTTAGAATTTTTGTCTGTTTATAAGTATGTCTGTTAATTTGATCGCGCATCACGTTAAAACGGCTGAACCGATTTTGATGAAATTTGGTACGGGAATACTTTGAACCCTGGGTAAGGACATAGGATACTTTTTATCGACATAAAACGCGGGCGAAGTCACGGGCGGAAGCATACTGAACATACATTCAGACTTTCACTGCTTAATGAGTTTTAGATACCTGTAGTATACGTACCCCCAACGCCCCGTACCTACGCTTAGAGTGTAGGGTAAATGTTAGAATAACAATGTTATTGTGGATTCATTCGCTACAGTTTGGTTGTCATCCATGCAAATATGACATTGTGCGTACCTACTGGCTCTAGTCTCGGTAACTATACCTACACGTGCACATATGGCTATCTACCGACACAACCAGAACGAAAATGGAAAAACAAGTGATGTGGTTGCTGGGGACCATGACGTTTTCAACAGTGTTAAGGTGGTGCTCCGAGGTAGCCCACGAAATTCTAATTTTCTTACGGTTTTTGCAATTTGCAGGTCAGTGTCAGACTATAAGTTGATTATATATATAGTAACAAATATGGCTTTACAGAATTATAATTAGAATCAGCAATACAACTCCCTAAGTTAGAATAATCCTCAAATGTCATGATTTCATTTAATAGTCATTCAATATGATTATATTATTATGAACTTAGAGTATTGATGATTTTTATGACTGTAATTCTATAAATAAATATCTGATACGGCCGCGAATCATATTTAGATCAACATACAACCTGATACTTTGAATTTCGCGGGCTACCTTGGAGCATCCACCTTAAAATACAGCGTATTGACATTAGCCCTATACATTTTACGACTAGCTGTTGCCTGACACTTCTTTCGTATACGAAATTCAATTCCATTACCCATTCCAGTGATTAATTTCTAAAACCTCTTTTTTAACGGATGCCTTTGTTAGCCAATAATAGGAAACCACCACCATCTGATAATTGAAAGGTGTTTCACTTTCATAAATTATTATAATCTTGATCACTAGTAAGGCTGCAGTTTTTCCATATAGAATAAATTATATCGGTGTCACTCCTTCTGTTAGTATTCCCAACTAAGCGATTTCACGAGTATGAGTGAGTGGCAACAGCTAATGGCACAAGACACTTGCCGCCATCAGCATCCGTCTGAGTGGTGATTAGGGATATAACGCTCAACTGTGACGAACGTGAAACTATGTTTATCAACTAATATTTAAGGATGTAAGTACCACCTGCTGTATTTTTGTTTGTATAAATAAATTAAGACATAATAAAAAAAAACTAGCCCAGATTAAACATGATTAAGTAAGACAAGAAAAATAGAAAATATTATAGGTATTATTCTTCTTAGCGTATCGATGACAATTTAAATAGACTCAGCCTAGCATTTGGCTACGAGCCACCTAATAAATTATTTATAAAAGACATCTGTCGAAAAAAAAATAGAATACAGAAAAGTGAAAAAAAAACTGCACGTTTGATTTCAGTTCAGAGTTGTGAATCACAATTTGCTGTCATAAAGTAGAAAACGTTTCCTTACCAGTTTTATCAGGATAAACAAAAAATCTAACGACATTTAAACTGGGTGTGTCTACTTACTGCGTAGGCATTGCTATAATGTCTGTAGGCCTAAGTTGATGTAATGGTTATTTTTCGTTCGAAGGGGATAAAAAAAATATGGTATTCAGACGATTACTCATGCTTCTAACAAACTGATATGCAATTTCATGATTGAAAAATCTAGTATCGTGTTTGCGAATAAGTTGACAGTAAATTGAATTTTTCGGAGAAGTTTCTTGAGTGACACGAAATGGATCACGAAGATTTTTTTATTCGAAATGCAACATAATAGTAACTAAATAATTACATTTCGATTAAAAAATATTTTGCTTTTTCACGGTGAAATGAATAAAACAGCAGCAGATAATGCTTAACGTTCGATATGTTTCTGTAGGGCTATTCAAACTCGTAAAATATGTAGGTTATTACGGTAAACACTCAATAGTTATTAACTGTAATATTAGAATAGTCAAATGACTACCAACAAACAATTTGAAATGATCCCTGGGGTAATATTGCAAAAGTTCTAACGAATATCTTCTTACTAATTAACTTGGTTAGTTACCAAACGAAAAGAAAAATTAATAAAGTGTATTTACCTAAACCGGGATACCCCGAAACGTTGTTCCGGGACTCATTATAAAACAAATATTTTTCTTTCATCACTGTTTCATTGAAATTAACAAAACACAAGTCAAATCACCACACACGTAATACTTTTTAATCCATTCACAGTCAAAAATCACTTTAAACTATTTTTACCCAGAAAATACCATCGCGTGTGTTCCCTTCAAAAGTTTGGGGGGCAAAAGCGCCTCGTTACCGCACACATCCGCTCAGCCCGAAAGCTGAAGCCGTACTGAAGATACGGCACCCCTAACCTCTTGGAGGAAAATGATTGCGATACGAAACCGTTTTCATAAAGTACCCTGTACACTGACGGCTTTATCCCAATGATTTGGGAGCTTAAACGTTGAAACACGGCAGTGTATTGTGCGGGACGATTTTTATTTCGTTTTGATAATATTTTTATACAAAGCTACATCATTTTATGGTGTCAAAATCCGTTTGTTATTATTATGGTCATTGTGTTGTCTTTAACTAACAGGAATTTCTCAGTAGCAGCCCTGACTCTGGATTCGTACTATATTGTTGGTGATGGCAATAGGCTCGCCCCCTATTACATGGGACTCAAAACATAACTGGCGAAATGTGGATGTACTACAGGTACACCTCTGACCAAGCCTTTGGGGAAACAAGGCGTGATGTTATATTAAGTTATGTTATGGAATGAAATCCATTATATTATATTATCTGAGTTGCAAACTTATTAACTGAGCTGCTGAGGAGCTTGTGGCTAAGTAATAACAGTTGCACGGGTCGATCCATCAGGTTAAGCTACGCTTGTTGGTTGCTGGTCCGTGGATGGTTGACCGTCTTTACATACCGAGACTCCTCCGTGTCTCAGAAAGCGTTACGCCCGTACGTGGCGGTAACAACCTGCCATTTGGTAGGCTAGCTATTTGTTACTGAATAAAAACAATGACTTCTGTGTCTACAACCTCACTACACGCAACCTTATCGACATAAAAAGCACTTCTTCAAAACTTATATCTTGAGCTTAATCCACACGAAATATCGTCAAGATAAATAAGAACATGGTTTCCGTTATACGTGAGTCGGACAGGTGCATTAGTTCCGCCTGGTTTCTTTACCCCCATAAGCAATTTATGGTAGCTATACATCCTTAGCGTGTATGTATCGCTGCAAATTCCGCTTTATTTTTCCTTATTTTTCGAGGTCTCAAAGTGTATTATCTGGTTATGTCTATCCTGGGAGTAGAAGGAAAGAAATTAACATAAGTTTTTTGTTATGTTGGCTTGTATAGGGATATTGGTTATAATTATGTCGGCAATCCGTTAAGGGGACCTAAATGACCCCTCCTTTGCACCAAAATGGTTGACATTGGCATAGTGATGATGAGGGGTACACTCATGATCACTATGCCAATGTCAACCAATATAGCGTATGTTACGCCCACAATTAAGACGAATCTAACGACACCACATGTTAAAATCTAACAAGCCGTTTAGGCTACAGAGCGTGCCAAAAAAATACACATACATACTCTGGAAAAACATTACCCTCCTACCGGGACAGTCGGGTAAAAATAGAAAAGATTCACATTTTCCACCGCCTTTAACAATATAGTAGAACAAGATAGTGCAATCAATATAACTAATCCAGTTCACAATGTAACGACATAAAACTAAATCACAGAAGGTAGTAGTTGCAAATTTACGAGACATAAAGGTAAGGGATATGGGGCAAAAGGTGCCCTGTTTTACATAAATACTCCGATTCGTAATTCTCATTTATTTGACTGCCCAATATACCCCAAAGTAAATTGGACCTATCGAGGTGGTCAGGGCTGTCACTCTATCATCCGTGCTGATTTTTCACCATGGAATTAATCCATAAAATAGAAGAAGAAATAGTACATTACTGTTGCGGTCTGCAACTGGGGCATTGATGGACGATCGTGAAAATGTGGGCCCAAGGCGAAGCCGAGGCACACATACGTGAGTCCATCAATGCCTGGTTACGGCCAGGCTTGTATAGGTCGTACTTTTCTCAAACAATGCGCGGAAATTCAAACTAAGTATAGTTATTAGGTATTCATTATAATTATCGTTGTTTGTCATTGATTCTGCAACATGACACAACAACAATATTTTTTCACGCGCCAATATGTTCATTTGTTTCTTCTTTACTTTATACAGCTCTATTTGCAAGCCAAATCGAAATTTAAATAAAATGTTTGATAAGTTGCCTCCTTGGTTGCCATACCTATGTTGAAGAAAAAAGTTCATTCCATTTTTAAATAACACGGCAGATATGGATTTTCATACAAATGGCGGGCGCTCGAATGTATTCGACCTCTAGCATAATTTCGATTTATCTCGGAGAAGGTTGTCAACATAATGTTCGAATTTCCAAGTATGTTTGAGATAAATATTATCATAGTGGGTTATGATATTATGGAATTTTTGACTATACATTTATATTATTTTTTGGGCAATTGATAACATAATAAGTGGACTGTTAAACATATAATATGCATATATAAAATTTTATAGTCAGATCTCCTGGACCCTCCTCCAGAGAACATTTAAGGAACACCACAAACAACAGCTGGGTCTGACATATTAGGGCGGCCTGCTTGTCATGGAGATTTTTAAACAAGAAAAAATACTAAAACGGTTTCTAACAACGGTGACGATATCTAACCACTGTCACTGTCTGGTGTCCTATCAGCCTGTGTTATCAGCCTGTAAAGTCAGCAAGGTTTCATAAAATGAAGAGTTTACCACATGCCCAGACGGAAGTGCCGGTTCTAACGAAAGATCACCTTTCATTTCCCGTGGTGGCTGTAAAGGACCATTTTTCAGAATTAATTTTATTCTGAGTGTTAATATTAGTTCTGATTCTTACTTTATTTAACATTATAGTTTATTCCACATGTTTGGCGGTACCGATTTGACGATTAGTGCGCTTCTTTTATTGATGACTTGTCGGGTTTAAGATCTCTTAATGTGTATTACTGTATAGCTAGCCGTGAAAACCTATAATTGGCTTCATGTTTCTTATTCCGTGTATTTATTTTATTTGTGTACAGCTGTTGGTTTTCCGTGTGATAAATAAATAAATAAATAAAGAACGCTGTGACCCTAGCAGAACTCTTTTGCTAAACACTTTAAAAGATACGACATAAGGTAAACGGCCCAGTAACCGTGAAGTTTTGAACTTCACTGACTTTGCAGGTCTGCTCTGCTAAAACTAGAAGACCTACAAAAAAAAAAATTACATGACTAGAGAGATAATTTAAACTAGTTTTAGTGTAATATTCTTTTTTTTTATTAGTATAAATTTTCTTTAACAATAATACAAAAAAATCAAATAAAGGGCTAATTGTACCAGTACCCGGTAGATTTGTACTAGTAAACGTTAAATTGTCCCTGAATCCGGTAATTTTCACCGCGAATTTGAACTCTATTGCTTTACGTTAAATTTTACAGAAATGCTATTTTTGCATTTAAAATAAATAAAAAAGGGATTATCGAAAGAAAAAACGTTTCTATTAATGAAAAATTTGAAAATGTATTTTATACAAATTATAGGTAATAGTTAACATTAGTAATTTATTTCAATTTAAGTTTTTAAATCGGATATCGATGTACTTCCCATTATCATATGAATCACATTATTTTTTAAACTACGCTTACAAATTATTTGAAGAATATTTTGGTTTCACCTTTTTATGTGACCCCTAAAATCTGGTAACAAAAATATCACTAACCTAAATAAAATAAAATCGCTAAAATCTGCATAAAAACACGTAAAAAATAGTTTTTCTTGTACAGAAAATGGTAAAAAAAATGTACTTATTCAAGTCTCAATTATAAAATAGAAAAAAGGAACTAGGTATCTATTATAATATGTAAATACTAAATTATGGCTGTCAATTATCACAATTATTTATGCTCTAAATACTTTACAAACTCTACATAATTTGGATAGCCTACCGAGGAAAACACGAGCAGTCTTATAAAAAGTCTTAGGAAAATACAAATGTGGTCACTTTTTAATAAATACTATAAAAAGTGGTTAAATATTAAAATTACAAAATATGCAAAACAACTTAACAACTAACACTTTGAATAATTCTATGAGATCAATAGGATAAAATGAGATGAATTAACCTCGTGTCTGCTTGAAATGTTCAATAAAATCTAAAATCTAATCTATCATACTTAAAAACGAGCAACATTAAATTATTAAAACGTTATCAGTCAATAGAAAATAGTTATAATAGTAATGGATCACATTTATACAATGGTATTTAAAAAAAAATTAAGTAAGGTACCCAGCTTTAAAGTAGCAACTTACAAAGTAGAATGAGAAAACTTAGCGCTTTGTGATTGTTTAAATCAGGACGGATAAATTGACGAGGCAGTCAAACCCAAAGCTTTACATCACTTATTCATCAAACGACACGTAACAATACATACAAGTAAACGTTATTTCATTTGGTGAAACTTCTGCACAAATCGTATGATACCAGGTCTTACAAGTCACACATTGTATCATGTCCAATGCCGTGCTTCTTTGGCATAACCGACAAAACCAATCATCATTTGTGATGTCGCTTGCCCCAGTATCTACTGATTTCTTCTTAGGTTTCTTGTTACCAACTCCAAGCTCAGCTTTTTTTCTTTTTTTTTCTTTTGCTTTAACTTTATTCTCCTCTTTTTTTGTCTTTGCTTCTAGCTTGTTCTGTGCGAAGATTTGCCACCTATCAGATGTTATCACGCTAGGTAATTTAACTTTACTTTTTGTGGTACTAATAGGAGTTTCTGGCCAAAATAAAGCGTCTTTAAATGGTGTCGGTACAACTAAATCTCCATAATATTTAGTTTTTGGTTGGTTGCGGCTGTCATCTTCAGGTAACGCTTGTTCTTTAGGTGTAAGTGGCGGTGTCTTATTTTTGGATGTTTTGATTCTGCTCTGTGTATAATCAGGAGTTATATCATCAGCCATTATTATCGATGTCGCTTTGTTTTTCTTTGAATGTATTGGTGATATTTTACTTGGAGGTGTTATAGGAACGAGTTCTTTTCTAGAAAATGACGTTTGTGTCATATCTGACTGAAATTGTGTTTGTGTCGGCACTAATTCAGTAATCGAGTTCATGTTAGCAAGTAATGAAGGCTGTGTCATACTCATAGTATCTGTCTCAACCACATTCGACGTTATAGCTGTTGTTATTATTCCACAGTTTTTTGTAATATTTTTGCGAGAAGTGATATATATAGGGTTCGAGGCTATTGTTCGGATCACTTGACCTGATAAGTGATGTATGTTTTGTACTTCATTTTCAGGACGAGTTTGGTCTTCTTCGATAAAATTTGTCAGTGAAGGCTCATTAGTTGGGATTTCCACGTCCATGATTTTCGTCAGGATCCCATCAACATTTTCATACATTTCTATCTTTCCTGCATGGCTTTCATTGTCAGTCATTTGGAAGTCACTGAACTCATTTGAGTTCAAGTTTGAGTCCAAGATGTCAGTCAGACCTGTGAAGTTTCCAATGTCTACAGATTCGTTGATATTAGATGTTTCTTGACCACACAATCTTGTCAAAGTCGAAGAGTCATTATTGAATATGTGTGAAGGTAAATTATTTTGAATATGCATTTGCCTCCAGACATTGAATAATCCTTCTAAGGATTTATCCCCTTTCCAAGTTGCATTTCCGGTGCTGTAAAAAGCTTCGAGATTTTCAGGACTTATTTGTGATTCAAAGAATTTGAAATGGCTTATGGTATGTGGTTGTATTTGGTTAGCATTATCTGGTTTGGCTGGTTTGATGGATTGACTTGTTACACACTTGGAATAATCGACGCTGTTTGCATCAAAAGGTGACAAGCCGCATTTGCGAAATCCATTTTTGATCGAGTTGGGGTCCAATTGTATAAGAGATTTATGTAGCAGCGGGCAGAAATTTTCTTTGCGTAGTTTTACGAAGTGGTTATCATTTCGCCAGTCATAAACTGACCTCTTCCATATCATCTTAAGAGGTCGAAAAACAGCTACATCCATCGGTTGAATTAGATGAGTTGCATTAGGATATAGTGCAACCAGTTGGATGTTTTTTTCCCGACAGAAATTGCTTAGTGGCAGCGTCGTGTGTGAGCAATGTCCATCTAAGAAAAAAATTATTGGGAATTCTATATTAGTTTTTACAATCCAGGGATAGAAGACATTTGTCATGTACTCATAAAATGACTCTCCTGTCATCCACCCCTTGGGCGTAAATCCTAATCCCCAGTCCTTCGGTGCAGTTTTTGAAATTTTGTGTGGTATTGATTTTAGCTTGAACAACACCATCGGAGGTGCCAATTCACCTGCTGCGTTAGCCGTAACCAAGACGGTCACGCACTCTTTTTCCCCGCTGGGAATAACGTTGTAAACGTTTTTTGCGCCTCGTTTTGCCAGAACTCTGTTATCAGACGGTGACAAAAAGAAAGCGCTTTCATCGCAATTAAAAATCCTACGTGGATCTCGAGTTGCTTTTTCGAGATGTGTCATTATAAAATATTCTTCCACTTCTTTAAACCATGCTCTTATATCGCTTTCTTTGACTAAAGCACGGGTTTGCGTCAAATTTTGGGCCACTCGCTGGCCTACTGCAGGGTGTCGCTTTATAAAAGCTTCAAACCAGTGACGACCTGGTCTGTCATTTCGAAATGGGTTATCTCGGTTCATCTTTTTCACCAATAAACTCACGCTATCCAATAACTGCGCCTTATTTACGGGAAACCCACTATTTGCCATAAAAATAATCCACCTTCTTAAATGTTCTTCTTCTTCTTTCGTCAAAACTGTAGCCGGTCCCCTGGAGCATTCGACAGAATAGCGGCCGCGTAATTTGTCATCCAACGTCGACCGTGGAATACCGAACTGCCTGGCAGCAGCTGAAATTGAGGCTCCTTTTTTGACTGCCTCCATGGCCTTTAATATGGTCTTCTGCCTATCAGTCATGGCGATCTGGAAAAAAAAAACACGGTTCTTGCAAATATCTGAACTCCTATCAATAGGAAAATATAAATACTTTTAAAATATCTTAACGACCGAACAGTAAAACATGGTGGTAATTTAATTACTTAAAAACAAACCACAACCCAAAAGTTAAAAATTGTGAAAAAGAAACGTAAAAAACAGAAATATTTCTACTAGTACTACTTTGCCAGTTTGAAATTTGCTTCAAATTACTGCGTGGTTATCAATATCCATACTAAAACAGCAAAGCGCCACACGATGCGCATCGAAAAACCCAGAACAGCAGAGCAGTAACGCGAAATGTGCAAAAATTAAGAAATCATAAAAAAAACTAAAGAGGCAATCGAATCCAGGTGATTACAACACAAACAAGGAACATAGAAACTACATCCTATTGATTCGAAGGAAAAGAGGACTTAACACAAGGCAATAAAGACGATGTCAGGTTTAAATGCAACTGTTAATGCAAGTCCCAATATCCGGCAGAAATGTATTCTACAGTTTTAAAGGAAAATGAAACCTATTTCAAGGCAATAAGTACACAATAATGGGTTTCGGTACAACGTCATACACGTTGTACCGAAAACCGTTGATCGTGTACCAATATCCGGTAAAAAAAATAGGATTTTAACGGGTACTAGGTCAAGTAGGGGTTTGTTAGTACCAATAGATGTGACCGGCAAAAATATTTATTTCTCAATTAGATTCACCTCTTTTTATAGGTTATATCGTAAAATAATATATTCAAATATTTTAGAAAATTAACACTCTTACCTTAACGTTATCCGTCGCAGTATGGCTAGCTGATCAATGCGACGTGGTGGTTTCGTAGTTCACTGACAGAACTTTGAACTTACATAATATTTTCTTAGAGCAAACTTTTGTAATCGCATGGTTTTGACGCCATTAAACTTTTTGGACAATGTTGCCATTACAATTGTACAAAATATTACCGAGAAGGTATTGCCATTCGCAAACTTTAATTTATTATTGGTATAAAAGTGCAATAATAAAAAAACTGACTTGTTAACGGGTACTGGTACACTAACGGGAATACGTACTTTTACCTTACTATGTACGACTACATAATTACTATGTGTCGCTTTCCAAATGTTTATCTGCCAAACAGTTAAAACTTTCTAAACTGTCCAAAAATAAATAAAAAAACACGCCAACCCTAGGGCGGTACTATTCAAATCCGTATGTAACAGATGAAAATTAAATTTTATGTTTTAGAAGCGGCGGTCGCTTTCTGGTTCGTGATAATTATGGTTATGGATTCGATGTAGATTGGCTGCATTGCTTTTTTGTGATGGTTTGTGTGGTCTGTAATCCCCGAGTCGCTAGTCGGGCCAGACGTTATTGATAGACATGGGTGTTTTGGATTTTTAAATATCCGATTTTAGATGTTGAAATCGATTTCAGGACTCCGGCTTGCAGTTTCGATCTTTAGTAGTATTATTCGTTTGCAAGGGCATCGACCAAAACGATCCAATCATAAACAAATACTTGCACGGAAATCTACTCTTGCCGTGGTTCTGTGAAATCGGTTTGCCTAGTTCGGATTATCGATACGATACGATTTGTAACTGAAATCGGATTTTAGATACGTTTTGATATATCTGACGCATGTCAAAATAGTTAAGTATTGATTTTCATTTCAATTTTCATGTGTTTTCTAATTAGAAAACCCTGTTTGTACCAAATGAGTACGTTCAAAGGTACAAGGAAAGTTCACCGAATCTTGATTGCACTAAATGTTCTTCGTTCAGACTTCAAACTAATCCATTAAATAGATAGGATGACTACGATTAATTTGTGCATTTATTTACAGAATCAAAAACATGCAGAGCCCACTGGATCCTGGTTTTTCGCACAGAAATACTTTCAAGGTAATTGCAGCCGATCCCCCAATTTTCATAATTTTATGCACTTACACAAGTCTACTAGAAAGTCATTTAACTGCAACTATTGCTTACTACCGTTTGGCATTATCATTCGACACTAACCGTTAACTAAATGAAACTATTCAGAACCGAATTCGACATGACTATTGACAGTGGCGCCACCCTGAAATATCAGCGGGTAAAATTGGTAGTGTTTATTTTAATTTGTACGTTCAACCTTTTTCAATGGACCTATTTATTTATTAAAATTAATATTGGCAGCAGTAGCGACCATAAAGTTGTCAGAAAAATAAAAAAATAGAGTAGGGTGTAAAAACAGTTACCGACTTTACTATAAATTAGTGCTAACATGTAGGTACCTAAGACAAAATACAAAAACAAAATGATAGGTTTTTATCATTCACTTTCATTTACATTTTATTTAACTTTTGATAAAATATTGGACTTGATTTATTTCAGTTATTTCATTTTCATTAATATCATTTTAATTAATATTTTTTCCCGAAAGCAAATTTTGTTTTTATTTTGAATTTTAATTTGTAAATAATCAAAAATTGATAAAAGTATAATAATTGATTTTAAAACAAACATTTTTTTAGCCCTATAGATCCGATAACTTTTTCATTCACCCTACAGGTCGCGGCCATTCTAATTTTTGCTGTTCTTAATTTGAATTATCACGTTCACGCGTCTTTGGTCTAATTTTAAAATTGAAAGCTGTGTTTTTATTTATCGTCACATTATTATTAATTCATGAAAAAGTGTTGAAATCAAAATAATCATTTGCAAAAAGTAAGCGAAAAGTGATTCTCTAGGTTTTGTATTAGGTATTTTAAACATATTTAATGCAATTCTTTCGTAGTTTTTCGTCAAAAAGAGTTTTCACAAAATAAATAAGTAACCATTTTTTATTGCTTCTCCAAACTGCCCTTATTTAAATTTACATGCATTGACATAAATATATATTGCTATGTTTACATTGTATTGTCGTATACCATTGTTAGAGTAGGTATCCAGTTTTCCTAATTTCAACAGTGTTGTCGAACGGATAATTCTAATTGATGCTTTGAAACAGTCCGCTCCACTAACTTGATTGTGTGCGATACACGTGTGAGTATTTTGTTCGTGCATATCGGTTTTCATCAATTTTAGTTAATTTTATGAATTTGTTTTAGCGTTTGAAATATTATGTAGGTTATACCATCCTCCATTTTGTATCGAGTGCCGAGTTGAGAGCACTCATTATAATTTTGAAAAAACTTGTCACCCTATCTGTTGCAAGCGATATCGTTGTATTTTTTTGAGTATTTAGTTGTGTTGTGTGTCTGTGCAGAGGAGTTTTAGTTACTAAAAACAAACTCGTGCTTTTGAGGATTTTAGATCAGTTTGGACCGGCCTAGTCTCATGGCAAATAGAATCTGAACATAACTTGGAAATATAGTACTTTGGAAGGCAAAATACCTACAGGCGGCCTCCCTTGTGCATGGCTTTCCAATTGCGTACCAATTGCATCCAGATCTGTGCTACGATTGCGAAATTCTATTGTGGCACTAAAGTATTTGTAATCTAGCTTTAAACGCCGCTGTCCAATTCCAACACAGTGTCGCTATAAATTCTCGATACGCTGTATAGAAGCGGCACGCAGTGTTGACACACCGCATTGTTGGAACACGCCAATTGAATCCGCACTGTAATCAGAAATGGATTGCGACCTATCAGCTCCACGAAGCTTAGCACCGGGTAAATACAATGGGTAATTGAGTACGATGGATTTTATGTTTGTTATGTATCAAAAGTCTTCCACTGATAAAAGTTTTGATTGACTATCGATGAGTTCAACGAATTCCGTCGTAGCTTGGGGTTTGTTTTGTTCGATATTTGAAGCCGATTTCTTTTGACTACAAAAAGATAGGATTGTTTTAAGTATTTCCTTGGCATCTATTGTTTAAGTATAGTGCTTCTAATCGGCATCGCCATTCGTTTCGTTGGTAAAAAGCATTCGTTCATGTATTTACGAACTTTGTTATTGAACTATGGCCCAGTACTATCAGCATCTGATGTAGATGTTTTCTACAGATCTGACCAGAATCGGTTTTTCTCTCATAGTGCAATAGGCCTAATACTCCTAACACAGTCCCGAGTTCCCATTTGTTTTACGCATTTGTATAGCTGCCTAATTGCACTCAGCCCAACTGTAAATGTGCAGACTGGGGTTACCTGCGTCATCGACCCAATCTCTCATTATGGGTTGGAATTTTGAAAAGTTTGTTTATCCTGTACAGCTTTCATCATACTAACTCATTAATTAAATCCACTTTTCAAAACTGCAATAAACGAAACAAGAGTTAATGAACAGTCGCCAATTACGAGTAGCGTTGATGGCCAAATTAATGTAGCCAAACAAACAGTACCGAAATCTGTAGTGACGTCAATTTAATCGGATTTATCAGGAATCTCATTACCGTTATACTCATTGGTGTATCTGAATGTTAGCATGTGTTTACATATAAATGAATTTGTCAGTCATCATCACCTCGGGCTTTTGATGAGTTGAAAACGTAGTGTAGTCTATAGTTGAAAATATCTAATACTCATTGGTGTATCTGAATGTTAGCATGTGTTTACATATAAATGAATTTGTCAGTCATCATCACCTCGGGCTTTTGATGAGTTGAAAACGTAGTGTAGTCTATAGTTGAAAATATCTTATACTCATTGGTGTATCTGAATGTTAGCATGTGTTTACATATAAATGAATTTGTCAGTCATCATCACCTCGGGCTTTTGATGAGTTGAAAACGTAGTGTAGTCTATAGTTGAAAATATCTTATACTCATTGGTGTATCTGAATGTTAGCATGTGTTTACATATAAATGAATTTGTCAATCATCATCACCTCGGGCTTTTGATGAGTTGAAAACGTGGTGTAGTCTATAGTTGAAAATATCTAAATGTCTTCCTTATTCACAAAAATGAAATGCTGTTCGTTGGTAAGCGCATTATTTGAGAACGGCTATAGCGTTTTGGCTATTTTTTATTTTAAAATGATTGTCTTCGTCCGAAGCAGGTTTTTAAGGAAAGAAAAATCTGAAAAGTTTCCCGGAAAATTTACTTATTCCGGAAAAACTGAACGTCCTTTTATTCTATGAGATTTTTGATGTGTGAATGGTGAATTATCATTTAAAATGTATCAAAACTTATCAAGGTTTGAGATTTGAGGTTTGCGCTCTACAATTACGCTCGCTCCTACAATACATAAAATAAAAAAACTATGTGTAAAAATAAAATATATAACAGAATGAAAAATTTAAGAGCACGTGATTTGATTATGTTTTGAGTTATGGTTTTGTGTTGTAACATTTTATTCAGTTTATTACCTAATTCAGTCATCCATAGAATTGAATGGAATTGAAATTTGAAATGAAATAATGCATGTATTTTTGTCGTTTTTAAATCATAGGTAGGAGCCAAGAATCCTGATTTAGAATAAGTTGTTTTGTAAAAATCCTCCATTTTTATAGTGCGGATTGTTCTGAAGAAAATAACTGGAAATATTGAGAAAGTTTTGTAATCTCACGTCCTGCGGATAAACATTTAGTTTTGGTCTCCAGAGATATCTGTTTGAAAAAGTCTGCTTACAATAACACAACTATCGTAATTTTTCATTAAAAAATATTGCTGTCGTTTAAAAGATGTTGTTGTGTTGAAATAGAATTGTTTCTAAATTTTTTTGTTTCTTTCTCTATTTAAATATTTTAAGTACTATGGATTATGTCCATTTTAAATGTCTGTGGTACCCTAAAAAAACTCCAAAGAGTTATATAAAAATGAAAGCAGAAAACAGTTAATTCGATTAATCACCAGAATGTTTTCTATAATCATATTTAAAGCAATGTTCGTTAATAATTTTGAAATTAAGAAGACATTAATCATGTGGCAGGCTGTTATGACACAAAGAACAAAACTTTGTTTGCTCTGGATGGTTCCGACTCAAGTAACACGTAATCCTCCATTGTACCACTACTATTTGCCTTTGTATGTATGTTTTTGGAAATAAGCCAAGTTAATGTTAATGCGTAAAGGTAATGGACAACTATGAAAAATAAAACTTGGATGAATCGACACTTCTTCATAATAGCGTGTAAAATAACCAGAAAAAATATAAAGTTTGACCCAAAATTCAGCAATGTGAATACCGTTCAATAACGCTCCTAATAGGTCCTCACGGGTGCAGGTGACGGCATGCGGTGTAAGATGGTATATATTACTGAAATCATGTTATTAATACCGATATAATCAAAATATTCATCACCCCTCAGTCAGTCTGATGTTCTTGCACTGAATATGATCATTTGTTTTTCACAGTAAGAAATTGTTCGAACTGTAATCAGTCAGACTTAGATTGTTCTGAAAAAAAAAAACAAATTACACGAACCAAAACAAGTTTAAATAGTTACATAAGGAAATTGAAAACAAAATTGTTTATTCTGCTCCTTATCTTCTACAAGCGAATGAAACTGGGTTTGGAAGAGGCTCTTTTCAATGGTAAGGATCCAAAGTGAAATTAAATTTAAGTTGTCACTGCATGGCTTGTTGGCAAATTGTACACCGAGACGAGTTCCTTCAATGTGTAAACTTGTTTTCTAAGGGCTTAATGACTCCACGCGTCGTCTCCCCAACAAACTTGCTAAATAAAGACCAAATGTTTCTTTGTTGGATTGAGTATATAATGATCTTAATATAGGAAAACTTCGATGGAATTTGCACTTGTCTTATTGTTTTGTTTCTGCTTTTTGGCTACAAAGACAGTTAAATGCTTTATCCGATTTTCTATTCTTATGACCTCTGACTCCATTGGGTAGTAGGTCGTGGTGGGGATCTGTTCCCTTATGTTTTTAATTCTCTTATTCTCTAATATCTCTTGTTTTTATGACTTACATTATTTTTATTTTTTATTATTATTACTATTTTTACAAAAAAGATTCTTATGATAACCAAAATTATATAACCATCTTCCTGCGCTTGTTCCATGTTACTTGGGGTCGGCGCAACACCTTTTCGAAGAATGGAAAGAGAACGTCACTGTGCCGGACACCATAAGAATCAATTTTGTAAAAAAGTAATACTAAAATCTCCTATCATCGCCCAATTCTATGTTTTTTTCTTTGTACTACCATTATTTCAAAAGATCAGGTGTACCGGATTGTATTTTGATGAATCAGAATCAATCAAAATCAACTTTATTTGCTATGAATGTAGGTACAGATAAAAGATGTTGCCCCCTGGGCCTTTGAAGGGCAGTTCAAGCTTAGGGCAGGTTAACTTGATAATAATGTGCTAGTAAGAGGGAATGATTAGCACCGCAATTTTAAATTCATTTGTTTAACGAATGAACTCGTGGCGGTATCATCCGGGTGGCACACGTCCGTCACATTTTGTTCAGGTCGCTCCCAAGCTCTATATACCCACCCCTCATCGCTCTGGAATATGCGATTCTGCGTGTATCGGTCAACCCGCCTCTCATACCGCGGAATACGGCTCGCCCATGCAGAAACTTTTTGCTTCAGGAAGTCGATGCGCCTTGTGACACGGAACATGTACTCTTGAGGGCTGATTCCAGTTCCCGAGAATGCCCGCCTCACAAAACACATCACTCGTGGTCGTGTATTGCCCTCCCTGAAGCAGTATAGTTTGCCGATGAGTACCCTGGCCCCATCGATACGTCGCTCAATCCTGCACTGCCAGGCTGGTACGGCTTTGGTCGAGTAGCTCCGTCACAGTTTGGGAACTTGACGTTAGCTAAACGACATGCCGCAAGAACCGCGCAGTACAGGATCGAGTGTGTATCAATGCGGTCCTCGCTGCTCTCCAAAAAATTCCTAAGCTGCGAGTCCAGGGCACACACCAGCGCCCTATTCTTTTTGTGCATAGATAAGCGTGGTAATCGGGGCCTAAGATCGGTAGGAGTGTACCTATACTCGCGAAACGCATCCTCCAGTGCGTTCTTCAATCGGTCGTTGCACTGGCAACTTACTGTGGCAACCCTATCATCCTCCTGTTCCATACCACGGTTGGACCGCGGTGGGATTACATCAACAGGTGATACTTGTTCTGCGGTTTGTGCCGGCGTTGAGATGATACGGTTGCTCAGTACGTCTGAGCGTAGCCTATCAAGCGCGGCATCGTCCAACCTATGATTGCGTTGGATGACACGCACCTGATCCGACAGTCGTTGGGCCGAAACGTTGACAGTTGGCTCTAGTTCCTGAAATAGAGACAGCATCGTAACACGGTACGCAGTGAGATTAATTCCCCCCTCTGTAGACCCGTAATATTCGCGCATGACGTTCTCGTTCATAGACTGAGTCCATCTCAAGCGCTGCACACAACCACCAGCACGGGGGGCACCCGGCCCGGGGCCGGTTGGCCCCTAAGTCCCAAGCTCCTCGGTGGCCGGCCTCTCCCCTGCCGACATTTTAAGGGTTTCAGGGTTGTTTCAGGTTTGTTTGTAACAAAAAATTGCGTCTAAAATTATTACAAATGTGAAAACGAATGAAAACAATTAATATTTGGCGTATTGTTGACGTTAGTGTTGCCTGTGTTATATTATAATTATTACTAACAATCGTAATAATTATGAACTCTCAATCTTGAAATGTAAATTTTGATTTTTTTGCCATTTCATCATTAATTTATTTTCTCAATCATTATTTTTATCCTGTTTACACCTAGTTATATGTGCATGCTGTGGTCTCCTGTAATTAAAGGAGCACCGTGAAAGAACCGTTTTTGTTATTGTGATTTATATAAGGTGCTATAAAAATATCTGCCACGGCTGCAATGGGAGAAAGTATTGTGTTTATAGTTTAGGTACAATAGTAAAGATAAATTATTGATCATGTGTCATATTTTTTTTCATACAAAAAATTGTACGTATAAATTTGCAAGTGACGAACTAGTCAGCTGATTTCAGTTTTCATTCACAGAACAGATGGAAAGAGATAGCAGTTGTTTTCATTGACGAAGTGCACTTCGCGCGTAATTTGTGAACCACGTTATGCAGAGTAGAGTCAATGTTTATTTAACTACTTTATTTTCTCAAATTGATTTAACTGTGCCGGGGTACGAAATTTCTTCACTATTGTTATCTTTAAACACAATACTACCTCTCATTAAAGCCGTGGCAGATATTTTTATAGCACCTTATATAGTGTATGTGTATCCTTTGTTGGAGATCCTAATAAATAAATAAATAAACACACAAAACAAATTCAACTTAAGGAAGAAATTCCATGATGTTTTCACACCAAATAGAGACGGTTCCATATCTCCATTTGATATCAAAACACCATTGCCGTAACAAAGACGTTTGTCTATAACAATATGTCTGAGTAATTGTGTTGTGGTGTATGTTTTCCCACGTACTGTCTTGTTTAGCTTGAGTCGAACCTTGTCTTTGTGACGCCTGTTTGGTTTTTAGTAAGCTAATGATCTCTACAACTCAAAGTGGTTATTTTGATATTTAGCAAGTAGTTTCTGTTTTAATTTCAGACATAGTAATATTGATTCTTTGTATTCTTATTTTTTGTAACAAAACTTTTGGCTGTCTTAGAGAAAAGGGAAAAGCTAAAGGAGCTGGATCGGGGACTATTGACAGCTGCGTTCTTGCAATGCTCTGTACAACTGTTAACAATTTACTCTAAATCTAAATGCTTAGGGCTGGTTAATTTGGGGCCAAATTTTAAGAGTTGGGTAGCCGGCTGCAAAGTCCTTGCACAGAAAGCAAATCAGCCTCGAGTTTTCAATAATTCTTGTAGCCCAGTGACTATATAGCTACGTGTGCTGCTTGCGTAGTCAAACATTGTCATTTACAGCTATTTGATCTTCCTCATCACTGTCTTTACTTTTAGAGAGATCTCGTATTAAATTAATTTTCATGCCCCTATACAGGCATTAAGGAATGTTCATTAAACCACCAACTTTTCCAACTGGGAACACGTGTATTTTCTGCAAAAAATATAGTTTTATTCTTCTTTCTTTAATGTTATATATTCTAGTCACTCTTTTACTAACTACGAAGAAAACAAGGCCAATCATGCATAATTGGTATATTCAACAACATCAATTATGTGACCTTTTTACAATTTTGACAAAAGGACAATCAATTGATTCTGGTATTTCTTTTTAAAATTCAGTTATCTTGACACCGTTACAAACAAATTATCTCGTAGCATCAATCAAGTAAGCATCAAAAAGTAAACCGCGAAATTCGGTTACCTAACTACACACTGCGCCATTTAAATAAGATAAACGGGGAACCGGATCTCAAAATATCGGGTTTCGTTGGTCTACCGCAAAAGCTGGTTTATCATCATAACGAACGAAATAACTTTGTAATCCAGTATTGTGCGTGTCAAAATAATTTGTCTATTTATATGCGCAATTTTAATTGGGTTTGCTGATGTACCTCTGTACCTACTGTTTCTTTTGATTTTCATGCTGATGTCGGAATGGAAATTGGTGTTGAGCTTGTCGGTTTGCACAAGTCAGTTCAGGTTTAACAGGCTTTTGGAGATTTTGTGGTGATTGTATGTCATTTTCGTTATAATGTGATTTTGATGCAAGGAAGAATCCTTTAATTTGCACGCTGCTTGACTTTAGCTATCACGAGTTCTAGGTTTTCCCAATAATTTAGAAATTCCCTATGTGTGACGATACAATGCCACATAATATATGGCCGCCGCGGCTGGCGTGTGTATTTGGCGTAATCTGGAGGTCAAATTTTGTTGAAGTACAGTGTAGTGTTTTTAAAGTAAAATTACCACGTTGAGAGTTCACATGAATTTTTTTATACTTCATAAGTCAGTTATAGAATACGGAAAACAGTTCAAAATTGTGATAGGGTTACCTACAGCCAGTATTACAACATGCCCCTTAATCGAAATGTAGACACTAAAGATAACTACATAAGATTACAAAATAAATAAACCAACTAAAGGCTACTTTATACAAAACAGGTTATCCACGCAACTATTATGTTTCATGCGGCCTAGTGGCTTTGTTAATACATATGCTCAGTAGTTTTCGGTTGGGGTGTATGGAATTCAACCACCTTTTCAAGAACTTTCTCGCGAATAAAATAATAGCGTGTATTTAGAAGCTTGGTTCTATAGTGGTGGACTGGATTAGAAGCGAGTTTAATTGCTCATTGACTATCTGAAAAGAAAGTAACAGAATGTGATCGCGACTCACCAGCAACTTCACATAGAAAACGGCTCAAATAACACGCATCCTTAGTAGCCATTGCCAACAATATGTATTCAACCTCTGCCGTAGGCTGTTTTTTACACTACTAGGACACTGGACCGTCGTCCATCTGTATATAAAATCCTGTATAGGATTTGCGCGTTGTTGAGCAGTTGGCCTAATCTACGTCTGTGAACCCGTGCAGAGATATCTCGGTTTTCCTGTAAGTTATACAGTAATGAATGGTTCCTTTCAAATATTGTAGAACCCTTTTAGCTGCTAGTCAATGTCATTTAGTGTACTTGGAGTTGAACTGGCTTAAATGGCTACAAGTAAATGCGATGTCAAGACGAGTATTAATTAACTGCCAATAATATCAACTAGCCAATCAATTCCTGGTACGGATACGAACACTGTTCACTATTTTCACCTGGCATCTGTAAGCTTTGTATTACTTAAAGGTGTACTCACAGGTTTGTAATCTTGGGACCTTTCGTGGAGTCACCAGATCTCGACAAACAGCATCTTCAAAATGTTCGACTTCTCCTATTTCATCTGTATCTGTCTCTTGATTTAGTTTATCAGCAGATAGAACTAAGGGAGCACATGCGACTTACATATCCACAGAAAAAATAATGTAATGGCATCAAATAGTACGAGCGAGGTGGCTAAATTTAATGAAATTAGTCGTTCGTCAAATGTTTCATTCAGTAAATTAGGCCTTCGCGTCAGCCGCGGCGGCCACATGCCCGAATTCACATTCAAACATTAATTCCATAAAATATCTGGAAAATAAAGCCAATTCCATGGATATAAAAAAAACTGGTTTTTGTTCCCCGCCTCTAAAAAAAGCACCCGATAGTTCTTATAATGTTTGCTCACTTCGTTATTCGCTAATCATTTATTTATGATTCGCGGGGGTAGTATTCTTTCTTTCGTCCAATTAAATGTAAGTATTTTTGTAAGAATGCTTTGCTCATCACAGTTCGAGAATTGATTACTCCTTAATATTAAAGCTTTTAATGAAATTACAGTGCGCCATATTTCAAGTTCTGTCCCTAGCGGGGTGGGGAGAGCATGTTATTCAATTATTATAGTGGCCTTGGTGAAATTTTAATTAAATTAAACCCTTCGCTGTTATTATGCCTCTATTGTTGTATTATAGTATAGGTGTATCTTCTTATATTAATTTATTTTTGTATCTGATAACTTACCTATCCACTAGAAGAATGAAGTTAATCTTAAACCTCTAAATCTGCGTCTCTCTTTCAAATGTGTGATTATTATTCCTACACCGCCCTAGTAACGGTGTGAGGGTGCGTTTACACTGAAGCGGAGACGAGCGGAGACGAGCGGAGACGTGCAATCGTCCAATCACAGACGAGAACTTCATTCACAACCAAACGCGTATCTTTACAATGGAGATATAAATCAAACGAGTTTGTCATCTGTGCCACTCCTGCACATTTATGACCAATGCTTAATTCGATTGAACTTGGTATTGGTTAGCCGACTTCATCTTAGATTGTCACTAATGTCACCTGGCCTGGTATTTAAAATAAGTAATTCTTCTGGTTTGGCGACACGTTCCTGGTTTGGCGATACGTGCGCCATGCGATGTCTTATGAAATGTGTGTCTTCTTTTTTCAAACTTCTCGCCCTGACGGCGTGAAGAGCACAGGCTGGCCGCAACGGCATGGCTACAGTACCTAAGTTGACGACGGCGGGGCCGTAACATGTAAGTAAATAAAAAATTACGTGATCAATTGATATGTAATAGGTATATGTCGCCATTTTGGGGTCCAATTTTGACACAGTATCGAGTTGGCGGAGGTTCGTGTGTTCGGGTCCAATCGGGAGCGCTTCCAAACAGCTACATTTAAACCAGTGTTTATCTATAACCTCACTAATCAGCTGATTAGACCGAGCTAGTTCTAAACCGAACTTGAACGTAAGACGATCCAACAAACACGTCTAGTCAGGTACTATTAATCCAGCCTTTAATCAAGGCAACTTGCTGCAATCAGGTTCATTATTTCAATTTTGATGGCGTTCAGAGTAAGTCGAAGTTTCGAACGAAAGCGATAAGTAAAATAAATTTTAAAAGCAGGTATGACTTTACGCAAACGCGTTTCTGTGTGGCAAATAGAATTGGTAAATAAATTTTTCATGTTGAAGGCTTTTGTGACTTGCCGGATCGCTCTCGACACAGTGGGCTGTGATGCTCCATGGCACCTGCTTTGGCCTACCAGAGTCTGATAAGATCCGCTCGCCAAGAAACCTAGTGTTATGAAAACCTGAAAGTCACCCAATTATTTATAGACTACCTTTAAACCG
Source organism: Eupsilia transversa (assembly GCA_914767815.1). Lineage (NCBI taxonomy): Eukaryota > Metazoa > Arthropoda > Insecta > Lepidoptera > Noctuidae > Eupsilia > Eupsilia transversa. The sequence goes on along the minus strand of OU611893.1, from coordinate 3,641,445 downwards.
TCAAATATAATGTATTTTGCATTATTTAATTCCAATACTAGCTGTGCCCCGCAGTTACACCCGCGCTCGGCTCAAGACTGGGCTAATATAATTTGATAGCCCAATTCTTGAGGAATTTTGAATTGACTGGTAGTTCCAGAGATAAGCGCATTCAAACAAACAAGCTCTTCAGCTTTATTAAATCACTATAGTTATACAGTTTTGACTAACCTTTGCCTGTAGACTCGCCTGTACCATCTTTCGTTCTCTCCTTCGGGTTCTTAACTTTTGAATCAATTGCGGAGTCAAGTTTGTGCTCAGACGATAGGTTTTTTGCCCGAAATACGGAATGGATCCACAGAAAACCTTTGCCTTTTTAGAGCTCGATGACGTTCTCGGTCATCTTTTTCGGCAGCGAGGGATAAAATTCTCTCACCACGTTGGAAAGTCATGTTTACTACAAAGGTAAACAACATTTAGAAATTAATTGAAAACGACTTTTATCTAACATGTCTTAATCAATTATCCATACAATATTTAATTCTAAACACTTAAATTCACAAAAAATACATTATGATGCCAACAAAACTAAATATTGAACTTATTTTGCGCGTAACCAAAACTGCACGTTAATCAATAAAATTGAAACATGAATAGTAGAATACCGATCAAGATGCGTTCAGAATCACGCACTAATGACGCGCAGCAGTTGAATGCCGATAATGCGAACGCGAACTTGACGAGAGCGTATCTGACAGCGGTAGAGAATACGATCGAAACTTAACTGCAACTTTAGATATTATGTGAATTAGCCTACAGACTGTAATTTCCTTAAAGAATTTCTTTCTGTGCCCAATACTTTTTCCATGTTGTGTTTATTCTTCAGTCTACTTCGTTCTCGTTTCTGTTGGTGTTGAATGGCATTCGTTTTCCGAGGTATATATATTCGTTGACATATTCTCTTGTATCTTAGCCCAAATCACATTTAGAGGGTGTACGATTTCGCGCTGTTCACGACATCAACGCTTTGACAACCGTTTCTAACGATGCATGACTTCTGAGCCATAATAAGCTTAAATACATACCATGTCTTTATTATTATTTGTGTTCACATTGTTTTTGCTGTTCAATCTGAAGCTGATAATTTATTTGGTTTATAAAGTTTTTTAATTTCGTTAGATAATAAATAATACATTATTGGGATTCCATTTATTTTACTGATAATAATAACATAAAGAAAGCGGTACTTCTGGACACGGCTCGCATTGTTAGGACGTTCCTCTCTCTTGAGCCCTGAGCACCGGTACCTTGGACCCTGTTCCCGATACCGGCGGGCTACTATTTTTTTTTAATGAAAACATTTTAAAATGTAAATAATAAGATCACAAATGAAATAAAAGAAGATAACATTAATAACTGTTATTATTTTAAAGTAACCATTTCGTAGATTACAAATACAACGGTGCATTAACTAAGACAGGGTGGAGTTCTCATTAATTTGGTTTGATTGGTTAGAATAGACATGGTTGTAAGTAGATATACCTATTTCATACTCAAAATACATTATTTAAAACGAAACCCGAGTTTACTTTTGTAATAACATAAATATAAAACATTGTGTAATACAAACACTTATGTTTTGACTTTCTTCATCTTGATTATTCCCAAATCCCTAATACCACCATCTTCAAAGTATTCTATAATCTAAAATCGGTTAAAATCCTACAGTCAACAATATCATTCATAACTTTGTCATCGCCAGCAAACGTAGGTAGACATGCAGTCTAAGTTAACGAACTTTGCAGGCTGCACAGACATTTAATTTCCTTGATTTCATTAAGGGAACATGACCCAGCATGAATCAGAACCAGTTTCGGTATAAGTATTAGGTTGCACTGAAAGCGTCGCGAAACAAGAACAACATTATAGTGCACTCGTTCGAAAAAAAAACCATTCAATACCTAATTTAACACATAACATCACGCCTTATTTCCCCGACGGGTTGGGCAGAGGTGTACTTTAGTACACCCACATTTCGCCAGTTATGTTTAAGTCCCATTGATTAAGAGGTGAGCCTCGCGTAAATAATAAATATATAAGTCTAGCCTTAATTAAACAGTCACAAGCCTTAAATGATTGGGGGAAGCAAACTTCGAACTAACGAAGCTCAGATAACATGGAAAGAAAGTACTTATCATGTCGAATCCGTTCCGCTAACAGCGGTACCGGGATAGGACGGCGCACTCGTGCCCACCGCTAACGAGTCTCACATTCAGTCCTATTCAAATTAAGCTTTTAACTGAAAAAAATTCGTCGCATTTAGGCCGTCTATACGCGACGATGCTAAAATGAAAGCCAGGTATGAGTTCAACTCATATTTTCGAGGGTTCATTTTGTACCAAATATTTGGACTGGAAAACTACAAGCTTTTACGATGTAAATATTAACTAGGTACTTCGATGCGTTTTCTTCTTATCATTTCATTCCGAAAATAATGTTTTTGTTTACTTCAAAAAAATTATTTCTACTTTGTCATGTTCTGACAAATTCGTGTCAACAATTTTACTAAAAACTTAATTATACCTACCTACTATCAGTAAAATAAGTAAATTACTCTTTCCTGTGACATGGGTTTCCTTGTGTCAAATATAAAAAGAGGCAACTAGGCATCATTCTGAAAGCGTGCCCAAAAAACTGGCTGCCGGATTTGCTTTCTGAATCTTTCGGTTTTGGTCGATACATCTTATTTGTTTATCATTTTCAAAATCTGCAGGATTTTTTGTAGATGTTGTGGTTTAAAAGTAATCCTACCTCATCTATCATTGTGTGATAATCTTAGAGCCTGAATATTATCACCTACATTGATTTGCGATTGTAGATACCTATTCCCAGTAAATCGCATTTTATCTTGTGTGCGTTGAAATTATCTGCCTATTACTTTTTGTAAAGACTGTTTTATTTATCTTCCCACCTCGACCATAGAGTAAGAAACGGACAGAGGCAAAGCTTCTTAAAGAGCGTGGAAAATTTATAGGGTTGGGTTTCTTTACTCACGTGCCTTTGACTAATGCAGCCAGCCTATACTGGCTTGGTCTGAAATGACCTGGAAACTTTCCTGTATAAAAATATGTATGTAAAATACTGTTTCTACCATACCTTTATAATGGCATAATTCGTATTTTAAAACGGTACCTATATCAATTTAAAAAAACAGTAATTTCTTTACTTCTGTGGACACAGGCAGTTAAACATGTATTTAATTTATCATCAAAAATGCTTATATTGGCGTCAGACTATCAAACTTCCTTAACTAAGCTATCACTTCTGAAACCTAGTTTAAACTGAGCTGTATTCAAAGTGAAACAAACAAACAAACTCTTCAAAGATAAAGTGGATGCCGCTCAATGAATAAGACATGAGTTGCGAGCGAATTAATATTAATGAGGTAGTTACTAGATGTTTACAATTGTTTCGGCTAAGAACACATGTTACGAATGCGTCCATTGAGTGTTTTCGAAGAATTTCGGTGGTTATTTTGTTTGATTTGATAAATGGAAACTCATTTTGCTTTGGTACGCCACAAAAAGGACTCTCCCAAGAGTCCTTTCTGTGGCCTACCAAAGCAAAATGAGATTACACGATTCCCAGATTCTTACTTAATTAAGCGGTTGAATAAAATTTGAAGAGTATACAAAAACCTACATTGGTTATTGATGTAGGATATTATTAAGTGCAAGAAATCGACAGATTTTGATCAATTTTGTAAAAAAAAACTGAAATTTATTTGTTATTTAAAAAGTCGGGATCTTTGTTTTGCATGTGGGTAAAAGGGATTTTTCAAACACAAATTAAGTATTCATGGAAAATTACTAATATTCGCAACAAGTTTTCCGAAAAATGACGCTGTGAGACTGACGTTTCTTAATTTTTTTACATGACAGAAACTACGTTTGATTTTGAACATGAAAAAATATTATCATCAACATCATTATAGGTCTACATGCATGTGTCTGAACCACTTTTTTCAACTTCGATACAAAATATAGCAGAAAAATAATGTTAAAGTCAGGAATGTATTTTTTTCTAATAATTAGCAAACCATATCAAGAATTAAAAAATCACACATTAGTCTTCAGCTATCCTTTTAAATTAAATTTTAAGTTATGATCATAAAATATCTCCAATAAGTAAATCAAAGGCGAAATAAACCATATTTTCTAGAACGGAAAATTGATGCAACTATTAACAGGTGCTGTGACTGACACGATAGAATAATGTATCTAACATAAATGAGAAAACGTTCCTTTTGTTTCAAAAATCATAATTATAATGGACCATTTCTATAAATTGTATAAATAAATTACTGTCTTTATTCTCATCATCTTAGCTTTCTTCGTGTTAATAAGAACTTTTATTTATTTATGTAGAACTATGCATCGTAAGATCCTATAAATATTCGTATCGCATCCGATATCAGGTTCATTGAATTATTGATATAGTTTAAAAGCATCACCCCGGAAATAGGATCCTTCGCGAGATATCCATCGCCCGGGGCTTTGTGAGACTGGACTGAACCGATCATGGCCGGATATTCGGTCCAATTGGTATTAAATGTGCTTAATTCAAGGAAAACCCAAATAGAATTAGAGATTGCTTTGTTGAGTCTGAGTTGATACAGGCAAACAATATTTGAAATACAGTAGGTACTCGTATAATTTAAATTAAATATTTCAATAATTAGCTAGGACAATGCCATAGGACAGAATTATTTTCTCAGGGTATAATACAAACATTCAGATTAGGTACTGTGGTTTATAGATCTAGTGCTGTGCTCTTGCCAATACTTCAAACAATTTTTCATTCCATTTTGCCGCAGTCTGGTCGTCTGTAAAATTATGCAAACTCAGATTCTGGATTTAATTTATTAATTTTTTAATGGCCTATTGAGTTTCGCTGTGCTATAAATTGGTGTCACATAAGCCACATTATGCTGTTATTAACATATTGTTTTTTTTAAACTGGTTCATTCAGTGTTATGTAGTACCTAGTATATTTTGAATCAGAAGTGTGCTTCCAGCTTTTATAAGAAGACAATAATAATTATCATTCCCGTTTTCTAGTTGCGTAACCAGACCTACGGGAACTATTCATACATTCCGTATACTGTATAAACACTTCGTTTCTATGTATATCTGACGTGTTCTCAGTAACAAGTTAAAGCAACTATTTATATTCGATTAGGTATGGTTGTTCCTATGGTGTAACTTGGTAGGAGTTTGGAATTAATTTAGCTAGTGTGAATTCTGTGGCTGGAATATTTACAAAGTAAATGTGAGTGTTCTAGTAGTTTTGTCGTAGAAAATATTAGCTTTGGTCTACTCGAAGCTAATTTCCGAATCTTAATGAATTTAAATCTCGCCTTCAACTATACTAATTAGACTGGAATATCCGCCTAACAGCTGCAAAGATCGGGCAAGTTGGCGGTGCAATCTCACTGAGGTTCGGACTTGGCTAATTTCCTCCAATGTCTACTTGGCTCTGTTTAAATATTCAAATTACTTGGCCCCGCTATGTTGTCTGCCATAACTTAACCAGAATATGACCTGCAATTAAAGTACCTCCTGGAAGTTAGTTGTACGTTTTTTTGATGATTTTGGGTTGCTGACCCGTCTTGAAGAATTGGTGATCCTTGTAATATTGAGTTTTTGTCGAGGTTTACAGTTTAGGTTGTAAACACTGAAGATTCTATTAGGAATTTAACATACAAACACAGATTAACATGTCTGTAAACTAACTTTTGTTCAACTTTTTTTTTATTTAACCAAGACTCAATTTGAAAAAACCTGCTTTACAATAATTGCACCGTTTTCAATTAGTGCACAGAGTAGATAAGTTATCTCTCTGGTAAAGATTAAACTTTTCTTTAAAGAAACGGAATAGTGCTGCAAGAAGAAACTTAATTAATTTTGCACTCTAACCCCGGTGGTCGTTCGTTATTGTCTAGCAGTTGAGAAATCTGCTTGTGATGTTACTGCAAAAAAGTTGTGTTGTACTGCTGATCTGGCGTTAATTTATCGATGAGTTTCAAATAAAAAAGTCTTAGTACTTCCTAATCAGTTTTCTTTAGATTATGCCGATGGTTGATATAAGGACCGAAGCTGTGTATAGGCAGCGTGATCAGGGTGGCACGGACGCGCCTTTTTTTTTTCTATTCTTCCCTCGTCTGCCTAATGGTGCTGAATAAAATGGACTTCATCATCATCTTCCTGCCTTCTCATATTACTTGGGGTGAACGCAACAAATTTTCTTCTTCCATTCTCCACTGTCAACCGTCACACTATCATGCACTCCCTTTTCTTTCACATCATCTATTGATTTCCCTATCTTTTTTTTTATGTTATCTTCGGACGGCCTTATTATTAATGAATAAGAACAGCAGATTATAACGGTGGAATTATATTTGAATCACAAGGCTAAGCAAACTTTACACTAATAAACTTTTCAGCAATTCTTGGAAACTCCGCAGCCCGGGCACGTTGGCTTTTATGTAGAACTCTTGTTTTGAAAGACGCTCAAACCACGCAGTTAAATTGGGGTACCTAGAACATGTTGTAAAATATGTTATTTCAGAGGAAGTTACCTAGAAAAACTGATGTTTATTGGTAAAATTATGCTGAAGGCGTTTCACACCCTATGGATGTTCTTGTTTTACTGTTGTTCTGTGGGTTTGTATTTGGTTTTTACTTACAAAGCCTTATCAATGGGTAAAATCTCGTTCAAAGAGCTGATATTAGCAACGCAGCAAATATCAGCCAGTGTAATGGAATCTCCTGCCAGCCAGGGTCCAGTCAAAAATTTTTCAAGGAATTCATATCCTGTCGTTATTTTGTCTAAGTTTTCTTGTCTAAAGGTTTTTTCTCCTTGATATAGAAGGGGGATCTGAAAGATAACAAATAAGAGCTGATTAATGGGTAGTGTAAGGCTTGTATTGTAGTGTACAACTGCTGTGTGGTCATGATTACTGACACCAGATTTTACATCTGGCAGCCGCTTTGCCTACGTCTGCGATTTGTGTTTTAAAACGTGCGGACTTTGCAATGTTGTGCTACTCAGTCTAAAAAATACCATGTCTTGCAATTAGTCCTCCACCAACCGGGGGTTGCCCTTGAGTGCACTTGGGATAATCGTCAATTGGTGCCTCATTTAATTCAAAACGTCTAACGGGCCTTTGCAAGTAAGTTTCTGCCTCCCGTACAGACCCAATGGTTCGGGACCTCAGGGTTCCGAGAAATGTCAAAGACGAAAATGTTATTATATTTATCTGTTTCAGCCAGTTTTTTAGTACTAAAGACTTCCCCTGTTTCTCTTTTCATTTTTATTCAACAATAAAAATAGGTAGGTACTCCAAATTATCAAGTAAAACCACAAACCATAGCTGAGAAACTATAAAGAAAAAACGCTCCGGAACCAACTTACCATAGCCGCTTTCAAAGCAGCAAACAGTATGGAGTTATCAAAATGTAGTCTCATGTCTACCACTGCTCGCTTCTTCGGATCTTTCGGGTAGTATGCATCGTCTTTAGCATACTGGTTTACCAAGTATGTGGTAATCGCATGACTGAAAAAGAAATCGACATTTATGGAACTTATAACTCAACGAATATAATAAGTGTGACTGGTCAGCTGATTACACAAGTCTTTCATTTATAAAAAAACAAAATAATTGGTGAGTTCACCCAAAGTGAGTGAGTTTAAGTTAAACTTTACAGATTATTTTTATGGCCTCACCTGTCCCAAATTACGAAGTCCCCATCTTTCAATGTTGGTATGACATGCTGTGGATTCATCTGAAATTATAAATATGTTTATTAGGTATATTATATTCCAGAATAATGATTCTGGAGATTTAATAAGACTCACGGATTGATAAAAAATTACAAGTAGGCAGTGATAGCCTAATAGTGTGACCGTTGGACTGTCAAGTCATTGTCTCGAGTTCGTACCCAAGGTACGACTTACATACACTTGCTACTTTTCGGATTTATGTACATATTGTATAATTATTATTACTTGCTTCAAATACGGTGAAGGAACTTAAGGAAGGAACTCATCTTGCTCACTCTGACGCAATTTCTATAGTTTGTCCTTGTCAGTTGATCGCTGAAAGCTGTAATTTTTTTGTTCACTCCACGAATTTATTTTTTCCAGCACCTCAAAGATCCTGGAGGGGTTTGTAGCGGTTTTATATAACTTTGACTATTTAATCTTTTTGGTTAATCAACACCCAATGAGCCCAAAATGCACACCTTATCTAGTCAAGTCAAAAGGAGCACCAGGAGGTTGAATTAGGAGTCTTTCCTGAATTACCATGACCTGGGCCAATGATGTAAGCCTCGATTCGGAGATGCCTGCTCAGAAGTTATTTTTAGGGAAAAGACGGGAGGTTTGAACGATGTTGACTCGCATGCGGCAGCATCTGTCTGTAAACTATTTGCAGAGGGGACGATGATCGCAGTTTGTTTATTTTAACAATTACCAGAGAGAAGGCTGATAGCTTTCTCCCATCACTAAACACTCACTGGTGAAAAAATAAGGCGTATACTACTTATAAAAGTTTATGAACCTGTAGATGGATTGTTATTATAGCCATAACTCTTCCTTTTTGGCTTCCTTTTAGTGCGGTATATAACGTGGAGCTGCTTCTTTTTAAAGGACTTGTTAAAGACTTTTTTAAAGTAGCGTAAAAATTCCAAAGTGCCTTTCAAGAGAAAATTATGAAAGTGTTGGTTCTTTATTGCAAACACACACTTTATAGCAGATATTTAAATCTCTTCTTTACGAAACATTGCCTTTACAGTGTATGGTGATGACAAGTTCTATGTAAATATTATGATAACGTAATAATATAACTGTTACTGATACGCAGAATTACAAGGTGATTTGAAATCCTGTGACAAAATAGGCATTACGACAGCCTGATATGTGAAATATCACCTGATATTTCAATAATATCACAAAATTAACATGTAAGTTACATACCTTCAAAAATTCATCAGTGAAGTGGTCACGTTTAATTAAATTTATGTTGACATATTTAACGTCGGGTATGTTTAAAATTTCGAACACCATGTAGATCGACCGACAAGGTGCACTGGTGTCATTCTCGTATAATGTAAATCCCATTTTTAGTCTGAAAATATTTAAATCCACCAATTAAAAATGATCAGTTGGATAAAATGAAGGTTGGATTACAGTATTTTAAACATAATTTTTTAACACTGCCTCTCTGTGGTCGCAAGCGCTACTGCTGAGCATGAGGTGGTTTCGATTCCCAGGTCGGCATAGTGTTATTGGGTTTTCCCATCTGGTATTTCTCAGTAACAGCCCGGAGTCTGGATTTCTGCTCGGTTGATGGCAATAGGCTCGTCCCCACATGGGACTTAAACATAACTGGCGAAATCTTGGTGTACTATAGGTGCACCGCTGTAGAACCCTTTTTAACACTAAACAATAACCTGTTCATAGTTTTTTTTTAATATTACAAACCGGTTATCTGTTGCTTTAATTTAAATTACAGGATCATAGGAATTAAAGCAACAGATAGGTAACTGGGCCGCATTGGTAAAATAATAGAATCTGCCTACCTATACTTAAAGTGTAAGCCTCTCGTTAGCACGCGAAATTCAAATTTCCTTACGTTTTTTGAAATTTGCAGGTCAATATCAGGTTGTATGTTGATATACATAAGATTCGCGGCCGTATCAGATATTTATTTTGTAGAATTATAATCATAAATTCTAAGTTCATATTATAATCCTATTGAATGACTATTTCATTATATCATGACATTTGAGGATTATTCTAACTTAAGGTTAATAATTTAGTTATAATTCTGTAAAGCCATATTTCTTACGGTCGCGAATCATAGTTTAACCTACCCATTCTGTCATTATTTTTTTACGATCTACGTGGGATGATGGAATAATGATTATAATCTTTGAACCTTATATCCTATTTACTACCGAATCAGCAGCGAGGAAGTAACGTTTAAAGGAATAACTGTAGATATCTACAATTAGTCTTATTAATTAATTTACCTTAAGCTAATGGAAGTTATCTAAGTATATCTTAGAATTAATTCTTTGAAAATTCACTTACCTATCGTATTTGTCCACAAAAAACCACGTCAACACTCTTACTCTACAACAGATGAATATTATAAAAAAATAAACGAGATGTAGGTTTTATAAACATAATTTTGTGCTGGTCATTGTTATACCGGCAAACTTATCAACGCAAAGGTCAGAGACTAATCGTCTTTCTTATCAAGTTTACGAGTAGGTATAGTATTGCGCAATATCCAATTAACAAGTCATGATAATTTAGGAATGGACATTATTTGGGTGATTTTCTACTCACAAAAATTTATTGGACTACTAAACATTGTTTGGTTTGGTTTTATCGCATATATACTTTTATGTTTTTATTTGGTTTTTATGTTGTAGGTACCTATTGGACAAATTCGCTTTGAGGCAGATTCGCATTAGGTCAGATTCGGTTAAGACAGAAGTATAGTCGGATAAAAAGTAATCTTATTAATTAATACGAACCATAGGAGAAAATTAAAATTAACCAAAAATTCATTCCCTGTACTAATTTTTATTCCTATTTTTTTCCCCATAACAACCTAAGAATGTTTAAAACATTTAGCGAATTTGCTAAATGTTTTAAACATTCTAAAGTTGAAATTAATTTGTCGTTGCAACGCATTGATAACACTTTTTTCAATCTTTTTAAGTCTTCTAGCCTTCGTCTTCTCCCTTGACTAGACTTACACTATGTTTTTTTTCTTGTGTTTCAGTTTCTTTTATTAAGCATCTGAAGAAAAAAAATTAAGGCTGATTTCGGCGGTATTTTTGAATTCAGTCTACGATGGTATCCCTCCACCCCATTTGTTGTTCTGATATTTTCTCCGTATCAAGAAAATTGTTCAGAGGTGACTTTCTTTCGCCACTAGGTCGAAAAATAGTATTGAACCTTACCAAACTCCTCTTGTAGCAGGGCCAGCTTCTAATAAAGATAAGAAGTAAGCCTCAGGGATTACATTTGGAGGTAGTAGTGATAATTCTTGTTAATGTTTACCCTCGTTTGTTTTATCCAGACCAATGTTCTTACTCATTTTCCATATTGCTTATAAACTTTGACTAGCTTTGCTAATATTTAGCTAAACTCTTACACCTTTGAAGCACAAAATCAAAACTAAACTTATTTAGAAAGCACAAATGGAGCACTAAATAATTAGGTAGTTGGTAGGTATGCATGATAGACTTACACGTCGAATCATTTTTTTTAAATAGTTCAGCGTTTCCTATCCGACTACTCTGAACCGAAAGACCGAAACAAAATGTCATAGGTCAGAGTCTTTTGAAGTCCAGATATAATCTTGGCCAGATCATGTGAAGACCATGTAGACTGGTGTCTGAAATGGACCTCAATAATTTAGAACTTAATTTGCAGTAAGTTCTAGCTAGGCGTACGTGTACAGTCAACAAAGCTATTTGGTATACAGGCAGCTAACTTTAAACTACTTTAAAAAATGTAGTGAGTATGCTGGGGAATCAATTATTTTACTCGCTTTAACCTATGCCATATGCTTAATCATTTTGCCTGTATACCGAATAGCTTTGTTGACTGTACATTAAAAAACTCTTAGTATATCAAGTTTATTAAAATTTGTATTGCTCTGCAAAAGATTACCAATTCAGAATCAATTAGACAAAAAATATAATTTTATTACTTCACATGTCTGTTCCGACATTAAGGATGTTTGGTTAATTTTTGTGCTGCATTCCGTACACATTATCAGGATCAAAAACATTAATAAAGCAACGTGTGAATATTATCATGATTTAATACCAACTTAAAAAAGCAAAAATATCAATTTCTGAATAAATTACAAGCATCCTACTACTATTTAAAAACGAAATATCGTGTGATGAGTGGTACTTAACATAACAAATGCACAGTTAAATGCCTAATTAAATTTTAAAAAAATTTGTAAAAGAATCGATAAACTAAAGCGTATTTAACTAAAATAAAACTTAATAATACATATCTTAGAGAGAAAACATTTTTAATATGTAACAATTTTCAAACAGCAACAAACATAGCATAATCTCTCTATTCAGTATTGCATTGTGCAAGCTATTGCATCTTTGATAAATGCTGGTCTTTATGGTCTAGCCCAACTTCAATTTGACTAGTCCCCGGAATTGTTCCAAGCCAGGTTCGTTCCCTTTCTTGTAGAACTCTTGCTGGGTGCAGCGTTCCAGCCAGTCTGCGAGATTCGGGTATCTGGGAAAAAAGGTTGTGTTTGTTTATTAAATAATCTTTGGAACCGGTTCGATTTTAATAATTGATAAAAAGAACGTCTTTTGAGACAAAAAATCAATTCACAGACTGAAGTCAAAATAATTCTATTATTCATCGGTGACATTTTTTGTAAACAAAACAAAATATTTTGAATAGCCTTTCAAGGATTTTTTTTTTTCAAAACACTTGCTCTTAAAGTGGCTCTTATTGAACCGCTTTTAGATTCATATTGCAGTGTATTTAACACGCGTGCTTTTTAGTTTATATTACCGCACTACTGCGTTAAAGAGCGCCACAGATAATTATTTACAAGTTGGAGATGTGCGCTTTATTCTCTCGATGATTGATCTGTTATTATTGTAGCTCTCGATGAACTTTCTGAAAAACAATCTGTGCATGGAGCCCTTCTTTATAAGAATAACGTTTAGATCTTTCTAAAAAAATTTTATCCGACTACGTGCATAGCCAAAGGGTAGGTTATATATTATAATTTTACAGGCTTTTCATCATTCTCTACTTACAGATTTCCATCCACAGGCACAAGCACATTCATAGTGCTCAGACTGGCCACACAGCAAATGTCTGCCAATGTAATTTCATCACCAGCTAGCCACGGTGATGTCAAGAACTTCTCTGTAAACTCATATGCAGCCGTAATCTTCGCCAGGTTTTCCGGCTTGAACGATTTGTCTCCCCAGTAAAATACTGGTTCCTGAAAAATACAATGCTTTGACTGCTGACTTTGCAAATGCAAAGTCAGCTAGTTTATCACGCAAACATCCTGGGTACGCTAGATGTACCTTTATGCCCGTGAAAGTTACAACAAAGTTTCTTTATTATTCTTATTTGGGCGATAATAATTATGTTTCATCTTTGCTGGAACTCAACGAGGGAGCGGAAAAAGAAGATCGCGAACACATACCACGCTGCTCCAAGTTATGCTGTCTTCTGCAGTGTGGACCACTCTTAAGAATGCTAAAGTGGAGTTTGACAAGGTCTCAACTTCAAATTGCCAAATCAGAAATCGGGCGTTAATGATTAAAGTGGCTAAAGATGATTTGTGGCCTGTTAGTTAAGTTGTGGTCATATGAAGGGCTTCTTGTGTGTGTTATAGAAGCTTTTGATTAGAATATACTCACTACGGAACCTCGCAAAGCGGGGAACAGTATTCCACTGTCGAAATGAAGACGTTGATCAATGATCGCTCTCTTCTTCGGATCGGCTGGGTATAGAGAATCATTCTCTCCATGTTGGGTCACCAAGTATGCCGCAATCGCGTGGCTGAATACAATAAGTTTATCTTTTAGTACGGGCCCGTTAGCTAATAAAGTGCATAAACATAAACTTCGGAATTACATAACTCTAAATACATTTGTGTAACAACTATTGTATCATGTTTTTAAGCAGTTTTTTTACATCTTTCTTTTTTATGGAATCCACCTAGGTACCTTAACATAATCAAATAAAACTTCATCACTAGATTTAATGGTATTACTTGAATAATTTGATTATAATTGAATAATTAATGTGACGAATATACTCTCAAAACATGAATCAGAAAAAACATGCCAAGTGTGAGTCGGACTCGCGCACTAAGCGTTCCTCTGGGTTGTGGAGGTTAGATAGGCCATGGTATTCAGCTGTATCCAGATAGACTGGAAGCCGACCCCAACATAGTTGGGAAAAGGCTCGGTAGATTGATTGATTTTTGCGTACTATCGTGTTGAGTAAAAATGTGTAAAATGCTCCTTGACTTTGGCTTACATTTATTATTATTTATCTTGATAGCGACTAAAAGGATACACATATTCTGTGAACATTTTAACGGACTGGTTCTAAAGATACACACGGCTTAGTGAGTACTTACTTACCTAAAATCGTCTACGTACGTGTGAAAGAACGCCTTTTATCTCACGACTAGTGACCCGTCCCGGCTTCGCACGGGTGCAATTTTAATGTGGAGACTGTATTCTATTCTCTTTATATAAATATAAGCTCCCGCAAAAACGCAAGACGCGACGGCTCGACGCGACTCAGGTGGAACTATTTCTAAAAACTTCACGGAAATTGTTCTACTGGCGGCGGGTTGCGCCATCGCGTCGCGCCTGTTTGCGGGAGCCTTATATGTTTCACTGACACTAAGCGTAATGATTATTATAACTATATCGACATTTAATTACCTTTCATGAATGTTCATAAAATATTCAGATAATAATATAGATACCTACTGGTTTGATGTTTGTAATTGCTTACGAAGGTAGAATAATATATTATGATTGCCGAAACATGACAAGATCTATCTAGGGGCATATTGGTATTTAAATAAGATACAGAAGCCTGGAATTTGTTTTCAAGATCTATGACAGTGTTACTAAATAGCGATTAATTTTTAAAAAATCCCAGAAAAAAAAACGCTATAATTTTGGGAAAATACCGGGTAATGTAGATCGCCTGTCAATATTTCAGGGTCAAGAATGGATTGTAAATAGGAATTATTGTGCTTTGTTCGAAAAAAATCTTCCCAGTTGAACTAGCTAGATACTAAATACCCCTGAGCACAGTGAAGTCTTTTAGCATCTTACCTGTCCCAAATATAAAAGTCGTCATCTTTCAGCATCGGTACAGTATGCTGGGGATTTATCTGTAATAAAACGATGACTTGGAATATTACTATGATACGAGTACGATCTAGTTATATTACTATAAGGGC
The DNA here is from genome assembly GCA_914767815.1 of Eupsilia transversa. Taxonomy (NCBI): domain Eukaryota; kingdom Metazoa; phylum Arthropoda; class Insecta; order Lepidoptera; family Noctuidae; genus Eupsilia; species Eupsilia transversa. The sequence continues at coordinate 3,626,384 of OU611893.1, read as the reverse complement.
ACTCCGACCATATAGGTTATCTTAGAACTGTGACCAATTAGGTGCGAGCCGAGCGAGCGAAGCGAGAGATGTCGCGGCAGCGGTCGGAGAGCGCTAGGTACTTCGAAACTGACCGCAGTAACAAAATTAGGGCATTCCTATGAACCGCTTTCATTTAACTAAATAACGGTATATAGCGGTGATATAGTTATAAACCTAGGGATATAACTATATTATCACGGCATCAACCATCTTACTACGACATATCAATATGCTATCTTAATTCACCATCTTTTAATATTGCATATTCCCATAGTTTATGTTCTTTTTTGCATACATTTTGTTTTAAATTCAATTGTAATATCTATATCTGTATTATAAACACATATTTTTTTTACTTCAGTCTTGTATTTCATGAAAGAGTGGAGAGTGTTTGGTTCACAGTTGACTTAAAATTTAGTAACACAATTAGATTTATTTTAATGAAAAGCGAAACGTACCTTTAAATATTCTTCCTTCAGGTGTTCTCCGGCCAACAAATTTACATCTACATACTCCACATCAGGAATGTTAAGGGCCTCAATAGCCATGAACACAGACCTCACTGGGGGACTCGCATCTATCTTGTAAACTGTCAGCACCATTTTGAATTGTTTCTGAAACAAATGTTTTAATTATAATATCTGTATAAATCTCTCATGCACGAGGTTTGTGGGGTCAAATTCGGGCAAGTACCAATGTGACTTTTTCTATTCATATGTAGGTAGTTTCATCTTGGACGTTACTGACATCGTTGAAGGAAAACATCGTAAGGAACTCCGCACTAAGTCTGAAATCGCCTATCCATCTTGGGTAAGCGTGGTGACCAATGCTCGTGCCTTCTTTGTATGAGAAGAGGCCTTTGCCCTGCAGTGGGACAATAACAGGCTGGTGTTATTATTTATTTAAAAAAATACATAAACCGTCCCATTCAAAAGACCATCTCATATGAGGCAAACAATAACATAGCAATCAGTGTATGTAGGTCTCACGCTTGACATGTCACGTAAAATACCAACTACTGCGCAGGAGTGGCAATACTTATACGTAGAGTAGGTACCACTCTAAACAAACAATTACTTTTAATTTAACACACACATATTATTTCAAGATAAAATAGTCTTACTTCATTGACGTTAATATCTACAGAATATGCGGGATTGCTGATATAAGACAAGAGATAAAAGATAAGAAACAATTTAAATTTTGTTTTTGTGACCATAGATGATGATAATAACATTGAAATTTCCTCGCAACGATTGTAAAGTTTTTACTAAATAGAAACTAATGACAAAAACTAAATTCTCCCGTAACAAAAAATAAACAAATATGTAAATGCAAAATTAAATAAACAGATGCAGCGGATGTAACCAGCTATTATTAGAAGTTTAATACAATAGAGATAAGAGGACGGATGCATCGTCGTTTTCAATCAAACAAGCTCTGTACTACAGGAAGTTTGAGCTCTCTGATCTAAACACAAGAACAGTTTAATAACATCCGGATTGACTAGGATTTTATTTCTATTTAATTAGTTTTATATTCAGTAGTACATAAAATAAAAATATAATATTATGTCGATACTCTTGCGCCATCCATCTCCTTGGCTCGGCGTGCTGTGCTAGCGCTGCCGCTGCGGCTACGGAAAACCTCAAGCAGCGAAATTATAATAGCCTTATAAGTAACAATATTTTCAAGCCGTTTGAGAACCCTAGGGCCAGGGGGTCTCTAAACGCCTGGTTGACACTTCTCGTGACCCAAGGGCTGGCTTTTACCCTGGCTAGAGGCTAAGCATCGCCATAAAACGTGATAATGCCGCCAGTCTCTTTGGTACATAACTAGTCAACAGCGATGCAGGATTTTTTGACGCCTTTTATCTATTAGTTTACTAATAGTTTTAGTTACGTTAGGATATAATATTTTTATTTTATGTACTAGGAAATTGAACATCTAACTTCACTTTTGTGGCAGCAAACTGTATATGTAATATTTGTCGTAAGATTATCCTGTTGAATTGTCCACTAAGTGTGTATTGGACCTCAAACTCTAAATTAATGTTCAAGATATTCTGAATGTTAGGTACGGCCTAAATCTACTAATTTATAAACGTTACAATGGTCTCTCAATTATGAGTTTTTGACAGATTTTCCATACAAAAACTGTCGAAAACTCACAATTGAGAGACCATTGTAACTTTTATAAATTAGTAGACTTAGGCCCCTGGGTCAAATGCAGTACACTGTTTTATTATAATACACGTGCATAATACAGAAGTGAGAACATTATTAAACTTTTAAGTCACTTACACATACATAGGTATGTATACCTAAGTAAATTATATTTAGGAAAATAAAGAAACTACCTTAGTTCCTCAGAGCACTGATCAGTTGGTCACTCACGCGACTGTATCGTATCAAGTTGTCCGTCGAAGTGAAGTGCCAAACATTTAGGCCGATGCAGCCGGTTCGTATGAGACGGAGGTACACCGTTATGAGTCAAGCGTTTTTAGATGTGGCAGTTTATTATAATGTTATTATATATGCCTTTTTTTTTTTAGGTGAGCAATCATTAAATAACTTCTCACGCTCTGGGCGGAGCGGGAGGGCGTGACAGACTCTTACTGACTAAAACCCACGCATGTTCCTTCAGTTCCCTATGTTGCCATTGTATTTATTTTATTTTAAACTTTATTTTTCCCGCAACCCCGGCAGGCATCGGCCCTAGCGGGCCCCGCCATTGTGTTTTATATGCCTAAGGTCTTATTTATATACAGTATGTAAATTATATAGGTACAACTAGCTATTTGTACGACACCAGAAGCCTACCCGTCCTTTAATTATATATGATTTTTTTTACTATACCTACTTTGTATGACTTTTGACTGGGAAATTATTATATACTTTTCCGCACGTCATCGTGGCATCAACTTCTTATGCACCCGCAACAGCGGGACAGACAAAAGAAGACAAATATCACAAAGCCAATTCTCATAATTAAAACACGTTCAAATTCAAGTGAACCACATTTTGGCAATGTCAAAAACTTGTTAACAATTTTGGTAAATTATTAGAGGTTTTTGTTGACAGATTGAGACTGAGATTAGAATGCGATCGTTCTTATAAATACGGGATTGACCATCAGGTTTGCATCACTTATAACTATTATAACTTGATAACTATTAATACCGCAGATTTAAGCAAAAGACAATGGATTTCTATCATTCCGATGAGTACCGGTCAAGGATAGTTCATTTCTGTACGTATATTTGAACTGAACTGTGCACGAATTTGCCGTATCCATCAAAGTTCTTTCGTACGTCTATTTATTCTGAGTTTACGCCACGCCATACTGCATACATTATCATCAGTTCACGTCAGTCCTGATAGTAATCACCACTGCAAGGCTAAATGACTAGCAACACGCCATCAAAAGAATCAACTCCTTAAATAATTGAAAAGAGTGGAAAAGCGATACCACAGTTTATTCTACAGCGTGTATAGAAATTCGTGATTATATTTATGGTGTGGACCCGACCTTCAAGTTGAACAACTTTCTCCATGGGGCCAACATCATACGTAATTGCATGCAAGGGGCCAACATCGTACGTAATTGCATACAAAACTTCAATTCCTTTATCTAAACTTCAATACCTACTCGACCCAAATCTAAAATTTAATACCTTCTCGACCCAAACCTATAGGTACATTTGGGCCAAGTAGGTGTTGTAGTTGAATATTACACTTGGGTCAAGTGGGTATTGAAGTTGATTATTCGATATTTTCGCGTTTATAATGTTGCTCCCATGGAGAAAGTTGTTCAGTTTGATGGTCTGTACCGCTAACTCTTAAACATCATCACACCTTTCTGATACATGCTGTATAATTCTGCTGTTTCTTTATTGATAAATATTTTAAATGACGCTAGGTAATGATGCCGTTCGGTCTGCTATCGATTACTTATTTATTGCTGTAATACCTAGATGCTAGTAGGCTAATATTTAACTTGTGTGATGCAGGTATAATTAGATCATAGAAATTTATTTCTTCATTAAAATAATGACAAAGTTTGTGAAAGGGCTCGTGAGAAAGTAACAGATGTTTTAGAGGGTCGCCAGAAGTAATTGCAGTTTTTATATTATCGTGTCAATATTTTACTCAAGATGGCAATTATTAAATTGCTATCTGAAGCGAATGAAATACTGTTGTGGTGGTTCACGAGGGCTCGTAGAAATATAATATGTAGGCGAATATTGAAATAAACTTTAATAAAAATATAAAAAAACAGGTTCCGAAGGGAAAAAAAACAGGTCCTCACTATGCACCTACGAATGCATAGCGAGTTAGTGTAAAAAATTACTTAAATGTATGTCAGTAAAACAATAGGCACATACGCACAATAATAAAACATTACAAAAACAAGTCCTGGAGTGGAGACCGCTTATTGGCAAGCGTAGTGTGTATTTTTTTCATTATATTTTTTACAAGCTTCGTATTCAAAGTTTTTTTAATGTTACAACAATTACTTAATACACCTATTAGCTAGAAGACTTAAAATAATCATAGTAATTTGCATATTATTTATTTATATAAAAAAGTAGGGAAGGAATTATAGGGTATTAAAAGAGTAGACTTATGTATTTGCATTGTTTTTGAATGAAATTAAATAATCAATTTAGCGTGCCAAAGTTTCTTACACAGAACGGCTGGTGTAGACGCACTATAATTTTGAAACTGTCAAAATGACTGGCTTTTCGCTTACCTACTTATCGTATTATGAGTGATATTAATAAGTTTTTAGTTTCAAACAAAACATTTACACATTAGATAAACAGACTTTAAATAATAAAATAATTTGGATAAAACTAAATAATCAATTTAGCGTGACAGAAATTGTTTCAACAGGCGCCGGAACTCCAAAAGTCCGGGTTGGTTTCCTTTCTTATAGAACTCGAACTCAGAACAGCGTTTAATCCAAGCAGTAATGTTAGGATACCTGAAATTTTTCAAAAAAAGTAAGATTAGATCCTGCTGAAGAATTTTTCACTGTATTCGCGGCCATTAATGGTAGGTACCTATTTAATTATGACTAGTTGATTTTTTAGAGCGGCTTGGAGCTGTGTAGTACAGAGTGTAGGCCTCATCATGTGGATTCTTTCAGATCGAAATTTATATTTAGTGCGTCGAATAAGGCTGTGATCGTTTTCGGTATTAAACCTGCTGATCACGGAGACATGTCTAAATAATAATGTGCTTCTTGTCCGTTATGACGAAGTCTAACTCGTTACTTGTCACGTTATTGGGGCTCTGTCAGGTCCACTTCCTCTGGGGTTTCTTTTCGAAGAATGAAAATGAATTCTCAAGTAGAGCCTCTGCGACTCTAAAAAGTTGATCAGCATTTGCCCCCTGTGATTCCTGCGCCCCAAACCGAACGGTCCGACTTTCGATTCGCCGCATTTTTTTACTCCAATTGCACTTGGGTATGGAAGTACAACGTTGTAGTGGGTCTTTTTCGTACCTACTGTGCATTGCCTTGGCAATATGCCCCGCTACTGCAGCGTATCAGGGATGTTCGTGGACGCACATGTGGATTGTATCTTTGCCACAATGCGTAAACGCTGTGGCTAGACTGTCCGTACGTAAATCGTTGTTGCGCCATTTCTCATGGAATGGTGTAGCCGCGGTGAAGCGTCGGATAGTACTGCCGCTGTGTTTTATGTACCTACTTGTATTTAGAATGTAGTTAAGATTATTGTTATTACTAACATCGGATAAGTTTACTTACAAATGAGTCATGGTTACTTGAATACATGGCCTCGGGCATGTTGAAGTCGGCGCTTATACGTGTATCACTTTCAGGTAAAAGTACCAGGCGTCATTGCGTTTCAGTACAAGGTAGGCTATCCATGTCAACTGATTTCCACAACGCTGCTAGTGAGTTACCACCACTGACACCGCCTTGGGAGAGCTGATCACCTTGGCGGAAGTAGAATACGTGGCCTGACTTTAGAATTACTGTGTCCTCCCCCTGTCTTTGGACTTCAGATAATCCCAGTATATGCCTATACTATAGTTAGTACCTCAAGTTCGGCAAGATGATGGTCCGGCCTCATCAAAATCAAAAGTGATTTATTCAAACTAGGCTGAGTATCAGCAATTTTTGAACGTCAAAATTACATAAGACAATCCCAAAACGCCCGCCCTTCACCACTTCCTAGTGCTTTAGCTGGGAAGAAGTGGCGCAACAAACTCCCCAGCAGCAGCATCGAACGTCCATTGTACGTAGCCAGATGTAGTCGTCGTTGGTAGACTGCTGTAACCCGGGGATTCATCGCCCCCCATTACCGTGACCGAGTAGGACCACCGGGAACTGGGGGTCGTTTTTTTAGTACTTTAATTATAAGAGATTAATGCACGTAATCACTACGCTGGGCAAGCAGGGAGGTCACACCGCAGAGCCAGTCCTTTCGCAACGATGACGCTCCTGTCCGCCATCGCTCTAGGAGGATTTAACGCCATCGGTCGGTCGCCAGCGCCTCGTCTGTCAGTGGCAAGGTGTACCGCTCGCCGGTGAGGTTAGCATTTGGGGAGTCCGGTTGTTATATGCACCCCCTTACACCCATCCCTTTTGCGATCAACCGGGCACAAAATATCTCTCAAGGACTCCAGGCTACTGCTGAAAAATTCAACAAAAAAAACACCTGGGAATCGAACTCAGGTCCTTTCTCAGCAGTAGCTTGCGATCACAAGACCAACGAGGCATGTATAATTGTGTGCTGTTAGTACTCACATTTTCTCATCAATCGGCAGTAACTCATTCAGCGTGCTGACGGTAGCCACGCAGCTTATGTCGGCCAAGGTCAGCTCGTTTCCAGCCAGCCATTTTTCCCCAGTCAGGAACTTCTCCGTGAAATCATACGCTGATCTGATCTTGGCTACACCTTCCGGCTTTAGAGACGTGGCGGTTCCAAAAAATATAGGCTCCTAGAAAAAAAACAAAAATAGTTTGACCTCCTTATCGCGCTCAACCCTTCTTTAAAGTTCCGCTTGAACAAATAAATCTCATTTTCAATTATGCCCGTTTTCACTAAAACTAGGCGACATTAAAATGAATGTCTTGTGGCGACATCTACAACGCCACATGCGAACTATGCCTCAAAGAAGTCACACATATCCTGCATCGCGCATTTAGTTTACCGCGCGATAAACATAAATAGACTACCCGACATCAATCGTTGGGCAGCCGCCAGACACAACACCCGTCTGGTTGGAGGATCCTCCCTTTTCTATAGAGGATAAGTTAACTTTACACCTTGTTCCTCATACCTCTAAAGTCTAAATAAAAACTTGCTGTTGCATCATCAACTCTAAGCCTTGGCATTCATTTAGGTTTCACCTAGTATTATTTAAAACGGGTTAAAGTCGATTATAAAGGCGGTATCGAAGCTTGAGCGGTTAAACGTCTCCTTTTCTTTTTGTTAGTTCCATTGATGTCATTGTAATGGCGAAGATAAACTGCAGGTCACCAATGTAAACATCATATAACAACATAATCATATATAATATAATAAATCATATCATCATATAACATCATAATTTAACAACTTATTTTTATGTAGGTACCTACATTCTAAGCAAATAAAGACCTATTCTATTCTATTCTATTCATAAATAAGATTAAGTAATAAAAGAGTTTGGGTCTATCATCATCTGCCTATGTTGAGGTCAGCTTCCAGTCTAACCGGATGCAGCTGAATACCAGTGTTTTACATGAAGCGACTGCCTATCTGACCACCATAACCCAGTTACTGTGTTACACGATTCCCTTTGGTAAGACTGGCCGTCAAGACTTTCGGGCTTCTGTTTAAGTCTAGATGAATGGGAAATGAACAGTAATTGTTTACCAGCATTTCGCGTCATATGAATGAGAAATAAACAGTTATTGAGATGTGAAGTATGAATGTGAAGCTGCTGATAAAAAGTTGTTGCGACTGTTTATTTATTATGCAGTAAAATTATATTTATGGAACAAATTGATAACAATAAAATTCATGCTATGGGTGAGTACTCATAAAATGGCTTCGTCATCCAAGAAGCAATCATTTTAAGCCTTTTCTCTCAGTAGCTACTTAGTATTATCATAGCATGATTGTACCTATTCAAAATGTGTGTTCATATTTTAGGGCATGATACAGACCATCAAACTGTACAACCTTCTCCATGAAACAAACATTGTAATCGCGAAAAAAACAACTGTCCTTTTTTAAAAAAAAAACTTCTATACCTTCTCGAATCAAATGCATCGACGGCTGATATTTTTGTCGCGCTATCGATATTGGACCCATCGAGAGTTGTTCATTTTGATGATCTGTACAACACCTTTAAATTTGACCACACCTTTCTGATACAAGCTGTAGATTTATATTTACATCATTCTCTCTAAGAGCCGGATACAGGATACCGCTGTCGAAGTGCAGTTTTGAGTCGACTAGAGCCCTCTTTTCGGGGTCAGTCGGGTATAGAGACGAGTAGTTTTTGCCGTACTTGGTCATCAAATATGTTATTATTGCGTGGCTGAAAATAATTCACAAAACTTTAATATACGACACTGCCTACATTTCATTTTAGGCTAACCTACCTACTAAGCTGCAACATAAGACCATTAATGTTCTGAAATTGGGATCTAATTCGGGGTAATGAAACCATTTTAATAAGTAAGTAGTTAATTAAAGAAAAATACAACAAAGCGATAGGGAACCACCGGCCGGAACTAATCAGAATCATCACTTTTTAAGGGCCTATAGGTCGTCAAATTGCTTTGCAAGATCCGCCGTTATATCGAAACTACTGCAGCATTAATTTTGAAATAAATATATGTTAAAGTTGAGGATTAATGTTAGCGGCTATGTTAGCCGAAAACACGATTGCATAAAAAAATCTCGATAGAAAAAAAAACCAAAGTTACCTCCACACCGAACAATAAACCGCTGCTAATAAAAAAATACTTCAAATTAGATCATGAAACTTGGCACACTAATTGAGACGCTAAAGCAGCGACTATTTTTTTTTTTGATTTACCATTATTTTCGCCGTAAAAAGGAAATACCTAAACTTTTACCGATTTGGAGCCGCACTAGCACTCAGTCCGCGAGTAGTATGGTGCGAGCGAGATAAACACCTGAGGTTGTTTGGGCTCTTAATGACTCAACTCACTTATTCAAAGCATTCATTTCAATAAATCTATTTACAGCCACACAGTCAGTCAGAAACATGCAGCAATTTTTTTGCCCATTCCAAAACGTAGAAGGTTCATAAGGAGAAGAACGAGCAAAAAACACCAACGACATTTTAATATCTAAAGTAATTAATTTCCCTACGTTATTTAACTACAGGAAAACAGTAGGTATCAACACGCGCGGGCGTTTTCATCTTAGACTTAGCTAATTTTATAATAAAACTACAATACTTACCTATCCCAAAGATTGAAGTTTCCATCAGTCAAATGAGGTATCGTATGCTGTGGATTGATCTGAAAAAATAACCGTTTTTCTATCAAATTACTTTGTCCTTTTCATCCCAGACAACTGAGCCTTTTAAGGCCTTTTAAATGAACAACAATTACTTTTATCATCGTTACAACAAAAATACCACGTAGGAGAGGTAGTCATACCGCTTCTAACCCGTAGGTACCAATGTTTCTATGTCTTACCATCAAAAATTTTTCCTTAAGATGATCATCAGCCAAAAGATCCGTTTCAACATAATTCACATTAGGAATCTTAAGCTTTTCGATCACCATGTACACAGCCCGAACAGGGGGACTGGCGTCCATCTTGTACAAAGTTAGCACCATTCTTGTAGTTCTGAAACACAACAAAAGATTAAAAAAATTAATCAATAAAAATTATTTCAGTGCCTAGATTATTTGTAGGGTAGTTTTTTTTGCATATTGTATATTTTCACGTTAATCGTTGACCATGTCCTCGCAATCATGACTTTTCCTATAAAAACTAAACAGTGGGAAAACGAGCAAAACACATTTCCTTTTTTAAATAATTTTATCTCTTTTGCAAGAGACAGTAAAATTGTGTAATTATTACTTATTAATTTTATCAAAATCGTACCTATAAAATTATGACGTATTATGTGTCAACGGACGATAACGCTCGTTGTCAGCTCAAGTCACAGTGATTGAATAAATAATTTTATCTTGTACTAGTCATGGAATTATATATTATTCATCTCTGTGTTTATAATTACTTTGGATAAGCAATCTTTATTTAATTTTATTTCAATTTGTTGTTTGTGCTATAATGGCCTTTGATCCATTACCTAACTGCATTTAACGATGGTGGAAAAGTCAAAATTTATGGGATTTAAATAAGCCAAAAAGATTATGACAATTCTGTTGAAAGTTTTATAGAAATACGAAACGCTTTCAAAGCGATTGCCACTTGTCTAGGAAGTCTGTTCGTTTAAATTCTCTGTAGAATGGAAAAGACGGGAATGGAAGACTTGTAGGAACCAGGCTGTTTTTTAACGAATTTTCTGTTCTGTTCCTGCATTGTCACTCAAGCGCAAGTTCGATTGCAGCATTATCAAGAAGAGCAAGAATGGCCGTTGTACTTATTTTTCGTATTGAGATAATCAAAGAAATTAATTTTGACATTTTTGATGTTAAGCCGTTTTTGCTCTCGCTGCCTCATTTCGAGGTGGTGCATTAGCAAGTCGAAGTTCCGTTCAAAAAAGTTATAATATCAAGCTAACAAAGGACGATTGATTTCAGCATGTTGATCTGCAGTGCGAGAAATCATTAAAAACACAAAAATACCTTCTCCAATTAAAATGCGTTGTTTCGTATCCTTAGTGCAAACTATGCATTATACATTGACGATCATTGTAATTTCAAGGTCTACCAGACTATGCACCTGAGCTGCTTGTATAAAAAGTTGTTTATTGCATGTTTATCTCTAAGGTATCCCAGATGCTGCCGCACGTAACATCCTGCGAAGAAAACAATGCTTAGCCTCTGGCCAAGGTAAAAGCCAGCTCTTGGGTCTCGGGAAGTGTCAGCCAGCCGTTTTTAAGATTTCATTAAAGAGGCCATGAGCACTCGGACCCCACCGAAAGTTTCAACCCCAAGCGGTTCGAAAACATAATTAATTACCAATAAGGTTATTATACTTACGCCGCTTGAGGTTATTTTATTTATTTTTATTATTTATATAAGTAGATATTTGTCTAAGTTTCTAAATCTAAGGAACGTGATTTTTCATACAAAATGTTTTCCGCTTTTCACTAGGGCAAAGTTATTCTTGATAATAGCTTCATTTTTCCAAATTAATAATCAACAAATGGCTTCACGGTGCGGTGGGTTCAAAGTATATCACATTAAGCGCCAAAATTATTACTTTTGGTTATCAGGCAGCGCAGTTTTGAAACCGTTTGGCATCGGCAAAATTTTAAAATTATCCTGGCTTTAGGTATTATCTGTAGGTATTTGTAATTATCAACCTCGGGGTCGGTTTTCAGTCTCAGTCAGTTTACAGCTAGTAAGGAATAGGTACGAGAATTTAGACCTAATGCGATATGGTCATATTTATAAAAAAAGCATATCGAAGGTTTAAGACATTCATTAGTTAAAGTGCTCGATGCCTTCGATAAAATTGTGTATTCATAAACTTTCCTTAAACGTTTTATTACTAGTAAGTCGTTTAGATTCATATATAGTATATATCAAAATGTTACCATTATAATGAAGTCGTCCAACAAATTGGCTACTAACACATTGAAATCGTCAAACAAGAATTCTCTGTCTACGCACCGAATAATTGTGGCCATAGACATTAATACGTACTGTAAACTATTTTACTGTCTACAGTTTCGACACTGTTGACGCGGTGTGTCTTTCAAATTTGTCAATGAATTTGCTATTTAAGCGTCGAAAACTTTTGAACGGTTACATGTAATCAAACAAATTGAATCAGAGACTATAGTTCCAATATAAGGCAAAGAAGTAAAAACTGACTGGAGGAGGATAAAGTTTCTACTCTTGAGAGCTAGCAAGAATGAATTCAAAGCAAGTTTTGTTTTGTAAATATTCTCAATTTCTCATACTTATGTTTGCTTTTATTCCTTATAGTGTTTTGAAAGAAATGTTCAGGGAGAGACTCCACATTAGAAAATAAAAACACTGACGCAAGTACACCAACGCGAAGTTAGCATGAAAGTTAGAAGTTAGAAGAAAGTTCCTAAGTACGCGTGTCAAGAGGTTTGTTTGCGTGTACAAAACTCATCTCATTTCTTCATCAAACTTATCAATGAAAACCTCAAGATAATAAAGAGAAATAATTATGACATTAATTTTGAATTTTAGGTTAGTAGGACTAAGTAAGGATGGCGCTGCACTACAAATAGCAGAAACTGAAACGGTCTGCAGAAAAGAATTATAGTATTAATTATATATATTATGTCGGAAACACGTCAGTGATCTGACTAATCGGGGCGCCAGCGCCGCCTAGCGGCGTTCGACAGAGTCTAGCCTGACGTCAGTGCGAGTCGACGAGAGGGCTACAGCGTGGAGCAGCCTCTCTTTACCATCGGACATCGTACGGACAACAAGTGTCTGCAACACTACCCATAGTACGCCCACAGTAGTTAAAATATGGCTGATAATAACGAACACACACCTACCCTTCTCCGACATATATTACAGATGGCAAACGAAAAAAAAAAAAAAAAAAAAGAAGAAGTTCTCAAAGCCAAATTAGAGTACCTATTACTTATAAAAATAAATTAAGCTGATATTTTTACACAAGCTTTTTATTAATGAACTACTCGCTAAAATGTTTCCATAAAAAAGATTGTAAAATAGCATTAGCATTTGCATTTCCTCTTGCAACTTCTTGAGTTACTTCACTTTAATTCACTTGTATGATATTCATTGCTACCTACTACCCTCTAACTGCATGTCTCCATGGTCAACTGCATTGTTGTGAAGTACTACTAGATCCACTATAGTTGTTTTCACATTTTCTTTTTTGTAGGCATTTTGCAGGTCATGCCATGTAAAAGGCATTGAAGCGGACGGTTTTCAAGACGTACAATTCTTGCAATAGTATCCAAGCTTTGTAAAGCTTGCATTGTATTTAATAATAAACTAAATTGGTTAAACAGAAGTGCAAAATAAATTAATTAAATACAACTTCAGCTCCTCGAAGTACGATTGTTTACGAAACTGACATTTGTAGGCAGACATGATATTGTACAAATGTCACTTTCATATTAATCAGCTGCTGTAGAGAGTCGGCCATTTTATCCTTAGAGTACTGCTAAAGTAGGGTTTGGGTTTTTATAACTTTATAGTAGGTAGGTTTATAAAACGTTTAAGTGCTAAAAATGCGTTTTTAGATGTTCGATAACATTTTATGAATAAGACCGGCCGATATTTCGTATTTCAATGATTATCTTTACCGTGGAAGACAAAATCGGTTTTAAATCTAATATTTTGCAGTTTACATTGCACGACATCTATAGCATTAAACCTGAACTAGTCATTAGTGACGCAGTATCTAGGTCTGCTTATCGGCCAGACTAAAATATTGTAGCAATTGTATCTACTGGGAGACATCTTGCGGAGAATAACTGAATTAAACAATTCACACCGGTCCAACGAAGTTTTGAAACTTACGGATAGGTGTCCGTAAAATAAAATTTAAGCATAGTTTTGCTATTCCCCGATAGATGGCAGAAACAAAAAAAACAAGAAAAACCATTTGAGATAAAATTAAATGGTTTTATTGTAATACATTATATGCATTAATATGATTATTGTAATGTCACAATTTACTTTTTACACTATTAACATAAATAGCCAAAACAAAAAGTAAAAACAAATATAGCGTGCGGCAGAGCTTAAATGGCAACCCAGAGTGGTTACCCGGCCGCCCATCAGAGGGCGCCCGCGCAAGCTCAATAGATTGGCGATATATATCTAGTGTGCGCGGTGAGCTACGGCAGAGAGAGCTAATGTCATGTGTGCGCGCGCTAGTTTTAAGACAAGGACTCTGTTTGCTTGTAAGGTGATTTTGTGTACCAATATAGTGTAATTTTGAAGCACCTGCGTTTGTCTTACACCCGTTCCCCGGCTATAAGTGGCGCCCAACGTGGTCTCCCCCTGGCTTAAAGATATCCTGATGCTTTACGACGAGTTGTGCGAGTACCTCGCGTTGACTATCGTTAAGTGAAGTCGCCTCGTCATCCCGTAGCACCTCTACAGCGGCACACGAAGATACAGGTGACCGTGACACCCTCTCAAACTGGGTATCAAATTGTTGATCACTATTTTCGGCAAAGTGCCAACTGTTATCACCAAAGTTGAAAACGAGATTGAATATCGAAAGAAAATCTATGCCTAACAGGCTTTCATTATTGTCCGCTTCGGGAAAAATTAAAAACTTGATAAGTTTAGTCTTATGTTTGAGTATATTTATTAGTCCGTTTAGTGAGATTTTTAATTGAACAAGATCAGCAAGGGATTTGGCTCTTGCAGAGTTAGGGAAGCAAGTGACCTCACAGTTCGGTCCGAGTGTTATTGTAAGGAGTTCTGACTTGAAGGAGGCAACATCAGAGGCGTGTGCTCGTACATTGATTGAAGAGTTTTTTTCTCCGTTACGGATTTCCACGACGCATTGTGTCAGATAATGGCGTTCAATTTGTATCCGCTGTTATGCAGCAGTGTATGTCCTGTTTGTTCAGCATCCTTTGAGCGAGTTCATGAGCGGGGACGTTCTCTAGAACTCGAGGGGGAGTGTATAGCGTGCGGCAGAGCTTAAATGGCAACCCAGAGTGGTTACCCGGCCGCCCATCAGAGGGCGCCCGCGCAAGCTCAATAGATTGGCGATATATATCTAGTGTGCGCGGTGAGCTACGGCAGAGAGAGCTAATGTCATGTGTGCGCGCGCTAGTTTTAAGACAAGGACTCTGTTTGCTTGTAAGGTGATTTTGTGTACCAATATAGTGTAATTTTGAAGCACCTGCGTTTGTCTTACACCCGTTCCCCGGCTATACAAATAAGTAATGTTGTATTTTTTTATTTTGTTCTGATATTTGTAAGCATGCCACTGATGATCTCGCCTGAGTAGTGTGCACACGAACATAATTAATGTTATTCGAACGTGTAGAAGTAATACAGCATCTAACATCTCAAGAAGTCGTGTTCTTACGAATTTGAATCAGTTTGAAAGAATAGGTACTTTTCTTTGACTACACTGTCACTTGTACAGTAAGGCGTCACAGTTTTTATTCTGCATGTTCTACCTGTAAAACAAATCATCTCAGCTAAGGACTATAATTAATGTAACATGGTAGAAACGCCAATTGATCGTCAAGTTCCACCTATGGATGCCCGATTGTTGGATGAATTTTGCCTTTATTTTGATGTAATAAACCTTACAGAATCTTTTGTGAAACCGCATCGGCTCTTAAATAAAATTGTTCATCGCTCAGCTGAATAAACTAGTTTGACCGATTTGTTGTTATTTTTATTACACACACTTTTATCTGTGTTGAGGCATCTCCAAAGACTACAGGGAAAAATCTTCGTCGCTCATTCTGCAAGCAGGTCGTTATTTCCTTATTTTTATTTCCCATTACTCCTTGTAAACCACTTTTTATCATGTAGAAACCTAGAAGATTATAGTTTGAGTATTACATCCTAATAGAAATCTGGCTCGACGATGGCTTCTGCACTCCGCAAGTTGGAATTGCATTGGCCAATTCCAGAATATTTCATCATAACACCACCAGATAAAATTTTGAAAGACATGAGGAGCTCGTGGCTAAGTAATAACAGCCGCACGGGTCGATCCATCAGGTTAAGCTACACTTGCCGGGGTTGGTCCGTGGATGGGTCACCATCGTTACATACCGAGACTCCTCCATGCTTCGGAAAGCACGTTAGGCCGTTGGTCCCGGCTGTCATTTGTGGATCTTTGACAGTCGTTACGAGTCGTCAGAAGCCCGAAAGTCTGACAACCAGTCTTACCAAGGAGTATCGTATTACCCAGTTACTGGGTTGTGGAGGTGAGATAGGCAGTCGCTCCATGCAAAATTTATTCCAATTTTTATCTCAATTGTATCCAATTCTATTTTATTTTGTCAAATTTTACCTAATTTTGTTTTATTTTATTTTATTCGAAATTTTTGTCTAGTGTTATGTAATTTATTCTCATTTTTTGACATCAAGTTTTACGTAATTTATTCTCATTTTTGACATTAAGTTTTATGTAATTTATTCTCATTTTTCGACATTAATAAGTTTTATGTAATTTAATCTCATTTTCTTTATGTAAATGTAATTATTAATAGATATTGACCGATAACTTGTATGTGTGGTGCAAACTGTTAGTATAAGTTGGTATTTTAATAAATAAATAAATAAATAAAAATACAGCAGCTGCATTTGGTTAGACTGGAAGTCGACCCCAACATGGTTGGGAAAAGACTAGGCAGAATGAATGACCACCAGCTACCATTTTGCATTTTCAAAACACTTTTTTACCTTACCACCAGTTATTCCTATCGGTATACGTATAGGTATGAGCTCTTCAAAATAGGATAACCTTTCTGAACAATTCATAACATATCCCGGCCTATGTCATCCTACATCACAAGTCCCTCAATAAAATATCCGAGAGTAAGATATTTTATATTGGAGTCGATTTTCTATTCCGTTCAATATTTAATTAATCACCTGAAAAACTTTCTATAGAACAGAATGTCTCATTTAGAAAGTTTACAAAAAACAAATGTTTTGTTTACTGAGAAATGGCCGGTTTAAATTATTCATAGAGCCTTTCAATATTGTGGGATTTACTAAACGTTATAATTACTTGCCCTTATTCTGCTTATGCTTTACATTAATTATGACATTACAAAGACATCTCGCTCGATTCTTATTGAACACCCTGGATTGCGAAGAAACGTTCTTCATTACCCCACAAAACATGACAAGGTGTGCAGAGTAGTATTTATTTCATACAACCCCAGGACCCTCATGAGCCATGTATGTGACATTGTAGTCATTGGTCTTATTATTATTCTACCCAACATTATGATAGATCCTTTCAGGAACGACGGAACTCTTTGGTTTATAATGCCCTTTCTATGACGAGCAACTCCGAAGTACCACGGGACCAATTCCAACATTTTTAGAGATAGAAATGCCATGATTTATATCGCAACTTCCAGGTTTGCGGCTGGACTTTTCAATTCCAGTTTACTATAAAAGCTATTTTTTTTTTATTACGAAGAACGGGCTACTACGTTACAGAGTATTTGACTGTTTCAATAGGTACTAAAACTGTACTCTTCAACATTCGCAGTGATACATTTTACCTCATTTAGTTCTCTCTTGAAATAATTAATTTTGTGAGACGTTGTTAATTTGTGCGGAATGGAATTCCATGAGTTGGGTGTGGTCCCAATGACGAAACATACGTCAGAGGTGTTTTATTACCATGGGGACTTTTCTTCTGCCGCCTACCTGTGTCCCTTACTGAAAGTGTCGTTGAACCTTAATAAGAGGTCCATTAGTCGATAGGTTTTGCTGTCAGTTTTGCCACAATCACGGGCTTAGGTATTTGATGACTGAGGTTTCCATGAAATTAATGGATAAAAACTGGCAACATTGTTTTATTTCATAATTTTGTAGTGCATAAATAACTGATCGCCTCGAAAGATAGCCCATCAGTCATTCGTAATTCGTCGTATGTATTCACGTACAAAGCTGGTAACCGGCGCCGATATGCTATCGTTTTTCGGCGCCGACAAGCGCTGGTTAATAACGCTGGTCGGGGGAGGCAGTTTTCATACTTTTTTGCCAAACCAGCGCGAACCCGTGCGAACGACTCATGATTGATAGAATTGGCTGATGAATTAGCGTGTAATCGCCTACGTCTAAGAATATTGTTGGTTCGGAGTATCATTTATGATTGTTGTTAACCGTTTCTTCTTTCCTTCACCAGACTCACAACCATAACATATCAGAAAATCAGGATTGTCCGTAAGATATTTAACAAGTACTTAAATCCAAATTTTTATTCAAGAGAATATTCAAGGGAACAATTTTCTTGACAACTTCCACAAGTTTGGCAATTTGAATTCTACTTTTGGAGGAGGCGACAAACCCGATGCCTTTCCTCTCCAACCTTTAGGGTTCCCATTCCTGACTTGTATATGAATCCTGAGACTAGATTTAGGCGGGTTCCCGTCTGAGAGTCCGGATGATGACTGGAGGAAGTAGAAGGGGCCCGACGTGTATCTTGACCATGAGAGGATGCCAGACTGGTCATGTGGAGTGTCTTCTTGTCCAATTCTGCAGTATAAGCTGTCATGCTCGAGGCCATATTATTCCATGACAACGAGAGATGTTTGAGAGAATTTTGGAATGCATCCTGTTGAGACAATACAGATTCCACTATAGTGCTTAGAGCAGTGGCAGCAACTGCTATTTCCGAGATGGTGGACCTGGCGTTTCTTGCGAGGGCTGCCGTATAAGATATTGTTGATATCTTCAGTGCTGCAATTATCGTTTTGGGACCAAGGAGACACAATTCAATTAGTTCGTCCAGGATAGCTGGCATGTCATCCCCACTCAGCCGTACAAGATGCTTATATTTGGTGCTAAGCTCTTGTCGTGTGTCTTGATTTAGAGAACTTATCTCTTTCAGGGTCAACATAATCTTATCATCAAGAGGGTCCTCCAACTGGGACCAGTAATTTTTTAACTTTCCCAACAATTTTTTAGTATCATCTTGAACCTGTGGACACTCATCTCCACAAGGTTTTACCATGATAGGATCTTGACCTGGCATATGATCATTCAGATTGTCCAGCATGGCTTGTGTCAGTCCTATCTCGGATAGGTCAATGGTGTTAAGTTGGCCCTGAGACATGTTTTGACAGATGGAGAATATGTGAGTGTAGGATTCGGGACTTATTGAAAAACTGGATTTCTTTGGGGTCTGAAAAGAGTCAACTATGCGGGATGGTAAAAAATCAAAAAACTTCCAAAATCTTTGCATTTTTTTTTTTATATATTGCATGTACAAGCCTCTTTGTTCCTCTCCTTTCAGTTGAAACACCTGCGGTTGAATTTGATGCAATACGTACAGGGCAGTAAATGGACTGGACGACGCTCCAAAGATTACAGCAGTCATTCGATATTCTTTTAAAGGCGCTGTATCTTTTGACTGAACGTCGCGCCAAAGGAAACGTAGCGCATCCCTGTCTTGCTCTCGGATTCTTATCTGAGGGAACATTTCCCTGATGTCAGCTGATATAGCGACACTACCTTCTCTGAATCGAAAAAGAATTCCTAACAAGTTCTCTAAAAGATCAGGCCCTTGGAGAAGCAAGGAGTTCAAAGAGACCCCAAAAATGAAGACGATGACTAGTGGACTGTATGTATTAGTGGTTGGTGGGATGAAATAAAACTAAAGCTCAGTATGATACCAGGATTTTAGTGTGAAAATGAGGAAAAATATAACATAAATAGAAAATACAAACCAAACCTTTTTTTTTTTTTTTTATAATATTATTATCAAAATTATATTGAGACTCAAAAACAAAAAACAAAATACAAGAACATGATTGAGTTAGCAGTTTGCACATGCCACATTTGTTGCGGAGATTCCTGACTTCTAATGGGAATCATATTGAGATATTAAAAAGCTTTTATTTAGGCCTTTATCCACTGGTTGGTCAGGTCAGGAACACAGATATTGATATCATTAAAAAATAGCAATCTTATCATTTGGAGGCAGTGTAGAGTAGGTGGTTAGGATCGTAGGATGGATCTTTACATAATTTATCAATTCAGACAAACTCTTGTTCAACACCTTCTCGAGAGGAATAGGTTTCTTGATGACTTCAACTAGCTTGGCAATTACAGTTCCATCTGATGTTGTTGCCAAGAAACCAATATTACCATTAGGACAACAGGTTAGTACTCCCAAGTGAGATTTGTATGAGAATCCTGGTGTTATGGTTATTCTGGTCCCTACAGAGGTGTCCGGATTATGGCTGGAAGCAGTTGATGGGGCTCTATGATGATCAGATCTGATGGATGGGGCAAGCTGAGTTAACTTGAGAGTCTTCTGATCCAGTTCTGCAGTATATGCAGTCATGCTACTTGCGACATTGTTCCAAGCATGAGAGAGGTGCTCAAGTGAGATTTGGAAGGATTCCTGCTGAGACTGGATCATGTTTGTGATCATCATTAGATCTGTTGATGCTGTGGCTATGTCTGAAATGGTGGATTTTGCATTTCTGGCTAACGCAGCTGTATATGCAGTAATGGCTATTCTGAGAGTTGAAATCAGAGTCTTGGGCCCAAGAAGACAGATGTCTATCAGTTCATCCAGCAGTTGAGGCATGTCATCCCCGCTGATTCTAACCAAGTGTTTATACTTGCCACTAAGATCGTTTCTTGTGTCGTTGCTTAGGGTACTGATCTTCTGTAATGTATTGAGGATGCGTTCATCCAAGGGATCCTCCAATTGAGTCCAATAGTTTTTGAGTGTTCCAAGCAGCTTGGTTAGATCCTCAGGAGCGGATTGACATGAGTCTGGACAATCTGAGGAGATAGGGGGACCCTGTCCGGTCATATAGTCATTGACTCCCCCAAGGATATCATGAGTCAACCCGATTTCGGCCAGGTCAAGGGTGTCAAGAGAGCAGGATGCCATGGTAGGATATACAAGGTTTACAGTTTCTTCAGAAGACGGGTATGTCCAAGAACCTGATATGGATGGATCAGATGACGGATCTTTGAATCTTGAAAAGAATGACAGAATGGTTCTCAATATTCTTAGCATAAGCTTACGCTTCTGTGGGTGATATACGCCAAAATGTGGTAAATACCACCTTATTTGTGGCATCGTGCTATCTGTATTAGGACTATTTAAATTAGTGAGGTTGCTTGTACAAGTGAAATGACTATAATAAGTGTCAGGGTCACACTCCTCCGCGTATCCCATAACAAGCATGTTTTTAACGAATTTTTTGTAAGCATCAGCAAATTCAGGCTCTCGAAGCATACGCCTCTCTAAACTCAAAAAACGTGAGAGAGCTTGCGGGTAACTGTCGGGAACACATTGAATATTGTCACGCCACGGTAGCCCTACTTGGTACCTACCAGTTGATAAACGTGTAGTAGTAGAGTCTAAGATATTAATAGCACGCAAATCTTGTTTACTGTGGAGAGTCTCATACTTAGAAATACCAAGTGAATCAAGCTTATACTGTTCTTTTATGAGATGTTCCAAACGTTCATGTTCAGAAAGCTTGGCGCGGTCTAACTGGCAATGGTTAATAAATTCGACTGGTTTAGTTTTACTAGAAGCAACACCATACAATGTCCAGCCTAACAGTGTGTGACAAGCTACAGGGTCATTGCGGCGGCCAGTGCGGGCCTCGTGTGTTATCGAAAGATACCAGTGCTCGGCGTCGATAAGAACAGTCGGTGTCGCGTCAGTATGAACCAGAACTCCAGCTAAATCTTGTAAGTGGTTGTACAAGTCAACCGTTTGTTTAGACAGTGTTTGTGTACTTAAACTAAGAGAAGACAAAGCTCTAGCACGCTTGATTAAATATTTCTCAGTTTCGTATTTTCCTTGTATGTAAAAGTCAACATAAGAAATATCAGCTTTTTTCTGCAAACCACCGACACCGTTGACCTCAATACGTTCCTGAGGACCTGACAAACCTATGCGTGCAGCTACGTCTGAGTCAATTAACGTCGCTGTGCTCCCGTCATCAAGTAGAGCGAACGTTTCAAAGTCACCAGTTGGGCCAGATACAATAACTGGAACCAATTTTAAAAATGTTCTTTTAAAATGTGTGTTGTTGTTAGTTAATGATGAAATGTTTTCTGAATGTTGTGTGCACACACAATCGTTCGAGTACTTTTACTAACTCTAGACCCATAAGTAAATTTCAAATTCCATTGGCGTCTCCACTCAATGTGATCTTATGGTGATCGATTGAGGGACCACCTTTCGCATGCTAGTTCTTTTTATTCTATGAACAGGAAGGGTTGATATTCAATAGATTAGTTTTACAAATCTTTTACTAATAGTAGTCGTTTAAAGCAGTTGTAAATTTTAACTATGTTTTGAGATATGGATGCCGGTCAGTCACGACTGAGGGACCACCTTTAACCGATTGTAACTCTTGAGTGGCTACTTTTACAAATAAAAGGCTGAATTTACAATTGTTTGAGAACTTTTACTAAAGGCTGACGCATTCAAAAGCTCAAAATTCAATGTGGTCCCTCAATGGGAACGCAAACAATTTGTAGCGAAATAAAAGATTCGATACAAACAGTTATTAAAAATTACTAAAAGTAAAAATAATAAAGTTGCCGCATTCCGTGATCAGCTACATGTTTTCGTTTCATAAAAGAAAATTTGGTTAGGACGACTAGGGTTCTTTACGGTGGTATAAATTACCGTAGGTTTTTATTTAGTAGGAAAAGAACGATCAGTTGATTGTACAATCAACAGGTACATAAATTTTATTTTTGTTGTATTTTTCGCTCAACAGGTACATAACCGAATCAAATGCACAAGTATTACTGACTCTAATATTATTACATCCAACCTTCACAGGTGGACATAAGTTCCCGTTTTTAACGAATTTTAAATTTTTATCGAACGCTATTTCATTTTCTCTGCCTTCACCTTTCCAGTTTTCGGTATAAGATGGTTGATCATGAAATATAGAGTCTGTCGAAAATGTTCGATTATCTGCCCACTTCGGCTTCTTTACATTTTTCCGTCGAGACTGCTTTTTTGAAATGTTCTGTTTTATCGAACGTGCTTTAGTAGATGTTATTTTATTTTGTATACCTTGACTAAGATCGCATGAAGCCGTTTTAATTTCCCCATCCAAAAAATGTGAGTGTAATTTTAAAAATTCATCCAACCTATACCGTTTTACCTTTGTCTTAAAAATAAGGTGTTTCAGAGTTTTAAAATAAGTCTCTATTCCCGAAGAAGACGGCGCTTTATTTTCGGAATTAAAAGTCGTACAAAGCAAATTCGACCACAGGGATTATTTAAACAATAACCTTCTAAAAGTGGGGAATAAATACAGGAAAATAATTTGTATCAACAAACAGTCACTGGAAAAATCCTGCTGTGTGGTCACCTCTATCTTAGTGTTTCTTCCCAGGAATTCGATTAATATTAATTTGAAATAAAACGGTACATTTTTTGATACTGTTTAGTAAAGTAATCGTTAGTAAAAAAAAAATACTAAAGGATAAACTGTAGCATTCGTCTTTTAATTTCCGAATGCTACGTAAATTGATTTTTCCTATGATAAACGTTTCAATTGAGGGACCACCTTAAATCGATTGTAGCTTTTGAATGGCTTCTTTTACAAACTACAGGTTGAATTAACAATCGTTCAAGTACTTGTGTTAGCACAAGTACTTGAACCTAGACCCATAAGTAAATTTTCTAATTCCATTAGCGTCTCCACTCAAGGTGATCTTATGGTGATCGATTGAGGGACCACCTTCCGCATTTAAGTTCTTTTTATTTTATGAACAGGAAGGGTTGATATTCTATAGATTAGTTTTTACAAATCTTTTACTAAGAGTAGTCGTATATACAGTTGCAAATTTTAAGTATGTTTTGAGATATGGATGCCGGTCAGTCACGACTGACGGACCACCTTTAGCTGATTGTAACTTTTGAGTGGCTACTTTTACAAACTAGAGGCTGAATTTACAATTGTTTGAGAACTTTTACTAAAGGCTTTCAAAAGCTCAAAATTCAAATGTGGTCCCTCAACGGGAACGCAAACAGCATTTTTTGGATTACATTTTGGGCAGACCCGTGGGCACACCAGGAGTCCGACACCTACAACAGAGCATGCCTGGGAAATCTGGGCAGTTACGATACGAATGTCCGTTTTTTTGCATTTAGGGCATAATTTGTGCCTCGCAGGTCACGCTGGATATTGGCTTGGAAACGCCTGGTAAAAAGCTCTCGAAATGGGAAGCCATATCGATAAGCGAATCTTGGTCAGTAAACTTATGGATAGATAGGCAAGGGAAGTATTTCGGGTGCATATTATGCATGATAATTTCAAGTAGATTCGCTTCAAAGATGGGGTTGCTTGACTAGGCGATCATTGAAGTATGACACGTGGATGACGAAATCTCTGACTGACTGATCAGATCTTTGCTTCAAGTTTCTGACTTGTTCTTCGGTCTTAAACTCGAAGTCGATAGATCCGAACGTCTTTATGGAGGACTCTTTAAGTTCCTGGTATGAAAGACCTGGATGGCGAATAGACCTAAAATATTTTAATGCAGCCCCAGACACGACTTCATGGAAGCGCTTTATCAAATATTGATCTGATATATATCATCTGCCTCTTTACGTTCGTCTATCGAGAAAAAGAACTCACGAACGCAAGTATTGCCATTTTCTATTTCGAGAGGGGGAGATTTGCTTATGAAAATAACGAGGGCATTCATCGGACTTCATTGGGGAAGGTATAACCGATGAAACAGAAGTTCTAGATGTCCTAGGCGGAATCGGTGGTGGCCTAGAAATTATAGGACTTCCTCGTAACGGCGTCGCAGCAATAAGACAATCTTCGTCAGCCATGATAGACAACAAACCAACGAGATAGTAACACTAAAACCAAAATAGACTAGACCTAGTAAAAACGACCACACAAAATGAGCTTACCTTGAGCACGACGCCTAATCATTCATTCATGCACACCAAACATACACTACAGGGTGCTAGCTACTGGAGTATAATTAAACTCGGGAATATATATTTGTGGGGTGAAAATAAAAGAATAATCTTTGGATATGGTTACACGTTATTTTAAATTCAATGCACATTACATTTCAAATGAAATAAATTTAGAGCATAGAGTGCGTCGAATTGAGGTTCGGAGCAATAGGTACCATAATATAATAAATAAGGGCTGCGTCGAGTCGAAGAAAGGATAAACAGTTTTCTTCCTAATAAATTAATTTCGCCGCCGCGCGCCGTCACTATGGCCACACCAAAAATTATAATAATAGGGCGTAAAGTGTAGAGGGAAATTTAATTAATCCGGCAAGCAGACATCGACTGGGAAATTGCTCGTTAAAAATTCTATGAAAATTGCATTATGATGGCGTGTTGCAAGAAACCTTAGCTAGAATCTAGGGGTCCCGATAATGAGAAATTGATTGACGTTCTCATCTCGAAGGCAAACTATTTGGATCAAGGAGAAATCCCGATGATGACTCTATCTAACCTAATCTAACCAACACAACTATTATAAGAATCCCTCTTGAGCCTTTAATATGTACGAGTATCATTTGCTTTAGACAATAAACTTTAAAATACAATACACTAAATTGTGGAACGCAATAATTAATTGAGTATTGAGGATTGAAATATAAACGTAAAAAGTAAAACCGACATTAAAGAAAAAAAATGTGTTTTTCAGATCAGAAAATAAGTACGAACCTACATACACTCAAAATAAATATTATCATACCCATTGACAAGTGACTACATCAATCGTTGCTTATAAACTGCCACATGTTGTTCTATTCTCTATCTCCGAATACTAACAAAAAGTATTCATACGATGGATTCTTGGCTAGTCTGAGTGGAAACTCATTGGCGATGCATGAGCTTGTTGGACAATCCTCATCTGTGATGTCTTTCAAGATCCTCTTTACCATAATATGGTCTCTCGTGCAGTTTCACTGGCAGCGATTATCTCTGCTTCGGTCGATGAAATAGCAACGATAGCAGGAATGGGTATATCCTCCAGGTGGTACAAATTTTTGTATACAGAAGTACCTATACAAAAAATTAATGTGAAGTACCTATGTCATTAAATGGTGTATTTTTTAAGTGGGACATCCTAATCTACTAGAGATACACGGAAAAATGTTTAGAGGCACTACACACCAATAATGGTCTCTTTTCAAACAAGAAAGTTTATTCGACGCAATCCTACCAGCAAACTCGTTTTCCACATCTGGAACCAGCTGCCAATAAATCACACAATAAGTAATTTCCACCTGAGAAGCTTGCGTCGCGATAGAAAACTTTGGATCTGGCAAATTGTATTTAATTTCTTGCTGGATCTACTTCCCAGTTAAGGTAGGTAGGTTTTTACCTACATTATTTTGTCTTTCAAGTTTTATTAGCGTTTTGAAATGGAAAAATATTCGCTGCTTTTTTTTTGCGAATAACCAGGAGCCGTTTTTGAATATGAGAAACACATAAAACCTTTGAAGTCGATGCGGGATGAATTTTCACTTTGACTGTTACTACCAATTTGTGTATTTTTGCAAGCGTACCACCAACCATTTAGCTACAACAGCTTTTCCCCAGTTACAATGTTATAGATATGAGTTGTTTTCAAGAGTGCGAAACTGAAAATGAGCATTCTACCACCACTCCACCACTGTTATTTAACAGAAAAACAACAAACAACAACAAGCTAATAAAATACAGCAAATAAAATGAAAATTAATAAATTAAAAGAGGTCTGACCTATAGGTAACTCAAATAAAATGTACTGCTATCACAAATAAGTTGAGAATCCGTGTGGATCAGCAATCACGTGGTATTGAGAACCACAACCCATTCAAATGTACCTATACCACACATATTCGGGCACTGATTTCGGCCGAGGCACACACAACACATACGTGAGTCCATCAATGCCTGGTTGCGGCCAAGGCTTGTATAGTACTTTTCTCAAATAATGCGCGGAAATTCACACAAAGTAAAATAATTATAAACTCCAGAATCAATGACGGACAACGATAATTTTTCACGCGCCAGTGTGTTCATTTGTTTATTCTTTACTTACAGTTCTATTTGCAAGCAAAATCGAAACTTAAACAAAATCTTTGAGAAGGTACCTCCTTGGTTGCCATGTGCGTTGAAGTAAAAAGTTCGTTCCATTTTTAGGGTTCCGTAGTAAACAAGGAACCCTTATAGGTTCGCCATGTCCGTCTGTCTATCCCCCGCTTAGCGCAGAGACTGTTAGTACTAGAAAGCTGTAATTTGGCATGAGTATACATACTAATGAAACCGACAAAGTGGTAAAATAAAATCATGAAAAATATTTTTTTTTGGGTACCTCCCCTACATGTAAAGTGGGGATATCTTTTTTTTTTCGTCTATCCCATGGTGTGGGGTATCGTTAGAAAGGTCTTTCAAAAATATTGAGCTTATTAAAACCATTTTTGGATTGAAGAATCCGTCTGCGAAATATTAAGCTTTAAAGTGCTAATTTTCGTCAGAGTCAAGTGTCCCCCCCCCAGCTAAACGGTAAGTTCTGGATATGTGGAAAAATTCATAGTAGTAGTATATATAACGAAATTAAAAGGAAAACTATCACAGCTAAGTAGGCTTTACTAGTTAACGAGTAATTATCGACCAACTTAAATTTGCAGTTGCAAAAACATGTTTTACCATACATTTTGTATGGGAGAACATGTTTTTCAACTACAATGTTAAGTTTGTTCTTGGGATTAGTTCATCCCAGCTACGGAACCCTTCATTGTGCGTGGTCCGACACGCACTTGGCCGGTTTTTTTAAATAACAAGACACAGAGAGTTTTCATAGTAATTTATTTGGCCGCTACAGAGGACAGATAATTATGAATTTTTATAGTAACATTGCCGGCCGCATAGTCATTTGTTTTTGACCAGTACAGCAATTTCGATTTATCTCGAAGGTTGTCAAAAATGCTCGAATTTCCAAGCATGTTTGAGAAAATGACATTATTTACGTAGTTTTCTTTGAAGTCGCTTTTGGTTACGCTAAAAGAAAAGATTATTGTCCTATTTTTTTCCAAATGCGATCATTGCTTTCACAGCTCAAAGTAAGAACATTTTTTATACTAATCTGCAAAGTCTAAAGAATAATAGCAGCCCAAAATTTTGAGCATCCTATTATTCAAACTGTTTAGGGTAATGTAGCGTGATACTTTAGGACAACTTTCCCAAAATTTGTCCCCACTAGTATTTTAGAGCGCTAATGACCTTTGACAGGGGATAATTTGGACCAAGTTTTGAAATGGGGACACATAATACGTCTTCATTTTGCAAAGTTGATCCGGAACAGCATTAATAAGTGTCACTTAAAATCAATTACAATGACAGATTAAATTCCTGACGCAAATAAGCTTCTTACCGTTATTAAAATTGTAAAGGTTTTGTCTTCTCATCAATAGATTATTGCAAAAAAAAAAAACCTGTCGCAAGGGAAACAAGCAATTCTCATTTTTTGCCAATTTTCAACGCTTATAATAAGTGGAAGGCTAAAACTCCCAACCTCTTTGACGTCGCCGTAATAGGTCTTTATACTGTATAGTCGACAAGTGTCAGTTACATAGTATAACGCACTTTTCCGGGTACGGGTAAGTTATAGGGCTGCCACATTAAGTTATGCTATATCATTTATATTATATACAAGATATTTTTTATTATATTAGTTGTAATAATAAAACCAAAATGTGTTGCATCTGAAATTAAAGAATTTTATTTAACATCTAAGTTTCACAAAATTAAGTATAAAACTAAAATGTTTTATTAGGTATTTATATTCTAAAACATACCTGAAATTAAAGACTAATAAAAAAGAAGACAAATTCTTTTAATGTCGTTACATTAAAAGTATTTTATTACACCTATGTCGATTTTGCTTGTACTCATATTATTTAATAAAATCAGCTAATAATGAATATTGTATTTTTCATGTCATTTTGACATCTCTATCTTTTTCTACTTGACATCCGTATCTGTCTTAAGAAACTCATTAGTGATTAGCAAAAAGTATTAATAACTACGCGGAACGCGATTAAAGTAAAATACATTTTCTTTACAATCATAACCGGTCCCGAGTTCGATCTCAAGCTACGCACTTCTGACTTTTCGGATTCATGTGCGTATTGTATAATAATCACTGGGTTCAAAAACGGTGAACATCGTGAGGAAACCGGCTATGCCTGAGAGAATGAGGATGTGAAGCCAAGTCAGAGGTCCATGGGCGGCTTTAAAACTCTGACACCAGGTTAGTCACTAACCACACGAAAACGAAAAGATTACCTATGTTATGGGTGTTTTTTTTTTGTTTTTATAACTAGTTGGCAGCGTTATAATTTTTGTCGATTAAAGAATATGCGTGTTTTTGTAAGTTTGCAAGTTTTGTCCTTCGGGACTCGGAACCCGGTTTATACTTACTTGCTCTATAAAAAAAAGGAGTTAACTTTGACAAAACGGATCCTGAGATGTGCCAGGAGACAATTATTCACACTCCGCTTCTGGTAGAAGTAGGTACCGTTAGTACCATCTCTGAACTGATTTTATAATTTTCTTGACTTCAGTTTTAAAGCTTGTATAGCGTTTTTTTTTTCTCGTCTTAAAAACTAAGACTACAGGATCCCGACATGTTTTATCACTGAACCTAATTATTCTCTGGCCTAGGCCTTTGCATAATGGTGAAAAAAGTTCCTCCCTTACCATTTGATAATGAACTTGGTCTAACTTGTTTCCTGTGGGAACTTAATTTCCACACAGAGCAGGCAGAAAGAAAAACGAGGTAAAGAAAAAGTTGTATATTTTTATATGCCAGGTTATGACAGTGTTATAAAAACAATGTTATAAAAGAAGGTTCAAACATTTCTGAAGCGGGCTTAATGTTATTTAAACTCTTGGAAAAAAAAAAAGTTGTTTATTCCGACGTAGGCTGTATTATTTAGGTTTGTAGGTAGGTACTTACATGATTGTATTTTACTCAAAATAACATGAGAATTGTTTGACCTTAATTCTATTCCCTACATGCATTCACAGAACATCTGTTCATTTCCAGACTGAGCTGAATTCCAATTAAATAATTATTCTATTGTTGTACGAAGTATAGCAATTAACTCTGAACGACAAGTTACTGATACTATCCAATGAGCAGTTCATTAGCTGCCTATCGACCGAAAGTCAAGCGTATGAGCGTACCCGAAGCACTTGAGCGTGCTACTCGAACATGTTGTGTGTCTGAATGAATGACAGAGTGGCGAATCAACACTTGTCTGCTTATAATTGGGTTCCGTAGGTAATTTATAGGGATGGGGCGAATTGAGTGCAAAGGTGACTAATCAACATCAAGCTATTCAATGCTTAGCGCTAACGCTTGCAAACAGTCGCCGCCACAGCACATCCCTTTGTTGCCCCAGTTACTACCAATCTTACTACCAGTTGTAATACCGGTAATTTTGATTACCTTTCCTACTACTCCAGTAGAAGGGAAAAAATAAATAACCCGTGTTACTACCATAAATACCGACTTAAAAAAAAAACAAGTTATATTTCTAAACTATTTTTTTTTATAGTTCTGAAAATACAACAATAAAACTTCTAAAAAAAAAAAGGAAAATTAGCGCAATTTCTCGAGGGCGTAGCCTACTGAGATTTTTGCATTTAACAACTGCATCTGAATATGTCAGATATTGTCGTCGTGTTGTTTTTTTTTTCACACCACAACGGGGAAGCTCTTGGCCTGAATCTTACCTGATGGTAAGTGATGATCAGGCCGAAGGTGGAAGTGAGCTTCACGCGGAATCTTCAACCACAGAAGAACTGACTATCTTACCTCTAACTGCCGAAACACAACAATGCTGCTAACATTGTTGTTATGGCGACAGACTTCGATAAGATGGTGGTAGCTAGCCAGGCGGACTTAGAACAAGCCATACCACCAACCAAACCGAGCAGAAAAATTTGCCCCCACTGGGAATCGAACCCGGGACCTCTGGGTCTGAGAAAGGTAGTCTAACCACTAGACCACAGACGCGGTTAAATTGCTGTGCAATAATTTTAACAAGGCTGTCAGCACTTTATAGCATTAAGAAGGCGCAATAACGTGTTATTGTTCTTATTAATTTATGATTTTATTTTACTTGGCATGATAGAACATTATTTGTTCTGTATCTCATACCGAAAATACAGCAGTATATACAAAATATTTATTTTGAATCCATGTGTGTTGTAGGTATTTTATAAATTTTTCAACAGACAGGTGTTTACTTTCTGTTTATGTAAAAGACCAACCTTCCTCGAGAATTTCTGTCGGTAAATGTGGTAATGCACAATGAAACAATGCGTTCAAGTTATAAAAAAAAAAAAAATAGAATTCGTTTTTTTTATAGTAGGTATTTACGGTAGTAACACGGACTATTTATTTTTTCCCTTCTAACAGCTCAATACTGGAGTAGTAGGAAGGGTTATCAAAATTAACGGTATTACAACTGGTAGTAAGATTGGTAGTAACTAGGGCAACAAAGGAGCACATCAATAAAAAATGCTCCACGTACTGACAAATGCGTACACTGACTGGACAGATCCACTCAATCTCTGTGGTTCTTTCCTCAAAATACCATTTTCAGACACTAATCTACATGGTCTTCACATGATCTGACCAAGATTATGGTCTGGACTTTAAAAGAGACTGACCTCTGAGTTTGTTTCAGCCTTTCTTCTCAGAGTAGTCAGATATGAAACGCCGACCTCGTTTAGTTTTTAAAAGATTATTCACGTGTAAAAGTGTTCACCGGCGGATTTATTTTTCACACTAAGAAGATGCGCTGTGCCTGCATCTGCTGCCTTCTTCCAGAGCGGCGACCCAAATTATACCAACACACGATGCATTGAAGTTCAAATAATTATTTATTTCTTTACGCGCCCCTATTATAGAGGAGATGATTTTTCCTAAGCATTATGCACCGTAGGTAAAACAAATATTATTAAAAATATATTTATTTATAATTATGAAATAAAATAGGGTATTTTAATTCCTGCTAGCCCACAAGCTTTTGACCAGGCTCAGTTGCAAGGCCTTGCCTTGCGCCAAAGGTTGATTGTGACGGCGCGCGGGCTTGGAGATAGCCGCGGCTGCGGTTTGCGCACCGAGCCCCAAAGCTGCCACAACATGGTGTTGCTGCACCTGCAGCCGTTGCTCGTCTTCGAGCTCACGTGCTGTCAGCTCTGGCGCGTGAAGCCTTGATCGGTTGGCCAAGTTGTGCAGCACACAGCAAGTATTGACAATTTTTGCGGTCATCTCTGGCCGGTAATGCAACTGCCGCGTATTCAAGAGACACCTGCGTAAAATTGATCAATAAATATTTTTTTGTACTCATTATGTTTACAAAATGGTTGCCATTTTTATACTGACTAACCTAAATCTGGTCTTCAGAACACCTATGGTCCGTTCAACAACGTTTCTTGTTCGCACTTGTTTGTTATAGAACCAGTGTTCCGGGCTACCCTCTTCAGTGTTCAGAAGGGGAGTGATGAGATGCCTCCTGAGGGGATACTCACTATCACCTGTAAAAATGTTATTTTTATAAAGGTTCAATAAGTACTCAAAAGTATTGTTGACCTTTGTTTTGAATTGAGCTTGTCATCAGAGGACTTGAAAATGATTTTAATGTGAGGGATGAATGAAATGAAATAAAGTTTTGCGGTTCGATTCCGCCTGAGCCTTGGCGAACGCTTCCAGAAACGACGTAAGCGTCCCTTTCGATAGCGATGTGGCTGTCGTCGTCGGGAACGCCGCCGCCGCGGTGCAGCGTTGTGCCTATTTTTACGGCGAGGCATTATTGTTACACAATAGTCAACTAAACACAAGCATACACTTTTTATTTGCGTTACGATGTGCACTAATCACTAAAGTTCGTAGTGTCTACTGAGAAGTAGTTGTTACATGCCTACTCTTCCTAAAAATAATATAATTTGATATCTATAACTAAGGGGAAAATATTAAGGGGATCATTAAGCCCGTCAATATGAATATACGTACCTAGTGGGTGATTCCTCCATATGCTCGATTCGTGTGAACTCCCGCGGCTCGACGCAGAGTATATTGACAGTCTGTATCACAAATCTGAAAATTAATATTGATTATGTTACATACTTGTTACATAATTGGGTACCTAATGCAATTTGTTTGACTTGACGGTATATGGGCCAGCCCTCACGGGCTACTGGGCCAGCCCTGACGGGCTACTGAACCAGCCCTAGCGGGCTACTGGGCCAGCCGTGACGGGCTACTGGGCCAGCCGCGACGGGCTAATAGGCCAGCTCTGACTGGCTACTGGGCCAGCTCTGACGGGCTACTGGGCTAACCCGGCCCTGATGGAATATGCGCCGCACCCCGCCATTGTGGCCTCTGGGTTAGTACATAATCAATCTCAACACTTACTATCATCACGTTCAGCAAGTGTAGCCTTTCCGGCAGTAATACGCCTCTTCGTGGGCTGATGGTTTTATGATGCAGACATGAGTACCATCAATGCAGCCAATCGTCCCCGGGAATCCAAATTTAGCATAGCATCTAAAATGCAGATCATATTATATTGTAGGTATTGTTTGTATTACTAACATAGTAATAGGACGCATATTAGTTGGGGCCGCGTAGCTAGCAATGCAACGCATTGCAAAATTGTCGTGCATCGTCAATACAATTCGAAATTAACTAGCTGCGCCCCGCAGTTTTGCCCGCATAAATCTCGATCTCGTGGGAATATCAGGATAAAAGTATTCCACCCAGGTCATTCTACTCATGTGCCAAATTTCATCCAAGCTCCTTCTTTCGTTTTACCGTGAAAGCGTAACAAACAAACGAATAAACAAACAAACTCACTTTCGCATTTATAATATTAGTTATGAAGTCGATTTCCGTGTCTGTCTACCGCATTGTTCATCTGAAACTACGCAACGAATTATAATGCGGTTTCCACCATTATTTAAAGAATTTATTCCGAAAGGTTTATAAAAAGGTTTTTTTTTTCGTAAAAACCGTGAGAAGTGTGAGTCAGTTTGTATAAACCACGCTCAAGAGGCTTACCAGCCGCGCAATGTACGCCTGATACAAGCGATGTTGACAGCTAACGGACTTGATTGTACTGCGGCGTAACCCGCCGACTTGGTGCAGTTTTACAAGAGGGTCAGGGTTAGTTGTTTGACCGCTCTAGAGACGCTCGGCCGGGAATCTTCATGCGGACAGTGCTGCCCTACCAAGGTCAGATGGGACCCGCTGGCGTAAAACGCCATGGTACTAGTACCTAGAAAAAGTAGATAATTTAATGAATGGAATCTAGCTGCCTTGTTATTTGTCAATCAATTAAAACCAATACTTACCTTGGCGGCAGCATCGAGTCCATCTCTGCGTCTTTCCCGAGGGATTTGCGGCGTCAGCTCCGTTATAAGGTTTTCCACGAGCGACTTAGTGGGTCTATTGGTCTTCACGGTCGCGCATGTAAAATGCATCTGCTGTAAGGCGACGACGTCGATGAGAACGGCTGCGTTCTCTCCGTCTTTCTGACGCCGCGGCATCGTCTGCACGTTGCCAAACTATTTACAAACCAAAAGTCTGTCCAAAAAAGGTATATAGGAATATAAATATAAAACTGTTAAAATTAGTTTTTAACAGCTAAATAATAAACGTAGATTCAGTGACAAGAAAAAATATAATTTTATATAAACAACCGTTGCTAGGATACGAGACGATAAAAGTAAAGGTTTATAAAAAATAAATAAAAGAGGTTGGTACAAACAAAGGTTTGATTCTACCCTTAACATCCTCCCTTTTTTGCAAACCCTTATGCTGTCATACTGATTTGTCTCGTAATTGAAACAATTCGTGGCTTTTGTCAGCAAATCCGCCAGTGGGAATTCACTGGGAACATATTCAACACATAATTCACCATCAGCAACAAGCTCTCTAATGTAAAAATGTCTAATAGCAATATGCTTCGTTCTTCTGTGGAGTTCTGGGTTAGGTGAGATCTTTATGGCTGCATCATTATCAACTTTCAACTTGGGTATCTCCTTCAGGTTAGATATTTCGCCAATTTTTTTATATAGGTAATAACTCCCGCACTCAATTTTCAATAGGTCTCACCATTTATATACAATATTTTTTCAAAAACCGATTACCGCGTAAGCAATGTGACAGCTCAAGTACCACGAAAGTGACAGTTGTAAAAGTATACCATATAAAAAACCTTTTGGGTTTGTCCATTTATTCCAGTGCAGAGTTAGCGTGTCCAGACTCATTAATCTTTGATCATGTGAGTCGGTATCGGAATGACTGGATCGCAAATTGAAGACTCGCTCTTAGTACAAATCTCAAAATGTCTAAATCTCAAAATACCTAAGATGCAAAATGACTACATCGCAAAAACTCCAAACAGTTTTGTAGGTACATACGTACAGGTTTGATATCAGAATGACTGGATACTGTTTTAAAAAGTAAGTGGTATGGGTTGGTATCAGAATATGTATTATACTATACCCAAAATAGGTGGGTTTTTTTTTTTTCTTACTGAGCGAAAAAAATAAAAGTTATTTCCCATATAATAATTATACATAAGCTTATTTCTTATCAATTCCAAAGACATAAACTTTATATACAGCTCCCATACAAATCTGTATCGTTTTAATCACACGCACTGTTTGACGCAAGTTGAAAATCGAGTATCACTTGATTAAAATTTCAATTTTTCTAAACAATGACCTACACTAATCTGGCCACTGAGTAGTTCACCGACAGCGTAGTCGATTTTATTCTTTCTTTCCTTGCTTTCAGCCAGCCGCTTTGATATTTTGATATTATAAGGACATTTCACCGCAGTCGAATTAGCCGCATCCTAGTAGAAGTTGAGTAATATTTTAATTTTGACGTATTTTTTTATGTGATTATTCGATACTTCCACGGTGTATTGGTTTTGAGCAATTCTTGATAAGTGTTCTAAGTATTTGCTAGTGGTGAGTTTTCCAACCAGATCTTGAAAAAGTAGTCGTTAAATTTTATGATGTTGTCGCTATTAGAACATTCTCCCATGATATAAAGCCA
Source organism: Eupsilia transversa (assembly GCA_914767815.1). Lineage (NCBI taxonomy): Eukaryota > Metazoa > Arthropoda > Insecta > Lepidoptera > Noctuidae > Eupsilia > Eupsilia transversa. Next base: position 3,590,406 of record OU611893.1, on the reverse strand, counting down.
ACCTTCATCAATTGATTCTGGTGGAAGATGAGACAACGCAGCACAAAGCTTTACATGCATATTACCTGTTAGTGTTTTGAACACACCTAGGGTCTTTTGCTTTACGCCAAAGAAACAGGCCGTTATTTTCACATCTGGGAAAGTATTTTTCAGCGCTTGAATAGCTGGAACTTCAAAATACATTAATCTGGAATCCTTGTGTAGTTGATGGCACATTTTTATTCATTATTTCTACTAAAAGCAGAAAAAACATGATACTAAAAACACAATACTCAATATTATATGTATTTGCATTCCACAAGGTGAACTAAGTTGGTAGATTTAACAAAGACATGATCATTATGGATCCTGTCGGGCACAGCAAAGGAAAAGAGAAGACGCTTTAATCTGTTGAATTAGTTCGTATACTAGGTCTAAATTATTTAATTAATTATTTTTATTTACTTTATAGAAATACTAGCTTTTGCCCGCAGTTTAAAAAAAAATAAAAGTAGCCTAAGTTACTCCTAACATCAGCTATCTGCCAGTGAAAGTTCAGTCAAAAACGGTCCAGCCTTTTTAGAGATTAGCCGGAACAAACTGTCAGACAGATAGAAAAAAAACAATTGTTGTAAGTGGTACCGCATAGACTTTTATTATGCATTTTGTAAAAAGCTATTATTTTGAGATTACACTTCAACTTTAATTATTTGTATGTAAGTAGGTATAGAAGAAGAAAATTAAAATTTACCGGCATCAAACTTTACTGCCACGTTCTACCAAACATCATATTGCCAGTAAAAAAAAAAAGTAAACCCTCCATTAACCATTATTTATTATTTGATTTACACGGCTTGAGCAGCCAATTACATAAATCGCAGTATATACATATAACAAGTACAAACATAACACATAGACGAATAACAACAATTAAATAACATTGACATTATTAGCTAACACACTGCCATACAATTACACAACAAACTTTGGGGAGTAAAAAGACGCCGCTGTTCTCTTTCAAACTAAGTGAAGTGCTTTTAAATTGCTTGGGCTCGCTTTTCGAGCGTCTTGAAGAAAAATGTGATTCAAAGCAGACTCCATAGAGCGACGAGCATACTGCACTTTATTGAATACCATGAATCTACAGAATATTTGAGAAATTCTAAACGACGACGTATTCTTCGATTTATCACATGAAAGGTATATCTATATTAATATTATAAAGAGGTAAAATTTCTTTGTTTGTTTGTATGTAGGGGGTGATCTAGAGTAGAGGGGGACAACCAGTCGGTTTTGAAAAAATCTTTTTGCATTGGGTAGCCCAATTCCTGAGGAAGGTCACGCTATGGCTCTAGGAGCCGAGCAAAGTGAAAAAAAGTCAGAAATAATATTAAGCGAAAACGAAGTAATAGCGGGGGCGGGCGATGGGATGCGACGCGGTGGGCCGGGGGCCGAAATTTCACGTGGACGACGGCGTGGGCAGAAGCTAATTATAATTTATACTTTGCATGTGATAAATGAAATACAAATATTATTATGCTTCATAATCTCGTCCTCATTGTACACTATGTAGTTTGCACTCGTTGCACTACTACGCTATCACATTATTTAAAGATGAAATACTTCATCCTAAAACAAAAAATGTTATCTGTGGTCCACTCGCTGGCGGGCCCGCATGACGTCTGTCAAATCATTGTACTTTTTTGTGCCGCGCGCTAATCATGTTTCCGTTTAAAAACTCCGAAATTTCTTAACGAAATGGGAAACCATCGAAGAAAACGTGGCAAAAAGAAATGGAGGACCTTAACGAACGTCTGCGAGAACTGGAAAATTGAGTGAAGACGCGAAAGCGGAGTCTTCATCGACATTCGGGTAAGTTTCTCGATATACCTACCAATTTGTCGTTAGTTGAAATAATTTTTCGAAAATTACCTTGCGATCCATACGCACATCAGTCTCTAGAGTTTTCATTAGAGGCTAACTATGAGAACAATAACTGTGCCGTATACTTACAAAAGAACGACACCACACGAGCTTTCACGAGAGGCTAGCCGATGGTACCTATATCGTTGAGTGTTAAAAACATATGCCTGCTGAATCCCTAGCAGTCTCTAAGAGTTTTCACGAGAGGTTAACCATGAGAACATTAACTGTGCTATATAACTACAAAGAACGACACCACACGAGCTTTCACGAGAGGCTAGCCGGTGGTATATCGTTCAGTGTTAAGAAAAACACATCCCTGTTGAATCCCAAGCAGTCTCCAAGAGTTTTCACGAGAGGTTAACCATGAGAACATTAACTGTGCCGTATAACTTACAAGAGAACGACACCACACGAGCTTTCACGAGAGGTTAGCCGATGGTCTATAAAAAAAAAAAAAAAAAAAAAAAATTATGTTCAGTGTTATAAACACGTCCCCGCTGCATCCTTAGGGCTATCACGAGAGGTTAGCCGTGCATTTGGGCCAATGTATCACGAGAGGTTAGCCGTGAATTTGGGCCAATGGTTTATTTGTGAAAACACGAAACACGTCCCCGCTGCATCCCTAGAGCTATCAGCCGCGGATTTTAGCAGTCTGGGACCTTACTCTCATATTCTTTGTAGAGGAGTACGAAGTTCGTCTCTGTGGAAGACACTACAGTCAAGCACGTTCGAGAGGCTGTGTGTCACGTGACTGAAGCTGATGCAGCCAGACTGAATAGCCGTACTCAATGCTGCCAGTTATATGTTTATTTACATATCGGAAAACATTATGTTCTCTTAAAAAAATCCAAAATACTAACAATAATAAATTCTAGATATACGATTACATTCGTTACAGATATTCGTCATTCGATACAGACAGTATACGATTTAAGTTAAATATGTTGTGTTAGTACTTGCTTCATTTCCACTACAATGCAGCCGGAAGGAGACTGAGAGTAAAATGGTATCTATACCCCAACCTCAGGCCTTGCCTTCAAGTGTTAAGAATCTGCTCGGAGGGTGCAGTGGTTAGTTCACCTATGGAACTGCATTGCAGTCTGGCCATACAATGGTTAAAAGTTATGATTAATAGACTAAGCTGACTGAAGCACCCATAATCTGTGGCCTATTGAACCCACCAAAGTTTGAAAGGGGGGGGGGAACACCAGTGAATGAAGATGGAATCAAATGGGAACAAAGGATCAGGGGGGCAGAATACAGGGGCTGCCATTATGTCCATTGACAAGGTCCTGAACAGTTTAATAGCCTCCCGAGGGAGTGACTACTGTGTGTCATTTATCATGATTGCATCACATGAAGATCCTTAACCCTACCCAACTTTATAAGGATATGAAAGAATTGATGGAGTGGACACCGATACCTAACAGGTATTTTTAAGTTTCAAGATAAATTCAATGCCACCAAACATTGTCAGATCTAGGATTGTCACTGGCTCAGATACGGAGTGGTGGATTGCAGTATTTCTCTAAATTTATGCATGGTTCACATTTGTGAATCAAGGGTTATAAACTACCCTTTACTGAGTTTCCAGTTCAAACTTCTAAATAACAACTTCAGTATATTTTTACTAAAATCAGATGGCACTTTAAATAACTATGGTGCCACATTCCACTTTAAACTGGTGGACTTAAGGACAGCTATTATGGTTTTTTGCCTATTAGATATTTGTTACCCATAAGAAAATATGTTAGAAGATATCTCCAGTTTCTGTTTTAAGATACATTGTAAGAGCCTACATGCCTCGCATTCGGGCTTAGCACAGCACCATGTGTGTTCGCTGGGATCATCGGTTGTCTTTTATAATTATATCCTGACAATATTCTGTGCCTTGCTGATTCATAGGCAAACTGCATAGAAAATGTGTCTACTACTCAAAATGTGTTAAGAAATCTAGGACTTATTATTAATATTGGAAACTGGAAAGGGTGCCCTAGAACCCAGCCAGTATCTAGGTTTCTTGTTGAATCAGTCCAGTTTGCCATTTCACTTAGACACTCCATCCAAAAGGAGATGCAAATAATAGAGTTTGCCTAATTACTAGGTATCTTTGTTGCTACATGCCCAGCTGTAGAGGGCTTTACACCAAGATCATGAAAGGTCACACACAACAGTTAGTAGCCTTAAAGAATAACAATGAAAATAACAAGGCCAGAACTGGTTTATAATTCAAATTTATAATAACATATCGCCTGTATTCCTCAGAGGGCTGGGCAGAGGTGTTCTTATTAAAAAATCCAAATTCAATTATTATCAAATACAATAGAACTAGATTAAAATTCAAAATAAATTATTTGCAAATACAATAGAACTAGAATCAAATCCAAAATCATTTATTTGCAAAGGTTGTCTCACATTTCAACGAACCACAATATAATTAAACAATTTGACTTTTTTCTTGAAATATTCTCTGTTGCTTCTCAAACTGACTGGGCCTGGTATGTTATGATAAAAAGTTCCATATAAATTACCTTGAACTTTTAACAGCAGGTAAGGATCAAAACAATTGCAAGCAAACTCAGATACTATGATGTATTACCTAGAACAGATATCACAACAGTCATAGCCTATATCAATAAGATGGGTGGTACTTGCTATACTCACCTAAAGCTTAGCTAGACAGTTATGGCAATGGTGCAAGGAAAGACAAATATGAGCTCTTGCATCTTATATTAGTTCCAAAGAAAACACTATGGTAAATCTAGAATCTAGACATCCTAACATAGAAATTGAATGGAAGACCTGCAGGTCTTTTCTAGTCAATTGTTATTAAACTGGGTCAGCCCCAGTTAAACCTGTTTGCAAAAAGTCCAATACTAAGTGTCAGAATGACATCATGGCTCCCTGATCCAGGTGCATGCTCAGTAGATGCATTCACTATAAAATGGGACATCCACACCCATTGCGCAGGAGTCTCTGACACTGATTGGCCGCAATATTATCAGGGACGATTCCCTGAGAAGAGGAAAACCAATCCCTTAACTTTCTTGTCTAGCAAAGCAAGAAAGCTATATGAATCTGTTAGATCAGTGGATTCACTTCTGACAGAGTCAAGATATTGGCAGGCTCATTCACCGTGGTGATATTATTATTAGATTTTTATTTATTTATTTATTAACCACTAAGTTTAATCAAGGATTGTCTTATGGCTCACTCCCTAATGGTATTGAATGAGTTATAATTATATAACTGAAACTGGAGAAATTACCGACTATTACTATTAGCTGACACAGATGAGTAGAGTATCAAGGTTTCTTAGGGTAGGTAATTATATTTGAAATAAGAGCAAATAACCCCAAACATGATATAATTTTGGGACTCCAGTAACATACGGGTTTATCTAATATCTTTCATAATTAAACCTTTGGTTTAGAATATTACAAACCAAAAAAATTGTAACCATAATAGCTCTTGTAATTGTACATTGAATTCAACCTTATCACTCATTAATATAGATAACATTTCTTATAATAAGGATAATTATGATCTTATAGATACCAGAAATATTTGAAACTTCTGCACCTGGAAGATCTCAACCGAACTTGATATTTTTTAATTTTTTTAAGAGAATTTATCTATCTGGCCTGCGACAACCCTTTTTGTTCTATCCAGATTTTACTAAGAGTATAAGACAAGATTTTAAATCATTAATTATATCCATAAGAAAATCTTTTCATGCCGCCTCTAATCTAACCATTAGTGGATGGATAAAACAAAAATTTTGTGCCCAGTAGTAGAATAGATGTTTCTAAATTCACATAGACAGACATACCTCTACCTTAAAGGCCTCTAAGGGCTGTATCGATGTTGAGGTCATAAGAAGAGCTGCTGATTGGATCACAAATTTTTGATTGTGGTCCTAATGCTTTTGCCCAGGCTGTGTGCTCTATAGAGAGTGGCTGCTCATAAAAAATTATTACATTTTTATGTCAATGTTAATTGTCTGTTTATATATAATTGATGTTTGTAAGTATAGGATTATTAATGACATGGTTGATTCAAGACTGAATAAGAATTCCAGGACTCATAGTACCTAATTAGAGAATTTTAAAGTTAGGTAACTAAGTATGTCTTTAACTTAATGGAAGACTGATTTTTAAATAGAAATACATTTATAATGAGACTTGGAATAACATGGTAAGTTATAATGTTCAGTTGGTAAATAATGCTGAACTGGTTACCAACACAACTTTATTCTTTGAACATCTACATAGTGTACAATGAGGACGAGATTATGAAGCATAATTATACAGATCGGACTAACTTACCTAGTGACGTCCGATCCTTAATTATGTGAAGTAATCTCGTCCTCATTGTATCCCAACCCCTCCCAGATAATCAACCTACATATATACCTATGTGTATTGGATTGCCTTATCTAAACCCCTTCTAAAAGTTGTGTTGTGCTGTATGGACTATACGATGCCCGCACCGGTCATCGTGAAGTCCCGTTCATATGCTTTGAAAGAATGATTTGACAGACGTCATGCGGGCCCGCCAGCGAGTGGACCACAGATAACATTTTTTGTTTTAGGATGAAGTATTTCATCTTTAAATAATGTGATAGCGTAGTAGTGCAACGAGTGCAAACTACATAGTGTACAATGAGGACGAGATTACTTCACATAATTAAGGATCGGACGTCACTAGGTAAGTTAGTCCGATCTGTATAATTATATTTTTGAAATATTGTTAGCAAACATTGTTATTGGTATTTTACCAATCAAGTTAAAATGGGCATCTTATTGACTAATTAGTGACATGAGGTTTCGGAAAAAATGCATCATAGATTTGTTAAGTGGGGCTACAGACTCGTTAATTAAGTATATTTTAGCTAAGATTTGGTCGAAATGGGGATAACGACTGAAGAATTCCTTTGATACCAGAAAATTCACTGCAGTTTCTCATTAGCGACCTGGACCACATTTCTGGACCTTCTGTTATTAATATTCCCTCGATTCCTTTTTAACTTCAAATAAATCTTTTATTGTAAGGTAGGTACTCAAACAAAGATATACCTACCTAATTAAACACAGTTACACTAGTTAACAATAGTTACATAAAATCAAGTATCTTAAAAGAACAGTAATTTTTAATTGCAATAATCCCACTTGCAAATTATAGTTATATTGTAATAGGAAAGGTTTACTTATGCTAAATGAATTAACTATGTTGTTTTCTCAACTATGGCGCTTTGGAAATCTAGCGTGTATAAACTTGTTTGCGCGGCAAAACTATAGAACGGAGAATCGAATTATCCGGCAGTAAATTCGGTTCTGTAAGATATTAACCGAATATTATTCGGTATTCGGTGAAACCACTATTCGGCGCATCTCTATAAATTTTCTACCTATGTACATCAACATCCTTCAACATAATTATTATAATTATGGTGTGTCTTTCGGTCACTGTAAGATTTAAATAAAATTCACCATGTAAAGGCAGCCCAACACCACTCAACTAGCAGGAGCAACTTGTGGACAGTTCTTGTGCCGAAGTTTTCCAATACCGATCGGCGGCTCCCCAAGTGTTTTACTTTTTTCAATTTTCTCACGACACTGGATCATATTATTGTGTTTTATTGGTAATTCCGTTAGAAGCAAAGCTTTCAACAGATTTTACAGTCTGTACTACAATAAAAAAGTGGCCAAGTGCGAGTCGAACTTGCACACGAAGGGTTCTGTAATTCGTGTAATTCAGCATTCATCTAAATAAAACTATGTATTATTATTTAAAAATATAAAACAGTTAAGTATCGACACAACCGTTCTTGGGTCAACATCATTCTGCAAAAAAAAAACCACTACCTACCTATTCAAAAATCAAAAAGAAATCAAGCAACCCACGGATACACAAGTAAAAGAATATAAAGCTTCCCCATGTACGTAGGCGAACATTGCAAGCCTATAAAACACAATTTATTAGGTACTGTCAAAATATATCACTCGTTAATTGAGTAAAAATAGAAGAAAAAGTTCCTATTAAGAAAACGTTCGGAACCAAATCATATTGCCAATTCTTGAGTGTCATTCGAAAATGCCACTTCTATTGTATGAGCCGTAATATTCTTCAGATTTGACTAATTTTCTCGGCAACTTGAGCCCTAAGTTGGAGAGATAAGGTTTGAAATTCTTTGGTTATATGTACAAGGGTTAAACTCGTCTGTTAGAAGCTCGGCCTTCGAATAAGAGGTGCTTTTGAGTGCGGAGTCAGCGCCACTGAGAATCTTATGTCAGTACATTAACTTCATTCTAATGTATTTGTGATGGTCCTGAAATAAGAAGAACCGTGCTTGAACCGGTGACTTTTTTTAAATGCCATATTGGATTTACGTGGTTAATTAAAACGCTACCAAAAGAAATTGTCCCCATTTACCTAGGCTTAATGGTTTGATAACGTTAAAACGTTAACGTTTTAGTAATTTTTTGGGCTTACTGGATTGTTATCGTTAACGTATTAGTTATTTTTTATTGTATTTTTTATATGGGTCATGTGGTCTGCAATAAAGATTTTTATTATCAAAAGAATTCGTTCGATCTGATCTTTCTTAGGCCTACCATGTTGTCAGTGAAATTATTAATGGTTTGAATACATAACCCGACTTCATAATCTAAGTAATTTTTTAACCTTCTTATTAATTAACGTGGAGTAAAATTACGACCAATATTAACTTCTGATTGTAATGGTAAATGTTTACAGAATTACATTACAATAATTTCCCAATAAAACCTGTGAACTCATTTCTGAGCACTTTTCTACCTACCTTCATGTTTTTCTTCAGAGTGCCCGCAAACAATTGTGATACCTAAAATTCGTTACCCACTGGTGGCAGGTGTAAACAACCTTCTTATAGGAGGGTAAAAGTTTACAGAATTACATCACATTGACTTTCTGTAAATCACCTTACTACGTCTTTCAGGCACAAAGCCTAGTCAAGAAATTGCGCTGAGAACAAGGCTAGCAAATCCGGAGCTGTGTTCCCCTTCTTAATACTACCGACTGAAATTAACTGAGCCAATTTAATTAGTAACTCGCGCTGTTTGTAAGCATAATACGCGTTGGTTTCACGGATGATCCGATTTCCTGTGGTGGTGAAGCTTATCTTAGCGATGCCGAGGAGTCCAGGCATAGTAGGAAAGTTCGTCTAATAATTGCTTGTATCAACATTACAGTTTCATGTATTTAGAAAAAGCGTCTGAGAAGCTTCTTGCTTCACCATACTTCTCTGTGGTCATTGATACTACATAAGTAGGTACATACAACAAGTTTGTATCAGATCTCTTTAGCCAAGGACATTTTCTTGACAGCGATGTCAGTCCCTTCTTTACTGCAACGTCAGTCCCTTCTTCGCTGCGACCTGTTTGTGTTAGTCATAATCATTTTACCCGACTACGGCGAAACCAAAATGGAAAGCTTTTATTTTTAAAGCACTTAATCTGTAAGATCTATGCCTTAATTAAAGCCTATTCAGATATAAGCGATATCGCTGTCGCGCTCGGTACCGATGCTGGTCCAAAGTGACTAACCAGAAGGCAGACCAGTATCGCTACCGAGTGTGACAGTGATATCGCTTATAACTGATAAGGCCTTTACATAACTTAGTAATGACTCGACTCCGAAATTAAGAAAACAAAAAAATCGATACCTTTTTAGTTCACATTTTTGTCGTAGTTGGATTTTAACTTTCTTTTTTTGCAAATTAGCTTTACTTTCAGACGACTCTTGCTTGAACAATACTACTAATGGTGGGCGTACGGTTTGCAAAGAAAAGCTTTATAAAAATCTATCGTCATACAATAAAATTCTAAATCCTGCAATTTCTGGGCTTTATTTGCACCATTATATCCCCAAAGATATAACATGGTTCCCCTCATTTATTAATAATGGATTGTACAACAACAGATTAATCGGTGAACCCCAAACTAGGGGTCCCCAAACCCTGTAAATTAGGGGTCGGAATGTAAGTATTTGTTGTTTGTTGACAGTTCAGAAAACAAATGCACACACCCACAGCTTTTATTAAAAAAGGTTGCAGGAAATAATAAAAACAAAATGTAACCAGTCAAGCTTTCAATGGTTTTATTGTAAAACCATTGAACGCTTGACTGGAAAGAAGTTAAATAGTCCGCTACAGTATATATCTATACTAGGTAGGTAGGTAGGTACCTATCAGTTCTACTGAAAAGGAAAAACTCAAAGTTGAAGATATAATTATGAACTAATTTCCCAAGAAAACCTGTGAATTCATTTCTTAGCACTTTTCACTCACTTTTTAATGTTTTTCCAAACATTTGTGATACCTATAAATTCGTTACTTACCCACTGGTGGCAGGTGTAAACAACCTTCATGACAAATAAAAGAGTTGGCATATAATAAACGTAAAAGTTTATCGGTTTGTTTGATTTTTGTGTTTACTTCGTGTTTTCCATGAGTATTTTGCAGGTTTACGAGCTTGTCACGCTTCTTTATTGTTATTTTATGTGCTGTTATTTGAATCACTGCTGTTTTTGATTCATCATAAAAACATAATTTAACGTTAGGTATAAATGATATTAGCTAGCTGACCCGACAGATGTTGTCCTGCCCAAAATCGCATCGAAAAAAGGGACGTCAGTTTCCTCGAATTAGCAATTTTTCTTTCCATAAAAACCTAATTCGGACTATGATGATCATTTTAAAACAAAAAATTGCCAATTCGGTCAAGCCGTTCTCAAGTAGTAGTGTTCTTGAGAACGGCTTGACCGAATTGGCAATTTTCATTTCATTTCATTTTTTTATAATAATTTAGTCATATCAAAATGTAAAATGTGTACTTACTATAGCCTGCTCACTTCGTCACCATTAAACTTAAATAAAAAGAGTTCGGGCAGTTTCTAGCTGTTTGCTTTTTTATTGACCGTTCAAATAGGTTTTTATGTTCTTTTATCACCATGAAAAGCACAGACAACAAAGCCGTCCTCTTCTCTACACTTTTCATCGCATCTTCAGCCATCTTGTCATTGATTTTCTGAGCCTATTGTATATTACGAGCTAAGAGCAACACGGATATGCTCTTACGACTAGTCCCAAGGAATTGAGATTTCTGTTATGAAATAGCATTAATATTTATAATGGAATTTACGGGAATTCGATTTCTATTAGCTAATAATAGGTAATTAGGTTTTGAAGACGATCATATTTTGGCTTTGTTTTCCTTGTCATTTTGCTTAAGCTTTAAGTAGATTGAAAGATAAGTTTTCGTATTATAGATTTTCAAATACACCCTATCTATTGTACACTGTTTTCGTTATTTACCCAAAGGAAAATATAAGGGGTTGTAGAGAAACACGGCATCACAGTCATACTAGGTCATACGTATTTGATTAACCACATTGCCTGTTATATGATGTTGAGGTAAATAAATATTTATGATTATGATTATACCCTAACCACCAAACTTCTCACTAACTTCAAGTTATTTTGCTCATAAGTCACTGTAACGAGCTTGCATGGGTTTAACATTAATTGTTATTCTAAATTACTTGGTGTCCATATCTTCTCTAGACCCGTTAGTTTAGAACTAGATTTATATCGCTACATACCTAACGATCCTCAGAATAGTAATAACACAAAGTATGCTTCTCTGATTCTGATCCCACGATCTCAAAAATAAATGTTACTACTCCGTATCAGATTTTCTAGCTGATAAATTTTAGCTGTGTATTAATGTTGTTTGATTGTGTATTATTGAATGTTTTTTAGTTTAGTTGAAAGTTTGTATTGTTTTGATGTGTCGCTGCATCGGTTGCTCGCCCCGCGCCCTCGCTTCCTCGCGCCACCGATACGATGACGCGAGTACTTTCGCCTCAGGGTCCCAGGGCTGGGATCCGGCCAGTGCACAAGCCGCCTCGTAGGAGATCGTGCGATACCCCCTGATGACTCTGACGGCCATCGCTCTCTGCGGTTTGCGCAGGACTGCGATGCTACCGGCCGTCAGGTCAGCCGCCCAGATCGGAGCCCCGTAAAGGGCCATCGACCGCACGATCCCCACGTAGAGCCGCCTACAAGCGGCGCTCGGGCCCCCCAGATTGGGAAGCAGCGTTGACAGCGCCCCAGCACCGCCCAGCAACTTGGGCGCCAGCCGCCGGAAGTGGGGCTCGAAGTTCCACCGGCTGTCGAGCACCAATCCTAGGTACTTCATGGTAGACTCGACAGCGATCCGAGCCCCCCCGATCACGATGTGTGAACCGGGTGGCGGCGCCGGCCGGGGGCCATGAAACACCATGGCCTCCGACTTGCTGAGGGCCACCTCCAGGCCCAGGCGACGTATGCGGCCCACAACCTGTGAGACCGCAGCCGTTGCCAGCAACGCTGCATCATCATCTCTCATCACTCTTTTAGTCACATGTGTTTCCTCTTATACCTACTATACCATAAATACCACGAGAACAGCATTATCCTAAATATAAATTCTGCCTAGCCTTTTCCCAATCATGTTGGGGTCGGCTTCCAGTCTAACCGGATGCAGCTGAATACCAGTATTTTACATGGAGCGACTGCCTATCTGACCTCCACAACCCAGTAACTGGGTAATACGATACTCCTTGGTAAGACTGGTTGTCAGATTTTCGGGCTTCTGACGACTCGTAACGACTGTCAAAGATCCACGAATGACAGCCGGGACCAACGGCTTAACGTGCTTTCCGAAGCACGGAGGAGTCTTGGTCATTCATCCACGGACCGACCCCGGCAAGCGCAGCTTAACCTGATGGATCGACCCGTGCGGCTGGTATTACTTAGCCACGAACTCCTCACCTCACCTCATTATCCTAAATGCAAAAATGAATTTTTGCTACTCAATTACATTATCTACAATAATATGGTGAAGCTACGGTTTCCAAGAAGAGTGGTGGCCGCCAACTGTTATTAAATGGCATTCCAAATATGAAGTACGGTACTTGATACCTAAATTGACACTGAACTTTCCCTTTTACCTTAGCGATTGGTAACCGATTGAACGCGTCCAATAAAACTTGTAATATGGAATTATAGCCATCGTAAACGGTTGTAATATCAATTTGGTGGTATTTTCGTTACGTTTGATCGTTATTAAAATGTCTGTGATCGTACCTTTTATATACGATAATATCTTAGGTTATTATGCAAGCAAGTGTAGGTATTGGAGTTATGTAAAAAAACTTGAACTTCAGCTATGTTAACAGCTTTTTTTTCTGAAGGCGGAGACTTGCAGTCTCAGGACTGACTGACAGTAGTTAATGCAGCGCGCCAAGCCGTTCGATGCGAGCCGGATCCCTCACTCAACTGTCGGCTGTTTCGTGAATTCCTTTGAAACGGAAATATGAGAAAATTTAATCTGCTCGAAGCGAGCTTATTGGCCACGTATTTTTTCTTGTGTATCGCCGTTTTGCAACCAAGCTCGCCTCGAATTACAAACAAACGTTTCAAGTCAGTTTTTAGAATGAAATAATAATATGTTGAAAGCCTAGCTTTCTTTTAAAATACCAGAGTATTCAAGTATAAACGTGCATCTACACCATTCTAGGAATTCACAAGAGGTGAAACCGATCAGATTAAATTCTTTGTTAGATCAAATCGAATTCAACTTTACATTAGATTAGTGTTATTGGAAAAGTTTATACGCGAAAACTGGCCTTAGCTCTCACAACTTACCTATCGGTTATAATGACCGTTTAAATAAAATGAGCAACGAAATTGAAAAAGATAATGATGGTATACACCTTAAAATGGAGAAAACCTTGGTTAACTTACTTTTATTCCCTTAAAACAGCTACATAAGATGAAATTATCATGGCATCATTAAATTAGAGTGAACGTGGGGAAAACGATCACCCGCTGGCTGTCACTGTCATTCGCAGTCCAACACTACCCTTTTTAATCGGTGACGTCATCGGGTGGTTTGAAAGTTATAAAGATGGGGATGGTATTCTAATTAGAAAAGTTTAATTACTTCACTTATTGTCATGTACTAAGTAAAAAAAAGTAATATTCATAATGTATTGTGATTCCAACAATAGGCAAAGATCATGAGCCCTCGTCGATAAATGTCCGCAGAACTCCGTGGAATATCCGTAGAAGGTTCCAGAAATCTTCGGGAAAAAAAGGAAGCTGTTTTGTTATAGGTACATCACTTTAAAAGTAAATAATTATGTATCTTGTAACAACACATTTTTAACGGGAAATGCAGTGCTTTTTTATTTAATAAGCTATCGCTTGTCGTACAAAATAATGGGCCTTAGTAAATTGACTCAAAGAATATTACGCTACTCAATGTTCTTACCTTAAAAACTTCCTTTGATGTTCACGTGTACACGAAACATGTAAGAAATTGAATTAACAAGTACATTTTCCTGTTACGTTTTATTATACAAACAGCCTTAACAAAGCTTCCTGAACAAAATTCAAACTAGACATGTTTACAATATTACTTTTCATTAAACGAAAACCGTTCCTGATACAGGTGATTTCTGATATATACTTCAGGAAATCCAATTATTAGCCAAAGAAAGCACGAACTCGATTGAAAACGAAAACTTTGTTTTTTAGTTTGTAAATATTTAAATTTATTACGTTTATCCTACCTATATTAACGTAACTGAAAAAACCAAGTACCAACTTAAGTCATTTATTAATTTTAAGGTTTAAATCATTTATTCTCATAAAGACAAAAAAGCCACTTACATGAGAACATACAAGAAACATTCGGTAAACTTATTTTAGGTAACCGTTACAAGAGTATGTGTTAAATAAAATTACTCTAATATTATTATATTAATTGTTGTAACTATTCTATACTCATTCAGCAGTTTAGTCTCAACCATTGTGATACACCGGAAGACGTTAGTCAAGGCAGTTTTGCATTACGTGTTTCAATAGCCGAGATTTAAAACTGCCGAGTGAGCCAACACTTTTTATAAATGTGGGTAAATTATTAAATAGTTGTGCCCCTTCATATGTTATATTCCTTCTAGCGTAATTAGTGCGTATTCTTGGCAAAACAAGTAGACTTGGTCGACGAAGACTGCGTTTAGTAATTTGTGATTTTTTAGTGAATGATACGTTAGTGTGAATGGTTTTGTCTATAATTTTTCTAATCAGAACGCAAGTATTGTATGTGTAGAGTTGTTTAATATTCATCAATTTTGTTTCGTCAAAAATTTTAGAAGTTGGTTTTTTTTTTTATGAGGATAGAAAAGTGGAGTGCGGCATGTTTTACCGTAATGTCCGAACAACGTTTACAACAACATTTTAAGTCAGTAGGTACTGATATTATAGTTACAACGAAACTAAATTCAAAACAAAACAACGTTATGTTAATCACATTAACCACGCCAAGGGAATGACGGAGGCCCAATATCCATTACGGCTCTTAGCGAAGTTTTAACAACCAATTTGCTAAACCCATGTCAAGTTCGCGAAATTACCAATTAAACTGTTTATCGCAACGAGAATTTTAATAGTCCAAAGTTGTGGAAAAATGTTAAATCGGAGCTGTGAAGAAGTTCTTTGATAGGTCGAAAAATGGAACATTTTAAAGACTTTTACCGAAAAAATTGTAATGTACAATTTTTCGATCAAAATTTCGGCTTGACAATTTTTTTGTTAAACCAGCCTGTAAACTATTGTTAGTCAATAAGTATGAAGCAAAATTAGTAGGTTAGAAAACCTCCACACATTTGAGAGTAAAACGTTACGAATTTTTCAACGGATATTTTGTGAGTTTTTAAAATTAATCATTTATGTAATGCAAGTTAATCCTGTGTTCCCCAATTAGGGAACCCAGTTCTTAACTTGCATACCCACTCCTTAGCAGATTTTTTTTTTCATAATTTTCCTACCCTTCTACAAACTGGAAAACCATGTTTCATAAATATTTAATCAACTCTTTAAGTGAAAATTGGCTTGCTAAACGGTTCTACTGCGGAATTAAGAATTGATCGACTAAATTAGTTTGAGGTTTATCATAGTGTTATATGGTTCCGTAGGTGCTAAGTTCTCAATTAGGAATGATTTGTCAACCATTAACAGATGCAAGCACCATTTTATAGCGCCACGTGGAGCAATAAAGTTGGTTTTAAAATCTCAATAATTGATGGAAAGTAAGCCAGGTGGCTCTCTCAAGCTCAATTTATAGAGGAGAGAGTGACATCCCGTGTCTCGTCGTATATGTACAGGATTCTAGCTCTAGTTATTTAAAAATTCGTGTTGAAAACCATAATGTGAATGTAGTAGAGATACATTGTTGACATTATTCCTGCTTCTTCTGAACTTCCTGCCATTTACAATCCACAGCTAAAAACTGATATAAAAAAAAAAAAAAATGGGTAACGTAGATTGGGGCTTTACTTTGTTGCTTTTCACAGGCGTGTATCTTGTTTAATATCTACCTAGCCTTTTCACAATAAAGTTGGATATCAGTATTTTACACGGAGCGACTTAATATTTGACTTCCATAACCCAGTTATTGGTAAGACTGGTTGTCAGACTTTCGGGCTTCTTACTACCCGTAACGACTATCAAAAATCGAAAAATGACAGGTGGGATCAGCGGCATAACGTGCTTTTCTGGGCACGGTGGTTCATTGGACCTTTAAAGCCCATCGCTATTCGCTACAATAAGAGTTACTTAAATCAAAGAGGCTTGTTTTACTAATGGATTTCAGGCTAACGTTCTGAATGTCAAACCATTAATATATATTCACATTAATGTTTCATTTAAGGTACGTTAAGTTCTTTATAATGAATTTATGATGAGTCATAGATAAAACATTTTTAAGCTAAAATTCTTTGTCGACGTTTTGCTATATCTCTGCGTGGTGGTAAAAGCAAAGAGTGTCTACATTTTAATGGATGAATACATTACTGCTTTCGTTAATATATTCTCATGTATGGGAAATAGGTAATGAACTTTTTATAAGTATTTTCTTTTACAATGTTAAACCAAGTTAAGTATGAACCAATCATAACTATCTAGCTCTAATAGTGTTTAACGATTAAGGGCGAATTTCACCAATGAAACTGAACGCGATCAGTCGTTTATGTGCTGATCCCGTTCAGTGTGATCGGTGAAATTCGCCCTAAGTGCGAATTTCACCAATAAAAATTGAACGCGATCAGCACATAAACCAAGTTTAAGAGCTGTCAGTGTCATTATTTTCTTTGGAATATTGACACTGACAGCTCTTGAACGCGGTTTACATGTGCTGTTCGGTTTCATTGGTGAAATTCGCGCTTGAGGGTGTAAAGTTCACTAATTTTTACGACGGATCCCAGAAAAAGGGGCTTATTTCTGAACATATTAAACAGTGTTATTTACGGGGGAAATAAAAATGAAATTGAACACAATAACTGATTCAATAATTGGACAATTTCTTGGAGAAATGAAACCTTTGAAAAATTAAAGAGCAGTTGTGCTTTAACCCTTTGAACGTTCACACAATAAAAGGAATAATGCTTCTGCAAAAAGTAATTACATACACCAAACAGTTGGAGGACCCAAAAAATCCTTTGTTGGGGCCAACTTTGAAAGGATTGTATTTATTTGGCCTCTGGCAAACTGGGGGTAAATTTAGGACCGGTGTTTTCAATTTAATACATTTCTTTTCATTACTTTTTGTTATAAGCCAATTCGTTGACCTTTATTTTGTTAGACATGATATTAACAAAGTCTTAAACAACATGTCACTGACTGTTCTCGGCGTTATTTGCGTCGCAAAATCTTCCTCTTACGTTATTTGGCAAGGCCAGTGGAGGAAGCTTGTTCAATATATTTCTGAAGTAGAAATAATACAAATTAGAAGTGAGAACCCGGTAATAAGAAAGCACATGGAGAACTACATTAAGTATACAAGGATAATAACATACATGTTTTGGGTAATGGTATTCATAACTAATCTCCTTTTAATAGTAACGCCCTTACTGAAATACGTAACATCGCATTCTTACCGGGAGGAGATTAGAATTGGTGATGAACCATTACCCCAAATTCTGTGTTCTTGGTTTCCGTTTGATAACACCAAAATGCCTGGTTATTTAGGAAGTATTTTCGTTCATGTAATTATGGGCACCCAAGGTTCTGGAGTATTAGCCGTTTACGATATGAACGCTGTTGCTATCATGTCTTATCTAAAAGGACAGATGATAATTCTAAGAGAGAAATGTAACAGCCTATTCGACGAAGTAACTTCGGCTGAAGATGTTTTAGATAGGATCAAAGAGTGTCATAGACATCATGATGTCTTAATTAAGTAAGTACTTCATAGTTTTAATGGTTACTTTAGTACTTTAGGCGTTGATAAGGTATCATTAAAGCTAATTTGTGACTTAAGTTTCACTTTTAATGTCACAAATCTAGAATCTTGATGAGATGATCTAGCTAGAATCTAGATCATCTCATCAAGATTCTAGATTTGTAAACAAGGTGAAGCCCTGCATAGATGTTGAGAGTACCTACCTCGACATACCTACCTCAATACGAGGATAAATCTTATACGAATCAGAGGAATATTTCCCCTTGAAAAGACAAAGCCCAATAAATAACATAGACCAATAAATTGATTTTTGATCTTTATTATGGACATCATTGACATACGGTTACGAAGACATTGTCAGGAAACTTGGATTTAAAATAAACTTTCCATTGAAGCAAGTAAGCAAGCGTGATGATCAATGTTCAATATTAAGTTGTTGTCTTCTCTTTATGAGAAGAGGCCCTACAGAAGGTATGTTAATATAAAGCCAATGTTATTTACAGACACTGCTCAATCTTCAACTCACTGTTATCGCCAACCATGTTTATTTATGTGCTGATGTGCTCCATAACAATTTGCGGCAGCGTTGTGCAATTTAGTTCGGTATGTTGTTTTATTATTTTTGTTTGTACATAATTATGTATTACGAGGCCATAATACCTCAAATTAATTCGCGACGTATCAATAGACAAGGAACATTATATACGTATTTTCTTAAAAGATACAATGACACTTTTTGGGGCTTATTTACTTCCTGGCGTATTGTCATTGGTTGTCGATTAATGTCTTATTGAAAAGAAATACCACAAGAGGTACAAAAACACTTAAAATAATGCCTTCATTTTCAGAAAGATGCCATTGCTTCACAAAAACTGTGGGTCTTTCAGTACACGTCTGGATTAGTTTCACAGCTATTTTTGTACTGTTGGCATAGCAACGAAGTAACTGCTCAGGTAACTAACTTATTTATCTCTAAAACCCGAAGACACTTTACAATTTGGCGCCATGTAAGATAGGTACTTTGAGTAAAAGAAGGAATTAAATAATATAGAAAATCATCAATAGCAGTAATTCCAGCTGTTAGAATTGTGGCGGCATCTACAAAGCCACATGCGAACTACGCATTAAAAAATACGCAATAACGTTACAAATCCTGCATCACGCAATTAGAGTTTACCGTGCGATAAACATTATACACATACGTATATGACTATCCGACATCAATCGTTGGGCCCGCCAGACACAACACCTGTCTGGTCGGGGGATCCTCCCTTTTCAATAGAGGATGAGTGAACTTCACAGCCTGTTCCTCATGCCTCTAAAGAATCTTCAGATTAGATTAGATTAGGAACCGATTTGATATGCTAACTTACATTTAAGTTAATTTGTATCTAATTAATTTATCGTATTTATTCCATTAGGTAATCCTGTAATGGTAGATGTATATAATTATTATTTTTACTTTATTTTTTCCCTGACAGAGTAAGCAATTAGACAGAGGAATCTACAACAGTGACTGGTGGCAGAGTGATGTGCGTGTACGCAAACAACTTCTCTTATTGGCTGGAAAGTTAAATCACCAGTTTGTATTAGATGCTGGACCTTTAAGTACGCTGTCTGTCCCCACTTTTATTGAAGTACGTAACCTATATTTTTTTATATTCATCATTCAGGTCGTGGAATCGAACCTGTGCCTACTTAGGTTCAAACGCACGACCTATAAGGACCAGTTGTTTCAGATAAAAACACTGAAATTGTCTTAGAACACGCTTAGAAATCTGTTATTCAAATGTCTATACTTATTGAAGTTCCTTTACTAAGTCAATTTTCAAAAATTATCAAGGTCAAAACTTATTTCATCACCATCTGCTGCTCTTAAAACGGTGAAATTTTTTCAAACATAGTGAGGAAACCGGCATGTTCTAGAACCAAAAATTCAAAGACAAGCGACATGCGCCAATCCGCACAGATCTTAAACAGAGGAGGCTTGTGTCCCAACAGTAACAATATTATAGCCTGATTATGTTGCGTTCCGGCTGTTGTGGTGATCCACTATGAGGCCGTAACTCGGTACAGATTTTCGATAAGAACAAAGAGAACTCTGAACGTGTAATTGACAATGCATGGTGTCTTATTATAACAGCATGACAGCTATAGTGACCTTATTGGTGATGTTCTTCAGAAAGTTCAGGTACTCGCGAGTGAGTATTTATGACTTCTATAGAAGAACAACAAAAGCCAATATTTTACCGAAAACGCCTGATTAACATAATAACACTGAATTGCACCAGCAGGCTACTTGATTCAGAACCTCATTGTGATCTTATTTGATGATATATTTGTCATAGGATCCGCTTGCGTCTCAAGGTTAGGTTTCCTAAGAAAAGCGGTGAACGGTCGC
This sequence comes from Eupsilia transversa, assembly GCA_914767815.1. Classification (NCBI taxonomy): domain Eukaryota; kingdom Metazoa; phylum Arthropoda; class Insecta; order Lepidoptera; family Noctuidae; genus Eupsilia; species Eupsilia transversa. The sequence goes on along the minus strand of OU611893.1, from coordinate 3,569,772 downwards.
TCAACGGCTGTACAAATACAGAGCGATTTTTGACACGTAATGTAATACTGGTGAACCTGGCAGATTTTTTGACGGCCGTTAGAATATGGCGGAACCACTTTCCTAGAAATCCAAAGATTTAAAGTCTAGCGAAAATGCTTGTCTTTTTGTTAATCAACTTCGTTAATTGCTTTATTGTATTGATAAATCACTTATCTATTCTATTCATTGCAGATCATGAGACGCTCCTACAGCTTCTTTACGCTATTCTCGCAGATTCAAGAGGATTAATTAATAAGGTTTTCACCAAGCAGCACAATATTCCATATTGTTTTCTTAACGCAATTCGATTTATGTACACTAATACTAATGAATGAATACATTTGCTTGTTTACAAGTACGGTGAACCATGCTGTTTTCGGTTTAATTAATAATTAATTTGTGTTTGTTATATTCTAATTTGTTATTCGGAAAATTCGGGTTTGGCATAATATTGTAATAGGTATAAATTGTATTTCAGAGAAAGCGAAATACCTACGGAGTCTGTTAGATGAAAGTTAATAAACCTGTTGTACCTTTTTATGTATAAACATTAAATTTTTGGAAAGGTTATAGTCTTAATTAAATTATTACACTGATTGCTGTGTTTATTTCGAGTCCTTTGAGATTTAATATCAAAGGGATACAAACCCTTTTGCTCAGAATTACGATCTCTTAATGACAAGGGATTTTACAACCAAGGTGTTTCCCAGAGCGCTTACGAGATTATTAATATGAAGCCCCCATTAAAGCTTCAAACATCAGCTTTTGAAAACACTTATATAAAACTTGCCCGCGGCTACGCCCGCGTGTGTGTCGGTAAATATTTCCCAGGAACGTGGTAAATATTCCACAGGAACGTACTACCGTACGTACTACGGATTAAAAGTACCCTATGTGTTAATCCAGGTTATAAACTATCTGTGTGCCAAAGGATAATGGGTAACATAGTATGGAACCCGTACCCAAAAAAAAAATTGACTGTAGCATTATGAACTACGTTTGTGTTTGTTGCCCTCATGGAGTATTTGAATTAAATTGGTGTGTGTGTACTATTACTGGAAACGTGGGCCGGGCGAAAATAATGCCCACAGCCGTGTGGCAATATGGTAAGAATTAACTTTATGGCAATAATACTACTATGGAAGTTGAATTATTTTAATGAAAAGAAAACATTAAATATAATGAAATAATAGTAAAGTTTTTAATATTTTTTATTAATTATTGCACAATTATTATAATTAATTTAATAGGGCAACAATTAACATTATGTTAATAATTCGACTATGGAAGTTGAATTATTCTAGTGAAATTATAATGAGCAGTTCTCTGTCTCTAAACCGTAATGATCCATATTTGGGCTTGGTTCCTATATAAGGTACACGCCTCTTCGGAAATGCTCTGACACGTACGATTTCGCGAGTTTTAATTGGTATGTACCTTAACTAAACAAGATCAGTTTCTCCTCGTTTAGGGTAGGTATATCACGTTCTTCCATTGCTGTGAAACGTACCTACCCATTGGCGGTTAATATTATATTCCACAACATAGTCACCCAATCTATTAGGAACGTTTATTCTTTCTCCTATTATTCAAATAATGTTGTTAGAAAGTGGATTATCTTGCAAAGGATCACGGAACGAGTTCAACAAGGCGACAGCTAATCTTAAATCTGTTCCAAATATTTTAAAATCACGCTTGAAACGCCCGTTAATAACTTCTACCACCCAGCACACTATCGTTAATAAGCGCGATTTGTTCGCTTCCTCTGTACTTAACTGAGCGGCATGCCTAGATTTTGTTGGTGGAATATGGGCTTCATAGCCGTGGCTTTCAAGATTTCCTGCAGCATCGTCTTCGTTTCGTCAAACGTTTAGGTTCGAATATCTTTTTTCTCCAAGAGAGTTCAGACATGCCGTCTTAGGATAAATTAAACTACTCCACGAGGGCAACAAAGACCGACATAGTTCATAATGCTACAACTAACTTTAAGTCTGGGTACGCTCTTACCCATCCTCCTTTCATCCAAATCCGTTCTGCCGTTTTTCATACATCCAGGCAAACAGACCAACGGACAAAAATTCTAATTAGTTCGCTATAGTATTTTTTTTTTCAAAAATATTCAGTGTACAGTTTTAATTCGTTACTTTTTTTATGTACCTATAGATAACAATACTGGGATTAAATAGTTGCGTAAGGAAACAAAAATAAAGAAATTATTTTTCCGACAGCTATTCTATCAAACTTGACGTCTCAAGCCTACAATTACCCTGCCACATTTGCAAAAGCAGTACAATTTTAGAGAGCGAAATAGTCAGTTATCACATCGTAAAATGATTGGCCCATAATTTAATAGTGTGCTCTGTTTTATATGCAAAGTAACAATTTATTTGACATCTGCCCACCCATGCCACGTAATGTTACCCATAGGCGTGTGTGGATGTTTGTTCGTAATGAGTGTTTAATTGAAAATAGTAAAAGGTGAACATAAAAATTTTTTTTAGGTTACTTACTATTTGTAATTGTAATGAAGGTTTAAAATATTCAGAAAATAGCGAATTAACAATGTAAGCGAATAAAGAACTAGGTATATCATAGCCAAAATAACATAAAAATAAGACAATCGTTTTTATCGACGATAACAGACAGCAAAACAAAAAAAAAATCACCCAGTCCAATTAATAAGTAAAAAAATGACCTAAAATATATTTTTCAACACGCGTAAAGTGGGTGTTATATAACCGCTTTTAGATTCATAATGCAGTATATAAAACATGCCTGCTTTTTACTTAATATTACCGCACTTCGAGATCATTTTATGTAAACTCCTTTCGTATAATTCACAATTCCATATCATACTTGCCTCCAGATAACATTGTCAACAAACACGTAAATAAAAAAAACCCTGTCACGATAAATTATTCTACCAAGTTTGCAAAAACGAATTAAGAGCAATAATTTAGCTAAAACTCAATTACCGAGTGGAAGCGGAATTGTAGCTCCTACTGACATACAAACAGCGAGGATTTCACACAAAAGACTTGATTAAAACTCGGTCTAGAATCTGCATTCAAAGTATAGTGGGTTCATTAATTCTGTAGTTTTCGAGATGAAAACTGCTGCAAATTACGTAGGTTGGTCCCTATAGGTCGTTACTCTATCAACTCGTGAAATATGGAGGCCAGTGTGGAACCCAGTTAATATTGAACAGGAAAAAGTTAATCATACATTCAAAACTCATAATTTTGTAAGTCAGAATCGTCTTTTGGCATAGGCAGAACTATCATATCTCAGAAAGGCAAGCAAACAAAAGCAGCATGCATGTAAGCAAGCATGCAGCATGCAAGTGAGTATGCAACATGCAGTAGCCATGGTTTCTGTCATGGCTCCGGCGGGCCCACGCGAGTTTACAGTCGCAGATGATTTTAAGAGGGGGTAATAACCAAAATAGCTTATCTTCAATTTGATTTTTCATGAAATTGTTAAGACTGAGGCATACATATTTTGAAACTTAATGTGGACCAGAAACACAAAATATTAAAATTTTCTCGATAAAAAAACATCACGAAGTTACCTCTCATTTTCACGTATTTTCGATTTGTACATAATATGCTAATAACTAATAGGATACAAATTATATGATTATTTGTATTAATACAAGGCGAAAAAAATTGTGTAGGCATTTTTTATCCCTTTTTTTTGGTTTTATTACGAATACAAGGTTTAGGACATACGACGTTCTTAGTTCGTGGAAGAAGTCATCTTCCGTCGCACATTGCGGGAACTTCAAGCATACGTTTGTTTCACAAATCAGTCGCCGTCGCTCTGTTGAGACGAGAGGACTGCGCTCAAATTTTTGGCCGCGCTGAGATACATACATTATAATTTATTTGCGTAAATAATATTTTCGTAATTTATCACATTCTAAGTAAGAAACTTTGTAATATAAAACATACACAACAACAACACTAAAACCACTTCCGAAACGAATATTAAAAGTGTTAAGAATTTTATTGATAACCTAAATAAATACCGAGGGTAAATAAAAATATAAAATTCAATGTTGATATTTGAAAACTCAAGATGACATGCATATTTTATTTTATTGATTTTTGACTTGTATGGTACAGTCAACAAATTTGAATTATGACCCACCATAGGCTTATTTTCTTACAGACATTCAAATACAATTAGGTCGACATTCGCGTAAACATACGTTTCCCTGGTAACGACCTTGCCATCTGCCATTTAATTACACAGAGAATTATCTGTTGCAGTTTCCATCTTTGTTAAGAGCTTTTACTGTCGAGTAGGGTTTAAAGCTGAATGCACACCCAAAATAAATACGACGCGTGTGCATTTTTGTACTCTAAAATCAATGTGTTTTTAATCTAATGTTTATTATTTATTTTAATATGCGTTCAGCTTAAATGTGCAACAGACGAGATTCCGCCATCTTTGCATACATCTTTACTGAATTATGTTTGCAAAGTGCTTTAAAGTGGAAGTAAATAGCTTAAAAAATATAAAAATTATAATGTTGAACACATTATTATTTAACAATAGTTAATATCGAGTGTAACCACAATTGCTTGCAATAACAGCCAATAGTCTCGAACGCATTGATCCAATAAGGCGACTGCAAATATCACTTCCTCTCATATAATCCCAAATTTCGTTGCAAAATTTGCTCAATTGCTTGCTTTGTCCTCTCGTTTCTGTTATCCCACATTTGGACCATCAGACCCAATAAATTTAGACGGCCAAGGAATTAGCGTAACTTCTGGATGCTGGCTAAAGCAGTTAGAACACAACTTTGGCCGTATGCACTCTACAGAGAATATAATAAAATCTTCGTAATGATGACGCATGTCGGTTTTCTGCTGATTCGTGATTTGACGAACGCCATGATTATATCGTCGTCTATCGTCCAGGGTACCCTTTTCTTCATATCGCCTGATCCAGGTCCTCACTGGGTTTCGAGATATATTAATAACTCTCAAGATTTTTCTCGTAGGTATACAGTAGCCTTGCTCACTGAGAACTATAATCCGAGCTCTTTGTTCTGCCATGATAATATATAAATATAAACGAATTATTTTTTATTCTCATAGAAATTATTATTTGACACCAATTTCTGAGTGACTTTTTGACTCTTTGTCATTTTATAATCGAAAGAGCTCGGAACATGGTTTTGAAAAAAAAAAAAAACATTTGTTCTGAGTTATTGTTAATTCCAAAGAGTTTGGATTCCAAATATGATTATTAATGCTTTATCTAAAATATTATCTATTGCAGTGATGACAAAGGTTCAAATTGCATATAACTCCGACCCGTATTGACATAGCTTGCTTAATATTTAAAACGTCCTAAGTGCGGCAGACACTGTAAAGGAGGGAGGAAATCTTTGTTATTTTGACGCTTTCAATTGATTTATCGTCAAAGTGGGTCATGATTCAAATTTGTAGACTGTACGACTAGCGCCATTGCTAGGCATTTCGGTCAACATAGCCAATTGCCCAATTACACGTTCCTTTGTTTTTTTTTTAATGAATGGGTTCCAGACTTTATTAAAGATCAAACTCAAGTTTAGTAACACAATTTCAACATTCTTCTTAACTCAATCTAAACGTCAGTCCTTCAACATTGGCCCTTTAACCGTGGCTAGAATAACTAATCTAACAATATTGTCTAAAATTAATTGAATACAAGTCGCGCTGGAGGATTAACTTAGTAAAACTAACATTAATAAATAATGAATTCGCTTGCAAGTGTACCAAGGGAATATTACGGAAAATTCACATTTTATTGCTGCCATTCTTGAAACCATTTGCGTGTTAGTATATCAAAATGGTATTTAAATTCCTTAATCGATTGGAAGACCCAAATAATCCATTATTAGGGCCAACTGTTTTGGCCCTTCGTTATGGGGGTTTATGGCAAAAAAATCGTGTCAAACGCTTTTTCTCTAATTTTGTTCATTTCGCTGCATTTATTTTCGTTATATCCCAATACATTGAACTTTGGATTATCAGGAAAAATCTAGAAATGGCAATGAGAAACCTGTCGCTAAGTATGCTGAGCACCGTTTGCGTTATCAAAGCTTGCAATTTAGTGTTCTGGCAAAATTCTTGGAAACAAATTATTGATTATGTATCCGAAACAGAAAAGTCGCAACTGTCAAATAAAGACAAGACAGTCAACAATATCATTTTCGAATATATAAAATATGCTAGAAGAGTCACATACTTCTACTGGTGTTTAGTAACGGCCACAGTTTTTACTGTTATCCTGGCACCTCTCCTCATTTACTGGTCATCTCCCACCTTACGAGAGAGTGTAACGAACGGAACCGCACCATACCCAGAGATAATGAGCTCTTGGATTCCTTTTGACAGAACCAGAGGCTTCGGTTTCTGGCTAGCTACTTTTAACCAGGTGTTTGCTTGTTTCTACGGAGGCACAGTCGTGGCGAATTTTGACTCTACTGCTGTAGTAATAATGACGTTTTTTGCTGGTCAACTGAAAGTACTATCTGTGAATTGCGGAAATCTGTTTGGCGATGGTAATGATCTAGTTAATTATGATGAAGCCGTGAAGAGGATTAAGGAGTGTCATTTGCATCATTTGTACTTGGTGAAGTAAGTTCTGTTTTACTTTTTACTTCAATGGTTAAGTGTTAGATAGATAGAAGATAATTAACACATTTAAAATCATTAATATGCATTATTACATCATCAATTATTATTATTGTGCATACCGTACCTACCTAAATATTTTTTGTATACATTTCAGATTTTCATCAGATTTTAACTCTTTGCTGTCTCCCGTCATGTTCTTGTATGTCATCATCTGCTCTCTTATGATTTGTGCCAGTGCTGTACAGTTAACTACGGTTAGAACTTTTGAATATTTCAGTATTATATCTATCTTGTAATTTATTTTAGTAACTATATATCTGTATATACTTAGCGTACCAAGCAGGTTAATCCGCTACTTGTGGATTGCTAAAATGCCTATCTTCTTTGGGTGTCTACAGTTTTAAAGTAAAACTGTCGAACAGTTAAAAATATACCTTACAGATTTTTAGTTTTGTTTTAGCGGTAAGAGGATGTAGGGATCGTAGCAGGTGGTCTTCTGTAGTTTCTGACTACCCCTATGGGAAGAAGGCGTGTGTTTGTGTATGTTTATTATTCATGTGTATAATCGGTTATTCACACAGTCAATCATATTAATACTCAGATTGGCTTAGTGGAAAATTTGATATATTAACATCGTGGAAGGCAGAAACTAAACGGAATTGTGCAAACACTTTTAATAACGCTGAGTGATGACTCGCATCAAACAAAATGTCGACCGTACGGCAGACAAAATGAAGTTTCAAACAGGGGGACGAGGTGGACGTTTTAAAAAATTGACAATTCTCCTGCGTTTTGTGGACTTTTTATATTCTTGTGTATAGGGAAATTGAATCGCTTGAATTATTCCGACGACATTGTTAAGTTTTTTTTGTCACGGCTGCTGCGATTTGGGAATTTGAATAATGAATTGTATGTTGTTTCAATGTTTTCATTATTTATTTAAAGTTTTCCGTCGTCATCGTTTTGCAAAATCTAAAAATAAAAAAGTGAATTTGAGGCGCGGTACGACGGCGACATGGCTCGACCCGATGACCACTCGCTTCTACGGGACTCCACCGCGACGGACGATACTCGTCTCTTAGTGTGAGGCCAGACTGCAAACGCGGGCGCGGGGCGGGCGCGGCGCGATATGCTCATACATAAGAACTGCATTTGAGCGTCCATAGTGGGCACGCGGACGCGGGGAGCGGTGCGGGCTACTTGGCGCGGGAAGCGCGCGGGCAACTCGCTCCATAGCTCGTTCATACAAGTGGCTGCAGTGAGTGCGCGGGCGGCAAGCGATACATCGTCAATACAAAATCAAAAAAGCCGCGGTCGACTGCGGACAGGCACAATCGCGCGCGTTCCCGCACCCGCACCGCGCTGCCAGTGTGGTCAAGCACTTAAACTCAATAATTAGTTGGTTCTTCGGGGTGGGTTTCTCTTATTTTTGTAAATGAGAACGCGTAATGAACCATTGTGCCTATTGAATGTGGTATAATAATCTTATTCTAGGTGTATCACATATAATTAATGTAAATAGAATATTGTAAAACATTTTAAAAGAGTAAAGTAACGGTGTTTCTTGCCCATTTTTCTACATCTTTTCGACGGGGCAACTAGAATCAATTAAATTTTTTGTAAATTTTGACGTTAAAGTGCCTTATATATGGGCCTTATTCAACTCAGCCTATCACAGTCCACTGCTGGACATAGGCCTTTCCCAGGCTGCGTCAAAATACCCTGTCCTCCGCCTTCTGTATCCAGTCTGTCCACCCCAACTTTTTAAGATCGTCGGTTCATCTAGCTGGAGAGCACACTATGTTTGCCGATACGCGGTCTCCACTCTAGGACTCGTCTGCTCCGTTTGGGCGCATAAGGTCGCGAAAAGCGCGAAAGGACAAATGGGTTGCAAATTGTCAAAAGAGCATAGAGTCAAAAGCTCAGAATGTCAAAAGAGCACATTGCCAAAAATTCTCCTTCAACGCGTTAACTGTACTGACTCATAATCGCAGACGGAAAAGAAATAAAATAAAAAAACGAAAAAATGTGTATTTGAAAAACATCATCATTTTAAATTTTTTAAAATAATTTAAAAGAAAACAAAAAAAAAAACAAACAATTAAAATAAAAGAACACTGTAATCATCCACTATTGTCAGTTTTGTAATGCATTTTAATCAGAGCCACAAATATTCATTAAATAATTTATAAATTAAATCTGTTATTAATGTATAACTGCAAAGCACATGTGTGAGCACTGTGACCACCTTCTATAAAGCTACCATTTACTGGCTACGTCTTTCCTTGGCTTGAATGTGCCCTGGCGGCTGAGAGTATGTCATGCTCACTCAAATGTCTCACTGGTGATGGTGATTCCCATTCAAAATGGTTGAGCTGAATGGTGCTGATACATGCGTCATATTCGTGAACGAGCGCCGTCGGTAGGGACTGGTCATTTCTTAGCTGCCACGGCTTATTTAATTTTTAAATTGTTTTTATATTTTTATTACGGACGCTTTTAACGTGCACGTCTTTCTACATTGTTCTCACATGTATAATTTCAACATGAATGATGTAACAAATATTTTATAACATATTTCGATTTAAAAGAGTGTCCCTGGATTTTCTTGCCTGTTCTTCTCTATAGCTTCATCTTTCTGACTGACCGACCCCTTGACAATTCAAAAGGGCCTGTAATTGGTTTATTTGAAATAAATGCTTTGAGTTTGAGTTTTTTATCAGTTTAAAATCAGTTTTCACTTTTTCGAAACACGAAGTCGTAGGAATATATTTTTTTTAAGAAATACGGGGATTGTGATTACGTTCCGGTTTAGTTGTTTCAAGTAGTATTTGTATTTCCGGTCAAATTGGATGTCACATTGCCGTCTTTTTTTTTTCGTTAATGTTTACAACAGCGTCTCTGTTGTTCGTCTATCCCAGTATTTAGCCTCGAGTCGTAATTTGTAAATGAACATATATAAGTTTGGTTTTTTAGGTATTCTTTTATTAAGGCGATGGTGCCAGCCCTCAAGGGCATTGGTCGTCCTATGATGCTGTTCAGCAACACTTAATATACTTGGCGATTGTCTAGGATACCAGGTGCTTTCAAAATAAACACGATCAAAATGTATAAAATTAATAATATAACTCTTTGTTGTACACTTATTTGTTATTTATTTAATTTATGACGCGTGTGAAAAACTAGAATTAAACATATTAAGGAAATATGAATCTGTAATGCTGTAATATCATCATTTTCCTCGGTATAAATAACTAAACAATTACTGTGTATCCTATTATGAGTGCAAGTCTCACAAAAAAAAATCAAGTTAGCAATTACGACTTTTAAGTAGAATTTTTGGCAATGTGCTCTTTTGACATTCTGAGCTTTTAATTTTATGCGCTTTTGACATTCTACGCTTTTGACTATGTGCGCTTTTGACGTTCTAAGCTTTTGACATTCTGCTCTTTTGACAATTTGCAACCCATTTGTCCTTTCGCGCTTTTGACCATTATTATGCGCCCATACCGTCTGCTCCACCGGCCATCGGTCTTTTGACAAACATGACCATCCCGCTGCCACTTCTGCGCACTTATGTGGCCTATTTGAAATAAATTATTTGTCTTAGACTTCGACTTACAGTCCACTTTCATTCTACCCCGAGCTAACAGTGAAGGACCCTTTTGTTTTCACGTAGTTTTAGTTTATATTTTTACCCGACTACGGCGAAGCAAAAAGGAGGGTTATGATTTTGACCGGTATGTATGTATGTTCATTTGTTCCCTCATAACTTCAAAACTACTGAACATAATTTGACAAATGGGGTATCGTTGGACGCGTCTTGGTCGTCCGATGGTTATAGGCTATTTGACGTCACATTAAATTGAATATGGCGCCCTCTAGAGGACAAAAAGTCATGATCTAAAAAAAAATGATTTTTTAATGGTGTCATGTCACGTAATAATATATTCGATTATTCCCTAAACACGTGTGACTCCGGATTTTTAATATGTCTGTCTGAGATGACTTGTTTATACCTTTTTAGTTGACTTTTGCCGTAGTTGTCTTTTAGTTTTTGTTACTTTTATTTTTATTACGTGTGAATAAAGCTACATAAAAACTTTTTGTACGTATTTTTAGGAAGGCACGGGCAATATGCAGCGAATATGGATCGCTGAATATCTCATGGCACTCATAGCGCAACTATTTTTATATTGCTGGCATAGCAACGATGTATTGTATTTGGTTAGTGAATATTTTGATCTAAAATTTTCCCACAAATAGTAAAAAAGTACGTGATGTAATGAAAAAGTGCAGTAATATTAGGCACTAATGTAAATGTTTTCGGATTCTATTTTAAGCGTGGTTAAAGAGCGATAGCCGGTTTCAAAGCGAATTGTTAGAACCGTGAAATGCAGATGTGAAATACAAATTCATAAAGGCGATGTGGCGAATGTAGAATGCTAATTTGAATGCATGTTGGCTGCTTTTGACTAAGCTTAATTAAGGAACGCTTATTGAGCTATTCCCCACGAAATTTACCAACGAAGAGATAAAATAGGAATGAACATGAAAATGTTTGCTAATATAGGTACTAAACTAATGTCTTCCTAAAAGGATTTTTTTTGGAAAAGTAAACAGTTTCAATTTTAAGCCATTCAAAATACCTGACAGCAGGTAGAAAATCAGACCACTGTCCGGCAAATTAATTCGATCCAGCCTGCCCCTTGCTACCCTCCTTCACCCTAAGTCGAGGTTCGTACCACACAGGGGGGAGCCCACAGCGTGTAGTCGCTTAGTTTTTAAATTTTAAGCCCTGAACAGAGGCCTTAATTTATTGAGGCACCCACAGGCAAGCCCAGTAAGTAGCCGGTAGCCTCCTAGGTTGACCTGTGACATGCCAATTATAAAAAAAGTGTATAAATCAATGATTCGAATTTGAGATTACTTTTTACAGAGCAATCAAGTCGACGAGAGTGTGTATGGCAGCGCGTGGTGGTCTCAAAACGTGCGCATACGCAGGAGCCTCCTTATGCTGGGAGGACAACTCCGCAGCTCCATTATGTTCACTGCTGGACCTTTCACTATGCTGAATATGGCTACATTTGTTGCTGCAAGTTTATTTTTCTTAACTATCTATACATATTATAAACTAGCTGATGCTCGCGGCTTCGCCCGCGTGTACCCTAATTCTTTTTTGTAAAATAAAACATACCTAAGTTACTCCTTATAACATCAGTTATCTCCCAGTGAAATTCCCGTGAAAATCACTCCAGCCGTTTTGGAGATTAGCCGGAACCAACAGACAGACAGACAAAAACTTAAAAAATGTGATTACCTACCGTATATACTTTCATAGATGCATTTAAGTAGTAAAAAGCTGTTATTTTGACATTACAAACAGACAATAACATTTTATTTGTTTTTAGGATATAAATGTATAGATTAGAGTCGGTTTTTTGTCCGTCTGTGTTCTTCTACACTTCGCAACAGATTTAGATGCGGTTTTCACCATCTTTTAGATAATTTATTCCGGAAGGGTTGTGTGTATAATTATATTAAATGTTCATAATATATTGATGTTTTGTCAAATCGTCAAAACCGTGCCAAGCAGGGGTGAGTCGCTAGTAAATAATAAATATAATCTTTTACCTGATTTAAATAGCCACACGTCAAAGAAATCATTGATGCGTTGGCAACCTTTTATTTTACATGGAGCGACTGCCTATCTAACCTCCACAACCCAGTTACTGGTACAGACTTTCGGCCTTCTAACGACCTGTAAAAACTGTAAAAAATCTACAAATGACAGGCAGGACCAACGGCTTAACTAACTTTCCGAGGCACTGACGGGTCTTAGTATGTAAAGATGGTCACCCATCCACGGAACAACCGAGGCAAGCGTAGCGAAGCGTAACAATCGATATTGTTCTAGTTACTAGTATTTTGACAAAGGTCGTAAGGAAAATTGAGACTTCATGTCGATTTTTCAAAGACGATTAAAGCGTAGGTACTTCTTTTGTAAATCCTTTTGATACCGTAAAAAGATAAAGTAGCATTATAAAGTACAAAAGATTCTTAAGAAGTACTTCCATTCTTTTCTAGTAGAATGAAAGCCTGCAGTAGTTATTCACAAATCTGAATAGCAAAAGCAGCTGCTGCAATTTTTAAGTTATCTTGTAAATATACTGAAAGGGATTTTATCAGCAAAACTCGTTTTATTTTACTTTCGTGCAGGTATAAAAGTTCAAATACCTTTTTCAGCTCTCAATAAAGTTCATAGTAATCTTTTTACTGAGATTGATGAAACTCTGAAATCATGTTGTAAACATTCACATGAATATATGATAATCAAAAATGCTGACAAGTGCAAGGATCATCAAAGCATCTATGAAACTAATTTATATTATTACAATGTGCATTTTTATTTCGCAGATATTGAAAGGATCCTACACTTACTACACACTATGCCAAGAAAGAGCATTGAATTCCTAAAAATTAAGAAAAAACGCACTTAGACAACGCAATTTCAAGTTTTTCATTTAATAATAATAGTAATTTATTCTTACTCTCTTTTAATTGTTCTGCAGAGCACTGCAGTTTTTTATTATAAATTGTTTCTGTATTATTAAAAGATTTAATTGCCTTCCAACTTCCTGTTTAATTTCCGCTATATTCCAACATCTACAAGCAGCATTTTATTAAAATTTAATAAAATTTTAATAGAATTTTCACTTGAGCCTCTGTCTGCCATGCTGGTCCTGCTCCACAACTACAACTAATTGATTAACATTTGAAAAGACTGTTGGAGCTGCTGAAGATTGTAAGACCATTTGAATTGTATAAACTCAATTTCCTTTGCATTTCAATTGCATAGCACATGTGCCTATTACTGACTGACCGACTCCTTGACAATTCAAAAGTGCCTGTAAATGGTTTAATTGAAATAAATGCTTTGAGTTTGTCCTAGATTATTTTTCGAATCTACCAGCTACCAGCTGTTTGTTGTACAATTGATTCGGTAGTCTTGAGTGTTTTATTTGTTCGTTTTGTTCAAGTAAAATTTCAAGTTAAGTTTAGAAATTTTTGTGGCTGTCATGAAAATGACAACTTAAAAGGAGCGAGGTTTAAGGTTGTAACAAACAATTACGATTTATTGCTTCGAATGATTGAAGGTGCAGAATGCCGTGACTCTGAATAATCCAAAACAGAATCCTACCAGGCCATACACACGATCATTTGTATAATAAATAACGTGCTACCAATATACATGTAGGTATATTAGAGCGATTTCACACGTGTGCACGTGAGGTGTCGCGTCCAGAACTAACCGGAGTTTGTTTTTCTACTAATGGTAGGCGGATAAACTATATTTACATCAAAATTATCTCTCACTCGATCGGATTGCATTATCAAGGCATTGATTTGCACAAAATGAGTGTGTGTAGAATTAATGTAGGTCTAAATTTGTTGAGATTTCAGTATCACATCCGTATCCTTTTCCTTTTCTTTTTTTATCCGTATCTTTTTTATTTGTTTTATTTTTATCTCTTTTGTCTGCTGTATTTTATATTGTGTGCCCTTTAGTCTGTGTCAAATATATGTATTTTCTTTCTTTCTTTCTTTATCCTGGTACCGATGTCCAGGAGCCCTATAAATATTGGTTCTCAAATTATATACAATTTGATGTGTCAATACACAGAAAAGAAGATCAATCTTACCTATTTCCTAAATTAATTACAAAATAAATACCTAGATGAGATTTTAATTTCCATGTTAACTCAATTATACAAAGCTGGTAATCCAATGCCTCAGCATTTTTGCTTCGCCTTTTGGCACTCGCTTTCACGCCAAAATCTTCCTAAATCCGCATGAAAAATTAAAAATAAAATAATTCAGTCTCGTGACAGGCCCAGGATTATTAATCAAAACGGCAGGCCAAGTCCCTTGAGGTTGAAAAATGTAGGATTAATTATATTGTGAAAAACATGAAGGTAGATTTGTTTTATTTACAATGGTTTGTTGCTACTGGCTTTCTCATTTTTTTATTAAGATTTTCTGAAAAGGTAAATTCATTCATCATTGAAATTTGTTATTTTTCTTCATTTTTAAGATGAAATAGGGTGAGTGAGGATGACTTTACTAACTTTGAAGTGGACTGGCTGACCCATGTAGTTTTTGGGTTCATTGGTAATGTGCTTTGTTGCACTGACAACTACAGCGTTGTGGATTTGTCCACCCTTCTCGTCTTCAAAAGTTACGACGAGAAAAATAATTACCTACTGATATAACAAGTGTCGAAATATGTATAATTTCTGCAGAGTAAAGCGCCATCACAACGCTACTGTATGCAATAGTGCGGCAGACCGGCCGATGATGCACGATCTCGCTGCCCGCGTTGCTCAGGAGGCTTCGTCGTGCGTGTGGTGGCAATGCTGCTACAGCCTCCTTCTGTTTGTTCACCACACCGTGACGTCAACGAGAAATGAGATTACGCGGCCATGTAAAATGTACTGGCACTACTTCGGCCTCGTCATCTCATCCTCGTTGAAGCCTTATATCGTGCCGTTGACAAACGCGGCCATACGGCCCTGGACTGTTCTGTAAAAATGTAGGTCTTATTTCAGAATTATTTTTTCATTTTTCAAAATATTAGAGCCTAACTGATTCTCGCATTAAAATATTAAACAGATTGTGAAGAATTTACCCAAATCCGACTTAAAAGGGATTTTAGGCGTTACAACATTTCTCTTTGTAGAATTATTTTGAAGCTTTCCAACTTATTGAAAGTATTAAAATAATCTCCTGGGATCTATTAAGTGATTATGCTTGAATTTAAAAGTTTTTTCGTAGATTAAGAAAAAGTAATTTTGTCAAGAAACAACTGTTGTTTGTTGATTAAAAAAACGAGACTGTGATTGATAAAATAATGTGACTGAGTATTCCGTCAATTTATTTTCATTTTACACCATAAGCATAATAGAGACATATTTCTGCAAATGAAAAACAATACTCGTTCAACTCGGCTGTTAATCTCGGCTTTCATTTGAAAAGCTTTAATGGGAAATCACACAATGCTTAGCGGCCAGTCATTACCAGGATTAAAAACTGTTTAGGTACTACAGAGTTTTTAATCACAACAAACAAACTCCAAAAAATATAATTGGTCACTTAGTTCTTGTACCTATCAAATTCAAATCAGACCAAAGGGTCTGATTTGTATTTATCTATCTTCAAATATTATGAATAGAGTGGCCAATCGGATTCACAAAAATCTTTTTGCATATGATAGCCCCAAGCTTTAACATCAAGCTATGACCCGGAGCCGTTAGGAGTACTTAGGAGCCGAGAAAAAAGAAAAAAATGTCGAAAAACGCTAAGCTAAAACGAAGTAATATCGCAGGCATGCGATGCGATGCGACAGGGTGAGTCGGGGCAGCAAGAAATTTCACGTGGAGGAAGTCGTGGGCAGGTGCTAGTACTAAATAATAAATCTGAAGGGTTGTTTGTTTGTTTTGGCATTTGATGACACAATTCTTGAGGAAGGTTATCATGCTATGACCCTTAGGAGCCGAGCAAAAAGTAAGAAGGAACGCCAAGCGAAAACGAAGTAACGAGAGGACACAGATAAATGATATATTTTATGTTAAAACAATCAATTCCACGCAGGCCAGGTCGCGGGCAAAAGCTAGGAGCTTTTAATAAAATCATATGCAACTTATTATCTTCAATTCAAAATGCCAATTCATTTCGTTTGTTATAAACTACCCTCGGGGCATCGTTATCTTGCTCATTCAACTATACTTATCAGGCTTTATTTGCCAGATAATGATCAAAACTCTGTTATGCTAAATGTCAAAAGAGTTGTAAAGACTTTTTGATAAATAATTTATTTTATATTTATTTGTTTTTGTTACATAATTTATTTTATATTTATTTTTACATCTTTTTCTTTGCTAGGTACTATTTGACCTGGTTTGCGGTGGTAGCGTTATTAGAGACCCTGTCGATCCTTCGGGCTTTGCTGCCTTCGCTACTCTCTGCTAGATCAATATCACAGTTAGATCGAATCCACAGCTGTAGTGCATCTTTTTTAAATCAAACGTAGCGAGAAATTACTCTTTACAAACACGCACCTTTACACCATACATCCTCGGTAAATAGCAATCGAATCCAAAAGTTTTTTTATGTATATCTGCAGAGGTTTTTCTTCGTCGTAAAACGTTACGCGCCTGCATCAATCCATTAATGTACGATTTTTTTGCATCCCATGTTGGTAACTGCCAAAAATATCGAAAAAGATCTTCTCGCATTTCATCAGACAAAGCAGCACATGCTGTATCTGATTTCAACATTGCTCCATGACTACAATTAAGGCTTGTCTCCCATTTTACTACCTTCCGTCGAAACTTTTTCTAATTTAGCCTTTTCGTCAATCTTTTGTCCTGTACGAGTATAATGCTTGCGCTAAGCTTGCTTGCTAAGCTTGTTAAGTAAAATATAAATTACGCCACTCAGATGATTGGGATACTTTACCGCATAGAATAAACACGTCTGAACTTAAAGAACCTACGCTATTATACAATGACCCGCTCAAAATTGACGGTACTAAATTTAATCATCTACAAAGCCTTAAGCTGTATATGCACCACGATTACCATCCATTTTTTGATAGCCTAAACCATGAATATTGATCTCATTATTATAATTCTATATGTTGTGTTTGTTATTTACTATTGTGTCATTTTTGTTCAAAGATCTCAGTTACCTAACTCAATTTCTATGTAAAGATTTTTAGACAGTTCTGTATGTTGCAAAACAAGTTTGTTATTACATTGATAAATGATAGAATTGTTAAAGTCAGAAGAACCGATTTTATTTCATAAAAGTTGTTTTTAATAATAATCATTGTTTTATACATTTTTCTGATAAAATAATTATGTGAAATTTTAAATCATTATCGTATATACTTTATTATATTTTAAAATAGCTATGTATACTTTAGGCACTTATAAAATCATAAAGACTATTTATCTATGAGCTTATTCTTGTTATCTTTCTTAATATGACTAGAAATTATATAAATGCATTATTATTACTACCATAAAAATATTCAACGACATTCTTTTACTAACACTCGTAGAAAACAGTTTTTTGTTTCCTGTAAAGTTGATCCAAAACACATAACGATTTATGAAAGCACAGTGACGATAGTCAGCCTATGAAACCCACCCGCCGTTGATGCCTACTGTTGGGGCTCAGGCCTTCTCTCTGTGAGAGAGAGTGGGCCGCAATCCACCACATGACATGTACTCAGTGCGAGTTGGTCGTCTGATTATAATAGTTTAGTTGGCAGTGAAAAGTTTTGTCACAGTTTGTTTTTGTTTTGTGTTTTGTTGTTTCGTTTTGTTGTTTTGTTTGTGTTGTGTTTGTTGGGAATTGTATCAAGTTCTTTTGAAAAGTTTGATATTCTTTTTCATTTGTTCTTCAATTCGGTTTCGCTTCAGAAAATATTCTTCACTTCTAAATTGAATAAGAAAATCGTAAATGCACAAACTCAAACAAACGGATTTGGTGGATTTGATCTAAAACCGAATTTCGATAGTATTCAGACCACGAACGTACGTGCCGAAGAATGAACACGTTCGTCTAATTAAGCTTTTGGTGGTTCACCATTGAATTTTGAAACCATTCAGTGCCATCCACTTTAGGATGGACGACCAGTTCAGAATTCTGTTTGAGGTGTGTTCTCTAATTGGTATTTGTTCTGATTTAACATACCTACCTCTAGATATAAAATACGTCCTAAAGCGAATCTACCACGTAACTCCGACAGACAAAATCTAGATGAACCCTGGACCATCATCATCCTGGTTCATGTTTTCCACAAAAGACAAAACGGAAAAAGTTTATCTCGACTGAATGCTAAGTATCCTGACTTTCGTTGAGGCCGACAAAATACTTGATTGACTTACTATAGATCAATTGAATGCCTTCCTAACATGCAGCGGGTAAACAGAATAATTGGCCAAAAGGGATTATCTTGACTGAACAACAGAGGACCGATAAATCATAAGAACGGCAAGCGGCTCATGGGGGACCTCTATCTTAAAAATACAGTAAAAAGACGTTATTTCTAGAAACAATCGGAGAACTTGTAGGATCATAAATGTAATACAACAGCACATTTTAATTATTGCACTATAGAATAATAATTTTCATCTTCATCTTTTTAATGATGTTTTATTTATTAACAGATTCCTAATTTAGCTTTTATACAATAGATCATTTTTTATAGAACTAATTATTTACACTGAGTACAAAATTTAATGTTTAACTAATTGTACAAATAAATACTAAATAAAAGGTCACTTAGGCGTCGAAATACGCCTCCACATCACTTCCACCCGCAAACGTGCCCAGAAGACTGTCAGCAATGCTACATTGAATGGCAATGCAATCTTTTATAGCTATTACTTATATAGGGAAACCAGCGAACTAAAAATGATTTCATATCCACTGTGGATTTTTGAGCTAACAGGTTTGTTATTTATTTAAATGAAATTTCTCTTTTTGTATTTTTACCCATTTGTGAGTCAACCAAACTGGTTTTAAATTGGGTTTGCGCACCGTAGTAGTTACTTTATATATCAACCAAGGTATATAAAGTAACTACTGCTTGCGTAAACAAACTGCAAGCTAACTTCCCTGTTTTGATTATTTCCCATTGGTCGATATATCTAACACTAGGAGAATCCAGAATTGCGAAATAGATGTGGAAGCCAATGCTTATTTTCAATAGCCTGTTGGATGACACACGACTGATCTATAAGGGCCGAAACTGCGTTAAACGGACGCCCGCGCGGTTCTATACAAAAGTGCTGCTGCGGGTGACCCGCGCGGAGAACTTTTGTATAGAACCGCGCGGGCGTCCGCTTTACGCAGTTTCGGCCCTAAGGGTTCCGTTTTTCATTTGGACGTACGGAACTTCAGAAGTCCAAACTAAAGATTTGCCATAGACGATGGAAAATCAATCTCACCGACCAAATTCGCACCACCATAATACGCTCCAAGACAGGCGTCGCCGATGTTGGTGATTAATCTGCGAGGCTAAAATGGGACTGGGCGGATCACACCTATAGGTTGCATGAAAACAGATGGACCAGGACCGTCACACAGTGGGTGCCCAGCAGTGGGATAATAGGTAAGTCGAAAAGAAAACCCCTAGAAATCGCGCAAATCCACCCGTATTGGAAACCGTGTCCGTCGTTACAGCTCACGCAACAAATAACAAGATTTGAATAACAAGCCGGATCAGCGCCAGATGGCCGGAGGCGACGGATGTGGTGCCGGTCGAATAGAAATGTACAGGGAGACTTGGGGTTGAGCGAATGTACTTTTAATATCAGCCAATGATTTACATGTGCAACTAATATGTTGTTTATTTCGCCTTCCACGATAATAAAAATGAAATAGTACATTACTGTCGCGGCCTGCAACAGGGGCATTGATGGACGATTGTGAAAATGTGGGCCGAGGCGAAGCCGAAGCACACACACGTGAGTCCAGCAATGCCTATATTAATTATAAATTCCAGAATCAATGACGAACAACGATAATATTTCACGCGCCATTATGTTCATTAGTTTCTTCTGCTCTATTTGCAAGTCAAATCGAATTTTCAATAGATTCTTTGATAAGTTACCTCCTTGGTTGCCATATATCGAAGTAAAAAGTTCTTTCCATTTTTAAATTACACGTCAGATATGTGTTTTCATAGTAATGTATTCTGCCGCTAAACACGACAGAATTATGGAATTTTCATAGTAACATTGCCGGCCACATACTTGCATGTATGTATTTGACCAATACAGCATTTTCGATTTAACTCCAAGAAATTGTTAAAATAATGATCGAATTTCCAAGCATGCTTGAGAAAAATATCTATTTTTACATAGATAGCTTAGTTATCGTTAAAATACATACTGTACAGGAGCGAGTGGGTGTCAAGTGTGATTGAAAGGCGCTTTCTTCACGAGAAAACTTTAATATTATCGTTGCCACATTCAGAAACTTAGATATGAAATTTGGTAAGTTGTGACAGGTGCTGACACGCTTGTGAGAGCTCGCCATGGAGTTGAGTACCTACTGGAAGTTTGTTTATGGTTTTTGTTAGAATATTTAGTCAAATTCAGGCTGGCTTATAACGAACAGAACTTAATTTCATTTTTCTTCAACAATAACTAATAGTGTTGTGCATATTTACATATATAAGTAGTGTAGTACTTTTGTTATGCAGATACAATAGTAGTACAAGGATCTAGCGCAGATATAGTAAAAGGACGACTCACAAGAAAAATATAAAATTTTACTCACACATAAACACACCAAACCTCTTGTTTTTTGTACTCGAAAACACATGTTGTTGGGCGCCAGTATATTAATAAAGTCGGGGTGGGTTAGGTGCGATTGAACTGCGCTTTCTTCACGGGTGAAACTTTAATTGTTATCGTTGTGTGGTACTGTTGTATTACCTACTTGTATTATCCACTCTTTAGTATTTTCTGTCTATTATCTATATCTAGCGGAGATGTTTAAAGAAAAACAACACGACACACAAAATCAAATATAATCAATCCATTCCAACACACACGTTTTTATTAAATCATTATTCAACCGCCATTTAACCCAAGGAACTAAATTATAACCACTAAAACAAACATAAGTCACCACTCATAATAACTAATGGGACTATCCACTAATGATCTCCTTTTTATAACCAAATATAACAATAATTGGTAAATATATAAGTCCCAACACCTTTTGAGCGATGTCGCGCCACGAGTGACCAAGAGAGTCCGAGAGTAAATAATGACGCGCGCGGCGCGTCCTTTCTTTTATGCCAGGATTGAAAACGTCACAAGATTGTTCCTAAGAATATATTACCTACTAGCTGCTGCCCGCGGCTTCGCCCGCGTGAGTGTCAGAAATTACCACATACATCCCCATGGGTTTTAAGTATAAATATCGAGTTAATCGGACAGAGCGTTAAAATTCTTCCATACAAACACTGACACCCCCCAACCGGGTAATTTAGAAAAACAAAAAAATACAAACTTTATAATTTATTTAGATAACTATTCGTGCGAAGTTTCATGTTTATTACCTCAAGGAATAAGATTTTTCATACAAACTTTCATCCCTTATTTTACCCCCTTAGGGGTTGAATTTCGAAAAATCCTGATACACGTTATTCTTAATTTTTGGGTTTAAGTATAAATATTGAGTTTCGAGTTAATCGGACAGCGCGTTAAAATTCTTCCATACAAACTTTGACACCCCCCAACCGTAGGATAGGATACTTTTCCGGGATAAAAAGTACCCAGTGTGGTGCCCAGGATATTAAAGAATAATTATACCAAGTTTCATCGTAATCGAACCGGTAGTTTTTGCGTGATGCCTGAACAAACAGACAGACAGACAGACAGACAGACAGACAGACAGACAGACAAAAAAATTTGTAATCAAATTTTTGGGTTCGGTGTCGGTCTAGTAACACCCCCTGCCATTTATTTTTTTGATATTTTCAATGTACAGAATTTTCACTTCTACAGATTTATTATAAGTATAGATAAATTGAAGTCGCTTTTCGTGTTGTCTATGTGACTCGTTGTTCTTCTAAACGCTTCTTTGATGCGTTGCGTTCTTCACCATCATTTCATTCATCTACAAAGCCTTGAGCACAGACGCAGGGTAGCCAGCCTTTCGGTATTTTACAGGATACATTTCGGAGAGTGTGCGCAGGAATTGCATGAATTGATTCCGCCATCCCCTTTCCACCATCGGACAAGCCGTCGTACGGCGGGTATCCATCCTTTCGTTGTCCAAACCTCTACGGTCCGGACTAAGCGTTTCGCCTCGTCATTCATACCGCGTACATCGAGGGACTGGAACAATCTGCCTGCTGCGGTTTTTCCGTCCGATTATAATTTGGGTGTCTTCAAGGCTAGACTGAATAGGCTCTTAATAAGCTAGTGCGCCTCACCATCGACGATTGCATCACTGCTTACCATCAGGTGGGATCGCAGTCAAGCGCTAGTTTATAACTATTAAAAAAAAAAAAAAAAAAATTTAGAGAAATTATTCCGGAATGTTAATGTGTAAAATACACAAACATAAACACATACATTAACATTAAACTTACACAATAAAGAAATCTCCATGTTTTGTCAAGCCGTAAAAACCGTCCGAAGTAGGGGCGAGTCCCTTGTCCTGCTTCAGACGGTTTTTACGGCTAGTTGTTTATAAATTGTAAAAAAAATATAGTTTTGTAGCATCAGGGATCTTTTCTTCCTATTTTTCTTCGGAAAGATATTTCTGGAATGTCTCCTTCCAGTGATATTTTAGATCGATGGGCGGAGTTTTTCAATTGGAGTCGCTGAATCGACGTCGAAACTTTTCTGGCCTGAGTAATCGCGCAATAGCAGCCACTGCGTTTGTTGTCACTACGTTTTTTTAACCCTTCGTATCGACGAACCCACGCGAGATACAATGACTTTTCAATTGTTTCTGTAATTCTGGCATACGAAAGGTACAATAAACCAGATTGTGGACGTGCGTGAAGTGCTGATTCGCTAGTGACAGCTCGCCATGGAGTTACGTACCCTACATGCAGGGAGTTCCTACCCTACTATATAATTCCTAGTTAGTTAGTAGTTACTCGAAAAGAAAACCCTAAAAATCCTGACAGTCACAAATAACAGAAAAATGTAATGAGAAAAAACAAACATAACACGACCTTTGCCCTTTGTCCAGTTATTCCGGTCGGATCCTCTGATCTGATCCCTTGCTAGTATTATGTTATTTTTTAGCGTCGTATTATGTTATTCTGATCCCCTTACTCTTTTTGCCAGGTAAGTACAGTCAAGAGAAAAAGAGTTAAACAATATTGATTTTTATTAGTTTTAAGTGTTTAAAAACGTCCCTAGCAATCAGACATTTGGTCTTTTAATTTGGACAAACCTTAATTACTAATAAAAGATGTTGACCATCTTAATTAAATTAAAATAATAATCCTCAATTGCGGCGATACTCTTAAACGTACTTGATCCCTAGACACTTTTGATGTGTGTATTTCAAAATTTTCACTGATAATCTTTCTTACCGAGTTCAAACTACTGGAATATCATACAGAGACTCCTAAAATGACTAGCAAAACACAGTTCGTCAACTCATCTTGTAGAACTAGAAATCAAATTAATTTTTTAGGAGATATCTGATTTTTATTTTTTTTTAAACTAAACGAACTCTTCAGAAAATCATGATTTGGGTACCAAACTTCACCTTAGTAGAAAAGTTTCGTTTCGACAATGTGAAGAGTATATTAGTAAGTTTTAATGAATGTCTCTACAGAGCTGCGGTCTAGACTTTGTCGATTGTGGTTTGGAATGTTTGTATTTTTTTTTTTGCTTCGTTGTGTTTTATTTTTTTCATTAACAATTTTTACATTGTATCGGAATGTATTAACCGCTCAAGCAACGCAAAACATACGCTTTTAAAAACGAAATCAACATGAAGACATAAAGGTTTCAAAATTACAAATCCACTGCTATGTAGTTTTATGAATTAAACTAAAATTCAATTAAATTTAGGCACATAGTAAGTTTTATTAAGATTTCTAATTGGTTTCCCAATCAAGGCTATCAACGAAAACTCAGAGCTAAATCTAGCCACAACGTAAAAATAATTGAATAGCTTTTTGTTATCTGTGGTGATTTTCTTGCTGATAGACGCTGGTTTACTAATCTAAGTTACTTCGTAATAGTCATTTCTACAGAGTTACAGTCTTATAAACGAATCAGAGCGCGGTGCTTGAGAATGGTTAGTGGTGACATAAAAAGGCAGTGGGGTTCTTAAGAAATTCAATTAAGTTAATAAATGTTCAAAGTGTGACAAATCTTTCTTAAACCGTCTGTGCGACGCAAAACGCAACCTTGTGAGAGTGTGTATATGTGTGTGTGTGTGATAGTTAAGAATTATAATAATGAAATATATTTTCAACCATTTTCTAGACCGAACGTACCTACGTCAAAAACAAACGACCAAAAAAAAGGATAGATGTTTATAAATAGCTTGCGGCTATTTATTTAAGCTTTAATAAATAATTGTGAGGAATTATTTCCAAGAGTTTTCGAGTAAAAGAGCATTCAACCACCGAGTACTCAACGCTAACTTAAGGAGAATCTTGGAAAACTTTAAGAACTAAAATCGCAATTTCGGTTTAAAACTGAGTAAAAGTTTCCTCCTAATTACTTATCGTTAACGAAAATCGCTAAGCCGATGAAATTCCAAACGCTATAGTTTTTATTTCGTTTCTATCATCGCTCTTAGTTTCAGATTCAATTGTGACCAGTTTCTGAGAGCCCTGCTTAGTAACTAATTGGATTGACCCCTTCAGGAATCGACGGTCCTCATTTATCAAATTAAACTCGTTCGAGCAATGAAAATCTTTGAAAGAAAATTTTTGTTGATAATATTCTACATACCAGTCCTCGATACTTAATAATCCGATTCGCAGTTTGATTTTGAGTCCATAGTCATGAAATGATTTACAGAGATTGCCTCAGCTGCACCTT
Source organism: Eupsilia transversa (assembly GCA_914767815.1). NCBI lineage: Eukaryota > Metazoa > Arthropoda > Insecta > Lepidoptera > Noctuidae > Eupsilia > Eupsilia transversa. The sequence continues at coordinate 3,544,496 of OU611893.1, read as the reverse complement.
TCTTCGCGGTGTTGACCTCCTGTACGTGGATGTAATTAATCGGATCCACAAACAAGATTATTTTAGACTTCGCCCTTAGTAGATCATTCTTTGCCCTTAGTTCATCATTCTTTCTACCCTGCCATGCATTCCCAAACTCCTTCGTGTTCCAAATATGTCTGAACAGCAAACCTCCATCATCACCGGTTCGTAAAATTATCATTATACCGGTAAATTTTTCTATTAAACTCATGTGAACCTCCCAAAATAATCAGCGAAATGGTAAAATTTGGGATGTAATTCACTTTACAATAATAAAACTGGTTCTAAAACTTTGTCAAAATTCGGACACACGCAGAAGCGATTCGTACAATAAAATGTCGATTGCCCATAAAACTGATGGACGTAAGTATAAACCTACATTAAATCTGTCGATACACATAAAACAGCTCGTAAGCAGATGAAATGGCTATCATTCCTGAAATTGGCCGTTAATCTACGGACAGGATAGTTATTCTAATCGTAACATTTAATTAGTTTTTTATGTATCGTATGTGTAACTGAACGCGCACCTATATAACTAAGCCTTTATTCCCTGAAGGATAATTTAGACATTATTTTATCAAACACCATTCATATCTTCTCAGCGTGTCGATTGGTAGCCCAGAAATCGACTACGTGTTTATCAGTAGCGTCTATCAGTTCTGGCAACGTGCAGAGATGCAGTACACGATGTTAGTGACCCATCATTTGTGGAACAGCACCACATTAACACTCCAAGGCGGAGTCATGAATCTCTTGGTCTTTATATTATTGTGATTACACCACAATACAAGAGTAACACCTATATCAGTAAATAAAGACAACAGTAAACAGCTAAATAAACCTTTAATTCAATAGCAACAACAAAGAACCCTATTAACCTTCCAGTGTCAGTCCGCTAAATAACGCCCATACATCTCCAAACGAAACTGATTACATCTAATGGAATGTGGCTTTACTTGGCACGTTTACAGGTTATAACTCCTAACTCCTGGTTGAGCTATCGTAATGGAAATCTGGAAAATGTACTGTCTTTGAATAGCTGAGATGTGTGTGTCTTCTTTACCCTTTCAATTGTGAGGAGTGAAAAGGTAAATATTTTCTTACTTTTACCTTTCTTTACTAGTAGGTAAGTCTTATTTTATTTAACGAGGTAATTTAAACTGTGGTTAAGGGTTGCATCTTGTACAGCGGCTGGTCGACTCTTCACGTGACCAGAGGGCTGGCCTATTTTTGGGCCATAGAATCAGCATTGCCATACAACGCGGCCATGCTGCTAGCCTTTTGGGCACTTTTACTGATGACAACGATGTGGACGAATGTATCTAACGGTCCGTGTGGTTTGGACTTAATGTCAAAGGAGATGTCTGTTGGGGCAAGAGACGATTGCCTAGGTAGTCAAACAACAATTTTCAGTAATGAATGTTATATTATTAGAAGCGTCGTATTTTATAGTTTATCAATTAATAAGTTTCAGGAGTCAGCAACTTGCGAGAACTGGTCAAAATAAGGTATATGTGCCAGGAATTTTTCTTAGTTTTTTTTTGTTATAACGCCATCTGTGAGCGAGCACAATTACTAAATGGTGGTATGTTGTGAGGTCAGTGAAACATCTAATATTTTGTTGGTATGAGATCAGATTCTGCAGTTTTTTTTGGATATTTATAATTGGGTAACAAAAATGAGATTCACCTAATGAAATTCACCTATTACATAAGTGCTTCACATTTTTTTATGTTATCACAAAGCATTCTTATTATTAATTGAACACAACATACAATTATATTTTAATCAATTTGTATTTTGGTGTCTATCCTCAATACCCATAATATTATTTACCTACTTGTTGGTATTGAATTGGGATTCAAATAAATAAAACTATGTACATATTTATTGCCAAACAAATTATTTTATTGTAGGTAGGTATACACTTACATAAAATAATTAAAAAAATATAAAAATATACGTGAAAATGGAATATACTACGTGAGTCCAGAGCTGGAAAATTCACATAAAATGAATGCTTCGCGATGTTGATTTCTTCTAATTGTCTGACATTCAATGTAGAAATAAGCCCAGCAGCGCTCTGGGGTAATGAGTGCCACTCATTCGAAAATTAATGTATCTGACAAACTCTGCAACTTCGAGGCACATAGAAATTGTATTCTTGTACTAAAATCTTTTTAACGAATGTATCAAATAAAATATACCATTGATGATATAAGTGATGAAATGATAACAAGGGCAAATACACGTAGGATAACTAATTTATTTAGAAAGAAATGTGTCGATACTTTTAGCACATTATGACAGTTCAAATACAAGGGAGAGTCCCTTATACAACTATGTGTCATCTTGATGTGGTGCAGGGTCCATACTTTCATCAGTTATACCTATTAAATATACAGTGGCTGGAAGTGTTACTGGCTCGCTTGTAATTTGGAAGGCTTACATCTAATACTATACGGCACCTCGTTGTGCTATTGGTGGTACTAGTGGTAGCGGCGGCGGCGTTGGTGGGACAGCCAGTGCTGGCGGTGGTGTTGGTGGTAGAGACAGTGGTGGCGGCTTTGTTGATGATCTATGTGCCACGGATGTTCTAAAATCCTCTTCTAAGTTCCTTCTTGATGAGTCATGAATCAGGTGTCGATTCGCTCGGCGGCTTGGCATGCATACATTGTTGGTATATTCTGAAAATATTATTAAAATCCATCCAAAAATTCGGTTTCTTCTACCTCCGCGAGCTGTCGCGCGAGCTGCTGGGTGGCTTTCGCCTCAGCGAGCACAAGCGCCTTCGTATTTTCATACTGACGGCGCTTGTAGGCGGCTTCCGCAGTGGCCCTGCGTGCTTTTACGGTCGAAGACGCACTCGAGGTTTGCGCAGAGCGCATACTGCTCGCGCCATCATCTTCAGCAGCTTGGTCTTTGGTTGACGTAACTACGGGCTCCTTTTCGACTAATGAGGATGACGAAGGAGGTGGAGAATGAAGCGGTGAAGTATAAGGAGCTAAACTACGAGACGACATGGCGACGTACTTACGTCGAAGGACCAAAAATGAAGACGATGCCGATGAATAGTGGACTGTATGTATGAGTGGTTGGTGGGATGAAATAAAACTAAAGCTCAGTATGATAAAAGGATTTTAGTGGGAAAATAATGAAAAATATCACATAAATTGAAAACACAAACCGAACCTTTTGACAGCTCAAGCAAAAAGCAAAACAAAAAAATCTCATTCAAATAAAAAATATAAAAATCTCTTAAAAAGTTTACTACAACCAAGCAGTATGCAACAACATTACTGGCGAAATTTGGGGTGTACTATAGGTTCACCTCGCCCAAATCCTTCGGGTATCGCTGGTGTGCTGTTATGTTGAGTTTTTACATGACGAACACTACTTCCATCTTTCAAAGCCGTCTTTCCAGTTTTGAGGGATATGTCCCATTCATTTTGCCATTTTTTTTCAAACACTTTACCTACTTATAATAAAAACGTAGTCGGGTATTATATAATTCACTTTATATTTCACTGTTGACTTTCAATAAAACTTTTTCTTAAAATAACATCAAAATGCTTTGACTCTCCTCGTATTTTTTATATATGAAGTGCAATAAGCTTGCGCGTTTTGGAATCGCGTTAAGCCGTCCGTGCCACCCTTCTAACGCGTTGGTGGTCCGGTGACGTTGATTAGCACTGCGTATCAAAGTTGGAGTCAGGCGATGCCATTGCCTCTCTAAATAATCTTGGAATCTTGGAAGCGTTTAGTGCTTGTACGACTCTAGGTTTACCTAACCTAGAGTCGTACAGGTCAGGGGTAAATAAAATTAGTCTAACCTAGAATAGGTAATTACACGAATATGGTATTATACGAATGAGTCTTTTGCAGAATGACGTACCTATTAAGAGAACAAGTCCTGTGAAGAATAAGCCATTCCGAGAACAGGTCCTTTTCTCGCTGTAAGCCATTTTACGAATAGGTCCTATATCTACTTAACCAACAATACAATATGTCAATGTTATGTCAAAGAAATAATAAATACTTACCTTCATCTTAATACGCACTTCGTATTCAAAAAAAATACTCGTTTGATGTGTACACAAAAATATGTTAGTAATATTGTCGCCTTTTATACGCGATAACATTGCAACAATCACATAAATTCCTTTGATCTAAATAAGCGCGTTATAGTTCTTAATCACACACGTAGGTAATGACGGGATAAAATAGAATGTTTTTTTTTTTTTTTGAGAATTATGTTACGCAAGTCATACTGAATTCATAAATCCATAATAATTTAAATCTAAATTTTTAAGTCTTACTGTAAAACCTCAAATCTTGAATATTTATCGATTCAGCCAGAGGGCAGAAACTGGACATGTCTTTTACATCTTTCCATATCATCTGAAACTAAAAAAAAATATACCCCAAAATACCTGAAACTCGTATCGCCTCTTTTTACAAATGACTGAATCACTGAATATCTTTGTTGTTTCATGCATTCGATAACGACGGTATTTCTAAAACTTACATTATTACGAAAATTCAAAATGTCTTGTCAACCAGTAACATAATTAAATCGATTTTAAAGGAATGCCAGAGGCAGCTGAGGTAAGGTCAGATGAACCCTTCCATTTTGCAAGGCGATAGGCAGTGTTAATAGCATACAGGCTTTAGCAGAAAACAAAGGACCTAGTGATTTGAAATGTTCAATTGTTTAGAAATATTCAATTGTTTAGTGGTTTTTAGATTACTTCAACAGGATGGACGACAAAATCAAGAACAATTCCTTTAAGCACATAGTAACCCAACAATTTTTGCGAAAATATTTTTCTCTTCAATTTTAGAGTGGGCGTGACGGGCGGGCGGATTATATTCATGTAATGGCATCCCCACAGATTGTCAACAAAGCTAAAAAGCTTCTTTAACGTGTTTTTCCTTAAAAGAGAAATGTAAGTCCTGTGTCTAATATTAATATTTATGGGAAAAAATATAGTTAGGTATTATACCTATGATCGGTTTTTAAAAACAAAATAGAATTAATGTGTACCCGTCCCCTAATTTTTAACATAATTTGTATATTATAATATACGTATTTAGTTAGTTTAGTTTTCTTTAATTTCATAATTATGTGTACAACAACCTATCATTTTGTAGTAAATTGGCTGTTGTGCACTACCCAATTATTTTTACATCCACGGCCGTTTTCTATTATAAATATTCATGAAAGTGTGTGCCTGCCTACCTAAGCCTACACCAGACATGCGGAGAATAAAAGCTTCAATATTTGTTCTAAAATTTTAAACAATTACCCGTATGAATATACATTTTTATCTACAATATTCTGTTACCCAAACATTGCCGCCCACGACATCGTTTCAACCTTTTCAATTCAACGTAATATTAACGTTACCCCTGTTAATATTTATAAGTAATCATATTACGATTTCTCGACCAACAAATGTACTACTATATAAAATTATTATTTTACGAGATAATACATAATATATAGGTATGAGGAACAGGGTGTAAAGTTCACTCATCCTCTATAGAAAAGGGAGGATCCTCCGACCAGACGGGTGTTGTGTCTGGTGGGCAACTGCCCGACAATTGATGTCGGGAAGTTATATTATGATGATCGCGCGGTAAACTCTGATTGTGCGATGCAGGATTTTGCACATACGTGTTTTTATACCCCTTATTATACAACAGTTGCATAAATAACTATCCTTATACATCGAAAGGAAATTCCATAATAATTCCTAATAAGTATCATACATTTTAGTAGGCATTTTTTTAACATATTCATTTTTTCTTGAAAATGTTAACATTTTCTATCTCGCTGGTCTTAAAAAACTCAAAACATTTTCATCATAAATGTATCTTTAGACATTTATAATAATATGATTAAACACTTAAATTCATTTAAGAATCTAATTTACTCAGACCGCACCTGTCCAAAATTGCCACTTAAAATATGAAACATAAATAAGTGTGATTGATGTCTTTTTACCTGCTTTAAAGTGCTCTGTTTGGGTTTTGTTCTCAGATTGAGTACTCAATAGGACTCTTTAGGAATCAATAGGACTCATAAGGACTTTGTTCGTAACTGCCGACTATAAAATTATAATTCTGTTAGTGTGGTCAAATCACATGCAATTGAACATTTCGGAGTAAATTAAATGGATGACACGATAGTTCATAATTATGGAACTTCAACATATACTTGAATTACCTTGTCGCTTGCGTTAGGAGCCTGCACAAGAATTTAAGGGTTGTTTATTAACATTAAATATCCTGGATTCCGTTGCGCACTTTACGAAAGTGTAATATTTGATGGCGCAGGATAGCCTTTGTCAGAAGTGGTCATCGTATTAATAGTTCAGCAGCTTGAATAATATCATCAGAATTGGGCCGGAATACAGCAATTCGTCGTGGACGTGGTACGGCAGAGGCTCCCCTGACATCAATTGTCATAGAAAAAGCAGCCGCCACACAACCATTGATGCGACGACACTCTGCTTGTGCTAGTGACTGTCACCAGCCAGTGTCACTCTTATCCGACCTTTACGGTTGTTCTTAGTAACTTCGTAACAAACTAGACGGCGCCACTTGCTGCGCCATCTTATTTAATAATTGGTATCTTAAAAAGTTGAGCTAACATGTTGCTATAACAAGCCAAGAGAAAGATAATTAATGGGTCGCAGTAATGTAACACTAACAACGTAACGTTACAGTATTCGATGCTTTAACAATCCTGTCTAAATATTTACACTATTCCACATTCATTTTATTATTTTGTTCGCAAACAATAAAGCAACTATACGTATACATTAATTGGTCGTTTAAGAAGGTTTATTCTGAAAGTTGGCAACGTCGCAAATAGATGTCAAATATTTCGCTGTTTTGATTAATTTGATAATATTTCTGTATGGAAATAAAAAATGTGGCTAACTAGCGAACTAGAATATTGATTATGAAATGCAATAATTAATATCGTAACACCGAATAGTTAGTTTTAGATGTAAAAAAAGTATTTGGTAACTTTCCAAATGCCTTTTTTTCACCTAAAACGGGTACAACATCAAATTCAATGTTATAATTGCAATTCATTATTAATATTCTAGTCAATTGGTTAGCCACATTTCTTATTTCCATACAGTATTATTTCCAAATTAATCGAAACAGGTAAATATTTGACAGCTATTTACGACGTTGCCAACTTTTAGGATGCACCCTCTTAAACGCTGTTGGCTGTCATTGGCAGGAAAAACAATTATATCAGTGAAATGTCAATCGAAACAATAACATTTCCTATTATCTGTAGGTAGGTAGTGCTCCTGAAAAGAAGGCATTTGTGAAATTCTTAACAAAATTACAGAATACACTCAACGCGAAAAGTATAACAGTCAACTTCGAAGAAACGTGCTCATAGGTCCCACAATAAGGAAGAAGCTTAAAAAGGCAAAAAAAACGTTATCATACAAATAGTACCTTGGAAGATTGTTATCTTTTATTCAAGAAAAACTATACCGCCCTAATTTTTATGAAAGAAAAATACACAATTGCAAGACAATACGGGTAGTTAGGAACAGAAATGAGAGATTATTATATTATTCGCCAATTACCACACATACTGTCTAAGCAACTTTGAACCTTATCGTACTAACAATAAAGATAGTAGCAGTTAGTGGCGATGATTTAATACTCACTCCGTCTGGAGATATTAATTTAGGGCCAAGACACTTGTTAGACAAATGAAAGCAATTCAATCCAGACTTCGTATCTATAGTCTTTGTCTAAATTGTAATACAAAAGAAAAGTAACTTATAAAATTAACTCTGCCTTGTTCTGGATTTAGCGGAGGGGTCGTGGCTAATGATAACAGCCTCTCGGGTCAATCGATTATGCTACACTGGCCGCGGTCGGTTCGTCGATGGGTAACCATCTATTACGTATCGAGACCCCTCCGTGATATAGGCTTCAAAAATATATGTCAATGCAATATTAACGGACATGGCTTGCGTCATAAATAGCTGCCTACTCAGTTAAATTCAGAAAAATGTGACACCTCGTTGTGATCGAAAATATTTGGTAGGTATATTTAAATTAATACTCACCTACATGGCCCAGCTGTCCATAGTAATATATTTATGCTCGTGACTGTACATGTGCGAAATAAAAGACTTGCTTCACACGTATAATTTAATTTATCATTTAATAAAAAACATATAAAAGTTGTAAAACAAAGCAACAGGTAGGAAAGACTCCTAATTTATTCGTCGCGGAATATTATCAACACGGTTAAGAGTTAAATATAAACGGATTTATGACAGAACTTTCGAAACAATCGTTAGTAAATTTTGTTACGTATATAACGAGATTCGGAGTGCACTTAGCGAATGCAATGGCTTTTGGTAAAGAAACGCATGCATCGAATAAATAATTGTACCCGGAACTTATCCCGCTGTCGGCCTAGTTTCATTTTTTATTAAAAAGATCATACACGCACCAGAGTCTATCAACCGACTTCTAAAGGGGTTTGAAGATTTTGACCCAAAATCAGCCACCATTTTTTTTTTTTTTTATCGCGGTGCACAATAAATGTTATATATTTGGATAGGGGACACTTATACAAACATAAAACGTAATATAACATTATATCATTATATTAAAAGGCCAGGCACAGTGCTTTTCTCACAAAAAAAGCATGTTCTGGCGCCAATATGTCTTGACATTTTGTCAAGAAACAATTTCAATTATTGTTCAAATATTATTATTGCAATTTACTGCATAAACAGGAGAACGCGTGGACACAATGGATTTTTCTGTATCAATGACTGCATGACAATGACAAAAATATGTTGATGACGGAAACAATGACAAAAGCATTAATGATTTTTATTTGAGTATATGGTGCCACTTCAATTATGAGTGCTGAAAAGATTGGGGAACGTCTTAGTGAAATTATCATTAGTTATCCTCTAAGTTAGCCCGCGATATTATTATTTTCTTAGTTGGCGTCATTCATAGCAGTGTATTTAGGCAAATCATCAATATGTTTCCATTTGTGATATTTGCTGCAATATATGACTATTCAAATAAATACGCACTTTCCCTAAAAGGAATATTCAAATCTTACCTTGATGCTGTTCCATGCGCCCAGCACCTGGCAATTTATCGAAACTCTTTAGGAGTTCTGTGACTTAGTATCGCCAATCGCGCAGCCTGACAACGTAGCATTAGAATCACGGAAGTTTGCGTTCATTCAAGTAATGTTTTAAAGGCATTGATAATTTTGTTGTTGTTCGGTGCGGCTGCGAAACCTGACGCTTCAGGATATTATGTTATATGACATTTATTGTTTGTATAGGTCTCCTCTATATAAATATATAACTTTCTTGGTGCACCGCGATTCTGTAAAAAAATCAAAATGGCGCCCGACGTTAGGGCCGCTCCATACAAAAATCTTCAAACCCCTTTACCAATATTATTAAAATCTGAGGACGCGACGATTGGCAATAAGTTAATAATTAGGTAGTGATAAGTCCTGGAGAATGGCTCCCTGAGCCCCAGCTACATTGTGGGCGATAGGTGACACGACGCTCAGCGAACTGGACTCCCGAAACGCCTGCGTCAAAACCACAGACGAAGCAACGGCGACTGGCGTCGTTGTGTTCTGCAATACCCTAACAGTAAACGGCTAAAAGAGACCTTTGAGGTTTGTACACCAATGACAAGACAGTATAGGACCTGAGATAAATACCTACTAAAAACTTACGTTGGGGGGGGCGAGTATAGAAGTACAGTAGTACAGTAGTGTATATGTATGGTACATATAAACGAACACTATCTGTACTTCTTCAAACAATGGACACACGTGTAACAGCACTGAAAAATATATATTTAATAGAGCTGAATGCCTTTAATTACTCCGTGTAGTTCTGTATCAGCACATTGACAATACTTCACGTAATTTTCACATAAATTTTCGAGCGTTTTGTTCAATTTGTCTTTCTCTTAATGGAATCATTCCACAACTGACGGAGGCTAAGAAAAATTTGACAATCTTTAAAGCCAGATTCAAATTAAAAAAATGTTTTGATTTTTTAATTTGAATCTGTCAAATTAAAAAATCAAAACGTTAAAAAAAAAAATAATGTTTAAAGCCAGCAACGAATCCAAAAGTTTCAACCTCGAAGGTTTTCATGCAGAGGAAAATACTGCAATAGGTAAAGCATACTAACTTACTACCGAAATAATCGGTCCATAGTAGACTCCTAGAACGTATTAAGAGAAATAGCCATCTGCAACGCTGCTTGTTGGGCAATTGTGTATTGCGGTAGGGCTTCCCCGGACTAGCTTCTTCCCAAAGAACCTTATAAGAATATAATAGAATACTCTTTATTGTGTGTTGTGTGTCTTTGTTTTGTTGTATCTTTTAGCCTCGTGCAGATTGGCGCGACCGACGTGATACCAATAATTGTTCTTCCGTGAAGCTTTCTATTGTTATAGTCACGCCAGTTTGCACGAGCCTTTAGTTGTGTCACAAACACAAAAACATAAATACACAATACACGTGTATGTCTTTTTGTGTTTGTGTATTGTGTATGTTTTTGGGTTGTGTATAAGGTCTGTGACATTAATGTGTATGATGAATTCAATAAAACAACTGAAATAATTCTCACTCATTATATTTGCTATAACGTTTAAGAAACATTTACGTTCTCATTTAACCGTCTACAATTATAAATATATCTTTCTAAGATCACAACATAGTTATAAGTAAGACGTTATTTACAATAAATAAACAATTAAGTACATAATATTTACAAACTAGTCTCATCACTTGTAATAAATAGAATGTCCTAAGTAGTGTTGAATATACTGTGAAAGGAGTACACATTGAGCATTTTAAACGTAAGCTTTGAGTATCTTGTAACATAAGTAAGTAGGCTTTTTGTTCTTTAGTATTTCAGCAGATTTCCCATTAATATTACAATAGGAGTCGGTACTTTGCGCGATAACTGGAACCTTTTCTGTAAGTTGGTATTAAAATAATTCTACTAATAAATGCATCTAGCAGTTTTGCTTTCAAGTTAATAAATAACGATATTGTTTATTGAATGTGAGTGGTATGTTCGTACAATTTAATGAAAAGGTACTCCATAATTTCCCCCTCAACAAAATGTCTTATTTAATAGACATAGACAAAAGAGCTATTTATCTGTGTAGGTGAGGCGTATTAACTAAATTGAAAATTATGTTATACCAAACTGGATGTTTACTAGCGCTGCGTGATAAAACGCCCGCATGGCGGAAATATCTAAATGTGAAATTAATTTCAATATAGAATTTCTAATTAAAATCAGATATTAAACGTTTGCGGAATTTCGTCTGGAATTTAATAGTTTCTGTAGTAGTTCTGGCGGCTAGGAGATTAAATCCGGACTGGTGTTGATTTAGTTTAGACGGGTTTATTTTTCGGTTATACTGTAAAACCATCTTTTTTTTTACCTATGTAAATCAAAAGAAAACTTAAGAAAATAAAACTCGAATTTTGACGTTTCACACACTCAAGCAAAAGTGAAACATGCAACCCTACCATGTGATCAAAATTACTCAACGTGTATCATCCCTATAAAATCGCTGAATCGTAAAATTTTTGAAGTGAAATTAAGATTTTTCTTAAAAGTATCACACGCTTGGCAGGATAGACTTTAAGCTCATCGGGAATGTAATTAAATATGAACAGTTTAAAGCCAAGATACAAGATAGTAATAATATGCGGGAGCGATTTTTATTTCACCCTTGCATTTATTTATCACCGAAATTATTAGTTTAACACATTGTGTTCGAAATCAAAGGTTACTGCTGCCTTAACTATTAAAACACCAAGTAACCTATTATTGACATTAAACATTTATAATATTTAGTTTACTTCATTGTAATATCTGCTTTTAAGGTTAATTAAAATTTAAAATTTGAGTTAAAAACTTGCTTCAAATGTATATAATGTTCATTATTATCTGAACTGATACAATTTTCTACAACCTACACTTACTTTTGTTTTTGCTTAGATCCACTGTACGAATAACACATTATTTATCTTAGTGCTTATATACATGAGCGGGCACTATGCCAACGGCAGAGGCAACTGCAGCCGGCGACACTCGTCCATATCAGCCGTAGTACGTAATAGTAATACACGAGCGGCAAATTGTCGACGGCTGCCTCCAGAGTGTCGGCGGCGGCACTTGCCTCTGCCGTAGGCGACGTTCCGCTCGTGTACCTTTATGAGGACTTAATTACTTTCTAAGAGTAGGTAACAAATAAGATTATCTGAATTATGAACACAATATAAAACTGTATCTTCGAAATTACGTAGGTATTTGCAGTAAATAGGATTTTGTTTCTTGACAATAGGGGTATTTTTGAATTAGTGGAAAGGTGAGTCTAAACGATCACCTCTTGAAGTGTCCTAATTAATTGAGACAGATGGCTTCGGGAATACAAACCATTAGAGTCTCATTCATTAACGTATTCGTATATTACGTACTAAATGTAATTATGTAGATAGTACTTGTACGAGCAAGTGAGAGGAAAAATTACAACATCCACTTTAATGACCGAAAAAACACGGAAGCAAGAATTGTTCGCACAACTTTTTCACATTAAAAGATGTAAAGTTTCTTACGTCCATTCTAACTTCACAGAAAATCTACACAATTGAATCGTTTGGTGTATCAGCTTTAGACAGTAATGGCACACTACTGTAATCCTTTAACCGTTCAGCGCCTTTCTTGGTACCGTTATCAAATGAGCTCGCTGTTGGTAACTTGGATATCCAATTGTTATTACCTATTTTGTTCGTCTTGTAGTTGGCGATTGCGTTCGTAGTCTGGCAGTCTTTCAACTTGACTCTAGGTTGACTGCTATTTACTGAATTGTGGTTCAACGAATTGACATTCAGTGATATGGAGTTTGAAACGCTTTGCTTGTCTTCGTCTCCATTATCAGTAATGCCATTTGTTACTGGTTCTGTAGGATCAGATTGCTGTCTCTGAATACTGAGGTTTTGTAGTAAAGGTTGAGCTTCTTTCTCTAATTTGTTCATATCTGTTTTTTGCTGGAATATTCCTGATCCTCTCCTACTTGATGATCGAGAACTTTGGTCTAATCGTTGCCTGAATGGAGTCAAGTGTGACAGCGACCCACTTTCTGTCGACAGTGTCTGAGTTTTGATTAATAACGGTTTTTCTTTTGGCGCGTTAGGATCTATTATTTCGCTGAGCAACCAATATGTGACTAGAGTTCCTTTTCCCTGTAACAAAAAGAAAATTTTACTTAAATGGCCTTTAATACCTTGTCTCTAATCTGTCTTTACTTTGCAGTTTCTTCATCTAATTGGAAATAAAACACATACAATTTGTAGAATTTATTATAAACAATTTTTATATATAATACTTATTCACAGACAACATTATAATACAGTTGTTTATGAATAATGTTACAAATAATTATTATCTACTATAAACTAAAATTTATTCTCGCTCAATTCTAATTAACAGTCCCGTGAACTGAACCAATTCGGCGTATTCCCTAGGGTTCTATTTATTGCTGAATATTTGATAGATAAAGAGCAATGACCGCCAACATTTAATATTAAATGGTAAATAATACGTATCAAGAGATAATTCATATAGTAGGTTATTGACAGTCTGCATCGAACCTTTCAAATAGCTTTTGATAAAATTGATTGCATTTTTGTTTGCTATTAAAAAATCCAATGGTTTTTTATTACATTCAGATTGAAATAACAGGAACTGGGACGGGCAGAAAATATTAGGTATGTATATTGTGATAGAGGAGTTTAATAATGCTGTAAAATGAAAGCACACAATCAAATTTAATTTTCTATGCTTCCTGGTTTTGAGATAAAAATATAGCATAATAAAACAGCATGTAAAAGTTGTCAAAAATGTTGCATTTGAAAGAGAATGGGTGTCTAGTCTATGGCACGTAATAATTAATACGTTTAGTAACGGTACATTTTGAAAATAGTACATTCTGCTCCTAAATTGTTGTATTTTTTATGAGTAACGTTGCATAGTCTTTGAATCAGCCATTTTACCTTCATAGCAACTTCTCCTCTGCACTGCAAGTTAAAGGTCCCGTAGAGGTCTAGCAGTGCCTTCGTATCTGGAGACACGTGGATCTTGAGAGCTTCTCCATTGGACTCCATTCTCGATGCAGTGTTGACGGTGTCACCGAAGAGGCAGTAGCGAGGCATCTTGAGACCTACCACGCCAGCTACACAAGGACCTGATGGAAAATGAACAATAAACATTACTTCAAGAAAAACTTTTCTTTGGTAACTGAATATAATATTATTTCGATTGAAAGATTTTACTTTGCCCACGAAAATAATACCTATTACAAACTAGTATCAATCTGCCTAACCTTTATATATTACATGGACCGACTGTCTATCTGACCTCCACAACCTAGTTACCTACTGGGTAACACGATGCCCCTTGGTAAGACTGGTTGTCAGATTATTGGGTTTCTGACTACCTACTGTAACGACTGTCAAAGATCTACGTATGACAACCGGGACCAACGGCTTAACGTACTTTCCGAGACACGGAGGCGTCTCGGTATGTTATAGATGGTCACCCATCCACGGATCAACCTCGGCAAGCGTTGCTTAACCTTAAACATCGACCCGTGCGGCTGTTATTATTTAGCCACGAGCCCCTCTAAGCTATTAATAATTATTATTGTTTGCGTGTTTTCGTAATAAACATTGGGCTGTTCTTGAAAAAAAATTAAAAAGCGATGTACCGTTTAATTAGAAACTTAAGCCAAGTACAAAGAGCGCCCTTCATTTTAATATCTAAATAACAAGTTCCTTTCGCATTTGCATGATGGCAAAGTAATTAAGATGCCAAAAAAAATAACATTTTCCGTACCCACAAAAGAGCTGGCTCATATTTTATTTACATTTCGAGTATGTTTCGCCACAGCTCATTACTTTGAAAAGGAATGAACGTGGCACTGTGTTTGCGTTCAAATTTTTCCGTGGGTCGTAGCCTGGATTTTTTAAACCTTTACATTTCGACATGAGTGATTGTTGACTTTATGTCAGCGTGATTTTGGGGCGCTAGGTAATTTTTTGGGTCCACAATTTTGGTAATGATGAAATTGGCGAGATTTTCGATTTTATTTGGCGCGTTTATGATTTCGACGAAAAGGGATTGGAGTCTGAGTGTGAGAACAGAATCTGTCACATTTTCTGTTTTTCAGTACAATTCATAGTATTCCCTGAATATAGGTTTGAAAGGCATACAATAATTTGAACATAGTTTTTGAATCTTTTAAAAATGTATAGTCACTTACTCAGACAATGATAGCACATACACATTACAGTAAGTCAAGTGGAAGAAAAAAAGTGTGTTCTTCATAAACTTTTACCCCTATTCCAAATATACACGATTAAATATTTAATTCCGCTTAATTCATTTTTATGTCGTGCAAGTTCTCAACGTTATGTCATTTTTGGCATAGCGTTTATCATTAACATAGCTTATAAAAGTTTTTTTGGTACAAACAATGAGAAAAAACAGAGTGCTAGGCAATTAGAAAGTAAACTCATCATAAATTCAAGCCTCAAGTTTGAATACTGAATATATTTATTATATTTGTGAAGACTTGGCAATGGTGCCAGTTGTTTTGAAGCCAAGGTTTTGTAAGTTTTTTATTCCAAATAGTTTGTTTTATTGCTTACTGGGTTTTGAAGGTTAGGTAGGCAGTCGCTTCATGTACAATACTGGTATTCAGCTGCAGCCGGTTAGACATGGAAGCCGGCTCCAAGATAGTTGGGAAAAGGCTAGGCAGATTGATTGATTGAGTTTGTTTTATTGCTTCTATATTAGGAGGCTTTTATTATGTTAATGTTTTTTAACGCTTCATTTATTAGAGCTTCGGGTATTTTATTTGAGTGCAATAAATGATTGGATAATTTGTTGACGACATCACATTAGAGAAATAAAAAAAAAAACCAGAGGTGTAATGGGACACCAGATTGGAATGTGTGTGGTTGTTCCTTAAAAACTTTTGCACACTTTTGTTACGTAACAAAAGTCGTGGTGGTCAAAATGATACACTTTTGTCGATCTAGCTCTCAATTACCAAGTGTGAAGAGTATAACGTGCGATAAGAAACTTTTATTTGCTGTATGTTTAGATGAAAAGGGAAAAAGACAGATAAAAAATATTAACAAATACCTAAATGTACCTATCAAATTATGAAAGTAAATCTTTGTTTTTTTTTCCTAAGTACGCTATAGGAACACGCAGATCATCCACGACTTTAAGAGAGATTAATGCGTTAAGCTTTGAAAATGTTTTGTCTAAAATATTTTGACAACGTTGAGACTCAAATCCTAAATAGTTTATCCACTTAGTGACAGCTTTCAGACTTGTAACAAATGATTTTGATAAAGACGAAGTTCTAAAGATTCACTGTTACATTATGAAACTTAGACTTTTAGATTTACAGAATAGTGACAAAGCCATAAAAAAGTGTTTCACTGTACACGTTGAGGATTATGTGAGTTCTTCAAAATGGATATACTTTAAAATAGCGAATGAAATAAATGTTAATGTGAGAAAATTATAAACAGCATGTATCAGAAAGGTGTGGTCAAACTTTCCCCATGGCACCATCGAAATCGCGAAAAAAATATCAAGTGTCCCGTACAAAACTTCAATACCTACTCGAATAGGTACTTTTTTACTACAATTTAAGTGAAAGTGGAAGAATTGTAACTTAATTTTTTTAAATTTGAATGTGACTTTGTTTATTGGTTTGTTTGTTTGTTACGCTTTCACGCTAAAACGGCTGAACGGATTTGCATGATATTTGGCACATGGTAAATCTTGACCTGAAAAAGGACATAGGTTATTTTTCATCCTGGATTGCAGACGAAGTCGCGGGCAACAGCAAGTATTACATTCTTTTTAAATTAAGTTTGGTTAACAAGAGGTTTTTTTTTTATTTAATGTAGAACTTACCAGAATGTAGCCCAATCCTGAGCTTCAACTGATCTTGCGGCCGATGCCTGATGCGGAATCTGCTCACGGCATCCCGGAGAGCCAGTGACATCCGAGCTACTTCACAAGCATGCCGTGTGCCATTGCGTTCTGGGAGACCTGACACCACCATGTAAGCGTCGCCTATGGTTTCCACCTGTCCAATGAGTAGGAAAAATAAATCTTATAAAATATTTTTGGTATTTTGTTTTCGATCACTCTTATTTAGTAGTCGTCTGCATCAATGATGAGCCATACTGCAATAAGTTTATTATTATAAATTGAAATTGAAAAGAAAACCCACCTTATAGACATCATAATTCTCGACTATAGAATCGAAGCAAGTGTACAGGTCATTTAGCAAGTCGACCACCTGCATTGGCGTGGAGGATGCAGACAACGCCGTGAAGCCAACGATGTCTGAGAAGTAGATCGTCACCTGCTCGAAGGTCTCGGCGACCACTGATAGACCATTGATCAGTTGAGAGGCTACGGACCTAGGTTATAAGAAAACATTCAAACTCAATCAAAACTCAATAACTGAAAATTACGATTTCTCTCAAACAATATTTTTTTCAAGCTTGACTATTAACGCTTTGAATTAAATATGACCAATTTCTTCTGCCACGATGTATTTTTCTACCAAGTCTTTGAAGACCACATTTTTGGGACTAATTGCGAGAATTTTTACAAAGAAATGTTCGAAGCAATCATAACTTTTGTGTTCTTTTTAATTAATAAGAAGGACAATGATTAAGTTTTAAAAAAGAAAATTAAGTCTTTGTTACTGAAAATTTGACTGTCTAATTATGTGCCTGCCAACTGGCACAATCTAAAAGAAAATTCAGTATTGATCTTAAAAATGTGGAATGAATTTCCTTTTTAGTTATTTATTGATTACATTACTTACTTGGGTAAAAGCTGATACAGTAACTCTTCACATTTCTTCTTCTCTTCTAAATAATCTTGAGTTCTCTCACTAACTAATGATTCCAAATTATTCGCATACTGCTCCATACGGGAAAGCAAATTATCTAAGATATTGCTACTTTCTTGAGTTCTGTTGGAAAAACATAAGACTTGTTATAAAATAATATACCTTTTTTTTTTCAAAAGAGCAGAAAATAAATAAGCTGATGAAGCGGCGGCAAAGTAAAATTGTAATGCTACGGTTTTCTAGAAGAGTGGTTGCCGCCCGTATTGCGCACGCAATTTACCAGCGAGTGATGTCATTGAATGAAACGTTATTTATGAAAGTAAGTTGGTGTGTTTTCCTACAGAGCGTTTTTGACATCGTAAAGTCAAACCCCGCTGCCGTCATTTTCATGACAACCGCTCTTCTAGAAGACGGTAGCTTAAGCGTTCTTTATTAAAATCTTCGTGGTCTTGATAACACTTTAACTTCTCTTAGTAAAAATATCATGCCAGTTTTTTTTGTTATACGCAACGGGGAAACTCTTGGCCTGAATCTCACTTGATGGTAAGTGATGATCAGGCCGAAGGTGGAAGCGAGCTTAACCCGGAATCCTCTACCACAGAGGACCTGGCTATCTTACCTCTTACTGCATGGCGACAGACTTAGATATGATGGTGGTAGCTAGCCAGGCGGACTTAAAACAAGATCATGCCAGTTTTTTTTGTTATACGCAACGGGGAAACTCTTGGCCTGAATCTCACTTGATGGTAAGTGATGATCAGGCCGAAGGTGGAAGCGAGCTTAACCCGGAATCCTCTACCACAGAGGACCTGGCTATCTTACCTCTTACTGCATGGCGACAGACTTAGATAAGATGGTGGTAGCTAGCCAGGCGGACTTAAAACAAGCCCTAACACCAACCAAACCGAGCAGAAAATAAAAGCCATTTGTATGATAGTTGTACTACATCGTACAAATAAACAACTTATAAAGTTGGCAATTCCGTCTTAAATATTGACTTATCAACTCACGTCATTTGAACATGAAAATTATATCCAGATTTGCAATTTTTTTTAAAGTGTTGATAAAATTGATATGGGCAATAAGTCTGCTGGGCAATAAGTGGGATTGGGCGGGCCTTGTATGTAACATGCATTGCAACAGATAATTCAGTCATCATCATCATCAATCACGCAGTGGGTGACAGAAGACGGGCGTAGCGTCGTCGCCGACGCAGTCCCAGAAAACGCTGGCGTGGTGGCGAATTAGTTAGATGCGTTTACGGGAGATTGGCCGAAGAAGAAGGCAACATACAAAGAACAGAGGAAAGCTATGGGGGAAGAACTTTGCCCAAATGTGAGAAAGTACAGGGTAAGTTTTTTTTTTTTTGAAAAGTGATTATTTGATTGAGATTATATGACTGCAATCATAGTTTAGAATACTGATCTCTTTTAATAAGCCAACCCCAATACAACAAAATACAATAAACGAAAATAAAAACAATTCTCTAAAGAAATCAAAGCTGTAGCTAAAGAAAAAGAAACATTACATCTACACCAGAAGATGAAGACATAGGTATGTACATAATATATTACTTGTTGAGGCGCCGGATAGCTCCCTTCAAATGAGCGAAGACAGGTCTTTCCAGAGGGTCTTCGGCCCAGCACCTCCGCATCAGCTCGGTAGCATCGTCAACCTCACACGAACGGTGGTGAGAAGTATTCGGGCGAAGTCCACTTGATATCACCGTCTCGATTATTTCTAAGAAAGGAAATATTACAGTCTTAATAATAATTAACTTAATAAGCAGGAAATAATACCTACACACTTTTCACTCTTGCTAGAAATGCAATAAGAATGATTCTCTTGCTAGAAATGCAATAAGAATGATTCTCTTGCTAGAAATGCAATAAGAATGATTGAAGTTGATACCACGGCTCGTGAGAGTGACTCGCCGAGATATTCTCGCCCGTGTAGATGGCGCCTTAGGATCAATAATTGATTGCTGTTTTGGATAAGGTCTTAAAAAAAAGGATTGAAATGCGGCCAAAAGTTACACTTCTCTCATGAGAATACTAGCTTTCGTCCGCTTTTCATAAGAATTATTTCTTTGAGCACTGACTAGCTTCAAGGACATAATGGTGTACGGTGTGACCATAGCACATGGTGGACCCAAGAAACGACCTTATCTCTTAAAATGCAGCCAATCAATTATAAACCTCTTACTCCATTTCGGCCTTTAGCGTGAAATAAAGGAAATAAAAACCGTCATAACATTTGATGTATAAAAACATTTTAGCGATTTGATTTGTTGTGTGTCTAAAGCGGAATCCCATTTCGTTTAATATGGACTAACCTGGTATAAATCATGGAAATTATTTACGCTCCGCATGTCCGCTTTGTCAGGAATTGAAATAAAAGAAATGCTTAGTGCCGAAAAAAACGCGAGATATTTCTGCGTATATTTCATTTCTTTTGGCTCTGTGGTGTTTAGAACAATGATCTTTTATTTCACTTCCTATGGCTATTACAAAAGAAAATTTCGCGTCTTCAGGAGGATCGCATCAGTATCAATCTTTGGCAATGTCATGTGACAATCGTACTAGTGACCAATAAATCAATCATAAGACGCTGGTTGGCTCCGATCTCCATGCATTTTTTTCCCGAGCTTGAAATAAGGCAACTTATTTGCCTTACTTCAAGCTCTGGACCTTACGACAACCTGAAGCGAACAAGATACGCTTTGTTGTTAAAGCTTTCTTGAAGTTCAAATATGAAAATGCTTTTTTGAAGTTTTGATAACGTCCGAATTGGGCTATATTTCCACGTAAAATAACCATGTTTTCACAAATAAAAGAATTTCTTCAGATTTTGCCCTTGATGACTCATTAGTCGATAAAGTGGATATTTGAATAGAAAAGTTTTCAAATCTCGACTTACCTTTTGGAGCCATTTCAATGCCAGGACCGAGCCAAAACGCTCCCTGTCTATTGACAATCTCGTGCATGACGATACCAAAAGAATAAACGTCTCCTTTTGGCGTTCCTTCTGGAGGCGGTTCTGCTGTGCGAAGCAACTCTGGTGCCGTCCAAAGAAGTCCTAAGGGAAAAAAAAGTATTTAGATTGCTCGATTGTAAGATAAACGTCGTCAGCCACAAACAGCATTTTAACATACGCCGCGACAGTAAGGTTGATATGAAAATGTACTGATGTGGTCTGTTTGAATCACTCACTGAAGCTTAAAAATTACTCTGTCTCCTTTAGCCTGACGCTAAACTTCACCGATAGCATTTAATACGAGAACCCCAACCACTTTTAACAAAAAAAACCGGCCAGGTGCGTGTCGGACCACGCACAATGAAAGGTACCGGTAGGTAGGTAGCTGGGATGAATTCATCCCAAGAATAAACTTAATATTGTAGTTGAATAACATGTTTTCCCATACGAAATGTATGGAAGAACATGTTTTTGCAACTGCAAATGTAAGGTGGTCGATAATTACTCGTTAACTTGTAGACCCTACTTAGCTATGATAGGTTTCCTTTTAATTTCGCTATATATACTACTGCTGTGAATTTTTCCACATACCATTTAGCTGGCAAGGGGGGACTACGGAACCCTAAAAACGACTAAATGCTTGACTTAAAGTTTAAAATTCTGCCGCTGACGCCCCGCCTTTTGTTTGTCGGGAGTGCAATTAAAAAACGGCAAACAAAATTAGCACTTTTATAAACTAGGTAGCATGTTAATATAAATGGAAAGCATTGCTCTGGCAAGCAAATTTGTCAGAAAGCAAATAGAATCATTGCAATTAGTACATTTTCAAAAGAGGTTTAATATTACTTTGATACAAGAGGAACCTCGAATTATTTTTGTACTTTCCACCAATTAAAAAGCAGCAAAAAGTTTAGTGTTGCTATAATTGGGAGTCAATGTGGGTGTAAATTATATTGAATGTTGATTTTCTCTTCGAAGGGAAAGTAAAGACGAAGTCAATTATAAAGTGGAAACGAAATTAAAACTTGCCAAAGTTGGATTACTTAGCGAGGCGGTGGATATATAATTTTACTCCAAGTCAAACAATGTGACTGCGATACTAATTGAATTGAAAATAGCAGAATTGAACGCGTATCATACGGCTTAGCGGGGGCGGGTTGGCAGCGCTATTGATTAAGTTTAAATAATATTTTAACATCCAGGTATGCCTTTAGGCTACCTAAACGTTTCATTGTTTTAAAGTAAGAGGTACATTCTTCCGTTCATGCTTCAAGCTGGAACTACCTGGAAAAAATAGTTATAGACAAAAATATCCTAAAAATTGTACTTACGAGTCCAATAGCTATGTGCCCTTGAATCCTTTTCAGCGGTCCTCAATGCGTGAAGTCCAAAGTCCGTGATCTTCAGCACGAATCGAGAGTCCACCACACAGTTGCTAGACTTCAAAGCTCCGTGAGACCTGATGTCCGAGCCGTGGAGGTAATGCATGCCCTAAATAAATAAAAAATAATATTTTTACTACAAAAACAAATTATACCTAGTTGTAAATCAAATCATTATTCTGTAGTTCCATGAAAGGTTAGCGATTGAGAAAGCACAAAAAAATGAGAGATTGATCTAGATGAGGACGCTATGAATGATTTTGAGTTGAGACGATTAGTCCATGGGTTTACGATTTCCGGATATAGGGACTATCCATAGGGAAATTCAAAAGGAACATGTTTGTATAAAATGAACTACCAGCTAAGTAAGCAGTACTGGTGTAAACATGTCATAAATGGTACAGAAATTCAACGTACAATGCAGAACAATGTCAGGAATTTGATTAGAAAGAAAGAAAGAATAACGTTTATTTTGACACAGTTCGTGAAACACAAATACAAAAAACCAAATCAAAAAGTAAAAATAATGTTTAACATAGAAAAGAACAAAGCCATAGCTAATAAAGCTTTGAGTTGCGAATGGAAAGCAAATTTAATTACATTAGTTTAGCCACCACACATTGCTAAATCCGATGCTAAACTTTGAAATAGTGATTGATTAATTCATGAATAGTCAACATGTGTTTTTACCCAAATGTTTGATGCCTGATAAAAACGTTTGTGGTTACGAATTCGGGAAAAGCCCGCCACAGACGTATTGATGGTTGGTCATACCATAATATATGTATATTAATATGCAACAATATAAATTACAGTACAGGTTGGTGACGTCATAGCATTATGGCTGCATTTGCCGGGGTCACTCAAAGATAGTATAGAAAATATATATGTAATGATTTATATTATATTATAGCTATGTTTGTGAGGGGCATAAATCTTTCGAGACTTTGCTGTTAAATTACAGGTCGTGGAACAGCAGCAACTTTTCCGATAAAGTCTTGTTCTATAAATAGCGACACACGCTCCTTTGGGATTTAATACTATTATCGGCTAACAAGTGGGTGAACAACCGAACGCTTCTGCCTCGGGTGACCTATCCCATCGGGGTTTTCCTTTGTTAGGAGAAAAGACGTCGAATAATGATGTAGTCAACAAAAGATATAGTATTATGTTACTGTAAGGCTTAAAATGAACAATGTGCAATGTGAATGAATTTTGCTATTGCTTGGTGAATCCGAGAATCTTACATGGCAGACGTAAACCTCGAAGACGAATTTAAGTATATGGAATTGGATGGTTTATCAATTTCAAAGGAAAACGTATCCTTACTAAATCAAAATGACTGAATGAGAAGTTCATAGAGACTTGGGAGTAAATTGTGGATCAGTAAATAAACTTGTACGTATCGTAGAAGGGTTATTTTTTGGGAAAGAAGAGAGTTTTCTTCTTTTTTACCGTTTTGGCACCTGAACCCTAGCCCTATTCTCTAATGCCCAATAATACTTTAGGAATGGAATATCGTCCTAAATGTAACTGATTACGGATGTGAATGGACAGCTGATTCCGGGCCGTTGAAATTTCGTTAATTAAACCTTTTTCTTGCTTTTGGACAGGTTTAGGCTTTGACTGTTGGAGACATTCCAGTTATTAAATTATTCTGCGTCAATATCAAGTTAAAAAAAATCAAGAATTTTGTATAACCCCAACTCACCTTTACTATATCATGCATCAAACTGACTTTGAACATCCAATCCAGCTTAATCGACTCATTCTCCAAGATATCTTGCAAGGATCCTTTAGGACAATACTCCGTCAGGAGACAGCAATGTGGAGGATCTACACAAGATCCGTAGAATCTTGCTAGATGATCATGTTCTAAATCTTTCATCTTCTTCAGTTCAAGAAGAAGAGGTCTGGTGAGGTCTATGCGCTGTTTGTCCACTTTCTTGATAGTAACTCGACAGCCTTTGTAGAGTCCACATGGTGCATATACTTGTCTGTCACCAGCCAAAGATGTGGCTTCGTCTGAGAATGTAGTCTGAAAGAAAAAAAAACCATGAA
The DNA here is from genome assembly GCA_914767815.1 of Eupsilia transversa. NCBI lineage: Eukaryota > Metazoa > Arthropoda > Insecta > Lepidoptera > Noctuidae > Eupsilia > Eupsilia transversa. Next base: position 3,520,023 of record OU611893.1, on the reverse strand, counting down.
TATTCCAATTATGTTTATAATTTATCTCACACCGATTGCTTGAAACAATTATTATCAAAGTACGTTTATGTTTTCGGAAATGAGGTCGTCCATCTAAAAACGTTATTAGTAGGATTTCGTCGGAGTTAAAATTGAAATGTCAAAAGCGCTTATTTTGCCAAAAGTTAAATTTGGTCCCAAATATTTAAGGATTAACGGCAACTTCTCAAAGTTGCAGTTCTTCAAACTATCCCACTCACAATATCTTTTAACGTCCACTAACAGTTCATTGAATATTAATGTTCTTGAACAAGGATGAAGTTCGAAACCATCTCTAAATACTTGACATTTATAACTTTGCCAACTTGGCTCGCCACAAACTGAAAGTCAATCATGAATCAATTTGAGATTTTCCTGTACTTTTTATTCAGAAGTGAAATAAGTTTTAAAAATAGATTCTGGTCTTGAATAGACTAATCAATACTCGAGTGGACTTATTTCTGTTGCTTTCTCGTCGTTTCGAAAATAACTGATGATTTCTTTAAAGTTTTTCAGTTTTTAACCCCCGACGGAAAAAGAGGGGTGTTATAAGTTTAACGTGTGTATCTATCTGTTCCCTCGCAGCTCCCAAACGGCTGAACCGATTTTGATTATTATTTTTTGTTTGCAATTTGTCTTGATCGAGAGTGTTCTCAGCAGCAATTGAAAAAAAAACGGTTCAGCCGTTTGAAGATTATCAGCTCTTTTCTAGTTGATGATTGGATGTGCGCATCTTCCTCAGGTCTGATGAATGATATTAGAAGAACATAGTAACCATGAACCGATACCGCAGCATCACTTGGAATTCTGTCGGGGGTTATTTAAATTTTAACTTATAGGAGTGTTTTAGGTGACTATTAGAGGGGCAGGGTTTTTGAGACAAAAATCTATCAAAGATTTTTTTAAATTGTTCTTTCATTTAAAAATCTTAAAAGAGTTTCTATAATTATTCCCAGAAACCTAAAACATTTAGGTATAACTCATAAAGTTTGTTCCTAAATAAACTGAAAAAACATCACGCCTGTATTCCTCGAAGAGTTGGGCATAGGTGTACCTATAGTACACCCACATTTCGCCAGTTATGTTTGAACATTTGTAATAGACGGCGAGTCTATTGCCATCAACCGGGCACAAATCCAGACTCCGGGCTGCTACTGAGAAATTCTGGATGGAAAAACCCAATAACGCTTTCGACCCGGGAATCGAACCCAGGACCTCATTCTCAGCAGTAGTGCTTGCAACCACTAGACCAACGAGGCAACGAGATGGATAAATTGAGTCCCTAAAAAATAAGAATTGATACATTTCCAAGAGAATAGAACAGAATAGATCAGAGAACTACTACACGATACGATACTCTTCTTTTAGAGAGCAGGAAATGATAAAAGCAATTCATGGTTTCCAAACAATGTATGAAATGAATTGGAAACAAAGACCGATAGTTGCTATTATAACCGGAAAAGGTACGGTCAAGCAAATTGGCGGAATTTCTCTAATTAGACTTTGAATCCAGATTTAGGGTACAATACAAATAAAACTCCGTCAATTAATTATACTAAGTACTAAGCCGCTATGTTAGCATATTATTCTTAATGTACCGAACCGTACTTTTTAGCTGCCAGCTTTGAGGAAGTTAGTTTGCCTACTTATTTTTTGAGAAACGGAATTAAGATCATTACTTTCGTAGGGAAATTTTAATAAAAAAACAAATTTTACTCGGGATTTCATTGAAATAGGGACCTACTTAAGGATAAGAGCAGTAAGTGTTGTCTTCTGAAAAAAAACACATATAACCGTTTATAAATAACATAAAATGTATAAAACCATTGTCCATTGATCTTCTTTTTCAATAACTAAGACATCCGGAAAAATTTCGTTAAAATCAGCAAAAAAACAAAATTATTCGGCAAAAGTTACAGCATACAAAATAAGCTGACAGGAAGCATCAAGACATGTCACGCGTCGTTTGAAGATTACCCAAGAATTGTCAATCTGTATCTATTCTCCAACCCAAAAGATCTCAGGGGAGGTGGATAAGTCGTTTCCAATGCCTTGTATATTTAGACTCTTTTTAGAATCTAATTTGCGTCACTTTTATTATTTTGTTTTTTAGTTGTTTTATGACCGTTTTATATCTTGCTTTATTCCAGTAAGCAAGTAGAATAAAATATAACATTGGTAACTCTCACAACAAATGTTAACTTGAAAAACGAGAAAAATATAATGTCTAAAAAAACGCTTTAAAAGCAGTTTTCTGTTTTCCACACTCACCCCAGTACTGTATCTTCGCGCCAAGGAGTGTAAACTCCCGCGCAATCTTCCGCCCGGTTGTAGCACGTCACTCCAGCTGACTCGCCATGTCATCATAGCTATCTCGGCTTCCAACTTGTAATGCCTAGTAAAACAAAGAAAAAATATTAAAACACACAATAAACTACATTAAAAGTCAGCCAAGCCATCAAAGTCAGCAAATCAACTGACGAAACTACAATTAGCAGTACCTAGTTGTCGCTGTTGTGATTGGTTTAGAAGAATAACAACAGCTAACGTGCGCTTTTATAATATCTAACGTAACGATAAATATTAGCGTGGACGTCCACGTCCACGACATTGCATCACACGGCGCCACACAGGGTAGTAAAATGTATGGAACTATATGAAGAAGCTTTTAATTTTTGTTCACGATAACGTGCGATACGTGCACGTATTTCAATACATTTTATGTAAGTGGACGTGGAAATTCATGATAAACGGCATCACCATATCACAGGGTAGTAAAATGTTTGGAAACTTAAGAAGAAGCTTTTAATTTTTTGTCCACGATAACATGCGATACGTGCACGTATTTCCATACATTTTATGCAGGTGGACGTGAAAGTCCACGATAATATAGTCAAGTTAGAAATTATGAAAACGCACCTTCAAATCATTTGTCATAAATTGACATTAGAATTTTTCAAAATAACGTTGTTTACACGAAGTCTGAATTCCCGAACTTTCTGGGAATGTTACAGATTAGCTTGAAACATCGGTTTCAGTAATTAGGAAGCTCAGATATTAACTTCATCCGTGGCTTGCTGGGTTTGTGGTGTTGTACGCAAGAATCTCACAGTCAGAATTTTAAACTTCAACAGAAAATTCAATTTAACTGTGTGGTATCAGAGTCAGAATTTTGTTGCTTCTGTATTCTTTAACTTAACTTTGAAAGACTAGTATCCCAGTCAATAACAACATCAAACATCGCAAAAGCTGATGTGACTACGATTTTTTCATATGTTGTTAGGTTTCCTGAGAGAAGTTTATACCCAGGTTTATACCCACGCAGCAATTAAGGGTTTTCGTTAAAAAAAAAAGTTTGAAATCAGACGTTTAAAATGCAAAAGAAAATAGTAATGTTTATCCTTATTTTTTATTTCACGTTTATTGTAGGTATAGTCAATCTGCCTAGCGTTTTCCCAGCTATATTGTGGTCAGCTTCCAGTCTAACCGGATGCAGGTGAATACCAGTATTTTACATGGAGCGACTGCCTATCTGACCTCCACAACCCAGTGACTGGGTAATACGATAACCACTTGTAAGACTGGTTGTCAGACTTTCGGCCTTCTGACGACCCGTAACGACTGTCAAAGATCCACGAATGACATCAGAATTTATTTATTGTGGGTATACTGTGAAGACGTAACCATTACTTCGCTCGGCCGGAAAATTTTCGCTTTTTGAGAATGGAAGGAAAAGCCTTTGATAAATACCTGTATATAAACACGGAGAGAACTGCCAACACGACGACTACAGAACTCAGGATTATACTCAATATTGCATATACTGGTAACGCTGAAACAAATATATTTCATTAGTATAGTGTCCATTCAAAATATTTGGGCACTGATTCCCGCCGTAAAAAATCCTTTAAACCAGGATTGGCTTTAACATGGACAAAATACGGGTGTCTCGTGTTGACGCATAACTCTATCCACTTCCTTGAGCAAAGTACTGGTAGCAAAGATAACGCTTAAAAAACCGGCCAAGTGTGTGTCGGACCACGCACAATGAAGGGTACCGTAGCTGGGATGAAGTTATCCCAAGAACAAACTTAACATAGTAGTTAAAAAACGTTTTCTGTTTTTTCATGTTTTTGCAAATGCAAATGTAAGTGGGTCGATAATTACTCGTTAACTAAATTACAGCTTTCTAGTACTAACAGTTTCTGCGCTAAGCAGGGGACAGACAGACAGACAGACGGACATGGCGAAACTATAAGGGATCCTTGTTGACTACGGAACCCTAAAAAACTACTTAGAAATCAATGACAATGCAATAAGGCCCAATAGACCAACTTTGTAAACTACGACCTCGTATATCATAAATACCCTAAAGCTAGACTATCACTAAATAAATTCTTTCATGAATTTATTGTATCGTTTCTCCCTAAAGTGAATTATCGTAATAAATCTGATAAAAGTTAATTTCACGCCAAAATAAACACGACTGCGCTAGATTCGATAATTTAATGTGTCTGCGAGATGAATTTTCCTTTATTTTACGCTCCCCCGCTCTTGTCTACAGGAATGACATTTTCGACCATGGAAAATTTGATCTTGGTGAGATTATAGTGCCTGGTTTAGTATCAATGTTACGTAAAAATACGTTTTCACGTGTTCTTAAAGAAAATGTTTTCTGGAAAGAAACATTCTGCGCTTAATTCCGCGCGCGCGTTTACAGTTTTCATTTACTGTGCTATAGAATGTTTGCTTCTTCAGAACACGTAGAGAAAACGCCACATTACAAGTTTCCACGACATTCCAGCTAAACGGATTACGTATATATTTATCATCCGATCAACCACCTCTAGACAAGTTCCTATTTTTCTTGTGGCAAATAATTTCTTACTCATTCTGTTAATTTGTTGAATTTATTTGAAATGTTTTATAATTATTTATGATAATGTTGTACCTTAAAGGCTATTTATATCGAAAATAGCATTGCTGTGCACACCTGTTGCAATATTTTTAGTGTTGGTAGTGTAGGAATAAACGCATAACCAGACATTAAAAAATGCGAGACGAATTGGTCTAACGAATTGAAAATACTCTGGAAGACTTCTTATTAGAGTTTGCCTTTTATTTACCAATGTTTCATTTTACACTGATTCTGTTGTCGCAGATTATCTTAACGGATACTGGTTACTTAAAATAGTCCCTTCCCAACCAGGAGCCTCTTCAAATATTGGCAGCTCGCCAACATACATCAAAGAGCAATCGTTTACACACAACTCATGCGTCAAATCATAATCTGATGTAATAAACGTGACTAAATCCATTATAACGATCTGTTTAGTTATTTACTGATGTTCTGCGAATCAATTTATTGCAATATCAGTATACTATAACAATAATATTATATAGAGACGTCACCCAATGTCTATGCGAAGGCACCCTTTCAGACCATAGAGGGGAAAATGAGTCACAAGCTTTCTTATAAAATATAGAGTTTGGTCACTCTTATTGTTTTTAGCTAGACTTTGCCCGCACCTCGCTGACGTGGAGGTCGAAAATAATCCCACGGGAACTGGAATGAAACGTCAGTGTGCCATAGTGAAATACGATCAGTGTAGTGTGGCGTGAAAAAGTTACAGACAGACAGAATTAGTTTCGTTTTACAATATTAGTATAGTCTGGCTGCAGGCAAGTTCAGTGTTTATTTTTAGATACCTACACATCGCTCAGACAGATCATCGGTCGGTAATGATGTTACTAATTGAAATTCTGCTTGGGTAGTCAATTCAGTCATGCAGAAAGATAATATTGGCATGAAATGCAATGTTATGGAACACCTTAGACACGGTAATTAAACCTTAAAAATGGCTGTACCTGAAAGTAATATATTTCGTGTTTATGTACCTAAAGTTAGAAATAAGTTACTAAATATATCTATCTACGTTTATTGTATTTTAATATAGGAAAATCATCTTTCATTTTAATTTGAGCGAGCGTTTTTCAAGATGGTCGGTGTTACACCGAAGAAAACCTTCACAAATATAGGTTCGTCTACACCACGACCATTCTTGTGTCATGAGCATAATTATAAGCATTTAAGCACTGGATATTTAAATTGATCATTAAAAAGTACCTTAACACTAATTATAATAAATATTAAAATGAACTCTGTCTGTCTGACCTCTTCACGCTACAACACAGGTAGATAAAACGTATTTATGTCCTAACCCAAGTCATGGTGACTTGGGTTAGGACATAAATACGTAAAATACAATAGACGTAGCACGTACGTAGCGTTACTCAGCGTCCAGCGCTCGGCGTGTTAACACGTCGTGTACGGGTTCCCGACAAGTCAATCGTCATCCTGAGGATGCCTCGTTGCGGAATAGTTTACAAAATATATCTACGTCTATTGTATTTTATAATGGATTTCCGCCAAGTCACGCCTGAATCAATTAACTACATAAATACGTTTTATCTCGATCGTACGTCTCCGGGATAATATATGACCTCCTCGCGGGCGAAGCCATGGGCTAAAGGCGCGGGCCCACCGCGGTGCACGGAGAGGCTACGCACGTGTATTAAGCTTCGCTTTGTAAGAAAATGTATGTGGTTGTATCCACTGCAACCCACGGAGAGGCTACGCATGAATTGACGTCATTGATACATGCGTGGCTTGCTCGAATAGGCGGTTACATAGCTCAACGCTGTCGACGTGGGTCTACGTTTCCACTGGAGTACACGAATATGACCCACGACTATGTACAGCTCACTTATCGCAGCGCAGTTTTGAAGCCCGTGTCCGTGGATTGCAGTGGCACGTGCGTAGCCTCTCCGCGCACCGTGCCACGCTATACATAGTCGTGGGTCATATTCGTGTACCCCAGTGGAAACGTAGACCCACGTTGTCAAACAAATTAATACACGCAGCTAAAATACGCCGCGGGTCCGCGTCTTTAATCTAGTTCAATATAAAGGATCTCTAAGTTGCTTCTTTTTCCATGTCTTCAACCAAACGACTTAAAAAAAACTAGCTGCGGAGAAAATTGCAGACGATTTACTGAAAGATCCGATAATATTATTAAGAAAAGAAATCGCCTGCCTATGTGAGCTCAGATTGGACAGAAGCGGATGAGATAAGGTCCGTTGCCATCGTTTGTGGGTGCAAAACGATTTTGTATAGACGACCCTCGCAAGAACGTTCGCAAGGGCACTGAATATTTTGACTGAAGAAAAAGGATTTTATTTTGAATAAACGTATTAATTTAAGCAAACGTGAGTACTCCCGCTTAGATAAAAGTAAAAGTACTAAGTATTAATTAAACATACCTATATAATCATCTTAATTTCAAAATAAATGATCATCATGTTTATTACAACTTGGGCAGATATTATTATGTAGCATAAAAATGGTAGCTAAAATTGAATTAATATTACGTAACGGTGTGAAATAAAGTCTTATTATCTCCTGAAGTTTAATTAAAAGTAGGTACTTTGCGAGTAGCGAGTAAGTATACTGAAGTGGTAGATAAGAACCTTAGTGGCTTTAGTCGGAGGGTAAACAACACCTCATTTAAGAGTGCCTCTTTTGCAATTATGGGAGAAAATAAGATAAATGCGAAGGGAAGTAAAAATTGTCGACACTTGTTTCCCACTTCTAGACTCATCTTCCGAAAAAACAGTTTCAAACGCTATTACGTGTTTTGCGTCGATGTGACGCATATTTACCTCCAACTTGTTCTTTTTAGTGTTGTGTTCTTTCTTTGCGTCATGTTTACCGCAAATAAACGTATTTTCTTGCTTTCCTCTTTCTTCTAATATGCATTTAAAAAAGGACATAGTAGTGATTTATGTATGCCCATGTGAAAAATCAGAGAAGAAAGATTTTCTTTATTGTGTAAAATGATCATACTTTCTCTAATGATTTTCTATATCTTTCCTATCAAGTATTCTTTTCCTATCAAGTCTATTATAGACACAGCTTAAAATAAATTAAGCAGGGGAATAACCCGCATAGACTAAAACTTATTTGCCATTAAACTTCTTCCAAAATAAATAACTATCTGACACTTTGTTATGTTTATATTTTTTTCTCATATTTATCTTGCAAATTGGCATTACTTGGTCGAAGAAGGTTATTTTTTATAAAACATGAATCATGTCGACCTGAACAAATACAGAGAATCTTTGGATTGACACAAAGTTGTGAACTTGTATACATGTTTAAATATAATTTACAGTGGGTACTGTGTCAGTAAAAATATTTGTTAAAACACTTTTTTGGTACTTAAGAGGTCTCCTACGGCAGCACTAAAATAATGCTTTATTTAAAATAATGATGATTTAATTCATTATCATTGCCATCATTAGTTGATGATGAAGCAGCTATTCCTTTATCAGTTTAAGACAAAACGATTTTAATATAAATTACTTAAAAGACTGGTGTCAAAAAACTCTATACTAATCAAAAGCCTAATTTAATCATAACATTACATAACGTCACGCCTTATTTCCCCGAAGGGTTAGGCAGAGGTGTACCTATAGTAGGTAAAAAATATATTGACCTATATTATTCTCCGTTGTACACAGCACTTACTTATACTGCTCTACACAAATTTATACGGTACATTAATCGCTACGAAGCGACTTAATTTGTAAGTACTCACAATTATCCGGACAGAGTGATCCATCAAAGCCACACTCGGGAGTGTCGGGGGGCGGACTACTCCTTCCACCGGCCCAATGGATAGGCCGATCTTCGATGAACTGGAGAGATGAATTGGCCGGTACGTATGTCGCTACCACCTGCGAAAAGAAGATTATAGGCTTACAATTTGGAATAAACGTGAATGACTAGCATAGAATCAAGTTCTTCTAACCTAACAGACAGCTGTACTGCTGGGAAGTGTGTTGGGCCACTTCTTCCCATTTAACTGAACTGTTTATGATTCTGACGTTTAAAAAAATGGATAATTTGGATAAATTACTTTTGATTTTTATTTTCATGCCAAAAATCAAGGCATATCCGTACCTACTAATATTATAAAAAGTAATTTGTCCAACTTTTAACAGCTGATCGGATTTCCATGTAGAACATGACTTGGGTTAACAAATATAATACTTTTCGTACGGTTACAAGCACGTACCCATGGGATAATTTCCGATCACCACGCGGGCGAAGTCGAGAAAAGACAAATTTTATATATTTTTAGATGCTGGTGGCATCTCCATCAGTGTTTTATGGTCAACTTTTGCAATACCAATGTTATGTTGTAAAACCAGCATCAGCAAGTCTTATTACATCGCGCCATAGCCGTCACGTATAACGTCGCTTAAATTCTAGAACTTTTAGTGACTCTTTTAAAATTTTCGAAAATTACATTTGCTTAATTTACATAAAATCTACCTCGTCTGAAACTTTACAAATATCATGCTCAGCCTTTTCCAAGTTATAACAAGTTTTTTGAAAGTTGGGACTAGACGAATATTCAGGAGCAAGAAAAAAGGTTTGTAATAAAAAAGAAACGCGCGAACCTTGAATTTTTCCCATAAAAGTAAATTGAATTGAATGTGCGAATTCTCCGAAACTTCGAATGATCCGAAAAACCATATGGATTTTTCTAACGCCATAATCCGAGGAATAATTTTGAATTTTTGACGGATTTTTCATACAAAAACTGTCAGACCATAATTTTTTTCCCTTTAATAAAGATCCTATGATATATTCTCACTGACTTGATGAATAACATTTCCTCTGCTTTAACTAGAATTTCGTCGCTGCCTGCCACATTAATTTTTCAAGTTATTTTATTTTCTCTTTAATATGAAATACCTTCCTAAAAACGCGCGTCGCATGATTTGGGCAGCCACTGCCATCCCAGCAGTTTTTGTAGATGGCATTTTCCATACTTATAATACGTTTGAATTTAACGTTTTCTAGCCTTATTCGTGGCACTTAAAACACACGTTATGATTGGCTTTGGAACGTTTATTCCGGTTGTTGGTGTGCGGAAAAAATATTATAGTCATATTTATTTATTACATTTATACACGTATAAATTACATTAATAAATTATTTTTTTTAAACATTCAAAAATATAAATAATAGTAGTCCACCAGTCAGGGCTGAGAGAGGAACCTTCTAAATATACGCGCCGTATCCAGAAGTACCACGTGCTGGATCAATCGCTTGATCCAGCTGCCTTACGAGAGCTTCCTCAGGTGTTGGTCGATGCTCTTGGCTATAATGCCATTCGCCATCAAGGCCATGGGCACATTGACTGCTGTATCCATCCATGTCGACAGCCTCACGAGTTAAACAATACTACCGATTTAAATGATTTGTATTCTTTTTTAATTCAGAAAGCTCATTGGATTTTGTTTCTTTAAACTGTTTTATAAATAATTTGCAATGCTACAATTTGCGCTATGATAAGTAATCCACAACAGTTCGCTGAAGACGTATGCGAAGTGAAATAGCTGTCAGTAGCACTCGGCACATTGTTATTCAAAAGGAAGGGCTGTCTTGACACTACTTAAAATTTCAGCGACAACTTCCAAAGCCTTTTGATACAAGGTAATTTTGCACGAGAAACTTTCAAGTCTGTGAAATTGGTAGCGCTTTTTAGGTAATTTCTACATCATGCGAATAGTGCTTCCTGAATATGAATGAATATTCTCACTTTCAAAACTGTTAGCCATTACTTTTGGCCACATTTAAAGTATATTTACTTTTTATTAGGGTGGTCAGTGACCATATCGCAGTAAATGGACTATATAAAAAGTTAACACATTATGATCCAATTGTCGAGGTTGCTAGCTAACTACATATTGCAATACAACTCATAAAAATCATTATAATGAGTAGATTATGTCAACAGCCCAAAGTAATAAAAAATAACAGACTACAATTTTGCTTTTACATCTGCGATTTCAAAATCAAGCGTTAATTTTTCCGGCTTGAACTTAGGAAATACTTTGCGAATTAACGTGAACAGAGTTTCAAATGTGTGACGTGGAGTACATCTGAAAGTGCCATCCGCAAAAAAATGTTTTACCTTATGAATACAGCTGCGAGTTTTTTGACTAGCAAAAATAAGAATACGATCTTCACTCTCATGGTAATCAGCAACCAAACAATCTTGATAATTTACTGGAATCACTACTTCTTTAGGTCTTGTATATTGCATCTTTGAAACTTTCAAAGATTTGTTCCTTTGCCTATAGAGTCTTGACTTGATATTTTGAAATCTGGTAATAACCCCAATATTTTATATCCTGAGTTATTTAATTCACACGTAGTACTTTCATATTTATTTCAGATATAGAAGACATATCAGTACAAACGTGTTTTTTTTTTTGTAATAATATATTTCTTAAAAACAAAATGTATTTAATTTCAACCTTTTCCTAACTTGGGATTCCTATCCTGGAATCCCAATTCTAGTATCCGTAAGTTTAAGTGGTCATTTTCCGAAGGCCTACCCAATAAGCAGGGTAGTAGGTAGGTGGTATAGCTTGTAGGAAAACCTGGGGTCGTACAGATCAGGGGTAAAATATTGTAAATAGGTGGCTCAAACAACTATCGATGAAACTGTACTTTTAACAACAGAAAATTCAATTGTTTTGAGTGATTTATGGCAGGGCGGGTGAGAGATGATTTTTTTTGTAGGTGTAAAAACGTAGGGTTGAGATGGAAAGGGAAGGGGACTAAGCCACAATTTTATTTGGGACACGCACAGGAAATAAAACAGTAAAAACAAACATTAAAATTAACAAATTATATAAAACAAGTAATAAAAAATAAACCAAAGGGTAAAGAAAACCTGTGCGAGGCCAAAAAGGCTCCTATCTCAGCATAATGCTACGATATTTGAGAAAAATAAACAAATACCGCAGCGCTGGTATTCTGATAGGGCCCGCTGTGAAGCCACGGACACACCTACGGACATATTGTGTCACAAACGAAGGAAAATCAGTACAAACAAGCGTACCTACTATAAAATTTGTATTAAAATAAAGATATTAAACCAATTTTTATGACACAATTTAAGTAGATATTTTTGATACCATCGTGTTTTACTACACGTTATTCCAGAAAAACATAAAAAAAACTTTCTTACGTCTAGAAAAACTACCCTTGAACTTATTCCCAAGGGTTCACGAACACTATTTACTTGAGAAATGTATTTTTGTATGTCTTGGGAAAAGTATTGCAAACAAATCTAACCTGAGTAAATAACAGCATATATTAATGTCTCACAAGCAGTCAATAACAATTTCAGTGACGTCATTCACGTGAGATTTTTATGTCTTTGTTCTTAAAATAAAAATAAAAATAATCGATAAGAACAATTTACAGATATCATCAAAAATGTATTTTTTTATTTTTAACAATAATATTAAATTAACTTGTAGAATGTCTTATGAACCAGCAATTGTTCATAAGAAAATAAACTAAAACGACAATAAAATATAATCATAAAACCGTTAAACGATTACAAGCAAACGGCTTCCAGTAGGCGGTCGTTTGACGGGTTCAGTAGTTTTCTATGATGTTTCTTTTCCTCAGTTTCTAGTTATTAAAAATGAAGGATTTAGAAAAAAAATATACTCGTCATATCGGCACATGTCCTCAACGCGCTGCAGCCTTCCTTATGCACCACTTTTTCATCATAGTTCTCCATAGAATGCCTATAAAATTCAACCAAATTGGAAGAAAATTGTTTGTCGATATGTAAGAAGTACATACAACAGCAGATTTCCCCGAATGTTTAGTCGCTAAAAGTCATTTTTTGTTTCTTTTGTGATGCCTATTGAAACTAAACGGCCTCGACAAAATGCCAACAAAGTCCTATAACAGTACAATAACGATAGATTTATCTGCGACAAAAACTGCAATAATCTTTTACTGTCTCCTATATCTGAAAACTCTAGAAAAAGGACCTCCAGACCTTTGAAAAGGTCGTTGAAAATAATGTTCTCTCTACTTGACAGAGACAGACTGGCATAATAGATGTAGGTACAAATGGGTGCGCTTGGGACGACTTCACGCAAACTTTCGATTAATCTTTGTACGAATATCGCAGAGTTTTGGCGAACTAAGTTTTAGATGAACGTCAAGTAGATGTTAAATTTATGGGAAATATTTAACTGATCTTCTAAAAACTTATTGACGTTCTATGATGTTGTACACTTTTAAATTCATGAAAATCGAAGCAATTTTTGGGGTTCTAATGATATACACACTTTTTTCAATAAATGAGCTTCTTTTAAATTTCTGCTCTTTTCTCGCTGATGGTCGCAGTAACTAAGCTAAGATACCCCGACCAAACGGATAGGGTTAGGTTAGAAGTGCGATATCTGCAAATAAATCTTTGACTTTGACTTTGAACGATAATCCACTTAGATCTGAAGTTTAAAACTGGAAGTTATGCCAGAAGACTTTTCGTCAACAGTGTAATAATAAAAGCAAGCAATTAATAATAACTTCAAATCTGTTTACCTTCTTTTGAAACTCAGTAATTTAATTAATAATGATTCTCTATAATAAAATCTAAATTTGATGCAACCAATGAGCCATTAAAACCCAATCGACTGTTAATTATTTTTGTATAAGAAATGTGTAATGATCAGTGAATATTCTTAAAACTTTTTCTCGCAAGTACCTTTCCAAAGTTATTTATCTTTAAAAGTTTTGTTTGCAATACGAGTAGCTTCTAAATACTTGAGTTAAAAACTTCAACTCGATTTTGGAATGCTGTATTCTTTAGGAGTACCTTAATAATTTCGGATGATACCTAAATTATGTGTCCAATTGTGTGGTTTTTTTTTTCTTTTTGAGCATGAAGCATTTATATAAAACTGCTTTGCCTGCAATCTCGTTCGCGTGGATTTCATATTTTCTCTCCCTCTTTGAGGATATTTTTGAATAAATATGATTATGAGAAACTTATATTAATTCGTTTTCCCTTCGTTTTTTCAGATTTTTTTACTTTTTGGTCACCACCTAATGGTCATCGCGGGATGTTAAATAGCTTATAACCTTCCTCAAGAATCGGGCTATCAAATACAAAAAGATTTTTTGGTAATCCGACTGACAATTCTAGAGATTAGCGCGTTCAAACAAACAAACAATGTTCAAAAAAATCGATTTTATCAATCTCCGACCTGCAAAACCTTCAAAACCATTTCTATAAAGAACACAATGAATGCTATTCCACTGTCATTTCTTAACCTGTCTTAAAAGCCTCTACAAAGACGCTTAGAAACTGAAAATTCTTTTGTTCCAACGAAAAGCCTGACGTATCTAAATGTTGGCAATAGAGCCATAAATTAAAGAGTTTTATTGGAACCCAAGTTTATAGAGTAGTGACACGCAACTTTTGTTCTCTCAAGTCGGGAATTTGTAGAATATAATTATAAGAAAAAACATTAGTCATTTAATATTTCATAAACTAGGGTTATGGTGGAGACTCGAACAAAAGAAATAGAACACGTTGACGAACTTAAATAATTTCTAAGATATTGTTTTATTTCTACATCGCCAATATAAATGTAAACTTAGAAAACTTACAGTGAACTTCTTAACATAATGTTTGACAGACTCTAAATACATCACGAAAATATAATCTCCGCAGAAAATGCACAAATAGACATAAAATATCGCTGAGCTTCAAAGATATGGTGTTAAAGTTTCATCTATTCCTCATTAACGTTATCTATGGGAGCGCATTTTTCGCCTCACCGCATCAGATCGTAGGGTGATTGATTTCGGGACTATTAAGTTCAGCCGAGGTTTCATTACGGATGGGAGACGACGAGTATTTAGTAGGTAAGTATGTGTGGAACAAAAAAGGGAGATTTGGTAAAAAAAGAGTTTTTAACAGCTTTTTTTCAGTGTGATTGAACAAATATCAGGTTTTGACCAGGCTTTCAGACCGCTAATCAGTTCGGTTTCAAATGAAAGAGAGAGGAACTGTACATCACAGAGTAAACAGTAATTCTTCGTATAAAATGGCTTATCGGAAAGGACTGGAAGCATACCTAACACAACATTATATTTGGCATATACGTCGTAATAATAATACTTACTTTTTATATTTTTAAATATAATTTTTTAAGAAATATTTAAAATAAGTATGAAAAATAAATAAACGAAATAATACTTATAACCTTAACGTTTGTATCTAAAAATATACTGGAGAGATTATAGCCAAGCTTGGTGAATCCAACCAATACTTAGCATTCAACACACCCGCCCACATGAAACGACGACGTAAAGATCTAAAGAACCCTGCCAAAGAATCTAGATCTCCCTTAATCAGATCTGTCTGCCCTTCGATCATAGAAACAAGACAGATGAGCAAGTTTTTTGAATGAAATTATGATTTTATTTTCTGTGAATAGGTTTGTACAAACACTTTTACAAATCAATAATATTTTAAGAACTAGATGAGGTCGGCGTTTCCTATCTGAATACTCTGAGAAGAAAGGCCGAAACAAACTCATAAAATATAATGTTTGTGTTTATACGTCTCGTGGTTAGACTAATTTTACATAAATGGATTCTCCGAAAAACAACATCCTCTGCAGTCTGCAGTTGGAAGGCATTCTGAATAATGTAGGCTCTTTGATTGGATCATTCTCCTGCTTCATTATACCCATATAGCTCCATTCAGTTAGAGTTATGGAAATACATCAAATTTTTGCTTTACTTAATATTGGGACTATTTTGGCTCAGAATGCAATGACTGATTCTCAACACATTCGTTGTCGAAGTAAATGTGTTAACAATTATTATAAACGCCAAAGACCAGTATGATTGTGACGTCTTCTTTTTCTTCATGCTGCTGTCTCGCACGCTAGGTATTCTGTCTAAACAAAACGCATTCCTTTATTTCGAACGACCTTAATTTCGTGAAGCATATCCCCCCCTTCTTTCTAAGATCTTGGCTAGGTTTCTTATTTGCTCCGCCATCAGGCAGAGAACTCGTTATGTTTCGATAAAGGCTCTTTTATTTTTTCTTAGCTTACAATTCGCTGGCTGTTGCCCTAGGCGACTTGTTCAAGATTGATTTTTGTGCTTTTATTATTATGATGTTGAAATATTTCGAATTTTTGGTGAAAATATCCTCGTGTGATCCAATTAGGGTAATGGCTACTTATGCGCTTGTGTCCAAAGAGTCGTAAGTGCGATGCCGTACCCACGGACAAAATACAGATCATTCTAAGTCTCGGTATTTGCGATTCCAAACATGTACTATGTATATGGGTCCTAATTGAGGTTGCTTTACGTGAGATTTAGAGTCCGTAAAGAACCCTAGGAGAAGAGACGCATTTGGCAAAAGTCGTATTCATTTTTTTTTTGTAATATATCTTTTAGTCATCGTTCTTTGTTGTCATCTACACGAGGTTAAGTTGTACATGTTTAGGTCTCATTTCATCCTTTTAATAACTCACTTGATTAATACAATGAACCAAATCTCTAAACAAATAAATATCCCTGGACATTCGCTTTTGTGCTATTCAATTTTACTCCTAAACTTGTTATTTCCACTAACTTTAACTTGAACACTTGTCAATAGCAGAATTTCAGTTCAAACATGGCTCAAGTTCGAATGAACGAATTTTAGTCTACGTTTTCGATTTGGCGGAAATTTTATTTTAGAGAAAGCTCTTGCGGTGTTTAAAGAGGATGGAAAAGAAGTTTTAACTTTTTTTGGGATACAGGAAGTGGTGTTTTTTAATGTTATGTAATAAGAGACGTTTATTGCATGAGGGCGTGAGGTGTCAATATTTTGCTTTACCCTTAATTTACGGCCAAACGTAGGTTTAACCGGCCTAACTAAACGTTGTATTTGGCCAAAATGAAGCCAGTGTTTATCCCTTGTGATGGAGGTCGAGCCTACCACCAATTACCGAACATGTCGGTTTTATTTATAGGAAAAAGCTGACAAACAAAAAACAACGCTGTCTGTGTTGGATTTAAAAACCTAGAACCAGACTATTTCTAGTAGAATACGCTCGTATTTGAAAACTGGAATTGTCTTTTGTATATAATTGTCTGTCGAACTCATTTTGCGTCAAATATTTACGTATCGTAACTGTTTGAATTGCGTTAATTAAATTGGCTTTATGTTCGTTTGGCACACCTCCCTGTTTTATTATAATACAATATTGAATAAATTAAATATTTCATAAAACTGTCTGATGAACCGTGATAATGAATTTCTGATCCAATAAATAAAATTCAATTAATTTGCTCGTAATAATATTTTGATAATTAATACAATTTATATTTTATAACTAATTAACTATGTCAGTCAACAGAAAGTCATCCTGCCATCTCCTGCGCTGTGTTTTTGTGACATGATGACCAGGGTCCCGAAACTGTACCAAATGATCTGATGAGAGGCAGAGTAGAAGAAATAAGTCCAATCCTAGCCAAGCTTTTTAATGGCTCTTTTTAATGGTAGAATCTTATATAATTCTCATCCATACGAAAGTTGATAAGGATGAAACCAGCAATTACAGACCAATAAGCCTTTTTTCACACGTCTATATGATTTTCGTAAAGGTAATTATGGAAAGAATATTCATTCTGGTTGAAAATCCTTCTTGTTAATAATTGAAAAATCAACCGATAGAAAAAGCAGGATGCAGAAAAAACTACAGTACTATCTAATATCTACACAATTAAAACAGTCTAAGAAAAATACAACGTATACCAGAAGCTCTTGTACATTCCAAAGCTTTCAACAGCCTGAACTATACATAATATTTGGTTTAACCTAGGAAAACAAGGAGTAGATAATACCTATATCATCAATCATATATTATATTATGTACAACAATCGAACCTACATGTTTTATGTTAAGAGAGGTGATTTAACCTATTAAACATGCGTTGGATTATGTTATTTTAAATTTAGAGATTTTTTGTTGCTAACCTTTCTGTTAATAAAGACCTTTTAAAAATTAATCAATCAATCAAAGGAGACCCTTTTCATAAGCAGAGGCGTCAGACAAGGCTACCCATTATCTCCCAAGCTCTTTAGAGCTGTGCTAGAACGTATTTTTAGACAAATAGACTGGGACGACTACGGTCTTAACATCAATAGTATCCACCTAAACCATCTGAGATTCGCCGACGATATTATTCTGTTAGAAGATCCCAAGAAATTAGAAAATAAAAGCAGATAAGTCGGGCTAGAAATGAACGCAAGCAAAACAAAGTTGATGATTAACTCCCCGACATAGAAGTTCAAGAAACAGTTTCCAATATGTGAGTGATTGATTCCCAAGAACAAAATGATTACCTATCTCTCCAAATGACTCAATGCCCAAGGAAGTTAACAAAATAATGGCCTATCAGAGGGTGGATGGAAAAAATACTGGTCAAACTAAGGGAAAAAATATATAGAAATAAGAAGAAAAACCAAAGTTAAGGATAATATATTGGTTTGTATAGACCATTTGTAATGGGTCTGGACAGGGCACCTTCGATGCAAAATAAACAAATCAAAAAAATGAAGTGACCCTGTGGTATCCTAGAGTCGGGACGGGATTAGAAAACGGGGGCGCCCAAAAACAAGATGGGAAGACAATGTCCGTCTAACCCTGGGGCCATACTGAACCAGAGTTGCAGAGCACAATGGAGACAGTTAGAGGAGGCCTATGCCAAAAAGCGCACTGAGCTGCGGGACAGATTATGATTTGCTTTTGGCCCAAATACTTTCCGCAAACAAACGATGTACCCAAAGTTCGGAAATAAACGGCTTTATTGTAATTAACTATGTCACCAAAACAATTACATTCTCCCACACAAATAAGCTTCAGGCATGATTAACGCGAGCTTCCTAATTAACCTTTGTAATCATTGATCGTGACGTCATACAACCATAGCTATGTGTTGACATCTACAATATTGAACGTTGCCAACATCAATGTATGATTTATTTTATCATACGCTCGACATACGAATTGGTGACCACAGTTTGTTATTATTAGCAGACAAAAGTGATTAGGTATTTATAGTTTAGGAGTAAGAAATAATTAAATAAATAATAAGAAATATTAGAAGGTTTTTAATTTTTTTTTGGGAAATTCTCACTTCACATCAATCTTTTTAATTTTTCTCTCCTCTGTCGCATTTCCTTTAATTTTTTTTTACTTTCCTTTAATTTCCTAAAAATACTTTTATTTTTCTAACATTCAATTTTTTTGCGCTGTACTTAAAGGCAAAGCGAACCGTGTAATTCCAGCTTCATTCATTTATAAACAAAAGAGATTGTGGTTTAACTTTGACTTACCACGAGATTATTCGTCATAATTATTTCCAAAAGTTAAAGTCATACGTTACTTTGTTTACACACAAACGTACTTTTTGTTTTACATCTCAGCTTCGTCTCGTGATTTCGGTCGTAACTTTCAGAATTAAGCACATCTGTCTCTGTCTTTCTTTAGGGCTCCTTTGAAATAATGCGGAATTGGATTAAATTCAACGCTTTGGAATTGTCCTTTTAATTCCGCCTTGGTTTTCCTTGTTATTTATTACATCAATTATTCAGGAATTTGACTAGAAAAATAAATCTTAGAGCTAGCTTGCACACGCAGAGATAATATTGCAATAAATAAACGTAGGGGTTATACTTTACAATTTTGTTAGAATTGAAACTTGCGTTAAAAGCCAACCTGGAAGCTTTGAACTTAATCAACTCAGTGACCACAAAATACAAGTTAGTGTTAACACGGAAAATACCGGTACCCTTTAACGGTCCCAATTATATATTTTCGTTTACAAAGGAAACTAGTCGATAGTTCATTTTACGATCACACTACAATCAAGCAACGCAAATCTTTACGACCTTATAGAATTCATTTCCAAGTGTATGCTGTTTAGAATCGTTTCAAATACTTCTTGGAAAAATCTGTGCACTTTATCGCTCTCTTTGAGATCATTCGGGTTTATCCAGGTCTATTATACCTACCACAAAAGATATTTTCTGTCTAACAGTTTCAGTGAAGCGTGCATTTGAATAAACTTGATGATATAATATTTGTACCGAAATATTTAAATGGACACAATATCTTTCTAGAAAACATCGTGACCAACCTTGAATTTTTATAAGCCGTCTAGAATCACCCAAAACGCATTTAACAACCGTAATGAGAGCAATATTATGGTCGTCCATTCCCTTTATGAGACCTTTATTACTATACAAAAATAAATAATTAATGTAGCACCTTACACTTTATGCGCAAGTTCCACCCAGTATAATAAACCTTCACCAACCACGATCAGTAGGCAAATAAACAAGTACGTGGTAATAAATATTTTTGTTTGGGAAGAGTACACTTCGTTTCGGTTTCGTCGCACGACGGATGCGACACGCACCAGAGAACGTCACGATCGGGTGGCTGTAAATCTTCGTAACGCCTGATATGTTCGGACGATTAAGTGGTTTCGTATGTTCTTGTGCCTTTTAACGTTTATAAGCACTGTAGGATATACCTAGAATGCTCAGATTATATGGATTACTAGCTTCTGCCCGCGACTTCGTTCGCGTGAAATTTCGGCCAGCGAAAATGACCAATAAGGTCACTATATTAATGTCCTCCCAGGGGACCCTACCTATATCCTTAAAGTTAAGTATAAAGCCATTGTGTTGATATATCAAAATCGATTATAATGCTGTAGTATGCAGGACTAGTAACGGTAGTTGGTATGGTTGTTGTAATACAGAAGACCCGTATTTCCTTACTTTCCTTTGAAAGATACTGCTGACAAGGGGATCGCATATTTAACAGGGTAGGGTGCGTGAGCGCTACGAGTTATGTTACATTCAAAGAATTCGTACTCTAACATTATAATGGAACAAGAAATACGTCGACAGTCTCGTTATTCGGAATATGATATATCTACAACTGGATCTAGGCTTTTTTGGAAACTTGCGTATATTTCACTTTATGAGATTTTTATGCCGAAAAAGTAATATACTTTTTTAGGGTTCCGTACCCCGAGGGTTTCAATGACGGACAGATAGCGTAGCCTTAGGAATAGGGTCCTATTCCTAAGGCTACGCTATCCATCCGTCCTTCTGTCACAAGGCTGTATCTTTTGAACCGTAATTGGAGGACGCTTGAAATTTTCACAGAGTATTTACTACAATGGCCGCCTTATCAGTATTTTTTTTAATGGGGTTATACCATACATAAAACGTGTTTTTTTTAATATCTAGTATTAAATACTGTACGATGGTACGGAACACCTTCGTGTGCGACTCTGACTCGCACTTGTCCGCTTTTATAAATCTCAGTTGAGATTGCGGTAACAAGGATTCCATCATTGGAAACATAAAATTCCATTCTTTTCGGTTCATCTCTTGATTTTTTCTTTTGTTATTAATGTATTTCTTTTATAAAATAATACAGAGTTCGTCTTTTTTTCCGCTAACCACAACACAATCCCGGCTTTAGTTTACTTAAACGAAAACCCCTTTTATAACTACACGGGGTTTTATTAGCCCTAACAAAACTGTTTAAAATTAAACCTGTAACGCTGAACTGACTTAAAAACAGCCCACAAAAGGGTCAATCCTGAAGGTTTATTTATCTATCTC
Source organism: Eupsilia transversa (assembly GCA_914767815.1). Classification (NCBI taxonomy): domain Eukaryota; kingdom Metazoa; phylum Arthropoda; class Insecta; order Lepidoptera; family Noctuidae; genus Eupsilia; species Eupsilia transversa. The sequence continues at coordinate 3,498,388 of OU611893.1, read as the reverse complement.
TATGAGTTATTTGAAAAGGGAAAGTTATTTTTGATGAACCCTGATGAACCCAAGTGTGAGTTTCGGAAATTCAACGTTTCGTTTCTTTTGATTGTTGTATTTTGAAGTATTTTTTCAAGAGAATTTAGTAAAACCGGCCAACCGGCCACACGAAGGGTTCCGTACCTTATTAAGATCGAGCAAACATGTTCTTTTCCGCGGTTAAAAAAAATAAAACCTTTATAATTTTTTTATTATTTGTTGTTATAGCGGCTTTAGTTATACACAATTGTGGAAATTTCAACTGTCTACCTATTACAGTTCATATGAGATATACAGCTCGTTGACAAACATACGGACGGACAGCGAAGGCTTAGTTAATAGGGTTCCGTTTGGCACCCTTCGGCTAAGAATACCTTAAAAGGACTCATGCAACCACAAATGTTTAGTTTATTTTTACATATTTAATACCCCTGGCTGTGATGATGCCCATGATTTGCAGGATATTTTTACAATAGTAGAGAATACAATAGAATAAATTATTTAATTGTTGCTGCAGGTGGTTAATAAATAAAGTTAGTCAAAATGAAAAAAAAATGTCTCTACAAGACATCTCTAGGGTGTACAATAATAAGAAAAATAGAAAATAAATAAAAATAATATTGTATTATGGACAGGATAAAGAGAAAACTAAACAATGTACAAGAACAATTCTAAGTAATACGGTAAGATAGAAATATTAGATTGGAATAGGTATACATTGACGTAGTAAAACAGAAATTAGGTAACTGCCTAGGGAGTCTATTGTAGAGAGTCTTCAAAATATTCATTAATTTAATAATAACATTCTCTCAAACATGCTTGGAAATTAGAGCATTATTTTGACAATCTTCTTCCCACGGAGCCTATCTCTCGGGGGAAGCCCAGAGCTCCCACTCCTTTCTTGCCTTTATTGGCCGGCTTGATTGGAGATTTCTAACAGCAGTGGAATACCTCCGCAGCACCTTAGGAAATGTAGTTCTAGGTAACCAATCCACTAAAGCCACCCAAACCCATAACCCAATTCGTTTTATTTAAATGTTCTGCAATACCTTGACGGGGCGGGGTGTCTCAGCACAGGTGCATTTGCATTTTCATTTCATTTTCATTTTTATTTTATTTTTGTCTGTAAGTGCCTACTAACAATAGTTTCTACGTTTTTGTATACTAACCTTTTGGATCTAGTTGTCCCATAATAAATAAAATTTGAATTGAATTTGAATAGTCCTGCACTAACCGGGGGTTATCCTTGGTTGCACTTGCATAGTGCAAACAGGGATGATCGTCGGTGGCTGCCTCCTTCCATTTAAAATTATCTAAGAGGCCTCTGCGAGTTGGCTTCGGCCCCTCGTACGCCTTCCAAAGGACCGGGACCCCAGGGTCCCGAGTTAATTCAAGACATTTTTATAAAATAATAATAATAACATTTATTCATCAAAAACTAATTAATACGTCCAAGATAAACTCAAAAAGTACATATGAATTAAAAGAGTCGCATTGGTACTTGCCCGGATTTGAACTCACAACCTCGTGCATGAGAGGCGAGGCCGTAACCACTGGTACATCAAAACAAAATCATATTCTTGTTAATTTTATTTAGAATCGTACAAGATTACACGCGCTGCGACAGTAAACCTATTTATTTATTTATTTATTAGGGACAAAAAAAGCAGTTGCATGTTAAGGTTAATTAAAACTATGAGTATAATAATAAAATGGTAAACATACAACCCACACCATTGTCCACGGATTAATATATGAGTAGATAGGAAGCGGAAGAGTATCGTTCATCGCGTTAATTTATTTTAGATTATTGAGTGTCGCTATAGCTAGATACTTAAATTTTTTACTTAAACCTATATGAAAGACAATACTGTCTTATTGATTGTGTTGTACCAAACTGAAAATCCACCGTGGTAAACACAGATAATAATATTTGAATTCAATAGATACTTTGACAGTTCTAATAAAACGGTAACGTCTAAAAAGATCCCTGACTCTCATAAAACTGTAATCATTTCTGCCAATTTTACCACGTAGCAATAAAATCAGATTAAGCAAGTCTAGCCAGGCGAGAAAAGGCTATTTAAATGCAAATGTAATAAAAGCCTTATGAAATGAACTATCTAACCGCAAAACTTATACATACTACTAAAGTTATTAGCAACCTAAGCGCATCCCGTAGTTAAATTTATGTTGAACTTTCTCCGGGATTTCGCATGCAAGTCACATATTCGTATCAAAATATCATGTTGATATGGGTCTAGATATTAAACTACCATCTCAACTTTAGGATGTTGACCGGCTGATGGTTCCAACTTGACTTTCCGGTACGTCGTTATTATCGTGGAAAATAGTAAATAATTTTTGTAAATCCATACTAATATTATTAAGGGATAAAAGTTTGTATGTAGGGACTACCAGTCCCAATTTGTTTTTTTTTTTGCATTGGATAGCCCAATTCGTAAAGATTTTAACATCACGCTACGACCATTTAGGAGCCGAACAAAAAGACAATGAGACGTCAGAAAGAACGCTAACGAAAACGAAGTAATAGTAGTATGGTTAAGTAGTGTAATTGGCCTCGGCCGTTCTATTTAAATAAATAAATAGTAATAGTAATAGCGCAAGTAGGAGTAGCGGAGTTCGGATTACCCATTTTTCTGTTTGCACTTGTTTCTTTGACAAATAAACCTATTTTTCTTTCTTTCTTTCTTTCAAGGCGGGCGATGGGATGCGACTCGGTGGGTTGAGGGCCGAAATTTCACGCGAACAAAATTGCAGGCAGAAGCTAGTAGAAAACAAAAGGAGTACTTCTAACCTTTTGGTAATTAAGTTTTACTTATTATCATAGTCAATATGCAGACTACTAAATGACTTATTTTAAAATAATTTTTGCAAATATTACTAAAGACAACACAATTTACACTACTTTAAAATACAACCCGAGTTTTGGGTTATATATATATCTATACAATTATACATATAATATATTAGTTAAGAAGCTACTGCTGAGCTTTCGATTCCCGGGTCAGGTAAAGTGTAATTGGGTTTTTCCATCTGGAATTTCTCAGTAGCAGCCCGGAGTCTGGATCTGTGCCCGGTCGATGGCAATAGGCTCGCCCCCTTTTACATGAGACTCAAACATAACCGGCGAAATTTGGGTGTAATATAGGTACACCTCTCTGCCCAACCCTTGGGGGAATACAGGCGTGTTATTATATTATGTAATGTATGTTATGTTGTGTTTGTCTGGATGTATGTTCCGGATTGGCGCATAAACGGCTGAACGGATTTGGATGAGATTTGGCATACAGATAATAAAAAACCTGGATTAACATGGACGCGGGGTATTTTCCGACATCCACGCGGGCAAAAGCATGTCCAAGCCACTTTCTTCCCTTGAACTTGCCCATGTGGTCCGGTTCACCAGGTAATCAGTAATTCTTGAAATTATTTCTATTCGAGTTATTATATATTCTAATATTTCTCCAACAGTCATCCGTTTTTTAAAATAAATCGTTTAATTATTATTAACTCGGTACAAAAGCAGTTGAAATAATTTTCTCAGATAGTGCAGACAATACCGCAAGCAAACATAAGTTCTTGCAACATACTCACACTGCAAAATTTGATTTCCCGAAGGAATACAGGGGTTAAATAAACAGAAGCATTTCTGAGCAAAAGCAAGATACCATCTTTCCTGCCTTTGCAGTTTCTCGAGATGTACTTTTTAAATGAAAGAACTAACAGTATCTAAGAGCCCTAGATAATATATCTTTTTAATAAATGTTTGAAATAAATTCAGATTCTCAGAATTTTCAGAAGGTTATACGATAAAACATTGGTATGTTTAGGTGCACTTAGGTACGATTTCTAGAAAAAAATAAACTCACAATGAACACAAATAATTTATTATCTATTTTGAAAAAGAAAATAAAACTACTGACCTGAAACTTGCTGGTCACTGGATTCATGTCCAGAAGAGAGTACGAGGCCACGCGGTCTCCATTAGAGTCGATGATCACTTCTCCAGTGATACCTGCGAGAATTAAATAATAAATAAAAATCATTTGATTTAGAAGGCATAAAACTATTGCATAATATGGCGTATAAAGCAAGCAAAAAAACAAATTTCACCCGCGCAACCCTTACCTACCCCTCTCATCGAACACGACAAAAACAAAACACAATTCCTTCCCGCCAGCAGAAACTTTTGGCCCGGCGTTTATCTAGGTATAATTTGAATCTTCTGTAGTAAGTATACGCAAAATAATCAGATGAGACGGCTCTATTCAATTTAACTAATAATGATCGCTGTGGACTAGTAATCTCGCGACAATCTAAGAAGTCAGATTTGACACCTATCAAAAATAAAAAGTTGCTTTAAAAACTGATTCTCGAGGCATATCGATTTATCATACTGACAGCAGGTTGCAGAAACAAATCTTCCATTAACCTGTTGCAGAAAGTAACATTAGAATCGATTTCAATAGTTCTTTAATTTTAAATAATGGAAGTGTCAAAGAGGCAATCTGTCAGATTTTTTGTTGCACAAAGCGCCATTAGTGCCTAAAGGACCTTTAAATTGACATTTCAGGCGTTAAATTTTAAATACAAACGCCCATCAGCCCAACATTGATATTGCAGTTCGTGGTTATTTCATTGACTTGAGTGCGAATTTTCAGTTTTCATTTTAAAAAGCACTGGTTATTGCAGTTCGTGGTTATTTTATTGACTTGTGTGCGAATTTTCAGGTTTCGTTTTAAGAAGCAAGCAAAAAGTAAAGTCAGCCATTCCTGGATTATACAACATGTCTTTGTCGTCTGTTATCATTGTCTGAACCAGAAGAATATGTTCCCCATCGTCGCCATCATATCCCAAACATTCTTCATAAGGTAAAATCATCTGTTAATTTTGCATATACTACACGCTTAGCTTGAATTCAGAATCTTAGATCGTATTCATGTTTTGGAACTAGAAAATCAATGTTGACGTGACAAAGTTCAAATTCATATAATTATGATTATGCGAACAAGCTGTGACAATTTGTTAGATAGTTCTTACCCACTGCTGATTTTTATCGAAATGTTTTATTTGATCTGAGCAAAAATACGATTACTATGCAGAACTGTTTTTGTTATTATTATTTTTTTTACGCACGAAATTTCTCAAGAAATTGGAAAGTTGCTTTTGCATTAGTTTCAGGTATCGTTCAAATCGGTGTTCTTTGTGGAATACCTCCTTCTAATTGATTCTTCTTGCAAAAATTAAAACAGGAATAGCTTAGGGAAAACTTTATTGCCAATTAAAGTTCAAATTAATATAGTTCCACCTTGCGACGCAAAATTCTTCTAGTCAGAAAAGTCAAATTGTTGTAACATAGTTACGCTTTATCTCCTAACAAACTGCCATTCCATTCATTGCTAAACTTTGTACTGTAGTTCAGAAGTTACTCCACAAAACTTTCCTACAGGAAGACAATATCGTTACGCTTGTAATTTTCTGTAGCTTAAAGGTGCTGCCTTTACCTTTTATTAGAATAGTTTCACGGCGTCACTTAGGCTGAGGCTACATTAGGCCGCGACGCGACCTACGACACATAACGATTAAAACAAATAAATGAATGCTCATGTATATGGCTACACCGTACATCAAATATTACTAGCGACCGTTGATTTCTTTATGCGATAGGAACAACATAACTGTCATCACGGCATCGACTACATCAACATATTTATCAGCGAAATTGAAGCGAATTTATTAAAAAAAAATCTCACTTGCACGACTAGTTCAATAGTGCTATTAAATATGCGTGTGGCTACATTATGCGTATAGTAAACCACGAAGGATGATGTGTACTGTAGCCACGTTATCGCCGAATATACGCCGGATTTTCGCTTATAATGTAGCTATACCATGTTTATCTCGTTTCGCTCTTCCAGTTGCATCGCAAATCGCTGCCTACTGTAACCTCGGCCTTTTATATCTTCAAATCTTGAATATTATCAACTTGTTCCTATCAAAAATACTTAATACTTCTATTTGCCGTATAATTACAGTAATCAACAACATCATCATTTCAAACAGTCAACATAAAACAAGAAATTAAACATAAAACATCACCAAATGAAAAAAGTCAAAAACTACAGACCTTGAAATTTTCTGTTCCACATTTTTCTTATGACCGCAGCGCCGTCCAGAGGCCCCCTGGGGTTTTCAGCGTCGCGTAGCGTATCATTGAGAGCGAGCGCGTAGAGGAGCACCGCGTCGTAGAAGGCTGCTACGAACGTAGACACCACCTCGCCTTTGCCGAACGTATAGTTGTATTTCGTAGCAGCTAAGACTTTTACCTGTAGATGTTTCAAACGGACCAAGTTATTTAAAAACTTCAACGTAAGCACGAGAAGTTTCTAGGCAATTTGTGACCATTTAATTAAGTCAAGACTTCCAGGGACTACCAGTTAAAAGCCCACACAATCTCAGGTTTTTATCTCGCTCGCACCATACTACTCGACGGAGGCGGCAACAAAGCGGCAATAGTTTGGGTAATTGCTTTTTACGGTGAAAATAAAGGTAATTTAAAAAAAATCGTCGCTGCTTTGTAGTTAGGCCAGTTAGTATGCAAAGTTTCATGATCTAATTTGAAGTATTTTTTTAATAGCACCGGTTTATTGTTCGGTTTGGAGGTAACTTTGGATGTTTTTTCTATCGAGATTTTTTTATGAAATCGTGTTTTCGGCTAACATACGAGTAGTGCTTAACATTAATCTTCAATTTTAAAATATATTTATTTCAAAATTAATGCTGCAGTAGTTGTAACGATATAATGTCGGATCTTGCTAAGCAATTTGACGTCATAAAGGCCCTTAAGTTGGTTATTTATTCAAACGTCAGTACTGTAAAGACGGAGGCCTATAAAGTTCTAATAATCGAACTAATTAAAGACTCCTTTTTACGTTAATAATAGTAGTACTCTGAGTTTGTTTCTGTGTATCTTCTAAGAGGGCTACTCTTATGGATACAATATTATTGACACTTACACGTCAATAATATTTAATTACAGAAATATACATAATGTATCACTTCGTGATTCGACCGATTGTTTCCGTACTATTTTGCTCCATTTTGAAATTCACTTAATACTGAGAATTTTAGTGAACCTTACCTGATCGGAAAAATCAAGGTACTCCTTCTTTTCAGGAGCGGGGCTGGTCACCGTGAGCACAGCACTGTATGCTCTTTTTGCTTTTTCATTCCGCTCATCAGTGTCACCTTCCACCTTCCAAGGTTCCTTTGACGATGCTGATGCGAGGCTGTGAGGAAAATATGATAATTACGAAAAGTTGTTGTATAGCTACTACCTGCTTGCTGCCTTTTTGTTAAGGCGTTTCACCACTCAAAGTGAAACGCCTTAACATAAAATAAATAAAAGTGAAAAAAGAATTCATTAGTGAACCGATCCAACGATGTTGAATTTTGGGATCATTCACTCACCAACCGCAGATGAATGTTCATACCTGTTTAATTTTGACGATATCGTGTAAACGTGGGATTTAAAAAAATATAACAGTCGCTCGAGTGAATCATTCATTCGAGTTTTGGTACTCAATAGTTAGTAATTTTATTTATGAATTATTATTAAGTTTATTTCAATTCCTACAAGTATCTACATGTAAGAAGGGTCTTAAAGTACAAGTTAAGTGTCACATGAAAGACCGTACATTTCCGATTCAGGGCAGTAAATAAGTCTGTAGTGAGATTAACTTGTTTTTTGTTACTTTGTTCTCTGAAGTTACAAGCACAAGTTGAGGCACTAGATAAAATCTTGATGTACCGTGTTGTGTCCGTAATCAATAGCTTAAGTTAAATGACCAGCTATTCTGTGAAGTGTTAGACGAAATAATACCTGTAAGATGTTTGCGAAAACAAATAGGAGAAAATATATAGCTCTATTTCCAATATTTAACCAAAGTTTGTAATACTTACTTGGAAAACAGCTCGATATTGAAGAACACGTATTCGCCAGATGACACCATGTTGAGATCGTCGGCTGCCAGCATTATTTCTCTCACAGTACTGGGGTTTGCACATACTACAACAACTGTAACAAATAATATTGTATAAGATACGACGGATTGATTCAGGCGTGACTTGGCGGAAATACATTATAAAATACAATAAACGTCGATATATTTTGTAACTATTCCGCTTAACTTTTCCTAAAGAGTACCGTGTCGATTTCTTACAGGCTTTTTTATGACTCTTTAGGAAAAGTTAAGCGGAATAGTTACTAAATATATAGGTATACGTCTATTGTATTTTAGGATACGACGGTATTAAGATGTATCCTAAGTTATAATTTTTTAATATCTCTTTTGTGGTTTAATTATAAAACTTTAATAGGTTCTCCCCCCCTTGAGGTCGAACTCGCTGGAACTCTTCTAGTTTGGGAAATGACTGTTCTGCACAATAGCAAGTTATCCCCGGTTTCTTCAATATAATCTTCTGTCAAGAGATTTGATTAGTCGATTAGGTTTTACAGCAGTTTCAAAGCAGAGGCTTAGTACCCACACATAAAAACGGTGCAAACGCCGCAATACTCACACAGTAAAATCTTCCGTGAAGTTTTCATAAAAAATGTTCCACGGGTCGTGTCAGGCATGTTTTTTGAAATACAAGAATAACTTTAGATACTAACAATGTTATGCGGTGCTGTTTCTGTATTTCTACTAGGTATAATAAACTTAATCCATCCGAACGAAAGAGAATTTATTATATTCTATATAATAAGAATAATTATACCTTTGGAAATTCAGAATTTCTTCTGAAGGAAAAAAACATATTTTACTTATTAATATTATATTTATTTGCTTCTCTGCTAGGAATCTCGTTATCGACTCAAAGTACTCAATTTATACAGCTGGCCCGGAAACATGAGCACATGGCATGCAATAATTTATAACCGTTTACTTTACAGTCATTACACATAAATTCAGCTTTGAATTCAAATTATCAGCACACACTCTTTCATGTCTGACCAAAATATATTTTTACAACTTTAAATATTTGAAGACTTCAAAAGAAACCAAATGTGAAATATTGGCATACATACGTTCACAAATCGTTAAACGTTTGTTATTGCGTTTATAATTTCTATTAATTTAAGTTTGGCAATGGGTGTTATTTACCTGAAATAAATGATTTTATTTATTTAAGTATTGCATTCATACAAATGATCGTATGTTTGTTATCAATGTAAGACTATTTGCAAATCTTCGAATTTTTGATGAAAATATCGTTTCTGAATTACAAATTATAATATACCAAAGAACCTACTCGTTATCTTAAACATGCACATTTTATTCACGACACTTTTTGAAAAGTTCTGTTAACTTAATTCTTTTAGTAAGGTTTTCTAGGCGATATTATTCCTAACACAAAATGGCTGCTCCTAAAATACCTATCTATTTGAGCTGAATACAACTCCCAAAATCGGAAAGTCATAAATTAATAACTGCGATACCTACTTAAATCTCCAAAGCTCAAAAATCTTCAAAGTTGAACAAGTTTGCGTACACCGATTACACTGTTTTGCTTAGTCGATCGTCCACTCGAGTCCTTAGTGTAAATGCCAATGCATAACTCCTAGACGCAATAATAATTTTATTGGCATGCTCTTGGCATTGCTAGCTTATTAAAGTGCCAGACATATTTCAGTGCGAATAGAAAATTGTCGGATGACATTATACCTTACCTCGATTGACAATAGACGACATAGTTTTATAATTTGCGTTATTCCACTATGCATGGGACAAGTTGAATGTTCACAAACGTATCTTCTCACGAAGGTATATTCTGAGTTTTTTTATTTGGTTTTAAGTCTGTTTCCACCAAACCATTGTCACCAAATCTTCACTGTTATATCTCTTCTTCTAAAGTCATCCTTATTAACTCAAAAAAATGTTGAAGAACAAATAATTTTGAAAATCGATCCACAATATTGACGAAACTATCGATGGACATAAATAAAAAAAAACATAATAAAACTCTTCCTGTTTGGAAGTCGGTTAAAAATGATTTGCATAAGTTGTAACTCTATTTAAAATTTAACCAGTTAGGGATCATAAGAGGGACGAATATATTAGACTTGATAACGTTCCACACATAAATATTTTACATAAGTTGATTTCCCAGCGCTCCGTTCATCACCGCAAGAGCTTTTTCCGTATGCGCCAGCATTTCTGACATCGATCGTTACAAAATATAAGACATTGTAAATTGAGGAATGCAGACACAGCTGATATTTTATATAGTCTGTGTTTTTGTTGACGTTGCAATTGGAATTACAATAACTCCACCTGAGTTATTATAATTCCAATATTTTTTATATTAGGTAGGTTTAGCGTGCATTGAGGCTGTGTGAAGTGCTGACTATCAAAACGTTATTGGAAAACGCATTTTTTCTTTTTTTACAGATTTATTGAGTGTCAAATATTATGGATTTTAAACTGGAAAAATGTTTTGAAGGCAAAGAAAAAAATATACACATTATTTAAAAAGCTCCGTTTTCTCTTCTTGTTCACGAAGTAGTCTCAAAAAATCTTGGTTCAATAGTAATATTTGGGGTGTAAATCATAATTGCGAAGTTCATTACCGCGATGTACGTTAAAGCGAAAGTTTACTATCGCGACGTTCGTTGTTGCGAAAGTTCTTTACTGCGATGTATGTTACTGCGAAAGTTTACCATTGCGACGTACATTATCGCGAAGGTTGTTCTTGGTGTTTATGAACCTAGTTTTCACTTACCTTGCCAAAAGTATTTTACTCAATGCATTACCCACATCTAAATTATCCAGAAAATGAATGTCACTTCACACGTGTTCTCTCTCAGATCTAAATTAAGTACCTACTCGTAAATTAGTTGTCTGCAAACCGAGCATTCAGAAGTGATGTAGGTGGTTACGCATTTTTTTTTGTTGATGTCTTTTTTGAAAAGGAACGATGCAGTTTCACATATACACAAATCAAACTCAATATGGTGTATAGTGCATATCAAAGATTTGTCGTTTTTTTATTTTTTTATTATTGAATGGGCCTGCTCTTGACCCCGATCTCGCCTGATGAAAAGCGATGGATGAGGTCTATGATGGAACGAGCGTGCCCAGAAGATGCCTGTTCACTCTTGCTTTGAAAGTGTAACAGAGAGATTTAAAATTCAAATGGTATCGTATCGAGTTCCCGTGTCGATGCATAGGGGATGCAAATAAGGGAAACAGGTGACAAGAATAAATGAAGATCAGTCTGAATATGGAGAAGTGTGGTGCATTGTATATCCGTGTTATCTTGAAACAAGTTATTGTTGAAGAATTAACAGGGAGACTGAGACGAATTCAATATTTATTCATTTAATACCAAAATGTTCTATTATATTAATTATTTTTATTTACATTATTACAATGCATTGCATTAGCATATTATGCTAATCAAGTGCATTCTACTAGCAATCAATGTCTAAGCGTGCACTATACATATAATTCTGGTTTGGTCACGAATTTTGTTAGTTAAATGTGAAAATTGCTTCCCAATCGATGGTTCTGATGCTCTTCTAGGATACGGTATAAAATTGACGAATTGATTGAATTTGCTTAAAAAAATATGAAAATGTTGACTTAAAAATAATAAATATAAGTAGTAATTTTGTTCCTCATTTCTGATGAAGACTAAGTATTGGCAACCGGACGGTATTTATGCGTCGTTTAATTTCCGTTAAGCACCAAAAATTCCAAAAATCCGATGAATTTCCAAAAAGCGGAGATGTCGCTTTTCCGGAATTCGATCGAACAAACAGTTGAGTTCCCGCTCTCAGACTAAGCCCGTATAAGATTGTGGTGGTGCGCCCTTTTTTCCAAACTAACTGTGCAGTTTTGAACTTATCTGCGGATGGCCGGTAGACGGGCGAATGTGTTGAATTGTCAGAAACAGAAAACTGTCGAGTTACAGTAGCAAAGCAACTGTTATAACGTGGGCAAGCACCGTATCTGCAACTCAATCGACTTTCATACTAATATACAGCAACCGCATGCGGGCGGATACAGAGGTAAAAACCGCACCGTGACTTTAGTCAAGAGCATAAACTAAACCATGCACTGATAGGCTACCTTTTATTTAAAAGAAAAGAAAATTGCTTAGCACTGCTCATTTTTACGGTGCTTGGCAACTCTCCCTTATAATCTGGGCTTCCACCGAATGAGCAACTCAATCTACCTTCATACATTGTAATAAGTACCAACCGCATGCGGGCGCAAAGGTAAAAACCGCACCGTGTCTTTAGTCAAGAGCGTGGACTTAAAGATGATTTCCACCAAACAGCTATTATCGCATCGGATCGGATAGGATACGAACGGATGCGACGACAGTCGTAGGTACGCGTCGAACTAACTTTTATTTACTTCATCAGCAAACGATAATTGCTAAACATCGTAAAAATGGCTGTGATAATGAACGGTAATGGCAACATTCGCCCATATTATGTATCCAGAATTTGACCTAACGAAATTGTTCTGTTATTTCATAAAGCTTGGGGCCTAGGGATTGAACCTAGTAGGTAAGAGGATTACATTAACGAGCAACCATATGCAAATTATTCCTGGAACGGGAATATGTTTGAGGATTATTTTTAGAAATGATTAAGTATTCGAATTTAAATTGGAACGTATAGTTAAGTACTTAAATAGGTTAGGCTGAATAGCGAAATTTGTAATTGCAAAATGTAGGGTAACTTTTTAAGGCATGCATGGCTATAGACTGTCACAATAACAGGTAAATTCAAATCAAATACCTAACTTGATCATGGTCCCATATAATTATTTACTGCAGTAAAGTTATGTTATGAACGCTTCGGAGGAGTATCCGTTCTACTGCAATAAATTTTCACTAGATAGGTAGTTTTTTTAGAATTTGGTGCATTACAAGGAAGCAAGTCTAGTATTCAAGTAATGTGAATGCGAATTTAAGTAGTTTTTAAGTAGCCCTCGGTTCTTTCTAAATAAGTGCTCTGAATTTAACCCAACTTACTTTGCAGACGTGACATAACTTTGTGAAATATGACACCTACAATTAAAATTAACATCACAGAAGAAAATTTATGTTACATAAAAAATACAACCCAAAATCTGTTCGTCAAAAATTTTATTTCTCGATTTCTCAAAATTCAAAAACGGATTAGTCTCAAAATCTCTTCAATACTTACTTCTGGTGTTTAAAGACAACTTTTGTAGCAACTCCTTTATCTTTGTTGTGGTTGTGTTGGTCTCGTCAAAGGGAAGTGCGGACGCTAGGGCTGACCCCTTGTTTTTCTTGTTTAGGACTGTGAATACAGCGCTTAATGTCAGAAAACAAGGGCTGTTGCCTTTCCCCGTAGCAGGCTCGTAGTTGTGGTATAGCATTCCCATGCGGCGCCATTTGAATTCCTGAAACAATATGAAACGATGTACGTCCTTCTCAGTGCAAAAAAAAATTGTTCAGAGGAAAGTTTACATAATAGGTACATAGCTATTTAGGGTTTTTTAATAAAATTATTGTAAAAAAACGTTATACTATTTTTATAAAACTTAAAAACAGAATCACAGGTTTCTACAGTGCAACAAACCAATAAAAAAATTGGTGTCAAGAATTTTTCCAAAATAAAAAGAAATAAAAAAAAGACAGATCACGGAAAAGCATTTTATTTTTCACATTTAGATAAAAAGATCGTCTGTAATAATAAAAACAAAACAATACAAAAATACAAACAAATATAGTTGTAACAGAACAGACATTAAACAAAAGACACAAACACAATAGGTACCTACGCAAGATAAAACGGTAACAAACTCAAATATCTTGTCGAGTAATCAATTCGATAATACAAGGTCAAATTAAATTAGCTAGCGAAACTCTGCAGATGTGACGGGTATGGGTATCTAATGTCGATAAAACAAAAATAAAAAGCTCGAAACTCTTCATTTCAAGTAACTACCACCGGCCGTTGACCCCGTAGTCAGCTGTAGTTACCTACTTGAAATTAAAAGTTTAGAGCTTTTTTATTTTTCGTCGTCAGCGGTTTTCCGAGCTAATTTAATTACACCCTGTATAGTTTGAAACGTAGTAGGTACGATCAATATGTAAAAAAACACATATTTTAGCCTAACATTATAATGGTTTGTATTGAAAAAAAAAAGAATAACCACACGCTGCAGTCAGTCTCGAAAAACGGAAGTTTTTGGATTTAGAATCATTTTTATTGGCTGTGGTCCAATAAAAATGTGCAGTTACGGGATAATAAAATACGACTGTAAAATCAGAATCTCAATTAAAAAGAAACTAGATTTTTGAATACCTACTTTTAATATTTATTTAATAGGAACATTTAAGTATGGCTTTATCCACCAACCCGTACTGGGCCCGCTTGGTGTATTATGGCCCGCTTCCTCTCAAAAAGAGGAGGCCTGTCCCAGTAAAAAAAAAAACTTTAATCCAGACCAGATTTAGTCATAAGAAGAAGAAAGAAGGATAAAGAAGAAGGAAATAAATATAGCTAGGATTAGGAAATATAGCTTACATTTTCACAAAATGAACAGTGCCTATTATATACAAATTCGTCTGACGTTAGTCTCCTTAATCTCAAGTGATATTAAATAGCAGAAGTTTATTTATGTACAAACTTTGCTCATTATAAAGTTAGAACGTAACAACTGTTCCCTGTGAAGGTGTAGGTAATAAATGTTAATTTTTAAAGCATATTGGAGTTGTTGTGTCAAAAGCTTGCTTATTTTTAAATTTCCATCAATTCAGGCGGCAGTAATATCCTTAAAACGTATTGATTGTTTAAGGTTTTGACATAAGAGGTAAAACGAAAATTCCATAATTATGTTCATCACTTTTTTGGACTATAGGATTTTCTTTTTACTAGTCAACAACCAAAAACAATTCTTGTTTAGAAAAGGGGGCTCAGTTCGATCGACTAAGAAAAAAAGTTTTAACAAATGTATCGATTGTTGTACGCGCAATACAGTAATTACGACTCAGTGTTGTCAGTACAGTACAGAAACCACAATTGTACGAGGTCGACTCGCACTTGGCTGGTTTTTGAAAATCAAATTACGCGCTGACAGGGAATCGTTTTATGCTTCGTTATTAAGTGGCGAGTTATATTATATACAAATTATACAAGATATTAGACACGACCTATTTAAAATACCTACTGATGAAAAGTTAATTTAATATCTACTTTTACTTAAACATGCCATTTAAAAAGTTTTGTAGAAAGAAATAATAGTTCCTAATACTCAAGAAAAAAGCTTAAGTTCGGTTTTAATTTTACGGTCTACAAAGTTCAATATTAGGTCAAGGATAGCTATAAAAGTCGGAGTCAAATCTCGTAAAAAACCTTTTGTTATGGATGATACGCTTTGATGGAAAAGAATTATTGGATCTAGCCTCGGTTGATGGAATAGTCAAATTATTTCGGTTCATGTCTTCTTATTGATCTGCTATGATTTGCTTTCTACTCACGTCCTTGTTTGTATGTCAAATGTTGGGAAAGTAATTTATGAACATCAAGCATCATGCCAGAATCGTCATTATCCTCTTCTGTTAGATACTTTATACATTAGAATATAATACAATATAATACTACACTACACATTACACTTACTACTATACTTTATTTCTTTCTTTCTCCATTTTACTACAAATGTAAGGCAAATTAATAGCGAAAAAAACTTTAGAGAAATAAAATTACTTGGATGGACTATTCCTGATAATATTTTATAACAATTTACCAATAGCCATAAAAACATGGGTAAGGAATTTCATGTAAATTTCTATTTTCTATCAAAAACAACAAAAAGTTATATTTCATGGAACCAGCATCATAATTGTATCCTTTTTGGTGTTTGCGTGACGTGACTATATTAAAAATCTTGTGTTTCTGAATAAGCTTACTATCTTTGCAATCGCTTTCCATTAAGAGTGGGCAGATATCCAAATGATTTCAACACTAAGAGCATCGGGACTAAACAAAATGCATTAGTAATGTGGTGGAACTTGGGTCTACTGTTTACATAAATAGAAACGGGAGCAGTGCTCTTGTCAACAAGTACTAAAGAGGAAGTTTGATTGGTAGATGATTGATTTTGCCTTTATATCGATTTATGTTTACACCGGCTCGGCTGTTGCGGGCTGAATGTATTCAGCGTGAATCAGAAATGTGCGGTCGTAGTTAAGGTTGTGATACAGATCATCAAATTGAACACAGCAGTTTTTTTTTTGCGATTATGTTGTTGTTCCCAAAGAGAAAGTTTTTTTTGTTTTTTTTACGTTGCCCCACACTAGGTAGGAATTTCTCCTGTGTGTGTTGTTTAGTTTGATGGTCTACCACATCCTTAAATATGAACGTACATTTCTGATACACTGTATTAAAATGTTGGCAATGTCTGGATATGAGCCTTCATATTATTCGCATCTGTCGCTTTGCTTGCTGCTCTGTTACAGTGGAAGTCTTACTGGCAACACATTGTAAGGACCGACAAAGTGGACAGTCCTGTAGCTCGTTTGTGAAATTGTATTTTGAAGAATTTTACTAGCACATTTCTGCAAATAATTTAACGTAGTACAAATCCAAGTATATTAGCGATTCATATGACTTGACAACAATTAACTAAAACAACAACCTTTTTAATATACTTGCTTTTTTTTAAACGTTGCCCCTCACTAGGAATTTCTCCTGTATCGTGGGTGCGTTTACAAACATTTAAACTGACATACACAAACAGCCAGACCCGGAACAACTACATGTAGGTCATACAAATATTTGTTCCGTGCGGGAATCGAACCCGCGACACGCAGCGCAGCAGTCAATCGCTTAACCACTACGCCAACCGTGCCGTATTATATCGATATCATGTTGGTCTTGACCAACATGATATCTCTTTCAGCTTAGATTGCCCTGCCTGTTAGCGTATTATTATTTAGCCAATAGATCCCCAGTGGCGAGCAAAGGCCTTACGTTTTTTTGTTTGCTCTTTTTATTTATCTAATTAAATGTTAATGTTATTTATATACCTAATGTTATTAATTTTACTTTAAAGTTAACATTTGTTTTCTCCTAGTTATTTAGTTAGTAAAAAAGAATCTCTTTAGCTTTTCAGATCTCATAAGCTTTTCGGTAGCATACGTCAAACCAATAATTTTTCAACTTTCCATCATCGTTATAGTCATACTGAAGGTGATACTCATAATACATAAACAGAAAAAAGATTGTCGTGGTCTCCTAAAGTTAGGTAATCGAACCAATTTAGACTAAAACTTAAACACAAAAGCAAAGCACAAACATTGACAAAACTTAAAACTCGAAAAAGCGAAATAAAATAACGCCAACGAAAAATAAAACACCACAAATGTCAAAGTGAACGAAAATAATTTTTACATTTACAACATTGATACAGAATTCCCATAGATTTACCTCAAAGACTTTGCGGATCGCGACTCCAGCTTGAGTGTAACTTCCCATCATTCTGGTTAACGTGCCATAACTTGGTTGCTTGTATCCAAAAGCTTCTGCCTGAGCCCCAGCAGTCAGCACTGGTATGCCCCAAGGTCCCGCATACCTCGCTACTGGAGCTATCACGTACTCACAACCAGGCCCGATAAACGCATCTGAAACGCATATTATACTTGACAATCTTGGACTCGCCATCTTGCAAAGTTATCAAAACTATGCTTGTATGAATACATTTATTGATAACCAAAAGATCACTTCCAGAAAGTTTATTATTGATATTCGATTTCCGAAATCACAAAATAATGATTTAAAAATAAATAAATGCTTACCAGCAGCTTCGTGGACGTAGAATTCAAAAGCAGCTAAAGGTCCTTCTACGGATGAACACCTTGTGTCTCTGTAGTCCACCAATATAGTCCAACCTGGTAAAGGCCCATCAGAACCAGTAACAGCTGGAATCGCCATCTCAATGATGGGTAAAACTTTTCCGAGCGAGAATATTTGATTCGCATCAGCGGGTAACAGAACACCAAGTTTTATAATTTTTTCCTTGAACAAGTGTCTTTCTGGCCTCAAGTTGAATTGAATATTTTTCACAAAATAAGGATGGGAGGCGAGATCATGTGGATGACCCACAGCTCGCGAGTCATCCTGAATGTAATTACCCATTTGAAAAAAGCTTGGAAAGTCAGTTGCGTTAGGTACATCGTCTTTATCCTTAATGTAATCATAATACTTAATAAATTCTTGAGCTTCTGGGCCGTACTTATCTGGTTTAGCATCATCAGTCTGTCGTTTAGCTGAAGCTCGACCTTTCCGTAGATTCTTTCCGTAACTATCATAGCCATCATGCTTATGTCCATACCAGTATTTCGGCAACTCTCTTATTGTTTCACGTTCAAATAGACCTCCTTTCCGTTCTCTATTATTTACATCACTAATACTAACATCACACGAGATTATCACATTTATAACACATACATAGAAAATGAGGAATGACATCAACAGGGGCACTTTAAATCTCGGTATTTTAAGCGCGTGTGTTTCAGCATTGTCCACAGATAAATTGAGTTCTCCAAGAGTTTCATCTGTGTCTTCATTTGTATTTTTGTTTCGTCTCTTCCTGTTATTTGCTCGGTTGGCAAAAGGCTTCTTTTTACACCTTAATGTCCGTATGCTCGGGAGTATCGTGTGAACGATCTCCTCTAACATTTTATTTTAAAATTGTATCATTTTACTAGATTATTTTATGCACTGCATCGTGGTGATGTGCTGATTGTCATTTGATAATTTTTATTAATATTGAATGCGATGGTCGTTAAAAAAACGTGTTATCAAAATATTTCGCTTTTTTTAAACAATAAATAAAATGTTAACCGTCTGCATAGTTATTTAAATGGTAATAACTTTTAGGTAGTAATTTAATCTAAGATCTTTGACTCCGTACGTGGGTGTTTTTCATTGGAACAATGATTTATCATAGAGTATTCATATATCGCTGTCTTAAATTACATTCAGTTGCCAAAACGAATAAATAGGATTTTAGAAATCGTCATTAATTATGAAATTATGACAGTTTCCAGTAGTCACAATGAGACATTTGCAATATTTAAAGCCATAGAACATCTTAGGAATTCGATTCCGTCATCTATTGAACAACGATATAGTATTACCTTTGTACAGTTAAATACTGATAATAAATAATCCAGACCACCTACAACCCTATTGTCACTCGCTTCCTATTACGTCACACACTGGACTTGCGGTCACGCTATGACGCCGTAACATACATTAGACACAGAGACATGGGGTAATAATTAGACTTCTACACATATATCTGTAATATTTATAGTGTACATAATAAATAGTATTCTATTCTAATATAAAACTTATTTACTCAAACTGCTTTTTTTATCCTCGCCAACGACGATAAATAATCAATAGCCTACGACAGTTCTGAATTTGGATTTAGTTTCCAAACAAAAATATGTTTTAATTCTGTTTCATCTGCTGTTCGGAAGCGACTGATTGTCCGGCATAAAAATGTACCAACATTTTTCAAGTCTGGTTCATAATATTATGTAAAAATCTGAAAATTTTCAAAATACAATTTTGAAAGCCAGTAAGGAATCGAAAAGTGATATATAAAATCATATCTTTTAAAGAGATAGTCTTGCCGTGCCATCAAATTCAATAAAAACTATGAATCAATCAATTGATAGCAATTGATGCTACCGCAGGACTATCGCCACGAACCGTGGAGATGGTGCCTAAAAACGAGTTTAACGCCATTTGTTTAGTTATAATTAGTTTATGGAGGTTCTGTACAGACTTTACGAACTTGAGTTAATGCTAATAGTATAATCTTGTACCTATGTTTTGCAGCGTGCTGGTAAAGCATTTTTTTTAGTTTAGATCATGGAACATTGCTGCTTATTTTACTGCTCCATAATTTAACATTATAATTTTATTATAAATTCTGAATAAAATACAACTGCGTCCCACGCAAAGTTTTAAAATAATTATGCATAATACGCTATTAATAGTTCTTTAGAAAATATTCACAAAGCAAGTGTAGACAGATGTTGCAAACAACGAGGTCAGGCAAGACATTGTATTGTAAATTGTAACTGAACAAGAATTAAAATGCAAAGATAGAATTGAAATAAAGTTCTATATCTACTTAAATAATTACAGTCGTGTAAGTAACGTTAATCTATACTTATAATAAATCTGTAGAAGTGAAAATTCTGTACATTGAAGATATCAAAAAAATAAATGGCAGGGGGTGTTACTAGACCGACACCGAACCCAAAAATTTGATTAAAAAAAATTTTGTCTGTCTGTCTGTCTGTCTGTCTGTCTGTTTGTTCAGGCATCACGCAAAAACTACCGGTTCGATTACGATGAAACTTGGTATAATTATTCTTTAATATCCTGGGCACCACACTGGGTACTTTTTATCCCGGAAAAGTACCCTATCCTACGGTTGGGGGGTGTCAAAGTTTGTATGGAAGAATTTTAACGCGCTGTCCGATTAACTCGAAACTCAATATTTATACGTAAACCCAAAAATTAAGAATAACGTGTATCAGGATTTTTCGAAATTCAACCCCTAAGGGGGTAAAATAAGGGATGAAAGTTTGTATGAAAAATCTTATTCCTTAAGGTAATAAACATGAAACTTCGCACGAATAGTTATCTAAATAAATTATAAAGTTTGTAGTTTTTTGTTTTTTCTAAATTACCCCCTAAAAGGTTGGGGGGTGTCAATGTTTGTATGGAAGAATTTTAACGCGCTGTCCGATTAACTCGAAACTCAATATTTATACTTAAAACCCATGGGGATGTATGGGGTAATTTCCGACACTCACGCGGGCGAAGCCGCGGGCAGCAGCTAGTTTTTAAATAAGTGCATGATATCCTTCAAGCTTATGGCTGGTAGTTTTGAAGCTTCGAGTAGGTAAAGTGCCGATTTTCAAAACAACACGTAAAAAAACCTTGAAAACAAGGTCTGATCTCCAAGACTTTCGCATATGTAGAAGCAGAATGTATTCTAGTTCTAAACTAAATGGTGATATTTATTAAGTTATTAATATCTAACTGATTAGTGCAACTCGCACATAAATTGCTGTAAAATTGATTGAAGTAGGTTAAAAAGTGTAAGAACGGAAAAATTTACTTATGTAACAAATTATGTACCGCCAAGCGAAAAACCTTTATAAATTACGGTCAGATATCGAATAATTTTGTTTACTTTTGCGACTAAGGTTACCGCTATCTGAGACACCCAAGAAGGAGAAACATGTTACCTCTTTTAGGTTACCGTTTTAATACAACCTTACATACACACAGGCGATGCGCGACCCTCCCTTTGACTAATGCTAACGGCACGGGTAAGATAGAGGTAGTTTTAATTTCGGTAACTGGTATTAATACTGTATTCAATTTAAGGTAACCTTTAAAAATACCTGTAAAAATATAAATGTTGTAACCGAAAATATACCCGTATTGATAAAACGGGTTTCAGTCCTTGCTTTTAGGCTAGCCAGCGACCACATAGTTTAGCATCAGACGAGAACTAGAGTTTTTTTTTTTTTGTATTTATTGTTACTAATTTATTTTGTATTTCATTTTGTTTCTTTTCTAAGATTTTCGTGTTGTATGTTTTGATTTATTTTATTTCATACGGGTTTCAGTCCTTGCTTTTAGGCAAGCCAGCACCATCGTCGACCACATCATCGTTTATCATCAGACGAGAATGAGATAGTTTTTTGTTTTTTTTGTTTTTATTATTACCTACTAGTTTTTTTTTGGATTTCATCTTGTTTCTTTGCTATGATTTTCGTGTTGTATGATTTGATTTATTTTATTTTTCCGCTTTGTCAAACTTAATGTATTTACCAACTTTGTAAGAGAATGATATTATAGTCTCCTATAATTGGAAGCGCAAACTAGTATTTTTGTCCCTGTTCTTGTAAACTTACATGAAATTGTGTAGTCTCTGTTGGAGATCCAATATCTTTTAAACCATTATTTAAGGATTTTAAATAACGTCCTTTTAACGATTATTTAACTTTTTCTTAAATGGGACGTAATCTTTAATAGGTATGTCCCATGTTCATTATAACCTAAGTAGCGGTAATTGATAGTTTAAAATCATAATGGTATTTATTACCCATCCCAATGGAACTTTCGAAATTATGAATTGCATTGTAGTAAAGCTAAAAATTATTAATGCATTATTATAAATGTCTAGACAGTTAATCGGCATTTCATAGATAAAATCTGCCTCGGTCTTTTATAACCAGTTTCTATTAAAAAATATGAAAAGTCTCAGGATATTGGAATGAGGTATTTGCCCTCGCTGTTATTAACTAGGTAGTATTTTTATTTTATGTACGACTTGCTGCGTCCCGCGGTTTCACCCATATAAGTCTCGATGGGAATATCCGGATAAAAAGAATCCAGGTCATGGTCTACCCATGTGCCAAATTTCATCCAAATTCGTTCAGCCGTTTTAGCGTGAAAACGTTACGAACAAACAAACTCACTTTCGCATTTATAATAGGTATTAGAAGTTTAGCTAAAGCTTTCATAATTATCGTGTACGTGTATCATCATTATATAATTAGAATTAAAGTATAGTTACCATAGCGACGCGTTTTGTTATGGAAAATGAGGTGACCTAGTTTTAGAAGCTTGCAATGAACAGACCAAATCCATGCGCCAGGCGTGTCCATGCACTCACCGGTTCATCATATCAGCCGAAAGAAACTCACCGGTCATAATTATCGTGTACGTGTAACGGTAATTGAAATGTATGAAACTGTCACGGAAGATGTCAGACCGGCTAAGACGAATGGGATCCTAATTGTTTGAAAAGCACGTGATTTTTCCGTGATTGTCAAGCAATTTTGATCGTCTTAGCACTTTGCGACTGAATTCGGTCGTAAAGCGATCGCTATCTGTGCCAAGACAAATTCTTACATTTTTGAAGGGATCTCCGACTACTTTAAGAAAAATTAAACGTCTTGCTAAGTGCCTTATATTAGGTAACACCAGTGTCTATTTAAACAATGCTCTTATTTTACATTCTGAGGGCAAACCTCCGGACAAATTACGCTAAAGTTTGCAGTCATGCTTAGAATATTAAGACAGTATGTCAGACGAAATATTAAATTAATTTGCAAGATTGGTCTGCAGTTTGAAATGTAATTTTAACTACTTGAAGTACCTACATTTTGATTGGAATATCTAATAGTATTCTGTACTGCGTTCATCTAAGTGAGAACTCGTAAATAATCTCAAATGCAAATTGAGCTCTTTTGAGGAGTTCGAAATGTAGTGCATTTAAAGTGCAATTTTAGTTCTATAAAGTTATTTTGTTATTTTCTTTATATATTTTTTTCTTTATGCATTTTTATTTTTGATCTTTAATTTGAAATTTATGAGATCCATAATAACCATTCATTTTTATGTTGAAAATAATTCTTTCAAACGATCGTCGCTGCTATTAAAACACAGAGCGTCTTTAAAAATATTTCCTTTAAAAGATAAGTTATGATGAAATTCTTAGTAAAATATGTAAGTAGGTAAAATATATTCTAAAAATATGCTTAAATATTTTACCAAAAATCCAATGTGGATTAAGCAGGTTTCCTATAGGTAATCTGCTTAATCCGCGTTGGAGTTTTATACAGCTATAATAAAATGCTTTTTTTTTAGAAAATGGCGGCCTTTTATTATTTAACCTATCAATAAAGTTTATAAAAAATTTAAACATATTTTATAATGTAAATAAAAATATTGGTTTAACCAGATTTAACTGATTCAAAAAAAAAACTCAGTCTTTTTGCTGCTGAGCAGTTGCAATAAAGCTAAAAAGTTAAGCAAACAATTGTTATTTACTTCTGTAATAAAAATGAGGAACCCCTCTTAACAAATTAGTGTTATATCCCCAACAGCTACATCAAGTGAGACTACAAGCGGCTACTGAACTTTTTATTAACTCTTGAATCTCCTCAATTCTAATTAACAGAACTTCTGTGCCATACTCCCGTGAAAAATCCGAAAATTATTTTGTTATATCAGGCTATAAGATATTTTTAAATAGTTAGCGATAAACCAAATATGTAATTTCAGTTTTAGAGATCTCTAATTTAAATTTTCCCCACTGCTGGGCCCTTCTTGCCAGAGGGAGCTGGCTGTAATCTACCACGCGGGCTCAGTGCGGGTTGGTAGATGCCCCATGTCTTCGATTTATTTTTGTTCTAGGACATGCCGGTTTCCTCACGATGTTTTCCTTCACCATTTTAAGAGCAGTTGTGATTCAATTATCTACACAAAGTAAAGTGCTTGCCTGGGCGGAAAACGACTAAACGGATTTAGATGAAACTTGGCACACAGTTTATAACACGGATTAACACATAGGGTACTTTTAATACCGGTAGTGCTCCCGTGGCAAATTTTCCGACATACACGCGGGTGAAGACGCGGGCAATCCCAAATAATCGTTTACTGAGACTTTATGCAGGTTTTTATTCAATTGGAAATCTTTTTTTATTATTTATTTAATATAAGGTTATTCACAGCTGAAAGTAATTATAACAACATGACAACCAACCAAACCAGCAATCAACTGTTAATGCAACTTGCTAGTAATCCAAACTGATAACGGAATAAAAACCATGACCATGAGAAATCCTAAATCTCCACATTGCATAGGTGATTATTTTGTTGTGTGTTATTTCAAAATACAAAATGTATCATGAGCTAAGTATAGGTCAAAGTTTCTGGTATTCTTTAAGACATGATCGACCACCAAGCGGAATTAACAAAAAAATGTCGGTAAGTTGTTTTTTGTTTAGTTTTAATTTATTTGTTGATTAAATCTAGTCATTCAATTCTCATTCGAAATGCTAGATTCAATTAATAAATAAATTTAAAAAAAAATTAACGATTTTTCCAGCACGCTTTCGGTTTCACATTATATAATTCATTTTAAATCTTAAATGAAAGTGCGTGAAGCCATCTTATATATCTGAACTCATAGGTTATGAATCTTAACAAAAAAAATCATAATCTCGCAAAAAAAAACGAAAGAAAATATAGAAAAAAATATTTTTTGTATGCAAATTGCTCAGTAGCGTGAGAAAGACATTGGTGTGAAGTTTTACTGCTCAAGTTACTTAAATTTTTTCTGTTCTATTTCTGAAGCCTATGCAAATAGGATCAGAAAGCGTTAGATAAAAGTAATAAAAAGCTGATTTTATATGAGCCCACGTTTTCTATCTGAAACTTTCACTTAGTAGGTTTCTGTGAAATATTGGATTACCAGCTATTTATTTTTTAGCAAGTGTATTATGGTTAAAGGCTCGTTCACACCGGCGCGACTTGTCGCGCGACGCGACACCGGCAATTGTTCAATCGTGAAGTTTTATTAGAAATTGTATTGTTAAAGTCGCGTCGCGCGACAAGTCGCGCCGGTGTGAACGAGCCTTAATACAGTTTAATGGTAATTACTAAAAAATAAGTGAATTGACAGACCAAACAGACAAGCATAGAGGAGACTAAGTGTTTAGTTTGAAGTATTCTTTTTCAACTCGGGAGCGAACCAGAATCGTGTACTGAATCCCATGGTAATAGCTTTTCCGTCGATGTCCCTGCCACCGTATAGTGACGATATCAGAGGAGAAGAACTATGGCTGCGTATCACAATTATTCACAACGTGTTACTGCTTTCTGACTTCTGACATCTTCAACGAAGCTATCAGCATTGTTTATCTTTAATAAATTGCCTTCACCAGTGAGAACAAGACAAAGGGCTCCTTAGCTCCAATGAATAATTTATGTATGATGTAGTTGTTGGTTGTTTTTGTTTATCCCATTTAACTAAGCTGCTCCACAAATTAAAGTAAAACATGGTTTTGCGTATATACCGTATATTCAACTAGTATAGTTGTGAATGTTTGGATTATCGGCAGATGAGATGGATGATAACCGGGGGCTATATATTAATTAGTATTTTTTAAATAAAGTATAATTTTACCAACAATAATGGAAATACATAAGCTATCTGTCCGAATAACCCGACATTTTCTACTATTCATTGGGATCCTATCCTCAGCTTGAAAGATCTGATTAGCGAAATGAAGGACACCATTAACTATCTAGGTCTGACTTGTTTTTTGTTTAACCTTTTGTGCCAAGATTAGGTAAGCTAAATTATTAATCCAATGGTGTGTGAATTATTGAGTTATTCTATTTGTAAATATTATCGAAATATTTACAAATAGAATAACTCAATAATTATTGTTGTCTAAACATTGTAGACACTTAATAATCGTAAAATTCTATTAAAACGCCGTTTCATGATGGCAAGCCATTCATCTTCTGCATCGTCTTCCCTCAGACGTCATCTTCCTTCATAATTTGTTGTCAAGGCGATACACGCAGCTTATAAATTACGTGTTGGAAGTGAAAGTTGCATCCTCTTAAGGGCCTATAAGTCCTCAAATTGCTTAGCAAGATCCTCTGTTATTTCGAAACTACTGCAGCATTCATTTTGAAATAAATATATTTTAAAGTTGAGGATTAATGTTAGCGACTATGTTAGCCGAAAACACGATTTCATAAAAAAATCTCGATAGAAAAAAAAACCAAAGTTACCTCCAAACAGAACAATAAACCGCTGCTATTAAAAAAATACTTCAAATTAGATCATGAAACTTGGCACACTAACTGAACTAACTATAAAGCAGCGACTATGCTTTTTTATTTTTTTTAGTACCATTATTTTTGCCATCAAAAGCAATTACCTAAACTTTTGCCGTTTGGAGCAGCCTCCATCTCGCTCGCACTCAGTCCGCGAGTAGTATGGTGCGAGCGAGATAAAAACCTGAAGTTGTGTGGGCTCTTAAATGTATTTGGAATTATTGCGCTGATTATTTCCAATTCAAAGGCAACTATTAAACGACGTAAGTCTCACTCGTGTAAATTCCTACAAAAAAGGAGACTTTTTGCAGGAACAAAAACTTGGCAACCTTACTTCAGGTTGTCGCATTCGAATATTAAAATGGAGTTCTTCTCGTGTTCTAGCAGGTCTGGGACTTTTTAGATATTCTATTATAAATGTGGTGTGCCCGATAACATTTCCAATTTCTTTAAATATTTAGCGCTATGTACAGATAATTTGAATAAACCGTTGCAATGATGGTTCGCCATACCATCTTCTGCATCGTCTTTCCCGAGATAACCTATTGGGTCATTTCCAATTTCTTTAAATATTTTGCGCTATGTACAGATAATTTGAATAAACCGTTGCAATGATGGTTCGCCATACCATCTTCTGCATCGTCTTTCCCGAGATAACCTATTGGGTAGCTTGTACTTTGAAACTACATTGAAACTACATTAGTTTGGTGGTCTAACTTTGGTAATATCTAAATCCCCTTGAATGCAATATAACATGGTAGGTACACCGTTTGCTACTTTGGCAAGTTCCATCGCGTAAGTTCTCGTATGAAAGTGCTTGTGGAGCGACTATTATTGCAAATTGAAAAGAAATGCTGTTGCAATTGCAAGTATTTTTTCTGGAAATATAATAGCGTGACTTGGCGGAAATCCATTATAAAATACAATAGACGTAAATATATTTTTATAATTTTTTTTATGATATTTACACGACGGGTGGCGTGGTAACACGTCGTGTTCGGGTTCGCGACAAGTCAATCGTCATCCTGAGGATGCCTCGTTGAGAGGTGAAACACGTGTCGATTTCTTACAGGGTTTTTTATGACTCTTTAGGAAAATTAAGCGGAATAGTTACTAAATATATATATGGAAATATAATTTCTAACGACGAATTACCTATGTATGGGCTATACATAGGTAATTACGTAGTCAATAATGCATTAAAACAGTGGTTTTAGACTCCATTTTTACCCCCCGATGTAGAAACAGGTGTTATCAATTTGACGGCACTGTCGTTTTGTCTATGTATTTTAAGCGTATACTCGTTCACCATCACGCGTATTTGTCTTTACTCGGTCGCAGAATACATAGAATAAAATATTTGGTAAATATATGATAGATAGATAATTACTTACAGTTATTGAAATAAGGCTTACACAAAAAGAACACATAAATACACTTACACATATCATAACAAATAAATTAATAATTCAAAATAAAAAATTGTTTATTTTTGAATGTTTTATTTTTTAATGAAAATATTTATAAATGAAATAAAAGAAATTAATAAAATATAATAATGAATACAAATTAACGTAATATAGGTAATAATTAATAAAGTAAATAAATAATGTAATAACCTCATGATATTAATTAGAATAACGACATAATCCTAATGCTAGTAATATTATCGATAATAATTATATTTGTTTAACAAAGTTGAAATCCAGTGTACCTACTCACTGGATGCTTGTTTTATCCAATCTTTTATGTTGCCGTGCCCTAACCGGGTTTCATGTTCGATCTTACTTATAATTATGTAACAGCTGGTGTACACATGAATGCAATAAACAATTTGAGTTTGAGTTTGTCTTAACCGAAAAATGACTTTTCTCGAACAAGTATCGCTGCAAAAATTAATGAGTTTTTTACTAAGCCGGCGCTCGGAAGTAATTCATTATAGATTGAATCTTATAAAGCGATCCAATCTTTATAGGTATTACCTTGTCCGAACGAGTTAATAAATTGTAGCTTAGACGTGATGGCTAAAAATAGATCTTGTTGAACCTGTCCTTCATTACTTCCTATGTCGGGTAAAACTGTAATAGGCATCGACTCGCGCGCAAGATTTCAAATTAATGTTACTAAAGTTAAACTCGTTATTGTATCTCAACATTATTGATCTATATTATCTTCTATTTATATAAATCAATAGCCGTGCGTTAGTCTCGCAAAAACTCGAAAATGGCTCGACCGATTGTGATGAAACTTTGGTAGGTTGTTGTGTACGCGGCGGAGAAGGTTTTTAACAAATAAATATGAAAATGGCATTGCAACGCATGCCGCTAGAATTAGCTAAGGCATTTGCTAGTGTAGAATAAAATGTAAAAGTTACAAAAAAAATTGAGGAGTTTCAAAAGTATCTGGCAAAGACCAGTGTTTCCCAGTTTGACATAGCTTTTTCAAGAAATTATAAGTTTTGTCAAAATATTATGTTAGAATTTAGTTCGTTAGATGGCGAAATCTTAATATCACTCGCAAATTTTTTCAAAAACCCTGGAGTAAGTTGTGTAGAGAGGCTGAAGCATCATCGAATGCTCTAATTGAACTTAAAGCAACATAAAAGGTACAAAGGCGGACCACATAGGCATTGTCTACCATCATACCATTTGTTAAAAGAAAAGTAACATATTATCATTTTTTTTATAGGTATGCTGCAAACCATTCAATGTAGGTACTGCAGGCATTTTTTTATGATTTTTCCTTGACCTAATCAACAATTGAGAATAGCTTATTAAACAAATATCCACCACGAGTATACAACAAACTTAGTATTAAAAATGCACAGAATTTAAATAACCACAACTTCGTAAAGAATATACTAATGTGGCTCAGCAAATTGGACTATGAGCAAACAGAAAAACTAGTAACCACTAACCAAAACAAATAGACAAAGGACTGCACTACCAACACACCTCACACGCATCGTAATTCTTACGATTACATACAAAAACTCACCATCATGCGCAACAGAGCACACTATTTGGTATTTTACCTAATTTAGTTTCTCGTTTTTTTTGTTTTTTTTGTTTATACCATATTGTTTTTTTTTGTTTATTAATGTAATACTTAACTAGCATTGTACCTAGCATGTAAGCAAACTGAATGTTTAAATTAAGGAAGGGAACTGTCTCCTGAGATACAGGTTAACCACCAAGTTCGGGAGGCAGAGCTTTTATGTAACAGTGACACTATCTTTGCAAATAAATGAATTTTATTTATATTTATTTAAATATTGAAAACCCATTGTAATCATAATTCAATCAATATTAAAAATTATAATTCAGCATCAACTTCGAAAAGGCTAATTAATACATAATTAAAACATTAATTTATTGCGTTGGTAATACTCAGTGTCGAGGAAAGTATCTTAAAGTAAGAGTTCAACTCAACCCATCTCAAAGCATTTATTTCAAACTAGCTGTTCCCGCGACTTGAAAGTAGGCTATGTCCTAACCCAAGTCATGATCTATCCATGCGCCAATTAATTTCCAAATCCTCTGCCGTTTTAGTGTGAAAGCGTAACAAACAAACAAACTAACTTTCGCATTGATAATATTAGTTAAGATAAACCAATTACAGGTACTTTTGAATTGCCAAGGGGAAGGTCAGTGAGAAAAATCAATCAATAAAAAAAAAAGCCAGTTGCCCATTTCAACGTGTAGGTTTACTACGCTTTGTAGAAGAACGGGCAAGAAACTCCATGGACACTCTTTTAAAGTAAACAGGCATCTTTTGGGCACGCTCGTCCCATCGTGGGCCTCATCCATCGCTTTTCATCAGACGAGATCGAGGTTAAGAGCAGGCCCATTTCGCAATAAAAAAAATAATGAAAAAGAAATCTCCGTAACGCCGCAGGTCCGGGTGAAGTAACTTATTCTCCAATTATTTTGCTATTGTTTATTTTCCAAAAAGGAGCACTGTTTACACAGAATCAATAAAGCGGTAGGTACTTCGAATCGTAAGGAATTATTAAAATTAACCGTTTTCCTTCCGAGAAATATTTCATCTTGAAATTAAAAACAGTATACCTAATTATTTCTTTGGGAAAACCGATAGGTACTAAAAATGTTTAAGGAAAAATAAAATGGAGAAATCTCATTCACCACAAAGATATTTCTGCCTATTTCTCTAATCAATAATAAAATTATTTTTAAAGTTTATGAATGAACCGGAGCTATACATGAAAATCATTTATCATTTAAAATATTCCTTAACGTTTATAATATTGTGGTATGCAAATTAAGAATTTGAGAAGCAAAACTAATATTAACATTTAGCTATTGAAATATCAATTTTTTATGAGACGTTATTATTTTTTTTTTACAGGAACCTAAATAAAAATATTTTGATAAAACAGCGCCCACAGAAATAGTAGCACAATAAAAGTTCTACGTACATTGTTCCTTCACAAAAATAAAAAACATGAATCCACGTTCCCTCTTTTATAGACGAAACCGGAGGTAGTTTGCTAGTTCTGCTCTCGGAAACAATTCTGAAGACAATGTAAGACAAATGGTGTGAAAGAACTCGGAAAAGGCCGCCATCTTACAGTATGAATCAAGTTATAGAACGCTTTATGTGATCATTTTCTCAATTTTCCCTGTGGCTTTAAGCACCTCACTACTTCAAGGTTATTTTGAGTAGTGTGGCAAATTACTGTTCTTATGAAAACTTGAAAGGGCATAACATTTTCTTCTAATAATATAACATTAATTTGATTTGCAAAATTGTTCGTTTTGCTTTGCTATTTAAAAACACAGGACTATTAGGAGCAAACATTTCAATAATAAATAAGTTCGGCGCGGTAATTTTTTAACCACGACGGGGTATCTCTCAGGCCGAAGGTGGAAGCGAGCTTCACCTGGAATCCACAACCACAGAGGAACTGGCTATCTTATCTCTAACTGCCGAAACACAACAATGCTGTTATGGCGACAGACTTAGATAAGATGGTGGTAGCTAGCTAGGCGGACTTAAAACAAGCCCTACCACCAAACAAACCGAGCAGAAAATGTTGCCCCCACTGGTAATCGAACCCGGGACCTCTAGGTCTGAGACAGGTGGTCTAACCACTAGACCACAGAGGCGGTTAAATCCAAATGAGCTAGCGCAGAAAAACTAAGTACTTATACACTGAAAAGCGTAACGCCACCTTGTCTCATTCATACTTAAGGGCACGTCTGTAAATGGCATTTTTCCTTAGCTTTAGCGAATGTAAGAGGAATACAGATTTGTCAGTAATAACGCAGGATCTGTTCTTGTGTTAGGAATAGGTTCGTCGTGTCAAAGGGAAATTGAATTGGGTTATGGAACTTTGTATCGTTTACATAAAAAGTTGTATAACCCAATTCAATTTTGATGGCGGCTAGGATTAAAGGCTCCTTCACACCGGCGCGACTTGTCGCGCGACGCGACTTTAACAATACAATTTCTAATAAAACTTCACGATTGAACAATTGCCGGTGTCGCGTCGCGCGACAAGTCGCGTCGCGCGACAAGTCGCGCCGGTGTGAACGAGCCTTAAAATAAAATAGGGTCAGTGAAGTAAGTGAGTGCATGTTTTTTTTTGAAAATGTTGTTTTTTGTTCTGAAAC
Source organism: Eupsilia transversa (assembly GCA_914767815.1). NCBI lineage: Eukaryota > Metazoa > Arthropoda > Insecta > Lepidoptera > Noctuidae > Eupsilia > Eupsilia transversa. The sequence continues at coordinate 3,465,973 of OU611893.1, read as the reverse complement.
GTAATGGTCGATGTAAAACAGCAACACAAATATTACATAAGGCCTTTGTTTATGCAAAAACACTGTTACTTTTTATGTATCTTTAGAATACCATTATATCTGAATACCAAAGGATGTTTTCGAGTAAACACACCAAACATTATAAAATTTACCATAAAAAATACTATTTCGTACCAATTTTTAAAGTACACCATAATTATCTTTTTACAGCATAAATAACAAAGTAATAAACAAACGGAGACCGAAAAAAAAACGTCTTAAATGTCTACAATCGACCGCCAAATGACTCAAGAGCGGCCATGACTCCACACACCTCGAAATCTAAAAATAACTTACGACTTTGAATCTTGGATATTTTCGTAACAAGTTTTTTGTCATTAATTTACATTAAACTTAAGATCAGAGTCCATTTACGCATAAATTTTTGCGCACGTTCGAATAGCGTTCGCGAACATTATGTTGCTTGCCCGTCCGTACGATATCGTTTTAATGTGTCACTGGATCCAAATTAATGGCACATTTAAGTTTAGTCTAGATAAAAACAAATACAAATGGATTGAGATTGAACATTTTTTTATTACTTAAGTCAGCATCATTCTACTGTCTATCCTTTTCCCAATTACGTTGGGGTCGTCTTCCAGTCTAACCAGATGCAGCTGAATACAGTATTTTACAGGGAGCGTCTGCCTATCTGACCTCCACAACTCAGCTACTGGGTAATAAGATACCCCTTGGTAAAACTGGTTGTCAATTGTTGTTTTTTATTACTTAGGTATCTAATAAAAATTTGCAATCTTGATCGACCTGTATATGTCTTATCCCAATTGACTATTGTTAAAAGCCAACCTAAAATTACTCAGTCAATGAACGGTTTAATATATGCAGACACATTTATATATGCAAAGATCCTTAAAGGTTAGACTAGTCAACGCGTAAATCAAACGCTGGCTTTACTTTACATTAGATCTACGTTCAGCTAGTTTTTGTCTGGCTTTTAATATATTAATATCAAACATTAGCTGTCTGGCATATTCTCATAAAAAATCTGTAATATAATTAATGACGAATAGACATGTTATGTCACGTAACGTGACGTTGTGAATTAAATAAATAAATAGATGTACTTTTACAGTCAATAAAGAACGAACTAAATAACTAACTGCTTTGTCATTTAGCCGTAATAAGGAGTTGGTCTAACACAAACGCGCAAAGTAAACGTAACTCGAATTTGAACGATTTTTGCCTAGAGTTGTTAATCTCAACTTTTTAAACCGTGGTACCTAATACAAAATAGGTAAGTAATTGCAAGATTCTATCAGCTCCATAATCTTATCACCGCGTGTTCGTATTTCCGAAAACAGATGATGAATGCCGAAGCGCATACTTTTTATGGGAAAACTGTAGTTGTATTTTCGATCGAATTTAGTTTCGTTTGAAATAAAATCGAAATCGATCGTGTTTACTACGTGATGTTACTGACATCAGCGAAGAAAACTTGGGCAGTGTGAAATCGCCAACCCGTCTTGAGCAAGCGTGGTGCTCAATGCTCAGGCCTTCTCAGTATGGGCAGAGGCCTATGCCCTGCAGTGGGACATTATAAGGCTGATATAATTATTACTACGTTTACTTCGCGCATTCATGCTAGGCCCACCGATAAGCCTCGTACAGACAGGCACGACGCGACACCGGTAATTGTTCTACCGTGAAGTTTTCTTAGAAATTGTCTTGTTAGAGTCGCGTCCCGCCGTCGCGTCCCGCTTGTCTGCACGAGGCTTTAATCGATATCACAGTGAGTCAGCAATAAAGTTTTTATTTATTCTTTTGTTGATGGAATGCCTTTATTGGCCTCTTGATCTATTTCGTTTTCTTTCACTTATCTACAGAATTGGTACTTTCTTAGGATCAGAAATGGAAAGAGATATGAAAAAGTAATTTCGCTATATTATGGTGTTGTCAATATCTGGGAAGCAAGAGGTGGCCCATTAGTGCCACTAAAGTTAATTCTGTATATTTTTGCAGATGGTTATATTTATACTGTTATCTTTTTACCATTATGTCTTACAATAATTTCAAAAATACTTCTAAGTATCGCATAAATATCATCATGGATACCTTCAATTTAAGGTTAGATGTAAGACATAAGATAAAAAACTAAAATGTGTATACAACGTGTAAAAAGGGTATATCTATCCAAAAAGGGTTGAAGATTACATTAGGTATAGAATCTCTATGCAAAGTTTCAGCTCAAAATAAATTACTAAACGTGTCACCGCATTACGAGGATCAGACGGGATCGATCAAGCCGAAACAACGAAGAAGCGTGAGCGACACAGCATACATAATAGTAACTAGCGGTTGGTATCATGTACTGACATTTCTCATTATGTTCGTAACATGTAAAAATAACATTTTAAGACCCTTGCCACATAGTTTGTTATCATCCAAAGAAGCCGTGCACTTGATACGATGTAGGTACCTACCCCTTCCGTTACACGTTGTATAAACCTTGATTTGAAAGAGGGCGAGTGTCTATTATACATTGTAACAGCGTATCAATTTTTATGCATACATAAACTCACGCCTTTTACCTTTTTTTTTTCAATTTTTGTGCCTCCCCCGTATTTTTTGATACCTAAAGAGTTGCCATATGAACGAAAAAACCAGAGGAAAAAAAATGCGGGTATTCTGGTACTAGTAAAAACTCGGCTAAAGAAGACTGCTTATTCTTTCAAATCAAATTAAGTTAAATCCGATGCCTTCTTATCTGCATTTTAATGAGTTTCTCCCTAACTACCTTATAATTTTCTCATTAAGGTTTTATTTGACAATGATTGGTTTTTCGTTACCTTAATGGCAATGGTAATTTATTTAACCCTCTTTGCATTCGAAATTAATCTTGACTTTTGTTCGAGAAAAAAATCTCAGAATTTTGATCATACACCGAGAGTGGCTTATGTTTGAATCCACGAGATCAAATATCTATACTCACGCCTTCTTCACATGGGAGTAGGCAGAAACTACAGAACGCCCCCTACGGACGCTACGATCCTGACACTCCTTTTGCCTTTTTTACGTTCACACAGTTAGTGTATGACCAGATGCCCGTCATACACTCACGCGCCGGTTGCGAGTTTTAAGGTACCAATACTATTTAAATACATAGATTTAAAGTGCATATTTTGGATTGAGTGCATTATTAACCTTTTTACCAGTGTAGTTTTTAAAAGGTTAGGACCACACATTAATTGCAGCCTAGCTTTTCTAATAATTGTTTCTTTCGTCGTAAGATGGTGATGGCATTTTATTTGTACAGGGTCTAAGAAACCCATCACAAAGTCATCAGTTACGCATTGTGTACGAATAATTGCCGGAAAACGACTTTTACCCTGACCCTAGATCTAATATTGTAAGAAAAATACCCTATCATATTCGAAACATTATTTTCACTAAAGTATCAATATAAAGTAATGTAGAGTTATAGCTAGTATAGTTGAATACAGCTTACATCAACTAGGTCAAGGCGCCAATAACGTACAAAGTCCGGGAGACTTAGTGCGAAATAGCTCTAGCATCCCTACCTATTGATGCGACTGTTAACGACTCTACTTAACGGTATGTGGGTAGTTCGAACATAAATGTGTAATAAAAACATTGCCTGAACTTCACGATGATGTAGTGGCAGCGAAGACCGTGGTTTGGTTTCGAGATAAGGTTTAGGTAGAAACCTAAAACGTTCGCTGAAATAGGCCGTTATCTATCATACAAAACGTTTACTTTTTCTCATAAAAAATTGCGTGTGGATAGGTTATTGTATATAAACCAGAGTACCCGCGAAATTTTGGGTTATGCATAACTTTTTAATTAATCGAAGTTATTTATTTATATTCTTTATGGCACCTTTTAAATCATGAGCTATCGGAATATAAAAAAAATATTTGGCCTAGGTCTTAAGGGGGAGGCGTGAAAATTGATTCGCTGCTACAATGTGTAATAGATGTTTAGATTCAACTCAAAGAATTATGATTCAGTTCTTGCAAATTGAGATTTTAATAGAAGACTTCAATGATAAATGATTTTATTTCTGTAAGTAGGTTTTATTAAAAATATTACACGTAAGTCATATTTTAAAATAAAAACTAGCTATAACGTTATCCTATCCGACTACTTACTCTGACAAGAAAGGCCGAAACAAACTCAATAGCTACTTATAATGTCCTAGTTTATTATAATGTCTGCGGGACACAACGTACTTCATGGTAATCGGTAGCATTACACATTGCGAAAAGTAGGCAAAACAAAGACATCCAACAATGCAGAATATTCAATAGTTAACCATATAAGGAACTGAGCACAACTAAACAATTATTACACAACTGAGAAACGTACCTATTAGTAAACAATGTGGCAGTTATTTTAGTTAAATCTCAGTTTTGATGCCAATTGCCCCTCACTTTTTAGTCGCAGTAATTTTTTTTTTTTTTGTAAACCCTTTAGTCTGCATTTTTTTTATCGTCTCCTTAATCCCTTTATTTTGATACCCCACATGGACATTTTAGATCCGTCATTGCACAGTTTAGACGAATTGATAGACACCTCATTGATTAAAATCCATCTAGCCGTTGGGATGCTTTATAAAGAATACCACATACTCTTTGCTGTCGCGCAGTCGGGTAAAAAGTGGGCAAAACAAAGACATCTATCAATGCAGAATATTCAATAGGTTTCCATCTACGGAATTGACCACAACTAAAGACTTATTGATTGCCTCGTTGGTCTAGTGATCGTGGGGTCCTGGTTTAGATTCTCAGGTCGCGCGAAGTGTTAATGGGTTTTTCTTTCTAGAATTTCTCAGGAGCAGTCCAGAGTCTGGATTTGTGCCCGGTTAATGGCAATAGGCTCGCCCCCTATCACATGGGACTTAAACATAACTGGCGAAATGTGGTTGTACTAAAGGTCTAATCCTTCGGGGAATACAGGCATGATGTTATGTTATGTAAAGAATTATTACACAACCGAAAAACATATTAGTAAACAATGTACGCTATGGAAAAATGTGAATATTATAACAGTATTCTTAGTTCGTTACATACCTTTTGCTTCCTCCATATTCATACATCTTTTCATACCAACAGTTGTTAGTCACACCTGATGTTAATGTAGCTATGATAAATATTCTATGTCCATGGCTAGAACACTTAATAGGTCGTTTAATATTCTCATATAGCCCATACCGCACCTTGGATACTAATCAGTGTCACTTAACGTGATTTAGTTCCTGTCTACCTAATTTGGGAGGATATAAAGATAATTTATTTCTCAAACGTGTGTCTACATCGAAATCGAGCATGCAAGATCTTAAATAATTAGGTAAAAAGTCCGTACATGTTTTGCCTGACGAGGCGTACAATTTTATATAACCAACAAATAATTAATTCAATAAACCAAAGACTACTTCACTAACACTCATTTTTTTTTTGTAATTTATGATCTTTATATTATTATTTCTTTAGTATTATTAATAAAAATAAAAAAATATAAAGTTCAAGCATGTTAAAAGGTATCTGTGAAAAACTAATTTAAGTAGGTATAAATAGCACTTGTCTGTTAATAGATTTCGAATCTATTTACGGATAATTATAAGTATAATAAAATTATAGTGACACATATCAGGGTCAGGGTCTTTCAGACTCCAGGTACAGTGTTCCGTCAGAGATGAAAAAAAGTTTGTTAGCGTATACTTAATGTATGTTCTTAACTTGTTCATTATTGTGCAGCCGAAAAAGGATTTTTATTCGGCTGAAAATAGGCTGCAGAACGCCACTTGCTACGATTAATTCCATACTTCTTTTGCTTCATTTACGTACATCTGGGGCTTAAGTCTACTAATTTATAAACATTACAATGGGTGAGACCATTGTAATGTTTATAAATTAGTAGACTTAGGCCCCTGGTCATACACGCACGCCGGTAGCAAGAAAAGTAAGTTTATTAGTTTTAAAAAACCTGCAAAACGAGAGCTTGATGGTTAATTTGAAATAACTCTTTATCTATTACTAGCTTTAACCCACGGCTTCGCCTGCGTGGTGGAGGTTAGAAATTCCCACGGGAACGTACTGCCGCATGCCGTGATTAAGACTATGTCATGGTCTATCCGTGTGGTAAATTTAATTCAAAGCCGTTTAGCCTAAGTGTGAAAAGGTAACAGATAAACAACTAGGTTCACATTTATAATATAAGTAAAGATTACCTGGCTTTGTGTAACAAAATTCCAGGAAAATATTATGTATCCTACTAATATTAGAAATGTGAAAGTTTGTATATTTGGATGTTTGATAATCAATATCGCAAAAATGTCTGCACGAATTTGGATGAAATTTGGTACATAGATAGTTTATAACCTGGATTAACAGAAAGGATACTTTTTATCTTGATATTCCCACGGGATCGAGACTTATGCAGGTAAAACCGCGGGAAAAAGTCAGTTATTTAATAAACACGTGTTGGCCGCCAACTTTTTTTTGTTTCAATGAAATTATTGACGTGCTTTATTAAAGTAAATACAAAAATACATCTTTTTCTATAAAAGGTTGCCAAGAAAGGCCATCTACATAAATATAAATTACCTAGGTTTCCGTAACGAGCTATTAATGAAAACTTCCTACTGCAACATTCACACAATGACATGAGATCACATTACTCGTGAGCATAATTGTATAAAGGACAATAACAATATAATCGACTAGAATGTATGCCTACAATAAATAAAACATAAACAAATCACGCTTGTATTCAAAAGGCTAAGGAGAGGTGTGTAGTGAAAAAAACCTACCTAAATTTTGCCCGCTGTTTTACTCCCATGCAATAGGGAACGAGCCTAATTAAAAAACCCAATAACTATTCGCACGACCTGGGAATCGAATCGTGGACCTGTCGCTCAAGAGTCGCGTTTGCGACCTCTAGACCAACGAAAAAGTTAAAAGATGAAAATATAAATACGATATAATTGACTATAATAATAATGTTATGAATCTCACTACCAATTTTATTTCAGTCCATGTAGCGTGTGATTTTCTACCATTCCCCGTCCTTAACCATTATTTCAGTGTTCACTTATTTCCTAATGAAAAGGTAAAATGCAAGGGTTTTTTATGACTCTCTAGGAATAGTTAAACGGAATAGGTTACTAAATACATCTAAGTCTATTGTATTTTAATAATAGATTTCTGCCAAGTTACGCCTGAATCAATTAACTAGTGAAAAGGTTTTCAAAAATGATATACCTTGCCTTTTCCTTTACAAATGTAATAGTATCTTTACTTACAATGCATCTGACAGTTAAACTCTACGTCAGTAATGTTTGTGCACTTTGTAACGAAATCAATAAGTCTCGCGAACACATTTGTGACTTTACACAGCTTTTACAAGGTGATGTACGAAACTTTGTTTTATATTGGCAGAAAAATATCGTGAGGAAACCTGCGCCCTAATCGCGCAACACACGATCAATCCATAATCTGAATCATTTAGAAGGATAATGCTTATCCATTGCTTCATATGTTTGAAAAATTTGTCAGCTCAGGGACGACGTAAATAACGCAATGAATGTTGTTGAACTGTCAAAATGAAACATTGTGATTGTTCGTGTGTACTGGAGTTACAGTTAATATAAGTCTGAAATGTCAACCCGTCTCGAGCAAGCGTGGTGATCAATGCTAAAGAAAGAAAGAAAGAAAATACGTTTATTTGCGGCAAACATGACGCAATGAAATTAATTACACAAAAAATAACAAGTTGGGGGAAAATATGCGTCACATCCACGCAAAACGGCCATCGCTCAGCATAATGCTGAGTAATAGTCTTGCTCGTGCCTTCTCTGCATGAGAAGAGACCTTCGCCTAGACCAGACCGGCTGGTATGCTATTTACAAAGACATGTTTGATTAAAAAGTTATTTAGTAGAAAACTGAAAGTTGGATAATTTAATACCTTGCGTTTATTTAATTTAGTAGAGAGCCCAAGTTTCACAAACAACTTTCAAATAATTCATTTGCGAGAATTATACAACGTTGCGTTGCTTTTAGTCAGAATGGTAGAGTTGGAAAACCTACTGTGTCAATGTTATTAAAATATACCTAACTCTACTTTTAGAGCAATCGGGTAAACAAATTACGCATATTTTTTAAATCACAATACTAGTTTTAAATTATCATTCTAATGTTCAAATTCATTCAATATTGTTAAAATTGCATTTAATCAAAGTTTTTGCATCAGAATTTCAAAACCGGATGGAACCAGTTTTTTTTAATAAATATAGCAATTTATGCATATCATCAAAAGAAATTCGCCTTAACAACAAATCTTCATTGTGAATCCACTTAATTATAAAAATCGTGATCAATTATGTGGTGTTAATAAAATTAATGGAAATGAGAAGTTAGGTTTTCCTTTTTCTTTGAATTATTATTGTAGATGATCATTGTTGTCATTGATACTTTTTCTTATGGCTGATCCGGCTTTGAATTTGAAGATTCTCGAGAGTAAGTGACAGTGTGGTTTCTGCCTAACATCATGGGAGGAAGGATATCTACGTGTTTATTTATATGAAATACAATCATGTCAATAAAGAAACTAAACATAACTGCAGACTATTAAATCTAATCACATATCCAGTCAAACTTACAGAAAAGTCATTAAGCGTTATCTCGAAATAAACTGAAGCTGACAGGGGTCAACAATTAATTAGTTGATCCCTTCCTAATTGACGAAGTAATATCGACTTTGGATGTATTCAACAACTGACCTAGATATAAGATAATAAATAGACGTATCTTGTGTGTGGTTTGTGTTTCACGACGTCACTAAAAAATTGACATTTTTATAAAACGCCTTTTAAAATTTATTTATTTATTTATACGCTACCATTACCGTGTCCCAATTCAGACGTGTAGTTAAAAAAAAAATACAACAAATTAAGGTCAATATGTCACACTGCAGGTAATAATAATATTTTGAAATGTATTTTTCAAATATTTTTATAAGAAATATTTAAAAAAAATATATAATTTATATGGTAAGAAATTTAATAAACGAAATATAATAAATTAAAAACATAACACGAGTAACGTAACCCTTGCGAACTCGCACAGTGAACATGAGAAAAGTTTTAATCTGTTGCCAATTAAATTTAGTGTGCGCATTGTTCGCATCAGAGGGACGTTGTCCAACAGCTTAGTTTGACCGCGCGGCACCGTGAACAAGTTAGGCCGTCTGGTGCACACAAGTCTATCCCCTGTAGCACACCCGGATTGTTTATGTGGAACACTCCAAGGATATATGAAGACAATGCTAGATCGCTCCTTGTCTCCAACTCGTTATATCCCACCATGCCTAACACAAACAAGGTTGGATTCATCAAGGGTTAAAAGGGACATACTCCATACCGCCTTAGGTATATTTATCTCGTGAATTTATTTTGTATGCGCTCCAACATCAGAATATATTAATTTAGTCTCATGTGGAGCCCATACTTGCCGCATTACCCTCCAACTGACTCCATATTAGAGCGTCGTACCTACAATGCCAAAATGGTTTTAATATTTGTGAACGCTGCCGCTCTGCGAAGCACAAATCCCAGTTGCTTGTATGCCTTTTTACAGACATTTATAATATGCCTAGATACCTGTCCTTGTCTTTTTAAGTCAATTACAAATAGATAGAGGTGCCGTTGGTGGTGTTTTTTGATTTCATGTATTTTGTTTTCTGTTCTACTCTTACACACGTTGTCTTTATCTCTTTTTATCTAGTTTCATAACGCGGGCAGAGATTTCTTTAGAAATAAGCATTACCTTCGTACGTAATTTTCTGTTCCTTTCGTCATATGTGTTCTTCTGTTTCTGTTTATATGTGTGTGCATAAATGGTTAAATAAATAAATAGAGAAAGTTATCTTTAAATCATGCAATTAGCATATAGTTAAATTGTAAATTGCTTTTAACAATATAGGCAGTTATCCGTTGGTTTTATCTTTTAATTTATTAAGGAATGAGCTTGAATCGCCCAGTGCTAGGAAAAAACCTCCATCTTTAAGTATAAAAGATAATTCTCCGAATCAAATACCCTAAGGCCATGCTATTGTTACTATGTGAAAGCGGTATTTCAAACTACGTTGAAATAATATTTTCTAAGAACAGATTCTTCGATAAAAATTTCAATGGATTTGACTGAAATGTCACTGACTCGTGGAGATATCATCCGGATGTTGAACCCTAAGGTTACTATTTGAGCATCCACTAGATAATGTTTCAAGTAGTCTGGGGAAGTTCTGACTGCCTTTGAAAGATAAAGAAACTGAGTAGTTGCCTTTAGTTGAGTAGCATTATTATTTTAAAAAACATTTATTTAACATTTAAAAAAATAAAAAATAAAAATTAGCCCACCGGTACCGGGTCCAAGCTTATCGGGTAGTACTTTACTTACCTAAGTAGCATTATTATTAATTAAATAATTATAAAAAAAATTAAACGCCGTCTGCTGGTCGTGTACACAGAATAGAATTAAACACAACTGCACTCAAATTACGTAACACATTTTTAATCACAATCTGACGGATTTTGAAGGCCAATGCTAATCCATTGCTTCATATGTTCGAAAAAACGTAAATAATGCATTGAATGTTTTTCAATTATCAAAATGAAAGACATTGCCATTGTAAGTGCGTTTCTCAATTACCCAATTAGTTTCTACAAAACATGGTTAAATAAGTAGTAAGTAGGTACGTAGAGATTCTGAAGTATATGCCACTGTAAGTACGTTGTTACAAGAGCTTTACTCCCTGCAAGCTTTCTTCAAAGAAATTTAACAAAAGCTTAGCTTGTGGTCGTACGTATGTAAGCCTATTACCGAGCCTCTACTGTTTATGTTATGTTTTACAGTTCCATTTCTTGGTGTGTTTATTTAAAAACGAAAAAAAATGACTTTAAAGAGAAATTACCTTTTAAAATGACTGTCGTATGATGTTTTATCATTTTATCCAAAATGATATTTATAATTCATTTACAATTACTAAAATAAAAAGTAATCAAAAACTCAAATCACCAATGAGGAGCCAGAATGATACAATTCCGGTACTTATTCCAATGCCGGTCCGTACACGACGCAAACCCAAAACTCAAACTCCTAGCATTTATTTCAATTAAACCATTTACAGGCACTTTTGAATTGTCAAAGAGTCGATCAGTCAGAAATATGAAGCAGAAGATATGAAGCATAAGAATAATTACCCATTCCAAAGCGTAGTGGGTACCTGTGGACTGAACGAGCAAGAAACTCCACAGACACTCTTTTAAATTTTGTTGTTACAAAAAGCAACCAATCACAAACCAGATAATTATTGGAACGAAATTCCAAAACGCGGCTTGCGGTAGGAGTTCTACTGGTAGAATTCGTCATGTAAGGAAAAACCGTTATGGGTGGACCACTCTCTCTCTGTCTCTTTCTATTATATACTATTGTGTGTGTGCGTTCGAATATCGCGTAAGAAACTTCGTTCCTGACTGGGGTACCCAACCACACACATTTTTTTTCTTAAAATACTGCCTATATTTTCATCCTATTCAAACAGGGAAACTCTATCCTAAACACATAAATACACATAACCAACGAGTCTAAGTTAAAAGGTGATAATATTTTAGTTTACAAAACAGGACGCGAGATTGATAGTTCTGCCCTGAAGGGCTAATATAATCAATAAGGCAACATGCCGTTACCTAATACTTGTGCCAGACGGTACAGCAGCTGGCGAACCCAAAGTTTTCAGCCCTTGTATTATAATAGAATAATATTCGGGTATACATAGAATAATTTTGGAACTTGCGAATCGTTATGGTTTCAGGGTTATTGAAGAATTAAAGGCAGGTAAGCCCCTACAGTTTAGTCCCTTATTATGGCATGTTTTCAACTTCGTATCTCACGTAAAAAAGACTAACTAATGTATGACAACGTACAATTACCTACTATTATTTATTTGCGAGTCAAATTACGGTGAATTAGTCTTCTTGGAGCAGTATGGTAATGACCCCGACTTACAAATTGTAGGTCGTGGGTTCGAACCCAAAGCAGATACTTTACTTTGTGCAATTAATTTCATCACCACTGCGATTAAAACGGTGAAGAAAAACATCGTGAGAAAAAACCGGCATGTCCTAAAACCAAAAATTCGAAGACATGTGACATCTACCAACCCGCACTGGGCCGGCGTGGTATATTACAGCCCACTCCCGCTCGAAGATAGGAGGCCTGTGTACCAGCAGTGAGGACAATAAAGGCTGAGTATGCTTATGCTAAGTCCCTACTTACACACTAATTAAAACGTTCGAAAGAGCTACATAATAATGTGAACTTTATACATTATGCACTTAGATTTTTAAAGCCAATATCAGACGCTGTACTTTTATGAATTTTTGCCTTTCATTCGGCTTCTTTCAAGTGAAAAGTCTGAACACAAAATGAATTAAAAGTGAAAAATATTCATTACTGAAACGATCCAACAATGTTGGATTTCACTCGCATACCGAATGATCGAAAAATCAAATTAAAAGAGCAGATGAACGTTCATTCCTGTATAATTTTGTCTTTGTCGTGTGAACGACGAACGTGGAATTAAACAAAAATAAACCTTCACTCGAGTGAAATATCTGATATCGGCTTAGGCGAACGCTTCTAAAGATCACAGATTATTTTCTCATTTTGATCAAATCTAATGCAGAGTGCGCGCAAGATAAGTCTGCCCGCGACTGGTCGCGCATTGGGGTTAAATTAAATCATTATTAATGATTAATCTTAATATTTTTAATTTTATATTAATATTATGAATCTTTATTAATGATTAATTTTAATATTTTTAATTTTACATTAATATTATTAATTTTATATTAATTTATAATTTTATATTAATATTATTAATTTTATACTAAATCAATTTGAGCCCCAAACTTATTTTACGCAAGAATTTACTCTTTCATATAGTAGGTACATGGAAAAACAATACACCATTATGACTATCGTAACTGTTACCGCTAATTGTCAAATAACTTATTTTCGTCTCGGGTTCACCGACCATTGGCGAGTTGCCAAACAGAGTTCGTTTACTGATGGAAGATTGTCAAGAATGGTGACGAAACAATGGCAATTTGTTCGCTTAAATGGATTTACAACCATTTGTTATAATACCTACCAGTCGTATTTTGTCATTACGTGGGTCTTTTTATACAGCAAAGAAATATTTTAAAGGAAAGATATTAAAGCTACTAATATTATACGTTAATTTTATTGTACTTCTGAAAAACAAGCAACATAATTTTCTTTATCCATAATTTATATTATGGATAAAGATTGTTATAGGGTTACCTATAACAATCTTTATCCATAATATAAATTACAGTCACTTTTTGTGACTGTCCGTGTGACCGTGATGTTCGTGTGCCAAATTTCATACAAATCCGTTCAGCTCTTTTTCCGTTATTAAGTAACATATACATCCAAACACAAACTTTCACATGAAAAATTATTAGTAGGATAGTAGGATAAAGTCGTAAAAACCGTGTGAAGCGGGACTACACACCGAAATTGAGTTACGAGCTAACAATATTACAAACGCCTAACATATATGCAGTTAGTGGTCACACATTGGCAAAGCATCTCACGTCTAGCGAGACCGTACTATCAATCTAATTTCAATATGATATACCTACACTAACGTTTCGAGGAATGAATACTAAACAAGTAGACCGTTCGCAACTGAATTTATGCAATAATATTTTCAGGTTAGAACTCAAATAATCAATTAGCACTTCTATATTTTATTTTCATAATTATAACTTCAACGTAGAAGGACCCAAAAATAGATGACCTCTTTATAAATGGTAAGGGTACATTCCGTTCCTTTGAATACCTGAATAAAATTATGTATGAAAACCCAAACCCTTTGATAAGCTCCAGACTATAAATACAAAATTTATGCACACAAACTGCTTTTCAGAATTACGATTTTACGTTTATAACAATCCAAGACCGCATTGAAATCGCTAAATTATGACCAACTGCGACGAGACGCGACGTCATACCCGGTCGCTGTGGAGGGTTAATAAAATGACTTTTACGGTACACATAAGTGTATAAAACATTATTTGCAGATTTACTGTGGCTAAGTAATAACAGCCGCACGGGTCGATCGATCAGGTTAATCTATGCTTGCTGCGATTGGTCTGTGAAAGAGTGACATCTATCTATACATGCCAAGACCCCTCCGTGCCTCGGAAAGCACGTTAAGCCGTTGCTCCCGGCTATCATTCGTGGATCTTTGACAGTCGTTACGGGTCGTCAGAAGCCCGAATCTCTGATAACCAGTCTTACCCAAGGGAAACGTATTGCCCAGTACCATGGTTCAAGTCAGATGGGTACCTGGTCACTCCATGTATAATACTTGTATTTAGCTGCATCCGGATAGACTGGAAGCTGATACCAACATAGTTGGGAAAAGTCTAGCCAGATGATGGTACTGTTCGCGATTTTTTTTGCTTGCGTCACTTCTTCGCACCTTAACACTAGGAAATGGTGAAGGGCGGGCGTTTTAGGGGACTATCCTATGTGCAATGTCCTAATTTCAACATTCGAAAAGTGCTGATTTTCATAGTGCCTAATTTGATTAAATGACTTTTGATTTAGATTTTTTATTTTGCTGGTTATCTAAACTGAACAAGAGAAAGTACAAAAAAGCTCTGCCCATTTTAAACAGAAAGTGCCAATATCAAAAGCATTATTTTCAAGAAGCCTATTATTCTATTATCAATTTCCCGGTTCACACTGATAAATTAACTGAGCGTAGTGACTATGGCCTTATTTCTTTACCACTGAATTTCAGCGATCTTTTATGGCGTGGAAAAATTAAATGGCATAAGAAAAGTCTCTTAACGAAGTGGGTCACGACTGCGTTTAACAGTCTTCTGGGATACATTCGAGGGGTTTCCCTATCTTTTATGACTGAGATAGCTAGCATTTGATTTTTATTCGCTGTGAAGGGTAATTTTTTAAAAGAAAAAGCTATCTATTCTACAAACCTAATAAATTATTAAAGTATTTGTGAAAGATTTCATTTGAAACGATCCTTTTATTTTTTCTGCATGATACCGTGAAGTGTCTTTGATGGTATTATAACCTTTTCCAAGTGCCTTTTGAGTTGTATTTCTCAATAATACAAAAACGTTGGTAAAGTAACGTTTTCTTTGTTATACTTATGAGACGTTTTGGCTATTACGTCAGAATTGATAAGCTGGATTAAATATTGAACATTTATTTTCGACGTGAATGCACAAAAACTGTTTTGAAAAAAATGTGTATATAATTATGTAAATGCTGCAATACGTTTTACATGAAAACATGTTTACAACGGTATTCAACATTCCAGAAAATTAAAATGTCCGCATTCACATGCAGGTATTTTTACCTTTTTCAACGAACCCATCATACGGTATTTTTCCTACCCGAAACTATTACCATGTAAATAAAAGACATAACATAACATTTTTACGCAAGAGAGGTTAAAATTTGCGTGTTTTCCATGCTTCGATGACTCACATTTTATTTTTAAATCGCAAATTCAATTTAGCACTTGTGAAACAAGTTTAATTTTTTGATTTTAGAGTTCTGTAAAAAGTGTCGACAGCAGCATCCTTGCCTAATTTAGCATCGTCTCCTAAATTAATTACTGATTGTGTGAGTTCTTTCGTAAGTAAGACATAGGCTATCTAATTTATGAATTTTAATGCATCAAATTCTCCAAATGCCATCACATGTTCCCGAAAATTCCTTCTTTGAGTAACTTTTTATAAAATATTGTGACCGGTCGAGCACTCAAATATGATATGATGTAGTAGAAGTAACAACGGTGACAGATAATAAAAAAAAAAAAGTTTATATTTTTTTTTTTTAGTTTATTTCATATAAGTGGTGATGGTATGTGGTTATTTATGTCCCACCACGTCTGGACATTGACTAAAGAAAAGCCAAAGAAAGGCAATAACACATAATTCAAAATAGTGGTTCTATGGACCTGAGTTTGCAGGAAATTAAATGAAATGACATTATATGTGTAATTTTTATGGTGTATATAATAAAGAGTATTCTATTCTATTCTATTCTATATATTGTAAATAGGTTTATACTAACACTTTTACACGTCAATAATATTTTAAGAACTAGATGAGGTCAGCGTTTCCTATCTAACTACTCTTAGAAGAAAGGCCGAAACAAACTCAGAGGTCACTGTCTATTTTAAATTCCAGACAAACCATGTAGATTAGTGTCTGAAAAAAGTCTTTTGAGGAAAGAACCACACAGATTAAGTGGACCTGTCCAGTCCGTGCACGCATTTGTCAGTAATCGTGCAGCTCAACTCGGAACTCAAGGAGCTTAACGATTCGACGAACAAAACCAAAGAAAGGACATTTGGGTAGGCCGCATAAAGTAGGTACTCGAACTGCCAGACTATGATTAAAAGTAACTACGAAAAGAAGAAGAAAAAAACAATGAACCACATCGGTCTTCACATTCAAAATACTTAAAGCAATATTTGGTATCAGGTTTGCAGATTCCATTGTTTTGTTAAAATTAACGCCCGGAAAATCTGTGGTCAAATACAATTCGCAATCGGCTGGTTTGATTTAGAACACAGTCTATTTTCGGGGTGCAATAAAAAAAACCGGTCGATACGTTTGGTAAAAGCATCCGAGTAAACTTGATAGTTTTTGCTGCGATGGATAAAATACCTATACATTTATTTTTGAAAATGCTTGCAGCCAAATTACATTCATCGCTGAAATCTCACGGCTCACTACCCGCTTAAATTGTAAAACCGATTTACAATTTAAATTAGATAGAATATTAAAATAAGGATTTGCAAAAACGACTATGCCTACTGTAAAATGCTTAAAGGTATTTAACATTTGTGGATACTGCAGGGTGCTTTGTGCTTATAGCAATATACTGCAACCTGCAGTATCCACAACAGTTAAATACTTTTAACTCGCAATCATCACAGTAACGTTTTACGATATTCGCGATATCTTTGCAGGGACAAAAACAAGCCATCCCTTCCTTAAACGCCGATTTTTTTGCACAAAAAAAATAAACATTCAGGGGTTTATTTATAAAAGTTGCTTAAAGTTAAGTGCGTTCAAACGCTAATCATTACTTAACTTAAAGCAACGTTGCTTTAAGTTAAGTAATAGGGTAGGGTAGGGTAGGGTTTATAGATAAACCCCTATACTTAAAATTACAAATACAATGCTGAAACAGGTCATTATGTAGTACTAGTGTCTATTATAATGGAAACTTCACACCCTTGTCACCTTGCCTTTGTCACCGATCCCATCTCGTCATCGTTGCAGCCATGTAAACTAATAAATCTTGGCTTTAACAGGTTACTTCTGCAGGTTCAGGGTGATCCGTAAGGCGTCGCCGTCGACTGTTGTAAAATTTAATAAAAGTACACTAGGGGCAAGTGACTTGAGATTTTATTAGATGCTCACGTTTGACGTACTATTGTACCGTAAGAAGCTTTATTTCCCTGTTTTTATTTCTTAAGGTGGATCCGCAGGGGTAGCTCGCGAAATTAAAATGTTCTTACGATCTTGCAATTTGCAGTTCAGTGTCAGGTTGTATCTTGATCAAAATATGGTATAACACATGTATTTACATAATTATAAACATTAAAATCATTAAATATCTCTCTAAGTTAGATGTACTCCATTGAATTACTTTTTCATGGAATCATGACATTTGAGAACAGCTCAGAGAGATGTTTTGTAAATACATATTTGTTATGGTCGCGAATCATATTTTAATCAAGATACAACCTGACACTGATCTACAAATTGCAAGAACGTTAGAAAATCTTTCAGGGCAAAGAGATCGACTGTGACGAAAATGCCTGCAGGAGCTACTGGTCCATGAAGGCGCCAACGTAGGACGACCTTACAATCACATTAAAGCACAAGCTCGTCGACATGTGTATCCAACCTATTCTAACCTATGGTGCTCAGACTTGGTCTTCGACCGAGGCTCAGAAGAGCCCAAACTCAAGATTTGCCAAAGAGCAAACGAGCGTAGCATTTTAAAAATCAAACTCACCGACCAAATTCGTAACACCATAAAACGCTCCAAGACAGGCGACGCCGATTTAGGTGATACCTAAGTCTGAGAGTCTGAAATGGGGCTGGGCGGTGGATCGATGACAGATATGGGCCAGGATCGTCACACAGTGGGTACCTGATGAGTTGGGAAAGATTTTGTAATAGCATTGTATTTTTTTTTATCAGCAAATTTTTTTTTCATGGCCTTTGTATTGAGACAAGATTACCAATGGCTGCAAAAACTTTTTGTATTACCTTTTAAGGTTGGTTTTCATGCGAGTGAACCCTTAAATCAACTTGATAATCAGTACTTAGTTAAAAAAAAGTTTTTATATGAGGTTAAGGATGTTCTCAAAAAAGGTTGCAAAATGAATGGTCTGAACTTATATTCTTTTCACCTTCAATTATGATTTCTTTTTCTCGATAATGTAAAAAATAGCTTAGACCACTGCTGTAAATACAGGTCACAGATTTAAACCCAGCACTCAAAGCTGATTGCAGACCTCTCATTGTAATCCTTTGGATGTAAGAATTAAGCCTTTAGTAAAGCGGTTTTCTTGAACATACTTTTATTCAAGTACCTAAGCAGTTTTGTGTACTTTTCAATTTCAGTTAATTCAATGTACAAGGATCTTTTGGCGCAGGGCCAAAATTGGAACTAACGCCGCCAACTTGTTTTTTCAATACATTTCACAAAATAATTGCACAAATTTCTGCCAACAGCGCCTCTCTGTCAAAGTCTTTGAAGTACTAAGTAAGTAAGTATAGGTGCACTCCACGGTTACTCTTTTAAAAATACACTGTGAATAAGAATGAGACGACTGTGTAGGCCCGTCAACAAGTACCAGACACTTAACTAAATAGAAAATGGTCTACAAATCAACAGCCTGTTGATGCTCTGTTGAGCCTACAACGTTCTGTGTTCTCGAAATTTTATTATTGTCAATCTTGAAATATTAAGACGAATGATGGTGGAAATACAACGTACTTCGAATAAACCATCATTCGTCGACATAAAAACACGAACAGACCGCACTTCGAGGTAAAAGTATATTCCAAAATCTTTACGACTACGTTGCCCAAGGAATATTCCTAAGCTTAGCTTGCGTGTATTTCAATACCAGACTGCCCTAGTTGCAACTGGGAGGATACAAATTTTACAGTTAATATTGTACATGGAAATGCAAAGCTGGTATAAGAATTTGCTTAGCCGAGAAGATAAATAACTTCACGTAAGGATTCTGGCTTAAAATTGTAGGAAGAAAATAGGAAGAGTTTTTAACTTTGCTTTTAGAAACAAATTTTAAGTCTTCCCTTTTCTACCGGCAATTGCAACCTTGTAAAATACTATGGTAAAATGACCGTAGTTAATCAATCTTCAACACGACTTATTAAAGAAGACTGTTTCTACTAGCTTTTTTTCCATGCTATTGACAGACCTTACCAGAATCAAAATATTTTATTTCACATAAACCTACATGGGCACTTATGAAACGTCAGAAGCTAGGTGCACGGTTCCAATTGGTCGTTTCCTATGGAGAAGAGCCGGCAAGAAACTCCACGGTTACTCTTTTAAAAATAAATGGGTTTTACAATGCTTTCAAAAATGTACAGTTTGAATAGGTATGAGAGGACAGCGTAGGCCTGTCAACAAGATACTTAAAAAAAAATTGAAAATAGTCTGCAAAGCGACAAACTCGTTCTTTGCTTATTAAATAATGCCTTAACCGTTTGTTCTTGATAATACATTCTACAATAGATTGTGAACCTAGTAGGTTTTTAGCAAACGTTTGAATCACATCAGTTACCCATATTACTAAGAGAATGGGCTGTCATACCAAATAGCGTAATCCATTCATTATTTCTGGAAGCCATTTACAGCAACGTCACTATAGTGTGGGTTTATAAATCACTACTTCGTAAATAGTGACGGGACAATCCATCATATATGTGTGAAAATAACTCACTCTGTTAGCAGGCTTTTACATATATAAAAAATCCTGTGACAGTATTTTCCTGTGCGTAGGGGTATTATTACTGTTTGCTAGTTTGGATATTAAGTCTGAAGCAAGCCTTTACCCGAACGACACCAACTAAGTAAAGCCTAATAATAAAATCCGATATTACTTTGTTTGACTTGGAAGCTAACCCGTAAAATGTGTGAACACAACAAAAGTAGTAATTTGAACAGAAATCGTAGATCGTTATATTTCTGATATTATTACTAAATGCTTCCCGCGGCTTAAATGAAAGTCCCGTCAAAATAGGTCCAGCCGTTTCAGAGATTAGCCGGAATAAACAGACAGGACAGACAGACAAAAACGTGTTTTTTTTGTGATGAGTACCGTATTTACTTTCTTGCATTTAGTAAAAATTGTTCATTACAAATAGACACTACAATTTTATTTATTTGTAAGTATAGATTTCGAAGATAAAAGTAGGCTAAGTTACTCCATATAACATCAGCTATCTACCAGTGAAATTCCCGTCAAAAAGGGACAGGCAGTCAATTTTTTTTAAATAGTTTTTCTTTTATAAGTAGGGTATTGTATACTTTCATAAGCATTTAGTAAAAAGCTGTTATTTTGATATTACAAACTGTGCAACGGATTAAAATTATTTTAATTAATTGAAAAGCTCGGAAATGTTATGTTGATATTATTATCGTGCAGCTGAATGGCAATTATTTGCACGACCTGTGCACGGAAGAATATTATGCACACAATTTGCTCGTGTTTGTACTTATTATAGTTATCATAATATCAAAAGCAATTGTGTTCAAAACCCTTGGTCTACAAGACCCGTTTCAGAGAAAGGTACTATTCAATACAAGGGTTAGGTATCTGATATTGACACGTTCAATCTGACATTTGTCTCAAAATCAAACATTGGTTGCGCACAAAGGCAGCCAGCCCGCTCGGACTGGTCGCCTTCGTGTATCGTTTGATACTAATGTCACCGTAGACAAGGGTCTTTGATCAATAGATTGGCTAGCGATATTTGATAGGTAGCCTTTGAAATAAACAAGTCTATCTATGTAAACAATCTATATTAAATACCAAACTAATACTGAAAGGTCTGTTGGAAATTCCTAATTTCTAACTTTCAAATAAGGCAGACGAAATAAAGCGTCTTCAGTACCTTGTTTTAACGAGTACCCACGAGGCCTATACCTGAAATGGGCACGTGCAAAACATATACAGTGTGAGTCTTCATAATGTGCACATATCGAAATGGGGGAATCTATGCTTAATTTTATCGACGGAAAAAATAAAAATCTAAATACATTTTTTTTTCCATTTTTTTTATTTAAAAAAATTCGTCTTATTGTTTTTTTTTTACGATTATTGTAAAAATTGATTAAAAAAACAGATTTTTGGACGAAATACCTGTTTATTTTCAATTGAGGGTTTTTTGGGTTTAATTGGGAGGGGTTTTTCCCACAATTTTCATTTTATAAGAACACTTAATTACTACCAATCATTATGGAGTTGAGTTTGTTTCATCGCGATAGATCATTTAAAAGTTACACCGATTTTTTACATTGGGGTAAAAAATACAAAATAAATAAAAAAATAAAAATAGATTTTTTTAAATATTTTTTCCGTTTGTCAAATTAAGCATAGAATCCCTCATTTCGATATGTGCACATTATGAAGACTCACACTGTATAAAGGTCAAAAATCAAATATAGCAATACAAAGCATACCTATTGTCCGTTTTTGTCACTATAGACGGGGTATATTATATATCAAGTGTTCGATATCGTATAGATTCAAGAGTCATTGTTTAATAGCCGACAGTGAAAATGACGCTAGAACAACCATTTTGAAATACGATACAATTTCATAATTGTTTGGAAATATTAAACATTTTTTAGCAGAAAATAAGAAAGAAACGGTTAATAATTTTGCTTTTATTATTTTTAAAGAAGAATGGGCGAAAGTGGTCCAAGAGCCTCCACTGATGAGACTTAGAGGAAATGGAAGTGCTTATTTTTCTTATGAATTTGGCAAAAGTTTATTAGATTCTGACCCGGGGTTCTATTGTTATGGTCATGTTTGTCCTGACTATAAATAATATGATTTTGCGTATAAAGAAAGGCCGGTTAAGCAGCCGACAACCTCCAAGGTTGACCTGCGAAATGCCATAAATAAAAAATAAAAAAAAGTTTGTGTTGTAATCTTCGATTTTTGAAAATACCGACATTTGCTTTTGACGGGACTTGATTTTTGTCCTTATAACCGATTTCAACGGATAATTTTTTCATTGTGATTGGTTATAGTGAGTGAATAATTATCAATATGTTTCGACCTTAAGCGGAAGTTCTTTGTCTACTGTGTAACCATTCTGTGTTACGTAAAACACAAATGACAATTCGCTTTTTGATGAAAATCCAGGAGCTGCTGTGATTATCATAGAAAATCTGCAACCATATCAGGTATGGAGAATAATCATTATTACATAACATAACATCACGCCTTTGGTCCCCGAGGGGTTAGGCAGAAATATCCTAGTACCTATAGTTCACCCACATTTCTCCAGTGTTTAAGTCCCATTTAATATGGGGCGAGCCTATTGGCATCAATCGGGCACAAGACCAGACTCCTGGCTGCTACTGAGCTATTCCAGATGGAAAATCAAATAAAACTTTGCCCGACCCAGGAAACGAACCCAAGACCTCATGCTCCGCAGTAGCGCTTGCGACCACTAGTCTTACGAGGCAGTCAATAATAATCATTAATAAAAAAGAAAATAATACCTACTGAATGAATGTGAGTGAGCGGCTCTCTTTCCGAACAGACTCTACTAATAATTAACGGTAAATCTATGTATTTTAAACCACGCAAACGTTTAAACTATTTACTACTACGACTTGTTTTTTTTTTTGTTTCAGATGTTATTTAATAACGCTGAATACATTTGTAGACCTTGCTGGGTAGGAGTTTTAGGATGCCTTCATCAGCAACGTGACATAGAACAACCACCAAATGTTGAAAACATCGCCTACCCTCCACTTGTTGATAATTATCAAAATGATCAACATCAGGAAGCAACTCCAGTGATAGAGCTACCTACTTATTCCCGGCCACCAAATACGTCGAATGCTTGTATGTTTTTTGGTTACCGCCATAGAACTCGCCGTCGCCATTCAGACGCTACAAAAAACGATTGCTGATGGATAACAACTATTATGTTCCCTGTTGCAAGAGTGTGTCAGTTTCACTTAGAAGCAAATGTTTGGGAAGAATTATTAGGAGCACCAAATATTAGTCACAGTTTTAATAGTGAACAAATAACTGAAATTATTAACGTGGTGAAACAAGTTGCAGAAAGTAGAAAAAGTAATGATTTTGAAAATCTCGAACAAATGGATGATGACTTGCACAGACACAATCTAGTGGCTAGGATTATCCACCAGCAACTTGCCGTGCAGTACAACAAGGTTGTACTGCACGCCCGAGTCCGAAGTACCATACTACAGGTATGTGCCCGACCCAGTTTTCGAGAATGGTTATACCACATTGTACTGGTACTGATCTATCATCACTGACAGGACTATTTTAGCCAATTGTGAAGCCTGAAATTGTGGTGATAGACCGACGATATCGCTGACCTTCAATCTTGACGACAATCTCGTGAAAGCTGTTGGACGTGGACTCTGCAATCATTGTACTGATAATCGTTACGTTTAATGGCCTAATAGCGGAAAGCCTCGACCAAATAAACAGTATTGAAAATAAAATAAAGGAAAAAATAAATGTTATTTGTTCCTCCACTATCTTGTTTTATTTTATCTAGCAACTACCTACGTTGAGCTTATTATGATTCGCATTGCATCGCTATGCTTAATCACAACAACATAAAATCACGCCTTGTTTCCCCGAAGGGTTGTGCAGAGGTGTACCTATCCGTAGTTATAACATAACTGGCGAAATAATTCCCGTAATATAATTCCCATGTAATAGACGGCGAGCCTATTGCCATCAACCGGGCACAAATCTAGACGCCGGGCTGCTACTGAGAAATTCCAGATAGAATAAAAATAAAACTAAGTATAAAAACTAAAACTACCAACTACGGAAAAAAAGTTAACTAAAAAGGTATAAACAAGTCATCTCAGACAGACAAATAAAAATCCGGAGTCACACGTGTTAGGGGATAATTCGAATAAATAACGTGTGACACCGGATTTTTAATTTGTCTATCTGAGGTGACTTGTTTATACCTTTTAGTTGACTATATGGCGTAGTAGTTTTTATAGTTACTTTTATTTAAATTATTTTGGGGTAATTATATATATACTTTTGAAATGTGCTAATTAAGCCCTTTCATTTGATACCCAACATGGCACCATTAAAAAAACTTTTTTTTTTTGTTTTTTTTTGAGACTTTTTGTCCTCTCTAGAGGGCGATATAGTTAATTTAGTGTGACGTCACATAGCTTATAACTAGCGGACGACCGAGACGCTTCCAACGATGCCCCACTTGTGAAAACATACCGGTTAAAATCATAACCCTCCTTTTTGTTTCGCCGTAGTCGGGTAAAAACCCAATAACAGTTTGCCCGACCCGGGAATCGAACCCAGGACCTTATGCTCAGCAGTAGCGCTTGCGACCACTAGACCAACGAGGCATTTAACTTAAAATCATAATTATTTATATTCAGCATATAAACATGACCATAACAATATAACCCCGGGGCAGAATCTCATAGAATTTTGCCAGGATCATAAGACATATAAGTACTTGCATTTCCCCCAAGTCTCATTACTGGAGGCTCTTGGACCAAGTTCCTAGCATCCATGCCCATTCTCCTTTCACATAAATTGATAGAATATTGCAATGGTGTATGGATACAATAATTAAGTTACATATAGATATAAAATATTTTTTATTATATTAGGCGTAATAATAAAACCAAAATGTGTTGCATCTGAAATTAAAGAATTTTATTTAACATCTAAGTTTCATTAAATTAAGTATACAACTAAAATGTTGTATTTTAAAACGACATTAAAAGTATTTTATTACACCTATGTCGATTTTTCTTTTACTAATATTATTTAATAAAATATTTAACAGCTAAAAATTAATATTGTATTTTTTCATGTTATTTTGACATCTCTACCTTTTTCTAGTTGACATCCGTATCTGTCTTAAGAAACTCATTAGTGATTAGCAAAAAGTATTAATAACTACGCGAAACGCGATTAAAGTAAAATACATTTTTCTTTACTTATATACAAGTATCCGCTAAAAATAACTTTAAATTTACGTTTATCTAAACGATACACCATGTGGTCCCTTATCATAAAAATACGAATTATTGAATATTTTACAGAAACTCAACGTATCTATTTGCTTACAAAATTATCTGCAACCATTTTCAGTTCCTTGGTAAGTCAGTGTACAAATCGCAAGTTCAACAGCAACCTCCATAATTAGTTTGGCAAAGCTTGCTTAACCCCAAAGGTCATGCTCATGAGGTTCAGTAATAACAAGGCTTTAATTGAAAACAAAGCGAATAATATATAATTAAGGTAAAGCTGGTAATTTTCGAGGTAAATTAGTCTTTAGATGAGCCTTGGTGTTTTAGTTACTGGTAAACCAATAAGTTAGTGCAGGGTATGGCGTAGAGGTCAAATATTTTAGGCACGACACTTGTTTACTTTGGAAAATTGTTACATACATCTAAAAAACAACACATACATAATGTAGGTACCTATGTGTTGTTTCATATTAAACAGGCATAGGTATGTATACGAAATTCATAATATTTCTATGCGTCAATACGCTGCTAGTAATTATTTATCTTGTAATGCTGATTTAAAATATAATTTTGCATTATTTTCATAAATATGTACATTTTAATGTTATACATGCATAATTGTAACTATTTTCAAAGTATGCAAATATAAACTTCGTTTTAATGGCCGTATATTTCAAATCGATCAATTAAATCTTTCAATTTTAATGGATTATGCATATTCATTAATGGAGTGAGAACAACAATAAACGTTATTTATTGATAGATTTTTACAGCTACACCTCCGTTTGAAATGTAATTACTTCGAAATATATCATTCAGCCATTGGACATAACGAAATGTGGGTTTGCACACTTAGGTACACCTCTGCCTATCCCTTCGGCGAATTACAGGCGTGATGTTGTTTTTTTCTTAAATCGTTCAGTGACTGCTAATGTGGGCCGTTGAATGCGAGCTGCTGTACCTAATCAGGCTATTTCACGACTTCAGTCAGAATAAGCATGTATTGTAGGTTCATTTATCAGTGTTATTGGGAAATTTTAATTCACAACTGCCAGACATGAACTGTTTGTTGTCTGAATAAACCTACATGTTTTTTATTTAAATCAGTTCCAAAGCTCTGAGCAAATTCTATCACCTCAGGGATGGAAACTATGACATATTGACCGATTGACCGTCAGCTGCCAACATTAGGCGTTTAGGCTGCAATATGTTGGGATACAAAGACAGATGACTTTACTGATCTCCTATTTCCCATAACAGTGTCGCAATAATAAAAATCGAATGCTATTTTTAATCCCATTTGAAAATGTTTCGAGGCTACAGAGGATCTATCAATTTTGTAGATGCGTCACTACGATTTACTTGTAAATAGGTAGGTAATCTGAAAATATTCAAGTTCTTTTTCAACTGTAGCCCAGTACTGTGTAACATTGCTGCAACAAGCACGTTATACAAACAAAATTGTCTGAAAAAATAGAAATGAAAGTGTCTACCAATAATCCACTTTTTCTAAATTTGGTACAAGCTACAAAGGATGTCAAAACAATCCCCTTGAAGTAGCTATGACAAAGACACTGACAACGTTATACCGTCGCACAAACAAAATTACCTACTTGTATCTTATCAAAGAAGGGCTTGGTCCTTCCGTTTACAAATTTGGTCCTTTTGTACGGCAAACTTGATTGTATTACGTTGTGTACAATATACAGTATTTTAAGTTAGCTGTTTTCTCCCCATTTTCCCAGAGGAGGTACACACATGTCGGAGAACTTGTCAAAAAAGTAACTGCGTTTATCATAAAGATATCATTCTGCCTAGCCTTTTCCCAATCATGTTGGGGTCGGCTTCCAGTCTAACCGGATGCAGCTGAATACCAGTATTTTACATGGAGCGACTGCCTATCTGACCTCCACAACCCAGTAACTGGGTAATACGATACCCCTTGGTAAGACTGGTTTGTCAGACTTTCGGGTTTCTGACGACTTGTAACGACTGTCAAAGATCCACGAATGACGGCCGGGACCAACGGCTTAACGTGCTTTCTGAAGCACGGAGGAGTCTCGGTATGTAAAGATGGTCACCCATCCACGGACCAACCCTGGCAAGCGCAGCTTAACCTGATAGATCGACCCGTGCGGCTGATATTACTTAGCCACGAGCTCCTCATAATATATGTATGCTATGTTTATCATAAAGATAAAGGTTTTTATATAATTATTATACTATATACTTATTATTCTATTAATAACTGCCTGTTTCGTTGTTGTAGTGGTCGCGAGTGCTACTACTGAGGATGCGGTTCTGGATTCATTTCCCAGGTTGACTAAAGTGTTATGTTATGTTTATTATTAGCCATAAAATATTGTTTTTTTAGAAGTAAGATCCTCCTATATTGATTGTTTCCTATAATCTGTTTTTATTCTTTATTCACTTGAAACCGTACATAATTATTCTCCATCAGTCCCAATGTTAACTTCCTAGTTGACAGCTGTCACGCGAGTTTCCGTTTACCGTTAATTGCGACAAGTGACAGACTATCGTTGGGAAACGAGCACCAATTCACATAATTTACGGTCGGTAATAGAAAATTCTGGCCGCGTCGAAATAAATAATGTTAATGCGACTACGCTTTATTAATATTAGTCTAGTAATACATAATTAAAATATCTCATTAGTGCTTGCAAGATGGTCGCAACAGTTTTACTGCCAGTTTGGGTTAAGAACTGGTTAAAATCTTAAAGATTGCAACAAATTCCGACAACAAATTTTGATAAATAAAAGAACAACACAACATTCCGCTTCGGAATTTAAAAGAGTCATGTTTTGACGATAAATTTCCGACAAATAACAGTGGAATTTCATAGATCCGAAATAAATGGCGCGTCGGCAGATCCCTCTAACAATTTTCATAAACAAACAATTGCTGAAACTCTTCGGTAAGTTATTATTCTACCGCCGCGTTCAACAAAAACATTTCGGCTTTTATATTCTCGTTTTGATAGACAGCTGTAATTAGTGCAAAGGAAAAATCCGAGGCCGTTTTCTTTTGCAATACTATTGCTTTAGGAAGGTCGCATGCTTGCGACTATGGACTGGTACTTTGAGCAGAGTACGTAGACTTGTGACGTGTTCGTCGTGCGTACGGTTATCTGATGTGATGTGATTTATATCGCAGTGTCTAGGTCATAACAGAGTTGATACATGTGCGCATTACTATGGATTTATATGCGCAGTAGATTATCATTGCGTTTCAGAAAAATAATTACGTAGATGGTCTATTCACTTAAATATTATTATATTTTCGACATTATTATAATTGGCAACAATTACAGTCGTTAGTCTTGTCAGTTTTTTGTAGTGATAATTAATGATAAAAATTTACGAACGTTGAATGATTTATGATTAATTGAATGTGTAAATAATTGATAGTCCTAGTTAATAATGCATCGGTTGGACTAATTGAAATCCAATCAAATTGAATATGCATGTGGACTCATCTTTCATGAATTTTCATAATAATAAAGAGGCGGTTTTCGTTTGTTTGTTACAATGTATAATAGAATAAGTCGTATAAAATAAGCTTTGATTTTTATTAATTGCTGAGCCCAGGCACAAAATAGACCGTTAACTTAACATTTCTATGAAGTAATTTAAGGTAAAAGACAATCAATTGAAATGTTGTTTGTCATATCTTTAAAAAATATTTAATAGTACCTACCTACCTACCTACAAATTTGCTTGAAAACAATAGCTGCTAAAATTAAATATTGATCATGTGTTCATAAACATCATCCGATTGGTCCGTGGATGGGTGATCTTTATATATTGAGACTCCTCCGTGCCTCGGAAAGCACGTTAAGCTGTTGGTCCCGGCTGTCATTCGTGGATCTTTGAAAGTCGTTACAAGTCTTTAGAAGCCCGAAAGTCTGACAACCAGTCTTACCAAGGGGTATCGTATTAACCCAGTTACTGGGTTGTGGAGGTTAGATAGGCTCTCGCTCCATTTAAAATACTGGTATTCACCTGCATCCGGCAAGCCTAGGCAGATTGATTTTGTATTCATAAACATCATCTAAAGAGTCAACTTAAAGTCTGCCGACTAAAAGTCGCAACAGTCTGTCTAGCTTAAGAGAAATTGAAGACAAATATTGAACGACAAATATTGTTCTCTTATTTCAAGGACTGTAATTATTTATCGAGATTTGGTATCATTTTAGGTACAATTGGTACTTTAGCTATTATGTTGTAAGGACCAATTTCGTATTGTGTTTTTTTGCCTCTCAATTTTCCGTTCCATACTCTGAATGAATTTGGAATTATAGAAAAGTAATCAGTACCTACCTATAGTATCACGAAATGAAAATTGAAAGGATGCGATGATAATTATAAGCTTATGCATAATCAGCGTATGATGTTCTCACAGCTGGGGTCACAGGGCTCTTCTCTTCGAGCGGGAATGGGCTATAATCGACCACGCGAGCCCAGTGCAGGTTGATAGATGTCAAGTCTTCGGTTTCCCCACGAGCGTTTCCTTATAATAGAATAGAAAAGAAATAGGACTCTTTATTATGTACGCCAAAAAAAAATTACAGACATCAATTCCTTCACCGTTTTGAGAACAATGGTGATGAAGTTATTTTCACAAAGTAAAGTGCCTGCCTGGGTTTAAACCAACGGCCTACAACTCGTAAGACAGGACCGTTAACAATGGGCCACGACGGCTCACCATGATGATTATTTATGAATAATGATTAATTGTTTAATATTATTATACATGTACACCTGCGCCTAACCCTTCGGGGTAAACAGGCGTGGTGTTATGTTGTTTTACCAGAATACCCGTGAAATTGTTGTTAAATATTTTTTTAATTCGTAGAGATTTTTCATTCTTATTCTTTAAGGCACCACTTTACTACCACTTTACTTTGGTCTTGAGCTATTCGAATAAAAAAATATATTTGGCCTAGGTCTTAAGGGGGAGGCGTGAAAATTGATTCGCTATTACAATGTATAGTAGATCATGTAACAAACATAATTTTATAGAATTTCAGATTTCATACACTGCCACAAATCGACCAACAGAGTAGTAATTTAGCGTTCGACAACAGAACATTGTTTCTGAACTCCGTACTGAGGAAAACTTAGTACGTGGTCCCAACGTTCTATAGTACGTGCCTCCATGCAATACCGTAGTAGCTTTGCCCTAAGATATTCGTAGCCTTGAGAAAGTATCTACGAACTATATGGAAGGGCCGTATATACGAAGCATAATGACATCATAAGGAAACGTTGTAAGAAAACCTACGCAATAATATCCTAGTGCCTAGGAAAGAAGTATACTCTTATATACCGGAAAGGTTGAAAGAAACCTCACCGCCTGGATTCAAGATACATAATAGGATATCACATAACATGATGCCCCTTCGGGGATTAGTCCCCGAAGGGTTTAGCAGAGGCGCACCTATAGCACACGCACATTTTGCCAGTTATGTTTGAGTCCCATGTAAAAAGGGACGAGCGTGCTATCAACCGGCAAAAACCACTGCCTGCAACTGAGAAATTCCTAAGAAATAGAAAAACCGAATAACACTGCCCGACCCGGAATCGAACGCAGTACCTCATGCTCAGCAGTAGAGTTTGCGACTATTAGACCAACGAGGCAAGATCAATAAAAACCAAATGAATACCCTAAAACAATCCATCTCTTATCATTACGTTACGTTTATCGCAGAAATCTCTTTATCTCAACTCTATCTATTGAACATGATTCGTTTTGGTCCATCTGCGGCTTCGCCCCCGTGATGTCTGTAATTTTGATGGTGTACATATTATAGAGTATTTCTATTCTATTCTATTCTTTATAAATTATAGCCTACTAGCTGCGCCCCGCAGTTTCACCCGTATGAGTCTCAATCCCGAAGGAATATCGAGTTAAAAAGTAGTCTATGTTAGGACATAGAATACTTTTTATCTCGATCCAGGTCATGGTCTACCCATGTGCCAAATTTAATCCAAATCTGTTCAGCCGTTTTAGCGTCAAAGCTTAACAAACAAACGCACTTTTGCATTTATAATATTATTATGGTACTTAGTGATAAAGTGATATTGTAGCATTAACTGTAAAATTTCTCAAATCGGTCTAATAGTTTTTGAGTTTAAATATTTATTAGGATTTACACACAAACGACTTCTCTAGCTAATTAATAAGAGGGAAATATGGTTTCTCTTTCTAATTGCTTGAATTGCTTTACGTCCTTGCAGGCGTTAGTAGGCCATGTTTATTAGTTGAGTATTACGTATTTTTAGGTATTTAATTGATTATTTAAGATTTCTTATCGTAATGTCACTTTGACGTTTCTTAGACTTTGATTGACAGCTGATACATTTTTTGGCAATGACGTCCATTTTGTTTTGCACTGTTTAGCTTAGGACACCGTGTGCTCACACCCTGTAAGTTATTTTGATAACTCTATGGCAGCACTCTGTCAGTTTTCCTGTTTGTTTGAGTCCGAGATTTTAGAGTGCTCAAGGACTTTGACTATATATAAAAGCCTCGGGCAATTAAAGAATTATAAATTATAATTATAATAAAATTGTTATAACTTTGAACAATATATGGAACTCGTTTTTTTGGAAATTTGCTCCCTTTTCTATAGAGGATGAGTGAACTTTACATCCTGTTCCTCATTCCTCTAAATTGGTGACCCCGAGCGTGATAAGTCAGCGCAGCCATCGTGCAACTACTTCAGCGTGACGTCATCAACATCACTCCCGCAAACTTTCGCGAGGCGAGTCACACAGCCAGCCAGCACCCACGGCTTCAACGGGTATCCTGACCACCAGCCCCCATATAGCATTTTCCCCAAACAAGGATCGGACTCAAGACCCCGTAGGGCAGCGGGTGCGGTTGTAAGGCCAACGAGGCAATTTGTACATAGGTAATAGTTTTATTTGTATACGCTAAATTCATTTTTTTGTCATAAAAATAACAACTATTATTAATCTATAACAAAGGCGATTCTAAATTGGTATTTAAATTTAAGGCTCCCGCGTGGAACAATTTCTATGAATACTTCATGGAAATTGTTCTACCAGTGTCGCGTCGCGCCTGTCTACGGGAGTCGTTATTTTACAAACATAAACAATACACTACTTCGAAGTAAACCTTGTCCTCTACTCCAAATGCGTCTAGTAAGCGACCTTGCCTGATTAATTAACACTGAACTTACACACCTGCTTTAATGTTGATGCTGCAAATAGTTTGGATGTCTGCCCACCTCGTTAAACAACAGAGTCGTTAACATAATAACAAAGGATGTTATTGCTATATCAAAACGAACACGGATATTGGATATCGTCAGAACTGAGATTTTTGGCAAATTCTTGGCTATTGTGCGTGGTCCATTATAATTTTTTTTTTTTTAAACCTTGCCCGCACTATGAATTTCTCCTGTATCGTGGGTGCGTTAAAAAACATTTAAACTGACATACACAAACAGCCAGACCCGGAACAACTACATGTAGGTCATACAAATATTTGTTCCGTGCGGGAATCGAACCCGCGACACGCAGCGCAGCAGTCAATCGCTTAACCACTACGCCAACCGTGCCGTCAAAATGATCAACCATAGATAGTTACATAACATCAGGAATTAGGAAATTGTGGAATTGTGCGTCAGGTATGTTTGCTAAGGCCAGCACAGAGTGCTTTAGAGCAATAATTCGATCACGAATAACCGAAACCTCGCGTGCGGCAGCACCAATAAGCCTTCTGAATACTATATTGGGAGGGGTTTATTGCTCTGTTATGAGGCACTGGAATGCCGTCCATGAATCTGGAGGTGCCATATATTTATTTTAAATATCTCACATTTTGTAACTATTATTCATTTTCCTTTATTCCATTTCCAGACATAATATAATTTATATTTTGAAAAAACATTCAAAGTTATAAAAAATAGTAGGCCATCGGCATCAGGAGCAGGGTCCAGGCTGCCAGTGGTCAGGACTCGAGAGAGGAACCTCCTCAAGTCCTCACTATGCGTGCCGTGTCCAGGAGTAGGTACTGCTTTCTGAATCAAGCCCTTGACCCAGCCGCACAATGAGAGCCTCCTGAGGTGTTGGTCGGTGTTCCATTATTATTATACGTTCTATCTACAAACAATTTATGAAATACTAGTATATGTTATTCTGACATAAAATGATTACCTAATAATAATTATTCGATTTAAGAATCTGTCAGTATAGAATCGAGATTCATGTGAGCATAAAATAAGGATTAATTAATCGAAGACGCTATACTCATGTAAAAAACTAATATTATAAGAGGTAAAATTAGATTGTTTTGTAAGTTTGTATGTAGGGGGTAATCTCCGGAACTCCTTGTCGGATTTTACAAATTCTTTTTCATTGTATAGCCCAATTCTTGAGGAAGGTTATAGGTTATAAAACATTACTCTATGACCCTTAGGAGCCGAGGAAAAGAATAAAATGTCGGACAGGACGCTAAAGAACGCGCAGGCGAGTGATGGGATGCGACGCGGTAGGTTTCACGCGGACGAAGTCGCGGGTAGAAGCTTCTATGGTCAATCTTAATACCAGACCCTCACCCAACAAAAGGTGACCAACATGAGGTGTTTTACACCATCATACACATATTTTGCGAGAATTCATAACATAACAAAAATAGAATGATAAATTAGGTATGAGTAAATGAGCGTGGTCAAGGTCTTGAGCTAAAATTATTATAATGTTCCAAAATTACATACATTACTAACATCACAGTGCATGCATACAATGAGCAATGTTCCGCCAAAATATAATGCCCGATGTACCTGAACACATCATTCTTAGTGCGTTTGTCCACTGCAGCCGTCACCGGGACGTCACCGAGAACGAGATGACGGCGTGGAATAGCAATACATTAAGTTTACTATGGCCGCGAGTCCACCACCCATCCGTCACCCGAGTGCCGTCATACCGGCCGCCGAAATAATTCGGCGTGACCGCTAGAACTTGGTCCGAGATTTTGACGGGCCTATGTGCCGGAAATACAAAATACGTTTGATCTTGTCCACACACTGCCGTGGCACCGCGCCGTTCGCACGGTTTTGTTTTGTCTATCAACCGCCGACTTCGGTTGCGGAGGAGACACGAACGCCGTCACCGAGACGTCACCCAAGTTCGTTTCGAGCAATCTCGTTTCTCGGTGACAGCAGCGGTGGAAAAAAATGCCCTTAGGGGTCATATAGGGTCTGCCGGGGTTGCGAGAAAGTCTGAAAGGGATACCGTGGCCCCTGGCAACACAGGCAACTGAAGGAACACGAGTGGGTTTTAGTCAGTAAGAGTCTGACACGCCCTGCCGCTCCGCCCAGAGCGGAGAGATGATTTCCAACCGAAAAAAAAGGGGGGTATATCGCCCATAATAAGTCCATAAATCAAGGAATATAAGTCTTTCATAAATTAGGTTTTCAAGTGTTACCAAGTAATTAATAATGCCAACACAGTATTTAAATAATAAAATTCATATATCACTGTGCACGCGCTAAAAACTTCTGACAATACTAAAATGCAATTAAAATTCAAGGACGACTCGTTTGGCAAACTGTCACTTAAAATTCCATTCTACATAGGTGCAGAATAGTTAGACTGTCTATTCTTAGAGTTCTATTTAGAAATTTAAATGAAAAATCTTTTTATAACAAGTCATTGTGAATGTGGTTTTATCAGATAAAATGCTGATTAGGTGGCTTATAATAAAAACCGCTCCAGTAATCACATTATTCAGTCTAGATCACTTCTTAGAGGTCTTTGACTGTCTGACCGACACGCATTTTATTGTTACTGCCAAATTAAATTCCTAAACGATCCATTACATTATATACTCGTGCATTTATTAAATCGATTTAGCGATTTCAAATAATTAGGTAACTAGAATTACCTACCTGCTTAGATGGTTTGGTCATGTTGAGAGAATGAATAACAGGCGATTCAAAAACAATATTTACAAGGCATAAGTGAGTGCAATGGGAATGCCGGGGGTCTTAAAGGACATAATTATAGTGACCTTAAGGCTCGTACATACTGCCGGCACTTGTCACTTGTATTATTAAAGTCGCGTCGCGCCTGTGTGTAGGAGCATTTATTGGAGATCTTCTTTAGAATGGTCAGGGGCGCGTGCGTGTATATAACAGCTATTTAATTGCGTAACACATTTTCGTAAACGTTAATTGTTAACGAAAAACGTTAAAGGCTCGTTCACACCGGCGCGACTTGTCGCGCGACGCGACTTTAACAATACAATTTCTAATAAAACTTCACGATTGAACAATTGCCGGTGTCGCGTCGCGCGACAAGTCGCGCCGGTGTGAACGAGCCTTAACACATTTTATGAAACGAAATTTGCGGGCAATTCCAGTATTTTTAAGAACGTTCGCATTCTAATATCAGTTTCAATATGTCAGAAAATCTTTAATTTACCTATATCTTGACCAGTTTTTTTAGATTGATTGTCACTGATATGAGATTTTGACTTGAAATAGACCGATTTTTAAGTAAGTAAGTAATAAGTAATAAGTATTTATTTGCATAAAACATGGTATACATGGTGTTACAATAATTACAATAAAGATCTTACATGTTTTGCCAAGAATTAGCCTTCTGTTGCCAGGCAATCCACAAGAGTTGTTTAGCATCACGTTTCTGCGAATCGGTGTCGTAACTTTAGTGTGATCGCCGTAACTTTAGTGGTGAAATGTTTTTACGCTAAGTTATTACGCATTACATTTAGACGGTTATTCCGCTTGTCCACCCCCTAACACACACCACGCCATGACGCCTCCCTAGGGTAAATACTCGGAAAGGCGGTTCATCTGTCCATCCCAGCGGGGTAGGATAGTTGGAAATCCCTTTTGATTTTTCTTCCGACTTTTTGACCCAAGTACAGTCACATTGAATGATAGGTAATTATAACAGATTTCAGTTTAAAAGAAGAAGTATGTATGTATTTTTATAGGTATGCTAATGTCTCTAAGTATCTTGGGTCAGTTTTCCTATCATGTTTCTCTAAATTAATGACTGTACACAGTCGAGGGATAAAATCGGATGAAAAATAATATACGAATTCGTATTATCCACCCCGTCTGGGGTTAGGTTTTCGGACATAAGTTTCCGAGTAGGTATCCGTAGACCTTATATACACGGAATATCGCCATTTAGACATCGCCTAATGTTAGTGATAACATTCATTAGAAATACGGCCAAAAAACCCACGTCGTATTCATTTTAGCAAAAATCTGCTGTCTATCTAATTTAAATATCTATAAAAAAAAAGAGAATTGATACAAATAAATGAAAACACACGCATAAATAATTGTTCTACATAATCTATTTTAAAAAATCCATCTCAAAACCGTCACTCAATATCAAAATCCGTTGCCTAAACCGTTACTGTCGCGTACGCACTAGTCAACATAAAAAATTATGCATTCCTTGTCATTTTGTAGCCACAAAAGCGGCTAAAAATAACCCAAAAGACCAGTTAACTCGAATAATTTAGGAGACAATCGCGATTCGAATGTATAAGAAGGCAAGACTTTTGCTTTTCAAAACATATGCGTAATAAATATGCACATAGGAATTGTACAGTGACGTAATAACTGGTAATAAGTCAGGAAATTCGTAACTCCGTTTGACTCGCGTAGTATTGAATTGGTGAATATTAATGTACGTCTTCACAAATTTATGTCGGTTAGCATTGTAAGGTATTGTGTTTTGGACGCGTGATTTCTTAAAGACGTCTACTGCTGGACAATAGGCCTCCCTCGAGCATCGCCACTTCGACCGGCTCTGTGCTTCTCGCATCCAGTGGGTTCCTGCGGTCTTCACAAGGTCATCGGTCCACCTTTTGGGATGCCTTCAAACACTGCGTCTTCTAGTATACGGTCGGTACACTCCAGAACTTTCAGGCTCCATCGGCCATCTGTACTGCGAGCAATGTGACACTTAAGTTTGGCAATTTTTTAAGCAGTGTCGGTTACCTTGATTGGATCTTTTCATTTCTGATTCGATCACTTAGGGAAACGCCCAGAAATAGCCCTTTCCCGCCCCTTGGGTGACTTTCAGCCTTCTAATGAGACCCATTGTGAGCGACCACGTTTCAGTGCCATAGGTCATCACTGGCAACATGCACAAAGCCTTTCATCTTGGGACACTTGCGGTATGGAAGGCGAGAACATATTGCGTAGCTTACCGAATGCTGGCCGACGATTGGCCTGTTTCTCGAAGTTGGACCTACTGTGTACGGTTGAACTGGACAGTTTGTTCTAGACATAATCGTCCACAACTTCGAGTGTAGTCTCCGAATTGCATGAGAGTGGGTGTCATTTGGGCATTTCACATGACCTTTGTTTTGTCCATGTTCATTTTAAGACCCACTGCTTCGGACACGTGTTTCTTTAATATTATTACTTCGTTAAATTAGAGAAGGGAATTAATATCTATCCGCGGTAGGTAAAATCCGCACAAAAGATGAGATAGCCATTTTACTTTTGTTTGAAGCGTTCTGTTCTGACCAAAGGTTATCAACTAATTCTGCGTGGGAATTGAAATACATACATATACCTTCATATGTACACACTATATCTAAATAAATCTAATCGGTTATAAAATAAATATCAGCGGTAGGTCAACAAAATGATAATATCGCATTTTACATATCCAGTTCAGTAACGGAGTTCTCGGTAATACAGATTAATATTATTCCCTGACGTATTTAAAATTGAAACGTTGTGTTCAATCTGAAATAAAAGTTACGATAGCAACTTTCCATACAAACAAAACTACATTAAGAAGTCACAGAACTAATTATGGTTAGAAAATTCTGTTTTTGATTATTTATTTATTTATTTATATATACTTTATTGCATATAAATCAAACACTACAAAAGATACAAAGGGCGGCAATATAATTATAATGTCTATTAGAACCGTGCTATCTCTATAGCAGGTTAAATCAGAGTAATAGCTTTAATTAATTAATTATAATTAGTCATTAAAACTGATTATAACTGAACTATGGTCATAATAAGTAATAAATACATCATCAATTATCAATTAATCCATCGCTAGATAAAACATACACATTTATGTCACTATTAATTAACCCTCTGAGCACAAGGTGTCAAATAAAATGCGCGTCACGACCGAGACATTAATCTCATCTCTCATACCGCAACATCGTTAGTCGAGTTACGGAAAATTTTATTCACTTGCAAACCGAGGCGACACAACGAAGCGGAATATATTTAATTCTGACATCCCTCGAAACTAAAAAGTTGCATGAGTACGGTAATATTGTGATTTTATAAATTTATATTTTATTTTTATTTTTTATATGAAAGCATCGATAAAAATTCAACGGCGACAAAATGAAACACACACATTTCCGATTAATAAATCAACCGTGTATTGGTGTTTATTTTCAGACCAAAGTGTGACAGACAAAACGACGTTATCGGTATTCTTTCGAATACCGGTTTTGGTATTGTGTTCAAGTGAATATTAATCAAGCTTTCAACATTAATGAGTTGTTATATCGTAAGTTAAACAGGCAGCTGTTTAACTTACGATATAATACCTCATTAAGGGTGTGTAACGCGATACCCAATCAAACCCAGTAGGCGCTCAATAGTGACGTAGATATGTACGTAGAGAACTGAGAATTTTGCGGCATGATTGGCACCCTATTATATCATTAAAGGGGTCAATAAAGGCTCGTTCACACCGGCGCGACTTGTCGCGCGACGCGACTTTAACAATACAATTTCTAATAAAACTTCACGACTGAACAATTGCCGGTGTCGCGTCGCGCGACAAGTCGCGCCGGTGTGAACGAGCCTTAACACGTAATCAGCGATACGATAGCTCAATTATATTAATACGATATTCATTTGGGATATCTGTGGGATAGAGGTTGTTAGTAGGTATACCTATTAAAACTATTTGATATTAAAATTATTAAGGTTTTTTTTTGTCTTCCTGCCTCTGTTTTACTCCGCTTGTGAATACAATATTTTAAGTTAATCAAGTC
This sequence comes from Eupsilia transversa, assembly GCA_914767815.1. Lineage (NCBI taxonomy): Eukaryota > Metazoa > Arthropoda > Insecta > Lepidoptera > Noctuidae > Eupsilia > Eupsilia transversa. The sequence goes on along the minus strand of OU611893.1, from coordinate 3,426,428 downwards.
CGATAAAATAATACTGTATTTATATATTTCTTCTGCTTTTGTTTTTAAATCAGATTGTAATAATAAGATTTGCGAAAAATCCATTATAGTCATCTTTTCATTTAAATATAGGAAAATGTAATTTCTATATTCTATTTCTATAATCTAACTCATAAAGACATACGCGAGCTAAAAAATAGAAATACGTGACAACAAATTTCACAAAGAAAATAATCCCAATAATAAGTCTATAAAGGCTCGTTCACACCGGCGCGACTTGTCGCGCGACGCGACTTTAACAATACAATTTCTAATAAAACTTCACGATTGAACAATTGTTGGTGTCGCGTCGCGCGACAAGTCGCGCCGGTGTGATCGAGCCTTAACGTGAGATAAAAGAAAAAATATTATTATCAAAAGGTAGACTTGGTACTCACAATTTTCCGGGGCTCTCATAAATGTGACGACTACGAAACGTAATATATGAAAAAGTTCTCGTTTTTATTATTGTGACATCGACTTGATCTAATCCTAGCGGACGTCGAGTCAGGTAATTCTTTTGTTGGGTACCCGAACGCGTTTGTCTGTTGATTACTTTTATTTGAAGAAATGAGATGTATCGGAAAATATAACAAACAATCCGTAAATTGATTTATCGGAAAGTTATTTTTGTTTTCGAAAGAAATACCTAATAAAATCAAGGTGGGTTTTTTTTTCAAACTATAACAGTCCTATTATAAATGGGACTTTCTTTGTCATGTACCTAGCAGGCACCGACCTTTATAAATTACGGTGCAGGTATCTGCTACAGGAATTTTGCTACTTCTACGACTAAGGTTACCGCTATCTGGGTAACCCAAGAAGAAGAAATATGTTACCTCTTTTAGGTTGTCGTTGCACACACAGGCGATGCCCGGCCTTTGAATATTGCCGACGACGGCACGTGTAAGATAGAGGTATTTTTTTTTTTTCGGTAACCGGTATTAATACTGGTTGTATTCAACTTAAAGTATCCGTTAAAATTACTTGTAAAAAATATAAATGTTGTACCTAACCGAAAAAATTGCCGTGTTGATCATACCGGTTTCGGTTCCTGGTACCTACAGTTCTACACAGTCAATTCTTTTATGATTAAGTACGGTAAAAATGAGTGAAATATTCACGAGGACAATTTCCCTAAGTAATATAATTCCGACAGCTACATACAAGGAAAACATCCAGAATACTTCAGAAACGGGGTTAGATATTCAGTTCCTCGACTAAACAGGTGACACGAATTGTATTAGAAGATTCCCTATTATCATCTATTAAATAGATGTACATATGTACCGGGATTATAATCCGTAAAGATGGGAAGTCACTTTTATAGGATTTATCTGTTTCGGTCCCATTAAGTAGTGTCCCGGTAAGTGAAACCGTATTTTCGGTACAAATACAATTGTATCGAAAATACGATTTCACTAACCGGTCCGAACCGGTCAAATTAGATCAGAAAATAAAATATTTGCCTTTCAAAATATTTGCAATTAGTCGCTTGACTTTTTGGTTCAATAAATTTGTATAAATTATTTTTCTCTAGTTTTGCCCAGCGGTTTTACCCGCCGCCGTTTAATTTAAAAGAAATTGGATTACGTTAAGACACGACTGTTGCGAAGAAAGCCGACCACAAGTTTTCGCCGATCTCGACATAGCCTGCACGCACAGTTCAGCTATGCTAAGTTCTCGTCGGGCGGCCGCCCTCGGGCTCCGATCTGCGTCGCAACGCATCGCCCGCCCGCGCTTTACTTCGTTTTCGCTAAGCGTTCTTTCTGATTTGTTTCATTTTACTCGGCGTCTCGGCGTCGGCGTCGTCGTTGTAATGTGATGATAAATAACGTATAACCTTCCTCTAGAATTGGGCTATCAAATGCAAAATGATTTTTTCAAATCCAATGGGTAGTTCCCGAGATTAGAGCGTCCAAACAAACAAATTCTTTCAGCTTTATTATAGTAGTATAGAATGAAAGATTTCAATGACAAGAAAGAAAGAAAGAATAACGTTTATTTGGACACAGTTCGTGACCAATGACCAATATTTATTTCCTATCCACTCATAAGGAACACTTGTTTCGAAGTAAAAACATTATGAGCCAAAAATAACGATAAGAGCCTCATCAATCCCAGGTGAAAGTCCGTAAACAAACGATTTAAGTAGTTCCCTGATTGATTGATCTGTGCGGAATAAGAAAATATACCAAGCAATAATAGCGAAACAACGAGGCAAAATTAAACCTACACAATTCGCAAGCAAAATTGTTTAGTAGTAACTAAGTAGAAAAGAATCAGTACAAACATTGTGCGGTGAAATCATAATATATAATCTTGGTATGTCTCTATCAGTAATGGTAAACTCCAGCCAGATGACAGTAAACTCAATACCTGAATGTATTTGAAACACAATATACAATCAGAAGTTGCAACTAGCCTGCCTTAAGGGTGTCCACGGGACAGAATTCTGGGCAAAACTTATATAATAATGTGAAGAAGAATCATCAACACGAAAAAGGAAATAAATTAAGCATCATTTATACAGTGTGTCCGGGCATGGACTAGCGATATTCTAAATATTTAAATATAAACTATTTTAAAGTACAATTATTGGTAGAATTGCATAATTTTTCGTATTTTTTTTCGACTTTAACAAAAAAAAAAAGAAATTGATAACGCATTGATTTATAATGCTGACGGTAAACGATATTATTGCCTTTCGAATAAGCTTATTTTTATCTCAGTATGATTAAAACTTTGAGAGATATTATTTATTTTGTACTCGCATAGAGAATATTTCAACAAAAAAACTTGCGCTGGTACATAGCGAGGAAGTGTATTGGACCCAAGATTAGAGTGTATATGTACTTTAAAATAGTTTATATTTAAGTATTTAGAATATCGCTAGTCCATGTCGGACACACTGTATAAATAATAAATTACTCCCATTCAAATTATTTAAAGTACCTACACAATTAACATCTGTAATGTGCACTCAATTGGCACATTACATTCTGATGGCTTATCAGTAGATTTACAAGTTCACATACCATGCGGATATCACGGATAATATCCGAACATAAAATCGAGAGACCCGCCCGTTACATTTGATGACATATCCGTAATCGAATCTGAAACCGATATATCATATCCCTTACATTCTATGCCTACATAATACAGGGTCAAATTATATTAGCTAGCGAAACTCCGTAGATGTGATGGGTATCGATATCTAAACACGACAAAACAAAAATAAAATTGTTTTTTTCTCAGCGAGTCAGCGGGTTCGCGACAAGTCAATAGTCATCCTGAGGATGCCTCGTTGAGAGGTGAAACGCGTGTCGAATTCTTACAGGGTTTTTATGACTCTTAAGGAATAGTTAAGCGGAATAGGTTACTAATTATATCTGGATTTCCGCCAAGTCACGCTTACTACTATTTTTTTTTTTGAGTCAACCACTGCTGATGGTGTTGTAACTTGTAGTATTCGTTGAGATTTTTTTTAAATCTTGATTCGATAGTTTACACAAAGAAAACTGATTTTTTAAACAGATTTTCAAGTGCCTACGGGTACGTAGTACCTACCTGCGATTGATGACCCCAAAACTCGTTAAATTAATTTCTATTTTGTTTGATCAGGTTTAGTTATCGATACCCATCGTCGGATGCGGAGTTTCGCTAGCTAATTTAATTTTACCCTGCGTGAAAATGTGTTGCTACCCAAGCGTGTATGTTTTGAAAATTAGTGAAATGGAAAAGGGAAACTCTATCACGTGTAATGGTGAAATCAAGTTCCTGAAAAAATCCCTTTGCGGTAATAAATTTTAACATAATACCTACTTCAATGGGAAATTGATGCCTCTTTCAAAAACTCAGGCCAAAGTCTTTTGATTAAGTTAGAATATAGGATTTTTTTTTTTAAACCCTTGTCATATTACATTTGATCTGAACATTTTTTTGGCCTTATATTTTATTATTATCGAACAAAAATAAGTTATGTTAGGTGTAACATGTCTAAGTAAACCGTAAATACAAAGCAGCCTTATGAAATAGTTACAACCTGTCTTCCCCAGAGTTGAGTTTTCTTTGCCTTTGTTTTAAGCTTTTGTACGATGGAAATTTCACTTTCATGCTACTCATAAGTTGGTTGACAGGGATAGGTACACACTACATAAATTTATTTCTAATTTCTGTACTGTACAAGTTTAATCCGGAGTAAATTAGCTGGTACCTTTATTCCAACTGTCACGATTCAAACTGCGAAGATTTCCCCACGGAACGTGGGATCCGACTTCGCTAATTTAGCCTCTCAATCTGACACGACTTTCCGCATTTTAAAAATGATTATTTTAATTTCGTATTAATTAATTTTTTAGGTCTTTTATTGGAAAAACATGTCTTTTGCTTCCGAAGGAGAAGTTTTGCTCCAGTTAGTAGTACCAAAACAAGAATCTCAAAATTCAAGAATCATAAATTCATACTCTTAAGTATGTTGCTATTGCGACCTATATTCCATCCTTTTTCCTATTATATGTATATTCCTCGTGACTTGTATAAGAAAATCTTTTGATTCACTTTTTGTAAAAATGATAATCAAAACAAAACGCTAAAATTGTCGCGACTATTCGGCCGAATTCGTTGGCATAATCGGCGTGGGCGAATTTAGTCCTGCGTACCGCTCGGGATTTGTCGCAGTTTAAGCAGACCTTCATCTTTGCATAGGTGTTTGATTCATAGTGACACCTGCCGTTCTTTAGCGCACCTTTTTACAGTTCGTTTTCGTAGCCGCATGCGTCTGCACCTATACACTAGCGGCGTGAATCGGATCAAGTTAAAACTATTTTGTTACTTTTATAGTAAATGTCGCAATTAAAAAGCAGCTCCTGAGCGTAAATTCCTGGGTTTCATTTCGATGATAAAATGAGGTGCGATCCGCAGCCTTAATTAATTAATCGTACCCGTTGAATCAACGTTTTGATGGGAAAACGGTCGCAGTGAACAATTAATAAAATTGCAGAGAAAAAAGATATAATTATGTATGTCCGTAACCGCATATTAAAATAATAAAGATAATTTACAGTAAACCTAACTACGAATTCCATTGAAAATTAGTATCGCGATTACAACAATACCATACCCTCCTAAGAGCTTCCTTTTGTTAGTACGCAATAGTCATAACTTGAAAGGGCTTCCAATAATCATAAAACCTTTTGGAATTAGACACGTAGTACCTTGAATGGATCTGGCATAAAATGGAATGTTGCGGTCAATAATTAGTATGGAGCTATTCAGTTTTAGTAGTAAATGAGCTTTTTCTGAGAGTGCTCGTCCGAGATAGTATCAGCATCATACTTATTCTAGCCGCAAACAGCATCTTTGCGTTCTGCTTGAACTGCTTAACGGATATAGGTGCCTTTCAATTCGCACACTTCATCAGAAACACCCTTGATTTTGTAACCATCAGTCTAAAAGCGACAGTACACCCCTTTTCACCATCCTATTGCATAAAGAAAAGGCAAAGCAATCCGTATCATCCTTTAACAAGTTATCTTTTTCTTTTTCAAAGTTATCTTTTCCTGAACAATCGTTTGCCTTTCCATTTAAAACAACAGACATTTACAAGTCAGAAATAACGACTGATCTTTCGGCCGATGCTTGCTTACATTACAATTGCTAAGTTCGAAATGAGATGCCCCATTACTTCGCGAAGAGCAAGAGCGGTATTGAAAATTTTATGGACAATTTGTTCATTTATGTAAACAGTCATTTAAATACGATACTTAGTACTAACATAGTATTATTTTGCCTATTTTATAAAAGTTTTTGAGTTTGTCATAAAGGTCAGGATATAATCCTACCATTTTTACGCCGGTAATAATTCTAAAGCTACAAATTAGGCCTGTAAAAGTGATGAATGTAGCGTTTAAGATATTAAATCTATATTTGGCAACTCTAAGCCGCCACCGTGACAGATAGCAATAGTCTTAACCTGTCTTAAGAGGGTGCATCCTAAAAGTTGGCAACGTCGTAAATAGCTGTCAAATATTTACCTGTTTCGATTAATTTGGAAATAATACTGTATGGAAATAAGAAATGTGGCTAACCAATTGACTAGAATATTAATAATGAATTGCAATTATAACATTGAATTTGATGTTGTACCCGTTTTAGGTGAAAAAAAGGCATTTGGAAAGTTACCAAATACTTTTTTTACATCTAAAACTAACTATTCGGTGTTACGATATTAATTATTGCATTTCATAATCAATATTCTAGTCAATTGGTTAGCCACATTTCTTATTTCCATACAGAAATATTATCAAATTAATCAAAACAGCGAAATATTTGACATCTATTTGCGACGTTGCCAACTTTCAGGATAAACCCTCTTAACCCGGAGTAACTATAACAGAAACTGCACCAATAACACAATTTCTGACTACCCCCTTAGAGTATAATTATTCTAACACCAATTTAAAGATCTTAACTATACAATTCGACGGCACGGTTGGCGTAGTGGTTAAGCGATTGACTGCTGCTCTGCGTGTCGCGGGTTCGATTCCCGCACGGAACAAATATTATTTTGTATGACCTACATGTAGTGGTTCCGGGTCTGGCTGTTTGTGTATGTCAGTTTAAATGTTTGTTAACGCACCCACGATACAGGAGAAATTCCTAGTGTGGGGCAACGTTTAAAAAAAAAAAAAAAAAAAAAAAAAAAAAAAAAAAAAAAAAAAAAAAAAAATTGCTGGTCAGCAGTAAGGCCCTATATGTCGTCAAATTGCTTAGCAAGATCCGCCCTTATGTCGAAACTACTGACGAGGATTAACGTTAGCGACTATGTTAGCCGAAAACACGATTTCATAAAATATTCTCGATAGAAAAAAAAACAAAGTTACATCCAAACCGAACAATAAACCGCTGCTATTCAAAAAATACTTCCAATTAGATCATGAAACTTGGCACAACTAACTGAACTAACTATAAAGCAGCGACTACGGTTTTATTTTTTTTGAAATTACCATTATTTTTGCCGTAAAAAGCAATTACCTAAACTTTTTCCGATTTGCCCCCGCCTCCGTCTCACTCGCACTCAGTCCGCGAGTAGTATGGTGCGAGCGAGATAAAAACCTGAGTTTGGGTGGGCTCTTAAGTTAAACAACGTATCTTTCTTCTACATTAGAAGAAACATGAGCTCTCATGCATTTTTCATTCAATACATTTATACGTCGGCCATCGTCGACTTCTCGGTCTGTTCGACCTTATGTTGACCCTTACTACCAGTCACAGTACAGAAATAACTTGTACATTGTACCTATGTTTATTTACGTATAATTTAATTTATTCATTGTTATTTAATTAACTGTTTGTTTGAAAGTTTGGATCCATGGAATAGAATGTTAGATATTTTACTTTCTGAGCCCGCGCCTCTACCTGTGACTTATTTAATTGTCTGGGATATATACATTTTGTAAATTTTATCTTATATTTTTTCTGTATTTTATAATGGACATCCTCGCGTTTTTTCGTTTACTCTATTGCATTGTAGACATTTTTATTTGAAATACATCCTTCTATTTTCGTAGATACCAAAATGGCGAAAAGGAAACTTATCTAGTATGAAATCTCAGTGTATGAGTTACAAAAACAGAAAATTATAAATGCTAATAACCATACCTAAGACGGCTAACCTTCGGAGCTAAAAATAACTTATTATGACACCAGATGTGTTGTCTAACTAATTTTTCTTTCTTAATATAGATAAACGAACAATATCCGTATGAATATGCAATATAATAGTTTCGTTCCAAATAATGAGCCAATAAGTACCTACAATTGTTTTGAAAAACTTGTGTGATCTAAATAATTCTGCTAATATTGCTTGGAATATTTTCTTATTCCGCACAGATCAATCAATCAGGGAACTACTTAAATCGTTTCTTTACGGACTTTCACCTGGGATTGATGAGGCTCTTATCGTTATTTTTGGCTCATAATGTTTTACTTCGAAGCAGTTCCATATGAGTGGATAGGAGATAAATATTGGTAATTGAAATCTTTCATTCTATCCCAATATAATAAAGCTGTAGACTTTGTTTGTTTGGATGCTCTAATCTCTGGAACTACCCGTCGGATTAAAAAAAAGTATGTTTGCATTTGATAGCCCAATTCTAGAGGAAGGTTATACGTTATTTAACATCACGCTACGACCCTTAGGAGCCGAGCAAAAAGAAGATAAGCCAGAAGGAACGCTTAGCGAAAACAAAGTAATAGCGCAGGCGGGCGATGGTATGCGACGCGGTGGGTCGGGAGCCAAAATTTCACGCTGACGAAGTCGTGGGCAGCTTAGTGTTCTATATGGCTGCTGTCCGCAGCTTCGCCCGTGTGGCCCTAATTATTTTTATATATAATGAAAGAAAGTTACTCCTTATAACATCAGCCATCTGCCAGTGAAAGTCCTGTCAAAATCTGTCCAGCCGTTTCGGAGATTAGCCGGAACAAACAGACAGAGACAATTTTATTATTTTTTTTGTTATATAAATACCTTTTATACTTTCACATGCATTTAGTAAAAAGCTGTTATTTTGACATTTAAAACAGACACTTCAATTTTAACTGAGAAACGGTTCCAATTTTAATTACTTATACTTTTGAAGAAAATAAAAGAAGTTTTATTTTACAAATCTAATCTACGAATTTTTAGAGTGACAAGCACAGAGAAAGAAAGAAAGAAAAATAAAATCTGTTGACAGCCAGGGAGTGCCATTTGCAACTCGTGGAAGCTAGTCTGGCAATGAGAGTAGTAATTATGGTTAAAATTTTAAACTTTGAGGCACAAATAAAAACTTTTATACCTATGTGTCGACAATGTCATTATAATTATATGTAATTTACACATGTAATATTTTTTGTTACTGTAGCGTGAGAAGGTAGGTAGCATAAAAAAAACAGAACTTAGAACGTACTCAAATTATGGAGGATGTTGCCATCAATTTGTTTATATTTTGTTGGCAGAAAATATTTCGATCGATCATAATATATGAATATTACAACTGTCGCTGTAGTATGCTGGTATAACTACCTACGGCTAGTTTAATATACACAAATCATAAGCTATACAGGGTGTAAGGGACAGCCCTCCGCAAACTTACAGGATGCATTCAGGTCCTTATTTTGAAGCCACCGGAAAAATAATCAGGTTTTTTTTTGTCGTTTTTTCTGTTACAAAATTTCATTATCTGTAGTACGCAGCACTCAATTTATGTAAATTTTTATTGATGATATTATTTTGGATTGGGAATAATTGGGAAAAGGCTAGGCAGATGTCATCACATCTACCAATTGTGCCTTTTGTCTTTAGAAATATCAAGTTAAATATTTGCTAGTTAATAATATAGGTGAGTTACAACATCGCATTCCTTAGTTGTGTTCAATGAGTCTTTATTCATAAACTATACATGAGTCAACAATCATCTGACTTAAGTAACAATAGGAAGTGGGTACCTAATAATAATACCTATTAAGTATAAGTTTACGTATCACTAACAGCGCCCCGCGGTTTCACCCGCATAAAGGCTCGTTCACAACGGCGCGACTTGTCGCGCGACGCAACTTTAACAATACAATTTCTAATAAAACTTCACGATTGAACAATTGCCGGTGTCGCGTCGCGCGACAAGTCGCGCCGGTGTGAACGAGCCTTAAGTCTCGATCCCCATGGAATATCAAGATAAAAAGTATCCTATGTAGTAATCCAGGTTATAAACTATATGTGTGCCAAATTTTATTCAAATCCATTCAGTCGTTTTTGCGTGAAAGTAACAAACATCCATCCATTCATCCTTCCTCACAAACTTTCGCATTTATAATATTATATAAGTAGGATTACAGAACTATTATTATACTAGGTACTTAATTAAAAGACTAAGTAACTGACTTTCTTTATTTTTCGTGTGGTTAGTGACTAGCCTGGTGTCAGAGTTTTTATGCCACCCATGGGCCTCTGATTTGACTTCACATGCCGTTGAGAAATATCTCTCAGGCATCCCACGATGTCACAATGAACCGACTATACAAATTAATACAAAATCACAAACAAAAGGACACTAAGACGTCATAGAATTCGTCCAAACCGCTGTCATTGGGAAACGTAACTACCGAGAAAACCACCATATAAGTTAGGATCTAAAAATTGAATGTAACAAAAACTTTAATGCAGACTTCCTTGACTGTTATGTAAGAAAATAATTGTCTGAAACATAAATGTAGTGTTTATTATCTGCAAATGAGTTAAAAATGTCTGCATTTTATTTAATATCCAGGCACTGATTGTATGTATCCATTCGTAAGTTTTTGTTATAAGTATTTAATGTTTGTTTCGTTTCAAATCGTCTTTTTAGCCGCAGGTATATAATAGGTATAGCGTGTTATATGATTCAAAACAATTATGAGTTGTGAAATAATAACTCAAAATTAGTTTGATCAAAACTAACAGATAAACACATTTAGTACGTTCATTTTAGAAACGCTTGGATGTATTAAATAACCAGAATCGAGTTAATAATACAAACCATTGTCTAGATAATATTAGTCACAGTCTAGCAATTATGAAGTCTTTGGATCGTTTTTAAATTTATAACTTGAAAATTAATTAACAGAATGAATAGGCCATGAAAAAAATCCAACGTTTCTAGATCTCGTAAGTGCTATAGCGATCGATCTCGTTAATGCTCAAACAAATATCTATTTTGGTACCAAAGAACGACAGATATGACATCATTCATCTATTTCTGTAACATCTTGCTTATCATTCTGCTAATTATAGCCAGAGATTTAAACAAGAAACGCCTTCATAACCGCAATGGTAATAAGGAAGTTAATACACTAACATTTGAGCTGTCTAGAAGAATATTGTTGTTATTGCAAAACATATTCGGTTATAATGCTATAGGAAAAGCAGCCGCGCCATCTACTTGAAGGTGAAAAGGTTAAGGAAAACAATACTTAGGTATTCACAACGATTATTATTAGGTACATTAAGATTTATATTTTTGTTATGTAGCAATGTCTCGACAAGAAATAGTTATCCTACATTAATTCCTTATCTGATCGAAATACTAGTATCTATTTTTGGTTGTTCTTCACGAGTATTGCAAGTGATTTCATAGTCGATAAATAAAACTAGAATCGCTCCGACTCAATACCACAATTTTAAAAGCTCAAAGTACAGCACTACAACAACCCGAGGCCGGCAACAGGGGCTGTGCAGGGGAGATTACTGCCCACTTCCTCTCACTGAGAGGCTATCTGATTGCCAGTGGGGGAACGCTATAGGCTGATTATGAGTGAGTGTACTATTGTACACTGTATTGTACTGTGTTTTACACTTGTACACTGTGTTGTACTTGTATTGTGCATGAGTGAGTTTACTATTGTACTAATGTACACTCACTCATGCATCTTAAAACCATAATGAGCTGTAAAATGTTATGAGCCTCAAAGATGAGAGAATGGATTATTAATTATTTATTGGGAAATCGCCGTCATACTATCGGAAACTTACGAGCTTATTTTATAAATAAAAAGTCATATTTTTTCCGGAAAGTGCAAGTATAAACGGCAGTAAATTGATAATATCCTTTGCATTTTATTTCGTCACAACAGTAATAATACTATAAAATCATAGTTCACAACAGTCATTTGATGATGTAAAGGATCTCGTGACAAAGGTGATCCGTTACGGTGAATAATAAGCTATAGTCATAAATAAGTCATCGATTGTTGATGATGTTTATTACAAGTCATCGTACGTATCGGCCATACAAATCATCAATTTATTACAAAGAGGATCTTATAGACAATTCATCAAACAATAAAAGGGAGGCCTAAAAATTTAAGGATGGGACTTATAAGGACTGCTATAAAGTACCTCCAAAATCTTAAATGACGTGACCTCAAAATGGTTGATATAATGGATATAATGTATACCTAATTAGGTATACACAATACAGGATTAATAATACGCCACAATAGGCCACTGAATCATGGCCTGTCTGAACATAGGCTCTCCGAAATTTCGCGCATGGTGATGTCACTATTTAGTTCCTAAAAATATTTTTATGCGGAGCCATCTATGCAAAGTTCGGACCAGCCTTGATTCATCAGCCGTAAAGTACCATCATTTCTATCGCTCGGAGTTTAGCTGTTTTAGAAAACTATATTTTCGGTTACAATCGCCTTTGTAAATGCCATGTAGATTTACCCTTAAATTATAATTTATTTTATGTATGATAAAGAATTAAACATTTTCAATCGCGTATTTTAACGTAAATCGTACTTCAAAAACAATTGCACAAAATAATTGTCCGCGATATCAATAAAATTCAGTCTACCTGGAATCACCGAGTGCTTTATGTAGGTAGGGTTTAAACTTCCAATTCGTATTATTTCATGTAGTGGAATCCTCAAATACACAATAATACCACGTATAAAGCATTTATCAGAAAGGTCAGACAATCAAACTGAATAACTTTCTCCATGTGACCAACATCATTTTCGAGAAAAAATAATTAGCTGTCCCATACATTTGGGTCGAGGAGGTATTGAAGTTTTGTATGGAATAGTTGATACTTTTTTCGCGATTACGTTGTTGGTCTCATCGAGTCTCATCACCCTTAAATTAGGCCACACTTTTCTGATACACGCCGATGTATACAGTATTACTGAAAATAAGTTTAGTATATATGCACAGATTTTCATTATACCTAATTAATAAAAGACTGACGTAGTAGCAACTGACAACTGCTGAAATACCTAAATATTATTAGCACAGACCCACGTATGTATTGTATTTTAAATTATTACTCGTAGTTATCTAGACAAAGTTTAACCTTCAAACTTATAAACTTTACCGAGGACAAGGATACATTGACGTGTGTTCCTACGAGAGTACTTAGGAGATATTATTTGGCGTGGTAAGGGCGTGACTCGTTTGTAAGCGGGATAACAGTTTTAATTTTTTTTTGGTTTTACCAAACAAAACATCATCATCATTTCAGTCGAAAGACGTCTAATGCTAGACATAGCCATCCCCCAAGCACCGCAACTTCGACCAGTATTGTGGATGCGAGAACATCCAGCGGATTCCTTCCATTGTGGAGGCCTTCCAACGCAACGTCTTCCGGTACGCGGTCGCCATTCCAGAATCTACTCTTTTGGGAGACTTTATAATTTAATGTTTACAGTTGTACCTACTCATGTATTTCCTTCAAGCTAGCTCGACTAGTTGATGAATGATGCTGACATGGCAAAGCCGAAAGAAAAAAAATCCGATTTAAAAAAAAAAGGTCAATCCCGAAATAAAAACTGGAGTAAAAGTATGAAAGCAATAAATATTTTAAAAAAAACGCATTTTAAAATGGAGAAATGCAATTTATACATTCCATGTTCCCAGTTTTGAAGAGGAATGCATGAATGAATAGTTCATATTTTATGTTTAAATCGATGTTGCCCGAAATATGAACCCGATGATACAAAAAAAAAACAGATTAGCAATTGGTATGCGCAAATATTAAATTTATGTAGGATGTTAATTCGGAACGCACCATAATTTTAAGGAATAACAGAATGAACGCAGCCATGAGTGAATGAGAGACACATACTGTGGGAGGGAGAGAATGTAAGAAAGATGGCGAGTGAGTTTAAAAGATGTGAAGATATTTAAAATATTGTAAGAAGTTATTAAATAATTAAAGAAGACAAGAGTTGTAATTTCGGTCATCCACACACCCCTACATTTATGTACCGCGCTACGTTTCTGACATCAATTAAAATTAGTTATTAACATACAGTTTCCCCAGTAAAACTAAGAAACCAAAGGTTGAGTTTTTTTTATTACGTTTGTTAATCATCATTGGACATAAAAGGCTATATAAAAACCGTCTGCACACACAATAACAAAACACTATCGCTTGACAACGTGCCAATATTAATAGGTACCTACTCTCAGCATCACAATTGTAATCAATGTTTCGTAACCAATAACACAACTAGAATTTTGTTTAGGTATTGCGCGATTATATGGAAATTAGTAATCTTCATCATCCTTAGAGTACCTATGGTTAGAAGGTTCTTTTTTCAAAAGCCTTAATATGTTTAGCTCGTACAGTAAGCATGCAAACCTTACCCGACTATGGTAAAGCCAAAGAAGGGTTATGATTTTAACAGGCTAATTATATGTATGTAGAAACTAGTCGTACCTATTTTCACAAACGAGGTATCGTTGGAATCGCCATGTTGTTCCGCCAGGTTGTTTCGGCCTTTCTTATCAGAGTAGTCAGATAGGAAACTCTGACATCATCTAGTTTTTAAAATATGGTACCTACCTATATGTGTAAAAGCGTTTGTACAGTACGATTCAAACTTAATGGCGGCTCGGAACATGAGGCGAGTCGCTGCGCAGTAACAATTTCATGTGTCAGCGGGGGTGAGGGGTGGGGTGCTGCGCAGCAAGTTGCTAACTTCCGAGCCGCCATTAAGTTTGAATCGAATTGTACAAACCTAGGTACAGAAATAAAATCATCACTTGACGTCACAATAAACAATCCAACATGGCGGCTTATAGCGGATGAAAATAAGTGTTAAGTAATGAAAAAAAAAAAACGTTAATATAATATCGTGTTTAGTGTCTAATGAAAGGTCTTAAAGAGTACTTGCTGCAAATATATTGCTGATCGCATATTTATACGTTAAACCCAAATTTTACTCTTGAATATTCCTAAACTTATTGAAAAATTATTCAAACCCCGAAATAATAAAAATATTTTTAGTGTTAATTGTTTTTTTAAATAAAAATGTAAATAATAAGTTAAATGAAATACGAGAAAATAAAAATAAAAGGAGTCACACGTAATCTGTTCGTTTTATGCCATAATCACATGACGTGCGACTCCTGATTTTTTTACTGTCGTAGTTGGATTTTAGTTTTAAACTTTTATTTTTTAATATTAATTTAATTGTATGGAACAGTTCTGCAGCAGATTTTGTTTTGGCAATACAATAAAGTCCCTCGTTATTTCAACATCTTGTCACCAGGTTAATGTATGACTGTTGTTTGACTGTCAAAATTCAACTTATCGCCATTGCGAGTATGTTTTGCAAAAGCTGGTATTTGTTTTCCCACTTGATATCATCTGGTTTAATTCGGTTCATTCCCCAATATAAATATAATTACATTTCCCAAATACGCGGGAGGCAAAGAGCTGTTTTCCGGCGAACATACAAACAAAATCTTTACCCCTTGAAATTATACAAATTAGGCTCTAACCCCGGATTTAATTACGTGAAACAGATAAACATCTGAAACGTAATTAAGATATCCCGATGTTTTCGTAAACAGAACTGTATAATGAAATCAAATTCTTGCAGATTCACAAACAAGTTTTACTTTTATAGCAGTAAAAGAAATACTAGAAAACAACTTCGAAAACAGGATCCAAACAAGATTTTGTCGGATTCTACTTGGAAGGGGGTTTATAGCAAAAGTAACGAGACTTTTTCTTTTACAATAGGAAACTTCATATGAAAATTATAATCACAATGAAATGGATACTTAAAAGTGATTCAGGCCATTAATAGTCAAGTATTATACAAACTGCCCATACTGTAAACATAATGCCTATTATCTACCAAGGGTTTGTTTGACTTCGGTACCTGAATGTCGTAAAGCTATATTGAAGCAAGTACATAATAAAACCCTAGAATATGCAAGACATGCTACAACCGTTCAATTTCCGGAACTGCACACCATTAATTGGTAATACCTCGATGGAACCGCACTGGGACGAGCCTGCATCCAAGATTTTGCACATTGGAAGGTATAGATTGCAGTTTATAGCAACTTGGAACATGTAGCTACCTATTTTTACTTATACGTCAGAGTAAAATTAGGAATCTAGCAAGATATAACTTCTTTTGAAGATCAATATTATCGAACAATTTTACTTCTACAAGTAAAACATAATGAAACTTTTCACAATACACATATTATGCGAAACAGATTGACATACAGCTACTGAAAACTACTATCTTTATATCATACATTATATACGTACCCAAAGTTATCATAAAAATCATCTTCCCAAAGACAATAAAACTCGACCCCGAAATCTTCCACTAGCAATATAACCGGGTTGTGAAAAGTAATAAATGCACATATTAAAAAAAACGACCTTCCGTAATCTTCTTTTGATACCGAACGAAACGACGAAGGCGAACCGAGTAAACACGACTGTTGGAGGTTTGCTGAATAGTAGATACGAGTAGATAAGGATTTTGGTCTTCTGTTAATAGTTATATATGCAACTGTGGTATAATAAGGGGTATTAAAACATGAATGTGGGTTTATCACACGTGGCGAAGCAGTGTAATAATAGTATCACATGAGTGTTTTAATACCTAATTATGTACAGTTGCATACAAGACTTCATCTAAACCTATGATATAAATCCTCTTTAAAAGGTTCTGACACCATGTTGTACAGTGTTGTAAAAAATCTATGTAAATTCATGGAAAAAAAATGGCGGGATACGACGTGAATTCGAATAATCTATTAAAAAAAAAAAAAAAAAATCGGTGCTGTGGTAGTGAAACGCTCGTGCATAACAATTTTCTAATAATCATAATGAAATTCAGGACAACATTATAACACACGTTTGGATGATATTATGGTTACTATGACACTGCTTGTTTTAATGTTGGCAATAAGCTAACTGTTTCAGAAACTTTTATAGAGGATTTATAGCATGGATGTAGATAAACGGATTTACGAGTATTTTTCAGAACAGAAATAGGGTTGCTTTATAAAAATATGTTTATTATCCATTTATTTTATTTTTCTTTGGTATTGATATCAAACCTGTAAATAATCATAAGTCAATTTTCGGCACCCTAATTGCGTAATACACGATCTATAACAATCCGGATCGGTTTGAAACAGATTGCTAATCCATTGCTGCATAAGTTCGAAAAAAAATCTGATCAAAAAAGTAAATAACCCAATGAATGTTGTCGAACTGTCAAAATGAAACAGATTAGTCGGAATCATTTACGAAAACGCTTTACGCAATTAGATAGCAGTATGAGAAACTCGTCAAATTCTTCAAGTTTTATTCCCTCTTAGAACAGTAAATTTTATCCGAGTTCAGATTATGGTAACAGGAGTGCACTATATTAGTTTTATGACTCATAAAGAAGAACATTCCCAGTAAAAGCACTTTTAATTACCCTAATTAAAATTGCAATTACTGCGAATTTCTAAAAGCCGCTTACGCCCGAAATAGTTACAATTTGATACAATATAGCTTGGAGAAAGAAAGATCCGAATAACTTTGATTATTTGTGTTGTAACTAGATATATATAGGTAGGTATTGTGTTCCAAGTCCTGAGTGATTGTACCCACCTTCATGCGAGATTTTTCGGCATACGTGATCAAATCAAGTCTGAGAAAAATCTAGTACGCTGTAACCATCTAATCAACTGGATGAGAAATAAAGAAATATATAATAATATTATAGCAGTGTTTTTTCTTTTGCTTTCTTATCAAGTTCAAAAATATTCGTTCATCCATTGGCAAAAAATGCTCATTATGCACTAATTTTTCGCACAACTCGTCCCTTTAGTTAGTTCGTTCGTCTAAAATTAGGATACTCTTCAGAACCCACTGACTGGATAATTTGATTATCACACTTTTTTACATACACCACTAGGTTTTAAACTTGTGAAATATTACGTTTTAAACTCCGTTTTAAACTTTTGAAAGGTATCTGGAGATATTTTTGGTTTGGTTGACACTTCCCGTGACCCAAGCGCTGGCTTTTACCTTGACCAGAGAACTAAGCATTGACATACAACGTGGCAATGCCGCCAGTCTCCTGGGTACACTACCAGTCAATGAATTTTTCGACGCCTTATTTTAGTTTTTGAATACTTTTAGTTAAGTTAGTACATCATTTTGCAATTTTAATTAATTAATTAAGTAGTTTATAAGTTGTTATGTACGTATCTCGTATAAATATCATATTATAAATTAATTAATACATTATAAATAAAAAAACAATTTAAAAAAATGGTGTCTAGATAATATATAGTTGTTGCCTACGCCAATATGCTCTAGCTATCTATAGTTTTTCTTGAGCTTGTCCAGATATGTCAATTTAGACAAATCATACGCACAGAAGGCAACAAGACTTGTATGGACTCAATTCGTACTTGCGGACGGAATGTAATATCTCTTTGGATTTATCTTCCACGTTTATCTGCGTACGCGTATCAGTACGTAAAACGCCTCAACCAGACCCCTGTAATCCCTGAAGGGTTAGACAGAGATGTAGGTACCTATTGTACACTCGACGAGGTTTTAGTGTTAAATGTCATAAGTCAAAGATACTTAGATAATATACTTATTTCTCTTTTGTAAGACTTGCTTCTTAGCCGACGTCAAAGCGTAGTCTTTCATAGCTAAACACAAAAGAACCTTTCATGCTTTGGAAGTGGTAACAGGTAAATCCCTTTTAGAACCATCGGAAGGTATTATCAAAATGCTACGATTGGTAAACATAAGGATGTGGTTTTGTAAATGGAAACCGCGGCCATTATCAAATTACTTTTCATTGATCTGAATTACATAGCAATAAAACGGCTCTAATAATAAGAATACATTGCAGAATTTCAAAAGATGTTCATACTTCAGGGTATGATAAGTGTCCAACTGAAAGACAAAAATCTTTTCTCGTAAAAAGTCGAAAACGGAACTCAATCAATGTAGGCGAAGATAGATGCTAACAAAATCGTAACTCACAAAATCGGGTCTAAATATGCAGCACCAAAACTGTTGTAAAACTATTCATGTAACAGAACCTCCTTGTATACACGAGTGCTATAACATTCGTTCAGAAAAATGCTCGAAGACACTTTATTTCTGCGCTGAAAACTCTTGTGGCCATAAAATGCTGCTACTGTGTTTGATAACGATGCACTGCCTTTATTTCAATGTATTTGTTTAAACGCGCCGTTTTAGTTTAGTCGCGACATTATAATACGGTATTCAAGAAAGAAATTGGGGATTAATTTATTTTCTCAGTAATAAAAATATACAATCGTAATGTTTAACATAATATTTTAATGTACTTCGTGTTGAGAGGAAAGCGTCAGGGCAACCCCCGAAATTCAAATTTTCTTACGTTTTTTGCAATTTACAGGTCATAACAGGTTGCATGTTGATCTAAATATGATTCGCAGCCATATCAAATATTTATTGACGGAATAATAATCATAAAAATCATCAATACAACTGCCTAAGTTCATATAATCCTAATTTATAATAAATCATAACATATAAAATATAATTTATGATAAGTTAAATCAAACAAATTTTAAGTTGGAGGAGCTTATATAAAATACCTTATATATTCTAAGTAGATAAAAGGTAAACAAACCTAATCTTGAAATTGTCATAAACGTTACTTAAAATTCCAAAGTCTTACAACAATTTGTAAATCCTGAAGGAGATAAATCCGTCCTCAATATGATTTAAAACCTCGTTAAAGACGGATTTAATCACCGAGAGGTTTCCAATCATTCCTGTTCAAACGGAATGACGATAATTACTGTGATTGAGAGGAAGTTCGTGGCTTGATACAAAACAGTGTGACGATATACATATATGTAATCTCACAATTTGATAAAAACAAAATCCGTGATATTATTTTTGGATAGACAGTAGTCCGGTCCAGGTGGTGAATTAAATGCTCATATTTTTTTTTATACTAGCTATTAAGTGATCCGAATTTACTACATATACCCGTAATAGCTTCCGGTAATAATGGGTGTTTTTTTTAGAGGTATACAAATTCAAAATGAAACATAACACCTAAAATTAAACTGTATTATCATGGTATTGGTTTTATTTAAAAGATATTTCGGGCATTATGGGCGCCACGCCTGGCTCGAATGAAGCGTGAGCGTAAATTTCGACCACATTTTATGTGAAAAAAAACACACCACACAGCATAATTTCGCGTAATGGATCTGTGACCTGGCCTCCACGGTCGTGTGATCTCACACCTATGGATAACTTTGTCTACGCAGATAAACCACAGACGTTGGACCACTTGGAAGCCAACATTTGCCGCGTTATTGCCGATACATGGCCCCAGTTGCTCGAAAATTGAACTTCCGAATTACGCTTTCATTTTGAATTTGTATACCTCTAAAAAAAACACTCGTTACTTGCAAAAATACCCTAGTTTACTCGCTTTATTGAACTAACGTTAGCATAGTCGAAAGGCAAGTTTCAATCTTCATAGTTATCCAATAAATCGCTTAGGGGCGGAATAGCATCGGAAATCACTGTGATCGGATGAGCGAACGCTTTAATAATGGTAGGAACACTGTACCGGTGTGAAACGGGCGAGTGTTCGAAAAGGATAGTTACTAGCGCCAGTAAGGCGAGTATGGGCTTAGATATTGCATAAACTCCTCCTCCCTTACTGATATAAGCGGTTTGCGGACAAATAAATGATCTATTCTATTCTATTCCACTACCTAACAAAACTATTATATACATATGAGAATTGCTTCAATAAGATGATGACGATTACGCTAGTACGGCAGACTTAGTTCGTGTACATTCGTTTGATCGGGAGAGTTTGTTGCACTAGCTAGGAAACGTTTAGGTTGCCCATTCTGGTTGAATTGTGAAGTCGAGGCTCTCATATTGAAACGCCTGGTCTACGTTGAATCAATATATCTATGGAAATCTGAGATTAAAAGACTTCAATAGACTGTACTGATACCTAGCTGGTGATAGCTATAGTTATAGTTGCCGGCACGTAACTTGGCAAGGTTTTGGCATATTGGGAGTAGCTCGCGCTTACTTAGGGCAAATTTCACTAATAAAAACTGAATGCGATCAGCACATCAACCAAGTTTAAGAGCTGTCAGTGTCATTATTTTCTTTGGAATATTGACACTGACAGATTTTGAACTCGGTTTAGCAGTACATCTAAACCGAGTTCAAGATCTGTCAGTGTTAATTGGTGAAATTCGCAGTTAGTGAAAAAAAAATGATACTTTTATTGCGTGTCATTATTCTATGGTTATTGCCATAATTTATTTTTCAACATGTCTCTTTAGAAAAGCAAGCGAAAACAGATTCTGCGCATCTACGATTCTTGCCAAGTTACGTGCTATCCTGTACCTTGTTGCTATGATGTATGGTTGCTTGAGCAAAACTGTTCTACAAGAAAATTACTCTTGTTTACAAAGCGCCTGAAAATGACCTCCCTTCGATGTTCTTAAATGTTCGCTTATACCTTAAACAAAAGGTATTGTTACACAATTTAATTGGGTCTAATCATCCTTAAAGAACGGAATGAATTCCTAGCATTGAATGTAATGACGAACATTATTCAAAAGCTCACTTTTATGCCACAAGCGTATTGTTGAATGAATAGGTATAATAATTTGAGACGATTTATAACGGATCTAAATATAGCAGTAAAGTACCAATTTTGTCTTCAAATTAAATATTTAATTATAAGAAGACGTGTGTGCCCCACCTAAAATGAATTAAATTTCTATGCATAAATCATGCATTCATTATTGTTATTTTGGACAGAGACTAAGAGCTCATAAACAAGACAGATCGACTAGCTGAATAAATAAATTATCCTATGCTGTTTTCTGCTACATACAGTTGAGTAGTGTGTGAGCGCATTCACTGTTAAATATAATATAGTTAGTATAATCTTTTGCATTATTTTTATTCTAATTACTTTTGTGGTCGGGGCGGGTCAGTTTGGGCCCATTCTTTGTGAGTTTTCTTTCTTTAATCTCGGCTATCTTTTACTTAATCAAAATCTTCAATTCATTCATTCACTGACTGACAGCGCACAGCCTAGGAACATGATGCTTCAATTGTTAAATGCAGCTCCTTGAGTACTAAGGAAGGAATTTTGTATGGAAAAAATGAAAGTGGCAGAGATTGAAGTTTGTATGGAAGATCGTAATTTTTGTCGATGGGAAAACCCATCGGGCGCACAGCTTATGCATAATAATATCAGAGCGTTCGACGGGTTACAACCAGTGACAGCCCATCACGGAGTTATGTATAAGCGAGGAGTTCATATATCTACACTGTTTTCCTTATCTTTTTAGGGTACCGTAGTAAACAAGGAACCCTTATAGTTTCGCCATGTCAGTCTGTCTGTCTGTCCCCGGCTTAGCGCAGACTGTTAGTACTAGAAAGCTGTAATTTGGCATGAGGCTACGCCGACAAAGTGGTAAAATACGAACATGTTTTTCAACTACAATGTTAACTTTGTTCTTGGGATAAGTTCATCCCAGCTACGGAATCCTTCATTGTGCGTGTCCGACACGCACTTGGCCGGTTTTTTTAAAGTAAGAATCTAACCTGCACTGGATCCGGCACCCGGGTGGTGGTAGATTACGGTCCACTCGCTCAGAGACGACCTAAAGCCTCCCCCACATTTGAAATGCGCGATCCACGGGCGTGCGACGGGCGTGCGAGTAGCGCGAGCGGCAACACCCGACGCGCGCGCGCGCTGCGTGAGCGTCGGGTGTTGCCGCTGGCGCTACTCGCACGCCCGTGGATCGCGCACGCCAAATGTGGGGGTCAGCCTAAGTCTAAGCAGTAGAAATAATTTAGGCTAATTATTTAAGATATAAATGAGAAAAAATTACCGTAGATTTTGGTGAATCGACTGACGTGTTGCAGACGAGATAGAAAGTTGACGTCTATTGCCAATCTGACCTTTTATCTACCATTTATAATAATTATTACTTATCAACTGTACGTAAGAGTATAACAAAGATTTGCAGCGACTTGGCACACTACGTGCATAATGCGATGACAAGTGAAAGAAATATAGGTACTTAGGTAGTTTTGGCTGTCACCTTATGTGAGCTTAGTCATATTTACCATCTAGAATATTGTTTAGCAACTAGTTCACATAATATTATTACATGAATGTTTTACACCTCTAATCCGTCTTCTATAATCCGAGATGATAAGTAGTCTGTAGCTTTTTGTAGGTACGTAAGTATCTAGTCTGTAGCTCATTGTGCATACCTATTGATTTGAGAATTGAAGATTTTTATATGGAGCCTGGCATACCTACTGTCTGCCATTTTGATTTTTTTCTCAAAATGGCGGTCAAGTATGCAAGCTTTAGCAATCGCAAGCTGACATCAATGCAAACAGAAAATATTAAAGAACCAAACCCCGTAAAACGACACGTTTCCGTGATATTAACGTTCAAAGTTGATCACGTAACATTCATGATATTTTTTTGAACTTGCGTACATCTTATTTATTTATTTATTTATTTGTTTGGCTCACCAACTATTGAATACACCAATACAAAGATATGAGATACATCTAATAGACTTAAAGACTAGTGTACCAATTTCTTACAGGTAAGCACAACATGCATTACTTCTTTGTTGAAATTGAGCGCCTACTTAAAATTAGATGAGTTCTTATACTCACCGAACGTAATTATTTTTTCCAGTAAATTCCAATTAAAAAATTTAAAATCAAGTTCAAAACCAACAATTGAAATCCTAATCAAAATAACATAAACCAAATCGATCTTGTTGCATAGATGCATTGATCACTAATAAAGAACAGATGTTTGAAATAGTCACTTTGGTCAACTAGAGAATTATTTTGCCCTACAACAAGATGTAAGCTAGTTAAAAAATATAGAGGTCACGTGATCCAACGTGAACGTTAACATCACGTGACACTTTACGGGGTTTGATCTAATTATATTTTCTGTTTCCATTGATGTCAGCTATCGATCTAGACAGGTTTCACGAGGGGCCACAGTTTTGAAAAAAAAAACAAAATGGCGGAACAGTAGGTATGCCGCGGATCTGCAAACCCCTTTGGTTTTGTGTTGTTTTGTTTGCATATTTCACAATATTTTATTATGCACAGCATCAATAATTAATTATATTAAAAATATTCATAATTTGAACATACCTACATCGTAAATTATTTTATGCCCTTCAACTTTACAAATTAAAATTCCTTAAGAAATTCATCTCATTTATTAAAATACTTCACTGCTATATTCTTAATATAATGAACGTCTCAAACAGAGTCACTTCTAAGTAATAAATATCCAATGTCTAATAACTATATAATTTGTTATAATCAAAGTCGATCATTATGGTTCGATAAATTCATTTTACATTTATAAAATCTTTTTACATTTCGAAACTTAGAAGATTCGATTGCTTTTGAGATTTAATATTTCAATGAAACTTAGTATTAAGTGAAATGTATTTTAATGAAGGGTTTATTTAAGTTTTGCAAAACATTGTAATTTTCTACTTATTCATTAAAATATAGTAGAGTATCAATCAATAAAATCACTAAAGCAAAAATACAATTGATTTCGATATTGAATTAATGTTAGGTATTTTCATTTTTTTAAATACATAAGATTTGTTTTTTTTTAATCATACATTTTGATCCCGACTTTTATTAAATCGGGAATATGTTATTACGGTACTAAGGTATTAGTGTTCCTCGAATTTCAAAACAGTTAATTGTGACCATTCCCTACAAGGCGTATTTATGAATACTTACGCAACTCTCACGTATTACATCCCGCCCCAAGAAATAGTACAGCCCTAGTCGCTCCATTTAACAGGACAAAAAGTCGTTTATCTAATAAGGAACCTACATACTAATGAATTGTGTTCATAACAATAAACAGCATTCAATATTGCTTGATATACAACCTTTCATAATAATTAAATTCAGTTAAAAGCAACTCCTATGTTAACGTTAATAACAAACAACGTGATATTATTATTATTTATTTATAACATTAAACTGCTCCAAATTGACTACACGTTCAAAATCATTTGACGCCCAAACAAATGACTAATTAGAGCTCGAAAATAATACCTATCTCCTTTCACGCATGAAAACAGATATAGCTTATTTCATATACCGTATAGATAAGTATTGTAAACCACACGTCCCATTAACACTTTAACTGCGAAAACCACCCTTTCTGCTATGAAAAAAGGCGCTGCCACTGTCAAATTGTTACCGTGGACGTACGGCTGATTGTACCTACACGTAAATATTACGTTCATATTATTTACGCCGTACCTCACCGCGGTTGTGGTTACGGGTCTGACCCATGACCCGAGTACCGGAAAATGGCCAGGAAAATAACATGAAATAATACAAGCGAGGTAATTTGTAAAGTTAATTGTTACAAGAATAGTTTCCCTTGTTTTTAGTTTAGAAATTCTCTCTAACATAATCAAACTTTTAATGCTCCCATTGCTAGGTCACAGACCTGCACCCTAATTACGTAACACACTTTCAATCACAATCCGAGAGTTTTGAAGGATATTGCTAATCCATTCCTTTTTTGGTTTGAAAAATTCGTCTGCCAACCAACGTAAATAACGCTATGAACGTGGGTGAACTGTCTAAATAAAACCAATTGCGATCAATTTTCATTTTATGTGTGTTACGTCATCAACCCGCTGCTGAGAGATAGAGTGGGCCATAATCAACCACGGGGGGGCCCACTTCGGGTAGGGGTATGTCACATGTTTGTCTTCAAATATTCCGTTCTAGAACATGCTCCGTTCCTCACAATGTTTTCCTTCACCGTTTTGAGAGCAGTGGTGATGAAATAATAAATAACACAGTATTTACAGGTAAGTCCCGCCTTTACCACCGAACCATCACTGCTAATTCGGTGTAGGCTCGGCTCGCCCCTTGGATCTTGCCCCTAATTGCCTAAGTGTATCAACTCGCCCCCTTGAATATTAGATACCCCAAATCGCCCCCGATTGTTAGGAAGTTAAAAGTACTGTCAGCACTCTAAGTTTTTAAATAACTTAATATAATATATCAGTATCTAGTAGTAGTATCTTCAGTAGTGTCTTCTTGGGATGTAATGGTGAAGATTGAAATACAACTGCTCATGAAGTTAAAAAGAAGTTAAAATAATCGGTAAATTATGACTGAAATTTCCAACTTTAGATTAAAAATCCTAGTAGTTCAATTTAAAGTTGAAAATTAAAATTAAATTAAGAAAAAAAAAAAAAAAAATTAATTAATTTTTATTTTTATTTTTTTTCACTTTAGACCAACATTTTCATAACTTTCATCACAGCTACGAAGCTGATTATTTTGTGCATAAAAGTAGTACCCATGAAGATTCAGTTGCAAAAAAAAAAACTGGTAAAAGTCTTTTTTTAAATTCGTCAAGTCGAAAATTCTCAAAAATTCAGAAAAAAGGGTCATAACTCGAAAAATATGGAAAATCGCGGAACATACATGGGGGTGATTCGGATACCCCACGATACGAGAGAACTAAATTTTATTTTTGGACGTCAACATTCCGGCCACCCTGTATATACGACTCTCTCAACGGGTAACGTATTTTAACAAACCCTTTGTTTATTGGACCCATGAAAAAGGTTCCTTTTGTTATAATAGGGAAGCCAGGTAGCAAAAACTATCACAAGAGTGTCACAAGTTGGTGAGATTACAGACAGAGTTATTCAAGTAATCAAACATGACGTTGTTCATAATGTGTGGATTTTTTGTCTAACTATACCTTTTTTGGTTAAATTTGAAAGGAAATACCGCAAGGGGCCAATCGATACACCAAAATAATTATTTAAATGTCAATTTTCCACTTGCCCCTTCGTAAGGGGCGAATCACTACACCAAAATAATAAAAAACGGGGTGAGTGGAACATTTTAATCGAAAGGGGCAAGATCCAAGGGGCGAGCCGAGCCTACACCGCTAATTCTCTCTAAATTGCAATATAATTTTTTTTAATGAGAATTACGCACCTAGATAGGTAGTCCTGCTAATAAATCGTCGACTGCGAGGGTTTTTTTTATGCCAGATACGCTTGCGTTTCACAATTCTTTCGAAACAATTTGCTAAAAGAACTTTGCACGTTTGAATTTCGTATCTAAATACAGTAATGCCGTTTGCTTTCGGATATAAATTTAATACCCTATAACCGTATTATTTATTTATATAGTCTTATGCCAGTCATAGTCATGCCAGACAGCCTGGCTAATATTCAGTGTTTAGACAGAGTTCGTCACGAGAGTAAGGGCTAGCACGCACTGCGGAGCGGTGGAATACGGTGGTTATTTCTAGTTAATTGATTTACGTGACTTGGCGGAATACCATTGTAAAATACAATAGACGTAGATATATGTAGTGACCTATTCCGCTTAACTATTCCTAAAAGTCATAAAAAACCCTGTAAGAAATCGACACGTGTTTCGCCTCTCACTCAGCGTCCAGTGCTCGGCGTGGCAACACGTCATGCTCGGGTTCGCGACAACTCAATCGACTCAATCGACACAATCGACAATTTAAAAAATTCACTATAACTACCTATCTGCATAAATATTTATTGTTTCATAAAAAACAGTCCCCAAATGGTTTTGGGGGCATCCCTTGATGGCCGTAAAGCCTAATAAGGTCTTCTTTTTTGTAGGATATAAAGATTTATGGGCGTATCCAAAAAACAATTTTGGATATTACTGCTTGGTCGGTGTCTCGGTGCGTTTTTCTCTCTGCAGTGCGCGGTACTACATATATCTCTATACGATACAAAAATACGTGCGGCACGGCAAAATTGCAGCAGGAGTCCTACTGTGAATAACCTGCATGCGTTTTTGCATCGCTATACGCGCACCTCTATAACATTCCGTACAGATCATGCTGAAAAAAAACGCACGGGAGTGCGTGCTAGGCCTAAGGTCACGCTTATTGTATGCATTGAATCGTAGTAATCTCCAATCGATTTGGCATCGTAACGCAACAATCATGTTCCTATGAATGGCCTGTCTATGGTTGCCAGAACATCAATAGATATTGTTGTGGTAGGTGAGTGCCATTATCATCCTTTAGGAATCTAAATATACTATTAAAATTTGATAAGACACAGATAAGCACGGAATAAGTAAACTTTAGTTGCTTACATTTTATCAGTCAAACTAAAAATAGCTTACCGCCAACCGTTTTGTGTAAATACAAACATTTACTTTAGTTAAACACTCCATGATCTATCGTTTGTGATCTTGAATCTTTTATCGGTACCTAATAATAAATAAAGATAACGTAACATCGCGCCGGTTATCCCCAAAGGGATAGGCAGAGGTGTGAGTACCTATTTTATACCCACATTTCGCCAGTTATTTTTAACTACCATGTTATAGGGGGCGAGCCTATTGCGATAAACCGGGCACATCGGCCATTCGGGCATTTTCTTTCTTTTTCACAAATCCTACAGACTCCGGGCTGCTTCTGAGAAATTCCTAAGTGATAGAAAAACCCAATAACACTTTGCTTTCATTCCTCTGGTTATGTAACGTTAATAACTCCATTGTTCCTTAGTATAATCCGGCTCGAAGGACCATGTTTCATACGTGTTCAGGTAGGTAATGGTGGTCAGGTTGGGTAATCAAAAAACGGCACCAAAATCTTATGAAATAACTATTTCCCTATTTTCAATGTTAAACAATTCCCTACGTTATTAATGAAGTAATTTTTGCAAAGCCGACATTTTTAATCATCTTATTGGCGGTGTAAAAATACACAACATAGAATTAATACCTACAGAATAATTATAGACTTTTATGTATTGGCAGTTATATTGATTTCTCATTTGTATAACAAATTGCATACATAATCATTTTGTCACACAAGTGTTAGATTATATGGCAAATACATTAATAATAGGCAAACAAAAGAATTTGGTCATTGAATACAATAAATATGTGTAAATGCATGATATCTTTAACGAGTGGAGGTGTTATACATGTAGTTAGTACTGTTTGTATGTCTGTTAGCGTGGATCTCCGAAACGGCTGCATAGCTCCAAAAACTACTGCTAGAGTTCGTGGGTGGTAACTTTTTTTAAATACGTTTTGTATTTAACTGCTGAATTATTTTGATTTAGTTAGTCGACTAAATCAAAATAATTTATACGATGTTAATAGCAGGAAATATGTATTTCTAAGAACCTGTCCTTGCATTAGTTATGTGGACCACATCTTATTAATTCAAATAATTTTAGGTGTATAGACAACCTGTTTCTCGAATTAACGGTTTGACTTTCGCGCCGATTTTGGGTTTGCTCGACAAAACTAAAATAAACTCGAAAAAGCATTGTGAGTTACAATATAAAAAGTTATAGTAAACATTACCTACTACTCGCCAGAACACATAATAAAATCATTCTATTACATAACATTCACATAATAAGACCGATGACCTTAAAAAGGTGGCTATGTGTGTGGTGGCGGAAGGCGGAAGACAGAGTGTTGTGGCCCAGCCTGGGAGAGATGTCCACCTGTGGACTGCGATAGGCTCAGTTGATTGAATATTATACATAGGCTAAACAGCCCTCTTTCCTGCTTACTCACTTATAGGCTCCCGCTCCCCAAACAGGCGCGACGCGACAGCGCCACGCGACAGCGCCACGCGACAGCGCGACGCGACTTGAATAAAACAATTTCTAAGAAAACTTCACGGTAGAACAATTACCTACAGGTGTCGCGTCGCGTCGCGCCAGCCTGTACGAGCCTTAAGTCGCATAGCAAAAAAACATTGCAATTTCTTAATTATACCAAAACGAACACGCAACCTTGGCTTACTTGAAAACTCAGACACATCACATGAGTAAATTCTTTAGGTTTATCTATTTTAGTTTCTATAATTCGAACTCATGGGAATGATTATTTTCGAAGATTTATTGTAAAATTAATTAATTATATAATTTAATTTTAATATGATTATCTTTTAAATAAAATATTATAATATAAATTATTATTATTTTCATCATTTTAATTGTTTCTACTTAATTGTTATTAAATTTAAACGGAATAATCTCTCAGTCTGATAAAATAATTACTTAATTATTAACAATAAAAAAATGATGATTTATAAAACTATTTATAAATATAATGAGTTATAACAACGAAACAAGTTTTTGGCGTTAACTACATAATAATGTGGGTTCAAAACGGTATCAGTAACTATAAAACTAATAAAGGCTTGTTAATAACGCGAAATGTTTAATGAACTTAACTTGTTTACATGGTTTAATTCAGATTATAGTAACTAATAGTTCACACCCTATTTTATGACTGGAGACGTGTGAGTAGGGTTTCAAAGTTCGTTTCCGAGACTATCTGTAATACGTATGCCTTAAAATAGTCAAAAATTTCGTACAGAAAAAAGTTGGGAAACATTTAAATGATCCTCTAAAAACTTATCGACCTTTTAATGATGGACAGTAAGACGAAGGCCCGAGGAATACATGGAAGGCCCGAAGAACACATTACTAAGCAAGTCCTCTACATGAATTCAGGTCCAAAGAAGCCAAGGAGACCCCTTCTCACTTGGGTGTTTGTAGTCAACAACGACCTGAAGCAAGCCCAATTGAATGGCTCAAAGTCCCAGAACAGAAATATCTGGCGAAGAATGATGACGAGAGCCGACCCCATATGGGAGGGAAATGCTAAAAAAATTACCAGTCAAGTATTTACATATTGGGTATAAATTTTACGCTTCATGCAAAATATTCATGCAACAGTAATTTCGAAATTCAAAGTCATGTCATGATACTAATATTAACCTGCGTTTCAAAGCAAAGGTTATACTTTGAGTGTGTAACTGACCCGTACCGTATATAGCCACAGCGGGTGGGCCAAACTAATAAAAATTGAGGCTAGACACTGAGCTGATGGTTGCTGTAAGGTTGAAGGCAAATGACCTCATTGATCGATCACCTATCAAATGATCTTAACAAGAAAACCTTTCAGAATCTGAACACCGTTCCAAGAAAAGCTGGAGACAGGATGCCAGATAAACGCTGGCTAAGTGATATGGATTTCAGAACGTAGACCATGAAGTTTGGAAAACTATGAAGAAGTTCATTTCTACAAGTAGCCAATGAAAAAATGTCTAAGTACATTTATTTCTGCAAGAAGTAAAGACAATGAAAAATGTTTGACACATATCAGTATTATCATTGAT
Source organism: Eupsilia transversa (assembly GCA_914767815.1). Taxonomy (NCBI): domain Eukaryota; kingdom Metazoa; phylum Arthropoda; class Insecta; order Lepidoptera; family Noctuidae; genus Eupsilia; species Eupsilia transversa. The sequence continues at coordinate 3,395,282 of OU611893.1, read as the reverse complement.
GTTCATTTTCAGAAGAAATAATGAGTTTAGAACGCGAAAGCACCTAAAAGATTTAAAAAATACTAGTTAAAAATCTAGCAAAACATTCATTATAATTTCTGTTTTTTAATCAAACATAAAAAGCAGGTACAGTAATATAATTATCTATGCAAAGCAAAACAGGGTTTTTCATTCCATCTTACTAATGTTACGTATATTAGATGGAGTCAAAAAAAACTGTTTTTATTACGAACGAAATTAGGTACAACGATGGACTAAAATGCAGGTAGGTAAAACTCGTATGATAATTTCGGTATAGTGCACAGTACACAGTTCACTAAAAGGTTTTAATTAAAAATAAACATGTGAAGTTAGTTCATTTTGAGAGATACAGAGCAGATATAGAGTAAATAATAAGCAAGTTTGCACTACTAAATGATATCTATAGAAAGAGAGCAGCATTGAACTAGCCTCAACGACTGGCGCTACTTTCTGTGCGCCAGTAACACATAAACTACAACATAAACTACAACCTAAACTACAACATAAACTACAACATAAACTACAACATAAACTACAACATAAACTACAACATAAACTACAACATAAACTACAACATAAACTACAACATAAACTACAACATAAACTACAACATAAACTACAACAAACTACAACATAAACTACAACATAAACTACAACCTAACTAAGACTTCACAGACAAGTCAGTAGCATAATCAGCAGTAGGTTGTCTTTTATTATAGTGAAGGCACGGGAACAATACATACGTAAGAAGTTTGCAGAATGGTCGATCGGTAGAGGAGGAAACGAACCCAGCAATTCAGCGCTGATATCCCAGCGCTGAATTGCTGGGTTCGTTTCCTCCTCTACCGATCATTATTTCTTCTGACAAAGTTAACTTTGATTATATGTATGTATTTATTTTTGTATTTTATAGTAATTTTCGTGGTATCTATCCCTTATGTTGCACCTGCCATGTTTTGCTCTCTGCAGCACCCTAAGGTTGACTGGTAGAAAATGCCTCAGGCATTATGTCCGCTTTTGTACGGTATTTTTTGTACTTGTGTAAATAATCATTAACATTAAACACTAATGTTCCCATAACTGGGGCACAGGCCTCCTCTCTGTGAGCCGTAATCCACCACGCGGGCCCAGTGCGGGCTGGTAGATGTCACATGTTTTCGAATTTTTGGTTCTAGGGCATCCTAGGCTCCTCACAATGTTTTCATCACCGTTTTGAGAGCAGTGGTGATGAAATAATTTACAGAAAGTAAAGCGCCTGTCTGGGTCCGTACCTACGTCCTACAACTCCACTGGGCAACCACTGCTCCAAAACGGCAAATTCACCGTAATTTTGCTCTCATATGAACATTAGTAGGTAATTGTACGTTGTCATACATTAGTTAGTCTTTTTTGCGTGAGATACGAAGTTGGAAATGTGCCATATTAAGGGATTAAACTGTTTCTGTATTTCCTAATTAGCGAATGACAAATAATTGGCAATTAGAAAGATTTCTATCAGAGGAAAATATTCAATTAATATCTAATAATTTACTCGTTTGAGGATGAATCTTTTTCTGTTTTATATAATAAATTAGCTTGATAATTAACGTTATTCTCCTGCAAATAAACCTAAACGTTCCTCCAGCGAGCAATAGAAGTAGACCACTTAGCATAGCAATTCCAATCACATGCACCAATACTGCACTTTATTGTATAGTAGCAAGTAATTAACGGGAATAAAGACACGAGCAATTTGCTCGAACGTCAATCGACCACGCCAAAAGTGTGAAAATAAATGTAATTGGAAATCAAGGGGAGCGTAGGAGAGCTTTATATAGGTACCCAGAAAATAGTATAGAATCAATAGCTTTTGAGAATTTAGCCGAGGACCTGAGAAACAGAAATTTTCACCAGTTGAAATGTAATTAAAGTCTCGATTATACGATGCAAGTTTCTTGGCGTTAAGTATCACATGACTTGCTACTTATAATCTTGCTTCAACATAAGGTATTGTATTTTCATCTCACGAAGCGACGCGCGCTTTACTTGTGGTAACCATGTATACAAACACGCTGTGAATGTGTGCGCTAAGACGAACGACGAGTAGCGTCAGCACATAACACACACATAAGTAAAGCGCGCGTCGCTTCGTGAGATAAAAATGCTGTATGCCACTGGCAATTAAATCGCACCGTGTAAATCGGCTTATCACTGTTAAGAAGAAATTGGTTGGAGGCGACGTTACGTATAATATTGGGCTCCTATCTATGAATTCTGCCACTTTACTTCTACCACACATATTCCCTATATTCCATCTCTTCATCACAATATAGGTATCCTCTAAAGAAGCAAAGTTTTTTACCCTTGGGATGCTTCATTTTTATTACATCCCGGGGTGGAAAACTGGGGTTACCGGGAAAATATCGCAGTAATGAAAAAGGTTTCTTGCAGCAAGCAACTTGTCTACATTTTTATGGATAACCTTTGCAAATATTTTCATTGAATATGTTTTAAAAATAATAACCTACAACCTACCTTACTTTAAACTTCTTACGAAAAATATGAACTGTGTTGTTTTAGTATAGCTTTGTCTGTCAACGCTGACGTGTGAAGTCTAGTCATTTATGTGCTAATTATGCACTTCGCCTTTATAAAACTAGCAGGAATTAATGAAATTGTTTAACTTTTGAATTAAAGGACCTTGAAAATAGCCTGGTAGCAGCAGACATTACGAAAAAAGAAAAGGTTAATGTTGATACAATGGAAAGTCGTTATTTTTAACCTTGTTACGTAACAAACTCATTTTACCTCACATGATTATTATGTAACTCATCAAAATAGCTCTAATTTTGAATTTACAATTTTCATCGCACTGCCTATTCGCTTGCACTATGGCCCGTTTAACTCATGTATTTTAACACGAAACACACACTGATTATGTTAAACGTAATTATAAGGATTAGTTTAAACACCAGTCACACATAAATTCAAGTACAATTTAATTGTGATACGCGGCACTAACACAAATAAAGGCTCCCGCAACGACGCTAGAACAATTTCCGTAAAGTTTTCATAGAATGTTCCACCAGTCACGTTGGGCCGTTTTGGGTCGCGCCTCTCTGCGGGAGCCTAAAATTGATTCTGTGGGTAAAGTATGGATTTGTAGGTGTGGTGTAGCTACTTAGCTTAGACTTTCCTAATAGAATATGAACTCGATTATGCAGGATTTTAGTAATTATAGAAGGAAAAATCTTTATTTAATGAGAAGAATATGCAATTACGTAGCGCTTAAGTTTATGCCAACCACGCAGAAAAGTGTTGCAACTGCTATAGTATTTTAATTCATTATCAAGACAAATATTTTCGAAGAAACTTTGCTTGAAACTTGAAACTTTGCTGGCTAGTAACGTTCGGATGAGTTGAAGATAAATATTAAAAGTAAATAGAATATACAATATTTCTTATAAATATGTTAAGAAGGATCGATGATTCATATCGAACCGCTGAACATACCGATTCAGTCGAATCTAGTTAAACTCGAAACTAATCTGAATTAAGCAAAATAAGATATATTGGATGCTGAGACACAAATATCCTAACGGTAGATGCAGCTCATCAAGTATTTTTTTAAACACCGACTTCTTTACAATGATGTCACTGTTACTATTCGAGAAGAGGATTTTTTTTTTTGAAAAACCAATTAATCGAGATTTTTTAAGCGTATCTTTTCCGTCCAAACTGAATAAGTAATCAGTCCTTAACTACTTATTGACACCGATTCATATAATTTGGGTGACGTTTGCTAACAATCACAAATTGAGTTTTCCATTATTTAAATTAGTGTACGTCTTTTGGTACCTGAATGACGTTGACATGTGTCAAAGATCCTGATGATGGAGTTTGGGGCCAAACAGAGTTATTCATTTCGGACGTAAAGATAAACCTAAATCCTTGTAATTATGTTGTATAAAGTTTTAATAAATAAATTCTATGGCAGCTAGGCGACTTACATTTAAAATCCGATTATTGCCTTCTGTTCGAAAATGACAGTTTACGCGTGACAACAGTCATTTTGATATTGGGATAGCCGAGTTGAGTTATTGGCATGAATGTGTCAAAGATCCTGATGATCGAGTTTGGGGCCAAACAGAGTTACATTATTCATTTCTGATCTAAATATAAACGTAAATCTTTGGAACCTTTGATGTTTCATAAAGTTTAAATAAATAAATAGGCGACTTATATTTTAAAACTCCCGTTATCCTCTTCTTAGTCACTAGATACGATAGGTAATTATTTAAAAAATTTGATTTGAAAAAATATCTAAAGAAAATTATGACGGTAGTAGGTCCAAATAACGGCTCGGCTGTTACTGCTTTTTGCGTCTGCATTTTTTTGCGACTGCTTTTTAGCGTCTGCATTTTGCTCGACTTTACATACTACTACACAACAGCAAAAAAAACTTACAATATCTACTTTTCTACGATTAATCCTAATGTTTACTAGCTTGAACAGCATCCTAGCTGCTTCCAAAGCAAGAGAAGCAAGGACGCTGTTATATAGGTACCCCAGGCTCGCACATATCGTCGGACAAAGCGCCGTGTTCCACGCGCGCCTCTAAGAGATGTCAGCACAACTGACGGGGCCCGCTAGGGTTGCGGGAAAGTCTGAAAGAGTTACCGTGGCAATACACAGGCAACTGAAGAAACATGGATAAGTTTTAGTCAGTAAGAGTCTGACACGCCCGCTCCACCCAGAACGGGCGAAGTTATTTGATAATTTCCCACACAAAAAAAAGGCTCGCACATAAATGATTTCCTAGGATAACCAAGTTGTTGCTACTGACTCCCCCCTGTGGTCGGTGTGGTAAAACCGGTGTTGAAGGAAATCAAAAAAACATGACCGCTATTTCCTTATTCCTGTCTTTTACCTTAAATCCCATAAACCTTCGTCATAGTATTTAAAGTAAAAATACGAATAAATTCTGATTTCTTTATCAGAACTCGTAAAAGGAGAATGCTATTCGTTTCTGACCGAGGCAATCATCATCAAATATACTTTATAAGGTAGTTTACTGATAAAAATCCATTTGAATCTCATATTTGTTTCCATTATGAAAGGAAATAGTAAAATAGTGTGTCGGACCACGGATAAGAGAGACGAAACTAAATTAGTTATTAAAATAGCTTAGCGCGGATGTAGCATTAATGAACAAAATGATAATTCACTCAGGAATTTATATTTAGGTAGGTACTTACTGTCTCGGCAATCGTTTTAAAGTTAAATGCCGTGAATTGCTGATGTTGGTAGGTATGATTTAGACTAGAATGAAGAAAGACCTTGCGTCAATCATTTACGAGTCAAATGACTTTAATGTTACGTTCTTAATCAGGATTTGTTAGAGTTTATTTCCACCAAACGGCTCGCATCGCATCGGATCTGAAAGGATACGAACTGATGCGGCGACAGCCGATCGCCTCCGGCAGGATGTCGACGCATACGATTGGTTCCATACCATCGCTTACCAACGTTCCGTTTTTGCGCCTAGTAAAATAGTTTCATTCCTACCGTGTTGCACCCGAAAGGCTACGATGACAGGCGAACGGAGCCGATCGCGCTGCGAAGCATACTTTCGGCTACGATCCCGTGTCGTAGTAGACGCCCGCGGTCAAGCTGCTATGCGCGGGTTGGTAATACAGACTTGAAATACTGTGTACACGATTTAATATCGTTTAAAAATTGTAAAATCGTTGAGTTGAACCAACGGCTGTCATTTCGCATCAAATCAAAAACTCGCTAGTCATTGGACACGTAAAAATTCATGATTGTTTCAAAGTTTGTTTGATGAGTAGGTACCAAAATTATAATAGTATGCACTAGCTCAGAACGATTTTAGATTATCTTACACTGAGAAGAATTTACACTAAAATATTTAATTTTTAGTGGAAACGGTTTAATTAACACGTAATTTAAATTCACAGAATTTTCATGAACCGCTGAATGTCAAATGGACAGACATTTCCGTATATCAAGTCAGAGGAGCATCCTTACAAAATTCATCATTCATATCTAAATATATGAAAAACTTTTCTGTGGACTATTTTGCGCCATTTTGTATAACCCGGCGTGGGTTAGCGTTGCCGTCGCTATCACTTCGTTATCTAAGGTCGAATGTTCTATGTTCGAATAGTCGTTATATACCTACTTTAGGTACGTACGTCATACCGTTTAATTTTTAAGTACAAGGTGGAAAAAAATCGTGGACATTTTCAGTACAACGTTTAAGATCGATCTTAAGCAATGTTGTCTTTTATCAGATAAATTATTTTGACATTTGGGTTTTCAAAAACGATTATTTCCAAAGGCAAGCATAATTTAATAACTTTATAAAAGTCAGCTTTTTATAAACTTTTAGATGCTTTAAAGATTTACTACCATACTTATTTCGATACACTTAATGTTTTCATACTTTCATCATCCGTATTATACGGTTTTTCTTTAATAGTGCCGAATGTTTTACTATTGAGAAACAATATTTAATTGTTCTGTCATCTTTTAACACACATAATAAAACAGTGTTTTAATAAAAAGGTTTCAGGAAACCTATTTTTTATGTGTGTTAATTACAAGTAACCAAATAAAATTATAAAGGTTTTTGTTTCATTGCTTGTCATTTCTGAAAGTCTAATATAGAAGGGTTTGGAAGCATATTTTACCTATACAGCATCCAAAACCATCCCTTCAAAAATAGCTAGCTATAAACATTTTTTTCTTTCAATCAGGTTTACCGAAATAATTTTAACGAGTTTTCCTCAAAATTTTACATTAACAATTGTTGTTTCGTTACAACTATTTACGCAAGTACGTACTACAACCATAAAAACGAATTCCGACCGCTAAATTTATTCATACGTATCAAATAAAATATAGTTAATTAAATCACAAGTAACATCAAATAACTCGGCTAAATAGAATTATAATAGTAAACTGTCTAGCGCAAAAGCAAGGTTAAAACTGTATAATTATAATATGATTACATTGACTATGAACTTTTATTGTATACAGGATGGTGAAACCTAATACAATGACAATTGTGAATAAAATGACTAAAGGATCATTGAATCGAATTTGGAAAAAACCTAAACTGCATACCTACTAGTTTGATGAGCAAACCCATGTTTTATTTACGAAAGAAAAGTTGCAGCAGTCAATATTACAAGTCCTCCAAATGTTTTTTTTTAATGACAAATCATTGGAAAAGGCAATTCAAAAATGTTATGACTCCAATTATTGTATACCTCGTGGGTCCTTTTACCACTTTCCTGAACCTATTTCTTACTGTTTCGGCTATGACTCTAATAATCTCTATAACTTACCATAACTAGAGTTTGCACACTGTGTAACATTTATCTAATTCTATCGTTCATTCCAAGTATGAGAATTCTAATTAAAAAGTTGTACGACATGACCTTACCCGCGAAGGTAAAAACAATTTGCTTTTTTTAAGATGAAAAACACGTTTTAAGCAGTATTTAGGAACAGCGTCAGTTTGCAAGTATTATCGTTTTCAGACATTGTAAATTTATATTCTTTTGTATGTGAATTTGCATAATCCACGTCAAAACACGCCACGAACGTTTGTACAGCTGAATCTAACAAACCAGCAAACAGATAACCGATCATCGCATTCAATATAACAATAATAATTTTTGAACAAAATAATATTTTTGACTAATCACTTTTAAAAACCAGTTCAAGTTGGTCGATCACAAACTCACTAATTTTATTTTTCACTTCACTAATAACTTCACTTTCTATCACTACGGTAGGTAACACCACAATTTTCCGAACACTGAATTCGTTTTTCAAATTGGAGCGCGCGAAATACGTTAGCGATTTTCCCGCGCAAACAAGATGGCGACGTGTACGCCCCCCACAGCGGTGCAGAGCAGACTGGCTAAGTAAAGGTGACGCTTCATATGATCAGATCACGTCTTTGGGTTATATATTTTTGCTACGAATGTAACCTTAACGATACCGGTTTCAAAGCCCGTTAATATAATAACTGCCAAAAATAACACAGAATACGAGTTGTTTCCATAATTTTGTGGAACAAGTATTACTTCGCTGCGCTTGTGAATATGACGTGGTTTAGAGTACCGCAATTTTTTTAAATTTGACTTTTCCTGTTCAAGTTCTCATCAAACTGCTTAATGAATGAATTTGTAGTATATTTGGCAAATCACACTATGAAATTAATTAGCCAAATAAAAATATTTACTGTATAATGTATCGTATTTTTTTAAAATTGAATTTAATCGTTTTATGGCCAAAATTATTTGACGCATATAGGAGGGATTGGTGACAATACAGGCTGATTGTTATTATTAATTATGATAGGCAGGCAGGCAGACGCTCCATCTAATGTCCATGTACAATACACCAGTATTGTAGCCGGATGCAGCAGAATACCAATTCAGCTGCATCCGGTTAGACTGGAAACCGATTCCAACAATGTCGAAAAAAGGTTAGGCAGAATATGAAGTTGCCTTAATTATGACAATAGTCATAATCAGGTTTCCAAGACTGGTTAGGTAGTTCGGGCATCATTTCCACTGTTTTATAATTTTTATTTTTTAAATCTTGGTAATTCCTAGACTAGTGTTTGATCAAACCTCAGTCTAATCAATGAAAATTATTTAAAAAAAAGTAGGTAGGTAGTTAGTACTGAAAAGCTGACACTGATTAGCACTTACACTAACTAGCACTTTTTTTATTTTTTTTTATCCTCAACGGGGATGCTCTTGCACCACACTAGCTCCTTAAAACCACCACCACCTTTAAAGATCGTACAGTAAAGTTTCTGTACTAACAATGAATAATTTTAAAATAATGACAAAATATGCAACTTCAGTTGCTGTGTTTCCATGTATGCGATTTCAGTGCACCATCTCATTATTATCAAGCATTGATCATAAGCAAAACGTTTAGTCATCCTTGTATATGATGTGGGCCTACACTACGTACCTACTCTTACTTAATGGTACGTAGATTCTTATACAATCAGTAAGACACTACTTATATATATTTTTTAAAGACATATAATTGAAATGTTCATTAAAAAGGTTACCACATAATAAAAAGTATCAAAGAAATAATAAAAATCTTTATAATGATTTCTTACTACTATAAAACACACGGAATCTTAAAAGGTTACAGTTTTTTGGGGAGAAACAGACACAGTTTGTGTCTGTTACTATTTGTCATGTCTATCAGAATAAGACCTTATTTCCATGGCTAGTGAAGCGAGTAATAGACTTTTAGAGAGAAGAGCAGGATGTATTCGTATCTTTTAGTTACCAATTGTAGTCTGTGTTATCCGTTGTATAATATATTATAATATAATCATCCCGCATTATCCCACAGCAGGGCTTCCCTTTCCTTTTTCCACTCAACTCGATCCTGAACCAATATGTGTAATGTTGTAATCACACAAATGAAAATTTTGCGGTATAGGCCGTCGTCAGACAAAAAAAAACCTTACAATTTAGGAAAACCATCTCGTTATTGTTTTACCAAACTGAATTAAATTACAAGGTTGAGCTGAAAATTGAAAGCTTTGTTTTAATAACACTAAGCCGCGAATAATAATTTTTTTTTATCGTGCAAATCAAATCAGAATCAGACCAATTTCATGTTTAGTCGAAGTGTACGGAACTCTGTCACGAAAGTTACATTTCACACAAAAGGTCAATTTAAACGTGACCAATATAAAAAACAGGTATCTCCTGTATCTTTGACATTGCAAAATAATTTTGTCTGAGATCGGAATTTTAAGGGTTTCGCAGTTATTTTTGGATATTATTGAATGTAAGTTATGTAAACAGGAGTAAAGGCTCATTGTGTAAAGCTTTCTATAGAATACGATTTACATCGAATCTTTCGTAATTTTGTGAAAAGTATTTTTTTTACGTGTCGATGTTGTAATTAATGACCACTAAGTAATTTTGATAAAAATACATCAATTTTTGAAACTCCTGTGATAACTCGTTTCTAAATTCCAAAATGCTACTTTATACAAACCAAGGACGATTAAAACAAAGTCAGTTTTGTTTTGAAACGACTAATTTTACCATGTTGGTGGGGGTGGGGATGCCTAAATCCTAAATGATGTATAATACATAGGTACACTTTATTTTGTTTATGCCTCAGAAAGTTCGTTAAACCCTTGGTCCCGTCTGTCATTTGCATATCTTTGACGCCATTACGGGTAGTCAGAAGCCCCAAAGTCTGACAAACAGTCTTACCAAGGGGTATCCTTACCCAGTAACTGGGTTGTGGAGGTCAGATAGGCAGTCGCTCCTTGTAAAATTTTGGTATTCAGCTACATCCGGATAGACTGGAAGCGGACCCCAACATAGTTGGGAAAAGGCTGAAGCAGATGATTACTTTTTTTTAAATATTATATTGATATGTATTTCAAAGTGTCGCTAAACAATTTTTAATTGGTGGATCACGGAAGGTATACGTTAAATCACATAGTATTTACCTTTTATTATCATGAAATAGGATTTGTAATAATTTTTAGAGCATTGCCTAAGGTTTTCAATAAGGGAAACGGAAGAATAAAGAGAACCCAATTTTAAGACAAGCAACATTTACCAGTGCCAAACTATCGTTGGTCGATGGATCATTGAATTCACGGACTGTGTACTGACTCAACTGACTGTCTGTTTGAATCACACTACTACCCTACGACTACCTTTTACTATTGTGGAATAGGATTTGCAAAATATCCTCCTCTATTAAATAACAGTTAAATAATACCATGAACTCAATTAGGACTATCCAAGATCTAGTAGAATACAAACAAATCAGCAGTTCAGAAATTGACCATGAAGTGGTCTTGGTCTGTTTTTGGTGCAAAGTGCTTGTTGCTGCTCCTGTGTGCTGTCTCTTAGAACGTATATCCGTTTCCGACAAGTGTTTGCACATCAGTCTGAATGTTTGTTCCTGTAATGGCTCCGCACACACGTCATTCTAGTGAAATGTATGTGGGCTCGGAACTAGCCAAAATTGACTAAACCTAGGACAAGAAATCAATGACGAATGTTTTTGGTTATGAGAACAAAAACAACAGCAAAAAAGTCATTGTATAAAAATCTAAACTTGAATGAAACACCACAAAAGATCAAATCACGTATTTCCCCATATGTTCCAACTTTCCGAGAAATTCGCTTATTTAAAAGTTTTCTTTTATTATTCCATAAATTAGAATCACCGTTTGCGAGCACAGAAGGAAAACGGCACGCACACGTGCATAATAAAATATAACGAGAATGTCCTGAAAATTGTAAGGAAGATGGTAATGGGAACATGTGTCGAGTTAAGGTGCGTACTATGTAAGTACATACATTTACACAAACACGGTAGCTAACACATTTTTCTTCATTTTTATTTTCATCAAGTTTGACTTAAATAAACATTTAAGTAGAACTTATTTGAATCGTTTAAATCGCGTGGAACCAAAATAGCTCTTTGTCTCTGAAATCTGATGATAGATATCGATTCTTTTTCTTTAATAGTTAGTTTATTTATAATTTCATCAGTTGTTATATTTACCTTCGAGGCGAATTCGGGCAACCCGGTTTATTGGCGCACCATACCTACTCCAGCCCCTTTGACGGATCGAAGGTAGGTAGGTATTCCTCGAAGGGACATGAAATTCGTTGATCATAGTTTCCGTATACCAGCCAACCAATAACCAATTTGGTTTGCCTTTTCATTAGGCGCCTGAGGGCGAAATTCTGTTCCAAAACGGGGCAAGGAAACGCTAGCGGCAAGTTCTGGGTCTTTTTATTGGAATTTAAATTGGAAACAACTTATAGGGAAGACATTTGCCTGAATTTGTTTATAATGATGGAATAAAATTAACTATTTTTATATAGATAGATTCCGACATATAGGTGCAGGATGGATTTTTGAGATGGAGCATGGAAATTAACCGTTGTCGCTACAAGAAAACGGTCTTAGGATAATAGGTAATACTTTTTGAAGAAATTGATCTGCATTCACAGATTTTGAAAAAAAAAGTACAGTCAGCAATAAAATGGGCAGTTTTCACAAAAAGTTTTTTTGATGCCTATCGATCATGTTTCTTATATGGATTAAAAGATTCTATTAGACCAACTGAGGTTTGGGTACTAAAAAAGTTGGAAACCGAAAAAAAACTTTTCCCATACATTTCCGTCTTTTTTCCCATATGAGGTAAACTTATTAAATTACATTTAATTGCAGTACGACATGATGAGAGATACGTCCTTACTCTTCGAGTGTTCAAGCTCGACTGCCATGTTCCCAAGTGAGATTAAACACGTATATTTGACAGCTAGTTGCTGTCAACCGTCAAGTCAGTTTGACAATTATTATTACTATCATTAAATGTCATTTCAATTTTCATGTTTAATAGAATAGAATAATTTAATTCAGATAATTTAAATCCATATCTTGTTAGAATATATTAGCAACAATATTAGCTTACAATTATGTTAAACAAAATAAAAATAAATTAATATTCAAACTGCAATTATACATTATTAGAAAAAATAAGTTATATAAAATAAGTATATATATATTATAAATAGAACATTGCTTTACATAAAACAAAATAATTACAATAGTTAACAAAAATTGAGGTTATATTTTGAAGAAACAAGTTTTCTGTTTATAATGAAATGGATTTATTTCAGGTTTCTCGTACTACCAACACGTGTACCCTTAAATGGAGTTACAAGTTTTAATGTAGTTGTTCTAATAATATACATTGTTTGAGTTAGTAATTAAATGTATGTTTTGCGTTGCGTAAGGTATAGAATCATTTTTTTTTCTAACTAACCAGACAGCTGTGGGGAGTTTGTTGCGCCTCTTCTTCCCAGCAAGGAAGCGGTAAAGGGTGGGCGTTTTGGGGGACTGTCTTATGTAATTTTGATGTTCGAAAAGTGCTGATTCTTAACCTACTTTGAATAAATGACTTTTGATTTTGATTTTTGAATGTATAAGTTTTTATTAAGATCTTTTTTTTATTATTGGACGTACCTACTGTATTGACCTTTTTATAAGACTTCACTAAATCAACCCTCTACAAATTACCCGCTTTTCAAAGCCAGGAACATAAGCACCAAAAGATTTATGTACCTCTCCTTGTCCTATTATTCATCTTATTTAACTGGGTCCTCCATACCAATTCTTAAGTAACCCTGATTTTACCTTTAATAAAAAGGAAACCCTCGTTGTGCCAAAAAGGATTTGAAAAAAAATAAAATGGCTTCCTAAAGCAGCTATTTTTGGAATTTTACTAGGCTAAGTGTGTTGACCAATTACTTAACCTATTTTGAAAGGAGACAAGAATTTAGAAAATTATTCTGTTGCGTAACTATCGTAATGATAACCAACTAATTTATGAAACTGTCGTAAATGGAATTAAACACTTAAATTATATTATAAATTAGCTTCTGCCAGCGGTTTGGCCCACGTGATATATTTTCATATTATAGCCTATGTTAATACTCAACAATAATATAGCAATCCAATGGTGAAAGATTTTTTTTATCGGTTCAGTAGTTTTTCAGTTTATTTATTACAAATATTTTCTCTTTATAAAGCGTGAAAGTGTGACAACCCGTGTTACCAAGGGGTATCGTATTACCCAGTTACTGGGTTGTGGTCTCTCCATGGTCAGCTGCATCCGGTTAGACTGGAAGCCGACCCTAACATAGTTGGGAAAAGGCTAGGCAGATTGATTGAATATTATTATTATTAGTGTAAAAAATCAATTTCGTTCGTACAAAAATCAAAAGATATTCAAACAGCTATTTGTATTTCAAAGCAATTATAAGTTCTGAAAACATAATCATAAACTTCAAAAGAACATTTCGTAACGATTCTAAAAGGAGTAGGTATGACATATAAAATATTATGTCGTTAAGGACGCCATCGCAAAGTATACGATGTGAAGAAAGGGATATATAAAAGAAATATATTTGACTTGATAGTCAGTAGCTTATGGTTTCACGAAAGTTCGAATATATCTGGCAATTTGGGAGTTTTTCCCATGTTAGAAATAATGTAGAGTATACAGGTTGGAATTTTGAGATGGGGCAGCAAGGGCAGCTACCTTAACCGTTGTAGCTACAGGAAAATGGTCTTAGGAGACTGTCTTTTGAGAAATTTTGATCTGCATTCACAGATTTGAAAAAAATGTACAGTCAGCAAGAAAATGGGCTGTTTTCACAAAAAAAAAATTTTTGATCCCAATCGATCCTGTTTCTTATAAGGATCAAAAACTTCTACTGAACAAACTGAGCTTTGAGTACTAGAAAAGTAAGAAATCGCAAAAAACTTTTCCCATACATTTCGTAGGCAACGAAACTCCAACTTACATTTTATACCATCGAAAAAATCCAATTTCAAATCATACGCAAGCCGCGTAACTAAGTCTGCCATTTGCTTCTAATCCGTTCACCTATTATACCTACCCATTTTTTTTCGAGACGGTAAAAAAAGTCATCCACTATATATACGAAGTCTAGGTACTTCGTATATATAGTGGATGACTTTTTTTACCGTCTTTATTATTTCTTCTATTAGTCTTTATTGTTACCTACAAATATTGCCATTCCTGCGGTTGTCTAGAATAAGTGCCTAGAGCGATAAGACCCAAGTATCTTCTAGTTCTTAATGAAATAAAACATTGTATTCATAATTTAATTTAATATTTTGACTTTCTTATCAGAGTCATGTTTAAATAATATTATTTTAAGCCTGTTTTACTTTTCTATATTCATTTGAAAACTTGAAAAATAGATTTTATTATCATACTAGCCGCTGCCCGCGGCTTCGCCCGCGTGAGTGTCGGAAATTACCCCATACATCCCCATGGGTTTTAAGTATAAATATTGAGTTTCGAGTTAATCGGACAGCGCGTTAAAATTCTTCCATACAAACACTGACACCCCCCAATCCCCCTTTAGGGCGTAATTTAGAAAAACAAAAAACTACAAACTTTATAATTTATTTAGATAACTATTCGTGCGAAGTTTCATGTTTATTACCTCAAGGAATAAGATTTTTCATACAAACTTTCATCCCTTATTTTACCCCCTTAGGGGTTGAATTTCGAAAAATCCTGATACACGTTATTCTTAATTTTTGGGTTTAAGTATAAATATTGAGTTTCGAGTTAATCGGACAGCGCGTTAAAATTCTTCCATACAAACTTTGACACCCCCCAACCGTAGGATAGGATACTTTTCCGGGATAAAAAGTACCCAGTGTGGTGCCCAGGATATTAAAGAATAATTATACCAAGTTTCATCGTAATCGAACCGGTAGTTTTTGCGTGATACCTGAACAAACAGACAGACAGACAGAGAAAAAAAAATTTAATCACATGTTTGGGTTCGGTGTCGGTCTAGTAACACCCCCTACCATTTATTTTTTTGATATTTTCAATGTACAGAATTTTCACTTCTACAGATTTATTATAAGTAGGTATAGATAGATTGGATTCCTTTGAGCCTTTGAGAAGCAACAGGGTATCTGAAAAACATCCCACGCATCGATTGAAGATTAACTAAACCAGTAACATATTATATTACACTATGGAGACGTGCTATGACAATCACAAGGGGACGTGCAATCTTGTTAACAATGACCGCAGATTCCAATAACGTGATCCATGTCGCTGTATGATCGAAATTATATTAACACAGCGTGTTACTATGCTGATATCATAACACCCTGAAAATACGAGGACTGCACAACAAAAACTCGTCTTCTCATAGAAAGAATAAAAATTCATGGAATGCTGAATTTAGTTTGTGTTTTTTTATTTTTTTTTAAGTTAAGACTTCGCATAATAATGTTTTCTCTTCTTGTTCTCACACAATATTTTTTTTTTTAAGTTAAGACTTCGGATAATTATGTTTTCTCTTCTTGTTCTCACACACTATTTATTGTCTACATTTCTTTCTCATTTCTCCTTTCGCAGGTCGGCTGGAAGAAATTTCTTAAGAAATAAGCAGTACGTACATTTGTACTCATATTTTAATTATGTCGTATCTATTATATATTTTACTGTATGTACATAAATAATAAAATAAATAAAATAAATGCTTGTTAAGATTAATTTCAAGTCTTCAAGATGAATTTCAAGTATGGAAAATCGCATTCTGTAAAATAGAAATCAACTGTTCCATTTTCTCCATGAGTTTCGCTTCATACAGACGCTCCCTATAATATAAACAGTGCCAAGACTGCACTTCTCTTCAAGATTTAAGTCTAGTGGACACACTGTTTATGGTTGTCCTTTGTCTCTAATTTTTTATAACTCAATGTCATGCTTACCTGTTATTTGCATGGTTACTGTAATGCCAATTTTAGATACCATTTCATTTGAATTGTTAGCGACTGTGCTGTTGGTGAGCGTATTATAAATAAATAAATAAATAATATAATTTGGATGAAAATGTATCATCCTAATCGTAACTAATATTAAAAATGCGAAAGTGAGTTTGTTTGCTTGTTACGCTTAATTACGTTAAAACGGCTGAACGGATTTGGATGTTTGGCATGGGTAGACCATGATCTGGGTTTAAACAAAGAATACTTTTTCATCTTAGATCGCAGACGGAGTCGCGGCCAACGCCTAGTTAGAAAATAATTCTTGCGTAATTCTGTACCAATGACACCCACATCGCAACCCTTTTAGAAATAACGAGAGCACGGAACAACACTCATGGCATTCGAAGGACTATTTGGTACATTTTAGGTTATTGTCGGAAACCGTACTCGTATACGCAAAGATTCTACATATTGTGCCTAAGGACCTCTACCTTTGTGGTTCTAAAACGACCGTACTTAACCTTTGGGCCGTACCACAAGTACAAGACATTGTTACCGACCAAGACGTATTGAAACCATTTGTTTTTGACAAGTATTATCATCAACAGTAGTAATATTCAGTAAATATTTGAAACGACATTCCATATAGTTAAATTAATCCGAGTTCTTTGTGAATGTGAGAGAGACTCTTAAACAAAAGTTAACAAAGTTAAGTAACTGAACAACTTTTTCCAATTTCGCGAATTTGCTTCAAAAATAAAGTTATTCAGAGAAATCTGTTGTATGCATTTTATTACAAACATACAATACGATTGATGTTACAATGAGTGAGAGCAAATAAATTGCGAAATTAATTCGAAGGTACTTGTTTTATTATTGCGTGTTTTGTTTTATCCAGCTAGTTGTTAGGTTAATTTTCATAGTAGTAGTACTTGTACGACGATCTATGTTTAAATTGTTGTATGTCACTAAAATCTTGGGGAACTTCGGCTTCTAAGGTACAGGCTTCTTGCCTAGTTTAGGAGGCAGATGTTTCGAACTTTAAACTGTGTCAATGTTGTACAACCTATTTATAAGACTCTTCCTTGTACTATTTGGTTTTTGTGTACAAATAAACTATTATTTATTTATCCTTCTAGCTTACTTAGAGGGGGGATTCGACCAAACACGAATAAATTTTATCCGCGGAATAAGATTTACTTTGACAGTTTTCGTATGGAGGAACTGTCAAAAATTCAAAATTTACTTGGAAGAGAAGGCTTATTCCGCGGATAAAATTTATGCTCGTTTGGTCGAATCCAGCCTTAGTAAGTACAATTTTGCTTGTAGATGCTTTATATTCTCCATCTCTACTCAAAGCATTTATTTCAATTAAACCATTTACAGGCACTTTTGAGTGCTAGTTGCCCATTTCAAAGCGTTGCAGGTACCTATGGAGAAGAACAGGCAAGAAACTCCACGCACTATATCTACCTACTAATTTTATTTTATTACATGTGATATGCCGCCGATATTGGCGATAAGTCTGCGAGGCTCAAATGGGACTGGGCGGGTCACACCTGTAGGATGAATGAAAGCAGATGGGCCAGGATCGTCACACAGTGGGTACCTGATGACGGGCGTCGACGTCAGGGCAGGCCTAAAAAACGCTAGCGTGACGATTTAGACTCGTTCCTAACCGATTGGCGAGAAGGCACAACACAAGGAAGACTGGAAAAATATGGGGGAGATCTATGCCCAGCAGTGGGACAATATAGGTTAACGAAAAAAAAAAACATGTGACATGAAATTTACTTAATTTTAAATGGTACATGTCTGCAGCAGTGAATAGGTTGAATAAATGTTAATTTCTAACCTTGGTCGGATTAGTGTCATCGTGGGAACCTTTTACTGTAAGTTTACATGCCATAAGGCGCAGTAGTACTTGACAAGTAATCGCCACTGTAAACCTTTGCAAATAGTGTGTCGTTAGTAAACTTTGTAGTCACGAGTTTGTTAAAATTTTCGCTGAAACTAAAAATGCTATTGCTTTTAAGTACGCTTTCAAATTTATTGTATACTTAGTTCGTCTAAGACGTTGCTTGTGATATGTGGTAATGGTTTTGCAAACATTTCGTAAGTAGTTTTGGATTCGAATAAAAACAAGTTTTGTGACATACAGTATGTATATAGCAAACACAAGTTTTATGCCAGCCCAAAAAAAATATTTAGGTATTATAGGTTTAAATATTACACTATTTCTCATTTCAATATCAAATTAAACTTAAACTTATTACTAAATTCTTTCTACTGAAAAACCATTTTCTTATATGAACTTCCCTTAACCTTTACTGTTCCATAGACAATTTGATTTTCGTCTAGATAGTGAGTTAATGTCTTTACGTCAGCCTAGACAAGATTTAGCAATAAAGGTAGAACCCCGAGCTTTCTCTTCAGTAATTGGATTTTTTCCAAGTGACCTTTCAGTGTTAGCACTTTGCGCTTTTAACAAGAACCATTGTTTGATCAGAGCCTGCTGCATCGATGTTTTATTTTTAATTGCTTTTTTCTTAATGTTCACAACGTTAGGGGTTCCTATATAAATCTATTATACTCTCTAATATTAACAAAAGACCCTTTGGTAATTTACTTTTATCATGGAAACAACTCCAAACACGCGAAATAAAAAACTGCTTCTGGATTGAATATTTTATTTATAAATCGATTTTATTTTAGGTTTATTTTTTATAAGTAGGAATATATTTTAAATTACTTTGGGTGCTTTCACACCAGAGTTATCACCATTCTGCTGTAACTCTAACTTTAAAAAAAAAACTTTTATTTTTTAAATAGATTATTGGGAGAAATAATTTATTGAAAACATAGGTACGTCATTTTCGCATAAAAACATGGCCAACCATTCAGTTCTACAGTTTTCGTTTTCCAAGTGTCGCTAACGTGCAAGATAAGAGAAATTACGTCAGAAATCATTATACCTAGCGTTTATTATGCACATTTTAATTATGCAGCTGAATTTCAGCATGCTGTTACTATTTGGTTTTCATACTGGAAAAACGGTTTTATGTTATAAGGTCTGGTTTTGGCAAGTGACTAAAATATTTTAATATTAAGGGTCCCCAAAATATTCAATTCCAATTGATCAATAGCAATTGTAGTATTAGTGTTAGCATTGTCAATCGCTTCAATTGCATTTGGCAGATGTTCAATTTGCAAATCAATGTGTATCAATCACATAAAAAATTACTTTTGCAATTGATCGTTTCGTGGGATCCTTTATTCCTTTCGTGAGACGTCATCACGCGGCGAGTTCAAATTTATGATTCGAAAACATGTGAACATCAGTACCTTGCTCAATGCAGTAAAACAAATGAGAACCGAAACAAGGCAATGTGCGCTTTTATCATTTTTTCTAACGTCACGATAATATTATCGTGGACCTCTCGTCCACGTCCATAAAATGTATGGAAATACGTGCACGTTATAACGTTATCGTGGACTGTTTAAAGGCGTCTTCATTATATTTCCATACATTTTACTTCCCTGTGTTATCGTGATGCCGAGACATGAACGTAATATCGTCATCGACGTCCACAGTAATATCGTCAGGTTATAATTTATAAAGTTTATTTATTTATTAACCGACTTCGCAAAAAGGAGGAAGTTATTTTCTCGCACAATCGCTTTGTACTATCAGTTACTTAACAGTTTCAATTATAAAAGCTGATTGGCATGGTATTTACCCTGTTTAATAGCAGCATAATATTTCCTGGATATTGTGAACTAAAATAGCGTCACGGGTGACTATATTTACTTAGTATAGCCGGTACCTACATCTGGCACATCCCTGCTGTCTGACTAACATTTTTATCACGGCTTTTTAGCTATTCCTGTGAGTTTTACAGTATAATCGGTCCACTTTGTGGGAGGTTTTCCAACGCTACGTCTTTCGGTACGCGGTCGCCACTCCAGAACCTTTTGGTCCCATCGGCCATCTGTTCTACGAGCTGCCACCAAGAAACGGACCGGTCGATGTGGCGGCGCTTGGGGGGAGGGCAATGTCCAGCAGTGAACGTCGTTCGGCTGAAATGATGACGAGCGAGGCTGCCATAATTTGAGCCGATGTTAAAGAAGAAAGTACCGTGACCTACAGACTATGCGCGAGCGACTTTCCACCTTCAACTTACACCTTGGTTGACAACAGTAGATTGTACTGAACATTTATTTAACGCCTTTTATTTATACAGCAGGATTGTTCAAGTGTACTTTCACCACAATATTAATATGAGTTTCAATGCAACGTTAACTACAGTACCTAATCAATCAATAGTACAAGTATCTCATCAATTTCACCCGTAGCATGACCACTATGGTAACGGGTTGTGTCGACGGGAGAATAGACAAAATGATAGATTGTGATTGTTTATCTGCCATTTAGTCTTATTCTCCCGTCGACAAATCCCTTCTCTGCGGTGGTCATGGTCATGGTGTGACCGTTTAGGTCCTCTAAAATACACAATGGATGTTGGTGTAATTTTTACCATCATATATTGCATTTATTCGGGAAGATTTGTTTGATAAAATACTTCAATATTGAACTTAGTTACAGCGCAAAAATCTCGTTGTTTTGACCTGTCACTATTGCACCCATGCGAAGCATGGATGGGTTGCTATTGCTAGTGTTATAATGAGTACATTGATTTTGTAAAAGTCTAAATCTTAGGTAGGTACACTCTTGTCTCGATTCCTAGACCCTTTTCTAATATATCTTACTAGGCATGTGTAATTTTTGAGGCCTATTCCAAATGTCAAGCGACATAGTTTTTATGTTCAACTGTACCTTCTAAGATATTTTTTTTCTTAAGATTAGAATTGATTGCAGTTGCTTTTTTGAGATAAATGTTGTTTCTTGTTGCATTTTATGTATTTTTTTCCTTTGTTTTGTTATTTTTTACGTAAGTTTCAACCTTTTTTTTTGTCCATTGTATTCTTTTAAATATGTCATTAGACATCTCTGCTACGTTGCTCTATTGTTTCAAGCAATTTTAATAACCCCGTTCTGTCAAAAGCTATACCTTAAAACTACATTGTCTGTTGAAAATTGCTGTGGAAAATAAAAGGTCATATGAAAAAGCAAGCCTCTATTTCACCCATACTCAAACTGGGGCCCATGGGCCGCATGCGGCCCGATCAATATATGAATGTTAAAAAATGTGCCCAAATTCTGCTTATGTTATTTGCATCGACATATTATCTTGAATCATACTATTCGAAAATGAAATATGCAAAGAACGTATAAAGAAACCGGCTTCCAGATTCATCTCGATGACTTGTTATGAGTAGCGCACAGCAATTACAAGCCAGATCAAGATGAAATTGTCAAACAAAAAAAAAACAATATTATCGTTCTCACTAGAATTTAAATTTAAACAATTTAACGTAATAGGTTTTTTCATTAACACCTAAATGACATTTGTGATTTATGTAGCGGCCCGCGGAACACAGCTAAAATCTGAAAGCGGCCTAAGAAAAGAAAGTTTGAGTACGGCTGTTCTATTTCTATACATATATAGGTACCTACATGAAGTTGTTGTAACAGTGAATGGTTCAGTTTTACAGCGGCTCGTATCCGGGGCATTTCACGCACGCCCAGCGGTTTACGACAGCTCGTCCCCGTTCATATTTCCCTGGTATTGTATTCTAGCCTTTTTGCTTTTTATTACATCGTTGCCATCAAAGATGACTGTATTAAGTCATAAATTCTTTTCATTCCTTTCGTTCTTTGAGTTTATTTTTGGTGTGGAATGTTTTTGCAGTTATAAATAATGGTTGAAAGTAGCTTCAAGGGAGAATATTATTATAAACGACAAAGAAAGATTCAGTTGCAAAAAAAAAAACTCGTAAAAGTCTTTTTAAATTGGTCAGGTCGAAAATTCTCAAAAATTTTGAAAAAAAAATCATAACTCGAAAACTATCAAAAGTCGCGGAACATACATGGGGGTGATTCGGATACCCCACGATACGAGGGAACTAAATTTTATTTTTGGACGTCAATGTTCCGGCCACCCAGTATATATTCCTATGGCGTCATCAACCTATAGGTACTGTAATATATAATTATTGCATATCGATATATATTATCGTATAGCAACACGCTAGGCCGACCATTAATGAAAGGAAGGCAAAATATATATACTATAGCTACCCTTACGCGATGGGCTTAATTGCGTAACACACTTCAATGACAGTGGCTGACAACTTAACAACGTTTATTGAGTTGGTTTTCATGAACAGGGATATTAAAACATACGGTGCATTGAATAGGTATTGTTGAATTTTCACCATGAATCCGTAATAAATTGTCATTAAGAGTGTTTCGCAATTGGGGTGCTGGTATAGTCAAAACATAGACTTAAGGGCCACATCTCACTAGGACACAAAGGGGGCGAGTGGCACAGCCGTGGTCGCACTGGGCAAAAAATATATGGTTGCGCAGCAGATTGGAAGCCTGATGAGGCCACCGTAAACTTGTATATATTTTGCTGGCAACCCGACCATGGTTGCGCCACCATGGTGTCCGAGTAAGATGTAAGTATAAAGATAAGGTAAGTGCGTAACCAATTAGCCACTCTCAGTAATATAACAGCTAACAGAGTTCCATTAGACGTGAGTCACATTTACGCCCCCACTTAAGGAATAATGAGCCTTCGTCTTACTATTAATTAAGGGTGGCCAGGATCTTATCTCACTAACTAGACATGTGACACTTATGTATATTAATATATATTATTCGGAATGCCTCTTCATTCTGGTTAGAACTAAATAAATACTTATACAGGCTGAAATTTAATTAATTGGCAATGTTTTAACCACGCATGATACTTCTTCATTTAGGCTATTTTAGGCCAATTTTGGAGAAAAAAAAATAAAAAAATAAAACTTAAATTTTGTCTTGTTTATAAAAAGAATTATATAATTAAAGATATTTAGGTTTAATGACATTTTTTATATTGTTATCTATATTTATCTATGAACTAGCTGACCTGACAGACGTTTTCCTGCCTAAATTTCAATAATTAATACAAAAAAGGACTTTCAGTTTTAAGCGAATTTGAAAATTTTCCGCAAACTTTTCCAATTTTTCTTTCAGTAAGGACCTAACCCAAACCGGTCCAGCCGTTCTCAAGTTATACGCTTACCAACGCTCATTTTTATTATTTTATAGAAAGTTTAAAACAAGTCACTTTTCGTATCTGCCTGTAGGGCCGCTTGATTTTGATCCGGTTTCACCATCATTCAGAGGAATTATACCGGAAGGTTTAGGTTTATAATATTTAGGTTTAAATTACATGTGGGATTAGCTCAATGTTATTTGAATAAAACTGCTGATTACTACTTGAATTTTTGGATTTTTATTTTCCATCTTTAAATCTAACGTCTTACGCTTTCTATCTGTCTACTTACATTTTAAACATTCATTAACTATATCTTTCACTCCTTGACTATTTCATACATTCATCTCTGTCACTCTATTATGTTTCACATCTGTCATCCATCCTTACGTCAATATCCTGTCGTAGCGTTCCGTTCCAACACACAGTAATATTAAACTTACATAATTATAAAGAGATCTCAATGTTTCGTTAAGAAGCAGTGGCGAGTCGCTAGTAATAAAATAAAAACTAAAGCAATGTTTTAAAAACTGTCAACTAAATTGTGCTAGCTTATAAGAAACAATCCTGAATCTGTCAACGTCAAACTTCAAATCTTTCCATAGCCAATTTCCACGTTATGCTCAGGAAATAAGCCATCAAATCAAAAAAATGATTAATTCGCCCCTCAAAACGAGTCGGCACCTCATATCATTAGGAAAATTGACACGACACTCGAAATTGGCGCCGTCAGAAGGGACAAAGTGGGGGCTAATAAAGCCTCTAATTAATGACAAGGGCAACGAATCCCTTTTTTACTTTCGCAATGTCCTTCAGTAATTATATTACGCTGTGATTATACGGTGGGTAGATAAAATGTTTTTTTTTGGGTTGATTTTTGTAGGTGTTGGAAGTACGCTGGTACTTCGGGTACTGATGTTGAGTTTGAGTTAATTTTGTGACATTTCGTAAAACTTGTCATTCATAGATTTTTAAGGAAAACATTCTATGGGTAAATATAATTCTAATAAATCATAATAACGCCTAAAGATACAAGATTTGAAGGAAATTGTGATAGTACTGTATTAGGTACAATTTTATTCAATAGCAAACCGAAAATGCAATGGGAGTAAAAATGTCTAAGCATAAATACTGTTAACACTGACCGAATTACAGCTATTAATATTTGATCCAATCGTGGCCAAATATTTGTTCCATGGCAAACATTCGGGTATTTCAAAGTTGTAATGAAAGACAAACCATACAAGGATAATTTATATGTGTTAAATAAACACCTATGTGTGTCGAAGGGGAGTTGAATTTTGAATACGTCCCCAAGGGTTCTTCCAATGAAAGAGGATGAATAAGCCGCAGAGCGCTTTAACTGTTTTTATTTTTGCAAGCCCATAGATAAAATATGACTAAACCTAATTGCGTACCACACTTTCTTTCTTAATCCTAAGGATTTTGAAATAAATTCCTAATACATTGCTTCATATGTTTAAACAATTCGTCCGCTCGACAACGTTAATAACGCGATGAATGTTGTCGTATTGTCGAATTTAAAGACATTGCAATTATTTGTATGTTACGCAATTACCCTGTTATATTTTATAATAAAATCACTAGGTTTTATTAAACGGTACCTACCTAAGCAGTAAGATTTCAAAATATTATCACAATCATAGTTTCTGTAAAACTTACCCGTACCCTTACAACTACGTCTCGAGTGAGATCCTCATGTCACTTGCGCTGTTGACAACAGGGTCGCCCGAAGTCTCAGCATTTTGAGCAACGACCTTTTCTTGCACAGTTGCGATGCACTGCTTATTGATCGTGTTATTGTTTGTCACAAAAGTAGTTATTTTTTCCTAAAATAAATTAGACTAAGGTTCTCTATTGTTTCGTCTCTCATTTTAGATCCCATAAAAATTGGTCTTTATTTCAACGCAGAGAATCAGCCTCGGAAAGAAAGTCGTTTCCTTTCAAAGAAAAGTTGATTCCCACCCTGCCCAAAAAATACAGCCATTGCGACCTCTGCGCTGCAACCGAAGAAACCGTGCCCATGGAAGTGTCAAAGTTTTGGCCCAAAAAAATTGAATACACGGTCGCGCCATCGACACGACGAAGAGGAACAAAAGTTTTGTAAATACTGCGAGCAACTTCTTTATTCCGTACTTGCCCTCTACTGCTGTATTCATACTTATAGATTGATTATTGAAACGTAGAGGCGGGTTTTTATAAGCAATTTTCTGCTACCGTCATTGTGAGCAGTTGGATTCGATATTCATTATGATTGTCCGCATATTTTATCAACATAGTACGAGCAAGCCTGTATTTTGAATTGGCTATAATAACAGTCGAATTTATTATGTGTACATAAAAGGCAGCCACGGTCAATGTACCTACAGGGTTTAATGAAGCATAGAACGGCCGGGCGATCTAAGGTTACTATAGAAAACTGACAATGCATGACCAACATGATGGAGCTATGGACAGACAATAGAATTTTGGGGTTTAGCCAAGTATTGTAGAGTTTTTATAAGGATTTTTAGGTGAAAATCCTTCTAGTGATATTGGAGTCAACTGGAAAGGTTGGCATCTAGTCTCCTTTTTATTCAGGATCTTTATGACATAGGCTGTTTGCATAAAGAGGTAGGTTTTTGGTCCCGATTTGTCGGTACAGGACGGTACTGATAGGTTCTGATCACCCACGGGTGCCCGATACGATAAAGTGTAGTCAGTACCAAAAAATTTCAACCTGTTTTTGTATGTGCGAGCACATATAAAAAGTATGGGGCTATTTTAAGGCTCCCGCAGACAAGCGCAACGCGTCGCGTTCCAACTGTAGTAGAACAATTTCTATGGCGTTTTCATAGAATTAATTGTTTTACTAGAGCCGCGTCGGGAAGTGGTGCGGGAAGCCTTTATCTGCACCGATCGGTACTGATCCTTTCCGACTTGTCCGTACTAAGAACCAGTGTCTTTATGCAAGCAGCCAGTCATTGTATGAAACTGATCAATCAGTTTTCCAAAAGCACATACCTCTACGCTCAAAATCCAAGTTTAGAAAACTCTGAAACATTACCTACCTCCACCTAAAAACCATTAGACGCCCATTATTAACACAAACATACAAAACGAATAAAAAAACCTCCTTTTCGATGTTGGAATAACGATCATAAAATGGATTAAGTGAAAGTATACGTTTTTAAGTGCACTCACTTTGGCACGCGCTTGGAATTATAAATTTTGCGGGCACACGCCCATAACTCATACCGAATACAGGAACTTAAGCTTTCCCGTTCCATAAAATAAATTTCCAAAAAAAAACACTCAAGCGGAAAATGTCCGAGTGTGTAATTTTACATAAGATTTGAGCAAAGTAGGCTATTTGCCATTAAGACTAGAAAAGGGAGGTGACAAAAATAGGCCTTAGCTCAATAATTCTCGTACTGCTGAAAAACGAACTAAACTAGACAAGTCTCTGCGTCCGGCGCTCAACACATTGTGTTCGGATTCGCGACAAGTCAAGGATGCCTCGTTAAGAGGTGAAACACGTGTCGATTTCTTACAGGGTTTTTATGAGTCTTTAGGAATAGGTTGCTAAATATATCTACATCTATTGTATTTTATAATGGATTTCCGCCAAGTCACGCCTGAATCAATTAACTACTAAACAAGTCCTCGTTTCAGCCGGCGATGGTAGGTACTGGCTGATGAGGACTGATGATGAAAAGACTATAGAGTGCATTTAAAAGAAAAAAGACCTATAAGTATTTACATGCCCGTAGTAGACTGATACCCAAATAAAATCGCACGTCAACCACTCGTATCTGAACGTAGCCTAAATAAACAGATATTCTTCTGTAATCCCAAAAGATAATAGAAATACATTTTTCTATTACACTCAGATAAATAAGAAGTTGTTTGACAAAGAAATGAGACCATTACCGAAACTTGAAGACAAACAATCTTGGTTCTGAAAGAAAGGCAATTTTTGGCAAACATAGTAATATTTATTGGCTATTCCATCTGGCGATTAAGTATTAAGATATTGAAAATCTGTTTGTTAGTACCTTACATTTATATTTATGTACTCTTCGTTTTAGGGTTTCGTAATGTGTGGTCCGAAGTGCGATCGGACCCCGGTCAAACGCTGTTTACGGTCAGTTTCGGCAGTCTATAGAAATCAACATTCATACAATTCTGTTAGGATCACTACACTACATTTACATTCGTATGAGAAATACAATTGACGCTGTGCTCTGAGCGTCCAGCGCTCGGCGTGGTAACATGTCGTGTTCGGGTTCGCGACAAGTCAATCGTCATCCTAAGGATGCCTCGTTGAGAGGTGAAACACGTGTCGATTTCTTACAGAGTTTTTTATGACTCTGTAGGAATAGTTTAGCGGAATAGGTTACTAAATATATCTACGTCTATTGTATTTTTTCGCTTCTAAAGAAGTTTTCACTTCAAAAAGAACGTGGTGAAATGTACGGCAGGTTTCAAGTAGGGTTGACGCCAGGGAGCCGCTCCGGACGTCATTATATCACTTAGCGGAGGGGCCTAACTAGCGACTCTCGACGTGGTTTGAAACTCACATTGAGCAATATTAATTATTTTGGGTTTATGCTTATCTAGTCCCCCTTAGATGGTTACTTAGATAATTATACTACATTTGAGAACATAAAGCGCTCATACACATCACATACGAATAGTTAATTGATTCAAGCGTGACTTGGCGGAAATCCATTATAAAATACAATAAAAAACCCTGTAAGAAATCGACACGTGTTTCACCTCTTAACGAGGCATCCTCAGCTACCACGCCGTTACCACGCCGAGTGCTGGACGCTGACGTCTAATGTATTTTATCATAGATTTCCGCCAAGACACGCCTGAATCAATTAACTATCTTTAGAAGCGTTTATCTATTTTTTGTAGGAGAAAATCGCGGGTTCTCGTCACCGACATGCTAATATTAACAGTATCTGCAGCTAGTGAGTGCAACGTGTTGCGCTTAGCCAGCAGTGCATTTATATTTAGATTAATAATTTTAATTTTTATGAAATTTTTGTTACAATATTTTTTTTTAAAGGAACCACTGTTATTTCATAATTTTAAGTTTTCAGTTCTGTCGGCAGTCTACAAGACTGCCTATTTTTTATTAAATTCGATCTTAAAGCTTACCCCGTAGAACAAACCTTTGATGTTAAATTCCCACGATGCAAATCAGAAAAAATAACCTTGGATCTCTTCGTCTGTTCTCTCGAATAAAGTGTCAAAGAACTGAGTGGTTAATAAGATTAGCAATTTTTAATTAAAGTCCCGGCAAAAGTCTGATGTTGCCTTTGAACGAATAGCCTGTTATTAATTTCTTAGCTGATGAAGTCTGAGGAGTTTATATTTATGCAGATTATAGACTAGGTGTTAAGGTAGGTATATTTCTGAGGTAAGCAAAGGGTTATCCCTTTGAAGAATGCTGGTGGCTTGGACCCATCTCACTGAACACCTTTCCCAATTCATGATAATGACTACTCGATCATGTGGTTGAATCCCCGGGTCGGGCAAAGTGTGAAGTTTTAGAGTAATTCTCGTAGCTGTCCGAAGTCTGGTTTTGTGCCCAATTAATTCTGGTCTTCAGCTACCTCTGGTTAGACTAAAAGCCGGCCCCAACATAGTTGGGAAAAGGCTAGGCAGATTTTTGTCTGCCCTTTTGGAGAGCACAGCCGTTATGTTATGTCTTAATGTTCATCGTGTTGTATCATATTATTGTTATTTTTACCGTTGTAACAACTACATTATTATTTGACAAAAAAATATACATATGTCGCTATTATAGAGTCCTCAATGTGTGCTTATCCTCCTGTAATGATCCCAAGTCAGCTTTGACTTGACCTACGGAAAAGGAGATAAGCTAATTGTGTATTCTAAGAAAAGAGCTTCAGGATACGTGACATTATATTAATTAACATTGTCAGGTAGATAATCCCACGTCGAGAATAGGAAGGCGTATGTAATTACATGTCTCCGGACTGTCCGCAGCAGTATGAGGTATGAAATTCATGAAAGGTCGTGCGCTATGAAACATGGAATTGCTTTGTCAATGTTAATATCGTATGGTTAAATAGTCAGGCTCATAAATTTTGTATCTTACAAAATAAAAACTTCGAGATTCCTACTCATGTGTCGTAGGTAAAAAATTAGGCCGTTTTATGTAGGTAAAAATAAAGTTTATTCGTTAAAAAAAACCAGCCAAGTGCCAACAACGCAGCAAAAGTGAAGCCTATGGTTATTCAAAATCCATTTATTTACGTAACACGTCCGTGTTTTTGGGTCACAGAAATTGATTTGTGTACCAGATTTTTACTAAATCGGTCCATTACATTTGGCAAATTGGCTGTGACAGACGGACACACGAGAGATCCTATAAAGGATCCGTTTTTTCCATTGGGGCATACTGAACTCTAAAAATTATGAATTCAATATTATGACTTGTTTGGTGAGCCACAAACTAAGCGTCGTTCGTATCTTGTGGCTCATACAACAAAATAATAAATATAAAATCCAAGTCTAGTTTTCGCAGATAATCTTATATTATATTAACTGATGTTAGTAGGTATGATATTCTTTATACCCGGCCGCATCTGGTTAGATTGTTTTACGTTCTCGAAGGAGATGTATATTTTTCTTTATGCTCCACTGCATAATGGTGGGTCGTCACGTGTCAACATGTTGAATATCATAGCTTATTGTAAAAATGTTTCCGACACATAATGACTCTTTTTGTATTATCTTGCAAGCAGCTTCAAGTGTTTGTCGTATTTTTTTTTGTTCGAACAGACTCGAGATCAATGTTCTGTAGGTCATTCAGAAGACTATCAGTTTAACAATACTTATTTGTAGTTTTATTTTCGTTTTTCCTCAAACATCAAGTTTTTTTAAATTGGAATTTATATTTTTAGGTTGATTCGTTAGCTCAAAACTTGAATAGATAGGATAGTCTTTATTATATATAAATTAACATAAAAATAGATACAGTATTTGTAAGAAATAAATATAAAATGGCCGTAAAACTCACATCACACAAAAGTGCACATCGAATTTTATAAAAAGTTTCGTCTTTAAGATTGTCGTCGACGTCATTTATACTATACTCCATAATAATATATTATAACATTAGACATATAACGGTTATCACCCTTTCGTTATTTCGGTATAAACGTATTAGTAACTGCGTTATTTCACGATAAGTACAAAGCAATGTAATCTATTTACCATTTACATTTAAAATATAATTCTAAAGTGCAGTAATTTCAATAATATTACAAAATAACTGTCGTTATTTAGCCGTTATTTGTCTATAGGGGTATCGTAAATGGGTATTACGATACCCCTTGGTAAGACTGGTTGTCGAACTTTCGGGCTTCTGCCGGGACCAACGGTTTAACGTGCTTTCCTAACACGGAGGAGTCTCGGTATGTGAAGATGGTCATTTATCCATGGACCAACCACGGCAAGCGTAGCTTAACCTGATGGATCGACCCGTGCGGCTGTTATTACTTAGCCACGAGCTCGGATACTGAATGACCACAGAAATAAGAAAGAAATGCATCTCAGTGTCTGTCTTTTAACGCTTGGTCACTTCGAACAAAACACGTAAAAGATATCCTACCTTTTTTTTTAAACGCATCATTAGTTATCAATTCCCATTTTCCCTAACCCCAAAATGGACATTATGGCTACTATGACGTTCTATACTTAGAGGGCCAACAAAAAAGGGTCCCTTGTGATAATATAGGCCCTTCATAGTTTTTGTTGCTTTAGTAACAGCTGGGAAAGATTTATGTTTTATGAAACGGTGACCTCAAGACAAACGACTTTCGTTGCTGATATTATAAAGGGTGCCTATATATAAGAGCATCAAGCGTACTTAGTAAACACGATAACATATACATATATCGATACCTTTAGGCTCAAAGGGCGTATCCACCAAAACACGACTTTTCAGGAGAGCCAAAAAACAAAAAATCAAAACAGTTTTCCGACATAACTTTTTTGTGTTTAAAGCTATTTAAAAAAAGCAAAAGACAAAAGTTGTTAGAATTTTGAGATAAAGAACATTGTAGAATAATAGTTGAAGTAAATCTAAGGAATAAAAAAATAGACTTCGTATACACCCTAAAAAAATTAAAAAAGCTGGCGGTTACGCCAACAAAATAAA
The DNA here is from genome assembly GCA_914767815.1 of Eupsilia transversa. Classification (NCBI taxonomy): domain Eukaryota; kingdom Metazoa; phylum Arthropoda; class Insecta; order Lepidoptera; family Noctuidae; genus Eupsilia; species Eupsilia transversa. The sequence goes on along the minus strand of OU611893.1, from coordinate 3,363,506 downwards.
CTCCTGCACAAACAGATAAGGGTGTAATAGCAATTCATACGAAATCAACTAACAATTTATGATGTAAGTTACAATCTTTTTGTATTCTACTATCTAAAAAATGATGTAAGCTACACACCTTTTGTCCAATATGTGGTGTATGTGACATTTCTTATCAATGATTTCTGATTATAAGCTCAGGTAAATAAGTTAAATTTTGCCGATCAGGTCATTTGTTTGATAGTTTAATGCTTACACCAACTCATAACAACAGTGCAGTCAAAAACATAGCATAAAGTAAAAGATTGAATATTATCTCAATTTTTTTAAATAACAAAAATAATTGTAATAGAATCAGTCATCGTGAAAACAATCATTGTGCAATAATAATAGTCGACTTAATTACTAAGTCGATATAATATGCCTTATTTGCTGTTATACGGAAGCGTGTTTTACTTCGTTGCCCAGGGCTGCCTAAAGTATAACCATTATTTGGTTCAACGGTGTGTAGCGTGTCTCTGGAAGTTCTAGAAGAGACATTCATCTCTATATAGGTGATGACAGACGGTGACAACGCAGAAGGTGCTCGGTAAGTATGTTGAAAAACGTCGTCTGGCGCGGTTCAGAAGTTCCGGGAAAGACGTTTATCTCATCATTGGTTATGATGGACGGTGAAAACACAGGAGTTAGGCAGGTAAGTTCAGGAACAAAGTCTTTTTCAGTTTTAGGAAAAGTGTTTATCTCAACATCGGTGATGACGGACGGTAACAACACAGGTTTGAGGCAGGTAAGTTGAGGAACGGACTCCGGCACGTCATGGTCGGTTTCAAGAAACATATTTATTAAAGCATCGGTGATGATGGACCGTGACACCACAGGAGTTTGACAGGTAAGTACAGGTACAGAGTCCATCATGTCTTGGGAATTTAAAGGAGAGAAGTTCATCTTGTGCACCTCGAGTCCATCAAGTCTTTGGAAGTTCCAGGATAGACATTCGTCTCAACATCAGTGATGACCGACAGTAACAGCACAGGAGTTAGGCAGGTAAGTTCAGGAACAAAGTCTTTTTCAGTTTTAGGAAAAGTGTTTATCTCAACATCGGTGATGACGGACGGTAACAACACAGGTTTGAGGCAGGTGAGTTGAGGAACGGAGTCCGGCACGTCATGGTCGCTTTCAGGAAAAATATTTATTTCAGCATCGGTGATGATGGACGGTGACGGCACAGGAGTTTGACAGGTAAGTACAGGTACAGAGTCCATCATGTCTTGGGAAGTTTAAGGAGAGAAGTTCATCTTGTGTTAGCACACTGAGACGATACTGCACGAGCTCGGCAGGTAAGTTGAGGCGTGGAGTTCAGGCTGTTTTTGGAAAGTTCAGGAGAAGTATTCTCAATGTCAACTCTGGCGCAGGGAGTTAATTTTGTGGCTTGTTTGCCGATATCTTGTTGCTGGTAAGCTGGTTTGACGATTATGTCAGAGATAATATTAATATTATTATTCGCATACTTTATGTGAATTATAATGTTGTATTATTTTATTTTATATTCAATTTAATTCAGTTGTTTGAACATAATTCAAATGTGTACGAGTAATTGTAATTTTATTTTTTATTGATTATTTGTAAATGTTTTTTTAATTTTTATATTCTGTATGGACGATGTCTGAAATAAATGAATTCATTTATTAAAAGTCTTTATATAAAAAATGTATAAATAATGTGATTATCACCATGGTTCAAGTATTAAAACTTAAACTTTGAGTGTATAGTACAAGACGCTTTCGTAAAAAATACAATAATCGGACGTATAGGTCAAATATTGTTAATAGTTAAAAAGCAACTGGAAGTGTAACCACCGATCTCTATAAAAACTTGGCATGATTGCTTCGTCAAAAATATTTTAATAGGGCGTATAAGCTAAATTGTAAATATTTTTGTATATTTTGGGACGTAACCACCAAACTTGATAAAAATTTCGGGTTGTATATGACAAGTATGAACAAAATTCTAAAATAGCTAGGGGCGTAAACACCAAAAGAGACAGATCATAGGATATACTTCCAAGTCCATAATTTTGTTAACCTGTTACGACGTTTGCGGTAGTGAAGTATAAAATATTTTCCATTTACAGCCCATATTTGAAGAAAATCAATGTTTAGCGATCTAAAAATTATGGCTGTATCCACCACATTTATACGAATATCGAAATTTCAAATATACCAATCGAAAGAGGACGAAAAACTTAGTATGACTGCATTAAAATGTCATTTTGGCCAAAATGGCGGTTACGCCCTTTGAGCCTAAAGGTATCGATATACATACCTTAGGAATTATGGATATTAAAAATATATTATGCCGGGCGATATTCAAAAAAGCTTGCTAGTAAAAGCAAAACGATCAGTTTTTTCCCTCGGGAAGGAATTATTAAGCCTCCACTGTTCGTCTGTCTATCAGAGGGCTATATCTCATGAACCGTAATAGGTAGACAGTTGAAATTTTCACAGATTGTGTATTTCTATTGCTGCTATAACAAACAATAAAAATAAAATAAAGTTTACAATTAAAAAAACAGGTTTCTTGTATGGGGCCCCTCCCCATACAAGAAACCTGTTTTTTTATTAAAGTAAAAAACTGGCCAAGTGCTAATCTTACTCGCACATGAAGGGTTCTGTACCCTCCGTATCGTTCATGAGATACAGCCCGCTGACATATAGACGGATGAATGGACGGACAGCGGAGGCTTAGCGATGGGGTTCCGTATGGCACCCTTCGGGTACGGAACCCTAAAAATCACCACTGTTGTCATAATTAATCATGTGTTTTCGGCAATTAAGTTCCAAATATTGTAGACGAATTCGCGAAACTTAAATACAGAATAGGAGTGCGAGTATAACATGCCTGTCAAAACCTGTTGAGCCTTTAACCGCCTGAAAACTGGCATTTAACAAGCCTCAAGCTTGACGTTTGATCAAACGGTTTTCATATTATAATCCTGCGAGAAATTCCCTTTTGCTGTATTTATACCAACGATAATATCTGACTGGGAGATAAGCTATAACAGCTGCACGGGTCGATCCATCTGGTTAAGCTACGCTTGCCGAGGATGGTCCGTGGATGGGTGACCATCTTTACATACCGAAACTTCTCCGTGCCTCGGAAAGCACGTTAAGCCGTTAATCCCGGCTATCATTCGTGGATCTTTGACAGTCGTTAGGAGTCGTCAGACCCCCGAAAGTCTGACAACGAGTCTTACCAAGTGGTATCGTATTACCCAGTTACTGGGTTGTGGAGGTCAGATAGGCAGTCGCTCTATGTAAAATACTGGAATTCAGCTGCTTCCGGTAAGACTGGAACATGGTTAGGAAAAGGCTAGGTAGATTGATAATATCTGACTGGTAGGCATGCCTACCAGTCAGATATTATCAATCTGCCTAGATGATTGTAACTAAAAAATACACGGTATATGCTGTCATTTCACCACCATTTTTCAGATTTCGAGCCCCTACTCTCTTCACAGGGTTGAAGAATGACAAAACATGTTCGATTCTACACGCCTTTATTTTTGTTCCGTCAAAAACGAAATCTCAAAGACATAATTACATTCCAGTAACATTTCCTCGAGGTAATGGAAATAACAAGGTAATAATTCTACGCATATTTTTCTTCCATCCCTATTATAATAAAACCAATCATAATAATATTTTGCATATCAAGTTGAGAAATGTAATAAAAACAAAATTTCTCGTAGGCAAAGATGTTTTCGGATTATTACCATTGTTATAAAGCACAGGTGCGTTTCGACAACGTAATTGCTTAAAGCTACGTAAAAGTAGCAAATAACATGAAAACTCGTAGAATCGTAACTAATTTGTTAGCCCTAAATTAATATTGTAAGTTGTTTGTTTTATTTGAAAAGATTAAACAAAAATACTCTGAAATGTTTTTGGAATAGGAATGATAATTTTATTATGACTGCAAATTCTGTTGAGTTTCTAAATTATTCCAAATGTTTTTATGGTAAGTGCTAAAAGGTTAAATTCAGGTTGCGTAATAATTTCTAAATTAACCTTTTTCAATATATTATTATTTTGTTGTCTGTAACAATGGTACATCTCAATGTGTAATGATGCTTATTCAATTTCCATAATAGTAGGTATATTACTGTCGCGGCCTGCAAGTGCTGCATCGATGGACGATCGTCAGTCTATCAATGTAATTTTCGTTCTTTTCTAAAACAAATGCGCGGAAATTCAAACTGAGTAATTAATTATAAAAATTCCAGAATCAATAACGGACAACGATCATTGTTCACGCACTAATATGTTCATTTGTTTCATGTTTACATTAAACAGATCTTTTGGCAAGCCAAATCGATTTTTTTTATAATTTTTGATAAATTACCTCCTTGGTTGCCGTGTGTTGAAGTAAAAAGTTCATTCCATTTTCAAATAACACGACAGATAAAAGTTTTCATAGTAATTTATTTGGCCGCTAAACAGAACACGATATGGATTTTCATAATAATATTGCCGGCCGCATATTCACTTGTTTTTGATTAGTACAGCAATTTCGATTTATCTCGAAGAAGGTTGTCAAAATAATGCTATAATTTCCAAGCATGTTTGAGAAAAATATGTTTTCCTCCAAGTTCTGCAAATTCAAGTCTAAGTCTCGCTGAAACTTTATTTATTTTCACATAATAAAATCAGTGGTTATTTTTATTACCTACCCTTGAGGCCGCTGCGTTAAGGCTCCCACAAACAGGCGCGACGCGAAACCGCGACGCGACAGCGCGATGCGACTTTCACAATACAATTTCTAAGAAAACTTCACGGTTGAACAATGACCGGTGTCGCGTCGCGCGACAAGTCGCGCCAGTATGTACGAGCCTTTAAGCGGGTGTACGGAGACCTGTACAGTTATCTATTATCATCCTTAGAGCAGTACTGCGTGACTCGTGAGGCTGGTCTCCCGTCACACGTGGCCACGCGCGCACTGCCCGTTCTGTACACTCGCCTAACGCAGTGGACGGCCTGATACTCCTCAAAACTTATACCCTAGATAGAACTCAGATATTCTTCGATTTTTCTCGGTACTTACACTTTTCTCATAAAAACTTTACTAGATAGCTTTTCATATAAATGACATTCCGTGAACCAAAACCGTGTGCAAAAATCTCAATCATCAAACGTGCGAAAATAAACATGACAACGTGATCGTTTTTAAGGCTGTGTGTTGAGCAATTATAATCATTTATTTTAATAATTATTCTTTGTAATAATTCATCAGTCCGGGCTTTAATTTATAAAGTCAAATAATTAATAAAAGTATCACAATGCACAGCCTAGGTTACCACCCAACACTTAAATTTATATAAAGTGGTGTTTATAAACCCTCAGCCCAACTCAACTCACTCGCGAAGGTGTTGCCTACAATCTGAACCAACATGTCTTCGAAAGATTGTTGGACCATCATTTCCCAGCCAAACACATCTATGCCTTCGGCCATCATGTAGTTATGGATAGTGGCAGCAAGCAAATATCCGCCTGAATCGCCCACAAAAGCTTCGTAAGCCGGAGTATCGTAAATTAATGCTGCGCGACCCCATTCGAATCTGTGGGTAACCGAAATAAGGTTAGAATAGGTGCTAGTGACATCTGTTGTTGAGTAGTGGAACGCAAAATATTCCTGAGGTTTGTATAGTTAGTAACAGCGCCATCTCTATAACATACATGAACTGCTCAGTTCAAACCAACCGCGACGCGGCGCCTTACTTACCAGTGAACTCAACAGATGGAAGGAGATTTTTAAATTCTAAACTTACTTGTGTATTTGTAGCCGAGATAAAACTTCAAGTTCTCTGTGTAATTCAGGCCAGCGTCTGATGTGGTGTCCCACGGGGTATAAAGGATTTCTTCCTTCTTCAGGAAATTGGCGAAGGACTTCATCATGAGATGGCACGTCGATTTGCCGGCGACGTGCAACTGAGACTCAGGCTCGTTGATAAGCAGCAGTTGCTTCCATTCGAAGCTAGATGGCGTGAAAAAAAAAAGTGTTAGCAAAGCCAAAGTGTGGAAAACGTGCTCAGAAACGTCACAAAACACTTAAATAAAATTTAATGTATAATTTAATAAAAATTCAGATTTCGGAGATCCTGGTTTTTTCAGGTATTCTGAAAAGGATACCTGAAAAAAAGCTCGCAAAGCAAAAGGTCTTTTCTGCTTTTTGTTTTTCCAAAATTCACATATTGATTGTATTTTCATTTTGAGTAATATAATATTAGAAAAACTTGACTAAATATTCTGAAATAGTCATTTCTGAAAGTATTTCACGAGAAAAAGGCTTTTTAATTTTGCATAATTGTAAGGGTTTCTTTTGCTCGTGACTGTACCTACCTACTCTCGTATAACTTGTAGTAGGAATTTTCAATTTATCCCGTACAATTTAATATTTGTCTGCAAACATTAGGTAGGCACTGTTAAGAGACGACGTAGTCCGTCCCAAACCCGCGGGAAATGGGTAAGAAGTACCTATATTTGCTTCAGACTAAGAGAGAACCTTCAGAGATAGTCTGATTATGTAAAAGGAAGTATTAGAATAGAATAGAATATCTTCTAATAAAATAATAATACAAAATTAGGAAAAAAGAAAGGAGAGAGGAGTAAAATTATAGTGAAACGACCTATTTTTTTTTAATAATACCACAGTGTGGAAACTTTCTAATGTCAAAGATAAAGGTTTTTTCGAGTGCAACGAAATAAATTTAAAATTTCCAGCAAGTTGCAAATACGGGAATAATTTATGCCTTTCTTTTTCCTTCCTTTAAAAGATAAGCCTAAGTATAAAAAATATTTTCTTTTCATAAGCTACAAAAATAAATGTTAAGTACAACTCCTCAGTGATGAGTTACGATTAATACGTTTTTACATAGGTACGTTTTTAATCGAGAATAAAAAGAAAGAAATATTACTTGGGACATTTTTTTCCTTGTGCTTTTTTTCCTAGCCGTAACAATACTTGGAAATCATTCATTAACAATCAATACATTCAGGAACTTACATTCGTTTTACTGAAAATGTCAAGTGGCGTACATTTCATGGGTAAGTACGTACTTTGCTGAGTAAATATAGGTAGACAAATCTGATAAGGCTGAAAGCCCTTATGTTTATTATTTTCGGACATTTGAGTGACAACTTGTAGATAAGTTTATGAATACCATTTCTATTAACAGAAGGGAAAATGGTAGTGTTTTGTTATCAAGTTATTTTGGTATTCAATTACATATACAGATACTGTTATTTTAAGTACAATGGGCGTATAGAATCTCCAAATATGTGACAGAAATGAAAGTGCTGATTGTTTGTTATTTGACGTATTTGTGACAGTATTGTTATTACTTACAATAACATTTGATTTATTTAAAAAATATAAGTGTATTTTTACCCGACTGTACCAGAAGGAGGGTAATACTTTTCAGTCAATTGTGTCGATTTCTTACAGGGATTTTTATGCCTCTTTAGGAATAGTTAAGCGGAATAGGTTACTAAATATTACGTTTATTGTAATTTTTAATGGATTTCCGCCAAGTCACTGCTGAATCAATTAACTAATCGTGTCATTTTCGACACGATAGCCTGTCGATTGGTAGGTAGTTAATAAATAAGCAGATTGGAGTAACTTAGAACCAGGTACCAAGCTACTCCGTCCATCTTTGTACAGTAAACATACATTCAATTAATTAAACATACATTCATATCATCACGCATGTATTCCTTTGAATGGTTAGATAGAGCTCACAGACAGACAAATTGAAAATCCGGTGTCACATCTGTTATAAATCGAACAGATTACGTGAGATTTACTTCGGATTTTTTATTTGTCTGTCTGTAATGTCTTGTTTACCTATACCTTTTTAGTTGACTTTTTGTTGTAGTAGAGTTTTAGTTTTTATTACTTCTATTTTTATGACAGTTATGTTTAGACACCCATTTAATAGGGGGCGAGCCTTTTGCCACCCAGATCCATATCCAGACTCAGGGCTGCTACTAAGAAATTCCAGACGGAAAAATCCAATAACACTGAGACTGACTCCGCAATAGCGCTTGCGACCTCAAGACTAATGATGCTGCCCAGTTGTAGAGTACAGTCATTAAAAATAATCGTTTATTAGGTTAACTAATAATTCAATTTATCACATTAAACACCTATGTTCTTCCTCTCTCCTATTTGATCTATGCTATGCCCTACAGGGTCCATAACTGTGACTAATATAATAATTTCCCTACCAACTATAATGTATAACATTATGGTACGCAGTAAAGAATTGAGAATTGAGGTTGACACACTACGTCAATTTGCCCTGTTATTGCCATTTCATTCTAAAGAAACACAGTTATAATTTGAATTTACGGACAATCTAAGATTAGTAAAGGATCCTAACAAAAGCTATTTTGTAATTAATTTATTCAAAAGGTAATGAAAGCAATAACTTAATTTACACAATGAATATTAAAATGTTTCCTACTCCTTATTCAAAACACGAACATTATAAATGAATAGCAAAATTAATTAAAATACTACTGTACCAAGAACATGGATTAAAGTCAACTCAGTAAGATGAAGGAGTACAGAACTTAGTTTGATAGGAACGATGAACATCAAAAGACAAAGACATCATCATCCCTTCTCTGTCCCAATTTATTTGCTGTCGGCGCAACATGTCTTTTTCTCCCATGTCTCTATTAGTCGTCATCTCGGTAGTCACCCCCTTTCTAGCCATATCATCTTTCACACAGTCCATCCATCGTTTCTTTGGTCTTCCCCTACTCTTATATCCATCTACATTCGTACTCAAAACTTTCGTCATGATATTTTCTTAACATTATAAACGTGATAGTAATTGTCTGCCTGTTACCTTTTCACCGCTAAACCACTGAACCGCTCGTTAACATATTTGACAGATATGTACTCTGGAACCTGCAGAAGGACAAAGGCTACTTGTCGTATGGACAACAAGTCGCGGGCAACAGTTAGTTGCTCAATAAATAAAATTCTCGTTTCAATCGTTGTCTCATTTATTTGTTTACTAGCTGTTGCCCTCGATTTCGTCTGCGATCCAGGATGAAAACTAGCCTATATTCCTTTCCAGGTCATCATCCACTCATATGCCAAATTTTATACAAATCCGTTCAGCCGTTCTAGCATGAAAGCGTAACAAAAAAACAAAGTCAATTTCGCATTTATAATATTAGTAAAGATTCCTCCATATTCAATAGCCAACAAATACGTCTTGTAGTAAATCCTTATATTTACTATGTTTTATCCACGTGGTATACAATATTATTTTATTAACTGTAACAACAACAGACAGAATCATCTCAAGCTTGGTAACACAAGGCCTTCATAACGAAAGATTTTCATAACGGCTGTTATAACCGCTTTGCAAGGAAACTCAAGTTTTACGTATCGACCATCAGTGCAAGGGTTATCCACTATTTACGATAAAACTTTTCCTGAAAGAAGCACCCCAATCTTCTTTATTGCCGGCCATTACAACAACTCGTGCATCACTTTCGTTAACTGCCCTCCAAACGAAAGGAATTTGTAAAAGTCTTCTAAATAGCCCATATTCAGACAATTTCAGTGGAAATGGTTGTACACAATGGTCTGCCATTCTCTAAGCTTACAATACGACTTAACATTATCTATCTCGTAACTTACAAAAGTTATGAGATTGATAACGTTTAACTTTCAGTCGGCAATTATTCACCTCGTTGAGTAAGGCGTCAAACAGACGAGCAAAACTTTGCTGTCGACAGTTTCGACAGAGCTGCCATGAACCCTTTATTGTGAACGAACGATGAGGGAGGCATAATATGTTCAATAGTGGACGTTGTCTGGCTGACGTGGATCTATTACATTCTAATTAGATGTGAAGCCAAAATCATGTACTCAAAGAGCCTTAAGTTATTATTACCTATATATCAAGTCCTTTGAAGTTTCATATCGGCGTCTCAGAATAATTATAGGACAAAATTTTAAGGTTGGCACAGTATACGTAGAAGGCGGCTTTTACTAACGGAATTCTGAGAGATAAAATTCAAAACAAAAAAAAAATTGTACTTCTTAATTCTTCTAAGTTCTTAATTGTGCTAAGAAGTAACTTTTTGGATTATTGTACAAAAGAAAAAGTGCAAATAAAAACAAGTTCAGCCATGCTTATCCCCCTCTTTATAACTAATCGTGGTCACCCTAGTTTTACAAGTTCGGCTTTTTAAGTAAGAATTGGTTAAAAAAAAACATTAGGCGGGTGCGTTCGATTCAATGCTTTTAATCTCAATAAATAAGTTTGGTTTCGTCTGCATAATTTCACAGAAAAAAACACTAGGTTCCTATAATCCAGCTTCCATAAAGCCAACTTCAGCTGTCGACAGATCCAACTTCAGCTGTCGACAAAAGCAACTGCTGCACTATTCAATACGCCAACTGCTGCCAACATGTAGACAGCATGGACGCCATGAACGCTCGGTCTATTTGACAAGTACACGGCAGCGTGCGCGCTACGCTCATACTGCAGGTGTCGCCGGCAAACGCCAACCAATGGCGGCAGCTGCAGTTGCCTGTCGACAGCTGAAGTTGACCCTATCGACAGCAAAGTGCTGCTCGTCTGTAAACTGCCTAAGACTGCGGCCCCTGACATAAGCGGTCGAGTAGAGCGGCGCAACTATTCAGATGTTCACTCCTCGCTTTGATCACGGATCCAATATAACCTCTCTTGATTGTACGCAACTTCAAGGATGACTACAATTTCCCGGATTGACTGTGTTTTTGCCAACGAGATTGAACTCTATGAATTTCTCGCTATTTAAACAATAAAATAGTTACGAACTCAAAACTGTACATTAAATATTTTTGAAAAAGTAATTGATGCGAGGTGTGGGGAACGAGGGTTGGAGAATGATGCAGTAAATGTAGTTTTTAGATTTTTTGTCCGTTTGTCTGTTTGCCTGCATGTCTCCTTTTGCATGTTTCCGTATTGGTGCAAGAACGTCTGAACGGATTGGGATGGAATTTGGCACACAGATACCTGCGATTAACACAGACGGTACCTATTTTTAATCCCGGTAGTACGTTCTGGTGGGATATCTTCCAACATAGACGCGGGTGTAACCGCGAGAAGCGCGAAAAGCTAGTTTTCTATAAAACTACGTCTGCAGTTTAAATAAATATAATTATTATTATATTAGATTTGGCGACTCTTTATTACGCTGGTGTTCTTGCTCCCGCTTATGCTACTACTATTCTTTTTTTTTTCTATCAAGGGTAACGATTCATTAGATATCGAGACCCCTCTGTGCCTCGGAAAGCAGGCTAGGCTCTCAATCCCAGCTGTCATTCGTAGATCTTTGACAGTCGTTATGGGTTGTCAGAAGCCCGAAAGTCTTACAACCAGTCTTACCAAGGGGTATCATGTATCGTGGGGCAGTCGCTCCATATAACATACTGGTATTCAGCTTGAACGATTTTGACTGGAAGCCGACCCCAACGTAATTGAGAAATGAAATGAAATTATTTATTTCTGTAAATAGAAAATCGCTAGATTTCTCGTTCATAGTACAGGACTTTTAGAGGCCAAAATACTGTCGTTGATCTGGCAAGGATCCAACAATAAAAGATTATCTACCAAAAATCAATCCTCCTAGTAACTTAATGGTGACAGACAATGCAATTGCGGCGTGTTCCAGCAAACACCAAAGGAATTTCGGATGGATTTGATTCGTAGACAATTTGCCCCAAACTATAAACAGAAAGAATATATCTTCCCCAAATAGCTGATCTTACCACGCAATCATAAAGAAGGGAGAAAATCCCAAGTTACGACGCAATAGACTTAGATATATCTGTAGGCTTAGTAAAGGGCTTATTTAAGCCAATCTCAGGGTTATATCCTTTATTTTGGCAGTGGTACCTCAGTGGCATGACACTGACATAACAAAAGTCTACTCTAAGTCTACAGGAATATTCTAGGTCTTGAAGGGATAGGTTAATTAGCAAGAATGGCAATTCATGCTTGAGTAAAATTCAGTATAATATGGATGAAATCTCACACTGGAACTGCAATTTGAATAAACACAAACCATCCATGTATGTTATTGCAAACAGCAAAGTTTGCGTTCAGAATTTCACACAAAGGATACACTTTAGGGTTAATTACGTTAAATGAAACTCCCACTCCTGAAACGTAGTTTTGCTCCATAGAATACCGTAGTTTATTTGTATACTCTTTAATGGTACAGGCTATTATTATAGCAAATCTTGAGTGGCACTTTGTGATTGTTCTAGAGATCTTGCGGTATTTTGTATCAATGAAAACCCTTTGGCAAATTGTGGGCATTCGGAAACTAATTTGTTATTCGTTCACGGAATATCGATCAATATACTTGACAAGGCTTCAATCTAAGGGACGGGCCCTAAAGCAATAATGTTTTAAGATGATAATAGGTATTCATGTCAGGAATGTATCTACAGCGTTTAAAAAGATCCATTACGCAGCCGCATTCTGTACATGAAACTAGTAAAACTGAAAAAAAAATTGCAGGGAAATGACTTTTATTTCATACATACATACATGCATACATAAACTCACGCCTTCTTCCCATGGGGGCAGGCAGAAACTACAGAACGCCACCTGCTACGATCCTTATTTACTTCTTTTGCCTCGTTAACGTCCATACATCTGGTCATACACGCACGCCGGTTGCGAGTACTACGCACCTGACTTTTCTGAAGAACATCACTAATAAGGTCATCATATTATGTCCTCCTAGGGCGTTCCCTCCCGCCGTTTCCACTCACATTTGCCTTGTAAATACATTTTGTTAGTCGCCTTTCATTCAAGGCTCGTACACACTGGCGCGATATCGCGGGCGTGACAAGGGTAGCGCTGCCTGTCACAGCCGCGATATCACGCCAGTGTGTACGAGCCGTCATCCTCTCAATCTCAACATGACTAAACCATCTAAGCATACTCTTATCATTTTTGTTTTGGTGTGTAAAATTGCTTTTTACGGCAGCTCGCAATATAACGCACGCAACACATTGTGCTTATGGGTACATGCAACAGGAGTTATAGGGTTATTCAAACTTGTTTTCATAGAAATAAGTTGGAACTTTGACCTTCAATATCTCCGTAACCAGAAGTTTCCCAGGTCCAGTGCAAAAAAATATACCTATCACAATGTGGAGGATAACGGGGAGTATCAGTGAAATTCGTATAAATTATTTCTTCTTTTATTTAAACAAGGTGTTTTTTTTATCCCATAAATCTAGGATGAGACCATATCAAAGAATCAACTGGCATACTGAATTATTTTTCAAGTATCGTTTGTTTTTGTTTTCATTAAAAAAAAACAGTCATGATTAAAACACCCTTACGTGAAATATGACAACGTCGCATTTTCATAGCTTTAAGTATGAATGATTGCTTTGAATGAAAATGATTCAAGTACTCATACTTATCAATGAAACTTAGATACACACATCGAGAGTATAATGTGTTAAATTATGTTCTAAATTATGCAATTTTGGACCACAATATTCTAGGACTTTTTGTATTATTTTTACTTATAGAATATAACCCTAGAGTTATGGGATATGAAACAAACGCTGTATTGATTAAACTTTACACTTACTTAGGTACCTACTACAGCCTTTAAATATACCCGCACCAAAGCTTTCAAACAGGTGCTTACTTACCTTTAACATGAACACTATTATGTAGGTTAACTTTAAGCTCCAAATGCAGAAGATTTTATTTGTAAAAGAGTTAAAAAAAAAATCCCTGTAATCTTTCAAATACTTACCCATAGGACATCCAATGTCGAAAGATCGTGTTAAGGGACCGAATATCTTATCCGGCCTCATTAGCAACTGCTTTTGCAACGTCATTACAAAAAGACAGCAAAATATAAAATTATTATGTCACAAAATATGTCTGTGCTTATGAGAACAGACATATTCCCCTCAGCTAGATGAACTGACGACCATAAAAAGATGGCTGGGAGAGGCTGGATGCTGAAGGCGGAGGACAGGGTGTTGTGGCGTAGCCTGGATGAGGCATAGATCCAGCAGTGGACTGCGATGTGCTCACATGTTGTATGATTATGAGCACAGACATATTTGGTATGCAATGTGATTCATTTAGGACGATCTGCATAAACGTTGAAAAAGAAAACTTGCAGACGACCTTTACATTATTATCATTACTAAGTAAAGTAAAAAGGAGTGTACTCACTGTCTCATCAAATCAATGATAAAGTAAGCCAAGTCTTCAAAACCCAGAGGTCCAGCCCGCACCAGCATATAGAACTCGTCTTGGCAAGTTTGCTTCGGCTTGACGAAATCAAAGGTGAACCCACCAGTGGTAACAAGAGGAGTACCGGTTCCTCCGAGGAACTTGGCGATCCTGGCGACGGAAGCTGAGGACAAAGAAAGAAATAAAACAAGTTAGTGTTAGAAAAAAAACAACTACTAGAACTAGAAGTAGTTCTCAAATATTCAACACGAGAAATTAGACGATACGAACATTGCGCTCACGAATCCCGACTTACTTTGAATAGAGATATCGCAAAAAAAACTCAAATATTTGTATATTCTGTACGCTAATCATGATTCAAATAAAGTTAGGCATGTGTTCACCAACATTTAAACCACCGGTTAGTTATTAAACAGTTGGTTTATGTCAAATTTCCTGAGGAAATTTTAAATATAGAACTGATTAAATATCTAAACAGTTGATTTAAATGTTGGTGAACTTAGGCCTTAGTGTGTCAGAATAATCAAGTTTATTTTAAGGTATGACAATAACATAGAGGTTGGACAATAATAACCAACAGAGGACTTAGACAAAGTGGTGACAGACGATGGAACAGTCAAAAGTGTATTAGATTCAATAAGCTACCGAAAAGTTTATGTCCATTCTGTTGAAAGTCATTGAAATGAAATAAAATTGTTTATTCTGTAAACAGGATAAATCTAATCACTTTTTCACGTGATATAAAAAAAAAAAATAAGCTAGATGAGGTCGGCGTTTTCTATCTGACTACTCTGAAAAGAAAGGCCGAAACAAACTCAGAGGTCGGAGTCTCTTTTAAAGTCCAGACGTAATCTTGGTCAGGTCATAAATGAGGACCATGTCGATTAGTAGTAATAGTCTTTTGAGTTCAAATTGTTTAAGTGTACGAAACGCTTTGAAAACAAGTGCCAGTTTTAGGCCTTATGGCTTGCAATCATTTATTAATGATAGATGCGAATGCGAAATAAAATATACATATAAGTCTCAAAATGGAGGGTGCATGTGGTTCCAGGGCTTCGGAGCAGCTTTCTAGCAAAGATTTTTAAGAAGAAGTTGGTTGTCAAACAACGACTTATGCCGGAACCACACGCACCTTGCAAAATTAATATTTATTAGATATTAATTTCACGTAGTTATTGGCGTGCGTCGTCCACAAGCTTCTAGCTCAAAATGTCACGAAAAAAAATAAAAATACTCTAGAGACTGATGTGTGTAATACTACTGACTGGTACTCCAAATACACTCCGCTGAAATAGGTAATGATTATTCTGAACCATTAGTACTCACATCCATAATAAAAAGGCTGTACTATGTTCACATCGAGTTCTAAGTCGCACAGAAAGCAAGGACCTGGAAAATGTTTGTAGAATCGAAATGGCGTATAAGCAATTCAATAGTTTTTCTCCAGATTTCCGTCTCAACGGAGCACGTAGATATGTACATACGTATTACGATAAAATATGAACAAAAGGAACTCTTAAAAGTTACTGAAGCGTTTGGGTCGTAGTTCGTAACTTAATATGGAGACCTTTTTGCACGAGTTTCCTTGAAAATATATGGTTGTTCATGTTCTTTGTGAATTCACGTTTTAATGCTTCTGATATTTCTTAATGTTCTTCCTATTTTTGACGTGAATACTTCTGCTGGCGGTCATTAGATTAATACTTGGTAAAAAGACAAAGCTATGATCACAAAAAATTATCATGTATGAAACACTACAGACTAATAAAATAATGTCACAAAAATGAGAATTTATTTTCTTGCTAACTGTAGTGTATCTATTTAATAGATAAATGTAAACACTATCTCATGCACATCGGTAGTGAGGTCGCTGTCACTAATGTCAACTGTCAGTTTACCACGAATGGCGGGAAACAGTTGAATAGTGGAGCGTACCTGCACAGGAGGCTATGGTGTGGTGATGAGCCAGTGTAGTGATGTATTCAACTTATATACGGAATCAATAGGATTCTACACTAACAATAGGTATCTTAGTTATTAAATGGATCAACGTTGCAAGGGATTATGTACAGTCCATCCAAAATAATATGTTCCTTACTTTAAGGGCTATTTTTGTCTGCACCGACTCAGAATATTATATCAGACCGACTTAAAATTGTGACACTAACAGACTAACAATTTTTATGTTTCAAGAAATGGCCACGCCATTAAAGAGGTTTTAGGTTGATGTCAACTTGACATTGGTCAAGGGTGTATGTGCCATTTTGATCTTAGTTATCAAGTAATCCTCAATAATAATATTATAAATGCGAAAGTGGCGTGTCATGGCATGGCATTTGGCAAATTTGGCACCTGGGTTAGGACATTATCCCGATATTCCCACTGGATCGAGACTAATGCGGGGTGAAACCGCGGGGTGCAGCTAGTTGAATAAAGTTTTCCATACAATTTCTGCGCAGTGCCGGCTTCAAAATATATTGTGCCATTTTTTATATTATCCACGCGGGCAAAAGATAGTAGCTTTTGGCCGCAGCTTCGCTCGCCTGGATGTTGGGACATATCCCACGGAAACTTAATACCGGGATTAAAAGTACCATTTATGTGTTAATCCAGGTAAACAATGTTTTAATGGCAGGGATGTACGCCATTGCTCCCGCTTGGTGGCCCTAGTGAGTTTGGAGGTCATAATGTCATAATCATAGTCATAATCTGTAGTCATAATTTGAATTTTTGGTGAATACTTCGTCGCTCCAAATAACTACCTATCCAATGTTTAACAGCTCGCATGACCCCCAAAACAGCCAGCGCCATGTGCTTTGAGCTTTTCAGATTACCTGCCATTCCGTAATACATTGTTTTCTTAAAACTCTTGAATAAAAGTCTATTTGAAACGCGTTTATGGAGGCTGTATAGTATAACCTTACAATATCGTCCTGGCAACATGGTTGTCATTGCAATTCATTTGTTTGCTAAATGATTTTTATGATTTCTCGGAAATACTCTTCAAAATTAACATGTATCCTTCACACTGATTTGCTTTGGACCTTTGTCCTCCCATCTATGTAAGCATTCACAATTTTAGAAAAAGATTTAAAAAAATATTGCTCCTAGAATTTCTCTCCGTGAATTTCAAAGTATCTTCAAGTCCAATAAATCAATAGTATTTCATTAACTACCAGGTGTGCGAATGGTTTCGTTTAATACCTTGAAATACCCGTCCGACTTCAGAATGTATACATACCTAAGTAAAGACAAATAGCAGCGGATAGCAAGGAAACAATTAGGAAGACGTTCAAACAAACTTTAAGCGGCACATGCTACCAAATCCTTTAGGGCTGTTCGTGGATCAAAATTGGTTATCAGGCGAGGCCCTTGAGTCAGCGAGTAGAATAGCGAGTCATAAAAAATACAGGTGTTTGTCAGTCATAGAAATTAAGCAACAAATCTGCATGGCAGCTTGTGGCTAATTGATGTCAGGCTAAAATGCATTGTTGTCGAAATCGCAAGGACTTCAACTTAGTCTTAGGCACCCCTTCGACATGCTTTTGAGGTTTCAGCATGGTTCATAGACGTTGGTCTAACACCTTTTGGTTAACTTTCGTGGAATTTTAGTGTGTCTTCTATTTATCGTTTCTTTGGCAATGATCTGGGTAACAGGGTCTCGTGCAGGGATCTCGGTATGGTCAACATATAGATTTTACACGACTTTGTTTAAAAATGGTGTTGTGAATAGGTGAATCAGATTGTGAATTGGTGATCAGAATTGTTGCTTATTGTAATTGAGTTTGTTTGACACAACATTTCATTTCAAACATTACGATGATTGCCATATTTGTCTAGCGAATACTTGGTGAGATGATTGAAAAGAAGTTAAAAACATTAACTTGCTTAATTAAGTCATATAACAACATAATAACATCACGCATTTTTCCCCAAAGGGTTGAGCAGAGGTGTACCTATAGTACACCCACATTTCGCCAGTTATGTTTAAGTCCCATGTAATAGGGGGCGAGCCTATTGCCATCAACGGGACACAAATCCAGGCTCCGGGCTACTACTGAGAAAAAATGTCATTATAATTATATAATGTACGTAGACATTTTCAAGGCCCACCCGCAATCATTTTAGGCAGGTCATCCGGTGGGATTAGACAGAACGCTAATATTCTCCGAAGCGGATCTGTCAACCTGCAGGCCTCTGCAAATTGAAGCTCAAATAATAACCCGAATCCTTTGGTAATGTGCAGACTCGAATTTCTCGCCTTATTGTCGCTATATTATTGTCTCTGTAAATATTACATGTTGGAAAGGGGATTTGATTTGGTTCACTTAAAGAGGGAATAGAGTTTTATAAATATCTGTTCGGTATTTTTATCTTCTGAGGGCTTTATATTATTGATTGGATAATTATTAATAGTTCATAAAGTAAATAAAAGGACGTGTATTTTTTGGAGTATTATCTTAAACAATGTTAGTTTTAATAGTTGATTTGTGCTGTATAGTTGGCATTGGAGTGAATTCCATGTTCGAAATGTCCTCAGCTAAAGCTCAGAAATAAACGCAAACTTTAAATTAGATTATGAACAAAAAATTTAATATGAAATCGCCACCAAATACTGGCATCTAAATTAGGTTTCTCCTTTAAACTTTTTCACATTTCGGGGACGTTTTGCGATCGAATCAATCCGATATCATTTGTGGGCTTCATTATGAATGTAAATTTAAAAAAAAAATTGTCTCAAACGGTGCCCCAGTGCCAACAGATTCCTGTATGCTCCTGAAGGAATGCTGTGAAACGATAAATGGAAATGAAAATAAAAAGAGTACCGAATATTACTTTAATTATCGTTATTTTAATAACTACTTATACCTAATCTGGTTTTTTACAATAATTAAAGCACTTAGAAATAATAAACCATTCAAAAATATGATTTAGGTATAAATAAAAAAAAAACCATGACGATTAACATAATCAACATTTCGAAAATAATATATTCTATTATTTTTGTTAGTTAAAATTACATACACATTTGCGCAATTCATCTCTGGCTATAGAATTTTCAGCTTATTTGTTATCTTGAAAAGATTTTACGTAACTTAAAAAAACATAAAATTTTAAAGCGTTCAAAATTGTTTATACATTGGGTTTTCCTTGTGTCGTTATATATGCGAGAATAACAAGCTTCTACGGTATTATTTGATTCCCAGGAAAAAGAAAATTAGCATTTCCATTCTTGTTTGAAATGTCTGTGTGTGTCATCTGTTGTCTAAACAATCGGCAATTATTTTGTTAATTTAAACGTCAATTTAAATGTCGGCTTTTATTCTACTTTTCCCGGAAAAATAAGCCAGCGCAGTGAATTGAAATGTCAAATTAGAGTGTCGCTTCATTCCTCAAAACTTGATGAAGCAAAATACCTACAAAGATTTATTGCAATATCTTGATTATTTTTGTAGTAACTCTTGTTTATATCGCCGTCGAATGGACACAGAACGCGCCCAGTATGTGCGAGTTTAAAACGTATACGAGAATGATTTGTGTCATATAGACAAATAACAATGGAATATTGGATGTTCATATTTAAATATAGACTAGACTTTGTGCAGCCAGCTATGTGCACATTAAAACCTTATAGTTTTTCCTTCACCGATGTTAGTAATGTCGAAGATAAACTAAGAAAGTATAATATAATTATATGAATTGAAATAGTCACATTGATACTTGTCAGGATTTGAACCCACAACCTCGTGCATGAGAGCCCCATTGGCCCATCAAAACCGCATAGGTTCGTAAAAAATCCCATGTCGTGTAAACTACCAAATAATGTGAAAGCCTTATACCTATTAATAGCACATACCACTAAATAGTTCCAACGAGACTAATGTTGCCATTATAACGAACAACCTTTCAATAATGTTTATAGCTGACATAACATGTATTTACGTCGCATTCTGGATAATTAGAAGTGATCTAATTTCCAATAATTAACCAAAGCTAATTAATTAAGCTTTACGTACTCGTTCGTAGGTTTACAAGGAGAATATTAGAGGAACTAATTGCGTAACTGATAATTAATAACTTGATATAATTAAGATTTAAAATAATGATAATAATATATATGAAGGTTAAATACTTATCGGACCCATGTAATTAGAAGCTTAGAATCTTCCAAAGACCAGATTCTCACTGCACTCGCAAAAATAAAACGAATAAAAATGATGACGCAGGCAATTCTCTGTCAGTTCATTCATTTATTCAAGATTTTTGAAGAATCAGCCAGTTATTCTCACTTTGTGAGAATATTGCACGCTCAGCATACAATATCCAGACAACTTGATCTTTGAGGTGGTAATAAGTATCAGATGGAAAGGATTTTCCATCGGATACTATCTCTACTATACTAGGAGCTCGTGGCTAAGTAATAACAGCCGTACGGGTCGATCCATCAGGATAAGCTACGCTTGCCGGGGTTGGTCCGTGGATGGGTGACCATCGTTACATAACGAGACTCCTCCGTGCTTCGGAAAGCACGTTAAGCCGTTGGTTCCGACTGTCATTTGTGGATCTTTGACAGTCGTTACGAGTCGTCAGAAGCCCGAAAGTCTGACAACCAGTCTTACCAAGGGGTATCGTATTACCCAGTTACTGGGTTGTAGAGGTCAGATAGGCAGTCGGTTCATGTAAAATACTGGAAGTAAGCTGCATCCGGTTAGACTGGAAGCCGACTCCAACATGGTTGGGAAAAGGCTAGGCAGAATGAAAATGATACTATCTCTACTAAAATGCTATACTCAGTTTTTTATAGAGTTTTACGTTCCTCGCAGTCCAAATGGTGAAGTTCACGGAATGTTTACGGTACTGTGGCGAACGTATCGGGTCGCACGCTGGTTTTTCTGTCGGGGTTGTCTCCCTAAGCTAGATTGTTCGGTTTTAAGGCGCCGAAGACTCGCCTTTGCCTTTCTTACTTTGCTATCAAGGCCACGAGGTAGGTGTAATGTGCAAAGCTCATTATTAGGCCAGGACATTGCCCGGGGTGTGGGACGAATTACTACACGTGGGTCCATCGCTTCATCATGGCGGTGGCGAGGTCGTGTAAGACAGGACTAGGTGCGCGTCTGATAGCCCAGCTGTGCACTCCTGGGCGTACGGTAGCAGCGGCTTTTAATAGGTCTAAACCTACTAGCATAAGCATATCCCAGCGAGGCCTACACCAGTTTCCCTCCCAAGTAAAAATTTAAAGTAGTTACATCAATAAAATACTAACTTAAAAAGAGGACGAATGATCTAAAGTTTTCTAAATCCTACCACGGCAGTACTTTCCACTCTCCCTTATTGTCTCAGAAGATACTGTTCCATTCTGTCCCACATCCAAATAATCCATTTTGCGCTATTCCAGTGTACCATGTACCCGATGCTCATCCTTTTTGGTCATGAGCTCCAAATTCAAACTTAGATAAAAGGCTGCAAGTGCATCTAAAGTCAGCCCACCTTGTATGACTTTTAGAGTTTCTGAAGTCATGTGTTTGTAAAATGCGTCAATGTAGTTTACGGTCCTCTTGCCCGCAAAAACCTGCTTGCAGCGTATCTGGAAAGCGGATTCTGTCAGCATTTTTGTCATGTTTGCCTGAGCCATTTTTGCTTCTTTCATCCTCATCCTCTGTTTGGGAAGCTTTATCTGCTTGACCATCTTCCCACTGCTCCTAAACTTGTCAGCTATGTCCGACCTAAGTTTCCGAAGGTGTGTTTACATTTGTGTCCCGAAAATAAGAGTGGTACAACATCTGACCCGCTGCAATGTCATCCATAGAGTTTCTAGGGTCACACACCAGAAGGCCAATTGTTGTACCTAAAACACATTCACATTCAAGTCGCAATGTGTCAAAAAGTGTCGGTAAATTCATAGGTAGTATTTTTGACAGATTGCGAATGCGATCGTTCATAAATATACGAGAATTGCCCCTCTGTTTTCACTCTCCTATGATAATCCCGTCAGCAAACCATCAATCATTTGTCAATTTATAACACGTCATAGATAATCAAACTTATTTTGTACTACAGTATTACAATTCCATTTTCTTCTTAACCGTAAAAAGTCTAAACTTTTGACGGTCGTCGCCATCGTAAAAAAATATCAGTATGCCAAGACCTTTTAAATGTCGTCTCAAGTCTGTTAAATAAGTTTATATTTTGAGGACGCTAAATATAAAACATTTTCAATGTTCTATTTTCATGAAAATAGTTGCCTGGTGTCAAGAAATAATTAGCGGCCAGTACCCAACAGCAAACCAAAGAGGCCTTTAGGTGCCACACAGATTACCAAACTTACGTGTTTAACGCAAATTAACATTCCGCAGAACTACTAGAAAATACTCGCTAGACAAAGCCACTTTTGCGAGCGTCGAGGGATTTGTCTCAAATTGGATACCATTCACTTTAACGTTTCGAGAAACGTGATCTCAAAGCTTTGTGAATAATTCTCATTTTTGAATAGTTGGCAGCAATTGGATTGTCTATAGGAACCTAACGGACACGATACTGATGCATTTATAGAGTACAGAAGCTAATCGTACTAAATACATAATTTTGCCAAAGTTTGCAGCAATTAATAATAACTATACTATGATACCTAAATGAAATAAAAATAATTAAATTCTTAAAATATCTGACTAGTTTAAAGAAATAAGCAACACGGGCGCAGCGGTAATACTGTAAATATTGTAATACCTATATTATTTTAACAACATTGTATGATAATTATGTGTTTAATACAAAAAACCGATTGACAGAGACGGCACTGACAAACTCTACTTAATTCAAAATACAAAGAGTCTAGTCTTCACAAAGATGGCCAGCGTTATACTTCAACACCCCCCCCATAACGTGGGCATCATGCCTTCAAGCCACTCCAAGCTGGCGAGTAAACATCCCGTGCTTGACACAACCCAGGGTCTTGGTGAATACGTCTGCTGTCATCTCATACGTCGGGATGTATACAATTTCAACGATTAATCTACCAATCATATCTCTAAGTAATGAAATCTAATTTCGATACGCTTGCTCCTTCTATGTAAATTGTAATTGGTAGCAAGCTGAATAGCAGATTGGTTATCACAATACTTTACTATTTTACATCAAGTAGCCACTAACAGTTCTTTAATTAAAGCTTGCAGGAACTCCGCTTTTCTGCTCTCTTCGCTTAAGCTACAATAACAATACCCTTCATATTATTTATGTACCCTTGTAATATATTCAATATTATGTATGAGTCGTTGTAACTTGAATAAATAATTGAAATGAATATGTTTTTTATATGCTTTTAATAGAAGAAATATTTAAAATTGGCCGTGCCCCGCGGTTTTACACGCTTACGTCTCGATCCTGTGGAAATATCGGGATATAAAGTATCCTGTGTCCGAAAAAAGTCATGGTGTACCCCTCTGCCAAAAACCAACCAACAAACAAACTGACTTTCGCATTTATAACATAGTTAGGATCAGGAAGAGAATAAATAAACGACATAATAACAGAACTTGGAACCTTGGGGGGGGGGGGGGGGGTTGCCTACAAGTTATTTATGCGAACGTGACGGCACATTGGATTCGGGGCCATTATTGGACGACAGTATTTTACAATACTGGTGAGCCTTTAGGCCTTTGATATGCCCTGTAAATAAAAAATAATGGGTTTGTTTAATAGCAAGGGATGCTGGGAATTATAATTATGGTGCGTTATCCAACCATTGCCTCTTAAAAAAAAGTGAGTTTTACTTACTTTTGACATTTTTTCCGGCTATGGTTTTAAGGGCTACACATTTTTTTTGGCACATAATATGCTTGTTTTTTTACCTCCTATGATTACGTACATCATTTCCGACCCCCCTCGAAGGACCATGAACAAAATTTCAAGGGTCAGTTAGGTTGATGCGGAAATAGCACAATGTTAAAGTTTTTTTTTATTCCATTGAATAATTTTTCAAGAAAAATGAATCGTACAAACGATCTATTTTTTTAACAACTTCTATTGTACACAAAAGATAATAAAGTATAAATACAAAAGAGATTAGACCTCATAGTGAGAGGTTTATTTCCTTTATTGGATTTCGGCTAGAGTTTTGACAATTTATTATTGTGTCAAAAATTGCCTGCCTTGTAGATAATATTATTTACGGTTCACTAATGTTTCACCAAAACAACGTTGAAACCGGCAAATTTGTTATTGTATACTGATGAAATGACAAATCATATTTTTGCCAATCGTTGCTTATCAAGTAAAAATTTGTAGATACATTTTTGGTGAAATGACAGGACACCATTATTTACAATAAGTCCTAGAAAAACATAGGGGCCATACAAATTCTAATCCGTCGCAATCTCTTTCGTATAAATGTCGTCACATCTATCCCGTTTAAAGTTACCTGTCGTATTACTTTTATGACTGCAGTGCGACACGTTTTCTTTTTATGGTGTTTTCTTACTTTAAGTATAGGTTTTCAATTTATTGCTTCATTTTTAAGAATAGAAACTTTGTCTTTTTTATAACTCCTACTCTCTACCTCTTTTTTGTGTTTATATTTTTTTTTTTTAATCTGACACTTTTAGCAACAGCTCTCTAGAAATTCTTATTAAAATAACTTGTAATAAATCATAAAAACACTTATCTGTCTTTTCATCTATCAGTAAAACTTAATTTTCATCATAACAACATAGACCAGAATATTTCTTCTAATCTTAATACAAAAGTATTCCTTCACCGTTTTTGAGGGAACCGGTATGCCTGTTAGAAAAAATTCTTGACGGCTTATGTAGCCTCAAGAAAACTCTTAAATTTTTTAAGAACGTTCGCATTCCTATCTCATTCGCAATCTGTGAAAAATACTATCAATTTACCAAAATCTTTGACAACTTTTGACAGACTGGAATGTGAACGTTTTTTAAGTCCGAGAATTGGTTCTATGGTTAGTCAGTCGGCTCAGCACAACTTGATACGTCACAATGATTGCTGGAACGTCAAGTAAATAATTTCGAATCGGAAACAAGGCCAGGCGGGGTTTATTGCTCATTTACATTTAATTTTTATGTACCGACGACGTGACATCGTTGGGAAGGTAGGGAGACTCTGAATTAAGCTTGCCCCGAGTTTGATTACGCTCTTAATTTGTTCTTACATTTTGTGGGTTAAGTTGGTGTTTGTTTTGCTCACAGAATTCTTGTTTTGACAAAAGTCACAAAGGCTTGTTATGCAACCTCCCCAGCGCCTTCCCGAGACGAAAAGTTTTGATAAATTCTACCCCAAGTCTCCAATTTATACGGGTCTATTATTATTCATTTTATAACACACTAGTTTTTCCTACGTCCTCACATGCGTGGATGTCGGAAAATATCCTACAGGAACGTACTACCGGTAATAAAAGCACCCAAGAAGTAAGAAGTAAAGTGTTAATGCGGGTTATCAACTATCTGTGTGCCTAATTTCGTCCAAATCCGCTCAACCGGTTTTGCGCCAATCCGGAACATACATCCAGACAAACGGACATTTGATCAGACTCGTACTTCCTTACTATTTTATTACATGTAATATATATTTTAAAGGTTTATCTAAAAGAATATATTAAAAAAACATCAATAAAGAAAATATGGATCTCCCGATGCCTTTCATGGTCTATCGGATGAAAACCATGGTCACCCCAGTCGTTCTAGATAAATTTACGTCTACTTAACAATTTGTTCTACTTATTGACTGACTACCAGACTGATAATTAAGTCAGAAATGTTTTTAATAAATATAAGGGTTTCACAGCCCTACTTACAGCGTATTGTCTTAAAGATCCCGTTTACTTGTTACTAGGCATGTTAGTCTATATTATTATCTTGATTTTTTTTAGCACAGTCTAATTGGCATACAATCTAATATACAGCAAATAATAAAATAAAATAATAAGCGCAAAGTACGATATAAGAAATTACCAGGATAGTGTGCCGCTGCGCCGAAAATGCTGGGCCTTTTCGGCAAACATGCCAGACAACTATAAGTGCCTGACGCTGGTTTTCGAACTGAAATTAATTCATCCGTCACCGCATACCGTGCGGTGACGGATGAATTAATTTTATTATAAAAAAATCTTTGCTGACCAAATGGCCTAGTAACGTCTGTATTCGGTGCTTAATCGATAATAAGATGATAGATAGAATAATAATAAGCTTTTTATATGGTAAATATACCATTTTTTTTTGCAAAATAGTGATTAGTTGTTTGGGCGGGGGTAATAATGGTTGTTGGTTAAGTAAAAATGGTTGTTGGTTGGGTAATAAACGTTGGTTGGTTGGTAGGTAGGCTAATAAATACTGGTTCGTTATCAATTGGTGTTTAATAGAATGCGAGAGATAGTTGACACAACCATGATTGATTGTTTGACTTGCAAAATATTAAAAGAAACTCATCGTTTTATAGTCTTATCACGTTGAAAGCAGTGAAAAGGTAAATAGGGGTCGCTGGCGGGAAAAATAGGCGCTCCTTCGAAGTTCAACAATCAAATTTTCTTATTCATATCTTTATTTGCATTCCATAATGTTACAAGGTTGTTAAGGTGCAGGCAGGTATTTTCTTTTGACATTGCGTAACTTTTTAATAATATTTCATTTCTCCTCGTAGTTATGTTTTAAATCTTTGAGAAAAGAAAGTGACCTCTCTCTCTCTTTGAAAGTGTTGTCGATGTTAAAATGGATTGATGAATAATGTACGGTACTGAATATGAATGAGTGCATTTGAAAAACTGATCCTAATATTAACGATAAGGTGTCCCCATCTTTTCATGTAGTGCAGAAAATCATTCACATCACGCGGCCTTAAAATGATAAAATCCATTTTTGCGCAGGCAACACACGTAACTTATAAAATGGCAACACCACGCGTGAACATGACGGGTAATGTAATTTATCACTTGAGATTTATTGTGTGATCGCCCTGACAGATGAGGCATAGTCAAAATGAATTTTATGCGCCCTGATACAGATTGGAAGAATTTATTGAGTTTGGGGAAACCAATTACGCCTATTTGAGTTCATATGGTGTTTACCAATTTTACGTTTATTTTCCTTTTGAAGGAATTTCCTTAAAACCGAAAAAATTTGTAACATTTTCACCGGCACCAAACAAAAAAAAAACATTACCTGATAACAAAATCTGGTTCTTCAAAGTTAAATATACATTTAGTGACAGATTTCATCACGGTATGTTCCCAAGTGCCCATTTTAGCTTTATTTAATTTTAAAATAACATTCCACATTATTTTGGGTTTTTAAAATAATGAGATTGACTTTTATTATTGGGATTTAATGGTCCTACCTACCCTACCTACCCTACCTACCCTACCTACCCTACCTACCCTACCTACCCTACCTACCCTACCTACCCTACCTACCCTACCTACCCTACCTACCCTACCTACCCTACCTACCTTACCTACCCTGCCTCAATTTTTTGCCACAGAACAACCGTGCCGCTAGGTGATCTTCCTCGCTATGATGAGATTTGTATTTGAAGAGAATAGAATAGAAAAGAATAGAAATACTCTTCTTAAATGCCAATGTGGTTACGGTTACTTAGGGCAGATTTTTTAAGTTGCCTCAAATCAAATCAAATCAAAATATTTTATTTCACATAAACCTACATGGGCACTTATGAAACGTCAGAATCTAGGTGCACGGTTCCAATTGGTCGTTTCCTATGGAGAAGAGCCGGCAAGAAACTCCACGGTTACTCTTTTAAAAATAAATGGGTTTTACAATGCTTTAAAAAATGTACAGTTTGAATAGGTATGCGAGGACAGCGTAGGCCTGTCAACAAGATACTTAAAAAAAATAGAAAATAGTCTGCAAATCGACAGTCTGTTGTGCCTACAACGTTCTCACATTCACAAAATATAAAGGAATAAAATAATAAAAACCAATTTAACCCAAATGGTTGTCACTACAACTTTAACCAATCCGAATGAGAACCCTACTTTAAAATGAAATTTGAATTGTAGGCATATAATGTCAAATAATGAAACTACATGTCAAGTAGTACCTAAATAAAAAAGTAAAATAAAATACATATCGTAATTTGGGAGCAGTTAATAGACATTTACATAATTATGCCGTTAATGAGGTACCAGGGAGGCCACATGTGCAGAAGGAATTATTGCCAAACTTCCTTGTCATCAACGTAGTCTTTAATCTTGTAATATGCTTTTTTGATAAGGACACGTTTTATGTGGGTTTTGAACTTTCCATCGTTAAGTTCTGTAACCGACTTTGGCAACTTGTTATAAAAGCGAATACTGTTTATAAGGAATGACTTGCTAGTTTTAGTTAATCTAAATTTAGGTATCACAATTTCATACCCTCATTCATAACCTCTTAATTCATGTTGATTTAGGCCAAATATTATAATATCCTGGTAAACGACTTCAGAAGTAATTAATCCTTAACAACAAGGTAACCCAATTAAAAGTAAAATGATATTTTCTTTTTTCTTTATACCTGTGTACAATCTACATAAAAAACTTTTGGGAGCAACCCTAGCAAATTACTTCGGTAGGGTTGGCTGTAAAAGGTTTCAGGCCTAAAAATAAGCAAATATTTACTAAGGCCCGTAAAAAGGTTTGAACGGAATTCCATTCAGAATGTATTCTTTTACCAGCAATGTGCGACTCACACTTGACTTTTACACCGTTTGCATACTTTCAACGTACTTTTGCATTTGACTGTCAAACCTTGAGTTTGAAGCAAATACTTTTACGAATGTTCAACAAAATTGTGTTTTACAACCAAGAAGTCTTAGTAAAGGAGTGAGTTTTATTTACAGTTTGAAATACTCGAATTGGCTGATATTTTCGTGAAGTTTTTTTTGTTTACTTCAATTCATAAATAGTGTGTAATGTAATGTCTTATTTAAAAATACGTTTTTATGAAGGAGAAATTCTTAAAAAAAAAATTTTTTTTTCATTCATTTCAATTTTTTTCCTACGCGGGTAAAAATTGTAATTTAACGACTTATATTGCAGAATATCACGAATTGCACAACGTTTTTGACCGTTTAGGGTTAATATTGAAGATTGCGCAATGATTGAACAAACAGTTTGAGCGACTTTAATTGTATTGCACCGTGTAGGATAAGTATTGCGCAGCTCTTACTTATGCGAAAACATATATATATTATATTAGGCGTAATAATAAAACCCAAATGTGTTGCATCTGAAATTAAAGAATTGATGTGGAAGTTCCAGCAACATCGAAATCTTGAATTTCATGAACTGTTTGAAAGAAAGAAAGAAAGAAAAATATTTTATTTGGGACACGCACAGGAAATAAAACAATAAACAATAAAAACAAACGTTAAAACTAACAAATTATGTAAAAAAAAACAAAAAAGTAATAAAAATTAAAAAAAACAAAGGGCATAGAGAACCTGTGCGAGGCCAAAAAGGCTCCTATCTCAGCATAATGCTGCGATATTTGAGCAAAAGTTGTGTGTTTGACCTATCCACATCTTAATATAAATTACTCCATAACAACTCTCGTCGTCAACTACGTTTTTATTTTTGATATCTATATAAAGTTTTTTTAATCGTATGAAATGACGGTATCAAATCTTTATCATAACGGTACTCTCCCCTTAACCTTTTCAAAAGTTCTTCACAAATTTTCTGAATCGGTCCTAAATCTGTACATACTGCCCTCTTCAAAGATGATTTTACTTTATTAATATGCGATTGGGCAAGATTTGGTTCGCAAGTGTGCGTCGAATCTCTCGATACGTTTTTCCTTGATTTATCTATTGTAACTGATGCAGTACTCCGTCTTTCCATTTTATTAGTCACGTTTTTGTTAAATAGGAACCCATTACGAATCAAAGAAAGCTTATCCTTCTGGTTACAAACGAACTCAAATTCTTCAGTCATTGTAGATTTCGAAAATATACGAATTTGAAAAACACAAACACAAAAACCTCAAATACAATTGTTATTGATGTATCAATCAATATTTTTTTTATCCAATACATTTTTAATCAAATGAATTGACAGCGAAAGGATGACTGAATTGACAGCGAAAGGATGACTGAATTGACAGCGAAAGGATGACTTGACATAGGTAAAAAGAATTAATGTAAGTTGAAGCAAAGAGGCAACAATAATTATTTTGTCTATAAGTTTTATTGTTTAAGGCAATAACACGTAGGTACTACATCAAGGGACTGGAAAATGGACTTTAAAAGAGACTGTGACTCGAAGTTTGTTTCGGCCTTCCTGAAGCGAAGCATTTATTTGGGTGAGCTTTTTTGAGTACAAAAATAACGCTCAAAATGGCAATGACTGTATATTGAACAGAGGCATTTTAGAAGTGTATTGGTATCAAAATACCTACATAAATGGTTTAAAGAATGCAATACTATGTGCTCGACTCGGGTATGCGAGAAAATTTCTCGGATATCCGAGTAATATATAGCTTCGGTTAGAATCAAGTTTTTTTAACTGAACAGACAGCTTTGCTGCTGGGGAGTAAGCACTGGAACTGTCTTATGTATTTTTGATTTTTGTAAAGTGCTGATTCTCAGGATAATATGACTTTTGATTTTGATTGAATATCAACTTTTGAATAGTTAAAGGGAACTGGCTGTGATTTGTATTCACACACATGTACTACATTTGATACAATTATGAACGTAATATAACATTATTTCCAGCCCCTGACTGAACCAATAAAAACTTACTTACCAAACATTAGCTAATTTGTGCGGAACTACACCCGAAACACCAGGAACACGAAACTCCATTTTTATTTACGTCAGTAAAAGCAATTTTTATGCCAGTTACGGAATAATGCCCATAATAAACGCCGGTATTAAACTACGGGATACCTCAGGGACGTAACTTATTTCTACTTAGGTATATTTTTTATATTGATTTCGTAGAGGAAATTGAATGTGTCTTGTTCGCACTTTATGTGGACGATTTCGGGCTCATGGGATTTGTCGAAACAAAAGTTGGTGCCGATTGGAACTGGTTTCATGGCTATAATTGTTGGCCCATTTTTCGAAGTTCGACACGTATAGAAAACTATCTATGCCCCTGCGTATTGGGACTATGGGACCAGATGTGTAGCCGCAGGGTCTGAACTTTTGAAGTTAATTACGCTGTAATACCAAAATGGTTGTGAAAGCTATTTTTACAAATTATCGAAGAGGTTGTTTCCGGAAGAAACGGCTAACGGCATTCCACTAACAAGAAGCAAGTTCAAAGGTACAGTCCTAAAATTCTTCGCAGATTATGGGCAGGGGGCATTTCTCTGCATTAATTGACACCTCCTCCGTTACGGCTAAGCTATTAAAAGTCTTGTACACAAAACTGCGAAGCGGTGCGATGCGAATTCGCAACCGCTCATTTCCTAAGAAGATCTGAGGGTGCTGTTTTAGGGGTATGAGGAACAGGGTTTAAAGTTCGCTCATCCTCTATAGAAAAGGGAGGATCCTCCGACCCGACGGGTGTTGTGTCTGGCGGGCAATTGCCCAAGGATTGATGTCGGATAGTCTTATATATGTTAATCGCTCGGTAAACTCTTATACCGCGATGTAGGACTTGTGACGTCAAGTCTTTGATGCTTAGTTCGTATGTGGCGGTGTAGATGCCGCCACACTGTCGGTTACTTTTGCGATGCGACATCGCAACGCAGTTTTGTGGACAAGCCCAAATGCGATACGACACGCCTTTCTATGCGACTTATTACTAATTACACTGTTACAAGGCGCCTGAGTGACGTTAATGATGTTAGTTAACATTTGTGCAATTATTGTTTTATGAAATGTATTGAAAAAACAAAATGGCCGCGTTAGATCCGATTTTGGTAACGTGCCAAAAGAAGCAAGCGCTATGAGCATGTTGTGGTAACCAGAACTTGCCTGAAATTCGAATGCGATATCTGCTTGTCACTGATTAAAGACGCACTAAATAGGATACATGTATTATCACACTCACTTTTTCATTGTGTCTGTTTCTAAACAGTTATATATACTATTATATTCATCAATAATATCGATACCACTTTTATTCATTGTCAATTTTTTTTTCTACGCTCCGGTATAGTTAAGATCCATCAAAACCCTTATTTCTCAACACATTTGGTGAACTTTTCCGTTTAGATACAAGCAAGTCAGGGCGGTCTCATTTTCCTCAACACGCTTCAAACTTGCTTCCTGTATGTGAATGTTTGACGTCTAGCTAGAGACATCTATGGAATCAGTATCCATACCTACCAAAATGATCTATACTTTTAGCGAGAGTTTAAATTTAAGATACAGGCCGTGCCATACTCTCTCTTGTATTGAGTTTATAGCGGTAGAACTGCTCTCGGATTTCTCACATAATTCTTTGAAATTCACAGAAAATTGTCCTTGTTTATTTTTTATTTTGTCATTAAAAAAAATATTGATAATTTTGCAAGTTTTAAATGTGCCTTTGTTTTAATGTTTTTATTTCCTGTGCGTGTTTCAAATATTTTTCTTTCTTTATTTTTCACTCTGTCTCACTTTGCAATTTAACATTTTTACACAAAATGTGTTCTATAAAAACGTTCGGTAATCAAAGGAAATATTTTTGTAAGTTCATTGGTGAACTAATCAAAAAATCACCTGAACGACCTCTAAAACTAGATGACTCAGCAGAACATGTAAACGTTGTGTTTACATGTTCTGCTGATATTACAAATCGATAAACGAGCGAAACACAAAACCAACATGAGCTCAATCAATACTAGACTAAACATTCAAACTACTAACTTTAAACATTTTAAATTCTAAATAGGAATACCGTCATTTCAACACACGTCAATAATTAAGTACAGTGTACACCTTACTGGGATAGGATTTAGCTTCTCTATAGCTAAAAAAAATGGTGGATTTTAATGAAACGTGCCTACGATAATTTACATTTTTATATGATGAAAACCTGCTCGAACCGTACTTTACCCGGTTACATAAATAATTCCTCTTATACTACAAACCTCCACCTCTTATACTAACTCGTTCCGCTCCCTTATTCCCTTCCCGCTTACAGCTAAGCCCAAACCTTGGCCTTACATAGGTACCTACTCAACAACCTTTTAAGGAAGATTTATTTTTTACATTAGGTGACATTGCCGACCTTTAGTAGTTTGTCGCGGAGCCCAAAAACGTCAATTCACCTTTCTGCTTTGATGTTCCACTCGATTCATGTTCCAATCGAAATGAGAAATCTTTTTCGGCCTGAGAATTGTCATGTTCTGGATTCCGGCGGAACATTTTTTATTTGTTCAGTGTACAGTCACTATCGTAATGACAAACGGTGGCATTGTTTTAAATTTCATATCAGAATACCTATTCTAAAATAAGTTTTATTGCAAATTCGTCTTTTCGCGTTTCTTAAGACCTTAAGCCTACTGGACGTCAAATAGCTTAGCAAGATCCGCCGTTATATCGAAACTACTGCAGCATTAATTTTGAAATAAATATATGTTAATGTTGAGGATTAATGTTAGCGACTATGTTAGCCGAAAAGACGATTTCATAAAAATATCTCGATAGAAAAAAAAAACAAAGTTACCTCCAAACAGAACAATAAACCGCTGCTATTCCAAAAATACTTCAAATTAGACCATGAAACTTTGCATACTAACTAAACTAACTATAAAGCAGCGACTAAGTTTTTTTTTTTTTTAAATTAACATTATTTTCGCCGTAAAAAGCAATTACCTAGTTTAGGTAATTGCTTTGCCGTTTTGTAGCCGCCTCCGTCGCGCTCGCACTCAGTCCGCGAGTAGTATGGTGCGAGCGAGATAAAAACCTGAGTGTGGGCTCTTAAGGGAAAAAATTAGCTTGGACTTTTTGCAGAAAGCTATGGTTTACATAGAGTAAACGTTTATTTAGAAACTTGTATAACAGGATTTACGACGGCCTTCATGCGTTTTTGCATCGAATTAATTAATGCCACTGTGACGTGCTGAGGAATGTTCTCCCATGCTTCCAAAATGGCAGTTTTCAGCTCCTGCAAAGTTTCTGGAGTTAGTTCAAACACGCCTCTTTAGCTCATCCCATAAGTGCTCTATTTGATTCATATCAGGGCTTCTTGCTGGCCATTACTGTGATACTAACGTCACGCGTCTCGAAAAATTCTTGCAGTGTGCGCTCTTGCATTATCATCCATAAAATGAAGCCCTGGCACAAACACATCATATGGCATCAAATGAGCCTTTAGGCATTGTCTCTATTTGGGTTCGTTTTCACAACTAAACTACGTGACTAACTTGGATGTTGGTAGGGAATCATTACAAAGGGCGGAGCCACGGGCGTATTCAACATAGAATAATGACGCCTCTAACGGCACCAAGTGAGTACTTTCATCAATCAAAAGTTTCTCAACGTACACTCAGTCACAAATTTATTTAATTTTTTTTCGCATAAACTTTACCCCGATCGAAATAAACCTAGTAAAAGTAAATTCGCGTAAATTTCCTGTAAGCATGTTTATGACAGCGCATGTAAAGAGCATAGTAACTGAAGTTACCAACTCAGCATGTGGGCAGGTGGCAGAATAGGGAATACAATTTTAAATATACTGCTTTTGTCAGTTTCCTTGGCATACAGTGCGACCATGATATTGTCCAATTATATTGGACCAAAGATTACACAATTATTTACGTTGCCATTTCAGTAGTAGCTATGTGCAATTGCTTTGAAAATTAACTATTTAACATACACACATCACAATAATATGGTATAAAAACAGGGTTTCGGGCCGAAGAGAAGGTTTTCGTGTTGCGTCTTGGTACGCACCGCAGTGACGGATGTCAGACAATTCTTTTTAAAAAAAAGCGCGTGTCGTTTGTTTTTTTTCACGAATTCTAGAAGATTCTAGAATCTGCTCCCTCATTGGACGAGCGGATTGTGGCGGAACGGTTCGAAAGAAGTTTCTGTTACACTACGTGGTTTGAACATTTCTGAACTGTAGGTAAATAACAAACTGGTCTAGATAAGTTTTGCATTGTATTGTGTAACTAGCTAGTTTCTAGCTTAGGTTGGTTAGACTACAATATTTCTCAAAAACAATTAAATTTCGGTATATCTACAATACTGCTTAACTTTATTCGTTGTGAGGTGCACGTTAATTGCTTACAATTGGACAAAGAAAAACCCCTAAGTTAATTAGTAAAAGCTAATGATTTAAGCGTTAAAATCTGTCTCCCACAGTTTAGGGTCATTTGAAATGCAATTAAATTGTGTTACGCATTCGTAAATGGAATAATTAACAATTTGCCTTCATTGAATTTCAAAAGGAGATGGATCTTTTGTTACGGATAAACAAACTGATTGACAAATTGTGCCTATTGTACCTGTTCTAATTTATATTCTGCAGGAGCCTTCAACAGTCCATTGTGTTTTTCAGTAACTCCAGAACTCTCTATCGATTGTTTACTTCATATTTTTAAAACACCAGCATGAGTTGTAATGCATCGTTTTTTTATAGATTTTTTGGGCCAGAATCCCTCGCAGGCGTCCTCAAATCACCCGACATCACAATCTGATCAATGGTTTAGGAACGCATCGAGGACAAAAAACAAAAAAAATACTAATTTATTCTATCAATTTAATTTATTGTAATCAATTTAGCTTTTTTTTATCTACGCTATGTAAGTATTACTTGTTTTAATTAATTAATTATTTTATTATCAGCGCAAAACTTATGGAAAAGCACAGCATGCACTCTGCATGCTGTGCTTTTCCATAAGTAATGAGGCGCTTAGACTAAGTTTGCAATTAATTATAAAATAATAGGGTCCCCACTCATTGTTGAAGAGCCTAGTAATAAAAATAAACACTGTTTTTTTGTTTATAGATATTATTAGTAGGTTTAAAACAAAATATCTACTGTCAGGAAGTAGGTATTTTTGATGAACTTCCTATCTCGTGATGAATTTTTGATGATCGGGCCTACTTTGTCATGAACCTCTTTCATCTACACACATCAACACTGTCTAGGGATATTTTTAAAAAAGCGAATTACTATCAATGTGTTAATGATTTATATGACATGTATATATTTAAAAGATACGTTATTTAATATTCTACCATTTTTTAATAATGGTTAAGGTACTTCGATTAAAATTTCAGGATTTTATGGAAAAAAAATGAAGCATAGACGGAAACCGTATATGAATTAACTTTTAATTTATGAGTAAAAACTGAAAAAATAGAAAAATCATTTAATTTGTGTTTATAAACTTGAAGTTAGTAGTCTGAGAAAGCGCCCATGATGTTCATAACACATCGGCAACGATTCGGCATGCTCAGAACAAGGTTGTCAATGTCTTGCTGCGGAATATTGTCCCATGTCCTTCTGGGGTGCGCAAAAAGTTGATCTTCTGTAGCCAGATTTTCAGGAACTTCCTTCAGAGCTCTTCTTTGCAGCATATCCCACGCATGCTCAATGGGATTTAGATCTGGCGATTGAGCAGGCCAGTCTAAGGCCCTAACATTGTGTGTATGTAACCAAGCTGCTACCGTTCTCGCCGTGTGTGCCCGGGCATTGTCGTGCATGAGCAGGAAATCTTGCCCCATTTGTGTTCTGTGGGGCAAGATTACGGGCCCCAGCACCTGTTGGACGTATCGTTCTGCCGTCATATTGCCCCGCACCCAAACGAGATCCGTCCGTCCTCCAAGACGAATTCCTGCCCAAACCATAATTGTTCCTCCTTGGTATGGGTGAACTTCCTGAGGGTTCTGAAGACGGCTCCATCGTCCAGGAACTCGCCAAACACGCGTCCTTCGTGAATCTGGATGGAAGCCGAACCTGGATTCATCCGTGAACAGCACATTGGACCATTGCTCACGGCCCCAGTCCACGTGGTTCCGAACCCATTCTAATCGTCGTCCACGATTGCCTCTCCGTAAAGGTGGGACCCGGAGTGGTCTACGAGAGCGTAGATTGCTTTCATGCAGTCGCCTTCTTACAGTTTGGTCACTCACAAGCACTTGGTGTTCCACTTGCAGCCTTTGGACCAATTGAGTCGCCGTTGCATTTGGTTGAGCTCGCGCGGTAATTTGCAAAAATCGGTCTTGTCTGGGGGTAGTGATGCGACTTGGCCCCCGGTGCCTCTCCGCTACTTCACCTGTGGCACGATAGCGTGTCCACAATCTTGAAATTACATTTTGGTGGGTCCCTATGGCCTCAGCAACATTACGCTGAACAGACCCAGCTTCCAGCATTCCCACAGCTCGTAACATCTCCACCCTCGTCAAATGTTGGCGTTGCATGGCTACAATACCTCAATTTTAACTTTATCTTTCGTTTAAAAATGAAAAAAAACTGTAACTAAACGTAATTCGTATTGTTTTCTAAATTTCGCACAAATGAAAATTCCCTCTCCTACTCATCAAGACATTTTTATGCCACCGAAACAAAAGAATTTTCAAAAATTTGAATTTGGAATTAGTCTGAGATAAATTACAAACAAATCGGTGTATAAAAGATTCCAATGCGGCCAGTACTTTTCGAGTTATTTAATTGAGTATGAAATATCCCTAGACCGTGTTGATGTGTGTATAATAAGTAGGTAGTATTCTTCATGATGTTCACTTCAAATAAATTCTTTATGCTTTTAAGGATACCGGGAGTAAAGGTTTTCAGGTAAATATTTAAAAAGATCAGTAGCAGCCCGGAGTTTGGAATTGTGACCGGTTGATGGCAATAGGCTTGCCCCCTATTACAAGGGACTTAACTAAGTAACTGGCGAAATGTGGGTTTACTGTAGGTGCCTTTATGACCCTTCGGGGGTCGCAGATGTGATGTTATATTATGTTATTTAAAAAGTTTGTTTTCACATTTAAAACCTGCAGATGAGAACGGATTATTCTAGTAAGATCACTTGCAGTATCAAAGTACCTACCATATAGTTTGTTTCTACGTTAATACAAGTTTCGTAATATCAAAAGATATGTAATATTATGTAGACCAAACATATTGATTGTATGTAACGGACTTTCCTTGACTTGTTAATCTTGTTATAAAATAATATGCGATGTGTTCATATTACATTTCTTAATAACATTTTTCATATAACATCGCATATAATCACACACTTTCGAATATAACATCGCATATAATCACACACTTTCGAATATAACATCGCATATAATCACACACTTTCGATGACAAAATATTTTTTACGTACAAATGTCACTGACACATCTATTTATTTGTCAAAAAATAAGTGATAAAAAAACGTCATCTGTATAAAAATAAAACAAATCTTATAAAAAAATGTTACAACAGGTACACGACAGGTAACCGCTTAAAGTGATTTAAAAAAACAAGGAACAGTGGGTGCAATTGGTTACGGAACCCTAAAAACTGACTATAGACGTACAATAATAAAATTAAATACAAACACAATTATTCCACCTAAATACAACTCGCTTTTCCGTCCTATGCGACAATTTAGTTTTATAAATGTTTAAAAAATCTTTCAGAAGAGCTGACATAGGACTTGACATAACCCAGAGGGCGCGCAATACAGAGCGCAGTGGAAGAGATTAACCTGGCAACCCGAAACCTTAGCATTTCTAGGGGGAATAACGTCAAGATTAAAAAAATATAACGCAGTAAAGGGAATTTAATATAAAAATCTGCGCGAAGACTCCCAAGAATAAGCACGTTTTTATTACAAGTCAAAGTGAGTCCATCTTTACGTTTTTAGCGATTTTGTTTATTTTTCCGAAAAGAATCTCAAAGGAGCCCTTGATGTATGTATATATGTATGTAATGAAGGACGGACAAAGACTGTCCCAGAAAACACACACTGTTTAAGCCACTAGAGCATAAGGTTATTTTTTTTTTTACCATACCTATACAACTTGTGAAAAAACATTAACCTTTTGGACTTTGCTGAAATCGGGTAAAAAAACGCGAACTCGTAAAGTTACGTTTAAGTGGTTGAGATTCAAACGCACTCACCTAGATGATTTTTTATGTTTTATTAATAATTGTGCTGTATATTAACATAAACCGTTTTATGATAATGGTTAGGGATGGGATCCACAAACGACACTCATCGGGACTATAAAGATGGCGGTGTACGTACAGCCTGGCTTAAGTGTCATAACATCTAAGTACATGGTATATGATATTGATTTATTTATTTAGGATTTCCAACAAAAGATATGCACAATACATGAAACATAAATAATGGCCAACATTAGTCAAGTAGATGGCACTCCTTCACTTATAGGACCACAGCATGAATATCACAATTAATAAATTATTTATGACGATATTCAGGAATCCACACACAAATGTCACACAGCCAGCATAGCATACGCACAGGTTGGCCTAGTGGTATCTTCTCATAGTAAACGTGGAAGTCAGAATAAAATTTACTTTTCTTGATCTTTTTTTTTACTGAAAATCCTTAATTACCTTGAGTTACCATTTACCGAAAGCGTTGGCGAGAATTCCGGCGCATCGCCGGGAGGTTATGAGAACATTGTTTGCTTTAAAAAAAACAATTTTCCTACACAATTTAACTAAATCAATTTACTCGCTACTCAATTTAAACGAACCCATAAAATAAACCCATCAAAATTGATCGTCCGACTCGGACAACACAAAGCCACATTATGACACGCTAAAACACGCACGGAGGGTACATGAGAGAATGAAATTCATGATGAAAAAAGGAGATTTTACTTTAACCTTTATCAAAGCCTTAAGAAAATATTTTATAAAGTTTTTTCAACTTTAAAAGTGCGTCTGCATCTTGTAAATAGTAATCATATTTGGGATAGATACAAAGTACAATTTAATCAGCCAAAAATACTCCCGACCACTATACACTACGACCTCGTCTCTGTGAGGGCCATTTCCACAACGCGGGCCCAGAGCGGGTAATATTTTTTAAATCAATATGTCAGGTATATGTTACCCCTTCCATGTCACGGTTAACAAAGGCCGCTGGGGTATCTTTTTTGACAGGCATCTGTGTCCACATTTTTTCACTGTAGGTATTAGGGAAAATAAATTATATCTCCCACTCTCTTGGATTTTTGCATCCCTTGGGAAGTGTTGAATGATACGCTCGTACCTCGGAATGGACGTAAAAATGCTAAGAGAGGTTTTTATCGCAATAATTTTTTGGCCTGTTAGTTTTGCTTTAGAATTTTATCACTCCTTAGAGAATTCGCAGGGAAAATATGGCAAATTCATAGTACAGCGTCAGGCTGTAAAATAGCTTGAGTTTTCGTTATGAGAACATATTTTTTCTTCTGCTATAACCTTCAAGCCCGAATCTCCTACCTACCAAATAGATGTTTTTCTATTTAATTTTCTTTTATTGTCCCTGTTTCTTTTATAGTTTTTTGCTGTGAGTGAAAATGAGGTATTGTTCTTCGAACAGATATTAAATAAGAATGTGAAACAAAAACCAACAACAACTCTTGAGGGTTTCAGAAATATGATAATAAAGAAAAATATTCCCGGAACGTGATGGGATCGATGTCATTGTGATCAATCTTCTGAGATGCGAGAGTGATGGCTTGTTCCCAAATAAGATATTACTTAGCACGCGTACACGATTATACTTCTACGCTACAGGAATAATGTAGGATAATACATCAAAATTAAGAGTAGATGATGGATTTTTAATATTAAAATCGGATACGTAAAAATTAAATGGATATGGCTATGGATATGGCTGGCTGTGTGACTCGCCTCACGAAAGCTTGCGAGAGTAATGTCGATGACGTCACGCTGAAGTAGTTGATGCACGAAGGCTGCGCTGACGTTCATATTCGGGTTCACCAATTTAGGGGTATGAGGAACAGGGTGTACAACTAATTTATTCATTATTTCGTCAATTGTGTCATTTTTCTGCCAAATCACTTTACGTAACAAAATTCCACCGTCTACAACAAACACAATATTGCTGGACGTCGGTAATGAATCGATACTCGTAAATTCGTCATAAAGATGATATTTTACATTTTTCCTGAGGTAAACAGTGAAAATGGAAATGGAGCAAGCCCGTACTGTAAATAATTTTTCATGTCATCTTTGTGCTTTAATATTTGAAGAAATTCTTTGAAACAGTAATAATGGATTGATTGTATTCTTTAAAATCAAAATGTGGGTCTGACGTTGCAAATGACACATTGCAAGAATCTCCTATTTCGTTGCAAATTCATTTTGCTAAAACACTATCAGTACATGAAGTCACCATGCGTTAGTCCGTCCAGATTCGTCATAGACCTCACCAAAACTTGTTCGATATTCATGTCTGTTCAAACACCAGACCAAAGCTTGTAATGCGTCTAATAGTAAAGAAACCTTCTGTTGTAAATATTGTTCGTAACTGTGTAAATGTAATAACTGTGTTGAATTTCTCGTAACAAAGGGGTTTATTTATAAACGCTGCTTAAAGTTAAGTGACGTTCAAACGTCAAAAAGTATGGTTAATCAGTCGCTAATCATTACTTAAG
This sequence comes from Eupsilia transversa, assembly GCA_914767815.1. Taxonomy (NCBI): domain Eukaryota; kingdom Metazoa; phylum Arthropoda; class Insecta; order Lepidoptera; family Noctuidae; genus Eupsilia; species Eupsilia transversa. Next base: position 3,321,676 of record OU611893.1, on the reverse strand, counting down.
TTTAAGCAGCGTTTATAAATAAACCCTTTGTGTTTATTTCAAATGAACTTGGAAAATTTGTCTTCCCTTCTTAGGGCGACTTGCAGCTTTTACTTAATCTCGATTTAAACTCGACGTAGGCTTCTTAAACTTAATTTAACGATTTGCTTACAACCGACTAATCACAGTTTATTTAAATCGAATGTTAAATGTGACTGTGCAAGACATGCTTTTTAAGTTAAGCCGAGTTTATGGCAAAATCATAGTGTTACAAAATCTTTTGCTTAGATTTATACTCAGGACACGTTTCCTCTGGAAATGAAGCTTTAATACCAATGATTTGAGCAAAAGAACGAATACCACCGGCAAAACATTTGTATACACTCATGGGCACCTTCAATTCTAGATACAGTTGGATATTTAGATATTTAGATATAGTTGTAGTTGTTTTTACAGCATGAGGTCCTGGGTTTGATTCCCAGGTCGGGCAAAGTATTATTGGGATTTTCTATCAGGAATTTCGCAGTAGCAGTTCCGGAGTCCGGATTTGTGCCTGGTTGATGGCAATAGGCCATCATATCATAAATTATCATCATAGGTATAAATAAATAATAAACAAGGCGTGATGTTATTTAAGTGTGTGTTGTATATTTTATGTAGTACAGAGCAGAGCTATTTAACCATCCTTAAAAAACGTTTGTTTGCAAGATTCATCTTAAGTTTTCGGGGATAAGTCGGTACAGTCCGCGAGGTTTAAGCTGAGCTTTGCATTTGTGTGAGTGATTACCAAAAGTGGAAGGCGCGTGGCGGAGTAAACCGGTTTAAACCAAGCAAAAGACACGTCGCACTCTAGGTCGACGTCACACCTACACTATCTATGTGCACTCACACAAATGCAAAGCTCAGCTTAAATCTCGCAGACTATACCAGATATTTACTAAAAATGTGGCAGACCTTAAATAAGACACAAGTTTACTCTTCAATGTAGGATCGGTAAAACCGACAATTTCTGTAATAAGACAAATGTTACACAAATAACTAACTTTTGATGACTTTGAAAACACCTGAAGCCTAACCGCACCTTTTCATTAGAAATTTCATACACAAAACTCTCTATTCATTCAGAAATACGTCTACAGTGTGAGTAGTGATTTATTTAAATGTTTGATGCCACCCACAGGTGCTTTGTCACCTAAGTAATTATTATAAGTGCTGTTTCAGGTTCGCGGTTGATTAATAGGCACTTGTATAACACAATGTGGTACCGCAGACACAAAGGGTTTCACCCCATTAGGTATAGCAGAAGTTGTACAACACTACGCTTATGAGTTTTATACGGAAGTCATAGGAGTAGATTTTTTTGTTTCACAATAATAGTCCTGGCTATATTTTTATTAATCGGCTTTGGTCGTAACTTTTCCGAAACAATTTTATTGGACAATTAGTGCTGTGCTAAAACAATCTATTAAGTAATTTACTGACTAACTGAATAACGCATTGAGTCGATTATATATTTTAGTAAGAGTAAATTTTAACTGACGAATTATGTTAGCGTATCGAATTTTCAAAAGATTTCAATAACTGCATATTTTTTATAATATTATTTTTCATGTGTAGTGTAAAAATTGAGATTTCTGTTGTGTTTACTTTTCTATAATGATGCAGTAGTATTTTGGGATATATTTTCAGCTTCGTTTTTCTCAGTCTTCATAATAGTGATTTTCTCTCATGGGACATTTTTAATTCATCCTCTAAAAACTGAGCTAGACTAACTAAGTTAGGACTCCCCGACCAAATGGGTTAGGTTGGGTTAGCACTGTGACCAACCGCGCGCGAGCCGAGCGAGTGGAACTTTATAGCGGTGTCGTGGCAGCGGCCGGCGAGCGCTACATCCAAGTTTGTCGCAGCTACTGACAATTTAATATTCTTAGGTTCCTAATGATTAAATAAAGTAATTATATTAGAGAGTTCAATAATATTTTTAGGAGCGAACGAATGGGGAGTTATTAGAGATTCAATTAAATACATGCCTCACTAGACCCATACACTGGCTAGAGATACATACATGCCTGATAGATGCAGGAACAATTCAAATGTTTGTATGAGTTACGGATTGTATCCGGGCTTATCGGGGCCAGTTTTTAGAGGGTTCGTGATATTGCGGAAGCTTGTAGTAGCTACGAACCGTACGACGTACCTTCTTGAAGTAAAAGGATGCTCTAGGTAACGAAATATAATGTATAATCTCAAGCAATAAGAGATCAGAATTGTAATGTAATATTCATGAGTTGCTAAGAAACAAAATATCAAGCGAGTTGTAAATATATAGGTATCGAGTTAAAGTAGAAAAAATGTGTTTCTATTACAAACAAAATTTACCTACTACCGTCTTACAAAAAAGCAGCTAATTTCTAAATCTACGACTTTTTGTGTGGGAATAAAAGATGAAAGGATAAAATTTTACTTCGGTACATTATTTTTGTGCGCCGCGCGCCGGGTGAAAATTGTAGGTCTCTCTAACGTGGCCCCCGGCTCGTAGTAATTTGATCCCCGCCCTAATAGACTTAGTGACGAGGCCATGGCATGCAATTGGTTGCGGGAATTTCATGTTCACTATTTCCATATGTTGTAAGTTTACCTTGACGTACGAAATTCTGTATGTGGCTGTTCCTAAATAGATATAATTAGGCTGTTTTTTTATTATTTTAACTAATTATGATAATAGTTTAGTGTTAAGGTCGGTTTCCTTTGGACACTCTCACTTGGATATAGCGGCATATGACATCCGCACCGGCCTATAGCGGTCTAAAACCGACCCCCACCTATTTTCGTTATACCTAATTCTCACATCCTATCCCTTTAAAGACTATGCACATGTGACTGTCTCTTACGTACGCTGAGCTCCTTAAGTTCTGAGTTGAGCTCCACGATTACTGACAAATGCTTGCACAGACTGGACAGGTCCACTCAAATCTGTGTGGTTGTTTCCTCAAAAGACCATTTCAGACACATGGTCTTCATATTATGGCCTGACCAAGATTATGTCTGGCCTTTAAAAGAGACTGTGACCTCTGAGTTTGTTTCGGCCTTTCTTCTCAGAGTAGTCAGATAGGAAACGCCGACCTCATCTAGCTTAGCACTTTTTTTTAAATTTTGACGTGTAAAAGTGATTCCGATATCCTATTTACAGAATTATCTATTTCATTTCATTTCGTACTCCAATTTAATAACGGAATATTATATTTATTATCTATGCACATACCGGTTTTTTACGTGCCGTCGACTCGCGTATACGGATTGAATACTTATATACTATGGTAGTTCTGCCAGTCATAACTTAATCCCCAAGATACACACAGTAAATCAAACTAAACATTATGATCCAATACTCTTCTCATAAATTCCGAACGAAAATTATGAACAGACAAATTAATGACTTCTGTAAATTATGAAAATCTTAATACTGGCAGCGTCATAAATCTTCCTATGGTCTATTCTCTAAACAAACGCGTTCGAAGAATTTTAAATATTAACTAGCATTACTCATTATATTTTGGGCTAACTGCTAAACAGTATTGTCTATTATAACATCTTTAAGGACTCGTAAATTGAAAATCTTTATTTTGCTTGTAATTTATTTATGTTTAACATAATACATTTTGCTAAGCAACAACCTATTCTTGCACAGATGTGACGCTTGGCTTATTTTTTGTAACGAATGTAGTTTTACGTTATAATAATTTCCACTCGGCAATGGGCATTCTGTTTGTTTTTAGTGTCGCATTGTTACGCAACGTGTATTGTCTATGGTCTAATTATAATTAGTGTGACCTGCTCTGACATCGAGCAATAGATAAATACTGCAAAACTGTTTTTAGTATTTTCATTTTAGCTTTTGGGGGCTACTTTGTACATTGTGTGTATTTATTTTATAACGAGCGTCTTATTTATGCAGAATAAACTATTGCTCTTTCTTTCTTCTGTTATTTTAACTTAAATGATTTTTGTATAGTGGCCGTAGTCGTCTAAAATAGACTCACAATCCTGCTAAATATACAAAACGGTTTATTTTAAACACAGTACAATATTTTTTATCTTTTCTAATCTTCCCCTCTTTTGGTTAATAGTATTTTTTTCTGACTGAATCTTTTGTTCTGTTCCATTCATTTGCACGAAAACCACAGATTTAATTTTAGATAACACTTAGTGCTATCTGTATCAGTCTGGCACTTTAATGTTCTTTATACTTTTATATAAAGAAAAATAAGACCTACACCAACAGATAGCGCAAATAAGATGAGAATCAAATAAAAACTTTCATTAAGTAGAGTGGAAAGTCTCCTGAAGGCTAGTATCTTAATCAAAAGCATGGGAAAAAGGAGAAAAAATATACTGTAAGGAAAACCGGAGTACCTAAGTGTCTTAATAAAGTGTAGGTTACATAAACTCACGACATTGAGAGCTTACAAGGAGATTTAAGTAAAGACAGCTTAGAGCTGCGATTTGCATGTTACAGCAGCTCTTCCTGAAATTCAGTATGTAACTTGATGTATAACTTACTTTTTATAAATATTTATAAGGAGATATCCGTAAAAGTTGATTCCAAGGACCAAACGTCGCGTCGTTTGTTTTAGAACTGATCCTAATTCATTTATTCCGATTGACATTTCGCTTTTGTTAAAAAAAAATCCGCAACTCTTTACTTCCGTACTCATAGTACGACTGAAGTATCAAATACAGATATCTACAAACAATTATTCTTAACTTTATATAAAAATTCTAGTGGAAACACTCACCCAATGCGAAATCGCAGGAAGGTCCAAAAAACACATGAGCGCAGTCGTTGTAAGCATCTATCGCTGATATCACGGCGTAGGCCGCATCACAGTCTGTGACGTCATACTTCATCCATTCCACCGTCAGCCAAGGTGGGAAGGCGTTCTGGATGACTGGGTCTTCCATAGCAAGGTCCAGTGCAGGCCCAACCTGAGGAGGATATATATTACTTTTAGGGAGCAAGGTCAAGGTTTTTAAATCACTGCTTGGCATGGGCATGACTTCTTAAAAAGTTAAGGACAGTCTTCTAAGACCGTTTTCTTGCAACGACAACGGTTATGGTACTTAGGTACCTGTCCTTAGTGCCCCATCTCAAAAATCCACCCTGTATATCAATCTACCTAGCCTTTCCCAACTATGTTGGGGTCGGCTTCCAGTCTAACCGGGTGCAGCTGAATACCCTACAATACAACCCACTAACTGGGTAATACGATACCCCTTGATAAAACTGGTTGTCAGACTTTCGGGCTTCTGACGACCCGTTAACACTGTCAAAGATCCACGAATGACAGCCAGGACCAACAGCTTAACGTGCTTTCCGTGGCGCAGAGTAGTCTCGGTTCATAAAGATGGTCACCCATCCACGGACCAACACCGGGAAGCCAACCTGATGGATCGACCCGTGCGACTGTTACTTAGCCTCGAGCTCCTCAGCACTTAGCATTGCATTTCTGGACGAATAATAAGCACAGTTTATAGTAATATCTACTTGTTCGTAATTAACTCACACACACGACTTTACCTACTTTATTCGTACAAAAATAAGCAGGCGTTTTGCAATGCTACAAATATTTTGAATGTTGACGACTCTGGACGTTTGTTAATCAATCATTTTTTTATCATATTTATGGATTTGAGTCTTTAGCACACAGTTAAGCTACCGGTTTAAAGAAGCGGTGGCCGCCACATGGTGTCCGGAATTTACGGCAAATGACGTCACTCAAATAACTTATGAATGTTGAGTATTTTGTATGTTGTACTTCATCGTTATTGGTGGATTATTATTCATTGCGGTTTTTGAACCTACTGCTACTAAACCCATCTAATTTTGTACACAGGTGTTTAATCAAATATACGTGTATAATGATTACATCTTCATCTGGTGTTACTGTCTTCCACTGTCTGAACGCCAAAAAAGTCAGTTGCTGTGTTTTCCTTGAGAACGATTTTTGACATTTTAATGACAGCTGTCACTGCACCTGTTGTGTTACGGCCATCGCTCTTCTTGGGAACTGTTACCTTTAGGCTATGACCTGGATTACCCGGATATTATGTAGAGTTTCCCTAGGATACAATTGAAATCGCGGCCTATATTTAGTATTTTATGTATTCTTAACCTTTAGCTCTTATAAGTCCCCTTAGGTTCTTGTCACGTAACGACACTGAGGCAGAAATACAATGCTAGCGAAGACGCAATACGACAGGGTTCCTCGGCCACAGTACGTGACGATCCACACAAAATCCCCTCGGCTTTACTGAATTGATATATTCATATTTTCGATTTTCCCCAAACTCTCAGCATTGAGAAACTAGATATTGATACCTAAATACAATTTTGTATGTGTTTTTGGTTTTTTTATGGAAGACTTATTCTTTTATGGAGTTTACAAGTAGAATAAATTATAACGCTACGTGTTGTATTTTCCTATGTAACAAGAATGAAGTTAAATAACAACAAAAAGATTACTAAAGTTAATATTATTATTTTATGTAACGCTATTGTATTGCAACATCGCCCTAAATAGATAGGGAGGCGCCATGGCATTATCGATAAACATTTTATCGAATCCAACTAATCGAATTGATGAAAAGATTTCATGTTTTACGTGTTTCTATTAATAGAATGTGAAATATGTTATCAATTTTATCGAATTTACTCCGATCTTATCTAAAAACGTATAGTGCGTACTTCCATTTCCATTAGCTATAAATAGACATCGAAGATAAGGTAATGTACTTTAATGGGTATGTAGTGAAAGTTTCCCGTTTTTTTCGCCCGTTTTACCTTCCGTAGTTTTTGAACTTATTTATCCAAATGGAATATGGATTTCATTGTACTGAATCAAATCTATCTATAATTAGTATTTCTGAATAAGTTTGCCGTTTGGTACTCAATGTTTTTTTTTTATCATAATTATCTATCGATGCATTAATAAGTGCTATAAATTAACTTTTATGTACTATTTTATACTTACAGCTGACAAACAGGCATCATAAGTCGTATTCTTCGGCAGCAGTAACGCCGCTCGTATCTTGCAGGTACCACTATCATCGCACACTTTGTCGCATTCCCGGAGTCTCGGCTTTTCACCGCGACAGTTCTGGGAAACTCCCACACTCACTAAACCTAGCAATACAAATACACACCACCGCATTTTGGTTTTAACGACAAACTCTAATGTAACACATCCTTATTTGAGTAAAAACGAAATCAGAACGATAATTGAGTCGCTTTTAAAATTGGTCTTTTAGAATATTTACGGTTACATAGTTCGAACTTTGAGCGCGGTTTTTTCTATCGATAACACGGTCACTTCACATGATTGCTAACATCACTTCATTTTCCACAACACTTGCACCAAATCTGGAACAAAAGAATTAATCATGAGGAAAAGTTTGAACGGGTATCAAAGTAAGTAAGAGCAAAGAAAACTGTTACCTAGAAGGCTTGTTAAAAAGTTTTTATCGCCAAAGCGAAACTATGCCTACTGAACTTTACTTTTTTTGTATTCAGTGATTTCTGAACAGAAAACTTATTATACGGTCTGAGTAACTTATTCATGTTTAATCAGGCAATTTTTCTTGAATCAACTTAGCTGTTGTTCGACAACTTAATTGTATGAATCTTTCTATCCAATTAGGTTACTTAGTTCTCGCAATATGTTTTCTATTCTATATTACCTACCAAAAGTTGCAAAACTCTGGTTATGATGACTCGGAACAATTAATATAAATACCCTGACCTAAAAAATCTCTTAATTAATAAAGAATAAAAAAACAAGAAGGTAATTTATTCAGAGATTATTTCCATATGCAAACAATAATCTCAATCGAAATTCATTTGTAAAACGAAATTAAGTCTTAGACTTGTCTATGTCTATTAATCACTTGAACTCAATCAATCGTCATTAATTAACCTTAAATCAAACGTACTTGAATTTCGAATCTTTTCGTTAGACATTTGTTAACGTTTGTACTTAGATTAAAGCTCTCTGAAATTCATTCATTCATTTACGCGTCAAAATAGTTTTTCAGAAAGTTCAGTGTCCGAATTTTCGCCTATGCGTTATTTGATGTGATATCTGGCGCCTGATTCTCATTTCATGCCACATTAGAGTGATATGATAAACTTCTAGTCACAGGAATACCGTATTAATGACAGTTATCATATTGAAATTGTGAAATCGGTGTTACTTTAAACGATTTGTCTGCCTCGTTGGTCTAGTGGTATTAAAATATTCGGGTTTATTCGCGTTACATCTTTATAATTTATTCCTCCTGTCGTCTAACACTCGCAGTTCCACCCAGTGTTGTCATGCTGATCGTTTATCATTCCCATCCATAGTGTTGCCAGTTGTTTAAGCTTTATATTTCCACAAACATAACGATTCCGTACTAAATCCGTAGTCGCGTGGGGAATTCATAATTGATATTATCGGTAGGTAAAAGATTTTTTTTTAATTCTTTCAATTAACTGGTAGAAGGACATTTTAGTAGGACAGTAGCCTTCAGAGACTCACTTGCCATTTTAAGCAATTCGGCCCCCAAACTGATCAAATCTACTAGAAACGCAGCAGCAAATTGAGCTATACAATCATTTTCACTGAAATTTTCACCGGTTTTATTAAACATTTTCACCAATCAAAATGATCAAACAAGATTTCACCAAACCAACCAAATTATTGTCCTGAGAGCAATATTTTAGCTTCAATTTATGGGCGCATTCGACTATTTCAATCGACATAGTATTATTTAGGGCTCTGGACTATGCATGTCTAACCGATATTTAAGATGGTAACTAAGTCATATTAGATACAACTCGATCTTTAATGGACCAGACTCCAAGTCACATAATTTTTTACCGTTTAATTTGTAATTAAAACTTAAGAACAACAGAAACAGGATAGGAACACTCAACAGTGCTGCCATCTCACGAGGGACCTTTCAGTTTCAAACCCAATTTACATAAACAAATTATAAAAATCTTCAAGAGAGTATTACAACACATCTTTTAAGCTAAGCTAAAGTAAGTACTTACTATAATCTCACTGTACTTAAAACGTATTTGTTTCGCAATAAAACGCACTTATTTTGCACATAAAACCTACGCTAGCTGCATGAATAATAAAATTGATTACGCTTTATCTAACTTTCATAATAGCTTGGTTATGCGTTAGTACGAGTAATTCATTTAAATCGTTATTAACTTTGCTAAGTCATAATGCTCTTTGCATAAAGCACTAAATTCTTGATAATAATTAAAACGTGCTCCTATTCTTATGAAATACAAATAAAGCGCAGATAGATGCACATACATTTATTACGCTTAATGAAAATGAGGAAAGTTACTGTTTGAATTCTTGTAACAGGGTGTTGACTTTCCGGTGAAGCGTTTTCATCAAACAGATTTAGGTATAATAAAATATATGAAAAAGTGGAAATATTTATTAAGAGAAAATAGGTCAAGTGATAACCTTCACAATATGAAAACACGAAGAAAATAATGATAAATTCAGCGAACACTGCAGCTGTTTGCACGGTGCAAAAGAGGCTTAGACTCTTCAATTACCTACGGATTCAATTCTACAATTACCTACAAGAAAGTCCTTGTAAAGAAACATTGCTACAAAATAAGAAAAGCCAAAGGGACGCTGATGAATTCTATACATTCAATTCCAGACACACAAAAATAAATATTTTCGAAATACAATCGTATTTATATTCTAATTCATAGAATGAAAACCAACCAACCAACCAACCAAACCAACTTTTGCAGTGTTCTGAATGTATTTTATTATTGTTTTATTTCTTTTATTTGGTTTTTTTTTTCTTTTTTTCTTTTTGAGTATAATAATTTTGTGATGTTATTTTAATAATTATTTAATGATATAGCCAATAATATAAATATTTGCACACCTTGTTAGGTAATGATACAGTGTACTTTATATATTTGTAACATCTGTTTATGCATGCACCTCTATTAAGCAAATAAATGATTTGATTTGATTTGATTTGAAAAGTCTTTTACGATTACGACAAGATTATTCAGGCAGTAACAGTATACCAAAAACAAACAAAAAATAAAATTAATAGAAAACCAAGTAAAAAGTCCCTTTTTCCAATGAAACGCTTTCAAGAACTAATATGTGAACCTTTTTCCTTTATATCAATCTTGAAGTTCATTTATCTTTCTTTTCAAAGATAAATGTCCATAGGAAAGGTCTTAAGTGAAACCACTCGCTCAAAGAAGATTGCGTAAATAAATTCGAAAAATGTTATCATTTTCATGCGATAGGAGGCAGATGTTCAATGTGCGGTATTCCCTTCTTTTATAATCAGTAGCGAACTACAAACTAAATGTTTAATACATTTCACATGCATTTTACAATACCTTAATAATAATTACAAAGTTAACATGGATATCGGTCAATAATTAATAAATATCTAATAAAATTTGAATAGTATTTTTTGAAATAATTCAAGTAAATAGGAATTAATTGTCATAAAAATCGTGTAATGCATTTACACGATTTTTTTATGACACTAAAACGACAACACTAATTTGCATCAAAACCATGGTTTAAATAAAATTAAAATATATTATGAAAAACTAAGAAAAATAGATTTCAGGTCACACTTTAGTAGCGTAAAACAAATAGGTTTACAGGCCATCCATTCTGCCATTCAGTCTAGCCTTTTCCCAATCATGTTGGGGTCGGCTTCCAGTCTAACCGGATGCAGCTGAATACCAGTATTTTACATGGTACGATACCCCTTGGCAAGACTGGTTGTCAGACTTTCGGGCTTCTGACGACTCATAACCACTGTCAAAGACCCACGAATGACAGCCGGGACCAACGGCTTAACGTGCTTTCCGAAGCACGAAGGAGATAAATACACAGACAAACTAATTTTTATACCAATAAGAGATATTTTTTGTTGAAACGGTAGGTACTGCCACACCGCAGTTACTGCGGTCTTGTGACTCGCTCATCGATCAAGGCCTTGTGAATTCTGTGAACGTTACCGCTGTCATCATGTAGCATTTGTTTAATTCTATTGATGTTAACTTCTGTTTGCCGGCCAGTTTGAGGAGGCGTGAAATAAAAGTCTTTCGTGATTTATTTCTTCAATCAACGCCAAAGCATTTGTAGACGTATGATGATACAAAGCAGTAGGGAGGATATTGTGAAAAATATGTGAAATTTGAAACACGGAAAGCGTTGAAATCGACACAAATAAAATACTACTGTATGCTGCATACCAACATAGTCCTTTGTTTTTGGTACTTAATTGAGTTGGCAGTCAACATGGACCGTTGTATCAAAGCTTTCATTACGAGAACATTCAAATACAAGCTAGGTTTTTTTTATCTAAAGAATTAAATAAATCATTATATAAATGTGGTCCAGCTTTATTGTCAGGCTTGCAGAATTAGGGTTCCTTACTGATAAGGACAAGGTACATAAGTCTGAACTTATGAACACTGAGAAGTGTGAAGAAGAATTACAATTTTCTATTTAAAATGTAGGTACACTTTCTTTCCATTTGACATTATTTCACTGAATTTGATCCTTACAAGAAATCAAATGATATTGTTAATTTTGTAAATAGGATATCACGGATCACACGTCATCAAAAAAAACATCAACAGGGTAAATTCACTACCCGCACCTGCACCTATAATTTGTGTATATTATTTTACTTTTATTTTACTTTTTACCCGACTACGGCGAAGCAAGGAGGCTTATGATTTTGACCGGTATGTATGTATTTATGTATGTATGTTCATTTGTTCCCTCATAACTTCTAAACTACTCATCATAATTAGTTGGAATACAATTAAAAGTACATTATTTTAATTAATTTAGAATGAAATCCTTCACCGATGTTAACAGTAGGTACGATGCTTTACAAAAACGCGAATAATATTTGGGAAATTGATTTTTACCCAAAAATCTCTGCTGTATCATAAGCTCGTATTCTCTAACCTACTAATTTTCCTTTTCGGACACTCCCATCCCTCCAAAATAAATTGTGTGGGTAACACTGGTATGGTTGCTGTTGGTAGGGTTGCTGTGCGACAATTCTTTTTTCAGTCCTTTTAGCACTCTAAATGCTAATTGGAGATGGGACCGTTGACCTTTTCAATTTTAAAATTTTAAAATGTCTAAAATAAGGTGTTTCGGCGAATATTTGCTTAACTTCACGTACAGGAAACTTTGTTTAATCATCAATTATGCGATCTTCTAATTAGACATTGGATATGTAGGTACACTCCCATCCTAACAAAATAAATTGTTTTGTCTAATAAATGGTTTGTGTGTTAACATTTTCGCTTTTTTCTACATACTTTTTGTTCAGTAGTAAAAGCAGCCACTTATTATTGACTGAGAATTCTTCTTTTATAACACTGATTGCAGCATACCAACTCACACTCGTAAAGAAAACACATAACATAACATCACGCCTGTATTCCCCGAAGGGTTAGGCAGAGGTGTACCTATAGTACATCCTCATTTTGCCAGTTATGTTCAAGTCCCATGTAGTAAGGGGCGAGCCAAGTCCCATGTAGTAAGGGGCGAGCCTATTGTCATCAACCGGGCACAAATCCAGACTCCGGGGAGTCATTATGAACTGTTCATATAAAGGCTCCGTATTTTACCTACCGTACCTTTTAAGGTCGCAACCGCAACCCTAAAAGCAATTCCATTCCATTCCATAATATCAAAAAGCATAATATTCAAGTCAAGTGTACCTACAGATGATACTATTTAATGTTAACATTGTTATTTGATTAAATAAATAATATAACATTTAACAAACCAATAACATTTAACCAATGAAAAACCCCGTTTCAGCAGTGGTTGACCACTACCGAGTACCGGTACGGTTAAACAAAAATACAATTAATAAGGCCTTTGTTGTGAAATTTCCAGTAACCCCAAATCAATACACAGTTTATATAGTTCATTTAATTAATGTATTTTCTCGACAATTTTTTTAAACCCAAAATAAAAACATACAATGCTGAGGTTCATTTTCCAGCCAAATTATGCACAATATAATTTTTTGATGGCGGCCGAGCCATAACTTACCTGCTCGTCTGTTTGTAAAAGCAACAATTCAAAATCTAAAAGATACCCTCTCTAAGCCTAGATATACTTTTAAAATTCGCCTTTGAAGCATTCTCCCTCAAAACTATTTTGACCTTGCACGGGTTTGTTGAGAAATCGACATCATTGTAGTCATTGAAACCTTCCCTCCTAGTAAGCATTTCAAGAATAATAAATGGTTGGCTCATTCGTGAATGTTGATGAATACCGCAGGGTTGAAAGGGTTTTACCCTCTATTATTGTTATTTTCATGCATTGCACAGCATCAGGTATGTTATCATTGAAAAGCTTTATCTTCTGACATTATGTTGGGCAATCTCCTCCAGATGGGAGCCTAGTGACTTTGAAGGTTGAATAGATCAATGTATGTTTCATCTCAGCCCAGTCAATGTTTATCCCCATCAGCGTAGGGAGACATCTCACTTTAGGGTCTTGATGGATCCTTATTGTGAGGCCCACGCCATGTGACCCCGGGGAAGTTAGCTCACCCATCTTACTGCTGCTGTTTCGTATCAAAACGGTAAACGATAAAACACTGTTTTCTTAAAAGATTTACTCCTCGAGTTCCTTTCTTCAATTTTCGTCATAAAATTCTTCACTACAAGCTGTATCACTCATTACAACAGAACTACAAGTTATTACAAATAAACACAACACTTTTATCGGTACCGATAAGTAGGAGAAAAAGTGCGATAAAGTGTTTATTTCTGTCTTTGATTTAGCGATAAAATAACCAACGAACAATAATAACGTATCAGTCATCTGCCATATGTGACATGTTGATATGGAATAAGGATTTCCATGATAGTTATTTTCCTGAAGTTAAGAAATAGCGTTGTGCAAGATTGTTGGCCGATACAAAGAATAAATAATATTATTGTTAAATAAAAAATATACAAAGAATAACGTTGTTATTTTCTGTTTCGTTCGTCATAGACTTTTCTCAGTAGGTATTGTTAGAAAGAAAAGAAAGAAAGAAATTAAATTTATTGTTGTTACGGTTTACTTACAGTGAGGTCGCCATTTTGTCAACGGAAAAAGATGTGTGCAGAATAAATTCAGAATCACACTTTAGTTGTAATGAATAATCACAAAATGGCCTGGCATAAATCTATCCATTTATGACACAGAAAACGCAAAAAATGAATGTAATCATTCGTTTTTAAACAGTTGAACAAAACTGTTAATTTTCAAAGCCAGTTTCTTAGTATGTACTTACTTATCAATTAAACAACTATCTACACTTTCTACGTAGCTCTTCGGAGTTAAAATGAGTCTGAAAAGTTCCAACATCCAACCCATCGACTAATACCATTCATTTAAATAATCTCGGGCAAAAGGCTTAGTTTAACACCAAGAACTTTTACAAGTAAAACTAAAGTAGATTTCTAGTTCAGGCAAACTTTAAATTACACCTAGACTTAGAGAAAAGGCTACGTAAAAGTTAGGACCTAGGCTTGGATTTAAAAATACAAACCTACGCTAAAGAAGTGTCTTGGTTTTCTGGCCTGTAGTACCTGTTTGAACTTGCTACCGGAAAACCAAACCTTGCTACAGAAGTATTTTTATTTTGATGTAAATTTTTTGCTTTGAAAGTGGTAAGTAAAGTAATTTTAAAATCCGTTTCATCTTTAATCGAACCCCACTCTTCTACACCTTGACCCTTGAACTAGGTATATGTACGAGCGGGAAAACAAGTTTTTTTTTTTCATTTTCAATTGTCAACAGTGTTATCGACAGGGGTATTACTGATCGGGAGTAATCGAAAAAAGTCCCGTTCGTCAACACTGTGAACGAATGATACTTTTTTCCCGAACGTCAAGAGTGTTGATGACAAGGGTTTACTACTGATCGGGACTATTCGGGTGTGTCGAATATACAACGTGTAACGGAAAGGGTATATACATATCAAGTGCACGGCTTCTTTGGATGATGACAAACTATGTGGCAAGGGTTTTAAAATCTTATTTCTACATATTACGAACATGATGAGAAATTTCATTACATGATACCAACCGCTCGGTACTATTATCTATTCTGTGCCGCTCGCGCTTCTCCGTATTTTCGGCTTATTCGATCCCGTCTGATCTTCGTAATGCGGTGACACGTTTGTTATGATTTGACAATCAATTTTTCATTCATAATTCAATAAACTTACGAAACCTAAAGTTTGGTAAAAAATGATTTGAGTAATTTATTTTGAGCTGAAACTTTGCATAGAGATTCTATACCTAATGTAATCTCCACCCCTTTTGGATAGATATACCCTTTCCGTTACACATTGTATTGTATACCTGAAAGTAAGTAAGCAAATGTATGTAAGTTTAGGCCTTATTTACGTCTGTACACAAAGTTGATGGACAATGTTCTATTTATACCTACAAACCATTCGGAAGTTAGTACAAGATAATGTTAATCGTTCTAAAGCCCAATAAGTTATTTTGAAGTCGTTAAATAATTAGCAGTAATCATGTTCTGGAGTCTCAGGCACTAAAAACGAGCTGGCGAGTGCGATCAAGAGCGATTACTTGCTGATATGAGTATATAGACAAGCTTAAGTCTTTTAGCGAGTGTTATGCCCGACAAGCGAGCGTCGCTTAGCGAGAACTCTGATAGCTCTTTTCGCTGCCACAAACGAGTACTCGCCGGCGATATGAAGATTCAGCGATCAACTTTTAATATAATTATCTATTTTAATATACACACATCACAATCACAATAATATGGTATAAAAACATAGGATTCTGGGTTAAGAGAAGTTTCGTGTCACGTCTAGAGTGACGGATGTCAGACCACTATTTTCAAAAAAGATGCGCATTGTCTGTTTTTTCCCCGCACAACTTCTAGATGCCTCTAGAAGCTGCGCCCTTATTGGACGAGCGGATTGTGGCGAGAGCGTTACGAAAGGAGTTCCTGTTACAAAATCATTGATAGTCGTTTCCTCGTCGGCGGTGAGACAAGTGTCTAAGGCGGAATCATTGGAGAGTATAAAAAATAGAATCATTATTGTGAATTCAAGTAGTTTTGTTTGTTTTGTGAAAAAATGAATGAATGAAATAAATTGTAGAAATAATAAAATCGTCTCCAAATTATATTTTCATATACAAGGTAGTTTTTCACAATGACATTGAAAACACAACAATTTCACAAAAGAAATTGTTGAAATATTAAAATCAGATTCCAAATTATATTTTCATATTATTTTACAAACTACAAAAACTTTTTCACGATGACATTGACAGCAGTACGGCAGTAATTAAAAAAAATTGAAATAATAAAATCAGACTCCAAATTATACTTTTCATTTTATTTTAAAATTTATTTTTCACAATGACTTTTACAACAGTACGGTAGTAATTTTAAAACAGAAAAGATGCACAATAAAAATAAAATGTATCAAAAAGGACGTCCACATTCCGCTGGAACCTAAACGAAATCAGAACCTCTTCAGAAAGCTCCGAAAAATAAATTGAAAACACGTTACCACCATTAAAAAACGCATTTCGCTCGGAAAAGGGAAATCTGAATAATGCTCAGAAACAAACAATGAAGGTGATCAAATATGTAACGAGAAGGGAAAATTCATAAAATTCTATCTCATAATTCGGGCTACATTTTTTGGGGTACCTTTTTTAGAAAACTCGCATGTTTTCAATGGAAACTCGTTTGGAATATTTGTATGTGGGATAATAGGTTATTTCTTTAGTCCCACATAAAAAAATCGTAAGGGTTAAATGTTTAAAATGCTCAAATGATTGTGCAACGATGAGAAAATAAAAGAAAGCGTGAGCTTTCTATTAGAATAGTTGATGATATCTTCGGAATCCATACTTATAAGTACATCTTGCTCTCTGGTATTGGCTGTTTTTAGGGTTCCATACCTCAAAAGGTAAAAAATTAACCCTTATAGGACCACTTCATTGTCCGTCCGACCGTCCGTTTGTCTGTCAAGACGCTTTTTATCAAGAACGCGTGAAGGTATAAAACTGAAATTAATATCAAACCCAGCTCCAAAAAAAAAACAAGCTTTTAGTCAACGCAATAAAAAATACGGCCATTTAAGCGACAAAATATTTTGAATACTCGCAAATAAATCAAATCAATAGGGTAGTTCCCGTAAAGGCTCGTTCACACCGGCGCGACTTGTCGCGCGACGCGACTTTAACAATACAATTTCTAATAAAACTTCACGATTGAACAATTGCCGGTGTCGCGTCGCGCGACAAGTCGCGCCGGTGTGAACGAGCCTTTAACCTAGAATCATGAAATTTTTATGTTTCTTCATTAAGTTTTATGACTTCTTTTTTTTATACAAACATACATTTGCAATTTTATTGGAGAATTGACCGTGACGTATATCGATGTTTTTCAACTACAATGTTATGTTTGTTCTCGGTATAAATTCATCCGAACTACGGAACCCTTCATTGTGCGTGGTCCGACACGTACTTCGCCGTCTTTTTTATGATTTCATCGCAATTTTCCGCAACACAATTTTTGTTAACCGGTGATTTCCGAAACTTTTAGAATGCTGTTAATTTAGGTACCAAGTGATTTTCGGTCTATTGCGAATTCCGAACTTTCAGAACTTTATTAGAGAGAAAAAAATTGGATTTACCGCGAATTGTTCACAGTGCCCGGAATCTTGACTGGTGCCCAAAAACTAAATTAAATTGGTTTGCATTTGACACATTTCTAATATATATTGTTTTGCAATCAGAGCTGCCGTAGAATGCCACGATAAACTGATCGTATTATTGATTAGGCACTAATAGGTATGTGTGTTATAGGTGCTTAAAGATTTCTTGATAGATTTAATCATAAAACGTGTTGATAGCACAAAACCGTACCTATATTTGTAGATTGATTTGATTTGATCAGAGATTAATGTCGGTAGCAACAATCATTTATATAAAAACACTACTACTAATGTAGTGCATTAGTAGTAGTGTTTTATGTAATAATTTGCTATTAATAACAGTCTTAATGGTCACAAGCGATATTTTTTAAATTCCTAAATTAAAGCATTTATTATTATCATTTTCTGTTTCGAACTTGGATGAGTTAAATCGAGAATCGAACTGATATGTCCAGCGGTGGTCTATATGTATTATAAATTTATAACTGACGATTAGTCTCAATCGTCAGTCACATAATTATACGCTTCTCAATTTGCACGTCTAAGAGTTCGATCCTGTCTCATTCAACTGCTGCCAAAGATTTTGCGAAGAGCATCGGTCTACCCTGAAACGCATTCCACATTGGTTATCGTAACGAACGTTTAGCCCAACGGTTATTGATTTTACGGGTAATTTTGCCGGCTCATTGCTATATAATACCGTTGAAACGAGTTCGAAAATGGAAATCGGGGTATATTAAAACCCTCCATGATATTTAACTATATCTGGCAAATTCGGGCCGTTAAGGAAAGTGTTAAATCATCATTTGTTCCGGTGTAAGAAAGAGATGGATCTATACAGGACGAAAAGGTGGTATTTGCACAGAAATAATAATGGTTTTAACATTTGTTCTATATTACGAGAGACGCAACTACCATAATTGACATTCTGTTTACGAAAACGCACCTGTCTTCAAGGGATTTAAACATGGCATTGATGATTCTTTTTTACAATCAATCAAGATGCTGCCAACTGGGGTTCAGTTAAAACTATCGCTACTAATTAATCTTGAAAGCTATATCTGTCAGACGGAACCAACAAAGTCACGTTGTGATTTTGGAGATGAATAAATGAGCATGGGGTGCTGAGTTCTAAGTATTCCATGAGGAATTTCTTAGTAGCAGCCAGGAGATGGATGGATTTGATTTTCTTTTCTTAGTTAGTTTTAACCATGGTCTGACAGTTTGAGTACTATAAGCTGCCTACCCAAATGTCCTTTCTTTGGTATTGTTCGTCGAATCGTTGAGCTCCTTGAGTTCTGAGTTGAGCTGCACGATTACTGAAGAATGCGTGCACTGAATGGACAGGTCCACTCGATCTATGTCGTTCTGTCCTCAAAAGACCATTTCAGACACGAATCTACATATTCTTCACATGATCTGACCAAGATTATGTCTGGACTTTAAAAGAGACTGTGACCTTTGAATTTGTTTCGGCCTTTCTTCTCAGAGTAGTCAGGAAACGCCGACCTCATCTAGTTTTAAAACATGTGATTGACGTGTAAAAGCGCTTCTACAAACCTACTTACAGAAAATAAATAATTTATCATTTGGCTCGGTCGATGGCCATTTTATGTATTTGGTACAACAAAACTGGCGAAGAGTGGTGTAGGTTGGTACTATACAACTCTTTATGGAATTCTCAGTAGCCAAGAGTTTGGATTTGTGCTCGGTCGATCGCCATTTTATATACTTGGTACTTCAACACAATTGGCGAAAAGTGGTGTAGGTTGGTACTATACAACTCTACTTATCACTTTATGGAATACAGGCGTGATGTAATGTTACAAAGGAACATGCCATGAACAAATACATCCGCCATTAACGTGGAAGATATACGAGTGGTAAAGTATTCATTTGATTATTTATTTAGTCAATATGTTACTTTTATGGGCTTTTAAACTGCGAATCACAACACTGTTATAATGATTTATTCCATTTTGTCCCTGTTTCGGCGTGGTCTAGCTACTGCTTCAGCTAGGCTTAGATGGGGTCTTTTTAAAAGTATTTTTCAATAAAATAAAAACGATGTTTTTTCTATACTTGGTCAAAAATGTAATGTCAAAATAAAACAAAATATTTACAAACAAAAAGAATAATTCTAAACGGGCCAGTCGCAGCAAGCTGTCATCATGTCACGACCTCTTTACTCAAACTGTCCCCGTTCTTGTTTCATTTTATTTTACATAACATCACGCCGTTTTTCCCCGAAGGGTTAGGCTACTAAAGGCTAGGCTGGCATTTCGCCAGTTATGTTTAAGTCCCATGTAATAGAGGGCGAGCCCATTGCCATCACCCGGGCACAAGTCCATACTCCGGGCTGTTACTGAGAAATTCCAGATAGAAAAACCCAATAATACTTTGCCCGACCTGGGAATCGCGCTTCGGCCGTCAAGGAAACCGGGGTTTCGTAACTGGTTTCCATGAAGGCTTTTTTGATACGTCTACGTAACTGGTTTCCATGAAGGATTTATTTATACTTCTACGTAACTGGTTTCGAAGGAGTAATTAGCCAATGTACCTTAAGCCATCTACGAAACTGACTACGAAAGAAGAAAGTGAAAAAAGTTAGTAGGTACTTTCTTTTTGTCATTCTATATTTAATACAACTGAGAGATATGAATATTATATATTGAATTTAATTGAAAACATCTTAAAATATTAAAATAAAAATGCATATGGTGAAATTATTTCAATGCAGTGGCCCACAGTTATTTGCCCGTTTTGCAAATCGTTTATAGCATTATCAATTTCGGTATCAATTTCTAGGTAGCGTTTACTTTTCTTACAGTTAGTTCTAAAAATATTACTGACTTTGGTCTCCTTAATTAATATTTCTAGTAAATTGGCTACTGTAATATTTTTCTGTCCGATGAACCGATTAATCCGGCTATGCCAACCTTCCAAGTTGTTGGTTGTTCTCATCTGTTCCTTGCTACAGCAACAAGTTTTCTCAAAGTCAGTATTGTTTAGCCACTGGTTTCTGAAATAAGTATTGAATCTATTTATATCATCACCGGCGGGCTTCCGACGCATCACATACTCAATACCACTTGCAATAAATTCAGGTGGTAACCGTGCTATTCCGGCACACCGTGACACATGTCGTTTCTTGACAGGTGTTGAAATGTTCAACTGTTTACTCTTTCGGAATAAGCATCTGTTGTAATGGAAATAACAACCTTTGATTTCGATTACTGGATAAACTTGACGTATACCATTCATAGCAGACTTTGCGAAGTCCATTGTTACTTTAGCCGGCCTCCAACCTCGAAAATTTGATTCAATAAGAAGAAATAGAATTTCGTACGTTTTTTGGGTCTTATCTGGGAGTAGACAATATATTAATGGAGTTACAGATTTATTTTCTTCATTATAGCCATGTATTGTGTATATTTGCTTAAAAACTTTTGGGCAGGACTTGAATGTGCCATCGCACAATTATATGTTTGAAACACTTTACTAAGTGTCGGATATTTTTATTACAGAATATAAGAATTCGCTTGTCATCTTCTTCACTAAAGTAATCAGCTAGAAGGAATGTTTGTTGAAACTTTTTTGGAACTACCACGGCACAAGAAGTTGGAAAACGCATTTTAGGCACTCCAAGGATTTTATTCCGATTATTGAAAAGACCCGTTTTCTTATTTTCGTATGTAGGAATATCAGCCATCAAATGTATTCCTTCACATTCCAATTTATACACCATTTCACTGTATTGTTTTTGAATCGACTCAAAATTAGATCCTGTTGTGTGTTTCAGTTTATCAAGTTCCTTCAAAACCTTATTCTGTTCATTGTTTGGCAAACACTCATTATGTGAATTGTTACTGTTGACTTGGTTTTTTTCATTTAAAGTAATACTGCCATGGCACCCAAGATTATAATTACAGCATAGCCAAAATGTATTACCATTCGAGTACTTTTTTTTCGATGATATTTGTGTCCTCCATGTAAGGCAGCAACGCCTCCTCTTCTCGTTGAGATGAATTCAATATCCCTTAAATCCATTTTCAGTAATATAAAAATAGTCAAAGTTAGCTTACATTCAAGAAAATTAACTAATGACATTCTGTCAATATCATGTGCAACTTTGTTATCTGTTAAATGACGTCTTTCTAAATGATAAGTGGCCAGACATACGGAAGAGTTTACGTAAAAGTATAAATAAATCCTTCATGGAAACCAGTTACGTAGAAGTATAAATAAATCCTTCATGGAAACCAATTACGTAGACTTATCAAAAAAGCCTTCATGGAAACCAGTTACGAAACCCCGGTTTCCTTGACGGCCGAAGCGGGGAATCGAACCCAGGACCTCATGGTCAATAGTAGCGCTTGCAACCACTAGACCAACGAGGCAGCTACGACCAATTACGTTTTATTTTACATACGGAAAAATGTCGATCTTCGGATGATTTGTTGTTGGAACGTGACACTTTCTATGTGTGATTCTCGATTCGTCAAACGGATGTGTAAACTTTCCGGCTGTTGAAAGCAATACTTGTCTTTCAACTCCATCAATCTTCGTTAGTAGTTAGTAGACAGCGACAGTTGAGAGCTCGTCAGTGACTCTAGGTAGGTATACCGGATCGTATAGTCACTGCATAGTTTGCTGCCTCGTCCTAAGCAAAGACAGTGTTTGCTCGTTTTTACACAATCGTCTTCTTCATCTTCATTTTTTTACTTTTTTTCTTAATTTCTTTTTTTCTTTCTTTCTTTCTTTCTTTCTTTCTTTCTTTCTTCCTTGATTTCTTTATTTATTTTTTAGTTGAAGCTCTTACTCGCCACTTTATCCTGAAGCTTGCTGACGGATTCTTTCGCCCAGCGCTGCCAAGAAATATTGCTTGGCTTGCTTAAGATGCTGCACCTAGTCCAGGCGATTAGTGTTGTGATCCACGAGGTTCGGTGATAGAACAAATGTTAGTAGCCTGCCTATCAGGAATTGAGCCAGAGTTAGAGGCTGCAGAAGATTTTTTATTTTCCTATCTCGTGGTGATGGTGATAGTGGTAACTATCTGTCACATCATCTCTCTCAGTCTAAAAACACGTACCTTCAGAGAATTTGACCCGTATAACAGTGGATGCAAAGAATACAAAGCGAAATAATTAAAAAATCAACTTAAAAATACTTTAATAAGTACTTCAATGTTTAGCTTCATAATTATATTTTAACTTCAGAGTAAAACAGATTTTAATTATTTGTAGCGCTTACATTTATAATTAAGTGGTACATTTTTCTGTGTAACATTTTCTTAAAAATAAAAACGTTTACTCAATGGAGTTTATAAATTGTCTATTTTTTTTATTTATATACAACGAACGTTTAACCGCAGCCTTTTCCAATTAAAATATTACTCGTATCGCATAATACAAAATAAGTAAATAAATGTATTAATCCCTACAAGCATTATTTTCATGCTTGCATAATGCCCTTTAATTGACACCTAGTTCAATAAGTCTTATGGTGTTAAATAGTTCAATAATTCTTATCGAATTAAATTGACACCTAGTTCAATAACTCTTATGGAATTAAATTGACACCTAGTCCTAAAGTTATGGAATTACGATAAGGGTTTTCCTGATCGGGACTTAATTAATAATAAAAAAACAGACCATAACACCAATAGCTTAAATTCCAATTATTTTGTCTAAGCAACCTTTCTTAATAAAATGAACAATTGCGGGGCACCAAAAAAAGAAAAGTTAAGGCTCGTGCATACTGGCGCGACCTCTCGCGCGACGCAACCCCGGTCATTTTTCTAACGTGAAGTTTTCTTAGAAATTGTATTATTAAAGTCACGTGGCGCTATCACCTGTTTGTAGGAGCCTTTAAATTAACCTTAGGTAGGTACTTACGTAACTACAAAAGATAGACAGCTCAGTGCGAATTTCACCAATGAAACTGAACGCGATCAGCACATCTTAACCGAGTTCAAGAGCTGTCAGTGTCAATATCTGGAATATTGACACTGACAGCTCTGTCATAAACCAAGTTTTAATAGCTGTCAATTTGACATTGACAGCTAAAACTTGGTCCAAGTGCTGATCGCGTTCAGTTTGTATTGGTGAAATTCGCCCTCAGTGAAATTGCTGAACTTAGTTCTCCGATCAATCTTGTTTCTTTTGTAGAATAATCACATCAGCAGACGTAGAAATAAATGATGAAATATATTTTCTCGGAGTCGATCACGGTACCAGAATTCAAGGCCAACCCTAATAGAATTCGCAAGAAAAGTTCTTTGTTCTATTTTTGATTGGACAGCAGCAAATCGCCAATATTCATAATCTAAGCCTATTTTTAACTACAAGTCCTTGAATCGCACGAACGTCAAATACAGAGTGATCAAAGCAAACTTTGGCGTACGTGCCGACATTAGGTAGGTACTGATGGATATCGAGGATAACGGTATACACAAATATTATTGTAATCGTATTGTGTAATATTAGTAATTGCTGTGGGTAAACATAACGAAATGGGTATGTTGCATGGATAGACACGAAGGAAACACAAAATGTTAGCATGCAACTTCGTCCAAAGAATAGACACGCTCAGAACAGCAAGCTCTTCGAGCATAGAAGGCATTCTATGCTCGAAGAGCTTGTTGTTTAGGCTCCCAGCAGACTGGCGCGACACGATAGCGCGACGTGACTCTAGTAAAACAATTTCTATACAGGGTGGATTTTTGAGATGGGGCAGTAAGGGCAGCTACCTTAACCGTTGTAGCTACAGGAAAATGGTATTAGCAGACTGTCCTTAACTTTTTGGGAAATTTTAATCTGCATTCACAGATTTCGAAAAAAATGTACAGTCAGCAGGAAAATGGCTTTTTTTTTATAAAACTTTTTTTTATGCGAATCGATCCTATTTCATAAGAATCACAAACTTCTATTGGACCAAATGAGGTTTGAGTACTAGAAAAGTCAGTAATCACAAAAAACTGTTCCCATATATTTCGTAGAAAATGAATGAATGAAATCGTGACGTCGCATTGCGCCTGTCTACGTCCGGGAGACTTTAGGTCAAAAAGGGCCCGAAGATTGTAAACAAATAAACTATCTACTTAATTTTAAGAAAAATAACAGGAAAGTAATTCTTTATTTTCTTCGGTCTGTCTCTGTTAAGAAAATTTCATGAAAATTCGCAGTTCACAGCAGAGCATTTTCAAGCAATGTTTTTGCAGTCAGTCAGTGGTCTTAACTGTACCTACATCAACAAAATTATCAATTTTGGACTAATATGTATAGTTTTAGCTTCTGCAAATACCTTTGCTTTATAACTTCTGTAACCAGGAAAACGTAAAATTTAAGACCCTACGCTTCCTGGTTGGCACAGGTGGGTTTTACTGGTTCACCGAGCAACAATTGAATTTGCATGTTTCCGACCGTTAAAAGCGTCTAATATTATTCAGTTTCGATTGTGTTTACTATAAAACAATTCGTGGGCTTATTCAATGTAAATATTGGCAGATGCTTATAATTGGGTAATGCGTTTGCCAAGCTGATACGATCCCGACGTACCCGACTTGTGACTTCCAGAAATCCGCCTGTGACTATGGTACGAGTATCCAGTCTGTTATAGTACATTTCTGTCGAGGCCAGAAACTCAAGCATTGATGGACGATCGTGAAAATGTGGGCCGAGGCGTAGCCGAGGCACATAATTATACGTGATTCCATCAATGCCTGGTTGCGGCCAAGGCTTGAATAGTGCTTTTCTCAAATAATGCGCGGAAATTCAAACAAAGTAAATTACGAATCCAGAATCAATGACGGACAACGATAATTTTTCACGCGCCAATGCAATGTGTTCATTTGTTTCTTCTTGGTTGTCATGTGTTGAAGTAAACAGTTCGTTCCACTTTTAAATAACACGACAGATATGAGTTTTCATAGTAATTTATTTGGCCGCTATACAGGACAGATATGGATTTTCATAGTAAAATTGCTGGCCGCATCGTCACTTGTTTTTGTCCAGTACAGCAATTTCGATTTATCTCGAAGAAGGTTCTCGAAATAATGCACGAATTTCCAAGCATGTTTGAGAAAAAAGAAATAATTGCGAATCATTACAATCAGTAATACAACTACTTAAGTCTCTTAATAAACTAGTGCGCCTCACCATCGACTGCTTACCATCAGGTGGGATCGCAGTCAAGCGCTAGTTTATAACCATTAAAAAAAAAAAAAAAAAAAAACCTCAAATGCCATGATTTCATGAATTTAATCATTTAATAGGATTATATGAAATAAGAGAGTTGTATTGATGATGTTTATGATTATAATTCCATTTATAAATATCTGAACATATTTAGATCAACATACAACCTGATACTGACCTGCAAATTGCAAAAAACGTAAGAAAATTTGAATTTCGCGGGCTACCTTGACACTTAATACATATGAAATCAGAGAGAGATATTAATGAATAAGAGGGTTAATGTTTAATCCATATCGTTTAGCCTATTGAAAAATGCCTAATTACGAACTTGTTGACATGGAATGTTAATTGCTATGTGTAAATTGCCTTTTCGGACCCTACCTTCAAAGTATGGCTTAACAACGCTCCTACTCCCATTAAGGTCCCATTAGTCTTCCATTTCGTTCCATTTCCGGTGTACCGTACAAACATAAAATAAATAGTACCGAAGGTTGGCTCGATACAACGGGCGAAAAAAGATGCACAACTCAAACTGTCTGAAATTATGTCACCCAAAAGTTGACTGGTAGAAAATGCCGATGACATTAAGTCCGGATCTGTACATTTGTGTGCTTGAAGTAAATAAATGGTAAAATTATGTCAGTCAGAAGTGCGCTTGCACTGTACGTGAAGCGTGTACTTAAGGGTCCCCGAAACGATGAATTGCAATTGTCAGTTTTTACGAGATTGATTCGCAAATTAATCGTCTACGAAATGCAATAGAAGCGATTGACAATAATTATAACTACAATACAAATGGATGGCAATTTATTGATCAATTGCAATTGATCGTTTCGGGGACCCCTTAGTTTGCATGCGATTTCGCGCATTGTATCGAACTGCACCCTAATTGCGTAACACACGATCAATATTATAATCTGAATCATTTTGAAGGCTATTCCTAATCCATTGCTTTATATGTCCGAAAAAAAAATCTGCTCAACAACGCAATGAATGTTGTTGACCTGTCAAAATGAAACAGATAGAGATTGATCGTGTGTTATGCAAGAGTGCTGACCATCTAATTGAATGCCATCATGATTCCCGTGCGAGAGAGAGACGAGTACATGACCGATAGCATAGCACGATCGCGATTAGTTTCACTGGAATCATGATGGTATTAATTCTTCATAATACGGCCCCTGGTAACATTGTCACATGATCTTAGATAGATTTCCTCGGGTACAGTCGCGAGCAAAAATATGTCAACACTAAGTAAAATTCTACAGCGATTTTCTCATTTAGAGAAGGTATAGATTAAAGTATTGCAATTTAATGAAAAAATTAAAAGTTCTGTCTGCACAAAACAAACAATAATTAATTTAATTCGTTCTTGAATTTTACTTAGTGTTGACATGTTTTTGCTCGTGACTGTACACAGTTGCAATGCCAACCTTTGACATCTTAATTACTTTACAGGGTAATCTTCTGTCTCTTTGATTATACAACTTTTGATGTTGTGCACTATGAGAAAATACACGTCGAATAGAGCTTCCATCTTTCTTCTATTATAAATATCTACTAACAAAACGTAGTTCTTTACAAATCACGAAGAAACTTACTATCTATGTGAAATAACTAACATTTCAAGAAAAATTTGACACTATTCCCTAATAAAGCCTTTTTCCGCGTCAATAACCCTCTAATATCTGGTTGAGGCTCAACTATTCATAAAATGGTCACATTATCTTCATAGCATTTTTATTCGCCCATTCCAACCTTACCCTTTTCGGGTACTTTACATGATAATAAGTAATAACTGGCAACACCGCACGCGAAAGACCTTGCTCTGAGGAGGTTGGGCACAATTTGTTATGTCGCGACAGTCCTTTGAAAAGCTAATTGCTGCACTCATTCATGACATTACATACTCATTCATTGCATTCCTACTCTTTGATCATGAGGCTTTTCATACAATTTTGTAAAGGAAAATAGGAGAGGAATGTATTTTTAACTCGCCGTAGTACAGTAGCTTACAGATGTATAGAGGCATGACGAACGTGGTGTAAAGTTCACTCATCCTCTATAGAAAAGGGATGATCCTCCGACCAAACTGGGACTGTGTGTGGTGGGCAACTGCCCGACGATTGATTTCGGGAAGTTCATTGCATGGTAATTTTTTTTTTTTTTGTAACCACAACGGGGAAGCTCTTGGCCTGAATCTCACCTGATGGTAAGTGATGATCAGGCCGAGGGTGGAAGCGAGCTTCACCTGGAATCGTCTACCATAGAGGAACTGGCTATCTTACCTCTTACTGCCGGAACACAACAATGCTGGTAATATTGTTGTTATGGCGACAGACTTAGCTAAGATGGTGATAGCTAACTTAAAACAAGCCCTACCACCAATCAAACCGAGCAGAAAATTTTGCTTCCACTGGGAATCGAACCCGGGACCTCTGGGTCTGAGACTAGATAGGTGGTCTAACCACTAGACCACAGAGGCGAACTTATTGCGCGATGCAGGGTTTTGTGTGACGTTAGTGTGATACGTAGTTCGCATGTGGCGTTGTAGATGCCGCCACAGATGAAAATAAAACTGGACAGACTGCGATGTTATTCTAGTTTAAAAATTGTTATTTCGAAGACACTAACCAGAAAAATTAACAAATTATAAACGATGTCCAATGTAGTCCATTATTGTATCTTTACTAATACTTCATTTAAAAATAATAATCTATACCTACTTAATAATTAATAATATTAATATTAAAAAGAGGTAAAACTTGTTTGTTAGTTTGTATGTAGGGAGTAATTAATCTCCGAAACTACCAGTTCGATTTAAAAAAATATTTTTGCATTGGATAGCCCAATTCTTCAGGAAGGTTATAGGCTATGTAACATCACGCTACAACCCTCAGGAGCCGGGCAAAAAGAAAATAAGTCAGGCAGAACGCTAAGCGAAACGAAGTAACAGCGCGGGCGGGCGATGGGATGCGACGCGCTGGGTCGGGAGCCGAAATTTTGCCGAAAGCTAGTTTTAATATAAAGTTACAAAAACACAGTGCTCCATGTCCCAGTCCAAGGTACGTTTCACCTCCAACTGCCAGCTATTAGTGGTAACTGACAGTTGACATTAGTGACAGCTATCTGACGTGTGTGCATTAGTGTTTACATAATGATTAAATAATAATCATATTTTCATTCAATACACTTGAATGTCGCACTAACTTTTTCTAGAAACCTGCGAGATTCTTTACAAGATTTGTATAAAGTTTTTAGTTGTTACTCAATGCATCGGCTGCATTGTTTTAAAAATAAAACACATTATAACTAAGTGTTCTAAATTATTTGCGAAATTTTTTGCTCAGAATCTCAGAAATCACAAACAATAAACTATCTAGATTTCGTTTTTTTAAGCAAATAAAATTAAGACACGTAATTTTCTTTCCTTTTATAAAATGTGGGGCGAACCTTCGTGGGGCGAACCGTCGTGGTGAATGCGGAACAAACGAATCTATATGTACGACATTCGAAATTCCATGTTTCACCAACGGAACTATTCTTTATGACAATGCGCAGATAAGTGCGGATCATGTGAGGTAGGTTCGCCGCCCTGACACGGTTCTTAAGTGTTCGTTACCACGGTGAGTGATTCAAATAATAAACAAAATAATTTTTGACCTTTTGACAATTAGAGAGATATTATAGGCACGTGGGCCGTTAACGCCCATGTTCGGCTGATATCGTTTTACATACAATTTTTAATAAATAAAGCTGCTGTGAGCAGGTGAGAATTAACCAAAATGTTCTCTCAGCAACCAACAGTTTTAACCAACCAGTACAGTCCACGCATATTTTTTACTACATAAAAGCAGTTACACGGTTCTACCTTCGCATTAATGAAAATACAGCAGACACCCAATAATATTGGTTTATTAGAAACATAAGAAAGTGACTAGGTACTCAAAATTTGGATCAAAGTAGCTCAAGCTAGAACCATGAAAAAAATATCGAAAGCGGAATGAATACAAGACATTCGTCATTCATGAACTGCCTATCACAATGTTTACGTTTCATTAGGTTATCTTTGTGTATAATTTAGTAACCTACATAATTATATACCTACATTATCATGTTTGATCCCGATCCGTTTTTTTGTTATTCTGGTTGATGCTTCATCAGACGGTTGTTTTTTTTTTGTTCACGGATTAGGGGTTGTTGGCGTTTCGCCTAATTGAATATGCAAAATCTTTTTGCCTAAAACTGTTAATCTACCAAAACCGGATGCTTTGTGAAAATGAAATTGTTATTTGAAATCAGAGATTTTAGATAATAATTGCGCAAAACCACACTGCACGATACTGAGCTGACTAAGCGGATTGTACCATCTACTAAGTGGTATTTTAATCTGAATATTAATTTCGCCTCTATTAGTTAGTCTTCGGTAGTATAGTGGTAATTATCCCCGGCTGTCACGCGGTGTTCGGTTGGCCACCGGATAGTTTTATTTTTTTGTATGTTTTGCAAAAGTATTTTTTCGGCTTCGCATTCATCTCAAATCAACCTACTACTAGGTATTTTTATGACCACTCTCAGCGCACTAACTAGATAGGCGGGCACAGAATATTAAACGGACCTTTCATTGCTTTTTTCATGCTCTCAACCACTCTCTCCTCCTTCAGATTATCGACGGCGAAAAGTTTATTTAATACTAACTTCCGCTCGCAACTTCGTTCGCATGGAAATCGTCACTTATTACAATTGCAAAATAACAGCCACGTTTTTATAAAACTCCCTCGGTCGGCCCCCGGCCCACCGCGTCGCATCGCCCGCCCGTGCAGAGTTTTCGTCTTTTTGCTCGTCTCCTAAGGGTCGTAGCGTGTTGTTAAATTGCTCGGCTAAATATGCATGATATAATTATTTTTTTAGAATTGGATTAAGTATTAGTTCCGGAGATTACCCCCTACATACAAACTTACAAACGTATTTTACCTTCTTATATTTTGTTTGGCCTAAAATTCAGCGATGTTACCTACTCTGCTTTGGTTGAAGGCACAGCGTGTAAATTCCATACTAATAATATAAAATGCGAGGGTGAATAACGTTTTTGTTTTTGCAGATACATTTGCAAACCACTGCACGAACGTGGATGCATAAACATATCGAAACTTGGCGTAAGTTCCACCCTTTGTATTGAAAACTGTGTTTTGCATACCGCTCGACAATGTCAGAGGAAGTTGTAATTACGAGTTCCTGAAAAACAAATGAAACTCGCTTAAACTTTGGTGTACAGACGTAGAAGTTTTGTTTGTTTACGCGCGTATGTTCGATATGAAAAGCCTTTAAAATGACGGCAACGTAGTATCATAACCACATGGAAGCAACAATGCAGCTTTTTTAACACTCCCAACACACCTTGCAGTTCCCGAAACTGCTTCGTGGTAATTATTAATTAATTTTGCATGTAGGAAATATTTGAATTTAAAATGATAATTGTAAATATTCACGGTATGCTCGACAGTATTGTCGAGCATAAATTATAATATAATATAATAAATATAAATATATACTATTTTGGCAGAAAAATTCATACGAAATCAATCTTGAAAAACGCAGTTGGTCCAATAGAGGTTTTTCATCCTTATATGAAACAAGATCGATTGGCATAAAAAAAAGTTTTTACGAAAATTGCCCATTTTGCTGCTGACTGTATTTTTTTTTCAAATCTGTGATTGCAGATCTAAATTTCTTAAAAAGTTAAGGACAGTCTCCTAAGAGCATTTTCCTGTAGCTACAACGGCCCTTGCTGCCCCATCTCAAAAATCCATCCTGTATGTTTATGTATGTTCATCTGTTCATCTGTCAACTTCTAAATCTAAACTACTTATCATAATTTGACAAGTGAGGTATCGCTGGAAACATTTTGATTGTCCTCTGCTTATAGGCTATGTGACGTCACATTTAAATAAATATGACGCCGAGGACATAAAGTCATGAATTTAAAAAAAAGATTTTTAATGATGTTGGGTATCAAATGAAAGGGCTTAATTAGCACATTTAAAAAATATATATATTATAACCCCAAAATAATTTAAGAAGTTTTTATAACTTTTATTTTTTACTAAACGACATGAGTTAACATGACCCATTTTCGTTAAGCTCATGCCGCCACGAGCGAAGAAAAACAAGGTTTAATAAATACCTTGCCTAAAGCTCTCCTTTTATGTGACACCTTTAAGACCCTTTGAGAACGGAATAATCTTAAACATGTGTTTTGGACTCATACAAGTGTTACTTACTCTTGATTTATTCGTTTGTAAAAATGATTTTGTATATTATTCAAATTTCAATGCTCGCCTGATCCCGGTTATTGTAAAAAAAACAGCAATATCTCTGAGAAGGTCGTGTGGGTTAAGGCGGGTTTAGGATACATAAGAAAGATTGGCAATAATTTACTAAACTAAAAGTTTAGCCATACTTTAATGGCTTCACTAACTCTCTAGCTGAGCCGAGCGTTGAAAATCCAATGGTGCACTTGTATGTGTGAGTGAAAACGGGCATAGGTTTATTTTATTCGATGGACAACTGTTTTATCTTCGGTGGATAACTGTTTTATCTGCAGATAAAACTAGAGAGACGAGCCTTGGAGTGGAGACTGCGTATCTGCAACCGTATTGTAGCAGGGACCATTTTGATTACCCATTGAGAGATAACCCTTTTACTGGGTTTCAAGCATAGAACCCATTCAAGGAGTAACATTATATGGCAACCTCATAAATGGCTTACGGCGCTTACCCCTTCAAAAAGTTTAACTCTTAACCGGGGTTGTACGGTCCCTGCCCCAGGGACCATGTTGGTTACCCATTGAAAGGGTTTTCTATAGGGATTTTCTAAGCAGTTAATTAAAAAACCCATACGATGTGGGTAACCCTTTCACTGGGTTTCAAATAAACAATCCATTCAATGGTTATCCATATTGAAGAGATTTTACTGGGTTTCAAGCAAGCCTTTTTTTTTTTTTTTTGGGTGGGAAATCATCAAATAACTTCTCCCGCTCTGGGTGGAGCGGGAGGGCGCAAGCCTAAGGTTTTTGACTCATTTAATATTTTTACCCGTAATTTGAACTTAGCTTTACATATCCGTGCTACCAAAATAAATACCTAAATGTTAAAACATTTTCATTCTCCAAATTCAAATTCCTATACCCACTTTTTTAACACAGATTTACTAGTAGATCCAGACCCAGAACGAATAAGTGATTTCGTGCGAAATGCTTCACTCGTGAGATAAAACGGCCAAACACGTGCCCAGTATTCGTACTGGGCACGTGTTTGCCCGTTTTTAGTGTGGCTTCGTTTACCTGGGTTACTTTACTATACATAAATCGCGCACTTATATGTGTAACGAACGTTTAACCGCGAGTGTTTTTTCAGTATTACCGGGAAAACGAAATATGTAATAATTTAGCAGTATTTTGTTTTTTTTTTTTTGTTATTTAGAACATGACCAAAATTTAAAATTTAAACTTGTAAAATTAATGTTTGAATGATCTATTAAATTCCTGAAAATTGTGTTGGAAGAAAATCACAAAACTATAGAATTAATAAGTGGTATCAAGTACCTGGAGGAGGATACCAATGTGGAGGAGGAAAGCCCATGACCGGGAACTGTGGAAGAATGTGGGGGAGGCCTATGCGACAGCAAAACAATCTTCTGGAACCGATGTCTGAACCAATAACTTTTATTTTATTTTTGCATTAAGTAAATAATAAATATGTAAATAACTAGATTTAAGATTGTTAATAAAGGCTATCATTATCATTATCAAGTACGTAATTCAAATACTGCTTGTCTGAACCAGCCATAATCCAATCAGTCATTTTCCTAAAACTTTCTACTTATAAATGTAAACTAAGTAAATTGCTTCAGAATACCTGTGAGTGAGATTTTGAAAGCTAAACTTTTTTTTTTTTTTGAGTTTTCATAATTTTACCGAGCGCCTTTATATTAAAAATAAAATTATGTTAAACAGAAATGAGAGTGACGTGTTGTTGAGACTTCTGCTCAGCATTTTTTATTCAACGTTAAACACTATAAAGAAAGAAATAAAAATTATTTATTTTGCACAATTCATTAGCTATAAAGATTTCAGTTTAAGTGACATTTAATTATAAAAAAACAAACTTAAATAATGAACTATACCAGATAATAAAGACTAAAAATAAAATGTATACTTTCTGAAAGTGTCGTTGTGAGTCTATAATGTTCTACTGCTAGGTCACAGGCCTCCAAGTCTCGGTAAGAGGGAGTTCGACTTGGTAGATGTCACATCTTCGATTTTTTTTGGTCTAGGCCATGCTAGTTTCCTCACGATGTTTTCCTTCACCATTTTGACAGCAGTGGTGATGATGGTGGTGGTGAATGATTTACATAAAGTAAAGCGCCTGTCTGGGTTCGAACCTACGACCTAAAACTCCTAAGTCGCGTTTATCACTGAGCCACCACTCAGTGCTCTGTTCGTTATGAGCACTGTTATTTAATGAATAAGCCTTTTGCAGAAAATGACAATAGATGGCGGGCGAGACAAAGGGAATCATAGAGGTCTAAGGCGCATCGTCCACGAAGCTACTCATAAGCAATGTAGCGGCATCTACATCGCCACATGCGAACTACACATCACACTGACGTCACAAAAAATCCTACATCTCGCAAACAGAATTTACCACGCGAGCAGCATATATACAACGTCCCGACATCAACCGTCGGGCAGTTACCCACCAGACAACACACCCGTCTAGTCGGAGGATCCTCCCTTTTCTATAGAGGATGAGTGAACTTTACACCCTGTTCCTCATACCTCTACAGTAACGTATTACAAACTCAAATCAACAATGAATAGCTTACTAATAACTGATCCATACAGAACGTGATTACCTAGCACGTTATTAACAAGATTGTGATTAGTTGCGTCGTGTACGGACCGCCATTGCAATACCAGTGCTGACATTCTGACTACTCATTTAACCACAGCTCACATACAGAAACCCTTTATTGAATAACGTCTGAAGGCAGACTACAGCAATAGGCACTGATCTTACCAGCACGTGTAGCATGACTACCGTTGAAACCGGTTTTGTCGACGGGAGAATAGACAAAATGACAAATTGTGATTGTTTTTCTGTCATTTTGTTTATTCTTCCATCGACAAAACCCGTTTTTCAAACCGTAAATACACTATCAAAGAAAATTTGAATTTGAAACTAGTTTTACAAGTTGATCCTCCAACTACCAGAGTAAACTCACACAGGTATAATTTCACACATAAAAACTACATGTAATACAGAAGCAAATCTATATTATTATATTGTATTGGGCAGATAAGATATGGTCGTTACACTTCTACGATATCTAAGAGCCGTGATCGATACCAGCGTGAGAGGATGGATAAAACTATTAGCGGGTTGTAATAATATTTGAGAATCGTTGCCAAGAGCGGCCGTGTATTTGTTGAGGATAAGAGTGTTCAGGCTTTTTCTGCGATTAAGGATTAAGCAACATTAATACCTTGAATACTCGGTTTCCGAATTGAGAACTTGGCAAACTCTACTTTAGCAATACTTAACTTAACCTTTCGTATGGCCTGAACGTGGATCCACACGAGACACAAATCAATCTGCCTAGC
This sequence comes from Eupsilia transversa, assembly GCA_914767815.1. Taxonomy (NCBI): domain Eukaryota; kingdom Metazoa; phylum Arthropoda; class Insecta; order Lepidoptera; family Noctuidae; genus Eupsilia; species Eupsilia transversa. The sequence continues at coordinate 3,286,024 of OU611893.1, read as the reverse complement.
CTTTTCCCAACTATGTCGGGGTCAGCTTCCAGTCTGACCGGATGCAGCTGAATACCAGCATTTTATATTGAACGACTGCCTATCTGACTTCCACAACCCAGTAACTGGGTAATACGATACCCCTTGGTAAGAGTGGTTGTCAGAAAGTCGGGCTTCTGCCGAGCCGTAACGACTGTCAAAGATCCACGAACGACAGCCGGGACCAACAGCTTAACGTGCTTTCCGAGGCACGAAGGAGTCTCGATATGTAAAGAGGGTCACCTATCCACGAACCAACCCCGGCAAGCGTAGCTTAACCTGATGGATCTACCCGTACGGCTGTTATTACTTAGCCACGAGCTCCTCCACACGGGACACAATGGATTATTAATTGTGTCTGTAGTTACGGCATACTAAAGATTATTTCTCTTCTTAGCGTACCCGTGTTCAAGTGTAACTTCCATTCTAACTGTTCTTAGATTTGGAAACAAGTTTCTTAAAAAATTGGACGACGGGCCTTACACAGCTGAAATACTGATAACAAAATCATAAAAGAATTCTCGTCTGGAAACCGCAAACTTGCTGGTGTCTTGTGATTGACTGACTGATAGTTCAAAGCCAATAAATATCGCTTTCTACGTCATCATATTTATGCCACATGTCCGCAGAGTTTCCCAGGGAAGCAAAACGTCCGAATTTCAGAAATATGCGTTTTAAATCGGAGGAAGCTCGGTTAGAAAATATTTCCCTTCTGCCCTTTTCAGCATGCATGAATAATGTGAATTCTGAATTTCCCAAAGGGATTTCATGGAGAAATGGGAATCCTAGTGCTATTAATTAATTTAATCAAAAACCGAAATTATACGGGAACGTTTTTAGTTATTTATTTCCTTTATTTGCATACATAAACGCATTGTTGTGTTCCGGCAGTTAGAGATAAGATAGCCAGTTCCTCTGTGGTAGAGGATTCCGGGTGAAGCTCGCTTCCACCTTCGGCCTGATCATCACTTTCCATCAGGTGAGATTCTGGCCAAGAGCTTCCCCGTTGTGGATAAAAAAAAAAAAAAAAAAAAAACATATTAATTACTTTTTTAAATATTTTTGTTAAGAAAAAGTATAAAATATGGGACCCATCGGCATCGGGAACTGGGACCAAGCTGCCGGGACTATAAGTGCCGTGTCCAGGAGTACTGCTTTCTAAATCAAGCCCTAGATCCAGCCGTGCAATGAGAGCCTTCTGAGGTGTTGGTCGAGGCTCTCCGCTATTAGGCCATTAACCATAACGATTATCGGTACAATGATTGTTGAGTCTACGTCCCACATGTCGACAACCTCTTGTGCTAAGTCAAGTTACTTGCTTTTTTTATCTTTCTCAGCTTTCACGACATTCTCGTCATGAGGAACAGAGATATCACCAATCATTGCCCTGCGCGCTCATCGATCTATCACGACAATATCAGGCTTATTGGCTACAATAGTCCTGTCAGTTGTGTGATAGATCGATCCCAGTACAATGTGGCGTGACGATTCTCGAGAAATGGGTTGGGCACATACCTGTAGTATGGTATTTGGACTCCACAAGGTTTTACTGCAAGGCAAGTTGCTGGTGAATAATCCTAGACACTAGATTGTGTCTGTGCAAGTACTCGCCGTTAGTAAGACGAGAACGACCGGTGGCATATCCGACAGGTGTCAACCGTACCGTTCTTGACAATGTATTTCCGATCATTATTTGTCATGATAACTTCATCCATAATCGCACAGACAAAACCTTCGGCTTCCCCGAAGAGGTCGCAGAAACGCAGCCAGGATAGGACAGACGCCAAAAAGTCTACATCAGGCCCATGGAGGGCCCGGAAAAAGAGTCTCTTTGCCTTGCCATTGCCGCAGTCTGCAGGTTTGCGCCAGTTAAACTATAAAACTTTGGTCGAATTCGCCCTAAGAGGGCCAAATAAAACTTTAAAATTCGCCCGTCAATTATGTTCGTAATACTTTTGAAAGTTAAATTAGTTTGATAATTTGTAGTCACACTAATAAATTAGGCTTCTTCATAATCGATCCGTTTTGGTGAGGCTTTATTTACCTACTGTTACTTATTAGCCGGTGTTATCCCACTGCTGGCGATTCCGGGCTAATGTTGACCACAGGGCCTCTAGTCTACTAATTTATAAAAGTCACAATGGTGTCATAATAGTTAGTTTTTGACAGTTTTTGTATGGCAAATCTGTCAAAAACTAACCATTATGACACCATTATGACGTTTATAAATTAGTAGACTTAGGCCCCTGGTCTTATGTAACTAATTTTTCCTCTTGACCTCAAAGACACCTATAAAACTTTATTTTGTTTTTATTTTTTCTCTTCACGAACAATAGCATGTTATGATTTAGACCGGCTTAAAACTACTTATGTGACATTCGTTTGTGAGAGACTGGTGTCTGCACTAGGAACACCTGTATAGCAGATCATCAGGGACCCACCACAAGGTATATAAACATAATCACTTAATTCATAAGTAAACCTATTCGAAAACATATTTTATATTTCCTTTGCTTTTCTTTGTCAGCCTGTACTTATTAAACTACAATACAATCAACAAGTATGGTTAATTATAGAAGATATTTATAAGTAGTGTACCTATTTATAGCCTTGACCGATTTCCATTCCACAATTAGAATGAAACATCAACACGGGATTTACCGTCACTGCACGCATTGTTAAGGGTTTTCAATTCAGATAGTAGAAGTCAAGCATTTACAATGCAATTCAGAAATATATGACCAATGTTGTAGGTGTGGTAGGTATTTGATGAAGGTTTTATCAAATGTTTGTTTTCCTCACTTTCAGCTTCCATTTCAGAATGTAGACCGTACGAGGCTAAACACGATAGACGTAGATATATTTCGTAACCTTTTCCGCTTAACTATTCCTAAAGAGTCATAAAAAACCCTGTAAGAAATCGACACGTGTTACAACTCACAACGAGGCATCCTCAGGATGACGATTGACTTGTCGCGAACCCGAACAGGACGTGTTGCCACGCCGAGCGCTGGACGCAGAGCGAGCCACATCGCCCGACAACCTATCTTATATTGTATACTTATATACGACCAAAACTTAGGCTAGAGGGACCAACACTTTCCATTTTAGAGTCATATGGATTCCTCAGTACATATGTCTTTCGATATGTGACTGCGTCTTATATGACACTTCGTCGTATGTCACTTAAATTCAGTACTTCATCGTCACTCGCAGTTTTCCTCAGAATTCACAGATAGTGTGAGTAGGAGTGCGTGTACGATTATCTTAAGTGGGCTGAGGCTGACAATGTTCTTAGTCAGCGCTTCTAAGAATGTTGCTCTAATTTTATAGAATAATAACAAAGACTCTGAATACGTTGTGTGTATTTTAATCAGGTACCTGCGTATGTTAAGAGCGTCTGTTAAAAACTACTGCTAAGCGTACGGTCTTTCCCAGGTTTGGTAAAGTTTTACATGGGTTTCCCTTCGTAAATTCTCAGTAGCAACCCGGAGTCTGGATTTGACTGTGCCCGGTAATATTAGCAATAGGCGCGCCCCCTTTTACGTGGAACTTTTAATGCACACCTATAATCTAAACTTTTCGTAATTTATGCAAATAAAATGAAAAATAAATGCTAATCTCTGTCTAGACTGGAATAAGCCTCAATTTTTTTTGTAAAACAAAGATTATACAAGAAACTTACCTTCCTTTTTATAGCAGGTCCTAAAAAGATGTAGATTTCTTTAGTAAACAATTTATCCTTATTGCGAGCGAAAGCCGAATCGGGTCTTACGATAAATATATTTAAATTTTTCCGTTACTGTTTTTCGTCTTCTACATCTCAGATCTCTAGAGAAATCTTAAATGTGTTTTTTTTTCAGTTTATTTTCCAGATAAAATCCATCAAGAGTACTTCCAATTCCACCGAATGCAAAAGAATCCCAAGTAAAAGTCACTCATTCAAACAATGGTTGTTAGAAGAAAGTCAACAAATGCCTTTCTTGAATTAATCGATATTGTTACAGAATATAACACGATCATTATCTACGAAAAATATTCAGAACCTTATTCCTGACTCATGATCAGTCTCCTGTCCATAACATAATCATAAATTTCATAATCATATTTTTTTTTATTTTCTCCCACAAATAATAATAATGTACACAGTATATATTTCATAAAGTTTTAAGGTAGCCAGGAGCCCATATTATGTAAAACCTATGCTACGGGTCTCCTGGTCTCCTAATCTCGAATACATTATAAATTAGAGCTATGCTAAGGACATAAGAAAAAAAACAGTAGGAGGGAGCGCTTACAGACAACGAACAATATAAAAATAAAAGTAAGAAAAATAATAGTAACTGGTTCCCTATCCCATTTGATTTGGGGTCGGCGCAACATGGCTTTTTCTTTTCCTATGTCTCTATAGTCTTCATCTCGGTAGTCACCCCCTTTCTAGCCATATCATCTTTCGGACAGTCCGTCCATCGCCCCTACTCTAATGAAGTAGAATAGTAGGTAAATCAAGCTTTGATTCGTTTTGTTTTAATAATATGCAATACATTTCTCATCCGGAAAACAATATAATATGCTATAGGTATGTAATATATTCAGGATTATATTACGTACCTATAACATAATGTTAACAAAACGTGACTGAAACAGTATTACAAAACCACTAACCAATCATTATTGGAACGAACTCTCTTCGGTTTAGGACAGCCATTTTAGATATTTAATATTCATAATTCAACTCCTATTGAAATTTTATTTGTTATGATAATAAAAACTTAAGTTTGTTTGAATTCATTATGAATTTAAAATCAAATATCAAGCGTTGAACTGAAAAGTTAATTTATTTTTGCAGAATAAAAAACTTATAGATACCTAATTAGTTCTGAAAATATTTCTAGCACCTACCTTATCAAGTATCTGCCATAAAACGAGATTAGTTCTAAATTGTTGTAAGTTTAGTGTAGATCTACAGATACGTAATCTCATTTCATTATTTTAGCTAACCTAAAACTGTAGTTAGTGAAGAGAAAAGACTAAATTTCAGTCACAAAAAAAAACCACGGGTTTACTGTCACGACCCGATCGAGTCCCAACGGACAATAAAGCTGAAACAGAAAATAGAAAATCAACTTCGGTTTGCAACAAAACGGATATTCGATACGAGCAACATTTGCATTCAAAAAGTCAAAAACAAAAAAAACAATTAAAAATCCTTTAGTAAAACAAAATACTTTATTTTTGTGTATAGCGATCGAATATGTGTACGAATACCCGCTGCTGAGATATTTCCGATAGATAGATATTTATTCCGATAGATATTTCTTCGCATAAATATGTACCAGCGTATTTACGTTCTTTACCTAAATAAATACTTGGTGGTGAAAAACGTGTTCAGACTGTTTTTGTCGGTATGTTTTCTCAGATCGCTTTGTTAGAAAGTGCCTACTAGTAATAAAAATATTGGTGCTTTTATCATGTGTGTGTCTTTTTATTTATTTTATCTACACCCATGCTATAAATCCTCTATAAAAGTTTCTGAAACAGTTAGCTTATTGCCAACATTAAAACTACCAGTGTCATAGTAACCATTATATCATCCAAACGAGTGTTATAATGTTGTACAAAATTTCATAATGCAACTCGTTTGCTCCTTCAATTCCTTGCGGTCAGTGGGTGCAGACCCCCACGCCGACACATCTGACACATTTTCCAAAATACGATACGTCACGTTTGGCGGGTACTGGCTATGGTCGGTTTAATGTTGATAAACCCACATTCGTGTTTTAATACCCCTTATTATACAACAGTTGCATAAATAACTATTAATCTGCATAAAAAAAATCTCTTCAAATACACTCTAACCAAACTAAAACTAAACTCTGCCTCCAACAACAAGAAGGTCTGTTGACACTTTATTTGTCAGGATACCTAATTAATCATTCAGTGTTGGTAGTTTTCCACTTTCAAGGACGAGGGCGTGTCTAAATTATTGATTCAACAATATAAACATTACGATTCTTAAAGCCCTAAATAGGTATCTAATCTCTAGAAAAAGTGATGACAATTATTTTGAGTTTTTTTTTTTTAAGCACAACGGGTAAGCTCTGCCTCTTGGCCCGAATCTCACCTGATGGTAAGTGATGATCAGGCCGAAGGTGGAAGCGAGCTTCATCCGGAATCCTCTAACACAGAGGAACTGGCTATCTTACCTCTTACTGCCGGAACACAACAATGCTGGTAACATTGCTGTTATGGCGACAGACTTAGATAAGATGGTGGTAGCTTAATAGCTAGGCGGACTTAAAACAAGCCCTACCATCAACCAAACCGAGCAGAAAATTTGCCCCCACTGGGAATCGAACCCGGGGCCTCTGGGTCTGAGACAGGTGGTCTAACCACTGGACCACAGAGGCGGTTAAAGTATATTTAAAGTATAGTTTATTTTTATTTTAGATAACGAGTTTTGCTGTCGTAAAGAGTCCTCGATCTCTTAACTTCAGATCATGACAAAAATTATTTTAAGATTAGATTAGTTCAAAAAACCTTTAATAATCATTTTGAGGTTGGATTCATAAATATTTTTTTTACCGAGAAGGCTTTCATCCCAAAATAAACATTGTCTTTCATGATTTTTTAATGTAGCCACCTTTCGTCTGTTTTGACGCAAAGTAATTAAAAAGTAACATTAATCAACCCTTATTTTTTAACCTCGGCTGGTGTTGATTATGGTACCTAACAAACAAAAGGGTAACGTTTTTTTTCACGTCTCACCGTTCCATTCTCTTACGCATCTCATTAGGGCAGGCACTTTTTTGTAGTCTTCATATAGACATAGAACATCATGGCTATATTCACGAAGGGTTAGGCAGAGGTGGTACCTATAGAAGGCCCACATTTCACCAGTTATGTTTAAGTCCCACGTAATAGGGGGCGAGCCTATTGAACAATATACTTACTGTCAAAAATCTTTTAAAACTACATCGCAAATTGGGTTTGAAATCAGTACGCCAACGAAGCCAACAGCAAAGAATAAAGAATTAAATTGTCCCCGTAAAGGTAAGCGAAGCTTGAAAGGTTTATTGCCACCAATGCAATAAAGCAAGACTGAACTTAGACCCGAGAAAGGAAAATATTTTTGCTGTCCAAGAAAAGCGGTTTATTAGTTTCCTGTTTTCGAGAAAAGCGCTTGTGAAAAGTCTCCGCCTCTTTGAAAGGAAGACCTAAATATTATTTATTGCCTTTGACATTTTTTGTACCTCATTTTATGGATTCATTAATGGATAAATAAATAAATATGACACAATTTCCCTTTCAACAAAAATAATAATATAGATATAGAGTTACTAAAACCCAAATTATTATTATAAATTACAACATTTTCGGAATAAACACATAAATTCGGAACACCGAATTTATTTGTATAGTAAGATTAATAACCGACATAAATATTAATAATACTCAGTATAAATCAATGGAGCTAAATATATCGTGATCTGTGGCCAAAGATGAACACGCGTTGGCTCTCCTAAAGTAAGCAACGGTTCATAGATATTTATCTTATCTCTCTTCTTCACTTTACTCAATCTGCCTAGCCTTTTCCCAGCTATGTTGGGGTCGGCTGCCAGTCTAACCAGATGCAACTGAATACCAGTATATTACATGAAGCGACTGTCTATCTGACCTCCACAACCCAGTCACTGGGTAACGCTTTACCCCTTGTAAGACTGGTTGTCAGACTTTTGGGTTTCTGACTAAACTTTTCTGCAGAAAACCATAATCAAAAAATACAACGTGCGACGTTGCGTCGTCGTAAGATGTTTATGTGTTTGATTGAGCCCTAACGACTTTCAAAGAAAGAATCTACGAATAACAACCAGGCCCATCAACTAAACGTACTTTCCGAGGCACGAAGGGATCTCGATACATAATAGATGATCACCCATACACTAACCAACCGCAGCAAGCGTAGCTTAACCTTCGATCGCAACTCCCCCCTCCCCCCTCCTATTTCGTGACCATCAGAAAATAAAAGACCTACAAGTAAACGCCATGCCGCATGATTTCCACCAAACGCATCGCATCGCGTCGGATCGAAAAGTATATATTATGAATGAATGCGGCGACAGCCGATTCCGTCCGGAAGGATTTCGACGCATACTATCAGCTTCGTACCGGTCGCTTGCGAACGTATCCGTTTCTGCGCCTAGTCAAATAGTTTCATTCCTACCGTGTTGCAGCCGAAAGTATCCGATCGGATACGACGACAGGCGAACTGAGCCGATCGCGCGTCGCAACATACTTTCGGCTTTCCGCGACAGTATACTTTGAATACTATGTACATGATTTAATATCGTTTAAAGATGGTAAAATCCGTTGATGCGATGCGAGCCGTTTTGTGGAAATTATACTTTATCCTTGAATGTATCATAATGAGCCCGGATCCTTCTTTTACGTGGTCAATAATATGAACGTGTCTAAAATAGTAAATACAGAAACCACGTAATAAACATAAAAACATACACTCAAAACAAATATCTTTCACGCAAATAAAATTATTACCCCAATAAAACTCTATGAAATCCTGGAAGAACCATTGAGCTAGACGTATTATGATAATCATGTTTAGTGAAGTAAACCAATATTCATGAATAAATAACACAATTTGTAGAATACAGAGAAACATATTGGTAGGCAAGCATGTAAAAATGTTTATTTTGTTATTTGTGCCAGGCAATAAAAACCCAATAAATCTACTGTGTACATAAAGACCACTTTGCGAAAACGGTATGTACGTACCATTCCTTTAATTTTATGCCAAAAAATAAAAATAAAAAATTATTTTACTAGTAATATAGGACGTCTTTATTACACAACACACTACTAGCGAACCGCCCCAGCTCCGCACGGGTACAATTAAAAGTTCGTACACACTGGCGCGATATCGCGGCCGCGACAAAGGTAGCGCTGCCTGTCGCGTCCGCGATATCGCGCTAGTGTGTACGAGCCGTTATATGTGAAGACGGTACTCTGTTGCACAAGTTCTGCGCAAGATATTATTTCATTAGTATTATTAAGTACTTCTTTTTGTATATATTTACATATTATATTATATAGCCTGTGTTCAAATGGTGAAAGAATTTTTCAAATAGGACCCGTGGTTCCGGAGATTACCTCCACATATACACAAACTCACAAAATTCGCTCTCTTTATAATAAAATTCGATAGACGTAGATATATTTAGTAATGACGATTGTCTTGTCGCGAATCCGAACACGAAGTGTTGCCACGACAAGTCAATCGTCATCCATCGGAATAGTTAAGCAGAATAGGTTACCAAATAAATCTACGTCGATTACATTTTATAATGGATTTCGGCCAAGTCACGCCTGAATCAATTAACTATCTCTTTATAATGTTAAGTATAGACTTACTCGTAAAATAAATTAAGTGACCCTAAAGCCTCCTGGAAAATTTTCATTAGGTATCTTTCTTTCAGAATTCCATCTATTTTTTTATAGTTTTTTATAACATACCCACGATCTACTAGAACCGTGCGCTTATTATTTAAATTAAAATATTTTCGCTAACTCATCGGATATCTTATTCGATGAGGTCAAGCCGCTTCAATCCACACAGTTTTTGAAGTGCCTAGTCATATGATTTATTTCGCATTAATCATATTATTGTTATATTATTCATAATTCCACTGTTTTATTATTTTTCTCTTCTTTATAATACTTTCGTCGTACCGTAGGGGCTGCGCAGACGACACACTTTTTGTGCGATCGAGTCTGTAGTGATGCATATAATTGCTTAGAACCTAAACAATTATATGCACAGTTTTGCCTTCGTTACTATTTTTATTGTAAGTACAGATAAAGGAAGTGTATGAGTCGAAAAATATCTATTTACTTACATTAGAACCTAAGCAATTATATGCCGCACTACAGACTCGATCGCACAAAAAGTGTGTCGTCTGCGCAGCCCCTTAGGATTACTAATATCTACTTAAAACAATTTTAATCCTTACTAAGAGAACCGAATGAATGATTATATTCCTTTCATATTTTTATAATGAAAATGACTTTCGTTTATAACAGATAGCTAGGCCACACACAGTACACTAAAGTATTAGGTACTTTAGTGATAATTTCCCGCATTGTGATAATTACCCGCAGCAACAACTTCAAGGGGACCTTTCTACCAGAAAAAATATATGGTAAATCCTTTCTGGGAACACACAAGTCGAGCTTAATTGCAGGATTAGGGGTTATCAGCGGAGTTTTGTGCTTATCTAAATTTGAATCGTGGGGATTCCTCGTTATCCGAATAGGTACAGACTTGATTGTGTTACGAAACGGTAGGTACCTATAATTATTAGATAAATTAATAAATAAAATAATATTTTATGTGCACTTTTTATACTCCAATCTCACGCATAAACATTAAAAAAACTATTTTTACAAAAAAAAAACCTCTTCAAAAAAAAATACATAGTGAAAAATAACGGAAAAAGTCAGTTGTTTTGAATTTTCGTTTTTAGCCACCGACTTCCGAAAATAAAGTTATTTTTAACGTTTTTTTTTTACGTCCTATTTATTGTAAAAAGTTTTTATTTTTCACTTTTTATTTGTGCTACCTACCCCACACAAATTCGAATTCCACTACCTGCTACGTAAATAACAGTGACAGGAACTTATTATAACATTATCCATATAAACTAAGCGAAAAAAATACGTAATATCGAAGCTAACTCAAAAACTACACAAGCAAAGTTAATTCAACTTTTATGATCCCATTTATATTGCGCGCAAGCTTCCTCTTCCAAAAAATGAAGAAAGCATCGATGAAAATACGAACATTGTCGAAAATATAACCTCCTGGAAATAGAATCATACTCCTTTTTGGAAGTCGGTTAAAACGAACTTTAACCGTAAAAAAAATACATGAACAAAAACTCGAAAGCCGCCACAATAATTGAGTTGGTAATCTAGTAATTTCTGAAAGGTCACAGCGCAACACAACGCAACAGTTTTAACTGTTTTTTCCTCTTCCCTTTGTAAGCTCCACTATGGCTACTCATCTAATAATCCTTTCTGCCTGCCAATGTCATTATGATACGTTTTACAATTCCAGAAGATTCCTACGTTTTTTGCAATTTGCAGTATTAGGTTATATGTCGATAACACTACTATATTGAATGACTATTTATAAAGTCATTGCGTGGGCCGACTTATTCTAACTTAGTAATTTAGAGAGTTGTAGGTATACATGATTCTAATGAAGATAATTCTGTAAACATATATTTTTTACGGTCGCGAATCATAATTTTGATCAACAAACAACCAGATACTGACTATATATTGTTAAAAAACGTAAAAAACTTATTTCCCGAGGATCACCTTTAGCCCTTTTATGGCTTGCTCTAAGAAAAATCGAAATCAAAATTTTTACGTTTCATTGGTTCTCTCTCTCACTCTTGTCCAGGCGCCATTAATTTTTCATAACAATTTATTTGGGATCATTATAGACCTAGGTTACCTACTCAATTCGCTAGTTGTAATTTAGTTTAATCAACGTTCGGGATTTGCTATAAATCTGACGTTGGATTTTGAACTTTATTTTGTGTAGTCCAGGCAAGTACGACCACAACCGAGTCCATTTTAAGTGCTGAAATTGGTTTCGGGGTAAAACTAGTTATCCGAAAATTCAGTCCGAGCTTCGAATTTTGAGCAAAATTTGATTGTTCGGACTGCACGTGTTTCAATCAATCATTCAGTGTACCGAGTTACTTAAAGTTGATTGATCGACTATCACTGCGCGCACGAGTATCGCTAGTATGGTCTGGTTTAATTACTAGCCTGCAGTATTTTTGGTTACCCAATAGCTAGGTACCTGGACAAAAAATTAAGAACGACATTCTGTTATTAAATAGAAATGGAAGCTTAAGCAGAAAGCAAGCAATCCAAACGAATCCAAACATACCTAACAGACAGTATTTAGGATTGAATGCATACAAATTCCCAAATGGATTTTGATAGAAACGGTTCAAACGAATTTTGAACCGTGAACAAAAACAAAAAAAAGTGACAACGCATAGGTACACATTCCCTGCATAGCATGATTCAAACTTTTCATATTGATTTTATTTGAAGTTTTTACTACCGTTTTATTTTTGCACTGTCAAATAAAGCAATCATCATTTTCAGTTCACTGACCAGACCACATACCGTCTAATAAGTTTGACAGATTGCAATTAATTTAAACGAAATAATACGTTCTGTTTTAAGTGCTTATTATGTTACAATTTTTTGTAATAAATCATTTGTTTAAACTGTAATAAAATTAGAAACTTATGAGCCATGTGGCTTCGAGGCGGAAAGGGGTTAAAATTATGTTTTAAAGATTATAAAAATTAGCCTACTACCTATTTTTAGGGTTCCGTAGTCAACAAGGAACCCTTATAGTTTCGCCATGTCCGCCAGTCTGTCTGTCCCCGGCTTAGCGCAGAGACTGTTACTACTAGAAAGCTGTAATTTGGCATGAGTATACATATTAATTACGCCGACAAAGTGGTAAAATAAAATAATGAAAAAAAAAAACTAGGGTACCTCCCCTATACGTAAAGTGGGATTATATACATTTTCAACTACAATGTTAAGTTTGCTCTTAGGATAAATTCATCCCTGCTACGGAACCCTTCATTGTGCGTGGTCCGACAAACTCTTGGCCGGTTTTTTATTAAAATAGGTATATCAACCTGAAAAAATATGAACGAAATTCTGCCAAAAGATTTATCTGTTTTTTTAAACCCATACACAATGCAATTCTTTGTGTTTTTAAGCCTTTATACGTCATTCCGTGGTGAAAAAGATGTGAATGTGATGTGACTAACTTTGATGGAATGGAACTGACGTGGATGAGTGAAAAGGTATCTATTCACTTTGCTTACCGTCGCACCCAAGCTATGAAGCTACAGGTAGTTACAGCCTCAGGGTGTTAGCTTACTAGAATTCCGAGAACAACGCAACTTTCATTTTTCCTAGCAAAATGCGCCTTGTATGATGCCACAGCCCCATGTATGTAACTACCTCCAGGCTGAAGTACAAACATCTGGATATTTTGTAAGCTTATTCGAAATCATTCTGCCTAGCCTTTTCTCAATCATGTTGGGGTCGGCTTCCAGTCTAACCGGATGCAGCTGAATACCAGTATTTTACATGGAGCGACTGCCTATCTGACCTCCATAACCCAGTAACTGGGTAATACCCCTTGGTAAGACTGGTTGTCAGACTTTCGGGTTCTGACGACTCGTAACAACTGTCAAAGATCCACGAATGACAGCCGAGGCCAACGGCTTCACTCTTTACATACAGAAACTCCTCCGTGCTTCGGAAAGCACGGAGGAGTTTCGGTATGTAAAGATGGTCACCAATCCACGGACCAACCCCGGCAAGCGCAGCTTAACCTGATGGATCGACCCGTGCGGCTGTTATTATTCAGCAACGAGCTCCTCTTCAGCTTATTCGAAATATACCATTTTAGGGGTATGAGGAACAGGGTGTAAAGTTCACTCATCCTCTATAGAAAAGGGAGGATCCGACCAGACGGGTGTTATGTCTGGCGGGCAATTGCCCATGGATTGATGTCGGATAGTCTTATATATGTTAATCGCTCGGTAAACTCTTATACCGCGATGTAGCACTTGTGACGTCAGGTTTTTGATGCTTAATTCGTATGTGGCGGTGTAGATGCCGCCACACCATAATTATTCTTTGATACCATTTTAGTTAAAAAATCATGATTTGAAAAATAATTTAAAATATATTTTCATTACGAGCAACAAGAGCGTTTAATGGAAATTAATTATTTCGACGTTGTTGGTTCTCCAAAAGATGCAAAGCATTTACTATAATTTCATACAGATTTGTACAATTACTTGATTAATAATTTCGTTTAACGATTAAGGCCGACTTCGATCAAACCTTTTTATACCTAGTTTAGATATTATAACTATATTTATATCTAATCCTGTGAATAAAATATGTTGAAGTTTAGACATTTTGTACATACAAAAAGCCGTGCATGTCGGGTTCCGTAGTTAGGATGAATTTACCCAAGAACAAACTAAACATTGTAGTTGAAAAACATGCCCCCCATATATTCCAACTGCAAAGTTTGTACGCACATTATTGAGAGATTTACCATGTTATTTTAAGACCATAGATTTCATATAATCTATGAGTAAAGAAACATTCTCTTTATTTATTTTTAAACTTTAGGCTGAGTAGTTTCGGAGATCTATATTCTTAAATATCTTTATAAAAGTATGTAGGTATTTTAAAATTATAAAAATATTTGTGATCCTCACAACAAGCCTTTTCATTTGATATGTCACACGGTACTGTTTCCAAAACTTTTACTTTTTATTTTCTAATTTGCTCCCGAAAATTATTTATTTATTTACACATCCGTGTTTGGGTCACAGAAATTCATGTGTACTACATTTCAACTAAATTGATCCAGTAGATTCGGAGCAAATATGGCTGTGACAGGCGGTCAGACACACGAGTGATGGTTCCGTTTTTTCCTTTTGTGATACGGAACACTAAAATTGAACAAAAAGTGAAGCGTCTGATATCTGCTTCAGACGTCAGGATATTTGATTGCTGTAACCCAAGGACTGGATAAGGTATCGCTGGGGTTACCTCAGTTTGCCTGAATACTCTATCTATCTTGACAGCTCATTTAATACCTGTCTCGCAGATGCATAGTCTTGTATAGTGACAAACACAGCGAGCTTATCTTCCTTTATTGAAAGGATAATGTAGTGACGTTTTAATCTTAAACAAACGTTCAAAAATTCAGAAAAAAATCATAACTCGAAAACTATGAAAAATCGCAGAACATACCTACAGGTGATTCGGATACCCCACGATACGAGGGAACAAAATTTTATTTTTGGACGTCAATGTTCCGGCCACCCTATATAAGCAAAATAACAATGTATGTATATTTATGTATATTGTATAGCAGGATTTCTCTGTCTACCCTTTCTTCTAAACCTGGGATAACGCATTCACTTTCATTTTCATTCAGATTCGACCAAACACGAATAAATTTTATCCGCGGAATAAGATTTCCTCTGACAGTTTTCGTATGGAGAAACTGTCGAAAATTAACTCGGAAGAGAAGGCTTATTCCACGGATATTTATTCCTGTTTGGTCGAATCCAGCCTTAATCATGGTAAAAACAAAATAAAAAATATTGTAATGTGAGAACCTATCTGACGTTTCCGCAAACAAATACCAAATGCTCGTCAATTCCGCATGTGGAATTAACATTCACGTAACCCTGTCATATGAATACCAACGTACCATTAGTATTGATATTTGTCTTCATATAGGCGTTACTTAAGGAGTGAATGTTAAGACAGAACAAATATTTTGATGACGTAAATGTATGGTAGTTATAGCGAATTAGACGTCTGCCTACTTGTCAAAACGAAAGATAACTTAACAAGTTAAAATTAAAAATTTCAATAACCCCCGACACAATTCCTGGTGATGCTGCAGTATCGGTTCAAGGTTACTCTATGTTCTTCTAATATCATTGAGAACAGAATACTACATTTCAAATCGATCAGACCTGTGGAAGATGCGCACATCCAATCATCAACTAGAAAAGAGCTGATAATCTTCAAACGGCGGAACCGATTTTCTTGAATTGTAGCTAAGAACACTCTCGATCAAGACACCTTTCAAACAAAAAGATAATAATCAAAATCGTTTCAGCCGTTTGGGAGCTACGAGGGAACAGACAGATACACAGAATAGAATAGAATAGAATTCATTTATTGTAAAACATGAGTATACATCAAATAATATGTGCATGGTCTTAAAATAACAGGTAGATCTGCATGTTTTGCCATTTATGGCTTACAAAACCAAAATATTTTAAGGTTAGAATAAACCATAAAAGAGGGTTGAGTCTACACAACAAAACTAACTTAATAACTTTATACTAATAACAGATACACACGTTAAACTTATAACACCCCCCTTTTTCCGTCGGGGGTTAAAAATAGGATCAGAACTATATCGGTCCGATGAAGTTTAATTTAGTATCAGGATAGCATACATTGCTAAATTGCTTGACTTTAAAAATCCACTCCGTTACTTTTTCCTTCCTAGGAGCTTTCGCCCCCTAGGCAAGTGATGGATTGAATTCCCTACCCTTGTCGCAGAAACCGGGCAACGCGTAGAACACCCATTTATCAATTCCACCGATTTCTCACTTCAAAGTGATTATTTGTTTGTTTATGTTTCATAAGCAAACCAATACTCAATTAACAATTTAAAACGTTATGTTGATTCTAGCTTGTAATATAAACATTAATAAATTAACATTTATGCCAACTGTACTTACCAACATTGAAAGTTAATGTGTACTATTATTACACAAAATTTGGCAAATATTACCGATTGATTATGAATTATAGTAGAATAAATAGCATAATAATCAGACTATACTGTTGAACACAGGCTACGTGCCAGTAGTGGGAACATAATAGGCTCCCACAGAGTCCCCCCCTATATCTCTCCCTATATCTGTCGACCGTCAATATTCGCTGCAAGAAAATGTATTGACAATTGACGTAAAATTCGTCCATATTCGCCGAGAATTGACGTCAGTAATCTGATTACCTAGCGGGACATCATATTATGTGATAAGCGGCAAAACAAAATACTACGATAACAGTGTAGTAAAGTTGTTACGGTATTGTGACCCCCAAAGTGTACTGCCACATGAGTAAGTAAGCCAACAGAGTGCAAACTACGCACTTCGACACATGCATTGCGCTGCGTCAGGTAAGGCTTACTGTCCACGGACGCGTAGCTTCATAGAAGCGTATTCGTCATTATTCCCTTTGTGTACGCCTGCTCACAGCTTACATACGAAACTCTGGCTATGAAACTCTGTCGACAGAGCGGAACGTCGCTAACTGCAGGCTTCATGATGCCTGCCGTACCGCATGTCTTACACTGGGGCGTATATCGAACGAGAAAACGTTTATTTTTGTAAAAATGGCGGGAACGGCTGCGAAATTGTTTTTTTTTTTATAAACGGATGCGTCCAATATAATCGTCGTCTTCGGTGATTTAGAATGTAGTAATATGCCAAAATAATGTCTTCGTCGTCCGACAGCGTTGTCACAAATGTTTTCAAAACGTACGCGTATAATACGTCTCGTGGACAGGGTTCAATACGCTGGGCTGTTCAAGCTGTTTGGCGTATTTTGAAGCGTCTATGAAGCTACGCCTCCGTGGACACTGACAAAGTCTCCTTCTATTCAAGTCGATGGGAAATGTAAATATTTGTATTATGTTAACCGAGTTGGGCCCAGTAGGTGGCCACGCCAATCGCGGCATCAGTGGCATATTTTTAGGTCCTCAGAAGTGCAGGTTTGTGGACACTTTGGACACTGCTGCATATGGGACATGGTTTGGTCAGGAGCATCGCATTCGCACTGGGTATCGGTGGGATCTATTATTCCCCATTTTGCTAGATTGTGCTTAAGGATAAGGATCATCAGGTACGTAATCTACTTGAAAGACGTTCAACGCGATATTTGAGCTATAATTGCATGCAAATCAGACCGAAGTATTTACGCAAGGCATAAAGGCTAGTAGCTAAGTAGGCGGGTTGACATATTCGATTGCTTCGGAGGACAGAATGGATGCCGTCAAGGAGTTTTTCAGAAAGTTAGCTAAAAGTATCACGTCTGACACCGTACCTACACCTTTTCACTACCGCATAAGCTTTGCAAGGACATTGTTACCTTTAGCTATGTTCAGTCGGAAATATTTGATTGCTTCTATCCTAATAATAAATAATTCTTTAACTGACATAATAAGTTACAAAGCTAGTTTGAAGCCTCTGACTCCTGAACTAGGTATACCTGTATGTCAGGAGTCAGACACGTCAGGTACGTCAGACGTAAGGTGTCAGGTATCACGTCTGATACCGTACCTATACCTTTTCACTACCGCACAAGTTTTTCACGGAAATTGATACCTTTGGCTATGTTCAGTTAGAATTTATGGCAGTACGATCCTTCAATTTTATTCAAAACACGAGTTCGTGTTCCTGCGATGGAACAGCGCCTTTTCTTCAAACTTTGACTTATACTTATACATACATGTAACAGTATAGCTATGGCAGCAAGATTATATGAAACTTTCCCTCTGTTTGATTATCTACTCATGTAGTTCCACTGAAATGAGCATAGTACAAACATTTCACCGATAGCGTTTATAACTTTATGATGTAAAACATTATGGTGTTTTTATGATCGGAAAACTGACCGACACGACGGCCACCTGGTGCAAAATCACCAGCTATAGGTATTTAGATGTACCCTTTACAATTTCCACTGGGTTGTGCCCTAACAGGCGATGCACAGACGGGGTTTCGCACCTTCCATGTGCAGATGGTGACCGAGTGGTTTTACTGAGGCAAAAATCCCACACTACCCGAACTTATTCCCAAAGTCCTCCCCAAAAGACTAAAAAAGGTACATAGACATCAGCCACACCCAAGGGTTTTCCAATGGTATAAAAAGAAAAACAAATTCAACGCAAATTATGCCCTTGAAACGCAAAAAGACGACTTATTACAATTAAACTGTTTTTTTTTTTAAATTCCGTTTTCAAATTTGGAAAAATGACAAACGGATATAATAGTGAGTGACTGGCTTCAACTTGACTGACTGCCCGGGTGTATATTTCTGAAAATAAATCTCAGTAAATGTCAAAACAACTTCGAAAACAGATTTCAAGTCTGACAGATAAATCTTTCCAATATTGCTAGCAATAAAACTGACCCAAAAAGTTCAAAGAGCATACATAAAGAATCCTAACCTCGTTGACATTGGACCCGAGCAATAATCGTGATTTCGGGAAAATTATGTTTGACCCGAGCTGAAATCGAAAGTTTCAAGGATAAACTTAGGAATATAGATACCTATAATAAACTCACTTCTTCCCATGAGAGTAGGCAGAAACTACAAAACACCGCCTGTTAATATTTTACGTGACATTTAATTATTAAATGGTATTTTGTTATATTGGTGGTTTATTGGTATATTGTTTTAAAGTTCTTGCTGTCAACTTGATCTCATTAATGATGAAAGAAAATCACAAAAAATTCCTTTTCCGGGGTACAAAAATTAAAACGACAAACCAAAGAAAAACATAGGTTCTGATTATAGAAATAAAGAAAGAAAAGAAAGAAAAATTGTTTATTCTGCACAAACTAAACGCACATTACAATTTTTGACATAGTAAGTACACACAATTATGTACGTAGTACGTAGCAAAAAGGAGGGTTATGATTTTGACCGGAATGTATGTTCATCTGTTCCCTCATAACTTACTAAACTACTCAAAATTACATGTGACGTCACATTAAATTGAATATGGCGCCCTCTACAGGACATAAAGTCATGAACTAAAAAAAAATTAAACAAGTCATCACAGACAGACAAATTAAAAATCCGGAGTCACACATAATCTGTTCGATTTATGCCTTAACACTTGTGACTCCGGATTTTTAATTTGTCTGTCTGTTGATACATTTTAGTTAACTTTTTTGTCGTAGCAGGGTTTTAGTTTTTATTACTTTTATTTTTTTGTCAAAATATTCTCGAAACTCGAGACTAATTTCCTTTTTGTGTAAATTTTTCAGGGAACTTTTTCATATATTCCTAATCTTCATCACGCATAAAACTCAAATACATGAATACAAGGACAAAGTATGTACGTACATTCTGCAGTCCTACATCTTTGCCTACCATATTATGCGAAGTACAAATATCTTCCGACATAGATCGATTGAAGGACGGAATCTCATCTCACTGTGTCCTCACAAACCCTTCATTCTTGTCATTGTTCAGTGAATACAGGTATCCCTTCCTTTATATTATGCAAAATATTTTCGCGTTCATTCTTTTACCTTCCCAGTAAATTAAATAATTATTCTAACAAATAAACTTACACTTAAGGCTTATTTAATTAACATTTTATTAAGGAGGATGCTCCAAGGTAGCCCGCGAAATTCAAATTTTCTAACTTTTTTTGCAATTTGCAGGCCAGTATCGGGTTTTATGTTGATCTAAATATGATTTGCGGCTATAACAGATATTCATTTATGACTTATAGTCATAAAAATCATCAATACAACTCTCTAAGTTCATATAATCCTATTGAATGAATATTTCATGAAATCATGACATTTGAGGATTATTCTAACTTAAGGAGTTGTATTGCTGATTCTAATGATTATAACTCTGTAAAGCCATATTTGTAAGCCATATTAAAAATCACCTCGGTTGGGTTGATTGACAAGCCGAGATTGATTAGTCGTCGATTTTATTTGGACTACAAAAACTATTATATACCCCTCTCGGCGACTAGGGCCCTAGGCTCTAGTTTTGGACTCTCTGGGCCCGGTGACATGACGGAGATTGGCATTCGCATTGCGTCTTTAAAATCGGCTATTGTATCTTACCTTGACACCTTCGACATGGAAAAAACATTGGTAACAAGTTAAATAACCCCCGACACAATTCCAGGTGATGCTGCAGTATCGGTTCAAGGTTACTATGTTCTTCTAATATCATTAAAGTAACAGAATACTAAACTTCGAATCGATCAGTCCTGTGAAAGATGCGCACATCCAATCATCAACTAGAAAAGAGCTGATAATCTTCAAACGGCTGAACCGATTTTCTTGAATTGTAGCTAAGAACACTATCAATCAAGACACCTTTTAAACAAAAAATTATAATCAAAATCGGTTCAGCCGTTTGGGAGCTATGAGGGAACAGATAGATACACACGTTAAACTTATAACACCCCTCTTTTTCCGTCGGGGGTTAAAAAAGGCACGTGAAAGCAAAGACGGAGAAAAGATTCATAAATAGGAGAGGTACCTATTAAAAAATAACTAGCATTGAAGGTCACCTAGAATGTTAAAAAAGCTTACCTAACAGTTTTAAATAAATGAAATCTTCAGCAAAATCTCATTCAAGTTATTTCTACACAAATATTTTTCAAGCGTTCTTCGAAAGCAAGTCGAAAATAAGGAAAAGCGTGTTACAAATAATCAGATCACTAAATCTATTTGTTATAAAAAAAATAGCAACCACAGATAGTGACTATACTGTATTTAGATAAGAACTATACGTATATCTAAGATGTAGCTATCACAATCATGACATTGATGGGCGTGGAAAAATACTTGTCAAATTGCTTTTATGTATCTCAGGATGGATTCGACCAAACAGGAATAAATGTTATCCGCGGAATAAGCCATGTCTTCTGAATAAATTTTGAGTTTATGACAGTTTCCCAATACGAAAACTGTCAGGAGTAAATCTTATTCCTCGGAAAAAAATTATTCTTGTTCGGTCGAATCCGCCCTTAGGCTACCAATTTTGGAATAAACAAATATTTGGCCCGAAAGACTACTAAGCATCATTTTGTACAAAGTGGTTTTGGAGGTTTTATGTAGGTACCTACAGAGCAAGTTAATTGGGATCATAGATAGTTGTTACGAGTCTGCGTACCGTTTGCACTTAGCAACCATTAGGAACCCGAAATAAAAACCCGCAAATATTTAGTCTCAAAGCATTTTTATGAGGTTCTTCATAAAAAACCTGAGTTAAAGTTTATTAAATTAAAGTTGAATGATGTGATGCAAACATTTAAATGTAGCAATGTAATCAGTCTATTAAAATAATGATTTTTTCAAGTCATCGTGGTCCGTAGTACTCGCAACCGGCGTGCGTGTATGACCAGGGGGTCTAATAATTTATAAACGTTACAATGGTCTCTCAATGGTACTCACCATTGAGAGACCATTGTAACGTTTATAAATTAGTAGACTTAGGCCATTGATGTATGAACGTTAACGAAACAAAAGGAAGTGTAAGTGTAAGGAGCGTAGCAGGTGCTTTCCTTAGCTTCTGCCTACCCCCATGGAAAGAAAGCGTGAGTTTATTAGTTTATTATGATAGCATATTAAGTTTTAAATCATAGGAAAAATAAAAATATTTAAACAACATAGTAAGTACTTAAAAATGTGTGGATATAAATTTTCCCTTTTATTTTTATCGATATTCGATAATATCACGAATGCCCCATTAGTCAAATGAAGAGCAGAGCTTTATGTCAATTCAATCGTTGGACATCCATGTAATGAATTTAAGTATTTATAACTACCAGTTCACCAATGAATCTATATAATTTCCAAAAATGATATTTAAAGGTTTTTCCATAATAATACGCAGATTGAATTGCTGTATTCAGTTACAAATTTAAGCACGATTTAATCCGATTATGTCAAAATGTTGCAAATAGCAAAAAAAACGTACCACCTATTATTCCACTAAAGGCTGGATTTTAATACATAAAATCAGTGATTAAACCTACCTAAAACTTGCAGCAAAAAGTTTCGGGATATCAGCAACAATAAATATTTGCAGAACTATGAAGCCGTCCCCATATCGTCGTGTAAACCATTATAGAAAAGTTTCCAGTTCATTTAAAATAGCTTAAGGGTGACGTCAAACAATGTCACCCCATAAACACTTCTTAGCCTTGACCTAATAACTTTGTAAACTTGATGTTAGAGCCTTAGCATACATTATACTACGAAAATCGACAATGTGCGATTTTTCGCCTTCATCATACGTCTTGTTTTGAACACACTTCGTCTCCCAAACTTTTGTATTTTGAACTTATTATAAATAATATTTAAGGTAAAAACGTTATATAGTCGGACTAGCTTCATTAAAAAAAAACATTAGTACAGACAGAACCGAAGTTGTCAATTTTGTAATAACCAATACAGGCTCGTAGGATTAAGCTGCGGCCCACGTTCGACCGAAAAAAGCAATCTTCGAAGAAGCATCTCATTTTGTTTTCCAACGCTGCATTTGTTGGCAGAAAGGCGAAGCGTTACAATGCTTTACTTCTTTAGATGTATTGAAGTTCTGAAAAGCGACTAACTGCAAATTTCACCAATGAAACTGAAGCACATATAAGGTGCTATAAAAATATCTGCCACGGCTTTAATGAGAGGTAGTATTGTGTTTAAAGATAACAATAGTGAAGAAATTTCGTACCCCGGCACAGTTAAATCAATTTGAGAAAATAAAGTAGTTAAATAAACATTGACTCTACTCTGCATAACGTGGTTCACAAATTACGCGCGAAGTGCACTTCGTCAATGAAAACAACTGCTATCTCTTTCCATCTGTTCTGTGAATGAAAACTGAAATCAGCTGACTAGTTCGTCACTTGCAAATTTATACGTACAATTTTTTGTATGAAAAAAAATATGACACATGATCAATAATTTATCTTTACTATTGTAATCTATAAACACAATACTATCTCCCATTGCAGCCGTGGCAGATATTTTTATAGCACCTTATATAAACCGCTTTCAAGAGCTGTCAGTGTCAAATACTGTATAATTAAATTGACAGTTACACAGACAGAAATAGATCCTGAATCGCTGATGCCTATGCTAAAAAGAAGCATGTCTGCTTAGGCCCGCTACAAGTAATTTTCTTACGGCTTAATCTGTGGTACATGAAATGCCGGACCACGAAGTCAGCGGCGGTGCGGGGAGCTGTGCCTTTGAACGCGCCGCTCCCCGCGCCGCTGCGTTCGAGCTGGGTTCCATATAAATATATGCATTTGAACGCGCCGCTCCTGCGCCCGCTGCCGCCGCCGCCGCCGCGCCGCTGACTTCGTGTCCGCGGCCTTAGTGGAGACTTAATTTGGTAATTAGATTCTCAAAGACTTGGTTCATGCCTGCTTGGGTTTCGGCTTTAAATAACATGAATATTCTGAATAAACGATACGATGTTGAAGGGAATAACATAACAGGAAGGAAGAAATTCTACCATAATAAATAATAAATTGGTTTACGAATTTAATTTAATGTGGTTTGCTTACAAAGATGAGTTAGCTTAACATTGTATTACGGATGTTTAATACTCAATTTTTTTAAAATTGGGAATAGCATAAGCAATCTTAAGGGTTCCCGCAGACATGCGCGGCGCGACAGTGCAACGCGATTCTGGTAGAACAATTTACATGAAGTTTTCATAGATTTTTTCTACTAGAGTTGGGAGCCTTAACAAACTATCTACTCTCTTAACAAATACCTAATAAAAAAAAGGAAACCCACTCAGCTGAAATACCTTTAATACCACCTGATTCAGCAGATTATGAGTTGCAGACGGCCGTAATGGTTCCGACAATCTTTGCAAAGTAGGTAAGCTCTTAATGGTTTCAAGCTGAATTTCAGTACAAGTTTTACGTGAAATTATAAAAGATAATTGTGGAAGATAGGTCATAATCTGCCTAGCCTTTTCCCAACAATGTTTGGATCGGCTTCCATTCTAATCGGATGCAGCTGAATACCATATGGCGTATATTATGTGGAGCGGCTGCCTACCTGACCTCCACCTCCACAACCCTGTTACTGGGTAATACGATACCCCTTGGTAAGACTGGTTGTCAGACTTTCGTGCTTCTGACGACCCGTAACGACTGTCAGAGATCCACGAGTGACAGGCGGGACCAACGGCTTAACGTGACGTTAAGCCGTTGGTCCCGGCACGGGGTCTTGGTATGTAAAGATGGTCACCCATCCAGGGACCAACCGCGGCAAGTGTAGCATAACCTGATCAATCTACCCGTACGGCTGTTATTACTTAACCAAAAGCCCCTCATAGAGATAGCTAATAGTACTTAGAGTAATTATAAAGGACATGTTCAATTTCTGTAAGGGCGTCGGCATAGTTATCGAATTTAGTGGACACTAATGATTTTTGGTGTTTTATATTCGTGAATATTGGCACATTAAATTGCTATAAATAAAAAACTCAGAGAACTTTCATTACAACGGACTAGACAAAAAACAGTTTCATTAAATCTGATAAGTGTCTTCTTTGTTTATAGTGTATCAAAGCGTTTGAAGCATTAGTTGGATAGACGATTGAACGTTGTTCTGTTCTGATTGAACAGCACAAAAAAAAACACTGGACAATTAACTCGCAAAAACTAACTATACAATGGTCTATCTAACTGGTTCTTCAAAATGCTTTGATATTGCAAAATATAACGTTTGACAACCATTGGATGGACTAACTAAAAATATTGCATTTACAAACGAATATTATGCGGAAACATAAATACACCCTGAATGGAAATAAAGATCTTTGCATTCGTAGCTAGATTTTTCCTACTCCAAGGGACTGACCGAGAAAATTTCTTAGAAAGTCGCATTCTTTTCTAAGTTTCACGTAAAACAAAATATTGTAACATGGACAATAAAATGTTAAAATTGCCCGAGAAACTTTATAAAGAGCCGCACTTAATAATATGTAATTATATTACGGCTAAAGACGGGTGTGGAAATAAACATTAGCCGCTAATGTTCGATATTTTCGATAAATGATTTCATCTTTAGCCGGCTAAACTGCACATTAACCTAAACGCAGCAGCTAATGAATATTCGATCAATACGCGAGGAGCGAGGTGTGCACGCTACCCCTTCCTCACAGAGTACCTAACATTTTCTCAAAACACGATGTTCGCAAAAAATCATAATCTCAAAAGACTATAATCACAAATCAAAATGAATCAAAAGATGATTACAAAAATAAAAAACTTTGCACTTACAGCGCTTCTGTTACGACATAAAAAAAAAAAAAAAAAACAGATGCATATTGATAGACGTTATTACGAGTGATACTAGCCGGCATCAACTGTCGAGCTAGTGCTTGGAATATGAAGTACTTCGTACTTTATTCAAGCTTTGACAGTTGACAACATGTGTCTGGCTCTTGGCAAACGACGATGGATGTGGATCACTTAATATCGTGTCCTGCTTGTCCTGTTATCTGCTCGTTACAGGAGCTGAGGACTGGCTGATGTCGCTAAACATGTAGCCGAAATCTGGACCGACTCCATTTAAATTGCCATTGACACGCTGAGAAAAAGATTCAATAGATATTCAAATTTAATCTTCCCACAAAAATCAATCCTGCAGAAATTGGAGCAAGACATAATATATGACCGACTCTTGCCTTTCCAATCCGATTTCTGTCAGTGGTATATCAAAGGATAGGTATCATTATTCAGCCGCTTTTTATCAGTCACAAATCCTACCCGGCTACAGTCGGCGGTTGCCGGATAACAGTATAGTATAACTAATCAATCACCCACAAAAAGTGGCCGTCTACGTTCAGCATTATGCGATCTTTGTGGTGACCTATGTTCAGCAATGGGCGTCTAAAAAAACTGATAAATAATGTTGATGACGATAATGCTATCAACGAACATGTAGATAATGTTACCTACTCATTCAATTGATAATATCGTGTTAGCCTCTTACGACATTCAGTTTTCAAGATACGATTGACTATTCTTAGCTGAAACCAGACAGCTTATAATAATTTTATGTAGAGTATCTTAAAACAATCCAGCAATATCAATAATATCGTACATTATCCCCGATTTATTTTATATACCTGACGCTTTTTTAAGATAACACAACTGATTATACGGCTGTAAATCAATATTCTTAGTTATACATGTCATGATGATTTGTTAATTTGTAAAATATATCTTAGAGTTGAATTTATTTTAGTAAATTGAATCATGGATTATAGACTAGGTTCTATAATCATAGTCTATATCGGAAATGAGGTATTTCGGTAATCAAGAATTAGCTACAGTAATTATACACCTTATCTGAATCGTCATTGGTTGGTATTTCCAGTAGCTCGTCATACTTCACATGCACACACATACATAAAGTCACATCTTTTTCCCATGGGAAAAAACACAGAAACAGAAACTACAGAGTGGCACTTACTACGATCCATAAACGTCACTTCAAAAAAATATGCTGTAGGACTACGTCTACTTTTAAAATGTTTTTAAGCTATGTAAAATTTAACGTATTATATTAATTATGTAAAATAAACAAACAGGCACGTTCATGTGTAATTTTAAATCAATAAGGGCCGATTTTTCAATCGTCAAAAAACTTTTATCTGAGGAATAAATATGGCAGTTTGACATATTTTCTACACAAAAACTGTCAAAACGTCAAACATATTCCCCAGATAAAAGTTATCTGATGATTGAAAAATCGGCCCTTAGTTAGCTTAGGTATGTCAAATTATTATGGAGAATCATAATTCGTATTGCTTCGCTATTACGCAAACGGAAATCTTCTTCCTATCATCAAGTGGGTAGTTTCTTAGAGATAATGTTCTATCCTGTATGTGCAAAAAGTATTCCTATTTACGGAAAATATCACTACATAGTTATCTGTATTTTTTTTCCGGATCGAGGAAGTAGAATACTATGATAAAGTTCGAAAATACTGAAATCTATTTTTACCCTCATTTTACTGATATTTCTCATAAGTAAGTTACTCTCTTGTAGGTTATTAATGAATTATCAAAACAAACACAATAACTTACGTTTATCGAAACAATAATCCACCTTTAACACTACACACTCACTTTGCACACAAATTCACAGAACAAAACACTTGAAATCATCCTAAAAACTTTTAATACGAAGAACTCAGTACATTATAAGTTTTCGCGATGTTTTACGAAATTTTCGCGAGCGCGGCGCGACCTCCCTTACCGCGTGCGCAAACCGTACTGAGCTGAAATCATCGAAAACAGGCAGAGATAACTCTCGTTACCGCAAAACATCACAGTTCCACCAAATTCTAGAGCACTACTGATTTGTGGAAAATCCTTTCCATTATCAATACTTCTGAATTTGTCCAGATTATCTATTCGGAAAATTAGAAAGTAATTAAAAGGTTTGGTAGTATTGTTTGCCTATTCTACACATTAGCTTTTAGCTTGTTGGTTTTGTAGATAATGTTTTGATCGATCCAAGGTGTGTCGGAAATGTACTCTTGGACTGGTAGGGAGTGGAGGAAAACCTTCGCGCACTTAAGAAGCTTAATTTGATTAAAACTAACGACTAATTGCTGAGGATAAAAATGACTGATCCCCGGCTTCTGAAGCTCCCAGATAAAACTCTCAGTACCTATTGATTCGAAGAAGTATATATTTAAGCGAACGTTTTCTTAAACTGAGTGTTCTGATAAGCAGTATTGAATAAATTGTACGATCGAACAGATAAACTCCGGTTGAGTCTATAATACCTCAAATTGCTTAGCATGATCCTCCGATAGATCACAGAACAGTATTTATATCGAAAGTACTGCAGCATTAATTTAGAAATAAATATAATTATGTTAAAGTTGAGGATTCATTTTAAATACTATGTTTGACGTAAACACGATTCCATAAAAATTTCATGACAGAAAAAAAATACAAAGTAGTTTACTCCAAACCGAACAGTAAGCCGCTAGTATTAAAACAATACTTCAAGTTAGCTCACACAACTTTGCATAATAACTGAACTAAATCTAAAGCACAATGGTACTATGCTTTTTTTTAATTAGTATAATTTTCACCGTAAGAGAAATTACCTAAACTATCGGCGCCTTGGAGCTAATGGAGCTAGGGCACACAATGGATAAACTTTGATTCATTTTATAACGGACATTTATTTACTTGCACACCATATTCATAGAACACACATGACAGACAGATTCTATAGATAAAACTACTTGACACTGTCAATCTACTTATTAAAATAAAGAAGGTTTCGTTCACAAAGTTCAACAGGAGCTTCCTCCCCGCCGCTCAGTCTCGCTCGTAGGTTTGAGCTGAGGTATTATGGACTCTTAGGGCCAACTTCACCAATACAAACTGAACGCGATCAACACCACATAAACCAAGTTTAAGAGCTGTCAGTGTCATTATTTTATTTGGAATATTGACACTGACAGCTCTTGAAGTCGGTTTAGATACATGTGCTGATCGCGTTCAGTTTCATTGGTGAAATACACACTTAGAGTCTTCAGAAACCAGAGGGGCAATTCACGTATTAAAAATACGAACGTTCGTATTCGCATCTTATTCGCAATCTGTCAAAAATACAATCAATTTACCAACAGTTTTGACAAGATTGACAGATTGCGACTTGAATGTGAACGTTTTTAAGTACGAGAACTGGCCTTCAGGTATCTGTATTCTTTAAAACAGTAACATGTGACTCTTCAGTATACTTACCAATAACTTCATAAAACTGTAGTATAATAGGCAATTACTAAAAAATCACTGCCTCGTTGGCCTAGTGGTGGGCATGAGGTCGTGGGTTCGTTTCCCGGGCCAAATGTTACCGATTAGGTTTTCCCGGAAATTCCTGCTCCGGAATTTCTCAGAATTTCTAGGACGAGGCAGCAAACTATGCTGTGACTATACAACGGTATACCTACCTAGAGTCACTGATGTAGACACAGTCGAAGGTACGATTCGACGAGCTCTCAACTGTCGCTGTCTACTAACCACTAACGAAGATTGATGGAGTTGAAAGACAAGTATTGCTTTCAACAGCCGGGAAGTTTACACATCCGTTTGACCAATCGAGAATCACACATAGAAAGTGTCCAGATCCAACAACAAATCATCCGAAGATCGACATTTTTCCGTACGTAAAATAAAACGTAATTGACTCCCTCGTTGGTCTTGTGATCTCGCAAGCGCAACTGCTGAGCATAAGGTCCCATCTGGAATTTCTCAGTAGCAGGCCGGAGTCTCGATTTGTGCCCGGTTGGTGGCAATAGGCTTCCCCTGATGCATGGGACTTAGACATAACTGTGGAAATGTAAGTGTAATATAGGTGCACCTCTGCCTAACCCTTCGGGGAATACAGGCCTGATGTGTGATTTGAAATAACGTTTTCAATGCCAAAATATTCCTTAATATAAAACACTTGTCACTTTTACCTGCGGACACGGAATGGGTATTTGTACCAGTTTTATGATGCGTGACGTCGTTTCACAGTCCGGTATATGGGTCAGACTGACAGACATTGTTTATTACTTACAGGGGGAGTTGTAAACACTACGGGGGATTTCCATTTCTGAAACAGAAACGGATAATAAAATAATCATTTTTCGTGCTCATTAATAAAGCCAAAAAAAAACAAGAAAATTTTAATTAAGTACGATAACATCAGAAAACTTAAGATGGCACTAGGAATCAATTAAGTTTACCATCAACTTTGATAGAGAAACCCAAATAAACTTACTGAAGGATCGGAGAACTTCAAGCAAACAAAATTTAATAATGAACATTTTCAGAACGCAAACCCATACAATTTTACAAGTGTAACTACTAAACTACACAACGAAAGTAAACATCAAATCTATGACATCTACCCGCTCATAAATAATCGCGAAGTGAAATTTGCCAATTAGCCTCGAGTTTATGGTTAAATCTGGAGATAAACGTTCCCGCAGACAGGCATGACGCGCTTCTAGTAAAACAATTTTCATGAAGTTTTCATAAAGTACAATAGACGTAGATATATCTAGTAACCTATTCCGCTTAACTATTCTTAAAGAGTCATAAAAAACCCTGTAAGAAATCGACACGTGTTTCACCTCTCAACGGCATCCAGCATCCAGGCATCCAGCGCGCGGCGTGGCAACACGTCGTGTTGTTCGTTCGCGAAAAGTCAATCATCATCCTGACGATACCTTGTTGAGAGCTGATTGGATTTTTTATGACTCTTGAGGAATACTTAAGCGGAATAGTTTACTAGATATACGTCTATTGTATTTTATAACGGATTTCCGCCAAGTCACGCCTGAATCAATTAACTATCTGAAGTTTTCATAGATATGGTTCTACTAGAGTCGCGTCGCGGCTTTCTGCGGGAGCCTTAATACTGTTTTACTGGATGTAACATAACTCCGCGTTTATCAATAAAGGGGCGAGAGTTTTGACGTCGTAATGAGACTTTCATCTTTTCTTTTTTTCAACGTAAAAGAACCTTAAACCAAATTGTTTTTTATCTGCTGTATTTTTTAATATGTATTTCTTTGTTGAAATAGACATTTCATTTACAGATACGTGTAACATGATTGTTATCAAGATATAATAGAACGCAGATAATCAGTCCTTACTCTCAATAACAAACCTGATAACACACCAGGTTAACGTACTTGAAGAAATATATCATAGTTAATGAATTCAGGCGTGACTTGGCGGAAATCCATTATAAAATACAATAGACGTAGATATATTTAGTAACCTATTCGTGTTGCGTTTTGGGCTTCCCGTAACGACTGTCAAAGATCTACAAATGACGGCATGTACCAACGGCTTAACGTGCCTTCCGAGTCACGGAGGGACCTCGATATATTGTAATGGATGGTCACCCATCCACGAACCGACCGTGGCAAGCGTAGCTTAATGTTCGATCAACCCACTTGTTATCATTAAGCCGCGAAAACTCTCCAGTAAAACGTACCCAGACCCGAAATTAAACTCATCAGAAGGCACCCCACGTTCAGCTATATCAATAGGCCCAAAATGTGTTTGAATAAAATACCAAACCATAATTCCAGTATTAAAGCTCGAAAATTGACATCAACAGTTTCCTTCAAGAGTATTAACACAAACAAAACATTTGATGACTTCGAACATTACAGAAACTTGAGGAATCGATTAACTTCACAATAAAGTTTGATGAGTAGACCTGAGTTGACTTAATGAAGAACCTAAAAATTCCAAATAGAAACAAAATTAAATTGATAATAATGTCTTTACATATTTACACTCAGGGCGAATTTCACCAATGAAACTGAACGCGATCAGCGCATCCAAATCGAGTTCAAGAGCTGTCAATGTCAATATTCCAAAGAAAATAATAACACTTGGTTTATATGCTCATCGCGTTCAGTTTTTATTGGTGAAATTCGCCCTTAGTCACAAACATCGGCGTAGCCCTGACTCTTGTACTAGGTTCCTGAATCACAAGAGCCAGTCTAGCCAGCCATCTCTAGCAGCGCGATAGACAAAAATAAAATAAATTAAAGTTATGGCATGCATGTTTACAAAATACATTACAGGATAGAAAACATTTTCGAAACTTAACGAACCTTTTCCAATCAAATACATCTTTTTAAAGTACACAAAGGAAATGGCGGACTGAATCTTTGAAGGTATAATTTCGGTTATGAAAGAAATACATGGGGATTGCTACAGCTGCTAATTTTCCCACAAAACTCATGGGAAGTAATTATGAGTGGGAAAACTTATGAGGCTTATGAATCGCTAGTAGGTGCTGGTACATACGAGGAGTCAATCGATATCTCATTAGTAATTTATGATGTTTGATCATAAGGATAACTGTTGTACAATATTTTGAATCGGTTATTAGCACACACCCCGAGTGTAAGCTAGTCTGAAATCGCCATCAACGCTCATGTCAAGTCTATGTTTTTGTCTAATTGGCTGTTGATAATTCAGTTAAGCCGCGATTCCATTAGGCAAGTTTTGCATGCAATTATGACGTCACATTTGCGTACAAGTTGCTTGCATTGGAAACATGTTTTTGAGATATGTAATGTAATGTATGAATGTACAAGTTCAAACTACCTCACACAAGTTGTAGCTTGTATGCAGATTTGTTCAAGTTGTATGCAATTTGCAACTTGCATACAAGTAATGGAATCGCGCCTTTAAGCAAGCACAGCAGCATAATATGCGTGAGATAATAAGGATGATGACAAAAAACATTTTTGTCCGTCTGGCAAGTTATTAAAAAAAAATGGATACGTATTTTTATTTTTTGTTACGTAATAAAAAGATTACGGCGATACCTTGGTAGATTTTATACTGTGATGGACGGAGTGAGCCCCCACTCCCCAACTTTGATAAGTTTTATCTAAGTCATTTTTTTAAGCAAAAATTACGAGTCTAATATTTTTAATTATCTGACAATTTTTTTTTTTATCTAAGCATCATCCTTATTTGTTAAATAATTTTTGTGTTGATTCTCGTGCCAGAAACCGGGTGACTTCCGCCTTTTTTATAACCCTATAGTTTTGAAGCCTCGGTGTAAAGCTGCCTGTGCTGAGAAGAGCAAACCTAGGAAAACATTTACTGTAATTCCACTGAATTCATGGTTCAGTTGAAAGGGACACTATATGCAAAAAGAGCAAACTAGCAGTGCGGCTTAGGGCGGATTCGACCGAACAGGAATACATTTTATCCGCAGAATAAGATTTACTTCTCACAGTTTTCGTATGGAGAAACTGTCAAAAATTCAACATTTTTTCGGAAGAGAAGGCTTATTCTGCGGATAAAATTTATTCCTGTTTGGTCGAATCCACCCCTAGTGTACCGGACACTAAGCCGCACTGCTAGTTTGCTCTTTTCCCCAATTTACTCGCTCCGTTCAAACGGACAGGCGGCCTTAGGCCGGGAATATTTGGTTACGGTACGTACGGTTTATTTAGTTGACGTAGCTGACGTGTATCAACGTCAGCGACGTCAACTGCACATAAACCGTACCCTTACTACAATTTTGTAGTCCAAATGCTGACTGTCTGTATAGTTAATCCAACATCTCTTTGATAACAGCATTCGTGTACCTTTGCTTATATTCCTATATTTCCAAGAAATTACATGAGTTCACATAAAAGAAGTATTTTATTTGTTTTCCGATTCAAAGTATTAAGTAAATGAGAATTCTACTTGACTGTAATGAGTATTTACTTATACTCGTTTTCAATCAAAGCCGGTAAATTATTGGAATTGATATTTCCTACGCTTTGCTTTCGAGTAATGAATCGACCTGTTTTCGAACATAAGCTTTCAGGGGCGCTTTTAGAACTAGTTGGTTCGAAAACTGCTGATTCAGTCTAGTTTGAATTAATGAACTTGTTTTTTTTATTTTTTATTCAAACTCAATCACACTCTTTTGAATTGTCAAGGAGTCGGTCAGTCAGAAAATATGAAGCTAGTTGCCCATTCCAAAGCGTAGTAGGTACCTATGGAAAAGAACGGGCAAGAAACTCCACGGACACTCTTTTAAATAAAAAATTGTTTACATCATTCATGTTCAAATTATACATGTGAGAATAATGTAGAAAGACGTGCATGATAAAAGCGTCCATAGATAAAAAATAGTATGAACTAGGCATGTTGCGACACTCTTTTTTTAATTTCATTTTAGTTGTTTTCATCTGGAGTAAAATAGGTGCAAATTCTCATATTCGTGTTATGATGATTAACACCTTTTTTGTACTTAATTGTTTTGTAATTTATAATATGGTATAAACCTATAAAATTACAGATAAAGATGTAGAAAAATAAACCTACCTGCAATGATGTTTTAGTAAACAGATATGTTATGAGCGCGCAAAAAGTGAAGACTAGAAAAGTACCCAATTGGGAAATATTGCTTTTAGTCTGAGCCACACACGCTTACGAGTGTGCCGCTCGGTGGGGAACACTTTTTTCTGTTGTTTTGTACGTGTATAACATATCTGTTTATTAGAATATCATTGCCTACCTGTATATAAATATCTATTGAAAAGTTGCTTCTTCATTTTGTTACGATTCATGTCAGTCAAAGACTTTGAAGAATATTATCTTTATTTTTAACTAGCTGCTGCCCGCGGCTTCGCCCGCGTGAGTGTCGGAAATTACCCCATACATCCCTATTGAGTTTCGAGTTAATCGGACAGCGCGTTAAAATTCTTCCATACAAACACTGACACCCCCCAATCCCCCTTTAGGGGGTAATTTAGAAAAACAAAAAACTACAAACTTTATAATTTATTTAGATAACTATTCGTGCGAAGTTTCATGTTTATTACCTCAAGGAATAAGATTTTTCATACAAACTTTCATCCCTTATTTTACCCCCTTAGGGGTTGAATTTCGAAAAATCCTGATACACGTTATTCTTAATTTTTGGGTTTAAGTATAAATATTGAGTTTCGAGTTAATCGGACAGCGTGTTAAAATTCTTCCATACAAACTTTGACACCCCCCAACCGTAGGATAGGATACTTTTCCGGGATAAAAAGTACCCAGTGTGGTGCCCAGGATATTAAAGAATAATTATACCAAGTTTCATCGTAATCGAACCGGTAGTTTTTGCGTGATACCTAAACAAACAGACAGACAGACAGACAGACAGACAGACAGACAGACAGACAGACAAAAAAAAATTTAATCACATTTTTGGGTTCGGTGTCGGTCTAGTAACACCCCCTGCCATTTATTTTTTTGATATTTTCAATGTACAGAATTTTCACTTCTACAGATTTATTATAAGTATAGATATAGATAAAGGCATTTTTGCACGTACCTGACACGCTTCTAACAAAGACGTTCTGTATCTAGGTACGTGTACCACATGTATCAAGGCTCGTACATACTGCCGCGACCTTTCGCGCGACGCGACACCGGTAATTGTTGTACCGTGAAGTTTTCTTAGAAACTGTATAGTTAAAGTCGCGTCGCTCTGTCGCGTCGCGCGTGTTTGCGTTTCTCGACGTTCCTGGAAAACTTAAATAGGGCTCACGATCGACATAAAACCTTTAGTAAGTCATTGCAATGCTCCTATCGCGGTAAAGTAAAGTATAATAATTAGAATGATTGCCAAGAGTTCGATCTATCTCACGGCAATCATTCTAATTTATACTTTATAACAATAGGATAAGAGTTACATTGCTATGATTTACTAAAGGATTTACGTCATTCAGAATTTCATCCTGAATGTTTGATATTCACCGGTGTTTTGTATTCTGCGACTGCTCTCAAATCGTAGATTTAAAAAATATCCTATTAGTATGTCTTTCTACGGGGCGGGGCGTCTTTAAGCTCTGTGCCATTTTTAGGGTTCAGTTCGTCTATCTGCCTATCTGTCTGTCTGTCTGTATCCCATATAATAGGGGAGGTACCCATTTTTTTTTTGCCACTTTGTCTGCGTAATTAATAAGTATACTCATGCCAAATTACAGCTTTCTAGTACTAACAGTCTCTGAGCTAAGCCGCAGACAGACAGACAGACAGGCAGACAGACGGACATGGCGAAACTATAAGGGTCCTTGTTGACTACGGAACCCTAAAAAACACGATGTATATCGAAGGTGAGCACTAAGAAAGGATTTTCGAAAAATTGACTCCTAAAGGGGACGAAAGTTTGTGTGGAAGTTCGTCGTTTCTGCAGATAGGACCATAGCATTAGGCACACAGCTTGTAATACATAAATAACAACTGTACTGTAGGTATTTTCATTCAAAATAATCGCTACCATGATATAAATAATGAGAACAGTAGATATCAATCTCTAGGGAATGAGCTCTTTAAATACCACAGCAGTGGGGATCTCTGTTAATAATTACTTCTTCACTTCGTTTGAACGTAGCTTTAGTAATAGCAATTATGTACTTTCTCTGGGGACATTTTGTATTATACTCTTGGAATTACCTTATTAATTATTGTTCTATTTCGCTGATTTGAGTGTTATACTTAATCAACCATACATACATTCTTGACATGAACATTCCAATTTGATGTCAGAATAAGAATGCTGAATTTGTAAACATAGGTCAAATTACAACCGTGTGCGAGATGTTACAGATTGGTAGATGCTGTATTTTTTGCCGAACATTGTCGAATTTTTACTTTATAATTTAACTTTTAAGATATCATAAGGTGGTAGAATTATGTAAACTTTCACATAAGTAAATAAAGTCAATATTAATAGGTATATGCATATCAATGTAGATGATATGAAATGTCATGTCGATGATATGAAATGGATTTTATTATTTTTAGAATTTACATAGATCTTCATGAGTTTTAAATGGTAGCTAAATAGCTCAGATTTTGGAAATAAAATATGACGAACTGTCGTTACGGGGAATCTCGTATTAGAGACTTCAATTTTTTTAAACAAAGCAGCAGTATGGAACCCTGAGCGTGGTCGAGAAGGATCTGAATGTTCTATGTGTCTGAACTCCTTCAACGGAATCGTGTTAAGACTATCTAGCTTTACATCATTTGCATCGAGAACGTCACGCTTCTAAAGCCGTTGAGTTTCATTCGACGTTGATGTTGACATCACACACTGAGAGCGACACAGGGTGACAGACGTCCATTGGGGTCGTAAGGTAAACAAACATGTGTATTTGCTATAACATCGTAACGTGCTTTATTCCACCCTTTCACGTATTTACTAATGCTGGCGTATCGATTGCATAGAAGATAAGAAGTGTGGTAGAAAGAACTGAAGAATCCTTTCATAAAAATATTAAAATTTTCTTGAAAATGACGTCTTAAAAAGGAGACTTAAGATTTTCATATAATACTAGCGGACCTGACAGACGTTGTCTTGCCCGCACAGCGCCACCTACCGGGTCCAATCGTGAATGTAAACCATCCAGGACCAGGACCCATTCCTCCAAAACGGCTGGACAGCCGTTTTGGAGGAATTCATTGACATACACACGTACAGAAGAATAAAAAATACAATAAAGATAAGGGCTTATATCTGCTTCAAAGGGATGTGGGAGTTGTATGATTTGGCGGTATGAGATTTCCAATAAAAATAAATTAAATAAATAAAATTATAATTGGTATCGACAAGCACATAATGTTTTAAGCAACTCAGCCGTCTATTTATGATCTAACGTAGCCGCACCTTCGGTCGAAATTGATTAAAGAATCAACACGAACCCAAATTGAGGGAGAATTTCACCAATCAAAATCAAAAAACATAAACCACGTTTAAGAGCTGTCAGTGTCATTACTTCCTTTGTAATATTGACTCTGACAGCTCTTGAACTCGGTTTAGATGTGCTGATCGCGTTCAGTTTCATTGGTGAAATCAGCCCTCATTAATATCGACCCAGAAGTTTGTATTAGGGCACACGCGTATCGCACTCGATAAGATACTGTAGTGGCTCAATTAATAAAATAAGTAAATTAATATTTCCCAAGATAACAGTTTAATATAAAACCTGATAACGTTCGAGTGTCCGATACGTTATAACCTTTGCGTCGTGATTTGAAACGCCATTTAATCGCAATGGTTCCAGACATTTTCGGACGAACCGTAATAGAAGTTCTAAAAATTCAACAGGGCGATTAAATAATAAAATATTTGATCACAATTAATATGACAAACCCGTTAACTAAACCACTCACATTACTAAAACTGCAAAATTTATTTTTGGGTTAATTCCATCAATGTAACCCGCTAAATGCAACATTTCTTAATTTTTTTGTAAAGTTTTTACCTTGAAATTTTCAATTCTGAAACCAGGTGTACGTACCTATATATCTAATTTCGTACAAAACAATGTGTGAAAATCGTGACACAGCAATTCAGAAACGATTTATTTATTTACGTTTTATTCAATTTTGTTATTGTTTTTTAAACTCACATACACAAATGTATGTGAGTTTAAATGTTAGTAAACGTACCCACAATACAGGAGAAATTCCTAGTGTGGGGCAAGGTCATATCAAAACTAAAAAAAAAAAAAATTGCACAATGCAATACACTATTCCACCCTCTTTATACAGCTTCTATATGAAATATGAAGAATGAAAAACCATAAAATCATTTTTAACCAATGCGAACTCGCGCCTTACCTCCATTATCCATTACCAATTACAAAATGGGTTGGATACATATGTGTATAGAATGGGTTAGACGATAAATTGCTTCATAGAAACCGAGCAAATTTATTTTGAATTAACTAAGACCGTTTATCGAAGCGAACTCAAATCAATGTTTCAAACAATATCATGTCGGCTTATAAACTTCTACTAGTGATCTTAAGATACCAATCAATCTGCTTAGCCTTTCCCGATGCAGCTGAATACCAGTATTTTACATGGAGCAACTGCTTATCAGATTCTCCACAACCCAGTTACAGAATAACACGATATACCTTGGTACGACTGGTTGTCAGACTTTTGGGCTTCTGACTACCCGTAACGATTGTCAAAGATCTACAAATGACAGTGCTTTACGAGGCACGGAGGGATCTCGAAATGGAATGGATAATCCACGAACCAACCGCGGCAAGCGTTGCGTAACCTTCGATGGACCCGTGCACTTGTTATAATTTAGCCATGAGACCTTCAATCTTGACATAGTTACCATTTGTGGTGGCATCTACATCGCCACATGCGAACTACGCATCAAAGACCTGACGTCACAAAACTGACACGACTGCATCGCGCTATTTGAGTTTACCGCGCGATTAACATATATAAGACAATCATCATCATATCATCATCAATCCTTGGGCAATTGCCCGTCAGACACAACTCCCGTCTGGTTGGAGGATCCTCCCTTTTTAATAGAGGATGAGTGAACTTTACACCCTGTTCCTCATACCCCTAAACATTCAATATAAATCAGAACAATTCACAAGGGCAATAAGTCAACATTCACGGTATCTTATATGCCTGAAGTATGGGAACACGATCTTATTGCGTATTTCATGAACATCGTATAAATCCGATTATGCCTGAAGGTGTGTTCTCAAATGGTAATATGCTAATACAAATAAGGATGGCAGCTGGAAAATTTATGGAATAACGGTAAATTAAGTACCTCCTGATTTTGCTTCGGAGATCTTTCTTCGAGTAGAAAACATCGATCTGGACTAACCTCGACTTCGTATTTTTCAATCTTCGTATTTTTTAGAGTCTTAGAGCAGATTCCACCAAAGAAACTGAACGCAATCAGCACATCTAAAACTCGTTCAAGAGCTGTCAGTGTCATCATTGTTATGGAATATTTGACACTGACAGCTCTTAAACGCGTTCTAGATTTGCTGATCGCGTTCACAATTATTGGTGAAATTCGCCCTTAGGCATCATCGCCGGCGATTAAAGAGAAGCGAATAGAGATAGCAACTAGTAACGAGTTGGCTAGCAACGAGCAGCGAGTGCATGACGGCGCCGAGCAATTACTTCTTGGTTTCTTATGTAAAAAAGGTACAACTCCTCAAGCTCAAATTCTAAACTCCTAAATATTACACAATGTAACAGCGAATCAATTTTCACGCCGCCCCTTAAGACTTAGACCAAATATTTTGATATTCGGATAGCCCATGTACTAAAGGGAGCACCCCATAAAGAATATACATTAAAAACCGAATCCATTTTCACGCCTCCCCCTTAAGACCTAGGCCAAATATTTTGATATTCGGATAGCCCATGTACTAAAGGGAGCACCCCATAAAGAATATACATTAAAAACCGAATCCATTTTCACGCCTCCCCCTTAAGACCTAGGCCAAATATTTTTTGATATTCGGATAGCTCATGTACTAAAGGGGGCACTTCATAAAGAATATACATTAAAAACGTAAAAAAAAGAAAAAAAGCGCGTAATTTCACGGGTTAAAGCTAGTCCAAAGCACTCGATTTGTAGTGGAACTACAAATTGGCATCCACAGCTACGTTTATTGATCAATTTGGTTACATTTTCATCAAGTACTTTGGAACAGACAATGGGACATAAACTTAGTGAAACATTGAAGATTTTGAACAAGTCCTTTCGATCTTCATCTAACCAATCGCCCCGAAATGTTAAGGAATTGATTGGCTATCGACTGTTTTGGCTTATTGCATTCCATTGTTAAAATTGGAGTCATGAATCGTCTGCGGAATTTATATTTACCAGGAGAGTTTAATGAATTTCACTTTAGTTTGGCGAGCGTTTTTCCTGCTCGCTTCTTTAGCTCGACTGTACGACAAAATCCTAGATTGTTGGCTTTTTTTTTAACGGATTGTAACAACCCAGTAAAAATAAAATGAGAAACCGCCTCGCCGACGCCACTTGAAAATCTTGCCTCAAAACAATGTCAAAAATAAATTAATTGTTGTTTCGGACCCGCTGAACTGAATTTCCATTTCGTAACTGTTCATTGAAGTTGTCTATTAAGGTTGCGGACACTTAGTCAGTGGGCGCGGGGCGGCGACGACAGCGGCGCGTTCAAATGCATAGTTTTATATGCAAATGTCGTCGCTCACCGCGCCGCTGCCTTCGAGGCCAGTTTAATATAAATACATATATGCATTGAAACGCGCCGCTCCCCGCGCGCTGCCGCCGCCGCCGCCCCGCGCCCGATTACTTAGTGTCCGCAGCCTTACAATTTTCTTTCGCCGGAACAAGGAAAACGCCCTGATTTTCTATTGAAAATCAAAATTTTTAATGTTGTTTATTAACAAGCTTATTAGAATCCACGTGCCAGCCCTGG
Source organism: Eupsilia transversa (assembly GCA_914767815.1). Classification (NCBI taxonomy): domain Eukaryota; kingdom Metazoa; phylum Arthropoda; class Insecta; order Lepidoptera; family Noctuidae; genus Eupsilia; species Eupsilia transversa. The sequence goes on along the minus strand of OU611893.1, from coordinate 3,244,718 downwards.
GGGGTAACATTATCTCAAGTTCATCCAATTTGGTTAAAAATACACCCTGTACCTTTCTGTTCTCGTGTTTCTTATAGTACCTTATCATTTGAATTGAGTCTTATTTTACAGAAAATTTATAACGATTACAATGAGCTAGGCTGAGGACAGAGTGTATACCATAACCCGGAAAGGTAAAGAAGTGGATGATGACGATAAGCAGAATCAATTGATTGTTACCACGGTTACCACAGGTGCCACGTATGTTGTTTTTTTTCCTTATTCCGTATTTGCAACGTTGCCCACTGACATGCACGCTCTCTAAAAGTTGGCAACGTTGGAAACACCTGTCAAATATTTCGCTGTTTTGATTAATTTGGCAATATTACTGTATGGAAATTTTAAATATCGGTAACTAGTGAACTAAAATATTGATTATGAAATGCTATATTATTATTTAATATGGTAACACTGAATATTTAGTTTAAGATGTAAAAAAAGGATTTCGAAACTTTCCAAATGCCCTTTTTACACCTAAAATGTTGCAACATCAAATTCAGTCATTGCAATTCATTATTAATATTTAGATCACTAGTTAGCGATATTTCATATTTCCATACAGTACCTAATATTACCAAATGAATCAAAACAGGTAAATATTTGACAGCTATTTGCGACGTTGCCAACTTTTAGTATAAACACTCTTAGGGCGGATTTGACCAACCAGGAATAAATTTTATCCACGGAATAAGATTTACTTCTGACAGTTTTCGTATGGAGAAACTGTCAAAAATTCTACATTTGTTCGGAAGAGAAGGATTATTCCGCGGATAAAATTGATTGATTTATTTAAATTACAATTATAACACCTTTACTTTATTTATTCCTGTTTGGTCGAATCCGCCCCATGCCGCTAAACGCCGGTCTGTTTCTTAAACGCCACCTTAACTTTCTAAAGATATTCCCTTCATGCTACCTTGTAGTTATTATTCTTAGTGCAATAATAAACCGTAACGCTAAGCTAAGTAAGACAATAATGATAACACACTTAATTAAAACCAGCTCATAACGTGTTAGCCATAACATTATACTGAGGAAGTCCTCCAAGGCAATATAAAAACTTAATATGTGTGGCTCATTCTCGTTACAAACATTAATGAGGTTGTTAAAGATTTCATTACCTTTATGCCAAGCTTTAGTCTCGTTTTTTGGTTGCTCTGCGCCCAAAGTTGAAAGGGAACCTCTTTCATTTCTTTAGATATGGGTAAGAAACTAGGAGAACCAAAGACACATTCAGATTTTCTCCCACGACGAGGTAAGAGAACATGCGAACTTCGCATCAAAGACCTGACGTCACACAAATCCTGCATCGCGCTATTAGAGTTTACCGCGCGATCAACATATATAAAACTATCCGACATCAATCGTAGGGCAGTTGCCCGCCAGACACAACACCCGTCTGGTCGGAGTTTCCTCCCTTTTCTTTAGTGGATGAATGAACTTTACACCCTGTTGCTCATATCTCTAAATTGGTGACCCCGAGTTGTGAACGTCAGCGCAGCCTTCGTGCATACCTCTAAACATGTATATTTCATCCACTCCAGCACCCTAACTGCGGAACACTCGATCAATCACAATCTCAATCATTTTTAAGGATATTGCTAATTCAATGCTTAATATGTTCGAAAAATTTGTCTGCTCAACAACGCTGTGAATGTTGTTGAACTGTCAAAATGAAACAGATTGTGATTGATCGTGTGTTACGCACTTAGGGTGCAGGTGGGTGAAATATACATGATGGGGTTTATTTATAAACGTTGCTTGACGTTAAGTTATGTTTAGCGTCACTTAACGTTAAACAACGTTTATAAATCAAACCCGTTATCAATACCTTTTTCAAGAAATTCAATAGTGAAATCTACATCAAAATGTTTTATAAGAACTCAGCGAAAATGACTATTGTGACAATGATAGGTAGAGTGGCTAGGTATGTAATGAAAACGTATAAATATTTGTTAAAAAATATAATTTAATAATAAAAACTAAATCAACAATGGCAATTCAGTTAATATGGAAATAATTGTATACTAGGACGCCATATCTTTTGAAGATATTAGCTTTAATTACATATTTATAAGTTTTAAGCTGCGTTTCCAACAGCGAAAGCGACTTTGAATGTTTGCTGTAGGTATTGGGGAAATTCGCTTACGAATACAGGTTAGTAGATAATCAAGGATCTTATTGTTTCAAAAGCCTTTTTCGCTTGCGCAGACGCAGCTTTTCTTGTTTTATATAAAGTACAAACTTATACCGTTTGATGACCATTTTAGTCTAATTTTAGAACGAAACACTCTATGGCACATTATTTGTCCGAATTATAAATGAATTTGTTACTAAAAAATATTATTTTAAACCAGTTAATTGAACAAAACTGTTGAATAGCACTTAAAAGATATATATTTGGGATTAATTAATGTCAATCGAACGTCGAGCAAAGAGCATTTAACAGTTTCTAACTCAAACAATTTGCCGTGAACGATACATTATCAATGATTTAATATATTTTCAATCAATGATTTTCAGACATTTCATGTATTTATTAGACACTTAAAAACAATTAATTTTAAATCAGAAACAAATGTTTACAAGCACTCCACTCAAGCAATGGAGAGTTTTAATAGGTATCCACTCTATTACAAAAAAATCGTATGTTCCACGCATTCAGTTTAAATGCGATTATAAAACTGAAAGAAAAAAACTCAATAGATTCAGGAAAATTGGATACCCGAACTAAAATAAAAATTTTAGTTGAATTGAAATACCTGAAAAATCATATCTTACGTTTTTGCATTTACAGATTGAAACGTTTTTGAAAGGTTGAACGTAGAACGGCAATATAGCTAATCGAAGTACCTGGACAAGGAATGAATAAATATAACAATGTTTAGGGCTTCGCCAAACTGAATATTTGAACTGTTGTTTAAACTAGGTGTTAGGTAGAAAAAGGGGCATATAAGAGCGATTTCGAATATTCTTTTAGATTGTCTTTAGGACCGTTTTCAATCGCAATTAATACCCCTACCAGAATTGTTCCCTGTTATCTTTACCCGCCCATAACACACCCTTTATTTTTTGTACCCTGTACATAAATACATACTTAAACCTAGAAAAATAAAATTAAAAATTTATCTTACTCGGTTATATTTATATTTAAAGCATTTACATTTATATAAAACTATGTTAGTATACTAAAATCTCTTTACTATTTACATATGAAAATAGGAAAGTTTGAACAGAAGCTTGAAAATCGCTTCAAGATTAAATCATAAACATCAACTTTACGAAAAAGTTTACATTACTGGCGATTTACAAAAGTATTCTCTAGCCAGCATATGAATGTTTTCAAGATTTTAAAGTCTAGCCCGTAGTAAGCCACATCTGTATTGGCACAAAGCCAAATTAACAAATTGACCTGTAGATGTGCTGTTCACAGTCACAAGAAAAAACATTATTGAGCTGCTTTCTTTGAACCAGAAACACAGTTTATTCCTAAATAGAAACGTTGCAGTGAAGTATTTCATCATTGCTGCACAAGTACAGCAGCAGAACGAAAAAAATAAGCAATTAACACATACAAGTCTTTCTGCATAGCAGGCGTATGTCACCTTTCTGCTGACAGTACGTAGAAGTAGTAAAATGGACCTGAAAGTGCTCAGCTTTTTTCATTCTCCGATTACACCTGCTAACAAAGATCTGTAAAATATGTATCCTCTTTGTATGTCCTCTGGAAAAACCATTTCAAAACCGATACATCTGGTGTTGTCTCCTCAACAAAATCCAGGGTTAGTATGCTCTATGACACATCTCTTGCAGTACTTCTTGACAGCCCTATATCCTCTTAATGTGACCGGAGTATCCTGTATGTTGAGCTGTGTCAGCCCTCTGCAGTAGTATGCTACAGCTTCTAGACCATCGTCTCCGATTAACTCACATCCCCGAAGAGCCAGCTTTTTGAGGTTCGGACAGCATCGGGCTAGGATCTGGAAGAGAAATAGACGTTGAAGCGGTTTTGAATTCGAATGAAACAACCACCTCCGTGGTTGCTATAATATACAGGGTTATTGGTTATATGTCGGCATTACGTTATGGGGTTGTAGGAGAGGTCATTTACTACCAAATGATCCCTTTTGACTCATATATAAATTTCAACAATTTTCGAGTCGTTTGACATTTTATATACTTTATTTCATGTACCATTTTATACTAGCACAGACACAGACGTTCACTCGATTTCAAATAATGCTTAGCGTTGTATTAATATAGTGGCGTTTGTATGCTTTGGTTGAGATGGACAAATTGTATTTGGCTTTTTGAATAAAAAGATAATTTATTGAATTATTCTAAAATGTTTGATATTGGCATAGGGGTCATGAGGGGTAATTTGGATGCAAATGACCTCTCCTACATCTCCGACATATAATCAATAACCCTGTGTTTGTTTCTGGTACACGATAAGGAAGTATAGGAGTAAGATAGGCTACATCATCTTGGAAATACGTAAGCACCTAGGTATCGTGATCAACAATGTGTTTGCCAAGTATGAGGGGTAACAGAAACATTATCCTTTATCTAAAAACCTTTCCAATTTCAGCACTTTTGAACTCAATCTTGGACACCTCTGATTTAAGGGGCATCCCTTCGATCAACAATAGTACTAGATTTCCGACGAGTGCATCAAAAACGGCCGGGAAAACAAGACACACACAATATAATTATGCAACATAGACTTTTCAACATGATTTTAAAAAAAATGGTTTATTTTTCCATAAATATTATTGTTCTTATTTTAAAAATACGTTTACTTTTCAATCGAAGTAGTAAATATATTGCAAACGATAATAAACTTCATAATTGAGTGTTAAGGTTTATAATCAAGTTATACGCAATCGCGGCCACATGAGCGATGTGTTTTTGTTCCTAATCCTTAACCAAGTGCTATTGTGGATCGAAGGTGCATCCACACTGAAGTTACTTTTGGAATGATAACAAGTAACTTTCTAATAGCTCTTGCAATAACTTTTCGATATCCCTTTTTGCCCACTGAAACTTGTAAACTTTGCTCCACAAAAAGTAACTCCCGTATGGATGCACCTTAACAATATTCGTGAATACTTCTTGACTTCATGATCTTGCTGTCCGAAAATGTAGTGTTATGTGCGCATTCCTACTCTACAGAAGATAATCCTATTTAATGTAACAGATACTGGATTTATAATACTATTTACCTGTAATCCAGGCTCTGACACATCAGTAGCCCCAAGATCAAGCGCCCTTAGCCTGGAACAGCCCCTGGCTATGGCCTCCACTCCATCATCTCCAAGTGCCCCGCACCCTCGGGCGTTCAGGTACCGCAGCTTGTAACACCTTCGTGCCAGGGTTCGGACGCCTGAGTCTGACACCTGAGAACGTAGAAATTATCAGTATGAGTTTTATTATAACACTAGCTTTTGACCGCGGGTTCACCCGCATTTTTGTCCCAAGATTTCCCATGGGTACATACTACCCGGATGAACAGTATTATTAAGGCGCTTTACTTTGTGTCAAATTTATGTATCACCACTGCTCTCAAAACGGTAAAGAAAAACGTGAGGAAACCGGCTTGTCCTAGAACCAAATCTTCGAAGACATGTAACACCTGTAGGTGTTACGTGTCTTCGAAGGATCCGCGCGGATCCAGTGTTGTTCTGTAGAACAACACTGGATCCGCGTGGTGGATTACGGCCGCTCCCTCGCACCTAGAGGAGTGAGTGAGAGAGGACTGAATCCCAGCAATGGAAACATTATAGGTTGATTATTCTAATGCATCGATACTAAACTAAACCTTTAACTTAACCACAATATGATTCAGGTTCAGATTTTTAGAATGATCGAATCGAATCAATCTGCCTAGCCTTTTCCCAACTATGTTGGGCTTCGGCCAGTCTAACCGGATGCAGCTGAATACCAGTATTTTACATAGAGCCACTGACTGCCACAACCCAGTAACTGGGTGATACGATACTCCTTGGTAAGACTGGTTGTCAGACTTTCGACGACCCGTAACGACTGTCAAAGATCCACGAATGACAACCGGGACCAACGGCTAGAAGTGCTTTCCGGGGCACGGAGGAGTCTCGGTATGTAAAGATGGTCACCCATCAACGGACCATCCCTGGCAAGCGTAGATCACATTAACCTGATGAATACATGCATGGCTAAGTAATAACAGCCGCACGGGTCGATCCATCAGGTTAAGCTGCGCTTGCCGGGGTTGGTCCGTGAATTGGTGACCATCTTTACATACCGAGACTGACTGTCATTCGTGGATCTTTGACAGTCGTTACGAGTCGTCATAAGCCCGAAAGTCTGACAACCAGTCTTACCAAGGGATATCGTATTACCCAGTTACTGGGTTGTGGAGGTCAGATGGGCAGTCGCTTCATGTAAAATACTTGTATTCAGCTGCAGCCGGTTAGCCTGGAAACCGGAACCAACATAGTTAGGAAAAGGCTAGGCAGATTGATTATTTACCTACATTCTTATTTCCCAGGTATTAAATTTAACTAGAAACCTACCAAAGTAAAGGATCAGACTGCTATCTAATTGCGTGCTGTTGTTATTACTTAGCCACGAGCTCCTCCTTATCGAATAAAAACGAAAGATAATCGCATCGAATGAAAATGTGAAACACGACGTAGGACAGAAAATTGACGAAGTGACGAGCATACTAAGTAGATACTAATACGAACGTCTAGATTGCCATCGTCTGCATTTAGATTGGATTTATGATCGCACTAGCGAGTTATGTCTTGTATATTATCGTTTACTTCGTAACATTTTCAGGTACAATCAGCTGCAGAGAAATCTCACCCCCTAGCAATGTATTTTTTCATTGCCAAGGGGGCGAGATTTATCTGCAGCTGACTATACAAGGCCTAAGCTAACACTAAGCGGACTTTACTTCACCTGATTCCCTAACCGTTAGAGTATCACAACTTTGAGTGTTACAGTCTGTAGTCTATCGAGATCTCTCTTAGACAGAAGAGAAACGTGCTTAATCTAATTGGCTGATTACTTACCTAATGTGAATTAGGCCATTAATGTCATTAAATTAAAACACGTTTTTAAGAACAATTTAAAAGATCGTCCACCAGTGTCGATACTTTTGTAAGTCCGGCACAACCTTTAGGCCGAGTATGAACTTGCAGAGTAAACGTAACGCGTTCGTATTTACGGGTAAGTCAGTCCCAAATACCTATTTTTTTCCCTTACTGAATAATCTTGTCCCCATGACTTGACTATTCTCGTTTAGCACGTGACCACGAGAAAAGATCAATGCAACTCCACTTTAGACCATCAACACTACTTACTATAGACAAACAGTACTTTTCAAAGGACAGTGAGAATGCTAAATTAAAGAAGAACTACAAGTTTCAAATGACTAAGAAACCACGATCAAGGCACAAGGCACGAGTTTTCTTCAAGACAACTAATTAAAAGTGTGGTAGAACTTTGTGTAAGACGAGTTCATTGAGTTCATTCGTCTTTAATAAAGTTCTTATAATTGGCAATGACCGGTTTTGGTTAGGTTTCTTTTAATGGGAGCCATACTTTTGTCAAGCTACAAAATATACAGGTCGATTCAAACTTAATGGCGGCTCAGTAACAATTTCATGTGTCAGCGGGGGTGAGGGGTGCGGTACTGCGCAGCGAGTAGCTAACTTCCGAGCCGCCAATAAGTTTGAATCGAACTGTACCTAATACACAGTATATTTTTAATTAGCTAGTTTTATTTCTGAAGGGCTGCCATCGAACCGGAATTTCCTACATTTGATCTTGTTTTGACATATAGGAGATATAAATATACTAGCTGCGCCCCGCGGTTTCACTCGCATAAGTATCGATCCCGTTAATATCGGGATAAAAAGTATCCTATGTCCTAATCCAGGTCATGGTCTACCCCTTTGCCAAGTTTCATCCAAATCTGTTTAGCCGTTTTAGCTTGAAACCGTAACAAACTGATTTTCACATTTATAATAATTATTAGTTATGATTATTCAGGTCAGATGCAGGGCAAGAAATACTACGTTGTGGTTAAAAAAATACGTCACCAGTTGTTCGCAACTAGATGAGATGTGGCGAAGATTGAATATGCTGGTATCCTACAATCAGGTAATTCGGAAAGTAACCACCCGGCCTTTAAAAAATAAAATAGCTTCCCTGACAAGTTAAAATTAAAAATTTAAATAACTCCCGACACAAACAAAGACAATTCCAGGTGATGCTGCAGTATCAGTTCAAGGTTACTATGTTCTTCTAATATCATTGAAGTAACAGAATACTAAATTTCGAATCGATCAGACCTGTGGAAGATGCGCACATCCCTTCATCCAATAGAAAAGAGCTGATAATCTTCAAACGGCTGAACCGATTTTCTTGAATTGTAGCTAAGAACACTGTTGATCAAGACACCTTTCAAAAATAGTAATCAAAATCGGTTCAGCCGTTTGGGAGCTACGAGGGAACAGATAGATACACAGATACACAGAGACACACTTTAAACTTATAACACCCCTCTTTTTCCGTCGGGGGTTAAAAAGATACGTAACACTTGAACCTGATAAAAATGGTAAATGCAAAATGCTTTATAGTTCATTTTGAATGCATCTACCAACAATAGAACACGTCCATCGAACCATGACTCAATTGAAAACTTTGAGACTTCAAGAAAGAATGTAAGTATGTATGAATATTGCAAGAATTTTACATAACAAATAGTCACGTCCATAACTTTTCAGACTTCAGTCTAGACGTAACTTAGTTTCCAGCTTCAGACCAGTGGTTTATAATTGAACTGATTTTATCTTCCCAATATCTACAAAATTTATATGTATAAATGCGAAAGAGAGTTTGTTGTTTATTTGTTTCTTACTCTTTTACGCTAAAACGGCTGAACGGATTTGGATGAAATTTGGCAGATGAGTAGACCATGACCTAGGTTAGAACATAGGATACTTTTTATTCCGATATTCACACGTTATCGAGACTTATGCGTGTAATACCGCGGGTCTCAACTAGTATTTTCATATTGTTTCTGGACCGAGTTTCCACAATATTCCCCAGTCAATGTGAAATGACGATTCAATTCAGTTCGTCCCAATTTCTGTAGAAATTGAATTCAATAAAGAGTCCCTTCAAATAAAACTTTCGTATCAGTAAAATATTCATGATCGAAACAGAATTTTTCCATGTTTTTGGGCTGCAGAAAATACAAAAATCAAGCTTCAATTGTTTACGTAAAGAAGATCATTTAATATTTTACAAGACAAGTGTTGAATCCTGACAAGCAAGAAACTAAGCCTCTTAAGCATAAAGGGAATATTTTTGTTAAAATATGGATTTAGTCATGCGAACTAAAAACTGTAAGGGTTTTTGAGCGTCTCCTCAAGTGGCTTTCAGTAGGTAGGTCACTTAAGTGTTTATATCTTTCAGATAAATTATCTTTGGAGGTTAACGTAACTTAACAAGAAATGTTTCCCCTCATTTATAAAGGCTCCCACAGACAGGTGCGGCGCGACGGTACGACTCGATTCTGGTTGAACAATAAATTTACATTAATTTTTCATAGAAATTGTTCTACTACAGTCGCGTCGCGCTGTTGCGTTGCGCTTGTCTGCGGGAGCCTTGAACGTTGTTTATACGTGTATACGTTGCGAATTCGCATCGCAGTTTTTTATACAAGGCCCTAAATCCCGTGAACTTTGGCAAGAGACATAATGTGTCATAATGTGTCACCAGTATTCCTTCTTACCTGTGTACACTTAGCAACAGAAAGGTATCGTAGCGCCGGCCCTAGTTTCGCCAGCTCGTACAACCCGAAGTCCGTGACACCGGTACAGTCGGACACACTGAGTTCTTTGAGCGCGCAGTACGATGGGATCCACCGCACTCCTGCATCTGGAACAAAAACAAAAATACCATTGGTTGCTGAACAGATGGATAAGACAAGTAAAGAAGGGAGATCAAACAAAGGATACCTAAGGACATGGATTTTATGGAATCGCTGAGAAGGAAGTTAACACCGGTTTTCTACCCAGCTTAAGTATAATCACTATTGCTAAATGAAAATACATTTGTTTTTTGAAAAAAAAAAAAAGTTTACAAAAAAAACCCAAGTACGACAAAAATGCCAACAAATATATTTTTTAGGTCATGACTTTATTTCTTCTAGAAGACGCCATATTCAATTTAATGTGACGTCACGTAGTTTGTTCTGGAACAAGGAGACGATCAGGACGATTCCAACCATAGAAATATAACTAACAGCTTTATCTTCTTTCTTATATTTATGATTCCAACGAAGGTATCGGTATCATTTGTAAAATTTTGATATGTAGTTTAGAAGTTATAAGGGAACAGACATACATACACTGGTCTAAATCATAACCCTCCTTTTTGCTTCGCCGTAGTCGGGTAAAATCAAACTATGGTAACTTTTATAATGGTTTTTCTCTACTATAGGAAAGTGCCGATTGTCAGCTTTATCATGTAATTAAATAAGTTATTATTTTCATGAATTTATTAAAATGATTGAGTGTAAAATAATGATAAAGCGAAACCTCTTCAAAGCGTTGCCGCGCTGTTACGCAATTCATGCGATACCATAGAACAAGGCAATTGATTTATTATTATTTTTTATCTTTTCTGCTGCAGAACAGAGGGGCGATTCCCGTAATTTTTAAGAACATTCGCATTCTGTCAAAAATTCAATAAATTGGCCAACATTTTTGACAAGTTTTACAGATTGCGACTTGAATGCGAACGTTTTTTTAAGTAAGAAAATTGGCCTTCAGGTTGCCTGGTTATACGAGGGACTATATTTCATTTATTAATTGTTAAAAAAAATTTATTATAAGGGATCGGTGTTTCCTGGCCAGCTACTGTGAGAAGTCTGGAACAAACTCGGAGGCCAAAGTCTCTTTTAAGATCCATACAATATCTTGCAAAGGTCAGATTATAGCTGACCATGTAGGTCCAATGTCTGAGGTCTTATTATACATAACACAAACCTTGCATAGTATTGCAAAATCTCACAAAGAATTGGCGGGCGTTGCGAAATCTGTGTGACGTTTTGCAATACGATGTTCTTCCTCAGAATAAGCCTAAGGATTCCTCTCAACGTTCCAAATACGAAGATTTGTGAGCAAGTTCAACAACGATGAACATGACTAAATTAATTAACTACAATGTTTAACAGGAACCTTACGTCTTAAATTATTCAACCCAAATATCTTACACTATTCCTACCTTTAGACCAATGGGGCGATAAGCCTTTATATTTGCTTATTCGAAGGCAGACGAATCGAATTTGTTCTAGTTTAAATAAAGAAGCACCTATTAACCATAAAACTCGCCATATAGATAGATAAATCTAAATTTATTTGGTGCACACAAAAGGCACAGCACAACATACAAACGCACGATAAAATAATAACTAATTTACAAAAATGTTAGGAAATAGCTACCTACAAGGTGCTATATATTTTCCAAGTTTTTTTAATTTGTCTTACTGGTGAGCCCTGACACCCATAACACAAGTTTAATCTGAGTTGGAGTGTCAGTGGTGTATAACTCCGTATTAACCTACAATTTACATGACATTGATTTGTTAAACCAAGTGCAATATGTAAAATTTTATAACTGGGCATAAATATATTTTATTATATTTTTTTTATTAATTAGTGTGCTATCTTCAAGTCGCCATATCAAGTTATCTGTGCATAAAAACTCGTACACGAAGGGTTTCGTACCGCCGTACAATATTTAGCAAAACCGCAAAAAAAAACACGTTCCTTATATTAAATTAAATTAAATTAAATTAAATTAAATTAATTTATTTCAGGTCTTTAACCCATACAAAATTAAAAAGGAATACAATACAGTTGCCATGCTTGCGCTATAAATGTTACTTACTATGGGGATCCCCTTTCATTTTTACTTTATTTTATTATTATTATTTGTGTTTATAGCGACAATAGAAATACATAATAAAAAATTATAATAATCTCTGAAAATTTCAACTGTCTACATATTACGGTTAATGAGATACAGGCGACTGACAGGCAGACGGACAGCGGATGCTTAGTAATAGTAATAGGGCACCCTTTGGGTACGAAACCCGAAAAGTTCTTTAAACCGAACCGTAATAAAACTCCCTGTGTTTGACCAGAACTCTCCAATTACCTTTAAAGAACGCATGAGATAGCAAAAATACCTTCAAAATTAACAAAAATAATGTTAGCTTATTCCTAACAATCCCTTTCCCACAAATTCCTTCAGATCCTTTGTTTTCTAACAAGTCAACATGATAATTACTCGAGTTTTATCAGTAAGTAGGTTCTTTGTAAAACAGTATCCCTGTATTTAAATTGTCCAAAGTATGTGTACCTTCGTCTTACGCAGGTTTTGCTTCGGGCCAGTAAAGTTTTGTAACCAAAAATTATATAATTTTAATGAGTTTCCGAAACAATTTGATATCCTACTTAGAGACACCTGCTTTTCGTCACAGTTAATATAGCAACGTTGGCAATATGATGAGAAGGGGTGAATTGCAAAAGGGATTAAATGATACGTGGTGATTGACAGAGCAGAATGGAAAAGGACAATAAGGGACAAGGGCTGGCAAAGAAGAGTTTTAGACACGCTAAATCACGCACGACATCATTTAATTCAGGAAGTATTTTCAAGAATTATTAAAAAAACCTAACTTACTGATTTAAAACTTATTATTATGACGTTAAGAGTGACAGCGTGACGTTCTAATATACCAACAAAATAATCAGCTACACACCTCTGCCTAAACCTCAAATATATTTTTTATAGAATTTTAAAATAAATACTTTTAAAGATATTTAAGAAAATTTATGAAAATGGACCCCCCTTATCTACAAATTACAGGACGAAAAATTTTGAATAAAAAAAAACTGAGTTTGGTTCTTTACTCATAGATTACAGGAAATCCTATAAGAAGTCTGCAGTCTTAAAATAATATGGTGAGTTCTTAATATTGTGCGTACAAACTTACATTTGCAGTTGGAATGTATGGGAGAACATGTTTTTCAACTACAATGTTAAGTTTATTCTTGGGATAAATTCATCCCAAGTACGGAACCCTTCATTGTGCGTGGTCCGACACGCACTTGGCCGGGTTTTTTTATTGAAATTAGTTCGTCACATTCATTATTTTAATATTTGTGTGCACATAAAAACAGTTAATTGATTCAGGCATAACTTGGCGGAAATCCATTACAAAATACAATAGACGTAGATATATTTAGTAAACTATTCCGCTTTTCTATTCTTAAAGAGTCTTAACAAACCCTTGGACGCTGAGTGAGTGAGGTCTCACTCAGCGTCCAGCGCTCGGCGTGTTAACACGTCGTGTACAGGTTCGCGACAAGTCAATCGTCATCCTGAGGATGCCTCGTTGAGAGGTGAAACACGTGTCGATTTCTTACAGGGTTTGTTAAGACTCTTTAAGAATAGAAAAGCGGAATAGTTTACTAAATATATCTACGTCTATTGTATTTGACATAAAAACATTTCTTTTGTGTTAAATAAATTAGTAAATCGTGTGCGTTATCCTAATTTGCGAATCGCAAGGCCGTCGTTCCAATTAAAACTTAATGGAAACTGTGGCCCATTTTCAGCTGAAGACAATAAATAGATAATAAGAAACTAGCATAAGTAGCACTATATATATAATGGTAGTTTGTGTTTAATTTAGTGTTTTAGGATTCACAATGGAACAAACGTGATCGACTGCAGAGACGGAAGGAAGTATTATGTTTTCTTTTTACAGTCATTGAATAGTTTCTTCAGACTATGGAATTTTCATACAGCCTACAACAGTTACTTCAATATGTGGGTGGTGGCACGGTGGCACTAGTAATTACTATAACACATGGTATTTTAAGTAAACTTCAACACCCCCACTCTCTAAATACAGATATTTTACACATTCAAACAGGCGTAATGTGACAGCGCGTCGCGACTTTAACAATACAATTTCTAAGAAAATTTAACGATCGAACAATTACCGATGCCGCGTCGTGCGACAAGTCGCGCCCGTATGCACGAGCCTTTAAATAGAGCAAAAAAAACCCTGAACACTAGTAACTACATCGCTAACAAACCCTACAACATCTATATTCAACGAACAAGAACATCTTGTGTGAAAATCTGGTACAAGCTTACTCGTCTTGCTTTCGAAAAACTGAACGAACACGCTAGACCAGTCGACTAGAGAGGCGACCTATCTAATAGAGACGTTACTCGCAGATTATGGCGATTAGATTGATGTTTTTCTGAATACTAATGCGATTACTGTTCGCTGCTGACCGTATAATTTATCAGAGATAACGGGAACGCTTTAAGTATGGTTATATTTGTAGATCAACGGTATTGACCGGGTGGTTCGAAGAAGCGTTCAATAAATTTATTGCTAGAAAAGGCTTTACCTTAAAAGACTAGCAGTAGTCGTCTTTTTATGAAATAATCGACGGCTTTTTGTAAAAAAAGATACACTCATGAGTATAATAAAGTAATAGCTTTTACCCGCGGCTTCGCCCAGTGTATGTTGGTAATTATTCCATAGGAAATGTATACTACCGGGATTAAAAGTAGGTACCCTATGTGTTAATCCAGGTTACTTTGTGCCAAATTTCATCAAATTCCGTTCAGAAGTTTTTGCGCCAATCCGTAACATACATCCAGATCAACGATCAATTACTATTTTATTATTATGTATACAGGTTGGCAGGGACATCGATGCGAAAACAGTTACCACGTATTCAGTAGGTACATCATTCTGAACCCCCGTACATACAAATTTGTCATCGGTTATTAAACAAAACAACAAGACACGGTCAAAATGTATGGAACAGCTGATTTTTTTGATGAAAAATTTCTATGTAGTAAACCGATGAAAACTTTCTATGTAGGGGCTCAGAATGATGTACTGAATACGTGGTAACCGTTTTCACGTCGATGTCCCTGCCACCCCGTAGATACTTTTGTGTTGCAGGTCCATACAGATAGACCTTCTAAAATAAAGAGGATAAAGAACGCAGAACAATACATCAGGGCATAAAAGAAGATGACAAAATTTATTCTGTTTATATGTATGTATGTGTATGTATCTATGTATTTATTCTTTTTCAAGTTAGCTATCCCGTATATTGCACCTGCCATGTTTTGTCTATGAATCACCTTAAGCTTGACTGGTGGAAATTGCCTCAGGCATTAAGTCCGCCTCTGTGCAGTATTTTTTTTACTTTTGCATAAAGTTTTATAAAATAAATAAATAAAAGAAGGGAAGCCAGAAAACTTAGGCGTGGTAAGGAAAATGGTGCCGCCACGCTGAAGATTGAAGAATGAAAATCTAATTGTAACAAAGTTTACATTTAACGGATGTTGAGAAACTTGTAGGATTATAACCAATCATAATATTAATTAGAAAATTCCATACTGGATTACATTTCTAGGTTAAACCCTAGTTCCATCGATTGCCTCGTAAATTGCTAGGCGCTAAACGTACGCAAACACTGTACTTACTATAGATAAATATGACATAAAAACACAGGAAACCAGACATTATAAGGCGAAGAAATATTATGTTATCTTGGAAAAGAAAACTGGAGTTATAAAATCCACATGCAGTGACATGACTGAAGATAGAAACATAAAACTTGGGAGTTACGAGAACATTCTTGAGATGTAGTGTGGTCCACGAAGATGGGATTTTTCTTTACTCGACCCCTGAGCGAAGAAACGGGGGGTTGAATGAAAAAAAATTACAACCCCGACAATGGCGGGTACAAAACATAATATATTAAATCGTAACATGAAACGTCTTATCTCTATGTATGTGTGTACATAAATAATAAGATAAATACGATAGAACGAACTTCGAACTTTTCGTCCAAATTATGCAATGCATCATGAAATGTTACATACGTTGAAACTTATTCGCCTAGGTTGCCCACCGTACGTTCAAAACATGAGAGTGTGTGTGAAACTGTGAGTCAATTTAAACTTTAAATTTTAAAGTGTAACATCTTGCATGACATGTGCGTGTATATAAGTATCTATACCTACTCATAGTTTGGACATATAAATGATCTTGTATATGAATTCGAAATTCAACTAATAAAAATAGTTTCGCTTTTACATTAATAAAAAGGAAGGAAAGAGTCTTCTTTAAAGTGCGTAGAAGTGCAATTTTTATACACTTTTAAATAACACATCCATTTAGTACCAGAGCTGGATTAAGATGGTAACTTTTGAAGTGAAGTTTCAAGCTGAATGTAGCACTTAACTTGAAACTAAACGTTGTAATATTTTTCAGAACTCGACCCCTGAGCTATTCAAACAGGGATTGAAGTGTTATGGCGAGCCAGCAAGTCTATACCGCATATACTATTTGTGGGATATGACCTACAAATATTATTTATAGCAGAAACTGAATATAGTGTATTATCTAGGGCTTTGTCAGTTAGACTTATACTTGGTAGGATATCATAAAAAAAACGTGATTTATTTACTACTCTGGCTGTCTACCGCGAAAATAAAGTTATTTGTGTTAGCTGTCTTATGTAAGATGTTTATATTTTTCTAAGCAAAAAGCACTTTAGGGTTAAGTAATAAAAAGTCTGATCAAAATGGATCCTCATTTCTAAGGTACTTGTGTCTAACAAAAGACAGCTAAAGAAAAAAAACAAGTGAATCGAGTGACTTTACATTTTCTCATATAAAAATTAGGTTTTTTGTTTTTCTTTAGATATCTTTGGTTAAAGCACAGAATACATAATAGTACAAGTACAGAAGATTCACTCCGCATAATAATTTAAATAAATAGCAACTCTTGCTACGACACAATAAAGTGCAATTCAGGTCGCACAGCGCTAATTACCTACAGTTATATTCACTTAGAAGTTTCTCTTTCTATCGCGTAACTTTTATATCTTCTGACTATGTTACGCCCACTGGCCCGACAAGTCGGACCCACCGCGTACTTGTAGCATCATACCTAAAATGCGCAGGGCGCCTGGCCTAGTTAGACGCGAGGAATGGACCACAAAAACATAGGACAAGGGCAGGAAGATGATTGATGCAGTTGACGCAGATACACTGATCTGACACTGTACCTGCTATGAACCAGATATTGTATTTATTGTGTCTTTGTATTATTTTGCTGACATTGTATTAATTTGCTTAATGTAGTTGTTTCTGCATGTGTTACTTCTCTTTTTAATATGTAATGTTCAACACAATGTAAATTGTTAATGAATAAATAAATGAATGAATGAATGAATGAACAATATGAACTTAACACAAGGTAAGTAACACTTGCTTCTTTTCTCTAGTTAATCCAGTAGATTGCTCACCTGTGACTAGAGTACATCTCCTAAGGTACAAATACTGCAGAGACGGGCAGGTGTGGAGTAACGCGCAGAGTCCGGCGTCCGTCACAGACCCGCAGTCCGTCAGGTCTATGTACTCCACGGGAGGTCGGCGGGTCGCCAGCCGCGTCTCCAACCAGGCCCAATCTGGCCAATCCACGTTTGGACAACCTGGAGACAAAAGATATTTAATTAATAAAATAATTACCGGATATTGTTCACATAAGTCCACGGCCGCGTCCTAACCTAAAGCGATTGTCGCGCTCGTTTATATGAACATGATATAATCGCGCGATCAATCGATCGATTAAATTATAATTATATATAATAATATTAATATTATAATAATATTAATTGTATTTAATAATTAATCAATTATTAATCAATCGCTTATTTACCTAACCTCGCGTCCTAACCAAAAGAGACCGTCGCGCGAGCACGCGATCGACGGGATCGTTTGTATGAATTATAAAATACAAACGAGGCTTGATTGATCGCGCGAGTACGTCAGGTTCACGATTGCATTTGCGCGTGGCAGTCGCTTTCGGTTAGGAGGCAGGGTACAAGTATTAAAATCTGAGCTTTATCCGGAAAAAATGCAGTATGCATTGCACTTTCCAGATTTTTAAGCTGTAACTAGCATTGATAGACCAAACGATGAAAGAAAAGAAGTCATATCAAAGGAAGAAATTATTTACCACATTTGCGCGCGGGTATCACAGACTTAACACACTTTGGATATAAATGTAATAAATTACAATAGACGTAGATATATTTAGTAACCTATTCCGCTTAACTATTCCTAAACATTCTTAAAAAAACCCTGTGAGAAATCGACCCATGTTTCACCTCTCTATGTGGCATCCTCAGGATGACGATTGACTTGTCGCGATCCCGAACACGACGTGTTGCCACGACGAGTGCCGGCCGTCCTCGGTTCGCTTATTTAATAATGGAGTTCCGCCAATTCACGCCTGAATCAATTAACTATAAATGTAATAGTCAATTACATTTATATCCAAAGTGTGTTAAGTCTCTCCTAAATTTAAATTAACGTAAATGTAAATCGTTATTTACTCATTACTCTCACAGAAACGATCCTCCAAACTTCATAGTATGCGAGCAATATTTCAAAACTTGTGGCAGGATTGTAAGTTCGCTAGTTTAACAAGTAGACTTCAGTCGAAGTTGCCAGGTGCGGGGAGTCAGGGAAGCGTAATAAATATCGATACAGATGCACACCTTAACAGCGAAAACTAAATTTCCCAAAGGATTTGAGTCAGCTGGTTGAGAATATAAGCAGAGCGCCATCATGTTATTGGCAGTGAAGCGGAATTTTTATCAGCAATTTACTTTCTCAATACAACTCTTTGATATGAACATAGGAACACTCCTACATTCCTCGAAGGACAAAGCATATGTGTAAACCTACATTTCTTTACGTTGCAAGCATTTCATACGTGGCTAGGTTTTTCATTAACCGGGCACAAATCCAGACTCCGGGTTGCTACGGAGAATTTCCTAATTGAAAAACTCAAAAACACTGTCCATCCTGTGGATCAAACCCCACACTTAGCAGTCAATAGCTAGATCAACTAGGCTAAATAGTAGTGCTTGAGGCATGTTTGCTGACGCAAGGGTCGACGATTTTTATGCGATAATGAGCGCCAACGAAATTCTGAAGATGATGTCAGAAAGGCCGGAGTCTGCAGTGCTGGGGAGGCTTATTCGGTTTCACGTGACCCGCAGCCGACTGCAACATTCTTTGCAGTATAACATCTTCAGTGGAAGACGAAAGGTTCTTACTAACGTCACGTGGCCAAGGAATCGATATGACATTGCGTCCATCTCTGATATTCAAATTGAAAGACCATTATTTATTCATTGTTTAGACAAGCTGCCAAGTTTGGCTCTGCGGAATAACTACAGAGTCCTTCAGTTCAAAGGCCAGGCTAGGTCTGATAAAGAAGTTCAGCTCCCTTGTTCGCTTTACGACAGAAATTGTACAGTCGTGTTGAAATGGTCTCCACGTACTTTACCTTGATATAATTAAGGTATATTGTCAAGCATAGAAAACTCCTTTAGGTACTTAATAATTATAAAGGTACCTATATTGTCAAGCATAGAAAACAAAATTAACTGGTCATTAAATATCCATTATCGCAACTCATTGCGGAGAAATATGCAAATATTTAAATTATATTTTAAAACTATGTAAAACTACATTCTTAGAAAATATATTCTGATTCTGATGCAGTGGATTAAAACTATCTTAATTTCTTTTGACAGTTGCTGAAGCAAGTTTCCTGTTGCCAAGTCAAGAGTATGAGGTAACCCCCGTCTTCCCGTGTGAGTAATTTCAAGAAGAAAATGCCACGTTCTCCTTCCTTCTAATAAGAGTATACTAATGCACGCGTAGCATGAACACCGTAGAAACGGGTTTTGTCGACGAAAGAATAGACAAAATGACAGATAAACTTGTTTATCTGTCATTGACAGATAAACTTGTTTATTCTGACTTGATTTTGTCTATTCTGACCACCATAGAAACGGGTTTTGTCAACGGAAGAATAGACAAAATGACAGATAAACGAGTTTATCTGTCATTTTGTCTGTATCTATATATTTTGTTCTTCTGTCGACAAAACCCGTTTCGACGGTGTTAATTGTTCTGATGAACTGTGATAACTTAGGTGAAGTGAGCTTCCAGTGAACTCAAGTCAAAAGTGTCAATCCCTTGCATCAGGTGGAATAACAACTCACTTCACCTTAGTTTTAAGGGGTTAATTTGACAGAATATACCAGCTGGTCTCATAAAATAATAATAGTAACCTGTAAGATCTATATGCCTCAAATCCGTCAGGTCGGTGATGAGAGGCGCCATGGCTCTGGCGTCCATACTGCTGGAGCCCGTTACAGCTAGGTGCGTCAGGTTTCTGAACGTAGCCACCAACAGCTGGGCACTTGCTACTGTTACCTGTTGAATAAGACGCAGTTTAATAATCAAGTGAATAATACACACATAATACATGCCGAAGGCGATTTTGGCTATGGTGACTAAGTTGTTTCTGTCGACTATAGGTTACGAGCAAATCAAATGACTAGATTGTTGAAGACAGCTGCCTAGGTTTTTTTTTATTGAGGGTGCGTTTACAGCTTTCTAAATGAAAGTATGCGCTTCGGGAATCATCGTCTACCTTCGGAAATCGAACTCGCGATGAAGCTGTTACAACCATGGAAGTACTTGACTATTTTGTATTAGCATGTTTATAAATGAATTTAATAATAGAAACTCTGCAATTCCAAAAAACTTTTCAAAACTTGAATGAGAAATGGCTATTTGAGATCGGACTAGGTAGCCCGACAGAGAGAAAACTTCATACAAACGCGCAATGATGCAGCACTACGACAAAGTGCGGTAGTACAAAACTTAAAGCATTTCGATGTGGGATTTACTATGTGGCACGACGTACGGGATTGTTTGAAAACACGAATATTACTGAAGCGCATACTTTTTCCGGTTTACCTGTACATTCACAGATCGCACATGAACGTGCAAACGTTTACACCCGGTCGTGGTCATGTCGTCGGTCATACAAATATTTGTTATGCCTCCTGCAAGTTACAGGCAAGCAGTAAACCGAACGCCCAAACACCGTTCAAATTGGAACCGGTCGTGTGTGATCTTTCCCTGTGACTAATCAATCTGGTCTATCCACAAATAAATAGTCCAACAATAGCTCGGTTACCATACAACTTGTGTAACCTGTGTTAGTAACGGCCTGTTTGATTACCTCCGGACAAACTCCACATATCTTACCTAGCTGATAATTTCATACACGATATCTAAGTTCAGAATCAGGCTTAAAGGCAGCCTTTACGCCTGATCAGACAGACGCTACGGGACGGCGCGATGCGACACGTGTCGAACAATTTTAGTGAAATTTTCATAGAAATAGTTCCACCGGTGTCGTGTCGCGCCTGTTCGCCTTTACTTTCGAAGTATAATATAAGCCCATGACATTAAATAGATAAGCAAAAATATTTAGTTTTACTTCATTTCATACAAGTTCTGTTTAATTTTTTCATTTTCCAGCATAATGCCTACCCGGAAACGACAAGACCGCATGTCAAAAAACTTACAGCACAGTTCTTCGACCGCCATTCCCTGACGGAGCTAACGCAAGGTCCTGCCCTTGCTCCTGCACATCTTGCAGCGATCTCCAAAGGTCCCGCTGCTCTGACCTTCTTCCAGGCTTCGGGCCTCGTGATCAGTCGCGTGGTTAACCTCGCCCATCTTCGGCACACTCGGGACATGCGGCAGAGGTCTGAAACCTGGAAACATAAATGTTATCAGTTATTGTAGAATTTTATCTTTCTAGTACAATTCCGACCTGTTCTGTTCCCCTTGAGGTGAGAGGAAAGGGTGTTTTAACAAGCACAGAAAATATTTTTACACTTGGACACAAGTTCTTCGAAAACTTAAAGCTTTTGTATCATCCTCAGGTCTCCGCGGCAAGCTGCAGTCTGCGAGCATATTGGTCTAAATAAGGAAATAAGCTAAGGAGCGTGAATGACGGACTTGTCAGGGAAAATACAGGGTGTAAGGAACATCGACTGTTACTATGTTCACACTACATGATTCTAGCATTGCAGCGTTGTTAATTTAACTGTCATTGCTTCCTTTTTCATTATTTTTACCGACTGTGATGTAGTAATTTTATGCTAGGTGTATCGTCTTCACATATACTTTTAATTAATGTATAGAAAATATTATAAAACATTTATATAAGAGTAACGGTGGAGTTTCTTGTCCATTCTTCTCCACACGAAAACTATGTGTGTACAACGCCACATGCGAAGTTCGCATCAAATACCTGACGTCACACAAATCCTGCATCGCGTAATTAGAGTTTACCGTGCGATCAGCATATATAAGACTATCGTTGGGCAGTTGCCCGCCAGACATGACACCGGTCTGGTTGAAGGATCCTTCCTTTTCGATAGAAGATGAGTGATCTTTATATCCCTGTTCTTCATATCTCTAAATCTACCTTTTGGAAGGAGCGATAAGAAGCAATTTTTTTTTTTGTAAATTTTTGCCGGTTTCGTCGTGGTCTTGGGCTGAATTTGTAACAGTTTGCGCGTCGACGTCCCTTACACCGTGTATACTTTTTCACCAACCTCAAGGTAAGATAAAATTTTCAACCACAGCGCATCGTTCAAAGTATTATCCCTTCTTCTCCTGGGCGGGCCGCAGTCAGCAAGGGTATGGTATCCCTGGTCTAGACTGAGCTCGCTGAGGTCTGCGGCGAGGGACAGCGCGGGCTCGGGGGGAGGGGGCGGGCGCCGCCGTGCGCCCCCGCACACCGGCCCTGAACAACTCCCGCTTGACATGGCGAGACCCTGGAAAAAAGGTATACCGAAATTAATATCTGGTAGATAAAGCTTAGGTAAGTCTACAATTCTGCGTAGTTCTTTCCGAAAGGCGGTCCCTACAGAAACGAGAAGTTTACTCATTACTTCTTTCTTAGCTTCACACGGTTTTTACTTGCCAAAGCATCGAGATTAGTTTAATATTGTAATATAAATAAGTAGTTGTATAAATAATATTAGAGTACCTATAAATAAATATTTTATTATAATTGTAGTATAAATAAATTTTCCAAATGATAGTGAAAACCGCATCAAAATCCGTTGCGGAGTTTCGAAGATAAACGCGGTCACACAGACACGAAAAGCGACTTTAAAATGTATGTATCGACGTGCAATCCATGTTTAAATAATTAAATGTAGATATTCGATTTCGCGAATTCTTCAATTAAATATTCGATGCTGAAAATCCGGTATGTGGACGGAATGACCACAGGCAGTTAAAGTTTAGATAGTTGCAGAAATCATTACGTCAAAATATAGAATATGAATTAATTAGATTGCAAACATTAATGAAGCTGTTTCTACTTAGAATGTTAATCGTAACAAATTGTTACAATAAATCGTTTGCGATGACAAGTATCTATAAATGCCAATTACAAAACAATAAAGACTTGCTTTTGCTTAACATGTCTGAACAAATTATCTAAATCTTGAGACATTTTATTGGGTACCGAAGTAAAGGATTAACCTAATTTGAGACGTCAGTTTCGCTCGTAATGTTGTAAGTTGGCACAGTAGACAACTACAACACCCAGGAATTGCTAATGCATTACCAGTTAAAAAGTTTCCTAGCCCTCGCACCCACGGGCAATTTAAATCGCGCACTGGATTTTCATCGCTCTGCTTATCACCGAGAGTTGAAAATCCAATAGTGTATCTTTCTGACGCGGTGGGATGCAGTCTGTTAGATTCTCAATGCTCGGCTCAACACTGGGAATTGCCTGGGGTGGCAATTCTCGTAGGACATGAATACTGTGCACGGTATCAAGGAACACATCTTCCAACAGTTACATATAGACGAACGTTATCAAAGACTTGACTTCTAACAATACACGCAACATGAATGTCACTATTGCAGTTCTTCAGTCTGGTAGCTGTGCCACAGTTTAAACTTTTGCAGCTATCATCATTGATATTATAAGTAAAGAGAGATAACCAACCCAACATTCGATCTTCAAAAACGGCACAAGTAGGACGTCATGTTGATTTAATTATCGGGAGCGAAAAAGAGAAGACGATACGTAACTAGCATACCACTTGCGGAGCGAGTATAACCTATCAACCTCTTTTTACAGTTGGATTCAAACTTAATGGCGGCTCTGAAGTTAGCTACTCGCTGCGCAGTACGCCACCCCTCACCCCCGCTGACACATGAAATTGTTGCTGCGCAGCGACTCGCCTCATGTTCCGAGCCGCCATTAAGTTTGAATCGAACTGTACTAATAATGTCATTAGCTTTCATCGCCTAACATTGTTTTCTTTGATTGTTATTGTTTTGTTCCAAATAATGATTGATAAAATGATTATTAAAAAAAAAAAAATCTGCACCTTATCCTATTTGTTTGTACATCACGGGACGAGCTCTATCACAGAAAACTCTACTACAATAATGAATATATATTAAATCACAAGGCAGTATTCAAATTCAAACACATAAAAACAAAATTCCGTGTACTGTCTGATTTATAACGTGCAGACACATTAGCATACAAAAAGACATTAGTATAGGTGCTAATTATTGTTTGTGAAGCTGTCAATTGTATAACTAATACACAAATTATCATTTTATTCGCATTTGTGGAGGTTTGATTGCTAATTGTATGTGTCGTTAAAGGTAACACATAGGTCCAGTATGTGACATTTGGTTCTGTGATGAATTTATAACTAACTTGTAAAATATTCATTTGTTTTATAAGGTTAAAACACGTAGACTTCTGGGGACACTACTATTTAATTATATAATGAAATGAAATCTTTTATTCTGTAAATAGGATACCGGAATCACTTTTACACGTCATATTTAAATCTTATCTGAGTATTCTGAGAAGAAAAGCCGAAACAAACTCAGAGGTCGCAGTCTCCTTTAGAGTCCAGACATAATCTTTGTCTGGTCATATGACGACCATGTAGATTAGTGTCTGAAATGGTCTTTTGAGGAAAGAACCACACCGATTTGAGTGGACCTGTCCACTTGCCCAGGCAGTGCAAGCATTTGTCAGTAATCTTGGAGCTCAACTCCGAACTCAAGGAGCTTAGCAACTCGACGAACAATACTAAAGAAAGGACATTTGGGTTGACCGCATAAAATACTCAAACTGACAGACCATCACTAACACTAACGGAGAAATCAAAGAAAACAAAAAAATTATCATCATAATATAATGATAATGTTGATATGGGATATGGGAAGAAATTAATTATTATTATCAAAACTAAAACTAACATAACCTACTACCATCAACAACTAATCCCTATTTCAGGAAGTTATGAATGTAGTTAAACGAGGCAACATTAGTTGGAGCAAAACACTAGTTAACAATCTCGTTAATTACCACAAAATGAAAACAACTTTATAGCACCATTTTCGCAAAGGCTTTTGGTAGCAAACAGAAACATCCGTGAGCATTATATATCAAAGAGCATTGAAGCCAACTATATCAGTCCTTTATAAATAAGAGGGTAACCTACAATATTCGCTCGCATGTATCTTCATCGCTTCACAGGCGGACTTTGATATAAGCCACACATCACATACAGGTTCCCTATGGCATAGAATGTACGGCAGAAGGGCCACAAATTGCAGGTAATTACGAATAACAAAGAAATAGATATCATCGCTCTATCGTAGATATTTTAGGGGTATGAGGAACAGGGTGTAAAGTTCACTCATCCTCAATAGAAAAGGGAGGATCTTCCGACACCAGACGGGTGTTCTGTCTTGCGGGCAATTGCCCAAGGGTTGATGTCGGATAGTCTTGTATTTTGTTACTCGCGCGGTAAACTTAAATAGCGCGATGCAGGATTTGTGACGTCAGGTCTTTGATGCGTAGTTCGCATGTGGCGATGTAGATGCCGTCACAATATCAAAAGTCTTAAGATTCTTAAGACTTGAATCCATAATTCACTATTCAGATCTCAAAAGCGAGGCCTCGGTATATAAGTACACAGAACCTAGTACCTCACCACCGTTGGAAGCCAAGTTTTTAGATAAAATCAATCATCAACATCAGTCAAATGATGACCGATTCCGTGCATTGGAAAGCACGTTCAGCCGGTTGGTCCTGGCTGTCATTCGTGGATCTTTGAAAGTTGTGGATCGTGGATCTTACAAAGGGGTATCTTATTACCCAGTTACTGGGTTGTGGAAGTAAGATAGGCGGTCCCTCCATGTAAAATACTAGTATTCAGCTGCATCCGGTTAGGATGGAAGCCGACCCCAACATAGTTGGGAGAAGGCTGGGCAGTTTGATGTCACCGGCATTTCCTAGCAGAGTGATCCCTGAGAAGAAATACCAAAAAAAAAACTAACGAGGTCTATTTTCTAGGAATGGAACTTCTGTACTCTCTGATCACAGCACCACAATACCCGGCGACCTTATTTCACAATTAAACGCGTATCTTTACAATGGAGGTATAAATCAAACGAGTTTGTCATCTGTGCCACTCATGCACATTTATGAGCAATGCTTATTTCGATTGAACTTGCTATTGGTTAGCCGACTTCATTTTAGATTGTCAGTAAGATCATTGGCTGTTTTATTAGTCTGGCGTTCCGTCACAGTTTGATGTTAAGGAGTTTTAATATGATTCTGTTGGAACCACTCACAACTACTGCTGACAATACTGCCTATTGCTGGCACAATAGCATTTAGGCCTTAGGGCTGATCGAATATAAATGGGTAATAAAATGTATCTTCGTGGTAATTAAGGAGAAAGAAAGAAAGAAAAATAGTTTGATTAATCACAGAAACACGTGCATACAGAAAGATGGGTAAAAAGAACAAAAAAAAAAAATAAGATGTAGAATAGGTAGTACGAGCGTAGAACCGACATAGTCGGTAGCTGCACGTCATGAATGTGACAAGAAGGCTTCCACTCAGCATGATGCTGTGCTATGGGGGACCCACAGCACAACGCTGATTTTCAGTGGTCACCCGAAAAAGACGTACGGAAACCAAGCTAGGTTCTGTGACTTTACAAACATAAATAATCAAGAAAATAAATTAAAAGTCGAAAATATTAAATTAGAACTGAACATAGCAAATATTAAATAAATTCGCCCCCGTAGAACTTTTTACTCTGACTGTACTTTAACGTGTACTCTGGTACGTAATATCTACAAACATAACCAATTTATAATATGTAGAGTTGCCAAACGGGAGCGTTGCCAGACGGTAGCAACCCGGGAATCCAACAGAAAATTGTTATGCCCAAATACAAATGTATTTGACTGGACAGATTTGTTTATTTTGTGTAGCAGACTCCAGACGTTATCTGCACCAACCATACTAACCAGCAAGCTTTATTGCATTGTGGCGGCATCTACAACGCCACATGCGAACTACGCATCAAAGACCTGACGTCACAAAATCCCGCATCGCGCTATTAGAGTTTACCGCGCTATTAACATATATAAGACTATCCGACATCAATCCTAGGGTAATTGCCCACCAGATACAACACCCGTCTGGTCGGACCGTGTTGTTCGTTAAACCATGCAACAGATTTTGATGATGTTTTCACCATCGTTTAGAGAATTTATTCCGGAAAGTTTATGTGTATAATACGTTAATTAAAGTTACATATATAACTAAAAAATCTCCATGTATTGTCAAGTCGTAAAAGCCGGGCGAAGCAGGAGCGGGTCACTAGTTAAAAATAAAAGATTTATGATTTCCAGATTCTATTAGAATGTCCATTTCTATACAGCATTATTCTGTTATTCATAATGAAGATAACGGAAACATTCGAAGTATTTAACCTCATTTATAACAAATAAAACGCCATCGTGGCAAAAGTGTCACGCATAGAACAACATATTTAAAATTCTAACTGTACAGGCCCTGTAGAGATGGCTGACCGTTGATCAGTGGCTTCGCACTTTGGAGAGTGAGTAGGGCTGCCAGTTCATTATTGTTGTTGTTCATTCTTTGTGTTGGGTTTCTATACATATTATAAATTAAAGTAGCTTTTGTGTCTGTTTGTGTGACTGCGTTTTTCTTCTAAACTACGCAACGGATTTTGATGCGATTTTCACTATCATTTACAGAATTTAATCCGGAAGGTTTATGTTTATATACATTCATCTTAAACTTATAAACTTACATAATAATTTTTAATATAGAAATCAAGATATTTTATCGAGTCTTGTAAAGTGAAAGTTATAAAAACTAAAACCCAAATGCGGCAAGGAACTCAACAAAAAAATCCGGAGTTACATGTGTTAGAGCATAAATCGAACTCAGATTTTTAATCTGTCTGTCTGTGATGTCTTGATCTTTCATTTGATAACCAACATGGCAGAATCCGTGCCTTGGATAGTAAGTTAACTCGTTGGTCCCGGCTGTAATTCGTGGATCTCTGACAGTCGTTACGGGTCGTCAGAAGCCCGAAAGTCTGACAACCAGTATCGTATTACCCAGTTACTGGGTCGTGGAGGTCAGATAGACAGACGCTCCATGTAAAATAGCTGCATCCGGTTAGACTGGAAGCCGACCCCAACATAGTTGGGAAAGGGCTAGGCAGATTGATACATTACCTATTGTAAAGCGAATTATCAGTTGCTCTAAACTCATTTATCTTTACAAAGTACTTATTTAATGCTCTCTTAACATACACCCATAACCACAGTTCATTTTCTAAGACACATAAATTACAAAGTGTCACAACAACAGATCTTTATTAGTGTAACTGTAGACTGTAGAGACTGCAGAGAAAGATGGCTTAACCGCTCATCAGACACTCATATGGCTTGCGGTGTCGCGTCGAGAATATAGGGGTTTCAAGAAATACTTTAACAAGGTGTACTTTATAAATAATTAATTGATTCAGGCGTGACTTGGCGGATATTCATTATAAAATACAATAGACGTAGATATATTTAGTAACCTATTCCGCTTAACTATTCCTAAAGAGTTATAAAAAACCCTGTAAGAAATCGACACGTGTTTCACCTCTCAACGAGAGAGAGATTGACTGTAGAATCCTATTGATTCAGTATTTATGCTGATTATATCACTACACTGGCTCATCACCACACCAAGCCTCTAGTGCAGGTACGCTCCTCCTTTTCGTGTTATATAGTAGTATAGTAGATAGTGTTTACATATCTATTATATAGATACACTACATCCCTTCCTTATTATATTTTTATTTGTTCAACTATCGTGAACCCGAACATGACGTGTTGCCACGCCGAGTATTGGACGCTGAATGAGCCACACCGCCTAGAATTTTGTTTTAGACAACCCTACATGTCTTTGCCCGCTCCCAGTCCATTAACATACACAAACACTATTTGCTTAGCCATGGTGTTATTTCAATATCCATTGACTGCACTTGAGAAGTACTTCCAATAATTATGTTTACTTTGCGTGGCGAGGTGAGCACTAAGCGACAATAACGCTACTGGACATTTTCATATTTAAAAGAAAAGTTTGTGTCGGACATGTTTTTGTACGAAATTTTATGTTATAGTGAAAAAGAAACAACGTGCCGAAGCCATGCCCATGACAGATTGTTAAAGTAACGTTAGTAAAGTAGAACATCAAACTTTTAATACTTTAGAAAATTACTAAATAAGCATCAAAATTAAATTCTTACTTTGAGCTAAATATTTTATAGGTATCAATATAAAATCTGCATCATAGTAACATGCCTGTAATCCCCAAAGTGTTAGGCAGAGGTGTGCATGTACTTTTAGTACACCCACATTTCACCAGTTATGTTTTAGTCCATTGCCATCAACCGGGCACAACTCCAGACACCGGGTTACGACTGAGAAATTATTGAAGGAAAAACCCAAAAACCCTTTGCCCGACCTGGGGATGGAACCCATGCCCTCATACTCAGCAGTAGGGTTTACGACCACTACACCAACGAGGCAGTTTATTTTATGACATATTATTTCAATACCTAAATTTATATTAAGTAACTAGCTGCTGCCCGCGGCTTCGCCCGCGTGAGTGTCGGAAATTACCCCATACATCCCCATGGGTTTTTAAGTATAAATATTGAGTTTCGAGTTAATCGGACAGCGCGTTAACATTCTGCCATACAAACACTAACACCCCCCAACCCCCCCTTTGGGGGTAATTTAGAAAAACAAAAAACTACAAACTTTATAATTTATTTAGATAATTATTCGTGCGAAGTTTCATGTTTATTACCTCATGGAATAAGATTTTTCATACAAACTATCATCCCTTATATTACCCTCTTAGGGGTTGAATTTCGAAAAATCCTGATACACGTTATTCTTAATTTTTGGGTTTAAGTAGAAATATTGAGTTTCGAGTTAATCGGACAGCGCGTTAAAATTCTTCCATACAAACTTTGACACCCCCAACCGTAGGATAGGATACTTTTCCGGGATAAAAAGTACCCAGTGTGGTGCCCAGGATATGTAAGAATAATTATACCAAGTTTCATCGTAATCGAGCCGGTAGTTTTTGCGTGATGCCTGAACAAACAGACAGACAGAAAAAAAAAATGTAATCAAATTTTTGGGTTCGGTTTCGGTCTAGTAACACCCCCAGCCATTTATTTTTTTGATATTTTCAATGTACAGAATTTTCACTTTATTATAAGTATAGATGAGAGTAGAAAAAACTAAAGCCTATTAAATTATTTACTCAAACTAAAGTAGGTACGCATTTGAATAAAATCTACCTTTTACAGTCTTTAAAAGTGTACCTTTCATAACCAGATGGCTTCAAGTAATTATTAAGTTTCTTGAATAGCCGCGGGCGGCTAGACGGTGTAGATGTCTACGTCTACTCAGCAATTACCTAAAAAATTGTCTCTAGACACTTAGGATAGATTAGAATTGAATTTAAAAAAAAAAAGCAAGACTTAGGTATGTAAATAACAATTTAATGATAGGAAATACCTTTTAAGCAAATAATTGCTTGTATTAGGTACTTCCGCTCTTCGAGTGACGAATTAAACAATAACCTCAATCAAATTCAAAATCGATACCAAAATTAAATTAAAATATAAATTAAATTAAAATCAAACTCATTTATATGGAAATATTGCATTACATTTGTATACAAAGTATATAATTCTCTACTACAATTAAGAGAGTGATTTAGCTTTGTAGAGTTTTAGGTCATTCTTTTTATATATCTGTGTCGACCTAATTTTTTTATTATTTATTAATGATTTTTTTTCCATTACCCTTATTTATAAACGCCTTCTTTAAACAATATTTAGCGTTTTAGTCTTTTCATCTCATTCAAACATTCCCATTCGTATCGTAAGACCAATATATAAATTATAACGATAATCTTTAATTAATTATTCAACTAATTTATCAATTAAAATTCAATACTAATTGGACAAAAAATTATATCTGTTTATATAATATCCGAGTTCGTAACAATTCTTAAGCTTTTTAATCGATTGTATCGTTATGAATTCATTAAAATGAATTAATTTATGTTTTGGAGATTGGTTACACACATATTTATATACAGGCCGTAAATATAATCGAAACTAGCCTGATGTGAACAAAAACGTTCTAATTTATAGCCGACATAACACACTTTATAGTAAACGTTTTTGGTATCATAGCAGAACACTGACTCCTTAGTCACTAGATCTCCTAGTTATTAAGTATGGCCTTTATTGACTGAAATAATGCGACCTAGTCTTTAAGCATTGTTGAAGGTTTTTGTTTAAATAAAGATTTTTTTAAATTTTATTATTGTAAAACTATTATAAGAGTACTAGCACTAACCCGTGTTGTCCTGTCCATAGAAACAATCCATAGAAAAAAGGACGTTAAGTTTTTCCAGAGTATGAATTTTTTCTGATAACTTAAAATTTAACTTTCTCTAAAAACTGACTATTACAAACATTTTAAACAACAATTGCCATTTCGTTCTAGCCGTTATCTAGTGATACGCTTACCAACCAATAACATTTCTTAAGTATTTCTATAGATTATTAAGTTCATATGTATTTCTATAGATTATTAATTTCATATGTATTTCTATAGATTATAATTTTCATATTATGTATTTCTATCAGAAGACAGTATAAAGATTTGTTAATTGTTCGCGGTTCAGATACCGCCCTATTAAAGAAAAGTATTATATGTATGGGTCCGATCATATTTAACAAAATACCTAATGTAATAAAAAATGAGACATTTCCACTTTTCAAAAAGAAGTTGACAGATCTATTAATTAACAAATGTTATTACTCGATCAACGAATTTTTGACCGATAAGAATTTAAATTGATAATATGACATCTCTGTACTCCTGACTTTTACTAAATCATATTTTGTTAACTTATGCATTGACCTCGAACTCGATTTTGACGAATTTATAAACTTGACATTATGTATAATTTGTATTGCCTATTTCAATTTTATTTTTTAATTTTTTTATATTCTGAATTTCATCTTGACATGGTAAACTTGTATTGATTTGATTGAATTTGTTAATAATTTTTATATTGAGTCAGTCTTTATTATTATTTAACTGTTTGCATGCCTTAGTTAAGGTAGTTAGTATAAGGATCATTTTATTAAACTTAACATCTGTAACTTGTACCTACTTTCTGTGCAAATAAAGAACTATTCTATTCTATTCTATTCTATTCTATTCTATACTTAGATTATTTATTTTCAGTTGCACAAGTTATTTTAAGTCTAAAATTGGATTGACAAAGTTGAGACGTCGTTAATAAACTTAGTTTAAGCCGTTTAATGCGATTTTCAGTCGCCGAAAATAAACTTAATCCGTTTGGATGGTAATAAATAATGTCTTTTGAAGACTTTTCATGACTTTTCTAAAACGTTTGAAGGCTGCCGCAGACAGGCGCGACGCGAAGTTCATAGAAATTGTGCTATCGGTGTCGCGTCGCGCCGTCGTGTCGCGCCTGTTTGCGGGATCCTTGAAGCGGCAGACTCTGTGGTCAGTGGTTGTCAGCGGTTGTTCTTAGTAATAAAGTCAACTTAATCCGTTTGAATAGTAATAAAATAATGTCTTTTAAAGACTTTTCATGACTAAAACGTTTGAAGGCTCCCGCAGTAAGGCGCGACGAGACTGGTGGAATAATTTCTATGAAACCTTCACGGAAAATTTTCTATCGGTGTCGCGTCGTGCCAGTTTGCGGGAGCCTTGAAGCGGCAGACTGTGGTCAATGGCTATCTGCGGTTGTTCTTAGTAAAAAAGTCAGCTCAAGTCACTACTAGAGTCACTCAACACTAGAGTCAATGGTGTTGTAGAAATTCTACAATAACACCATTGGGACATCGTCTTACACTCGCTACCTATATCATTAATGTTAGGAAACTCATTATTTATAACCCATCGATATGTCTATAACGACAAAACTTTTGGTCCAAAGACTTTAGTAACTTTTCTGAAATATAAATTCTTAGAAGATTGTTGTTAGAATATACGATCTACGCAATGTTACATAAGACTGAGATTAGGTTGTGCAGATAGACGTAGGTACTGCAGGGTACCCGCACTTGGTTGATGTCCCGACTAATCGTACTAAGCAATTTGCTTCCAAATTTATTATGTGCACGCCCAAACTGTTTGGAACGAACAGAAAAATAGGTTTATTCGTCACTGAAACACGTGCAGACAGAAAGATGGGTAATCAGAAAAATTAAACAAAATATCAGATCTAAATTAAGTAATACGAGTAAAAAGAAGGCTTCCACTCAGCATTATGCTGTGCTATGGGGGACCGACAGCACAACGCTGATTATCAATTGTCACCCGAAAAAGACCTAAGGAAACCAAGTTAGGTTCTGTTATTTGTACATAAATAAGTAAAAAAATAAACAATATTCTAAATATAATGACACGTCTATACAACAACGGAATGAAATGGAACTCTCTGCCAGCGTCTGTGTTGCCCTCCACATAGAACCCGTAAGTCTTCAAAGCAAGATGGGTGCAACAAGCATCATCTGGTCTTGCTCGTTCCATCGTAA
The DNA here is from genome assembly GCA_914767815.1 of Eupsilia transversa. Taxonomy (NCBI): domain Eukaryota; kingdom Metazoa; phylum Arthropoda; class Insecta; order Lepidoptera; family Noctuidae; genus Eupsilia; species Eupsilia transversa. Next base: position 3,210,618 of record OU611893.1, on the reverse strand, counting down.
ACCTCATCCATCGCTTTCCATCAGGCTAGATCGAGGTCAAGAAGGGCCCCATTTCGCAATAAAAAATGATATGTTTCGATTAACGTATCTAACGTTCGATTAATTTCCTGTCTTGTACTTCGATCAGTACGCCTTCGTCAATCGTTGCTATCATGACTACCACCATGAAAGCTTGAATTGGTCCATGGCCCTATGCAGGGCACGCTTAATACTAATTAAGAACAGTCAAGAACAAGAAGAATCTCATAAACAAAGATGATTGGCAGATCATTTCTCGTAGTTTGTGTTATTTATAAATACATTTACGACTAGCTTTTTACATGGATAATTCCTATGTTTTAACCCAGGAGTATCTGTGTGCCAAATTTCATCCAAATCCGTTCGGCCGTTAGGCATGAAAAGGTAATAAACAGACAGAGTTAATTTCGCATTTATAATATTAGATAGTTACGCTACAGCTCTATCGGAAAGACTCGAGACAGGACTTAATTACCAATAACAGACAAAAAAATACAAACGGACAGCATTATTATAGCCGTTTAATCCACTGACAGACTGTGGGGCTATAAACAACACATCATAACACTTTTATCACTTACGTAATTATTCTATCGAACTAGATTTATGTTTCTGTGTTTTTGAGTACTAATTAAAATGGTACAGGTTTTGTTTGATGCTGTGAATAATCTAGGCTAATAAACTATTCGATTAATTACCCGGCTCATTGACAGCCTTTTTGTATTAACGTTTTTCCGTAATCAAACATTATGCGAAAACATAACCCTCGACCTTTCCCAGTCTTTAAGAGGATTCCTACTCGAAAATAAAAGTAGGACAAATGGCAATGTTTATTTATCTCCCGTACCGAAAGAACGGATCTAAGGGATTATTTCCACCAAACGGCTCGTATCGCATCAGATCGGAACGGATTAATCGTGTACACAGTATTTAAAGTCTATATTACCAAGCTGCGCACAGCAGCTTGACCGCGGGCGTCTTCCGCGACAGGCGATCGTAGCCGAAACTATGCTGCAACGCGCTTTCGGCTCCGTTCGCCTGTCCTCGTATCTGATCGGATCCTTTCGGCTGCAACACGGTAGGAATGAAACTATTTTACTAGGCGCAGAAACGGATACGTTCGCATGCGACGGTTCGCAGCCGATAGTCGACCTACCAGATGCGATCGGCTGTCGCCACATCCACTTCCGATCCACTTTCCGATTCGATGCGATGCGAGCCCTTTGGTGGAAATCATTCTTAACTGTCTTTATTTTTAAACCGACTTCTATTGCAAACTGCTCATACTCAACCAACCTCGCCATTTTGTTTAAAGATCCTCTAAGGCCGAGAGCTATATGCGTTACTTAGCACTTCATTTGGTTAAACCTTCTGTCACTGTCGCACAACTGTCAAACTACAACTGCAAGATAGAGACGGACATGCCTTAGTCAAAGTACGTGCTAACTGAAATTTATAGATGTCGGATTGTCGGCCTTATAGTCTCAACTAAGTACGCCTTACTCGAGATATTCGCATGTTCTTATCTACTAGAGTACTTGCCCGAGACATAGTAATGTATTTACTACAATAAAAGGTATATAAAGCTTAGATATGAGAGTGACAACAACAAAGAGTTTTCAAGCGACGATGTGGGTTTTGAACTGTGAAAGTGAAACTCGTTGCTAAGAGCCGGGAACAGAAGTATGATTCTGAGTATGATTCAAATTATGCAATATGCTATGTAAATTTTCTTTGATCTCTGGCCCTGACATCAAGTAATGGACAGTTTTTTATTACCTTGGGCTTTTGAATATGAGGCTTTTGGCTAATATTGTAAATGTGTGTTTTATGTAATGTGCGTTTAGTTTGTGCAGAATAAACAATTTTTCTTTCTCTCTTTTCTTTCTTTTCTTTCTCTTCTTTCTTTTCTTTCTTTTCTTTCTTTTCTTTCTTTCTTCCATTATTAGTCAAATTGATCATGCTTATATTACTTACAAAAAAGTTATCAATTTTCGTTCTACTCTATTTAATGTTAAGTCTTTTAGTTAATTAGAAGTTTCTAAGTTATCTTTTGCCTTCAGTTGATATACTTCCTACTCGGTTTTTCTATTTTTCCGAATACAGAACGGGAAAATAGAAACAAATAAAATAATACGATATTTGAATTACACGAACATGTATGATGTCAGAATGTTGAACTGAACAAACAAATATTTCAATGTTTGTACATAATAAGCTTGTCTAACTTTCAAACAACCATTCTCTAACGATGCGAAGACCTTCGCATATGAGCTTTACAAAATAAACTTGTACCAATAAAATAACACGTACTAATAATTTACGTACAGAAGGTTGACTCCCTAAATATTCTTTGGAACAGAATCACAATTATTTATTTCTTTCTTTCAATCAACTTAGGATCATACAATTAAACTAAAATTTAAAAATAACAAATTAAATTAAGGACATCGTTTGCGCATGATTGTGTGGAAACAATCCACACGCACCTCAGCAAACATCCCCGACGCGCTACAGAAACGAGGCAGCCCCAAGAGCACCCTGAACACGTTGTTGTAAATATATAATATAATAGTCACTATTACACAACCTTTGTTTTGCGCAACGGACTACATTAGAATCTTACGTGCAAATTGCATGCACCCAAATGTGGAAAACTTTCTTGAAGCCCAAAAGGCTACTAGTTTTAACGACTACGGTAGTCAATGCTGCAATTGCTCAAAATACTCGGCTGAATTCTTTCAAATCAGCGCTGGTGAAAACTGTCCAAAATTGCATGTTTATGAAACGATCAGTCTATATCACGTTCTGGTGATGAGGCTGTGATAGAGAGAAGACAGCTCTACAGCACTACTCCCTCATGCACCTTTACGCTTAATGACGCTTATATGATATGTATCTTCTGAATTATATATTGTACTGGCGCCTAGCGCAAACGCTGCCCGCCTACGCTTATATCGTGGAGTACCTAAAGCTTGATTCATACAATGTTGCGCAGTCTACTGGTTGCGTGTGTAAAGATGTTGCAAACAATGTACTAAGCATTTGTACAAGATTGAAGGAAATATAAAAAGAACTACAATGTCTTTCTATGTTGACAATCTTAAATGAGAACTTGTATTCTAAAACCTCCAACTAACCTCACTTTTCCAAGGAGCAAAGGAAAATCCTTTGCTACTTTTTGATTGTTGGTAAGTCTTAAATAATGAGCCTGTCATGAGAACTTTTAAGTTTCTAAAAGTCTTTTTTTTTACTTTTTGTATTTTAATGATGTAGCTAATTCCTTACAAGTAAACTGAGACAACAAGATGACATTAATTATTCAATTTTACAATAAAAGTTAATATTACTTCAAAAGTCCCGACGAAAATCAAATCATTTATTAGCATGAATATGGGTATACATGAGGTGATACATACGACAGAAGTTCTGTAAGCCATATCCTACCTTAACAGGTGTGCAAGTATCAATTATAATAAAAAATCATTAAGTATTAAGACCTATTATAGATTGGGGCGGGAATTACTTTATTAGGCACAACAACGATTGAAAATAAAAAGATTTAGTTTTCATTTGGAGCAGTATATGCGTACCTACCTATATCAGCATAATGCCTAAAAAGAACAGCATTTATCATCACACCATTGCTCTGATTGTTTGCTTTGCTTACTTGGTATTGACGATATTATCAAACAATTAACTCCAAGTTTCTTTACGATGTTTACCGTGACTCATTGGTGTGATCATATCTTAGATTAACTTAGAAAGTGGTTGGAAACGCCGGATCTATAAACTTCTGGGCCAGCACGACTAATTCCTGCATTCGAATAATTTCCATTAATTGAGTTCTAAGCTTTATCTAAAGCAATGTGGCGCCAACATTCACTGGCCCACGCTCGCCCTTGACGCACCCGCCTTATCGTGATCATAGACCATGGTCACTTGTGATCACTTTCAATATCGCTGGTAAAAAAGATGACCTTGGTGACGTGGAGATAAGGAATATATAGGACCCCATAATTCATACGAGAATGTCGAAAGCGGGCAGATGTGATAGTTTTTGTCTGACTGCGCCACAGCAAAGAAAGGGTTATGTTTTTCATGCGTTTCTATTTACCTTTATATGTATTCTTTAAACCCTCGAAGCTTCCTAACTGCTGGATTATTTTTAATACAAGAGGTGTTTATTGACTCGTCTGGGTCGCCCATTAAAGGCTAGACTTTGTTTTCATAAAATCAAAATGGCGGGTTATTCCGTTTATCCACCCCAAAAAATCCATCCCATAAAGGTACGTGCTCATACGCATACTCGGAAACGTATGGCCGAGAATTCACCCTAGGCCTAGTAGCATAAGCGGAATTTATAGGCTTAGGGCGGATTCTCGGACATACATTTCCGAGTATCCACCTTATGGTGGCTTTTTGGGGTGGATAAACGGAATAACCCAAAATGGCCGATAAGACATCAAATAAAATATATAAATATAAAATTGAGATTTTACTCAAATAACTGCATCGAACTGCTTGAAAAGCGAGAATAAATATTTTAATGCAACTTATTAAATTAAAAAACACCCCAGCCGAATCAGTGTTTCATGAATATCTCTAAAACCACATACATTCGGGTACATTCAAGGTCAACGCACACAATATTTATTAGATCGACACCAGATTGGTATCATCTCAACTTGAGCTGTGCAGCATTGTTTCCATGAAACTCTACTTCAGCGCACGTGATCCCGAGGCGAGGCGATGTAGTTAAAACTCAGCTTTTTAACTACATCGCCTCGCCTCGGGATCAGCTGCTATTTTAATAAAATGCTTCTATTACTAAGTAATTGTATTTATTATTTATCCTAGTCATAATACCTATGCAGGCAGGTTCTTGGTATTTAATATTTTTACGGGCATAAACGTAGGTATGCCAAAACAACTGCCTACACAGTACATGTAAATTCCAAGCCTATGAATTTCGTTAAGAACCTAGTACTAGGCGCTTCTACCAGACAGGCAACATTGCAGCAACAATGGCATTCCATTCCCTTTCGGTACGGAACCCTAAAACACGTCTACCACAAATGAAACTTTGTTGCCTAACTTGACAACACTTTCTTTTTCTACCAATCACATCTATAATTCATTTTATTTTTGTCGAAGACATACTTTCTATACGCCACGATATGGTCTTTGGTCATTTTATAAAATGTGACTTAGGTGACATTTCCTACTATTAATGATCTTCGTATACATCTAGTAGTATGTATGACACTTCTTATATCTACATAGGTACTAGATACTTCCTAAATCTATCATATGTAGATACTAGGTGTATAGGAAGATCATTTATTACTAAGGAAAGAAGAAAAAAAAGATTATAAAAAAAACTCGGCGTGGCAACACGTCGTGTTCGGGTTCACGACAATTCAATCGTCATACTGAGGATGCCCCGTTGAGAAGTGAAACACGTGTCGATTTCTTACAGGGTTTTTTTTACTCTTTAGGAATAGTTAAGCGGAATAGTTTAATAAATACATCTACGTCTATTGTATTTTATAATGGATTTCCGCCAAGTCACGTCTGAATCAATTAACTATTAATTACGCCATTTAGTATGTATGTTGGGCCACAAAAGAGATGAATTAAAGGCATTTGCAGGCACGCAGTTAATGCAGCTGAGATGAAAATGGTAATGGGAATGTATGCTATTACGCGACAGAATTCGATATGACTATGTAAGTCTGATGCGGAAAATTAAGGAACATGTCGTGAAGAATGTTTTGGGTTATTTGGATGGTGGCAAAAGAAAGGATGACCCATGAGCTGATGGCTAATAGAGATTTATGGAGAAGTGACAAAGACACTTGAAGGGCAGTATATAGATCTAACCGAGGATGTATGTTACAACTTTTTTTTTTAAATATAATTAATTAAATTGTTTATAAAAGTCTATGGGGGGTTAATTCATTGATACCCTTTATTAACATGTGTATCTTTAAATCCTAATTTATAAAAAAATCCATTTTTTGTGATATTTATTGGAGTTAATTGAACCTTTTTCGCTTTTCGTAAGAACGAGTACTCGTGAAATAATCCAGTTCCTAGTCGCCAAACAGCCACACTCTATTATTCGCCATTTTACCAGTCACCAAACGCAGTTTGCATAGTAGCTACACCACCTTGCTTTAATTGACCAGTACCAGTATCATGGCGTAGCGTGTCGTTAATATGGTCTTACTAGCCAAACATGTGTCGTAATAGGTACTGCTAAGATAAGCGAGCGAGCGCCATCTAGAGAATAAATCAAGAAAGCGCACGCAAGCTAGTGACGTGCTGACTGCAATCTGACGATCACATCCCTATCGAAGTTTGTGTGTAATCGCGTGTGGAACAATAATTTATTTATGAGAAATGTCGGGAAGTAATGACTGGAGTTGTTTATGGCTGTAAATAAGTAAATAAGTAATGATTAGATTGCGGTCCTGAGGTATAATAAAAAGGTTTTTTGGTTCCACAGATGACGAAACATCGATTAAAATCACTGTCGACTTTGTGGGTGCTGCATTTAAACAAAAGGTTTGTCCTTTGCTTTTCCGATTCAACAAAGTTCATTTGGCCATCTGATTCATCATGATCTTGATAGTAAATCATTTCCGATTATACGCCGTCACAAGTCTTCGATTTGTGTTTGTGTAGAAACGAGTTTTGTCGACGGAAGAATAGACAAATTGACAGATAAACAATCACAATCTGTCATTTTGTCTATTCTTCCGTCGACAAAACCTGTTTCTACGCGTGCTGCGGTGCCTTATCAGATTCTCTATTTCAGCTCACATAATATTCATAATACGTGCATAACTTCGGAACCAAGGTATAATACCAATTTTGTGATTTATTATCTTTTTTCCTGCCCATAAACGTGTGAAATAACGAATAGATGTCCCTTAATATTTTAACGCATCACTATAAAATAACTTGGAATAAAAAATTAGTAAAGATATCAATTAATTTTACGACCAGCCTCAAACATGCGAACACTTCGTTCGTAGCCGACCGCGTATTACTTTATTTATTTTAATGACCATCTCGTATTTATAAAAATGTCGATATATCTTCGTTTAAGGTGTAAATGTCGGTTAGAGGAAATGAAACTCACGTAAAACACGCACGCTAACTACGTTCTCTTATAAATAAAATGCAAACCCTTCAACCATTTTACAATACATGGAAATAAATTAATGATAATTATGAATAACCGACGGAGTTCCTTGACAGTTCTTCTCCATAGAAATCTACACTGATGCACGGGCAACTAACTTTCTGAGTAACAGTTCGACTCTTCTGACAGTTCAAAACTACCTTATTATAATAAACTTGCTTTTATACGATTTAGTTCGCATGTTGGCCGGAAAAAACCTGCCAAGTGTCATTATGATCGACTAGACAGTGTTGGAGTTTGGAGTTCATCAATCACATTATATACCAACATTCATTGTTTTATACCAAAATACCCGCGAAACGCGGATTTATTTGCATAACTTTTTAATTTGTCGAGATTTTTAAACCATAATCTTAATAGAAACTCTTTAGGCCATGAGTTATCCAAAAAAAAAATTGGCCTAGGTCTTAAGGGGGAGGAAATTGATTCACTGTTACAATGTACAATGTAATGTGTGTATTATAGATTATATTAAAATTGGCAATATGACAAGGAGATCTAAAACAAAAGAAAATGGTGTTTCTGACATTATTTCAAATCCTTTCCTTTCAAACATTTTAGAACGAGACCCATAATATAAGTGACAGCAAATATATCCATATAATTGTACTCCTGTTAATACTGAAGTAATTTATTTAAATCATCGTAAATACCAGTGCAGTACTAAAAGCTCAATAGCTGAATAGATCACCTACCCACGTTTTGTTATGCGAGTGGGACTGCACTCCACCTAAAGCTATGCGGGAATTAGCGATAAAATAAAGCATGTAGGTATAGATTTACGATCTTGTGGCATTTGAATATTTTGTTTTCTTGTTACGCATGACAAAGGATAATAATAGTGTGGTCTATTGTACATTATAATAATACGTATAACCTAAATACATTTTGAGTGCACATTCTGCGTCAGACCCATTATCATTCTGCCTAGCCTTTTCCCAATCATGTTGGGGTCGGCTTCCAGTCTAACCGGATGCAGCTGAATACCAGTATTTTACATGGAGCGACTGCCTATCTGACCTCCACAACCCAGTAACTGGGTAATACGATACCCCTTGGTAAGACTGGTTGTCAGACTTTCGGGCTTCTGACGACTCGTAACGACTTTCAAAGATCCACGAATGACAGCCGGGACCAACGGCTTAACGTGCTTTCCGAAGCATGGAGGAGTCTCGGTATCTAAAGATGGTCACCCATCCACGGACCAACCCCGGCAAGCGCAGCTTAACCTGATGGATCGACCCGTGCGGCTGTTATTACTTAGACACGAGCTTCTCTGCGTCAGACCCATTATCTGAACACTTATTAACTCACCCTTAGCAACTTCGTTTAGGTCTGATGTCCCATTTTTTAATGTACACACACATCACGCCTGAATTCCCCGAAGGGTTAGGCAGAGGTGTAGGTACCAATAGTACACCCACATTTCGCCAGTTATGTTTAAGTCCCATGTAATAGGGGGCGAGCCTATTGCCATCAACCTGGAACAAATCCAGACTCCGGGCTGCTACTGAGCAATTCCAGATGGAAAAACCTAATAACACCTTGCCCGATCCGGGAATCGAACCCAGGACCTCAAGCTAAGCAGTAGCGCTTGCTACCACTTGACCAACGTGGCAGTCAGGTAGTTTTTTTTATGTATTTCAGTCAATTTAGATTTACCTATGAGGTTAAAATAGGGCCGCATGACAACCGAAGTAAATCATCTTGTTTCATTTTGTTATTACCTGTAAGCAAAGAAAAATAAGTTAGTCGAATAAAATAACATGCAAAACACTGGATACTTCAGAATTAGGTAAACGAAAGGTCAGTATAGGCACACAGTAATTGGTCTGCTTCTTCTGCACATGAAAATACATAAAAAATTATAAAATTGAATTGTCTCTTTGTAATGTCAAAATTACAGCTTTTTACTAAATGCTTATAAGTGTTTAAGGTACTTATTTTTTTATTGATTGTCTGTTTGTCTGTCTGTTTGTTCCGGCTACTCTCCGAAACAGCTGGACCGATTTTGACGGAAATTTCACTGGCAAATTGCTGACGTTATAATGAGTAAGTTAGGCTACCTTTACTTTAGAAAAAGAATTAGGGTCCACGCGGACGAAGGCAAGCTAGTTCAAGATACAACTTCAAATACACTTTATTTAAATGTAATTTTAGTGAGATTGAACCATCGGATTGAACGGATATAATGGAATCTTTAAGCTACGCTTTCCAAGACTTGGGCTGCCACATAGCATCTGCAATTTACCGGCGAATGACGTAACTGAAACGTTATTTATGAAAGTAAGTTGGTGTGTTTTCGTACACAGCGTTTTTGACATCGTAAAGTCAAATCCCAGTGACCAAAGATTTAAATCGCTAGATTGGCCTAACCATACTTAGTCACGTGAAAAAGTGTGCATACTGAGAAGAATGAGCTCAAGCATTATTAAATAGCGTTTCCATGCCAATCAAGTCCAAGACACTGCGTCATTGTGTGTCAGAAGTGTTAATACGAAACAGAAACGCGACTATCTTTTGACGCGGTAGGGTGAATCTAAAGATTAAAATCTTTGCGGCTGCCATATTTTTCATGACAGCCATCATTGCGACCGTAATCAGGCAGCCACTGTTCTTCTAGGAAACCTTAGATTAAAGACGACGAAAACTACTTCGTTTATATAACAAGAAATTCAAGACGATATTCTTTTCTAAGGCATTTTCTGAAAAGAGTATTAGCAAAAGAAGATTATCTTTTCTTTTAATGTCTGGGATATTCTCAAGAGGTTAAGTCGGGACTATGCCTATATAACTAAAACCGAGATGAGATGTTTGTAATGATAACAACATTCGGCACAAAAATCTTCTCTCATTTTTATCTTATTAAATTCTAAGCCACTCGGCTCTTTGGGACGAATTTGCCTATATTAATAAGTTTTAATTAACTAAGAGCGTTTCTCACAATGTCCTGATAGGCACTTTCAACCAGATCAATTGAAAAGTGAAACTAATTTCATAAGACATTGGTGCCGATTCCCTTGTTCACAATCTAAACTAAATTTAAGTTCAGTGCATCTTTTTCCTTCTATTTCATTAAGAAAAGGACAGAAGATACATTTTAGTTTAGTCCTGTCAAATCTGTCACTACTCCATACAAGTTTAGACTTGATTAAAAACTTGCCTACTAAAATTACGTCAGGCGCTGATTAATTTGACAGGACTAAAGTAAAATATATCTTCTGTCGTTATCTTAATGAAATAGAAAGAAAAAGATGCACTGAACTTAAATTTAGTTTAGTTTGTAAACAAGGGAATCGGCACCATTATCTGGCAAGTTTACTGGAGCTTTTACGGAGTGGTATGCATACTTTTAGAAGCCTAACCAACATTATAAAAATGCGAAAGTGAGTTTCTTCATTTGTTACGATTTCCCGCTAAAACGGCAGAAAGAATTTGGTTGACATTTGGCACACGGGTTGATCTTGACCTGGAGAAGGACATAGGTAACTTTTCATCCTAGATCGAAGTCGCGGGCACCAGATCGTAATAAATAAGAACGAGGCAATAATCACCGCGTTGACGTATTGGGGAATAGTTTGCATTATCAGCCTGTAATGTTCCAACTGACAAATGGCGTCGCTTTTCAAATATGTATTTGAATTTCCCGCAGCTTTTTGTAATTAAAAAAAAAATGATTACTTGCTCAAAAAGAAACTATAATCATAAATATTGATGAAGGCATAATTCTGAAGTTATAAAGTTTATAAAAAAACATTTGACTCTTATTTGAATCACATGCATGTATATTCCCTATTACCCCACTGAAGTCAAAGGTAAAGACCGTTAATAGAAGAAGGTTTATAAAAGTGTCGTTAAAAAAGATAATTAATAGATATAAATTATGTCCATAACCTCAAGTTTAGAAGTATTTAAGTCTGAAACAAGAAGTTGAGTCATGATGAAGATTATTCATAATCACTAATTAGCTATAATTACCGTAATAAAACGAGTTTAATTTAATTAGTTCGGGAAGTCATTTATTTGTTTTGATCATATGTTAATTCTGATTCCTACGACCTATTTTGTAATTAAGATGTGATTTATTTTAAACAGCCATAGCCACATATTAATAAGTAAGCTTAAGATAATCTGAAAATGAAAGAAGATGATATATGTATATTACATAAGAATAATTATATGTAAACTTAAGGTGGATGCTCCTAGGTAACCCGCGAGATTTTAAAATTTTCTTACGTTTTTTACAATTTGCGGGTCAGTGTCAGTAAATTAGAATAATTCTTAAATGTCATGATTTCATGAAATAGTCATTCAATAGGATTATGAACTTAGAGAGTAGTATTGATGATTTTTGTCTATAATTCTATAAATGAATATCTGATACGGCCGCGAATCAGGTTTAGATCAACATACAAACTGATACTGACCAGCAAATGACAAAAAACGTAAGAAAATTTGAATTTCACGGGCCACCTTGGATCATCCACTATTAATAAACGCTTGATTAATTTAATTTGATTTGAAATAAGATCGCCGTTGTACCCTGAATATTAACAAGGTTATTATTGTTTTTTTTTTAATTTGCTGTACTCGGAGGAGCTCGTGGCTAAGTAATAACAGCCGCACGGGTCGATCTATCAGGTTAAGCTGCACTTGCCAGGGTTGGTCCGTGGATGGGTGACCATCTTTACATACCGAGACTCCGTGCTTCGGAAAGCACGTTAAGCCGTTGGTCCCGGCTGTCATTTGTGGATCTTTGACAGTCGTTACGAGTAGTCAGAAGCCCGAAAGTCTGACAACCAGTCTTACCGAGAGGTATCGTATTACCCAGTTACTGGGTTGTGGAGGTCAGATAGGCAGTCGCTCCATGTAAAATACTGGTATTCAGCTGCATCCGGTTAGACTGGAAGCCGACCCCAACATGCTTGGGTAAAGGCTAGGCTGAATGAAATGATATAGTATATTCTAACCATCTATTCTACCGTGAAGATTTCTAAGAAGTTGTATTGTTAGAGTTGCGTCGCGCCGTCGCGTCGCGCCAGTCTGCACGAGGCTTGAAGATAAAAATACAAACATAAGTACAACAATCCCTTTCTCCGAGTGAACCATTCGAAAGCAGACATTACAATAACAAAACAATAATTACATAATTCCTAATTAACATAAAACAAACCATAAACCGCAAATGTCATGCATGCAATATTACGACACAGCATTGTGCTGAGCACCAAACAATTATTTAGTGTAATAAAGTTCTAAAATTATTCTAGCTTCGAAAGATGTATAGTTCAAGCTAGAAGGCTGGAGCGACGGGACGGCGCCTAGCATCGGCGATATTGCAGGGCCATTGAAATAGCGATCGACCACGATAGGAAATGTGGTTGACTTTTGAGTGACAAATGTAAAAGATTACAAAATTCTGTAGGTTCTGTCAGGTTACGTTAAAGCTCTTGTTTTGAAATACTAACATCACTTTCTGAAAGGCTTTCAAAAACCGGTTGTGATTCTTATTGAAATTTTTGGTTGTGGGGAACAGAGCCACAGTATCTACTGCTGAAAAAAAAACTACATTGCTATGTACAATACCTGCGGACGATGGCCCCGTTTAAAAAAATAATAATTTATGGGATACAATATTATGACGTTTCTGTTTTCAGTTTCGCTAGCTAATTTCATTTGACCCTATATAAAACAAATCAAAATCCGATTCAGTAATTACACTTAGGCATATAGGGATATAATATGAGGTTTCTACAATAATTGTATAAAAGGGATTGGACGGTGATCCTGAGTTAATTGCATTGATGAGGTGCAATTGCATGCCAATCTAAGATGCAAATACTACATCGCCAGATTACAGCAATACTAATAGTTATTTTACATCACATCCTAGTTTTTATATGTCTACTAAGACCATGATATGGCAAGAAAGGGGGGTGACTACCGAGAAGACAACTAGTAGAGAAGTAGGTATATAAAAACTTTTTACAGAAAAAAACACCACAAAGTGGAAAATAAGTTTAATTTCGGAAGTCCGTGTCGTTGGTTTTCAATTTTGGTTTTTTGCCAAATAAATTTTCGTTGTGGTACTTGAAAATGTAAATAACAGTGACAGGAACTTATAAGAACATCATCCACAAAACCTACCTAAGCAAAGTTACTAAAATTTATTTGGGACCACTGCGCAACCTTCTTCTACCAAATGATAAAATAATTTTTGATGAAAATATCGACGGACATAAATTTAAAAAAAAACATACATACGCTACGTACATAAAACCTCCTCCTTTTTGGAAGTCGGTTAAAAAGATGACATGTTGCGCTAACCTCAAATAAATGCGGCAGGGCAAGAGAATGATGATGTCTACTAAAACCATCACAAAACAAATATGTTCATGTTGCCATTTTTTTCTAATCAAAATAAACTTTTACGTATGCCCCTTGTCCGTCATAAAGAGTCAATTAATGGGAATAGTAAAGTTAATAGTACTCGTAAAGATAGGCCTAATGGCAAGTAATTAGTCAGTGCCAGCGTAGGATATCTTTAAATACATAAATACACAGTACTTACGGCACAAACGGACTAAATGGCTTAGAATTTATCAATTTAGTTTAAGTATCAGTTGTTGAATTTCCTAATATGCTTCCCTGAGGCACACCGTAGGTCCATAAAATTTTAATTTATGAAACGGTTTCAAGTCCGTTGCTTGGATGATTTTGCTGGAGGTGGGAAACTATTAAAAGGTGCACATTACCTTTCACACACAAGATAACAATTTATTAACCCGTGTTTAGATGCGCTTAACTAGTTTAGGTGCATATGTATCTGAAAAAAAACAACAGTTTTCAAATTCGTAAACAATACTGGTACTGACTAATATTGCGGTGGCGCATAGCATATAATATCAACGAGTGGGAGTCGAACTCGCGACCTCTCAATCGCTCGAAGCCAGTAGTAAACACACAATTGTTTTATTTAACTAATACAATTTGCTGTTCCGTAATTATTTCCTGAGCATTCCCAAATTATTGTTCGAACTGAGCCCAGTAACTTACATCATAGCAAAGTTACAGACCGGCCGTCGACAGAATGAGTTCCTGACACCAGAGGCCGTATTATGACGTATTAATGTCACCATTTTTCCAGTGTGATAGAGAGACGGAGCTATACAAGGCCGATAGCACCATCCTTTTTTCGCACTGGAATAATGATGGCATTAATACTTCATAATAAGGCCCCTGGGCCCTGTATAATAAAGCTGACAATCCGCCAAGTAGGACATATGTCAAAAAGTGATAATTCGAAAATGTTATAAAACTTATAGGCGACAAAATGGTCATGGTGGCAAATTCACAAAACTTTTTGAGCGACACGTAACAGGTGACAATTTTTCGTGAAAAACTTGTCAAATCAGTTTTATTAAACAGAAAATTGTCATGACATATTGAATTTTTTTTTAAATTGTAGAATTGTCCGACAATTCTGACAGGAGCGTTACCCTCTCTCAGAAATAATCTGACTGTTTTTTGGCATATGTCGAGTTTAATTAAACGCGTTTTTACGCGACAAAAATATCCAGATTTCACTTGTCGATCTAAGCGCGACAATTCCACAATTTTGTCATTTTTTGACATATATGTCGAATTGTTTGCTTTAATAAACAGGGCCCTGGGAGTAGGTATGTCAATTTCTATTAGAAATAAGGTTCAAATTCGCAAAACACGTATTCGTTCATATGAAACTGACAGGTGTCAAGAACGCATTCTTTCGACGGTCCGACTGTAACATCCAACATTCTCTCCCACTTCTACCCATAAATAGTATTTTACATCGACCATCTGTCTTTCCACAAATTCTAGACAACTTTATGGCCCCATTTGTCAGTCGCTCAGTTCAATACATCAGCGAGAGTATTGGCTGCATTCTTACAAAATCACCATGTTTTATACTATTGGTAAGGTAAGTTTGACAAGGTTTGGTAGGTAGACGGCAGTCTTTATTTTTAGGAATTTCGAGTTCAAATGATTCACAGCATTCAGACAAACAGTTTAATTAATATAACCGGTTTTTATTTTCCAGCAATGATGATTGTTAAAAATGAGCTAATCATTATGAACACAAACCTTCTGATATGAAACCCATAAACTTGGTTTTGGAGTAACATCTCCAGATGATAGCAATATCGACTCAATCATACGATCATGAACAAATGAATTGCAAAACACTATTACAGACATATTAAGTAGCACGCATTTTCCATTTACCATATAAGCAATATTGACGACATCACACTTTGAATAGCAACTGCACCTCACTACATAACTTAAACCTGAATCACTAACAGAAATTCTATCGTCAGAACAATCTGTCACATTAGTGGCTACGGTGACAATTAACAAAACAATTTTGCTGCTCATGGTGGAACTGATATTAATTTATTAGTGTTCAGTTATGTTGCTATACTATTTTGGCCATTGTTCAAACTATCGTTTACTATTTATCAGCACCATAATTTCGTAATACACAATTTATCACAATCTGGATCGGTTTGAAACAGATTGCTAATCCATTGCTTCATAAGTTCGAAAAAAAAAATCTGCTCAACAACATAAATAACGCAATGAATGTTGTTGAACTGTCAAAATGAAACAGATTAGTCGGAATAGTTTACGAAACGTTTTACGCAATTAGATAGCAGGACAGATATCATGATTCGACCTATTTCTGTATGGGCCTTATATCGGTATGCTGCGAAATTAATTTGGCTAAGAAATTCACTACGTCACCCGACTGTAAGCCGACCATTGCATTGTAGCTATAGCAATTGTGAATCCGGTTCATCTAACGATACATCTACCAATCTTCCAGCAATAAATCGGCCATTGTAGCCTACTCGCTTATTCATCAGGATATTTTAGTTCTGAGAACGAAGAACATCATCAACTCTATGTCATTTGTAGAATCGATTGATAGTAAAAATAATCAGGCTTTGTTTTTAAAATTTTCAAATAAATATTTCCATTCTTCTTCTTTGGCAATAGTTAAGTAACCCATTATGACTATGCTAATTCTACCACTCAATTTACCAGCTATCTAATTGCGTAACAGATTTTTTCGTTTAACTATTATGACTAATCTGTTTCATTTTGACAGATCAACAACATTCATTGCGTTACTTACGTTGTTGAGTAGATTTATTTTTCGAACTTATGAAGCAATGGATTAGCAATCTGTTTCATCAAAACGATTCAGATTGTGATTGATCGTATATTATGCAATAAGGTTGCAGATTAAGGTCCAGAAACGGAAAGCCTCGATGTAGAAAAGCGACCTATCATATCTAATTCCAATGTAAAACATTGTAAGCTTGGACCTAGGCGACATGACATTCTCGCCCTAATTACATTCTTGCTTACTGGCGGTCGGTCTGCGGTCGATTTGATATGTACTTAAACCTGAGAGTTGCAGGGCATTTGCTGTATTATTTATGGCGAAGGCATTCAAGGTATGTCGCTAATGGATATAAATCTGATACCGTTTAGCGTTTGTATCGCTTTGACATCTAAGTTATTGGCAAATTGTTGGTGTTACAGAAAATCGGACAAATTGAACGGATTTTCTTTGACTATGGTTAAATTTTATCAAACTCAAACTGAAACTCAAAACATTTATTTCATTTAAACCATTTACAGGCACTTTTGAATTGTCAAGAAATCGGTGAGTTAGAAAATATGAAGCTAGTTGCCCATTCCAAAGTGTAGTAGGTACCTATGGAGAAGAACGGGCAAGAAACTCCACGGGCACTCTTTTAAATCATTTTTCAGAACGGTGCCCGTTCACGAACATGACGCATTATCATTTGCATGGCCTATTTTTCGTTTATTGTGAGTTAAACAATTGATATGAATAATTTGAGCCTTCCTAGTAAGTCGGTACAACACAGCGTCTATCGTTTGACCTACAACACAAACCAAACACCAATGCAGGTTTTCCCAGTACAAAAGCTTGTCGGCACAAGGTGTTAAATGAAAAACCATATAAGAAAATTGTCTAGTAAACACTAACTTGAGACTTAAGAAAACTTTAACTTGTTCAAGCCCTTGTCTTCCTTTAAAAGAAAATTAGCGCATTTTTTTTAAAACCAGAACGGGGAAGCTCTTGGCCTAAATCTCACCTTATGGTAAGTGAATCCTCAACCACAGAGGAACTGGCTATCTTACTGTCTAACTGCCGGAACACAACAATGCTGGTAACATTGTTGTTATGGCGACAGATTTAGATAAAATGGTGGTAGCTAGCCAGGCGGACTTGAAACAAGCCCTATCACCAACCAAGAAAATTTTGCCCCCACTGGGAATCTAACCCGGGACCTCTGGGTCTGCGACAGGTGGTCTAACCACTAGACCACAGAGGCGATTAAATATCACAGTGTGGCTGGATATCACATCTCTTCGAATTTTTGGTTCTAGGACATGCCGGTTACCTCACGATGCTCAACAACGTACCTTGGACTTCTGGGTCTGAGCTACCAAAGCCGTCAAAACGAAAACTCGCCAATTTACAGAAAATGCAACAGTTAATTCTCGTTCACCTATTAAAATGAGTTACTGCACAAACTATAAAATTGTAATGAGGCTTTCACAAAGGGACATTGAGTGCAATATAAATTACTGGATGGTTCACACTAAAATTGCCTATGTTAATTAGGTTCCACTCTATCGCATCTTTTCTCACGGCAAGGGAATGCACGCTCCGAGAAATTATAGCAATGTTTCCATGTACAGCAATTGGAGTTTCTTTTGTGTGTGCATTTAATACTTGAAGGTGAAAATGAAGTATTTTATTCTAAAGACTTAGGAAGCTGTTTAATTCTTAGATCACCTTTTAAATAAACAAAGGGTCGTTATACCATTATTTATTATAGAAAAAAATTAAGGTACTTAATTTATTTTACTTATTATCGTATTCTACCAACGAATGATTTTCAAGAAATATATTTTTAGATATACATCATGTTCTGCACCCAATTGCTTAGTACGATCAATCATAATCTGAATAATTTTGAAGGATATTATTACTAATCCATTGCTTCATATTTTTTCGATAATAATATGCATTTAGTGTAGAACCTTAACAGAGTAGTTTAAGCTTTTAAGTTTAAAGATCATTTTAATATTTTCTTTCTAATACAGCAATCAAATGTATTCTAAGAATTTATCATCCCACGAAATTCACTTCGATGATAATATTACCAAACGATCAACACTCTACGAGAAACGAAAAAGGCTCGCAAAGTCTTTTTTCTCTTTTTATTTTCAAGCCTTGAACTCTTAATATCTCGGAGGAGCTCGTGGCTAAGTAATAACTGCTGCACGGTTCGATCCATCAGGTTAAGCTACTTTTGCCAGGGTTGGTCCATGGATGTGTGACCATGTTTACATGTCAAGACTCCTCCGTGCCTCGGAAAGCACGTTAAGCCGGTCTCTTGGCTGTCATTCGTGGATCTATGACAGTCGTTACGGGTCGTCTGAAGTCCGAAAGTCTGACAACCGGTCTTACCAAGGGGTATCGTATTACCCACCTACTGGGTTGTGCATATCAGATGGGCAGTCGCTTCATGTAAATAGCTGCATCCAGTTGGACTGGAAGCCGACCCCAACAACGTTGGAAAAAAGCTAGGCAGAAAAAAAAAACTCATAATATCTCAAGGCCATCTCGCAAAAAATGCATTAAAAAACAAGCACAAACTTCTCCATGTATTCCTTTGCGTGCATCATGCTACGGGCAATGCATCTATAAGATATTTTATATGAAAAGGTGCGCCGATCAGGAATGTCAACCCATCAATCGGGTACTGTGCTATTTTTTCATTTTGACAGCACTTGAATTTATAAAGAAATACGTTGGTGATCAAGGCCGTTCTTTGGTACAGCTTATAGCCTTTTGTTTTTTGTAAACTGAATAAGTACATCTTTATTAAGGGCATCTCGTTATCTCTAAATGGGTTTAGCTGTGAATTAATTATGGCTTTAATACTGTTGACCATTAAATGGAAGGTTTTAAGAATTTAATGTTATGTTTATTACATGGTTTGGACATGAGATCTTCTAGCGATTTTAAAACTCCCTCTACTTTCTTGTTCCTTCATTAGGTCTCAGATGGAGTAACAGAATATTAACATAATACATGTATTTACCATCTACTCGAAAAGAAAAGGTTGGAGTACGCTGTTCTTGGGGCTAAGAAGTTCGAGTACGCTGTTCTTGGGGCTAAGAAGTTGGAGTACGCTGTTCTTGGGGCTCAGAAGTTGGAGTACGCTGTTCTTGGGGCTAATCAATTTAAATCTTCAATTATCGAGAAATCCAACAACAACGTTTGCAAAAAAACTTACCACACGTTTTAAAATTGATTCAAAATTAATTTATTTCATATAAATTAACGGCCAATTGTATTGCTTTGAAACTCAACTTCAACTCTTCATAATATATGGCTTTGTGGAAGAGACACCACAAGTTTCCTAATATCATTATACCTATAATTTGTTTGTAAAAAAAAGAAATGATCATTTACGTGCTCCGTAGATGATAAAGCCTTTTGTAGACTTGCGCGACGCGACACCGATAATTATTCTACCGTGTAGTTTTCCTAGAAATTGTATTGTTAGCGCCGCGTCGCGCCGGTCTGCACGAAGCTTAATGAAGGTCCTATTTCACAGAATAAAGAAATAAAAATGATTGTGTACATTATTTGAAGCTCGCAAAATGCCGCTTATTTACGAGGATACCTATTAGGATATAATATTACTAATTACATACCCTAAGTAAATTCAAGTCAAATAGAAATCGGATATAATTATTTTACTTTGTACGTAACATGATAAAGTGGCGGGCTAAATGGAGATACTTATTAAAATAATTCGAAAGTATCCTATTATATTTGATAGGCACGGCGCGCGAAAATTATATGTAGAAATAATTGCCAAAAATCTAAATCTTTCATATGATTATTTGTGTCTATAAATTATAAATGAATGAATTTAATAACTTTTATTAACTGTTACTTGATTAACAGAAATGGTTTTGTATATAGTTTGGTGTTTATATAAATAAAACGCAAACACAATTGAATTTCATAGAGTACAAATATTTTTGAGAAAATTTCACCGTTTTATCGCTTTTTTTTTCAATATTTATAATCTTATCAATGATTTTTTTAATGTCAATAATAGTTTTGGCACTTCTTGCATTCCTATCCCAAATTAGGAATAAAAACAATGTTAAAATAATAATATAGGTAGACCATTCTTTGTATACCTCAAGCGAAATCACCGCTCTTAAAGGCTCCCGCAGACGTGCGTCTCAACAACAATTTCTATGAAAACTTCACGGAAATTCTTCCACCTAGCCTTAAAAAGTGATTCTTCGATCATAAAATACTAGCAAGTGTCAACCGATGCATTTTTACTTCATATTCACTGCATTGCAATTATAATCAATTTGTATGCAAATGTCTCGCGCCAGGGACACTAGGCCAACTGGTTTCTCTGTTGCATATTTTACTGCATGCTTGTTTGCTCTTGATAATTGAATATAGGGTGGAAGTATGAACGTTTATTTACAGTAATATTATAAAGAGAAAAGATTTGTATATTTCTTTGTAATGAATAAACTCTACTCTACAAAAAAAAATGACTTATCACTTTCGGTCTTTAAGAATAAAGAATAACTAACAAGTATACCAACCAAACCAAAAGCTTCAATTTGTTATTAAAACAGCATTTTGCTGGTGAACTTGAAAAAGATTTCCGGTACTTACTCGTATGTATCCCCCTTAAGTCTTCAGGGCTTAACTTTTGAACCAATATTGTATGTAAATAAGTAATATCTTTGTATTGCCTCAAGCAGACACCGATATGCTGAAATAAGTTTGATTCCGTAAGAATTTACTAAGAAAATAAGGGCGGATTCGACCAAACAGGAATACATTTTATCCGCGGAATAAGCCTTCTCTACCGAATAAATTTTGATTTTTTGACAGTTTCTCCATACGAAAACTGTCAGAAGTAAATCTTATTCTGCGGATAAACTTTATTCCTGTTTGGTTGCATCCGCCCTGAGTATCATTTCATCAAAATTAAATATTTATTTAAATCTACAGTATACTAGTAACGATCAATTAGCTGATAATTATATTGACTATAGCATTTGATCACTTTTGAACACTTTATGATCATTTGAAAGGTTTTCTTCCCTTTTACGATAGCGAGAATATAAATAAATCCATTCAATGATTATTTTGTAAATCATTAGTTAGAAAATGAAGATACTCGTATGGTGGATATCTGGTGCTGCTACTAACATAGACACTGTACGACAAATCTAATAAAATCATGGAAGTCAAGATTGATCAGCAAAAGTTGACGCCATTAAGTATTATGAAGATAAACAAAACAAATACGAGACAGTCGGTCAAACCATCTTTCGGGTAAACGTTCTTCGGAACAAGTGAACTGGAAACGTGATGCTGCAGTCGCAGTAACAAGTACTACACAAACTCATACAATAAATAATAAAATAATAATCATTCTTAAACCGTCACCCATCATCTTTAAATTCAGTGCCAATCGTCTAGGATAACATATTCTTATACAGCAATAAGAATCTCATGTATAGAAATTGACGCAATAAAAGTGTACGGCCGGAATAATGTTTTTATTTTAATAGACCACGAAGTAATACTGAGGCGGATTTGCATGCAACAGTGTTTTTATATGGAGCTTGTTATGAAGTAATGTGCTGACCGCATCATATGCAACATGCCTGTAGAGATTATAGACTTATAGCCCATCAGACCGTAAGGTCTTGGACTCCAGAAATGACACTTCAAGTAGTTTTATGTCTCTCTTGGTTCTTGTATTTTATTACGCTACTGTTTTGTTATGTAGAGGTAGTTATAGAACATTTTAGTAATGAGAAGAAGCAGATAGGTAGTGATACACTAGAGCACACTTTTGAAAAACAACATAGTTTCCAAACGCCAAAAATTATATTTTATTATGAAAAAAATAAGATAAATAATTTAAAATCATGTATCAACTCATGTTATTAAAGTATTATCATCTAATCCTATCGTATTTGCCGTATCATAGGCAAATTGTAGAGATTATAGACTTATAGCCCATCATACCGTCAGGTCTTGGACTCCAGAAATGACACTTCAAGTAGTTTATGTCTCTCTTGGTTCTTCTATTTTATTACGCTACTGTTTTATTATTTAGAGGTACTTATAGATCTTTTCAGTATCGACAGTTTTAGTACAGGTAGGTAGCGATACACTCGAGACCCCTTTTGAAAAAATACATAATTTTCAAGGCTCGTACACACGGGCGCGACAAGGGTAGCGCTGTCTGTCGCGCCCGGGATATCGCGCCAGTGTGTACGAGCCGTCAAACGCCAAGAATTATGTTTTAGAAACTGCGAATTAAATGATGGAAACTAAAATTACAACACAAAAAATACATTTAGAAATCAATAGAGAGCATACATTACATTTGAAAACAGGCAAAGAGACAAAAAATATATCAAAAGACCAAGTGTTTAAAGCCCTGAACCGATCCCATTTTTGTTACATTTGCCAAATAAAGTGTGCAAGATGATAAAATAATTCCCAACCCAAGTTATCGTAAATGCATGCTAAAAGCCTTTTAACAGGAAAATAAAAGCATGATGCTGTTTGGTCAAGACATAAAATAGAGTTTATCAAATGCTTATGTTGATCATCGTTGAGCTCCTTAAGTTTTCAGTTGAGCTGCACGATTATTGACAAATGCGTGCACTGACTGGCCAGGTCCACTCAATCTGTGTGGTTCTTTCCTCAAAAGACCGAAATCGAATCTACATGGTCTTCATATGATCTAACCAATAAAATGTCTGGACTTTAAAAGAGACTGTGACCTCTGAGTTTGTTTCGGCCTTTCTTCTCAGAGTAGTCAGATAGGAAACGCCGACCTCATCTAGTACGGTACTTAAAATATTATTGACATGTAAAAGTGTTTTGTACAAAACTATTTGCAGGAAATTTAATCATTTCATTAATCATCATAATCATTTCATCATATGAAACCGAAAGTGGTCGTGTTTTAATGGCTACCTGTCTACCTACCGCATCATGAAAAGTAAAGGAATGTTTCCAAACGCACATTGGTGAGTCACGTTGATACCACTCGGAGATTTTACTTCAAAGTGCATATCAAACCAGTTCCGGTTTTCATACGAACCGAATACCTATGTTATGTCACTTCTCAGGCAGTCACAAGCTCGAAATTCTGGCAAGCAATCTCTCTCAAACTCACTGACTCAACAAACAAAATATCATGACTAGAAATTAACTGAACATGAAGACTTACTTCAAAAGATCACAATAAGTTTGACGGAGATATACAGAATGACTTTTTTTACCGTCTCGAAAAAAAATGGGTATAATAGTTGAACAGAGTAGAAGCAAATGGCACACTTAGTATTTTTATTCGAAAAATCCAAAAAAAAAAATCGCATTTAAAATAATACGCGACTTGCATATGATTTGAAATTCGATATTTTTTATCAATTTAGATTTTTTTTCAAAATTTATCTTTCTTTGTTTTAATATGAAAAGTTAAAGAGGCGTTTTTGATGATAGATCAATTTTTTTATAAGCTGTGGAAGAAAGAAAAAGTAAACTAGATATGCCATAAGCTTCTACTTCGTTCACCTAATATACCCATTTTTTTTCGAGACGGTAAAAAAAGTCATTCGGTATATAAAAATACCTACCTACCCAAAGAGATACTAAAAATAGGTCACTGAAAGCGCCTTTCCACAAATAGTCACTATGAAAGTAGTCAGTAAGTTTCAATTTTATAGTCAACGAAGAGTAATAAAGTCCAACTACTAACTTACTGCTTGGCTGGTGAAACCGCAGGGCGTAAGTAACATATAGCTTAACAAGAATCAGTAATTACTTTCTGAATCAAAGATATACTGATGATCAGGAATATACTCTTAGAAACTAGATCTTTGTTGAACGGAAATGCTTGTACAGAAAGTCACAAGTTATCGCGAGTTGTTATGTACTTTTAATAGAAGCAATACCGTAGATCTAGCCGTATCTAGCCGTATCCACACGCCTCTGTACACGCGTTAAATAAATAAATAAATAATAAATAAAAGAAGTCGTCAAATGATTTCCAGGATTAAAATTTAGAAGTTATCACTTAAGATTGGTGACACGGAAGAATTAGGTCGATTCGGGTCAGACAATTTGGGTTATTCAGTAATAATTTTCATTTGTAAAACAGATAATTTCCAGGATTATAATTAAAAATTTGCACTTGAAAATGGCTTATTGGTGACTCGCACGAATTTACTCGCCCGAAATAATATTATTTAATGTGTCGAAATGCCCGTTTTCGAGCGAGTCGTGCAATTCACCAATAAGCCTTAAAAATTGGTGACATTGAAAAATTTATTGAATCTAATTCAGATAGCACCTATTCGAAAAATCTTTAGTTCCATAAAACATGATATCATAGTTGAAAATTAATACACATCGGAAACAATAAGCATACACAACCGCATTTCTCACATACAAAAATGCACATACAACATGATCACACGGTCAGTATATTACCTGACACAATCACCCATAGTCCTGTTGAAATGGGCTCAAAGTACTAATTGACACGCATTCGCTAAAGAATGCTTCGAATAGCATACCTTCGAATGTCGAGCCTGGGCCGCATAGGTCATTTGCATGGCATTTGTCGCGCCAACCACGCTGTTAAAACAAATTACCGTAATTGACTATACTTTACGTCTTTAAGAACGAGAAAATGTAGAATTTTTGCAAGTGATTTTTGCACTCTGTGTGAAAGGATAGCCAGGGACTCCTTGGACAAGCTTCGCCAATCTTGGAAACGATTTTTTTTCCTTTTTTTTGTAAATACAACAATAAATGAAAACACTGGCAATATTAATGCATAGCAGTATTTCGGAACTATCAAATAAAACCTAACATTTAAATTAAAAAAGTGATTTTTCTAAGAAACTAAATAGTAGTGATGCGCCGACTATGGGTTTTGCCAATCTTTGACTAGCTATAGTGACTAAACTCGTAGTATTATGATTATTATCTGTGCTTAACTATTGGAGATCTTTGATTGAATTTCGTAGCAGACTGGAAACTTCATCTTTAAACAAGACCTCTCTGGATTTCATTATGCCCGTTTCGTATAAACAAAAACGAATCGTTTTCCTTACCAAATGGTAGGATTTTTTATTGCCAAACTGGGCGTATAATTGGATTCGTAAGCTAATTATACCTGTGCTACTTCCCTAAAGGAGGGTTTACTATTCAATGCAATATGGTCTTTGCTTCATTATTGGTAAAGATAAAAGTTACTTTTTGCTATTACAATCAATCTTTTTCTATCAGTCCTCATAGATTTCTAACCCTTTTTATCTCCTCTATATTGCTTAAGGGCAGATTCGACCAAACAGGAATAAATTTTATCCGCGGAATAAGCTTTCTCTTCCGAATAAATTGTGAATTTTTGTTTATCCATACGAAAACTGTCAGAAGTAAATCTTATTCCGCGGATAAAATTTATTCCTGTTTGGTCGAATCCGCCCTAAGTAACATAAAGCATCCCCATCTAAACAAGAGGGAATTGCCCGGATCGTAATATCATCCGCTAAATTTGTGGTCACTAAGAAGCTTATGTCACGGGCCGCCAACACATTAACAATGCAAACACCTTCTGACGACGAAAGTTCCCTGTGGCTCTGCCCCGGACGGTCCAAACATTCATGAATTACTAAGTGAACTTAAAATTTTTATCTACGAAATAATGTTCCTATCAACACCACGATTATACATATTCTCATGAAAATTGCCGTGTCAACCGAATAATGAGTTACTGTTGTTTTACGTAGAGGTTGTACGGTTTAATGCGTATGACTGGTTTCAGATTAAGGAAAGTCTAGCCTACTTGGATTTCGGTTAGGATAATGGTGGGGTCAAATATTTGAAGGGGTCTGAAATGAATTGAAATGAAATAAAAGTAGATGCCTTTGATAGCGAAAAAACCCAACTATAAAAAATAATAAAAATAAAAGTAATAAAAACTACAACCCAACTACGGCAAAAAAATTAATCAACTAAAAAGGTATAGGAAGAAATCACAGACAGACAAATAAAAAATCCGGAGTGATCATTGGGTTATAGTTTTTATTATATTTATTTTGGGCTTATAATAGACATATTTTTGAAATGTGCTAATTAAGCCCTTTCATTTGATACCCAACAGTGCACCATAAATCAATTTTTAGTTCATGACTTTATGACCTCCAGAGGACGACATATTCAATTTACGAAGTCACATAGACTATAACATACATACAAACATACCGGTCAAAATCATAACCCTCCTTTTTGCTTCGCCGTAGTCGAGTAAAAACGCGCGACAAATGCATGCTGACTTGACTTAGCATTTGCTAGGGATGAAACTTTGTGCCATACACTACCAATCGACACTGGAACATAAGGCAATCACCTAGAATAAGGAGTTTGGTATCGTATATGGAATATCTAGATATAGGTACCCACAGCTTACAATCCACCACCCCGAGACAATCAAAGTATGCAAAATCCTACAACTCTCCCTCGGTTGATACACATTCAAAATCTGCACATGTGGTTGGGACAGACATTTCGTATAACCAAGGCACTGAATAATCTCTGCACATAAAACTGGCTCTTAGATCCCTTGTGGAACGGACCAGACGCCCTTTGCTAAACCTTTGGCACGTCCTAAGGGAAATAAAGCAATTTCCTCAAAACCTCAGCCGTCAGTTCTACGAAACTGTGGTTCAAGGAAAAAGCGCAAAATGGCTTCATTATCGAACCATTATAGAAAACTGACTACGGTTCTTAGGATTGCAAAGCAGCTATGTAGCTGGTCCTATTTACTGTCAACGTTCACATAGTGACAAAGATGATAAACCGTAAATATTGAGCCTAAAAAGCCCCAAACAGAACAAACAGAATTGTTTTACACTCAGTGACATAAAAATAAAATATAACTCATACTTTTTCTAACCTACAATTTAATCCGCTCCCTCTCCACATCGGGTACAGTACCTAAATATGCCTCCATTACACGGTTCTTATTGTTAATAACAACATTCAAAGGACGCAAATAAACACGGTGTATACGCAAAAAAGGTAAAATCGTGATCCTCCTTAATCGCCTGCGACGGCGGCGACTAAAATGGCGCTCAACGACTTAATTATGTTGAGAATCCGATTGTTCTGAATTATGCGGAGTAGCTAGTAGTTTTTATTGTAGTGGAATAGCGTTAAATAGTTGGTACGATTGTTGAATAGATAAATAGTTGAAGTTGAAACGTTTAGTAGTGAAGATTATCTGATGATGAGAAAAAGAGTCAAGTCATGGATATTTATGAGTTTTTTCAACGAACTATGCACGCCATTGAGATGTAATAGATAAAAGGTGATTTAAAGCAGGATTAAGGTGATTTAAGGTAGGAGGAGGAGAAGGTTTTTTTATTAAATAGAAATACTGAGAGGAGACATCTCGGAAGAATATTAATTCGATATTGTAAATGGAATGTTTTCTGCAGAATCAAGTTCTTCTAACATAACAGAGTGGTGATGGGCGACTTTTGGGGGACTGTCTTATGTAATTTTGACATTTAAAAACAGTTGATTCTCAGCCTAGTTTGAATAAATAACTTTTGATTTTGATTTCATACTTACAAAATGCAGGTATCCTGTATACCTATATATGAAATTGTATATGTTAATGGCATGATCGTAAGAACTACGTAAGATTGTATTATATTGTATAGTCTGTAGTTTCAACTTATTCTTACGCATAAAACTTTTATACATTCAGCGGAGCGAAATACTAAAGCCTACAATTTATGTAAGTTTATAATGTTGTTACAATGTTAGCACGTTTTTCATACTTTCCCAGATAAAAATGTAAATAAAATCAAGAAAAAAGTTTGTTCGCTCATTTTGAATTTGTAGGTACAACAAATGTATTATTGATAGGCGTAGGGAGTTTTATAAAAATATAACAGCCCTTATAGTAAGACGTGTTACAATGTTGAATGATTTAACAAAATTCCTCTTTTTGTTCAATCTTAGTTTCTGCAAAGCCTTAGAGGATTTATTATTCAGAATGCTATACAACTTGTAACGTTAAATGCGCAAAACCTCAGACACCCCCTACTGATTTTTAATTCAATTGACATATTTCAGACAGAAAAAAAATTTCAAGGTTTTTTGTGCTGTTTTTGCATCGAAATAAAAGCTAGCTAGCTAGCTTAGCGTTTCGCCTCGTCGTTCATACCGCGTACATCGAGGGACTGGAACAATCTGCCTGCTGCGGTTTTTCCATCCGATTATAATTTGGGTGTCTTCGAGGTTAGACTGAATAGGCTCTTAATAAACTAGTTCGCCTCACCATCGACGATTGCATCACTGCTTACCATCAGGTGGGATCGCAGTCAAGCGCTAGTTTATAACCATAAAAAAAAAATATATATATATTATCCCGCGTATGAGAAAATTTAAATTGGTCGACAACAATTTTTGTTTGTATATCTAATATCTAATGTCTATTTTGGCGGGTTTGCGCATGTGATGGCTTGATGCTATTATTAAATAGACACGGCAACGTTTTTAAAGAAGATTTTTTGAAAAAGGTGACCTATATTAAAAAGTGGTTCAATTGATTCTGCTCGTTATTCTGATCAAACTATTTTCAGGTTTTGCGCATTTAACGTTACACATTGTATATATTTTATTACTTATGTAATATCGCGCGGTTTGGTGGGTAGTTAACCGAGTGTAAGCAGCAAAGGGACTTAGAAATAAAATATTAACATCTAATAAACCTGCAAAAGGATGCTTTGAGGCATTTGGGGGAGGCGTTTGCTCAGCAGTGAGCACACACTACACACACACATATTGTTTTTAAGCATTATTTTCACTTTTTTACTTTGTTTTTTGTATTTGTGTTTCACGAACTGTGTCCAAATAAACGATATTCTTTCTTTCTTTAAATATAAACAAAACATTACGACTACAATTCTCCAACTCTAGGGATTAGGTAGAGGCAATTCGGGCTTACAGCTACCTACTGTAAGCTGATGGCAGCTTAAAGCCATCAAGTCTTTAAATAGGTATTGAGCCGATTAATAAGCTTATCTTCATACACCGGGCAGAGCTGTAAACAGCTGCAAATACAAATTACTAAGCAAAAAGAAGGACAGATATGATGTAATTTTTACCATGAAACCATACCGACTCTTTTTACAGTTTATATATAGGTGGCTTATTTTATACAGGTATATTTCCGGGAATATTCCAGGTGTCGTCCAAAAACCCAATATTTTCCCATCGTATCGACATTTAATACGAACACCATAATTTAATATCGATATTAAAGCATCATTTTAGCGGCTCGTATGTACTTCAATCGACAATTTTCCTGAGGCGCAACCGGAGCAAAATATCGCGCAAAAATATTATTTTTATATTGGCAAGTTTTATCGTCGCCAGAAGCAATAGGCAGGGCTTACTGTACCCCACCTTAATGTTCGCTTATTACTAGCTACTCGGTCTTCTGTCTCTTTCTTGCGTGTATAGATTGTACGGCTGTCCTTGTCGCACAGTCTTTATTAAATGCTTGGTTTTTGTTAATGTTTTATTGCTAGTAAGTATCATTAAGCTTCACCAGTCGTAAAGAGGAGACCACCATATCTGGGTATCTTCAGAAAATAACAATGCCGAGATGGTTTTAAAATCACAAATGCGATTTCCAAGCTTGAGACCCTGGGTTTATATCCTTATCGGGAGAAATACAGCTGAGGCTCGAATATGACAAAAAACAATTAACAATTGCCTTTATCGAATAAGTTATATCCCGAAGAAGTTTGCTGTTTTACTGTTCCGAGGAAAGGGGCATATAGGTCGGGGGACAACTAGAACAAACAGTCTTCGGAACTTGTAACCCAAAACTAAAAAATTACAATAGACGTAGATATATTTAGTAACCTATTCCGCTTAACTATTCTTAAAGAGTCTTAAAAAACCCTGCAAGAAATCGACACGTGTTTCACCTCTCAACGAGGCATTCTCAGGATGACGACTTACTTGTCGCGAACCCGAACAAGACGTATTAACACGCCGAGCGCTGGATGCTGAGTTGACTCGGCGTGTTAACGTCGTTTCGTCGATTTCTTACAGGGTTTTTAAAGATTCTTTAAGAATAGTTAAGCGGAATAAGTTACTCAATATATCTACGTCTATAGGTGAGCCATAGGTGAAGAAACACACATAGACCGACTGTCGACTGTATTTTCACCACTGTATCCACATAATAGGTATCTGACTGTGTGCTTAAGGCAAAGTATCGCAGTCTCGGTGGACAGGCCAGGTTTAAACCATCAGAAGTGTATACTAAAAAAAAGACACAGGTCCATCCTCTGAGCGCGAGCCGATTTTGCCCGATTTTGGGTTTATAAAAAAAAAACTAACCGTTCATAATTAACTAAAAAATCCAACCGTTAAATTCCCCCTAAGATAAGATTATGTAATGGTACATGCAATTTTCACATTATTTTGTGCTGTAATTAGGAAATGAAACGAACAATGGTTTTGAAATCAACCCTGTTTCGGTTTTTTTTCCATTAAGCAACATTACAACATTTATCGTGTTTTGAACTGTTAATTTCCCTAGAACAAGGATGTATCTAACACATTTTTTTTTTCAGAGCCTAAATACACATTTGACTATTTAAAATTGATTCTTAAACAGGCAAATTCAGATAACATACTGGCTACACTAGTATAGTGAAATTTTAGTAACAGTTAACTGGCCATATTAAAGTTATGCTCAGCGATGTGCCAAGTCGTGCCTCTGCACTAATTAGATCAGCACTTATCGTCCCGTTAAGGATTATAACTGAACGGCTATAATAACTTCATAATACGGGTACATATCAGATCTATGAACCTAATATAGGAAACTTCATGACAATTTCCACAATTGTTTTTAAAAAGCGATTTAATCCATAGTCCAATAAAACCCATCATTTTTTGTGTAGCCTCATCGAGTTTGTAAATTCGAACCACTTTTGGCGTCAGTCCGCCCTTGCAACAGTTGCAACCCACACGAGAAATACTTCCTTAAACCCTGTATATTCATGGTTAACAAAAGTTACGCAACATTGTCGCAGCAACATAATTTTGTGTTGCTATAACATGTTGCTAGAGCATGTTACAGCAACAATGTTGAAAAACTTTCTTCCTAAATACTAATCCCACCGATTTCGTTTTATTTGTTTAATTAAATTCCTATCCATCCCATTGATAAGTTTCACATAAATAATTCCTTTCATCTTAAACTAGGAAGTAATCATACAATTACAATGTTGAGCCACAGTACCAAAAAGGCAGTGAGACAACGGGCTACCGTGCCACATGCTAGTAAATTAACCAGAATGGTACCAGTTGACCCACGGGTCGCATTCCTACAAACGGGCCGCTTGACTAATGTCCGCGTAGTCTGCGTCATTGCGGACGTGTATCTGTGTAGGACAGACTGAGGAGTAGGCTTTTATGGTGTAGTTGTCATGACTCCTGTTTAAGTGGTAAGTTGGGTGAAAGCGGCTCAGTACTTGAGCTGAATTCTTGAGGACTGATGCACACACTTTGCATAGAATCCTAACTAATATTATAAATGCGAAAGAGACTTTGTTTGTTACCCTTTCACGCTAGAACTGTCGAACGGATTTGAATCACACACAAAGTCTCGAGCAACTTTAATACAATATGATAGGGGTTTGCAAGACAAAAAATTATTTTAGCCAACCCTTATTTCGTTTTTTACTGGCATTCAGCTGCATCCGGTTAGACTGGAAGCCGACCCCATAATAGTTGGGATGGCTGAACATGGGCCATCTTATTCCTAGATACTTCATATAATTACTGTGGTCAGTCATAGAAGATGCTGCTCAAAAAATGGTCAATAGGTGATTGAAGGAATTGACCAATTTGTATATTATTGGGTTATTTGTTCGAGCCTTTTGGGGTTGAGACACAAGGCCCATGGGGGTCCGAGTGCCCACTTGGTTTTCCAAGACAACGCCAAGTGGTTGGTCCGCTCTTAACGTGACCAGAGGGCTGGCTTATTTTTTGGCCAAAGAATCAGTATTGCCATACAACGTGGCAATCCTGCCAGCATTTTGGGCACCTTTTCTGTTGACAGCGATGCGAACGAATTTTTTGATAGTATATAGTTCTTTCCCCTCTTCTTTATGTTCATATACATGTACGTATTATTATTTTAAGTCTGTTAGCGTATTTATGTAAATACTATGAAAGTAAAGGAAAATGTAAATAATAAGTATTGAAAAATGTTATATTAAGTATCTATCGATTAGACTATTTCCTGATAAGAGAACAGTGCAATACGTAGTCGCCTGTTTCGCCATAATAAATTAGACCAAGGGCTGGTCTAAGTTTTGATTGTAACCACACGATTTAGATTGTTAACAAGTTAAACAAAGCTGCTTACAATACTGATTGTTAGAATTAGACAACACCTTTGACAGAAACATAGAACCTTAGTTTGTAAATTACCAGAACCTAGTGCATGTAGCATTGCGACAAGTTGACAGTCATTCGCCTATTTAACTAGCATGTTGATGAAATTGTGGTAGGTTATTATCTAGGTCCTAAGTGGGACAACAGATATACCTCTACTTTACTACCTAATTGATGAACAATCATAAATTATTCATATTTGCACGCCATAATATGTGGCAAACATGTCTGAACCTGTATTTTTTTTATGTTATCCCGCATGGACGTTTTCGCTCACAACATATATATTTTTACAGGTATTTTTAAAGGTTATCTTAAATTTAATACAACCAGTATTAATACCGGTTACAGAAATAAAAATTACCTCTATCATACATGTGCCGTTGACATTAGTCAAAGGGCGCGAATCGCATTTAAGTATGTAACTGGTATTAAAACGGTAACCTAAAACAGGTAACATGTTTCTTCTTCTTGGATTATCCAGATAACGGTAACCTTGGTCTTAGAAGTAACCAAAATTCTTCGATACCAGTACCGTAATGTATAAAGGTTTTTGGTCCCTGAGGTGTACACATGTTTGAGCAAATATATCTACCTTATCTTATCTTATCCTCCATGTTTTAAGGTATGGCATAATTATAACAAATAGCATTATACTGGGACCAGGATCTATTATATATCTGTTTTGCGCACAGGCATTTTTATATTCCATCGACAATATCATATAGTTAGCAAAATTTTTTTTTTTTTAAACATTGAGTTAATTCATTTAAAACCATTTGCGTCTCTGTGTTAAGAACGAATATTAAACAAAACAAAATTGCCACAGTCTGCCAATAAGGCAGTAGGACAATAAAACTCGTTCCAGTTTCCAGAGATCCTATTTGGATGGTAAAGTAAATACAAAAGACACGACTTAAAAAGATTCGGTGAACGGGCGGACGCTAGTGTAATTTCGTCTCCAGGATTTTATGGCTGCATACGGAAATAGCACTCCCTACGATACCGATCTATCGTAAGACAAGAATTCAATTTTCCATCTCTTATCGTCAATACGTTTTGCATGCTATACCCCATTTAATATAACATTAGAAAAATAACGGTTATAACCCTTTTGTTATTTCGATATAAACGTATAATAAACTCCGTTATTTCACGATTAATACAAATAAATGTAATCTATTTACCATTAAAAAAAAAAATTAAGTCTGAGGAAATTAATTATTTATTTGACTTCCAATCAAAAAGTTTAATAATTTTAATATACATAATAATTTTAATAACAAACATCTTTTTAATTATTATATTAGTAACAAATATTATAATATTTTTAAGTGCAGTAATTTTAACAATATGACACAGTAACTGTCGTTATTTATTATAGCCATTATTTGTCTCATGCCATAATAAATGGCGTATAGATCCATATTATTTCAGTAGAGTCCCAGTGCTCCATTGGACCGCAACGGGAATAATCTGAACAGCGTTTTAATTCGAGAGTTATGAGCTGCCATATTTGTTTCTATTCCAATCGTCGTATTTTTTATCTTCATCTACGGGGAGCAAAATAACATATAAAAGTATAATCTCTACTTATCTTAAAAGTTATAGTTATAATACCTTCTTATAGGCTAGTAACTAAGACAAAACTATAGCCGGTGATAAAAGTCTACCATAAAATTGAAATGTCCACTTTGTGTGCTAACTCGGTTCATAGAACACAGTACAGTAAAAGACAGATTTACAGAACCACGATGGTAGTGGCGAAACTTAAATAGTAGAAACATTTTCTTTAGGACTATTTTCCAATTAGCGTAGTAAAGCGATTTCATTCTAAAATATCAAAAGCTTAATTAAGCTTTATTGGATATATTTTTTATGAGAGGAGCTCGTGTCTTAGTAATAACAGCCGCACGGATCGGTCCGTGGATGGGTGACCATCTTTACATACCGAGACTCCTCCGTGCCTCGGAAAGCACGTTAAGCCGTTGATCCCGGCTGTCATTCGTGGATCTTTGACAGTCGTTACGGGTCGTCAGAAGCCCGAAAGTCTGACAACCAGTCTTACCAAGGGGTATCGTATTACCCAGTTACCGGGTTGTGAAGGTCAGAGAGGGAGTCGCTCCATGTAAAATACTGGGATTCAGCTGCATCCGGTTAGACTAGAAGCCAACCCCAAAATACTTGGGAAAAGGCTAGGCAGATTGATTGGATAGTTTTTTATGGTTTTCCGATTTTTACAACCCCTGGAACATTCCAGGGGTTGTAAAAATCACATGCTGGAAATACATGGGAAATACCTGCGGTAAGCTGACGAAGGTCAGGGTCTTAACCTTTTTCAGGCCAGCACAGGCGTTAGCCACTTAATCAACGTTAAAATAATGACTACCTACTGGCCACAAATTGTGTCCGCCAGTGTATCAACGAGTTCCTTCACCTATCCAGTTCCGTAAAAGCAATAGAGTGGACATTTTTATACGTCCGCTCTGTGATTTATAACTTGTTTTTAGGGTTCCGTGGTGTAGAGAACAGAAATTGCGAACATTTTCGATAATTTCTCGCAAGTTAATATAATACGTCACTAAATTCCTAGCCTAGGTTGTCTTTATATTAGGTTTAATAAATCCCAATGGGATGAGTCATATATTCACGATCATTGCTAAACTGCGTTTTGCGGACAGATAAGTGAAGAATAGGTTGTTATATTATGTATATTTGAAATAATGTTTAAGCATAATTGACTGACACTCACTCACTGACTGGCTGACTGTTTGTTTATGTTTAGTTTTTGTGTGTTTTTGTTGTGTTTTTGTTTTGTTATGCTTAAGCATAAGTGGACAAAATGTGGGTATACTATAGGTACACCTCTGCCTAACCCTTCGGGGAATACAGGCGCGATGTTATGTGTGTTTTATTTGAAATAAATCTGATCTATTATTTAGAATCATCGTCGAGACAGCCTTAGGAAATACTGGCGTGGACTCGGTCTAGCCAGATTGGTCCGAGGTGGCAAAATATAGAACACTGGAAAGATATGGGGCAGACCTTTGCCCATCTCTTTCTCTCTCTTTCTCTCTGTCTCTTTCTCCCCTTCTCTCTCTCTTTCTCTCTCTCTCTCTCTCTCTCTCTTGGGTTTTTATACTTGCTTGCTCTTTGCCGGAAAATCCAGAGGGTGACACTTGACATATTGTCCTCTGTATGGCTTATGCCATACTCAGAGTCGGTACTGAGGACTGGTTAATTGACCATCCACGTGAATCGACGGATATAAATTTGGACCCTGTCAGTCAATAAAGTATAGTTTAAAAAGGATTTAATTTTTGTTGTTGGAGATGTTTAATTGGTTTGTAAGTAACGTCCCTGAGTGTGGAAATTGTGACTACATTGTTGTGGGTTCCCAACCTGCAAAAACTAACGTCAATGAAATGGTAATAGTAGTAAATAAAAAATAAAAGATTTATTCTAGGGCTGGCGATAATATTGACACAAATAAATGGTTAAAAGTAATAAATTATAGTACCGAAAACGGATCGGAAGTGTGAAATTAGAAATTAAGTTCACCGAGTAACTGACCTAGAACATTGACGGTGACAACTGACATTTCCGATAAGTCCTCTGCAAATTAACGTCGACAATTACAAGACAAACTCTATTAGTGGATACCGGAACCCTGTTCACTGTTCCATGACGATTACTGGTTTAATGTTAATAACTTATGATAGGGTTATAATTAACTCATTTCGTTACATAATATAATATTTTCATTTCGCTTAATTTAATTTCAATTGATCGTTTTTATCTGTGTACCCAACCAAGTTAATATTGCAATAAACGGCGATCCGTAGAGCTTTTTATTAATTTATTTATTTGATACACCAACAGCAGTACATACAAAAAATTAAAACAGAACAATAACAAAATAAAATCATTGTTATGTATGCCTATTATAGGTATAAACAGCATTCACCACAAAACAACATCGCTATAAACTAAAAAAAAAGATCAAGACTTATGAAAAAAAATTAATAGAATTAGTTAACAAAATCCTAACTAAAGGCATTGTACTAGACGATATATGTATATAAAACGTTACCACGAAAGGTGGAAGGTAGACTTTATAACATATATCTAATACTAACTACCATGTCCGCAATTAAAAGCACTAAATGTCAAATATTCAGTCATTAAAATATTATTAAACGTTAACGGAACCCAGTTGATTGTCCCGCCTCACTCTTGGCGGTCGTTAAAATTCGCGTTTCTGGTTGACACGGTCACCAGTCCCACGGTACAAGTACCAGGAAACTGTTTGCTGTTTTACTTGGGTTACTGTTTAATTTTACTTTATTTACACACGTTTTCGTATTCAGTAGAAATACAGTAAAACCACTGTTAAAGGTGACACTATGGTTTCGGTCTGTGTGCAAGAACAAAACAAATTAAAATCGCGTCTACTTCTTCTAAATCCTAGCTATAATAATACACAAATATAGTTTAAAAAGATTCACCAATCAGCAAGCATTATAGTGAGACTGACGTTCAAGGTGTGCTAGATGATGAAGTAGGTATCTTCTATAATCCTATACGTAGCAGTAAACGCAACGAATTGTATTAAAATAACTGTCCATTCTAGGTTTTAGCGGGACTCTGTGGGACGGATCATCTTTTTACCACATTGCCGAACTTTTGGCCAAGCAAAAATCAGTCAAAAGTCATCGCAT
Organism: Eupsilia transversa; assembly: GCA_914767815.1. NCBI lineage: Eukaryota > Metazoa > Arthropoda > Insecta > Lepidoptera > Noctuidae > Eupsilia > Eupsilia transversa. The sequence goes on along the minus strand of OU611893.1, from coordinate 3,172,982 downwards.
TAACGCCCAAAGCAAAAACCGCGCAGCTCCAAATTAAAACTACCGACCATCGGGTACAAATGTTAATTTGTACCCGAAATAAGTTATTAAGTCCGCCTTTGCACCTTTATTGTGCACACAGATTATATTCATAAAATTCTATCTTCTTTATAATTAAAACCTACAGAACCTCATGAAAATACAGCCACTCGGATTACAAGTCCGATTACAAACTCTATATTTATTTATATTTTACCCATTTACCGCAATGAAGCAATTATATAGTCCGGCAATAATGTTCAGGCCCCCAGTAAATTATGATATACTCGAGCACCATTACATAATATTATAAATCTCAAACGGAATCTTGTATGAGGCTTGTATGATAAATTTATTGGCGAATGCATGGCTTGCCTTGCTTGGATTTGCATGGCAATCTACATGCGATCTATAGAAAGATTTCATAAGAACTTGAATATATAATTTTATATACTGACCTATCGTTGTATAAGTATATAAAATAAATTGCTGTGTGACTGAAATTAATGGTTGAATATTAGTTTCTAGTGGGTCTACATATCATTTGGCTTATTCCACAAATCCCCCCTGAAAATCACCCCTAGGGAGAAAAGTGGAATATATTTAAAAAAAAGTATGGAATTCCCCCCTGATAACCGATGTGGAATTTCCCCTAGGGGGGAGGACTGGAATCGAAAAAAATACTTATTTCACAGATCCCCCCTGAAAGTGTCCCTGAGAGGGAACACTATTTTATTTAGAGACACACTCTAGTCCATATAGTATACGGAGTTAGTTAGAGTTAGTATACGAAGTTAGGAATATAACACTTTTACGACGGTGTCGCAACTAGTGCAATTACCTTTTCCTCCAAATCTCTTTTCTGTCTAATCAGTCTGGCACAACTCCAGATTGACGATATTGCCATTAGGCAATCAGGTCAGAGCCCCTTATTACATGGGACTTGTGACCTCGTTACATAACTGGCGAAATGTGGGTTCCAATATTACAAACCTCTACCTACTGTTTAGACGAAACGGACGCGATTTTTATGTTTTCTTTTATCAAACTCAAATCATTTATTTAAAATAAACCAATTACAGGCACTTTTGAATTTTCAAAGGGGTCGGTCAGTCATAAAGATTCATCTTTAGGTACCTATGGAGAAGAACGGGTAAAGAACTCCAAGACACTCTTTTAAATTAAAATATGTATACAAAATATTGGTTACAACATTCATGTTGAAATTATACATGCAGAACGTTAAAATCGTCCGTAATTAAAAGATAAAAAACCATACAAAAATTAAATTACAGCTAAAGATGCACTACAATAATGAATACTAAAAACATCTTAAGGAAGCCAAAACTCATAAAACATACTAGTACCAATACGTAGGATATACATATAAGACAAATAAGAACTTGTATGTCAGTTTCTGCAATAATAATTTCATGCCATACATAATAATAAAGTAAGTTATTATCAAGATGGGAACTGGGTAATATACGTACAACACTTTCTCAATGTGTCTTAGCTATATTTAGTTCACGTGGAATTTATATCAATAGTTATCCAGTATCAAAACTACTCCGTTATGGCCTCGTGGTTGCAAACGCGACTGCTAAGTGAAGTCCTAGTTCAATTTCCAGGTGGGGCAAAGTATTATTGGGTTTTGGCGTTAGGCTTTCCTCAGTAGCAGCCAAGAGTTTGGAAGCTGGCAGTGTGACACCCCTGTGACTCGGAAAGTGTTGGCATTGGTCCACTTCAAATACTGTTTAAAACTCAACTGACCCAAGCCTAGTGCGGCCAAGCTCTCGTCAGTTACTCTTGAACTACGAAACCCGTCCTTACTGCTACTGTATAAAGGTGCTTTCAGTGTCACACTGTCACCGTCACAGTGGCGAACAAAAATAAGACGCTACACGCTTTCCCTGTGAATGATCCGACCATATGTCGCGGACCCATAGCGTATGGAAACTGCGTTTGAAACTGCTGATCGTAAACCACAGACCACGAATATTTTACACAGACTAGCATAAATTTTAGGAGGAGCTCGTGGCTAAGTAATAACAGCCGCACGGATCGATCTATCAGGTTACGCTACGCTTGCCGGGGTTGGTCCCGGGATGGGTGACCATCTTTACATACCGAGACTCCTCTGTGTCTCGGAAAGCACGTTAAGGGGTTGGTCCCGGCTGTCATTCGTGGATCATTGATAGTCGTTACGAGTTGTTAGACGGCCGAAAGTCTGACAACCAGTCTTACCAAGGGGTATCGTATTACCCAGTTACTGGGATGTGGAGGTCAGATATGCAGTCGCTTCATGTAAAATACTGGTATTCAGCTGCATCCGGTTAGACTGGAAGCCGACCCCAACATAGTTGAGAAAAGGCTAGGCAGATTGACTAGCATAAATTATAGTGACGCTGTTTGCGAGTGAAGGGAGCTTGGAATAACTACCACTAACATCCGTTTTCTAAGCATTTTCCTCAAAAAACTTGACTGAAATCTGCGACACTTTTTTAAACCAAAAATTAATCGATAACTACCCCACACACATTACACAACTCCCTAGATGACTTCCTATTCTAATCTAAATCAATTAATAAGGCGATCGAATAAAGCAAATAAAAAATTAAAATGAATAAAAAATGTATTTTTATTATTATTGAATTATAAAAATGTGTATACTATCTGAATGAGTAATGCTAAATTATTGGAATTATCAATCTAAAATCGTGTCAATAGCATAGTTATATTATTTTTTTAATGTAAAATAATCCTCAAATTTGCGAGGCCTGGAAAAGGCCGCTAAGTTGCAAGTACCTTTAATGTAAAAGAACACCAAAATCCAAAATGTACACTTAGTTAAGTCAAAGATTTAGTTGAAAATTAAATCTTTGACTTGACTTATCTAAAGAGATCGATACTTTTACTACAGAAAAGAAAACTTTCACTCGGAAAAATCTTTTACTGGAAGCGAAGAATCCTTAAGTCAGTGTCGAATGAAGTTTGAAGTTTCCTATTTGAACGTGAGATTGAATTCAGATCACTTGATTTCAGTTCAAGATGCAAAGTAAATCTAGATATTATTATTCGGAAAATAGGAACTAGAACGAAGTTATGCGACGGCGAAAATACATCTAAATACCTTATTTATTTAATTTTATTCCATATTCACTTTTGTATAGTTTTGCGAATATTTTAATGTGATTTTGTATGGTTGAATTGTTCTCATGCAATGTGACGAAATGTTGACGAAAAAAGCCTGACCTGAATGTGAGGTGACGGTGAGGCTACTTTTCATCCTAAAGATTTGTATTAAAAAATATTTAATACAAGCAGACAAAGTCGCGGGCAGCAGCTAGTTTTTTATAAAACCGACAAAAATACCAAAACCTTAATAATAACTTATTTTTACCCGACTACGGCGAAGCCAAACTGGGCGGGTTCGTGAAATATTATACAAGGTGTAATTGATGTAACTGAAAACCTCTTAGGGCTAATTTAATCTTTTATCTGTGGAATAAAATTGACGTCTGACAGTTTTCGTATGGAAAATCTGTCAAAAATGAAAAATTTATTTAGATACTTAAATATTTTGAAACTGACAAAAAAATATTTCAAAACGGTTTTTTTTTTCGACATTTATTCGGGTCAACGCAAATTGTAGCCTCTGCATTTTTTTAAGTAAGTAATAACATTTTAGGACATAATTAAAATTGACCTAATATCGCTGTTTTGCTACTTAAATAAAACTTTGATTCGTTTGCCCCCATGAATGTGTTTACAAAAATTCCATATACAGTTTAGCTGGACTGTAGAACTTTATATCCTATTATATTGCGACTAAATATTTTACTGCTTGCAAGCGTGTTTGAGGTTAAACGTTTCGTTTGTTGGTTACTAAATCTTCAACTGTATGAAATTGGAATTGGAAAGCCGTTTACCTATAACATTTGCAATTCAAAAGCTATTTACCTTCTGGTCCCAGAAAATCGTTGATAAAATTGTCGTGGTCATCATGTAGTACATGATGACCACGACAATTTTATCAACGATTTTACATCAATATTGCCAAGGGCAGCAATCACCTCAAGCTCAATTTCGTTCGATGATATTGTAATTAAAGAAATAAAGAAAATACATTTATTGAACACAGACTAAAAGTCACACAATATACCTAATATACAGCAGATATATAGGATAAAATAAAAAGTCAAATAAAAAGTGTAAAGTACGATGTAAGAAATTAGCAGGGGAGTGAATTAAAATTTACTAATGTTGTTCAAATAATAATTGTTGGATAAAGTCGTAAGATGTTAAGTTGAAACCTTCGCAATAAGAAGAATTAAATAGAATTTGTTACTAAATTCGCTTTAGTGAGTGATTGCGTAAGAATTTACCCTGAATAGGGTTTGTTTACACTGAATAGGGTTTGTTTACACGGAATAGGCTATTTTTACACTGAATGGTCTTTGTTTACACTGAATAGGGTTTGTTTACACTTTCATCAGATACATTTCGAACAGAATATACGTTTGACCGAATATCTATCAGGATTGTGTCGTCTGTATAGCCGTGCATAACTTTAAACAGTAGAATCCCCACTTTGAGCGGAGACCAAAGTTTCGATTCTGTGAATTTCGACTTAAATGCAGTTAAATCTCAGGAAATAATAGCAGGGAAATAAAACAGTTCCTTGAAATCTTTTGTTAAAGCTGAGTAGCAACCCGACTGTCTTGTAATTGGGTGGGTCCTATTCAAACTTCAAAATGTATTAAATCCTTCCTTTAACGCTTCAGCGTCTAAGTTCCAGACACTTCGACGGTGAGGATTGAGGCTACTATTTAAATATAATGTTGGAATGTTATTAAAGCAATCAAGTAAATACATAGATAAGTGACTAAATTAATTAGAACGTTGTTAGCTATCAAAACAGATGCTAAAACCAGAGACAGTTCTGGGTTCAGCGTCTATTTTGATAACTAATAGAGTAACTGACTCATTCCTCTAGTAAAGGTTAGGTGATGGCGTACTCTTGCATCACTACGAACAGAAATAACCTCCTTTTTTTAAGTCGGTTAATAAAGAGTTAAATAAATCAGTCCCGCGAGTTTTTAATAATTTAAGGCGTGTACGCACGAACGAATAAGAACATGGTGAACACGAACATGGAACACTTTCTTCGCATGTGCATACCACTAATGAACATCAAACAATGTGTTAGTCAAAAATTTCTGCGGCGATCCAATTTCGAATCCATGACTACTAAAGAGAGCGGAGCGGTTGAGTGCGAACACAAGTCGCACTGTGTTCGTATGGTGTTCGTGTTCGCTTTGCTAATATACGTCCACAAGTACGAAACAAATGTTCCGTGCCGTTCCGTTTTGTTCGTTCGTGCCTACACGCCTAAGCTTTTGTTTCGCGTACAGCGAGTTGCACCGTTCCCACTTGATTTTATTCGGTTTTCATTTATATTTTCTGGAGCTTTCTTTGAAGTTAACATAATAGGCACCGATATAAAATACAATAGACGTAGATATTTATGTAGGAACCTATTCAATACACCACGCAGTCTACTCTGCGCCCAGCGCTCGGCGTGGCAACACGTCGTGTGCATCGTTGAGAGGTGAAACACGTGTCGATTTATTACAGAGTTTTTTATGACTCTTTAGGAATAGTTAAGGGGAATAGGTTACTAAATATATCTACGTCTATTGTATTTTATGTTGGATTTCCGCCAAGTCACGCCTGAATCAATTAACTATCTAGACACCGATATCTTGGAGAACGTTGGACAACGTTAATATCCCATAACGTTCATCAATGGACTGCAATTAGATGATTGATTGCTTGCCACGATCGTGTATAAACGCGTAAATTGAATATGCCTACAGCACAAAACAACTTTGTCTATTCAAAATGACAATATCAAGTAAATTACAAACGAAAGGTCAGCAATGACTCAGCCGTAAGGAATATGAAATTTATCTTTACTTGAGATTATCTCATTAGGTAAACCTACACTAACGGCCTACGAAGTCTTGCAAAATCTTTGATGAGATCGTTGTTTTATTGGTCTACAAATGAAGACTGACCCATTTGTTACTAATCATTCACAATCATCACGGAATTTCATTAAATACTTACATTTAGGCCGTCCGCTGCGTTAAGCACGGAGCTGCCTCACGCAGCGCTGCTCTAAAGATGATAATAGAAAACAGCACGCCGCGCGGGCGCCCGCTCCGTGCACCCGCTTAACGCAGCGGACGGATTAAGGGTTGCCAACCATACTCTAATAAACAGTTTTGTACTCGAATTTGCGCGTACTTAGTAATCCGCAAGGTCGTCGTTAAATTTTTCAAAATCCATGTCTTTTCGCTATCGTATCGTTGGGGCCCACAACCATACCTCATTTGTATGAAATCCATTTATTCTAAAGGGCTTGCCGAAGAAAAGCATATACATACTAACATATACATATTTTAGTATGTATGTATATGCTTATACCACTCTTTAGTCGCGTAAATATTTTTTTTCTCGGAAGAACGCTTTCCACTATTTCTTGAGGTGGACGTGACGTGATTAATGTATGATGAAGTCTATGACCAATTTATACAAAGCACCTATGACCTTTTTTACATTTGTGTTCATATTTGCATAAAACGACATTAAAATAAATTCCACATTAAACCTTTCTTTTTCTCTAAGATCGCACGAAACTTAACCTCAATAGAATTTCCCACAGCATTCAATAAAAAATGATATTAAAAAGCGCATTACTATTCTCAAATCTTACGTCATCCATTTATCTATAGCCTCGATGTCGATATTTGACAGTATTTACTTAAGCCGTCGTAAAATATTGAATTACGTCTTAAGACGTATAGCTTTTATGATCAGCCTGTATAATAAGATAATGCTGGTTCGTGTTATTTTTATGTTATTGACTACTTGTCACGTCTTAACAGTTTTTTTCGGTTTAATGGTGTAGTAGTCATGTAGAACCCGACAAGTAGCGATGTTCGATTAGGCTTTTTCTGTTACAAAATTGTAGAGCCTCGTGTAGACTGATACGACGCGACCGTGCGACGCGACTCTAACAATACAATTTCTAAGAAAACTTCACGGTAGAACAATTACTGGTGTCGCGTCGCGCCGTTGTGTCGCTCAAGTCTACAAGAGACTTAAAGCGACGGCGCGACGCGACACTGATAGAACAAACTCCGTCAAGTTTTCATAGAAATTGTCGTCAGAGTCGTGTCGCGCCTGTCTGCGGAACCTTTAGCGTGTTGCCTAAATGTTTCTTTTCGAAATCCACCTTTTCAACAATTTCATCAAGTTGAACTAAAACAATTATGCATAAGATTATGCGTACCCGTATTGCGCAATAATGCAAGTTGCCAATACTATGCGATTGCAGAATTATTAATAAGAGTCTAATTGTCACCAACGAGACACAATAGATTTTTTATTATTATCGACTACTAAAGGAAAATCTACAGTTTAGCGGTATCACTCTAACAACTCAAACTCAAAGCATTTATTTCAAATAAACTAATTACAGGCACTTTTGAATTGTCAAGGGGTCGGTCAGTCAGAAAGATGAAGCTAGTTGCCCATTCCAAAGCGTAGTAGGTTCCTATGGAGAAGAACGGGCAAGAAACTCCACGTACACTCTTTTAAATAAAAAATATATGTTACAAAATATTTGCTACATCATTCATGTTGAAATGATACATGTGAGAACAATGTAGAAAGACGTGCACGTTAAAAGCAACCTAACAACGATAAGCGCGCTCGACAATGATTGAATTCAGAATCCTAAGATTAATCGCTTGTAAACCACTTTGCCTAGCGATGATTAAAAATATATATTTTTCTAAATAAAGTAATTTATTAATTTGAGATAATATCAAAATGTCGTCACGGTGTATAAACCGTCTCGTTACTGTAACGAGTAAGATTGAAGAGTGCAATAAAGCACTAATTGCATGCACTGACAGGTTCCTAGACCATCGCCTACACCCAACAAAAATGGTGCAGAAGGACCACTCAATACTTCCATAATCAGTCTATAATGTTCCCACTTCTTCAATACAGGCCTCCTCTCTTCGAGAGAGTGGGCTGTAATCTATCTTGCAGGCCCAGCGCGGCTTGGTAGATGTCTCAAAACTACTTAGTGCGAATTTCACCAATGAAACTGCACGCGATCAGTACATCTAAACCGAGTTCAAGAGCTGTCAGTGTCAAAATTCCAAAGAAAACAATGACACTGACAGCCTCTTAAACGTGGTTTAGGTATTGATCGCGTTCAGTTTGTATTGGTGAAATTCGCCTCGACTCAGCCTATACTGTCCAAGTAATTGGCAAAGGCGTCCCCGAAGGGCCCCAAATCTTTCCAGGACCTCCTTTCCCGCGCCACTTCGGACCAGTATTTGCGGTATGCGTCCAGAAGGTATAGATAAGAGTTAATCGCTTTCAAAGCGTTTCGTCTTTCTACAACAACTCTTAACAGGATTGACATAAGGTTTACGGTAGCTTATGTGTCAGTCTCATACATTTTTGGCTTTTCCATCATCGTTATCGCTGATGGAATGTCACTTTGTCTATAATAGGCCCTATGGTCATCTCTCCAAATCTTTCTGGGCTGGTCTCGATGGCACCATCCATCTTCAAGCACCCATTGCGTAAACACTTTTGCCCATTTATTTTTAAAAAAAAGCATTGTTCCAACAGCAACTCACGGATTTTTTTAAGTTTAAAAAGGCTTAACTACAAAACACATTAGATACACTATCGGTTTTCAAGAGGATCTTCTACTGAAATTGACTCTTTTGGGTATCCTAAAATTATTGCTATCTCTTACTAACACTTTGAACGCGAAAGAGGCAGAATATAATTTAAGAACGGTTCAATATTAATTTAATCGCAAAGTTTTCAGCATTATGATAAACTGCTGGGATGTTGTATTTAATTTCGCATAATTGTTCTCTTTCTAAAAAAAATATCTGCGTCTAGAAGACAGCTATATTTTAGTTAAGTTTGGTTTGTGTGTAGTTTATGGCTAAAGTATGGCGCCACTTTATAACTTTCGCTTATTAAACGAAGTGGATTTACTGAACCAATCTATTGAGTGTCCACAAGACCCATAGATACTTATTACCCTCTATCAATCCTTACAATTTGCATTAAAAACAGGTATCGTAATTCCTAGCAAAGAATGGCATCAATTTCCTTGATATTGGAAAGATAGGAATAGCTTTAGCTGCTAAACTAACATTGAGTAAAATAAAGACCACTTTTTTCCATTCATTGGAACGTCTGTATGTTCTTAAAACCATTAAGTATTTCTAAGAAAGTTACTTAAGGGCTGGAGAAGGTTCACTTCAATTATAGAACAAGTGAAGTAAAATAATAAATGATTTTATTTCTGAAAGTAGGTATAAACTACACACTTTTACACGTCAATCATACTTTATAAACTGGTTTTATTATGTCAGCGTTTCCTATCAGACTACTCTGAGCAGAAAGGTCGAAACAAACTCAGACGTCACAGTCTCTTTTAAAGTCCAGACATAATCTTGGAACTATTGCCGCTTACAATTTGGGAAAACAGTTAATCTTCAAAATTTCTTAAATAAAATCAGTTGATCACTGTGTGCGCAACCTTAGTAACAGCTTATGCATAATTGAAGTAGCAAGAAGCTTAAAAATTTCATATTTAAATTCCACATAAAAATTATACTAAAAATATTGAAATGTCAAATTCTCCAATAATCCATTCAGTCAAATAAAAAGAAGCACTAAAATCTACGAGTTTTATACTTAGTTTATGTTGTGTAACAAAATATACCGGCTATTTCAATAAATATAAAAATTATAATACTTTTACGACTTCCTCTAAACCCCATGTGGATTGATTCATTATAAAGGTCCGTTGCCACTTGTTCCTTACAAGTGGCGAAGCGAAACAAGACATGTAAGAGAAAATATAAGGACTTTTCAACCCTTTTGAAGTGCAATTGTTGGATTGAAGTGAATTGATGGATAATGACATGAAAGGAGGCTTGTATACTTGAACGGTACTCAAGTATCCAGAGTCTATCGATTTAAATCAAGTCAAGATTACAACGAAATCAGTTAGTTTAATAGATTTTCATGATGGAGTATATTTTAGTACCTATATTATCTGCATTTGGCTATTAAAGCTCGTACTTACTTGTCGGCAATTGTTCAACTGTGAAGTTTTCTTAGAAACTGTATTGTTAAAGTCGCGTCGCGCCTGTTTGAGCCTTTACTGGATACCAAATTAACCAGCCACAAGCAACCGAATATGTAGGATATTCGGTTACCGGTTTCCTACAATGCTACTTTCACCGGAATTTAACCCTTTATAGGGCAAAAATTAAATTTACGCCTGTCACCGCGCCACTTTTATTGGTAAAATCGACCTTCAAGCTAGATTAGCCAACTTTAAATTTCATTTCTGCCCTTTAAAGGGATAAGAGCGTTTTGCTTCGGACCAAGTCAAGAATTATTCAACGCTTTAGGCATTCTCTACCAGTCAACCAAGGGTGGTAATAATATAAGATGACAGGTGCTCTGATTGAGAGGAGATAATAATAATAATAAAAAATATTAAACAGATAGCATAATGAATTCTAAATAAGAATTATTCCTTGTCTTGCATCAATCCAGTATAAACACACCTTAATGATCCAACGTTACGCTTGGATGAATACGTAGTGGAGCTGCATATTTAATTATTAAATACTTTATTGATATGGATCGCGTGCTAAAATATGGCAGCGTGAGAGAACCGTTTACCTGAGGGTTTCGAAGTCAGATTTTATTAAAATTATGTTTATTTTCAAGTTGATTATGAAATTATTGCAAAACATTATGGCCCATGGTAATTAAAGGATGTAAGTCTTGGAACTACGATCCGTATTTTTTCTTGTAAAACTTTACAGAAAGTTAAAAGGAGGGAAGTGAAATCATATGACGAGAGAGAATGATAAGGTGACTGACGGCTGACATGAGAGAATGGTAAGAAAATCAGTTTCAGAGCTAGGTCGGTAGATGAAAACACCGAGCAACAAGTGTGAAACTTGTTGCTCGCTGTTTTGAATGTGTATCTCTTATGTAATTATCTAGGTATCGCTTAAAAACCTAAGCAGTCCCATTGCAAACATCTCCCCAAAATTTTCAAATCGCGCTTACCCTTATTTTTAACCGACTTCAAAAAAGGATCTTTTGTTTTAACCACAACGGGGAAGCTCTTGGCCTGAATCCCATCTGATGGTAAGTGATGATCAGGCCGAAGGTGGAAGCGAGCTTCACCCGGAATCCTCAACCACAGACTAACTGGCTATCTTACCTCTAACTGCCGAAACACAACAATGCTGCTAACATTATTGTTATGGCGACAGACTTAGCTAAGATGGTGGTAGCTAGCCAGGCGAACTAAGAACAAGCCCTATCACCATCCAAACCGATCAGAATTTTACTGCCCCCAGTGGGAATCGAACCCAGGATGTCTCTGAGACGGGTCGTCTAACCACTAGACCACAAGGGCGGTTAAAACGGCTGTGTGTTGGTCAACTTAACTGTATTTCATACCCAACAATAACTTCACCATCAATTCTCTAAATTCTACCAGCAGAACACCCTACATTTGGCCGCTATCATTCCGTACCATCGTATCGATTTCGTGGGAACGCCGAGAGCGTCCGATCCCCGAGTATTGATTAGCCTCCTGATTTATCTGCTTATTGTTGGCATCTGATACACGTCACGAATATTGCAGATTAGATGGATAGATCGGGATTTGTCGTGGCTTTGTTCGCTTGTAAATAAAGGCGGTTGTTGACTTGTAGAATAAAAGGCGAGTCATTGTACAGACAGCGTCACTATATATAGTTTTAAAATCGTAAATAGCTATAAGTATAACATTGAATTTGTTCCGACGATTAAAACGGATACTTTCAAACAGAGTACGTACCTATACTGATCATAGACGGACTTGCATGTGTGTGTATACGAGAAAACCTTTTTTTTTCGGGGAGAAACCTTCATAAGGCGCCCGGTCTTTGGGCATAAGATCGGGGAGTGTGGGATTTTTACCTCACTAAAACCACCCCGGTGGTCACCATCCGCACATGGAAGAGGCACCGTTACCTCTCAAAAGACCGATCCGACACCCCCTCTGTGCCACACTTGTTAGGGCACATCTCGGGGGATACTGTGAAGGAGTCATAAACGAGTAAACCTACCTACCACTATTGTGAATTAAGTATATATTACAATGGCGTCTGGGGTACTCTTTTGCTATTACGCAAGAATAATTTTAACAGGCAATTCGGCTATCGACGTTTCTAGCGATCTAGTAACCTAACCAAGGACTTTTGAACAGCTGTTTATAGGCTTACAAATAAAACAGCTTAACCTAAATTGCTCTATAACCACAATTATCCGCAAATACTGGCTGAGAAATCTAACCACTTTCCTACAAGAAGTTACAATAGACCAGTGCTTATAAACGTATGAATTACAGCTGCCATAGACAGCTTCCTTCAATTAACATACAGGCCGCGCATTCTTAGATCACTAACTGACTTTCCTTGTGAAAATGTGTCTTGTTCTGTCGATGAATGAGACTGCAGCGCTGAAGCCGCTGCCAGGATGTTGGGAAAGCTTGGATGACAACTTAATTAATCATGAATGAAAATTTATGGCTGAATATAAGAATAAATGGTTACGCATGAAATAAAGTGAGGTATCATCAGCCTAAGTATAGATTTATCAATTGTCAATAAGAACACATTTTATACCTACAAATTATCTAGACACCGCCGCACAGTTTATTTTTTAATTTAATACTTTAAGCACATAAATGTACAGACGCAGACTTAATAAAAAATTGGTTAATTCAGACTTTAAGTGACACTTGTTACATTATCTTAAAACTATTTAAGTCATGAGAAGATAAAACACAAAAGTCATACACAACAATCAACAATATTAATAAAAAAATGATGGAATATAAATTAAAATAGAAATAAATGTTAATAAAATAGTATGATAAATAATTGCGATTGATGATGACAAAAACATGACATTTTGGGGATATCCTTATCAGAGGATTGCAGAGGGATAGGTTTTCAAAGCGGTTCTAACCTGCTAAATGGTTGTTTGCGAACGCCAACAGCTAATAGATTAGTAACTAAGATTTAATTCATGCTTATCTGAAAGTTTTCTCCTCACCACGTTTCATTCACACAGCTTTAATCTTAGAGATCAGCCATAACTTGGCCAGCGAAAGGGGTTAACTAGACATGGATATAAAATGACAGGTGATCACAAGCAATTAAACCCGTTACGTGTTGCTGAGGACTAAGTAATCATAGATTAGTTAGCACTTTGATTTCCGGCGCGATAACTCTCCGTTAACTACAGTTGAATGATTGGTGAAATCAAATATTGTCGCTGTGTAATTTCTACAAACACGTTGATGTCAAAACGTTGTTAAATGCTTTAAGAAGGCGATCTTTTAGTGATAGTTCATCAGTATCATGATCTTCAGCCCACAGTTATAGTCCACTGCTGAATATAGGCCTTAAATTAATTACCTTTGTAAAAATTAATACTAGTGTCTATTTGTATACATTTTTTGCACACTATTATTGAACCAATTGTCTACATGAATAAAAAACTTTCAAACTTCATAGCAATTTAAAATATGCCACCAAAAAAACTGATGTCAGTTGATGATGACATTCTGTAATTCATCATTATTTTTATCATTACTATTTTTTCCATTTATGTATTTTTATCTAACGTACTGTAGGTACACCTCTGCCTAACCCTTCGGGGAATACTGGCGTGATATTTTATTATGTATTTAAAAGTATGAAGTACTCTACAACACAAAGATGACCCTAAACGCGGATGAATCAATTGCGAAATGTCAAATAGAATCAGTGCCAGGCAAGCATGTCATAAGTGTCTCAAGAATCGTGTTGTATTTTAATTTGTTTTAAATTCACATGACCTTGAATTGTTTCCTCCGACTGATTTATATCGCAGACCAGACTATTTACGATGTATTTAAACATTTGAATACTATTTTGGGAGATAAGTATTTCGACAGGGCTTAGACTAATTGACAAGTATATTAATTTGATAGCAGAATAGAATCATGTATTAAGCTCTGAATTTCACTTAGGTTTCGGCTAACTTCGAATGTATGCATTTTATTGTATTCACACTTATTAGGTGTGTACCTTTATACAATTTTAATATTATATAATTTTATTTTTTAAAGTTATGGTTTGTACTCTGTACTCTGTTGTTGTCAGTCTACTATATTCCTTTCATCCTAATAAAATAATAAAAACTGTACAGATCTATTAAATATAAAATTCATACTTCTAACAAAACCATTTTTTCAACACGTTATCAGCAAGAAGATACTTATTTTATAAAAGTAGATAATGTCAGGGAATAGTATAAATTTTCAAGGAATCAAGATGTTAATAAACCGAGACGGAAACCCAACCTGGAGGTTCAAAATGTCTATGCTTCTCATTCATGGGGAGCTGTGGATGTCCATCACTGGGTAAAATGATTCTGATAACGCCTCGGAGGATGTGCGCTCTCGTAATGACCAGAAGGCGTTGTCAAAAATATGCCTTACGGTAGACGAAGGTGCAATTTTGCAAGTGCGTGCTTTCTCTATATGTAAAAAGGATTCGCCGTACCTTGGGTTATGCCGATGGCATATATGTATATGTCTTTGGAAATACAGACTAGTATTATTGTACTGAGTGTATAAGACGGGGCTTCAGATTCAAGCTCTATGTTGAAAAAAACTAAAACTGGTTTTCGTTTTTACAAAATCGTACTAGATTATATACTTGTTTTATTAGTGTCTGCCTCGTTGATCTAGTGGTCGCAAGCGCTACTGCTGAGCATGAGGTCCTGGGTTCGATTCCCAAGTCGGGTAAAGTGTTATTGGGTTTTTCCATTGGAAATTGCTCAGTAGCAGCTCGGGTCTGTGCTCGGTCGATGGCAATGGCTGGCCACCTATTACATAGGACTTAAACATAACTGGCTAAATGTGGGTGTACCTACTATGGGTACACCTCTGCCTAAGCCTCTGGGGAAACAAGGCGTGATGTTATGTGTATGTGTGTTTTATATACTAAGCTGTACTTTTGGGCTAGAACACGCGAGAAAAGTCATGTCCTAAATTCGATTCCCAACTCAGTGAACTTGTAATTCGAGTCTCCTGACAGAATTTACAGCCTGGAGTTTATAATTCTGAGCAATAAATAGCGACAAGCTTGCTTCGGGACCTAAAATACCGTTATTTGCTGTCTGTGGGTGTACAATAGCACACCTTTGCTAACCCTAGGATCAGTGCCTATTTACAGTCGCTCATAAAGTTAAAATTTTAATGTGTTACAGACGTTAGTCCGAAAAAGGGAAAGCAGGTTTTAAAGAATTTTAACTTTTTTTTACATAATCCTTATCCCGAATTTGATTTCTCCGATATCATTGGTGCCTTTACAGACAAATCTTACGCATCTACAACACCGTTTTTTTAAATCGTTTATTAAAAAGAACCAGGTTCTTAATTAATCTACCCTGTAGGACTAATAAGCAGTTTTTGCGTTTTTTTACGTTTAATTATTTAAAAACTTAAACTGATTGTAGTCACAAGTCCATTCCTCTTTCATAGAGTCCGATATAATAATATAAACACTAAGTTCATGTGTTATATGTGTCACTTTTTACACTACACTTACTCAAAAGGCTTTGGTCGTTTTAGTCACCGCACACCCAGAAATGAAAAACTACCAGTGGACCACACAAATCCCAAAACCCGAGTGCAGATGCCAATTAGTCAGCGTATGTGCCAATCGAGCCATTGTCGTCGAAGTCACAGAGCAGTTGATCTGTATATTCAGAAGCATTCGGCATCTGGTAAGACTGGATTATAGCTGATCCAAATTTGGTAAACATAATGCTAGGTGGCACATGAATGGATGATATGGCCCAAAAGGGGTTGACTACTGAAATGATTGTTGACAAAAGACATATGGAAGTAAAAATAAAAATAAAACATTTACCGAAACCAACATAACAACCTTGCACAAATTCAACTACATCTAAACCGAGTTCAAGAGCTGTCAGTGTCAATATTCCAAAGAAAATAATGACACTGACAGCTCATTTAAGTGCTGATCGCGTTCAGTTTGTATTGGTGAAATTGGCCCTTAGTTACAAATAAATAGTAAAGGAAGGAAACATTTTTGTTTGGTATCTATCGATGCTTAATAAGGTTGATAACACGGAACTGATTCACTCTGTTCCCCGTACTAGTTTAAACTGTGTTACGGGGCAACAGATATGCTGGCAAGAAAAAGAGATGCTGGCGCCGACACCCCAAATAAATTGACAGCACAGGAAGATAGTGGTGAAAAAGGCTACGCTGCAAATGACAACACTATTAATGGCAATATTATAGAAGGCTACGTTTATGTCTAAGTTACAGATACTTAGACATAAACGTAGCCGTGGTGGTCCGTCAAGCTGCGTAACAATTACTGGCTATTTTTAGCATTATTATGCCTAAGTCGGAGCAGGCAAGAAGAAGGATGATAAATGACTGATTCTTGATCTTAATGTGTTCATTTTATTCCCAGATTAATATGCGAAGCTATTCAAGTTGTTAATTGGATTTTAATAACCAGAACCTAAGCTCTTAACGGGGGACAACTCTATCCTTCAAACATACAAGCAATGTTGAGCTTTGTAGTTCGAAAAATAAAGTCCAAAATTATAAATTCAAGATTGTGATAGTAATTGTAAGTCGGCTTATGCCAGCCATATATAGTGAAGTTTATATACAGTTCATATTTATATATTCAATTTGCCGTACAGTACAGGAGACCTAGTTACAGAACTATATTTTAAACGTTTAATGCACTCTTGCGCAAGTTATGTACCAAATAAAGTGGCGTGTTAGACTAGATTTGTACGGCAGCATTAAAGCGAGATAAAGGATATTCGGTTGTGTTTAGAAGATATTGTGTCTAATTTATTTGTAAGTGCTTTTGGTCTTGCGGAAACAGTGCAATCGCTACTGGATTAAATTTCTAAGCCCCTTCGAATGATACGGAAACATGAATGTCTAATCAAAAGTGTCAGATTTCTAATACCTAATCTCGACAACGTTTTAGTTTTAGAATGAGATTCCTGTTTGAACTAAGGACCGAAACCCTTTATAAATTACCGTACAGGTATCGAAAGAATTTTGGTTACTTCTAAGACTAAGGTTACCGCTGTCTGGGTAACCCAAGAAGAAGAACATGTTACATCTTTTAGGTTACCGTTTGAATACCGCTTACACACTCACAGGCGACGCGCGCCCTTTGACTAATGCCGATGCGGCGACGGCAAGTGTTAGTTAGAGGTATTTTTTATTTCGGTAACCCGTATTAATACTGGTTGTATTCAATTTAAGGTAAGAAGAGCATTCTAGGTAGCAAGAATAATCTATCAGGTAAAGCTGCGCTTGCCAGGGTTAGTCAGTGGATGGGTGACCATCTTTACATACCGAGACTCCTCCGTGCTTCGGAAAGCACGTTAAGCCGTTGGTCCCGGCTGTCATTCGTCTTTGACAGTCGTTACGAGTCGTCAGAAGCCCGAAAGTCTGACAACCAAGGGGTATCGTATTACCAAGTTACTGGGTTTCGGAGGTCAGATAGGCAGTCGCTCCATGTAAAATACTGGTATTCAGCTGCATCCGGTTAGACTGGAAGCCGACCCCAACATGATTGGGAAAAGACTAGGCAGAATGAATGATTCAATTTAAGGTAACCTTTAAAAGTACCTGTAAAAAATACAAATGTTGTAACCGAATTACCTATATTGATCATACATCGGTCCAATAGTGAGGTGCTTAACTGCCATTATCGAGACACAATATAATTTTTATTGTTATCGACTTCTAAAGGCAAATCAACAACAGTACGGGCTAAGTAAAAACTTGAAAGAACTGATTTGGAATGCATTAAAGAGCCGCCTAGCTGACTGGCTAATATTTTCACGACTGTACTGTGTTCGTTAACTAGTACCAACTGCCAATAGAAAACCAAATGTTCCAGTGTTCTAATAGCAACAAGGGTTGCGGATTGTAAAGTAGAATCGATCGTTAGGTTGGCCATACTGTTTTTCATTCATAGGTTTTATTATCTACAAAACATCTCTTCTATTATATAATATTAGATGAATTTTCGTACTTAAAAAAAGTTAACTCAAAAACTATCCCAGCAAAGTCAATAAATTATATAGGACCACCGCGCAAGTTTTCTCGACCAAATGAATTTTTTTTTTCAAAATCGGTCCACAATAAAATTGACTAAAATATCGATGAACATACATGAACAATATTATATACTGACGAATTGAGAACCTCTTCCTTTTTTATTAAGAATTTGGTTAAAAAACGATTCATTCGCGTCGCGATTTCATCGCACCGACAATCAATGTCAAAAGCTTGTCAAACATGTGGGTAACTTGGTTATATTTTTGCCAGATTGAGAATTGAGATTAGGATGTAAGTATTTAGAAAAAGTCGGGAATTGACCCTCAGATCAAACCACAAACTGTAACACAAGAATGGTGCTTAGCGGTAGATAAATGATACTCTCGGGAGTCAATCTAAATCTCTTAAACTACCTTTATTAGTCAAGGAATTCAGATTTTAGTATATTCTTCATCCTCCAAATCGCAGTCCAAATCTGGGTAAATATATTTCATACTCAGAGTGTCTCAAACGTAGTGGTCCAAAGGCAAATGAGGTAAAGCGAAGGGGTCCACCTAGCATTAAAAGCTGGGATATTCTGAACAGTTCAGAAAATTTCGCTATTATTATTTTCAAGAAGTTTTACACTGCAACTTGGATTTTTCGACCCTGTGAACATAATTTTCGACGTAACGAGTTCAGTTTTGAACTAAAAATGTAAAAAAAAGCGAATGCTAATGTTAATGCTAGGTGGATCCCTTCGTTTTACCTCATTTGCCTTTGGACCTCTACCTTTGAGACACTCTGTATGTATTTTCAAAGATATTTCTTGTTCAAGTTTTTGTCATTTCTATGTTTGGCATATTCGTTCGAGAATTCGAATAAGCCTCCTTTTACAATAATAGAATGAGTCTTGCAAGGAACAAGTTCTAATTTGATTGTGGTTATAATTTTAATCAATTTGGTAGCATCACTCCAGTTTTGCATATTTATGTAAGTAGTGAGCATGGAAATGCTTAGAAATTCGTTACAAATTATGAATAGTCGACATCAAAAGAAGATTCCTAAGAAGGTACATCAAGTTATGACTGTTTGCCGGTAAAGAACTTAAAGTCAACTCAACATGTCCCACACACAGGTTTGAAGTTGGTAACATAACGTCGACTCTGAATCAAAGTTGTTTAGAAAGTGTACTCCTAAGTTAAATATAACTTAAGTTACGACTAAGTCATGCAAATGAGACTTACCTATACACTGGTCCCCTTTTTCCTCACAGATTTCACGTAGAAAATGTTTTCCCACATTTTCAACTGGAGTCAAATCCTTCCATATCCAACATGAGAGCGGGGTATCAATCACTAAACTCACAACCACTCATAGTTTCACTTAACACAAACTTAATTAAACCTCAACTTGAAACAACTTATCCGAAACTTAACACGTCGAAACCGGGATGACAATGTTCATGGCACTATGACAACTTTCAAGTAGCACTTAACTGTTACGACACTTTAACTTGTACGGTAAGGTGGAACTTTTGAACGTAGTATTTTCGATAGTTTTTAATAAATATGTCAAAATAATTTGACGTGTGAAGTTATAAGGGGTCCCTATAAAGCGTTTGATGACCTCTAAAGTTGCTTTACAACTGAGTGTTGAATGCAAAGCGCACGGTTTCTCCAGCGCGCGCGCAGCTCGGTATGCGGGTACCTCTGTGTGTGGGTACATAGGGACACGACGACACGCACACATACAAACGCAGGCTGCACGGTTTTTGTCGATGTCCACGGGGCAAGTAACCTTAGGAGAATTGCGTTGTAGCTCGAGAATTGACGAAGGTATTTTTATGGATTTTCTAAATATGGGTAATATTAGTGACAAGTTTTCTGATGTGACGATCTATTAGTCACCAAATTGAGGGTTAAGTTACAGTGTTTATGAATAAACATGCTTAAATACAAGTTTTTAGTATAGAATTTGTATGCTTTTTAACTCTCCAAAGACAAATGTAACTGATTTAATAACAATATTTTAATAAACAGCTGCCATTACATTTCATCTACGTGTTTTTTATTTATGTTGACAATTTTTTCATTATGTTGTTCTAAATTAATTACATATTAATACAATTGTATTACAAAACTATTCATAAAAAGTTCTACAACAACGAACCAAAAGTTTCCAAGTTGCAATGCTGCGGTACTGCGTCAAAGTTTTTCTGAAAGCTGCTGGTCGATGTCCCGCTAGTGAGACTCGAGCTTCGTCACCCTTCTCTCTTGCACTGTGCATTAACCATACATTGGAAAGAGACAACCATACGTCTTAAGACGCGCTATAATTTTGCAAAACTTGAAGCGGTCTTACTACGATAACATTGATGGTAAGAGTTACGGTCGTTTAGATATAACCCGACTTATTTTCAAAGTGCATTTGAATACCGAGTTTCTTGGATGATGACTTACATTTTGTTTTGGTTCCATTGGCGATATTATTCCTGGCTTGTTTATATGGATAGCGGGCTGATTGGTTCGAATATAAGTCTATTGAACAGTTTCGATCAGTTCAAGACTATTTTTTGTTAGATAATCTAATTATGAATTGGTATGTAGATGGTAGTCAATTGTATGTTATAAACTTTTGTCGTGGTCATTTTATAAAAATATGTTTCTAAATAGATATTAAATGATTGTGTGTACGTACTTGTTAAATATAAGACAAAATCACAACATTTGAAAAATAAAAAAATCTTCTCATAAAATAGCAATTTCAAATGCGCTTTGAAAACTTTTCTCGAAATATACTTTTTTCAAAGCTTTAATTTAACAGCAACGTCTTTCTTGTCTTTATTCAGCCTTTTAAAAGGAAAGTTCAACACGATATAGATCCTAATCCACCTAAATAAAGCCTTCACATCATAAAAAACATCCCTTGCCAATATTCGATCAGCTGACTCAAACACCCTCTATCTACCAATAACAAAACAAAATCGTCCCTCCAGCCTGCGCCCGCGCCGCATTGCAAGTCGTCAAGTAACATAATAGCTATCATCCCAATGCGTGGTCAACTCACAACAACTCAGTAATTTGTTAACCGACGATTTAAATAAAAACAACTTACGTAACATAATATTTATAACTGTTTATTTTTTTAACTAACTTCGCATTTTACGAGATATGCTATTAGATAATAAATACATAATAAGCACTTTAATGCCAGCTTTTTTGCTTTTTTTGTGTATGCAGTTATCGGGTTAGCTGGAATCACTCGCCTAAGGGGTCTGCTAGATAATAATATTCTTGAACGTGCTGTTTCGCTGTAATTAAGATTTTAACATTTCTCATGCGATGGTTAGTACAAAAAAATATTGATTAAAAAACACATAGATCAATAAAATCAAACTATTATTGAAATGGGCGTTGCCAGATGAATATAAAGTGCAACGAACCGTACTGTAAAGTTTTGAATCTTTGCAATTGAGCACAAGTTGCGAATAACCCACCCTTTTGTTCACAGTAACTTTTTTCTTGTTAGACACTTCATAAAACAATCTCATCTCAAATCACCCCCCAAAACATCTTGGCAAGGAGCTCGTCATAACTAAGGGGTCTTTTTGAAAATCAACGTTATTTTCAAACATCCACGGCTATTCCATCTTTAAATATAATTAAGCCCTCCAGATGGCAGCAGATGACGTCATATTCGTGTAGCCGTACGGTGCACCAATGAGATTACACGACCAGACGGCCCAGGCGCAGTCAGGTGAGCAATACAGCGGAAACGGGATTACATTCCGGATAAGGCTAATTTTACTCAATGGGATAGGCCTGAAATTGAACGAAACTGTATAAAGACAGATATTTATTTAAAGGTTTGTACATACATAAAACATAATTACCAGACTCTTCTGCTGAAGTGCTGAACATTCCTGGTTTCTGAATTCCTGTATCTTCTTGAGTGGAAAGTTGCAAATTAATCTTTCTCGCCACGCTTGATAAACAGATGGTAGTCACAATGTTTGAAGCCCCAGATCTCATCTACAGGATCTTTTAATCACTTAACAACACCCAGGGAAAGACATTGGTCCGATTCCCTTGTTCATAAACGAAACTAAAATTAAGTTCAGTACATCTTTTTCTTTGTATTTCATTAAGAAGAGGACAGAAGATAAATTTTAGTTTAGTCCTGTCAAATTAATCAGTGCCTGACGTAAATTGACATAACTTTAGTAGGCAAGTTTTTAATCACGTCTAAACTTGTATGGAGTAGTGACAGGCTCTGATTGATTTGGCAGGACTAAACTAAAATAAATCTTCTGTCCTTTTTTTAATGAAATAGAAAGAAAAAGATGCACAGAACTTAAATTTAGTTTAGTTTGTGAACAAGGGAATCGGCACCATTGGCTGCTTCTTTCATATGAACTAGACAGCTAAAAGTTTTCTAAAAACGAATCAAACAATTATAACAGTTTATTAAAAACATCGAAAGATTGATACAAAATATAATTTTATAACCGTCCTCTCTTGATGATACTTTCGATGAATAATAATAAAATGCTGTGTGACATTCCTTAAACAGTGCCGTCTCTTTCGCACACACGTCCACCACAACATTAGAGCGAGACGGCGATAGCGAAGGAAGCGCTCCCTTATCGTTCATTCCAGGAATAACTTTCCCATAGATTGTGATGGTGGAGAGGTTATGCATTTGGAATGCAAAAAGTACGGCGCGCATTTTATACGGAGTGCTCATAAGTCATAATTTGACCATAACATGTTCAGATGATTAGTTAGGGTGTGCTTACAATTTAAGTACCACTTCAATCATTGTAGGATGTATGTAGATTTTATACGTGTCGTTTGCATAGCTAGAATTACACAGTGGGAAAATAAAACAGGACATTTGTCGGAAAACGTATCGTCTATTGGATTAATATAGAATTTGCAAACATTTATTTTTATTTTTTATTAGCCTACATTGTCCCACTGCTGAGCAAAGGCCTCCCCCAAATCCTTCTAAGTTTTCTTTTCCAGGGCCACCTCGATCCAATACTTGAGGTACGCGTCTAGGTCGTCTCGCCACCTCTTCCTGGGCCGACCTCGGCGGCGCCGTCCATCCCTAGGCACCCATCGTGTGGAAACTTGGCCAGCGGTCGTTATGCATGCGGCTGACATGGCCCGGCCAATCCCATTTTAGCTTGGCAGCCTTATTGCCGACCCCCCCCCCCCTCCTATGGATAGAAGATTAAAAAATATATAAAATCTCACCTGAAATCCTTAAAGGGTTGGGCAGAGGTGTACCGTACACCCACATTTCGCCATGTAATAGGGGGCCAGCCTATTGCAATCAACCGAAAAACCCAATAACATTTTGCCCGACCCGGGAATCAAACCCAGGACCTCATGCTCAGCAGTGGCTCTTGCGACCACTAGACCAACGAGGCAGTCTTTGAAATCAGAGGTCGATCAGCGATGGACAACCTGATTGAAAAGCGTCTTACGAGTATGTACTACTGTAACAACCAAAGGCTTTTCATTGCGATACCTGAGAGGCAAAGATGAACAGTAGTGAGGTAGTTACCCGTACCCTGCAAAAAGTCTGGTCCAGCAGCAGAAGAACAGTCGATCTATTGTGTAAAAATCTCACCGTAAAAACTTAGTTGAAGTGAGCTTGAAGTGAGGTGTCATTCCACCTGATACTAGGGATTGACACTATTCAATTCAATTAAATTACTTAAATCATTTATTTTGGAAAACATCTTTATTGTGTTAGAGCTTAAAAAAATATGTTAGTACTTAGCATTAAAATCAATATTAAATTAGAAATAAAACAAAATTAAATTAAATTACAAACAAAAGAAAATCAAATCATAAATTAAACTAACATTAAATTAAAATTGTATCGAAATACAGACAAGACGTGTTCTATTGATTGATAATATTATTCACACTGACAAGAATTCAATTTATCTATTCATTCACTTCCCAGTCTATGTGACCTGTCAGTCCTGCTGATCCAGTATAAGAAAACGATCATGAAGACTATCTTAATTCCTATAAATATTAATGAAACATAATCCTTTACTTCGTTTGAATAAAATGACTAAGTCAATTAGTTTCATGCCACTACATTTTGAAATTGTAATTTTCTGCTTAAGTGCTTGAAGCAGTTTCTACTTGCGTTTTCATTGAATTCTCTAATGGTTTTATAATTATTTAAGTGTGGTTGTTACTCTTATAATTTATTACAATCAACACTGCAATTATTAATATTAGGTTAAACTAATGTGACTCTTGTAACATAAAGGAATCACATGATAGTCAAATAGTAACTACTTTTTAATCTAGAATACAGAAGCGGTTTAGAAAACCCCAATAGTTAAGGTTATTACTATAAACGCAAACACGGACAACCAACACGGTCATGCACAAAAAAAACTGTCTCGCCAATTCCCTAAACAAAAAAAGTCTAGAAATATACTATTGTACGCCCACGGCTCTCTTATAACGATATTAACACACAAAGTGATAGGGTGTCAGCCTAGCGCCATTTATCAGCCAATTCCAGCCTATGACTGTCTTTTTTTTCTAACACGAGGACCCAATTACATTGCTTGACTGCCTATTGAGGTCATTGTACGATGGGCTTGTGGCGGCATCTATAACGCCACATGCGAACTACGGATCAAAGACCTGACGTCACAGAAATCCTGCATCGCACAATTAGAGTTTACCGCTCGATCCACATACATATGTAAGACTATATCTGACATCAATCGTTGGGCAGTTGCCCGCCAGACACAATACCCGTCTGATCGGAGGATCCTCCCTTTTCAATAGAGGATGAGTGAACTTTACACCCTGTTCCTCATACTTCTAAAAGCTATAATAATCTACTGAAGTGAAGTCGATTTGACTATAGGAATATGGTATTTACTACGGAAGTGAAATCGATCTCAGAAGCCAGTGTTCAAAATCTTGAACATTGGCCTAGTATATGTAGTATATGATGCATAGTTTTAGCACCAATGCGCCAGGATCCTATCGAATGCATTTAATTAAAGGTAAGCGGTTAGCACCATAATTTTATCAGCATCCTCCAGTAATAATCGGGGTATGAAGTTCCGATGATGGTCAATGATCATCGGGGTTAATGAACATCATGAGCACGAGCAAGACACCAGTGTAATATGTCACGTGCTTTTAATTACACCGGTAAATACCCTACACGATGACAAGCTAAGAAATGCTGATCCATAAATCATTCTATTGCCGTCCTGGCAATGATCGCCAACAGACTGATTAGCCCTTATGTCCAGGAATGCTGCAGCAGACATATTGTTACCTTGTGAGTGTCCGCTTCTGTCTGTGCTTGTCATCCTTTTATGTATGTTTGTATATGAGTCCTTTGTTACTTGAATTAAACGTATTTTATTTTATTTTATTTATTTATTGGGTAAGTAAAGATTGCAGATCCAACACTGATGGACTAACTCCACGTCACATTCACAGCCTATAAACTCTAAAGTGATACAGAGACGTATAAACGACTCTCAAGTGAAACAGACCCGTATACACGACAACGGAAAGAAACACGTTCCTACGGAGTTTCTATACTGTTTAGTGTTTAATGTAACCTTATGTTAGGCATTTACTGCATTTTACTAAGGTAGTAAATGTTACCGGTGATAAAAACATTGATTATTTTCTTGAGATTAAAGTACTGGAAAGGTAAAATGAAAGGTAGACACATACTTTACTAATGCTAGATACACACGCAGCAACTTAAGCCTTTTCAAAATTTCACATGTACACACGGGTTTTGGCAGCTGATTTGTCGCCAGCGATGTCAATGTGTGTGATTGTGAGATTTTGAAATTGCCAGCGAGTCGCCGGCGACTAATTCGCTGCGTATTATACTTGGTGATGCCCGTTCTTTCTTGATATAGGTATCCCCCGTTTCAATCAATTGGTGTTCAGTTTCGCAGAATCCTTTCTTAATGCATCTCTACATTGTACATCCTTTAAAAAACTGAAATCTTCCAAATTCCGCGTATATATTGTGCCTTCTGTAAATAGTTTAGTCGATATTACTGGTTACAGAACAGTAAGATTACATAATGAGGCTTTATCAAATTGTATACTGCCTACTAAATCCTACTACGATTATTATAGAGGACTAATAATCACACCCACAAACAGATCATGTAAATTTTAGTTAAAAGTATAAACAAATAAAAAATAATAATGATAACCCCAAACCAGTAGCCCTGCCTTAAGCCCGTAGCGATCAAATAACTTTTTAGAGTTCTTACACCATATCTAGCAATGTACGTAAACCGGGACATAACAATAGAATTTTCAAACAAATATTGTGTTTATAATTTATGACATATTCCAAGTAAAATGTTGCCCATACAGCCGAGTATTTGGGTCGTATGAACATATATCCCGAAGACATTTATGGCCTTTCTAAGATTATTTTACATCGCTGTAAGTTTTGTTGATATCTGTTTAAGTAGCCAGTAAATATAATGTAGGTAGCATTACAATATTGTCGTAGGAATCTCGTAAAAACGTAGAGGCGCCCATTTTGTTGTGTACCAACTAAGCTAAGCTCAGGTTGTGGCTGTCTTTGTCTCACAAGCAGAGCGAGAAAGGGACGGAAGAGATTTTAAGTGTTATCTTTATTATGTATATCTTTAGTGTTTTCAGTGGCATTTCTCAAGCGAAATAATTGCGGATATTATAACAAAGTTTTTTCTCGTGCTTTGCCCAATTATTAATATCACGAGAATACAAGAACTACAATACCTTGTCATACCATAGATCACAAACAAAAAGCGAAACAGATTCTTTATATTTAAATTAGAATTGTTAATTTTTTTTCAGGGAATCAAACCCAAAACCATTATCACATTCCGCCACTGCGCCACTCGGCATCTAATTTATGGTCATACTCACAGCTACACAGCGAAATAACGATCCGCAATCGATAAATAACAAAAAACTCAGTCAAAATAAATCAACGTTTATCGATAATCTTCAACATCGATTGAATCGAAATGCGTATCGATAGGGAACGGTACCCGCCTGGGGCACAGAATGCTTAGTATACAGAAACTTTACTGCATACATTTTGTGCTAAAAGCTTGCACAACTAAGAAATATTTTGTTAACTCATTTTGAGTGGACGTGGAAGACACCAGTGGAGCGTTACCATTCTAATCTGACTCTAAACAGTAAAAAATAAAGAACATTTTTGTAAAAAAAATTGACATGGTTTTGGACATTTATTGTAGCTAAGATGAGATAGTGACTAGATTTTGAACATTTTTAATTACAGTAATTGGGTTGCTGGCGTTTGGTTAAGAGTGTAAGCGCACCATGCCCGTAATATAATAACAACTATGCTAACTACACAACTGATGAACCAGACAATTAATTCATACGGGGTACAGATTTTACCATTCAAACTCAAACTCAAACTCAAAGCATTTATTTCAATTAAACCATTTACAGGCACTTTTGAATTGTCAAGGAGTCGGTCAGGTCATTGACTTGCCGTGATCCCAGAAATGCCAAAACAGCACACAGCACACATTTCATGGCGAAAACAATGGTGCTCGGCTGCCTTTGCAGAACTGGAAGTTCATAAAACGACATTGACCATCAATTTCAGATCAATGGAGTCAGAATCATTTTTTTTGTGGAAATTAGTCTAAAGAATACTAGTTTATTTACAATCCAGCAGTAGACTATGAAACGACACGTTCACGACACATCTCCCCCCTTACTCCCCTCAAAATTCAATATGAACAAATCCTTTTACCTGTGCGCATGCACCGCCACTATAGTTGTATGAAGTAAAGAATCAGTACCACACATTATCTGTGGAGCCACCGTTCATTAGCGGATGACGTCACGAGGCTCGTCCGGGAGCTCCCAATCGTTAACCTAATTAAAACATTCTCCAGGTTCGATTATCTGGCTGCACCGATACATGCATCATGTGCTTTTTATATAACCCTGCGTTACATAGTGTACGTGGAGATAAGTGAGTGAATTCGTGTGTACTGGAGTATTCACAGAACAACAAAAACCATAATATCTTACATATTATGGTTTTTGTTGATCTGTGATGACTGACAAATAAACCTATTTTTTTTTTCTTTCTAGATTACTACAGCCCACTCCCTCTCGAAGAGAGGAGGCCAGTGTCCCAACAGTGAGAACATTATAAGCAGATGCAAAAAAATGGGCAATTTTCCCAAAAACCATTTTTGATGCCAAATTGCCAATCGTAGCTACAGCGAATAAGGTACCTATCCTTACTGCCGCATCTCAAAAATCCACCCTGTATAAAGCCCCCTGCAGACAGGCACGACACCGGTAGAATAATCACCGTGAAGTTTTCAAAGAAATTGTTCCTCCAGAGTCGCGTCGCGCCTGTCTGCGAGAGCTTTAATACAGAACACTAATTGCGAAAGTTCGGCATGCACTTGACCGGTTTTTTCTTTCATTGTCGGATCATTTTGTGAGTTATGAAACCTTCGTTATTGACTAATTGTTTCTGAGTCCTCGTTTAAAATAATTACGAATTGCAGGAAGGCATCCTGTGTAATTAATATTATGTTATAATTAACTAGCTTCTGCCCGCGTGAAAGGGCCCCCGACCCACCCGGCTCTGTGTCGCATCCCATCGCCCGCCCTCGCTATTACTTCGTTTTTGCTTAGAGTTATTTCTGACTTATTTTCTTTTTGCTCGGCTCCTAAGGGTCGTAGCGTGATGTTACATAGCCTATGACCTTCCTCAAGAATTGGGCTATCCAATGCAAAAAGAATTGTTAATGTATTATGTTTTTCATTGACTTGAATGTGCCCTGGCGGCGCATTTAGTTCCCTTCAAAATGGTTGAGCTGAATGGTGCTAATCCATGCGTCATGTTCGTGAACGGGCGCCGTCAGTTGGGGCTGGTCATCTCTTGGCTGCCATGGCTTATTTGTAATTTTTGAATTGTTTTTATTTACGGATGCTTTTTTTATGCACGTCTTTCTACATTGTTCTCACATGTATAAGTAATTTCAACATGAATTATGTAACCAATTCTTGTAACAATTTTTTTGATTTAAAAGAGTGTCCGTGGAGTTTCTTGCCCGTTCTTCTCCATAGGTACCTAAGTACTACGCTTTGGAATGGGCAACTAGCTTCATATTTTCAGACTGACTGACTCCTTGACAATTCAAAAGTGCCTGTAAAATATTTAATTAAAATAAATGCTTTGAGTTTGAGTTAAATATCGTGAGGAAACCGGGACGTGTAGTTCATATAAGTCTGAAATCGCCAACCCGTCTTAAACAAGCGTATGGTGATCAATGCTCGTGCTTTCTCTATATGAGAAGAGGTTTTTGCTCTACAGAAGGACATTAATAGGTATTTCATATCAATTAAGGCTATAGTTATCTGGGAGAACATAATTTAATCAAGATTAAAAATCTTGTCAATAAGGTGTAAAATGTGGTAGATTACGATATTCTACTAAATTAATTTTAACTACATAAGTCATAAAAATATAAATTCCTTTCACCGTGTTTATATTATATAATTGGCATAATAATTGGGTATTTTATATTTGAACATAAAAATATAGATTTGCATTTACATTAAATAGCTTTTAAAAGAGCCTAAAAAAAGAAAAATCTATTTACATAAAATATTTAAACTAATTTAGGTAGCACATAAAATACTGTCTGTATTATTATCAAACATTTTGATTTTATCAGACTTCAAAGGTGCGAACGCGTTTATGTCTTTTATATGGAGCGTGTCAAACTACATATTTCTCAAACATGCAATGTGTAATTTCTATTTTATATCGAGAAAATAACTTACGATTTATTAGAAGTATTGTCGTAACTTACGATTTAGTGTAAGTAGTTAGTGTAAGTGTGAAGATTCAAATAAGAGTGGAATATCATATTATTATGATAGGATAACTGATGATGATAAACAATATTGCAAGTGTCGTTCTGTTTTTCTGCCTACTTGCATAGGAATAAGTCGTAAGTTTATGTATATATTTGTTAATGAAAATAACAAAATATTTTAGCCTTTATAAGTGTTAATATAGTTTTAAGTAAGGTGTTATACTAACACCCAGGCTTTGACGCCTGACAATAAAATATTTTTATTATTTTATTATATTCAAATTTCATAAATAATAATCAATACAGTAGCAGATTGGACGGTATGCCACAAAGGATGAATATGATAAAAATCCTGAGAACAAATATTTAATAAAACAATATTAATAAGTTTCAATCGTCACTTAGCAAATCTAAAATTAAACAAAATCGCCCAGTTATAATCTTTCCAACCATTTATTTAACTTTTGACAGCTATTATTAAAACGAATACCTACTACAAATAAAAAAATAAAGTGCCCATAAAGCATTGAATTTTTTCACTATAGTTTTTAATGTAATAATTACGGAACTTCATAAGCGTGTATGTCAAAAGTTAAATAAATGGTTGGAAATAGTATAAGTGATTAAAAACATTACCCTTCTTTTGGGCATCGCCGTAGTCGGGTAAAAAACAAGACTCACCCAATCAACTTGAACGCAAATGTTAAATTAAGCGAAACAAAAGAATGTGTGTTTCTGCCCACGCCAGTCGTAAAAGTCGATTGAGTCAATTCAGAATACGTTTAATGTGATGCGTGGGGGCATATCATTTGTTACCGGCGTTACTGCACTTTTGCAATATCCAATCTTAGAGTTATGGCTTTAAATGTCACATGCCTTACGTTTATACCACACTGCTTTGGCATTTAAATTAATGATCCTAAAAAAATAATTAATGTTGGAGATTTGTAATTATCGTGTTTGAGTTACGTCATTGGTTTAGAGTTTGAACATACGTCATGGGGTTTTGAGGTTTATTCTAGTTTTGAAATTCTACATAACATCACGCCTTCTTTCCCCGAAGGGTTCTATATTCTATCTTATGGGATTGGTTTACACACTTAGTCCTTAAGGTGGACATTTGTGCGTAGGCCATGGCGGCCGTCGGTGGATTATTCCAACCAGCCCACCTCCAGAAGTTAATTAAAATTCCTGGTGTGTTCCGAACATCTGTGGAAGATCTGGGTGTCCCGAGGGTTTCTGTTCTAATCTGGGTAACGAACTTAAAGAGCACGTGCGCGACGGTTTCCTCAGCCTTGCATGCCCTGCACGGAGGACTGTCCGCTATTGTGTGGAAGTGTTTATTTAGCGTGCAGTGTCCTGTGATGGTCCCCGTCACCTGACGCAGGCCGTTCCTGTCCAGGCGTAATAAACGCCTGGTTAGCCTGCTATCCAAGGATGGCATAGCTTCCTTGGACTGCCTGCAGCCAGATGTCGAGGCCCACCAGCTTTCCGCTTGTGTGTGGGTTAGGCTCGGGTCTGTTTAAAGCTACAGACAGCGTGCGGTGACGTCACGACGGACGGCCGACACGCCACCGGTTGCCAAAACGTTTGTTGCCGCCGTAGCAACTGTACGTCGCGGGCGGTGTGCGAGCGAGACCGCGCCCGTGTGCTTACGAACATAGCTTTCGGCCGTTGTCGGTGACAGACGGCTACACGTCGTCGGTCGCGTGGGGTCAGATACACCGCAGCCTTAGGCAGACGTGTACCCATTGTAGGTACACCCACATTTCGCCAGTTATCTTTAAGTCTCATGTAAAAGAGGGCGAGCCTATTGCCATGAACCGGGCAGAAATTCAGACTCCTGGCTACGACTGAGATATTCCTAATGGAAAAACTCAATAACACTTTGCCCACCCTGGGTATCGAACCCTAATGTTCGGCAGTAGTGGTGCGGCCTCAAGACCAACTAGGCAGTAAAAAAAACAATTTTGGATTGGTCAGAACGAAAAATTCTACGGTATAGCTGCATACGCCCACGTATTTATATCGCGGCCATTTTTTTTCGCACACTGAATTTTCACCGTATTTCTTTGTGCCGAGAGTTGAAAATCAATCAGTGTGTTCTTTTTACGCGCTAAGATGTACTCTATTGGATTCTCAATGCTCGGTTCAACACCTAGAGTTGAAAACCCAGTGCGGCATAAAAACCGTCATGTAAAAAAATCACTAGTGCAAACCTGGGCTAACAGAGTTTTAATTTTATCACTGGATGAATAAATTTGACAGTGAATCCAATTTTATTGATTGTGTCCAACCGTAAAAGGAATTTAACAACTTTTTCAAAAAAAAACTTTTTATTGGAAAAGTTAAGACTTCAATGTGCAAGTAGATACATCCAGAAAATATTTTCCATATGTGCAGAAGTTTTAGGGTTGCGTCTGACTGTGGGAAATATTTCCCATATACATACGCAACCCTCGTTAATGGATTCAGGCGTAAGTTGGCGGAAATCCATTATAAAATACAATAGACGTAGATATATTTAGTAACTTATGCCGCTTAACTATTCCCAAAGTGTCATAAAAAACCCTGTAAGAAATCGACACGTGTTTCACCTCTCAACGCGGCATCCTCAGGATGACGATTGACTTGTCGCGCACCCAAACACGACGTGTTGCCACGCCGAGCGCTGGACGCTATATAAATAAGGTTGTCGGGCGGTGTAGCTCACTCTTCATCTATTTTATTTTATACGCAACCCTAAAATTTGTCACAAAACTTTGCTATAATTTCAGTTCACATGTGATGTGTGTTTTAACCCTCAAAATAAGTGTGACAATTAGAGAGTCCTATGCAAACAATACCTTTTTGTGATTAACACAAAGGACTGGTAATAGAAAGCCCACCATGGCAAGCTACTTTATTAACAATCCACAATATTATAATACTTATTTTTACTAACTGTGAATTCACTATATTAACACACATACACAATAATAAATTCACCTTGCATCCCACCCAGTCCCCTAGCATTCTAGGTCGGGACAAGTTAGTTTAGGTTATGGGAATTCAGTTCTTAGATTAGTAAAAGTCTTAAATTAATTCCCTGACAGACAACGCACAGCGTTAACCGCTGGATCTAGAAGCATGGATTTTTTCACAAGAGTTCCTATAAAACTAAAGTGAGCACTATGGAAGGATTTTTGAAAATTAATTCTCTAAATCAATCTGCCTTGCCTTTTCCCAACTATGTTGGGGTCGGCTTCCAGTCTAGCCGGATGCAGCTGGCCTCCACAACTCAGTAACTGGGTAATACGATACCCTTTGTTAAGACTAGTTGTCAGACGTTCGGGCTTCTGACAACTCGTAACGACTGTCAAAGATTCACGAATGACAGCCGGGACCAAAGGCATAACGTGCCTTCCGAGGCACGGAGGAGTCTCGATATGTAAAGATGGTCACCTATCCATGGACCAACCCTGGCAAGCGTTACTTAACTTGATGGATCGACCCATGCAGCTGTTATTACTTAGCCGCGAGCTCCACTGAAAATTGAAATTGTTGTATAGAAGTTCGTCTTTTTGCCGATGAGAATCCGATCCGGGTACACTGTTGGTGTTTTAATAATATTTCTATTTGCCTGCAACTCTGAAAAGCGAAAGATATCTACATAGAATGAACTTACAATCTTATGCCTTGCCCTTAAAACTCAATATGCTGTGGCAAATCTATAGCCAAAAAACCGCAGATGTATACAACAGCTACAGAGGTAGGTCGCCTTATTCCCAGCGTTTAGGTTTTACTTTCTCAATAGACATACAAAAATGTTAGTGCCGCCCGGTGTGCTTTTGTTTTATGCAATTGTTTAGTTGCATAACTGGTCGAGTTGGGCTTTAACAATGCAACAAGTATAATAGTAGTAGTAGAATACACACGGAGAATTAATCCAGACAACAAAAAGAGTTAGGTATCTGGGATTTGCATATGCAGCAGGTACAGTCAGTATCAAACAGAGGGGCATTTCCCTTATTTTAAAGAACGTTAGCATGCTAACCGCATTCGCCATTTGTCAAAAATACCCACCAACATTTTTGACAAGTTTGACAGATTGCGGCTTGAATGTGAACGTTTTTTAAGTACGTGAATTGGCCTTCATATGCTTAAACCGAAAATAATTAATTTTGATCCGATATTCTGCAGCAAATAAAAAATCCGGAGTCACACGTAATCTATTCGATTTATCCCCTAAATACATGTGACTCCGGATTTAATTTAATTTGTCTGTTCGTGATGAGTTGTTTATACCTTTTTAGTTTACTTTTGCCGTAGTGGGGTTTTAGTTTTTATTACTTTTATGAACACACTAAATGAACTCTTTTTCTTTATACAAATGAATATATAAGAAACAAAAGAAAGAAGAGGAATTAATGTACGGATCTCGCCATGATTCTTTAAGTATAGTCCACTCAAAAATATTTTAGTTCCTCTCAGATGTCGTTCTGCACTACGAACAAAAAGCTCCAACTTCCATCAGTCCGTAAGTAAGGCCTACCCGGGTACGGCGCCATGCAATGACCCACTGAGAGAGTTATTTATATCGCGCGGCAGATATTTCACATTGTTATGTTTACCAACAGTTACCAACGGTTCGCAGCCAACAATGGACACTACAACATTATTAAGCACATACTATTCAATTTGCCTGATATGGCTTTAAGATCTTGTTTGAGGGTAAGCTGTTTTGTAAGAAGATTTCAATGTTGGTTAAAGGCGGCTTTGATTCTGTGATTCCTTGATCGTGTAAAGCAGTGAAGCTGTGCTTTTATTTACCTGCATTCGGTTTCTAAAAGGCTCTCGCATAAGTACTTTTTGTTATAAACTTTTTTGTAAAGCTGCTAATTTTTTACATCGTACTTTACACTTTTTATTTTATCCTTTTTATCTGCTGTATGATAAGCTTTTAGTTTGTGTTAAATATTTGTATTTTCTTTCTTTCTTTCTTTCTTTCTTTCTTTCTTTCTTTCTTTCTTTCTTTCTTTCTTTCTTTCTTTCTTTCTTTTCTTTCTTAATTTTCTTTTGTTTTCTTTTTAGCCGTCAAATTGATGTGCATTTTGATAGAATAGATAGTGCATTAGATAGAAAGTCAATCCTGTGAACTCCTCGAAAAAAACAGCGTCCAACTGTTGGCCACTAAATGCCCGCACACTAGAAAAGCACAACCGTGGCGCGAGTGTAAGACGTAGCTGTCACGCACACAAGCATAACAAAGTTGGCTTGTTTGTTTTATTTGTTTTGCAGCGCGTCACTAACTAGGCATATAAATAATAAATTTTTGACAAATTGAGACTTAAATAGAATGTCATTCTTAAATATACGGGAACTGTTCTGTTCTGTCTGAACGAACATTATTTTGTAATGAAAAAATGTTCCGAAAATATTTGCTCGGTCAAAACACTTAAGTAGTGGAAATGTGGCATTAGATAGTGTTATGCAAACCAAACAAACAAATGTACCTATTCCTCTTCATCATTAACTGTTGGAGTTAAGTAGAAACGGTAGAAGAAACAACAATTGATATTCTATTAGCTATTGTGTCTACGTGTAATTGACGTAGGTAATAGTGTACCGTTCCACAGATAATATAATACTACGTAACCGTTCTATGGCTTAAGCACTTGGCCATAATGGCTCGGCTATTTTCCAGTAATTTTCAAGGTGCATTAAGAACCTTCATGAATGATACTTACTATACGTCCGGTACCTACTGTCTGGGTAGTCAGCTCTGTTTATATCCTGAAGTTACTGACTGGCTTCTTACTACCGCATGAACAATTTAATTTATTTATTTATTAAAAATGTATGCACATTTAAAAAAATACTGTGCAAAGGCGGACTTAATGCCTCAGGCATTTATATTATCTCATGCAACGTAAAAACACTTAAGGCATTCACAAGAGCACTCGTTTTCACTAGGCAACGTAAATCTAATGCATGCAAAAAAGCCCACTGTTAATTTTTCAACGCTTGTCTCAGCACTGACGAGGCATCCCCGGGATGACGATTGGCTTGTCGCGAACCCGAACACTTCGTGTTGCCACGCCGAGCGCTGAACGCAGAGAATAATAAGTTCATTAAAAACGTCTAACGTATAAATAATAAAAGCAATAATATTTTGACATTCCATTTAGTGTAAGTGATAACGGGCATTAGAGCCTTTTCTAAGCTAAAGCCCGAATGATTTCTAATGACAATGTGGCTATGTTAGGTACTTGCAAATCACTAAACATTCATTTTCAATGTCAAAATAACCGTTTAAGGACACAGACCTCTTGCAATTCGACTAAACAAACTCAACCATCCGTAAAATTCATATAATCACGTAACCTTACAAATATTTGAGTGTGCAGCCAGAATGACATGTAAGAAATCCTTATAATTGAGCGTACAGCGATTAGTGACAATTAGTGGCAAATGACTGTCTTAGAAGTGGCGCCGTGTGCGGGAGGTAAGACTATTAGCTTTATGCTATGCAGGTTATGCTCACAATATGTTGTGCGGCAGCATTCTTAATGTTCGGAAACCATTGCTAGGTTTGTGCTAAATGCAGTGCACAGGAAACGTGTGCGTTCCACGTTTCATCGGTGATCTTGAAGGCGCCCTATGCGCTGAGGACGATATCGTGCTGTTTAAGACGATAGGAGGCCGACAATCCCGCACAAAAACAAAGAGTTAGCTTTTCTTTAAAATATTTTATTGTTTCATACATTTTAAAGCCCCGAAATTCGTTCACGCAGTTTTAAATTGAAATGGATCTATAGTCAGGACTAATTAAACATTAGAGGTATGAGGAACAGGGTGTAAAGTTCTCTCATCCTCTATAGAAAAGGGAGGATCCTTCGACCAGACGGGTGTTGTGTCTGGCGGGCAATTGCCCAACGATTGATGTCGGATAGTCTTATATAGCGCGGCAAACTTAAATAGCGCGATGAAGGATTTGTGACGTCAGGTCTTTGATGCGTAGTTCGCATGTGGCGATGTAGATGCCGCCACAAAACTATTAGTCTTAACAAGACTACGCAGAACAATATTTTATCTGCTCAACCTATGCACGAAATTACTTTTTTATTTATTACCAGTCTCCCACTTCTAACGCACTTGCTGCCCATCATTGGCATGTCTCACAGTCATTCACATACCGACTAGATAGCAGACATACACCAACATACTTCGGCATACCCCAACTGCATCACGGACCCAATCGTGCATAACAAACTCGTAAAAAAGAGATAAAATCTAAAATATATCTCTAGATACAAAGCGGCAATGCATTCGATCCAAATCAAATGTGTCTGCTCGCCCGTCCTAAAGGATAACATCCTATGTCCCATATGATTGATGACCCCTCTAAATGATACCTTACCACAACCATTTATCATGAAACTAAAGAAAAATAGACCTTCTGTGAAAAGACATAGGGGAGTAAGAATAGGCAAGGATATCGTGGTAACGCAGTATGGGGTTGGTCAAGAATGTATTTCTTTAAACTTTGACGTGTCCTCTTCGATACAGATTTAGATAAGATGACTTTATGTTACCGAAAGCGATCCACTTTGTTACCGACCAGCTTTCGCCCGCTGGTAAGTATTTATTTAATGTTTTTTAGGGTTCCGTAACTCAAAAGGCAAAACGGAACCCTTATAGGATCTCTTCGTTGTCCGTTCGTCCACCTGTCTGTCAATCTATTAATACCCTTTTTCAAAATGATTCTTCTAAGACAGCGTAATAAAAAAATGTGTCGCATAAATGGCCGTAATAAATAAATACGGCCATTTATGCGACATATTTTGATACTCGCAAATAAATCAAAAACTATAGGGTAATTCTAGGACACTAGAATCATGAAATTTGGCAAGAAGCAAGGTCTCACAGCACAAGTAAAGGAAAAAGTCTGAAAATCGTTTCCTTCTAGTTTTATCACATTTGTTTTAAGCGATTACAAATTTGCTGTTGAGTTGAAGAATTGACCGTGACGTATTATCAATATATAGGAGAACATGTTTTACAACTACAATGTAAAGTTTGTTTTTTGGATAAATTTATTCCAACTACGGAACCCTTCATTGTGCGGGGTCCGACACGCACTTGTCCGGTTTTTTTCTATTTTCCATGACTCTAATCCAATCAATCCATACATCATGAAAGAATATTACACACAGTGAGTACATTTTTTTTTTATCTTTTTGAAAAGAGATCCAATATAATCATGACTGTATACCATAGTTCAATTGACTTAGCTGAGGCATATCAATAGTGGATTTTGACTACCCAGAATTGACCTGCTGTAAAGCGCTGCAAACTTTCAGTGCCTCTTGCCCTCCTGCCAAAGCATTTAGCCGCGTCCTAACCAAAAGCGATTGTCGCGCGTTTTTTTATATGAATATGACATTGTCGAGCGATCATTCAAGTCAGTTGTTTTTTTTTTGTTTTTTTTTTTAGTTCATGACTTAAATCCTCTAGAGACGATCTTCGGCCTGATCAGCACTTACCATCAGGTGAGATTCAGGCCAAGAGCTTCATCGCTTCCAACGAAACCTCATTTGTCAAATTATGATGACTACTTTAGACGTTGTGAGGGAACAGATGACATACATACATACATACCGGTCAAAATCATAACCCTCGAAAATCAAAATCATAACCGACGTAGCATCTTTATGCTTCGCCGTAGTCGGGTAATAAATAAAGTAGTTTTTTTCTTTCAGGACTCAGAACGGGAACAACGAGAACGGAAACCGACGAGATTATGAACTTGCATCGTGAATCCGTGATGAAACCTTCATCATTGGACGTTTCTATAATAATAATGAATAATAGTAGAAGCTGTAATAATCTGCAGTCATCATTTATTTTCGTTAGTATGTATGTATTTATGTCTATTATAGTATATTGTATCAATAGGTATAATTTGCACCAATGACAACCCCTTTTTATGTCCACGCAATCACTGTACATTCGCAGAAGAGATCGCAGAAAGCGATAAGGACGCCCATTGTATGTTTTGTAATATATAATAATTGTTTTTTTGCTAACTATGTATTTGCTAAGTATATATAAATAAATAATATTATAAATATGAAAGTGAGTTTGTCTGAACGAATTTGGCACAATATGACAAGACCATGACCTGAGTTAGGACATAGGATACTTTTATTCCGATATTCCTACGGGGTCGAGACTTATGCGGGTGAAACCGCGTGTCACAGTCACTATATAATAATGTTATAAATACGAAAGTGATTTTGTTTGTTTATTTGTTTCTGACGCTTTCATATCTTAACTACTCAACTGATCATCATGAAATTTTGCATACACGTTGTCAGGTGTACAGAATAGAACATAGGGTACCTTTCACCCAGAAAAAAGTACTGTTTACGAGGGATAGAAAAATGATTCCGAGCGAAGTCGCGAACAAAAGCTAGTAAACTATAAAACCACCCGTATTACACCATCAAACAATAAAACTTTTGAAACCACAACAATACACCGTAATATTGCGATTTAATATTATAATAAAATTGTTTTTTTCTTCATTCCATAAGTATATTTTCGAAGGGATAACCTAGAGTTTGTATAGATGTTTTATGTACCTAATGTGCGTTTAGTTTGTGCAGAAAAATGTAGTTTTCTTTCTTTTGAATTAGTTACATTCACCTTTGCTTGTCCATAAAAAATACATTTATCCATATCGAACCAGTATCACGTTTGAAATTTGTATCATGCCAACTACGTCGAACACCTCAAGAAATCTCTCATATTAAACCCCTAACGAGCGACCATTTAAAAATCACATTCACAAAAATACAGGCCGAACTTGAGGCATAAGCCAAAACGCGTCATGTTAGCACTGGCAGTAAATAAAATACGCCACAAGAATAATAAAGGACAAAATAAAATCTAATTCTTAAGAACACTTTGCCACTATGTAAATACGTTCAAAAGATTCATTCCACTATGCTCCATTTTCCAGCTTGTAACATTATTATTTAATTAATTACATAAAATAGCAGTTGGAACGAAACGAACCATGGATGAAAAAAGGTTTTAAAAGTTAGAATTAAAAAAAACAAAACTGCAATTACTTATATCAAACTTATTTCACGATAAAAAAATAAAAAAAACAGTTTGTATCATGTTTTTTTAACCCTAGAATTCTACTATACTTGGATGGTGCTAGGGTGACATACCTATCCAGCTGCCTCGCTTACACAACATACGCTTTTTTACCTGTAGGTATTATAAAAACATTACTGAGCATTTTTGGACATCACAACATCCCAAAGGGGTCACAAATAAAGTTTGTGGCCTCCTGGAGCCTAAACAACTTAGGCCCAATCTACACGATGCAAATTGATTGCCTGAAGTTATACAATAAGGTTGAAGCAATAAAAGACCTGCATCGTCTAGAGTAGTCTAGACACTGTTTATGTAGCTCTTATTGTTCCTTCAACTTCTGGTATGCCAAAGGTCATTTAATTGTACCGTGTAATATTATAATTGTATCAGGGTTTAGTAATATCTGTCTCGGACTGTAAGTCCAGATCCGCTTTCGGTATTGAGAATCCACAAGAGCGCCTTACAGCGCGACAAAAAAAAACACAATATTGCATTTTCAACTCTCGGCGTCAAGCAGTGCGTTGTAAACCAAGTGCGCGAGAAATAATAATTTTGTTAGTAGTAATTCTTGTCGTAAGTAGGTATTCCTTCTGACCGCACCTGTTCTGTGTCTTTACGATCTTACGTCGTTTGTGTTTTACATACATTTTATTGATGTTTGTTCCAAAGCTTTGATATTTGTAAAGGTATTTCTATGGGCGGTAGTTTCTTTCTTCCCTTTCTGAAGGCTTGCTGGTTAAGTTTTTTGACCACTGCAGTTGTTGTCATACCTACTCACTTTAGGTGCCTAGGTTAGTATAGGAAAGTTATTTTATTGCACGTAGAATGGGCTTGTGTCTGCTAAAAGTTTTTGTTTAGATTTTTTGTGAGTTTTTTCTAAGGTTTCAGTTTCGCATAAAACCTACAACGTTACAATGTTGGACACTTTCATTAACGTTTCATGTTAAACATCAATATTTACTCTACGATTTTTTTTTGTTTTTTCTGAATCCAGCCAATCTGGCTCTAAGTCAACCTCAGGGTTGACTAGACTCTTCGTAACATCACATACAAGACACGTCAAGTTACGTCTCAGTGAACACAGACCTTAACTCTGTAAACAGATACGTTTTGGTAACGACTGTATTTGAATTCCTTGTTAAATTTATGTGCCCCTGAACAATAGTAGCGGTTATGATTACATAAATTGAGTAAGGACTATAAAATGTTATTATTGTCTTGAATTTCTTTTTATTACCCTTTATCGGTCTAGTGGGCGACGCCGGTGACTTACGAGCGATAGGCACTTGTTTTGATTTTTCGGTGCTATTCTGTAAAAATCTCACGGTGAAAACTAAGGTGAAGTGAGCTTAAAGTGAGCTGTCATTCCGCCTGATGTTAGGGTTTGAGACTATTGACGGCTCACTTCACCTAAGTTATCACGGTGAGATTTTTACAGTTGATGAGGAGTTTTACTTCTCTGTGTATTGTCACACGATGCTTCAATTAACATCTATAAGAATGCTGGACAGAAGATTGTTTTTTTTTTCTCTAATAAAAGGTGAAGGAAAACATCGTACAACAGGAAACCGGCATGTACTAGAACCAAAAATTGGAAGACATGTGGACATCTACCAGCACGCCCCGGGCCCCCGTGGTAGATTAAAGTCCTCTCTATCTCACCCAGAGTGGGAACCAACAATGGGAACATAATAATTTTATTCTGCAAGCTACGAAAAAAACGAAAAACCTTGCAAAAAACGAAAGAAACTTTTAATTTCACAGGCTACTTTTATGGATAGCCCTTAATATGACTGCAAATGGAAGAACTACAAGACAATGATCTACCATTAGGTACTCTTGCAAGGGCCAAACGAGCTATAATAATAATACATAATAAATTTATTTATTTTCAGACAATATTACAGTCGCATGTGCATGTGCAGTTGCAGTAGTATGTTTAACTTTGTCCAATTTTAATTTTAATTTTACAGTTCCAACTGGGTTCCAGACAGACAATAGCGAACGGGGTGACCCAACTTCTCGACACATATCTACGGGAAGTGTCACTAGGATGCTGCAAGTAGTTATAGTAAAGAATCCCAGAATACTAGTAACAACCATTTTGTTAAAGGCTTATCAACACAAAATTGCCACTAACGGTGACGTTCAAAATTGTGATGTGCACGTTGTGATTGAAGTAACAATAAAAGTTTGGATGAAGCAAGTCATTTGTTGCTTCAATTTTATTGCATGCCACAGGCACGAAACTTGCATCGTGTAAACGGAGCTTAACAGACAAATTGCATTTTTTTATTTGCAGCACAGTAGTTAGCGTGAGTTTGACAACATATTAGGAAATTTTTATGTTGATTATCATTTTAGAAACCTCTATAAAACGACACGGAACCCATAAAGAAATTATGCCTTATAAATAGGTATATTTTTTTCACAAATTGAGTCTTGGGTAATATGATTAATATAGCACATTTATTTTAAAATTATCCCTCCATATATTTTAAACCTACTTGCATGTGGTTTGCATTAAGCATTTCTACGACTTGCAATAAGGATACAGTTTTCATAACTATTTGCATAATTTTCTTCCGTAATAAGGTGGGACTTAGGTTTTATTTATTAACCTATCTCAGGGCATTTAAACGGGAAGTCTTGGTGGATGCTTTACTAACACTTCTCGGTTTAAATGGCTTAAGCTCGGATCTTTCAGT
This sequence comes from Eupsilia transversa, assembly GCA_914767815.1. Taxonomy (NCBI): domain Eukaryota; kingdom Metazoa; phylum Arthropoda; class Insecta; order Lepidoptera; family Noctuidae; genus Eupsilia; species Eupsilia transversa. Next base: position 3,129,874 of record OU611893.1, on the reverse strand, counting down.
TTAAATGTCTACAAGATATTCTGGCAGTACCTAACAATTGGTACGTTGAAAAATATTGATCCCAGTTGGTTTTAGTAGAGATCTTTGGCACCCAATATAGGTACTGGAAGGCTTGGGTGTGATAAGACTGGCCACAGATACCCTGGGTCCTAATTTAAAGCAACTGTCGCGTGAATACGCAATTATTCGATCGGTTACCTTTATAATGACGAACATACGCGACTCTTGATTGATCGCGCACGTAGGTATATCATTATTCATATAGACAATCCCGTACTCACGCGGCAATCTCTTCCGTTTAGGACGCGGCCATAGACGACCGTGCGACCATAGTGAAAATGATGTTAAGACAACTAGACAAAAGCTAATCTCTAGAGCTAAACTGATTTTTTCGAAAACGACGGCGACGTACTTTGGTTGGGCCGAGTTTACTATCTGACTTTTGCAGTACTATCCACTGGTTACCCTGGACCAAAATTTACTTAAACGGCTTTTTCATCGATTTGGTTTCCCCTTTATCTTTTGAAAAGAGGACGTCATGATGAAAAGTTTTAATAGAAACAGCGCTCGAAGTGACTCAGATTTTGTAGTTTTTTTTTGCAAGAACCAAAAGATTTATAGACAAGAGAATACTTAGTGCAACCTTAACAATATAAATACAAAATAATCATTAAAAAAAAAAAACAACGGCAATTCCCTTCACATTCCTTGCCATACTTTTAATTTTAACGTCCAACCATAACTCAGTCGAGCGACTACCAATGTCCCGATCAATCGACAAGGGCCACATCCCTACGCACATGCATTTCCCGCGCGTCGACGCCCCACCGCGCATGCGCGTCGCGCCACGCCAACTGTCACTTTGACAGCGTATAAAGCAATAAACGCGATGATAAACAACCGTCCGTTCAGAAAACAAACCGTGCGATTGAAATAAATATGTAATCATTTATTAAGTTATTGCCGTTCGCTGGTATTGTCCGTATAAGCCGGTTTCGTTTGGAGGCGATAATGAATAGCCCGGTTCGCAGTCGAAAGCCCTTTTGAATGTAACGGAAGCTTGGACAAGTTCGCTTCGTGAATGCTGATATTGATTTTGAAAGTTTTAAATATTTTTTCTTTTGTTTTATTATAGAGGTTCAAGTTTCTGATCGGAAGAATTTAAATTCCAGCTGAGTTTCTGAGGATCTGACAAACGAAGGAGATTGAGCCTTCAATATAAAACTCCATAGTTCTAAAACGCAAACATTTTCACACGAATCGTATAAAGACAAATTGTCAGGACTTCCGGACGGACGTCCTAAAACCGTCCTGAACTGATTAAGACGTTCTGATTCTGTTAAAACGCTAACAACCCAGGAACTAGGCGGGAGTGTGTACCAGCCAGCATAAAAAAAAACAAAAGTATCTACATACCTACTCATTTATTAACAGTCTTAAAATCTATAACTATTCTACAGTGGAAACCATCGTTGCGCCCCATCCAATCGTATAACCTCGCCGTTAAGCATGGGATTCTCTACTATACTGGTGACTAGGTGCGCAAATTCTTCTGGCTTGCCGAGACGAGAAGGAAATGGCGTCATACGCTTTATGAAATCCAGCATCTTCTCTGGTAGGTAGGATGTAAGGGGCGTGTCGAATACACCTGAGAAAACAAAAGGCAAATATTAAGTATAATTGTTATCTTAGTTTTACTCACATATCTCCGTGATCGAAACTAGCCGATCAAACACGAACAAAAATAAGAGTAATTCCATATCAATTAATAAATAGGAACGAAGGTATTGATTTACTTCGAAGAAAAAGTCGAGTCGAGTAATCCCCAGACCGAATTTCGGCCATGGGGACCAATCTCAGCGAAGCCAAGCCTTCGGCGCGGGGTATTATAATGCACATGTGTGTGGACATGGTGCAGCTGCACTCTCTTCTTCCCTCACTCTCATGGTCGGACGGCAATCCGACCCGACCGGAGAGGGATCAGACGCAGGGCCAACGTCTTAACGTAATTTCCGAGGCACGGGGTCGGGGGTATCACACCGCCAACTTCCAAACTCCGGGCTGTGACTAAGACATTCTTAATGGAAAAACCCAATAACAGTGCCCGACCCGCGAATCGAAGCCAGGACCCCTTCTTGCGACCACGAGACCAACTGGTTAAGAAAAGAAAGAAAGGACTAGATTCTCACCTGGAGCAACAGTCATAACTCTAATTCCTTGTGAAGCCAAATCCCTTGCTATCGGCAGCGTCATGCCAATAATAGCAGCAGAAGACGCCGCATACGCCGCCTGTCCTATATCCCCTTCATACGCGATTGTAGATGCTGTGTTCACAATCACGCCTCTTTGTCCATTGTCGTCTGGGCTGTTCTTGCCTATTAGACCGGCTGATAACCGTATTGTGTTGAATGTGCCTATTGTATTTACCTGGAATTTATGGGGGAAAATACGCCATCTGTAAGTCTCATATTTATGGTATAGTCCGCACGCGACTGCTAGTCACCGCCTGAGGTATGTGAGCGGTGAGAAGAAAATTGGCAGACTGAGTGTTGGGAATCGAACCCAACACCTTGGGCGCTGTCTGCATGAGCAGGCTGCGTGATCAACGCGTCATCGGTAAGCTGAGGCGCGGCGCGGCGGCGACACGGCTCGGCCCGACGACTACTCGCTTCCACGGACTCCACCGCGACGGACGATATTCCTCTCTTAAACTTAACATTAATTGTTTGTCCGGGAATTATATTTTTGTAGTAATACGACAGCATTAAACCATTGCCTAAATACAGTCCACTAATCTTTAATTTCCTCCCCGCGCTAACATTGGTCCTTCGAGCCGGATTAGCTTTGAGTTAGCCTTTGTCTACCTCCCCCGTCTCACCGCTCACATACCTCAGGCGGTGATGGTGACTAGCAGTCGCGCGCGGACTATAAACAAAAGTTTATGCTGCAGCATGTTTTTATGTTGAAAGAAACATGCTGCATGCAATATTGAGTACAAAATGTTTCCAGCAGACATCAAGTTGCGCATTTTCTTTTTAACTATAAATAAGGGCAATACGAGGATTAACCTTCATCGGTGTTTGTCCTAAAGCCGCGATTCCATTAGGCAAGTTTTGCATGCAAGTATGACGTCACATTTGCGTACAAGTTGCTTACATTGGAAACATGTTTTTGAGATATGTAATGTAATGTATGAAATGTACATGTTCAAACTACCTCACACAAGTTGTAGCTTGTATGCAGGTTTGTTCAAGTTGTATGCAATTTGCATCTTGCATACAAGTAACTTGCCTAATGGAATCGCGCCTTTAATGGCAACAAAGAAATTATACCAATGGGAACGAAAGACAACAGGCCTGTCATCTACCTAGTTTTCATTTTGCCATGTGAAGTCTGCTGATCCTCTTACTACACGTAACGAGTGCCCAATACGGCAACCGAGACCGATTCTCTATCTCTAAGGGTTCTCGAAACGATTAATTCCAATTGCAAGTTTTGCAACGACAATCAATTGTGTCAATCGCTTCAATTGCATTTGATAGACGATCAATTTACGCATCACTGTGTATCAATCACGTAAAAATTGACAATTGCATCGTTTCGGGGACCCTTTACATACTTTTACCAAGGTACGATCAGGGGCCTAAGTCTACTAATTTATAAACGTTACAACGGTTTCTCAATGGTGAGTTTTTGACAGATTTGCCATACAAAAACTGTCAAAACCTCACCATTGAGAGACTATTGTACAGATACCGGCACGGTTCTTGAGCGCTCGGCGGAAGAGTGGGGATCGCTTTGCGCATCGTACAGTTATGACAAAATACGTAAAGGGACCCAATAACTCACTTCTGCGCAGGTGAAGGTCAGCGCCCAAGAATCGTACCAGAACATAACGTCCTCCACGATTTCTTTTGATATAAACAAGAAAATCATCGAGAAGTTTAATTTCATCTAAGAAAGTTATACTTATCTAAGTAAACTGCTATTTATACGCCTAGCTAATAACTGTGATAGACCGCGAGGATGAGCCGTTAATCTTCCTGCCCACTAATAACTTCATATTGCAGTGGTTAACTTGCCTGCAAGTGTCGTTATTATGACGATTTACTTTGAATTTAATACTAAAATGACTACATTATCGTTGCAAAGCATTTTTAAGTGCCTCTGCACATCCTGGCTGCCGGTTAGTCGGCGCTGGGTATATACCCTTTAACAGCTGGATTATCCTTTATTTAGGCAGCACGTCAATGGTACCACTTTGACCTTGAGCTGGTTTAGCGTACTTTGAAAACAATAGGAGGCCAGCTTGTACCGGTTCTGTTACCACTGACGATGACGTGCGCAAAACCATACCTATAGGCATACTTGGCCACCGAATAGCCCAGCCAGGCAGCCGGAGCGTGTGTAATAGGCCATTATTTTGTCAAGTCAGCAACTGTAAATTACTGACAGAATAGCGTACATAATATGCAAAACTACAACACTTTCATACTTCGAAGAGTCGCAAGCATATTGGTGCAAGATGATCCCATCTTTGAGCTTGCCCAAATGCGACGCTAAAGGCTTGTACACACTGGCGCGATATCGCGGGCGCGACAAGGGTAAAGCTGCCTGTCGCGCTCACGATATCGCGCCAGTGTGTACGAGCCGTAAACGTGTCAATACGTACATATACTGAACGTAACAGAAGGCTGTGTGGACGGACGTATTGGCCCCTAGTATCTGTACCATACCTTACTTCTGACTGCTCTGAAGAAAACTGTTAGGAGGAGTCGGGCCGCGCAACTTCGCGTGTCATTTTATTGTCAGAACAGACCATTGGCTCTTCACATCTAGCGTAGGGGATAAGACGTTCGTCGAAGTGTGCTAATGCCGAATCGAAATACAAACACGTCGACGCAACGTTAGCAATAAGCCTATGCAGCGTAGACCAACGTCAGGCAGCTTTTAAAATAATAAAATATGAGCTGGTACTTACATTTATACACCGGACAAACCAGTCCATATCACAGGACTTGTCTTTGTGGAAGTTGTATACTTGATGAGTGATCGACTGTCCAGCGCAGTTGACTAGGGTGTCGAGCCGCCCAAACTTATCTCTTACTAAGTCTAGTGCTTTTTTTACATCTGCTTCTGATGTTACCTGCAATGAATAAAACTTGAAATACTTGGACTTCAAAGTTCAAATCTAAGTTAGTTTAAAAAAACTTTTCCAGAATGGTCCACTTGATATGATTTGAACCTTAAATTTTCAAAACGGAACTGCACCCTGATTGCGTATTATACGATCAATCACAGTCTAAATTATTTTGAAACAGATTGATGAGACATTGCATCTTAAGTACGAAAAAAAAATTGGCTCAACAAAGTAAATAGCGTAATTCCTACCTAATAATTACCTAATTCTTTATCTAAAATAAAAGTAGCCTAAGTTTCTCCTTAAAACATTTAGCCAGTGACCGTCCCCTCAAAATCAGTCCAGCCGTTTCAGAGATTAGCCGGCACAAACAGACAGACAATTTTTTTTTTTTTAATTACCTTATATTACTTTCACATGCGTTTAGTAAAAACCTGTAATTTGAAATTACAAACAGACCGATTTTATTCATTTATAATGTATGCATAGATGACAGCTTATTTTAAGACCTCAGTTTTTCTTATAGGATTTTTTCAACTTATTACTTGCCTGCCTATGGAAGAATCAATAAATTATCTTGAAAGGGAAGAAGTTAATAATCAATGTATACTACTAATCTATTAAAGGCAGGCTATAAAAGTCACCCATAGGAAATATTATGTTAAAGGAAACATAAACTATAGTACTAGACCCTATGATTACCGACACTGGAGCAAGCTTTTAACTGCGTAATTATGTCTACAGCAATTACCGGGTTCCTATATTTAAAATGTTTATAACCTAAAGGAACTATGTTTTCCTCAAAAGAAAATCTTCTTCTAAATATTCCATGAGTACATGCATGACTCAATTTTGGGTGTAAACTTGTAAATGGAAAAACGGATGCAAATGGAAAGGGGCAGTTTTAAATGAACAGATTGCAAATTGATGTCCTCACCACATACAAGAAACATTCTGAATATTATTATTTTTTATTTTTTCGATAGATACCATAGATACCATAGGGTATAGAGTAGAACACAAGCGCAAGTTGCATTTAGCCAGTTTTTACCCGACTACCCTAGAAGGACGGTAATCTTTTTTGAGAGTATGTATGTCATATCTTTGGCACACTCTGTAGCCTAAACGGCTTGATGGATTTTAACGTATGAGGTGTCATTAGATTCATCTTAACTGTGAGAGTGAAATACTTTATATAATATTTATATAATTTGTATCTGCAAATACAAAAAAAAGGGAGGGGAAGGGTTTTTTTTAAAATAAATTGTAATATTAGTATCAAATAAAAGCTAGTAATGACTCAATTCCCAATAAAACTAAAAAGCTTGAAATAAAAATAAAAAAATTAAGAAACCCAACTGCAAAAACACATAACTGAACACTTATAAAAAAGCATTTTTATAATCTATAGATTTTTGGTATTGCACGGGGACAAACCATGCAATAACCTGAAATATGGTGCAAGTTTTGTTTGTTCGCCTGGGATACCAAAATTCTATAGATTACAAAAATGCTTGTTTTTCTCTTTCCAGCTATGTTTTTTATTTAAAATATTTTTTATTAACTCAATTTAGATTGACTGAAAGTCTGAAACCCAGTTAGGGTTCCGACTTTCGAAACGAGGACCTTATTAAATAAAATTTTCACAAACTACCAAAGATGAATCTATAACAAATCAATAAAAAAAAGTAATAAGAACTTACACAACCGGTGGCCACAGCTACGTTCTCGCCTAGTTCTTGAGCTACCTGCGTTGCTCTTGTGCCTTGCAAATCGAGAATAACCACTTTCCCGCCATTTTTTACAAATCTTTCTACTGTTGCTTTCCCTAGACCCGAAGCTCCGCCAGTTACCAAGCTTACCATTCCCTGCAAGAGGTTATATTTGAGGTTATGTTTACAATAACAAATTTATGAATGAAAATAAAAATGATTGCAGAAACAACCATTGGAATTACCATTTGCAAGCTTACCTTTAACATTCTTGTTCTTTAATTGCGTATCTGGTACATAAACACAATAATAACCTAGCGATTTTTTTAACAAAACTATTGCAATATTGAAAATGTCAAATTGTGTCAAATCAAAGTGTCAAACTCAATAAAGCGCGTTCCGGGTTCCTTTCGAATTTCCAACATGCACTACTAATAATTGCTGCATACTGGAACGTGAACATAAACATTTTACAAATTATTCTTGCAGTGGTTGCCCAAGATAGTAAAAATATGTAGGAGTAAATTTAATTAAGCAGACATATTAATAATTAAAAAACATTTTTCTAGTTTCTAAGGACCGTCTTCGGTACTTACAATGCGACAAAATTGGGTTGGCAGTCAGCTCATATATTCCTCCAAAATGTTTAAAACTTGTAGAATTAGTCGTATTTGAATAATGGCCGGCGCTGTTTGTTGTTTTTATTCTTCGGCAAGTTTTTAACATAATTGTGCATAATTAGTGTTTTAACTGCATATTGCGCCCTCCGGATTGTAAGCAGCTATGGCTAAAGTGGAGCAGCCTATATTTATACTGCCAAAGAAACGTAATGGGAAGAAACAGAACACAATAGCCAGCCATGTCGACCACATAATTACTGTACAGGTAAATATAATATTTTACGTTCTAATTGCAGCATTTTCACTGTCTGAATGCATTCAGATAATATTTCAGAAGTTTCTAGTGTACGGTTTTTGTAATAAGGCAGTGAAATTATTGTTGTATTTCGTCCAAAGCGGTGTTGGTGTACAGATTTTTATTGTGATTGCTTTTATAAATATTTTATCGAGCCGGTTTTTACGCAAAATGCACTTATTCTTATGAGTATGTTTTTGATGTTCGAAATATGTTGTAGAGATTGCAGCATGTAATTTTGATTCGTTTTGTAATATTAATCATCTGCTTCTTTGTCCTCCCATATTTTTAATTAGAAAAGCACCTAATATTAGTTGTTGAGACTCTAACGTATAAATGAATCTTATCTTGATAAGCCAATTACACCGGATTCCTTCCTCCAATACCAATAGTTAGAGTTATCAGGACGAAAGTAGTTATCATAGAATGGGAACCATGGTTTTAATTCAATATTTTATTTTTACAGGGAGTCGCAGATGACCCCCAAACAAAATACAAGAATGGATTGTCACCAGTTTCAGAGCATGTGGTCAATGGCATAATCCACTCAACCATGGAAGGCCTAAAGTCCAACATGAAAATCAATCTTCCAATAATCAATGATGTCAATGATGAAGAACTTAATGATTTCAATGGAGACTCAGAATCTCAGAAGCAAAATATCCAGAAGAATGGATATCAAGCTTTGTCTACTCTCAATAGCAGCCGGGAGATAATAGATCTTTCACCAATATATGAAAACTCATCTGATGCTTGCTCCAGTCACGGTGATCTGAGAGATGCTAATGACTGTGACATTCAGAAAAGCTGCAGGATCCTAAACTGTGATCAAAATGAAAGCTCATCAGCCACTCCAAACAGCTTGTCACAAACACAGTCAGAAAACAGCTTTGAAATGGGCAATCTCACTGATAGCCTCAAAAACAGTGCTAAAAGGAAAAAACGAGTCAACATTGTCCCTGGAATCATTGAGGGTAATAACACTGATACTGAAATAACTGCTTTGCGCATTGAATCTGAAGGATCAATGTCCCCTGACTGCTCTCTGACAGATACTTCTAAGGATGGATATTTGACTATGACAGGAACCATCAAAAGAGGGAAGAAGAAGGGCCAGAATGTTGATGTTAAACTCAACATATCCAGGGAGGAGCTTGAGATTATTGAGGCAGCCATTGTAGCTGAAGAGTACAACAAGATGGACATATCCAAATGTTCTCTGTACAATGGTCCACATATTTTTCTCTTTAGCCTAATGTGCATACCATTTGTGGCACTGATTTCAGCCTTGTACTCATTCTATATGGGCACAATGGCTTGGTACAATGTATTCTCTCATGTCACAGAGCATTTTAGCTGCATTAAAAAGGTTTTGCTGGCCCCATTTGTGGTTTTGTCGTACCCATTTTTGATAGTACTTTTTACTATTGGACTGGGCCTGTATGCTGGTATAGTCCAGCTTACTTTCAGTGCTGCCAATTGGTGGAAAGATGTTTGCGATTTCGAGAAAGGGTTTTACGGTTGGCTCTGCAATACACTGGGTATGTCAGAGTGTAGCCCTTATGAAGTTGTTGTTCTAATGGATGTTAAACCATAGATGAAACTGATCTTGTCAATAACACTGCCATTTAATTTTGTAGACATCTATTTTTTCTTTATTTATTTTTCTCCAGATTTACAAATGAGCCTCAGACTACAGGAGAATGATGAGTAATTACAGGATACTTACACCCAATGATGGAGAAAGAATTCTTTACAATCTGTATGAGCCTAATTTCTTAGTAAATAAGTCCTAAATACCCTTTCATAAAATTGTTAACTTAGAAAAATGTAAGTTTAAATGTTAGTTTTAAGATTTTTCAAGATCCATATTTGGAAGAGTATTAGGTAAAAAGATCGATTTTCGAAAAGTGATATTTATACATGGAGTGGGAACAAGGGATGGTATACCTTTTAGATCTCTTTTAAAAATATTGATGTGTATCCAGATAGAATAATTTTGCTCAATTTCTTCCATTGTGTCATTCCATACTAAGCAATTATTTCTAGTCATTTTTAACCTTTTTGGTTGCATACCTACCTGTTATTGTTAGGAATTGTAATCGTAGATCTATGTATTTAGGATAAAGTTTAACATATCCACTACAAGTTACAGATGTAGTTTGTTGCAGAAGTAATGGAAACCAAAGATCTCATACTATGATGTAATACCATGCAGGACTGTGGTCTGGATGTAAAATTACATCATTTTGGTCTTGTTACTTCTTCATTTTAACTTTAACATAAGTTAAATTTAATTATTATGACTGAAATAGTGTTTGTTACATGTTGCTGAGCACAAATTCAATGTTAAAAAGCTTTCAAGCACAATATTATAACTATTTAACTTATAATAGCGCTCCATATAATCAGGTTTTTGACATAATATACTTAGTACTGTGTTAGGATAAGCAGTAAAAATCAGTGTAATGCATAACAAATATTTATTGATTTCTAATTATTTCAGCATTAGTTAATGGATTTCATGTATGGTTATACTGTTTTCTATTTTTTTTTTTTGTAATTGTGTAATTCGTAATCAACAATGTATGTTATGAAGACTGATGTATTCTAGTCACTATTGTGGTATCCATTTTCTACGCAATAAATATTTTACAAAACTGAACACTGTTTTAACTAAAACAATATCTACAATAATAAAAATAACAGCTCTAGTCCAAATCAATTAACTTAGTTTCATGATGTATCCTTTTGTTGACTTTGTGCACCCTTTTGTTTACTCCCTTCTTGCTTCACTTGTTTAAATTCTTCATCTATTCTTTCTTTTGCTCTCACGATTTTTGATTGTAAATAGAAGGATCCACCTTTCGCCTTATCATTAGCTTGAAAAAGATGTTCGTAGTTTCTAACCACTTTTTCTTTTTCTAATTTCTCTAAATTTAATATCTGCATTGCTTCTTCTAACGTGAGACCTGTGGAAGCATTTGCTGCCGCTCTTCGGGTGCCCGCAGGTCCACCACCAGCTCGCTTCGCTGCCTCTTGAGATGCAGCTATTTCCTGCTTGAGGGCTCTCGCAAAAGCTCGTCCCACTACTTGGGCACCAAGGACTATAATTTGAGCTATGTATTTAGCCATATTTTAGCAACTATTGATGAAATAACTACTGACATTACTAGCAAAATAAATGTCAGGTCTAAATGGTCATGTCAATGTTAAAAACTTAAAACTTTGAGGTTATATTGCGTTCATGACAGTGGTGGTGTGTGGGTGAATTACTGTGGTTAGGAAAGTTCGAATTTTGAACGCATCCACTTTTGCTGCGATTTGTATCAATTGATTTGTGGACTACATCCTAACGGATAACCATCAAGCATCTACAGTTCCACTGTTCCAATCAAAAAACCTAGATGGCAATATATAAATTAAGTGCGAGACTTTGAATGTTTGTCAGTTTGACATTGACACAGAATATTTTTGGTTCGCGCGTTTTTTTGACATTCGTAAAGTTAACCTGTTTGTTTTTTGTAACGACGAGATAAGTCGTATATTATTTGTGAATAAAACATTATTTATTGTGTAATTCAGTTTAGTTTTGTGTATTATTATTAGTTAATAGTTTGATAAGTTTAAAAAACAATGGTGAGTATAGGTTTGACTACTTTTTGCAGTATTTACTGATATAATACTGGTGTACTTTTGGGACCACTCGGCATAGCCGTTACGTACTTTGACTACACACAGAAGTTTACTGTTCATAATACTTTTGGATACGTTATAAAACTTGGGAAATGAAGAAATACCGTAATATAAGAAACCAATTAACATTATTTGCTACTTACTCTCTTAACACTCACTTAAGAGTTGTTTTAACCTTAAAGTGGCTTTGTGTGTCTGTAAAAATCAGTCAAAATGAGCCAAATGTTAATAATTCCAGAACCTTAAATCAAGAGATCAGAATTTTACTTACTTTGACTATAAGTTTGAAAGTATAATACCAGCTGGTAAACAATTTCTCATACTACAGCTCACTCTTGAGATTCGTTGGTTAATTGGTTCATAATGCTGTTGAGGAATGCATACTCCTTATTAGTACTCTACGGTTGTGTTGCCTAGCAATACTTACTGTTGATGTATGGATAATTAATCTTATCGGTTCTTATAAAGACATGAATATAATTTAGTTGTTTCTCTGGCTAACTGTATTTCTATATCCTCCACACAACTTTAATAAATGCCTCTGGCTTTTACTACACAATGGCTTATTATATAATTCGATTTTTATTACTGTGGTTGGAGCTGTCAAACTCATAGGTTTTTAGTATTGAATTCACCTGCAAGGTTGCCTCTTAATACAGTTAACACAACTCGTTGTCTCCACCGCATAGTTCTGTCATATTATTTGTTAAATTGTTAGTGTTCCTAATATTTTGATGTTGAAAGGCGGTACAGTTATAAAAATTGGGTTATATCATTTTACTTTTTGCTCTTTAATTTTGAATCATACACTGAATACCTCAGACTAATAATAATGGTCAATTTGGGCAACAAAGAAAATAATAAGTATTTGCTAGTGTTGATTTATAAAAAAAATGAGGAAGGGAACCTAACAAAGGGACTATTCTTTTGAAATATACATACAGTGTTTATTCAATATGCCAACAGAATATCAGAAATGGCAAATTATAATCTGGACAAACTTAGGTATTCACAAAGTATCAAAAACGATGTCATGTTTTCAACATTGCAATTAATTCAGAAAGAAAACTCGCTTGATCACAGATTTAATAGTAATAGGTAATACGGTCTAGTGTCCGCAACTCCATGTCAAAACATGGTAAAATCGATTATTTAATCCACACCAGCTCCTCAAAAAAGGCCAGCAACGCCTTGGTGTTACTGACATCTCATGGAGGGAACTTGGGTTACTTTGACCCATAGTCAGTTATGGCTGTTGTAACTGTACCCAGTAGTTAGTCAGACAGCCTCTTTCGTGAGACAGCATCAATGTATTAGACTAAATACAATAAATTATTTAATAAATTTATTTTGTTTCCAGAGCTCCCCAGCCCCCGACACACCGTCAGATCGAGATGGAGCACGTTCAAGGATGACGTCACCGGCGCGTGACTATGAAATGTTTGAAGATGAGGGTGCCATCCTCGGAGACAACCCTGAGGAAGAAGAGGGTGATGGAGAGGAATTGTTTAATGATAATATGGAAGCGTAAGTTATTAAAGCAATGACTTAGATGAGCACAATAATTAAGAACTGACAAGAGATAGATACACCAAATTTCATCCAAATCTGTGCAGCCATTAGCTGTTAGGTGAATAGGTTACACATCGACAGAATTGCTTTCGCATATCTATACATCTATAAAAATAAATAAAATTGAAGTGTCGGTTTGTTCTGGCTAATCTCCGAAACGGCTGTACCGATTTTGACGGGACTGTCACTAGCAGATAGCTGATGTTATAAGGAGTAACGTAGGCTACATTTAATGTAATAAAAGAAAGAATTAGAGTCCACGCATTCGAAGCCGCGGGCAGTGGCTAGTTTATAATATTAGTAAAGGTTCTCAATGTTGTTTCATAGTGACTACCGCCCCATGCCAGCGCTAGATCGCTACGATGCTGAAGACTTGGACGATGACGACTATGACCCCATGTCGGTACAAGACCGCGTGGCCGCTGAGCAGGAGTTGAGGCGAAGAGATAGAGATGAGGGCCGCGTCAGGAGGGATGATCGTGACTTGTTGTATGGTAAGATAATTATCTCCTATATATTGTTTTTTTTTTTCTTACGACTTTCTTTACAGAGACCTTTCAACTTAGACCCAATTCGATAGTGTGGCTATCAACTATTATTAATATTACATCAGATACTAGCAACCAGTCCCAGCTTCCTTCGAACCAATTTTCATGTGAAGACAGTATTTTATTCACAACACATTCTGCACAAGTTCTGAGCAGTAACCTAACAAAAAGTACTAGGTTTGCATAAATTCAAGATATTATTTCATTAATATTGTTAAATATTTCTATTTGTTTATATATATATATAGCCTATGTCCATCTAGTATAATGTACAGTAAGCAGTCATAAGTGCATTATCACGCTTAGGATTGTATTGCTGTGAACGAGCGACAGGCCGAACCTATATCTGTGTGTGTAAGTGATGTATCAACACAGAATACACCTCAGAACTCTCACACTGGCGTCGAATGAAACAAAAAGCATACCGTCACTTTTTCGCAGAGTACGTAATTACTCGTGACCTTGGTCGGTTCATAGTAGTGCTAAAAATTCACGTATTGGTATCAAGTTCCGATAGCCGGTAGCGTATCGAAGTGTATGGTGAAACACATAGGTCTGGGTTCAAATCACGAAACCAAACTTTTATTTTTCTTTTAAACAATCATCTTCATCTGTTCTTTTATTATTCAATAAATTAATAAACAAGATTATTAATTAATAACTAATTTTATTATTACTTATATTGTTATTGAAATAAGGGGTTAAGAATAAAAATGTTTAATAAGTGATTACAAAATGTTTATTCGTTATCATTTTATGAAGTTTAAATAAATAAACTTCTAGAATTAAAACAGTTTATTTTCCAATAAATAACAATTTATTGAGATAAAGTACCGTGAACTATGACAATCAGGCTTAATATATTGTATCTTAATAATAAATAATAATGTCCTTTAATTACTTTTGTGTGTGGGTAATGTAACAAACCAACTCGCAAATCTACGCAAATCTACCCACGTAAATATAACAAATGCGGAATCGTTGTCACAATACAAATAAATTACTCAGTATTACTACTTTTATTTTACTACGAGTTTGAGACCTCACGTTCGTGTAACGAATAGTTAACAAATCGTATTTAATAGGACTTATTGAGGCTATAGCTTAAGTGTTCATTTTCATTACGAAAAGAAGATTGAAACTAAACCTCAAAATAATCCTTATTACGGATATGACACAATATAATTATAATAATAATTATTATTTTATTATAATTATTGTAATATAATTATTATAATTTAAATTTTATAATATAATTATAATTATTTTAGATTTTAATTCATATATTGAAGCATTTATCTGTATCTGTTTCCCTTAAATTTTCCCATATTTCTATACAATGCAACTTCAACTGCTCATCAGACCGCTCATTCCGTGCTTCCCATCGCTGTATCATCAAACCCCATAGGTGTTCTATAGGGTGGAGGTCAGGAGATCGTTCTGGCCGTGAAATAACTATTATCTCCGGGTGTTTAACCACTCACGCACGTAAACATTGCACACAGTGGGTAACATGTAATGCAAACCTTCTGCGCGGATTGCACGGCACACGGTTCGTAAAGACGTGTTGAATAATTCTCTCTAAAACAAAAAAGTTTAATAAGTAATTATTGTCAATAGAAATTTCACATAAATAATTAAAATGTTATTTTCATCGTTCAAAAATCTAAGTAAATAAATTTACTTTGAAATGATATATTTACTTCTATTTAGACTTTATCCACAGAAGAGACATTTAAAGATCAGTGGTTGTAACTAGACGAGCATTATTAAAGTTAACAAATGTTTTGAAATAAGAATAAGCTACTAAATATAATTATAAATATATATAATAAAAATTATATAAATTAAAAATATATAATAAAAATATATAACTACTAATAGCTACAAAACCAAATCAGATCAGAAACAATTTCATTTACTTAAATTATGCAATAAATAAATAATATTAATAAGGTAAAAATAAAACGTTTCAAAAAACAATTACCAGGATCAGCAGTTATAATTTAATTAGATAAATGTTTGATAAAATAATTAAATCATATTACTCACACTCAGTCCGGTTTTATCAGATATTTGTGATAAATATTAAGTCCGCTTTTACGCAGCGCAATAATATTCGCTTTCATTTCTATATTCTTTGCTTGCATTTCAAAATGAACTTTAGACACCGCTAATATTATATTGAACACACGTCACTAACCCACAATAACAAACATCGTTCTATTTATTCGCGGTGAATGAGTCGTAAGTTAACTGCGTTTGTCTACCTTAATTATCATTTAACTTTATTTAGGTTTTCGTGGGTATAATCATAAAGTTTTTGCGAGTTTAGTGAACACGACGAACATAACAAGGATATAGTCAATAGCGTGATTATTCGAGTGATTTTTAAAACATTAAAAAACTATCACCGCGCGTGAGATTTGAACCCACGACTCTCTACGCATGAACGCGTCAACCCAAACACGGTAACCACTAAGCTATCATGACATATGCGTTACGAGTTGAATTTATGAAATACTATAATTGTTAAACTAATGAGAGTGTGTGTGTGTCTATGACTTATTATAAGAAGGTCGTAAGTTAAACCGAAGCGTCAATCTATTGCTTTGTGAAATTGCTACTCCACTTATGACCGTTACTGTACCTGTCTAATGGTGAAAGAATTTTTCAAGCTGCTGAGCTTGAAAAATTCTTTCACCGCGGAGCGGAGCTGTGGTTCCAGACATTACCCTCCACACATATATACACAAACTCACAAAATTCACTCTCTCTTTATATTATTTATATGAATATATTTTAAAAGAAATATGACCATAAGGAATCTACTACTTGTCTTCTTCATCATTATAATTTCAGTCGAGAGACGTCCACCACTGTACGTAGGCCTTCTTCAGTGCTTGAGCAAACATAATAAAATTTCCCACTTCTACATCTACAGATGAATCTGACGAGGAAAGCACGGGCGCACCGCGGGCGAAGCGCCGCCGTGCTGCAGAGAAAGCCGCCATGGGAAGTGAAGAACAAGTTGAGGAAGGGATCGAAAGTATCGAGAACTTGGAGGATACCAAGGGATATACCACCAAGGAGTGGGTGTCCATGTTAGGGCCCAGGACTGAGATTGCTAACAGGTTAGTAGAAAAATAACATCCAAAACCGCCTGTTTCCCGAAAGGCAGGTGGAAAATGAAGGGAAGGGTAGGATCAGGCGGTGTAAAGAGTACACAAACAATTCCACAATAGTTTTTAATTTTCTAAAATATATTTTTTAATGTCTCAACCCGATCACGTGGCAGGCACACGTTTTAGGCTAAACCAGCTATCTAATTGCGTAAAACGTTTTCGTAAACGATTCCGACTAATCTGTTTCATTTTGACAGTTCAACAACATTCATTGCGTTTTTTACGTTAGTGAGCAGATTTTTTTTCTGAACTTATGAAGCAATGGATTAGAAATCTGTTTCAAACCGATCCAGATTGTGATGGATAGTGTATTACGCAATTAGGGTGCAGATTAGAGCAGAGTAGAGGCAACCTTAACGCATTAGATAAGATTGTAAAACATGATCTTTCAATAACATTACACTTCTTCCAGGTTCAAGAACTTCCTCCGTACATTCACAAACAGTAAAGGCCAGTTTGTGTACAAGGAGCGGATTCGTCGTATGTGTGAACACAACCAGGCGTCGTTTCATGTGGAGTTCGATGTACTGGCGAGGAGGGAACAGGTGTTGGCTTACTTTCTGCCTGAAGCACCCTTCCAGATGTTGCAGATCTTTGATGAGGTATGCTAAAAGCTTTCGAAGTTCATTCATCAATCTCTTTTGAAACTTGTAGTATCTTGCTAGTACTAAGCAAGATACTTGCATAGTTTTGACGAATATTCATTTAAGAGTTAAAATTTTCAAGAGAATTATTACTTTCCATATTTCTTATTATTATTAGGAGGATTACGGACTCGTCCGCCGATAGTTTTTTTTTATTGTGCTCGGGTAAACTAAAAAACACCATCGACTCGAAAATAAGGCGAAGGGGAGAAGCTTCGACGAGTGCTGCCTTTAGGCATAGAAAAAGATATAATTTCGAAGCCCTCAACTCATTAGTATGTATTAAAAAACTCTTTAATTCCCTTCCAGGTAGCCAAGGACATAGTTCTACAAATATTCCCAAGTTACGAGCGAGTCACCTCTGAGATCCACGTCCGAATATCCGACTTACCACTCATAGAAGAATTGAGAACATTCCGGAAGCTTCACTTAAACCAGCTTGTGAGAACTGTAGGAGTTATTACAGCAACTACAGGAGTACTTCCTCAGCTGTCTGTGGTTAAATATGACTGTAATAGGTGTGGGTATATCCTTGGACCATTTGTGCAGACACAGAATTCAGAAGTCAGGCCAGGGTCTTGTCCTGAGTGTCAGAGTGCTGGGCCTTTTATGGTGAGTTTTGATTTAAATTATAACTTTATAGTACCTACTGTAAATAATAATAATAATAATTTATGTATTCTGCAGACAACTAGATCCAATTTAAAAAATATTCTAACAGTCCTAGATGTTAGTAAACAATTTAGTTATTTGCTGTGTTAGAACTTAAATTCTACTACCGATAGGGTGGTTTTTATAAGATGCCTCATTATGGGGCTTTCGTCAGCTCATCAGCAATAAAACAAAAATGAAATCAGAATCAGTTCCAGTTGACCTCAAATCGTGACGAAAAAAAATGAAACATTAGTGTCGATTCCCTTGTTCACGAACTAAACTAAATTTAAGTTCAGTGCATCTCTTTCTTTCTATTTCATTAAGAAAAGGACAGAATATAAATTTTAGTTTAGTCCTGTCAAATTAATCAGCGCCTGATGTTTTTAATAATTTACGTAATTTTAGTAAGCAAGTTTTAATCACGTCAATCAATCACGTGACGGGCGCTGATTAATTTGACAAGACTAACCTAAAATATATCTTCTGTCCTTTTCTTAATGAAATAGAAAGAAAGAGATGCACTGAACTTAAATTTAGTTTAGTTTGTGAACAAGGGAATCGACACCAGTGTTTATTCACTGATATAGTAATTTAGAACGCAATACCTCCGCATAACGGCAATGGAATTTATTGGCAGACGTATCTCCCTTATGAGTACTTATTTAAGTAAAGGTACTTTTATTTTTAATCATAACTCAGTTTTCATTTATGAAACCATGCTTCTACTAGTTTTGCCGTTTTATGTGCATGTCCAAACAGTTCTAATCCCCTCCTTGAAATGTTAGTTTTATAGTATGCAGTTGTATCAGGGGTTGTAATTTAAACCTTATTTCAGTGTGAATAAAGTCAAAATGACATCGCTCGTAATTTGCACCAAATACAGCAAAATGCTTTCAAGTTTTAATCAAGCCTCAATAGTACACAACTGTTTTGGAACCGTATTACTTACCATCAAGATTCTGTTGCGAAAAAGGGATGTTGCTAACGGTCATGTATGCTGCCTCTCTCACTCGCACTGGGAAAACTCCATAATACGGCCTCTGATCACATCTTCCACTATCTAACTTTCTTTTTTACTCACCCAGGTAAACATGGAACAAACAGTATACCGTAACTACCAGAAGGTGACAATCCAAGAGTCGCCAGGCCGCATCCCCGCCGGCCGTATCCCTCGCAGCAAGGAGTGCATACTGTTGGCAGACCTATGTGACCGCTGCAAGCCTGGTGATGAGGTGGACCTCACCGGGATTTATACTAACAATTATGATGGATCACTTAATACAGAGCAGGTGAGTTATGTTTAAGGGTATTTTTTTTAGGTTAGGGTAAAGTTATGAAGAAAAAAAGTAGGTATAGTCTGTTCCAAAAGTGTCTGATGGAAATGTAAACGAATTTTTCTTATTAATATACACAGGTTTGTTAAATATATACTTATTTAATGTTAAACAAATTAATTTGTTATTCACATGCAAAAAAATAAATACAGAGGTCATTTCTTAAGTTTTTTTCGAATTTGGCCTGTTCTTGACGTCGATGACGCCTGATTGAAACCGGTGGATGAGGTCTACGATGGAATGAGTGTGCCCATAAATAATTTTCTATTCTTTTCTTCTTCCCCCAGGGCTTCCCAGTATTCGCAACAGTAATAATAGCCAACTACATAGTGGTAAAAGACTGCAAGCACATCGTGGACTCTTTGACAGATGAAGACGTCGCGACCATAATAAAACTGTCAAAAGACCCGCGTATTGGAGAGCGGATTGTACAGAGTATAGCGCCGTCTATATACGGACATGACTATATCAAGAGGGGTTTGGCTTTGGCACTGTTTGGAGGGGAGCCTAAGAATCCCGGTATATAAAATTATTTTGCTTTTAATTATTAAGAGCCCATACTACCTCAGCTCAAATTCACTTTTTATCTCTCTCGCACCATACTGCTCGCGGGCTGAGTACTGAGAGGAGTGGGGTGCTGGCGGCTCCAAGGCGGCAATAGTTTAGGTAATTGCTTTTTACGGCGAAAATAATGGTAATAAAAAATTTAAAAAACATAGTCGCTGCTTTATAGTTAGTTCAGTATCTTTGGATTTTTTTTCTATCAAGAAAATTTTATGGAGTCTTGTATTCGTCAAACCTAGTACTTAACATTAATCTTTAACTTTAACATATATTTAATTCAAAATTAATGCTGCAGTATTTTCGACATAACGGAGGATCATGCTAAGCAATTAGAGGTAATATAGGCTCTTAATTAGAATTTATTTTCTTTTTCTCCTAGCGGAGTGGCTTTTCTACTCCGCGATTGATGAAATTATGCTCTATCTATCGATTGCCTTCAGTTGTTTTTTTATCCACCTCCACCACAGGCAAACGTTACGATCAAAAATAAAGAAAGATAAAAATGATTCCCAGACTAGTAAAAATGTATTCAGAATTGAATATGATGGTGCACACGGCTACATAGCTACACATTTCCAGTATAAACTGACCTCTCATTGTACGGAAATCCAATACAATGACAGATCAGCATATGCTGGAAATGTATAGATTGATATGTAGCCGTGTGTTTCAGTCACCCACTAGTCACTGGAAGCAATTGGACGACATTGACAACGCCTTTATGTCGTAGCAGTAAGGGCGGTTATCGTAGTGAAAGTGTTACTAACGATTAAGTTAACTGTATTATGTAGATGTGCCACTATAGTATTTTTTGTCTTATTTCAGGTGATAAGCACAAAGTGAGAGGTGACATCAATGTCCTCATTTGTGGAGATCCTGGTACCGCTAAATCACAATTCTTGAAGTACACTGAGAAGGTAGGCTTCTTTGAAAATCTATGTTTAAAAAAAAACATTTCTATAAGTTTTTTTATTTCATTTATATACACATCTAACAATATATATATATATAAATACAAAGAAAAGCATTAAAAAATACAAAAAAATAGTAACCCACCCGTATCGGGTTATTATGAATTGATTTATTCTTGTCTTCCTGTACATGTTGCCGAAGCTGCGCCGGACGCATGTGTGTGGAAACGAATGAAAACCGCGCATGCGCCGCACCGGCGCGTATACATTTTACGCTCATTCATAAATATTCTGAATTTTTCAATCTTGCGGTTCGGCGCCGGTGCGACTCCGGCGTCATTAAGAAGCCTTATGCTTTTAAAACCATCGCCATGAGCTACTCCACCACTCATGGTGATGGATAACTAATTTTACATAAAAGAAAGAAAGAAAGAAAAAACGTTTATTTGGACACAGTTCGTGAAACACAAATACAAAAACAAAGTAAATAAAGTTAAGAAGAAGAAGTTAAGTAAGTAAATTATCACAAAATATTATTTCGTCCACAGATCGCGCCCCGAGCAATCTTCACAACAGGTCAGGGTGCCAGTGCCGTCGGTCTCACTGCTTACGTGAGGAAGAATCCTACAACAAGGTAAACATATTAAAATTTATTATTTACCTGATGCTGTCCCTTTTATGGATAGATGAAGATATGGAAGGAATCCCGCTGCGCTGGACGCAAAAGTCCCTGCGTCCAGCCTTCGGCGTGGCAACACGTCGTGTTTGGATTTGTGTAAAGTCAATCGTCATCCTGAGCATGCCTCGTTGAGAGGTGAAACACGTGTCGATTTCTTACAAGGTTCTTTATGACTCTATAGGAATAGTT
This sequence comes from Eupsilia transversa, assembly GCA_914767815.1. Lineage (NCBI taxonomy): Eukaryota > Metazoa > Arthropoda > Insecta > Lepidoptera > Noctuidae > Eupsilia > Eupsilia transversa. The sequence goes on along the minus strand of OU611893.1, from coordinate 3,108,131 downwards.
AAGCGGAATATGTATATAAATTAAGTAAATATATCTACGTCCATTGTGTCTCATATTTCCGTTTCAAAGGAATTCACTAAACAGCTCACATCGCGCGGCTCGGCTCGCTACACTGACTACTGTAACGCATTGCAAGTCAATCTCGGCCCTTTGAGTAACAAAAAAATCAAATTGTTTTGTGAAAAAAAAACAAAATGGTGGTGTTAGTTTCGATTTCGGCCACGCGCCAAAAGAACATTGTAGCGCTATAACTATATTTGTATTCCACAGAGACTGGACCCTAGAAGCCGGCGCACTAGTCCTCGCCGACCGCGGCGTGTGCCTCATCGACGAGTTCGACAAAATGAACGACGCAGACCGCACCTCCATACACGAGGCTATGGAACAACAGTCTATATCTATATCCAAAGCGGGCATCGTGACGTCACTACACGCTAGGTAAGTAAAATATTATATATTTGGCCAGTGTTTTACCATTTCTTCTCAGGGGTAGTAAGATAGAAAATGATTTATGAGACGATTCCCTTGTTCACAAACTAAACTAAAGTTATGTTCAGTGCATCTTTTTCTTTCTATTTCATTAAGAAAAAGACAGAAGATAAATTTTAGTTTAGTCCTGTCAAATTAATCAGTGCCTGACTTAAATTGACGTAATTTTAGTAGGTAAGTTTTTAATCACGTCTAAACTTGTATGGAGTAGTGACAGGCGTCCAGCGCTCGGCGTGTTAACACGTCGTGTTCAGGTTCGCGACAAGTCAATCTTCATCCTGGGGATGCCTCGTTGAGAGGTGAAACGCGTGTCGATTTCTTACAGGGTTGTTTAAGACTCTTTAAGAATAGTTAAGCGGAATAGGTTCCTAATATATCTACGTCTATTGAATTTTATAATTGATTTCCGCCAAGTCACGCCTGAATCAATTAACTATATTCTTTGTATTTGTAAGTTTCATTCTCCTCCTCAGATGTTCTATCATAGCTGCCTCCAATCCAATCGGCGGTCGTTACGACGCGTCGCTAACGTTTACTGAAAACGTTAACTTATCGGAACCGATCCTGTCACGTTTTGATGTACTATGTGTCGTGAGGGACGAGGCGGATCCCATGCAAGACGCTCATCTGGCTAAGTAAGTAAAAACGTTGTGGAGGCATCTTCAACGCCACATGCGAACAACGCATCAAAGACCTGGGGCCTTAGTCTACTAATTTATAAACGTTACAATGTACTCACAATGATCAGTTTTTGACAGATTTTCCATACAAAAGCTGTCAAAACTCACTATTGAGAGACCATTGTAACGTTTATAAATTAGTAGACTTAGGCCCCTGACGTCACACAAACCCTGCATCGCGCAATTAGAGTTTACCGCGCGATCAACATAATAAGACTATCCGACACCAATCCTTGGGCAGTTGCCCGCCAGACACAACACCCGTGTTATCGGAGGATCAGGAAATAATACATAGATAAGGACCTTAATGAACTAAGAATATGCTTATCACAGGTTCGTCGTATCATCTCACATACGTCACCACCCGACACAGCGCGGCACCGCGCTGGAAGACAGCAACGCTCCGGACCCCGAGTTTGTTCTACAACAAGATCTTCTCAAGAAATACATCGTTTATTCTAAAGAGAATGTGCATCCCAAGCTACAGGTTTGTTTCCACATAACATATCATCACGCATGTATTCCCCGAGTCGTTAGGCAGAGCTGTACCTATAGTACACCCACATAAAGTAATGGGAAGTGAAGTGGTGAAGGCTGGGCGTTTTTGGGGACTTATACAGGGTGTCCGGTAAATAATGGATAACCTTGAAATAGCATATAAAAGACCTTATGGCCGTTCTAAAAAAAATACAAAACAATATTATATCACAAGTAGTACCTAAGATTTTTAACTAACTTTTTTAACCTTATTTCACATAATTCTTCACCACGACCACAAATAAATGAATTCCATCCGTTATTTGTTGTTGTAATATTGTACGTGGACTGTACCGACAGAGAAGCAGTAAATAATGTGACTAGAAAAGGCAAAAAATAAAAACTTATCATAGGTACTATACTTGCGATATATTTTTTTTAGTATTTTTTTTAGAACGGCTATAAGGTCTATTATATGCTATTTCAAGGTTATCCATTATTTACCGGACACCCTGTATAATTTTGACGTTCTGTTACGATGGCGCTCCGTGGATCCTTTTAAAAAAAACACTTAGGGCGTTTGTGCACTACGCGGAATTTTACCTTCCGGATGTAAAATCTCATATGATATTTACTTGAAAATCGGACTGCCGGACCGTAAAATTCCTTGTAGTGCACAAACGCCCTTAGTTTCTGCTACACTGAATTTATTTACACTCGCACATAAGTTAAAGGGATAGAATTTAATGGGTTGACTGCCCCGCTATGCATAAGCGAACAGTTTTATATAGTACATGAAAGCAAAATCAGCAATAATTGCTGTTCAGTAAATTTATAAATAACAGCTCGAAAAGTGCTGATTTTCAGCCATTTTTAATTGAGGTTTGAAAACTAACAAAATTTATGTAATTATTGTAACAAAAGAACCCCTGAATTTACGGTTTCGCAAATTTTATTATGACATACAATTTATTACAGAACATGGATCAAGACAAGGTAGCTAAGATGTACAGTCAGCTCCGACAAGAATCTCTAGCAACTGGCAGCTTGCCCATCACCGTTCGTCATATTGAATCTGGTAAGCCTACCATGTTTCACTACAATGTGTTTAGCCGCGTTTCCACTAGGCAACATTTGGCGCGCGATACGTGACGCTCAACATGAACGGCAACGCTGCACAACAGCGCGCGACGTTGCCAGCTGGCGCGCAACATGACGTGCGGCTTGTTGTTTGTTTGAAGAGCATATTGTTGTCGAGTGGAGACGTGACGCGCAACAATGTCCGCTGAAATCAACACAAGTTCCTCTGGCGATATGCTGTCGACGACTGACGTAAAGTAGTAGATGGATGCGTAGACAGACAACGTTGTTCAACAAAAGTTCCGCGCTGACTTTCAACATGTTGGGCATCTTGTTGTGCAACATGTTGCGCGTCAATTGTTGCCTAGTGGAAGTGCGACTTTACACCGTACATTAAGGGGGCACCGATCTTTTTATACACACAAACACGTTTTTATAACCCTTGTTTGAAGTAGTAAACAATTCGTATAGTTCTTATCTCATAGGAGTTGTATGAGCATTCGCCGTGAGCTTCGGCCAGCGCACGAGGAATCTTCTTTACAGCGAAAATTATGTCTTATTAGTTTAGCAAAGAACTTAAATTGTTTCGTCAAAATTTCGTTAGTATTGAATAGAATTCATTTGTAATAATTTGTATTACTTTTTCTAAACCTTCTAAGATCTGGCTTCTGGCCCATGCGTTTTTGTTTGGAACCTTCTCCGGCGCGCACACAACAACTTACCATTTCATCACAATCGGTCGAGTCATTTTCAAGTTTTTGCGTGACTAACGCACGGCAATTGACTTTAATTATACATATATATAGATAAGGGTTAGTAGGTACTTAAGAATTATGTAAGTGGCGAGAAACTTATATTGATGTATTTCAATTAAATTACATTCCATTCATGTCACAAATAAAGCATTAGTCACCCATTGCTAAATTCTTTAACAATATTTCAAGTTGAATTAATTTTCTCCAGTAATCCGTATGAGTGAAGCACACGCCCGCATGCACCTCCGCCCCCAAGTTGCTGAAGAAGACGTGAACATGGCCATCCGCACCATGCTGGAGAGCTTCGTAGAGACACAGAAGTACAGCGTCATGAGAGCTATGCGACAGGTACTATTATTTATAAACTGAGTTTAAAAAATACTATTCCTTTTTTTTTTCTTTTTTTTTTATACGTTGCCCCACACTAGGAATTTCTCCTGTATTATGGGTGCGTTTACAAACATTTAAACTCACATACACAAACAGCCAGACCCGGAACAACTACATGTAGGTCAAACCAATATTTGTTCCGTGCGGGAATCGAACCCGCGACACTAAGCGCAGCAGTCAATCGCTTAACCACTGCGCCAACCGTGCTTCAAATACTATCTGGCCCACTAACATGGCATACATAGCTACAGCTAGTAATCTAGATACAATTTATTAATTGAGTTGAAAAAATTGTCTATCTGGCCCACTAACATGGCATACATAAAATAAAGTCTAATAGGAAAGGCCGGGCCTCTGCCCACCGCTTCAGAATTTACTAATAGCATAACAAAACATTTAAGAAAAAAAAGAGACTTATTAGCCTAATCTATTAGATATCCTAAAGCGCTTTAACACCACGTGACCGTCCCTAGTTTCTACCTACCCTAATATTAAAATTAAGCTTGATATTGACCTATCTTTTCAATTCCAGACATTCCAAAAATACCTATCCTTCAAGAAAGACCACAGCGAGCTCCTGTACTACATTCTACGTCAACTCACAATGGACCAACTGGCATACATGAGAGGCCTACACAACCATTCTCAATCCACCATAGAGATATCAGAACGAGACCTACTAGAACGGGCTAGACAGATCAACATCACAGACTTGAAACCGTTCTACGATAGTAGAATATTCAAGATGAACAGTTTCAGCTATGATGCTAAGAGGAAAGTTATTATTCATATCTTGCCGGATGCACCTTCCAGTAGTGCGTCTTCTTCGTAATTTTTTGTCTGTTGTGTTTTGTTTCCGATTTTTTTGAGGATTCGTGGCACTGTGTGGATTAGGTCTTAATTAATTAGTGTTCTCTAACAGAAATGAATCTCAAATATACAAATCTACATTAAATTTTCTGCTATTACAATAACACGTTTAAACAATCTTGAATTATAATTCAAGATTGTCAAGCGCACATTACGGCCGCAACGGGCCGCAGCGCAACGCATTGTCATATAAAAAGTGCGGTGACTGAGACTGTAGTGCATTGGTTCATAGAAAATATACAAAAGTGATGGAGGAGCAATTTGCAATGCGTTGCGTCATCATTATCAGCCTACAGCAGGCCACTGTTGGACATAGGCCTCTCCAACTGCACGCCAATCAGCTCGATTCTCCACAATTCTCATCCAGCTGCTTTCAGCCACCCTGCTAAGATCGTAGCTCCACCTGCCTGAGGGCGTCCTACCTTACGTTTGCCGATTCGCGGTCTCCACTCAAGAACAAGTCTACCCCAGCGGTCATCGGTTCTACGGCTAATATGGCCGGGCCATCGCCACTTCAGCTTGCTTATTCTGTGAGCTATGGCGACAACTTTGGGTCTCTTCTGGATGCGGTGCGACCCGCCCCAATCTGCGCGCGCCTTAACAGGGCTACTCTACTAGCACTATTTCCTAGATATATTAATTATTATGTTCCAAAACGTGTATTGGAAAGCGAAATAGAGAATTATCTATCGGTTTACTGATAGAAAATTCTCAAATTTGCGACCTCTGAATTGTAATTAGAACCTCCTACTTCACTACCGCATTTTCAAACACTACCAATCCACATAGTGTCATATTATACCGATACCCACCTTTAAAATATCACTACATTATAATGAAGCTTTAACATTGTGTAAAAACTATTATTTCCTCTATTTTAAGTGTTAAGTATAAGTTTTTAACTCTCGATTGTTCTACGACTTCTGTGCCGGCCCCAGAAATCATATAGGTACGTATCAAATTTATCAACTCTAATAATATTAAAATATCTGCTATGCTTTCAAGGGCTGATTTTTCCAACATTAGATAGTCTTTCATCCGTGGAAGTAAATAAAAAATCAACATTATTCCTTGAATAAAGATATCCCTTTAAACTTTTACTAATGAATGTTATCGAACTGAATCAGCTTGTGTAACTGTTGAGCTTATAACTATCGTTGGAAAAATCGGCCCTAAACTAGGTCAACTTATTAAATATTCATAAAAGGCAGACTAAAGTTATATTGTAGATTAAGAAAAACAGGTCGATTTTTCCAACGCTAGTTATAAGCTGAAGGAACTGAAGCAACTGAAGGCGCATTATGTGACCTTGCCATTCAAGGCTCCCGCAGATAGGCGCGATGCGATTCTAGTAGAACAGTTTCTATGAAAACATCATGGAAGTTTATTCTAATAGTCGCGTCGCGCCTGTCTGTGGGGAGCCTTGATTTGTAGACGCAACTTTATTAGTTGATGGTACATCGAAATGTATTTGTTTTGTAATTTTGTAATCATGGATCATTGAATCATTAAATTTATTTTTTGCTCAAACATGTCTGAGCAAATAAATATATCTTATCTTGTTCGAGGGAATTCAATTTGATTTTCTTGTTATTTGAATAATATTAAATTCGTGCCTTTTTCAGTACAAAACCAAAACTGGGACTTATTAAGTTGTTTTGTAATAATTATGTGTACTATCCTATGTGACGTGTATTATGTGATTTGATTTTTTTCAGTTTGTAATAAATAATTACTATAATCAAACATTTGGTTTTATTTATCATATTTTTTTTGTCAATAACTTACCCATCAATCTGAGGGCCTATTCACACCGAGTGAAAGTCTTTATTTTCATTAGTACCTACAGTTCGATTGACACTAAATGGCGGCTCTGAACATGAGGCGAGTCGCTGCGCAGTAACAATTTCATGTCAGCGGGGGTGAGCGGTGCGGTACTTCGCAGCGAGTAGCTCACTTCCGAGCCGCCATTAAGTTTGAATCGAACTTATTAAAAGTAAAGTTTGACCTTAACTAGGCACTGGCACTGCCATTGGTTTAATAATTTTATTGAGAATCCATTCAAAATCCACTTTTTATGATGTATTCTACCTATCCTCTTTATAAAAAGGTATGTTTCTGTCTTTGCTAACAGAATAGTTTGTGCACAGTGTTTCAGGTCGATTCAGCGTTTGCCCATAGAAAACGCGTACGCATCCTTTCAGCTACCCGCAGCTGAAAGGACGCGTACGCGTCTCATACAAAATCGTAGTTTTCTATGGGCAAACGCTGAATAGAGCTGAATAAGTGTGAGTAATCCCTTAATCGTCGTTACGACTTAGCTCACTAGGACACCAATGGCGACGCAATCACAACAACATGGTCGCACTGCCAAAATGTATGCTTGGTTGCGCGCAACCGATCGGACGCGGTTAAATACCTACCCTAAAGCAGCAGCTGTATGTGTATATATTTTGCTGGCAGTGCGACCATGGTTCCGCCCCAATGCTGTCCTAGTGAGATGTAAACCTTAGGAAGCTTTACCACTCAAAATGAAGAAGCAAAAATGCTCGTACAGGACTTCCAAAGGACCCCTTCTCTTAAAGTAAATTAGATACTTACTAGTAAATAAAAAAAAGAAATAATCCCATTTAAATTATATTTCGTTTTATATCAAAATTCTTACATTTTTCTATTTAATTCATGAGACTATGTAGGTAATTGAAGAGACATTTTACTATACAGTCTTAGAAAATATTACGTCTATGACATGTAAATATGTAATTGATAATTAACTTTAATTCTACGCTATATTAACACAGCAGTTTCACAAAGCACACAAACACAAAATGACTAAATTTCCACTAACTTAAAGTTTGTTAGACAATTATATAGTTTAACCATAGAGTATTATTACAATGACAAACTTTGGCTTCTTTTAATTAATTTATCATGCGCTTTGTTTCCTAATGGTGTCAGTGGAAATAAAGCCTAACATTAAAAGTTATCAAATCTCTACAAACTCTCAATAACTCATTCATATACACATAAAATTACTTTTAGCATTTCATAGAATCATATAAACTACAAACATTCAACAAGTTCACAGCATTAAAACTAGGAAGAATGGCGCCAAAGCCCATTTAGCTCTTTTCTAACATCAAATTCTTTTTTTAAATTACTATTTTAAGAATCTACGAAAACCAGTGTTCCAATCTGCTATTGATTATCATACAAAGGCTGAATGAGATAAGTGCCACTACTTACACAAATTAAAAAAATAAATAGATAATAAACATTGTCTGCAGGTTAAAAATATCTTAAAAACAGTGTCATTTATACTAAAACCTTATTTTTAATGTCCAGCATTATGAATCAAACTGGTGATAGTTTAGCCTACATTCAATTCGTAACTATTCAATTGGGGTATGTTACGGCTGGTACTAGCAAGAAACCTCTTTGCAGCTGAATACAAAAATAATATACTGCAGTTATGACTTCCAATTACATTTATTATTTGCTAGTCACATGTACAAGAGATGTATTTTTTTTTGAGGGATTTTTTAATGAGGGTGTTAAGAATGTTAAAAGAAGTATGAAATCTTAAATCAAAATTTATTTTAAGAACTGCACATTCCCTTATAATGTAGACTAAATTAATATTTAAAAATATTATCTGTGCACTAAGACCTTATTCTTAAATTTTAGTCAGCAATATGTACAGGCTCTGCCCAATATGAGGATCAAAATAATATAAAAACTTATTTGCTAATACCAGTCATAACTTACCAGCGAATACCGACTATCTTTCTAACAATCCGAACAAGATTCCGAGCCGCTGCTGCTTTCGCTGTCACTCTCCGAGTCGCTGCTGCTTCCACTATCTGACTCATCCGAGCTGCCAGAATCTGATCCGGATGAGCTGCTCGAGGAACTGTTGTCAGAGCAGTCAGCACAATCATCAGTGCGTTTCTTTTTGTTTGGTATCTTACAACTGCCATTGCTGGAAGAAGTCGTAAAATTAAGTAAGCTTCTTAAGTTTTGTTGTCTTGGCTATTTTCATTTTAATTGGTGGGTAATCAGATTTATAATTTTAAAGCTACTTAAATAAATAAAACATTTTACGTAGAAAACAAACATTATTAGTTGCAATGAATAATGAAACAAGACTATTCTTACATTATTAAAACCTGTATGAAACATTATTGAGGGTAGAAGCAAAATAGGAATATATTTTTCTAGAACAATCTATAATTTTTGCAAACATCAAAGGCCTAATCGTAAAATCGGAACAAACCTGCATGATCCCTCTTCCCGCGACTTCAAATTCTTCTTGAAAACCTGCGTGCGTGAAGGACGCACCAAGATCTTGCGCTTGCCTGTACATTCGTAGCTCCAGTGGCCATATTCCAGGCATTTCTGGCAACGGATTCCTTGGGGAAACGCCGCCGCCAACGCAGCTTGCCTAGAAAGAGAAAACAATATCAATAACAAGCAAAACTAATAACGATTAACACTTAAAACGGAGGGAAGAAATGGTTTACTTTTTCTTTTGCGCCTGATGTCTATTGTAAGTTCCCAAAGTCATGATGAATTATTCGAGTTAACTGTGCAAAAATTATATGTAGGTAGGTGAAAATCACTTTTACACAAACTGTTGGATGACTATCGTCTGCTAATACTCCCAAACACACTCCCAAAACACGAATGAATTATTAGAAAATCGCAGAAAAAGGAAGCATGGAAATGGAAAATAAAATATATGTCAACTTGTCGTTGTCAAACACAGCACAGATTAGAAATAAAATATCCCATTTTGTCGATGACACGTTTTTGATATGTATCCGAACTCTAAGATCGTGAAAATAATATAAAAACTAATAAATAATGAGAGCCAGCAGGTTTCCACTGGACTGGGTGGTCACCTCACCTTGCAGGAGCCGATGCCACCCAGGGTAAAACGCTCATTGTCAGCTCATCTAAAATCCGTTAGAAACTTTTCAGCGGCACCATGTCGCTCTATTGGAGTTAAAAACGGAAAGCTTGTCATAGGTGGCAGCACTGTTGCTCGTCCACAAACTACCATTGTTTTTTTATGTTCACTATTGTGCCGATCACAAATACTACTACTACTACTAATTACGAAAACTAGATAGATATGTATGCAACTTGGAGTGTAGCACTATTAAAAGACAATCTAAGAAAAATGGAAGCGTCTACCACTGGTAAAAAAGCAGCTGTAGTGGAAAAGTAAATACAATATGACCATTTTAATTTATTGTTTGTTGCTCTTTGCTTTGCACAGTCATTCTAACTGAGAAGACTGAAGAGATCCCTCTAAAACTATGAAAAATCGCGGAACATACATGGGGGTGATTCGGATACCCCACGAAACGAGGGAACAAAATTTTATTTTTGGACGTCAATGTTCCGGCCACTCTGTATATTTATGACTCATACTGCATAATGTACCAAGAATATAATACCGGGAACTTGATCGCCCCGAACGACCAATCATAAATTGTTGAACTCAGTTCAAACAAGTTTTCGTATGAGTCATCAACTAGAATTTACGACGAAAAAAAAAACAAATTACGAACGAAATGCATTCTGTCAAGTTTGACAGAAATTACGTGGAGAATGTGTTGCAGTCTGTGGTCAAAAGTTTTTACAGTCAGCTGCGCGCATCTCGTAATTTATTTTAAGAATTTCATAATAAAAATAAATTGCCGGTTTACGGTTTGAAATGTCCAAAAATAATTCAGCTGTAAAACAATGTCGGACTGGTATTGGCGGGTAATTGCTTTGAAGGCAGCCTTCGCGTTAACTTTTATTGTTTGTCATGTACGTGCGGAGGATACAGTGCCAAAGTTACCGTTCTGCAATCCCACAATTGAAAAGGACGGTTCAGCTCTCAACGAGTAAGTTTAATAAGATATTGTTCATTCAGTTCAGTTACTTATTCTTGAAAAAGTAGTAATTTACCACATAAAAACTTCTTGAGTTGACTGGCGAAAGGTTTGTTTACAAAACAATTGGAGCCTTATAACTGCTGCTAATACTAAAACAGGTTTCTTAGAGCACACAGTGCGTTATTTTAATGACGAAATAACTACTATTTACTTTAAGTATCTATAGTATATGTTTACAACTACTTTTATCAAACTTTTTCAACTTTCTTGGACATGTCATGACATGCAACTGTGCATATTAGAATAGTTTATTCTAGAATGTGCATGGAATTTCCTGTACCAGCTGGTTTCTTTATTGTGCTAGGATAGCTCTATAAACATAAATAGAAATGGAAACATAATTTTAAAAACAACACACATTATTCCAATTACTTTCGACCTTGATAGCTTTACTTATCTCTATTACTTACCTAATTATTTATAACTGTGTTGTGATAATAATATCTTGTATCTTTTTAATATCTTACTGTTAAAAATATAGAACTGGTGACGATTTTACTATTCATTATGATAAAAAGTAATATTAATATATTATTTTCATCATTTTAATACAAGATTACCAGCTCCTTTCTAGTTGATGATTGGATGTGATCTTCCACAGGTCTGATCAATTCGAAATTTAGTATTCTGTTACTTCAATGATATTAGAAGAACATAGTAGCCTTGAACCGATACTGCAGCATCACCTGGAATTGTTTCGGGGGTTATTTAAATTTTTAATTTTAACTTGTTTAATAATTTTTGTATATAGAAAACCAATCTTCAGTATACTTAAATAACCAGTCTCTTTATTACAGCCTGGTGATAGTGAGCACATTAGATGGAAGATTGACAGCCTTCTCAACGCAGAATGGCATCAAAGCATGGGACCTGGAGACACAGCCGCTGCTCTCGTCCAATCTACACCATGTTGAGGTAACTATGCATATATTTTTGCTTTGCTATATTTTTATTTTTTAATTTTATTTTGTTAGAAATCTGCCATGTTTTACACCTTTTTATTTTCTGTCTGAATAGCCCTACTTGTATGGTTGGTATCTTGGTATTGGAGGAAGACTTTTTGGATGTGTAAATTAAAAAACTAGGCCATCAGGAACAGATTAGAAGAATTTTAACTTTCAACACTACAGTTACGTGTGTCGGGCTCCGACACCGGTGGAACAATTTATATGAAAACTTCACGGAAATTATTCTATCGGGGTCGCGTCGCGCCAGTCAGCACGTGCCTTTATATCCAATACGTAACACATGATCTGACCAAAATTATGTCTGGACTTTAAACGAGACTGACCTTTGAGTTTCTTTTGGTCTTAAAAGAAACTCAAACTCAAGCATTACTTAAAACTCGTTGAAAGGCTTTTGATTGGTTGAAACTATTTTTAAGTAATGCTTGAGTCTTGAGTGAGGTTCTGTAATACGGGCCTCAGAGTCAGATAGGAAAGACCAAACTCATCAATAATTTATTATTCACATGTGAAAGTGTTTGTACAGACCTACTTTTAAACAAATATAATCATTTATCTTTTAGCATACCTGCAAATATAGTAGTAGTGTAACACTGATTCATTAATTGATATCTTATCACTTATCAATTATTATACATACACAGAGTTCAATTATGCACAATGTTTAAGTTTTTATTCATTAAACTTTGCCGAGTTAAATTGTGTCAGGAGGTGTATTCTGTAAAGGTTGTTGTTGTCTGCTTGTATATAAGGTGCTATAAAAATATCTGCCACGGCTGCAATGGGAGATAGTATTGTGTTTATAGATTACAATAGTAAAGATAAATTATTGATCATGTGTCATATTTTTTTTCATACAAAAAATTGTACGTATAAATTTGCAAGTGACGAACTAGTCAGCTGATTTCAGTTTTCATTCACAGAACAGATGGAAAGAGATAGCAGTTGTTTTCATTGACGAAGTGCACTTCGCGCGTAATTTGTGAACCACGTTATGCAGAGTGGAGTCAATGTTTATTTAACTACTTTATTTTCTCAAATTGATTTAACTGTGCCGGGGTACGAAATTTCTTCACTATTGTTATCTTTAAACACAATACTACCTCTCATTAAAGCCGTGGCAGATATTTTTATAGCACCTTATATAAATAATCTACACTAATATTATAAAGAGGACAGATTTGTATTATTGTTTGTAATGAATAAACTAGACGATCGATTTTAAGAAAAAAAATTTTTATGTAAAAAAGAATATTAAACTATATTCTAAACACAGCGACATTCATAGCATAAATACTAGAAACAAAGATCTACTTATTGTGCCCACGACTAGGCTCCAAAAAATTAGTAATTCATTTAAGTGCCAAAGTATACGTTTTTATAACAAACTCCCAAGCCATATTAAAGAACTAAGCCTCAATAAATTTAAATTATTTATTAAACAGAAACTCTGTCAAAAAGGTTTCTATAAAGTTAAAGATTACTTGGACGACAAAAAGGCTTGGGACTAATTAAGCTACTCCAATGTACCCCAAGCAACAAACAATGTTATACTAATTGTTTTATTAGTGACATTTTTATTTTTATTGATTTACGTGACATTTAATATATTTGTGGATCTACATTATTTATTTTTTCTTTTCTCAGCTAGTTTTAATGACAATCGCCACAGTTTGAGTACTCTATGCGGCCTACCCAAATGTCCTTTCTTTGGTATTGTTCGTCGAGTCGTTGAGCTCCTTAAGTTCTCTGAGCTACACGAGTACTGACAAATGCGTGCACTGACTGGACAGGTCCACTCAAATCTGTATGGTTCTTTCCTCAAAAGACCATTTCAGGCACCAATGTGCATGGTCCTCAAATGATCGGACCAAGATTATTTCTGGATTTTTAAGACATTAACGTTGATCAAATTATATGTGTATAACGACGTGAATATTTACTTCGTAAAGTATTATATTACTTTAATTATTGTGAATGTGAAGACTGTGTGGGTATTTTTTTCTTTATTTTTGTTTTTTTTCCTTTTTGCAGTTACTTTTAATCATGGTCTGACAGTTTGAGTGCTTTATTCGGCCTACCCAAATGTCCTTTCTTTGGTATTGTTCGTCGAATCGTTGAGCTCCTTAAGTTCTGAGTTGAGCTGCACGATTACTGACAAATGCGTGCACTGACTGGACAGGTCCACTCAATCTGTGTGGTTCTTTCCTCAAAAGACCATCTCAGACACTAATCTACATGGTCTTCATATGATCCAAACAATATGTCTGGACTTTAAAAGAGACTGTGACCTCTGAGTTTGTTTCGGCCTTTCTTCTCAGAGTAGTCAGATAGGAAACGCCGACCTCATCTAGTACTTAAAATATTATTGACGTGTAAAAGTGTTTCTACAAACCTATTTACAGAAAATAAAATCATTTCATCATCAAGAATTTCATTTACGCCTCCCCCTTAAGACCTGGGCCAAATATTTTTGGATATTCGAATAGCTCATGAACTAAAGAGGTGCCATAATGAAAAGGAACTAAAATTAAAAAAAAAAACTACACATAAATCCGCGAAATTTCGCGTGTTAACGCTAGTAACATATAATCAGCCTGTATTGTCCCACAGCAGGTGCAGGGCAAACTCCCTTTCCTTTTTCCACTCAACTCGATTGCAAGCCAATACGGACCAATTCCGCCTAAAACTGTCAAGTTCGTGCCGCCATCTACGCCTGGGTCTTTTGCGATGCCGTTGGACGTGTTGACTTTGAAATTTCTATACCGTTAAGGTTCAATATCCCTTGCAGGTTTTGAAACGACAAGGTCTATTTTTGCTTTCAAGACCAATGTGGCTGTTACATAGTTCAACCTTAGTGAAATTTCAAAAACTCCAAGTAAGACTTTTTTGTCGAACGGGATATAGAAAATTCTAGGTTGACTATAGTAGGTAGGTAGTCATATATTTTGCTTCCCTAAATATAAGAAAATACTCAGTAATATTCAATTAAAATGTGTAGGTACTTTGAATTCATCAAAACAAAACGACAAATCAAGGACTAAGTATGTTAAAATGGGAATTTCATTAGACAGCCAGATTAACATTTTATGAAGGTAATTGGTTCATCAAAATTAAATTGTTTTTCTTGTTTCCAAAATGTTAGCAATATTCCATCTGATGCATTTATATTAAAGGTGACTCTTAGTGGATTTTTTTTATTACAATTTGTTTAATTGCCAGAGCTCTAAAAACGGTCATAGAGAAAGAGCACGTTAAGAACTAAAATTCGAAACAGAAAAACGTCCACCAACCCGCTCTAGGCACTGGGCTCGAGTGTTGAAGCACAGCCCGCTCCTCACAGATGCCTGAATCCTACAGTTCGATTCAAACTGAAGGGCTGCTCGGAACATGAGGCGAGTCGCTGCGCAATAACAATTTCATGTGTTCGCGGGAGTGAGGGGTGGGGTACTGCTCAGCGAGTAGCTCACTTCCGAGCCGCCAATAAGTTTGAATCAAACTATACCATACATTATGCTTTATCCTGCTTTATCATAGTTATGATGGAATTCGACTCCTTGAAGACTGATCGGTACAGTCATCAAAAATTTCATGCCAGTTAAAATGCTCTATTATAGAAGTACGCAAAATACACAATAGCACACTAGTCCACAATAGCTTTACCTTAAAATACCATCATCAAACTAATCACCAATCCATTCCCAGCTCACATCAGGAGGCAAGTGGGTTCGCCTGGTGCCGTCTCTCAGTGGAACCTTATACAGCCTCAGTGGGGACACCATTGAGCCCCTGCCCTTTGACGCTGAACAACTGCTGTCATCATCCTTCAAGTACTCCGATGACCTAGTTATAGCTGGTGAGTGATAATTTTATTTTATCATTGAATTATTGTCCTACAAGCCTTTGTCTTGCTGGTCTAGTGGTCGCAAGCTTGGGTTCGATTCTCAGGTCGTGAAGTGTTATTAGGTTTTTCCATCAGGAATTTTTCATTATCAGCCCGTTGTTTGGAATTGTGCCCGTTTGATGACAATAGGCTCGCTCTTTTTAAATGGGACTTAAACAAACCTTGCGATATGTGGGTGTACTATACGTACACCTCTGCCTAACCCTTCGGGGAAACAAGGCTTGCTGTTATGTTATGAAAATGTAAGTAGTCGTTTCAAGTCATTTTATATTTTTTTGAAATATTATATGTAGGTCTCTATTATAGCAGAATACTATTTTATACAAGCTGACTTTGAAAACATGCGACAAAATTTAAGGGGGTGTTCTACTCATCAATATGAACAATTTTTACTATGGGACCAAATAAGAATTCGCAAAAAAACAATCGACCTTTCTGTATAAAGGTATACCCGATTGGACCATTTTGTATAAGAAAATCGTTTTTTTTTTTGCGAATTCTTATTTGGTGCCATAGTAAAAGTTGTTCATATTGATGGGTAGAACACCCCCTTAAATTTTGTCGCATGTTTTCAAAGTCAGCCTGTATAGTAGGGTAGGCAACCCTAGCTACACTCAGCAAACGATGATTTATGAATTAGTTACCTATAGAGATGCGCCGAATATTCGTTTTATATTCGGTATTCAGCGTATTCGGCATTGAGGTATTCGTATTCGGCCGAATCATTCGGTTGAAATGGCGAATGTTTTCGGTTTAATTGATCATTGTAAATTGTTTATTACTTTAATACTCAAACCAATATATAAGTAATTAAACACAGGTAATCAAATACAACATAGCATTAATAGTTAAGTACATAAAATCAAGGATCTTAAAAGAACAGTAATTTTTAATTGAAATAATCCCACAAGCAAATTATAATTATATTGTAATAGGAAAGGTTTACATAAGCATAATGATAATGAATGAACTATGGCGCTTTGTAAATCTAGCGTGTATAAACTAGTTTGCGCGGCAAAACTATAGAACCCGGAAACGAATTATCCGGCAGTATATTCGGTTCGTTAAGAACTCAACCGAATATTATTCGGTATTAGGTTATTCGGTGAAACCACTATTCGGCGCATCTCTACATATCAATTTTCTTGAAAGTGTAAAGGATATACCTAATATGATCGTCAATACCCTCTATTTACTACCTAAACATACAACTATATAAAAAATAAAAAGCTGTAGATAGAAAGTTCAAACCAGTTCCTTTGACCTTCTTTCATGATGTGACGAAATTTGGATGTTAGTTGCCTCGATCCTTAGCTATCTTAGCAAGGTTTGAACATTATGGATATTAGTACCCACAGTAGTAGTACCCATAGTAGTACAGTAGTAGTAACCACAGATAGTGTCATCTACAAAGACGCCCCACTCCGCGATTACTGTACTGAAGCGGAGCGGAGTGGGGCGAAGCGGAGCGGAGTGGGACATGCTTCGTGGATGGCATTATTTATAAGAAGTTATCAAAACAATGCAGCTCTCCCCATACCCAATACCCTTAACATACCTATAATCCTTCCTCTTTCCTTAATCCTTTAACGTTAAAACCAAAATGGATCTAAACGAAGTGCCTTTGATAGGTTTTTATGTTTATTTTTTAAGACACACCACTCCATCGGCCAAAGACCTCAAACAAATTACCTAATCGCTATCTAAAATACCGCGAAACTCGTCGCCAAATCTGATTAACATAATCATACACATGTATGTAGGTACCTAACAGATACTTAGTAAGTAAATAAACACGACGTACATATGGGTTAGATAACGTTATTAAACGTAATCGACATGCTTACGTGTTTAACTGTAACTGACCAATGTCGAGTCACCACGCATTGTCATTATAGACCGCGATCTACGTGGGTGAAGTTGTACCTAATATGCATGGTATTTATAAAGATTCAATTGTAGAATTTGTAGGCGGGTGGTCCCGTCCTTCGATACAAATAGCATTATTTCTTCCTGTGGGTGTCTTTGGAATCGTTTTTGGACCAAAACGTTATTTTTAGGTCTGAACTTCTTCATGAATAAACACAATTTTACAACGCCGTGCTAAAGGGGACCGCAATTATGAATTCTTTTTGTTTATGTATACAATGTATCAGATATTAGATCAGCAACTTTTAGATAAGGTATACTCATGATAAGCAGACTTAACAGATCTTTCCAATTTTCGTTTGAATAATTTCTTCTAACATATTTATTTAAGAGGGTTTATTCTGAAAGTTGGCAACGTCGCAAATAGATGTCAAATATTTCGCTGTTTTGATTAATTTGATAATATTTCTGTATGGGAATAAAAAATGTGGCTAACTAGCGAACTAGAATATTGATTATGAAATGAAATAATTAATATCGTAACACCGAATAGTTAGTTTTAGATGTAAAAAAAGTATTTGGTAACTTTCCAAATGCCTTTTTTTCACCTAAAACGGGTACAACATCAAATTCAATGTTATAATTGCAATTCATTATTAATATTCTAGTCAATTGGTTAGCCACATTTCTTATTTCCATACAGTATTATTTCCAAATTAATCGAAACAGGTAAATATTTGACAGCTATTTACGACGTTGCCAACTTTTAGGATGCACCCTCTTAACAAAGGTTAAAATACTAGTAGTTACTATATTAGAGCTCCCACCAAAATACCTAGGTATTAATACGGAATCCCACCCGGGTTTCCTACGGTTGCATCCCGAAAAAACAGCGAGCGTGGAGCGGGTGGGATTTGGTGGCTGGTGGGAAGCGTGGGACCAAGTAAGACTAAGCTATTGTAATAAAAGCTAAAGTTGCTTGATAGACAAGAAACATCATTAAACAGCAGTTTATCACACCATGTTTGTTTTCGTCTAAACCACGAATGTTTTTATCATTGCATGGCGTGAGGCATAAATTGGCTAACTGCCAGCCATCAGCACTCTGATTGCGTAACATACGATCACTCACAATCTGTTTCGTTTTGACAGTTCAACAACATTCATTGCGTTATTTACGTTGTTGAGTAGACGAATTTTTTGAACACATGAAGCAATGGATTAGCAAAATGATTCAGATTGATCGTGGCTATGCCAGGCGTACTTTCAATTAGATAACTGGAATGAATAATTTAAATAACATAACGCTTGTTTTCCCCGAAAGGGTAGGCAGTAGATTAAGAGTAGGTTCATACCCTTATTTCGCCAGTTATGTTCAATCAATCTGCCTAGCTTTTTCCCTACTATGTTAGGGTCAGCTTCCAGTCTAACCGAATGCAGCTGAATACCAATATTTTACATGGAGCGACTGCCTATCTGACCTCCACAACCCAGTAATTGGGTAATACGATACCCTTTGGTAAGACTGGTTGTCAGACTTTCGGGCTTCTGACGACCCGTAACGACTGTCAAAGATCCACGAATGACAGCAGGGACCAACGGCTTAACGTGCTTTCCGAGGCACGGAGAAGTCTCAATATGTAAAGATGGTCACTCATCCACGGATCAACCCCAGCAAGCGTAGCTTAACCTGATAGCAAATCCTACGTAATTGGAGGCATATGCCATCAACTGGGCACTCATCTCAACTTCGGGCTGGTTCTGAGAAATTTGTACCTGGAAACCCAAGGACACTGCCCGACTTTGGAGATCAAATCTAGGACAGCCGCGCATAAGTTTTGGCTGTTTTTTTTTTTAACCACAACGGAGAAGATCTTGGCCTGAATCTCACCTAATGGTAAGTGATGATCAGGCCGAAGGGGGAAGCGAACTTCAACCGGAATCCTCAACCACAGAGGAACTGGCTATCTTACCTCTAACTGCCGGAACACAACAATGCTGTTAACATTGTTGTTATGGCGACAGACCTAGATGAGATAGTGATAGCTAGCCAGGCGGACTTACAAGCCCTCCCACCAACCAAACCGAGCAAAAAATGCCCCCACTGGGTATCGAACTCGGGACCTCTGAGTCTGAGACAGGTGGTCTAACCACTAGACCACAGAGGCGGTTTAAGGCGGTTTTAGGTGTAGTGGTCGTATTTACGTTTAATTCAACGTCATTATGATAATTATAGATCAAAATACGTTATGGTTACTTATTACCTTTTATTTGATCTTAGATTTAATACTTGTTACTTTCATATATTGTGTAAAAACATACCTACCGTATCCAAACATGTTCCTTTCGCTTCGTCTAGATTGGATTACTACTCATACACGCTTTTTTGTTCCGCTTGATTAGTTTAATGCGTCAAACAATGGTGCCGATTCCCTTGTTCACAAACTAAACTAAATTTAAGTTCAGTACATATTTTTCTTCCTATTTCATTAAGAAAAGGACAGAAGATATATTTTAGTTTAGTCCTGTCAAATTAACCAGAGCCTGACGTAAATTGACGTAATTTTAGTAGGCAAGTTTTTTATCACGTCTAAACTTGTATGGAATAGTGACAGATTTGACAGGACTAAACTAAAATGTATCTTCTGTCCTTTTCTTAATGAAATAGAAAGAAAAAGATGCACTGAACTTAAATTTAGTTTAGTTTGTGAACAAGGGAATCGGCACCATTGCCTTTATTTATCTTAAGCTTATTATTTTAGAATAATCCTGTATAATCCTAGGAATATCAGCATATAAAAGCTTGGGCTTTTATGGGCTAAGGAGCCGTGTATCCTATGGGATATCCCTTCGGCAAAAAGTCGAACTTCAATTCAAACTTTTATCCCCTACTTAACCCCTTTAGGGGATGAATATTCTTAAATCCTTCCTTAGTGCTTGCGTTCGTTCAAGGAGCTCGCGGAGCTAAGTGATAAAAGCCGCACGGGTCGATCCATCAAGTTAAGCTACGCTTACCGGGGTTTTTCCGTGGATGGGTGACCATCTTTACACACCGAGACTCCTCCGTGCCTCGGAAAGCACGTTCCCGGCTGTCATTCGTGGACCTTTGATAGTCGTTACGAGTCGTCAGAAGCCCGAAAGTCTGACAACCAGTCTTACCAAGGGGTATCGCATTATCTAGTTACTGGGTTGTGGAGGTCAGATAGGCAGTCGCTCCATGTAAAATACTGGTATTCAGCTGCATCCGGTAAGACTGGAAGCCGATCCCAACATAATTGGGTAAAAGCTGGACAGATTGAATGCTCTCCTTCGTTAAAAAAAGAACTCTTGTGCAAAATTACATGCAAAGACCTTTCACTCTTGTTCCTTGCCTACAAGACCCGAGACTCTTCAAAATAGAACCCATGAAAACTCTTATAAATAATTAAGCCGTAATTGTCTACTACAGAATACTAGATTTTAATTACCGCTACTATTACAGTTAAATTGTCACGCTTGACTAACGAATTAGCTTTCGCAGTTCATAGTAATTACACAGGAAGTCGCTGCTGCCTATCCTCTTGACGGGAATTGACGTCATTAACTTAGTATACGGAAAAGCTAAGCTTTTAAAGCCCACGCTTTTTTTCTACAATCAAATTCCTAAATTATTTTGTGAATAACTTAATTCTTATTTTAACCTATAATGAACTAGTGGACTTTGTATCGCTATAAAACAAATTTTTAAGAATATAAAAACAAAAAATCGGCTTGCTATTAAAACGTGTTTTTTTAAAAACTATTGTGGCGGCATCTACAACGCCACGTGCGAACTACGCTTCAAAGACCCAGACCTCACACAAATTTGGTTGGGCAGTTGCCGGAGGAAGATCCTCCCTTTTCTATAGAGGATGAGTGAACTTTACACCCAGTTCCTCATACCTCTAAATCAAACTATAATTTATTTTCTTATTTTTTAGTCTCAAAATAGCAATAATCAAGAGACTCGATATCTTAGTATAGTCGATGTCCTAGTCGTTTGTGTCGACAGATTTAAAATTATTTCATTCATGTTCTCGTAACCTTGCCATTTCATCCAATGCATCTATCTATACTGGATACGATACCCATCAAGTCTGCGGAGTTTCGCCAGGTATAATTTGACCTTGTTAGTGTATGGTTTTTTTTCTCAACATGAATTTCACCATCTGAATAAACGAATATGTGCAGGATCTTAAAATAACAGGTAGAACATGCAGATATTCCTGTTATTTTAAGACCCAGCACATATTATTTGATGTATACTCATGTTTTCTATTCTATTCGAAACTCCTTGTTTGTTTAGCCCCTCTACAGCCAAAACATAGCCCAACCTGTGGCCCAAGGCTCAACAAAATATTTGACATGAGACATGAATAGCGCTCATATTTCACGGTTCCCTTTCACTGCATATCTACAAAGTAGCTTCAGAAAATTTGCGACTTAGCGAGTATCCGATTATTCAACCGTGAAATACAATGTCATCATGTCTCATTCACGCTGATTACTGACGTCAGAAGCAGATAACGATGAAACAAATCATCTATTTGAGAACGGTTCTCACGGGCGAAAAATATCGCAGCGAGATTTTATCGCGACATAGTGCATCCCCAGCAAAAAAACACTGTTAGATTTTGAACTCTGGGCGATAGCAGTGCGTTGGAAAATCATCGCGGGTAAAAATTGCCGGTGCATTTTTACGTCGGAACTACGTATTTAAATGTAGGTATGTAGGTCACAAGATAAAACACAGAAAGAAAGATATTTGAGCTATCTTCAAGCTGTTTTACTGATTTGATATTGATTAGAATTTGAAGAGCAATTCAGATAGAGATGGCATTTAATAGAGCGTTATCATTTGGATGTAAGTATATTTAGAATGTCGAATGATTTTCTTTTGGTTTAGATAACGTAAACTTTGGATTAGATAACGTTTTACCAAAGAGGTTTAAGAATTATGTAAATGTTACTGCGTCTTTCCTACTTTTTTTGGAATTCCTCTCATTTATCTTCGCGACTGTAAATTTACCTGTTTATGTCTATATTTTACGGAAAGTAGGAATAGTACATTACTGTGGCGGCCTGCAACAAGGGCATTGACGGACGATCGTGAAAATTTGGACAGAGGCGAAGCCGAGGCACTGATGACGAACAATGACCATGACGAACAACTATAATTTTTCACGCGCCATTATGTTCATTTGTTTCTACAGCTCTGTTTGCAAACCAAATCGAAATTCCTAAATATTAAACCTCCTTGGTTGCCATTATTTCAATTTATCTCGAAGAACTATAATTTAATTTAACATCTTGTGTAACCATGTTTCAGGCAAATAAATGATTTATGATTATGATTATGATAAAATAATGCTCGTACAAGTCGAAAGAATTTATCAGAAGCAAGAATTTCTATTTCTAATACTTTCCCAAACCAAGGTTTTATAATTAACGATGTTAAACCTATGAAAGTTAGTTCCAGATTTTAACGTAAATGTTTTGAGCAAAGCCACATGAACAGATTTAATTAAATGTATTATAGAATACCTACATCTAAGCCGAAATTATAACAGTAGGTACTTACCACAAACATGTCCATTGATCCTCAGGTGCCAGAGAAACCCTCTGGTTTGGTCTCGACGCTAACACGGGCGGCGTTATCTACGAATGCGGTTCGGGAGGCTGCAGCAGTGAGCAACAGACGGCTAACGCGGGTCGTGACGTCATTGTACTGAGGAGGCACTCTAATACTGTGAGAGCGCTGGATCCTAGGACTGGTAGTGAGAAGTGAGTTTATTCTTATTGAACTGGATGCAATGGCTTTTCAGTTCTTCTACGTTCTTGAAAGGGTTGGTTTCTGAAACTGTTTACCTGCTACCCTTTCTGCAATGCCATACTGTCTGTGGGGTAATGTGAAAACCCTATTCACAAGACTTTTTGTCTGGAGTTTCGTGCCCGTTCTTCTCCATAGGAACCTACTACGCTTTGGAATGGGCAACTAGCGGTAGCGTCATATTTCTGAATGACCGACCCCTTGACAATTCAAGGTGCCTGTAATTGATTTAACGACAAACTCAAGCAAAAAAAATCGCTTCGCTAGACCACTAGACAACATTCCAGACCATCTAAAACGCCGGCGACATCTAGTTTTATTCACATTTAGACCTGAAATTGATTTCTAAAAGTGTCTTAGAAGATATACTTACAGAAATAAACAATTCATTTCACTGCCGTTTCCAGTCGTTCTATTCTGTAAAAAACTCATCGTGAAAACTAAGGTGAAGTTAGCGTGAAGTGACCGTCATTCCACAGGGATTGACACAATTTGACAGCTCACCTCAAGCTCACTTCACCTTGCTTTCACGGTGAGATGTTTGCAGAATAGACCAGCAGTTCTTCCAGCTCGTAAATATTTTATTGTCATTTTGTGAATCTCTTAGAATATGCTGAATATTTGTTAATGTACCTGTCCTCTCGTTTTTTTTAATAGCACAACCTGCTTTAATTTGCTCCCTTTTTCCTTGTATAGATGGAACTTCAGCGTAGCCGAGCATCGCGTAGCCCTGAGCCGGCGAGAATGTGCGGACGCTCCGACCGGTTCCGTGCCGGTCGCCGTGGCCGTCGCGTTGCCGGAAGGAGTCGTCGCGGTGAGGGATACCTCGGGAACTAATCTACTATGGCAGCAGAAGGTAACCTACTTTTCTTTCATCTTTATTTTTTTTATTGTGTTATGGGCCAGCTTTTGACCACAATCTCGTCTGATGGAAAACGATGGATGAGTTCTATGATGGAACGAGCAAGACCAGAAGATGCCTGTTCACTCTTGCGTAAGCAGACGGGTTGAAGGGAACACAGACGCTGGCAGAGAGTTCCACATTTTGGTCGTGCGCATTATAAATATAGGTAGAGGAGAAGCGCTTAGTAAGACTTGTCGGTATTTCTTCTTTAGATGGAACTGCAGCGCAGCAACGTCCGTGGAGTTTCTTGCCCGTTCTTCTCCATAGGTACCTACTCCGCTTTGGAATGGGCAACTAGCTTCATTTTTCTGACTGACCGACCCCTTGACAATTCATTAGTCCCTGTATTTGGTTAATTTGAAATAAATGCTTTGAGTTTGAGTTTGCAGAGCATCGCGTAACCCTTAGTAGAAAGAAATGCGTGGACTCACCTTCTGCGGCCACGGCAGATTACATTACACAGCTTTATTGAGGAATCATTATGTGTGACCACGGCTTTACGTTCACCATTTTTGTACCTGTCTTGATTTCTGTCTGAAATATTTTCTTTATTCGTATTACCTACCTTTCTTGTTGCGTATTTGCGCAAATATACAGGCTGGCTTTGAAAACATGCGACAAAATTTAAGGGGGTGTTCTACCCATCAATATGAACATCTTTTACTATGGGACCAAATAAGAATTCGCAAAAAAAAAATACGACCTTCTTATACAAAACGGGTATACCTACAGAAAAGTCGTTTTTTTTTTGCGTTGCATGTTGCATTAAATATTGTTGCATGTTTTCAAAGTCAGCCTGTATTTCGGTGAAACAAAATGAACTTTAATTCAATATCTATTGATCAATGCTTAAAAAACCTGCAACTTTATATAAGTTTTTTCATCAGCTTGACGCCCCAGTTGCTGGTATGTGGCGCCTGGCCGCGGGAACTCTGCAGAACATCGACGTGCTATGGGAGGCGACACAGACTCTCATACAGGGAGGCGTCACACAACAACCATCGCTCTATATTGGAAGTCATGATAGACAGGTCAGTAATTCTTCTGATTAGCAAAACTTTCCTTTAAATTCAGGACTTTAATAAACTGCTGTTTTCACCTCAGTTAAAACTACCTTTTTTTTTTTTTTTTTGGGTGGGAAATCATCAATTAACTTCTCCCGCGCTGGGCGGAGCGGGAGGGTGTCAGACTCTTACTGACTAAAACCCACCCGTGTTCCTTCAGTTGCAACTACCTAAAGTGCATTGTTGGCGAAAGTACCACTAAAGATGAGACTTGACACACCACGTGGTTTGACTAGCGCAGTAGACTATATATAGGTCTCTGGCGGTCTGAGGGCAGGAAGGGACCGGACGTCATCGGGGCGACGGAATGAGCGCGCGAGGCGCGGTACCGACTCTGTGGTCTAGTGGTTGGACCACCTGTCAGACCCGGGTTCGATTCCCAGTGGGGAGAACATTTTTGCTCAGTTTGGTTGGTGGCAGGGCTTGTTCTAAGTCCGCCTGGATAGCAACCATCTTATCTAAGTCTGTCGCCATAACAACAATGTTAGCGGCATTGTTGTGTTTTGGCAGTTAGAGGTAAGGTAGCCAGTTCCTGTGTGGTTGACGATTTCGGGTGAAGCTCGCTTCCACCGTCCGCGTCGCCGCGTCGGCTTGATCACTATCAGGTAAGCCAAGAACGGCCAAGAGCTAGCCCGTTGTGAATAAAAAAAAAACTTCTAAGAACCACTCTACCCCGCATTAGAGCATTGATGACCTCAGTACCTCACTATTCCAAACTGTCCTCCACAGACAGACCTGTCCGGCCATATTTTATTTTGTAACTAACACCTTTTGCAGCTTTACATTCAAGAAAGTCAATTCTACTCGCATAAACTAGAAACAACAGTGGCAGCGAAGCCGTTGCCATGGAAACTGGTGACAGCCCGACCTCAGATAGAAGCGGAGAAGACTGACGGACAGACGGCCTTGTCTGTACATGATGCTGATACTAATGCGCTGTCGCTGATCACGTTGTATGGACAAGCTGGGAATAATTTTGGTACGTAAATGTTCCAAATGGACGTGGTTGACCAAATCTGAAAGCATTAGTATAATATTAATAAATAAATATACAATGTGGAGACGACAATACAACAATAAATGAAAACACTGGCAATATTAATGCATAGAAGTATTTAGGAACTATCAAATAAATCCCAACATTGAAATTAAAAAAGTGATTTTTTCTAACAAACTAAATAGTAGTGATGCGCCGACTATGGGTTTTGCTAATCTTTGACTAGCTATAGTGACTAAACTATTGGAGATCTTTGATTGAATTTTCGTATGCAGACTGGGAACGTCATTAGATATACGCAGTTTAATTTATTGTTGTATTGTCGTCTCCACCTTGTATAATATTTGTATTATATAGTAGGAAAAAAATTGAAAAACTATGAAATTCTCGAGGAAGTCTCAGGACCGATTTTGATACAAACTAAAACTGCGACAAATGTATTTATATAATAATTGTAGAAAATGTCGTAGATTATATAAATACATTTACTCACTCTGTAGCTAAAATTTAAAATTTGTAAAGCTGTAATGTGTAACTGTTTATTATCCCAAATAATTAAAATAAAATATATTTTCCCAAATAAATTAAAATAAAATATATTTTTTTGCAACTGTTTTTTTTATACTTGAATATATCAATCAGTTTATTAAAAGTCATCACATTCCTTTAGTTTGCCGTATGTTATTATACTTAACAGAATTTGATTCTTATTAGCGATACTACGAAATGTCCAATAATAGTGTGTTATTTTGTCCAAAATCAACGAGTTCGATTCCCGGCTAGAAGAATCAGGTCCGGCCTGACAAAAATAAAATAAAAAGGCCTTTTTTGAATTTGGTAATTATATCATCTGTTTCATCGTACAGGCGACCACGGGTACTTTGTCTACCTCCAAGAAACCTGCGACCAATCAGTCCAAGTCACCGAAGACCACTTCGACAGCCTCCCGAACATTAGCGACGACCACACCGAACAGCATCACATCCACGTGCACATCTCCTCGCTGTGGTAAGAATGATTATAATCTTTTTTTATATGTTATATAGTACAACGAGCGACGTCTTACGCCTTAACGTGTCTCTTATAAAGTCCTGACATAATCTTGTTCAGGCCATATGAGGACCATAAAGATTGTTTCTGAAATGGACTATTGGGGAAAGAACCACCCAGATTTAAGTGGACCTGCCCAGTACTTCCGTTATTGGTCGAAATAAAGGTTATTTATTTTTAAAAAAAATACAATAAACGTAGATATAATTAGTAACCTAAAGACTCATAAAGCACCGTGTAAGAAATCACATCCTGTTGATTTCTTACAGGGTTTTTTATGACTCTTTAGGAATAGTTAAGCGGAATAGGTTACTAAATATATCTACGTCTAATGTATTTTATAATGAATTTCCGCCAAGTTACGCCTGAATCAATTAACTACTATTATTTATTTATTTAATGGAGTGATCATCGCAAAAACTTTCTATGGATATATAACTATAACCCTTACTAATAAACTTTGTATAGCGTCTAATGCGTCTATATAGTTACACAACGCTTTGTCATCTTCTTTCGAACGTCAATTTACTGACGAGTGAAAGAGAGAATATCGGTGTGTAACTATACAGACGTTATACAACGTTTATTAGTAAGGGGGTAATACAACAATTTGCTCCTAAGGTACTGGTGGAAGGAGGTGCTTCTCATCGCGGTGTCGTCGGCTCTGCTCATGAACCTCATGATCTGGCCGCGGTTCTTCGCGCCGAAGATCAGCGCAATATCACCTTTGCCGAGTACTCAGGAACAGGTGGGTTGTTAGACTTGTCTAAAAGATCAGAATGTTGGGGATGTCAAGGTTTGTATGGTTGATCATCGTGCAAATCCTGAAAACATAACAAAATAAACAATGTGGAGATAACAATACAACAATAAATTAAAGCAATGGCAATATTAATGCATAGGAGTATTCAAGAACTATCATATAAATCCTAACATTGAAATTAAAAAAGTGTTTTTTTCGAACAAACTAAATAGTAGTGAGGGCCGACTATGGGTTTGGCCAATCTCTGGCTAGCTATAGTGACTAAACTATTGGAGATCTTTGATAGAATTTTCATATGCAGACTGGGAACGTCATTAGATATACGCAGTTTAATTTATTGTTGTAGTGTCGTCTCCACCTTGTTTTCTTTTTTGTGGTTTTTCCTGGATGTCTTTCAAAAATTAACTTAAATAACATAAAGCTAAAGTAGATAGTTGAGTTAGTGGCAATTAATTTAAATTACCTAATCAGATCTATATGATTCTGAATTCAAATTTTGATTTTAAACATAACAAATATATATTTTACACCTCCCCTGCTACATGGGACTTAAACATAACTGGCGAAATGTGGGTGTACTATAATATAATAATAATATTTTATTCAAAAAATTTGAAGGTATAAACATTTGTACAGTTTTGCTTAAATGTATATTATATTCCTAAGACTTACGTGCCTGAACTAGGTAATCCTGTGTCTCAGGCAAGAAGAGCTAAAATAGAATTATAAAAGACATAAATAATCTAGAGGTTGACAATAGATCACTAATTATAATAGGTTGAGTAGCTTAAATCCTAGTTTCTAAATTCGATAAATACTTAAAGTAATTTGGGTAAAATTTGTACATTATATTCATTTAAATACAGTTAGTAAATTCTCTGTATCTTCGTAAGATATACTTTGGAGAGCTTCCTTGATAGTTCTTTTACAATTTGCGTAGTTCAAGGAATAAATGTTTGATTTCGAGTTTAGTCTATTATAGAGAAGAGGACCGAGGTCTATGGGTCACCTCTGCCTAACCCTTCCTCCAGGCGTGATGTTATGTTATGTTTATATTTTATATCGTTCCCCAGGTCGTGGTCCAAGTATCCTGGCCCGTAGACAACCCTTCTCCCGTCCGTCCGAACATTCCGGAATATTCTGGTCGCTACGAGAATGACTTCACGCCGCTCC
This sequence comes from Eupsilia transversa, assembly GCA_914767815.1. Classification (NCBI taxonomy): domain Eukaryota; kingdom Metazoa; phylum Arthropoda; class Insecta; order Lepidoptera; family Noctuidae; genus Eupsilia; species Eupsilia transversa. The sequence goes on along the minus strand of OU611893.1, from coordinate 3,078,902 downwards.
GCTGCCTCGGGCGCGGCGGGTTTGGAGTCGTGTTCGAGGCGAAAAACAATATCGATGACTGTTCCTATGCTGTTAAGAGAATTACGCTGCCTAGGAGGTGAGTTATATTCTGTTTGCGGACGACGCACGCCTTAGTGCCTTATCTGTCGGCAATACGTGAAACTAATTTAAAATAAATTTATTACAATGTTGCAAGGTGCGTGTGGTCCGTATAAGTCGTTGTTGGCAACCTTCTTTTTAGTCTCTGGTCTCTCTGGTCTCAAGCAACGTCGTCGATTTCAAATTCTTAAAATCTTGTAAGTAGCTGTTAGTTTTTCGAAGCGCAGTAACCACCTGCACCCTCCAAATTGAGTCTATAACCACTGACCGTTTTATTTCGCATCCATCCGTAATATTAACAATTGATCCATGTATGGTAGAGCCTTCTAAGTATTTTCCTCTTTTTAACTTGTATGTTCATAGCGTATGTATGAAGTTTGTAAAACTTAGTTATAAAATACAATAGACGTAGATATATTTAGCAACCTATTCCGCTTAACTATTTCTAAAAAACCCTGTAAGCACTCACTCACTCTGCTTCCGACGCTCGGTGTGGCAACACGTCGTGTTCGGGTTCGCGACAACTCAATCGTCATCCTTGGATGCCTCGTTGAGAGGACACGTGTCGATTTCTTACAAGGTTTTTTATGACTCTTTACGAATAGTCATAAAAATTACGAAGAGTCATAAAAAACCCTGTAAGAAATCGACACGTGTTTCACCTATCGACGAGGCATCCTCAGGATGACAATTGACTTGTCGCAAATCCAAACACGACGTCTCAACGTCCCTCAGCGTCCAGCGCTCGGCGTGGCAACACGTTAGGCCTCTTTAGGAATAATTAAGCGGAATAGGTTATTAAATATATCTACATCTATTGTATTTTATAATGGATTTCCGCCAAGTCACGCCTGTATCAATTAACTAACTTAGTTATTTTATTACAGGGAATCGAAGCGAGAACGCGTATTACGTGAAGTGCGAGCACTCGCGAAGTTAGAACACGAACACATCGTGCGATACTTTAACGCGTGGGTCGAGGAACCGCCGCCGCTGTGGCAACAACAACGAGATGCTGTTTGGATGAGGTAATCATCTATACATATTACAAATAGGCAATAGGGAAAAACAAAATACATACTTACAGGGAGTAAGGGACAGCCCTCCGCAGACTGATGGGGTGAATTCAGTATACATATATAATCATTTCTTCAGGATGAGAAGAGTATCTGATCATTTAGGGCTGTTCCCGAGATCTACTCCCGCTAATTAATGATTCCCACCAAATACCTTAAATTACAAATTCATTCATTTAGAATGACTTGAATGAATTCATATCATACTAAGATTACCGGTACATTAAATTATTTCAGGAACCTGATTTGTTTAAGTAATTCACACGCAATTTATCGCTACCGTGGCAAAACGCACTTAGCGAACGGCAGCGCACGTAGAGTATTTCAAAATCAATTGCTGTTTTCATTTTATTTTAGCTGTTTCATTTATATAAATTGAGTGCTGCGTACTAGACAATGTAATTTTGTAACAGAAAAAACGACAAAAAATTTAAAACCTGAGATTTTTTCCGGTGGAATATGATTCAAAATGGAGCTGAATGTAAAATTGCGGAGCGTTTCCCTTACACCCTGTATGTATGTATTTTGTTTTTATTTTTATTCGATAGTTTATGATAGTAAAAAAAATATTCAACGCCAAAAAAGCAATTGAAAGTACTTTAAAACAAAAGTGACTCCGGATTTTTTATTTGTCTGTATGTGATGTCTTGTTTATACAGTTTTAGGTGACTTTTTTTCGTAGTTGGGTTTTAATTTTTATTAATTTTATTTATTCAGAAACATTTCGATTACAATAATCGTTTTCCCAGAGAACTAGACGGAGTCTCAGTGGCCATGACAGAGGAATACACGGCGACGTCTCCACCGCCGGCCATCTTGCCGCCTAATGACGTCATGCTCAATCTACACAAGTGTACTGACAGCTTTGACGCGCTCGACTATGAGAAGAAATTAGGAGAACCTAGCAAGAGACTCAGGTACTTATATGTAACGAAATAGGGCTGTAAATGGCGTTTCAGTCTCCTTGACAGAAGAGACTCAAGTATTCATAGTCTTAAAAACATTTTTCAACCGTGTGTATTTTGTAAAGACTTCGCGTAACTTCTTCCAATGATGTAAACAACAATGGCCGCCTGAAGTTGTCTGTGGTTTAGTGATGTGGTAGATTTTTAAGCTCGGGTGTTATTAATTTAATATTTTTTTAAATTTTGTGACTAATGGGAATTTGAATTTTTAATATCTATTCTATTAAAATCGCTTTTCGTGTCTGTGTGACCGCGGTGTTATTCTTAACTACGCAACGGGGTTTGATGGTTTTCACCATTTAGAGAATTTATTCCCGAAGATTTATTAATTAATTTTTATAAATTAATTATTTTATTTAACCATTTATGTACACACATATGTATATAAACAGACAAGTAGAAAATAACAAAAAAATACGTTCAAAATGCTTACTTGCTTGGTGGTGCTTGCTTTTGTATGTAAAATAATACATTAATATTTAACTTACATACAGTATGTTAAATAACAGAGAGTCTTGACTTAAACTCGTTAATCTATATCATAATTAAATAAAAATCAGAATTAAAACAAAAAATTAAATAACCATAAATTCTAAACTGCCTGTTTAAAATCAAAATAGTAAACCGGCACTTTCCGGTAATTTCACGCTGAAAAACAAGAATGCGTATACAGAGTGTTTCTTTTACGTATCTTTTTTTTAATATATTATTATTAAAAAAAAAACATGCTTTTGAACGCCTTTACTTAATTAACATACTGTATAAATCTCCATGTTTTGTCAAGTCGTTAAAACCGTGCGAAGCAGGGGCGGGTCGCTAGTTTTAAATTTGAAATAAAACCTTTGTTCTCAGATCACTAAGCTGCAACGATTCTTTCAGCATAGTTTTCGACGAGAACGCCCCCCATTCGTCCAAACCCTCTGACGTCACTCACAATTCGCTGGCAAAGCCAATCAGTGACGAGCATTCTTCCCTGGCTAAGCCAATCAGCGACGACGATTCGTTTATAGTGTTCGCTCACTCCAATGAGGGTACGGAGAGGAACTCTTCGTTTGATAAGAGATTGGAGAGAGTAAAGGAGTGTGATTATAAGACTGAAAGTTCGTGTGGGAAGAAGAAGAAGGTAAGGTTATTACTTAAGGTGTATGCTCCAAGGTAGTCCGCGAAATTCAAATTTTCTTACGTTTTTTGTCATCTGCAGGTCAGTATCAGGTTGTATGTTGATCTAAATATGATTTGCGACCGTAACAAATATGGCTAAATTTGAATTTCGCGGGCTACCTCGGAGCATCCACCTTAAGTGTTCGTTTTTGAAGCGAAAACTTGTTTAGACACAATAGACGTAGATATATTTAGTAACCTATTCCGCTTAACTATTTCTAAAGAGGCATAACGTGTTGCCATGCCGAACGCTGGACGCTGAGGGACGTTGAGACGTCGTGTTCGGATTCGCGACAAGTCAATCGTCATCCTGAGGATGCCGCGTTAAGAGGTGAAACACGTGTCGATTTCTTAAAGGGTTTTTTATGACTCTAGGAATAGTTAAGCGGAATAGGTTACTAAATATATCTACGTCTATTGAATTTTATAACGGATTTCCGCCAAGTCACGCCTGAATCAATTAACTTTCTTTAGGGGCGTTGAGCGATTTTTGGTAGAGGGTAAACTTATGGGTTCGCGTAGTGCTGTATAATATAGATAGCGCTGATACCAGTTTTAAATGTTCATTTCTGTCGGCAGTCCCCATGCCTGCCAATTCATTTTAATTCGATTAATTTTGCCTGCGCAAGAAAATATGATTAAATGATCTTCCTGTAATTATCCTAGCTTGAAAGTATCGTCTTTAATTCTGGAAAATAGTTAAAAGTCCATTACGCAAACTTTATGCAATTTGAAGGTGACTATTTACATAACACCATTCCTTACAATGTTTCTTTTTTAAACCACAAAGTTAATTACGTTCATTTATGTCTGTAATTTTTATGGTGGAAATTTAGAGCTTGATATGTAGCAGACATGTCAAGCTATAAATTTCCAGTATAAGCTGACCTCTCATTGTTCGGAAATCCTATACAATGCGAGATCAGCTTATACTGGAAATGTATAGCTTGATAAGTAGTCGTGTGTACATAATAAAGAGTATTCTTTTTTATGCTTATCCCCTACAGAAAGGCCACACCCGCCACTGGTCGCTAGACATGGTAGTGCGCGGCACAGACCCCGCGAGCCCCGCGGACCCGCCCGGCCCCTCCAAACAGATGTACTTGTACATACAGATGCAGCTATGTCGACAGGACAGTCTGCACGACTGGCTTAGAGATAATAGGTGTTGCGAAGCGCGGGCTGATAAGGTAAGATATCTATTATAAAATACTATACCCCATTCACAATAAGATTAGACATTAAAACTAACCTTTTTTACGGTCCGTTCAACCGATTTTGACTTCTATTGTGTTAGTGGCATGAGAAATGGCAGCTGCAGTAAACAGTTGGTATAATAATCACGTTTTTGCTTTTAATGCCATCCTTACGCGTACGGAATAGAAGTCAAAATCGCTTGAACGGACTGTAAAACGTTTTGTTTAAATGTCTAATCTCATTGTAAATGGAGTATAGCACAAATCATATAATACTACGTACTAGCCTCTGCCCGCGACTTCGTCCGCGTGAAATTTCGGCCCCCGACCCGCTGCGTCGCATCACATCGCCCGCCCGCGCTATGTTTTCGTTTTGTGTTCTTTCTGACTATTTTATCTTTTGTTGAGTTCCTAAGGGCCGTAGCGTCATGTACCATAGTCTATAACTTTCCTCAAGAATTAGACAGACTTATGCGAGTGAAACCGCTTGGCGCAGCTAGTAATAAGTTTGCTATTTTGATATCTCTCCTCATAGGTTCAACGCAATATAATAACTTATTACACGAGACAGCCCCTAACTCAGCACGCGTAGTATTACCACGTAGGAACAGGTTTTGTCGACGGAAGAATAGACAAAATGACAGATTGTGATTGTTTATCTGTCATTTTGTCTATTCTTCCGTCGACAAAACCCGTTTCTACGGTGGTCGCTAGCTTCGGTTCCTTATCTTACCTAAGCTAATCGTGTCATGTCTTGTCTCTTCTCAGGTAAAAATCCTCTTCAGCCAGATAGTATCAGCCGTCGAATACGTCCACCTAGCCGGCCTTATTCACCGAGATCTAAAACCCAGCAACATATTATTCGCGCCGGACGGCCGCGTCAAAGTAGGTGACTTCGGACTCGTCACCGCCATGAGCGACACGTCACAGGACGGAGAGAAGACTGAGATCGTTGATGCGCATCAGAGGCATACGTATAGAGTTGGTGAGTCCAAATAAAATAACATATAATTATGCCTCTATGGGTTATGCTTTATGGGCACTTTGTTTTTTTAATAATAGTGACATGACGTGATTATAACCAATTTGTTAAATCGATTAAAACTTCTTTGTAAATAAAATCGATTGTTTTTAGAAATCGAGTCAGAAATGCCATTTGGACATCACTACTTCAGCTTTCAAATAAATGGTTGGAAAGATTTTAGAGAAAAAATATTTTAAACACATTTTTCCGAAGCCCACTTTTCGTGTTACTGGCAACAATTCAATAGATATAAGTAGCTAATATTCGATTCAGCAGTCTAACACTTCAGCCGCATGACTATTTGACTATCTTTATAAATATAATTCTTCTGTACGTTTGTATGTAACTAAACTCCTCCTAAACGGCTGGACCAATATTGATGTTTTTTTTTTGTATGTTAGAGTACACTACAGACACTAAACGTTTGTGTGGTGGATCCCTGGATGTTTTCGATTCACAATTGGACCCGAGTTGTAGGAAACAGGATAACGCATGTCCCATCAGCTACTTATAAATATAACTTCATCCTCAGGTACCCACCTGTACATGTCCCCGGAACAGTTGCTGGGTCACCCGTACAGCTACAAAGTGGACATATACTCGCTGGGCCTCATACTCTTCGAGCTGCTTCAACCCTTCGGTACTGAGTCCGAGCGTGTCGCCTGCTTGTTGCGCTTGCGACAGTTCAAGTACCCCGAGCAGTTCATGTTGCATTATCCGCAAGAGGTTTGTAGTTATATTATTGGAATAATAACTGTATTTATATTTTTATTTTAGTGAGAGTTTGAACTATTTCGGTTTCAAGCGGTAATTAAATTTCAAGTACAATCGAACAAGCTATTTGGTATGCAGGCAGCTAACTTGCAACTATTTTTTAACAATGTTTTGAGTTTGCTAAGTATTCAATTCTTTTACATCACTCTATTCAGTGAGCCGCAATTTGCCCTTCAAAAAATTATTAGTTACAAAATTAATATTAAAGTGGAAAGATGAATATTTTTGCCTGTTTACTAAATAGCTTGTTTATCTGTACATACTACGAAGACTGCCAGCATGTGTCTCCAAAAATGACGCATATTATTCAACAGACATCCGTCTTCTTTTTTTTTTTTTAACTACAACGGGAAAGCTCTTGGCCTGAATTTCACCTGATGGTAAGTGATGATCAGGCCGGAGGTAGGCCGGAATCCTCTACCACAGAGGAACTGGCTATCTTACCACTTACTGCCGGAACACAACAATGCTGGTAGCACTGTTGTTATGGCGACAGACTTAGATAAGATGGTGGTAGCTAGCCAGGCGGACTTAAAACAAGCCCAACCTCCAACCAAACCGAGCAGAAAATTTTACCCTCACTGGGAATCGAACCCGGGACCTCTGGGTCTGAGACAGGTGGTCTAACCACTAGACCATAGAGGCGGTTAAGCTTTTAAATGCCCGTTGTATTTATTTGAGCTTTCTAAAAGGAAATCCCTCACTTTTAACCCATTCCGTTCCACAACTTTACACATTTGGTAAAAACCATAATTTATTGTTACCAGACGGAAGTCTTAAAAATGATGCTGAGTGAAGACCCGTCGGAGCGACCCACAGCGACAGGCGTGCGAGCTCGCGCGCCCCTGTACGAACAGACCAACCCTGATCATCACTTCATACTGCCTGCTATGGCCGCCGGGTAGATACTTCCAAGCTTTTTTATTTTAATTATACTAAGACGGTATGAGAGGTAAGAAATCTTGATGCTGCAACATGTTGACAAAATGAATGGTTTTAGGCCATGTCTTACAATTCGCGTCACGTAAAGTCCGCTGGCCAGCGGACAACTGTAACGTTGTATAGATCGTGTCACGTAATAAGAGCGCTGGCCAACCGCATAACCATACCATTTTTACGTGACTTGAACTAACACAACGCATGGTTTTGCGGTTGGCCAACGCGCTTTTTAACCGACTTCCAAAAAGGAGGAGCGTGTTCGTAGCGTATGTTCGTAGAGTAACCAGTCAAAAATGACCTTTAATTGTATCTGCATAAGATACAGTTTAAAGTCGCTACTTTTGCCTATAAGTTGTTAGGCATAATGAATGGTCAAAGATTTAAGAAATGCATACAAAGAGTTTTTGTGATGACAAAACATAATGTAATCATAGACGTAGAGTATAATAATATCGCTTGTGCCTTTTAAAACTCGCCTTTATCTTGATTTTGTATAACCTTGTTGAAGATGTTCAGGTCCAGGCGATTTACCCTTTGAACGTCAGTATTACTCTTAGGTCCTAGGAGAGTTTTACCCTTCGGCTCTTATGGCAAGATTCAGACAGTCAGACAGCACTTAAACTTTACTAAGGGCGGATTCGACCAAACACGAATAAATTTTATCCGCGGAATAAGATTTACTCTGGCAGTTTTCGTATGGAGAAACTGTCAAAATTTACTCGGAAGAGAAGGCTTATTCCGCGGATAAAATTTATTCCTGTTTGGTCGAATCCAGCCCAAGTAAAGTAATCGATTTATGTGAATATGAACCTTATTTTTAGGTAAATAATGTTCATATTCGTATTAGCGCATGTGAGCAAGCGTTTAATTCGAATGTGAACATTCATTTAGTAAGAATAAAGTTCACATTCGTATAAGACGTTTACTTTACGTCGCTTAGATAACGTTTCACGCGAATACGAACCTAATTTTTATGAAGATAGTGTTTATATTCGTCAGAGCGAATATGAAGGGTAAGGGATTGAGAGTCAAGCCCTCAGTTTTTTGTAAACCCAGTGCAACCCTTATGTATTCTTATGTTTAGAATAACTTATTTTCTCTTTATGTAAGCAACTCCCCAAATCCTAATAATATAAGCGATGATCGCGGTCGCGTTTATGTCACTTTTTGTTCGAAAGGCCGGAAAGCGCCCTCTGTCGGCGCGACCACGCGTTCAGATTCACCGAACAAAAAGTGAAATAATAAAGGCCTGCGCCCACTAGTGGCACGGCACGGATTTTTATGCGACAAATAGAAATATAGCGTAATAGTATAAAAATAAAACTGAAATTTCAATGATGTCATCAAATAAGGACGTCGCGGCATGCCTGGATACCGCGGCATCGTTGCCGTCAGAATACGCTTGCATGTAGTGATGCCGCAGGATCCCCTGCCGTGTGGTGGCACGGCCAGTGAGCGCAGGCCCTTAAACAAATTAAATACGAAGTGGCATTCCGGTTTTCTGAACAATTGAGTGACAAATTATTGCGATGATCGCGTATTCGCGCGATGATCGTTTATATAAGGACACGGCCGTAACGTATTCTAAAGCATTTACTTTTAATTCTTTGCATCTACTATCACTGGCCAGTGAAATGTGTATTGCTGTTCTTAAGAAAAATTATTACTTTTGTCTATGAGGCGTAGCTTTTTGGATGTTAGTTTGTACATGTTCTAGTGATTAATCTAGGTTTGCACTTTATGTTAGTTGAAATTAATCATTTTCAACAAGATGGAATCTTCAGGAAATCCTCCTGATAACTGCCAGAGTTTTTAAGTCATCTGAGAATTCTGTGTCTAAACAAATAACGTGTTTTTGAACGTCCGGATAATTGAAATAAGAAGTAATTTTTCTGGCAGCATATTATAAGTACAATTTCTATTTTTTATTTATCCAGTGGATAATACCTATCCGAAGACTTTGAACAGACCATTTTTCTTTTGAATATATTTCTTATCACCTTTTGTCGACCTTTTATGCCGATAATATTCTACAAGTTACTTTTTCTTTCAATAAAATTTGAGTCCAACTCTCAGGCTTTGTTTTGTATCATATAAAATGTTCCTGGCGAAATGTGGGTGTACTATAGGTACACCTCTGTCTTACCCTTCGGGGAATACAGGCGTGATAATATGTATGTTATTTTTGTGTGTGTAAAATGTTGAATGTATTCTTCTGTACTTATTGAAAATGATTGATTAAATAAGCAATAATAAATTAATTATTATTATTATTTGTAATGTAATTGTATTAATGAACGTAAGACTGGAGCTGGGTATTGTCGGAATGTTTCTGTATTTTATTATATGAGTAAATATTAAATGATAAAATGTTACAATAATAATTGACTGCATAAAATTATGCAAAAGAAAAATATTTAAATATTATCCAAGTTAATAATAATATTTTGGTAATTTTTAATGCAACTATAGTTGTTGGCTTCGTTACATGTTTTGATAAACTTAAGCTAATGCATACTCTCTTATGTAGGTACCATATTATATAGGTAATAATAATGAAAACAAATGATTGATGGTGATTGAAATATATCGCATTAGAAGAACTGGCTGTTTTAATTTACTGCAAGTACCTACATCCATTACCACACCTCCCAACAAATGGAAACTATAAATATAACTACTCCATTTACAATAAGATTAGACATTTAAACAAAACATTTACAGTCCGTTCAACCGATTTTGATTTCTATTCCGTAGGTGTAAGGATGGCATTAAAAGTAAAAACGTGACTATAATACCAACTGTTTACTGCAGCTGCCATTTGTCATGCCACCAACGCAATAGAAGTCAAAATCGGTTGAACGGACTGTAAAAAAGATTTGTTTTTATGTCTACCTAATCTTATTGTGAATGATACCCCATTCACATTAAGAGTTGGAATGGAAACCTAAACATTAACGGTAAAAAAATGTTGCACTTACCAATATAATTATTATTGTATATTGAATACTCTAATCCTCTTATCAATAAACGCGGAGTAAAGTTACAATCAGTTTTTTTTAACTTTTCCCCACACTAGTAATTTATATTATAATCATCATTTTCTTGCCCTTATCCCAATTTATAAAGAGATACAACCCTTATAACCACGCAGCGCAACACGACGCCGACACTTCGTGTATTTTTTTTTTTGTTTTTATAATAAAATATATATGTTTAGGTTAAGGTATATCTATGGGCCTGTGGCGCCTGAAATAAATGGTATTATTATTATAACCTTCAGATTAACCATAATTTTTTGAATTTTGAGGTTTGAAATTCCACCAGCACGCTTTTTTTTACACATTCCAGACGGACGGTGAAAACGGGCATAAGTTTGGCATAACTTCACTCCGCGTTAGTAAATGTTCTGTACTAAAGTTTTGTTCTAAAAAAATTGGCAAGACTATAGTTTGGATAGTTTTTTTTGTGAAACATTGTTAAAAAAAATTTAATGTTTGTGATTTGATCACATTCCTATTGTAATATATAAGTTTAGGTAAACAATAAATGAATGATAATGAAATACTTTTTGTTTTTTTACCCCCCATCCTGCTCTCTATGAGAGGGACCCGCGGGCCCCGTTTAGTTTGGTCGATAGCACATGTCTTAGCATTCTTGGTCAAAGGACAATTATTGTCAAGTTTCGTACTTATATTAACGTTCAAGTCGTAATTCCATCTCAACAAAAGAAAAAAAATCCTGTCAAAAGTACAAGTGCATTACAAAGATTTGAAGCGTTAGATTTTTCCTCGATATAATTATGTCGCGAAAAAATTGTCCACACTGAGAACAGCGAGTTCTTAAATTCCGCATATGGCGTTTCCGTACATTTTGTTTCAGAGGTGTCAAAACGAAACCGAAACGCGACCATCTTTCGACGCGGTAGGGCGAATCCACTTCATTCCAGAAGGTTAGGATAAAAAACAGATTACAGAAATCTCGATGTATTGTAAACTCGTAAAAACCTTGCGAAGCAGGGGCGAGTAGCTATAGTAAGTAATAAAACAAAAAATCGGTTAAACAATAACTTATATTTAATTATAAATTAATCGTCACCATTTAAAAATAAAACATTTCTATACATTTATATTTCGATCACATACATAATACTTCAGTTAATACTATTAATAAACTAAATGTGCTTTTAGCATAATAAACATTTAATAATTATAAAATGAATAGGCATACAACAAAAATATACACAGCTGTGTTGCTTATTATATGCCTCTTGTTCAAACTCACGTTGTGTGAGCGAGAGGTGAATAGGTAGTCGAACTAGTCGACCCGCCGTATCTAATCCAATTTTGTAAAAAAAAGGCATCATTGGATTTCATGAAACTTTTAAAGTGGTCCCAACAAAACTCACAAATTCAGATCTTTATTATTATGTTTACAATGGGCAGAAACTTGATTTCATCGTTTTATAAAAATAAAATATTGATTTCATTGTATATCATAAAACCACAAATAAAGTTAGTCTTGAAAAACAATTTTAAACAGTTATTTATGATGTAACTAGAGTGCGCGCTACAAAAGAAGGCTCGCGGAAAATCGTGGAACTACATTTTCGAATTTTCGCGAAAACCCTAGGGAACTCGGGAAAACACAGATAATTAGACAATGGTGAAAACATTTCTCAATCTTACTGGAAAAAGATAGGGTTTTTGCAAAAACACGTACAAATCTTCCTACGACATATGCAATGTGATGCAATGACATAAACACTAGCGCCGCATCAAATGGACTTCAATGGTGGCGAGGACTCTAAATATCTGTTACTGCACCAGCACAAATACATAAATTAATTGCACGCATAAATGAATGCACTTATAAGGTTGCAGATATTATTATGCTAAGCCAAGACCTTGTTCGATATTCTTTGTATTCTTGTTTCTTGCGAATTGCGTAGGTGTGTAGTGTACGTACAGTCAGGTAAATTAACTATTTATCAAATTGACACACTTCGTCTGTTACAGCAGGCATTTCATACAACTGACAATGAATGACAGTTGTGATTTGATTATACAGACAATTAAAGTTGTCAGGCAATTTACATAATGTGATTGAAGTGACCATTACAGGCACTTTTGAATTGTCAAGGGGTCGGTCAGTCAGAAAGATGAAGCTAGTTGCCCATTCCAAAGCGTAGTACGTTCCTATGGAGAAGAACGGGCAAGAAACTCCACGGACACTCTTTTAAATCAAAATATATGTAACAAAATATTTGTTACATCATTCATGTTGAAATTATACATGTGAGAACAATGTAAAAAGACGTGCACGTTAAAACTGTAATTTTAAGTAAGTAAGTAAGTTTAAAAGTAATTTTTGTAGGTTTCACTTCAAAAATCCCTGACTTTATATACACCTCTGCCTACGTCTTGGGTGAATACAGGCGTGCTTTTATATATTAAAACAAACGTGATCTATGTTGTACTATAAATAGGGATTACAGAACTATGTTCCCATCACTTTTGACCTCATTAGAAGATATTTACATTCAGAATACCGATAATATCTATTAATGTCAACCTATAATGACAATATTAACGATAATAATGTGTTTCTAACCTGTTATACAAAGACATAAATATGTGTAGTTAGACCGTCAAAGATGTGAACTCGTCGTAAAAATAGCGTCCAACTGTTGGCCGCTAAATGCACGCACACTAGAAAAGCACAATGACGTGGCGCGAGTGTAAGACGTAGCTGTCACGCACACCAGCATAACAAAGTTGGCTTGTTTGTTTTAGTTCTTTTGCAACGCGACACTCAATCTAGACAAATAATCAAAGTAACATATTTTAGGAAAACCTGAATTTCATCTAGTTTCGTTTTCATTGAATAATAGAGCAACGCATGAATAGGATATTTCATTATTGATTAATATTTTATTTATTAATAAGGTCTTTGTGAATTATTGTCCTTGGTTCCGTTCTGTAAGATGGGGTATTCATTCAGTAAAGGAGGTAAAAATTAAAATATATACTACATAATTTTACTCCTGTATTTCAAAAGGACACTTCGCCAAACCCGAATTTCATACACCAATTTTATTGTAATATCAAATAGCTGCCGCCCGCGGCTTCACCCGCGTGGACCCTTATTCTTTTTCTTAAATAAAAGTAGCCTAACTCCTTATAACATCAGCTATATGCCTGTGAAAGTCCCGTCAAAATCGGTCCAGCCTTTTCAAAGATTTGCCGGAACAAACAGACAGACATGAGACAGACCATATTTTTTATATTAAAATTTTTGTTATAAGTGCCTGTAGATTGATACTTTAATATTATGCATTTAGTAAAAAGCTGATAATTTGACATAAAAAACAGAAGTTTAATTTTTTATTTTATTTTTAAATTAAAAATGCATCTACGTAGGAATGCATGATACCTAGTTCAAAAATTATAACAAAAGAAACACAACAAAAAAAAACAAATATATGCTTACACACAATTTTTAATAATTATTCAAGATTTTTATTTCATTACATAGTTATCAAAATATACAACTTCTCGATATTGTGTGTATTGAACCGAATTCACCCAGACGTGATGTTATATAATAAAATAAAAAATCTTGAATTTTACTACCTTTAACCTAGACTTAATATAGTATTGGTCATTTTCCACTAAAATAGTATTATATAACATATAATTATACATACTTATAAAGCTATACGATTATCAAATATCACATTTGTAAACGAGATAATATTATTATACAAGTTATATCAGACACATCACTGTAAGTATAGTGAACCAAAGACAAAATTAATTTGAAATAAATTGATCTGCAGTTGATATGGCAACACTTTTACCTTTCTGGGTTCTTATACTGTTCTTGTCAGTATCATTCCATTGCTGGGCTTAAGCCTTCATGATTTACAAAACATGTACTTATTTAATTTTAACATATTACTTCAAGAAAAGTTTTATGATAGAAGAAAGTTTTTTATAATGTAAGCCTGGGTTTAAGACCGTCCGCTGCGTTAAGCGGTGCACGAAGCAGGCACCCGAGCGGCGTGTTGTTTTCTATGGGCCGCCTGAGACGGGAGACCCGCCTCACGCAGCGTTGGTCTAAGGATGATAATAGAAAATAGCACGCCGTACGGGTGCCCACACAGTGCACCCGCTTAACGCAGCGAACGATGTGTGACGTAATCACCACTGGTTTTATTAAGATTAGAATGTAGTCGGACTGTTGCAAAAGCGAAGTCAAACCGTATTTTGCCATTGGCTTGTAGTTTAAATGTAGTCTTACTGAATACAAGCTTAGGAAACAATTAAATTTTGATACGCATTGGAGCTTTCTTAATTATCACAAGTTAAACTTAGGGGTCTTTTGTCGAAGATAACCACAGTTTTATTTAAAAGACAGTTTAACTGAGCAGTGCGATTCTAAATCTAAAATAAACACTACAATAACAAAATAATTACATAATCACATTTATAAAATAAAGATCTGTTTTATTAATATACATTTCGAAACGTCCATCTTATTTTTCTAAAAAAAAAGATTTCAAATTCGAATAATATTTCATAATTTTATAAAAAACGTTATTAACACCCTAGTTCTAAATTCAACATTCTAAATTTAAATTCCCTGTCAACTCTTATTAAAACTATGACTCGTATTATTATTTTGTAGAAAACTTGGAGTCTTACCCTCTTTCACAATTCTTAAGGCTTGCAACACTCTTGCTGTATCCAACTCTTTTTCCGACGCCTTTTCGTTGTCAAGGCAAAGCTCTGTCATTCGAGCGTTGAACTGTTCTAGTACTTTTACTCTATAATCTATGGACGAGGCTACGGGATTGGCTGTCAACCATAGATTTTCTAAGCAAGGAAGTTTGCATATATGCTGAACTTCTTCGACGTCGGTTATGACATTGCAGCTTAAATCGAGGCTTTCCAAAGAGTATAAACGGGAGAATCCTTGCAGACTTTCAACTCTGTTTTGTGATAGATCTATTCTAACTATGTTGCCTATCTTTGCGTACCAGTTTTCACAGGCTGCGAAGCTGTTCATAGACAGATTCAGTACTCTTAGTTCGTGGAGGCAGGAGATGTCGCATAACTCTTTTAATTTGTTGGATGATAAGCTTAGATGTTGAAGCCGAGGAACCAGTCTTATCGCCCAGTCCACGTTCTGTATGTTATTGCTCGCGAAGTTTATAAGAGACAGCTTCTTCCATTTCTGTTGACAAAATTAATAATTAAATGTTTATTATGAATCATTAGACGCGATCATGTTCAAGGGGCAATAGAATCATGGATCTTTGAAGTGCACAATTTTACTAAAGTAAAATTGTAGTGTTAAATATTGTACGGTGGTACGGTTTTTTTAAATATATATTTACTCCTAAACATGAACCGCGCTGCTATCATTCCGCACTAGACATGTGATGTGCGACCTATTTGGTGCAGTTATTATAATAATTACGCACTGATAAACCTATTGACTCACTGTCCACGTGCGCCGAGGTCGCCCCACTATGATAATGGTAGCGATTTGTTACATTTATACTGGAATTTAGATTCGAGAATTTACACTCAAAATACACCGTATTTAATCTGTATGAGCTGGTAGCCTAAGAAATTCCTGGTTGCAATGGTCATTGGTCATAGGTATTATGTAGCAATAAGTAAGAAATATTAGGTACTATAGCTATTTTCCGCGGGCCCGCGTGCAAGTCAGAAATTATCCAACGAGAACGTACTATCGAGATAAAAAATATCCTATGCACCCAGAATCCTAATTGCGTTACACAAGATCAATCATAACCTGAATCATTTTGAAGGATATTGCTAATCCATTGATTCATATGTTCGAAAAAATTGTCTACTCAGCAACGTAAATAACGCAATTAATGTTGATGAACTGTCAAAATTAAACAGATTGAGATTGATTTCATTTGTTACGCAATAAGGTTGTAGGTCATGTGCCAAATTTCATCCAAATCCGTTCAGACGTTTTAGCGTGAAATAGTAACAAACAAACAAACTCACTTTGGCATTTATATGTATTAGTTAGTATAATAAAATCACACCTGGTATTCCCAGTAAGATTATTAACCGAATCTACATACTACCATCAACTGGCCACAAGTCTAGAATCTCTGCTGCGATTGAGTTTCCTTATAGAACACGCAATACTTTGTCAGAATCGGACCGAACACCATGAATCATCACAGCAGTTGCGCTTGCAACCACTTGACCAATATTTTTAAATATCTATTGAAGTGCTTTTTAAACGACAAGTTACAACAAAATTATCGATTTGTAAGACTAGACATTTACAGTTTCCTTAACTTATACAATCACTATAATATGATTGTATAGACAAGTATGTGCCATGATGTCATAACGAATAAGTTATTACTCATTAAATTATAAAATCAACTGTAAATTACGGCCGCTTCGAAGTTAGATTTGCATAGCGGCTTATCTAATTGAAGCCTACAACGTGCAAGAGACCTAGACATGAAATGAGCTACATTTAATAAGCTTATAGACGATTATAAGGTGGGACGATTTGAAGAATGTAGCTGGAGGAGCTCGTAGCTAAGTAATAACAGCTGCACGTGTCGATTCAACAGCTTAAGAGGGCGCATTCGGAAAGTTGGCAACGTCACAAATAGATGTCAAATATATCGCTGTTTACGTACGTAATACACGATCAATCACAATCTGAATCGTTTTGAAACAGATTGCTAAACCATTGGATCATAAGTTAGAAAAAAATCTGCTCATCGACGTAAATAACGCAATTAATGTTGTTGGACTGTCAAAATGAAACTGATTAGTCGTTTAAGAAAATGTGTTACGCAATTAGATAGTTGTTTCATTTTAATTAATTAACTTTTCGCACTCAAAAAAGGTACAAAGGCGGACTTAATGCCTTAGGCATTCTCTACCGGTCAAGTGTCAACCAAGATTAGATAGCAGGTGGAGGGCATGTCGACAGTTTAACAACAATCATTGCGTTATTTACGTTGTTGAGCAGACAAATTCTAACATAAAGCAATGGGGATGAGCAATACCTACCCTAAACCTTCAAAAAATAATCCGATTATGATTGATCTTATGTTACGCAATAACGGTGCTGCTCAAGGTTAAAGTGTTACCACCGAAGTGCGGTCCACTATACTATACCCCATTCACAATAAGATTAGACATTTAAGCAAAACGTTTAACCGATTTTGACTTCTAAGGATGGCATTGAAAGCAAAAAAGTGATTATAATACCAACTATTTACTGCAGCTGCCATTTGTCATGCCACCAACGGAATAGAAGTCAAAATCGGTTGAACGGACTGTAAAAAAGGTTGGTTTAAATGTCTAATCTTATTGTGAATAGGTGTGTAAGTGCAACAACAAAACATGGCGAGGATTATATTGAATTATATTATTATAGCTTGCCATCGTTAGTGTGCCGTGTTGGCTGAAATGATTATAAAATCAATAAAGGCTTGTAGTCGCCGTGGATGAGGGTATCTGAAGTATCTCTGCGACTTATACGCATACATCGCGA
This sequence comes from Eupsilia transversa, assembly GCA_914767815.1. Taxonomy (NCBI): domain Eukaryota; kingdom Metazoa; phylum Arthropoda; class Insecta; order Lepidoptera; family Noctuidae; genus Eupsilia; species Eupsilia transversa. Next base: position 3,061,090 of record OU611893.1, on the reverse strand, counting down.
TATGGAACATGACACTTAAGGCTCGTACACACTGGCGCGACTAGTCGCGAGACGCGACACCGGTAAGCGTCAAGTTTTCTTAGAAATTGTATTGTTAAAGTCGCGTCGCGGGTGTTTATGGGAGCCTTTACGATAAGAAACATGTACTTACGAACTACAAAAAAAAAACAACTTTATTGTCAACTGTATCGCGGCTGTCTGCACGAGCCTTTGTAAGTAGGTATATTAAAAAATAATATTAAAATTACGTATACTTAATAAAGAAATCTTGATGTTTTGACAACTCGTAAACACCGTGCGAATCAGGAGCGGACCTATTGTGTATATGTGTTGACTCATCAATGTGAAGTAGTCAATCAAGGCCAGTTCTACGAGTGTGTTTATTTTGATCGTGATAACTTGATCGCATTTACCCGCCTATCTATTACAACAAGCATAGTATGGTTGAATCTTGGCTTGGCTAAATAAATTGTATCAGCCGCACGGGTCGACCGAAGGTTAAGCTACGCTTGCCGCGGTTGGTTCGTGGATGGGTGACCATCCATTATATATCGAGATTCCTTCGTGCCTCGGAAAGCATGAAAAGCCAGAGGTCCCGGCTTTTTCTCATTCGAAGATCTTTGACAGTCGTTACGGGTAGTCAGAAGCCCGAAAGTCCGACTTTCGGGCTTCTGACTTACCAAGGCGTATCGTGTTGTACACAGTAACTAGGTTGTGGAGGTCAGACAGGCATCCAGTTAGACTGGAAGCCGACCCCAACATGTTGGGAAAAGGCTGGATCGATTGATATTGATTTAGTATGGTTGAATACTAAATGTTCACAGTGTTGATACTTCCTTTGTAAAATAAATGACGCAGAACGTCAAAGACGTCATTTGAGTTTACGTTTATAAACGGTTTATTGACGTCATTTTCGTATCTTATCTATATTTTAGCTATCTTTTGCTAAAATTAAGCATGAAGGACATTACTTTGCAACTCTTTTTAGATACTGTTTCTTTTTCCTCTTACTTATAAACAGGATAACTTAACTCTTAATTATAAACAGGAAAAACTAGCAACACATTAGGTCATCAACCTAGAAGCTTAAAAAAATATCATGGTTTTAATAACAACCAATTTTCGACTTTATCACCAAAACCTGATTGAATTTTCAGTGCCATGCAATAACTACGTCAAATTGACTCATCAGCACCTTATATAATTCTACAAATATAAACAAATACTCTATCACGATAGAAATAAGGTTGTTATCAACTTACGACAGTGTCAGCGATGCTGGAGGGATCCTTATGCAGGATATCGACAAGCAGGAACTCATTTAGTGACACGACACTTGCTGTTGACACTGATAGACTCACTAGAGTGTCACGGAGGCCACCTGCAGGAGAAAAATAAATAATAAATTACAGCTTATTTTAAAATTTAAATTTTCGTTTTTAATGAACATTTTCCCACGGCACAGTGAGAGGGTGAGAATGTGTTAATACTAGTCGTGAGTCATTTAATTTAAGTTAGTTATTCCAAGTTTCAAAATACTTATGTGTTGTTATTTTCTAATTAAGTTAGATTGCAATAGCTCTGTGAGTAGGGTTATCATCCATCCGTATTTGTCCGGACATGTTTGGGTTTTTGGCCCCCCATCCGGACTTTTCGACTTCAGGGATTCTTTTTGACATTACAAAAGTTAAATGATTTCTGAATAATTAGTGTCCAGACTTTTTTTGCAAATGGGTGACTTTTTGTTAGGACTTTTCAAATTTATTAATGGTAACCCTAGCTGGGATTCGACGCGACGCGGACGACGGTAACTGAATGACGACGCGGCGGCAGGGCGTAACTGGAACCAATCTTTGCTAACTATAAGCGAGGCCTCGGAAGTATGTTTTCCCGGGCCACGACTCGAACAGTAATCTACTTGTCAGCCTGCAGTTGCTCATGCCGGCAATCTTTAACCTATATTATTTTACATACATAAAACTGCGAATTTCAACTGAAAAACATCCCACTGCGAATTTTAAAAACATAATGTGTCTTTCGACTTTGAGCCCTATAAACAGACGGAATAGGTCTACTATTCTTTGATTCTATTTTAAAACAGACAGTTAACCAATATTATTTATTGACGCTTACTTGGGTTACTAGCACAACAAAAATGTAGTAGAGTAATATTTGTGTTTACTATGTATATCAGTTTGTTTATATTGACGGTTGTATTGTAAATAATAATTCTTATAACACACTTTAGCAGATTAATTTGAAGAAATCTGATATAAATTACTTAATTTTCGCTTAGCATTCTTTCTGACTTTTTTCTTTTTTGCGGCTCCTAAGGGCCGTAGCATGATGTTACAAAGCCTATAAACCATACTCAAGAATTGGGCTATGAAATATAAACATAATTTTAAAATCCGACTGGCAGCTCCAGAGATTAGCGTGTTCAAAAAAACAAACAAAAAAAAACAAACTCTTATTAGTACAGATATTTTATTTTTTCATAAGTACCAATAAAGTAGTTTGCATTCTAGTTTTAAATCAAAGTAGTCTATAATTTAAAGTATGCTGTGGCCTCTTGAAATTTAAGAGTGTAAAGCTTAAGTGTTAACTGAAATAATATAATCTCTAAAGTGTGATTTTTTTGTGACATCTTTTGTTGGAGGTTCTCAATAAATATATAACTAATGCATTAAATACATTATTAATTTTATTAAAATGTTGGCGCTGTAAACTAAATATTAATTAATATTAATGTTTGTGTTTTAACAAATGTAATTGGCCTTGGCCATTTCATGTTTTAAATAAAAAAATAATTAAGTTATGTAATAGGTTTTTATCTAAATTGAAAACCATTTTGATACATGCATAATGTATTAAATCCGTTCAGCTAATTCACTGCTAGGAATTTATCATGAAACCATAAAAATCTACTTGTGTGTCACGGTGCCACTGTCTCACAGCCTATTAAGCCTGAATAGTATTCTTTAAATCACATACATTGTGTTTTTTTGTGACTATAATAAATAAAACATTCCTTAACTACAGATTTAGGCAAACTCTCAAATATGGTTATATTAAAAAATACCACTTACCAACACTCTGTATACAAGCCATAGGCACTCCAAGTATCTTCAACTCAACCAGTGATTTAAACGGTATCAGATCAAAGTGCAGATCATTGGGCACTATGTTACTCGTACCCAGCTTCTCGTAACTTCCTTCAATGTTCAGGGACTGTAGCTGAGAGCAGAAGTCCAGGACATGACTAAAGTCATACATCTGATCTTGCTTCTCAGTCGGCGGACATGCCATTTTTAACCGTTCACTTATTGCGTGTAACTGTAAAGGTTATTGAAGAAATTGTCATTTGAGGAAACGAAAGTGGGTTGAGCACAAAATATGTAAATTCCTTGAAATGAGTAATCAGTGAAATTGATGTATGTAGGTAATGGGAAATTTATTTTAACTCGTTACAAGACTATGTGAGTATTATCCATATTAACTAATAAATAATATTATTTGATTTCATAGTTGAACTTTATTACTGATTTTATTTCCTCTTCTAATATAAGTTACATAATTACTTCAACAATGTTGAAGAAAACCTATTTCTCAGAAAAAAGATTGAAATCTGTAGGTACAGATTCAGATTTAAAACTGAATTTGAGTACTTTTAGTTGTTGATCTGTTGCTACATACATACCTCGAGAGGTGTAAAGTGATGTGACCTTTTATCCTGCAATAGCTTATCACCTTCCAAAAACAGTGTCTTTGCTAAATCTTGTAGCAAAAAGAATATATCATACAAATGGAAGTCTAGGAAGTGAGCGAACTCGGACGGCATCGTGAGCTTTAAATAGTTAAAAACACTCTTTAAGTATTCGCTAAGGCCCTCTCGTCTTTGCTCCACAAACTTTGGTGTTTTGTTACGAATAACCTTCTTAGGCGGAAGAAGTTCTTTTGCGACCCCATGGTCCGAAACCAACTTCTCGTGCAGCTCCACAAAGTCACTGTACCGATGCAACACGTTCCAACGCACTGGCCCCACTTTAACAGTTATTTTGTAATAAGTAACATTATCTTTTGTTGAAGTTTCTGCCACGGTCACTGTGCTGTCCTCGCGGTGATTCACAAATGAAGACATTTTGTATATACCGTACGCGATCACTAGCACTGATAACTCGTGTGTTTAATTTTTATTAAATTGCTATATGCATGTCGTGAGCGCAACAGGAAAATCGCGATTTGGTTCGCGAAGTGATGAATTCATGAATGAAATGAAAACGACATTAATTTATTACTTTTGACATCAAATGTCAATTTGACAGTGACGTAGTGCAGCGTTCCAGGTACAGGTGAACGGGAACTAAGCAAAGATTCCTGTGTTTAGCTTCGGAAACCCTAAAAAAACCAATCTGGCAGGTAAGTCTGCAACTGCCAAGAGGTATCTTGATAATTGATAATATGCTGATATGCAGTTGGGTACACAGGTACATACAGTGTTGTGGAGATACTGCATCTGATTAGAAACCGATCCCAAAATTGTAGGCCAATGGCTACGGTAGAAAATGTTATGTATTTTAACGAAATACCCGATAGGGCGCAGTAAGAAGCGTAAATAGAAAGAAATAATTATACAACATTTATTTACTTTTTTTATATCGATTGATTTATTGCAAATGGCGCTTCTCTATTATTTATCATCTGTTCCCAAATGTCAATCAGTATTAATAAGTCTTTTCATCTTTTGACACTGACATTTATCATACTTCTCTGTATTTATTCGGATTATTTCTGTGTTGTGATAGAAATATTAAATTTAATAGATCCAGTTAAAATGATTTGATGCTTTATTTACAATTTAGGATCTCTTGTTTTGTTAGTCATATAATAAAGGCTTCTGTAATGTGTGATTACATGTAAAACTATTTCGCGTTAAAATGTTGAGTCGTTTTTCGGACGCGCTACAAACTGCGGCGGACGTTGTAAGAGCAAAACAATTAATATTATCGGTGAATGTGCGTGTAGTGAGCAAATTAATGAGATTTTATTGTTTCAGTTGGCACCTCCAGCTACGCGGTTGGAGGATTTCGAGTATCACTGGAAGATGATACTGAATTTTTACCAGAATTATGACGAGAATAACAAACTTCATGTCGAGGAGACAAGGATACCGCATCACCTGCATCAAATGTTACAGGTTTGTGACTAATTACTAATTAAAACCGAAAAATTGATTATTTATTCAATATTTACCGAAATATTTCGCGTCGGCAGATTTTGATGAACTGAAAGCATTATTATTTTCTGATTGTTACATTTTCATCCAACATTTTTATTTAGAAACTGCCCAAATCGTAGCAAAAAGTTAATAAACAACATACATACTCACCAATCATATCTCTCTCTATCTTACAAAAAAATCTTAATCAATGATGTCTTCTAAGTTTCTAACTTTCGTATTGATAAAACAGATCCTGGATGATGAAGATTATTTATGTCAATTATTAGAAAAATATTTGAATGAAACTGTATAGGAACTAGTATGAATTCAGCTGTACATTGTAGTATTTAATTCCTTACATAACAGATAGTATTTATACAGTTGAGAAGGCACTGAGTTCTGTTGACATTTTACTGTTTAATCATTGTTCAATATTTGTAATAATATCTACAAATAGAAGGTTCCCATTGCTAAAAATGAACCTATAAAAGCACCATTTATTTGGCATTGAAAAAAAATATTTCGATAACAAAGTGTAATATTGTAAACATAAAATTTTTATACCAGGTATGCAGTTTCAATTAGTTTCTACATCATATTTTCAGTTTTGTACTTAATAGCGTAGGAAGAAACAGATATTTTCGATCATTAAACAAGGAACAAGCTCTGAAAAAAGAGAAAAAAATAAAGCGGCATTCATTCGCATTAATTTTCATCATTAGGAGGTATGTAATATTATAAAACAGAACGATATTATTATCTGATTAAATAGGTCATTTAAAATATTTAAAAAAAAGAATTGAAGCCAGTCAAGGTGTGTTCAGTAATTGATAAAAGTGCCATTCCTATTTCCTACATGAGAGTTAATTAATCTATGTGCTGATAACAGATAACAGTTGTAACAACACAATTCAATCACACAATTGTTAAAGTCTATCACTTGTGTGTAATAGGGAAACAACCAAACAATATGGCCAACGCTAATCCTCTCCGCACTGTATATTTGTAACAGTCTGAGGTTGTGTGCAGAATTCTAATAAGTCTTAGCTATTATACAGTGAAATCGTTAACATATTCAAATGTTCGTGTATGTAAACACAGGATATTGCCACTGATTTAATCAGTTTTGCTGAACAGCTAGATAAACATTTGTTTACATAATATTTAAAAGAAACAAGAAAATGTTTGGTGAACTATAGGCCCCAGTGGCACTACAAATCACTAAATGTATTTTGAGCTATACAAAAAACATCAATGTTCTATTTATTTATCCGCTTGATTGTTAACGAAAAAAAAAATGGAAGCTTACTTTGCCAGTGCAGATACACTGCGAACCGCGCGTTTGCATTTAATAAATAATTATTATTTATTAAAAACTTTGGTTTAAATAAAAAATAAAATGGACTCTATACATTTGTAATAGAGACTCAGACTATAATATAATAGATTATGTCAAACATAGACAGAATGATGTTTTAAATATGTTTACCATTAAATCTTCTTATGAGTTGATGGTACATATATGTAATGGGGCCCAGTAGGTGACCACGCCAATCGCGGCATCAGTGGCGTTTTTTAGGTCTTCAGAAGTGCAGGTGTATGGTCACTTTGGACACTCCAACATATGGGACATCATTTGCATGGTGGGATCTGTAATCCCCATTACAGATCCCACCATGAGCACAATATAGCAATATATTGTGCCCCCAGCGGCCTGCTTGGCCACAGTTGATTGATTGCTTTCCATATGCAGGCCACTGCAGGTCACGTCCGGGTGGCAGATACTCCTGGGTCTGAACGTAGGCGCGGGGTGGCGGGTGCTGTTATTCCCACAGGTCTCTTCTCACCTTACGAGGTTGTTCTTGGATTGCCTGTGTACAGTGGAAAAAGTTCTTCCGGCTCTTACGTCGACCCGGGGTGGTTGTATGTTCGTAGAGAACTGGCTTGCTACAATGCACCACGTGTACACCCTGTGCCAAATTTTCTTGTAGACAATACTAGTCTTTATTGTCCCTTTATTTATAATAGATTAATCATCAATGCAAATGAATGTGTTTACATAATAATCTCTGTTACCTTGCTCGACCTTAACCTTGCGACAGTAACAACATAATGATAACAAGTAGTTGATTTAGTATAATATTCCACAGTACAAAACTGACCTAGAGACCATATCAGTTTCGTTCTATGTCTCTTTAAAAGGAAAATGAGTGTTGGACAAGACTTATACCTAGTCACCTAGTCCATTTATGGATGTCAGGGTTTTATATGACTTAACTGTGTGGGCTCTGTGTTTTACTGACGAAAAGCAATAGAAAAATTGAATCTGGTTAGTTTTTTTCTCTTCACAAACAACGACATCATAATATAGTTTTTTTTGTTTTGTTTCTCGTATCTGCAATCAGCCTTTCGGCTATAAACAAATGTGCTGTTTGGTTCATGGCGTGGTAGTGCAGGGCTCCAGTGAGCACAGCACATATACGAGTATATAGTAATTATTTATTTTGCTGGAGGATTTGGTTGTTTGAGGCGCTTGGTGATATTTGGGTGAAGCAGGTCTACGGCCAACTGGTTTGTTATCAATTTAAGTTAGCCATGACTGTTAATACAAACAATTAACTCAGGTCATAATAAGCCACACCAACCATTGTCTTCACAATAAAGTTCGAGTATGTGGACGTATTTTCGATGGCAACATATTACGTCATTGCTTTATCCTGAAGGAAAATGCTTATTTTTTTAATTAAAATAATAATCATATACAAAATTATTATCACGTTTCTAATGAGGAAACAGTTCTATTTTTGTTTTATTATTTGGTTAGAACCAAAAACCATACATAACACACACTTTCATCTAACATAAAAGCAATATTTAATGTAATAACACTTTCTCTAGGCGAATGAATGCAACACACTTGAATTTCACGGTATCGCGAGTTTTAACTGTATCATTGACCTTGATATTTAGTATTATCACAGTGTATGTACTTGTTTGTTGTTTCAATTAATAACGCTTTTATGGCTCTTTGGTATTGTACATGGAGTTTTTTTGTAAAGGGTCTAGTTTGTCAACCCGTAACCTGGAGATGCATCATTCAAACCTGGACTCTCCGGGTCAAACCTGGAAGCTTCGCAGCCCTAGTACAGCTTATAAAATTCACCATCCAATTTACCTAATTAGCGGAGTTCAGCTATCGGTTATGGATGTATCGAAACATTCGAAACGAATCGGAGTTGAAATAGTAATTTATAGTAATTTTTAATTTGCGATCTTCATGCTATTTAAGACTTTTATAATTTGTTGTGTTTAGAACTGTGTCTTGATTTGAGCGCAATTTTAGGCGGGCCGCGGCTCTTTGTAAATTTCTCACTTACGGACATTTCTTGTAAACTATCATAGCACACTACAGGCGCGGGCCGCACCGCGCTATTTGTATTGAAATCTGATGCTCTGCGGCCCGATGCGTCTGTAATGTGCGCTTAGCCTCAGAAATTAGTTTCAAAATGATTTTTCCCTTTCTTTCAGTTAATAGTCGACGAAGAGAAAGAGCAACAAGGCGGCACAGTAGGACCATGTATGGAAGCAATAGTACAACGTTCCATCTGTCTCCTGGATGCATTATGTGCGCTTGCGGTGGCTGAACGACCGCCGGGCGCGAGAGCCCTGGCGCTTACCACTGGTACTGCTTTGCTGAGGCGGACACGGCAGCCTTGTGTTAATAGTGCACACGTTTACAGGCCTTTACAGGTAATGCTGATTTATAGTATTTTTATTTTGGTCCTTATGGCACTAAATTGGTCCTTTGAGTCAGTTAAAGGGGGGGTGGAGGGATTACATAAATATAACGTCGTCACCCCTATTTCCACGAAGTGTCAGTAGTGGTGTACCTAATAGAATAGTAAACCACCAAAAAATCCTGTAGGAAATCGACACGTGTTTCACCTGCGCAGAGAACTCTGCGTCTCAGCGCTCGGCTTGACAACACGTCGTATTCGGGTTCGCGAAAAGTCAATCGTTATTCTGAGGATGCCTCGTTAAAATACGTGTCGATTACTTACAGGGTTCTTTATGACTCTCTAGAAATAGTTAAACGGAATAGGTTACTACGTGTATTGTATTTTATAATGAATTTCCGCCAAGTCACGCCTGAATCAATTAATTAACTTAAAGTAGGCTTGTAACGTATGTCTTTTATCTTGCTTATCTTCCTGTCTGTTCGACAAATGCGAGGCGATCACGCAACACGGAATAACGTAACAGAATACGATTGGACAGAATTTAGAGTACACTAAATATAAAAAGCTCTTCTTAGTTTTTTAGGGTTTCGTATCGAAAGGGTGAGAACGGGACCCTATTACTAAGGCTCCGCTGTCCGTTCGTCCGTCTGTCTGTCTGTCACAGGGCTGTATCAATTTTTACTACGGTCGTTATAAAAGCAAATAATAAAATAAAGTAAAAACTTAAAGGGGGTACGGAACCCTGCGGGAGTCGCACATTTACCCGTTTTTTCTGTACTTATCGTGTGTGTTTACAAACATGATCAAATAGAACCAGATCATCTGTGTGTGGGCTGTACAAATATTAGTTTCGTGCAAGAATCGAAACCGTGACACGCATATACATATATCACAGAAGATCGCCCAGACACTACACCAACCGTATCGTCATTCAATTGCTTTATGATATTTTCCCATCGCTTTTTAGCATTTCAGCAAAGCAGTGGTAGCCCTGTAGTAACGACCGTGACTTACGAATTGGAGGTCACGGGTTCGAACCCAGACACTTTAAGTAAATTATTTCATCACCACTGCTCTCAAAACGATGAAGGAAAACATCGTGAGGGAACCGGCATGTTCTAGAACCAAAAATTCAAAGACCACCAACCTGCACCGGGCCCGCGTGGTGGATTACGGCCCACTCCTCATAGAGAGGCCTGTCCCAGCGTAGGAAACATTATAGGCTGATTATGCAAAGCAAAAATGACATGCTAAATTCACCCTTAAATTCCAGCGTATGCTAATACAATGCAACGAAAGTCCAGCATCACCGACAGAGAAGGAAGAAGTGGAACTCCTGCTCACTCTCTGTGGCTTGGTGCGGCAAGAACCAGGTCTTGCGAACATATTCACTACTCCCTTCGTTGAAGACAAGTCCACGTTACTCAGTATACCTGAAGACATACAGAAATTGATACCGATTAGGAGTAAGGTAAGACAAAACTTTGTTCTTCAAGCAAATGTGTACTGTATATCTCCAGACGTTAAGGACCATTTTTAAATGAATCTGTAACGTTTATGATTTTAAGTTTCCAATCGAAATAGATTTATTTGCTAAGATTAAGATGAACTTTTATAACACACTTAATAAATGATTTGATTTGATTTGATTTGATTTGATTTGATAAATAAATTTTATTGACTCATTAACACAAGATTTATCGTCTCTTAGGTCCGGTGTAGATTTTTGTAGTTTTTTTTTTGTTATCGTCATAACATTTGGAAGATTTTGTTATAATAATTTAATGGGACTAGTATATTGTTGTTGGTTATATAATGTCGGCTATTTTAAGGGGATATAGGAGAGGTCATTTGCAATCAAATGACCCTCATGAGCCTTTTTGACTCCTATGCCATTTAATGGTTGAAATATTTTAAAATGTATGAAATAAAAATATAAAATGTCAAATGATTCGATGTTTTTTGACATTTGCATAGGAGTAAAGAGGGGTCATTTTGTTGTAAACGACCTCTCCTACATCCCCTTAATTGATTGCCGACATATAACCAATAACCCTGTAGAAAGCGACAATTAAAATCACGTATGAATTTTCAGATCCAAACACCAAAGAAAAATCCTCTATTCGAGGTCGAATTACCACCAAATCCCTTAAGAAACGTGTCTATAATAAGAACAGGAAAGGATGACAATTGTAACGCCACATCCAGCAGTTCTGCAGATGACAACGCGTCGTGTAAGAGTCACAAGACGGTCTACGATGATAACGATAAGTTTCTACTCATTGATCTGCTGCTGTCTTATTTGAATAGTGCTGTGAGTATACTTTGATGTTTTAGCTGTTTTGGAAAATTGTATTGTTCTGGTGCTACGGCGTAGCTAATGCGATGACGTCATGACTACGCCTGCTACGCGGTCGTAGCATAGAACCGACACGCTACTTCTCGAGGCATTTTTCTTAAACGGGTGTCAGTTGCTGAAATTATATTTAAAAGTAAGTTGCTCTTGTACCTGACTGTGTCATATTTTTTAAATAAAATAAATAAATATAATTTATTCCTGAAGGCTTATGTGTATCCAAATAAATTAATATTTAACTTAGATTTAACACAGAAATCTTTACGTTTTGATATTACGCCACATCAGCACCTTTGCACCCGTGCGAATTATGGGCGGGTTCCTCTAAATAGTTCATGACTATTCGCGCAACATTCGATGCTACCTTCTTCAACACAGCCTTTTTAAAATAATTCTATCAATTTCACAGGACAACCAAGTGGTCCTTCGAGCGTGCGAAGGCATAATGATAGTATCCTCCCTCCCAGAAGACGACATCGCTAACTTAGTGACCAGCTGCAGCCCCGCGTGTGAGACTATCGTGGACAAGCTCGCCGCTAAGTACAAGTGTGTGCCGGCTAATGTCATCGCGAGCGATGTGGACCATCTCAATATTACGTGGGCGTGAGTATATTGGTCTCTGGACTTGCAAAACACCTTTTCAAATTTCGTTCATCACGCCATGCGCCTGATGGGATTCCAAACCAGTAAAAATATACTATTCAACATTTTCAGGAGATGACTAGAATCAGCAATACAACTCCTTAAGTTAGAATAATCCTCAAATGTCATGATTTCATGAAATAGTCATTCAATAGGATTATATTATGAACTTAGAGAGTTGTATTGATGATTTTTATGACTATAATTCTATAAATCAATATCTGATACGGCCGCGAAGCATATTTAGATCAACATACAACCTGATACTTTGAATTTCGTGGGCTACCTTGGAGCATCCACTTTAAACAAATAAAATTGAATATATTTATGAGGTGTTAAAAATTAACTTTACAAACTTTAAGCAGTGCTTCAGTTCGACCATCGAACTGAAACTAACTTTAAAATCACAAAAAAAAATCTGCTGTTCCATACTAAAGTTTTATTTTGTTTTATTTCAGATATGTTGCACACGATTTTGGAGATAAATCATACAGCAAATTCCACGGATATAAAGAATTAACTAGCTTCTTCTCTTGGCTAGACTACTGTGATACTTTAATGAAGGTAAGTGCTCCATAAATAAAACCACCCAGAAAATCCTACCTTGGTACTTTTTTATTAAAAGCTACAAATTTAACGTGTAACGTTTATAGATCAGTTCTTTTCAGTTGTCAGTAATTTTGAAGGCTCATCAGATATTTCTGTTCCACACAGGAATGCCACCCAACGATAGCGGCCCACCTCTCCAGAACGTTCCGTCAGAACTTTCTAGAAGGCGTCGCAGAGAATGGCATCACGGATCTACACCACGCCGTCATCGTGACTGCCATATTAGCTAAATGTCTCAAAGTTGTGGATTCACCTGACCTTATTAACGGTATGAAATGTTTAATGTAAATTAAATTTACCAATTAAATTAAATTTAAATTAACCAATTTAATTAAATTAACTAATTTATGTATGTATGTATTTGTAATAATTTTCAGAGTTCTCAAACTGGTTGGTGGGTGACGGCGAGGTGTCGGAGTGGCCTCTGCTGCACACACTCATCAACAACTGTCTCACCGACAACTATGAACTCACGCTTGAAACGCTCAGATTCTTTGAGGTGAGTAACATTATCATGTTACTTGTAGTCGGTGCAACACGTTATCTCTTTACATTCTCCCCTGTCAACCGTCACGCAATCATTCACCGTTCTCTTTCATATCATTCCTCACACAATCCATCCATCTTTACTTTGGCCTCCCTCTCCCTCTTCATCCATCAACATTTATATTTATCACAATTTTTGTCACGTGTGTTGCCACCCTAAAAAATATAATAGACGTAGATATATTTAGTAACCTATTCCGTTTAACTCAGTGTCCAGCGCTCGGCGTGGCAACACGTCGTGATCGGGTTCGCGACAAGACACTCGTCATCCTGAGGCCTCGTTGAGAGGTGAAACACGTGTCGATTTCTTACAGGGTTTTTTATGAATAGTTAAGCGGAATAGGTTACTAAATATATCTATGTCTATTGTATTTATTGAAAAATAAAAAAAATATATCGACTTGGTCGGCTGTTCTTTGGAAACTAGAGAATTTGTTGTTTCGTTGTCTAAAATCTGTGTTCATTTAATCGAAGTTCAAATCATCCATTAATTAATTCAACAGACAATAATAGAAAAAGGCACAGAGCACAGTATACACCGCGTGGTGCTAGCGCGAGTGACGTCACGCGGGTACTTTGCGCCGCAACCGTTGATGGAAGACGATGAGCGAGACAGACTCAACGACCTCTCGCTCGGACGAGAACGGGAGTATAACAGGTGAATCAATATCTATACATATTATAAACTAGCTTCCGCCCGCGGCTTCGCCCGCGTTATATGTCGATAAAAAGTATCCTATATCCTTCCGCAGGGTTCAAAGTATTCCCGTACCAAATTTCATCAAAATCGGCTCAACAGTTTTTAACGTGATGCGCAGATAAACAGACATAAATTCTAAAAACTGTTGGAACGTATTCTGTTACTGATTCTAAGTATCCCCAGCCAACTTTTTTCGAATACCTTCCATATATAGACTTTCGACCCTCTTCAGCTGTATTATTTTTTATAGATATTATAAATCATAGTAGCTTTTCGTTGTGAGGCAAGTTTTGAGTATGAATGTCGATGACTATAAGAGTAGGGGAAGACCAAAGAAACGACGGATGGACTGTGAGAAAGATGATATGGCTAGAAAGGGGGTGACTACCGAGATGACGACTAATAGAAAGAAAAGAAACAAAAATTGCACAATTAATTACAAATTAGCCAAAAGCCTCGTATTCCATAATGAATAATAATAAAAAGAAGAAAAAAAAGTTAAACTTAACTTTTTTCTCATTTTCCACAGAGAGGCGATGAAACAACTGCAACACGAAGACCACGTGAACGAACAGATCACAGACATACTGTCACACGAAGGATTAGACCCGAAACACCACGACGAGGGCTCGGAGAACATACACAGAGTCATTAACAGGTCAGTGTACTGCTTCACTGTGACCCTTCTCGTATTTTATGTTGTCTGTTGAAATTTGTATGTGTACGTCTTTCTTTCAGTTTGGTTCATTGGTGTTTTTATATAAATGTGGTCTTTATAAAAATAAATATTATGCTTTGTGATTGATACTTTGCACGACGGAGTCTCGTGCTTGACGAGAAGTTTTGGTCTTTATAGGCATCACTATTATTTAGTGACTTAAACCGTGTATGGGACTACATTCAAAATGAGAAGATAATTAGATAATTAACTAGGATGAAAACAACAGGGCAATTAGGGTTCACCAATTTACCTAAAATACGAATCACATACATATTCTGACAGACAGCATAATCATAATTTCCCCAAAATTAAAAACACATCACAGAATAGCTACCGGTGGCTGGTTATTGCTTAGCAACGAATAAACAGCTTTATAAACACTTTAATAAGAATTATATTAAATTGCAAAAGCTTGCCACAACGATTTTAACCAGAGCTTAAATTTCTAGCCGGCTAATACGACTCAAAACGATCATCGAAGATATTATGAATAAGGAATCGCTCATACCCACCGAAAATACTGCCAGTGTCATAAATAATTATTAATTTTATTAATTTTTATTAATTTTAATATTAGTTTATATTTATACTAATTTAATATTGATATTTAACATCGTAAGGTTAGGCTGCAAGCTATATTTATATAAATATTATAAAAGGTAAAATTTGTTTGTTTGTATGTAGGGGGTAATCTCTGGAACTACCAGTCAGATTTGAAAAATTATATTAGCGTTTGACAACCCAATTCTTGAGGAATGTGTTAGGCTATTATAACATCGCGCTAGGACCGCTAGGAGCCGAGCAAAATGAAAAAAGTCTGAAAGAACGCTAAGTAAAAGCGCGGGCAGGCGATGCA
Organism: Eupsilia transversa; assembly: GCA_914767815.1. Lineage (NCBI taxonomy): Eukaryota > Metazoa > Arthropoda > Insecta > Lepidoptera > Noctuidae > Eupsilia > Eupsilia transversa. Next base: position 3,045,699 of record OU611893.1, on the reverse strand, counting down.
ATACGACAGCTAGGGTGGAACGGGGATCAAGAAATTTCACGCGGACGGAGTCGCGGGCAGTAGTTAGTCTAACATAATATAACATCACGCCTCTTTTCCTGAAGGGTTAGGTAGAGCTGTATAGTATTCCTACTTTTACCCAGTATTGTTGTAAGTGCCATGTAAAGGGACGAGCCTATTCGCACTGGATGTTGATTTTAATTGAAGTATTCATTTTTTTGATAGGACGTAATAGGGTGACTAATACTCGGTTCCTATAACCAAAAAGGAATGGTTTTCTTACCAATGGTAGCCTTTTTTATTGCCAAACTGGGCATATAAATAGATTCGTAAGCTAATTTTACCTGTGATAGCAACTTCATGGGAGGGTCTACTATGCAAAGCTATGAGGTCTTTGCTTCATTATTGGTAAAGATACAAGAGTCTAAATTTAGCCAATAACGGTCAGTAAATTATAGGAATTGGCCTAAGTCACTCTAGGGAGGATAAGGGATAGGAAGGATGCTATATATTTTTATTTGTTTACTTTGGACGCTTTTAATGTGCACGACTTTCAACATCCTTCTCACATGTATAATTTCAACCTGAATACGGTAGCCAATATTATGAATTTAAAGAGTTTCCATGGAGTTTCTTCACCGTTCTTCTCCATACATAGGTACCTACTACGCTTTGGAATAGACTACTAGGTTCATCTTTCCGAACGACTCCTTGACAATTCAAAAGTGCCTGTGCCCATGAGGGTTTTCTGAAATGACGTTCACAAGGTGGCAGCACTGAGACGTCAGGTCCGGCCAGCTTTCAAAAGTGTCAAAGCGCCTTTATTTTCTTTAAGGTGGTCGCGAATCATATTTTAATCAACATACAACCTGACACTGACCTGTAAATTGCAAAAAACTTTAAAAAAAATTGAATTTCGTGGCCTACCTTGGAGTATCCACCGTAACTCGTGACTGATCGATGAACGAATGAATTAATTAAACAAGTGATGAACGTCATCATATATTTTATTTTCATGAAAACCCTTATTGGTTTAATTGAAATAAATGCTTTGAGTTTGAGTTTGCAAGGCTAGGGAATAGGGATTGTGAAGCACAAAACACATTTAGTTTAACACAGACTGAACTAACTAAATATATTGTCGTCTTTTTCTAATAGCTAGAGCACAAAAGAGACGGAGTTTTGAGGTATCCTATCATGTTTTCTCTCATAGAGAGAAAACCTGCATGCCAGCTGCGGGAGGATTGTAGGTTGATTATACTTATACTTGCAAAATGTTAAAATGTCATCTAAACTATTTATAATTGTTTGCTGAGACTTCTTTGGCAGCTCTTTTTTCCTTCCATCCCTTTCTCGCTCTGTGTGTTAGTGAAGGATAGCAATAGTTTTCGTTTAGTTGAGCCTGCGCGAAACTGGTTTGGGGATACTAAATTTAATTAAAAATTAGGTAAGATATTTCCTACGGCTGTCATAATCATCTCATGTACAAACACACTTGCCATAATATCATTTATTATAAGTTCTTTACGTTGTAAACAATTTAAAATGTAAACATTCTTGATACAGGTTATTTAGTTCTATTTATCACCGCTTTAACGGACAATTTCGCGTTTATGCTTGTTTAGGTTGAGAGGTATAAATAAATGCTTGAAAAACTTATCGATCAATTGTGTAATAGAATCACAATGTCAGCCAGCATTTAATTTTTTATTAATAATTTAAACGAAATAATGGTCTGATTATTTCGTTTCATAAGTTCCTATTTTATTTAGCCAGTGTTGCTATTAAGGAAAATTGTGGTAAGAAATTATAAACGCGAAATATTCCGTTTACCACTGATTATGAAAGAGGGTTCACTCCGCAAAATCATTTAAATAAAAAGCGACTCTTGCTACTACAGCATAAAATTCAGCTCGCACTGTGCTAATTATCTGCAGTTATATTCACCTTGAAGTTGCCTCTCTTTCTATCGCGTAATTCTTCTCACTACTTTACACTCACTGAATTGGCCCGACAAGTCGAGTCCGCTGCGTACTTGTAGCTTCATACCTAGAATGCGGAGTGAACCATTTGTATTAATCTGTGCGTTTACTTAAAAATGGTTGCTCATACAGTAAATATTAAATATGTGTATAAAATCTATGAAAATATAAAAAAAGAAACATAATTTTAGTATATTAATTAAACGACTTGCCTAAATAATTCAAAAACATTTTGTAAAAATCGTTTTTGATAGGTAATAATATGTTTATTATTTATTATGATGCCATATAATGTATAATATTATAATTTATACGTATAATTTATAATGATAAATTATAATTCAAATCGTCCTTCCGAAGGAACTGAATTTATGAATCTGGTCAGATTGAAACTTTTTATAGAATTTATTAATTTGATATTTATATGGTTTATTTTTTCAAAATTTTTATAAGTATGTCAGGTGAATTAATGCAGGGCCGTAGCTAGAAAAACTAATTCAAGAGTTTTATAGAACTTAAATACTATTTATCAGTAAGTGGCAGAATGGTGGCTACATGGTAACCTGATAAACGGATTTGTTCCTATTTTTCTTGTGATGTCTGAAATCTTTCTGGCTACGGTCTTGAATTCTTTAGTATATATTAATAAATCACTCTTGCGCAATATATTATTATTTAAGGAACTCGGATATTATAAATGCACACTTTTCAGTTGCTTATTAAATTTATTGTCAGAGGCCCGAAAGTCTGACAACCAGTCTTGCTACGGGGTATCCTATGTTACTCAGTAACTGGGTTGTGTCGCTCCATCTACAATACAACTTAGGTTAGACTGGAAGTCGACCCCAAGATAGTTGGGAAAATGCTAGGCAACTGAGATTGACAAATTTGTAAAAAATTATGGCAGCAACTTATAAACATAACATTATTACTATACATTAATCTGAGAGTGATTTACTAATACAGACTTAAATATAATTTGTGATAAACAAAAATCTGGAAGCACGATAAGATCTGTGATTTTTTTATGCTTTTCGAATGTTATACATATCTGTATATATGAGATTAAATGCGTTGAAAGCGATTGTGTGTTTCATTGTCCCCCTTCGTTGCAGTTTCTTGCTGCTACTGCCGAGGGCCATACTATCCGACCCCGTGGGCGCCGACTACGAGCATTATATACACGATGCGCATAGGCGGTACCAGGTAACTATACGTAGAACACTATGCACAAAAAACACATAACATTACGCCTGTATTCCTCGACGGGCTGGGCAGAGGTGTTGCAAGTTACGTTTAACACTTTCACGGCTAAGTACATAAAATACATACTCATTAGCATGCCATAAAATCTGTCTCGCAAATCTATAACGACCCGTCAGTCGAGTCCATCGGCGCGATGGCTAAGTAACGGGACCCCTATGCCCCAGCACCCGAATCCGAGTTCACTAAGCCACGCCCACAACCAGCCAGCCGGGTCGTAGGGTTGTCAAACACACAATAATACGATACTTTAAGTTCCATGTAACAGGGGGCGAGCCTTTTGTCATCAACCGGGTACAAATCCAAACTCTGTGCTGCTACTGAGCAATAAAAAGATAAATTACTAATATAGAACAAAAATAGGTTCAAAGATTTGATCGTAGGAGAAAAATAAGGATTTAAAAGAATATTGTATGTTTTTTTTGAAAAGGCAACCCTCCCCAATCTAGTAAACATCCGTACTAATATTATAAATGCGAAAGTAGTCTGTCTATCTTTTTCACCTTTTCACGCCTAAACGGTGGATTTGGATGAAATTTGACGGATGGATATACCGTGATCTGGATGACATGAGATACTTTTTAGCCCGGTAGAACCCGGGAGATAATTTTCGACCTCTCGCCGAAACTAATTAGGGCATAGCAGGACGTTGCTGTATTGCTGCACAAACCATCACCAAAATGAAATAATCGTTCCAGTACTGGCTAGACGCTACATCAACGTTCCACTGGCCAGCCGACCACAACTGGGTGGACACGACCGCCAGCTCGACACACAGCTACGACAGCCGACCAGAAGCCGATATACACCTCGACGAAGCCTTCGAACCTCTAAAACCCGAAAACCTAATGAAAAACGACTCAAACCACTTCTCACAAAAACTGGTCCTAAGGAGTCGAGACCTTACGTCCCAAACCTCTGAAGAAGAATTTGACGAAGGACCATTTTTTAAGATGCTATTCAAACTTCTTGCCAACATGCCTAATCAGCCTTATCAAGTTAATTTGCACTTAACTTCGATTATATCCCAGTTAGCTTTGCTCCCCCATCCGAATTTGCACGAGTATTTGCTTAACCCCATGCTGCCGACCGCTAAGAAAACGACGACGCTGTTTAAGACGCTTCAGGAGGTAGCGAAGAGGTTGACTATGGAAATACCGAGGTTAAGGAATTTTAAGAAGATCATTGAGAATACGCGGCTTTGGCTCATGAGTGAGGATCCTACTTATGATGAAAAGTAAGTATGACAATATTGTTTATTAAGAGGGTTTACGTCGTACGGCATTTCATACAAACTTTCAAGCCCTTATTTTTCGAAATGACTGAACCGATTTTAATGAAACTACATACGCATATGCAGGATACAAAGGTCTAAAAACTTAGTTAAGAACATTTTCGAAAAATAGTGTTCCAGACAAATTAGACCAATTTAAAATTTTCCATAGAAACAGAGATTTTCAGTTATCTGTTTTTAAATAAGACATTTCGAAAATGTTCTTAACTAAGTTTTTAGACCTTTGTATCCTGCATATGCGTATGTAGTTTCATTAAAATCGGTTCAGTCATTTCGAAAAATAAGGGCTTGAAAGTTTGTATGAAATGCCGTTCGGCGTAAACCCTCTTAATATAATCCCAAAAATGAGATTCTCGGTCTCTTAGTTACGTGTGAGTCAGTTAATCGAACTGACGTTGATGAACATTGAACAGAAAATTATTCATACATTAAAAAAAAAAAACCGTAACATGACATCTATACAGACGACATATTCTGATGAAATTAAAAATCCAAACGATCATTTGGTCATCTGTCCTCCCTACCCTACCCATTTGGTCATCTGTTAGTAGTGCCTCAGTAACCATTTGGTCATCTGATAATAGGTCTTACATAATCCACATTAAGTCTGCTTATCTTTCCACATTAGGATATAACTGTAATGGAACAATTCAGGAAATCCTTGACAAAAGCTGGTCCACAAAATCAACGTCTGCAACTGAGCAAATTCTTAGTAAACCTTTTTATTTTTCCAGTGCCGACCACAACCAGTTGGTAGAAAGTTTGATAGTCCTGGAAGAATTCTGCAAAGAGTTAGCAGCCGTAGCGTTCGTCAAGTACCAACACACGTTACACATGCAGAGATAAGCAGCATTGTAAAGGTATATCGTGAGATATATGGAAAATTATGTTTGTGTAGCTTTGATTGTGGTGGGATGAATGAATTTTACTCTCGGGTTTCTGAAATTACGGTACTTCATTTGGCATATTAATTGTTCAAATATTTGCGTTATTTGGGCGATAGCCAAATATCGGGACAGCAAATATGTCATACGAGTGTCACCTGTGGATCAAAAGAGTGCAATCAAATTATTACAGTTTAAATCTAAAATAAGATAACTAAAAGCATCAATGATACGCTTGCGAATTGTAATATTATGTCTAAATCGTTCAGTACTCACATGGTTAGAACTCCATCACGCGTAGTAGAACACCGTAGAAACGGGTTTTGTCGACGGGAGAATAGACAAAGTGACAGATTGTGATTGTTTATCTGTCATTTTTGTCTATTCTTCCGTCGACAAGACCCGTTTTTACGCTGGTCATGCTACGCGTGCATACTGCAATGTCACTCGCAACTAACTTGCAGACGAATTGGAGCAGGTATTTTGTGCTTGCAAGTCATATAATATACATAATAATAAGCCGTGTAACAGCTGGTCGCTAAAGTATTACGTTATTTATATCAAATTTAGCTATAGTACAAAGAGGTAATTATGCATTTCAAGCCTAAGTTAGCTATTTCAGTTGAACTGTTTTAAATTAAATAATTTTATTTATTTTGTAATATTTTATAAGGTCAGTCAATTTCTATTTAACAATGTGAAAGGTTTAGAATTTAAATATCAAAGAATGATGTATTTTTGTTCAGTTTTTTTTCTGCTCTAAGACATTAGTGTCTGTGCAAATATTGACTATTTTACTTTCCTTATACACAAAGAAAAATAATTTAATATCTAATGATATTAGGCACAATCTATATCATTATTCTCCTGCCCTTATTCCAATTTACTTGGGGTTCCCAAATAAATTCCGTCTTTTTCTTCCATTCCTTTCTATTATTCGTCATCTCGGTAGTCACTCCCTTTCTAGCCATATCATCTTTCACACAGTCCATCCATCGTTTCTTTGGTGTTGCCGTACTCGTATGGTACAGTCTATAATATATATAAATATTATACATTGACGTCGTTTTTTGTGTCTGGCTGAGTGACCGCGTTGTTCTTGTTCCTGTAAACTCCGCTACAGATTTTAATGCGGTTTTGACCATCAAAAGAATTATTCCGGATGGTGTATGTGGTTAAATAAACATATGTATATCAAACTTACACATAATAAAGTAACGAGGTTTTGTCAAGTTGTAAAAACCGTGCGAAACAGAAGCGTGACGCTAATGTTATTTAATACAAGACAGCTATCTAATTGCGCAACACATTTTCGTAAACGATTAAGACTAATCGGTTTCATTTTGACAGTTCTACAACATTCATTGCATTATTTACGTTGTTGAGCAGATTAGCAATCTCTTTCAAAATGATTCAGATTGTGATTGACTGTGCTGTGTACGCAATTAGGGTGCAGATCATGATCGAATATGCAGGTAAGAACCAAACATTTAAAATATGTAGATGCTTTTAATTAATTAAATTAATATTATGTAATTTTCATTTCTACTGACTGAATTGATTTTCGAATTGTAGGTATTCTACTTTTTAATGTTAATATTAGCACAACACATGTATTTTTGTCAGTAATGTTACATGAATAGTTGCATGCCTTTATTGTGCCTAATTTGTAAGACATTAGTAGGATCCCATTATTGTAAGCTATTCAAAACTAGCACGCATAGCATGACAACAATAGAAACGGGTCTTATAAGGGGTTTGTCGATGGAAGAATAGACAAAATGACAGATTGTGATTATCTGTCATTTTCTCTATTCTTCCGTCGACAAAACCCATTTGTATTGTGGTAATGCTACGCATGCTGATCGAATAAATACGCAACATAGTGGATTTTTGTTGAACTTTCTACTTTCGATCGTACGGCCTAATAGGTTAGTCCTTCGACCCAAAATACAAAAAAAAAACCTTCCCTCAAATATAAGCTGCAGAATCGGCGGAACCTTGTCATATTTTACGATGCAAATGACGACGTAAGCAATGACGCGTCATCGACGTTATACAAGTCATTAAAAAAAACCGGCCTAGTACGAGTCTCACTCGCATACGAAGGGTTCCGTACCAAAAACCGTAGCAAAAAATGCCGCAAAAAAGTTTCTTGTGAGTAATAATAATTATTTGTTGTTATAGCGGCAAGAACAGACCGAAATACTACATTATTCAAAAATGTTGGACCAATTTAGATATTTTGGTTTTCATGTTTTTCACTCTGTACCTACTAGATAATTATGTAATGATATTATACAAAGTTTAGAATGTCTATTATTATCCACTACGTGTGTTCGACTTGTCATGTTATTAATTCTAGTCTGAAAGGGACAAAGGCCTACTCAATATGACGTTCTCCGATACTTCGGTATTGCAAACACTGCCATTGTTTTGATTTTATTACAAATATGTGTCAAAAGTTGCTTTGAGCTCGCAACTACAGTGCGTTCATTATAACTTGACTCGAGTCAGTTTGAACTTTACTAGTATTAAAACTAAGCTTGACAAGCAATGGTGCGAACATGACGGTAAGGGACAAGTTTTAGTGAACGGTCTGTACAGTCCGCGAAGTATAAGCTGAGCTTTGCATTTGTGTGAGCTCAGATAGATAGTGTAGGTGTGACGTCGGCCTAGAGCGCGACGACTCATTTGTTTGGTTTAAACCGTGCACCTTCCACTTTTGTTACTCACTCATACAAATGCAAAGCTCAGCTTAGACCTCGCGGACTGTACGGTCGTATTGAACGAGAGTAGGTTTTAAGATTCGGTTTCCTAAAAAAGCGGTAAACGGTCACACAATAGCGGCTGTTCAAATACAGAGCGTTTTTTTGACATCTTGATGTCAAAAACTGGTAAAAATGACAGGTTTCTACGACAGCCGTTACATTATGACGGCTACTGCTCTTCTAGGGAACCGTAGCTTTACAGCCCGATAATAATTATTTATTTATAGAATTCACCAGTGCAATATATTTTTTATAAACATTCCTTAGAAAAACCAGTAAATGAAGTGCTTTGGTTCCATTTAAATATAATAAACATACGTTATTATTTGTTTGCACAAATACATTATTGTTATGAATTATTGTTTATGTAATAAATGCCAGAATTTGCTGTTGAAATAAAATATGAAAGGATATCTGATTTTTATTTATTTTTCAAGGAGCTCGTGGCTAAATAATAACAGCCGCACGGGTCGATCCATCAGGTTAAGCTGCGCTTGCCGGGGTTGGTCCGTGGATGGGTGACCATCTTTACATACCGAGACTCCTACGTGCTTCGGAAAGCACGTTAAGCCGTTGGTCCCGGCCGTCATTCGTGGATCTTTGACAGTCGTTACGAGTCGTCAGAAGCCCGAAAGTCTGACAACCAGTCTTACCAAGGGGTATCGTATTACCTAGTTACTGGGTTGTGGAGGTCAGATAGGCAGTCGTTCCATGTAAAATACTGGTATTCAGCTGCATCCGGTTAGACTGGAAGCCGACCCCAACATGATTGGGAAAAGGCTAGGCAGAATGAATTTATTTTTCAAGGTAAGTAATTATCATTATGTAAACGTAGCAAAAGGAGTACGTAAGGATCGTAGCAGGTGGCGTTCTGTAATTTCTGTTTACCCCTCTGGGAAGAAGGCGTGAGTATGTATATATAATTTAATTATTGAACATTGGATAAATAAAACACAAGTAATAAAATGCAATGGTGATTATATTTTTCTCAAATATTAAATAATAATGCGTAATAAACATTGTTATAACTATCAAACAAAAGTTGTTAAAAGTATGTACATGGAATTGTAACATTTAACCATTTACAGGAAGACTTTCTTGGTTTATCTCTAATAAGTTAAAAATAAAGTATTAAGTAGTTATTTATTTAAAAATTACAGAAGGTATAAAAAACAATTAATATTTAAGCATTCAGTAATTAACTAAGTTCTTTGATGAAAAGATAATTTACATCGCAGTTGCGTAGAAAATCGTTAACACCATATTTGACCCTTTCCTAAAGATTGCCTTATATTAACGTCTTTCATTGGTATTAACAAATATCACAATACCTTTAAGAAAAGAGCCAAAGTGTCATCGAATGAATAAAAATACAGAACAGAAATATCTTCCTATAAATAATTAAAAATCTATAAACACTCATTCACCTTACATTCTCACAGTTACTTACATAAATAAATACATACATGTAATATTATTATTTCTTTAAGTTTTTCATCTACTTGATCGTTACAAATCGTACGGTTTTCATATTTAAACTATAATGGTTACTTGTACAAATGTGATACACGGAATAAGTTAGAGATTGTACTATGTTTTAATACGCCTGTGTTGCAAGGCCTGAGGCAAAAGTAACTTATTTTTTACAAAAAAACAATCGTCATTTAAATGAGGCACTTGGCGTTGTTTTAAGTGATTTCTGTTTATACGCTCAAGTCAGGTTTTAAATGGAAACGTAGGTATGTAGAAATCTGATAGATATGCGCGTCCATTATACAAGGCTACGCCCAATTACAGCTAAGCTCCGCCCGAAGTGTGTGTTTCGTCAGTTATTGCGAATTTCACCAATGAAATTGAACGCGATCATCACATCTAAACCGTGTTCAAGAGCTGTCAGTGTCAATATTCCAAAGAAAATAATGACACTGACAGCTCTTAAACTTGGTTTATGTGCTGATCACATACAGTTTTAACGGTGAAATTCGCTCTTAGTTAGGTCACTAATCAAAATTAGGCTGTGCTGTGCTGAGCACGAGTACAGATACGGTTCTTGAACGCTCGGCGGAAGAGTGGGGATCGCTTTGCGCATCGTACACTTATGACCAAGTACGTAAAGGGACCCAATAACTCACTTCTGCGCAGGTGAAGGTCAGCGCTCAAGAATCGTGCCGATGATTGTACGCACATATGGTGTGTTTGAAACAAAGCGTGGCCACACAAAACAGCGCAGCACGATGTTTCAATATTCTATGACGAGTGAATTCGGTAAATAGAGCACAGCACAGCGTAACGTTGATTAGTCACACTTCAGTGACGCGTAGTTTTCATGTATCATGCCAGGGAAATGTCACATTTATTTCACACACGAATAAAGTTCATAATTGTATGAACATTCTTAAAAGTTTTCTACTTCATTAACTGATATAAATATACGTTAACAATTTAAACCAACAACAAAACGATCACAAACAATTTGATTTAACTGTCTATCTAAGTATCAAAGTTGTCACTGCAATTATTTAGCTACAGAACTGGTAATTATTTAACGTTTACTAAAAAGTTACATTACAAAATGTGTTTTACTAGAAGTATAACCCAAATTAAATTTACTGTATTTCATAAAATCACATGTTAGGCCCATTTAGACGTACCATAACCACACCACATCGCAGCGACAAAATGTGGGCAAGCAGTGATTACGTGTGTAGTGTCGCTGCAACTTTTTGCAGTTGCCATGTTGTTACGTTGTGGCTAGTGTTTGCAGACAGATCGACTACGGTTGTAAAAGTGTCGTCTCGATGTGGTCGGTATCGCCCACGCGGTTGATTTCGACGGTCAAATATGGTCTGCATGAATAGACTATTCATTTTCATACAAATTAGCGCCCATCCACAAGATGTTGTGGTGTGGTTGTGGTTCGTGGGCCCGGACCCTTATATTCATTAAAAAATTACCTTCAAATATAGTCATTTTATATTTGTGTCAAAATTGGATATATTGAAAATAGCAAGATATGACTGTATATTATAATTATATATGAATTGGAAAATATTGACTACATAACATGGACATAACATAAAGTTGCCTAAAACAAACTCCCATTATTTTAATGTATTTACAATTTTAATGCAAGAAATAGATTTTGTTAGTATCAAACTATTTCGATTCGGCTTTATTAGAAAATCAATATGTAATGAAATATTTATAATAGCAAAATTATACTAATGTCACCCAATATTGGCACATCAAGTTTCATATTTTTTCCTTATGGTTTTAGTAAAAAAAAAATACCGTATTTTATGAACTTATGACATGGCAACATCGGGTAACTTTAGTACCGACGTTTACAGATAATTTAAACAATGCCATCCTTCTTTGTTGTAATAAGTAGCTGCAAAATCTTAAGAATATATTGAGCAAAAAAAACATAATCCTAAATAATAAGACTATCGAACTTCGAGGTTTTCGAACATTTAAAAATTAAAACCCGAAATATGCTTGTTTTTCACAGGCATATTCTCGAACATCTCATAGAACGTAGTTATTTTATAGACCCAAACTATTTTCTTTACATATGTTAGATGCGGCTCTCAAATAATTATTTAAAGAAAAATACTTCTAGTTCTAGATTTAAGTGCATTGTCAAAATATTCTGCAAAGCGGTGCATGCATAGGTGATGTTTACCTGATCGTATCTCAGAGTATTCGACTAGTGGCCCGACGGCGCCCTGAACATTAGCTATCAAATGTCACAAAACATTATTTATTTAAATTGTACCACCGCTGTATGGCGTTTGTGACGACTGCGGCTTATTATCAACGTACTTAGGGGGTTGCGCTAAGGTAGCCCGCGAAACTCACATTTTCTTTCGTTTTTTGCAATTTTTAGGTCAGTTCCAGGTTGTATGTTGATCAAAATATGATTCGCGATCGAGAAAGGCTTAGATAATTACTTTCTACTATTTAGCGTTGTTATTTGAAGATGATGATTGATAAAACTTATCAATATCAAGTGAGTTTCCCCAGTCGCCTAAACTGCCATCTAGCGGGATTCCATAACATCTTTATACAAAATAATCAGAAACTAAATCTAAGAGCTGGGCTCTTATTTTCCTATCGCAGCATAAATCACAAATAAAATTATACAAAAATAAACATTTTAGCCAAGGATTGTAGGCAATGTCGTTGATAAAAATTATAATAAAATTAACGCTAACTACGTACGATACGTCATAATTTAAAAATATGGTAGAATGGTAGAAATGGAATCATTAAACAAACCTAGAATGAAACAATGGAAACTATTTATAAAAGAATGTAATGAGCATGTTTTAGTAATTAACAAAAAATAATAATAAAATACATAGGTGTAATATTCACCATTACACATATTATCACATAATTATGACTTATAAATAAACTGGAAAAATGTTTTTGTGTTTATAGTTCGAGGTAATTTACTAATAAGATAAGAAGAGAAAATAGCCTAAAGAAATAACACAAACTATATAAATAAGTCATTATGACATATCGCACGTAACAGCGTATTTGATCTACCTCGAGCAGTAATTAGCTAGTTAATAATAATTCTAATCTACGTTACATTATACATACATACAATTGTGTTTACATCTATATGTTATCAGCTTCAGTGTGGAACTTCTCACCATTATTTGATATACGTCTGGGGGAGAAAGAATATCTAATATTAGATTTACAGTAAAATTTTACAGTATTCGCGCCAGGGATGTGCGGGAAAGTCCGAAAGGGATACCGTGGCCCCTGGCAACACAGGCAACTGAAGGAACACGGGTGGGTTTTAGTCAATAAGAGTCTGACACGCCCTCCCGCTCCACCCAGAGCGGAAGAAGTTATTTGATGAAATCACATCCAAAAAAAAAAAAAAGGATGTAACGGATATCGGTATTAGCATCCGCATAAATTTTGATACCCGCTTCATCAACTTTTGATTTTAAAAGCTCCGCATCTTCATAATTTGTATGGGGATGTGACCCTACGTTGTTCGCTTAAATAGTTAATTTTGAAAAACTCTCGCCGCGCTATATGTGCGAGCTGGAGTGTGAGTTAGGCGTTCCTATTGACTGAACTCGTAGTTTCCCTGTCCTATGACAGACGATCGGCTATTTTTTCTACGATAGCCGCATCGCACCCTCATCCGCATCTCAATAAGGAATTTTCCAATATCCGTATTCTCATTCGAATCCTCAAACCCGATTATCTCGATATCATCAAAAATGTTATTCCTGCTTAAGTGAACAGACTATGAAGGTAAGTATATCAAATCAAATCATTTTTATTTTCAGATCATAAAATCCATCATAAAATCTACGTAAAATCTTGTTAGTTCTTATAAATCAATATATATATATATATCTATAAACATACATACGTATATGACTACGTTAGGAATAGCAAAATAATTTCAAGTGCTCACCTATCTAGCGGCTCGGCCGTAGCCTCACCACCAGGAGAAGAAAGGCGACTTGTGCTGGAAGCGTTGCTGGAACGAGTCGAAGAAGCGGGACGATGTGGAGCCGCTCTTGGACCTGCAGAGTAAATATTCATTAGTAATTGAATTTAAAAAAAGGAATTTCTTTCATTCAAATATTTTAAAAAATCGATTAATTCGGACTATTATGTCCATATTTTGTAAGCATTACATCATGAAGTGTTAATTAGTGCATGACGTACATCATTGACGAAGAAACCGGAATCAGTTCAATATAATGTCAGGTCAACATTTGGCACTAAAATTTGACACTGACGTTCGAAGATGTAGGTGAAGTGTGTGAAAATAAAAGAGGACAAATGATCCCTAAGCAATTTCAATCAGACAATGATTCATGACTGTTATCAGCTTCCATAGCATGTAGTTTAAAATCATTGCTGAAAAAAGTAAAACCTCTTTGTAAGGTCAAAATACCCACGTCTTCGGCCATGAGTTTTTCAAGATTCAAGATTATTTATTTGTGGAAACATGAGTTATACAGAGCATGCAAGTTATTAAATTACAATATAGTTTAGATCACTCATGTTTGGCCTTAGTGGCGTACAAATATTTAAATTTTAATAATAAAAGTTATTATTCCTCTCTCTGGAGCCCTGACCACCGGTAGCTTGGACCCTGTTCCCGATACCGTTGGGCTACTATTTTTTATATTTTTAAATGTTTTTATAATTTTTGTATTCTAATATTAAAATATAAAATATATGTATTTCATGAAATAAAGAAAGTTATAAGATAAAGTATTACATTACATAAGAACAAATAATGTCAATTTTGAAAACAAATAAATTAATTAAATGGTCATAGTTACGTAGATTGTGTCAAACTACTAAAAACTACTTTGAACAAGGTTGATTCGGATCTTTGTCCAACAGTGGGTGTGGGTTAGTACAACATACCTCTCTACGATGACTGCAGGCATCTGCACCAGTTGAACTGGGCTCTTGTTGTCTTTGAGCGCCTGCGTCAGGTTCAGCACTTGTCCGCGCATCACGGACATTTGTCGCTCGAATAAGCTTTTGTCGAAACCCTTATCCTGCTGTGACAATGGTCATTTTTGTTTTGTGAACATATTGGTTTATTCATGCAATCTACTGATACTGTAAATGTTTGGAATGCATGGATACGATATGGAATTATGAATGGAGAATCAATGGATTTCGAATTAAAAATGTCAATAAATCTTATATTGGCATTTAGAATAGGGATGATGAATTTTTTTTTGTCTGTCTTGTAGTTTATTAAAAAACCTTCGACACGTATTTTTATTTTTTTACGTAAGCAAAATATTAGGGCGATACATGCAAAAATATGGCATGACGTCACAACTATGTAGATTTTCTACTTAGTTGTGACGTAGCGAGCCCCCACTCCCCAACTTTAATACGTTTTATCTAAGTCATTTATTAATAATATGATAAAGCAAAAAATACGTGTCAATTTTTTTTTATTATCTGACTGACGGACTAAATAGTTTTTTTTTTTTTTACCCAGGCATCATATCTATTGGGGAGGGTACTATCGTTCGAATCTAATATGTAAGACAGTCTTTTCACTTATTTTACCTCTGACGGCAACCCATCTGCGACCTTATAATAGCGGGAATAAAGATCACTATGATGTGACGGTGATGCAAAAACAGAGGTAATAAAACTCTGAAAGGACTGTACAGTATCCGAGCGTAAATATGACAAATCGAGTTTTAGGCGTCAACAGACGAGCAGCACTTTGCTGTCAGTAGCCAACTTCAGCTGTCGACAGAGGCAACTGTTGCTGATGTTGGCTCTGTCGACAGCTGCAGTTGCCTCTGTCGACAGCTAAAGTTGGCTCTGTCGATAACAAAGTGCTGCTCGTCTGTACTCTGCCTAAGATAGAAACTGTCAACACAGACATTAGTGACAGAAACGACGCATTGAAAAACGGAATCTTTTTAAATTTCAATTCAACCTACAAGGGCACTTATGAAAAGTCAGAACGACTCGAAGTGCCATATTTAAAGTCGGGTACTGTATGACATCTATTCAAAATATTTTTTCATGACATTAATATCAAGGCAATTGGCATTCAGGAATATTGCCATACAAATATAACTACAAACTTATTGATAGGGCAACTTACTTTGAATAATAAGCGTAGTTCATCACACAGCTCTTGAACGAAGTTCATATCCGATAACAATGGAAGCACTAATTCCCTGGAAACAATTAAAAAGTTAACATCGGTAACACACACAACAGTATAACACTAATGTCACAGAGAACGTGAAATGAAGATCATAGATGGCGCCATCAGCGTAAGCAGTAAATAGGACGTCAAATGGTTTGTGGATTTTAAAAATACTAGATAGAGTGATAAAAGGCCGCTTTGTGAGAAATCGTATTGTAAAAAAATTTGTTACTCACTTGGTCTCGTGGCTAAATGGCTGCTTAGCTTGAGGTAGCCACGCCCAGTGGTACGGGTAGGCTCGCCATGAATCCGGGTGTTTGAACGGGAATGCGAGTCCGTTGTCTATGGCCGCTATACGGACCTCTGCACCCGTCCACTCCTGGAATAGGCAAGGCAGAAGTTTAACTTGGATTTTTTGTATGGTGTTGAAGTCAGTACATCCATACATTATGATAAAACATAACAGTTCTCTGTCTGTCTGTTTGTGTGGTTATCGAGAAACATTTAAATACATTCGATCGATGTGTTTTTAAATACAAAAATATTAGGTTCACTGGCGACGGTCTAAATTATGTTTCAAACAAGCTTTATTTGAAAGTGGCTAAACAAGCCCGGATTTTTTCGTGGAAATAAGCCAGGATTGTGTTTCGTAGCGGTCAGTCAAAATCAAAATCAAGTCATTTATTCAAACTAGGCTGAGAATCAGCAATTTTCGAACGTCAAAATTACATAAGACACTCCCCCGGCACGCCCGGCCTTCACCACTTCCTAGTGCTGCCGCTGGGAGAACAAGTGGTCACAGCTGTCTGTTCAGTTATTTTTTTTTTTATTCTATACAGTTCCTGACAAAACAAAATTTAGAATAGGAACGAAACTTTGACATTCAGTTGTCAATCTAAAAACTTTTTATGGCACACAACACACTACACAGTAAAAAGCAATATAACCTCACTCGGAGGGTCCCGAAGGTCTATATCAGCTTGATGAGTAGTATTTTATCAGCCAGCTGTCGTAACTTACAAAATACAATATTAAGTACAAAGCAATATGAACTCACGGAGGGGTCCCTAAGGTCGATATCGGCGTGCGGGGGTGGCTGTTGGCTCGGCGAGTCATACTTGATCAGCCAGTTGTCGTTACCGCGGTCTGTGTTGCGAATTATGTAGTCTAACACCACTAGTCGCTCGAACTGAAGCTGGAATCTGAAATAGAATGCGTTTAAAAACATAGACACGGTTTTTATTCGTATACTTACATGAGACTACTACTAGAGAGAAAAACAGGCTTAGAAATTACACGTTTCTTGAGAGCATTTATTATCTTGGTCACTTTCAACGACACTAAAGAGTGGCCTTTTTATTGCTATCAATTCCGAGGGTCACCTGTGACCTTTGCCGGCAAGAAACTCCTCAAAGCGACTTGGAAGTCGAAAAGTATAGTATGCCAATTTCAGCTTTATTCAAATGTACCTAAACTTGAATTTTAACTGTATAAAATAAGCACACTTATATGTAAATTAAATAGGGGATGAAAGTTCCTAAGGCTCCCAAGAAGGTACTCATGGATAATCCCATCGGGGGGGTACAGCTTGTTTTACACATTAAAGGCAAAGTCTCAAGGTCAGGTTATCAAATTCAAGAGTTGAGTCATGAAGCACTCACTTCCTCATAACATGTGGCGGCGGCGGGTCTTGCTCGAACCGTCGCAGCCAGTAGTCTGCGTCCTTGTAACCCTCCACGAACAACTGGAATGAACCCGCCTGCAACACAAACAAAAACATAATATTAAGTAAGGAAATGTTTAGGAGGAAAGAAAAGGTTAGGACTCTTTACGTGGTGGTGGTTAAGGGCGAGTCAGAACCGAGTAAATAGCACTGCTTTGTATAACATTAAATATAAGGGTGTTAGTGAATCTACGTGTTTTTTTTTATATCCCATAACTCTAACCCTAGAGTTATGGGATATAAAAAAAAACACGTATATTATATTATAAGTGAAAATAATACAAAAAGTCTTTGAATATGTTGCCCAAAATTGCATAGTTTCGAAGATAATAAGTTTCATTGATAAGTACGAGTAAATCATTTTCATTCAAACCAATCATTCATATTTAAAGCTAAGAAAATGAGACGTTGTCACATTTCACGTAAGGATGTTTTACATTAGTAATCATGACCTTGTCGAATAATTTTGTATGAAAAATTAAAGAAAAAAAGAAAAATGGAAAATCATTCTCATGCCAGTTGATTCTTTGATATGGTCTCATTCATACCTTCAAACTTGATATCAATACCTTACTGCTATTACTCTGATTTAGTGAGAGACCTTTGATTTGAAGGCCTGCCAGACTAGAGGAGAAATCCAACTGACTACATCAAGAGGTGTGAGGAACAGGGTCGAGAGTTCCTCATCCTCCATAGAAAAGGAAGATCCTCCGACCAGACGGATGGTGTGTCTTGTGAGCACTGCCCGACGGTTGATGTTTGGATGTTGTATATTATATGAGTTTTTTTTGTTACAAAATGTTGGCCCATACTAGGAATTTCTCCTGGCCTGTGGGTGCGTTTACAACTCACATACGCAAACAGCCAGACCCAGAACAACTACTTGTAGGTCATACCAATATTAGTTCCGTACGGGAATCGAACTCGCGACACGCAGCGCAGCAGTCAATCGCTTAACCACTGCGCCAACCATGCCGTCAATCGCGCGGATAACTTTGCTTGCGCGATGCAGGATTTTTGTGACGTCATGTTTTGACACGTAGTTCGCATGCGGTGTTGTAGATGGCGCCACATACTCCTTGTTTGGTATATAGAAACATTTTGTAGTAAACGTAATGCTACCTTAGGCGGTAGTCCCATTCTATTGAACCGTAGATTGGGGAACTGCTCAGTGATGGCGCGCTTGAGCCGCGAGCGCTCGCGGTCTATCCGCAGGTAGTTGAACGTCTCCGATACCAGCTTCACCACCTGGAGACAATTAAAGTTAATATATTAACTTGCAGTATCAGTTAAGGCCCTTAAGGGCTATTTTCACTCATGTGAGCACACTGCACGATTGAATCTGTTTTACCGACTCAGCATTATTTAATGTGTCGTAAAGTCAATACCGCAGAATGAAATTCAGCCATCTTCTTTACATAGCAGACCGAATAAAAAATTTGATACTGACGAAATCGGAAAAAAAAATATATAAAAAAAACAAACACGAAATGGCCAGGCCTTTAAAAAGGTTTCAGTTTGATGTCCAATCAATCTAAATTAGTCAAGGGTGTTGGCTATTTTGATCTTTATTTTTAAGTTTTTAAATATAGTTTGAGACTGCCTCGTTGGTCTTTTGGTCGCAAATGCAACTGCTGAACGTGGGGTCCTGGGTTCGATTCCCAGGTCGAGCAAAGTGTTAATGGGTTTTTCCATCTGAATTTTTCCAGTAGCAGCCCGGTGTCTGGATTTGTGCCCGGTTAATGGCAATAGGCTCGCCCCCTATTATTACATGGGAATTATACATAACTGGCAAAATGTGGGTGTACTAAAGGTAGGTACACCTCGGCCTAATCCTTCGGGGAATACAGGCGTGATGTTATGTTGTGTTAAATATAGTTTTCTATGATCAGCCGTAGCTTCAAAACGTATAATGTGTCCTGACTTGAGAAACGAAATTTTTGAAAACTGATGAAGATATAAAAGATCCGATTACATTTGGAACATATCAGTCAAAACAAAGGTAACAAACAGGCAAACTCATGTCTAGGAGTTGGATTGGCTATTGTTATTTCGGTGAGAAATCACAACAGTCAACATACATTTCACAGTGTTATCAAATTGTTTTTATCTGGTAAAAAATATGTAACCTGGCTATAAGTAATATTTTAGGCTACTCGTGCCGTCATAACTCGGTGTTAACCTGTAAACCTGCTTACCTGGTCTGTACACAATTTTCTACTTTTTTTCTATTTTGTGTTACCAGTTATTAGTTTATTGAACTTTTGTTTTCGTCGGGAGTATAAAGTAGGTATACATAAAAATTTTAGGTATTACATAATTATGAATGAATTATAATTATTTAATTAAATACAAAGCGATCTCTCGATTTGAATTTATTTGAATACAGATTCGGCTGATTGTGAACTTAGTTTTTAGATAGATTCAAATTCGTTTCAACTTAACCTTAATTTAATATGTGTGCTTCTTAATATTCATTCCGTGTCTAGTTAAATGATTATAGTAACTATATCAAGTGCAACTTGTATCTGACCTTGACCTTACTCGGCCTGATAACTACCGAGAAGGCTGATTAAATAACATTAAAAGAAATTAAAAATAGTTTTGTTTATTTATAATTCAAAGTCATGTATTGGCTTGGCAGCTTTTAAATTAGGGATTTTTATTTTTAATTAAAAAAAAAAAAAAAAAATTTTTGATAGCTGCTGCCCGCGTGGAGCCTAATTAATTTTTTTAAATAAAAATCCTTATCAGGTAGGTATCTAAAGTCCCGTCGGTCCAGCCGTTTCGGAGATTAGCCGGACCACATAGACAGACAAAAAAACCGTATGACATACTGTCATTTTGAAATTACAAACAGACACTTCAATTTTATTATTTATATAAATTCAAATGGTGTACAAAATAAAAATTATTCTATTCTACTATGCGTATTTTTTATTCGAAACATCTTTTCTTATAAAACATGTGTAATTCGAAAGTTACGAGCCAAGATGATACAACCTCTTACACCAACCAATGACCGACTTATTGGTTAAAGTATAATCAAGGTCATTGTAGTATAAATGAATACATAATCGTGTGAGATTACATCAAGTTAACATTAAGTTCGATCGGGCGGCGAGGTCAGCTCGGTGCGTGCGTACTGAATTTATTGAAACATATATTTAAGATTATATTAATAATATTAATATTTATAAACTTAAGTGGTACAAAAATGTGTGACACACATGTTGATTGTTTTTTATTAATTAATTGTATCGTTTTATTTAAAAAAACATTTAGGTATTTAAAGGAATTTGAGCCGGAATTATATTAATTTTTTCGTAAAAATGTAGCAGAAATATTTATTTTATTAATATTACTTTTCCACTTAAAAGACGATTAAAATAGTTGTTTCCATCAAATAGACACTAAGTACCCAAATATTAACATTTCTACTTTTCAGTTTGATATACTTAATCACCTATATTTATTTTACTAAAAGTTGCCCGCGACTTCATCTGCGTTTATTTTGTATTTAATATTTTTTTCAGTCAGTCAAATTTCATAACGATTGGTGGCGTGAAAAGGTAACAAACAGACAGTATGTATTTATTAGTTAGATCTTAATAAAGGTGGATAAAAACTACATTCTTATTTTTGTAGTATTTTACGCACGTGCTTTTTATCTGTAACTAAATGACCTTCGATGATACGATGTCATTAGACGGTCGTTTAGTACTTTATATTTTAATTCAACAATTGGGTATAATGGGTGTCAATAAGAAATATTCGTTAATAAGATTTACTCAGTTTTTTTAGTTTATTATAGAGATTATAGAGGGTTTCAGAATGGCACAGCGTGACTATTGCCGCGATTCTCTCGTCCGTGGAGATGGAGCCTTACTTTACATATTATTATGTTAAGTTTAGCTTATAAATTAAGTATATACACGGTGGAAACGACAATACAACAATAAATTAAACTGCGTAGGTATATCTAATGGCGTTCCCAGTCTGCATACGAAAATTAAATCATAGATCTCCAATAGTTTAGTCACTATAGCTAGTCAAAGATTGGCAAAACCCATAGTCGAGCCATCACTACTATATAGTTTGTTAGAAAAAATAGTTTTTTAATTTCAATGTTAGGTTTCATTTGATAGTTCCTAAATACTCCTGTGCATTAATATTGCCAGTGTTTTCATTTTTTGTTGTATTATCGTCTTCACATTGTATATTTCACTGTAAACAAAAAGTTTTTTGTTTTCTCTCACCTAATAAATATGATAGAGTTCTTAACTTTATACACCCCACTATTTATAATTTTATGAATTAATGACATCATTGAATACCAGACTAATACATTATCCCGCTTAAGTACAGTGTTACAACATTTTAATAATATTACTTATGTAAATCGATAACGAATGCGTAAAACAACACTAATAAGTAATGTAATATATTTGCAGTAATAACAATAAACTATACTTATGGAAAGAATGTGTTTAACGTAAAAAATATTTTTAACGACACGTAATTTTTTAACGAAAGATCAGGCAGTAATTAACGTATTAAGGATTCTGGTTTCTCCGCGCGATTTCTTTCCGCGTGGAATTCAACTATGGTAATCGTATAGTTGAATTCCACGCATTAAAACATATCTTATGGCACTTGGCAATAGTGTAGCTTTTTATCAGTGAAATATTTTTTGTAACTAGATCTGATTATTTTGATAGATTTTTCATCACAGTGATCTTTATTCTCGTTTGCTATTAGAGGTAAAATAACTGTGAATAGTGGACACTTCGACAGTGCTCATCAATTTTTGTGCCTTATGCTAAATACAGGGTGGATTTTTGAGATGATGACGTTTTCTTGTACCTACAACGGTTGAAGTACCTGTCCTTACTGTCCCATCTCAAAAATCCACCCTGTATATCACCATTACAACCTTTCTTACCGACAAAAAGAGTGATAAATATAAATGTTGATGGACGGAGAGGGAGAGGCAGGCCAAAGAAAAGATGGATGGATTGTGTGAGGATATGAAGGAAAAGGGAGTGAATGATAGCATGACGTTTGACAGGAAAATGAAAGAAAGTGTCTTTGGTTTAGAATTTTCGTTATTTGCCACTGACTTCCGAATTAAAGTTATGTTTCACTTTGTTGTGTTTTTTTGGAAGGTCATTGTTTTTGTTTGTAAAAAAGTTTATTCTTCTTCCATTTTCCCCTGTCGACCGTCATGCTATCATTCAATTTTTAATTGTGGTACCTAGCTCACACAACTTCGAACATCACGACCTGCTATGTAAATAACAGTGACAGGAACTTATTAGAACATCATCCACATAGGCTAAGTAGAAAAAGTACGTATTATTGAAGCTAACTCAAAAACTATCCAAGCAAAGTTAATAAAATTTATATGAGACCACCGCGCAAGCTTCTTGTAACAAATGAAAAAAGAATTTTCCAAATCGAAAAAATAAAAAAACCAGCTACGAACATATATAAGGTGCTATAAAAATATCTGCCACGGCTTTAATGAGAGGTAGTATTGTGTTTAAAGATAACAATAGTGAAGAAATTTCGTACCCCGGCACAGTTAAATCAATTTGAGAAAATAAAGTAGTTAAATAAACATTGACTCTACTCTGCATAACGTGGTTCACAAATTACGCGCGAAGTGCACTTCGTCAATGAAAACAACTGCTATCTCTTTCCATCTGTTCTGTGAATGAAAACTGAAATCAGCTGACTAGTTCGACACTTGCAAATTTATACGTACGATTTTTTGTATGAAAAAAAATATGACACATGATCAATAATTTATCTTTACTATTGTAATCTATAAACACAATACTATCTCCCATTGCAGCCGTGGCAGATATTTTTATAGCACCTTATATACTTAACCTCCTCCTTTTTGGAAGTCGGTTATAAAGGTTGACAGGGGAGAATGAAACGATGGTGACAACTGTTCTTACATGACGCTTGAATACTGTCTATGTCTGAGTACTGCTTACATGTAGCGAGCACAAACGTGCTTAGCGTGTTAACTAGGCTCTAGGGAAAAAAATTGTCTGAAGGTTGCCATGACCTGTAAGGAATAGTAACTCAGTTATCCACCGCCTGCTGTGTTCTTGCCAGCTCTTCAAGAACGGATAGAAGGAACTGGTGGAGGTCAGCCCTTGATGGAAGCAGATATACCACCGCCATTTTCATTCGGTTAAAAGTAAAAAAACCTCCGAGACGTAAAGCTTTGCCGAGACTTAGGCAAAACACAGCTGGCTTGTCATTGTTAAAACAGGTTATCCATTACATTTCTACAATGGGTCAATTCTAGATCTAGTCAAAACAGTTTTATATAGGTCTGCGCACGCAAAAATAATCTATACCCCATTCATAATAAGATTAGACATGAAACCAAACCTTTTTTTACACTAAGTTCAACCGATTATGACTTCTATTGCGTTGGTGGCATGACAAATGGCAGCTGCAGTAAACAGTTGGTATTATAATCACGTTTTTTCGTTTAATGCCATCCTTACGCCTACGGAATAGAAGTCAAAATGGGTTGAACGGACTGTACATGTTTTTGTTTAAATGTCTAATCTTATTGTAAATGGAGTATAGAGTTCACTGCACTTGATGCACCACCGATCAATGTAAATCCAGTATCCACAGCCACACAACATGAGTTGTTGCTAAATTAGTTAATTTGAAACTATTGTTTTTCCTAATTAAGCTAAAATTAGACCGAGATTGATAAACTAAGTGCTTCGGCGTAGATTATGTTCCCGTCTCTCTCTTGCACTTGTAGTTTGACAGTTGTGCGAAATTGACAGAAATATTGTTGAGGTACAGCAAGTGCTAAGAAGTAATGTTAATCTCGGCCTTATGTCCAGATTCACAGGCCGCATTAGACTTTACTTTGACTTTTTATATTAATATGGACCTTATTGGTCATCATATAATGTTCATTTTCGTATAAGCGAAAGTGAGCAAGCGCTCATTAAAATATGAACATTAATAACATACAAATAGAGTGTGAATTCGTATGCGACGCGACGCTTACTTAGCAAAGTCAATGCGTGATCTGTAATGTTACCATAGTGTAAGGATCAGCTTCGTCAGTCAAACTCAAACTCAAAGCATTTATTTCAATTAAACCATTTACAGGCACTTTCGAACTGTCAAGGAGTCGATCAGTCAGAAAAGATGAAGCTAGTTGCCCATTCCAAAGCGTAGTAGGTACCTATGGAGAAGAACGGGCAAGAAACTCCACGGACACTCTTTTATATAAAAAAATTGTTACAAAAATTGGTTACATCATTCATGTATTCGTTCAACTTACCCTGGTCTTTGGCACAATCTTGAGGCCTATCTTGGAGTCGACGAGGCTGGCTCCCGCCTCGCTAAGGTACCCCTGGTTGGGGATGAGGCACGAGCGCCCGAAGCAACACGGACAGCATAACTTGTGCATCCATTTTGTCCACTTTGGGTTGAGGCGGCCGTACGGCTCCTCGTCTTTAGGCTTGAATACGCCTATGATTTTCTGTAACGGCGATAAAATGAAATTAAACACGGGAAAGCAATGGCACTTAAAGTATATAGTTGTAGTAAATGGCATCTTTGAAAACCTAAAGAATGGCAATAATGCCGCAAGCAACAGGGCCACCGACAACAATGCAGCGTCAAATTAAATTAGTTAGCGAAACTCCGCAGACATCATGGGTATCGATATCTAAACATGATCAAACATAAGAAAAGAGATTTTCTCAACTCATACTTCAAGTAAACACTACCAGCGGTCGTTGACCCAATAACCCAAAAAAAACCATCACATCATATTTTGTCGTGTTTAGATATCGATACCGATATTACGTCTGCGAAGTTTTGCTAGCTAATTTTATTTGACACTATAAAATAATAATTATTCAATCAAAGTAACGTCGATACGAAATGATTAAGTAGATAGCACAGATTGAATAAATGATTGATGGATTATTAAAATCATATAAAAGAGAGACACGAGCTTGAAGTTATGCCCTTTTGTGTGGAGAAGGTATCAATTTAATTTATCAATCATACTCATTGCCATCAGCTTCTTAAATCTGCTTCAGCACTATAAACATGGCTGAAATTAATGGCGCCACAATCAAACGCTTGAAGGCAAACGGCTTTGTGATCGTTGTAAGCAGGATGATACTCCTGCCCGATACTAAGTTAGGATTATAATCCCGTAAGCCAAGGAGGATTACGGGATAAACAGTTCCCTTCAGCTAAGGGAAAGGGGCCGCACTACGTTATCTATAGCTCAACAGAGGAACACACGGAGAATATAACGGGTGTAAAGATACCCTAAAACGGACACACACTTCCCTGTGTTTTATTCTAGCGTATGGCACTCGTGGGTTGCAGCTGAAAAGCAGCGTCAGTTGGTACACTTTGTGTTGTCATCTGACATTATGCTGAGCTGTGACCCTTTTGGCATTATAATCATTATTTTCTGTTTTTTTATTTAGTTTTATGGTGTTTATTTAGCCAATAAACGCATTTTTCTTTCTTTCCTTAACGAAGTCGTGAGTCACTTGTTCTTCCCGTTATTATAATATTGTTTTTGCACTGGACCATACCTGGGAACCTCCTGGTTACGGAGATATTGAAGGTCAAAGTTTCAACTATTTTTTCGAAAACATTTGAACATTTTAAATGTTAAACCTTTAATTTAAATACTTCCACGATCCCTGTACCGTTGCATATACCCAATGCACAATATTTTGCGTACCTACGTTACATTTCGCGCTGCCGTAAACACACGCTTTTACACACCAAAAATAAATCATTTCCCAGCAATTATTTTTGCACAAACTTAGGCCCGTATTACATAACCTCACCAAAGACTTAAACATTACTCAAAACTATTTTCAACCAATCAAAAGGCTTTAAACGACAATTAATGCTTGAGTTTTGAGTGAGGTTCTGTAATACGGGCCTTAGATGACGGCTTCATGATAAAGGCCTCAGCACACTTAGAACACCCGACGCCACACCACGTCATTGTAACGCGCTCATTGGCCACATTTCATCTTGTGGAGCACAACTTAGTCATTTGGCCAACGAACACGCGGGGTGTGGCGTCGGGTGTTCTAAGTGTGCTGAGGCCCTTGAGTATTTTTACAGTCCGTTTATATGTGTGTAGGTCACAGGCTTGTTGGTGTTCGTTTTCAATTTGAAACCGTTTTATCTATGTGATAGAAAACCTATAAATGTAATGCATATCATTGCACCTTGTATGGGAATTAAATAAGATAAATAATAACTATGGATGCAAAAGTCAATATGTCTGGATTCTCGTTCGGAAAGCACGTTAAGCCGTTGGTCCCGGCCGTTGTCATTCAAACTCAAAACTCAAACTCAAAGCATTTATTTCAATTAAACCAATTACAGGCACTTTTGAATTGTCAAGGAGTCAGTCAGTCAGAAAATATGAAGCTAGATGCCCATTCCAAAGCGTAGTAGGTACCTATGGAGAAGAACGGGCAAGAAACTCCACGGACACTCTTTTAAATCAAATAAATTGTTACAAAAATTGGTTACATCATTCATGTTGAAATTACTTATACATGTGAGAACAATGTAGAAAGACGTGCATAAAAAAAGCGTCCGTACATAAAAATAAAAACAATTCAAAAATTACAAATAAGCCATGGCAGCTAAGAGATGACCAGCCCCAACTGACGGCGCCCGTTCACGAACATGACGCATGGATTAGCACCATTCAGCTCAACCATTTTGAAGGGAGCTAAATGATCCAACACACACGCCACCATCAGCGAGACATCTGAGTGAGCATGACATACTCACAGCCGCCAGGGCACATTCAAGTCAATGAAAGACATAATATTACCCGGTAAATGGTAGCTCTATAGTACATAGTACTCACATATGTGCTATGCAATTATATAATGCAAAAGAAATTGAGTCTATACAATGCAAAGATGTTCTTACAATCTTCAGCAGCTCCAACAGACTTTTCGAATGTTAATCAATTAGTTGTGGTTGTGGAGCAGGACCAGCATTGGCCCAAGCATTTTTATCAGTGATATAATCCCCTAACTTATAATATGCCTGCCTGCATAGTGTGCGTTTTATACATGTTTTGAATTTCGTCTCATTCAGTTGAAGTATGTGGGGAGGAATTTTATTATAACATTTTAAACAGTACCCCATGA
Organism: Eupsilia transversa; assembly: GCA_914767815.1. Lineage (NCBI taxonomy): Eukaryota > Metazoa > Arthropoda > Insecta > Lepidoptera > Noctuidae > Eupsilia > Eupsilia transversa. The sequence goes on along the minus strand of OU611893.1, from coordinate 3,017,869 downwards.
AAGATGAGTCTACTTTAGCCAGTCTGAAACCTGGTTGAACTAATAGGTCCCTATTTCTTGTACTATAATTATGTCTATCACCTCTTTTACTAAAAAGATGTAAATTTTTTCTTACATACATGATGTTTTCATAGATATATTGACAAGGTACCGTCATGATGTTAATATCTTTAAACAGTTCCCTTAGAGAATCACGCCTGCGGAGATGATATATGGCTCTGATCGCTCTTTTCTGCAGAATAAAAATAGACTCGATGTCTGCAGCCCGTCCCCACAGTAAAATACCGTAAGACATGATACTATGAAAGTAACTAAAATATACCAGTCTCGCGGTATCTACATCAGTAAATTGACGGATTTTTCTGACAGCATATGCTGCTGAACTTAGCCGTCCTGCAAGAGATGTTAAATGAGGACCCCATTGTAGCCTTGAGTCGAGCGTGATCCCCAGGAAAACGGTTTTATCGACGAATTCTAGTTTCTCTTGATTCAATACTATCTCACAATCATTACTTTTTACATTTGGTAAAGAAAATTTTATGCACTTAGTTTTTTTCCCATTTAATACTAAATTATTAGCAGTGAACCAATTTTGGATCTGCAGTAGGGCGTTATTCACGTCGTCAAAATTTGTAGCACGTCTATCTACCTTAAATATTAATGAAGTATCGTCAGCAAATAACACCATTTGTGGTTGATTTTTTAATAAATGGAGTAGATCATTAATATACACTAAAAAGAGGAAAGGACCCAATATCGAGCCTTGTGGTACACCCATTTTTACTTTTAAACCTAGTGAATTTATACCGTTTATTTGAACTTTTCGTGGAACTTTGACAATTGTTACGAGTCATCAGAAACCCAAAAGTCTGACAAGCAGTCTTACCAAGTATACCCAGTTACTGGGTTGTGGTGTGGAGGTCAGGTAGGCATTCGCTCCATGTAAAATACTGGTATTCAGCTGCATCCTGTTAGACTGTAAGCTGACCCCAACATAGTTGGGAAAAGGCTAGGCAGATTTTTGACATATCTTGGGACCATGGGGTCCCCGGTCCTTTTGAAGGCGTACTGGGTTCTGAAGCTAACTCGCAGAAATACTTAGTGGAAAATTATTATTTTTACCACCACGCGGACGAAGCCTCGCCGTACACATATATAAAGGGAGTGATGTTTGTTGATGTTCGAGCGATTTATCTTTATGATATAAAACGTTCACAATGTTGCGGTGATAACACCTTGTAACGTAATACTTATCTAATAAATCAATATGTATCAACGTTAAGCTAATGTTTGTATGATATAGGATTTGTCGGTGCATCATTGTATACAAGGTGGAGACGACAATACAACAATAAATTAAACTGCGTATATCTAATGACGTTCCCAGTCTGCATACGAAAATTCAATCAAAGATCTCCAATAGTTTAGTCACTATAGCTAGCCAGAGATTGGCAAAACCCATAGTCGGCGCATCACTACTATTTAGCTTGTTAGAAAAAATCACTGTTTGTGTGAACGTGTGAGGACGTTAACCAGTGATTGGCAAAAAATTGATAAATGCATAGAATAAACAATGACCAGCCAAAATATAAACAGGCATGGCTCAAAACATGCCAAATAAAAAAGTTGTTCTATACTCAGTACCTGGGGCCTAAGTCTACTAATTTATAAACGTTACAATGGTCTCTCAATGGTGAGTTTTTGACATATTTGCCATACAGAAACTGAACTGTCTCACCATTGAGAGAGAGACCATTGTAACGTTTATAAATTAGTAGACTTAGGCCCCTAGTCGACCGAGGCCGCGACCTCTGCTACTCGGGTGAAAATATACGAATTTTCTAGCCTAGCTTCATCGATTTTTCGCCCCCACAAACCCCTTTATTGCAACTTTCATCGAAATCATTAGAGCCGTTTTCGTAATTACAAACTTGCTCATTTAATAATAAAGGATAGGACAGTGTATCTCTATGCTTCGAATACATATTTGCGATTTATTTATTTACTGCCAATTGCATATTGTTACTGATTTACTCTATTCTGCCCCAGAAATTCATTTTTGTCGGATTATTAATTACGTCATTGATTCCCTTGAATTTCTGCTTCAGAACTTACATGGGATCATTAATATTATTGTCTGGCTTCAACAAAAATTGTACTTAGAATGTTTTGTGACGTAGACTGTGATAGTTTTGGTTCTGACAATGAAAATATCTCCGTCTCGTTCTTACTCAAAACGTCAATCGGCCTTTGTGTAAATCACCGTATTATATGGAGAAAATATTTATTTTAACAATAGCATTGCCAATCTGTTTAATCTGAATATCTATGGCATTAGTAACAAATTGTGAGTCACTATACTTTAGCCAGGCATTGTTTAACCATGTTTCATAAAACACTATCAGCCAGCTCAATAATTATGTTTTTGGTTTTCCCACAACGTGCGCGTAAGATAACTAAATGTATATTACTGGCGGAAGTCTTATACACTTCCATAATAACAGATAAATAATCAATATTCACATAAATTATTCATTTAACACATATCAGTGGTATATACAACCACTTTTTTCCAGTTATGTTTAAGTCCCATGTAAAAGATGGCGAGCCAATTGCCATCAGCGGGGCACATTCAGACTCCAAGCTGCTACTGAGAAATTCCTGATTAACAAACTCAATAACACTACCAGCAGGAGTAGCATGACATGAACACCATAGAAACGGGTTTTGTCGACGGAAGAATAGACAAAAGACAGATTGTGATTGTTTTTCTGCCATTTTGTTTATTCTTCAATAGACAAAATCCGTTTCTGTGGTCATGGTACGCGTGCTGGACATGCTCTGCAATCCCCAGGAGCCATAAGGCTAAGGAGGGAGTCCGAAAATTAATACTTCAAATTACAAACATTCCAACACCTTGAACAATTTTTACGTTGAAATTGAAATGTATCTGTCATACCAAAAGTGGGGGCTAAGCTTACAGCCCTCTCTTCCCCGTTACATGACAGGCTTTTAATATACGCTCCATTTCTTTCCCTGAAAACTATATTAAGTTCACGGGTGAGTTGTTTGTTAACGAGCGATAAATATGTATATTATATTACATCTGTTAGACTTTGTAACAGCGAATAAATTTAAACGCCTTCCCCTTAAGACCTAAGCCAAATATTTTTTGACATTCGGATAGCTCTTGACCTAAAGATGTGCCATAAAAAATACGAATGAAAATTCTCGACTAATTAAAAAAAATTGCCAGTTATTGGGTAATACAATACTCCTTAGTAAGACTGGTTGTCGGACTTTCGGGCGTCTGACGACCCGTAACGACTGTCAAAGATCCACAAATGTCAGCAGGGACCAACGGCCTAACATGCTTTCCGAGGCACGGAGGATTCTCGGTATGTAAAGATGGTCATCACCCATCCACGGACCAACCCCGGCAAGCGTAGCTTAACCTGATGGATTGACCCGTGCGGCTCTTATTACTAAGCCACGAGCTCCTCATAATGAGGCATCTCAAAACCAGCTATAATTCAACACCACATGAAACCGCATGCCACAGTAACGTCTCATATTTAAACCAGTACCAAGACAGGCCAAGACTGGAATTTTGTGGCTAGCTAATAAACGTGTCCCTCAGACAGACGCGAGACGTCTCAACTGCAAAAGTCCATATTATAAGACGGTTCAGTGAATAGAATCTTTACTAAAGTATTTTGTTTTTTGAGTACAGTCAACGAGATTAGTATCCAGACGGCAAAGCACCCAAGTTCTACTTAAACGAATATGAACTTTATGTTAGTGTAAATTAAGATGATCTCAGAATGACTAGCACTTAATAAAACGCCCTAAAAACATTTGAGTTGTAAAATGAACTTAATGTGTGGGTGTTAAAGTTGTTTTTTTCAAAAACATATAATTGTTTACATGTTCGAAAAATAAATCACTGATTGGTAGACTATGACATCGCTCTTTTGACACAAAACGCACTCTAGAACACTGAATATTAACAGCGTAGTGAAGAGATGTTTATTGTTTATCTTTTACCAATGTCTTTGTTAATTACTGTACAAGTAAAGAAAATAATAAGCTCACCCCTCCAGGATTTTTGACGAAGTAAGACCCGCTGGATCCCTGGTATATCCTCTCCGGGAAGATACCGTTGTCGATGGCCACCTCCGCCTGCCATACCAACTCGCTGAATTGCGGGTCATCTGGGCAAGGAATAGTGTATTAGTATAAGATCTGTTTCGAAAAAGGTTTTCTACTCCTGCAAAAGACGGTGACACAGGTAACGGATATATCTTTTGGCACATTACTCAACCTATTCAAGCTCAGTAATGAGGCAGTACAATACGGCAGTTATAACTTGGCAGTTCCGAACTTCGCGCAGAGGGCTGCGCTGTAACATTATTTAGGAACCAAATGGTGACATGAGGCGAGTGTGAGTGAGAGAACATGCGCGAAAGTTCGTAGTGCCTATGTTCAGAACTGCCAAGTTACAACGGCCGTATTGTACAGTAGGTCAGTCCAGCGCTGACTTGCAACTGGGCTCGGGTAGACACTAGTATCAACCCAGTCCAGTGCTCACTTCGCGCCCTCAAGTCAGTTCGTGCCCAGTAGCTTCCACTACCTGACTTACTGCCGATCTCGTCAACATGAACCCACTGACTGGGTCCGGAATTCCGAGTCACTGGGTCCAGTACTGCCACCGTACAAACCCTAGCGATATAAGCAATTGTTGCTTCAATCTCATTGTCTACCACAGACAAGAAAGCTGTATCGTATAAAGGCTCGCGCAAAGAGGAACGACGCGACAGCGCGACGCAACTTTAATAAAATTTCCAAGAAAACTTCATGGGAGAACAATTTACCGGTGTCGCGCCAGTATGCACGAGCCTTAAATGGGGATTTAGATTACTGCCAACTTTCAGCAAATGGTAGTAGGTTTTTAGCTCTTTTAGCCTCTTTTAAATAAGTACTCATTTTATAAAATGATATTGTGATTTGTTTATTATATAATAATGTTTTGATAGTCAATGACGATGACGAACGTGGATGCCGAATATTGAGAAGGTTATAATTATATACCCCTGAAGCTCCGATTTAAATAACGATAAGTAAAAGTTTACATCACTGGTTGGATTTCCCTTATCGTTTCTAGGTAAAAATCGATGCGTTTCATACGTTCGATCATTTCAGGAATTCAGCACTCTCACTAAAATATGAGTAAACATTGAGCATGATATCTGATTATCTATTTAGTTAAGATCTGAGTTATAATCGTAAACAAAATTTAAACAGAGCGGCATTGAAATTATTTTTATAAACTGGATCAGGATTTGCTACTCAGTGGCAAAGCACTGAATAGCGAGATAAAATTATACAAAAATGATTTTATAACATTAGTGATGCAACGAATACGAATATTCGTATTCGCCGAACACCATCAAATTAGGTACCGAATATTCGTATTAGCCGAATACTTTCAAGTGTTTCGAAGTGTACAAATAAAATAAAAAATTATACTTTCATGATATTCTTAATTAGTGACTTCTTAGAAATCCCATAATTATACAGTTTGCGTTGCGAGATATTGTGAACATATTTCTCGTTAACACCTTCCACAGTGACATCAAAAAGGCTATTTTTAACAGCAGGAAATTATATAGTCAGAAAAAAGGAATCGTTTGTCGCCAAAAAACTTGCAACTATGATGATAGTTAATTTTAATTATTAAATTACATGTTTATTGCTTAGCGTGTTTACATTCCTTTCACCTTTTTTGACTAATAATTACGTGCAGCTATAGTAGCACGAAGAAGTCGCAGAATCAGGTATTCGTATTCGGCGAATAGTACAATCGGTATTCGTATAAGTAGTATTCGTTGCATCACTAGGAATCACTAAATGCACTCATAGTTTACTTAAGCGGGTGAAGCTCGCTTCCACCTTTGGCCTGATCATCACTTTCCATCAGGTGAGATTCTGGCCAAGAGCTTCCCCGTTGTGGATAAAAAAAAAAAAAAAAAAAAAGATTCTCCAGACTACCTTATCGCGAACACTGATAAAACCAATATTACTTTGTTTATAATTTGTTCTGTCTGTACTGAATTAACGTCAATAAATGTGTTCATTATAAAAATTGTGTACTACGCGATGTTTTCCGTACTTTAAAGATTACTGCGTATCATGTTGTGATAAGGTAATCAGCCATGACTCCGTGACTCAAATACTCTGTTTTTTATTTTTCCCGATTTTTGCTTGAGTGCGCTTCATTGTTTCAAATTTACAAGCCCGATAGCATTCCCTATCGGCAAAAAAAAAACACACACAATTTTCATCCAAATTTCCATCCAAAAAAAAGGCTAACCTTCGTAACGCAATTCTTGTGCAAAATGTCATGCTTGCTAGACCCAGCAGTTTGTCTCACAGTAAATAAATGAATTTAAGATTTTTATTTCGTAGAACATTTTTAAGTATGCCAACAGCTTAAACGTTTTTTTTTATATCCCATAACTGTCGGGTTATATTCTAAAAGTAAGTAAAAATAATACAAAAAATCGTAGAATATGTGGTTCAGAAATGCAGTTTTGAAGATAACATACCACTCTCGCTGTGTGTATCTGAGTTTCATTGATAAGTAAGTACGAGTAAATTATTTTCATTGAAACCACTCATTCATATTTAAAGTTTTTAAAAATGCGACGTTGTCATATTTCACGTAAGGGTGTTTCACATTAATAATCGTGACTTTGTCGAAATAATTCGCGTGAAAAATGAAAAAAAAAAAAAAAAAAAAAAAAAACATATGCCAGTTGATTCTTTCATATTATTATGGTCTCATTCATACCCTAGAGTTATGGGGTATCAAATAACGCACTATTTCTTCGCCTGTCTACAGACGAATAAAGCAAAACGAATTTGTCCTTTAGTGACCTTTTACGAACAAATACTATTAGGCACTGTGTTGGGTAGATACCTGACCAAAGAATGGTATTAATTTCGTCCGCCAACATTTGGGTGAAAAGGTCACCTTGGTTCTGTGACGGCTATCAAACTGAGTGAAAGAGCTCTGAGGGTGAAAAATAAGGGGCTACCAACATCTACGTGATATAATACGTCTGCAGTCTGCTAGACTTGTCTAGGTTATTGCATGGTCTGATGACACGATTGGTGCAAAAACTGGGCTAGATTTCTGTGCCATACAAAACAGTACGCTTCCATTTTCACACGGTATCATCGTTTTCCAGTTTAAAGTGTTTGTTCTTGTTTGTTTGTAAACGCGCCCATACTACAGGAGAAATCGTAGTAGGTACGGGGCTTTTAAAAGAAGCCAATCAAACACTAAATATCGATATTCCAGCGGTCATTGTGGAGAAACCCTTGTGGTTGGAAGCCATTCGCTATAAGCCTTATACATAACATCAAAGTTACAATGTTTCACTTGACTTAGCCGGACTTCTATTAGAATAATACCGTATCTATTGCACAAAGAACCTCATCAGACGTGAACTGCAGTATCTATATTGGTTTTAAGGCGCAGCTAAAATGCGCTGCGTGCTCTTGCACAGTATGCGCAGCGATGAGATTCACAAGCCGTGTAGCAAATGCGCAGCGTGCGACAGCGTTGAGCTATGTAAGCGTCAATTGATGCTTAGCGTGTCCGTGGGTTGCAGTGGACACAATCACATACATTGCCTTGGAAAGCGAATCTTAACACACGTGCGTAGCCTCTTCGTGCGCCGCGGTGGATCTGCGCCTTTAATGAGTCACATTTGTGATCAACTGTCGGTTGTTTGACCAAGTACGTTTATTATTACGCATGCTGTGTTTTTACTGGAGTGCATAATTCATTATTGTTAATTATAGACTGACTGTTCAGGGTGCATCTGAAGTACTCTTCAGAAAAGTTAGCCCATATATCACTTGCTTGCAGACCGGCTATATTTTTACAAGGTCATGATTTTTTCCCAAATCATCGCCTTGGGCTTGCAGTGAAAACTTCGTGATTCCAATTAACTTTATTTTACAGGGGAAGATAAAAACTAAGAAAAACCGTCATAGACATTCTCTCTCTGCTTATTATTATCATCAATAGAATTCTTAAGCTGTGCAAGTTCGTCCTAAATATGCATTAGTTTTCCGCACAACAAATGAAATCAATTGAAATCATAAGTCATTTATTCAAACTAGGCTGAGAATCAGCACTTTTCGAACGTCAAAATTACATTAGACAGTCCCCCCCATAGATATAAGTTATATTTCTATGGTCCCCCCAAGCCCTTCACCAAACTCGCCGCCATCCAACAACAAAAAAAAAAAGTTACTGCACGGCGACGAAATAGTTTGTAAGTTCAATCTTTTTCCTTTTAACCTTAAACGACAGATATCCTTAGCACATTTTCTTGTCCTTATTAATGTACTACATAAGAATGAAGTACTTATCACACAAAACATGTAAAAAGTATGCACGCTTCGCGGAATTTTTGTGTGCCGCAGACTTGAGAACACAAAAGGTCTGACGTTTGCGCTGCCCCAGGTAATATCGCGGTCACGCATATCTCAACACCATAAGGGCTATTCCTGCTTGCAGCGCTCGGTCACTATAGTAATGCTCACCTACAAAAATAAAAAGGGGCGGTAATAGACGTGGTTATCGTGTGCCCGGAATTTTGTTTTCAAAGTGGTTACATATATGCGTGACCGCGATGGTACATAATTATGGCTAAACATGCTTTGCACATAGTTCACTCGAGGTAAAGGAGGGGAAGAAAGAACATTTCGTATGGATTCATAATCTTATGGATAAAGAGTGTCCTGTGGTGCTATTCTGTAAAAATCTCACGGTGAAAACTATGGTGAAGTGAGCTGTCAATAGTGCCAAACCCTAGCATCAGGTCGAATGACAGCTCACTTTAAACTCACTTCACCTTAATTTTCACCGTGAGATTTTTACAGAATAGTACAGCTGAACGTCTTTGTGCTACGTCTGATTCGAATTCGTATATTTATTTTTGTTCGAAAACGAAACTGATGTAGGCTAAATTAATGCAATAATGCTACAATTCCAAACCGTAACTGTCCCACTACAGGGCTACGCTCTCTCCTACAACAGAGGAGGCACGAGCATGTATCACCTTTTCAAAGTTATATTAATTATAAGTCCAGATTTCTTCACGTTGTTTTCCTTCACCATATCGGTAATGTCTAAGATAAACTTAGAAACGTAAAATTATGCTACCTAAACCATAATTATTGTAAGCATTCGTAATGCATGATGACCAGCAGTCTGCACATTCCCGATCGTCGTCGTGAAAAACAAAAGAAGGCACAGTAATTACGTCATTCCCATACCATAATAAAAATTATAAATAAGTGCCATGAATACTGAATGAATCAGATGACGTATCTTCATTGATAATCGCATAATCAACTTATGACATAGGGCAGGTTTTTTGAATATGGAATACTGTCATACTTCATTTGTTATTCAGTTCAGGAAAACCAGGGTTTAACATTATGAGACAAACAAATATCTTAAGTTCTATCCACACAGTTCCAGGTCAGGGCCTACCGGGATCCTGGCTTTCCGAGCTCAGTGATAGTGGCGGCGTTAGAGCATGCTCCGGACAACAGAGGCCCTAGAGGCCTAGACGGCCCGGTGCGCAGACATAGTGAATATGTTTATACAAATTGAATGGACAAAATCTTTTGCGTCTCTGGCGAAACGAAACACCGAGCTCGAAAGATCCCCGCCCCTGATTATGTGTGGATTGACCATTACACAGACACAACACACGTAAGTACTACATTACAACATAGACAATTCACTAGCTTATTATAAAAAAAAATCCTTACTTTTGGCTAACAAACGGCGCCACTTGCCTAAGCAGCGATGTAAGAAAGAAAATTAAAAGAATAAAATTAAAAGCATCATACAATAAATAGATGTCGAGGGAGAGGAAGGCCAAAGGAAAGATGGGTTGTGTGAGAAATGATAATATGAAAGCGTAACGGTTGGCAGGGGATAGTGTAAAGAGAAAACGACGTGTTGCGCCGACCCATCACACAAGTAACGTGGAAGGAGAAGTAACAAGGACAGGACGATGATGATGACAATAAATTGCTGACAACGGAGCACCTGCAACCTTGCATCGAACATGTACACTTATTTATTATCGAACATATTCTTTATTTTGATGACTTGCTAAAAGTGCCTTGATTCAGTTATTGTTTAGAGCTTTTAGTTCGCCAAGGGCTGAAAGATCACTGATCTTTGCCCTTTTGTGATTGTCATTTTAAATTCAACCAGGGGATCAAAAATGAAAGGCTTCATTAGGTCGATAAGCAGGCTAAGCTCCAACAATAATGGACTTTACTTGATTACTTTACGTTTGCATATTATAATATAACAGGAGCCACATTGAAAAGCACATTACTTAAACCAACAAACATCCGTTGGAGTTGGACGTATCTTCAAAGTGGTTAGAATTTGGAGATACGTCCAAATGTGTTTATTAGCATAACGTAAGTCTGTAACCAATAAAGATGACTCCGGTCTGGTTAACGTAATATGTACAGTAGGTAAACTACAAGACATTATCACGATTTCAATCGGGTTTACCCTTCCAGTTTCAGCATGAACTGAAGTCACGTGACAGAGAAACTACGCACGTGGAAATTAGACGGGAACCCGTATGAACTATGAACCCACGTGTCGAAAACTTTACATATTGCTAGATTCTTTAAGGAAGCCAGCCATGACGTGTTTTGTTTTAGGGTGGCAATCAAGATGGTGGCCCACGGTGGATTTCTACAATAACATATTGCCATAATACAATATCGCTGGTACGTTGCCTTCTCTGAGACAAATCTTAAAAAAAATCTTTAAGTATTTTGTTTTGTACACAAAAATTTTAAATGACTGAGAAATATGAGATAAAAATATAGGTACCATGTGCCGCCTTATCACGAACTGCGATTTCTTCCAAGCAACCTACTTATTTATTATATTTACAAATGCTTCAGAATACATAATTGTACACAAATCATGCAAGTAAAATCTCGAAAGCTGACGCTATTTCCCAACTCAAATCTCTCGTAATCGTGACGTGGGTCGTTCTCAATGACGCATGCAAGCTATACAAATGTACCAATATTCAATATAGCGTAGATATATTATGTTTGAATTAATTTTAATCAATGATATTGTATGAGAGTGTTTGAGAGTGTGATGAACATGTGTTTAAATGGTTTTATTGCTCAAGCAGATCACAAACTGTGGGAATAAATTCTGGATTTAAAACATGTGTCATGCAACTATGTCGTATTTGTTAAATGAAGGTAGCCTGTGAAATTCTAATTTTCTTTGTAATTCGATCAAAATATGATTCGCGAAATATTCATTTTATCGGGTAATTTTAACTAAAACAGTTGTATTGATTAAATTTTAATTCTATTGATGAACATACAACCGAATGCAAATTGCAAATTGCGAAAAACACGTAAAAAAAAGAATTTCGCAGGGTACCCCGCCACTTTCGTCTTAATACAGTACGTTATCACTAAAAACAAACCTAGTACTACTGTGTAAAGTTGCACAATGTGGCTTTTACAATTAATTTAGCTAGAAGCCACTTTATGGAATTGGTTTCAAACTAAGTAACTTTCCATTATGCAGGGCAGTAAGATACGAAATGTAAACCAACTACTACCCACTTTTAAAATAATTCCCTTGTTATCATAGGATTCAGTTACACAATATTGATTATTTTTAAAAGGGTAGTATTTTGGCAATAGCTGAGGATGACGTCTTGGGTTCGTTCTTCAGGTGAAGCAGTGTTTTTGACGTTTTGCATTTATAATTTCGTTATTTCTCCCTATTACATGGGATGCAAACATAACTGGAAAAATCTGGGTGTACTATAGTTCTACCGAGACCGCTGTACGGCGCCTTAGGAATGCGCGGCGAGGCGAGGGGCAGCGTTGACGAATGAGCGGTGGGAAGCCGTGGGCGTTGACGAATGAGCGGCCTGCACTGCCCTCCCGTCTGGCCGAGCACATACCTAAGGCGCGGTTCAGCGGTCTCGGTCAAACTATAGGCACCTACGTCCTACCTACGCCTACCCTTTCTGGGCAAATACAGACGTGATGTATAGTGTGAAAGAAGCCTTTAAAACTGCTGTTTGAATATGTTAAAGCTAACAATGACTTCTCAGTACACTTTTTGCATTTATTTCTTCCAATATACCTACTCAATTCGAAAAGATTGAAGCAACCTATATTTTGCAAGTAGAACTCAACGGGTTGATACAAACACTAAAGATACTAACAAGACAATCAATATCAATTTGCATGAGACCAGCATGTTTGTTTACCTAACTGTGTCGCCAATAACTGGGGTAAGTGACACGTAGATATGTGGGCGCACAATTTGCATAAGTGAAGGTTGTATGTAGAATTTGAAACTTTTCTTCAGGAATGGTTTTGTAAAATTGTGGCCATTTTTAAGAGGGTATTTTTAATGTTCCTCTTTGGTCTTACTAGGTAATCAAATAAGCAATCATTTTAGGGCATTTTGCATGTAAATTCTTAAAAACACTCAAATCGTCATTTGTGACACGAGTCACTAATGAGGATTTAATAATGATGATGTAATTTGATAATGTTTTAGTTTTGTTTCTTCATCATTTCAAGAGTTCTATTAATAAATGGGTGAAATTAGTTTTTTAATCATTGGGTAACTGGGTATTAAATAATATTAGCATAATGAGTGACAAATATATGGACCTTGAGTAGTACTACTGCCACATTAACAGCAACCTGTTTGGTTATCAACGTATCTATGAGCTTAGCATACCAAGCTAACCATGCTGATACCCCATTTTTTTAGTTAATTATTGCACCAGACAAAGTAATTTGTGTTAATTGGTAAAAAAAAGGTATAATTAATAAAGTTACTTAATAGTATTCTAATCAAAGTGGCTTCACAGAATACAGGTGTAAAAATGAAAGTAGCAGTAGGCAGGATCACAGTATCAGTATATCTAGCTCACTGCCTAATCTTAAAGGAATTACAAAATCCTACACAATATGTTTATAAGTTTTGGAAAAAAAAAAACTGTTTGTTACCAATGCAATGCAAGGTAATGCAATGTTACGCAAGATACCATCTTCAAATTGGTTGTTTATCAAAAACACAATCTTTTTAATTAATTGTAGTTATAAAGTGCAATACAAAGAATTGTTTCATCACTACATTTTCAGTGCCACATAGCTGCACCAAATCTAACATTTTTCAGCATAAACACATGCAATATATGCAACAAAAATGGGTTTTAACCTTGAGCCAACAAACCTCTTTACTTAATTTTAACTACAGACTTGTAAAAAATATGTGACGGTAAAGTTAAACAGTACCGTAACACCTATAACTGTAACCTGCCATATGGCTTATCAGTAACAACTGTGCCTAAACATTTTCCAGATGCAATTCTACCAAATATCCAATAAAATATTACAATATTGTATTTGAAATACTCACTGCACTCAAAAGGACCTTCCATTTTTAATAAACAAAAGAAAACATTGGCACTGAAACTACAGCACGGCCGTTACACTTCACTGAAAATAGTCTGTTGCTATATTCATACATTTGAGTGCGTATACGTTTTTGAATTTACTACACACTGAAGTTAGTTCAATCAATAACATGGTACTCATAAAAACATGCAATTTGATAGGAAGTAACACTAACATGATACAAATTTCTAATCATGCGTGATAAGTGAGCTATTACAGCGTCAGCGTCAAGGTAAACAATACGTACTTATGAACATCTGTTATTTGCGAAAAGATTAACGAGGTCCACGGAAGCCATACAACACCATCATGAGAAGTCTCACAAGCGTTTTTTTTTTTAACCCACTGCACTAAATATTATATTACCTGTGTTTTAGCACGAGCTAATAAGTCTGATAAAGTTCATTTAAAAAAAGTAATATGAGTCAGTGCGACGTTACAAGGGTCAAATGTTCGTCTCACCTGGGAAATGATTGAAAGAAACTTCGAAGTCGCCGCGGCCGCCCAGCAGCGGCTGCGACTCTCGGTTCACCCCTGGCGAATCCACGTTGCCCTCGAACCCGACCTCTGGCACTAAACAAATCTCCTCTGAACTACTCGACAAAGATACCACACCGTCATCGGGCGGCGTAATTGTTGTGTTCGGTTTGTCGAAATCGAGATTTAACAGAGTCTCTTCCGTACTCATGAGTAATGTTAAACAGTAAATCTCTACCGAGCCTCATTTATTTCGTATAAATCTCTTTGTTTCACAACCATTTAACACAAACACTTAACTTCATTCAGCGATGGTGCAAAGACTATAGATCAGAGCGATGACAGCTGAAATTGACAAGCTGTAAGTCATGGACAAGACGTATTTGTGCGATAGTGTTGTCCCAAAATATTTGTTACTAATGGGTGAATACCGGTTTTTTACCGAACTAATGTTTGATTACGAACAAAGCATTATTACCAACTTATATGAGATCAGAATTTATTCAAAGATAATTCACAGTCCAGTAAAGGCTATTGTGTTCGTTCTCCAGTACAACGTCTGTGTGGATTACGATGCGATGTTTTGGGGAGACCCGCGAATTTCAAATTATTTTAATATTACAGTTATGAAATAGAGGCAAAATTATTATTCGGGGATCAACCCTATCCTCTCTACCCTTTTTACCCGACAGCTACGCCCCTTTTTGGCTGTCGGGTAAAAGGGGTGTTTAAATAATACATATGTGAACATAAGGCTTTTATGAAAACAAAGTTTATGACAGTAAAACTACCTGTACGGATTTGGGTGCTTTAATATAAATCTAACTTTCACAAATAAATAGAAGAATCTATTGAATATAGACAGTTAAATACCAAGTTCATTAGAAAATTCGGCGTCCTCAAATTCACTAAATTGTTTATCTAAGAATCTGTTATCTATTTGTCCTTGCTTGCCGTGAATGCCTTTCTGGCGATCATGTTTGAAACTACTTTTATTCAAACCTGCACCAGCACTTACTGTCGTTCCTGATGCCTTTGCACCAGTTTTGTTAATCGTTCCTTTCGTTTCATCATTTTCATAGAACTCTTGGTCTTTCTTGTATTCATCTTTGTGTTGCACTCGGTGGAAGCCGGTAGTCTTATTACCTCTTGCGTAAGTTCTAGTTTCTTTGCCCTTGGTTGCGGTAGCTGTTGCAGATATGGCTTTAGCTCGAGCAAACTCGTCTGCATCTTCATAATCATCATGATCATACTTGTTGGCTTTCTTGAATAACGTCTTAAGATCACCAGTGCTGTGTGTGCCGTGCACACCCTTAGTTGTCTGGTTCTTCTTTTTTAATCCTGAGTTTTGCACCTTCGTCTCACTATCGTTGCTCGCTTTGGCATCCCCTGAAAGTTGCTTGGTCGCTGCGTCAAATATTCTTGAGATGAAGGAGCGCCAATCTTGTTCGTATCCTAAGTCTGGATAGTCAGCGTCGAGATTGTCGAATTCAAGTGTGCCGACATTGATAGGGGATGACTCAGCAAAATACGCGACGGTCAATGTCAAAACGAGAAAAAATGTTTTCTTTTGCATTTCGACCTAATTTTTTCTCCACTCTTTCGCAATCGAAGTAGGTTGCGACACTGACATACATGACGACGGCTAGCCTTATATAGCCTTTTGTTTACAATTGATAGACAAGGATGTTTTTTTCCTATAAAGAGATGAGTGATCACCGGTCGTTTCTAGCTACACTCGATTAGATTCGTAATCGGTGCAACGATTTAGATCGGTCAAGGTGTCTATCTATTTCACAGTTCACACGAATTATACGGACTTACTACCTGCCTATAACTTTATTCATTTTCAATGATATTATTTCTACAAAATGCATCAGATGAGTACCCTCAACAGGCCCGCGTTCTTCGCAACCGCGTCAACGCTGAGCATAGAATTGCATAGAATTTGTAATCATCCTCGATTACAATAAGTTTTCCTTAATTACTACTTGCCGGACGAATTTAGACTTGTCTCTAGTCAATGAATTCGTCCAACACTCCTATCTATACTGGGTACGATACCCATCACTTTTGTGGAGTTTCGCTAGCTAATATAATTTGACCCTGTATTTGCTTGCTTCTTTTACCCCCCTAGGTAAAAGAAGCAAGCAAATACATTGACTTAGTTTCTTTCAAAAATGTTTTATTTCATTATTACACGTTGGTGACGTCTCCTGTTAAGCTTATAGATGCCTGTGCCAGGAGGCGCCAGAATTATAACCTTCCTTCCTCTCTTCCTTTAAGCCTCTATACCTATCTATTTCTTCTTGTTTGGTAATAGTTTCCGAGTACGTTCATTGTTTAATATTACTAGGTAGTCTATACAAAAATCATGTTTAATATGAATCAAATCCTTTGTTCGGCCGTGGACAATGATTGGCTGACTTTATACATACATCTAAGCATAATAAGCTTAGATGTATGTATCTATCTATCTTACTATCAAATAATCGTAAAGGTTCGTGCATAATGGCGCGACGCGACAGCGAGACGCGACTCTGGTGGAACAATTTCTACGAAAACTTCACGGTAATTGTACTACCGGTGTCGCGTCGCGCTTGTTTGAAGGAGCCTTAAGTTGACCGTAATTTTTTGTAGCCATTTAGAGTTCATTCATTTATTATAATTATATCACTGACCTCTGTTATGCAAGTTTTATTTTACTCAAATACCTTGATTTCGCTGACGGTGTTACAATAAAATAATATCAGTGCATTTTAACATTGAGAGAATTAAAAAAAAAAAATACGTGTCGACTTGAGAACCTCCTCCTTTTTGTTTCGTCGGTTAAAAAATAGTTGAGTAGTAGAAGCGCGTGAGGTCTTGGAGGCATACTCTCTACGAAGATACACATCGGGGGTAGGGACCTGTTAATCGTGTTGTCATTCATTCCTATGTCGGGCCTCAAACAAATGGCGGATTCGACCATACATACAGGAATAAATTTTATCCGCGGAATAAGATTTACTTCTGACAGTTTTCATATGGAGTAACTGTCAAAAATTCAAAATTTACTCGGAAGAGAAGGCTTATTCCGCGGAATTGTGTTGATCGAATTCGCCCTACGGAGTACCATGCATGCCCGTAACTTTGACCGAATTTACTGATTTCGTGCATATACCTCCGGGTTCGTTTTTCAGTTCGGACAAATGTTGAGGTTGGTATAAAAAAAATCGAAGTATAAGTTAGGCCTTCGGCAGCTGAATTTCTCCCCGGGTCATGGCAATATGTTAACGCAGGGAGGGGACGTCCTCTATGGACATTATAGTGACCTTATTCATGATGTTCTTCAGATAGGTGAGGTCCTAATACTGCTTAGTACCTACTTGCTATTAAGGCGTGTATACCCAATGTATGAACGTAAATGAAGCAATAGGCGTACATAAGGATCGTAGCGGGTGGCGTTCTGTGTTACTGCATACCCCCAGGGAAGAAAGCGTGAGCTTATGTATGTAAGTGTGTGTACCTGCAGATATCTACATTTCCTACTACTTTGGGCAGCACAGGCGTTATATTTATCATGTCCCGATTTGTAATTCAAAAAAATAGGAATGAATAAAAACAGAATCGAATAAATCGGAATAGAAAAAATCGGTATCGATAAAAATCGGAAGAGGTAAGGAAATTGAAAGATGACTATTGTATTATTTATATGAATAAGCGGTTTTTAAAAACAATTGATTATTTATAATCCCTAGCATCTATAGTTTCATTATAATAAGCAAAAATATGCAATTACGTTCGCTGAATAATAACATAGCTGAAGGATTTTATGTAAGGGGTTTAAAAACGAAAGAATCTATAAATGGTCATGTTAACAATTGAACACGTGTTAATATCACAAGAATAAAATAATCTTCTTTTTTGAAAGTTATTATATTCGGCCTATAATGTGCCTAGCTAGGACACAGGCCTTATCTCTGTGAAAGGAAGTTTGGGCACCGCTAAGTAACCTAGGTACTTACGCGGACCCAGTACGTCTATCTAATTGCGTAAACCGTTTTCGTAATCGATTCCAACTAATCTGTTTCATTTTGGCAGTTCAACAACATTCATTGCGTTATTTACGTTGTTGAGCAGATTTTTTTCGAACTTATGAAGCAATGGATTAGCAATCTGCTTCAAACCGATCCAGATTGTTTTAGGTCGTGTATTATAGGTAGGTACGCAATTAGGGTGTTCGTTTGTGGACGTAACTTGTCTTAGAATTTTTGGTTCTTGGACATGCCGGCCGGTATCCTTACGATGTTTTCCTTCACCGTTTAACCAATTACATTAATTTCATGGAATTAATCAAATTAATTTTTAATTAAGTCTAGTGTAGCTTTTAACTAAGTACTAATTGATTTTCATAGCTTTTACTGAAACTGGACACCGTGAAGGTAGCGACTGGGTTAGATTTTTATAAATTGGGGTTATTATGACTTTGCTAGTTATTTTCATTTCAGTATTTTGTAATGACTATCCATAAATGTAGTACTTACCTACTATGTATGATTAAAATCCTAGTGGCGATCTCTAACACAGATTTTTTGTATAGTGTGTCGTTGATTATTATATAAACCAGGCGAGGCACTCCAGGTACTTGTTACCATAATATCTTGAGGGTTGTTTGTGATATGTTTGAAGCATCGGCAGGTGTACGGCATGGTTGTATTTTTGCCTGCGCACTTAATAGTCAAAATGACAGTAATAATGAAATTGAAAAAAAAAAACATTTGGCATGGGTGTATAGGTATAGGTTGTAGGTATGGTAAATAGCTAGATAATTAGAAACAACAGCCTCGTTGGTCTAGTGGTCTTAAGCGCTACTGCTGAGCATGAGGTCCTGGGTTCAATTCCCAGGTCGGGCAGTGTTATTGGGTTTTTCCATCTGGAATTTCTCAGTAGCAGCCCGGAGACTGGATTTGTGCTCGGTTGACGGCAATAGGCTCGCCCCCTATTACATGGGACTTAAACATAACTGGCGAAATGTGAATAGCACTATAGGACTATAGGTACACCTCTGCCTAACCATTCGGGGAAACAAGGCGTGATGTTAAGTTTTTTAAAATAAGTTTTTAAGTTAAGTTACTTTTAAGTCATTTATTCGCTTGTGATAAAAAATATATTTACAGCGTCTTCATCGAGAATATCAAACATAACAAAATTAGTGAGAAAATTAATCAACAAGATATTTACAATAACCGCAGGACACGGCGATCTTATTCCTTGTCATCATATGTACTATAATCATCATCGTCATCACCATTATCATCAGCGTAGGCGTATTCCTTGCCATGGGCACTGCCACCCTTCTTGCCGAAATCAGCTTCATCATGGTAATGGCTCTCATGGCCCTGCTCAGCAGAATGACCGGCGTCGGCATCATCAACATGACCCTTAGCGTGGAAGCCAGCCTTTCCAAAACCACCCTTGTCGAAAGCTGAGTCGTGATGACCTCCCTCTTTGTGTTCACCTTTTTCGGAGCCGTGATGTCCCTTCTGGTATCCGTGCTTGTTGAAGTGGCCGCTGTTGTCAGCTACGTCGTAGAAATCATGGTCCTTCTTGAACTCGTCCTTGTTGAACACTTTGTGGTAGCCGGTGACTTCCTCTCCCTTGCTGTGGTGCTTCTTGAGTCCGTGGTCGCCTCCTTTGTAGCTCTCGCCAGCTTCGTGGTGCTTGCCGTGGACTGCCGCCTCGTTGTGGTGTCCTTTCTCGCCGCCCTCAGCTTCCTTGTGGTAACCTTGGTCGTGCTCCTTGCCATAGTGACCAGCTTCGCCCTTGGCGTGGTGACCCTTCGAGTGGAAACCCTTGCTGCCCTTCTCACCATGAGCGGAGTGATGCTTCTCGCTGTAGTCGCTGCCTTCACCCTTGTCGAACTCGTGTCCGAGGTCATGTCCTACCACATCTCCTCCATCGATGTATTCGTCCGATTCTTCGCTGGCATCCTCGTCATCTTCCTCGGCGTCCTCAACAATTATGGGTTTAGCAGCCACATAAGGTAGAGGAAGGGGTGCAAGATCGTAGGCCTCTAGGGCTCCGAGTTTGGGCTGTGTGAGCGGTAAGGGTGCACTGAATGCGTTGTGTTGTCCATGGTAGGGCGCGGGAGCCCCCAGCTGGATATAGCTGGCTGGCCCGTTGTTGTCGCTCCTGTAGATGTAGCTGGTGGCTGCTGGAGGCACGTAGCCCACCTGCACCGCTGCCACAGCGGTCGCAGCCAGCAGAACGTATAAAGCTGTGTTTGCCATGTTGAGATGTGTATCGTACTACAACTGGTACTGTTATAATTTAATAAGCCCGTTGCTCAATATTTATATCTAGTCTAGAGACAAAGGTCCGTGAGTGTGTTTGCTACCTTTCTTGTAGCCATGTAACAAATTGCTTATCAGACGAGGTTATAGGTGACAAAGAAGCTGTTAATGAAAAAAATGGCTATTGTGCAATTTGTGGGCAAGCCGACCGCACTGGTAATAGGCGTGAAATGCTTTTTTTTATAGAAGAATCTGCGCGTACCGCTTCACTCAGTAAAAGGTAACATTGACCTACAATATTACGTCACTCACAATCACAAATGTAATTTAGTTTTGACAATGAATGAAGCTTCTAGTACAGATTTTTTTGTCATCAATTTTGGTTGCACTTTACTATGAAGTCGGTTACTATTAGGTAGGTAGCTATTCCTGCTACTAAGTAAGTCACCACGTGTTGCAGTCGTGGTTATTAAGATGTTGGTTTGGGAATATGTGCAAAGTCTGAACTGAACACATAGGTAATTTGCCATCCCGTTTTGCAGTCTTCAAATAAATTTTCTAAAGGGAGGAAATTCGATCTTGGCAATTGATGAGAAGTAAAGAAATTCGAACTCATAACATCACACTAGCCAAGTAGCCACTGGCCAGCCCGCAGCTCAATCGTTGCACCTCCTTACCAATGTTTTAACTTGATAAAAAGCTGTTTTCCAAACATTCTTCTTTTGTTTGAAGCGTGAATAGGTAGATAATTACATAGATACTTACGTACAGACGCCAGCAGGTCAAGCTACCCGAAACCGTCAGATTTTCCCAATCAAACTTGAACCTTATTACTTTAGCAATAAAGTTGAAAATCTATTAATGAAATTTGACAGATTTTAGTAGCTTGATGTGCTGGCGTCTGTACTTCACAGTCATTTTAAAGTCAAAACTATGGGGAGTTTCTCTAAGAGCCGGTGCTCTTTCTCTACGTGCCTTCCCTTGGCAGGTGATATGGACACATCATATAATTTAATTACGAAAAAAACATTCAGCGAAATTGTAACGTTATTTCTCATACATAGTACCTACCTAAAATACAGGACCCCTTTATTCATAAACGTTGCTTCAAGTTAAGTAATTGAAGACGATGAATAGTGGACTGTATGTATTAGTGGTTGGTGGGATGGAATAAAACTAAAGCTCAGTATAATAAAAGGATTTTAGTGGGAAAATGAGGAAAAATATAACATAAATTGAAAATACAAACTAAACCTTTTCACAGCTCAAGCAAAAAGCCAAAGAAAACAAAAGAATCTAATTCAAATAAAAAATATAAAAATCACCTAAAAAGTTTACAACCAAGCAGTATGCAACAGTAATGATTAGCGACTTTTTAACCATACACTTTTGTAGTTTAAAAGTCTCTTAACTTTAATCATTGTTTATGAATAAATCCCTATCGTACGGTCTGTTAATACAATTTATTAAGAGTGCCTAATGTAAAAATGAAGACACAATTCTCAACGACGCAGGTACCTGGTTTTACTGTAATAGCAATATAGGCTTTCTGTAGGTTTTCTCATGGGATCATAATCCGGAGGAGTCTGATGCATCATGGACGCCGGGAGCGGGGTGCAAGAGGGTGCACTTGCACCTCCCTAGACTTAAAATAAAATATATAGGTGTAAAAACATTCAGAACTAAAGAAATAGGTATCCCCAAACTATTCTCAATTCTAAAGCTTTGTTGCAATACTCGACAAAGTACCGCACTCATATTTCCGAAAATCGAATCGGCCCCAGGCGGGGTGCTAACATTATCATGCTTGCTTCTTAATTCTTTGTATAAATCGATCAGTCCTCTTTCTCTCTGAATAGAATTTGTCGTAATTCTGTAGGTCGGTGTGTCGAGCATGCAACCAAGCTTTAGAATTGAGATATTGCAGAAAATTTGTCTCTCGCCTAAAATTTAAAAATTTAAAATTATGGTAATGATATGAAGAATCGATTACTGCCTGTCGCAATCGTAAGAGCAACCAGAGGTAATCGAAAGATTATAAAAATTAAAAAAACCTCTTCATCCACTTCGTAGCATTCTTGTCAGAGCGCTCATGATCCTCATAAAGTTTCTTGTCTGACTGATGTGATTTCTCGCCATCTACTCCGATTTTTGGTATTTTCAGTGCAGTCATACAAGAGATTACCAGAGTCATAATTTGATCAGTCCATCTCATGGGTCCGCCTGGTCTAGTGCCCTCCACTCTACCCTGCAAGACAAGGCACTCTAAAGAGTTACCTCACGCCTCGAGACATGTCCGAAGTATTTGAGGATGCGCGTCTGGAGTCTGGACGCAACCTAATAGCGTAACACGATCAATCACAATCTGTTTCATTTTGACAGTTCAACAACATTTATTACGTAATTTACATTGTTGAGCAGACAGTTTTTTTATCATATGAAATAGTGGTCCATCGGCATCGGGAACGGGGTCCAGGCTGCCGATGGTCAGGGCTCTAGAGAGAGGAACCTCGTCACTATGCGTGCCGTGTCCAGGACTACCAACTGCTTTCTGAATCAAGCCCTTGACCCAGCCGCGCAATGAGAGCCTCCTGAGGTGTTGGTCGAGGCTCTTCGCTATTAGGCCATATTAACCGTTACGATTATCGGTACAATGATTGAAGAGTCCACGTCCCACATGTCGACAATCTCGTATGCTAAGTCAAGATACGAATAATTAATATGTTTAAGAGACTAATTATGTTGTGACCAATGTGGAATGTAGGTAGTGTTTGTTTTTTTCTTCCTCGCTTTACGATGATAGTTTAATTTTTGTGTTACATTTATTGTTAAAATCACTTCGTGTAATGTAATGTACCTATTGTATTTGTGAAAACCAATGTTCGACACTTTAAATTTGTTGAATAAATAAATAAATACTTTTTAAACCTGAAGACTTGGAAGACAACAAAAAGAACTTTCAACAAACATAAAATACTTAACCTCTGTATGTAAAACTTAATAAAAATAAGAACATTTTATGATTTAAATTATAAAATGTTCTTATTTTATTTAGTTTTACTTACAGCTGCTTTTTTACCAGTGGTAGACACTGCTCTTTTCCTTAGCGCGTCTTTTAAATAATGCTACACTCCAAGTCGCGTGCATTTTTATACAGTTTTCGTTTTATTTGTGATCGACACAAAGTAAACAATGGTGGCTTGTAGACAGTGAACAGTGCTGCCACCTATGACGAGCTTTCAGTTTTTAACCCCATTCTTGAGGAATGTTATAAGCTAATACTATTAATAATAAAGCTGATGAGTTGTTTTTTTCTTTGTTTGATCGAGGTAATCTCTGGAAATACGCGAACTTGAAAAACAAACTGAATTTGTTAGCCCAATTCTTGAGAAAGGATAATTATAGGCTATTTAACATCACTCTACGACCCTTAGGAGCCGAGCATAAACCAAGTAATAGCATGCGGGCGATAGGACGCGACGCGGTGACAGACTGACAGACAGACATACAGACGGACAACGAGGTGATCCGGGATCCGTTTTTCCTTTTGAGCTACAGAACCCCAAAAAAGAATTTGAACTATGCTTTTATATAGGTACATAAGGGTAATATAAAAACCATTATTGATATTTTTCAAGAATAATTATATTTATTTTTCCTAAATAACTAGATGCGTATTAACAAAAACTTTGGTTTCCTCCGTCCATACTCTAATTTCATTAATATTAATTATTAGATTCTATAAAATATGATTTATTTTCAAACTTGTGATAAATTATTATCTTTAAGGAATCTTCCAATACAGTTAGTTCACCAGTTAAATAGGGCAATTCGAACAAAACAAAAAAAAAATATATGGCTTATCTTTATGTCTACAAATACACATAATTACAAAAAAATCAACAAAAATATAACAAGGATCGCCAACGTAAGATCAGTGCTTGACTTGGTATCCGAAGCTCTTGCCCGCATATTGTTCGCCTTTAGTGCCGAATTTTCCATCATGATGGTGGTAGGATCCTCCATCTTCCTCTGAGGAATGTGCTGCGTCATGCTTGTCTCCAGACTCTTTGGCAAAAAATCTTCCTTTTCCGAAACCTTTCTCGTTATTCCCTGAATCGTGAGAACCTCCTTTCTCGTGTCCTCCGGCTTCTGATCCGTGACTTGCCTGTCCGTCTGCGAACTTGTGGTGGTCTCCTTTGACACCTTCTGCATCATAAAAGTCATGGTCTTTCTTGAATTCATTCTTGTCGAAGACTTTGTGAAATCCATCGATCGCTTTTCCTTCGTGGTGGTCAGCTTTATGTCCATGATCATTGCCTTTGTATTCGTGTCCGTGAGCGAAATGCTTTCCGTGAGCGTCGGCTTCGTCATAGTGGCTCTTGTCACCTCCTTCTTTAGAAACTGCATAACCTTCGTGTTTCTCTGAGTGGTAATTCCCTGCATCTCCTTTCTCGTAATCGTGATTTTTCCCGTAACCTTCGTTCCCTTTGTCCCCATAACCATGATATCCTTTCGATCCGTGATCCTTCCCACCCCCGTATTCGTGGTATATCCCGTGATCGAAATGTCCTATTCCATGCAAGTAATCTGAAAAGTCATCTTTGTAACCTGACCCGTATTTTTTCGCGTAATGTTCGAAAATCTTGTCGTAGTCTTCGGTCGCTATCCCGTCAATAGGGTCGTCGTGTTCATTCACCTTTTCTTCAACAGGTTTCACATGTTCCTCCGAGGCATGTGAAGCAGCTTTGTCCTCATTTCCATCTGTGTCATGGAATGGTCCTGCCGCGGTGGGATAAGGCGCCTTATACGCCTCAGGCTTGCCATACATTTTAGAAAAATGTTCAATCACTTCACTCTCTCCCATTTTGACGACGCTGGCCGGTCCATCGCTTTCTTTTTTATATATGTAGCCGGTAGCCGCGGGCTGAAGGTCGGAGCCGGTGGTCCGGACCATGACCGTCCGTTCGACAGTCTCCCGCATCTCCATGCAGGAACAGTAAGTAAAAAATAACAAGAGTGTGGCGATCTTTCGCGCCATACTTTCGGCTATCAAGTCCACTATAATAATGACGACAAAGGTCAAGACTAGCATTTATATAGTGAACATAATATAACTGTATCGATCATTGGCATTCATAAATGGGCCGAGTCGAGAGCGCTCTCTAGATTGGGCAATGGTCTTCTGTGTCAATGATAATGAAAAACCCTGTATTAATTTATACGGTGCATTGCTGCGCGTTCGATCAGACGCAAATATAAAAACGATATTGTATCGGCGACTGCACACTGGTGAAGTGGTGACCGACCAACGACACGTGACTATTGTGATAGCCTCACTAAAATAATAACACAGCGGCACGATTTCTACTTATTGTTTCATTGAAATTACAAAACTAAATGTAGTACGTCTATTACCGAACTTAATATGCTACCTCAAATTGGCAGGAGAGTACGCGGTCACCATCCCTCGTGCCGTCTATGCCCTAAACTAACGTGGTTCTGTCCTCGTATATAAATCAAAACAAACATCGAATAAGAGTTTATGAAAACGATAATCATATTTATTTAAACACCTTCTACATTGAATTGAATAGCAGGCCTAAAATAAAACAAAACATAGTACTTATAAAACAAACTGCGGTTTGCCTGTGAAATGGTGCTTAATTTCACACTGCATTGTATTAATTAGCATGACAAGTTACATACATCAGTAGTATTCATAGAGATATGAATATACGGAATCAATGGTTCCTGTAATTAGAGAAAGTCTTCAGCTTCTTACGCTGCTTATTGGCATTCTTTAGAGATTTTTGTTTTTTCGTCATATTTTCAGTCTTTTCCATAAAAGCAGTATGAGGGCGATTCTCCTTACTGCCGACATCACTACTTCCATTGTCTTCCATGGACCCCATTATCATAAACCCTTCTTGCCGGTCCAAAGTCTCAGGATTCATTCTATAGAACACCGCATAAGGCGTGTCATCCAATTCTAAACTTTCTTCATGACTACCAATCCTAGCCGGATTTTGTTTGTTCTGTTTAAGTAAATTTTTTCCTATTTTGTCTTTTCCTATATACTTTCTCATGGTATCGGCTTCAACACTTCGTTTGCTTTTCTCGTATATTACATCTAACTGTTTTTCTGTTTCTCTATTAATGTATTCGCCTTTTTTAAGTCTTCTGTCTGCAATTTTTTTCGTCATATCGTCTAGAACTCGTGACATTACCTGCATGTTATGATCGTGTGAGATCCCATTTGCCTTGTGCAGTGTTTTGTCCATTATCATGGATATTGGCAACCTCTGTCGTTTGTCCTGCGCTGCAATTACTGATAAGGACGACATCTGACGTTTGTTGTTTAACAGTACTTTTTTTTGAGATTCGGCCGATATCTGGCCTTTCCTCATATTCATTTGTATGTTTACGTAGGTAGGTTTACTATCCTGATTTTGGCTGCTTCCTCCATCTTTCTGTCTTTGGCTGCGTCCAATATCCTGAGTTGTTTGGGTGCGTCCTGCTCCTTGAATTTTTTGGCTACTTCCAGCATCCTGAATTCGTTGATTCATTGAGTTGCTGTAGTCCGCGTTGACTGCTTTAGGTCTTATAGGTAGAATCTGTTGAATGTTTAAAGGCGGAGTGGAATCTGATTCTTTTGGTTTAGCACCGTAATCACCTCTAACAGGTGTCTTGTTGGGATTCTTCGTGATTTGCTTATCTTGTTGGCCAGTGCGTACCATCTGTTGGTGTTGGGGTTTTTGCTGCCATTGTTTTGGCGCTTCAGTGTTCTGATATTCTTCAACTATTCTCTGCGCTTTATTTTTCCCGGTTTCGTGGGTTCTGATCCTCCCGGTTTCAATCGCAGAGGGTATGGTGTACTTCGACGGAGTTTTCCTAACTTTGAAATGAGAGTCAACTACATTTTCACTGTTTATCTTCGGAAATTTTGGGTTACTGTATGCTCCTGTGAACTGTTTCTTGGCTGCCTTGCCTGCACTGAACCCACTTTTCACGTAAGTTCCAACACTGTTTTCGACAGCCACGAAGCCTATGTTCGGATTATCGTCGTATATATAGTACATTAGAACAGGGGACACAGAGTTGAAGTAAAGAAATACGCTAATTATCTTGAAGAGTATCTTCATCTTGATCGTCCACAAAGTAACTGCGGACAAACAATTAATGTAGTGTTCTTATAATTTCTTTGTGCTCATATTACTGTTGTTTATTTAGGTGTACGAGTCGAAAACAAATAAACTTACTTGTTGATCCACAAGACATTCGATGACGACATAATTGTAGGGTTATCAGCCTGTTTTGTTGACGGCTATAAAAAAGATAAAATAATTACTAAAGCGACGCGATCTAAAAAGCTATTATTTAAAACGATGAACTATCGAGATGTTTCCAAAAGGTTTCCCTTACTCATTTAGGGTCGGTGCAGCCACTCATTATTATAACAGTGTACCAGATTTGCCTTCCAAATATTCTATTAAGATAAGAAACTTAACTTACAAATACTGCTACTGACGACTTCCTTGCTTAGTTTATATTTATTTATGTCCGTTGTGATTGTTGTTGGTTACCAAAACGACCACATTACAAGATGTGTGACAGTGGGTTTTATTGGAAAAAGTTATGAGGAGAGGTCATGATTTCGATCCCCTCCCAAAGCACTATATAGACGTGAACTCACTTCTTGATTTTATATGTAGATTTTAGAAAGCGACCAATCCAGTACGACCTAGAAGGTTTTCACCACCCAAACTTTAGGTACCTTTGAAAAGATATAGTAACACGTAATATGATAAAAAATCATCAGCATAGCTTTTCCACTACCGTTCGATAAGCTTCCGTGCCGAATCGAACATCAATGAATGTTATCAACCAAGGAGCCCTTTAATATTAGGCTGCCGTTTTTATTTTCTGTCGGGGGCAAGGCAAATCAGTAATTGAAAATGTGTTATTTTCGATACGACAGCCTGAATAGCTATGCTGGCTACCTACTAACTACCTACAGTCAAAACTTATAAATCATAATCCGTTTCATTTTGACAGTGCAACAATATTTTGCGTTAACGTTGTTGAGCAGACACATTTTTCGAAAATATGAAGCAATGGATTAGCAATATCCTTCAAAATGATTCAGATTATGAAGATTTCATATTTTTCGCAAGGAGAAGAAAATATTTTGAAGAAGAGGTTCTTAAAAAATTCCTCTTTAAACCTACTGAAAATAAAACATCACTATCAATCAAATCAATCCTTTACCTTTACTTTTTCCTAATGTCATGATTTTACAAAACAAAATGTTGCATCTTTCTATTATCCTAGACCTTAATATGTTCTTGTTACCCCGTCATAAAACTTAGTCCTTTTTGGTCGAATCCACCCTAACTTGCATAAAAGTCGCTGCGCAGCCATTTGCATTTCTCACACAAACCACTCACTGGTGTACATGTGTGTCACTAAGGTGTGTGACGTAACAAAATGGCGGTCTTAACAATGTTGCCATCACTGCAAAAACTGCACTGAATCCGGCGTTATGGACGACTTTTTATGTTACCACGTTTTTCGTCTTGCCCCCACTCACCTTAAAACCTTTTTTTTTTTCTAAACATTATAGTGCCCATTCGCAATATTTATTTTATTTCAATTATAAATTTTATCGCAGGTTCTGTCTTCCTCATCCTTTTACTCCTCCTCGTACCCTCACTCATCCACTTCCTCAAAATGTTTTTGTAATATTCCTCATCCGCATCATAACCACTTCCTTAACAAATCTAGTCTGCACCTATATTAAGTTCTACTTGAATTTTAGCTAGTATGAAAACCAGGATAAAATTTGAGACTTGGCAGAAGCTTAATTTTGGAATGTTAAAAAAAATAAAAATAACAAAGCTCATTTGTACAAACCCAAGGTACAACGGCGGTTTAGGATGGACAAAAAAGACATAACACACAAACACTGAGACAGACAGAGATGTGATTTATAGGCTATGGACTGTGATTTGCTAAGAGAATGAAACGAGAGACCGTTCGAATGATCAACAGAAGCGTAACTTTTCAGTCACTAGAACTTACACACAATGGGTAACCACGACATGCACACTTCACTGTTTCACTCTTACAATGGCTAAATTGTATGATGTGTACAAAAAAAGTCATTAGCCTGTTGTGCAAATGTTATGAGAACAGCTATTGAATCGATTCTCACTGATGGTTTGGCGTTCAGATGAAACGAGTAAATATTGACACACGAAAAGATTGGACTGAGAAGCTAAAAAATAATTTGAAATGTGTTGCGATGGCGGAATCAATCGCATGATGCTAAACACAGCGACCGATGCTTTGGTAGAGTTCCCCTAACATTGGAACGACAAAGTTAATTAAAGAGCTGTTTGGATATTTCGCAGTAAACCGTAAGCTAACAAAAGTCAATGAACATCATGTTGAATTGACACAAAATATTAAATTATTCACAAGCGTTGGAACCCTACCATTTAATCAAACAATAATACAATGATTCGATTGTTATCAAAATAAAATCTCCCTATTAGTCAGCTATTTTTCACATCGCACATTGTTCATCTATGTCAACATCATTTAAAAACATCTCGTAGTTTACATTATGCGTTGATTCACCATCATGTCGCTAGTCGCCACTCCGACAGCCCACCGTTAAGCACATTACAATGAAATTGATATTGCTCGTCCTG
This sequence comes from Eupsilia transversa, assembly GCA_914767815.1. NCBI lineage: Eukaryota > Metazoa > Arthropoda > Insecta > Lepidoptera > Noctuidae > Eupsilia > Eupsilia transversa. The sequence goes on along the minus strand of OU611893.1, from coordinate 2,987,814 downwards.
ATAGCTTTCAGCTGTAGAAGCATTAACGCTCGGCTGATAGAAAAAATAACCGATCGAACATTGACTACCGAAACGAAAGCGACAGGTTCATCTCCACCGGTACGCCTCACGAGAGACGCGTTCGAAGAAGACTCGGCCACTGGATCCTCTAAGGAATACCACGTGGAGAGCGAAGAGCAAGTGCGACCCTACAATAAGAAAGTGAGACTCTTCACCAGATCCAAAGCGAGGAAAGAAGACTCTTCACCTCTCATCCGTGTGCCAAGAGAATCCAACGAAAAGGTAGATAAACCCAAGAAGAACACTAACGCATCTAACCATGCAGCAACAAAGCAAAAAACCACTCTCGTGAACAAACCAATTCCAAAATACAACGAAATGGATTACGATGACGACTTCCAAATGAAGATAAGCCGATCGCCGGTACGAGTCGAAGACTCCGGCGAACACGAAGACGAAGATTTTAACCTCAACGACTACGAATTTGATGTTAACCATGATGAATTCGTCGGTAGAGGTAAGCCGTTAGAACCGAGAACGAAAAATAAAATCAATCAAGAACGCTCCAATCACCCATCCCCAAAACAAGAAACAAAGTTTGTACCGCATGCAGAAGGGAAAAATCAAAGAAAACCACATATGCCGTCCGCGCCACATCGGCCAGTCTCGAGTAAAAAAGAACGAGCAATACCAGATCCACCCAAGAAAGCAGGAGAGAAAGAAGACTACTATGATGATACCACTACTACTTTAAAAGCTCCTGAAAAAGAAAAGGCGCGTGATTTGGATGACGAATTTAATGATGAGAATGAAGAAAGTAAAGAGTTCGAAAGCAAAGATTCATCTGTGAGAACGATTAGATCACCTTGGAAAGTAAATTATAGTAATATGGATAAATTGGGAGAGAAAGGTTCTTACGTTATGTCTAATGTACTAAGTATTTTACCTATGTTCCCTCAAGTGCCCAACAAAAACCCAAATCTAGAAATTGTTGATCCATCGATGGACCCTTGGCAAGCCAACTCTTAGATGGAACAAGATTACATTTGATTTCCAATGTTTAGACTATATCGAGTGGTTTGTGCTTTTAATATTTTACTAATTTATATAATTTTTTTTAAATGAATACTTAGTACATTAGTAGTGTGGATCGAATTGACTAGTTATACTTATGTTTTAAAATTCAATGGTGGGATCGGGGAAATTTTTATGTACTTAGTTTACGAATAATGTTTGATTGTGTGTATTTCTGTAATAAAACATAAAGGCCAGATAATGTCTTTTTTATCATAATGATCTGCCTCGTTTCGGTAAACTTCCAGTCTAACCGGATGCAGCTGAAATAACTGTATTTCCCATGGATCGTTTACCTATCTGACCTCCACAACCTAGTTACTGGGTAACACGATACTCCTCCCTTGGTAAGACTGATTGTATTTTCTCATTAACAAACAAAAACGCTTTTGTAAATTTTATTAAACCCAAAAAAATACAAAACATACAGGTACCATTTTGTCTGTCTTCTAGCTTAACTTATAGTAGCCAAGTTTGCATTGTAAATTAATTTTAAAAAAGACAATTTTCTTCCCTGAAATTAAAATCTAAATATAAGTATGTCACCATGATAAGAGCGCTTGCGCACCCCATAGGATCCGAATCCGAGTAAGTACTGCATCCGAGTTCCATCCGAATTGGAAATATTTAAATTTCTTACATTTTTGACATTACCTGTATATTATTGTCGCTTAGATGACATTGCGACAAGATATTAAACATTTTTAAATACAATAGGAATTGGTATTTTTTTCTTGAATTCGGATTGGACGCAGTGCGCAAACGCGTCTTACGTTCAGGGTCAACTGATGGCCTGATGGGCTATCCGCGTATGACCGGTGCCAATCGACAACAAAAGAGGATAGCCCAACTTGGACAATCTGCATTCCCAGCTTTTATGAGGTAGGATTACAAGAATACACGGTGTAACAGTGTCGCGCAAACTGTTATCATGAATTCAGTCAATGATTTTAGACGCCCCAGCATATTATTTTTTATGTTAGAAAAAATATCTGTTATTTCATACAAAAGTGCAATACCTACATGATCAAAATGTTGAAGTCTTGAACATTGGCCGGATAAGACAACACACAAGGCACAGTGGAACTTTGGGGGAGATCTTTGGCCAGTTGTGGGACAATACAGGTAGATAAAAAAAATCCACACTGCAATCATGTAGGTACTGAATTCATGTTAACCGTTTGCGCGTCGATGTTCTTTACACCTGTATGTATTTTTGTCTTTTCATGTCAATATGCCTAATTGCCTAGCCTTTTCCCAACTATGTTGGGGTCGGCGGTCAGTCTAACCGAATGCAGTACCAGAATTTTACATGGACGACTGCCTATCAGTCTGATCTCCATAAACCCAGTTACTGGGTAATACGATACCCTTTGGTAAGTCTGGTATATTTGTTAAAGCTAGAATCTATGAAAAAAATAAACAGATTGGTACACCATCCCCTACGAATAGACTAATCCCCTATTGTCCTCACTTTTTATCCAAGTATGTGAAATTATCATGCAATGGAAGGACAGAAACAAAAATATTCTGATAAACCGTACCACACAACAGTATGCACTATTTCACTGTACCTAAACAATTTACTTAGTCTCGTAACAACACTTATTAGTCATTTTTCTCTTTCAGTCAATAACTTAGATGTTTCTGTTCCATTTATTTGTCGTAATTGTCCCTGTAATTGTCTCCGTAGTCAGCATTATTGCTCTGAGCTGCCTCCTTCGCCACATCTCTGTATTTGTGTAACGTGTTTTGTATCCTATTGAATTTGTCATGTCCTTTGTGAATATTTTCTAATTTTGTATCGCTTGTGTTATCAGCATTGCTAATAGCATTTATTTGATTACCCTGTGCTGCTGCTGCCTGAGAGCGTAAATATGCTTCAGATCCACCAACATGTGCGTTAAAGCCGCCTTTTTCTAATACTTTTGCACTGCTATTATTATTATCGAAGAATTCCTTATCTTCCTGATACTCGTCTTTATGATAAACTCTGTGAAAACCTTTCTTATTTTCGCCTTTATTCTGAGTCGTGTCACTAATGTAATTTATATTTTTGCTGATGTTCTCGGATCCGAATTTATTTGCAAAATTATCTAAAAAATCTCTAAATCCATTGTATTGGTTTGCTTGGTTTTTAAGTCCAGTTTTATGCTCAGAATTCTTCTTTGCAATATTTTCACTTTTGTCAAATTCATGTTGTAGCTTTCTATTTTTATCTGTGAATGATTCTGTATCCTCGACTTTGGCGTAGGCATCATAATTTACTGTTACTGGACTTATTGCTGAGTAATAACTGTTCCCTATTCGATGACTGATTCTGTTTTCATCTAATTCGGGTCCGGAGGTGTCAAAGTCGCTGTCAAAATCCAAACCTTTGAATAGTACTGGGTCCTCTCCGTCACTTCTTTCAAAATAATCGTTTAGTACAAATGAAAAGAATGGCCCATCTCCTCTTATAGGGTTATCGGTAGCGTCACGAACATATTTTCGTTTCCTATCGTATTCTTGTGGATAATCGTTCTCTATAATTTCATGAACTGGAATTATACTTTGAAGTTCGTCTGCCACGTAACGTTTATCTTTCGCTTTCTGTGTATCAAATATATCCTTATTATGTTCATATTCATATGGGCTATGATAAAAATACGGCCAATTATCATACAAACTTCTAGAACTGCTCCTTATGTCGTCATCGTCCATATGATAGTCGTTGGTACTGACGTATCCCGCCATATTATTATTTTCGTTGCTTATGTCTGGAGGTGGGTGGTAGTGCATCAATGACTTGAGTTTTCCGAGCATAGTATCTGATGTGCTCTTTGAGGACTCGTATCTAGCGTCAGCTGCTGATTTTGCTATTTCATAGTCTACTTCACTTCTCAATGCTGAAGGTGTCGTATATGGGCTAATTAGGTCTTGGTGTTCTACTGGCGTTTCACTTATATCATTTCCAAAATATTTTGATGCGAAATTATTGTTCTCTGCATATGGATCTACAGGCTGTCCAGTCCCAGATCGCACTCCAGGTTTATCAAACTGTCTATAAACATAGCCGTTTTGCTGCGTGGGTAAATTGGATTTTGATTGTCTTGAAATGTGTTCCGAATACGTTTCGTGCCGAACTGTCGTATATTGTCCGGAGATCACACGCGGTATAAAACATAATATTATTGCAATGCGACACATAGTAGCTACATCTACGTGTTTTCAGATGCTCTCCGCAAAATTAACTGGAAATGCTTGTACCCTGACTATAAGAGTTGTTTGTTTTCTACGCAGTCAACAACATTGTTCTTGTGACAATAGAAGGTGTCAGGTCATACGGCCATTGACAAATAGTTCCGGCGTCTACAATGATAAATAGTTGACGAATTACGCTTAATAGTTTTAACATTCACCTACTTTGGTATTTTTACAATCTTTAAAAATGCATTGTTTTAATGGCAATTTATAGTTTGTTTATTTATTTAAGTTTTATGCACAATGGTGGCACATGTCTAAATTAATAACTAAGCATTATTTGCTGGAGGACTTGCATTTTTGAAATTTATATTAGGCTGCAAAGGGCCTGAGATAAACAAAAGCATAATAACATAAACATCTTCTAACTACACTATAAGCTAACGGCCATGCTTTCCTTTTATGCCTTAGACCAGAATAATATTACAGTGACTCAATGCATCACGGAATTATGGGAAGGTAAATACAAATTAAATACCTACTTACATGCATTTTTCCTGCGCTACAGCTACAATTTCTTCCGAACTTTGGTTCTTTCCAGTTCTTGATGTTCTACCGGAGGTGCTTCTGTCGTCTGAAGATCTTGCCAATGATGTACTGGGGTATAGTAGGCGCTGCAACTTGGATCCCCGCTTGCAGGAGTATGGTATGGGTTGCTTTTGTTTTTTAACCGACTTCGCAAAAAGGAGGAGGTTATCAGTTCGGTTGTATTTTTTTTTTAATGTTTGTTACCTCAGAACTCCGTCATTTATGAAAAAAGTATTTTTCACCATTATTGTATTATATTATCGAACTGTTGGCAGCCAAAATAACTGCGAAAACAAAATGACTTCACACAACTTTTATTAAAAACGTTTGAGATTGATTATGCAATATTGTCGGTAAATAAATTTAATTACAATTTTTAATGAATCGCCTTATTGGTCTCGTGGTAATTTGCTTGCGGACCTCGAAATTTGATACTCTGTACGGGCAAAAGTTTAATACGTACATTGCGAAATCAACTGATAGCTAAAAGAATAAGGTCCACCTCAACGTCAACTCAACCCCAACTGACTTCTTTTAAGGTGGATGCTCAAAGGTAGCCTGCGAAATTAGAATTTTCTTACGTTTTTTGCAATTTGCAGGTCAGTATCAAGTTGTATGTTGATCTACCTGATTGAATTCAAACACTGTTTCTGGGGGGGGAGCCTGGTTATCTGTGTGACAGGTTTTCCTAGTGCAGATACCAGTCTCCCACAAAGGATCTTTATATTTTTAAGGCGCCTTTGTGGAAGAGAAATAAAATGTTTATTTATTATTATTTAGGTATCTGAATATGATTTGCACATCTAAAGCTTTAAAATTTTCCAGATAAACTATATAAAAAGCAAGTCATCATTGAGTCATACTCATTTCTACTAGTTTATCCACAGAGTTGATAAAACTATTCAAATGATCTCGTACATCACCTGTTTCCGACATTTTGTTTAACCTCAATCGCAGTGTAGTCTTCATAGCAAGTTCTTTCAAAGCATATGTAATAGACTTCAATTTCAGCCAAACCGCTTTCGAAGTCTTACAGCCCCTAATATGCCGATGTTCACTACTACACATCGACCAAAATTAGATCCGCTTTGGCTTTTTCATCCTCCGCTTCCCAATTTATATCTTCTTCTATTTCAGATGATTTTGGTATCTTTCCAATTGTATACTTCCATCCATAATTTTATTTGTATCGCCTGTACCTATATTTGCGTGCTATAATAATTCTCTTTGTTCAGGGGCTCGATTCAAAATATATTGCTCATCGCCGCGTCTTTGCAGAAATTATTATTTCACTGCTTGAAAAATAAATATTACTCCTAACTTAACTCTCCAGACTTCTTAATGGATCCACACACTACTCCACCCCGATTCGGTATCGCGTACCGATGCGGTAGGTATTTATTTTTGGTGCGTGGTAACTCCCCGCAATCTTTGACAATACCTAAAGCCCTAGAGACGGCCTACAGGCTAATGAAAAAAAGAAAAAAAAAGATACAAAAAATTAAATAGACTATATAATTCGTCACAAGTATTCTATTCAATTAACAGATAGAAAAAAAATGCAGTTAAATGAGCTATCGCAATTGGTCTCACTCCGTTTACTACAAACAACGGAGGTGTGGCCTTCGATTAGTCTTGGTCGCACCGGCATGCGATTAGTCGCAGACGCATGGAGCGCGTAGCCTGCGTCTGTCGCAATTCCATTGTTTGTTCCGAGAGGTAGGGAAGGAAATAGGCGCCTAGTTAGAGGTGTTATACTGGTCTAGATTTCTGTGTTAACCACGGTTGGTATACCGGTTATTGGCTTCTGTGCTATGGGTCAATGGTTCCATTCTCTTTTTAACCCCCGACGGAAAAAGAGGAGTGTTAGTTTAACGTGTATATCTGTGTATCGTGTGTCTGTGTATCTGTCTGTTCCCTCGTAGCTCCGAAACGGCTGAACCGATTTTGATTATTATTTTTTTGTTTGAAAGGTGTCTTGATCGAGAGTGTTCTTAGCTACAATTCAAGAAAATCGGTTCAGCCGTTTGAAGAATATCAGCTCTTTTCTAGTTGATGATTGGATGTGTGCATCTTCCACAGGTCTGATCGATTCGAAATTTAGTATTCTGTTACTTCAATGATATTAGAAGAACATAGTAACCTTGAACCGATGCTGCTTTTTAATGTTAACTTGTTATCTTGGAATATACTGACATGGGAGAAGGAAAACATCGTGGGGCAACCTGAAAATTGTAGTTAATAAAAGTCTGAAATCGCCAACCCGTCTTGAGCAAGCGTGATGACCAATGCTCGTGCCTTCTCTGTATGAGAAGAGTGGCCTTTGCCCTGCAGTGGAATAACAGGCTGGTATTATTACTATTAAGGCCAGCACCCTAATTGCGTAATACACGATCAATTACAATCGTTTTGAAACAGATTGCTAATCCATTGCTTCTTAAGTTCGAAAAAAAATTTTGCTCAACAACGTAAATAACGCAATGAATGTTGTTGAACTGTTCAAATGAAACAGATTAGTCTTTCTCGTTTACGAAAATTTGTTACGCAATTAGATACCCGATTTTTAGTTGCCCAGCGACTCCAAAAGAACTCGTTATTTTTTCTCAAAAATTCTTGGAAATTCGAGCATTACTTTGACAACCTCTTCGAGATAAATCGAAAATGCTGTAGGTACTGGTCAAATACATGCGAGCAGCGGCTAGCAATGTTAGTATGTAAATTAATATCAGTCGTGTTTAGCAGCCGAATAAATTACTATGAACTCATATCCCTTTAGAACTCGATAGTTGACATCAATGCAAACAGAAAACATAATAAGATATTAATTTATGTTTCCGAGATATTAACGTTCAAAGTGGATCACGTGACGTCCATATTTTTTAATTTGCTTAAATCTGGCCCCAGATCCTAGGTATCTCGTATACCTAGACGTGAGTAATATTTTTCAAAATGATATAGAATAGGCGTCAAGAGAAAAGGGCAAGAGGTATCGTTTTACTCAGTTACTGGGTCGTGGAGGTTAGATAGGCAGTCGTTCCATGTAAGACACTGGTATTCAGCTGCATCCGGTTAGACTGGAAGCCGACCCTAACATAGTTGGGAATAGGCTAGGCATATTGATTGATATAGAATAGGCATAACAAATAAAACGACAAACTAGTCAATCAATTTTATTTATTTGTATATCAATTTTAGAATAACCTTCATTATTACAAAAATAATATTCTCTACTTTTATTTTGTACAGATCAAGCCTCATTGACCGTTTTCGTTCGTTAAGGATATAGTCGGGAATACAATGTTGGAAGTAAATTCTAACAATGCGGACACTGTCCAAAAAGTAAAAAAAAACCGTATCTAGGTATATAGTTCGTGGCGTAAAACTTATTTGAATTTTAAATTCCATCTTGCATAAGTGTTGACGTATAAAATTAACTGGCCGTCCGCTGCGTTAAGCGGGTACACGGAGCGGCCGCCCGCGTGCGTGCTTCTTTCTATGGGCATTCTATGCGACGGGAGACCCGCCTCACGCAGCGCTGCTCTAAGGGGCGTGGCACACGGAAAAGACGTAAGACGAGGACGCGCCGCAGATGCGCCCCCCAAAATAAATTTTCATACAAAATGTATAGAAACGTCGGGACACAAAATTAACAGAAAAGACTGGGCGAGGACGAGCTGCGGTCAGTTTACGGCTTTTCTGTGTCCCGCCCCTAAGGATGATAATAGAAAACAAGCCGCGCGGCGCGGGCGCCCGCTCCGTGCACTAATAAGTTATAACATTATGTAAAAAAAGCAGATAACATTTGCCAACCAATTACCAGGCTACTTATTTGTTGTGAAGACTATGTAAGTTCTCGAACAAAAATTAACAGAAAATAATTGTGATAAATTGTCAAGAGCGCGTAAACGAGCGTATTGGCTGTTGATAAATCATTCAACCAATCACAACAGTTTACGCTCGCTTGACAATTTATTACATTATTTTTCGAGATAACTGACTTTCAGAAACCAGATGCGTATTATGATGTTTTAATGCCATCGTGATGCCAGTGCGAGAGAGAGCAGCTAGACATGACTATAACACCATCTTTTTTTCGGTCTGAGGCCTAAGTCTACTAATAAAACGTTACAATGGTCTTTTTGACAGATTTGCCATACAAAAACTGTCAAAAACTCACCATTGAGAGACCATTGTAACGTTTTTAAATTAGTAGCCTTAGGCCCCTGGAATCATGATGGTATCAATATTTCATAATACGGTCCCAGGTGTTCATTTTTACTTAGCTTGTTAATATTAAGCCTGGTTGTCTATTAAATTGTAGTAATTACTATGTAAAAATCGATATTGAAAAATTATATCATGCATTATTTATAATTAATTATCTATGATGCATTATGTTCATTTATAATAAATGCATTGTACTCCACGATAAAATGAAGATTTTCTGAGTTATTATAAAAACAAAGACTAGCCAAAAATCTTTAGATTTAAAACAGTAATGCAATTTCTTTTAAAAACCGTTTATATGCATTTAGTGAACTATTATACAATGTCAAATTAAATAAGCTAGCGAAATTCCGCAGGTATGTTTTTTATCGATAATAAATCATGATCAAAAGAAAAAAAGGTCATTGACTCCAAAAAAAATTCTTCTCAATATTTTATTTTTTGCATTATCATGTTTAGATAATGATACCCATCACGCCTGTGGAGTTTCTCTAACAATTTAATTTGATCCTGTAGATAAAAACTAGGTTTTTCAATCTGTGTTACAATGGTAAAATAATTATTTGGACTTTGAAGTTTTCAAATCATTTTTCTTGTGTCTTACCAATGTAACCAATGCCTTATTATATGTAGCGAACTTTATGGCTTAGGCATATTACACTCCAGCACCTTACTAACACTTAACGTAACACACTTTCAATCACAATCTCGTTTTGAAGGAAATTCCTAATCCATTGCCTCATTGCATTGGTTTGAAGCTCGTCTGCTCAACAACGTAAATAACGTAATGAACGAGGCTAACTATCAAACTGAAAGGCCTTGCGATCGATTGCCATTTCGTGTGTTACTCAATAACCCCGCCGGACTCCCTAGACCGAGCCCTGCACTTTTTGTAAGACTATAACTTTTTAAACGGTCTCGTTTTTTTTTTTTTTTTTTTATTATGGCCAGTATGTCGACTTCAAAACTGCACAAAAACCTTTTCTTCTTCTTTCGTGTGGTTAGTGAAATAGTGACTAACCACTCAATGGTGAGTTTTTGACAGTTTTTGTATGGCAAATCTGTCAAAAACCCACCATTGAGACACCATTGTAAGGTTTATAAATTAGTAGACTAAGGCCTCTGGTGTAAAAAAAAATTGACCCGTCGTTATTTTCATGATGTAGGTCTTCTATAGGTATCTAAGATGAAAATACCCGGTGGCTCGCTTTAGGGTCTAGGAGTGTATTATTAAGTATTTAATGCTTTAAATTATTTTTTATTCCATTGTGTTGTTAGCTTGCAGACTTATTTCTTTTCCCATATTAACAGAGGTACATTGAAAAAAAAAACTTAACAAAATGACATATGCGTATTTATTTACTGTAATGATACATTATTGTGTATATGGACGGTTCGATGTGAAACTGACTTCGCAGATATGTACATGTTATTGCACAGTTATTACTATTAAAACAACATTATATTACTGAACTCTTTCACATGATTTTATATAAAATCAAAAATACATACATTTACGTATAGTAGGTACCTGTTGGTTTAATCAGGTAAGAACGACATTGTTAAGTCATATTTCACAGAATATTAACGGTAGCCAGGGTACCACTATTTAGTGCCAGCCACCACCCCGGTGGCAAGCTCGAAGGGGGCAGATGGGAATAAACTGTAAATACAGGGTGGCCTGGCGATTTATAGACCTATTTTATTTTATAGATATTTACGGCTGGATACCGTAATTTCGTGAGATATGTCTTGTCGTGTCTAATATCTCTGCTAGTACGTATAAAATCTCATTCTATTTGTAAGTAGTACAAAGTCTGTAGGCAGAGAATAAAACATGCGAAGATCTGGTGAAGGCAGTGATACTCAAAAATTATTGGGCTGGATATCCGATATTTGCTCATTAGTAACTTCAAGATTTGATCACTCCATACAACCGAAAGAACGTTGACAAAACTCATTAATGAATAAAACATGCATTATTTACTTGCTTTCTGATAACACAAGCTTTGGAGGCCGCACCAAATACCACCAGGCCGTACCAAATACCAATGGGCCATATGAAATATCAACAGGCCATACGAAATATCAACAGGCCATACGAAATACCACCAGGCCGTATCAAATTCCACCAGGCCGTACCAAATACCACCAGGTCCTACCAAATACCAACAGGGCTCACCAAAAAACGCCATATGCAATCGATAGACCAAAAATTTGAGTATCGCTGTCGTACAGGTATACAACTTCATAATAATTCAAATTAAAATGTTCGCAATGTTATAAAACATTTATATACAATATTGTAGCATCATTCTTTGAGTTTACAATAATAAATGCTACAAGGAAGGCAGTTTTCTTGTCATGGTGCCTGTATGAAATGCAAGACATGCTAGAATCTTAGCAACAAAATGTTTCTGAAAAAATCACATGCTATCTCTGATTTTGTTTTGTCTCTAGAATTGCCATGCGCCTAAGCAGATGGCCTGCATGTTGGCCAGGAAATAGTATAAAACTTTCTTGCATGCAATCTGGCTTGTTCTAGGTTCCACCAAATATATTATTTCTTACTTAAGGTGGATCCGCAAGGGTAACCCGCGAAATTAAATTTTCTTATGTTTTTCGCAATTTGCAGGTCAGTGTTAGGTTGTATCTTGACCAAAATATGATTCGCGACCATAAAACATATTTATTTGCAGAATTATAATCATTAGAACAATTAAGTACTCTTTAATATTCTTTTATCCTACAAATAATACCATTTTTTTTATTATGAATTATTAATAATAATTCATAATATTAAAAAAAAGTTAGATCAATAAAAAAAATTAAAAAAGTTAGATCATTCAACTTGGATTTCGCGTGATACCTTTGCGGATCCTCCTTAGTTTAGGAGCAGCAAAGCACTAGGAGGTATTGATATTGTGATAAGAAATAAAAGTCTTGCATGTTTTTGCATCTCATTTTCTGGATAACTACCTCATAAAAGTTGTCAATTAAAATAAAAAAAATTAATTGAGCCAGTCCTTTGATTCCAAATTGATTATTTTTTAAGTCCCGAATTTAAAAAATCTGATCTTTGGCTTTATGATACTGGTAACAAAATATATTATTTTCAAAGTCAATTTCTTTAAAGTTTAAACAACCGTTTTCTTAGAGATCAATAATAATTTATTGATTTATTGTTTTTTAAATAGTCAATATATTAACATTTCTTGTTCCAGTAATTGAGTCTATGTTGGTAAGTTGAAAAAGAGAGAAAAGGACATAAAATTATACAGTATGCCAAATTCGGTAATTTCCATAAAAAATATTATTAATTAAAAAAAAAAAAAAATGCCTTTCAAATTTTTGAAGTTTCAAGGAACAACTTTTTTTTAAATCCTTTACTCACTTTTATCACTACTACCGTTAAAACGCTAAACACTAGCTGCCGACTTACTCCGAGGCACTGTTACAATATAATAAAAACACATTGATTTACAATTCAGGGTTAAACATACCACAAAACAATTATTTCAGTATTCGTCTACACGCGATGAAGGGCAATACGCGGCCATGGACACGCTTTCATCGCGTAACCTGATAGTAGTATTTTCCCACCTTTATTTAACAACGACGACAGGTTTCTCCCGTCGCCATATAATTAACTTCCATTTTTAAAAACATTTTCTATATTCAAATATTCGCGTTCCATTCCATTTTCACTATCCGTATCTATCCTCGTACTAAAATTAAGGAGTTCATGCTAGACTACCTTCCTTCGATCCGAACAGAACGCTAAAACCATTTATTACTATATCATAAGACGCAATATTAAAAACTATTATTTTGCTAATATTTAAACCTAATTTTCGTCTAATAAAGGTTCAACGCAAAGAGGTTTTGAAGTCCACGTGTTTACATACAACCAGACTAGACAACAAAAGGCACTAACTCGCAACGAATTAAAAATATATTACTGCAATCTTAAGAATACCAAACATCACATCACTGCAAAGTTACAGTCCCAAGCAGTGCTGCCAACCAAACCAAATTAAAAAAACAGCAAATCAATTGAAAAAAAGCATATCTACTGTCAAAACAGTATTGTTGGCAACACTGATCCCGAGTGTAAATAAGTCAGTTTGAAAGAAACTGTCTTACAGGTATGACTGACAGACACCGCTCTGCAAAGTTAACTTTTTTAAGAATTCGATCGGACAGGTATGGTAAGTAATTTTCAAATGTCAACATCATATCAATCTATATAAATAAAAATGAACTACTGTTCGCTTGTAAGAGCATCACTTAATAACGGCTACACCAATTTGGCTTTTTTTTTTGTTTTACAATATTCCTTGTAGTCCGAAACAGGTTCTAACGGAAAGAAAAAATATAAAACTTTCCCGAAAAATCTTCAAAATTCACAAAAACTGAGCATCCTTTCTATATGAATAAGTTACGTGGAAATAATAATCTTGACACTTGAATATAAATTACACTCAAATTCAAAATCAATATTTGGCATTCACAAGATCATCTGTTTCCATTCTTAAAATATAAACAGAATTTTATTTAAGCAACATGCATTTATCATGCTTTGACACACTTTGGTCGCAAGCAGAAACAACGAAGATCGTTTAACAGACTTTTATATTATTATATAAAATAAAACTATATTAAAAATATAGGAGGCAGCTAAATAAATACTAATATTTGGTTTCTATGAATACTACAGATGTTAAAATACATATCACTTAGCGAAAATAATATTATGCAGTACATGTCAAGAATTAGTAGAAGTATTATTTATTTATTTGCTAACATGTAAAATATATTATAATTACTGAGTACTTAACGATTTTAGTAGTCGACTATGTAAATATCAATATTCTGATAATAAACATGATTAGACCAGTAGAACATCAATTTACCACACATTTCTGACATACAGACAAATGGTCACAGATTAAAAAAAACTTCACATTTAAAACTAGAATATTTGTGACGTGAGATTATAGTTAAAATTATTTTTAATTTTATTTAAGTATAGAGTTACTATATCTCTCAAATCGTATACAGAAAGACAATAATAAGTACACGATTCAGATGCATTTTTACTAATAAAATTGCGCGTGCGGCGTAGTACACGTTCTTAAAAAAATAATGATTAAGAGAGATTTATTGTGAGAGACAGAGAGAGTTATACCTTTCTTCTCTCTCATGTAACGAAATGTGCCTAAACGTGACGCGTCCTTGAAATTTCACTCTCAATTTCTCGTCCAGTCATCAAATCGCCGCCTAAGAAGTGTTACTTCAAAAAAATATCCTAAATAGGAAACACAAGCCACTCAAGTCAAACACAAAATTTAAATAAGCGATCATAAAAATAAATTTAAAGCTCTAAGCATTAACCATACTTACTTAAAGGACCAAAACCTCTTAGGCGTCGCATAATCTAATATTTCGCATAGAAAAATATCTATAGTTACTATAACTACATTAACTTTAGTAAAACGAACATTTTCTGTGAGAGCTCGATCGTGAAGTACTCTTGTCGAATGGAATCCGGCCCGCGTGGGTAATCTGAAAGTAAAAATATGGATATGGGTAATAACGTATCCTGTTGCAGAACTTTCACGTATCCACATTACAAATAACTCTGTAATATGAAAACATTGGAAAATCCAATAATTTAAAAAAAGACTAAAGTGGACGTTCTCCATAGGCAACAACCAATTTGGAAACGTGCACCCAACTTCTGACGTTTCATAAGTGCCCATGTAGGATTATGTGAAATAAAATAATTGGAATTCCAGTTCCAGATAAATCCCGGTTAAACTATCTGTACTAAAATTCTGTTCCAATTTTGAGTTTATTTGGTAAATAGTTCCTAACTTGAAATTGTAAAAAAGGCCCTTATACAGTATTTATCGTGAAGTGTATCTGATGAGAGAATGCTGGTAGGTACTGACTCTCATTAAACAACGATGATAAGAGGGGGCTGGCTATTCTTAGCCAGAAACCACACGAAACATCCTAAAATATTATTAAAAAATATATATTTATGTGTTTTTGCTGCTATTGAAATGATAAGTTGTTATAGAAACAGTTCAACAAATCTATAAAAAATATTTTGAAATGCAAAAAGATTCTCTCCGGCGGGGAATCGAACCCCGGTCTCCCGCGTGACAGGCGGGGATACTTACCACTATACTACCGAAGACTTGCCTAAGTTGGCGAAATTAACGATCTGTTTATTATTAGAGTTGCAGAATTCTTGCACTTTTGTTGAATTTTACCAAAAATGATTTCAATGAAATGATCAGAAATTAATCTACTAAGCTTATGAATTTATGTTTTTTCATGTTTCGCAATATTAAAATATAAAATACCTACCTTTGTTTAAATTTTTTGTCCCAAATTCATACGATGTTCTTTATTTTTAGCGTTACATAAGAAAAACGACATAATTCGAAATTCACTGCGCATTTGATTAAAAAAACAAATAAGTAAATTGAAAGATTTTACGACTGGTCCAATCAGTGTTTTTTACACACGTATTCGCATATTGATAAAAAAATTATCATAATCAAACAAGGTCAGCGAATAAATATTAATAAACAAAACTAAAAACACAAAAAGATTCTCTCCGGCGGGGAATCGAACCCCGGTCTCCCGCGTGACAGGCGGGGATACTTACCACTATACTACCGAAGACTTATGAGGCGTGGCGAAATTAGCGTTCCATTACTAATGGTTTGGCGACGATGAAATGCTTACATTGTTTCATACCAGCTGTATGACTACTTAATGCGTTGAGATCGAAAATCTACATAATATAAAGCTTTAGGCACGTCGCTTATCTGTTAGTGGAAGTGGTTAAAACCGGTAGATTGCATACAACACATAATATAACGCCTGTAACCCCCGAAGGGTTAGGCAGAGATGTACCTACACTACACACATATTTCGCCAGTTATGTTTCAGTCTCATGTAATATGGGACGAGCCTATTGCCATCAACCGGGCACAAATCCAGACTACTAATGAGAAATTGCTGATTAAAAACGGGTTTTGTCGACGGAAGAATAGACAACATGACAGAAAAACAATCACAATCTGTCATTTTGTCTATTCTCCCGTCGTTTCTATGGTTGTCATGCTACGTGTGCAGGAATCGAACCCAGGACCTCATGCTCAGCAGTAGCGCTGGCGACCACTAGACCAAAGATGACCGTCTTCTTTACTTTAATTTAGTTTTAAATCAATATTCTTGCGTTAACATTATTTTATGTATGAAATAATATTATGTTCGTGCACTGTTACCTCACGTGTCGACAGACTGGTTAGCGAGGGAGCCATCCCACGCCGCCTCCTTGTGTAAAGCCGCCTGACGTTTCTTTTCTGGAATTACAGAAATAATAATGTATTAGTGAATGTTATAGTCGGTTTTAGTGCAAGTTTAATATAACATACTATACTAATAATCAAGCTGAAAAGTTGTGTTTGTTTGTTTGTTTGAACGCGCTAATCTCTGGAACTACCAGTCGGATTTGAAAAAATCTTTTTGCATTTGATAGCCCAATTCTTGAGAAAGGCTATAGGCTATTTAACATCCCGCTAGGGCCCTAAGGAGCCGCGCAAAGGAAAAAAAGTCAGAACGAACGCAAAGCGAAAACAAAGTCATAAGCGCGGGCTGGCAATGCGATGCGACGGGGTGGGTCGGGGGAACAAGAAATTTCACGCGGACGAAGTCTTGGCAGAAGCTAGTAAGTAATAAGGTTAATTATGGATTTTTCAAATAGGTTAGGTGAAACTGGCACATTTTAGCTAGTGTGAAGAGGGTCGCAGTTTGTTCAAGGACTACACTTTTTTAAATCATATTTACATAAAAAAATTAAAAATGAGTTCACCTCGCGCAAGGGTGATGAGTCTCCTCTCCTCAGCTCGTTCCTGTCTTGCTGTACTAAGTTTGACGCCGAGCGCGCCCGATACCAGCCGTCTTGCAAGCGCCGTGCATGTTTCTGGTCGTTGTCTGGAATATTATATAAATAATATTTTAAATTGATTGTGACCACAATACGATGTGAAGGTTAAAAGCAGTCAATGTTAGCCAAACCACAGATAAACGTGATAACTGAGACGCGTTCTGAATGAAGCAAAATTGTGTTTAAAAGTATAAACAATAAGTACAGCTTATTACTTAGTCTGTCCATTTTTTTTTTTGCACGTGAACATGTTACTATAATTAATAGAACCGACTAATTTTAATTAATTATAAGTTTTTCCTTTATAAATGGCCTAATACTGTAACAAGGTTAAGAATAAGGTTAATACAATACAAAACTAGGCATCTCTAGTCTATATAGTAAAAGTTGTAGCATCCGCAAATTTCCTACAAGGTTCTGGACAAAATATTTTAGCACTAAAACAACAGGCTGTTAAAGTTGGGAAATACGCAGCATTCTCCAACCAATGAAAGTACAAAACTAATACAATCGCTTCTAAGTTTCTCATGTTTAAATGCTGACATGCTGTGTGCCCAATGAGATTTCTCATCGGTAAAAATGATTAACTTCCATACAAATATCATCCCCTATTTAACCTCTTCAGGGGATGTTTTTTTTTTATCCTTCCTAAGAGTTCATCATCGTTAAAGCAGGAACTCTTGTGAAAAATTTCATGCTTCTAGATCCACCTGTTTAGGGTGTACTTTGGCTGTCAGTGAATGACTGAATTTAAGATTTTTATTAAGTAGATCATTTAGGCGCCATAACCACGAGCGAGAGAATCGAAGGGATAGTCTCGTCGTGCCATCAAATTAAGTCGAAACTCTAGGAATCCATCTTCACACGGCGATATCATCGCGAAGATAATTTGATAGCATCGAAACTATAGCCGCGATTTTCTCGCCCGTAGCGATGGCGCATAAGGACTATTATCGATATACTCACCGATAAGGCTGCAGGAACTCTGCACATTTTTTCGCTTTGTTCCTGGACTCTAGAGTGGCGGCGTGGAGCGGTCTACATCGCACCAGGGGACGCTGCGTCGATAGTACTTCCCCAGCTGGAATTATAAAGAGCAGTTTATGAGATTTTATAGGTACAGTTAGAAGAAAAATTACATGTGATTTGGTGTCGTTTTTATGAATTTGAAAACTTTATCGAATTAACTCCAATTCATAAGAACTTGACATTGATAATGCCTTTGGTACTTTTTATTTTCGATATAGGAATTTTAATAGCACCAACTTTTTATAAGACGTTTTTAAAGGTTGGTCTGATTATCCAGGTCAGGTTAATTCTCTCTTTGTTCCCGAAAACCCCAATTCAGCTCCGAGACGACAGTGTGAATTCAGCGTTACTTCAAATAAACTTGATTTGAGGATAATTCTCATATTTTTCCTGTGTTTCCGACGCAGGAAAAATACAACTTACACTGTCTTTTTAGACCTTAATTAATTTAGCCAACTAAAGAATTGTATTGTATTGTACCAGAATGCCCGCGAAATTTAACGTTTACATAAATATGTTTATTCTTTATGGCAGGCTCTTTAGGTAATGAGGTACTTATCCGAATATCAAAAAATATCTGGCCTAGGTCTTATGGGGGAGGCGAGGCGAGGAAATTGATTCGCTGTTACAATGTATATTAGGTATCCACCACGCTTTGTACAAAGGCGTCTTTGTTGTACGGACAAACGTAGGTATTATACAACCGTAATAAACAAAAGAATTTGACCTCGTAAACGTTATAATTATAAAATAAATATTATTCAATTCCGGGTATAAAACCTACATTTAATGTTAAGTATTAAATAATAATAATCGTCTTAAGACTTCATGAGCGAATGCGGTTAGTAATTAATTCGATACGGCCAACTACTTGATGAGTTTATAAGTTCTGTCGGTTATAATGGTCGAATTGCTGGTTGTAATACGATTATTCTTAATAATGTTATAATCAGACTAGTTGGTTTTTAGAGATAATTTATTCATAGATATTCACTTTTTCTTTTGGTGATTACTCGCAATCGGCGTGAGTGTCACCCGATCAATGACAATCTGTTTCATTTTGACAGTTCAACAACATTCATTGCGTTATTTAAGTTGTTGAGCAGACAAATTTTTCGAACATATGACGCAATGGATTAGCAATATCCTTCAAAATGAGTCCGATTATGATTGATCGTGTGTTTTGCAATTAGGGTGCTGATGTATGAATTAACGCAAAAGAAGTAGGTATTTAAGGATCGTAGAATTTGGCGGTATGTAGTTTCTGCCTACCCCCATGGGTAGAAGGTATAACTTTCTGTATGTATTGAAACTTTAAAATATTAAGAGTATTCTTGAAATATTACCACAATTTTTCATATTTCCCAATGCACTAATAATTCAGTAAAATGGTCTACATTTTTAAAACAGCTCAGTATCTGTTGGCCGCATTCCAAGCATAACCACGCAAATGTAATAAATGTTTATGCGAACTAAAAATGTATTATTGTGAGTAATACTCGTTAATGTTTGGATTACATTACGTGTAAAGGTAATCGGAAAATTCTAAAGGTGGCTTCAGTTGCGAGACTGCTTCATGGCTCCATTTCCAGTAGGTAATGTTTTGGGGGCGCGATTAGGCTTATTGAAAAAATATCCAAACATCGATATTTTTTATTCTATTCGATATATCGATATTTGTTTCGAATTATATCGATGCGATATAAATACATTTTAAAATCATCAATATAAAATGTATCGATACTTTTTGGCACTTCCGACATCCCTAGGCGCGATTGCAGCCACAATGTTGTGCGATTGTCACCGCAGACGGGTTGCAGGAAGTTCTTGCAATTTTTCGTAGCCCAAGCTAAAGCCTTTCTAATAAACTTGATCTTGCAATTTAGAACTCTTCATCGAATCGAATGAACAAACTTGCGACTTTCGCAGGGTGTACCTTCCTATGGAAAATTCTACGAAAATTAGGTATCTGAGGTCTGAAATACTCTCTGGCTAACTCCCTAGGAAATCAGTGATTTCGTTCTTCAGGGTTTAGCTCAAGGCAGTCTGTGTGAAATTAGTTTACTGCTAGCATCTTGTCTAGTGTGCTGTTCAATTCCGTAAGTAGCATAATTCTGTGTAATTTTTGGTATCACCGGCGTTTTATAAGTTTCAAGGAAATTTATATCGGGGTTTATTGTTTAATGTTTACATTAAATTTTATCGGAGCATGAGGCATATTCATATTATATTAAAATTTAAAAGTATAGCAATACATAATAGATGACAATGGAACAGTAAGTTATTCTATTAGTAGACACATAATAATACATTATGTAATAAAAATAATATCGACAAGATAGAAGCATCTTTAAAAAAAAATCAAGGTCATTGTCAAGAAGTTTTTACAAAAAAAAACAACACCGATAATTTTATAATTAGAACGCATCAATTAAATAATTGTACTTCATAAAAATAATTGCGCGCCATAATCGTTTGACGGCTCTGACGTACAACCTACATTTTGGCGCGCAACCTCGCAAGGAGGTTCGATGACCCGCGTGACGCAACGGTTTGCCGAGCAAGTAGAACGACGCCCGCGCCACATAGCGCTGTAATAAGCAGCTCTTTGTGGTTGAGAAAGAAAATGGATTTGGAATCTCCTGAGTGCCATTTAGGACAAGCTCCTAAAGACTATAAATAACAGCAGTGTTTCAAGATATGCTAATTAGCAGAATTAGGTTAGTAGGCGAGGGGGTCGGGGGAACTATCATTGCAGTAAGGATGGCCGATGACCTGGTGAGGGTCACGGAAATACGCTGAATGCAGGAGCACAGGGCCGGTCTTTGTGCAAATCCTTGAAGGAAGCAGTTGACACCTTTATGATGTTAATGATAAATTAGCGCTAAGCACTCTAAGCAGTCATAACTGTATAATAATATGTATGAAGGGTCATTTTTAGCTAAATTCAGAAATTGTTGTGCATGACTATTTCTATGGTAATTTTTACTGCCCTGTTGGTCTCGCTGTCACAAGCGCGAATGCTGAGCGTGGGGTCCTGGGTTCGATTCCCAGGTCGGGAAAAGAGTTATTGGGTTTTTCCATTAGGAATTACCACCGTAGAATCATTTTGTCTATTCTCCTGTCGACAAAACCTGTTTCTACGGTGGTCATGACTCATGCTACGCTCGCTGGAGGACTATCTATGGTAAGCTTTGAACAGGTTTCAGTAGATTGTCATAATATGGCTCTTATCGAGTTCCAGGGTACTTTTGAAACCTTCCTATGGCTTTCTTATCCCTTAAGATTTTTTTTATGCGACTGCCACCAATAACTAGGGAAATAAATAAGTAATCCATGCCAAGCTAAATGTACAATTTCCGGTTTGCCCTGCTAAAGGTAAAATCGAGTGCATTACATTATGAATAATATGAAAGTTCTCGTTACCAATACATACCAAAGTACATGCAAACAGTTACATACAGACGTAAAACCACTGCATATATGCAATATCATTACTGCGTGTACTAGAAACTCGACTAATTAGGTGAGTATTTAATTACCACGGAAAACTAACTTCGAATGAGTCATTAATCATAGAATCTGGAAGTTAAAAGAATAAATAGTGCAGTAACAGCTGCCTGCGAGGTTGACGGCTTTTGTTTACAACCAGACATATAGGAAGTAGGTTCGATCAAGAAGGTCGGCTGCAATGCAATGAAATAGTCCTTATTTTTCTGTTCGGATTCCATTTTCGAAGGATATAGTCAATTAGTCATACATGTCAACGAGCCACGGAATGTTAAGTGTCGCTGATGTCATATGTCACTTTGAAAGGGAATCGTTTTTCATAGGCATCTGATGAAGAGGGACAAAGGCTGATAGACGAAGACTATTGATGGACCATAATATCATTGATATACCCGGCGACGTCCGATGCAAACTTTGGCACGATACTCTTCCGTCACCCACTCACTAACCGAAAATCTTCCCGCAGGGTCGAACCTTCCGTGGTCCACTTGGAAGTCTCCAAACCGTCTCCGAACCCAGTGGGAAGATGTAACTCCAACCTCGAAAACTTGGGCAACTTCGACGGGTCGGCAACAGGGTGAGGATTGGAAGCTGTGTCGCAAATTATGTTCCATCCCCTCTGTGCGCCAAAAGGTGCAGTCAAGGCAACCTCTGCGCTGCCTGCCACCAACGACGCCGTGGAGGTGGAAAATATTTGAGACACTATCGTTCCATCGACACAAAGAAGATTAGTAAGATTAGTCATATAAGACCATTTTTAAGTGGCTGTTTCTGTGAATCCAGAATTGCTGAAAATCGGGAAAAATCTTTCCGTGAAAGACTGAATAAAGTAAAAAAAAACGGATAAGAAGCAACCCTATAAATAAAACAGTCTAACAGCGTCATTAAAGAATTCAACGAGGCGCATAATATACATGCAAGAATTTAATTTTATAAATTAAAGACGTACAACCCAGTTCGCGCCAAAAAAGTACGTAGGAAGTTCGTTCAACCACGAAGTCTGTATTGCGTAAGTGAACATCTATGGTCACTCGCCAAAGGCAACTTCAAAGAGGTTTTAATAAAGAAAAATATGACATAAGTGTGCTACAGACAGACTGGAAACTAGAGTAGATCTGTTCTGGAGATAATTTAGACAATTGGACAATGATGTTACCTAAAAACGTTTAATTGTGAGACTTTGAGCAGCTTTGGCTTGGAAGGTTGGATTTTTCCCATATAAAATCAAAGTAGTTTGTTTTGATCCAGCCTCATAAAACTCTATAACGTATTATTCTGAACTGAGATTAGAACGGTTAAAGAAATAGTCATAATCAAATCTTCATAAACAAAGGAACAGACAAAAAAGAAGCGAACTTTGTTACGCGATCACCTAAAGCTAGACTAAAATATATTTACGGCATAATCTATTCACCTTGTGGTCACAGATGGCCTGAAATGTCAATTTGGACGTTGCTTCAATCCACTACTCGTGGTCACAAATGCTTAAAATAACGCTGATACTCAGGAAATGTAAAATGCAAAGCATTCAAAACACGCTAAGGTATCCGTAAAAATAGCTTCGTATACATTATTTACTAATTTACATAATATAGGTAACAAATAGTTACATAGCTGGTAGAAAAAAGCTGGGATAAAACTGACGACAATTATCAGATAAACCTGCATCTTTTCCATCAAGTAATAATCTATAATTGCTACATTGACATTTCTGTTTATCAGTCACGTACTGACAAACAGAAATATTAACTCAGCATTTTCAATCAATGGGTATATACTCCAGGTGGACAACGGCAACGCTACCTCTCTTCATGACAACTGCGAAAAAAAGTGAAAGGAGCCAAAGGAGGACAGACAGGGAGAGTCTCTTCAAGTCCTCGATGCAGAATATGTGGTGATGACTATATTAAAACTTTATATCTTGGGTGATACGAAAATTAAAAGCAAGTAGCTCGAAGCTACTCAGAGTAACGGTAATGTATTGTATTGATTGAACTGCCAAACGGTAAACGGGTACCACAGGACAACGCCCGAAGCCATACCGTGGTCCATGATTCAGAGGTTTATTGATATAATACATAGCTATGTTCCTAAAAGGTAAATAAAGGTCAAAGGTCATGTTAAACGTATATATGTAGGTATATGGTTTACCGATTATAACTGCTAACAAAAGATTTGAGAGCTTTACCCCGATAACTGAAAGCATGAGGAAGCAGATCAGCAAATCAGCAGTCAAGTCATGTCACATGCATATGTGCTCAAGCGGCACTAATACTGTAACAATACCTATAGGTGGTGAGTCGTTTGAGGTCAAAACGCTCTTTTTAAGGAAATTTCTGGCCGACTGTTCCACACTTCACGTGACCAAAAGGCTGCCTCGTTCTTTGGCCAAAGAATTGGCATTGCCATTCAACGTGGCAATGCTGCCAGTCTTCTGGGCACGTATATGGAGGACAGCGATGCGGACGACTACTTCGACGCCTAAGGCAAAAACTGTCAGAGTAAATCTTATTCCGCGGATAAAATTTATTCGTGTTTGGTCGAATCCGCCCTATGTGTCCTTTTGTTTCTGTATTTATGTATAGTTTGTTAGTAATTTATTCTCGTTCTCCAATTATAACACCAAATATCATATTTACAGAAAATTAAGGGACCGTCAACATAACAAAAACAATAACGCATCACGCACGGGCTTACAGCACCCATAATGAAACAATACGGTAGATTTTTTAAACATACCAACATTTACCGATACACACTAACATTCAATTATTAAACTCGTGCACACAACAAAAAGCATCTCACGTACAATTGTTAAAACAATTATGAAGAAGGAAATACAATGTTTTGTATCGTATCATCAGTATCAACTCAAGTAAGGCTGAACGCAGACGGCCGTTCGACAACGTAGACGTCCGAGTTTAGTGCAGGTTACTCGGCGAGAATCGGTTTCGGTCACCGATAAAAATACCCAGAGTCTGGTTTAGCATGACACACGTGTTCACTCGTTTAGAGGTATAAGGAACAGGGTGTAACGTTCACTTGTCCTCTATAGAAAAGGGAGGATCCTCCGACCAGACGGGTGTTGTGTCTGGCGGGCAACAGCCCAACGAATGATGTCGGGTATTCTTATACATATTATGGTTATCGCGCGGTAAACTCTAACTGCGCGATGCAGGATTTGTGTGACGTCAGTCGTTGATGCGTAGTTCGTATGTGGCGTTGTAGATGCCGCCACACTCGCATGAAACAGTCTATGACAAACCAACGTCAAAAAATCAAAGCTGAATCTGCTTAGTTTATAAGGACTAATATTTTTTAGACCATCATCATGATAATCTTCAGCCCGACTTCACAAACAGCACGCGTAGCATGACCAACGTAGAAACGGGTTTTGTCGACGGAAGAATAGACAAAGTGACAGAATGTGATTGTTTATCTGTCATTTTATCTATCCTTCCGTCGACAAAACCCGTTTCTACGTTGGTCATTCTACGCGTGCAGCTGGATATACTTTTCTATGCTGGTGTTTAACCTACCACCCAAGTTCAACCTACGTTTTGGTACAATCAATGAAATTCGGTTTTATTTTCACCAACTTCTATCGGAATGATTATTGTCGGTCGTCTGCAATACGTCTAACTGATGAAGCAAGAAACGTAACATAATTGTCTAACAACCAGCAGTTACCTTTTTAGACTTACACGTAAGTATAGACTTTCACGGTACTGTAATCATTGTGCAGTTACAATTAGTGCACTTCTGGAAACTACTGGGAAGAGAATAGATGTGTATTAAGGAAGTGTTTAATCGTTAGAAGTTTATTTTAATTATTTAAAATAAAAAAATCTCCTTGACTTGTTAAAGAGGAATACACGCTTGATAAATTACCGGAAGCTTTTATTTGCAAAAAAAAAGTGAATATAAATTGCAAATAGGAAGTAAGTTCAACTTAAATGGTGAACAATCACTAAGAAAGTCTACATACATAACCTCACGCCTTCTTCCCATGGGGGCAAGCAGGGACTAAAGAACGCCACCAAATACGTTCCTTACATACTCCTTTTGCTTCGTTTAAGTTCATACATCTGCTATCTAATTGCGTAAAACGTTTTCGTAAACGATTCCGACTAATCCGTTTCATTTTGACGGTTCAACAACATTCTTTGCTTTATTTACGTTGTTGAGCAGATTTTTTTTTGGAACTTATGAAGCAATGGATTAGCAATCTGTTTCAAACCGATACAGATTGTGATAGATCGTGTATTACGCAATTAGGGTGCTGGATATACACGCACGCTGGTTGCGAGTCTAAGAAAAAGAAGAAAGAAAATATATAAGAAGAAATTATACAATTATGTATAAGATTTAAATAATGTGACGTGCAGAATTACAAAAGCGTACAATCTGTCTTAAGCTGAAACCTTCCCAGATTAGCGTAGAATTCGATTTTGATTAACTCGTTGATTAAAGGCCGATTGCTCATTAATTTGTACGATGTATTCGTAAAAGTACATTGAGTAATTCTAATAAAGCAGAAGTATACGTGTAACTTCTCACGATTGATCGTAGGTATTCATTTCTACTAAGTAATTACTTTCATCAACTGGTTCGCAATTGATATTGCTTCATTGATGATTAAAAATATTCATTGCTTCATTTGATAATAACTTATGAATCAAATCTAATTTGAAATTAATTGCTGATTTTTAAATAAAAACCTTAGACGATCCCCCACACACTGAAATGTTTGCAGCAATTAGTTTAATATATTTCTCGGCGTGAGAGATTTTAAACACTATTTATATAATAAAAAGGTCAAGGCGGGAAGGTCTAAGGGAAGCTTCGATTTAGTATCATCAGTCTGTCAGATTTATGTGACAAAATTATAAAATCCTTCAGTGCTTTTTGTGAGACAGAACACCCAAAACACATATAAGTTAAAAGTATGAATATAGAACGACCATAACTTGGACTTAGCAAAAATAAGAATGAAAACCATTTAATAATTGAATTAAATGACATATGGAATAGAAGGATAGCATGTAACAGCAACAGTGATATTGTGGAGCCTAAATGAATTTACTACAAAGAGTTTACAGAATTCATCAGCCTCATAAACCCAAGTAATAAGGAAGAGGAAGCCTTCAAATGTGAGAAATCTTCAGATGCAAATTCAATATCATTAAAACATACCACGATCGACCTAGAATTGCTGCGTGGTCAGCCCATTAAACACATTTACTTGTACTACGAATGATACGTAATATGTTTTCTTCGCATTTCACAATACATGTGCCGTTTTGAAAGCATATGTTTGTGTAAACTCAAGTTCAAGGCGGCAATGGAACGCGTTATGAATAAAAAATCAATGTATTATAAAGTGGGACATGCTAATGAAACTGAAAGTGGTGTGTGGTGCAAAGAGCTAAACAAATGGTTGGTTACCGAAGATGATGCTGAACATAATGCTGTAATAGAGATTAAGAGCAAATCTGTTTTACTATACATGAACTCACGCCTTCTTCCCATAGAGTAGGGCATAGGCAGAAACTACAGAACGCCGCCTGCTACGATCCTTAAATACTCCTTTCGCTTAGTTTACGTTCATACACAGTTACAGTTCTTGGAAAAACACTTTTAAATAGTTCTGCAATTGGACCATATAAACAGGGTACTACTTAAATAAAAGTTAAACCAAAGATTCTTATGAAGTGCCATGTCATATTCCATGCACAATCCTATAAATTAAATAGCACAACCTCATTTTGGCTATCACAATTACTTATTAAGGGCCAATTTCACCGATACAAACTGAACGCTATCAGAACTTAAACCGAGTTTATGAGCTGTCAGTGTCATTATTTTCTTTAGAATATTGACACTGACAGCTCTTGAAGTCGGTTTAGATGTGCTGATCGCGTTCAGTTTTGGTGAAATCAGCCCTAAAACTTTTAAGCTACAAAGATAGACACTAGAGAATCGCTTTCTCCTATGTCTTGCAACAAAACGACGTGACTTGCAAGATGCAGTTGCAAAACCATCTGCGCCATCCGATCTTGATCTCCAAACTGTTTACGTAATCCTGTCCAAAGCAATTCGTGAGTCGTTGCAGCCAGTTGCAGACTTGATGCAACCTCTTACTTAACTCTGGGAAGTTACACGAAGCTCCAAAGAGTATTTACTCTAGAGACGGTTAGTTTGGCAAACCGACTGTGACAGTTTCATTTCGAAATGAGAACGATAAACAAAAACGTAATTAGACTTTAGGCAGGTTGAAAAAAGATTTGTTGTTAGGCTTGGATGAGCAAAGTCGTTTGTCCATTATTTTATTTGATTTCTGGTTTTATAGTTACAAATAAGCCTCTTTTTATAACAGGAATAACTCTGTTTATAACAGGAAATAGTACATTACTGCTAATAAGTAATTTACTAAAGAGGCATTGATGGACGAAAATGAAAATGTGGGCCGAGGCACACATACGTGAGTCCATCAATTCCTGGTTGCGGCCAAGACTTGTATAGTACTTTTCTCAAATAATGCGCGGCAATTCAAACTAAGTACTTATATTAATTATAAATTCCAGAATCAACAACAACAACGATAATTTTTCACGCGCCAATATGTTCATTTGTTTTTTTCTATTTGCAAGCCAAATCGAATAAATAAAATCTTCGACATGTACGAAAAGTTACCTCCACCTACGGAGAGTTACCTCCGTGGTTGCCATGTGTCAAAGTAAAAAGTTCGTTCCATTTTTAATGACACGACAAATATGACTTTTCGTAGTAATTTATTCGACCGCCTATACACAGACATATCGACAGATATTTTCATTAGTTTTCATACTTACTAAAATTGCCGGCCGCCAGCTCGCATATATTTGACCAGTACAGCATTATCAATTTATATCATAGAATTTGTCAAAATCGTTTTTAGAGTAGCATGTTGACGATACGGGTGTCACGTCACATTTCAAATTAGCCCACAGCATCCATATTTGCCAAATGAGGTTCCCTAAATCTATTAATCTTCTTTACAACACAAATAATGAGCTAGACATCCTAAATTACCATAATTTGCTTCAGAATACCAAAAGTGAACATTACCTAAGCTGGTCTAAATGTCATTGGTCGTAATAGTTTACGTGTAGCCAAGCTATTTAGCGCCGGAAATTGCCTGTAAAGGTCATTCGTCGTTAAATGTGGCAACAATGAGACTGTTTTTGGAGAATATGCAGCAATATGAAGGATGTAAGATGTTCAGAAAAGGACAGAAGAGAAATTAATTATTTTGCGGAATTATTTCTAGATCGTAGCCAATTAATAACTTTAAAAATCAAAATGGCTTTAGAAATAATGATACTTGAGTTTTTTACGTCCCTTTTGAGAAGGCCACTATCAGATGGAAGATGTTACTACGAAGTACTCACAGCAGCA
The DNA here is from genome assembly GCA_914767815.1 of Eupsilia transversa. Taxonomy (NCBI): domain Eukaryota; kingdom Metazoa; phylum Arthropoda; class Insecta; order Lepidoptera; family Noctuidae; genus Eupsilia; species Eupsilia transversa. The sequence goes on along the minus strand of OU611893.1, from coordinate 2,958,791 downwards.
TTCATCTTCATTTATAACAAAATTAAATGCGTTTGCGCACAACCAAGAGCCAGGAGGTGAACTATTATACACGATTAAGGCACTACCGAATTGCCCCAGGATCACTATTACATTATTTACTATTTTATTATTATCCTTTATATCAATTTTAATACTTATTATTTACCTACATTTTTAAATATTTTTATAGAAAACATTTAAAAATGTATTTATTTATATTATTTTTTATTTTCCTTCCTACATTCAGCGGAGCACGAAGTCCACAATCTTTAAATCCACAAGGGTATACAAAAATCTATACAGAATAACAATAGACAAACTAACACGCTTACTCAATACGAAACAATAGATATATTTTATACCGTTTCTTTGATATTGTTCTGCAACAACCAATTACATTCATTATGGTCATTCAAATTTTTGTCTTCTCGACACAGATTTATTATTTCGACATTTGAGTAAAGATAATAAAGAAAAATATACTTTCGTGAGGATAATATTATTGGATAATCATTAAACGGCAATAATACTGGTTTATAATAAGATCTTCGTGTTAATTACACAACGTGATAGTGCTTATTTGTGTCTAAAAAATTATTTTGATATAATCAGTGCATTGAGAGCATAAAGCTTCCAAGTATTGGGAGGGATATATTATATGCATCGATGTATTTGCGAGGTTCAGTAGGACTTATGCCTTTGATAGGGACTGTTTAAATTCAAATATTTTTATTCGTAAAACATAGGTTAAATAAAAAGTACAGATTGTGATGAGTTATAACTGTTCTGTTTATATCTCTGAAAGGATTTTCATACTTTGGTCCAGGGTCAGATACGAATGACAGTCTTCCTATAGCCATAAGAAGCCAGGAAGGATCACACTCCCCTGCCAATTTTCTTACTTTACATCTTTTTATTTGTTTTATTTTTATCTCTTTTGTCTGCTGTATTTTATATTGTGTGCCTTTTAGTCTGTGTCAAATAAATGTATTTTCTTTCTCAAGATCTGACTTGAGATTGCTGTTTTCTTCTTGCGCAAAGAAGGTTCACAATTTGGATTCATGTTTAATTTGTATCGCCCTAAGGCGTGAATTACACACAGACGGCGTAAGGTGAAGGCGCACGTCGCCTACGTACATTTTGTATGAAAAAGTTTTGAAGTGGCCTCATGTATGCGCTGCCCCTTCACCTTACACCGTCTCTGTAAAATTAACGCCTAAGAGATGGGTATCAGAGTAGATTCCAAGAAGAACTTAGACATCCGAGATCATTCAAATCAGATAAAAAATTATGTAAAGTACGCACACGCACATACAAGCTCCAGTTGCTTTCTTTAGTCACTCAACTAATAACAGCATCCATAATCAACACAACATAGTACGCTGCACTGCTTACGTCAATACTCATAACATGCGTTACGTGCAATTACGTCACAACAGGTGATAACGTTAGGCTGATAAGAAGTGCATTCACTGCACAGGTGTGGATTACGTAATGAGCATGTAAACATATAGTGTGTTGATTACTTCCTGTAGTACACTGTGATCTAATGAGTATCGATGTTAATCGTGATGTCGATAGTTAATCAATTTTTGAACGGGATAGTTATTAACAGTTCGATACGCTGCCGTGCCGAATCGAACGTCAATGTCCACTCAATCTGTGTGGTTCTTTCCTCAAAAGACCATTTCAGATACCAATCTACATGGTCTTCACATGATCTGATCTCTCTGATCTGATCATGATCTTCTTATGTCTGGACTTTAAAAGGGAATGTAACCTCTGCGTTTGTTTTGGAAACGCCGGAGTAATACACGATCAATCACAATCTGAATTGTTTTGAAACAGATTGCTAATACACTGCTACATAAATTTAAAAAAAAAATCTGTTCAACAACGTAAATAACGCAATGAATTTTGTTGAATTGTCAAAATGAAACAGATTAGTCTTAATCGTTTACGAAAATGTATTACGCAATTAGATTATCTGGTTTTTTAGATTTTATTGACGTGGAAAAGTGTTTATACAAACCTACTTATAGAAATAAAATCATTTAATCAATGTTATCAAAAGAGTCGTTCTAACTGCTTTTCACAAACCCAAAAAAACCCGAAGATTTTGTCCGTTCAAGGGCGGAGTCGCCCAAACAGGAATACATTTTATAAAGCCTCTTCCAAATAAATTTTGAATTTTTGACAGTTTCTCCATACGAAAACTGTCAGAAGGTTAATCTTATTCCGCGGATAAAATTTATTCCTGTTTGGCCGAATCCGCCCTAAATCAAATAGACGACCGTCATTCTTTTGACAGCTACGTATTGTCGGGGACAAGGCAAATTAGTCATTTAAAATGTGTCTTTTTCAATTCGACAACCTGTCGAATGGTTTTGAGTAGCTATGAGTACAAGTTGGGTCAAGCAGCGTTTTTAGGGTTCCCAAATAGGAATTTCTCAATAGCAGCCCGCAATAAGGCGGCTCCTCTCTTATATGTTTTTAATAACCAGCGGAAGATCAAGACGCTTCCAAAGATACCTCATTTGTCAAATTATGATGAGTAGTTTAGAAGTTATGAGGGAACAGATGAACATACATACATACCGGTCAAAATCATAACCCACCTTTTTGCTTCGCCGTAGTCGGGTAAAAGTAACGTTATTTTAGAAAGAATGATTTTGTTAATTTAATTATGATCTAATGCAACTGATAGTTTAACAAATTTTTGTAAAGGAATTTGGATAAGTAAGCTTGGGCGTCCATAAAACCGTATGTATGCAATGGCAAAGATATTATTTCTATATTAAGGAAATCAGGCCAAGTACAGACTAGCTATCACACACGTAGTTCCCTTGGCCAGCTAATTATAAGTATTATGCTAAGAACTCATTATTGTTAATTGTCATAATAACACTCTAGAAGTCTGAAAATAACTGACTCACTTTTAAAGAGACTGTGACCGCTGAGTTTATTGCGGCCTTTCTTCTCAGAGTAGTCTGATAGACGACAACGAACTCATCTAGTTTTTAAAATTTGATTGATGTGTAAAAGTTTTTGTATAAACCTCATCATTCTGCCTAGCCTTTTCCCAATCATGTTGGGGTCGGCTTCCAGTCTAACCGGATGCAGCTGAATACCAGTATTTTACATGGAGCCACTGCCTATCTGACCTCCACAACCCAGTAACTGGGTATTACGATACCCCATGGTAAGACTGGTTGTCGGCTGGTTTTTGTACAAACCTTCTTACAGAAATAAAATCTAAACTGCGAGAAAATCCTTGTGGATAAACATTTGCCGTAAGGCAGGGTATATGAAAATGTAATACAATGACCATGAACAGCATCTAGGGATGGCGATCTTTGGTGGAATAGGTACAGGTGACAGCTTGTGCAAATTTTTTAACACAGACTATTTGTTACGTATGCCTGAACTTTAGATAGACGATCAATCCCAATTCACAAGGAATACATTGTTTATAATTAGTTATAGATGTTAGTATTTTTATAGTTAGGATAGGCGTATTTAATGCATCGAGTTTAAAAAAAAACTACATGAACTAAACTAATCTTGAAGATCAAAAAACTTTCGCTCTTTATTTAAAAAAAACTGATATTCAACAGTATTTTTTTATCCTGGAAGTAGAACTAAACACAGTTGAAAAAGCTATAACATGGCATAACCTTTTATCACACACGAAAAAAGAAAAAAATAACTTTACATACGTATATCAAGTAAGTACCTACGTACATTTACATGAGGTAATAGCAAATAGTTTGCGAAACAAATCCGTATGTTACTCCACGGTGATCAATTCACACCTCTCGAGTACATAATAAATAATGATTAATTCTTACACAAACATTGTGTTTATATCGCCTAGTCACGAACTGAGATGCTATGTATAAGCTGTGATTGTATTGTTGTATTTAATCGTGTAGTAGCCGTAGCACATTAAATCACAGCATTGTAATTTTCCCGTGCCTCTAAAAGCACCTTAAGCCGTTAGTCCCGGTTGTCATTCGTGGATCTTTGACAGTCGTTACGGGTCGTCAGAAGCTCGAAAATCTGACAGCCAGTCGTACCAAGGAGTATCGTGTTACCAAGTAACTGGGTTGTGGACGTCAGATACCAATTCAGCTACATCCAGTTAGACTGGAACAACGTAGTTGGAAAACCGCTAGGCAGCTGACGAAGATGTAATTTTAAAAACAACGGGCAAGAATATTATTATTTTTACAAATAGCCTTGCAGACATTTAACACTACATATTAAAATTTATTTTAATACTTTAATATATAATATTTTATTATTTGTTAATATAGTGGCAACAGAAATACACAATCTATGAAAATTTCAACTGTCTACCTATTACGGTTCATGAGATACAGCCCGCTGACAGACAGACGGGCGGAAGACAGCGGAGGCTTAGTAGTAGGGTTCCATTTGGCACACTTCGGGTACGGAACCCAAAAAAACACGCTAATATCTTAGCATTCTGATTTGAAAGCTGTTAATTTTTGTTTAACTCTTTATGTCCATAAATAAAGACTGGTTTCGTCTATACCCACCCAACAGATTTGACGTCAATAGAACAAAATTTATTGCATTGCAATTTTACGACATATGAAATATTGTGAAACCTTTGATGTAAACAATGCAGATCTTTTTGCTTTGCAGCACGCATAACACCACCATAGAAACGGGTTTCGACGGAAGAATAGACAAAATTACAGATTGTGATTGTTTATCTGTCATTTTGTCTATTCTTCCGTCGACAAAACCCGTTTCTATTGTGGTCATGCTACGCGTGGTGGTATATCAAAATACTCTAGCGGTTTTTGCGGTCCAATGATAATCGTATTCCCGATACAATATCGATGATCAATTGACAACTATATTTCTGATTTGGTTACCGGGCCAGTATTAACGGGGCACCGAGCTTTTTATACATAAAAACACGTTTTTATAACGCTTGTTTGAAGTAGTAAACAATTAAATTAAAATGTAGGAAAATTTATTGGTATTTTTGGCCTTATATACTAGACAGTATACACGATGGAAACACGATTTGATCAATTTGGCTCGATAGAATAAATTCGCAAAGTTACCTCTTATCTCTTATTTTTTTTCTCTATTTCCCTACTTTTCTATATAAATAAGTAATTTTATATTATGTTACATTTACTAAAATAAAGTTCATTGTTGAATGGAGCGTTTATACACGATAGTTTTTTATTTAAGAGCAATATGATGAAAATAACAACAAAAAACATTAAAAAAGGGCAAAAGTGTGGTTATTTTCTTTACTCTTTACACGTAAAGAAAAAGACAGAGACAAAGGCAAATGCTCGGTGCGCCCTTAAGATGTTAACATAAACATCACCCCTTATTACCCGGAAAGTTTGGGCAGAGGTGTATCTATCAATTTCGTAAATATAAATTTCGCCACTTATCTTTAAGTCCCATGTAATAGAGGACGAGCCTATTGCCATCAACCGGGCACAAATTCAGACTCCAGGCTGCTACTGAGAAATTCCAGATAGAAAACCTCAATAGTACTTTGCCCGACCCGGGCATCGAACCCAAGACCTTAAGCTCAGCAGTAGCGCTCGCGAACACTCAAACGATGAGGCAGTCAGTATCATTAGGATATGTATCATTTTAAAATTAAAAAACATCATAATTATTAACTATACTCACTCCATTTACTTTAGCATTAGACAACTATTAATATTATTGAAATGACAGCACTTTCAACCGCCTCTGTGGTCTAGTGGTTAGACCACCTGTCTCAGACCAAGAGGTCCCGGGTTCGATTCCCAGTGGGGGCAAAATTTTCTGCTCGGTTTGGTTGGTGGTAGGGCTTGTTTTAAGTCCGTCTGGCTAGCTACCACCATCTTATCTAAGTTTGTCGCCATAACAACAATGTTAAAAGCATTGTTGTGTTCCGGCAGTTAGAGATAAGATAGCCAGTTCCTCTGTGGTAGAGGATTCCGGGTGAAGCTCGCTTCCACCTTCGGCCTGATCATCACTTTCCATCAGGTGAGATTCTGGCCAAGAGCTTCCCCGTTGTGGATAAAAAAAAAAAAAAAAAAAAACTTTAGAATTATATTTTTAATGTAAATGGTAAATAGATTACAATGCTTTGTACATAGCGTGAAATAACGGAGTTTATAATACGTTTATATCGAAATAACGTAAGGGTGATAGCCGTTATTTGTCTAATGTAAAATAAATTGAGTATAGAGTTTTATGATGTTCTTCGATTTTGAAATATTACATAGATTCAAGCAACATAACAAGTTTATGTTATAATAGCCACATAACGAACAGCCAATAGAAACCGGACTGATCAGGCGGGTAATTCGCACGCACTGTGCAGGCGCAGTAACCATTACCATTTCGGTCAATTAACTACAATAATGAGTTTAGATACTTATAATTATGTATTATGTTTGTTTATGCAATGGCATATACAGGGTGTAAAAAGAGCTGACAGCTGTGCTGCTGGGGACTTTGTTACGCCACTTCTTCTTCCCAGCTCTAAAGCACTAGGAAGTGGTGAGGGGCGTTTTGGGGGATTGTCTTGTCATTTTGACGTTCGAAAAGTGCTGATTCTCAGCCTATTTTGAATAAATGACTTTTGATTTGATTTGATAGAGCCATCACATACTTTTTTGCTCAATGGTTCTTACCATTGAGTGAAAATTGTTGCTGGGAAACGACTTTTATTTTTGGTGTGGAAAAATCGTTGTTTACGGCAGCACGCAGTCTAAAGCCTCGTGCAGAATGGCGCGACGCGACACCGGTAATCGTTCCACCGTGAAGTTACTATTGTTAGAGTACCGTCCGCGTCGCACCAGTGTGCACGAGGCTTCACGCACGCAAAACTTATGGGTGCATGTAACAGAACGGAGTTGTAGGGATATGTAAAGTTAAGTTTAACATTTTAAACGTGAAAAAGTTTTAAAAGTTGGAGCTTTGACCTGCAATACCTCCGTAACCAGGTTTCCAGGTATGGTCTAGTAAAAATGATCACAATGACGGACGGGAAGAACAAGTGACAACGATCTACAACTTTACATTTATATATAGGAAGGTTAGGCGAAAGTGAGGTTTTCCGTAGTATCGGAAGCAATCAGAACTTATTGATTATGGTAATTTAATTTCCACGATGTTATGTTGAGATTTTACTGCCCTATTGACATTATTCGATTTGTTATGGTCGTAGCATTTATAATATGCATTGAGGGCAAACCCATACACGGTCAATGTTTGCCTACGTAATAAGTATAGTGAAGTCTACACGATTGGAGCAGAATATCTGATAGAATCGTGTATTTATGAACCTTTTTTTGAATTTATGAACCTTTATTTACCGAATTTGATCAGTAGGATAAGAATAGGAGCTATAAGTAGATAAATACTTAAATAGACGAAAAAATGTATACTAGTATAAACACATTTTTTTTTTTTTTTTTAACCACAACGGGGTGCTCTTGGCCTGAATCTCACCTGATGGTAAGTGATGATCAGGCCGAAGGTGGAAGCGAGCTTCACCCGGAATCCTCAACCACAGAGGAACTGGCTATCTTACCTCTAACTGCCGGAACACAACAATGCTGTTAACATTGTTGTTATGGCGACAGGCTTAGATAAGATGGTGGTAGTTAGCCAGGCGGACTTAGAACAAGCCCTACCACCAACCAAACCGAGCAGAAAATTTAGCCCCCACTGGGAATCGAACCCGGGACCTCTGGGTCTGAGACAGGTGGTCTAACCACTAGACCACAGAGGCGGTTATTTATAAGAAAGGCACCAACCACTGACTGACATCTTAACACCAGCGTGATGAGATAGTAGACCTGACGTAGATCTGAATCATATTGAAGGATATTGCTAATCCATTGCTTTCATATGTTCGAAAAATTTGTCTGCTCAAGAAAGTAAATAACCCAATGAACGTGGCAGAACTGTCAAAAGGTGCTGGATTATTTGGTTTTTTTAAAACAAAAAAGATGTGTAACAGGTGGTGTCCTGCTTTTACTAAGCTTTGTGGACTATCTCGTGTTTATCCAAAACCACTTAAATATCTACGCGATGATGTGCTGCCTGTATTTGTTGATCTTCAAACTCAGTTTAAGCTTGTCCAGATTACAAACCAAGTGTAGTAACAGCTCGTATTTTTATCAAGAAGTAAACACTTGGTATCGACAGCTGATAAGCACTGATAAATCTTGCACTTGAAAATAGATTCACACATTTCTGCGGATTTTTTACTGAATCTTTGCTTTATAGTTCAGGTTGATACCAAAAAGGTGTAACTAGATTTTGTTCTCTTTTTGAATGTTTTTACAGGACTACAAGCCATGTGCCCGATGGGATAACCCATCGGCAAAAAATACTAACTTCAATCCTTAGGATATCAATTTTCGAAAATCCTCCCTAATTTTAAACTTCAAGATCCAGCGGTTTAAACTGTGCGTTGCCTGTTAATGAGTGCATGAAATTAGGATTTTTATTAACTAGATTTAATACTTTCTTAAAAGAAAATAAGCAAGTTTTTAACTCCTAACTTCCCAGTTACAAGTTTAACGCTAGGGTCACCTGTAACAGGTCTTATGCAAATTAATTTATATTGCAAGACCAGTTCTCTTTAGTTCCAAGTTCTGAAGTCCAAATTTTGGTGAAATCTTAAGCACCAGTGACACATGCTTTCTTCCCATTGGGGTAGGCAGAAACAGCTGCTACGATCCTTACATAATACTTTTGTTTCGTTTACGTAAAAACATCAGCACCCTAATTCCGTAATAAACGATCAATCATAATCTGAATCATTTTGAAGGACATTGCTAATCCATTGCTTCCTATGTTTTAAAAATTCGTCAGCTCAACAACGTAATAACGCAATGAATATTGTTGAACTGTCAAAATGAAACAAATTGTGACTGATCGTGAGTTACGCAAGTAGGTTGCTGTTCACGAGGTCATACACGCATGCCGATTGCGTAGTAGTAAATACAAGTGCCCCGATAAATCGATTAGTAGCCACTACACTTGATTAATTGCATTAATATTGTCACGCCAAACAACAACATACAGTTTACGTTTAACGTTACGGTGGTCAATGTTGACTCTTTACCTTGGAAAACCAGTTGCTTGGAGGAAGTTGTACTGGTTTTATTGCCTAGTAACTACTACTATAAACTCGCAGTATAGACTGTGTAAATACTACTGCTCATGAATGATACCAATAATATAGCAAGTTAGTATTATTAATTACTAGATCCTACTATGAGGAAACGCAAGCGACTAAAAGAGTGCTTAAGGTGGATGCTCCAAGATAACCCGCGAAATTAAAATTTTCTTACTTTTTTTGCAATTTGCAGGTCAGTGTCAAGTTGGATGTTGATTAAAATATGATTCGCGATCGTACCAAATATGGCTTTACAGAATTATAATCATTAGAATCAGCAATACAACTCCATAAGTTAGAATAATCCTCAAATGTCATGATTTCGTGAAATAGTCATTCAACAGGATTATATGAACTTAGAGAGTTGTATTGATGATTTTTATGACTATAATTCTCTGAATAAATATCTGACACGGCCGCGAATCATATTTAGATCAAAATACCACCTGATACTGACCTGCAAATTGCAAAAAACGTAAGAAAATTTGAATTTCGCGAGCGACCTTTGAGCATAAATGTTGATGGATTGAGAGGGAGAGGAAGGCCAAAGAATAAAATGGATGGATTGTATGAGGAATGATATGAAAGAGACGGGAGTATATGATAACGAGACGGTTGACAGGCGAGAATGGAAGAAGAAAACGTGTTGCTCCGACCCCAACTAATATATGGCAGGAAGATAATGATAGATATAGAATAATTATAGATTTTACTAGTATAACTCCCTGTTTAATAACAACGACAAGAGGCGATTAAAGTTTAGGAGGACGACATTAGTCACCTTTGTACAATAGCACGAATTTGTCGGACAAAGACCCGAAAAATGAAAAACGTTCGATAAAACCACAGAACAGACAAGTTTTTTTTTCTATTCCATGGTTTAAAGTACGGAAACTTTAAGAAATCAGCGAATCAGGCAGATATAGACGATAAATATATTATAAACCATAGATAAAAAAGATAATAGACAGAAAAACAACAAAATAATATTTTACGATAATTACACGTTGTTTCAAAACAAATACTTATCAGAGTATCTCAAAAGTGATGAAAATGTTTTTGTTTTGCTCATCACTCGTATTTCGACGTCATTGAGGTCGCGTTCGATGTTCTAATGTTATTAGTCAAGCCGGTCGAACACGTTTCGATTACAATAATGTTACTTAATTTATCAACGATTTTATTATCAACATTACCATGTCTGTACAGCAATGATGAAAACGAAACTGCCTTATAAGATCAATAAGGACCAATCACAAACAGAGCATTAAAAGCCTTATCCTAAAAGATATACAAAACTAAATTCAACTCACCAATTTTAGCGCTGCTGAACACGATCAACGCATGCGTATCGTCCACCCACTTAATTTCAAAACCCGTGTCTTTATATTCACTGAACAACGAGAACAAATCGTTCGTTTTGAACTCACTGGGAAAGTCATACACTTCTACCACATGACCGAACGTTTCGTCATAAGGGCCGTTGAAGAGCTGCTGACCCCGCGTTTGGTATTGGTCGTAACAGTTTTTAGGCTTGCTTATATGAACTTTGCCAACAGTTGTAGTAAGCTCTTCGAGAAGAGAAGGATCAAGACATTCTCCACTGTCGTCGAAAACTGCATCCCAATCATTCTCCTCCCGTTTCAAAGACACTTTTGCTTCTAACTTAGGTTTAGTATTCTTTAGCTCAGGTTCCTGCTCCTCCAACACAGCTTCAGGCTCACTTTTCTCTGTCTCACTCTCAACAGCATCTGATATAACTAGCACGTCAGAATGGAAGCTCTGTTTTATAATTCTTTTGCTACTTCTATTAATTTCTTGGGACGCTCGTTTCAACTCGTTCTTCTCAACATCTTCGTCTTTAGCATACAGGTAATCGTTATCGATAATATTATTGCTTTGATTCGATTCGTTCACCGCCATATTTTCGTCGGAATCATTGGATCTCCAGTCGCTATTATCCGTCGCGTTCTCGCGACTGTTCTCTGTGTATTCACTATAGTAATTCGGGCTGTAGAATCCTAACTGTCCGTTAGCGAAATAATCTCCTATATAAAAATTCTCGCCTACTTCTATTTCGTCGTCGTTATTAAAACTATTATCACTAAAAGATATTGCACTATCACTATTTGGCACTTGGAAGCCTGAAGGCACGGATTCCTTTGTATCGCTCGATGTGGGCTCGTCTATGCTTGGGGCCGTGTGAGATCTTTGATTCCTGAGATGCGGTGGTGTGTAAACATTGCAATAGGTCTTGTCTATGGATTTCCTGGGGGTGGAGTGTTGTGATTTGTCTTTGGGCGCGGGTGACTTGGGACACTTGGCTCCTTCCGCACTGTGACTAGTTCTGCGGTGGTTGTTGGTTTCCTTGCCGTCCTCAGGTTGAGTACTGTCCGCAGTCCGCAGTGCGCGCGGTACGTACACAGCTCGATCTGGGCGCCGAGGTTTCGTTGAACCAGATCTGGTGACAATACAGTGAATGATAATAATATGAACACTTGATAATAATATACCTACTAAATAGCATGGGAAAAACCCTAACATTGAATATTACACGGGAAACCCCAGCTACTATAGAATCAAGTTCTTCTAATTAACAGACAGCTGGGCTGCTGGGGAGTTTGTTCCGCTACTTTTCTTCCCAGCTAAAGCACGAGGAAGTGGTGAAGGTAAAGTGCCAATTCTCAGCCTAATTTGAATAAATGACTTTTGATTTTGATTTATTATTACAAAAACGCAAACCTACATAATGATTAGGCAACATTAAAATTCCGCAATCGCATTATCTCAACATCAATCCGCATCAAGAACAAATGTGTCGTAGTCCAAAAGCCCGACCCCGATACATCATCATCATCAAAAATCACAGCCACACTTGTCACGTTCATTGTACGGCTGCTATTACCGCAGTCACGTAACTGCAAGTGGGGCAAGGCCAGCGAACGCCAGTCGAACACCGTGCCCCTCTCTCCGTGGCACACTTTCAACCATTTTCGGCCACTCGCCGCCGGTTTGTGTAATTGAATGTTGATGTTGTTGACATCACTAGCTCTTTGTCTGGACCTGGTTTGGTAATCGTATTTTGTAACATCGTTAGCGGTATCATTTTTATTGTTTTGTTTTTATTTGAGTTTTGGGTATGTGAGTTGCGTTAGATGGGTTCAAAGTTGTATTAGATCTAGATGTTGAAAAGAGCAGCATATATACTTTTTGGATGGAGACTATTATCCTACATTGTCCCACTGCTGAGCAAAGGTCTCTCCCAAATCCTTCCAAGAATCCTTTTCCATTACCACCTCGATCCAACCCTTGCGGATTGCAACGTGGTGTTTCGAAATCTGTCAGTTCGTTTTACGCCCAGAATGCTGCGCTCTCTCGGTGAGTGACCAGGGGCCTAAGTCTACTAATTTATAAACGTTACAATGGTCTCTCAATGGTGAGTTTTTGACAGATTTGCCATACAAAATCTGTAAAAAAAAAAACACCATTGAGAGACCATTATAACGTTTATAAATTAGCAGACTTACGCCCCAGGTCTAAGCACAAACAGGGTTAACATAGCTTATTATGACAACAAGTGTGCGAAATTAGTAAAAATTATCCAAGGACGAATTGCAAGGAATTCAGACCGAGATGATTCAGGTGCTTACTACTATAGACATCGCTGTGCACACACTATGAAGGCTATTTATTGATCTCAAAAACATTCGCTATTGGCACATTTGTTTATCAGTTTCATTATGACTTACATAGGTACTTAACCCGCGAAATTATGCGGTTTTTTTTTTTTCATATTTTTAATTCTTATTCTTTATGACACCTCTTTAGGTCATAAGCTATCCGAATATCAAAAAATATTTGGCCTAGGTCTTAAGGGGGAGGCATGAAAATTGATTCACTGTTACAATGTATTATAGATACTGAATACTGATACAATCAAGCTGACCTGAATATCTTTGGAAAAAATAAATAAAAATATTAATTGCCCTCTTAATTGCGGACGAGGTGGAATAAACCAACAAAAAATGGTCCACATTTGCTCTAGACCGAAATATCTGGAACCTCGAAGTCCAGGAGAGTCAAAGGAGAGGTTTTAGCAGCGCAGTATGAAGATCTAGGCCAACAGTCATAGTCAACACTCCTGGGTAGAAGCATGATCATTTTGAACAGCTCTGGACTGTAATCAGCCAAATTGCTATAACTGCTTTATACGGTATTCCAAAAATGTTTTTCGTAGAAAAAAGTGTCTGGACCATTATCATTATTGCCACCCTCATAAAAAAAATATGCAAGCCCGAGCAAGAATTCTCAACATACGTATGTTCTTGGGGCAAATTTCGCCAATGAAACAGAACGCGATCATCACATCTTAACACGTTCAAGAGCTGTCAGTGTCATTATTGACAGTGACAGCTCTTAAACGTGTGCTCACGAAATATTGACACTGACAGCTCATGAACGCGGTTTAAATGTGATGAACGCGGCGAAATTCGCCCTGAGACATAAGTCAGTCTAGGAACCAGCTAGTAATATAGTCTCACCATTAGAAAGGGCTTATTTGTGCCACTTAGGCCATTGCGCAAGACCACTATTCTAGCTTTGGTCCACAAGTTGGCTAACAGTGCTTTCGTAATGGCTAAGTTTGAGAAATACTGCCTGGAAGCCAAAGGTGTTGCGTTACTATTTACAACATGGATTTAAATTATCTTATGGGGATACGGAAGAATGGTATTATGCAACATGGGAGAATTGCAATAGGTAGGTTTATGAAAGGTGATAGAAGGCTAAATTCAATCCTTAAAGAGTCCATAATACCTCAGTTTAAATTCACTATTTATATCGCTCGTGCACTGAGTGAGACTGAACGGTGGGCCTCCAAGGCGCCGATAGTTTAGGTAATTTCTTTTTACGGTGAAAATAATGGTAATTAAAAAGAAACATAGTACTTATCTGCTTTTTGTTAGTTCAGTTAAAAAACAAAATTTCATGAATATATTTATTTCAAAAGACCTTTGCCCAACAGAGGACTTCAATAGAGTTGGTTGATGCTGATTTAGAAAATGGACACTTGCTTAGTAAAAAAAAAGAAGATACAATGGAAAAACAGAATAAAGAGTTTAGTATAAAATAGGTCAGGTTCATGACATGAATAAAATTGCAAAACAAATTCTACTTATGAAGTGATTGATAAAGAAATCATAACAATCCAATAAACAATATTCTAATTACTATCATTAGAAGCATCGATTATTCAATCAATTAGCTAATCGATCACTTATTTCTACATCGCATCTACAACCATTTGATGCTTCTGATTTCAATACAATACAACTGAAGTTTGCCCCTTCACTTGTCATTGTATTGAAATGAGAAGCATCAAATAGTTGTAGATGTGATAATCGATCAATTTTAGAGGTGCGCCACAAAAAGCGGTCAAGTACATCACTATTGTATAAGTTACTTATTAACATTATGATTGATTGCTTACTTATACGTTTTATTGGATTTACATGCTGATAAAAAGGTTCTGTTAAATGCTATGTTATGAAATAGCAGTAGTATTTTGTTGGTTATGTTGGTCATCCTTAGGAAAAAAATATAATTATGTCAAGACTAAGAATCAAAGGAAGAACATAAAATCATATCAACTAGGTATATTTGTAGTTCTGAATCTTATCATGACATGCATGCCTTATTTATTTCTTTACTCAATGTTGAACATGAAACAGACATATACATCTCTCTCTCTCACACTATTATGTACTATGACTTATTACTGAACAATGTTATTCCTTGTGCGTATTATTTAATTTTCAATGGTGTTTCCAATCTTACAATGAATGATGCATGACAAAACAGTGATTCTTATCTGGTTCGAGGTGATATAGAAATGAATATAATTCCAATCAAACTCAAAGCATTTATTTCAATTTAACCATTTACAGGCAGGAGTCAGTCATTCAGAAAGATGAAGCTAGTTACCCGTTCCAAAGCATAGTAGGTTCCTATGGAGAAGAACGGGCACTCTCAAATTATTTTATCATTATAGTTGCACTACATAATGTAATAGAGAGCTCACATAAAATGGGTTTAAATATGACCTCTTTTTTGGCTACTCTCATTATTTGACATTGGAGAAAACCTCAGTACGTTTAATTCTAGTCAATTAACCCAACAGAACCTCTTTAAGAGCAATGAGTATGCATAATTATGTACGACTTTGCGTCATTGTTCGCCGAAATATATAAATAATCATTGGCCTGTATAAAGTAAATACCTATGTTTTTACATTTTTACAGTTTTTACATCATAATATAGCGCAGCTGTGCACATATTTTCCTCAATCGTTGCTAATATATTGCTTCAAGGATTTTGCACTGGTTCCTTCACTTTCAATTTCTTTGTTATTGTCAGTTTTTGATAGCGAGGAACCTTTGATTGAGTGTGAACCTTTTAGGTCGAGGGTTTAGGCCATATGGTAGTGAACACTATGGAAATACTGAACATATTGATGTCACTGATGATGATGACCTCATTAAGTGGATGGGTCATATTGGTCATACAGTTGGGTCAGGTTAGTCACATTAATGTAGACTGAATACAAACCCTTTAGAGTAATTACCTACACAACAAAAATTGCATAAAAATTCCAAATTCGCTTACACAGATTCACTTTCAGCACATCCAAAGGTCGACATACGACCTTAAATCCACTAATTAA
The DNA here is from genome assembly GCA_914767815.1 of Eupsilia transversa. Classification (NCBI taxonomy): domain Eukaryota; kingdom Metazoa; phylum Arthropoda; class Insecta; order Lepidoptera; family Noctuidae; genus Eupsilia; species Eupsilia transversa. The sequence goes on along the minus strand of OU611893.1, from coordinate 2,942,877 downwards.
CACAAACAGCACTGAACAGTCCACTTTATAAAAACACTGATAAGATAAAGGGCTTAGCGCACGTCCGTCCGTGACGAGTAACAAACAACAAATGATGTAGGAAGTATTGTTGATACCGACCTGATCTTTTCCTGAGGCTGCGCGCGCTTCGGCGCTTGCGCCGGCTTGAAACCTCCCACCGCCGCTGCGAAAGAGTGTTACATAAAGTTACCATGATTTCGTGACATTAATGGATGGATAAAATATTACAAATATTGTTTATTTATTGTATTGCATTATGTGTGTTTTATTGTTCTGATTATGTGTGATCAATTAAACAATAGGTATTTATGCATATCAGATGTAGATATAAGTAGATAAATAAATAAATAAAATGTATAGTAACTTGCTAATAATACCCCATATAAAATGTTCTTCTTATTTTCATTCAATTTCCTCTTATAATACTATCGGTGCGTGTTTAAATGAGAATGATTTGTTGGGTTAACACTCTAAACATTTCATTCAACATTGCAAAATACTATCGCAATAGTACTGCGCTCCATTCACTATCTAATTAATTTTTTTCCGACGTGCTAAGTTCTTTATTATTTAATTGCATAAGAGCAAGTAGTATATGTACCCATTACCCCAGGAACGCACGGGTGATTTTTTTTCGCGCACTCGTTTTTCGACTCTCTGCTTAGCGCCGAGAGTTGAAAATTCAACAGAGTGTTTACTTGACGCGCTGGGATGCGCTTTGTTGGATTCTCAATGCTCGGCTCAATACCAAGAGATCAAAATCCAGTGAGCAAAAAATAATTGTCGCGTAATAACATCGCTCGTGCGAAGCTGGGTTTAGCAAATTGTCTGACAATTATTTTATTTACACTGAAGTTTTGACGCAAAAACTTCGTTTAACACTAACCTTGTTAAATTGATGTAAGCAATAACTTAAAATATACTGAGTATATTTAAAAGGAAATAATTTGGTTTCGAAATTGCCAGATGTTCAGCGTCACGTTTCTCGAACTTTTTCGTTGTCTCAAAACTGAACTTTCCAAAATTGTAACGAGACATCTTACGAATTGATCAAACTTCTACCTAATTGAATCTATGGCAATAACAATAATTTAACCAAACATTATTTGAAGCTGTTTTGCTCAGCCAAACAAGGACTAGTAAGAAATTTTACAGCTGAGACTAGATGCAGTCTTCCAGGAACCAAAATTACAAAAGAATACTCCTACTAAGCCAAAAATGATCGAAGCATTAAACATTTTAATACACGAACTCCCTTCTCAAATTCTCCGTGTCTCTAACCATCCGTACGCATGGACCTCCTACTATTACATCAATGCAGTGAACGTGGTTCCCATGCTGGCAACAAGCTTTACTATCACGTTTTTGTGCTTAGCTATTGCAGTAGGTTTATAAAACCACTCAGCTAGTTCAGGAAAGATTATCTTATTATGCGGGTACTTATCGGGCGTAAATCATGCAAAGATAAGAAGAATACTTCCGTGGATTTCTGTAATTGTGCATAAATGCATTTGGATGTTTATGATAGTTAATTGATTCAGGCTTGACTTGTAGCGAACCCGAACACGACGTGTTGCCACGCCGAGTGCTGGTTCGATCGTCATCCTGAGGATGCCTCGTTGAGAGGTGAAACACGTGTCGATTTCTTACACGGATTTTTATGACTCCTTAGGCAAAGTTAAGCGGAATAGTTACTAAATATATCTACGTCTATTGTATTTTATTTGGATGTTTTTCAGTAACATCTTCTTCAGAATTCATACCCTCGTATAACTAGCTCTGGTCCAATGTTTCGGCAAAAGTGGGTCAGTAAAGAAAAATATGGCCCTACGAGACGATAAGATCCACCATCTACTCAGGCCAAAATACGCTGCTTCCAAGATCCTGTTCTTTCCATCAAGATAATCGTTCTTGGTCTCCTGATTAGTTACCGTGAAGAGCTTTTTTTTTTATCGTTGCCGAAATCGTTTGCTCGTGCCGGAAACATGATGTCACATTAATTCTATCTAATTTGTCCTCTACAGCTTTAAAATATGTAACATCATTGGATGAGAATTTTAGATTTTAAAATCGTTGACTTTAGGTTACGTTTACTGCACACGTTCGCGCTAGGCCCACTGTACCTAAATGATGTCGTAAAGACTTCTGCTTATGACTGTCCCAAATGACTGGCGCCTCGTTTACATAACACCACCTTCAATTAGGCTTCCCACACATGAAATCCTTATACTGCAATACTGAAAGTGACATTTACTTCATACGTATATTGAGCCACTGCTGTTGCAATAGCTACTACCACATGATTGCAGCATACGTGTGCAATCAGTCTTATATGTGTATCTCATTTCAAATCTATTTGATTGTAACTTTGGTTTGTAAATAAAATTGTCATGTTGATTAGAAAGTAAATCTAAATTTGAAAATTATTAATACTTTGTACCAAAGGACCAGTGGTGTGAGGGAGAAAACCTTACTTAAAATCAAATGACCAATTCCTGGTTAATTTCTTGAGGTTATTAATCAGAAGACAATTAAGTTTGGAATAATATCTGTCTAGCCTTTTCCTAACTTTGTTGGAGTCAGCTTCCAGTCTAATCGAATGCAGCTGAATCCCAGTATTTTACATGGAGTGACTGCCTATATGACCTCATCATCATTACCTTCCTGTCGTTGTTTCATGTTACTTGGGGTCGGTTCAACAAGTTCTCTTTCTATACTCCCCTGGCAACCTTCTGACCTCTACAACCTATATTACAATGCGATATTTACCATTTTTACCTTGTTTAGTTATTGCATGAAAAAAATACGTACATATATTTAGTAACCTATTCAGCTTAACTATTCCTAAAGAGTTATAAAAAACGACACGTGTTTCACTTCTTAACGAGGCATCCTCAGGATGACGATTGACTTGTCGCGAACCCGAACAAGACGTGTTGCCACGCCGAGCGCCGGACGCAGAGTCAAATTAAAATACTTCAAGTCTAAATTAGCATTTGGAAGTGTCTTCGACTGGAAAAAATATGTTTACAATCTTTGAAGCTCTACTAATTCTGCAACGTAATAAAACTATGTAACGAATAAGACAAAAGGCTTCCTACATCTAGAATAGACAAGAGCTCAAACTTCAAAACAAATGAAGATCAGAAGGTCCATGTAACTTCGTGGTTTCACATTTACTTCATGCAAAATATTTCAAAACTTTAACCCAATTGAAAACTATACTTAACATTACATCACGCCTGATTCCTCAAAGGGTTATGAAGAGGTGTACCTCACGAATATCGGTAGTACACCTACATTTCGCCAGTTATGTTAAGTCCCATGTCATAGGGGGCGAGCTTAATGCCTTCAACCGCGCACAAATCCATAATCTGGCTACTGAGAAATTCCATATGGAAAAACCCAATAATACGTTGTCTAATCTGGGAACCGAACTCAGGACTTCATGCTCAGCAGTAGCGCTTTCGATCTCTAGAGCAACAAGCAGGCCATGATTTTTTTTTACACAAAACTCACTCTCAATCACCCACTCACTGGTAGAGACTTATAAGATAGACCAGGTACACTGAGCAAGGTTTTATTAGGTTAATTTATGGTTTTGCCACTAATAATAATGCGTTACCAAGTATAATAGTTGTAGTGTTCCGTGAACAATAAAAAAACCAATAGGCAAAGCACGCGGAATCTGGAACTGCCGTACTCAATTCGATTTTGTTTATTCAGAAACGATTTTATGTAAATTATCAGGATCTTTGCCTTCCCTGAAGCCATCAGCGTGAAGTATGTACTTCACAATAGTACCTTGGGAAACCTACAGATTAGGATTAGCATATGTATTTGGTGATCTCTTTTTGTTTGGTGATGAATTTTTTCAACATTGTGAACACCAGACCTTCTGCTCATAATTCCTCAAGACTCAAACGTAGAAAGTACTCAAGAATTTTCAAGTTTTTGCTACAAACAGGAAGACTAATAGTTTATAGACAAGTCGCGCCCTAAACGATATGCATATTGCAAATACTGCGCCTACAAACACGAATGTGTTCCAAACATGCGAACTCGTTTCCTGGGCTACATTTCCTTTGGAATCTACCAACAAAATATTGTGAATTTTAAACAATATTATGTCAGTGTTACACATGCAATGCACGGAAAGTATATTGTAAGTTTGTTTACGTGCCTTTTAAGTATACAAACTAAAGATCATACAGCATAAAGATAAAATAAATCTCAATGTCTGTTGTTGTTTATTAAAAAGACAAATGAAAAAAATACTATACCCACATAGTGACTTAAGGGGTATGAGGAACAGGGTGTAAAGTTCTCTCATCCCCCATAGAAATAATAATAAATAATAATAATAAATAATTTATTGAATAAAAATGTTTACAAAAGTGTACAAATTGGTCAACATTAGGACTATCCGAAACAACTAAAGTGCCTAAAAATAAACTAAATCTAATATATGTTTAATACAGGTGCAAGTAATGATTGTGCGGAATTACGATGTTAGGTAGCGACCCGCCCGATCTAGGTTAAATTAAAACCTGTGTTTCAGGCCATCACTTTACATTACAATTATATGGGAGCACTAAAATTTTAAGTTAGTGGTATAAAATAATCTATTAACAACAGTGAGAAAAAGCATATTGGTACATTAATATCTAAAACTAAAACTATGTAAATATACAAAAGTAAATACTTACGCGGGAATAAATTATCATCATGACAAAATTTCTAGAAGATTTTCTGTGTCTGTGTAATTGAGTAACGCTAAATATTCTGATAACATTTTACTACAATTTTTATAACTTACACTATAGAATTTAAGTAACTTGTTGAGCCTATTGTACAGAAAAGGTCCTAAAAACACATAAAAACGATTAGCAAACGCATGTCTAGTTTGAGGCTTTATGCAAACCAAGTCCTTCCTTCTCTTGTCGGAAGGTACTGGATAAAAAGGAAGTGCAGTATGCTGGTGTAGTACTATGCTTAGTATAAATAATTGCCGCACTGTTAGTACATTACATGCTATGTAGAGCTGGTGCGTAGGAAATCTAAAAGGGCGAAAGGTAGCAACCTTTAGAATTGATCTTTGAGCACGCTCTAGAGGGAGTAAAATTGTTTTTGCAGCACCACCCCAAGAAGTTATGCAATAGGTAAGAATGGATTGACACAAAGCTAAATAAACCTGTTTAATTAATTTATAGTTTGCTATGTTCCGTAAATTCTTAAAGACATATATTAATTTGCGCACTCTAGTACATAGTAAATCGATATGTTTACGGAAATTTAGCTTGGAGTCAATAGTGACACCTAGATATTTTAAATGGTCAGCTTTAGCTAAAGTGGGGCAGGAACATGCGGTGTCAGCGTTCGTGCTACAATTATGCGCGTAAATGTTTTGATTAGTAAGCGGTATGTTAGTATTCCTCATTGTAAATAAAATGTATTTTGTTTTATCTGTATTTAATGTTAGTAGATTATTATGAAGCCAATTAAGAACAATGTTAAAACCATTCTGAGCATGTTCATAGACCTCATCTCTTGATTTAGCTGAGAACAATAGAGCGGTGTCATCGGCATAAGAGATTGTGACACCATTTTGGAGTGAGAGGCTGCACAGTTCATTTATATAGATTAAAAATAACGTAGGGCCCAAAATGCTGCCTTGTGGAATTCCAAAACAACTATTATTAAGTTCAGAACTTGTATACTGATCAATTTTTACGCATTGCTGACGATCGCTAAGATACTCTGAAAAAAGATGAAGTTGTGCTCCTCTTATCCCAAGTGTTTCAAGCTTGTGCAAAAGTAAACTACATGAAATAGTGTCGAAGGCCTTGGCAAGGTCTAAAAAGATCCCAATTGTGTGCATACCATTATCTAGGTTTGTAGTAACATAATTAGTCAATTTGTGTACTGCTTGGCTAGTTGATCTTTTGGGCCGAAAACCAAATTGACTATCTGAGAGTAGTTTGTTATCTTCCAGATATTTTATCAATCTATTGTTAATGATTTTTTCTAATATTTTTGAGAGACCTGTTAACACTGAAATGGGTCTGTAGTTATTCACACAGGTTTTGTCTCCAGACTTGAATACAGGTGTGACCACAGCTTTTTTAAGCAACTTAGGGAATATTCCTTTCGTTAAACATAGCTGAAAAATGTGTGTTAGCGGAGGGGCAAGTAGGTGTTTAAATCTTTTAAGTATATAATTAGGTATGTCATCCCACCCAGTAGCACAAACATCCTTTAAACCGTTTATTATTCTTACTACTTCGTAAACGTCGGTATCTAATAAAACAAAAGAATTGAGTGAAGTGGATGTCGTCGTCGGGTTTTGACGAGCAAAATTACTATAATTTAAAGATTTTTCAGCCAAGTTTTTACCAACGTTAGCGAAAAATTTGTTTACTTTATTCAATGCTTCTGATGGGTTTGTCTCTGTCGATAGTAAATCAAACAGAGGTTCGGAATTTTTAGATCTAAGAGTATTCGTTTTTATAAATTTCCACACAAGTTTACTATTTTTACCCGCCTTCTGTAATTCATTTTTATCATACTGATTTTTTAGTTTTTTCAAAAGATTATTACAGAAGTTTCGATACCTTTTATATGTAACAGAAAGTATTTCTTTATCAGGTGCAAGTTTCAATTTTAAGTGAAGTTTATCTCTATGTCTTATACAACGAACGAGTCCGGGTGTAATCCACATACACAGATCCTCCCATAAAATGGGAGGATCCTCCGGCCCGCCAGACACAACACCCGTCTGGTGTTGTGTCTGGCGGGCAATTGCTCAAGGATTGATGTCGGATAGTCTTATATATGTTAATCGCTCGGTAAACTCTTATACCGCGATGTAGGACTTGTGACGTCAGATTTTTGATGCTTAGTTCGTATGTGGCGGTGTAGATGCCGCCACATGACCTTATTGGGGATGTTCTTCAGAAAGGTCAGGTGCGTAGTACTTGCAACCGGCGTGCGTGTATGACCAGATTTATGAATGTTAACGAGGCAAAAGGAGTTTGTAAGGATCGTAGAAGGTGGCGTTCTGTAGTTTCTGCCTACCCCCATGGGAAAAAGGCGTGAGTTTATGTATGTATGTACCATGGGGCAACATGGGCTTTGTTATCATTTGTGCATGAGGCGGTAAGTGACGTGACATGGACGAATTGACCCGAACCGTTAATTTTGTTGGTTAACCAACCCTATCGCCTGGTTAACTGTATACTTTTAACTTCAACAACGTGTGTACGTAATGGACGTACTGTTGCCTAAAGAAATAATTAGGCCAAAATATCATTTCTGAATAATCTGTTTTATTTGATTATTCAGAAAGAACACACGGAAGGCTTTTAAGGTATCTGAAATGTCACATTCAACCAGCTTTACAGATACCGGCACGGTTCTTGAGCGCTCGGCGGAAGAGTGGGGATCGCTTTGCGCATCATACACTTATGACAAAATACGTAAAGGGACCCAATAATTCTCACTTCTGCGCAGGTGAAGTTCAGCGCTCAAGAATCGTGCCGATGATTGTACAAATAATGAAACAAAAAAATATTCTAAATTCACAGATTATAAAAAGATGGCTAACCAAAACCTGCATAAATCAATTGCAAGGTTTTTCTGTAATTGTATTTTAATTTCGATATTTAAATTACTTCAGTTTCTAAGAATCAATACCACGCAACGACCGCTAGTTAGCATAAATTTTGGACTGAAAAGATTTCAATTATACCTTAGCCAGACGGCGGCCCACCTTAATTGGATTAAACTGAGGCACGTGAATTTTTTTTGTTATTCTGTACAGTTTGTAGGTTCGTGTAACTCGACAAAATGTAGGGAGAAGCAAATTATTATTTTTATTTCTGTCGTATTATAGAATTGTATTTAATTTTCTAAACGCATCCTATAATGTCCCACTCCCATGTGACATGACATCTGTCTTTGATTTTGATAAGTATCTTTCATCTTTCGTTCATGTACGATTGTGTTTATTACCTTTCACTAATAAATCCCTTATAATCTCTACGAAATGTTTTGTTTCTGCCAATAAAAATATCTAACAATGGTCTCATAGTAAAATTGGATCTACCTATTGACCGCCCCAGTCAGATTAATACGACAAATGTTTTCGTGCCCTTGCTGCATAGGTTTTCAGTCGTATAAATACGACCAAGAACCTATGTTCTTTTTTGTTTTTTATTGCATTGCACGACCCTATTCGTATTAGGTATGTTTGGCACGGAAATTGATATAAAACCAAGCGGTCAATAGGTTAATAATGAGTATGAAAGCGCGTCTAAAAGTTTTACGAAGCCAAACTTACAAAGTTGATTTTAGAACGATTATGACAGCTGTCAATTTGACGTACCCCGAGTACTGAGGAGGCGGTCCCCCGTCAGAATGGAAGAACGCGGAGATGGATAAAAGCCGGTATTGATCAATGGCGACTGGGATATTGGTGATCATGGTACTAGAATACCCTTCAATGTAATGAGTTGATTGACTTGCGCTCACACCTCACGTATTCGGTGGAATGTCGTTAACATTATTGTTCATTCCCTAATGTGATCAGAGATTTGTGATTATTCAGAATATTATTGACTTTCATTTACTGACATCTCCTGATCTTCTCGCATACCCACGCATAAAAGACAATAAGACGTTTAAGTAAATTGATATCTTTCAGGGTAACAATTAATTCAATTATTCACACCTTGTGTTTATAGCATAGCTGTAATTTTTCAGTTTGCCAGGATACACTTGGCTGGATTGGCAATCTAATCTATGTGTCTGTGTGACAGTCCGATGCTCAATGCATTTCCTATGTCATATATTAAGAAAACAATTACTTCCGGCAAGCTTACTAATGTGTGAGCTTTTCCTACTATGTAACACTTGATTTGAAGGTTTTTATTGAGCATTCCACGAAGTAGTAATGAAAGATTGATTACTTACTAACTTATCAGGCATATGCCATTTCCTCGCTATGTCAGAGTAATCACCGCTTTTCAACATGTAAGACTACTTAGAACATCATCTGCCTAGCTTTTTCCCAACTATGTTGGGGTTAGCTTCCAGTCTTACCGGATGCAGCTGAATACCAGTATTTAACCAGTTACTGGGTAACACGATACCCCCTGGTTGTCACGACTTTGTGACTATTTGTAACGATTGCCAAAGATTTAAAAATATAAGCCGGGACCAACGGCTTAACGTGCTTTCCGAAGCACGAAAGGGTCTCCGTTTGTATGGTCGGTCACCGATCCACATACCGACCTTGGCAAGCGTTGCTTGACTTTCAATATCGGACCGTGTGGCTGTTATTATTTAGCCTCGAGCTCGTATTGAGTGGGTAAGTCAGAAATCAAGGCAGCTGTGGTTCCCTGAATCATAAGCATTTGGCCGACCTTTCGATTACCTGGTCCACGAGACGCTCAAAGTTTATGACATTTTATTTTCATTCAATACCTATATCTTTTTATACCAGCTACGAAATCTCCAATGTTTACTCGTGGAGAACTACAAATTATCATCATTCTCTTGCCCCTACCCCAATTTATTAGCTATCGGCGCAACATGTATTTTTCTTCCATACTTCTCTATTAGTCGTCATCTCGGTATTCACCCCCTTTCTAGCCATGGACAAGACAATGTAGGTTAATGATCCTTTGCTTTCCTACCACCTTTTCTTTACAATTCTTAACAAACATTTCTCCTACAGTCTAACAATACCCAAATGATTCACAAAGCACACACGCAGAGGTCAATATCACACATTGTAAACACTGCAGAGTGGCTTGCTACTCGTATAATGTAGGTACACATACGAAACAAAACCTGTATGTATTTAAAGAAGTAATGGCTTATTTGTTTTACGTCTGCAAAGACCGCTAGCAAATATGGAAACGTGAACGAAAATCTGACAGCTGGCTTTGAGAATCTATTACATGAACTGGATTCAGGAGATCAAAATCAAAAGTCATTTATTCAAACTAGGCTGAGAATCAGCACTTTTCGAACGTCAAAATTACAGAAGACAGTCCCCAAAAAACGCCCGCCCTTCACCACTTCCTAGTGCTTTAGCTGGGAAGAAGAAGTGGCGCAACAAACTCCCCAGCAGCACAGCTGTCTGATCAAAGATCAAATGGCCTTTAGGCATGATGTTGAAAATTTGAGACCCATCGCCCCTGAGGATAAACTGGAGTAGACTAAATCAATCATAGACAGCAAACAAAAAAACAGTTGCAGGGTTTCCTTAGAAAAAATGCTTGCATACACAAAGTGGACATGACTACATAAGAAAGCGTGAACTCAGCAACAGCCCAACTTTTACGAAGCGGACTCGCAAGCGAAAGGATGCGAGTTCGATCCCCACTCTATGCACAATCCACTCGTGGTACAAGCATTTAGCTTCGTAAGAGAGGGATAACGAAATACTTGCAATGTGCAACCGACATTGCTGCCCTAGTGAAATCACAGATTTCTGCACTGCCACCTGACCTTGTTTTTTCTGTGGGGGAAATCCTCGTGGATACCCTCCGTCTGTCAGAATGATGTCACTACTGACTAAATCCCCCACAGTTCCTTCCACTACCACGAGTCACGGGCCCGGGAAATACTTGTACATTTCCGTGCACCCCCGACTGAAATGCCATCTGACTTACCCCCCAAAACCCAACAATTACACTTCCTGCTTATTCAACCGGGACTACTCCTTCAAAATAGCCACAGTCTAACCAAACCACAACTGCATAGCACTTAAAAGCTCCACAGCAAGGCGTGCTACTTTCACTTTCGGTGTTCCACATTCGCGGCCCGGTCATACCGCTAAGCCGGCTGCGTTGCATGATTGCATCAGCGCTTATGTCATTGGAATTTCATATGCTGGAGCATTTTTGTTTACTATGGCATTGTGAAGGACGAATGGCTAGTTAGAACGGGCTCCTAATTTTGGGATTCCGAAGAATGGTCCTTGAAAATGTATGCTCAAAAAAATTTCGTTGCCAGTCGCCAGCATCTGAATGTAAAAGTCATAATGTTATGATAATTTGATTTAGTATTGGATAACTATGCTAATTCATTAGTACAATCACATTGGTAGATAAGTATTTTTTAATTATTATTCATTTTCAACCGTGGGTTATCCGAAGTTTCTGCAGTGGAATTTCAGTGGTTTTGGAAATTAGTCGTTTTGCCTACGCTGATGGTTTGACGTGACCGTCCTGAGTCCTGAGTACCTTAAATAGGTCAACTTCAATTACTGCCGTAAAATAATCATCATTGATATGATTTAAGTTAATGGGGAGGGTCCTACCCCCAGAACTGCCGGGGGGGAGTGAAGTGATTAAGACTGATCTAATGATAATGGTCGATTCCCAAAAGACTGTGGTAAATAAATGTGGAAATAATATACTAATTTCATTTCAATAACAATGTTTATGCTAATTTTATTTTATTATGCTAATTCCGGAGTTTTAGCATAAAATTTGCATGTTCACCTAAAATGTTATTACTCAATAGATATGCTATGATTAAACCACAGACTTCATCTTTCAACAGCCATCAAATAGAGACCATAACCTTTATACCTGGATTATACGATGGCAGTGACTGGACCCAGTAACTCGGAATTTCGGACCTAGTCGGTGGATTCATGTTCACGATAGGCAGTAAGTCAGGCTGTGGTAGCTACTTGGCCCAAAAGAGACGGGAGACGGGGAAATTAGTGTGAACACGAGCCCAGTTGCTAGTCAGCGCTGCACTAACTTACTTTACTGTCACATTACTGGACTAGTATAAAATATCAATACAACTCTCTAAGTTCATAAAACTGTTAAATTGAATGAAGTCATGACATTGAGGATTATGATAACATATGGAGTTGCATTGCTGATTCCAAGTATTATAATTCTGTGAAGCCGTATTTGTTACGGTGGCGAATCATATTTTAATCAACATACAACCTGACACTGACCTGACAATTGCAAAAAATGTAAGAAAATTTGAATTTCGCGGGCTACCTTAGCGCATCCCCCTTAAATATCGACCTAGAGAGGAGAAATGAGAGAGAAATGCATAAAACTGTCTAGCGTTGAAAAATGTACGTGTACGTAACATATTGGACGAGCTTTGATGCAGATATGCACAATCGATACTATCTACTTTCTTCTTACTATTGTGCGGAACGTCTACGTTACATACAGGTTGTGTTAAGATTGTATATTGTTAAGATCAGAATCATAGGATCAGAACAAAAACCAAAAGAATACAAGAGTGCGTATGTCGCTAACTTAGCTGAGTGGTAAAATCTTGCTTGTAATTTAAACAAAACAGTAATGACCACGGCAAGTTTAAATTCATAAGGCTTTCAGAAATCAAGGTTTAGCTTTTCCAAAAGACATACCAATATCTAAGAAAGCACGTCCAGTCGATAGTCTCCAAAAACCCATTATAAATACCAACATTCCCACATTTCCCACAGATCCTGTCTCACTTGATCTAATCAGATCGTCATCATTCTCCTGTCCTTAACATAATCAACCTATACTGCTGAAGGAGTGGGCTTTAGTCCACCACTCGGGCCCCGTGCTAATTCGTAGATGTCACATGTCTTCGAATTTACGGTTCTAGGACATGGCGGTTTCCTCACGATGTTTTCCTTCACCGTTTTGAGAGCAGTGGTTATGAAATAAAAGACACAAAGTAACGCGCCTGCTCGGATGCGAACCCATGACTTACAACTCTGTAAGTCGGGTTACCACTGGGCCACCACTGCTCTCCTGCTCAATGTATTTGGGGTCTGCGCAACATGTCTGATCTAATCAGATGACAACCACAAAGTTCTTGGCGAATAGGCCGCGTCTTGTCTCGCGAAGGAGACATCAGTATTTTTGCCTAACGTTCAAACACACCCTGTATAACTCTCAAAAAATTCATTGAACACACGAACCCATTACATCAACATCCATTTAGGCATACATCGTCTAACAATCGTGCAGGCAGCAAACGACAAACAGACATGCGAACATTCGGCAACCCAGGGAAAGTTGTGGGAACAATCGCAGGTTGATACAAATAATATTATGTAGGGTTTCATAACTTGCGGAAGTTAACAACTCTACAGTATTTAATTGTAAGGTTATGTAATAATTGTCCTACAGTTTAACACCTTCTATAGTATATATAAGCTGAAGAGGCTGTACGTGGAAAATATTCGAAAAAAAGTTGGCCGGGGTTACTTAGAATCGATAACAGAAGACTTTCCAACAGTTTATAGAATTTTTGTCTGTTTATCTGTATGTCTGTTTATTTGATCACGTTAAAACGGCTGAACCGATTTTGATGAAATTTGGTAGGTACGGGAATACTTTGAACCCTGAGGAAGGACATAGGGACACTTTTTATCGACGTACAACGCGTGCGAAGCTGCGGGCAGAAGCTATTTTATAAATAAACTTGAAAGAAATGTCCAGAATTCAATGAATGATCAAAGACAAATAACCAGCTCATTAATAGAGCCTCTATGACTATAAAAGAAACACGTCAGATGCTTCCTGGGGCTGCAGTCTTGACATAGATAGCGATCGCTATACGACCGAATTCGGTCATATAGTCCTAATTGGTAGTCCTAGAAGGTCAAAATTGCTTGACAAGCCCGAAAAAATCACGTGCTTGTCAAGCAATTTCGACCGTTTTTCCGAATTCGGTCGTAAAGCGATGGCTATCTATGTCGAGACTGCAGCCCCGGGCAGTAAGTCCTACTACCAAACCCACTCGCTAATTCTATCAGCACGACACGACAGACATATTATTTTTCTGTGCTCTTGTTGATCCTATCGACTTGAGAGAAGGATATAGTTAAGGACATCGGAAATTAATTAAGCTAGAGTGTTTTAACTGCTTTGGAAAGAGGGTAGATTTCTCCAAGAGCTACAATCTCTTGGACGAAGTTTTGAACTAAGCAAGTCATAAGTTTATTCCGTACTAGTTTCTGCTCGCGAAATTTCTTGTTCTCCAGCCCCACGCCATCGCGTCGCAACACATCGCCCGCCCGCGCTATAACTTCATTTTCGCTAAGCGTTCTTCCTGACTTTATTTTTATTTTTGCTCGGCTCCTAAGGGTGTTAGCGTGATTGTAATCCTACCTATAACCTTTCTCAAGAATTAGGCTATCAAATGCAAAAACAATTTTTTTTAAATCCGATTGGAAGTTCCTCAATTCATCGTTATAGCTACGGGAAAACAAAGACTCTCAAGATGTTTGACTCCTTAGCGGCACGCACAGTAAACGTGTTCACCATAATTAGCTACTGTATGAATAAACTCAAGGAATTTATCTAAAAAATAACCATATTCATAGTCTAGTGAAGGTCCTAAACTCCTAAGAAGACACTACAGACTGTAGGCGGGCAGCGGTGACCTGTTATGTAGCAAATGACCTTTCTATGCGGAAATTATGCTGCGGTAATTCGTTACTAGTTTCAAAGTAGATACATTATAATAAGTACAGGGAATTCATACCCAAGAGTATGTTAATACGTCACGTATTCAAGAGTGATGTGTACTTAGGAAAACCGTATCCTTTTTCTTTAGTCGTGTTTTTAGAATTGCATTATGTATCGTATTTACAAACGTTGTTGTTGTTTCTGCTAGACTTTTGTCTCGACCGGGATAATCTGTCGACCAGCGACGTGAGGACTTGCACTTGTCGTGTGAGCCTCTAGGCTACTAGCCTAGAGGCTCACACGACAAGTGCAAGTCCTTAGCTTACGAGGCAATAATAGTCTGCATACTGCTCGGCAGACAGCTGGTGCAGATGGTTCGTGAAAACTCCTCTGGTACGATCGGCGCAGATGTTGCAAAAACTGCAAAGGCTTGCGGTCGCCAAGCTCCTCGAGAGTCAGGTGTTGTTTTTTTTTTCTTTCGAAGCAAATAATCTCTTTGTTAACTTAATTATTTGAGCTTCCCATACTTATTAGGCGATGCTGTTGCCGTGATAATGTGATCCACCTCGGATGCGTATATGGGGGTCCAGGTTTCCAATAGCGTGGTGAAATTACTTTGACACAATGGCAGTACTGACACGATATACATCGTAGCTCAGGGCGTCCTTACTTTGAACTTTTGCGTCGGTTCCTTGTGTCTGACTCATGTAGTTCTTCCGGGGTCACCAATGAAGTAAGTACGTACGGGAGATAAATGAAAGCTGTTCACTAGCTTTGTACATTGTGCAAATTCCACACACGTCCACGTATCGTTTGAAGAACAGAAGGTGAATGTTTACACAAAGAGAATAGATATAATCCTAATATTTATGTGATATAATTATTAAGTAAATTATTATTTCGTTCACTAAGTGCGAATTTAACCAATGAAACTGAACGCGATCAGCACATATAAACCGAGTTCAAGAGCTGTCAGTTACATGATTGATATGGAATATTTGACACTGACAGCTCTTGAACGCGTTCTATATGTGCTGAACGCGTTCTATATGTGCTGAACGCGTTCTATATGTGCTGAACGCGTTCAGTTTTATTGGTGAAATTCGCCCTAAATAAAGCTACAGTATTGCCGTGTATATATTTTATGTTAAATCAAGAAATTGTACGAGGAAGATATCGCGGGCAGAAGCTAGTTATTTCTAATTTATACTTATACATATAATAAAATAGTAACGAAGAATTTTTGTCTGTTTGCCTGGATGCGTGTCCGTTTGTAACGGCTGAACGGTTTTGAATGTTTTTTGGCACACAGATTGTTTATAACATGGATTAGCAAACGGGGTAGGTACTTTTAATCCTGGTATTACGTTCCCATGGGACATTTTTCGATATCCACGCGGGCGAAGCCGCGGGTAAAAGTAAGTGCTATAAATATGTAATTGAAATGCGATCCAATTAAACGCGGTCGTGAGCATCTCAAACATGATGTTAAACACTACCGTTTTGTGTGACTAATGTTTTCGGTGCATTTACCTCATAACGGTATTTTTTTTGTCCCGCTCGCTCCAACAGGAGTGGGAACGAAATGGGAGACATCTGGCGCTTAAAATAAGATCTTTGTTTTTGGACAAAGAATTTGGGAAGAAGGTTATTTAGGTTTCGTAGTTGGCACTTGCAATTATATTCACAGTGGATTAATGCTATACTTTTTGACTGCATCATTCTGATCTGACTAAAAATAACAAAATATACATTACGGAAATTAGTATTTTGCGATCTTGGTTATGAACCTAGCAGAGAGCTAAACCTGGCATCCTAACTTACGATTTTAATTGTTAAAGTAAAATAAAATTGAAAGACAAAAGAAGTAGTCTTATGAGTGTTCCCATTCTAGGCTGTGTAAGTAACTTTTGCTTCTCAGCAGATTGTGAATAAAAGTGTTTGGGTTTCGATTTATTGCTGGAAAAATGTTTATTAAGATCTTGTGTATTGTATGAATGTATCGTAACTTGAATGCTTGTATGTGTGCTCATAAAGTTATGAGCTATGTGTAAAAAAATCAATGTTAGGTACAGAGTGTGATGCAACTAACCTGCTTGTGAAATGGTGGCATCATCGCGTTCAGTCTGTGTCAGGCCCATGGCTGGTCGCGCGCAAGCTTCATCACTGAAAATACCATATTACTTAGTACTTCTTTCATCCTAGAATTATCTTCGTTTGGATTTACGCTAACGTCACATGAATGGTCGTGATTTGTAGGCGAATTATTAGTTATATATTTAAGAATCTTTACAGTCATGTGACATTTTTTATATATTTATTTACACCAAAGCCCTTATTAATATACTTATAACTAAAACATAAAAAGGCTTAAAACAGAGGTAAATATTTCAATAATCTCGACTCCAACACAAGGTGTTCCTGTGACTGGAGTAGTGTCAGTGGAGTAGGAGTCAGTGTTTCTGAGTTTTCAAGACTTTCAAGTCAGTTCTATTCCGACGTCTTTGAGGGGCAGACAAAAATGCAACCAATAGGTCACTTAACGCAATAGGAGATTATTTTCGTTTGTTAATTAGTTACTAAATGGTTATATCGAACCAAGTTAGCATTATAAGCTGTAAAAGTATCAAAAGCAGACGGAATTTAACAAATGTAGAAGACAAAGTCAAATCATTTATTCCTTTTAGGTCAATTACAATCACTCGTGACGGGAATTGCGTGGATAACACCCCACACCCCACAGATATAGTGATCAACATTTGAAAAGTAATGTGGCGTAAAATGAGAAACTTATGTCATAGGTTTTCCGTGGCATCGCAGCAGGCCCTATCAGAATACCAGCACTGCGGTATTTTTTTCAATATCGCAGCATTATGCTGAGATAGGAGCCTTTTTGTCCTCGCACATTCACGCATTTTCGTTTTTTGCTAAATTGTTAATTTTGTTCGTTTTAAATGCTCCTTTTTTACTGTTTGTATTTCCAGTGCGTGTCTCAAATACATAAAATATTTTTCTTTATTTTCTTTCTTTCTATGTCCAGCAGTGTACTAACACGGACCGAGTTTTTTAGTTAGCAACAACAGCCAAGACATAGATACAGATGTAAGATATGAGATAAAATACCGCTGTATGGTCTAACTGTGGTTAATGCGGCATTTCACGCTGATTAATGTGCATCAATCACGTAAGACGTGTTCAAGAGATGCTCCGTAAGGTTCGTTACGTTTCTGTGAAGTAAGGCTCAAGTTATGATGGCACACTCCAGTGGGTAGTCAGTGCATTTTAGTAGATACATTTTACACTGGTCCTTTGCGCCTGTCAGTGCAAAGGTGTGATGAAAAGGTGGGCTTTTGATCCAAAATAGAAAAACAAGACTGCAAATGACAAAACCATAATTCTAGATTTTGTCATCTTTTATTAGCAGGTATTGGCATTGATTGAAATAAATTGATCAATATAGAATAAAATACAGAGCAATTACCCTATGACTATTACTGCTCAAGGGGTGTTATTAAAATTTTATAAATATTTTTATTTTTATAAAATATTATAATAAATAGGAAACCTAAGAAGCTTAGCCCAGACATCTCCTAAATCTGTTTTATAAATGGGACTAACCCCTGGTTTCTGAAAGCCGATTTTATTGAATATATTGACAAATCCCATGATTTGATTGGCTGTTGTAACTTTGATCACTAGTTAACTTCAGTTTGTCAGCTTATTTTAGTTGTCCCATTGACAAACTGGGTGTTAGACTGCTAATAACAGCGCATTACATTATTACATTACCTCAGCAATCTCTCCTTGTAGCAGACCACAGTGCGACGCTCGTCACTGACTCCGATGGAGAAGGTGGCGAGGTCTGCCCGGCAGAGCTGTTCCACAGAGTTGTGGATCAGGAACCGCCGGTAGTTGCTCACTGGAGGAAACACTAGCACGCTGAAACATTATGCTGATATTAATGTTATGTTTTTTTAGACTGTGATGAGTGAATGGTATGATATCTTAATTAATTTTATTTCTTTACACACAAATAAAATAAATCGCAAATATAAATAATAGAGAGATTTGGAAGGAAAAAGAGAAGGCCTTTGCTCAGCAGTTGGGACACAATATAATAAAAATAAAAATGTACACTCAAAACACTGAAAAGAGAAAAATACATAAAGAGAAGATACTGCTTATTTCATCAGATTGCTATTTAAAGTGGTTGAATTAAAAAAAAAAAAAAATATATATACAGGGTTACTTGTAATTCGACGTATATCCGTCAGGAGCTGATAGGGAGGCCAGAATGCAACAAATTAAACACCCCATATGTATGGCCGAAATTCAATAGTTTTCGAGATATTTGAATTTTACGGGTTTTTCGATATTTACCCAAAATTTGACATTAAATTCCAAATAAAAAAAAAACTACATATTGAATGCGTACCATTAAAGAATGATATCGTAGCTGGCACTTCAATCAAGCTATGAACCTAATTAAAAGTACTTAATTCAACGAAATAATTAAAATTATGAGCGATTTAAGAATAATATCTTACCAATATTTTCATTTTACGCTTCAAAAACGTTGTCTCGTCAAAAAAAATACTATGACGTTAATCGTACAAATAACTAAAACAACTTGCCTATTCTGTAAGCTTTCCAAAAAGGTATAAAAGTTAAATTAAGATACGTAATTCGAGGCATGGCATGTGTTTGAATCAGCGCGGGGACAGAAATCATCTGTGTTTTCAGTTTAGGATCATCCCTAAAACTACCGATTTTACTGGCGAATTTCTTCGTGATGGGTCGGGGTGTGCGGGCTGTTTTATAACCGTTGATGAATTTATATCGGCCACATGGGAACGCAATGGGAAACGTGAGTATTCATCGATCACAGTTATTATGTACTTATTTCTTGTATTGGAAGGTACTTAATAACTGTGATTGATGAATACTCAAATGTCTGGACCTTTAAAATCAATACTTTATCTCTCCATAGGTGAAGTAGCTTTTATCAAGAACAGCTATTCAGTTCAGAACGTAATCCCAGTAGCGGCTTGGAAGCCTACGATCTCTCGTCGTTCTTCGCTGAGTAGTTGAATTTTCAGTGGCCTGGCGTTCTGCTGTCGTCTATTAAACGTCTATTAAATAGTCGACTATTTGATGTTCTCCGGCTGGAGAACATTGTTCTGAAATACAACTAAAATTCTACAGATCTGCCTTGCCAGATCCAATCTTGATAAAAGCTACTTCACCTATGGATAAAGATAAAGTATTGATTTTAAAGGTCCAGACATTTGAGTATTCATCGATCACAGTTATTATGTACCTTCCGATACAAGAAATAAGTACATAATAACTGTGATCGATGAATACTCACGTTTCCCATTGCGTTCCCATGTGACCGATATAAGTTCTTCAACGTTTATAAAACAGCCCGCACACCCCGACCCATCAAGAAGAAATTCGCCAGTAAAATCGGTAGTTTTAGGGATGATCGTAAACTGAAAACCCAGATGATTTCTGTCCCCACGCTGATTCAAACACATGCCATGCCACGAATTACGTATGTTAAATTTAACTTTTATACCTTTTTGGAAAGCTTACAGAATAGGCAAGTTGTTTTAGTTATTTGTACGATTAACGTCATAGTAATTTTTTTGACGAGACAACATTTTTGAAGCGTAAAATGAAAATATTGGTAAGATATTATTCTTAAATCGCTCATAATTTTAATTATTTCGTTGAATTAAGTACTTTTAATTAGGTTCATAGCTTGATTGAAGTGCCAGCTATGATATCATTCTTGAATGGTACGCATTCAATATGTAGTTCTTTTTTTATTTGGAATTAAAGGTCAAATTTTGGGTAAATATCGAAAAACCCGTAAAATTCAAATATCTCGAGAACTATTGAATTTCGGCCATACATAGGGGATGTTCAATTTGTTGCATTCTGGCCCCCCTATCAGCTCCTAGAGGATATACGTCGAATTACAAGTAACCCTGTATAATGTAAAAATACTTTTTATTGATATGCTTAAAGCTGCTTTGATAACTTTGGAGTTTAAAAGGTGTATTTTATAATCATATTTTTGCACATCTTATTAAATAGATTCTTAGCTGCAAGGGTCTGCATAATTTATAATAGGTTCAATTGGCAATAGTAAGATATAATGGCTAAATTATGGACTTATTAGAGAATGCATGGATTTAAGCCCTTAGACCAGTAGGTATTGTAGTACCACAGTTGGTAAATAGGAGAACAGGTAGTTAACATGGACTGAATGAAAATTCCATAAATTCACTTACAGAATAATTTTTTCAAAATTCACTGAATATAAAAATTATTTCTCCAACTACATCAAGGAATAAATTATCTTTTCAGAACCCAAGCTCCAACCTAAGATAGGGGTTAAAAATAAATGTAATTAACAAATTAATAATTCATCATTAACCATAAATGAAACTAAAAATGAGTACATTTCAGCACACTCTAGGTAGCTAGACCTATACAAGAAATCCATAAAAAATACAGCCGGCATGACTTGTATTGCGATATTACAGTGATTTATAGCTAAGAAACTATTACAAATTGCAGGCGTTCCCCTGAGTGCAATACACCGATAATTAGCGGACACGGAAACCGCGTGTTGCCGGTTTTTTACCGCTCCATAAATATTTTATCAGCGTTCAAGGTGCCATCTCGCCTCGCATCATTTGATTTGCGACCTACGTTCGTTTGCGCTTGACACATAATAACCTTGAAAATATTAAACAATACCTATGTTATACAGCACCTTACAGCAGCATTTACGACCTCGAATACTCAACAGAAAAGCTCCAAAACCCTAACTTATCGCAAAAATGCTTCTGAATAACATTATAGATAAAATTGTTTACCTGTCAACTCTTCCTTCGGATAAAAAACATCTTAGGTCTTCGTTGACATCTTCGACAAAGTTGTCGTCTGCTAGGCTGAGGAACCGCTCTACCGTTTTGGCACCCAGTTTGACGGACAAATGATAATTACAAATAATTAAATAAAAATATCTATTCACGTGCCAAACGGGAATCTATCGGCCATCCATTTTCATTTTACTCACACACGGAGCCTATAAATAAATACAATGGCGTTTACACACACACGTTAAATTCAAATGTCAAAACTAGTGATGTACTCGTCTCATAATAGTAGTTTAGTCGATTACAGAAAACCGGTATTTTTGAATAAAAATCCCACTGTGAGATTGTTAAGTCTGCACTACACATTGGTCTAACCTTTTCATGTCTGTTTAACAACAGAAGATAGTCTGTCTCCGATCGGAGACAAGTTTTCTCCATACCGTAAAGTGCGTCTGTCGCTGATCGGAGACGATCTACTCACGCGGCTTAGGTTAGGTTAATCTCTAATTCTACGGTTAATTAAGGGCTAATTATTGTCTTAACGTTCGTTGGCCCCAACACCACTCGACCTGAGATGTGGTGGAACATCAGTTGAATCAAGTATTATTCTGATGACAGTAAAATTGAGATTTATAGCAAAGAAGATTGAAACTTTCCGTCTAATGCAGCAAATGAGGGATCTCGACTCTCGGTAATTTCATTGAGTGGTAGGTTTTCAGCAAAACACCAAAGTAATATATTTCAATTTATTAAATATTTGTTTCATTAAACCTACATTACAGTTACTCCATTAACTAATAAGAACTAAGGAAACGTTAATTCGTAAATACTTTTACCCTTCCATGGAGATTTCTTTAAATTATCCTAATTTTAATTTTACAAAATAATAACCGACGCATACTAATTTAAAACATAAGTAACAAAACTAAATATACATTTGAGGAAACATAAAATACGTGAATTATAATTGAACTAATAAACAATTCAACTAAAATATCTTGACTTGAGGAAAGTAAATTTAAACTAATTTAGATTTTAACTTCTAGGAATATTGAATACAGATACCCACTTCCTTTTACATCATATCTTTGTGTCAATAAGCTAGACATCCATTGCACGGCAAAATTAACTTAAAAAAGGGGATTATTTACATCAAAGCTTAAACACAAACAGAGTGGCCCAAAAAGCACAAGCTATGGTGGCGCCCTCTGCAATAAAAAAACACTTATCAAGCTATCACTGTTGTTTCTTTGAAACTTACAAAAGATAAGGAAGCCTAGCTTATTTCTGACTAATAATAATTAGGAAGTGTTGAGTCGTATTTAGTTACAACACATATAAAAATACCTATATTGTTTACAAGTCGATCTTAGGTCTATACTGCAGTCTGAGCGGAGGGTCGCGGAACCGCCAACGTGTTACGTACACGAACTTTAATGTATGGTCCTTTCCTAGTAATTCGTCATTGCAAAGTATATCGATCTGTAAGAAAAAAATATATATCAGTTTAATAAACTAAATAACAAGTCAGCATCTATACATTATAGTTAGTTTATCAAACCTTTTAAGTTAACGACAGAACAAGTGTTTTTATCACAACTGTTATCAGTCAAGCAAAACCGTTTTTATTTATGTTAGAAATTTAATTTACACTTCTTGATAAGGGAAGGTGATGTAGAATCGCCTAAAGTTTCAAGCACCAGGTTAATATTACAATTTAAATGTATTCTGTTCTTTTTAGTTCTCATTTAAGCGCTCAATAAAATCTGGCGCCCTTAGCGCGCCTACGACGCGTGAACGCAAGTTCCTTTTTTACTATTATTCCTTGTCGTTTTCTCTGCATCAGTAATAAACTTGAAAAGAAAAACAGTTGTACTGAGCATGTGGTTCAAAAGTTACAACAAAATGTGGAAATCTTGTTGCGTTTGTGAGCGTCCAACGCGCCGAGACCGCGCCCAAAACGCAGCATACCGGACGCGTTTGTTCGGCCGCTTGATAAAACTATAGTCCCTTATAAATAGCATGGTATAACACAGATTTGACTTACTTCTCTATACTTCTCCATGCCACTTAAAACCTTCTTAGCTATAAACTTCTTGAGGTGCGTGATAGTGGCCTGTGCTGAGCACCGGATGAAGCTGCGCTTCAGTGTCCGGAGGGACGTTGATATGCACTCCAGGCATACATTAACCTGCAAAACGTGAAAATTGGTTGGTTGATATGAAGTATTTTTTGAACATGGTAATGAGTCAATTACTGAAGTAAAGAATGAGTTCTCCTTGTCACACAATATTAAACAAACAAAGACCTCTAAAAAGATAAAACACACCATGTCCTACTTCATCATTAGACCCTGTCCACAATCTATCTATACCTAAACTATTCATCGAGACCATTCCAATGAGCCCAAACACGATACCGTTGCTGTAAGTTAGTGAGGGAGTTGGGTATCCTGCGAATTCCACGTGATGCTGCAGTATCAGTTCAAGGTTACTATGTTCTTCTAATATCTTTGAAGTAACAGAATACTAAATTTCGAATCGATCAGACCTGTGGAAGATACGCATATCCATACATCAACTAGAAAAGAGCTGATAATCTTCAAACATTTGAACCGATTTTCTTGAATTGTAGCTCAGAATACTCTCGATATAGAGACATTTCAAAAAAAAAAATCTGTTCGTCCGTTTGGGAGCTACGAGGGAACAGACAGATACACACGTCAAACTTATAACAGCCCTCTTTTTGCGTCGGGGGTTAAAAATATCGCTGGCCAGTGGACAACTGTGACGTTGTATAGATTGTGTCAAGTATTATGAGCGCTGTCCAACCGCACAACCATACCATACCATTTTTATGTCACGCGAACTAATAAAACGTATGGTTTTGCGGATAGCCAGCGGTCATATTACGTGACGCAATCTATACAACCTTACAGTTGTCCGCTGGCCAGCCAAAGCAAATTTTGCTAGACAGACATACCTGTTCATCCTTTCTATGGCTGTCAGTATTGTCTGGCTGCTCTGGCTCGTCAGCTCCAGGCTTGTCCGCAGCCAGGGCCGCATCCTTGGGGCATGGCAGGTTGCGTGCCCGGTAGAAGTCACGCTCGCGCTTTATCTCATCTGGAAATAGCAGTGAATGATTTGAGTTTGGTTACTGACTGATATATTTTCCCTGTTGATTTTCATGATAAATTTAACTAACCTATACTTTTGCTAGATGAGTATGGAAATACTAATTTAATTTTAAATTGACAATAAAATTTGCTGTAGCTGTTTGTTCAATTATGTGTATCATCCTTTTGATGATAAATATCTTTAAACCTTCTCAAGCTAGTTTATAAATCTCTAATCATGATTCGTCAAATTTATTAATTCATAGGAAACTTTTCCATTGAGAGGTGAGATAACTAAATTAATCATCTGTTGTGTCAATGGTTATGTCTCTTGATTAATTTAGCTCAGTTATGAGCTAGTTGGAAGTTTGGAAGTCACTATAATCCATTTATTATAACATTAGACAAATAACTATTATCACCCTTTCGTTATTTCGATATAAACTTATTATAAACCCCGTTATTGCAATGTAATTTATTTACCATTTACATTTAAAAAATACTTCTAAAGTTCAGTAATTTCAACAATTTTACACAATAACTGTTGTTATTTAGATGTTATTTGTCTAATGCTATAATTAATAGAGTATAGGTGCACATCCTTTTTTGTGACTGAATACTCAACTTATTATGTGATATAAGCCTTTTTTCACATTGAATAAAAAAAATCTATCCACTCATCTCTTCTATTGAGACAATTATGTTTTCTTAACCTTTTAGCCAGTTTTCTCTCTCAATAAAATAGCAGTTCTAGACCTACCACTTACACCATATTCAAGACAATACTATTCATTTTCCTTGTAACGATACTACTCAAGTAAAATACTCACTATCCTGCAGGTCTGGCACTAACTTATACACTATGTCCTGCATTGTCCGGTCGAAGCTGATATACTGTAACGGGTGGGACTGGTGTATCACTATGTCGCATGTTGGACATGTGTTGTTCTCCTCCAAATGTTTCACTAAGCAGCTTTTACAGACTGAAATAAAAAAGGTTGGATTAGTGTTACTGTTTTTTTATTTTATTTTTTTTATTTTTTTACTGCTCGGCTGTGTTAGCATTTCTTTGTCAATGTTTATGTTAAGATTAGATTAAGAATATAGCGGGAAATATTGATTGGTAACAAATTTTGATTGCCATGACACTTTTGTAAAACACATTTTGAAAAAAGTCTTAATAATTTATCAAAACATATGTTGACCAGGATTATTAATAGAATGAACATTTTATATATTAATTTACAAGAAAATACAATAACACTTACACGTATGAAGACACTCAGTAACCGTGGTCGCGTCGATGAAATAGCCGCGACATATTTTGCAAGTAATGTGACTGTTTAGTGCTTTTAACTTTATCCTCCTTTCCATTGTCATCCTAAAACTACGGTGGAGTCAAAAACATTAGTGAAACTAACTTAAAACAGGTTGAAAATAAAAAAATTAGAACATAAATGCAAAGTCTACAATCAACAACAGCTCAACACTTCAAATGCGTTTAATTTTTTCATACCTACGACAGACACAGAATGACAGATAACGCATATATTTGCATTTGATTCAAAATGTAAAAAAAACATCGATTTTGATACGATTCATGCTTCTGATTGAGCTTTTTTATAGTAGTACTAAATCAACAGATCACAAATAATTTAATTTATTTATTTTGTATCGTTTTTATGTTACTTTTTTACGCATTGTTTTACAGGAGAGCACTTTCGAAACGTATGCATGCGACCTTCACAATGGCGGCTTGTATTTTATTTCACATTTTTGCCATTCGATTCTAGCTCTTCTTCTCAGTAACTTAAAGTATAAAATTAAACATTGGGATCTAGCCCGGAGTCAAGGCAGAGTAGGACCAGGGACCAAGAATCTTGGGTAGATGATGACCACAGAACACAAAGACAGGCATGTCTATGATTGATTTTAGAGTCCGCACCACCACTCAAGTCGGATAGAGGCGGTGTCATTGCATCAATTTGCAAAAAAAAATGCACCACATCACAATTTTCCGCAGGACTTCAGTGGTGGCGCAGACGCTAAGGTCCTCACGTTATTTTACCTCTGATTTTCCATGACAGTGGTCTCTTTTATTCTCATTGCTTTATGGTTAAGCTGGGCCCACATTTTTGCGATAAGGCGAACCACACTTCGCGCGCTCTCTGTTGTACAGCGAGACATCTGAGCTGTGTGTGAAAGAGAGCGCGCGAAGTGTAGTTCGCCATAACACGACAGTGTGGCCCACATTACCTACTGTCAGACAGTGGCGTAGCTATTCTAGTCTTAAACCTAAAGGGGCCCAGTATCAAAATAAGTTAGTGTCGGGTCGGCGAAGCTCAAAAAGAGTGTATTGTTTATTTTACAAATAAATAAAATTGCATCTTTAGTCGGGAGGTTAACCTGTCATTGCGACCATACACTAAGAGAATAGCGAGCGAGCGAGACAATTAGAGCATCCTGACGTAACGATAAGTTTTCAAAAGCGAGTTCGAAACTTCGAGCATTCTGGAACGGGATTGGTTGAGTTTTCATTGTAATTTTACTAAGAAAATGTAAGAGCGAGCTAAGAGAGTTAAATAATTGGAGCATCCTGAACTGACACGGATAGGTTAGATTTTCTGTAATATTTTTTTGCAAAATGAATGTAGGTAAGGGCAGGTTGTAGCTTGAAACCTATGATCAAATTCTTATTGATAAGAGGACCCTTATCAATAAGAATTTGAGGTTTTGGATATTTTTCTTACACCCTGTAGCTTGGGATTCCATCATATCATAGATACAGGCGGTAGCTGCGCCCCTGCTGTCAGAGGTAAAATATTTGTGACTATGCCAAGGTGATAGGTAAAATAACTATATTTCGTCTGTTTCCTCAGCCCTTACATCCCTGTCAGTTTGTCGGGATGAAACTGAACCCTCGAGCCCCATGAAGGCTATCAACTACAACACATACAGTGCGCCAAGTACATTTTGGTACATTCTATGAAATTCAAATACATATGAAATTCATTCACAAGAAATAAACACTATTGTGGGCAGGCGATATTTTGACATCTATACGTTGCAATGAACTTGAGCTGTCAAAATGAAAACTGTTGCAATTGCTATTTGGGGATATCTCAATAAAACATTTCACATTTTGTATTCAAATTTATATTATTGTATTTTTCTTTTCAATTTACAACACAATATTAATTACAATGGTAACTTATTCTAATCTGATTGACACACGTATTTTTATTTTAACAATTTTTGTATGTAGATACCATAGATACATACCAACAGACCTGTTGACCTGTAGGACGCGAGCGCATGACGTTGGAAATATGAAAAACGAAAATATACATAATGCGCAAAAAATTGCGTAACTTGAAATCAGTGTTCAGGCTATCTTCAATTTTATATTTGTAATAACATGTAGATAAATCAAAATTTCAGTTTCTGACTCCGTTGTCCCAGTTGGGCGCCATAGCGCATTGGCCAACCCTCATTATTACATTACACAAATGACATTAGATAGCAAAACTCCACGGACGCGGACGTGATGGGTAACGTGGGTAACATATAAAAATAAAACGATTTTCTTTACTTCAAGAAACTGCACTAAACGAGATCCAAAAAAAATAATATTCAGCCAGTATTTTTTTTGCTTTTTATCTTTCATTTATCACCGTGCGTCTATCAGAGGTATAAAACAATTAATAAGCTCGTTAAATAAACACATAAAATGTAATAAATAACACACAGATTTCTTTAAAGGGAATAAATAATTTGTGACAAAATATAAAACATTAAGATTATTATTACTAGAGACCGGATTACATGCAACATAAAAAGCTTGTTATATGCATGCAAATATGAATGAAAAATGCTTGAAATATGCACGAAAATAGGCAGAATACGCAAAATTAAATGAAAAATTGTAGGAACCCAAAAATTTCAAAAACTAAGATTTCATTTTTTTATTTCAAAATTAGCATACAATTAGTAAATTATCTTTTTATAGGCAATAATAGGTACAGTAACATTACATGACATTCAAATTGTTTAATATTTTTGTAAACGTAAACAATCATGTATTGTTCCAAATGTTCAGTGGTAAGATTGTGTCTTCGATCATTTAGAATATGGAAATGGTTCGTTTCACATCCACTGAGGTAACTGGGCAGAATTTGAACTTGGGTGCTATGTCCCATTAATCGCACTCGGAAAAATATTGTAAATGTACCGATAATATGCATCATATCTAGATCTTAGGTAAAATATGCTATTACCGCTGAGAATGGCTTAAATATGCAAATGCATATTCAAATATGCAAATGCATATAATCCGGTCTCTAATTATAATGTACGTATGTACTTGATGTCATGTACTTTATTTATAGAAGAGTTACACGTTACGATTTACGACATTGAACACCTCTTAGTGGCTGCTCTGTAAGCGCTACCTTAGGCACTTAACAGATGCCTTACGTGCCACACCCCTGTACGCCCGCGTACACCTAATACTCGCTTCTTAAGGACGGCCAAAGAGTTATAAAAGGGTTGTACATGCGCTTGCTGTTTCCCAGCCTGACATTACAGTGCGCCCAGTATACGTTGGAACGGGGCGAAATTCTCAATAAGGGAATAATACTATTATGTACTTACGACTGAAGTGCGGTGGCCGCCACATAACGGCCGCGGTGACGGTTGTCATGAATGATGGCAGCGGGGTTTGACTTTACGGTGTCAAAAAACTTACTTTGATAAATAACGTTTCAGTGATTTCATTCGCCGGTAAATTGCGAACACTATGTGGCGGCCACCGCTCTTCTACTGCTGTAACTTAATGCAGTATGCAGCAAGAAAAATGCCTACGTTTACACATTCCGTTACGTAAGGAATTAATTAAAAATGGAACACAATAATATTAAAATATCAATTCTAGCGTCATTATTTCAACTTATGCAATAAAAATAATTAACTACCTAATGAGATTTCGTTTTGGTTGTCCATTATATTTTTCTAATTCATACTTTTCTGGTATGTATTATTTTATCAATCTACTAGGGCTTAACATTCCGACATACAGGCTGTTGATTTAGAATTCAGACTCTTGCATCTCTGGTGCAAGATGCTCCAAGGCAGCCCGCGAAATTCAAATTTTCTTACGTTCTTTGTAATTTGCAGGTCAGTCTCAGGTTGTATGTTGATTAAAATATGTTTCGCGACCGTAACAATTAATAAACAAACACATAAACAAAAAAATAAACCGGCTTTATATAATTATAATCATTGGAATCCGCATTACAACTACTTAAGTTAGAATAATCCTCAAATGTCATGATTTCATGAAATATTCATTCAATAGGATTATATGAACTTAGAGAGTTGTATTGATAATTTGTATGACTACTATATCTGATGCGGTCGCGAATCATATTTAGATCAAAATACAACCTGATACTGACCTGAAAATTGCAAAAAACGTGAGAAAATTTGAATTTCGCGGGTTACCTTGGAGCATCCACCTTAGTCGTTCATTATGGTGGCTAGAATGGCCGCTGACTGAATCAACAACTATATATTTAAATTCCTATATAAATAATAATAAGATAGTTGGGTTAATTTATTTTTACACAGCTTTCTATTGTCTTGAATATGAGAAAAAAAAACCATTTAGTGATTTTTTTTAAACACTTTTTACAACCCAACCACTTAAATCCGTAAAACCAATAACTGAAAAATTGAGGTAGCTTCACGTTGAAATAAATATTCCAACTTACAGACTCCCTTCGCTACGACCCTTCACATTTAACATCAGTACCCATATTCTGTCCAATCTTCTGTATCGTATTATCTAACAGATTAAAAACATTTTTATTATCTGGTAACACAACTTTGTAATGATCTGATGAAGGCACAGGTGCGTTGGGTTTAGCATGGTCTCTTTTAAAATGGCGACTCAGATGACTAGTTTGTGTGAATTTTCTGTCACATATTTTGCATTGGTATTTCTTTTCCCCTGTGTGGACTACCCTGTGCTGTTTTAAGGCTGAAGATGTATAGAAAGTCTTGCCACACTCACAGTGGTAGTCCCGTTGACCTTTATGCCTTTTAAGGTGGACGTTGTAGGCACTGCATGTAACAAAACCACGCTGACATTCTTTACAGTTGTATCTGTAAATAATAAATACAGTTGTAGCCATCTAGTAAGGTCTCAAATTTCAAGTGTCAAAGGTTTGTGTTTTTAAATAAAGAGCTTTATAAAACTTTTGATACTTGAAAGTGACTTTTCCGGGTATAACGCTTTTTCGTTACGTGACGATTTCTCCCAGTTTAGGGCTAGTACACTGTTCTTTAATCGAAGTAGGAGTTACTTCGATTAAAGAAGTGCGTTCCTATAATCTCAAATAGCGTCTAAGACAACAATAAGGCTGAGATAAAATGACTCTAATCAGCAATTAGCTAATCGTCACTGTCGTGCAACTGTCAAACTATAAGTACTAGACAAGGACGGAAACATATCCTAGCCAAAGCATTTCTTATGTAATGTTTGTTTATCTCGGACTCTAGAGTGATTCGATAGGCGAGCAACTCCCGCTATCTTCGAGTTTGAATTCAATAAAGTTGATTCTAATTAGTGTAAAATTGTCAGTTATTTATATCGATTTAATGTCAAATTGGCAGATAATTGCATCGATTTAATGTCAAATTGACACTTATTTGTATCGTTGTCAATTAAAAAATAAATCAAATGGCATTTGATTCCATTAAGAACTCCGAATATGTCAGTTGTAAGTCCGCAGGTTTTAATCTCTCAAAACTGATACGATAGAATTTGTTCATCAATTCTAATTCAATGTGTGCCACACAACTTACCTGACTTCCTTATTATGTATTCTAACATGTATGGACAAGTTTCCTGAGGTCGCAAACGTCTTGGTGCAGAGGTGACATGAATACGGCTTTTCACCGTTGTGTATCCGTTGATGAACCTTTAATTCAGCTTTGATTGGGAAACCTGAGACAGAGATATTAAAAATAAATTGAGAAATTAAAATGGTCGGCAGCCTCCCAGACCAACTTTGAAATAGCGAAAATCGGTTTAGACGTTGTATTAAATATTACTGTATTTTTGTATTAAACATAAGTTTTTTACGAGCACTTTTACCTCCTGAAAGGATACCAATGATATAAGTTACACAATGAATAAGCCTATAATACTTTTGGAAATAGGTCCAGCTTAAAACACCATTTATTCGATTTACGTAATTGTTTCTTTAATTTAATTTTTTGTGCTACTTATGTTAGTATGGTAATAGTGACATTATAATTATACAAGGCCAAGGAGACCTACAAGGGCGTACCTTTCCCGCAAATTTGGCATAAATAAGGCTTGTCTCCCTTATGTCGCTTCATATGTATTGACAGCTGAGCGCTCTGCACAAATGTTTTGAAACATATCTCACAGCTGTACAATTTTTCCCCTGGAACAAAATATTTGTTTAATTTTTTGTTGCGAACGTTATGTCAGAGCTAGTCGTGTATAGTCTAACTCGTAATTGCTTTAACGCCTTAGGCCGTCCGCTGCGTTAAGCGGGTGCACGGAACGGGCGCCCGGGCGGCGTGCAGTTTTCTATTATCATCCTTAGAGTAGCGCTGCGTGAGGCGGGTCTCCTGTCGCACGCGGCCCATAGAAAACAGCACGCCTCGCAGGCGCCCGCTCTGTGCACCCGCACGCAGCGGACGGCCTTAAGGTTGAATTTCGTTTGCATCGAAAGATAAGCTATCCAATTGCGTAACACATTTTTGTAAACGATTAAGACTAATCTGTTCCATTTTGATAGTTCAACAACATTCATTGCGTTGTTTACGTAGCTGAGCAGTTTTTTTTTCGAACTTGTGAAGCAATGGATTTGCAATCTGTTTCAAAACGATTCAGATTATGATTGATCGTGTATTACGCAATTAGGGTGAAGGTCTTTGTCTATGTGTCAGTTACTCAGTTTCAACTTTAGTGATGATTCAATTTACTGGGAATTGTTAAAAACAAAAAAAAAAAATACGAGGTCGCCCCTCGCATTCATAACATCTTTCCTCTCGCTTTCCTGCAATTTGTGGGAGTGATTTCGTGAAAAGGGACGGAAGTGTGTAACGTGTAACAGGAAGCTGGGGAAGCGCCATTTGATTAGACCAATGAGCGCGCGCGGTCCAAATTTGGCCGTCAGATGATACCAAACCAACTCACGTTCCGATAGGTTGGTACTGTTGAGTTGAGATGTTACACATCTCATGCGACTACTGTAGGGCGTTCGCTCGTTTTTTATTATATTTTGGCACATTACTTTCGCGTTATTTGGGTATAACAAAACATACCCTATTTCCATTGCAATAAAGTTCAATATTAGATTAACTAATTGATGCGAATATGCCAAGAGTACTGTCAGCATTAAAAGTCACCTCTATGGTGTGTATAAAAATGTTAAATATCTTACCTTTGTGCATACGTATATGGTTGACAAGACCAGTTCTTCTGCCAAACTGTTTGGGACAGTAAGTGCAGTGGTACGGGGTCTCGCCCGTATGTACTTTTTTATGTTGAAATAATGCACTGTGACCTCTGTAAAAACGTTTAGGTACTGTTTAGTAAATGAAACTTGAAATTATGATCTACACATCTGTGAAGTATTTTTTTTTATGTTGTGTACTTTATGTAACTCATAAAGAAATCAACATATTTGAATATGTAAAAAATGCTGTTTCTTTTTTAGGGATATCTTCCTGATGGCGATTATTCCCGGTATCCACCACCTGTTTGGCCACCACTGGGGGACAGCAAAACAATTTTTAATTTTTTTCTCGTTGTCCACCACTGGGGGACGGCGTTACAACTTTCTAAAGTGTTTCCATTCGCCTCTTCGTAGTTCATGTGCTGATTGCGTTCAGTTTCATTGGTGAAATTCGCCCTCAGACTAATCTGTTTCTTTTTGACAGTTCAACAACATTCATTGCGTTATTTACGTTGCTGAGAAGTTTTTTTTTTCAAACTTATTAACCAATAGATTAGCAATCTGTTTCATAACAATTCAGATTTTGGTTGATCGTGTATTACGCAATTAGGGTACAGAAGTGGTAAAAAAAACTTACCTAAAAGTAGCCGGACATTCAGGACATAGATACGGCCTAAGATCTGTATGGCACAGCTTATGTGCCTTCAGATTACTCTTAGTGCTGAGGAACTTGCCGCAGATGTCACACTGATGTGGCAGCTTGCTCTCCGGTAAGCGGGGAGCTTCGCCCTCTAGGTATACTGGAATTAAGGTAACATTATTAATGAATGAACTACACTTGGTGTCTTTGATGAAATATTACATTACTAGGATAATATAATATTATACCATATTTTTATATAAAGATATAAAGTTAATTTTGTATTAATGATAAGGCGAATATTTGCTGAAATATACCAGCATTTAGGATAAATTAAAATTTGGATTTTTTAGATTTGGATAGGAAAATAAGATGTTTATTGACAAGTAATTTTCATAAATGTGATATGGAATGGGTGTTTATTTAGAGGTATACAAATTCAAAATGAAATTGAATTTGTATACCTCTAAAAAAAATACCCGTTATTTATCTATAATCCAACTTTTACGACCTAGATTTAAAAAAAAAAAAAAATTGATTTAAAAAAAGTGTTAAGTACAAACCTTTTTTCTTTCTACCTCTTTTCTTTTTTGGCTTTTCCTCCGTACTTTCGTTTTCTGCAAATAAACAGAATATTAATTATATATACTTTGGCATGAAAATATTTCTTCTTCATCACATGTTGATGGTACTTTGTTTTTATACCGGAATACCCGAGAAACTTTATTTCATATTCTTTGTGGCACTTCTTTAGGTATCCAAATGTAAAAAAATATTTGGCCTAGGTCTTAAGAGGGAGGTAAAATGCTGCTACAATGTTTAAATGATTGTTTGACCTCCATAGGTGGCCATGTTGATTGCAGGATCAGTGGCAATCTTTAGGTCTTCTTTCGTGCAAGTAAATGGGCACTTAGGGCACTCCAGCAAGTGGGATTCTTGCAATACTACTATTAACTACAACATACTGGTTACTAACATAGATCCTAACATATTGAGCCTTTCTGCAAGTAAAATTAAATAAATAAATACTACTTAAAATGACTGCCACAACTGCCTCATTGGTAGCAAACCAGGTTGCAGTGTTATTGGGTTATTCCATTACGAAATTCTCAGAAACAGCCCCGAGACTGGATTTGTGTCTGGCTGATGGCAATAGGCTTTCCTCCTGTTACATGGGACTTAAATGTAACTGGCGTGGGTGACTATGTGGGTGTACTATAGATACAGCTCTGCCTAAACCTTCGGGGAATAGAGGCGTGATGTTATGTTATGTTACTAACATGTTGAGTCTTTCTATTTGTAAAATTATGTATAAATAAATAAATAATGTCCAAAAACCTGTTTTTCTTATTTTGATTTCTCCTAACACTAAGTTGTCATCGTCAGCATCCCAGCAGCTGTCGTTCCCATCATCATTTAGTAATGGCTCTGAAATGAGTGTTTATACATAAAAGACAGCATTGAAATATAATGATTTAGTTTTAAAGTATTTTTTGATCACATAATCTCTGAAGTATTATAGTTTGACCTAAACCTCTGTACTGCAGTAGCTGTAGTACAGTATGAGCGCGGCGAAACGGGGGCAGTGCAAGCGGCTCGGCTTTGCTAGTCCATTGCCAACAAGATATTCTATTTTATTGTGTACTTATAGTTTCTTGGACCATCAAAAAAGGTTTGTTTTGGTGATTTTCGACAGCTTCATTTAGGATTTTCTGGCAACTACTTTTTTTCGGTGCTATGTATATATTCAAAAACTAGTTATGCACCATCGAGATATAAGTACTAACGTACGTTAGTACTTATATCTCGATGTTATGCACACAATATTAATGAATATTGGCAGTGGCAGCACAGTGGAAAGAAGAATATTTTGTTCTGTATATCGAACTATCTTGTTAACTGTACTTACAGTTAACAAGATAGCCTCAACAGGTGTTTATTATCATAATCATACTAAAGAACAGTTAAAATTGTGTTTATTCAAGTAGCTTAAAGCTAAAACCTTTTTTGATGACATTCAATATAAAGCTACAAATAAATAAAATATAATTTAAAGTTTGAGAATAAATTAAAAAAACACCACTTGCCAAGTTTAATATCCTTGATATCTTCTCGATTCGATTCTTCTAGGTTCGTCAATAATAGTTCCTCGTTCGCTTCATGACTATTCTCGAATTTTAAATCTTCAAAATCCAGTTCATTTTTGACAAAGGCATCAGAACAACCATTTCTTTTACTGTCCACCTTTGATGGGTTTTCTAACAAGAATTTTAGCTTTTTGTCACTCTCGTCGCATTGTAGATTAAAGGCGTACGTACGTTTAAGCTGTCGGCTACATTCCTTACAAATTAAGCGAGGTAGACCATCTCCTATTTCAGGCTAGAAATAGAATTCATAACAAGTGCATTATTCTCAACTGTAAAGATTTTTAACTGGCTCGTGAGTAGGATATATCTATAGGTACCTTTAGCTTAGTGCAGTTTATCAACATATCACAATATAAAGTATTCTTTTTCACATAATAACTAGTGTAAATATCGTATGTTATTTTATTTGCCTCGAGACATATTCGACATATTTTTGTAAAGTCTAACGCCATACTTTAGTTTTACTGTATGTAATATAATTGAGATTGTATGGAACTTTTTTCAATTGAGATTTTAATCAGTCAATCTTAAAATAGCATAAAAATTGAAAAAGAAATAACAATCGCTCTTCGTCATTTCTGATACAAACAAATAAATATAATGTGTCAATGTCAAATTGTCAAAATGACATCAAACCACAAAAATGAGAAGACAGCAAGGGTGCGTTCCGAGTTACGATGAAATCGATTTGAGCGCGCTAAAACCCGTTCCGAGTTAGCGTGAGTGCGCTAACTTTGGTCTGTCAATGGTCATAGATGACGTCATGACATGCGCCATCTTGCGATAACGCCGACCATGCCTTTTACTAATATCACCGTGATCACTGTCAAAAATGACAGTTGACTGAACTGTCATTTTTGGTAGCGCTGTTGTTTTGAGTCGCATCATATCTATAAACTAACGTGGCTTTTTCTAAATTGTGCCTCTGGCTACCGTCGCCACATAACCAAAGAAGAAAAAGAAATGTCTGATGTTTATACATAGAATTAAGTAATGTTATAATTTTGACGTTGAGCGAGCACTGTACGCGCGTTCACGAGCGTTCCGAATTGATGACAGACCTCAGCTGTCATAATCGTAATATCTAAATCGGAACGCAAAATATTGATGTCAGCCATAGAGGAAAGTAATATACCGGGTATAGAGAGCCCCCTCGCAGAATTTATTGAAGACCGCTAATGTCAATTGATCGGATAAATAACGCCATCTATTATCGCCATCCACAAACTTGTGACATGTATAGCTATAGCTGGCTATAGGTGCTTCCTATACTTTAGCTTCCATAATAATTTGCTTATTTTTAATTTGATAAAGTTTTACTTAGGTATATAAAATTTTCTCATGATTAAAAAATCATAGTAAAACTTTATCAAATTAAAAACAAGCAAATTAGTAAGGAAGCATCAATTTCAAAAGGTACAATGGATACATAAAAAAACAACTTGTCTTTTACAAAATTATTTATTTATTCGTCTTGTGTTTATTTTTATAAGCTTGCGCTGCTGCTTTAGTTTCATGCTCACCATGGTATGTGATTTTGCCAGACAAAATCCGGGCGATTGAACGGCACCAACTATTTAAAATCACATGAATAATTGTGTTTTCAATATTGTTTACTTGTAATATTGTTTTATGTGTTTCACAACTGAATGGAAAATCAATAAACTTCCAACACTACAAAACAAGCGCAAACGCAAGGAGCAGTCGCCATATTTGTTGTGACCTGACCATTTGACAATCAATAAATCGCTGTGTTGCTATCGTAATTCTTACGTGGCTTGTAATCTACACCAATTCATTATAACACAACGCACGCATGAAAACGCAAATAATTATAATACTTACGTGTTAAATAAAATGATTAAGTAACGAAATTATTTTTATTTTATTTTTTTGTCACAAATTCTATTTGTATCAATGGTGCCGCCATCTGCGGCGACATAATGTAACTAATTGTGTTTGGATGGCGACAACAGATGTCGCATTTTGAAAAAAATGACCCCAAATCTGTCAATATATGGAAGTGTCCTACCCCTGATGTCAGCGCTGTGAGCGATTATGGCCTAACTCGGAACGCGGCCCAAGTTTAGTTGGTTCATTTCATTTCATAAAGTTTCGCACTAAAAGTCAAACGGTTTTAGTCGATTTATATTTAAATGCATGGCGGAAAATTTAAATTGTCCCTATTGCTGTTGTGCCGAATCATGCTTTGATATAAAAAATATTGGATTGCTTTAGTTATAGCTGGTTAGAGCTCAGCTAGGTGGAAAAATTATGCGTTGTGGCGGAGAATGACTATTCTAACCGCGTGTGTTTTAATAGCTCCTTAGAGTATTAGAGACAAGGAACATACTTACTCTAGGGAGATTAGAGAGTAGACTACAACAGCCCGCCATCGCAGGTCGCCTCTGTCCGTCTGAAATTTTTGAACAACGCAACGCATGAGAGCAAAACGTTTTACAGTGTATCTGTGTTTTTACTTTGTGAGTTCTGCACTCTCTCGGTTTCTTCGTGATAACTCGTAAGCCAAAGTAAATTAAAGTAGTGCAAACGAGGCTTCGAAATGTCAACCTTTATAAAAATCAAAGAATAAATAATATAAAGAGATAAAAATGTACTCTGTGGTCTGTGGTGGTCACGGCAACGTTTTGACACAGGCAAGCAGATGTTATCGAGTAAATAGAACCTCTATTTTTTATGTATTATAGTTATTTATAAACAGACGGTAACTACTTCAGATAGGTACTGCCTGATAGACCCCGCGAAATCAAAAGAATAAGTGGTAAGTTGGTGACGCAAAAACTAAAAGAAAAACAGTTACACCAAACAGACAAAACGGTTTCTTTGTTTGCGATACATCGAGGTTGACTGCATGGTTTTGCTTACATTATAGTGAATATTAATTTTGGACGACAACAGCAGAGAAAAAAGAAATGGCTTAGTTTATCTTTCAGGATCGGAGTGCCCGAGTGGGGGTAGTAGGAGCCAGTAGAAAAATAGCGCGCTTATTCAAAATACGCCGAAGAATCGTCGTTTTGGCACGCGTAATAGTCAAAGGTCAGTTCGCACACAAAATCTTAGACCCGCATAGAGCAGGCCTGCGACAGTTTTAGTTCCAAAAAATGCGTTATGGCGCTACTTTCGGTAGCCATGTTGTTGGCAGCCATTTTGGATGTTCCGCTGTCAAACTGACAGAGTTTAACAGTATATTTTCCGCCATATTTAAGGTTTTCGTTTTGCGATCATCTTGTATTTATGCTGAAAGGAGTGTGCTCAAACTGGAAACAGCCTATTTGTTTCTATTTTTGTGAGGGAACAACGGCAGCTGCTACAGTAATTAGGATTTTAAATGAAATGGTGAAAAGTGTCACGAGTCAGATTTGATACCTTTAGCAATATTGTATGTGACCAGGGCTCGACATTTAGAACAGCCATAAATATGCTGAAATTGCAGACTGAACGCAAAAGGTTTTTAAATGAGGAACATAATGGTGAGTAGATAAACTATCTTTACAAATAGCCTTTACATAAACACATTACTGCGTAGCAGTTGTATACTTATTCAATATCTGGGAGAAAAAGTATCCATCTTCATTATATCAAAATATCCATCAGTAAGTCCAGGTCATGGTCTATCTGTGTGCCAAATTTCATCCAAATTGTGAAACAAACATCTAAACTTTCACATTATTTTATGAATTAAGTAGTAGGATTTGGATCTGTAATCCATCAAAGAAATTTGTTGTACTCAATAGCTTTTTTATTTTGCAGATGGAACCATTGAGATATCAGGACAGCACTTAAGTGTAATGTATGATCTCCCACACCTACTTAAGGGCCTAAGGAACAACTTGCTAACAAAAGATATGATTTTCAAAAGCAAAGTTGCCAACTAGGTCATACTAGAATGCATAAAAATTTAACAGAGCACCATGTTTACGCAGCAAAAATGAAGAAGATGAAAGTTAAAGTAGCTGCCCAAACACTGAGTGCAACAACTAGTAGAACTAGTAGTAAACTACACTGCATTGTTCAGTAAGTTTAAACTTTGTAATCAATATGCATTATCTAATAATACTAAAATCATCCTTTTAATCACTCACTCACTTTACTTTGATTTATTTAGAACCTCTAACAAAAGAAACATGAATTCACACTATATTTATTCTTGTTTAAAAAGCATTCAGTTTTTAATCATTCAATTACAATTGAGCCTTTAGGACTATTATGACGTTTGAT
Organism: Eupsilia transversa; assembly: GCA_914767815.1. Classification (NCBI taxonomy): domain Eukaryota; kingdom Metazoa; phylum Arthropoda; class Insecta; order Lepidoptera; family Noctuidae; genus Eupsilia; species Eupsilia transversa. The sequence continues at coordinate 2,902,859 of OU611893.1, read as the reverse complement.
TCAAACTAATGTACTAAGAAAAATATCTGTGGCACTTTCTTATAGTCTACTAGAATGCAAACACTTAGTTGTTATTTTTGTTTGTTTTACTTATTACTTACTTAATAATGAAATATTTCAGAAACTACAGCCACGGGTCAAAATGTCAGTGAGACGATGGCCACAACAGGCGAAGCTGTGGAGTTCATCGACAAGCTCTTTGACAGTGTGAACGGATCTCGAGGGAGGACTGTCCAGGGCAAACTGCGTGGACCAGCAAAGCCGAATCCCCATCAAATTTACAATTTTTGGACAGAAGCCAAACAAATATTGAAACAAATTCAATTCATTGATAAAAGTAGCAAGAAAGCCCTCAAAAATATATAAGGTTCGAGTTCCTTCTCTTAAGGAATGGTTGCTTAATTTAATGATATGCACCCATGTTCATAATTGGTGAAACATATAAAATGTTCAAAGTAGGCGTAGGTTAAGAGGAAAAAATAAATAAAAAATAAAATCTAAAAAGTCGTTTTATTTGGCAATGAACTTAACGAAATAAACTTATTGAACCTTGCAAATAATAAGGTAACCCTATACGAATTTCCCATGGCACATCCCTATGCTATCGATATTCTATGCCGGATGGTTATCGTTACTTTTTTAAGACGCTGTGGGTCATCACTCAGTGACATTACGACACTAGCGCTTGGCGCATATTTTTGGAACTAATCGTCAACCATAGTACTGTCCTATCTGTCTCTGACTTATATAGTAATCTGTGGCATAGAGGGCAATAATAGTACGGGCACATGAATAAAAAATGTATTCATGTGGTACGGGTACTGATCCGTTTTAGGCATCTAAGGTGGATCCGCAGCGGTAGCTCACGAAATTCAAATTTTCTTTCGGTTTTTGCAATTTGCAGGTCAGTGTAAGGTTGTATCTTGATCAAAATATGATTCGCAATCATAACTAATATGTTGTAATGCTACATTGTCCCGATAACGCGAACTATACTTCGCGCGCTCACTTTTACTCAGCGAGAGAGCGCGCGAAGTGTAGTTCGCCTTATCGGAAAAATGTGGCCCCAGCATAATGATTGTAATTATTGAAAAAACGTTAAAAAAATGAATTTCGCGGCCTGCCACTGCGAATCTTCCGTATCAGGACCTTTAAGACCAAAAATGGTTATCCCTCAAATTACAAAAACCTTCATGCGTATTTTTAAAACACATCGTGAATTATACCGTAACGGCATTACGGCACCGTTAATAGTTGCGTTTGTCTTGTGATAATAAAAACCCACAATTACCCACTTATTTTTATTTACAATGTTTACAATATCATACTAATAATGACTAGGATGTATGTAATCATAACATACTTTTGATTAAAATATCGAACTCTATTCGTTTTTTTTAACGTATTTTTTTACATATTGTTACATTTTTCAAGTTAATATTATAAGGCAAATAATGACGGTACACATAGCATCCGTTTAACGTATTCTAGCTAAATGTTTTGTTGATGCAGCCCACCGTGTTAGTACATTAATTAAACACTAGGTACTGCTACTCTATAATATTTTCTACACATATGGGAATAAATATTGAGATACAATAAACTTTTATAGAATGTACATAAGGGCCGATGAATCATGGCCAGTCTGAACATAGGCTCTCCGAACTTTGGCGCATGTTCTCACGGTTGCCTTGCGGTTGCCTCATGACGCCATTTGGTTTATTTTATTTTATTGTATTGGTATGTTACAAACAATGCTGGTTGCAGTCAGACTGTATCATCCCTTAGGCCCTAGGCAAAGGCAGGCTTCTAGTTATTTCAGTCTTGTCTGTCTTATTTTTGTCCAGTTCCATCATATAATTATTATTTTAAGTCTGTTAGATTATATATTAAAATATTTAATGCATCCTTTTCCTACTTTAAACTAATATAATAAATGGAATGAGACTTCACTCATATTCTGGATGTCCTCTAGCAAGTTTTACTTGGTGCTCGTTGACATCCTAAGCGTTTTTGTACTTAGTAAATATTCAACACCAAGACAACTTGCTGTCACAATAACAATAAAACTTCCATTGGAATTCTAAGTTTCACTCCAAACGGCCATATTGACCAAGACCACCAATCATTGAACTTCCAAATCCAATGTATCCTTTCCGCATGCAAAATACGCGCTCAGGCGTAGAGTTGCGGGCACAAGTCATAAATACATTACAACTTTCTATCTAATTTGGCAATAGAGGCTTTGGAGTTTGGACATAAGAAAAATAATTTTGATTGAGTTCCTGATTTGCTTATTGTTACTATTTTCTATTAAAAAGTTATTAGAAAAATGCAAGTGGATTAAGAACATCAACTATTTCAGAATAATGGTTATTGATTTAATTTTACAAGTAAAACCTTGAAATATCAATTTATCTACAACGTCAATGTCAATGACGTTCACATTCAATACTAATTTGCAGTTGGATCATTTGTGATAGATTGAATATTATCACATCTTTGAATAGTTCATTTGAGCCCTTCATTGGTTCACTCATCCGCCACAAATCATCTAACAGACAGCAACCATAGAAAGTTCTTCTCACTCTCTTCACATTCCAAATGGAACTCGTACATATCCTCAAGATGTTCGATGCAGTTCCGACACATGTAAGGAGGTAGACCATCTTTTACGTGTAGCTGGAAAAGAATGGGACGATTATTATACAATAATAATATATAGGAATATATTATATGCTTTCCAATTTTGTATACCTATACAATTACTTTTACAATATTTAACACAACTATTTACACTAGGTCACATATTAACTAGGTAGGTACTTAATTAAATGACTAAGATTCTTTTCAATCTTAAAAGCTAGCCATATAATCGGTAGATAGCGGTCGCTATGTGTGCTATAAAAATACTAAAATTCTGCCAAAAATCAAGATAAAGAGGAATACAGGTGGTGGGACCACAACCACAGATTGGTTTTGGAGTGGATACGCAAATAGATAGGACATAGTTTCTGTAAATTCAAGTAGACAGAATAAATAGGTAATAAATGTTGATATTTACCTCAAATTTAGTGCAATATGCCAACATATCACAGTATAAGGTACGCCTTTCCACGTAATAACAGTTGAAAATATCGTATGATCGAGGATCTATACGGAGACAAATACGACATATTTTCCTTTGCTCGGACCACAGATTTTCTGACTCCATATTAAGAGGTGAGAGAACTGTAATTTTACTCAGGTTAACGATATCGGAGACAGGCGATTGCTGCTGGTGCCGGTTCGGGTTTAGGACTTTATTTATTTATTATTCGATTCGATTTGATTGATTGAATGACGAATTGACGATTTGTTTGATTGCTAAGTGGTTTGATTATTTAAAACTCCATAGACAAAAAATACAATTTTGTTTTTTTTTTTAATTTCTAGTGATGTACCGTTTATTTTTATAACCGCTATTCGAGTAGCAGCTATAGATGGGTGCAGAAGTGCAGTGCAGAGTGCAGTTTGCCGGTTTGGTAGTAGCAAGCTTGTCTTTTGTATGCTAGTGAAAACCTGGCTGAGTTGCGTTTTGCCAGGTCTGAACCGGCCCTTACAGCAGTCAATGAACGTGAAGAGTGGTGATGGTCCATGACGTGCTTATTAGCTTAGAGCGGAGATTGGCGATTTATTGCTTGCGACATATTGGAAAACTCGAAGTTTGTGTGCATTTGTGGCCACAGCATTAGTTATGCAGAAAGGCCAACGACACAAATGTTTGCCTGAGAATGGTATCTTAGCAATGTATAAAACTTTTGACAATGTGCGCTTTTATAATTTCTAACGTCACAATATTCTAGTGGACATCCACGTCCACGCGTTCATAAAAAATATGGAAATATGTGCGCGTTATAACGACATACATACATACTCTCGAAAAACATTGCCCTCGTTCTGGGGCAGTCGGGTAATAACATCCATTGACATGAGATTTTTCAGTTTGTGATTATGAGAGAATAAAGAATATTATTAGCCCTCGTTCCCACGGACGCGAAAACCACGCGCGTGATAAAATCGCGTGGCGCGCTTGGAATGGAACAAATGCAAAGCGGTACATCTGTTCACACGGCCGCGATTTTTCCACGCCGAGATTTTAAATCGCGCAGTGTTCGATTTTCAACGCTCGGCGTTGAGCGTTGAATGAATGCGACATACGAAGTTCTGTACTTGTGTTCCCACGGACGCGTAAAAATCGCGCGCGATGCTCAGTTCGGCGCACCGGCTTGTAGAGTGTAGACGTGCCGCAAGTGCGGGCGGATAAAATTATGTATTGGGATTTGGATCCAGAAAATTTAATTTTAGAGGTCGAGAGGAGACCATTTTTGTATGATAAATCAATGCCGGACTACGCCAACAAACAAAAAAAAAATGATGCTTGGGAAGTTTGTAAGGTTTTATCAAACGAAGACTGGGAATGCCTCTGTCCTAAAATAAAGAATGATCGATGTAAGTGTTTATATTTGGCATTTTTTGTGGTTGTGGTGCGTGGTGGTGTAAGTTTCAATACGTATTTTTTATTTGTTACATTACAGTACTATTCTGTGATTATAGTGATTACACACATCGCTCGTTATCATTATCATGCGCTCAAGGTCAGGGGAGATCGGGTTAATTTTTTCTGCTTTTTTTGTCGTCTCCTGGCCACACAAATAGCTACCGCTAATAATTTTACGGAGTCCATGATACGTCCGCACTGCACGAAGAGTTAATTCCAAGTGATTTTTTCACGCTCGTTCGAACACTCTGTCGAAGGCGCGGAAAAAACGCGCTGGGCGATTTTATCCCGCCGCGATTTTATTACGTCCGTGGGAACGAGGGCTTAGTGTGCATTTTTATACACCCCGCTCGATACTGCAGTACTGCTCATTAGTCGATTAGTCTACGGCCCACATGGCCTTCAAGGTGATCTAATGAATTGTTGTTTATTACCTGTGGAATTATGGAAGAATTTGTGAAAATGTCGCTGAACCGGGTCAATTCGTGAATGATATCGATGTTAACAATCCTAAACGAAAAAGAGTGTTATTTTTCAAGAAAATAACATCAAGTGTATGAATCAAGTGTTTTGTTAAGTAAAGTTAAAAATGTCTGCTCTTCAGAAGACTATAATGAAAAACAAATTGCCGCCAAGATGTCCTAGAACTTCTGGACTATCAAAGTAAGAAAGGGCCCTAGATTTGAGGGGAAAATAGCTGTAAAAGTACAACCACGTTATTTAAAACATAATTTCACTACATTGCATTATCAAAGTATTACCGAACATCCATGACTATGGCTGTTTGATTGTTAGAAATTGCAATAAATTAATCTTAAGTGCATTGTTTTCAAACATTGCTATGATGCATGCACAATTCAGTTTGTTTTACTTTCACGGTTAGCGTACCTATATCCATTCAACTTTTCTTTCCAACATAAACATTAATATTGTGAATATAAACATCATTATCGGTCCTGTTATTTCCCACGAATTTTGATAAATATACATTTTGCGACCATAGCCGCGGTAAAAGACTATAATATGATGGTCAAACTCACCTCGACAGCAACAGTTTTACTGCGACATCGCATTTATTTCGTATTAGTTGGGTTGTATTCATAGTTCGTGTTTTTATAGTGATTGCACATTACCCTTTCATTTTCTTTCAGAATGGCACCATTCGGAGCAGGCCGTCGTAAGGACTATACTCCAGTGGCATGGAAGGAGTATTTCCACAGGACAGTGGATGTGGAGACAGATGGAGGAAGCTTTAGAGTGTATCTATCGCCGGAGCCTGATCATCAAGACAGGCCCAGGATAGTGACCCTGCATGGAGGCGGGTATTCTGGACTCAGTTGGGCTCTGTTTACTGTAAGTATTCACTGAAAATTTTAAATAGTACCCAAGTAAGGTTCAACCATATTCTTGTGGCTTTATAATAGTTTAAAACAATATTATTATCACAATACCGTAACTTAGATTGTTAATAGATACAAGAATTATCATAAGATATTCACTGATTACCGAATTAGGTCCCATACAATTTGCTTCTAGTTGGAAAGTTGTGGTAAGTACAAAATCACCTGGCAAATGCTACTAGGTTCAGCCATGATACACAAACCACCCTGAGTTTTTCATGATTGCCCATACAGTAATAATTGTGTGAACACAATTTTATTTGTATGCACTGGTCACAATGTTCGAAAAAATCTTTCTTTCTGTGGTTACTGAATTCTATCTACTATTTTCAGGAGGAGATAACAAACATGATTCACTGTCAGGTGGTATCAATTGACATCAGAGGTCATGGGGAGACCAAGGCTGACAATCCTGATGACCTCAGCATTGAAACACTTGTCCAGTGAGTAGAATTACTGATATAAAAAAAATAGGACCAGTCAAAGTGACTAAGCTTGGGGGAGGCTAAGGGCCGAGTCACACCGGAATGGCAGTGGCCGGCAGCGATGCAGCAAGCACTTTCAGTGTGAAATAATTTTAAACTTTATCTACATACTTAAAAGACCAGTATCGCTTGAAAAGCACCATGTACCATAACTTTATACGGCATTGTCATGTTATTTGTATTTTCCAGTGACGTAGAACAAGTCCTACACAAGCTGTTCACAGACGGTATCCCGCCACTGATTCTGGTGGGGCACTCAATGGGCGGCGCGATCGCAGTGCGGGTCGCTCTGCAGCCCTCGCTGGAGCACGCCATACATGGCATTGCTGTCATTGATGTGGTAGAAGGTACATTATTCCAAATTAAAAAAAAAAATATATTCCTACAGGTAGGTCTTGGAGGCGAGGTAGGCGGTTGATCCGTGTAAAAAAAATTGGGATCAAACATTGGGAAACGTCTAAGCAGATGATACCGATTCCTGCAGTTTAAATCAAACCAAAATACTTGTTACCTTTAGTAAGGATTCACTTTGAAAGCAAATACCCCAACATATTGTAATTAACCAATAAAATATTTGGTAGCATACTTATACTTACTCTGGCACCATTGAACATAGACAAAAAGTGCAAGAACGAAGTGTTTCTTTCTAATTAAGGTCAATGAGTGACCCAACTGCCTAAAGAGGGCTTCTTGAGATGATCACAACTCATTAATATTTTTTATAACAGGCACAGCTATGGACGCGTTGGCCAGCATGCAGAGCTTCTTGAGGAGTAGACCAACACATTTCAAGAGCATTGAACATGCCATAGAGTGGTGGTAAGTTCATTTAAAGTTTTTTACACATAAAAATTAAACTAATCGTATTCTTTGTTTTGTCTTGGATATTCTCTGATGGTGTTAACTGTTTCATTTTCAGTGTCCGAAGTGGCCAAGTTCGAAATGTGGATTCAGCTAAAGTGTCAATGCCCAGTCAAATTGTCAAGTAAGTTCATTTTGTAACAAGCAGGATATAGTACATACACTCCTATCAAAACAGGTGTTATTGGAAGATAACTTAAGAAGAAAAATTACCATTACTTGGATGCACTGAACACTGCGTAACAATTTCAGCACTTACTTGATTTATTTATTTACACATTTAACAATTGATAATTGCCTGTTTAAGGACAGTTCCTGTTAGCGCACTGCAAAAAACAATATTGGATTGCTGTTGACCTTGTTAGTTTTTTTTTATTTTTTTTATGTTCTTATGTCTGCAATCAGTCTTGCTAATCAAGCACTTTAAGCAGATGTGGTGACTGGTGGACTTTGTTAGTAAATTAGATAAAGGCCTTGTATATCTAATTGAATTCTTATTTATTTTATTTTCAGTTGCGAAACTGACCTGCTAGCAACAAACGAGGTCGAAACATACACATCCGTGTCGGACGAGCCCGTACCAACGGCGACGAGACACGAACCTCTCGCCGACCGCATCGCGGAAGAGGATGACGAAGACGAAGAAGGGGAGGCCGACGTCGAAGCCGAAGCCGATGCCGACGCTGACCCGGAACTGTTCTCGAAGCCCACTGTTCTGGGTGACGGGACTGCTAGTATGAAGTAAGTGATATCTCGGTCATACGCTATAATATACTAAGAATCGTCTTTTGAGTCGTCAGCATCAGGTTATCCGCGATTTTTTGTATATTAAATCTACAAGGTGTTTTTTTTTTTTATCCGGTAACTCTTGGGTATGAATGAGACCATATCAAAGAATCAACTGGCTTAAGAATTATTTTTCAACTATAAGTTCATACAAAATAATACGACAAAGTCACGATTATGTAAAACACCCTTACCTACGTGAAATATGACAACGTCGCATTTTCTTACCTTTAAATATGAATGATTGGTTTGAACGAAAATGATTTACTCATACTAATCAATGAAACTTAGATACACACATCGAGAGTATAGTGTTATGTTATCTTCGTATCTTGTATTATTTTTACTTATAGAATATAACCCTAGAGTTATGGGATATAAAAAAAACACGTTGTATACTAAGAATCCTCTTTTGAGTCGTCAGCATCAGGGTCTCCGCGATTTTTTGTATAAAAATAAAATCTATACTAATAATAAAGCTGAAGAGTTTGTTTGTTTGATTGCACAAATCTCTGGAACTACCAGTCGGATTTGTACAAATCTTTTTGCATTTGATAGCCCAATTCTTGAGGAAGGCTATAGGCTATTTAACATCACGCTACGAACCCTAGGAGCCGAGCAAAAAGAAAAAAAAGTCAGAAAGAAAGGTAAGCGAAAACGAAATAATATGATGGCAGGCAGGTGATGTAACTTGGTTGAGACTTGCAAAGTCTTTTGGCTACTTTCAAAGTCATACCACCATAATTATGCTAGCTATAGAGAGATGGTTGCCCAATCTTCCGCACGAGTTTTAATATTCATTACTAACATAATAATTGTTACTTTTAGGTACAAATGGCGCATCGACCTGTCAAAGACAGAGCGTCACTGGTCGGGCTGGTTCCGCGGTCTGTCGGCCGCCTTCCTCGCCGTCCGCGCGCCGCGGCTCCTCCTGCTCGCGTCCATCGACGGGCTCGACCGGGAGCTCACCGTGGGGCAGATGCAGGGTCGGTAGCTACATTGTCTTAAGAATTCAATATAAAAAGAATCATGAATATAACAGATATATAATACATTCTAGGTCCGATTTTTGATTTACTTGTGGCAAATTGTAATTTAAGTTACTAAACAACCTATTCTCAAGTAATTTTAATATTCTGTGTTTATAGGTAAATTCCAAATGCAAGTTCTAACTCGATGTGGACATGCAGTACATGAAGATACGCCGGGCGAGGTGAGCTATCACAATTGCACATCATTATGGTAACCAAATAGTTAACATTTTATCCCTCAAAAAGCAACTGATGGGGTTGTACCATCAGATTGAAAAGAAAGGTGTTTCTAGACATAGATAACACCAGTTATTTTACTTTTTTTTTTGTTCAGAAAAGTAAAAAGTCAAGTTTTTAGGAGGTGTCAAACAATAAAGTGGAAATATATACCTAACAAATCTTTTGTTTGAACAACTTATACATAAATTTCCGTATGTTCACTCCTCAGGTCGCACGAGTGGTCGCCTCCTTCGCGCTCCGGCATCGCCTCACGGCGGCCACAGAGAACGGCGAACAGATGCACCTCGTGCACGGCAGCATGCCTGGCTGCTGAACTAACTATGTCATGCTCACTATAACTTGACTCTATATCGAAATTAAGGGAAGAACCAAATGGGCGTTTTTATTACTTCTAACGTTACATATTATATTATCGTTGACGTCGACGTCTACGATAACGTGATATGACACTGTAGAAGAGCACATTTTGTTTCGACATAACACTACATTAAAAAAAAAAAAACGAACTATCCTCTGGTTTCTGAAAGATTGCTATATTAATTTAATTTGTTGACTTCAAAACCTTGGTTCAATTTGATTAGGTGTGGTTATCCGTTATTAATGTAAGAATTTACATTATATCTGATAGTAGCTGTGCCCTGTAGTTTCATGGATGGATCGTTTCCTCAGACACCATGAATTTATTTGGCTTAAAAAGTATCATGTCACTAAGGAATAGTGGAGCTTTCTAACAGTGAAAGAATGTTCGTAATCGTAATAATATTTTTTCTTATCCGACGGGATGTTCCAGAGATCTCGCGTTCAAACAAAAAAAAAGAAAACCCTTCAGCTTTATTTTAGTATAGAGATTGATAGATCAACGTCGGTATTGCTTGTTATAAAGAAAAATGGAACCACAACAGATAACATTCGATATGAGCAGGTTTTTACTGATTAAAGATTGATTTAGCCTTTGTTTTTAGAAGTCTTAAGTGCGAATTTTAACAATGAAACTGAACGCGATTAGGACTACTAAATCGCGTTCAAGAGCTGTCAGTGTCAATATTTCACATAATAATGACACTGAAAACTCTTAAACGTGCTCACCGCGTTCATTTTCATTGGTGAAACTCGTCCTCGTCTAATAATAACTTTAGCCATAATTTCGCCGTAAGTCAAGTTATACTGGGCAATATAAAGCTCACTCTAAAATGACAACTGACCAAACGTTATTCTTATTTCATAGAGAATTCTTTTGAAATCACGGTTTTAGGTTGTGTCTTAATTTGATGGCGAATAAGTTAAAAACATCGATGTACGAAGGTTGTTGAAAATAGTGCTTTTATAGTTTAGAAAAGAAAGGTTGTGTATAAATATTATTTGGCCTGCAGACTTGCATACAGACTATAAAATTTAACGCTACTGATGCCGCGATTATTGTAGTTCCAAAGTATGTAAGTTCTACTGAAAACTCAGACAAGAAGAAATTGTATTTAGTTAATTTCTTAGTTAACAACTACAAGCAATATGGGTAATGGGCACATATCAATAGCTCAGTAGCTAGTGCGCCCAGCGAAGAGCTTGCGCAGGCAAAAATTGGGTACAGGTAAAAAGTATCCAAGCTCCTTGAGCTTAAATAAATCTTGGAGTGCTCTCTGTCTTTCAAATTGTAAATAGAAATAAACTTAAAATGTTTGTCATAAAGTTTATTTTGGATTACCAATGGCCGTACGGAAAGAATGGTCTTGAAGAGAAAAACACTTTTGACTTGTAAGCATTCCAGTTTTACCATATAGTACTTACTAATTCCATTGAAAGTGCTTTGTAGTTATGACGGCCAAATAAGCGAAATGGTTTCAAATAAAATTTGGTAATTGAAATACCATTTGATTGAATTTTATGTGTAAGTGAAGAACAGCTTATTATTAATATTTTGTCTTTTTAATATAATATGTATTACTATGGCAATTGGTACGCCCCCTATAACTTGGGAGTTTACTTCTTCGGGGAATAGAGGCGTGATATTATGTTGATGGTTGTAGTGATATCAAAAGAATTCTCTTTAATAAAATAATCAACAAAGGAGACAACAATATTTTCAATAAGTCTGAATACATTTGAAGTACTTACAGTTTTGTTTCGTGCAGTTCAATTCAAACATAATGTCGGTTTTGAACACTCGGCCCCTCGCTGCGCAGTAACAAGTTCATGTGTCCGCGGGGTGAGGGGTGCGGTACTGCGCAGCGAATAGCTCACTTCCGAGCCGCCATTAAGTTTGAATCGAACTGTACATTAAGTTTCCAAGAATGTCTAATTACACATTGATCGGCCATAGCTGGATACTTGCAATCATTACTAAATTATATACATTTATCACTACTATGAACATATTAAGGACTGTCTCGCTGGCCTAGTGGCCGAAAAAGGTACTGCTGAGCATCAGGTCCTGAGTTCGATTCCCAGGTCCGGCGAAGTGCTATTGAATTTTTCCATTAGGAATTTCTCAATTGCAGCTCGGAGTCTGGATTTGTGGCCGGTTGATGGCAATAGGCTCGCCCCCTATTACATGGGATTTAAACATAACTGGCGAAATGTACTGGGTGTATTATTGGTATACCTCAGCCTTACCATTCCACCCTACATGGATACTGGCAGCATTTTATGTTATAATCATATTATAAGATGCTATCATTTCAGCTTAGGCCGGTCAATGTGGAGGTATCATAATGGTGTATTTACATTGGTCGAGTAATTAGTAAAATAATACAAATAAATACAAAAAAACCCGGCTTTTTAGCTTATTGAATAGATAAATAACTTCTAATCGATGTTAATGTTACCGCTCGTTCATTACTCAACCAATGTAAATTCGTTCTCAAAAATTATTATTAATCAATAAACGTAAATATTTTTCGAAAGAAGTTAAAAAATAAAAATAATTCTTGTAATCTTAAGCTTTGCTCACAGTGAGTGTTTATTTTAATTTAGTTTTAAAACTTACTATTTCAATTTGTGAAATTAAGTATTTTTGAGATAAATGCTCCGTTCTTCATTTTTGTTAACTTTTATATCGCTACGATTGGGTATGCATGTTGACTCAAATGTTCAGAACGCTAGGACTAAGGATAATATTCGAAAATTATTTAAATTAATATATTTTTCTGAATGTACTATCGCGGACACGCATATCTGAACAGCGTAAGGACTACTGCTCGCAGCGTTCAGCCGCAATAACACTTACCTCCAAAAAAAAAATAGGCTGTCAAGAGTTGTGGTCATCGTGTCCACGGGATTTTGTTTTCAAAGTGGTGATGCGTGACGGCGATGGTACAAAAGAAAGCTCGGTCTCTACGTTTTCTAAGCCCTGGATATGTAAGATTGAAGACTACTGGCAAGAAACTCCTTGAAGTAGCGAAACTCCACAGTTTTGTGCATGACCAGTTGAGTTTTATTTTCTGAGGCAGTATTTAATTCGGTTTTGTTTATGATTAATCCCCGATTATATTTGAAAAATGTTTGCAATGATTGCCCTGCCAAGTTTGGTGGCGATAATATGTCCTACGTAACTTGAACGGTCTAAAAGTTAAAAAAAAGTTCTTTCATTCATTTTTTTTTCACTTTAACTTCGATCTCAAAATCTGAATAATAAGCTTGTTTGTACTAAAGGTAACAAAGTAGTGGAAAGTTGCGTAAAATTACTGAATACGTAATCAAAATAGGATTTAAAAAAATCATTTTTCAACTACAGAACATCAGTACCACCTTTAGTGCCTTAGTAATCATTTTGTGTCGTTGGTTGATATATTTATTTTGTTTAGCTATTAGGTGTCTGTTATACGGTCATTTTTGATCGGGAATAGTTTGAACGCTTTCATCTAGTAGATTTTTTTTTGCGATCGAAGCTGACCGTGTAATAGCTTTTAACTGATGTCTCAATTTGTATAGATTGTACAGATGCTATTTGATGTTTAAATGAAATAAAGATATATTTAATTCAATTTATTTGTGTTTAATTTGATGGTTACTGTCGTTATGCATGCCATGTATGCACGTTGCTCCCAGCGCCGTGTTACCGCTGGGGTTGACAGTGGGAATGTGTTTATTTGCCTTCCCGTTGTCCCCATCCACAAGATCATGGTGGTCACGGTATGATCACGGGCATAAATATATTACTATAATATCAATTATATCGGATTTCATGATTCATTCATAAATAGTTGTCCTCTAGAAGACAGCAAATATTATGTGATCGTCTGTGGAAGGCATATACAAGTAGCGGCTCAAATATGCGATGAATACCAAAACTGACGAGACAAGGGACGCTAAAATATAAGATACCGCATCGGCTTCAAATAGATGTGTCACCTCTCAGAATGCATACCTAAACATCGGACATGTCTTGCGTTATAGAAATCTGCCTACTCGGTTCAGTTCAGTAGTATGTGATATTTAGCTGTGATCAAAAAATATCTGACATCACTTTGGCAGCATAAAAATCTGACAGTAAAATGTTTCGAGCCATTTTCTTCTATAACGTAATCAGCCTCCTAACGTTCATATCATATTGCAAAAAAAATTGAACAGATATTTATGAATTAATAATGAAAAATCTAAATCAGATATTATTGCCGAGCTGTTCATAGTAGGTAATATGTTTGAATGTACGATTGAACACAACTTATTTCAGAAGGTGATTGAGATTACTGAACTTTCCTTTTGACGTCGGTGTCGGTGGGAATGGGAATAAGTATAAAGCGATATGTTTTTAACATTTTTATTATCAGATCAAATGGCCGAATACATACAAGCTAAAATAACACAATATTAGTTTTTACAAATAATTGTAATAAAAGTACTAAGTAATGGTAACTTTAAGGTGTACGTGTAACAAACTGTGTTTGTTTCTAAGTGCAATGACTAGCAGCTTGTTGACTTATGTAACGTTTATACTGTTTATTACGAGTTTGAACTTTATAAAGCTCTCACTAACCAATCTGACAATTATTTTTATAGCAAAATGTAAATATAATGATGAAAAAAAAAAGTACGCGCTTAAAAATATCACACTATTAAGTTGAATGAAGGAACATTATATTTTTTACTTCGTGAAAATGTATAGTATGTAGGTAAGTCTTAATAGTCGAGAGTCGAGACAGAAGTAGTGCCGAGACAAGTTCAAGTTCATAATATTCCTTAGTAATAACAGGCATAATTTTTTACCACTAGTTAAATAAATAAGATAAGTAAAAATAATTTATTAGTACAAAAAAATGATAATCTCACTGTTGACAACCCCTGAAAATGACTGAAATACTTAAAGTTAATAATAATATAATATTTATTAATAAAATATTATAAGAAAAACGTGCGAAAATAATTTATTATGTTTTGTGCAAAATAAATTGTAGATATTGCTGTTAAATAATGTGTAAAAATTGATCTATTAAATATTAGTAGGTATTTGAGTTTAAACATTGAGTTTCAAAACTACTTGTTGAAAAACTTTGGAGGTACTGGTTCCTGATTATTATATTTATTTATATTTATATAAATAATATTTTGATAAAGTTTAAGCCCAAATAGTAGGCAAGAGTACTAGGCCGAATAATAATAATGATAAATATTTCTCACTTAATATTTCTGCAATTATCTTTGTTTATAGGAATTTATACAAAAAATTGTTGCATCGAACGATGAACCTTATGCGATTATGATAAAACTGAAAGTCACACGACATGACATTTATTTTGACCAATATTATTCAGTGTGTCCAGTTTATCTTTCGCAGACTTAAAAATAAGAAATTCAATGTAATAAATGCTACCATTTACAGGTAAGGAGCGCCATTCTGAACTAGAAAGATATACTTGGCACACTGTATTTAATGATAAAATAAGTGGGAATCACGAATCTTCAAAGATTATCTCGATTCTAATATCGTTCACTGGTTTCTTCATCTAAATTAGATTTTCTTGCCATTGGTATTCTATAAACAGATATAATTGCAGATCTAAGGTAATATTTTGGCCCTTGGTTGACTGGTAGAGAATGCCTAAGGCATTAAGTCCGCCTTTGTACCTTTTTTGTGTGTGAAAAGTTTAAATAAATAAATAAATAAATAAATAAATAAATATTTTCCCTATATTCCTAGTTCAATAAGATAACAAGTGTGTATAACGTGGAGATCAAAAATCGTTAATAACTGTGGCAACATTGTGTCGCTGGTATTACACGGCGCTCTTCATTTCCTGCTTGACGCAAGATTTGAACGCCTCCCATCCTTCGTTCTTGGCATAGGACTGAAAAGAAAATAAAAATACGATTATGATACTTAATTCAAAGATTTCTGGTCTGTTTCACTACCAACGGATAACATATCTGGCAGATATTTTCATAATAATAACTATTGTGTATTTTGAAATTATGTGATTGTTAGAAAATGTTCGAAGACCGTGAAACTGGCCCGTATGAATATGGGAGTTTACACACAAGAGAACACAAATTAAAAAAGTAAAAAAAAAGGAAAAAAAAATTGTCACATGCGAGAATCAATAGGTACTATGACTCTCAGAGATATGGGAATATGTTATCTGTATTATTTAATTAACTATTTCACCATCCCCTACAACTGGCCCTGTGGCGCAACGGATAACGCGTCTGACTACGGATCAGAAGATTCCAGGTTCGAATCCTGGCAGGGTCGCGAAACTCTTTTTGTTTCTACAACAAATTTTATTTGAACCAGTATTCCTTATTTAAAGTGCAATTTTTTTTATTAACGTATTTTTTATTTTGAGTACAACACAATGCTGGAATTTATTCCCATTTACAGAAATAATTCTTTAATAAATAAGGAGCTATCAATAACAAAACCAACTTACGCTGGATTCGACCAATATCCGCGGAATAACCTTCTCTTCCGAATAAATTTTGAATTTTTGACAGTTTCTCCATACGAAAACTGTCAGAAGTAAATCTTATTCCGCGGATAAAATTTATTCCTGATTGGTCGAATATATCCGCTTTTAGCTGAATTTGTCTTGTAACTATTTCAATTAAAGATGTGCATGTATTGTTATAAACAGGGACCGAAACCGGTATGATTAATACGGGTATTTTTTCGGTTACATTTATATATTTTACAGGTATTTTTAAAGGTACAACCGGTATTGATATTGAATACAACCAGTATTAATACCGGTTACCAAAATCAAAATTACCTCCATCTTACACGTACGGTCGGCATTAATCAAAGAGCGCGCATCGCCTGTGTGTGTAACCGGTATTAAAACGGTAACCTAAAAGACATAACATGTTTCTTCTTCTTGGGTTACCCAGATAGCGGTAACCTTAGTCGTAGAAGTAACCAAAATTCTTCGATAGATACAGATAAACAATCACAAACTGTCATTTTGTCTATTCTTCCGTCGACAAAACCCGTTTCTACGGTAGTTAGCTAAGCAACTAACCTTGAACCCTCTATGCAATCGATCCTTCATGATGGCAATGAACTCCTTATAGCTGAGCAGACCGTCGCCGTCGGCGTCGAAGATGGCGAACACCGTGGACACGAGGTGCTCCGACTGCGCTATACCCGTGCAGATCTTGACTGCGCGGTGGAACTCATCTGTGAATGCGGTTTAAGAATTATTTTTAGAGCAATTATTGGAGCGATATTTGATGATCTATACTAATATTATAAAGAGGTAAAATTTGTTTGTATGTAGGGGGTAATCTCCAGAACTACCAGTCGGATATGAAAAATCTTTTTGCATTGGGTAGCCCAATTCTCGAGGAAGGTTATAGTCTATGTAAGATCACGCTACGATCCTAAGGAGCCGGGTAAACGAAAAAAAGTCAGTGGCCAAGAGCTTTTTCGAAGTCCAAAAACCACTTATACCTTTGGAAATAGGATGATCAGCCAGCGTATACATGCTTACGACAATATGACAGCAATTTTTTTAACTTCTCGAAAGTGGTAAGTATTTGTCTTAATCTAGTTGCTTACCATACAGTCCATAGGAACTGGGGTGCTGCTCTAAGAAAAATGTTGCTTACCCTAATGCAGTCAATGGGAACTGGGGTGCTGCTCTAAGAAAAATGTTGCTTACCCTAATACGGTCCATAGGAACTGGGGTGCTGCTCTAAGAAAAATGTTGCTTACCCTAATGCAGTCAATGGGAACTGGGGTGCTGCTCTAAGAAAAATGTTGCTTACCCTAATACAGTCCATAGGAACTGGGGTGCTGCTCTAAGAAAAATGTTGCTTACCCTAATGCAGTCAATGGGAACTGGGGTGCTGCTCTAAGAAAAATGTTGCTTACCCTATTACAGTCCATAGGAACTGGTGTGTTGCTCTAAGAAAAATGTTGCTTACCCTAATACTGTCCATAGGAACTGGGGTGCTGCTCTAAGAAAAATGTTGCTTACCCTAATACTGTCCATAGGAACTGGGGTGCTGCTCTAAGAAAAATGTTGCTTACCCTAATACTGTCCATAAGAACTGGGGTGCTGCTCTAAGAAAAATGTTGCTTACCCTAATACAGTCCATAGGAACTGGGGTGCTGCTCTAAGAAAAAGGTTGCTTACTCTAATACAGTCCATAGGAACTAAGGTGCTGCTCTAAGAAAAAGGTTGCCTACCCTAATACAGTTCTTAGGAATTGTGATGTTGCTCGAAATTATAAATAGCATTCAGGAAGAGTAGGTTTCTAAGACGTAACGACATCAAACTCTCCTTCAGTAAACCAAAAAGCTATAGGTGGCTACAACTGTTGCAAAGCAACCAGTGGGAAAAGGTGTTTTGGCCAGCATTAACTAGATTGCCTGGACATCATCTGAATGATAATAAAAAATCAAATTTTTCATCATCAGATGATGTCGAGCAGTAGATTCCAGGATTACCTTTCGAAATAGGATGATCAGCAAGCGTATACATCCTCATAGCAATGGTGAAGTCCTCCAGGTTGTTGAGAAACTGGCAGAACGTCTTGAACTCCTCGAAGGTGATGCCATGCTCGTACTTGACGCGGTCCAGCAGTCTGTCCAGGTACATGTCGTACTCGTCTGTGTCCAGATAAGTGTAGCGGAGGAGAATCTTCGCGAAGTCTACTTCGGATATTGTTTCGTGACCTGGAATGTTTTAGCTTATGTGAAGAAAAGGCAGGCTTGTTCATTTGTTTAATTGTGGTATTTCGTCACTCAACGTTTGAGGAAACCACGTTCGAGAACCAAAAACTCGAAGGCATATAATGTGATATCCGCACTGGACCCGTGTGGTGGATAAAGGTTAGACAGATATTGTGTCAATTTGGCAGGCTCATGAGACTTTCATGATAACTAACTGCTTCTGGGCTTCCTCTGTGGTAGTTTAGGACTTATCAACAAATAGGTATGTGTTCTTTGAAGGACATTACCCAAATCCTAAAAATCAACATTTCAGCTGAGAAATCCACAGTAAGATATACACCTCCCCCTATCATCATCACAATTACCGATTCCTAAATTTGGACCAAGACCAATTTTCTAGCGCTTTTTCTGCAACAATCACGATTTACGGTCAGCGAAATGAAGCCCATGTTTCTTTTTTTTAACTTGATCGGTGAAGCTCTCGGTCTCAATCTCACCTGATAGTAAGTGATGATCAGGCTGAAGGTGGAAGCGAGCTTCACCCGGAATCCTCAACCACAGAGGAACTGGCTATCCTATCTGTAACTGCTGAAACACAACAATGCTGCTAACATTGTTGTTTTGGCGACAGACTTAGATAAGATGGTGGTAGCTAGCCAGGCGGACTTAGAACAAGCCCTACCACCAACCAAACCGAGCAGAAAATTTTGCCCCCACTGGGAATCGAACCAGGGACCTCTAGGTCTGATACAGGTGGTCTAACCACTAGACCACAGAGGCGGTTCTATTACTTACATGTCTCTCACCGAGTTCATAGGCACTACCTATTAATCCAGCCTTTATCTTAGCCATAAATATACCTACCTTTAGCAAACTCATGGAACTCGAGCTCCAGCACCTCGGTCTGCAAGTTCTCCATGAACTGCCTGAAGCCCTCGAACTTCAGGTCGTTCGTGCCTTTCTTGCCGAAGAAATGCACCTAGAAGAATAAAGAATAAATTAAAATAAATAATGATCGACCACATTACGTAATAATCAACATACACATTGCACACAGAGATAGCGGCCGATTGCGACACAACACAATGATCAAGTCGGCGCCTAGACCCACAAGCTTGTTCTATGTAGGTAAAAGTTTCCGAAGTCAATCAGTAAAAGTCATGTTGTCATGGGTTGTTGTTGTCAGTTATGTTTAGTAAAATAAGATCTCGAGAAAAAATAGTGTGGACTTTAATTTAGAGAAGCAGTTTTTGCTTTTTATTATTTTTAAGTACAGTTCGATTCAAACTTAATGGCGGCTCGGAACATGAGGCGAGTCGCTGCGCAGTAACAAGTTCATGTGTCAGCGGGGGTGAGGGGTGGGATACTGCGCAGCGAGTAGCTAACTTCCGAGCCGTCATTAAGCTTGAATAGAACTTTAGTTATATTAATTTCAATGTTTGTCTCCGCTGTGTGAGAAAAAATATTTGCGGTTCATTGGGACAATTACAGACAAAACAAATAATATGATTTGAAAAAGGTAACAGTGTTCACCTTGGTCAGACTGAAAGCTTATCCTAAGAAACTTAGGAAAAGGAGGAGTATAACAAAGTAAACAGGAGTGCGGTACTTACCTTCTAAAATACTCCAGAATTGCGATGATGAAATTCTGACCATTAATATATTTTAAAGCAAAAGTTCCGAAAGGCTGAGAATCAAAAGTTTGTCGTGTTATCCCCTACAGAAGTTTTTGAATGAAATGTTTTATACCTGCAAGAAAGTGTCAACATTGTGCCTCCGCTGCAGACCTTGGTCATCATTGACATAGTTCTCATGCGCCTTGCCATCCGCCTTCTCATCCCCTTTTCCATCCCCCTTATTTTCTTCCTCCGTCATCCCCCGCTTGCCTCGCCATGCGAAGCTGAAGATTTTCTCCATCTGAAATATTTGGTAAAAAGTCCAAACACGGTACCTACTAAGCTTTTGTCCGACTGCGTTTGAAATGTGCCTTTACCGAAGTGGAATATGTACTGACAAAGATTAAAAAGGTGTGCATTTACAGATATGTCAAATTGAATGAGGTGAAATAGTGTTTGAAGAGTAAAAATATGTGTAAGAACAGAACAGTATGACTCTTCACAAGACCAGAGGGCTGGCTTATTTTTTGGCCAAAGAATCAGCATTGCCATACAACGTGGCAATGCTGCCAGCCTTCTGGGCACCTTTCCTATTGACAGCGACGCGGACGAATTCTTCGATGCCCTATGATTCTTTCCCCTCCCCTTTTTCTATATACATGTACATAGTTTGCTGGATAATTACTTAGTTCTGTAAATTAAACTTTTGTAAATTAACTAAACTGTAAATAAAATAAAAATCATATATAATAAAAAACAGAACCGTAAAATGTAAAGTAGGTAAAAATGTGAATGTTATTATTATGCAGTAAAGTACAAAAAGTGTTAAAAACGCAATCGGACTGAGCGTGATAAAAAAGCGTGTAGTATTTTGAAAAAAGTTGTGTTAATTGCGTTGATGTGTAATGTAACATACAATACAAAACTTCAAATCGACATTAATGACAAATTAACTAAAATATCATGTTATGAATAGAACTTACAATAATTCCGTGGAAATCTTAAATTATATTAATTAGTCAAATTATTTACAAAAACAGCAAAAAATTAGTTACAAACGTAAAATTATGACATTTGTTATTGTTCTGTTCTCGTTATTTGAATTATTTAATAAAACAAAGCACAATAAAATAAAGTTATGCAACAGCGAACAATTCAATTAATATTTTTTTTAATAAATATAGAGCAAAAGCAATTTTTACGGATTATCTTACAGTTACGTCTTATTGAAACTATCGTAGTCCATTATTGGGCGTAATCCTTGCTCACTATCCATTGAATATAAATATTTATAATACTTAAATAATATAAATACGTAGGACAACCACAAGCAGAAATCCGTAAAACCTATAGAAAGATAGATGATAGAAACGGTTTCAATCATAAAAAAAGCCTTCAAAACGAAGAAAAAAACATGACGGACGACACGAAAAACGGACGGACAGCGATGGTCAGTCTTTGGACTTACTCTGGACGGACTCTGGACTGGGACATGACTCTCCCTGTTCCTCATGGCACTTGTAGACACTAAGGTAAGCAGCTAAGCCGCGGTGAGCACATAATACACACATAAATATTACATTATTTTTATTAACATATACTTGTATATTGTATATTTAAATATAAACGAAAAAAAAATGAAAAGACAAGCGAAAGAACACCTTATGCCGCTCTGGTAAAATGGATTATAGGTACTGTAAATCAAAAACATCAAAAGCATGTTTCTTTTAAAACACAGTTTAGTGACATTTTAAGTTTTATTAGGGCGATTTTATATAAAATCATTAAAAAGAAAATAAAATAATTGGGACTTTTAATGTAATTGGGTTTTTCCTCAGTTAATTGTTTATCCCAGAGACAAAAAAAACAAGAAGTTAATTTAACGGATATTCACACATTAGAGCGGCATTAACATCTGTTTGATAACGGTAGCAATTTTGATTCGATTTACAAAAATAAAATATAACCTTGGCTACATAAAAAAGTATAAAAAAATAAAAGGGCAAAAAAACCGACAAACAAAAACTGTCACTGTCAAATCGAATCAAAACTGGAAACCGTATTTTTGAATAGCGAGGCAGAATCCTTTCCGCAAGCTGACAATTTTAAACTCACTGCCTCCTGGCTCTTGGCGTCCAAATCTTTACGCTCCTTAAACGTACCACCCAGCAGACGTTGGATCTAAATATACATCGCAGAAAAAAACATTCAGAAAACAAAATAAGAAAAAAATATAAAAAATAAATATATATGTATAAGTAATACGTTCTTGGTTCCATGTCGCTTTTCTTGTCCCATAAAGACTTTTTATTAGCATGCTGTGCTATTTTAGATTTTCTACCAAAATCTGTGTTTGTTTCTTGTGCACTAATCACCATATTAGTAGATTTCACATTATTGTGCCGACTAGTGACGTAGCACTCCAGTTTTTTTTTTTTTTTTGGTTAATGGGAGCGACAGCGTATCAATATTCGGCGTAATAGTGTGAATTGTTTTCAAGATTTGCTTTGGCGAAATATTAATTTTATATTTCTCAAAATTATGTCCATTTTTTTTAAAGGTTTCTTTTAATAAAAACCTCTTCTTTAGGTTTCTGTATTTCTTATTCAAATTGATGTTCATTGGGTCGTTCTTTGCAACATTATTAACGATTTTAAATACTACTAGTCAGAATTTTTATTCGATTCCAGATTTGACATTAGCTACTGTCATTTTGTGAAATAATGATACCCACATATAATAGTGTAGTGATGAACACAAAAATCGATTTATTTGTCATGTTCCTTCATGATCACATTTTTTTATTTATTTCACACACAATTATAAAAGAAAAGTCTCAGATCGTTAATTAATCGTCAAAACTAAATTATCGGTTCAGAAATATTTAATTTCCTGATATACTTAGTTTACGAGAGTAAAATTATAAACGAGAAGAATCGATACGGAAATATTCCATTTCCATATCGAATAATTTCGCAACGTCACTATTTAGTACTTGTCATAACGTTGCAACACTGAAATTGTCAAATCTGGAATCGAATTAAAATTCCGAGTTATAGGTATTCATGGTTTTTTGATATGTCAGATTTTTGTATGTGGTATTTATCTACTCATAAGCACCTTCACCCATATTCTATCTTTTTATCAAAATCAAATCAATAATTTCATTTATGTCTTCATCTGTTATAAATTAAGTTTTAGCATATTACCGTGCAAGGGTGCGGTTCTACTGAAGCGGAGGCGAGTGGAGACGTGCAGGAATCGTCCAATCACAAACGCGATGAGGATTTCAACATTGTGATTGTTCGATTCCTGCAGTTCTGGCTCACCTCTGCTCGTCTCCGGTTCAGTGGAAACACACCCTTAACCCACCACCGGACACTGGTTACTAGTTAGTTACTTACAAACATAAGTTTAAATAATATCTAACATAATAATTTCGCGTCCGCAAATCTTCTTCCTGTACATTGTTATAATCTACTGCGATGTGCTTTAGCAGCTAATTTAGCTCGTGCTAATTTTTACATAGTACGCCTACAGTATGGTGCAAGTGGGAGCGGAGAGCGATATTAAAATTATTAGCAAATTATAATAAACAAATATTTATGAGCAGCTTATACGCTGCCCGTTAAGTTTTTTTTAACATATGATAATAGAAATAGAAAACTGTTTTAGGCCTCGTAGAAAAGGCGTCAAGACAAGATGTTCTTATTTGCGTCTATGGTCTACGTCATAGTAGGAATATTTCCTTTAATAAATGTTTTTTGTTCAATAGTATCAATGCGTGGTTCTTCATACATGAATTGCATTTTTAAAGATCCATAAAAATCCCTCAAGCCATGCTGTTCATACTGGCAATGAACACACACATCTTGCTTTTCACTGAGTGTTAACGGTTTCTGACCAAGGCCAGTCAAATTTATCTCACGAAATTGTCCGTGATCCTCAAATATGTTATATTTAACTAATATTTCATGACAGTTTTCCTCTAAGAAAATAAATAAATAAATAAAAATGCGTTTATTGGCATTACCGCAGCAGCAAAATACACCTTCAAACTTTAATAACTGAAAACAATGCCAAAAGAGCCTCAGCTCAGCATAATGTCAGATGACAACACAAAGTGTACCAACTGACGCTGATTTTCAGCTGCAATCCACGAAAAGCCCCCTAAGCCCACACCCACTCAGGTAACCTTTCAAATCGCTCTCCGCTGATCACTTTCACCTAACCCACGTATGCGCCATACTCACGACTAGAAATTCGTTCTTATCGACGCGCTGGTTGCCGTCGGTATCAAACATGTTGAATGCGATCCGGAAGCCTGATGCTGGCTCTGAAATACGAAATTATGTGCTACAGATACCTGGCAGATGTGCTTTCAGCGTTAAGAATAAATAGGGGTTTTGTAAACAAATTACGAGTGTTTTTAAATGGCAATGTAGAATTCACTTTCGGCAATTCGCGTATGTGAATATTTTGTTAAGACATATAGGACGGACGATTGTTATGAACGTAAATTAAAAAATATCCTGCATTGAATTAAAGGATTAATTACAATACTTACTCGTTAAAATTGATAGCAGGAACAGATACTCCGTGTAGGAGATAATGCCTGAAAAATAGAAAAGTGCGTGTTAGTGTGGATGAAAATAATAACTACTACCAGATTACGTAAAATCGTTTTTTTCCATTTCTTTCCTTCTTTTTTTTATTAATTTTGGCCAACTTACTTAAATAAATTATATATATTAACATAAATAAATTATTATTTATATAAAAATAAAAATAAACTTATAATGTTCTCTTGTTAAGTTCAAAATAAGTTAAAACCAATGCTGTCCTCTTCAAATGATTTTCTTGATGAAAAAAAACTTTTTTTTAATTTTTTTATTTTGTTAGCCATTAAAAAAAGACTAAAGGAAGGAAGGAAAATTACAGACAGATCCGTGTCTCATTTAGACATTGCGAAGTACCTTTATCCCTCATGTTGCGGAACATCTGGGAGGATCCCTTCTTGAGCTGCGGCGTGTGGTCTCGGAGATACTCTATCTCTTTCGTGGTCAGCAGGCGTCGCTTCAGACGAGCTGCGGAGAAACATAACTTATAATCAATCTGCCTAGCCATTTCCCAACTATGTTGGGGTCGGCTTGCAGTCGACCCGCATGCAGGCGAGTACCAGTATTTTACATGGAGCGATTGGTGAAGACTGGTGGTAAGACTCTCGAACTTTTAACGACCCGTAACAACTGTCAAAGATCCAGGAGGAGTCTCGATATGTAAATATAGTCACCCATCCACAGACCAACCACGGCAAGCATAGCCTTTCAAATAACGCATAGTAGGACTTCATAGGGAAGACTCTATGTAATGATACAGTGGGATGCTTAGATCTAACCGCAAAGAACTGACTAAAATATTTGTACATATTAGGTATTGTCAACTGGACTCTTTACTAGCACTGCAATGCGTACAATGAACATCCTACGTAACGTGTTTCTGGCAAATGGATTACTTTTTCCGTCGAATAATTTTAAGTGTTTTGAAATTAACTCTTTCTTAAATATGGTGATTGGTTAATTGATTCAGGCGGGACTTGGCGGAAATCCATTATAAAATACAATAGACGTATATAATGAGACGTATATAACCGCAACACGACGTGTCACTCAGCGGCCAGCCCTCGGCGTGTTAACACGTCGTGTACCGGTTCGCGACAAGTCAATCGACATCCTGAGGATACCTCGTTGAGAGGTGAAACACGTGTCGATTTCTTACAGGGTTTTTTAAGTCTCTTTAAGAATAGTAAAGCGGAATAGTTTACTAAATATATTTACGTTTATTGTATTTTATGGTGATTGGACATTAGATACTCACGCCTAGGCTCCTGCTCCACCACAGACTCCAGGAAGTCCTGCGGCGTCATGTACAGCTGACCACCATACTCGACGCTCGCGAACTTTATGAACCGCCGCTCTCGGGATGTCAGCTTCACCGATTTGGCAAGCTCGTCCGGCTGGAGAGAAGAAATAATGGTTAAGTAAGACAAGGAATTAAAAAAATAAAGTTAATGTTGTATGTGCCTACGACGAGGATCCACCTGATGGACCTAAGTGGTCAAACGTTTCCTCTAGACATCTGTTGTACGCAGCGCCGGCCCTAGCCCTTGATCAGGGTGGAGCGAGATTGTCTTTCGGCGCCCTTTGATCAACGCTTTCACTTCACGTTAAGCGCCCGCGCTTCTCAAAAGGCGCCATCAATATTTTATTTTGCGCTGGAAATTAATTTTCGCATTTGGATTTTTGGCGCCCTTTGCTCTCTGGCGCCTAGAGCGATCTCTCCTCTCGCTCTTCCCCAGGGCCAGCGCTGGTTGTACCAAAGGCATCAACATTGACATCCCAGAGTGGGAATGTACCTAGCTAGGCTCACATCGTGTTGACTTTAGCATCAAATCCTGTCAAAAAACGAATGGCAAAAGTTTTCTTTTCATTCAGCGTTTTCTTGTGTTGCTATGATAAGTAAATAAGGCACTGTTTGAATGGGATAATAGCAATTTTTACGGAAAATTCGGAGTTTAATCTAGTGTCTTTATGTAGAACCTACATTATAGTACAATATTCTTATGTAGAAAGCCCAAGTTGGAGTCATCACATTGCCTTGTTGAGTTCGTACATCAGTCACTTCTGAAAGTGGCGCTTTATTACAATCAATCATTCAATCTGCCTAGCCTTTTCCCAACTATGATGGGGTCGGCTTCCAGTGTAACCGGATGCAGCTGAATACCAGTATTTTACATGGAGCGACTGCCTATTTGACGTCCACAACCCATTAACTGGGTCATATCCCCTTGGTAAGACTGGTTGTCGGACCTGTAACGACTGTTAAAGATCCACGAATGACAGCAGGGACCAACGGCTTAACGTGCTTTCCGAGTTACGGAGGAGTCTCGATAATATATGTAAAGATCACCCATCCACGGACCAACCCAACGCTTTATTACGTCCTACAGTAAATTGGGACCACCCAATGCGTTACTCAAAAAGTTCCTCTACTCTTGTTTCATTTGGCAGACCAACTTCTTACTCCTAAACCTCGTGTAGGTACCTAATATATGGTAAGAAAACACAGTGGAATTCATCTGTTCCGTGTTTTGGCGCGGTCGATGAGTGAGTTATGTGCTCGGTTTATATCATAGCGCGGGTCGATGCACCCACTGTTGATATCAATCGATACATTATTTTCATCTATGAACTTGAGATGCAGACTTGCGATTAATAATCGTAGTTTTTGGGGATTTATGTAATGCTGTTCGTTGTTTAGTTGTTGTAATTTCATGAGAACACGATACGGCAGTATCGTGTTCTCTCATGAAATTACAACAACTACAACAACAGATAGGAAACGCCGACCTCATCTAGCTTATTTCTTTTTAATATGACGTTTTAATGTGATTCCAAAAAAACAATTTCGTTTCATTTATTGGTAGCTTTCTGGCTACCTTACCTGTGGCTTGTCATTTAGTGTTTGGATAAACCACGCAGATTTTATGTAAACGATCTATTTTGTAGTGCAGTTAGATTATTCAACAGCTAACTCCGGATCTGGTAATTACATAATAGTGCAAACTAAAATTTGTTGTGTCACCATAGAGATAAATCCCTGCCAGTGTTTATTGATAGGAATCCGTTTTATGTAAGATTTCTGGATGATAAAACCAGCTTTGATTGGTGGAACAGTTACGTAAGTTTCAGACTAGCCAATCATGGGGTAGAAATGTTAGGATAGATCTGAGCTGATTAACTGTCTCGTTTTATGACTTATAAACTGGTGGACGTGAAAATAGTCAATTTGTTAAATTATGTAAGAGATTGTTGATTGTTGTTGTTGTTGATTGTGTGATTGTATTTGAATAGAATTTTCTATTTTAGATTGTTTCTAGGTTAGGCTTGTGATGATATGATAAATCCCCAAGATAAAGTAAACTTCCTGACAGTAAGGAAATCCTAATAGAAAAAACTCATAACACAAATTATGTTCAACTTTTATCATTCACACAGAAACAGATCCATTACATAATTAAAATGACAAAACGTCCGACAAAAAAGTCGCACGTCCACACAATCCAACTAACAACAAAATCAAATCCAAAAATAAATGAAGTGGAAACTAGTAATAAGATACGCGGAACAAAAGTATTTTCCCTCGTTCCGTTGGGCTTAAAATAATATATTCGGTAATGCGTTGTAAGGCGAAAACGAATGCGAAGCCGACTTTCGCTAAATTTGGCGTCACTATTTTTGTTTGGTCTGCCCAAAATGTGACCAATGTATTTTGAACTGTCATGGCGAAGCCGGCGCCTAATGGCTTGTAACGGCCATTAGAAGCAACAGTGTCAAATTAATTAAATTATCTATAGGCGTTTTTCACAATTACTGAAGTGCGCCTAGCACTTCAAGATAAATAAAAAAATGGAACACAATTTGAATTAAAACATCTGCCAGTTAATTACTACTAGAACTTAAACGGAAGAGACTCATACAAAATTCGTTCTTACGTTGCGTGTCAAAATAAACTGGTCACGATAAATTTTCGGCCTGAAATAGTAAAAATGTCTTTGGATTACGTGACAACGTGTTATCTATCTTAATGCAGTGTTTTTCTGGATTGGGTGTTGAATGCTGGTGACATTCGATGACTAAAGATGGCGTTTGTTTTTATAATGACACTAGAGTGTAAATAATAAGAATTAGAGCGTCTTTTGTCGTTCTAAGGGCGTTTGTGCACTACACGGAATTTTACCTTCCGGATTTAAAATCTCATATATACATTTCCGGATCATGTGATATTTAGGGCGTTTGTGCACTACACGGAATTTTACCTTCCGGATGTTAAATCTCATACTTATATGTATTTCCGGATCACGTGATATTTACTTGAAAATCGGACTGCCGGACCGTAAAATTCCTTGTAGTGCACAAAAGCCCTTACTTTGTAGCTTTAGCACGAATTATTTTGACATAACATAACATCACGCTTGTATTGCCCGAAGGGTCCGGCAGAAGTGCACCTATGGACCCGCATTTCGCCAGTTATGTTTATGTCCCATGTAATATGGGTCGAGCTTATTGCTATAAACCGGGCACAAATCCAGACTGGGCTGCTACTGCTGGAAAAACCCAATAAAACTTTGCCCGACCCGGGAATCGAACTCTGGACCTCATGCTCAACAGTAAAGCTTGAAACCACTAGACCAACGAGGCAGTTGAATGAATTATTTTGAAATTAATTTCCTGAGATCTTTCCATCTATTTTCTTTGCTAGAACAATTACCGGCGTCGCGCCAGCGTGCACGAGGCTTGACAGCTCATAATATCGTTAATTTAAAGGGTACAATGGCAGCCTTATCGCTGGTAGCAATGTCTACCAGATAATCTAATATAAAGCCTACAGGACACATCTGATAAACAGATTTCACATTTTAGTAGAGTTTCGAAAAGTCGCCACCATAGATAAGGTTGCCAGGTATAAACATTGGGTGTATCTTATTCCGGGATTCATTTGCATATATCGGAAGGAAAAGTTTCGATAAGACTAGAAATCACTAAAATAGAGGAATCTATGTGATTTCCAGGTCTGATTGTGTTGTTTACTTTCAATTGATAAGGTAAAGTAAACACGTTACGGCTACTGCTTCAGACTGTGAACATAAAACGGTAGACAATAGAAACATAACAGTTTTCTCGTGTGTCAAAACAGCACTCCAATTCCGTAGCACGCTTTTACGGCCGGCGAGCGGCGCGGCAGGCGAGGCGGCGGCGGCAAGCGGTGCGTTTTACACGCCACGTACCCGTCTAGCGGCGGCGGCCGAGGTGGACGTATTTAGGTAGTTAGAACGTGCTCAAAATACCGCCACAAAATCGTCTAAAATTTTTTGTTAATAAGTTCGCCGCTATCCGCGCCGCTCTGTTTCGTGGCGTCGCACTCATTCGCTTGTACTTTTGATCTCGCCGCTCCCCGCACCGCGCGCCGCTGCAGTGATTCGCGTTTTCGCTATGAGCGGCGACTCGTGGCGTGCTTCAAACATTTTCATACTTTTGTTCTTACCGCTCGCCGCCCCGCGCTTAGTCGCCGCTCACCGCGGCAAGGTCGTGAACGGGCCGTTAATCCGAAATAAACGTATTTTCTTTCATTCTTTACGAACCTTTGACCTTTACGGATTTAGCGGTTCAAAAGTCCACCTTTAAAAATCACAGCTATAGCACTAAATCTTTAAACAAACAATTCTCTTATCGCCCCAATAAATTAGGGATGTTACAAACCCAACCCCTACTTAATAGTCGTTTTGTCACAAATATAGCAATAAATTTTACAAAACTACCCTCGAAAGGAGTTATAAATCCCAACGAATGAGGTAAATGTGTGTTTAAACAATTTATGTTTTCAAAGGGGTATTTTTTTTGCGTTTGTCGGTATTAGGGGCAATAGGGGAATTCATGGAAACAGACGCCATTAAAATCTGTGGCTAATGACTGTTAAAGGAGCCGCGTTGGTCTTTGAGACGGTGAACAAGTGACCTAATGAAAGAACTAAATACACGGTAAACGTATGAGCTATTACACTCTTTAGAGTTGAGTATTAAGAAAATATAGGGCAAGTCTTGTACTTAAGGAGTTCTAATTTTCTATACAGAACATCATTCATGCAGGAAAAATTACGAATAAGAGTTGTATTTGAGTATGGGTTGTGTTGCCTACAAATTATTGACATGTAAAAGGGTTTTGTACAAACCTATTTACAGAAAATATAATCATTTCATCATCATTTCATTTCATCTCATCATTTCAATCATTTCATTTCTTTTCATCATTTCATTTCATTTCCCATGATTTCGTCTGCGATCTAAGATGAAAAGTAGCGTATGTCCTTCTGCAGGTCCGAGGCTACCTATCTGTCAAATTTCATCCGAATCCGTTCAGCTATTTTAGCGTGAAAGCGTAAAAACCAAAAAAACAAATTCACTTTCGCATTTATAATGGGGTTTATTTATAAACGTTGCTTAAAGTTAAGTAATGATTAGCGACTGTTTAACCATACATTTTTGACGTCTGAACGTCACTTAACTTTAAGCAACGTTTATTAAGTAAACCTCAATATTACTAGCTACCGGTCGCGTTGTACATATGTCGATAAAAAGTATGTTCTTCCCCAGGGTTCAAAGTATCCCCATACCAAATATCATCAAAATCGGTTCAGCTGTTAACCCGTGAAAGCGTAACAAACAAACAGTCACTTACAATTCAAATTAAATAACATCTAAAATTGGCATTACAGTTAATTGAGTTATAAAAAAATAGAGACAAAGGACGACAATAAAGAGTGTTTCCAGTAGACCTAGATTAGTTAGGATTGCAAGGTTTGTTTATCATAACGCACCGCAGTACCTCTACTTCCACAAATCAAATTCAAATCGGCGTATAGTGGTCCACTGCTGAACATCGGCCTCACCCAGTCTGTCCACAACACCCTCTACTTCCTATTACTGCTTAAGGACCAAAGTTTTGACCTACTAAAGACCACTTAGAAGACCAAAACCAACTTAAGAGGGTGCATCCTAAAAGTTGGCAACGTCGTAAATAGCTGTCAAATATTTACCTGTTTCGATTAATTTGGAAATAATACTGTATGGAAATAAGAAATGTGGCTAACCAATTGACTAGAATATTAATAATGAATTGCAATTATAACATTGAATTTGATGTTGTACCCGTTTTAGGTGAAAAAAAGGCATTTGGAAAGTTACCAAATACTTTTTTTACATCTAAAACTAACTATTCGGTGTTACGATATTAATTATTGCATTTCATAATCAATATTCTAGTCAATTGGTTAGCCACATTTCTTATTTCCATACAGAAATATTATCAAATTAATCAAAACAGCGAAATATTTGACATCTATTTGCGACGTTGCCAACTTTCAGGATAAACCCTCTTAATACATGAAGTTATTGTTATACTTATAAGTGTTTCCCATATTTCCTCAACTATGAACTACTTATACCGGAACTTTTCCGCTTAACACAAAAAAGGCGACACAAACACAATACCAAACTACCCGCAAACAACTTTCTACATTAATGTTAAATGCTTCCTCCGATGCTGGTGATATTAAATCACAGACACATGTATCAGATTGTACACAATATTAATTCTATTTAAACTAGTAGCCATTATGAACAATTTAAAGGCGTATTATCCGCCGTGGACATTAATAAATACTGTTTGGTTTGAACTAGCTACGCGCCCCGGCTCCTGTCGTGTAGTTGGTTCGCCATGTGATGTAATGTGAAGTTGTATGAATTTAATGTCGATGGTCGACTTAATAT
The DNA here is from genome assembly GCA_914767815.1 of Eupsilia transversa. Taxonomy (NCBI): domain Eukaryota; kingdom Metazoa; phylum Arthropoda; class Insecta; order Lepidoptera; family Noctuidae; genus Eupsilia; species Eupsilia transversa. Next base: position 2,870,409 of record OU611893.1, on the reverse strand, counting down.
AGTTGATATCGTAGCTGGTGGGTAGTAAGATGGTTTAGTTGTAAGCACTTGTACCGTTTGAAGGTATATTTGTAATGGAAATGTTGGTTGAAGACTTAATAAGTCTAGTGTTATTATGACGTCCTTCGCTGAACATAGTGAAATAAGACGCTCTTAGTTTTACTGATTACTTCTTATTCACATTTAACCTTTAATTCTTCTCCAATATTATTGGTGAGAAATGGGGTTATGACACCGAAAGAAATTTGACTGTAGGTAATGAAAAGAATGCCTATGCCAAGCATGTTTCCGAGCATTATATTTCTATTTGTAATTTGAATCTAATTAACCAAAAAAGATGTAATACAACACTTGGTAATAGAATTTCCATCTCACTAATTTTCTGCCAAATAATTTTCACAGAACAACTCCATAAATACAAAATGACGTACAAACTGAAAACACCAATTTGCATCCTATTGGATATGTAGTTAATTTGACATAAGGTCACATACATACATACGAGCTTGTAACAACAGGTTGAAAGATGATAATTGTGGTAACCCAAGCTAATGAGATGTTTATGAGGGGAGGCCATCGCGATAGCCCGGCAACCTCTAATTGTTATACTGGAAACATGTGTTGGTAGAAAACATCAGTGATTCATGATGTGAATTTCTCAATGATACGGATCATGGTGTAAGGGTATCCGGTGTTTATGATTAAGGGAATCTTTCTACAGATTTCTCCCTAAGTCTACCACCTATGTGTGTGCTCATGACCTACTGGCCTGTACTATCCTATCTTGTAATCTGACAACGCTTTGTTGATGATAGCTCCAGCCTCTCTCGTGTTAGGGTGGGAAGCATATGTGATTTGTCTTCGAATGAATATTTAGATTTAGGAGGCAAGGAACCCAATTTGTAGCAAACGCTTTTAAGATGCGCATTTAACAAAGTAATGCCTTCGAAACACGGCTCCGAAGATCAGCTGCAAAACATTTGAACTACAATGGACAAGTGTAAAGTTCACCAGTCCTACATAGAAAAGGGTGGATTCTCCAACCAGACAGGTGTCGTGTCTGGTGGACAACTGCCCGACGATTGATGTCGGGACGTTGTATAAACGTGTAACGGAAAGGGTATATACATATCAAGTGCACGGCTTCTTTGGATGATAACAAACTATGTGGCAAGGGTTTTAAAATCTAATTTCTACATGTTACGAACATGATGATTTTCAGTACATGATACCAACCGCGCGGTACTATTATGTATTCAGTGCCGCTCGCGCTTCTCCGTATTTTCGGCTTATTCGATCCCGTCTGATCTTCGTAATGCGGTGACACGTTTTTTATGATTTGACAATCAATTTTTCATTCATAATTCAATAAACTTACGAAACCTAAAGTTTGGTAAAAAATGATTTGAGTAATTTATTTTGAGCTGAAACTTTGCATAGACATTCTATACCTAATGTAATCTCCATCCATTTTGGATAGATATACCCTTTCCGTTACACATTGTATATAGGGTGACTGGTAATGGTGACCGGTGATGTCAAAGAAGCTAAATAAAAACAAAAAAAAACAGTTCGGCATTTGGCACTCGACCCTCACAATCTGGCTGGCAGTGAAACTGTTGTTGCTTGTAACTTTTTTGCCTTTACTTATACAGGAAAATTGTATCTGCTATAAGATTCAGGATTCCCGCATGCCTTCAACTGTCCTCCTCGAATTTCCTTCACCTAGGTAATCAATTAGCTGAATCGAGACTAATATATGCAAGCAATTCGCACGCTCATTGGCTTAGGTCTAGTATCCTATGTAGTAATGTTACAAGCTACAGCACTGATTAATCGGCTCGCTTCGTCGATAGAAATCGTCATTACGCTGTACATATTTTACTAAGGACGGGTTAGTGCTGGTTTTACCGTTAGCTAGCATAATTTTGAGTTTTACGTACATAGTTTGTTATTAAGGACGTTTTAATGAATGGTGGTAGGTGAAAGGTATGTTTGTATAACTAAGGAAAGGCTATATATTACGTGCTGTGATCTAAAGGGTGCTCCCTGATCGCGGATATGTTTATTTTCATGTTGAAGTCTTTTAGTCTTATTGAGTTTTTCCATCTGGAATTTCTCAGTAGCAGCCCGTAGTCTGGATTTGTACATGGTTGATGGTAATAAGTTCACATCCTATTACATGGGACTTAAACATAACTGGCGAAATGTGGGTGTATGTAGGTACTATAGGTGTACCTCAGCCTAACCCTTAGGCAAATTCAGGCGTGATGTTGTGTTGTTTTCTTTTATTATTTTTTAAAACACTTTGATGTCTTGTTTTGATACAATCAAATAAAATTGCCCACTTAATGCATCATGAATGTTTGTGAAGTTTCGACAGTTTAGAGGTCTGTTTCCAGGTAAGTAAATACTGAATTGTAAATATTTATATTACTTACTATTAAAACTCCAGTTCATTCATAAAAGTGGTATCACAGGTTCATGCCATCAACTCCTCAATGGAGAAAAAGCGTGAATGTTCCAGCTACGTTCCAATTAAAAGTGACATCGTTATCTATCAATACTTGCTTTGTAAGCCTGTACCTACGCCTTAACGGCCTGGTATCTGTACTCTGTAGCATTTCATTTACCTGTCGTCTGTAGGGCTGGTCGTCCGGTATTTGACTAGGTTATTGATTTATTTATTATCTATTCAAATGAGAACGACATTCGTCAGTTTCTATATTAAACATTTCTTCTCGCAATGCTTCAAGCATTCCGATACTATCACCTTCCATTCATCAGTAAACAGGTCTAGTTGATGTCAGGATTCCGATATTTCCATATTTCGCAATTTTGTGATTTGTTATTTACATTTTGTTGTATGTGGATGAAAACTATAAGAATTAGGACGAAATTGGCCCTAGTATAGTATATCAGTTTCCAGCTATACATATATTTTGCCTGTAATTGAATGCCTTAGGTCGCCCATGTCCACTATCTTCAGGTAGCTTAGATGATTTTTGTACCCATATTCGCAAATTAATAAATGATTGATTGATTGATTGATGGATAACTTCAATACCATCGATATGTTTTGCTAGCTATGACGTCCTTTCTTCTTTTGTTTTGCATAATGTATTCTTCTTCTGGTAATATTGGGAATTTGTGATCAATATTTTCTTATTTTGCAGCCCTAGTTACCTGCCGATAGGACTACCGGCTCAGCTTTCAATTTTACCCGACTCGGTTAATATTGTTTCTATCATTTCATCCGTGTGAATGAAAGTATGAACGATCGACTTTGGAGTGCGGTAGTGTTGAGACATTGCTGCTTTAAATGTGGGTAGTTGTTGTTTTGTAATATGACTACCAAGTGTTAATGGTTAACTAAGAACGGGTATGGGGAAACATTTTGAAATGTAAACAAAATGATACTGATATGGCAATGAACAATTTCCTGAATCTGCCTTATACGTCTTTCTGGCACGCGTAGCACATAATATCCTAGTGATATAGTTAGACGAGTTTATGTATTCTGATGGCTCAAATTCGCGAATGCTATTCAATATACTATGAGTACGAGATCTCACTGCATACAATACCGTCTCCTTGAGAGTCCTATGCTCAGCACCGTACTGTAATACGCCGTCCTTTATGCTAAGCCTACGATAGGTGTAATAATGCCCTTTTATTATGCATAAGAGTTACTAATATTATAATGCGTTTATCGATTTTAATACCATCGATCGCCTCATGCCCTTGTGATATGGACACTCGTCTCCAACACACCAAGGACGTCTTAGTAATGCTTGAAATATTGATTTCAGGAATTGCTTGCATTCTTTACTTATGCGTTTTATGTTATGTCCTATCTACCCTTTCTTAAACATGACTGTTAAAACCGGTATTAATCGGCAAATATGTTTCTGCTAGATCAAATTCCTTTACTGCAATCATACAATTATCTCTTTAAAGCTTACCTACCACTAATTCAATATATCAAACATTATTGGCTTGACGAATTACAACACGGAACCGGCAAAAGTAGATCACATTCTAAAGCCGGGCATATTCTACAAAAAAACAACATCATAAAACTTCTGTACCACCCATTTATTCTATTAAATGTCAGTGAGACTAGTGCAATATAAAATTGGTCGCATTAACAGAGTGGCCAGTATATCTTGGAACCGCAGAACAGCGCTGATTGTGAAATACAACTGTTGAATATCCATCGAAATGAGAACATCTTGCCTTAATTCCATATTTCGCCGTATGTCAACTTATATTGGACACCGCAGATATAGCTGCAGGGATTCGTAAAGTTATAGTTGTCTATTTGATAGTTGGGTAATCTTAAATCTGGGTTTAGGTGACATTCAATGATGTTTCCGTCCGTATTTGAGATAGTTTAGCGCTATATGGAAGGAAGAAACTGTTCGCGTACGTGGAATGAGTAGGTAGTACCATATTGCTTTGGATTATACAAGCGTGGTTACATATTTTAGAATTTTTTATTTAATATATATTTAATAATTTTAGTAACTTTTATTCGGAACTGATTTAATAAAAAAGAGGCATACCGCGTAGGAGATGGCAGGACGAGCTGGATAGGTTCCGTCAAAACTAGAAGGAGGACGCTCGGGCTACCGAAAGATGGAAGGAGTGGAGGGAGTTCTTTGCCCAGGAGTGGCAACAGTGGCAGCGTAGGTAAGTAAAAAAAAAAACGTTGCCTCTGAAAAAGTTGTGGAACCCTCGCATGCACAAGACTGAAAACTGAGTAAGCCTTGATAAGACCAGACAATTTAATACAAGGTGTAGAACAAAAGGTAGTAAACGAATATTTAATAATAGCTTTGAATATTTGATCAAAAGAGATGGTATTCCACCTTTTCTAAAACAAACAACACACCTTACCATCCGCTATTAAACTCAGCATCAAATGCTAACCACGAGGTAAACCGTAAAGACAGACAGACAGTAAAACACAAATAAATCATTCTGGCGATAATTGAATGGAAGTTAATCTTCCTCGCAGAACATTTAACGTGAGGAATTCAACCTTTCCGGGTTGACTCATCCAGATTGGCGACGAGGAAAATTAAAAGAAGAAACATATACTAAGAAGGGTATATAAACAGAATAGATTTTTGAGATGGGGCAGCAAGGGCAGCTACCTTATCTGTTGTAGCTACAGGAAAATGGTCTTAGGAGACTGTCCTTAACTTTTTGTCACTTGGCACTTGCTGCCCCATCTCAAAAATCCACCCTGTATATTAGGAAGGGATTAAGTATAAGACCAGGGACGCAGGGTCAATAATGGTGATGAAAGTAGGGGCTGGTGGCTAAATAATAACAGCTGCACGGGTCGATCGAATAGGTTAAGCTACGCTTGCCACGGTGTCCATGGATGGGTGACCATCTTAACATAACTAGACCTCTCCGTGCCTTAAAAAGCACGTCAAACCGTTGGTCCCGGCTGTCATTCTGGGATCTTTGACAGTCGTTACGGGTCGTCAGAAGCCCGAAAGTCTGACAACCAATCTTATCAAGGGGTGTTAGCCAACTGGATAGTGGAGGTCAGACAGGCAGTCGTTCCATGTAACATACTGGTAATCAGCTGCATCCGGTTAGACTGGAAGCCGACCACAACATAGTTGGGAAAAGGTTAGGCAGATTGATTGATGATGAATGTAAGTATCAGAGGGAGGAACGCTACAATTTAGTAATAGTTATTGCCGAATGCCGATGCTGTGGTAAAATATATGTCAGTCAGGTCAGAAGCGAGACTGACCTGCCCAGAGTCCAACATTATTATGAGTATCATCATTACGTCCAGATAATTTGTGAAATAAACGAAACTTCGTCATTGTATCTTGTAATAATAAAATCAAATCATAGAATGTAATATATCCTGATATTAAAATTAATTCCTACTTTACGTCTACTAAAGTTGTTCCCGACGTAAACCAGCCGAGGAAATAATATGAAATTGTACACATTAACATAAACAGCGCGTCGCGTCGTAGGTGCGCAGGCGCCGGCACTGACGCGCTACAACGAGATGGATTTGTGAGAGCCGACCGAACTACAGGGACTGATTTACAAGTTTATTTTGATGTTCATGAATTCCTTATCGCTGAACAAGATTATGTAGAAATGGAATGGGAAAAATATAGAATAACGATGGGGTTTACTGCATTTGTAGTTGTACTTACATCTGATGAAGAGACTGTGCTTCCGGTTATATCTACTGTATAAATAAAATGTTTTTCTGTTTTAATTTTTTAGTTATTACAGCTTTCACACATTAAAAAATGTACTGCATCAAACAATCATCATTTGATTCTACAGCAAGTTTTTATTTATCACTAGCTGCACTGTAGTAAATACTCAAAGTATGTTAAATACTTATTTGTATTTTTGTACTCTTCATAATCTTTTCACTGCAGTGTCATTGTTTTGTTTTGTGTCAAGAAATAAATAGAAAAACCATGACTTACTACTTTGGCTCTTATTTATATTTAATTAGTTAATTTACATCATTCGTTATCAGCACGAGGTGAAAAAGTAGTAAAATGTCTTGTGGACATACTGGTATATCGATGAACTCAATAAAACCGTTGTGTGAAAGAGCCGGCTATGGCATCTGGAAATTCAAAATGCGTATGTATTTGATGCATGAGGATTTATGGGAAGCTATAGAAGGTTACTCAGGTGAAACGCCTTCTGATGCAAATAAAAGGGATCATAGAGCTTTAACCAAGATCTGTTTGACGATCGACGGAGGAGCAATCGCACATGTTCGGAGCGCTGAGACTGCCAAGCAAGCATGGGATTCTCTCAAAGATGCTTTTGAAGATAAGTGAATGGGCAGAAAATTGGCCCTAGAGCGCAGGCTGTATAGATACAACTTGTCTGACTTCGATAATGATATTGAACGATATATAAACACCATCGTAGCTACCATGCAGGATTTAGCTGATATCGGGAAGAAGATTGATGACGAAAGTGTAGCAGCCATTATGTTTGGAGGTTTAGGACCTCGCTACGATCCCTTAGTTATGGCTCTTATTTATATTTAATTAGTTAATTTACATCATGCACCCCGCGGTTTCACCCGCATAAGTCTCGATCCCGTGGGAGTATCGAGATAAAAAGTATCCTATATCCTAACTTAGGTCATGGTCTACCCATGTGCGAAATTCGATCTTCATCCAAATTCGTTCAGCCGTTTTAGCGAGAAAGCGTAACAAACAAACTCACTTTCGCATTTATAATATAAAAATATTAATTAGGATTAAATTATTCAAGTCCATCCCTGTCGCTCGTTCCTGGACGTCCCCCATAAATCGTAAAGCGACAGTTTTAAACACTCTATTGTACAAACATTTGTATCGTATTAGCCGAACATGTCCGAACTTAATGGCTCGGCTCGTGTGATTTACCGCCCGTGTGTCACCTACCTCTGACATGCATTGTGCGCGGGGTTAAGCGACCGTGTGTATGTTGTGCAATCACTGCATTGAATCGTTTTTTGTTAGGCAAATGTTATTGATATGATTTTATTGAAAATTGTAAATTAACTTTCTCATTTACGTGTTGGTGACAATTCAAGGTGTGTGGTCTTTGAGTCAACGAGTTTTATGAGTGTGAGGCAAACTCTTGAAAAGATGAAAGCATTGTGTGAAAGATGTTATGTGGAAACGCTGTTGACGGCATAGAGAAGTGGTAAGCAAGAGACATCCTGGGTCGACACGTAATAATTAGGGATAAGAGCATAAGGAATGAAGGATAACAATTGGATGGGTAGCACTGTAGCAGCTTCCTGCATCAATTAATACTTACTGCCATAAAATTAAAAAAAAAAATAACCCCCGACACAATTCCAGGTGATGCTGCAGTATCGGCTCAAGGTTACTATGTTCTTCTAATATCATTGAAGTAACAGAATACTTAATTTCGAATCGATCAGACCTGTGGAAGCTGCGCACATCCATTCATCAACTAGAAAGGAGTTCATAATCTTCAAACGGCTGAACCGATTTTCATGAATTGTAGCTAAGAACAATCTCGATCAAAACACCTTTCAAACAAAAAAATAATAATCAAAATCGGTTAAAAAAAAACCAAATGTGGCATTACTATCATTTTAGAATTAAAAAGTTATAAAACTAGAACTCAACTACGACGAAAAGTCAATCAACTAAAGAGGTATAAACAAGAATATAAAGAAAGAAGGAGTCACACGTAACATGTGATTCCGGATTTTTAGTTTGTCTGTCATTTGTCAAATTATGATGAGTAGTTTAGAAGTTATGAGGGAACAGATGAACATACATACATACCGGTCAAAATCATAACCCTCCTTTTCCATTCGCCGTAGTCGGGTAAAAATAGCCAAATCGGTGCAGCCGTTATCAAGGGATGCGCTTACCGACGAACAATATTACACTTTTATTTATATAGATTATATTTTCTGTTAAATATACTAGTCAATTAGGTACATTACGTTTATTGATGTCTTTCTATTGAACACAAATGTTTAGGATTACTATCACATACTCTATAGTCTACACGAATAATGTTATTTCCTTGTCTATCAGTACCACTTAGTGATAATTTTATCACTCAAGTTTACGATTTGCACTTTTACGGAATCAACTTGTAGCTTTTGTAAAGAATTTGTTTGAACAGGAAAACTTTTGTATTGAAATAAACTTAGTTTAAATGCTTACATTGAAATCGTTAAATGTTGGCAAGAATTCGTAATGTAGGTTTTATTTAACACTAGCTTCTGCCCGCGACTTTGTCCGCGAGAATTTTCGGCCCCGGCTCACCGCGTCATATCCCATTGCCCGCCCGCGCTATTACTTCGTTTGCGCTTAGCGCTCTTTCTATCTTTTATTCGTTTTGCTCGGCTCCTAAGGGTCGTACCGTGATGTTATATAACCTATAACCTTCCTCAAGAATTGGGCTACCCAATGCAAAAAGAATTTTTCAATTCCGACAGGGAGTTCCGGAGATTACCCCCTACATACAAACTTGCAAACAAACAAATTTTACCTCTTTTTATTAGTATAGATGTATGTCATCAGTGGTCAAATCTCAGTTTTTTTTTTGTATTTGGTTAAATGTGTCAAATTCTTGGTATCGAATTCACGAAAGAGGAAATAACAACGCCATTAGAGAGACACCTTCCTCATATTGCATCTTGTATCGATAAATTCTGATAATAATCAATCTGCCTAGCCTTTTCCTAGCTATGTTGGGGTAGGGTTCCAGTCTAACCGGATGCAGCTGAATACCAGTATATTACATGGAGCGACTGCCTATGTGACCTCCACAACCCAGTAACTGGGTAATACGATACTCCTTGGTAAGACTGGTAGTCAGACTTTCGGGCTTCTGACGACCTGTAACGACTGTCAAAGATCCACGAATGACAGCCGGGACCAACGGCTTAACGTGCTTTTTCGAGGCACGGAGGAGTTTCGGTATGTAAAGATGGTCACCCATCCAAGGAACAAACCCGGCAAGCTTAGCTTAATCTGGTGGGTCGACCCGTGCGGCTGTTATTACTTAGCCACGAGCTCCTCCAACCTCAATTCTGATAATAATATCGATATCAATAATTACGTGATCGATTAATAGGCAGAAAAGTAGAGCTGTCACTACCAATTACTGCAATTAACGCAAAATTGTACAACAAAAAATATTTCTAAATGTTGGATACATGTTCATATCAATCAAACTTTCAAAAGTCAATAAAGTTAGCTATTAAACCTAATCGATTATAGATAACGGCTCACTAAGCCACAATACGGGAACACAAGACCCAACATAACTTGACATGCGGCGAACGATGGAACTAAAATAATGTACTGAATTTTGCAAACTGTAACTCTTTGCCTTGACAAGCAGCGCCACGGTAAACTGTCAACGTAAAGTGGTCGCTGTTGCTACGTTTTGATTACATACAGATTCGATACAGAGTATGTTTGTATTTAATTTTATTCTATAATTTCATTTCACAATCGTTGGTCGGGTAGGTAAATATTCCAATATTTTATTTTGACTAGTTATGTTAGGAATGCGACCGGTATGACTTTATTACTTTAACTATCTATTATATTTTTATACGTAACTTTGCATATACTTAGATGCTTCCTGGGTTCAAGTCGCTTGCGCAGCTTCTTTAACGACCTGCGTGAGAATATTTTTTAGATATCTTACTCACTTTTTGACAATCTAACTTAATACAGTCATCGGCAGATGCGTTTTACTCCATTTCTTATTAACGTCTTTGGTATATCTAGTATTTCGACTGTTATATTATAGAAAAGCGCGCAAAATTAAAAAAAATATTGTTTCCAGTCTTCTCAAAAACGAAATGATCAATATTACAGATATGTATCATAATCCCGTATATTACAAGTATGTCTAACATCAATAACACCAACTAGTGCCTGTTAGTCTTATTCAGAATCTCGAATGTTTCCGGATGCTTTTGAAGCGTATCTCTGTTTGTTTGCGGCTTCACAGCAAGGCGTCAGATTATCTGAATACTTGCTAAATAGACGGAGATAGCGATACCTATTACTTGGAGATTAGAATAGGTAGGTTCTCTGATGTGTGAGTGAGATGGACTGTATCGATACATCTCTTACTCACACATGGTCACAAAATAGGATACTTGGCGCCACTTACAATGCATAAGAACATGATTGTATTTGTATAGACTCAATGTTAGTGAAGAATTAGACGATCATAAAGAATATGCAAGACATGAAAGAGACATGCAAGCCGTGGAAGAACATGGAGACAAGCCGATGAAAGTTTGCTTTTGAAATCAACACCCTCATAGAATAGAAAAGAATAGAATACTCTTTACGTACACCATATAAATTCCAGATTAATGTAGACATTTTACAGAGAATTTTACTTATCGCTAAAAGCGATCTTTTAAAGACAACCTTTGGATGAATTAAAAGGGGGTATGAGAGACAATACTGATGGTAGTCTGTGGTGTACCTACACGTTTAAATAGTACATAATTCTATAATAAACAAATACATATTTAAATATATATATTAATAATCATGAAAAAGAAGCAAACAAAAAAAAAAATGATGAAGTTTATGGAGGGAGAAATTGTGTTTTTATCATAATTTTAAAATTCGACAATGTTAGTAGTTGCTAAGTGTAAGTTATTTAGGTACTCTGAGATACAACACTTTTCAAGCGTCAAAAATTTTAATAGTCAAAAAAACTACCCTAAAGCCAAAAAAGGCAATCGAATTGCATGTTTCTATGTCAAAATGTGGACATTTACGATCAATGTAAAACATCGAACTTAAACGGTTTGTCCTTATTGTGGCACAAAGAGACTTTACAGCAAAGCTTGTAAACAACAGATTTGCATGTGATCATTAATTTGAGTACTGTTACCTCACAATCTAAACTGTTAAAGTACACAATATTGTCCAATACTGATAACAATTGCTACCAGTACTTTATCGCCCATAAATGTAGCTAAATACAAAGTTAAACAGTTAGATTTGACTAGCCAAACGTTATATTTTCGTCAGGACTGTTACAGCGAAACTGGACTCAATTTATGATCCTATCAGACAGCCAGTGGGGGACATTCCCTTAAAATAGTATGAGGAGACTCATACTTAAAATCTAATAAACAAAGTGGATGTGGTAGCTCTGAAAATTAAGATGTTTCTGAAGTTACATATAAACTTTGCTTTAACCGTAAAAATAGCTTTTGACACATCTATTTTCATACCAAACCATAAATCAATAAAACAATATGGCTACCTATATTGAATTATATGCAAACCTAAAGAGCAAAAGGAAGCCCCTCTTGTAAAAGGAAGATCCGAACAGATTGCGACGAAGTAGCTTAATCACTAACTATTAACTAAAGGAGACTGGAGATACGCACAGGCAATAATAAATGTACAGTTTTTCCCCCACTTTCCAGCGTTTCAACTGGTCTTGCCATTAATGTACTTCAAGCAGATGACGTTTTAGTTTGGGAGGCTGAATTTCGTGAACTGACACTTCTGGGCTTACATATGCACCGCACAACTTCGTTGGAATATCCCCGTCTCTTCTCAACTCCGCGCCGGCGCCCTTCGAGTACATAGTTTTATTCGACATATTTCCGCATTCAAGGTTGTGACATCAAGTTGAATGCAACGCGTTCTACATTCTCAGGCGACAGGCTCTGCACATTTGTGTCGGACATTTGGACATTTGTTTACGAGAGAATGTTTGAAGACAGCGCTTTGTTTGGTTCTCAGTAAAGTGGGCTAAAGGTCGTAGATACACTGTTTTGTTTGGATTGACGTGTCCCAGTAGCTGGAACTTCGTAAATATACCTGGCATAGAGAAACGGTCCTAGCTGTTCTAAGGTACTTATTGTTGTTTCATTAGAAATATCTAGGGATATTTTATCGTCTATAGCGTCTTTTTTTGTTTAGCTACTTGCTAAGTTTTCCTAAAGACAGTTTGTTGTGTTATCGAAATGTTTTTACAATTTCAAATGAGGTTCCGTCATCATACTTTCTTTTCTATACCAATTTATTTTGTCTCATTGCATCTTTTATTAACTTCCTATTTTAGCAAAGACTTCCTCTCATTTCATCTTAGCCTTGTTTTCTTCATATATAATGTCAACCATTTAAATCTCCGACAAAATCTTTCCCAACTGAAGTACTATAAAACTTTCTTCTACCTCCGATCTATCAAGGTAATAACAACACCTCTCGATAGCTTACTTATCTAGCTATTACCTAAACAGCATCTTCATCATATCCTTCGGTATAAACTGGTTGATACATATGATAAATTCTCATCGCGATTACAGGCAAGGATGCCGGCGCTAATGGCAGATTACCGGCGCCCGTCGCACCTTACATTTTGCTATAAATATCTAAGATGAAAGTGGAAGTGCTGAATTTCTTTGAGAATTTCTCGTGGAATGAGCATGTAAGGTTTATGGTGATTGTACAATGATGAGGAATGTAAGTAAATTGCGTTTGTCGAAACTGGTCCCGTATTTTCATTCAGACAAGCTATTATTGTCCAAGGACATAGTTGCTCTAATCAAACCAAGAGAATGCCACTTCTTTGAGGCTGTAGAAACCGTTGCGCATGTGCTCTTTGAATGCACAGGAGTCACCCAGATCAGAACAGAAACCCTCGGGTCACCCAGTTCTTTTTCAGATATTCCAAAGAGACCACGATACGTAATCAGCTTCTAGAGGGAGGTGGGCTGGTTGGAATAACCACCGACGGCCGCCATAGCCCACGCACAAAAGTCCACCTGAAGGACGAACTGCGAACATGAAACTCTCTAACATAGAACATAGATAGACCATGCCGCTTCATTGCAAAAATACCACCCCACCTTCAGATAATGCAAATCCATCTTAAACGATCAGTTATCTCTCCATTACCCCACATAACCCGGCGCTAACTATAGCTTGTAAATAAGACAAATAGGTAACAAGTGCCGGTTACCTACCATTAGCACTACACCCAAGTCAAATGGACGTATTAGTACGTGACACACTGCTATAGTTATGAAGTGGGTGATTTATCTTGCTCGACAGTGTACAGGAGTCATTAGAATCAACGTCTTGAAGAGCAAATATGGGTAGTTTAGATACAAATTGGTTGTAACTAGATAAGGAAAAAGTGGATTATAACTTTGTTGAGCTGTTATAATCCTGTGTCTTTATACTGCTTAGCATTATGTTCGATGACTGCGTTACTTTACTAGTAGAAATGACGCTTTACGAAGAGTAGCGCATTACACCAAAGCAATAATGAATAGTTTGTATTTTTTTATTAAATATTTGGTTCATTTGTAGTCAATCCCGCAAAATCTAATAATACGATTAATATAGAGAAGTACCTACTTGTAATAGAAAATATAACTTAGCACTGTGGATGAAGCGGTCGATTAATCTCGGCCGACAGTGCATAGTCTACGGAACTGTAAACGAATAATTGAAGTGCAATATGAATTTTAGGAATACATGGCGTCTGCGATTATAGTCTTTAGGAGTACGGAATGTTTCAAACTGCTTCTTCTTTTATAAAATATATAAGCGTCAGAGGCCTTAGTGTAAGTTTGCAAGTGAGTAAACGTAACTATCGCGTTTGCGTTAATATTTTTATTCTCACCTTTATACTATTAGCATTATGATTTATCAGTCAAATCTTAACGCAAACGCGATAGTTACGTTTACTCACTTGTAAACTTACACTAAGGCCTCTGATTAAAGACTATCACTCCCAATCCCACTTATTTCATGATTTTTTCATGTTCATCGATTTTAAAGCATTCTTTCCTAGTAAAAAAATTACAGATGTAGGTATAGATCAGTTTATAACGTATAAAATATATATTTCTCGATTTCCTCTGCTAATAAATAGATGGAAGGAGCACTAGCATTACAAAATGTGTCGCAAATGGAAGCTCCGTAGCAATAAAATTAACATAATTATAGAATATTAAGATTGCAAAATACGATGCAATTTATGACAGGTGGCCATTTCATCTCTTTATACTACAATGTTAGTTGCTTTCCTAAGGTACTGTGATCTGTTTAACATTCTTTTGCTTTATTTTGCCTCTGCTTCCCACGCACTATGCTTTGCCATAAGATTTCATGTCCTCGCATTTTTAAGTTTTTTAGCATTACGTTGTTCTTTTCTTCAATCTTCAGCTTAGAGGATAAAGGTCAAGTTTGAATAGCTAACATTTTCCGCGTTCAGATTTTCACAACTTTTTGTAGATTGTAGTAATATTATGACAATATGTTCTTAAAGAATAAACTAATACGACTCATTTTAATATGCGCAGTGTCGCAATAATCACATGATATTTGACACGTCAACTCTGTTAATTTAAATGTGAATGACGCTGTTATTCAAGTTATGCCACGTAAAATTTGTCTAATCTAAACCGTTTATCACTAGTAATCGGCGTCCAGCCTCCAATCCAGGCTCATTGATGTCAAGTCCTCTGATCTTCAATCATGCACTAACCGACCATTACAATCAATCTCTGTTTCAACTGAGCCACGTTTGGCGCGAACCACCATTATCTCTAGTTGTACCATTTATGTTCGCTCGCTTCTCGCTTAGAATAAACTCGCGGGAAATTGTTTGTAATTAGTTAGGATGGCTATCAGGTAAGTCTGGATTATAGATTACTTTCGTTGTATTAGAAAATATTGTCTTTAATTAATGAAGGTTGGCAAGCCAATCAGGTATTTTAGCTTTTTTTTTTTTCGTTTTGTTTCACACAGTAATTGGAAACACGGAGAAGCTTTATAAGATACTCGGCGAGAACTGTCATACGGACAACGCTTTTTTGCTAGATCAGGCGTTCCTGAGCCAAATATACTGAAATCACCAATAATATTTTCTCTAACACTATGAAGACACTCAAGCACGATAAACATAACAAACATTTTAGTTTGTAGGATCCCAAAAAATATAATTCCTAATTCTCTGAGTTTCCCTAGTAAGATGGTGTTGATGCAAACGAGACAGGTTTAGCCAATCATCATTTAGATAGCCGTTGTCATTAAGATATGTTGGTCACCAGCCCAACAGTTTACTAGCTCGTAATCTATGGTACATGCTTGTCCATGTGTGAATATCAATACTTCCTCGACGACGAATTTGTTTAGTAGAAATATAAATTAATTGGTATATTTGTTAATGTGTTTATTGGTCTAATTGTAGAGGCCAAAGAGAGAGAGAGAGAGAGAAGTAAAAAGCGAACCGCCCCTTTGCTATTTTTCGTCTTAAAGACAATCATCACCATGCCAGTGTTTTTTGTAAATTCTGCTATCTAATTGCGTAAAACGTTTTCGTAAACGATTCCGACTAATCTGTTTCATTTTGACAGTTCATCGACATTCATTGCGTTATTTACGTTGTTGAGCAGATTAGCAATCTGTTTCAAACCGATCCAGATTGTGATAGATCGTGTATTACGCAATTAGGGTGCTGGAACAAGACCTCTCCTTTTACGTACGTTATTCGCCAGTAGGCTGTTAACCTATATGTTTGCACCTTCTTCTTCTTTTGCCTGCCTTGGTCTCGTGTTATATGGGGTTGGAGCAAAATGTTCTTCCATTCTCCCGTCAGCTGTCACATCATCAATCACTCCCTTTTCATTCATATCATCGTCTCACACTATCGACCTATTTTCCATTATACCTTCTATACTATCTGGAATCACTGTAGTGACCTCACTACTTCATTCCTGTTCTTCATCGTAGTGACTATTCGTTCCAAGTGAATGCGTCACCGATCCGTTTTGACACGTGCGTTCTTTGTGTGTTACTCTTAGAGGAAACGGGACGTGCACTATCTCAGGTGTATCAGCTTCTTCGTGCATGACGCATTTCTTCGATTTTGCATTTGTTAGCTTGTTCGAAGCTCAAAGCAATTTTTTCAATTTCATTTAACCCGTAACTAAATATTTCAAGTTTGTCAAGCTTTTAGGTTCAGCTGATATTTTACTAAAGGTAAATCAGATTTACATAGGTGGCGTCGTTTGCAAAGTATGGAAGAAGTAATGATGCCCTTAAAAGAGGAGTTATATGAAGGGGAAGCATTAGTGGTATAATAAGATCAGCTCACAAAGTTCACACGAAAGATAAAATTATCCCAGCAGATTATCCTTCCGTAACTTCTGAAGTTTCCAAAACAGGTTAACGGTTCTCACGTAAGGCGTTCTCTGCTTACATATTAAATAATAAGATAACAGTAGAAAGTGTTTATAAAACCCTTATTTATATCGTGTTTATTTCCTTACCTTTGAAGTAACAAGTAACACTCGGTAATGCTGATATTACAGAACACTTTGCGTTATCTAAACAGTTGCACAGCATTAGACTTTCGCGAGGGAACTTGAAAGTTAGGAATGTTTTGATTATTCGGTCTTTATTGCAAGGTCTGTAAGTTGTGGGGTTATAAAATGGGGAATCCTTTGAGTTCTGTTGTTTCGATTTAGAATCAAAGGAATACGGAACTTGGGATTAATCTGGCTCTGATCTGTGTCTTATAAATGTCCAAGACTCAATAAGACAAAAAGTAATTTTTTGCAGGATAACAATCAGCTAGCTTTTAATGAATGTCTTGATTAATCTAAGGGAGGCTTTGGTAGGCAGTCAAAAAACAACAGAGAGAAAAATAAAAAAGATGAGCATCGTCAATTACGAAAAAACCGCGATATCGATTTCAAAACAAATGATTCGGTAACCACATTCCACCCCATTGGTTCCAACTTGGTAGCATTTACAGCCAACTTTATTGGGCCAACGTTTGTGACATCTGACAGCGCGCAATTAGGTAAGTCCCTTGGGAGTCCCTGTGGGGAGTGAAACCACCAATATATAAATAAATGACGTCTGACAGCCGACTGTAAGGGCTTTTACCGTAATTGTCACGTACGTTAATCTTGACGATACACCCTTTCGTTAAAGTTCGACTTGTGGGATTATTTCTGTAATTAGATCCGTCTTTGAGGGGTTAGCACTCAGTAGGAGTATACTTGATGTGAAGAGCACTTGAGGGTTAAATGATTTAGATGATATGTTTGTCATGAGGGATTTGGATCATGTTTTCTTTATTGAATTGTATATTACGTGCTATACGATTATGATATTCCTAATTGTTTTATTTGTTTTATGTTCTGTCGACTTTAGGGAGTTAAGTCAAGTTATAAATAAAAAAATTGTTGATTGTTACTCTAGTAGCTTTTGTAACATCAAAGTTCACTGAATACATGACATCTTGTACGGATGTTCAGAATTTCATTACTCAAGTGTCGCTGCTGTTAATATTTTCAATAAACATTCCTCGAAAACATCCGGCCCTCCCAATCAGTCACCCAAACGTTACAATACCCAAAATTCTCATAAATATCACTCGAAGTAAGAAACAGTAATTTAAACAAAACGAATTCCCCCGAACAAATTACGAGTCGTGACAAAAGGAATGTTGAAAATGCGTCGGAATTAAAGATTGAAGCAATTTGCTTAAACACAGCCCCACAAACGAACAATTATTCGCAACTACGTGCCAATTTGTGATCCTTTTAAGTTCAATTAGCGTTTGACCAGCGGAATGGATAGACAAATAGGATTTTTAGAATTCCGTAAACATGCTATAAACCCTTTTGGATTACGTTGTCTTAGAGCGGATTCGACCAAACAGGAAACAATTTTATCCGCGGAATAAGATTTACTTCTGACAGTTTTGGTATGGAGAAACTGTCAAAAATTCAAAATTTATGCGGAAGAGAAGGCTTATTCCGCGGATAAAATTTATTCCTTAGTCAGACAACGTAATCCAAAAGTGTAGTAGCATCATAGCAATGTATCCTCCTAACCGTTAGCATACAGCGCGATGAACGGTTTAAGGTATTAGCATTTTAATGAAAAGCTTCTACCTACAGAAATAATTTGATGCTGAATGATGATTTAACAACGTTGCAACGTTGTTTTTGTAGTTTGTTTCGGGCTTTCGTCTCAGAGTAGTCCGATAGGAAACGTCGACCTCATCTAGTTCTTAAAATATTATAGACGTGTTAAAGTGTTTGTAAAAACCTATTTACAGAAAAATAAACCATTTCATTTCGATCGTATGAACAAGCTAGCATGATGAAAATGCTATTTATGAAAAACAAAACATTCTTTTCAGATTTTCATTTAGTATATTTTATAACTACGGAACCTGCTTTTACATAACCGTCTGCCACGCATGTCAAGTTCTTTAGCAGTGGCGCCAAACAAAGAGATATTGTAGCGAAGTGGAACGAGGCTGCTGGATAAGCAAACTTTGTTCCAATGTTTACATAAACATAGGGATTCTCGCTTTATGGATCAGCTAATTTCAACTATTTGCCGTTAATGGAGGAAGCTGGGTTCCGGTTGGCATAGTGATTGTAACTTCATTGCGAGTAGATTTGGGTAATGAGGAAACGGATATGGATGAGTCATTATTTTGACTTTTAGAGTACTCTGTGGTAGCTATTTAACTGTTTTAGAAATACAGAAATAGAGGTATTTCAGTATATGTTACCCGTCTCTCTACTATTCCAAGGATGCATATCCGGTACGGCTCGCTAATCCTTCCTTATCCTCAGGGCACGGTCTTCCCAACCATTACCGCGCCACCCGGTCTACTCCTTGATATGCAATGGTCTCTGTAGCATCATGAAACACGAGTCTCCAACTCTCCAGGGGCTAGTGCAAATCTTGGGGTTCATTCGATTTATCGAATCTGGTTAAACCACGCTGAGATTGGTTCATTTCATTCAATAAATTCATTCTAAAA
Source organism: Eupsilia transversa (assembly GCA_914767815.1). Lineage (NCBI taxonomy): Eukaryota > Metazoa > Arthropoda > Insecta > Lepidoptera > Noctuidae > Eupsilia > Eupsilia transversa. Next base: position 2,851,038 of record OU611893.1, on the reverse strand, counting down.
CAGGTAGGATCAAAATGGCACTTGAATAATTTGCCTAGAGGGAAGTGGTTCCTATCATAAACACGATGCATGATATCGCCATCAATAGTTTTGGGTGTTAACGAACGTCTTTGGGGGTCATATGCGTGACCGTATAAACGTAAAAATATTTATGAGCAATGTGTGAAATAACAAGTATTTGAACACTTGTATTTGAATACCACTTATTTGGTAAGTACATACTACTGTACTAAACTTATCATGCCGTGGGAGAATTCATGGAACCAAATAAAAGTAGTCTCCTTAACAGGTGCCAATGGACTCTGACGTGTTTAATTGAAGACCTTCAGACTATTAACTAGGAGAAGACTGAAATTCTGTACGATTTAGGCGAACTCACTTTGACTCATTGGACATCTAATTAGAGCCTCCTTTCAAACCATGTCTGACTGGCCATCATAACCGTTAGAGGCTTCAAAAACAGCTTAGCCATTGATTAGCAAAAATAAAACTTACTGGCATGTGAATGCCAAAAAACCTGGCGTTAACAAGCCATCATGTACCTAACGTGACCACCTACTTGGCTCGTACAATATAAAATAATCTAAAATAAAAAGAACGAAGAAGAGTAAGTACTATCGTCAAGAAAAGAAGCAGAAGACGTTCCTAATTCTTCAAAAATTTACAAAATTGACGATCGCATTGGTAAAGCAAAGCTTATACTTGATGGAGTCCAATGTTATCATCAAAATGAATGTTACGTACAAATATCTTTGAAACCCCCGTCCTAAATCTTGGTGCAACGTTCTAATGTAGTGTGTCGCGATGAGCTCGGTATAAATAACGCGACATTGCAGAGACAAACGTGTCAACATCTCCAACATACTCGCGACAGAGTGTAAACAACTAGTTATTAGTGGTGCTCCTGGTTTATTTCATGTGTTTGTTATGAAATTACTACATTAAATTACCAATTTTCGCAATTTCGAATGAATGAATGAATATTTATAAGTTTCGTCCAGATCGGTTGTAAAATACGACCAGGGGTCTAAGTCTACTAATTTATAAACGTCACAATGGTTTTCATACTGGTTAGTTTTTGACTGATTTGCCATACAAAAACTGTCAAAAACTCACCATTGAGAGACCATTGTAACGTTTATAAATTAGTAGACTTAGAACCCTGTAGAGGAGTACCAAAAAACTGACACACGAAAGACTTGAAGCAGAGACGCTGCGCCCGCTTCGCTCGCTCGGTCAATTAAGCGGTTAGCTAATATGTCACAGATCATAATCATAATAACTAGAATTTAGATACAAGTTGGTATTACGACAGCTTTAGTCCCTTTGAACTAAATATCCTGTACTTTGATTCTAATTATGATTATGTCATTTTGATAACGAAGAACATTTCGAGACTAGATATCCAGGTAGTCTTGCGAAAATGATGTTGTTCATCTAAGTATCTGATATTAATTCCCAACTTGCCTCTTACGAAACTTACGCAAATTGCTTCACGTTGATTACGTATTTATTAATTATGTATTAGAGAGTATCAAAATACTATTGATAAAGTTAGTCGCCAGTAAAGTGATGATTTAAGGAACTACGTCTAAAGTTTTCATTCAGAGCTTGTTGTGCAGTAAAAACAGAATTTGTGTGACTTTAACATTGATAACTATTACGCGCTCTTCACTGAGAAAATCCTGAAAAAAGTCTTTGTTTATATTTTTTCTAAGAAGCAACGAAACTGTACATTACCTACTACTGCTATATAATTGCGTAAACCGTTTTCGTAAACGATTCCGACTAATCAGTTTCATTTTGACAGTTCAACAACATTCATTGCGTTATTTATGTTGTTGAGCAGATTTTTTTTTCGAACTTATGAAGCTATGGATTAGCAATCTGTTTCAAACCAGATTGTGATAGATCGTGTATTACGCAAGTAGGGTGTAGAATATCAACATTCTCTATGCCAAAATAGAGCCTGATTCTGAAAAAAATACACGGAAATCAGCTTTCCCCTACACATCAAGCGAACGAACTCATCACCCCAAGACAAATAACGAATATAACTTATTCTGTTTCACACATAAACAATAACATTCTTCATTCAACATCGTATATATTCATTACTAGACTTGTATTAATGTTTATGCGTTCGCTCTAAATCACTCAAAGTCGCGTCGTCTGCGCCCGTGCTTACGAGACAAGGAGCTCGCGACAGTTTCACACATTGCTTATATTATAATTTTATTTTACGCATTTTTTACGGTTTAGTCAGAGTTTATTAATTTATGGTATTTATAGTATCGAAAAGGATGAAAAAACTCAGGTATCATGTCTTGGGTAGAATTATTATTTATAATTCATAGATATGAATTACATAAAATAACAACTGTAACGCGAAACTATTTCCAACCACTCCCGCCACAATCGACGCGCTTCTGACAGAAATGCGTCTCGTTCCCGCTCGTCCAATAAGGCAAGTCGAAGCTTCTAGAACATTCTAGAAGCGTCCTTAAAATCAGAACTACCGATATCGGATCTCGTAAAGCGGAGATATTCTGTAGCCCCCTTTTTGGAGGAAGTTCCCCCTCCAATCAAAAACCTCCGACGACGTCAAAAATCTATAAAGTCGTATAACCTGTACACCAAGTATCGTCCAGATCGGTTGTAAAATACGACCTGTAGAGGATTACCAACAAACTGACACACGAAAGTCAGACTTGAATCAGAGACGCTGTCTTCAGGCGAAGTCTTTTGACATCAGCTGTCTGACGTCCGTCAACTGGCCAGCGCACCGAAAACGCGATTTTTGATTTTACATATTATAATTTACGAAACTTCTATCCCCGCCCCGAACCCTATTGTTTAGGTATATATTATATCATAGGGAGATTTGATAATTCGAATTTTCGCGAAAACCCAGGGATATTGTGAAAACACGGATAATTAGAAAATCGTGAAAACATTTCTCAATCTTACTGGAAAAAGATAGGGTTTTTGCAAAACATGAGTCGGTCTCGTAATATTGCGAAACGAAACGTTAACTATTATGAAATAAGAAAGATGATTGGCTGGTCGGAGCGCCCCAAACTTTGAAACATTATTTCACCATAGGTATTCTAAATATCCGTATTTTCGCAATATACCTAGGGTTTTCACGAAAATTCGAATTATCTATCCTCCCTACGACATATACGTATATGTATATGTTACTGGTAAATAAAGCCCTTACAGTACATTTGTGTGTGTAAAACAACTTTATTACATTATAAAACAAGCCCGGAGCAGTCCGGATTTGTGCACGGTAATAGGCTCGCCCCTTGTTACATGGGACCTTAACATAACTGGCGAAATTTGGGTGTACTATAGGAATAGGTACACATCTGGCTTAACCTTCAGGATTATAGGCGTGATCGTATTTGTTGTCTGCGGTATTTTGTATTAAAAGCAAAGATATTTTCATCCCACCATCTCGGAAAGAGTATTTTTAATCTTCAATATCTGAGTGGAAAAGCCGTTTTTATTCTCTAGAGGATAAAGTAAATTGAATTTAGAACATCGTGTGCACTAAGTTTGTGAATTAAAAAAAACATTAAACCTATTTACTGCTACCTCTATGGTGCCGAATATATCATACAACTTTTTTTTAATTTGTTAAAAACTCAGACTCGGAACCTTCTTGGTGTTCTTTTTTCAATTTGCTTTGTACGCGGTTCTTTACGCGGCATTTTTTCACGTCATTGTTAAACCTTATATTAAAAACAAGAAACTTGAAAACAAGTGAAAAAACTAAAATGAGTGATTCTAGCGACGAGGAAGTTTGCTTGACGCCAACAGAATTAACTGAAACTGTTAATAATGCGCAAATGAGCTTTCTCCCTCAACAATCACGCGAGAAGTATTTAAAACAGTACGATATGTTCAACACGTGGCGACTAGCAAAAGGAGCCAAAACTTTCTCAGAAAACGTTTTGCTGGCATATTTTATAGAATTATCCGAGAACAAGAAAGCAAGCACTCTATGGAGTACGTATTCGATGCTAAAAGCAACAATAAAGATGAAAAAAGACAAACATATCGATACCTATCCTAAATTAGTGGCATTTTTAAAAAGAGCCTCATCTGGTCATCAACCAAAAAAATCGAAGGTTTTCACAGTATCTGATATTGAAAAGTTTCTTAACGAAGCACCCGATTCCGTATATTTGGCGGCAAAAGTAAGTCAGTTGCACATTCAGTATCTACTTAAGTATATTAATCTCAATTAAATAGTATACTTAGTAGATGTTGATAGGCATAATTATGCGTTCATATCAATTTTATTCATTTATCTACTACAATACTCTTTACGTTACAGGTTGTTCTTATTATTGGAATAAACGGAGCATGTCGAACTAATGAACTAACACAACTTAATGTCAAAAACATTGAGAAACATTCAGATGACTTACTATTAATTAATTTACCTAATACAAAGACAAAAAGAGACCGCAACTTCGTCATTCGCAAGGAATACGTAACGATTGTTGAGAAATATCAAGCCTTACGCCCGCCTAACACTCCAATCAATCGATTTTTTCTACAGTATCGCAATGGAAAGTGTGTTAGACAGCCTATGGGTACTAATAAAATTGGCAGTATCCCACGAGAAATAGCAACATTTCTTGAACTTCCAGAACCCCTGTTGTACACGGGTCATTGTTTCCGACGAACTTCAGCCACACTTTTGGCTGATTCCGGAGCTGATCTCCTGTCCCTTAAGCGCCACGGAGGCTGGAAGTCCAATGCAGTTGTAGAGGGATACATAGAGGATTCCATCCAAAATAAGTCTAAAATATGTGAAGGCATCGTAGGAGCCATTACACTGAAAGAGCCTCAATCGGATCCTTGGACTGGCCCTTCTACATCAAAAATAAGCCGTTATGAAACACCTAACCATCTCCCTCTCTCTCCAACATTCACGCCAAGGGAATCCGATGAATCGGTACAACTATTAAGTATGACAGATAGTTTACCGAAAAACAGTACACAAGTGACTAACACCAATATTACAGTACCAAACAAAAATATTACACTCAATTTAAATAACTGTAGCAACGTTACTTTAAAATTTTCTTAATTATACCTTAGTAATATTTTGTTATAATTTAAAGATTATTCTATATTACTTACCTGTCATAATGTAGTAATTAATACCTAAACTGAAATAAAAGTGTACCTATCTTGTGATTGTAAACGTTTTTTTTTTTGCATTTAGTCATTTCCTCGCTGAGGTGGAATGAAAAGTTACGTGTTGCACTCGAGTGCAAAGATTTTTCACCTCGTGCTCTTTTGATTCCCTCGCTAACGCTCAGGATTCTAATTTTGAATCACTCGCTACGCTCGTGATTAAATTTTAGAATCCTTCGCTTGCTCGGTCATCAAAATTGAACACGCGGTTAAAAAGCAACTTTGCACTCTTGTATAACAAATAACTATTAATCCACCAATTTGTTACAAAACAGGTCTAGTTTCCTAGCCCATAACTTACCCAATCCATATTTGTTATGATGACAAGTAACCAAAATAAATCTCTCATCACATAAAAATATTTAAACTACCCACGTTTTTATTAAATTACAAACAACGAGATTACAACACGATCGACGCCAATCGACGATCTATTAGTCGTTACGTCACTCGATCGTCGATAAATCGTGGATGGTGTCGAATGCGCCTGGGCAGCCGTCAGAGCCACCGGCGCGGCTAACTCAATCAAAATTCCTACTGTCTACGCCCACTGATGGTAGTTTGCTCAGTATTCTAATCACTTCCTCGCTACTGTATCGTTGATTACTGGCTATAAAAGAAAATCTACCATTTTGTTTGATGTAGGGAAGCTTATTTTCACTAGTTGCTAAATAAATGTACATTCTATTCTATTTTTAATAAATGGCAAGCAAATCCGATGTAGACTATTCTGCCAAAGTCAAAAGTGAGTCGGAAAAACAAGTGTGCATGCTATAAAAATAAAATTAAGTAATTAAAAGTTAAAAACAGGGTACAGTTGAACACAAAGTAGATCTTGTTGCGTTAGTACGGGACTGAAATAAACAAAAAATATAAATAAATAAATAATACAATTGTTTAAACATAATAAATGTCAGTAGTTTATTAAAAAAACTTATTTTTGTTAGGTGAGTGACAGATTTTTAAATGACAAATACAGATTTCGCTAGATTCAAGAACGAAAGGAAGAAAAAAGTGGGTACTATTAGTTACTACTGAATTCTTTCAACAAGTGACAGCATTAGTAGTTAAAGAAGCAGTACAGCGATGACTTACTATGTACGTAAAAAGGTATTTCAATTTTTTTCTCCAAAATATACTTACAAAGACACACCCAAGTTTAGAGCATTAGTGGCAGTGGCGTGACATTTTTTGACATACGATTATCCCCATTTATAACCTCAAATTAAACCAATATAGTCTCAGAGCCAGCAACCCTAGCTTTCACATTATCCATTCATTTGGCAGGACTATCGGCTGGCACCTGTTCGAGTGAAAGTCTGACACTGACAGTGACGGCTGTAAGGAACCGGCCGTGGTGCATTATCGGACATCACCCGTGAAACTTATCCGGCCACAGTTTGTTGGTTGCAAAGGGACAAATCTGTGTAGACTTTAAAAGTTTTCATTGTTTTTTGGAAAGTTTTTTATGTTTACTTATGATGAAAGCATAGTCAACCTACCAAATAAAGCTGTAAATAAAGCAATGCAATGTGCCGTGTCTATTTTGCGAGGGTGGCCGTAAAAACCGACTACAATGGATTTTCACTCGCTTTAAATCACACTTTGTTGAACTGGGGGCTAAGTCTACTAACTTATAAATGTTACAATGGTCTCTCAATGGTGAGTTTTTCACAGTTTTTGTATGGCAAATCTGTCAAAAACTCACCATTGAAAGACCATTGTAACGTTTATAAATTAGTAGACTTACGCCCCTGTTACACACTTAAACAGATTCCTAGCGAACGTATAGTTGGAAGCATTCTTTAAATCGAAATTCTTTTTTATTTTCTTTGATATGTTGTGATTGTGACCACTGACCACAAGGTGGATAATCATGTAGAACAATAAAACTCAGTTTAAAGGACGAGTGTGAATTGTCGTGGTTAAATTGCTGCGTGTAGTCGAGTTAGCGACTCTGGCTGTATTTTTTTATTTTTGTTTAAAATGTAAAAGCTGATGACCCTAAAGATACGTAGAAAGTCGATGTCAAAAACTTTAACTGAAAAAGGGTTTAACTTATATGTCACTCAAGGATTCCTACACAATTAAAAAAGCCCAGACAATTTTTTTTTTATTGCTATACATAATATATTTCATTTTGGTGTAGTTATTCCTTTTGCATGATAGCACTGATGTTTTGACGTGTAATTGCGTAATGTATTTCCTGCTTTAGAACCAGGCGTAAGGTTATGGATAACTGCGAAGAGTTCCTCTTCTGAAAAAACTAAATTGGTCTACTGCAAAACCCTCAACTATGGCGCACCAGTTATCTAAGAATCGGTAATGAAACGATTTTCTTTATTAAGTGTAAGCGAGACGTCGTTGACAAAGTACGCGCCGCTCGATTATTCTCGAGATTAAACTTAAATTAATTCGTTTCGTTTACACAACCACAGTTTAGGTTTCTTGTTGACTGTAAACGATTGGGTGTCGATCGGAGATTAGCTGCGCTTGCGACGCGACGTGCAATTAATGGGTTTAGTGTGAGGGGAAAAGTGATAGTATCTTACCTGTTTTTGATCTGAATAAAGGCATATTTCGAATGATTGGTTTAGTGCAGTTCACTGTTGCATGCATACGTAGGTAGGTATGTATGGTACGAAGAGGCAAAGTGTAGTATTAAAACATAATCCTGTCTTTGGTGTCGCGCAGTCGAGTAAAAAGTCATCACGCATGCCAACCGGTCTGTCAAAGCCAACAGAGGTGTCGTAAAAAAGATTGTAACTGTTATACTGTTATATGTTTTAATTTAATGTTTCACAAATTAATTTCAGTTAGTTTAGTAATAATCAATAGTTATAATAAATTAAATAACTGATCAAATGTTATTATAATACATATTTGTACGCCGTTAAGGTAAAACATGACTGTGATCCTTTCTCCAATGTACTTAACATCTTGCATGCTTTGTGTGTGCATACTCATGTTTCGGACAAATAAATGATCTATTCTATTCTATTCTATATTTTACTCATTAAAGAGTTAGTTAGTGTGTAAGCTTGTGTTGCAAGTGTGCTTAGTCCAGAAATGATTTCTGAAAGTCTATTAGACTAAGTAGATTTTTAGACATTACTCGGTAAAAAGTGCACTTTACATAAAATCGAAGAGACACTCGGCATTCAGAAAAAAATATAAATAACAAATCATAACAATCTAGGAAATGTAATCAACCCATCAATTATTTCCAAAGGCTGTATCTTTTATTTATACAGAAAGTAAAGATACAAAGATACAGGGTGATCGCGATTACGTCGTGAGCCAGCAAGTGGAGACGCCGGCGCTCTGTATAATACAGATCTAGATTACAAGCCGAGGCTTCAACACGCCCCGCTCGCACTTGACCGAATTGCATCAGGTTGGTAAGGAAAAATTATTTGTTGGTGAAAGTTTTTATACAATAATGATGATGATTAGTGTTTGGTTTCTAGCTCCGAGTCTATGTCAGATCAATCAATCTGCCTAGCTTTTTTCCAAATTTGTTGGGGTCGGCTTCCAGTCTAACCAGACGTAGTTGAATACAAGTATTTTACATGGAGCGGTTCCCTATCTGACCTCCACAACCTAGTGACTACCCTAATGTGTTCCCTAATTGCGTATTAGGGTGCAGGTTTGGCAACGAGATGATGTCACGATTGGAGTCAGCAATTCTTGTCTGCTCAAGAAAATATACTGCCGTATAAAAGTCCAGGTACTCTAGTTAACGATAGCCAATTTAATATCTCAATAAGTAACAAACCACTTGTCAATTAGTTCTCATTATATAAAACACATTACCACTCGGGCGCCGCTCATGATTGCGATGGCGCCGCAGATAGCTGATCGAGATTAGATGTCGATGCTAGCACGAGGCTCGCACTTGACCGAATTACAAGCCGGTTCATGGCAAGGATTCGTTTAATGGCTTTAGTAGACTGTGTTATTAATGCTCAGTTGTTGGTCGTAAATGTTCAGCGTTGAAATTGGCCTCAATCAATCTGTTTACCCTTTTCCCAACTATTTTGGGGTCGGCTTCCTGTCTAACCGGATGCATCTGAATACCAGTATTGTACAGGAGCGACTGCCTATCTGACCTCCACAATTCAGTAACTGGGTAATACGATACTCCTTAGTAAGACTGGTTGTCAGACTTTCGGGCTTCTGACGCTGACGACCCGTAACGACTAAATAGATTGACATAATTATGATTTAAGGTTGACGTAATATTAGCAAGCATAGAAAAGTTATGTACGATGACAACATGGCACATCCAACGTCGAAATCCCTTGAAGAGAAGTAAGGTCCAAGGTTTGTATGGAACAGCTGTTTTTTTCTGCATATTTCATGGAAGTTGTTCTACTCATGAGTACCTATGGCCAGCGGGGTAATTGCGTAACACACTAACAATTGCAATGACTTTCATTTAAAAATTCGACGACATTCATTGCGTCTTTTACGTTGTCGAGCAGACGAATCTTTCAAATATGGATTAGGTATTTCCTTCAAACTCAAAGCATTTATTTCAAATAAATCAATTACAGGCACTTTTGAATTCTCAAGGGTCGGTGAATCAGAAAGATGAGGCTAGTTGCCCATTCTAAAGCGCAGTAGGTTCCTATGGAGAAGAAGGGGCAAGAAACACCACGGACAAATCAAAATATGTTACAAAATTTTTCGAATTGTGAAGGAAAGTGTAAATATTTGTCCAGGTTTTTTTTTGGACCTTAAACCCAATAATGTCGGAACTTTCAATTTTATATGTAGATAGTGCTTGAGATTGTGTGCTTATACGATTTTGCTAGGAGAGGTTTTACAAAACACATTTTATTTTAATCGAATTGGGAATCCTAGGTTTTACTGAATATCAATAGAAAAACACAGAACAAAAGCAAACTATTTTAAACACAATGCAGGTGAAAGTTCACATGAGTACGTGCCTTCGAAGCCTTGTTTGCAAAGATTTTCATGTGAATCGTAAATATTAAAATTAAATGGCATTACCATAAAACACGATAAAGGAATAACGATTTCTTCAATGGTGAGGTTTTAATTTGCTGCATGAGGGCCGCCTATAAAATATTGCATTTTTTGTCAAAGGTCGAATATTCAGGGCTTATAAAGGTTAGAGAGCTAATGGCTGATAAAGATAATAAGAATTGGTAGATGGCTCAGACCGTGTTTGATGATAATGATAAAAGGATGATTTCGCAATTTCGCATCGCATCGGATCGGAACGGATTTTACAATCTTTAAACGATATTAACTCGCACCGCGCACAGTAGGTTGACCGCGCGCGTCTTCCGCGACATGCGATCGTAGCCGTTAGTATGCTGCAACGCGAGATCGGCGTCATTCGCCCGTCGTCGTATCCGATCGGATCCTTTCGGCTGCAACATGGTAGGAGGAACGAAACTATTTGACTAGGCGCAGAAACGGATACATTCGCAAGCGACGGTACGGAGCCGATCATATGCATCGACATCCCGCCGGACGTCATCAGCTGTCGCTGCATCCGTTCGTATCCTTGCCGAAACGATGCGATGCGAGCCGTTTGGTAGAAATAATCCTTTAGAATGAAGAGATCAACATAAACAGCCATTTTGCTACTGTTATAACTGCAACAGATGACGCAAAATTCCTTCTGCTACTTATTCAGCTCTAATTCCATTCTAGGTCACTCAACAGATAAAACAAGATACTTAGCTTCACATAGAATTACACCAAAACAACGACACGGTTACCCCTTATAACATGAGCAACATTGGCACTCCGTGACTGCACAATAATGCAATAACAAATAAACAAACAGAACACAATTACTGTAGCCTTCATTATTATGACTTGGTTGAAACCGTTACAATAGTAACAGTACAGAAATGTAACACGTTGGATTAATCCTGAACCATAGAACACGGAGACGCTTCGATGGCCGCTGTTAGACACGGTATTGGTGCCGATTCCCTTGTTCACAAACTAAACTAAACTTAAGTTCAGTGCATCTTTTTCTTTCTATTTCATTAAGAAAAGGACAGAAGATACATTTTAGTATGTGCTGCATTATGATCTATCAGTCAAATCTTAACGCAAACGCGATAGTTACGTTTACTCGCTTGCAAGCTTACACTAAGGTCTCTGGTCATACACGCACGTTACCTTTCCGAAGAACATCACCAATAAGGTCTGTCCCTCCTTTATTAATAATGGCAGGTCTAGTCGCTGCCGACACGGTGATTCCGTGCTCTGTATCCTGAACTAACAGCGAAGGAGCGTCGTCACAGCAGGGGGTTATTAACAAGGGCATCTATCAGATAGACACACACGTGAGGGCACTAGTTACGGATGAAGCGATGATCAACAAGAAACAGTTTTGTGTTAACTGATTAAATAATAATTTTAAAGTTCAAGGGCTGCCAATTTGAAAAGCCAGTACTCATTGTATCTTTATAAAGGACTCTTCAAACAGGAACCCTCATTCTCAAATATAGTACTTTTTTGGTTTATTACTGTTTTTCAACTAATATTTACGTGTCTGACAAGCAAACGTACCAACTCAACACATATTTTTTCGTTAAGATCTTCAGCAGTAGATATTTAATGACTGGCAATGATATTTATAACTAGTCTAGCTATAAGTTCTGTTAATCACGTCTAAACTTGTATGGAGTAGTGACAGATTTGACAGGACTAAACTAAAATAACTTCTGTCCTTTTCTTAATGAAATAGAAAGAAAAAGATTCACTGAACTTAAATTTAGTTTAGTTTGTGAAAAAGGGAATCGGCACCATTGTATCTCTTAAAAAATCTCTGTAGCAAACAGAGGCCAAATTTCCCATGGAAACATTGCGTAAATCCATAGGTTCGTGGCCAGACATGTTAAAGGCTTGTATCAAGGAGGCCATTTCGAATAGAATATGTTTTTATTTTTTGCTCAGACTTCAATAAATATGTACATATAAGTTTTATTAAGATTACATTACTTCATAAAAAAATAAATGCATTTTTATTTGTAACAGAACTAGTGGCCAGACTATGTAGTATTTGGGGTGATGCAAGGTTCCATTAACCTATTAAAACATCTATGGTAAAAGAGGCAATACTCTACAAAATCCAGAGACCACACAGCAAACTTTAAATTCTATAAAACCGAAGAAAAAGCAGTACGAAATATTCGAAAGTTCCCAAGGAACATACGCATGAATTTCATCTAAACACTGAACTGCGAGGGATTTTCTCAGATACGTTCGTTTAACAAAATCCACGCGAGATACAGTCCATATTAGAACTATTCCCGCACCATTAGACTTGTAGTCACCTTGAAGTAGAAACGAGAGGATGTGACAATACTATTTGATGCTCAAATAAAGGAAGGTCCTGTCTGTATGAGACAGATTTTCTAGAGATTAAGCAGTTTTTGGTACTTAAGTCCTCAGCAAGAAATGAGATCCCATATAAAGGTACCCCAAAAAAATGTGCCCTCTAATAAACAATTTTTGTCAGAAATAAGAGAATGAGGCTGGAGTGTTTGTATATAATAAAAGGTTTGGTCAACATAAATCATGTCATTTTTAAGTTCTAAGACTTGATAATACGTGGTTTGACTCTACAGTATACTTGCTCTAAAATGGACGAGTGTACGTACCGAAGCTCACAACATTACTATTATTTATTGGCTGACCCGACATGCGTTGTCCTGTCCAAATTTCAATAACTCACATGTAAAACAAAATTATCATATAATACCACCATATTACTTTCAGTTTTCTCCAATTCTCCCGACAAGTTTTCAAATGATTATTTCCGTAAAAACTTGATTCGGACTATTACGAAGATATTAAAACAAAAATTTGCCAAATCGGTCCAGCCGTTCCGAAGTGATGCGCTTACCAACGAACAGCATTTAGTTTATTTTATTGTACTAGCTGCCCGCCCGCGCCCCGGCTTCGCACGGGTAGCAGGGCACTAAGTACTTATCTACGGCGTACCTACCTACCCTACCAACTTACATGCCGACCTACCTACCTACCTACCCTACCTACAAACTACCTATCTTTTTTTATACAAACCTTAAAGAATAAGGACCACAACAAAAAAAGAATTATACAATTTGGTCCAGCCGTTTTCAAGTTTTGCGCTTAGCAACACATTTAGCGATTCATTTTTATTATAAAGATACTTTATTTTAAGCCTACGTTGTCCTCCTGCTGTGGCAAGACCTCCCTTTCTCCTCAATATTTCGATCTAAATGTAACTTATTTCCCTCTCCCATCCCACATATCCTCACCCATTTAATCATTCTCCATTGCACCACAAATACCGCATCCAACATCCAAGAAATCCACATACACACGCATGCGATCGTTAACACGGGGCAACATCTTCTTCGAGCTCGTAACTCGCCAGATACCATCAAGTTGGAACGTGGGCGGTACCAGGGTGGAAAGTGCACTACGATTGAGCCGCAAACTTGCTCACAGACCTGACAGAAACATGAGCACGGAATCCGGGACTTATGACACCATGTATGCCATGTAGCACCTATAAATTTTGGTATTAAGATAAGGAAATTTCGAGGTTTCGTGGACTCTAGCCATTGATGTAGTCTTTGATATACGAACGACAATGGTAACCCATTTCCGTGTTGGAGGACAATATCTGAGGAATTGGAGGGTATTTTGGTTTTCTTATCTCTAGTTTTTAAATTTATGAATATAATTACAGTATCCGGGTGTGAATATGGCACATCTAGCCTAAGAAAGGGACTTGTCACTGACTTGCGACTCAGAGACGAGGATGACGCTCTCAAAAACCGATATTTTTTTCTGAAACTCGATACTACTGTACAAATGGTTTATGCACAATCAGCATGGTACGGTCTATCATGGCTTTAAGGCTCCCGCAAACAGGCGCGACGCGGCTTGAACAATACAATTTCTAAGAAATCTTCACGGTTCAACAATAACCGGTGTCGCGTCGCGCTAGTGTGCATGAGCCTTTATTGGTTTGTTAAATTTCGCTGACAAATCAACTGCATACTTAGTAGACTTTTTATTAATTTCTTTATTCTTTCTTTTTCAAAGGTTAATATCATATTGAATGCAACTGCAAATTGCATATTATAACGATTATTATTCCGTGATCTGAGCATTATGCATATTGCATCTCGCTTCGCTGATAACTTCAATAAGAGAAACCAAACGGACATTAAGAGTGGGCGCATAATTGCGAATAATTTGTCGCGTGGCAGCTTTATCTTGAGATATGAATCGAAAACAATTATTGTCGCACTATACAATGATTGTAATAATTGCAATTGTTAGTTTAGCATGCAAATGCGCGGATGAGACGATGAAAATACTTTGCATAACTACAAATTGAAAAAAGGCATTTAAAACATCGCTAGTTTAAAATAATGGAACACCGTGCTTGCAACTAAACGCATTCATTTGTTTCTTGGCTTATTTGAGACCTCAGACCCTACACCATAATTTTAAAGTTTCCTTTATTTTTTTCATCAAGGTGGTCTTATAAATGGATATTTAAAATTCCTACCATTTTACTCATTGTTGCTATATTGTTCAGCATAGTTATTCACAAACATTCGACACGCTTCCGTGTCGAAAATGGAGTCATTTTCGACACGGAAGAATTGTGTTACTGTGAAATATTTTTCATTTAAGTAAATAGTCGTTCAAACAATAATATTCGAAATAAAAATACAAGGAACAATTATTATATGAAATATTTGCAGCGAAACGAAATTCTATGAAATTTCTGTCTGCGAAACAAGGGAACACCGTATCGAATGGTTGTTAAAAAAATGGTTGTGTTAAACTATATCTTGTACTTTCCGCAAAATTCACTACATCAAAACCAAATTCCTAGCCTTCCCAACAATATGTATGCACATTGAACCTAAGCGCGTGTACACGAACAATTTCAGCCACATTCGATCGCGTGCGACCATCCTTTATCTTCCAACAAGGTGTTAACTCGGGTCAGAGTCATGACCGACCCTAAAACACCTCATTACCTTTGAAATACTAGCTCCAGCTTCAACGGTAATCTACATTAAGGGTCGCGAGACTCGCCTAGCGTAATTTACATTCATAAGTATGCGTATCATGGGCAGGGTTATCATGTGGCCTCTTTAGGTATGGCGGTATTGCACTGGTGCTTTAAGTCAGGAGATTGGTCTTTTGTAGTCCTAGGTTATATTAAAAGCGGGGAGCGGATTTTTGACTTTTAAAGGATAGCTTGCGGGGGTTGGTTCGTGGATGGGTAACTATCTTTACATACCGAGACTCCTCCGTGCCTCGGAAAGCACGTTAAGCCGTTGGTCCCGGCTGACATTCGTGGATCTTTGACAGTCGTGACGGGTCGTCAGAAGCCCGAAAGTCTGACAATTAGACTTAGGGGTATCATATTACCCAGTAACTGGGTTCTGGAGGTCGATAGGCAGGCGCTCCATGTAAAATACTGGTGTTCAGCTACATCCGGTTAGACTGGAAGCCGACCCTAACATAGTTGGGAAAGGCTACGCAGATTGAAAGAATAGATAGATAGAACTTCTTTATCACTGAGAGGAAAAAAATCAGGACACATACTACAAATGGCGGTGTACGCAATTGCCAAAAACAACTTTTTCCACTTGTTTGTAGCAATTAGATTATAAGATTGTTTTAAATATAAACAATCACTAGGAAAGTATAAAGGCAACAGAACAATTTCCGAAAAGTTTTCATAGAAATTGTTCCGCTAGAGTCGCGTCGCCCCTGTCTGCTGGAGCCTTATAGTTTCCCACTGGAAACTGCCCTTTAAGGCTACAGGTATATACAAATGTAAGTTGTTTTTCTATTAAAAAAAGCATGTAGTAGTATTTTACATTCATGAGTATACGTAGCGTATCATGGGCAGGGATATCTTGTGGCCTCTTTAGGTATGGCGGTATTGCACTGGTGCTTTAAGTCAGGAGATTGGTCCTTTGTGGGGCTAGGTTTTACTGAAAGCAGGTAGCGGATTTTGGGTTTTTAAGTGGAGTGTATTTTGCGTGTAACGAAACAATTCATTTTGATTCAGAAAATGTAGTATTTTTAGGATAACTTTCGAAAACGGCGTTAGTCTAGTGGTCGCAAGCGCTACTGCTGACCATGAGATCTTGGGTTCGATTCCCGACTCCGGGAAAGTGTTATTGGGTTTTTCCATCTGAAACTCAGTAGGAACCTGGGGTCTGGATTTGTGCCCGGTTAATGGCAAAACGCCCGCCCCCTATTACATGGGACTCAAACATAACTGGTGAAATGTGGGTGTACTATAGGTACACCTCTGCCCAACCCAACCCTCTGGAATACAGGCGTGATATTACTTTCGAAATGGTTTCGATATATTGAGTGCGGGTAAAGTATTTTTAAGTGTATATTAATTGTGTGTATATTTCAAGAGTACCAAGTTATGTTAATGCTTAGTCAGAAGCAGGACCTTGGGTATAAACCGAGATAACGTATAAGTGAAACATATGGAACAATAGCTGTTATTACAAGAATATTTATAAAACTAAGTTATTGAAACTACAATAAAATGGATTTAATAATACGACTTTTTACTGAGGCAGAGGTTCCTGCTGTTTTGTAGGGCGGACGTCAGTGGTAACATCATCTATCTAGGTGTTTCCTTATCATACAACCTCAGTGGTGATAAAAATAAAAGTTATAAAAAGTAAAATCCAACTACGACAAAAAAGTAAACTAAAAAGGTATACTTACTTAAGAGGGTTAATGAAATAAAAAAATGTTCTTAACTAAGTTTTTAGACCTTTGTATCCTGCATATGCGTATGTAGTTTCATTAAAATCGGTTCAGTCATTTCGAAAAATAAGGGCTTGAAAGTTTGTATGAAATGCCGTTCGGCGTAAACCCTCTTAAACATGATACTCGTATCACAGATAGACAAAATAAAAATTTGATCGTTTGCAGTTTATTTTGGGTGTACCGAAACTATTCCTGTTGGTTCAGAGATTGTAGGATTTTTAGGATAACTTTCGAAACTTGTTTCATTGGTCTATTGGTCGCAAGCGCTACTGCTGAGCATGAGGTCCTGGGTTCGATTCCCAGGTCGGGAAAAGTGTTATTTCGGTTTTTCTATCTGGAATTTCTCAGTAGCAGCCGGGAGTCTGGAATTGTGCCCGGTTGATGGCAATAGGCTCGCCTGTAGTATATGGGATTTTAATATATAGCGAAATGTGGGTGTACTATAGGTATACCTCTGCCTAATACTTCGGGGAATACATGTGATGTTATGTTATGATGTTGATGCCAGGTTTACGGTCAGGCCCTGATTCAGGAAAGTAACTGACTGTTTTTCAGTTGCAATTTAAAAAAAAACGATAAAACACAACAATTTCAAGATTCCCCCTAATCGATTCAGCTCTCGATACCTACACACGTTATCGGTAAACCGTATATCAATAGTATCGACTCGTAACTACGTTTAACACGGTCATGATAGTGCAAGTGATGAGTTCATTCGATACACGAGCGGAACGATTGCGATTCGATTCATCGACGAGTTGTACCATTGTAGTACGATAAGGCACTGTTCAGTTGGTCTTACGTCATGTAACGAACTGGATTATGTGGTATGTATGGAATGGTGTCATTCCCAAGTAATGTGGGTTACTATTGTCCTCATCTGGGCCTTTTTGGCGCAGCCGTGGGGCACACTCCCCTGCTTATTTTGTTACACCGTACTTTACACTTTTTATTAGATTTTTTATTTTATCCTTTTTTATCTGCTGTATGTTATATTGTGTGACTTTTAGTCTGTGTTAAATAAATGTGTTTTCTTTCTTTCTTTCTTCAGCCTAGGTTAAGCTACGCTTGCCGCGGTCGGTTTGTGGACGAACGTTAAGCCACCAAAGGCTTACATTCGTATATCTTTTATAATCGTAACGGATCGTCAGAATCGACAGTCTGACAGTCTTACGGAGGAGTATCTTTTTACCCAGTAACTGGGTTGTCGATATCAAATTAGCCGTCGTTCCATGTAAAATTCTGGTATTCAGCTGCATCCGATTAGACTGGAAACCGACCTAGGCAGATTGATTTGATTCAGCTACTCTCATGCAAGTGAACCACCAGAGACTTTGCGAAGACCACCCTAACCGAGGGCGTCCTATACTATGTATGTTATTTTATATCTAGCAGGAGTGGAAACTTTATAAAAAGACTAACTGCGCCTCGCGGTTTCACCCGCATAAGCCTCAATCCCGTCGGAATATCGGGATAAAAACTATCCTATATCCTAACTTAGGTCATGGTCTACCCCATGTGCCAAATTTCATCCAAAGCCGTTCAGCCATTTTTGCGTGAAAGCGTAACAAACAAATAAAGGAAATCACTTTCGCATTTTTAATGTTAGTTCCTTATATTATTTACATTACCAGGCCAATGAGCGGGCCATTGCATTTATATGTCCTAAACAATTTTCCACTACTAAACCTAGTATTTCTAAGCAGAGAGATCTTAACTTTACGAGACCAATTATGCGGTAAGTAATTACATCCATACTTTGTTATACATCGTTATCGTGCGGAAAATAAACGGAAGCCATAAATGATACCAGACCGGACCTATTCTGTAAATATCTTACTGTGAAAACTTAGGTGAAGTGAGCTTGAAGTGAGCTGTCATTCCATCCGATACTAGGATTGACACTATTGACAGCTCCCTTCAGTCGCGTTAGAGGAAAAACGTAATGTAGTGTTGATGTATATTTTTAAATTATCTTCCTGTACTAGTTTTGTTAGGCAATTCGTTTTTTTGTAGTGAAATAATTTATTTGATGTAGGTACCTAAATAAAAGTAGTAAGTCTTGTAAATAAAAAGTATATAAATGATGGCAATAAATTGATCGGTGATTATTTATTTGATGTGCAATTAATAGTATCCCTTTACAGAATAGCTAGATTTTTAAAGCTGATGATTTGAGGAATATGGTGATTTCCATATTTAAAAAAATAAACTTTTATTTTTATTTAATTTAATTTCTTGTTTTAACATAAACATAGTATCCTAAGAAACTCGGCAAGCTTTCCATTAGTGAAAGAATTTTCGAAATTGGATCAGCATTTCTAAAGATTACCATACAAACTCATCTCTTTATAATATTAGTATACAAAACAATCAATAAACAACAATAAACCCTTCACATAGAAAAACAAAGAATCGCTTTGTTTGCAACTTACAAGCAAACGTAACTTTTATTCTAATACATTTATTTATGTGTGTTGCTATTTTGTTTACGACCATTTTGGTGACATTTCTACAGACGCTTCCCCCATTACTTCCACTACGTATGTATTGTTTTACTTACAGACCTCTTACACATTATGTAAAAGTTTTAACTTGGTTTATGGTTGCCACAAGAAATTAAACTGTTTTTGTATTTATTTATTTTAATTTGTATATCAACTATGTATTTCTTTATCTCAAAAGACGTACACGAAGATGCGTCTTCTTGAAGGATCTGTGTGCCAAAATACTGTCAATATTTAGATTGTGAGATTGGCCGGAGATGGCGACACACAGGAATTAGTCGAAAAAAAAAGAGAAAAAACATAGAGAAAAGAGACGAAGAAAAATAGAGTAAGAGTATTATCTATTTATAAACAGTGACAGTACTGAGTTTGAGTCCAGCATAATATTGTTTCAAGAAAAATATCATCAAGTGCGCAAGTAAATCATTCGAACAAGTGGATTCACCATACAAAATATCAGCAATTTGCTGAACATTACCATTGACAACTACTGAAAAAACCAAATCACCCTCGCTAAAACCTCAAACCCTGAGAAACCTCACCACACGGATACAGAACCATACAAAGAACGAAGACACCACCGGCTTATAAGGTACACAATTAATCATATGAAAACTAGAACAACTTCAACAAAAAAATACATAATCGTGTATGGAATTACACGCTTGGGGCGGCGATTAAGCTCGACTCTATGGCACGGTCAATTAGACGGCGTTTATCGTGGAAACGTCTCAATTATCGACCACTGTGTGGTAGTGTGACTTATATGGCACGGTGGTGGGATGGTTTAGGGTTGCCAAGAGAAATAGAAAGACAGACAGCGTTGGAGTACCGCGCCGGTTGATCTATTGGAGATGAAAGTAGCTGTGTGGTCACTCTTTTTTTCTGATGATTTAGAGCAATCCTCGGGATCATCTTCTACTGCTATGATTTAGAAAAAGCGGTAACTGTCCAGTCTGAGAGCTGGTTAGCCCAAGCGTAAATAGCAATCTTCCACAGGCCAAATTGCAAAGATCAGATTATGCTAGTCTTCTAAAGTTCCTGATCGCTATTTCTACCATAATAACAAGATAAGGGCTCAAAAACATGCTTGTATAAAGGCTAGAAAGACGATTTTAAATAAAACTTTAGAATACACCATGGGCCTAAAAATATAACGCTAATTATAAAGCTCTCTAGATATTGTTATTTCGATTGGCAGCCCTATATGTCCCATATATGGCAGGGTGGTGCAAATAACACGCTTGCACCACTTTGATGTATGGCCGTACATTCCGTTTTTCGTTTCGTTTTCCTGTGATTACATGCGCGTTGTCGTACCGACAACATGTTACTTTTATATAGGAAGTGTTTTTTGCTAGCGGCCTACTCTTTGATTAAGTCTAGTTATTATTTTTATTATGGTGAAATAGTATGCCAATAATGAGTATCTATGAAGTCAGCTTTAACATCTATGATCTAATAACTAATTAGATATATCGTGAGGCTATGACCATTACCTCATAAACGGTATGGTGGTTGGTGTCCCATAGTTTTTTTTTTTGCAAAGGTAAGGCTTCCACATATACACAAAGCACATAGCCCGAAGAATTGCCAAACTAAAGTGACAATGGGTATGACATTGCTCACAGAACAGCTGGCCAATGGAACCGAAAGGTTTTGGAGTAGCGACCACGTATCGGAAGATGTAGCGTTGGAAGGCGTCCCACAAGGTGGACCGATAACCTTGTGAAGGCCGCAGGAATCCGCTGGATGTGGGAAGCACAGAACAAGTCCAAGTGGCGGTGCTTGGGGGAGGCCTATGTCCAGCAGTGGACGTCGGTTTCGGTTGAAATGATGAAGAGCTAGCTATTGACGAAAATTGTTTGTTTTAACGCAGATTGGAGAGCCTTCTTCGTCCATACTGTCCCGCTTCAAACCCTAGTTCGCTTTTTTCAAGCCTATCAGCTGGCGCACAAGTATTGATGGTAAGAACAGTACAAGTATGATTTTTATTGTCTGCCAATCTGTATATATATACAATAGTCAATAATTCAAACTATCGTGAATGAAATCACAGTGTTATATTGACTGGAAAAACTTATTTCCTTGTCCAACAGAAAAAGGAGAGTTTTTAGGGTCTGAGTCCAAATAATTTTACGCCCCATGTGGAGATCTGGGGCGATGGTCTTTGCTATATATAAATATTGTTGATTATTTTGGATATTTTGGTTTTTGTGTGCTGAAGTTTCATCTAGCAGTGCATGCAGTTTTCAAAATCAAAATATTTTATTTCACTTAAACCTACATGGGCACTTATGAAACGTCAGAAGCTAGGTGCAAGGTTCCAATTGGTCGTTTTATTACCTATGGAGAAGAACCGGCAAGAAACTCCACTGATACTGTTTTAAATAAATGGGTTTTACAATGTTTTCAAAAATGTACAGTTTGAACAGGTATGAGAGACAGTGACAGTGACAGTTTGACAGTGTACGCCTGTCAACCACTGCATTTTGGCTGCATACCCTTCTGGTATGCAGCCAAAAACAAAAAGCTAACGTGTGAATCCCTCTAACGAATCCGCGGTACGTTCACACAAATTAGCAGCCTATAAAAATTAGGCCGTTCATAATTAACGTTTTGCCAGTAATTAATCACCTTTGAGGGTTTGCCGACCAAGCCTTACCGACTCACCGGGCTTTTTAGATATATCGATTAAGTTTTTCGAGTTTCGAATCGATTAGAGCATTCGATCCAATTATCGTTGTTTTGTTTGGACGATTCGAAATGGGTTTCATAATCGTACTGGTCGAAAAGGAGGGTATTTTGAAATACTTTGTTTAGTTTCTGATAGTTATTTTTTATTTATTCAACCATTTATTCACACACATATAAACAGACAAGAAAGGAACAGAAAAATACGTACAATGCTTATTTGCTTTTAATGAAATAATTGTGTTGCTTTTACTTTTTGTGACGATTTTGTCGCAATGGGGATTAATGAATAACAGGCTACTTTTGGATACTTGTAAGTCGTCGCATACGGCAGGTGATTCTACCTGAAATTCTCAAATGTTCTTTGGAAACTTATGAATCATTAGAAAAGTTATAGATTAAAAGTACCTCTGTGTTCAAGTTATTGTGTATATTTGTCTAAATCTCAAAGTAGTGTCCTAGCTTTAGTGGCGACACGTGTTCGTAATTGGCGTCTCACATTTTTATGGCTGTCTCATTCAGTCTCAGCTCTTTCTGCGAATAAATAACTAATTCATGATTTGTGCAATTGACTTAATGCTCAGTTGACTTAAGAATTTGGGCTCAGTTGCTTATTTTCAATTTAATACCATTATAAGCTCAAACTCAATACATCAGAAATGTCACCAACTAAATATCTGTTACGTAACTTCGTAATAAGTTCGGTGCTGCGCCCACGCATCGACAGATTGTCGATAAAACAATTTATATCTACAGCTCGGCTATCGATGTTCAGTATTACCATAATTAAAAATTGTTTGAATGTAAATTAAAATGTTACTAACATTTATTGGGAGGCGCTTCAATAAATAATTAGGTGTTGAAAGTTTTCACTTATGTTGTAAGTAATTAAATTAATAAACATCGAAGGGTGTGGGAGGTAGAACTACCGGGGCGATGTGACGCAATTTAAAGAGCCCTTCCTCAAGCCACACTTAACCAGGACAGCCACTAGCCAGGACTTTAATACATTGCTGTATTGAAACTCCTGAAAATAATCTGATCATCAGAACGATGGCAGAAAAGATGATAAGGAGTTAGCTGGTAAAAATAAAACAAAAGAAGGAAAGCTTCTGGCATATGACAGAAGACAGCAAATGGTTGCAAGAACTAATCAAGTGAGTAGTACCAAAGCTACTAACGCAGTTTCCATTTAAGAATAATTCACAAAATAAACATACAGACATAACATCACGCCTTGTTTCCCCGAAGGGTTAGGGAGAGGTGTACCCATAGTAAAAACAGTACAATACAATACATAGATAATACTAAAATTCTATTCTCTAATCATGCTCTCTATAAGGCATTTTAGTTATAATACTAGTAAAAGTGATAGAACTAAGCATGGTGGCATCAAGACATAGCACAAGATCAGAAGATAATGATCTGGTGCCTCGAACGCACGTGAACGTGACAATAATGGCACTTGACGATATTAACGTAATAGAAATAATAATAGTGAAAGTAATATACAAAATGAACAGGGAGATGAATAGAGACGGCTTAGTTTAATATAGTAAAATATTAATCCAGTGTCATAAAAGTGACAACTATGGGACTTGAAGATAATAATGAAATAGGAACAATAATATTAGTGAAAGTATAATATAATATATGAATAGAGACGACTTTCTTAAAACAAAGAGTCATAGACGTGGCAACTGTGGCTATCAAGTACCTACTATAGAATAATAATAATAGTGGAATTCATACAAACAGGAGATGCAGTGGAGAGGGTTAGGTATCAATCAATATTTTACAAGAAGTTTATTCGAATATTTACGTGGTTGGATCGACACTCTACGAAAAAAAAACTCACTTATAATAGATAATATATTTCATATGTGAAGACTCAGCCCCTATGTACACACGGCTACACATCAAGCTATACATTTCCAGTATAAGCTGACCTCGCATTGTACGGAAATCCTATATAATGCGAGATCAGCATTAACTGGAAATGTATAGCTTGATGTGTAGCCGTGTGTACATTATTTATTTTCGTTTTCGATTGACTTCCTTCCATTATGGTTTAGCTGCAAAAACAGCATCTTGGAACAATTGAAATTTTTGTTAAGACCAACACAACTCCAAATAGTTCCTTGTTCAAGTTGGATCTCACAGCGTGGAAAACGATTTGATTAGGCGAGGAGACACGGCCAGTCACTTTATTATCTGCTGCTCGTATGATGTATGAGAGGCGACCACAGGCTTGGAGACAGGTATGTTGTGACTGGGCTCAGCAGAATATCAGGTGACGTTGTTAGTTTAATTATGTTTCATTATTTTAAGACTGCCAAGAGATAGTAAAGTAGATATCATATAGGCGGTCCATATCATTATGGACCGGCTATATGCTCTAAATTATAAAGATACCACCTAAGTACACATTATGGTAAAGCATTATAGATATTGAGTATTGAGTATTGAGATATGGCATTAGTCAAGAAATAAGGCTTGATAATACGGCGTGGTACGCACTCGGCTGAACGCTAACTTTTTAAAAGTGCATAGTGTTTATTGTTCCTTATACATATATATTTATATATTCTTTTCTATCGTGCTTGTTAGTGATCTTAAGATTTCTGTAATTGGCTCTATGTTTTATATACTATTGTTATCCATGTGTTATAGCTGTTTGTTCTCCTATAAATAAATAATGTAGAATCATCAGACATCTTGACATTTTTTGAATCATTGATAGCCTGCTTTGGCCAACTGTCTCAGTGAGCGATGATGCAGTCGATTCCTAAGTAGCTTTTAAGAACACTCACGGTAAGAGAAAGAGTGACAACACAGCCCTATAGAGTAGTAAGAAGCTTAAAAATCTGACAAATAGTCTAAGTAGCAAATTGACCCAGTTAGAAAACAGAGGTCAGATGAGTAACTGCATATAAAATATTGTTAGGTATTGATTTAACCACATCTAGTAACACTGGGAGCCGACCCCAACATAGTTGTGGTAAGGCAGATGATAATATTGTGAGCCTAGGGATTTTAAGTATTAAGTTTAGTTACTAGTCCAGCTCTTCCTCACCTGCCTAGTATTTACTCAACTATGTTGGGGTCGGATTCTGGTCTAACCAGATGCAGTTGAATACCTTAACTACCACAAACCAGTAACTGGATAACACAATACATTTTGGTAAGATTGGTCTCTTGGTAAAGTTGTCAGACTTTCGGGCTTCTGACTACTCGTAACGTCAAAATTTTAATACGTGATTTCCGAGGCATGGAGGGCACTCAGTTTGAGAGATGGTTGGTCACTTAGCAACGACTCCACGAGCACCTCCTCTAGCTAAGATAGATATGTTCTTACTATAGCTATATATATTCTGCCTAGCCTTTTCCCAATCATGTTGGGGTCGGCGTCCAGTCTAACCGGATGCACCTCCACTACCCAGTAACTGGGTAATACGATACCCCTTGGTAAGACTAGTTGTGATATTTTCTGGCTACTGACGGCCCGTAACGACTGTCAAAGATCCACGAATGACAGCCGGGACCAACAGCTTAGCGTGCTTACCGAAGCACGGAGGAGTCTCGGTATGTAAAGATGGTCACCCATCCATGGACCAACCCCGGCAAGCGCAGCTTAACCTGATGGATCGACCCGTGCAGCTGTTATTACTTAGCCACGAGCTCCTCCTATACTACTAGTTCTTACTATAGCTATGACCACGAAAATATGTATGCGTTGTTTTGCTTTGGCAATCAAATCTCTTACTGCTGAATACATTTATCACTTTGATATCGCTCGTAAAATCTTTAGTGAGACATTGTCGGCACTTTGTCAGTTAAACGACGACTTGCGGCCGACACGATTAAGATAACTTGAGATGTGCCACTGTTTCCTTATTGCATGTGGTTATTTTAAAGTTGTGGTATGTTACTATGTAACGTGGGGAAAGATTGGTCTAACTTATAGATCATTGTTTCATGCGCTAGCTCTTTTACTATTATAGTATAAATAAACCAATATTGAAACGACAAAATGTAAGTGCTATCATATCTTATAATTATTATTAGTACATTTAGCTACATATAATTATGTCGTAGGAAGATTTGATAATTATAATTCGAATTTTTGCGAAAACTCTAGGGATGAAAAATGTTTTCACCATTGTCTAATTAACGCGTAATATACGCGTCACATCCACGCAAAACGGTCATCGCTCAGCATAATGCTGCGACTCTATGCGAGACAGAGCCCCAGCGCTGATTTTCAGCGACTGCATTGACATGGTGAGGATTGATAGTCGTAATGTCCGAGCAGGTTTGCTGAAAGACCCTTTTTATTGAAACTTAAAACTTAGGAAAACGCATGATCGTCTGATCTAGCAGTGTTGTAATACAGCAGAATTCCTATTCGAGCGACGCAATTTAATTTCGTTCAGAAACCGTTTATCGAAGTTTGAAGTATTTTAAACGCCTATTGAATATGAAAACTGACCATCTTAATAAATACTTTCGCCTAAAATAACAATTTATCAAACGCTAACTCAACAATAACCCAGCCATCCAATATTAGGTAAGCACATCAAATCTAAATAATCCAGCCATATCCGAGATTTGAATAAAATCACATCTAAATTCAAATGTCTCAATCTGTTAGAACAAAAAAAGGAAGAGCTATCACGCTATGGATACACCATACAATGATACTAGAAGGTCCATTAACCACAGTCCATGAAAAGAATCATAAGGATACTTTTCATGGCCTGGCGGTGAGTGTTGCGGCTGTTTTTACAGAGATTGAGACATTTGATTTTTATTGTGTCTGTATATTTTTTATTAACATATTAACACACCCAACTGCATTAACAGACAACGAATTTCCACCTATTCAGTTTAAACCTGCAGAGCCATGTAGCAACGAACAACTTTGTGCAAACAATTATCGATGTATTACTATGGAGTTGAGATGTCGATCATGCTTACTGAGATGTTCTCTAGCATGCAGCCTTGCGGGTTCACGTTGAGACCAGGAGCGTTGTTAAAAAAATATCATAATTGTATGGCTCAGAATTTAGAAAGGAAGTTTTCAGTCTTTTCTTGTTAAGAGGATTGCCAGCTGCAACCTTGGCAAATGCTGAAATGAACACAGCCCTAAGGCCAAGTTTCCATCAACTTAGTGGATGATGGTTAGGTCGTTTAAATAAGGCAAGCGTTTTGGTAGTTAGATAGGTACCTGTTCTCTCCTTTAATGGAAACCGCACCGAAGGATTGGAACTTCTGAGCTTATCTTCTCAATGACAATAGTTAGGGGGTGTACAGACAGCCATAACGGAACATAAAGCGTTTTTATATGATAGCTTTATTATTTTATTAAAATGTAAATCGTTGACAAGTGATGTTTGTGTGACGGCTCGCCCCGGGCGTAAGAGAGTTATAACCGCTCTATTTGAATATAACACGAACAAATTGTATGTGAAGGTAGTTTTGTGGGTAGTCTGGAATGAGGTCGAGAGTTGTGAATGGCTTTCCATTTTTTTATAAGTAATTGCTGATTTTTTTAAAGTAGCTTAAAGAGAAAAACGTGATATAATTCCTTTTGATTTCCGATGTAGTGAGAACAATAAACCTGGCGTTCCTAAATAAACGCCACAGTATAATACAGTAGCAGTATTATGTCTCGGCAGTGACCATGAAATATTTACCTACGGCCGCTCGGTAGATAAACCTTCTGCGTCCGTGCGAAGTACTGGGATACACTGAGATTTCAAAGCGTGTCATTTCGGCCGTTTTCTATGAAGACATAATACTGTTACTTATTTATACTCTGTCAACGCCTCTCTTTGATTTCATTTACCTTAAGTTTGATTGAAAGCACTTTCTCAAATGCGACAACTGACATAATGAAAGTTACTGAAGCTCCACAATACTTGAAAAGGAAGCTTCCCAATTAATATTATAAAGATTAAAATTATTTGTTGTGTTTTACTCGATCCATTTATTTATGCTGTAATAGCTGAACAGAATTGGATGAAATGAGAAAATCGGTGATCTATATCAGATCTTGGCTTTTGGGCTCTTTTCAATGTTGAAGACACACGTTTCTCATTTACAAACGCAATTCAAGTTTACTAAAAAAAAAAACAGTTTTTAATAAAAAAATCAGTACCTATATTAGTGACAAAATATTCATTTACAATTCAACACCCTGCTGAGTTACTAACAAAAAATTTGAGAAACATAAAACATTCATGTCATTGATTCTTCACATTATATTTGAATCTCTGAATTATTTCATGGTGATTCGGTATGAGACATTCAAAGTGGAACAATTGTGTTGTTTGTTATCATAGTCTTGTCTATGGGGCATGGGGGCGAGCCATAACCATCGATTTATTGCTATAGAGTTTGTTTATGATCTGTGACGTCTTTTGACCAAACTAGAACTAATTGAAACGAGTAATGTGTTGTTGGTTAGTCACTTAAGATGTGTTAAGATTTATAGTCTTATAAATGTGATATGAAGCCCGCCTGTTTGTGCAAAATGGAGGTACTAAATATAGTTTACTTTTTATCCCGTCAGATCAAAAACCATTCACACAGAAATGAGCTTCTATATACACGGCAGGAGCAGGAGAACACAGCTATCTTAGTCCTAAAAAAATGCGGAATCTAGCATCGAAATTATATATTTAAAAAATCGCCCATGAATCTTAGGAGTTGTAGGAATATTATTGTTATATCATAACAACGCTTCTGGAAAGTATAAAAACCTTGCCAGTTTTACACGTAGAAATCAATAGGTTCATGAAAATATACTTACCTATTTTGCCACATACCTAGATGACTGAGTAAACTGAGTATTCCTTTCAATTCTCATTCAACTTCTTCAATACAACCCCAACTTGCACTTCGCGGTACGTATCTAGTCCAAGATTTATGTCTCGCCAATGAACTGCCTTTGATATATCGCTCACGTTTATCCCTTATGGGGTAAACAGAGCCCCAAGCGATATTAATATTGTGAAGGCGTTTAGCAGGTTGATCAAAGGTTGAAATAGTGCGCAGTGACAGGAGGCTAAGCGCCCGCCTATGATGCAATACTGTAATAACTTTGTGAACTTCGGGCGACTGGTTGAACTTAGCATAATGATTATGTCAACTAAGTATTGATATTCAATGGTTTAATTTTATATATTATATTATGTTTTCTATATTTAGGGGAATGTAATATAATCATTATTGTATTTCAATAAAATTATTATAATTCTATTACAACTATTTATTTTATTTAGTAGATACCTACCTACTACTAAATTAAATAACTAACCAACTATACAAATATATTCAATTTAATTTGGTTGCATAGGAATTCGACCCCAACATTTTTGGGAAACGACAAATTAGACGTAGTATAGCAGAAAGGACTCAATCCACAATATGGTCAAAAATAAGTTGTGGATAACAAAGAGGTCATAATCTTAAAGGTTGGTTGTTACACTCAGCAAAAAACATCCCGTTGCTGAGTAAAAGAACCAACCTTTAGGACTTCTGTGGTATACACAACTCATTTTTGACCATATTGTGGATTGAGTCCTTTCTGCTAAACTACGTCTAATTATTGTTACGAATTTTTGGCCTAGGTTGTTCACAAGATCATGCTAGCAAACAGGCTAGATATTTAAGATTTCCATACTGCACAAGGTCAGTAGTTCCTTGTTCTAGTTTTTAAGCTCTTTTTTTACACTACACGCACCTATATCTATCTAAATTAGTCGTAAAATAATACTAATACTTAAAACATTTTTTCCATCGACACAAATTACAGGCTAAACACGTTAACCTCATAGATAATTCTAATTAAGTTATTAAGATAGTCTAGCACCGTGAGATAGGTCCATTTAACCAAGGTTTCAAAAGAGCTGTGTGGTCTCCCGCCCACAATCCAGCCGTCAGATGTTGATGATTTAGAGGGTACCGCAAAGGCCTTGATTATCAGTTCGCGTGGCCAACTAATTAGCAAACGAATTGATTGGATACAACAAAGACGGAGCAAGGTTTCTCTACAATTTCTAAAGGAATAAATTTTGTTTAGAGGAAGCAGGTGACTTGACGTAGAATTACGGTATTTTTGCTTTTTACTGGAGTTATAAAGTACATGTTGCTGCCGGCGTATACGAAATGAACTAGTAGTTGACAGATAAGATTTAAATATTACGGTGATGAATGTGAAAGTTAAATGAAAAGAAGAAAAAGTACCACACAATATGAAACTATATTAGGACTTATGTGCAGGGCCAGTGGGGTGGTCGCCACTTACAGGACAAAGTACTTCGGTAACCCAGGTACCCTCTGTGGAGTTGTCAGGAACATCACGGCGTTGCTGGCCTTTCTTGAGGAGCTAAGGTGGATAGAATAATCAATTTCCCACCCGTACTCAAAATACGCGCATTGACGTGGAGTTGCGACACCAGCCCGTATTACCTATTAGTAGGACATAATGTCACTGAACTAGACAATCAATCAGGCACAACGGTCAATGATATATCACGTGATTTTCCAAACGTTCCCAATTCATTTTATGTCTCTACTATAGTATCGTTCCAGAAAATTATCAGAGAAAAACATAATGATTAGGCATCAGCCAATATACAGAACCAAGATATCATTGTCCCCATAAAAATCGAATCGTCTTGCCAAAGACGAATGAGGCCGCCAAAATAAAACAATCAGTCTCAATTATTTTGTTTTACAATCGTGATTAACACTGCAGTCATCCTGATTGCTAATCATACGTTTATATATGTTCTCTTTTACGCACTACTGTTTTTGCTTCCTTAATTACGAATGAGATAGCAGAAGGATGTGGTCTACCCTCTCTTACGCACACCTGATTTTAATTTCACGGTGCTCCAATGTTTTTTCTTTGATCATTTCAAAGAATCGGTCCGTTTGCTCCGAGCTATATAGCAATGAAGATTCTAAGAATAAATTATTCACATAAAATTAAATGTTAACGAATTTTAGCAAGATTTTAATATAAAATGGGGAATACCGAATAACAATAGGATTTCGATTAATAATAGTATTGAATGTTTGTTTGGATATATTAATTAATTATGACAAATCTTAAATATCTATTATACATTAGAAAGGTGCCATAAAGAAACTGAATTAAAAATATTAAAAAAGGCGAAATTTCGCGGGTTAAAGCTAGTAATATACAATTTTACACTAACAATATATAGGTATATTATAAAAAGTATGAAAAAATCAAAAAAGTTACGGAAGAGCATCGCTTTCAGTGGGAAAAGGCTGGCAGCGTTGCCACGTTGGATGACAATGCTGATTTTTTTACGTAAAATTTGGCCAACCCTCTGGTCACGTGAAGAGTCGATCAACCACCCATGTGATGAGGACACTGTTTCAACCCCAAACGGCTCAAAAATATCGCTACCAATAAGGTTGTTTTGCGCCGTTTGAGGTTTTCTGCACCTGCAGCTGCCGCCCCATCACAAACCAGCCATGCTAGGAAGTATATTGAGTTTATTATTCCAGCTCGTAAAATCAATGTTCATCTATGAAATTTATGAATAACAACGTAATCAATACGTCAATTCGCACAAGTAATAAAGTAAGGAAAGTTAGAAATGGGTATTCCTACTTCTGATGAAGTTCGTCATACTACAATAATAGATTACTAACTTTTTTATAGACAGCGTATGAAAGAAGATGATAGACATAGAAATGTGTTTAATACAACTATGAGAAAAGTTCACAAAAGTTATGCTGATCGGTTATAACTCACCAAGAAGGAAAAAGTAATTTGAACTATGTATAACAATAAAAAAAGCACTAAAAAGTTTTTTATTTATTTTGTCACGTTCGTCGCCGAGATGGGCGAGTCCAACTTGGGTGCGAGCGGTACCGAGGCTAGTGACATAATTAAAGAAGTTTCTTTACTCATATCAGAAAGGTGGTCTGCAATAACAATATTATCTGAAAACATCATGATGATTCATGATGCAATCACCAATAACCTTGACAAGAATGGTCAAGGCCCAATACTACGTCCATTCATTGCACGGGTAGTCATCAAATCGATCATATCCTTCTTCAAACGATGATGATAACATAACAAACCTATTTTCAATTCAAATCGGGTCAAGTGTAATACCCAGTAACCTTTTACGATATACCACGTCGAGTCGGCCTTCAAAGGCATTCAATAAAAATTTGGCATGCTGTAAATTTCAATCAATTCATATATTAACTACTACGCTGTTATTTAACAGTGTCAATGCAAATTAGAAGCAAGAGAGCAATGAACTCGTCAGTTATATTTATTTGATGGCTATTATAATGATGGCGTCATAAAGATTGTAATAAGTGATGAGAGTTTTATGATATGAAGTAATAGAGGAACGTAAGTATCATTTGCATGCTAAAACTGGCTGAACTTATAACCCTGCAATAACAATCAATAAAATAGCTGC
This sequence comes from Eupsilia transversa, assembly GCA_914767815.1. NCBI lineage: Eukaryota > Metazoa > Arthropoda > Insecta > Lepidoptera > Noctuidae > Eupsilia > Eupsilia transversa. The sequence continues at coordinate 2,818,304 of OU611893.1, read as the reverse complement.
TGATGCTGTTGAAAGAAAAACCTTGTGTATATCATCGGTAGTAATAATATACGAATATCGTATTATGCAATATTAACAATAAATAAAACCTTTATCAACATCAGTTTTAAAACCCATAAAATTAAAATCAAAATAAGCAATGGTATTAAAAATGTTGATAGCTGTAACAGCTTCGGTGATGGTAATTTTAAACAAATGGCTACACAAATCAAACTGCTCCAAATGCCACCCAAAAAGAATTTATTGGAACAAATTGATTATAAATATACGACCTTCGAAATCATACACGTATTGTCAGTTTGTAAGTTATTTCCTCAGCTCTCATTAACAAACGCTGTACTGCCTCGAGCGAAACACATCAAACGAATTTGCTCATTATATCGTTTTTTTTTGTTATCGACTCCAACATCTCATATCTTTGATATGGTTCAATAGCCATTGACATGTGCGCAAAAACTTGTATTACACATATGAGCATTGATATCCATTTGCGATTACAACAATAGGTTTTTATTAGGTATAGATTTCTTAGAAGCTTTCAAAGGCTCGACGAATAATGACTTCAAATTAATTTGTCATGTCTATTTATAATCCTAATAAACTGTCCTGAGCGATTAAGCGATCCTTAAACGGTAGCTAATAGCTGACACAATAGTATAGTAGAAGAAAACTGGGTGGCAGTGGTCAATTACGTCGATTTACCAAATTGATGGCAATTTAAAGAATGAGATGGCTTTACGAGGCGCAGTAAAAAATCTGAAAGCGAGACTGTAACTATCAATTTTCACTGATAAAGTCATCAAACAAACTAAGATACAAGTTTGAACACATCATCGTCGCAGTGATTATGTTAAAAAGCCGCCCTGAACAAACAACGGATAATGAAGTGGCTCACAAAAAACAAGATAATGATATAGTAGGACCACCGGTAATTTCTGTAGAAGCCCATTGACTTAATGGTTGAATTAACATAATATCTCTGTTCTACCATTAAATTCATCCACGAGATTTAATTTCGCCGTGCCTTTATTTTTTGCTGAAACCCAAATATTAGCAAAGGCTGTGTTTACCGACGAATGCTAATATTTGCAAAGGTAGGTCTCGATGTTATTAGGAATGCAATTAACATGCTTAATAACAATGATTTCGTTAAAAGGACATTGAAAAACATAATCTTGAATTTATATAGATATATACTTGTAGGTAGACAAGAAGTTAGGGTTAAACGCAGTATTAGAGAAACTTCTAAGTTGTTAGCATTCAGAATTTAACAAGGGAAGTGCTCCAATTCTGTTCATGTACGCGAGAATTTAAATACTTAAGTCCATAAATCCAATTACTGTGACCGAAAGCGGTATAGGAAACATTCAATGCAATGCGAACGAGCCCCTAAGCGATTCAACAGATCTACTTAAATCTCCATCCACTTATAAGAAGACAGATGTTGTAAATATCATGCTCATGCAATTTTAATGACCGATTATTCAAATCCATTTCAAAAGTTAAATTATGGGCACCAATTAAATCAATTAACATAACCAAATGAGTGGGAGGATCATTTGCAAAAATACATTAGTTAGAGAACGATGCGTTGACGTCTAATAAGATAGTATGCAAACCTGTAGTAACGGACAAGTAGTTTCTGACGAACTAATTATTTTATCTGGTCCGTACATAGATGTGTTTGCAGCCAATTAAAATGTTATAGCAGCTTTAAGTCTAGGACGTAAGTTTGGAAATGAAGTGTTGATTGCCAATGATGAGGCTAGTACAAATGTTGGTAGAGTAACGTTGGTATTAGTAATCATAAGAATGACGTGTGTATCGGCTAATGAATTATCACGTATACCCGACGCTGTGGTATCGAGAATGTGTTAACATGCTGTGGTTATTCAAGTATGCGGTCTAGTTGCGTCATTGTGGGAAATAAATATGACACTCTTCAAGACAAAAGCTTACAATGAGAGAAATCGTATAGATTAATAATTTTGACAGGAAATCAGGGGAGATGATGTAACGAGCCGTCGACGGTGCCGTCTCATTGACTTTTTAATAAGCTGAGATTAAGTTGGAACAGGGCAAAACAACAAGGAGTGACACGTGTTGGGACATCGACATAATTATACTAATACAAAGAAGTGCATCTTTATATCCGTATTCGAGTCAAACAAAGATTTAACATGTGATAAATAAGAAAGTACACACATAAAACTAAAATTATGGAAATCCTATGCCAACAGAGCCAAGAGCTAATCAAAATGGTGTAAAACCTGGTGTGGTGTAAACATCGGCAATTATTATAGTTATGTCTTTCTCTAGGCAGTCACTTCGCATGGTTAATGAGAAAACACATAGAGATCATAATCAAGAGAGTGGACACCAACTTTCCATCGTGTCATAAAATGTTACGACTTATATAGTTTCATTACCTTTACCTCGTAAACTATCAAACAAGCCAAAACGAATACCGTACACTGTCTTTATAATTAACTCTATAATCTACATTAATCTCTAACTTTCCCTCCAGATCTACAAACATTGATTTCTCACTGAACAAGATCAGAGGGCTCAAAGGACCATCAAACATTCAATAACAATAAACTCTTCCTCCTCTGCTATCAATAATTCATCCAGCCAATTTTCAGGGCGTTCCACACCTTATTGTCTACGCACCCTTTATTAATTAAAACCATTCTCCCTTCAAAGGATTGACGCTATCTTTGTTTGCCCATTTGAAGATCTTTTCTAAGTTCCATTGTGAGGGGCTACCGATTCTCATAAATAAATTAGACATTGTCGCCGCTCTTTTTAGTCGTGAGACGGGACGCATCGAGAATGTCGACGTCGATTTACTAATTCATTTCGGCAACTCAGCCCTTTAATGTTTGCGATACGATTTCGATGTGAATTAGTCGTAAGAAAGCCGTGTGATCGTTCTCAGGTAAGCGACCACTATGTTAAACTGGTACACTAAATGGAATCGATACACGCTTTAGGAGGCATATTTTCCATTTCATAGATAAAAATAAATGCAGTTGAGAATAAGCAGCCATTATTAAAGTTTTGCGCAAAATCGCGTCTTGAAAAGCAATAAAATTTTAGTATTTTGTATATTCTCACTAGATTAATTTCTAACACGACTATTTGTAATATGTAACTAAATGAATCGCGAGCTATAATGGCTCCCACAGTCCCACATCTAACGGTATCTCGTTTTCTGTACCTATATTTAAGTACTAGCGCAGTGGACCGAAGCGAAGATATTTTTTGTTGTTTCACCCGAGCCTGGTTTCTGAGCCAATTTTAACACTTCCAACACCCAGTAGCCTAAATAGCAACAAAGCGTTTATTTGATGCTTTGAATATCTCTATGAAGATTTTGTTTTTACTATGTATTTTATCATCAACTATCAAATAGTCTGCTTTCGAACTACATTTTTAATATAGATTGACATTTACAAGATTTTTCTGCAAGACCAGGGTAATGCTCATCTATATTTAAACTAAACTTTAACATTTCGGTTTCAAAATCGTTTACTTTAAAACACGGGGTTATTATTTATTTTGTTGAGAAACATGCAATATTGTTTGCTGAACCAGTTAATAGCCATAGCCATGTCAGTCTCGTTTATCTTCAAACATTATGAATCAAGATTTGTTTTTCGTCTCAACCATCAAATTGGCTCTCAAGCCAACAGTCCCAAGTCATTGTAATGTCCCACTCCAAATTGCAACAATGATGAGCATTCAATCCCCAAACACAGTTCAAGGAGGGTCATAATAGCATGATCGTGTGATCAACATACGTGGGATTTGTCGCCTTTTGTAGTACACCGCATTGTAAAATTGTTTTATAGCTTCTGATACTTAAATTGCTGTCTAATTTGGGAGCGACCGTGTTTTGAACGGAAACAAAAAGATCTTCGTTCGACATGTTGCGACATTCCAACGATATCCTATTGTGCTTAGAGAATATGGAACGATTATCTGATCTGGGGACCCGAGGCCAAGGTCCATACATTTTGATACAACTCGAAGAATTGTAAATACGTTCTTTATCGTTGTAATTGTAACAGACTTTTCAACAAGTAAAAAAATTATTCCTTTGAAGTCAACAGCAATACAGACGTGTACTTAGTTTCTTAATAGATTCCTTAACCGGTCCATTTGCATACTCCCATTCTATCAGTGAAAACTATTTGATATTAAGTGAATTCTTTTCATCCTGCGCCCACACAACCTGAATTGACTGGTTTACGAGTGTCATTATCATGTATTTGTTTAAATATTAAGACACTTCATATGTTTGAAGGGCTATATTCGTGTACATGGATACACACAATCGATATGAATAAATCTGCTTTGGACGTAATAGCATCTGCAAAACTTCTAACATCCAGATTATTTGAGAATTTGACTTTCAATATGATTGATCGTAACTGGCCAACCATATATACCTAACTACTATTGTTCTGCCACAAAACGTCATAAACAGAGTACCCCTCATCAAAATGGCTAATACAAAGCCAACGGCAGCAACAAGTTCATCTGGCTCTTTAGAGCCGCAAGAACTGTTCATGTTCCTACATGGCAAAACATGGGTTTTGTCTCGCTGTCAAAGACATGGCGATCGATCAAAAACGCCCGTCTGTCACGGGCCAATGATTGAGGGCCATAGTGTGTTCCCATGCGCGAGCGCATCTGCCGAATTTGGCGCGATGCAAGACGTCAAAATTCGTGTTCCACCGCGAATGCATTCCGTTTGTTGTTATCTGCTTGACTTTTTCCCACAACAATTAGGAGAAATACGCTTTTCTTAATTTTTTTAACTGAATTTTTATTCAATTTTGCCATTTAACTTATTCGGAAACTCTTATGATATAAGTTCATTGGGACTCTTACTGGGTAGATGTTTGTGGACAGGGTAATTGTTCAGCTGTGTTTAGCGGCTTTAGTTTATTGCATATACTTTTTTTAGGTTGAATTGCCATTAAAAAAAAAAAACAGTCTTCCATTCAATTAAAAACGAAAACAGTCCAAAAAACAATTTTGACTTCGTTTGTTAGTTCACACAGCTCCACTGCCAATTTCCAAATGAACTTAACGTCGTTTCGGATATGATTTGTGACGACAACAGTACAATGGTCCTCCTTGTTATTAAAAAGTTATGCTTTTTATTGTGCTCGCTTCGAAACGCAGTAAATGTCACCTTTGGACGTCACTTGATATTCCTCAATGAGTTTTTGGGTGTTGCAACTGACAGTTGTTGTCTTATTCATGTCTATTGTGGCTGCCTGTTTGTTGTTTTAGTGTATGTTGATCCATGTTGGAGTTAGCAATAACCAGCTATAAAAATTCTAACTGATACACATTTCATTGATTGAAAGAATGATCATGGTCTGGGAACCTCCTAATCTAAAGCGTTAAGTTTTTCCTGTGTTTGTGCAGAAATACGAACGAACCATACAAATTCCAAATAAGTATGTAAATTAAAAAGATCAAACCAAAATTGGGGTGTTGATTTTAAGGAAGACATAATCATATGCCGCCGATTTACGAAAGACGGATGAACTTTATATTTTAACAGCTTTCATTTAAATTCACTATTCAGACCATTCTACTAATTGGTCCTTTCATCCGCAAACTTCAGAACGAACATAAAATGCAAATTCCTTTCTTGAGTTCACTTTAACAGGTGAATCCCGATCTAAAAGTTTAAATAGATACAAACTATATTAAAATGGTCTCACACGGGGGTCCTGTTCGGGAAGACATGACAGATGGGCGCGTGACCGTCCGTTGCGGTGCGCCTGCACTGCCATTGTTTCACTCTCGACGGGCACTGCGCATGCGCGAGGATTTAATACGACACAAATGTATATGGGTGCGCTGATAGTAACGTAGGAAAAAATATCACTTTCGATTGCTTGGGGATCGTTACATGTCTTCTTATAATTATAACCGGTACCTTTAATGTATTAATTGTAAAGGAATATTTTTTATCGAAGATCATTTTAAGCTTCTTATGCATTGCAAGCGTACGTGACTTTACATTGCTGTGGAACGGAATAGAAGCGAAGGAAAAGAAATGTTACACATGTAGGTAAATCTGAAATATTTTGACATATTGAGAGTGACATTAGAATTCGAATGTTTTTAAAAATACGGGAATTGTCCCTCAGAAGTGATTGCTTGTTTATGATGAAAACATGGAAGGAAAATTATGTTTTATTTCTATAGATTATTGCTGTTAAGTCATCTCTATATTTACAACCGTGTTTATCAATGTTTGAGGAAGTGTGGGCTGAGTTATTACTATCACAGCGCGTTTGTTAGTTGAAAACGGAAAATATAACATGCTTGCTTTAGATGAGTTTTGATTATAAATCATCCATTTCTTATGTACTTGTATGGAAAATTTCATGTTTTTATTTGATGAATACAGCGATCAATAACGCTTTTTCGTCAATCGTTATGATCGGTAAGTTTCGATTTGATTGAAGCCTTTAGTCAGTAATACACGCTTACAATTTAATATCAATAAATAATTTAAAATTTGACTGCCTTGTTGGTCTAGTGGTCGCAAGCGCTACTGCTGAGCATGAGGTCCTGGGTTCGATTCCCAGGTCGGGCAAAGTGTTATTGGGATTTTCTATCTGGGGTTTCTCAGTAGCAGCCCGGAGTCTTGATTTGTGCCCGGTTGATGGCAATCGGCTCGCCCCCTATTACATGGGACTTAAAATAACTGGCGAAATGTGGCCTTTGCCCTACCCTCCGGTGAAACAAGGCGTGATGTTATGTTAATTTAAAATGCGCGTAAGATATTTTAAACAACCACTATTCCCTTCGAAACACTAAGCTCAGTCATTAACTAACCGTCTTCTATTAAAACTACTTGTCTTGTAAGTCCAGGGTCTAAATTCTCGTCTCTGGCCAATAAATCAAGCGTAGCGTGCACATAAGTCGGCAAAATCAGGGCATTCAGAGGATAACCGGTTCTGCGGGATGATTTAATTCGATCAGTTGGCCAAGTTCAAGCTCATTGGATGAGACTGTATTTTGTCTTGCTGTGTGTGGTATTTTTTATACTTAACTAGCGAGCCGCCCCTGCTTCGCACGGTTTTTACGACTTCACAAAACATCAGATTTCTTTAATATAGGTATGTAAGTGCGCCGTTGGTCCCGGCTGTCATTCGTGGATCTTTGATAGTAGTTACGAGTCGTCAGAAGCCCGAAAGTCTGACAACCGGCCTTACTAAGGGGTATAGTTTCACCCAGTTACTGGGTTGTGGTGGTCACATAGGCAGTCGCTCCATGTAAAATACTGGTATTCAGCTGCATCCGGTTAGACTGGAAGCCGACCCCAAAATAGTTGGGAAAAGGCAAGGCAGATTGATTGGTTGATTTTATGTGTTGGGAGTCCCAGTTTTACGGGCATGAGGTAGATTCTGAAGCTTTCTACTTTTGCACGTTTGGAAAGAAAAAGAAAAATAGTTTATTTTTATCGTTTTCCATTGGGACGTTTTCACAGCATTTTCAAAAATCATCTTTTTCATTGCGTTTTATACAGGGTGTATCAGAAAGTTGTGGTCATATTTAAGGTTGTGGTACAGACTATCAATCTGAACAACTTTCTCCACGGGACCAATATCGTTAACGAGAAAAATAACAGCCGGCCCATATATTTGGGTCGAGTAGGTATTGAAGTTTTGTTTGACAGTTGATAATTTTATTACAATGGTCCCATGGAGAAAGTTGTTCAGATTGACAGTCTGTACCACACCCTTAAATATGACCACACTTTTCTGATACCCCCTGTATAAATGAATGATATCTTTATTTGCTAGAATAAAGGTTATACATGGTGGTGGAAATTTATATCCGTGCTAAAACTCCGTAATAATACCTGATACCGTATGTTCCTGTTCATCCCGTTAGAAGAATCTACCGTGAAAATGGAGCTAAATAATTAATATAGAAGCGACACGTTGATAGCTCTCCTTGTCGGCTTGTTTGGAGGACCGTGGTAATCGCATATAAGTCCTTGTTACGTAACAGTTATGGGGATTGACTGGGGAAAATCGGCGTTTAACTAGTGAGTAGGAAGATACACTATGATATAGTAATATAATATAGAATAATAATATACTTGAATGATTAAAGTCTGAACAAATATTTGCCAAAGTTGATTATGTTTGCTTTGACATAAAAACGTTAGCTTTAACTAAAGTCTTGAATGATTAAAGTCTGAACAAATATTTGCCAAAGTTGATTATGTTTGCGTTTAACGTTAGCTTGAGCATAATAATATGTAGTTGAAATTAACTAAACTGAAACTTACCAACAACTTCAGCCAATTTTTTTTGGTCTTTTGTCATACGATGGCCGTTTTGCGTGGATGTGACGCATATTTTCCCGCAACTTGTTATTCTAGTGTACCTTTTCTTTTATTGCGTCATGTTTGCCTAAACGTATTTTCCTTCTTTCTATATTGACGCCTAAAAATAAATTTTGATTATAATATTTGCTTTGACTTATAAACGTTAGCTTGAATGCGTATTTCGTGTAGTTTAAATCCACTAAACAGATGATTTTTCTTCCAACAACACTTCACCCAAAATGTGTTGGTCCTTTGTCGTATTGGCGCCTTAAAATAAATTATAAGCAGTCAAACCATGATAACACTGATAGGAAACCTGCATTACTGTAGGAGCATAGTGATTTATGCCACATATATCGATCCTATCGACCAATACATCATTTGTACGGCCGTATTGTCAAGCTCTAGTTTTTGGTCCTTTTGTACGCTATCAGGTATGAGAACGTGTGGAGATGTTGACTCGTAATAGTCTATTATAATATCTAGGAATTTGTATACAGGATCAAATTAAATTAGCTAGCCAAACTCGATAACTAAACAAACAAAAAACATTTGATTATATTTTTTTATTCGGTCAACGACCGTAAGTGTTCAGTTCAGTTACTTAGAATATTAGTTTTCTTTGTGTCAACTTCACTTTTCTTATTATCGTCGCGTCGCGGAGTTTCGCTAGCTAATTTCATTTGACCCTGTATAGAAGGATATGTTTAACAATGTGCAATGTTCGTTTAAAAGTTCGGTCAACCTTCCGACCCTAAAGAGCGTCTTTAGGGTCGGAAGGTTGACCGAACTTTTGATCTAGGCTTACTGTTACAACCAATAGTGTAGCTTTCTATGAGTGACAGAACTGTCAGTGTCAGTGACTGTCTCTGTGAACTGTCTATATTTATTATCTCCTATCAAAATACTGTCTCGCAATCGTGTGCTGAACCAACAGTTCGATCCATGTTCTTTCATCGTATAAATTCTTAGACCTTGGTATTACTATTTTCTGCTTATAAGATTGCATCATTGCACTTACCACCATCCAAATGTTTAATGTTGCTACGTGTGTTTGTTTGTCCTATTCAAAACTCAGCTTACCTGTAACAGAATACAATAAACACTTAGAATTTCAATAAAAGTAAGCGATAAGATCATATAATATAGGTAATAAAATCTTTATGAATTTTAACTCGTTAACCATATGTGGACGATATTATAATCATGAATTTGATTGAACATCGTCAAATAAGGCAACATAGCAACTTCTAAACCAAATCATCAAAATTACCGAAGTTATAACATTCTGAATGATGATGTCCACAAGCCACATTTATAATAAAAAAATAAATTCATTAATAAAAAACATCAAGAACATGTTATATTGATAAACCAGCAATGGTTTTCCAAAGAGACTCAAGAAAAAGAAACCCAATTTTACATACTGAGACAAAAACAGACTAAAAAAACAGTAGATGACAGGTAGGATTTCACGAAGAATCAAACAATAAAAATGCATCTACATAAAATCTTGTGTCTTTTAACGCAATTGTATCAAGCGAGGCTGCGGGCAAACCCTAGTTATCTATAAGAACAGCGTTTAAGCATGTGTTTAACTGTCTCGCTCACATTACCTCCGAGACAGAACTAACTGTATGCAAATTGAATCACGATTATATCAGATAGTTTAGCGTGAAACACTTACAACGGACAATGACGGGCGGTGTTTCACGGATTAAACTCCCTTGAAGTCTCGACTAAAGGAATTATAGTAATTAGGTGTCTGTATATGTTATTATGTAGGGATCGATGTGTGAGGAGTTACCATCACCTCACACAGAAGACTGTGATAGTGTTCTGTTTATGTCGCCTGATTTATTTGATGGTGAGCTGGTATGGAATTGTTTCAGATTTTAGATGAAGAGGTAGCGTCATTTGTAACAAGGTACTGTGATTTTCAAAATGAAAAAGGGACCAGAAAAAGAATACCTGGAAGAATTTGGGAGAGGCCTTTGATAAGCAGTAGGAAAGATTCAGCCAATTAAAAAAAAGGACAATATTCTATGATTATCCATGACTTAAAAAGAAGGCTATCCAAAGAAATCAGCAGACGATGGTATTGATTGCAAACGTCATCTATCATCATTTATAGTAAAAACAAGCTTGGAATAAACTAAGACCCAGTAAAATAAATACGCATTTGCAGATATGCAGTATATTCCAAAAAGAACAAACGACGGGAACAAATCTCTAGTCTCTACCGATAAGGACAAAGAAAGGGATCACTACAAAAAACATTTAGATCGACTAGCCGACTAGGCTCCCGAGATTGCAGCCGTATGATAGGATATGTTTTTACTTAAGGCTCGTCTACGAGATCAGTAGTATCTATTTTACAAATGACAGAATTTATTTTAAGTGTTTACTAACTGGAATGCAAGGTTATTTATATGTTTTAATATCTGTAATTTTTATGGTGTATAATAAAGAGTAATCTATGTATATGTTCTTTTCATGCATAATGCTAACTTTAGGCACCCGAACATACATAATTCATAAAAACAGCAGAATAAAAATTAAATAAAACAAAATCAAAAGTCATTTATTCAAACTAGGCTGAGAATCAGCACTTTTCGAGCGAAAAAATTACATAAGACAGTCCCCCAAAACGCCCACCCTTCACCACTTCCTAGTGCTTTAGCTGGGAAGAAGAAGTGGCGCAACAAACTCCCCAGCAGCACAGCCGTCAGTTGCCAAAAATGCAATATACTACACCAATACTTTTTTATCGACAGTAATGGGTTCTATTAATAAAAAGCTGTCACCTGTATTCTTATTGTTCTTAATCCAGGATTCATAATAATTTTGCTGTCTGAGCTTATACTCATAAGCTCGAAAGACGGGTAGCGCCACTTTGCTGCTACAATCACGATTTCGCCTGTCAAACCTGATGATTACTAAGCGCTGTCACTTGAACATCGGATCGCCAGTGACATATAGAAGCTAGTTCGCAAGTAAGTAGGATTAATAATGACTGATTGCTCGCTCATCACTTACGCTCTTCAATGTCCAATTTGTCTCAGTTGACAAGCTAACTAGCTTCTGACAGTCTATTTATTTTATTAATTCATAGAACACCGCAAAAAACAATTAAGGATTCGTGGGATGTGATACAGCAATTTGCACTGTCACTAAATACACATTGCGAGAATTATAGATGAATTTAGTCAATGTTTCCAGTAGGTATTCACATATAGTGGAATCATTTTCATACATAACTAATATGTAATCATCCTGAGCGAGTCCCAACAATTTTTATTTCTTTACTATAAACTTGCTTACTAGACAAACATGTATTCCAGCTGTAACAGTACATCGGAAAGTTCAGCTAGTAATCACTGGTATAGACGACCCATTACAAAACACTTTCAAATCTTCTTCAAAGGGCTAATTCTAAAATAAAAGGACAGGTTCATTACCACCGCAAATCTAGTTATGTAAGCTATCATCGGCATCTCCCGCCGACAGTCGACCGACCAATCATATCGTATCTCTGATCTTGATTGAGATTTATTAGTCACATCGTCTCAGTCTTCGTCGGCTTGCTCTATATAAATCAGCCTTTATTCCTTCACAAACTTTATTTTGCGGTTAATCATGGTCAAAATTATTTCCTATTCTTCCCATGGGATACCATATTTGAACGTTATTTCTATTTTGCCAACCGTAACTGTTATTGTGTTTACCGGTGATGGAGTCGATCTTTACGGTTTAGAAACCGATTCTTTGGATGTTTTTTTTTGACCATTCGTTAACGCTTCGTGTTCTTACCTAATTTGTGTGGTTATTTAACTGCGTTCTACTTTTAAAGGACGACATTATTCTTCCAAGGTCTTACGTCCGTGCTGCATTTGGCATGGCTATTGCTGACATTGTCGATTGCTTGGTCATAAGTCAACTGAGTATATTTATAGCTACAGACATATTACGTGGTTTGTTTTGGATTTTTGATCATACTTCTAGTCTAGACTCAATTAGCAATGGTCTTGGTAGCAATATATGCTGGATATGGTGGGTAAAGCAAACAACGCATGAGTTCATCAGAGCTTATTAATAATTTGATGGGAAATCCAATTAAATGTATTGGAAGTCGAACAATCTGTACCTACTTTTTACTGGAATACCATGGTACATCAGAAAAAAGTGATTACTAAAGATTTTTATTTTCTATTCAGTTTTCTGCCAGGTACTTACTTATTTCTTTTAAAATTCTTCTTACAATAGGTAATGTAAATACGAAATGACTATCTATTACATCGGTAGGCAACGCCTTACAATTCTAAAATGATGTTAAACCCTTAAACACTTCGCCACTTTATGGTCTATTTTCCCATTATTAGCCATAAATTAATTTTCCTGTCCACGTGAATTGTATCTTTAACAAGATAAGAATAGAGTTTATATTCATGTATATAAGTATAGTCCTTTTATGAGGGTAGGTCGTGGTAGTGATTGACGAACAAGATTTTTATCTGTGAACAATGCGTGTGGCTGCGCAGGCGCAGGTCAACGTGTTCTAAATTTGAAGTATCGATGTATGAACTGATTTGACAATGCATATGAATGTGTGAGAACTGTCACACGGTAATATTTTTAAACTAGAAGCGTTTAATAGTATATTATGCAACTAGTGAATAAAGGACGGATTTAAAGCGAGGGCCATAGATGAATCACGACCAAGTGAAGGATTCTAACGACTGAATCACGACCGGAGGGAGTGATTCATGATGATTGAATCACGAGCATAGCGAGTGATTCAAGTGTTAGAATCCTGAGCGACGCGAGTGATTCGTGGCCCTCGATATAAATCCGTTTTATTCAAGAGCTGCATACTATACTTTATACCATGACTACGAGAAAAAGAAATATTTAAGCGAAAATAGATATTCAATGAAGAAAAAAAAAGTTTTTTTTTTTAACTTTGACCCACTCTAGGAATTTCTCCTGTATCGTGTTTGCGTTTACAAACATTTAAACTGACATACACAAACAGCCAGACCCGGAACAACTACATGTAGGTCATACAATATTTAATATTTGTTCCGTGCGGGAATCGAACCCGCGACACGCAGCGCAGTAGTCAATCGCTTAACCACTACACCAATCGTGCCGTCGAAATTAATTTAAATGCACATAATTTTTTTTGCAAGGAGGTTGTTTTTTGTAGAGGGGGAATGGTATAAAATTAATTTATACCATTCCACCTCTAAAAAGCTTATTTTATTCACGCAAAACAGTGAATAAAAAGCACTTTTAATCACTGTTTTGGTGTTTGAATTTAGAACACCAATATATTCAACATCCATCTCAATGCTATACAACCTCCTTGCGAAAAAAATTAATGTGCATTTAAATTAATTTCGACGGCACGGTTGGAGTAGTGGTTAAGCGATTGACTACTGCGCTGCGTGTCGCGGGTTCGATTCCCGCACGGAACAAATATTTGTATGACCTACATGTAGTTGTTCCGGGTCTGGCTGTTTGTGTATGTCAGTTTAAATGTTTGTAAACGCACCCACGATACAGGAGAAATTCCTAGTGCGGGGTAAAGTTAAAAAAAAAAAAAAAACTTTATATAATATGCCTATTTTCGCTTAAATCTTTCTTTTTCTCGTAGTCATGGTATAAAGTATAGTATGCAACTCTTGAATAAAACGGATTTATATCGAGGGCCACGAATCACTCGCGTCGCTCAGGATTCTAACACTTGAATCACTCGCTATGCTCGTGATTCAATCATCATGAATCACTCCCTCCGGTCGTGATTCAGTCGTTAGAATCCTTCACTTGGTCGTGATTCATCTATGGCCCTCGCTTTAAATCCGTCCTTTATTCACTAGTTGCATAATATACTATAATTTAGCCTTTAACTTCAACCCCATATCGATAAGTTTACCAATTCACTGGTTAAGATTTTTTTCATCATTTTCAAGAATTTTTTCATCCAAATGATAGCTTGTTTATAATGTCAAAAGCTTTGATCAGATCTAAAATCTATTATCATTTCAGTAAAAACAAAAACGTGCTCTACGTCGGAAGCAACGAAACACGGAAGAGCGAATCTGTTCCTATAAATATAATAAACAACTTTATTTAGCTCCATTTGAAGAATTTGGAACAAACAAATCTACCATTTTAAGAATTGGATAGAAAACACGAACGGTTTATGTAAATATAGATTTAGAAATAAAATGGAAAGGAAGTGTGGTTTAGAAGATAAAGAAGAATTTAAGATAAGAGCCAATTCGATTATCAAAGTTAAAGACATCCAATTAAAATGTTTCGTAATATCAATTTTCATAAGCCATTCTATAGCAACAAATACAAGATTCCACAACAGCTTCCGGAAGTCACCGGTTCTAACGGGAAGAAATGTTATAGTATCATAAAATAAATTATTATTTCATTAGGGAATAACTGTTTCGATAATAATATATGATGTTTCGATGCTATTAATAATTTATACCTCAGACTATATATTAGGGCCATATTCTATGCAATTAGTTAAGTTACAGCTAAAGTTGCATCTTGCTCGGTTATAAAGTTCATCAAAATTATCATTATTTTTCCTCTTTACCCTATCTACTCTAAAAAATCACATCCTGAGCGCTAAGATCAAAATAACTGTAAGTATGAGCTCACTGGCAATATTAATTGTGTTAAATAGCTGTAGGTAATACTTTTACTGAAGTGTTATCTATAATAATGTTATTCATCTATGTACCTGTGTATGAAAATTGTATTACATGAAAATAAATATATTAAACCCAAGACCTCCTTATCCATCCTTCTTAACTCTTCAAGCTTGTTAAGGATGTGTTTACCCTCGACAACGCCCCTAACAGATTTGTTTCAATGACTGCCTTAACCTATTGTACGCGCCATTTCACTTTTTTTCCACCTTCCTCTACCACCTCATCAGAGATTGAACCCAAATCTTCAAGCAAGAGGGTTCAATGTTATGTAGCAAGATCTTTATCACCGGGGTTCTCAAGCGGTCCCACTGTGAAACGAATTATGAAGTCACATGTTTGTGGTTGATTGAAAAATTCCAAAAGGAGGGGATTAACTTGAACGTTTTGTTTTGTCAGTGACATTTCTAGGGGATTGTGGCCCCTTGCGATTTATGTCGGGCGCTATTTCCGGTAATGGGAATTTTACCGAAACTATTTACAGACTTTTTTTGAAGACGTGACCGCGTACGTTCTGTGTCGATGCCAAAATGCATTCTTGGATCGGTTTTGCTAAAATTGTCGAACGATATTCTAATTGCACATACTTCCACCGTGCGAAACGTAGTCAAAACATCGCTTTTACTTTCGAGTTTTGTCAAGTATGATCAACAAAAAGCTGTTTTAAGAATGATTAAATAAGTGTAAATTTTAACGCCTCATAACTTTTAATGGATCACTTAAGAGGGTGCATCCTAAAAGTTGGCAACGTCGTAAATAGCTGTCAAATATTTACCTGTTTCGATTAATTTGGAAATAATACTGTATGGAAATAAGAAATGTGGCTAACCAATTGACTAGAATATTAATAATGAATTGCAATTATAACATTGAATTTGATGTTGTACCCGTTTTAGGTGAAAAAAAGGCATTTGGAAAGTTACCAAATACTTTTTTTACATCTAAAACTAACTATTCGGTGTTACGATATTAATTATTGCATTTCATAATCAATATTCTAGTCAATTGGTTAGCCACATTTCTTATTTCCATACAGAAATATTATCAAATTAATCAAAACAGCGAAATATTTGACATCTATTTGCGACGTTGCCAACTTTCAGGATAAACCCTCTTAACATTATAGGTGCCGCTAAGCGACTATACTTAATTTTTATTTGAAGGTTATAAATAGTACTTAATGAAACCATTTTAAATTACATAACATAATTATAGCTAAGTACCCTTCCAGTCCCAGGTTCTAGAACATCTTAAACGCAACGCTATCTCGAATCTCTAAATCTAATCACAGCTCTAGAATATTCCAGAACAACAGCACAACTTCCCCATATAAAGCTCAACAGATAGGTAAATAATTAACGACATACTGACAGCTGGGGACCCTCAGCAGCAGACGTGCAGAGAAACAATCAATTACACTCGACCCGTACCTCTAATCGTCTGCGAAACGAAGGCTAAATTAGCGGAGACACTGGCACTGATGGGGAACCGAATAACTAGGGGAGAACGTTTGTTTATTAGACTGACGATAGATTAATGAAAAGATTAGGGACCGATTTCCGGAGGTATTGTTGATATAGACGGTAACAGAGGTGATAATGAAAGTGAAATGAGGGTTGTTGAAGGTTTGAGAACTGTTGAGGATTACAGATGGCGGTAGATTTCTGATAAAGAACATGAGTTAATAGACAATTTTGATCTCAATAGTCCCGTTTACAAACTAAGGCGTATAAGTGTTTCTATATAGAGTATTTAATATATTACTTTTGTTTTGATCTAACACATTTCTCTATTTCATTATTGAGATCTTTCTTCCAACAAGTTACTCACTAAACTGGCGTAGTTTCACAACTACACGTCTTAATAAGAGTCTACAGGTGTCACAGTGAATTTACGAGGTAAGAAATCAGTGTGTTAGCACAATCTGAATCAACATACAATCGTGCATTTTCCCGTCTGACCATAAGATCTGCTTCTTACCTTCCCACATCTCGTTAAAACGGAATAATGCCTTAACATTTGTAAACGACTTGTCAAGTTGCAGCACTTTCAACAAAATTGTGATCAACATGGTTTTAAGCAAGCAGTTCCGGGAGAATTTCTAGTTCCGAGTTAGTATATTATGGAAATACTAAACCATATGAATGGAAAAAGAAATGTCGAGGCGACCCAAAAAATTATGAAATACTACTATATGTACTACCTACCAGATTGCTAATTACATAACAAATTTTCGTAAACGATTAAGCTTAATCTGTTTCATTTTGACAGTTCAACAACATTCACTGCGTTATTTACGTTTCGTAGCAGTTTTTTTTGATAACTTATGAAGCAATGCATTAGCAATCTGTTTCAAAACGATTCAGACTGTGATTGATCGTGTATGACGCAATTAGGGTGATGGCCTTTGACGGTTCCACAGTATAGTAAGAGCCTCTTCTCAAAGAGTAGATTGGCATATTATGATTTCGTCTACACTATGCAATAACATATTGATTGGTCCCACAACTATTTTAATTAGTTATAATGAAGTTGTTCATTATAAATCATAACTTAATCAAGTTTTATAGGCCTCTTCCTACGGTTCTTTTGTATTTATAACTTCAATAGCTGAGCTGTCACATATTGATATGAAGTAGTAATTGTTCACAAGTGTTATAAGAAATACCTTTGATATTTTTTGCTACTTGACCACAATTGTTTTGGGCTAGGCCGGTTTTATGATTCACTCATGTGGAGTTTGAGTGTTACCTAATAAAGTCTGCTCCCTCAACTAGTTTGAGTAGCTATTGTTGTAAGCAGAGAATATTCTTTTGTAATAACTCATTTGGAACTTGGGTTTTCCATTCATAACTTCTAATATATCAGATAAACTGTACGATAATGTGGATAAAAAGGCGCCAACGCCTTTTTTATTTAACACATCCCTTTCTGACTCCCATAATGTCAGAACTATTTAAGTCACAAATAAATATTCAAAATCTACGTCCCATTCTTTACACGCAGCTAACAAAGTTACAAAAGGATTCGACAACAAATTATCTCATTATATCACTAGACAACGACTATCATAAAGGTTGACAAAAAATACTCGTGATACACTGACCAATATTGGGAAGTATTTGGAACTGGATCAATGGCGATGCAGGTGGTCTCTTCCCAGAAACACCCTTTACTTAATGGGCATCGGACAATAATATGGTCCCGTTTATAGGGGGTTGCTACAATTTAGGGCTAAACCGTTGAATAGCATCGACTGATTTACTTTTAATCGTGAGTTTGATATTATCGCGCGCCATTCAAGTGTTTTGTTACGAGCAGGCCGGTGTGCCCTACCATTTGTTCCTGTTTGCCCTCTGATTAATCTATGGCAGTCGTGAGAAGTGATGCGTGATAAGTTTTCGAGAATTTGTTACAATTGACTTGGTTGATGTTGGATGCGGACTAAATATGATTTAAAAGCAATTGTGAGAGAAAACAATTCCGGGACTAATATTTTCGCTACTAAAAATATTTAAAAAAAACCGACAAAGACTAAAAATTGCGTAGTGTGGTTAACTTTTCAAAAGTACTTCTTTAGAACACGACAGAACAGCATTGACAGCCTGAATACTGCAGCATGCAGTGCTTAAGGATAGAATCATAGATACAACAAGATAATAAACTCCAGCCACAAATACACCACGAACAAATAGTAAGAGGACTCCGGACAGTTTAGTGCGACACAGTGGATTGTGTTACTTCGACAAGAAAAAAGTAGTCGACTGAAAAACATGGGTCTCGTCTGCTACAAAACAAAACGTTTGATGTACAACTTAGTCATAGAAGAAAAAAAACTTCATGTATAGAATTTCGCTAGATTGCTTTGTAGGTGCGGTGTTTGTAGCATCGGCGACAGTGCAGTTTCTTTGGCTTTTTTCCATTACATTCTATCCTAATGTACTATAGGGTTTGGGCTAACATTTGTGGTATTTTTGTTACTTTCCTAAGTATGTCGTAGTCTGTAGTATTCAGATTAATACTTTTTTTTGTGTATGAATTCGCAAGAGTTTCTTCTTCCTTATTGTCGATACGATTTGGAGCGTTACGAGAATTATCTCATGCCTATAATAAAAGATGTCTTGGTGTACATTCAGCTCGATTGGATAACTGGTACTTAAGTAAATAATTAACATAGCATAACATTACGCAGGTATTTCCCGGAGGTTTACGCAGAGGTGTATCTATAGTAAACCCACATTTCGCCAGTAAGTCTCATGTAATGGGGGCGAGCCTATAAATGATTAACGTCTTTCGTAAAGGTTCTTATTGGTTTCCAATACCGTGGATAAAGTTATCTATTACACGATCTATAATTGTCATTCCCATACATATCACTGACATTTCTTATCTTTACCAATCCAATATTGTCATGCCTAAGGGTACTGATTAGCGTGCAAACGGAGACATTGAAGTAAAACTAAACGTAGGTCGATAATCTATTAGGAAACTTTGTAATATTGCTTAGTGATAAGTTAATAAACCATCGCCCACGATTTCAACCTATTTCTCTTGGCTGACTCATAAATGAATGGTATACTTCATGCTAAAATAATAGTCCTGTAACATTAAATTCAAGCCAAAGTCGGGAGCCGAAAGTACGTGACGAAAATGCTACAAATTATGGCAGGTGACACATATAGGATATATAAGGTAAAGGCTTGGGGGCAATCCCACTGCCTTTTCTTGCATGTGGTCAGGCATTGAGGCAATACTAAGTGTTGATTATGCGAAAATGATTGAAATTAGACCACAGAGTGTCAATATGATGGTCGTGTGACGATATTTGTTCCGTGATATGTATAAATTAGTATTGTGTACGTGACTACTATCAGATGTAGTGTGTCATAGAGATGATGGAATCGTCTGATGCACAAAAGAGGATCTTTCGAATCCTGTTGAGGCTTGATTGATACAAATTGAATATTTATTGTGGTTTAATAAGATTGAGATATCGACATACGTGTTCTGAGCCACTGTCAGTACATATGATGGTTTGGAATTTTGGATTCAGTCAACTCAGCCTATCGCAGTCCACTGCTGGACATCGGCCTCACCCAGGCTGCGCCACAACACCCTGTCCTCCGCTTTCCGCATCCAGTATGTCCCAGCCACTTTTTTAAGGTCGTCGGTCCATCCACACTACTCTTGCCGATACGCGGTCTCCACTCCAGGACTCGTCTGCTCTACCGGTCATTGGTCCATCGACAAACATGGCCAGCCAACTGCCACATCAGCTTGCTTACTCTGCAAGTTATGTGGGAATTCTGGATTAATGTTTAGTAATGTTTAGTCCTGGTTTAAGGTTTCCCTTATTTTTTTATGCTGCTTCTTGTTGTCAAAGTTTGAACAAAAGCTTGGTTTGGCATTTTTATTGGTTTATGATACTGAAATAGAACTGCATTGTATATCAAAGATGTCCGGTGCAGACATGCAAATCCAAATCTAAGCGTCATACATAAATATTTTCGATAAAAACGCCAAAATCGAAAATAACCTCATTACTATTGCCCACAAATCACCAAGAAACAATAGAACAATGCCAAAAATTACCATTTTCTTCACTTTTTGTTTTAATAGGAAATCCTGCAGAAGCTTGTTCAATCGACAATGAATCATGAAACGGCGCCGGTGGCGGTGGCTCATAGTATTGTCACAGAATAGAACAGCAGAAGGCATGCTCATACAACGGGCGAAAACAGGCGCTTGCACACATAGACACGTAGTAGTACGTAGAGAGATCTCAAGCTCAACATGCCAGTCCCGAGTGCGCTTACACTCGCTGTACATGAAGTGTGTCTATGTGTGCGTTGCCGCTGTTTATATGCAGGCATGGAGCCGACCTTCTGTACTAGTCATTTTGTGTTAATAGTGTCATAGTATTGTTTTAGTTCGTTCAATCAATTTGTACGCTGATCAGTTTGATCTGGGTTAGGTCACCGCAGGAGCATTCGAACTGAATAATTTATTAGAATGACAAATAATATTATTTTAAGACTTTCCTGTTCACACTTTGTAACTGATTTGAACCTTATGTGAGTAAAAGTTATCAGGAAATCTATTGTTAAATGCATCAGGGGTTCTCATAGAGGGGAAAATATGGTTATTAGAAGGTGGCTTTTTCCGAGAAATGAGCATCAGAATTGGAATTGAACATCATAAAAGCTGTTGAGGTTTTCCTTATTACAGTAAGTAACCGACACGTGCCCAATTGCATGCTTCTTGTAAGTTACCTATAACTTGCCATAATTGTTCGGCACTGAGGGACAAAATTGTTAAAATTAAATAAAAATCTGAATTACGTGGTACGTCACTGATACTCCTGGTACGTAACTGATTCTCCTGGTACGTAATTGATACTCCAAACAAGTTAAATGAATTACACTTCTCCCGCGCACAGTACCTATTTCTTGCTCCCGCACCGCTCGGCGGCGAGACTTCACGCGTATTTTGAAGAAAACGGGACAAGTTGCAATACGGGACACGTTATATAAATAGGGTGACATGTGTGGTTTTGTGCACACCCATTCGGGAGAGTTGCAACTAGGGACACACATGGCAAAACTTTTAAGGGATCAAGAAGCGCCTGCGGACTGTTCAGATTGCCAAGGGTGCTATGTCCGCACGATTCGGCCGGTATAATGTTTACGTTGGCAGGGCCATGGGCAGGTTGGAGGGAGTCCCATATACAGGACGTATGGCAACACTTACACACAATACATAACATACATTATGGCGAAGTGTAGGGACTGTACGAGTCATCTGCCTTCCCCTATTGGGAATACAGACGTGATGTGATGTGGTAATGATAATATCGACATATTATACGACATATCATCGATATTATTATCGATTTATTGGGTAAAAACCAACACAGACGCAGCATTTATTAAGACTTTATGACGATTCAGTAATATCAAAGATGTAATAACATGCAATAAACTTTAACGAAACTTGCCGAATCTTCGAAAATACATTCAGAATACGATCTCACTGGCGGTCGGTCATTAAGTACCAATAAGATGAAATAAACGATGTATTTAAGCCACGCCTGTCACATTACGAGGTGCGTATGAGTGGATTTTGAAGAGCGGCGACGATGCAAGGGATTTGCTTAAACCACAAGGGTCTTATTACTCGACTTTAGTGTTGGGACAGGATTTGTCGACTTTAGGGTTTTTTTTTTTGTTTTTAAAGGTGCTAATGTTAATTAGATTTAGAATCGATGCCGCCGGTTTTGACGTCGGCAGAATCCCTTCTAAGCGAAATATTGCTTTGAGTTTTCTCGAGCAAGTAAGATCGCTCTTGTCTTATTAATAAACAGACAGACAGACGGACAACGAAGTGATCCTAAAAGGGTTCCATTTTTTCCTTTTGAGGTACGGAACCCTAAAAAGAAGGGATTCGTTTTAAAATATTATGTGAAGTCATTCATGTTATAATGTTCAAAAGTAAAATTATGTATCTTTTACTGTAAGTATGCAATTTATTAATTTTTATATGAGAAAATGCTAGGCGATTAGGTAAGCTTATGAATGAAACCTCAGGTACTTGAAGACGGCCAATTTAATAATTTCATACAAGTATTCCATCGGATAGTACCGAGATGATTTCAAATTGTGTCGAGTGGCCCATTGTGTGGTCTCCAGCAGACAACAAAAGCATAAATCTTTAAAAGATTTATTTAAAAACCCTCAAATTGACACACTTTCTCTTAATCGACATGATAAAGCGTTTATCGACGTTAATTATACTTGCTTCGCAGCAATATCGGCGTTTGCGCAGGGATAATGATAGGATTTGCGGATGAAGCTGGCGCCGCCCGCTGATACAAGTACTTTAACATCATAGTACTTACCTGTGGAAAAATGCAGATTCTCTAAATCTAAATCTCTAAATCTAATCAGTTGGAATTACTCTTATTTTCAGACAAGCCGAAGAACATGCGTTTATCAAGGATTTCTGCAGAGGCTGCTCCAGGAATACCCGTATAAACCTCAAAGGCCTGAATTCGCCAGTTTTTCAACTGCGATTTTCAAACATAAATTCAACCGTTGTTTTCGATTATAAAGCAAGTAAAGCCAACCCATGGAAGACGTAAATAAACTTTACACGGTAAATATAAAATTTGCGCAAGTCTTTTCAATTTACTTACTTATGTCAATTTTAATCTCATTATTATATAATAACATGTGACTTAAATAGAGGAGCTCGTGGCTAAGTTATAACAGCCACCCGGGTCGATCCTTTAGGTTAAGCTACGCTTGCCGCGTGGTTGGTCCGTGGATAGGTGACCATCTTTTCATTTCGAGACTCCTCCGTGCCTCGGAAAGCATGCCATTGGTTCCGGCAGTCATTCGTGGGTCTTTGACAGCCGTTACGAGTCGTTAGAAGCCCAAAAGCCTGACAACCAGTCTTACCAAGGGGTATCGTATAACCTAGTTACTGGGTTGTGGGGGTCAGATAGGCAGTCGCTCCATGTGAAATACTGGTATTCAGCTGCATCCGGTTAGACTGGCAGCCGACCTCAACATAGTTGGGAAAAGGCTAAGCAGATGGATGGGACTTAGAACATACCTGTTGTACTACTGTACTCTACAACTCTGTGGACCCTTTTAGAGGATACAGTCATCATCATGTTACGTTATTTGATGGGAGATCACAAACCCCAGCATAATCTATTAATAAGCATCCTTCAACAATTAATTGTCCAATTACCAACGCTGTATCGGAGACCAATAATTTAAAAAGTCATCCCAATCCAGTCGATCATTGCGATATAGATCGTCTCTTGCGCCTGAGTGGAACAGCGAAGCGCGACCGATTGATCCGATTAATATGGCCTTTATTTAAACTGTGTCATTCATTGTTAAATGGGGTATCGAGTGTTGCTTGCGAATAAACTTGATTTTTTATGAGCTTTGTTATTTAAACTAAATTGGAGATCAATAACTACCTAATAAGAAGTGTTTGCTATTTCAGGTCGTGGCTCAATTGTGTCGTCATCATTCTATCCTATCTTAATTTATTTGGGGTATGCACATCATGTCTTTTTCATCCATACTTCTCTATTAGTCGTCATCTCGGTAGTCACTCTCTTTCTAGTCATATCATCTTCACACTGTCCATCCATCGTTTCTTTGGTCTTCCCCTACTCTTATGGCCATCAACATTCATACTCAAAACTTTCCTCACGACATTTTTACATACCATGATAACCGATTTACACACTTTCAGTCACCGGTGCCAGTTTTAGACTTATTCTGATCAAATATAATTTGTGAAAAGCACGAGTGAAAAATGGACTTGGGAATGTGAAGAAACAAGTGTTTTTTATAAGGTTTTTGCTACTGATGTTTGGACTAGAATCGATGATTGACTATGATAGATCAAGTATTGTAAATTAAATTGAAAGAGGCCTAACTATGCCCAGGCAGCAATTGACTGCAACAAGCTGTATAAGGATTGGTTAACTAAATAAGCTTCAATACGGAAAACCCCTCACAATCTTCCCAAACACTACAGCACATGCTACACGGTAACCAATCATAAAAGAACCGAGACAATTTATCTCGATGAGTTCGAGAGATGATTATTCGTCTTAGAACCCGCAACAAAATTGAATCGATAGATGAGCAAAAGTCGAAGCTCGTGCCGCCATTAAATAAGAAGAATACACCTACTAGATTTAACCTAAATATTGTGAAGCAAACATTCATTTTCCCTACGTATAGTGTATGTATTTTAATATCAGTGGGAACAAGGTAAAGAGGCTACGTTATGTTAGAGGTACCTACGCATACATCACACGATGGCTAATCAGCTTAGCAACGTTATAACGTGTACATTACGGTATTATCTTCCCTAATGTTTATAAAGTGTTTGCGTGCTCATATGTAGGCTAAGTGGACCTAGGGCGGGCTGTTTCAAAGCCTGAATTATCGCTAATTCGCTATCTAAGTTCCTAACATTATATTTTGTAAAAGCTTAGGTCTTTTATTGTTATCATTACATGATTAGCGTTTTATATGCTTAATTGTCACTTATAAGCCCATTAACATAACTTCACGCCTATAGTATTTCCCAGGGTTAGGGAGAGGTGTACCTATAGTACACCCACATTTCGCCAGTTATGTTTAAGTCAGCATGTCAAAAGCCGTGAGCCTTTTACCTAATTTAATTGGGAATAAACTAGCCATATCTAAATAGGTGTTATAGAATGTACACTGTACTGCAGGATACAGTTTTATACAGTTACCTTTATATCTTTAAATAAAACTAACCTCCTTTCTGAGCCAAACATAAAATAATCATAAACACTCCCCAATAGAAATCCCTTATACAATAAATTATGATATTAAGATTAATACAGACCAAGTATTCCAATATTCGCCACATACAACTGATTACAAGCAATTTGTGAAGGATACTACGCTCTTGTAAGCCTGTTGTGCCATCAAACATATCTTTAGAGCCTTATTTAAGGAGCTGTAACATATCAATTTGTCAGAATTTACTGTGTGGACGATGGGGTCTGTAAGTAAATGTATTGGGATTTGTCGTTATCGTCAGTTCTTGAGCTGGGCATTTGGTATTTGAGTGTACCTATCTGGTTCTATAAGGAAAGGTAGCGTTTAATTTAGCTTTTGAATAATGTAGGTAATGTAGTTGTTATTTGTTGTTGGTTCTATTGTTGTTGGTTGGTTTGTTGGCAGTGGTGCTTCACAGAGCAATGGTGGCCCAGAGGTAATGGCCGCGACTGCACTAGACAAAACCCTCTAAACAACTTTAAACACGAAGTTTTTTTTTTAACATTTTCATTCTTTAATTTAAAAAAGGCCAACATTTAAACTCGGGAACCCTTAAACGATGACGGCAATTATTCTCCTGTCTTATTAACACCAACCATCCCGGGAACTCTTTAACTCCTTTTAACACGTGTTTAAAGTTAAAAAAATAACTTCAAACTCGCCTACCGAGTTCTCATGCTTGATATTAATCGATTCCATTAGTATCGAAACTTAGGAATTTCGAATTATTTATCATCGACGATTTGTATAAGTTTCAAGGGTGTGAACTGTGCGACAAATATGTCACTTCATGCAGAGATATAAATCGTCTGCATGAGATGGTTTTTTAATGAAGTAAAAATTGTTTCAGGGTGTGAAAAGGTTTTAACCTATTGCACTATTGTTTGCGGTTAACTATGAGTAAGTGACCCTTGAACTACCTACATATAATTATATAGCTGTGGTTTGCAGTTATTAACATACTTAATAAAATTATTATTTTTGTCCTGCCACCCATGTTAAACCCGCACCGGCTTTAGGGCCCCAATATTATCTCGAACTCAACCGGTTCACCGGAATCACTCGACATTGATGAATAAAATCACGATGACAATGCAGTGCTTTAAAATAAAAATACTATAATTAAAAGAAAACCATTTATTTAAATGTTATGGCAATAAAACGAGTTTGATAAAACCTGTTTACTTCATTACGTATTTGATATTTCGGAACGTCGGCAGAAACGTCAAATTTCGGTGGTGCTATTTATAAACAACCTCCCGAGTTTGCGTGAATATTAAAAATAATGACATAAACTAACCTTTCTATAGGCATAGCCCATCAGTTATGAAAGAAAAGGTATGCGTAAACATTATAGTGGATCGATAAGTGCAGAAATCTATGAATAATAGATCAAAATATGACTAACCTTCGCCTTGAGAGCGTAGACTGTATTCTTCCTCCCATATTTATTTACGGCATAAAAAGCCACGCCACCGCCCGCGACGCACACACAAGTCGTCAACACCTTTTTCAACGAATTATCACTTTTCACATTACTAAAATTACGTGTAATAACAGGTGAAAACTGTATTTTTCTTAATAATTTAGTCGAAGTACGGCTTAGCGTGGCCATGTTGGTAGAACGGTGGATTGACGTGTGCGAGCGAGACAAACGTATGATGTGAGGGAGAAAGCATGAAAAGTCGAGTAACGCATGCGCGTGTGCTGTCCAAGATTGATACGTAGAGTACAATCTAAAATAAGCCGTTTTTCTTAAGAATTAAGGGTTATTTGAAAAGATTGTTTCAAAATAATCGCATTCTAAAACATTATTTTAGAAGTTTGCGAAAAAAATAGCTCTTGTAAGTTCTCAGCAAAAAGATTCTTACGACAAATCAAAAGCTTTACGGACTGAGCGTCCCTTCAATCTATAACACTGCCTTGGGAATGAAATCCTTCACCCACGGTAGGTATACCTATTTACCAGCAACTTTGAAGTTTCTCCCAGCGGTAGACCAGTGGAATGTTCAAAATTTTGCAATTTACTTTGTCCCAATCAATCTACCTAGCCTTTTCCCAACTGTGTTGGAGTCGGCTTCCAGTCTAACTGAATGCAGCTGAGTAACAGTAGGTATTTTACATGGACTGCCTATCAGACCTCCACAAACCCAGTTATTGGGTAAAACGATACCTACTCCTTGGTAAGACTGATTGTCAGACTTTTGGGCTTCTAACTACCCGTAACGATTTTCAAAGATGTCCGAATAATAGCCGGGAGGCCGGGACCAACGACCTAACGTGCTTTCCGAGGCACGGACAGGTCCCATGTACATTATGGATGGTCACCCATCTATGAACAGACCGTGGCAAGCGTAGCTTAACCTTCGCTCTACCCGTGCGACTGTTATAATTTAGCCACGAGCCCCCGGTGTACTTTGTCCCATTAATCAATTTTAGTGGGACAAATTACACTCGTAATAATCGTATGAAAAACTATGATGAAACCTCTTCATGATACGCTATCACTTTGGCGCGAGCTAAGCCCAGACCATATTATGGTACAAACGTCCACAATTAGTATTGTTTAACAGCTGTAAAACATTCCCAGTTAAATTACCTTACCAGTTTACCGCGTCCATTCCATCTATTTAGTTGCACAATTAAGTTGCATCCTTGTTTGAGTTGAACACCCGACCCAAATTCTTCACACCATCTATTTGTCTGTGGTAACGTCATTCGCACTCTGCTCTATGACTCTATGCAATTCACAACCAGCCTAGTCATTAGGACCGTGAACTATGAGGGACCAATTTATGTGATCCTTATCGTAAATTAGAGGACCAGGCCGCATTTGACCTGCGAATCTGCTTGCCTCTTAAATGAGTGTTATGCGTCGTAATGTTGGGCCTATTCGTATATTTAATTGTATCAAACGATAGTGCATCTTTTAGGATCGTTTTATGGGTAGTTGACTGAGATTTGAAGTCCTGTAAATATGACTATGAGAACCCTTTGATTTATAGTCTAATCAGCTAATTCAAGATTCCTAGTCCGTGTCCAGTTTGCTAACAGTGGCCAGATTTTTATAGTAAGTAACAGACGCAGCTACATCAAGCGTGTACCTTTCATACATAAAGGCTATGCCATAAAAGCTGCTATGAGCTTTAGAAGAGAGAGATTTAGAAGAACTAGATCAATCATAAATGCGCTGAACGAATTATGCCGAAAGTGCAGAGCTGATAAGATAATAAGTATTATAATGTGTATGCGACGACTATTGCTTGCTACACTGACTGAGTGACTTGATTGTCGTTGTGTGGCCTGCCTGACCATGAAAAGACATAGGTACATAATTGAAGTCTCTTATTATGTGGCTATTATTTTCACCGGCAAACAAAACTTTTCAAACCGCAAAAAAAATTGGGTCAGCGCACACCGGACTGCAAAATGCTCGCGTATGGTCGAGCAAAATTATAACTGCTCGACCATGCAGGCGGCATGATCTCCGTGAGCAAGCTCCGTGGAAAATGCGGGCGTGCATGACTAGTTTGATACCAAATGTAGAACGCATACTCGAACACGCATCTTGCAAGCTCGAGCATGGTCGAGCATCAAGTTTGGACGTGTATTTAATTTTGGAATGTATGGAATTGTCATAAGATTAATTTTTGAGTACCTAGTCTCAGAAAATGCTCTGCTCTTGGTGTGCGCTGACGCTTTATTTGCAATACATTTGGTACCTAGGTATGATGGTAAGTACTTCCTCGGAGTTCCTTATAACAGGGTTAGGTATATCTTACACTATTTCCTATTTCTCTAGGTAAAATATAAGTATGTACATCACAATCAATATTGTGACAAAGTCTGCAACAAAAAAAAACATTATCAGTGCGATGACTCCGCTTGCGTAACCAAAAATAGCCCGAAACTATGTTTCTCTACGAATTTTCACGTGATTTAGAAATGCGTAGGTTTGGTCACGTAGCACGTATTGGGTTGATGGAACTTTTTCTTTACCTACGTAATTATCTGGGTCTTCTACTATTATAAGTACAACTACATCTGTAAACTTAGCGTAGGTAGGTAAGGTACCTACCTACTTACGCTAAGTTTACAGATGTAGTTGTACTTGTAGTAGGTAAGGTACCTACCTACATAATTAATAGGTACTCCAAAACAAGAACTGTTTGGTGTTAAAGGTAATTATCCTGCTTCCCCAACAAAGAATGACCTACTCACATTTTCCTGGTGGATCTCACAAATGGCGACTTAGGCCCGTATTACAGAAGCTCAACCAAGACTAAAGCATTACTTAAAACTAGTTTCAACCAATCAAAAGGCTGTAAACGAGTTTTAAGTAATGCTTGAGTTTTAAGTGAGGTTCTGTAATACGGGCCTTAGTCAAGCAGATTGGTTTACATAGACCTAATATAAACTCACGCAATCAACGTAAATGGGCTTCCCTGAAAGTGTGATTTTAGGATATACTATATGAGATGACGAGGATTTCTTTACTTACCTACTCTAGCGTCCGCTGCGCTGGTGCAGCAGATCGACGCAGACGATCTTTAAATCCAGTCACTAGGCTTGATTTTATGTTGGTGGATATATATTATATTAGGCGCAGGTTCAGCGTGGAGAGCATAGTATTTTAATAACATTGAATAATCAACTTATTTTTAGGGATGCAAAGTGCAAACGAGCTCACGCGCTCGAAGCCGTACATCGATGTTAGAATAACGTTGTACTTTATATCATTAGTGTATTGTATATTGTTCAGTAACACCAGAAAATTCTGTTTAGCGCCAAGTTCTACGGCAAGATTTACAGACCGCACTTTGCTAAATGCTTCATGCAAATTAATGTGAATCTTATTTTTATAAAAATAATGTTCTAATTCCTATGAAAAGCTTTCTTTACTTAGTTAAGTAAAAATGGGGTTTCTGAAGTCTGATTATTACCCCTACCTAGTCTATGGTTTGCAAATTACAATCAAGTTGACCCAAGATCAAGAGCTCTAAGGCCCGTATTACAGAAGTCACTCAAGACTTCAAGACTCAATCATTACTTAAAACTAGTTTCGACCAATCAAAAGGCTTTAATTAAACAAGTTTTAAATAATTCTTAAGTTTTGATCGAGGTTCTGTAATACGGGCCTAAGAAGTGATGTATGAGTGATGCATAGACTATAATATACTGAGAGTGATGAATGGTGTGTGTATTTATAGTGGTGTGTGTGTGTAGGTATGTGATTTATACTTTTGTCATAGGTATGTTAATGGTACCTTTTTAATGGATTCATTATTGCCAACATTGGTGGTGTGTGTAGTGATGCAATTTATAGACTTTTGTCATAGGTATGTTAATGCTACCTTTTAAATGGGTTCACTATAGCAAACATTGAGATCAGTACTTTGGGCAGCAATGAAGGTGATTTTTACTAATTGTATCTATCATTTTGAGGTATTTGTGCGCTTATGTGATAGTAGTAATGGCCAGCATAAATTAACACAAGACAATGACTTTGAACAAGCTTTATTATAATAATAATAATATGTAACCATGAATTTAACCTAAATTAATATATTATGCCTTTAATTAATTAATTACTCCTAAATCACCCTCATTACTTTGGATAGGATCTTCTCTATGCTCAATAATTTCTTCAGCCTGAACCGTTTGTATTTGTGTTTCAAAATCTACCGATACAGACGGTTCAGGTTCAGGAGCCTGAATGGAATACATAAGTACTCTTTTAACAGCTTCAGCATTATCATATAGTCCGTACTCTGCTTGCCATAAAATAGTTGTGATCAATTGCTGTAAATTCCCCCGAGTTCTTGGTGTTTTGAACTTCCTCAGTTTGTTTGCAACATACTCTCCGAACACAGAGTATTCATCCTTCTTTTGTGTGTCTTCATAGATGACAGTCTTCTCCGCTTTGGGGGCAACATAGAAACCAGGTAGGCCAGTTGGGGAAGCAACTTCACGTTTTATCTTCCTGTACTTCATTTTCTTCCGTTTAGGCTCATATGTCTCTATGTGTGTAATTTGGTAAGGGTCGTCCTCCAACCACTCCTCGTCAGTATTTCCTCCTGCGTGCATTTGGCGAACTAAGTTTATGGTAGCGTCATTCCCATCCTCTCTTTCTATGTCAGAATCTGTGTTTTCTAACACATCAACCTGAAAATAAAGTCATTGTGAGGCAAATTGCATATTACTTTTATTGTATACCTAGCCTAGACATTTAAAACATCAATTTACAGTGTTCATGAAAATAAGTGCTTTTGTTTATCATTCTTTTGCCTTATAAGTAAATATCTAGGTAAAACTTTGAAACTGCAGCAGCAAATAACATCAAAACAAATAATAAGAAAACCTAGTTTTTAGTACTTGTATTGTCAGTTATTCAGAATTAAAGTAATCTTGCAAGGTAAACAACATATTTTATCTTAGACTCTCAGTAAAAACCTCTTTACTTTTTTTGACGGGACATAACCTATAAGTACAATAACAATGCTAAAGTGATGCCAAACATCAGTAGTTTTACACATTAACAACCAATGAAAACTTGTCTATATCCATGTCGTGGTATTTCCTAATTGGCTGAAAGTCAACGACTTTTCAGCTCATTCCTTGCAACAAACAACATTATATTTTGTAAACATGAAAATAGCGTCATAACCTTCAAAATCTTCAAACACGTTGAATTCATTTATTCATAGAATTAAACCGATGTTAATCTTACGAAGATACTTTTAATAGGTACACTTTAGTCTAGTATCTTAATATTTAAATAACTAATTAAAATATTTTGGAAGCTCATGCACAATCACAACGTCTATATTATCAACACAACAAACAAAAATCGATTATCAGTTACGTCATATCGATCGAACTTCTCGAATCGATTACTTGAATTTTTATCAACGTTACTCTCTTCCGATGACCGCTAATCGATAATTTGTCGATAGCGGACTCGGTTTGATAACTGATAAGGAAACTATAACCTAATTATAACAATATAGGTACCCGTTGTATTTCGATTTTAGGCATAGCACCCAATCCGGTTGATTCTTCCTTATTAACTGATACTGAATAACGTACGTTTTTATCTTTGCGAGCCCTCGGCGTATATTTTCTTCGTTTAGGCGTAGATGTCGTTTGATTTGTATCATCATCTTCAATTCTGAAATGGGTTTCGTCCAATGTTCCATTCTGCGATAGCTCCCACTGAATAGGATGTTTGTTTATCAGGTGAGCCCTGAGATTAGTCGTATTTCCGAAGTATTTATATTGAGTTTCACATAATTTACACAACACTGCGACACATCTTTTGTTTTCTTCAAGGCGTTCAAAAAACCTCCACACAACTGAAGAACATTTCTTCATTTTGAATCGATACTAGATTGATAGTCAATTTACCGCCGAAAATCAGATGGATATTGAATCGACGAAAACGATTATAGGCCTGAATCGAATCAAAAGTATTACGAGTTGAAACGCCTATACAAAATGGCGATCGAATGAAGCATCGAGCGACGAAGCGAGCGAGCGACCTTCATTCGATAAACAGTGACGCCACCAGTTCAGACCGAACGCGATTTGAATAAACTTACCAATATTTAAACACCTATGACACTCAATATTCAACCTTATTATTATCGACATAGAAGATAATGGAAAGCAGCAAATAATTTTGCAGTTTGTCCACGTGAACGTCCTCTACTACCTGTCTCTTTCACTCCTATTGATGTGTGTGATAAACGTATCTCTGTCACACTTATTCTCATTGGCCACCGGTACGTCAGTTAGTACAAAGTGCTGCCAACTTTGTAAAAATAGGAGCGGGAGCGATCAATGGCTGGCGCGTTCCATTGACGGAGGTGGCTTATGTATTTCATTCATTTCGTTCTGCGGCCATTCTATTGCCTTGCCTTCAAAATTATTTTTGCTGAGGCCCAAAGTTCCTCTGACTGCAGTTACTTTACGATTACTACGTGTACTTAGGCTGGGGAAGCTGGGTGATTACCTACACCTTATTTACATGCTGCCCCCCAATAACACAGTTATAAATCAATTACGGAGTTAAACCTATTCTTGAAAGTTTTTTATGAGTAAAAAGCTTCAAAGCGATTTTAAATTAAACTTTTAAGTAAATATGAGCCAAAACAAAATACAAAAAGAGTCTCTCCGGCGGGGAATCGAACCCCGGTCTCCCGCGTGACAGGCGGGGATACTTACCACTATACTACCGAAGACTTGAAAGTGATGACAAAATTGACGTTCATTTATTGAAAACTAAAGATAACCATATCGCCTTTTTCTCTCGAAGGTTCTGGCAGAGATCTGAATTGAACTTTTATTCAATCTTGTAAGGTATATAATAAATTGCAGTTGTCGTAGTTGTTGGTTTGGTTAAATTGTGTTCCCAGTAGGTACCTCAGGTACCTACTAGATGCAAAATAAAAGCAAAAAAAAAAATGAATAAGTTTGTTGTATTTATTTACTTCTATAGCTTAAAACTGATGTTATTATCATGCTCTATTTCTATGTGGGTTAACAGAAAAGTACAGAAAGGTCAGTAGGTACGTAATAACACAAATCCACCTGCTACGATCCTTACATATAGGTTCATACTCTCTGTATAATCCTACGATAGATTTTTTTTAAGTTATGCAGATGCATACAAATCTTATACTTACTTCTTTTGCTCGAATCGAACCCAGGAGGATCCTTAGCGCCAATCGCCCAGTCAAGGCTCGTGCAGACTGGCTCGATATCGCGGGCGCGACAAGGTGTGCACGAGCCGTCACTGCGCAAGCCGTAGGTTTATCTACCTACGTTCGTTACTGATTCATTAGGTACTTTACATGTTGCCTTTACTACTTACCTTCACAACTTATTAGTTTTAGTAGGTAACTGTTCGTTGGCACTGGCGAAACATTCACATAAAAACATGTTGAAATCTCTATTTTCTGTCAAAGTTCAATGTTTGACAGGATATAGAGACTTCAACATATTATTAGGTGAATATTTCGCCAGTGCAAACGATCAGGGGGCCTATATAAGGTGCTATAAAAATATCTGCCACGGCTGCAATGGGAGATAGTATTGTGTTTATAGATTACAATAGTAAAGATAAATTATTGATCATGTGTCATATTTTTTTTCATACAAAAAATTGTACGTTTAAATTTGCAAGTGTCGAACTAGTCAGCTGATTTCAGTTTTCATTCACAGAACAGATGGAAAGAGATAGCAGTTGTTTTCATTGACGAAGTGCACTTCGCGCGTAATTTGTGAACCACGTTATGCAGAGTAGAGTCAATGTTTATTTAACTACTTTATTTTCTCAAATTGATTTAACTGTGCCGGGGTACGAAATTTCTTCACTATTGTTATCTTTAAACACAATACTACCTCTCATTAAAGCCGTGGCAGATATTTTTATAGCACCTTATATAGTCTACTAATTTATAAACGTCACAATGGTGTCATAATGGTTAGTTTTTGACAGATTTGCCATACAAAAACTGTCAAAAACTAACCATTATGACACCGTTGTGACGTTTATAAATTAGTAGACTTAGGCCCCAGTTACTGAAACACTCAGACCATCAAAAAAAAGGTAGACGGAGCGCGGCTAACATCAAAAGTGAATATATCATACCATCCATACTCAACAATATCTTAGTCGTATAATATTATCCTAATAGTCCATTTATTTCCAAGAATATTGTTACAAAGATGTTACATGGTATCCTACCCAAAATATTACTCCCCAAATTATAGGGAAAACTTTAATAAATGACAACCCTTTTTACCCGCAAATAGATACAAAGGTGGCTTCACTTTTGATGTTAGCAGCTCTCCGTCTACCCTTTTTTGTTGGTCTGAGCTAAAACTAATAAGTTGTGAAGGTACGTAGTTTCTCTCATATCCTCCTCCCTCCATATCCTACTTTACCATCATCATTATCACCTGCCTATCCTTATCACACCTGTGTTGGGGTCAAGAGCGGATCCAGCCCTCAAAAAAGGTCTCGTTGGATTAGGACTCGCTCACGATCGATGAATTAATTTATTGTCCAAAGAACACTTTTGCCCAGGTTCCTTTGGTAAGGTTATAATAATATGCGTGGTATATGTTTATGTAGGTGAGGCAGAATAAGACGATAGGTACCTACTTTAGGACCCCAACAATTACGTTTCCCAGTTCTCCCTTCATTTGAACCATAAACATTTCACTACATGGTTGATAAGATATAATATGATATGCCATATTGAAATGTGCAAACCATTGAATGAATCGTCGTTTAGATTTTCCAGCCTAATGGACAATCGAATCGCTTTTCAGCTGAACAATCAATCGATTATTCGATAGAATAGATATGTTTGTGATTTTATTCGATTTGTCTTCCACTTTTCTGTAGGTAATTACCTAGATTTTGAGTACCTCTGATCCTAGATTCTGAGTCTGGCAATATTTACTTGGGAGTATACCCGAAATCGATAAGTATTACTTTGGTCATCATAGACAAGCAAAGACCCCAAATACCTAAACTACTAGAGGACACGAATTCCCATGTCGTTAAAGCAGACTAAACTTATGACATGAAGACCATCTCAGACATTAATCTGCTAGGTTCTCAAATATGGCCTGCACCCTAATTCCGTAATACACGATCAATCACAATCTGAATCGTGTTGAAACAGATTGCCCCCCCCGTACCTTTGAAACATCCGCAACGCTCAGGATTCTATATTTGAACCATGATCCTTCGCTTGCTCAGGTTTCAATACAAGTACTCGCGCCAAAAAACAAGTTTGCAGCCTTGCATAACAAATAACTATTGTCTAATGGGTAGTCGTAAAGAAAACGCAGAGATTATAGAATCATTTTTATTTATTTGTCGGTATAAGAGGCTGTAAAAAGTTATTGTCTAAAAGTTTCGATCAATCTTTCTTTTGGTAGAACTAAGTAGGTAAATAGGTAAATTTTTAAATTCTACTTTAGAAAAAACATCTAAAGATACTTCATTTTTACATTCAAAACCGTTTAAATTATTCAGAATTATTTTTTCATCGTACATTTATAAATGCACTAAGCAAACACGAACATTTTTAAAAGTATGTAATTATTGTAAAAAGGTATCGAAATTAATTAAGTAAGTAATACTGTTGACTCCTCTTGACATTCTTATATAATTATAATTTTCGAGAAACAAGGGGTATTTACACCACGTTAGGAAAAAAGATATTTTTTATTATATTTTATCTACAATTTTATATATTGTCCTTTATTGGCCGTTAAGTAGATACTCCCCTTATTTCTTAACAATATATGACATTATGTACTTGAGTATAGCAACTGCGTGAAAATTAACAGTGATTGAATCGGTAGGCTAACCCAAAGGGCAGTATATATTATGGCACATGGGCATTAAATTAAAATAACACTCATATTTTTACACCATCATCGGCACATTGTTATGCAAACTCTCGCATAATTCATAATAGCAGACTGATAAATTATATTTATTTATATTTTACTACTTAATAGGCTGAATATGACTCTTAACTGGTATTATTAAAAAGAGAACTGTCTATTGTTTTTTTTAATTTTTTTTGTACAGCGAGATAGAGTTTGTAAACACGGCACCTGTATGCTTGCCAGTAACATTACATATAGGAGAACAAAATAAAACCAATAAAATTGTTGACATCTGCTGAAGTTTCTTAAAATCTCTATTCAATATAAAAACTACAAAAACTAGATACTGTAACGGAGAACCATTTTTTACAATACCGAAATACTGCTTCTACACTAACATAAAGATCGACTGGTATTCATTTACAATAACGAGTCAAGTATAACGAATCCGAGAATCGAATAATTTATTGACTTATACGAAAACGACAGGGAATCGGTACGATCGTGATTATTTTATATAAAAATGTTTATAAGATGAGTAAATGCTTCGTTATGTACGTATTCCATGTCGCTTTCATGTGATACCTAAAATATTATACATACATATAAATAAATTCAAAATATCATTCGTATAACATACGTAGGTACATTCATAAAGCTTGCTGCATATATTCACAAAAAAAACTCCTGAAAAACTTAGTCAGCGAACATTTATTCTGTACTTGACATCATTTCCGTGGTTACTCTATGGCAGTGTTGTACCGGTACTGCGAACCTGTTCAATCGATCTTATCAAGGCTTGGTATTCAAGAGAAATTCAAAATAGATAGACGCTAATTATGAACAAAAACTGAAAGTGTGACACCCGTTTTGCATAATTCATGAACAAAATCAACCTTCAACCTTTGTGGAGAGTAGCTAACTATTAGTTCTACGGAGAATATAGTTGACGCACGTTTATAAAATGTTCGCTGACAAAGAACAAGATATTATACACCTGCTACATAATCTGCGCACATATTCAGAATGCGAGGGACATCACTAAAGAGAATGTAATCGTGTAAAATCCATTCAATCACAATATTTGCAAATGCATCCATTACACACTATACAAGACTGCATTACACAGCACATATTGTTACCGAACGGACTTAAAAATATAATACAAATAAAACGGCTCACTAAAAGTACAAGCGTATGACATCCTACACATCTACAATCGGGTGGAACTAAAGGGGACGAGAGAATAAAAAACATCAACTAAAACGTTAACAAAATACGACTTTCTCTATGGAAAATAAATAAATTTACAAATTACATACACGTTTTAGAACTACTTACTAATAGTCACTTCGTCGTCGTTAATGTTTATCACTACATTTTTGGACGAGTCGAGGCGAGCGAACCTGTACTAGTGATGCGCATTGCGCAATTATAATTTTTATAGCTTTTTTTCATATTTACCAGCTCGAACTGGTTTAGTCCTCACCGCGGGGTGTGTCGGGCACGGTGTGACAAAGCCACCGGCACACGTGGGAACACCATCCATGTCGATTATAATTTCGAAGACATTATCTACAGGGCCGCTCGCCTCCGACGCTCGAATATAACTTAGAATAGAATACAGAAGCATGCCGTCCGCCGCACTACGTTATCCTATCATAGCCTAGGCCGAAACCAACATAAACTACATTACTCAGTCCAATTTTCAGTCAATTTCTTATGAAATTACACCTCAACACACGTATCTAAGTACAAAAACGTTTCGGAATTTCTTCTCTTCGTGTTATTGAAGCATTTGGATGCAAATAGTAATGGCAGCCGATGATGTTTAAATTTCGATGATATAATTATACGTAAAAGTCGCGTTTACGATTGATGTTAAAAAGGAATAGTGCGTTAATTTCTTAATTTGAATACCTAAGCATTTAGAGCACTTTGTAAATGTAGAAAATTACGAGCATTTAAGATATCTGGACACTATAAATGTTGTGTTCGTAACGGAGTCCAAAGAACTCCGATCAAATCCATTAACGAATAACTTACGCTTAATTAAGGAAACATATTACTCGAATGCTACTTAATAGGTTTTTAAAGATATACCAATTAAAGAAATATTAGAAATGGACATTGACTATGAACGTGAATGAAGCGACGTTCGAGAGAGTGATTCCGAAACGATAAGTATTTAGGCTAAATTTTAATTGACAGGAATCTTTTGCCTTCTCCTAACACAGTTCCACCTTACCAAACGATAATCTCGACGTTAAAAACAAACAATGTTTTAGTCACTATCGGATAAAGTTAATTTATCATCTACGTTAATTTCTTGATAAGTAACAGTAACTAACAACTGGAATCTTGCCGATAAACCTACGTTTTAAAGCGAACTAGGAATATATATTGAGATAGATAATTTCAGTAGCTTTGGTAGAATAATATCATTCGTTTTATTGTTATCATGTATCGACTTTAACGGCAACACCGCCTAACTCAACATTGAGTATTATGTTTCGTACGTACTACTAGTAAAGGAAAACGAAGTTCAAGTTTCGACAAACATTCGTTATGAACGCGTCACGGGTTCAACTTTCTCGATAGTTAAATTGGAGCGCCATTCGTGAGAGAGCAATGCTACTTTGTCGTAATATTTCACGAGCCGTTCCGTGTATCAATCGGAACGGCACTAAATAGGAATGATACAGAGATTCTTGCACGTGTAAGTGTGGAACGGTGCTAGTGTGCGAGCGCGACGGCTGCCCCGACCGCGACCAGCGCCCGACTCACGCGCGTGCGACCGCCTCCTGCGCGGTCGCCGACCGAAAAAACTCGGCGTCCGTCGTAGACATGGTCGACATCGTCGACTCGTCCCACGTCACTTCGGTCGTGGTCGTCGTCCCGTTCTCGTGTTTTCTCCTCGTCTTCGGATGCCGCTGCTTTTTCTTGGGATTGTTAGCCTTCTTGTGCTTCCTCTTATGCCTCAAATTCGCTTTCTGGAGGCGTATGTGGCAGTTTCTGTGTCGCGGCGGAGGCCGCTTCAGCTTGCCGCGATGCCGCCGCGGCGGACAGTGGGTCTGCTTGGGCCCGTCCCATCGCCTCGTCAGCGTCAACGCGTAGGGCGAGAGGTTGCCGAGCGGCCGACTCACGGGGATCTGCGTTCGTCTCGCTCTCCCCCTGTTGTCTAGCGCCAAGAAGGTTTTCTTCCCGTTGCGTAACCGCGAGTATGTGTTGTAGTTGTTCTCCTCTATATGTTCCTCGAACACGCAATCGTCCGAGAGATCCTTCTGAAACAATGAAAAAGATGCGATTAGTTGTCAAAGTAGGCGTAGTTATAGGTACTGTGGTTGTGTGTTCTGGAGTAACGCTGTCGCAATCAGGGTCAGCATGGTTACCGTGTCCACGACTTGGAATGGAGCCACATTCATTTCAATTGTGTATTGATTTAAGAATCGGTGGCCAATGTGGCCATACTCTACAATTATACTATCAGAACACAATTTATCACTCTGTAAATCCGCTATAAACTCCCTTTTACGTGCGGAGCGGAGCACAAAGCGGCGTACAAGGTATTGGTTTGACAATTTCAACAAATTGGGGCTATCCTTTTAGGATAACCGTATTACCCCCCCGGTTGTTGTGCCGTTATGGCTGCAGCAGCCGGGTGCACGAAGCAATACAAATTGGTTGTTTTATTCATAAATATGTATAAGTGAATCGCTTGAGGGTGTACTAATGCCTCTTAAATTGTCCCAAGACACATAATATCGAGGACATTAAATTCAATCTGCGATGGTTTGCGGGTTACTGCGGCCGGTGGGTGAAAATTATTGCCCCATAGATTTATGGTGTTAGCAATTTGTCGTATCGGAAGTTCTTTAGTAAAATGCCGTTGCCATAGCGATGGCCAGCTTTGACGTGGACTTTATGGAGTAGCTATCAATATCTAAGTTTAATAGCTGAAACCTAGAGTTTCCGTGGCTGTGGAGGTTCGAGTGCTCATCGAGTATTTCGGGACATTGCCAAGCGGTTGGTCGATTATGCACGTGACCAGAGGGCTGGCCAATTTTTGGGTCAAAGAATCAGCATTTGTTGCCAGCGTTTTGTGCACTTTTCCCACTGACAGCGATGCGGACGAGTTTTTCGATGCCCAATGAGGTCTTTAATTTATTTTTAATTTTTTTCTTTACATACTTGTTTATGTTAGTGTTAGATTTTAGTAGTATAATTAAGATTTGTCACAATGAATTAAATAAAAGTGAGTTTAATACTTGTGAACTAGATGTCCCGGTATTTTATAATAGGCAAATGTATTGTTGTAGGTACCTAGGTATGTCTTGATATTCCGTGGTCGTAGCCCATATTGCGCGCAGTCAGCCACATTTCTTACCATGTTACTGGTTAAAGTGACACTTTCTTAGGACAGCTATCTAATAGTTTATGAATATGCGTATTCAATTACCCACGGTGTTCTTGCGCAGACATATAAATCATTTTTTACGAACTTTCCTTTCATTGGACGTGTAGTAGAAACTGCTGGTTTCCTGGGCGGTACTGGTTATTCTGCATGGATGTGATTTTGTATTCATTTAGGTTTGGAGGAGAGTAAAAATCTTTGTGATCTGTACAACGGTTTATATGAATATTAACTCGATCTGCAGTTACCAAGTCGACCGCTCCGAAGACCGTTTGTTGACCAGTGTCAATTGATATACTGAATTGTTTTGATAAGTTATTAAGTCTATTGTTAATGGATCGTTCTGCTTTGGCATGGAGCCTTCCGATTTCGTTACTAAGTACTTGAAGTCTGGAAATGTTTCAGATGATTGATAAAAGCTGAGTAAAGCTGGATTCATATTACTGTGTTGTGTCGTATCGTGACGCCTTCTGACGCAGTGTTAGCCAATCGTTGTGATTTGACGTAGTCCTGAACATATTCGTTTGATTGGTGTATCCCGCGTCACGACACAACATGACACAGTAATGTGTCCGTGGTTTACGGCGTTAACCAGCGATGACTAAGATTATAATTAAGAAGTGACAGTGTAGTTTTTTTAAATGATTCTAAATTTGAAGAGCTATGGCCACTAAACCAGCTGGTAGTTTTTTAAGCTTTCAGCTTAAGCGTTCCCAAATCGAATGCAGAATTTCGGGAAATTATTACACCAGGTAGACCTGTCTAAGTTTACCGAACAAGGCTCAAATTAGGACTTCCTAGTCCCTATTTCTCCGGCAGCTGCTGCCCTATTGTCACACGAACTAGGTTACACATGTAACTAAACGAAAACTCCTGTAACCAGGCTCTAAATACTTCATCAAAGACAGTTGCGTTTAGTAACTGCTCACACAACACAACACATTTAAATCTTAGCGTGGTTAACTAAACAAATGGTCTACATTAAATTTAACTGGCGCACTCGACAATTACAACCAAGCAACCTGTTTGATATAGGAAGCGGGAGCTGTATAACTGATTGGTCGGTGTTTGCGTACTAAATACGCAATGGAATGTAATCAGTTTAAAGTAGTCGGTATTAAATAATGCGTTCGGTGTGCACTGTATACCACCCATGGAGATTGAAGTTCCTAGAGGTGTGCTGCTAAGTTTGTTATAATTAAGTACGTATTGGGATAAAATGTGGTAATGTTGTCTTATGGTTTATTAGTGTAAGGGGGAAAGGTTAAAAACAGATCAAATTCATTGTTTCATACATTAATGTTGTTACTGATTCATTTAACAACTGATTATAAATCACTACTAATATCAATGTTCGAAACAATAGGCATTTTTTAAAGAAA
The DNA here is from genome assembly GCA_914767815.1 of Eupsilia transversa. Classification (NCBI taxonomy): domain Eukaryota; kingdom Metazoa; phylum Arthropoda; class Insecta; order Lepidoptera; family Noctuidae; genus Eupsilia; species Eupsilia transversa. The sequence continues at coordinate 2,775,627 of OU611893.1, read as the reverse complement.
ATGACTCTTGTTATAATAAATTATATTTTTCCGCTCCCATCAAAATGGCGCTCAAAAACACGCGCCAAAATATTCCCGCCAATTCACAGCACCGTATTAGCGCGCAAACCATAAAGTTGGCAGCATTGCACATTGTAACCTCATAATGGACCACTAGAGGTCGCCATTTACCCCGAAGCTTTACTGGATGATATTAATATCGTCTCTATGTACCGTATGCGGTTACTGTTTAACTGTTAATCGTAAAAGACATATAATTGCGTGTAAAACGGGCCTAAGGCTATTAATTATGAGCTTTGAAAATTATAGGTGGCCATTACAGAGAATGGACATAATTTGTATTGGAGCGTTTTGGAATTTTACTTGTAGAGAGATATTGTTTTAGTAAATTAATTAGGATTGTCTGCAAAGATAGGTACTGTCGTCGAGCGTGGAGGGAGGACCGGATCCGGATCCTAGGTTGGTCAATATTGTGGAATAATGCCGATAAATGGGAATAAGCTCGGAGGCGACCCTATTCGAGGAGCAGGATAGGTTGAATTGAATTTTGCTGATAACAAAAGTAACCATAATAAATTCTACATCTAATTATCTTTTACATTAAACAGTTTAGAACAAATGATGACACCACATTTAATTAAGAAATCTCTTACACTGGAGTCCTTTAACTAAAAACGGTTTTTATCTCCCTATCACATCACTATCAGCCACAGATAAATAATAACCGTTACTAATAGATCTATTAAGGCAGGTGGCACACGTTATTATCAATTAAATCGCACCAACGTGGCAACCGTCATAATATATGCTATCTTATCGCTAGTGGGACCCATTCCCAATAATAGTAACAGGATTCGTTTAGAGAATTGGATCATAGGGCAAATGGTGTGAGAAGTAGGCATAGATAAGGATACTCTAGAGATTGATCGGTAGCAATTCGGATATCGATAAAGTTAATTTTAGAGATAAGATCAATTAAAATAGAAGGTTTTCTAAGAGAAAATTATTGTGGTCAGTATGCCATGGCTATAAGTTTTTATTAAATGACAGTTGCGAGTTACGATAACATAAAGTCGCATCCGCTAATACAGTCAAGTTTATTGCGTCGCCGACCGTATGAAAAAGACATAAAAATACATTTATATTAGTAGTAAATATACCGCACAGTCATACGTTTGATAACTTTACTTGCTGTCCGTTTATGAAAAGATTCGTAAGTTATTCAATGTGACTGAATAAAGGTAAGTTCCTACCCGCAAGTTTATGTGAAAGCATGCATAATACATGCATGCACGCATGCAATTTAATATTTCAAACTTAAGTTACTCGCTTTCAAACAAGACTAACAAGATTATTCTAATTCAATGATTCCCTGCAACATGTAAATATCGATACTCATAATATTTACATACATTTTCTAATCGATAAATCGTGCCAACCTCGAGGGTCAAACATTTTACGATCGTGAATTTATCGATACCGATGATCGACTATCGATAGTGAATAGGCGACACGACACTAGCATAGATAGGGTTATCGCGTACGATCTTTATGGACCAGAAACAATCGCCAAAGATACGTCGATTCGTGTTCCTTGTAAAGGATATAATATGATGAAATTAAATTTTAGTGTCCTTATTGACATGTTCCTTCGTATGTCACTTACAAAGTAATAAAATAAAATCTATGGTTTTTACTTTTTTTTTTATTGTACCTAACAGTGTCCCTTAACACCCACTATGTGGATTATAAGGGTGTTGGCAACACTATAAAGAAGTTCGTTTTATTTTTGACGGTACGGTTCAAAAGGACATCTACCCACTATAGCTCCTTTTATGATCTTGAGAGATCCTTGGTCCTACATTTATTTTCAAATAAATTGAAAGTCTTCTAACTTCAAAGTTTACGTACAATCACATATTGATGTACTTATGCTATCTTATAACATGATCGACACTATCTATAGGCTTCCACCATACATGCCTTGTTTCAATATTACAGTAGGATAAGCCACCCACAAACTTACTACCAAAAAAGAATGAAATCCGAAACTGTAGGAAAATCTCCTCTGAAATCGGATAACAGTAGATGGCAATGTAAATGCTAAATTAGAAAGCACTGAATCCTAATTTACGCGTCTCTAGAGTTATTTATTCTGCAATAAATATGTCAATTACAGTAGTCTAGGGACAGATTTATACAGGGATGTCACTCGTGTTTTAAAATGTCGACTTTTGCGTTAGGACTTTTTAGCGACGGGAGAGTTAAAAGGGATTTAGGACTTAGAGGTTAAGAGGGTGCATCCTAAAAGTTGGCAACGTCGTAAATAGCTGTCAAATATTTACCTGTTTCGATTAATTTGGAAATAATACTGTATGGAAATAAGAAATGTGGCTAACCAATTGACTAGAATATTAATAATGAATTGCAATTATAACATTGAATTTGATGTTGTACCCGTTTTAGGTGAAAAAAAGGCATTTGGAAAGTTACCAAATACTTTTTTTACATCTAAAACTAACTATTCGGTGTTACGATATTAATTATTGCATTTCATAATCAATATTCTAGTCAATTGGTTAGCCACATTTCTTATTTCCATACAGAAATATTATCAAATTAATCAAAACAGCGAAATATTTGACATCTATTTGCGACGTTGCCAACTTTCAGAATAAACCCTCTTAAGGAAAGAGTGGTTAGTCATCTTTGTGGTGCTTTGATCAATCAATCAATACCTGGTTTTTATTTGTAAACATAGGTTACTACAGATGTTACAATTGTTACATTATAGTTTTTCTATATTTTGCTATTGGCCATATAAGCCTATATGTATATTTGTACACCCAATGGCAAAGTTGATTGAGACTGAGATTGTAGTCTAAGCTCAGTATAGAGAGCTCCCTATTTCATGTGTAAGCAGAGTACTCTAAATGATCAATGTGGTATGCCCGTTGGCAGCCCTTAAGTTACAAAATAAGTGAAAACAAACTCGGCTGCCAAACCAAAGTGGAACTGGGCCGGCCACGTTTGCTGCATGCCAGATATATGGGCCAAATAGGTCCAACGTGTAGGAAAAAAGGATAGACTTCGAAATTTGAATAACCGAACACACTGGCGACCTGCCATAGTTAATGACGTCATCTGACATTTGTTTCAACAATTAATAGTACCCTACCCTCAATTATGAATAAGTAATGCGCGACAGTTACATAGCAAATAAATATGGTCGGTGACCTAGCTTTGTTGAGTTATGGCCTATCCATGCGCCATTGAAGTTTCTTAATGAAAGGTTCAATGGGCATGAATTCATGACCATTATTTCATCAGATTGTAAATGAATTCAGCTGAAGACCACCTTCTTTCGGTAACTAGTTGGTCGGAAGGATGGAAAAATGCCATATGTTTGGTAACCATAGCATGTCATTATATTAGCTCACACATCATAATGTTAACTTGCTCTTTCAGCATTCTGTCTAACCAAATTTTCTACAAAAGTTGCCTTTTTTGACATATTTTATGGAACTCATAACTCGCAATGTAACCGTAGAAATGTACTACGAGTATAATTAAATCCTCTATCGCGACGAAACGGTTTCTAATACCTTTAACAAATGTATAGTTGAAAGCCCCTGGGCTGAAATAATACCAACATAAAGTATAGTGATGGGGTGGTCTTATCGTCGCCAAGACCACCGGGCATAGGCATAGCATTTATTCCTTCAAAGCGACCTGCTTCCATATTACTTGTGAATAAACTATCTAAGAGGCCAAAGAGGTTGACTACACATAAACCTAATGTCCCCACATTTGTATTTAAGATAAACATCAACAATTTATATTTCGAATGCAAATTCAATAATCGAATGTCAGTCAAGTGAATGCGCGCCTCTCGATGCATTCGCGGTATGTAGATAGTTCCATGAATGCAATCGCTGAATTTACCGATATTTGTACGGGATGAGACATGTTTAGGATCTATTGTTAATAAATATAAAGGCTTTTCATAACAGGCTGAACAGTTAAAATCAACAAGGATATTATAGGCCAAGTAAACAGGAAAACTATTAACGGTTTCTTTTTTTCTCAAAAATTCTAAGGAGGTTTGACTAATAGCCAACTTTACGAGGGAGAAAAAAACAATTCCTAATTGGCGATGGTCGGCCCAAAAAACACGAACGTGACACATCGTAGGGTTGCCAGCAATCGTTAGTCGATTCCCCGAAATCGATGATCGTGATCAATAACAAGATGGATGCGGTCAGAATACATCACTTCCAGGTATTTTGATGGGATTCCATCAACCCGAAATCTAGGGCTTTTTCATCGTCACCCGAGTATTTGTGGCCAATCTAACCTGTCGTCTGTGAATCTAGTGTTAATTTATGCGATGGCGGCGCCTCTAATAAAATTTAATGACGTGTTTCCCAATAGAGCGCCTTGAAGTTTTTAAAATTTCATTCATAATTTTTGGAATAGGCAATCGTAGACCACCGGCTCGAGTTCAGTAGAATTAATTGCTTCATTCTTTCTGTTTTATTACCTATTCCTAAATATTTGGAATTGACTAGCATAAAATGGTGCTGATGAAAATCTGCACGACTTCAAACTTAGTGTTATTTTTATGATTTAGTTATTAGACTGGTTTCGATTGTTTCTTTAATTGGCTTGATTTATGACACAAAATGAGCTATACTCTGATCTTTAATTTGCTAAACTAAAATTACATTTGGTGTCGATATAAAAATAACCTTGTAAATAATATAGTTATTTACCGAGTGACTCTCACCAAGGACCATTGAATTGAATCAATCTCTGCAGGAGGACCTTCACTGTAATCGTATTATCGGTGTAGTATTAATTATTTATCGTGTTATTTTTTAAATTTAAATAACCCCCGACACAATTCCAGGTGATGCTCAGTATCGGTTCAAGGTGACTATGTTCTTCCAATATCATTGAAGTAACAGAATACTAAATTTCGAATCGATCAGACCTGTGGAAGATGCGCACATCCAATCATCAACTAGAAAAGAGCTGATAATCTTCAAACGGCTTAACCGATTTTCTAGAATTGTAGCTAAGAACACTCTCGTTCAAGACACCTTTCAAACAAAAAAATAATAATCAAAATCGGTTTAGCCGTTTGGGAGCTACGTGGGAACAGACATATACTCAGATACACACGTTAAACTTATAACAACCCTCTTTTTCCGTCGGGGGTTAAAAAGGTCGATCGCATGTCATGTCATTTTGGTCTAGCAAATTAAAAATCAGAGTTCAGTTAAGACTGTTACACTTTTTAAATTGATACTTGACATTTGTTTAAAACTAAAAGGTTTAAAAGTAAGTATTACTTATTACTTAGTAGGTTGTTGCAAATAGCTTGACTCATAATTGCTTTTATTTTAAATAGCGGAAGTAGCAAATGCATTTATGTAAAATCTTAACAAAAACTGGCCAGAGGTGTTATATGAACAGTTTATTCCCACGACCGACGCGGTTGATCCCATCCTAGATAAGATAAGTACCTAAAACGTTCTATAATTAAAAACTTAATGAAATGTCAAGAATAAAACCTAGACCAATACCTACAAAGTCTACCATAGATCGTGAGATACTTTTTTGTAATAATTCGTTTCACTGACATTTGCATAATGTTATTGTTTTTTAAATAAATTAAAAATGTTAATGATGTTTTGTTAATATAATTATAATGGTATATAATATTTAATAATAGGTTTCGTTTTAAAACAAATGTTTTTGTTCTGAGTCTCGACTGACCTTTGAATTATTCATTGGGTTGAGAATTTTGCTGGCGAAATGTCGTTTCAATATAATCTAATTTTAATCTTTATTTATATGTGAGATTTGCGAAGACCGGATTGTGTGGGCCAATTCTTATTTTTGTGGACTTTTATGTTTGCTGTATTTTATTAATTTTATTGTTATTTTTTATAAAACTAGTCACATTATTGTGAAAACGTGATAAAAATACACTTTTAATAGAGAGTAAAAAAATAAGAAGATCAAACTGAAAAATAGAATTGTGTACCAACTAGTATCGTTACATTATTTACTGTGTTAGTTTAATCAAAGTACTTATACGATCATCACTAACAGCGATTTCCCTTTTAAAATTGGCTCTACAAAAATATCTCATAGGTTTATTTCCCAAGCCTTCACGTCACGCAGCCATAAAAATAATTTTCAAGATAAAATCGCTTGAAATATCTCTGAAACAATATAAGCAGACAAGTAAACTTATAATACCAATATTAAAGATCGTTAAAAAGCTCATAAAATAAAATCGGCCATCACTCACGGCTAGTTAACCTAATTTATCAATACGTTGAACATCCAATACTACGACATTTTGAATTTATGGTCTCTTTATAAAGATTATAAGATCACTTTAAATTTTTATCGCGTATAATATATTTCTAATAATAGAGGGAGAATTTTCTATATATTTATATTCGAATAAGATGTCTCGTAATTAGATTAGTTGTAACAGCTGTTTGCAAATGTGTTGATTATTAATTTCAAAGTCTGAATTTAATTTCATCTGACTTAAAGTTTTAAAGCAGTGATTAAAATAATAGTTAACACGCAATTTTTTTACAAAGGACGATTATCGTGTGAATTTGTCATTGGTAATAATTTGATCTTGTCTGTATCATCTTTAGAAGCATGAATCGTGATATTTGGTAAAACGGAACAATGAATTTTGTGGAACACTGCAAAGTTTTACCAACATAAGAATTAAAAAAATAGAGTACCAATTGTAATTGAATGGCACAAAACAAAACACAAACAGCCTAATCAAACTAACTCTTCCCTACAAATGAAAGAATCGACTAATTCAAAATCGATTTGGCCGTTTAAATTTCGAACGCCTTCACTTGAAAGCCATTACGATTGAATGGAACACTTAGCCAAACGGTTTATATTGATTGTGTTCACGTTAAAACAAAGGGTATAAAAATAAAAATAAAGGGGAATTAAGAGATAAAAAGTTTACGATCCGTTACCTCATTGTCGTCACTAACGTCTTCGGTTTATGGGGCTTTAAGAACTCCCATATTAGGTTGCTATATCAGGGAACAGGGATGTGAGGAGCCGTTTTAGGTTCTTCATATTAATTTCTGGTTACATAAAGTTTAATGCTAAACGCGGTGCACAAATTTATAGTGTAGGGCGGGGCGCGAGCCATTTTCATGAGAGAATTTAGTGCACTAAGCTATTTAAATACTTATCTATTTGGATTTATTGAGGCATAAAGATTTCTTGAAACCATTTTTATTAGCGCTTAAATGTCGCTGAAACCTAACAGGGACTATAGAACTACGTAAATTGAAATAACATAATAGTTTATGGCCTTTCAAAACGCCTTCATCTTTTTATGACTTTGCATAATCATTGTGGTCACTTCCATGTGAGATAATTTGCAGTACCTTAACAATAATATAATATCGGACCTACTGAGACTGTAATGAGAAGACATACTTTGAGAGGTTAATACCATAGAAAAATTGTTAAGTGATTCAGGCGTGACTTGGCAGAAATCCATTATAAAATACAATAGACGTAGATATATTTAGTAAACTATTCCGCTTTACTATTCTTAAAGAGTCTTGAAAAACCCTGTAAGAAATCGACACGTGTTTCACCTCTCAACGAAGCATCCTCAGGATGACGATTGACTTGTCGCGAACCCGTACACGACGTGTTAACACGCCGAGCGCTGGACGCTGAGTAGAAAAATGATCTTTGGGATCGGAAAATCAACTGTTTTCATTTCCACCTTTTTGTTAACATGTTTTTCTAGTCACAAGTCTTCTCTATTTTATTCCTGTGCTTTGACCGCAGATTAACAATAACCGAACCATTTCAAATAATTTGTAATCAAGCAGCTCCACGGTACTTAAAATCGAAATCTAATTCGATACTCCAAGAGTCGATATCATTATTAATCATTATTAAATTTATATCGAATTATAATCTCCCAATCTACTCGGACTCGTAAACCGCCCCTAGTCGTCCTTTCGGGAATTCCATCGATACTAAAAAAGCAGTAAAATATGTGATTGTCGATATGTATACACAGGTTTTTAGTGGTTTTATTTAAAACAAGCTATTTCTTAATTATTTACGAGCGTAGCGAGACACCGTGTGATCTAGTTCAGACACCGCCATGTTACTGAACTGTTTAAAGTTTTATTCAAATAAGGAACTACATGAACGGCGTGTGAAATGTTTTGAATGTATTTCCGAACGCCGATGTAAACATTTTTGTAGCTTCTAAAACAGAATTCGAGACGTTTTTTTTATTTGAAGCTTTTATTTTTAGCGCACGATGTTAATAATAGTTCTGTCTATTGTAGTAAAAATACTTTACGATTCATATAATTTTATGTCCTCATATGCCATACAAGCATGTAAACATAATAATTAATACCAATAAAAATTATACCCTAACAATAGAGATATTTATTATGTAGTGGAAATAAATATCGTGTGATATACTGCTATCAGAAAAAACTGGCTATCAGAAGGAATCTTCAGCACTTAAAAGAGTTTTAAAACAACCCAGTCGCATCAAAATGTCGATACAAACTACCCTATAAATTAAAACATCCCCTTAGAAAATGTCACATTCCTACAGACAGAATCAAACAGCCATAAATATGGCGTCATATTAAAACATAAAATAGGGTAAACAATCGTAAATAAAAATTACAACGAAAACACACAATGGGGTCGTTAATTCAAGTATAAATTATGTCTATTTTGTGGTCCGTATAACACTTTTTTCTGTTGTCCTTGAATTTTTTGTGGTGGCAACACGAGCGGCGCCTGTGGCGCGGCGAAACCCTTTAGTCCGAATTTAAAAATGGAACTAGTTTTATTTTTCAAAATGTCTTTTTATAAAGGCTATTTCGGTGTTGCTATCTTCTAAGCGGGTTATTAATACTCGTCTAGTCATTATCTGAGAACGCTTTATTTCGTTAAGCGGTGCCTATTGTCCGTTTTAGTCGATTCGTTTTGTGTCCTGTAATGGAGCCATAAATTCTTGGCTTACTGTCCCGGGTGTCGGTCGCAATTTGCCTTTGGAACAGTTCAAGCGACATTAAAGTCTCCAAAAACGTCGAGGCATGAATTAATTGGTAACTTTACTTCAGATTACGTATTAGATAAGATATTTGCATAATCTAATGTTGCTAATTTCGTCAAAGGTTATTTTGAAATATTTATTTATTTGAGATCGAATCTGCGAATAAAATTAAGTATGATCTCAACAGTAAAATTACAAATAAGAATCTTTAAACGTGAGCATTTTGCTTAAATTTATCTTAAAATATGATCTGTAAGTTAAACATCTTGTATAATTAGAAGAATATTTTAATAATGCATAGACTGACCGTACAAGGCTGTATGAAGCGAGTTGCATTCAAACTCAAACTCAAACTCAAAGCATTTATTTCAAATAAACCAATTACAGGCACTTTTGAATTGTCAAGGGGTCTGTCAGTCAGAAAGATGAAGCTAGTTGCCCATTCCAAAGCGTAGTAGGTACCTATGGAGAAGAACGGGCAAGAAACTCCACGGACACTCTTTTAAATCAAAAATATATGATACAAAATATTTGTTACATCATTCATGTTGAAATTATACATGTGAGAACAATGTAGAAAGACGTGCACGTTAAAAGCGTCCGTAATAAAGATAACAATTCAAAAATTAAAATAAGCCGTGGCAGCTAAGAGATGACCAGTCCCTACTGACGGCGCCCGTTCACGAACATGACGCATGGATCAGCACCATTTAGCTCAACCATTTTGAAGGGAACTTAATGATCCAACACACACGCCACCACCAGCGAGACATTTGAGTGAGCGTGACATACTCTCAGCAGCCAGGGCACATTCAAGTCAATGAAAGACGTACCCAGTAAAATGGTAGCTTTATAGAAGGTATGTGGTCACAGTGCTCACACATGTGCTTTGCAATTATACAATATTAACAGGTTGAATTTATACAATGCAAAGATAGTTTTTCCAATCTTCAGCAGCTCCAACAATATTTTCGAATGCTAATTAACTAGTTTATGCGCCCTTGTGGAGCTGGACCAGCGTTGAGCCAAGCATTTTTGTCAGCGATGTAATCCCCCAACTTATAATATGCTTGGCAGCATAGTGTGCGTTTTATACAAGATTTAAATTTCGTTTCATTTAGTTGGAGTATGTGGGGAGGTATTTTATTGTAACATTTTAAACAGTACCCCATGAAGGATGAGTCTACTTTAGCCAGTCTGAAACCAGGTTGACTTAATTGGTCCCTATTTCTCGTACTATAATTGTGTCTTTCACCTCTTTTACTGAAAAGATTAAGATTTTTCCTTACGTACATGATGTTTTCATATATATATTGACAGGGTACCGTCATGATGTTTATACTTTTAAACAGTTCCCTTAGAGAATCGCGCCTGCGGAGGCCATATAAAGCTCTGATGGCTCTTTTCTGCAGAATAAAAATAGACTCGATATCTGCAGCCCGTCCCCATAGTAAAATACCGTAAGACATGATACTATGAAAGTAACTGAAATAGACCAGCCTCGCGGTATCTAAATCAGTAAATTGGCGGATTTTTCTTACAGCATAAGCTGCTGAACTTAGCCGTCCCGCAAGAGATGTTAAATGAGGACCCCATTGTAGCCTTGAGTCGAGCGTGATCCCCAGGAAAACTGTTTTATCTACGAATTCTAGTTTCTCCTTATTCAATACTATATCACAATCATTACTTTTCACATTCGGTAAAGCAAATCTTATGCATTTCGTTTTTTTGCCATTTAATACTAAATTATTGGCAGTGAACCAATTTTGGACCTGCAGTAGGGCGTTATTTACGTCGTCAAGATTTGATGCACGTCTATTTATCTTAAAAATTAGAGAAGTATCGTCAGCAAATAACACCATTTGTGGTTGTTTTTTTAATAAATGGGGTAGATCATTAATATATACTAAAAAGAGGAAAGGACCTAATATCGAGCCTTGTGGAACACCCATTTGTACTTTTAGACCGAGTGAATTTATACCATTTATTTGAACTTGCTGCTGTCTATCATTTAAATAAGATTTTACTAAACTGAGTGCAAGTTCACCTAGTCCGTAATGCTGAAGTTTCAATAGTAAGGTTTCATGATTTACGCAATCAAATGCTTTGGAGAGGTCACAAAAGATTCCTATGGCATCTTGGGCCTCCTCCCACGCTGTAAATATGTGTTTTAATAAGGTGACACCGGCGTCAGTCGTACAACGTCATTGCATTATGACAGGTAATAAATTAAAAAGTTACAAAACGGACACCGAGTGATATGCTTATTATTACTCGTTTCCGGTTGTAAGATGGCGGGAGACGGTTGCAAAGCACTGCACTTATAATAAAATGATTAGGTAATTATTATATTAATATCGTGAAGCAATATTAATAAGAATGTCGATAATAAGGGCCATCTGGTTAGACTGGATGCCATCGACTTCTCGATATGCATACCCATGTATGCATATTGAGATTAGGACAAGCTGGGATGACAATGCAAACTAGCAAGTAAAACAGGAAATGTGAGGCAAGATTGTTTTTCACCTATTTAATAAGTGAACCCTCTTTTGGTCATGGAGCATAGTGTAATCATAATCGGAAAAAAATTGTAATGCAAGTAAATGGGACCTACTATAGTCCCTTGGGGAACCCCAAAGCGCTCAGCCAAAATATTTCAAGTTTTTTATTTTTTACTATAGTCACACGTTGTTTAATATATTCTACGAACTTTTTTACCAATAAATTACCGATATCTATATATAATACAGTCAAAGCGACCTAAAAAGATATACAAACATAATCAAACGTCTTAACCGTTTACGCAATAGCATTTCAAACTGTCATTATGGCAGTTGTAATATCTATCGCCTATTCATGTCATAATCCATTGAAAACAGTTGAAACCGACCAAGAAGGAAATAGTTAGACAGGTTTGATATGCAGCTATAATCCTGACTGGCTAATGATTCTCACGGTCAGTATCTGTAATTGGATTAGATGGTAAGCTGAACTTAACTTAAGTTGGCGGCTGGAGAACTGATGTTAGTATGATTTCGTTTTATTAATATTATAATTTAGTGTTGAATTACAGGCAAGTTAGCACTAAAAATAATAATACAATTTCCTGTGGTTGTCATTGACGCAGAAGGACTAGGTAATTTTAATAAACTTTTGTGTCGCTTTTCCAAATTGCAATCTTTATCGTCCTATAAAAAGGTTGTTTTTTGTGGTCTTGCAGCCTAGTGCCACAGTTAATGTTAACGGGTAAAGTTTTGTTAGCCAATTTCAATCCTATGCATAACATATAACAGATAGGTCATAATTGACATTTCTATTGACAAGTATAGAAAGTGTCCTATCGTCTGATCTTGTACCTATAAGCACTTTCATAGAAATAATGATAGGATAAAGTACACTTAACTCATAGCTCGGAGATTAATCCCCATAGATACGTACATTCCTTTTATTAATAAAATCCACCTGATTACAAGGCACTGAATTCCCGCTCCAGTCCTTAAGTCAGCGAGAAAGTTACCTTATTGAAAGCCACTAGATATGAGTGATGGATGCCCCTCGCTTCGTTCATATCGTTTGTTTTAATAGCTATCAAAACATTCTATTGGTCTCCAATTAATTTCGAATTCGGTAGCGTGAAAGTTGGACATACAGTCGATATATTATCTGGTTGGCTGTCTTCCGTTTTTGGAAATAAACAGTTAGATGGTATGTAATGAGTGGAGGTGCGCTTCCGTCCGTTTAAAATGGAAATATTGAAATTCCAAAGATATGTGTGTGTCCTATGATGATTCTCATAGAATGATTGTTGAATCTTTGCTCTCTATCAGCATTTCATTTGCTTCTTAAACACTGACTCACGTAGGTATATAAGTGTTGTGGTCGAACTAAGCATTATTGGTTTGTAGCGAAGTTTGTATTTTTAATGTGTAACATCTTTCATCTCGCTTTCCTGCAATCTGTGGAAGTGATTTCGTGAACAGCAACGGAAGTGTGTAACAGGCAGCCGGGGAAGCGCGCGATATTTAATTTGACCAATGAGCTCGCGGGGTGCTAGAGTTGGCCGTCAGATAGTACCAACCCATTTTCCGAGAGGTTGTAAACACTGTAAACAGGATGACGCCTACTGTAATGCAGCGTGCCGGTTTTTTATAATAATCCCGTCTCTGCCGGGTATATTGGTCTCAGTCCTAAATTCTATCAAAATTGTTAGCAGAAGTCCTAACTAATTCAGATACTGTAGACACTTACTTGTGTGCCTTTTAGTCTGTGTTAAATAAAAATAAAAAATTTAACGTTGCCCCACACTAGGAATTTCTCCTGTATCGTGGGTGCGTTTACAAACATTTAAACTGACATACACAAACAGCCAGACCCGGAACAACTACATGTAGGTCATACAAATATTTGTTCCGTGCGGGAATCGAACCCGCGACACGCAGCCTACGCCAACCGTGCCGTCTTTCTTTCTTTCTTTCTTTTCTCTATAAATACATTAGGTATTCAAAAGAAGTTCGTACCCTTTTCCTGTGCTTTAGTGAAAGTAAATTACCATTGAAATAGTCGCACAATTCCTGACGGTAGGTACCTACTTCAGCTATTTCAACTATGTCCCGATATTCGCTCTGTAGTCTTCGCGTAGACGATTAACTTATGTGCTGGATAGAACTTAAGAGGAGCTCGTGGCTAAGTAATAACAGCCCCACGGGTCGATGCATCAGGTTAAAGTACGCTTACCGGGGTTGGTCCGTCGATGGGTGACCATCTTTACACATCGAGACTCCACCGTACCTCGAAAAGCACGTTAAGCCGTTGATTTTTGACAGTCGTTACGGGTTGTCAGAAGCCCGAAAGTCTGACAACCAGTCTTACCAAGGGGTATCGTATTACCCAGTAACTGGGTTGTGGAGGTCAGATAGGCAGTCGTTCCATGTAAAATACTGGTATTCAGCTGCATCCGGTTAGACTGGAAGCCGACCCCAACATAGTTGGGAAAAGGCTAGGTATATAAACAACTTTAGGATTGACGTTTGTTTTCGAAACCCCCATTAGCAAGAAGTTTTTCCCGGATGTAGAGCTCTGTGGCTGTACCATTACAGTTTTATCAATCAATACTTAACATGTATTCGATTCTGCGTGTCTTCAGGACTTCTATAGATGCAGAAGGATATTCCGTATTTCCACTATTGTTATATGTATTAATGAACTGGCAAAAAATTTAAAGTATTCTCGATTGTTTGCCACCATCTTAAATTTAAAGCTCCACAATGCCGATAAAAGCGGAATAGCATCCCATATTGTCATTAACCAAAACATCAGGGACACGTTTCATGACGGAAGCACCTAATTACCAGCACCCAATAACACTCAACATCTAATTAAACACATTTAAGAGGTTTCTTATCCAATTTTCACATTATCTTTGTCTGTCTTGAATCGTAAAGGCGGCACTTTAAATTCATGCGCCTTTACTGTAGGAATGTCTTACGTTCCGAACATAGTCAAGGGTTCAAAGGGCAACGCTTTTAGAGGTTAAAGAGTAATAAAATAACTAAGTTGTAAATTAAAAATTGCTCAAGCTGAAGATAATTTTGTAAGGAAATTAAAAAAAGTTAGGTAGTATGTAGATATTGATTCAATCATATTGTATTGGCGTAACTATAATTTACAGAAATAAAAATTGATTGTATTATTTAAAAAAAAAAAAACTTGGAATCCAATTTATTTTTAATTGAATTGTTTTTGTTGCGGTAAGGGAATTCAAAATCAAAATATTTTATTTCACATAAAGGCTCGTGCAGATTGGCGCGACGCCACGCGACACCAGTGATTCTTCTATCGTGAAGTTTTCATAGAAATTGTTCCGCCAGAGTCTCGTCGCCCATATCGGCAGAAGCCTTATACATGGGCACTTATGAAACGTCAGAAGCAAGGTAAACGGTTCCAATTGGTCGTTTCATATAGAGAAGAGCCGGGAAGACTCTTAAAAATAAATGGCTTTTTTTTTTTCTTCAAATTACAGTGTTAAGAGTCACAGGTTATGAAAGGCCTACATTTTCCTCCCTAGGTATGGAGGGACACTGTAGGCCTGTCAACAATTATCAGATACTTAACACAATAGAAAATGGTTAACAAATCTACTGTCTACTTAGTAGGAATTTTCCCTTAATAGTTTAATAGCAGTAGGCCTTTACTATGCTATTAAACTATTAAGGGCAAATTCGTCGTCCTATCGATCACCATACTAGTTACTTTAATCTTCCTTGGAGAATTAAATTAGAATTTATAAAGTTTCAATATTCTCACGGGCGCTGCGACGTCACGACGAGCTAACATTCTGTCCTTGATGGATAAGCTTTTCAATTTCAATTTAAACTAGATTTTCCAGCTTTATATTCGTTTTAGCTCCGTAAACAAACAATCCATCACGAGTTACTAAACAAATCTCAAGCAATATTTTTCTTCGGATATTCCTTGCATCCCTAAGTGCAACAAACAATCTTCCCATCCCTACTCCATCATAGACAAACATAGCTATCGCACCAAAACAATTTGCCCCGTATCTAACGCACATCCCTATGACAAATCGATGCTCGCCGCGCGCGTTAATGAATCGAGAACTCGCTGATTAATGGTGTCACTACATCCTTATCGCGCCCTATGTTAGTGTAGCACCTCCTTAATGGGATCACCCGGGCGTTAGTCGAATAGAAAAATGAGCTATCGATTAGTTATTCGTATCCTTTATTGTCCAATTTAAATTGGGTGCTAGGTTAAAGGTGGTATCACTGGTTAAGAATAAGCGGATGCGCGGATTTGTATTTTGTTCACTCGGAATAGTCGACATTCGCTCTCATGACATTCAGCAATTTCCAGAATGTCAATGTAGAACATTGCAACAAGGACCTCTAGTTTAAATTATGTTACAAGCTAGCAAAAAAAATAACAGCTGCTGTAAATACTGTGTGCTCTATTTTGTCAGGTAGCAGAGAGAATAGTTTTTCTAATCCATATTATAACTGTGCGCCTGTCAACGTCAAAATATTACAGTTTATGTGGTTTTACTAAGAACTTAATGAATAATATAACAGAACTGTGGAGTCGACACGAGTTGTGTATACCGTGTTCAGAGGCGTCGAGGTACTGAGGAGGTAACCGTGCGGGTGAATTCAATACTAATAACCTACGACTTTGACAGCTCCAAGCGCACAGTTATAAAATTCGGCTTTTAAGAGTAAAATTAACTTCTCGGCAATTCCTGTTTCCCTTTTCAAAGTCCGCTAAGCTTATGTCAAAGCTGTATCCTAAAATGTCGTCGCCTGAACGATTAGCGGGTATCGGGTTCGATTTTTGAATCGCGTTCCATTTTTCAAAGCGACTCCTTTTGAGTGATAACGTTAGAGACGCGTTGACGGAACGTTTGAGTGTTCGAGAACTAACTGTAATAAATTATTGTGATGACAAATGCCTTTGATACTAAAATATAGATTTGGGAGAACTGTTTAAAGTCTCGGGCAGACTAAAGCGATGCTATTTTTAATTTCTACCAAATTATTATGGCTGGAGGAGCAGCCAAGTCGTGGGGTCGAACCCAAGCAGGCACTTGACTTTGTGTAAATTATTTCCTCACCACTGCACTCAAAACGGTGAAGGAAAACGTGACGAAACGCGGCATGTCCTAGAACAAAAAATTCGAAGACATGTGACATCCACCAATCCGGACTGGGCCCGCGTGGTAGATTATCGCCCACTTACTCTGGCCTGTGTCCCATCTGTGGGGACATTATAGGCTGATTATGCTTATGCCATGGCTACATATCCACCCGACCCACCAAGTTCACCAATAGATTCTTCCAACAATACTCTACCAACTTACTAACAGCAAGCTGTCGAAAAACAAATCATTTGTCATTAGTCGGCAATATTGAGTTGTCGTCGCTCCCCACTGATAGGGGCGCGAGTGAAAAATGTGCAAATTGTGACAGATGACGTTTAGCGATACGTGCGTCAATATCTTACTGAGTGAACTGTTTACCATTCGATGATTTGTGTCATTTGTATTGTGTGGATATAACACATAACGTAACATCACGTCTGTAATCCCCGAAGGGTTTACGCAGAAGATATGTATTATTGAAATAATATGACTGTACTTTGTGCTATTTTCGAGAGGTGCATTGTTAAAATTGGCGTTAGGAAATTAAATACTATTTCAATAATAGTTTTTTTTAAATACAGTGTGAGTCTTCATAATGTGCACATATCGAAATGGGGGAATCTATGCTTAATTTTATCGACGGAAAAAATAAAAAATAAAATCTAAATACATTTTTGTTTCCATTTTTTTTTATTTAAAAAAATTCGTCTTATTGATTTTTTTTTACGATTATTGTAAAAATTGATTAAAAAAACAGATTTTTGGACGAAATACCTGTTTATTTTCAATTGAGGGTTTTTTGGGTTTAATTGGGAGGAGTTTTTCCCACAATTTTCATTTTATAAGAACACTTAATTACTACCAATAATTATGGAGTTGAGTTTGTTTCATCGCGATAGATCATTTAAAAGTTACACCGTTTTTTTACATTGGGGTAAAAAATACAAAATAAATAAAAAAATAAAAAAAGATTTTTTTAAATATTTTTTCCGTTTGTCAAATTAAGCATAGAATCCCTCATTTCGATATGTGCACATTATGAAGACTCACACTGTATGTTTGGGCTAATAAATACTTCAAAAATATTATTTTAAATGTATAATAATCTTCAAAATTCCTTGTAAACTTACTACCTAACTAACAATAGGTGCCTAAAAACCGTAAATCAAACAAGAACGACAGTTATATTATTATTACCTACTCGTATTTAACTCAACTTATGCTGTTAAACACAGGTGGTTATTAACATATGCAAACTCATAGATCACCGACTTACATCTCTCTCCTTTGACATATTGGGGCTGCCACTAAAGTAAAAACTTAAATATTGAGACATAAATCCAATTTGGAGGCAACATTTAAGTTAAACATGGGTACGAGTCGTCGTTTACAAAATTTATGATCGTTTCTCAGCAACCAATAACCTTTTGGATTTTATGAAGATTTGCTAAAGGAATTATCATATTGTTTTCTTAAAATAGACAGTAACAAGATAAGATGAGGTCTTTAAAACGAAAAAATATTTTTTTGACGTAATCTTGGACATTATTTTAGCGATTTAAATATATTTTTAAGAGTTAGACAGATTATTTTCTGGCAAATAGAACTCAGCGTCACAAAAAAAAGAAAATAAATAAGATTTTGTTTTGAACTTATATACCATATTTTGCAATTATCTCTTGTCGTCTTAACATAATTTTACGAAAGAAAATTAAATATATATTTAAGATTCTTTGATTTACAAGATTTCGAAGGCATTTTTACGTTTGAAAGAGACATTAAATTTAATATCCGCTCCATATTAGGAGCCTAACACACTTTTCTACACATAAAAGTGACATCGAAAATAATGTCGTTTATGGCTGCGTACAAACTAAAAAATGACGTACAAACCGATAGTGTCACCACAACAATACAAAAACACCTACAGTACATCCGAAATGCCACCCACAGACAAAAACCGAATCCCTACTAAATAGATCAAACGTCGAAACGTTTCAATTAACAATAGCCCTTAGTATTGATACAAAAACGCATACAACAACTTACAAAAACCAATGCCGTACAATTTTGAATCCTATCCTATCCTAATAAAGATGTCATTTTTTTTTACGTTTCATAAAATAATTTTGTAAGAACTAGATGTAGGCGTCATTCATTATCCGTAATATTATGAAGCAAAAGTTTTGTGTGAAGTCAATAAATATGTTCATGAAAGGGATTTTTATCGATCTATCGATCAATGTGTGATTGATCGCTATCCTGGAGCAGGTGAAAGTAGCTATAGACATGGATCTTTGTTGTTTAACCGCCTTTACATCTGTAGATTGATCTTGAGTCGATATTAATAAATTATGAATCGAAATTACACGTGCGACTTTGTTTTTGAGTGTCGATTGACCTACATACAGATTTTAGCTGTTGATATTTTTTCACAACATAGTAAAGCGCCTGCTTGGGTCCGAAGTCCGAACCCAGGACCTAACTCGTAAATCGGGGCCGTTGTCACCGGGTCGAAAAAGTCTAGTTTTGTAGATCACTATACTCCGTTTATTTTAGCATTAGACAAATAACGGCTAAATAACGACAGTTATAATGTAATATTGTTAAAATGACTGCTCTTTAGAGTTATTTTTAAATGTAAATGGTAAATAATATAATAAGTAATAATACATTTCAATTTTTTCCCATTCAAATATTTTAAAATTAAACTGCGAAGATGGTTGCTACACAACTGTTTTTATAATTTCCAAGAATTTATGGATTATAAAGAAAAAAATATAAGGTTTTAACTTTAGAAATAACGATTGTTACAATACCTACCTACTTAGAATGTTATTTTAAGGTTCAGTTTTCTTATGTGTAGGTATATTTATTTTTATTTGTAACTTAAAATATAACTGAAAATTATATTAAAATATAAATATAATTCCTGTTCACTATGTTATAAGTAGATACCTATTAGATCTATAATTAGGTGAATTGCATGCCCTAAACAGGCAAAATATGGACAGTACTTAAAACCACTAACTTGTACATCTGGTGACACTTGTATTTTGTGCGATTAAATGATTCTTATTCTTATTGCTTTGTATTTATCAGTTTTTTAAATACATTTATATCGAAATAACGAAAGGGTGTTAACCGTTATTAGTCTAATGTTATTATAAATGGAGTATAGTTTATGATTATTCACGTAAAGCTAAGGTTTTCTGACGCAATAAGACATTTCCTGCATAATCCGCGCACATTCGTAACGCTGAAACTTAATATTCTGAATAATATTACTTCTGAATATTCATTGGGTACATGCAATAACATGAGAAGTAGGTATATGACACGTAGACACGTACAGTTTATTGTACTGAGATGATATCACAGGTACTAGATTGTTCGTCATATTAAAGTACAAGCTTCTGCCCGCGACTTCGTCCGCGTGAAATTTCTTGTCCCCGAATCTTACTTCATTTTCGCTTAGCGTTCTTTCTGACTTTTTTTTCTTGTTGATCGGCTCCTAGGGGTTCTAGCGTGATGTTAAATAGCTTATAGCCTTCCTAGAGAATTGGGCTATCAAATGCAAAAAGAGTTTTTCAAATCCGACTGGTAGTTCCAGAGATTAGCGCGTTCAAACAAACAAACAAAAAAAAACTCTTCAGCTTTATTAATGACATAGTAACTAAAGATAATAATTAACATGTTGGTCTTGTGTAATCTAGATTACTATATAAAGGGAATGAACATTAGCTTTAGCCCACTTATGCTTGTTCCATATCGGGATCTTTGGGCATGTGATTTGTATTTGTAATTAAATTCACGATTTTAGTCATTAAAACGTTATTTTATTTGTTACTTTTAGTTGCAAGGTTGTCATCATCTGCGTAACGCACGCAGGTAGGTCAGTCAGAAGCCCAAAAGTCTGACAACCAGTCACATTAAGGGGTATCGTGTTTCCCAGTAACTAGGTTGTGGAGTTCAGATAGGCAGTCGCTCCATTTAAAATACTGGTATTCAGGTGCATCCAGTTAGACTGGGAGCCGACCCCAACGTAGTTGGGTAAAGGCTAAGCAGATTGATTGATTGAATCTGATAATGAACCCCCGAAAATACAGGGTGCCAGGGACAACTTATTTTTTTTTTAAATACCCGATGCAAAATGTAAGCCCCTGCGATTAAATTTGTCCACCCTGTATAGCATCATAATTATATTCCCTTGCAAACTTTTAGATCTTGTTCGAAAAGTAACTTTACACAAATAAATAAATTAACAGAAACGCCATGTTATTTTATTTAAATTTATTCCAAATTCAATTTCTATTCCTTTTAACCTTAAAACCAATCGTGAAAACTGCAGTAATCGATACCAGTTAAAAAGTTTGTTTCTAAATAATTAGATAAATAAAACACACTTTCGCATGTTTCATTCGGGGTCGACTCCAATTACAAATAGGTAAACAGACTAATGAGCTTTCTCATTTCCTAATGCTTGTAGACATTTTCTATAGCCTACAAAAAGGGTGACACGGTTTCCAGATTTTCTTACGTAAAGTACTGGCTCAGGACAAATCAATCTGCCTAGGCTTTTCCCAACTATGTTGGGGTCGGCTTCCAGTTTAACTGGATGCAGCTGAATATCTGTAAATGCAGAGCAATTAATGGTCGTGAAAAGCGTGTTATGATCCGCTTTGTTTGGAAGCTTATAGTTTTTGTGCTTGATATGCGACTTCTACAAGCGATTTCCAATAAACCATGTGTTAACTTTAAATAGTTGTTGTTGTAGTGGTGTTGTTGTATTTAGTTTGCTTTTACGCAACAATGCGCAGGGGGTGGGGCAGCTCCAATCGTGTTTTAAGACACGGTTGGAGCTGCCCCATGGTTGCGAGTCACCTGGACTGTGTATACGTGGGTCACTGTTGTAACGTCTCTCATGGGATGTCCCAACGGTGACCGTATTGGTGGTTGTATTGTTTTCCTTGTTTTTTGTTAAGTGTCTCTGCTTACTAACATAGTTGTAAGTTTTACTAAGAATCTTGTTGAGTGTTGGTTACTCGAATAAATAAATTCTATTCTTAAATAGTGAGTTGGTCCGCAAAATATATTTCATTTCTTATACCCATTTACTGTGGACCCTACAAAAATATGTTGAGTTTTGTTTATTTTTGAGTTTGTGTAAGTTAGTAATAAACTACGACCTACATAGATTTAAATACGAGTAATGAAGGGCACTTACATAAAACATTAACATTCCAAACCAATAAATCTATTTACATAAACGAAATCTTAACACAATTAATCGACTTACCCCACCAAGATAGGTACCTTTATTACTAATTAATCTTCCGTTTCCCCATAATTACCCTAGATTTACAATTATAATCAATCTTATTACTTCAATCTTAGTAGCTTGATTGGTAACAAATCTCTTTCGATGATCCGAACCATTTTGTCTAATTTCCTGTACCATTAAAACGTAATTAGTGTTACTTAACGGTAGATGGCGCTGATCTGATTATTGAGCGGTAATCGCGTGGTGTTGCCAGATGTCTTTATTTTGAGTAAGGCTGCTAGTGATGTGATGATTCCGCGATTGTTATCAGCCTGCCCTAGGTAGCATTGATATTAGATTTTTTTTTACCGTTTACGATGTTTTTATTGATTCATTCAAAACTTATGAGATACATGGCTTGTTCACAAATGATTTACTAATTAGCATGAAATGGGAAATGATTTTTACTACATCATTTATTTGCACTTCAAAAAATATTGTAAAAGCTAACCATTTTTAATTACACATGTCCTAAATTCCCCTCTAAGCTCTGCAATTTGCTAGCAGCTGGCAACACTAACGGACGCGTGTTGCGCAAGCGACGACAAGCGGTGACCATGCCGCGTTGAAAGAAACATAGTTTGTTTTGATGATCTTTCAACAAAATGCTGGATATTTTGATTCCGCGTCTGGTTGGACTGGAAAAGGTTCAAATTGTTCGTTACGTGATGTTATTGTTTTATTAATTTTTAGGGCCTTTAGTCTGTCGTTACTAACTTTATAAAAATAATCTACCAAATTATGTTGTACAGAGCGGTATCGAAAATTTCAAAGGGGCGTTGAAATGATTTCATGCCATGAGCCGTTATCTTTTGACGCCGAGATTATCCTGAATACAGACTTCTTACATTACGATCGAAGAAAACACGACATTGAAAGACACATTTTAAAATAGTAACGGTGTAGTTTCATGGCCATTCTTCTCCATGCAAAGCTATCTGGGGCAACTAGAATCAATTATATTTTTCTGTAAATTTTAACGTTTAAAAGTGCATATTATGTGCATCATTGAAATTGACTTAGACTTTTATTGAGAGGATTATTTTGCATTAGGACTGACAGAAGAGCAATTGTGCTACAGATTTGTTCGGGTTTAAAATAAAATATAATGACTACATGCGTAGGTCAGTTGTTGTCAATCAAAACCTCGTATAATGTAACCGTAAAATCTATGAAATGTGGCTCCAATCATTTTGGCACACAGTAGAACTCACTATGTTGCCATTTCTGAATATTAATTTAAGTATTGCATGTTTTTACTTTTTCCGTGATGCGACATTATATGTTTGAATAAAAAAAAGGGTTTTTGTGAAATTATTTCAGTGTTCAGTGTATAAATGGTAACGTCTACTCACATGAGCGTACTGGAACCCGCAAGCATCCATACAGAGGTAGAGGCAGGTGGACACCCCCTGGATCGTCAGGAGGCCGACCTTGTACGTCGCACGCTGAAGTATCGCTGTGGACAAAGAAAAAAAAAACTATTAGATGGGTACTGATGGTAAACAAAGATGGCGACGTAAGTCTCAAGATCCAATACAGTTAAAATAAGGTACATATATGTTTTACAGTACCTAAAAGCAAAACCCAATTTCTATCTACTCAAGTACAGGAAATATTGATTCATTGCTTATCGATCATAATCGCGTGAATGCGTTCATCAAATTGAAGCAAAAACAGCAGATATTTTATTACTCGGTTGGTGAAATTGGTGTATGAATAAATAAATAAATCACTCTGGGTCATCTAAACGATTCAAAGAACGATCTGTTGTGACAAACACAATGAGTAGCAATCACAGGTGGCAATAAAAGATATCATAAACACGCATTTCAACGCATACGGTATAGCGCTGCGAGCAATTTCAAGCTGTTAGAAAACAGTTAACGCGTAATATCATCTCAACCATCTGCACTTAAGCTAATACAAGTTCAAATACATTTATTCACAGTCGTTTAAAGATCTCTGATTGTTAAAGACGGGACCGCATCCCGTTTTATTCGTCGAGAAGAAACTCCACGACCATCCAACATGATCTAAGGTTCCAAACGTTTCCTTATAATAAATATTAAAAGCGCACTTTACTACAGGGAAGTGAACACCACGACATTTCAACTTGAAAGAGCTCATTATGAAAAACCATAACTGTCATTTTACACAATCGACTAAAAACAAATCTGAACATCTTGCACAACTCTAAATGCAAGATAATCTTAAGTTAAATAAAACGCACACTCATTGAGTCGACTAAAATGGCGATCTTAATAGTTTGCTATTTGCATGACAACACTATTCATGCGACTAATGTTGCCAGTAACAAATTCAACGCGTTTCAAATGCTCTCCGTAAATATGGCAGGTTTAAATGGGGAAAATGAAAAATATGTTAAGGTCAAGACTTGTTTAGGGAATATTTTACATAACAATATGTAATTTATGTCATGTGCCAATGGCCCCATGAATGGTTCATATGGGATGTCGTATAATACAATGTACAGTGTAATTTACAGTATGTACAGTGTCTTCGTCGTCTATTGAATGAAGATCTCTGCCTCTGCGGCTTTACACTCATCATTTCAGACGAATGACGTCCACTGCTGGACTGGTCGACGTGGCGATGCTTGGGGGAGGCCCATCCTCCCAAGCATTGTCACATCGACCAGTTCTGTGCTTCTCGCATCCAGCGGAGTCTTGCGGCCTTCACAAGGCCATTGATCCACCTTGACTCCACTGGCTTTGCACTCGCAAAATCTAAATTGCAGTTTCTTACTTCTTAAAGGCAGGTCTTTTAGCCCACAGTACGCTGCTAACATCGTCCGCAAACGTCGATTGATAATCATGAGACTCTATGAGTGATGGTCAGTCAGCCGCACGAAAATAAAAATAAGCAAATCTGTCAATACTCCATACAAGTTTAGACGTGATTACAAACTTGCCAACTAAAATTACGTCAATTTACGTCAGGCGCTGATTAATTTGACAGGACTAAACTAAAATATATCTTCTGTCCTTTTCTTAATGAAACAGAAAGAAAAAGATGCACTAACTTAAATTTAGTTTAGTTTGTGAACAAGGGAATCGGCACCATTAGCTTTCAAATCTAACTGTGAGCAATATTTGTCAATCATCTTGGGAGTCGTTATCGTGTTTGCTTGTACTTCAATGTTAATCCCCGAAACTACTGGACCGGTTTAGAGTAGGCGCTTTGACGTTGGTTTAAACCGCGTTGTAAACTGTTGTAACAGATATGTGTGAAAATGAAAGTTAGGATGATTGTTAATTAGTATAAATATTTATATCATTATCACATTGATCTTAGAAAAGACAGCAGCGACTTTCTGTTTATATAGGTAAAAACAAACTATTACGGTCGAGTCCTGACAATATTTGCTTTAGGTTGGTTTGTCTAATTTTAAGTAGATTCTACATTACAGATGGACACCTACTCCAAAAGGAGATTTGTGAATCTATAGAAGTCCATTGTAAAATTGGTGGCAAACCCATTGCCAACCGGACATTCATCTAAAATCAGGATACACTTACAAATTCCTGATCAAAAAACCCCAAATCTACTTAGACCGTCTCGACCTCCATCGAACCCAGGAACCCACATTCAGTACACATGGAATATGCCACGTTTACATTAATTTGAAAGTCCCAATCTTCCCCTTATCCCATACATTTCGCTCTAAACTTTGAATGTAACAGTTTTATAGCTTAGAACCCAAGATGGCTTCCCGACAATGCGTTATTAGCACACCAGCATGTGAAGACGTTACTCTAAACGACCGCCCCCAGCTACCGAGCCATTGTAACTTTGTTTACTGTATTAGAGAACATATACATAAACACAACACAAAGGGGTATAAAGGGAGTATATTTGTAGTACATTCAGAGGTGGATTAGATGGGTTTCGTGAAACTTGATTCTGGAAATATTGAAATGAAACAAGAAAGAAGAACCGACACTATTTACATACACGATAAAACAGTATGAACATTGAACATTCATTTTCATTTAGATTTGTATTTCTGTAAAGTCCAGCAAGCGAATATGGTATTTTTTTTTAAAGAAATAATACAATATTGTTGCCGATTCCCTTGTTCACAAACGAAACTAAATTTAAGTTCAGTGCATCTTTTTCTTTCTATTTTAATTTAGTGCTGTCAAATCTGTCACTACTTCATACAAGTTTAGACGTGATTAAAAACTTGCCTACTAAAATTACGTCAATTTACGTCAGGTGCTGATTAATTTGACAGGACTAAACTAAAATATTTGTTCTGTCCTTTTCTTAATGAAATAGAAAGAAAAAGATGCACTGAACTTAAAGGACATTGACCATCCATATATGGGAGTTGGACCAAGTGCTGCCCAGAATGGACACAGAGTGCATTATGTTCCTTGGGCTTATTCTAGTCTATAAACCAAAGCTCGTCAAAATCTATCCGCGGAGATTTGAGAAAAAGTATATTTTGTTGAGATATTTTTATTGATGAATCCATAAGTGGGAGTTGAAGCAAGTGCTGCCCAGAATGGACATACAGTGCATTATGTTCCTTGGGCTACTACTAGTCTGTAAACGAAAGCTCGTCAAAATCTATCCGAGGAGTTTTAAGAAAAAATATATTTTGTTGAGATATTTTTATTGATGAATCCATAGTTGAAGCAAGTTGAAGCAAGTGCTGCCCAGAATGGACATACAGTGCATTATGTTCCTTGGGCTACTACTAGTCTGTAAACCAAAGCTTGTCAAAATCTATCCGAGGAGTTTTGAGAAAAAGTATATTTTTGTTGCGTTTTTTTAATTTATGAATAATGACTACAAATGGGGCATTTTATTAATTAATGACAGTAAATATTTAAACAACACATTAGTATTTCCTTTAATTCATTTATATGCATATCATTACCTACATTTCTAAATATTTTTATAAAAACACATAAAAAAATATAAAAAAATTGTAGCCCACCGATATCGGGAACAGGGTCCAAGCTATCGAAGTTCAGGGCTCCTGAGGGAGGAATCTCCTAATGATAAGCGCCGTATCCAGAAGTACCGCTTTCTGGATGAAGCCCTTGATCCAGCTGCCTAACGATAGCTCCTCAGGTGTTCGTTGAGGTTCTTGGCTATTATGCCATTGGCCGTAACGACTATTGGCACAACAACTGCTGCATCCACATCCCACGCTCTAATCGATATCACCACTATGTCACGAGTGTATTGAATCAGGAACATTTAAAAGACAACACATGTGATGATTTTTACGGCACCAAATCGTTGTTTTGATTTGAATCCCGAGCAAGTACCTATTCAAAATGTAGGAATTGGTTAAACTACCCAAAAGGCACATAATAGATTTTGAAAATCTTAATCAGCAACATGATACGGTATTATTTGAGCTTGACGAATTCGAAACATTGTTTAATGAACCTCAACTATTAGCTCAATTATGCCGCCGATGCCGATGTCCACGAACAGCACTAGGTACACTCCTATCAACACTAGGGCATTGAATGAAAGACTCGCTAAGTTTTTTAACATAACGCGAACAGTCTTGAACCATTCACCACCTTCTGGCTCAATCATCAGACCCTGGACACCACCTTAAGCTATACTACTTGTTATGACAAAACCAACGAGTCCAAACACGATGGTGCTATCTTGTATGGTTGAGGAGTTCCTATAGCCACCTTCCGGTTCCATCATCAGACTCTGGACACCACCATTGTAATACTACTTGTTAATACATATCCAATGTAACCACATACTACGATGCTATCTGGTTTACTTGAGGAGTTCCTATGGCCACCTTCCGGATCCATCATCAGACCCTGGATACTACCTTAAGCTATACTACTTGTCATGACAAAACCAACGAGTCCAAGCACGATGGTGCTATCTTGTATGATTGAGGAGTTCCTTTGGCCACCATTCGGCTCCATCATCAGCCCCTGGACACCATCTGACGCTTTAGCACTTGTCACGATAAGACCAACGAGTTCAAACTCAACAACGCTATCATATACATATCCAAAATAAATAAAACTACCAGAAAAACCTTAAAACACAAAACACACAAAACTTTTTAACCCTGGGATCGTTTTTTTTTTTTTTAATTTTTTTAAGTATAGTTTGGCGCTAGAAACCATTTGGAAGTATTCCCATGTCTGGGCAGCATTTGGTCCACATCGGTCAATATCCTTTAGTTTAGTTTGTGAACTAGGGAATCGGCATCAATATCTACATTTCTGCAATTTCTTTGTACAGGTAACTATTAAGTCAAGTCTTTAACCCAAAATCGCTCAGCACATAGTTAAACAACAGAACTACACGCTACTAATAGCCGCTTGCTATTAGCGCTCGAACATCTGTGAAGAACGATCGACTACAAGTCAAACAAATCTTCCATAACTCAGTCCTCCACATTCGGTCTAGACATCTGAAAATAGAACAAAGCCGCAAACAGGAACTGTAGTAATTAACGCAAAGGAAAATAAACAAGACTTCGTTTTGTAATAAAGATGCACTGACTATCTCTGCTTGGCAATCTCAGTAGTGAAACTAAGCAAAGCATACAGAAGTTTCACTCACACATCTCATAAGTATAGAGCTTTTAATGCATTGGCGCCTGGCGCCGAACGAAGCCGAAATAGTACGCAGAACTAGAATAAATTAGGTGGCTTCCCAGTTTCTAAAATCATCTGTTGAGTGAATGATAGGAACAACAATAGGAATAGTTGCTAATTGTTAAGTTGTTATTGTCAGGGAAAGTGAGAAAACAATCGTCTTGTGAGTCATGCGACCATATCTATTTCTACTGCCTACACATTTAGAGGTATGAGGAACAGGGTGGAAAGTTCACTCATCCTCTATTGAAATGGGAGATCTTCCGACCAGACGGGTGTCGTGTCTGGCGGGCAACTGCACCACGATTTACGTCGGAAAGTTATATATATGCTGTTAGCGCGGTAAACTCTAATTGCACGATGCAGGATTTTTGTGACATCAGTCTTTGATGCGTAGTTCGGCGTTGTGGATGCCACCGATAAGCAAGCTGATGTGAAAATGGGTCGAGGCTTTAGCTGTAGAACCGATCACGGTTGGGTTTGAGGTGTTCTTGAACGGACACCATGAATCCGTTAACATAGTGTAGATATAGTGTAAGATAAAATATACTCAGGCTAAGTATGGTAAAAATCGAAGATCAGTGACTTGAAAATGGAGACAGCAGTGAAATCTCATAGTCTGATGGTGATAAAGATACATTTATTGTATTGCATCAGTTCCGTTCAGTGCCTCTTTAAAACATTCTGTTCGGTAAATTATAGGCATATGATTTACTTTCGGTGTATATATTATATGCGTTAGAAATCGATGATTGTATAAAGTGGAACTTTTTAAATATTTATATAGTAAGAGATTAAGAGATAGCTATAGGGGATGTTTAATTTAATTGTTATTAACATGCTGATGTAAGTGAACAGAGTTGTAAATGTTATCAGGATCGAAATCTAGTCAATAATGTATGTTGAGAGGAAGTGAATTGTATTGTTCTTGTGATAATATCTTTGTTAGAGGTATATAAGACGATTTGTAACTATTTGTGTTTTTTTAATTATGATATCATTCCGGTGTTCATATGTATGGTTGGTCTTGAGATCAAAATAGCTGGTCTTACAATGTTATCAAGTTAAAATAAACGACCCGGGTTCCTGCAATCGTTTTGTCTTTAAATGTAATTCGCATTTTTCTTAGGCCTACCTATCGTCCTTAGAAATCTTCCCACCCTTGATGAGACCGTCACAATTAGAAGATTTACTCATTGACGTGTTTGCATTTAAAACACAAGAATTTACAGTGCTGGGGCGGCTGCTGCAGGTGCAGAAAACCTCAAACGACGCAAATATGCCTGGAGCTATATTTTTGAGCCGTTTAGGGTTCAAACACTAGGACCGAGGGGTCTGAGCGCTCATCGAGTACTTCGGAACATCGTCCAGCGGTTGATCGACTCTTCATGTGACCAATTTTTAGGTCAAACAATCAGCATTGCCATTCAACGTGGCAACGCTGCCAGCCTTTTGGGAAGTTCTCTTCCTAGATTGTACATTAAACTTAAAATATTCCAACCCAGATTATACAATTGCAATGTTGTCTGCAAATCATTTATAAATAGCTAATTGATGGCGATATGCACCTGCTATATTTAGCTTCTTATTACTGGGCGTTAACACTGCTTCGAATTAGCGTTAACCGGTGTCACGACGCTTGCTCTCTTAATATCCGCGTGTTTAGTGTCAAGTATTGTTTAATTTCAAATTAAAATGAACATTGACAGTAGCAACGATATTCTTTTGTTTGTTAACATAGGCATAGGCCTACCGCTTAACTGAGACCGTTCCTGAGGTAGCAGCGCGGTGCGGGGGGGGTTTTGGTGTCGTGATGCGAGAGCTTAGTGATTCGTCAGCTTGTGACAACTGTCAACCCTCCCGCACCGCCCAGCTATCTCAGAACGGTCTCAGTTAAACGGTCGGCCTTTAAATTATGTTGTATTCTGTATATTTATTTCGTGGATTTATTCCCACAGTTTGCTAAACACTTCATCGATGGTTTCTCAAGTTCAGCAGTTTTTTTGATGATCAAAATCACTTTATAAAACATAGCTGCTGTTATTTTGATCGACTAATTAGGACGAAAGAGTTAATGACATCGGCGTTGCTTGATATCTGAAAAGAATATAAATGTGATTGACAATAATTCATACGAGACAGAAAATTTCTGATCAGAGATTTGATCTTACCTACAAAAACTGAGGGTTATAGTACCTATTGGTACCGATTTATTACCTGCAGTAATCTGTCATCGTAATAAACCAGGGTCAGAGGTGTCAGGTTTCTCAACACATCTAGTATTTTGTTGAATATTCATACAGTTAACTTATGTTAACGAAATGTCTTTATAGTTACAAGCATATAATAATAATATCCACTTGAGGTTCTTGATTGGTGTTGTTTTATGTAATTATGTGGCTGTTTAGAGCTAGATTATTGCCATACTTATTGATAGGCAAAACATGTTGAAACTTTTTTTTTTGTAATCTTTCCCACTGATTGTAAACCTACACGTGTTTCTGACAAATAAATATATCTTATTTTATCTTAAAACAACACAAAATTGTACGCTGTTTACGGTAAGATTACTATTTTTGACACTACATTTTTTTTTTGTAGTTTCACCAAGTTAACAGTGCATCAGTTCCTTAGGTATAGGTAAACACCACTTAAGAATCAGAGAAATAAGCTTACTTAGTACATAATAAGCAGTAATATTGAAAAATTGGTAACATCGGTAAAAAGTTACAATTAAATGAACTTAAAATTGATGAAAAAAACGCGACGCGACACCGGTAATTGTTCAACAGTGATTTTTCTTAGAAATTGTATTGTTAAAGTCGCGTCGCGCCTGTTTGCATGCAGCGCCTTTAAAGCTTTTGTAAATAACCATGGTTATAGCATCAATATTCATATATCTAAGACCACACACAAACGATCACAAAGTGGAATCAAATAAAATGACCCCACAAACAGCCATTTAAGATACTTGTGCCAATATTTAAAGACGAGAACATATTAATATTCATATTTCGAGTCAAAAGTCAACACTCAACTTTGAACTCCGAAATGCGCAAGGGCAGAATTCGGAACCTTATAACTTTGAACTTGAACATGCGCAAAGGCAGCACAGAAGCTTATTAAATTCAAGCTATGTCAAGTGCTCAACGACCCTCACCCAACTGTGTTAATATGATCGACATGAATAAGAGGCTTCACACAAGTCGCCGGCGTTTGCAGCCTCGCTATGCTTTTGTTTGACTTACAAGAATTTCTCGTTACTCTACGTTTTTTTGATTTTGTGTCTATTCAATAGTAACATCCCAATAGTTTAGTTTTCGTCGTGCATCCTGAAGACCAATTCTCGTACTTCAAAAACGTTCACATTAAAGTCGCAATCTGTCAAACTTGTCAAAAATTTTGGTGAATTTTTTGTATTTTTGACAGATTGCGAATGCGAACGTTCTTACTCGTAAAAATACGGGAATTGCCCCTCTGTTAGTTATGGAGGACTTTCCTACATGACACTTTTTATTTATTTTATGATGTTTGGTGGCTTACTGCTGACATTGTCCCACTTCTCCCATCTTAGTTACTTTTTGTTCTTTTTCTTTCTTTCTTTATCGGTTCCAAGACAACTTATTCCTCTTAGATATCGCTGAGCTCATTTTCTCGGTGTTTTACTGTTTAATCGCTAACTCGCTACTGTACATTTTCGACTGTAAGTATTTTTATTTCAGTGTCTGAGTTCAGAATTCATTTGGTGGCCACGTCTCATCACGACTCCAATTCGTAAGCCAGTGTATCGTTTACGTATCGGCGCCCGCGGCTAGCTTCAGATGCGCTGGCGCCGCTGACAATGTGCAGGTGAGGCAGTAGGTGAATTTTGTGCTGCTTTTGAAAGGAAAGTGCATAATTCACTTATGATGAATAGATACTGTAGATTTTTATATTTTCTGTAAGTTTATGTAGTTTGAATTCCGCAGGTTCCTTATTGCATTCATAGATTTGGTCTGAATGTCAGAAAAAATAAGTAGGTAGAACGTACCTCTTTAGTGTTTTCTCTTGCTTGTTATATTGGAACCACTTTGTTTTAATTTTGTTTTACTGCCTGGAGTTTTAGTGTTGTTGGTGTTATTGGATTTTTCCATCTGGAATTTGTCAGTAGTAGCCCGGAACCTGGATCGTCCCCTTTTAAATGGGACTTAAATATAACGAGCGCAATGTGGGTGTACTAAACGTACACCTCTGCCTTACCATTCGAGGAATATAGTCGTGATGTTATGTTTATATTTGAACACCTATAAAAAACTCCATGAATAAAGAAGTAACATGAAAATAGATGGTGAAAAAATTACAATAAGAACTTTTAACTTTGGAATTCATATTCTGTAATTTTTTAAAGAATCTTACCACGCATCACATTACATCATTACTCTTTGGTAAGTTACTTAAATAATGTGCTTATAAAAAGTTGCCATATTTAAGAAAAATAACCTAAAATACTGCCATTCAATTTTATCGTACCGTTTATAAAGACGGTGACGAAGTAATATCACATAATTTGTCGGACATGTCACTTTTAAGATTATACGTTTACTATACACGTACTCAGAAAATTATGATCGTTTATAAATTAAATTAATTTGGGTTAAAAAAGATACTGCTTGAAGGTTTTGTAGAAGGATATTGAGTGTAAGGGCGATAGAATGATAGTCGGTCAGTGCGCATAGTATATATATTATTCTTAGCAAAATATTTGTCAGTTTATTTAATTAAATCAAAAACGAGGAGACCTCTACACATTTACGGCCATTTATCCTTTTTCAAACAAAAATAGGCATGTAACCTAGTCGATAAACACAGGCTATCGATAACTAGAGCCAAATCACGTTAAATAGCCGTGAATGGGGTGTATTATGCAATTTGCCGATACTGAGCGGCAGTGAGTGGCCGCCAAGATAGTAATGAGAGCGATTGACGGCTAGTGAGGGGATGCATTCGATTATTGCAAAGATTATCGATTAATTAATCTTTTACTTGATTTTATGACGCTGAAAACTAGGTAAAACGGACAAAGATATGATAGATAAGCTGATGAAATTATAAAAGCAGTTTTGATGTTGGGGAAAGAGAAACTTAGATAATATTAATTAATTTGATTGAATAGAACTTTCATTGATGAATGACGAGGAAAAAATGGAGGAAAGTTTCAAAAAATGGTTTTGCAATATAATGTTATCACGTGAAAGTAATGATCATTTCAATTTATCGATACCAGCACTACTTTAGCTTTACATTCAATTTGCCCCGAGGTGTAAATCACTAAATTGATACAAAATCACCCTTAAATACATACGATCGATGCTAAACGGCGCTAGTCGACTAAATAACAGACTTT
This sequence comes from Eupsilia transversa, assembly GCA_914767815.1. Classification (NCBI taxonomy): domain Eukaryota; kingdom Metazoa; phylum Arthropoda; class Insecta; order Lepidoptera; family Noctuidae; genus Eupsilia; species Eupsilia transversa. The sequence goes on along the minus strand of OU611893.1, from coordinate 2,741,517 downwards.
AGTCGATGTTAAGTGAAAATAAAATGTAGTTCGGAGTTAATTTAATATTAGGGTCGATTCTGAGAGCTTACTGTAATCGCCTCGCATAAAAAAGTAGATTGCGCCTGTTCAAAAAGTGTATTCCAGTTCAAAAAGTTCGTGAACATTGATGATATTTGTTTTCAAAATGAATAAAATATCCATAAAGGAATATTTTTTATAATCTATTCAAAATAATACACGAAGAGAAAGTTCTAACACATATCATTGATTCACCGTGAAACTTACTATAAAAGACAATTTCACAGTTAATAATTGTAAAAACTTAATCATAGATCACATCCTCTAGGTGGCGCTAGTTGCTCAAGCACGTAATAGCGGTCAGTCACGCGACGACCACACACGAGTGCGGACGTGTCAAGAGTGGAGCAATCACTGTTATTTATCTAATTAACGCTCGGATAAAGCGGGCACGAGTGTTTTTCATTATTGTAGGGTTCAAGTTGGTAATGAATGACGTGTTTGGTCGAGATAAGTTGGAATTTATTTTTATTATATGTAGTCAGAGGCAAAGAATTGTTTGAAAAACTTTATTTAAATTGTTTTGTTCAAAGAATAAGTCGTCCTAGGATTGTAATTGTTTAGTTTTTGAGACTTGCCTTGTTACCACTTTTACGATAATCATATTAAGAGATTCTAACTTGTAATTATGTATTATTTGTAACAGGTATGTTACTATTTCTCACATTAATTATGATATCAGGATTAAAGATGATTCAAGAATTTCTGGTCAAATTCCTACTATCAGCCAGTAACGTGGATGCGGAGATGATGAAGTGTCTCTAACATCGTGGCTCTTCGTCGAATACTGCTAATATTATCTGCATCTGGTTAGACCGGAAGTCAAGTTGCGGGAAATGTTAATATAATCACTACCCAACGAAGGCGACTGCAACTCGAGTAAAAAAATTCTCCTGATTTCATCATTCGTTTTGTTTGGGTGTCTTAAATAAAATAATCATAGTTTGTAAGGAGTCTTCATTTCTCAAATATTTAAAACATGTATCGGTTGTTTACAATATTTCAATCAGTTTACCCCACACTTTGGAGCTATCGAGAATCCATTAAATCTCATAATTATACCAAGATTAATAGATTCAAACGGCCAAACCCGATTCGAGATCTCATTTCCTCCTGTTAATCTGCTGTGGCATCTTAAGTAGCCAGTGTAAATATAACGGTAAGTTTTTATCAGCTAGTCACCTCTTCACCTTCGTTTATCAGTTACTGTGACGTAAGATAACTGTCTCATTTTTACCGCATTTATCTTAAGATATCCGACAGTCTTCGGAATTAGTTGTGTAGAAATGTTAAGCGGGAGATTATTGTCACAAGAATGTAATTAGGTGGTGACGCCTTGACCTGGTGTGGTGGAAGGAATAGGATTTTACGTGTGTTCCATCCATACTCCATAGTTAAGATAACAATGGTTGAACGGCGTTTTGAAAAAGCTATATTGGAACTTGAAACTGAACTAGGAGATTATGTCATTGTAGCGAAAAGGGTTTTCTTTGGTAATGTAATTGGTTTATACGGAATCTTTGACGTCAAAGTTATATAACGTTGCACCGAGAAACATAACAGCTCAACTAGAAAAATAGTTGAAACTATTCCAAACCCAATCGATCATTGCTCCCGCAAATCTGAGTCATCGAACCGACTCCGTCAGAAACTACGTCAAGAATGTCATTACTTCGAAAAACATTAAGCAACTTAATGCCAGGTTAACAAAGATAGATAATAATGTATCGAGACATGTCAAGTAATGAAATTATAAAGTGTAAGATAAAACCAAAGCTGATATAAATAATAATTATGGAGAAAGTTGGTAGCATTGAGGTGCACTGAGGCCGGTTTGGGCCCACCGTAGCGACGATTAGATTATGACTGAAAATATTTGGTCAGATGCTTTATTAAGTAGTTTGTCATTGGGATCAGAGATTATACCTGCCCTATCTATAGATGTTGGGACATTTGAGATAGTAGATCATGTGCCTCTGGGAATGAGAAAAATATGGACTGTAGCAGGTTTATGATCCTTAATTAGTTGTAAGAAAGTGGCAAGCGGTTGGTTTAATAACATGGTAGGCTTGAGTAGAAAGCTGGTAACATACTACTGTTTAATAGATTCTTTCGTAATTATCACTTCTGTATTACCCTTTGGTCTTTGAAGGCGTGACGGTGACTTTCTTGATTAATACCGGTGACTATTAAATACGTTGAACAACATGGTATATTACATCTTAGACTAAGAAATGAACTATGATTAGAACTGTTGTAGGAATGAGGAAAAGGCTGTAAAGTTCACTCATCCTCTATAGAAAAGGGAGGATCCCCGACGGGTTTTGTGTTTGGTGAGCAACTGCGCGACGATTGATGTTGGAAAGTTATATACATATATGTATATGCTGATCGCGCAATAAACTCTGCTTGCGAGATGCAGGATTTCGCGTGAAGTCAGTGATGCGTAGTTCGCATGTGGCTATGTAGATGCCGCCACAGTTGTCGTTCCATCAGAGTTATAACTTTAATTATGGTTTTACGTTCGTACATAACAATGTATCGTCATTAAAATATCTAGACTCGCAAAGTCTAGTCGTAAAACTTTGCCCAATATTCTTTAGACATTGTCGCGACAAATTTTACGAGATTGTCCTCATCAAACCGCTAATGGTCGCTATTAATTGATTTATGTTCATTGACCATGACAGAGAGACCGCAAATTGTCACTGACTATCAATTTCTTATAGCACCGCTTCAATTGTCACATAAATCACACAATTCTGGATAGTTTAAAAGTCAATAAGCTAGATTTGGTAATGAAAATATTTGACACTGGAAACTTTTATTTTGTGAATCTCAAATAAATCTTTATAATACAGTGGTAATGTGGTATTATATTTTTTATCTCTGAAACGTAATTGGAATGCCAATATTGTTTATGGGTTTAATTTAATAAGATCTTATCGTAAGTTTTTTGTGAATATGTAATTAGAAAATAACTGCATTTATGAATACAAACGATTAAAGACTTACATTTGATTTGCATCAATGATGATTTTAATAGAGATTTAATTATGTGTAGGTAGTAATTGAAGCACTTGTTGTAATGTAACAAATAAATTATATTAGTATCAAGTGTCTATTTCCTCTTATCTACTGGCGAAAGGTTAGCCAAATGCATCTAATAACATTCACAGCACGATTAGAAATACATTATCGACTACTCATACTCTATGAATCACATCATAATACGCCCACAAACACATCACAAGGAACTGCACGTGACACTCTCACGATTCTGTCAGTTTGTAGGTTCCGAGGTCGATGTTCGGCCTTGTTCGGTGATTTTCGCGCGACTTCGGTCGTGACGTCACTCGTAGCACGACGACGTGCTCCCGCGCACGTATGGCACCCCTCTAGTGACGTACGCGAGTAAATATCGATAAAAGCGGAACGTTTAATTGTTTATACAGGGTTTCGTCATATGTATGCGTAACTGTAAAACAATTGATTTTCTCGTGATTGTTGTAAGTGATGAGATGGTTGCGGTATCAATTGTCATCTATACTTGTCTGGTATGTGATTTGTTTATTGATTTTAACCGCAGACTAGGCAGTTAGACATTTATGACTTACCTATGAATGGATGAGATATGGACTACATAGGCTTCTTTAAACCAAGGGTGCGGTATTACCTATTTTTATGTTTCAATTTGATCAAGTTGATTAATTACTGTTAGCATTATTGTCCAAGTGAAATGTTTCCTACCACTAAACCAAGAGTTTATTACATGACAGTGCGATTAGTAGATGTCTAGGACAGTTATACGGCGTCGGTTTGATAAGAATAGCGCCGTTAGATCTATTTTAACACGAGGCCGAGACAAAATGTCGTTTGTAATCGTGAACGCCAGATGACTCACAATTAGTCGTATTTACGCGTCATATAATAATTCGCGGGCACGCGTAGGACGAAGTTTATCGATATTATTGATTTAACTACTCTTTGTTGTCCATCACTAAAGTTGTTCCGATTGGATATTTTTGATTAAATAGGTATTATCAATAGACATTTGTTAATATTTTTATGAAAGGGTAATATATTCATAACTGAATATTTTTTGCAAATTATTTAATTATGTAAATGAGAAGCGGATTGCGGTAACAAGTTAACGCCGTACAAGTTTTATAAGCGATGTGTGAATTGTTTAAGTGCATGGCATCTTGACCCAGAGTCCGTAGACATATGGCTGAAAGCGTACCTATATTTTTGATGCAGACAGATTGTCCGATAAGAGGAATATTCGAATTCATGAATGTTGATGAAGATGGAGTGCTGTTTTCATATTTTCATTTCTCTATTCTTACTTTTTAATGAAACTGTTACGGGAATGCGGTTAACTTTGTTGTGATTTGATTATATAGTCACAATGGTAGGGTACGGTGCAAGATGGAAGGTGAGCCATTGTCTGTGGAGAGACACCGCATATACACCGGAGATCTGAGCCGTCCATGAACCCCCACTTGTGGAGGTTGTCCTACTTGGGTGCGAAGTCTATCTTGCACCGCATACCCTCTTACCTGCAGACGTGAGGACCTGGCAGCGTCAGCGAACGGTTTTCGCGAAGCTGAGTTTTTGGCCAACCAATTAAAAAAACAAAGAAAATATATTTTTTCTTGTTATTTTTGTCATCGGCACGCTAAGAAGGTAGGATGGTCTCCATGCTATTCAGGCAGATGAACTGAATATTTGAGTATTCAAAGTCAAGTAATATATCGATAAAATTGAATGACAACACTAAACAAACGTTCCGCATCATTTTAACTCGTGCTTTGAGACAATTATATTAGTTCCTATGTATATAAATACATTATGTAGTTACTGTAATACGGAGTGTTTAAATATTGCTAGTATTTAGAAGGTCAGTAGAACAACTCTTTACTTTAGTTCATAGCTCTCTGATGGTACCTACTGATGGGGACAGGGCTAGCCCACAAGGGTTTAATTTTCACTTATTTTTCTGGTTATTTCCTACTAGCTGCTACCCACGACATTAAATAATTTTATAAAACTCCAAGTTTTTTTCATTTTGCTCGGCTCGAATGATCGAAGACTCGCGAGATGCGAACATAAAATCCCTATAACCTTCCTCAATAATTGGGGTGTTTTTTTTTAATATATATAAATTCGACTTGTAGTTCCCGAAATTAGAAGTTCAAACAAACAAACAAACTCTTTTAAGGTTTATTATTAGTCTATAGATTAGTTTAACAACCAACAAATACAATTTTGTGTCGCTGTGTATGTGTTGTTTTGGAGGTTACAATGTCTATATCTGCATTAGTTTTCAAGATTTAAACGAAATTTTCTTTTACATCCATACTTTTCATTATTGTACTGTATTTTTCTTAACGTTGTTAATATTATAGACAACGGTAAGGCAGATGAAGTTGCGGGCAGAAGCTATCAGCTATTATACTACTAATACTAATATTATAGTACTTTCGATTACTAAGTATTATTTCAGATGCTGTTGCCAAGTAAATACGATTCGACTATTACATTACATAGTAGTTCGCTGGCAAGGCTCCCTGTTGCCATACCGTCTTTAAAATATTATGGAGGCTGGGTTTCCTGTACGCGTGCAAACAAATACTTGCTTCCTCTTGACTTTTCAAAGTTTGGAAGGGATGTCATGTTTAGCTGTAAATATTATGGCATGAATGAATATTTTGAGTATGACTGTCGATGGCTATAAGAGTAGGGAAAGACCAAAGAAACGATGGATGGACTGTGTGAAAGATGATATGGCTAGAAAGGGGTTGACTACCGAGATGACGACTAATAGAGAAGTATGGAAGGAAAAGACATGTTGCGCCGACCCCATGACGAGATGATGAATGATAATGTTATACTGAAAATAACGTAGTAAAAACTTAACCTTAGTAACGTAGTATTTTTAAGGCTGGAATCACAGACGTGACAATCGATATGAAATAAATAACAGATAACAATCGATAGATGGCATTGTTGAGGAAAACAAAATGACCAAGATGGAAGATTAAAGCACACTGAAAAAAAGGAGCTATTTGATCATACGATCTCCGGAGCCTATATTATGTCGGAAATACGTCACTGATTTGACTTATCGGGGCGCCTAAGAATCTACATCATACCGCTCGACCGGGGATAAGCAGAATTGGTCGGTGGCGGTCAAGCAGTGAGTACGTTTAGAAACTGTCGCGCGTTCCGTATAGTTGTGTTGTGTAGCTACAGTGTGTGAATTGCTAATGATTTTTCTATTGCGCAAATAACCAACACTACCATATTACGCCCTTATATGTATTATTATATATAGATATTATTATTATTATTCCAAGTTATTCCCATATATTATTCCAAGCTATCACTTTATCGTCCTACTATCTAAAAAACAATTTAATTATAACCAGTGCTTCCAGATTTACATACATTTATTTATCCACTAAAATATGCAAATAAAATTTTCTTATATATTAAATTTCGTTTTGTTAATCTCTTAGTTGCCGTGTCACTAGTAGATTTATTACCATTTAATTAATGATAAATAAATGTTAAATTATGGCCATTAACCATTTTGTTTCTACCACACCTGGACTATAATTCTTTTGATCATTGTTAAGCAATTAATGTCAGTTTAGTAGTTCTAAATCTGTTGGACTAATTCATCAGAATTCGTTAATAGTTTTGAATTATACATTTTGATATTTTTTGTTTGTCTGTTGCAGTTATTTTGTGCTACTTAATTTACATTATCTGTGCGTTTTGTACTATTTTCCCGTCGTCTTTGCCATTGCTTTTTTAATCAGCAATCATTAATAAAAATATATTTAAAATCCCTTATTATTTTTAAGAAGGTCCTCTCTTCTTAAAAATTTGCATCAAAAGCAATGTTAGTCTTTGAGCCATTTTGCAGAAGCAATATCTATTACTCTAAATTAGTTATTTATATCCTTAAATTGGTTATTCTTATCCTTTGTCTGCCCAATGAACAACTTATTCAGCAAAGTGATTGTTAAAGTACCTATTGTATCTGCTTTGCAAATGGTGAAAGTGTTAGTCTTCTAAAGAAAGCACCCTATATTTAGCAGTGGATGTAAATCTCCTGTTACAAGCTAAACATTATGGTACCATGTTGTACTTGTATGTAGTACAATTCCATTTCACAAGTAGGTGCCAGCCCCTTTAAAGGAAATTCGAAGCAAATAAGTTCTGTTTATTTGAAACTTTGTTTAGGGCGAAACATATCTCATAATATGAAAGTGTGAGGTGTTAACGCACTAGGTGGTGCAACTGCGGCGTCTAGTTTAATGCAGCACAATTAAGGCTCGTACATATCGGCGCGACTTGTCGCTCGACGTGACACCGGTAATTGTTCAACCGTGAAGTTTTCTTATAAATTGTATTGTTAAAGTCGCGTCGCGCCTGTTTGTGGGAGCCTTAAGGCCGGTTCGAAGTTAGCGCAGAATGCTGCGCAATACATGCTTTAGGAACCCCATGATAACATGAGGCGAGTGTGAGTGAGTATACATGCGCGATAGTTCGGAGAGCCTGTGTTCAGATCGGCCATGATTCATTGGCCGTATTGTAATTTCAAAGATCGAAGGGATTACTTTACCAACTCTCAATAAAATTGTACTTCATTTGTATTCAATTGCTATCCCACAAGGTTCGTTCATCACTCCTTTATTGAATTAACTAAACCAGCCTGGGTAGTAAAGCCAAACTTACTAGTATTCCAACTAGCAATGGTTTGTAATAAAAAAATTGTCAGTCTTACTGAGCTCAAATATGCCAAGCAAATATTTCTTACAGTGTATTATTTTTATTTTCAAGTGTCCGTGGTAATTTAGCATTTCAATTATCATCTCCAAATATATTTATTTGTTCTTTTTGCCTAGTAACCGGCTCAGAAACCGTTACAGCTAAACTGTCCAGTGCGTTCTCTCCCTTATTATCTTTAGTGTCGTCGTAAACTTAGTTCTGTACAGACATACCCGCGGGCACTAGTATGTTGGGGCTTAGAATAGAACATAAGTTAAACTAAGTAATGACCTAGTCCGATGCTAAAATACTTACTTACTAAGTGTGTAGCAGTGTTAGTAGTGTGGAACTTTTTGTCGATAACTTGATTTTTACCGGTGACTAAATATTTGGAAGATGTCTCAATTATTTTTAAATAAAATGACATATTATGTAATCAGCTATATGACAGAATATTGAAAATTGAGTATGAGGTCCTGGGTTCGAGTCCTAGGTCGGGCAAAGTGTAATTAGGTTTTTTCATCTAGATAATTTCTCAGTAGCAGCCCGGGGTCTGGATTTGTGCCTGGTTGATGGCAATAGGATTGCCCTCGTGTGACATGGGACTTAAACATCATCATTCTCCTGCCCTTATCACAATTTATTTGTGGTTGGCGGAACAAGTCTTTTTCTTCCATACTTCTCTATTAGTCGTCATCTCGGTAGTTACCCCCTTTCTAGCCATATTATCTTTCACACAGTTCATCCATCGTTTCTTTGGTCTTTCCTTAGTCTTATAGCCATCGACATGGGACTTAAACATAACTGGCGAAATGTTTTGAGGAAAGATTGATTTCGAGTGGTATAATGTTATGCTACGTTTCTTCTTCAGTGCATTCAGAGAAACACACTGAAATGAAATGAAATTGTTTATTCTGTAAATAGGATATCGCAATCACTTTCACACGTCATATTTTTTTTTTTTATAAGCTAAATGAGGTCTGCGTTGCCTATCTGACTACTCTAAGAAGGCCGAAACAAACTCAGAGATCGCAGTCTCTTCTTAAGTCCAGACATAATCTTGGTCAGGCCATATGATTTCGAACTGTATAGACCGCTCAACTAAAATCATCCTACAAATTCACTAGAACCACTCGATTTCCCGCGGCCGGCCTGACCTGTCATATTTGGAGCAAATCGAATACTGTATCAACTCTGTATCGATCGAGAGAACCGTGACAACTCGGCACTAATCGCAATTTCCTGGGAAAATCACGAGCTGCGCCAGAGTTCGTTAGACGCGAATATTTATTGGTAGATGTAGTGTAAATAGATGATTTATGTGTGAAGATTTATATGGGGAATAGGCTTCCCCTATATTGTGCTAGAATCTATCGTAATTTCGTCGAAATATCCGTTTTTAACAGGGACCGTACTTACGGCTATATTTCCGGTTACAACATTTATATTTTTTACAGGTATTTAAAGGTTACCTATCCTTCCTGATTAGGTCGGTATGTGCGGGAGTGCGACACATACCGAACTAATCAGAAAGGCTCAATTGAAATACTCGTATAGGCGGTCGGTAAGCTTTCGGTACCGCGTATACCGAGCATGCTGATGTCGCACCGTTGCTGTACAGATAAATCAAAAAATGGCCTAAAGTGCCCAATAGGCTGGCAGCATCCACACGTTGCATGTCAATGCTGATTCTTTGGCCAAAAAATAGGCCAGCCATGCCAGCCAACGCTTGGCCATATAACGAAAAACTTTTAGACGCATGAGGAACAGGGTGTAAAGTTCACACATCCTCTATAGAAAAGGAAGGATCCTCCGGCCAGACGGGTGTAGTATCTGGCGGTCAACTGCCCAACGATTGACGTCGGGAAGTCTTATATATGTTGATCGCGCGGTAAACTCTAATTGTGTGATGCAGGATTTGTTTGATGTCAAGTCTTCGATGTGTAGTTCGCATGTGGATAGATGCCGCCACAAACTTATTGGGTACTCGGACCCTGTTTCAACCCCAAACGGCTCGAACATTGTAATCCTAACTTAATATTATAAATGAGAAAGTGAGTTTGTTTGTAACGCTTTCACGCTAAAACGGCTGAACGGATTTGGATGAAATTTGGCACATGGGTAGACCATGACCTGGGTTAGGACATAGGATATTTTTAATCCCAATATTCCCACGGGATCGACACTTACGCGGGTAAAACCGCGGGGCGCAGCCAGTAATGATTAAAAAGACGCAAGGAACCCAGTATTTTTTAACAACGAGCTGTACTTGACAATGTCACACTAATTAGTAACATCAAATTAGGCTAGCTTACTTAAACTGTAACTTGGAACTTAGGCAACTAGTCAAACTATAGGTATTCTATCTAAGTAAGTTCGTGCTAACTGTTAAGATAAAAAAGAAACAGGTTCATTGTATCTTTGGCCGGAGCGAATTGCACTACCTAAAGCAAAAAATGTTTCAAGCTCTTAATTGAAAAAAAATAAGTGGATTTTCTAGTGCCTAAAAAAACGTACCGATTATAAATCAATCTAGAATGTTTAAGTAAGATATTTTATTGTGTTTAATTATTTTTAACAGTGTTATAAATCGACAAAATTAATCACATACATACCTACCTACTTACCCACCTACCTACAGCAATTTTTCCATAATATTTTCCCTGGACTTTCACAAATATTTCAAAACCAAAATTAACCAAATCGGTCCAGCCGTTCTCGAGTTTTAGCGAGACTAACGAAGAGCAATTCATGTTTATTACATAGATGACTTACAAACGCGACTTGATTGATCGCTCGAGTAGTTTCTTCATATTCATATAAACACGACGATCACGTGCTCGCGGGACAGTCGCTTCCTATTAGTACACGGCCTTAACCTTATGACTGGACTATCAGTTATTTTCTAAGAATGTAGGTATGTATGACCCTTAGTAGTACCTACTGAAAACTAAGCTCGTCTGTTCTAAAATAACATCTTCTTAGTATCAAAACACACTGAATTACACAAAACAAAGATATTCATAAAAATCGACTCAGGGGTCAAGGCAGGGGAAAAGATTATAATATTATAAAACTTATCAACATTTCCTTAATTAATAATACAATGAACTGTGTGTTTAATTAAATAATTAAGATAATATCAGGGTCAGTTGATAAGTTTAGCAGAATTTTTAGGTCATCATGTCAATAGTGAGAACAGTTTATATTGGTTTTTTATTTCATTCATTCTTTGTTTCTGGTATTTATAGCGTTACGGGAGTTCCGTGTAAGTGACAGATAATATTAATAAGGACAAGGCATTACGATATGACAACAATATACTATGAAAACTTGATGAAAATTGTTATACCAGAATCGCGTCAAACCATCGCATCGAGCCTGTATGCGGAGCCTTTATTCCTTAATTCCGTAATTAGTCGATATTACGAAAGTTTCTCAAATAATCATCTCGTCGAGTCGTCGGCAATCAAATCGTTAAAGTTTAACGATTCCCGCACGTTGATAGATTGATACATAATATTATGATTTCTATTAGGTACCTAACTATTTATTTATTGCTTTTAAATTTAATTACCTATAGGAATTGATTGATTACTTGGGAGATGGCTGGTTATTTATAAGGTTTACGTGTGTATGTCTCTAATATTTTCAGCACAATAGTTATGTGAAAATATGACGATTTCCTGTTGAAAAAAATTTTGTTCAGCACATTTTGATAGTGTTGCACTTTTGTAAAGAACAGCAAATTTTTTATTTGATATTTCAGAGTTGGTATAATAGCAAACGTTTCAATACTATGTCCAGGATTTTTTTTGAGCCTTTTATGCAAGAAGTTCGCAGATATATCTCATGGTTTCCAGATTCGAAAAATCATTTTATTATAGTTCGTAGTAAAGCATTATGATCTGCATCCTAGAAAGTTTTATACCTACATATACAGTTGAACTTAATAGCCACGTCCCACTTATACCACATAACAGCAGTAACTACTCCCAGAACCAGGAAATTCTATAAATTAACAAGATTCAATCTGCCAAGCCTTTTCCCAGCTATGTTGGGGTCGGCTTCCAGTCTAACCAGATGCACATGAATACCTGTGTTTTACATGAAACGACTGCCTATCCGACCTCCACAACCCAGTAACTGGGTAATATGATAACCCTTGGTAAGACTGGTTGTCAGACTTTCGGGCTTCTGCGACCCGTAAGACTCAAAGATCCACGAATGGCAGCCGGGACCAACGGCTTAACGTACTTTCAGAGGCACGGAGAAGTCTCAGTATGTAAAGATGGTCACCCATCCACGGACCAACCCCGGTAAGTGTAGCTTGACCCGATGGATCGACCCGCGCGGCTGTTATTACTTAGCCACGACTCCTATAAATTAACAAGAATATAAATTTTTGTTTATGGGACACTTATTGAGTGTTGCCAGTTGCCAATACAAGCCAATAACGGATGACTTGCAAAGTTGCAAATTCAATTTTGCTAGAATCTTTATGTTAACTTTCTGTAGAAGAAAATTAGCATTTGCACCTCTTACTGATATTGCACTAAATATAGCCCAGTCTGGACACCGTTTTTGTCAGATTAATGTTAAATCAGGTTCTTTATAGAAATAATAAATTTTATTGGCAACAGTAAGTACCTACTTGAAACATGAAATATTGTTTAAAAAAAAGGGAATTTTACAACGGATAGTAAAAAGAACATACCTACTGTAGGTACCAATAAAGGCTTTTTTCCTTATATTTGCGTAAAATATCGTATAAATTGTATTAAAATATTCCTCACAGTCCAAATTGTATAACATTTAATAGGAATACTTTTCAAATGATGTCGATCGCAATAACGGCAGCGTTTACTGACGAACATCGATATATCGGCCGTAAACTGTTTACGACTAGTAACGTAACAGAACGGATCAACGTTATTATTTTAAGATTATAACTTTATATTTCAACTACCAGTTAGTGGATTAAAACGTTTCGTCGTAAAACCTTTTAATAAAAGTGATTGTAGGGCTTATTCTTAGCTAGGTACAACATGAATGTCCCTAAGCTATTTCCTAATTACTAGATACTTTAATAACAACCAACTTGCGTCCTCAGCGCGCGATGAAAAACTCTTGAATAATGACTCCGTTTGAGACTGAAATATTTCGAGGAATTCCGAAGCAAATTATATATATTGGCCTGAGGGGTTTTTCAGCAAGCATATCCACTACTTTATACATACATGTCATATTGCTCTAAAGAGGTATTGCAAAATAATGATAACCAAACTTTTTTGTCATAGTAAAACTAATATCCTTCTTTAATAAAAAGATATCAAACTCAGAACACCAAAATTAATAAAATCAAAACCCAACAAATATAGGGACAGAAGTCAGTAGTATCAATCAACTGAGGGCTGTCACTCACGTCCAATTATTATGAAACAAGTTGACAGTCCCCATCAGGGCTGTCAAATGCATATTAATACGGCCCCACAGGCAGGGCAAGTGTCCCTTTTCACGGTCGGTTCAACTTCAATTGTTTATATTTGAATGGGAGTTCGTTTTGACGTTTGTGTTTTGTTTTTTTTTTGACATATAGGCTTGGAATTAGTATGTACGACAATGTGTGTTTCTTAGCACCGTTTTTTGTTTGAGATGAATGTGTTTTGTAATTGATAACCTAGTATATTTAACATAGGTTGAATTTTGATTCAGTCTAGTCTCTTAAAAATTATAGGTAGAAATATATTTTAGTTTATGTCTATAATTGAAGGGTTGGTTTTGTCATAAATTAATTGACATTGATACAGAGACCCTAATGGAGTGGTAGATAAAGTAAAAAGGCATATAAGAATTAAATTGTTTAAATAAATCTCTGGTTTTATTAAATTGACCAATGACATCTTTACGATGTCATTTATTTGTGTATGATTTATATAGGTATGTAAATCACCTTCAATTGACGCAATCAAAAAGCATTAAAATAAAACCGAAAAGCAATATACAATGTCGATTTTTCATTTCAACAAAAATATAACCTCACACCAAGATGGCAAACTATAAATAATTTTTATTCTCGTTAAGTGATACATTAAATTATTGCAACCCAATAAAAATGTCTACAAAGAATCGATCGTGTAATTTAAAATGACATGTTTGTATTGAACTAGCGACCGCGCCGCGGGTTTGCTTGCATCGATCATCATTCATCTTATTTTATAAGCATTCGATTTTAAATGAAATATAAAATTACGAATTATTTTGAAGATGATATTTTTTTACAAAAATACTATGGCTTTATAATATTATGCTTTATTATGATGTTTTCATAAAATTATTTGTTTTTTGCGCTGATTCGTGATTGTTATAATTTTTTCTTAAATACAATCTGTCAAGTGATTATTAAGTTGTTGTTAAGACATCGCTATTTCGTGCTTACCCGATGTTATCGGCTAAATTTTTCGCGATGTCACGATATTATTTATCGTTTTCGGATAAAACTGATCTTCTATTTAACGATGATCGACAGGTTGCACATTGGATTTTTATTTCTGACTGCCGCCGTGCGGCTACTCAATAAAAAATATAACTGAAACTGAGTTAAGCAAAATCAAATAAGCAAAAAAAAAATGGGAGCCCAACTGCGTTTGTTATTTTAAAGTTTCCCTGTAATAATTTGCGAAGTTTTGCCCACAAAATATGTTAGCAAAACAAATTGGTCACTGGTACAAGTGCCTTTCCTCCAATAAATCGCCGTTTAGTTACTCGTTAGTGTGAGATACGGCTACTCGCTTGAGACAAACGCTTTTTAGATAAAACCCTGATAGTTTCCACTTGCACCCTCTGAAATTATAATATTAGTTGCACCACATTCTTGTGTCGAAAATATGAAACAGAGAAATGGTCTAGTAATAGTTTTTTTGGATATTCTTTTGTAAAGCCATTTAAATGGGCAGTTAAACTGTGTCGGTTACTTGATAAAGTGGGTTTTGTCGATGTTTGAGTTTATTTTTATCAATAACATCAGTTGAACTTGTATTGAAGAATAAATTTGGTTACAAAAATGTAATAGATAAGTCGAACCATGCTGTACATTCAAGTAAAACTGACACGATACATATAGAATTGCCTACCTCAAAAAATATTTCTAGCCAAATAAATATATTATTTTGCCTTATCTTTTCCTCGGTAGATATGTCTGAAGACAAACGTTTTACGGTAGTTCAGTTACAAAATCTACGGAAAAACCACTTGGAATTTCAATTGCGTAAGTTTGCCAACACGAAAACTTTTAACGAGCACTAAAGTTCAACTGCTTGAGAATAAATTGTTGTACCTACCTTGCTGAAAGCCAGTACCTAAGCTGACTGTGCAGTAAGCTAAGCTAAGCACACATGTGAGTTTCAAATAAAAGATACATAAATAAATAATACTGAAATAAACTCGCCACACAACACCATTTTTACAAAAACCAACAATGACCAATCAAAATAGCTGGTAACCCTGTCCAAAATAGGGTTGTAACACCATATTAATAAAAAAATAAAAAACATTCTATCTCATATCATTATCTTCGTAATAGGCAGAGGTCTCGACGTCATAAATTGCTAGTATCACAGTTAACATCTTAATAAATAAAGATCTTTCACTACAGATGCTTGTATAATATTTTGTGTTATTTATGTAAGTCCGAGCCTCTCTTTGAGGCGCACCGAACTTATCAGATGTTTCAAGGATATAATTTTAAACTGTGAACTTGTCACCCCTTGTTATGTCCTTGTAGGGGTGTCAGTATCACAAAAATTTAGGTAGGTACAGTCTAGTCTTAAATTCGTCAGTTTTAATTTTTTTGTCTTTAACTAATCAGGACACATAATAAATACCTTTTGAAACTAATGCACTGGAGCAGAATATTGCATAGAAAACTATATTTAATTACTTGGTAACAAAGATCAAAATAGCATACCTACACCTGAAACCTTTTTTAAATCAGAGTTACATTTTTAATTCAGCCTGACATCTAAAGAAGATGGCTGAATGTGAAAATAATACCTACCCTATTATTGTCCCACTGCAGGGCAAAGGCCTCTTCTCATACAGAGAAGAAACGAGCATTGATCACCATTTTTCCATTAGGGGATTTCAGACTTAAGGCTCGTACACAATGGCGCGACTTTAACAATACAATTTCTAATAAAACTTCACGATTGAACAATTACCGGTGTCGCGTCGCGCGACAAGTCGCCCCAGTGTGTACGAGCCTATATATGTATAATATTACTAGCTGACCCGATAGGCATTCCGCCGTTCTCAAGTGATGTTTACCACTTACCCACGAGCAGCATTGCATTTTCATTTGTATAGATAAGTCCGGTCCTAAAATGTAACAAAAGTCAATTCTTAATTATTTTTTCTCATTATATTATTTATGATTGGTATTAATTTTCAAAACTTAAATGTTTAATGACATTTTTTATAAATGCCAACAGACTTAAAATAATAATAAAAATATGTTCATGTATGTATATTAAAAAAGAAAAAAAATATATTAAAAAAATAATTTCAAATTACTGTTACGTGACACCCCTGTACCGTACCAAGTAAACTAATCCTACGTCAATGATCCTGTGAATATGTTAAATATTATTTATTCTGGACCTCTGAATATTTGTAGTACGACTTGTGTCGGCTAGTGTCATTGAAATGAACCGCTCCTCGCCTTACAGAGTTACAACTATTTTATTAAATTACTGTACATTCTTATTGAGGAGCTCGTGGTTAAGTCAGGTTAAGCTACGCTTTCCGGGGTTGGTCCGTGGATGGGCGACCATCTTTAAATACCGAGACTCCTCCGTGCTTCGGAAAGCACGTTAGGCCGTTGGTCCCGGCTGTCAATCTTGGATCTTTGACATTCGAGACGGGTCGTCAGAAGCCCGAAAATCTTACAACCAGTCTTACCTAGGGGTAATGTATTACCCAGTTATTGGGCTGGGAAGTTAGATAGACAGTCGCACCATTCAAAATACTGGTAATCAGCAGCATCCGGTTAGACTGTAGGCCGACCCCTTCATAGTCCCGTTTAACTTAAAAGTTACTAGCTGCCCGCCCCGGGTTCGCATGGGTAGCATCATCGTACCTACCTACCTACAGCAATGTTTCCATATTTTCTCACCGTTTTTCAAATTCACATTTCATTCACACAATTTCAAATTAGTCAAATCGGTCCAGCTGTTCTCGAGTTTTAGCGAGACTAACAAACAGCAATTCATTTCTATTATATAGAAGATAAGTCAAGCAAAGGAAGTAGGAGACACTATTTTCGTAGGTGTTAAAATAGCGATCTACCTTGAATGAAGGTGTAGCGTTTCATTCAATGTTTCATTCACGAATGAAATGTTCGAGTAAATTCGTACGCCAACGTGCAAACTCGAGATGACAGTTCCTTAACTGTTATCGTGATAACTGTCCCATTCATAAAATCGTGAGTAAGCTTGGGATTGTTGTATAGTTTCGAATTTATTTGTCGAAAATTTGGATATAAATTTCAAATCGTAGTCTGTACCTATTAAAAAGCTGGGCTCATGTGAGAACTACGAAACCCCCCGAATAATCTGGGGGGTTTCGTGGCTAAATAATAACAGCCACGCGGATCGATCTTCAACGTTAAGCAACGCTTGCCGATGTCGGTCCGTGGATGGGTGACCATCCATTACACAGCGAGACCCCTGTGCATCGGAAAGCATGTTAAGCCGTTGGTCGCGGCTGTCATTTGTAGATCTTTGACAGTCGTTACGGGTAGTTAGAAGCCCGAAAGTTTGACAACCTGTCTTGCCAAGGGTTATCGGTTAACCAGTAACTGAGTTGTGGAGGTCAGATAGTCAGTCGCTCCATGTAAAATACTGGTATTCAGCTACATTCAGAATTTATTCTTAAATGCAGTTTGGGCTACTTCTAGTCTACGGATTTTCTTTTCGTCCACCACATAGAAATGAGAATAACGTCGTCAAGATTAATTAATTATTTTACTTACATCGGGGAAATTTCCCGGAATTACCATTAATAATTCGGGGAAATTCCAAAAATATTTTAAATCTTTAAAGTAAGCATGTTTCTTAACATTCGCATTAAGAATCGGTTTAAAATAAAAATGAATACATTTCCAAAAATGCATTGCAAATATCGAAACTGTGAAAGAAAACACAAAGTGCTGTGCAAATAAATATCGATAAATCTGCCGATGTTGAACATCACACGATAATCACTGCAGATATGGTTCCGCTATTTTTTTTTTAATCTTCTAGCTAATGAAAAAAATGCCAGAGTATGGCTGTTTGTTTTGTTTCAATAATGGAAAATCAGCTAAACAGATTTGAATTACTTCAATCTCTAATGTATAATTGTTTTTACCTGTTACTAAATTAAGATTTTATTTAAGTACATCCTGTGAAACTAAAAAATAATCACAAACAAAGCCCCAGGCAAAGCTTAGTATGAGTATAACATTAATTCATCCTTAAGTGGCGTGTCATCGCCTTCAGATGTGCATAAAACGCACATCGAGTCGAGTCGATTCGAGTTTGAGTGAACATTTTTCTTAAAATGAATCAATACCTACACTTTTTATGCTTTTCAAACTGAATCATAAAAGCTGTTTGTGTTATTTATGAGAACTTTCCATTTCGACTGAGTGCAAGTGTAAATCGCTGATATTTCAATACTTTTTGACGAATGTGTATTCACGATGTTTTTACGTCCATACGCATAACATTTTGATAACTTTATCGTGCCACTCTAATGGTAGTCAAGCAACGAAAATAAAAATTGGTACTTAGCCAACAAAAGTCCCTTTTACATTAAAAGGGAAAACTTTGGTAGGGAGACATTGTTTCTTGAGTATTTACATTACAATTCTATTGAAAAACAGATCGAGCAAGGTTGCAAATGCATGAGAAGTAGGTATGTCTGTACTACATTATTGTGTACACTTGACACTTGCACGATACCACAATAAAATTACCGCCCCTAGACCAAAATTACGCGACAAAACAAAACGATATCGATATAGGTCAACAGGTACAGCACTACAGTTACAAGAAACTTATTTTATTATAGCATCGGGGTACTACACTACTAAGAATTGATTGTTATTGTTTCCACAGTTGTAAATATCGGCGCCTGCTACGATATAGTTATATTTCAACGTTATTTATCCAACAATTATCGTTATTAGGTTAACTGTAACGGTTTGATATAACGAGGTGTTGGAAAGTTGATACTGATTGTTGATTATTACGATTGAGAGCAATTGATGATGCGTCAACTTGCTAACTTGGAGTGTGGGATCGAGATCAATATTGATATTTTATGCTGTAAGACTTGTTATTTATCTAGTAAGTCGATCTGTTGATCTTGGAAATCTAAGTAGTTCGTGTTTCAGGGTTTAATAATTTTGTCTTTAAGGGAATTTTATGTTGATATTATCCCGCACTGGGCCCGCGTTGTTGATCGTGGCCCACTACCTCTCACAGAAAAACGAGGTCTGTTTCCCAGCTGTGGGAACATACTAATATTTAATTGGCCAAGGTTGAACAGTTTTGGTCAGATTTCAAGTTAACTTTTCGCCAAATTCTATCAAATCCGCTGATAAATTAGTTGTGAAAGGTCGTAGGTAACTTGATTTTCACATTTACAGAAATAAAAAAAACATTACAATTATGTATCATTCGTTCATAACTATCTGCAGATATAAAGTAAAGCTACTTTAAAGCCTCGTGCAGACTGGCGCGACGCGACACTGGTAATTATTCTACCGTGAAGTTTTCTTAGGAATATTATTTTTAGAGCCTTTCGCACCTGTCTGCATGAGGCCTTACGGTATCGGATAGTACTAATTACCTACTGACTTTCTGTATCCGTTCGCTGTAGTCAGGTAAAACACCAATCACCACTATACCAATTAAAAAGGTGTAACTTGTAATAATATTTGTAATACACCTTAAAGTCTATAATTAATTTATGAATTATTTAATTTGGTCGGTTCCGTAGTTTATATTAGAGGCACGTGCTTGGGTGCGCGGGCGCAGGCGCGACTACTACGGTTGAATGTAGTTGATACTTTAGGAAATGAAAGCGAAACCTCAAAAACACAGTTTTCTTAGACAACTTTGATGATTATTTTGTTGATTAAACATGTATACTTGTACAGTTTGCTACGAAAATCCTAGTTAATTAAGATTAACATATCTTTGGTATCTGTTTTTAAAAGTGCAATGAACTGCATATCAGTTACATTGACATTTATGTCCAGCACTTCCGTGTTGTAAATTTTATCTGATAAAGCACTTCAGACTGAGGTATTACCTGATAAGATAAAAAAAAATCATGATGTTAACATTAGGTTTATCGGTGCTAAAAAAATATAAAATTGCATTATTGCACCAAATACAGTTATCTAGATTACGAAAGAAAAATGTCTGAAAAATAAAATAGTTAAGTACTTTATACTGCATACATAAATGATAAATGATTTATTGTCTGTAAGTAGGTTTGTACAAAAACTTACACGTCAATCACATTTTTTAACTAGATGAGGTCGGCGTTTCTTATCTGACTACTCTGAGAAGAAAGGCCGAAACAAACTCAAGCTGAACACGCACTGCACACACGCACACAATGACTCACCCCCACACACTCACTCACTATTCTGTTTCTGTTTGTTTTGTTACACTGTGCTGTTACTATGTTTACTATTACTACGAGTATATTGTTACCATATTAAAGTCCATTTTAAATAAATTGGGTTTAGGGCTTAACAGATATTAATCCTACTTGATGCAACATACAAAATAAAAATACAAAAGTATCAAAATTGTTAGTCATTCTTTTCAATGGGGTGTTGAGTGGTCCCGAGTGGGCGAAACACTCGAAAGATAATTTTAACTTTAACAGCTACTGTGTGGCGCTAATAGTTACGTATTAATCTGCCGAACTTTGAGGGGAATGTGGATAAAAGTACCCTATAAGTGCAGTACTTAGTACCTAATTAAGAAAGTGAGTAGGGAATTATATCTTGAAATACAATAGACGTAGATATATTTAGTAACCTATTCCGCTTAACTATTCCTGAAGAGTCATAAAAAAACCCGGTAAGAAATCTACCCGTGTTTCACCTCTCAACGAGGCATCCTCAGGATGACGAATTATACATATTTTAAAAACTAGATGAGTGGGCGTTTTCTCACACGTGTCTTTAGGTATAGTTAAGCGGAATAGGTTACTAAATATCTACGTCTATTGATTTTATAATGGATTTTCGCCAAGTCACGCCTGCATCAATTAACTATATTATATCTTGTTTATTTATAAGGTGGGTAGCACACCTCCGCCGCGAAACTATAGCAGCGAAATCGAAACGTTGCTTAAAGTGAAATGACGTTTAAAATGTCAAAAAAATGATTAAGCAGTCGATAGTCATTATTTACTTTTCAGCAAGTTAATATAATAAATAAACTTAAATTAACGTAAAAAGGAAAAATAATTAATACTTATAGTTTTTTGTGTTGCATTTTACAAAATCTAAACTTTTATTGTTGCAGATACCTACACTACAACAATACATCATTTCAAACAAGAAAGTATCAAAACCACACGTCGTTTCAAGGTGTTGAGTGAAGGCACTTCAGAAGATAATTTTAACTTAGCGGCTACCAGAGGGCGCTAATAGCTACATATGAGACACGTGATGTCACAACACTGTTGTTTATGAAGTTATGGCATTTATACTTGTGACAATATGACGTGAAATATTTATTTTATTTATTTAGTTATGTAATATGTAAATAATAGTATGTAATTTTTATGTAAGTTAATATTTGAGGTTGTGTATGTGTTCGTGAGCTTTTGCTTTCTACTATTGCTTCTGTAGAAGTTAATTGTTTTCCAAATTAGTATGTATTTTATTCAAAATGTAATTAGTATAGTAAAATGTTCTGCAAACAAAATTATTTATAATGATTTTAGAGTTCGTTTGATAGACAGTTTAGCTTTAGCAGTATTTTTTTCTGCTCAAGGTAAGGTGGTCTAGATTAATATAAGAATCTGATGGATTACCCCAATTAATTAACTCGCCTTACCAAATTGTACTATAAACGGATACCAAATATTCATGAATTCAGCATACTTTCCGCACGTAACAAAATCCTTTTATCCATACAACAAAGGTAAGCAGATCATGTATAGATCGGAATGCATGGTATTCTGAATTTCGACGTTCGAAAAGTGCTGATTCTCAGCCTAGTTTGAATAAATGACTTTTGATTTTGATTTTGATTTTGAATACGGTACTGCGACTATTGGGACCGATATAGACACACTTAACTGGGTTAC
Organism: Eupsilia transversa; assembly: GCA_914767815.1. Taxonomy (NCBI): domain Eukaryota; kingdom Metazoa; phylum Arthropoda; class Insecta; order Lepidoptera; family Noctuidae; genus Eupsilia; species Eupsilia transversa. The sequence continues at coordinate 2,719,287 of OU611893.1, read as the reverse complement.
AAGTTAGAGAGCTTTACAACGTCAAAGAGATGGATTTTCTTTCATTATTTTGTAAGGAAATTGTTTAGGAATGGTGTAAATTACTTCTATAATGAGTTGCAGTTAAACACCGCATTATGTTATAATTATATTTTGGGTTCATAGAAAATAAACAATTTGCTTTTATACAGTCCTATTAGGTGTGTATCTTATTATATTTTTATCTTAATTCAAACAAAAAAAAAATCTTTTTATTACTTATAAGAGGTTCGAAAATAGGACACTGTTTATGATAAAATAGCAGTAGATATTTGTTAATTAACGATAGTTAAGATTTTTAACTTACTTTACTGCCGCATTTTGCAGTCAGTGGAAGCTCACAGATGATGTTATAATGTCGACATATCGATATTAGTGGAAACGCGTAACTATAGGTACATCACTAGTAGGTACAGATTAATTATCCATCCCGACTTCCTAACGAAAGGCCACCATCCAATCTAAAGCCTCGTGCAGACTGGCGCGACGCGACACCGGTAAAGGTTCTACTGTGAAGTTTTCTTAGAAATTGTATTGTTAGAGTCGCGTCGCGCCCAGTCTGCACGAGGCTTAAAGGCCTATAAGTCGTCAAATTGCTTAGCAAGATCCGCCGTTATATCGAAACTCCTGCAGCATTAATTTTGAAATAAATATATGTTAAAGTTGAGGATTAATGTTAGCGACTATGTTAGCCAAAACAAGATTTCATAAAAAAACTCGATAGAAAAAAATCCAAAGTTACCTCCAAACTGAACAAGAAACCGCTGCTATTAAAAAAATACATCAAATTAGATCATGAAACTTGGCACACTATGTTTTTTATAATTACCATTATTTTCGCCGTAAAACGCAAATACCTAAACTTTTGCCGATTTGAAGCCGCCTCCGTCTCGCTCGCACTGAGTCCGCGAGTAGTATGGTGCGAGCGAGATAAAAACCTGAGGTTGTGTGGGCTCTTAACACAGCACAACACAATAAAAAATTCCTAATGCTACTTTACACCACAAATCTATCACCAATCATTATCGATGTCCTATCTACCTAAGTTCTTCCGCGGCTAGGCACAATGTACATCGATCCCTTAGGCTAAGAGTCTACATAACAGATGATTCTCATAACTCAAGCGGTAAGTCGGCTCTTAGAGTATTAGTAATACGATATATGACTCGCCTCCGGGCTATGTCTGTATTAGCACGGATTTTTCATGTGCAATATCGTATTAATGTCCTTGTGAATTACCGCCTTTAGAATGAAGGTATAACTCAATATGTCTTGTTTAGAAAATTATAGTGATTTATTTGGCGGTTGTGCGTGGTCAATAATACCTAGAGTGTTAGGTAGGTATAAGCCTCGTGTAGACTGGCGCGACGCGACACCGGTAATATGTTCGACCGTGAAGTTTTCTTGAAATTTGTATTGTTAGAGTCGCGTCGCGCCAGTCTGCACGAGGCTTAAAGTAGAGTATTTTTAACTGACTACGACGAAGCAAAAAGGAGGGTAATTTGGAGCAAGTAGGCGCAATATGATCGATTCTCGGGTAGGGAAAGAGTTTGGAAAATGGCGGCGTGATAATCCCGTGCCTCGGAAAGCACGTTAAGCCGTCCCGGCTGTCATTCGTGGATCTTTGAAATCGTTACGCGTCAGCCGAAGCGTGGAAGTCGGACAACCAGTATTACCAAGGGGTATCGTATTACCCAGCTACTGGGTTGTCGAGGTCAGATAAGCAGTCGCTCCATGTAAAATACTAGTATTCAGCTGCATCCGGTTAGACTGGAAGCCGACCCCAACATAGTTGGGAAAAGGCTAGGCAGATTGATTTGACCCCGGCGCCGCCGGTGCGGCGCATGGGTGACATTTATTCGTATACACAAACATGCGGTTCGGCTCATGTACAGGAAGCCTTTAGGTCTACGTCCAAAAATCTATGATATTCAATTATATTGAATCGCAATCATAAGTAGTTGATTTGCAGAGAAATCAGATCGCTAAAAGGCAGTCAATCTGGAAGACATCAACTTGAGAAAAAGCTAGAAAGATGAAACAAGTACCGACAAAGTAAATATTTTCAATCTTACTCTTCACTTAATAACCCTCTCATCAAAGTTTAAATCTTTTAAGCTTACATTTTAACGAGCAGTCACTTCTAGACGTAAATACTTTCAGACTAAATAATATTAATCCCTAGTTCGTGTTATCATTTCAATCGGACGCCATCTTACAATGGCGGCTTGTCTAAACGATTTTATGCTCCGCTGAAAAAGGTAATTGAAAATTTTAAAGGTTATGTTTCTAGGTAAGTGTTTATTTTTCAATAACAACACTTTTAATGAAGGTACAGATTTAAATATGATAAGACCTAGTTTCAAATAATACATCTATGCCTACGACGACCCCAATCCATGATTTTTAAAATTTAATGTAAATTAAATTAGGTTTATTTTAACTTACTAATTGAAAGTAAATTCGATTCATTTATAATTTAGTATTTCCGTAAATTTATAGTGTCATAACTTCATTCAGCAAATGTTCACATATTTCACATTATGCCTAATACGTATGCGTTATATTCTCAATTCATGAGAAGATTTGATTAACTCACACGAAAAATACGGTCCAATAAGAACCTAATTACACTCTCTTAACGGAAATCAATAAACTTATCATTAAATAAATAACTCGTATTTAATTTAATCAGCGAACATGTCCACAGGGCGCCGTATTACCTTCTTACTTAACTTAAACATAAAGTTAGTTCAAAAACGTGTAAATCGGCTTATAACTATAAATAAGTTATGTTTAAGTTGTAACTTAGCAGCGGCGGCGGGGCGCTAGCGGAAGTTGTAACAGTTTCGTAGTTTAGCTCACATAAACATACATGCATGACAAGTAACATCTTTCTCGTGAACGTGTGTTTGCGAATGGAGGCCAATTAAGTTTAAGTTATCGGTCAGGTCTAATATTAAAATAATAATCTATTGGCCACTAGCCCGTTTTTCTGTTAATCCATATAAATGTTGCAATAAATGAGCAAAGTAAAAAGTTGGAGGAGGTTGTTATTGGCTATCTTCTACGACACATACGGTGCCAAAGTATCATCCTATTAATCTATTGAGTCATCCTCTTAATATTTCTTTTCTTCATTTATAAAATTAAAATAAAATTCATTTATTTCAGGTACCTATCCCATATTAAAATTCATTAAATTACACACAAATAAATAGAAACGAATAATTACAATATAAATACAACAACAACATACAAATTAAATAATTCAAATTCAAATTCAATTCATTTATAACTAGCAATTTTCCAGCGTCGTTATTCCGCGGGAATTTCGTTCTCATCCCTTGCCTCTCATAATAAATTAAACAGAATTCTAGGTTTAAGGGATTGTGAGCCAGTCCGTATCTCTTCATAATATTAGTTGCTTAGATAAAAACAGAGCCTGATCAAGTTACGATACTTAAGAACGCTCAGCGTTCCCTAGAGGCTTGCTTCCAACTTTACCGTTAAAAATAAGAAAACCAACTTTACCGACTTACACAATCAAGCCTAAATCTCCCCATATCGCGAATTCCCGACACTTCTTGAGTTCGACATCCACTGCGCTATAGATACCCAACGCTGATACAATAACAAGCAGCAAGCGGTAATGAATGCGGCTATCTCAAGGCGCGATCTTTGATGCGCCCGCGTCGCGATTCACCGCTCTTAACACATTAGTATTGCTTTGTGCGGCCCCTACTAGTAGTTTTTGTATAAAAATGTTTGTTTAGTAAGATAAAATAAATTAAACATAACTTGGAAATCTGCTTAACCCTTCAGGGAAATACTGGAGTGATGTTATGTTATGTAGAAAATAAATTGTACTAACCTAACTAAAATAAATTGTATTAACCTATTGATTAACGGTTCATTTTCAGTCGATTTTATTTTTACATCATAAAATCTGTTACAATTACTTAGAATGTATTGTAATTTATTGGAAGTTATTTTTCTATTTCTCGTTTAAGTTATGGCCGATAAATATAGAAGGTGCAATATTAAATTAAAAACTTAGTTATTGATTTTACAACCAAAAAACATATCCCTAATTCAAAATTACAGATATTTTCCTTTTACTCTAATGCCTGATTCGAGTGTACCTACAGTGAAAGAAATACTTCTAATTCAGCTAATAGAATGTGATAGATTTATCAATGGTGACATTTGAATTGAAATCCTACTAAGAAATAGGTTCTAACTCTTAATTGTGAGAAAAAATGTTTCCAATCGAACCTTACTGTCACTAATTGCTAGAGAAAAATCCACTCCTGCGCAATGAAAAAATTTAACGCTATTAAAAATTACGAAAGCATTTCAAAGTTAACAACCAATTACAGTTCTATTTGATTATCGGTTTTCGAAACAGAGTGTGAAAAAACATAGAGGTGCCTCGGGCACAAATGTCATTCATCATCATTTCTGCCGAAAGAAGGCCATTGCTGGACATAGGCTTCATCATCAGGCATCCAGCGGATTCCTGCGGTCTTCACAAGGTTAACGGTCCACCTTGTGAGAGGTCTTCCAACGCTACGTTTTCTGGTACGCGATTACCACTCCAGAACCTTTCGGCTCCATCGGCCATCTGTTCTGTGAGCAATGTGCCCTGCCCCTTTGCCAATAGGTGTCTATAATAGCTGTTACCTACGATATGTAAGGAATTTTGCCTGTCCTGTCTCAAGACGGCACGAACTATGCGACGAAATAGCTCATTTGATGGTGAAAAGTTTTGCCAGGCAACAAGGTCTGGTGGTGAACTTAAGTATCACAGCGATTTTTTAAATGCTTAACAAAATTAACGATTTTGATACTTTTGAAGAATATGAACCATTGGGAATTTTATATCTTGTTTATGATGTGATGATTTCATGTTACGTTTCAAGTGTAGAAAGTTATTTGATTCAGGCGTGACTTCGCGGAAATCCATTATAAAATACAATAGACGTAGATATATATTTAGTAACCTATTCCGTTTAACTATTCCTGAGGAGTCATAAAAAGTTCTCTAAGGTATAGACACATGTTAGGAAACGATGACGTCAACTAGTTTAAAAAAAAGATTATCTCTCTGCGTCCGGCGCTCGGTGTGGCAACACGTCGTGTTCGGGTTTTCGACAAGTCAATCGTCATCCTGAGGATGCCTCGTTGACAGGTGAAACACGTGTTGATTTCTTACATAGTTTTTTTTTATAGTTAAGCGGAATGGGTTTCTCTACGTCTATCGTATTTTTCAAGTGTAGAAGCCAATTATTCGTGAGACACAAAATGAAGAGCGAATAAAGCAGTTTCTATTTTCTCTCATTGCTCTGTGACCACCAATAAGTTATAAAATAAATCTCGAGCGTATAATTATAATATCATTAATTAAAAGGTACTACAGTATCAGATAAAGTGATTATACGGTAATTGGATCATAGGATAATGATCGTAATTTGTTTTATCATTTAGATATTAGAAGTAAATTGAAAAGGTATATTAAATTGAATGGAACTCGTACATTTGTTTGAATGGAAAGCGATATTTAGGTTTCACGTTTTAATGATAACTGTTATAGTTAATTTTAACGCTTATATTCCATTTACGGTTCTGTTTGAAATAAGATATATGAAAAGCTTAACTTTGCAATTGGTAATTGCATTAGGCTATGATTAGCGTGAGGTCTGAAAATAGATTTTAAGGCAAAATGTAGTTGTTTTATTAACCTTTTTATGTTGTTATTTTTTACCACGCCATCATTAAATCAGCGAAAGCAAGCAGTGTTACATATATGTATAAGTTATTGTTGCATAAGTTAATTGTTATAGAAAGCGAGCCTGTTGCCAGTAACAGGATAAATCCAGCCTCCCAGAAATTAAGAAATTCCTAATGGAAAAAACCCCAGAAAAACACTGCTCAATCCGAGGATCAAACACCGGCTCACCAGTTGTACTTATGACAGCTGAACCAACGAGCCAACCTCACATCCTAGCCCACTAAGGGCGGATTCAACGAAACAGGAATACATTTTATCTGCGGAATAAGATTTACTCTGACAGTTTTCGTACGGAGAAACTGTAAAAAATTCAAAATTTATTCCAAAGAGAAGGCCTATTCCGCGGATAAAATTGATTCCTGTTTGGTCGAATCCGCCCTAAGATAAGTAGTAGGGGCTCATAAATAAGGAAGAACTACGCATGAGCTCGTCTTGACTTGCACTTAATAGTTTCAGGATGCTGTTAGTGGCACAAGTAAGTCATTAAGTGCTGATCGCCGGGGGTCTATTAGTGTCGGCTTCACGCCTTCTCTAGATATCTGTACGATTATGACCCTTGACGGAACGGATTTGAGGAAGTAAGAGTAATTGATATGGAATCTGATTTGTTACTGAAAGTGTGTGCGTCTCTGTATCCGGCGCTCGGCGTGGCAACACGTCGTGAGGATGCCTGATTAAGAGGTGAAACACGTGTTTACTGCGACAGTGAGTTTGTTTGTTTGATAAAAAATTATACCCAATACTAAACTGTAATAGGCTGATTAATTGATCTTGTTTCTGATAAGGTAAGTGGCCAACGAGTATAATCCGATACATACATGAACACACATCACTGCACAGTGGAAATTCTTAGTCTTACAAATTTCCTGCAAGCCTTCGTTCTTCATTCACTATTCGCCTAATTAATATAGAATTAACCAGCTCCTAACCCTGTTCTCACCAATGTGGATTAACCAAACGATGTTCTCATTAGTCTCAGCCAATTAACAGCAATTTGTTTCAAGGTAAATAACCTTGTTAAGCTGTAGAAAGCGCTGTTTAAACCAGGGTAAGTTACTGCAGCCGAGGTCAGGAATTGGATGCGTTAATGGAGAACATCTTGGGAGCTAATTGTGATGAAAAGGCTCTTGGGGATCTTGTAGGTAGTGTTCGTGACTGTGGTTTTAAGTCTGTAGGTCGGTAATAAATTTAGGAAGGATTAGCGTTTCGAATTAGCAGCTTTGTGGTTGTTGAATTAATTTCACATGAAGAAAGCTGAAACGGATATGGGTCATGCTTAGGCTTATGCTAAGTTAGGTTAGAGAAAAACGGGAACAACATGGCGAAAAATGAAATTCCGCTGATCATGGCAATGTGTGAGAGAAGCGTTTTTTCCGCCTAGATATATGGATTTTTCAGAACATTTTGTAGAAAAATTGCGTATGACAAAATCAATGTTTTTTTTGAGAAGTTACGCCTGCCGATAACGGTTGACTTTGGCACTTAGACAGCGACTAGACGATAACCAAGTTTGTTTTGACTGCCGGATTTCTGTTATTTATTTTACCTCTAACAACTATAGATAATGCCATCCACGAATACGCGCCCACTACGGTCTGCTCCGTACAAAAGTACAGTTTACAGTTCTTCGTGGATGGCACCATATATATCTTTACAGATCGTCAACCTAATTCGATAGTGTGACTATTAAATATTATTACCTAATATTATTTATCTTTATTAATACAACCGCTTGCCGCGGTTGGTCCGTGGATGGGTGGCGATCTTTACATACCAAGACCCCCTCCGTGCCTCGGAAATCACGTAAAGCCGTCCCGGCTGTCATTTGTAGATTTTTGGCAGTTGTTACGGTCAGTCAGCAGCTCGTGTCTGACAACCAGTCTTACCAAGGGGTATCGTGTTACCCAGTAACTGGGTTGTGGAGGTCAGATACGCAGTCGCTCCATGTAACATACAGGTATTCAGCTGCATTCGGTTAGACTGGAAGCTGACTCCAACAAAGTTGGGAAGAGGCTAGGCAGATGATGATGACCTTAATATTATTTAATCAGATATATTACAGTGAAAATATGTACATCATGAATCCACTACTTAAACAGCAATATATTGAACTAAAATTTATTGTTATTCAGTAGTCAATAAAGCCTTCCAGGCTTGTATGTAAATATTTGGGAAAGTCCAAATGATTTACTTACCATATGGGAGTGGAACCGTGTAACAAGTTAGTCGTAGGAAGGAGCGCAAGCGCAAGGAAACTCGTGCATTTAGTAATAAATTGTAAACTTGCTCTGAGGACAGCTATGGGCTATTTATCAGCCTAAGTAAAACCAATTGGCGCAATGGAAATGTGCACAGTGATCGTGATAAATATGTTACTGTTTTTGTATGGGGAATCGTCGTGAACATTAGAGAGCCAATCTGTTTTCGTCAGGGAGGTTTTCTGTTAGCATTCACTTGGGAATTTCTGACTAGCTGATGAAATAGGAGAAAATGCTTGTCATCCATATGAAATGAAATGAAATTGTTTATTCTGTAAAAAGGATATCGGAATCAAAGGAAAACAGAGGTCCCGGATTCGATTCCCAGTGGGGGCAAAATTTCTGCTCGGTTTGGTTGGTGGTAGGGCTTGTTTTAAGTCCGCCTGGCTATCACCATCTTATGTAAGTCTGTCGCCATAACAACAATGTTACCAGCATTGTTGTGTTCCGGCAGTAAGAGGTAAGATAGCCAGTTCCTCTGTGGTAGAGGATTCCGGGTGAAGCTTGCTTCTACCTTCAACCTGATCGTCTTACCATCAGGTGAGATTCAGGCCAAGAGCGTCCCCGTTGTGGGTAAAAAAAAAAACAGTTTTACACGCTATTTTAAGAAAATATTAAAACTAAGCTAGATGAGGTAGGCGTTTCCTATCTGACTTCTCTGAGAAGAATGGCCGAAACAAACTCATACACGTATAGCAACTGCAGCCTTACCATAATATATTACAGGTATTTTTGAAACTAACTTTTTATTATGTAACGACGTCAAGAAGTTGCCATTGGTAAGTAACTAGACTGTGTCCTTGTTCACAACGTTAAGCTAGGTAAAAAATGACGCATGAAAGGACTAATATAATAACCTCACAGTTATCATGGATCCACCTCTGGATGTTGTAAATTAAACTGTTACAAACCTTTAAACATCCGAGATTTAAAAATAAATACCAGGTGTTGCTCAAAGAAACTTTAAGAGGACCATGTTTCTGATCCCAATAATAGAACTCACAGGTCTTTTCTGAAATAAACGGTAGCTCCAGAGTCTACAATCTCAGTAGGTCAGAATTACTAGTCTAATCTTATGTAAACACCCGATACCATCCAACATCGAAGCAAATCCAACAAAGCTCCAATCTAGCTGTTGTCCTCAATACAACACCTTCCAGATAAAGCTCGTTCAATTGAGTAGTTAAATTATGCAATCTTACCATCTCGTGGGTAGCCCGTAATGATCGAGTTAGTGCTGAAGCTGTTCAGGCCAATGCTGATCTAAGATATGATGAACTAAAGGATTTGCATAAGGAGTAAAAGCTGGAGGGAATTGGATTGGTCCTTGTAGACAAAACGGTACGTGGTTATGCAGACAATAACTTTCATAAAGGAGTTTACAAGGCTTGCAACTAAGCAGCGAGATCCGCTCGTGATAGGTCAGGTTTCAAAACAGTTGGATAATCCCGAAGAAACGCATGTATGCAAAGCGTTAACTCATAAAAGTGATGTAGACATTTATTATGATAGTTATATATAAGTATAGATATAGTATCATGTCATCTTGAGACATTGATTCCTCTAACAATGACACTAAGTTCTACTATGACGTACACCGTAGAATGGCTAAATGCTACAAAGATGATTGAAAGAATTTGGTTTCACCTGGTTATCTACCTCTACTTAAGCCTTTGCTACTGTACAAAAATATTTAGTGATTTTTTCTTTAACACTAGTATTATTTTATAGGAAAAGTATGAAAGTAAAGGAAACGGCACTTGTAATGAGGAACTGTGAACCAAATACGTTAAAACATTCGATAAGGGCATTGTTTTGCAGTATCAGCAGCTAACCTAGGTACTCTTAAATATTACGAGTTTTTAACGTTCCTACAATGGTTATATTTGTATGGAAAATATTGGAGCAAGTTCAGGGTAACGAAATGTCGAAATAATTTTATCAAATTGGTCTACCAGTTGGGCCTTTTTAAGGATCCACTCATTATCGCTTTCGAGGATTTGAGTATTATTGCTAACTAGTTCATCATCACTTTAAAATGTTTTATCTAGCTTGCAACCCATATTACCGTATCATCATAGATCCGTGACACTCTTTCATCACATATCTCTCCTTTGTTTCTATTGCTGTTCATGGATTTCCTACAACCATCACTCATTCATAGCAGTAGGGCTTTCGACCATTAGACCAACTAGGCAGTCCTTGCGCATGAAGTCCTGGGTTCGATTTCCAGGTCGCGCAGTGTTATTGGGTTTTTCTACCTGGAATAACTCAGTGGCAGCCCGGAGTTTGAAATTGTGTCCGGTTGCTGGCAATAGGCTCGCCTCCTATTACATGGGACTTGAACATATCTGGCGAAATGTGGTTGTCACCTCTGCCTATCCCTTCGGGGAAACAAGGCGTAATGTTATGTTATCAGTTATTAGTCTCCACTCTGGAAGTCGTACCCCAAGCCCCAAGATCTGTGACTCACTGTCTGGTTTGGGGTTCACTAGTAAATATTTTTTTAACCTAGCTAAGCTATTCATGCCGTAAACCTGCTTACTGTATTACCTGGACAATAAACGATTTTCTATTTCTATCAGTCATACAATCATCATTAAAATGATCTTTAATGAACCATTGTAAGTTATTAATGTCATAACTATGACATTTGATTCCCTTTGATTTATGATCTCAGTATATTTCTGCAGAAAACTACTTCCTAACATTACCTTTTGAGACACCATTCTTTGTCAAAAACTGGTTGAAAAATTGTGTTAGCAACCATTTTGCCGACGACACAGATGTTAAGTACCTACTAGAATATCCACAAAACTTCGCGCTGTTGCATAACTTTTTAAATAATCGAGATTTTTAATTTATTTTCTATGTTGCACCTCTTCAGGTAATGAGCTATCAGAATATCAAAAAATATTTGGCCTACATCTTAAGGGGGAGGCGTGAAAATTGATTCGCTGTTACAATGTCTATTAGATACCAAAAGATTTCCACATAAACCCATTACAATTAAAATACATTCCATAGTGCGAAGGTACCATATCCCAAGACCTCTAGCCCACGGAACAGTTCCCAGTCATTAACGGTTAGTGCTGGGAACGTGATCCTATCGCGTCTGATCTGAACCCAATATATCTGAACTTGCAACTCTAAGTGCAAACTCTCAGTTTAAATATATTAGAGACCGTTAATCCAGTTAATGTATGGCTGGGTTTAAGGTTAATTATGTTTTAGGTGTTAAGGATGTGCTTTAAAGCTTCTTCATACAAAATTGTATCAGATAAATCTCCCTTACCATTTCTTAAAGATGTCTACGGGGCATAGCGAAATTAATTAGTTATATATTTTTCAATCTGTAATTAATTGCATTTTGTTTATTTTTTTTAGCCATAATTGTAAATACACCTTCGGACTAATGAGTAATGTCTGGTTCAATCATGAAACAAGTTATCAAGTCCTTAAAAATATTCGGTGGGGTGGATATGTAGTCCTTTCTTTTTCGTGTGGCTAGTGACTAACCTGATGTCAGAGTTTTAAAGCCGTCCATGAACCTCTGACTTGCCTGAACATGCCGTCGAGAAATATCTCTCAGGCATGCCGGTTTCCTCATGATGTTGTCCTACACCGTATGTGTAGTGGTAAGATGTGATTTTTACTTTGAATTTTGATTACATTGTTGGAGTTATTATTATTTATCTATAGTGAGAAAAGCGGTGATCGTATTCCTTTATTAATGTAAACGATGAACTGCAATTGGCTATTTTTCAAATCTTAGAAAGATGTATCTACGGAATTTGAGATACTTACCTACCGAAATTAAGGAGTCGCCCATAATCGCCAAGATATTAATACATGCACCCCTGATAAATTGTTACTTCCGTATTTCAGTTTTTTAATGAAACGACATAATTTTAAATCAAAATGGTACATGACAGCTATTTCAACGAAATCTGTAAGTTTCCACATTTTAATACTAAACAAACGAACAATCAAAGGAAGACCAACACCCAATACAATAAATTATTTGGATGGAATCTAATACTCGGTTAGTTTTTTTTTTTTTTTTTTTTTTTTTTTTTTTTTTTTTTTTTTTTTTTTTTTTTTTTTTTTTGGGTGGGAAATCATCCAATGACTTCTCCCGCTCTGGGCGGAGCGGGAGGGCGTGTCAGACTCTTACTGACTAAAACCCACCCGTGTTCCTTCCCTTGCCATGCCAGGGGCCACGGTTTCCCCTTAGGACTACCCGCAACCCCGGCGGGTCGGTTAGTTGTCGCTTTCTCGCGGAGTCGCTGGTCGGTGCAAAGGATAGTAAATTAAGCCGCGCCGATACTTCGATAGCAAGCTGCCATGTTTATTAAAGTGCCATTGAATTAAACTGTACTTTCAAAGTTATGCCCATAGGCTGGGGATCCCGCCAATTTATTGAGAAACTTGTGCGAAAATTTTGAAAAAAAATTGATAGACACAGTTTCATCCATACTGTTGGTCTGTTGGTAGGGGACGCCCTAGGAGGTACATGTAGTGACCTTATTGGGGATGTTCTTCAGAAAGGTCCGGTGCGTAGTACTCGCAACCGGCGTGCGTGTATGACGAGATTTATGAACGTTAACGAGGCAAAAGGAGTTTGTAAGGATCGTAGCAGGTGGCGTTCTGTAGTTTCTGCCTACCCCCATGGAAAAAAGGCGACAGTTTATGTATGTGTATGTTGGTCTAATTTCATCTAGGTTAAATTCAAGATCATTTACATGGTGTCTTGTCTGTCTATGGACGTCCATTCATAGGCTATCCATGTGTCTTGCTAAGTGCTCTGTCCAAACGTATATTTCCTGCCAACCTCCTTCGGAGATTTCATTCAGCTGTGCATAATCTAGTAACTCAATTCGGAACCCTGGCCTAGTTCGATTTTTAAATTTTTGCACTACATCACCAGTTACATGAAACGTTGCCGCCATGATTGGACTTTCACGCGTTTTACAGGATTTAATATGATCAAACTACCACTAAAACTGCTTACATCGGTAACTGTAACCACTTCATCGTCAATCATTACTCTTCCAAGCATCGCCAAGTGATAATAAGTACCAATCTTTACGGCACGTTTACACTTGACCGGCCGGCAATGCGATAAGCTTCCGCGAATGCATGCAAAGCGCCCATTAACCGTTGATGCGGCCCGATCGGCCATTACGTCCGCGTATTAATTAAATTATTTCCACGAAGTAATGCTAAATTAATTTAATTGCGATTTGGCACAGCTTTGTCTTATCATGGCTTTGGTTTCTCTAGGGAAAGCAAGGATTTGTGGGTTCTATATTGTGTTGGAGATATTTGTATGTAAAATAGGCGAATTGTGCTGTATTACAATTATTTTGCAATGAATAATGCTGATTGTGATTACCATTTTATCAAACGAGGTTTTATTGAATCGTGTGAATATTCCAAGTAAATATTCAGCCGTAAAAAAAAAAAGCAATTAATAGAAATTAATGACAGCTGACAGATTACAACTTTCTATACATTTTAATTCCGAGCATAAAATATATAATATTTTACCAATGATCACAATAAATTAGTTAAATAAGACATGATAAAAACAAGCAGATTTCTTAAATAAAAAATAGCCGACACTCTTGATAGCATAATCCAGTTATTTCCCGATAAATCTGTCAAAAACTCACAAACCCAATTTGTTTGCAGTTAATTTGTGAAAAATGCTTCACAAAACGTTACTTCAATCAAGAATATCCTTTGAGAGTTTTCGATTTGGATCGCGTCCAAAAAATGACAAATTATTTAATGATGTAGGGCGCCATTTAGCCCGCCAGATGGCGACATGGCTGTTTGTCACTTTTAACGTGAAAATTATTTTAATGTAGAAGGGAGAAGATAATGATAACGACGATAGTAATGAATGAGGAAAATGTCGTGAGGAAAGTTTTGAGTATGAATGTGGATGGCTGAGTAGGGGAAGACCAAAGAAACGATAAGAATAAGAATTTATTTTTCTAGTTTGTTTTACAAATGACGATGGATGGACTGTGTGAAAGATGATATGGCTTGGAAGGGGTTGACTACTGAGAAGAGAAATATGGAAGAAAACGACCGCAAATAAATTGGGATAAGGATTCCTAACCTTTTATTTATTATGGAGTTATTATCCTGAATGATAATGATGATCCGCTGATGGTCGAATTAGAATAAAATATTAAGACAGATTTGTTTGACGGAATGAGTGACATTTTGGCAATTTTATTTGTACTGCTGGCCTTTACCTAATTTGTAAATAAATGCGCACTCTGCTGTCGAAAAATTCGAACCTTTCTATTCAATAATTTTCTATACCGCCGGGTCCACTGAAAATGCATAAATACGTATTTCATGTCAATGCGCCAACGTCATTATTAGAATAGTAATGTCACTGGCCAGTAAAACGACTGCATGATATATTTTTCTTGCACCTAGCATTTTTCTCGCTGTAGTGAGGTGAGAAGTTGTGTGTTTCGCTCGGCAGCAAAGTTATTCTGGGTCTCGTACCTTTGAAACCTTCGCAACGCTCAGGATTCAAAGTACTCACACCAAAAACCAACTTTGCAGCCTTGAATAACAAATAACTATTATTTATGTAAGGTGGCAAGATTGACCAACAATATAGTGTTTTTGTCTGGCATATTATTTAAAATGAAACCAACAACAGCGTGTTCAACATTTTTAATGACCCGCTTATTTCGGCGCCACGCTTACCGCTTGATTGAGCTCGATACCATTTTTGTAGTCGTAAAGGCTTAAAATTGACGCGGTGCCTTTATATCGAACACTTAACTGAGAGCATTAAATACACTTGTTTGGGCATAAAGTTCAGGCAAACGGTTTAATGTGAACTCAGACGATGATGAAGCTGTTAACTATAAGCACTGATGAACAGAATGTTAAGGTTTTTAACGGGTTATGTAATATTGGGGCGGTTAATATGTATCTTGGATTTTTATATTACAGAATGTTGGTATGGCGTCTATCTATTAAGGTATCTATGTTTGTACTTAAGCTATAAAAAAAACAGCTATAGGTATTGGGGTCGGCTTCTAGCCTAACCGCATGCAGCTGAAAACCAGTATTTTACATGGAGCGACTGCCTATCTGATCTCCACAACCCAGTGATTGGGCAAAACGATACCCCTTAAGTAAGTGGTACGTAAGACGTAGTAGTGGTAAGTAAGACTGGTTGTCAGACTTTGACCCGCTGATAAATATAGTACTTACGAAGCTCAAAACATGCGGCCTCTTGATTCCGTACTTACCTGTAACAAAACAATGGAGAGTTAAATAATTGTAAGGATGAGACAAAATCCATACTAATATGGACGGTGACTACTGAGGTGACCACTAATAGAGTCATTCATTCATTCTGCCTAGCCTTTTCCCAATCATGTTGGGGTCGGCTTCCAGTCTAACCGGATGCAGCTGAACCTAACTACCACCACTGACCACTTATAGAGTATGAAGAAAAAACAAGCTGCGCTAACCCCAAACAAAAATGAACAGGAGGACGATAATAATTCGAAAATCTGAAGAAAAATTATTGACATAACAGAATCAATCTGCCTAGCTTTTTCCCAAGCATGTTGGGGTCGGCGTCCAGTCTATCCGGGAGCAGCTGAATACCAGTATTTTACATGGAGCGACTGCCTATTTGGCCTCCACAACCTAGTAACTGGGTAATATGATACCCCTTGGTAAGACTGGTTGTCAGATGTTCGAGCTTCTGACGGCCCGTAACGACTGTCAAAGATCCACTAATGACAGCCGGGACCTACGGCTTAACGTGCTTTCCGAGGCACGGAGGAGTCTCGATATGTAAAGATGATCACCCATTCACGGACCAACCTCGGCAAGCGTAGTTTCACATGATGGATCGACTTGTGCGGCTATTATTACTTAGCTACGAACTCCTCGATTCGCATAACAGAATAATGTAAACAAAAAATCTCCACGTAAATATTTTATATCTTACAATAGCCAAGTCATAAAATCAATTTTGCATACAACACTATTATCTAGCTACTTTATCTATATCAATAAGTAGAGCGCCTATCAACCAATCTGTCTGTCTGTCCATCAACAACCCAGATGTGATCGTGAATGATCTATAGCCTCACGTATGTACTTATGGGATCCTGGTATAGAAAAACAAGTAGCGACCTGGATTTTATATCCATTTTGTCTAGGTGAAGATAATAAGCATGATGAAAGAAATCTAGTTTCAAGTGTTTCGTAAAGATTACAACTTGTTTTTAAAAGCAAGGGGGATTGATCTCTCTGAATTTATTTGTTACCTAATAGCGTTTGGTGGTTGGTACACGGCCAACAAATAAAAAAACTATAGTGACTGGTAATTAGTGACTGATGCTTAAGGTGGATGAAGAGGAGCTCGTAGCTAAGTAATAACAGCCGCACGGGTCGATTCAACAGGTTAAGCTACGCTTGCCGGGGTTAGTCCGTGGATGGGTGACCATCTTTCCATACCGAGACTCCTCCGTGCTTCGGAAAGCACCGTTGGTCCCGGCTGTCATTCGTGGATCTTTGACAGTCGTTACATGTCGTCAGAAGCCCGAAAAGTCTGACAACCAGTCTTACCAAGGGGTATCGTATTACCCAGTTGCTGAGTTGTGGAGGTCAGACAGGCAGTCGCTCCATGTAAAATACTGGTATTCAGCTGCATCCGGTTAGACTGGAAGCCGACCCCAACATGATTGGGAAAAGGCTAGGCAGAATGAATGATAAAAAATAGAGCATCTTTGGATGAGAAAAGAGAGCCTTTTGTCGCCGTCATTATTATAACGGCCGGGAGGAGTCTCGGTATATAAAGATGGTCACCCATCCACGGACCAACCGCGGAAAGCGCAGCTTAACCTGATGGATCGACCCGTGCGGCTGTTATTGCTTCGTTTTAAATATAATAATAAATAATAATTAAAAAATATAGCTTCGTGGCTAAACGAAGCTATATTTTTTATATTCTATCTTATAATTATTATTTAAATGAACACCACACACTGAGCAGAATACATCTAAGTACCACATTATACCATACGTGCCATTTTAATTCACAATAAAGTAAGACAATTTATTTCAAAAAACAGTTCCTGCTTCCATAAATTCTTAAATTAATAACTTCATTATTCCAATCTTATGTAACAAATAGTTTATAATAATCACAATCTTTCAAAACATCGATTAATCTTATCGATAAAATAAATCGATTGTTCTGAGCATAAACAATGTAGGCTTATTTACAAAGTTATCGGATATCGATTCATTTGCAATGCATATTGAAACAATTTCTAGTTCTTTATGACAATTTATATGCTTTGCCATCGATTTATTGAAGTTTGTATGAAATAATATGTGACAAGGGCTGGTGTCCACGAGGCATTGAAAGCAACGAAGTACATCTAACTGCCTATATGACGTGGCATAGGTACATTGCTACACTTGTGCGTCTTTGAGTAACATGAATCTTCGGTAACGGTATTTAATATCGCAAACCTGCTACAAATATCGTAATATTTTAGCAGATATTCAGGAAAAACCTCATCCATTTTCTACATTTAACCCACGAAAGGGACAATCTAGTCTAGAATTTTTCCGACCGTTTAGTTCTCTATGAAAAATCGTCTTCATTTAAAAACTGTACATTTACCACCATCAGCACCCTAATTGCGTAATACGCGATCTATCACAATCTGGATCGTTTTGAAACAAATTGATAATCCATTGCTTCATAAGTTCGAAAAAAAAATCTACTCAACAACGTAAATAGCGCAATGAATGTTGTTGAACTGTCAAAATGAAGCAGATTAGTCTGGATCGTTTTCGGAAATATGTTACGCAATAAGTTAGCTGTTGGTAAAACTATGACTTACAAATAAAACCTTTTATTTACAAGTAGGTACCTAAAACCTACCATTTACCAAACCTTAGGATTTTACAATAACCTGTAGTAAGATACCTTAAGACAAGCAATTTATTTCAGTTTACTTTGTCAAATAGGTACCTCTAGGTTTGCAAGATAAGATTATGATCTGGTGACGAGGATCTGCGATGACGAGGCCGTAAAATATTTACATCACTCTTGATCATAATTCAAGACCATGTACCGCCCTCTTTATGTCTCCAGCAAATTAACAAAATCACTTTACATACGGAAGCTTGTATACAACAACAATTATAGTCACTGACACCAGTCTGTATGATCGATGGGGACAATTAACAAGTACCCTAGTAATTTGCCTTTAACTTAATAATATCCTTAAACTGTTGTTAGTTGGCGCCGACTATGCAAAGTGTATCGCACGTGGAGGGTACACGTCTTGTTGATTCATTAGGCAAATAATAATATGATGAATATCATCGTGGATATTATTTATATCGGAGATTTACATAATTGGTGTAAAGGCGCCTCGTAACATAAAGGTGCAGACGGTTTGCGATCAGAACGGTTGTTTACTGCAGGTTCAGTTATATGAATGCAAATTTTACCTACATGCACTGCTCTAATATTTCATAAGAAGTGTAAACTTACATAGGTATCACAGTATATTGTTATAAATTAATGTTCAAGTTTAAAAATAAAAAGATTTAAACTTAGTTATAATAAAACTTTTCAAAGGGCGCATTGAATTTCAAAAATAAACATGGCTACTTACTCTATTTACAAGAACTTAGAAAAAACTCTTCAGACCATAAACAAAAAGTTCCACTTTCAAAATTAATTAGTAAATTTTCATACATCACTATTACATTCCTATCACGAAACCCTCCAATGAATCGCAAGAATCCCAAAACGCAAACACCACATTCAAAAAACGAACAGTTAACAAGCATAAAACATGTATTAAGAAGCATCTTTAAAAATAAAACAAAAAAAAGTCGTGCATCGCGTGTACTCCTGCATTCGCATAAGGAAATGAGTCGGGAATCGAACGGGACAACTCTCTTAATTGCACCGATTGATTGGCACTGAACCATCTTGATAAAGCTGAATATTCCGCTCTTTTTGTGGGACATCCATTACGACACATCTTCAGTCATTATAGACAAGCAGTTTGTGCTAAACTTAGTTACGAGGGAATAAGTAATTACATTAGTAATTGCGAGGAATGTAACTGTAGTATACTTGATTTTATTTATTTAAATAAATAGGAAGGTTGTAAAATTATATAATAAATTATATAAAACATAGAGTAGAAGTATTATGGTTTTTGTGAAAGCGTTTTTCTAGAATGCAAAGCTGTTTTTTGGTGGAAATTTTCTATTTGACCAGTAGCAAGGCATTGATAATCTTTTCAGTGTCGCTGGTGACGCATATATAACGGTGCCCAGTTCTCTTTAAAGAAACCATTATGAGTTTGCTAACTATTTCAAAACTTAACTTCAATATTTCTCATTCATAGTGAGCACGATTTTTCATACGATTTTTTTATTATTAACCGCTAAAAGTACCTGTTCTGAAAGAATCTGTCCCCCGACGGAAAAGAGGGGTGTTATAAGTTTAACGTGTGTATCTGTGTATCTGTCTGTTCCCTCGTAGCTCCCAAACGGCTGAACCGATTAAGATTTTTTTTTTGTTTGAAACGTGTCTTGATCGAGAGTGTTCTTAGCTACAATTCAAGAAAATCGGTTCAGCCGTTTGAAGATTATCAGCTCTTTTCTAGTTGATGATTGGAGGTGCACATCTTCCACAGGTCTGATCGATTCGAAATGTAGTATTTTGTTACTTCAATGATATTAGAGGAACATAGTAACCTTGAACCGATACTGCAGCGTTACCTGGAATTGTGTCGGGGAATATTTAAATTTTTAATTTTAACTTGTTCCAAATAGTATTTACCTACTACTCACACAGGCCAGACAGTTTTTATTGAACTGACTCCAACCCACAATCACCATCCTCCTGCCCTTGTCCCATATCACTTGTGGTCAACGCAACACGTTTCCTTCTTCCATTCTCCCTTAACGCTATCATTCACTCCCATATCTTCCATATCATTCCTCATACAATCCATCCATATTTTCTTTGGCCTACTTCTTCATCCATCAACAATTATACGTGTTTTTTTTGATATCCCATAACTCTAGGGTTATATTCTATAAGTAAAAGAAAATGCGACGTTTTCATATTTCACGTAGGTAAGGGTGTTTTACATTAATAATCGTGACTGTCGTAATATTTTGTATGAAAAATGAAAAAAAAAATATAGTTGAAAAATAATTCTTAAGCCAGTTGATTCTTTGATCTCATTCATACCCAAGAGTTATAGGATATAAAAAAAAACACCTTGTATTCATAACTCTTTTTGTCACATTTCCGCCTCCGAATTCTCCAAAATAGCGCTTTAATTAAACTTTCACGCCAAAACACAACACAAAACAAGGAAACACAAACCCCAATAATAATAACCGGCTTGTAATTGAACACTGTATAACAAATTAACGAATAACATATATGAATAAGCGTTGGAATTTAAACAAACTGCCATTAAGTGGGCCGTGCTATTGCGCTCGCGGCTATTTCAGTTCCGTTGTGCAATCATCGATAAAGTGTCACGTATCAGTGGCGAGGAGTTTGTGGCGAATTTTCGGGGATTGGAGAAGAATTTGAGGGTATAATGTGGAGAAGTACACGATAGGTAAATGGACAGTCCTCTGTGCAGAGCATTCATGGAAGATCAGGAAACCGTCGCTCTTTGAATGCGCAGGAGTCACCCAAATTAGAACAAAAACCCTCTGATCACCCTAATTTTTAACCCCCGACGGAAAGAGAGAGGTGTTATAAGTTCAACGTGTGTATCTGTGTCTGTGTATCTGTCTGTTCCCTCGTAGCTCCCAAACGGCTGAACCGATTTTGATAATATTTTTTTTGCTTGAAAGGTGTCTTGATCGAGAGTGTTCTTAGCCTCATTTCATGAAAATCGGTTCAGCCGTTTGAAGATTATCAGCTCTTTTCTATTTGATGAATGGATGTGCGCATCTTCCACAGGTGTGATCGATTCGAAATTTAGTATTGTTACTTCAATGATATTAGAAGAACATAGTAACCTTGAACCGATACTGCAGCATCACCTGGAATTGTCTTTGTTTGTGTCGGGGGTTATTTAAATTTTAACTTGTCTGTAGATGTTCTGGAAAGACTAAGATACCTAACCTGCTTCTGGGAGGTTGGGTGATTAGAATAACCAAAGACGCCCGCCATGGCCTACGTACAATGGTCCACTTGAACTTGAACTCCATTCCTCATACGCACAGAACTACATCTATACTTATAATAAATCTGTAGAAGTGAAAATTCTGTACATTGAAAATATCAAAAAAAATAAATGGCAGGGGGTGTTACTAGACCAACACCGAACCCAAAAATTTGATAAAAATTTTTTTTGTCTGTCAGTCTGTCTGTCTGTCTGTCTGTTTGTTCAGGCATCACGCAAAAACTACCGGTTCGATTACGATGAAACTTGGTATAATTATTCTTTAATATCCTGGGCACCACACTGGGTACTTTTTATCCCGGAAAAGTATCCTATCCTACGGTTGGGGGGTGTCAAAGTTTGTATGGAAGAATTTTAACGCGCTGTCCGATTAACTCGAAACTCAATATTTATACTTAAACCAAAAAATTAAGAATAACGTGTATCAGGATTTTTCGAAATTCAACCCCTAAGGGGGTAAAATAAGGGATGAAAGTTTGTATGAAAAATCTTATTCCTTGAGGTAATAAACATGAAACTTCGCACGAATAGTTATTACTAAATAAATTATAAAGTTTGTAGTTTTTTGTTTTTCTAAATTACCCCCCAAAGGGGGGTTGGGGGGTGTCAGTGTTTGTATGGAAGAATTTTAACGCGCTCTCCGATTAACTCGATATTTATACTTAAAACCCATGGGGATGTATGGGGTAACTTCCGACACTCACGCGGGCGAAGCCGCGGGCAGCAGCTAGTATGTAATATAATTAACCTAACAATTACCGCCAAACGAATCTTTACAGGTAACATAAATGCATATAATCTAGTAAATATCTATTAGTTATATCCAAAAAGGTTCGTTTACTATGAATATATCGCCGTCAATCAGCGAGACGTGTTAATGACGCGATAATTGGAGCGCTTATTATCGGCGCGCGCGCTTATGAGTCTGCCTAAATATGGACTGAAGTTGTTATGGTGATTATGGTAATGTTTAGATAACTTCTCGTCTATGGTAGCTTTATGGCCTTATGGCTAATTTTTCCACCGTCATATCTTTTATTAGATTAAAGTTTACATTTGACAGCGTTTTATAAAAAGAAAAACCGAATGAAACATTTCTCCTTGAATAAAGTTATCAGACGATTGGAAAATCATCCAGTAGTTTTCATCTGTAGGTCTATACCTACAGTAATCTACATATTATACATTGTAACAGCGATTCAAATATTGGGAAAGAAGACTATTCCGTCATGTACTTACTAAGTGGATTTTTAAGAGATTTGAGAGAATGGAAGAAATTGCTACAGCAATAATAAGGTTTGCAACTTTAATCTTTTGCTTCCCGTGAGCCCCCCGGGGGTAACTAAATAATAGATAACTTTGTTATATTAGTCAAGACATGACCAGTTAACAATTTTTTACGCTCAATTTTATAATATGTACTACACACTCACGAATTTTAAATACACATAACATAACATCACGTCTTGTTTCCTCGAAAGGTTGGGCTGAGTAGTCCACCTTCATTACGCCAGATAAGTTAAGTCCCATGTACTAGGGGGCTGCCAGGATTAAATATAGTCTAATTAATATACAAATTACACAAGTAAGATTAAAATAAAGAAAATACATTTATTTAACACAGATTATATAACATACAGCAGATAAAAAAGGTAAAATAAAACATCAAATAAAAAGTGTAAATTACGTTGTAAGAAATTAGCAGGGGAGTGTGCCTCACGGCTGCGCCAAAAAGGCCCAGTTCAGCAAAAATGCCAGACAATTATAAGTGCCTGACTCTGGGTGATTACATTTTATCCATTGACATTGACACCACAAAATCATCAACTAACTCGTTACAAACCGTTCTTACGCACATACTAGTTTTTAGAGTTCCTGTTTCACTACTATTACTATAACCAATATAAATGTAGTAATGTTTTTTACTTATGGCCGGTAATTAGCGCCTTGAAATGGCGAACCATATTAGCGTATAACCAATAACCAGTCGGGATATTAAAATGCGGCTTGAATTGTGAAGGGCTTAAGTTGTAAGTTGACAGCGGGAGGAATCTTTTGGATAATTTGTTATGTCTGGGCCCCCACCCCCGGGGGGTCCGGGGGGACATAGGGTATTTTCGATCGGTATCGAATAACTTTTTTCAAAGATGC
Source organism: Eupsilia transversa (assembly GCA_914767815.1). Lineage (NCBI taxonomy): Eukaryota > Metazoa > Arthropoda > Insecta > Lepidoptera > Noctuidae > Eupsilia > Eupsilia transversa. Next base: position 2,695,804 of record OU611893.1, on the reverse strand, counting down.
ACAAATTAAAAATATTTTATTTTACATAAACCTACATCGGCACTTATGAAACCTCAGAAGCTATGTGCACGTTTCCAATTGGTCAGTTTCTATATACGTAGTATCCCTAAGTAGTCTGTGGTTTCTATAGAGAAGAGCCAGCAAGAAGCTCCATGGTTTGGTACTCTGGCTTTAAAATAATTTACTCTCTTCAGCTCTCTTTAATCAGAAAAGGCCTGGCCTGGACTGGCCTGTAGACCACACAAAGAAGTTTTATAACCATAGTTTTCTATTTTTTGAGCAATGAGATGCAGGGAAACACTTTTTACGCAGGCATTAATTAAAGAAGCAAAAACACAAACCAATAGAGTAAGTATTTCGAATCAGCGCAATGAAATTGTGAATAGAAATAATACCTATGTTATTATTTCATTACCAGGATATTTAAAACATTTTTACACGTTTTTTATTACAAGTTAGCGGTAGTTGAGTTTTACAAATCCAACTCCGTATCCTCTTATGACTTGTCCACCATGGCAAGGGCAAGCAAAAAACCGCTACCAATCATAACATCTGACAGAGATCTCGCGGCGCGGGCGCAACAATCAAAGCGTTACCGCTAACGTTTCAATCTGAGATTAACGACATGTGACAGTTAACCGCAGTAGTTTAACGGAGGATTTAAATATTTATCGTTTAGAGATTAGTGTTAGAGTATGGTCACAACATCGCTACTCAATCAGCTGTTGAGATGTCATTGAAGTGTCAGTTAGTACTATGGTGATTTCTCGCTAAGTGCTTGTATGGCGTTGCCATTATACATGCAAATGTTTTCTTTGTATTTATAAATGTAGAATTATAATATATGAACTTCGTAAGTCGTAGATCCAAGAGGTTACTTCTAGACAGCCTAATAAATGTAACCAGTGCCTGATAATTAGACTTATTATAATTTTCAAATACCTAGATAATGTAGGTACTGTAAAGGTTGCATGCGATAAGCGGCCTGGTCGGACATACTGGCCACATGCATTCATTCGAACGTCGAAAAAGATATATTTAAAATAAAAAAGATTATATTTTTATTTGTGCAGGAGAAGACAGTCTAGAAGTGACGGACTGTGGTGTGACATTTATATTGTAATCACATAATATGATAAAGTTAAAATATATTAATTAAGAAGCGTCCTAGTATCATTACGCCCCCGCACACACCATAGCCCTCACAGTACCTACATTACCAATAGATGGGTATTTAGCCTGAACGGCCCAAATTGAATGACCCTCGGTCCTAACCGTAAACAAAAATCGTCTACGTTCCAAAGGAGGTGGACCAGTCATGCCTCTATTTTAATCTTAGCCCATCTATTTCACGGACCTCTAATTCTTACCAAATACTGCTATAAATTTAACATAACCATCCCTTATATATTTCCATGACGAACCCTACTAAACCTTCTAGCCATCTCCACATAATGTCAAAACGTTTTTGCCGATTCTTCGTCTTCAGAAACCGATATTACAGCCCGGATTACAATGGATTACGTTTGGAAACATACTCCATCTGAATTACTAAGAAACTATATATTGTTTTAATTTGGTTTTTTCACGGTGATTAGTCGAAGATGGATGGCTTGTCTGTCGTTTGTTTCGGCCTAATTTCTGTCTGTATTTGGTAGTTATCTAGTTTTGATTTGTTGGTTTGGTCATGGGCGTTTTTTTTTTTTGCCGGCTGCAGTATCGTTCCAGATTATTTTGTCATGGACAAATATGTAAGGCTTTTTTCTTTTAATTTAATTTATGGCGTACATTGTTGCAATGTTGTTATGACTTTTTGATTGTAAATCCGTGACGTTTCACAGAGAAATCAGTTGATTTAAAACAATCTGTAATAAAGTTTGAAGTTTCATTTATTCAATTCAATTCGATTCGATTTTATACAAAACGGTACAGTAATTTTTGAAGAAACATCTTCATACGTCCAAGGATTCTTCAGAATCATTTTGTTATCGAGTGTTACTGAATATGGTATTGAGTAATCTACCAAAGCATTAAACATATATTACAAATAGGGGGGTAAGCAGACAAGTTTATTACAATATAGAGATCATAATACAAAATCTATAAATGTTTTAGCCTTGTAAGTGGAATCCATTTAATAATTACATTTTGATCTCCTTTTATAGGCAGATTCATTTGCAGTGAAATATATATACCTACCCACCTATCCATTTATTTTGTAATAGGTAAGTGTTTTATTATTCGATCATGGTATTCATGGTCAAAGGGGATTTTAATCCAGTCTTTTATTGAATAGTAATGATGTTTAATGATTCAGTGGGCGGAAAAATTTATGTAGGTAATTATAATGTTAATGAAGTTGTTAGTGATATCGATGATTTTTAGAGTTCATGGCCATTTTATTATGATGACGAATTAAAATTAAAGGAGATCACCCATTTAGTAGGGCGACTCGGGCTAAAAAAAAAAGTTGGCGGCCAGGAATGAAATACATTTTATTTGAAAGGTTACAGGAGTAGAAAGAAAATTGTATGGTGACAACGTTATAATTAATTTAGGGACAAAGATATAGAACGGTCTTTAAAAAATAAAATCGGGTTTGTTCGAACACTTTAACTCGAGAACGGCTGGACCGATTTTCATGGTTTTTGGTATTCATAAAATAACAAAATGGAAAGAACATAATGCAACGGGCGGCCTTATTGCTTGGCAGTAATTTCTACCAGGCAACTTCTGGGTTAGGAAAAACAGCTAAAAAAATATACATTTTGAATTCAATCCCTATTTTTTATATTTTATGATTACAACACTGCTATCTACTAACCAACTAGATATATATAATAGGCGTTGTACGGATTATAATAAAACAAAGAAAAGGGTACAAAAGTATCAATTTATTGTTTTTTTTATACAGTGATCTTACATATTATGCTCATTATCTTGAACGATAACATAATCTAAAAAACCTGCCGGTGTTTGTAAGGGCTCATCTAGATGTCTAGCCAAGCCGAGAAACCAAATAATTGACATGGTATGAGCACAGCAGCCTAGAGTTTTTTTGCCAGTAAGACACGTACATTAATATTTTTTAATTGCATTTCTGCCATTTTCCGTATAATCTGCCATAATATAAACATAGTACGTCCTGGCCCTCGAATGTCGCGATTGAATACGACCTCTTAGAAGTCTCGTTGTATTATTAACATTAGGCAAGTTGATAATATTAGGATCATTATACAGTTCAATCGTGTATACCCCGTCTCTGATGTGCTCGCCACAGTATGATCGGGCTAATTTGAGCTGATAAGTGCCCAAAGCAAAAAGAATACAATCTTCTTCATTCAGACGAGGAAAATCTATTAGAAATTTTTTAAATGCAACATAAATCTTCGAACCCAAATTGTTCTCGTCTTTGGTGCCATAGTAAAAAATAATGTATTCTATACATATTTTTAAAATATGTAAGAATTATCGAGGGCCACCCAAAAAAAAAAAATTTGCCCAAAATGGGTGATCTTCTTAGTTCAAAAAGCTTCAAATTAGTGGAAGTTATATTTAGAAGATTTAGGTGTCAGAAGTAGAAAGAAAGAGAATGAAATGTTTGAAGAACGGCGAACGTATAGAAGCTTTAGAATTAAAATTGTAATTTTGAATGGAATTTAAATTTTGACATTGTAATTTCAATTTAATTTAAATTTCGACATTGTAATTTCTTTTTTGTGTTGTTTGTCTAGTCAACTATTTTTGTGCAACATGTAGCCATCTCATATAATTATAATACTGTACTCATGTTTTACAAAATAATATATTATCTTAACTTATTTTATCTTAATAATATTTATATTAAAATCCAATTTTGGGGTCATTTATAAAAAAAAATGCCATCTATGCCTTATTGAAATCGAAGTGAAGTAACCATCAATATTTCTACTAATCAGTTTTTTTTTTTAAGTCAGTCCAAAATAGACGAATGACTAAACCTACCTTACAAAATGCCTTGCTCCATCGATTCACCATCTTTAACTAACTGTCAATTCGCATTAACTCCAGTCAGTTACGCTGACATTAAATTGTTGTGGGCGAGGAGATAGCAAAATAAATAGAGACATCGTTATGCTGTTGTGGGTAGACTATAAATAAATATCGAGTTAGGAAGACGGAGGTGGTAGCTGTAATCATCTGTGACGGATATACTCGACTGCTGAAAAATTCCACTTTACGTAAGAATCTATAACAGTTGAGTATACCCGGGATTAAGGGCTTGTACACAAAACCACCCTAAGATTTTCTTAGGAACGAAGCTTCTGCATTGCGAATTCGCATCGCATCGCAGTTTTGTTTAGAAGTCGTAAGAGGTAACTGTAATTTTTTTGGGTAAAATAAAATACAATTTGGAGCAGAAATGAGAATGTTTTCGGGTGTTTTTGTCTAAGAGCGACGCCTCCAGATGACGCGATTTATGTGAGAGTTGACTCGCGCGTAAGAATTTGCATTGCGACTAGATGGTACGTTACGCGCGACTGCATGTGGACGGAATGTATGAACCACTAGTACCTCACAACCGCGCAATTGTCTAGGCGCGCCTCGACTCGCGAGTCAATCGCTTCATCTGGATAAACTCTTAGTATAAGTGAAGACGTGCGCTTAGTATAAGTGAACACGACCCAAGACAAGAAAGACCAAATAAAGTTATAATTCAACCAAACCACATAGTCATAAACCATACCTTGTAAGTTAGCAAGTGAGTAAACGTAACTCTCGTTTGCGTCGCGTTTGCGTTAAGATTTTTATTCTCACCTTTATATTCTTAGCATTATGATCTATCATTCAAATCTTAACGCAAACACGATAGTTACGTTTACTCACTTGCAAACTTACACTGAGGACTCTGGTATACAAGTATACCTCATCACACAATGCAATGTATTAAGCAATTCGCGTCGCCGCGCCGCCCTCGTCAACGTCTCGCGTTAACTTCAGCATGCTGTCTTTGTTTATTGTTTTATTTTTGTAGGGACGGAAGATGCACATGGTAAGAATATTTTTATAAGTTCTGTTGCGGTACATTTTGAGGGGATGCTATTTTTTCCAAGAAAATTGCCATTAAATCTTTTGGAAAATTATTATATTTTTATAGAGCTAACATATAAATAATAAATACCATCCAAGAGGGATTACAAACTATTAAAACTTTTTACACACAAACTTTAATTTCGGAAGTCGAAGGTCTTTGTATTTGTATTTTCGTTTTTTGCCACCGATTTTCGAAATATAAGTAATTTTTCTTTGTTTTTTTTTTTGAAGTCGGTTATTTCTTTTTATATTAAAATAAAATTGTTGTGGTACCTACCCCATATAAATTCAAATACTTCTATCTGCTACGTAAATAACAGTGACAGGAAGTTATTCTAACATCATCCACATAGACTAAGGGCTGATTCGGCCAAACAGGAATACATTTTATCCGCGGAATAAGATTTACTTCTGACAGTTTTCGTATGCAGAAACTGAAAAATACAAAATTTATTCGGAAGAGAAGGCTTATTCCGATTCCTGACGATGTTTTCGTTCACCGTTTTTGAAGCAAGTGTAGTTATAATATACGCACATGAATCCGAAAAGTCTGAGGTGCGTGCCTAGTGAAGAAGTGGGATGTCGTTGAAAGATGTGTTATAATGAGGGGCCTGGACTTTTAAAATACTGTTAGGTTTAGTTTATTTATTTTATTTTTGACTCCAGATCTCCCACAAATTAGAAAATACCTAGGTCCTACTAGTATAAGAGTGTAATTTGCGGAGATAAATAAACATTTTTTTTTGTTTATTATATTTCTTACCATAAAAAATACATTTTAAAATCATTCTTAAAAAAAAAACATTTCAAATATAAATTATCCTTATAATGATTTGTCGTCACCTCAAAAGAAAATGTGCAAATTTTTTTCGCCCACTATCACTTACTTTTTAGTCACATCGGAAACCTCATATTATAACCAACACGATAAACAAAAGAATAACAATACTAACAACATCTAAACTATATAAATAATAGCTGTAACTATGTATATTAATTATTACCTCTGTACAAATAATATCCTATTGTCGCCGCATATTATTATAATAATATAACAATTATTATTGTTTTATTAACACCTCGGGTGTTTAGGTATGTTGTTCTGTTAGTACCCATTCATAACATAGGTCGTACAAATGGAGATGTGGCACTTCACCCTTATTCCTGGGATGCAGAAAGTTGGGCTCAGAGCAGGGACCGAAACCGGTATGATCAAACGGGTATTTTTTCAGTATTTTAAAGGTTACCTTAAATTGAATACAACCAGTATTAATACCGGTTACCGAAATAATTACCTCTATCTTACGCGGCCATCGGCATTAGTCAAAGGGAGCGCATCGCCTGAGTGTTTGTAACCGGTATTAAAACGGTAACCTAAAATAGGTGACATGTTTCTTCTTCTTCTTGGGTTACACAGTACCCTTAGTCGTAGAAGTAACCAAAATTCTTCGATACCTGTACCGCAATTTATATAGGTTAAGGTAAAAGGGGGCGAGCCTATTGCCATCAACCGGGCACAGATCCATACTCCGGGTTGCCACCGAGAAATTCCATATAGAAAAAACCCAATAACACAGTGCCCAACCTGGTAATCGAACCCAGGACCTCATGCACGTAGCTAATGCCACCACTAGAACAACAAGCACTTATGACTATCAACACTAATTCATAATTACTTCGTAAGGTATCAATACTCCCGACCCACCGATCCGAACGCGTCCAAACCGTGTCTCACCTCTCAATGAGGCATCCTCAGGATGGCGATTGACTTGTCGCGAACCCGAACACGACGTGTTGCCACGCCGAGCGCTGGCCGCTGAGTGACTTAGCGTCTAGCTCTCGGCGTGGCAACATGGCATGAAACAAGTGTTGATTTCTTACAGGGATTTTTATGACTCTTCAGGAATAGTTAAGCGGAATAGGTTACTAAATATATCTACATCACCGTGCTATTCCAAATCAATATGAAAATAAAAAATCTATTGTTATAAATAAGCGATTTTTCATTTTAGGCCGCGAATTGGAAATCAAAAGTTTTAAAAGGCAGATCCTAAAACTTCGAACCTTCACCACTTTGGAACTGACTTCCTAGATTTATTCCAAACTAGACTATTGTGAGTAAATTGGAGGTGTGGGCGGGGGCAAAATGGAGGTTAAAGTTACAAGTACAACGTATATCATATCTACCTCACTTGCATAATCTTTGCATATTATTGTATACTTATCACACGCAAGGATGACCACAATTAATTATTCTACCACTAAGCAAACATCGTAAAACACAGTTGTCATTACTGTGGCGTGTAAATTGATATTATTACTCAAATATATTGTATATTTAATTGTATTTATACATAGCTGCATATTTGTAATGTTTAGAGCGGGTGCAAGGTCTAGTTTTAAGTCAGGAGTTTAAGCGTGTTTATAATTGAGCAACAAATCAATCCGCCTAGCCTTTTCTCAACTATCTTGGGGTCGGTTTCTAACCGTATGCAGCTGAATACCAGTATTTAACATGGAGCGACTGCCTATGTGATCTTCACAATCCAGTAACTGGGTAATACGATACCCCTTGGTAAGACTGGTTGTCAGACTGTCTGGCTTCTGATATTTCCCCCCCCCCATGCCAGCTAAATGGTAAGTTCTGGATATGTGGAAAAATTCACAGCAGTAGTAAAACTATCACAGCCAAGTAGGCTTTACAAGTTAACGAGTAATTATCGACCAACTTATATTTGCAGTTGCAAAAACAACTAAATGTATGGGAGAACATGTTTTTCAACTACAATGTTAAGTTTGTCCTTGAGATAAATTCATCCCAGCTACGGAACCCTTCATTGAGCGTGGTCCGACGCGTACTTGGCCGGTTTATTTTATTTTATTATTGACGTCAAATTACTTACAGAAATAAAATCATTTATCCTAGTTCAAATACTTTTTTTGTAATACAGCTTACATCTTGTGCTGCACCAAATAAGTAACCGCATTGACCTGCTTCTGGCCAAACTAAAAACCACCAGCATCAAGTTCCATTACTTAGGATACATTGACAGATACAAAATGTTCTTTAATTAATTGATCTCTGTCTATTTAAGGTTGACGTGCGTCGGAGAAAAATTTAGACTAGAGGGTTTATTTATAAACGCTGCTTAAAGTTAAGTAATGATTAGCGACTGTTTAACCATACATTTATGACGTTTGAACGTCACTTAACTTTAAGCAACGTTTATAAATAAACCCCCTATTTTTCTTGGGTGGGATAAGCTTCTGTATTTATGGTTGACTGTATGCAGATGATGGATCGCAGGGGATAAGGAGTTGTGGCCTTTTAGAGAGGTCTATTGTCATTGCTGGAACTAAATTTAAGACGCATGAGGAACAGGGTGTAAAGTTCACTCATACTCTTTAGAAAATGGAGGATCCTCCGACCAGACGGGTGTCGTGTCTGGCGGGCAACTGCGCAACGATTGATGTCTTATATATAAGGTGCTATAAAAATATCTGCCACGGCTGCAATGGGAGACAGTATTGTGTTTATAGATTACAATAGTAAAGATAAATTATTGATCATGTGTCATATTTTTTTTCATACAAAAAATTTTACGTATAAATTTGCATTGATTTATTGGCATAAAACCATCCCGTAGACTTAATAAGCTGTTGCCGCACCGCACCGAATTCAATTCGCAAAACGCCGGCGCCGTTCATACACTGTTGCCATTCTTATCAAACAATGCCGCTGCGCGCCGGCCACTCGCTCGTCAGAGCGCAGCCCCGCGCGCCCCCACACTCACCCGCACTACCCCGTTCGTCGCACGCGCTAGCTGACCCGCCAGTCGCCCGCCTGCCCGCTCGGAAGTTAGTTTTTAGCGATCTGCGGTAAGCGTCGGGAATATCGCGCGCGCTTTCTTTAAAAATGCCTCCTAGACGACGGTATCCCAATCAAGAATATCTTGAAATGGTATTGTGCTACCGCGAGTGTAACTTCATGACTGCGCATGCAGTAAACTTATACCCGCAGAGGTTTGGTGTGCGAGTGAGTCATCATACCATTCTGGATGCAGTGTACAGATTTAGAGAACACGGCCGCTTTGGCCCGCCTCCGGTTGACGCAGGCAGGCCTCCATATTCTGCCGAACTCGAAGAGGAAGTGTTGGACTTCTTCCGGCGTCATCCTCTTGCGAGCACCAGGAATGCTGCTCGAGTCTTCGACGTACAATTTATCGTTATTTAGGTACCTACCTATTGTTTAAAAATAATAAGAAAAAAATTGCGATTCTTACACTAACTTGACAGTCCAAAGCCTGTTTTAAGTGTGGTGGGAAGTTTATCATTTTATTTACGTCAGTTTTTTGGAAGAATGCGGTAGCTGGTAAGTAATTGCACTTTAAAACACTTGTTTGCCTGCGTATTATTGCGTACCTAGTACATTAGATAGTCGATAGTGACGAACTAGTCAGCTGATTTCAGTTTTCATTCACAGAACAGATGGAAAGAGATAGCAGTTGTTTTCATTGACGAAGTGCACTTCGCGCGTAATTTGTGAACCAAGTTATGCAGAGTAGAGTCAATGTTTACTTAACTACTTTATTTTCTCAAATTGATTTAACTGTGCCGGGGTACGAAATTTCTTCACTATTGTTATCTTTAAATACAATACTACCTCTCATTAAAGCCGTGGCAGATATTTTTATAGCACCTTATATATTGTCGCGAGGTAAACTCTAATTGCGCAATGCAGGATTTGTGTGGTCAGGTCTTTGTGATGCGTAGTTCGCATGTGGCGTTGTAGATGCCGCCACAAGATTAGTTGAGGTTGATGTAGCCTGGAGAGGTGTTTTGTTCTGTTTTCCTCGTCTTGTTACTCTTCAATAATTAATAATGGATTATACTATAGACTACCTTAGCGGTTACTTTCTATTAAGTATATTGCCGAAGGAATACAACAAGGAAAGGTTCAGCAAGCGATAAACTAGTTCATTGAGCGTATATACCTATTTTAAATTGTAATAACCCAGTATTGCATCATTCAAAAATCTTTATCGTAGATATGTAGGACAGGGCTTCATAAAGTTTATTCATCGTTATTTATCAGCTAAACAATTGGTAACTAAGCTATAATCCGAAGATTTTCCTCAACTTTGTATCAAGCAGTGTTGTCCACATAATATGAACAACTTGATATTCCTTCTACGTCTCACCTTAAAAGCGTAAAAAAGGCGTGAAATTAACTAAGTTCCCTTACTTTATAAGGTTACAACAAGCGGTAATTATCCAAGTTTTAGCCAAACATGTCAATTTGTGGTCAATTTGCTTACAAATCGGTACAAATTACTTTGTGCTGTCAAAATCGGCTAAGTTATTAATTAAGTGCTCAACAAGGTAAGGTTGGATATTACTTAGACAGGCGATATCTTAATATCAGGCTGACGAGATGTCAAGGAAATATCAAGTATCGATTTCAATTTATAGGTTTTAATATAATTTTTTGCGTACTTAATACGTTTGGTATGCACTTTTACATAGTTAGAGGAAATTATCATTTTATAGAACAATGAATCACGAGGTAGTTAAAGAGTACAAAAAAAAATTGCGAAATGCAAAAAAAAAACATCTGTAAAAATGGACTGAATTTCAGCAGCGAAGTTACGCGGTACAGGGTAAAGACATTATAAACTTCGCCTAAATATGAACATGTTTGTCTTACTTGGGAAGAGACTTACTGGATCCCTCGACCTACAATCCTAGGTAAAATAAAATAATAAATAAAAATTCTTTATTGCCGCCAGTTAATATATTCATCTTAACTTAGAATGACCTAACTTATGCATCGTATTAATTTATTGCATAAAGGTACTGCTACTGGTTCCCAAACTAAGCTTGAGCTTGTATTTTGGGAAACAGTGTTCAGCCGCAGGAAGTATCACTTCATAAAATACGAATACATTGGTTTGAATGTCGCTGCAGTAGGTCCAAGGAATTTGTAAAAATCTAAAGCTCATAATCAATAATTTATTATACGTTTTGTTATTTTTATAATGTACCGTATTTTTCCGAATCGAATTATTTCTTTATTAAGTATACTTTTCTTCCTGAAAAAATTAAAACCTATTCGGTGTCATTGAAATCATATTCCCTGATGACACGGATATTGTAGAGCCATCTTTTTTCACAACTATTGTGCTTATTGTATATCTAGATAATTCCTATGTCTTTGTACATGATTGTTAATTAAATAAACAAGATAAATAAATAGATAGGTGCGGTAGACCATCTTGAACTTACTTTATGACATTCCATGCATATCTAATAATAAAGTGAATTACGTAATTTCATCTAAAAAGTGATAACAAATAATTAAACAGCCATTCGTTTAGTTAACTTTAAAATGATTAACGGTTATGGTCTAGATTTCGTGATACATTGCACTGATTGAAATAATTGTGTTTATTAATTAAAACTGACATCGCTCTTGTCGACCTTGGATGCAGTTTATATCGTATTTAGTGTACTTTAGTTGAGGGTATACATTTCACAGATCGGGTCGATCCATCAGGTTAAGCTACGCTTGCCAGGTTTCGTCCGTGGATGGGTGACCATCTTTACATACCGAGACTCCTCCGTGCTTCGGAAAACACGTTAAGCCGTTGGCCCCGGCTGTCATTCGTGGATCTTTGACAGTTATTACGAGTCGTCAGAAGCCCGAATGTCTGACAACCAGTCTTACCAAGGGGTATCGTATTACCCAGTTACAATCATCGGCACGATTTTTGAGCGCTGACCTTCACCTGCGCAGAAGTGAGTTATTGGGTCCCTTTACGTATTTTGTCATAAGTGTACGATGCGCAAAGCGATCCCCACTCTTCCGCCGAGCGCTCAAGATCCGTGCCGGTATCTGTACTGGGTTGTGGAGGTCAGATAGGCAGTCGCTCCATGTAAAATACTGGTATTCAGCTGCATCCGGTTAGACTGGAAGCCGAACCCAACATGATTGGGAAAAGGCTGGGCAGAATGGGTGACATTTCACAGAACTTCTAACGGAATTATTTATTAAATTTTCTAAAATGCTTCAAAAATGTGTTCATGATTTTTGCTGTCCAGTTACATCATTTTGGAATTTGGAGAAGGGTTTGCTTTTTCACACTGGGGGTTGGGTAACCTGATCAAGTTACAACAGTAAATAATTGGAGATGTAAAGCCCAGGATAAGAAGAATGGCGTGCAGTGAAGGTGTGGTTGAAGAAGAGAGTGGAGAGAGAGCTTCTTGGGGCGGTTCTGAGCTTAACTTCAATATGATCTTTCATTTTAGGTTTATAGGCTTTTCAGGACATTATCTTTAAGACTAAGAAATCGCTTAGGACCTCCAAAACCTGTTAATAGCGGTGTCTCGCCAATCGCATATCGTTACTAGAGCGATTGGCCGCAAACATGCGGTCGACTCGAATCGTACACCGATCGTCTTAAGCATTCGAGTGAGCAGTGGAGTCGCCTTTTGACTTTATATTCTTACTATACTTGAAGTTTTATTTAAAGTTTTGAATATTAGTTTCTTTCTGAATTATTTCTATGCAATCTCTATTTTCTTTCTTTTTTACTTAGTGCATAATTCCAGTAAGAAAGATGCAAATTATGATGTACTGTGGTAATATGGACATAATTATATTTCTATTTTTTAGAAACTATTTATTTAAAAACATATCCCTTTGGCACAATCTTCTGAATCTGTAGCCGTTGTAAATACCTTTCCCTTCTGCAACTGAAATCCTTCGACACTTAAGGCGACTCCATGCATTTCAACGCAAGCGACAAGCGGACAATTAGGTGACACAATTGCACTGCGGTGCGCAGGCGCCGGGCCCGCGACTTATCAACCGCTAATATCACTGAACAACAATATCAGAAGGCTTAGTCCCTAGAATTAGTAGTAGAAAACCCTAAAATAATCTGAAGCTACTTTTTATACGAAAGTTTTGAATTCACTTATTCTTTTATACCTCTATGCATTTATACATCCACTTTTGAATATTATATTAAAGCCTATTTTTGAATTTTCGTCACTGCATTTAAACTAAGCTAATCAAAAACCAAATTCCTGAAGCTAAACGCAAGTTGTATAATACCTAAAAGTATATGCACAATATATGATATTCTTCAGGATATATTATGCTAGTTAGATAGTGTGTTAAAAACATAATACAACTAATTTGATACGATAGAAAAAATCACGAAGACACCTCAAAAATGTTCTTTTGGCGATTAATATACATGCAATCCTTCTGATTTTTTGTCGGATTATTCTACAAGCAACATATTAACGTAATAGTGTTTTAATTTTGTAGTCCAATCAAAAGATTTTTTGAAATAGATCATTTCTACATAATTTACAATAAACTTAAAATTAAATAAACTTTAAATAAAGTGTTGTATCATCGCGCTTCTATTTCTTGTCCGACAGTGACCGCGCTTTAGCTGTTGTCAGCCTCTTAATTGCTCATCTTCATGAATTTGCCTGTTAGCCGCCCTTTAACGAGATTCATGAAGAGAGCTTACAATTTTTTTTTTATAAATAATATTTCGTTGCGATATTTTAGAAAAAAAAAATGATGATGTTCATTGAAATCTTTTGTCTTGTTTTCGTCACTGCCTTCGAAAGCTGACATATTGCTTAAAACGGTCCTTCTGTATCAATTTTGTGTCGAAACATAATTATAATTGTATAAATTGTTAGGTAATTATTATCAATTTATACATTCCTTCATTTGTTATCTTTATTGAGAGCTTGCCTATGTTTTGCACAATCACGTCAGTAATGGACGTTTGATTTGACAACTCGATTTTGTATATTATAAGTATTTTGCAATATTTCATATTATACATTAGGCTTGCTTTTCAAGTCTTGTTCGAGGAAGGTCTTTAACATGCGACTTTGATGTTCATAATCAAAGTAACCTCCCTGGGTGGAATTTCAATATATACCTTTTTTATACTATCTGTTGCCCGCGAATTCATGTGCGATCCAGGTGTAGTTGGTGCCGAATTGTCGAGTCTTCAACACTTCCTACATTCTTTTCGCATCAATCGTCATGTTTCCTCCTAATGACAGTCCACGAGCCAGCACGACCAGACAACGATATCTTACTTTTTTTTCAACTTTTTATTAGTATATCTGTGACTTGGCGAAACGCCAAAATTTTCGACTGTCTGTTAAGGCGAAGTATCAAATATGAATGTTTGTTTAAGAAAACAAGAAATGTGAGTCTCTGGAGATTTTTTTTGGGAATTGAATAGCTCAGTTAACGATAAAAAGAAGATATTAAATGTAACTAACGTAACCTAACCTAACTATGCCATGGCTATGCATGGTCGTCCAGTAGTTCGTCGTGCTATGAAACCAAAGAAATCCTAAATGCAAATCACACAACTTACACTGAAAAGCTATATTCAAATGCTTATCTTAGTTTCAATTCACTGAATAATTATCACGTGTTTATCTATATCCGGTTCAAAGTTAGTGTTTAGTAACAAAAAAAAAGTTGCAAAAAAAATCGAGATGTCTAAATATAGTGCACTTATCGTATATGCCTTAAGTAAATAAGTGTGTGGTCTCGCTATTAAAGAATTCAGTCACAATTTAGGCACGTGACATAATAAATTGACGCTAAATAGTTATAATATTTTAAACGAAAGACCGTTACTAGTATTTCTCACTTTGTTTTGGTATGGTAGGTACTAATGAACTGCGTAGTTTGTTCTTCTTATTAACTTCGTTTTTTTTTCCTTTTCAGCGTATAGTTAGGTAAGTTTTAAGTCAATAAACATAGAGGTCTTTTAGCATGTAACCTTTAGTATACAAAATGAATCCGCACGGAACGTGGATCCACACGAGACACAACGGATTTTTAATTGTGTCTGTAATTACGTCATACGAAAGGTTAAAGAATTATTGTGGCTCTGGTAGATATAGTATTTAGGTACCTACATTTTAAACGTTTATAGGCTCCAGCGTCTCAGGCACGACGAGATTCTGGTGGATCAATTTCTATGAAAACTTCATGGTCTGCGGCGTTTTTAATACAAAAATCTGTCTAAATGTTTTCAAAACCTACGGTTCTCGGTAACACCTCCTACAATTTTTCATGTAAGAATGCAGAGGAAAATGCCTAAACTGTTTCCTGCGCCTCGTCAGACTCAAACAAACAAGAAAAAGTACATATGCAGTTGATAGACATTTAACAAATATCCTATGTTTTGCACAGGAAAATCTAAATAGGTTAGTTGAGCTAAGATTTATTTATACCACAATGCGTATACAATCCGGTTCTTTATGTGTTTTAAAATTGATTCATTTATGTTCTCAAGGTAAATGAAACTCAATCTCATACCTACGTTACGAAAAGTGTAGATAAATATTTCTAAAATACTCTATCATCTACTTTCCTCTGGTTAAAATATATAGTGTTTGCAAAAAAAATCTCCGTAGATAAAATATGTGGTAAAACAACAAACTAGATACGCCTGGATTAATTTCTGAGTTCTAAAGCTCTACTGCTGTAAGTACCGATTACCGTAGACAATAATCTTAATGGTGATCGAAAACGTATCATAAAAAACTTTATTTTTAAATATCATCGCCTAGTTTTCTTCTTCGGTTTGCTCTTGACAGAGCGGTCATGGTCACGATGAACTGTGTCCAATCGCAGGTGTAGTCGTTGCCCGCCTCACGATCTCTCTCCATCTGGTTCTGTTACATGACAGTCTGGCGCATTCATTAGCAGGGCCAACCACGGATTTTATTTGCTCGGTCCATCTAATCGGTGTCCTCCCGCGTGGCCTATACCTTCCACTCTGCCATGCACCAGACGCTCTATGGAGTCATTATTCAGCCTGGAGACATGACCAAAGAACGTCAGTCTTCGAAACTGTACTAGTCTAGTCGCCTAGTTTTAGTAGAACAAAATTGAACGAGCCAGCAGAATAACTAGGTATAATAAAAACTGCTCATCCACAAAGCCCATTTCATTATTTAAATTAAAACACCTACTAGCTTTCCAAAAATATAAATTATAAAGGAACATTTTATTCTGTAACTACGCGCGTTTCAAATATTTTTTTAGTAATAAAACTGAAATATATGTGACAGAAGAGATCAAATGTTAGAAGAAGCATTTATAGTATGTGATTATTTTTATTTCAGAATAATTCACTTACTGAAGGGTTTCTCTTATAGATCTGAACTGCTTACGAACTTACCTGAAAAATAAAAATAAAAATTAATAAAAGATTCTTCATTTTCAAAGGTTTAAAAAAGTTGACCTTCATGTAAAAAGGTCACAAAAGGATTGATTTAAGAGTACGGTCAGCAGCGCCCTTGTCGTGATACCAACCTACGTACTGCGTTTTGGGGGTCAACTAGGCAGTGAAAAATCCATAAAAAATACTGGTATTCAGCTAAATCGTTAAGACTGGTAGTGGATCCCAGCATAGTTGGGAAAAGCTCTGCAGTGTTCTAAAAAATACTGCGATCACAAATCTGTCAATAATAACGTGGTGATTATTGCAAAATCCTGCAGTTGATTGTACTTAACATTGAGAGACACGTGTAGGAGCGGACATGTGTTAAATTTTTTACATAAACATCAAAACCGATGAAGACAGTAAGTTCTTTGAAGCAATAATGAATTTATAAACATGTCTAAATATTAGGAACCCACTATACTACGAAACGGATAAGAATAACTACTGAATGAAGCAAGACAATCAACGTACAGTTACGAGTTAACGATGTTAACAGAAATAGAATAGTAAAGATAAAAGATACCGCAAGAGCAACCATTATCTCAGCACACATTCGCGACTTCAAAGAAAGAGATAAAAGCTGGTTCACTGATAATGATATATTTTCGCGACACACAATTTCTATAAATACACAATTTGGCATGGAATCGAAATAATATAACGCAACGGGTTACGCACCTGTTGAAGAATTGCTATTGAGTATAAATCATGGCGGCAATATGTTTCAGCAATATACCCAGCTCGTTCTAACACAATAAAGCTCTCATAACGCCGTCTCTCTCGGCAAGGCCGTCTGGCCTTGCCAAAAAGGTGAATACCCCGCCAACTATGATTTTTTTAGTATAAAAATAATTTTAACAATAACAAGAGTTATGGAAATTGGGAGAGGTTAAGAAGATGCTGAGTGAAAGAATCCGAATCATAAACATTTTGAAATTGATGCGTCAGAATTTCCATAACCATGAACATGTTATGAATTCCGAGGAGTCTGCGATCATCAACCTGGATCCTAAATTGCAAAACACACTCAAAATCGCAATACCGTTCATTTTAACAGTTCAATAAAAATCAAAACAGTACGGTTATTTGAAACATACGGTGCAATAAAAACCAAAATTATAACTTTTGTCCGCTAGGCATTACCTAGGACGGTACGGACCCACATAACAATAGACAGTAGGACGGAGAACAAGAACACATCTTAACACATATTAAAATCTCGTATAAATGTGGCCCAAAAGCACGACCTAAATATATCAAAAAGAAGTCGTATATTTCATGGAAGTTTCTACCTCCCAAGGTCTTTATGAAAACTTTTCGGAGCTGTCAATCAATCCATCAATCATCCATATTATGTTTGGCAGCAGATACAAATGGGATGATTAACCTCCTTAAACTTCCATATGGCTGCCGATCAGCAAATTAAGAAATCGCCTGTCAGTACATAATTAGTGGTCCGTAAGTGGTTTCATCAGGCGAGGATTTGGGAGGTTTACGTTTTGCAAAAGCTAATACTGTGTGCTTTGCAGCATTCTCTGTATCGATGTCTTCATCCACTGAAGGTTATTTGTCAAGTTATAACTTGACTACAGTTATTGATATTATTCATAAATTAATTCTGTTATTTTTTGTATTACTGTTACTTAATATGTGATACTGTGCTATTTTTATTCGCAAATATTTTTCTGACGCATCATAAATACAAAACGTTTCTTTTAGATGATGAGGAGGCGATTAATTTTGTAATAAGCGAAAATATTTTTTCTAGTCCAATCGTCTTTATGAAAGAATGATTTGTAATTGTAATATTGAAAACAGATTTGAGTTACTGACTCATAAGAAGTATTGTTATGCATTACTAGCTCCAGATAACATCGGAAAATTGACTAGTAGAAGTGTTCATGTCTACTTATGACGCGCTTGCTGTCATATACAAAAATACTCACGCATGAACTATTAGCAGATCTAGTGTAGGATGTTGCTTTTGAAACAAACTGGCATGAGAATCTTGTTGAGAATGTGTTACATAAGTAAACTGTCAGATTATGAACTAAAATTGAAGTAGCTAGATGAAATATTACAAGCTAGCAAGTCCGTTCTGCTATTTTTCCAAAGCTTTGAATTGGGAAATATTTAAATATCAACAGTTTGAAAAACATTGAAAAACTTTAGCGAAGGAGAAGATAGAGAATTATAATGAGAGTTATAATTATAATGAACCTCATAATACTGAATAATTCGATATTTCTGGCACTGCTGTAAAAAAAACTTATTGAGCTCTATTATCTCAATCAAAACTAACGTGGAAACATTTTAAAGAGCAAAAAATCAGGTATAAGATGTTTACGTAAAGCCATTATTGTTTTTATAGATGCTCCGATTTTCGAGCTCTATTTGTAGATATGAATAGAGTATAGCAAAAATTCCTTGCATATGTCGCAGACTCCATGTCTACGCACGAGGTGCTTGACCGAAACCATTACAAAAAAACATTGGCACCATACCAATTTGTCACCGCATTTTTAACTACAGATGTGCGCATCTTAAATTGAGTAGTATTGTAAAGAATCACTAATGGTTTATGCTCCAGTCTTTAAAAACTTTACAGGGGCATTATTTTATATGAGTCAGGAGCTTATAATGAAAAAACCGGCCATGTGCGAATCTAACTCGCACACGAAGGGTTCCGTACCATATCGTATTTTTTGACAGACAACTTTTACGGACGCCTATTGCTTCATTTTTGTAGATTCTTCTCTACTCGATGAGCTCTAGACAATGACACCACATGCCAGGGTAAGATTTTTTCCAATGTCAAATGTTTATTGAATGGGGGTCCCCATACGTTTACCGCTTTCATTTTTACCTTTGTTTTTATTATTTGTTGTTATAGCGTCAATAGAAACACTCAATCTGTGAAATTTTCAGCTTGGTTAGCAAGATGTAAAGAAAAACGCAATTCAATAACGGGTAATAACTAGTATAAACAGCGTGGGATTGGCCTATGTCCAGCAGTATACTGCTATTGGGTATATGAATAACGCTTCAATCATTTGGCGTTATACATTCCAAAATTGAAGAGAGGACAACTCTTATTAAAATTAGGTCGTAAGTGGGCGTGGTGAAGATGGCACTGTCCATGCACTTGTCAATGAACGCATGCCTGGTTCCTTTAACCGAAGTAGATCCTGGCAGGGAGCCAGAATACCATTAGGATCATAGGTAAGATTAGATAACGTTTTTAAATGATTAAGACTCGCTTACGGCACAACACATTGTAAGAAATTATTCAATGCAGAATCAAGGCCTTTGAATCCTCATTTGGTTCCCAAATCAAGTAGATTCCGAACCAAATCTTGTTGGCAAATAAATAGGTTGATTATAGCACAAACATTTACTTGTCACTACATAAATACAGGCTAGTGCTTCCTTTTAAGATCGCCTGTGAAGGAACGCAGAATCTAATTCACTGTCGTCAATTAAAAAAACAATTACATAAAGGCACTTTTGAATTGTCAAAGAGGTCGGTCAGTCAGAAATATGAAGCTAGTTGCCCATTTCAAAACTTAGTAGGTTCCTATGGAGAAGAACGGGCAAGAAACTCCACGGACACTCTTTTATATTGAAATATGGTTACATCATTCATGTTGAAATTATAGATATATGTGAGAACGATGCAGAATCCAAAAATTAAATTACAATAAGCCGTGGCAGCTAAAAGATGACCAGTCCCTACTGACGGCGCTCGTTCACGAACATGACGCATGGATTAGCGCCATTAAGCTCAACCATTTTGAAGGAAATTCCTACTTTCATATCACCAATGAATCCATCACTGAATCTTGGATCATCACCAAATGAGATTATATTGCTCATCTTCTTTCAAAGAACAAACCTCCTATTCAAGTGCCACTGAACTTGTTAAAGTCAAAAGAATACTTCAAAGTGTTGAATTTTAATCCCACAATAAACAATTCTCCTACTATCTCACATCCGGTGAGAAAAAGAGATGTCTTCATAAACACTTACTGTATTTTTTGTCAGAAGACACGACGCATATCTTCCTTTGATAAGAGTTCATTGACTCCGCGAATCTGGTCCGATAATACGTAATCACGATTCCGAGATATGTCTATTTGCTACGTACATAGCGATAATATTATTTGATTTCACTTTGCGTTCGTCTGTCTCAAGGCCAGTAGGCCTATGTTGGAGAGAATTGCTGGAAATTCTCGAATCCAGTGCGAAATTAGTGGCAAAATCTTGTTTGTTTGTGTCACTTGGATAACTGGGTGATTGGGTTATCAATATTGACGTTGTATACAAAATAATTAAGACTTCGTGTTTATTGGGTATGTTAGAATATAACCAGACCATGAGTGCTCTAATGTGAAAATAATCTATCCTTCACATTCACTGCCCAAATATTCATTACTTTTTCACGGTCAGAATTAACTTTATCATTGACTTCGCTAGATTCGTATCTATTGTAACATTTACTATGTTCTCTGTAGATATACAACGTGTAACAGAATAAGCGCAAGACCTGAAAGTAGTTTGCTTATATACTTCTTGAATATGAGATTCACTACATACAAACTATTCAGTACCTTTTAAAACTAAACCGTTGCGATATTAGCCGAATCTAAGCAATAACATTGATTGCAAATGTAGGCCACGTTGCTAAATATATGTAGTCATGCTCATTTTGTAAGCAAAACATATAGAAGATAAGCTTGTACACTCCGTTATATAATCAGGTCTCATTACCGAGTTTTGGACATGATTGTTCAACAGGCCCCTGGCAACACAGGCAGCTGAAGGAACACGGGTGGGTTTTATGTTCTTAGAACAACATGAACTATCTTGAATATTTCCTGTTGAAGAGAAGAAGACGATTCACTGCCAGATATATCAAGGGACCTTCAAAAGATGGCTAGGACAGATTGGACGCGCAACGCCCAAACGAGGGGCCTATGACCAGCAGTCGACTATGAAAGACTAAATAACTACAACTAAACACACAACTAAATACAACTAAATCGACTAAACTACTAAATTAGAAGGCACTTTTTCAAATAACGTCAACATTAAAGCTAGCAGCTAGCAGTGGAATTTATTGTTGTTTTAGTTCTAAAGCTCATATATTTTGCAAGTTCCATGTGGTCGTAAAGTCCAAGTTTGCACGTGCATCGTGTCAAAGATTGCGTGCGTCTACGCACATGAGAGTATTATTTTACAATCATGTGTCTAGGATGAGGCTTATAATAATAAGATAAGCGGGCTTTATTTGGAAATTATTATCTACTAGCTGCACTCCGCGGTTTCACCCACATAAGTCTCCTTCCCGTAGGAATATCGGGATAAAAAGTATCCTATGTCCTAACTCAGGTCATGGTCTGTCTATAAATCAAATTTCATCCAAATCCGTTCAGCCGTTTTAGCGCGAAAGCGTTACAAACCAATATACAAAAAATCTAATAAAAACTAAACTAACAACAAATATAACTATGAAACAACGCTGATGGAATCTTATATCTTTATTTTCTTTTAAATTCATGTAGTTTTCCATTTTCTAAATAATCTTATCGGTTTCAAAATCGAGAGTCGAGACTAACAGATTACCTACGTGAAATTCTCAAGAGTATGGGCTATGTCTTATCAGTTTAAACCTTATCAGTATCTTGACTATATCCGGTAGCAAATCAAGTGATACTTCAGAAGCATATCGGAAAGCATTTACCTATGAAATTGGTTGTAAGATATCGGCGTCACCTAAGAAATGATGACTTTGGGATTCCAGTAAACGAGTATCTTACGACCAGTTTTCAATAAAGTGTGAGTGAAATATATAGCAAGTTAGATAGCAATTGACAAGTGTAACATAAAGTAGTTACAATTCAATTTATACTCGTAACGGAACGTAAATAGTTACAGGGTTATTAAGTGAAAGGTTATCTCTAGTTATGATTGTATGCTGAGGTGAATTGGTTATTAAATATAGGTTTAGGTGGCAACTGAACTACAGTAGGAAAATAAGAGGAATCTAAATGATGATTTCGGATCGGAACGGATTTTACAATCTTTAAACGATATTAAATCGTGTACACATCGTGTGGCTTGGTACTATAGACTTTAAATACTGTTATTTAAAGTCTATATTATCAAGCCACGCACAGCAGCTTGACCGCGGGCGTCTTCCGCGACACGCAATCGTAGCCGAAAGTATGCTTCGACGCGCGTTCGGCTCCGGTCGCCTGTCGTCGTATCCGATCGGGTCCTTCCGGCTTCAATACGGTAGGAATTAAACTATTTGACCAGGCCCAGAAACGGATACCTTTGCAAGTGACGGTACGGAGTCGATCGTATGTGTTGACATCCTGCCGGACGCGATCGGCTGTGGCCGCATCACTACGTATCCTATCCGATCCGATGCGATGCGAGCCGTTTGGTGAAAATCATGCACATCTGACATCACAGGTATATTGCATTTCCCAGAGACAAGGTCAACCATTTCTAATATTAATGTAACTGACTGACCTGTACCAACGGTGCCAACAAGGCAGAAAAACGAAAGGTGGACTGGAGAAAGTAATTCCTGAAGCGAGCTTCATTAAGAAGAGTTTTATTACAACTGCTAATTCTCATAATGCTAAGGGAAGGATCTGGTCAGACCAACGTGTTTGGCTGCAGCATTCATTCTCTGTTACGGCAATAATTTAGACTGCACTATAATAATCATCTTTCGTAAGACGCTAGGCAGAGAAGTATTGTATGCATTTAGGTGACTAATATTCATTTATCGAATGACTAGCTTTCGCCCGCGGCTTCGCCCGCGTGGAGGTCGGAAATTGTCCTACAGGAAAGTACTTCCGGGGAAAAAAGTAGGTACTTTATCCAGGTTATAAATCATCAATTTGCAAATTTCATCCAAATCCGTTAGCCGTTTTTGTATAATTGAGTAACAAACATCCAAACACACAAACATACAAACTGTCACCTTTATAATATCAGTAAGATTACGTCATTAGGTATATTACTGTAAAGTTTCATCAAAATCCGTTCAGTAGTTTTTGCGTAAAAGAATAACAAACGTCCATCCATCCATCCTCACAAACTTTCGCATTTATAATATTAGTAAGTAGGAGCACTCCCGAAGAGATATTTAGGACACTGGCAGCCTCATGGATGACCAAGGCCATTGAAGTCGGTAGTTGGAGGTTGACAAACCTCCGATTTGTCGACGACATAGTACTTTTTTGCCCCCACAGCTCTGGAACTACAGACTATGCTTCAAGACCTAAGCACGGCAAGCCTCAGGGTTGGACTCACGATGAATCGGTCTAAAACAAAAACCATAACCAACAGCACTAAGTGTAGTTTCGAGGTAGATGGGCAGGAAACACATGTCGATGAGTACATCTACTTGGGCCAGTTAGTTGCTTTCGGAAACAGGTAACAAAAGGAATTCTATCGCTGCATCGAAAATGCCTGGAAAAGGTACTGGTCTCTGAAGACGGTAATGAAAGGCGATCTGCCGATCTCCTTGAAGCGAACACTCATCGATATGTGTATTCTGCCTGTCCTAACCTACGGTACGCAGACCTGGTCACTTACCGAGTCGCAAAAGTTTCTTCTTGGGGTTTGCCAAAGAGCAATGGAACGAAGCATTCTAGGCGTAAAACGAACTGACAATTATCGAAACACTACGCTGCGCTCTAAAACGGGGATTCTTGATGTAGGCAAAAAGGCTGCCAAGCTAAAATGGGATTGGGCGGGTCATGTAAGCCGCATGCATAGCGACCGCTGGGCAACAGTCTCCACACGGCGGGTGCCTGAGGATGGACGGCGCCGCCGAGGCCGGCCTAGGAAGAGGAGGCTAGACGACCTAGAATAGAATAGAATAGAATAGAAACGCAAACCGCAAGGGTTGGATCGAGGAGGCCCTGGAGAAAGATGCTTGGAAGTATTTGGGGAGGCCTTTGCTGAGCAATGGGACGGTGTAGGCTAATCGATAAATATAAAAATGTCGTGTCACGGTGCTTGTGGTCGTACTCCTCCGAAACGGGTCGACCGATTTTTACGAAAATTTTATGTTTATTTGGTAGGTATGACAATAGGTCGTAAAGAGGTAGGTATGCAGGTAGGGTAGGTAGATAAGTAGATAGGTAGGGTAGCGTAGGTGGATAGGTAGGGTACGGTAGGTGGATAGGTAGGTGTGCCGTAGATAAGCACTTATTGCTACCAGTGCGAAACCGGGGCGGGAAGCTAGTATAAAAACAAAAAAATATAAATTGCAATATTACTGTGAAGTTTCATCAAAATCCGTTCAGTAGTTTTTGCGTGAAAGAGTAACAAACATCCATTCATCCTCACAAACTTTCGCATTTATAATATTAGTAGGATAATATAAGTAATTAAAATAAAAACCAATTGCGTAACACACTATCAATCAAAATCTGAATGATTTTATGGATATTGCTTCATTAATTATTATGTTCGAGAAATCTGTCAACAACGTAAATAACGCAATTAATTTTGTTGAACTGTCAAAATGAAACCCATTGCTATTGTAAGTGTGTTACGCAATTACCCCGTTGATATAGGACATGTAACACGTTCCTGTGGGATAATTTCCGACATTCACGACGTTAATTAAAGCATAAATTTGAATTTTAAAACGAACCGTTATTCTTGAACTAACAAATAAAGAAAGACTTCTAATATCTAATTAAAATAAAAACTACTATAATATATTTCTACTTTAAATACTACCAAAAAATTGTTATTAGACCATGGCGCGTCATTATCTGGCCCACCGCTCACCCCCGCTTCATTCTTATCGTTGTAACTTTTAAACTATTCTTCCAAATGTCTTAGTGTAAAAGACAAAGTTTATCTACATTAAATACCGAAAGCGATGAAGTTATTAATTTTGATAAGAATTAACTAAATACTCCAAAATGTGCAATGTAAAAAAAGTCTCCATTTTAAATGTATTTATGGCTCACTATTTTAGCTATAATGGCTTCCACATAAAAGATAGATATATGCTGTCGCGGACTTTTATTTAGAACTATTTTAGACAAACAATCCCACGATACATTATCTTCGTATAACTCTAACGGTTTAGGCAGCGCACGCCAAGATAGCTCTCAGAGGGCAGAAATTTTTCCGACTTACTTCATACTTATCGTTATATTATGGCAAAATCAATAAAATCATTATAAATTGTAGCCTATGTGTTATTCTGATGTATAAGCTAGATCACTGTAAAGTTTCATCAAAATCCGTTCAATAGTTTTTGCGTGAAAGAGTAACAAACATCCATACATCCATCCATCCATCCTCACAAACTTTCGCATTTATAATATTAGTAGGATTTATGAAGATGCGAATAGAGTGAGCGAATTGTGCCAGAAACGTTAAGTGGACCAAAATAAGATTTTTGATTTTTATATTTTATTTACCAGAGTATGATCTTCCTTCACAGATATATATCTGTGAATAATCATATATCTGTGAAGGAAGCTCATATTTTCCAGATTTACCTCATTTGAGCACATTTTTTGTAAAAGTCTGAATGAAAATAGAAAGGCATCTTAAATCGCTGCCGCTTCATTCCTGTGTCATAGGATTTATAGGCTATGGAGCGATGGCTAGGGAATGTAACTTAACACTAGACGAAGCTAAGAAGACACATTTTCTAAACCACCCACCGGTTTTACCCAGTAGGGTATTTTTTATATAAAATAGAGTCTACATTCTTGATACGGTTATTTTTAAAACTACAATAGGATAAAAATGGCATGTAGCCTTAATATTTCTAAATAATTTTGAACTTAACTAAGTACCAGCACTATTTAAATTAATAAACCTTTCATTTAAGATATTGTTCGAAAGGATATAACTATATCACGGCTAAAAAAACATACGCCTTCCCATGGCGGTATACAGAAACAACAAAACGCAACCTGCTACGATCCTTAAATACCTTCTGATTCGTTTATTCAGTATACTTCTGTCCATAATAAATAGGTACCAAAGAAAAGACAATCTTCAAGTGGACTTTAACCCGTAGAAAGAATGACTTAATAAACAGCGCCATCTCTAAGTAAACATCAGGAAACAGAGGTGCATGTCAAATCAAAACGCCAACCATCATCTTTGTATATTTATTACACTAAGAATAATTATTACTTGCCCTCTAACATCAATTAACCTAACCTTACCACACTGCACTTGATATAACGATAAATCTTCTACTAAGTAATACATTGCCAGCTTTGTACGATAAGATAGGTCGGGCATGAACCACCGAAAAGCATTGTACGTCATTATTTTCGATGGTTTCGCTTCTTTTGGTGAATTGGTATTGTTTGAGATGGAGTTTGTTCCGTTGGAAGCCAGATTTTGGTGTTTACATAAATATTAAAATAACCTATTTAATAAAGATAAGATTATTATACAATTTGCTCGGTTTTTTTTTTGGCTTTTTGCTATCAATTTGCGTACGTGTGTTTTTGCACGTAGAGTTAATTGTTAGAAGATCTGAATAATTTGTACTGAGAGGTTTTTCGAAAGAAGGAACTTTTACTCAAGACGTTTCAGTTTTCTCGAAATACTGCAATTTTATGTAAAAATATAAAGGTATAATAACAGTATCACGTGTGATAACACAGTAGTTTCTTCCTTAGAATTTGCATGTGAGTGTATTCTGTACCTAATTACCTATAATATATATGTATGTATTTAGATTAGATAGACTGCCTCGTTGGTCTAGTGGTCGCAAGCGCTACTGCTGAGCATGAGGTCTTGGGTTCGATTCCCAGGTCGGGCAAAGTGATATTGGGTTTTTCCATTAAGAATTCCTCAGTACCAGGCCGGAGTTGATGGCAATAGGCTCGCCCCCTATTACATGGGACTTGAACATAACTGGCGAAATGTGTGTGGTAGGTATACATCTCTGCCTAACTCTTCAAGGAAACAAGGCGTGGTATTATCTATACTTATAATAAATCTGTAGAAGTGAAAATTCTGTACATTGAAAATATCAAAAAAATAAATGGCAGGGGGTGTTACTAGACCGACACCGAACCCAAAAATTTGATTACAATTTTTTTTGTCTGTCTGTCTGTCTGTCTGTCTGTCTGTTTGTTCAGGCATCACGCAAAAACTACCGGTTCGATTACGATGAAACTTGGTATAATTATTCTTTAATATCCTGGGCACCACACTGGGTACTTTTTATCCCGGAAAAGTATCCTATCCTACGGTTGGGGGGTGTCAAAGTTTGTATGGAAGAATTTTACGCGCTGTCCGATTAACTCGAAACTCAATATTTATACTTAAACCCAAAAATGAAGAATAACGTGTATCAGGATTTTTCGAAATTCAACCCCTAAGGGGGTAAAATAAGGGATGAAAGTTTGTATGAAAAATCTTATTCCTTGAGGTAGGTAATAAACATGAAACTTCGCACGAATAGTTATCTAAATAAATTATAAAGTTTGTATTTTTTTGTTTTTCTAAATTACCCCCTATAGGGGGGTTGGGGGGTGTCAGTGTTTGTATGGAAGAATTTTAACGCGCTGTCCGATTAACTCGAAACTCAATATTTATACTTAAAACCCATGGGGATGTATGGGTAATTTCCGACACTCACGCGGGCGAAGCCGCGGGCAGCAGCTAGTGTTATATAAGTATTTAAAATAATAGTCCTTTTCTTTTTATTGCAGTCCACCTTACTAAATGCCGTTGGTGGCAAGTAATGTGTCGTAATATTACGACACATTACTTGCCACCAACGGCATTTGTCATTCAACCTTCAGACTTGGCCAGTGAAACACGTAAATCAACCGGAGACATGTGTATTTATTGTAAAATGTATTACTTTTCTTACGTTTTTAAACTTGTGTAAAATCGGAAAAATATATTGGTATCTTTTATTAGCAAGTTAAATTGAAAGTTTTCCGAAAGTACTTCTGTACGAGTCATGTATCGTACATGGCACACGCGCATTGCATTCATCAGCACTTTTCAGTCGCCTTGCACAAATTATAGTGTAACGCGACAGTACACTATCAGCACTCATAGTCAGCTGTACTCATTCACAACATTCTTAAAGCATTTGTTATGTGGTAGTTAAATATATTCAATAAACCATCATCTTCATAGCTAGCATCCAAGGTGTGTGCGACCCATTCAGCAGCGCTTCGCAACTTCCTTTGATTGCATTACATCACTACGCCTGTAAACCCCAGAAGGGTAGGCAAGGGTGTACGTATAGTAAGTATCCACATCCACAATTCAGCAGTTATGTTTAAGAACCATGTCATAGAGGACCTTTTTGCGCGTAGAAATCCTCATGCCTGTCCTTCCCCCTGCGGCGGGCGAGGGGTCTGTCAGTCTCTTACTGACAAGACCACACGGTGTTCTTCAACTACCTTTGGCCAGGGTCTGGAGTACTTGCGAAGTGCGTGGCAAAAACCAAAATCGATTCCAAGATCAGTACTTATACTAAGCTATTCCTATTTTTTTAAACCACAACGTGGAAGCTCCTGGTCTGAATTTCACCTGATGGTAAGTGATGATCAGGCCGAAGGTGGAAGCGAGCTCCGACCGGAATCCTCAACCACAGAGGAACTGACTATCTTATCTCTAACTGCCGCAACACAACAATGCTGCTAACATTGTTGTTATGGCGACAGGCTTATTTATGATGGTGGTAGCTAGCCAGGCGGACTTAAAACGAGCCCTACCACCAACCAAATCGAGCAGGAAATTTTGCCCCCACTGGGAATCGAACCCGGGACCTCGGGGTCTGAGACAGGTGGTCTAACCACTAGACCACAGAGGCGGTTAAATAAGCGTACTAATACAATATTTAGTGGCTATAAACGCTGTTTCGTTATCATTTCAATTAGCTTTCCCAATAAAATCGCTGAACACCTATAAAATTCGCATAAACTGACTCGCGCTGTCTTCATATAATTAATATCCCTATAAATTGTGCCCAACTAATTAGTGTACCGTAAAACACCGAAAGAATTTACTACAAAAGAATGTCAACCAAAAATATGTAACCGTAATTAATTTAAATTAATTAAAAATAAAACAAACTTTCCTCTTAGATAAAACGTGAAAAATTCAAAGTTCAAAGACACAAACGATCAAGCACACAAAACACACAGATAAAACTTTAAGAGAGGTAAAAATAATAATAATATTAAATACAACAGCTATAAAATGAAAGAACGCTGTAAAAGCGAAAGTTAAACGACCAACAGGCAGTTTTAAACCGTAATGAAAATCAGGGATAGTAAGCCGGATACCCCGGGAACACTGCTTTTATATTCATGAACCCTCAACGAGCCTATTACCCCGCCTGATAAAATATTCAATTACCAGCTCAAGTATTTTCACCCCAGAGTTCAGCGACATTTTAATATGAAAATTCAGCAAAAAAATCAAACTCAAAACCGCACACGTTCTCATTTTGCAAATTATCATCAAATTACTGACTAAACACACGTCTGCCTACGTCGGAGGTCAGTCGTCGTTTGAGCGTAGCGTTCGAAATTCAAACGCGGTTTAAACTGACGCACGTGATTGGTGCTCGTAATTTTCTCTGCACTATTATTATGTGAGATGAAGTTATCAAATTTTGAAACAGAAAATTGTGGGGTTTTTGACTTTCGCTCTCGTCAGTGTTTGCTTTTCGTGCGTCGGTATAATTTTATTAGGCCTTATTAAGTCATCTGTCGGACATGTTGGTTGCATGTTCGTGTGTTTAAGAGCATTATGAACGGAATTATTATCATGTTTTATGAGATTTATTAGTTGCTCGTTATGTGTGACGTCATCTTTGATTATTGGGTTTAGTTTCCTTATTATTTTAAACTTTAAATCTTTTCTTAGTTCACTAAGGGCCAATTTTTCAATGGTCAGATAACTTTCATCGGAATAAATATTGCGGACAGATTTTGTATGGAAAACATCAAACTGTCAAAATTAAAATATACGACTATTGAAAAATCGAAACCATATTTAAACACACAACAATAGATTTTCAAAAAAAAAATTGGAGGAGCTCTATTCTATTTAATAAACGCTGCACCGGTCGATCCATCAGGTTAAGCTAAGCTTTCCGGGGTTTGTCCAGGGATGGGTGACCATCTATACCTACATATCGAGACTCCTCCGTGCCTCGGAAAGCACGTTAAGCCGTTGGTCCCGGCTGTCCTTCATGGATCTTTGACAGTCGTTAAAGGTCGTCAGAAGCCAGAAAGTTTGACAGCCAGTCTTACCAAGGGGTATCGTATTATCCAGTAACTGGATTGTGGAGTTCAGATAGGCAGTCGCTCCATGTAAAATACTGGTATTCAGCTGCATCTGGTTAGACTGGGAGCCGACCCCAACATAGTTGGGAAAAGGCTATGCAGATTGATTGAACATCCATGATGATTTTCCGTGCATCTTATAGCAATTTTCTATTTGAATTACTATGAAGTTTAAGTACGTTGTATTACCTGTGTGCTTTAGATCATAGATCATGTTCTAAGCGGCGTATATTAGTTATAATAATAATTGCCTAAGGTTTTGTAATGAATACTCACAATATTGGCAGGCAAATATTATTACTTTGTAGTACTCGTAAGATAAAGTACAGAATCTTCGTAAGATTTACGTTTTTGGGTCACAGACTCACAGTTTGATTTAGTTTTGTAATTATCTAACCCTCTGTTATAAATCTACGTATCGTTTAAGGCCTCGTGCAGACTCGCGCGGCGCGACACCGTTAAATGTTGTACCGTGAAGACCTTATAAATTGTATTGTTAGTGTCGCGCCAGTCTGCACGACGCTTAAGTCTTTTCGAAATGATTTCTCTAACTCTTATTGCCCAGTTCCCAATCGTCAGTAATTGTACAAAAGTTTACTTTTTGAGAATACCCTGAAAGTAATTTGTAAACTTATCTAAACTAGTAAAGCTTTTAACGTGCACGTCTTTTTACATTGTTCTCACATCTATAATTTCAACATGAATGATGTAAGAAATATTTTGTACAATATTTTGATTTAAAAGAGTGTCCGTGGAGTTTCTTGCCCGTTCTTCTCCATAGGAACCTACTACGCTTTGGAATGGGCTACTAGCTTCATCTTTCTGACTGATCGACCGCTTGACAATTCAATTTATTTGAAATAAATGATTTGAGTTTGAGTTTTTTAACAATTTTATTTAAAAAAAAATTGTACAATTTTTTTTTAAATGAAATTGTTGATTCTGTAAAAAGGTGCTTCCGATAGCACTTTTAAACGTAATGTAAAAAATAAATTGCTAAATGGACGACATTTCTTATCTAAACCTTGAGAAGTTATGGCGAACACACTCAGGGGTCAAAGTCTCTTTTAAAGTCTAGACATTATCTATTAGGATAACACATAAATAAAGATAAAATATAACGTTTGGCTACTTATAGGAATCATTTGCCGCCATGCTATGATTTTCTTCCACTTTCCAATCGACAAAAAAATATATATCGGAAGTCCCAAACACTTCAAAGCCTTTGATGTTAAATAAAACCAAAGTTAATTCCACCTCAGTTACTTACATATCAAACATTTGAATTATTTCACCTGTGCAGGCATCGAACCTGGGCTCGGAGTTCCAATAACAATAAACTTTACGTACGTTAACTATTTGTTTTAGTTACAGGCTGTTTGTTTTCCTGATCACATAAAAGACGTTTGGATTACATACAGTATGATTTAAAAATGCAAAAGCTTTCTAACAATTTTTTTTATTTATTAGTCCCTTTAAGTTAGGAAAGACTACATTATTAAGCTCATATCGGTAATCTGGCTAGTGTCATTTTTATCTTTTTACAACGGGTCATTTCGTTTTGTTTGCGGGGTTTTTTTATTACGGGAAAATTAAACTGGTTTGCAACTGCTTCATTTTTTGGCTATAAAGAGAAAGCAAGACGAGGCGTCATTCCGTAAATTATAATTATTAAAGACAAGTTTAGGGCTATGCAAAATTATCACGACAACAGCATCAACTAGGTATGCTTAATGCAAAAACTATGAAAATAGTAAACGTAATGCGTAAGCGCAAGTAAGAGTTAGTTTCACTTTCAAATCTTTAACACTAAACGAATACAATAATTTCCTGTACCTATTTTGCGCAATAGTCTCAATAACCAAAGTAATATTTGGTGGAATCTATAGGAAAATATTGCAGCTAAAATGGAACAAACCAGCATGTGAAAGCAAGCTATAAATACTAGGATCTCAGAACACCCTAAGCATCGCATGCAGGCGTGGCACGCATTGATTCTAATATCGATTAGTAGTTATTTGTGTGCACCCGCCCTAACGGTGCCACGGCTTGTAATAAACAAACTTAAACTGATTTTAATTTTCTACTTATATCAGCTGTACGTTAGAATAATAGGGATGTGCTTCCGTGTGTGGAGAATTGATTTAGGTAAGTAGGTACCTACATTTAGGTGGACGTGTATTGTGACCGTTTAGACTTGCTGACGACTCGGACACAATATATTCGGACACAGTGTCCGAATTGACACATTTTAATTTAAATATGTTTTTCAGTGACAATTCGGTCATCATCAAATTATTGAAGCTGTTTAGTACAACTTAAAAATAGTTTTTTTTGCTCTCTTAAAATTATGATAATGACCAGTAAATGGGATATATACCTATGTATTATTATAAAGTAAAAGCTTTGTATTTTTTAAGTTCTGGTTATTTTGGCATGATGTTTAAAAAAGTGTAATAATAGGTGAAGTTTAACAAAAAAAAACGTTTTGTTTGCGTGGTCTAAAAGAGTAGGCATCTCAATCATGAAAATATGTTATGTTTATTTATAAAAAAATGGTTAGTGTTAAGTAATTAGCGATTAGCGACTGTTTAACCATGGTTTTTTGGCGTTTAAATATTTCTAGTATAAGTAAAGTCATTTCAATTAGCAATGTGGATTATGAAATCACGTTTTCGATAACATAATTGAGACTTTTTATGACTTATGCCTACCTACTTTAAGTTATTCGTTCATTTAATGTTACCGAAACATCAACTACTAGAAGGATAAGAATGTCATTAAAGTTATTGAAAGGTTAAGAAATAAGCAAAGCTAATTAACAACTTACTTTATGACGCTTAGATGAGTTTTAACGACATTTTTAATAGCATTATAATGTTTAAAAAAAAATTGTTTAAACACAATATATAAAAGGCCTACCCATTTGGCAAAAAGCTCTTAATTGGTCGTAATTTTGATGAGAAAAAAATAATATATTTGCATAATTTTATACGCGTATCGTAATAAAAATATTTGTGTTAATTCCGATGTCTAAATAAAAAATATCGCATCTCATAAATGTCGTGCCTAGCAATTAAAAAATAAAATAATGTTATTGGTAGATTATTTGATTTGTTTATTAAATAATCTACCAATAAATACCAAGTTTTTGAACGTTTTTGACATGTTTTCTTATCAAAACTGTATGTGTACGGTAATTTAACCCCTAATATTCAAATATACTAATTTTAGTATCATTAATATCATAAAGGATAAATTTCAAAAACACATTTATTTACAAATTCA
This sequence comes from Eupsilia transversa, assembly GCA_914767815.1. Lineage (NCBI taxonomy): Eukaryota > Metazoa > Arthropoda > Insecta > Lepidoptera > Noctuidae > Eupsilia > Eupsilia transversa. Next base: position 2,661,807 of record OU611893.1, on the reverse strand, counting down.
AGCAAAATTTTCTAGTGGATTATTCATCAACAAAAGGACCTTTCCAGTTTCTGACCCAAGCCGTATCCACAACATTATTTCCCTCAGAAATCACCCTATTAAATCACATAACAAGAAAATATTTGTATTTATTAGTAGCATCACAATCTGGGGTGAGTTATGGTACCATCGTAAACTCGGGTTTATGTCATATTACTGTTTAGCAGAGGGCCACCCGGATAGTACCTACGTGGATGGTGTCCTTAGACGTAAGGAAGAACGGTATCTTTAACGTCAGGATACCTTCAAAAGTCGTGGGTTAAGGATGAATGGACTTTTTAATTGTTGAAGGAATCCTGAATGGTATGTTTGAGGAGTTGCTTTTAAACCGTGGGTTTGTAGATGAAGGAGGGAAGGATGTTCCTTATTGTGTGTTAAAGGATATGATTATATTAAGAATGGATATGAAGTGTATATTAGCATGGTATATTGGCGTGTGCTTGCTGACATATGGCTAATAGTTTAATATATGTTTTGTGTTGCGTAATGTTAATGATTTTGCATACTATTGTATAAAATCAATTTTATACTAACTGAACAGACAGTTGCGCTGCTGGGGAGTTTGTTGCGCCTTCTTATTCCCAGCTAAAGCACTAGGAAGTGGTGAGCGGCGGGCGTTTTGGGGGACTGTCTTATGTAATTTTGACGTTCGAAAAGTGCTGATACTCAGCCTAGTTTGAATAAATGACTTTTGATTTTGGTTTTATAGCTGAATAGACTACTGGTACTAAAGGCATTGAAGGAGCACCTACGAGTAAAAGAAAAAAAAAAGGAAAATAGGTATATTTGTCATAGATACAAGTAGGTACAAAAAGATGGTCTTGTTGACCGGCTAATCATATTAACACGGTAGGTATGAGCTAGTTATTTTTTTAGAGGAGCTTGTGGCTACGTAATAACAGCCGCACGGGCCGATCCATCAGGTTAAGCTGCGCTTGCCGGGGTTAGTCCGTGGATGGGTGACCATCTTTACATATTGAGATTCTTCCGTGCTTCGGCAAGCACGTTAAGCCAGTGGACTCAGCTGTCATTCATGGATCTTTGACAGTCGTTACGAGTCGTCAGAAGCCCGAAAGCCTGACAACCAGTCTTACCAAGGGATATGGGTTGTGGAGGTCAGATAGGCAGTCGCTCCATGTAAAAAAGTTAGACTGGAAGCCGACCCCAACATGATTGGGAAAAGGCTAGACAGAATGAAGGTATGAGCTAGTTTTGTATAGGTCGTACGTGTCTAATTGGAAGATTCTACTAATGAAATGATAGATACGAATTTAATTATGATTCGTTATAAATTGAAAATGTTATCAGTTTCTTTCCTTTAACCTTTGGTATCCACACGAGAACGTGGATCCACACGAGACACAATGGATTTTTCATTGTGTCTGAAATTACAGCGGAAAAACTTAATTTAATTTACCTATAGCTCATTTGGGTATTAAAGTCCGAGGAAAACCTTTACTTTAATATAAGAACTTGGTTAAAATAACAGAGAACAAGGTGTAAATTACATGTTTGGGATTTAGAACTAATAATTTAGACCAGTCCTAATAAATAAGAGTTAAGTCAAATCCGACAACGGACCGTTTGTGTTGCTAAAGAAACATGCTACAAATTACAATGTTTGGCTCAAGTATGCATGCCTCATCCATTCAGAAAATATTACCATGTTTGTTTAAGTCTGATGAAAAATAAACTAGCTAGCGTAAAAAATAAATAAAGCTTAAAAAAACTTTTTACAAAAACCAACCAACAACCAAAAAAAAACTACTAAGTGGTTTTGAATTTTCGTTTTTTGCCACCGAATTCCAGAATTAAAGTTATTTTTCACTTTTTAGTTGTAGTTTCTACCCTACACAAATTCGAATATCACGACCTGCTATGTAAATAAGAACATTATCCACATAGGCTAAGTGGGAAAAATACGTATTATTGAAGCTAAATCAAAAAGTACCCTTAGTAAGCTAAGTTAATAAATTTATATAAGACCAACTTCGAGGTATACCCTCCCCAATAATAAAATAATCGTACAAATCGAACTACTCTGTAAAAAGATATGCGTGGTCATACATTAAAAATATATATACGTGACTACTTGAGAAGCTCCTCCTTTTTTTTCATCGGTTAAACATATCTTCCCATGCGCCTTTAATGTCATGTTTCTCCAAAAAAAAAATCTTCAATTGGGATAGCGACGCAAATATTATAGCAGCGAATTACCTATGTGATCACATTTTGTTTTAATCAACCCGAAATAAGTAAAACTCTATAGCTAAAAAAGTCCCTTCCAAAATTAGTCAAAGACAATAAAACAAACAAACCGATTGTTATCAATAACAAAGATTTATAATTCCGTGTTTCTACCTGTTACATGTGTACCTAATGAACGCGGTGCGTTTGCGCAGCCTACGGGAAGAGAGGCGGTTGAGGGAGGGGGGAAGATAACAGATTTGTTAATGGAGACTCCGTAGAAATGAATGGACATACCAAAGAACAAATCTGGAATATAGTTGAATATTGAATTTCACGTGATGAAGAGGAAGAGAATGATGAAAAAAGTTGTTGAAGGAAAAAAAAAAGAAGATGGATGCACTGCTTGAGATATGAAAGGAAAAGGGAGTGAATGACTAAGTGACGGCAGACTGGGGAGAATGGAAGAGAAACACAAGATGGGCCGAACTAAAGTCATATTGGGACTAGAGCAGGCAAAAGAAGAAGAACCATAGAGTCTTGTGCCAGTTCTTCTCCAAAGGAATCTACGATCTGGAATGGGAGACTAACTGCTAGACTTCTTGATGGTTAATAACATGAAATCATGCCTTGTTTCCCCTAAGAGTTGGGCAGAGGCGTACTATCGCGCACACACATATCTGAACACCGTTAGGACTATTTCTGCTTGCAACGCTCGGCAGCTATAGTAACGGTTACCTTAAAAAAAAGGGCCTATACACCACAAATGAAATGAGGGTGAACTATAGTACACCCAAATTTCGCCAGTTATGTTTTCGTCCCTTGTAATAGGGGGCGAGCCTATTGCCATCAACCGGGCACAAATCCAGACGCCAGGCTGCTACTGAGAAACTTCAAACCTCTCCTTGACGGTTCAAAAGTATCTAAAAGCATTTATTGGTTTTGTAAAAAAAAAAGCTTAGATTTTGTTCCGTTATAAAAACTAACTATACTTAATTCAAGTGGAAAAAAATTGTTGGTCCATATTTATAGGTTACTTGAATAGTAATTTTGAGAACTTAAGTACAGTTGCGAACATTAAGTAGACTTCAGTATTAGTAATTGATAGCTTATGTATTGGAATTATTTTAAAACTTCCGTTTTGAAGTGTGATTATGTTATTATGTTCGAAATCATTGCTTTTTATTTCCTGTGTATTCATACTTTAATTTTCTTTAATATCTAGGATTTCCCTTGTGGAATCCAAGATATTATACGACAAGAAGTCTTTATAAATAATAATTTATTAAATATAAATGACATCTTTAGGAATATCCAAGTGGAAACTGGAAATTAAAGATGGAGTTTCTAGTAATAAAATTTTGTGAAAGCACTCAACATTATACGAAGCTATTTCGAAGTATTTGATATAAACGTTGTTTTTTATTAAAAAATTACTCAAAACCTAAAAAAAAAATCACATATAATTAAATAAATAACATGAAAACTTTGCAGAGATACCCGATTTTTGTAACGGTACTCGCTTTTTTTTCTCCCTCTTTCACTTCTACGTTCTATGCGCTAGAGTGGATCCCCCAGTCATATCCACAACATACCAACATAATATATTATTACGAAATTTGTTTGCCAAGTGGAGTGTGAGTGGTTTACAGCCTAAAGTTGTACCAGCTGATAACAACGGACCTCCGTCTGCAGCCGTCCTTATATTATTCACAGGGGTGGCACTTTTGACAACTTTTTTGTGAATAGTAGTTTTAGAAAGCAATGCCGCCATTTGTGGAAGTTTTGACAAAAAAAACCCCGAGTAATCAAAAAGAGAATTTGTAAGGAAACTTTTGTTAGAAGAAAGATAGAGCTAAATATTTTTAGAAGTCATATTAAATATGAAGGCATGTAAGTGTTTACACTAGTTATTTGAGGTAGGCATAAAATTCACACAGATTCGTAATATCATTATCATGATGTTTTGCGCGAATTCAATATCAGCTTATCAGACATTCTTATGTGAATTCAGGCATCCTTTTTATGTGATTAAAAGTAGTATAGTTACTTCCTGTTTAATATACCTATAGATAGGTAACACTTGGCTAAATTGTCAAAAAAAAAATTCGCACAATATAACAAACAACTTTTTGGCATTCTAGGTTTATTATTATACTTTTTAAATATACACTGACAGAAGATAAATTGTTTATTTGCTGCACACAAAAGTCCTAGCAAAAGTTACAAACGCACGATTAAAAAATAATAACAAATTATACGCATATTAAGAAAATGCCTACACGGTACAATATAAAGAAAAAAGTCATATTTACATACATTACACACGTTTGATAAAACATTTAAAAATAACATTACGATTTAAAAAAAATGTTGCCCCCTATTACATGGGACATAAATTATAATTTATATTAATATATTATTTGCGAATTCTTAATATTAGTCCCATAGTAAAAGTTGTTCATATTGATGGGTAGAACACCCCCTTAATTTTTTTTGCATGTTTTCAAAGTGAGCCTGTATAGAAGATTTTGCCATAAAGCGACTGTATCAACCCTAACAAAAACTGTCGCGCGAAACCTAACCAAACCCACGTAAGCCGCCGTAGTTAATTAAATATTTTGGGACTCACTTTCTTGAGATGGGTTCTTAATCACAAACGAACTTTGATAAGTGAGAAACGGGTACAGTATTTTTAAAAACTTTAATTTAAATTGCTTGTTTAATTCGATTTTTATTACAAACGATTTTGTTTGAATTAACTTTGCATTTTATGATAATTTGCGAAGATATCGACAGTTTTAGGGTTGGGAGATTTTTCGACTTCTGATAGCCAGGATTTGTTGTGATATTGGAAAGTGTAAGGCCGCGGACACGAAGTCAGCGGCGGCGGCGCGAGAACGGCGCGTTCGTACACACTGGCGCGACATCGAGGGCGCGACAGGCAGCGTGGCCATTGCCACGCCCTTAATATCACGCCAGTGTGTACGACCCTTTATAAGGAAATGTCGTCGCTCCCTACGCCGCTGCTTTCGAAGCCAGTTCCATATAAATATATGCATTGAAACGCGCCGCTAACTGCGCCGTCGCCGCCGTCGCCGCCGCCGCCGCTGCCGCGGACTAATGAAGCTTAGCATATGCCGATACCGATCAGCTTAGAAAGATCAACTTCTTTATAGGTAACTAGACAGAAGAAAGTGTTTAGGGTTGAGAGCCACCAATTAGAATGCCACCACAAACTTGATATAGTTTATTGTTAATTACAAATTATGTGAATTAATTATACTTGATAATTATTAATCCGGATCTATATTGTGTAAATGGAGCGCGACGCCCGCGCTGGGCTCAGCGCGCGGGTTCTCATGGCGTGTACAGAAAGTATTATTCAATAGTGACGTGTGTGAATAGCGAGTGGTGTGTAAGGATCATAAAGATTAAGGCTCACACTAGCTCAGCATCTATTCCTTGAGTTTTATTCCACTTCATCATAACCAGGAACATACGCTAGCAGTTCAAAAGTGCATGTGATTTGATTGAAATTGAGGTTTGCCTTTGATAGCCAATTCTCGTACTTAAAAAACATTCATATTCAAGTTGCAATCTGTCAAACTTGTCAAAAACGATGGTAAATTGATTGTATTTTTGACAGATTACGAATGAGGTTAGAATGCGAACGTCCTTAAAAATACGGATATTGCCCCTCTGATCTTCTCTTGTTTTAGCAAGAACAGTACAAGGAAATCTAATAATGCCAAAAAGATAACCCTATCAACAAGGTTAGTAGCAGAGCTAGTGCATTTTAAGTACCACTCCTCACAAGTTGATGCACTTTTAATGCACTGATAAATACTTACCTCAGAAGCAATGGAGTACTGTAGTAGCATGACGAACCAGCATAAAATACATTGGCGAGATGAAAATAGACCACAACAACAAGTCGTAAAAACTTTAATAGGTACTACTTGTAAACATAAGAAATTATCTACATTATCCTTTTAGCCGCTTTAAAGGCTCCCCGCAAACAGGCGCGACGCGACACCGGTAAAACAATTTCCGTTTTTATAGAAATAGATCGTCGCGTCGCGCATGTCTGTGGGAGCCTTTATTGTGGAGTTACGTATTTATTAGTCGGTGTTTGTAGTAGGTACCTACTTAACATTATGATCATCAACTGTTAATGGTCCACGTGTCCACGTATGGTGCCAAAGAAATAAATGCTACTTGGGTTGCTGCCTAGTCTTCAAACTTAAGTAGCTCTGACGATATCAGTACTAAAACATTTTAAAGCACTTCTGCTCCCATTTCGGCACGAAATACCTATAAAAATATCTTTAGAAAATAAAATCACTCACACACGGAGGAGCTCGTGGCTAAGTAATAACAGCCGCACCGGTCGATCCATCGGGTAAAGCTACGCTTGCCGGGGTTGCTCCGTGGATGGATGACCATCTAAAACATATCGTGACTCCTCCGTGCCTCGAAAACCACGTTAAGTTGTTGGTCCCGGCAGTCATTCGTGGAGCTTTGACAGTCGGTTGTCAGAAGTCCGAAAGTCTGACAACCAGTCTTACCAAGGGGTGTCGTATTACCCAGTTACTGCGTCGTGGAGGTCAGATAGGCAGTCGCTCCATGTAAAACATTCAGCTGTATCCGGTTAGACTGGATGCCAACCCCAATATAGTTGGGAAAAGGCTAGGCAGATAGATTTTTTAGACTGGGATAAAAAAAAATAGATAAAGGGACGCAGTCAGTATCTCCCAATAGCCTTTTTGCGATCCCATTAAACACTACATTACAGAACATTAAAACCCAATTAATGTACTATTAAAACAATATCAACAAAAACAGGATATTAAAAATACCGACAGACGGAGAATGATAACATTTTACTGCTTTATTTATCTCAATCCTCGGCGGGTTTGGGCAATCAAAAGAAGATGCTGTACATAAAATTTTTACTACAGCCTAATCTAAATTTTCGCCTGGATTCGCTTTGATCACGGGGTGGTATAAAGCTAGCTGTTCATCGTGCGATTGACGATTGTTAAGTGGATGATATTTTGGGTAAACGTTGCTCTAAGCTAAGAGACATTTAAACGTCAAAAATGTATGGTTAAGAATCTTTCTGAATTCTTTTTTTTTTCGTCTTTTAATGGTCGTAGCGTGATGTTAAATAGCCTATACCTAACCTTTCTCAAGAATTAGGCTACCAAATGCAAAAGAAAAAAACTAATCCGACTGGAGTTCCAGAAATTAGCGCGTTCAAACAAACAAACCCCTCAGTGTTGCTTTGTGTATTATTATAAATTGTAGAAATATAAAACCAGTTAGCCTAATCGTAAAATTCGCTGATTTCTGCAAAAAAAAGATTTCGACAGTCACGAACCGCAAAAGATAATACCAAATCAAAGGTTGCCAAAAGGTCGTAATCAAGATATAATTAAGCTCTTGATCGGCTTATAATACGTAGATTAATTGGCAAGTTTTGTTAAAAAAAAAAAATCGTAGATGAAAAAGTTCGCAGTGCGTTCTCATTTCAACAAGGTTTTGATGGGCAGGTGTCTATGCTTATAAGGTTTATATTTTTACGCAAGTGTGGAAAACCCCAATCAAAGTATCAAAATGGTCATTCATTCATTCATGGGGTCAGGAAACGGGGAAGTAAAATTCATTTTCATCCCATCTATTCGAAAAGGACGACTTGGTTCGCCTTTAAGTGCACCCAAAGGTGGTGTTTTCTATAAGAAACTTTTAGCGGGCAGTAATGAGTTTTTAATCCTCTTTATAAGTGCGCCGCAATAATCTTTGCCGCGCACTTTTTCAATATGGAACATCTTAGTGTTCATCGCCAAAGAAATCGAACGCAAATATTGTTTGAATAAAGACTGGCTGGTACGACGGCCCATAGTCGCGCCCGCCACCAGCGGAATAAAAAAAAAAGAAATCAATTTAAAAACGTGCGAATAACAGCCCGCGTTTTCGTCAATTTTCACGAATTGTTAGAAATTCATGGTTTTGTTTTGAAAAATGAGTTCTTCAAGTGACAGTGAAAGTATAGAATTAACTCCTGAAAGTATTAGAACTGACGCAAGAAATGTGATGGATAATCTATTACCTGCAAAATCTCGGGAGAAATATATGAAAGCCTATGGTAATTTTATTGAATGGAGAAATGCAAGAGGCGCCAAGAGTTTTTCAGAATCTGTGTTTTTGGCCTACTTCCAGTACTTAGCCAAAACTAAACAACCTTCCACTCTTTGGAGTACCTACTCAATGCTAAAATCCACAGTCAGTTCTAATAACGACGTAAAACTGGACACATATTCGAAATTAATAGCGTATCTGAAGAGGATGTCTGATGGATTTAAACCTAAAAAATCCAAAGTGTTCTCAGTCAAAAACGTGGAGACTTTCCTTAATGAGGCACCTGACAAAGTCTTTCTTGCCGTAAAAGTAAGTAACTATGTATATGCTGGATTAGCTAATTATAACCATACTGTTTCAAAAGGCGCATTTTATTGTAACCTGTACTTCGATAGATACTTGTCTTATTCACATTCGGTTTTGTTACAGGTGGCTTTAATTTTCGGAGTACATGGAGCTTGTCGTGGTAATGAACTTTTAAAAATAACTGTTGATGATGTCAAAAATCACTCGGATGATTTACTGTTAGTAAAGCTGACAGACACAAAAACAAAAATTAACCGATCCTTCGTAATCCGAGGAGAATACAAAACTATTGTACAGAAATACCTTTTTTTTTTTTTTTTTTGGGTGGGAAATCATCAAATAACTTCTCCCGCTCTGGGCGGAGCGGGAGGGCGTGTCAGACTCTTACTGACTAAAACCCACCCGTGTTCCTTCAGTTGCCTGTGTTGCCAGGGGCCACGGTATCCCTTTCGGACTTTCCCGCAACCCCGGCAGGCATCGGCCCCGGTGGGCCCCGCCATTGGTGCTGACATCTCTTTGAGGCGCGCGTGGAACACAACGCGCCGTCGACCCGGGCCTGGTCCTTATCGGGGGCGAGCTACCCATTGCTCACCGCCCGCAAGCCCGCGCCTACGGTGGCCGGGAATCCTCCAGGGAGTCCCGACGCCCAGGGCGTCTCCTACGGCGGCTAGGCGCGTGAGGGCGCGAACTTTGCCTCTCCCTCACGCGCTCCGCCTCCTCCTTTGCGAGCATTACTGCTTCGCAGAAGGAGGTGACGGCCTGCCATGCCCTCTCGCTCCGCACCATGGCCTGGACCAGGGCCGGACGCGAGAGGTCACTGCCGCCGATCGCCTCCACGAGGACACGGCGGTGGTCCACCCAAGCCGGGCAAACCTCCACCGTATGCTCCACCGTGTCCTCCGGACGATCCACACAATGGTGACACCCGGGCGTTTCCTCCCGCCTTATGCGAAACAGGTACCTCCCGAAACAACCGTGTCCGGTGAGGACCTGCGTCAGGCGGAAGGTGAGGACGCCGTGGCGCCTCTCTAGCCACTCCTCAAAGAGGGGACTTATCGCCGCGATTGCGGCGTGCCCATATCTGGATTGCGACAATCGCACACTCCAAGCCGCCATGAGATCCTGCCGGAGCTCTGTCCGCTGTACCGTGATTTCTCGCGGCAGCGGAGTTACGCCCCGGCGCTTCATCTCCTCGCGCCACTCCCAGATGTGGGCGAGGACCTTCGCCTCTAGATCCCACGGCGGCAATCCGGCAAGGAGGCTCGCCGCCTCACCCGTGACCGTGCGGTATCCCCGGACAAGCCGGATGGCCATGACCCTTTGGGACGCGTTCAACCGGCGGGCTGGCCGCAGCCTCAAAGAACGCGCCCACACAGGAGCCCCGTAAAGGGCCATGGACCGCACGACCCCCGCGTAGAGCCTCCGGCAGGAGGCGTTTGGACCCCCCAGATTAGGCAGGAGCCGCTTCAGAGCAGCCCCAGCCTTCTCCAGTCTGGGAGCCAAACGTCGGAAATGCTCCACGAAGTTCCACCGGCTGTCGAGGACAAGTCCCAGGTACTTCATCGTCGACTCGACGCCGATGTGAACCCCTCCTACCGTTAAAACCCAAAGGTGGCGCGTTCCGAGGACCATGAAAACACATGGCCTCGGACTTGTGTAGGGCCACCTCGAGTCCCAATTGCCGGATCCTGTCGACGATTGTCGCAACCCCGCGTGTCGCAATTTCGGCCGCCGCCTGGTGCGACCTCCCCTGCGCCAGGACCAACGTGTCGGCAGCGTAGCGTACAGAAATACCTGGACCTGCGTCCTGCTGATATGAAGACCAATCGGTTTTTCATCCGTTATCAAAATGGCAAGTGCTTCAAACAAGTTATGGAAAAAATAAAATTTCTAACATGCCACAAGAAATCGCTACTTATTTGAAGTTACCAGATATCAAGCTGTATACAGGACATTGTTTTCGTCGTACTTCTGCTACCCTTTTGGCAGATTCTGGAGCGGACTTAACTGTTCTCAAGCGACATGGAGGATCGAAGTCGAGTACTGTAGCAGAGGGGTATACAGTGTGAGTCTTCATAATGTGCACATATCGAAATGAGGGATTCGATGCTTAATTTGACAAACGGAAAAAATATTTAAAAAAATCTTTTTTTTTTTTTTCTTTATTTTGTATTTTTTACCCCAATGTAAAAAAACGGTGTAACTTTTAAATGATCTATCGCGATGAAACAAACTCAACTCCATAATGATTGGTAGTAATTAAGTGTTCTTATAAAATGAAAATTGTGGGAAAAACCCCTCCCAATTAAACCCAAAAAACCCTCAATTGAAAATAAACAAGTATTTCGTCCAAAAATCTGTTTTTTTAATAAATTTTTACAATAATCGTAAAAAAAAATCAATAAGACGAATTTTTTTAAATAAAAAAAAATGGAAAAAAAAATGTATTTAGATTTTATTTTTTATTTTTTCCGTCGATAAAATTAAGCATAGATTCCCCCATTTCGATATGTGCACATTATGAAGACTCACACTGTATAGAAGATTCCATTGAGAACAAGGCGAAAACATGTGAACGCATCGTGGAAAACATTAAAATGCAACCTTCAGTTAATCCATCCATGCCACTGTCGCCGCGCCCATCTACATCCAAACAACGAGATTCACCGTCACATTTTCCTCAAAATGAGCCAGATTCGGACATTATTTCAAACACGCAGAATATAAAATCTACAACAATCTCTAATCCTAATAAAACTGTAACAATACATTTTCATAATTGCGAAAATGTCTCAAATGTAAATATAAGTTTTTAGTTGTTTTATTATTAGATACTATTTAATTTCAATTTAGTTGTTACTACTCTATGTCTTATTAAATAATAATATTATTACAATAAAATATGAGGCGCCTTTTATTTTCTCATAGTGGGTGATGAAAAGTAGAGTGTATCTCTCGGGTGCAAAATATATTTTTTGCTCGGGCGACGTACTTTGAATCCCTCGCTACGTTCAGGATTCTACTAAAGAATCCCTCGCTAAGCTCGGGATTCTACTCTAGAATCCCTCACTTCGCTCTGGATTCAAAAAAGCGCCCTCGCCGTAAAAATATTATTTTGCTCCCTTATGATACAATCTACTATTATAGCTTTTTGGTTAATCTAAGCAAAACTTTTAAAAAGCTTGCTTTTGTGCTTCTATAAGAAAGTTTTATCAAACGGCGACAAAGGCGCTATCAGTAGGTCAAACTCAAACTCAAAGCATTGATTTCAAATAAACCAATTACAGGCACTTTTGAACTGTTAAGTCGGTCAGTTAGAAAGAAGAAGCTAGTTGCTCATTCCAAAACTTAGTAGGTTCCTATGAAGCAAAACGGGCAAGAAGGTCTATCATTAAACCATTTTTTTCACCTGCTAATAAAAAATCTAACCAAGATATCAATCCTTAACATTAATATTTTTAATATTCAATGTAACGTGCGTAGCGTGTAGTTAAACGCGCGTTTAAAAACCGCGTCTTCCAGAGCCAGCTTTAAGGGTATTAAAAATGTTTACGAGGGCCGAAATAAAGGATGTTGGTCCACAATTTTAATGTTGTGTTTATCGAATTGTTCCTCATCTCTATTTTATTACTATGAGAAAAGCGATAAGTGACTATAAACTGTTTGATGAGGGGAAAAATTTGATAAAAGACTCCATCGCTCTATTTTTGCGGCTTGACTACAAGACAACGGAACGTTCCTTTAAAACTATAATTCTTTTTAATGAAGCATAAAATGAAACAATAGAAAACAGGCTCTGGAAGATTTTTTATTGCTTGACAACGCATCGAATTAACAATCGTATAACAATCCTTTATAGGCATTGAGAATCGTGTGATACAGCCATAAACCAATTCAAATAATCAGAACTAATTTGGCAGAAAACAAAAAACAATAAAACCAATTGAAACAAACTAAATTGCTACACTAAAACTAAAACCATTACTTAACTCATACGCAAATCACGTAATTATTACCCAACATCTAAATTAGTTCAACTCAAAATAAAGGGTCGTTGACTCCAATCAATCTGGGTATAGCAAAAATAAACAGAACGCTGTTAGACACAATATTTACAGCCTGTTGACATACTATAAACACACAATTTCTCTAGGAAACCAAGTGGTTAATCATTCAGTTAAACAGGTGGTAGATGATGCATATAAAATAAATATCGAAAATAAAATGCAAATATTGCAGCACTGACAAGTATGGTTGCGCTGCGTTTGCGTACGGAATTCCGGAACGGTTTGTTTTCGTTTCATTTGTGTCTGAAGTTACGGGATATGGTGGCTTTGTGTGAATAGATATTGGTTACGTGTAGTGGCTTCCGTTTATATTGACATACAAACATTCATGGTTCTTTTTTAAGAACTGAAAAAGAATGATTGATTTTCAAACGTTCACAAATGAATTTTTCAATTTTGAAAAAAGATTTTGGTATATTTTAGCACTCAAAATAAATTCGTTAGTCCAAGGATAAATAACCAGTGAATGAAGCTTTACTTATAAAGCTTTTAAAGTTTCGAGCTACTAAGTTAAAGTTTTTACGATGTTTGTTTAGCATTAAAGTAAAAATAAGTTAGCTGAGGACTTTTATAACTACTAGGCGGCGCATAAGTTATCACATCTTGGGAAGATGTTCTCATTTTTGAAAATGGAATGTTTAGTCATTGCGACTTTGGCATTTATGAAGTACCCAAATATAAAATAGACATCGTAAAATCATGGTGCGCTATACTCTACAAGAAGATAACATCGTCGAAGTGGCGAATCTATCACCAGAAGTAATGTAAAATGCTCTAAAATGCGCCCAAAGTTGCGTCAATTCTGGCGGGCGGCCACAACAGAACAAAGTATAAGTCTAATAAACAATTTAACAATAACCAGAGCGATTTTTCTTATATACAAAAAAGTTATAGCCTTAGGAAATCAGGTGATTACTTACGCCACCTAGTATTAAGCAATTTTTCAAATAAAAATGAAACATCCAAAAAATTCCGATCCTTTTTTTTTTGACTGCACTCTATTATAAATAGTTCTAAAGTCTTTTCAACGATTGTCTATTCTTCACTACAGTAGTCTTTGCCTAAAAATGCTCTCATCGCCAATAAGGAATACAGTTGCATCCAGGAAAGCGATGGGTATACACATAAAAGGCGTCGGTTTCGCGTCGTGGGTGCATTCATCAATCTTCGGGCGTGCGCGTAAAACAAAACGGCATTATTAATATATGAGGGCTGCATGCGGAACTTGTCGCGGAAGATTTAATGAACTGTTTGTGGTCGACTAGGGTTTAGCAAAAGTGGTGGTTTATTGTAAAGTGAGTCTACTTTGATCTGGAAGTTTAAGGGCAAAATTACTTGTGAAGTTCGCGTGACAAGTAAGACTGCATAAGTACAAATTAAAAAAAATTGAAAAAAAATATATATATAAACGACATATTTGTTGTCAGTTTCCCGCTATTGTTCTCATATTTAATTTACCGTGTCGAATCGAAAGCACAACTCATGCCTCTTGGATTTCACTTTCAATAACTTATAATAAACAAAACATATTTATTTCACAAAGATCACATTAACCCGCTTCTACCCGTTGATTGTTCTCATTAACTCCTCCATTTTCATACATCTACAGACTGATATAGAAATCAATTACAAATATTTCAATAAACACAGAAATATTGACACTTAAAGTCACAACTTCTGTAGTGATGTACCACGTTTTGTCGATAAATTGTCGATCGAATTACAAATGTCGCCCATTTCTTGTCATCGCGCCCATTTATTGAAACTTTATAAGCTATATTTTTATACGTAATCACCATAAAAGTAATAACGTTTCGGGAAATAGTATAGCCCATTCAAAATGTTCTTATTATCATGAAATACGTGAACGAAATGAACCAATCAGGGTTATTGAATGTTAGGGTCATAGGGAGTTGATATACGTAGCAAGTTAAGTAATTTTAGGGAAGATGTTTACTATATTTGTAACATTCTCTAAAGCAAGGGGGACTTGGCTTTGAAGACATCTTCGATGCTTCCAGTAGTGTATTGATGATTTTATGTTTTAGGGAAAGACGGTCAGTACATTCGTTTCTCAATGAAGTGAAGCCTAAACAAGAGAAGTTAATTAAATAAAAGAAAAAATATATTGAGTGAATCATCGATGTGAATAATTTGAACAAAAAACATTAAATACATAGGCAGCCATTAAATATAGTAGCAAAAAATTATGAAAAGTTTTTGCACAGGAACTTCAGAAAGTGCTAATTTGGCACAAATGTGAATAGACATTGATGAGAGTCATTCATTTTTTACGTAGATTAAGATGATAATTATTTTCAATACTTTATTGCTTAGTTGTTTTTCGCGTGTTATGATCACCTTAATGTATTTGATGATATTCCTCTTCGATCTGTTATTTTTAAAGAAAATTATAAAAGATTTTTTTTTCTGACCAAAAATATTTTATTAACACACGTTCACCATATTTTTGTCCGAAATTAAGACACGCTGTTATTTTAAACATAATAATATCAAAGCACTAAATTAATTTTTATACACCCCACTGCGTTAGCAGAGACAAAATAAATTATAAATTAAAACGTCATAAGACTTTATTGAAAACACAAAACGGAACAGAAGGCTCAAAAAAAAAAACAAAAACTACCAATTTATCGAAATTCATTCAATATTGTTCACCCCATCGCGTGATAAAAGGTTATTAAACGGAAAACCTATAAATCAATATGAATTTTGATTAATATGTTTCGTACCTTCGTTCCGATGTATTAGGGTAATATATTTGTTTAATCCCTTAGAAAAGGGGCGACGTTCCATTTTTTACGGTTTTTAGATATCTAATGAGCTGAAACGTAAAAATACTTGGGTATTAGGATAATTGAAGTATTTTTTATCGTGTAAGTGCATTAAAAATGAATTTTGAGTTATGCCACTTTCGTTTACGTGTGTAGCGCACGCGATTGATCAGTTATATTACAGTTTTAAAAGGTATTGAATATAAAAACTATTTTATAATAATTGAAAGTGTATTATGTAAAGTTGCATTAAGAGTAAGTCAAGGGCTGGCTGGAAAAGTAATGTTTATATTGATATTAAAGTGCACCGTTTTACACACGATTACTGTGTAAGAAACATAAAACTAATGGAATGAATTAAAAGGTTGTTATTGCTGCTGCATACAGCCGTTAATATAACACAGTTATTTAAAAGTTTTGCTTTTCATATATAAATTGCTCTTCAGTTTTCATTAATTACCATTTCACAACTGTCTTAGTGCAAGCTAACGACGACGTCTTTATTATGGCAATATAAAGTATGTTTTTGAGCATTTCAACAGTTCTATCCAAATCATCTCGTGCATATGGCACCAGCATGACGTATCACCTTGATCGACTTTTGACGCACATTGCTTATGCAACGAGTACATTGAACCTAACGTTTGTTAGTATGTGGAACGTCGCTAATTCTCAAATATTTGCTTTTCATACTTACCTGCAGTTTCCTTTGCGGCCGTAAAGTATTTTTAGTCAGTTTTATCGATCGGTTTATCGCTCGATACTGAATTTCAATGAGTTATTTTTGCGTTATTGTTTTTTTGGTCCAGTTAAAGGTGAGTGGTTTTCTTCTTTGATTAGAATGTTAGTATTTAAAATACCCATTTAGATAGGAAAAAAAACTTGAGTACCTACTAAAAGTAGTTTGATCATAAAATTGGTTTATACTGTGGAAGTTTGTTGCAGTGCTGTTAAATTCAATATCAGATAACTCAATTGCAGGATCATTACACGTAACAAAAGCCTAAATATCTTCACAATAACAATAAAGGTAGATCCTCATTTTAAATCCCTAAAAATATAAAATCGACCTTTAAATGTGAGCGAGATAATCGAATAATATTTGTCTGCTAATAACATACGATTAACGATAGCATCGCAACCTGTCTTGTAATCTTAATAAAATATATATCCTTTTGTTCCTCCAGCTTCCCGCGTGTGAGGTGCAGCCGCAATCTCGGTGAGAATGAGGGCTGTTCCCATTTAACACAAGGTCTATATGTCCCACTCAGTTGAGCTGAAAAATTACAAACGTAGTTCTGTACGTTATATTCATTGATTTGGAGGAAGAAATAAAAACAGACTCTTTAACAGCCCTGGCGGTAAAATTTTCATCTGTTTCAAGTTACAAACAGTACGAAGACTAACATGAATAGCAGGTTAAAAAAATGACTAAGGTGGAAGAAAATAAAGCACCGTGCTCTGATCATATACAAGGTGGAGACGACAATATGACTATTGCCATCGATCGGACACAAATCCAGACTCCGGGCTGCTACTGAGAAATTCCGGATGGAAAAAACCCCATAACAGTTTACCAGACCCGGGAATCGAACCCAGGACCGTCTGCTCAGGTACACCTCTGCCCAACCCTTCGGGGAATACAGGCATGCATATAATATACGCAAAACCAGCTGGTTATTAGGTAGAGGATGAAGAAGTGCCTTAAGATTCTTAGGCTGTTACCTATTGCTCGGTTCGTATTAACAAAAACGAAACGTTTACTTTACTAACGGTAGAATTTGAAAAAAAAAAAATATTTAGAGGGTGCTCGGAATGATGCACTGAATACGTGATAACCGTTTTCGCGTCGGTGTCCCTGCCACCCTGTATAGCACACACTATCAATATTACCCGATCTATAAAAAAAATCGTTAATTTCTTTTGGACCCAACACAATATTTACGAGTCAGGAACACACGAGATGAGTTCAGTAGATATCTGAAGATCGCGTCTGCGATAAGACCTGACATCTTATTTATACCATTCATCATCATTCATTAGTCGGAGAGCCCCGCCCCGGCTGCGTTTTTTCAACTAATGGGGGGATATCGTTAGGGATAAGTTCACTGGCTCTTAAACTGCACTCTTTAATCTTTTATTATTGACTCCTGATTTAGATTGAAAAGTTATTTCATCTGTGGTTGGATTGCTTTGCTAGGAGTGTCTTTTATTTGAATTTAATTAAATGATGATAGACGCTATTTTGATATCATAAATCAAAATGGAGGACATCCTGTTGTCACCATTTTGTTTTTTTGTTACTTTAGCATTTTTTGAGACTATTCCTTTAGATATATGTCTCTTTGAAGCTCTTGGCGTGCATCTCACCTGATAGTAAGTGATGGTCAGGTCGAAGGTGCAAGCGAGCTTCACCCAGAATCCTCAACCACAGAGGAACTGGCTATCTTACCTCTAACTGCCGAAACACAACAATGCTGCTAACATTGTTGTTATGGCGACAGACTTAAATAAGATGGTGGTAGCTAGTCAGGAGGACTCAGAACAAGCCCTATCACCATCCAAACCAAGCAGAATTTTATTCCCCCACTGGGAATCGAACCCAGGACCTCTCTGAGACAGGTCATCTAACCAAAAGGCCACAGAGGCGGTTAAATTTTACGGTATTGTAACGACAATCCGCTCAGTAAAAAGGGCAACACTTTTTTAGTATGTATTTTTAGGTCAATCCGCCTCCTCAGACAATCATGCGCCTTTGATCAGTATTATTATTATGGCCAATTACAATTACTTCCTGTCACACACGGAGGCATCTATTTCGCTTCTACAATGTACAGTTTACCGTCTAATAACCATAATTAACGTACTACTAAACCATTATAATCTTCTTGAACTTTGACAACAAAAAATGCTCTTGCGCAGATCAAAATATCGCCACGATTGTAATGGACGATAATAGTTACACCGTTACGATAAATTACAATAGTAATTAGTGAATTTTAATTGGTTGGGGTTACCTGTAATTATGGGTGTGGGTTCAATTTAATTGTAATTTTAATTGTTGTGTTACGTAACTTGCTAATGCTTAAGTTAGAGATAAACGGTATTTTAATTGATGGCGTTGTTCGTATTATTGCTACTTAGTGAGTTTTTATGACTTTGCCTTTTATAGCTTTTAAAAATTATAGCATGTAGAAGATTTGTGGAGTGGAGCTGAAGAACTGAAGCTGGTGGTAACGCTATTTGTAAAATTGTAGTACAATTATTCTGATTATCATTTTACCAACTATTCAATTTTTGAATGGGAACATCGATATTTATTCAGATTTCAATGAAATATACATAAATAACAACTTATACCTAACTAATGAATAAAAATAACTATATAATATCTTGAATTATTAAACAAACAAACATGGCGTCGAAGAATTTACCCGCATGGCTGTCGACTGGTAATATTTCCAAGAGACTGGCAACACTACCACGTGTTATGCCAAAGTTTAGACTCTGGCCAAGATAGAAGCCAGCCCTTGGATGACGGGAAGTGTCAAAGTATGTATTTTTGAATAAGTAAAGTTACACTCAGCAATCTCTTAAAATTTTTATAGAGCTTTTAAAAACAACAGAAAAAAAAAGAAAAATAACAAAATAAAATAGTTATGCCAAAATCATGTGCCTAATGATTGATGCGTAATAATTGCCAAGTCAATTAAAAGGATGGAATTTTTATCAAGGATGCAATGTTAATAAAGATGAACATAAAGCAAGAATTCACGAAACCCTGACGCAAGTCTCCATTGACTATTGGACAATACATACAAAATAGACAACTTCATGTGCGGCGCAAGTTATGAGATACTACCGTTTATGAGACTTAAAAAAAAGGAGGAGTTTCTCAGTTCGTCGAATATTTTATTATTATTATTTACAATATCTGATTTCTCAGTAGTAGTTAGTAGTAGTAGTTAGTAAGAGCAGTTTTCTGGTTTGATTTCTCAGTAGCAGCCCGGAGTCTGGATTTGTGGCCGATTGATAGCAATAGGCCCGCCCTTATGCGGATGTACTTACTATGGGTACACCTCTGCCTAACCCTTCGGGGAAACAAGGCGTGATGTTATGTGTTTACAATATCTGATATAGAACCAAAATAATAAAGAATTGTAAAGGATATCTTTGACCCAACATTTTATAACCTAATTCCGATAAACTTCCTAGTTCCGATAAACTTTTCAAGTAGTTTTTATATAGAACGAGCGATACGCCCATGCTTCCCACTGTTTTAACGAATTAGCAACATCGAGATTTCTGTGCTATATATAATAAATATGAATACAGTATACACAAAAACCTTCCAGAATAAATTCTCTAAATGATGGTGAAAACCGCATCAAAATCCAAAAATCTGTTGCGCAATTTAGGAGGACAACCCTGTTACACAAACAGACACGAAACGTGATCTAAGATAAAATATAATATAAAGAATGTATAGAAGCTGTATACAATTTATAGACCTAATAGCTCTCGAAAAATCGACTTTCAATGCTGACCGTCCTACACGTGAACTAATGAATTGCTTCAGAATCTTATATTTTTATTACAATAGAGATAATAATACTATAAACTCGAATGGTCAATTTCATAAGGTTCGTATCTGGCGCGACACCGGTAATTGTTCTACCGTGAAGTTTTCTTAAGCCGCGTACAGACATCGCGAGGCGTGCGTTGCGAATGGTTCATCTCGCATGCCTCGGGCTGTGTGGACGTGTGTGCTCACAGTGAGCATTCGCGTCATACGATCGTTGCAAACGCCGCCTCAGTGCGAGCCGTGCGCTCTGTGTGGACGGACGGTTGTTATTTGCGTTGTGCGCTCATGCGTCATGGAGGCCGATACCGAATCAATGCGTGAAGTTGTCCAACTTTATGAAAATAACGGAGTGTTGTCGTTTCTACTGACGAACACCGTGCGTGGTTGTTTGCGTGCTCAGCTTGAGCATGTGTCGTTCGGCACGCATGCATAAATGTACCGTCGGCGTCGTATGCCTCAGGTTGAGGCATGCGTGACGAACCATTCGCGACGCACGCCTCGCGATGTCTGTACACGGCTAGAAATTGTATTAAGTCGCGTCGCGCCTGTTTGTAGGAACCTTTAACCTATTTTCCTTTCTTTCTCAAAAGTTCGTTCATAACCGTTTCTTAAGTGGTATAGGTAGTTCATTCCTTCAAATATTCCTCGCCCATCTTCTACGTCTTGCACTGTCACCACAAGTAATACAAACAGTATATTAAACAGAGGACTTACTTAAGACAGCAGTGAACTGACAACCTCCACCATTACAAACTTTGCAAAAGATCCCGTGTCCATTGTCTTCAGTCACCACGAGAAAATAGTAACGGTAATGATGAAAGATTTTACGAATTAATTAATAGAAACAATGTGTGTTGATTGGCAGGAAGTGAACGAATTGTTTTTGGGTTACACGGTAATAGCTAATTTAATTTGTGTGTCCGTGTCCATTGTTTTTATGAGTTTTTTAATTTTGCTCAACTGTTTTTATGATTTGTGAGGTGAATACCGTTAGTGCTGATTGACTTAAATAGGAAGAGATTTAGTTGCCACCGAAATCGAGAAATGATAGCATTTTCAGGGCTCATCCTCAATGGTCATTAATTAAATTATACTTAAGGTGTAACTACTGTTAAAAGATCTCGAATTCTTAACATTATAAGATTGCATCATAAACTGACATTCCATGACATTATTTTTTCCCAAAAAAATATCTGACCTCATAACCCCTTTATTCATCTCAGAGCCCAAACTCGCTTCACGATGACTCACGCGAATGTCATTCAAGGCTTCTCCCAACAATGACTAGTATTTACTCAGCTAAGCCGTGACGTATGAGACGATGTAAACAGAAGCATACAAATATTTGTTACTGAGCATAAAAATCCCTTCATTAGGACCTTACAATGCAGACAAGTAAAAAACCAAACAAAAACAAAATATAGTAAAATGTTGTGTCTTTTAAATCTGTGTTATTGTAAAGGTAAATTTTTAATAATAAAACCATATTGTTTTCATCGATTAAGGCAAAAATAAAGCAATTAAAGAAGGTAAAAAGTTGAAAACTCAAAATCAATCCGCATGTGGGGGGGGGAACAGAGCATAAGTGAGTTACTGGTCTTTTGGAGCATGGTTACTGAACTCGAATTTGGGTTCAATATCTAAGCGATTAAAATGCATCTCTTCTTTGATTTCCTGAAATATGAGTTGTTAATTGAAGGTAAAATGTATTGGGATAGTCAGAAGCCCAAAAGTCTGACACCCAGTCTTACTAAGGGTTATCGTGTTACCCAGTTACTGGGTTGTGGAGATCAGATAGGCGGTCGCTCCATGGCAAATACTGGTATTCAAGCATCCAGTGACACTGGAAACCTAGATCTTTGCTTCATTATTGGTAAAGATATATGACTTAATATTAACCAATAACGGTACTTAAATTATAGACGTCGGCCATTACACTACATCCAACACGAAATCTAGACACCCAATCCGATTCGTAGAAGCCCCAATCTTACGGTAACGTTATTAAAACATCAAGTGATCAAGTTACCAATTCCAACACGGCCATCAACATTATCGTCAACGTTACCAACATTATCATCAACGGTACCAACATTACCATACCAAAGACACCCGCTACCGTAGATAATTAAACACATGTCACATTTGTTCTTTGACATAACGTTTGTCAGCGAAGGTTTCAAGGAATCTTAAGTTTTATGACTGTTTATTACTTTGTTAGATTGTATGGCTTGGAAGACAGCGATTTTGGGAGATGGTTTGAATTTGAACGCATTTTACATTTTTGTTTTTTATTTTGTAAGTACGAGTATCTCATGTCTCGATAGGTTCGGAATCTAAATGTAGGTACTATTGGTCACGATCGTTAATAGATCAATCAATTTTTATGTTTGTCATATCACCAGTATCATTATTACGTATATGGTAAAAGCTTCAATCAATACTTCCGATGCTGTTTTTTTAAGATGTCGAAATTCTTCAATCACACCGGTTTTAGCGAAGATGGCTTCTCGCTTAGGTCAATCACAGTGTATGACAATTAATTGATCACCCTATTTATGCGATCATTAGATTAATTCTATAGATTTCTTGCCATCAACATTATTGTCGACATCTTTAAATGTTACAACATTACTCTAATCCGCTTTAACTCGTAACTCGCGTATTTCAAAGCCTCTTTTTATAGACATCATAACCAGCACTGCCTCAACATTTTCTCCCTTGACTGTCTATGTGTCAAGGCTATTACTGTGGCCTTGGGCACCGTTATAAACACCCATATGAGACAACTGACGTTGTCAAACGATTGTATGCGATGTGTTCCTGGTTCTGATTGGCACAGTGAATCAATCTAATCTAGATCAAGGAGACATATGTCTCATATCTATGTATAACATATGTCTGATGGAACCTGAGTAGAATTTAATGTACAGGCTACAGCTTCTGCCAACCCGCACTGGGCCCGCTCGATGGATTATGGCCCACTCCCTCTCACAGAGGGGAGGCCTGTGTTCCAGCTGTGGAAACATTATAGGCTGATTATACTACAGCTTCAAGTGGGTTCCTAGATGGTTTAAGCAATATTGTGGGTATCTAGATTTTTTTTAATATACCTATATTGCCCCACTGCTGGGCAAAGGTCTCCCCCATATTTTTCCAGTCCTCCTTGTGTTGTGCCTTCTCCGGCCAATCGATTAGGAACGAGTCTAAATCGTCATGCCAGCGTTTTTTAGGCCTGCCCCGGCGACGACGGCCGTCATCAGGTACCCACTATATGACGATCCTGGCGCTCCGGAGCAACTGGACAGATTCTCAACTGGACAGATTCTCAGCTGGACAATTTCTCAGCTGGACAGATTAGCAACTGGACAGAACGTGTACAGTCCATGACATAATTAAAGTGGATGAGTTGAAAATACGGACGTTATGAAAAATTGGTCAAGATAGGAAAGTGGACGACTTGCTCCAGAGAGCAAGGGCTGACTCTTTTCAAGCTTCGATTTGAACAACTAGGCCTATCAAATTAGCATACCCTAGACATAATTAAATTACTCACGATTTTTTGATTTGATCTGAAATTGATATACACCATCAAATACTAATAAAATAAATTCTAAACCTACATAATAATATATTGAAGGATTGTTCGCTTTGTAGGAACCTATTGTGTGTGTGTAGTACGTCTATTACATTAAATACAGACAATGATATATTAAAAGAAGGCAAACACTCGTGTACTCTGATTGAAGATTTTCTTTAATATTATTAACTTATCTTAAAACAAATTCTCAATACATTCTATTGCTGTGCCTTTGTGTTATATAGACTTTCCTTGAATAAACACTTTTTAAATTGAATACCTATGTTTCTTAGTTTATAAACTATTTTTTTCACACGACTGTACTCTGTCCAGTTGCTAATCTGTCCAGCTGCGAAACTGTCCAGCTGAGAATCTGTCCAGTTGCGAATCTGTCCAGTTGCTCCGGAGCGGATCCTGGCCCATCTGCTTTCATGCATCTAGTATTACCTACTTTAATGTTCACTGGTGCCAATGTAAGTACCACCATCTGTAGTGTGTTCGAAACTTAATTCACATTTTACAATCTGGAGAAGTGCGTATTCTGTTGCATATTATGTAAAATTTAGTTTTGGGCTATTTTTCATATTACATCAAAATTCAATTGCTTATTTACCCAATATCGCTGCTAAGTTATCTTTTTCGACATCAGCCAATAGTCTGGTCCACCTACTCTTGGCCCGGGACTAAAATGGTGAAATAAAAGCAAAGTACCAACATTACAAGCTGTCTTTTCTTTATCTTTAAAATATGCTATCTTTATCTACGGAATGCCGCAAAGAAAACCGGTTAACACGAATATCTAATAGCAAAATATTACCAAACCCACATCTAAGAACAGGAAACGTGTGGACAAACAACCGTAGTCGTGCGTACGCGCATCACAATACACACTGTGTATACTGTGTACGCGCACACAGTTGTACTCACAATACACAAAAGTGTGTTCGGTAATGTCACCAAGGCGAACAGGTTAAGTGCAAAACTGACGAAATGTTTGAATAAGTAAAAAAGCTTGCCAATGATTTCTTTTTGATTTGGATGTCAATCTTTGTGTTGTAGTTACAGGATTTACTAAACCATGTTTTCGGATAGGAAATATGGGCCAATTAATAGGATAAAATTATTTAAATAAAAGCAGTTATTCAAGATAAACGAGAAGCTGTTCATTTCTGAACAGTGATTGTAATTGAATAGATCCAATTCATTTTGGAAATTAATATTTCCAATTCTTAACATCATCGTTATTGGCAAGTTAGCAGTCTAGGCCTGGAAACAAGCCTTTATGATTGCACAAACATAGGTATCTGGATATAACCTATACATTATACTATCCCGCATTGACACTTACAATTCACATGTCGAAAGTATGGTCGATAATCACAGATGACTCCGCGGTTATTTCAATGAAGTAATTCTCACAAATAACCCAGTAGTACAATACTTATAATAACAAAACAGATACTCTGTAGTTTCTGAGCAAATATTGCAAAATATGTGGGTCAGCTGAAACTAGTGAATAGTAAATCATTAGGAACTGACGGTAAACTGTGATTTGGTTGGTTCTCAGGTAGGTATTCGTGTTATCTTCAGTGGCACGCGATCTTAAATTAAAGATAGTAGAGAAAACAGGCAAAATACAGAAAACCTTAGAAAAACAAGTATGAAAAGTTGTATGAATATAATAGAAGAAAATTGAGAAATTAAACGCGCAGCCTTTTGTAATATATTTCTATCAGTCCTTTAGTTTATCTCACAATTTTAATTGTATTCATTTCTATGGAAGAAATCCATATCTGGATAACTTAGGAGCTCCAGCCAAAATACGGAAATAAAATCACAAATACGAAAGGTATTGACCAACTTACTGAACCGTCCATTGAACAGACAGATAATTGTGTTCGGATTGCCCATTGAAACCTTTCAAAGACACTTAAGCTAAGCGTTGCGATAATGAACCCCGTTACAAATTAAGCAAGATTTAACGAACATAAACAATATTAATCATTGTCTTGTTACAATTACAATCAAGAATCAAATGGAACAGGTATTCAAACGTGGGAAGCCCTTACCGTTCCGTAATATCTTCATAACGAGACTGGAACAATTAAGTACAGGATAGACTGGGTTGGTGCAAAAATCGCCCACACAAAGAGTCGATATCTATGTCTCAATCAGACATATCTGGGGGCTGTTTTGAGATAGCTGTGCTCTTAAAACTGATATAAATTGTGTTGAATTGTCATTTATTTGGTAAATGAAGATAATAGTGACAAACACGCTTGCCAAATGGATTATTGATCTTGCCATAGTACAGTAGGCCGCACGTCAGCGGTTATAAAACCACTAGATATAAGCTGGCTTCGTATTCAATGGACACTTTGTACTACGCTAGGCCAGCTCGAAGACAAAGTGTTACCACCAATATCTGATCGACTGTACTAGCGTAAAGTATGCAGTCAATTTTATTATCAAAATGGTAATGGTACTTTACGTTTCGAGAGAAGTAGTCAATATGATTACTGGCGAGATTACAGACGAATAAAAATTTTCAACTGAAATGCACATCATGCACAAATGTTCATCAGCCAGATACAAACCTGGGGGATGAAAATAGTGATTAGCAAGTAATACTAGGTCATTGTCTAGTCGGTTTCTTTGGCCTACGATGTGTTCAAAGGCGTGTGTGTCGCGACTAAACTATCAGCCAAATCCGTCACATAAGCATACACATCTAAAAATAGTTTCTGGCTTATCTGCTTTGCCTAAAAAGGTAATTGGCAACAACCTGTAGGCTGGATTCTTAAATATATATAATATTCTGTTTACTAAACCGCCTACAGAATTCTGTGTGCCCAAAAATGTAAAAGCTATTATTGATTTTCATATCTTTTTTCCATATGTCTATGAATAAATATTTAAAGTAAATCGTAAAAGGCGAAATGGACGGGCGTTTACCGTCTATACTATTAAGATATCCTTATTGAGCTTCGTTTCCCTTATGCTTACTAATAGACATCATTAAAGCTTTTTGTCTAATTAACAAAGCATCTTCGTTATCAATTTACTCCAACGTAGCTATTTTTATACATTTATATAAATGATTGCAACTTTCCTATATTCAACTCTTCATACTATTGAATAGCATCATGCCAGGATTCTTATTCCTAGGACTCTGCTTTCGATCCATTTCCGTATCTGTTTTCAGAATTCCAACTATTTCATCTGTATTCTCATATCTATCGCCATCTTGAACATTTCTATCTATCCCTTCTTCCCCATAACCAATTTACTCTTCGATTTATATCATAGGCAAAATAACTCCACTTCGTCTTGTTAGAACATCCCTATTATAGCAGTAGGAACCACTGTATTAGCAGCGGCTGCACCGGTGGCGGGTGCCTCAGTGCGCTGTCAACTGTCAGTGCGCAGGAAGTTGCGCCCACGCAAGATACGAGGAAAGGCGTCATGGTGGAAGAGAACTGCGGTTTGAAAATTAAAATTTAGAATGAAGGGATTTAAGACTTCTACTTCTATAGTGTAAAAGAGGTGGACTATCAGAATGTTTTAAAGATGTTAATGGTTTATTTTGGTCGCCTCTCTTCAAACATAGAAATGTTTTTTTTTTTAAATTGCAATACTAATGTTTAATGTAGTTTTGTTTTGGCTATACATGAAAATCTTCACTAACTGACGTTCTGAAGCTATTTTAATGTTCAGTGTTATCGAACTCTTTTGCATGATTTTTTTTATTTGACTTTTTTCTAATTGCTATAACCCGCTCTCCTCCTACTTTTTGCACTGCATCACTATAATTGAATCAACGTCCGCCAACATTGATATATGTAAGGGAGATACGTGAGCAGATTACTAAATTAGCTTCCAAGATTTATCTGCAGTTCACTTCCCATTCAGGGTAACACGCATCCTATCGTCGGCATAGATGAACACCGCTGAATTTTGCAGCGGATATAGGTGTGTCGTCAGGCTATTAGATGGTACAAGTTGAACAAACTCTTGGTGCTAGTGTTCCGGGCATCCTTTTGCGATTGTTGATTGATTTAAGGGTTTATTGGAAGTAACAGTTATTAGAAGCGGTTTAGGATTATTTATTATTATTTTATGAGTGACTACAGTTATTATATCAGCCTGTAATTGTTCCATAGTGGTTCAGAAGCCTCTTTTAACAAATAAATTACTGTGCTAATTTTCTGTTGACTATTTTAGACACTGTTGTGTCCAGATAGGACATTTGTCAACGTAAATGGTATCTCAAGATGAGCTCGTTGCTAAAAGGAGCTTCGTGGCTATGAGGAACTCGTGGCTAAGTAATAACAGCCACACGGGTCGACCCACCAGGTTAAGCTACGCTTGCTGGGGTTGGACCGTGAATGGGTGACCATCTTCACATACTCACAATACACAAGACTCCTCCCGTGCCTCGGGAAGCACGTTAAGCCGTTGGTCCTGGCTGTCATTCGTGGATCTTTAACAGTCTGACAACTAGTCTTACCAAGGGGTATCGCATTACCCAATTACTGGGTTGTGGCGGTCAGATAGGCAATCGCTCCATGTAAAATACCGGTATTCAGCTGCATCCGGTTAGACTGGAACCCGACCCTAACATAGCTGGGAAAAGGCTAGATAGATTGATTGTAAGTGGTATATCTAAAATTGTATGACGTTGAAACAGTTGCATTATTTGAACAGAATTTGAACGAGTAACCTTGGACTTAAGACGCGGGACCGGGAACTTTTGGGCAACAACGAGAGTAAATTCTAAACGGACGCGTCATTTAAAAGCAAATGGGCCTATCATCGCCACATATTACACTTTACTTACTGAAATGCGGAACTAACAGACTTACGCAGAATTCCATACAATATCGCAATCCACAGCTCAACTTTCAATCAGAGGTGCCACGAAGTATAACGGTGAGTTGGTAATGTCACATTGTTGGCTCAACTGTCAGGGCTACAGACAGACGGCAGACTTCAGATATCGGGTTGCGACATCCGATATTATTGCCGTCTTTATTATTTGAATACGTCTTGTCAATGTTTGAAGATGAATGTGTACGGCGCGATTTGGTCAGTCTTCTGAAGATGACACATTAACTTCGCGAGCTTTTTTTTACGTCACTTGTTTGTTTGTAATTGGTAATTTTAGTGGTAGTTTAACGATAGTAAACTATAAATTACAGAAATACATTTTTGCCGAAATGTATTTGTATAGTCCTTATTTCCAAAAACAAACGAAAACTGGTCTTGCTTTTTTTTTGTTGAAAAACAATTTAAAAAAAGAAAGTTCCTCTTAAGTTTAAAATAACGATACTGAATTTAGTAAAAACCTACTGTCTTATATTCTACCAACTTACAAAACTCCAAATCACCTTGAATTCCGTACTTACCTGCAACAAAAATACAACAAAAAATTAGAACAAGTTAATTCAATTATAATTAATTACTTACACATAACTGCAATTACTAAAAGGTCTCAATTTCACGCCTAATCTAAAAGGAGATTAATTGTGCCATTTGTGATAACTACCTTACGATATATCAAGATGTTGTCCCAAATGGACACTTCTTTTCGCGGTCCTATGTCAGAGCAAAAATTTAAAAAATTGGGCTGAATGTTGAGTTTCGGCCATTAAAGTAACTAATTCATGGATGATTAAAATTGCACTGAATAACGGTGTTATAATTTAATGACGATAATATAGTATTGCATAAATGACTGGTGTCTGCAACTCCACGTCCAAGCGCGTCTTTTGCGTACTTACCTACAGATTTAACGATAATGCTTTTTGTGTCGCAGTTTGCATTATCTATTCTACCAACACCACTCATGAACGCCAAAAAAGCCTGCTGGTAACCTCTAGTAGATTCAAGAAATGATAGATGGGTTTTTCTCGAAAAAGAAACGTAGGTACACTTGACTTTCAAATGTAGTTAATATAATAATTGATGACAAAAAATTGTGTAATAGCTTAATCATTAATGTCACCATGACAATGGCTTTTCCTACGCAATCCACATTAACACCATGTCGAACACACACCTTTAGGATTTTTTAACGAATTCCATTGAAAAAAAAACAAGATTTGTTGTTGAACATAAATTTGCGAACGACGACAATAGAATGTTGGAATGTTTCTTCATAAATAACAATCAGTGCGTGGAACTCAAACGGGTGTCACTATCAAAACTACCCAATAAATGGTAGAAGACACAAATTGAATTAAAAAAATACCGTTGCGTACTACTATAACCATTTATCTGACTTTTGAACAAAATCCATTTCTATTCGCGATTCCTGTTCGAAAAATATAAATATGAAAATGTCAAATGCAATATATGCTCGATCTCGTTGTTAGAAAGAATTGGGACTATCAAAATACAACAGTAATGGTTTTACTATAAAACATCAGGTTGTATAATTAATTATTGGCTTAATAAAATTTTACATCGTACATGTTGTTATAAAGAAAACTCTGCGGGGCTTTTGTTATTAGATATTGTCTGGTTACGAAATTGCGTTCAGTTGTAAAAAGTTCTAAGTTTTCATTATATTGCTTCATACATTATGTATTTGATGATTTCGATAGATTCGGACTAATCAATTTGTTCGAAAACCATAATCACATATCACCTGTCTCGCATAGCTTGTCAACTGTAAATTACCGAACCATGTAAGCAATTTGTCTAGTATAAATTAAGAAAATACAGTAAGTAATTAGAAATACCTTTTATATTTAAATGGTTGTGATGTTGTAAAAAAAAAAACACGCCGCGATACACGGCGACGGCCTTTACAATACTTTGAAAAATATTCTAAGGAATAGGAAGAGGATAATCTATTTATT
The DNA here is from genome assembly GCA_914767815.1 of Eupsilia transversa. NCBI lineage: Eukaryota > Metazoa > Arthropoda > Insecta > Lepidoptera > Noctuidae > Eupsilia > Eupsilia transversa. Next base: position 2,631,238 of record OU611893.1, on the reverse strand, counting down.
AAGATTTAAAATTATTTATATTTTTTATTTTAAACTGTTTAAAAAAAAAGATCAATGTTTCATAAGATGGTATTATTAGCAGCAATTAGATAACAAAGATGTTAAAAAAACCTTCACACTAAAAATAGCCGCATCAAATTCCCTTGTAAGTCTAACCTAAATTACTGATAACGATTTTTAAAACATTCACGAGCCTACACTTCCTAGGTTCTAAGCCCTCAATGTCTTTCCCCTACTCGACCTACAATGTAAAACATCCATCACCTTATCTGCTGTTTGGCGAAAGATAATCCGTCGGCACGGTCGCGATTTACAGCCGACTCGGGGTTCCCACCTGTCAGCTTTCGCCGCCGACACAAGTGTCTCGATAAATGTAACTCATAAATATATTTTGTAACGCGTTCTGCGATTATATTTAGAACCAGGAAACTACAAGACCAATTCCGGTGTAAATTCGAAATGTTCCGTTGTTGCCCTAACAGTTTCGGAAATCATATTTGTAGAAAGTTCCCGACTATGTTTAGGTTGGGACATAAATTGCGATGTCTGGGACACTTGTGTCACGATTTGTCTCGCAGTCTGTCTGTGTAATTGAAAGCCTTGCTTATGTGGTGACAAGAAATGAAAGGTGCAAAGATACTTGTAATAAATGTGGGACAGGTTTATACTGCTTATAAGATTTAATGTCGCTGGGATAAATACGGTCATTATTTTTACGAATTGAGTTGCTTTCACTAAAAGAATTTCTTCATTATTTTAACTATCTGCGTCAAATTCAAATGAATTATTTTCTGTAAGTGCCGTAACTGTGGTAAGTTTCCTTTAGTCATTATGCTGACAACTGACACATTCAGTAATTATTCAAACTTCATCTAAAAATACTTGCTCATTTTATCTTAGTTTAATACTAAAATTATTTTTTAGATTATCTTCGTCATTTATCGGTTATCTTCGTGACAGCCCTATTTAGTCGTCTCATTTTGACGTGAATACTTCAACTATTTGCTTCTGCGGCGCAGCGTTACATCTGCTTACCTCTTCAAGTCATAGTTAGATGATGGAGCGTTATGAAAGAACGTTGACCTATTTTGAAGATGCTGTGATCAATCCATCAAGAATTTATAAGAAATTAATGAAAATGTGTAAGTGGGTGTGTAATCAAATCAAAATTCATTTATTCAAATTAGGCTGAGAATCAGCACTTTTTGAACGTCAAAATTACATAAGACAGTCCCCCAAAACGCCCACCCGTCACCACTTCCTAGTGCTTTAGCTGGGAAGAAGAAGTGGCGCAACCTTCTTTCTTATATCTATGGGCGCAACAAACTCCCCAGCAGTAATAAATAGCCAGGTATTTAAATCTAACAAAATATATTAACACACACACAAATTACACTCACACACACATTTATTTAATAAACACAGTTAAATACCTACTAAAATAAAATAAGAGTACATATAACATAAACTAATTTTTTCCCATGGGGGTAAATTACAACCAATACACCTTACCGGAAAAAAAATCTACATTTTTTTTTTTCAACTAAAACCTTCGAACGAATTTTGCTAAAATATTCAATTCACACGCAAATAAATGCATGTCAACTACAGATAGAGAAATATTTGTGTGGTCGCACTCGCAGCTCTCAAAGATCTTCACAGGATAATGTTATCAGTGGACAAGGAAGTTCAGGATTACAGATGTTCGCGGTATACGATCGTTGTTCAAGGCGAAGAGATGAGCTTGCCTGCTATTCTATAATCTTTATGCTTTTATCCAATGACGATGAAAATGCTTTGATATTAGTTACTTGTAGTCAATGCTAAACAATTAATGACATAAATTAACTATCGTATTAATTGAGTGAGTACATAGCTGTCTTTTTCTATATAAATTAGTGGAAAGAGATGAATATTGTTTTTCCTGATAACATTACGCCGAATTCATATACAAAGTCAGTTATGACTTACCTATTTTTCAGCCAAATTTTGTGAAAGTTCTGCCGATTTCAGTAGTTATGTTCCACTTCTATTCGTGATAGTATTTTTAACACAAGTAGGTGTTAATTTCCGCATTGCAATGTTAGACTTAGCAAATAAGTGATCAATCATAGATATTTGAACGCTGATTATTTACAAACTAGACGGCTAGGGCGTCGAACAAGTGAGAAGTTGGGGATGGGTAACATCTCTAGGTAGGTATTGCATTACAGATGTGAACAGACTCCTATCATATATATTACCTATAATTTTTGGTGGTGCAAATTACATTATTTCCGTGATAAATAATATCAATAATGGTTTCATTGATCCCAAACCTTATCTGTTGATTCAATTGACATTAGCTGACCACGTGGTCTATGCAAAATCAGACTGAAACTGTGTTAGCAAGATACGTCTTATCAATAAGTCGACAATGTTATCAATTAGGTACTTTGCGACAGCTTGAGAATCGCCTGGGTGGTCAGACTTAGCACTCAATTATGAGCTTTAAATCTAACAAGTAAAGTGTAATCTTTGTTGCAGTTTTCGCATTTCGCGCGTGGATATCGCACGGTAATTATTTTTTTTTTCCTCGCACAGTATTAATAATTTTAGTATATTCACAATATTGATATAATTTCAACTTATGCCATAAATTAATCTGCAATAACTTTTATTTATTCATTGAAAAATTTAGGAAAATATTCCTTTGCAATGAGTGATTTCAGAAGATTCAATTATATTGTATTTTATTTCCTAAACATGAGAGATAATGTTATATACGGTTTATTATCGTGAGCAATCAATTTATTCGGTAAAATATTGATAGTGTTAAAAGAATTAAGATATTATAACTATTTATTAGGCTATCGCTTCGTTTGAATTATGTTAATTAGACTAGCGCCTTAAAATATCTTATACTTTTATAACATGCCGATAATGTTTAGGTACTCATGCCTTTTATATCTCCGAAAATCATGGAAAATCATTAAAAAAAAATCTACAATAAAGGCGACGCGACTTTAACAATACAATTTCTAACTAACTTCACGATAGAACAATTAGGTACCGGTGTCGCGTCGCGCCAGTATGTACGAGCCTTTAACCAGTTCTGTAGAACTTCCATAGGTACTAGTTAAAATAATAATTTTATAAACGTTCGTTCTTCTACTAAATTCGAACGCACCCTAAACAAACAGCTTTGTTTTGAACGCGTCTAATTATGGCGGTGACAAATGATGGGAAATTCTGAGTTTCTGACGTTTGTTGCGTGAAAGTTTAAATGCAGAAGAATTCATAGAATGATTGACTAACCCAATTTTTCAAGGTTATTCAATGATTCCATAAATTCACAGAAACAAAAAAAATACAGTTGACGCTTCGAAATATACTTATTATTAAAGTATTATTAGAAGCGTAAACTATGCCTGTCATAAATAATAGTCGATGGTTTTCTATAAAGTTCGGTACCCTCAATAATCTCGTCTAATAAAACCTTCTCACGTATTGATTATACATCTTTTAATAAATTATAGGTTGCAAAAGCGATTAGGCAAAATCAAAAGAATATTATTTATCAGCCTACTATTCAGATTTGTTTAATTAATTTGTTTTGGCGTATCTTAGGTATATGAGATGGTAATAAAGTTATTATAAAGGTGTTATTTTATGCAAGAATAAAACAAAAACGTGTGCGATCGAGGGATCCCGAATGAAGCTCCTTCTAACATATGTTTAAAAAAAAAAAACAACCTTGATCTTGGATTTTCATTTTGACCAAATTCACACTTTCTCTCTCTCTCTCTATCCAATTAGAAGAGTACAGTCGCAAGTATGAACGCTTTTTTGGCGTGACGATTCATGCCAGTTTACTCATACCATAACTGCTTTAAAGAATTTCATTTCGGAAGCTGACAAATGCTGATGAATGACGTGATAACTGTGATAAGGCAACGATGCGGTTTAAAAGAAGATTTAGTGACAAATAACGAAAAGAGTATGCTTATTTAGGTGGATCCCCCTTATTCGTACCTACCAAAGTCGTGTTTGATTTACGTAAATACAAGAACATGGTTTTTATTCGGGTAATTGATTACAATTAAATGGATTGTTATACGTAAATGTTGCATATAAAATTTATTTTCATTCAAAATCAATAAAATTACTCGAGCTCTTCCTCTGGTTTTTTTTTCCTAAGTAAGTAGAATATTTATATTATGTACAAACATGATATAAATATTGTAGTGTTAGATTGTATATTTTATTTAAATATACGTAGGTAAATAATTAAATAAAAATATTAAAAAAAAAATGTTATGAATTATTATGGAATACGTGAATCGAAAATGAACTAAATTATCGCGCGAGAGTTTGAGCCGTTGGCACTTTATTTTTCAATAAAACGATAACTATCGAAAAATAAATTCATTTTTGTTTCTCACTGCGCTACTTGCATTTTTATTTTAAAAATATCTGCCTATTTAGCTTAAGGCATATAATTTAAAAGTAAATAGAGATACCTGGTGGTCTCAAGTATCTGTTTGATTATAACGTCATCATCATCAAGGTGTACCGTGTAACTAAAGGGTGGGCAGGACTAGATTGATAAAGCAGTTAAGTACTGTGTTATTATGCTATCAGTTCATGTAAGCAAGTAATTTCTGGATGACGTCTGTATTTTTTTTTACTTTCATGTTTGCAGACTGGCAGTACTATTTGCGTTAGTTTACCTAGATAATTGTTACAATAAGTTTGTAAGTGTTTTTATTCTTTAGCTTATTTTTTGACAAGGCTCTGCTGGCTTTAAGGCGTTTCCTAAGTACAATAGGCTTAGGCATATAGACACTAGGCTAAGAAGTAGGCAAAGGTGTACCCATAACATAACCACGATTATGTTTAAGTCCCATGTATTATGGGGATACAGCCTGTTGCTACCAACCGGGCGCCGATCCGGACTCCGAGCTGCTACTGAGAAATTCCTGATGGAAAAACCCAATAACACTATCAGTAACGCTGACTATGCTACCTACCACAATACTGAGTTACAAACCTCAAACAACAATGACCAAAGTAGAACTTACACTATAGGCAGCTAAAATATAGCCATACTAAAACGTTCTCGACAAATTTTTGTCCGTTAAAAATATTGTTCTTACAAAATCTGACAATTACCGTTTATTATCAATTTATACATGTGTGACAGTAATCGAAGCAAAAGCGTTCTGTGGTTTCTGCCTACCCCCACCGGGAGAAGGCGTGAGTTTATGCATGTATGAATCAACATTTAACACTAAACCCACATCCCTTTTTAGAGTTTTTAGTGCTTATCCAATCGCTGAAGGCTAAACATTGTCCAACATTCTATTTATAACCGTTCATAATATCTGTGTGGAGTTTATGCAGATTAACTTATAGATAATGTGCGTACTAACCAGCTGATGTCAAGGAAACATGTTAAACACATTACCCACTTATTTAACTCTGTTAATTTGGGTTACGTGTCTGATGGTTATGAATGTGATTGATTGAATCAATCTCGTTTACTAATGTTGGTTTTATGGTATTGTAAATAAAGGTAGGGAGCAAAAATTTTGTAGCCGTTTTTTTTTTAGTGTTATCGTACTTACTGAACCAAGCAAGCTTGGTTTACCAAAATGGTATTATTATTATAAGTACTTGTTGTCGTGTAGATTCGAAATCAATTACATAATCTTTTTTTAGAGATAATAATAATTACGTTGAATACTAATCGCCTAACATAAAAACTAATCAACTCAAAAACACTGTCAATCATATCCGCAATAAATAAAAGAGTGTTACATTAAAAAACTTACGTCATTTTTAAAAGCTTGTTAACAAGGAAAATGTACATTAATTAAAATATCATTAATTCTCGTAGTATCGATATAAATCAAACAATATCTCACTAATAATTTCACATGTCACACCACTATTGACATATTTATAGTCGAATTTATTCGATTCATAGTCGAATATACCGATTTAGAGTAAAAAAAGTCGATACTCTTCTAAAAACAAAATTCTTTCGCAGTTAAAGTCTCATTTAGTAGCTTTTCGAAGCTTATTAAAAAGATTAATAGATTAGAAACGTTTTTTATCGCCATCATAATCGAATAATAATTTAGTAGGATAACAAACGTCAATTAGTACAATTTCAGTAATAACTCATGGGGATATGTCGTGTTTTATGGTATTTTCGCTGTGTTGTTAAACTAATGAACACTAGCTTCTTTATTATATTAATCCGTTTTCGGTTAACGTTATTTCTAGTTTTTTTTTTCTTTTTGCTCGGCTCCTAAGTGTTGTAGCATAATTTTAAATGGCCTATACCCTTCCTTCATAATTGGGCTATCCAATGGAAAAAGAATTTTTCGAATCCGACTGGAGTTCCAGAGATTACGCTCTACATACAAACTTACAAACAAACAAACATAATATTATATTATAGTATAGATATAGAAGTGTAGACTAGACTAGTATCTTAGATAATTGTAATATAATGTCTCATAGGAGTGCTTGAAAGAGAAATATTCGACTTGTGAATGAGGTGTATTTGTTTTATTAAATTTTGAATTTTAGAAAATTTTATAAGATTTTTTTTTTAGAAAATTTTAAAATTTAAAAAATTTAAAAAAAAAATGCTTTCACTTTGGGAAAAACCACGTAGTGTATAAGTAGCGTAAGAAGGATAGTGAACATTGCAATGTGCACTTCTGTAATTTCTTATGCGACGATATTATCGTGGAAGTCCCTGTTCACGTGACAGTACGTCGTTAACACGGGGAAGTAAAATGTATGGAAAGAAATCAAGACGCTTTTAAATTTCCTTCCACATTATCGTTCGTATCGTCGTATTTCCACAAATAACATGGACGTAGACAGGGACGTCCACGATAATATCGTGACGTTAGAAATTATACTCTATTTTGAGTTGATCGAATAACTCAAAACCAAAAAGTATCAAATTCTTTATCAAACAATGCTAAATATTACGAAATAAATAATACAATTCATTGGCTTTATGCTATACGATCTGTTACACAATAAATGTTAAGGCGCTCATTCACTGTACCTTATTGATTTTAAAACCTGATCACCTACAGGATCATGTTTAAATAAATATTAATAAATTATTTCGTAACCCAGTTTCGACTTCCTGTAAGGAACTGATACAGTAAACGAATTTTGAATTTGTTTGTGTCATTGATGTCTATGCTAGAATGAGAATCAGAATGTATTTATTTGTAAGAATGTAGTTTTATTTTAGATAATATAATGTTATAATGTTAGTGTTATTTTTTTGTGCATTCTGCAACATAAGGTGTAGTTAATAGTAATAGTCCATTTATTTGTAAGAATATTGTACAGAGGTGCAACATGGTGGTACATATGTTTGAACCTACAATTTTTTTTAAATGAAGGTTTCTCCTGGTTAGTACCATTATAGATAATTTATTTGCTGCGAAACCCACTCATATTATTAATCTTAAGATTTATACCTCCTTACCAACAAATGTGAACATTTTAATAAGTTAAACGACAATTTCGCAAAAATAAAATCAGTTTTCAGCGTTCTTGACACTAAACAAACAGACACATACCTACCTACGTGTTTTTTTTTTTCATTTATAGAATTTGTTGCACAAAAAAACAGTACAATACGAAACAAACAATTCTCCAAATAAATTATTTTGAACAGTAACAATAAAACCGTTAATTATGTTACATATTGTGTTCCAATAACTGGTACAATAAATGTATAAACCCTTATTACATAAATATTTATTGGGTGCGTAAACTGGACTATTAAATTGGACTCAAATTGGACTACCATTTTTATTACGATCGCCATCAAAGATAAAAAAGATTACGTTTGTAGGTTAATTTATTGTATTTCGTATTCCAATTATGTGAGGAATCTGAATGTTTTAATTAAATTACTGTTAAGGCGGTTACACACGAAGTGGAAAACCGGACATGTATACCTTCTGTCAAAGTCACATGTAATACACAGGGAAACATAAAAATGCAAAGAGCCAAAGTCATCTCCAAGAATCGCACTTACAGGAACATTTTTGCCGTTTCAGGGCAATACAATTAAAACTTGGCTAGAACTGATGTAACTGAAAGAGAGCAGAGCCTTTATTTATATTGAAAATAATAATAATGATAAGACCCTGCTACCGAAACCGGCGCAACACTATTATTTATATTTTAAAATGTTTTTTTATATAATTTTTTAAGAAATATTTAAAAATGTATAAAATAAGTATGAAAAATAAATAAACGAAATGATAATAATAAATAAATAATGAAAATAATCATCATTTTCCTGCCCTTATCCCAATTTATTTGTGGTCGACGCAACATGTATTTTTCTTCCATAATTCTCTATTAGTCGTCATCTCTGTAGTCACCCTCTTTTTAGCCATATCATCCTTCACACAGTCCATCTATCGTTTCTTTGGTCTTCCCCTAGTCATATAGCCATCGACATTCATATTTATATTGAAAATAATATAACATTTATTTGATAAACAGTTATAGTTACATAAAAGTATCGAGTAACAATGAAAGAAATGTTACACAATATGAAATCTCAAAACAGTGGCTAGTTGAATTAATTTTAGTGGTATCATCAAAACTAACACGGGGAGCCCATAACCAACATGGTATTGTTTTTCTCTAAACAAATAATTGTTCAATGCTACCCGCCATTTACATAAATTAAGACGTTACTATGTAGATTTTAAATAATGTCCCATTTCTATAAGGAAATGAATTATTTTGCAGGGCTGTCGACTGTCATCTAAGAAATACCTACTTTCTGAAAAATATTAATTTGAGTTTCTTGTTTATTCATGTTGTTACTGCATCCATAATTATTCATCATAATGATTTATTAATTTGCATTTAACATTTCTCTTAATAGAGTGTTTGTCAAAATTAATGTCACCCAAAAATTAATTAATAGATAGATAGACAGAATGCTCTTTATTATGTACTGAGATAGAAATTTGCATTATTTTGAAGACATGGCGCAGCTTGGGTAGCCGTAGCTATGTCCTGAAAAATGTCTACAAGCTTCGCATGGTTTAAACTTAAAATTACGCGCCTTAAATAATAAATAACACAGCTTACAGCATCTGGAGTCAATTGGGTGATGCAGTGCAGTCCACTGAGTGGCCATTAACTTAACAATAATTTTCATCAACGCTCGACTCTAAAATTAAGAGGAGACACATTAATAACAACCGCACGGGTGCAGCCATCAGGTTTAAGCTAGGCTTGCCGAGGTTGGGTCCGTGGATGGGTGACCATCTTTACATATCGAGGCTCCTCCGTCCCTCGAAAAGTAAAGCTGTTGGGCCCGGTTGTTATTCATAGATCTTTGACAGTCGCTACGAGTCGAGAGAAGCCCGAAAGTCTGACAACCATTCTTACCAACGGTTATCGTATTACCCAGTTGCTGGGTTGTGGAGGTCAGATAGGCAGTCGCTCCATGTAAAACACTGGTATTCAGCTGCATCCGGTTAGACTGGAAGCCGACCCCGACATAATTGGGAAAAGGCTTGGCAGATTGATTGCACAACCCTAAAATTAAGCCCATGCAGGCAACTTCGACACGTGTAAGATAATGCATGCATGCATCTGTAATGCAGTGCATTGCATTACATATATTCATTGTACCTGCCGATCCATTGTTCAGGAGATAGTGCATCATCGAGTTCGATTTGAGCAGTGGCACACTGCACTTGAATAATTCATTAATATGATAACAGAAAACGATATAGATTTGAATCGATGAGCATTGTTTAATTTTTTTAGGGGTCCGTGTGACTAAATCTGCAGCCCTACTAAAATCATCGGCAGGATGGATGACAGTTTCCAATTTGTATGCACATGTCACAAAATTGCATGACACTTCACTTTTCGTCTAAAACTGACCAGCCGGTCTATTCTGTTAAAATCTCACCGTGAAAACTTAAGTGAAGTGAGCGTGAAGTGCCAATAGTGTCAATTCCTTGCATCATGTGGACTGACAGCTCACTTCACCTAAGTTTTCACGGTGAGATTGTTACAGAATAGCACAGCTGTTATATGAGTGTGTGGTAAGCGATTTGGTCTAACTCGCCACATAAGGGTTCAGTCTGCCAAATAAAATTCCGCATATTTGGAAATTTTATGTCTCATACATTTTTCTAGGACTCATGTATTTTCCTTAATGAGAATCAGCACTTTTCGAAGGTCAAAATTACATCAGACGGTCCCCCAAAACGGCCACCCTTTACCACTTCCTAGTGTTTTAGCTAGGAAAAAGTGGTGCAACAAACTCCCCAGCAACACAGCTGTCTGTTCAGTTAGAGGAATTAAATCTTGTTTCATTATTATGACGGAAAATAGGTACTTACGTCTAAGAACAAAACACATTGGTAGGTACTGTTTAGAACTCACTGGTATAAGATCCACGACAAAATAACTGCAGCAAGGTGAATGCATATAATCTATTCGCGTGATTTGATCACTCCCAGTCATTTCTATGCATTATGCATTTAACTTGATGCCGCTTGCAGATTTTCTGTCCTTTAAAGGCAAATGAGCTTGAAGATGGGTTATAAAAATTATAACATCATTACACAGCCTCTAGGCCTTGCAAAATAACTTTATTGTACGGAACCCAGAGTTACAATCAAGTCTCAGATTATACAAATTTTATTTATCTAATGATGAAAGACATTCTTTGAATATTTTTGTTCTCATCTGTGATGCTTGCTATTGTATACTTAGTTCATTTGTTAAATGACAATAGAATTTTGATAGGGGCAGCGATCCGTTACCAAAAGCATGATTTATGCTCAGGTATCTGACGTGCATCTACGACATACGAAGTTTAATATGGTGTAGTCAATCTCCAGTACTATTCTGTATAATAATTACCGTGAAAACTTGCGTGAAGTGAACTTTTTACCTAAGTTTTCACTGAAATTTTATATGTAGAATAACACTACAGTCGGTCTATTCTGTAAAATTCTCGCCGTGAAAACATAGGTGAGGTGAGCTTGGCGTCAGCTGTCACTCCATATGATGACACTATTGACAGCTCACTTCACCTGAGTAGTCACGGTGAGATTTTTACAGAATACATCGGCGACCAGAGGGGCAATTCCCGTATTTTTAAGAACGTTCCCATTCGCATCTCATTCGCAGTCTGTCAAAAATACAATCAATTTACCAAAATTTTTGACTAGTTTGACAGATTGCGACTTGAATGTGAAGGTTTTTTATGTACGAGAATTGGCCTTCTGCTCATGGATCTCTCAAAAAATATTAGGTTGAGCCCGGAATCACCATTCTAAGCAAGCAAATGTGTACCCAATTATAAAAATAGATAGGTTTAAATCATATGAAAAACTATCAATTGTCTGTCTCTATATTTTTTTTTGTGGATTTTAGAAGTCATCCAAACAAGATTATAAATATTACAGGCATTATGAGGGATACGTCAATGTAGCCTGCGAGCTTCAATCACTTAAAACAAAAATATAGGTAGCTCTCGGAATGATATTTGCTGATATATACGTACTGTTGGGCGAAAATATGACGTTTAAATATAATTTCGTAAGCTCATATATCAAAACAGTGCTCTATTTCGTCCCAAACCTTTTTCCAACCATTTGTCCATTATGGCGATATTCCCATTACTTTTCTCTTATTACAGGAAATTGCGCCCTATTCTGCTGTAGAAATTTACCGGTCGATACGAAACGAAACATGGTCTATAATTCTACATACACGATAAATCAATAAAATCGAAGCCCAATTATATTATCAAGAAATGTCGTCTGTTTTAATTATCCTTTAGATAACATAACGTAATTATCTCCTAACTAGTTATCCTGTCAGTAGCGTAATTATGCGAGGTGTCTGTAATATGTAGTTGGTTAGAATGACATGTCTTGACTGGGAATGAGCGGCTGGCATGTGTTGCCGCTGTAAAAAGTCATAAGTATATTTAAATTATTTTTAATTGAAGGAAGTCTGTATTGAGTTCTTTATTACTTGACTAATTGTTTGATGATTTGTCGCCATTTTTTGGTTAGTCTTTAGGCAGGTAATTTTTTTTCTTGCTTTTTGTGAACGTCGGAAGGAGAGAAGGAAGGGGTTTTTCCTGCAGTGGGCAATAAACGGCTGATAATAATTTTGTGAATTGATAAAAGTGCTTTTTGAAATTCGAATTTATTCAAAGTTATTTATTTAAGTTAAGTTGTTACTTTTTTTTTTTTAAGTACTATTAAAAAAAAACTTTTAAATAACCTAAATATTAAAGAACTGTAAAAAATGTTATTCATATATATGTATACGTATACCTACATATGTTATCTGTATAATTATCTGTATCTATATAATTTGATGTCGTTACATTTTATAAATGACTTTTTTAATTAATATTATATTAAAATTGACAGCTCGTTATTTTAAATAATAAATTTAAAGACCCATCAATTATTTTCTACCAAAGTATGTACATGTCTACAAGAGACCTTAGACAGACTAATTAGTATTAATATCCTCTAACAAATTAAGGACAACGCTAGGAAGATTGATAAGCAAGATCTTATCTGTAATGTGTAATTTTATTAAATTATTCTTTTAACGATCACTATAAATTAACGTTTCGAGTTAAATTTTATTATTTAACGTTATATAAACATGTTTTTTTCTATTAGTTTAGTAGAATTTAACTAATGTCAATATAACAAAGATATAACATTTTTCTTTTTTTTTTTTCCTCTTTGTACATAATGCCGATTTTAAAACTTGCCTGTTATTCCTAGTAGTACCTGGTATTCCTTGCCCTACCTTAATGTATTTTAAGTTTCATTAAACTTAAAATAGTACATTATTCACTAAGGAGATAAAGCATTGTTTAAATGTCGCGGGCGATATTTTGAATCCTGAACGCAACGCTTTATTTGTAACCGCATGTTTGTTTTCAATACCTAAGTATTAAAAGAAACCTGCAAGTTGGCATTGGCATATATTATTGGTGTAACATTGACACCATTGCTTGAAATGAAATGAAATTTGAAATGTGTATTTGCAAGAATTGTGATAAACTAGCATGCATTATTGATTACATTAATTAGATAAATTAAACTAATAAAATTGGTACGGACGTTATAGAATAGATATTTAATATTAAAAAAAATAACAAGCTTGTCAACACGGAATATTTCCATACGCATATATATATTCTTCTTCTATTGCTATGTAACTGTCTCCTGCAGTGTGCATACAGCTTAAACGTAAGTGTACAAAAACCCAACCACTACTCTGCTAAGACATAAATTCAAACCAATATTACACTTCAAGCACAGAAAACAAGCCCACAATTACGGATAAAACATAAATCATCATTGTACGTCCAACTCGTTATGTCAAACACATTATATACCCCGGAGCGTGCAAATCGGCTAAACATATTCCTAATACACTTAAACTATACTTTATGGACGCACTGACAGACCGACAAAGAGATGTAGCTAGATATACTGGTTTAACTTATAGGGTTAGATAAGGCTGGGTGCTGAACAGCGAGATATCACCGATTGGCGCGCCATCTGATTTACGGCCGAGCTTCAGTTTTGCGATTGTATGCGATTTTGTCATGTCTAACTAGGATAGAGCGATTATGTTGTTTTGATATCATGTACCTAACCTTTTCCCAACTTTGTTGGGGTCAGCTTCCAGTCTAACCGGATGCAGCTGAATACCACTATTTTAAACCAGAATACCCGCAATATCGCGTTGTTGCATGACTTTTTAATAGTTTTTAATTAGACGAGATTTTTAGGTCATGAGCTATCCGACTATCAAAAAATATCAATTTATAGTAGAAATTTAAAGAGAGACCTATGTGTGCTTATTAAATGTTTATTATAATACCTAACGATACTGATAAACTTGTTTTTCGGTAGCATTCCGGCAATCTATCGAGCGATCTACCACCTATCGATACGAACAAGTTTATTTTATCGATATTCGGCAGAACGCTGAGTCATGAACTCATGAAACTCTAATTTCTAAAAGTATTGTATTATATATTATTATAGTATACCATACCTACAAAATTGTATTCGTATTTTTTTTAAATACAAATATTTGCTTTCAGAAATTCACGATATTGGTACTTGTGTAAATTAATTAATTATTTAACATTGTATTCAAATAATGACACAGAAAAAGGTCATATTGTGTAAGAGCTAAACAATGAAACTGAAGTATTATGGTGGAAAGGAAAATTAGGTATATTAAAAGTAAGATGGAAAAGTACCTGGAGCGGGTAGAACCTGGATGAAGCTAGCACAGAAGCGTGGGGATTAGCAGAAGAAAAGAAAAGGCTATGCCCAGCAGTGGGTGAAGGTGGGATAGATGATGATGATGCAGATGGAAAAGGGCAAATACTTCTGAGAACTACATACATTTTCTTCTTTATAAGAATGATATAAATTGGTTAGTTAATTCAGATTCAGGCGTAACTTGGCGAAAATTCATTATAAAATACGATAGACGTAGATATATATATAGATTAGTAACCTTTTCCGCGTCTAGCGCTCGGCGCGACAACACGTCGTGTTTGGTTTCGCGACAAGTCAATTGTTCTCCTGAGGATGCCTCGTTGAGAGGTGAAATACGTGTCGATTTCTTACAGGGTTTTTTTTACTCTTTAGGAATAGTTTAGCGGAATAGGTTACTATAATAATATATTATCTATGTCTATTTTATTTTACAAATTAGTTGGTACCTACATGACTTCGTTTCATATAATTAGAGAAACAGTACAAAAAAATAGCAATATAAAGAATTAAGCATAAACGAATGTTTGGAATTAAATAGACCTTCCTTATATTGAACTATCTCAACAAATATTAACAATAAATAAACACTAATTCAACCAACGCTTTCCTGTTCAAATTCCATAACACTGAATAGCGTGACGACAACAATCAATGGCGATCTAATCGCTAGTGTATCCCTTCCTTTACACCACCCACAGTAGAACCATACCCGAGAGTTTCCGAGTGTCTCCGAGACATCCCGATCCCTGACGTTCGTTAGCTTGCTACCGGGACCCGTAGTATTTTATGTACTTTACATAACAGTCATAATATAACAAGTTGTTAGTGCAAATGTTCTGATAACGGTGTAGGTAGAGGTAGCGGTATGGATAGTAAATAACAATTGGGTTTATGGATCTCAGGATCTGATAAACGTTGGTTGATAATATTGGTTCAAGTAACAAAGGATGTAAAAATCTTACCGTGAACACTTAGATGAAGGGAGCTGTCAATGGTATCAATTCAGACAGCTCACTTCAAGCTCATTTCATCTATGTTTTCACGGTGAGATTTTTACAAAATAGATCGGGTGAAAGGTTTAAGGCTGATTTACGGAGATAGTAAATTATCCAAGAACAACAAACAATAAAAGCAAGCAAAAGAATTTTTGTTTGGGACATTTTTGTAGCTGAACTGCATAAACGAATTCGATGAATTTTTGGGGCTGATAGCCTAGCTATGTATCTACTGAAAGACAACAGGTCAGTCCTATTCTGTAAAAATCACTGTCATAGGTGAAGTGAGCTGTCATTTCACCTGATGTTAGGGATTGACGCTGTTGACAGCTCACTTCATGTATGTTTTCACGGTGAATTTTTTAAAGAATAGAATGGCTAGGCATTTTTCATCATTGAATATTGAAGAATACATCTAACTAAACAAAGACGAGGACACAGCTGGTAATGAAACAATTACAGAATTATAAAACATATGCAAACATAATGCCATATCAAATTGGTGTATAATCTGATCGCATTATGATTTCCAAATCAAACGCGGTCATTAAAATGCTTATTATGCACATACAAAATTGAAAAGCGACACTTTGATCTCATGAATTATTTATCGATATCTGTAGATTCAAGTAATTCGATTCTCAAGGTCGGGGTGAAGACAAAAAAAACCACATGTAATCAACTTCTGAACCTACCATTTGTTCTGCTGTAATTAATTGGAGATGAGCGCAAAATTGAAGCAGAAATTATAAGGAAAGTCAGACACGACTTTTTAGTAAAACTGTTTTTTGTTTGGAATCGTCAATGGTGGGTACAGACTTCTAGGAAGTAAGACGAAGATTTAGCAGTACATACTATGATTGTACTATTAGACAGCCTATACTATCAAATTGCAGTCAGCAGTTCTATAGAAAACTGAGTCGGACTTTATATTGAGTGCAAGTAAAGAAAAGAAAGAAGAAAGAAAGATGAAAGAAAGAAAGAAGAAAGAAACAAGAAAGAAAGAAAAAAGACATAAAGAAGAAAGAAAGAAAATAAATATTTAACACAGACTAAGAGGCACACAATATAATTAATATACAGCGGATAAAAAGGAAAAAAAAGAAAAAGACAAAAAAAAGGTAAAAGTGTATAAAGTTCCAACTGCTGTGGTTCTGTTTCGCATAAGGTCACAGTATTTTGCTGGCCATTTTGATTTGACACTTATTGTCCCCAAACTTGTTATTTTTTTTTCTAATTGGGTCATGTTTTACCACAAATAAACGTATTTTCTTTCTTTCTTCCTTAACTGCAGCTTTCGGTTCCGTAGGAGAGATGAACAACTGCATTCCAAAGAACTTCAAAACCTGAGTTCCCTTTACTATTCCGAAGGTCAAACGGCAGCACAAATAAAGCTATAAATTCGCCATAACATGGATAAGGAAGTCATTATAGAAACTCAAGTAATAATATATCTTCCTAATAGATCCATGTTTTATAAGTTAATTTCTGATGTAGCTTATAATTTTTCAACTAAGATTAGTATCGCGAATCCTCCTTGTAATCAGTGGGTGAATGATGGCTATCTTTTGCTTCTAATTGATGTTCCTTGGTGGTCAGTTACGCAACATCATTTATATTATTAGGGTTGCTATCTATAAAACCATATACCTATCATGAAAACCCTAGACTTTTTTTTTACTCGTGGTCAAGTTAAAATCCATCTTCGATGCCAGAAAATAGGGATGGTATATCCCTATTTTCACGAGGGTCTTAAAGTCCAGATTTTGCCTCGACACTTTCTTAAGCCCAGGATGCTTGAATGCCCTCAAAACTAGGCAAGATCCTGGATGTCAGCCCTACCACTATTATTTTGTCGTTACAACATAATTTGTTTGTGCATCCATTTTAATTAGCATAGTTAGTTAAGAAATCTTCTGCGACTTTTACAGATGATGCGGTAATAACCTTAGCAAAGTTTTTAATTGGTCTGTTAGTTAGATCATATGTTTTATTAACTAGAACTCATAATTATCTTTATTTAATTGTGGTAACTGAGAGGCTTAAACTACTACGGCTATTTGCATTGGAATATGAAAACTTGTGTAGGGATAGCCCGGAGGCTTAAGGATCCGGTTCAAATTCCTGCATATATCTTTATGAATTTCATATATAATATTATTTTTATGCCTATAATTCGTATGGTGTACGCAATAAACAGAAGAAGAAAAAAACAATAGTCGTAGATATATTTAGTAATTATTCCGCTTAACTTTTCCTAAAGAGTTATAAAAAACCCTGTTAGAAATCGACACGTGTTTTACCACTCAACGAAGCATCCTCAAGAAGATGATTGACGATGATTGCCAACACAACAACAACACGCAACACGTCGTGTTTGACTGTTTATTAATATTTTCTTTCTAAGAAACCACTGGTTTGCTGTAAAAGACATCATGGTGAGGATTCCCTGAACATATATTCGGTCGGAAAACCGCAGCACGGAATGAATCGTGGTGATGACGTTGCTATTACCTATAAGTGTGACATGTTCACAACGTGAACAAAACCTTGTTAATAAAAATGAGGGTTAATGGAAATGAAGCGGCGAAAGAAAAACAAACCATTCACTTCAAATATCCTAAAAGGTTCCGAAAACCAAAAGTAGTAATGTTTAAAAAAAAAACGTTTATTTTTACTTAATGCTAGTATTTGACAATAGTGCAATTACGTACGTACAAGTTCGAACAAGGAGCTAACTTTGTGAGACACTGGTGCCTGAAGTAGGTTTACATAAAAAACCACTAGTGATCAGCGTACTGATTGACTATAATATTTTTCTATGCACAATTTGACGTTTAATTTTTGGTAACTGGCGTAGTATCGGGACGAGTTTGTACGGGTCCATGCACCTGTACCAACTCTCAAAGATTATTTAAATTGATGCAGATGTGACATTGTTTTCTGAAGGTTGCTGTTTTTTGATTATTGTCGGCTGTTCACATGTGACCTCTTTCTTCACATATTGTGACCTTATTTTAATTTTGAATTAAATTTTTCTCACTTTCACTTTTACTATTTCTTAAATTAGCTGTACTAGAATGTTTACATATAAATCACCTGTAAGCGTGTCGTCGAATACATCTAGGTGTATAGACATCTTTAAATTCTAACCGACATGCGCCAAATCTATTAAAATTTAGTACGATGTTTTAGCACCTCTGAGCTCAACAAACGATCATACTGCATCTGCATTCACAATCTCCCTAAGGTCCAAGTTCCCACAAAATGATTTTTCATACATTAATTCCCAACGTCCCCAAAAAATAAAATAAAATAATTTGTAAAGTTCACATTTGACCAATCCTCGTATACTAAGGTGTCCATAAATGTTTGAATATAGGTAGTACTTACTTCATGAATCCTTCTTTTAATGTTTGATCCTTCAGATTCTTATCAGCTTCATAGAAACCCAGATTCTTGCCTATTCCTTATCAAAGCACATGATTTTGATGAAATATTGTAGTCATACACTTCGGAACAATGCACCTATGCCAATAAACTATATAGATTATTAGGTTTAGACCCGACAGATGCCAAGCTTTCACTTTATGCCTATTATATTTATGAGCGTGATCACGCAACTTCCCTATGATATAATTATGCAGCTAATAATGAAATTGCATAGACAATGTAGTATTATTACGAGATTATTTTAAAGTAGATATGGAAAGGTCAATGTTTCTATTTTTTATGTAATGGATTCTATTATTTTCTTTTTTTAAATTAAATAATATCCTCAAACCTTGAGCCAAGCTTAGTGCGGGAACTACCGAATATCATACTTCATACAAAAAACTTTATTCTTCACATTTCGAAATAAAAAAGAAGGGTTTCGTACCACCATACAATATAAAACACTAAATTTATTTAAATACTTTAATTTAAAAAACACGTTTCTTGTATGGCTTTGATTATTATAAAATAAAATAATAATAAAAAACAACGACTTTGAAAATTGGAAATCAGAATAATATGATTTTGGTATGATATTATTCTGCTTTCCAATTATCAAAGTCGTCGTTTTTTAAGTTAATTTCACAAAAAATAATGTCACAAGAAGCGATAATATAAAAATAGTTCTTGTTTACAGCCTACGATTAAATTAATAATCAAATCCAGAGAAAAATAAAATTTTATAAGTATGTGTCTACTGGTAAAATCCATAATAAGATTGGCTACAGTACACCTGTGTTAATAAGCATGGAATTTCAAGACTAGCATATGTTGTGTCACGACCGAAAAGTTATTATTGATTCAGTAGTAGGTAACTAACTACTAATATAACTCTTTGGTTATCGAGGTAATTACGTAACACACAGTAGCGATGACTTTTGACAGTTCAGCAACATTCATTCAGACAAAGTGCGTTATGAAATTACGGTAAGGTTTTCAGGAAAAAATATGTTGATAGTAAAAAGGTTATTCTGAATTTTTGTGTAGTTAAACTGGTACGCTAACTAGACTAATAATAAAAAATAAAAATTTAAAAAAATTTTAAATTTTTTTTGTTAAGGTAACTACACTAACAAAAATAAAAATCAAGCAACGGACTTTTAGCACCTAATAACAAAAATATAATGGGGAAAATCTCGTTGAAGATAATCTTGTAATTTGTCTGCTGTATGTAGAATCTTACAATTTCAAAAGAACTCTTAAAACACATCAATCCATCTGCCCAGCCTTTTCCCATCTACCCTGGGGTCGGCTTCCAGTCTAACCGAATGCAAATCAATTATGAATATTATAATTCTAAAATTATCAATACGCGTGCAGTCGTTAGCAACAATTGTTACAGTTACGCCATTTCAACACATTCGTTCAACTCATATACATTAATATAAAGCACAAAATGAAGCGATAACCTACCGCAAAAATATACGTAATATGTCACATTTGATATGATTTGCTTGTAATTGATACAAGCAAATCATATCAAATGTGACACTAATTTATTTGTGTATCTGGAAATTTATTTGCGATAAACTTAGAATACTCTCACTTTCCTGATACGTGTTTAGTTTATAATTTTCAAGCTTTTGCCCGCGGCGTGTATGTCGGAGAGTATCCCACGGAAACGTACTAGCGAGATTAAAAGTATCCTATGTGTTAATCCAGGTTATAAACTATCTTTGTGCCAAATTTCATTCGAATCCGGTCAGCCGTTTTTGAGCCATACCGGCGGTACATACATACAGACAAAAATTCAAAAAACTATATTTTCGGCATCAAATTCGTTCTCACACCCCGTAGCAAATACTTTTTTTCAAAAATATTCTTTATACAGTTTCGACTTCGTTGCTATTTTATAATATTTATAGATAATGTTTGTAAGGCTGAAGAGAAATCTAATCGTGACGAGATAACTGAAAAAAAGTTAAAAATGTTCCGAATTTGGGCGTTCAAAACGCGCTACGATCACTAAATTAGATCGATTAGATTACGATCGAAAATTTTCTGCATTTTTCCGCTTAGATAGTCTAATCCTGGAAGTGAATTTTGGAAACATACCAACTATCGCATTAACCTTTCGTATTTCGGATGCACACGAGACACAATGGATTTTTAATTATATCTATAATTACGGCATAGGTACGAAAGGTTAATGAACGCTTATTAAAAGAATTAGCACTTAGCACAAAGTCATTCAAATTAGGTGGAGCAATAAAATATAAAGCAGCAAATCGTATTACAACTGCCTGAATTAAAGCTACCTACAGATTTTCAAACAAAACTGAAGATTATTTAAATAATTTTAACTATATATCAATAAGCATGCCAAATAAATCCTACTAATATTATAAATGCGAAAGTTTGTGAGGATGGATGGATGTATGGATGTTTGTTACTCTTTCACGCAAAAACTATTGAACGGATTTTGATGAAACTTTACAGTGATCTAGCTTATACATCAGAATAACACATAGGCTACAATTTATAATGATTTTGTTTGATTTTGCCATAATATAACGATAAGTATGAAGTAAGTCGGAAAAATTTCTGCTCTGTGAGAGCTATCTTGGCGTGCGCTGCCTAAACCGTTAGAGTTATACGAAGATAATGTATCGTGGGATTGTTTGTCTAAAATAGTTCTAAATAAAAGTCCGCGACAGCATATATCTATCTTTTATGTGGAAGCCATTATAGCTAAAATAGTGAGCCATAAATACATTTAAAATGGAGACTTTTTTTACATTGCACATTTTGGAGTATTTAGTTAATTCTTATCAAAATTAATAACTTCATCGCTTTCGGTATTTAATGTAGATAAACTTTGTCTTTTACACTAAGACATTTGGAAGAATAGTTTAAAAGTTACAACGATAAGAATGAAGCGGGGGTGAGCGGTGGGCCAGATAATGACGCGCCATGGTCTAATAACAATTTTTTGGTAGTATTTAAAGTAGAAATATATTATAGTAGTTTTTATTTTAATTAAATATTAGAAGTCTTTCTTTTTTTGTTAGTTTAAGAATAACGGTTAGTTTTAAAATTGAAATTTATGCTTTAATTAACGTCGTGAATGTCGGAAATTATCCCACAGGAACGTGTTACATGTCCTATATCAACGGGGTAATTGCGTAACACACTTACAATAGCAATGGGTTTCATTTTGACAGTTCAACAAAATTAATTGCGTTATTTACGTTGTTGACAGATTTCTCGAACATAATAATTAATGAAGCAATGGATTAGCAATATCCATAAAATCATTCAGATTTTGATTGATAGTGTGTTACGCAATTGGTTTTTATTTTAATTACTTATATTATCCTACTAATATTATAAATGCGAAAGTTTCTGAGGATGAATGGATGTTTGTTACTCTTTCACGCAAAGACTACTGAATGGATTTTGATGAAACTTCACAGTAATATTGCAATTTATATTTTTTTGTTTTTATACTAGCTTCCCGCCCCGGTTTCGCACTGGTAACACTAAGTGCTTATCTACGGCACACCTACCTATCCACCTACCGTACCCTACCTATCCACCTACGCTACCCTACCTATCTACTTATCTACCTACCCTACCTGCATACCTACCTCTTTACGACCTATTGTCATACCTACCAAATAAACATAAAATTTTCGTAAAAACGGTCGAGCCGTTTCGGAGGAGTGCGACCACAAGCACCGTGACACGACATTTTTATATTTATCGATTAGCCTACACCGTCCCATTGCTCAGCAAAGGCCTCCCCAAATACTTCCAAGCATCTTTCTCCAGGGCCTCCTCGATCCAACCCTTGCGGTTTGCGTCTAGGTCGCCGTCCATCCTCAGGCACCCGCCGTGTGGAGACTGTTGCCCAGCGGTCGCTATGCATGTGGCTTACATGACCGTTTTAGAGCGCAGCGTAGTGTTTCGATAATTGTCAGTTCGTTTTACGCCTAGAATGCTTCGTTCCATTGCTCTTTGGCAAACCCCAAGAAGAAACTTTTGCGACTCGGTAAGTGACCAGGTCTGCGTACCGTAGGTTAGGACAGGCAGAATACACATATCAATGAGTGTTCGCTTCAAGGAGATCGGCAGATCGCCTTTCATTACCGTCTTCAGAGACCAGTACCTTTTCCAGGCATTTCCGATGCAGCGATAGAATTCCTTCTGTTACCTGTTTTCGAAAGCAACTAACTGGCCCAAGTAGATGTACTCATCGACATGTGTTTCCTGCCCATCTACCTCGAAACTACACTTAGTGCTGTTGGTTATGGTTTTTGTTTTAGACCGATTCATCGTGAGTCCAACCCTGAGGCTTGCCGTGCTTAGGTCTTGAAGCATAGTCTGTAGTTCCAGAGCTGTGGGGGCAAAAAAGTACTATGTCGTCGACAAATCGGAGGTTTGTCAACCTCCTACTACCGACTTCAATGCCCTTGGTCATCCATGAGGCTGCCAGTGTCCTAAATATCTCCTCGGGAGTGCTCCTACTTACTAATATTATAAATGCGAAAGTTTGTGAGGATGGATGGATGGACGTTTGTTATTCTTTTACGCAAAAACTACTGAACGGATTTTGATGAAACTTTACAGTAATATACCCACTTAAAACTTAATAATGACGTAATCTTACTGATATTATAAAGGTGACAGTTTGTATGTTTGTGTGTTTGGATGTTTGTTACTCAATTATACAAAAACGGCTAACGGATTTGGATGAAATTTGCAAATTGATGATTTATAACCTGGATAAAGTACCTACTTTTTTCCCCGGAAGTACTTTCCTGTAGGACAATTTCCGACCTCCACGCGGGCGAAGCCGCGGGCGAAAGCTAGTAATCTATAAAACAATATAAAAGAAATACTTTATCATAAAACCATTCAGCTAGAGGCGTTCGAAAAAAAAATGACTTATAATATGACATTTCATAATCCAAATGTGTGTTCGGAATTCGATACGTAATCTAAATTATGACTGACAGTAACTACACTGTAGGCAGTAATGTTACGCATTTAAACATACATTTAAAACGGCGTCTTAGCCAACTTCTGTGAAAACCATTTAGAAATGGGCTAGCAAAATATCAATGATGTAGTTGGTGCGAAATCACTGCCAGCTGCGTCTTTCGACGCGTATCGGGGGCCCCCGATACGCGTCGAAAGACGGAGCTGTGTCTTTGAGGAGCTGTATGTCGTTAAGGAGCTGTGTGTCTTTCAGTTCTTAGTGGCAATAGCTTATAACTACATTGGTCATCTGTTAATTCAGTTCTTGTTTCAAAGAAACGTGGAGTTGCTGCTAATACTATCGGATCAATTATCTGACCATAATCTATTCATAACATTTATCAGCCTCAAGGGTTATAACGAACTTTTTCAGCTAAATCAATAAATCACAAACATATCTTGTTACCCGATGCCCAGAACTGACTGACACCAATTTTGTGTAAAATTAACGCAGAAAACGATTCTTATTCTGGTACATTTAGAGGACTAGATAAATGTGACAGAGCTATTAAACATTCGATAGTGCACTTAGGCAAATAATTGCGTCGTGACTAAAATCTCTAGATAGCTGATAAAAACTGTCCTACATTGATAATAGCACCATCTACAATGTTTAAAGTCAATGACGTAGTTATATTAGAATTTGCTAAGATTAGACGAGCTCTCACATTTAACACAACTGACAGATGAATTATAAAAACTTTAATTTTATTGTTCAAGTATACCCAGCAGGGGGTTTATTTATAAAACAGTAACATCATCGTCTTGTGACAGGCCTAGATCATAACAAACTAATTCAAAATACTCGTATAGTGACGTTGTTAAAAAAAAGCAAATTGCTGTTGTTCATTCATTGGCTTTTTACGTAACGCACCTTATACAACTGACACAAGGGTGGCCCACAATTAGCTGTAGACCACACAACACCAATTACTCAAACCTGTAGATACAATTCTGTTCAAAATTTGTTCAAGTTGACACCATCTATTATACGAGTTCAAATCGTGTTTGCTTTAGAAAGTCATTGTAGTTATCTCACGCAGGGTATATTGTTGGCTCGCCTGGTACAATGCTAGCCCAGCCCAGCAATCTGGCTTCCCTATTCAGTTCCTCCAGTTTAATATGTCTTAAGTTGGGGCTACAATGGTGCATATTAATATTTGCCGTCTCCTGAACCGTGTCGGTTGTGAAATTCTGTGTGGCGCTAAGTTTACTGAACTTTGTTATCTCAGTTTCATGTTTCCTTGTTGTTTCAACACGTGCGGCATCGGTAGCATATATTAGTTCAAAGATTTTGGGATCACATAGTTTTGCTTTTTTACCACGAATTCAGATAATTTTATAAAGTCATTCGTAATTTGAACAATGCTGACAACATTTCAATCAAATCAAATCAACCACTTTTATTTGACCGTCTGTCTCACCTACTCTATGGCCAAATTCGTAGCAATTCGATACCTGATATTCATGACAGTCATGGCGGCCAATAACTAATTAAAATAAATAGTTACATGGCCTTCATAAGCACCTAATGAGATTGAAAACGATTGCGTTTTCTTGAAACGTGATATCAGTGTAAAAAATAACGGTGTTTGGATGGGTCTTACCAATGATATTAAACCATTAGATTTTGTGGCGAAGCACGCGCCGCTTAACTATTTAAGTTACAGCCGTGGTGTAATATAATTATGAGACTTTAAGAATATCGATAACATGCTGCTTTGGAAAGTAAGCGGCTGCTCGCAAATCAGCACATAATAGTCTTCCTGACTGCAAGTGAAAACTTGCCATCTTTGTGGCCAATATTTGGACCTTGATAAACTCTCTGTACGTATGTATAAAAACGAAAGGAATTCTTACAGATAATTGGAATAAATAAAAAAGCTTTGATTATCGTCCGTTTATTGCTTCACAGCTTCATGCCACCTAATTCCCTTATCAGATCTAGCAATCCAATCTCAAACCAAATCTATCCACTCTCTAGAAAATCTTCTTTACCCATCAACTCATTACTATTAAACTCAATTTCGTCACTTAAAGTAATGCCAACCATTTGAACGTCAGAATCGATTACTATATCGATTGAAATCGGTACTGAACCGAAATAAAGATGTCCAATCGTCGGAGGCAGTTGCCCATTAACCAATCCAATTGAAATACAACGATTACTCGATAAAATTTCGAATTCGAGTAAAAATTCGTGGAATGCAGTTATATAGGTAGCTAGACTCGTTCTATACTTTTCTTTGAATTTCTCATAGATTAAAAGATTTCGGTGATAAATTAACTTTGCAAGAGGCGGCAGAGTGATAATAACATGGGCTATATTCTATTCACTATGAAACCATTATAGCAGAAACGGACACCAATACCAAGAAAGTAAAAGTTTTATACACAATTATAAAGATAGACACTGAATAATTGCTGACCATTATCACCTTTACTATACCCACATAAAATCAACAAGCAATTTTGAAATAAATTAGAATATGAATGCAGGTTCGTACCAAAGATAAATCAAACGACATCAAAGGGCTGTTGGCATTCAAGCAAATATGCTTATCTGAAAGATTTACAACAATCTTGTACATACATGGAAGAATAATGTAACCAGCAAATAATTTACTTGAATTTAAAATTCAAATCACAAATTGGATTTTTTCTCACACCAACGATAATCGTTTGGATGATGAAGATGTTGTATAAGGAAGCTGTAAGAGCATAACAGGTGTAAATTGCTATATTAAAAGAGCACATCAATCTTTCTGTCTTCACCGACGCGGGCGCACGTCGCATGCATATGGATGTGTCGTTTAGCCGCGCGAAAAGCTTTGCCGTTTTCGTCCTGAGAATGGTACCTTACATTTTTTTTGCCAGTTTTTATCATTGTTTTTACGTTTTTTTTATTGGTCGAATTGGTTCAAATGCTTTCATTATTTTGTAGGTATATCATACAGCGCTACATACTGCTTCTTGATGACTTTGGAAGAAGTATCGTTACCGCCAACATACGAATAATTGGACCGGTTCCATTTAAGCGGTTCCAATCAGCAATGAAAAAAACAAAAACATATATCTTAATAGTCAGAAGTAGGCATTCGATATTATTAATATTAACAGTAGTTTTTACCTCTGTTCGTTTTTAAATATATGAGTCATTGGTCGGCGAATAATAGGCAATATTTCATAACATTATGAATTTATAATAGGTATGTATAAATGTTTGTAAGGCTGAAGAGAAATCTAATCGTGACGAGATAAGTGAAAAAAAGTTAAAATGTTCCGGATTTGGGCGTTCAAAACGCGCCACGATCACTAAATCAGATCTATTAGGCTACGATCGAAAAATTTCCACGTTTTTCTGCTTAGATAGTCTGGAAGTGAATTTTGGAAACATACCAACTATTGCATTAATGAACGCTTATTTA
The DNA here is from genome assembly GCA_914767815.1 of Eupsilia transversa. NCBI lineage: Eukaryota > Metazoa > Arthropoda > Insecta > Lepidoptera > Noctuidae > Eupsilia > Eupsilia transversa. The sequence continues at coordinate 2,603,974 of OU611893.1, read as the reverse complement.
AACAATTAGCACTTAGCATTGCACAAAGTCAGGTGGAGCAATACAATTTTAAACGATGCATATTTAAAGCAGCAAATCTTGTTAGAACTGCCTAAATTAAAGCTACCTACAGATTTTTAAACAAAACTGAAAATGATTTGAATGATTTTAACTTTAGATTTAAAGGAACAGTATTCAATAAGCATGCCAAATAAATCATCTATAAAACAATAAAAAAAAGAAACATTTTATCTTAAAACCATTCAGCGAGAGGCGTTCGCAAAGAAATACTTAGGACATTTCATAATCCCAATGTGTGTTCGGAATTCAATACGTAATCTTAATTACGACTGACAGTAACTAAACTGTAGGCAGCAATGTAACACATTTAGATATGCATTTAATACGTTGTTTTGGCCGACTTCTGTGAAAACCGTTTAGAAATGGGTTAGCAAAATATCAATGATGTAGTTTGTACGAAATCACTGCCAGCCGCGTCTTTAGGAGCTGTGTGCAAATCATAAATTGGATTTTTTCTCACACTAACGATATTCGTTTGGATGATGGAGATGTTGTATAAGGAAGCTGTAAGAGCATAACAGGCGTAAATTGCTGTATTAAAAAAGCGCATCAATCTTTCTGTCTTCACCGACGCGGGCGCACGTCGCATGCATATGGATGTGTCGTTTAGCCGCGCGAGAAGCTTTGCCGTTTTCGTCCTAAAAATGGTACATATTTTTTTCACCAGTTTTTATCACAGTTTTTGTTTTGGAAGAAGTATGGTTATCGTTATCGCCGGATAGAAAAAAAAAACAATTGCCATGATGCGAATAATTTGACCGGTTCCATTTAAGCCGTTCTGTCAGCAATGAAAAAAACAAACACATATGTGTTAATGGGCAAAAGTAGGCATTAGATATTATTAATATTAACAGTAGTTTTTACTTACGTTTTTAAATAGATATGACTCATTGGTTTGAGAATAATAGGCAATATTTCACTGTCACTGTTATTATATTATTTATTAATTGCATTGTTGGTGTAATGCTGTGTCTACTCATATATTTATTATACCGGGTGTTGATATGATAATAAATAGCCTAATTTATTACTTCGACTTCGACACATGTGCGGTTGTAAAGAATGCAAAATAGTGTATTCAAAAAAACTTTTAAAAAAAACAAGCTAACAGAGATAGATAGAGAAGATCTCTATCTACCTCTGTTTTGTCGACAGGAGAATAGACAAAACTGACAGATTGTGATGTTTTATCTGTAATTTTATCTACTCTCCCGTCGACAAAACCCGTTTCTACGGTGGTGATGCCACGCGTGCTGGTCGGTACTGTTATTTTGTACATTTTGAGCCACTAAAATTTCTCACTATCATATAAAATAATATACTTACACGTGATTACGAGCCCCACGACATTCGAATTTAAAATTACTGGTATTTTTTTTCTTTATAATAGTCGCAAGCGGAACAAACCTCTGTACAAACAGCCATCCAGTTTGTGACTTTGTAACTTTGTACCTTCTGTCACCAACGTGACAAGTTTCAACATTTATAACGAGATTGGCGTTTTCGGACAACCCCTGTTTGTTAGTAGCGTAATGATACCGCTGTCAGCTTGAACAAGTCTTGTATGGAAATTTTGAGACCTTTTTTCGGCTCGGATCTTTTTGGTGCGAAAGACATTTTAGAAAAAGAGTGAATTTTGGTTTAAATTAGGGATTACCTACAAACATACCTACCAAGCGTTTAACTTGGGATGTTAATCAGCATAAATTTGTAAGTTAGAATAAGAAACAAATTTTATGGTATAGGTACCTAAACGTATTTTCTTCTTTTCTTTCTTTTTTCTTTTCTTTCTTTTCTTTTTTCTTTCTTTTCTTTGCTTTCTTTTCTTTCTTTTCTGTATTTTCTTTCTTTCTTTCTTTTCTGTATTTTCTTTCTTTCTTTATTTTCTTGCCTGCATCTGAGATGCCTCTTATGTTAAGCGAAAATCAGGCCGAAGGTGAAAGCGAGCTTTACCCGGAATCATCAAACAGAGGAATTGGCTATCTTATCTCTAACTGCCGAAATACAACAATGCTGTTAACACTTAACATTATTATTATGGCGACAGACTAAGATGAGATGGTGGTAGCTAGCCAGGCGGACTAAGAACAAGCACCAACCAACCCCAGCAGAAAATTTTTCCTCCACTGGAAAACAAACCTGAGACCGAATTGAATTTTAATTCGAATTTCTTCGGTCGAAAAGAGTTTCATTGCGCTGCTGCATTGCAGACAAATGATATTATTTTTGGAGTTTAAACTTATCCAAAGAACGGAACATTTCAGCCATGGGACTTAGACTTAGACAGTGACCGTTTTACTGAAATCGGAAAAACTTGAAAAGTGAGATGAAGTGATGCGCGAAATAACTTAAAGAATTTATTCAAACTTAAATTGTATAAAGAGTAAAGGCTCGTTCACACCGGCGCGACTTGTCGCGCGACGTGACTTTAACAATACAATTTCTAATAAAACTTCACGATTGAACAATTGCCGGTGTCGCGTCGCGCGACAAGTCGCGCCGGTGTGAACGAGCCTTTATACTAGTTGGTCCGGAGAAAGGTGACGGCATTTGTGATACAGGGTAATTTTAGTACCAGTGCCAGAGTACTCCTTTGACACCTAAGTGCACATTGCATAAGACCAAATTTGTTTTAATGAGATTTACTCTTACCCATTTTTTTAGTAATAAAGTTTTTTTTTTTAACTCTCTTCGAACCAGAAGACAATAATTACTCTAAAGATGCAACTAAAACAGAGTAAGAACCAATAAAGATTTCCTGCTCACTGTAAAACGAAACCGAATCAAACACAGTTATAACGTTATGGTAAACGATACTATTAACAACTATGATTTGCTGTAATTCTAAATGTAACTAATTATAAGATACGGTTCACGATATCCACACACCTTCTCATGAGAAAAACAGGGTAACTCTATGAACGATATGTTATTACCTACCATTTAATATCTGCTAGTTACCGGATATTGTCACATAACAACGAAGTAGAGAAGTCCTATTCTGTAAATATCACTTCAAAATTCAAACGATTTCAGGGTGTGGATGAATTATCTTTTCAAATAGTGGCCGGATCCTTGAATGAGGTCCAGAGCAAAAATTGTGATTGTGTTTATTTTGATTATGTATGTATACAATATCTATGCATTGATTCTTGTTTTTTATAGTTATTTTCGTGTTTTCAATCCTCTATGTTGCACCTGCCATGTTTCCCCTCCGCATCAGCCTAAGGTTGACTGGTAGTAAATGCCTCAGGCATTAAGTCCGCCTTTGTACGGTATTTTTTTAGGTGTGCATAAAAATTGCATAAAAAATTAATAAAAAATTAAATAATAATAATAGCGCTACAGAAGACCTATTCAAAAAAACTCTCATGTGAATACACGAGAAAGATCGAAGACTCAAAGCTTCTCAGGTTCACATTTTTCCTTCTTTTTCGTGTGGTAAGTGACTAACCGGGTGTCAAAGTTTTTATGCCGCCCATGGGCCTCTGACTTGGCTTCACATGCCGTCGAGAAATATCTCTCAGGCATGCCGGTTTCCTCACGATGTTTTTCCTTCACAGTTTTTGAAGCAAGAGATAATTATACCAACAACAACATAATAATATCATTGATGTGTAAACACTACTTTTCAAGGATAAAACAAGTAAGAATTCTGTTCATATTTTGTATAGCGTTACGTCAAGAAATTACAGCATTTAAATCATACACATTAAACGAATCACTGCCCTTAATCAGCGCTTAATGTGCTAAACCAACCCGACCTATCACCAAAACATAAAACTATTAATAGATTTTTCTTGTTGACCACATTATTAACTTTTCTCGACCCGTGTGGGAACCGAAACGGGTTTAAATAACTTTAAATTAACGGTTTAGTTAACCTAACATGACGTAAGTCGTTAATTAATAACAATATCAGCATGAATAATGTTGTGCAACTTGTGCAACAGATGTAGTTGAGACTTTTGATGGTGATTGGATCCAAGGTTGATGCAGAGCAGGATAACCCAAGTCCAGTTTAGAAAGTTTGGTACTAGTTTTTCAGTAGCTCGAAAATACCGAAGCATATAGTGAATCGAGAAAAGTGTCTTATCAGGAATACTCATGCACTTATCTCAATTTATTTTGCGGTTTGTGCAGTACGTTTTTTCTGCCAAACATTCAGTTGTCGCTTCACATTTTATGTAATCATATAATTTTTCATACAATTCACCCATTTTTTCTTTTCTTGTCTCATCCTTCTTAATCCTTTTTAACTTGATCTGATCCAGAATACTTCAACATGTCTTGATTAACAAAGTGATGTAGAGCATTCATCCAGTTAAGAATCTTTGTTCATGAGTTGAACTTGAATAGAAGCCACTTATGCTCTTGTAGAATGAACTACTGAACTAAAAATTTAATCTAAAGGTTCACTTCGGTCAAGGTCGAACGTCTTTATCAAGACTTTATTGTATTGGTTCCAGTATTAGCTATGAAACGTATATATTAAAAGCTGCTGTAGCTTCTTGGAGACACCGAAGGTTTTCATAGACATAAGCTGATTCCGAGATCATCCACAGATTCTATTCATTTCTTACGCTTTTCCAAATCACACATGACATCAAACATTCTTGTATCCAGCTCGTAAAACATTCTTAGCTCCCTAAAAACAAAAGAAAATAAGCTAAACAGCGAAACCGAGAAACTGACACCATTGACCATGTATTGTTCTGCCCACACCCAAGATGGCCGATTATACTCATATACCAATCGCATACGCATCTGATGACTGATTTATACGTTGAAGATGGCGCCCAACGATTCGAATTTTGAGATAGAACTTGCTTCTGTCAGATAGCCCAGTTTAGAGTTGCATATTTCGTTTTGCGTTTGAAAGAAAAAATGTGGTGTCGATATTTTTTTGAGACTAGTCTAAGGAGCCGTTTTATTTACAAGTGAAACCAATACGTGGTTCAAAAAAACCTGCCCACTCTAACAAATTGTTGACATACGATTGAATATAAATAGTGATTCAATTTACTAGTATAAACAGCTAGTTAGCGGAATAGATTACTCAATATATCTAATTCTATTGCTATATTTAGCTAACAGTTTGTCTATCACAGCAGGTACATTATTGTTAAAGGCTGCATGCTGCTCAATCTAGAACATAATATTTGTTATTTAATCATAAATCAGCCTGTAGTGGCTCCAGGGCAAACGCCTCCCTTTCCTTTTTCCACTCAACTCGATCCTGAGCCAATATGGATCAATCTCTCCTTTGTGCGTCAAGTTCGTTCCGTCATCTACGCCTGGTTCTTCCGCGATGTCGTTGGATGTTTTCGAGAACCCCAACTGTGGTGGTTTTAGCCCACAATGCAAACGTGTAATATATTTATATCGAGCACATTTTGTTATTCAGTCATTTTGGGCGTGGTTATCGTGTGAATTAAACCTTGAACTCTTATGTAAAATGTAATAAAGCTGTCATCAGCTAGCTTGCCTAGACAAGGCATAAAAAACAATTTAAAACACATGGAAGCCAGCTGTTTTATAATGTCTGTATTATTACCAATAGATACCATAAGGACCTGATCACACGTACCACAGCCACATCCAAACCACAAGCACAACACAACGACAACAGTTTATTCACACGAGCCATCAAAATCAACCGTGCTAGCGATAACGACCACTTCGAGACCACGTCGCAGCCACAACGTTGCGTCGACGCGACGACATTATCAACATAATATCGAAATTCAATTGCAGGAAGCTGCAGCGACACTATTCACACGAAACCACTGCTTGCCCACAATTTGTCGCTGTGATGTGGTGTGGTTGTACCGTGTTCCGTGTGATGGGCCCTTAATATACTAGTTTATCCACTACTGTTTTGGGTATTGTTTTAAAAATATGTTGTTTTTGCTACGTATTGCAATGCACAAGTTCGAATTTTGACTTCATTGATAAATAGACATAAGTATGGTACTTAACTCTTCTGGACGAATGATAACAAAAGGAGATGGAAAACGGTGGGCCCAAATGTAATCAGTTGAGATATGATCTAAAAAATTAGTCATATTTTTTTATCTCAGAATATGAAAAATCACCCCAATTCTCAATCTGGATTTGGAGAAATATGAAAAAGATAGTTTTCGTGAGATTATCGATTGAGTAATTGTTGTATATTCATACTTATTAGTACAAAAAGTTATGGTTTGTACTCTTTACTATATTGTTGTCACTTTACAATGTTATTTTCTTCTTTAAAAACTGTACTGTCCTATTAAATATAACATTCATACTTCTCATCTGTGCTTCTCATAAGACTATTCTTTCAACACGTTCAGCACGAAGCTGTTTATTTTAAAAGTAGATAATGTCAGGTAATAGTATGAATTTTCAAGGAATCAAGATGTTAATAAACCGAGACGGATACCCAACCTGGAAGTTCAACATGAGGATGCTCCTCATTCATGAGGAGCTGTGGACGTCCATCACTGGGTATGATGATTCTGATAAAACAGCGAAGGATGTGCGCTCTCGTAAAGACCAGAAGGCGTTGTCAAAAATATGCCTTACGGTAGACGGAGGTGCAATTTCACACGTGAGAAATGCGAAAAACCCTAAGGAGGCTTGGAGTGCTTTACAAAAAGGTTACAAGGATAAAGGTATGGGTGGAAGTATCTCTCTAGAGCGTAGATTATACAAATATACCTACCTTAACCGATTACCAAGACATAGAATCATATATCAACGCCGTTTTGAGTACTGCTCAAGATCTTGAAGATATCGGTAAGAAGATCGACGATGGATCTTTGGCTGCGATTATTCTTGGAGGATTGACACCACGGTACGAACCGCTGATCATGGCTTTAGAGAATTCGAATGTTGATGTAACCAGTGAGTTGGTTAAGGCAAAGCTATTAAACGAGCTTTCTAAGGACCCTCTCCAGAATGAGGTGGCTGCGCAGATTCTACAAGCAAAAAGTTGAAGCCTATAATTTGCTTTAAGTGTAGACAACCAGGACACAAGAGTCCCGAATGTCCCAATAAGAAGGATAAGAAGGCTATGAGCGCGTCAGAAAAGGTTTTTAAAAGTACAGATTGCCGTCATAATGAAAAGGTGGATTATACTTATTAGTCGATTATACATACTTGTTAGTACAAAAGTTATGGTTTGGACTCTTTACTCTATTTTTGTCACTTTACTATATTATTTTCTTATTTATAAACTGTACTGTCCTATTAAATATAAAATTCATGCTTCTCATAAGACTATTCTTTCAACAGTAATCGATTACACAGTTACAAAAATAAAACCTTTGCACTATATAATTAACTCGAAAGTAATTGAATGCACTATTTATACTTATAAGCATTATAGTGCATTTAAAATTACAGTCATATTAATAAATAAAATATCAATTAATTGCTGAAAAACCAATATTAATGATTATCGATTTCATATCGATTAAAATCAGTCTTCTATTTTTAGTCTATATAATATGCCACTGGCATGACAGCTGACTGACATTGACACTAGACAGCGACTGCTCATGTTTGCTCACTCGCACATAAAATAGTCTTTGCCTCGTTTCGTGTTTCCGATGCGACTTGAAGTCATTCAAATTCAAAATCATTTATTTTTATTTATTTCATTGACGTTCATTCATTAATTAATTGAAAAATCTTTCAATAATTTTCTACTAAATTAATAACTATTAGTGCAAAAGAACATATTTTGCACTTCAGGAATCAGCTGTTAGTTAAAAATTGTAATATAACCTCACTTTTACTTAAATAATCGCTTATAAATATCTCTGTTCTCAGATTGACAAAATCCGTATAATTTTCAGTGAAAGGTTGATAATATATAAGCTATTAATTGAGACCACTTTCATCTTTTTACATCCAGGCCCAAGATTGTATGAAATCGTTTCAGTCTCCTTTATTGTACTATTTCTTTTTTTGTTTTTTGGACCTGGGAATTTAATAATTTAATTATTTTGTTTAAAATTAGAATCATTATTATTGTCACAAAATTTGCATGCCGAACTGAGTAGGCGGAATATGAAGAACTATTGTGTACCTATGTTTTATAAAATCTGTAAAATACCATATTTCAGGCAAATAAATGAATCTATCTATCTATTTCTCTTACATAATGAACCTTCGAACTCTTGAATAACTGCATTTTTAACCCCCGACGGAAAAAGAGCGGTGTTATAAGTTTAACGTGTGTATCTGTGTTTCTGTCTGTTCACTGTTAAAAAGAAATTACATACAAGTTAACATAAAATTAACTATCCTCGAAAAAAGACTGTGCTAAAAGCCGTCTCAAGGTCGCCACACTGGTGCAGAACAAGTCGACATTAAGTTCCCTAGGAAGCCTATTGAAACTAATTGCACTTCTTATTGAAAATCTAATATCTGAATATCTTTTACTTACACGGGACCCACATTTTTAACCGGTTCTGTGGTCTAGTGGTTAGACCACCTGTCTCAGACCCAGAGGTCCCGGGTTCGATTCCCAAAGGGGGCAAAAAAAATTGCTCGGTTTGGTTGGTGGTAGGGCATGTTCTAAGTCCACCTGGCTAGCTACCATCATCTTATCTAAGCCTGACGCCATAATAACAATGTTAAGCGCATTGTTGTGTTTCGGCAGTTAGAGGTAAGATAGCCAGTTCCTCTGTGGTTGAGGATTCCGGGTGAAGCTCGCTTCCACCTTCGGCCCGACCATCACTTACCATCAGGTGAGGAGCCATTCAGGCCAAGAGATTCCCCGTTGTGGTTTAAAAAAAAAAACTGTACATTTCTTGAGCGAGACAATAGTCGATAGCTAGTCCCTTCCTCGTCATTGGTGTTACAAGTGATGCTCACAATAATAAAAGGCTACGCAATAATAACGTAAAAGCTCGTTAATAATTATCTTAGAAAAGATTTAGCATCAATCTATTACTAAACCCGGAAGGTTAAGCAAGGCCGAAAACATAATTAAAATAATAATCTTTTCCTATTTATTACAATCTCTGCGAACAAAAGCTCATTTTCGGATGTTGCAACCTTACAACCAATCGGTGCTTTAGAAGTTCAAAAATTCTTTCTATTTGTACTGTATCTACAAAATAAAAGAATTACGATCTTCGATACAAAGCAATCGCAATCTCTGGTACGATCGCTGCCAAATCACCTTCAGTAAAGAAGTAATTGATATAATCAGAGCAGTAGATTACACGACAAGGTCTGACCACCACCACTTTACAGTTTCACACAAACTTTTCACAAATTCAGCTCGTCTCCTACTTTGATGGAGGAAATAGAGTTCATTTTAGATTGATTGGAAGTTTGGTAGCAGTAAATGTAAATTGGTTTTGAGGCCATGTATAGGTGTGGACTTAAATGTTGCAATCTGGGGAAATTGCTACCGGGAAGTCAAGAAAGGTAGGTTACATTTTTTTTTGTGGTAATAAAAATATTTGAATGCTGTTTTGATTTGATTGTTAATTTATTATTTGCATTGTATTTGTGCGACAGGAGACAAAAATAAAATTCAATTTAACTGCTCTTTGTAAAAAAAACAGAAAAAAACTAAGTCCAGAAAAAAACTATTCCCGAAAAGCAAGTCCATAAAGAGTACATCAATCATTCTTTCTCACGGAATATAAAGCATGGCACACATCATTTCTTAAGAGCCAATATAAGGCATTCATCACACACGCTCCCGGATGAACAGGACGGAAGAGGCTATTCATAAAGTAATTATTAAGATTTGAGCTTGACAAAGTCGACTGTTACGGTGAATTATATTTAAGAGATAATTCCGAATTTGAAAATTAATTATTTTAAAGAACTACCTATTTAATTACAAAAGACAGTATGTATTTTTACTCCCAGCTATATTAAAGAAAAAAACGGCAGACAACAGTTTAAAATAATTATACAAACGTCACTTAATTTTGTTACTGACTGTACATTTATATATTTTTAAATTAAATCAGATTTCTATAACAATCAGGCAGGTTTATTGGCCTTGTGTTGTGGCCAATGAACAATTAAGCTATTGAATAACTAACCATTTGCTACGGTTTCGAGTTTATAACACAACGCCGTGTTTAAATATTTTTAATAAGGCAGCGTGAAAATTCATGTATTAATTAGTGGAATAACGGTGGTTAAGATGCGAGCCTGATTGTCTACTTATTTTTTTAAGACAACGTGTATTCCCGTTCAGCCCACTGCCATCGTCCCGCTAGTGGGACGAACGGGAATTTGAAAAATAATATTAAATTTATTCCCGTTCGTCCCACTGATAAACTCAGTGGGACGAATAAGTATTATTATTAATACGAATAAATTATTAATTGTATCATGTATTCGTCCCATTAATACTTTGAAAGTTTCTTACTAGCGCCGAGTGTACCTACTACCTATTCAGTAAAACTTCCAAGTTCTTATTGTTCAAATAAACTGCGATATTAATAAAAATTAAAATAAATACTCCCAAAACTATTAATGAAGTAGAACGTAATCAAGAAAGGCAATAACATTTGAAAAGTTTTTTTAAAATTAATTCGCATGCAACAAACCTTAAGACATTTTTATTGTAGTATTTCACGGAGATCAGTTTTTGCAAGAAAAAACTTGGTTGCGCGCGTGGTCGGTATTACGTGTCGCGATGGAGATTATGCGATGTGCGAAATTCTTATGATATTTCTTGCTTGGCAGGATCTTTATTTAGTTTCGATTTTGGATCAAAGCTAAATGAACGTGTAGTTATCGTTTTGCGTGAGATATTTTAAAGTTCAGTTTTAATTTATTCAGCTTTCGAAGTATTTGTTGTTAATCTTGCCGCCACAAATAACGGAAAACTAAGGTAATCTCCGTTAGATTACCATAAAAATAAATACTTTTCGTTAATCAAATGTATTCATGCAATAAACAGATTAAAACGCGTGTAATATTTTACAATCAGCCGTCACAGAACTAGCGGCCTTAATCTCCAAGCCTGGCGAACACGTCAACATCCAAACTTTACATTAATTTCACAGGTCATTAATTTCGGCTCACTTACCCACGCATTAAATTACGAAATCGACGCACTTATCGATAAAAACAAACAAAAAAGCATCGCATACCAAACCACTTGATAGAAACTGTCCGCTATCGAAGTACGAAATCTCCATTTGGAGTCTATAAAGTTGTTATTAGACTTTTACGATCTCAATCTTACAGTTGGACCACCACAGCTAACGCTCGGGGCATTTCAAGTCTTCCTATTGAGCCATTATCACAATTCCGTTTAACTGATTGTGAATACCAAATATGTAATTACGATCTAGATAAAGAGTGATATTAACATCTATGGTGTTATTACGGAACTGTTTGAGTGTCTTTGAGGACATGTAATTAAACTGTCTCTATTATTTTCCGTTGTAAAAATAGGGCAGGGCTGATTTATGTCATTCGTTTTAAACTAGTTCGAGTTACATAACTTACGTCTAGGAGTCGTCTGGTTTGCATAAATATAGTGACTAAGATCGTTAAAGTAAAAAAAAACTGGAAAAACTTCCATTTAAACTAAAGTATCGAAGAAAACACGACGCTCGTTTCTTGCATGTCATTCTCCGGAAATTGAGCCTATATTAACTAATTATTTATTCAAACTACTGAAAGCAAAAGCTTAGGACAAAGCCAAGTTGGTCAAGAATGAATAACAAGTACAAGAACGGCTACGATCATGGGACGAAAGTGTATTGTATATTACCAATGCGCGCGGGGCCTTAGAAATGGTACTCGTTAGAAAGAAGCTAGCTACTTTCCTATAGTTTAAAACAGTCATTGATGGTAATCTTTTACTATTCAATTTCAATCATTCTATGGTTACCTAAGACTTTCAATGAAACTTATAATTTGCGTAATTATTAGAACCTTATAGGAAATATCAGGGGTGAAGATGGTATGAAGATTTGATTTCAAAGTATTAAGTAATTGTTTAATGATTTATTAATTTAACATAGCAGATATTGCACAAAATGTTAATTTATTGGAAGAACTGCTATTTATGGCTGATTTGGGAGACGCCCATAGTCTGATGTTATACATAGATTGACTGCGTGTGACTCTAATTTGTTTTAGAACTCATAAATATTAACACGTTATAATTGTAACTGAATCATTAAACCCTTCAAAAGTTTGACTAACCAGTAAAATCAAGTGATCGATTAGATATTTACGGATTACAAAACGCACCTCCTTCAGTTACGATCATAATTTATTTTACATTTATTTTTACGACATATTGTTTTTACTATATTACGATAGAACATGTCTTACGACATACTTGTAATACGTCACGTGTCGTTGGTATTTATTTTCATAGTCTTTTACGTATATGGAAGAGTTACCGTATATGGATTAACATTAAAATAACCAGAAATAACATCAAACGTTTTAATACTATTTAATTTATCTAGGAAATTAGGTTTTACAAACATTTTAGGTCAATTAAATGTTGTTCCGAATTTTTTTTAATCCTCAGTCCAGTAGTTGTCTTCCAATACCTAATAATGATGATGAGAAAATGACTGCCTCTATTTGAGGCACGAATTTACACAGATATTCACAACCGTTTGATTCGTTACCAGATTCCAATGGTATGGTTAATTTATTTTTCCTGATTATTTTTTTTATGGTTAGGTATTTTTCCCCGTAAACGAACCTTAACAATCGAATTCGATAGCGAATCGAACAGTTGCTAGCTCTGCAAACTATAAGTTCTGGTCAATCTGAAAGACCGTGTAGGTATTTCATCCATTCTTGTGCCAATAATTATGGCTGCAGAACTGCATAATTATACAAACTTTTTTGAAACGCTACTGAACACAGCTAGGCGTGATTATTGATAGTAAAAATAAAAAGTCTTTATGTCAAGGCTACGATTGCGTAACTTCGAGTACAGTGCCCCTCGTAGTTTTATCATCCGTGTTTAAATATTGACTTTGGGCGTAAAACAAAACTTTTTTGTCTAGTGTAAAAATATGCGAAATATTTTGCATACAAGGCGTGGCTATTCTACAAAGGAATTTATACAGAAGTACTATTTTTTTGTTTGTTTATTTTTTAATTGGGTTAATACGGAATAAACGCTGGATCAAGTCTCTAAAAAACAATGAAAAGAAACATTTTCATGCCACGTAGCATGAAAGTGGAATCGTATACAGTATGAGAAAGTGTATGTTACTCAACAACTTAGCAACTACATGGATGGTACTCATCTTCGAGCACATTACAGAGTAGTGAATAAATGGAGTAATGACACGCAAATTGCGAATATCGAAAATCGAATCAGGCGATACCGTTCGTCCAATGGCAATCGTATTCGCCTCATCACTACCAACATAACTATTCTTCGGAGTACAAATAGAGAATGTTTCTAATTACCACTCAACAATTGTTTTTTTTTACGGAAATACCACCAGGCAATAATGTTGTAGGCACGTGCAAATTCGCATAGCAAATAACAAGACATAAAAGACTACAGTGAATCAAAAAGAATAAAAAATTCAATTGATATAATTGGGAGCACTGTCAATGTACCGCTGTGATCTCGATAGTACGTGCCGATCGGTTGTAGAACAAAAAACCTTGAGGCACACGATTTAAGTGTTTTGAAATAGCCAATAATGTAACTGTAGGAAGCCGGGGCAAGTGTTGAAATTGGTGAAAAATTCTCCCTGAAAGCAGAGTTCGCTCTCTGGCGTTAGTTCCATTCTAATAATTATGTGACATAATGTAAGACACGTGAAACGATCTATAAACTGAGGTCTGAACGTTATTTTTTGGTGTTTCTAGTTAAAACTGGTGGTAAGAAATTCTAGCTGACGAGTCCAAAATATATTAATGATTTGATATTTGATGCCACATAAAACTCTAATATGGTTCATGCTGGTCAAATAGAAAGGTAGGAAAGAGTACTCACTGTAAACGCTGTTGTAATCTGTGGTGCCGTTGACTGTGCCATCCGGCAGCAGCTGCAGATAGCGATTCTTGAGGAACATCTGTATGGTGCGGGAGGTGCCAGTTATGTGGCTCAGGTTGGCGGAACGCTGCGCGCGCGGCTCGGGCGCGGGGGCCGCGGCGCAGGATGCGAGCGCGAGCGCCGCCAGGAGCAGCCGCAGCGGGCGCGTGCGCGAGCGCATGGCGCGCCGCGCCCATGGCAGCCGCCCGGACGCCGTCACTGCACAACACCGCTTCTCATACCTCGCTCAACCCTCCACTCTTCCACCACCCAGTTTGAATGATTTTCCTTCTTTATTTATAACTCAGTTCGGTTGACTCTCACACGCATCATACCCAACACCCTCATATTACTTTTATTGCACCATATTATTGACAGCTTCTCGGTTTACAAGCGCCGCAAGCCAGGTTGTTCACACGATCTGAAACAAAATAATTTTGTGTTTAATAATAGACTGTGGTGGACAAATTGGTAACTGATACACCACGTCGTCACGTGAACAATTCACAATTGTTTAATACAGACATTGCAAATAGACTTAACAAAGTCTAGACGTTTCGTGGAAAAGAATTTTACAAGTAATCTTGGTAGCAGCGAAAAATTTACCGCGAAAATTCATCGCTCTTCACCTGGGACATATATTTTAGAAATAAAATCAAAATATACGTATTGCTGAGACATGTTCAATGTAAATGACGACGACATTAATATATCTGTTGGCGATACTGCGGACGACACGATGTCTCTTACAAAGGTGAAATTCAAACAGCTGTTATATAAATACAATGTGTTTAAACCAGAGACTATAACATGAGAGAAAACAATGAATCAGTTAGTTGTGAATATTAATTAGTCCTAGTTAAAGCCAAATCTCTTTGACGATGATGATGACGAAAAGAGTCCCTTTGACGGCTAAAATGTGTTTAACAGAACCTAGAATATAATACGAACAAATCAGCATCCAATACCTGATAAACATTTGACTGATACCGTCGAAACTGATGAGCTCAGTGGTATTTTAAGAAACTGTGTATTATTAATATGACATAAAATTTGAATAAAAATCACTGCAGAAACACACGTAGATTATTACATATTTATAACGAGCCGGTGACAACATTTAAAAACAAACATTTTGAGGTTGGATGAAAATAAAAATAAATACTTTTAAATACAATTTATTCGGTGATGGTTGCCAAGGAAAGACGATAACGTATAGCTACCGATCGGTAAAATTGTAGGTCGACAATCTGTCCGACTTTCAACATTTACATGCGATCGCATCGCCGTTGAGGCAGTCGACCACTCAAAGATAAGAGAAGCCAGTAACTGTCTTTATTTGTAGACCAACTCTGATTCTAACTCCTAACGAAGTTATCTTAGTTTTAGTATTGGACTCAGTCACTTTCGAACATTAAAATTTGCTATTACTTCGGTTGGGAAGAAAACGTCTGCAACGGTACAGCTGTAATTTCTTTTATTACCTACATCTTGTTTTCAAGATTCCATCTCATGATACTTCATGATACTTGCCCAATTAATGCGATGTGTTCTCTAAATGTTTTCGAAAATTCTTCACACGATTCGTCGCCCTTTTTCAAAGGCAGCGACCAATCACAGCTCTCACTGGCTGATAACCTTTCAGATTGGCTTTAACTGTCATCTTGTTTACTTTTACTTGCATTAATGGGTTTTATAAAAGCAAGTGTTTTAGTAACCAAGTTTGGGTCTACCCTGTACCCTTAACATTTAAAATAAATAATCATTTTGACCTTGCTACTAAATGTATATTTAAAACTTTTCCATCGAAGTCCGTTACAATTTTGTCACTCAAAACTTTATGTTTCTGTTCCACATACTCAATTATAAGATGATTTTATTGATTCATGCCACTTAAGTTTTTGACGTGATCGAATCGTATAGAGTAATGATTGAATCTGATTGTTAATGTCCATGATTCCAATGTATCTAAGTAGACCGGGTCATCGTTTTGTCTCCTACATTTCAGTATTGATAAAATTGAAACATCAGTTAGTAAATCAATTGATTTATAATATTTATCATCATTTTTAGAGGCTACATTTTCTTAATAGGTAATCATTGACAAACCTTAGCATTAAAAGTATATCTTGTTTGTTTGCCAAAATAAAAATTATACCAAAATGTAGTTGTATATTTAGAATTATTCCGATCTACCTTAGATTCCCGATACCATTTCCCCTGCTATTTCAAATACTTGAATAAAGTCTTCTTAACTATAATAGCTTTCTCCTCTGATAATAGTATCAAGCAATCCAGTAACACAATCTGGTCTCAATTTGTCAACCTGTTCCATGTAATTGAATGGAGCGAGAAACTCGCCGACAATGGATTGAGATTGCAAATGGTGCAAATTCTATTCCTTATTTTATCAACTTACTCTAATTGGCTGCATAGAACTCTTAGCTAAACAATTTTAGATTATGTTCTGATAAGTGTAATGCTGTTCTAGATTCGTGTACTTTCCAACGATAAAATACTTTTAGAAGAATGTTTAACTTAACAATGTGAAAATTATCATCAATATAACCATGTTCATTAAACACTGTCCTCTATTTGTCTATAGATGATTAAGATATATAACTTTTGAAGATAATTATGATCAAAGCATTATGTTCATCGCTTGACAACAGAGTATTACCGAAATATCCAACAAAAGCGAATCCCATCAAAATATTAACTACCGTATCTTCAAACTAATGCAATGGCTTTAATGTCTTTTCAAACGAACTTCTACCATATCAATATAAGATCAGTTGGTTTAAGTAGTTAATCATCATAGTTTTTGTCATATATTACTTTGTCATCTATGAATATCAGATTATGATTATCATTTTCTACTTCTGTTGCTGTCAATCATCTTTTATCATTGTATCATGCTTCAGTTGTGATGATGTTAATACGGGTACGTGATCATGATAGATTGATATTGTTTGAAGCCTTTCCATTTCCTACATTGGGTTACTTCTAATTGTTAAAAAATTGCAACAGTGGTACGGCCTCATTGGCTTTTTTTATAGTTTCAATTTGGTACGTCAATGTTTCGATGATTTGAATCTTATTCTTTTGGGATTTTTCTGTTCTCTAGTTACAACAAGAAAACCTTGATAATCTTTACAGTTAGGTACAAGTCGAATGTCAATGAAATGTATTATTTCTGCATCACGGTTTTGAACAGTAGACCTTGCTAAATTACTAACCGCAACTGTGAAAAAATCGTGACTATATGCTACCTAGTGCTTTCACCGAAAATCAATTATTTATTATCATTAACTTATATTTTACGCTCTTTGTACCTCTCAGTACTAACTTTACCTTAAATGACCATGAACAACGTTTGATCCACGACTCTCCGAACCTTATTTTTTCATAAAAATTATTCTGAGACTGTAAAAGTTGGAGAGAGCAAAGTTAATAGTATTTTTAACTATAAATACACTCTTAACTTCATTGACATGATCGTCTTCGATAATAGGTACTCATTTCATGAAATCACTTTTCTATTATCTCAACTTAGTCAAGCCGCTATTGCGTCAACAAACGCGTTAAGATTAGAAAAGATTCATGCGATACATTCGATTACAATAAGCTTTCTATGCATCTGAATTGTAGATTTTTAGAGTTCCCTAGATTTTCATTTTTAGCACACATTAACGGAACTACTGAAAACACAAAAACAGGTATTGAAAACGGCAATTTTGAAACAGAAAACATAAGTTAACGATTCTTACTATATGTCTAAAGTATATAGAAAAAATATGATTATTGAATGATATTATCTCAGAGACGCTGTAGCCAATCTATCTGAAAGCTTTTCAGTGACCCATTACACTCTCAGGTCAAGACGCAGTAGCTAGCTTTTCCAAATTATGTCGGGGCGGTGTTCCAATCTCACAAGATGTAGCAGAATACCAGTATTTTACACGTATCGACTCCCGTCTGACCTCTGCAACCTAACTACTTGCACCGGTAAATTCCATCGGCATAAATCGATGTACGGAACCATTAAAGCTTTTCTACACACCTTCGCCCGTATTCCCGTTCTTATCTTGAGATAGAGTGCGGTCCAACTGAGCAATCTATCTTTATTGCTGTGTAATCTATTGATCGGCATTATAATTGTTTGGTTTTTAACTCCGGAGTCAATATTACAACATATTTCTTTTTAGTTTCCGCTGTAGCCATTTGCTAATTAGTAAATGATGTAAAGAGCCGTTTGTCCTTTGTTTTTTTTTTGGATAGTTCGATGTCTATTGAAATTTTAATTTTAATTATATGTTGTGGGGTGGGGAATTCAATTCGTATCTTTTTATGTATCTTTCTTGTGTCTTCGCTGGCTCATTGCCAGAGTCTGCACTGCTTGGACACATATCGGTCATTAGTAAGAAATGATAGCTCCATTTATAAGGTTGGTGATGGCTCGTGAAACGTCACCCGGCAAATATATACTAGCTTTAAAAATCGCACTGTTAGATCAATTAGCTGAATATTTATATTCAATCTATCATGTCAAAAAAAATGGCGTTCTGAAGGGTATAAAAATTACGCCGTTATTCACAAATATAATTTGTAGCATCGAATTGTGTGTGTGTATCATCAATTCTGCTCCGAGTATCTACTTAAACTCGAAATCCCAAAATTGGTTAACTAGGACCATCGAAGTAAAATTAATAAACACTTTTTGACATTTCATCGATACAATAACGTAATTTTTTCAAGAACTTGCTAATTCCATGCCCTCTACCAAACATTTTTCTATCTACAACCGCAATTTAAAAACGATTTAAGACCGCCGACGCCTGTTCAACGACGCACCGCGAAGCTACACGAAGCTCCCTGGCTACAATTATCAAGGTGCAAAGGCTGCACCCCGCACGCGCGGCGCCGGGGCGCCCTAGGCCCGCGCGGTGCAACCCGCACTTGTCTTTGCTGTCACCAAATGACACAACAACGTGACAAACATAGACCATCGTTTTTATAGTGACTTTACAGTGTAAATATTTTTCCTTTAGGCTAGTGCTTTTTCTATTTTGTGTTTTACCCATAAATGTTAAATTCCACCTGTAGCGTCGCCGGAATAGTCGCCAGTCAACCTGCCACATCGCTCGATGCCCAGGTGAGATGTCCCCACTGCTCCCAGACACGCTACTTTAAAGGCGAACGGGGGCTACGGATACACTATGGCAAGGTTCACAAACCCCATAGTGTACCTTTGTGCCCCCCAGCCGCAACTTCAATACAATATTCACAACAGACACTTTGGAAAACACTTTCAAATTTAAAAAATTCAACCCCCGTTCTAAAGAGAGTTCCCCGGGGCGCGAGGCGGTCTGTTGCCCTAAGTTTGACGCAATGTCTCCGCCTCGCGACCCAGGAGAATTCTTATAGCGCGTGGGAGCAACTACTCACCTTCCCTTATAGGATTCTGCATGTTCAAAAAAAATTGGCTACTAAAAAAACATTAACAAACCAAATCAAAGACAACTGCAACAATTCGACTCTTAATTTAGAACCAAAATTACCTGATTTCAGTAACCTTTCACGAAGAGGCTTATGTTCACATGTGGAATCCAAATTAAGTGAAGGTGACATCAGGGGAGCGGCCAGGCTACTGTTTAGTAGCGATGTGGTGGCGCCCTACTCTCCAGAAACTCTTTCAGCCCTGCAGAGTAAACATCCAGCGCCTGCGGATGATCTCACCTTCCCCGACGCCCCCCTCTCTCCCGATCCCGATGCGACTCCAATTAATGTTACTGCCCCCCAGCTGGTTGCAGCCGTGACCTCCTTCCGAAGTGGTTCCGCTGGCGGCCTCGACGGCCTGACTCCTCAGCACTTAAAAGATTTATTGAGTTCAGGCGCCGGGGAAGTTGGTGAGTCGCTTCTGAAGGAGCTTGCGGCTCTAATTAACCTGATGCTCAACGGCGGAGTGAATGATGCCGTCGTCGACGTCCTGTACGGAGCCAACTTATGTGCCCTGCGGAAGAGGGACGGCGGCATTCGTCCCATCGCCGTTGGGTGCACCTACAGGCGTACGGCAGCCAAAATATGTTGCAAATTGTACGGCGAAGTTCTGACCAACAAGTTCCAGCCCCTACAGCTTGGCTTTGGATCCAAAGGGGGCTGCGAAGCTGCCGTACATGCCCTTTCCAGCTTTTTAAATGCCAGTAAAGGTGAGGTCATCCTTAAGGTTGACGTTAAGAACGCCTTCAACTCCGTTAATAAGGACACCTTGTTGGCCGAAATAAAAAAGGAGTTACCAGAAATTTATGGTTTTATGTGGCAGTGCTACAGGCATCCATCAAAATTATTATATAAAGACAACGTTTTGGAATCTGCAGTCGGATGCCAACAAGGTGATCCTCTCGGGCCAGTCATTTTCAGTTTAGCTATACATCCCATAATACAACAACTAAATTCAAAATTTAATGTGTGGTATTTAGATGATGGTACACTAGGAGGTGACGTAGACACCGTTCTAAAAGATCTTCAGTTCCTAAAGCAGCAGTTCCAATCCATCGGCCTTGACCTCAACAACTCCAAATGCGAAATTTACCTTTGTGACAACACCGACAGACAATCGACTATACAAAAATTCAATTTAATAGCCCCAGATATCAAAGTTTTGGAAAAAAGCTCACTGCACCTCCTAGGTTCCCCAATTCTAGAAGACAGTTTTTCATCATTCGTCGAGGCCAAAATTAAACATTTTAACGATATTTCGGAAAGACTCTCTAAAATTAATTTACATTCGGCATTCACCCTCATCAGATATTGCTGCTTCGGTCCAAATTTTATGTATTTTCTCCGGTCTTCCTCTTTATGGAAACATACCCACCTTCTAGACAAAATCGATAGTATTATCCGAAATACCCTAACATCCATTTTAAATGTGGCATTGGACGACCGCGCGTGGCTGCAAGCCACACTACCCATTCGCTTCGGTGGGCTCGGCGTCCGCAAAATTTCCAGTGTAAGTCTACCGGCGTTCCTGTCCTCGGTCCATAGCACCGAAAAGTTAACCAAAAGAATTTTAGCTCCTTCTCAGGTTAACTCCGAAGTGCCATGTTTGACCGATGCAGTGAACGCCTGGAAAGTGGCTTGTCCGGATACGGTTCAGCCCGAGAACCCATCCGCCCAGAGACAGTGGGATGAGCCGCTCTGCAGGTTGGTACGGAACAAACTTATTAATACGTCCACCAATACTGCTGAGCGTGCGCGCCTGCTGGCTGTGGGTGAATGGGAGTCGGGCCTCTGGCTTCAGGCGTTACCGTCACCCAACATAGGCACTATGCTGGGTGACACTACATTCCGGCTCGCTACATGTTTGCGTCTGGGCGCTCCCTGCGGGGCTCCGCATCGCTGTCAGTGCGGAGAAGGAGTCGACTGGCTCGGACACCATGGCCTATCCTGCAGCAAGAGCGCTGGCCGGATGGCACGGCACGCCAGCATTAACGACATCATCCGTCGGGCTCTTGTCACCGCCGGGGTGCCAGCTGTTTTAGAACCCAACGGCTTGGCGCGTGACGATGGGAAGAGGCCAGACGGAATGACCATAATGGCCTGGAAGTTGGGTAGGCCTCTGGTGTGGGACGCAACCTGCGTCGACACCCTTGCGCCATCCCATCTTCCTAGCACGGCGGGCTGTGCTGGAGCGGCTGCTGCAGGAGCAGAAAACCTCAAACGGCGCAAATACAACAACCTTATTGGGAGTTACATGTTTGAGCCGTTCGGGGTTGAAACACTAGGGCCTTGGGGTCCGAGTGCCCATCGAGTATTCCGGGACATCGCCAAGCGGCTGGTCGACTCTACACGTGACCAGAGGGCTGGCCTATTCTTAGCCCAAAGGATCAGCATTGCGATCCAACGCGGCAATGCTGCCAGCCTTTTGGGCACTTTCTCCATCGACAGCGATGCTGATGAATTTTTTGATGCCCAATGAGCTCTTCCCCCCTTTTTTTTTAAAGTTTCGATAAATACTTGTACATACTATATTTAATCTTTTATTTAATTTAATATTATTGTACAATTAATTATATTGTAACTTACAGAAAATAAATGAATTAGCTTTAAAAGTGGCTATTTCTCATAATCATTTACCAATCATTTTTGATTATTTTCAATGTTGGGGTCAGCGTCCAATTTAAACAGATGCGGCTGTATATCAGAATTTTACATGAAGCAACTGACGTCTGACCTTCGAAACACATCAATTTAAATAGGAAAGGTCATATTTAGTATGTCCAAGTTTATTTTCGCGATACCCATGGTATTAGATTTATTGGTGAACAGTTAGTAAAAAAAATAGTGAAGGCTTAAAGTAAGACGTCTCAAAATCTTTTTCACAACCCGAAGTTCAATGAACTTGCAACATAATTTCTTATTCGATGAATTAATCTTACATTTCAATCGAATAATCATTCCAATAATCTAAGAAAGAGCATTAGCATACGATTAATAATGTCAAAAGCCCCGACGGTTCCATATAGCTGATTTAATATTATTTGAATGACCTTGACATGCATACAAATGAAATATTTAAGGTCATAACGAATCTTAATTGAGAATTAAATCGAGAAAATGCTGAATTATTTGATGTATCTTTATTGATAAGAATCAGGGAAGTGTCAAAATCAATTTGCTGGTAAATCTGGGTGGTCGCAGTTGGGTGCGAATGCATTTTTGATCACAGTTAATCAATAGCAATGATTGGATACGCACACATAAAAGCTATGAAGTGTTTTGAGATAACCTATAACATATTAAAACCGTTTAAGTTTAAAGACGACCAATTGAATGATTTTCAAATCTTAAGCGCGTATATTGACGATTCTCTAATTCCGATTACAAAACAAATTACAGTTAACAGAATATTTAGCATCACATCTAGGTTATTTTGTAATCAATCAGATATAACAATAGAAAAGAAAGAGAAAGACGCACCTTTAGCAGATGTTATTCACAACATACGAACTAATAAGATGTTAATAACACGGTACGATGACATTAATAAAAAGGGGAGTGTGAATGGAAGAAAAAATAACAATATAGCACAGACTTAAACGATAAACAAATAAGAATGAATTCAATAAGCGCGGTATTATCTCCGGAGAGGTGTCAGTTGACAATGACAGGCGACAAATAAACTATGACATTATTGAATAATTGCCACGCGCCCTTCTTGGCTGCGAATACAGGGAGATTTCAAAATAACTCTCATTTGATGTAACTGCTGTTATGGGTGAATGATGATATAATTGGCGATCCCGGTAGTGAACACTGAGTAGACGTCTACTAGAAAAGTTTAAGACAAAAAAGACGTGCAAATTAAGGAAATAGCATAGTCATCTGAAATTAAAGTATTTACTTGAATTGATAAAGAAACCATAACCTTATTGTTACTTACTGAAAAGCAATTTGAAAATTAAAACGACCTACATTTAAACGCACAATTTAGATTAAAAAATAAACTTAGCACATATAATTTGGTATACCTGGAAACGTTTACTTCAAAAATGTCAAATATGCAGGAAAAAGAGGTGTGGATACGGACGTAAACATATTTGTTTAATTTTATTACAATTTTATAGAGGATTACTTCTTCAATATATTGTTATTGGCTTTTAAGCCTTTCAGTTGATGGGATATATTTTTGAATGAGCAGTGTGCCAGAAGGTTTATTTGAAAATAATTAGATTATTTATTATTAATTTACTTAGACAAGTATTACATACTACAGAAGTTGAAAATAGTGACAAAATATAAAGCTACCTAGACACATATCTTAGATGAATAATGAATAATAAATACTAACTTTTTTTTAAATCACTAAGAATCGCAGTACTATATCAAGTTGTTTTAAAAACACATCCTGTATTCCGTTACGTGTTATCATATTTAGCAAACATTGAAAAGGGCATCACATATCATATTACGTTTAACCAGAAAACATTTCGAAATACTATGTACCTGACTTTTGGGTTAAAATGACTATCCAGTTAGATGGCGCGGTAGCCGGACCGGATCACCGGACTACGGAGATAAGTTACTGCAAGGTCCGAAACTAGTCGCAAACTCCCAAAAAATCTGACGAGAGAAAATGCGAGAATTCTCCTATACGTGTTTCACTCACAGGCCATCTGACGATGCATATTGTGCCATGTTACCTGTGCACTTTATGACCTTTGCGTCAGTGAGTACTGTTCGCGTTGCTGTTTTTTTTTGTGTGGGAAATTATCAAATAACTTCTCCCGGTCTGGGCGGAGCGGGAGGGCGTGTCAGACTCTTACTGACTAAAACCCACCCGTGTTCCTTCAGTTGCCTATGTGTTGCCAGTCTTGCCACGGGCCACGGTATTCCTTTCGGACTTTCCCGCAACAGAGAGGGCCTCAGGGACTCAGGAGGACCTATAGTAACCTTATTGGTAATGTTATTCAGAAAGGTCAGGTGCGTAGTGCTTGCAACCGGCGTGCGTGCATGACCAGATGTATGAACGTTAACGAGGCAAAAGGAGTATGTAAGGATCATAGCAGGTGGCGTTCTGTAGTTTCTGCCTACAGCCAAAGGAAGAAGGCGTGAGTTTATGTATGTGTATGTATATAATTATTATTATTGCCATCGATACGGTAAGAACACGACCCACAGAAATGATTATTTCGGTAATACCGTAAGCCTACCGTGACTGTACTCACAGGAAGATGCACATAATCGCACATACACAAAACACTAATCTTATTTGTTGAAAAGTCAACAATGAGTCGAACCAGTATTACTTTCTTATTAACATGTGTTACTGTACTGCTCACGCGCCGGTTTAACTGGGTCATTGGAGTTTCACGGCACAAAAGGTGCATAATACAGCCTATTTGAATAATTTACTGTCAACTATGGATGTTTGGTGAAAAATAGACCACATCTATTATGCGTTACTACCATTATATTAACAATGTGTTAGGTTAAACAAGGCATATAGTTACTTTAAGGGTATTTTGTACTCATGAAAATGAACAACTATAACCACGGGATCAACATTAGCAGCAGCAGTATTTTTTTTTCAATATTTATGAGTACTATATACTTCCATAAAGCATGTCCCTAGTTAAACCTAACCCACTGGCAAAGTTTTCATTCCATTATTTTTGATTATCTACTGAGCTTGCTTAAATTCCTGTCCATAGTAAAGGTGACAAAGAATCAACATCCTTTCTGCGTCAATCATATCGTTCTTTGATTCTTAAAGTTTTTCTTATGACCGAAATACAGGCAGAAAATACATAGGGAATACATAAATACATTCAGGAGTCCAGAATAAACAACTGCTCCCATCCTTAACCCAAAAACAAATAGATAAATCAACGATAATCTCTCAGAAATGTGGACCTGAATTCATGATTTCGGTCCGGAATCCCTTAAGGAGACTCTTAATGTGCGCAGATAGATTATTAATAAACCAATTTGCCTCCGTTGAGTCATGTGTCTCGCTTGGTATGATTGGCAGGTAGCCCTGATGTCTTTAACGGATTGTCTATTTGCTATTAGGCCATTAAATTGACAGAGCAGTATTGACTCGAGGAGTTACGGCTGAATGAAGATCGCCATACGTCCAGACTATTTAAGACCTTACAATAAGGAAAGCCAATAAAAAAACCAGCATCTTCTGTTTCAAAACATAGTTTCCAATGAAGAAGAAAAAGCAGAAAACTCCATAGTTCACTCTTTTATAAACTCGCAACCGAATTGACCTAATATAAAAACCAAAAACAGTAAGGTTTTGGCATATTATATCAAGAACGGGACGAAGACCTTGGAAGAGACAATCAAAAGACTGAACCAGACTTACCAAAATCAGGAGCGCAAACTATTTTAAGTAGCACAAGTAGCTATATTCAACCGAAACATGAAGGCAGATCGTAAAATTTATCGCCAATGCCGATTTGTGGCCATTTGTGTGTTGGCGACGTTTAAGCGGCACGCGTATGGTTTTACTGCCTTACGCTTCGGTGACGGCGTAAGTGTATTCGACTATTCGTTTGTCATAACTTGGATTTGGTGTAATTGTGATGTTATATTTTGGTCTTAAGAATGTCATGATAGTGCCAAAATGAATGTTTGATGAAGATGATCTAACAAGTGTCCTAACGTGACTAAGCAATACATTTCCTCAAATCGAAACGGTATCGCGGAACAACAGAAATGTCGGGCCATGTCAATAGATCAAAGCTAGTCGAACATCTATAACGGGCACTGCGCAGCTGCCAAAACTTTTGCTAAAAAATGAGGGACGCAAATAGTATACACTTCTAATTACCGAAGTTTAGCTTCCCTTCGCTTATTTCTGGCTAAGACGTCACGGGGTCACTGAACTTGCGTTATCTTAAGTATGGATATTGGTAAAAGGTTTCATGTTTCTTGGAAAACGAGAAAATGTGGTTTCCGATAGCTGTATTCCGTCTTGAAGTTGTGACTCGTGAGTAAAATGGTATCCTTGGGCAAGCATGCTTCATCATTGACCGCATAGTAACTAATCATCAGGCTTGATAGTGGTCGATAGCAAGAATATAAAGAATTTTAGAAAATCTTCCGAGTACGGAACATAATGATAGATATTCAGGCAGAAGAATTGAGATAAATAGTGACCTATTACGGTAAGAACTGAATGAATTAATAAACGTAAAGAAGAATGAAGAGTTTAAATGATTCCAATGAATCCATACTATAATTGACCATGGCATTGGCATGACCTAGAACAGTTATTGGTATTAGTTTATATAATTCCTAGGTGTCTGCACGAAAAGGTAACATAATGTACAGAACCGGTCGAAGTGGCGTGGTGGTTGGGGCTCCCCCAATGTCATGCCTATGTCATGTCCTATGTGTAAATGATGATGAATGCAAGATACTGCTTATACATAATTATAGCATAATGGTACCAATTTTTTTTTCAGTGCTTAGGAGTTCATCGTTGATCCATTGAGCTTCGTTGACAACGAAGAGCTGCAATTTAGTATATCAAGAAAAAATCAAAAATGATTCCAACAGCATACTTGACCCGTATCCAAGTCACAAGACCCAATTCCAAATCCTACTAATACAACTAAAATACAATAACACTCAAAGATGCTCAAAAACAGGTTACGAATCAAAATAGCCGGCGAGCGTTAGATCGAAAACCAGAAGTGGTAGCGACAACGGACAATGCATAACTTCGGTCTGTGTACAGAATTAGCATCGATATTTTGCGAGCGCGCAGCATCGGAACCACGGACATATGAAGAACAGAAGCCTCACTCTGTGCAACATAGATTAACGGACTCGGAAACATGAAGAAGGCATAGCATAGAAAAATCAGAGCGTTCACGCCGCAAAACGCACGATTTCACACACCGTTTGCAGTTTTTCGTGATTGAACGTGCCCTGTTAGTCAAATTGGTCTACTGTTATTTCTTATTCTGTGATCGGAACTATTCTAGAGTAGATCATGAGTTCACCCTCTCCCGGTTCGGTTCATTGAGTAAAACATTTTGTTACGTAAGTATTAGCGCCTGTATAGTAACCGAACAGAACACACACTTGCGGAATTTTTAGTATTGGTCAGGTTTTTGATTATCTTTTAACGTTTTGAGGATGGATTCAACTTGTTTTGACCAGTTTTTTTATGTTAGCTAACTGTTATTTTAGTCTACTTTTAAGGTTTTTTTTCCAATGCACCTAGTTTGATATTTTGTTATGTAACATTTTGTGTTAGATTTCAAGGACGATGCTGGGAATAGTTTTAATGTTTTAGTCGTAATTGTTTTTTTAATGTGTTATTAGTGGGTTGTTCTTGTTTGCTTTTCAGTATCTATGTTATCTATTTGTTTAATTACTTGGGGCTGTTGAATGAGGCTTTTGGCAAATTTTTAAAAGTAAATGTGTCTTTTATGTAATGTGCGTTTGGTTTGTGCAGAAAAAACAAGTTTTCGTTCTTTTATGCTGTTCTTTCGTGTGACTTTACCTATAGTGAAAGCGCCTGTTTTCATGTTTTGGCATACATTGCCATTATCCACAAAACCCAGCGTAATATCACTTCTGGGTGGTATCGTGTAAGTAATGAATTTATTAATCTCATAATTCTCTATACCAGTAGTGCTAGTAACAAAAATAATGCTATTCTCTACGTGGGCGGTGATCTAGTCTTTACAAATGCTTTAGATAAATAGATAATCTATGCCAAAAGTAAAACTGAAATTCGGAAAATTTCGCTGAATTGTCTAGGCTCAAAATAATGCGTCTAGATTTGTGGTAGAGCATCGAACTGAATCTGTTAAATGTTTTTGCGTGCGTAGGTTTTAATTATATTTTCTTATTGAAACACCTTCTCTAAAGCTTTCTTGGAGAAGTGACTCTTTATAAATTGTATGATTGGTCAAACAAGGCTGCATTTACGCTCATAATATGAAAGCATAAAAACTTTGATTCTGTTTAACAAAATATTATGCCATTGTGTAGTTAAGTGTACGTATAGCTTACCTTATAGTGGCTAGTTCAAACTTAGTAATGAAATGGTAAAACGACGGTTCTTTAATGTAGTGTTTTGTCTATGTTTTCTATTTTCCATATACGTATTATCGTCTCTGCCTTACCCTATATCGTCACTACCATTGTAGGAATTATGTTTTCCTTAACAGGAATAGAACTATAAGACATAGTTCTAAGGTTCTTTATCACACCTCGTCTTACTGTACCACATTTGATGCAGATTACAACTACAAACAGCCCTGACAGGTGCATCTATCATCCTCATCAGATAACCCGTTTCCCACACTCTACAAGATAAAGAAATAATTTATACATGTAATCAAAATGTTTACACCTATTTTTCTTTTAATTTTTACACCTATTATGGTGTTATTGTGGCATGATAAATAAAGTTAATCATTGTGAATTTGAATTACCTACTTTACTTTTTTTATAATAAAATATTTCCATTTAATCTCCCATAGCAATCAGTAAAATAGTCTGGCAGTATTTATCTTTGTGATTACATTTCGTAGAATTTAGGTTTAATACACTTATTAGTGTTTTAATAAAGACAGTTTTTGCTTAAAATAACAACGTTGCTTACTTCAACCTGGAAAACATTAGGGCATTTTTTATAAAAAAAAAGGAAATATCTGAAAGGAAAATATAGTATCATAAAAAAAATTAAGTGTCTCTTAATAATATTAGCTAAAAATAAAAGAAGCTTGAATGATATTTAATACACGTCTAGAATGCTAAACAATACACTCAGGCTACCTGGCTAGAACGGACCTAGATTTTTTGCCTAGATTTTTACGAGGTTATAGACCCTGTTGACATACCTACTCGGTTTATTTTGCTATATCATTGAAGATAGTAGTAAATACTACGAGCCAAATTACTGTTGGAATATATGAGTAATGCAGTTGTGCTGTTGAATAGTAAATCCGGTTCTAACGTTGCTAGCAGGAACAACGTGCTTTGCGTCAAACATATTATTGAGTTGAAAACATAATTATTGTGATGAAAAAAGTGTGGTTGCAGTGCCCTCAAAATTCTCTGGTTATGATAAGATTTTCTTGTTATTAGACAATAACAACAAACTGATAACAGTTAGGCCCTTTTCTGATTTGTCGGTACAGCAGCGGTGCGACATCGGCATGCTCGTTATACGCAGTACTAAAAGATTACCGAGCACCTACCGAGCGCCTATATTTCAATTGATCCTTCCGATTAGGTCGGTATGTGCGGGAGTGCGACACATACCGAGCTAATCAGAAAGGCTCAATTGAAACATAGGCGCTCGGTAAGCTTTCGGTACGGCGTATACCGAGCATACTGATGTCGCACCGCTGCTGTACCGACAAATCACAAAAGGGTCTTAGTTTTTTCTGTAGGTACGCAAAATACGCGCATTGAAGTGGAGTTGTGGACACCAGCCCATATTACGATTTACGTTCGAAATGTGCTGATTCTCCGCCTAATTTGAATAAATGACTTGATTTTGATTTTTAAATAAGTAAGTTTGGCACCTAACATGCTGGTGGCTGGTGCTTTATCCTAAGAAAGTATTAGTAGGCGAAGAAGACTAGTGGAAACAAGCGATCTTTGTGACGTAAACTTTCGTACTCAGGATTATATTATTTTTAGTAAGAGCAAAAGCTAACCGTCGAAGAATTTCGTACTTGGATGGCCATGATCCAAACACGTGTAAACTAAAACAAACCGTACAGGAACGCCAAACAAACACTATCGGCAGTAAAAATAAACCTAAAACTAAAAAAATATGTTACCAGACGGTTCCCTACGCAATCGTCTTCAAATAATAATATTTAGAAGAGAATCGGTTAATATTGGATATATTGGTTCAATAAAAGGCAATTGTCTTATAATAGACCAATTCAACATCAAGAAGAATACCAACATTTTCATGCCTGTAACAAAAATTTCGAATTTAGATCATCTGCCTATTTCCAATTTTCTTGAACAACCAAATCTTATTATTAGACTACACACATTACTTACTTGAGTTTAGTTATTTATTTTAGAGCATTTGCATTATTAGGCAAATGCTCAAAAATAGTTACGTTAGAAATTCTAATAATATAGAATCTACATAGATGTCTGCGTACTGTCTGTCATTGCTAGACGGAGCAACGCACAATACTAAATTAGAGCACGCAGTATTTTAATACTGGAAAAACCTGGAGTCTCATCTTCATCAATCCTCAAATTAATTCAATAAACTTCTATAGAACTCGGCACTTTTGAAATTGAATTCTGGTCTATACGTGCGTTGTCTAGACCAAAATGATAACTAATAGTTCTCATTTTCGCCAATTTATTGCGTGGTCACATGTTTCAAATGCCAGTCAAAACTTTTTACGATCGCCACTTAAGTTTTGTATCGTTATATGTCCTAAATATTGTACAGATGTGTTTAGTTGGTCGTAAATAGTACTAGTTCCCAATGAAACTTTAACTTGCTGAATCCCACGGGAATTAGCTTCCTCTTGATACATTGGTGTCACCTTTCAGTCTCTATTAAGTCTTCTTGAAATGTGAATATTGGAGGTTGTTATAGCACTTTATTTATATTATGTTTCATGGATATAAACTACATTGCGTCAGCTTTTCTTTTTAATTTATTTAACATAAGTCGTGAGTAGTCGTGACCTCTGTCTTCCGATAAAATGGAGTCTTCATAATTATATTTGTTCTAGTGGTTTTCTGCTCATTAAAACGGATTTACACAGATTTAACTTTTGATCTTCCGAAAGTCTTCCGGATTCGTAACATTCCCACAAAAAATAGTTGACCGAAGATTTATATGTTTTCGTTTTCTTGCATTTCACGATGTGTAGAATTAAATAATACTGACGTTGAAATGTACAAAAATAACTAACAGTTGTAAAGGTTAATGGAATCACACTTTTGACGTTCAATATAGTGACTGAAAGACGAATCATGAATATTAAATAGCAGTATTTAGTATACCGTCGCATTGATGAAAAATTTTCAACGGATTTGTGCTACATAATTGAACTATTTCGAAATGATGTTTTACTTTGGCCGTTTTCAGTTATTGAATGAACCATTAATTTATATATTAGGCTATCTGGTAGACTTTAGAATGAGAGTGATAAATATTATCTTTTCAAACATTTTTGCTACAGATTAGTGATTGCAGTGTGTCATTATTATTACCAATGTTATCAATCATATTACTTCAATGTACAAATACCCAATTTTAATTAGCATCCTGAACTTTACCGGCTTCTAAATCCGTCTTAAACGGCTCTCAAATTAAAATTAATATTAACTACGTTTGAAATGTCACTGCCAGAAACTGTCGGCTGCAGGCCGTTTAAAGCATTCTTTATTTGGTCGCTTGGGGAAAGATAAATTGGATTGTAAACTTCTTTAGAAAATCTTGCATTATTTAGACATCATAATAAATCTTCCGAAAGAAAACTACCGACGTCAAACTTCGCTATGCACTCAAACGTCCAATGAAATACGTTCATCTATAAATTCTAATTCATCTTAGTGAAAGAAAATCGCTGTCAATTTAAGTGTTATTCAAATAAGCTGATATATAACGAGTTTTTATTGAAATGCTTTTAGTATTTAATTTGATTTGTGCGTTTGAGTGTTTCATTGCTGTACAAATATTGTATCAGACGTTTTAATTAGACAGTTAGTGCCGAATAGTTACATTGATGAGCCGCTATGGATGGCCGTCTTTATTTGCATGAAAGTAATACTTAGCTCAAAACATAGCTCAAAGTTGTTTGCATGGAATTACCTAGTTTTATCTGTAGAAAAAATTGGGCCCGCGTTTTTTATTTAATACTTCAAGCACACAAATGTACAGAGGCGGACTTAATGCCATAACAAATTGAGAAACTATACCCGTATCTAGTAGCTTCCAATCCCAGTAAAATCAATCCTTACTTAATCAAAATACTTGTACCAAAACTGTACAAAATGAAATGATATAATTTACCAAGGAAATTCCTTAGTAAATTATGTCATTTCACACAACACAACACAGCAACACAACAGTATCATGAAACTATACAAATAACCATCATCTCGTGTTTATCCTGCCATCCCCAATGCAAGCTATACGAGAGCAGTTTATTCTGCTAATAGATGCTTGGGAGTTTTCAGATGCCGGCAAATAGGGCTGTCACTACTAATATTTAGGTTGGTAAATTACGAAAAAAAAAATTATAAAAAAATATTACGATCGAAAACGTAACATAGTCTTATCTTTTTACGCATACATTGTTTGTTATCGTAGATCATGCGTATGCGTCGCGCGTTTTGGAACAGACAATAAACCTACATTAAATATTACAGACTGATAAGAGCGATTAGTATCATTGTTGTTCAAAAAAGTTATCTTTCTTTATCCTGAGAAACGGTTTTGCAAAGAACGTATGTATAAGTAGTATGGACTAATCTATACTTATAATAAATCTGTAGAAGTGAAAATTCTGTACATTGAAAATATCAAAAAAATAAATGGCAGGGGGTGTTACTAGACCGACACCGAACCCAAAAATTTGATTAAAAAATTTTTTGTCTGTCTGTCTGGCTGTCTGTCTGTCTGTCTGTCTGTCTGTCTGTTTGTTCAGGCATCACGCAAAAACTACCGGTTCGATTACGATGCAACTTGGTATAATTATTCTTTGATATCCTGGGCACCACACTGGGTACTTTTTATCCCGGAAAAGTATCCTATCCTACGGTTGGGGGGTGTCAAAATTTGTATGGAAGAATTTTAACGCGCTGTCCGATTAACTCGAAACTCAATATTTATACTTAAACCCAAAAATTAAGAATAACGTGTATCAGGATTTTCCGAAATTCAATTCCTAAGGGGGTAAAATAAGGGATGAAAGTTTGTATGAAAAATGTTATTCCTTGAGGTAATAAACATGAAACTTCGCACGAATAGTTATCTAAATAAATTATAAAGTTTGTAGTTTTTTGTTTTTCTAAATTACCCCCTAAAGGGGGGTTGGGGGGTGTCAGTGTTTGTATAGGAGAATTTTAACGCGCTGTCCGATTAACTCGAAACTCAATATTTATACTTAAAACCTATGGGGATGTATGGGGTAATTTCCGACACACACGCGGGCGAAGCCGCGGGCAGCAGCTAGTACTGAATAAAACTGCATTAACACGAAAATATATACATTTTTCCTCTTTGGAATACCTGATCTACATAGATCCAGAGTGTAGCGGGTAAAAGTAGCAAATATGAAAAACAGTATAATATCTTCGAATATATTTCATTTAATGCGAAAATTTACGCTGGACGACTTACAGAAGATCGCGGCGAAGACCTGGATGAGACTCATACAGACCAGGGTAGCAAAGTACAAAAGGGAGGCCTCTGTGCAGCAGCGTATGTCAACAAGGCTACCATCAACATATTCTATGAAAATTTTAATATTCCAATATTAGCACTTCCACGCGAAATTTCGGCCCCCGACCAACCGCGTCGCATCCCATCGCCAGCCCGCCCTGTTACTTCGCTGTAGCTTAGCGTTCTTTCTGACCTTTTTTCTTTACCTTTTTGCTCGGGTCCTAAGGATCGTAGCGTTCTTCCTCAAGAATTGGGCTATCCAATGCAAAATAATCTTTCAAATCCGACTGGTAGTTAAGGAGATTACTCCATACATACAAACAAACAAACTACCTCTTTATGATATTAGTATAGATTACATTTAATCACCCATTCTCTTTACAAAACTAGTTACTCATTAATCATTTTTTTCATAATAAATCAATTCCCGTTACCTTTCACTACGTCCCACATTAAACTGCTAATAAAATACTCAATTTTTATTGCCTTACCAGCCCTAGCTAAGCGATGAAACGCATCTTCACTTAGTTAAGCGCAACCATTAACATCAGATTCAGTTTTACGAGTAACGAGTGACATCGTAACTATAAACGAATAGTTTACTGTGTGAGACACTGAAAACAATAAAAAAGGTGACGAACGCCTTTTGAATTAATTTTGTGTTTATTACTATAGTAGGCAGCGTTTATTGTAATGATGATACTTCTACTTCGAAATTATTATGGGATCTTTTCTTTATGTACCTACATATAATTCTTCGGTACGTGTGTTTGTCACCTAAGTCCTCCTAAACTGCTAGACCGATTTGGATGACATTTTGTGTTTCCTGGATGGTTTGAAAATACAATTGGACTCGGTAGGTGGCGCTAGTAGGTAAAGTGTAGTTCACATACAAAGTGTACTAATTATTAGTTTAAGGGAACGCATTGACAGGTGAACAAAAAAAAGTTCTTTGCTAGTCGCGACCTTACTAGTGGTTTTTTTTTAATTTTATTATTTATGTACACAGTAAAATACATACAGATATGACATTATTAGAATTTTGAGTACAAAGGTACTGCTTATTTCTTAAGAAATTTCTTCCAGCAGCCCTGCGACAGGAGAAATGACAAAGAAAAGGAGACAATAGTGTGTGAGAAGGAGAAAAAAAATATGAATATGCGCAGTCTTAAACTAAACTATTAAAATATAACATATACTTAATTAAATGCATAAAAGTTTACATAACTTCAAAAAGGGCTGCTTGTACATACTAGAATATATATTTTAATACTAGTTTTTTTATTAAGGTTTATTACTGAGTAAGTAAAATAAATGTATGCAAATAAGTAAAGAAAAACATGAATCTAAATTTTTTTTTAACAATTCCGCGTTAAATTATTGACAGTCAAAGAAAGTGTTTAGGCTACCTAACAAATGAGCCACTGTAGTACAACAGTGTCAGTGTCAGTGTCAGTAAAGTGTCAGATCAAAACGGTGAACTTAACATTAATCATGGTGAACCAATAAAATATAACCAAGACTTGTTTCAGCGGCTCCCTTGGCGATTATAAAAGTGATAGTAATAGTAGATGAATCTTTTTTATGCATGTTTCATTTCGTAATAAAGACGCATTACAGCAGATTGGTAAAAGATTCCGTTTTACTACTGTACAGTTAGAAATGTCATAATATTTAGTAATTTTGTGTAATAAAATAACTTCGCTGGATGTTGTAAAACAAAATTCCGGCACGTATGTATGTTTGAACTTATCTTACGTGCAGGTTCATATTTTAGTTATAATTGGTTGTGAACTAGTTATAACGACTTTAGATCGAAAACTTATATTAAGTAGGGCTAAGCTTCCAAAGCGGAGAGGAGAGTTGTCTCGTAAACAACCAAAAGTTTATTGCAAAGCTAACCCTAGAGGAGTAAAAATAAAATACCATCCGGCTTTGTAGAAATCTTGGTTTAATCTATTATACATTGTAACAGTGAATCAATATTCACAGCAAATACTTTTTAATATCCGGATAGCTCATGACCAATTTTAAATGATAATAATATGCATAAAATAAAATAATATGTAATATGAATAAAAAATCAAAAAAATATATGTACCTACATCCGCGAAATGTTGCAGGTATTCTGGTGAGAAAACAAATGAATAGTAGAATCAACAAAACTTGATACAAAAAAAAAACAAAGAGTTTCCACCAACGGGACATCCTTGAACAAAACAAATTAAAAGCTATAAATATCTTGTAAAGTACGCTACAACACTTTGAATGCACAGTCGTACACCACACGAGGTGTCAAGTACATCAATCAATAACAAAATTAGCTGATAGTATGCAGTAATAAAACAATTACGTTAGGGTCTAAGACACGTCAGGCATTCCAATTAAATGTCAGACACGTTGTATTGATGATAACGCACTTGACATGTGGGAAAGGGCTCTCTTGAATATATACGTATAGTGTACATCGAACAGCGTTATACATTGTAACAGCGAATCAATTTTCACGCCTCCCCCTTAAGAATTAGGCTAAATATTTTTTGATATTCGAATAGCTCATGACCGAAAGAGGTGCCTTAAAAGAATATTAAATTTAAAAAAAAAATCGCGGGTATTCTGGTTACATACAAATTAATTAATAAAACTCGGCAGTAATGACACTAAAACCTTGTTAATTTCATCAATTGAAGTGATGTTACTTTTTGTTGATTTTTTTAACTCTGTAGGAAATAGAGATTCATCATCTGCTCAGACTTTTCTCAAGTATGGTGGTGGTGGGTGGGGTTGGCTTCCAGTCTAACCGGGTGTAATAGTTTCGTCCAAATTCTAAGAAAAATATCTAAGAAACGTCTATTATAAGTAAGTAACTATCTGTTAAAAGCATGACGGAAGGCTTGTACCCAGAAGTTAACAAAAAAAGGTTTTAGATAGAAAATTTTATACTTACCTGAAGTCCCATAATATCCTCATTTACATCTTAATACATAAAATCCCAGATATATAATTACTAATACACAAACAATTGCAAACGTATAAAGTTGCAGTTCGGATATTTATTTAAATAAAATACTTATTTAGCATTCGGATTTAATTGACATCCAGTAGATTTATTGTGCTAAGATTTTATCTATAAAATATACAAGGTGTATACAAATGAGTTTTAGAACACATATTATATTATTGTTAAAATAACAGAGATTTAAATATCTCGAAGCAATATCTAAACTCCAGTGGCAATAGATTTCAAGGTACCTAGATGGTTTTTATAAACAAGTTAGGTACTAATAGTGTGATATGTGATATAGATGAAGCATAAATCGGTGTCAATAAGGATAAAAATTAAATAACAGTTTGCTGGAGGAAGACCTACGAAGGTTTGACTAAGTAACACCTGAAAGTGAAACCACTAATAATTTGAACTTTAAAAGCACCAAGTTTGTGCTGTGAATAAGACAGGGTACACTAAGACCAAAATAAATTGTATTAACCGTAATTATTAATCTTCCGACGATATAGACATCTTCTCCAACAGCCTAAGTAAATTTAAGTTGCTGTTACACGCAAAACTTAATATTGAGTAAGTGTTGACCTTCCTCCCTACTGTTCAACTCCCTACTGTTCAACTCAATATATACAGTTTTTTTTTTTTTATAATTTTAATTTTAATTCTTGATATTTTTACTTTAAATTGTATACTTTATTTCCATATTAATAATTGAATAGCATGTAAGCTGTAATCTTTGTTGGAGATCCAAATAAATAAATAAATAAATAAATAAATAAATAAATAAATAAATAAATTAATAAATAAATTAATTAATTAATAAATAAATAAATAAATTACGTATAAATCATTTCACATCTATTTTCCATAAGTATACTATAACAATACATGCAGTAACTAACGTGACTGTCGTGTATTTCAAAACTTGTATTAAGATGTTTGCACTACACAATTCACTGCCATTTGTATATCGACGACAAGGTTTTACACAATATACTATTAAACATTTTATTAATTACTTTATCTCCAATCAAGTCCATAAAGGAATTTATTAACAAGTTGATAATTAAGAAAACAAACATATCAATTAGCGACAGGGGGCCTCGGGAAATTTCGTAATGCTTATCCCGAACTTACCTATCTTAGAAATCTGTGAGACATACATAGATTGTGATCAGAAGTTGTAGACATGTCTTAAAATTATGGTCGATTCAACCAAAATTATTAACCTGCCTGTTGTTCTAGCTGATGAAATAGGAAGAAGGGCTTTAATAGGCATGCAACTTATAATATACAATGCGTCTACTCTACAGCTCATGATAGGTGTAGAAAAGCAAAGTAGTAAAGGAAAGTATCAGAATGGTGACCAATTAGACGAAGAAACTGATTCCACAGCGTATATCGGAAATGTGTCGTCATTACATAGAAATCATTGTTCTCATCCAACTGAACAACTTTAACCATGGGACCAACATCGTAATCGCGAAAACATTATCAGCTATGGCATACGTTTAGGTTGAGTAGGTATTGAAGTTTTGAATGGGATAGCTGATAATTTTTTCACGTTTACGATGTTGCTTCCACGGAGAAAGTTGTTCAGTTTGATGGTCTGTACCATATATTTCAATATGACCACATATTTCCGATTCACGCTGTATACTATTGCAATCAAGTGAAAGAGCATAATTAAATTAATCAGAACAGCTAAGAAGATAAGTAGAAATTAAAATCACTGTACTTTTAAATATAATTAAAAATATGGTGATGATCTACAATGGCATGACCACATAAAGTATTGCCATAAGCAATAGAGCAACCACATAATTAAAATATTGAACGCAGAAAAAAAAAAAATGAAGACCACTAACCATTTGGTGTACGAAGAATGTTTTCCGGTCCATATATCGATAATTAAATAATAACAGCATTTGTAATTGATATACCAACGCTTTCTAATAAATAAGTTTTAACTAGAGAAACGACTAGGAACCAGGCAAATGGGTCAAGAGATTAACGAGCTTTTGTTGAAGTTAGTTTAGTTTTGAACAAGTGATTCTAGGCAGAACTGATAACGAACTAGAAACACCTTGAAAATGTTGTTATAATCGCGCTCTTCCACACTCTAGACATTCCCTGGAATTTAATTTGAAATTGTATA
The DNA here is from genome assembly GCA_914767815.1 of Eupsilia transversa. NCBI lineage: Eukaryota > Metazoa > Arthropoda > Insecta > Lepidoptera > Noctuidae > Eupsilia > Eupsilia transversa. Next base: position 2,564,826 of record OU611893.1, on the reverse strand, counting down.
GATTTGTGATGGAAAATATTTAAACGAACCGTGGATGAAGACTATCATAAAATTTTACATCATATAACGCAGAGAAGACAAAATCGACTAGCTGTTAAAAATTATCGTTTCCTTAATAAATGATAATTGAAAACTCTTTCATGGGGTTGTTTGTGAGAACAACGTTAAAGCAGTAAAAGTCATGTTGCTGAAGTAATGATGATGAAATTGAAGTTACATATTATTTTATTGTGTTTGGGTGGCTTACAGCTATCGATACAGAAATAACATGGAGGTAATTGACGATAAGCCATTTACAAGCCTCCACAGTTAGCATTAATTTGTTAATGTGAAGACTGTGTGCCCAGTACAATACAATACATAAACTCATGCCTTTTTCCCATGGGGGTAGGCAGACACACAGAACGCCACCTGCTACGATCTTTACAAACTCCTTTTGCCTCGTTAACGTTCATACATCTGGTCATACACGCACGCCGGTAATATTGCCGATCAATTATGAAGAAAAAAAACGATGCATTTTCTACAATATTTGGAGACATGTATTCCATGTATCTGACACGGATAAAGTTTAATATCCCAAATAACTTAGCCAGTAAGAAATATTATGTGATAACAAGAAATTCAAACATTGCATTGATATCTTTCGAAGCTCTCTCAAACAACTATTAAGTTTGACATGAGATCCGTTAAATCATAAACCAGTTCTAACGCTCCTAGGCTTTCGATAAACCTGGTACTATTTGGGCTAAGCATTCCAATATCACTTGACCTAGAAGATTAAGCTGTTGACTAGGTTACCAAGGAAAACAAAACGATAATCCTACTATGTCACGATAATAACGTAATACGATTATATAGTACGTTATAGTATGGTAACTTAGGTCAAGGTCAAAACAGTCACAAGTCACTAAATAGTGCTTCGAAGTCCCAAATAGTCCTGGACTAGAATATTCGCTTGATAAAGTATTAAATTGTTGTCAATATGCATGATGACTTCTGTCATTTTAACGGCCCATTGCATTCCCATCGTCAGCTGCGGTTTATACTTAGGTAGAAATGTTGACATGGTCACAAACTGATGCCATTGTGGCGGCATCTACATCGTCACAAATCCTGCATTGCGCTATTTAAGTTTACCGCGCGATTAACATATATAAGACTATCCGACATCAATCCTTGCCCGCCGGCCGCCAGACACAACACCCGTCTGGTCGAAGGATTCTCCCTATTCTATAGAGGATGAGTGAACTTTACACCCTGGTCCTCATACCTCCAAACCATGATAACTGATAACTTCACAAACTCCTGACCTTAGTAACAGATTTCTCCAAATCAACTTCGCTATGCCAAAATAAGAAACCGGTTATAACAATAAATCATAGTCTTCGACCGTTACTCTTACCTCGTCTGCCGTATGTCTACCAAACGGGAAAATTTACATAAGTCATATACATTGCTGTTTTTAATTGAAGTAACATTTTTGTTCTGCAAAAAAACATGACTTGTATTGTAAATCTGTTTGAAAAACAGTGGCGTGGTCGGGTGTTTAGGCACAGTCTAGCTGTGTAGATATGATTTTTGACTATTGGTTATTATTGGTTTGAACTTTGCTTCATTGATTATGTTAATTTGCACCTTTTTTAACTTTATCCGTCACTTACTGTTGTCCTTGAATAGTTCATTAACCATAAATGTCTTGAATAGTAACGAAAACATTGGGCAATTATTTCCTTTAAAAATACAATAGACGTACACTCCATTTATTTTAGCATTAGACAAATATCGGCTAAATAACAACAATTTTGTAATATTATTGAAATGACTGCATTTTAGAATTATATTTTTAATGTACCTAAATGGTAAATAAATTACATTGCTTTGTATTTATCGTGAAATAACGGAGTTTATAATACGTTTATATTGAAATAACGAAAGGGTGATTACCGATATTTTTCTAATCTTAAAATAAATGGAGTATAGATATATTTAGAAATCTATTCCGCTTAACTATTCCTAAAGAGTCATAAATAACCCTATAAGAAATCGACACGTATTTCACCTCTCAACGAGGCGCTCAGCGTGGCAACATGTCGACTTTGGGTTCGCGACAAATCAATCGTCATCCTGAGGATGTTGCTCGTTGTGTCGATTTCTTGCAGGCTTTTTATGGCAGGTTACCGGCTCGGATCGGACAGGGTTTTTGTAACACACTGTAATACTGAACGGCCATTTCAATATCACCTTAATATAATTCTACCTGTCACAACTAGGAAACACCTTAGGTCACGTCCCGTCCAAATCGCGGAGTCATAAGACCTTTCTGATGCCTTATTAAATATCAATCTGATATTGTATGATTGTAGAAAGTGACATTGTCTAGATTAGAATGGAAACACTTAGTGTCTCGGCTATGTCCACAGTGTTACGTCAGGTTCGTTACTCAGCCGTTGGCAATTAGCCGTGGCACAAACGTCTGATTACTATTTTTGTTTGCTGTAAATAAGCATGCATACGCATAGACAGCTAAGTGTAGTCTGGCTGGTTGTGAGAGGATTCAGAAAAAAATGTCGTGGGAAAATAATGATATAGAATTGTGTTGGAATTTGTGGTTTAAATTTGACTGTTAAGGCTGTTACAGCTTTTAATGAAGTTAAAAGAAAATTCTGACAGTTTCCCAGCCATAGAACAAGCAAATTTTCATACAAGTTCTACAATATAAAACATAAAGAATTTCCTACCACCACTCTTCTCAACCATTCATATATTACTGTATTACATATCATTACGTTTTCTTCCACTTTTGTCACTCAGTAGTAAGTAGTAAAGTAGGTAAAGTACCTACTTTCTTAAGCGATAAACTTAATGCGACAATTCAAAGTAATTCTAATTACAACAATGCGGCACGAAGAACGACGCAACGAAATATGTAGGCAGTTTTTATGGCAGCATTTATTATACATAGATAATTTAATGAGATAGCATTCAGTCGCCGGCGCAGCGACAGTTAAAATAGAGTAGTATCTTGATTAGAGAAACTCGACGAAAGATTTGCAACTGGCCTCTACATTCTCTATGCCATTGAACATTTTTAATAGTTCTGGCTGACGGAAGCTAAATTTTTTATGCGTTAAAAACAGCTTAATTTAACAGCCATATTTACTTTTTAATTAGTCAGTTAGAAACGGTATGTTAACTTGCCATAAAAAAAAACTTTTAAGATAATGTTTGCAGAATCAATAGTAATTTGTTTTTCACTTCGCACCTCTAATTAAAGATTAACTAATATTTTCCATTAGAGGCCGAATGTGGTAGATGATATTATTACACATAACATCACGCCTGTATTCCCCGACGGGATGGGCAGAGGTGTACTTATAGAGTTCTGTGTATTAGGGGGCGAGCCAATGAGCCTGTTTGTTTTACGAGTGCACAGTGCAATGCATCATTCAGCCTTGCCTAAAAACAACCAGTAGATTCTTTTTTTGAATTTGGCATTAGGTATGCCCGTTCGGGGTTCCTATTGGCCGTTGTTTAGTCGGGAAATCAGGGTCATTATTTCATGTTGAATGTTTGGCATTGGCAGAAAAATTGTGTTGAAAAGTACTTTTTTTTTAAACAACAATTATATTTTCTGTTGCATAAAAACAAGAGTTTTCTTGCATTCTACAGTTTTCTCATTAATCTATGCCTGAGCGTTGACAGTCGGACATTCAGTTGAATTGTAAGAAAGAAATATTATTTATTACGTAATTTTAAGACTACCTACACTACCTAACATCTATATTTCCTCAAGGAAATCCAATGTAGGCTTACATAGAAGATAAAATACTCTTTATTATGTACACCATAAAAATTACAGACAAATTAGATACCTATTACATGCTTAAAATGTTTATGATTTCTCTCAACTTATGCTAATCAAATAGTTAAATTTTAACGAAAAAAAAACTATTAAAATATTCATTAATTTGATTCACCGAGTTAATGATTCAAATAATTAATTATTCATATATAAGTTTAAATATTTTTCATTCATAACTAACATATTTTTGGGTAATAAAAAAAAAAGTTTATTTTTTATCATTTTAGCGTAGGTTGCATGTTGAGGAAAAAAATAAAACGAAAAATCCAGAATCTAGATAGATAGATCTAGAATCCAGATAGTCCGTTAAATTGGTCTACATTTTGAAACGTATTTACTGCTGTACCTACTTATTCAAAGATCTGTTTAGCTTTCTAATGAATTTATTTTTACACGACACATAGTGGCAAAATATCGAAGGTCTCTAATAAAAATACTGTTAAACGCAAAAAAAAGAAGAAATTATGAACACACCTCTGACCTCCTCATAACCCATCGTGTCCATTGTGTGTGTCAATTTGTGTCACATAATGGACACAAGTTGGGGATTGACACTGACCACACTGTTTGTGTGATTTTACTGATTTGTGACAGTGTGTCAAAATCCCAAAACAATTATTATGCATTCCATCATTTTCCTTGCAGTAGGTACAGTCGAACGCTTCTTCAGTCGACAAACCCCGTTTCTATTGTGGTCATGCTTGATGCTAAGCGTGCAGTAAGGGCGGTTTTCGTAATGCAAATATTACCGTTGAAGACTGTACCTACCGTCAAACATGCCTACACATCATCACATTGAGATCTTAATTGTTTTCATACAGTTTTATCTACTTATATGGGCACTCTAATTATGTAATTATTTGGCTCATTTAGAATAAGCCTCGTGCAGACTAGCGCGACGCGACACAGGTCATTGTTCTACCGTGAAGTTTTCTACTGTGAGAGTCACGTCGCGCCAGTCTGCACGAGACTTTATTCCGCTATAAATAAAGGCTTCCACAAACAGGCGCAACGCGACACCTGTGGAACAATTTCCGTGAAGTTTGTATAGAAATTGTTCCACCAGTCACGTCGCGACCATCTGCGGGAGCCTTAATGGACATAGTGGTCAACTTATTAGGGTTGCCGACCACCACGTAGCGATGTTTTACGATAAGATGGGTACACTTACATGGGGTCATTGACGTAGGGTCATAATAGGACCTTCCAACGCCCACTGCTGAACTTTATGATAAGATTGTTAGGATTACAAGTATATAATTATGTCGTAGGGAGATTTGATAATTGACTTTTCGCGAAAACCCTAGATAATTAGAAAATGGTGAAAACATTTCTGAATCTTACTGGAAAAAGATAGGGTTTTTGCAAAACATGAGTCGTAGAGCGATTCATGTCTCATTGTAATATTGCGAAACGAAACGTTAGCTATTATGAAATAAGAACGCGGATTGGCCGGTCGGAGCGCCCAAAATGTTTTCACCATTTTCTAATTACTCATCCGAAAACTCGAATTATAAAATCTTCCTACGACATACATACGTCGTCATAACAGCACGAACTTGGGCCTCTTTTAATCCGCTAGATTGGCTAAGCGTGAGGGAATTTTGCCCAAACTTTATACACCTACGATTTGTGTTTCTTGCCCGGAACAGTTATTATATTTCATAAACTGCAGGTAAGGTTAAGATTCGAAGGTAAAATTTTAGCTAAAGCGCTTACAGCTAATTTTTTATTCAAAGTGTTACTAAAAGCTCTTAAATTGCATAACTCTTGTACCTTCGATAATTAATACTTTCACCGCACCCTGCTACAGCAGAAGCTGACCCGCAACTTGGTAAAAGTCTCAAGAATGATAGGTCAGCTTATCCCCAATAAGAATCAAGTCTCCAACAAGTGCCACAAGGTTCAAAGGTTCTTAAAAAACATGGCCGAATCGACCCCTAAGTGCACAGACTATAAAATAGAAATGAAATCCGTGTCAACACGTGTAGTGTCGGTCTCTCGGACCTTTAGATAGTTGTTACCGTCTCGATATTGTCTGGGTGTGGTCCTGTACCCGGTAACTTATCGATATGTGATCGAAACTGGTAGCAGTATCCTGCTCATACAGTTGAAAATGTTTTTTGATATTCAGTCGTATCTGAATGTTTACTGTATCAAAACAATCAGCGGAATATTGCTGTGGAGTTATCATATCTATCGATGTTCTGATATTATTTTTGCCAAAATACTTTGTATTCTCAAAAGCTACCACGATTTATCATCACCTTTCAATGCCCTTAATACAATATGTTTTGGATCAATTATTAATTAATAATATATTGTATTGTACCATTCGGCTCTCCTCCATAGGAAACGACCAATTGGACCCTGCACCTACCTTCTGACGTTTCATAAGTAGGTACCTCATGTAGTTTTATGTAAAATAAAATATTTTGATATCCTTTGTCATTATTTAACTGGTGAACTCTCAATGAAACAAGCTAGGCTATACATAGCTGAAATGTAAAAAGAAGCGAAATTACCTACAAAATTGAGCAGGAACCAAATACAGAAAAAGGGGTGCCAAAAACGCAGGACGTATCATAAATTGACACAATTTGCAAATGACAAGGGGGACGCTCTAAATTGCAATTTAGAAATCAGGTTCAACGCATTTAGAATCTAACTACATTTTACTGTCACTATACTGTATAAAGTATTAAAAGAACAAGCTACATATGCTCAGTTCCATCAATTTCACATGGTTTAGACTTGTCAAATTTAGACTAACAATAAATACGTCTCAATTAACATCTTTCATTAACGCTTGCTTGTCTTTATTTCCAGTACTGTCTCAGACTACTCCACTAGCCTTAAAACTGACTAATTGCACTCGCCTGTCGCACTTGCTTATTTCTAACTTGCGCTTAACCGATTAAACGATAATTGATGTTAGATCAAACGGGACCGGTCTGACGCCTGTCTCGTTACCGACTCTTTGTTAAGATATATCACTAAATAGGTTCCGAGCTAGAATATAAATATGTGGGACAAAAATACATTGTGCTGGCTACTAGCGTGTAGCTGGAATTATATTTGTACGTAGCGAAATGACGCGGAACCACGTGGTGGTTTCTGCTGACTGTCTTTAAGAATTGACGATTTTTGAAATATTTATGCTCCATTTATTTTAGCATTAGTCAAATGACGGCTAAATAATAACAGTTATTGTGTAATATTGTTGAAATTACCTGCACTCTAGAGTTAGTTTTTTAATGTAAATGGTAAATAGATTATATTGCTTTGTATTTATTATATATTATTATAAATACTCTACTGAAGACGTGCACTATGCTGAAGACTGGAAACTTTTAAATCAAGTTTTAAAACTCACAGGTTTGTGGACTTAATTTTCCACGAGTTCTACTCTTTGCAGGATTGATCACATACGAAACGAGTGTACGACACTAGATTTTAGAACTATGCAGTTACTAATAAATCTGTGTGCTGCAGTTAAATCGGTCAGTTTTAATTTAAGGTGCCAACGTATAGTAGAATGTTCGCTACTAGACATTTTAGAGCGTTATCACATTGACGATTGCCAGCATGTTTAGAGCGACGCGATCTGTGAACGTGCTTTCCGCGGGTGCGAAGCGAGCTAACCGCGACTACGCGACGTATACGCCGCGTTTTCACAATATTGTACACTCGCTTGTCTCGCTCTCTCTTGTACACTCTCGTCAACCGCTCTCGTTACGCAAACGCGGCGAACATGTTGCGCAAACTGACACGCAGCGAGCCCGTAGAAGAATCGCCTCGCTGATAACTCGCTCGCAAATCGTCAGTATGATATGGGCCTTTTAAAATATCTACTAGATGTGTAGTGGACTAGTGGTCTATTGCTAGGTTTGTACGTATCTAGGTAGATTGTTTTTGCAACAAAACTAGTTTTTATCTTACCTACTAGAAATCAAAATTGGAAAACATTATTTTCTAATAATACATGTATATTTTCCATTCTATGTCAAAAAGCTATAAGTAACTGTTTACTGTCGTTTGTCTTTTTTATTACAAGAATCCAGAAGAAATATATAAGGTGCTATAAAAATATCTGCCACAGCTTTAATGAGAGGTAGTATTGTGTTTAAAGATAACAATAGTGAAGAAATTTCGTACCCCGGCACAGTTAAATCAATTTGAGAAAATAAAGTAGTTAAATAAACATTGACTCTACTCTGCATAACGTGGTTCACAAATTACGCGCGAAGTGCACTTCGTCAATGAAAACAACTGCTATCTCTTTCCATCTGTTCTGTGAATGAAAACTGAAATCAGCTGACTAGTTCGTCACTTGCAAATTTATACGTACAATTTTTTGTATGAAAAAAAATATGACACATGATCAATAATTTATCTTTACTATTGTAATCTATAAACACAATACTATCTCCCATTGCAGCCGTGGCAGATATTTTTATAGCACCTTATACATATATTCGTATTCAAAACTGAAAATTTTCGATGAATAATTTATGAAAACATTTTGTATGTATCTGAATTGTGATTTACATTGTATTATTATGGTTCACGCCTGACATTGCCTTGAATTTTCAATGTTCAATTCTTCTAATCTAGACGGTTGAATCTTTTAGAAACATACGACGGTGTTTTATGTGCGGGCCTGCCGCGGTTCGAGCTATTGTTTTCAATTGGTTTAGTCAAAATGCTGTTTCTAAAACATACATAATAATTTGTTTTCAGAGTTGAAAAATAACATAAGAAAGTACTTGAACTTATTGCACCCACAATTTTTTAACAAAAATGTGTAAACTGAGATATTTCAATAATGTGTAAACTGAGATATTTGACTACATACAGATACATAAACACCTTCTTCCCATGGGGGTAGGCAGAAACTACAGATAACCACCTGCTACGCCGCCGCATGCTGTTATTATTTTTTACAAATTACTCCTAATACTAAAAAAGCCCCGGCATTTGTTGAATAAACCACCAAAGAGACGTGTAAACAAGCGAAAACAATATCCAACACGTACACAAAAGCTCTTTCATAATCCGCTACCGATTCAAATCTAAACTACCCACAAAAACAATCGTAAAACAAAGAGATAAACGAGGCACCTCTTCATAATGAATAGTACGTCAAACTTTGTCCGTTACGCTATTATCTAAGGTAATGCAACATACAGTTATATATTATGCGTTTTTGACTGCGCGACGCGGCGGGCGCTCGGGTTTGGCTGCCGTATGCCAAACAGGCCAGTGACTGGCGGACAACTGTTAGGGCTGGTATTCATAACAGTATTTTATCAAGTACCTAATTTTCTTTTTTTGAAAATGCTGTCTGGCAATAATAACAAAAAGAAGTAAACAAAAAATGGTTTTGTTTTGACATCATTTTTTACGTTTATTGTAAAGGTGGTCGGTAGTTTCGTAGTTTGGTGTCCAAAAAATCACTTAGACAGTGAGTGTTTTTATAGTGATATTTAGGTCAAAATTGTGTCTGAATCACAACCACCAAAAACACCTGTTCACGTGAAACGGTTATTTGAGAAAAAAAAGTTAAATACCGGAACAAGTTGATCCGAAATATTCCGTTCCTTTGCTCGTTACAATATCGCGCTTGTTAAAATTAATATCTTAGAAACGCGAATAAAACTGAAAAAAAATGTGCGGTGCTAAAGAGTCTTTATATTTCTTGCGATGTGTAGTAGATACTTACCTAGTTATTATTATAGGTTATTAGTAGATCGAAAACCTGAGTCTACATTTTTTTATACTTTGTAATTTAAATAGTAATAATCTACCATGGGCACCTTAAGACCTATGCCAAGTATTTTTCTTATATTCGGATAGGTCATGACCTAAAGAGATACCATAAAGAATAAAATAAAATAAAAAAACGCTTAATTTCGCGAGAATTCTGGTTTTTAGCAAGATAAATAAAATCAAAACCATTCGAAGAAAAGAAAAAAAACTAAATTCTATTTAATATTTTCCCCCCTTTAAAATCTTAATCTGCAGCCCTACCGATAAGTTTAGAATGTCCTACCGTTCTCTAGCCACATGTGAATATGGTCTAATATACTAACAACGAAATATCTAGATATCATGACGTAAGACACTTTACAAAGATAAGCGAAAGGTTTTTAGGCCAAATGTTTAGGTTCATAAATGTTCCACGATTTGGAACTGATGCACAATGTCCTTGTGTGACCAAATCATAAAAGATAGCTCATTCTATTAATTAATTTCCACTGCATGAGATTGAGAGAGAAGAAGGGCTTGTGGCTAAGTTATAACAGCCACATGGGTCGATCAATCAGGTTAAACTATGCTGGCCGCGGTTGGTCCGTGGATGCGTGACCATCTTTACATACCAAGACCCCCCGTGCCTCAGAAAGCACGTTAAGCCGTTGGTCCCGGTTGTCATTCGTGGATCTTTGACAGTCGTTACGGGTCGTCAGAAGCCCGAAAGTTTGTCAAGCAGTCTTACGGAGGGGTATCGTATTACCCAGTAACTGGGTTGTGGAGGTCAGATAGGCAGTGGCTCCATGTAAAATACTGGTAAATTCAGCTGCATCCGGTTAGACTGGAAGCCGACCCCAACATAGTTGGGAAAAGGCTAGGCAGGTGATGATAGATTACGCGTCGCGTTACTCCAGTCTGCAAGGGGCTTAACTTTGTACGTAATTTTGCTTGAGTATTGTTTTCATTCGTATATTTTCGTGTGCTAGCTGACATATTGCAAATAATTTAATTTAATGTTTTCTGTTTCGTAATGTTAATTACTTCGCATATATAGTATCAAGTGTTTCTAACTGAACAGACATCCGTGCTGCTGGGGACTTTGATGCGCCACCTCTTCCCAGCTAAAGCAAACACAAACAAAACTTGGAAGACAGTTTGGTGATCACGATATGTCGATTCTGCTGGCCATGGTCTCTTAGTAGTGAGAAAAAGCATTTTTTTAAACATTACAGACGTTTTATTTTTTCATTTTTCAGAGTTAATACCTACATTAGTAAAGGTTATTAATTTTCCTCGTTTTACCTAATATGTCATATAGTCATACAAGAGAACAACGTTGAAATCTGACAAAGATTACTTCAAGAAAATGGGTAGCATCCTCCTCTCTGCTAAAAACAACAGAGGTTCACCAATCCATCATGTGCGGTGATTCAATAATAGCAATAATATCCTCTAAGCTTTGATTGCAGCGGCCATTGAGAGCCAACGTGAACAACTCAATGTGTACTTGGTAACAAGGTAGGCAATAAATGCTTTGCGAAATTCGCCTTCACCTGCTGGGCAACGCACCTTTTTATCTCAAAACATATGCCTAAGTAAACAATACTGTGTAAATTTTATCATGTATACAACGTGTTAGAAAAACACTGTCTGATCCGTGAGGGTGTTGTTAAGATTCATACTGAGAGTTTAGAATTATTATTTAATGTACTAGAATTCATATTGATGCGGTAATATTCAGGAAAATAAAACCCCGCATTTTTTTTCAATGGTACGTGGGGCGCAGGCGGCCGCCGCTGTCGTTTAGCGGGTGTCTACAAGTCATAACTTGAAAAAATTTCACTTGTATACAAGGTGGAGACGACATTACAACAATAAATTAAACTCTATCTATCTAATGGCGTTCCCAGTCTGCATAAGAAAGTTCAATCAAAGATCTCTAATAGTTTAGTCACTATAGCTAGTCAAAGATTGGCAAAACCCATAGTCGGCGCGTCACTACTATTTAGTTTGTTAGAAAAAAATAACTTTTTTAATTTCAATGTTAGGATTTATTCGATAGTTCCTAAATACTCCTATGCATTAATATTTCCAGTGTTTTCATTTATTGTTGTATTGTCGTCTCCACATTATATAGCTTATAAAACTTAAACTATATTTTTTTCTTCCGTTTCTTTAGCCAGCTAATTCTTATGGGTGTAATTAGTACCTGCCTTCGGCAAACCCGAAAAGGACGGTAATGTTGATCTACAATAATATTGTGGCCGTATCCGCTGATGTGCAGAACAGTAGTACAATCGTCAGTCGTCCTTGAAATACGTATACATTGTTTTAGAGCAAAGACACACTAAGGCTTATCTAGGAGTAGTAGTTAGCGGATCTAGTAGGCAAGTCGTGACTGAAAGCGATTTTTGTTTTTATTAATAAAATAATACCTGGTTGATATTTATTTAGATATAAGGCTGAAACTTACCCCATTTCTCATGATTTAAAAAAAAAACCCCTAAGGGCTTAATTTTCTAATAGACATGGTGGAAGCAAGGCTGTTTAAAGGTGAGATTTTTAATTCTAATGACACTCTTTGGTGTAATTTTGAGAAATACGTATTGTACCTAGCATTTCTTTTTTCTATACCTTAAGTTTAAATGGGTTGAATTTTCACTAGTGCGCTACTACGACAGTGTACACACAGGTTCATACCTTAAATTTTTATTGGAAAAATTTTAGGGAGACCTTTGCCCATCAGTGTGAAAATATAGGTGTTAACCTTTTTATTAACTAACCTAGTATCATAGTTTTCTTAGTTCTCTCGTATAAAATAAGAATAAAATCCTGAAATAAATTATTATTATTAAAACTCCTCTCCGCTCTCCGCTCGCACTGCGCCAGCGGCGGCCCCACGGCACTTGCAGTCCGATTCGATTTTAGGTCGTCGCCTTACATAACAATTGAATAATGGCGCACACGCATACCGTCCGGCCGCTAACACAAACTACACACAGCTGCACTTGTGATACAACTCTATGTATTTACTCATTATCTCTAGTAAACAGAGTAAAACTACTTTACTACGGGAAGCATTTTGTTAGATAAGTGTCATATGTAAAATCCCGGAAGATGTGAACGGGATTTTACTGGATATTTGCTCGGGGAGGCCTCTATTTATAATAGTGCTCCTATAATATTGAATCTTTATGTTTAATTCTATGGCGTATTATTCTTTAAGGCGATAAAAAGGCTTTTTCTCACTAATAAGAGGCCACGTCACAAGTCAACATTGTAAAACTATTATTAAATACCCATAAGGGAAAAGGAATAAAAGGAACATGGCAATATGGCTAGCAGAATCGACATATCGGCAACAAAACATGATCACCAATCTGTCTACCAAGCATGGTGATTAAGACAAAACCGCCCTATGTAGGTACGTATCTCTGCGTCCGGCGCTCGGCATGGCAACACGTCGTGTTCTGGTTCGCGACAAGTCAATCGTCGTCCTGAGGATGCCTCGTTGAGAGGTGAAACACATGTCGATTTCTTACAGGGTTTTTTATGACTCTTTAGAAATAGTTGAACGGAATAGGTTACTAAATATATTTCTACGTCTATTGTATTTTATAATGGATGTCCGCCAAGTCATGCCTGAATCAATTAACTGTCCTACCTACCATAATTGGGACACTCTTGTCCAAAAAACATCTAGAAGATCCAATGTATGAATCGAAGATCCCATAAGGAAAATGTACAATAATCTGAGAACAGGGCCGGAAATTAGCAACATCCTAATGTTATCCAATATATTGGCCTTGCCAACTAGGTCTTTTAGAGCATTAATCTTTGTTAGCAAGAAGATTTAATGCTGTATATGATTGCCAAGCGTGGTGGTTAAAGCAACACCCCGAACGACCGGTTGATATTTGGAAGCTCATAATTATCAAGAAGTCTTAGGAAACCTATTATAAACTCACTTAACACGAAGTTTTCAGGATTCCCTGCTTAACCTGCAAGCAATCATCTTGCATATAATATTCCCATTACTGGTATACAGCCTCCTCTCTGTGAGAGGGAGTGGGCCATAATCTACCACGCGTGCCCAGTGCGGGTTGGTGGATGTCAACTGTCTTCGATTTTTTTTTGGTTCTAGGACATGCTGGTTTCCTCGTGATGTTTTCCTTCCCCTTTTTGACAACACTGGTTATGAAATAAAATACAAAAAGTAAAGTGCCTGCCTGGGTTCGAATCCACGACTTACGACACGTAGTTAAGGGTCACCACTGTTCTCAATACGCTACTGCACGCAATATACTTGATCAATGGTCAGGAAGGTTCTAAAGACCACCATACCATGTCGGATATCATCCAAGATAAAACAGTCACAGCTGATGAATATCATCATTGCAAGATTTCTAGGTTCCATCCTGCTTAGACAGATATGTTCCGAAATTATACAGTCTTCAGTATTGCAGAATAGAGAATGGTAATAATACACCATGGATGAACATTTTGTCAACAAGACAACAGGGGTCTGTTATGAAACCTGGGTATCCCTTACAAGAAACTTAAACGCTGGAATTCTCTCTCTGCCTAGCCTTTTCCCAACTACGTTCGGGTCGGCTTCCAGTCTAGCCGGATCCAGCTGAATACCAGCATTTTACATGGAGTGACTGCCTATCTGACCGCCACAATCCAGCTACTGGGTACTATGATACCCCTTGGTAAGACTGGTTGTCAGACTTTCGGGCTTCTGACGACCAGTAACGACTGTCAAAGATCCACGAATGATAGCCAGGACCAACAGCTTAACGTGCTTTCCGAGGCACGGAGGGGTCTTTATATGTAAAGATGGTCACCTATCCACGGACCAATCCCGGCAAGCGTAGATTAACCTGATGGATCGACCCGTGCGGACTTAGCCACGAGCTTGTGGCAAAGTAATAACATCCTCCTCTTATTAAAAGTTACAATTAAGTTAAAAAACTCATGAACTTTCCCAGCTGCCTTGGTACAAAATGTAGAAGTTGCCAAAACTGTCCACTTAGCACAAAACACGCAAGCATCAGAATGGCGCTTCCCGCAATAATCTCCTACCATGCAGGGTCAAGACATGCAAACCCATAAATTTCCTATTCAATACCCATGTCCACAAAGCTGTCCCTGCTTGGCTACACTTGTTCCCATAACCTATGGCACCATAGAAAGTCCATTCAATTCAATGTACCAGTGGACAGATGCATGTGTTTAGTGGTGCCGTTACTTAGATATTGTCGGACAAATCGTGGACTAAAGATCATGGGAAACATGTCCAATCTTGGAGACAACTTCACTTGTCGTGTTCAGCATTGTCGTCGATAAATAATGTTCGAGAGCTTGTAAGAGAATGGGGTGTTTGTCGCTGTTAGATTGAGTAAGGAACTTTCGATAACACTATGTCTTGTTGCAAATATTTCAGCTGAGAGAAATCTATTGGGAGATTTAGCTGTGTGGTCCTGTTGATAAGTAGCTAGCTGTGTGTTGTGTATGCTGAGATAGGAGCCTTTTTGGCCTCGCACAGGTTCTCTTTGCCCTTTGTTTTTTTTAATTTTTATTACTTTTTGTTTTTTTACATAATTTGTTAGTTTTAACGTTTGTTTTTATTGTTTTATTTCCTGTGCGTGTCCCAAATAAAATATTTTTCTTTCTTTCTTTCTAAGTAATCCGCGGCAATATATGGGTTATTTTTAACAGACTTCCAAAAAGGAGGAGGTTCTATGTTCGTAGCGTAGGCATGTTTTTTTTTGTCCATGGTTTTTTTCTGGACGGACTTTGAAAATTCTTTTTTCATTTGATGGTATAGCAAGCTTGCGCGGTGGTCCCATATAAATTTTATTAACTTTTCTTGGGTAGTTTTTGAGTTAGCTTCAATAATACGTATTTTTCCCACTTAGCCTATGTGGATGATTTTCTAATAAGTTCCTGTCACTGTTATTTACATAGCAGATCGTGATATTCGAATTTGTGTGTGGTAGGTACTACAACTGAAAAGTGAAAACTAAAAAGACTTAATAAAACACTATTAGGGGAAATAACTTTAATTTCGGAAGTCGGTGGCAAGAAACGAAAATTCAAAACCAAAGTAATCAACTTCCAAAATTAAAGGTCGGTTTTTTAAAGTCGTTTTTATTGTTGTTAAAATATGTAGTTGTTTTTATTTATCTAGTTGAACTTCTACCAAGTTGTTGCTTGTCCATAATAACCCTAAAACTTTGTGAAAAAAAAACCAAAAAAAAAAACATCCCGCTATTCAGGAAGTTCAGCAAACACTCTGATATCGGCTTTTGTGTCTGTTCAATCATCTGAAATGCCTTCGTCTGTCTGTCATTCTGGTAATCATTAGTATATTTTACAAACTAAAATCAAAATCAAAAGTTATTTATTCAAATTAGGCTGAGAATCAGCACTTTTTGAACGTCAAAATTACATAAGACAGTCCCCCAAAACGCCCACCCGTCACCACTTCCTAGTGCTTTAGCTGGGAAGAAGAAGTGGCGCAACAAACTCCCCAGCAGCACAGCTGTCTGTTCCGTTAGAAAAATTGATTGATTGAAAATTATGTCATTGGTTGACAGTATTTCATTGAATAATTTAATCATGACGAGATAGTTTGATCAATTTACACGATACCGCACTCTGCAGTTTGCATACCGGTCCTAAGAAAACATATTTGTTTTACGTTATGTCATATTACGTATGTGGGTTTTAATAGTTCTTATCTAAATTATTTTATCTTATCGTAATTGTGTTTTGTTTTTATTCCCGGTTATTCCCGACTGAAAATAAGTAGGCATATATAGGTAGGTATAATAATTTGATCATATCCCCAATTTTATAAATGATCTGGTTTTCCCAAGGTTGTAATCATTGGCTTTTCTTTAAAGAGTAGTACATAATATTTTATTTTATATGTTAGATACACATGCAGCTACTTTAGTCGATGGCGGTTTCAAAATCTCACGTCCACATTTTCAGATTTCAAATGTTGGAATCGGATGTTGGACCACCTGAGTGTGGACGTGAAATTTTTAAATCGCCAGAAAGTCACGATCTGTGTATTCCTCAATTATAATTGAAATGAAATTGATTATTCTGTAAAAAGGATATCGGAATCACTTTTACACGTCATATAAAAAATAAGCTCGATGAGCTCGTTTCCTATCTGATTACCTACTCTGAGAAGAAAGGCCGAAGCAAACTCAGCAAATAATCCACAAATTATAAAATTAAACTTATCAAGTCAGTAAAACACACTCTTCAATATGATATAAATGAGTATATTCAACGACATGCGTTGTTACAATTTTAATTAACGAAATCATTTAAGCTCATTTATGATTACATGACCTACAGTTACAACCGAATTATGACGAAAACAGCTTGACGCGACGTAATCTACATACTTACATTACTACTAAAGTTGTTATAAATAAAATACGGTTTCCTAGTTAAAGTGTAATCGTCAAATTAACCAACGTTTTTGATAATTGAAGTTGTAAGCTTGGTTGTAAATTAGTTAATTACGATTTAGTGTCTCTGCAATAGTTTAACTTTGATTGCGGTGCGTTTGAAGAACATTATTATTTACCTATATATTTTAAAATACAGGACATTATTTCTATTACAATCATTTTTACAATAATTTAGGTACGTTTAGGCTTTGGCAAATTGTCGACACCTCGACAGGCATAGAATGGTAGATGAAGCTGAAGAAACAAGTAAAAAAAGGATTTTCTAAAACCGAAGAAAATATTTTAACAGGTAGTTTTACTAAATATGTAACGGACATACTTATAAGCCGAAGCTACTGTTAATTTGTTCTGTTATTGTTAGTAATACATTAATTCGTAAATTTATATACTGTTAGTGTAGTTATTGAATAATAAATAAATTCTCGTGACACAACACAACCATACACATTACAACAACCAGTGTAGTGAAAGGGGTAGCATATGCCTAGCCCCAACAACACGTAGGCACGATAAAAGACAACGCTATACATTTCTACTATCATATATTGAAAGTGATAGTGATTAGTGGAGCAATCAGACGCACTATTTACAGCCAGTTATAAATACACGCCACTGTGATCTGTTGTCACTAGTTAAACACGATGGCCGATTGAGAGCGATGTTGTAAGTAACCTTGTGTACCAAAATGACTTGCTTGCAAAACAAACACAAAAAATCGACTAATTATTGTTGGTCTAAAAATAGAGATGGGAATTTAACGATAACGTTCCATTTTCGATTCGGTTTTTTTTTCGCAAAATTAGAACAAGGCGAAAATTCATCGAACACCAATTTGAATATCGAATCCAGTTCAAACTCTTCCCTGCCGATAATTTTGCCGGGCAAATACCGTTTTCGAAGACACTTATGCAATATTGAAATCAAAAAATGTCAGCCTTCGGTAACGAGATCTCATTTTAGGGGTCAACTTGTGACGAGAATTATGCGAAATACAAACCGGAACATGTGCAGGAGCCGGTCCGGCAGGTTGGTGCTCGACTTTTAAAATATTTGGACTGCGACTTTTTTCATTCATTTAATGACTTACGCATGTATTTAGTGTCCTAAGGAGATTTGTTGCAACATCTCAATATAAGGCAGAGAACAAAGCCGAATATTTGAAAATGTGAGGGTTATTTCCTCGCAATTTACAGAATGACAATGAGACATGTGAGTCTAGACGCTGATAGGTCAGTAATTTAGTCAATGACTCTCCTTGGCCATAACTCCGTAAGCATCATCGCCATTGCCTTTTTAACATGAATTTTAATTTACAGGAACTAAAAAGGTACGGGACGGAAATATTTAAACTTATTGCAACGAAAGCTCAGTAGCCTTCCATTAAATTGTAAAACAATAAAGTTTACAATAATTTATTCGCCTGAAGGCAAAATACAGGAAAACCGATGCCGAATCCACGAAATGTTTCGGCTTATCGGCTAAATGTATCGTGAGCACACCGCACCGCAATTGATATTGCGAAACGTTTTAAATTTTTATGAATTCAATGGACACATTATTTTACATCGATATTTTAAGCTGACTTATTTTAATATGTAATAAGTTTAATATTTATTGTTTTTATTTTACACTTTCTTTATATATTTTTAAGTGCTTGCGTAAATAGTTTACAGCTTGACTTTTATTTTGGAGAAAGGAAAGAGAAAACGTGGTGCGCCGACCCGACCCCAAGTAACATGGGACAAGGGCAGGAAGATCATGATGATGATAATTTCAGACTTTTATTTTTAATGGTTTTACTTTGGAAATTATTTTTCCATCTTACTTAGGGATCTTGCTGTAGATCCTATCCAGGGTCCATTTGCAAGAAGTTCCTTTTTTACAAAAAACAAAAAAAACATTTTCATCCCACCATCTCGGAAAGAGTATTTTTAATCTTCAATATCTGAGTGGAAAAGCCGTTTTTATTCTCTAGAGGATAAAGTAAATTGAATTTAGAACATCGTGTGCACTAAGTTTGTGAATTAAAAAAAACATTAAACCTATTTACTGCTACCTCTATGGTGCCGAATATATCATACAACTTTTTTTTAATTTGTTAAAAACTCAGACTCGGAACCTTCTTGGTGTTCTTTTTTCAATTTGCTTTGTACGCGGTTCTTTAAGGCTCGTTCACACCGGCGCGACTTGTCGCGCGACGCGACACCGGCAATTGTTCAATCGTGAAGTTTTATTAGAAATTGTATTGTTAAAGTCGCGTCGCGCGACAAGTCGCGCCGGTGTGAACGAGCCTTTACGCGGCATTTTTTCACGTCATTGTTAAACCTTATATTAAAAACAAGAAACTTGAAAACAAGTGAAAAAACTAAAATGAGTGATTCTAGCGACGAGGAAGTTTGCTTGACGCCAACAGAATTAACTGAAACTGTTAATAATGCGCAAATGAGCTTTCTCCCTCAACAATCACGCGAGAAGTATTTAAAACAGTACGATATGTTCAACACGTGGCGACTAGCAAAAGGAGCCAAAACTTTCTCAGAAAACGTTTTGCTGGCATATTTTATAGAATTATCCGAGAACAAGAAAGCAAGCACTCTATGGAGTACGTATTCGATGCTAAAAGCAACAATAAAGATGAAAAAAGACAAACATATCGATACCTATCCTAAATTAGTGGCATTTTTAAAAAGAGCCTCATCTGGTCATCAACCAAAAAAATCGAAGGTTTTCACAGTATCTGATATTGAAAAGTTTCTTAACGAAGCACCCGATTCCGTATATTTGGCGGCAAAAGTAAGTCAGTTGCACATTCAGTATCTACTTAAGTATATTAATCTCAATTAAATAGTATACTTAGTAGATGTTGATAGGCATAATTATGCGTTCATATCAATTTTATTCATTTATCTACTACAATACTCTTTACGTTACAGGTTGTTCTTATTATTGGAATAAACGGAGCATGTCGAACTAATGAACTAACACAACTTAATGTCAAAAACATTGAGAAACATTCAGATGACTTACTATTAATTAATTTACCTAATACAAAGACAAAAAGAGACCGCAACTTCGTCATTCGCAAGGAATACGTAACGATTGTTGAGAAATATCAAGCCTTACGCCCGCCTAACACTCCAATCAATCGATTTTTTCTACAGTATCGCAATGGAAAGTGTGTTAGACAGCCTATGGGTACTAATAAAATTGGCAGTATCCCACGAGAAATAGCAACATTTCTTGAACTTCCAGAACCCCTGTTGTACACGGGTCATTGTTTCCGACGAACTTCAGCCACACTTTTGGCTGATTCCGGAGCTGATCTCCTGTCCCTTAAGCGCCACGGAGGCTGGAAGTCCAATGCAGTTGTAGAGGGATACATAGAGGATTCCATCCAAAATAAGTCTAAAATATGTGAAGGCATCGTAGGAGCCATTACACTGAAAGAGCCTCAATCGGATCCTTGGACTGGCCCTTCTACATCAAAAATAAGCCGTTATGAAACACCTAACCATCTCCCTCTCTCTCCAACATTCACGCCAAGGGAATCCGATGAATCGGTACAACTATTAAGTATGACAGATAGTTTACCGAAAAACAGTACACAAGTGACTAACACCAATATTACAGTACCAAACAAAAATATTACACTCAATTTAAATAACTGTAGCAACGTTACTTTAAAATTTTCTTAATTATACCTTAGTAATATTTTGTTATAATTTAAAGATTATTCTATATTACTTACCTGTCATAATGTAGTAATTAATACCTAAACTGAAATAAAAGTGTACCTATCTTGTGATTGTAAACGTTTTTTTTTTTGCATTTAGTCATTTCCTCGCTGAGGTGGAATGAAAAGTTACGTGTTGCACTCGAGTGCAAAGATTTTTCACCTCGTGCTCTTTTGATTCCCTCGCTAACGCTCAGGATTCTAATTTTGAATCACTCGCTACGCTCGTGATTAAATTTTAGAATCCTTCGCTTGCTCGGTCATCAAAATTGAACACGCGGTTAAAAAGCAACTTTGCACTCTTGTATAACAAATAACTATTTTTACTCTCAGTATATCTACCTAGTATGGGTATCTATTTATTTAAATAAGTGTGGGTTGTTAAACTGCCAGAAATCCAGAAGATACAACAATTAATTATTATAAAAAATAAATGCAGGCAAAATACCCATATACAATTATTTTTTTTGTAAAAACCATTAAAAATTAAAACATGTTGATAAATCTTCAAAAAACATAGCTATAGTTAAATAATCTAAATACTAATCATCAATATCAGTTGATATCTTAAATCTTTTATTTTTCTTTTATCTTTTATTCAATCTTACTACGAGCTACTAAATTACAACTGGTTAACTAAAATTATTCAAGAATTTATTCGTTGAACTACATTTTTGCGAGAAAACGGAAAGAAAACAAGTTTTTTCCAATAAATTGAAGTCGCGACCACGTAATAATTTGTTGAAAAGGTGCTATTTAGCTAATTAGCTTCTCATAGTATCAACTTGTTTTTTTTATATAAATCAATCAAAATTCTAGGCAATATATACCTATTTAATCATTTGTATATCATAAAAAAACAGCGCATACAGAAATACTATTTGGTAAGCAGAACGAATCGTTTATAGATATAGGAACCGAGCATTACCTAGTCATGTCTCTGAAAGGACTAGTAACAAAATGGCTTATCAATGTACTATATTGCAAGTCACAAAAGACTCATCTTATGACTACTTATGTCATGAAACAACAAAGAATTAATAGACTTTTAAATGACATCGTAATTAAATAATTTTATGAGTAGGTAGGTAACACAACATTCGATAACAGAATAATAAAAAAAAAACTCAAATGGAATGAAACTATTTGAATGCATAATAAATTGATTTGTTCCACTTTGTACCGTGAAGCACGTGTCACTTCGGAAAAATTCCGAAAAATCATTAAAATTATACAGTGTATTCAGAGCCCTTCATCAGGTCCGGTTATTTATTTTATACGAGTAACAGTCATTTGTGTAACTTTCCTACGTTTTTATCTCGATTTCGGAGTTTCGGATGCACGAGCGCATTCTACAGCTTTTTGGCGGCTAAAATGTTGCTGCACAAATCGTTCTTTATTAGAGGTAATGAGAAACAAATGGGAATTAAATGATTTTTATTTCGATTTCTAAACAACGAATATTTATTTTAATCCTTGTAATTTATACTTATGTCATTTTTTGAGTATATAAATAAATAAATGCCAGTTTAATTGAGTAATTACACACGCATTTACAATAAAATATAAAACGTTTCTACCACACGGTCACTCGAACAGTAGGTATCGGGTTAGCAAATGTCAATAAAATAAAGCTAACAATGGACTTAAAAGATATTGAAGAAAATTGTCAACCTTGAGACATTTTCATGGCCAATTGTTACCGCACCTGTGTCTATGAATATAATTATGTTGATTGTTTAATAATAATTTGGACGAATTACTTTTTTAAACACCAACAAATATTTCTTTGAACGATAAGCATTAAGTGGCTAAGTAATAACAGCCGCACGATTGATCAGGTTAAGCTTGCCGCGGTCGGTCCGTGGATGGGTGACCATCTTTACATACCGAGCCGCTCGCTCCGGTTGGTCCCGGTTGTCATTCTTGGATCTTTGACAGTCCTTACGGGTCGTCAGAACCCCGAAAGTATGACAACCAACCAGTCTTACCAAGGGCTAACGTATTACCCAGTATATGGGTTGTGGAAGACAGACAGACAGTCGCTCCATGTAAAGTACTGGTTTTCAGCTTAATCCGGTTAGACTGGAAGCCGAACCTAACATAAATGGGAAAAGGCAAGGCAGAAGCTATAAGCATTAAGTCTAGAAAATGACAAAATCTTTTTGATTTAATCGTAAATAAATCATGAAATAAATAATCGATATTTTTAGTCCCCAAAAATACAAGTATTTGTTATAGCAAGCCAGTAATTACGCTATTTTTACCAAGCAATCATAGCAGAAACAAAAATGTACCAGCAGCGTCAACCGATACTCATAAATATTTCAGTCTCCCTTATAAGGAAATTAATGTGTGAGAAAACATACTTCATATAAAATAACCTACTCCATGTCAATAAAAATAAAATACCAGCCGGTATAGGTACGTGAATAAGCCGTCAACGCTTTTACGATAATCCTATATTTTTCTTAACGCCTGGTACAAGAAAAACATACAAGGATCATTTGCTAATCCCACGCAAGCCATTTTAAACTTAGGGAAATGTTTACTGTTGTTGTAAGTATAAAGATAAAGACGAGAAGTGTTTCTACCATGTTAGATTTTATCTATTTTAACTATCATCGACATGCCAAGTTTGAAGCAAAAGTAACTCCTTTACAAACCATTTATTATACGTTGGAGGCTTGAATCGTTCAGATAATTCATCATTAAAATAATGTTGATAATTGCTTATGAAAATAAAAGCCCCTCAAAGCCCTTACAAGCTCTAAATAGCTTCGAAAAGCACGTGCTCTGAAAGAATAAAGGTACTTTTAGTGACGTGCTAGTGCTAATGACATCCATGAACTCGGAAGCCATTAACTATTTTTAGTGACGCTTTGAGCTATTTGACACTTTCGCAACGGTAACCAGTTTTCTCAAACTATGCGCAATGAAATGTTTTGGTGGTTCATTTGTTTTTATCAACGCCGTATACTGGTGGCCCCTGGTCATCTGCTATACCTACAGGTATTCCTAGTGGAGACACTTTAAAGTACTGCCTTTTACAAAATAGTCACGTACTTTTAAGCTTGTTTTAAATAATATTATGCTGTCGTTGTTTGTTAAGAGAAAATAAATTATCCGATTTTGAGAAAAAAAACTCTTTCCTTTTTTAAACTCGCTTACAAACTTTTCTCAGCTTTCAGCGTCATTTTAGCGGCCTTCTCAAAATTAAGGTTAATTGACTTTTCGTATAACGTTATTGATTTTAGATCTGTCTATTTGTTTGTTAAAATAGCCGAATAGCGTATTAATAGCGACTGGGTGAAGGTTCTCACACATTAACCATACAACTTCGAGTAGATACTGTGTCGTGTGTATATATATCACTTTATAACGACTGAATCAAATTTTCGAGTACTACGCTGCGGTTCTTCGGGGCTCTAAAATTCCGCATAGTGACGTTAAGCGTATGCAAACGTAAATTTTTGACAAGAAAAAGAAATTTATTTTATTTGTTTTAGTAGCTTAGCTGTTTGTTTTTCATTACATTTATGTTTATTTTATTAATTTAGAGACGATATTTTATTGGCTACTTCAGCCGACGCAATTTAGAGGTTTTCTAGTACCAAATTATTTAAAATACTGTATGTTAATTAACGAAAGGCGTTCTCGTTGACCCGCAATAGTATAGCGTCCATACATGCAAACAAAAAAAAACCTTTAAAAAATATACTTACCTATGTTTTTTTTTTAAATAATTGAATTATGCAAATAAGCAGTACACGAGAGAACGGCCGTGTCTTGCCACGTTGAAAGTGATCGTATACAGAGTGTTTCTTTTACGTATCAATTTAATATTTTTTGTGAAAAAACAATGATTAAAAAAAAAAAAAATGTTATTTACTACCTAATCTTTTTTGCGGAACGCCTTTCTTTAATTAACAAACAGTTTGTTATCTACATTTTTTGGGAATTAGGTTTAATTTGTGCTTCCTAAAATCATAAGGGAACCATCGCAGCATAGCCGTCTTGCAAAACAAATCATTACGAGAGTGAAAACCTAAATGTATTTTATGAACAAGATAAGTATCCTAGGACAATATCTTTGACCCATATTCTTCTATTGACTTACTACTGACTGATACGTAGCTGATAGATAGTTTTCCATTCATTACTATCTGCCTTGTAATATATTATAGTCTAGTCATCTAGTGGTCCTGTGTTGCTATGAATAGGTTACCCCCCCCCCTTCCTCCCCTTTTATACTAAAGTAGTAAAAGCAAAATTTTATATAAGTACTTAATAATAAAAGCTATAAATAACATACAGTGTTTTGGTTAAACTGCAAGGTTATAATGTATTTTTTAATAAATAAATATAAACACAAAAAAAAATTGACTCGATTTTTACCTTTAACTGTTCCTACACTGTAAGCTAAAAATAGATGCTGTAGGTACACTAAATATGTATAATATATAAAATAATACAAGTAAGTAGGTTTAACTTAATTTACAGACGAAGATTTTCATGACATGGTTTTTCAGACGACACTGTTTCAACTCCTGGTATTATTGTCATTTCAAAACTAACACCGCATTGTCAAGGTTTATTGAATATTCTGGGAACGATTTTCTACGTCATTTCTAGATACCAAGACTGCATAGTTTAGGCTTAAGTACTTTACGTCACTTGGGACAGAATATTTGCGAGCATGCGTGTCGCGTCGTTGGCGCGATCCCTGATAACCCTGAACTGTACCAAGCTATATATAAATAAAATTATTATACAATTTGTCCTAACATCAAACGAGAAAGATGGTCAAGGGCGAATCGCGTCACAATAGAGAGCTACAATGGCCAGAGAATCAACAAGTCGCCCAGTGAGCACGCTGACAAAAAATGTAGAAAAAAAGCACATCTTAATTTTTTCATCCCGGAATTTCGGCGAGACGTTTTAAAAGTAATCAATCAAACCCAACAACGACTACCGCCACATTTTCGGTATAGATAACACGAAACGGGGCAACAGATAAGTAATTTATATCGCAGCCATTATCGTGCATTGTATACTTTCTTCGGTTTATCGTCGTAATCAAATCAGTGCCAGATACCGGTAGGCGTGAATCGAGATAGTGAAACGAAAAATTCCGTGCGATTCTAAACTTTGTGACAAAAAAACTCATCATGGCCGATTTATATTTAGTTCTAAAGAAAATTTTCATGACGAGGTCATTGTTTTACAGACGGTCGCAGACGCTGTCTTGTCTCGCACATACATGAATATAATGCATAATGTGACGTTTACATAATTTGTCATTTTTATTATTACTGAAGTATTGTATAAATTGCTTCGTAACACTGTGTGTAAACTCGGATATTGTTTATTAGTCCCTCTACATTTTGTAAGTTTAATATTCGCGTGTACAATATGCAGGCATACATACGCGTTATCTCGTTACGCAGATTTTAAGTAGAATATTGAAATTGTGTGCTATAATCTGAATTAGTTATATAAAATAGTGAATTCTCCTACATCATCTATAATTTTTAGAGCTTTTTTATATTCAAATCGTGCCTTGAAATACTGTTTCTTTTAATTTTTGCTTGATTATTGTATTATTATTAATTATTTTGACATTATTATTAATTATTGTAAAAAAATATCAAAAATTATAATGATTTAAATAAATGATTTGATTTAGAACACACGTTAATGAATGAAGTAGCGAGTGAGGAGCGAGGCTAAGTATTATCAGCCGCACGGGTCGATCCATCAGGTTAAGCTGCGCTTGCCGGGGTTGGTCCGTGGATGGGTGACCATCTTTACATACCGAGACTCGACCCGAAAGTCTGACAACCAGTCTTACCAAGGGGTATCGTATTACCCAGTTACTGGGTTGTGGAGGTCAGATAGGCAGTCGCTCCATGTAAAATAGTAGTATTCAGTTGCATCCGGTTACACTGGAAGCCGACCCCAACATAGTTGGGAAAGGGCTAGAAGGATTGATTGATATTATTATTTTAAGACTGTCAAAGGTGATTATACAGGGTGGCCGGAACGTTGACGTCCAAAAATCAAATGTTCCGGCTTTACAGACTAGTTGGTAACTAAGCTTCTATACATCCTGTATGTATAGAAGCTTAGTTACCAACTAGTCTGTAAAGTCACCGATACCGTTTGCCATTAACACCTTTGCCTTTTCTTTCATTCTACCCGGAACCAGGAAGATACGATAAAAACCCGCACTTCTGCGATATCTTATCGATATCCACCCACGTTAGTTCGCACGTCGTTAGTTTAATAATCTTGATCTGCAACATCGTTTAGCCGCAGCGTATCAAATTTAGCCAAAACACATAATTCCTCTGAATATAAGCATCCAACCAATAAAATGGCTGTTTAGTCAAAAGGATTATGCATATATGTTAAGTGTTTGCAAATAAGCTATTAAAATAAGCGTATGTTTTTCTTGTAGATAATAAAAGAAACCGGAGCCATTGTGGCTGGTTTTAGATTGAAAAAAAAACTGTCAACGATTCCGTCTTTGGCCCGTATTAATAAAGTTTTTTTACCTGAATGAGGCAAAGGTGAAGTTTAGTAGCCAAACTTTTAAGGACTAAAGTTGTAGAATATACAGGGTGACAATGACATCTGCATCCGTTAAAGGGTGATTCTACCCTTCAAATTATCATGAAACTCATATCGTTCTTTGTGAAAAAAAAAAACAAATTATACAACAGTAGACAGACTATTTCGATTCATGTATGAAAAGTTTTTTTTTAACGAATCGTTTAATATAGAAAGAAAAAAAGAAATAAAATACGTTTACGGACGGTAAACATGACACAACGAAAGAACACAAAACAAAAAATAGCAAGTTGGGGGAAAATATACGTCATATCCATGCAATACGGCCATCGCTCAGCATAATGCTGCGAATGTGCTGCGATTATGTGTTTCATAGCGAAAGTTGTATAGTATGATAGATAGAATCAACCCCTTGACGTGTGCAGGTTACTAAATCACCAAACTGTATAGAGCTGAGGTCCCGAGTTTTAGATCTCATTTGGGCCGATAGAGTTACTGCGAATTCGCAGCTGGCATTCGAGATTTGGTAAGTCAAGAAGTTTAAAAAGAGAGGTTCACACAGGTTGCCTTTCAAATAAAATAGGACGCCAACATGGTATCATAAAAAAAAATATTTTGTTAGATAATCACATTACGTCCTCTAGAGGGCGCCATATTCAATTTAATGTTACGTCACATAGCCTATAACCATCGGAGTACCAAGACGCTTCTAACGATACCTCATTGTCAAATTATGATAAGTAGTTTAGAAGTTATGAGGGAACAGATGAACATACACACATACCGGTTAAAATCATAACCCTCCTTTTGTTTCGCCGTAGTATAGGGTAAAAATATAACAAAACTAAACTCTACAGCGTTAACGTTTGAATTGATGGGTTTCAATGGCGCTTGCTCTGCAATCATTGAACTCAGGCGACATCTGCCATGACAGGCTGTTGGCCCAACGCCTACTACGATTATTATATAATTGGTTACCTTCAGAAACTAAATGAGACGATTTAATGGCAATTAAGTCCCTTTTTCCTCACCTCTCATGAACAAGGCATAAACAATTCATATGAAATAGCTTTGTTGACTGTACATATGTACAGTCAACAAAGCTATTTGGTATACAGGCAAAATTATTCATCTCTCCAATACACTGCCAATATTAATTTTTATTATATGGCATAGGTACATAGAGGGAATAAAAGAATTGACTACCCAATACTCACAACATTTTTTAAGTAATTTAAAGTTAGCAGCCTGTAAACCAAATAGCTTTGTTGACTGTACATAGACTACTTTCCGAGTTTATCTTGGACATTACTGACATTGGTGAAGGAAAACATCGATCGTGAGGAACCTGGATTTATAGTTAATATAAGTCTGAAATCGCTAACCCGTCTTGAGCAAGCGTGGTGATCAATACTCGTGCCTTCTCTGTATGAGAAGAGGCCTTTGCCCAGCAGTGGGACAATAATAGGCTGGTATCATGACCAAGTTCCTTTTTCTTTCTCTTATCAGCCTATCAGCCAAACAGCCTCGTTGGTCTACTAGTCGCAAGCGTTACTGCTGACCATCAGGTCCAGGGTTCGATTCCCAGGTTGGGCAAAATGTTATTGGGTTTTTCTGTTACAATGTATCTGAGTCACCTATATTTCGCCAGTTATGTTTAAGTTCCATGTAATAGGGGGCGAGCCTATTGCCATCGACCGGGCACAAATCCAGACCTGCTACTGAGAAATTCCAGATGGAAAAACCCAGTGGCACTTTGCCCGACCTGGGAATCGAACCTAGGACCTCATTCTCAGCAGTAGAGCTTGTTGACCAACGAGGCAGTTCGAGGAGTTATATTACTACTAGTAAAATGCTCTACAAGTGATAAAGATGCACCTATGCCCATTTTACCTAACATCAAGTTAAGCAATGTCTTTAGGTAATAAAAATAAATAAATAAATTATTTATTTTAGGTCCTTGACCCTTAAGTAATAGGTACAAAAAAAAACATAATTTTGTCAATTTGGTAAGAGTCACAATTTTGAATTAAATAACTGATTGAGCTATTAATAAATAAATTCAGTTAATCAAGTTAATTAAATGACGTAAACATATGAGTAATGCCTACCGTGAGGCAGTCCCGAAGCATCTACTCCCGTTTCAACGTTCGTTTCTTAGGACGATTTTCACCAATGCAACTGAACGCGATCAACACATCTAAAACGAGTTCAGGAGCTGTCAGTGTCAATATTCCATGGAAAATAATGAAGCTGACAGCTCTTAAACTTGGTATATGTGCTGATCGTGTTCAGTTGCGTTGGTGAAGTGAAGTAAGTCGTAAACTGCGGAATCTATATTTTTAACGTCTGTCCATTTTGTTAGAAATATGTTTCTATCCCTAACAGTTGCCTAAGCATTACGCATCGGCGAATCGGTGTCGAAACTTTAGTCAACGCTTAATCTACATTTAGGTATCACCTAATGTTAGTCAAATAAATAAATAATAAATAAAAAACTGGCATTAATTCTAGTTGTTGTAAGTGAAGTAGGCAACCTATACTTTGTATAAAAAATTAGAAAGTACCGCAATCCTACAATACAGTCAACTAGTAAGATTTTCATTGCATTTTCATTTCACTTTAAAACGAAAGTGAAATTACTTCTCCGGTACAAGGAAAACTGTTCATTTTGATAACTCAAACTCAAACTCAAAGCACTTATGTATACCTACTTAGTTATTTTTGTAGTAAAACTGAGATATTTTTTCTTTGCAGTTTCAAAACCAAATGACTTAATTAAGTAGGTACATACTCAATTTGATAAAACTATTAGAAGAAAAATATTTTTTATATTAATTCATTTTACTGTCTTTAGTAAAACCAGAACATTTATTCAATTATTTTGCTCTTTGCGCAATTTCAACCACGACACTTAGCGCAAAGCCATATAACGCTCAGTTTTAGAAAAATGGTCTTTCAAATCAAAAATTACAATCGAAGTCTTTTATTCAAACTAACATAAGACAGTCCCCCAAAACGCCCACCCTTCACCACTTCCTAGTTTAGCTGGGAAGAAGAAGTGACGCAACAAACTACCCAGCAGCACAGCCTAGCTGTCTGTTCAGTTAGAACAAAAAAAATATTCTATACAATACATTACATTTTTTAAATAATTAAGTAAGTAGGTATATTTATTTTTATCTAGGTAAAAAGGTGATTAGCCCACTATGCTCAAAGTGCTCAAAGTAGGACTAAATATTTCGGTAAAATAATTTATCCTCCATATTTATTTTGTACTGTACGGTTTCCCTAAGACAACCCACGGGCCGGTTTATAAAAAAAAAAGATTATTTTATTTCATATTAAGTAAATCTCTATCTTCATCCTCTTTAATCTCTACCTACCTCGTATAGCTCTGTCGTGAACATACGAACTAGAATGTGTTGTCGTACGAACACGTGCCATTAGGTGTGCTCTGAAATGTTCGTCTAGAAGTGCTAGTAGTGGACTATTTCTAAAATAACGCCTACCATTAGTACTAGTTATAAATACAAACAGATTAATACTAAGTGCGACGATTGATGCACTCACAAACTCACTTTCTCTAACTCTTCACTCACACTTTTTTTCTCAAAATAACCATTTTACGACTTACGTCAGTTTACCGGAGCCTACAACATTTAATCATTTACGAACCGCTGAAAACTTTAATACGAAATTATTTTTATTTTTACTGCTCTCTGTTTGAGCGGGCTCCGAAATGGAAAACAGTACAAGTCATAAAATAAAAATTTCATTACGTATACACACACAATAAATTATGAAATTGGTAATGAGACGAAACTCACCTGTTTAAATGTCTATACACTGCCGAGGACAGATGTTGCACATTAAAATTTTTGGAACCAATAAACTGTTACACTTTGATTTTTTTCTCCTGAAACCGAAGTCACACTTTCGAAATACGTTAGTTCACACAAATGGATGTTTTTCAAAACCGCGTGAGTTTCCCAACGGCGTGTCACTTTCGTACAGTTTCCGAACAGATCGTGTTCACTTGTGGTTATTGTAACTCTAACTCGAATAACTCAACACTCGTATTATTGGTGCAAATAGACATCACACAGGGAAGGTAATTGATACTAGTAATATTTCCCACCGACGTTTCTCTGCGAACTGAAAATCACGCACATTATTAGCTAACACATGAACCACTTAAAAATACACTTTTATAATTTCGGCACTAAAATATCATAGAGTAATAAAAAACGCCTGTAGCGTCACACGGGAGAAAAATAAACAATTTAAAATAACCCTACACTGTGAATAAGAAAATTAAAAGTATCGATAAAGGACGCGATAAAACGTATAAGTCTGCAAATGTTTACTCAAATAATTGGTGCGCTGACGCCGTGTACAATGTATGTTGAGGCGCAAACTTACAGTGTGCCTTCGTGCCAAAACAGATTTTTGTCAAGCAATTAGCAGATAACTGTCGTCAGATGAAAAGAAAAAAAAGTTTTTTTTTTCGGTAAGAAAGTGTTAGCCCCGAGCGTTTCGTAACAGGCGAGCCAGCACACAAGTCGTTACACTGAAATCGTCCCAAATCAGCGATCACGTACGCACGCCGCGTGGAAACAGACCACCTAGGCACTAAACACTAATTTTCACCTGTGCGAAATGATAAAATCAACTTTTCCACGCGGTCCGGCCTTCGCTGCATTGTTATGCAATTGCAAAACGCCGGACCGGCTGCCAAATCGCGAAACTAAGGTTTTCGAACGCGCGAAGTTGTTCGGAAAAACGTTAACCGGAAAAATCCTAACCTCAAATAGTGAAAGCGGTGGAAAGTTTTTGGTGATACTTTGAGGTTATTACTCTATGGTATTTTGTGTTTGCCGATCACATGTTGGTCAATTACCGGCTGCGATTTTTCGTGAGCGTGTTCGGGAGCGCTCGGCCGACTTCGTCGAGCGGCATAACGTGACCGGCGCGGGCGGTAACTCGCGCGATACTGAGGCGTCGCGCTCAACTGCTATCTGGACTCCGCGGCCCGATACACTTTACGTCTTCAAAAAAGCTCGACCTAACGTGCTAGCGGTACCGTCAGCCACGAAAACTGGTATACGAATGTACGGTCATAAAAAACGTGGACCTCGTGTTTTGGCCATGTAGTATAATGGAACATGACGACACGTATGGTTCGGGGAACCGATGCATCATCAATGACAAAGTTGTAAAGAGATTTTTTTTCCAAATTCTACATATTAATTGAGAGATCCTACAAATATTAATTAAGTAAACGAGTTGCCTAAGTAATCTTAGTATGCACTTAATAATAGATATAAGACCGCAATAATAAAAAATAAAAAACATAAAATTGTTATTTTATGACTTGCCTACTTTGCGCATGGGTAAATGAATAAAGTAATACTTTTATACAATTTTTTATCAATTAGCGGGGTCGGTTTATTATCACGAGAATAATGACCACATAATATTCTGTTAGTGTGAAAAATTACTAACTTCTTGACCTAGAGATAAGCACACGAAGATACTAGCTTTTGCCCACGGCTTCACCCGCATGGATGTCGGAAAATATTCCACGGGAAAGTACTATACGTTCATATTATACTATGGATATTTTAACCGGGATTAAAAGTACCCTATGTTTTAATCCAGGTAAACAATGTATTAATTTCGTAATACATTATTTCCATATAACTCTATTGGTTTAAAGCTCCTACAAACAGGCGCGATGCGCCAACGCGACGCGTCTTTAATAATACAATTTCTAAGAAAACTTCACGGTTGTACAATTACCGGTGACAAGTCGCGCCAGTATGTACGAGCCTTTACGCATCGCACGCGAAGTAGGTACCTAAAGCTCCCAGTCGACATTATATTTTGCGACATCTGCAACAATCATCGGCATATTTCAGCCAATTTACTCAAACACCTAAACCTTCCTCATGAATCACTGATGAAAACCGTATGAAAAGTTCGGTAGTTTTTAAGTTTATCGCGCTCAGACAGACAGATAGACGCAGCGGGGTGGACTTTTTTTTTCTTTAATAGATGTCGGAACATATCCCACAGGAACGTACTACCGGGATTCAGAGTATCCTACGTCCCCTAACCCAGGTCATGGCCTAACCATATGCCTTTCATCAAAATCCGTTCAGCCGTTACAGCATGAAAAGGTAAAGGCAGATAGTAAAGCCTCTTGCGGAAGATTTTTACGTTCCCGCGACCCCCGGCGTAGGTGAGAGATGGAACACCAGGGTGGTTTTTAGTCAGTAAGAGTCTGACAGACCCCTCCGTCCGCCCCAGGGCGGAGGACATTCATGAGGATTTCCCACCCCGGAACAAAACAAATATAGTAAAGCCTCATGCAGACGGACGCGACGTGACAGCGCGACGCGACTGAAACAATACAATTTCTAAGAAAACTTCACGGTAGAACAATTACCGGCGTCGCGTCTTGCCAAATCTGTTTTAAGATTCCGTACCTCAAAATGAAAAATTGAAACCCTTAAAGGATGACTTCGTCGTCCGTCAAAACCCTTTTCTCAGGAACGCGTGGAGGCAACAAGTTGACATAGATATCAAAAATTTAGATCTACGGTCCCTTGGAAAACGAAAATAAAACTTCCAAGTCAGCGGAATAAAAAAAAATGGCCATTTATGCCGCATGTTTTGACACACGCAATCAAAACCTATTTGGTAGTTCCCGTTGGCTCGTTGGAGCAGCAATGTCAAGGAAAATACGAAAATTGGTAATTTATAGTTAATTAGTTATGAACTGCATAGTTAAGTATGCTCTTCAATATGGGATCAAACATTCATAGGCCGTGTCTTGAAGTAGACAATTCATTCAGTCTATATTTCATTGAAATCGGTACTCTCCACTCTATTAAAAGTTATTTTTAACTGAAATGTTTAAAAGTTTGTGCTTCACTCCGGATTTGGAAATTCGGGTAGCCGAGCGAGCACAGCTTTGAGACGGAACCCTTAAGCGCAAGTCCAGCTCACACTTGTCCGGTTTTTTTTTTAAATTAATACAAGTTAAAATTAAAAATTTAAATAACCCCAACACAATTCCATGTGATGCTGCAGTATCAGAATACTAAATTTCGAATCGATCAGACCTTTGGAAGATGCACACATCCAATCATCAACTAGAAAAGAGCTGATAATCTTCAAACGGCTGAACCGATTTTCTTGAAATGTAACTAAGAACACTCTCGATCAAGACACCTTTCAAACAAAACAATAATAATCAAAATCGGTTCAGCCGTTTGGGAGCTACGAGGGAACAGATACACACGTTAAACTTATAACACCCCTCTTTTTCCGTCGTCGGGGGTTAAAAACAGGTTTATATGATTCTACTCCTTACTAATTATTCAGTTTACTATTATTATCACCGTTAATTTGTTATACCGAACCGCAGCCGCACGCATCGATCCATCAGGTTAAGCTACGCTTGCCGGGGTTGGCCCGTGGATGGGTGACCATCTTTACATATCGATACTCCTCCGTGCCTCGGAAAGCATGTGCCGTTGGTCCCGGTTGTCATTCGTCGATCTTTGACAGTCGTTACGGGTCGTATTACCCAGGTATCGTATTACCCAGTTACTGGGTTGTGGAGGTCAGATAGTCAGTCGCTCCATGTAAAATACTGCAGCTGCATCCGGTTAGATCGGAAGCCGACCCCAAAATAGTTGAGGAAAGGCTAGGCAGATTGATTAATTTGTGCTACCTATTATAAGGTTAAATTGTAATAACTTTTGACCTAGTCGGCCGAATTTAATGAAATAAAGACTTAATGTTAATTCAAGATGCGGACGATGACAATATTTCCAATCCCTTCTTGAAAATAAGACTTAAAATCATCCCCTATTTTACCCCTTTGGGGGGTCATTGTACAAAAACGCTGAAATACGTAATTCTTTGTTTCTTATCATGCATAAGAAACTTACTAGCAACTTAAAAGCTTATATCTCTAACTTAAGAAATGCTGGGTTTCAAATACAAACTTTCACCTCCTTTAGGATTATTTTTGACACAAAAAGTGCCCTATGCCCTTCTCCAGGATGCCATCTGTATCTTTGACAAATTTTATCGAAATCCGTTCAGTGGTTTAGCTGTGAAAAGGTAACATACAGACAGACAGACAGACAGGAGTTACTTTCGAATTTACAATATTGGTATGGATCATAGATATAAGAAATAATAAAAGAATATTTATATTTCTATGGTATGGATATTTCGTGATAGTGATGTAGTGGCTGACGGATTTCAAAACAGGATATCACACTTTTTTTAAACAAAAAT
This sequence comes from Eupsilia transversa, assembly GCA_914767815.1. Classification (NCBI taxonomy): domain Eukaryota; kingdom Metazoa; phylum Arthropoda; class Insecta; order Lepidoptera; family Noctuidae; genus Eupsilia; species Eupsilia transversa. The sequence continues at coordinate 2,529,074 of OU611893.1, read as the reverse complement.
TATGGTACTTATATCTAGTCATAAATATAAAATTTGTGCCAACATTGCCAATTTTTTTTTTCTCAGCTTCCAGCACTGTTCGGGTTCACGACAAGTCAATCGTCATCCTGAGGATGCCTCGTTGAGAGGTGAAACACGTGTTGATTTCTTACTGGGTTTTTTATGACTCTTTAGGAAAAGTTAAGCGGATTAGTCTATATTTCTACGTCAATTATATTTTTTTAAATTGATATTTGTATAAGCGCTTCATTACGAAAACCGAAAAAACTTTAGAGACAAAGTCCTTTTATTCTTTGAGAACAAGAGAATTGTGAATTCCAAAAAGTTTATCTTACGGATAAACTTTTTGGACGGGAAAAAACTGGCCTCATTTTGTAATGTAAGTCAAATACAAAGAAACAGAAGGGAATCCTTAAAAGAAGCAGATGACTAAACCAACAGCAAACTCTCAAAGCATTTATTTCAAATAAAACAATTACAAGCACTTTTGGATTGTCAAGGGGTCGGCCAGTCAGAAAGATGGAGCTGGTTGCCGATTCATTCCAAAGCGTGGGGGGTTCCTATGGAGAAAAACGGGCAAGAAACTCCATGTATTGGAAAATTCCTTTCAGTATCTGCTACTTGTTGACAGGCCTACACCTATTCTCCTATTCTAGGCCAGACGATTTCTTACAGGGTTTTGTATAACTCTTTAGGAACAGTTAAGTGGAATAGGTTAGTAAATATATCTACGGCTATTGTATTGTATAATAGATTTCCACCAAGTCAGGCCTGAATTAATTAACAGATAATCATTATACCTAATATTGGTAAACACACTTGCTCAGCTCAGAAAAGTTTATTGCGGAAAAATTCAAATGTTGGAAAAATGTTCAATTTTCTCGATGAATGGACAAAAGTTTAGTGATAACACTAAACTTTTGTTACCAGTTACCAGTCCAGTATTATTGTTTTGGCCTCTAATGTATATTTTTTTATAATTCGAAGTTATGGTTTATTCTACAATGTTATTATTTAGTAGCTTTTGCGCGCAGCTTCGCCCGCATGGAGGTCGGAAATTATCCCACGAGAACGTACAACGGGATAAAAAAGTCTCCTCCTAAATTATTATATTCTATGTTTTAACCCGGCTCATGGTTTATCCGTGAGGGCGTGAAAAGATAACAAACAGACAGAGATCTTTTATAATATTAAATTAATATACTATATTAATTAATTTAATAAGTATGGATTTTAATCGATCTCTAAATAAATGCAACTACAATCACTATAACATGAATGGATCCCTGTCATTGTTTTTTTTGTACTGAATCTTCTCGTTACGGAGATATTGAAGGTCAAACTTCAAACTTTTTGACTTTTTTTCACGAAAACAAGTGGTAAATGTTATATAGTACATTACTACCGCGGCCTGCAAAAGGGGCATTGATAGACGAGCGTGAAAATTTCGGCCGAGGTACACATACGTAAGTCCATCCTGAGGCTAGCTGGTTGCGGGCAAGGCTTGTATAGCACTTTTCTCAAATAATGCGCGGAGCTTCAAACTACCTAAGTAAATGAATTAATTAATTACTCGACTGCCCCAGAAGGAGAGTACCGTTTTTTTATTTATTTTAATTTAACTATTTATTGATTATAAATTCCAGAATCAATGACGAACAACGATAATTTATCTTTACTTAAAAAAGCTGAAATAGAAATCAAGATAGAAAAAAATCGAAATTTAAATAAAATCTTTGATAAGTTCGTTGTGTGTATTGTGTCGAAGTAAACAGTTCGTTCCATTTTTAAATTACACGACGGATACCTATGAGTTTTCATATTAATTTATTCGGCCGCTAAACACGACAGATAAGGATTTTCATACTAACATTACGGACCGCCTGCTTGCATGTTTTGACCAGTACTTACAACATTTTCGATTTATCTCGAATGCAAGCATGTTTGAGAAAACTTAATTTTAAATAGGTACCAACCCCTACAATACAACTCCTTTACCGTTGCATGCAGCCATATGCACATACAACCATTGCGCGCTGACGTATAGCGATTTTTCACTCGCACAAAAATATAAGTGGATTCACAACTTACTACAACGTTTACGTAACAGTCGGAATGGCATCCTGAAGATGATTGTTGCGAGACCAGACTGCCACTCCAAAGACACCTGGTGGAGGAGGTTTTAGGTTTAACATAGTAAAAATAAGAGTTATCTACTAACATAACAGATACGCACAAATTGTTACTAACTTATTACTAACAATCTATGGACTGTAATGACTGAAATAAATATTTTTAATTTAAATTTAATTTATAGTAATTACTTAGTTTGATGTTCACAATACGTAGATAACGGCTTTGTGGTCTTTAAAACACCCTGTAGGTACGTAATACTATGTTTATACTTATTGTTTTTTTTTTCGCATTTATATTTATTTATGAATTAAATATGGCCATGGTCTTACGTATAAGTGCAGTTTAGTTGCATAATTACGTCGTATCCCCAGGGCTCAAAGTTTTCATCGGTTTAAAAAAAACAGTTGTTGAAGCAAAGTGCCTACATGATCAAACAGTATGGATAAGCCATTTTTTTTGGCAAGAATAATGTTTTTTTTTGTCCAGTTTGCCTAGTTACTAGGATTTTTAACCTATACTGGCCAATAGGAGTCAATTGCGTGACACTGTTTTATAATCCGAAGGATTTTGAAAGAAATTCCTAATCCATTGCTTCATATGTTTCAAAAATTCGTTTTTCGTAAATAACGCAATGAATGTTGTTGAATGGTCAAAATGAAAGCATTGCAATTTAGTGTGTTACCTAATTACGCCGCAGGATTATGGAACACCTTCAAAAGGAAGGGGATTGTGAATGCGAGTGAAACACACACATAAAAAACGTTATAAACATACAATACCATAAAAATAAGACATTCACATTATACACACTTTATCAATTAGGTAATCTGCGTGTGCTGGGACTGCCTCCTTATATGTAGGGGGCTGTGACTCCATGCTCGTACCGTGACCAGATCACTGAAAAATCAGTGCGGTGGCCGACCGGCTCCTCAGCAGCTCCTGTCAGCTGGGCGCTCGGTCTTCAAAGAACATAGCGCTCGCGGTGAACTACCGAGGCAGTTGACACATTGCGCGCCACACGTCGTAGTACTGCACTCGCATGTCGCTCAGTGCAACCTTGGTGTAGTTTCTCCACAACTGGACTGTGTAGATGCTTGTGCAGTAGCTGGTAAATAGCTGGTCGACCTTCACAATGTTGCTAAAGTAGCTAAACAGCCTAGCTGGAGCCTAAGTCTACTAATTTATAAACGTTACAATGGTCTCTCAATGGTGAGTTTTTGACAGTTTTTGTATGGCTTTGTCAAAAACTCACCATTGAGAGACCATTGTAACGTTCATAAATTAGTAAATTTAGGCCCCTGGCATGTTACCGCGCACTGTTATGGCTCGCAATAGTCTTTCTTTAACTATCGGCGTGATTGGGAGAGGTCGGCTGTTATTATGTGACATTACGAAAGAGAGCACTAAGAAAGGATTTTTATTAAAATTCATCCCCTAAAGAAGTTAGACAGCATTGACGTCATTTGAACGTGTGAACGCTCGGTCTATTTGAAGTCGACTGCCAACGCAGCGCGCGCACTGCGCTCATTCTGTAGCTGTCGCCATTGGTCGGTGTTTGCTGTCCACGTGTCGACGGCAAACGCCGACCAATGGCGGCAGCTGCAGTTGGCTCTGTCGACAGCTGAAGTTGGCTCTGTCCACAGCAAAGTGCTGCTCGTCTGCACTCTGCCTAAGAAGAATTTGTTTAAGTATCCTCTTAAGTTCTTTCAACCCATGAAAGAATGCCAATGATTTCTATTAAAAACTGTGTAACCCCTTAAAATAAACCTTTCTCTACGTAGCTACATAAAAGATAAACAATAACGTGTGAATGAAATAATAAAAACGTGTTCTTACCTTACCTTATCTTCTTATGTCGTCATTCACACCTTCATACCGTGTTATCGCATCTAGAAAGTATTTACGTTATAACATTAATATAATCTGCATTAATATTCCATTTACTTCAAGTAAGTATCGCCGAAAATCGTATTTTTCCGCTAAAATTATCGGTGGTAAAGACTTTGAACTGAGTTCGATTTTTAAATAATGGTGTTCTACCAACGTCTTTTAGTATTTTTTAGTACCTGGTTTACCGAGCTCTGATTGGGTGAAAATAGAGAAAACGATAAGAGACCTAGCGAGATCGATTTTTCACCCCGTAAGCCCCTATATTGCAACTTTTATCAAAATTGTTAGAGCGATTTTCGTAAACGTATAATTACAAATATAGGTACCTATATGTCGTAGGATGATTTGATAATTCGAATTTTCGCGAAAACCCTAGGGATATTTCGGAAACACGGATAATTAGACAATGGTGAAAAGATTTCCCAATCTTACTGAAAAAAGATAGGGTTTTGCTGAAACATGAGCCGCTCTAGTAATATTGCTGATTGGCCGGCCAGAGCGCCCAAAACCAGACCTCTGATTGGCTGACGTTTTAAATGTCTATCGTTCACGCAGGACATCAGATTATGATTTGGTTTGTAAGCAAAAATCTAGCCAATCAGAGTTAAAGATATTCAATCAAAATCCTACGATATCAATACAAATATTGCTCATTTACTGTACTTATAGGATTTCTTAAAAGAGGGTTTTAATCTAGATAGATTATTCCACCCTCATGGGCTCATTATAATAACAGACGGCACGGATGGCGTAGTGGTTAAGCGATTCACTGCTGCGCTGCGTATCGCGGGTTCGATTCCCGCACGGAACAAATATTTGTATGGCCTACATGTAGTTGTTCCGGGTCTGGCTGTTTGTGTATGTCAGTTTAAATGTTTGTAAACGCACCCACGATACGGGAGTAATTCCTAGTGTGGGGCAAAGTTTAAAAAAATAATAATAATCAGATAGTACCTACTAAAGTTGGGCTTAATTCGCCTAATCTATTTTTTTCAAACATGCTCGGAAATTCGAGCATTATTTTGACAACCTTCTTCGAGATAAATCGAAATTGCTGTACTGGTCAAAAACAAATGACTATGCGGCCGGCAATGTTACTATGAAAAGCCTTAACTGTCCTGTGTAGCGGCCAAATAAATTCCTATGAAAACTCGAAGCTGTCGTGATAATTAATAAAAATGGAACTAACTTTTTACTTCAACACATGACAACCAAGCATGAAGGAGGTAACTTATCAAAGATTTTATTTTTGAATCTCGATTTCGCTTGCAAATACAACTATTTAAAGCACAGACTACCTACGTTGGTCTGAAGGAGGTCGTAAAGAAGAAACAAATTAGCGCGTGAAAAATAATCGTTTTCCGTCATTGATTCTGTAATTTATTTACTTACTTTCTTTGAATTTCCGCGCATTATTTGAGAAAAGTACTATACAAGCCTTGGCCGGAACTGGGCATTTATGGACGATCGTGAAAATGTGGGCCGAGGTTAGACACATAGTGGTAGTGTGGATTTAGATTTTTCATTTGTATCACTTATCACAGGAGGAACAGATTTAAACTATTCAGTAGAACCAAACCATTTCAAGTGTTATTGGTAGCATTGTTATCATAAAGTTCTTACTAGCAACGCCATCTATTAGTTACAAATAATAACTATCATTTCGCGCTGGAATGGCCCATCTATGGCCCATCTATATTCTATAAAGCGCCATCTATATTTTAAAAGATGGATAACTGTCTGATGATGTTACTGAAAACCGTAAACTAGAGATGACCTGATTCCATAAAAACAAAGAACGGAAAAAAAAAATGTCTATGGACTTGGCTTGGCCAGTGTTGTCAACTTCTTAGGATTGATTGCCACTAAACCTGGGGGTTTGGGCACCACCACTTGCGCAGTAATTTTGCTTTGTCTGTTGGTATAATTCATTAAGTAGAAAACAATACAATCAAAGGTGCGAGCCTTCTGGGCACCGTTCCTGTTGACAGCGACGCGGACGAATTCTTTGATGCCCTATGATTCTCTCCCCTTCCATTTTTTATACATATACATGTACAATAGTTTGTTAGTTAAATTAGTATAAGAAGTATATCCAGTGTATAATAAAGTTCAAAAAATAAAGAAGTAATTACAATCAATTACTAAAACTTTGATTCAAGCAAATATTATAATAATAGATGATGGGCATGTTTTATTGTTTGTATAATGTCAGTTGTGTCAGTAATTTTGTGATGTATTTCTTTTAACTTCCGAGTCGCTATTAAGTTTGAATCGAACTTTACTAAGAAAAAATAAAAAAATGGCTAGTTTACATTATTTGAAGAAAGGCCGCTAGTGGACTCCGGAAAAAAATTTGGCAACACTGGGCTTGGTTTTGGTTGGTTGGCTTTGGCTTCGCGGAGGGAGTGGGAGTAAAAGTCCGTTAGGACAGGTTAGGACTGTTAGGAGTATATATGTTCTGTGGTAAAACTTGGGAGAACGGAACGGACGCAAGCGAAAAATGCTTAGAAAAACGCAGCATCACAAGCACAACGTGAAATTGTATAATCTGTAAGTACACGCACGCCGCTTTTTACGAGTAAATGTTTAGAAAATTTGTATGTACCATTAGTAGTATAGTTTATAATAATTCGTCGCACAGCAACTTCGTTACTCGGCGTTTCTTCACTCAGTCAAGAAACATGAAGGTGGGATTTAATTTTTAGTCTTGTGATTATTATAACCTGTTTTACCGCATTGCCTAAAGTTAGTGTTATTTTGAGATTTTGTGTAGATATATTCAAATATTTTCACCATTTTGGCAACGTCAAGTAAAACGTCCTTTGTGTCAACTTAGTGTTCTGTTGTCTAGCAAAATTAGGTAAAGTATATTTTACGATTTTTGGTAGAAGGCAATTAGGTGTACAATTTGGACATTGTTTTTGGCAAACGTGTCCTAATGCTACATAAACTTTGCAAAACGAAAGTAGCAGTAGGACGTGGTAATAACTTTTGTGTGTTTCACTTGTGTTTGTGGTAATGGCTTTTTTCCATCGTTTACATTAAATTGTGCCTTTGTGTGTTATATTGTATGCAAAAAGACGTTTTTTTTACTAAAGCCGGGTCTGCTGCGCCATGTTTGGATGTTTTTAAAACATCCAAACATGGCGCAGCAAACCCGGCTTTAGAATATCATTGTTTGTGCGTAGCAAGGAGTTATTTCAAAGACTACAGTTATTTGTAGTGACAATGTTGCTCACAGTGAAAGTTCATAAAAGAAACCGTTTTTTTAAATTCGTTCTAAATAAAATAGGTACTTACGTTAATTTAGTAAAGCGTTTCACCCGTAAATTAATTGAACTAACTAACCTAACCATCTCCGGAATCTGATCCGAGTCCAGTCCAACTGAATAAACAACACATAATTGAGCCTGATTATAACGTTTTTTATTTTAGATCGGAACTCACGATGGTGTCTTCCACTGTGACGAAGTCCTTGCGTGCTACATGCTCAAGCTTCTACCTCTATACCAAGATGCTGACATTGTCAGAACCCGGGATACGGCCAAACTCAATGAATGTGACATAGTGGTTGATGTAGGAGCAGTCTTTGACCATGAGAAGAAGTTATATGATCACCATCAGAGGGAGTTCAATGAAACCCTGAGCTCATTGAGGCCGGAACTTGGGGACAAATTTAAAATAAAGTAAGTCTGTTTTTATTGAAAAAGATAATCAAATAGATTTTAATCAATTTAACATGATGTAGGTAACTGGGTTGTGGAGGTCAGATAGGTAGTCGCTCCATGTAAAATGCTGCATCTGTTTAGACTGGAAGTCGAATCCTACATAGTTGGGTAAACACTAGGCAGATGATGGTAATGATAACATGAATTGTAACCCGTAACATTGTCAATGATCTACAATTAACAGCCGGGAGCAATGGCTTAACATGCTTTCCGAGGCATGGAGGGTTCTTGGTATATAAAGATGGTCAGCCATCCACAAACCAACCGTGGCAAGCGTTAACCTGCTTGATTGTTCGACCTGTGTGGCTGTTATTCATTATAAAAACTTCATTTCCTCAGGTTAAGTTCTGCGGGCCTAGTCTACACTTTCTACGGTGAAGAAGTCATACAGCAGCTCGTCCCAAAACATGTTTCTCTCAACTCAACTGATCGGGCTGTAATTTACAAGAAAGTCTATCAAAACTTCATTGAAGAAATTGATGCTATCGATAATGGTGTTCCGATAGCTGCAGAAGAACCGAGGTACAAAATACGCACAAATCTGAGCAGTAGAGTTGGACGATTGAACCCAGAATGGAACTCGAATCAAAATATTAATATAGATGAAGTGTTTGAGAAAGCTATGACACTTGTGAGTGAAGAATTTGTGTATACTGTCAACTATTTCATATCTGTGTGGCTTCCTGCAAGAGATTATGTAAGGTCTGCATTAGATAACAGATTCGAAATTCATAAATCTGGACAGATCGTTGAATTTACTGAGCGATTTCCTTGGAAAGAACACTTGTTTGATTTAGAAGAAGAAATGAACATTGGGCATGAAATTAAATTTGTACTATTTAATGATAAACCAAACTCGTGGAGAGTGCAAGCGGTTCCTGTTAATCCTACCAGTTTTGTAACTAGGTGAGTTAACATTATATTATTACATCTTTATGGATCATTATTATCTTCACATGAAAATATACTACATTTGCATAAACTCATTCTTATTGTACAAGTGGTATCAGATACTGTTTATTTTAGTGGAATGTTCATAACTTTTAAGGATAAAAGAAATGTTAGTAAAGTTCGATTGGCGGCTCGGAAGTTAGCTACTCGCTGCGCAGTACCCCACCCCTCACCCCCGCTGGCACAAGAAATTGTTACTGCGCAGCGACTCGCCTCATGTTCCGAGCCGCCATTAAGTTTGAATCGAACTGTACTTCGCTTGATTTGTGGACAAAAAAAAATGTTTAATTAATGTTTAATTTTTAATGTTCTTTGTTTGCTTATGATTAAAACCTCCTTTTAGGACTTTGATTGTCATCGGCATTTCTAGTCTCAAGTTTTCTGATGACCTCAGATATCTATTATGGGCGTCATGAAAGTACTAGAATTTATAGACTGTTTTATTAACTGTACCATCATTTTCAGGAAACCTTTACACAAAAATTGGTGGGGTGTAAGAGACGAAGTCCTGAGTGAAGTAGCAGGAATAGACGGCTGCGTATTCTGCCACAGTACTGGATTCATCGGTGGAAATACCACGAAAGAAGGTGCTTACAAAATGGCTGTAGCTAGTTTAGAAGCTAATGCATAGTTATGTAACTTTATACAATAAATTTACTGACAAAATCAAGTACCGATTAGTTCAATTCTACATGATTATATTCTCAATATCTGGCCCTTGGATATTGGTAAGTGAATATGGGACAGCTAATAATTTTACCTGATTGTAAGCATCCATTGTCAAAAAAGGCGTTTTTATTAGACAAAGATTGATTTACATTACTTAGCACATAATTTTGCTAAGCACTATTTTCTGTCACTGTTGCAAATCTGTCTAAACTACATGTGCAAGATAGAGATGGGAAGATATCTAAGCAAAGCAAGTGCTAAGTAATGTAGATGAATGTCGGATTGTAGAATAATTAAATCGTAAGGGATATTTTGGCAAACAGATAAATGATCAGAGAAAATTAGTCCAAGCTCTCAAGGAGCATGCAAATTTGGCCCAATAGACACAAAGATTTCTAACCAATAATAAAGTAAGAAATTACTAAATTATAAATATATTTATTTTTCTAAAAGTAATTATAATAATTATAATGAACAAAAAATAATATTAAATTGAAAATGACTATGTTAATTTTCTCTAGCCATAACTTACATACAAATTGATATTGCAGTAATTGTTTCTTTCTTTATAGAAAAGCCTCTACCTATTGTAGAGGGTTTTCTATATAGAAACAAGGGAAAAACAAAAACATAACATCACATCACGCCTTGTTTCCCCGAAGGGTTGGACAGAGGTGTACCTATAGTACACCCACATTTCGCCGGTCATGTTTAAGTCCCATGGAATAGGGGGCGAGCCTATTGCCATCAACCGGGCACAAAGTCAGACTCCGGACTGCTACTGAGAAATTCCAGATAAAAAATCCATCCAACCGTCCATGTTCGGGATTATTTGTTATCGAAAACTGACTTTCGGGAAATGCAGGCATAATGTTATGCTATTTTCGACTTTATTTTAACTTAACATTGATTGTTTTTTTGGCAGTGGAGTAATAACATCACACCTTTTATCCACGAAGGGTTGGGCAGATGTGCACTTAATAGTTCAACCACATTTTGTAGTTATGTTTAAGTCCCTTGTAATAGTGGGCGAGTCAATTGCCATCAACCGGACACAAATCCAGACTCCGGTTGCTACTGAGAAAGTATCATTGGGTTTTACCATCTGGAATTAGATGGTAAAACCCAATGATACATTCCCTGACCTGGGAATTAAACCCAGTTCCTCATATTCAGTAGTAGCGCTTGCAACCACTAGACTAACGTGGCAGTCAAGCGTACTTTATGCTCTTCGCCGTTCTTCATACCAGCAGAGAAGAATCGTATGTATTTACCTTTGTGGAGGAAGTAAAGACAGTCCTTATTAATATAATAAATGCGAAAGTGAATTTGTTTGGTTGTTTGTTACGCTTTCACGTTAAAACGGCTGAACGGATTTGGATGAAATTTGGCACATGGGTGGACCATAGACATGGAGGATACGGGGACTTATGCGGGTGAAACCGAGGGGCGCAGCTAGTTTTAATATACTTCAATGCTTACAACGTAAGTATAAAAGTTATTTCTGGACTCTAAAATGTGCTGGTTTTATTCCTGGTTGCAATAATTTTCAGTTGTTGTTTTTGAAAAAGGATTGTTTGTTTTTTTGTTTTTGGTTGTTTGTCTCAAAATATTGTTGGTCGTCTGTGTTGTTTTGTCGTACCTTCTAAATAATTTGAAGTTAAAAATAAAAATATGCACATGGTGGTCTACAGAAAAAATATATTACAATAAACAGTTTTTTTTTTTGGTTCCTTTTGTTGTTGGAAGAAAAAGTTTTTATTCATAAGTTGTCTTGTCTCTTGGATTTGTCGTTGGATCTTGCGTTGATTATAGTCATAAAAATATTGAAAAAAAATATCATTTGGTGAAAGAGACACTTTAGGGCGAATTTCACCAATAAAAATTGAATGCGATCAGCACATAAACCACGTTTAAGAGCTGTCAGTGTCATTATTTTCTTTGTAATATTGTATATATTGTAATATATTATCATCTTACAATGTTGAGGAAATATCGTTGTCTGTTGATTAAACAAAATGTCTCGTATTATTTTGAAGACTCGTTACTGGAATGTGAAAATGGATTAAAAAGTATTATTCACATAAAAAGCACATCTTGTTCTCTACCCGACTGCTCCAGGGGGGTAATGTTTCGAAAACCTAACTCCTTCCTACATACTGTCAGACCAACACCGGTAATACGTGGGCGTGCTCTTGAGACTGGGTATTTGTGGACATTCCAGTGTCAACCACAGCATACAATTTACGGCAGGGACGTCACTCCCTGTGGATCCCAGCCGTGGGATCCCAATTCCCAGTACCAGGCACAAATAATGTACGGTCCAAAGTATATATCCGATGAAGCTGTATAACGTACAACCAATGCCCACATGGGAGGCGTTGATCTTGATGGACAGCTTCATCGGTCGATATCGTATCCGCATAAAATCAAGAAAGTGGACAACGAGGCTGTTCTATCATTTCCTGGACATGGACATGACTGTGATAAATGCTTGGGTACTGTACAAAAAAGTTAGTACAGTGAAAGGGAAATCTCAGAAAGAAAGGTTGTAGGGTGAAGTACCCAATTATCAGCACTTTAAGAGTTGGTCCTAATTTAAGCCTATTTATTATTGTGAAAAATATTTCTTTACCCGTTAAGGCAAATTTTATAGCTCTAATATTTAATAAGGAAGACGTTATTAAAAGAAAAACATGGTTGACCTCTGTCCAAGATTTTTTAGACAAGTAAGAATAAAAAATGGGTCTCTCACCATTTACTGGCACCATCGCCCCAATTAATAGCATAGAGCGAGCTAATTATCAGCACATACCTATCACTGTTAGGAATTGCATTAAAAAAAAAAACCATTCTTAAAATCTGATTTTTATTTATATTTTTATATAATTAGTAGGTAGGTAGACCCTGTAATATAAAACAATCACTTATAATCTAATAATAATTTTTAAAATTGACAAAGTTTAACATTAATAAAGTTATCTTAGGTAGGAATTTAAATAATTTGTTCAGACTTACGAAAATCTCACTAGAAAATGTTTTACTTAAATATAATATCGATACCTCTGGGCTCAAAGGTCGTAAAGGACAAAATGCGAATTTTCAGGAGAAGCAAAAAACGAAGAAAAAAAAAAATTTACTCTAACTTTTTTGTTTCTTGAGCTATTTAAATGAAACCTAGGAAAAAAGTGTTTAGAATTTCTAGTATGATCTAGTGCAGTGTGTACCGAGATAGATTTCCTTTACGACCATAAATTTAAAAATAAAAGTCCTTTACACCCTTCAAATTTTCACCCTATGATATAACCTAAGGGCGTAAATCCACTTTACTGTACAAAACTAAACAAAATAAGGAAATAATCGACAAGTGTAATATTTTTTAGGTTCTTAAGGATAACACGCTTAGGTATTCTGAACGGATAAATTCTTCGCAATTCTTCGCACACGCTAAGAAGAAGGATAAATTAATAATTAAACTTAAGTATTAACCCTTTATAACTCAATAAAATATTATTTAATGAAATATGGCAGTTAGGTTAGGTTAGGTTAGGTTAGGCACAGGCAACGTTCTCAACTGAATAGCCACGTTCTTTTTTTGAGATTTCTTTTTCTGAGGGTAGTTTGCAATCAGGTATTCGGTTGCGTCGAATGGTTCCTAAGCTCAATATTCCTTGTTTTGCAAAATATTCAAGTAGCAGCAGGGATGTGAAGTAGTTGTCAAAATATAGGCGGTAATTTTGATTACGTGGTATTTCACGAGCTAGCCTGACGACGACATTTGCAGCAGCACCCAGGTTCGGCTCATTGGGGCCAACTACATTTTCAGCTCCAGTTTCTGGCTCAAACTTGTACGCAAACCCGCTCACACCACTCAGGACATAGATTTTGTAGCCCCATTTATGGGGTTTCTTAGGATTATATCTCTTGAGGTTGTGTCTAGCTTTCGTGGAACAAATCTGTTCATCCACGCAGAGATACTTCTCAAATGGGACATCGAGACAAGTTTCATTTAATTTCGACACAATTGGCCTGATTTTGTAGAGCCGGTCATGATCTGCGTGATCGCGAGGAACCATGTTCGAGTTGTCGTTGAAGTGAATAAATCTTCTGATTTTTTCAAATTTATTTACCGGCATTGTGTCTTTTACAAGAGGTGTTCCTAAACTACCACTCCAATGTTTCGTCACTCTTGGTAGATGCACTAACGACATAATGAAAACCAGACCAATAAATTGCTGGATATCTGTCTCTGTGACCCGGAATGGCATGTTAGTGTCTTTCTGTACGATATAAAGGTTAGTTTGGTTGGCAATTTCTATAAAAAGTTCCTTGGGAAATATTTTGTAAAAGAACTATCGGACTATCAAGTTCTAGAAACTGCTGGCAAGTCTTCGTCACCTGTAAAGCAGAGTTGCTGCTCATTTAGCTGAAGGTTCTTTTTTTTCCAACGTAAATTCAATTTCTTTTTTTTGGTTTGACTGCCTCCTGATAATCCAGGTCTGCATGACGGTCCTGGTTGAGGAACGGTTTCAGACAAAGTTGGCGGTTCGGAAACACTACTTGAATTCTCAGTAATTTCAATGATTGTGTCAATATTTACTCCATCAACCTCTTCAAAATCATCCACTTCTAATGGCACCTCCAAATCCGGAACAAAATCCTTAGCATCTACTCTTGGCGACAACACGTTAGAAACTGAAAAAAAAAACGTAAATGCGCTTCAGCAAAAGCCTAGCATGAACTTCAACATAATGACAACTCTTAAGTAGGTAGGTAACATAATTAATCAATAGGAGGGGACATCTCACACACGCGGCCATCTGACCGCAAACTAGGCAGAGCCAATACTAAGTGTTCAAACACAGTGGGAGCTGCGCGGGCGGCGGAATCCGCAAGCGCTGCGTGTTTTCATAGTTACAGCGGCGCGGGTGCGCGGTATCCGTAGCGGGTTCAAGCGCACGGCCCGGCGCGCAACCACTCCCGCCGCCCGCGCCGCTCCCACTGTGTTTGAACACTACGGGTATCTGGCAGCTGATACACATACATCCATCAGTAGATAAATAAAAACTTGTATTGACAAACAGCAACTAGACACAAGGAAACCACAAATGCTCATCACACACACAAATGTTTGCCCTGGCCGAGAGAGATTCGACCTCGCGACCCTGTGCTTTCGCAGGCCGGCGGGGCCGATCAGTATATTAGAATGTACTCTGTGGGGGCCGACGAGCGAGTATTTCGACAGGAACTATGTGAATCATTATAATTAGGTAAAAGAAAAGTTTAGTAGGTAAGCATACTAGGTACTTACCTCATAATATTATTTTTTCGTGCAGCTAACACAGCAAGTAATTGATTACGGCGTTTTAGTAAAGGCTCAAGGATGTTATTGTCTTCATCGTCACTGTTTTCCATCGTGTACCACTAGTTTAATAACTTAAATACACCAATAATTTGATAAAAAAGCCGCTATACCGCACTGTTTACTTGTTTTTAACAACAAATAATGGCGCGTGCACGAAACAAGTGCCGAAATGAATCGGCAAAACAGAAATGGGCAAAGTATTGTGATCTTTATGTCAAAGCCATAAAACATATTTTACAGTAAAGCAAAGCGCCTGTTTCATTGCAATCTACCACTCGCACAGCCGGATCTATTATCTCGCTCTAACTACAGTGGATCACTATGCAGACAAGATAAGAAACAGTCGTAAAGAATTATTATTACAGCTCAAGTGTATCGGGTTGTAGATTTAAGTCAAACTTTATCGTAAATTAATATCATTTTGTAGGGAGTAAAGTTCATATTGATTTACAAATGTAGGATGTAAAGGACCTACAATACATTTTCATAGATTATTTGGGTAGTAAAGGACAAGTTTGTTTTCGTTCAGTTATTTTTTCTGGGTTGTATAGGACATTTTATTTAAGTGTCGTAGATACACTTTGTACTTCATAGAATACTAGTTATTTACAACCTAGCCAATACAAGAGGCTATTTGTTGAATATGGGTAAGTAATGTATAACGAGTATTAGAAACATTTTAATAAGGTAGGGGTTGAAAATTTGTGTACAGAAATCAAATTCTACGATAATGAAGTGGATACCTAAACTTGAACATCTTGTAATTTCGATAATCGTTATAATACATTTCGCATAATTTTGAGTAGGTAGTAATAGTTTCGTGTAAATGATTCAATTTTTATTAAGTTAGGTAGTAAGTTTAGAATTCGTTGTTTCCTCACTTACGTTTATAAACGCCCTTAGTGGAAGCAAATAAAATGAAACTAGGTCGTAAAGGACACTTGTCATTTTTTATTTTCAATTGTAAGGGTGTACAGGACAATTTGCCAAGACGATGTCCTTTACATCCAAATTTTTAGGTGAATTATATTAACCACCTAAGGTGGTATAAGACAATTCATATTTTTTATGTATTTTACACCAAAAAGTTGTTTTATAATTTGCTTTACTACCAAAATGAGTTCACTCTGGTAACTGAGTGTTATTTACATCCATATTTTCACGGTAAACTATGTTTAACGTCTCAAATTATGTGGGTCGAAAAGGCATTTTTTTTGCGAATTTCGTAAAACGGAATATACAGATCGATAGAGAATTAAAAACTGAGTAAAACAGTATCAAAAAGTCATTTTCGCCCAAATGTCCTTTACGACCTTTGAGCCCAGAGGTATCGATATGGTAGCCGACCAATACCAACCAATAACTATGTAGGTATCAACAACCATTAAGAAACATAAAATTGCACTTAAGAAAGTGTACCAGTAAGTAAATAAAATAAAAGATAAGCTCTTGCCATCACATCTTCTAATCCTCTTGAAGGATCTTCTCTAGTTCTAGTAAAGTGTAAGTCTTCTTTTTCGTATTATTTATTATTTTTTCCAACGGGTCTATTTCGTTATCTCTTTGACCAACTTGCGAGGTTCTGTGTGGTAAATTAAGTTTAATGTCGGAAAGAATTTGGATTTTTTTATTTGGTGGATAGTTACTCTTCTCTTCGGCTTTTCTTTTCTTAATATTAATTGAGTTTTCATTTTCAGGTGAGGATGGTATATTCGTGTTATGAATCATAACTTCGTGTTTAAATGTCTGGTGGTGATTAATGAAAGTCTCTTGTGATTTATTTTCTTTTGTCTCCTGTTTATTCGTAGCTTCTGTCTCTTGTTTTTTAGTATCTATTGCCTCTTTTGCTTTCTTGTTTATCTTGTTTCTGGTGGTTTCTACTGTAGTTTTATTTAGTTTAGTCTCCTGTATAAGATTAGCTTCAGTCTCTTGTTTTTTAGTTTCTACTGTCCCTTTTGCTTTCTTGTTAATCTTGTTTCTGGTGGTTTCTTTTGTTTTGTTTTTTTCATCTTGTTTAAGTAATCTGTTCTTTTTGCGGGTCTCTTGTTCTTCTTCTTTAAGTTTTTTAGCTTTTAATTTGTCATTTTTAGTCTTCTGCCATTCCGCTGAAGTAAGCACGAATGATGATCTCTACATTTCATTTGTGAACACCTTTTCGTTCAGGTGTTTTTTCAACAATCAAAACGTCCTGTAATTTGACAGGTGTTAGTAAATATTGTTGACTATCAAAACATACCAATTGCGCACTACCGAGACAATCTTCAGTATTGTTATAACATTGTTCATTCGCTATAGAATTGGGTATAGCTTGCATATCATCTACAAAGTCTTCTGCTAATATTACTGTTAATTGATCAATGTCTTGAAATCCAACTGCTTCGAAATTTTCAATTTCGATGTGAGTTTCTTTGTTTATGGACGTATTAGTTTCTTGATTTTCAAAAAAACAACAAATTTTCTTCAAAATCCTTTCTGTTTCTGTCAGATTTTCAAGCGGCGTTCTTTGCAGAAATGTTACCTTTTCATGCCCTACAATGTTTTCTAAAATTTCGCGTGTCATAATTTTTTCTTTATTTGAATTGTCTTGTAGTTTTAAATTGTCTTCTTTTGGTTCTCCATCTTGTTTACTTCCTTTACCCAGACATTTATTGTAGTTAATGGCACCAGAGTTCCAGGGACATAAGCCAGTAGTCCTGAATCCATTTATAATTGTCGTATCTTTGACACCAACCTCTAAAGCATCCTTGAGAACAGGTACGAAATTGTTCTTTGTGAGAGTCTCCAAAGGATGATCTCTCCTCCATTTCAGGACACTTTCCTTCCATGCAATTTTGAGAGGTCTAAATGCTGACACGTCAGCTGGTTGTAGAATCCGTATGGCGTTGGGATAAAGTGCTATCAAAACAATCTGCAATTTGCTGCACAATTCACTTACTTCAAGACTGAGATGTGTTTTGTGTCCATCTACAAATAGTATGACAGGAAATGTTACCTTTCTTTTGTAGAGGTAAGGATGAAACACATTTTTTATATAATCATAGAAAAGTTCAGACTTCATGCAGCCAGTATCGCTTAGACCAATGCCCCACTCATCTGGAACTGATGATGTTATATCTTTGGGAAGCCTCTTGTTGGGAAACACAACTAATGGAGGTGTTACGTCTCTTTCTCCTCGTAACGAAATAACTTTGCCATTTTTGGGACATAACTGAAAGTTAGATTCGTCCCCATTAAAAACACGAGCTGGGTCCTGTAAGATGACAAAATAGTTGTTTTCCTTAAGGTAAAGCTCAATTTTGTGGAACCACCCTTTGATGTCTTTTCCTGACACATTAGCACTGGCTGATGTGACAGCTTCGGCAGTGCGTTCGCTGAGTTCTGGATGACGGCGCATAAAAAGATCATACCATTTTTTTCCAGGTATGTCATCTTTAAAGGGGTTTTCTCTTCCTGACTTCTTTAAGAAGTTTGCTACGCTTAATTGTAAATCAGATTTTCTTTTTGGAAATCCTTTCCGACAGCAATCTACAACCCACTGTACCAAAACTCCTTCTTCTGTCGACAATATTGGCCTAGGACCTGGTAGATCATTGCACGGCTTTCTTAATCGCGACTGGATAGTTCCTCTTGGCACATTGTAAGTTTTCGAGGCCAGTTTTTTAGACATACCTTTTTTAACTGCATCCAAGGCTTTTAGTAGATTTTCGTTTGTGTACATTTTTTGTTTATGTGGTTTATTTTTATCCTTTGGCTTCATGGTAGGTGGATAAGTGGTTCTGAAAAAGAAAAGAGATGATGAAATTCTAGGAAAACCAATTTACCAGCATACTTCTGATCCAATTATCAGCACCATGCTAAGATTTGGATTTTGATAATTTATACTACTTTTACAAAACAAAATGAATTCTATGCATAAAATGAACACAGTTTACATTAAAAGTTATGAAATTATCAGCACCCGTGCTGATAATTTGGAATTTACAAAATATTCGATCCGTTTATCAGCACCACGTATTTTACCAATTTATCACCATAACCTCAAATTCTACTCTTCAGATTATCCTCATAAACTATCTCAAATATCAGAGAAATCGTTAGTTTCAATATAAAATATGTAAAAGATCTGATACATCATAAAATGTAAACATGTGAACTTACCTGCGATCACAAGAAACAGGCAAAAACAGAAGAAACTGCAGGACACAAGTGTTTGCTTACACAATTTCCGCCATTTTGTAGTCTCAAAGTATGGTGTTGCCAATAGTAGAATTCCAAAAACATACATTTATTTATTTATTAGTGTGGTAATCCAAATTAGTAAGTGAAAACCTTAGAATTTGACAATTTATTGGGAGTGCTGATAATTTGATGCAGTGCTAGCGTTTGGGTTCAGTGTTGCCACCTTGCAGAAAACTTTTTCACTTGTTTTGGTCTAAATTTCACCAGATTTAGCGATATTTTTAACTAAAAAAATCCCCAGAATTCACTAAATAATTTAAAATTAAATCACAAAGTAAATCAAAAATAATATTTTAATTGTGAATACAATTAATAAAAATAAACATGAAAAAACTAAAAATCTACTTCAAACACTTCTGTTGGTAGTTCTGTATTGTTTGGTTTCTTTTATTAAAAATGGCTGTATTTATATTTATAATCGTTTATTGCTTGTTCGTACAACTTGCTCTCATGAACCCATGTCCCAGAAGGACGATGACACTTGACAGTGACAGTGACAATCTGCCAGTGAGGTAACGTTCCGTTACTACAAGTTCTTCTTCATCTTGATCGATTATTATTGCAGATGTAGACGGCTGAGATGGATCATCAGTTTTGTCAGAGTTTTTTGATTTAAAAGCGTATTTAGAATTGCTTCCAATAGCAGTAATTACATCAGCCGGGAGCTCGTAACTGTAACAGTTCTTCTTCATTATCTTTAACTGATTTCTTATAAAAAGAATGCTATTTAGAGTGTTTACAGCCATTTTGTTTCTTAATTTGTTTTTCACGATATTCATAGCACTAAATGCCCTTTCCACTTCAGCATTTGAGTGAGGAAGTGACAATGCGGATATAGCGAGATCAGATAACTCTTGAAAGGTATTTATTCCAGCAGCATTCGTATATTTTCGTACTTCAGCCCAGAAATCAATGATGTTATGTGTAGCATTCCATTTAACATAACTTATACCATGCCACTGCTGTAACAGTTTGTCTATTGCTTCGTCATCAAATCCGAGTTCCGCGGAAAGGTCTGCTATTTTGTTGTCTTTGCCCTGGCGAAGAGTATTTTCCACACTCAGTTGACACATTTTCTCCAAAATAATGTAGTTAGAAGGAAGTCTTTGCTGAATCTGTTTTTCTAATTTGACTGTAAAATCAATACAACGTTTCCTGATTGCATTGATGACATCATTGGGCAAAGTGGTCTTTTGTACTTGTGATCCAAAAAGATATCCTAAATACGGTACCGGATTCAAGTGGGCTTCTATTTGAATGGACAAATAATCTTTGTCAGTCGTTGCAGCCATCGGCATCAGTACTCTATTGCAAATAGAGCGAAGCAATGTCATTAACGTGTTCAGTAGGGCAACTGGATTTGAGTCTTCACTTTCAAAACTCTTAACTCCAATTTGGACATCATTCAAGATGCTCCTTAAAAAGCACATATAAAGGCGATTCCTCTCATCGGTACATCACAACATACATCGAATGAAGCAATTCTGCTGTGTAGCAATTATCTTTATTCAAAGAGAAATGCAATTTGAGTTCTTCCCATTGAGACAATATTCTGGTCACAGTTTCTTCAATGGACAGCCAACGAGTATCACAAGACCGCAATATTTTTAAAGGCTGATCGCCACAATTTATTGTCTCATATATATCTTTGTACTCATCACAACGTTTGGGTGAATGTGAGAACCAATTATAGGTTTCTCTAATGAGAAACTCTATATTTCGCGGTAACGTTTGCTCTGACGCATGTGACACCGCCAATTGCAATGAGTGGCAAACACATCTGACTAGAATTAAATTAGGTACGCCATATTCCGTTTTTAAAATATTATGTACGCCATTATTGACTCCAGTCATGACAGAGGCATTATCCACTCCAATTCCAATTAAGTTTTTTAATAGAATACCATGTGCCTGTAAACAGTTTACCAAGGCAGTAACAATACTACGAGCATCCGCGGTTCTCAGTGGTTCTAATGCTAGAAATGCAGATACAACTTTATTTTGCGTGCAACTAAAATATCTAATTACTATCTATGCCCAATAATTTTGATACACTGAGGTCAGTGGATTCATCTAATAGTGCACTATACTTTTGTGATCCAATATCATCCAATAGCATCTTTTTGAAGTGAGGAGCTAACACATTTTTTATTACTGCACTGCATTTCGTTCTGTGCATTTTTATGTCCATAACACTCTTTGAATCAGTAATACATTTTTTTAAAGCTTCAGTTAAGTGGTCAATTTGCTGTATGGATGTGTGTTCTACAATGAACAGGGACAATGTTCCTTCAACTTTTAACGTGTTTGTATTATTTTTAGAAGCAGGCAGAAATTCAATTTGTCGGTTTTTAGACACTAAGTCAGATTTATCTATATGTTTTTTTGTTACTCTGTGTTTCTTAATGTCGCCAATTCTTGCAAACATTTCACAATGACAAAAAGTACAAAAGGCCGTAACCAAGTCTTGAACTCTTCTTGGGTTTCCCATTCTTTCCGATATTTTTGAGGATAAAAAGTCTTTTTTTTCAGTGGCACGTCCATGATAATGCGAAATAAATAGGTACTACACAAAAACCCACACAAAAACATTAGATCTTGACTTGAATGATTTCGATAAGACTTATCGAAATCATTCAAGTCAAGATCTAAAGTATTGTCTCCTACTTTCGCGAACGAAAACTAGTAACTAACTAAATACAAGCAATAGTATGCAGCACTCACTCATACAAACGTTACATACGTGTTAGGTTTGATTTAAAAGTTGGGGAATCTCCAAGCATAACCAAACAATGACGTCTAAAGCTACGTTCCGAAACAGGTAATTTTTCAGTGATTTTTTTTTACAGATTATCACTGTCTACCTCGTAAAATTCTCTAGATCTAGTGACAAAATCACTAAAGTGGCAACACTGTTTGGGTTATTCACCCTACGTTGTTTTATAGACAATAGTTTTATAGAATTTCTTAACCATTGAAATTGATGGCGCAGAATCCTCATAATGCTTATAAGGCTTTGCCTTGGTTTGCGTGATGGTTTTTTCCCAAAAAATAATGTTTAATCAGCACACGGAATTCACTTTTTCCAATTGGCGCAGTTGTCTGCTTTCAATGACTGTCAAACTCAAACCCAATTACGTAGCTTGCTCAAATTCTATTAAAAGATGACAGTTTAAGGGAGCAGTGTTGCCATCAAAGTTACTGCGCGAGAAATTCAAAAAGTCACTGACTTATCAAACGGCCCTCGTAACTCATTATCTTCTCAGTCTTGAGCTTAGGTCAATGCCGATACTTTCAAACCGTATATCATACAAGGTACTCTGAACTCAAAGATCATCGTTGAGTCCATCCAGAAAGTCCATCTTTGGGCTTTCTATGAATGATAGTAGTGATTGCGTTTCTAGTGGCCTGTTCACATCGTTTTCTAATTGTTCTTCTCCTGCTTAATGTAGATGTTATGTATGTGCCTAGGTATTTAATTTCATCGACTGTAGGTAGATTTAATTCATTCATTGACACGTATCTCACTTTCTGTGTAGCTCTAGGGTCTCTAATTAGATTTTTTGTTTTTGTTTCATTTATTTGGAGGCCGACACTACCTAGTAGGGGTCTAATATGGTATACGATTCCTTCTTACCCTTCTAAGTCATCTGTAATGAAGATGAGGTCATCCGCGAATGATAGCACCAGGGGGAGTGAGATTTCACGATCTTGGTCTAGTTTGATTAGTTGGGTTTCCTTTTCGAGGGTTCTAAGGACCTCATCCATGAGTGTAAAAAGGCGAGGAGATAACGGGCAACCTTGTTTGACTCTCTTTGCTTTGATAATCCACCTACTTAGCTGGCCACACCATTTGTTGTGTGTTCGTTCATTCATGCATACCTTGATTATCCTGTTGGTTAATTAATGGTTTGATAGTTCGTTGTATTAAAATGTCGCGCAGTGGTTGGAGGTCGACATTGTCAAAAGCTTTTTCTATGTCCAGGGCAAGTTCATACATTATTTTACCTGCATGCCATTCTTCGTCCAATACTCTTTTCAGCGTAAATATGTAATCATCTGTTGATCTATTGTTTAAAAAGGCCGCTTGGTAATTGCCCAATTATTTTATATAAAAATACTGTCTGGATCTGAATATAAAATTTATTGCCTAAAATTGCATTTTTTTGGGGAGTTAGGGGATCATATGCGAGGTTTCACCCAAAGACCCCATATCTTAAGTGTCTCGGTTATTAAGATATGATTTTGTTTTTTTTTCTAAAACTACCCGGAATCTCGCCGTTAAATCGTCATTACTTTTTTGTTTATGGTTGTAATTGCAGCTTATGGGCTCTCTGACGGTATGCTACATGTCATAGTAAATAATTCATTATGTAGTCAAAATACTAGTTAGAAGAGTCGGGGTTAAGAAAAGACTTATTAAGGTTATTATGTTTTTATTAACTAAAGTTACAAATCTTGTTGACATCTGTTTCTTATTTCAACGGTCGTTGTATGTAGTCGCATATCTTCTCTCATTATTTCAATAAGAACTTCCCTAGTAGGCACCTCTCTCTGGTAAACCAATTCTTTTGCACGTCCCCAAACGTAGAAATCCAGAGGTGTCCGGTCTGGGGACCGTGCGGGCCAAGAAATAGGGCCGCCTCTACCAATGGAATTGAAATGAAATGAAATGGAATTTTGAAAGGCATTATCTAAATGCTCTCGCACGGCCAGTTGGTAGTGCCGGACAGCCGCCATTTTGAAATACTATCGGCACACCTTCCAAAACTGGCGTCTCGAGTTCGGGTAGCTCATTGATTTCAAAAATCTAAATAAATGTCGCCATCTAACCTCTCTGGCAAAAATATGGGCCGATGAGATGGCGTCCAATAACAGCACCAGCCCAAACGTTAACATAAAATTTTCTTTGAAAGGAACTCTGCCTTTTAACTAACCCCATTCACTATAAGATTAGAAATTTAAACAAACCTTTTTTACAAACCGTACAACCGATTTTGACTTATATTGCTTTGGTGGCATGACAAATGGCAGCTGCAGTTAACAGTTGGTATTATAATCACGTTTTTGCCTTTAATGCCATCCTTATGCCTACGGAATAGAAGTCAAAATCGGTTGAACGGACTGTAAAAAGTTTTGTTTAAATGTTGAGTCTTATTCTAAATGGAGTATAGGACTAAGTATACATACTGGGAATAATACTCACACGCACATAACACTATAAACGATTTTAACTAAAGAGCCTAATACTTTGTGAGAGCCCGCATCGACTTTATCAAATTCTCGCAAAGGTTCGAGCCGCGAAGTGATTCCCAAACCTGGTCAACATGAGCGACTAGTGCTGGTTTGGTCCTTTCCCGCCTATTATCCCATCTCTGGACCATAATACCCCATAGATTTTCAATGGGGTTTAGATCCGGAGAACAAGAAGGCCACGGTACTGTTCGTATACTTGGAGCCGGATCCAATTTTGCACCAAGCGTGAAGTGTGTATAGGACAGTTGTCCTGAATAAAAACAATTTCAGGCACTTCGTCCTCTGGATACACCACTCGCACTGTTGGCAAAAAGGTATCTTGCCGCAGACGTAAGTAACTTTCACCGTTTGCCCTCCCAGGGATATAGACTAGTTCCCCGGGACCTGCCGCACATATCTAGGCCCACATGTTGACCACTACTCTTCCCGACTCTAGGTTTGGTAAAACATTTTGCGTCTCGTTCCGAGTAATCCGAGTATTAGCCACACGCCATAAATGCCGACGACCTGTCTGGCTGGACCTAAAACTTTTTTCGTCGGAAAATATTGCGTGTGAAAAATCGAAATCTCGATAATCTCGTGCGAACCGGACTCTAGCCTCCTTATGGGCTTGACTAAGTACTATTTTCCGAGCGGGCTTTCTGCTGTGTATGCCCGCCCGATGTAGTGCATTTCGGACTGCTCTCGTGGTCAAATTGTTCTGCAAATAGTCAGGTGGGCGTATAAGGTTCTTCTTGGAACATCTGAACCATTCTTTCCAATCGCGGCGGGGTGATGATGCTCGGAGTATTTTGTGGAGGTTGGCTACGCACATGTCCCTCGTTGTCGTAACGTCGGAGCCGTAGACTGACAGTATTTCTCTGTAAAAAGTAAATTGACTTTACTTAGACATTTAATATTTTTTTCGTGCACTGGAGTTTCAACTCTCGGTATTGAGCCGAGCATTGAGAATCCAACAGAGCGCATCCCAGCGCGTCAAGAAAATGTTGGATATTCAACTCTCGGCGCTAAGCAGAGCTTCGAAAATACGCGCAAAAAAATTGCCACAACTAAATTACGCCCGTGCGCACCTGGGCTAAGACTTTAATAGTTAAGCAAGCTCAGAAAAGAAGATTGTGTGCGGAAATGGAATTAACAATTATTGTTGTTGCTATTTTGTATATTAATTAGTTTATTACATCTAAACAAATTCAGTAAAATATTTTAAATACCTATAAAAAAATTACTTATAAAACAAAAAAATACTCACTGTCGTGTGCAGCGTCTCGGCAATTTGACTAACGTTTAGTCCTTCCTCCCGCAGAAACAAGATTTCATGCCTCTGTTGTGTGGTGAGACGGTACGAAGACATGATTCACAAATGCTACGTTAGTTGTTACTTGTTACCGAAAGCTCTGCAGCAACTGAACACGAGAAATTTGTTGAAACAAAATGTAAAGTATACAAACATTAAAACTTTCTCATCTTTGCTTCTTTTGTTCTGTTCCTAGTGGTTCGAGAAAGGATCAAACATCTGTGATTATTGTAACAGAGCCCAAAAAAACACACGGACAACAAAAAAACTGAAATGAGAAAATATTTGCTGTGTGTCATTGGTCGAAGCCAAAAGGGGCGTTAAATAGATGTGGTCATCGTGTTCACGGGATTTTGTTTTAAAACTGCTTAGATATGAACTTCCCCCATAGTATCTATAATTACACATAACAACATTGTTTCCTCGAAGAGTTAGGCAGAGGTGTACGGTGTAGGAGGTACACGCACATTTCGCCAGTTATGCTTGACATATTCTTCATTAAAATATTTGTCAAATTGTCTAATTCCCGCAGCGACAGGATTTTCAGGTCTTGTGATTTTATCTGTTTCACAGTCGAAGTCATCCTATATGCTTTTCATTTGCTGTGGTTGCAGATGTCGCTGAGCTTGCTGCTTCGGCTTGGTCGACTACTTGCGAAGGGTTCTGTGTTGGAGCTTCATTTGGTAAACGCATGTCGCATAACCTACGCTTCAACCTATCACAGGCTCTATTATAAGATTTTAAGAGTTCTAAAGTCCTCTTCTTTTGAATCGAGGGTAAAAAATGGTGCTCTCTGAGTAGAGGGGTTGATTTTCCAGGTCGTGAAATCTGATACGTATTTAATCTGTGAATCCAAGTCTGACGAGGCGGTCTGACCGAACGTGATCGAAACGAAGTACTAAATGACCGAAGTACGTACAATGCTTGCAGCCTTTCCCTACTGCAGCCACAGCTTCAGCCAAGATCCTATCCCTTTCTGCACTCCTTTCATCCATGGCCCTTTCTCTTTCCGCACTCCTCTCCAGAAAGGACTGCAGGTTTTTACATTTAGTCGCTGTATCTTCAGCTGCTGTTCTTCCACCTTCAAGAATCCCTCAGTAGTGGTGGAGAAATCCGTTCGCCGTTGAGATGATGGAGGAGCAGCAAGTAAAGACGTGTGACGTGATGCTGAAAATAGAACACCGATTACTATGATGCGTAAATAAAAAAGATTAAATAGCAGCTTTTCGTTGTCATTCGTTTGAGGTGGAGGAGATAGGCTAGGATGAAATGTATGAGGATTTGGGAGGAGGAGTGTGTTCTACCTGGATATTCTGAAACAACAGAACGATCCTAAAAAGGAAACCTATATTATAATGAAATGTTGACAATTCCAAGGATAGTTGCTAAAGTGCCGCAGTAAATAAAATTAAAGAACTTAAAATTTAAAAAAATAAAGTTAAAAAAATCTTATGTAGGTAGATGATATTGAAATGAAATGACTCCAACGCTAAAACAAATGCACGATAACCTTTTTGGACACGCAGTATGTATTTTTAACATACAGATTGATTTTTTTCTTGGACATGATTGGTGCAAAAAAGCTAGCACCTACAGCATTTCTAAATTTCTGGCTGTATGCCTAAATGTGCATCTCCTGTTGAAAAGCTTTCACCACCGCACAAAGCAACAACTCTTTCTTCAACCTCTGATAGCTCCACTACATCCTTCACCCCACCACCAGTCCTACGCTTAGCAACAGATCGCGCGGCTACTTTTTTTTTTATGGCTCTTTTCTTGTCAGACGAATACTAAAATCAGACATATAATTAAAGAAATTATAAAAAAATTGCTGTTAAAATACACAGTACAGTATTTTTGAAATTACATCATATTTAGGCGCACGGCTAGTTCCTCCCACTGGCGTCGACTTCGCTATCTGGCATTTTGAGTTCTCAAGAAACCCTTCGACGATGGGTGTTAATGTTAAAGGAGTTATAAAGTTATTTTTTTCAAGTTTTCCAGGTATATTTACGCTCACCCTTAATTTCATAAACCCCGCTTTTGTCGCCGACCTGCATCATATTTTCACCACCAAGTACAAGCTTTTATATCCTGCAGGATCTGGATAAAAAAAAAAAAAAAATATGTAGGATCAGGAGTGCCGAGAGGTATATCGTCAGGGTTTGGAGTTCCATTTTATTGGGATAAACAACACAGTATAAACAATTACAGGTTTAATTACAGTACACACACAATATGAAATAAAAACACAATAAAAAGATAAAGTCAGTAAAAGTAGGTGTAACTATACAGTTACAGTAAAACAGACGAACAGACCTTCAAGGTCACAGTTCGTATAGTGGACAAGCCACCCAACAACAAAGTGTATCGCTCGCTATCAGCAAGCCTATACAGCTATGTAAATATACAGCAGTGCTGCACCAGGTTAACCGACAGTTTTCTCGGGAGCAGGGCTCTTAAATGAGTCGAATCCGAAGACCGACTGACGAGCATAGCGAGTGCACGCTCTTTTACAAGACGATGCCCCGCCATGAAATCCCTCAACAACTCTGTCCGATGACGCGCGGAAGTGCGTCATGTGTTTACTTGATACAAAACACTAAAATGTGCTAAATCTAACAAGACTTACATTGTACAGTAATCAAATAATACAAGAATAATTGTCGTAAATAAACAATAGTGAATTCACAAAGTAAATCAGTTTAAAATTAAAGAAAATGTCAACATTTGTTTTGAACAAAACTATCAATTACAATATTATCGAAATAAGTTGCCAAAAATCAATTAGTGCATACACAGAGTATTTAATATTCGGTTTGTAAATGTTCCGATTTATTAGACAATTGTTAAATCACTTAAATTATAATAACAAAAAAAAACAAATCATACCAATTTTGTTAACTACCCACAATTCACAATTGTAATTGACAACCAACTCCGACATATATAAGTTATATTGTTTGTTCGTTATTTTAACAAAGTCTTAAGTGGCTGATTGATAACGTACCTATAATTACCCATAACAACACGCCTTGTTTCCTCGAAGAGTTAGGCAGAGGTGTACCCGTAGGAGGTACACCCATATTTCGCCAGTGCACAGCCCGCCGCACTATGGAAAATATGGGTGTACTATGCCAAATCGAATGCCAAATAATCGAACATCAATTCATCGACCACTATAAATCGAACGCCTAAATACTCGAACGTTCATAATATCGAATGGTTAATAAATCGAACATTCAGTATATCGTACACTCAATACTAGGTCGGTATCGGATCAAAAATCTGTAACTTCATGAATTTTTGTCGTATCGTGATGAAATTTGGCACAAATATGCAGCAAGGTTCGGAGATTCGAACGATGTGTAGTTTATAGGGTTTTCTTGTATATATGTATGTTTTTTTGCATAGAATGAAAGAAATGGGAAAAAATCACGAAAAAAATAGTTAAAAATTTATTTCAAGTGGAATACAAGTTTATAATTACTAAAAAGATTAAACTATGGTTGATTACAACAAGCAAAGTAAACAAAATATATATATATATGTGAAAAAAAAATACTAAATTAAAATCATATTACTAATAGGTACATCCTATACTCTGGCTTCAGGAAATGATGTAGCTAGGTACAAATATAAGTAATAACTAAATATAAATATTATTTTTAACTTATACCACTTCAGGATCAGGGTCAGTAAATGTGGGTTCACTTTCAGGTGCCACGTTTAAAAGACTTAGTGCCTCTTCTTCAAGTTCTTTCACATTTCTTACGTACGGTTTTCTCAAACTTGTTATATATGGATCTGACGTGTATAAAAGCGTTTTAAAGACATCTTCATTTGTAGCAGATCGGGAACATTTTCTGGCATGATGAAGTCGTATGTTTCTGTAGTCTTTGTTGCGAGACTCTTGTGCGTCTTCCGATAGCTGTCCAATAGGAAGCACCGCAAAATGTTTGATAACGTTTTGCCCGTGTATGAGTATTTTATGAACGGAGGATGGCATATAATACCAATCGTAATTACTTACATAGATTCTTGCAGTTTCTATTGCATATTCCCCAAATTTTTCAGGGTCGATCATCATTCCAGAAGAAAGAACTTGCAAGATAATGTATAGGCGTTTAATCAATGCCTCATCTACACCTGTTATTTCCGATGAGCAAGTGCTATTATAGAAGAATCTTCGTGCGGTATTGCCATCGTTCGTATTCCCGCTAACTTGCCGAGGTTTGTCGACGATTAATCCCAACTCCTCCCTGAAACGTATTTGAACAACTTCTTTCTTTTCTTTTTTAATCTCTTATTTTCCTCAGTTGAAGCAGACCAAGTCTTAAACGAAAGATTATAGGAAATATGCAATATCATTTCCATGCAGCGAATCCAGGCGTGTAAGGTGGACAATCCGTATTGGTAGGCGTTTTCGTTTTCGGGTCTGGCAGTTACTTTCGATAGGTCATTCATTAGCCGTGGAGTAGCCCCACATATCGTGCATGTGGAACCAGATGGAGTATCTGTAAGGACCTGAGCCACCTTTCCATCGATCATCGTTAGAAATAGTTCATGCTTCACATTTACTACAACACCATCTTTGTTTATAAGTGATGCTTGTGCAGCCCTAATTTGTTTTTTAATATCATCAACAACTGCCTTGGTTTTTTCTGGAGTTTCCTTACAAAACTCAATAGAAATGGGTCTGCAAAAACGGACAGATGAAGGTACCGGATTTTGCCAAACAACGGATCCCGATTGCACATCAACTAATCTGATGGGGACTAATGAAGTGATGAACAAATTGGCATCTGAAATTGTTTCTGACTCTTCTGCAAGTATTTGCTTGTATTGGCTTTGACCAGATGAACCATCACATGTTGTTTTTGGAAAACAGAATCGATTTTTAAAATTCTAGCAGCAGTATGATCCAATAAATCTTGTATATTAATCACTTTAGCATAAGTATTCGTGATTTCGATTGTAGAAGATGGTGGATAACAGGATCTTTTTATTTCTTGTATTTTGTAGTAAGGCGGGAATATACAACACTTTCGTTCGTTGGTTAAGTTTTTCAGGTACATATATTGTGCTTTTGTTAGATCTAAATCTATAAAAGCACTCAATGCTTCCGTATCGGAAAGAATCTTCATATGGTCTGAGTCGTTCCACTTACTTGAGATATCTAATTTCTTTTGAGTGTCAGCGGTTCTTAATTCTTCGACAAGATGAGCTTCTGTGTACTCACGTAAAGCCCGTAGTCCCTGCAGATAGGGGTTTTTTATATGCTCGAAGCCATAGTCTTGGAGTAGAAGAGTGTTTTTCCTCTTCTGCTGTCCGAGGCAGTCGACAGCTTCACCGCATTGGCAGCGATGCGGAACTCCGCAAGTAGCGCCCAGACGCAGACGGGTAGTGAGCCGGAACTGTGGACAGAGGATAGGAACGCTGGTAAGCTAATACTCGTCATTTTGCGGCCTCCAAACCGGATGGGTAGTGTGGCTTGAAGCCACCCTCGGTCGTCCAAGGCCACATTTAAAATGGATGTTAGTGTGCTGCGAATAATTTGGTCAATTTTGTCCAACAAGGTGGTTGCTTCCATAAAGGGGAAGAACGTAGAAAATAAATAAAATTTGGCCCAAAACAACAGTATCTAATGAGGGTGAATGCCGAATGTAAATTAATTTTTGAGAGTCCGAAATAACGTTAAAGTTTTTGATTTTTTCGCTGGTGAAAGGAGAAAAGCTTTCTTCTAAAATTGGGGAACCTAGGAGCAGCATTAAACTTTTTTTCTGAAATTTTGATTTGTGGGGCTCGGAAACTCCATATACAGGGTTACTTGTAATTCGACGTATATCCGTTAGGAGCTGATAGGGGGGCCAGAATGCAACAAATTGAACATCCCCTATTAGTGATGCGCCGTTCCCGGGATCGTTTCCTACGTTCCCTAATTCCCAGGAACGCTCCCGGGCACGTTGGGAACGACTGGGAATATTGACTTAAATAGTTGTATATATTTTTGTAAATAACTTTTGCGCTATGTGCAAAAGCAAGTACACCTTTATACATAGGCATAATTCAATTAAGTCGTTGCTTTGAGAACTTTCCCGATAATCTCTGGGAATATTCCCATATTCCCTGGGAATATCCCTATATTCCCTGGGAATATTCCTTTGCTCCCGGGATCGATGGGCACGTTCCAAGGTTTTTAGTAAGAAATTATTTGAATAAAAACAAAGTATTTATTCATTATTTTAATTTAAAAAAACTTTGATTTATATAATTTTACACTTTTTTTAAATGGCACATCATTTTCTTCTTTCAGATATGATAACAGAACTTAAAAACGAATCATCACACAGTTTAATGTGGTAGTAATATTCCACATTTATTTTAATAATATTAATAATCATGGCTTATGATTAAATGTACCTATATAAAGTATTTACGAGTATATAAATAGCCTGTCTTATAGATTAACAATTTTAATTAGTTTAAACAAAATACAAATCAGTCTTTTGGATTGGCGTATTAATCACAGAAAGTAAAGTTTTTGATTACACAATACAATGAAATGATTAAAAACATACAGATTTTTATTGTAGTGTTTTACAGATACCTAAAAATATATCAATTCCACAGTTATCAGTATCCATACAGTATAATAATAATAATAATCCATACAGTATAGTATAGTATAAATCAGTTTGTTTGACGGAGACTACGCAAAATTAGTCATCAGAATCTGAATCGGAACTAAATATATTTCTTATTATTCTTTTTTTTGCTGCACTTGTACTAATATTGGAGGGGCCTGGCTTATTTAGATCAAATATTTCTGTTGAACAATTCATAATATTGGAATCATCGGAATCCAAATCTAATCTAGCCCTGGAAGTGCCAGGGTTATTAAAAATAAGCTCTGAGTTGTCCGTTTTATCTATTGCTACTTCGGAAAATTCGTCTTCCGAGGCAGAATTTGATACTGAAGATAAATTATGATCTTCTGACAGTGGTCTTTGATATTGTTGGGTGGGTTTGTTAATTAGCTTCCAATTGTGTGATATGAATGTTAGCTTCCCTGCTGTGTTTGCCTTTAAACGATTTCGCTTCTTCGTATGCATATTTGAAAATGTTGAAAAGGATCTTTCTACAGCTGCAGAAGTAGCGGGAACTGATAAAATTTTTATGGCAATCTTACCCAAAAGCGTTTGCGGAAATAAAGTTTCCCACCATGATAATGGTGAAATATTTTCGGCCGTAGTCCAAATAAAACTTTTTTCCCACAAGTGTGTTCGGCTTTTGTATTGCGATAATTCCGTAAATATATTAACTGCAGCTTCTGCATTTTTTTCAATATTTATAATGAATTCACAGCCTTCCACATTCTCTTGACTAGATAATAGTACTCCTTGATTTTGTGGATCCAGAAGGGCAGCTGCCAAATGAATTGGTTTAAGAGCATTTAGTTTTCTACTATCAAATTTTTGTTCTAGAGTATGTAACATATCTCCAAAAATCGTTCTTGAATGTACGTGTTTTAACACTTTTTGTATTTCTTTAAAGGCTCGGTGCACTAAGTGTATTCCATAATAATCTCCTTCTAGTGTTATTATCCATTGGACGATCGGTTTTAAGAAATATTCCAGTCTTTGTATTTCGTCCCAAGTATCTTCTTCAAATATTAGGTTTCTATATTTTGTTGGTAGTGATAGTGAATTATCGTTAATTATCATATTCTGCAATATAACTTTACATTTTACAAAACTTTGTAGACATAATAAATAACTTCCCCATCTTGTTTTAACAGGCAAATGAAGACTACTGTTAATAGATCTATCATTAGCTATTCTACGAAACTCAGCTGAAAAGTTATGTGATCTAGTAATAGTTTTGATAATTTCCACAATATTAAAAAACAAGCTACGAATTTTCGGAACCTTCACTACATCTCCTATAAATAAGTGAAGCGTATGTGCTAAGCATCCAGTCCAAATAATATGGTCATATTTTTCATATAACAGCTTTCCAAGTTTAACCATATTACTAGCGTTATCTGTTACTATTGCGAAACATTTTGATGCATCAAATTCATCTATGATTTTAGAAACTTCCTCACATAAATATTCAGCAGTATGATGATTGTCGGTAGTTTCTATAAATTTACAAAAATAAGGCTTGGGGGCATATAAAATTACATTTAAAATTGATTCATTACGAATATTGGACCAGCCATCGATGCCTAAGTGAATTACATTAGCATGTCTTATTTTATTTATGACGTCATTGTGTACTGTTTCATATTCTTGATCTAATAATGTTGTTGCTAACAGCTTTCTAGATGGCATGGTAAACTGGGGGTTCAACATTTCAAATGTTTCGGTCCATAAAGGATGTTGCAGAGTAGAAAATGGTATACCGGTCACATAAACTGCTCTTGCAATTGCTTGATGTATATTTGTCTGTAACAAAACAACAAAAATCGTTCATGCATAACAATAACAACATGATCATGCAAAATTGTTACATATAACTACTTAAATTAGATAAAGAAGTAGAGAGAGCCCAATCAAAATATAGAAGGATCAATCTTAATTGAAAATATTCAGTACCTAGTAGTAGTAGTAGAAAGAAATTTTAGCGTCTTGATTAGCCAAGTTTTTCTTTTTGAATATATATAGGTATTCCCATTATGGTTATTAACCAAGAAATTCTTCCATTGAAGATACATATAAAAGGTATTAAAAGAAATAAAAAAAATATTAGGATGAAAAATCCAATAACAAATGGTAGGTACTTACTTGGCTATGTCTAATAGCAGTTTCGTCCTGTGGCAATGAAGGATTTTCTGGTGGTCCTGTTGTATTTATGGACGTAGATATTAAACTTGAGTTAACCTTTGCACTGGGAGCATATTTTTGAAATTTTATTTTTATGTCTGTTGGGCTATTTTTGCATTTAGATATGTGACGGGCAAATTTAGTCACATTTTTAAACGTATACACAAAATGGCAGTAAATACACTCGTAAATAGGTTTTTCATCCACGGACTTAATCACAAAATGATCGAAAATTGCACTTTTCTTGCTCATGGTTTTTACAAAATAGGCGCTCGAAACGGTTAAAGTGTGTAATGCAACTAAAATTGGAGATAAAAATACATAATTTTTGCAAAAGCAAATGTGTGAGAAAGAAAAAACAAAACAAATAAAAAATCTGGGGAAGGGATACAAAGTGAAGCCGACGCACGTGCACTTCTAAAGACAATACAATTATTACAATAGCAAGTACTGAAACCCTTTTACCATCATTACAATAGCTTGTAAATATTGTTCGCAATAATGTCATATCTTATCTTACCGTTTTAAAATAAATACGTTATTTATGGCTTGGGAACAGCCTAGCGATAAGTAACGAATTTATTATTACCTGTATATTATATTCTTGTATTATTAGTAGTTAAATATTAATTCAAATATAAAATATTTCTTTTTTATGAAAATATAACAACGAAAAATATTGTATTACAAATTAAACAATTTAAATGTCCATTTCCCACTATGTGGGAACGTTCCCGGGAATGCCGGAATATTCCCTGGAACTTTTCCACTCGAAATATTTCCGGGAAAGGGAATTTGGGAACGGCGCATCACTACCTATGTATGGCCGAAATTCAATAGTTCTCGAGATATTTGAATTTTACGGGTTTTTCGATATTTACCCAAAATTTGACATTTAATTCCAAATAAAAAAAGAACTACATATTGAATGCGTACCATTAAAGAATGATATCGTAGCTGGCACTTCAATCAAGCTATGAACCTAATTAAAAGTACTTAATTCAACGAAATAATTAAAATTATGAGCGATTTAAGAATAATATCTTACCAATATTTTCATTTTACGCTTCAAAAATGTTGTCTCGTCAAAAAAATTACTATGACGTTAATCGTACAAATAACTAAAACAACTTGCCTATTCTGTAAGCTTTCCAAAAAGGTATAAAAGTTAAATTTAAGATACGTAATTCGTGGCATGGCATGTGTTTGAATCAGCGCGGGGACAGAAATCATCTGTGTTTTTAGTTTAGGATCATCCCTAAAACTACCGATTTTACTGGCGAAATTCTTCGTGATGGGTCGGGGTGTGCGGGCTGTTTTATAACCGTTGAAGAACTTATATCGGCCACATGGGAACGCAATGGGAAACGTGAGTATCCATCGATCACAGTTATTATGTACTTATTTCTTGTATTGGAAGGTACATAATAACTGTGATCGATGAATACTCAAATGTCTGGACCTTTAAAATCAATACTTTATCTCTCCATAGGTGAAGTAGCTTTTATCAAGATTGGATCTGGCAAGGCAGATCAGTAGAATTTTAGTTGTATTTCAGAACAATGTTCTCCAGCTGGAGAACATCAAATAGTCGAAGCAGAACGCCAGGCCACTGAAAATTCAACTACTCAGCGAAGAACGACGAGAGATCGTAGGCTTCCAAGCCGCTACTGGGATTACGTTTGAACTGAATAGCTGTTCTTGATAAAAGCTACTTCGCCTATAGAGAGATAAAGTATTGATTTTAAAGGTCCAGACATTTGAGTATTCATCGATCACAGTTATTATGTACCTTCCAATACAAGAAATAAGTACATAATAACTGTGATCGATGAATACTCACGTTTCCCATTACGTTCCCATGTGGCCGATATGAGTTCTTCAACGGTTATAAAACAGCCCGCACATCTCGACCCATCACGAAGAATTTCGCCAGTAAAATCGGTAGTTTTAGGGATGATCCTAAACTAAAAACACAGATGATTTCTGTCCCCGCGCTGATTCAAACACATGCCATGCCACGAATTACGTATCTTAAATTTAACTTTTATACCTTTTTGGAAATCTTACAGAATAGACAAGTTGTTTTAGTTATTTGTACGATTAACGTCATAGTAATTTTTTTGACGAGACAACATTTTTGAAGCGTAAAATGAAAATATTGGTAAGATATTATTCTTAAATCGCTCATAATTTTAATTATTTCTTTGAATTAAGTACTTTTAATTAGGTTCATAGCTTGATTGAAGTGCCAGCTACGATATCATTCTTTAATGGTACGCATTCAATATGTAGTTCTTTTTTTATTTGGAATTAAATGTCAAATTTTGGGTAAATATCGAAAAACCCGTAAAATTCAAATATCTCGAGAACTATTGAATTTCGGCCATACATAGGGGGTGTTCAATTTGTTGCATTCTGGCCCCCCTATCAGCTCCTGACGGATATACGTCGAATTACAAGTAACCCTGTATGCATGTGGAGTTAAGTCATTTTCCAATATATTAATTAAATCCTCGGAAAGCCTGTAAATATGGATATACTCCGTATCACGGGATATTGTTTTAAACTTTCTTATTTGTGTCGCCCGTCGAGATGTCTTCAAATCATCACTTTTCTTAGTTTCTTCCAGTAAATATAGCATTATAATTAACCGACCTGCCATTTTTTCAAATAAGTATTTAAACTAGGTATAGTTTATTATTCCTCACATATTTACTATAGAGTGGATGTATTGACTCTTCTAGTACCTGAATTTCAGACTATAATTGTTGAGTGTCAAACTCATAAATGTTTTTACTGTCTTCCAATTTAATTTGATAGTTTTTTAATTTATTAATAAGAAAACCACGTTCTTTCCTTAGTTGAATATTATTGGAAATGTGTTTTTGTTGCTTCCTATATTTATTACATTTGTTTATGATTTTATTTAGCTTTGCATATTTTTTCATTTTATTTTGACTTCCTTTATAACTACTATTATGTTTCATTATAGAATCCTCAGAAAGGTCTATTGTTATTAAGGAATGCGGGTTGCAAGTAGTGTTTAATAATTCATCATATAAGTTATTATTTCCCTTAGCCTGAGTACATTCTTTTTGTGTCTGTAATTTAGTAATTTGTATATTTGCATGAATTAATTCTTCTTCAAGGTCCCTAACCTTACATAAAGCCTCCTCATATATAGCACTGTAGTTGTTGAAACCATCCGTGACCACCCGCAGATTGCCCCGTTCATCAACAACATCCAGGGTATATGTAGGTCCACTAGGTCCCGTTTTAAGCATGTGTTTTTGAAAAAGACCTTCTCGACTTCCTTCTCACTACTAAAATTGACTACCGTTTCGTTATCTTATAGGTAAACAAAGCGACTTAGACCCTCTGCAGAGTGCCAAATCAACCACGAAAAGTGATTGCAGGAATCAATGAACAGAGTCCAAGAGACGACTGTGTGGTAATTATAGGATAAAAAGGATTAAAGTAAAATGAAAATCAAAAATCAAAAGTCATTTATTCAAATTAGGCTGAGAATCAGCACTTTTTGAACGTCAAAATTACATAAGACAGTCCCCCAAAACGCCCACCCGTCACCGCTTCCTAGTGCTTTAGCTGGGAAGAAGAAGTGGCGCAACAAACTCCCCAGCAGCACAGCTGTCTGATCAGTTAGAAAAATTGATTCTATACAATAGTTTCGCAAAACATACATTTAATGAACAGCCATATGTCAGCTAGCACACGCCAATATACCAACCAAAACATCGAGAACTAATACTCAAACAGAAATAAAAAAAACTAAAGGTAAACCGAACTTAATATCTAGATAAAAGCCTCCAGGCATAAAGGGCGTGCCCGCCCACATATCGCAGTAAATGGAAGTCATAAATGATAAACTAGGACCATCGAAGTAAAATAAATAAAAAGTTAATTACAATATGATCAATTATTGTCGAGGTCGCTAGCTAACTACATATTGCAATACAACTCATGAAAAAACATTATAATTAGTAGATCATGTAGTAACAATACTCCCCGTTTAAATCCGCAGGTCGAACATCAGCTGTTCGTGATAGGTTACCGGTAACGGTGGGAACCAAACACTGTGTTTTACTTAGAATATTTGCAGGAAAACAATAATCCTGAGTATTTATCCAGTTATTTTACATTTAGTTATAATAAATCACTATAATTACACTAAAAAATAATTAAAATTAATTTTAAAATACGGTACAAAATTTTTACAATACCATTATTCTTGACCAACTTTATGATTTTAATCGACATGTGACTCTCGTGATTGTCCAATATCAGGAGCACTTTATTATCATTATTAGGTCTAACATCTTTAATGAAATGGTTAAAAAAATCCTGAAATTTATCACCATTGGACCACCCACTGGGAGTTGCAAGCCCCAAAGTCTCAGGAGGAGCACCATTAATCATGTGGCTCTTAAAGTGCACTCTAGGAAAAATCATGCAAGGAGGAACCGAATTCCCAAGTGCATTCACGCATGCAATAACAGTGACATTATTACCTCTCTCTGCTGATGTAATATTCCCAACTGGTTTTACTCCTTTTGACGCTAAAACTTTCATTGGACTGTAGCCAGATTCATCGTGATGGTTCATTCGAGATGGTTTTTTTCGCAAAAAAACCATCTCGAATGAATGTTTAATAGCACACGGAATTCACTTTTTTCCATTTTCTTGAAAATTGGCGCAGTTGTCTGCTTTCAATGACTGTCAAACTCAAACCCAATTACGTAGCTTGCTCAAATTCTATTAAAAGATGACAGTTTAAGGGAGCAGTGTTGCCATCAAAGTTACTGCGCGAGAAATTCAAAAAGTGACTGACTTATCAAACGGCCCTCGTAACTCATTATCTTCTCAGTCTTGAGCCGTCTTAGGTCAATGCCGATACTTTCAAACCGTATATCATACAAGGTACTCTGAACTCAAAGATCATCGTTGAGTCCATCCAGAAAGTCCATCTTTGGGCTTTCTATGAATGATAGTAGTGATTGCGTTTCTAGTGGCCTATTCACATCGTTTTCTAATTGTTCTTCTCCTGCTTAATGTAGATGTTATGTATGTGCCTAGGTATTTAATTCATCGACTGTAGGTAGATTTAATCCATTCATTGACACGTATCTCACTTTCTGTGTAGCTGGGGTCTCTAATTAGATTTTTTGTTTTTGTTTCATTTATTTGGAGGCCGACACTACCTAGTAGGGGTCTAATATGGTATACGATTCCTTCTTACCCTTCTAAGTCATCTGCCATGAAGATGAGGTCATCCGCGAATGATAGCACCAGGGGGAGTGAGATTTCACGATCTTGGTCTAATGTGATTAGTTGGGTTTCCTTTTCGAGGGCTCTAAGGACCTCATCCATGAGTGTAAAAAGGCGAGGAGATAACGGGCAACCTTGTTTGACTCCCTTTCAAAAATGTTGCTAGGTGAACGAATTATTTTTGTACCAAATGTAAATTAATGTTGCCACCGAAATAGCTGCAGAAAACCCTAAATAATATTTTGTTTATTAAAATAGATTAAATTCAATATCGTGTATATTGTATCATGCAATGTCAATTTAAGGGTTAATCACCAATCAAACAAGTCCAAATCGCTAGTAGCACTTTTTTCAATATAAACAATTAAATCTTTTGAGGCGTATGTGAGGGATTTTTTTATTCCTTCATATGTTTTAAATTCTATAAAATTCTGGATTTCCTCTTGTGTAAGTGAGACAAACATTTGTGTACAATATTCACAACTATTATTTGGATTATTTTTTATGATAAATCCAGAGACATAGGCACACGCCTGCTTTTCGCCAGTCGTTTCTTCCATACTTTGCTCTATTTCATTAACTGCTATAGCATTTTTATCAGCTGTGCCTATGTCTGTAACTGGAGTCAAGAGAGTCTTGAAAGTCAGGATGACGTCATATTCATCAATCTCACAATTTCCTAACCCGATGTGTAATAAATTACGCAGGGCAGCAGTTTTTAAACCAGCTACAAACTGCCCAGTAGTTGAGTTAATGTTAGCTTCACAGTTACTGCGAATGCAGCCAAATAGTTTTTCCAATGGGTCCTGCTGTATTCTTCTTTTAGACATGCTTTTAATAGTTTTGTGTTTTTATAAGACTCTTCCGTAGTCTTTTCAGCCGATTCAAACTCCAGACCCAACCTTCCTTGGATGGGGGAGAACTTTTGCACCCCAAAAAACGTAAATTAAAAAAAAATGCTTCATTTCCTTAAAAAGCTTCATGTAGTCTTTACTGTCCTTTAAATTTGCAGCCATTGATTTCCCCCTTCTAAGGTCTGGTGTGTACGCATTAACACTAATAATTTTTCCATCATTGAAATTATTGCATCACACGATTATTCTCTTGAAAAAAATAATCTTTATGTACAATAACAATTTATCACAATCGGAATGCAAAGATGCAATGAAAGAGCCTTCCTGGGTAGCGACACAATTATAAATGATCGTCCAGTATACCCTGGGTAGTCAGCCTCACTACTTACCTACTGACTGGCTAATCTTTTTATCACGAAATGCTAACCCTTCAGGGAAACAAGGCGTGACGTTACGATCTCTGCATGATCTGAATATATCATCTTCACGTCGTGAAGTACCTACCTCCACATAGTTTCGTAACTTATCTTCACCGCTTAGTGACCTCACGCATTCTTGACGAAGCCCAGGTCAACATTGCACTGACATGAGGATTTCGGTTTTGACCGCCACAGAATAAAATATTACATGTTTTGTATTCTCAGGTACGTACGTACGTACCGTTTGCAGATGTTCGAAAAGACATGATGCTAATAATTTTTTTACATTATTCCTCAATCCATTTCAGTTGAAATTTATTAGGAGGGTTTGACAAAATTTTATCAATTTTTAGTCTACAACGTTCCCTGCATACATAATTTTGATTGCTCAGGTAAAGTATAGTATTTTAGAACATTGCAAATGAGAAAAATCTAACCAAACATAAGTGAAAACAATTTTAGTAATTAAATTATTACTTGCTCAAGAAATGGTCAATTCTAGTGTTCTATGATATTAAAAGAAACTCTTTGGACTTACATAAGTTGTAATAAGGTGCGGATGAGTCAAATTCATTGTGTAAGTTGTTTGAATTGAGGAGTTAATAAGGCCACAATTTTCTCATCAATTGCGGTTGTCTTAGGACTAAATGTCCTCCTGTCTTGTACATCTCGGACTGAAAATAACATAAATAAGTTACATTCTTTTCTTTCACTATTGTGTAACATGTCAATGAATATTATATGACTCTGAGGCGTAGCTGCACAAGAAACATATATCATTGGTACGCTTAGGGGTTGGTTTGCACTTTGTACACTTAAGATAATTATACAAGGACTTTAATCAAATAAGTAAACAGTACATTTAGAGGGATAGGACTTACCTTATCGCTGATATTTTTTCTCGCTTTTTTCTTTATGTTATCATATAAGGCATGTAACTGCTTTTAAATCCTAAAGCCAGTTTCCTAGACAGCATTATATTTATTCGTCAGCGCAATCCAAGCTTGTTTCTTGGCCTCTACAGAAGTCCCGTCCGTTCTTTTATTGTCGATTAGGGTAACACATTCTTTAGCCACTTCGATATGGACCATCTTCTCTCTTTCAGTAAAATTCTTACTGCGTTTTCCAGATTCCATGATGTTATTTAAAGATTGGTATCACAAAGGATTGAAAAGACAAATCGACTTAGCAGTATATTGGTATCGCCAGGCTGATGCAATAACTATGTGGACTTGGTCACATTGCCGATGGTTTGCATAGGTACTAAATAGGTTGATTGAATACAGTTACAAAAGTGTTAACCGACGTCATCAAATTCTTCAGAAGGTATTGCAGTTCTAAAGACACCTCGTCTTCTGGTCGATGAAACATGTCTTTTTGAAATGTTTACTACGCAGTATTTTATGTTGAGAAAACAGTTTTCCTTGGAATTCAGGTGATGACATTGGTATGGTATTTCGCCCATAATTCACAACTGAAAGAAGCGTAAGAAGGTGAAAATCTTTTAGCTTCATACAAAGGGCACAAAAGCGGTGTATTAGCCCCTATTACTGTAGGAAAATTATTGTTTTCTTCCTGTTCATATAAAGTGATGGGCATTTTAATAAATCTTCGGGATTTCCGTGACAAAATCTCCGCTATCTTTTTTACATGTTTTCCTGACAACTGGCTGAGACACACCATGTAAATCAGCTGTATCGTCTTGAATCTAAGAATAAGACAATAATATTAGTTTATTTGGATTTTGTCTAATGTTAGGTTAGCATTGACCAAGACCATTACTTCATGGCGAGCCCAGTTGCGTAATGCGCAAACTTCAGGACTCAATGGGCATCCTCGAGAGTCGTGGGTTTTAATCCTCACGTAAAAGATCCACTATTTTTCCATCAAAACGTTTTGTGAACCTATACTTATATCTGAAATCTTCGTCATTCAATTCAAACGGATTCACACGATGACGATGTCTGTAAGATCACCGTGACGTCTCTTCTAAATCTTCCAAATCCATCAAGTCGATCATGTTAATATACGTATTTTTATTTAAAATAACACAATAACCAAGACGCCACGCAAACGTCAAATGAATTAGTAGCAAAGATAAACTAGGGTCCTCAGCGGACTAACTTTAGTAGGTACCATAGATAGTTCTGGAATTAGTGATTAACTAAATTTTTTAAGATATTCACTAATTGGATTGTTCTTTACAAACATCGCTACTTCGAGAATATAGATAGAAGGAAGTGTCAAAATGTTGTATTGACTTCAGGGTTTGACAATTTTTTAGGGCTTGGAGACCCGCAGATAAAAAAAAATTGTTTCGGTAAAATAATTATTCATTTTGCGTTTCAGTTCTGCAGCTGACGCTTCCACAGCGAACAATCTACTTTTCTTCATTATAATTTAAAAAAAATCTATTATATTATGAATGTTTTGTTCTTTGTGAATAACACAATTGTCAAGGAAATTAAAATTTTCAACGTTTTTTACATTTTCTAAAATATCTCTCTTGAGATCAGTAACATGACTTGACATTCAAGCGTTTTTTAATTCCAGTAGCGCAAGATTCAACACATGTAACCATTGGTTAAGTGGCATAGTTCAATGTCTTCTTTACTTCCAAGTACTCCCGACATTCTACAAACTGATGATATTTAATTATAATCAATATTTTCTGACACGAACATAGGTTTACAAGTATCACAACTATTTTTTAATCGGTTAAGTAGAAACCCACACACATACACACATGCCTGGATCTCTGCACTGTCTTCATTTACTATCTCTTCAATATTATGGGGTAATTCATTTCCAGGCTCGTGCCTATCATAGGTTTACAAGTATCACAACTATTTATTTATCGGGTAAGTAGAAACTCACACACATACACACATGCCTGGATTTCTGCACTGTCTTCATTTACTATCTCTTCAATATTATGCGGTAATTCATTTCCAGGCTCGTGCCTATCATAGGTTTACAAGTATCACAACTATTTTTTTATCGGTTAAGTAAAAACTCACACACATGCCTGGATCTCTGCACTGTCTTCATTTACTATCTCTTCAATATTATGGGGTAATTCATTTCCAGGCTCGTGTCCATGCATATTATGACATATAGGGTTTTGACACAGCGAACAATGTAGTGAAGCTATTAATTATAATTTCATGTTAGTCTTCTTCACAATTCCCCCCTGTTCCAATATGGGCTAAATTTGATATAATGGCAGTTTTTATACCTGCCACAAATTGCCCACATGTTGGGTTAATATTTGAACCGCAGTTACGCCTAATGCACTCGAAAAGATCTTGTTGCAGCCTTCGTGTAGATAGGCTTTTTATGTTAAATGTTGAAGATAATTTTCCCCACAACCGAACTATCTCATGAATGGTCCATATCCATCCTTCTGTTCGTGATGGTGTACGTGCGCTTCCGACATAATTATATTTTTGAAAAAATATATTACGTCCTTGTAATGTTGTAGGTGTGTGGGGTGGTTGACCGTAAATTTGTGGCATAAAGCTTTCCTCTTCGTAAATAGAAACAGTCACTGTTGACACTGTCGAATAATTTATCGATTGTATTAATTACGTGTGCCGTTACAATGGCATCTGCTGAAAGCTCTCCTGAAAATAAATTTATTATGTGGTTAGCATGCCTGTGTGTCTATTTCATAAAGATTCAGTTTTTAAAAATGGAAATGTTCTATTATAGTAACTGAATATGGCCTCAATTTATTTCTGGGAATTAAATAATAATCGTATATAAGCATCATTCCATTCACCTGCTGATATTTTGCAGTACATTCCTCCTGCAACAGAGTGGCTTAAAACTTGTGCAGCTAGTTACACTCTCAAAGAAATCCTTTCTCTGATTACATTTCCCTGCAAAAAAAATTATTCGAGTATCAGACGTCTCGTCATAA
Source organism: Eupsilia transversa (assembly GCA_914767815.1). Taxonomy (NCBI): domain Eukaryota; kingdom Metazoa; phylum Arthropoda; class Insecta; order Lepidoptera; family Noctuidae; genus Eupsilia; species Eupsilia transversa. The sequence goes on along the minus strand of OU611893.1, from coordinate 2,484,225 downwards.
TGATTGACCAACACAAAATCTTCAAATTGAAAATGAATTTCTACTTCTTGAGCATTTTTGCACTGTATTTTCAACATACCAGCTTGTTTATTTCTAGAATTATACAACGCAGTTTTTATTTGTGTAAACGACGGAAGTGTCTTTATTATGTCTACGCTGGCGTCGTCGTGGAATTCCGCTTTAAAGTTGTTGTACATATTCGGGATTGGGGAAAAAGAGGATGATAATATATTTTCTCGGCAATCGTGTAGCTTCTGGGCCATTATATTGTCCGCTTCATTGGGCTCGCATTTATGGAGCTTTTCTTTTGTGAATATTGTATCATCGCAGTCACCAATGCTATGATTTATGTTTCTTGGTATTATCAGCAATTGCTTGATTTTGAAAATATAATTTATATCGTGGATCGGGAAACATGGCTGTAGTGAACCTCTCACAATTTTCTTCATTCGCGAATCTGGAGGTTATTTCCGAAAGCAGGTCTTGCGGACACATTTCAACCTCATCGGGGAAAACTTTGATATTATTATTTTGCTGATAAGCTGTATTAGCAATCTCGTGAAGTGTTCTGGTGAGACCGACGGTTATAGGTAAAACTGAGCTACCACTTACATATTTTTGGCCACTCATTTCTCTGGTTACCTCTTCGATCGGCTCCAGCACCACAATTAGAGACTCGCAGACGTCCCGTTCATAGCTCATTAAAGATATGATGTTCGCCGAGTCTGAATTGCTTATCGCACATTTGATTCTTTCAACTGTACAGAGAATTCTGATAATTTTTTCATTATTTTTTCTTGGTTGTCAATGATATCTTTTTGTACCACATAAATATTCTCGTTTTGCTGTCGTAATGGGCCCCCGATGCTAGCTGGTTACTTACTGTGTTAGTGTATTTCCCCTTATTTCACTTGAACCATCTTCAGTCACTACTTCATAAATGACACCATTAGAGTCAGTAACTACAGAACTCAAATTTTGTCCAAACGTTCAATTATCCGTAGTTACAATTGAAAAATCGATCTACAAAAACAAATTAAAAAGGTAGAACAATATGAGTATGTGTGTGTGGTGTTTGTGTGCGCGTAAATTAGATAGATGATCATCTGTAAAATTCCGTCATATTCCTTAAATCAAGCGAAACTAATAAGAACGCAACGTAAACATAAAAGCTATTTTTAGAGTGTATTGTTGATAAGTAGGTACTTGTTGAGTTTGGGTTCTAAGTGGGGTATTTTTATGGGCATATAAGGGTTCAAGGGTCATGTGACAAAAAATGTATGAGAATGCAACATTAGGATGAAACCAATTCAGTCGTAGGTACCTATAATATAAACTATTTGTAATAAGTAATGATTCCTAATTACTTTGTGGATGGAAATTAGATAGGCAAGTAATATTTTAAGTTGACAGTGTGTTTCTAAAGGACATTTATTGATTAATTATTAAACTTACTCTTCGCCATTGGTCTGGTGATTTAGTGGATCCGTCTGCTATAGAGTTGAGTTGAAGCGATACGGACTCCCACGCTTCTCGGGTGACTTGAACAGCCTGTGGCCCTCCCGGGAAGCGACCCAATGCTATGTCGCGATCTTCGTCGTGCAGGCATCTTAAAAATATAAATATCATTATTACTTAATTATTACTATAATTATTTATCACTATATCATTTATTACTTTACTTAAATCAGTTCAAAAACTTAGAAAATAATCTTCGAAAACTTTAACAACTTGCAATTTTATATGATGTCTATCTATTTTGTGGTTTTATTTGCTTACCTTAACTGCTGCTTAGTTACTTTAAGGATTAACTTTCACAAAGTTACAATATTATCACAAGCAAACACACATTATTTCGATGGCTCCTAAGTATACTGAGTCAACTATACTTCTAATAACTTTACAGGAAGGCGATATGAAGAGCGAATGGTTATTTTAAAATTGTTAATACTACCAAGAAAAAATAACTAATCAAAATGAATTAAATATAATAAAACCTATCATCTGTACAAAATAAATTTCATGTTATTTTATTAATTTCTGAGATAATGTAGATATACTAATATACGGCGATTATTTGTTTATTAAAAATGGATCAACTACCACTTACATTTTTATACGTCGCATTATTGAATCTACGTTTTTCGGAAAAATTACTTAACAAATGTGGCAAAAAATATTTTTATTTACTTATTGGATTTTTTAAATATTATAGTTTCTGTCATAAATTCATATTTAGTTAAAATATAATAAGCTGACTCACTATACATGGACATCATTTTAAAAGTAAACCATCCTTAAATTGAGTCAAGTGTGGTCCAATTTAGTTAAAGTAATAAAAAACGCCTTAATTGTTTAATATTTTAATTAAAGAGATCTCGAAATGGTAACAAAAATACAAAATATTGATTGTATCAATTGCACGTTTGTGTAAAATAGGAGAATTATTTATTAATTGTTTGAAATCACATTTCAAATCACACACACATTGTAGGAACAGTAATCTTTCATAATTACTTTAAAGAAAATCACAGTAAGTATAAAATTCTTAAATCCTTATACTTAGTATTTATTGCTGAGAATAAAATCAGTCTCAAAAATTAACTTATGAGAATAAGAAAAAGACAAATTATATTTTTAATTATTCTGAATCGCTTTCAACTCTATTGTTGTCACTTTTAATTAAATTAGAAAAAAACAAGTGATATTCCTTAGGTATCACCAATTTGTTGCACATGTCCATTAAATCTTTGTGTTTATTTTTATCTATTGGGATTGGCCTGTTGTAAGCTGGGCGAAGATCACTAAAATCTATATTAGGGACAGTTTGATTGCGCGTTGCTTTAGGTTTATTAGCACAGTTAATACTTTTATAAGAATCTTCCATGTAACTAGTTTTATAAAATAATTTGTAAGGATTTTTTGGCTCAATTTTTATTTCAGTGACTTTATTCCATTGCATCTTGGATCCATCACAGGCAAAACTCCAGTTGTTGACCTTTTTAAGCATTGTTTTGAAGTCCATTACAATATCTTGAGACACTTCGGTGACCTTATAAGGTTTATCGTCGGTTTTGGCAAATTGAAACGCCATATACCATTGGGCAGGTGTATACAGTATTTTGTCTTTTGTCTGTCTTTCTATTAGTGCATGCATACTATCTCCCTCGTTTTGGGGTGTGACCAACAATCAGAAACCGATGACTGATTTGTATTTTGTATTTATAACTTGCCATCATATACATTAAAAAAACGATTCTGTTCCGATTCTGACCACCGCAGTTATCAGACCAGAATCGGTAATCTTTTATACCTGCCACAACTGTTTGTTCAATAAATTTAAAAACACAGCTAGCAATTTCATTTGCTCCTCTTTTAGCAGTTTGTTGGTGCCAGGAAAAGCAATAACCTTGACGAAGTCCTAGATCAAATATAGTGAAATTATAAATGGTAAGTTTTCGTTTATAATAAAATGTGCTAACGTTACCATGGGGTACATTTAAGCATTTTTGGAGATCGTAAGCGGCTGTTAGTATTTCTGGGTTTTGTTGCGGTAATTCTTTGTCTTCTGCTTTCAACTGTCTTGCTAAATCTTTTTGTTTCAAGTGCTCTGCCTGTTTTACTGTTTCTTGTTCTGTGTGTTGTTTATTGTTTTCAAATATGTGACATTCTTCACATACATCTTTTTTTGGCTTGTGGAAACTAATGTTTATGTTTTTGTTGATAATATCACGATATTGCCGCACCATTATCAAACCATTCTTCATACAATCTAAACATTTTAGGAAACGATAAAGATCCGTCAAGATACTTTTTGTTGGAATCTTTACGAGTATAATGTGATTCCACAGGCGAAAAACTTGCAACGTGATCAAGTACACTACGTTTCATGTCATCGGTTATTTTTTTTTGATGGTGAACATGCTTTCCTCGCTGATCGGACTGTACAGCTCCTTGACCTATTTCTAGTTTTTCTAAAGCTGTATATAGAAAATTGAAACTGATAGATAACGTATTTAAAAATATGGTTTTGCATACAGGAATATTCCTTATAACAACGTTGTCTGTTTCATAAATAGGTAAAGTGTAAAATATAGTACTCAGTCTTTTAGTATTCTCCTTGTCTGTTGTTATCCTCTTCTTCATTTCTTTGGTAGCATATTTTGTCAAAAAGTCCCACTGCCTGGAATGATCTCCAATGTCCCAAAATGTTTTAAATATCTTTGATCTAGTTTCTTCGGATATTTTTTCATAACATTTCTTTCTACACGTTGTAGGACATGAAGGCTTCAGTAGTTTTTTATTATGCACTTTTCCATTTCTACTAATATATTGTAAGCCTCTATTGACATTTCGTTTCCTTATCTTATCCTTCCAGTCCTTCAGACAACGTTCTCTTTCTCTACCTTTCCTTTTTTAGTTCCTGAAATTCGTTTGCGGCTCCGAAAAGTTGGAGTAGTTACTGGAGAGTCTGTGTCATTAACGTTAGTTGCGGGCGTAGAGACAGGATAATCAAGACAAAGAACGTCATGGGAAATGAGTGAAGGACCAAAATCAAAGTAGGGTGATGGCATTGGAGTATCATCGTCTGATTTTTCATGATAGATAATGGTGCTAGGCTTTTCTTTGATATTCGACTCAAGAGTTTCTGCGTTTTTATAAAACAAATATGGATGTGGAGTGTTTGGTCGAGAATCTTCAATTACTGATGTCGGTGAAGAGTTAGTAGGTAGCAAAGTCCCAGTTTTATTACAAGGTTCTTCAGTGAAGTGTTTATTGTTAGGAGTCGGTGAAAATTCGGGAATATCATTCGGAAAAATAGAAGAGTTTGAAGGCAGATTTTGTAGGAAGATATCAGTATCTTCCAAATCAATGTCATCAAATATTGATAACTCTTCTTGGGTAAAATTTGCATCTGAAGGCAGTGGTGAATCTGAAAAAAAACACACATAATTACACATTGTAATAACTACAACTCATACAATTTAAAACTAAAACTAGCTGTGCCGTTAAATCCATGTAGTTCTCGTTCCTACGGAATTACCAGGATAAAATTTATTTTATGTATTTTCGTAAGGAACCTTATATCTCTGTACCAAAACTCATTAAAATCAGTTTAGGCGTAAAAACGAAAAAAAGAACAGACAGCCAGTTAGATAGACAGAGTTACTTTTGCATTTATAATATTGGTTCAAAGTTAGTCCTTAGAATTATTAATTAAATAATGCACATGATTAATTGATTAACTTAATAACAATATTTTATTCAATTTTGAATCGTACAATCCGTTTAAATAAATCAACAGAATGAGTCAAATTAATGCTCTGTAAAAAATGTTCAACGTATACTGATCTGTCTACAGTTATACCAGTATACGAGGTTTACTTACAGAATAGAATAATAATCTAATTAATTATGCACTGAACTATTTTTCTAAACTAATAAATAATAATTTAACTCCATTTACCTCTTTTTGCTTCATTTTGAACATTATCACAAGCTTCAGAAGTATTTTCCTTATTATCGTCATAATTTATTATCATATTTTTCATTCACTAAAATAATGATTTTTCAAGACCTAGCACTCATCACCACTTTCTATTCAATTATGACGCTAAATTTAAATAAAAATAACACAAGAAAAACAACTGTTCCTTTATAACAAAAAGCACACAATTACGTCCGCACACCGCGCTGCTTCGACGTATACTGAACCAGTTGAAACTTGCACCAAAATGAACGCATTCGCGTCCCGCGTATGTTGGTAGCAAACACTTGACTCAGTATACCGAGTTTAAAATAAATAAATTAGTATACTTGATCCAGTATACGCTATTTTTTTTAAGTTATTTATGGAGATATGAATTTTATTTTTTACAGGTAAATAGGAAATGATTTAATTGTTGTTAATACACTGAAAAGTGCATTTTTCAAAATTTGTGTGTTGACTCAGTACCTATACTTAGGAGCCATCGATTTAATTTAATTCCGTTAGACTGTCGAGTTAAAACTGCAAAAGATTGAATTTACCTCCAGCTTCACGTTTCAAGTGTATATAAACCGCTTAATATAAAATGGTCCCTAAAATCAAGTATTGTAACGCTTAAAAAGCCGTAACTCAACTTAGCCGCATAATAGTCGATAAAAAATAGAGGCGTCAAGTGCTGGGACGAAGAGCACCGCTCCCAGTCCGTTAGTCACCGTAACGTGATAACCACTTACGGTGATACGCAATATCAATGTTATGAAATTCTCAGTTGTCATCAAAGTTCGGTGAACAACTGAAGCCAGTTAGTCACTGGCAATGAAAAAGATAGCCAATAGCCCTGCTGATGGCCTGACAATTTTGCCATATTGTTGCATAAACATGCTCTTTGCAACATGTTCATTTTGTTGTCCATACATCATATCTTTAGTACAAATATTATTTTTGTAGAGAATGCATTTCACATGATTGTAACATGGTGTGGCATTACGACGTTTGCAAACCTAAAATGAACAAAGTGACAATCATAATTCTTGTACTGGCTTGAGCTGTGGCTTCTTAGAAAGTAAGAAACAATAAGAGGATGGCTGATATCTTACCATTCCAAACTGACTTGCTGTGAGACGGTCAGATCTGTATGAGAGATACTTTTCATTATCATGTTGACCCACAGTCTGGTTTTCAATTAGTACTATTTTTTGTGTATCTTCTTGGAATTTAAGCAATCTCAATTCACAGAGCCGTTTTAATTCTACCTCATTAATGTCGACAGGGTCACTTGCTTCTGGGCCATAGTCCTTATCAGGTTGAGTTTTATTCTTTTCAGTAAAAAGCCGTTTTCGAGTCATTTTCTGTTGGCGCAATCTACTTCTCTGTTTTTGATGGACATATTTTTTAAAATATTGTCCAGGGCTCTGTGTTGTCTTCTTTTTCCATGCAGTTTGATGCCATTTATGTCCTACAGAATGAGACAATCCTGAAAAACCAAATCATAGTCACATACATGTCTGTTTGCAACCTAAGCTTTCATTGATGACCATTGAAAGTTCTATAAGTTGAGAAAAACCTCTTATATTATGAAGAGAAGAAGTCATAGATCATGGGGGTTGCTAGAGATTTCATATATTGTTTTAAAATATCTATAAAAAAACTTATTTACCTGCTACATGAACACGCCGCTGATAAGAGCCTCCTTTTCCAAGACTGAGTCGTTTTCCACAGTTAAATTTATTAATGACACTCATAAAATTCTCTGCAACGTTTGTTGTCTCGTTAGACAACCGTCCCGCTTTCAAAGCAATTCTTTCATTTGCAGCATAAATAAGAGCCCAGACCTCTGGTGCTGTATTTCTTAGGATTTCTACTTGGTTGTCTTGCTGTTTATTCTCGTCAGGTGGTAATTGCTTCACTGAACAGTAATATTCCTTACATTTTTCATGCTGTCCAAATACATGAAGTGGACTATTCGTTAAATCATCAGCCATTGAACCTGGCTGACTGCTATTGTGAACAATAATCTTTCGCGCTACTAGTGTCAATTTCATCAATTTAGGCCTCAAAATACTTCGTCCATACTGAGGGAGTTTCGTATTACCAAAAATATAAATATTAAAACATAGGAAGAGAAAAAATCTTTTTTGAAAAAAATACAACCTACTTCTAAAAACAACAAAAAACATTGAAAATGCCAATAAAATTTGAGGTTTACCCTCAATTTCCCTGGGATCCCATTATCAGGTCCTCATTTGTGACAAAAAACTTTGACAAAGAATTTTGAAAATCGGTCGACAATTGGCTGAGAAATCGGTGGACAAACAGTCGAATTGATAACCTCCTACTTTTTGGAAGTCGGTTGAAAAAGAGAGGAACATTTATTTTATAGTAGCTAAATCCTACTTTATGTGAAATTTTTGTTTTTTTTATATTAAATGTATACCAAGCACTGAAAAATTACTGAACTGAGATGGATGAAATTATGCACACAGATATTTTATAACCGCGACATAGGACTTACTATACTTTTTATCCAGGTAAACATTTTAACGCGGGCAGAGCCAGAAGTAAAAGCTAGTGTAAAATAATTATTATAACACTAAGAAGTGGTTGTATACCTTGTAAAGTGCACTCGTGTAGTTTTTTATAACATGATTCTTGCATTCAATTTTCTTTATTTGGTTTCCATAAGACACCTTTTCTTTCAAATTAGCAAACACTGAAGAATCCCCATCTCCTACAAAACTTAGGTACCGAAGATTATGCATATTCTCACTCTGTTGAAATCCTTCAACAATTATATCAGATTCCATCGCAGTAGATGGCCCTGTAAAGTTTTTGCAGCAACCATGACTTTTAGTGTCTGAACCTGTTCGCTCATAATACTGGCATGTATAACAATATTTGTTCCTGACACCAAGAAAAAGACATTTCTTGGTTTCCTTTCCAATAATGCAGGCCTAAAATAAAAGTTCTTAGTTCAAATATTGTAAGAAATCATAAATCAAAACATTGAACATTGTGTAAAATATGTTGACAAGCAAAAGAGTACTAATGAAATGAACACAAAAATATGGTATCAAGTTGGGACTTACCATTCCAGATGAAGAATCAAAGTTGTGACCATATAACCTTTTCATCCATCCGCCATCTACATATACAGTAATGTATGGAATACCATCTGTAGAAACATTTCCTTTATCAATAGCAATAGACCTTTCTTGCTCACCAGCTTTCTTTATTTCTTCGGTCAAATGTTCATGCCATACATTGCCCAATTGTTTTTCAATTGAACGGAACGTTTGTCCGGTCATTGTTGGTATATCCATTAGACTAGTGATGTGTGCTGCTTGCGTGTAGTAACTTCCAGCAGTCACAGTTGCCCATACAAATGCAGTGTTAATTTTCTGCTTCTTCTCTGTGCTTTGCTGCCATATTTTATTACACATGCTACATTTAAATGTTAACAAACTGTGAAATCCTTTCCGGTGTTCACTAATATACTCAATTTGAGATGACTCACAAGACTGACGATGTTTTTCCATTTGAAATGCCCATTGGATCACATGTTTCAAGTCAACAATACGGTACCCTACCAAACCTGATAAGTTGTCACTTGATGTTCTTTCCACAGTTAGTTGATAAGCTTCAGTCTGTGGATCGGGTTGCGGCCAATCAAAATCAACAATCTCTACTTGCTCTGTAACAGATTCAACTCTATTAGAGCTAGAGCTGCAGGCTATGGCTTCGTAACGAATTTGTGGTATACCACGTGAATACGTTTTGGGCGTATCTTGAGCTGTGGAAGCATTGGATAGCTGATCATGATCTTGAGTTGTATTTGGACTGAAATAAAAAATAAATAATTGAAATAGGTACAGTTATTAAAAACAATGTTTAGAGACAGAAAAATATTGATATGTCTGTACCTACCTAAACACAACAGGGCAGTCCGCGGTTTCTTCCACTACTTTTTTTTTCTTGTTACGCCATGCTTCCAGCCGGCTGCAATTTGATAAAACTTGCTCAATACACTACTTGAAACTAACCTTATCGAGCTAGCCGTTTCTTTTTTTCCTACTGTTATCGACGAGATACAATAGATAAACAATTGTCATAAATCTCCTGGAGGTATCCTAACAGACAAGGGTCTACAGAAGAAATGGCGGCAAACCAACGGCAAACGAAGACATTACATCACGGGCTAACGAGTATCAAATACACTCATAGGTACATTCACGTAAATCTGATTCGAAATCTTATGGGAATCTGATTTACTCACTAAAAATCATTAGAAGAATTTCCATGATGTCTTTTCAATGTTGCTTGCACTTTTTTCCGTGATTTTCGCGGCCCTGAATACATATGTCGTATATAGGCAAGTTTATTAGTCGGATTCATCTTAGGCAGAGTTGCAATTCAATCTGTAATCAAAAAGAATAATTAAAAACAACAGCAAAAGTATCGTAATTATGAAATGCTTCAAGAAATTTGTATTAGTCAGAAATAACACCACCATTTGTCACCATCAATCAAGCTGTCAAGCTGTGTGTGAAAATTTGCAAAACAACTGACAGAACATGAGAACAGACCAAATAGAGATGTCAATCTGAGATCGATTGAGCAAAGAATCGATTTTTTGGAACAATTAAAAACGTTTTTTCAAATCGATATCTACACTTGAGAGCAATAAAATCGCACACGTTGACTTTTTGTTGTTTAAGCAGTTTTTTTCATGAATGTGAATACATATTAAAATAAAACTTACACTATTTGAATGTTTACTTCAGTACCTTTCTAATGATATCAAATACAGTGTAAAAAAAGTACCCATAGGTAGTTTTAGGGCACAAAACCCAACATACTGATAAAATTACCCAATTTAGCTTAAGAAAGAATAAAAATAAAACTCAAAATGCTTGATCAAATTGTTTTTTAATAAGGTGTATTCCCTCCCCTAGCCTTGATTACAGCTCTTAATCGGTTTTTCATGGACCGTATTAATTTCACCATGAAATCTTGTGGTATGGCGTTCCACTCCTCTTCAATGGCAAGTTGAAGCTCTTGGAGGCGCGTAGGAGCAGGGCTTCTTGCTCGAACTCTTCTTTTTAGCTCATCCCAGACATGCTCAATCGGATTGAGATCAGGACTACGAGCTGGCCACTCCATCGCGGTGATTCCAACGTCTTCCATGTAGTCGCAAACTGTTCTAGCGACATGCGGTCTGGCGTTGTCGTGCATTAAGAGAAAATCTTCTCCCATAAGCCACGCAAGCGGCCTCACATGTTCTTCGAGCACTTCTTCGACGTATCGTGCAGCCGTCAAACTTCTCGATCTCGGGACGGTGTTCGCCGTAGTGATGAATACAATGTCAGTTTTAGTGTCCAACATTATGCCACCCCAAAACATACACGATCCACCTCCAAAAGCCACACGTTCGCTTATGCAGCATTGTGAAAATCGGTCTGATGACCTTCTGTAGACCCTAGAGCGTCCATCATGACCATGTAAAGTCATTCTGCACTCATCAGAGAACATAACAGCCCGCCATTGGTCATACGTCCAATTTAAATGTTCCCTAGCAAATTGTAGCCGGGGTTGTCGGTGAGCTGTGGTCAATTTGGGACCATTTGCTGGGCGATGTGAAGTCATTCCTGCTTCACCTAGTCTTCTTCGAACTGTCCACCGACTTATACTGACATTGCGAACTTCTCGAAGCTGTTGTCCCAGTTGAACCGCGTTCAGTTGCCGATTTCTCAAAGACCTTGTCACAAGAAAGCGGTCATCACGCTCTGATGTTGTGCGTCGCCGGCCAGATCCTGGTCGCCGAATGTAGCCACCGGTCTCTTGGAACCTTTGGTATACACGACGAACAGAGTAGCGGCTCAAATTTAGCCGTCGAGCAACTTCACTTTGGTTATGGCCTGCTTCGAGCAAGGCAATAACTTGAGCGGCTTCTGCGGGCGTGGTATCCATATTTTTCCAGTAAATCCGTATGCTTCCAGTAGAGATATTATCACGTTGACCTTCGGTATGTAACTGATTGAAAATTCTTTTTTTTTTTTTTTTAGGTATGGCATCTCGCAGATCAACCTAGAGAGGTTTTGTCTGCTTAACCGGACTATCCTGTGGCTACTTTTAGGGTTTTTAAATCTAAAAGCCTCCAGCCAGGGCGCAAAAATATGCTACTAAACTAATATGCGACGCTCGCTAAGGGCACCCCCTGCGGGGTACGGGCCTCGGCTTAGGGCGTCGCAATCGGGAGGACAGCAAGTTCAGGGACAGGCTGGATCAAAATATCATCATTATTATTAATCGGGGAATTTAAAGCTAATTGCTCAGCATCATCGGCGCGGGCTGGCATCCCATCGAGACCGGGGAGCAAGGGTCGGGGGGGGGGGGGGGGGTATTACATCGGGGTCGCGAGCGCGGAGGACCTCTGCGGTGAGGTCGGAATGACGGCGATCGTCTGTGTTTGTATTTCTTTTCTGTGCTGGTCTCCCTATTGCTCTCCTGGAGGAGGGTTATGAGATCGTCAGGGTCTGAGAGAATATGCCTTGGTCGGCGAACTTGACTAATGCGGGAGGGGACATAGTTGGCGGCCTCCACAACCAGAGGGTTGCGGTGTTTGGCGGCGGAATCGAAATAGCGCTTGGCGGCGCGTTTTATGAATTGGGCAATAGTGGGAATTCTCAGATCGAGGTGAAGGTTTTTATTATATTATATTTACTCTCACTGCATTTATCTAAATATTTTCTGGTTGGATTCGAACCATCGACTCGTACCACCACACAAAGATAACATACTTTTTTCAATATTTTGATATTTACAATTATGATTCTGAATTTAGTATTAGAAAGCATTATGTACATAGATTACAATTTATGTAACATCACACGTAAGTGTAAGTATCTTACACAACAACACACAAGTGGTTGCTAGCTAACCATAACATTTATGTTTCAAGAATACCCACTTATTATACAACTTTGAACAATAAATATTCTTTTACAATTGAATTGTTTGGCTGGTACCTAAATACATGAGTGAAACATATGTACACAGAAAAATCTTATAAACTAACAAATAACATAAACTATACATCGCTACGTACAAAAATAGCATAATAATTAGTCTGCTGAGACTCAGGCCTCCTCTGAACAGTGGTGATGAAATAATTGGCACAAAGCAAAGTGTCGGCTTGGATTCGAACCATCGACTCGTACCACCATACAAAGATACATAAAAAATACTATAATAAAATATCTTCTCTTCTACACGCTACTTTTTGCTGCGCCGCCGTCACCGCGCAGTATCAATCTTCTGCTTGTCACTTTTTACTTCCATTTATATCATTTCCGTGCGATCTGAATCAATTGCTGGGAGACACAGTTTTCGCTGCAACAAATGAATTTACACAGTTTTGTTAGACTATTCTTACTGAAACCTGAGGAATAAGTTAGGAAATGAGTAAGACTTATATTTTTCATACCTTTTAATTCCTTGATGTCTAGGCGTGACATTTAGCATTTTTCTCAACTCATCTCAAAATAATTTCCGGCAGTACACATGTTTTGAAAAATGTTACCAACTTCGGCATCATAGCGTTGATAAATTCCTCATCCCGGTTAACTTCTATGACAGTCAATGGTTGGGTGACAGATATAAAGCAAATGAAGTAACATTTACTCATTTTGGTAATTCGCAATTGACCCTGGACCTAGAATCAAAATAATAATAGCTGAGAAACAATCCAAGAAATACATTGTTACTTACTTGATAATAATAATTATGCTTTTTGTTCATAACTAAAACATCATTTTCCAAATGAATAGGAAAATTTCTATTTTCTGATGCTTCTCTAATATTTTGAGATTTCCTTTTCAAGGAGGGAAAACATTTTATTTCTACAATAGTATTTTCTGCTTCTATAATACCTATAAAAAAGAACAGTTTTTAGGCCTACGCCACTGAACCAAATTAAAAAATCCACGCGACACACAAGATCCATGGGGGCGGAACCACAGGCAAAAGCTAGTTATTTTTATTATTGAATAATCTTACCATCAGGGCTAGCTGCTAAGAATCCAAAGTCTTCATCAATAAATAGACCTGATGGCCTGACAATTTTGCCACGTTGTTGCATAAACATGCTCTTTGCAACATGTTCATTTTGTTGTCCATACATCATATCTTTAGTACAAATATTATTTTTGTAGAGAATCCATTTCACATGATTGTGACATGGTGTGGCATTACGACGTTTGCAAACCTAAAATGAACAAAGTGACAATCATAATTCTTGTACTGGCTTGAGCTGTGGCTTCTTAGAAAGTAAGAAACAATAAGAGGATGGCTGATATGTTACCATTCCAAACTGACTTGCTGTGAGACGGTCAGATCTGTATGAGAGATACTTTTCATTATCATGTTGACCCACAGTCTGGTTTTCAATTAGTACTATTTTTTGTGTATCTTCATGGAATTTAAGCTATCTCAATTCACAGAGCCGTTTTAATTCTACCTCATTAATGTCGACAGGGTCACTTGCTTCTGGGCCATAGTCCTTATCAGGTTGAGTTTTAGTCTTTTCAGTAAAAAGCCGTTTTCGAATCATTTTCTGTTGGCGCAATCTACTTCTCTGTTTTTGATGGACATCAAAGACTGATACTGAGATACTGAGATACTGGCAATAGACAGGCAGCTCCACTCTTTTTTTAATATTAGGAAGTGGTCGAACGCAGCGACATCTAGTTTTTCGTTAAGGGTACTAATGAAGATAAATGTATACCTATAGGTAGCTATAGCTAGCTGCTGTACGGTACGCTGCCTGTATAGGTACCTACGTACCTATATGTGGCGTTTAGGGGAAGTATGTTACAGGAATTCGAAAAGGAAAAAAACAACTCATTTGTATTATTATGTATATTAAAAAAAATTACACATTTAATATACAATTTTGTGTTCTCCTTTTTCTCCCCTTATGCTTTAGGTAGTGTCGATTTGCTTTTTCTTTCATTGGATCATTAACATCCCAAAAAGTTATTTTGCCTGTGAGAACATTATTGACATCTTTGCACCAATTGTGTATGAAAAACATTGTACTTTTATTAATTAAATATTCTCGTAAATTTCTTTGTGATTTGGACAACTAATAAATGATACACTTATATTTATATTTATTATTAATTTTATATACACTGTTATGTTTTTTTTTAGCTGTGCTCTTTTAAAATTTCTATACATACATGTTCCACTTGGGCAACGAAATCAAATAATGCTCTTGTGGGATAGCACAACCACTTTTTGTTGCCATATTCCTTCATTTTTATGTATTCATGGAAACTTTGTAGCTCTTCTGCTTCCATACAGTTTCTGCAGGCGACACAGTTTTTATAAATATGCTTTTTGGCAAGTTGTGCTATCCACCCACTGCAATACCCTATTGCTGCGGTTCTTTCAATAAGCATTGGAGTTTGGCCCTGTATTAGCTCGTCTGTATTTAGCATTTCTACATTTAAATGCGCACTATCAATTTCATTTTCACATTCAGTTGTCTGTGTGTCTACTGGATTTTCTAAAAAATATTTTAATTTATTGGATTTTTTATTTTTTTTATTTTATTGGAGACAAAACCCGTCATCTTTTTCACAGTTTGCTCCAACTGAGTGTGAAGATGAAATATTATTAATGAGTAACGTTTTGAATGCTCCTTCAAATGCAGATGACGTAGGCATAATATTGCTATAACCATGAGCTCTAATTGCCCCAAAAAAGTTTTCCAATGCGTCTTGATTTAAATTGCGCAGCAATAAAGAGTTAATCCCTTTGGATGTTAAATATTTAACAATTAATTTAAAACCTTCTATGGTCTTGATCCAGCTTGACAACGAAGGCACTACTCCTTGGTTATTAGCGTTACTAAATTTCATTGATTTTAATATAGGAAGACTATAATTCCACAATTTGTGGTGAGGTGAGGTTGGGGTCACTGCAGTCCTGTATATGGGGGCGGAACCACAGGCAAAAGCTAGTTATTTGTATATTTTTATTATTGAATAATCTTACCATCAGGGCTAGCTGCTAAGAATCCAAAGTCTTCATCAATACATAGACCTGATGGCCTGACAATTTTGCCATATTGTTGCATAAACATGCTCTTTGCAACATGTTCATTTTGTTGTCCATACATCATATCTTTAGTACAAATATTATTTTTGTAGAGAATGCATTTGACATGATTGTGACATGGTGTGGCATTACGACGTTTGCAAACCTAAAATGAACAAAGTGACAATCATAATTCTTGTACTGGCTTGAGCTGTGGCTTCTTAGAAAGTAAGAAACAATAAGAGGATGGCTGATATGTTACCATTCCAAACTGACTTGCTGTGAGACGGTGAGATCTGTATGAGAGATACTTTTCATTATCATGTTGACCCACAGTCTGGTTTTCAATTAGTACTATTTTTTGTGTATCTTCTTGGAATTTAAGCAATCTCAATTCACAGAGCCGTTTTAATTCTACCTCATTAATGTCGACAGGGTCACTTGCTTCTGGGCCATAGTCCTTATCAGGTTGAGTTTTAGTCTTTTCAGTAAAAAGCCGTTTCCGAATCATTTTCTGTTGGCGCAATCTACTTCTCTGTTTTTGATGGACATATTTTTTTAAATATTGTCCAGGGCTCTGTGTTGTCTTCTTTTTCCATGCAGTTTGATGCCATTTATGTCCTACAGAATGAGACAATCCTGAAAAATCAAATCATAGTCACATACATGTCTGTTTGCAACCTAAGCTTTCATTGATGACCATTGAAAGTTCTATAAGTTGAGAAAAACCTCTTATAAAGGGTGTCCAGCGGAAAATTTTCATGTTCAATAGTGGATAAAAAAAAACTACAATGTTATTCTCATAATTTATATAAACGGAATGGAGTTTGACGATGCGGATTTTATTTCTTAAAAACAATATCGTCTAAATGCCGCCCATTTCTTTCAAGACACTCTTGCAACCGGACTCTTAAATTTGCGAACACGCGTGAGCAAAGCGTTGGTTCAATGGCAGCAACTTCACAGCGGATATTTTCTTGTAGGGCCTGAATTGTTCGAGGATTGTTACTGTAAACCCTCAACTTAAGGTATCCCCACAAAAAAAAATCACACGGTGTAAGGTCAGGTGATCGAGGTGCCCAGGGTATGTCTCCGTACTTGCTGATTAATTTATTGGGAAAAATTTCCCTCAGCTTCTCCATCGAAACTCTAGCTGTGTGTGGAGTGGCTCCGTCTTGCTGAAATTGTGTTCTGTTGTTGACCCCGGGGAACAACTGCAACTGTGGTATTAAAAACTGGTCGATCATCCGGCAATACACGTTAGCAGTGACTGTCCTTCGCTGATTAAAAAAATAAGGGCCGATTATTCCTCGGGCAGAAATTGCACACCACACTGTCGTTTTTGGACAGTGCAAACGTTTTTGGTGGCTTTCCCTGGGGTTTTCGGAGCACCAGTATCTCATGTTCTGTTTATTAACATAATCATCGATATGAAAATGTGCTTCGTCGGTAAACAATATGTTTCCAAGCGTTCGTGCTGTTCGAAAACGTTCCAGCATCGTTCTCGCTAAGGTTTCTCGTAAAAAATAGTCATTTTCGTTGAGAAACTGCACAATC
This sequence comes from Eupsilia transversa, assembly GCA_914767815.1. NCBI lineage: Eukaryota > Metazoa > Arthropoda > Insecta > Lepidoptera > Noctuidae > Eupsilia > Eupsilia transversa. Next base: position 2,467,079 of record OU611893.1, on the reverse strand, counting down.
TGTATTTTGTATGGGTGAAACTGTAGTTTCTTTTTCAGAATAACGTGCACTGTTGATTTTTTTATTCCAGTACAAGCTGCAATCTTCCTTATCGATTTACGTGGATTGCGAAGAATTTCACGTCGAACTTGAGCCACATGTTCTGATGTCACTGCTGACGTTGATGGTCCCGGAGGAGTTTGGTTAACCATTGTCCCTTCTTGTCTGAACTTTTGGACTCACGACCAGATAAGTTGCGTGCTCGGTCCATCACTTACTCGTCGAATATTGTAGTGAGTACAAAAAGCACGACGCGCACGGACCAACGAATCATCGCACTTCAAATATTGTTTAACCGCGAAGACCAGCGACTCATTGCGACTAGTAAATCCGCAAATCGAGCGCGCCGAACGTTACCCCTCTCACTTACGTCACCCCGCTAGTAAAGGAGTAATTACAATTTAAACTTGAAAATTGTCCACTGGACACCCTTTATTATGAAGAGAAGAAGTCATAGATCATGGGGGTTGCTAGAGATTTCATATATTGTTTTAAAATATCAATAAAAAAACTTTTTTACCTGCTACATGAATACGCCGCTGATAAGAGCCTCCTTTTCCCAGACTGAGTCGTTTTCCACAGTTAAATTTATTAATGACACTCATAAAATTCTCTGCAATGTTTGTTGTCTCGTTAGACAACCGTCCAGCTTTCAAAGCAATTCTTTCATTTGCAGCATAAATAAGAGCCCAGACCTCTGGTGCTGTATTTCTTAGGATTTCTACTTGGTTGTCTTGCTGTTTATTCTCGTCAGGTGGTAATTGCTTCACTGAACAGAATATTCCTTACATTTTTCATGCTGTCCAAATACATGAAGTGGACTATTCCTTAAATCATCAGCCATTGAACCTGGCTGACTGCTATTGTGAACAATAATTTTTCGCGCTACTAGTGTCAATTTCATCAATTTAGGCCTCAAAATACTTCGTCCATACTGAGGGAGTTTCGTATTACCTAAAATCTTAAATAAAATATAAATATTAAAACATAGGAAGAGAAAAAATCTTTTTTGAAAAAAATACAATCTACTTCTAAAAACAACAAAAAACATTGAAAATGCCAATAAAATTTGAGGTTTACCCTCAATTTCCCTGGGATCCCATTATCAGGTCCTCATTTGTGACAAAAAACTTTGACAAAGAATTTTGAAAATCGGTCGACAATTGGCTGAGAAATCGGTGGACAAACAGTCGAATTGATAACCTCCTACTTTTTGGAAGTCGGTTGAAAAAGAGAGGAACATTTATTTTATGGTAGCTAAATCCTACTTTATGTGAAATTTTTGTTTTTTTTATATTAAATGTATACACTGAAAAATTACTGAACTGAGATGGATGAAATTAGGCACACAGATATTTTATAACCGCGACATAGGACTTACTATACTTTTTATCCAGGCAAACATTTTAACGCGGGCAGAGCCGCAAGTAAAAGCTAGTGTAAAATAATTATTATAACACTAAGAAGTGGTTGTATACCTTGTAAAGTGCACTCGTGTAGTTTTTTATAACATGATTCTTGCATTCAATTTTCTTTATTTGGTTTCCATAAGACACCTTTTCTTTCAAATTAGCAAACACTGAAGAATCCCCATCTCCTACAAAACTTAGGTACCGAAGATTATGCATATTCTCACTCTGTTGAAATCCTTCAACAATTATATCAGATTCCATCGCAGTAGATGGCCCTGTAAAGTTTTTGCAGCAACCATGACTTTTAGTGTCTGAACCTGTTCGCTCATAATACTGGCATGTATAACAATATTTGTTCCTGACACCAAGAAAAAGACATTTCTTGGTTTCCTTTCCAATAATGCAGGCCTAAAATAAAAGTTCTTAGTTCAAATATTGTAAGAAATCATAAATCAAAACATTGAACATTGTGTAAAATATGTTGACAAGCAAAAGAGTACTAATGAAATGAACACAAAAATATGGTATCAAGTTGGGACTTACCATTCCAGATGAAGAATCAAAGTTGTGACCATATGACCTTTTCAACCATCCGCCATCTACATATACAGTAATGTATGGAATACCATCTGTAGAAACATTTCCTTTATCAATAGCAATAGACCTTTCTTGCTCACCAGCTTTCTTTATTTCTTCGGTCAAATGTTCATGCCATACATTGCCCAATTGTTTTTCAATTGAACGGAACGTTTGTCCGGTCATTGTTGGTATATCCATTAGACTAGTGATGTGTGCTGCTTGCGTGTAGTAACTTCCAGCAGTCACAGTTGCCCATACAAATGCAGTGTTAATTTTCTGCTTCTCTGTGCTTTGCTGCCATATTTTATTACACATGCTACATTTAAATGTTAACAAACTGTGAAATCCTTTCCGGTGTTCACTAATATACTCAATTTGAGATGACTCACAAGACTGACGATGTTTTTCCATTTGAAATGCCCATTGGATCACATGTTTCAAGTCAACAATACGGTACCCTACCAAACCTGATAAGTTGTCACTTGATGTTCTTTGCACAGTTAGTTGATAAGCTTCAGTCTGTGGATCGGGTTGCGGCCAATCAAAATCAACAATCTCTACTTGCTCTGTAACAGATTCAACTCTATTAGAGCTAGAGCTGCAGGCTATGGCTTCGTAACGAATTTGTGGTATACCACGTGAATACGTTTTGGGCGTATCTTGAGCTGTGGAAGCATTGGATAGCTGATCATGATCTTGAGTTGTATTTGGACTGAAATAAAAAATAAATAATTGAAATAGGTACAGTTATTAAAAACAATGTTTAGAGACAGAAAAATATTGATATGTCTGTACCTACCTAAACACAACAGGGCAGTCCGCGGTTTCTTCCACTACTTTTTTTTTCTTGTTACGCCATGCTTCCAGCCGGCTGCAATTTGATAAAACTTGCTCAATACACTACTTGAAACTAACCTTATCGAGCTAGCCGTTTCTTTTTTTCCTACTGTTATCGACGAGATACAATAGATAAACAATTGTCATAAATCTCCTGGAGGTATCCTAACAGACAAGGGTCTACAGAAGAAATGGCGGCAAACCAACGGCAAACGAAGACATTACATCACGGGCTAACGAGTATCAAATACACTCATAGGTACATTCACGTAAATCTGATTCGAAATCTTATGGGAATCTGATTTACTCACTAAAAATCATTAGAAGAATTTCCATGATGTCTTTTCAATGTTGCTTGCACTTTTTTCCGTGATTTTCGCGGCCCTGAATACATATGTCGTATATAGGCAAGTTTATTAGTCGGATTCATCTTAGGCAGAGTTGCAATTCAATCTGTAATCAAAAAGAATAATTAAACACAACAGCAAAAGTATCGTAATTATGAAATGCTTCAAGAAATTTGTATTAGTCAGAAATAACACCACCATTTGTCACCATCAATCAAGCTGTCAAGCTGTGTGTGAAAATTTGCAAAACAACTGACAGAACATGAGAACAGACCAAATAGAGATGTCAATCTGAGATCGATTGAGCAAAGAATCGATTTTTTTGAACAATTAAAAACGTTTTTTCAAATCGATATCTAGTACTGAATCGATACAGGGAATCGATATTTCACCCTAGAACATCAGTTTTTTGTTTGTTTGAATTGTTAAGAATTGTGGTGGCGGGAAAATTACGAAGCATATCCAGTGCAAATCCTTTTGCGTAAAAATACGGATTTTTTCCAGATATGAGACTAGTTAAATTCTTTTCGCTCATCGATCGTTTTTTCGCCCTCGTAAACGTGTACGTTACCCTAGCAGGAATCGTTTTTTCGGTTTTTTTTTCAAAACGACAAGGGTCACCAATTTTTTATGTAGGGGCACATTTACAGCAGATTAGGCACCAACTATACGTTCCACTCATATAACTATAGGAGACACTTTCTTGCTAGGGTAACGTACCTACACCCCGTAAACCCCTACATTGCGAATTTCATCGAAAACTAATGATTTTTGGAAAATCATTTCTTTATTTGTGAATCGATTTTTCATATTTCCTTTCGAATCAATTCAGTAACGGATCTTTTTCAGAGAGTTTTTTTTTGGTTCCTTTCGTCCCTCTGGGACAGGCAAAGTGAGTTTTTAGAGAGAATTGACGTCCCTATTAGGGGGAAATATTTGAAATTTAGAGTAGGTAGGTATGTGATGTGATGACAATCAACGAGTGTTGCTAACGTTTGATTTTGTATTTCCTCTTCTAAATCTTACACTTTTTTAAGTTTTAAGGGTAATTACTATTATAATATAACTCTGTATCACCTTCAAGCAGAAAAGCATCCTTTGTACATAAAAATAACACTTACCATCAATAAAACACAAAAACACTTCACTTTTAAATAAAAACACTTTCACGGATGGCACTCGTATGAATGGTTCTCAGTAGTAGCCCCAGTCACCAATTCTAAACCTGTATGGTGCTTACTACTTACGTAGCTGTTCAGACGAGCGAAATAGGAACTACAGCTACCATTTTGAGAACGTCATTTCGCTGACAGTTAAAAACCCCGAAACCATAAATGAATGATGTGCAGCAGTGGTGGGTCTGACGTGGCACTGTCTCCATTTACTATCTCTTCAATATTATGCGGTAATTCATTTCCAGGCTCGTGCCTATCATAGGTTTACAAGTATCACAACTATTTTTTAATCGGTTAAGTAGAAACTCACACACATACACACACATGCCTGGATCTCTGCACTGTCTTCATTTATATCTCTTCAATATTATGGGGTAATTCATTTCCAGGCTCGTGTCCATGCATATTATGACATATAGGGTTTTGACACAGCGAACAATGTAGTGAAGCTATTAATTATAATTTCATGTTAGTCTTCTTCACAATTCCCCCCTGTTCCAATATGGGCTAAATTTGATATAATGGCAGTTTTTATACCTGCCACAAATTGCCCACATGTTGGGTTAATATTTGAACCGCAGTTACGCCTAATGCACTCGAAAAGATCTTGTTGCAGCCTTCGTGTAGATAGGCTTTTTATGTTAAATGTTGAAGATAATTTTCCCCACAACCGAACTATCTCATGAATGGTCCATATCCATCCTTCTGTTCGTGATGGTGTACGTGCGCTTCCGACATAATTATATTTTTGAAAAAATATATTACGTCCTTGTAATGTTGTAGGTGTGTGGGGTGGTTGACCGTAAATTTGTGGCATAAAGCTTTCCTCTTCGTAAATAGAAACAGTCACTGTTGACACTGTCGAATAATTTATCGATTGTGTTAATTACGTGTGCCGTTACAATGGCATCTGCTGAAAGCTCTCCTGAAAATAAATTTATTATGTGGTTAGCATGCCTGTGTGTCTATTTCATAAAGATTCAGTTTTTTTAAATGGAAATGTTCTATTATAGTAACTGAATATGGCCTCAATTTATTTCTGGAATTTAAATAATAATCGTATATAAGCATCATTCCATTCACCTGCTGATATTTTGCAGTACATCCCTCCTGCAACAGAGTGGCTTAAAACTTGTGCAGCTAGTTACACTCTCAAAGAAATCCTTTCTTTTCATCTCCGTGAATTGTGTAAAACTTCAAACGGCGGTGAACAACTGTTGAATGTGCCGTCTCCGTAATAATCTTTTATCTGCAACATTATTTCTCTTCCTCTTTTTGTAAAAAACACGATAATTCTTGTGTTTTTGTTCCTATAATCAGCTAAGAGGAAATCTTGAAAATCAGGCGGAACTACAACTCCTTTAAAAATTTTGCATTGTGTATTTTCGGTAATTTAGCTTCAGAATTTTGATATGTGTATAGTGAACCTTTTATGGAAGTAAAGCACTTACATATTTTAAACCTGCAACCATTTAAATGTTTTTGGTATACTGGAAAATGTTGGTGTAGACAAATTTTGTTTTAACTTGTAAAGTGATTCATCAATTCGGTTTCTCTCAAAGTCTGGGGTAATATGTGAGGCTTTTCGTCGATGATATTATCGTCCTTAACCCTTAGTTTACCTGGTGACCCCAAATCACTTAATTTACCCCATGGAGTCCATGAGACTCCCTCCTTGCATAAAAATCATTGATTTTGGTCAAAATAAAAGCAAAATGTGTACTCAAAACTGGTTTATTATACTTAGCAACATTATGCTTATATGTTTTAATATCAAATTTCGTTATTAGTTTGTAACAGTCTTGTTGACAATTAAAAACCTAATAGACTAAAAAATAAGGAAACAAAAATCAATGCCAACTTCTGGCTCAAGACGTAGTCCACGAACAGCACCCGTCCGAATAGCACCGACGCGAATAGCACCGAGCCTAGTCCACGAACAGCACCTATCAATATTTTTGGCAGGTGCTATTCGTGGATACAAATCTATTTTATTATTTGTGTCCACGAACAGCACCTACGGCTCGGCAGCCTAGTGCTGGGATGCATTTGTTTAACAGGACATTATTAAATGAAACATATCGATAAAAATCACTAGAACGTTTATTAAGAAAAAAGCCTTATGATAATAATTATTAATCTTACAAAATAATAAATCTGTAACACTTTCTTAATTTTTAATGTATCACAATCAGTCTCCACATATCACATTTATTGAAAAATCAGCAAATACAAATATTTCGGTCTAGGCGACATTTAAATATAAGAAAAAACAATAAAAAGTCTTATGATAATAATTACTAATCTTACAAAATTATAAATCTGTAACACTTTCTTAATTTTTAATGTATCACAATCAGTCTCCACATATCACATTTATTGAAAAATCAGCAAATACAAATATTTCGGTCTAGGCGACATTTAAATATAAGAAAAAACAATAAAAAGTCTTATGATAATAATTACTAATCTTACAAAATTATAAATCTGTAACACTTTCTTAATTTTTAATGTATCACAATCAGTCTCCACATATCACATTTATTGAAAAATCAGCAAAATCAGCCTTAGATCCTTATTGATGTACTAATAACAGCGCTCCGTGAACATTTTGTATATTGTCCTTCACTATCCGTCGATTGCGCAGGTGTTACATTATTCTAATTTAAATTTAAAAATAGTAAGCCTTAAAATCGCAGCTTTTCCATGCAGTGGCCAAGAGAAATAAATCCACTTTTATATTCTTTTATAATATTGTCTATTAGTTGGTTTCTTTTTGCGGCATTTTTTTGTGAATTAGAAGTAGCAAATTTTTTTCGTATGTCAGTGAAATTCTTACAATTTTCCTGTAAGACTCTTAAAACATTAAGTAAGTTCTTATTATTTTTATTAATTGATTTGTTAATGACCGAATAATGAGTCTCAGTATAATTGTTCGTTTTGTGAGTCTGGCCATAACAACACCATTTGTTTGACCAAAATTTGTGGTCAATCCATTGTGTGATCATGTAGTCGTTAAATTTTGTTATATTACTATCTTGAGGACTCTCACTCATAATGTAAAGCCAAGCGTCATCTAAATCATTCGGTGGCAAATGAGGGAGCACTGTACATAGAGCAACGTGCTTTCTATATATACTATTGTCGTTAAGACCTAGCTCCTTCTGTTTTTTTTTTAACGCCTTCTTAAAGTGAAAGTAACATCCCTTTACTGCTACGTTGGGAAATACAGACAGTATTCCTCTCACTGCGGCTTCTTCAAAGTCACTCGTGAAAAAATCTACAGTCATTGCTGGTATCGAAGATTTTAATAATTGAAATAATGTTTTATATGTAGACATTTTTTTATTTAGAAGCATAGCATATGCTAACGGCTTAACGACACCATCGATATCACCATGGATACTATAAATCTGCAGAAAAGGTTTCGGCGCAGATTTAAAAGTTCCATCACAATACAGATGACGTGTTTTGGCAAGTTCTTCTTTGCTTCTTGACGTGGCGAATAGTAGAATTCGATTTTTCCCATCGTAGTAATCAGCTAACAAGAAGTCCAAATATTGTTTGGGTACCTTAAAATAAATAGATTAGCTTAGTTTAGGATTAAATGGTGCTGTATATAGATGTCCAAACATTATTACTATTATACTCCTATAATCCATAAGCAATATCATAAAATTACATTTTTAATAAATATAATTATAAAAAACAAATAATATTTAAAAAAAATATTTAATAATATGGGGAAAGTACCTAGAAAAGGTGTTCATAAATAGACAAATTAGGTAGATATATCATTGTGTGTAACAAAATCACGGATCTAGAAAAAAATTAAAACACTAACTTTCAACGTACAGTTTTAGCAAAATAAAAAAATTGTTGTTTTAATTTTTTTACTTCATAGTCTATGTGAACTACTACCTACTGATTAAATTTATATATTTCAAATTGCAATTTTTTATATTGTGAATAAAAAAATAAAAGAATAATAATATAATATAATAATATTAATAGGATGGCGGCTAGAAGATTACTTACTTGTACCTCGCCCGCGGTTTTTGCATTTAGTCGGCTAACTCCACAAGCCCTATTTCTTATGTTATAAAGACTAGACTTAATGTTTATATAATTTGGGCAATCGGCTACTAAGTTGAGACCTTCATCGAGTAGTTTATTTATTTTGCTCTTGTATAACGTAGGAATAGGACCATCGGTGGCTGCAGCTTCTTGTCGAAGTTCATCCATACTTTTCTTTATTTCTGTCTGGGCACTGCTCATGGGTTCACAGGTGTGTTCTGTAATTTTTATTACATCTTCATTGCCATCAAGCGTCAGGAACCCTCTACACGATATTTTTATGCACCGCCATAACACATTAGCATTATTTTTATATGTTTTGAATTTTCTGTACTGTCTATCACTATGTATTAGTAATGGCGCTCCTTTTCTACTGGAAATGTAGCTAATGTTACTATTTTTATCACTTCTACCGGCAACAGGCTCCATTATTGTGTTTTATAGATACTCACTAATAAATCTACTACACCTTTTGTTAGCACGGAACATACAGATACAAACTATTATAAACTATTCTTGTGACGTCCTTTGTGCCCTGCCGAGCTATCCGAACTAATAATATTATTTGCAATTTTACGTAAACAAGCTCCGGAAGCGTTCGGTTAAATTCGTCATACTTTCGTGTGCTCCGGCGCATTGTCGCGTCGCTAGAACAGTGACAAGAAATCACGGCTACACGATAAACAGTCTTAACGCACTATCAGCCAAAGGTCCAATGTATGGCGTCCGATGGGTGGAATCGGTCGAAAATTGCTTGCTCGCAATGCGCAAGGGTACGACAAGCTGCACCCTATAAGAATTGTAGAGTAGCGATACTGTGTCACGTGTCTTTGCACGTTACACAGTATCGCTACTCTCATCACCTTTGATGTGAATAGACTGATTGTGATACATTAAAAATTAAGAAAGTGTTACAGATTTATAATTTTGTAAAATTAGTAATTATTATCATAAGACTTTTTATTGTTTTTTCTTATATTTAAATGTCGCCTAGACCGAAATATTTGTATTTGCTGATTTTTCAATAAATGTGATATGTGGAGACTGATTGTGATATATTATAAAATAAGAAAGTGATATTATTTAGTAAGATTAAACTAAGTCTAATTTTGCAATAAAGGTGAGGTGATCTGAAAAGACTGATTGTGATACATTAAAAATTAAGAAAGTGTTACAGATTTATTATTTTGTAAGATTAATAATTATTATCAAAAGGCATTTTTCTTAATAAACGTTCTAGTGATTTTTATCGATATGTTTCATTTAATAATGTCCTGTTAAACAAATGCATCCCAGCACTAGGCTGCCGAGCCGTAGGTGCTGTTCGTGGACACAAATAATAAAATAGATTTGTATCCACGAATAGCACCTGCCAAAAATATTGATAGGTGCTGTTCGTGGACTAGGCTCGGTGCTATTCGCGTCGGTGCTATTCGGACGGGTGCTGTTCGTGGACTACGTCTGGCTCAAAACTGAAATACAATAAATTATTATTTTAAACTATTTCCTTCAATAATAGGTTTACAATATAATGAACTTATAAAATCTAAATAAAATTGGAACAAGTAGATACAAAAAAAAAAAGTGCAGCGCTTTTTAACCCCTTATCTTTAGCTGCACACCGAACACAGATTTTCTTTGTACATGCCAAACATACCGGCCTCATACAGCTATGGCATAAGTATACTGTCTTTCTTTTCAGGCGGCTGGGATATAAATGACAGTATTTTCTTTGGTCTCTAGGCAAAATATCATCTTGAGCATTTTGTCGTTGGACTCCTCATCATCGCATCTAAGTCAGTCTAGTAGTACCGAGTCAGCTTCGGGATGAAGTAAATTGACTGACCAGCTGTATGAAGCCATTTGGAAGCCTAAAACACAAAAATAACACTGAACAAATGATAATATAACAATCCAGCGAAATCATATTTTTGTCACATAAATACCCCCATGGAATCCAGCAGACTCCATGGGCACTATTACTCACATATACGCGTTGTGTCCTTTTCACCTCGCGTCCTGGCCGCTCCTACAGGAAGGTACTGAGACGCGCGAAAACAAAAACGCGATAATAAGGTTTTTAGACCAAAGTGAAACTTCGCGCTTAAAAAAGGGTTAAACAAAAAAAAAACATTAAAAATAAATAATTAGAAAATTACTTTTTTTTTTTTTAAAGCTTTTATTTTAATACAAAATAATACAAAATACATTAAAATACATTTTATTGTACTAAAAAGGAAAAAATAAGTTTTCGCACGGTAATTCTGTATTCGTATGACTATAAATAAAAGCTTGGGCGTTTATTACAAAGAATTATAAAATAGTACTAGTGAAACAAAGTGAACGAAGGCGAAGTAGATTGATTGTAAGATTACAACAAAAAAAAAAGACTAATATAATGTAATAAGCGCCCAAGCTTTTATTTATAGTCATACGAATACAGAATTACAGAGATAGTCTCTTACGTTCCTAGCGAAGTGTGCTGGCGCGCCATCATGTTGGATGTAGAGGTCACGCTAAACGACCAGTGGTGGTACATCTTCTAACATTGTTTCAACAATATGTAACAAGTCTATGTACGTTGTATTGTTGAAACGGTTTAGAAACACAGGCCACTTCATAACTGTGATATTCACATTTTAAAGATATGCTTGAGCTAAACGAGCACTATGCGGCCGAGCATTATCCTGCATCAAAACAAAGTCGTCACCGATAAAGGGGGCAAACGGTACCACAATTTATTCTAAAATGTCTCTTATATAAGGACCTGCAGTCAGACTTCCTCCATCGATCACCACCAGGTCCGTACGAGCTCCGAAACATATCCTCCCCCAAACCATTATTGATCCTCCACCATATGCCACTGTAGTTTCAAAATTTGTCCGATTATATCGATCTCCTTTGCGTCTGTCTATACAGGCTGACTTAAAAAACATGCGACAAAATTTAAGGGGGTGCCCATCAATATGAACAACTTTTCCTATGGGACCAACTAAGCCTTTTACTGTGTTTTTTTAAGAAATTTCTAGCCATTACTTGGTATTTGTCTAATATAGTTTCTTGCTTTGAAGTAATAATTTTATTGAGAGTTTTGTAATGATTAAATAAAAAAGTCTTATTGATAAATTTGTCATGTACTCTTGCAATTTTTGTTTATGTTCAGCACATTTAAAATCTGCTGAAAGGGGTTCGGGCATTTTGGTCCTTATAACCAATGGGCTCAAATCGTACATCGATGGATAGGTCTTTTCAAGAGGAAAAAAAGTTATTATTGGGGTACATTTGAACTTGTTGTCCGATTCGAGATATCGGCTTATAAAATATGTGTTTTCAGTATCTCGGATAGTACGCAAAAAATCAATAAAATACGTATTGTGTAGTGATTACTAAGCTGGAATGAGTCTATGAACTCATTCCACATCGGCAAAAACTGCATAAACATATTATTTATATAGGTACGTACATAGTTTTTTTTTAAATATGAATTATTATTTAGGTAAAAAGGCATTCATATAGATTTAGGCTTACAAGTTATTATTACCAAGCAAGTATTAAAAATAGCCTTATTCTGCGAATAGGTCCGGTCGGTCATTGGAGACGCAAAACACAGCTATCCCCCTCCATCCCCCGCCCGCTACCTGGCAGCGGCCATCTGAGAGACAGGCGTGATGTATTTATGTATGTATAGAATATAAATGTAAAGAAACTAATTAAAATCAAGTACTTACTTATTTTCCACTTTCGAGCAAAAAATAAATAAATCCTAACACATTACGGTAAATCCCAATACATTAAAGCTCACGGTCGCCATCTTTTTTTAAAATATTTTATGAACACTATAACACTGGAGAGATGTATACCTTTCATTTAAGATTAAATCATTAAAATCGGTTCGGCCGTTTGAAAAATATTTCAAAAATACTTAGAGCTTTAATCAAAAATTGATTTAATATTCAACGTACGCGAACTCCGATCGGACAACATATCAGAACAAGCGCCATATCTATTCGTGCTCTATGAGAATATACCCTTCTAATGATATACTATTTATATTTATTGGGTCCAGGACCAGAGTCCATACATTTGTGCCCAAGGTCCTTTAAAATAACGTTTTAATGTATTCTCCCATAATCTTTATTTCTAAATTTTCTTTTAGCTCAACTGTAATGATGTCTTGGAAAGCAGAAACAAGAGCAATCACTGACTTAGTAGGACTGCAATGCAAACGTTTCTTTGAGTATTCTCCGTACCTTTTTATTATTCCAATTTTTATTTAAAAAAATATGGATTTTTTTATTATATAATATCCGCTCACGTACTGCAATGGAGCCATAATTTTAGGATCGGATTTTTCCTCCAAACGCAGCACGTTTGTTTTTAATATTTTATTAAAATCTATATTTTCTGTAAGCTTTTTGGCTTGGATTGACGTTGCGGCACCCGTGGCTTCTGATTATGACGAAAAGTTTCAAGTGGGTCTTCATTCAGGTGGCGCATAAGTATTTGTATATCTTCCATTTCCGTCGGACATTTTCCGAGGAATCGCCCTTATAAAATTTCATATTTTTTTAAACTGTTTTGAATTCCATCCATTTTTTATGATGTGCTGAATTGGGTTTCACCGGTTGAAGCAGTGGAATTTGAATATTTCTTTTTGTTGGCATAACTCCTGTTGACTGAGTCAAATAATTCGTCGAAAAATAGCAGCAAATCTGCAGTATCTTTGCACCCTTCTAGCAAAGTTCCAGTATCTGAAAAGAGAAGAAAATAAATGATGAAACATCTTATTATTTCTTATCTCAGGGTGATTTTGTTATTACCTATGTAGATTACAAATTACACCATTATTCATTCGAATCAGGACACAGCAGAATGTTTATAGTAGAGTAGCCCCTGCCTGTGATAAGATATGAGGAAGAGGATATCCTTGCCAGTTGTAAGCGAAGTGGAAGATCCCAGCTCATAAAAGAGACGCAGCGACAACACATGGTCAGCGAGATACAATCATCGGCACGATTCTTGAGCGCTGACCTTCACCTGCGCAGAAGTGAGTTTTTGGGTCCCTTTACGTATTTTGTCATAAGTGTACGATGCGCAAAGCGATCCCCACTCTTCCGCCGAGCGCTCAAGAACCGTGCCGGTATCTGTAACAGTTATTTCACGGCCAGCACGATCTCCTGACCTCCACCCCATAGAAAACCTATGGGGTTTGATGATACAGCGATGGGAAGCACGGAATGAGCGGTCTGATGAGCAGTTGAAGTTGCATTGTATGGAAGGGGAACAGATATAATATGCTTCAATATATAATAATTATAATTATATTACCATAAATTACATTATAATAATTATATTACCATAAATTACATTATAATAATTATATTATTATAATAAAATTATGTTGTGTCATATCCGTAATAAACATTATTTTGATGTTTAGTTTCAATTTTCTTTTCGTAATGAAAATGAACACTTAAGCTATAACCTCAATAAGTCCTATAAAATACGATTTGTTAACTATTCGTTACACGAACTTGAGGTCTCAAACTTAGGGCCGGTTTTTTGATTCCTAGTAATAGTCAAGCTAACCATTTGTTAAACTGACCATAATTAAGACTATCCAATTGTTAACTCAAGTTTACGTTTTTTCATCCCCATTTGAACTATGGTTAGAATTAACTATTGTTAACTATGTTGCCAGTGCAATCGGCACTAACTTACCGATTGAAAAGTTGGGAGTCATTATTTTGTTATGGTAATAAGCGTGCATTTTGACGTCTATTGCGTCTATGATGTCTAATGTCAAAGTCGTCAAATGATACTTTGTTGATTGTGATTTCGTGCACGTGCTATTTGTTTTATCTCTTGCTCATACATATCCAAAAACTATATATTTAAATAATGGAATTAAACAGGACAGAAACTATTAAGTAAGCACCTAAACCATTTAATAAGAGGCAGCCTGGCGGGCTCTTGCTAAAAACAACTCTGACGCAGTAAGATATCGAAGTGTTAACCCTTAATGGGTTGTGAGTGATCTAACCATCATAAAGTTATGAATTTTGGAAAATATACTTATTATGAGGTCTAGAATAATATTTTCGGAGTTCGATATTTATCATTTATTGCTCTAATGGGTTTTACCACGTGGGAACTATTTTCCTGTTGTCCATATAAAAATATATGTTTTTGAGATACAACATGAATATTATTCCCACATCTGGGTAGGGAAGAATGATAGACATTTCATTACATGTCACCATATTTATTTATGAAAGTTGTCAAAACATTCGGGGCAAATAGATAAGTACTTTGCAAGTTTTGCATATGAATCTGGAGCGTTTCTCTTTTACGCGAGTAGAACAAAAGCGGCATCTGCGGAATTTCAAATTATCTTGAGGTAGATGTAGTCCCACATTCAGCAGTCTGATTTCATCAGGAACATCGTATACTCCACCCTTTTTGTTCTTAAAAAGGGGAACAGTCACTTTTTTGGCACTGAAGTTGTTTATGAGTAGACGGCCAAGTCGGAGACGAAAATCTCTGTGTGTCATAAGACTGTTTTGATGGTAAACAATATATGAGTTCACCACAGCCGCCTCGATAAGAAACCAAAACAAACGGTGCCAGTATTTTCTTGACTTGCGACTCAGATAATAGGATGATCTATAATGATCAAATAGATCGACTCCTCCCATGTGTTCTGTATATTTCTTTATAGCAACTGGACAAAACATTGCTTTTTTTGAGCCGTTCTTCTGTGTCCTTTGTATTACTGCAACAGACCTTGGATCATGCGCTGTAGTACTTACTAATACATCTTTTGTATCCATCCATTTAATGCATGCAATAGGATTGGAATATTTGAAGATGAACTCACCCTGATTGCATTATTTCTTTGACACTACTGCTATTGAATATAGTACTGTCATGTCTAGCAACTACCTTTCTTATTTTCAAGTTTGAATCTACGACAGCTTGGGTATTGATAGAAAACATATCTTTTCTATTTCTATAGAGCTCTGCATTGTCGCCGCCTGGGCTTGCAATTCGGACATGCGTGCAGTCGAATGCCCCGACCACACTAGGAAATCTAGCAATTTTATAAAAATTATTAACGACTTCTCTAATTTCTTCAATCGAACTTGGTATTGCAATAAAACGTTATAATTTCATACAAATTTGTCTTGACACGGCGTGTACAATTTTGCAGACAGTAGATTTTGATACACCAGACAGATCACCAGAACATTGTTGCATATTCCCAGTGGCATAAAATCAGGCGTTTGTAATTCGTTCGCTATTTCTCGGACGATCCAGATACCGGTTTCTTTAGCTAGCCGGAAACGCTTGCAAAAATCTATATCGTCCCAATGCTCCATGGGGGAACTACGGGATCTAAATACCTTGGGTCTTCTCATTAGGATATATTCTTCGAAAAAACTAAAAATACATTTTTTCACTGTTTACAATAAAAGTCACGGAACACTGTCATGAAGACTTGCGCACGTCATCGCGGGGCGCCGCCTTCACGACCGTTGCTTGATTGCAGCTGGCGATGGCTTCGCGTCTTCGTAGTTGAATTTGTTAGAATTTACTTTTAAGAATGTTCTTTTAGCACGGTAGTAGGAAGATAATACATTTATTGTATATTTTTTTCCTGGACCTGAAACTTTACATTCACTTTAATATTTATTATACAGGGTGGGCCAGAATAAAGTTCACTTTTGAAACCCATATAAAAAAAGACTGGTAATACTTAGAGAGTTTATTGAAAAAGTAACTTAATCTAACATTAATTTAATTTACTTCTTGAAAATAACATCATCTAGGTGTTCCCCGTCTCGCCGCAAGCACTCTTCTAAGCGGAACTTAAAATTTTCAAAAACACGCCGGCATGTTGCTGTCGATATAGCTGCCATTTCTGCTCGAATGTTCGCTTTTAAGGCAGTTATTGTCCTCGGTCTATTCGAGTAGACCTTATTCTTGAGAAATCCCCACAAAAAGAAATCCGGTGGGGACAAGTCTGGGCTTCGTGGTGGCCACTCGATGTTACCTCTCTTTGAGATGACTTTACCGGGGAACAGCTCCTGTACGACCTCCATGCTGGCATTAGACGTGTTGCAGGTGGCCCCATCCTGCTGGAACCAGGTCAGGGAATTGTACTATTGCAGCCCAGCAAGGCTTGGCCTTAAAAACTCTTGAAGCATTTCCACACAACGGGTCGTATTAACGGTTACTGCGTGACCTTGAGAATTTTCAAAGAAATAAGGCCCAATCAGCCCTTTGGCTGAAGTGGCAGCCCAAACCGTCACTTTTTGGCAGTGGAGTGGCTTTTGATGCTTGCGCGAAGGCTGATTAGCACTCCAGAAACGGCAATTCTGCTTGTTGACAAATCCGTTTAGGTGAAAGTGGGCTTCGTCCGAGAAAAGGATGTTTCCGAAGTTGGAAAATCGCTCTAACATCAAGGTGGAAAATGACGCCCTTTTTGTATGGTCATCATGGGAAAGTTCTTGCACCAACTGGATCTTATAAGGATGAAGCTTCAAATCTTGTCGCAAAATTCGTCTTAAACTGCTTCGCGAAATCCCCAAAGTCGCTGAACGTCGTCGCGTATAGAGTTCCGCATTTTCTTGGACAGATCGATTAACCTCCTGAATCGCTTGCTCCGTGCGTGAAATACGGGAGCGACCTTGACGTCTCATTGGTAGCGTCGAACCAGTTTCTTGAAACCTCTTCAACCATTGTTTAAGCAACTGAGTGCTAGGACACTGCCGGATACTCCGTAAATTGAATTAACTCTGAACATACGCCGCACAATAATGTAAGAACGACCATTTTCGTAAAACGCTTGAACCGCGAACGCGCGCTGTTCCCCCGTGAACTGACTCATGGCGACTAAAATTGCGAGAGACGCGTGACCCGATCACACCCCGCGCACCCCGCTACTTCCCGCGTACGACGATCTATTTGCCAAAGAAAAGTGAACTTTATTCTGGCCTACCCTGTACATACGAAAGACTTTCTGTCTGGTATCTTACTAAAACTTAAGACAATCTTCATTCATAATCATTTTTACGGCGTCCTGAAGGTCAATAATTCTCGTACTTAAAAAACGTTCACATTCAAATCGCAATTTCAATTTTCAAATTAGTATAAGAACTGCAAATTAATATTCAATATCATTTTGGTTTAAATTGCAACAAACGTTTTCAAAGCATATTAAAGCATAATTTTAATCGTCAACCTTCTAAATACTTCACTGTCCATATTCGACGCCACTGTTTGACTAAATTCCTGAGCTGCATAATTATATTACTTTCATTTTGCCATTTTTTTCCGGTGAATATGATTTTCGGTTAATTTTGAAACCAGCCCACCTCCTTCATTAGAAGTTCTAAGTGATGCCACTGTGCGATTTTACTCTCGCCATTTACTTCAAATTTTAAACTTTTTGTTAATAAGTTATTTCGTATACCCTTCAACAAATGTGGCGGATCATGATCATCATCAATGGGATTATTTCTTGTTCATTTATTCTTATTATATTACAGTTATCCTTAGGAATTTCTCCTCGTTGTAAGCATTTTCTTTTTGCTTCGTCTGTTAAAATTTTGATGGCACTAATGTTGTTGGCCCCCTGATCCGCGATGTAGCCAACACTATAAATCCAGCGTCTTTTAGTTCCTTTTCAAGTTTCCAGTTCCAGTTCTGGACCCTTAGTTGCTCCTGATGAAAACGTATAAGCAACTGGCTGCTTATAATTTCGAATAAGGCCCGTTACTACGGTTTTCCAAAACGGGCTTTAAGTTGATCTATCTGGCGTTGTAGGAGTAGATGTTGAGACAGGGTCTGAGGTGAGTGCATTTTTTCTGTGTACCTTTCCAATATGCGCATTCAGACCCCGCTTACCTTTATAAACCGTACTTGGGTACACAGCGTACATCTCTCGAGGATCTGAGCACCCTGGCTGAAGCCAGGGTGCCTCCTGGAGAGACTGATGTCCGATTTGTACCGCCATGCGATGTTGAAGGTTGACAAGCACTACTTCTATTATCCACCACATCGCTGCTGAAACTGAACATTTATTTAAATCTATTAAACTTATATTAACCGTAATAAAAATAATAACTATATCTATCAAAACAAAATGATTAAAAATAACTGAAATATGTATTTGACACTTATCGTCGTGCTAAAGGAATGAAAAAATAAA
This sequence comes from Eupsilia transversa, assembly GCA_914767815.1. Classification (NCBI taxonomy): domain Eukaryota; kingdom Metazoa; phylum Arthropoda; class Insecta; order Lepidoptera; family Noctuidae; genus Eupsilia; species Eupsilia transversa. Next base: position 2,448,397 of record OU611893.1, on the reverse strand, counting down.
TAATATCCGCGTGACTATAATTATATTCGTATTTTCATATAAATACAAAAAAAATAACCGAAAACCCAAAATAAATCTAAAATAATTTTCTCCGTACCAATGGTATCGGGTAGGGTTAAGAGCTTCAAGTGTTCATCATATTTTTCCTTAAGTCGTTATTTATCTTCCAGATTTGAATTTTCATAAGCTACACATAATTCACATCTGTGTTTCTTTGGTTCGAAGAAACCTAAATTAAATTCACAGTGAATTAAATTTTAGAACCTCTTAATGTGTCCCAAGCTTGTTCGTAATGAGTGACAAGTGCTTAGTTCGTTCTTTCTGCCCGGTTATCCCATTTCTGGATCATTAACCCCCATAAATTTTCAATGGGGTTTAAGGCTGGCGATCGGGAGGGCGATGGCACTGTTTTAATTTGTGATTGCCCTCGCAACCACTCTTGAATAACCCGCACACGGTGTATCGGGCAATTATCTTGAAAAAAAAAAAAAATCCGGCACGTCCATTTGTGGATACACCGTGCGCACTATGGGTACCAAGATATTTTGTAAAAGCTCTAAATACCGCCGGCTGTTTGCCCTCCCTGGTATAAAAGCGAGCTCGCCTGGTACAGCAGCACTCATCAAGCCCCACATATTAACAACAACTATACCCGATTCTGCATTTGGCATCACATTTTGAGATTCGTATCTCGTGTTATCTACACGCCATAAATTCCGACGACCGTGTTGGCTAGAATTAAAGCACTTTTCATTGGAAAATATGGCGTGAGAAAAATCGAAGTCTCTGTAGTCACGAGCGAATCGAACGCGAGCAGTTTTCTGCTCCTGCGTCAAAATATTTTTTTTGCAGGCCATCTGTGATGGACTCAAGCTCGATGCAATTCGTTCCTAATAGTTTGCTTCGAAACTTCATATTCTTGTGCGAAACTGCGAGTGGGTGTGAAAGGCTCTCTGGCTATCATACCATTTCATTGAACTTCGTTTATAGCCCGGGATCAAGGTGCACGAACGCGTTCCGTTAATTCTCCTTCTTCTTCATATCTTCACACCCAGCGGCACACCGTAGTTCTCTGGAAAGAAAAAAAAAATTGCATCGATTTTTAACATAATATAATAAAGGAACACAGCTAGTACCCTATAAATAAAAATTATAAGTAGGGGATGAAATAATGTGTGCAAAAGACTTGAAAATATGATAAATAAACTCTTAACTTTTCTATTTAACTCGTATAATCTCGCTCAACTTTTATAAATACGTTTAATGACTTCTTCAATACAAAACTATTGACTTATTTTAAAGATTTAGAAAATCGACGCAACATAACGACCGGTGGCCTCGACAGTCAAGTAGAATGGCGGCGGGCGGCGGGCGCACCGGGCCGCGCGCGCTCCTCGTAGGTTCCCCCCGCGCTCCGCTGCGCGTCGCCGCTGCGCCGTGCTGTATGCGTGTGTGTAAATATTGTGCACGCACACATACAAGGCGTCACCATTCACACTACTATTATCATAATTAATACCTACTGGCTGGGTCACTGAGGGTGTGGGCGTGGGTGTATCTAGTTGAGGCAGAGGTGCCTGGGAGCATGCACAGCTAAAAGAGAGGTTATTTGTCAGAGACTCATACCTCTCTGCATTGTACTTGACCAGGTCTGCCAACTCATTCGCCTCCTACATGGGCTTACATAGGTCTTGTTGAGAAGCCTCATATTTACTAAAGATATCCTTTAGAGCATATTCCCTAACAAACAATTCATCCTGAAGGTGCTGAGTGTCGGTGTCATAGATAGTATTACATACTTGTAATTCATTATTACATTGCTTTAATTCTTTTATTAAGTTTCGATGTTTTTGCCTAAGTTTTGTATTTAACTTTTTGGCATTTTAATAATTTCTGAGTTTTTCTAATTAATCTATTAATTTTTATGTATTTTTTAATCTTATTGTGACTAGTAAACAATTTGCTTTTATTGGTAGTCTCATCAGTTAAGTCTATTGTTACAATTGGCTCAATACATGTGGGTCCGGACCCGCTACCAACCAACTCATCATATAGACGGGTGATCGCAGACTCTTCACTGGCTTTGAGAGATTCCAAATGGGTTAATGTGTTGTGGGCCCTGCTTAATTCTAGTTCTAGTTCAGATATGCGTCTCAAAGCCAGTTCATGAGTGTCACTACATTGCTGAAAATTTGACACAGCTGCTGGAGATGTGGATGCTGGTCAAGTATGTCCATATGCTGTATATGAAGTTCAGCCAACTGGTTCTTAAGCTCAGTGTTCTTGTTATTAATAAACTGAATTTCCACCTCACTGTCTTCCCTTTCCTGTAGCAGCTGATCGCACTGGTTTTTGCTAGATTCCAATTCTTTCAGGGTAGCCCTCAGTTTATCCTCCAAGGATGCAGCTCTACGGGTCAAAATATTGACAGCCCAAACCTAGAGGCACCCTGGAATGAGAGAAGAGAAAGCTAATTGAGTTTAAAGTAGAGGGATGAGATGTGCACTGGGTGAAGGGCCTATTGAAAGTTCAAATTAGAAGTGAACGAAAACAAAGGAATAAAAGTTAAGAACAGTGTGTTATTTCAATTATGGGATGATAATTTAAGTATTTAATGATATCCAACAATAAAAATAAAATACAAAAATGAAAAAACAATTAAATTAAGTTTGGAAAATGGTTGAGGGTAATACAAAATTGTTAAGATATTGTAAATCTAGTTACTAATATTAATTTCATAAATGGGTACTAATCCAGTAAACAATTGGTTTTAAACAATAGTATTATAGCAATTTAGGGTCCAGTGGGTCGTCTAGGGATGAATATCTGTGAAGTAAAGTTTGTTTGTGTATGTTTATGTCTAGGACAAGTGTTTTCGCCGTCGATTTTGTTTCCGCAGTTTGTCAAACAAAAGGAGACATAAACGGTGCCCGTGTGTGCTGTCATAACTATGAGCTGTGATTACAAGTGATGTATATTGTGTTAATATATACTATAATGATAAAATAAAACAAAATGCTCCCCGGGTTCGATGAATTCAAATCCAAACGTTGACAGCCGGTAGATTTTCCGAAATATCGATTATTATGAATAATCACGACAAAAACACGTCAAAAACACTGCGTGAGATACTCTATACTTAGATTCTAAGATAAACAAAACAATTATTTAATATTCTAAATTATTAACTAAGAGGTCGTTTTTTTGACGACCTGCCGCCAGTCATACCTACATCTTATATGTATAATATATATCATATTCATACATCTTATGACCTATTATGCATAAACGTTCGTTTAATCGCCATCATCGTCATCGATAATAATTGTATCGAGGAAAAGAGCAGGGCGCCTAACAACGTCTTGGAGCCTAGCCCACTCAAAAAACCAAACTAGGCACATAACGTGGTCACAACTGCCAATTATTTTACTCCGACCCGTGAACCATGAGGAGTAATAGTTTCTTATGCACTCTAATCCACGATTATCCTGATGAATCAGTATGTAGCAATGATTTAGATTTTCGAAGATATATACTCTATAGGTACACTCGTATGAGTTGAACAATAGGGAGTCCGTTATATTTTTGGATAAGAAATGTTCCACTGCTGCATACATGTTCACTGTAATAACTAGGCGCGTATTTTATTTGATATGTGCCTACTTCGAAAAGTTAATTTTTCAGCTGAGAATATATGAAACGCGGTTATAGTATTCTGCTCAACCATTATATTTTCGAAAGGAGGAAATTTCAGAGGAGCTCGTGGCTATGTAATAACAGCCGCACGGGTCGATCCATCAGGTTAAGATACGCTTGCCGGGGTGGTCCGTGAATGGGTGACCTTCTTTACATATCGAGACTCCTCCGTGCCTCGGAAAGCACGTTAAGCCGTTAGTCCCGGCTGTCATTCGTGGATCTTTGACAGTCGTTCTGGGTCGTCAAAAGCCCAAAAGTCTAACAACCACTCTTGCCAAGGGGTATCGTATTATTCAGTTACGGGGTTGTAGAGGTCAGATAGGCAGTCGCTCCATGTAAAGTACTGGTATTTAGCTGCTTCCGGTTAGACTGGAAGTCGTCCTCAACGTAGTTGGGAAAAGGCTAGGCAGATTGATTGAGTAATAGTTTCGGTTTAGTCTTGTTTGGTCGACATAATCTGCCAAGTTATTGTTTTCGCAAGGATTCATTCAAGCTGCAGCGATTTTGTGGTCTGTATAAAAGTGGCTCATGGCTACATTACAAAACTGATTTATTCTCCTGGATTGTACTCAGTTGAGCAGCCCTTCTTGTCTGTGATTCTGGCAATGCCAACATATCCATGGGATCCTAATATGGGTCACGAAACCCTCCGTCTAAGACCACCCTGGGTCTGTCACCAGGCTGAAACAACCAATGAATGACTCTACTTGAACCATCTAAAAAATTATTCAAAATGGTAGCTCACTAAAAGTCGAAGAATAGGCACCTGACCCGTGCATGTGTTGGAATGTAATAATTATGGTTTATGAATAATTGCACTTTTAGTCTTTTAGGTACTCGAAGACGCGTATTGTTCGTACAATTGTAAACCATTCAAGCATTTGAGATGTTCGGGGCTCGGTTATAATACATAGGAAGACGAAACCTTAGATTTTCCTCTCTAGACGGAACTTCCACTATTAAAAATAGTTACAAATAATATTTTTGGTTTCAAAGCAGTGCAGTTACTATTAAACGAGGAATATAAGCGCTTAAGCGCTTATTACACTTGGCTGAATTTGGCCAACTAAATTCAGAAGCAACTTTAAAAGCTTCTTAGCAAATTAAAAACTTCTGATCAGACTGTCCTTATTTAGTTACTGAATTAATTAAGTAGTTCCACCCTACCCAATAGTTCCATCTGCAAACAAAAAAGCTATTGAGTACAACAAGTTCATTGATGGATTACAGATCCAAATCCTACTAATTATAAAATAAATTGACAGTTTAGATGTTAGGTAGACCATGACCTGGACTAACTTATTGATGGATATTTTGATATAATGATGATGGATACTTTTTGTCCACGATATTGAATAAGTATACAACTGCTACGCAGCAATGTGCATGCAAAGGCTTTTGTAAAGAGAGTTTATCTACTCACCAGTATGTTCCTCATTTAAAAACCTTTTGCGTTCAGTCTCCAATTTTAGCATATTTATGTCTGTCACATACAATTGCTAAAGGTATCAAGTCTGAGTCTGACACTTTAGTGACCACTTCCTTTAAAATCCTAACTACTGTAGCAGCTGCCGTTGTTCCCTCACGAAAATAGAAACAAAATAGGCTGTTTCCAGTTTGAGCACACGCCTTTCAGCATAAATACTAAGGCATGATCCCAAAACCTCTTATCTCATCTTGGGACTCAACACAAGTGTGATGAAGTGTAAGAGCAACTTCATAAAACAAAATAGAGCACAGTTTCTTCTCTGTGTCCCATTTTTGTATTTTGAGCTTTAGTACTCTAAAAATATTATCATTTAACCCCACATTAAACATTATATTTTCAGCAAGACGGTTTAATGTTCTTTTACTGGGCAATTAAAATATTTTTTGTAATAATCTACATGTTATCGATATTTGTATGCTTTAACTTATTATGTGCTTGGATCACTGACTATTAATTGAAACAACTTTATTATAAAATAGAACAATATAATAACTTCAAACTAGAGAATAACGACATATATCTATTCTTTCCTTCATTAGGGTTAATGCCAAATGCTTTTCACTGGTAGTGTGTCTCAGTGCCTTCTTTCTATCTGTTTGCCATTTTTAACTGCATGAGTAGAAAATCTTGGGCTGTGTTTGGCAATTATTTTACCGTGTAGGTCACATTCATCATCTTCCTGTGGCTGTCGAGTGCTTAGTGTCCTTTTGAGTTTCGAAAGACAATCTTTAACTGTTTCTCCAGCAATCAAGGGGTTGTTTCCGACGACGAATCGTTTTAAATATTATTTGTTGACCATCCACACTCTCGGTTTGCGGCGCGAGTGAAGAGCGCCCTTAATAAAATGCACACCAAAAAGTGCTCGTCGAAACGACGTATGGTTAGGTTTAAAGAGGTACGTCCGAACGTTAGGTGTCTAGGGTTAAACAAATTCTGACAAAAGCTTTGTGAAGAGTAACTCCTTCAGTCTCAGTACCTAAGACGCAGTCCCATAGGCCCTCCAATGTAAGTAACAATATGATGCTAAATTTGCAATTTATGTAATTTGAAACTCCTTCCAATATCTCAATGGTAGTCGAATTTCCATTGTTTAACGTAGACATCTCGTGTTAGATCCAAAAACAAACTTCTGCGTTTAATCGGCAATTGGTAGTCGCTATAGTATTTCTTGGGCCGATAACCTGATGAGCAGACGTTGCGCAGCGTCTTCACCAATCCATAGCAGGCATGGCCGCCGCAATAATTATGAGACCGGGCATGTGATTGGAAATAAATATAAACAAACGTATGTGTTTGTCTTTATTTGTTTCATCAAACAAGCGCACATAACATAACGTCACAATAAATAGGTAATGATTTAGGCGGATTATATTATTACAATCACAAAAATAACACACCAGTTTACTACAAGCGGACATGGAGATCGGGAGAGATGGTCAAGACACCAGAACGTCAAGACCGGAAACAGTCACTGTGAGCCACAGACTAAAATGGAATGCATACCACAGATTATCAACCTTCTTAACAAAGAAGAATGGGCAATTGCTTGGTCCAAATTTCCACCATCAATAAGAACTATGACATATGATGGAACACTGCGTTCTGAATCATTATAAGAAGACCGCAACCAAAAATATTTACTCAGTAAAAAGTTATGACCCCATGAAAACTTGCAATTTAAAAACCTTTTTACGCTTCATTATTTCACTATATCTTTTAAACTACTCGATTGATTTAGGTGTATGACATTTCGTTGTAATTCATACGTTATTCTGGTTGATATAAGCTATATGAGCCAAAATATAAACAATATGGCGGTCGCGGTAGGTACCTCGCTACGTCAAAAAAATCAAACCCTATCATGTGGGGTATCAAATCAAATGAAAGGACTTATAGCTATCTTTACAATGCTTATATTTATTTTAAAATATTTGTAATACTGGGAAGAATGTAAACACAAAAATATTTCACAAAAGTTTTATTTATTCCTGTCTCACAGTGTGGAGTCTGTCCTTAAAAGAATACATCTCATATGTCTTCATCCACAATAACATTGTCCAGATTCGCAGCTGGAAGTAGAATTGTGGGTTGGTGTCTCGCCCATCCAAAATACCAAATAATTACCATGACGTGGGCACAACCCACACTTCGCATTCCCGAAAGACAAGAACAGTAGTAGTTCGAAATGGTTTCTCGATTATGCTACTTCAATCTGATACTCGCCATTGCGTACATGTTCGCTATAGTAGCTACGCGCAAGTTTTATGTGATATGAACCAAGTGCAAACAATGTCAAGTCTTCTTGAGTCAGAACAGGAAATTCATCTGCTCCTATGGCGTCAATATTTCGAAAACTTGCCCGCCTTCTATTTATATTTCTATTTGTAACATATGCTCCCAATTGATTTGGTACATGCAATCTCTCTCTAATGATTCTTAAATATTCTTCCGCATGCGCGTTATCTTCGATTAAAAGATGAAAAGCGTTAATAAGTATCTAAATCTTTAATTTCTTGAGGAATATTTTGGTCTCCCAAAAAGGCGCAATCAGCTTCGTTATAATCTAGAGCTTTGTCTTGCCAATTTAAACGAACAGGTATATTTTTACGTTTAGACCGCGAACGCGATGGACTAGCAGCTAACGGATCAACAGAGGCCTGCTCACCTTCATCTGACGAAGAATCCTCATCCGAATCCGAAGGATAAATAATAATGTTTCTTCGTCTCGTCGAAGAATTCCCACTGGGTTGATAGTCCTGATCATCAGGATCATCCCCCGCTAGTTCATCGTCATCTTCGCTTTCGCTTGGGATATCAAGCCCGTAAAATCATCTTGGATCCATTTTTCTGAAAAAATATCAAATAATGCTTCACTGCATACATTCTCAAATCTGGCCGAATCCAAAAATAACTAGTAATGCATACAATGCCAATTATGGAAAACTAACTTTTCACGTTACTGCATAATATTCCATAATTGTCATGCTAAGGTTTGGCATGATTGTCGCTAAAGTATTACGTTTTACTTACATGTTTTTAGTGTTTTGAGTCCTTTGATATGTCTTCTTAGCACCACGATACGAAGATCAAACGAAAAATCGACACACGATCACAAAATTAATTTCAAAAAGTTGCACACACCAACGAAAAATTTCAACTGCCGCCGACTGATTTTGACAGGTTATAGTTTTGTTACGCGGTACACTAGATGACAGCACATGTATGTTTATTGAAGCTTAGACGTTGCCTGATCTGTCCTAATATGCTGTAAAGGGTAAAATAACATAATTTTTTATTTCTGAACGTTTGAAAATAAGTGCCCATTTTTGGGTAGCTATGCGGTAAGGGGTTAAAATATTCTACTGGCCATTTACTTGATGCTTCCGCGATCATGATCTCGGGGGTCCACCATTACCATTTCGTATATATCTAAAAATATTACCTCCTTTTAAAAGTTTTTTGATGACGACGGTTTTCGTTTTTTTTTTTTCTATTTGCAAGCAATCTTCCGGAACAGTAGGTTTTTTTGTAATGAGCGTTTCTGCCAACTGGACACTGTTATAAAAATTGTTCATATATATGGAATGGCCGCTATTAAGATGATCTTTCAAAGGAGTCATCACCACTTTATCTACGTGGCCTGTACCACCAACTTCAATATCGGCCGACCCTTTATACATAATTATGGATTCTATGTACTAATCCTTTAGGGTCGGCCAAAACATATAATTTTATTCCATATTTATGGTTTTTTATTTTTAATGTACTGTCGGAAAATCACTCGCCCTCTAAATCCAACCATTGATTCGTCTATACTCAATTCCCTTTCAGGATAAATTAAGTTTTTCATCATATCATTAAAATAATTTAACAAATAATCAATTTTGGAGTACTTAAGGCGTGACTCATAAGTTGTGTTAAAAAAAAGGCATCTTAATATTAATAGGAATCTGTCCCTAGACATATATTTATTCACATTAAATTGTACGTAGCCACTTTTACTACTCAATTAGCAATTCTAAAAAGATGCTTCTGTACATAGAAGAAGTTGAAGGAGATAAATGAAGATTGCTTCAAATTTTTCGTGGGTGAATGAAAAAATTCAATAGGTAATTCATCAATCAATAGGTCGTTGACTATCCTATCTTTATAATTATATTTTTGTTTTCCTAGGTGTATCCTATCACTTATGCCACGAGAACCTTACATGATATGCCTACATATTTTTAACAAATGACTTAAGTACGTTATTAAACAGATTGACTGCCATGGCTGATGGCCTGAAGGACATCTTCCACAACTTCTTTCGCGTATGCAAACCGACATCCACTCGAAAAAAGTCGCAGGCAAAAGGCTATCAGTAAAAAAAACGACCATACATTTTATATTTTTTATTTATAGTTCCTTACAATTTGAAATAATTGGAAATTGAACTTAAATAGAACTCCCTATTTCTTGGCGGCCACTCTGGCCTCGGCGGCGGCCACTGCTGCGCGCCAGCGCCCCGACAAGGCCGCGACCTCGGCCTTGTCCAATCGGCGCCACTCCTCGAAGAGCTCTGGCAGGCTGAGGCGCCGGTAGAGGCGCAGCCGCTCTTCCACCAGCGCCCGATCCTGCCGAAGCTCCTCACTTTGTGAGCGGCGCGGTCTGTGCGGTGTACTGGTGATGCTGCAAAATATTTTAATCTTACATTCATATTATCTACTGACATCATGATAACAGGACGACCTGACATTGAGCGAATATACACAACAAAAATTCATACTTTATACACCTTGCTCTTGCAAGACAGAAAGTGAAACAGCTTGTAACTCTAGCTAATTGCGAATAAAATACTAGTTACATGCTTTCTTTAAGCACTTCTGTGCCTAACAGCGGCTCGGTTCTAAAAAAAAGAAAATTTAAAAGTTTTTTCATGACGACGGTTTTCGATTTTTTTTTTCTATTGGCAAGCAATGATCCGGAACAGTAGGTTTTTTTTGTAATGAGCGTTTCTGCCAACTGGACACTTAAGAGTCATCACCACTTTATCTAGTGGCCTGTACCACCAACTTCAATATCGGCCGACCATATACATATGGATTCTATGTACTAATCCTTTAGGGTCGGCCAAAACATATAATTTTATTCCATATTTATGTTTTTTATTTTTAATGTACTGTCGGAAAATCACTCGCCCTCTAAATCCAACCATTGATTCGTCAATACTCAATTCCCTTTCAGGATTAATTAAGTTTTTCATCATATCATTAAAATAATTTGACAAATAATCAATTTTGGAGTACTTAATGCGTGACTCATAAGTTGTGTTCAAGTTTCTTCCAGTAATCTGCTATTTTACTCAACCAAGCGGTGCCCATGAAAAAAAGGATGCCCAATAACGTCCACAATTCTATAATATTTGTGTTTTTTCCACTTTGTTAGGCGGCTATTAGGCTTAAGTGGCCTGGACATCAAAATTTGGGCATGCATATTGGTCATTGCCGCTAGGTTGGTCATAAAATTTTCTGTGAAAATTGCTTTAAACTATTCTACTGGCCCTTTACTTGATGCTTCCGCGATCATGATCTCGGGGGTCCCAGTAAATAGGAAATTATTTACAATTCCTGTCTCCTCAGTTCACTCTCCATCCGGAGACAAGACAACGGAGGAAACTCTTGAGCTATAAAGAAGAAGAAGAAAATACCGTTCCATGCTGAAATTAAACACTACGTGTAAGAATACGATTATATGTTATACGAGTATATATTAATTCTTGGGTTCCCTACCTGTCTGACGCCTTGGAGGTGACGCTTTCGCTGTCAGAACCGTCGGACTCAATGACTTCGTTAACATCCTCTCCGAAGATTTCAGGGAGGGTACGTCTCACATCTTCATAATTACCCTCTAGTAGCAGTAGTTCGGTTGTTAGTCCGGTTGACCGAACTACTGAAACTACGTGCCATCTAAAAACAATGTTTCATCGTACATTTTGTGCCGCATAAATCAGTACGATAAGTAGCCACATAAAAGAACAGCTGGAGAGTTTCCTGAGCCATAGAAAAAGAAATACGAGCTGATCAAAAAAAAGATGCTTCTGTACATAGAAGAAGTTGAAGGATATAAATGAAGATTGCTTCAAATTTTTCGTGGGCGAATGAAAAAATTCAATAGGTAATTCATCAATCAATAGGTCGTTGACTATCCTATCTTTATAATTATATTTTTGTTTTCCTTGGTGTATCCTATCACTTATGCCACGAGAACCTTACATGATATGCCTACATATTTTTAACAAATGACTTAAGTACGTTATTAAACAGATTGACTGCCATGGCTGATGGCCTGAAGGACATCTTCCACAACTTCTTTATCGTATGGAAACCGACATCCACTCGAAAAAAGTCGCAGGCAAAAGGCTATTAGTAAAAAAAACGACCACACATTTTATAATTTTTATTTATAGTTCATTACAATTTGACATAATTGGAAATTGAACTTAAATAGAACTCCCTATTTCTTGGCGGCCATTCTAGCCTCGACGGCGGCCACTCTGGCCTCGGCGGCGGCCACTGCTGCGCGCCAGCGCCCCGACAAGGCCGCGACCTCGGCCTTGTCCAATCGGCGCCACTCCTCGAAGAGCTCTGGCAGGCTGAGGCGCCGGTAGAGGCGCAGCCGCTCTTCCACCAGCGCCCGATCCTGCCGAAGCTCCTCACTTTGTGAGCGGCGCGGTCTGTGCGGTGTACTGGTGATGCTGCAAAATATTTTAATCTTACATTCATATTATCTACTGACATCATGATAACAGGACGACCTGACATTGAGCGAATATACACAACAAAAATTCATACTTTATACACCTTGCTCTTGCAAGACAGAAAGTGAAACAGCTTGTAACTCTAGCTAATTGCGAATAAAATACTAGTTACATGCTTTCTTTAAGCACTTCTGTGCCTAACAGCGGCTCGGTTCTAAAAAAAAGAAAATTTAAAAGTTTTTTCATGACGACGGTTTTCGATTTTTTTTTTCTATTGGCAAGCAATGATCCGGAACAGTAGGTTTTTTTTGTAATGAGCGTTTCTGCCAACTGGACACTTAAGGAGTCATCACCACTTTATCTAGTGGCCTGTACCACCAACTTCAATATCGGCCGACCATATACATATGGATTCTATGTACTAATCCTTTAGGGTCGGCCAAAACATATAATTTTATTCCATATTTATGTTTTTTATTTTTAATGTACTGTCGGAAAATCACTCGCCCTCTAAATCCAACCATTGATTCGTCAATACTCAATTCCCTTTCAGGATTAATTAAGTTTTTCATCATATCATTAAAATAATTTGACAAATAATCAATTTTGGAGTACTTAATGCGTGACTCATAAGTTGTGTTCAAGTTTCTTCCAGTAATCTGCTATTTTACTCAACCAAGCGGTGCCCATGAAAAAAAGGATGCCCAATAACGTCCACAATTCTATAATATTTGTGTTTTTTCCACTTTGTTAGGCGGCTATTAGGCTTAAGTGGCCTGGACATCAAAATTTGGGCATGCATATTGGTCATTGCCGCTAGGTTGGTCATAAAATTTTCTGTGAAAATTGCTTTAAACTATTCTACTGGCCCTTTACTTGATGCTTCCGCGATCATGATCTCGGGGGTCCCAGTAAATAGGAAATTATTTACAATTCCTGTCTCCTCAGTTCACTCTCCATCCGGAGACAAGACAACGGAGGAAACTCTTGAGCTATAAAGAAGAAGAAGAAAATACCGTTCCATGCTGAAATTAAACACTACGTGTAAGAATACGATTATATGTTATACGAGTATATATTAATTCTTGGGTTCCCTACCTGTCTGACGCCTTGGAGGTGACGCTTTCGCTGTCAGAACCGTCGGACTCAATGACTTCGTTAACATCCTCTCCGAAGATTTCAGGGAGGGTACGTCTCACATCTTCATAATTACCCTCTAGTAGCAGTAGTTCGGTTGTTAGTCCGGTTGACCGAACTACTGAAACTACGTGCCATCTAAAAACAATGTTTCATCGTACATTTTGTGCCGCATAATCAGTACGATAAGTAGCCACATAAAAGAACAGCTGGAGAGTTTCCTGAGCCATAGAAAAAGAAATACGAGCTGATCAAAAAAAAGATGCTTCTGTACATAGAAGAAGTTGAAGGATATAAATGAAGATTGCTTCAAATTTTTCGTGGGCGAATGAAAAAATTCAATAGGTAATTCATCAATCAATAGGTCGTTGACTATCCTATCTTTATAATTATATTTTTGTTTTCCTTGGTGTATCCTATCACTTATGCCACGAGAACCTTACATGATATGCCTACATATTTTTAACAAATGACTTAAGTACGTTATTAAACAGATTGACTGCCATGGCTGATGGCCTGAAGGACATCTTCCACAACTTCTTTCTCGTATGGAAACCGACATCCACTCGAAAAAAGTCGCAGGCAAAAGGCTATTAGTAAAAAAAACGACCACACATTTTATAATTTTTATTTATAGTTCATTACAATTTGACATAATTGGAAATTGAACTTAAATAGAACTCCCTATTTCTTGGCGGCCATTCTAGCCTCGACGGCGGCCACTCTGGCCTCGGCGGCGGCCACTGCTGCGCGCCAGCGCCCCGACAAGGCCGCGACCTCGGCCTTGTCCAATCGGCGCCACTCCTCGAAGAGCTCTGGCAGGCTGAGGCGCCGGTAGAGGCGCAGCCGCTCTTCCACCAGCGCCCGATCCTGCCGAAGCTCCTCACTTTGTGAGCGGCGCGGTCTGTGCGGTGTACTGGTGATGCTGCAAAATATTTTAATCTTACATTCATATTATCTACTGACATCATGATAACAGGACGACCTGACATTGAGCGAATATACACAACAAAAATTCATACTTTATACACCTTGCTCTTGCAAGACAGAAAGTGAAACAGCTTGTAACTCTAGCTAATTGCGAATAAAATACTAGTTACATGCTTTCTTTAAGCACTTCTGTGCCTAACAGCGGCTCGGTTCTAAAAAAAAGAAAATTTAAAAGTTTTTTCATGACGACGGTTTTCGATTTTTTTTTTCTATTGGCAAGCAATGATCCGGAACAGTAGGTTTTTTTTGTAATGAGCGTTTCTGCCAACTGGACACTTAAGAGTCATCACCACTTTATCTAGTGGCCTGTACCACCAACTTCAATATCGGCCGACCATATACATATGGATTCTATGTACTAATCCTTTAGGGTCGGCCAAAACATATAATTTTATTCCATATTTATGTTTTTTATTTTTAATGTACTGTCGGAAAATCACTCGCCCTCTAAATCCAACCATTGATTCGTCAATACTCAATTCCCTTTCAGGATTAATTAAGTTTTTCATCATATCATTAAAATAATTTGACAAATAATCAATTTTGGAGTACTTAATGCGTGACTCATAAGTTGTGTTCAAGTTTCTTCCAGTAATCTGCTATTTTACTCAACCAAGCGGTGCCCATGAAAAAAAGGATGCCCAATAACGTCCACAATTCTATAATATTTGTGTTTTTTTCCACTTTGTTAGGCGGCTATTAGGCTTAAGTGGCCTGGACATCAAAATTTGGGCATGCATATTGGTCATTGCCGCTAGGTTGGTCATAAAATTTTCTGTGAAAATTGCTTTAAACTATTCTACTGGCCCTTTACTTGATGCTTCCGCGATCATGATCTCGGGGGTCCCAGTAAATAGGAAATTATTTACAATTCCTGTCTCCTCAGTTCACTCTCCATCCGGAGACAAGACAACGGAGGAAACTCTTGAGCTATAAAGAAGAAGAAAATACCGTTCCATGCTGAAATTAAACACTACGTGTAAGAATACGATTATATGTTATACGAGTATATATTAATTCTTGGGTTCCCTACCTGTCTGACGCCTTGGAGGTGACGCTTTCGCTGTCAGAACCGTCGGACTCAATGACTTCGTTAACATCCTCTCCGAAGATTTCAGGGAGGGTACGTCTCACATCTTCATAATTACCCTCTAGTAGCAGTAGTTCGGTTGTTAGTCCGGTTGACCGAACTACTGAAACTACGTGCCATCTAAAAACAATGTTTCATCGTACATTTTGTGCCGCATAATCAGTACGATAAGTAGCCAAATAAAAGAACAGCTGGAGAGTTTCCTGAGCCATAGAAAAAGAAATACGAGCTGATCAAAAAAAAGATGCTTCTGTACATAGAAGAAGTTGAAGGATATAAATGAAGATTGCTTCAAATTTTTCGTAGGCGAATGAAAAAATTCAATAGGTAATTCATCAATCAATAGGTCGTTGACTATCCTATCTTTATAATTATATTTTTGTTTTCCTTGGTGTATCCTATCACTTATGCCACGAGAACCTTACATGATATGCCTACATATTTTTAACAAATGACTTAAGTACGTTATTAAACAGATTGACTGCCATGGCTGATGGCCTGAAGGACATCTTCCACAACTTCTTTCTCGTATGGAAACCGACATCCACTCGAAAAAAGTCGCAGGCAAAAGGCTATTAGTAAAAAAAACGACCACACATTTTATAATTTTTATTTATAGTTCATTACAATTTGACATAATTGGAAATTGAACTTAAATAGAACTCCCTATTTCTTGGCGGCCATTCTAGCCTCGACGGCGGCCACTCTGGCCTCGGCGGCGGCCACTGCTGCGCGCCAGCGCCCCGACAAGGCCGCGTCCTCGGCCTTGTCCAATCGGCGCCACTCCTCGAAGAGCTCTGGCAGGCTGAGGCGCCGGTAGAGGCGCAGCCGCTCTTCCACCAGCGCCCGATCCTGCCGAAGCTCCTCACTTTGTGAGCGGCGCGGTCTGTGCGGTGTACTGGTGATGCTGCAAAATATTTTAATGTTACATTCATATTATCTACTGACATCATGATAACAGGACGACCTGACATTGAGCGAATATACACAACAAAAATTCATACTTTATACACCTTGCTCTTGCAAGACAGAAAGTGAAACAGCTTATAACTCTAGCTAATTGCGAATAAAATACTAGTTACATGCTTTCTTCAAGCACTTCTGTGCATATCAGCGGCTCGGTTCCAAAAAAAAGAAAATTTATTTGTTAAAAAAGTTACACTACCTACTTAAGAAATTAACTTAATTTTTTTCTATTAATTATTTAAAAATGCCCCAAGCTTACGACACATCACAGTGAAGCGGACACACCATGTTAGTAAAACAAGTCACTATAACATCACTGTGTAAGGTTAGTACACCACCCCGCACTGGGTCCGCATGGTGGATTATTGCCCAGTCCCTCTCATAGAGAGGGGGCCAGTGTCCCAGCAGTGGCAAAATTATAGGCTGTTTATGATGGTATGAGGTAGTTTATTGATAGGCCTCCGATTGTTGCACAGCTATGACAGTAATTGAACACCCATAACTCACAACTAATTACTAATCAGCCAGTCATACTTACTTGGTGCGATTAGTTGCCTCGCCGCGCCGGAGGCAGTTTGCCGATGCTATAAAATAAAACAAAACTCAAACCATGCACTCAATTAGCATAATACAGGCAGACTGCACAACATAATATCCATCAACACTTAGTATGCCCAAAGCCTCAAAAACATTCCAGTAGCTGCCACACCATGTTAGTAAAACACTTCAGAATAAACATTCAGAGAAGCTTTCAATCATTGCATCATCCATACCAGATAGTCGCGATCATCAGATGCGCATATGTGGACACGTCTGTAAAACATAATAAAAGCCTCTTGAATCTGTGTGCAGATTGACAAAGTTCTATTTTTTTAACTTGCTGTACCACGTTTTAAATTAAATGTAATAAAAGATGTAGGTACTTGTAGGTCGCAATGATTACAAATGAACTTACCGATTGATGAGGTTTCTCATTTTTATATAAATATTCAATCAATATGTGTCTGAAAATAAAACAACAATTCTATTAATATAATATTAGCACTAGTGAAAAAATATACTTTAACCTTCGGCCCGTCGCGCATCTTTTAATAACGCGGTTCGTCGCGTGGGGTCCTTCAAAACCTCAAGAATAAATTGCCTATAAAACCCCTTAAAACTTGTATCTTGCCGACTATTCTGGCAGTTTCTTATTAATTCATTTAATGACAATAATATTACAAAAAAAAATCAAAAATATTCATTTATTTACTGTTTAAACTTCCAATCTAAAATTAGGAACATAAATGACCATGCAAATTATTGTATGGGCCCCGTCCCTACTCATCAACAAACTTCGTATAAGTTTCAATATGATTGTGACCTACCAAAATAGGATTAAAAGTAGTGTTTAATCTGAAAAACTATTGGGTAAAAAAAGAAAAAAATATATATTTAGTCATTATATTTAATCATCCACGTATATTTTTTATAAACATAACCTTAATAATACCTTACTAAAACAAAAGTAAACAGAACATCTGTTACTTACGAGTAGGTATCACAATTTTACACACTCATGAGGTACATTTTCAACGCTAATATCGACAGAACTATTTATCTATCTATACTAATATTATAAAACTGAAGAGTTTGTTGTTTGCTTGAACGCGCTAATCTCAAGAACTACTAGTCCGATTTGAAATATTCCTTCAGTGTTAGATAACCCATTTATCGAAGAAGACCATAAGCTATATATCATCACGCTAAGACCAATAGGAGCGGAGCAGTAACTAGTCCACGTTCCAAGTCGCGGACGGAAGTTAATATATACTATAACTTAATAATTATATTTCATCGATTATCACATTAGATAACATTTCAGCTGGCAGATTAAATTCTGTATGTCGACCGATTCCCATATGCCATGAAATTGAGATTATATGAGCACAGGCTCCAACTGTACGGGCTCCTGTCAAGCAAGTGCAGTACCACTGTATAATGGCATGTCTACCTTTTAAGGCGCGATTTATTAACAGATAGGTGTAATAAATCCGTGATCTAACGTGACGCGATTGTATACGTCCTCTGATTAACCAGGCATTTTCTTGTGGCATGTTATACCTTGATATGTCATTTAATTGGTTCTCTTGGAATAGTTCAATGTAATAGACACCATTACGAAAATGTTCTGCACAGTAAGATTTTGCTAGTTTAATGTGATATGTCCCTAGAGAAGTACATCTACGTAAGAAATGGTCTGGCAATCGTCTAAAAGCTTCTCTGTTCTCTCTTTATACCTTGATATGTCATTTAATTGGTTCTCTTGGAATAGTTCAATGTAATAGACACCATTACGAAAATGTTCTACACAGTAAGATTTTGCTAGTTTAATGTGATATGTCCCTAGAGAAGTACATCTACGTAAGAAATGGTGTGGCAATCGTCTAAAAGCTTCTCTGTTCTCTCTCACGACACGTTCAGCTTCTGCAATCAATTGCCTCAGTTCTTGTTCACTCTTACAGTCTCTGGCGTCTATTTCCTTGTAATAGCCCCAAATGAAGAAATCGAGAGGGTTAAGGTCAGGTGAGCGTGGAGGCCGCATAATTGATCCACTGCGTCCGAGCCATCTGTCGGGGTATATTTCATTTAAGTAATTTCAGACCTGAGCACAGTGTGGGAATGTTGCAATCTAGGGGGATTTCATTCCAAAAAGAATTAAATATAGATACAAGTTAAAAAACAATATTGATTTGTATTCAAATAAATAAAAATACTTAAATTGTGATAAAGTGAAAAATAAAGTTGTATTAAAAAAATCCGATATGAGTAAATTTTGTTATTTTAGTCTCTAATTCCACTTTCGGCCTCATTTACGGTGGGTACAGAAAGCAATTTAAGGACATCAGGATCGAGAGGACTCCGTTTTCTCTTCATTATAAGCCTTAGCTGTATATGAATAGGACTAATGATATAACGAGCCTGTTAAGTAAAAACGTCACGAATAGACACCAATACCGGTCGGTATATTCAGTGTCATATTGGTGACGTTTTGCTAGTGAAAAATTCCCTATTTCTTCGGATATCTTTGTTTCGAGCCTCTTGTGCCTCTTCCGATATTTTACCATGTCCTCGCGGCGCGTTTGCGCGTCCATTACAATTTACTTGAATTTACTTATCTTTCTTCGAGTCCGGCGTGCCTAGGGTTACCATATGTAAATAGAGGGATGCCTGTCTATGGTACCTAAAATGCCTGAATTTTTAGAAAAATGCCTGTCTAAAGCAAAACGCTGTAGGTAATAAGTAAAAGCCAACAGATAGATAATAATGAAGAGGGATAATTATTTATTACTGATATTTGTCAGAGGACATTATTTTTTTAAATAGTTCTTTCTTTTCTAAAACATAAACGTAAAAATCTTCACAAGATACAGTTTTGTAATTTTCCTGAGTAATCAATAATTGCTTTTACTAATTCAATTGTCAGCCGATTTCTTTCTTTACTCCACTGGGCGTTGACGAGAGAAAACGTACGTTGTACGTTCGCATTGTGTGCCAAAATAGAGAACACAAAATGGCAGATTGTCATGAATTCTGTAATGTCACCATTCACTTCCCTACTTTTGAGAAAATTGCACCACTGTGTAGTTAAGCTTTCAGAAAAAAAAATGTTATCTGAACTTCTACAATATTTGAGAACTTTAAAAATGCCTGTCTCAGACCAATGCCGGCCGCACGCCTGTCTAAACCTTAAAATGCCTGTCAAATGCGGCGAATGCCTGTCAAATGGTAACCCTAGGCGTGCCGCACCTGTGTGTTAATTTATTGTACTGAATAACAATATTCGGTTTGTTGACCACACGACCACGCCTATTTTCCACTGGCATCAATTGAGGTGAATGCTCAGTGGAATTAGTGAGCACATCTCTCTTGTCTTTCCATTTACTGACACAAACACCATTACCTTTTTTTATATCTATATACCGGATGACATTTTTTACCGTCTGATAAATAATATGGTGTATTGTGTAAGTTGAACAGAAACCATACCCGAGAATATTTGCATAGTACCATTGAAATTGCAAAAGTTCCGAATATCCTTCAAAAATCATGAAAACTATCCATCCTACGGCCCGTGCGTAAAACTAATAATAGCCAAAATAGGAGATAGTAAAAGGCGTAGGCTGCGATCGCGCATGAATGAAAACTTGATAATAATTAAGTAACTACTTTTTATTACAATAGGTAGTCTTTAGAAATATTGAATAAATATGATTAAATTTTAATTGAGAAAACTGACGTAAAGTGAGGTTATGAAAGATAGGGCGAAGATGATTTTAAATTATGTACTTATTTGGTGTTTATTAGGCAAGTAATCAAATCAAAACATTCCATTAATTTAAAGGATTTTTAAATGGCAGTGCAATTACCCATCACTGTGCCATCACTAACTAATCCGTTCAAGGTCGAGATGGAGAGGTTGTGATTTCGATCATTCCTTCATACTTTTACGGGCTTAGGACCGTCTAATATGCTGTACTTAGTTGAAAAAAGTTACATGTTAAATTTTACCTTTCGGCATAGTAAATTGATAAAATGTTGCTGGGTAACAAGTTTTTTTAAATTAATCGTATAAGTACTACAACATTCTAGGCGTATTTAAACGATCGAAATCAACTTATTTACAAATTACACTGATTTATTACAAAATTACACAAAATTATTATTACTTAGTTATTATTTACAAAAATTGTAGGCTGTACCTTTTTAGCGATATCGCAGTAATTGTTCAAAATGTCCACCGTTTCTCTCTAAACACAAACTAGCACGTTTTTGTAAATTTTTTGATAAGCTTCTAAGCGTGTCTCTATCACTTTTTAAAACATTAAAAGCGTCTATTATTCGCTGTTTTAATTCACTAACACTTTGAGCTTCTTCGGTATACACTAAACGTTTCAGTTCGGCCCACAAATAAAAGTCAAGGGGTGTTAGGTCTGGTGACCTCGGAGGCCAGTTCACAGGTCCACCGCGTCCTATCCACTTATCACCGAATTGGCTATCTAGATACGCGCGCACAGATCGTTCGTAATGAGCTGGATACCCGTCGTGCTGGAAGTACATGTCTCGCAGATAGGGAAAAGGAACGTCTTGCAACATGGTGTCGATGACGGAACGTATCATTTGAAGATACGTTATTCCCGTCAATCGACCTTCAATCCAAACTGGACCAATTACGCGATCGTGAATTATCGCTGCCCAAACGTTTACACTGAAACGAACTTGATGTGCATGTTCTTTAACTTTGTGTGGGTTTTGGAAGCTCCACCAGTGTTCGTTGTGCACGTTGTAAATACCAACGCGGGTAAATATGGACTCGTCGCTCCACAAGATGTTGGCCTCCGGATGGTTCTGCAGCCAATGACAAAACTCCATGCGGGGTCCGGGGTCCGGTGCATGCAAAGCTTGGACGCGTGAGAAATGGTATGGATGCATGTCTATTGAATGTAGTAGCTTCCAAACCACATACTGGCTCACGCCAAATCGACGAGCGGCTTGCCGAGTGCTCCTCCTCGGGTGTCTCTCAAAAAAATCCAGTATGGCGTCTTCAACGTGTCTGGACAAAGGTTGCCGGCCCCCGCCTCTGGCATGCCTGGGTAGCCGGAACTGCCCATGATCGAGCAACCGCTGATACGTCCGTAATATGAGAGCAGTAGTGGGAATTTGCGGAGCAAGGATACCATGCCTTCTCAGCGACTGCAGATGTTCTTCTTCTGCGTACATTCGCCTCGCACTCTCTAGGCTTTCACCAGACTGGATATACAATCGCACCATTGCTAGGTAGGTACTCTACATTTGAATATTCGTACATGTTTAGGTAGGTACGATAACTATCACCGGGCACACGCGGAAACAACACGACGTTACGGCACCGTGACTACTCGCAGGAGACTGAAGAAGCGCGGCCGCGGGACGCGGGTGGGCGGGGATGCGCGCGCAAGTGGCTCGTGCGCCTGCGAAAGGATATCAAAGAGACCGACGACGACGAGTGCGCCGAGTACCTACCTATCGACCGCAAAGGAAAGAATTGTGCTTCGAATTCATTGATAAATTCCGCGCGTTTAGTAGAGGGTGCGTATGATTTGAATTTCGATATTTTTTTCGATTTATTCATTTTTTTTTAAATTTCTATTTTGATTGTTCTAGTATGAAAAGTTTACGTCAAATGGGTACTATTTATTGATAGATCAATTTCGTTAAAGGTTATAGAAAAAAAAAAAAAAAAAAAAAAACTATGCCATAGGCTTCTACTCCGTTCACCTATTATACCCTATTTTTTTCAAGACGGTAAAAAAAGTCAGCCGGTATATATATCTTTTTTTATATATATTATATCTAAAAATATTAGCTCCTTTTAAAAGTTTTTTGATGACGACGGTTTTCGATTTTTTTTTCTATTTTCAAGCAATGATCCGGAACAGTCGGTTTTTTTTATAATGAGCGTTTCTGCCAACTGGACACTTAGATAATCATTCAAAAGAGTCATCACCACTTTATCTACGTGGCCTGTACCACCAACTTCAATATCGGCCGACCCTTTATACATATGGATTCTATGTACTAATCCTATGTACTGTCGGAAAATCACTCGCCCTCTAAATCTAACCATTGATTCGTCAATACTCAATGCCCTTTCAGGATAAATTAAGTTTTTCATCATATCATTAAAATAATTTAACAAATAATCAATTTTGGAGTACTTAATGCGTGACTCATAAGTTGTGTTCAAAGACGAAATTAAACACTACGTTTAAGAATACGATTATATGTTATACGACAGTTGGGGGGAGGTGTACCTATACAGGGTTAGGCGTCTGTTACTGCTACAATTGTCAACCAAATGGAATACGCGGCAGAGCTTAGTGTAGCGTGAATATTAGAACATCTGACTAAAGATGTTGGTCCACAATAAGGGATTGTTGGTAAAAACAAGATTTGATCCGCGACGATTCCGAGCATCATCCAGAAGGAAAATAGGACCAAAATTTCATGAATATTCGTGTCATTCCACTCGCGGGTGAATGCCGCCGACGTCTCCGCTACGGTTGCGGCGTAGCGGTTCGTTTCGGTGACGATGTGCTCCAAGGTGGAGTCGTCCCAGAACTGCCTAAACGCCTCATACGCATTTTCGGATGCGACAACCGCCCCAGTTTGTTGAGGAAGGAATGTCGCCCTCGCACCCTGGAAGTCACCCATAGGTGACCACTCAAAGCGCTTGGAAGTCCCTTCGGCATCAAAAAAGGACTGGACCTTGCCGTCATTCGCATCTCTCATCTCGTTCTCTATTCATCTGCCTTACCCTCACTGTCTCTCGCATTCACTATGTACAAAATATCATGCCTAACATTCTCTGGCACATCATCATCATCATCTAAATAGACTTGCACCAATCTCTCTTCTCTTACCCACTGGGAGCCACCGCTTGGCACCCGGCCACTACGTGCCGAGCGCCCCGCACGCACCCCACGCCCTCCTCGTCTGCGTCGCGCCGCACCGCCGCGCACTGGACGCCTCTGCTGCTGCTGCTGGTCGCGCCGTCGCGTCGCGTCTACTACCACGTCTTCCGCCTGCTCGAATAGACCATGCTCGTCGGCAAGGTGGAAGACGTTGTCCTCCTCCATGGGCTGGGGGGAGGCCATGGCGACGACATCAGCGGAACTAAGAAAAAAAAAACATAACATAGCATCACGCCTGTATTCCCGAACAGTTGGGGGGAGGTGTACCTATACAGGGTTAGACGTCTGTCGGTCTGCTACTGTTGTCAACCAAATGGAATACGCGGCAGATCTTAGTGTAGCGTGAATAGGAGAACATCTGACTAAAGATGTTGGTCTTCGATAAGGGATTGTTGGTAAAAACAAGATTTGATCCGAACGATTCCGAGCATCATCCAGAAGGAAAATAGGACCAAAATTTCATGAATATTCGTGTCATTCCACTCGCGGGTGAATGCCGCCGCCGACGCACGGTGGGCTGAAAATCGGGTTTCATAGACTTTGGGATTTCAATTTGCAAGTGCGGATTTTTTGCCGGATATCGCTTCTATTAGTTATTACTATATACCAAAATGACACCCGAGTTAATTCTGCCCAAAAACGACCGAATTATAATTTTTTAACGAAAAATTTGTATGAAGCTAGTATGAAAAATCGAAATATCTCTTAAACGGCAAAAAAAACCGTAATATCCTTACAGGTTGTTGGATAGTACTAATTATTTATGATTTTTTGACATACTTGACATCAAGATAAAAGATGCAGTTTTTTTTTTTTTTAATGGTCAAATTATTTTTATTTATTTTTATTTTTATGTATGAAACGGTTCCTGTTTTAGTGTCTAAGTTAAGAACATCGATATAAAGAATGTTATTGGCCCAAATATTAAGTTAAATAAAGTAACATAAATAACAAGAAAATATGAAAACATATTATAAATTTTCCTTATCAGCCTCGCTGTCGGACTCCAATTCTGAATCGGAATCCAGATTGGGCATATCTAAAAACTCGAACTCAGTTTCTAGAAACTGAATTAAGTCGAGAGTTTCAGCAAAAAAGCTGTGCTTTCTCTTGGCATCTAACTTAGGCCTCTGTGCACTTAAGAAAGGATCTGAAGAAACGATAAGCATATTTAGGATATCTTGATTAGAATCTTGTCTGCTTCTTTTCCGTGAATGATGTTCCCGAAACCTCCTAAAATCTTTGTTTCGAGACTCTCAGGCTTCTTCCGAGAGAGCCCCAATCGGCACTATATCATTTTTTTCGATTATGTCGGCCCCGTGTATTAATAATTTATATACAGTTGACGACATGTAGTACCAGTCGTATAATTCCACGTACTTTTCTGCTGTTTTGCGGGCAAAATCTTTAAATTTGATAACGTCGATCTTCTCGCTAGATGTTATTGCTTGCAAAATCACAGCAAATCTTTTTATTAGCTCTGCATCCAACCCAGTAATAGCTGCAGTTTTATTGGGAAACTCGAAAAACTTTCTTGCGGTATTCCCGTCATTGGTAGTTCCCGAGCCTTGTTTTACTATATCAATCAACAGATTGAGTTCATCTCTGAATTTATTTTGATTTTTTTTTTCTTGTCTGCAACGTTTCTTTGTGAAATCGAGCCTATAAGCAATATGTAACAGACATTCAATGCAATTTATACGGGCGTGTAGGGATGACAAGCCAAATTCGTATATGTCAGAGCACACAGTCTTTGATGTTACATCATCTACTTAAGCGGTTCATTTCCGTAGGTTTTGCTAAGCACAGGTAGCACGATGCATTTGATCTGGCTTCAGAAAGGTACGTGCAGACTTTAGCGTCGATCATTGTCATCATTAGTTGATGAGTCACCCTGTTACTTTTACTGCACTCTGTGGGGATAAGGGCCTTAATTTCATCATCCCTTTGTCTTTTGAGATCAATGAAAACTGCTTCGCTCTCCTTTACAAAAGTAAACTGAACTGGACGACAATACAAAGCTGAGCATGGTTTTGGGTTCGTCCATAAATTATTATCTCCATCTGTCGGTTTTAGTGGCACCAAGGAGGTCATAAAAATGCTTGAATCATCTTGCTCACCCTCCATTTTCTGCTTGTATCGGCTTTGGTTGGAAGCACCATCAAATCCCCACTTGGATATCAGCTTTAGCTGCTTATTTTGCACATCTGCATGGTCAGAAAGACTTAGAAGAATCCTCATTACCGTGATGTCAAGTAAAGCTTGAAGTGTAATCCTAGCCGATGAATCCATAACGGACACTGATTGCGTCAGAGGGTAACAATCAAGCTTAGTTTGTTGCACTTTATAGTAGGATGGATAAATATCCTTAGCACCTTCCCGAATGGCAGCCTCTCGCAAAGTAATATATTTCCACTTTGACAGATTTAGTGAAAGAAGCAATCCAAGCGCTTTCTCTGGTGTAAATACGACTCTTTTCACTGGTTTCTTAAGCGTTTCATTCATTTTAACGGCTGCTTCAGAATTTTTCATTATATATTCGATCACAGACTCGATATCCTCATGCCCTTCTTGTTTTAAACATGCTGCAGCTGCATATGCCAATTCACTGGACTCGTAGCCTATATGTTCATCAGATCTCTTTTTCTGTTTGTTTCCTAGATGTTTGAATGATTTTCGGGACCTTTTAGTCATTGTTCCAACGGATGATGATGTCGAAGGTTCTTGAGAGACTATCTGTGCTCTTGGTATTTCATCATCAGTTGGTTCTTGATTAACTAAAGTTTGCCAATCAATATTTGTCTCCAGACAATTTCCGTACAGTCTTTTGAAATTATCAAGGAATCGGTTGGATTTATACCACCTAAGTAAAGCTGCTCGCGTGAATCTCCGACAAAATTCTTTCAGAGTTACTCGATACTCGGCAGAAAGGCAATCGCAATGTGGCGGCATCTACACCGCCACATACGAACTAAGCATCAAAGACCTGACGTCACAGATCCTGCATCGCGCTATTTAAGTTTACCGCGCGATTCATATATATAAGACTATCCGACATCAGTCCTTGGGCAATTGCCCGCCAGACATAACACCCGTCTGGTAGGAGAATCCTCCCTTTTCTATGGGGGATGAGAGAACTTTACACCCTGTTCTTCATACCCCTAAAATTGCACCGAACAATACTTATTGATTAAATGAAGTACTCTCACTTTTTAGAAGAATAAACAAGTCTAAATTGGTGATTAAACTTTCCATTCTAAGAATTTATTATAGCAGAGCAAAGATTTAGTGATAGCAGTTACACAGTTGTGAACAATCTAAATTATAAAGCAAAATTTTAGCCCTTTTATTGCAAAACGTTGATAATTAGGTAACTACCCTCATTAGAGTTTTAAAAGATGTGCTAATGAAAATTTATAACCGACAAAAATATTTATATTCAATACATTTATAATCAAAAACATTCTTAGAACTCGTAGCACAACTGACCAACAAATTAGCTTACTTATCAGAAAAAGGTGAATGTAGTCCATATGCAATTGCAATATCGCGCAACAATGCCAACTTTGGCATTGTTGCGCGATATTGCAAATCATTTAATCACCAATTCAGACTTATTAAAAGACTAAATCATTGTAATTACTTAATTACTTGTTTTCAGACTCATTAGAAGTGGTTTTGTTATTTGTTATTCGTGTGGGTGTACTAAAACCTCTGCCTACTCCTTCGGGGATATAGGGGTGATGCTATTTATGATACGTGTTGTTAAAAGTCTGTGTTCGTCCACTTAAACACTAAAAAAACCATTTCATATGTAAAAATAAATAAAAAATACATTGACGATTTAAAAAAAAAACGGCATCGATGATCTTGAAGTATGTCAAAAAATCATAAATAATTCGTACTATAACCACCTATAAGGATATTAGGTTTTTTTTGCCGTTTAAGAGATATTTCGATTTTTCATACTAGCTTCATACAAACGTTTCGTAAAAAAATTATAATTCGGTCGTTTTTGGGCAGAATTAACTCGGGTGTCATTTTTTAATATAGTAATAACTAATAGAAGCGATATCCGGCAAAAAATCAGGGAATTCCCTAAGTCTATGAAACCCGATTTTCAGCCCACCGTGCGACGTCTCCGCTACTTACAGAAGAAATCTCGGATGGTGTACCGATGTTTTCATAAACCTCGTACGTGGGAAGCGCGTGATTCACAGAGGAGATCTGGGACGGTGTTCCTATATTTACACTCTCACCATCGTTAGGAAGCCAAGAAGTGGGACTCGGGGACGGTATCGGTGTTGTTACTGTGTGATCAAATGGTATGAAAATTGCATCTCCATTGGTTTCCAGAACATTTGGCGAGTTTCGAGTTGTTGCTAAGCTGTCAGGAGAAGGAGCGCTTGAAGCTGGTGTCTTTGGTTGGGTTACTGGATTCATGTGGCTCTGAAAATCGTAATACAACTATTGTATTACGTTAAAAATGAGAAAAGTTGACAACTTCTATAGTTTCACGTACCTACGTCTGTAGGTACGTGAAACTATAGAAGTTAGAAATCTGAAAAAGACTTTACCGGATCAGGAATGTTTTCCACGAGGCTCATTGCACTGTCATCAAAGATGTGTCCAATTAGATCTTCTAATTGCACAAGCTCCTCTTCGAAGCCAGCTGGAAGAGGCGACGATTCTCCTAAAATAAATGTTATTATGTTAGCAAACAAAGCAAGCAAGCCAAACCAAGTGCAGTTAGAAAGATAACTTAGAGCTTATTTGGAAAAAAACTATACTTCATAACACACACTTACACTACACAATAACATTAGACATTTAAACAAAACGTTTTACAAACCGTTCAACCGATTTTGACTTCTATTCCGTAGGCATAAGGATGGCATTGAAAGCAAAAAAATGATTAGGTATAATACCAATTCTTTATTGCAGCTGCCATTTGTCATGTCACCAACGCAACAGAAGTCACAATCGGTTGAACGGACTGTAAAAAAGGTTGGTTTAAATGTCTAATCTTATTGTGAGTGGGGTATACTTGATTTCTCTTTTACATCACATAAAACAAAAAACTGTCAACAAACAACAATGTCAGTAGTACCATATTCATCGTAGCTTATTATCATGAAGCGAACAATAATGTCGAATGTTAGTACATCCGACAGCAAAAAATGAGAAATAAACAGTTACCAAAGTCAGTAATGCCATATCCGACAAAATCCAATCAAACACACACCAGTCAATAATGTAGGAAGTGGTACATCCTACAATACCCTTTATCAAATGAACATGCAACAAAGTCTGTAGTACCTTATCCGACAAAATAAAACTATCTCCGATCAAGCAATAATGTAGTATGTGACACATCCGACACAGTAAACGAAATAGAAAACCATAAACATTGATGTATCTGGCATATACGACATTATTATCCGTTCAGAGTAATTTCAAACACTTCTTAAAAAAATAAGAATTCAATAAGACTCTAATAATAACCAATAATGAATTATGTTTAGGCTAGGTATTATGAAATACTAAAATAATTTTTTAACTTACTTTTTCTCTTTTTTGTCTGATGTGTTTCCACAGAAGTCCACGGAACTGATGGATGTAATAAATTTAGTATTCGTCTAGACCTCGACATACTGAGAACTTTTGAATTTTAACAAAATTGTCGAAAAGTAAACGTATTGTTAAAACAAAGTCGACGAGTGCGCTCCTCCCGCTAACATTGTCTGAACTGGCAGATCCGCGCCGCGCGCTCGCGTCTATTCCCCTCCCGCGTCCCGCAGCTAACGTCTTAATGTACTATGCGACAATATTAATCGTGCGCACTGAACACATACTACTTTTTCCCTTTGGAAAAATAAAGATGGTTGATTTTAGGAATTTAATAATTTGCGGGGTCATTTTTATAATGTATTCTAAGACCTTTAATGCAATAAAATAAAAATCGCAAAAATGTAGATCCGACAATGTTAATTGCTACGGTCGATATATGACTATCCGACATCAATCCTTGGGCAATTGCCCGCCAGACACAACACCCGTCTGGTCGGAGGATCCTCCCTTTTCCATAGTGTATGAGTGAACTTTACATACTGTTACTCATACCCCTAAATTGGTGACCCCGAATATGAACGTCAGCGCAGCCTTCGTGCAACTACTTCAGCGTGACGTCATCATCATCACTCCCGCATGCTTTCGTGAGGCGAGTCACACAGCCAGCCAGCACCCACGGCTTCAACGGGTATCCCGACCACCAGCTTGCAGCGAACGCGCATTCCTGGTCACCACGCTCAGCCTCATCAGCAATCCGGCGCTGTACCACATCCGATGCACTGGATCACAACGCAGCGCCACCCCGACTCACTGGGGAATCAAACTCAGAAACTCAAACTCAAAGCACCACCAATCACCGCAGACAGTTCCGACCCACTGTGAACTATGCGGCACCCGGTTCCTACTTACTGGAACCTCAACTGGCACTGGCAAGCATCGCAAGATACAAGACTGAGCCCACTATCGACCTCCGGTCTCCGGAGGGGGGTGATGTGGCGGCATCTACACCGCCACATACGAACTCGCATCAAAGACCTGACGTCACAAGTCCTACATCGCGGTATAAGAGTTTACCGAGCGATTAACATATATAAGACTATCTGACATCAATCCTTGGGCAATTGCCCGCCAGACACAACACCCGTCCGGTCGGAGGATCCTCCCTTTTCTTAGAGAATGAGTGAACTTTACACCCTGTTCCTCATACCCCTAAAACACCAAAAACGACAGCCACAAAGCCCTAAGTTTATCGTCCTTTGGTTAATTATAAAGGCGATGACTTTTGTTGGTTGAAGTACAACCGACAACACAGCACTTGATAGGAGCCATGGCCGCAGATCAAAGCACGAGATCACTGCAGTATAATTCGTATCAAGCGAGGAATTAGGAATTATATCTGAACTTAAGCAATATAGCGAGGAGATCGAATAACACACAAAATAACCCAGTGGTTCGACACGAATGGCGGAAAATACTTATACAGTGTTGGCAGATGACCGTCTCGCGTTCTCTTGGAACATTCCCTGAAATCTCCCCAAAAATTCAGGTTTAGTTTTTTTTATTTTTATTAAAAAAAAATTTTTTTAGGATTAATGAAAGGTACAATTTTATACTATTTCAGCAATATCTTCCATTACTGAATCTGCCTCTTCACCCGCGTCGTTTGCAGTTCCGTACATTTTTTCTGAATTAAATCTGTTTAGCATCTTTGAACTGAGTTTAAAATTAACCTGATGTTATCCCTAAGTTATGTGTCATGTATTGTGTACATCTTTGGTTGGAGATCCTAAATAAATAAATAAACACATCCTTCTAGCAATGTATATCTTATTCTCAAGATGGATTCGGTGGTGTGAATGGCCAATCTATTTCGAAGTTTGTCTTTGTAATAGCTACTTGAGAAAAGGCTCTTTCCACAACTGCGTTAGAAAAAGGCAACGACAAAATTCCTAATGCCAATTTGCTAACATGTCCGCAAGTTCTACACCGACTGCATTTTTGAAATTATAAACTTCAACCCGGAAATTTTCGGTGTGTTGCGTGGATTTCCAGGTTGTATGATGCAAAGCATTCCATTCTTGTACCACTGAGTCGACATCATTGCAGACGGTCTTAAAAGATTTAGCTAAAGGTCAAATGGCCAATAGTATGGGAGAAAAACCCTTTTTTTGAAATTTGTGTTTTTTTTTTCGAGATGGCTTGGCAGATGTCTTGATGCGCGCTGCCGAAAGCATCGCCATAATCACCGACAATAAGCTTGCCAAGCGACAGTGCATTCGGCAGGAGTCGCCTCAAGCCCCAGTACCCCACGCCCAATGGAAAGGGCGTGGGTAAGAAAACTAAAAATAAATTAATAAAACAACAGTTTGTTCACAGTTCATTGGTTTTATTATATATTGTCGGGGTTGTGACTAAAAGTACGGTACTGTTTTAATCATAGCCCCGCCAATTCCTATCACAGCGGTGATGCCGCCACGATGATCGCACTGGGATGTCCTTCGGGGGCAAAGGGCGTAGAGGCCGGCCCCGCAGAAGCTGGAGTTGAGGGATCGGCGGTGTAGCACTTCGCCACTGCATCTGCCACAGGCGACGCTCTATCCTCGCCCGTTGCCACTCCACAACCCGATGGTCGTTTCTTTGTCGTACTTTTCTTAAATAGGAAATTGAAACTTAATTAAAACTCAAACTTCATTAACGTTTGAGTTATGGAAACAGGTACCTATATTTATTCGATGACACTGCTTGTAAGTAAAATTAGTTTTCTTTTTATTTTACGTTTGATGATATCGTAAATATATAAAAGAAAACCGGCCGCTGGCCATATCAAATTTATTCCATAATGAATATGATATCACACTTTTTATGCAAGAAGGTTTATCGGAGATAAAAAATAGACAAAGAATTCTTACTGTGCAATTATATTCACTAGACTCCATATAATAAAAAAGAACATGTTTGTATTTTCAACCACTTTTTCGGCAAGAACAACTACACAGAGAAGTTTGGTTGTAAACAATTGCAGCGTCAATGAAAGGCGAGGGTTAGCAACACACTGATTTATTGAACAAGTTATCAATCTACCCACCACCATACAAATAACATCGGTACATTTCTCCCCTTTAAGCTAAAGCATTATCTAAAATAAACATTTAACAAAACATGTTATTTAGTGACTCCTGGTCGAGCCCGATTGTAAGCCCGCAGAGCACGAGCAGACGCACCTGACGGTGGTGGTGGTGTCTCCGGCCCGGATGCCGCTTCAGAACCAGTGGTCTGTGACTTCTGACCAATGCCGTCAGACGCGTCCTCGAATGTGTCCTCCGCCTCCTCACGGACCGATGCTACCTCTCGTTCTGGGGGCAAATCTTTACTCTCGGAAACTATGCTAGTCCGAGATAACGAGTGGCGATCCTTGTTATGCACGGGCATAATTTGATCGACATGTCTACGCCAACCGGCTCCACGTCCTACGTCTACCTTGTACGAGACCGGTCCAGTCTGGTTTACTACTGTTCCCGACAACCACTTGTCCCCCCTCGCGGTGTAGTCGCGGGCCAGCACCGCATCGCCCGGCACTAGCGCGCGCGTCGTGCCGCCCGCAGCGGCCATTTGCCGCTCCTGCGCGGCGCGCACTACCGCTGACACGTCAGGCCGCAGCGCATCGAGTCGCCCGCGGAGCCTACGCCCTTGCAACGCCACCGCAGGGGAGACACCAGTGGTTGCATGTTGACAGTTACGATACTGGAATAAAAACTTACTAAGTGCCGTGGCGACGTCCTCGCCCTCGTACAAAGCACGTTTGATCGCTTTCTTTACGGTTTTTACCGCATTTTCGGCTGCACCGTTTCCTTGCGGTCTGTAAGGAGCTGTGGTCACGTGTTTTATACAATTTTTCTTACAAAATGTTTTAAATTCCTGTGAGAAAAATGGTGGGCCGTTGTCAGTAACAAGTAATGACGGTAAGCCGAAGCGGGCAAAAATTGTTCTCATTGCTGTGATAGTCGCCTGCGCGTCCGTCCTACTCATAGCAATAGCTTCTATCCATTTTGAGTTTGCATCGACCATAATTAAGTACCGTTTTCCCCCACAATCCCCGAAGTCTGCATGTACCCGCTGCCACGGATGCAGTGGGAACTCCCAAGGGTGCAGTGGCGCGTGTGGAGGCGCGTCACGTACGGCGCGGCACGCCGTGCACGCGCGACATACCTCTTCTATGTCCCTATCTAGACTGGGCCAATACACATAATTCCTTGACAAATTCTTCATTTTATTCATTCCTAAGTGCCCATCGTGAATTTCATCTAAAATTTGTTTTTGTAATACGTTCGGTATCACGATTCTGTATTTATAGATGAGGCAACCCAATTCTATAGCTAAATCCCGTTTCCTTGCAAAATACGGCTTCTCAGTATCCGACACTGTCAACGGCCAACCAAATGTGACATAACCTTTAACCTTGCATAACAATGTATCTTTCTCCGTCTCCTTAGCAATTTCCTTAAAACTAATTGGAATTGTTTCCTCTATTAAATTTATGTAAGTGACTGCGTCCACTAAGCGACCCTCCTGAGGTAGTGGTAGCCGCGATAAAGCATCGGCCGGCCCATTGTCAGCTGAGCGGACAAATTCTACAGCGAAGTCGTATGCGGCCAAGCGGGCCGCCCACCGCTGTAGCCGGCTGGCAGCGGTCTGTGGAATGCCACCCTTAGCACCAAAAATGTGCGTCAACGGCTGATGGTCCGTGCGTAATATAAAACTCCTACCGAACAAGTATTGGTGGTGCTTTGTTATACCAAACAATATCGCGAGTGCCTCCTTATCGAGTTGACTGTAATTCCGCTCGGCCGCGTTAAGTGTGCGGGACACACAACTAACCGGGCGCTCGCTACCATCGGAATAGCGGTGAGCCAACACTGCGCCTAACCCATACGCACTACTGTCTACCGCGAGCACGAGCGGCCGCCCCTCCTCGTAATGTGCTAACACTCGCTCGCCCAGGAGAACTCGCTTAGCTTCTTTAAACGCCTGCTCACAACTAGCATCCCATTTCCAACGAACATCCTTTTTAAGTAAATTATGTAAAGGGTACAACAATGTGCTCAAATTACTAATGAATTTGCCGTAATAATTTAACATTCCCAAAAAACTTTTCAATTGAGTTATATTCTCTGGTCTGGGTGCGCTGGAAATAGCATCCAATTTAGCAGTGTCTGGCCGTAGACCCATTTTGTCAATAACAAAACCTAAGTATTTTACGCTGTCTTGTAAAAAACTACACTTACTCAACTTAACTGTTAGACCCGCCTCGCGTAGCCTTTCGAGTACAGCTCGTAAATTACTAATGTGTTCTTTATCATTAGCCCCCGTTGTGCAAATGTCATCCAGAAAAACAACACAACCCGGGATACCACGTAAGGTTTCCTCCATTAGTTTCTGGAACTTCTCGGGTATGCACGCTAGTCCGTACGGCGTACGACGGTAGGCATATGTCCCGAGGTGAGTTGTAATTGCTGTATAACGTTGGGACTCCTCTGTTAATAAACACTGTTCGTAAGCGTGAGTGAGATCTATTTTCGTGAATTTTTCTCCTCCGCTTAAGTTCGCGAACAACTCATCAATGCGAGGCAAGGGATAATAATCACGCTTAAGTTTTGGGTTAATTGTAATTTTGTAATCCCCACAAATGCGTATATCCCCATTTTTTTTTACAACCGGCACAATCGGCGTTCCGTAATCGGAATAGTCGACGCGGTATATGGAGCCGTCGGACTCAAGTCGCGCCAGCTCGCGCTCAACACGCGCGCGCAACGCCAGTGGCACAGACCGCGCACGCACGTAAACAGGTTCATCGTTAGTCAGCTGTAGTCGAATGGCTCGCTTACAAGTACCCAACTTATCCGTAAACACTTCCGGAAATTCTGCACATAAGCGGTTCACGAATCCATCGTCGGTTATCTTATACAGGTTTATTTGTGTGACTTTCAGGGCACGCAACCAATCTCGTCCCAGTAATGGGCACGCTCCGTTTTTAATTACGTAAAGTGGCAAGGATTTTACTTCTACATCTCGTAACCTAACTTGGACATCTATAAAACCAAGCGATTCGATGCATGAACCAGCGTAACTACGTATCATCAAATTATCAGTCTTAATTATCTTATGTGAAAATTTGCGGGTATACATATCTTCATTGATTGCGGAAATACGACTTCCGGTGTCAATTTCACACTTCGTCTCAAAGTTATCTATGATGACGTTTATAAAGTACGGTTTATTATCCTTACCTCCAACAACAATCTTAAACATATCGTCTGAATCGTCCTCACCACTCATATAATTTTGCCGACTGTCTGCCCGGTTGCCACTACCTTTCACTGATTTGCACATCACTCGTAAATGACCTCTTTGTTTACACTCGTCACAATTATAATTCACGTAACGGCACCTGTCCGCGCGATGCGCCTTGCCGCAACGCCAGCATGCTGACGCAGCCGCCGCGCCGCTCACCGTGCCCGCCGCGCCTGCCGCACC
The DNA here is from genome assembly GCA_914767815.1 of Eupsilia transversa. Taxonomy (NCBI): domain Eukaryota; kingdom Metazoa; phylum Arthropoda; class Insecta; order Lepidoptera; family Noctuidae; genus Eupsilia; species Eupsilia transversa. Next base: position 2,412,698 of record OU611893.1, on the reverse strand, counting down.
GGCTGGGCTAGCTGCACCGCCCGCGCCAGCCGGAGCGCGCGAGCCGCGGGCGCGTGCTCGCCCCCCGCGTGTGTAGTGCAGGTCTTCACCTGCCTCGCCGCCGGCACCTGAGGTCGTCGTCGGCACCGTGCTGCCGCTCACCTCCGCATGCTTCTCTGCAGCCTCCAGTGCTAGGGCTAACTCCACAGCCTCCTTATATTCTATTTTCCTTTCGGCAAATATTCTAGAACGCATTGCGTCATTTGTCAAACCCGAAACAAACTGATCTCTTAGATTTTCCTCGAGCGTAGAACACTTCTTACATTTGCCAAAATTACAAGTTGTTGCGAGATGTTTTAGTGCCTGTAAATATTCCATCAAGGGTTCGCCAGTCCGTTGTCGCCGCAGCCGGAACACGTGGCGCTCGGCAATCTCAGATCGCTGCGGTTCCAAATGGTCGGTAACTAGCTTCACTAATGCCTCGTAAGATTTGTTCTCAGGAAAGTCAGGGGAACACAGATCACACATTAACGAATAGGTGGCTTCGCCTACGATTGTTATTAACATCGGCACTTTTAGGTTATCTTTTACGTCGTTAAGTAAAATGTACTGGTTAACCCGGCGTATATAAGCAGGCCATTGTTTTGAACTGATATTGAACGGTTCTAACTTTCCGATTGGCATCTTACTAAACGTAAAATTTCGATACTGCACGCCTACTGAAAACACTAAAAACGTTTTATAATCCCGTACTCGTCGCCAATGCAGCGTCAATGAAAGGCGAGGGTTAGCAACACACTGATTTATTGAACAAGTTATCAATCTACCCACCACCATACAAATAACATCGGTACAACAATAAACCAACACAAATGTCAAAAACTTTTGTAAAACGTCAAACCCTCATGCAGCCAATGATGCAGATTTTGAACCCTCTGATGCCTCCACATGGACCGCATAACAACAGATTAGCTAAGCTCAGTAAATTAACCCTTAAAGTCGCATGATGATTTTTATTAATGAAAACAAGTAAAATTCATTTTAATGGTTTATTAGGCATATAAAAAAGTTACAAAAAAGACAAAAAAAAATCTAGACCTGCTGTTTTTTGGAAAAACCTATGTATAGTATACTATACGGTGCCACTTTTGCTCGAAACAATAAGAAATCAGCAATGTATAGCATACTATACGTTGCGCTATTTTAGTGCTTCGTGTGGTAAGCCAAAAAACAGTTTCTACCTTTGACATAACATAAATGTATTTATCATCATTTAGTGCACATTGTACTTGCTTGACCTCCTTTACAATATTTACATCTCTGATACCCGGTTAACTGACTGAAAAAACGGTATGATTACCTTCCGCGAGGGATTAACCACAATAAAACACATGCAGATGCGCTTTGTATTCTATTTAAAACATGGGAAAAGATTAAACATGTTTATCTTCTTTTGTTTTTAAATACATTCTTTGCCTTCTTTTGTTTCCAAATACATTGTTTACTAATCATGGGGTAATCATGGATTAGGATTTTGGGTTAGTTGTGCTGGGTTAGTAGCATTAGTTCCCAGTTGCGGTAGTCCCCGAAAAGAATTATACCTATTAAAATAGAAGTTTGTACAGATGATAAAAAAACTGTTACAATATTTTAATCAGTCTTTATTAACACTTAAACAAATAGAAGTTTGTACAGATGATAAAAAAAGTATTACAAAATTTAAATCAGCCTTTATTAATACTTAAAAAAAATGAGTATTGTTTATCAAAATAAATCTCGTGGAGAGGTAAATATATACTCGTATAATTGTATACTTATATCTAAATTGGTATTACAAATCACAGCACTAGAATCACAGTTTGTATATATAAACATATAACCTAACTTTAGTAAGTTATATAATTTTAATTACTAATAATTTCTCATAAATGAGCTGTTATCTTACAATTATTATGCTATATTTACTAATCAACAAATGGTAAAAAATATCTTAAAATCAACTTACCTAAACAAACCAAAAAATAACAAAGGAAACAAAAATTACTTAATAAGTATGTTCATAATAATCATATTTTTAAAAAACAATTTTTAAAACACTGCTAACTTCTTGTAGGAAATTTGTAATAGAACGTTCTTTATTCTCATATTGATGGGTCAGTTTATTAATCAGCTCATCATTTTGAATGCTTGTCTTTTTCCTTTTATGGATAGGTATACCATTCATTTGTAACCTGAAAGTTAATGATATATTTTTAATAATATAAATTAGAATTACAAAAAAGGTCTACAGTTTATATTATGAAATTAATCACACAAGCCAAGGAGATTTTATATTATACCTTTCTCGTGCAATATCGTGAGTAGAAATATCTGTTGCCACGGTTTGTAGGAACAGCAACAAACTCGGTTTGCAGCCTGCATATCGCTGGAACCTTTCATTCCACGCTTCAACAAGATTTGTTGATCTGTGATGTTCTTTAAAGCAACACCAAAGTGGTATCATTTCGGGGGGTTCCAGCCACTGCTCTACAAAATAATTGTTGAATATCGTCACTGGTTCTGCTTGAAAACTGTTGAAGAAAATTTAAACTAAATTAAAAGAAATGTAACAGCCTACTTTTCCAATTTAAACCTAATTCAGTAAAAGTACTGATTGAACTTGTATTATGGCAACCAGATGACTGATATAAACATAGGTACCTAAATTATGTTTAAATACATACATATTTCACGTCGTATCCCTAACAGGCTAGCCATTGCTAAACACCCACCTTTCGCCTTTTCAAATAAATGGCCCCACGTAATATCTAATAATAATCGGACACTGTTTAAGGAATACAGATAGAATGGATTTTAGGAACAAAATGAAAAGACCTTAGGGAAGGATACTAATGTCATGGAAAGCAATAGATAGTGACAGATCTGCTAGAGCTTGAGGACCTCGGGGTCGCAGCACAATCTTTATATACATTATGTTTGTAGTGTATGTGAGTGTGCCCCTGGAGGATATAACATAAAATCTATCCAATTTAAATATTACAATACTACGAAACATTTTTTTTATTTTTATAAGTTAAGACTTACCTGTTTTCCATTAGTGTCAACCAACCATCTTCTATGTCTTCTTTTGGGAGAAAAGCTAAACTAGCACATAATTTTATATGTTGTTTAGTCTCTTCATATTTAAGTAATTCCAACGAAGTTGCTTTCCTATAAATACTTCTTTGAAAGTGTATAAAGCAGCCATGAATACTTGCTCTTGGAAACACATTTTTTACAGCATTTATAGCTGCCATTTCAAAATCCATAGTAAATTGAATGGGGCGAAATTCTTGTACAGCGTCTTTTATTTTTTGAAATAGAGCTTCGTATGTAATGCCCCGTTTATCGGTTAGAAGCGCGTAAAATAGCGGCACTATATTTGACTGATATAAATCACTGCCAATATCGCCGTGGATGGTGTATAACTGTGTAAACGGCTCTACACATGACTTAAAAGTTCCATCGCAAAAATAATGTTTGATATTTTGCACATTAATTCGGACTTTTGGTGATGCAAACACAATGATTCTTCTTTCGTTTTCTTTGCAGTCAAATAATATGTACTTCACAAACCTTTCGGGGATCACAACGCTATCCGGATTTGTGAATTTTATCTTTGGCACTTGCAATGTTTTGTTCCTGTATCTGTAAAACTGATATTTTACACTTCGAAAGTCCGGAATTTTAGAAATATTATCCAAACCTTTTCTATCTTTTAATTTTTGTATATTTTTTTCGTATACGCTTTGTACAGTGTCTGAAAAATCTTGACAAATAGCTTTTTTAGTTTGTTGCAATAATAATTTCACTTCATTCTCATCAAACTTAGGTACACATTGGGATACATGCTTGTTTTTTATTACAACACAATCCGTTTCGTGGTGTAAATTAGCTATGCCACTGCACTTAATTTTTTTTTTATTGGCGCAAGTCCACACTGTTGAATTCTTATTTTTGCGATGTTTATAATATTTGTGACCTGCATGTAATAACACAGTTCCGCATATTTCGTAATTTTTTGTTACACCCCGGGAACCACCTTCATTCGACATTGTCAATTAGCACACTGAGTAGGTCAAGTGCATAGGCAATAAATAAAGATAGACAAATACAATGGACTCTCTCCCACACGTGTGAAAGAGATAGAACGACCGCGTGTGAAAGTGATAGAACGACCGTGTTATCAGTAGATTCAGTAGGAAAGCAATAACCGGTTTGGCTGCGTGCGACCCTTTGTCGGCGAGAAGATTTATTATTGTGAAAAACATGGCACATGCTATTTAACAAATAGATACTTAACAATTTTTTTTTAATAACATAAAATTATACGAGCCCTACAATTTTTTTTACTTATGTTAGAGCTAAGAATGAAACGGAGACTAGATTTAGCTCTAACAGCATTATTTCACAATCTAATTTCAACTTAATACCCAACGTTTATAAATTACATGTATTAAGTATTAAATTAACATCCCACTATAGAACATTAAATTGCTCTTAAATTTACAAACAGTTACATTTACAACGCCATTGTACCTTGCAAGAAACCGGGTAAAAACGCAACTAGTTATTCCTTTTTGTTTTCGGGGACTATCGCAACTGGGAACTAATGCTACTAACCCGTTGTGCTTCCACAATAACTTGAAGCTCATTCGGTATTTATTTGCGCTTCCAGCCAGACCTATATCGGATACTCTCCTGTTTCTCCCGTGCTCTGTGTTACGTTTGTGTGTGATTGACGACTACTGGCTTTCCTACTGGACTCTGATTGTCTTACGTTTGGAACCGTGTTGTTATCCGGATAAATTACGACCTCTGCACTGCTTACTGGACTCGATTTTAGGCTGCGATTGGTTTTTGTTTAGTGTCTTGTGTGGTTCTAAGTGAACAATGGCAAATTACACAGAGGAAGTACACCAAAACATGCTGGCTATCTTTGGAGAAGATTTCGAAGAGCTTCCTGGCTCATCGGCAAGTCGTTCGGGACCTTTGACAAGTTCGACATATCAGACTGCCGAACTCGTGCAGATGCTGCGGCGCTTAGCTGATGACGAGGCGAATGCAGAAATTGACTCGGATGAAGAATTTGGAGAACAAATGAGGGGCGAGCCAAATATTGTCCGAATGCACCGCACTTCAAGCTAGAATCCGCAGGTGGACACCACTGAACGTGGAAAAAACTGTTAACGTTTTTAGGCATATTATTTCACATGGGAAATATCAAAGTGAACAGATACTCGGAGTACTGGAGGCAGCACTATTGATTTAATTTATTTCCTACTTATTCCTACGTATTTTTATTAATATAAATTAGATGCTTACGGTTCGGCCAGCATAATTTGGACAACTTGATTGAATATTTTAATAATCGAATAGCGGAACTATATAATCCCGGCGAACAATTGTCGATTGACGAATCAATCATTTCAAGCCGATTACGTAGCGGAATCCGCCAATATATTAAAGGCAAGCGCCACAAACACGGGATCAAGCTGTACATGCTGGCCAGACCGAGTGGCCTTTCCCTCAAAATTCACGTTTATAAAAGAACACGTGACCAAGATGTAGGAGGGAAAGGCCACACAGGTGGTGGCAAAACTTTTGCACAATTACCTTGGTACAGGGCGCCATTTGAGATTGGTGGACAGTTAAATATGCCCCTGAGTGTAAAATACTACGATAAACCATTAAACTCCTACTAAAACACAAGAAACACCTTTTTGCTTTTGTTGTTACGAAAGAAACGGTAATTTGTTTGTTGAAATGACAACTTGAATAAAATGTTAATCGATCTATCCATACTGTCAATATTTTTGAAGATACACTTGTTGAACAACTGAACGTCACTTCTGTCAGAGTTTTGTCAATATATTGAAGACGTCTCAGTCTTCTGTCTCATTAGCACTAGACATGCGCAAAACAGTACGTTGAAAAGTAATGCAACATCACATCATTTCTTCTGAAATGTACCATCACACTGAGATATCACATCACTCGAAACATTACCCGATCAATGCCGAATGAACGTGGCCGCCGTGATGTTGCATGCCCGTGCGGGACGGCGACGGAGCGCGCTTGCGAGCGAAAACATTACATATTACATTACGCGTAATATCAGCATCGCAATAGACTGACCGTAATCATTGCATCATTGGTGGATATATGACTTTTGATTTTGATTAAAGTTAGATTCAAATATGTAGTTACATTTTTACTTATACATACTTTAATTTAAATAGGTAATGCATATTTAGTTTACTAAAGGTACTTACTTTAGTGTAAATTCATAAATTGATTTTCCTTCATACTTTACCATTATAAAATGGAACTCCAGGCTTAGGACTGGCAAACTTCAATTAGGTATTAAGTAGGTATTGTTATTATTCGAATAATTCGGAAGTTTGGCGTATTTAAAAATCAATTTATTTACAATAAAATTGATTTACCTGATTTTAACTTACCTATAATTATGTACATTCTTTCTTTTTTAAACAATATTTTTATATACTCTTTTCAAACCAGCTTTGGAGAATACGCGCTCGCAAGGCACAGATGTGGCGGTTATGTTAAGCCTTTTTAACATATACATATACAAGTGAGGTTATACACTCCGTCGCTCCTTCCACCATTTGAGTGGATTCTCGTGCCTTTTAATTAAAGGTTCCTGTACGTATTTGTCAAATTCGACAATGCCTGCTGCAACGGGATTTTGAGGTATTTGATGGGCTACCTCCTCGTCGAATTCGTCCCACAGTGACCCGCTGCTGGCGGGAGCGGCGGTACTGGTACTTGCCTCGGCGTAGTCGGCGTTTCTTGCAATAGCAGTGGGTGTTTGTTGATTTTGTGTAGGTAGAGTGACATTGCCTATCTTTAAGCGCAAGGCACTCGCAGCCCTGTCATATTTTGATGACTCAGCGAATCCATTTTTTTTGAATCTCGGGTCGAGAATCGTGGCTTCACTGAGTAAAATATTTGACTCTATATTAGCGAATCGTTTACTCATTTGCGTTTTTGCCACGTTCAATAACGCGGTGATTGGTGCTGGTACCTCTGGAGTTCTAAATATATTATATCCATTTAACTTTTTATTTATTAATTTACTACAAACTATGTATAGCGATGCGGAAACATAATTTTCTCCACTCACCTCCATGGTCACGTCGTAAAAAATTTTTAATATTGGGAGGGCGGGCATGTTCAATGACATCCCAATCCGTTCCCGGTAACGACAGGTCAGGCCGAACTAATGCCAACGTGAAAACCACAGCCTCTTTCATTTTTAACATTCTGTTAAGCATGTCGTACGTTGAATTCCAACGCGTGGCCACGTCTTGCTTCAATTTTAGAGGCTCTATGCCCATTGTATCTTGTATTTCTTTTAATCGTCTGGCTCCAGGGGCACTACGATGAAAATACTCAATGACCGCCTTTACCCTGTCTACAGTTTCTTTAATTGTATTAATGCTGTCTTGTACAGCCAGATTTAACGTGTGAGCAAAGCACGAAATTGATCGCCAGCCTCCTAGACGAACAGCAGCTAGCATGTTTGCGGCGTTGTCGCTAACTATTACGCCTACGCAACCATCAATATTCCACTCTCGGAATTTTTCTTGGAAAAAATCACAAAGATTGACTGCCGTATGCCGCTCTTGATACTCTATGCAGCCAATCATGACGGTACACATTCTGTCTGTTTCCTCATTGACAAAATGTGCTGTAACAGCTATGTAACCATCATTGGTTATTGAAGTCCACCCGTCGGTGGTGACACAAATTGAGGACGCCCTTTTTAGTTGTTCTTTTGCGGCATCAACCATCTTGTCTCACCACCAACCAAGTCTCAGGACCCCTCAAACCCTGTCGTGGTAGACTTTACCACCGTATTAATGAAGGAGAAGGTTCTTAAGGCGGTTAAAAACTTTAATAAAACTAAACAAAAAGGAAACAAACTGAATACTACCCATCTTAACCAGAAATATCAACTAAAACCGCTATATGTATCCGAGACATTAACCAGCAAAACCAGAAAACTATTTTTTATGGCGAGGCAATTCCAAACAACTCATGGCTTTAATTTCTGCTGGACATCAAATGGAATTGTGTACCTTAAGCAGCACGAAGGAGCTTCCTATTCTCGAATAAACGACCTCACTGACCTAGAGAACCTAAAGAGAACCATAACAGTATGACTATATTATGTCGTCTCTATTGGAAAACAGCTCACTTTAAGTACGTCTCAACTAATGCTTTGTTTAAACTTAAGTATGCATGACTATAACTCAAAAAATGAACATTATGTAAACATTTATCCCACACTCTATCACTTTATAATTAAAAGACATTTACTAATACCTTCAGATAACAACTTCTCATTATGTTATTACCATACAAATCACACACTACAGTACATTACACATTCACTCTCTACAAATATACACTCTGGGTTCTTTTTTGAATTAACAACTGACTCAAATATACATCTTCTTACTATACACAATTCCTACATAAATATATTTACAAACCATACATATCACATGTACACAATTTATATCATTATTTGCACTGATAAACTAATATTAATCTTTGTAAGTCTTCTACATCCACTTTATTTAAATATTTCATGGTTATTACACTTTATATCACCCTTAAAATGGCAGTTAAATAAGCTTAGGCCCGATGCTTATCATTTTTTAGATAATCCTTGTCACATATCACTTGTATTACATACCAATTCTAAATGGACAGATAAATACCGGACCAACTCGTTTGAATTTTTTTTACTTTCTAATTAAACGTGATGAAATAATTTTCTTAACTTTTATAATTCGATAACTTAAATCATATAACAAATGATATAGACGAAGTCTCTGTATCTAAATCCCTCACATGTGACTTAGAAGAATGTCAGCAACACATAACTCAGGTACCATCCAGTGGTCTTATAATATTAACATAAAACATACGCAGTATCAATTGCAATATAGCTGGCTTTGAAACTTTGTTAAGGAGATTGAACATAGAATGTGATGTTCTGGTACTTACCGAGTGTTGGCTCTTGGGTGCTTCTGTCATTCCACAGCTCAACGGCTATCGCTCTTATGCCACTAAAACCCACCTCAGACAAAATGATGGCGTGGTAATATATATAAGTAACTTGCTGAATGTAAATGTTGAGGAACCTGAATTCACAGACGGCAACTGCTTAGTTACAACACTCGACAAACATACCGCAATCATATCTATATACCGGTCTCCTTCTATAAGAAACATTGAAAACTTTCTATACTCCTTAGACAATATAATATCCAAACTAAATTCCTTCAAAAACTTAGTGTTAATTGGAGATATTAATATTCCCATTAACTCCTCCAGGCTGGATCTATCGGGCGAAAGATATTTAACCATCGCCGCTTCTCATGGTCTCTTACCTGCACACACTGAAATAACCCGTGCAATCAGCTCCTCATGCCTGGACCACGTGTTCCTTAAGACCCAGTTTACTGCTATGACCATTGTGCCACAATCAACCATAACAGATCACTTCCCTGTCTTGACCCAATTAAGTCCACATCGGATCTTTAAGCACCCTAGGCAAACGACTAAATCAACTATAACTAGAATAGACACAGAAAACTTGAACAAAGACATTAATAAGATAGACATGACCCCCATATACGAATCAAAAGACCCCAATTTTTCCACAAATTATCTTATCACTAATATCCAATCAGCCATAAATAACAACACAAAAACTTTCACTGTGTCGAAGCGCAAAAAAATACTCAAACCATGGATTACTCCTGGCCTTATCAGGTGTATGAAAAACAGGGACTTTCTTCACAAAAAGTATAGGACGGCTGCGGATAATATCATTTTAAAAACAACATATATTAGATACCGCAATTTCTGTACCAAAATTTTAAAGAAAGTAAAAAGAGCATATGAGAAAACTCAATTAGATACTGCAAAGAATAATCCAAAGAAACTCTGGAAGACTATAAAATCAATTACGAGTTGTGTCAAAAACATTGACTATCCAGAGGAATTGTTAAAACTGAGTGACTCCAATAACACCGCACTTGATATTATTAATGAGCACTTTGTAAAAGTAGGTCAATCGTTGGCAGAAAAGTATCCTCTTAACCCTTCTCCGTCAACATCTAATAATTGGTCTTCTATGTTTTCATGCGACTCCCATTCGCGATCATTTGTATGTGAAGAAACGACGGAAGAAGAAGTGACCCGTACAATCCTTACATTAAAATCAAACTGCGCTACAGGTTGTGACAATATCTCATCGAACCTAATAAAAAGTAATATCGAGCTTTTAGTTCCTCCTCTCACGTTTATTTTCAACAGGTGCTTAGAATATGGTGTATTCCCGAAGAATCTCAAACTGTCTGAGGTTCACCCTATTCATAAGGGAGGTGACCGTGATCGTGTTAATAACTACAGGCCGATCTCGATCCTACCCTCCTTGTCAAAGGTTTTTGAAAAACTACTAAACAAGAGACTTGTTAGCTACTGAGAGGGCGAGGGCCTACTCTCTTGTACACAGTTTGGCTTTCGGAGGCATAGAAGCACAGATGATGCTATCTTTAAATTAAATAATTGTATAACTACAAATTTAGATTCTGGAAAGAAATGCCTTGCCATCTTTTTGGATCTGGCCAAAGCATTTGACACGATCTCGGTCCCCATCCTTTTGCGAAAACTCGAGAATTTCGGTATAAGAGGCAATCAACTTAAACTTTTTGAGAGCTATCTGTCGGAAAGATACCAGTGTGTAAGAATAGGAAATTGCACTAGCTCTTATCTTCCTGTTACATACGGAGTTCCTCAAGGCAGCATTTTGGGACCTACCCTCTTTCTCGTTTATATAAACGACCTCTCGAACCTGTCTATACCCCAAGGCGAAATAATCTCTTACGCAGATGACACTGCTCTTATTTTCAACGCCGACAATTGGGATGAGGTATTTAACGTTGCACAATGTGGACTTGATCTCGTAAAGGAATGGCTACAAAATAATTTACTTACACTGAACAGTAATAAAACGAAATACTTGACTTTCAGCATACGTAATCCACCTAAACTTCTTACTACAAAACATTGCCTTATTCCTCACAATTGTCCTGGAATAGAAAACTGTAATTGCGTACCTCTAGAACGTGTCAACAATGTGAAATATTTAGGATTAATTATAGACCATAATTTATCCTATAAGGCCCATATTAAAGCTTTGTCGGGACGAGTAAGAAAACTAATTTATATCTTTAAAACTTTGCGACATGTTGCTGATCTCAAATTATTAAAACAAGTTTATTTCTCTCTATGTCAATCCATTATTAATTACGGCATAATTGTATGGGGAGGAGCTACCAAAACTACTCTAAAAGGCCTTGAGATAGCACAGCGTGCAGTTCTAAAAGTTTACACTTTTCGTCCAATTCGCTTTCCCACAAACATTTTGTATAACTCATGCGAAGTCCTTACAGTGAGACAATTGTTCTTACTCAACATTGTACTGAAACAACATGGTGAACTTATACACGGTGAAATTTTAATCACCATTTTCCTCTTAAGGGGTCATTGTACTCATCATTATGAACAACTTTTACTATGGGACCAAACCTGAAATCGTGAAAGGAAAACGGTGATTAAAATTTCACCGTGTATATGATACTGATCTCACAAAGAAACGCAGAAAAGATGACGTTGTGGTCCGCATACATAAACCTAAAACCTCTTTCATAAAGAGATTCTTCGTCTTTCTGGCACCACATGTGTATAATAAAATTAATAAATCCATAGATATTTTTTCTCTTAACAAATTCCAATGTAAAAAGAAGGTATATGAATTTTTAATGAAACTATCATACGAAGACACTGAAAAATATTTTCAAATAATCAGCTAATATTTTGTTTGTATATCTATGATATATGTATATTCACTCTACTACTGTGCATTTATCATGAAGACATATGTATACACTTACACTTACACACACAGACACCCCCACTTAACCTCTCCTCACACACACACAAAAACAAAAAAAATTGTTAGTAATTTAAGTTCAGTTTACCTTAATTACTTATTTCTCTTTGATTTGTAATGGTCCTAAACTCTTGCATCTTGCTAATTTAGGTTACCTAGTATATTGTTTCTGAGGGGAAACGGCGCTGTTAGCTGAGATACAGGCTCACGCCTAGTTCAGCTGCGGATGCTCATTCTCTTATCTATAATTAAACTGTAAGCCTAATATTTGTAAGAATGTACTGTACCTACCTACTGTTTTTGAGTAAATAAATATTATTATTATTATTTTTTCGTCCATTTATTTTGTATACTCATTTTATACATTTTTAAATATTTCTTAAAAGTTATATAAAAAAAAACATTTAAAAATATAAAAAAATATTATTATTTCGTTTATTTATTTTCCATACTTATTTAATACATTTTTAAATATTTCTTTCTATATTATTATTTCGTTTATTATTTTTCTTTCTTATTTTAAACATTTTTAAATATTTCTTTAAAAAATATGTAAAAAAAACATTTAAAAATATAAAAAATAGTGTTCCGCCGGTGTCGGGAGCAGGGTCCAAGCTACCGGTGGTTAGGGCTGCAGAGACAGGAACCTCCTCACAATGCGAGCCGTATCGAGGAGAACTGCCTTCTGAATCAGGCCCTTGATCCAACCGCCTAACGAGAGCCTCAAAAGATGTTGGTCGAGGCTTTCGGCCATCAGGCCATTGGCCGTTACGACAATCGGCACAATGATAGCCGAGCTCACATTCCACATGTCAACAACCTCGTGTGCTAAATCTAGATACTTAATTTGTTTCTCTTTCTCAGCTTTCACGAGGTTCTCGTCATGTGGAATGGTAACATCGACTATCATTGCGCGGCGCGCTAATCGATCTATCACCACTATATCAGGCTTATTGGCTACAATAGTCCTGTCAGTGATGATAGACCGATCCCAGTACAACGTAACATGGTCATTTTCAATTATTATTATTATTATTATCATCATACATAGAAGTTAATAGATATTTATTCGTACCCCGGCAAACTTACGAAAGTGGTACTTTCGTTACTAACATAATAAAACAATCCAATCCGAATAAATATCTATTAACTTCTATGTATGATGATGTAAAGTTACGAATGTGTATTTATTTCTGATCCTTAAAATATTGACAATCCTTTGATAATATCTATAAAAAAGTACTATTTTGAAAAGCAAATGTACCTACCACGGTACCTTTACACCTTTTAATAAAAAAAAGTTATCATGGATGTTTGCTTTCATAACGCTCCCCTGTAAAATGCATTTTAAAAGTAAGTTAGGTAAGTTAATAAAGTAAGGTAAGTTAGGTTAGTAAGGTAAGTAAAGTAAGGGTAGTACTCTAATAGTAAGGTAAGAAAAAATATTCAAGGTAAAGGAGTAAAAATACTGTAAATTTAAGCAAAGGATTACAATAATTGGAAGTGCGAATAGAAAAATAGGTATACCAATAAAAAACTAGTAAATTCATTTATATTTTTATATTTAAAAAAGAACATTTAAATTGTAAACAAAAAAAAACACTGTTATATAAGTACGATTACAGGTCCTCTGCCTCTTCAGCATCAGGTTGTGGCAAACGGTCTTCAGCTGTTTCCGAGTCTGGAAGACTTTGATAAAAAGAATGATAGTAATTCGGGATTTGGTTATCGGCACATAATTTTAATAAATCTCTTTTTTTAAGTTTCGAAATAGGTATACGTTCAGTATAAATAGGTACAGGTACTAATAATGCAGTTTTGCCCCTTTTTGGCTTTATCTTCAGCTCTTTGAAGCTGTCGTCATTATAATCAGTTTTAATAAAAATTGACTTAGGACTGTCTTTACGATATTGAATCCACACAGCATCTTGGAAGTTCGTCTTTTCCTTTCCTCTCGCTTCAAGTTGTTGTTCAGTGCTTTCCTGTTCATTGTTTCTTTTTTCTTTATTAGAACATTTCTTTCTTTGGTTTAGTTTCCTTGTAACTTCTTCGGCAAACTGACACTGATTTGGATTGAAATCTAAAAACTCCCCATGAACTAACACATTTACATTAAGAGTCCATACGAGGATGTTTTGGTGATATTGGGCGATCTGAACCTCGGTATCTGTATGACCTAAGAGTTTGCTATTTTGACACATTAAACTTGGACTTATAATCTTTAAATCTGTTGAAGCGAAAACACGATTCGATAAAAAAATCTCGATAAAAAAAATTAAAAAAAAGAACCCTTTTTACACTTATTTTGAGTTAGATCTCTGAAACCTTAAGGAATTTAATGATGGTTTTTAATCGAATAGATAGGTAATAATATAATCTCAAATCTTGACGAATAATTTTTTTACTTTTCTACACGGTTTTCTCGTGATAAGCAATTATGTGATTTGGCGCTTACGTTATTTTATTCTAAGCGAGCACACGCTCTTGCTGTCTCACATTTTGCACGCGGTAGTAATAGCGCTATCCTTTTCAATTTGTTCAATCAGTCTGCTACGGCATCTGTTGCGGGGTGGACCTATGTTTGGCGAAAATATAGCGAGAGGAGTATTTAATTTTCGACATAATTATTTTGAACTATTTTATTTTGTCTTATTTTGTGTTTTACTGCAAAAAAGGAGTTGAAAATGTTTTGTCTACTTAAATATATATTGATTTAAAGTGTAAATAAAGATGGGTAAAAAGAAAACTCTCGGAAAAAGAAAACAATTAAAACGTCTGAGGGAACAACTTCGTATTCTGAACGATGGAAAAAGAAAGTAAGTACATAATTACCGATTCCGACGGTATCAATTCTTTTATTTACGTAGCCACTTTTATGTATATTTCGAATTATTATTGGGATGAACTCAAAAGTTCGTTTTGCAAACTATGTTTCGAGTTTCAACCTTATTGCTCCGAGATAAAGCTCATGTTTAGTGTCACGTCACCCTGTTGCTGGCTGTTGATAAAGTTTAAATTCATTTGATCAGTCGCAAAATACGCTTTGTTTATATTGTTATTTTTGTAAATAAGAATACTACAACAATAAGATTAGAAATAAACAAAAAAAATTACAGTCCGTTCAACCGATTTTGACTTCTATTCGTGAACGTGATTATAATACCAACTGCTAAATTATGATAGGTACACACGGCTACATATCAAGCTATACATTTCCAGTATAAGGTGATCTCGCATTGTATAGGATGTCGGGACAATAAGAGGTCAGTTTATACTGGAAATGTATAGCTTGATGTGTAGCCGTGTGTACCACTCGTAATTTCTGATACCCACGATACAGGGAATAATACTACTACTATAAGTAGTATTATTGGTAGTATTTATGGGTTCAGGAACAGGTAAGTAAATAATTATGTGAATGTTGTGTGTTATTAGTTAGTTACCTATGTTATGTTACGTTATTTTATTATGACTATACATTTGCAGAAAACCAAACATTTCGTTCATTGAGCTTGAGAATGTGACGAATGAAACCGAACCGGCCGCGGCGGCGCCGCTGACGCGCGTAGATACAGGCGATACGATATCGATTAGCGGTACGGACAAGTAAGTACTTACATAAATAAATACCTACCTAAACCGAATGACATTTTTAACCGGGGTAGAAACTTATGGCATACCTACCTACTTACCAATTTTTTTTCTTTTTCCATAGCTTAGAAAGGCATTGATCTATCAAAAAATGCTACAAATTTCAAGTAAAGTTTTCATATTAGAACAAAATAAATAAATAATCTTTGTTTTGTCAGAAGAAACAACCTTACAACAAATTCTACACTGGTACTTATTTTCTATGAATCTAAAAGGTTAGATACGCAATTATTAGTAAGACTCCATGCACAATAAAAAAATGCGGTTTGTTACAAATCCGACAGGGACATGTGGGTAAAATGTATCACACATTCGAATTGTGGGTTACTTGTTTTTTTTACTTTGTAGGTAGTAGCGTAAGTTCACATAGTATATGTAAAATTTTAAGATGTTATCTCTGTTTACAATTGTTTGTATTGAACTATTGAGAGAAAAAAAAGAGAAATTTTGGAAAAAAAACGATAGATTGATAAAAAATATAAGGAAGTAGGTACATTATGCTTCTACTCCGTTCACCCATTTTTAACGAGAATAAATTTTTTAATCCCCTTTAGTATTTTTCTTTGACCCACCACGTTGCTCTATCGGTCGCAAGCGCTATTGCTGAGCGTGAGGTCCTTCAATAATGACTCCTTTTTATTTTAAATTTGCATCTATTAAAATCCAAAAAGTTAAAATTCTTATTGTTTTAGCCAAAACCAACATGATAAAAAAATACTAACACAACAAATCCAACATGACGACGCGGACGAAGTGAGCGACGACGACGATCAGCTAGACTTAGTTTTTGAGAATCAAAGGTAGGAAATAGAAATGAATGCATCGATAATAAATTGCAGAATACGTGCCACGAAGAAGAAAAAGAGACCTTAGAACATTCGTGGTTACTATTGTTGTCTGCTTTATATTTATGTAATAAAAATGTATTCATTTTGTAGGTTTCCGGACGAAGCGCACACGTCAGATAAAAATCATGGAGGAATCAATGAAGAATCAGATGAAAGAAGAATCATAGACCTTAAATATTTTCTAAAAAAATTAAAAACAATTTCTAGCCACTCAACAGCCTTCGGTTGCGGTATAAATAATTTAGAGTTGATAGGGGAGAAAAGGATTGGCATGATTTCAAAATTAAAATTCAAATGCAATATGTGTAATGTTGAACTTATTACAGATACGTCCAAACCTAGTCCAAGCGACAATTTGAATATAAATACTGCCGTAGTAACAAGTGCTGCTATTACAGGTGTAGGATACACACAATTGCAAAACATATTTACTTCAATCAATGTTCCGTTTATGACAGAGGTTTTTTATAAGAAAATTGATAACCAAGTTAGTGAAGAATGGGAAAAGTTAGCTACAACCGAGATGGAAGCTGCGGCTGCTCGTGAGAAGCAAAGTGCATTGGACGAAGGCAGAGTTAATTCAGATGGAATCCCTGTCATAGACGTAATCGTTGACGGTTGCTGGGCGAAGAGGACCTACAAGAAAAACTATTCCTCGTTATCAGGCGCTGCTGCAATCATAGGTAAAAAGTTTGGCGAGGTCCTATATCTCGGGGTAAAAAATAAATATTGTTGCATATGTGTACGCGCCCAGAACAAACAAACGACACCATCAGAGCACATGTGTTTTAAAAATTACACTGGTTCGTCTACCAACATGGAATCGGAAATATTAGTGGAAGGTTTCAAACAATCTTTGCACATGTATGGTCTTATATACGGAAAAATGGTTGCTGACGGAGACGCTTCCACTTATTCTAAAATTTTAGAAGCTCGGCCTTATTCTAACTACACTGTAGAAAAGATAGAGTGTAGAAACCATTTACTACGAAATCTGTGTAATAAATTACAAGCGCTTACTAAAGATACTAAATATAAATTGCAGCATAGAAAGTATTTGAATACACAAAGAATCCTGGCAATCAGAAAAGTTATTTGTTCTTCCATAAAACACCTGAAGAAAACCAGTGATACCCGCTCAAAACAGATAAACGATCTTTATGTAGCAATTTCCAATGCATACAATCATGCTTTCGGTTGTCATACAAATTGCCAGGATTTTTATTGTGAAAGCAAAAAAACAAGTGAAGATGTCACTGTCAAATTAAAAGATACGGCGTTAGAAAATCAAATACAGTTTATAGTCGGCTCTGCTGCAGCCAATGCACGCAGTCTTATTGAAGACGTGGACAGCAATCGTTGTGAACAGTTCAACGCCATAATTGCAAAATGTATTGGTGGCAAACGCATAAACTTTTGTCTTCGGCGTTCATATCAGACCAGATGTGCTACTGCAGTCGTATCATTTAATACAAAAAGACCTTTGTATAAGCTCCAAAAATCTATTCTTGGTGTGAGCCCCATGTCAAAATCGAAACACCTGGAATTGCGAAAACTGAAAAGAAACAGTTCAAAGTCTAAAATGCGACCCAGAAAGCTTGTTTTTCAACAGAAAGAGAAAAGGACTGAAGATGAAAACTACGGTCAGAATTGTATGAAGCCTGATTTGCATGAAGAAGATTTAGAAAGAATGAAAAATACATTTTTAACAAATTTGGAGAAATCTGACGAAGAAAGAATCAACATTGAAAGGGAAACAGTCCTCCAGAGTGATTGTAGTAAATGGATGGAAATGCGAAGGAATCTGTTAACAGCATCGAATTTTGGCAAAATTATAAACAAGAGGAGCACGACATCAGGTAGCATAGTTAAAAGTTTACTTTATCAGAAAGATCTCTCTTGTGTTAACTCCATCAAACATGGTAAAATTAATGAAAAAATTGCCTTGAGTCAACTGGAGCAGCAAGAAAATATTAAAATTATACCCTGTGGCCTATTCATCGATAAAAATCATCCATTTTTAGGAGCAACTCCTGACGGAGTGATCGATGAAAATAGGATTGTAGAAATGAAATGTCCAGTATCAGGCTTCAAAACTAATTTGGAAGATGCTGTGAAAAACAGAAAAATTACTTTCTGGAAGTATGATAATGGCCAACTGTTGATCAATAAAAAACATCACTGGTATTTCCAAGTGCAAGGACAGTTAAATATTACAGGAAGGAGAGAGTGTCTATTTGCCGTGTGGACTGGTTCAAATAAACAGATAAAAACAGAAATAATACAATGCGACCAAAAACTGTGGAACGATCATATGGTTCCCAAACTAAAGACATTTTACTTGGATTCTTTACTGCCGGAATTGTTGGATCCGCGTAAAACACGCAATATGCCTTTGAGAAAAATAAACCCTCCGACTATAAGCAAAGAAAAAACCAGGAAAAGAAAACAAAATCCAATAAATTCTCATTTTTCCAAGGTTCCAAAAACGCAGGAATCAACTGATAGTAACGACACCACAGATATACAACAATGTAAGCAATCCATTATTGATTTCAATAATATGTAAAATTGACGCAATGGTCGTAGCGGTGGTTGCACATTGTATATTTGATAACTTACCTGTACAATACATCTTGTGAAGGAGCACGGGAGGCGCGGTCAAGTCTCGTGTTTCGTGGAGCGTATTGTACATTTGTACCTGATTTGATTACGTACTATGACGCGCTCTAATGTAATGTGATTTTTAGGTTTCCGATATAATCAATAATATAATGTTAACTAAATTTTTTAATAATAAAAGAAAGTCCCTTACAATGTTCCTCCCCCCTTGCCATTTTTAAAACTATTTTAAAATAATATGATTCGAGTAATAAAGAAAATACTGCAAAATACCTACTTACGAAGCCCGACATGCTCTTGGCGGATTTTTTTACTTATAAGGAAACATTTAAAATATAGTATAATAATTATAAAAATAAAAGTATAAAAACTAAAACCCAACTACGGCAAAAAAGTCAACTAAAAAGGTATAAACAAGTCATCTCAGACAGACAAATTAAAAATCCGGAGTCACACGTGTTAGGGGATAAATCGAATAGATTACGTGTGACTCCGGATTTTTAATTTGTCTGTCTAAGATGACTTGTTTATACCTTTTTAGTTGACTTTTTTGCCGTAGTTGGGTTTTAGTTTTTATACTTTTATTTTTATTTAAATTATTTTGGGGTAATAATATATATATTTTTGAATTGTGCTAATTAAGCCCTTTCATTTGATACCCAACATGGTACCATTAAAAAATCTTTTTTTTTTAGTTCATGACTTTTTGTACTCTAGAGGGCGCCATATTCAATTTAATGTAACTTCACATAGCCTATAACCAGCGGACAACCAAGATGCTTCCAATGATACCCCATTTTTCAAATTATGATGAGTAGTTTAGAAGTTATGAGGGAACAAATGAACATACATACATACTTACTTACATACATACATACATACATACATACCGTTCAAAATCATAACCCTCCTTTTTGCTTCGCCGTAGTCGGGTAAAAACATAATGGAAACATTTGTTTTACATATACTACATTTACAATAAGATTCGACATAAAAACAAACCTTTTTTACAGTCCGTTCAACCGATTTTGACTTCTATTGCGTTGGTGGCATGACAAATAGCGGCTGCAGTAAACAGTTACGTATTATAATCACATTTTTGATTTTAATGCCATCCTTATGCCTACGGAATAGAAGTCAAAATCGATTGAACGGACTGTAAAAAGTTTTGTTCAAATTTCTAATCATAATGTACCTAAATGGAGTTTAGTTATAGTTACGTTATGAAAGTTTATTCTTGGTAGGTAGGTATACATACGATTGTTGCGCGTCCCGTCATTTGTTGAAACCTAAAACGTGATAGTAGTGACATGTTTATCTCTTATTTTTTTTATGGGATTTTTATTGATATTGTACTAGTATTGTATAAGAACTCTGAATATGTACATATTAATTAAAGTGTTTAATAAATAAACATTGATGAATATTTACTTAGAACATTTTATTTATTTATATAAATAAATAGCGGCATAGCGGGGGCACCGCGGCACCGGGCCGTTCAAACTCGAACTCGACTCACGCACTCGATCGCGGCCGCCGCGCGCCATGCCACCGGCCACCGCGTATTATTTTAGAGGGGGTGGGGCGCCCGGGCGGGGCGAAAGGTACAAAATCGCTCGCGTTGGGCTGTAGTGGCGGACTCTTAAATGGGCGGGGATTCGTTCTAGCCAGTCTCATTACTTGAATCCATCCATCCGGAGTATATACAGCAGAGTTTTTACACTTTTTTTCAATTTTGGAGTGTATAGAGTCACATTCCATGTGGCTGTGTCCAGACTCATAAAAAACGTGATCTATTGTGTGTATTGTGGGGTGGTTTGTTACCAAATATAGCAACATACAAGAAAAGTTAAAAAAAATCTGCTGGCCTCCGCAATTATCAGACATCATTCTGACATTATTTATATCTTGCTTGCTCGAAATATATTTATAAACGCAAGTCGCTATCTCAATACTTCCTCGTTTGCCTTCAGTTTTATCCCAAGTAAAACAATCGACATCTTGATCCCCAAATTTATAAAATGTCAAATTGTAAACAGCTAGCTTTCGAACATAAAAGAATGGTCCAGAAGCACCTTTAGGGGTTTGAAGGACCGCTTCTAGGTCAAAATTGAACGCCAAAGTTTTCGTGTCATTCTTTGCTGCTGCTTTATCAGCGTCTCGGCGCAGATAAGCATCGTCCCGTCGCTTAAGATGCTTGGAATGACTGTCGTCTTCAGCGTTCGTCATGTCATTACTTTTTAACTCTTTGTGAGCTACGCACTTTTTGCACAGATCTTTTTTTGGCACATGAAATCTTAATTTATACGATCTAAAAACTTTTCGGTATGTTTCTATACCCGCTGGCTTTGTTCCTTCTTCTTCACACTTTTCCTTATATAGCAAATACATTATTCTTACATTCAGTCCAGAATCAAGGTATTTATACTCTGTGTTCTTCCTACAATAATGTGATTCCATGGCAGGAAAAGAAAATATATGTTCTTTTATTTGATTAAATCTATCAATAGAAAGTTTGTTAGATGGCGGTTTCTTGCCTCTAGTATCTGCTAAAAGAACACCTTCTGAAGAAATTTTCTTCAAAGCTCCCCTTATAATTCCTTCTTTTATATTTAAGGTGTCCAAAAAGAAATCTCTGCATACAATGACCTTTTCGTGTCCTATTGTAACAGAATAATGGTGTGTAAAATCTTTGCGTGAAGGGCCATTTGTCGTTGATCTTTTCTTCTTTTCTTTTTTAACGTGTTGGATAATAAATTGTCGCTGTGCTTCTAAAGTTTCCAGATTTCGAAAAGACTCATAAATTTTCTTTCTCGCGTCTTCAGGTACATTAGCATTGCATTTATGTTTTGGGATTGCCAGACACTTAGGTTGCTTCAAAGGCATAGCTGAAACAAATTTACCTTTGATAGTTTCGTAAGCTTCACCTTTTAAACGTTTCTTCCTCTCAATATGTCTCTTCCATTTAGAAGGGTCAGAAATATGTTTTTTCTTTGGTGACTTGTACGTTGGTTTTTTCTGCACTCTGTCCTCACACGTAATAGATATGGAAGCACTTCTTAACTTTTTTATTGGTTGATGTGTCTGATGTAACTGTTGCAAGTCATTTTCAGAGTATCGTCTCTTTAGCGGCTTGGAGACAACAACTTGAAAATGTGCTCGCGAAGTGCTTTCGGCTACTCTTTGAGATTCCTGGATGTCGTCACCCCCGAGTATAGCAGTTGAAACATCATTATCGTGAACTATTTCTGGCTGTTGAATTGTATCTGATGTATGATAGTATTCTGAATTCAAAGAATTTTCTGCATGAACTAATGCTGCCATGTTTATATGTGAAGTAGATTCATCAGATGAATTATTATGGAGGTCTTTATCAGCAATAAAATCGGGGTCTTTAACACTGTCATCATCACTAAAATCGCTGTGATTCAATGTATCAAACAATTTAAGAGTATCTGGTGACATATTACGAACTGGTGAAGAATTTTCGGAATTTTCAGGAATTGTTGTATTACCTCCAGATAAAAAAATGTTTCGGTCTATTGGAGTTATCGGTGAGTATAATGGTGCCTCCGGCGTTGCAACTACTTCGATTGCTGTATTACCTCCAGATAAAAAAATGTTTCGGTCTATTGGAGTTATTGGTGAGTATAATGGTGCCTCCGGCGTTGCAACTGTTTCGGAGTCTATGGAAACAAGGGTCTGTAAAGATACATCGTTACCTATTGATAGTGATACAGGAAGGCATTCTTCAGTAGGACCATCGCCCATAGATATATCAATCGTAAAATTTTCTTTCATTTTGTTTTGTGGTTGTTGAGTTTTGTTTGATGTATTGTTTCTTCTACTAATTGTTTCTTCCAATTCTGCTACTCCTAAGTAATATTATTGTTAAGTAAGTTTAAAAAAGTGACTGCTTCGTTGGTCCAGTGGTAGTGTATGTGATTGCGGATCACGAGATCCCGGGTTAGTAAGTAATGTAAGTACCTACGGTAAGTAAGTAAAGTAAGGTCAGTTAACAGGTAATACGGGCTGGTGTTGTCACCCCACATTAACCCAGATATGCCTACTGTCCTATATGTAGGACAGTCAAAATAAAAAAATATATCTGATTACCCACTTAACCTAAAATTATTTACTCTTGTGATTAGTAGTCACAAGCGTATGCGCTTTTCTAGAAAAATAAAAAAGTCCAGTTATTTTAACAGTTTTATATAACAATTCAGCGAAAAGTGAGTGATAAAAGTGAGTTGCAGAGATGTCGAATTACAGGTATGTATAAATAGTTGACTTTTAAAAGTTAGTTTTTTTTTTTTGTGTTGACACGTGGTTGATAACCTCAATTTTAGTACTAACAACGTATTATAGCAATAACAAATTGATAATTCGATATAATGCGTTATAAATACTGGTGTACTACATATAGGACAGTAGGATAATACAAGTAACTTTTTCCTTACAGGTCGTTAGCTGCGCATGAAATTTTGGATGCTTTGGAAAGCATTCCTGATGATGAAGAAGATAATCGAGAAAGAGTGATATGTATTCTTCCTCCCCCTGTTGATCCCGACTGCCCCACCGATGAAGATTCGGGGGAAGAAGATAATGTGACGCTGAACAACTTGCCACGAAACATACTACTTCAACCGGCAGAAGTATCGATACAAGGACAGGTTCCGGTGAGTGATACAGAAGAAGAACCTTCTGATTCTACAGGTCGACCAAAACGCAGGCGAACCTACGCGTGGAGAAAACGGGACTTGGAAAAAAATCCAGTGAATTGGCCTGAGGTCCAAGGAGCTTTCCAAGACAAGCGCCCAATTGAGTGGTTTGAAAACTTCATAGATGATGATGTTATTTCCTTGTTTGTATCAGAGAGTAACAAATATGCCGTGAAAAAGAATTTGCCTGGAGACATAACCGCTGAGGATATGAAGTGTTTCATTGGCATATTGCTGGTTAGTGGCTATTCATGGCTCCCGCGAAGAAGAATGCATTGGGAAAACTCCCCTGATACAAAGAATGAGTTGATCAGCTCTGCTATGACTAGAGATAGATTTGATTTTATTTTTCGCCACCTTCATGTCAATGATAATTTGGACCTGCAAGACAAATATACAAAAATACGCCCACTCGTTACACTTCTAAATAAAAAGTTTCTGGACTTTTCTCCTCTCGAAGAGCATTACAGTGTAGATGAGGCCATGATCCCTTATTATGGGAGGCATGGCTGCAAACAGCACATAAAAGGAAAACCTATTAGATACGGGTTCAAGTCTTGGGTTGGTGCTACTCGGTTGGGGTATGTATTGTGGATGGAACCATATCAAGGTGCTACAACTATGTGCAATCCTAGATATAAAGATTTGGGCCTGGGTGCTAGCGTAGTACTTACTTTTTGTGATGTGCTGATTTCACGTGGGTTCGACCTTCCTTACCACGTAGTTTTTGATAACTTTTTTACTGGGACGCCCTTGCTGGAAGAGATAAAAAAAAAAGGCCTTCGGTGCACTGGGACTGTCCGAGAAAACAGGACGTCTAGTTGTCCTCTAATTACATCGAAGTTACTGAAAAAAAAGGAACGTGGTGCTCTCGATTACAGAACGACACATGACAACTCGTTCATTATTGCTAAATGGCATGATAATAATATATTCAGTATTGCTTCGAACGCTGTGGGAATAAATCCTAAGCAATCTGCCAAACGCTTCTCACAAAGCGAAAAGAGAAACATAGTCATAGAAGAACCACATATGGTTGCAATCTATAACAAATATATGGGAGGAGTGGACCGGTCTGATGAAAATATTTCTCATTACCGAATTGGTATGCGAGGTAAGAAATGGTACATGCCATTACTTACACACATGATTGATCTCGCCGAACATAATGCATGGCAGTTGTATAAAATAAATCATGGAAAACTTGATCACCTCGGTTTTCGCAGGAGGGTAGCAACTGCTTTGATTGAATCAAACAGAAAAAATGCAAAAAGAGGCCCAAGTCGACCCTCCCAACATGAACATGCTGATAGTCGAAAAGATCAAATCAATCACCTGGTTATTCCACAATCCAAGCAAACCCGCTGCCGCCAATGCCATAAAAAATGTTTGACACGCTGCAAAAAATGTGATGTTGGAGTGTGTGTCAAATGTTTTGAGACGTATCATTCCTAATTTATAGTTACTATTTTTTTACGATTACATTCTATTTTGTCATAATGTGGTCTTTTATTTCTCCTTATTATCCTACTGTCCTACATATAGGACGGCTGTTTCCCTGAAAGCCTTATAGTCAATATTTTTTTCAGCATTTTTTTTATATTACTTATTGTCTATAAAACCAAATAATATTAACTTTTTCAAAATTTTCAGAAAATAATAGTTTCAGGCTTAACTGGGTTAAAGCGCGTATTTTGCGTACGGGAAAAGTAAGGTTAGTAGGTTGTGCAGTTAGCTATGTAAGAATGACTAAAATTCGTTTAACATCTGCATGATAAACGAATTTTAGTCATTCTTACCAGGATTTATCACGCATAAACAAACTTTACTATCTACTTTATTTTAAGAAAAAGATTCATACTTTATAAATTTCCCGCTCTGTGGTGAAGCATTAACCTTAAGACCAATTGTTTTTAGTTTAAAAAGTAGTTCAAGTTTTATATGGTGGTTTTATCTTCGCTGACATAGAATGAAACTATTCATTCTATGTCAGCGCGGATAAAACCACTACTGCCAGTCCAATCTGTTAAATTCTCACCGTGGAAACTTAGGTGAAGTGAACTGTCATCCTACCTGTCGCTAGGGAATCTAAGAGATGACAGCTCACTTTAATCTTACTTCACCTAAGTTGTCACGGTGAGATTTTAATGGAATAGCACTACTGAAATTGAATACCGAACCACGAAAGTATTTAAGTAAACAAATAACGCTATGGTAAAATTGCTTGTAGAGATCTTCTATCTAAAACTGAACGCCCCTTCCCTGTTTTTTCTATACAAATAATTGAAATGTGTACGTAACAAGTAGTGAAGGGGTGCTCAGTTTTAAGTCTCCCACACACTGGTGCGATATCGCAGGCGCGACAAGGGTGGCACTGCCTGTCGCGCCTGCGATATCGCAACAGTGTGTGGGAGACTTTAGATCGAAAGTATTTTACTTACGTTACATACCTATCTTACTTACGTATGACGCGACGTGAGTATAAAATAAAAACGAAGTTGTAAGTAGGTAGATTTACATAATACCTAAACACAACTTCTTAACAATCAAATGGAACTAGCCAAGACAGATATGAACTTTCTGTTAAATCATTTCAATTAAGAAACTTTTAACAAAGAAAAGTATGTACCTAGTAACCTAAAATAATATAAGGTGCTATAAAAATATCTGCCACGGCTTTAAAGAGAGGTAGTATTGTGTTTAAAGATAACAATAGTGAAGAAATTTCGTACCCCGGCACAGTTAAATCAATTTGAGAAAATAAAGTAGTTAAATAAACATTGACTCTACTCTGCATAACGTGGTTCACAAATTACGCGCGAAGTGCACTTCGTCAATGAAAACAACTGCTATCTCTTTCCATCTGTTCTGTGAATGAAAACTGAAATCAACTGACTAGTTCGTCACTTGCAAATTTATACGTACAATTTTTTGTATGAAAAAAAATATGACACATGATCAATAATTTATCTTTACTATTGTAATCTATAAACACAATACTATCTCCCATTGCAGCCGTGGCAGATATTTTTATAGCACCTTATATAATAAACTTACTTGGTATACTTACTTGTATTTCTCTCAGCTTCGAACACTTTACGTAGCATCTTATCACTTCTCTTCATGTTGAAAAATAAAGCACGTAAATTTTAATAAACACAAATACTTAATAATCAAACTTTTAACCAGAGCACAGATAACTATGAGAGTAAAAAAGTGATGCAACCAATAATTTTTAGTGATTTGCAATTTAATCGATATTACTTATTATTAAATCGAGTACATAAATCGGTTATTAATATAAAATATTATATTTATTTTAGATTATTAATATAAAATTATTATTAGACAAAATCTTTAAGGCATAAAATGTGAAAACTCCAAACACCAACGAAAATTTAAATTCGCGCCATGTTTGAAAACCTAGGATTCATAAGTTTGCTGTAAGTTAATTTCACATATCGTCGGCGTCAGTGCAGGACCTTGTATCTACATTTTTGGTCAAAAAGTTTTTTTTATCAAAATTGATAAATTAAGTAGCTTGCCATCTAGCGGCAAAACATTAAGTAGCTAGCCAGTACGCACGTTCGGTAAAACAGACGAATCTAGGACCTTCTACATGCTTGTTGGGTGATATTTAAAGCAGTACCTTGTATCTGCAGTTTGTAATAATCTGTGGAGACGCTGTGTCAAACATTTTGTTTTTTCTGTGTTTAAGCGGCAAAACTTGAATGTAAGTATTTTTATGAAGTATTAACATAATCTTAGCATATCAAAACACCGTTATCTGTTAAAAATTAGCATCAATACAAAGATATCTTCTACAAAAGTATCACATCTGTGAGTATTGTTTCACAGTGTACTTAGAAGGAAATGCATTAACTTTGTTACATTTTTCTAGATGATAGAAGTTACTGCACTAAACATCGTTACCTATTTAGATAATCTCGACGCCTTTTTCTTTTCCAACAGATACAATGTTACCTGCAAAAAGCAATAGAAATAAAAAAATCGTCATTATGGCCCTTCAGGGTACCACACAAATTAACCTTAAGAGTCACAAAAAGAGAAAAGAATTATTAAGCCAACGTAATACTATGTCAACTACTCATAATTACCTATTTGACTCGAATGAGAATGCTCTGTGTGCTAGTACAGATCCTGAAATATTACTGATAAATGATAAAGAAAAAGACGAGTTATTAACTAGTGTACAAACAACCTCAAAGAACGAACAAGAAGCGATCGGGACCGAATTACTTCCTGTTGTGTCACCATTTCAAGAAGCAAATGATACAGAACTTCTAAGACAAAATTACGTTAATCTACATAATACTGTATCCACTACTCATGATTTACAATTTGACTCGAATGAGGATGCTATGTGCGCTATAAGAGATGCTAACATAATATTACTGACACATGATAAAGATGACTTAATGACCGGTATAGAAATACCCTCGAAAGAAAAACAAGTAGCCATCGGAATTGAATTACTTCCTTCGGTGACATTATTTCATGAAGTAAATGAAACAGAAGTTCTGAGAGTAAATGATGTTGATCTAACTAATACTGTATCGACTACACTTAGTCCGCAATGTGCCTCGAATGAGAATATTTTGTGAGCTGTTAGGGATGCTAACATTTATTTAGCAGACGAGGAACAAGAAGCGATTGGGATTGAATTACTTCCTAATGCGACTCCAATTCAAGAAGAAACAGAAATTGAAAACATATCAACAGTGGATGAGATTAATGACCATTTAGCGCCGATAAACCAACCAAGTACGAGTGGAACAATACAAAATAGTGGTGCCGAAAAAAGAAAGCGTTCTGCAGAAAATCAGCGACTTTTGAATAAAAAAAAGAGAATGGAAGGTAAGAAATATCTTGGATTTCGTAAACCAAAAGGTCAAAAAAACACATTTAATGACACCGAGAGAACTGAAAGGAAATTACTATCTAGTGATTGCAGTAAAAAAGATACTAAAGAAACAAATTTAACCCGAAAATGTTATGAGATAACTGAATTAGAAAGACAGGAAATATTTACAGGTCTATGGAGTAAAATGAACTGGGACCAAAGGAAAGTATTTGTGTCAAACACTGTATTTACTCGTGAAGCTAAACGCAATACAACCGACAATGATAGCAGGCGCAAAAATTCTATGGCTTACCATCTGCAAATAGGTAATAACATAATACCCGTCTGTAAAACAATGTATTTGAACACGACTGGATTGGGTCAGTGGTCAGTCGCTGAGTGGTCGTCAAAAAGTCGGAATGGTATTGTAGAACAAAATTCAATTGTTGTGGCATCAAGGTCTCCTAGAGCGAATTTAAATCCAGATAGGCTCGAGTTCCTCAAAAAGTTTATAACTTCTTTAAATAAACTACCCAGCCATTATTGTCGAAAATCTACAAACAAATTGTACTTGGAGCAGACGTTTACTACTTATCAATCACTTTACCGGGTTTATAAGTCCAACTGCGAAGATGAATGCGTACTGCCTCTGACTATAAACAAAATGAACGATATGCTTTCAAAAATGAATGTATCTTTGTTCAGACCTCGGAAGGATCAATGCGACGTGTGTCTAGCATACTCTAATGGGCATTTAACAGCAAGTGAATATGAAATTCATCAAAGTGAAAAGATTAAAGCAAGAGAGGAAAAAAATAAGGACAAAATGAGGGCGTTAATAATCGTAATAACATCATGTCGAATTCCCTCTTGTACCTCTCAGAAAAATACAATGTCGAAATTGTTCAAAAATATTTGACTAAGGGGCACACACAGATGGAATGTGACTCTGTGCACAGTACAATAGAGACTGCATTGAAAAACCGGGACATATATTTACCGAGCGATTATCACCGCATTTCGCAAGAAGCCAGACGGAAGAATCCATACCATGTGTTAGTGCCAACGTTTGATTTCTTCCGTGAATTTGGACACAAACCATTATTAAAGTATAGCACAATACGCCCTGGAAGAAGTGTTGGAGATCCCATGGTAGTTTCGCTTAAAGCTCTAAAATACAATTTTGAGGGGATATCATACAAACTCCAGTTCGATGAAGAGTACCGGCTATTACCACATAGATCTAAAAATATATCTTTAGCACAAGCTGAATTTCCGAAAATGCATTCAGCTTCATTGCCAATTACTGAGAGAAAGTTTAAGGACTTACAAGAAATAAAAAATGTGATCCCCAGGGATTGTTGGCCTTATTATGATTGTCTACCTCATCGCAATTAATAAAAATTCTTAATTTGTCAATTTATAATACAAAATGAATAAAGAACTCACTTTCAATTAAATTTAGTTTCAATCCAGAATAATGCATTATCTTGTATCTACCTTGTTCCTACTTATTTAATAAGTGCGTTTCCTTGTAAGTGCAGTTTTTGTAAAAAATAATTTTATTTTTTAACTGAATTCGTAACCCATGCATAAACAATTAAATTTTATTACTCTAGATCCAAAAAATATGGGTTTACTTGTTTGTGTTTATTATTTAGAAGGTTTTTAGCTTCTCCTGTAAAAAAGAGTGTTTTGCATTTACAAGGTCCTGCACTGACGCCGACGATATTTAATAATAAATAAGCCATTATTTAACGAATAATGACACATTCGCATAATTGATAACAGTTATTTCCTCAACAAATAGTATTCGACACAATTGTAAATGCACGATTATGCCACATTCGTTTGTTTGCCTTGGGTTACTGGACCCATTTTAATAATGTTTGCTACCAAGGTAAATTCACGAATATGCCACATTCGTATGTTTGCCTTGGGTTACTGGATCCATTTTAATAATATTTGCTACCAAGGTAAATTCACGAATATGCCACATTCAGTTTGTTTGCCTTGGGTTACTGGATCCATTTTAATAATGTTTGCTACCAAGGTAAATTCACGAATATGCCACATTCGTATGTTTGCCTTGGGTTACTGGATCCATTTGAATAATATTTGCTACCAAGGTAAATTCACGAATATGCCACATTCGTATGTTTGCCTTGGGTTACTGGACGCATTTTAATAATATTTGCTACCAAGGTAAATTCACGAATATGCCACATTCGTATGTTTGCCTTGGGTTACTCGACCCATTTTAATAACGTTTGCTACCAATGTAAATTCACGAATATACCAGATTCGTAAGTTGACAGTGGCACATTTTACTCGAACTTTATAAATTCTACTACGCTAAAACGTCTTATATGAATTTGGTAAGTTTACTATGGGTGTAATAACATAAAACGCAGAATCGAACAATTTGAATTCTGTAACCGTCAGAGACAGAAATACGTATTTTTGCCACGGTGTGTAGTACCACATTACATACAGTTTTTCATCTAAATATCGATTTTACTAAAACTGCAGATTCGTAAGTTTGCCGTGGATGTGACGATGTGTTCACACTCGCAGCGCGTTCAGTACCCCTAGCACGAATATTTGAATAGGGTTTCGTATCGCAAACGTATCGAGTTGTCGATACGATAACGGAATACAACGAAAGTCGGAAGCACGAAGCACTTTCGAAATAGTATCGAGAGCTCGATACGATAACGTTGGTGACGTCATTCTAACGTAAGTAAGGACGGGAAAAATAGAACGAATGATCTTACAATTGAATGAATGTTTCGTTCAGAAACTGGATGTGTATTTAGTTATTTTAAAAAATAGTGTTTTCAGGGCATTTAAAACTTTTAATACTGTTCAATTTATAATGCAATACGAAGAAACTGCAGAAAAAGTTCATATTCAGTTAGAAAAATGGCATATTAATTTAACTGATTACTAAAACGTTGTGGTTGGTTTGACTGTATTCCTAAACGAACGACGGACGCTCGAAGCTCATTCAAGGCCAACTTTGTTTGAAGCAGAGTAAAGTATTTTAGAGGGAATTTTGAAGTGAACTTGTGTTGTGATTTAATTTGTGAAAAGTTTGGAACTATTTTATTGTTCTACGATAGAATTTATGGAAAAGTAAGTGTATTACATTTAAGATTTTATTGTCTTAAGCATACGTATACAGTAGATTTTAATAGTGTTTCAATGGGATATTTCGAATACATTTTTGTGAGTTTAAAAGAGCTAAAGTTTCTTTGTATACTCGAGTCAAATTAAGTATTACGCTAGTCATGTGAAATTTGTAAACCAAAGTTGAATAAAAACTAAAATTAAGGTACTTACTTATGTGCTTAATTTTTGTCAATTATTTCCGTATAAAATAGAAAGGTAACATATATATTATTATAAAAATAAATATTGCAGCACACAGTCCTTTATCTCACGTTCAATTTATTTTAGGCATGGAGACTTATCCAAACCCAGCGGGGGTCCTCGTGGTAGACATTATGTGCAGCAAAAATGGAAGGAGTTAACAGTTATGCTCAATAGTGATGGCACTGGGGATTCTCGAACAGAGGAAAAGTGGCGGAAGGTAAGCCTATTAAATCCTAATTACGCACATTTAAGGAAATAAACTTACTTCACACAATTAGAAATACATGCATTCAATTGTTCATGTTTGTTAAGGTTTGGAGTGACTTCAGAAATAATGTCAAGAAAAAGTGGTCAAAAATAAATAGGTCTGCTCAGGGTACACGCGGTGGGCCAGCGATTCATATGACCTTAACAGACCTTGAAAACAGGGTTTTAAATTTAATTGGAGTGCAGGCTGCTACTGGGATGCCTATACAAGAAGCTGCATTTGTACAGGTGTGATATTTTTTGCTTGGTAATGTAGTATAATATATCTCTATTTTTTTTTATTTTCATAGCAATCTATGTAATCTCATTTAATTCCGTATTGGGATAGTATATGGTCAAAAGTTTAACTTGTCTGCAACTTAACTACCTAATCCTGTAAGTAATAAAAAAGGGTCACCACTTGAGTTTTTTTGTTAGTATTGTGACACTTAAAATTCTTGTGTGGCTGACTGGCTGGGGTTTGAGTGCCACATAATGCGTTTCAATTATGATTTTTGTTAATAGACAATGTCTAAATTTGATGTTTCTATGAGCATTCATGATTTCTGTAGGTATACTTACTCTAGAGTAGTATTTTGTTTAATAAAAAAAAATTGTAGGTATAATAAACAGTAAAGTTGGCCTTTACTCACAAATTATAAGTAAGCACTAATACTCTATTATTGTTTTTATTAAAATAGGTTGTTGGTGGGGAGGAAGATAGCTTGCCAGTTCAGGTACTACCTGCCACAGAAAATGTAGACGAATTGACTGTGGATGATGTTCCTTATGAATATACACCAATTCCTGAAGGTTGGCATATTTTAAATTTATCTATCATTAACTTGGTAACTAACTCATAACTATTTTGTTTGATATAACTACTAGTAATAACAAAATATTTAAAAATAAGATCTTAAACACAAACCAGTCAAGAAGCAATCCAGAAAAGCACATAATTAAAGTAAAAAAAAAAAAGATCCTGATAACTAAAGCTAGCAGAATAGTATTTACGTTGATTGTTGAATCACATTTTTTTCAGATGAATGGAATACTCCAGGAACAAGCAGCCAACACACAGTCGCTCCACCTCTTCCTCCTCCTACTCCGCAGCCGCAGTGGAAACCCAGTGGCAACCGCCGAAAAAAAAGAAGAAGACAGATGACTCCGTTTTAAAAATATTTAAGGAGTGTGAGGGGAATGCTAGGGAGTATGAAAAGGAGCGTGACCGAATTGAGATAGAATTAGAACGAGAGAGGATTCGTCAGCGTGATGTAGAGCTTCAGTTGCAAGCTCAGTGGCTAGATTTTATGAAAGAGGCGTTAGCGTTATTAAAATCATATTTAGAGAAAAGAATGAATAGTGTCTGATTTTTTATTTTATTTGTATTATGGTTCGGTAACAGACTTCACATACACTATTCACTTCTATTTCATAAAAAGAAAACATTTTGTATATGTAAGAATCTTAAGGTCATTACGTCACTTCGGTCACGTGATGCCCCGGTTTCGTATGCGCGAGGCAAGCCGGTCTGCAACGGCTTGCTATGAAGATTGTACTCGAAATTGCGTGCGCGTGAACGAGATGGAGCGAACGAGCGATATCACGATTCGCCTTCGGTAGTTTTCGTTGAATTTCATAATGCGTTCGGCTCGGCTCGGAGTCTGGACATGAGACGAATGACATTGTGTGGTGTGTTTGTTTACACTTGCAATTAATTTGCAACTATTTATTGGTGGCTTACCTATCCCAAAAAATGACCCTTCGCCACTGACATCCTCTATGGATTGAAGTCGAATGATGTCTTTAAAACCATCAAGCAGCTATTGCATCAGCATCACTAATCTGACTCACATAGTTGGCCAGAACAACATCATCCTAAGAGTCATAAGGCATTATGTCGTCATCAGTGGCAGAAGCTAGACTGATGGTTCTGTCACTGCAGCTTGAAGATGAAGAGACGTTGCGTTTTCTTCGTTTTGTTGCCTTTTTCTTATCCTTTATAGTTTTAGCCTGCTGTAAACCCGATGGACCTGCTTCTGCAAGATCAGTAGCACAGATTGATTTTCCAGGTGGTACATTAAGTTTCTTTTTCCTAATTGTTTTCGGTTCTGGGCACGCCTTAGCCTCGGCTCTGTACTAATGT
This sequence comes from Eupsilia transversa, assembly GCA_914767815.1. NCBI lineage: Eukaryota > Metazoa > Arthropoda > Insecta > Lepidoptera > Noctuidae > Eupsilia > Eupsilia transversa. The sequence goes on along the minus strand of OU611893.1, from coordinate 2,378,203 downwards.
TTGCATGAAAGAGTTTCTAATAAGACCTGCGTTTATAATTCGATCTTGTTTGGGCAATCTAGCTAATGATTGATTAGATACCGCGAGGCTAGTCTATTTCAGTTCAGTTCAATGTTTTTAACACTGCATTTTTATTCGCCGAAGGCATACAATTACTACACGTAGTCAGTTGATGGAAAACCAGGATTCACAAAGAAAGCACTAAATACAATCAAAAGCAAAGCTAAAGAATCTGATAATACAATTTACGCCACTATTATATTTGATGAAATGGCTATCAGAAGTGGTGTTGAATATCATCCTCGAGGAAGAAGGTACTATAGCCATGTAAGTTTTGGTAACAGCTTGCACACGGATTGCCAAGATGAAGCCAAAGAGGTACTTGTGTTTTTCTTCGTAGCATTAAATGCTAACTGGAAAATTCCTATAGGATATTTTTTGATAAATGGCATTAATGCGGAACAAAAAGTTGCTCTTTTGACTCAAGCTATCCATTTAGTAGAAGATGCCGGTGTCCATATTAAAGCCATTAATTACGTTTGACGACTGCCCAGCAAATATTACCATGGCCAAAAAGTTAGGCTGTAATTTCGGTATTGATAATTTAAATTCCACTTTCAAAAATCCTTGCAAACAACTCAAAAGTTGCTGTTTTTTTTAGATCCGGCCCACATAATAAAACTGGTGCGAAATGCGTACATACATTTCATGGCAACATCTTGTTAACTTACACAATCTACAGGTAACGACAATTTTTCACTTGGTAAAATATAATAAATGTTTAGCAAAAGTGTGTCAGATGCACTTACATTCTGCAATGAAAACCTAAATTTACGCGAATTTGAGGACGTCACACCTACACCACGCTTTTTAATCATGATGAATGATTTATTTGATATATTGGACTCGCTCACCCATGGGTATGGCTTAAAAAGAGCGGTTAATGAAGAAAAAATTGCACATGTTTTAATAGAACTTAAGGCGGCAAAAGATTATTTGTTAAAGATGTCAACAGAAATTAAGTTACGAGATTCTACACAAATGATTATATTAGTAAAATCGCCGAGATATACCGGATTTTTAGGACTTTGTGTATGCATAGAAACTGCAATATTTCTCATCCAGGACGTAATTTTAAATACAGAGTGTGCAATGAAATACCTTCCCCTACACAAGATAAGCCAGGACCATTTAGAACATTTTTTTGGCAGCATAAGATGTCATGTCGGGTCTAACAATAATCCCAGTGCTCGGGTTTACACGAGAGCATTTACAAAAAGCTCCTGACTAACACCCGAATCAAAAATAGCGGAAGCGGTAATTGCTCCGCTCTTTACCAAATATCAATATTACCGTGTACATCTGCAGTAGAGTGGCACTAACAACTACAAGACAAATGGATCAAAATACAATCGATGATGAGTCCATTAGTAAAGAAACTGTTGAATTTCCTGAACATGAAGACATTTCAGTGTTTAGTGAGATAATCATTGAATACATGGCCGGTTACATCGGCTCCATGCTTTCATAAAAGTGTTAAAATATCAAACACTAGCTGTGCCCGCGGCTCCGCCCGCGTGGAATTCGGTCTGTGTCAGTAAGCGGCTAATTCACCCGTCATTTCTCTCCCTCTCCCCTGGAGGTGGAACTTAAAGTAAAGTTGACTGATGGACACACTAGAGGACTGTAGTCCAGATAAAATATTTTACATTTACCACTAATGCCCGGTTCCTATGTCGAGAAAACGGTTCGTTTTGCTTACGGACAGTAAAATAATCCACCAGGCGTAAATCTAAATAGTGCCTATAATTTACGACTCGTAACGCAACTTGGCGACTGCTACTTACTAACGGATGGGAGGAACACTATTTACGATCCGTAAATGTAAAGTATGAAAATGATAATCTGTGGTGTTCCTTTAAAAATCTTAAACGTCAGTCAAACTGTCAAAATTACTGTTCGTAGTTGGTTTGCGTACCGGCCGCTTTCTGTCGGTTTTATAAAGTTTTGTGGTATTTTTCAAGCGTAAAGTTAAAATTATTATAAAATGTCGAGTTCAGAAAGTGAAATGAGTGATTTAGAAATGTTACATTTATTATCGGATTCCAGCGAATCTGATTCAGAAGAAAATGATCGCCGTGTTAGAGTTTATAAAGAAAGAGTCAACTATTTATCTACGTTGGATGATTTTGAGTTCCAGTTGAGATTTCGGCTTGATAAACCGTCTGTTCAAGAGTTACTGCTAGAAATATATCCATTTATAAGAATAACAGGAGCCAGGTTAGTCTTAAAGTACCTAGGTAGGTGGTACCTACTTGATATAAAATAATGATTGGCATACCTTGTATTCAACCAGTGTTATCTTGAACTCAGACATGTTCAACACACCTTTATACCTAATACCTACCTAATGTTTTACTTGTTTTGTTTAAGGAATCATGGAATATCTTCAATACACCAGCTTTTATTAACTTTAAGGTTCTATGCATTGGGAACTATGTTAATATCAGTGGCAGATTTTATAGGAGTGTCGAAAACATCTGCGTGTCGTATTGTACGTGATGTCAGTAATGCTATAGCACAGCTGTATCACAGATATTACATACCAATACCGAGCAAGATTTTTATTCTATATCTCGTTTTCCACGAGTACTTGGTGCACTTGATGGAACACACATCAGAATACAATCACCATGTAAGTGCTTCCATGGGCATTTGCACTCTTGCACTATCTCCAATTTGTTCACTTTCCACCTCCAACTCTAAAACCACACTGCCGTCATCATACCCATCACCACCAAAGGGAACATCAAAGCCCGTGCAGGTAGACCCCATTAAACTTGCCACCTTATCAAGTGTTTCATCGGTTGGAATGAAATCGGCTTTTCCACCACCAGTCTGCAACAAAATATAAATAATGTTTATGCTACTAACACTTGCTACAAAATAATTATATTAACTACAATGAATTGACTAGTACCTTTAACCTATTCATCCGAATATGTTGCATTCTTTTCCTGGCTGCCTTTTTTAAATTGTCCCATTTTAATTTTAACTGCTCCTTTTGTTTGGGGAAGCCTCCACATTTTGCGTTGAAGGCAGCCGCCAAAGAAACCCACGCTTCGTCTTTCAACTTGTTGGAGGAGGCGTTTGTTTCTTTGCTTGTTATAATAGTGCAGTTTTGGATTAACTCCACAAGATAAATGACTTCATCTTTCGTCATAGGCTTTCTGCTCTTCTGTAAATAGGTAAAACATAAATTAACACACAATCATTACAATTTCGCCATAATGTCACATAATAACTTAACAATGAACAAGATTACTTACTGGTGTAGTATCCATATTTTATAATTTGTGTAAAGTATTTTATTATTTATTAGAAATATCGTTATTTATATCAAAACCGAAACAAAACAAAACCGCTTGCGTAGTTTGCGTTGTCTTGGCGATTGGCGATGGCGTCAGGGGCGTCCCGCGTCAGGCGTCATCAGGGTTTCCACTTACGTATTTAGTTTTTCCCCAGTTTAGTAATGAATTATCCCTAAAATTCCCTAAAAAAATATAAAAATTCCTTGGTTTAGGGAATTTTTCATTTTTATAGCATTATAATTAATTAAAAAAAATTAATTAATTCATTCATTCATTATTAATCGAAAGAGATGAAACAAACCCACTCTAGGTATGATGTCGTCTTTAGCCACGGAAATAGTTCAATATTAACAATAACATGGTAAACTAAAATTAGACGAATTACATTCATTACGAGTTTCAGGGAATCCTCTTTAATCAATCGGTTGTGCCATAGAGTAAAGTAGTACATTGGGTGCTGCCTATTATAAACAATAGGGCTACAAACTCAAGTTCATTTTTCCCTAAAATTCCCTAAATCCCTGTCAAAATAAAATATCTTTAAACCATGTAAATTATTGGCAATTTTTCCCTAAAAAAGGGAGCAATCCCTAAAAGTGGAAACACTGCGTCACATAGATTATTATTACTTAAAGCGTTTTGTTAACACTTTAGCAACAATAGCAATTATGTTTAAAACGTATGTTAGAAACTTAAAAAGGACAAAAAAAACTCTTTGCTAAAAAACCGCAATTTATTTTAAGTTAATATTATTTAGTCATTGATAAATAGTATTTAAATATCTCATAATGTTTGAAAACAGGTCTTATTTTCTGAACCATACATTACATCATTTTTGGAATAACGAAACGCAAAGAGGGGCGTTGAGGACCATCGGTTATCAAATAACCGACGAATGTTCGTAGCTGGTAGGCTAGATAAAAACAATGTGGAACACCAAGTTACGCCTTGTAATTAGTAACTTGGAAACGGGTGGTAGCTGTTATACTATTACGATTCGTTGATTATAGGTATCAGGCATAAGAGAGGTACTATACGTAAAAGGAAAATAATAGAAGAATCGCCTGCGGAAAGAGAAGAAAAGAAAAAAAAAGGTATGATAGAAAAACTTTCCCTGAAAGAACCCTGTAAACCTACATGTAAGAAGCTCTGTACCAAAAATATTAGTATGGAACAACGTCAGGTGATTAATTCAAGTTACTCGGCCCTAGATGCAGCAGGAAAAGGCATGTTCATCAAAAACAATGTCAGCCTCGCGAATGTCAAATCTCGTAAAAATATAAATAAAGAGCCTAAACGAAACCAAACCTTTAATTACTTTTTTACTATTCGTGGTCATGAAAGTCCAGTGCAGATATGCAAGACGTTTTTTTTAGCAACATTAGGTTACAATCCTAAGAATGACACAAAAGTTTTTCGAGTTCTTCATACAAGTGAAGACGATGACCTCAAAGACAAACGTGGACACTATGGCAGGTCGTCGCTGTCAAAGGATAAAACCTCGATAACTTCACACATAATGGCTTATAACCCTGCAATATCGCATTACCGCCGTGAACATGCCCGCCCGCATCGTTTGTATTTACCCAGCGATATCACTACCACAAGGATGCATGCCGATTTTAACAAAATATACCCAGACTCTGCATGTTCTTACGAAGTTTACCGAAGAGTCGTAAAGAGCCACAACATTTCCTTCGCCGTACTGGGCAATGAAAAGTGTGAACTTTGTGCTGTATACGACATACATGCTTGCGAATTCAATAAAGCTCCTAATACAACTTGTGCTACATGTAACAATCATGTTGAACATCGCCAACGCTATACAGACAGCAGGAAGGCGTACAAATTGGACAAGAAAAACGTAGATGAACATTAAAATAATGACACCGTTTATGTATGTGTGGATCTTCAAAAGGTGGTAATGCTGCCTCGCATGGACAGCTACAAAGCAGCAATATTCTGTCCTCGAATTATTGCATTCAACGAGACTTTTGCTCCTTTAGGTAAATCTACTAAAGAAAATGCTCCTTACGCTATGTTATGGCACGAAGCCATTTCAGGCCGAAATGGTCATGACATTGTTTCAACATTTAGAGCTTTTTTAATACACCACCGGAACAAGTCATTCGGTGATTTGGGCAGATAATTGTTCGTCACAAAACAAGAACTGGACACTCTTTTCGTTTCTTGTCAATGTTGTCAACAGTGATTTAATTGAAGCACGCTCTATCACTATACAGTATCTAGAACCAGGACATACATTCAATTCAGCTGACAGCTTCCACCACCAAGTGGAGCAATCTCTTCAAAAAATAAAAAGTGTTTGCGACTTTAATGACTATTTAGAAGCCGTTCGAACCTCTAACTCAGGATTAAATATTCTAAAATTAATGTATTTCCGTGTTATTTTTACAAATTATGTGACTTTCATTCTGAACAGAAAATGCGTGCATTGAAAGACCGGGAATACGTTAAGAATTTCACTGTGGTCAAAGTTGTCCGTGGAGAGTACATTTTGTTGTATAAAAAATCTCACGCTGATGAGGAATTCAGGACCTTAAACTTTTTACAAGCCAAAATTTAAAAAAACAAACAATTCCCTTGTGCTGAACAGAGAGGTTCACCAAGGGGTATCGCCTCTTCACGAAAAGAGAGAATTGTTAGTAATGTAAGAATTAAGTTTATAAGAAAATACAAACTTAATTTACAACACAAATAGGCAAGAACACATCCGCAACCGCAAGCGATCCGCCATTTGTAATTTTGTTTATTTTTTTTGTGGCATGGCTGTGTTGCTATTGTCATAACGTGCTGCATTTTATATTTTATTATTCAGTTTTTTATATTTTGTTACTACAATCAAAACGATGTAAATATTTACTAATGAAATACTACTACTGACCTACTACTTTACTTCAATAGTTGTTCAATACTTTAGTTCGTTAGTCAATAAAAAAATGATAAAATTGAAGCGTCACATTATCACATATAATATATATTATATGTTATGTTGTTGTTATTGTTATTTATTTATATTTCTTTTATGGCAACATAAGAAAACGTGCGGGAGTGGATTAAGAATATTATTCCATCTCGCTTCTTTAAGACCCCCCAAGGTCATGCCATAGATAATACACAGTACCAAACTGCTACTAAGAAGTTGACACCCCCTGAGCATGCTATGTTCTCTTAGAACATTGCAGCCTGCTTGAAATTTTTGTATGGAAACTAGCTCCATCTATCCCTCATGGTAAAAACTATTTACTCGTTTACCCGTTGGGTTACCACTTTATAACAGTGTTATGATTTAATCAAAAATAATAATATACACTCAGCGGCACGGAATCTTGGCCAAGCGCTTATCTCGCAAATACTTGCGATAACATAAGCTTTAAGTGTTTCTAACGGTTGTTTCTTATTCTTACCCTTAGTTGAAGAGGGTAATTCATTATGTTTAAGTGCACTGTAGCGTAACTTTTAATTTTTAGTTGAATCGGGTTTCTTGAGCGACTAAGTTACAAGTTTTGTGTTGTGAAAGTTTACGGTTAAGTTATTCAATTATTGTGTTTTCGTGCTTTTAATTAAAACACTTAAGGTGGTTTATAACCAAAAAAAAATGCCATTAACACCAGCACAAGTTGCACAGGCTGTAGCCTTAATCGACCAAGGCTTTACACAGCGCGAAGTCGCAGTGGTGCTTAACGTACCACGTTCATCAATGCAGTATGCCCTGAAACGTTACCAGGAGACAGGCCACTACTCCTGCAGACCAGGCAGCCAGGCAGGGACGACCGGTTTATTGTCCTTGAAATTTTAAGAAACCGCTACCTTACCGCGGTTGAGATACGTCAGCGGCTCCAAATCACAAGAGGTGTAAATGTTAGTGAGCGTACGGTGAGAAGACGAATGGAGGAAGTAAACCTAAAAGCCCGTAGACCTGCACGCGGTCCAGAACTTCTCAGACATCATCGAGTAGCTCGACTTCAATTCGCACGTGAACACGCCAGCTGGACCCATGAGCAATGGGCGCGAGTACTGTTCACAGATGAGTGTCGAATCGCTTTGCGTGCTCCAGATGGTCGGGAGCGAGTGTGGAGAAGAAGAGGAGAGAGATTTCTACCCATTACCACCACAAACAGTGAGTTTTCATGGAGGCTCTATAATGGTTTGGGGAGGAATAAGTTCCGATGCTCGTACGGAGTTGGTTATTGTTAGCAACCGCTTAAATGCAACCCGTTACATCGAAGAGGTCCGTTCGTTCGGGGTTCATTGTGCACGACTAATTTCTCCTTATGCACGATAATGCTCGTCCACACGTTGCACGCTGCGTTGAAGAATACCTTCAAGACGTTGGCATTACAAAATTGCAGTGGCCAGCATGTAGTCCGGACTTAAACCCAATAGAGCATATCTGGGACATGCTCAAAAGAAAGATAAAGTCCACCTCCAACCCGCCAGAAACTTTAAACCAACTTCTAAGTGCGGCACTGGCCGCTTGGGAAGACATACTGCAAGTTGATGTCAGAAACATCATTCAAAGCATGCCAGATCGTATGCAAGCGGTTATTAGGGCTAGAGGAGGAAACACCCGATATTAAAACGTAGAGACAATTAAGAAATTTGGTACTTTTTTAATTTTATAGTGTTTTTAAATTGATAGTGCAAAATCCTTTTTATCCTGGAAAAGTGCTTAATTTTGAAAACATGCTTAATAGTGTAGTCATTTACTAATTACTAAGTTCTAAAAGCATAAGAAACACCTCTAGAGTGCACCTACCCTTAAGAGCGTTTACGTCTAGCGCGGGAAGTCAACTTTAGGTAATTCTTCGCAAATTTCACTCACACAGAAGCGGGCGTAGTTGTGTGCGTAGAGTTAGCGCGCTCGCTATCTTTATACTCCGACTACCCACTTTGATCCGTTCGATTTAAAGTAAAAATTGTTATAGTAAATATTTGATTGGAATTTAAATCCAACTTCAATTTATTATTATACTTATGATTTAATAGGTTTATGATAAATAAATAATTTGTATTATATTTAAATGAAACAGTTTATACGTATTATCTCGTGTTTATTTTAACACATGTTTCAAATACACTTTTACCAATTATCACGTATAAAACATTGAATGTACCAACAACAACAATAATTTGAAAATAGGATACCTATCTGCCACCTGCAGATCTTGAATATTTTAAAATCATATCGGATCTTCAACAAGTATGGCGCAATGGGTCGCTGAGCAATTTAACCCTTTATGGGGCAGAAGATTCTGGCTTATATGTTAGAAATTAAACACGTGGATGTTAAAACTAATATTTAATGAAAATTTTTGAACACGTTTTTTTTTATTTTTATTAAAAAAAGTTATGGTGTCCACATTTTGGACACTGCCCTTTCTCACGTATGAAATTGTGCAAAACAAGGTGCAATGCATAATGGCACTTTGCATTTGACACACTCTATTTTGCTCTTTTCTCCAAGAGCTTTACTGCTGCAAGCTCTGCACCTTCTATAACTGGGCAGCTCTCCGATCTATATGCGATCCTACATCAGTCAGCCTTATCTCATCAGGGATACCATAAATAGACTTCTGCCTGCTTGTTGGTCCCTTTGGTCTTTTGGTTGCAAAGTTGGGCAAAACAGATACCCTTCGTTTCCGGGAGCTGTAACTGTTGATCAGGTTACGTGCCAGGTCAGTGCGGAACTGCAATGCACCTATTGGATTATGCACTCTGTCCTGTGGGTATGAAGTATGTGGGCCTTTGTGATAGCTGCGTCCACCAAAAAATAAAATATACGCATCCACCACCTTTTACTGCGTCTTGAAATAGGGTAAGTGCCCCTTTTCTCGTCGAATCTGTCCACACCTCCCATCCTTTTTGTGTACTCTAAAATGCCCAAAGGACAAGCAATATCAGACTTCGTCCCATCGTTTTGCGTTCCGTTACAGGTTTTCTTTTGTCGAGGGTGATATGCTGTGCTTAGCAATTTGGTATCCAACTATCCATCCATACATAGCAGGACGTGTAATAGTTCTTGGTATTGGAGTTGCAGAAACAGTTGTTAGAACAGGAGACAATCTAGAAGTTCCAGGAGAAGGATGTGGCTGTGTGGAGCTAGTATGTGGTACAACTGTACCTGCAGGAGAAGACGACTCTATCCCCAGGTTTGAAACTGATACAGATCTGAGAGGCAAGTTTGGATCCAAAATTTCTTGAAGTTCAGCATTACTTGGCGGTATGAAAATAGTTTCGGTGTCGTTCTCGTCACTTTCGTTATCGTCTTCGGAGTGTTCACCATCCGACAATGCGAACAGGTCTTCCAGAACATCTTCCAGTTTATCTAATGGAATCGTCTGAAATAGAAACACTCAGTTACAAAAAAAAAACAAAAAAATTATAAATCCGAACCATGAAACATTTCCATTACCTACGCGGGCAGTGTCCAAAATATGGACGTCATAGTTTTTCGTTTCTAACAAGACATGTGAACCAAATTCTCAAAAATCAGAGCTTTTACCCCATATTTACAACATTTGGAACGATACGTAAAACAAAACTTACCTTTTGGTTCATTGCTTTTGAAGATTTTCTTAGATTTATAAACAACACTCAAAAATCATCAATTTTTGATATAAGATCGATCACCTGATAAAAGTCGGCCATGTAAGTATATTTTTTTTAACGTTTTGTTAACAGTATCTAGAGGCTCAACCCAAAGAGCCAAAAGTGACAGTTTAGCCGCGAAAATTCAAAATGTGTGGTGTCCAATATATGGACAGAGCCCCATAAAGGGTACAGCACTGTAGCAAAGTTAGTCGGGTGCAAGCGCATACATTTTTTAGTAGGTGGTGCTTCTCAGTGGCATTGATCTGGAATGAATCAATGAATTATCTTTCGTGAATGTATCAATAAACAAAATTATGAACAAGATATTAATAACACACTCGGTTCTCTAATAAATTGGCTAAACCATAATAATTTAATAATAAATCTTCAAAAGACTAAAGTTATGCATTTTTTCCAAAGAATCGCCCCTAATAACATGAATATAAACCACAATGGTCAAGCCGTTGGCACAGTGGATGTTGCAAAATTTTTGGGTATATTAATTGATAGCCAACTCACTTGGAAGGCTCAAGCAGAGAGTATTTGTAAGAGATTGAGTACATCTGCTTTCATGCTGCACAATTTGTCCAAAAAAGTGGACCTGTCTAGCGTGTTGGTTGCCTACCACGGACTGGTTGTTTCACTTTTAAGGTTTGGTGTAATATTCTGGGGCAACTGTAGCGAGAAAGAAAGTATTTTTAAAGCTCAAAAACGCTGCATCAGAGCTATGTTTGCCCTAAAAGTAACTGACAGCTGTCTACCTATATTTCAGTCTCATAAACTGTTAACCTTCCCATGTCTTTATATATTGGAATTATGTATATTTGTTAAAACGAATTCTCACCTGTTTACCACCTTGAAAGAAACTCGAAATAGAACAATAAGTATTAGATCCCAATATAAAAATCTTTTAAGCACGGGTGTCTTTAAGACTGCACTTTTAAGAAAAAGTGTTATTTGTATGGCACCACTTGTTTATAATAAGTTACCAAATAATGTCAAGGAACAACCACTAACTAAATTTAAAAAGCATGTTACGGAATTACTTTTGCACAAGTGTTATTATTCAGTACAAGAATTCTTAGATGATAAGTTTTATTAAATTCTTTTAAAATGTAAATTTGCATGCCAATTAAGGTAGAATGTACAAGGAACCATAAAACATTGTAACACCTAATAATATGTACCTACATTCATTGCAAATAAATAAATCTATTCTATTCTATTCTATTCTACAATTTCTGGTAGCAGACACTTATTATAATAATTAACCAATCTAGTTTCCATTTCATTTTGCCAAAACTCATCGCCTCTAGTGATCTCTTCAACTTTCAAGGGAAATTCTTCACCTGTCCAGACTGCAAACAGACATAAATTCTTCCTTGTGATATGTAACTGTCCTTGAACTTGATAAAACCACTCGTTTCGACGGTTTATAGTTCCATTAGTATTCTAAAATTTAATTTTGTTTTGTTTTATAGCATCTTCAGCATTAATACCGAACGCTGATATTGGACATTTTATTTCTATAATTCCGTCCTCAAAGATGCCATTGGGTGAAGCTCCCAGAAAAAATATAATTGAAGCGGTCATAGCATGACTATAAGTATACGTAGGTATAGTTATGGATTTAGTTCACCACCACCGCGGATAGATGACGCTGCTTGTATGATGACGGAATCACGGTCGAGAGTACCGTCTATCTCCATATATATATTGTAGTCTTTGGCCCTGAGTGCGCCACATAAGTTTGAAGGAGAAGGACGTGTCTTGCTCCGCGCGTTGCCGCCAATTGTTACGATGGCTAACAACAACTCCAAGTAAAAACCATATTTAATTACGATAATTATATGTCGGTCCAAAATGTTTAGGTCTCATTACGCAAGCTACTTATTTTTATGGTTTCGCATCATTTTAAATCTGTGATATCTTCTAAAGTTTTTATTTAAATAATATGAAGTAAATTACAATATTAATGTAAATTAGATGCCCAAGGTAACTAACATATTTTACTGGATAAGGATCAATAATATACTGGTCAAAATAGCTTCGATACCAACCGAACACGAATTATTTTTACTAAATAAAAAGATAATAAAAATGGTTCTGTGAGTCGACCTTAGAAGATAGGCACAAGCTACCACGGATTTTTTTGTAGGCCTTTTTAATTTCTACATCTATTTAGTTGATATACAATAGCTATTTTATTTTTAACTAGATTATTTTTAATTAGAACATAATGTTAAAACGGGATGCAGTGAAACTTGTCTCAAAAAATGTACTTCTAAATTTAACCAAGATCAGCGAGAAGCAATCAATAAAATGTATTGGGACTTGTCGTGGCGAGAAAAGCATTTATTCGTTGTCAATGCACACACTTCAGTAGCAGTTCCAAAGAGAAAAACGACCAGTGACCCGAAGAGAAAACCAAGAAGGCATTTACATTTAAACAATTAGACGACACCAGAGTTGAGGTATGCAAAATCTTTTTTTTGACTACCTTAGGTTATGTTAAAAAAAGATCTTGCATAACTCTTTTACCGATCCCCAATGTACGGATAAAAGAGGAAAGCACCAGAAAACACTTGCATATGATCGTGATTTGCTGACTCAGCACGTTGAATCGTTTTATCCATCAGAACCCCACTACAGGCACGAACATGCCCCACTGCGACGATATTTATCAAGCGATATTAATTTATCTAACATGCACAAACATTTCTGCGAAAAATACCCAGATAAGATCGTTTCATATGAACTATACTGAAAACACGTAAAAAAAATGAATATTTCTTTTACTCGTCTGGGTAATGAAGAGTGTGAAATGTTTTAAGCTTACACTTTGCATAAAAAAGAAACATCGCACTTTTAGAGCACTGTTCACTCGACTTTTCATTATTTAAGTCATCATTTTTCAAGTACTGACTAATTTTAGGTAGCTTTTTATTTTTCCTTCAGTCTCCCTCTTTCTCTTTCGTTTTTCGCTCCCACTTAAATATTTTCTGGAACTAGACATTTTAATATCTAACTTTCACAATCAACTTTACTTTGCCACCATTTTCATATTAAATAAAAGAACAAATACGAAAAATCAAAGATACAAATCACCAATTGTCAAAATAATCACAGAATAGAATACGCAGTGAGTAGAGCCCTCATAAAAAAATATCAAATCCGGAATTCCCCTAACATAGTGTTGCTTGCTCGCCCCAGCAGCAGCACCAAGAAAAAAGTGAAAACAAAATGGGGAATTCCCCGATCGTCAATGCTCACCCGCGCTGCCAACGTATCGCGACAAAATATGTAAGGCGTTGGCAAAAAATTGCAGCTTTGAAAACCAATGGATGCGTTCTAAAATGAATAGAGATGTGCAATTACCGGTATTTTGACGGTCATAAGTACGTAAAATTATTCGTCACGGGTAACGTGTACATCTCTAAAAATGAATCAACATCTTTTTGTTTAGGTTGGTTGAAATGATTAACGGATTAACTTGGAATTGTATTATGGTCTTTAGTTGACTCACTTTGGATTTTAAGCAGAACTTATAAAAATATACTTTTCAAATAAAATAAAATACTGAGGTACAATATAAAAAAAAAAAATTGAGCTCGCGGCCTCTTGGGCCGGGGCCCTCTTGGGTCGGGGGCCTGTGGCATTTTGCCAGCCCTGCCACCCTATTGTTACGCCACTGGGATCACCAATCCAATCACAAATCTGGATGAGGGGGCATAACAAACTACATAAATAGGGACAGATAGCGGAAAGCGACATTGTTTTATAATATGTAGTGATTATATTGTATCAATTATAATTGCTTCACTGTCCAGTTGAAGATACATGAACCAAGGAATAATTATAAAATAATATTATTATTATATAATAATACTTATTTACTATTGCTTGCAATGTTTCTTTTGATTTTATTTATAGTTGTGTTGTAGGTACTACGCATTTTTGAAGGATGAATTCTTAAACTACCATTTTTTTTTAGATTTTATGAACAATTTAGAATCCCAGGAGTTTTGGGCTGCATCGACTGCACACAAATCGCCATCATCAGACCCAACGAGCATGAAGAAATATATTTTTGTAGGAAACACTATCATTCCTTAAATGTTCAACTGGTAATTAAACTATAACAGTACATTTAAGTGTAATGTATGTAATTTCCAGTGCCAGAACTGACAGATGCAGAGGTTCACCAAGAAGCCCATATGCAACATAACTATGTTGATGTTAGTGATGGCAGCCAACATAGTTTGCAGCAAGGCACGTCTACAAGAGCTAGGCTTGTTCATCGGCTGTGGGCAGCGCGGGAAGCCTGAAAAATATTTTTTTTATATTGTATTTTAAGTTGTTTCATTTTGAATATTACCACTATAGAGGGTTGAGTTATTTATTTAAAGATCTATCAAAGTGTCTATACTTGCTACTTGCACAAAGTGTGAGCATTTTTGGGAATTTTATCAACTGGTAGCAGGTTAATAGATTTGTATTTTGTTTTTTACAGCAGTGGTGTTTAATTGTATTTTGAAAGAGAAATTTATACTCTTACCTAGTAATTAATATGCTTTTTATTTCTCTGAGTTCAAGAGTTAGATTTTCCAAAATTTCATTTCTTCTTGCATCAAGTCTAACCCTCTCTGCAGACATATTAATGAGTTCGCGCCTTGCTGTATCTGCAGACATAGGCATAACTCTGCGCTGCCGCTGCCGCCGTCGCGGAGAACGGCGTGGAGTGGATGAGGCGCGTGGAGCCGATGCTGGGGCAGGCGGAGGGGGCGGGGTTATCGCCAGTGTGGGCGGTGTAGGAGCCGCCGCTGTTGGCTCAGGAGAAATCACTATTAGGTCTACTGACTCTATGTTCAAGTGATGAGCCAGTATGCTCTCTGATTCCTCACTTTGAGCAGATAATAGCGGAGCACTCCCTGCCTCAGTCCGATCTTCAGTTGGCTGTTAATAAAAGAAAAATGTTAAGCAATGTCTATCAGATAGGTACTGTATAGTGTGTACCTACAGGCCAGAAATGCATTACTCTTCATGTATGTTTTGAAGACAGAGACATCAAAATCAAGCAAATACTTAAAGTTAATACACATACTTACAATATCAAATGGTTCCTCTCTAGCTCCAGGAAGACTCGACCCAAAATCCTCACCCAATGTTTGAATAAATTTCAATTCAAGATCAGACAGTCTTCCTTCATGAGATGGCCCACCTCCAGTCCTATGCAGAGAGGCTCGTGCACTGGCAACTTTAGATTTTAACATAGCCATAATATCTTTTTGTTCGAGGATCCCACTCTGGATATAGCTTAATTTTCATCTCGTCAAAAACAAGAGCGCAGTAAATTTTGTTAGTTTCCTGTTCAGCTCTAAGTTTTAAAGCAAACAAGCTCTCTTTCGTGAAACCCGGCTGTCCATCGATGTTCCTATACCACTTAGATAAAGTCCTTGGATGAGGTAGAAATGTCTGAAATACCTTGCGTACGTACATAAACGCCTTTGCCGAATAGTAATGTAGAGTGAGTGCAAAAGATCTCAACTCGAATGAATATTTCGTCCGAGGGAGCTTATCACCTTTTTTTCATTTGTCGTTTAAGAAGTTCTTTCTCCGTAACACCAATTTTGCTCAAGACTAGTTTATCCTCTTTGTCTATAAGTGATCTATCTTCTAAATTGTTAAGAAGTTCTTGTAGAGTATTGACCTTTATCTTTAAATATCGCGTTTTTGCTTGCAATCTACGAATTTTATTATTTTTAAACTGCAACTGCTTGCGTAGTTTTCTTTTTCTTAGAGTCTCGACCAGTTCACTGACAGATTTTGTCGGTGTTGAGACGCATTGGCTGTGTGTAGTTGATGGTTGGATAGGCTGTGTGACTGTATTGACAACGGGATGGATTGACTGGAAGAAGGAAAATAAACTACTTCCGTTGCTATGGCAGGTGTGGTCTTTCCAGTTCTGGAGATTCTTGCACTCTTCACTAATTTTGCTGGCGGTTCTTCCGTGCCAAGAATGTTTTTTAAAGTGGGTACCGCTCCCTCAACTAATTTCGTTCTATTAGTAGAAAGTTCTTTAAAACTAGACGACGTAAAATGTTCTGAACAGATTGCACTAGTACGCGTCGGTTTCCATGTTTCTGTATTACCGCAAAATATCCTCCATTTTTCTCGCATTACAGTGTCTTTTGGAAATCTGTTGAAAAAATAAATAGGATGGAAGTAATCAGTTTAATTAAGCCGATTCGGCGACAGCCGGTCTTGACGGTTTTGGCAAAGTGTCTCCGATTCGGAGACATTGGGCCTTAGCGGTCATTTTTTTTATATTTCAACCTGACTTGTACAAATAAATACAAAAAAGAAAATATTACTGAACGTCCTAATGACTGAATAAAAATCATTTATTTTATCAATCATTCACTCACGTTGTCCCAGCACTACGTAAGTCTCTATCCCTTATCCCCTGTACTGCGTTTGCGCTACCAACGTACCACTGTATTTTTCTATCGTAACGGCGCCTAAGCATTATTTCGACATTGTACTTAAATAAAGCTATGTTGATGTATAATTTATACTTACATGTGGTAGGAAACGCCATGGTTTCGCAAATTTGAAGTGGCAGATCGCTTTTTGCAAGAGGAAACTGCACAATTAACCATTTTTTGGGAACACTTACTTGCGACACGAAACGATACACAATGGCGTCGGTCGGCGAGTGAACTAGTTTTATAAAGTCAATTGGCCATATGGCCATACATGTTATATAACATGTATGGCCATATGGCCAATTGACTTTGGCAGAGGGGTTCGCTTAGCTATGCCATCTCCATAGGTTAAATGCTCTAAGACTCACATGGAAGTGGATGTAGTCCACTCAATAATAGCTCTCTATTATTGAGTAGAGAGAAAAGAAGAAAATCCAAGAATTTCCCATCGTGACTCCTTGGGACAGGCAACAGTTTATAAAGAGCTGTTCAAAAAACTCAAAAATTAAAATGGTAAACATGGAAACTGATAATTTCATAGATTTTTCTGCTTTTTGTAACGGAGCATCAGCTCCTTTTGTCCTGTTTTTTCCAAGCGTATTACGTGTCGCTCACTTACTTTTTTTTCCTTTATTTGACGAATAATATATTGTAATAAAATTATGTTTTTGAATTGTAATGTGAATTCTGATTATAATCTTGATTTAATTTAATTTAATTTTAATCTAATTTAATTTAATTATAATCTTAATTTAATTTGTAAATGTTATGATATTATGTTATGCCTATACCAATTGTTATTATGAGTCTATATGTTACTTGAATTAAATGATTTGAATTTGAATTTGTGCACAGAAAAAAATCTATTGCGGGAGATTCTGTACCATATTCTGCTATAGTGTGGATGCAATTCCGAAAAGATGAAATAGGTTCAATGTTCTACAAAACTTCTTTTGATCAAGAAACTTTTGAAGAAGTTAGTTTCGTACGAAACAAACGAAGAGGATTTTCACTGCCCACGCCGAGACCTATTCGAGAAACCCAAAAGCCCATTTCGAGACTCAAATACAATGAATGACTTACAGAAATCGTTGCAGTGGATTCCATCCATGTTCCACGAATATTATAGGAATCTTCCATGTGCAGATGTCCCTGACTTACCTGAAGCATGTGACTAGCTGTGTTGGTTTTTAAAAATAAATAATATTTTGATTTTCAGATTAGTGAAGTAACTTTTATTTCAATTTATTAGTAAATCCCTCCCCAATTCTTTAATGATTCCACAACGCTACGTACTGACAAGAGACATAATGTTTTTGAGTGTCGAATTCCAATAACATCCATAACTTTGTTTAGAGGTAAACAAAAGTATGATATCATAATGCTTTCTTAAAACACCTAAAAAGAAAGTAAATAGAGGTAAATAGTCTCAAGTGCACGAAATCAGATAAGAATTAACTTTATTGTAATTATGTGTAATACATAATAATTCCATCTAATAATAATAAAAAATACTGTTGAGTTTGTTTCAATATCTTTAAAACAACTATGTCAAAATTGCATTCAGTTTCACTCCGCGCATTTTTGCCTCTCCTGTAAAATTATTTTTATCACATAATGTTGTATACCTCTGAGGTACAGCATTGTATACATCGTCCGGGTACAAAACATAGTAAACAATTTAAATTACCTACCTTAATAATTAATAAAATTTTGTTCTTCTATTAAACGAAGTTATCATTCGCTATATGTCGTATGACGTTGTCAGTCTTGTTGATCTTGTTATGGAATGATCCCTGTGTACATTATTTTATGCTGTTTTGTAGATAAAATGTTATAAAACAAGTCGTTGATAATAAAATGGCTCCTTGTCCGTGTATATATACATCTTTTTGGGGGCTGACTGTACATACAGCTGGACATCCGTAACCGAGGATCTGATTTCTTACCATAAAGATGTTTAATTTTGATTTCAGTTACAACATGCAGAGAGAGATGGAAGAATATTCGAGGCCGATACGTGAAACAAATAAATAAAACGCCGCCGTCGAGTTCTGCAGCTAAACCAAAAAAACCGTATTATCTTGCGGAGCATTTTTTTTTTTTAGATACATTTATTAGAAGCAGGACTCCCACCGCAAATGTATCATCATCCCCGTCAGCTGAAATTAATGCAGTACATAGTAGTGATGTCACTGAAGAACAAAGTAATTCAATTCCGGATATATCCGATGCTGATGAAGAATCGTTTAGATGAGGAACACGATGCTAATCAGATTCCAGTATTTTGTGATACGTCGAACCCATCTACATCAGAACCAACAGCAAGTGTTTCATCACAATCTAATTATTACAGACGTAAAACCAAATATATTGCTACTGTGAGTGAAGTCAATAGATCAGCTATTAACTATTTTGAAGAGAGGAGGAAACGTCAATATTCATCGCCAGCCGTCCTAGACCCTGACGAAGCTTTTTTAAAAAGTGTTCTTCCAGACATGAAAAGCATGACAGAAGCCCAAAAAAGAAATTTTAAAGTTACTATACCTATTACGTTTTGCGGGAGAAATTCTTAAACAGCCTGTTGTAACTCCACCATCCATTTCACTCCTACAAACTACTGACTCTCAAGCGTCCAACTCAAATCGACCAGTTGTTACTCCCTATTCTTGTACAGGAATACGTGAACAGGAAGGATCACACAATTGGAACGAGTCAATATTTTTACCACAGTATTCATTAGTTAGCCAAGCTATTGATTCACCCGCACCTGATTCAAATCAGAATATCGAGGAACTTGGTAAATTTTGTGACCACTTCTAAAAATATTGATTAATTACTGTTGATAATAAATTATTCTTATTCTTAAAGTGTTACCTACATACTCCATTTGAAATGAGAGTAGACGTTTAAATAAACCTTGTTTTCCGTCCGTTCAACCTATTTTGACTTCTATTGTGTTGGTTTGCATCTTAGCATAGTAGCATATTTTTGCGCCCTGGCTGGAGGCTTTTAGATTTAAAAACACTAAAAGTAGCCACAGGATAGTCCGGTTGAGCAGTCATAACCTCGTCGGTTGATTTGCGAGATGTCATTCCAAAAAAAAAAAAACGGTGTAACTCGCTCTGCGTTCGGCGCTTGTCGTGGTAACACGTCGCGAAAAGTCAATCGTCATCCTGAGGATGCCTCGTTGAGAAGTGAAATACGTGTCGATTTCTTACATGGTTCTTTATGACTCTTTAATAACAGTAAAGCGGATTAGGTTACTAAATATACGTCGTCGATTGTATTTTATTTTATAAAGGATTTCCGCAAAGTCACGCCTGAGTCAATTAAGGCGATTAACACACGGCACCGCGCACTGCCGCGGTTGGCGGTGAAGCGGATCTCATGTCGCATTGATCTCTATTAAATCCGGCCTAGCGCGCATTGCGGCAGCAACCGGTGCGGTTTGCTCCCGCAAAAATCTGTGATGTATGAACTACAGTGGAGGTACGCGCACTGCGGCTGTTCAACCGCATGCGGCAAAAAAATCTGTGACTTGCTACAGATTTCTTGCGGTGCGCGTACGGTTTTTTTGCATGCAATGACTTTGTATGCAACCCCGCGCACTGTGGCAGAAAAATCGTAGCGAGCAGCAGTCAGTAGTGATCGAGCCACGGCGGAAGAATGTTGTCGCCGAGCGCTTCTTCCGACGATGCGGCGGCCAAAGCGGTCGCCGATGTCAATATTGATGCCCTAATCATTGAAGTACAAAGTCGGCCCGTACTGTGGGACAAAACTCATAGAGGATACGCAGACAGAATTATTAAATCAAACATGTGGGACCAGGTCTATGAGAAGATTATAGAAAATTGGAGTGAGTTGTCAATTGGAGAAAAACAAAAAATTGGTAAGATTTTTTTTATTTCTTAATATTATTACCTATTAGGTACATATCTACAGAAAGCAGAGTTTATTACCAACAATTGTTACGCCAAACAGTTATATTTTATCATATTGCCATGGGACAGAACCTCTAATTGAAGTAAAATAATTTGCAAAATAATCTCTGAAGGCTGTTCATGGTTGACCTGACGGGGTTTCGACGGAAGCTAAGTAACTCAGTCCCATACAATTCATCTCTAAATCTGACTCCATCGTGTTTTCGTACGTAATTGTGTAAAATACAACAAGTTTTGATGATTTTATCACAAGTAGTCGTTTTAACATCTAGAGCACGGTGCAAAATTCTCCATTTATTGGTGAGTATTCCAAAAGTACACTCTACCATTCTTCGCGCTCGTGTAAGCCTATAGTTAAAAACTCTTTGAGTTACTGTAAGATTCCGTCTTGGATATGGTCTCATAACATGTTCCGAGTGCGCGAACGCCTCGTCTCCGACAAAAACTAGTGGCATCACTTTCCCATCTTCATCATTAGGTAATGTTTTTGCCTCCGGAAGTTTTAACTGATTCCTTTCGAGTTTTTTCCCGAAATTACAATTCTTGAAAAATTTTGAGTCACTATTCCCACCATAAGCTCCAACATCCACAGATATAAAAGAATAATCTGCATCGGCTACCGCCATCAATACAATTGAGTGATACTGTTTGTAATTAAAATATTGAGAACCGGCGTTATTGGGTTTTTCACACCTAATGTGCTTCCCGTCAACTCTACCTAAGCAGTTGAGAAAAGGTCATTGGGCAACTTAGTATGGAACCTATACCCACGGCCTACAGAAAACAAAATGGGTAGGATGTTTAGTTAAACGTTCCTAGTTTACGAATATATATGTCGCATTAATGCAGATAATGGGAAAAACCAAAAAACAACCAAAAACTAAAAAAACAAAATGTTAAGCTTAATTATAACAAGGCTTAGCACATGTGTATTGGTTACTTGATAATATACATGTTTAAAAAAATAAAATAGGTAAAAATAAAACAAGTATTGAAAAGTTTTTAAGTTTTATTCGACATGATCAATGTCTACAGAAATAATTGTATAAACCCCGCAGGCGCATCTATTTGCTCTTGATGTCGGGCCCAAGACAAAAAATATACTACGCTAGCTATACGGCGGCCGTGGATACAAGAGCAGTAGTAATCTTTGATACTATCTCTACCCTGTCTTGTTGGGTTCACCAATATGTAAGTATAGTATTTTTTGCTCCTGATATGTCGCGACTGCATTCTTCCTCGTATTAATATTTTGTTGTTAAACATTTCACGGTGCCGGTATAGTTCAACAATGTACAGACCATTTGGTCGCAAGTGTTCGTGAACGTATGATTTAGCGATCCTTAAATGATAGGTGCCCAACGTAAATAGTATCAAATCTTCGAAAGTTAGTTGTGGAAAGTTATCCAAAGCTGCATTACTTGCGTCAATTGAAATAAAGGCTACTCTTTGCCTATTAAGATTGTGCTCGCTCACATAATCTGCCAACTCATTTCTTCTATTTACATTTTCATTAATAATATGTATGAATTGCTCGGCGTATATGGTGTTCTCGTATGGACGCCGAGTAGCGTTGATGAGCGCTGCGGTAATTTTGAAATCTGCCATCATGTTTGGTAAGGAAATATTGAAATAGGTGTGCCGAAATATTTTAAAATCTTTTTTAAAACGACCATTCATAGTTTCGACCACCCACCGGGTCATTGTGATAAGTCTCGACTTATTTGCATCGTCTGTTGTTAGTTGTTCCCTTCTGAATCTGGATGGTGGCATATGGGGATTATAGCCATATTCTTGTATAGAGCGGATTGAGTCTCGGAAGCCACGGTCTAGTATAAAGACATCGTTAGACCGTAGAAACCAATGCCAAGTAGAGTTTTCTTCTTCCATTAGGCTACGCATAATTGTCGCAACCGATGTTGTTGCTGCATATGGCCCTAAAACATCTAAAATGTAGCCATCTGAGCAAACTATCAAAAAAGGTTTTACTAAGTTCCTGAATTTATGAAGGCTATATGTTAGTCTTTGGAATAAAAAATTGGAACTCTTTTGCACATATAGATATGTGCCATCGAACACCAAAATGGCTGATTCGTGGTCGCTCCCGAAAATATGAGCCGGGATGGAACGATTTCGAGCAACCACCTCTTCTCTGGTCATATGATCTAAGCCCAGAAAATGCGGAACGAAATCATCAGTTAAACATTCTCTTGCTAATCTTATCTTTCTCTCCAACGTTCTTCTGGACATTTGGAATTTCGTAGCCAACCGTTCATCTGGTTCACCAGTCCTTATTTTTGACAGATAAATACCTAAAGACGTGGCAGGACGATCAGTTCTGTTATGAAGAGACGGTGTTAGTTGTAGGACAGTGTTAAATTGCTGTTTAGTTACTCCTGCCCAAAAATGCAGTTCATTATCGTCAACCGAATTAATATAAATTTTCAAAATCCAATTGGTTCCTTCGTTCCCAGCCCCATTTGTACAAATCGATAATATCGAGTACATGAGTACTGTTGAAATCATGCATAATCCTCTGAGTATTCAGTTCTTCCCAATCATTTCTTTGTAAATGTGAATGACAAACACGGGCAAGTGGAGGTATATAAAAATTATTTGTATGCAATAAATGGAACTTAACATACAATGGCACTACGTGCGTAGCCATATTCCTGCAGTTTTGGAACATGCATCGTCTAACTGTATTTGGAGCACGAGAATATCCTTGTAGGGAAATAAAACCAGGATTCACTTGTTGACTCACATCTTGTTCTTCCTCACCAGTATCTTCTACTCGTTGGGGGAGTTGATCTTGTACTTGTTGAGGTGGATCGACTTGAACTAGTTGAGGTGGCTGATTTTCCCTAGGCTGATTTCTCAGAGTTGTATCCAATCTCACCCAACAAGCATGGCATATAGATCGTGAACCATCAAAAGGAATCTGAAGAAAAAAAGGAATAATATTAACTCACAATACTTTATCAATCCCATTGGGTCGTTTTATAAAGACAAACAAACACAAACATTACTATGAGGTCTCACAAACGTCTCAGTGTCTACACTGGGTCTAAAAACGTATAATTACACAATACTTGAGTGGCGAACTGCACTATGAGACCCTTAAAATGAATGCATAGGTGAGGTAGCCAGCTACCTACATTAAGCAACACATAGTTCCCAGCTTATTGTTTGAGAATACGGCAGTAAATCTTTTATACACTTGCTGTATAAGTCTATAGATGATAATTCGATAAATGATGCTTGAGAGTAAATGATTTATTATCAAAGCCAACAGCATTATTGTACAAATGGAACAATAATAAAACAAATCTGGTAAGGCACTCACCTCACGTGGTGTTATTTCCTGTAATAATACCACCATTAAGAATCTCATTCCTTGTCTTAAACGCCTTGCGACGAAGATCGATTGTTTCGGATCGATGCGCGCACACGAACTGCAGGAGCTGGTCTGATACTGATTTGAACTTGGAGTCCTCTGCCACTAACTGCCTCAATTCCGCGCTGGCACTCGGACACTTTTAATTATCGCGTTCAAACTTTCAGCAAGGGCCCTGCGTTGTATCAGCAATCCGTGCGTGATTGTGCCTAACATACCTTCCTGTTTTGTGACCCAGGGAGACGGTTGCGAGGCTAGAGTCCCCAGCTCAGTGTTTACTTTAAGCGCACTAAAGACTGATGATGCGTGCAAGTGTTTTTCTACCTCCTTATAACGAATCCGGCTCCAGCCTTCGGTGCCTAATCTTTGGCACTCAATACCCTCACTCTTAAGTTGAGCCAATGGCTCGGGTATGAGGGGGTCCGCTTCTTTAGTTGTGGGCAGAAATTCGACCTCCTTTTCGTCTTCCCTGATTTGCGAATCCGGATATGGGTCCAAGGCAGGAGCCTTCCATGAAGGAGAATAAGAGCTCTCCGAAACTGCCTCTTCCTCACAGTCAGAATAGTGATTTTCCTTGTCGGATTCGGAGTCACACTGTTGTCGCTGCTCGAGTTTCTCCAAGAGAACAGAAAACATTCCTTCAACTTTTTGTTCTAGAGCCTCAATTCTAGCATCCTGCGATGTGTAGGGTGAGTTTGAGTCGCGCTTGCGCCTACGCGTCAAAGGTTCCTGGCTTCGTGATGTCAAGGCAGATGTACTCCTTCTCTTCCGACTAGTCTCTTCCGTTTCTGAGAGAGAACCGGAGAGAATTTTATCAGCTTCGGCCCTGGTGTGCAAGAGTGGTCGCAGTGCCTCGACTGACTGTTTAAAAAGCTCAGTGCGCGCTGCTGAACCTCGTATGCGGTTCGCTACAGCTGGTGGCCCAAGAATAAGAGCCCGAGAAAAATTAAAAACGGTGGTGTGCATACGCCTGCAGCATTTATTGCACAGCAAAGTGTAACTAATTCTCCGAGTTCAGCTGACGTTACCTTGGAAACTTGCTTCAATTCAAACCTTTACATGCAATTATTTTTTTTGGTTGGTTAGGTTGTTATGCCCATTTCATCTAAATTCCATACATCTTGGGCCTCAAAATTGTATCGAGCATACAGGCTTTGCAAATTTTGAAAAAACATACTAACATTATGTTTGTTAAAACTTGTAGCCCGCGAAAGGCTAGTAGCTTCGGGCACTCTGAGAGACAAATTAGTATGACGACGCATGAAACCATGGAGCCAATCATAGGATGCAATTTCATCTTTTTGCCATTTTTCTGTTATTTTTTTATTGTTTTCTACTGCAAACTGGAAAGCTAACAGTCTTGCGGATTTAGGTGTAAGTCCATGATACAATTTGCTGGCGGTTTCCAAATACTTGGATAAATCTGATTCTTCGTTTGCAGTAAAAACTTGTGCCTGTTTATAATTCGGTTCATATTTGGGAGAAGAACTTCCTGCAGCAATTGCATCTCTTTTTTTTTTCACATACCGCTTTAGGGTCATTACGGACATATTGTATGATTTTGCAACACCTCGAAGTGATTTTTCACAGAATATAACATCATAAACAGCCGATTTAAGTTTGTCTTTATTAATGTGCTCTCGCTTTTTACTTCCTTGTTTCGTCTTATACACGCGTGGCATTTTTAATCTGAAAATAATAACTAATGAAAACCTTAAATATTTATTTAGATATCGACTAGGTAACTATAATAAATCTTCATATGGGAGATTTGATCCGGGGATCAAGTCTACCTCAACCGGGTGTACCATGTCTCCCTAATGACATTTCATTAAAAACTGTATCACTCTAGTTAAACCACTAGCGATTTGCCATTTACGACTCGATTATTAGGAAAGCACATAAAATACACAATATCTTTTCCATCTGAACAACTCGTACAATAAAATGTACACAAATAAAATCGTAATTTAAAACTCACCAATTTTAGTTCCACGTGCTCGTAAACAACACACCGACGCCATTTGCAAATGTGACAGATTTTTGACATGAGAGTTTTTTCTTTATAAGTTGGCTCTATTGTAGGTTTAGTGTTGCTACTTTAAATTAATCTAATACGTTTAGTAGTTTCAAAATGTTGGTGTACCTTATCTCCCACAGGGATCAAGTGTCCTCAGTCTCCCCAATTGGTAAGTAAAACTATCAGGCAGCATTGTCACATGCCGAATCCCGAATCACTGGTTGTTCGTAAATTCCAGGCTAAAATAAAAGACAAAGCTCATTCCAGTATGGATTCACCTATACAAATAATACAAAGTTGTATGGAGGATGTTCCAAATGTAAGTTCTCCAAGTATGCCTAATAAGCAAGCAATGACTAAAATGATAAATCGGACGAGAAATAAAAATAAACCTTGTATTCATAAAAAACTAAGTGATATAATAAGTATACCAGATAATTACCAAAACTTTGAAAAGGAACAGTTTTTAGTGGGTCATTACGATTACAATGGTGAAACTGTTATAATATTTGCAACTGAACAAAATCTACGATTATTATTTAAAGCTGATTTCTGGATTCAAGATGGAACTTTCAAATGCTGTCCGCTGCCGTTATGCCAGATGTACACTATTCATGGAAATGTTAGCAGCGATAAGAAGACGATTTTTCCTTTAGTTTACGCATTCCTTTCTCATAAATCGGAGAACTGCTACTACATTATGTTAGAATTAATAAAAATGCACACTTTGAATAAATTTAATTTGCGTCTAAATCCAAAAACTTGACTTTGAAAAAGCAGCAATTAATGCTTGTAAACGCGCATTCCCAGAAAACAGGAATAAAAGTTGTTATTTTCATTTAAGACAAAGTATATGGAGGCACATACAACAAGCAGGATTGGCAAAGTTGTATGGTGAAAACTGTGATTTTGCGTTCAAAATGAGACATTTGGTTGCACTAGCATTTTTGCCTGCAGTAGAAATTCCATCAGCTTTTAAAGAAATAGTTGAAAAAGTTTTACCACCAGAAGCGCACCAAGTAATAGAATGGTTTAAAAACTATTATATTGACAGCAATGTTTACAAAACCAAAAATACTCTAATCAATACGAGCACATTAAAATTATTGATTACAAAAGTGCCACCCACGTTCCCTCCAGAGACATGGTCAATATCGGATTCTATTGAAGCAGGCACACCAACAACACAAAACGCTGTCGAAAGTTGGCACAATAGGTGGAACACATTACTAAATAGAAAAAAATGGAATATATTTAAAACTATAGATGAAATTAAAAAGGAACAAAAAAATACAAAATTTGAAATTGAGAGACTATCAGCGGGCATAATAAAACCACGGAAGAATAAAATTAATAAAATCAACGAAAGGTTGAATAATAAAAACAATTTAGATGTGATCGAATTTTTAAAAGGTAAAACATAAAGTAATATTTAATTAAAAAGGAGTTGTTATTAGAATGATTTGTGATTTTTGTGATAGGTTTATTGTTACTAACAGGTTTGTTTAAAAAAATTTTTTTTTTATTTTTGTTTGTTTTTTTTCTATGCATTTTTATGGGTATCTTTACATAATCGAAACGTGTTATTATTTTAACATCCTCCGTGATTTGATCAAATCGCTTAGAGATTTGATCAATTCCCTGTTTTCCTCATATCCCTGCGACACATATACTAGTTGTGCCCGGCATGCGTTGCAATGCACCTTTTTTTTTACCCTACCCTACCTACCTACCCCCTTATCACTTAGGGGTTTTCAGGTTTAGTCCCATCTCGGCACCCAGGAATTAATTTATCATCTTTACGAAAAATTCCCATCTCGGCACTCCGTCATTAGTCGTTGCTAAGTACAGTCATCAAAAAATGGATACACTGTATCAGTATAGTGAGTAAATCAAATTGACTCAAAACTAAAAAATGTAAAAAAAAGTACCTATAAAATAAGTTTAATTTAAAATTTTTAGTGTTTAGTGGACAAAGTAAAATATATTTTCATTAGACTTAAAAAAAAATACGCAAGTAATAAGTAAGCAAGTAAGTGTCATATTTTCTGGCTATCTCTTTCGCCTCGGTTAAGACAGTCAAACCAAAGTAAACCTAACGACTGCTCATTATGGTTCATTTTTGTGTAATACTAAATTAGAAGTGCTCAGTCCAGATAGTATAATAAGACAATAGCGCAAACTAACAAAAGAAAGAGCGAGATAGAGACAATTAGCTATGCGGCCGGTGCCAAGCCAGTTTAATGTACAATTACATTCGTTATGCATGTGTTTACTCTTCAGTCATTTTATCAGTATTTCTAGTTTTTTAGAGATAAACGGATCGTCACGTTTTAAGTTCAAGTGAGTTACGAAATAATAATGAGTGCAGGACCAAGTAATGGGAGATCAGTGCTAAATTATGTGAAATCCCAACGTGGCCAAAAGGTACTTCTACACGCAGGTCATCAATACTATGTACAAAAGCAAAATAAGGACTCTACAAGGTGGCGATACGTGAACTCAAAAATAAAAAACGGGTGTTATGGGCGTATGACTGTACAAGGTGACATAATGCTAAATGAAAACAGACATTCACCCGAGTGTGTGCCAAACTTTGAAAAAAATGAAGTTAAAGATATCATATATCAGTGTGAACAACAAGTGTGCGACGATGTCTGTCGTCCGTGTCTCAAATATACGAAAAAGTCGCCTCAATGTCGTGTTGCAAAAGTGTTACCAGATCTTGAAAATATTAAATCAAGACTGTACAGGCATCGCAATAAACATTTAAAAGTTTCAAAAACTCAATATGATATTGCGAGTCAGGTAGTCATTCCACAGAACTATAAAGAATGTTTGACCGCTGACTATAGTGATGATGAAGACAGAATTTTAATATTCTCAAGTCGACAAACCCGGAAATGCATTTACCGGGTAAAACATTTCTTTCTTGATGGCACTTTCAAATGTTGTCCAAGTCCTTTTAAACAATTATATGTCATATCGGGTGATCAGGGCAGTTCAGAGCGACATACGAATATAGTGCCTCTTTTATATTGCCTATTAATCAGCAAAAACATGAAAACCTACGAAATAATGTTTGAGTTGATTCGTAGTGTCTTTCCAAAGATGAAGCCGAATAACATGACATTTGATTACGAAGTTGGAGCGATCAAGGCTGCAGAAAAAGTTTTTCCAAGGGCGACTATAAAAGGATGCTTTGTACAGTGGCCAGCACATCAAGCTACCCAAAACTGTCAAACTTTCCCAATCAAACTTGAACCTAATGCTTTAGCGATAAAGTTTAAAATCTACTAAAGAAATTTGACAGATTTTAGTAGCTTGATGTGCTGGCCACTGTACACTACACACGGTGCTTACTACGTAAAGCGCAATCCCTTTATTTAACCAATCATGATGAATCCATAAACACAACCAAAAAATGTGTGGCGCTGGCGCTACTTCCTCAGCCGGCAATAGCAGAGGGATTCATACTGATTATGGAAGACAGGTATGCTTAATTTTGGCACTTATCTCTATTAATTTTGACATGCTAGGTACATCATTCGTATTTTTTATTTATTTATTACTTTTATTTCCTTTCAGTTATGATGATCCTAACTACACCAAATTCAACGATTATGACGATGTTACGAAACAAAAATGATTTAATAAATAATAAAGTTGATTTACTTACTATACTGATACTGTGTTTCCGTTTCTTTTTGTGTACCTTAAATGATTCATGAGAGGGTGCCGAAATGGGAATTTTTCGTAGACAAGATAAATAAATTCATGGGTGCCGAGATGGGAAGGTGCCGAGATGGTAATAAACCTGAAAAATAGATAGAAGACCGATTCGCAGACCTACTGAATATGCATATAAAATTTCATAAAAATCGGCCGTTTCGGAGGAGTATGGTAACTAACATTGTGACACGAGAATTGTATATATGTATAAGAAGAGATGTACCTACACTAATAACCAATGCAAAATATTTATTTCTTATGAATTTATACTTACAAGAAAAGCATAAGTAATCGATTTCCAAAGTAAGTATCTGATTATCGGAGATAAATTGCGTCGCTGATGAGCCCTGTCGGCAAAGAGACCTGTCGGCGAAGTGTCCTGTCGGCGAAAAGTCCCGTCGAAGTAGTCTTGTCGGTGTTCAGTCTGTCGGCGTAGTGTCTGTCGGCGTTTAGTCGTACA
The DNA here is from genome assembly GCA_914767815.1 of Eupsilia transversa. Classification (NCBI taxonomy): domain Eukaryota; kingdom Metazoa; phylum Arthropoda; class Insecta; order Lepidoptera; family Noctuidae; genus Eupsilia; species Eupsilia transversa. The sequence goes on along the minus strand of OU611893.1, from coordinate 2,348,176 downwards.
CTCTTATGTAAGAGTATTCCAGAACCTGCTTGTTCAGTGGTCTATTTCGACAACTTCTTCACTAGTCTAGAATTAATTCATTATCTAAGACAGGAGATGGGTATATTCTCACTTGGAACTATTCGTTCAAATAGGTTACGGGGAGCTGAGAAAAAAGTGACTACGGACAAAGCGTTAAAAAAGAAACCCAGAGGGTCTTATTCCCAGATAGTTTGCAATAGCAACAAAATTTGCATAGTAAAGTGATGATAATAAATGCGTGACCATTGCAAGCAGCTATGTTGAGGCACATCCAGTCTCTACAATTCAACGCTACTGCAAACAAACAAAGAAGAAGTGTGCAGTCCCCTGTCCTGAAATAATCAAGCATTACAACTCGCATATGGGTGGCGTTGACCTTGCGGACATGCTCATCGCATGCTTTAGAACCAACTTAAAAGGTCACACCGTTGGTATTTGCCCCTAGTTTCACAAATGCTGGACATGTGTGTCAGTAATAGCTGGTTGCTTTATCGCAGGCACACAAGATCTGAAAAATACATGCCTCTAAAAAAAATTAGTTATCAGTTGGTACAAAGTTTACTAATGCACAAAAAGGAGACTGCATTAGATGAATTAGACGTGACAGGGCCCACTCCAGCAAAAAACATTAAAGCCCCTGTTATGCCAATACCCACACCTTGTGTGAGATATGACCAGATTGGACATTTCCCAATATTCAGTACCAAGGGGAGGTGCAAGTTATGCATTAAAGGACAAACCACTGCTATGTGTTCTAAATGCGGCTTAAGACTTTGTCTTCTACCAAATAGGAACTGCTTTTTAATTTTTCATACTTACCGGAATTTAATTTGTTTCTGTAAAACAGATTATATATTTTTTTATGTTGAGTTTTATTTTATTTGAGCATTGTATCCTCTCAGATACATTGATTAATGTGAAGAAAAGAACAGATACTTGGCAATGTATCTCATGAGATACATAGAATTTCTCCAAAAGTAAACACCCTGTATTTTATTTTTATTTTTCTAAGTAAAAAAAAAGTACTTTTCTTCAGCGCGTAGACGACGTTGGTTAGTGCGAATGTAAACTAAACGCTCCGTTTCTATTTTTGCATACATGTCCACAATAAATTGGCTGAACAAACCACGAAATCTTTGCAAATAGATGAAGCGATTGCGCCTTATTTGTAAAAGGTATGAATAATATTGCTGAGCCGATATCTTTTTATTAAAATTGGCTACCCTGGTAGTAGTGTTAACTTGGTAGAGCCCGAAATTGTACCCATCTTCACCATGACAATATATTAACGGATATTGTAGGGCGTCGTATGCTCGGTGTGTTTCATAAATGCGGTGAAGGCGATCATCGCGAGTGCGCAATACGATGTCACGCCTCTCACACTCTTGGTCGACTAAAACAACTGCAACTTCATCTGTGACGGGTGCATTGTGTCTCCCGCGGTGTTCACCAACAGGACGCCTATCTGCGTTGATGCCTTTTTTTCTCTGGCAACACTATAGCTAACAGCTGATTTAAATTTTGGTCCCGTAATTTTTATTTTAAATAATTAGATTATTAGTATATTTAAGCCCTAATTCCAATTAATCACTAAATAGAAAGGGTAACTAAAGTGTATTACTTACAAAAACAACGTTTTAAGTGGTATTAAAGTGTAAATAACTAATGTGGTTCGGTGACAGTTACCGGCGTATCTGAAACTTGCATTGTCAATACTCAATACTCAATATATTTATTTGTCATCTCTTAAACAGGTACAAAACTTTTGCAATTGTTTATTATAGAACGATTTCCAACAATTATTCCTCTAGTTACTAGTTTAATCATATTGTAACAAGTACAAGTCATCATTAAATTCACTTTAAGAACGTAAACATTACCTAAATCACAGGTGACACAACTTCTTAAATTGACAATTTTTTTTTTACTTTATTGCTGTTAATCCTCTATTCTAGCTATAATTTTCCTCTTTCGATCTTTGTTTCCTCTCTTTTTCTAAACTCATCATGATTATGACCCGTAAAGCCTATGCTCGCCAGGAAGAGGCTAAACTCAGCCAGGCTTTGAGCGACCTCAAGGCTTCAAAGGAGTTGTGTGACCGATTGATGAAGGAAGCAGATGACAATGAAAGGGAAGTAATGACCTTGTTAAAAAGGAACCAAAACATAAAATCAGAAATGGCTCAGTTACATATACAACACACTGAAGCCATTGATGCCCGGGATAGGCTCCAGCTCGTTGTAGACGGGTTCGACCAGTGCAGTTCTGAGTATGAGCTTGCTCTTAACCGCATACAGTCTTTGGAAAAACAGCTTCATGAGGCAAATAATAAAGTTTCACTATTAGAATGCACTCAACATAACATCACTGCCTCGTTGAACCAAAGTCTGTTCGATGAGCTGGTGGTCATTGCCCCAAGTATGGTTTCTGCTGCAATTGACATTCAACCCGCAGTCACTATAGATCTGACATGCGAAGAGAACGTTCATACTATCAACTCAAAAAGGGTGGTCAAATGTAGCAGAAATAAATTGAAAAAATATGTAAGAATTAACAAATATATTAGAAAAACTCAAAAACTAGTTCATAGACAAAAATTCTTCATAAAAAATGTTAAATTAAATAGGGAACGCCTTTCATTACTAGATAAACTGGATTATTATTCCTTAAAATGTAAAAACAATACTTTAAAATATGAAAATGACACACAAAATTTTAATTTTGAAATAGAAAATCTTAACCAAAAATTGATATCTATGACTAATAAATACAAAATCTCAGAAAAGCAAATGAGGGAATACATGCTGGCGATGAATGAGTTAACAGTGAGTGCTAGTTCATGTTCCTGTGAGCGATCACAATCATTGACCAACAACAGCTTGTCCAATAGTCAGTCCTCACTGGCTTGTTTGAAGCCAGCATGTGAGACTTCATTGCAACAAGATTATATCTCTGTTGATTCCCCTAAAACAACTAAAGTTATTATAAAAACTCCTAACTGTGTAAAAACCCAAATAAATAGTGATATTGTGATATTTAGTGATGAGATTGGAAAAGACATGGGCCAGTTATTATCAAATATTTACAAGGGACAGTCAGTTACCAACTATTGTATGCCTGGCTTAAGTTATGTTGATTTAGTGACAAAGATTATTAGTTCAAATTTCCACCAGGATACAACATTGGTAATATTAATTAGTAACAGAGGAAATGTAAATCAGGACAGTCTGCTTCATCATATTAACAAACTATTTGAGCTAGACTTAAGACAGATTGTTATGTTTACATTTCCATATAGTAACAGTTTGCCACAGAAAGAAAATAATTTTAGGCACAAATTAAATATACTGTTAAATAATTTGACATTAAATAATAATAATTTTCATGTCCTTGACACTAACAAGTATGTTAGTAAGTATTTACATGTGACAAAATACAAATTGTATTTACCTAAATGTTTAAAACGACAAATAGCTTTATCGCTATACTTTTTATTTATTGATTTATCAGCCAAGACATTGGCTAATAAAACTGTTGCTTCTATTGAGCAATTATCTGACATTTTAATTGATTCAGCCAATTACTTGGCTACACAAGTTGACATTAATTTAAATTAGAAATTGAGACAATAGAGGAAACCTCTTGCATAATTAATGGAGATAATTTAAATTTAAATAATAGTAGTAATCATCAAAATGTCAGAATAAGTTCTAACACAGTTAACCTGGTGCACCAAAATATTCAAGGTATGTTGAGAAAAGAACTTGAAATTGAATTATTCATGAACTGTAACAACATTGATATTTTATGTATTACAGAACATTGGTTAAAAAGCCATCAGTTCATGTTTAATTTCAGTAATCACCAGGTTGGTAGTTCATTCAGCAGAGAGAATGCAATACATGGTGGATCCTTGATACTATTAACTAAAAAAATTAAATTTAAAGAACGTAAGGATATAGTAAGCCTTTCTGTTGAGCGGACTATAGAAATAGCTTGTGTGGAGTTGGAGCAGCTGGTTGTATTGAGCGTGTACCGACCTCCATCATCTATTTATGATTGCTTTGAGAGTATCATGGATGATGTGTTACAAAAACTTGGTAAATTAGGAAAAAATATAATTGTATGTGGCGATTTTAATGTTAATTTATTAGAGGACTCATCTATGTGCCTAAAAATTAAAAATTTATTTCAGTCGTATAACCTTAATAATTTATTCTTGGAGCCTACTAGAATAACCGCCACCTCAGGTACATGTTTAGATAATATATTTACTGACATATTACCTATTAATAAACAAATTATCAGTCAACTAGATTCTGACCACTGTGGACAGTTGATTACATTTAGTAAACAAGACGAAAAAGTGGCTAAGAGATATATCACTGTAGTGCCAAAAACTGCAGGTCGCTTGGAGAGCTTCAAAAACAACCTTAATAGTAAATTACCCTATTTGCCTTATAGTGACGATCCTAATGAACTGTACAATTCCTTTTTTGCTATGTATTGTACAGAATTTAACTCAACATTTATACCCAAACAGATCTCAGTTAATGGCTCTGCAATTTTTAGTGAATGGGCAACTAAAGGGATATTTAAAAGTAGAATCAAACTTTTTGAACTTTATGAAGAAAGAAATTATAATAAAAGTAAAGAATTTTTTCAATATGTTAAGAATTATTCCAAATTATTTAAAAAAGTTTGTAGCGAAGCTAAGTGTCGATATTTAAGCTCAAAAATTAAAAATAGTCAAAATAAAATAAAAACGACTTGGGAAATTATAAACAATGAGACTGGAAGAGATAGAAAGCGTAGTAGTGACTACAGCCTTAATATTAACAATTCAGTAATTAAAAAGGATTTAGAAGTTGCCTCAGTTTTCGAAAATTTCTTTGCAGATATTCCAGTATCAACCACTAAATCTTTAAATTCTTCACCCACTGTTGCCGAGTCCCTATTGAAAGAAAATGTTGATGTTTGTAACCATGAATTTAATTTCGACTATGTTAGTGCTCGAGATATTATTAAAACTTTCAATACACTCAATATTAAAAAAACTGCTGACCTATGGGGAAATTCCGTAGAGGTTGCAAAATGCATAATTAACACTGTAGCGCCTGAATTGGCAATTATTTTTAATAAATGTATTGACCGTGGTGTAATTCCTGACTTAATGAAGAGTAGTAAAATAATACCTTTGTTTAAATCGGGTAGCACATCAGACCCCACGAACTTTAGACCAATTTCTGTGCTTCCCACCTTTAGTAAAATATTTGAAAAATTGATGCTAGATCAATTGCAAAGACATTTTAATAAGCATAAATTATTAAACAGTAAACAATTCGGTTTCACAAGGGGTCGCTCGACTACCGACGCTGGTGTTGAGCTTCTTGCACATATTTTTGAGGCGTGGGAGAAGTCGCATGATGCCTTAGGTATTTTTTGTGACTTGTCTAAGGCTTTCGATTGTGTTTCTCATGATACATTGGTCAGGAAATTGCATCACTATGGTGTTAGAAACACTGCCTTGGATCTTCTTGTTTCTTATTTGAATAATAGGATCCAAAGAGTGGACGTTAACGGCAAGCGATCCCCGGGTTCTATAGTCACTATGGGAGTTCCGCAGGGCTCAATTCTTGGCCCTTTTTTATTTCTCGTATATATTAATGACCTACCTTGCCTTATAAAGAACAGTCATGAAATAGTGTTATTTGCAGATGACACATCACTTTTATTTAAGCTTAAGCGACAACAGACAGTAACTGACGATGTAAATAATGCTCTCGCTAAAATAGTGCATTGGTTTAGTGTTAATAATTTACTTTTAAATGAGAAAAAGACTAAATGTATTAGATTTCTGACACCTAACGTTAAACAGGTGAAAACCAATGTACTGGTAAATGGGGCGGAATTGGATCTTGTGGACACCACTGTGTTCTTAGGTATTACTTTGGACTCGAAGCTACAGTGGGGCGCACATATAACCAAATTGTCGAAACGGCTAAGTTCTGCAGCCTACGCGGTCTATAAAATCCGTCATTTGACTGATGTAGAAACAGCTCGTTTAGTATATTTTAGTTATTTCCATAGTGTAATGTCGTACGGCATTTTGCTGTGGGGAAACGCAGCGGACATTCAGGCTATATTTGTGCTGCAGAAACGAGCCATTCGAGCAATTTATAACCTTAGCTGTAGGCATTCACTGAGGGATAAATTTAAGGAAATAAACATAATGACAGTTGCATCTCAATATATATATGAGAACCTAATTTATGTAAAAAAGAATATTAATCTATATTCTAAACACAGCGACATTCATAGCATAAATACTAGAAACAAAGATTTACTTATTGTGCCCACGACTAGGCTCCAAAAAATTAGTAATTCATTTAAGTGCCAAAGTATACGTTTTTACAACAAACTCCCAAGCCATGTTAAAGAACTGAGCCTCAATAAGTTTAAATTATTTATTAAACAGAAACTCTGTCAAAAAGGTTTCTATAAAGTTAAAGATTACTTGGACGACAAAAAGGCTTGGGACTAATTAAGCTGCTCCAATGTACCCCCAGCAAAGAACTATTTTTAATTAAACTAAGTGTTTTATTATTGACATTTTTATTGATTTACGTGACATATATTATATGTGAGGACTATGTGGATCTACATATTTATTTTTCTTTTTCTCAGCTAGTTTTAGTGATAATCGCCACAGTTTGAGTACTCTATGAGGCCTACCCAAATGTCCTTTCTTTGGTATTGTTCGTCGAGTCGTTGAGCTCCTTGAGTTCTGAGTTGAGCTACACGAGTACTGACAAATGCGTGCACTGACTGGACAGGTCCACTCAAATCTGTATGGTTCTTTCCTCAAAAGACCATTTCAGACACCAATCTACATGGTCCTCAAATGATCTGACCAAGATTATTCCTGGTTTTTTTATTTTATTACACTTTAACGTTGATAAATTTTAAATGTGTATAATAACGTTAATATTTACATCGTAAAGTATTATATTACTTTAATAATTGTGAATATGAAGACTTTGTGGGTTATCTTTTCTTTTTTTCTTTTCTCAGTTACTTTTAATCATGGTCTGGCAGTTTGAGTGTTTTTTTTTTTGCGGCCTACCCAAATGTCCTTTCTTTGGTATTGTTCGTCACATCGTTGAGCTCCTTAAGTTTTGAGTTGAGCTGCACGATCACTGACAAATGCGTGCACTGTCTGGACAGGTCCACTCAATCTGTGTGGTTCTTTCCTCAAAAGATCATTTCAGACACGAATCTACATCGTCTTCATATGATCTAACCAATAAAATGTCTGGACTTTAAAAGAGACTGTGACCTCTGAGTTTGTTTCGGCCTTTCTTCTCAGAGTAGTCAGATAGGAAACGCCGACCTCATCTAGTACGGTACTTAAAAAATATTATTGACATGTAAAAGTGTTTTGTACAAACCTATTTACAGAAAATATAATCATTTCATTTCATTTCATCATCATGATTATTTTAAAATCATTGCTGCCGGGTGGAATGGACTCTAATGCAGTTTTAAAATTATGCACGTATTGATTTACTTGATGCAGTATGTTCTGTAGTCCTGATATAAGGTCACTGTTAAGCTGGGGAAAATTACGATTTCTGACATTGAGCTGTTCAGTGTAATCAGACACAAAATAAACTTGGAGAAATTTGGGCTCATTTTCTGCCAGTAAGGATCCGATGAGATGGTAAACTTGGCCTTGCACTTTGAAGGTTGGCATGAATGGTCCCTCCGTTATTTGTTTTGCTCCAAAAGATGTCATCTGGAATGCGCTGTTATATGAACGGATATTATCTAAAAAATGTTTAGATTGGTGGTGATCGCCATTTAGAAGGGTTTTAATAAAGTTTGGGGGATCTTGAAAATTTGTAATCACAACTTTTCCACTTGAGCAGCACATTCCATTTGTTTCTTTCTTACATTTCAGAGCATCACAAAAATTGCAAATTTCGGTCATACCGCCAACAGATGCGAAGTCAGCGTAGCCAATTCTAGGTGAATACGTAAAACCTGCTTTTTCCTTATTGACCCAAGCTGTAATAATATTTGTGACATCATATTCCAGAGACTCATGAGCGTCCTCAGTTGTAATTCTGTTCAGATAGTATCGAGCTCGGTCAGCCTGTAGGCGAGATTGACGCTGTTCTAATGTTTCTGCTTGTCGCACCTCATCTAGTCTTTCCCTTTCGGATGCTAAATAACTTTCATCGTTCAATCGAGCGCGTACATAGTTATCTCGGGCTGACACTAATCTTCGTTCTCTCTCTGAGAGAGATTCAGACTCGCGTGACAGTGCATGGCGTTCTCGGACAGCTAATAAGCGCCCTTCGCGATCCTCGATGCTCTCTTGAGAACGCAAAGTCGCAGTTCGAGTACTTTGTGTACTCAGGCGTAAATCCCTTTCCGTAAAAATCTCGGATTCGCGTGAAAGTGCGTGGCGCTCTCGGTCAGCCGACAACCGCGCTTCGCGTTCTACAATGCCCTCTTGAGAGCGTAAAGTCGCTGTCCGAATACTTTGTGTACTCAAGCGTGACTCCCTTTCCGTAAAAGTCTCGGACTCGCGTGAAAGTGCGTGGCGCTCTCGATCAGCCGACAACCGCGCTGCGCGTTCTACAATGCCCTCTTGAGAGCGTAAAGTCGCTGTCCGAATACTTTGTGTACTCAAGCGTGACTCTCTTTCCGTAAAAGTCTCGGACTCGCGAGACAGCCTGAGGCGCTCTCGGTTAGCCGATAACCGCGCTTCGCGTTTCTCGATAGGTACTCTCCTTGGAGCGCAAAGCCGCCATCTGAGTTCTTTGTACGCTTAAGCGTAATTCCCGATCCGTAAAAGTCTCAGACTCGCGTGACAGTGCACGGCGCTCACGATTAGCCGATAAACGCGCTTCGCGTTCCTCTGCGCTCTCTTGCGACCGAGAAACCATCGTAAGAGCACGCTGTATTCTGAGTCTAGACTCACTCTGGGAAGGCGTTTCTGATGCGCGAACTTTAAGATCCTCTTCGGATTCTTGAGATCTAATTAGTCTCATCTTTTTAGCGTTTCGACTACATTGCGAAAGGTTTGATTTTTGTCTAGAAGGCATTTTCAAGAAAATATCGAATCCAATGCGCGTTGCTATACAAATTCTTAGAACTAATAAAATATTACTTGCAATAAAAAAACTAACGACTTTTTTTTTATTAAAAACAAAACTTATAACTACAACAATCAATAAAACAAACAGACTCGAATAATTAATTTATCGACTCAGTTTTAACTGACTTGAACGAATCCAATTTGCACTTACGAATTATATGAACGAATTACGAAGTAAAGAAACGACTTGTTTCTTGACTTCGTAAATCCGAACGAACGAAACTAATAGGGGTGAGGCGTATTTATCGAAACAGATAGAAATAACAGATATTTAAAAATAACAAATAACAATTGTTCCTACCAATAGTACCAATATAACTTATCTGTTACGTAAAATAACAGCCCCTCAAGGACTGTTACCGCGTCTGTGACTGTTATTTCAATAAATCAGTCCCCACCAACAGACTGTTACCTGTTACTACGGCTGTTACTTACATACACACTCACACAAAGGAAGAAATATCAATTTCTCTCTCCCTCATTCATGAATGACCCTTGCTAAAAAGAGAAATACCTATTATTTACTTCGAAATATGTTTACTTCTCACTCTTATTACAGCGGTTATACTAATAAAAAAAGAGAAGCATTTAGTATTTATTATCCCTAAAATACAGTTGGTGGTCTTACAAGAACAAACATTTTCAAAAATGTGACTCCTAAATTCGGTCGTGTTATCTGTTACCTGTTACTGACCAGTGACCATTATACAAAAAACTTAAAATAGTATTCTATTTTTCATAATGGCAATTGAATTTGCAACCAAAAAGTGTTCGCAAGCTATGTTTGCACGCGGCTGAAATTGGAACTAATCGTATGCCGCGCCGTCTTGTCGTTTAAATAAGATATAGAATGATTTAATTAATTAATATTAATATAAGATAAGTTAGAAGTATAGATTTCATATTATATTTAAAATATTACACTAAGTAATAAGCACGGCACCAGTCCCACGCAGTCATAACTTGCGCGTACTATTATGATCGTATCCGAAAAATATTTTGTAAATTAAGAATATTTTATTAAACTATTATAAATGTTATTCAATTTTATTGAGAGTAATTTGCCTGGTTTGTTTGTTTATTATTATTAAAATAAAAAGTACTTTAATTCTTTATATTATTTTCTTTGTTATGCAACCAAAAAAATTACAGTGATCGTGTCGGGACCTCTTTATTATCTTTGGTTTGAAGTTTGACGGGATTGGTCGCAGAATGTACCATGCATGAACGACTCTATTCGAATAGGAATAAAGATGATATTCAAATGAAATTAATTTGGCTGGTTTGTTTGTTGACATAATTTGAAATTTGAATTGATTGCGTTTTTTCACTTCTTTCTTTCTAACGAACGAAAGGCGAACTGGTGCATTGCAAATATTGTAATTTTAATTACTTCGAAAATATTTTTTGTGTTTACGGCTAATTAGTGTTTAGTGTTCATATTCAATTCATGTATAAATAGTTTTTAGATTTCCAAAAACTAGATGACGAATAGAGGGCTGACGCGATGCTAGATTGCTATGCTCTTGGTTTACAAGATGATAACGATCCGGAAACATACTGGGCTAAGGTATTCTGACTTAAAAACAGTGCAGGTCATGAAATGTTTTTAAATTTGAAATACGCAATAAGCCTATTGCTGGTTCTGCCTTTCTCAAACGCATCTGTCGAAAGAAAATTTAGCGTTCTGAAGAATTTGAAAACGGATAATCATAATTGCCTGCACAATGACACTGTAGTACCGCTTATGGCCACTAGAGAAGGTAAGGCCTAAAATTTGATCCGTCAAATGATTTGTTATCAATACAAATTTGGCGCAATGAATAGATTAAAACCATTAAAGCTTGACAAAAACTACTGTCTTTGACTTTAAAATCATTAAGTACCTTGTGGGGAAAATGTGGGGAATATCGATTTATTTTACCCCAAAATTGGGGATTTTCCGTTAGGTTCTTGGGTAATCCAGACCATGGAAGTTGGCAACACTGCTTACAACCCATCTCTAGAAACTAACCAGAAGACAAAACCATACAACACAATTATTCCCCAACAACCAAAATTTATCGACATTGAAGTAGCAAAGAACAAAGATACATAACTCTTCGACCAAGGAGTGGACGTCGCGACGCCCCCGTCAGGGGGCGTGGCGAGCGGGGTCAGGGCTTCGCCCCTCGCCCGCGGAGGCAATACAGTGGCCCGCCACTGCGGACCCTTCACTCGGTCGGCCTTTGCGGCCTAACGGAATTTAGACGCTTTTCAGCGTCCGTGTGATTGGTTGCTCTGAATTTTTCTGTAGGCGCATCACGACGTTATATCCTATAACGTCGCTTTCTTCACGACATCTAGGCGGTCTGTCCCCGCCAGGTGAGACCACCAGTTACCTGGGGGAGGCCCGGCGAGAACGACCAGCGACTTAGATGTCGGCTCGACGCACCTACAGGACGAAATGTAGCCACCCCTCGCCCTGCTCACAGATCTAGCCGTTTACAGATTGAGGGATGAACTGTCGTGTGTGTGTGAACAGTTTGTACTGTAGAATTACACCGTTCAGTGTTTACGTGCAACGCGGCCCGCACCGCGCTTGCACGTGTTGAATAGGTGTCGTTCAGTAAGGGTTGTCTGTGTTTAGTTGCGTGACATACCTATATTAACCTAGAACACGCCGCGCAACAGATGTGTGTGTACATCTGTAGAGTCATATTATATCGAGTGAGCTGCGTGTAACCTGGGTGCAGCTTACTCGAGGCGTCAATCAGGGAGGGGGGGGCTCACAGTCCGCTACCAGGTCGCGGGGCAGGGGTCGTGCGTCAGGGGGGCGCGCATGCAATGGCGCTATCTGCCTGACATGGGGCCGGGCAGAGGCGTCGGCACGCGCGAACATCCCCTTCGCGAGGCGCCGCACAAACTCGTCCAGGCTCTCAATCTCGAGTTCCCGGTGGAGAACGTCGTTTCTCACAAAGCGAGGAGCGTCGACTATGGTCCGCAGCGCAAGGTTTTGTTGCGCGCGGAGCGTCTTGCGGCTCGACTCGTTTGTGAGAGCGAACCACGCTGGGGCGGCGTACGTCAAGATTGGGCGCACGTACAGCTTGTACACGCCCAACTTGACGCGCGTCGGGATGCGGGATGAGAGCACAGGTCTGAGTAGGGCGCGGGCTACCCTGCCCTGCGCGGGTTCGACCAAGGAATATACATGGGCGAACCTCATTCTTCTGCCGAGCATTATAACACCGCGATTCAGAAAATGACATTATATGAACAACGCCATCTATCGAGCTCGAAGTAATACTGACAAAATATATGGGAAAATGTTCGAACAAACACTCTGGACTTCCAAAAGTATAACATGAAAAAATACAAATTATTACAATTATCACTATTGTTTCATGTTAAATCATTTATTATGTCATGATTTGAAAGATAGGTAGCGCCACCTATTGCACTACTTCTAAACGAATAAACAATGCATTTGGAAAACTTTAAATTCGCCTATCTTTTGATTGGGTCATTGGGAGTTATATTCTATTCACAATGTATCGAGTTAAGTTTGCGCGCAAAGTATGCGAAAATAACCACCCAAGCTTATACAACACACGATCTCACAACTGCTTGAGTTTACGTTAGTATCATTTAATATCAATAGATGTCCTTACGTGTTTCTACATTACGTAATGAAAATTTCTTCTTGAACACTTTCAATTGAGTATATCTTTTGATAGAGTGAAGCGATTGCGATGAAACAAAAACTAAATGTTACTCTGACCTATACACAATATTTAAGTATAAAAGTCAAGCATATTGGTTTAGTACTTTTTACGTGATACCTTCACAAACGTGAATCTCTCACATACAAACAGACAAACAGACAAAAATTCCAAAAATGGTAGAAATGGCATCTGTTGGTTATTCTTTAATACCCAAACAAATTTTTTTGGAAATATTTTCAGTGTACAGAAACGCCTCGTCTACAGATTTATTATATGTATAGAATAGATATAGATTATTTGTATTACCATATAAATATTATCCTTCCACAAATCTAATGGGTCCACTGCGCAAGAAGATCAAGCATCTCCAGGCGGAATTATCACGCCTGCGTAAGAAGAACCAATCTTTCAAAGCGAGATTATCAGGAGCGGAAGTGTTATCCAGCAAAACGGCTATGGATCATTTTGCAAATATTTTAAATAAACTGGCCCAATTGTTTCTCCAAATGCAACTGCAAGGATCAAAGAAACCAAAAGGGCGTCGCTTCACGACTAAAGAAAAGGTGCTTTCTTTGTCATTATATTAAAAAAGTCTCAAGGCGTATAGACTATTTACTTTGCCATCTATTAAGTGTATGAAGCGTCTATTGAGCATAGTAAAAATACACCAAGGAATTGTCCCTATAGTGTTCGAGAGAATAAAAAAAACTATGTCGGAAAAAGACGACAACGACCGGATGTGTTCTCTAATATTTGACGAAATGTCCTTGACACCTCAGGTCAATCATCAGCAAGATGTTTTGGATGGCCTTGCCATCAATAAACATAAAAAAATTGCTGACCACGTTTTAGTTTTTATGGTCAAAGGCATTAAGCAAAACTTTAAACAGCCTATAGCTTATTATTATACAAACGGCCTAAACAAAGGGGAGTTAAAAGATATGATTACTGACGTCATAAAACATGCTCAAAGGTCTGTGACCAAAGCGCTGTAAATGTCGGTGCCGTAACGCAACTAATTAATGACACGAAAGCAAAATACTTGAGACAGCAAAAAGAATGGCGGTATGACCACTTTATAATAAATGGAAAAAATATTATTCCATTATTAATTGATGTGCCTCATTTGATGAAAGGAATAAGAAACAATTTGATTACCAAAGACTTGGTGTATAAGTCCAACAACACACAAAAAATTGTAAAATGGGAGTACTTCCAAAAAGTGTATGCCGCTGATAAGTCATATGGTGAACTGAGATTATTAGATAAATTGACTGAAGAACATGTTAACCCAGAGAAAATAAACAAAATGAGAGTAAAGTCTGCAACACAATTATTTAGCCACAGCGTCGCTGTGGCTACCGAACATTTGACAGCCAGAGCGATCTACCAAACGATTGTAAACAATTAATACAAATTACTTTGTTGTTGGACAACTTATTTGATTCATTAAATGTAAACAGTTTTTGTATTCCCAATGGAAAAAAATATAAAGGTCCTATTAAAAGGCACTCGCCTCATCATGAGTTATGGAGGCAAGCTAAATTAATTTTAAAAACTGTTAAATTTAGATTTAGTAAAATTATTGGAAACAAAACTCGATTAATCGAAACAAACATTCCATCTGTTACTAATTTAATTAAAACTATTGAAGGTATGGAAGCTATTTGGCATATTGTTTCCCAAAGATATGGTTTTGATTGCCTTTTAACAAGAAATTTTAATCAGGACCCAGTAGAAAACTTTTTTGGGAACATCAGAAGTTATGGGGCAAGAAAAAATTCTCCGAACACAAAAGCATTTGAAGGGGCATACAAAGCATTATTATTAAATAATTATAACTCGCCCCAGTCAGGGAGAGCAAACTGTGAAGAAGACTCAAACAAGTGTCTTCAAACTCTTGAGTTCTTCTTCACAGAAAAAGATTCTAATATTTCTGATGATCCCTCTTTAGAAACTAACGACACTATTGAACTTAATGAAGACATTTTAAGTACAAATAAGGAAACTGATGCAGGTCAGAGAAATTATGTATGTGGCTGGGTCCTGACGAAATGTCTAAAAAATGTTGTAAAGACTTGTAAAAAGTGTAGGCAAAACATAATCGATAAGGAAGACCAAAATAGAAGTGCTTTCATAAAAGCCAAAGAATACGTAAATAAAAAATGGTTATGTTATCCTAGTGAAGAACTAGAAAATAGTTTTCATGACCTACAAAAAATAATATTTGCATATTTTTTTTAAAGTTTACCAGAAAAAAAAATTAAACAGAATATTTTATTAATAGCAGATGTAATGGTTGATTTTCCTTTTAACTGCATTACGCATAAGGAAGAGTTAAAGAAATATTTCATGAATACAACAATAAATGTTATTTTATACAGTTGGTGCAGATCGGTTAATCGAATTTTGTCTGGAAAATTGACGTACAATGGTGATGATCAATTTAAAATTGCTGCGCAAGAATATTATGAAAAACGTAAACATTATAAAAATAAAAAGTGACAAATACATAATATTTATACATTTGTTTTATTTTTCCATCGTTAGTATAATTCGGGTCCGTGGGTTACGCCCCCGGTGTGTTTTGCCCCCGTGGTGGAAGCCCCCGATTTTAAATTAAGTTATTATAGTTGATTTCGCCGAAATAAAAATATTTTTTACTAGATACAGACGATGAAAAAAGTGTTTCGGAACCAAATACGTAGACAAACTTACTAAATAAGTATTCTAACTAACACAATATTGGATACTATAAACATGCTACAAGGATATTCACTTTATTACTATATTACAATTATTTACTTTAGATGCATTACTTTGTACTTTGTCTAAACGAGGCGCCCGTGCCCGGCCAAACTGGTTTTACACAATAGCCAGATCGAATTCTAAAAGAAAGAGATAGGTAGTCAAAGAAAGGGAAAGATAGGGTTGAAAACAATAGAGTCCAGGGTGACGGACAGTGAAAATAGCAAACATAGCGATGGGCACTATTTCTATCCCTTTCCCACATAGTTGCAATATGTTACTGATAAGAAAGTTTAGTCGGTCATGTTAACTCAAAATGGCAAGTCCAGGTCCTTCACGGGGTTTAGCACAAACCAATTACAAAATAATTTCAAATAAACTAGGTGGAAGAACGTTACTACATGTCGGATTTGCTTATAATCTTCATAGGAAAAATAATAAATCGAGTGTGTGGACATGCGTAAATAAAAGACATGGCAAGTGTAGTGGTTCTATAAAATTAAGTGAGGAAAGTGACAATGTACAAATCCAAAAGTGTCATAATGCTGAGTGTCAACCTAACTTAATGAAAAATGAAGTTAGAGTTGTTATGGAAAAATTAAAAAAGGAAGTGAAAACGAGTTTCTCGAGCTCTATACAACAAAAATTTGAAACAAAATTTGCCGAGTTAAAAAACACAGACACAGCCTTCGATGAATACATACCCAAATTCAATAATATCAAGCAACAGTTATACAACTCTCGAAAGAAAGCCTTAAATGTAGAAAAGACACAGTTTCGTAATCCAGCTGAAGTCATTATACCTGAGATTTTTCAAAAATATCTATTAGTTGATTACTGTGAGAACGACAACAGAATTATAGTATTCGTATCAGCACAGGCTTTAAAACACATCAAAAATATACAACACTACTTCGGGGATGGTACATTTGATTGTTGTCCAGGTCCATTTTACCAAATATTTACCATTCATGGAGATATGGGAAGTGATGCACAAGCAACCAATATTGTGCCTATATTTTATGTGCTACTAGTTAATAAAGAAAAAAGTACATATGAAGTCATGTTTAAAAAAATTAAAGAAGCTGTGCCGGACTTCAGCCCCATGAAATTCACTGTAGATTTTGAATTAGCTACAATGCTGGCAATAAAAGAGGTATTGCCAGCGGTCACAATACATGGCTGTAATGTTCACTTCCAAAGAGCCATTTACAGAAAAGCGAAGTCTTTAGGTTTATTGGCACACGAAGAAACAACATTGTATGTGAAACTGTGCACCTGTCTAGCATTTCTTCCTAAAGAAGATATAGAAGATGGTTGGCTTTCCGTAATGGAAAACAGGTAATTTTAATTTTCATTTTATTTTAAAGTTTTAACAGCTCATAGATTGTTTTTATAAGTACGCAAAAATAAAAATAATGCTTAGGTATATACGACATGTCATATATATCATAATTTTTGTTTTCAGTATTCCCGATGAAAAAGTCACCCAATTCAACGATTATTTCGTTGAACAATGGCTTGAGCCTCCGGGGATGATCTCAAAGTGGTGTTGCTATAAAGAACGACATAGAACCACAAATTTAGTGGAGGCCTGGAATCAACGGCTTCAGTGCTATCTGGGCCGAAAACCATCATTATTATCGTTTTTGGAAATTATAACAACTGATATTTCTACGTATAGCACAGGTCAAGTGAGGTAAAATGCTGATTACTTACATAACGCTTAATATATCAGTAATTCATTTTTTTTACTCTTAGTAAATAATCTTTATCTTATACTTTCAGATTACGAAGAAATGACAGTCCTATATGTAAAAGGAAAAAATCTTCAATAATCAATGACAAACTCATTGCTAAGCTGACAGACAAATATGAAAAGAAACAAATTACAATTATGGAGTTTTTGGAACAAATCCGTCCGTATGCGCAAGTCAAGCAAAAATAATCACCTACTTACTTAGCTTAAAAATAATGATTTTGCATGTTTATTGTTACATAATTACTACATTTTAATTTTATATCTATATCAATGTTGTAACCTCCATAGTCACTGCATATAAATGACTTAAATTACATAATTTAATTACAAAGTTCAAATCATCCTAATATTTTTACTATGTTTTTCTTCTTTTGTTACTTTTGTTATCTGTGATTTTAAATGTTAATTGTTTTTATTATATTTTAGTGTTTGAACATTCTGTTACCAATCTTCTAAATATTTAAGTAGATGCCTACCTATATACTTAGTACGTAAATAGTATATAAGTACTTAAAATAATCCTAATTTTAAACTGTGATTTTTAATTTCGTATCTGTGATTTTGCATGTTATTGTTGCTTTATTTTAATGTTTGGTTTTATTTGTTATCAAAGTTGTATTTACGTAGATACCTATTATTATTTATTAGACATTTAATTTAATTTTTATTACATATTAAGTACCTACGTATTACCTATTATTACCCATTAGTACCTATTATTAGATAAGCAAACGTTTGTTACACCGACATTGTTAATAAAGATTTATAATAATAAACTATGATTTTGATTTTAATAATGAACCATGACTTAGACATTTTTTATAATAGGTTACACTTTGCTATCTGACTGTACTTTTGATAAAAATATTTAACTAATAAATATTATAGTACTAAAACGAAATCGGGGGCTTCCACCACGGGGGCAAAACACACTGGGGGCGTAACCTACGGACCCTATAATTCTTACTCTTTAGGAAATCGGTCCTATTTTTATTGGAGCAAAATTAAATAACGACCCTACAATAGGTACACTGCTTAAATTACTTTGTTAATTTGTAAGTAAATTATGTTGTAGCAGCTATATTGCTACAATATAATATACTTACAAATTAACAAACTGATTTAAGCAGTGTACCTATTGTAGGGTCGTATTATAGGCAAGGAATAATTTCCGGGGCCAATGTTCAGATGTCGCTGGCGTTCAAACAGGTTTGCTCTAAATTGCCTAGAGAGGGCTCTCTTTACCCTATATATCTGTGGCCCTAGTGAAAAAGGGTACAAGTCCGATTTTGCCGAAAATGAGTTAAGTATACCAAAGAGATCAGAAAAAAATGCTCTATCGTTTGGTGAAAACGGATCTAATCTATCTCTAAAAATAAAGAAGTTACTTTGTGTAAAAGGGTGCAACTGACACCAAAAAAAACTACAAAAGTCGGTTTCAAGTACTTTTGTATTCTTTTAAACGGAAAAATATTTTTTTAGTTTGGGGTTTTTTAATCTAAATTAACATAAATTACCCACGTTTTAATTTGTTTGGTGTTTATCAATACAACAACACCTGGTCCTTAAAAATGGTTTAGTGAGTAATGATATTACTAGACATAAATCCGTTTTCACCAAAATATAAGGAAAAAATCAAAAATAACTCTGTTGAGATCAGTATTCACGTGTGCTATTGTAAAATTAATAAATGAAATTTGATACAATTAGAATGATATCCTACGAAGTGCTTTCATTTTACGTGAGAAAGGATATAACTCGTCGATGCGGGGGAACGGTGCGGGTGGGTGGAGAGCGCATAGCGCCCGCGCCCCTTCAGTCGCTCGCGCACTGTACTCAGCGAAGCCTGTGTCGACGCGCTGGAGAAAAACCAATAATTACGCGAGGAAGTTAGATCTTATTACACATATTTTTGTTACTTATTTCGAAGTTAATGTATACTATAATTGGTTTTAGTCTAATCGTACCTTTTTACACCTAATAACTACGAAATTCATTGCATGCATTTCTTTTTCTGTTTCGTTTACCTGGAAGCCTACACATGAAGGATATAATGATATTTACCGTAACTTTCTACTAAGTTTCCCTGTGGAAATCTCCTACGCTAATAGTCGTAATTATTACTTTCTATTCAAAATACTTAAATGAATTATTTCCTTTTTAGAATGGCTGGTAGAGGTCGAATTAACCGCATGATTGATCTTGTTCATAAAGAACTGAAAATTATGGACGACTTGGATTGCCTTTCTGAAGAACCTGTACCTACTGGTTCCAAGAATTATTCTCCGAGGCCAGAATATTCTAATGATTATTCTCCAAGGCCAGAATGTTCTAATGATTATTCTCCAAGGCCAGGGTGCTCTAATGATTATTCTCTAAGGCCAGGATGTTCTACGGATTATTCTCCAAAATTTGAATGTTTAAAAAATATTTCTCCAATTCGTTCAAAAGTATGTTCTCCAATGCCTGGATGTTCCAAAAACTTGTCCCCAAGGCCAGAGCACTACAAAGATGACGATTTATTTACCGATTCCGACGAAACGTTTCTCATGTGTCTTGATATTGTTTCTCTGTTGGTTGATGAGCTGCCATACCCTGATCTCGATTATTCTGCTGAAAGTAGTGACGATTTCATATCAAATACATCCGACACAAGTGGCTCGGATCGTTCAGTTGTAAATAGGCGTACAAGACGTAGACGTAATGTTACCATCCTTTAGTCAGATTCAGACGAGAGCAATAATACATCATT
Organism: Eupsilia transversa; assembly: GCA_914767815.1. NCBI lineage: Eukaryota > Metazoa > Arthropoda > Insecta > Lepidoptera > Noctuidae > Eupsilia > Eupsilia transversa. The sequence goes on along the minus strand of OU611893.1, from coordinate 2,328,020 downwards.
TTGGGATAAAGAAGGTGTTACACAAGGTCGAAAACGTAAGCCTAGGAAAAGTATTAAAGAAAGAAGGGAAGATAGAGAAATTAGAAAAAAGAAAAGGAATTTAGGAAAAAGTTACCAGACAAGTAAGGGAAAAACCGTTGTAGAAAGGAAAATAAAAAGTCTGGAACCTTGTAGGATGAAGTGTGCTGAAAGAATTCCTGAAGCCTACAGAAAAAAAAAATTGATTATTACTGGAGCATAGGAGACTATGACAGGCGTGTATTATTCATAAGTAACCTTATAAAGTTAAAAGGAAAAGCAACAAAAAAATTGGCGGCGACAGTCAAAAACAGGAATTTTTCCAATGATTTTTTCCTGAAGTTGGACTTAGAGTGTCATCGCATTTGTAAGGGTTGTTTTTTAAAAACATTCGATGAAACCAACAAGTTTGTTCAAACTGTGACTGATAAAATGAAATTAAGCGGTGGTATTATACCCAAATCATTAAGAGGAAAAAAACCCAGTGCCTTTACAATAGATGACGAGAGGCTAGAAAATGTAAAAACTCAGATTTTATCTTTCCCTGTGTATGAAAGCCACTATGGTCGGTCGAAGACAAACAAAAAAATATTACCACCCCATTTAACTATTCAAGACATGTACAAGGCTTACTGTGAGACGAATGAAAATCCAGTATCAATGACCATCTACTCATGGGTATTCAGGGCCCAAAATCTATCTTTTAAAGCACCTTATGTTGATACATGTGTAAAATGCGATACTTTAAGTACGAAAATTAAATTTATTGAAGGTGTGGAGAAAGAAGTAAATGAAAAGCTTTTGATAGAGCATCAACGTAGAGCAGAAACTATTTATGATAAAAAATCTCAAGACCGGGCGCTTTCAATTGCAAAAAAGGATACAGTAGTCTTGTCGTTTGACTTGCAGCAATGCTTGCCAACCCCTTACCTTAAATCTGGTGCTGCATTTTACCAGCGTCCATTATGGACATATAATTTGACATTAAGGGACTGTACCTCTAATAAAGTATATTGTTTTATGTGGCATGAAGGAATTGGTGGCACAGGGGCAAATCAAATAGCTTCCTGTTTGTATTACTACATAATGAACTGCGTACCTGCTGTTATAAAGCATCTTATATTTTATTCTGACTCCTGCTCTGGCCAAAATAAAAATATTCACGTTGTATGCATGTTCCTTTTAGCTATGCGTAATAATACAAATATAGAAACCGTAACGCATAATTTTTTGGTACCAGGCCATACTCACATGGATTGTGACGTGGATCATGCGTTAATTGAAAAGGCCAAGAAAAAAACTCAAATGGATCTGCATCATCCCCGGGATTGGTATAAACTTGTCCGAACTACATGTTCGGACAAGTTTATACCAATCCCGGTAAAAAAAAACCATTCACTGTTATAGAAATGCACTCTGAATTATTTCTTGATTTTGCGAGTTATTTAAAAGGGCCACTACAACAAAAGAAAATTGATGAAAATAAGAAGAAGTTTAATTTATCTGATTGTGCAGCTTTTAAATATAAAAAAGGAGAGTTTCCTCAATTTCACTACAAGATGCATGGCGTAGATGAATGGAACATAGTTAATTTGCAAAGAAAACGAGGAAAGTCACCGCTCCCAAGTGTTTTTGAAACCGAATGTATACCCAAGTCATACGATGGACCGATTGCAATTTCCAATGAGAAAAAGCGAGACTTGCTTTATCTTCTTACACTAATAATAAGTGATAATGATATTAAAGATCAACATCCTCTCATAAATGACAGCGTAGATGACTTTGAATAACATTTTCTAATATTTTTGGTTTGTTATGTTTTTTTTTTTTAAACCCATTTTTATTTCTATACTAATACTTAAATATTTTCAGGAAAATAATTTTGTTTTTTTTCTACTCGATTTGTGAATTTTCTGCAGATTAAGATGTGAGTTTCTCTTAAAATTGTTTTTGTATTTTCAAATTTTATTATGCAAGAAACTACGAAACATTAAAAAAAAAATGTAATTTAAATATTTTTTGTTTTATTTTTATTTAAATAATGGATATAAGTTGCACAAAATAGTTCGTACAAGTCTTAATGTACCATACGCCACGTATAACATCCTTGTGAAAAAGGATTTAAGATATTTTTTTTGAGAATTTTCTAAAAATTTTAACGGTAAAGAAAAGTACACAGTAAAACACATGTTTTTCAAATAGTAAACTATTAAATATTTCTTTAGACTACTTGGTTATGATAAAAATCATTCCAAATGCGTATCCCTTTTCACTTGTGTAAATTGACATTTAACTTAGGGGTATAACTGATTTTATACCCTCAAGGAATTCATTTTGTGGTTAGTATAAAAAACTATTAACTTTACATAAAAAATAACTCAATAATAATAAAGAGCATAAATCGTTTACCTATAAAAAATATCACGTGTATTTCATTTGGTAGCGGTTTAAATGTCACATGAGGTCAAACACATAATTTGAAGCGCGCGGAGTGTTTTTTGCGTCTCGTGTAAAGTTGCATTTTTGGACTTAGATCCCTTTTCACTAGGGCCACAGATATTACTTTACTCTTTGCTGTAAGGTTCGACACTCCCATAAGTTGCGAGAAAAGTCCATCATCTCTTCTTCTGCTTGATTGCCGAATCTTTTCAGGTCCCTTTTCTGTCACTTTAACAAACCCCACTGTTATAGGTTTTTTTACGTAGCACACACAACTCGCCGTCGCCATCCTCCGTTTTTAAACACAAACGCTCCTTGCTCAAGTAAATAGGTCCGGGGTACAAGCGTAGGTAAATCGTGAAGGCAAGCAATCAAAAGTCCAGAGGATAAGCCAAAGTCTTCGTTTACAAAGCACCAGGAAGCACAGAAAAAGAGAACCCATTCACGCAACTCGGAAAAAAACGGAATGAACAAAAATAAATGACACTGACACATAACTTTTTTTTACGTTCCGTTTCATTTATTTTGACGACATTAAAATGTCGTGCATTGATTAAAGTAAGTTGTCTAAACTAACTTACCTATTGTTTTGTTCAAAAATACCTTCCACTGCAATGATGTATAAAACTATAGATACGTTGTCCGCACTCTAAAATGGCAACATGAAATGAAGCCAATTGGCCACATTGCGCTCAGTCACGCACCAACCTGTCGCGCGACGCTACGTTTGTTTTTAATTTATATCGTGTGTGAAAACGATAAAAATAAATTATATATTACATATTTCCCTATTATAATAATAATTATAATTATATATACGTAATATTACGTATTTCCCTTTCTTTACGCGTATAAGTAGTTATCTAGTATTTTCGCCGTTTTTAAGCGCCGAGATGTTTGTTGATAACGTGTCTATATATAATACGTCATTGTTCCACTGTATTTATACTCTAGCATGATTTACGCGTTGACAAATACAGTGGCGAGTCAAGTGAAGCGGGTAGAAATAGTTGCTAAGTGAAAGTGTTGCTGTATTAAAAGAATAAGTTCCACTCACACACTACACACCTAAAAGGCTCCGCCGCGTGAACGCAGTGTATGTAAGCGGGTTCCGCTTCCAGTATTACTTGGAGCTTGAATAACAACGTGTTTGCCATCCATAGCCCCAATGCAATGAGGGAAATTCCAAAGATGGTCAAATTGGCGCTCTAAGATCATCCATTCTTCTAAAGTGTTAGGCATCTGAAAAAGGAAATTTTATTACTATTTCAGGTATCACAAGATATTATTATCCAGAATGACACAGTAAATGAAGATCAAGAGTCTCTTCATGAAAGGCCAGTCGAAAAGTTTAAGGCTCCGAAGAACTCGCTTAAACGCCGTATTGTCGATGAAGTCTCTTTTACGTCAGAATGATGGCGAAACAATATCTTGGCATGAAATGTAATGCAATAAAAGTGACTAAAATAAAATGGTATATTATTTTTATTTTCTTACCTTAATATTTTCTTTCAACACGCTTATCAACGCCTTACAAGTCTCAGGTACAATCCGAGCAATAAGCTCTTTTGAAACTTTAAATAAGAACATTAAACTTGCAAAAGAATCTCCAGTAGCAAGATATCTTAAGGTGATTGCAAGCCTTATTGAAACAGGGACACATTTTCTGTAGTTGGTATCTTGCTTAGCAATAAAAGGACTAGTTACATTAACCAGCAACTCAAAATCTTCGCAAGATATACGTGTGAAGTTTTTAAATCCACTCAATGGATCTATTTTTATTTCTTCTAGAAATTTATTCGTTTCTTCATTCCGTCGCTGTAGTAACGGCCTCACCCAACATCGCGGTTTCTTCCTTCGTTTCTTTTTAAGGAGACTACATAGTAACACACATGCTGCAGCACAAAGCACTACGTTTTCCTGCCCGTTCATATTAACTACTGAACTGTCTCGGCAGAAACTCTGCTCAGTGAACATGTTCGCGCACAAGTGTGCTGAACTGTGCGTTTACAAAAGTTACGCACAGCCTTACCAGTGGAGACGGAAGCCAAATGCGATACCAGCTTAGTACCAGCACTGTTGGAGTTTTGCACAAAATGTTTGCAAGCAAATGTGCTGCACACTATTTTGGTGGAATCGCACCTTTAGCGCTTGTGCCATCTTCGAACATCTCCAGGCGAAAATACTCGGTTAGGACCACGTACTGCTCTAGCGTGCGATCAACACAGGCTTTCAGAGAAAGCCATCGGGTGTTAGCTGGGCTCAATATTTTATGCATTTCCACACCGTAAAACTCCTGACACTCTTGAAGACGGCTTACTCTTTTAGAGCTTCGGCTGAAGTGTGCTGCTATGTTTCTTAAAAGGTCTTCGATCGAGCTTGGAAGTTTAGAGCACGCTTTTGATGCCACTAAATGGATCATATGGCAGCTGCACTTTACGCAAGTAATATCCGGTATGTTCTCTTTTAAGTGGCTGAAAACTGAGTTATGCTGCCCAACCATGCTATTAGTCGTATCAGACGCAAATCCTACGACGTTTTCTAAAGGAATTGAGTTATTCTTTAGACGGAGTAGCATGGCCTCACATAAATCTTCAGCTTTACCAGAGTCCGCTTCATACAAATAAAAAAATCTTGTTTCTACAATTTCAGTATCGTTGTTGAAAAATATCACGGACAACGCGCATTGTTTTTTTGTAGATACATCAGTCGTTTCGTCCATTACCAAACTGAAGAAACCAGGAGTTTTTAAGTGTGCTATCAGCTCGGATCTACAAGCTGGCGCTACAACCTTAGTCAGAACGTCAGTCGCTTTAGTACGACCTAAAGTCATGTCTCGTGCAATCATCGAATCCGGGAATGTGTTGCGTACGAACGGGACAAGATAATCAGCCAAAGATAACGGCAGATTGTGTTCAGCCAAGAATGCAGTGCATTTTACTTCTGCCCGTCTTGCTTGATCCCTGCTAGTACCACTAGTTTTTTTTATTAATTCACCAATGTCTTTAGTGTGTTGTATTGCATGGGCATTTGTTTGGTGTTTCGTGGTTGTCAAATGTCTTTCTAATACAGGCTTATGATTAGCAATTTTGACTTCACAAAATTTACAAAATGCAGTCGGTTCTTTATCTTTTTCTTCTTTCTTTTGTAGCCACTTGCAAAATGACGACGACAAAAGCCAGTCGTCATTGAATTTATAGATCTGTTTTCTTTTTTTAGCGGGAGGTTCTACACCTAGAAACTCTTTCTCTGACTCTGGCACATTATCAAGCTGTACTGTTTCTATGTTAGCAGTAACTAGTTGCAGGATGTTCTTGTTTAGCAGGCCTTATTTTTGCCTCTTCATCTGTTAAAACAGTTTTTGTTGTTTTTTCATCTTCCACCATTTAAGTGAAATAAGGGTTTTGGAGGTAAGAGTACCTAAGTAATTGAAATTGTTTCAAGCCCATGCACATGTGCCCAAGCGAGTGGAAATCATGAAATTAAAACAATAAACATTTTAGAGTCATGCAATGATGCAAGTAGTCACACTGCTAGCTTAAAGAGATTATATTTATAAGAAACCGACACCTTAATAGGTTTTCAATGTTAAATTGTGTTTGTGGCATTTATTATTTAGGATTGTTTGCTATTTATGGCTGCGTTAGGTGCCTAAAATCTAGATATAGCTACAAAAGGAGGTCTAAATAGTCTAAGTAAAAAACAAACAGCTCAAGAACAAACAAACCAAAAAAGTCTATAAACTGCGACTGCGTAAGTAACAATAGGTACAGCAGACTGGTTACAATCCTAATTTTACTAGCCAGATAGAGAAAAATTTCATCCCAATTCATTTGCTTTATGAGAAACTAAGAACTTTTTGAAGTATATTGTATTGTATAAGCCATCGATATTTTCTACACAAAGAACCAAACTTTTTGAGGCTGGCAACTCTGGCAAGCTATGCTAATAAGTATGAATAAATGGAAAGGTATGATAATATGTTATGACGTACACACACACTTGTTCGGGCCAGTAATAATAATAATTCTAATTATTGTAGTATGTACCTACTATTAAGAATTCTTTGTCCTTACCTATATACGTACAATGTTAAATACAAACCCCGATAAGAGTAAGTTGGTTCGCTTGAAAAACCTGATAGACCATTAATCTGCCTGACCGGGGTTTGTTTGTAACAACCGAACATTTTAGGTACTTAGGTAAAGGTACATTATCGAATTACAGTACCGTGATTGAAGGCACAGTTGTTTGTATTTGTATAAACTACAAAAAAAACTTATGTACTTAGGTAGTTAAGGTTATATTCCATGGTTTGAACTTTCATATGTTCATAGAATGCAATTTGCATAGCTAAAAGCGTGGCGATTACGGCAAAACCGGTAGTTAGTAGAAGTAGTAATAGAATCAGAGCCCACAGCAAAACACACACACACACACAAAATATCTAGTAATATTCTCAAGGAAGTATTTTACTACTTACCAAGCACCACAGCAGCGAGCGAATAAAGGCACCGCACCGGTCGGTCAGCCGCCCGCGGCCGCCACGACCAAATCGAACACAGGATTCGATTAGTGGAAATGGCCTTATTATATTTATTTATTTTACACTATGCAGGTATAGGTACAAGAAAGAAAATCACTTTCCATTATCGCCGATACCAATATCTCACACGCTTAAAAATACAGAACAAAATATACCTATTAAAACTTTTCGCTTTGCAAACAAGCGCGCCTTATGAGTAGCGTAGTGTCTCTGTCTTGACAAAGAGCACGTCGCTCGGGCCGGTCGGATACAATACACGATACAACGTTCATTGCCTACACTCTTGGCGGAAGCGAGACAAAGCTATTTCCTATTCCTACATTACGTAGGTCTGTGACTTCACAGTCACAGGCCACCGGTACTTAGGTCCGAAGATGCTATCTCGTTTTCTCGTTTTGGCGGCTGTTTCAAAAAATTATTTCGGATTCTAGTAATTCCCAATATCGACATCAACTTTACAGGTTATAATGCGAAAAAAACTCAAGTTCCATTCGTATAAAATTCAAATCGTTCAAGATTTACATGATTCTGACTTTGCATTAAGAAAAACTTACGCGGAGGTGATGTTGTTGAGATTTCGTACTGCTACTCGGATGGGTAACATATTCTTTAGTGACGAAGCCCACTTTCACATCGGAGGATATGTCAATAAGCAAAATTTCCGCTACTGGGATGTCTGCAACCCAAAACAAATGCATCAAGAGCCTTTACATAAACCTAAAGTTACAGTCTGGTGTGCAATGTCTGCATCTGCCATCCTAGGGCCTTATTTCTTTGAAAACCAAAGTGGTCAATCTGTAACTGTGAATTCGGAGAGATATACCGAGATGATAAATTACTTTTCTGGACTACTTAGACTACAGAATAGTCCATACTTCAACCGAAACACGTGGTTCCAGCAGGACGGGGCCACAGCTCATACGGCTAATGTGTCCATGAATGCAGTGCGGCAGTTATTTTAAAAAAAAAACATATCCCGAAACGGCACCATACCGTGGCCACCCAGGTCACCAGATTTAAGCCCATGTGACTTTTTCTTATGGGGATACTTAAAATCCGTTGTTTACAAAACAAATCCGTGCACTGTGACACAGCTTAAACAAAATATTTGAGCCGAAATCAGCAGGATTCCCCCCCAGTCGCTATGTAAACGCGTTTTTGAAAACATGCGTGCTAGACTTGAAGACTGTGTCAGGCTCGATGGCCGCCATTTGGAAAACTTGTTTTCAAAAAATTTGCGCATTTGTTGTTTTTAAATTACAATAAACATACTTTTTATTAGAGGTGTAGTTTTTTTTTTACAATTTTTCGAACTACCTCACCGGATGAGGTACCGGAGAAGATGTATTGATTCCCCGAATTCCTCTGATACCATAGGATTTACCGTTCCAATTTAAACGCCTACAATTTCCGGTAAAGATATCTTTTGCAATGACCATTAATAAATCGCAGGGTCAAACTTTCAACGTTGCAGGTTTAGATTTCAGCGTAGATTGTTTTTCACATGGTCAATTATAAGTCGCTCTTTCAAGAGTAGGTAACCTTTAAAGAAAATATGTTTGTTTTGTCTAATGACAAAAAAGCTGTGAACTTTGTATATCAAGACATTCTGTAGTATATTTAGTATCAGCATTGCACCCTTGCGAAGCCGGGGCGGGTCGTTAGTTAAGAATACAATCAGTTTCAAAAATATTAAATGAACTCAGTATCTCGATGGTAGTTGCTATGGCAACACCACAAGATAATGTCTTCTGTTGAGGACGGTCATTTTTTCTTGTGTTTATTTAAATTGAGATAGATATAGTGACTTAGTGAGACAGTGACTCTTTTTGAGAATCGTGTTTCACGATGAAGGAAAACTTAAGAAAGTGCATTAAGTGTGGATCCTCTTCTACACAAGAGGCCAGCATCACGTTACACCGTTTTCCAAAACCAGGCAGAACAAATAGTCTTCGGTACGTGTTGGTATTAGGTACTTAGTTACTTGTTGCTTTTAGAGTGCCTAGATCTTGTTGTAACTATTAATAGTTACGAATGTACAACACATTCAGTAACTATTAATTAGTTACAGTTACATGATATCCCAGTCAAAAAAATTGGGGGTTGGGGAATTGGGTGAAATAGTCCCAAATGGTATGAGGCTTATAGCCGGTACAATATGTGTTAAAATATGTTATTTTGTTTGTGGTAAGCTTCGTGCCTTTGACATATGTTGTCTTTGGTTCTTTCTTCACTCTGTGAACATCACGAACTGGTATTGTACTTCTAAACAGAACTATTAATTAAAATTAATCTCAAGTAATCCTCTTTTTCATTGCATTATTGTAATAATATGCGCATTGCAAATTGGAGGCTTGGAGTTAGGCACTCAGAAAGTTTGCCTATGTTGTAGGCTAAGACGCCATACCTTTTGTCACTGTTTAGTCCCTGAAAAGTTTAGTCGGGCCGGCCAACTTAGAAGCAGGCCCATCAAGAATAATTTAAGCATTTGCTGAAAATATTAATATGTTAAACACAACTAATGTGTATGCACAGCAATTAAAACCAGTTGCAATGTCTATCAAACTACCCCAAAATGACAGAGAAAGAAAATTGTATACAAGGATGGTACAAAATATGAAGAAAGTCAGTAGACTTCAAAAAAACTATTTAAAACCTGACAAAAAATGTGTCATTCGTCAATGTCATAAGCAAAGACAGCACAACTAATGATATTTTGAAATCTAAAGTGTCATCAACCTTTGCACTATTACTGCAAGGGGAATTACAAAATTATAAAAGACAAGGAAGAGCCCGTAGGCGGAACACAGAGGCAAAAATAACAGCTTTAAGGCTCTACAAAGGATCCTCAACATGTTACGAGCTATTAAGAAGAATGATTTGGCTACCAGCTCCTAGTACATTAAAGTCCCTCTTAAATAAAATTAAATTGTGCGTTGGCATCAACAAAAATATTTTTAATGTTTTGAAAAAAAAAACAGTTAAAACGTGGATACATCTGACAGAGAATATGACGTTGAAGTTCGATCAAAAGAGGATCTCATATAAGGGTACCAAGATCATGCTTCTCATGGTAGATCTGCACATAATTATGCACTCTTTTTATGTCACCAAAAACACTGGGAAAACTTCTGAAAATATGCGGAATGTTTTTAAGAATGGTTCAAGGAGATTTTACCAAAATTAAAGCAAAACTCTGTTCAGGTAATGGATAATTTTCCATATCATAGCCGAAAAGTTAAGCAGACTACTACTACCTTAAGGTGAAAACCCAATATACAGGAATGGCTTCGCAAAAAGAATATTTCCTTCGAACAAACAATGATAAAAGCCCAGTTATTGGAAATTGTTAAGAAAAATAAATCAGAATTTAATAAGTATGGTGGTGGATGAGATGGCAGCCCAGTGCGGTGTCACTCAAACTCAAACTCAAACTCAAAGCATTTATTTCAATTAAACCAATTACAGGCACTTTTGAATTGTCAAGAAGTCAGTCAGTCAGAAAATATGAAGCTAGATGCCCATTCCAAAGCGTAGTAGGTACCTATGGAGAAGAACGGGCAAGAAACTCCACGGACACTCTTTTAAATCAAATAAATTGTTACAAAAATTGGTTACATCATTCATGTTGAAATTACTTATACATGTGAGAACAATGTAGAAAGACGTGCATAAAAAAAAAAAGCGTCCGTACATAAAAATAAAAACAATTCAAAAATTACAAATAAGCCATGGCAGCTAAGAGATGACCAGCCCCAACTGACGGCGCCCGTTCACGAACATGACGCATGGATTAGCACCATTCAGCTCAACCATTTTGAAGGGAGCTAAATGATCCAACACACACGCCACCATCAGCGAGACATCTGAGCGAGCATGACATACTCACAGCCGCCAGGGCACATTCAAGTCAATGAAAGACATAATATTACCCGGTAAATGGTAGCTCTATAGTACATAGTACTCACATATGTGCTATGCAATTATATAATGCAAAAGAAATTGAGTCTATACAATGCAAAGATGTTCTTACAATCTTCAGCAGCTCCAACAGACTTTTCGAATGTTAATCAATTAGTTGTGGTTGTGGAGCAGGACCAGCATTGGCCCAAGCATTTTTATCAGTGATATAATCCCCTAACTTATAATATGCCTGCCTGCATAGTGTGCGTTTTATACATGTTTTGAATCTCGTCTCATTCAGTTGAAGTATGTGGGGAGGAATTTTATTATAACATTTTAAACAGTACCCCATGAAAGATGAGTCTACTTTAGCCAGTCTGAAACCTGGTTGAACTAATAGGTCCCTATTTCTTGTACTATAATTATGTCTATCACCTCTTTTACTAAAAAGATGTAAATTTTTTCTTACATACATGATGTTTTCATAGATATATTGACAAGGTACCGTCATGATGTTAATATCTTTAAACAGTTCCCTTAGAGAATCACGCCTGCGGAGATGATATATGGCTCTGATCGCTCTTTTCTGCAGAATAAAAATAGACTCGATGTCTGCAGCCCGTCCCCACAGTAAAATACCGTAAGACATGATACTATGAAAGTAACTAAAATATACCAGTCTCGCGGTATCTACATCAGTAAATTGACGGATTTTTCTGACAGCATATGCTGCTGAACTTAGCCGTCCTGCAAGAGATGTTAAATGAGGACCCCATTGTAGCCTTGAGTCGAGCGTGATCCCCAGGAAAACGGTTTTATAGACGAATTCTAGTTTCTCTTGATTCAATACTATCTCACAATCATTACTTTTTACATTTGGTAAAGAAAATTTTATGCACTTAGTTTTTTTCCCATTTAATACTAAATTATTAGCAGTGAACCAATTTTGGACCTGCAGTAGGGCGTTATTCACGTCGTCAAAATTTGTAGCACGTCTATCTACCTTAAATATTAATGAAGTATCGTCAGCAAATAACACCATTTGTGGTTGATTTTTTAATAAATGGAGTAGATCATTAATATACACTAAAAAGAGGAAAGGACCCAATATCGAGCCTTGTGGTACACCCATTTTTACTTTTAAACCTAGTGAATTTATACTGTTTATTTGAACTTGCTGTTGTCTATCATTTAAATAAGATTTTACTAAACTGAGCGCAAGTTTTCCAAGTCCGTAATGCTCTAGTTTCAAGAGTAAGGTTTCGTGATCGACGCAATCAAATGCCTTGGAGAGGTCACAAAAGATTCCTATGGCGTCTTGGGCCTCTTCCCACGCGTTAAAAATGTGTCTTAATAAGGTAACACCAGCGTCGGTAGTACAACGTCCTTTGGTGAAACCATACTGTTGATCGTGCAGTATTTTATTTGTGTTAAAATGATTGAGCATTTATTTTAGCATTACCTTTTCAAACACCTTACTGAAAGCTGGCAACACGGATACGGGTCTATAATTATTAGTGTCTTTACTGTCCCCGGATTTGAAAAGTGGTATAACCTTACTGTATTTCATTAAATCCGGGAAGACTCCTTGATCCACACATAAATTAAATATTAAGGCTAAGTAAGGCGCTATGGTCTCAATTATGGAGGTACAGACTTTAATGGACATTCCCCAAAGATCTTCGGTCAATTTTATTTTGATTTGCTTAAAAGCTTTTATTACCGTTAAGGGGTTAATATGCTTAAATTTAAATACAATCGGGCAGGCTGAAACGTTCTTCTTTACTAAATCAAAAGAAAGCGAGGGCGAGGAATTTAAGGTTTCAGTCGTTTTAAGTGGGATACTGGTAAAGAAATTTACAAATTCTTGAGCAACTTCTTTGTTAGTACTTATGAGGCCACGTGAAGTCTCTAGTGTGAAATCATTATTATGTCTTTTATTCCTGTTTGTTTCGTCATTGATAATATTCCAAACCGTCTTTATTTTATTATCAGCTGATTTGATCTTGTTGCTAATGTACAAGGCTTTAGCTAACTTGCAGGTATTTTTAAAAATTTTAGAGTAATTAGCAACGTATGTATTAAAAGTTTCGGTGTTAATATAAGGCTTAAGGCCATACAACTCAAACAATTTTTCCCTACTTTTCCTAATACCTTTAGTTGCCCAGTCACTGAACAAAAATTTTGGGCAAATAGTTTTTGTCTTCTTTTTTAAAGTATTATCGAACTCAGTGCGCACTACCGAAAAGAATTCCTCATATAATTCATTTACATTGTTTAAAATATTGCCAGGTAAACTTAATTGACTAATTAAGTTATTATTAAATCTACTTAAATTGCTGGGTGTTATTTGTCTAGATTGTATCTGAATCCTTTGTAATGGTGTGTTGGACTTGAAAGAAACGGTTTGACCGCTGTGATCAGAAGGGAGATAATTTACAATGTCTTTATCAAAGTAGTCACAGCAACAAAAGACATTATCAATACATGTAGCTGAATTTGTAGTTATACGGGTTGGTTCTGAAAAAACATTTGACAAATTGAATGATTTAAAGAGACTTAATAATCGACTACTATTTGAACTATTCTCTAATATATTAATATTGAAGTCACCACAGATAATTAGCGATTTTGTACCAATTGTAAGTTTTGCTAGAACATCTTCCATTACTGACTCAAATAAGGAGTAGTTTTGATAATTTGGGGGTCTGTAAACGCACACTATAACATGCTGATCCAGCTCAACACAAGACAGTTCAATGTTATGTTCAACCGACAAATCAACTATATCTTTACGAGTTTTAGATTTAATAGAATTTTTGACTAAGATTAGTGAACCACCACGCAGCATAGATGTTCGGTTAAAACAACTGCCCACACTATAATTTTTGTAATTAATTAGCATTTCATAATCTTTCAACCAATGTTCAGTTAAACAAACAATTCCGAACATGGTTTTTTCTAAAAATAATTCAATTTCTAATTGTTTGGAAGAAAAACCTTGAATATTTTGATGAAATAATTTCAAGGTATTCTGCTTAGACTCTTTTTTACACTTAACTATTTGAGAGCAAGAAGACACCTTGTTGTTGGTAGGTATAACGAAAATGTTACTAGTATCTTCTGTTGTCTTACTATCTAGTTTAAATTTAAAATAACATCCAGAGTGAGATCCAAGTCTCCCATGTCATCACCAGGCAATGAGATCCCACTACTTGTGGACTCCACACTATGACAAGAATTTGCCATAGAGACACATGGATCCTCCTTCGTACAATTATTGTAAAAAGAAATAGCATTAGTGCTACAGTTATTTAAAGTGACCACCTGTACATTAGAATTATTACTAATAATTGTGGTGTTAATTATGGTACAAGACTTCGACATACTACTTATGTCTGAGTTTATATAAGCTAATAGCCTCGCTATTTTATGTCTAAACCTAATGGGCAGATACACTGTATTCCTTGTCGATTTCAACTTATCAACAAAACTGTTGGTGTCAAAAAATATAAGTTTGTCACTGTAGTGACTTACTAAGAAATGAATATGCTTATTAAGCATATGTATATAATTGTTTTTTCTATTTGATAATCTCTCAAAATAAGGAAAAGCACACAAAATAATTTTTTTACAATTTATCTTTAAAATCTCAGTAACACTTTCAGTTATATCTTCTTTTCTGACCTGGGAACTATTACCTACAAATACAGTAATGTTGGTATTAGAATCATACTGATTTCTTGTAATTGCTGTCATTATTTCTTTGAAGGATGTCCCAGGTAAACAATAGTTTTGAGTAGAAAAACTCAAGTTGTTACTAACTAATTTCCCTAACCCTCTTCCTATGCTATCTGAAAACATTACAGACTGATAACAAACTTGACTACCACAAGAGGAAACACTACTAGCTATGTCAGGTATATCTTGGTCGAGTATACAGTCTTGAGACATACTCTCAGTCTGGGACGGGTCCTCCGTTTCCTCAGACTGGACAGCATCAGGGTTTGGAACCTTCTGACAAGTACATTGACACATAACTAACTCATTAGCAGCAAGAATATGTTCTTTAATTTGGTTCTGAGAACCCACATATTTAATATAAAGTGAACTAAGACTTTCCTCAAGTAACTGTATTTCAGACTGTAAGCGCTGAGTATCAATTTCATAAATTTTTGTGCTGTCTTCCAATTTGATTTGATAATTATTTAGTTTATTAATTAAATCAACACGTTCTTTTCTCCTTGGAATATTTTTAGAAAAATGTGTTTGACGTTTCTTAATTTGCTTACATTTTTTAATTATTGTATTTAGTTTTGCATATTTTTTCATTTTCTTATGACTAACTGTATAACTATAATTCTGTTTCAATATAGAATCTTCAGTAAGGTCTCACTGTCCTGCGACTGCCCCCTTACCATTGTGAGCTAAACCCTATTGAATTGGTGTGGGGTCGGGTAAAGGGGTATGTCGCACGAAACAACAAAACGTTCAAAATGAATGAGATAAAACAATTATTAGAAGAAAGTTTAAAAGAGGTGACACCGCAGAAATGGGTAGACTGTATTAGACACACTGTAAAAGTAGAAGATGACATGTGCAAACTCGACCACATAATTGATGAGGTTACTGATAGGTTTGTCATAAATGTGAACAAATCTGATTCCGAATCCGATACTTAAACTACTAAGGATTTGAAATTAGATTGATGTAATTTTAAATGACTGATGTATGTGTGGTCTATTCAAATCGTAACGACAGGCAAGACATTTGCCACATGTTGGATTTTGGAAAACGGCGATTTTGGAAGGCCTACGCCTAGCAGTGGACTTAAAAGTGCTAATTATGATGATAATAAGCCGCGACTCCGACGCAGAACAAACGCTGTTCGGCTACGGTATTTTGTTTGCATAGCTCATATAAATCGTTAACTGTAATTAAAAGATAGAAAAATTTAATGTTAAATTGTTTTGCACCACTGTCCTGTCATTTTGACAGTGACATTTCTTTGTTTACTTAAATTATCTAAATTGATGACTAACACCCGGTTTCTGAATTGAGTATTTGAATTTGAGAACGTCTTAATCTATACTTAAGTATAACTTAAACATTTTTTCGTTTCTGAATTAGGTTTTTTTAAACTCTAATCAAGATTTGAGTAATCTAACATTATTTACTCAAATTTGACAGAAAGCATGCTTAACTCATGCTTAAGGTCATGGTAAGGTGTTTGACAATACTCAAAGCGTTGTCAACGTCAAGTTAAGCAGTTGAAGTTGACACACCAATTTCGGCTACTCAAACTGTAATCAGATAAAATAACTAGTGATTTTCTATTGTGATTTTGATCATAATGAGTGACGACGATACTTCCCTGTCGTCTTTGGAGATGCCTCAACGCAGACAACCACGCAGAAGAATAGCAGGACATCGGCGTAACTTATTAATCACGCTAACCGACGAACAATTTAAGAGTCGGTTCCGCTTTACGAAGGAGTCGGTTCGGTTTATTTTGAACAAAATAAAGCCTAAACTGACCTGTCGTATTCAACGGCGGGACTGCATTTCTCCTATGTTGCAGCTACTAATAGCTCTTAGGTTTTACGCGACTGGTAGCTTTCAAGCTGTTGTGGGGGACACCGTGAACGTGAGCAAGGCGACGGTGTGCCGCGTGGTAGAGAGGGTGACTAGTGCGATAGCATTATTAAGACGGCAATATGTTCGTATGCCCACGGCACAGGAGAGACCATCAGTGGCGGCACGATTTTTTGATATAGCTGGATTCCCTAGAGTCATAGGTGCTGTAGACTGCACACATGTAAAAATAAATTCACCAGGAGGAAGTAGAGCTGAGCTGTATAGGAATAGAAAAGGTTTTTTTTCTATAAATGTTCAAGCGATCTGTGATGCCAATTTACAAATAACTGGTGTCATTGCACGTTGGCCAGGCTCCGTGCACGATACTACTATTTGGAATGACTCGCCACTTGCAGCTCAATTTGAAGCAGGCAGATTTGGATCATACCTTATTCTCGGGGATAGTGGTTACCCATGCCTTAGGTATCTCATGACACCCTTTTTGAACCCTACCGCTCCATCTCAAGAAGCATATAACAGAGCCCAGATAGCATCACGAAACACAATTGAAAGGTGTTTTGGTGTACTTAAAAGAAGATTTCCATGCCTACATTCGGGAATGCAACTAAAACTTCCAAAAGTATTAACGCATTGCCTGCTGAAATTTTTATAAAATAATTCGCAAAAATTTCAGCAGGCAATGCGTTAACGCATTGCCTGCTGAAATTTTTGCGAATTATTTGCAAACGCTAAGTAAATAGCTCATTGACCCTGTGCGGCAAACGCACTTGCGCGTTCAATAAATATTTCGTATAGTGCTATGAACGCGTATGCGCGGTTGAAGAAAGTCTACCCAGTGCGGCTGGCCGCATTAGTGCGTTGTTCAATACTTGTCCAAGTGCGGCACGACGCTTATGTGAGTTTGAACATTTTCGAGTTTTATGACAGTCATAAAACAATTATTTATTTTTATATTTATATAATACGCTCAAGTAAAGGTTGCTTCACACGACAGTTGTTTTTGTAGCAATTTTTTGTGAAGCAATTTCGGTGCCGAGCACCTGGCTCCCAGGTAGAACGTAAAAAGGTTAAAATGTTAGTTGTTACACATGCCATCTATTGAGATATAAGCGAACTAAGATTTATCGTTCTACTTATTCTGTGAAGATATTATGGTGATGACAATATTATATTTATTATAGTCATATTAAAATATTAGAGTATCGTATCAATTGAATTTGTAAAGATCACCCAATCAATTTCTACGGGTAGGAACTTTATTTCTTCATCAAAAAACTTTCTTAAAGTTGGCACGTTCCAATTTTACTACAAAACGGGAGTCAATTTCGTACTTGCCGGTTTTGATGTCTTTTCTTATTCATTTTGTCGCACGCACATAGCGTAATAAATGAGTTCACATAAAATAATTAGCTCACCGGTATCGGGATTCGTAATAACTTAATAATTCAATTATATAAATTGAAAATGAAACAGGAAATCAACAGTGGATTATTTTTACTGGTTGTTGGTAGTTACCTGTCAAAAAGTTTTCAATTTCTACTGTCGCTGTGTCGAGATCGCAAGGTAAGTTTCAATTGTTCATTTATTTAGAGAATATTTTTTTATTAGTGCTAATATTAGATTAAAAGAATTGTTGTTTTATTTTCAGATACATATTGATTGAATACGATAATTTAAAATTAAAATGGGAAACCTCATCAATCGGTAAGTTCATTTGTAATCATTGCGACCTACAAGTACCTACATCTTTTATTATATTAAAACGTGGTACAGCAAGTTTAAAAAATAGAACTTTGACAATCTGCAGACAGATTCAAGTGGCTTTTATTATGTTTTACAGACGTGTCCATACATGCGCATCTGATGATCGCGACTATCTGGTATGGATGATGCAATGATTGAAAGCTTCTCTGAATATTTATCTTATTGTGGGGAAGTGTTTTACTAACATGGTGTGGCAGCTACTGGAATGTTTTTGAGGCTTTGGGCATACTAAGTGTTTATGGATATTATGTTGTGTGCAGTCTGCCTATATTATGCTAATTGATTTTTTTCTTGCACGGTTTGAGTTTTGTTTTATTTTATAGCATCGGCGACTGCCTCCGACGCGATGCAACCGATCGCACTGAGTAAGTATAACTGGTTGATTAGTAATAGTTGTGGGTTATGGGTGTTCAATTACTTTCATAGCTGTGCAACAATCGGAGGCCTGTGAATAACCTATCTCATACTATCATAAACAGCCTATAATGTTGCCACTGCCGGGACACAAGCCTCTCTATGAGAAGGAGTGGGTCATAATCCATCATGCGGACCCAGTGCGGGGTTGTGTAATAACCTACCTACTTAAACAGTGATGTTATAGTGACTTGTTTTACTAACATGGTGTGTCCGCTTCACTGTGATGTGTCTCAAGCTTTGGGCATTTTAAAATAAATAATAGAAAAAAAATAGATTAATATAGAAGATTAATAATAGAAAAGATTTAAAGTAATCAAATATAGTCTTGGTAGTGTAACTTTTTTAACAAATTAATCTTTTTTTTAGAATCGAGCCGCTCCTAACGTATGTAACAGAAGTTTTTGAAGAAAGCCTGTAAGTAGTATTTTATTCGCAATTAGCTAGAGTTATAAGCTGTTTCACTTTCTGTCTTGCAAGAGCAAGGTGTTAAAGTTTGAATTTTTGTTATGTATATTCGCTCAATGTCAGGTCGTCCTGGGGCCTAAGTCTACTAATTTATAAACGTTGCAATGGTCTCTCAATGGTGAGTTTTTGACAGATTTGCCATATAAAAACTGTCAAAAACTCACCATTGAGAGACCATTGTAACGTTTATAAATTAGTAGACTTAGGCCCCTGTTATCATGATGTCAGTAGATAATATAACGTAACATTAAAATATTTTGCAGCATCACCATTCCACCGCACAGACCGCGCCGCTCCCAAAGCGAGGAGCTCCGGCAGGATCGGGCGCTGGTGGAGGAGCGGCTGCGCCTCTACCGGTGCCTCAGCCTGCCAGAGCTCTACGAGGAGCGGCGCCAATTGGACAAGGCCGAGGCGGCGGCCTTGTCCGAGCGCTGGCGCGCGGCCGAAAGTTTAAATAAACTAATATAAAATGTATGGTCGTTTTTTTTTAGTAATTGCCTTTTGCCTGCGACTTTTTTCGAGTGGATGTCGGTTTGCATACGCGAAAGAAGTTGTGGAAGATTTCCTTCAGGCCATCAGCCATGGCAGGCCCTGGGCCTGGGCTTTTCCAAATTTCATAACAATCTGTTTAATTTGTTAAAAATATGTAGGTATTTTTCTTTTGAATTTGCTTTTGCTCATCGTTTGTTGTTCGTACGTAAACTAAACGTATAGAGTGAATGAATGAATGAATGAATCTGAACACATACTTAGTGTTGCCATTTAGTGGTATACGATTTCATGATTGATTTATTAGAGCAATAATATCAGACCCATACTTTATGATTGTTTTTTTTGGTAGTAGGTAAGTAGTAGAATAAAACTAATTAATATTTATAGTCAAAACATTTATTACAAAATAAGTGTATACATTATTATTAAGTTAAGTTATTGTTAGTTAGTTAAGTTATTGTTAGTTAGTTAAGTTATTGTTAGTTGTTAGTTAGTTAAGTTATTGTTAGTTAGTTAAGTTATTGTTAGTTGTTAGTTAGTTAAGTTATACATATAATATGAAAACAGACATGGATATTTAATAATATGACGAAATGCGATAATAATAATTTATTATCGCATTTCGGCGTGGTGTGGACCGTAACATGGAAGACAGAGTCCGACATCACAATCCGAACAAATGACTTTAGTGTCCTTCCTTTTTTTTCTCTCACCCAGCACCTGACACATTTGCGCCTTTTGAGACACCCATTGGCATTTCTTTCCAATTCTATGGGCATGTGTCTTGCGTTTTGAGGCGCTAATGTGTCAGCTATTGGGGGAAGAAGTTCAAGCAGTACTTTTTCCCTATATGATTCTAAGGAAAGAGTACTGCTTGTACCTTTTTGAAATAAAAAAAAGGAATTTAACAGCATCATTTGTAAGATGTGGATGCCAATTTTTTTGTACCACCTCATTGACTTGTGCTCACTGGGGTAGTACGCTAGCATTTGGTCGTGTCGATCAACGCCTTTCATGAATTTGTTGTATTGAATCACAATATTCGGTTTGTTGACCACACGACCACGCCTATTTTCCACTGGCATCAATTGAGGAGAATGCTCAGTGGAAATAGTGAGCACATCTCTCTTGTCTTTCCATTTACTGACACAAACACCATTACCATTATATCTAAATATATTTCCTCCTTTTAAGAGTTTTTTTATGACGAAGGTTTTCGGATTTTTTTTCCTATTGGCGAGCAATGTTCCGGAACAGTAGGTTTTCTTTGTAATAAGTATTTCCGCCAACTGGACACTATTATAAAAATTGTCCATATAAATGGAATGGCCACTATTAAGGTAATCTTTCATCAGAGTCATGACCACTTTATCTACATGGCCTGTACCACCAACTTCAATATCGGCCGACCCTTTATACATGTGGATTCTATGTACTAACCCTTTAGGGTCGGCCAAAACATATAATTTTATCCCATATTTGTGTTTTTTATTTTTAATGTACTGTCGGAAAATCACTCGCCCTCTAAATCCAACCATTGATTCGTCAATGCTCAATTCCCTTTCAGGATAAATTAAATTTTTCATCATATCATTAAAATAATTTAACAAATAATCAATTTTGGAGTACTTTATGCGTGACTCATATGTTGTATTAAAAAAAAGGCATCTTAATATTAATAGAAATCTGTCCCTAGACATATATTTATTTACATTGAATTTTACATAGCAACTTTTTTTCCAATAGTCTGCTATTTTACTCAACCTAGCGGTGCCCATGAAGAAAAGGATGCCCAAAAACGTCCACAATTCTGTCATATTTGTGGTTTTCCACTTTGTAAGGCGGCTATTAGGCTTAAGTGGCCTGGACATCAAAATTTGGGCATGCATATTGGTCATTGCCGCTAGGTTGGTCATAAAATCGTCCGTGAAAATGGCTTTAAAATATTCAACTGGCCCTTTAGTACATGCTTCCGCGATCATGATCTCGGGGGTCCCAGTAAATGGGAAATTATTTATAACTCCTGTCTCTTCAGTCCACTCTCCATCCGGAGACAAGACAACGGAGGAAACTCTTGAGCTATAAAGAAGAAAAAAAATACCGTTCAATGCTGGAATTAAACACTACGTTTAAGAATACGATTATATGTAATTAGATATTAATTCTTGGGTTCCCTACCTGTCTGACGCCTCGGAGGTGACGCTTTCGCTGTCAGAACCGTCGGACTCAATGTCTTCTCCGAAGATTTCAGTGAGGTCACGTCTTACATCTTCATAATTTCGTGCCATCTAAAAACAATGTTTCATCGTACATTTTGTGCCGCATAATCAATACAATGAGTAGCCAAATAAAAGAACAGCTAGGGAGTTTCCTGAGCCATAGAAAAAGAAATACGAGCTGATCAAAAAAAAGATGCTTATGTACATAGAAGAAGTTGAAGAAGATAGATGAAGATTGCTTCAAATTTTTCGTGGGTGAATGAAAAATTTCAATAGGCACCTACATCGAAATGTATCGAAATTTGGATACCTATAGTTAAACATGCTGCCTAATAGCTGGATTCAGTCGTCAATGTCGAAGTATTACGACGAGTTGGCGTCAGCTACATAAATATTGTATATGGGTACCATATTTTTGAATGATAGCTCTCAGTGAATGTACAGCCAGAAAAATCACGAAGATTCACCACACTTCACACACAAAGATAGTCCAGAGTAAGATACACCAAATGATCACAGCGTGTTATCAAAGTCCAAAATCACAAGCCAAGGTAGTCACGAGGTAATTTCAGAGTCCAATATCACAAGCCAAAGTAATCGCGGGCAAATCAGAGGTCCAGAAAGTAAGCAATGGTCAAAATATAAAAGGTAAGAGCGAGTATCGAAAGGGAGAGCACGGAGAGTACGTCTGTTCACTACGAAAGTAAAACAGAAGTGACTTATTAACACGTAATTGTGGTTACAAAAAAAGATTACTCAAAACAATCGGCATAGATGAGTAGTCTAATAAACATAAAAGACATTTTAAACAAATGGGTTCCGGCTGTTTTGGGTTACAAAAGATTATTAAAAACAATAGGCATAGATGAGTAGTCCAAAAACATAAAAGATTTTTTTTTAAACAAAAGGGTTCCGGCTGCTTTGATTACAAAAGATTATTTAAAACAATCGGCATAGATTAGTAGTCCAATAAGTATAAAAGGAATTTTAAACAAAAGGGCTCGGGCTGTTTTGGTTATAGATTAGTATTAGTAGTCCAATCCAATAAATATAAAAGGCAATTTAAACAAAAGGATTACTACTGCAACCAATCCTCCACACATATTAGTCGTTAACTTACATAAATAATATTAGTAAAGTATTATTACAAGTATATTATCAGAAAAATGTTATATTATATGGTAACATTATTTTGTTCATTCATTCACTCGTTCAATTTTTTTTGCTGCTATTTATACGGTAGTATATTGAGTTTTTGACATGACATTGACATTTGAGACCTGAGTGACTGCTCCGAGAGGTGTACATCATCATAATTATATTAAAATTAAAATGAATAACATCATAAGCCATTGGGGCCGGGCCATGGGGGCCATTCGCCGTGTCGTTTGTTGTAGGCCTGGTGCTGAAGAACTGGGAACCGATGAGTAAGTGTCAGTCAACATCTTAATGAATATTAATTTATGTAAGCATTATTGTATTTATTAGGTACTTATTATTATTTGTAATGTTTTTTTTTTTCATTTCAGACCCATTTATCAAAATTTGGGGTCGGTGG
This sequence comes from Eupsilia transversa, assembly GCA_914767815.1. Taxonomy (NCBI): domain Eukaryota; kingdom Metazoa; phylum Arthropoda; class Insecta; order Lepidoptera; family Noctuidae; genus Eupsilia; species Eupsilia transversa. The sequence goes on along the minus strand of OU611893.1, from coordinate 2,304,601 downwards.
GTCGTCCTTGGGTGGGGCAGCAGCACCAGGCCCACGACACGGCGAACACGCTGCAGATGTTGGTGGAGGCGGTGGACGAGGTATTTAGCGTTCTTGATTGTTTGGTGCCACTTTTGTTAAACAATTCAATAGGTTTAGGCTATTATACAGGATAAAAGTTAATAACGGAATAATAATAATACACGCCACATTTTTATGGTTACTGGGAACGGTACGCGTACGTTGATATTAGTAAAGAAGAAATATGATTTCATTATTTGTTTTACTTCGACAGATGCGAGACACTGTAGCTCTAATCGCCGACGTGCCGTATCGCATGTGGCGATTAGAGTTGCAGTTACGCTTGCTGCTGGTGGACAGGCCGGAAGACGAGGACCATTTGGACATGCTGTGAGTACATACCTACTTGCTCAACTGCTTTGCAATTTGCATCGTAGAAATTATTTTGTATGTTCCCAAAAACTTAGGACTTTTAAAACAAGCAAGTAATTTCTTATATACAGTATCCGCTTTTATATCAAGTTGTCAAAGTCAGTTACAGAACTTAGTGATGGAAAGTTCAGAACCCACATCAAATGGGTCCTTATCAAAAAAAGCATAATAAAAGACTAAAGACTACGTTGAAGACAAGGAAGCTTGGCAATAATTCCTTCAGCACAAGTGGCTTCTCTGATGAAATATTTTGATTTGATTGACTGCTATTTGTTAGATAATTGATTCATTACAGAACTTTTCTTTTTTAAATCTACAAATCATAATTTCCTTTCTTGTAGGAACATACCCCGGCCTGCACCAGCAGCACAGCCTCCACCGGCCTGCAGCGTGTGGCTCTCGTGGCTCGAAGAGCGTGTCGATTATGGGGAGCCCTGATGATCGTTCATGTCCAAGTTTTTATTGTCATTACCCTTTGTATCTAATTTCCATCACACATACTTACATAAAGTGAAGACTTTCAACAGGTAAAGATAATACATAATAGGTGAGTATGAACTAGAAAGGTACTAGACTTCATTGTGCTACTACAAATATGGATTCTATTTATTTTGGTTGAGGTGTGAACCTAGGAGTTAGGACTGTTTTTTTTTTCATATTTTGCAACAGTTTGATTAGATCCATACCACAGAATTGTTGGTTCGACGTTTTACGTCGCTATCTACAGTACGACCGACATATCTTGGCATCCTGGTTGGGTCCTGAAGTTGATGAAGCTGTTTTGCTGCGGAATGGATCTTCTAGGAACGAAATTGTCTAATGCAGGGGTGGGCAAACGGTCGATCGCGATCGACCGGTCGATCGCAAGGGAATCTATGGTCGATCGCACGCATTCCTAAAAATGTACTGACGTGTTGGGCTAATTCCAATAACAGTGGTCTTTTCACCAGTCAAAATACCAGTATTTAAAGTGCGTTCATAAAAAACATTTTATTTTACACGCGCGTAACTTTAAGAAAATACTTGTCAACAAACAACCTTTCACTGCGAAAATGTCGATATGAAAAAAATATTGTCTTATTGCAAGTCGATCGCTTGTCGTCTCAATTTATTGATATAGATCGCCATTAGTGAAAGTCTGCCCACCCCTGGTCTAATGGGCAGCTAATCGGTTAACTTCAAGACCGCCAAGATGTTAAATTCAGCGTCGTTGAGATTTCAAATAAAACTAGGCAGTACGGCCCGATGACTATAGCCTGATATTGAATGCCCATAAACTAAAAAAGATAGTTTATTGTCGTTTGTAAATTACAAACGACAATAAACTATCTTTCAGCCTCAGAACTAACAAAGGAGAACGGGCATTCTAGCCTAGTAACCAATAACAACATGCGATATATCATTGGAAAGGTTTTTTTATGTACTTTAACTATTGTTATGGTGGGAAGTCTTAAATCGCTGTGTGGAAAAAGTTATTGCACAATAAAGTCATTCAAGAGCAAAAAATGTTTCTTTTTTTTTTCGGCATTTCGTAATATTAAAGTGGTATATAACAACAAGCAATATGTCATTTTATTTAGGTACTACAACTCAGTCTGTACTGACTAAAATATCAACCTGCGTCAATATGCGCGGGCGCATACAAAATGTATATTAAAATATCTGCAACTTGTCTATACCACTGGTTTCTTATGTTTACTTTATCGCCTTCAATGAGACAGCCAGTAAGCGAGTGGCAAGGGGTGTTTGCGGGGGTGAGGGGAAAGTGAGCCACGGCGCCCAACACAGATGGCCCGCGCGTTAGTCGTTATTTTGATTTGAGTGTAGCGAGTACGTTTTACTACTACCATTTTCATTCGTCATCATATCAATCGACTACGACCTTTGGCTTTGTTTATTGGACTCTGTGATTTGTTACATGTTATACCACTGGCTTTGTTTATCGGACCCTGTGATATGTTAAATGTTATACCACTGGCTTTGTTTATCGGACACTGTGATTTGTTAAATGTTATACCACTGGCTTTGTTTATCGGACTCAAAACTAAGCTATTAAATAAGGCCTATTTAGTCATGAGTGAATACCACAACAATTGTGTTATGTGCCAGCGTGGGCTGCACAACAGAAGGTATCAGCGTCACATTTTGGCTGAAAATATTCCACAAGATCGACCTGAGCTTGCAGATTATTTACGGGAACATGCACTATTGGAGGTTTGTTGTTTGTTTATTACAGTAGATATTTTATAATAGGGTTATATTGTGTTCGTTCATCTTCTATTCATACATAAATAGCGTTAAAGACAGATTAAACGCAAACATATTAATTATGGTCATTCAACGGTGCCTTTTTTAAGTAATTAAGCCCTGAGAACCGATTACTACGTACAGAAATCGGGCCACCGGGCCGATACGTGTAGACCTACCTGGTAATAAAAAATGTTAGTTAAAAGTTGGATTAGTTAATATTTTTTTCTATTTATATCTAGAATAATTTATTTATATAAGTATATTCTATTTAAACCTACACCACAAAAATATATAACAAAAAAATATTGAAAAACTACAAAATATACAATGGGCGGCCTTATCGCTTTCTGCGAATTACGACTTGAATGGTATTTAAGCCGATTCATACACTCACTAAGAGGATTAACTAAGAATTTGATTGTTTTCTTTCCAGGTTATATTCAATAATACGCGTTTAGTGTGCCACCGGTGCTGGCAAAGGGCTCAAAATGCAATAAGAAGAACTGTTCAAAATGTCCACCCAGAACAAAATGAAGCTGCCACCATTCAATCTGCTATTTATAGAAGAGCACCAAACACGAGTGCACACTGCATTTTTAATAACTGTCGTAACCAAGCGAACTCACATATAACAGAAGCGTTAAAAGTATATTTACTATGTGAACATAATCTGTATGTACCGCATAATGCTCGTTCGTGTCGAGAACATCTCCTAGCCAATGCGTGGGATGAATTAGTGAATTTCTGTAATGTTACACAAAACTTTAACAGTGCTCAATTCGACGATATTTGCGATATATTAACCAAAGCAGTTCGACATGGTAAACAATTAGACTTTGAAACTGTAGGTGCTATCACTGATGATGAGATGCATTTTTGGACCGGGTTAAAAAATAGGCAATTTGATATAATCCTACAAGAAACTCCATCTTTGCTAGAAAGTCATAGAAAACCGCGGTTGGCATTGGGTATTTACCTTTATAAACTACGAACCGGAGAGTCAAACGAACGACTAGCCAGTCAATTCAATACGTCTCGACGAAGTATACAAAGAATATTAAAGATAGTAAGATATTGCTTACTAAGAGAATTTGTGCCACAACACTTGGGCTTTGACCACATTCAAAGAAATGATGTTTTAGAACGTAACCTAACAATACATAAAGGAATATTTGGAAATCAAGAAAATACTAAAGCTATGATCATTTGCGACGGAACGTATGCATACATTCAGAAAAGTTCCAATTTTCTGTTTCAGCGTTTAACGTATAGCTTACATAAGTTCCAAAACTTGTTAAAACCCTTTTTAATTGTTTGTTCAGACGGTTATATAATAGATATCTTAGGACCTTTTGCTGCCACAAAGTCCGATGCATCCATCATGTCCGACTTTGTTAATGATGAAAACGGCGTTTTCCATTGGTTTTTTGAACGAAATGATGTTTTAATCCTCGATAGAGGTTTTCGTGATTGTGTTCCGGGTTTAGAAGCATGCGGTTATAATGTTCATTTGTCACCAACAAAAGACAGAAATGACAGTCAACTATCTACCGAACAGGCCAACAAATCGAGACTCGTTACTTTGTGTCGGTGGGTAGTTGAGGTCATTAACGGTCGTTTTAAACGTGACTTCAAGTTGTTGCGTCAAGATTATTTTAATACAACACTACGGAATCTGTTTCCAGATTTTAAAATTGCAGGTGCACTTATTAACTCTTTTCGTGAACCTGTGACTGATAATGTAGACGCGGAAATGATATTAAATTCAATTAATGAAAGGATCAACATACCAAATCATTTATAAAATTATGTAAATGACAACAATCTTAATAGACAAAGAATCGCATTCGTGGCGATAGATGTAAACCAACAATTAGATTACTTTCCTCGTTTAACAGAAAGTGATTTAAAGCTTTTCACTTTGGGATCATATCAGCTTAAACTAGCGAAATCATATTGTGCAGAGCATTTGCACAATGGCCTATATATAATTGAAGTGAAAAGAGATGATATAATTGGGGATTTGCAACGGTACAATATGCCTCAAAATGTTTGGTTGTTAAGAGGCCGTATACAGTCTCGCCATGTAAGGGCAAAAATATATCTTTGTTACCTTTTGGTTATTAGGGACGCAATTGGCATTAGTGCGATAGCACAATATTATTGCACTTGCTTGACAGGGCGCCGGACAATAGGGAGTTGTGCCCATATAACCTCTATTGTCTGGTATCTTGGTTTCGGAAGGCATGAGCCGTTTAATCCTCCAGCGGGAGATTTAATTGGTATCATAATTGATGAAGATTGAAAAGGAGTTTTTTTATCTAACTGTAAAACTTAACTAATGAAAATAATATGTATTTGATTTATTATTATATTGTATATTTATAAGGCATGTAAGGGTGCGCTGGAGTATTTAAAACTTTTGTTTTTGATTTAAATCCTTTAACTTGTATCTATTGTCACTAATGACCGTCTCAAATGTTTCTTTAGCAGAGTATAATGTTGTAAAACGTTTAAAATTCATCGTTATTGATATTAAATCTCAAAAATGTTTTTTTCTCACTTGTTTGTTTTATTTTTTTAGAGCAATATTAGGGTCTCCAGTCCTTACTTATTTTCTCAGAAACAAAATGTGTGGATAAAGTAGTGTATGTGTGTATGTAGGTACTTCGAGTTTAAGCATACCAGCGCTTGTAGCATGAGCTAAAAGTGAGAGCGAGATATGTCACATCTAAACGTCAAATCCATACAATTTTTATCAATTGATAAAAATATACGTAGGCATATGTACATATCATTTTACTTGTGACATATCTCGATTGAGTTTTTTTTATGGATTTGACGTTTAGATTTGTCATATCTCGCTCTCACTCATCTTATGCTACTAGTGCTGCTAGCTTCAGCCTACAGCCAATTTACAGTGATGGTGCTAAAGGAATGACCCTTAGTGTGCGAGTACAACTCGCACTTTACAGGTTTATTTTTTTTTGGTACTTCTCTATGTTAGTTTTACAAAAAAAAAAACCTAATATTGATGATAAACATAAAAATAAACACATATTTTTGTGAATGAAGTCTGGCTTTATTTAGCAATAACTTTTTCCACACAGCGATTTGGGACTTCCCGCCATAACGATAGTTAAAGTACATAAAAAAACCTTTACAATGATATATCGCATGTTGTTATTGGTTCCTAGGCTGGCTTCCATACATTTTTGCCCGTCCTCCTTTAGCAGTTAACTACCTACATGATGGAAATTGAAGGATTTTTGTAAGTATTCGTAACTTTTATTACTACAAATACAAAGGTTTAGCTGTCATGTTTATTATGTGTATTTAATAGTTTGCTTTGAAGTTATTATTGCCATAGATCATTATCGAATCAATAGGTCTTAATACATATTTATAACTTTTTGTTAGGCAAGACGAGGATACAAATCCCAGCGCTTGGGTCCCGTCGGAGTCACTGCCTCCGACTGCCGCTGACAACGGCGCGCCCGGGGGAAGCGGTGGCGATGGCAGCGGCGGACCCGGGGGAAGCGGCGCCGATGGCAGCGGCGGACCCGGGGGAAGCGGCGCCGATGGCAGCGGCGGACCCGGGGGGAGTGACGGCGGGCCCGGGGGAAGCGGCGCCGGGAGCAGCGGCGGTGCGGGTCGCGGCTCAATTATGGCAACTATGTTGCAGGCGGCAAAGAGAGTTGCCATAATTGACGTCGGACCCGCGAAACGGCCGTGCCTTCGGCCGGAGTTACCCACGCCTAAAGGAAAAGGCGTGGGAAAAAAACAAAAAAAAAAAAAACTTTTTATTTACCTAAAGCTTAATTTTTTTATTGCACGCTCACAAACCATTGTCAATAATTACGTACACCACGAACGAATTATACCCTGACACTGTAACACATTCATACTTATGTAACAACCGAACATCGTAAAACAATCCAAATTAGTTATTTGGATTGTTTTACGATGTTCGGTTGTTGTGTGTCGATACCCTTATTTTACGATTTTTTTGAAACAATAGAGTTGAACAATGAACGCACAGGTGCGGCACGCCACACTCGAAGAAAGATAAATAAATTCAAGTTAATTGTATGGACGCGCATACGCGTCGCGCGCACATGGTAAAAATCCGAAAAACGCGCAGGCGCGTTGGCCGCACTGAATGCGTAGGTGATTGTGGCGTGTGTTGTTCTTCATAATATGACTCTTCGTCTAGATGACTACATCGTGGAATATGATGAACATGTCCAAGAAGAAAGTGATGAACCATTACCTCAAAATATGTCAATTACCCAAAATTTTGCTGTCAGAACATCCATAGTACAAAATTATTTTACCTAATAAAAGTGTAAATATGTACTACAATAAAAAAAATATGTTGGTATTGTAATATTTTTATTTACCTCTAGATTTTTTACTTACAAAATCACAGATAGGTAGGTATCCTTACATATTACAAAACAAAGTCCCCTGCCGTGTCGTCTGTCTGTACACAATAAACTTAATAACTACTGAACGGATTTTTAAATGGCTGTCCCCTATGGACGGAGTGATTTATGCGAAAGGTTTTAGTATAAAATACATTAAGGTTTTGTGTAAATTGGCTAATTTATAATAATTATGGTAACTTAAAAGAAATTGTACGCAAGCACAGTTTTATGTGGCAATCACTTACATTTTTATCATAAATCACAGCTACTCAGTATAATCATGAAACCTAATATAAAATAAATAGGTGCAGTTTTATGTAATACATAACAAACATAATATCACGCCTTGTTGGTTGGCCAAAGGTTGGGCAGAGGTGTACCTATAGTACACCCACATTTCACCAGTTATATTTTAAGTCCCATGTAATAGGGGGCGAGCCTATTGCCATCAACCGGGCACAAATCCAGACTCCGAGCTGCTGCTGAGAAATTCCAGATAGAAAAACTCAATAACAATTTGCCTGACCCGGGAATCGAACCCAGGATCTCATGCTCAGCAATAGCACTTGCGACCACTAGACCAACGAGGCAGTAATAATCATAAACTATTCTATTATACTTTTATGTAATAATCACTAACAATTAGAAATCACAGCTATTCATAATAATTATGGCACCTAATATAAAAATAAATAAATAGGTCCTGTTATGTAAATTGACCTTAAATTTAGAAATCACAGCACAATATTTTACAAATCACACCTTTTAAGTAGATATGCTTACTATAATAATGTAATTTACTACATCAAATCCTTATCAGCCTTTTCCAACTGTTTTTTTAAAATTTGCATTTCCAGTTCATGCTTCTTCTGTTCAAATCTAAATTTTTGCATTTAATTTCTTTTTTGGTAGTACGCAACTTCTATTTTTTTCTTAAAATAAATTTTCTTCAGAGCTTCAGCTGAATGTTTTGTAAGTGATAAGCTATCTATTGTCTTCTTCTTTCGTTTGGGCACAAGTTTTCGTTTCCTTAACACAGGTACTGGATTAGGAGGTTCTGATAGTGGATTGGATTCTGGTACTGGGTTAGAATCTTGGGAAGTTACGTCAATTTGTTCTCCTGAAAAATAAAATTGGATTTTATATTAATGTTTTTTATACTTTAATACGATAAATGTTCATCTTTCTGTGGTGTATGAAAAGTATTGATCTATAGGTACCCACCAAAATATTCAGCTGCTTCATCATATGGATTCTCATCTGGACGTATTTGGTCATCTAAGACGGAAAGGATTTGATGATCAGCATCGGTTAGCATAGGAGTGAATGACCCACCACCAGTCTTCTTTAAGTTTTTCTAAAAATGATTGATACCAAAGATTAAACCAAGTTCCAAAATCAACCAGATTTGATAATATCACTGCTGCATGTGTCAGGTAACCTGTTCGTTTGACCATTTCTTCTTTAAATCCTTTATTATATTAGGTTCATTAATGACTATAACCTGGAAACCAAATAACACAATTAGCTAAATAATTTACAAATGATTTCATGATATTAATAGAATCTTTTTATAAGCAGAAAAATGGTTTTTTAACAAGTTTTCTGCTTATACAAAGATTTTTCATTTTTGAAGAAAACATAAATCTTTTGTGATGCTGTATCAACGGAGTAAGTATATTGATAAATAATTGACTAGCAGACTATACTACTTTAGAAGTATGAGGAACAGGGTGTAAAGTTCACTCATCCTCATTAGAAAAGGGAGGATTCTCCGGACAAACTGGTGTTGTGTCTGGCGGGCAACTGCTAGTAAGTTGATTTCGGATAGTCTAATATTATGTCGTTCGCGAGGGAAGGATTTGTGTGACGTCATGTCTTGGATGCATAGTTCATATGTGGCGGTATCACCGCTACACTACCACTATAAAAAAAAAAGTTTAATACATACATTGTCATTATTCACCTCATCCACATTTAAATGTTGCTTAGTCTGATTGTTTTGTGGTGGATGAGAGACTTCCACAATGTTTGTCTCATCTGAGAGTGCATTGAGGTACCTTTGCTTCTGAAAAAATTAAATGTTATAAAGAATGATTTTAAATTTATATATGTGTGTATATGAACAAACAGAACCACATTTCCTTTGAAATTCATAAAAACGTTATGTATATTCGCTATACCTACTAGGAATATGACCAGTGTAGTTAGTAGAGTACTTATTATGATATTGAACATAAGAATTATCTAAAACACACGCAACCACAAAACAGACACGATAGACGACATTAATTTTTTATGCTCACGTTCTCATTTGCAGAATCTTTTCTTGCACGATGCTTTATATTATTATAAAAATGTTTTAGCATTGTTTCATCCCTAGGCCCAGTCGTGCAGAGGCTATTGTACTCTTTAGTAATAGACTTCCAGGCTTCCTGTTTCTTTTGTATATAGTATGCCCCTGTCCTTTTGCAGTCTATTACACTTTGGTATCTGAAGCAATAATAATCACAAACATCTAAATAACTAATGTGGCGAAACGTACAATGATGTTATGGTAAACATTATAGGTTATTATGTACTTACTTTATTATTATTGAAAGAAGATTTTCTTTCTCCTCTAGGGTATAGTTAGGCGATCTTTTTTTCTTATCTTTATCCATTTTTGGTACAATTATGGTAGTATAAGTTAAAATACTAACAGGATTCCAATTTCCAATAGAACTTGTGTTTATTTACTTACTTACAGTAAATGTTGACACTTGACAGTTGACATTCACGATTCGGTTCAGACAAACACGTCAAATATTAAATTGCTAATTTAAGCATTTCCAACTATAGTAATATAAATTTGTTGAAATTAATGCCGTTATTTCAAATTAACTTATTTTTTAAGTCTATTTTATATTTATAAGAATTTGAATGTAAATTGGAACGTGTTGACTTTGATCAGGAATACTTAAGTAAATGATCAGTTGATTATGGTTTAATGAAATTCGATTTTAACTTGTGAAACGTAAAATACTTAAGCGCATACTTATGTATTTGAGAATAATCAGTTGAGATTTGCTACTTTTCTCAAATCAGAAACCGGGTGTTAGGGTATAGTAGGTTAGTAGTGAGCCTGACTGCCCAGGGTATGCTGGACGAACATTTATAATTGTGTCGTCACCCATGAAGGCTCTGGTGATAAATTGTTATTGTAAATAAAGTCTGACCAAGATTATGTCTGGAGTTTAAAAGAGACTGTGACCTCTGAGTTTGTTTCGGCCTTTCTTCTCAGAGTAGTCAGATAGGAAACGCCGACCTCATCTAGTTTTAAAACAATTTGATTGACGTGTAAAAGTTTTTGTACAAACCTACTTACAGAAAATAAATCATTTATCATTTAAGTTTTTTTTTTCAGAAGATTTATCATGTGATGCAACAACCACAGCAAATGTAATCTCCATGATGGACAATTTTTTAGTGTTAATGCTTACACCTTAGAAGGGGGAAACCAATGGCCACAAATTTATAGGACAGTACAAGCCACATAAACGTTTTTAACGGAATGAAGCAATAATTTAGAAATGTAACTTTTTTGGGGTGTAAAAGTAAAGTTGGGTCGAGTTTGAATGGGCTGGAAAGACTATGGAGAAATCTAAAAGAAAAACACAAAAGTATTAAAAGCTCGTCAACAAGAAGAATCCAGCAGACCCATTGGAAAACCTATTTGGCTGCATTCGCAGTAACTGTGGAGCTTACATTAACCCAACTACTGGGCAGTTTGTAGCTGGATTAAAAAGAGCCGTCCTAAGAAATTTATCACACATCGGGTCAGGAAATTGTGAGGTTGATGAAAAATGACGTCATCCTGACAAATTTTAAGACCCTTGACTCCAGTTGACGGATAGGCCTGCCACATTAGAAAATGCTATATTATTTAATTAAATAGAGCAACGTATGGAAGAAACGACTGGCGAACTGCAGGCTTGTGCCTATGTCTGTGGATTTATGTTACAACATAATCCAAACAATAGTTGTGAATATTGTACAGAAGTGTTTGTCTCACTTACACACGAGGAAGTCCACAATTTTATAAAATTTACAACGATGTATTGAAATAAGTGCTACTATAATAAATTCATTCCTAGAAAAAGAGTCAGACAGGTAGGGAACCCAAGAATTAATATCTAATTACATATAATCGTATTCTTAAACGTAGTGTTTAATTCCAGAATTGAACGGTATTTTTTTCTTCTTTATAGCTCAAGAGTTTCCTCCGTTGTCTTGTCTCCGGATGGAGAGTGGACTGAGGAGACAGGAATTATAAATAATTTCCCATTTACTGGGAACCTTACCCCCGAGATCATGATTGCGGAAGCATCAACTAAAAAGCCAGTAGAATATTTCAAAGCTATTTTCACAGATAATTTTATGATCAACCGGCAATGACCAATATGCATGCCCAAATTTTGATGTCCAGGCCACTTAAGCCTAATAGCCGCCTTACAAAGTGGAAAACCACAAATATGACAGAATTGTGGACGTTTTTGGGCATCCTTTTCTTCATGGGCACCGCTAGGTTGAGTAAAATAGCAGATTACTGGAAAAAAGTTGCTATGTAAAAAATGTGAACAAATATATGTCTAGGGACAGATTCCTATTAATATTAAGATGCATTTTTGTTAATACAACATATGAGTCACGCATTAAATACTCCAAAATTGATTATTTGTCAAATTATTTTAATGATATGATGAAAAATTTAATTTATCCTGACAGGGAATTGAGCATTGACGAATCAATGGTTGAATTTAGAGGGCGAGTGATTTTCCGACAGTACATTAAAAATAAAAAACATAAATATGGAATAAAATTATATGTTTTGGCCGACCCTAAAGGATTAGTACATAGAATCCACATGTATAAAGGGTCGGCCGATATTGAAGTTGGTGGTACAGGCCACGTAGATAAAGTGGTGATGACTCTGTTGAAAGATATCTGAATAGTGCCTGAATTAAAAGAAGATTCTTTTAATAATTCTATAATAGATATTTTTAACCCCCTTTTATATGCCTCTATAGAATGGAATTTCCTCAATAAATATGAAGAAAACAAACAACATAATATTGCTTATGTAATAAATAGTGCCTTTCATACATGCATAAAAAGATTTTGTATAACACACAAGAAACAAATATGGCTGCTCTAAAGAGAAAAATTGATATTCTTCAGCACAAATAAACAAAAAGTATATAAAATATATTACACCCTATAAAAATCTATGCTTATACGAGAGCATCGTTCCCTTCAAGGGGCAAATATCAATAAAGCAATCTTTGCAATAGAAAAGGAATCGGTTTGGAATAAAGTTATTTGTAATGTGTGATGTAAGAAGAACAGGCATCATCATTGATTTTATTGTCTACTGTGGCGCAGCTACTCAAATAGTGAGTCGGAACCGGGTGTCGCATAGTTCACAGTGGGTCGGAACTGTCTGCGGTGATTCCCCAGTGAGTCGGGGTGGCGCTGCGTTGTGATCCAGTGAGTCGGATGTGGTACAGCGCCGAGTTACTAATGTGGCTGAGGGTGGTAGCCGGGAATGCGCGTGTCTCATATTCTCCCAAATCGCCATGCAAACTTCATATATGATATCTCGGACAGTTGTATGTCCAATCCGATAATTATGACTCAATTCCATTAGAGAACACCTGTAGCATGATATCTGTAACAATGAACAAATATCATTTTCAGGTAAATCTCTACAGAGCAAGTGGAAGAACATCAGAAAATGGACAGCGAGAAAGATGACTCCAGCATATTTATGACCTCTCTTGTACTGCTAAAGCTGACTGGAGATGAAACTCTATGGGAGAATCCTAAACCCTGCTCAAACTTTTACCGTCGTCCATTGGAAATTAGTTTTATGAAGGAAAACGAAGCTTTAGTCATCAAAAAGAAAGCGAGCATATGGATAACGAAATTAATTCTCTCATCCCAACTGTGAGTATAAAAATACTGTGAGTCATAAACTGATGATGACGATGATCGATGCCAAAATCTGTACATATTTTTCGGAAGTCAAGTTACACGCTGCGTGCTACCAGTTCGTTGCTCCAAAAACTGTTTCCTCTGTTGCATTAGAACTTGGATTGTCATCGTTACATGCTCGAATTAATTCTATGGAATGCCTTCTCCATATAGCATAATTATAGACTTGACTTTAAGAAATGGGGTGCAAGAGGCAATGAGCACAAAGAGTTGTTAAAAACCAAGAAAAAGCATATCCAGGACAGGTTTGAAAACGAGCTCAATCTTCTGGTTATATTGTGAAACAAGGTTCAGGAACTACAAATGATGGGAATACAGCAAGGAGATTGTACAGTTTAAGCACGTACTAATTTGACACTATTGTGTCAGCACAAAAATTCAAATCGCTTGCACTCATTATCATTCTATTATTTATATTATCAATCAATAAATCATCATCAACAGGTGTAGAGACCCTACAGAGATTTTTTGAGTTTCCCGATAAAACAGCCGCTATCACTGGGCTAGACGAAGAATTGATTCACAGATTTGCAGTGATTCTCAAGGTAATAACATCAGGGAAAGTTATTAATATCAACAAATATAAAGATTATTCTTTAAAAAAAAGCCGAAAAGTTTTTTTACATTTGGTACTATAATATGTATGTCATCTACTGTACATAGGCTGCTTATCCCTGGCGCAGATATTATTGCCCGTAACACTATATTGTGCCAATTGGAAGTCTCTCGGAAGTCTTTCAGAAGCCCGTAACAAAGACTTTAGGAGGTTTCGAGAACATCATTCCCATAGTTAACGAGGATATTCTCAAAATGCTAATTATTTCTTCCGATCCCTTTATTAGTGCAAGGAGACCTAAGTTGGATGCAAAATAACGACACACATTGTTCGCTGAATTGGTAGTTTTTGGGTTGTTCCAAAAACTAACCGATTTGGCGTATAGGCGTTCCCAACAAGAGTACAGTTTCGCGTATAATATATATAGTAGTATATAGTATACTAATAATTTGGCCGAAAGTTTTGATGCCAGAGTTGCGTACGTAGGAGAGTACGTAGGAGGAAAAAGAGTAAATTACTCCATAAAAGGGTCATATAGCGGAAGATGCGCGGCTGCAGACATATCTTGTAATACCGGCGGCACACTGCAATCCTGCAATCCTATGTGCATAAATTTGTTTTAGAGACCGATGCAACCGAATAAATAATTCGGCTAGAAAGTAAGCGCAAAAACTCAGACCCTTAAACATGTTCCTGCGAAAGACGCCCATTTTGGTGAAAATTGTCAGTAACTTGACATGGATGCATTGACATACCGTGAAAGAAAACAAAACAAAACTTTTTATAAAAGACTTAGCACTCTCTAAAGAAGAGAGAAATTATTTAGAAAGAAGCACCATGTTGCAAAACTTGCAAAGTGCAAGCTCGAAGTGGCTAGATGCTAGAAACTAGGCGCAAACTCTTAACTGCTTCCTGGTTTGCTAGTTTGCAAGCGTGCAAATACTAATTGTGCTTCTCTGGTTGAACAGATATTTTATGGTAACGATCTGAGCAATCTGCTGTCCATAAAACAAGGCAGAAAGAACAAGCACACAGTGCTCAAAGAATTAAAAAGCGCATTAAATTTAAATATCCGAGAATATGGATTATTCATTGAAGATGAATTTTCGTTTCTGGGTGCTACTCCAGACGACAAATGCGAACTTGGGATAGTGGAAGTAAAGTGTCCATCATCTGCATACACTTTAAAGAATTAGATACTGAAGAAGCAATAAAGCAAAAGAAAATAAACTTTTGGGTGTGTAGATCTAACGCTTTCATCGTCAATAACAAAAAGTAAATGGTTCTACCAGGTACAAGACCAGTTACGAGTAACTAGGAGATGCTATAATTGTGGATAGACATCGAAAGATTTTAATAAATTAATTAAAAAAGAGGTAAATGTGGAAACGCTTAACACGTTCACTGCCAACGCGGTCAATGTTGTGCGATGCTTATAAACGCTATCAAGCTAAGTAAAAATCCTCATTTTTACCATTTTTCACAGATTGTTTTTATTCATTATTTAGCC
The DNA here is from genome assembly GCA_914767815.1 of Eupsilia transversa. Classification (NCBI taxonomy): domain Eukaryota; kingdom Metazoa; phylum Arthropoda; class Insecta; order Lepidoptera; family Noctuidae; genus Eupsilia; species Eupsilia transversa. The sequence continues at coordinate 2,289,387 of OU611893.1, read as the reverse complement.
ACCTTATATACTTAAATAACGTGTTTTAATGAACACACAATGATTTTGACCCTTTATTATTAGTTATTACGCATCGCACAACATTGACCCCCATGGCCTCAGCGGATGAAATATCGAAAATCCGTTAAATAGAGCCGCGCGGTCATGTTGCCGCCCACCGCCGCCCGCGACTCACTCCCCGCGTATTTGCGCCGCTCGTCTCGTTGCACTCGCAGTCGTGATTTCCGATTAGTGAAGTGCACATGACGTATATTCGACTGATTGTTTACGAGGTTTTTTACTATAATTGTTATGGACAACATGGATAGTTTTGACGACTTTGATATAACGCAAGAAGATATAACACTGATCGAAAATATCGAGTTCGATTTGCTGAATAGAAGTCTCCATTTAAGTTCCGAGGAAGAAGATAATATTCAGCCTCGAGTCATACCATCTGACAGCGAAGACAGTGATGCTGAAACTAATCGTGCCATCCAAGACCTAGATAGAAGTTCGCCGCCTTCAACATGGACTGATCCTAAAGGTAATCAGCGCACAGTTATTGCTTTTACTGAGTTTCCTGGAATGCCGCTCAACTTACGCATGGCCATGACAAACAAATGCCCAGCTGATTTTTTTGCGCTTATGGTGACAGACGAAGTCTTAAATAAAATTGTTTTATGCACTAATGCCTATGCCTTTAATAGAATAACAATGTCTAATGAAGCTTCGAAAGCAGCGCGCATTCGTGGCTGGGTCCCTACTAACCTGACTGAAATTAAAAAATTCTTTGGTCTGATTTTATACATGGGTATAGTAAGGCTTCCGAAAATAGCTGATTACTGGACCACAGATAAAATCATTGGCCAGCAATTTCCGCGAACCATTATGTCTCGCAATAGATTTGAGCTTCTACTCGCAATGCTTCATTTTTCACAAGAAGATGAAGAGAATACGACCGATCGCTTACACCGAGTCAGAGACTTGGTGGAAGTAATGAATACAAATTTTAAAACATCTTACACGCCTGGCGAAGATTTATGTATAGATGAAAGTGTGGTTCCTTTTCGCGGGCGAATTATATTTCGGCAGTATAACAAGCAAAAACGCCATAAGTATGGGATTAAGTTATTCAAACTATGTACCTTGCCTGGATACACATACAAAATTAGCATTTATGGTGGAAAACAGAACGATGACGTTAATACTACGCCTACTAATGTTGTTATGGCACTATGCTATGATTTACTAAATAAAGGACATACTCTTTATACCGACAATTGGTACACAAGCGTTGGATTAGCAAGAGAACTTTTGAAGAACGAGACGCATTTGGTTGGCACTTTGAGAAAGAATCGCAAGCATTTTCCCAAAGAAATTGTTTCAACAAAATTTAAAAAAGGGCAATATATAGCCAAAGAGAGTGATGATGGAATCACTGTATTGAGATGGAGGGATAAGGGAGATGTATTGGTTCTCTCAACAAAACATTCTGTGCGTTTTCAAACTGTCATAAAACATCGCAAACAAACATCTAAGCCTAAAATCGTTCTTGATTATAACAAAGCTAAGGGTGCAGTTGATTTATCCGACCAAATGACAGCATATCAAACACCTCTGAGGAAGAGCATTAAATGGTACAAAAAACTAGGCATAGATTTACTTTTAAATACAGCTATAGTAAATGCTTTAATTCTTTATCAGAGCGTGGCCAAGAAGAAGATATCGGTACTTGATTTTAGAAAAGAAATTATGAAGAGTTTTGTAGGTTTTGATACTGATGATACTTCATCAAATCAAAGAACGAGAAGAGTAAAGCACCAATTGAAGAAAAAGGAAGGACCTTCAAGTAAAACCCGCCGTGCGTGCCAACAGTGCTATAAGAATATGGTGGCTTCCCGAGGACGTTTAATCGCTAAAAACAAAACTAAAAAAGTTAACACCTTTTGTGCCAACTGTCCTGATGAACCCTATCTTTGTGTTGAATGTTTCACAAAAGTCCATTAGCGGAAAAGAATTATGGTACCTACTTTCTTGACTACGATAAGCTATTTGAGGTTTTTTTTATTTTTATTGTATAAGTTCAGTTTAGGCTCTATTGATACGGGTTTAATGTCTTTTTAATTATTTTAATAAACAGTTACTTTATCTAAAAAACGTTTTTTTATTTTATTATAATCTCAAAAAATCTTATGAGTGATTTACATTTTTCAAGAGTGGATCGTTTCAAAAACGTAACAATTTTTTTCCAAGTTAAAGCCCCTTGTAAAAACCAAGGTATGTAGGATAAACTAGAGGGCCGCGCGGGTCACATTATAAGCGAATTATCTCGATACTGCTGTCCGTTGGCGCAATAGAGAGTTCTGAACACAGACCTGACGCGCGGTCAACATTGTCAGACGCGGCTTGAATGGAAAGCTTGAGTGTCGCTCAACATTGTCCCCCATGGCCTGAACGGAAAATGTGCACTTTTTTAATGGCAGTTAACGTGTTAAGTTTGGACTCTCAGTTCTTCGTGCAAGAATACGCTTTTTCGTCGCGTCGATACAATACGATACTATAAATTACAAACGACGTGATGGTTTCTCAAACATTTCAATGTTTCCCTTTACGATAAAATATCAATGGCTGACTGGCAGTTGTAAATAAAATGTATTGTTTCTCGTGTTTATTTTTCTCCGATTCTAGTAGTTTATGGAATAAAGGGGGTTTTTACAGATATGAATAATCTGGCGAATTCGTCTAAAAAGCGTGTTTAGACTGAAAAACATATTCGTAGCTGTTTAGAATTACATGGGTTCGGGACTAGTAGGATAGAATAATTTTTCGCTAATTCGCATGAAGCTCATAATAGAAAAGTAGATCGAAATAGGAATTTAATGAAACGGTTTATTGACACCGTTATTCTGTTACGTAAACAAGAAGTAGGTTTTCGCGGCCACGACGAAAGTCGATAACCGCGGTAACTATATCGAAACCTTGTTATTTCTGAGCAAGTATGATACCGTAATGGACTCGTATTTAGAACTGTGTTCTTCAGTTCAGAATCCCGCGTTTTCTGTCTGGACTCTCAAGTGATATTCAAAATGATTTAATAGTAATGCATCTGTTTTACGAGACCACATTAGACTTGAGATATATAAAGCTCAATTTCTGTCTGTAATGATTGACGAAACTCCCGATGTTAGCCATAGGGAGCAATTATCTGTAATTTTTCGATATTTATCTGAAACTGGAGTCGAAGAAGCATTCCTGGGTTTTTACGATGTTAGCGGAAGTCGAACTGCTGAAGTTCCAAGCAGTTGTTAGAAATACTTGGCCATTATCATTGTAGGAATAAGTTAGTTGGTCAGTCTTACGTCGGCGCGGCAGTATGTCTGGTGAGCACGGTGGAGTACAAGCTAAAATTTGCGATGCATGGCCCTATGGCAATGTTTGTCCCTTGTTGCTTGTCGCTCATATATTAAATTTAGTACTTAGCCGTTCCCTTGAAAATATTCAGGAACTGAATACTTTTTTTGGACACGGTATTGCTCGGTTTTTCAACAAATCAACTTAACGGTCCAACCTTCTGAAGGAAATAGCTGACCGCCGCGCCGTATGCCCGGAGTATCAGAAACTCGTTGGCACTATCACTCACGCATTATAAATGTAATTTTAAACTGTAGATTAGACATGATTAATACTTTTAATTCAATGTTAGATAACCCGCTATCTTGGGATAGTGAATCTCTTTCCTTGGCAGAATGTTTCCTCAGTAAGTTAGAAAACATGCAGTTTTGCTTTTTTTTCCGCGTATCGTCAGACATTTTTTCAAAAAACGGATGTTCTCTTTAATTTATTGCATTCAAAACAGATTGAGAACGAAATAGCAAACCGCGAAATATATTCATTCAATAGTTGGCTTGTAAATAATTTTGATTTTATTTACAACTGCAAATAAATTATTTGATTGTTGAGTGTCGCCACAGTATAAAACACATAAAAAACCGACTACTTTTGATACATGGAGAAGTAAAAATTCAAGTAGGTAAACTTTATCATAATGAATAAACACAATAACTACCTCCACTTCGTTATCCGTCTGTCAGTCTGTCTGCCAGTCTAATAGGAAAGACCCTTTCTCAACCGGACTCGATTCTTCTCAGAATGTCTAGGCAATGTTTATAGCTTACGCATTATCTGACTACAATGTTCACACTCCTGGGATACAGGCTTCCTGTCTGTGAGAGAGGATTGGTGGGTTGGTAGAAGGATTTAGGTACCTCTAGGGATAGATAGATAGAAGTTCAAGTGCAGAGAATGGTGTTACACTAAAGTGTTATCGTAATTTATTTGTCAAATGAGCTACGTGAATACGATATATTGAGATAAAGATCAAGGTCATGTGAGTGCAAATTATCAAAATAAAAACATATCACATCACTGCGAGATAAGGTCTGTTTTATTTTTTTTATAACGAAGCCAGGAAGGTTTAATAAATGCCGTGTTATTGACGGTATATTGACGAATTCTCCGTCAAAAAGCAATTAAGCTTAGATCGGCATAAAGGCCTTAAAGTGCAGAGAAACGGGCGGGGCGCGGATCACGGCAGCACGACTGCACAGCACGGAATCACAGGTGACGTAGCCAGTCTTTTTCGAAAAGAGATCTATTTGGTATGATTAAGAACTTTCCAGCGAATGGACGTGTGGTAAAGAAAGGTGAATGAGTGCGCTTCAGTATACGGTTGGGATAAAAGAACCACCACTCATTTCGCTATGCAAAAGTTGCGAGGTCTGGCCAAGACGTGTTACGAAAGTTACTATTTACTTGGCAAGAATGGCAAGAGAAGTAACTGAACACGTTTGTGTGCGAACAGAACTACAGCTAGACCTTAGTTATAAGACGAAAGTCGTTTGACGCAATATACAACCTTTGAATTTAAAACCAATCAGGGTGAGGATTTAAAATAAAAAAACATCCTGATCAATAATGTCGGGCACGTGCCGCAATGCGATAGGTGCCGCGACTTTGAATACTCAATGTTAGAAATATCGTAGCCCAAAATCGGAACTATATAATAGGAAGCGCCCCGCAGTGATGCTATTATCCTATCTAGCTATTATTTGGTGACAAACAGCTACAATTTAATGAAACTTGTAGCTAAACAACTTTTCTTTTCATCATGAGACGTGAATTTAGGGTCGAAGTACAAAATTTTTTAAATTCATTCGGTGACAACATATTGGCTTTGAAATAAATGTTACTTACTTTGTTTAATTATTACTATCTAGGAAGCAAGAAAAGATAAATTAAGTTATGAAACTACATTATTATTTGTAGCTCATCCCGCTCTCGCCAAGCAACCGAGGCTCAACTCGCTCTGTTGGTGGACAATTTCGAAATGGACCCTGAAATGGCACCGGGCCACATAAAGACGGCATGCGCAAAAAGAAAATTTCACCAATTATGGGCAAGGGTGGTTCTCAGACTTAACAGCTTAGGGGGAGCCACCAAAACAAACAAACAGTGGATGAAAGTAAATTATATGAAGTATATTACTTGCTAGCTACTAACATAACTAGAAAACTTAGGCCTCTGTCGACGGGCTATCAGCGACGCTGAGCTGCTGAGCGAAACGTTGTTTACCGGTGACAGCGGCATTAAAAAAAAGCTGCGGAACGCACCGCTGCCCGGCGAAGGACTGGTGAGGGCGTAGAGTACGTTGGCCAGCTGACGGAGACAGAGGAACGCGTCTTCCAGCTTTTGGGAGGCGAAGGTTTTGCTATAAGTGACCGTCACCTGCAGTACGAACTAATCCAAGTAAGTTTTTAGTTGCACTTGTTGTAGTAATAAGTAGGTAGCTATTTACTATAGAAATCTCCTACCGACCTTCCACACACGCGATCGCGGTCTTACATTTGGGAGTGTTGATTGATAATTTCGAAACGGACCCCGAAATGGCACGGGGTCACATAAAGACGGCATGCGCAAAAAGAAAATTTCACCAATTCGGGGCAAGGGTGGTCTTCGTCCTTCTCGTTATGCCTGTCACTGTCATTCATTCGCGTGTTAGTGCGTAGCCGATCACCACTTACTTTCTCCTTTTCGTTGAAATTTGGAAATAAGATGCCGAAACGTAGTCACAAAGCCGAGGATAGTGATTATTTGTGAAGAAAGATTCGAAAACTTGAAAAGAAAATCGATAAACGTGCAAAACTGTTGCGAGTTCGAATTTGCTCCGAAAGCAGTAGCTCATCGGCGAATATTATCCTGTCGCCTGAGCTATTGGATCATTATGAAGGTAAGTTGAGGTGTTTTCTTATCAAGGTTATAACAAAAGAAAGATATTGTGACAATATCCGTATCATAATTTGACACGGCGTGTTATTGCAAATAGTGTCGTGTACATCTTAGGGGGATGTTACCTTCAAATATAATTTGTAACAAAAAAAAAACCAGGCGCCTCCAGCGCTGAATCTGGAAGCGGAATTTGCAGTCAGGAAGGTGAAGAAGACTCTCCAGAATATAGAGAAGGGGGTAGCGGACCTGGGCATAGTAGACAGATCGGTTCAACAACAACAGGGCCCCAAAACCTTTGTCCAGGTCGCCAGTACTAACCCAAACCCCCAAACCGCCTACACAACCCAACCACACCCTGATCGTATCGTCGATAAACCCCCAGCACACTGGGGAAAACGTGATCGAGAGGTTACCCTAGGACCTCAAGACAAGCGGAGCCCGAGTCGACACTGTGAGGAAAGCAGGGAACCAGAAAGTGGTCTTGAGATGCTCGAGCAAGATGGACTTGAATAAAATCAAGGAGCAAGTCCAGTCGAACGCAGGACTCAAGGTCCAGCAGCCGAAACCACAAAATCCACTCGTCTGCATCAATGCTGTCCAGCTACAGCGATGGAGAGATCGTCGACCTCTTAAAGGCGCAGAACAATCACCTTCTGCAGAACGTCGTTGTGGATGGACAGACCATGAAGGCGCGCTATAGGAAGCGCTCGAGAAACCCACATGAATGCCACCCTGTTCTCGAACTCTCCCCGGAGCTCTGGAAGTGCTACACTCAGGCGCAAAAAGTCCACGTGGGCATCAAGCGATGCTACATTATTATTTGTAGCTCATCCCGCGCTCGCCAAGCAACCGAGGCTCAACTCGCTCTGTTGGTGGACTATTTCGAAATGGACCCTGAAATGGCACGGGGTCACATAAAGACGGCATACGCAAAAAGAAAATTTCACCAATTCGGGGCAAGGGTGGTTCTCAGACTTAACAGTTTAGGGGGAGCCACCAAAACAAACAAACAGTGGATGAAAGTAAATTATATGAAATATATTACTTGCTAGCTACTAACATAACTAGAAAACTTAGGCCTCTGTCGACGGGCTATCAGCGACGCTGAGCTGCTGAGCGGAACGTTGTTTACCGGTGACAGAGGCCTTAAAAAAAAGCTGCGGAACGCGCCGCTGCCCGGCGAAGGACTGGTGAGGGCGTAGAGTACGTTGGCCAGCTGACGGAGACAGAGGAACGCGTCCTCCAACTTTTGGGAGGCGAAGGTTTTGCTATAGGTGACCGTCACCTGCAGTACGAACTAATCCAAGTTTTTAAGTTGTTGATGCATCATTTGGTGGTCCTTCACATGATTCCTTTGTCTGGAATCAATGCCACTTAAAAGCTCTTGTAGAAACACTTCAAAGGAATTGAGAGTGCTGCTGGCTATTAGGTATGACATTTAATTATTGATATATTATTTTGGCTGGTTAATGATAACGGAATACTCATAAAATGAGTAGTTCTAGAGGAGAGGAGATGGAAGCAAAAATGAGTAGTTTTATTGTGATGGTTGTTAGGTGGTATGTGAAATAATAACCTAATGGAAATATTTATATTATTCATTAATATTTTAGGTGATTCTGGATATGCACAGCGCCCTAGGATGATGACACCAAATAGGCGCGGCTCTGGGTTCGCCAGCAGAATACTACACAACATTTCATTGTAGAGCCAGAAACACTGTTAAGCGTGTCTGTTAGTACACGGGGTACTTCACTATGACCCAGTTACAGCAGCCAAAATAGTGAATGCATGTGTTATTCTACACAACATCGCCAATGCACGGAATGTTCCAATGCCTCAGCCTCACAGTGATGATCTCTACAATGATCTACAGAGCCAAGTCTTTAGAGAGGTGGGAAGAAACGAGGCAATTGCAGACAATACTAAGGATATTCTGGTCCAAAGAATATGGAATGCCAGAAACAATATTTAATTAATATACTATTGTGTCTAATTCTAAAGGAGATGGGAATCCTGGGACCAGCAGTTAACTAGTTGAAATGCGTATTAAAAAAACCGTTATATTTTTCTAAACGAAATCACAAAATACAGTACCATGTTTCTATCTAGGAAGCGAGAAAAGATAAATTAAGCAGCTCATCCCGCTCTCGCTAAGCAACCGAGGCTCAACTGGGAGTGTTAGTTGATAATTTTGAAATGGACCCCGAAATGGCACGGGGTCACAAAAAGACGGCAAGTGCGAAAAAAAAATTCAACAATTCTGGGCAAGGGTGGTGGTTCCCAGACTTATAAGTTTAGGGGGAGCCACGAAAACAAACAGTGGGTGAAAGTAAATAGTATATTGCTTGCTAGCTACTAACATAACTAGAAAACTTAGGCCTCTGTCGACGGGCTCTCAGCGACGCCGAGCTGCTGAGCGGAACGTTGTTTACCGGTGACGGAGGCCTTCAAAAAAAGCTGCGGAACGCGCCGCTGCCCGGCGAAGGACTGGTGGGGGCGTAGAGTACGTTGGTCAGCTGACGGAGACAAAGGAGCGCGTCCTCCAGCTTTTGGGAGGCGAAGGTTTTGCTATAAGTGACCGCCACCTGCGGTACGAACTAATCCAAGTAAGTTTTTAATGCAGTTTTTGTAGTAGTAAGTAGGTAGCTATTTACTATAGAAATCACCTACCGACCTTCCACCACCTACGTTCGTCCTCTTACATTTTTAAATAAAAAATGTTTGAAAGATGCTTTTATTTTTACAGCAGTCTTCACGTCACGTCAGGTCACGTCGCCCGCCACCGACGCCAGCCCTTCGATCCTGTCACATATTTATAATGTTGGTTCAGTTTTTAATATTTTCAGTATAACTTATTGCTTATATTTCACAGAAACTTTAATTAAAATGTTTTAATAATTTAATTGCAGAGTCGTCAAGAAACCCCGGCGCAAGATTTCAACATGCCATTCACGTCCGCATATTATATTGAGTCATAGAACAATACATCAAGTGCTGAAAAGGAACAAATTACGTCCTTATAAATATGCAAAGGTGCAGGCGCTGCTGCCCCGTGATAAGCCGATTAGAGAGTTTTACTGCCAGTGGGTACTTGAAAAAAATTCTGAAGACCAAGGTTTTTTATCAGTCGTGTTTTGGACAGATGATAGCACGTTTATTCGAAACGGCATGTGGAACCGACAACCCATGCGTCATTGGAGACATACGAATCCTCATTTATTTAGGGCATCAGGTCATCAATACCGATTTTCCGTTAATGTTTGGGCAGGCATTCACGGAGATCAAATAATCGGCCCTGTTTTTATCAACGGAAACCTGAATGCACAGAAGTTTCTAGATCTTCTTAACGGCCCGATAACACAATATTTAGAAAGATTACCTGTGGGACCTTTCAGGCGTGTATGGTTCCAGTTAGTCGGAGCTCCTCCACACTCCGTTCTCGTCGCGAGAGAGCGGCTTAACACCATGTTCGGCGAACAGTGGATTGGGCGCTATGGCTAAAGTCTCTTTAAAACCAGAAATATTTTAACAAATACAAATTGGCTTTGAAATAAATGTTACTTACTTTGTTTAATTATTACTATCTAGGAAGCAAGAAAAGATAAATTAAGTTATGAAACTACATTATTATTTGTAGCTCATCCCGCTCTCGCCAAGCAACCGAGGCTCAACTCGCTCTGTTGGTGGACAATTTCGAAATGGACCCTGAAATGGCACGGGGTCACATAAAGACGGCATGCGCAAAAAGAAAATTTCACCAATTCGGGGCAAGGGTGGTCTTCGTCCTTCTCGTTATGCCTGTCACTGTCATTCATTCGCGTGTTAGTGCGTAGCCGATCACCACTTACTTTCTCCTTTTCGTTGAAATTTGGAAATAAGATGCCGAAACGTAGTCACAAAGCCGAGGATAGTGATTATTTGTGAAGAAAGATTCGAAAACTTGAAAAGAAAATCGATAAACGTGCAAAACTGTTGCGAGTTCGAATTTGCTCCGAAAGCAGTAGCTCATCGGCGAATATTATCCAGTCGCCTGAGCTATTGGATCATTATGAAGGTAAGTTGAGGTGTTTTCTTATCAAGGTTATAACAAAAGAAAGATATTGTGACAATATCCGTATCATAATTTGACACGGCGTGTTATTGCAAATAGTGTCGTGTACATCTTAGGGGGATGTTACCTTCAAATATAATTTGTAACAAAAAAAAAACCAGGCGCCTCCAGCGCTGAATCTGGAAGCGGAATTTGCAGTCAGGAAGGTGAAGAAGACTCTCCAGAATATAGAGAAGGGGGTAGCGGACCTGGGCATAGTAGACAGATCGGTTCAACAACAACAGGGCCCCAAAACCTTTGTCCAGGTCGCCAGTACTAACCCAAACCCCCAAACCGCCTACACAACCCAACCACACCCTGATCGTATCGTCGATAAACCCCCAGCACACTGGGGAAAACGTGATCGAGAGGTTACCCTAGGACCTCAAGACAAGCGGAGCCCGAGTCGACACTGTGAGGAAAGCAGGGAACCAGAAAGTGGTCTTGAGATGCTCGAGCAAGATGGACTTGAATAAAATCAAGGAGCAAGTCCAGTCGAACGCAGGACTCAAGGTCCAGCAGCCGAAACCACAAAATCCACTCGTCTGCATCAATGCTGTCCAGCTACAGCGATGGAGAGATCGTCGACCTCTTAAAGGCGCAGAACAATCACCTTCTGCAGAACGTCGTTGTGGATGGACAGACCATGAAGGCGCGCTATAGGAAGCGCTCGAGAAACCCACATGAATGCCACCCTGTTCTCGAACTCTCCCCGGAGCTCTGGAAGTGCTACACTCAGGCGCAAAAAGTCCACGTGGGCATCAAGCGATGCTACATTATTATTTGTAGCTCATCCCGCGCTCGCCAAGCAACCGAGGCTCAACTCGCTCTGTTGGTGGACTATTTCGAAATGGACCCTGAAATGGCACGGGGTCACATAAAGACGGCATACGCAAAAAGAAAATTTCACCAATTCGGGGCAAGGGTGGTTCTCAGACTTAACAGTTTAGGGGGAGCCACCAAAACAAACAAACAGTGGATGAAAGTAAATTATATGAAATATATTACTTGCTAGCTACTAACATAACTAGAAAACTTAGGCCTCTGTCGACGGGCTATCAGCGACGCTGAGCTGCTGAGCGGAACGTTGTTTACCGGTGACAGAGGCCTTAAAAAAAGCTGCGGAACGCGCCGCTGCCCGGCGAAGGACTGGTGAGGGCGTAGAGTACGTTGGCCAGCTGACGGAGACAGAGGAACGCGTCCTCCAACTTTTGGGAGGCGAAGGTTTTGCTATAGGTGACCGTCACCTGCAGTACGAACTAATCCAAGTTTTTAAGTTGTTGATGCATCATTTGGTGGTCCTTCACATGATTCCTTTGTCTGGAATCAATGCCACTTAAAAGCTCTTGTAGAAACACTTCAAAGGAATTGAGAGTGCTGCTGGCTATTAGGTATGACATTTAATTATTGATATATTATTTTGGCTGGTTAATGATAACGGAATACTCATAAAATGAGTAGTTCTAGAGGAGAGGAGATGGAAGCAAAAATGAGTAGTTTTATTGTGATGGTTGTTAGGTGGTATGTGAAATAATAACCTAATGGAAATATTTATATTATTCATTAATATTTTAGGTGATTCTGGATATGCACAGCGCCCTAGGATGATGACACCAAATAGGCGCGGCTCTGGGTTCGCCAGCAGAATACTACACAACATTTCATTGTAGAGCCAGAAACACTGTTAAGCGTGTCTGTTAGTACACGGGGTACTTCACTATGACCCAGTTACAGCAGCCAAAATAGTGAATGCATGTGTTATTCTACACAACATCGCCAATGCACGGAATGTTCCAATGCCTCAGCCTCACAGTGATGATCTCTACAATGATCTACAGAGCCAAGTCTTTAGAGAGGTGGGAAGAAACGAGGCAATTGCAGACAATACTAAGGATATTCTGGTCCAAAGAATATGGAATGCCAGAAACAATATTTAATTAATATACTATTGTGTCTAATTCTAAAGGAGATGGGAATCCTGGGACCAGCAGTTAACTAGTTGAAATGCGTATTAAAAAAACCGTTATATTTTTCTAAACGAAATCACAAAATACAGTACCATGTTTCTATCTAGGAAGCGAGAAAAGATAAATTAAGCAGCTCATCCCGCTCTCGCTAAGCAACCGAGGCTCAACTGGGAGTGTTAGTTGATAATTTTGAAATGGACCCCGAAATGGCACGGGGTCACAAAAAGACGGCAAGTGCGAAAAAAAAATTCAACAATTCTGGGCAAGGGTGGTGGTTCCCAGACTTATAAGTTTAGGGGGAGCCACGAAAACAAACAGTGGGTGAAAGTAAATAGTATATTGCTTGCTAGCTACTAACATAACTAGAAAACTTAGGCCTCTGTCGACGGGCTCTCAGCGACGCCGAGCTGCTGAGCGGAACGTTGTTTACCGGTGACGGAGGCCTTCAAAAAAAGCTGCGGAACGCGCCGCTGCCCGGCGAAGGACTGGTGGGGGCGTAGAGTACGTTGGTCAGCTGACGGAGACAAAGGAGCGCGTCCTCCAGCTTTTGGGAGGCGAAGGTTTTGCTATAAGTGACCGCCACCTGCGGTACGAACTAATCCAAGTAAGTTTTTAATGCAGTTTTTGTAGTAGTAAGTAGGTAGCTATTTACTATAGAAATCACCTACCGACCTTCCACCACCTACGTTCGTCCTCTTACATTTTTAAATAAAAAATGTTTGAAAGATGCTTTTATTTTTACAGCAGTCTTCACGTCACGTCAGGTCACGTCGCCCGCCACCGACGCCAGCCCTTCGATCCTGTCACATATTTATAATGTTGGTTCAGTTTTTAATATTTTCAGTATAACTTATTGCTTATATTTCACAGAAACTTTAATTAAAATGTTTTAATAATTTAATTGCAGAGTCGTCAAGAAACCCCGGCGCAAGATTTCAACATGCCATTCACGTCCGCATATTATATTGAGTCATAGAACAATACATCAAGTGCTGAAAAGGAACAAATTACGTCCTTATAAATATGCAAAGGTGCAGGCGCTGCTGCCCCGTGATAAGCCGATTAGAGAGTTTTACTGCCAGTGGGTACTTGAAAAAAATTCTGAAGACCAAGGTTTTTTATCAGTCGTGTTTTGGACAGATGATAGCACGTTTATTCGAAACGGCATGTGGAACCGACAACCCATGCGTCATTGGAGACATACGAATCCTCATTTATTTAGGGCATCAGGTCATCAATACCGATTTTCCGTTAATGTTTGGGCAGGCATTCACGGAGATCAAATAATCGGCCCTGTTTTTATCAACGGAAACCTGAATGCACAGAAGTTTCTAGATCTTCTTAACGGCCCGATAACACAATATTTAGAAAGATTACCTGTGGGACCTTTCAGGCGTGTATGGTTCCAGTTAGTCGGAGCTCCTCCACACTCCGTTCTCGTCGCGAGAGAGCGGCTTAACACCATGTTCGGCGAACAGTGGATTGGGCGCTATGGCTAAAGTCTCTTTAAAACCAGAAATATTTTAACAAATACAAATTGGCTTTGAAATAAATGTTACTTACTTTGTTTAATTATTACTATCTAGGAAGCAAGAAAAGATAAATTAAGTTATGAAACTACATTATTATTTGTAGCTCATCCCGCTCTCGCCAAGCAACCGAGGCTCAACTCGCTCTGTTGGTGGACAATTTCGAAATGGACCCTGAAATGGCACGGGGTCACATAAAGACGGCATGCGCAAAAAGAAAATTTCACCAATTCGGGGCAAGGGTGGTCTTCGTCCTTCTCGTTATGCCTGTCACTGTCATTCATTCGCGTGTTAGTGCGTAGCCGATCACCACTTACTTTCTCCTTTTCGTTGAAATTTGGAAATAAGATGCCGAAACGTAGTCACAAAGCCGAGGATAGTGATTATTTGTGAAGAAAGATTCGAAAACTTGAAAAGAAAATCGATAAACGTGCAAAACTGTTGCGAGTTCGAATTTGCTCCGAAAGCAGTAGCTCATCGGCGAATATTATCCAGTCGCCTGAGCTATTGGATCATTATGAAGGTAAGTTGAGGTGTTTTCTTATCAAGGTTATAACAAAAGAAAGATATTGTGACAATATCCGTATCATAATTTGACACGGCGTGTTATTGCAAATAGTGTCGTGTACATCTTAGGGGGATGTTACCTTCAAATATAATTTGTAACAAAAAAAAAACCAGGCGCCTCCAGCGCTGAATCTGGAAGCGGAATTTGCAGTCAGGAAGGTGAAGAAGACTCTCCAGAATATAGAGAAGGGGGTAGCGGACCTGGGCATAGTAGACAGATCGGTTCAACAACAACAGGGCCCCAAAACCTTTGTCCAGGTCGCCAGTACTAACCCAAACCCCCAAACCGCCTACACAACCCAACCACACCCTGATCGTATCGTCGATAAACCCCCAGCACACTGGGGAAAACGTGATCGAGAGGTTACCCTAGGACCTCAAGACAAGCGGAGCCCGAGTCGACACTGTGAGGAAAGCAGGGAACCAGAAAGTGGTCTTGAGATGCTCGAGCAAGATGGACTTGAATAAAATCAAGGAGCAAGTCCAGTCGAACGCAGGACTCAAGGTCCAGCAGCCGAAACCACAAAATCCACTCGTCTGCATCAATGCTGTCCAGCTACAGCGATGGAGAGATCGTCGACCTCTTAAAGGCGCAGAACAATCACCTTCTGCAGAACGTCGTTGTGGATGGACAGACCATGAAGGCGCGCTATAGGAAGCGCTCGAGAAACCCACATGAATGCCACCCTGTTCTCGAACTCTCCCCGGAGCTCTGGAAGTGCTACACTCAGGCGCAAAAAGTCCACGTGGGCATCAAGCGATGCTACATTATTATTTGTAGCTCATCCCGCGCTCGCCAAGCAACCGAGGCTCAACTCGCTCTGTTGGTGGACTATTTCGAAATGGACCCTGAAATGGCACGGGGTCACATAAAGACGGCATACGCAAAAAGAAAATTTCACCAATTCGGGGCAAGGGTGGTTCTCAGACTTAACAGTTTAGGGGGAGCCACCAAAACAAACAAACAGTGGATGAAAGTAAATTATATGAAATATATTACTTGCTAGCTACTAACATAACTAGAAAACTTAGGCCTCTGTCGACGGGCTATCAGCGACGCTGAGCTGCTGAGCGGAACGTTGTTTACCGGTGACAGAGGCCTTAAAAAAAGCTGCGGAACGCGCCGCTGCCCGGCGAAGGACTGGTGAGGGCGTAGAGTACGTTGGCCAGCTGACGGAGACAGAGGAACGCGTCCTCCAACTTTTGGGAGGCGAAGGTTTTGCTATAGGTGACCGTCACCTGCAGTACGAACTAATCCAAGTTTTTAAGTTGTTGATGCATCATTTGGTGGTCCTTCACATGATTCCTTTGTCTGGAATCAATGCCACTTAAAAGCTCTTGTAGAAACACTTCAAAGGAATTGAGAGTGCTGCTGGCTATTAGGTATGACATTTAATTATTGATATATTATTTTGGCTGGTTAATGATAACGGAATACTCATAAAATGAGTAGTTCTAGAGGAGAGGAGATGGAAGCAAAAATGAGTAGTTTTATTGTGATGGTTGTTAGGTGGTATGTGAAATAATAACCTAATGGAAATATTTATATTATTCATTAATATTTTAGGTGATTCTGGATATGCACAGCGCCCTAGGATGATGACACCAAATAGGCGCGGCTCTGGGTTCGCCAGCAGAATACTACACAACATTTCATTGTAGAGCCAGAAACACTGTTAAGCGTGTCTGTTAGTACACGGGGTACTTCACTATGACCCAGTTACAGCAGCCAAAATAGTGAATGCATGTGTTATTCTACACAACATCGCCAATGCACGGAATGTTCCAATGCCTCAGCCTCACAGTGATGATCTCTACAATGATCTACAGAGCCAAGTCTTTAGAGAGGTGGGAAGAAACGAGGCAATTGCAGACAATACTAAGGATATTCTGGTCCAAAGAATATGGAATGCCAGAAACAATATTTAATTAATATACTATTGTGTCTAATTCTAAAGGAGATGGGAATCCTGGGACCAGCAGTTAACTAGTTGAAATGCGTATTAAAAAAACCGTTATATTTTTCTAAACGAAATCACAAAATACAGTACCATGTTTCTATCTAGGAAGCGAGAAAAGATAAATTAAGCAGCTCATCCCGCTCTCGCTAAGCAACCGAGGCTCAACTGGGAGTGTTAGTTGATAATTTTGAAATGGACCCCGAAATGGCACGGGGTCACAAAAAGACGGCAAGTGCGAAAAAAAAATTCAACAATTCTGGGCAAGGGTGGTGGTTCCCAGACTTATAAGTTTAGGGGGAGCCACGAAAACAAACAGTGGGTGAAAGTAAATAGTATATTGCTTGCTAGCTACTAACATAACTAGAAAACTTAGGCCTCTGTCGACGGGCTCTCAGCGACGCCGAGCTGCTGAGCGGAACGTTGTTTACCGGTGACGGAGGCCTTCAAAAAAAGCTGCGGAACGCGCCGCTGCCCGGCGAAGGACTGGTGGGGGCGTAGAGTACGTTGGTCAGCTGACGGAGACAAAGGAGCGCGTCCTCCAGCTTTTGGGAGGCGAAGGTTTTGCTATAAGTGACCGCCACCTGCGGTACGAACTAATCCAAGTAAGTTTTTAATGCAGTTTTTGTAGTAGTAAGTAGGTAGCTATTTACTATAGAAATCACCTACCGACCTTCCACCACCTACGTTCGTCCTCTTACATTTTTAAATAAAAAATGTTTGAAAGATGCTTTTATTTTTACAGCAGTCTTCACGTCACGTCAGGTCACGTCGCCCGCCACCGACGCCAGCCCTTCGATCCTGTCACATATTTATAATGTTGGTTCAGTTTTTAATATTTTCAGTATAACTTATTGCTTATATTTCACAGAAACTTTAATTAAAATGTTTTAATAATTTAATTGCAGAGTCGTCAAGAAACCCCGGCGCAAGATTTCAACATGCCATTCACGTCCGCATATTATATTGAGTCATAGAACAATACATCAAGTGCTGAAAAGGAACAAATTACGTCCTTATAAATATGCAAAGGTGCAGGCGCTGCTGCCCCGTGATAAGCCGATTAGAGAGTTTTACTGCCAGTGGGTACTTGAAAAAAATTCTGAAGACCAAGGTTTTTTATCAGTCGTGTTTTGGACAGATGATAGCACGTTTATTCGAAACGGCATGTGGAACCGACAACCCATGCGTCATTGGAGACATACGAATCCTCATTTATTTAGGGCATCAGGTCATCAATACCGATTTTCCGTTAATGTTTGGGCAGGCATTCACGGAGATCAAATAATCGGCCCTGTTTTTATCAACGGAAACCTGAATGCACAGAAGTTTCTAGATCTTCTTAACGGCCCGATAACACAATATTTAGAAAGATTACCTGTGGGACCTTTCAGGCGTGTATGGTTCCAGTTAGTCGGAGCTCCTCCACACTCCGTTCTCGTCGCGAGAGAGCGGCTTAACACCATGTTCGGCGAACAGTGGATTGGGCGCTATGGCTAAAGTCTCTTTAAAACCAGAAATATTTTAACAAATACAAATTGGCTTTGAAATAAATGTTACTTACTTTGTTTAATTATTACTATCTAGGAAGCAAGAAAAGATAAATTAAGTTATGAAACTACATTATTATTTGTAGCTCATCCCGCTCTCGCCAAGCAACCGAGGCTCAACTCGCTCTGTTGGTGGACAATTTCGAAATGGACCCTGAAATGGCACGGGGTCACATAAAGACGGCATGCGCAAAAAGAAAATTTCACCAATTCGGGGCAAGGGTGGTCTTCGTCCTTCTCGTTATGCCTGTCACTGTCATTCATTCGCGTGTTAGTGCGTAGCCGATCACCACTTACTTTCTCCTTTTCGTTGAAATTTGGAAATAAGATGCCGAAACGTAGTCACAAAGCCGAGGATAGTGATTATTTGTGAAGAAAGATTCGAAAACTTGAAAAGAAAATCGATAAACGTGCAAAACTGTTGCGAGTTCGAATTTGCTCCGAAAGCAGTAGCTCATCGGCGAATATTATCCAGTCGCCTGAGCTATTGGATCATTATGAAGGTAAGTTGAGGTGTTTTCTTATCAAGGTTATAACAAAAGAAAGATATTGTGACAATATCCGTATCATAATTTGACACGGCGTGTTATTGCAAATAGTGTCGTGTACATCTTAGGGGGATGTTACCTTCAAATATAATTTGTAACAAAAAAAAAACCAGGCGCCTCCAGCGCTGAATCTGGAAGCGGAATTTGCAGTCAGGAAGGTGAAGAAGACTCTCCAGAATATAGAGAAGGGGGTAGCGGACCTGGGCATAGTAGACAGATCGGTTCAACAACAACAGGGCCCCAAAACCTTTGTCCAGGTCGCCAGTACTAACCCAAACCCCCAAACCGCCTACACAACCCAACCACACCCTGATCGTATCGTCGATAAACCCCCAGCACACTGGGGAAAACGTGATCGAGAGGTTACCCTAGGACCTCAAGACAAGCGGAGCCCGAGTCGACACTGTGAGGAAAGCAGGGAACCAGAAAGTGGTCTTGAGATGCTCGAGCAAGATGGACTTGAATAAAATCAAGGAGCAAGTCCAGTCGAACGCAGGACTCAAGGTCCAGCAGCCGAAACCACAAAATCCACTCGTCTGCATCAATGCTGTCCAGCTACAGCGATGGAGAGATCGTCGACCTCTTAAAGGCGCAGAACAATCACCTTCTGCAGAACGTCGTTGTGGATGGACAGACCATGAAGGCGCGCTATAGGAAGCGCTCGAGAAACCCACATGAATGCCACCCTGTTCTCGAACTCTCCCCGGAGCTCTGGAAGTGCTACACTCAGGCGCAAAAAGTCCACGTGGGCATCAAGCGATGCTACATTATTATTTGTAGCTCATCCCGCGCTCGCCAAGCAACCGAGGCTCAACTCGCTCTGTTGGTGGACTATTTCGAAATGGACCCTGAAATGGCACGGGGTCACATAAAGACGGCATACGCAAAAAGAAAATTTCACCAATTCGGGGCAAGGGTGGTTCTCAGACTTAACAGTTTAGGGGGAGCCACCAAAACAAACAAACAGTGGATGAAAGTAAATTATATGAAATATATTACTTGCTAGCTACTAACATAACTAGAAAACTTAGGCCTCTGTCGACGGGCTATCAGCGACGCTGAGCTGCTGAGCGGAACGTTGTTTACCGGTGACAGAGGCCTTAAAAAAAAGCTGCGGAACGCGCCGCTGCCCGGCGAAGGACTGGTGAGGGCGTAGAGTACGTTGGCCAGCTGACGGAGACAGAGGAACGCGTCCTCCAACTTTTGGGAGGCGAAGGTTTTGCTATAGGTGACCGTCACCTGCAGTACGAACTAATCCAAGTTTTTAAGTTGTTGATGCATCATTTGGTGGTCCTTCACATGATTCCTTTGTCTGGAATCAATGCCACTTAAAAGCTCTTGTAGAAACACTTCAAAGGAATTGAGAGTGCTGCTGGCTATTAGGTATGACATTTAATTATTGATATATTATTTTGGCTGGTTAATGATAACGGAATACTCATAAAATGAGTAGTTCTAGAGGAGAGGAGATGGAAGCAAAAATGAGTAGTTTTATTGTGATGGTTGTTAGGTGGTATGTGAAATAATAACCTAATGGAAATATTTATATTATTCATTAATATTTTAGGTGATTCTGGATATGCACAGCGCCCTAGGATGATGACACCAAATAGGCGCGGCTCTGGGTTCGCCAGCAGAATACTACACAACATTTCATTGTAGAGCCAGAAACACTGTTAAGCGTGTCTGTTAGTACACGGGGTACTTCACTATGACCCAGTTACAGCAGCCAAAATAGTGAATGCATGTGTTATTCTACACAACATCGCCAATGCACGGAATGTTCCAATGCCTCAGCCTCACAGTGATGATCTCTACAATGATCTACAGAGCCAAGTCTTTAGAGAGGTGGGAAGAAACGAGGCAATTGCAGACAATACTAAGGATATTCTGGTCCAAAGAATATGGAATGCCAGAAACAATATTTAATTAATATACTATTGTGTCTAATTCTAAAGGAGATGGGAATCCTGGGACCAGCAGTTAACTAGTTGAAATGCGTATTAAAAAAACCGTTATATTTTTCTAAACGAAATCACAAAATACAGTACCATGTTTCTATCTAGGAAGCGAGAAAAGATAAATTAAGCAGCTCATCCCGCTCTCGCTAAGCAACCGAGGCTCAACTGGGAGTGTTAGTTGATAATTTTGAAATGGACCCCGAAATGGCACGGGGTCACAAAAAGACGGCAAGTGCGAAAAAAAAATTCAACAATTCTGGGCAAGGGTGGTGGTTCCCAGACTTATAAGTTTAGGGGGAGCCACGAAAACAAACAGTGGGTGAAAGTAAATAGTATATTGCTTGCTAGCTACTAACATAACTAGAAAACTTAGGCCTCTGTCGACGGGCTCTCAGCGACGCCGAGCTGCTGAGCGGAACGTTGTTTACCGGTGACGGAGGCCTTCAAAAAAAGCTGCGGAACGCGCCGCTGCCCGGCGAAGGACTGGTGGGGGCGTAGAGTACGTTGGTCAGCTGACGGAGACAAAGGAGCGCGTCCTCCAGCTTTTGGGAGGCGAAGGTTTTGCTATAAGTGACCGCCACCTGCGGTACGAACTAATCCAAGTAAGTTTTTAATGCAGTTTTTGTAGTAGTAAGTAGGTAGCTATTTACTATAGAAATCACCTACCGACCTTCCACCACCTACGTTCGTCCTCTTACATTTTTAAATAAAAAATGTTTGAAAGATGCTTTTATTTTTACAGCAGTCTTCACGTCACGTCAGGTCACGTCGCCCGCCACCGACGCCAGCCCTTCGATCCTGTCACATATTTATAATGTTGGTTCAGTTTTTAATATTTTCAGTATAACTTATTGCTTATATTTCACAGAAACTTTAATTAAAATGTTTTAATAATTTAATTGCAGAGTCGTCAAGAAACCCCGGCGCAAGATTTCAACATGCCATTCACGTCCGCATATTATATTGAGTCATAGAACAATACATCAAGTGCTGAAAAGGAACAAATTACGTCCTTATAAATATGCAAAGGTGCAGGCGCTGCTGCCCCGTGATAAGCCGATTAGAGAGTTTTACTGCCAGTGGGTACTTGAAAAAAATTCTGAAGACCAAGGTTTTTTATCAGTCGTGTTTTGGACAGATGATAGCACGTTTATTCGAAACGGCATGTGGAACCGACAACCCATGCGTCATTGGAGACATACGAATCCTCATTTATTTAGGGCATCAGGTCATCAATACCGATTTTCCGTTAATGTTTGGGCAGGCATTCACGGAGATCAAATAATCGGCCCTGTTTTTATCAACGGAAACCTGAATGCACAGAAGTTTCTAGATCTTCTTAACGGCCCGATAACACAATATTTAGAAAGATTACCTGTGGGACCTTTCAGGCGTGTATGGTTCCAGTTAGTCGGAGCTCCTCCACACTCCGTTCTCGTCGCGAGAGAGCGGCTTAACACCATGTTCGGCGAACAGTGGATTGGGCGCTATGGCTAAAGTCTCTTTAAAACCAGAAATATTTTAACAAATACAAATTGGCTTTGAAATAAATGTTACTTACTTTGTTTAATTATTACTATCTAGGAAGCAAGAAAAGATAAATTAAGTTATGAAACTACATTATTATTTGTAGCTCATCCCGCTCTCGCCAAGCAACCGAGGCTCAACTCGCTCTGTTGGTGGACAATTTCGAAATGGACCCTGAAATGGCACGGGGTCACATAAAGACGGCATGCGCAAAAAGAAAATTTCACCAATTCGGGGCAAGGGTGGTTCTCAGACTTAACAGTTTAGGGGGAGCCACCAAAACAAACAAACAGTGGATGAAAGTAAATTATATGAAGTATATTACTTGCTAGCTACTAACATAACTAGAAAACTTAGGCCTCTGTCGACGGGCTATCAGCGACGCTGAGCTGCTGAGCGGAACGTTGTTTACCGGTGACAGCGGCATTAAAAAAAAGCTGCGGAACGCACCGCTGCCCGGCGAAGGACTGGTGAGGGCGTAGAGTACGTTGGCCAGCTGACGGAAACAGAGGAACGCGTCTTCCAGCTTTTGGGAGGCGAAGGTTTTGCTATAAGTGACCGTCACCTGCAGTACGAACTAATCCAAGTAAGTTTTTAGTTGCACTTGTTGTAGTAATAAGTAGGTAGCTATTTACTGTAGAAATCACCTACCGACCTTCCACCACCTACGTTCGTGGTCTAACATTTTTAAATAAAAGATGTTTGGAAGATGCTTTTATTTTTACAGCAGTCTTCTGAAGTCACGGTTACGGTCATGTCGCCCGCCAGCCCCTCGATCCTGCCAAATATTGATAATGTTGGTTGAGTTTTTATTTTTTTCAGTATGACTTATTGCTTATATTTCACAGAAACTTTAATTAAAATGTTTTAATAATTTAATTGCAGAGTCTTCAAGAAACCCCGGCGCAAGATTCCAACATGCCATTCACGTCCGCATATTACGGTTTTGTATGACGGCTACACATCAAGCTATACATTTCCAGTTAATGCTGATCTCGCATTGTATAGGATTTCCGTACCATGTGAGGTTAGCTTAGGTATAGGTACTGGAAATGTATAGCTTGATGTGTAGCTGTGTGTACACTTATTCTTAATTTATCAAAGTCGTTATTATTCTAACATTAAAAAGAAAATAATAGTTTACGGTAGATACCTAAATCATTTTCTTTTTAATCTTTCTTCTTTTTATTCTTTTTATTGTATCTCAAATGTATGTAAATATGTTTATCTACGGCCTATATTCATAGTGCAATGTTGTAGGTACCTATCTAATAAAATAACATATCGTTTTTGTTCTCTAGAACTCAGTCTCCCCACCAACTTGGACCGGAATTGGCTGTGTCTCCCACACGACAATCTCGTCCCCATGTCTTTGCCAGTAATTACATACATCATTTCCTCTTTATTTACTATCGTTCTTACAATGAGGTCTTAATTTTATTAGTGGTAAGTACAGTGTATTTTAATATACTTTTATTTTTCAGATTTAATACGCGAAGGACCTAGTCGTCAGCCGCAATCTCAAAGATCTCAAATGACCTCCATCTCGGAGAAGCGGTTGGCGCTAGAGGAAAAACAAGCTGAGACAACCCTCATCGCTGCTCAAGCGCACAGAGACATGGCAGCAGTTGTGAGACGGCAACCGCGCAATGGCGGACGCCATCCGGGACGGGTTCAGCACAATACACACCATAGCCGACAATTTTTTATCAAATAATTAACGTTTTTTTATATTTTTACTTTAATTTTTTTCGTTCATTTTACGCGGATATATTACGCGTATATTCTCGTAGAAATAGCTACACAAGGGCTGGATGCAATATTGGGCCACTACTGCTCATGTAATTTTGGGAAACGGACCTTAGGCTGCTGTTCGAATGTAATGTCTATTATTATGGTACATGAGATGGGGCAGATAACAAAATAATCTGACTCCGCCAATTTTTGATATGATTATTCGACATGACATTGAGAACGCAATGGACGACGAGAGTTCAAAAATGTGTTTTGTCTTATCACATATCAGTAAAATAATGTGTTTTCATTATTTTCCAAGACCCATACTAATGTCACATTCACAGACGGTCGTCAAACAATAAAGCCAATCTCTAATATCAACCTTCTAAAAACATAACTAAGATTTCTTTACGCTGGACAGTAATTGAAGTATTTATATTGACGACATTTTTAAAATCTTCAAATGCGACTATCTCAGCTTTGACATAACTTAGGACATAAATAATTGAACATTATAAGTGTATTTAACACAGCACAAAAAAGTAACAAGAAAATCATTGGTGGCCGCTGAAAAAAAAAAATGGCGCCACTAGTCCATACAAAGTTACTCAAACCCTTTTCTTTCCTTGTTGTAAGATACCTGAGTGTAAATCACAATTGCCAGTGATGGCTGAGGCTAGCACCTCTGGGTGTGCCATACAACCTGAAGATATTTTTGATGGGTTTAATAAAATTATTTTTGTTACTAAAATTACTCATATTTTTATTCTGACTGACGTTGAGCGTTAACATAGCTTAACTAGTTGTTTTTAATAATGTTAATTTTGTTATTGCTTTAGATGAAGGTGAAAACAAAGCAGAATTTAATAAAAAGGTGCTGTTAATACGCCTGAGGCTGAGGTCTATGTATGCAGTAGGTACACCAAATCGATTTATATTGAAAAAAAAACAGTCAACAGTCGTCCCAATCCAGAGTCCTTTGTAAACACAATGAGAAATTAGAGTGACTTATCAAAAAAGAAGCAAGATTTATTTGAATAAAAATGATTATTTCGTGATTATATTTGAAATGAAAGGCAACATGTTCATGGTTATGGAAATTCTGACGCATCAATTTCAAAATGTTTATGATCCGGATTCTTTCACTCAGCATCTTCTTAATGTAAGTATTATTTATTTATTCTCAGAAGGTTTGTTTAAAAGATAGGTAGTTGTAGGTAGGTAGGTAGGTATTGAAGTTGTAGGTAGGTAGGTAGGTATTGACCTTATAGGTTTCTAATACCTTGCTGACTGACGATTTTAAGGTGCTCAGAGGTAGCCATATCAATCACATTTTAATCAACATATACCTTGCTGACTGACGATTTTAAGGTGCTCAGAGGTAGCCATATCAATCACATTTTAATCAACATACAACCTGACACATGTGGGGACATCAAAGTGTTAAAAATCTGCATCATTGGCTGCATGAAGGGTTGACATTTTTACAAAAGTTTTGACAAGAACGAAAGTTTTTGACATTTGCTGTGTTGCTGGCTGATATACTCTACAATATTCTTCTACACTATTTGGACTGTAACAAGTATAATTTCACAGTAAGTATTCTCCGCTATACATTCTTGCATAAAAAGTGTGGTATCGTATTTAATAGGAAATAACACCTATCATGAAACGTAAAATAAAGAGATAACTAATTTTACAGTTTAGATATTATTATTACAAGCAGTGTCGTCAAAAAATATACCTACTACTTGTTTCCTTATCTCAATCATTCATTAATGAAATTTGAGTTTTTAAAGTTTCAGTTTCCTATTTTAGAATAATTCGTGACCAGCATGAAGACCGCCGACCGGTTGGTGTCGTGGCGAAGGGCCAAAATAGAGCGTCGCCTGTGGGAGTCGCAGTGGCGAAGTTCAACGCTGGCGCTCCCGCCACTACAATGATTTTACACATACAACACAGACAAGTGCTCATTGTTTTGCAGACTTGTTACAATGTAGAACGGAATAGAGTGCCGAGTGCTACTTGAGAAAAATTGTATTAAAATCAGAAAAAACATTTGTAACAGTAAATGCAAGAGTATGTAATGAACATAGATCATTATACAACTGGGAGTTTCTGGACCAGCATGATGAAGTAAATCAGTTAGATTTGAATAATATGAGTAGTATTAATGAGGGACTTTTTAAGTTCTGGACTGGAGTCACAAAGGACAATTTTATAAATGTTTTCAATGTAATAAGCCCAGCATTGACTTGCGAAAACCCAAAAACTCCTTTGGGAATCTATTTGGTGAAAGCTCGAACAGGGGACTCCCATGAAAGTGCCCCCCCCTGTCCCTCTCTGTTTCATCTGAGCAAGGCCTCAATAACATGATTGCTTCATGTAGCTAGAGAGGCATTGCTAAGCTTATTTGTGCCTCTCCACTTGGGAATCAATCAAACAAGAAATGATTTAATTAATAGGAATTTAGTAATACCCGAGGGCTTGTTCGGAAACAGAGAGGGAAGGGTATCTATAGTAATATGTGATGGTACCTATATATACCTTCAAAAATTATCCAACTACATGTTCCAAAAAAAACTTATAACTTGCACAAATATCGAAACGCAAACGGTTTGAGTTTAGCGTTTATTTGGTGTTTAGCTAACTTATGATCTGTCAATTAAACCTTTGTTTGGCATGGAATGCAGACCTCAACAAGCCTGCAAAAAATGCGAGAGGTAGGATTACAAGCATGAACAATTTGGAAGAGTTAACTCTGTTAACAGTGATGTTAGTGGTGATACTAAAACTACTGAGAAATAGGAGAAGGTTGGTTAAAATGGTTATGACCTATTTTGGCTAAAACAGAGACGCGGTTACGATAAAATGTTGGCTTCAAGTCTTGCACCGGACCAGAATTATGGCGGCGCACAGTGGTCTGAAAATCGAGCTCCATACTCATAGAAACTTAAAGGAACGAATTAAAAATATATCATATATTAATAGCTCTGGCAAACCTCCCTTTACGTAATAATAACGTATGGATGGTACAAGTCAATCCACTCGTGCCAAAGCCATCTTCCACCATGTTTTTCAGATCTATTTATTTTAAGTTTTCAAACAAAAACAAGTTAAACATCGTGGAAGAACAGGCTCTGATTGAAGCTGAAATTGAAGCACTGCAGCCGTCTATTATGGGAAGCCATGTTGTAAAGCACTCGATGCTTATGACCATGATAGATAAAAAAATCATTTCACAGCTATCAAATACCTCATCGCAGACATGTGATATATGTAAAGCTACTCCTTCGGAAATGAATACGAACGAATTGAGAAGATCTCAGAGTGAGCTTTCAATAATTTAATAAATTCATATCACTACAGTACTTCAACATTTATATTCTTTTTATTAATATAACCATTTTATTTTCAGAAAAACGGTTTCAACATAAATGTTTAAGTATGGGTTATCTACTCTTAGTGCTTGGATCAGGTGTATGGAGTGCCTGCTCCATATTTTATATAGACTGGACTTTAAAACATGGCAAACGAGAGATGCAAGCAGTAAAGAGACATTGAAAAGTAGAAAACAAATCATACAGCAGATGTTCCGTGATGACATGGGCCTCCTGGTAGACATCGTGAAACAAGGTAACAATCATAACTTTTCAATCTAATTTTTTTTCAAGTAACATTATTCATTATATCTTTTTTCTGCACAAAGTCAAGAATTTTAGTTTTGTTGCAGGTTCGATAACTACAAATGATGGGAACACAGCTAGGAAATTAACAGCTGTCGCTGATGATATAGTATGATACTAATCCTGAATCTATCGAAGAGACTTTAGAATTTCAAGCAAGCGTCCTGATAATGTTACAAAAAATTTAATTTAGGAATTATGAGAGACCTCATTACGAACATCCTCATATACAGGGTGTTTGGCAGAACGTTGAACATACGAAAATGGTGGATAGGTGGGGTCATCTGCTACTTACTCAGCCCAAATTTTTTTGGCCCTGGCCCACGGGATATTTTTTAAATTTTTTTTTTGTCTTTCTTCTTCTTACACCACTTTCTTAACTTTAAAGTGTAATTTTTATTAAAAATGGGTAAAACAGGCAATATTTAGTATTTTTTTTAAATCTTTTATGTTGACAGATTCTTATAAAATTATTGCTTTATTCAGATGTTAGCTAGAAAAAAAGTTATGAGTCCTCAAACTTACAGAAAGGTGTAAAAAATACTTAAATCTTAATTTCAACTTGCATTTAAAAAAAAACAAAAAATGATTGAGGAGTTCCAATTCTAGCAAAACATCCCTAGTGTGTGAGCTTTCTAATGGTATGTAATTTGCTTTTATAAAAAAAAACTTTAAGAGTTATTTCATAATTTTTTCAATTTTTGACGAAATTCTACCTTTACGGAAAGTGAAATGTTTTGCGAAATTTAATACTGCAAAGTTGGTAAAAATTAAATGATCGACGGCTTGCCAGTAGCAGTTGTGCAAATTAACATTCACTATTCCCTTGGGATGGTTGTTACACGAAACAGGTAGAAATTTTGTTTCACTCTTGCGCAGTCATAGCGTATTTTTGTTCTCTTTCGCTCTCGTGGCACCGTAACGCCTCAGAATGAATTCTTTTCTTAGTCGAGACTTAACTGCCTCTGCGATCTCACGTGCCCGTTACGCTTACGTTTGTTTTTGTTCACTTCGTTTTCTTTTATTGTTATCACTAGTTTTGTTACCTGTTAGTTAAGTTTTTTGTTATTACTGTTTCCTGTTGTTATTGGTAAAGAAATGGCTGCTTTTACCAGTGAGGAATACGCGGACATGTTGTTAGCGTATGGAAGTGCTAATACTAATTCGCGTGAAGCGCGAAGGATTTATCAAGAGCGTTATCCCAACCGCCGAGTACCCAGTCATCAGACGTTTGCGAGTACTTACCGACGTTTACGACAAACCGGTAACCTGAACTTTCAAGAACCACGAGTGAACGTAGCACGACCCGATACTACCATTGACGAACAAGTTCTTGCCGAGTTTGACGCGGACCCTACCAAAAGTATTAGACAAATAGCTTCAATGCTTGGCCTAAGCATATGGAAAGTGTGGTCTGTTCTCCGGGTAGATGGTAGGCATGCTTTTCACTACACTCCAGTGCAAGGTAAGATTTTAAGCTATTTATGTACTGCATCTGATACGATTTTGTGGAATGTAGTAAATTATGAGACAGTTCAATTGATCGTTCCATTTAACCTTGATTTCGTTACTTTCTTTATTAGTTGTTTTGCCTCATGTTGTTTTTTTGCGCATTCAATTCTAATTTCAAATTAAATTCGAATAAACTATTCCTATTCGGTCGCATTCACGTAACAATCAGGCGGCCAGCGCTTACAGGATTCGGATTTCGAATTCGGTTTCAGGTGGTCAGCGTAGGTAAACTTGCCAGCGCTTATGGCTCCTTTTCAGAACAAATGGAAAGTCGCACGCCCTTTTGTGAATGTGGTCTTACGTCTTTATGGCTAAGCCATAAAGCCAATTAGGTACTTATTTAAAAATTGAAGATAATTTAATTTAGATAATTGTAGAGTTTGAACTCGAAAGAAGAAAAGATTCAGTATTGACATCAATTCTTAGACGTGTTTTGTTTGTTCTAGGTCTCGATGACAGTGATTTTGGGAGACGTGTGCAATTTTGTCGCCATTTGCTGCATACCGATGTGGACGACGGAAATTTTTTTAAAAGTATTCTGTGGACGGACGAGTCCAAATTTGACAAAGAAGGGATTGTCAATTATCACAATCTACACCATTGGTCACATAAAAATCAAAACCCACACGTGAAGAGACAAAGGGGCTTCCAGAGGAGATTCAGTGTGAATGTCTGGGCAGGAGTGATTGGCGTTAAGCTAATAGGGCCTCATTATTTGCCCGACAACATTAATGCGAACAACTACTTGGATTTTTTGATCAATGATTTACCACCATTAATGGAAGAAGTGTTCCAAGTAGACATAAACAGGCCTATTGTCTTTCAACACGATGGTTGCCCAGCTCACTTTAGTCTGATCGTACGTGAGCATTTGGATAATTGTTTCCCAAATTCGTGGATTGGCAGGGGAGGACCAATTCCCTGGCCTCCGCGATCGCCCGACCTCACTCCGCTCGATTTTCACGTGTGGGGAAGGGCAAAAGAACTAGTTTACACTACAGAAGTAGAAAGTCGAGAAGATTTAATAAATCGAATTAATGCTGCTTTCGAAGTTATGCGACAGGAGATGCTGCTGCGCACAACAACTGTAGAAATCAGACGTAGATGCCGCGCCTGTATTGTAAATGAAGGGCGTCAATTCGAACATCTGTGATTTATTATTTAAATAAATTATTTAAAATTATTTAATTGTTTCATTAATGCACCTAACTGGTACAGCATAATTTCAATCGATCATTTAATTTTCACCAACTTTGCAGTATTAAATTTCGTAAAACATTTCACTTTCCGTAAAGGTACAGTTTCGTCAAAAATGTCCTACTTGAAAAAATTATGACATAACTCTTAAAGTTTTTTTTTTATAAAAGCAAATTACATACCATTAGAAAGCTCACACACTAGGGATGTTTTGCTAGAATTGGAACTCCTCAATCATTTTTTGTTTTTTTTTAAATGCAAGTTGAAATTAAGATTTAAGTATTTTTTACATCTTTCTGTAAGTTTGAGGACTCATAACTTTTTTTCTAGCTAACATCTGAATAAAGCAATAATTTTATAAGAATCTGTCAACATAAAAGATTTAAAAAAAATACTAAATATTGCCTGTTTTACCCATTTTTAATAAAAATTACACTTTAAAGTTAAGAAAGTGGTGAAACCAGAAGAAAGACAAAAAAAAATTTAAAAAATATCCCGTGGGCCAGGGCCAAATAAATTAGGGCTGAGTAAGTAGCAGATGACCCCACCTATCCACCATTTTCGTATGTTCAACGTTCTGCCAAACACCCTGTATTCAGAAGAACGGGCAAGATCAGTTTTATTGACGTGTAAAAGTATTTGTACAAACCTATTTACAGAAATAAAATCATTTCATTTCAGTATCACTCTGGATACTACACAAATCATAATAGCATCAATCAACAGGCAACACATGCAAGATCAACAGCACTCTGAATATTCTACGCAATATAATACATAGTAGCAATCGACAGGCAACATCAACTTCATCTCAGTCATCCAACCCGATTCCAGCCTCGCCAACAACATCTGGTAATCATTCCGTACATTCTCAAGACTCAAGTTACTAAGATTTTCAAGGGTTTTAAGTTTCAGTACGAATAAATATTTAAATAACTTAATTGCATTTTTAATTCATGTCATCAATCAAATACATCATTATCAAATAAATACACTCGCACACATAATATATTCGGTCTGGTTCATAATATCGAGTCACTACGTCGACGGTTGCTGTATCGAAAACGTTCCATCGACGGGTTAATGAATCGTACCCCAGTAGTACCCCAAATCGATGGTACGCTACATCGACAGTACACCAAATCGATAGTACGCTTTATCGACAGTATCCCACCTAATAATGGTTGAAAAATCATAAATTCGTATTCAGTACCCTTAGTTATTATTACAAAAACTTTCAAATTAATAATAATAAGTTCACATTTATAAAGAAGCAAAGATAAATATTATTACATTAAACTCGTCAAACGTCAAAGTCAAATCTAAATCAAGTATCTAATCATAATTTAAATTAATAATATAATTATGTTTTCCCTATCCTTTATTCATATTTATAACTATTTTATTTTTAAATTACACTTACAAATCATACATGTTATAAGTAATTATAATTTTCTATCTTTTAGCGTAGGTAGTACATCAATGATGTTTTAGTAAACAGATATGTTATGAGCGCGCAAAACGTGAAGACTAGAAAAGTACCCAATTGGGAAATATTGCTTTTAGTCTGAGCCACACGCTTACGAGTGTGCCGCTCGGCGCGTAGGTAACACTTTTTTCTGTTGTTTTGTACGTGTATAACATATCTGTTTATTAGAATATCATTGTAGTACATACATACAGACATTTAAGCTTGACCATAAAGAATTGTAGCTTGACCATAAACAAGATTTTTCGTAATCGTACTACCCTCATGAGTTTGTAATTAAAATTGTTTAGAATCATTTTGTCGTCAGTCTTGGTGTTCATTACGAAAATGGACGAAATTAAATTGGCTACAACGCATAACAATAAGCAATGTTTGATAATAAACGGTTACAAAATGGTGAAGAATAAAGTAATCGATAAAGCTGGCACTATTGATATTGTGTAAATAAATATACCGATTCAAAGTGTCGCAGTACTTGTAGCAGTGGGATCTGTGATTCTAATCACGTATTAAAGAACAATATGACAGCTCATAATCATGCTCCACAACCGGGAAGTAAAAAAAAATATAATTGTGCCATAACTTGCACTTGAGGATTTTTTATAGCAATATAATGCACATTTATGTATTTGCAGGTATTATTCATGAACTGCACCTAAGAGAAAATGATAAAAGAGAGTCAAGTACAAACACAATGGAAAAACCATGTCAAATAATGAATCGCAATCTAGAGATGGTGCCAACATCTTGTGCATGTGTATTACCAAATAAAAATTTCTTCCTATTAAAGTAATAGTTATACACTATTTACAGACTTGTATAATACCGTAATAACAGATATGAGACTACAATATATTTAAATATAATAACTGTAGGTACAACACTATTCTTGATCTGCTGTCTTCATATTGTGACCATGGCGTGGACGGCCCGCCATTTTAATAACTACTTCGCTTCCGAAATAAGGATGTGGCAACGTAATATCTCGTTTATCGATGTTCTAGTACAATATTATTTTATAATAAATGAAACACGTTTTTTAAATCAGATTTATAATTCCGAATGTAACAGGTACTTAAAAATATATGATTGAAATAGGTTAAGAAGGTAAATAAAAACTATGAAAAAATAGAAAATTTTAATAAGTTCTATAAACCTGGCATAAAAAGTAACAAATTAAAACAATTAACGATTATATATAATTATCACAGTTACCAATCAGTCTTATACTAATAAATCTTTAGAATAATAGAACAACATTATACAAAATCTGCATTGTATTATCTTATCATCTAATAGTAAGCCATATGTAAATAAAATCTAATAAAAAACTTCAAGTTACAATAGAAAAATCAGTATCACAGAGACATTAAAATCAATATAAATCTAAATATATTACACAGAGTGGTACTTTTGGAAACACGGCGCAGCACATAAATATACGTTACAAACGTTACATTTAAAACGTGTATTTTTTCTTTGTTTTAAAAGTGCGCATTGCTTGCATCTTTGATATTTTCCCATACGACTCGGCATATGATCCTTTGCATTACTGGGTAATATACGAAGAGGATTACTACTGCTAGTTGTAGCTAACGTGGAGCCTTCTATAATACTACCACTGTGGTACCTCTCTATCAATTGCCGAATCACGCTCAATTGAAAATCGGCAAATTTCAATTTTGGCATATCTTTTAAATGCCGGTAACAATAAAATGCATTTAATAGGTGCATATCTAATAAATGGAAAAATATTTTTTTATACCATTTGACTGTTTTGCGGATACACTGCATTGATGATAATAGCATATCTGCGGTATCAACACTGCCCATGTTTTTTGAGTAGTCCACTACAGCTTTTGGCTTAATTACAGGCAATCCCGTATTTCGATGTATTCGCGATGATAATTCCATAGAATTATCATGGATGGTGGATAACATAAAAATATATTTTTTGTCTTTCCATTTAATGGCCATCAGTGGACCAGAATATTGCACTTCCGTTTCATTCAATTCTAGAATCGTGTTTAATTTTGGCATATACTTTCTATTTTTTTTTACCGTACCGCAAGCGTAAATATTATGTTCGTGTAAATATTTAAATAACAATGGGCTCGTGTACCAATTATCCACATATAAATGGCGATTGGATCCTAAAAATGGTTTGACCAACGTGGCAACAACAGCCCCGCCAACACCTAGATTACAGGGATCAACTATCTCTGTGGTTGCTCCACAGTAAACAATAAAATCAACAATAACACCCGTATTTACATCACATAAAACAAATAATTTGACACCGAATCTGTTTCTTTTATTCGGTAAGTATTGTTTTATGGACAAGCGACCCTTAAATGGAACAATGCTTTCGTCAATACAAATAGTTTTATATGGCGTAATAATATTTCTAAACTTTTGTCGTGTATGAGATACACATTTCTGGATTTTCGATAAAATTGTATTTTCTTCTCTTTGCTCAGAAAAATGGAGCATGCCAAGTATCATAGAAAACCTGTTGCGTGTCATTACTTTCGAAAATATCGGAGAATTCAATAAAATATCTGTGGACCAAATGTTCTTCTATAGATAAATGTTTATTTCTGGTCATTAACATTATGACTGCAAAAAACATGTACATCTCTGGGACTGTTACGTCGTACCAAGCATGTAAACGAGAATGCATACGCAAGTCTACATTCAGCACAAAGTATCGATGAAATTTATTGGTCATATTGACAATCATCGACACAAAATCTGTGTCCATAAAATATTGAAATATGTCGCATTCAGAAGCAATTTCCGACGGCTCTAAATGGATTCCAGATTGAAAATCATTGAAGTCAGCTACTTCGGGTGTACGTCGTTCCGAGGTCCATTGGAAGGACGGTTCCGGCTCATGACCTCGATGGTGGCCATCTCGAGACGTCGAAGGTGTATCATTTGATGGTTCTTGATGGGCAACAGTTGCTGGCTGTAAAATAAAAACAATAATTCATTGTGGGAAGTTAATTAGCCAGTGCGTGAGAAACAAGTATTTTTCTTTGTTCTAAATTCTGCCCGAAAACAATAGATCTTTACGGCCGACAGATCCGAAGATATTATTGTACTCCAACTCGAGTTATCGGCTTATATTGTGTCTAATTCATCATGAAATTTGAAATTACTACTTGCGCTGTTGCAGATGGGTTATTGCTATACAACAAAACAAAAGCTACAGATTTATGACAGTTAGTTTAAGTTTATTGTTCCATTAGTTAATATTTTTAAGGTAAAACTTTTAAGAATCTCGTTATTGTTAGAATGTTTTACTTTGATCAACAAAACAAAATCTTTAGGTTTATGGCAGAAGCTCAAGCTTTATTGTACTACTGCAAAATATTTTTAGAGCATAATATTTGAAGACTGGTCAATAGCACAATTAGTTTAAACTTCGATAATAAAAAACAGACATAAACATTAGCGATCTTAGAATTTCGTATATTTGGTAATTTGTAAGCCAAGATATCATTTTACAAAAAGAAACTTAATTTGCATTAAATTAAATTCTCATTAATTACGCTACGCTTTACCTATTTGTAAAGAAAATAGAATATAATTAAAATAAGCTAAAGATTAAAAAAACGTCTATGGTTTTTATGTTTCTTCCCAAGCATTATTGGTATTTGCAATTTTTTTAGGTTGGTAATACTGACATGTTGACTAGAAAAGTACGTTTTATTAGACATTCGTACATCGGTTTCGAACATTCGAAATTCTATCATTCATCACCATTCTTCATTCTATCTGAAATATTTTATTTACATAATTAATATGTCTTCTGGTGACGAGAGCAGACCTTCATCACCAAGTTTATTACAAAATATACACCGTGCCAAGAGAATTAAGTTCTCAGTTGAACCTGTGAAAGTGACCTGTGTGTGTGAAGGAGTGAAAACAGAAATGATATCAAAGCAAACACAGGTAACGACTGAGGATATTGCAACCTCAAATATGTACCAGCGCAGTATATGGGACAAAGACGAATTAAAATGTGAAGTTTCACATTTACCTAATGTGGGTTTCGAAGAAGAGCCAAAGGACCCACGCAATAAGGCATTCGCAAGATTGGTCGCACATGAATTAGATAGTGTACCAGCGGAGAAGCGTTCGGTAACTTACACCAATATAATTAATATTATACGTAAAGTACGACACCAAAAAGACTTAGATGACATTAGTTTACCGAGCTACCAGGATTCCGATTAAGAAATAATAAATGATTGAAAAGGTTATAAGTTTGATTATTGTCTAATTAATAAATATCCCAAAATAAATCATAAAATCTGTAAATTCGTTCATTTATTTATTTCAAATACTTTTCAGACGTGGCTTAATTCTTTCTTAACCCTGTGCTCTACATAAATTATATCTTAAAAACATTTTCGGAGGGATCATATAGCTTGACGAACACTATAGGAACTATATACCGAATTACCGAAACAAAACTGAAAAGTCGAGTTCTCTGCACACATATATACATAATAATTAATTGAAATAATAGTATACATATATTAGAAACCTATGAGTGCAGGCTTAGGTATAAGGCGCCATTAATATTTCATAAATATATGTAATATTTAAACATATTATATCGCTTAAACATATACACAAGTAAAAATATCAAAATCATTCTTGATTTTTACTTATTTATGTTAGCGATCAATAGGTTAAATAATACAACAAGCATTTAGTAGGTAACTGTATGCTGATTCATATCTTAATTAAATCGTATGTAAACAAACAACGATCGATATATCAACTTAAAAACTCTGTATAACGGCTGTATCTATTTTTTTACAACAATAATATTCTCAAAAGTAACTTATTTCTGTAAAAAATATGTTTCTTTCGGTCTACAAACACCAATACCAGGCCACACTTACAGATTTCATCGTGATTTTTAATAAGATTAATATTTGCTCAAAATTTTTAAAATAAAAGCAGATAAAAATAACTTACCTCTAAATCAAATTCACCCAAATATTCTGTTTCCAAAAATTCTTCGTCATCTGAGACTCCTTCTAATATGCGAAGAAGTTCTTCCGTAGTCATTAAATTCCCACTCATTATAATAGTCACTTAATATAAATCTTGAACTCGATATCACAAGTAAATTAATCATAAATATTATTCATTCACTTCACTAATTTCTGGTCGCCGCGCTTGTGACGTCACGATATTGTCGTCTAGTCGTGACCATGGCGTACAGGGTACTGATAATTCGGGTTGCGTTAGGGATGCGCTTGAGTTGGGATTAGTGAATATCGAAATTCGACCCAACCAAATTTTATTTTTGACTATGTAGCTTATTGAATGATTTTTAAGACTGGTTTTATAAAATTAATGCTGCTTTATCCTAGTACCAAATTATACCTAAAATAATATATTCCAGAGGAAAGTTTCGAATCGATCTTTGATTTGAAATAATGATATTATCCAACATGCGCTACATCACTAGCGGTCACGCAGTTATGACTCTGGCGTGTGAGGACATTCTTTTTTCAGAGTTTATTTCTTTCTTTTTAACGTAAAATTTCTCAATATTTATAATGCAATTTAATTAGTTTTATGGAAATAAATAAATTTTGGACCTTCTATTTTACAGGTATATAAATAAATAGGCATTAAAGTAATGTTTAAATAGTTTATTTCGTGTTTTAATGTACCGCTGTTTTTGTCACATATTTGTGTCGTTGGCGCTCAGGGACAGTTTTCGCTTGTCACGTATTTGTGACCCTGGCGCTCAAAAGGTTAACCTGTAAAGTACTGTCGTCGCCCTCCGGGGTCGGTTTCCGCGCGCCATTGGGAAGTCCCGGTGGCGCGATAATATTTTTCAAACCATAGACAATAAAGATGCAAAACAAGATGCAACCTCGTTACCAACACTCTAAAAAATATATTTAAAACGTCATTTAAAAATTGACATTCTGTGGTTCGGTGTAGCGTGCCGTGGAAGACAATTATTGTAATAAAAGCGGATCTTACGACCAAAACTTGGGTAAGTAAATGAATAATCATTTAATAGTGTATAGTGTAACTGTGTATATAATCATTTGCGTGAAACAATATAGTTAAAAATATTTTCTAGCCAATATAACCTTACGTAATTTCGATTTTGTGACTCGTCATTTTTTATTTGTTAGTTGACTGTTTTTCAATGAATTTGTGTCTTTCAACGGTGAATAACTATGCTAAAACGAATTCTAATTAATTATTTCATGCATTCGAGGCATATTTATTCGTTTTTATCCATTTGTCTAATATATTTCAAAGCATTTTCATGTATAGGTAGAATTGGTAAAAAAAGTATGGCTGACACAATCATTGTGTAATTATTGTTGAAATTGTATTAGATTTGGTGTGTAACCATATGGGAAGTAAATGAATTATAAATGATAAGTGTATAAGTAACGTGTTTATGATAATCGTTCGCTAGAAACAGTATCATAAGATATATTATTTTGAGTCACAAAATGTTGGTCCAAGTCGCCGTTGATGATGATGAAATCTGGCTATTTTATGAATATTAGTGTCTTTATAAGGTTAGTAAACAACGCAAAAACTAATTATAATTAATAATTGCATATATTCGAGGTGTATTTATTGAGATATAAACATATCTCGAAGTATTTTCAAGTGTTAGATAAAAAAAATCTTGTTTACATCCAACTGTCAAATTCAAATGGCGGCAACGGCCGCTAGGCCGTAGCTCATATCGATAAAAGTTATCGATAACATCGAATGATATTTTGTAAAAGAGTTTCGAATATTTTGTTTTGTAAATAGTACATTTATTTTATATTTTGTAAAGTTTGAGTTATTTAGATAAGTTTTAGTGTAATTACTTCTAATTTTTAACAAAACTTATTTTTAGAATAATGGCCAGTTGGAATGTGGGGCGGGACGACGACGTACCGGAGGACTTCGAGTCGCTCCTCCGGGAGTCTGACTCGGAGGACGAGGACCCAGAGGAGCTCCTCGAAATTTTGGAGCCCGAGGAGCAGGACGAGGTGGACGACGCTTATGAAGAACTAGAATATCTCGATGAGCAGGTAATTCCATTCTTTTTCATTCTTATAGTGTATGGCCAAGAATCTTTTGTTGTCTTGTGTGTATGCTGTTGTTATTTTGTGTGAGCCATTAGTTAACTAGTAGTGATTTCATTTTATTTCTTTGATTCCTCAGTATGTTGAGTCGCCACCGACGCTCCTCGGGTTATATACCCAGGAGGGAGAGGAGATTCCTCTGGATATTCCTCAAAGTCCTCTGATTGATCGTTCCTCGCCTCCCGTTATGTAAGTCAGAAAACATGTTTTGATCGAAATAATTATAATGAGTTAATATTTTTTGCAATAACGAAAATCATTTATTTCAGTTCGCCGCCACGACAACCCCCCCCCCCCCTATCTCCACCCCCATGGAGGTGGATTTAAGTGGGCCACCCGTGATGGAACCGTATGTTATAAAATATGTTTTGATCGAAATAAATGTATATTTGTAGTAACTTTTAGTAACGAGAACCTTTTATTTGATAGGACAAGCCCGCCGCGTGCTCGTGGTAGAGCGACCCGCAACTATATCCAGCGGTCGTCCGCAGCGTGCGAGAGGAGGCCGCCCGCGCGGGCGACGAGTACGCGGCACTGCAGGTGAGCCCCAATGGAAAAAGGGTGATAGGTGTGTACATGTGTACGTAAATGATGACGATGTGCCCGAGAACGTAAGAGAAGGAATATTGAAAGTCGTGAGAAATAGGGAGGCAGCGAGAGTGCGGGCGACAGCGATTTTCGATTTTCTCGATCATACCATTCTTTACTGTCTAAGCGTCATGTATGTGTGGATTGAATGCGTGTCCATTGGGGCTCAATAAAGTAATTGCGTAACACATATTATTCATTAATTTTTTTATTTATTTACGTTGTCGAGCAGACGAATTTTTCAATTATTTAGTTACTTACATTTTGTGATACAATACATGTACCAAGAACTATGTTTGCTCATTGTCAATTTTGTTTTTCTTTTCTATGTATAAATTTATGAAAAAATAAAACTTCAAGAGTTGTGTTCGCAATTATCAATTATTATTTTATCCATGAAAAAATAGCTAATATATTTTTGGATAAAATTTCCATTGTGGACCATCGATTTGGAAGTTCATATTTTTTATGTAGATAGTACTCATAAATAGAAAGCTTTTTACAAATTTTCAAGTGACGGAAATTTACGGTTTACGAGATATAATTTTTTAAAGTTTCCATTCAAATGGCAAAATAGCACGCCATTTGCATATTTTTAGGTTGGATAAATTGTCATAGTAGACGTCAAAGTTGACATTTCACGTTCCGTTAACCGTAGAGGTGTATTTTATTAAATTTTATGTCATATTTTTTACTTAATAAAATATTATTTTCACTTATTCACATATTACATTTGTTGTGTAATTAAGGTGCACAATAACCGTGTATTAAGCAATTACATTGACTTTTTTACACAAAAAATTACGAATTTTTGTTTACAATGTGGAACGGAACGTGAAGCGACGCCAGTTTGCGTCTTGTTTTTATTTATTAGCCGTCAGTGTCAGTCATTCTCGTGTTTTATTTATTCTCACTCTATGCTATGAATATCCGAAAAATACCCAAAACCGAATCAGAGCACCCCACTTTCCACGTGTTCTTGTCTGCCCTACCCCTAGAGTGTATTTAAAAAACCGGAGGCGCGGAGGGAGAGCAGCCGTCGCCCGCTGTGATGAAGCGCGGGAACCATGCGAGGTGGAGCGGCTGAGGCTGGTCGCCGAAGGCGACCAACTAGCTGAAGCTGCGGAACCGAGCATGAGTGACCGTGCTTCGGCACGCAAGGGCGGAAGGGCTGCTCTTCCCGCAGCGCCGGAGATAAGGCGGAGTCAAACTGGGGGGAATTTTTGTTCTAACCTAAAACACTTTAACCTTGGTTATCTCCATAACCATAGGGTTCCACGGAGTGGGGATGGTACAGGGGTTATCCCCTTTCACCCCCCTTCCCCTCCCCACGCCATAAATCGATGTAACCTAACCTAAAAAACTTTAACTTTGGATATCTCCATAACCATGGGCTTCCGTCAGGTGGGAATGGTACAGTGGGGTAGCCTACCTCCTTCCGCCTCCCCCCCCACCGCCCCCTAAATCGATGGTCCATAATGGAAATTTTAACCCAGTTATTTGTTTGTACTTTATACAGAAATATAATAATAATAAAAATATTTTACATATTTTTTATGTTTTTATATGTATATTCATGAAATAAAGGTAACGAAAAATATAATTCGTAAATCTAAACAATTTTTTATTTTCCTTACCGAACTCATTTTTGAACACATTTTATCGATACTGTAGTGGTGCGTTCCCCACCCTTCGGAATGTCAGAATTCAATACATAATTTAGGATCACTTGAGACGCCGATATTTTTTATATTCTCCATGAGAGGAAGGAATGTGTTTACAGAAATTGATAAACCACTTCATTCTTGTACACTTTCTACTAAGATTCTAACTAGAAAACCTATATTTGCGGGTAAAATGGCGTAGTTTCCCCGTCAAGGTCATTTTGGTGTTATATAAATTATCGTAGCATATTTTTACGATTCATTGATAGCAATCTGTTGAAGAAGGTATAGGTAATATCCTAGAAAGATTTCATAATGATATATGCATACTATAACTAGGATGATCGTTTCCAAAATCATGAATTGGTCTACGCGACTCATAATTACAGCACCGCGCACCATGAAGTTTGAGTTGGCATATTATGGAAATATTGTATGTTAGTCATATAAGAAAAAAATCTAATTGGATTATTTGTCTATTCATGATGTTATTACCAAAATTTTGTCTAAATTGATCCATTACTTTTGCTAGAAATGAACATTATTATAGCAACATGTCGACTTTCGGCCAGTTGTCTGTTATCAATAGGATGTTTATAATACTAAGGTACTGCTAAGAGTGTTGTTGATATTATAATGTGTGGCCCCATTGTTCAACAACCCAAAACTGTTTACAGAATGTAAATCGAAGCAATAGAATCGGAGCTTTAGCGTCTTTTCTGAGCGGGGTCAAATTACAGACGTAGTCCACGAACAGCACCCGTCCGAATAGCACCGACGCGAATAGCACCGAGCCTAGTCCACGAACAGCACCTATCAATATTTTTGGCAGGTGCTATTCGTGGATACAAATCTATTTTATTATTTGTGTCCACGAACAGCACCTACGGCTCGGCAGCCTAGTGCTGGGATGCATTTGTTTAACAGGACATTATTAAATGAAACATATCGATAAAAATCACTAGAACGTTTATTAAGAAAAATGCCTTTTGATAATAATTATTAATCTTACAAAATAATAAATCTGTAACACTTTCTTAATTTTTAATGTATCACAATCAGTCTTTTCAGATCACCTCACCTTTATTGCAAAATTAGACTTAGTTTAATCTTACTAAATAATATCACTTTCTTATTTTATAATATATCACAATCAGTCTCCACATATCACATTTATTGAAAAATCAGCAAATACAAATATTTCGGTCTAGGCGACATTTAAATATAAGAAAAAACAATAAAAAGTCTTATGATAATAATTACTAATTTTACAAAATTATAAATCTGTAACACTTTCTTAATTTTTAATGTATCACAATCAGTCTATTCACATCAAAGGTGATGAGAGTAGCGATACTGTGTAACGTGCAAAGAC
This sequence comes from Eupsilia transversa, assembly GCA_914767815.1. Lineage (NCBI taxonomy): Eukaryota > Metazoa > Arthropoda > Insecta > Lepidoptera > Noctuidae > Eupsilia > Eupsilia transversa. The sequence goes on along the minus strand of OU611893.1, from coordinate 2,247,027 downwards.
ACGTGACACAGTATCGCTACTCTACAATTCTTATAGGGTGCAGCTTGTCGTACCCTTGCGCATTGCGAGCAAGCAATTTTCGACCGATTCCACCCATCGGACGCCATACATTGGACCTTTGGCTGATAGTGCGTTAAGACTGTTTATCGTGTAGCCGTGATTTCTTGTCACTGTTCTAGCGACGCGACAATGCGCCGGAGCACACGAAAGTATGACGAATTTAACCGAACGCTTCCGGAGCTTGTTTACGTAAAATTGCAAATAATATTATTAGTTCGGATAGCTCGGCAGGGCACAAAGGACGTCACAAGAATAGTTTATAATAGTTTGTATCTGTATGTTCCGTGCTAACAAAAGGTGTAGTAGATTTATTAGTGAGTATCTATAAAACACAATAATGGAGCCTGTTGCCGGTAGAAGTGATAAAAATAGTAACATTAGCTACATTTCCAGTAGAAAAGGAGCGCCATTACTAATACATAGTGATAGACAGTACAGAAAATTCAAAACATATAAAAATAATGCTAATGTGTTATGGCGGTGCATAAAAATATCGTGTAGAGGGTTCCTGACGCTTGATGGCAATGAAGATGTAATAAAAATTACAGAACACACCTGTGAACCCATGAGCAGTGCCCAGACAGAAATAAAGAAAAGTATGGATGAACTTCGACAAGAAGCTGCAGCCACCGATGGTCCTATTCCTACGTTATACAAGAGCAAAATAAATAAACTACTCGATGAAGGTCTCAACTTAGTAGCCGATTGCCCAAATTATATAAACATTAAGTCTAGTCTTTATAACATAAGAAATAGGGCTTGTGGAGTTAGCCGACTAAATGCAAAAACCGCGGGCGAGGTACAAGTAAGTAATCTTCTAGCCGCCATCCTATTAATATTATTATATTATATTATTATTCTTTTATTTTTTTATTCACAATATAAAAAATTGCAATTTGAAATATATAAATTTAATCAGTAGGTAGTAGTTCACATAGACTATGAAGTAAAAAAATTAAAACAACAATTTTTTTATTTTGCTAAAACTGTACGTTGAAAGTTAGTGTTTTAATTTTTTTCTAGATCCGTGATTTTGTTACACACAATGATATATCTACCTAATTTGTCTATTTATGAACACCTTTTCTAGGTACTTTCCCCATATTATTAAATATTTTTTTTAAATATTATTTGTTTTTTATAATTATATTTATTAAAAATGTAATTTTATGATATTGCTTATGGATTATAGGAGTATAATAGTAATAATGTTTGGACATCTATATACAGCACCATTTAATCCTAAACTAAGCTAATCTATTTATTTTAAGGTACCCAAACAATATTTGGACTTCTTGTTAGCTGATTACTACGATGGGAAAAATCGAATTCTACTATTCGCCACGTCAAGAAGCAAAGAAGAACTTGCCAAAACACGTCATCTGTATTGTGATGGAACTTTTAAATCTGCGCCGAAACCTTTTCTGCAGATTTATAGTATCCATGGTGATATCGATGGTGTCGTTAAGCCGTTAGCATATGCTATGCTTCTAAATAAAAAAATGTCTACATATAAAACATTATTTCAATTATTAAAATCTTCGATACCAGCAATGACTGTAGATTTTTTCACGAGTGACTTTGAAGAAGCCGCAGTGAGAGGAATACTGTCTGTATTTCCCAACGTAGCAGTAAAGGGATGTTACTTTCACTTTAAGAAGGCGTTAAAAAAAAAACAGAAGGAGCTAGGTCTTAACGACAATAGTATATATAGAAAGCACGTTGCTCTATGTACAGTGCTCCCTCATTTGCCACCGAATGATTTAGATGACGCTTGGCTTTACATTATGAGTGAGAGTCCTCAAGATAGTAATATAACAAAATTTAACGACTACATGATCACACAATGGATTGACCACAAATTTTGGTCAAACAAATGGTGTTGTTATGGCCAGACTCACAAAACGAACAATTATACTGAGACTCATTATTCGGTCATTAACAAATCAATTAATAAAAATAATAAGAACTTACTTAATGTTTTAAGAGTCTTACAGGAAAATTGTAAGAATTTCACTGACATACGAAAAAAATTTGCTACTTCTAATTCACAAAAAAATGCCGCAAAAAGAAACCAACTAATAGACAATATTATAAAAGAATATAAAAGTGGATTTATTTCTCTTGGCCACTGCATGGAAAAGCTGCGATTTTAAGGCTTACTATTTTTAAATTTAAATTAGAATAATGTAACACCTGCGCAATCGACGGATAGTGAAGGACAATATACAAAATGTTCACGGAGCGCTGTTATTAGTACATCAATAAGGATCTAAGGCTGATTTTGCTGATTTTTCAATAAATGTGATATGTGGAGACTGATTGTGATACATTAAAAATTAAGAAAGTGTTACAGATTTATAATTTTGTAAGATTAGTAATTATTATCATAAGACTTTTTATTGTTTTTTCTTATATTTAAATGTCGCCTAGACCGAAATATTTGTATTTGCTGATTTTTCAATAAATGTGATATGTGGAGACTGATTGTGATACATTAAAAATTAAGAAAGTGTTACAGATTTATAATTTTGTAAGATTAGTAATTATTATCATAAGACTTTTTATTGTTTTTTCTTATATTTAAATGTCGCCTAGACCGAAATATTTGTATTTGCTGATTTTTCAATAAATGTGATATGTGGAGACTGATTGTGATACATTAAAAATTAAGAAAGTGTTACAGATTTATTATTTTGTAAGATTAATAATTATTATCATAAGGCTTTTTTCTTAATAAACGTTCTAGTGATTTTTATCGATATGTTTCATTTAATAATGTCCTGTTAAACAAATGCATCCCAGCACTAGGCTGCCGAGCCGTAGGTGCTGTTCGTGGACACAAATAATAAAATAGATTTGTATCCACGAATAGCACCTGCCAAAAATATTGATAGGTGCTGTTCGTGGACTAGGCTCGGTGCTATTCGCGTCGGTGCTATTCGGACGGGTGCTGTTCGTGGACTACGTCAAATTACATTGCGATAAGCCGAGCGCCGTCGGTCCTTGAGTGGGGATTTGCGCGCATTTCGCGCGGTACTTTAGAGGCAGGTGGTAAAACGATCCCGAACAAAGAATAGACCATTAGAACCATAATCTATAGATGACATTCAAGTACCAGATGACTTGAAGATGTTTGATGACGCACTATTTTTAGTTTCTAGCACACGTTGTAATAAAGATGGTTGCGTGCTAATTTTTTGTACAAAAAATAACATACAGCTGATGAAAGAATCGCCGATATGGATAATGGACGGGTCATTACAGTGTTGCCCAATATTACACACATCAACACCATCTAGGGATATTTTGTAAAAAGTTCTTGAACTTAAAAAATACTGGCTGATTTTAAAATATTTACTACACTCCAAAATCAATAGTTTTTTCGCCGTTTTTCAAATTTTTCACATGATTTAAACGACATAGAGCAATAGGTGTATAATGGACTATGCAGTACCACGTTTGTATTTTTACGTCCTTTATGTACCTCTACCTATCCAAATCATGTCCATGGCAAATATCATTCAAATCGGTCCTCCAGTCAAATCAGTAAAGGTAAGAAAGTATACACATAGAAATACTACTAATACTACATACTTCGTAACAATCTTTCGAATTTAGGTCTACGTCTGTCGTGCGAATTCGGTGAGCGGTCAACCGTTCTTTGTACTGCGTGAACGTCTCCGACGCACGGGTTAAAGAATGTCAATCACGGTCGCGGCTACGTCTAGAATCAAGATCGTCGCTAGTTTCGAGCGACGAACAAAGATTGCGTACGATGTCCGGATGTCTTTGGGATCGCAACCGAGACTCGTGCTGGCTTGCCGTTACAGCCGAAAGCGTAGCGGCCTGCCTGGCTAGAGCGCCACTGAGTCTCTCACCGTGGTCTTCCTCAGACTCCTGAGACCGCGCTCCTTGTAGCCTCAATGCGTTGCGAGAATTTCACAAAAGATTCGATTTTTTTCGGAAAGTCATAGTAACGCGTATAAAATGAGAGTCCCAAATCGTTTGACATTTAGGTACTCCCGCAAACGACAGAGATTTTTTTGTTTTTTAAGTTGGTAGGCACGTGGCCAATATTAAGAACTTAAAGGAGGCGATACGTATGAATATACGATTATGTATAATTCATGACGGAGTAAATGAATCATTTTCTATTATCTATTAAATTATTTTATTAAATAATTATGCAATTAGACGCGTGTTGACATATTATGTGTGTTGATTTTACCACTACGTAACTATGTAAACTCATGTTTAGTTTACTTGATTACTTAATGTTTACTCAGTTCCCCATAGATGGCACCGTACAATGTGTGGCAATTAATTTATTGTCGATTGTTGATTCAGGTGCAAACTTAACTCGATCGAGTGTAGTGGCCTATTTTAGCGGTTGAATTTTTATAACCTGGCCGGGGATTTTCTCGACAGATTAGAGTAAAATAAACAGACTAAAAACTGTTGGAACGTGTTCTGTTCTCGATTCTAAGCCCCAGCCAACATTTTTTCAAATATCTTCCATGTACAGACTTTCGACCGTCTTCAGCTTTAAATGTATAGATATTTTATTTTTGTGGGGTTTTTTGAAGTCCCGTGTTAACGTGAAGAAGCCCGAGACTCTGGAAGCCCTCAAGGACAACATTCGACACGAGTGCGAGAATCTGTCGCCCGAAGTTCTCGCCGAAGTGATGAAAATTGCCATAAAACGAGCCCGTATGGCAATCAATTGTGACGGCACGCCGCCAGTTCCTACTACGTTGAATCTGACAGTGTCTCCGGCGGATATAATGCCAATTCCTAAAATAAGTGTGGACCGAAAAAGAGCAAGCGATCACCGAAGAGGAAAAACTGCTGTTATCACTTCCTCCCCTTATAAAAATGAGTTGATAACCATCTCACAAAATAAAACTCCTAAGCTTAATTTGAATCAACCGCCTAAGACCAAAAAACCAAAACAAAAAATAATAAATGATAACATTTGCTTGTACTGCCTCGAAGAATACGGTTCAAGCCGCGTGGATGAAGGTTGGGTGCAATGAACGGAGTGTAAAGGTTGGGCTCATGAAGGCTGTACAGGTTATGACTCAGAGGATTTAGATAATTTTGTATGTATGGGATGCGTTGCTTCTAGATAATTTCTGGGGCAGTATCGTATATAATATACGGTTTTGCCCATGTGTCGGGGCAAAATCGTAATTAGAAGAAGTTTAATAATTTTTGGTTTTTATTGTTTAATATTTTAATTATTCCAAATATGTGCAAGTGATTATGTTCCTTAAGAGACTGACTAATTATAATTGTTTAGCAAATAAATTTCTGTTTTGAGATTAAAGACCTACAACCCTAAACCCTTAGCTATACGATTTTGACCCGGTCTCCCCTACCTATTATCGATATGGTATACTGTCGATACAGCTTGTAGAGTAAGTAAAGTTACAGTAAGTAGAGTTACAGTAGTTGTATCCAGACGTTTGGGCTTCAGTAATGACTTGCATTATTTGAGATTTTGTAGGTAGGATATGTTCAGGCACTTTTTTTATTTCACTAACCAACGACAAAAAGAAAAGTCTATCTTCATCTTCTTCGGCCTTTTTCAACTCAACTCTCACTCACTCAGACGTTAATCAATTCAACTCCTATATCATCTTCTTTATTTTTATTTTTTTTCGTTTTGGCGGTGGTGCTACGACTGGGTCAGTGACATTTTCTGTTTAATTTCTCTCATTTTCTTGCCTTTGCATGCTTGAATCAGTTTCATTGATAGATACTGTGTCCTTCAAAAACATTAAATTATTGTAAAATATGTATTAAGTCCTTTTCTTAGCCGCTGACCCACTCCTGGTAACATTGTCCTTTAGAACTTTCACGAAATTATCCCTAATTTTCTTCCATTTCTTTTGTAATTCTTTTCCTAGAACAATACAACAAACAAGTTAATGATTTAGTCATAAAGTAATAGATTTGTTGTAATTCGTGTGACATGTGCAATAATAGTACATTATGAACTTGTATCATAATGTACTATTATTGCACATGTAATAATGCAAGTCATTACTGAAGCCCAAAACGTCTGGATACAACTACTGTAACTCTACTTGAGATTACGTACGACCATTTAACTACAACCAAGGGCCATCTCAAGGATATCAGACACCATCATTTGCTAGAAATAATAACCCACCACCACCGCCCTCAGTTCCACCTACACACCGTGGAACATGTAATCATGAAGAATCTGTAACCTCTCCTGAATCAACATATTCACAGAATCTGATTATCTAGACCTTTTTAATGATAATAATTCTCAGTAATAGTTATAGTTTACTATTTTATTTATTCAATTATGAACCCACATTGCGATTAAAATTAAAACATAATAGCTACTAAAACTTTTTTATTTATCATACTTACCTTAACCCTTTACCGCATACTAACCCATATATGGTTCTCTAAATTAATAATTTTTTTTGGTACTTATTAAACGTGAGGAGAAAAAAAACGCAACTTATACTCATTGTCTAAGGTCTTGTTAATGCACAAAAAAAAATAGGAGTGTATGGTCTAATCACATAACGTTCCACATGCACTTTTTCGTTGATGGGTGTGAAGTTCGTGTCGATGTCGAAAAAGAGTTTATTCAAGTAGGATTATTGGGAAGATAAAGAAAAGTTTCTGTCTTGTGAAAATTGTTTTTGGTTGCGTTTACCCTTCTTCTAAGCACTAGTGAACGAAAATCTAACTTTTTTTGGGCTTATCTACTATTTTGAAGGACTAATTACAGTAAACCATATATGGGTTAGTATGCATTCGCAGACTACAACTGCATTTTGGCTATACCATATATGGTTTACTATGCATCCGGGGCTTTTTGAAGAAAGCACAAAAATTTATACATGAGCCTCTTTACTTTCAAGCAAGCTGCATCTGAGCATTTATGTAAATCGGGCAAAGCCATTTCCCTCAAAAGAGGAAGACCGTGAAACGCAGCAGGAAACCACAGTAGGGATTGAACACCATTAGGATATGCAAGCTGTAGCAGTCCAGCATTTTCTAATCCGGGCACACCAACGCAACCAAAGAAGGCCTCAAGACATGCCAGTGGCCTCGGTGAGATCCGATCATGTCGATCATATGCCAGAGTGGCAAAAGAAGAGGCAAAAATGCCAAATTTTGTTTGGGACAAAAAAACATTCACAAAATGCAAAGTGCTATAACGATAAACGCAATTGCTTCATCAAGTTCTATGAGTAAAGTGAATAAAGTCATTATTACCTATTTAACTTAAGTACCAATTACGCACATACTCAAATTGTAATTGGTTTGTATATAAAAAAAAAAAAATCTTTTCTTACTGATGCATGTTAACCCATATATGGCCCCTAACTTTTTGATGCAAAGTCACCGCACTGCATACTAACCCATATATGGTCATTTTTTTTTTTCACTTTCTAATAGTAGTAAAATTTTATTTCTTGTATTTTGTTACTTGTTTGTCTTCAATAAAAACTATTCACCACATTTTTTTTTTTTAATTCATTTATTTCATAATTCATGCGGTAGAGGGTTAATGTTATTACTAATTTCTCTTCGGGTTGGATACAATCACGAAATTTAGTATCTTGTCCTTTGATGGTTTCATATAAAACTGTTAGTAATTCTTCAAATGACGAAACACTCATTCTAACATCTACCATTGCTGAAAAATTTATCTTGGTGCTTCTTCAGTTCTTGAAAACAACTTGCGAACTGGCCAAATTCGTTGCGTGTTTCTAGTAAAGGATGAATCCAGTATCTTTTTTTATTACACAACCTATCACGACGGCGTCCATTTTGTTTATGGGCCACGCGCCTTCAAGCGTTCCAACCGCGTTAAGCGGCACAAATGAACCGCCTAGCGGCCAACCGCTAATGCGTAAGGACCCTTATACTCCGGAAGAAGCCTTAGCAATCTATATAGATAGAAAAATCTCAGTCGATACATACCATTTTTTACAACAAGACCTCAAGGATAGAGGTTTCAATGCATTTCCACCATACAACGATATTCGAAATGCAAAAAAACAATGTTACCCTATTAATCCAGTTCAAGTATCTGAAATAGAAGCCTTTGTTTCGTTATCGAGCTTACTTTCACAAACTTTTATTAGAATTATTCAGTCGTGTAACGAAGCCATATCATTTTACTGTTTACAAAAGAATATTACCACACTAATCTGCATATTTGAAGGATCTTGGGGCTTTGGTAGTACAGGTCAAAATTAGCTTCTCTCAAGGACACGAAAGTTGCCTTTTTGCTACAACTTATTTCCTCTGCAAATTAAAAAACAGTGTGGCGAAGTTCTGTGGTTCAATCCAGCTCCGCAATCTTACCGGTACTGCCGACCAATCGATATACAGTATCGTAAAGAAACCAAAGATCTGATACTCTCAGAAAAAAAATGGGAACGTACTTCTGTGTTTTGCAGAAACGTCTAAAGGCCATAAAGTAGTAGCAAAAAGCAAACTTTATCTCAAAATCATTGATGGCAAAGTACTTAATATTATTACTGATACATCATCACAACTAAGGTGCCCGTTCTGTAAGGCCACTTCAAAGAAGTGGATTCGTGTATTGGAATTTTTGCTACATCTTGCCTACAAAAATCCAGTCAAAAAGTGGAGGGTGTCTCAAAATTCTCCGGAAGGTATAATAGTAAAGAGTACTAAAAACAAAATTCAGCAAGAAATAAGGGCTAAATTAGGCTTTTGGCGGATGTGGTTCGACCTACTGGCACCACAAATGACGGAAATACTGCTAGGACAGCTTTGTCTGACAAAAACCGCACTGTGTTTGCCGAAATATTAGGTCTTCCACAGTGGTTATTAGACGATTTACATACAATATTAGTAGTTTTATCCCGTGGATTGCCAATAGATGCTGAAAAATTTGGTAATTTCGCCAAATCTGTAGCGAGTAAATATGTTACGGAATATGAATGGTACCCAATGACAGTAACATTACACAAAATATTGGTCCACGGCAAGATAATTACCACGCATTCAGCGTTACCTAGTATCCTATCGAAGCAAGCCGGTGAATCACGCAATAAATTTTGGAGACATGACCGCGATCATTACAGTAGAAAAACTGACCGCGAAAAGACAGTTTTTACAGTTAATAGTGCAGTTCTGAAGAATATTTTAAGATAAAAACTAGGTGCTACTTACAAAAGATGTCTGAGGGAAAACATAAAAAGGAAAAAAAAAAATCAGTCATTGCTTTTCTATTATAAAAAAAACTTTCTGTTTCGCCTATAGAATACTTTGTATACAGGTGGCCGGAACGTTGACGTCCAAAAATAAAATTTAGTTCCCTCGTATCGTGGGGTATCCGAATCACCCCCATGTATGTTCCGCGATTTTTCATAGATTTCGAGTTATGAATTTTTTTCTGAATTTTTGAGAATTTTCAACCTGACCAGTTTAAAAAAAATCTAAAAAAGAAGTAGAAGACTTAAATGTATTAATCAGATGGCTAATTTTAATAATTTTCCCCCTAGCTGTCTTTTTAGGCCGATTTTAGCCAAAGTAGCCCCATTAAGTACTACTTTTTTTAATGATTATGAAAGCTGTGAGTCTGGCGCATTCTTGAAGCTTACTTAGGAACTTTGATCAGTCATAATTTACCAAACGTAAATTTTTCACTTTAAACCAACATTTTCATAATTTTCAGCACAGTTACGAAGCTGATTATTTTATGCATAAAAGCAAGACTTATGAAGATTCAGTTGCAAAAAAAAAACTCATAAAAGTCTTCTACTTTCTGCTTCTCAAAAATTCAGAAAAACAATCATAGCTCTCGAAAACTATAAAAAATCGCGGAACATACATGGGGGTGATTCGGATACCCCACGATACTGGGGAACTAAATTTTATAAACTACGAAAACAAATGTTCAAATATGTATATCACATCGTTAATTTTAGAGTTTTTCTGAAAATCCAGAAAAAACTAATAAAAATTCTAACTCTGTTTTAAAGTATATTTAAGATCTGGGAGTTCTACTCTCGCATTCAAAACAGTGCATACTATCGATTAGAACAATAAAAAAGCAATGTCCGATTTTTGAGGCATTTATCATACTGTGCGACGGAATGAACAAGGTCTACAGAAGAGATGGAGAACGCTTTGCACAATGCTGCATTGAAGAAAAGGTCAGCTATGGTGGCGGCCCGTGGACGGTTTGGGGAGGAATCAGCACCGACGGTAAGACAGAGCTTGTCTTTGTGTATGGGCCACGTCTGCCTGCACTAAACAGTCATCGGTACATCGAATAGTGTCTTGAGCCTCACGTGATGCCCTATGCACATTTTATTGGCAACGGGTTCATATTCATGCATAACAATGCTAGGGCTCACACCGCGAGCGTCGTACGAGATTATGTTACCGAAGTCGGTATCTCCATTATGGAATGACCAGCAAGAAGCCCGAACATGAATCCGATTGAACATCTATGGGATGAATTAAAGAGACGAATTCGTGCAAGAGATCCTGCCCCAGAAACACTTAGCCAGCTGCAAAATGCAATCCAAGAGGAATGGAATGACACAACATTTGATCGTGACTCTCATCCGATCGATGAAGAACCGTATGAAAGCAGTAATAAGAGCTCGGGGAGGGAATACAAGTTATAAAATAAACGTTTTTTTCTTCTGCAAAATATGTCAGAAGACAGATTATGATTATGGTTGTAAACCCTGACTGTTAATTTATAAGTAGAAACTACGACATATGATTATTATGAAATAGTTCCAGTCACTGATTGACGTTGATCTCATTAATTTGTTGCGGCATCTACATCACCACATGAGACCTACGCATCAAAGACCTGACGTCACAAATCCTGCATCGCGCTATTTAAGTTTACCGAGCGATTAACATATTATATATAAAAAATTGAGACTTGATTATTGTTAGTAATGCATCTAGTTAAATACAAGATCACGTTTTGCAGTGAACCTGAATCTCAGCGTACCCAATTTAATGAGACTTCATTTTTATTAATAATGTTAAAGACTGTTTGATTTATCTAGTTATACAGTGTGTTAGGTTAAACGACTTATTGAGGGAGGGTATTCAGTATTCGATTCTCGTCCCAAATATGTAAAAAACCTATAACCTTAATTTGTGACGTAATTGTCCAATAAAATACAATATTTATGATAAGAGGGATTGTAAAAAAAATACAAGCAGCCTTTGGCCTTTTATTATTGCAGTGGAAGCACAAAAACATTCGAATTAAAAAAACAGATAAAGACAATTATAAAAAAAGTGCAAGAAACGGGACTGAAAGTTGTGGCAACAGTATGTGACCAAGGCACCTCCAATGTGGCTGCTATAAACGCTTTACTCAAGGAAACGCGACAAACATTTTTACGCAATGGACGAGAATATAAAGGTGGTTTTTTCATAGTGAATAGGAATAAGATTTTTCCTATCTATGATCCACCTCACCTAATAAAAGGGATTAGAAATAATCTGATCACAAAAGACCTTAAATTTACCATGAAAGGCCAAGAACGCATTGCGAAATGGGACCACATTGTGAAGCTGTATAAAAGGGCCCCAGGTTATAAAGGCGTAAAGCTAGTGTCCAAGCTAACAGCTCACCACGTGTTGCCTGCATTGATCCCGAAAATGAGGGTTAAACATTGTACTCAGGTATTCAGTAAAACAGTTGGAGTAGCCCTTGGACTTATGGCAGGTAAAAAGTTTTTTATTTTTATTAATTAATTGTGATTGTTTGAAAGTTACAGTTTTTCATTTGCTATCTGTCTTTAATGTCAGGATCGTGACAGTGTCAGTCAGTTTGTATACTCTACACTCGGAAGGCATATTGCTCATTACAATATGTTCTTAGCACAAACAAAGATGCTGTTGTCCATCTTCTTTACACCATCCCTAAGGCCCAAATCTCACTGGGACTCCATGACCGCGCAGCCAGGTCCGCGCTGCCAACAAAATGTATGTATGGTTGCGTAACCAAGCAGACACCAGGTGAGATACTCTAGGTTGTATACATTTTGTCAGTGGCGGCGAGTAGTTGTGCCGCCATGGTGTCCCGGTGAAACACAGCCTTAAGTCCTAAGTAGTGACCCATTACTCATTCTGTGAACCACACCGAGATAGTTGTAATATTAGTTTTACTTCTTTGCAGGATGTGGAGTCCTTGAAAAAAGGAGTACCGAAACTGCAGATTTACTCATGTTCTTTGATAAATTATTCGACAGTGTAAATGGCAGTTTTAGCGCGATAAGAGGAGGAAAAATATACAGGACTGCAGTGACCCCAACCTCACCTCACCACAAATTGTGGAATTATAGTCTGCCTATATTAAAATCAATGAAATTTAGTAACGCTAATAACCAAGGAGTAGTGCCTTCGTTGTCAAGCTGGATCAAGACCATAGGTTTTAAATTAATTGTTAAATATTTAACATCCAAAGGGATTAACTCTTTATTGCTGCGCAATTTAAATCAAGACGCATTGGAAAACTTTTTTGGGGCAATTAGAGCTCATGGTTATAGCAATATTATGCCTACGTCATCTGCATTTGAAGGAGCATTCAAAACGTTACTCATTAATAATATTTCATCTTCACACTCAGTTGGAGCAAACTGTGAAAAAGATGACGGGTTTTGTCTCCAATCATTAAAATATTTTTTAGAAAATCCAGTAGACACAGACAACTGAATGTGAAAATGAAATTGATAGTGCGCATTTAAATGTAGAAATGCTAAATACAGATGAGCTAATACAGGGCCAAACTCCAATGCTTATTGAAAGAACCGCAGCAATAGGGTATTGCAGTGGGTGGATAGCACAACTTGCCAAAAAGCATATTTAGAAAAACTGTTTCGCCTGCAGAAACTGTATGGAAGCAGAAGAGCTACAAAGTTTCCATGAATACATAAAAATGAAGGAATATGGCAACAAAAAGTGGTTGTGCTATCCCACAAGAGCATTATTTAATTTCTTTGCCCAAGTGGAACATGTATGTATAGAAATTTTAAAAAATCACAAAGATAATTTACGTGAATATTTAATTAATAAAAGCACAATGTTTTTCATACACAATTGGTGCAAAGATGTCAATAATGTTCTCACAGGCAAAATAACCTTTTGGGCTGTTAATGATCCAATGAAAGAAAAAGCAAATCGACACTACCTAAAGCATAAGGGGAGAAAAAGGAGAACACAAAATTGTATATTAAATGTGTAATTTTTTTTAATATACATAATAATACAAATGAGTTGTTTTTTTCCTTTTCGAATTCCTGTAACATACTTCCCCTAAATGCCACATATAGGTACGTAGGTACCTATACAGGCAGCGTACCGTACAGCAGCTAGCTATAGCTACCTATAGGTATACATTTATCTTCATTAGTACCCTTAACGAAAAACTAGATGTCGCTGCGTTCGACCACTTCCTAATATTAAAAAAAGAGTGGAGCTGCCTGTCTATTGCCGGTATACTATAGTAGTCTTTGTCTTAGACAGGGGCTTTCGAGATAGCGTAGAAAACTTACAGGCATTGGGATATGAGGCACACATCCCACCGACAAAAGACAGATTCGAAACTCAATTGACCACAGTTCAAGCAAACAAATCAAGATTAATAACATTGTGTCGGTGGGTTGTAGAAGCTGTTAATGGGAAGTTTAAAAATAGATTTAAACTACTGCGACAGGATTATTTTAATAGAGCCTTGCCGCATTTATTTGTTGACTTTAAAATTGCAGCCGCTCTTATTAACGCATTTTACAAGATAGCTGTGGATAAAGAACATGCAAATGAAATATTAAGAATAGCCAATGAAAGGCTCCATACACCAAATCTTTTGAACGAACATGTACGACTGAGGAACCTGAATAGACAAAGAGCCGCATTTATTACATTGGAAGCAAATCAGCTGGAAGACTTCCCTCGGCTAACAATAAACGAGATTTTCATGATATCGCTTGGGTCATATCAAATCGAACTTGCTAAATCATATTGCAGCGAACATTTACGTAATGGTTTATATACGATAGAAGTATGTCGTGAAAATGAATTAAATAATTTAGCAGCATGCAATATCCGTCACCAAAATGTGTGGCTATTAAGAGGAAGGATACAGTCAAGACATGTTCGTGCACGTACATATTACGTATACATTCTGGTTAACAGAAACGAAATGGGTCGAGATGCCATCGCTCAGTATTACTGCTCGTGTCTAACAGGTAGACGCACAGTAGGACTAGGAAGTTGTGCTCATACCATTTCAATAATATGGTATCTAGAGTTAGGCAGGCACATACAATTTAATCCCGGCGTGTGCGAAACTGCGAACGGCGTCGCTCTATAACGATAACTGACAGTAATAGTAATATTTTACTCTTGTTCGCCTGGAGGAGGCGTAATGGAGCCGTTATTGGCAGTCCATTTCAGCCCCCTCCCGAGCCCCCTGTGAGGACCCTGCCGCGGTGGCAACGGCGGCGACGACGACGGTGGAAGCGGCAGCGGTGGCCCCAGTAGTGGCGGCGGCTGCGGCGGTGACGGCTTTGGCGGGTTTGGCGCAGGCCTTGCCCCCAATCCGGTGGTCAGCTGGCTTGCCAGCAGCCGCACATACGACGCAGTGCGGCGCGGCAGTGCACGAGCCAGCCTCATGACCGGGCTGACCACAGCGGTAGCAGTTACCGCTGCGGTCCACCTCCGAGGTGCTTTGACAGGAAACCTCCCCGTGTGCCTGTGGACTGGAGTTCCCCTACGGATCCGTCCGGGGGGAAGATCAGTCTACGGGTCGGTGCACCCTGGGATGCGGACAATGAGTCGCCATTAGGTACTTTGTGCCTAATGGGGTCTCGTTGTCCGTATGCTAATATCCTGTCACAGGAACGCTCTAACGTGTACTCGGAGAGAGTACACGTTAAGCAGCGTTCGAGTAGGAACGGGCCCGGCGTGCACTAACCCTGCCGTCGGGCAGGCAGAAGGAAGCCTTTTCTTCTGCCACCGTTGGTCTCGTAGCCCCGAAGATTGTGTAGGTCATGTCTCTGGCATTTGACGGGGGTCGAGGGTCTTGGCTTAACCGCCCGGGCCGCGAGGAAGATAACCTCTATAAAAAATCACCCCAAACCTCCAAGCGGCGGCGGCGCACCGTGAGGGAGGTTGATAGCTTGACTAATGGGTAGCTAAATTAGTCGTTAGTGCGAACCACGATTTTTTGGTTGGTTGGTTGGAACATTTTTATACTCGGGGGAACAGAATGGTAAAATCAAAATATAAAAATAAAAAAATAAGTCGACAAATGGTGGAGAGTGATGCGGGGTCGGATTCCGACCCTGCATCGGGCGCTGAGAGCTCTTGTCAGAGCTCGGAGCGCGAGGAGGTGGTGAAGACTACCGATAGGAGGCAGGAGTTTGTGCGGAAGCGCTCCAAATCGGATGGCCAGGGGTCGTCCGCCGATGAGAGGCAGAGGCGCAAAATCCACTCTAGCCAGCGGGGTGGGGCCCGGAAAAAAGGCGCGGGTAGGGGGCTCACCACGGAGGTCGGTGAGCGGAGCCAGACCAGCTCGGCCGAGCTGACGGGGCTCGCCACAGGGGAGCACCCTGAAGGGACCAGCACCTGGGCGGTCCTGTCGGGGTCTTCCAGTGGTGAGCCGGACGCCGCAGCGGCTAAGTTTAAGGAGGTCGTGGGAGCCGCTGACAAGGCTGTGGCCTTGAAGAGGCTCCAGTCCTCAAAGGACAGGGCCATATCCGAGGCCACGGCCTCTATCTTGGCGGCAGGGAAGGCCCTCCTTGGACCTCCGCCAGCGTCGGATGGAACGTCCGAAACGCGGGCGGAAGTCGCCCGGTTGACAGCCGCCATGGAGCTTCTCCGGAAGGAGAATGAGGAGCACCGAGCAGACCTGGCCAAGCTCCGCGGAGCCGCCCCTCGTGAGATTCCGCAGGGGGGAGAGCAGCATGGGCAGGGGCGGCCCCTGCCTGCTGAGGACCGGGTCCTGTCCTTGGTGCGGCGGGAGATGGATGCCTTTCGGGCGCGGTTTTCCGCCCTAGAGGCAATCGTACTGCGCCCCCCATTAGCGGCGAGCCAGCCGGCCTCGGGCTAGCGGAAGGTGGCATCATATGCCACCACTGCAGCTGCCCCGACCAAACCAGGGTCGTCGGGGCAGACCAAGGGCAGGGCGGTTACAGAGGCGGCGAGGGCACCGGCCCAGGCTGCGATTGCACCGGCCCAGGCGGCGAGGGCACCGGCCCAGGCTGCTAGGGCACCGGCACAGGCGGCGAGGGCCCTAGCCCAACAGCCACCCCCGCCTCCTTATTCTTCTCCGGCCGACGCCGAATGGCAAGTAGCCGGCGAAAAGAAGAAGGCGGGTAAGGCCGCAAGGGCGGCCAAAAGGAAGGCGAGGCGGCAGCGGCGCAAGGAGCGAAGCGTCGCCGCTAGGCTCCGCGCCCCGAAGTCAGCAGCTGTACTTTACTGGCCTAAGGGATAAGAACGTGACTTTATGTATGTATGTGAGGTGGTATTTTTTAATATGATTCTGATATGTCACAATTAATAAAGACAAATTTTAAAATCCAGTGATATTAATGTACCCTTGCTCCTTATTTATTTAATTAATATTTTTGTCATTATTTCTACTATTATTAATTAATAATATTAAAAAAGAATAATATATAACAAAAAAAGTCAATAAAAATCGATGTTTGAGAACTTGTTTTGCCAACCGTACCATGCGTACCCGCCGCCATTTTCAGATCTATTCTCTATCTGCGCGGCTTATACAATGACTGAAGAACATTGTGTGAATTGTGGTTCTAACCTGACCGAGATTCAAAATCATACCTTGGAACCCGAAGAAATAAGCGTGATACAGCAGTGGGTTGCACCACAGCAGGTAAATAGACAAACCATAAAATGATTTTGCTTTTGCCTACATCATTATTCAATCATTTACCGATAATAATATTGTTTTAGGTTTCAAGAGATAATCTTGTTTGCCACGATTGCTGGTTGATAGTAACTGCTAGCCTTACTCCTCAACAAGACCCGGATGGAGGTGTACGTCGAAACAGCTGCATTTATTGTGGACGGTCTGTTAGACGGATAAGGAGTCATATATTAAGAACAGATACACATAGAGAAAGTCTCATTAGAAATGTAATTATGGAATGGATTCAACCTCGAGAGGCAAGTTTTAAAATACTTTACAAATTGATTGATTAAAAAAAATTAAATCTGGTCACTGTTATTATTTAGTTTATAAAAATATAATATACTTTCAGGTTACATCATTAAGTCGCATCTGTCATCCTTGCTGGCAGAGAGCTGACAGGGCCGCTGTTCATTTTGTGCAAGAATCAGCATCAACATCTTCAGCTACGACTAATGAATCAGAAATAATTCTACCAAGTTACACAAGGGCTGCATATACAGAAAGATGTTGTATTTTTCCAGACTGCCATGAAACTGAAAGAATGCACATTCCTACATCAATTCGTGTGAGATTGTTATGTGATTTATCTTTTTATGTTCCCCAAAACTGTCGTATCTGTAACTTTCGTCTTAGAAACAGTACATGGGATGGTTTAATTGTAGAAAATGGAAACCATACCTTCACTGCAGCATTCATTGAAGATTTACTATCATATCATACCAATATCAAGATGGGACGAAGTCTGATATTGCTTGTCCTTTGGGCATTTTAGAGTACACAAAAAGGATGGGAGGTGTGGAGAGATTCGACCAGAAAAGGGGCACTTACCCTATTTCAAGACGCAGTAAAAGGTGGTGGATGCGTATATTTTATTTTTTGGTGGACGCAGCTATCACAAAGGCCCACATACTTCATACCCACAATGACAGATTGCATAATCCAATAGGTGCATTGCAGTTCCGCACTGACCTGGCACGTAACCTGATCAACAGTTACAGCTCCCGGAAACGAAGGGTATCTGTTTTGCCCAACTTTGCAACCAAAAGACCAAAGGGACCAACAAGCAGGCAGAAGTCTATTTATGGTATCCCTGATGAGATAAGGCTGAATGATGTGGGATCGCATATGCCGGGAGAGCTGCCCAGTTATAGAAGGTGCAGAGCTTGCAGCAGTAAAGCTCTTGGAGAAAAGAGCAAAATAGAGTGTGTCAAATGCAAAGTGCCATTATGCATTGCACCTTGTTTTGCACAATTTCATACGTGAGAAAGGGCAGTGTCCAAAATGTGGACACCATAACTTTTTTAATAAAAATAAAAAAAACGTGTTCAAAATTTTTCATTATTTATTAGTTTTAACATCCACGTGTTTAATTTCTAACATATAAGCCAGAATCTTCTGCCCCATAAAGGGTTAAATGTAAGGGAACACCTCAACAATTGCTTTCCTGATAGCTGGATCGGCAGGGATGGACCCATCCCTTGGCCCGCTCGCTCTAGATCTGACCCCGTTGGACTTTTTCGTGTGGGGCCGGGCCAAGGAACTGGTGTATAACAACATAGAAATAAACACTAAGTAGAGAAGAATTGATACAAAGAATAAATTCAGCGTTTGAGACAATGAAGCAGATGATGTTGAAAATAACGACTACAGAAGTTAGAAGACGGGGCCGTGCTTGTATTAGGAATCACGGCCGTCATTTTGAACATGAAAAATAAATAATTTTAATTCAAATGTTGTTTTAATTAGTCTGCCTAAAATAAAAAATTTCTCCCTCAAATTGGTTTTTAGGCCCTAATTTCAATAATTTGTAAGATATCCGCATAAATGATACCTCAAAAGAAAGAGCGATTATCAAGCATGTCTTCAAAAAGGTTTGAACAAAAAAAGCACCCTCCGTTTTTTTTTTATAAGGTTTAAAAGACGTATTGTACAAATTTTTTATTTTTTCTGAGCTTTAAATGTCTGTAAAAAAAATGTCTAATGACACAGAAGCCTAAAACATGTTTTGCTTCATTGCTTACACATTACTTTAATTAAATAAATAAAAAATGAATTCATTTATCATTCAATTTGGCCATAATTATGCAGTTTACATTAAATTTTGAGAATTTCCGAAAAAAAACTTAAATATTTGGTTAAAAATATTTGGTAAGACTTCGTCTAAGACAACCATGGCTTAAATGGTTCTAAATTGTCTGTACTATCTTCGCCTTAAAGCTTTGCACCCATCTTCCAATCACCCTGTATATAAGGTGAATCTTTTTATTTTTCATGTGAACTAGGTAGACGTTTTGGGAGTTGCCGTTTTGAGACACGGACTAACCGGTCGTTTTGGGAAATAGACATTTAGGGAATTACCATTTTGGAAAGTAGACGTTTTGGGAGAGTGAACGTTTTGGGAAGTGTTCGTTTTGAACCTAAAGGGTTTAGATGATGTGATGACTTTAGTCTTGCAAAAACTTGATGGTATGAAGCAAGACGTCGATAAACTTTTTGAAAACCAAAAACTTACGCAAACTAGTACACAATTTGAAGAATTTATAAAAGCCTCTTGTAAGCAAACAAAACATGAAAATATACCTGCCATTAAACCTGTTAGTAACTTAGAGGAGCTACAACTTCAGCTAACACTTCAGGCCCGTCGCGTCGTGGAGGCACGTTAAAATATTACTTGCCACTTACTAAAGAAGATAATATGATAGAAAAAATTCCGGTGTGCAGAAAAATGTTTATAAACACTCTTTGTCTCGGTACATTTAGTCCAATCATGGGCGAAGAAGAGTCGATCTGGAATACTTCCCTCTCGCGAAAATGAATGTAGATCCAGGAATATTACACCACGTGAAGGTCGGACAGCACAAGATGTAATTATAAACGAATTCTTCGATTCTATTCCTAAACTACCGTCACATTATAACAGAAAAGACACTAGTAAACTTTTTATAGAGCCAATTTTTCGAAATAAGTCCCATTTATACCACGTTTATAAGCAGTTCTGCAATGATAAAAATTCTAGTCCATTTTCAATAAAAAAGTTTGATATAATTTTCTCAAATAAAAACATTGCAATACATCAATTAAAAAAAGACATGTGCGACACCTGTTTAACCTATCAAAACGGAAATCTATGTGAAGATAATTATCAGCAGCATATTTCGAGGAAAAATACTGCTAGACAAGAAAAAGAAAAGGACAAGAAAGACGCGTTAGGCCTGAAACTGCGTTAAGCGGGCGCCCGCGCGGTTTCATACAAAAGTGCTCCGTGGCGGGGACCTGCGCGGGTGTCCGTCACAGGGAGGCGCGCCCCGCACCCACGCAACGGGGCCCGCCTCCGTGCGACGGAACCAGTCGCGGGGGCACGCGCGGTGCCCGCCAGCGGTAACACGCACGGGCTTGTTCAGTCAATCACGCTAGGTGATACGGGTCGCACGCACGGTCGGAGAAAATCAAGGACAATGTCTTTCGATACGGAAAGGGTAATTGTGGAAGTGCAGTGTCACCCTGCCATATGGGACCAGGCGAATGAACTGTATAAAGACCGAGATGCACGAACAGCGGCATGGGTAGAAATTTGCAAAGAATTGTTTGAAAATTTTGAAAATTTCAGCGAGGCGGAAAAAAAAACAACAGGTAAACATTTTTTACTAATATATTTTAGGTAAGTAGGAACTTACATACTATTTGTGTTCTCAATGTGTAATTATAATAAATCTACGGGTAGGTATTGATACTTATTGTACAAGGTTACTTTAGACTAAGCTAGAATTATATTAATTATTATTGTGTCATGTCTCGATACCTATCATCCCTGTTTAGTTTTGTCCACTAAACAGTAAAACAGTTATTACTCTGGATGATTTACCATCAATTAATATGGGTTTATCAGAAACGCAAAATACAATTAGCACGATTGATTTAAGATCACTTAATATCGGAACAGAAACTCAAAACACAGACATAACAGAAGATTAATTAGAATTATATGAGAATGAAGACTTCAAGAATATGATTAAGACTGCTCTAGACTGCTTTAGTAAGTACTGGTATTAATAATAAATAATACCTTTAAAGAATGTCTCATTGATGGTGGGTAATGTTAATCGAAACTGGATACTTTTTGGGACAAATACATTTTTTTGTCTAAATTTTATGATACTTTAGAAAATGTGTTTGCCTCATTAAGTATCGACTTAATCTGAAGAAAATTATCCTCTTTCAATGCGACACCCTGAATAAGTAAAAAGAATGTTATTACATTGTGATTCGGTATACACTATCTGTATAGAAAAAAAAGATGATAAAATTAGTATTGTAGTAAAAAATATGTTATTTTGATTCATAAGAAAAGAAATAATGTTAATTAGTAATAATGTACGAGTAAAAAGCTGTGATTATAAAAGTGATTTAAGAGCAAAGAAATACTTAATTTTAATTAGTAATAATAATATTAAGAATGTACGAGTAAAAAACTGTGATTATAATTGTGATTAATGAGCAAAGAAATAATGTTAATTAGTATAAGCAAAAATAAAGATGATGAAGACCAAATTATAATTGTTTACTTACCGCAATGTTATTGCCAGCCTTTCCATTGGTGATATGACTGATACAGATCTTACTTTTAAATTGTTGATTTTGAAATATGGTTCCAGTTTCGAAAATAATTCGTCATAGAACTGTACCGAAACTTTAAAATATTTGTAAAATGAGTTATCATTTTCTCTTAATTTACTGAACTTTACAACAAATTCCCCGCACAGCAACCTAGATTCAATAAACGGGCTTACTGGCTGTCGTTTTTTTTTTTTGCTAGTCGTCGTTTTGCTACGTAATAATATATTAAGTTCTCCATCGACACGACTATACATGCACACCGTTAAAATTGAACTAGCGGCACTGCGTAAATAAAATAATCCGGTCTCCGCGACGGGTCCCCACGACGGGGACCGTCGCGTTCCCACGGAGCCCACCCGCGTGTCCACGCGCGTAGACACGCGCGGGAGCCCGCTTAACGCAGTTTCAGGCCTTAGAACGTAAATGTATAGTTTTAAATGTTGATCTGCAAGCTGTAAAAGTGTGTCCGTTTTTGACTGCTAGTGCAGTATATTATAAAACCAAATTGGCTCTGCATAATTACTCTGTTTATAATGTGGCAACTCACAATGCTACGTGCTATTGGTTTGCGGAAACTGAAGCCGATTTGTCATCTTCTACGTTTGCGACCATGCTTATAGATTATTTAGAAAAACATTGTCTTGCGGAAAATATTCCTATTATAATATACCTACTCAAATGGTTGTGCGGCACAAAATCGAAACAATGTTCTAGCTAGCTAATGCTTTACTTAATTTTTCTATGCGCCATAACGTAGGCGTGTACAAAAAGTTTTTAGAAGTAGACCATACTCAGATGGAGGGCGATTCGGTACATAGTTGTATTGAAAGGAAGCTTAAAAATAGGATAATAAACTTACCAAGCGATTATGTTACAGCTACAAAAGAAGCAAGAATCAAACCCTTTCCGTATGTTTCAATTCTTCAATCTTTTAAAAAAGTATAAATTTCTCCTATCTTACGTAGTAATTTATTGGAACGAAGTAAAGAAATAAATTTATCTTAATATTGTAAGTAATTATATTTAAAACCAACTATATTTTTGGTTTACTCATATTTACATTCGTATCAAAGTTACAAGAATTTTTGCGCCTCCTGTAAAATTTTGACACATTGAGTTAGGAGGTCTTGACGGTTAACCGTCGAAATGGAAAGTATCCAAATTCCTCAAATAACAAAAAATTTGAACGAAAGTTTACAATTACAAAAATTAAATAACGATAGTGACGCAAAAGGAAATCGAGCATTTCTTATGTCCTTTGTACCCATTATGGATTCCATGACTTCTGATTTGGCTATGGAAACTAGATATGAAATTACGAATTTATTCAGAAATATACAAAGAAACGAAAAAAACCGCAGTATTCCTAGCAACTTGTCCGAGTTTATTTACCCAGAGCCAACCAGGAGCCATCTGGGAGCTCTGGGTCTAGAGCATATCACGAGGGCACATTAACTCCAATGACTAGTGTCGCATCGCCACAAAACGATAGTACTGCTTCGGACACATCAACAGAAAATGATGAATATTTTAATGTTCTGAACTACTTACCCCAATAAAAAAGATTACATAATAAAATAATGTTTTTATTTACCTACCCTGAGAGTTACAGCCAAACGTTCTGCAGGTGTGATGGATCTTCGCATATTTGTATCCTGTTTCTTAATAAAATGCATAAGGACAAAAGCTGCACGCTTCGGGATTAAGACTTACGAGTTATGTGAGGCTGAATCTGGCTATTTATTAAAACTTTATATATATTCTGGCAAAGAATCAGGATCAGCCGAGCCTCTACATGGATTTACGGGGGCCACCTCTAAAGTAGTTTTGCGGCTTGTGGAGGGATACTTAAATAAAGGGCATTGTTTAGTCATGGACAACTTTTACAATAGTGTAGCCCTTACACAATACCTCAAACAAAATCGGACTGATTCATTTGGTACGTTGAATAAACGACGAGTAGATACACCCGCTGATATAAAAGTTTTAGATCAGAGGCGTATGCAAAAAGGGGACATAGTGGCTCGACACTGCAACAATATTAATGTGTTAGCATGGAAAGACATCAAATTAGTAACCATGATTTCAACACATCATAATGCTGATACAGCACCCGGTCGGCGAGCAGGTGAAGCGTGTACTAAACCGCTTGTGGTTCATTCTTACAATAAGTACATGGGGGGCGTCGACATGAAGGACCAGAAACTCTCCATGTACTTATATTAATGCTGGTCCATGTGCTTATACTTACTTGCCCAAGGACTGATGTCGGATAGTCTTATATATATGAATCGCGCGGTAAACTTAAATAGCGCGATGCAGGATCTGTGACGTCAGGTCTTTGATGCTTAGTTCGTATGTGGCGGTGTAGATGCCGCCACACACTCAAAAAGAACCATAGTATTTTTGTCAATTAATATGGAAATCATACATTTATTCGGAATCGGTGGACTGGAAGATGCCGTCATTATCGATGACTCCAATTTAAAAATTTGTTTAAAATGTAACAACGAAACCAAGAGATTTACGTACGAATTGAGTAATATTATTTTATTTGATCTCAATGGCACAGACAAAATTATGCTCCAAGAAACACCTCATTACATCAAAATAAAGCAAAAAAAATATGGACTGATAGGTGCTGTGGAATATGTCCCCCCGGTTGTAGGTCTGATTGGTCATTACGCGACAACTTTTACTATGGGACCAAACCTGAAATCCGGAAAAAAATATCAGCTGTTCCATACATGTTGACGAGTTATGCGATCGTAAATGTATGGAACAGCTGATATATTTTTCGCGATTTCAGGTTTGGTCCCATAGTAAAAGTTGTTCATAATGATGAGCTAATTCACGTGTTTAAGTATCGATCACTGCTTACCAGTCACCCTATATAGTAGTGTAAGTACAGCTTGGCCAGAAAGAGTAGAAATTAAACAAATATGAACTAATTTTTTCTACACTCGACGCAACTCGAAAGAAATGTCAAACATCAGTCAAACTATCACAACAAAAAAGTGTATTGTGAAATAATTTAATTTTTCGTAGCTATTAAACGTATTAGTCGGTGAATTATTATTGAAAATGGGCAAGACGATAAAAAGTGGTGCCAGAGAAGTTGTTTACAATGTTTTTAAGAGGTGTTTGGCGGAATATCATGCCGGAAAACTTCTAACAGGATTGGATGACCTTTACAAACGAGTTGCTGATATGACAGGTATTTATTCACTCTCATTTTATATTATATATATAGTTCATGATCTAAGTTACAGTTAAAGTCGGTAGGTCTTCAAAAAATACCACATCATCGAAGTTTTTTACGGATTTAATATAATTTTAGAGGTTATGTTTACATCGGGTTCACAATGACTTTGTATAGAGCGACTGCATTTTTTGATCGTCACGCACGTCATTCTACATTAATGTTTTATTTTGATTACAGGAAAATCAGAAAGCACTGTTCGACGCATAATAAACGAAGGCAATAAAAACGAAGGCAAATTCATAACACCAGCCAAGCATAGAAAAGGACGTTCAAAAATAGAGATGGACGATTTTAGTGTCTGTGCGATTCGTCAGAAAATTCAGTTTTCTTACACCGTACAGAAAATAGCACCAACTTTGCGAAAGTTGTTGGCTGTGGCAAAAGAAGAATTAGATTACAAAGGAGGCCGTGAGAAATTAAGGCAAATATTACATGCCATAGGCTTTTCATACAAAAAATGTTCGACAAATAGAGAATTGCTAATAGAAAAACCTAATATAGCAGCAAAAAGAGAAAAATATTTAGAAATTATAAAAAGAAATCGGGATTTGCCTGTTGAGCTACAAAAACAAATTGTTTACTTGGATGAAAGTTACATCCATAGTTCTTATAAATTGAGAAAGTGCTGGCAATCCATTAAAATCAAAGGCATAAAACATGATATATCAAAAGGAAAAAGATGGATAATTGTCCATGCTGGAACTGCCAATGGATTTGTACCCAACGCTTTACTAATATTTAGTGGTACTAACAAAATGGAAGACTACCATTCAGAGATGAATTCTCACAATTTTACCAAGTGGGTGACAGAAAAACTGATCCCAAACCTACATGAGGCCTCTATAATTGTCATGGACAATGCGCCTTATCACAGTGTGGTGCAGAACAAGGCTCCAACATCAGCTTCCCGAGTAGATGAAATAAAACTGTGGCTGTTAGAAAATAACATCCCGTTCGAGCCATCAACAAGAAAGCCAGCATTATTAATGCTTGTTAAAAAGCACAAGCCAGAACCAGTATACCAAATAGATGAGTTGTTGGGGGAACATGGTCATGAAGTGGTACGGCTTCCTCCGTACCACTGTGACCTAAATCCTATCGAGCTCATCTGGGGCATAGCAAAGCAAAAAGTTGCTGCAAGTAATGTGGGAGGAGCAATTGACATAAAAAAAGCAACTGAGGAAGCTTTTAATAGCATTGGTCCCGAAACTTGGAATAATTGTGTCGAACACATAAAGAAAATAGAACATGATTACTATGAAAGGGGAAGAACACTCTATGAAGATATAGATAGACTGGTAATTCGTGTTGGTGAGGACAGCAGTGACAGTAGCTCAGATTCTGAAGATGATCAAGAACTTGGATCGGACATGTCAGGTGTAGAGTATTTAGATAGTGACTAGAAAAAATATTGTTACTATATTAAAGATGCTTTACTCTCCTATGGTTTTCTATTTACCAAATTTAAAAAAATGAAATTTAGCTTCTGATTTAACGATTTTCCACATTCAAATTTATCTTTAAAAATACTTGAAGTATCAAATTCATTTTGGTTGTAGTATAAATGATGCCATATAAACGATAGTGGCGACCTCAATTTTTTTCTACTCTTTCTGGCCAAGCTGTAAGTGTAAGCAAATAATCTGTGATTTGTGACTTTGAAAGAAAGTATAAGTAAATAATCTGTGATTTGTGAGTTTGAAAGAAATATATGTGTTAGGGTAAGTAAATAATCTGTGATTTATATGATTATAAAAGAAATATAAATATGTTTTTTGTATCTTGTCGTTTCATTTAAATTTAATTTAGACTCCTTGAGATACAATTTCCAAAACGATAGGTGGAAAGTTTTCTGTAAACAAAAAGCCATGGTCACCCTATCGAAATATTCAAAACGTATTGAAAGTTATAAATACCGAAAAAATACATGTTTTTTGCCTAGTATCGGTAGTTTTACATATTAATTGGTGTTGTTTACAAAAAACTCGCTTTACAATTACTTTCTTCGATAAATAATCACGACTTATTTCTACGCGATACCGTACTATAGCTCCTGAAATATTAGCCTAGAATTTTTTGTAGTATTTTTACAAGTTTCGACAAATTCAAATCTAAGTTTTACAAAAAACTTCAGACCCCTACGATGCTTTTTCAGCGAGATATCGGCGATAACGTGTTTTTTGACCGTTTCAATGGCGCGGCCATGAGGTTTTAGTCTTACAGCTCCTGAAACATAAACCTAGGATTTTTTGTAGTATTTTTACAAGTTTCGACAAATTCAAATCTACGTTTTACAAAAAACTTCAGACCCCTGCGATGCTTTTTCAGCGAGATATCGGCGACAACGTATTTTTCATCGTTTCGATGGCGCGGCCATGGAGTTTTAGTCTTATAGCTCCCAAAATATAAACCTAGGAATTTTTTCTATATTAAAAAAAAAAAATTACAAATTCAATCTGTTATTTACCTGAATTTCAGATCTCTGCAACGCTTAGTTTTAAAGATCTCCGTGGCCGCGCGGTTCGCTGCGTTTCAATGGCGCGGCCACGTTCAAACCCTTATAACTTTTTAAGTGACTGTGACTGCAGCAATACCCAAACATCTACCGTTTGGGTGAATTTTAAGTTGTTGATTTTCTTAATTTTTCATTGTTGATTTTTCGTTTGAATGTTATGGGACTAATATTGATAATTTTGCAATGTTGATACTTTTATATTTTATAATCGATTCTTTACAACCCTTTTTTTATCTACCTAGCTTGACGGTTTTTTGTCAGACAAGAACGTAGAAGCCTTTACAAGACGTATTTTTTTATCTTATTGGAAGCATGATGCCTTTACAACACATTATTTTTTTACCAACCTAGCTTGAAGTTTTTTGTTTTTCAATCAATACAAATTGACCAATCTAACAGACAAGAGCATAGAAGCTTAGCCTTCACAAGACAATTTTTGAACAATCTAATTATGTTTTTTGCCTAATGTTATTGTCGAGTATGATGTCTTTCCAACACATCATTATTGGACCAATCTAGCTTGACTTTTTTTTTAGGCAAAAGCATAGAAGCTTAGCCTTCACAAAACACTTTTTTGACAATTTTTTTTTTTTTTCCAAATGCTTTCTGGGGCCTAAGTCTACTAATTTATAAACGTCACAATGGTGTCATAATGGTTAGTTTTTGACAGTTGTATGGCAAATCTGTCAAAAACTAACCATTATGACACCATTGTGACGTTTATAAATTAGTAGACTTAGGCCCCTGGAAGCGTGATGTATTCCAAACTAATCTTTTTTGACCAACCTAGCTTAACATTTCTTTCAGACAGTAAGAGCATAGAAACTCAGCCTATATAAGAAAATTTTATGACCATATTTTTTTTTTTTTCAAATGCTTGGTGAAGCATGATGTCTTTACAACACATATTTTTTTACCAACTTAGCTTGACGTTTTTGCAGACACTAGAGCATAGAAGCTTAGCTTTTACAAAACTACTTTTCGACCCATCTTTTTTTTTGCCAAATGCTTGGTGGAAGCATGATGTATTCCAACACATAATTTTAGACAAATCTAGCTTGACGTTTCTTTCAGACAAGACCATAGAAGTTTTAAGCTTTTACAACACTTTTTTTTTACCAACCTAGCTAAACAAATTTTCAGACAAGGTCATAGACGTTTACTTTATTTTTTTACCAACCTAGCTTATGATTTTTTTCTGACCAGACCATAGATGCATTTAATAGTCTGGAAACTTGAACAGCCGAAACAAGCATCTTACATACGACTGAATTTTTGAGGACAAAACGAATTTTCACTGCATACAGACGCACACTAAGCCGTGAGCGAAAGAGAGAATGGACCTATACAGGAATTATAGCGCCATCATTTCTTCAAATTGCAACAACGATGACTTTAAAACTCCTTACCCAAGGTACGGTTCCAGGATTCAACTGAGAACTTATTTTAATAACCAAAACAATAAACCATGGTAAGTGCCACTGGGGAATCTCACGCAACAAGTTGTAATAAGCATTATTGCAATTAAATATAATAATAGATGATTAACAACGGTTTTTATGTTACAGATTAGTAAACAGGAATGCGCCTGATACAGAAAAGTTGCACAGAATGTTTCAGCAACATGTTTTGTGTTAAAACCCAACATGTATGTGTGTGAATAATGTTTCCAGTGACTCGAAATCATGTTGCTGCAACATTTTGAGTAACTTTTTTTGTTTACCATGAAAACGAGGTTTTAATGTTATACCAGTGTGCAACATTTTTATCAATTAATTAAAATCAAATTGAAGAAATAAAATATGTTTTTTTTAATTTGTTTTGATAATATGGCTCAGCCATTTATTTTAAATGCCAGCCTGGCATATTGATTTACAATACATATTGCTATTAAAATTGTCAAAGAAAAAGGATATAATATAATAATTTCTAAGTTCTACTTAGTATTTAAATTATGACAGGTTCTAGAATCATTACTTCTTAACAAGCAAGTTATTATTCTTAACTGTTTTATATAAATGATAAAATTTGGATTTCTATTGTTCTAACAACATGAGCATATTCAAAATACATATAATATTACTAGTATTTAATTATTTTGTTACAGCTACTAAGGTTTGAAACACAATACCATTGTTATAGATATCACACGCTACAAAGCTTCATTTTGAATATGCTCATGCCATAATATAATAAGCTACATACAATTACTGATTACTTTTGTTATTTGCATTATCATCAATCTTAACACTTTCACTTATTGCACTTTCTTCAATTTTAGATTCTTCAACATTGTCACTTTTAACTTCACTAGACTCAACGTAACTGACTTCTATTTTAGGCGTTTTGATGTTGCTAAGATTCGTTCTAGCGCCTACATTGCCGCCATCTTTTCTTTCCTTTTTATCATCATCTCCATCATCATCCGCGTCATCGTCATCATCATCATCGCCACCACCCAACTCTTTTTCATCCACTTTTTCTGGTGTCTCTTCCGAGGGCTCATACGAATGATTTTGAAGTTTCTCAAGCCACGTATCCATAGACTTGCCCTCTACTTCACCCTTTACTATCACGGGGTATATGTGTTTATGTATAAACTTGTGAATTTCGTCCTCTACGTCTGACCAAGTCAAACTGTCGTGGCTGTCTTTAAATTTTGCATCGTATCTGTCGTAGTGGACCTGAAATAAGCAAGGAATGTTAAGTGTTGTCCAGAATAGGGCACGGTTCTTAATTATAATTATTTGTGTAGCATTAGAATCGCCGATGCATGAGATTGTTATTATATCCATACTAATATTATAAAGAAGTAAAATTTGTTTGTTTGTTTATTTGTAAGTTTGTATGTAGTTAAGATTTTTTCGATAGCCCAATTTTTCAGGAAGGTTATAAGCTATGTAACTTCACGCTACGACCCTAAAAGCCGAGCAAAATGAAAATTTATTTCTCAGAAATAACGCTAAGCGAAAACGAAGTAATAGCGCGGGCGGGCGATGAGATGCGACGCGGTGGGTCGGGGGCCGAAATTTCAAGCGAACGAAGTCACGAGCAGAAGCTGGTACAAAATAAATGTCTATTCTATATGCTACTAAACATGAATAGATTGCATCCTTGCAAAAAAAGCAGGGGCCTAATCATCCTGACTACTATTATAAATGCGAAAGTGTGTTTTGTTTGTTTGTTTGTTACGCTTTCACGCTACAGCGGCTGAACGGATTTGAATGACATTTGGCACATGGATAGACCATGACCTGGGTTAGGACAAAGGATACTTATCATCCGTTTATTCCAGGTGAAACCGCGGGGAGCAGCTTGTATAAAAATAAACTATAGATCAGGCATACATACCGTATCAAGGACAAGACCGAGGCCAGGCGCAGTGGGTATCATGACCTTTTCTTTGGCAAACACCCTCTCAAGTATGGAACTATCAGTGTGACCACGCAGCACCGCTATCGCCAATCCAACCATCTTGCGTATTTGATGCAGCATGAAGCTTTGACCCTGGGTTTAGATAAAAAGATAAACTTTAAAGAAGAAGAAAAAGATAAAGTTTCCATTTTCATAGTTATTTGGCATGGTAAGCAGGTCAATGTGTAGTGCATAGAATTCTTCTATTTTCTTTTTCCATATTATAAAATGTACTCAACTGGTAATTGTTTCAGAAAAAGAAAAATATATATCCTCTATTCATAGACGAAGAAGTTTAAGAATAATATTGATATTAATAAAATACCTTTACTAATAGCACAGCAAATTCCATATCTGAGTCAACGAAAACTCTGTCTAACGTGAAGCCCATCATAAACCGTAGAGATGAAGGATCTTGGAAATGTCTGAAACAAATATTTTGGTTTTTGATATTATATCCTAATACCTCATATCTTTCCAGCCACCAGGGTTACCCCCTAGTTTCCTTGCACCAAATCATAGCCGATATATAATATTACCCAAAAACATTATTATCTATTCATTTAATGTGACTGTAAAGAAATAAAAATAAATCTAGAACTTTGCTTATCTACTTTATTTGTCTATTCCAACAAAAAAGCGCTGTCAAGTCATAGGGGCCCCATTATCCTAATGTGCACAGGGCCTCCAATATGTTAAAGACGGCCTTGTATATGTAACAGGAGGATGTTAACTATTTATTAGACACTAACGACTCGCCCCTACTTGGCAGGAGTGCAATGGCGACATGTCGAAACATTCGAGTTTTCTTTGCTAAATAAATATTTATACTACACTATTAAAAAGGCGAAAGTTTGTCAGGACGGATGGACATAACGGTATTTGTTACTCTTTCACGCAAAAACTACTTAACGGATGTTGATTAAACTTTAAGTAATATAGCTTGTACATCAGAATAACAAATGGCTATAATTTATAAAGATACGCGGACGAATCCGTAGGCAAAAGCTAGTGTTTTATACACACGGAAACCTTTTGGAATAAATGCTCTAAATAATGGAAACCCCATCAAAATTGTATGTGTAATTTAGAAGATCAAGCTCGCAAGTCACACAGTCATACATGAAGAGCGACTATGTTTTATACTATGTAGATATTGATAAACCCCTATTCACTTTCTACATAACTTCTACTTAAAATTAAGGTTTAATTACAATCAAACTCACTTCTTTTCAGTAAAGTTATGATAACTCTTGGTCCCCTTATAAACTTGCAGAACCTTGGTCACTTGTTCTTTTTTTTCTTCCGTGATTCTATACTGTCTTCTCTCTTCGTCTGTGACAAGACTAGGCTCCAACACATGTGTGGGAAGCGTATAGCTATATGTTCGAGCATTGCACTTTGATTTCGAGTTGAATTTGTTAGTTACTCTTTTTATGCTAAAAACTTTTATACAATCAGGCAGTCTTTTATTTATTTCTCCTATGTCTACTTCCAGAGCTGTGGACAAAATTAAAAATATTTTAGGATTGTTAGGAGCTGAATTTAGTTTTTTTATTTGTAATCACTTTGGTTGTTGTTGACCCAATAACAATGTTAAATTGAAACCTCAGTTCTGTGGCAACCAACTACATTGTAACATCATTTTGAAAGGGGCCCCATTTGGCTAACTTGAAAAATTAATAAGGGTAATAAGTTTTTAACAAAATAATTAAGTAAGTCAAAAAGAAGAATGGGCAAAAAACCATGGTTATCTGCCCTAAAGCCCGATAGCATTAGATATAGGTATTTGGACTATCTATTCATATACAAAATATTTTTGGGAATAATCTATAGGTGGTGAATAAGCGTTAGAAAAAAAAAAAGAACTGCCCCGACAACGTGGTTACAGTAGGGGCGCGGACTTAGAACAATCAATTGTCTGTTTACAGATGCGGAGCCCTAAATGTGAGCGATTAAGTATCATTTAAATTCTGGTAACTTGAAAAATTATTAATTAATAATGTGCCTTTCCCAAGATCATCTTTTAAGCCTATCAACATCTACTTTAAAACTTGACGTCCTGTATACCGTTTTAGGAATATTGATACGCTGAGAAGATGATAAGGCACAGAATAAAATAAAGTTAATGATTGACGAAATACTTAATTACTCACATTTAGATGTGTAGCTTCACACTGACTAAAAATCAGAGTTTCCATCCAAGGGATCCAACCATTGGCATATTATCTAAATATTGGGTGTTAGGGCAGATTTGCCCAATCTCCTAGACATGTGCAGTTTAAGATACAAAGTAACTTGTCACGTGTTATTAATGTGAAGAATACTAACGTAGCTTAAGTGACACAACCTGTCTGGCAGCGGACACACCCTTGTCCGTCCGAGAACTCCTTTGAAACTGCGCGTTCTGTTGATTATTGAAATCATCCTCTGTCAAATATTTAGCCTCCATTAATGCTCTTAGTAAGTCCTCCTCTATTGTTCTTACACCAGGATTACTGAAAATTTAACTATTTATTTATTCACATACACACAGTAAAATAATACATATAAAAATATTTTAACAAAACAAATCATTAATACAAAAAGCTACTGAGAAAAGAAAACGGATCTTGCATGCTTTCATGACAAATAAAAACAAATAGTTTTAATTTGTCTGTTAAACATTAACAAATTACAGAAACAATTTTATTAATTAGTTTAATAATGGTAGTCATAAGTATTGAATTACTTTAGTTTAAAGTCTACAAGTCTACTACTTGTAAGGCTACTCACCGTTGCATGCCATAATAGTCAACCCCACAGTAGCCTAACAGGAGTGCCATTTTCTTCCTCTTAATCCTTTCTATGGGTCTCTCACAAAGTTTCTTCTGCTCCGTTTCCCCATTCTCATTTTTATTTTCTGTTTCTTCCCACTGCCGTTTCATGAATCGTTTCTTGAATCTAGTCAAATTCTTGTTACGGACTAATTCTTGTGATTCTGTAGGACTATCCTCAGCAACTTTGTTCTCTACAGTTGCTACTTCCATGGCTGATAAGGACCGCAGTTGCAATACTGCAATGAAAAAGTAAGTAAATGTTAGCATTACAATTTATTGTTTGAATTATGGTGGAAAAATAAACTGTTGTGAAGTACAAGCAAGATTGGAAAAAAAATCTGCTTATTTTTATGGAAGACAAAATGAAAAATAATTTAAGCACATACATCATGCAGACAGTGGTCGCTGTTTTTATTTTTGTACAATACAACACAAATTATTATAATACGGGTTACAATATTGTGTAAGTAATTGGGTCATTGGAATTGTAAGGATACTTATACCTTGTACTTTTTAGTTTCTATTAAGTAGGTACCGAAATGTTTCTTTGGAATCGAAGAAGTTTTAAGGCTACCAAATCACCCAGGCGAAACTTTTATTGTAAGCTTACCATACAAAGCGTATTAACGAAACAAGACATAACGAAACACAAAACACATAATCTTATCATAATGCACAGTAATATTGTTAAGTAATAAAAATAAATACCGCCATTTCCCATGTGTGCATTATTTTTACCTGGTCTAATGGGATGTCTCGGCAGACTCTGTCTCAAAGTATTTACGAATAATCTGAATAACGTGACGGACATACCTACAAACGAAAATTGTTTTGTTAAGTACAACTTATCACTTGAGAAAACGTTTGTAAATTGTAAAATTTATTCAACGTTTGAGAACATTTCAACAGCACTGTCAGCCATTTTGTGGATTTTGCACTAGTCGAGTTGTAGAGATGAGACGTATATACTGGTAGAGGTATATATACCAAGTATGTGCTTCCCAGTACAGAGACCGGGTACGGACCGAAATACTGGGTAAATACCTTGAAGGTATGACGTCAGACGCATAGTACGATACGAACCGCTACCACAAGGTAGCGCCCAGTTTTATCGGTAGTTCGGTGCGCCGAAGCAACCCGAAGATACCCGACAGCTTACGAAGGGACCCGAAACGTCATTCGTGCTTTATGAACATTCGGGTGATTTAATTTAGTTAGACAAAATGGGTACTTATTTTCACGTTCTTAAGGAACATAATTGCATAATTACATTTTTTGTCACGACGCGAAAGAGTTCCTTAGTTTGTTTATGTTAGGGAATATTATTACGTGTTTGAATGTTTACGTCGTCTAGTGTAGGTACGTACTTAGGTCGACAACGTTTTGATTTTTTGCGTCAGTTGTGATTGCGATTTCGTTACACCTGTTTGTTTTTATTTAGAAATGTGTAGGTATAGTAGACATCCTAAGCCTGGTAAAGTAGGAAGGAAAGATTTCATATCTCATAATGCATAATTACGTATACTTGAAACATCGTACCTACATTATATTGGAGGCATACCATACTTATCGCATACGTTTACTTATCGAAATCCTACCACACCCAAATACTTAGAAGTATTTTGATACCTGGTATTTGTACCAGGTATTTAGTGATACCCATACCTTAAAGGCCGGGTATGGAGAATGGCAGGTATATCTCATCTCTATCGAGTTGAGACTTGAGCAGCGTTGCCAACGTCCACGGTCTGGATTACCCACGAACCTAACTGAAAATCCCCAATTTTGGGGAAAATAAAATCGATATTCCCCACATTTTCCCCACAAGTTTTCAGCAAAGAAATAGAAGTACTGTTCATATAAATCAAATATATTTATTACTTAAACTTAAGTATTTAATGATTTTAATCAAGGTCACAAACATTTGTCCGATATTGAACCCACGACTCACGGCGTAGAAGTTAAAGCGCTAATCACTACGACACCGAATCAGTCAGTACTCAGTAGATTAAAATAAAAGATACAAGAAATAAAGTAAACAACAAATAAAAAACAATTTTGGCATCTAGTATACTACTGACTACTGAATATTGGTTTTATAACATACCTTGGAATTATTATCGTCATCCTTATTAACTTTCTCTTTTTCTTTACATTTTAACAACCACTTGTCCATTGTAGCTTTTTAATACATAAACTAAATAAGCAACAAGCGTCAAGCAGTACCTATACAACGAGTAGTATGTGTGAACTCAAAATATGAATGAACACAATAACATTCAACAAGAGTTCTGCAATACTCTGTATTTATGTAGTTTGTTACAAAGCTTAAACAACAGGGACTTCCCCGATAAACGATAAAGTTTGATGAAACTCAACCTGCCGGATAAGTTGAGTTAAACTTGGATCAAATATAAATAATTTATAAATTATACTTACTTCTTATACTACTTTTATTACTTCTAAGTTCAGCTCTAGTGTAAATGTCTAAATTCCCCGCATTTTCCCCACATAAACGCTCTCCCCACAAATTACCCAATTGGACTGAAAATCCCCGCATTTTGGGGAATTCCCCACAGATTGGCAACGCTGGACTTGAGAGTCGAGTAGTCGCACAGACTACATAGATATTGACTAGTGGTGTGACAAAACAAGTATGGCTTTAGCGGTTTAGATAAAAATAAACCGCAAACGTTCATACCGGTCGTAATACCGGTTTATACAGAAAACAGAGTCTATTTCATTCAATTAAATGATATCTATGTAAGTATAGGCTTTTCTTGTGCAAGTGTGCAATCGGCAGATTTTTTTGCTGTATGAATGTTATAGGTACCTACGCCGAGTAAACTGCATAAATTGAGCATACGAGCACGGTGGACTAAAAGGGGGGCAAGTACGGTCTGCACAGATTACTATATATAAGTCAGAGAGCAGTCTGCCCCGGGCCCCCGGTCCTTGTGGCGCCCCCAAAACTCAAGAAATACGTTTTAATAAAATTCCAAATAACATCAATGTCCAGTAAGTGAAAGGACCTACGGTATTATATTTTATTAATCATTATTATACATAACATCACGCCTGTATTCCCTGCGGGGTTAGGTATATTAATAAGGATGATAAATAAGAACTATTTTACCGCATCACAAACTACATGTAGAACTACATGTGATAGGTAATTACTGCAAGAATACACATAAAGTACATCATAGTCTAAAGTACCTACTTGTATGGCAAATATGTAAAGAATCTTGACTATAAACGACTAACATACAGCGCATGTTTCGCCCTGGCCTGGCGCATGCGTACCTCGCCAATATATATGGGGCAAGGCTTTCAATTCAGCATGGGTTGACGCAGTGCTCATAAAATGAGGGGTGGAAGTTCGGAACGTTTGGTTGTACGGCCATCTCGCCGTAGAGGAGAAACGCGTGCAAAACTTACGCGATATATCACCGTAATACTAGCCACTTTGTTAGGAGGTGGTGGCTCAGCTCTGCTCTTCCTCGTGCCATTGTACGCTGATCCAGCGTTGAGTGCTCTAGCAGCTGATTTTGATCCAGTGCCAGCGGACTGCGTCACTGAGAGACGTGATGATAGACTCGGCTTGGACAACTGCACCTGGGCCTCGTGTAGAGAGGGGTGTACCAGCGACGCGTATAAATGTACACAGCTACACGTGAAGTACAAAGCACACTCTGAAGAATGGCGCCCGGCTGTGCTGTTTGTCAATATAAAAGGATGTGGCTATCCACCTATGGTTGACTGTGACAATTTTACGACGAGCTACGGGTTTGTTGGTGCGAAGTATCCCTGTTTCTGGTCGCGAGCTGACACAACGGTCGTAATACCGCGTTGGTCTCGAGGAGAACAAGTGGCCACGGTGACCAGGACCTTGGCTGTTCCTCTGTTCCTGTCTGGTTGCGCTGGGATAGGCTTGTGTGCGCTGCACTGCGAGTGCAAGCCCCGCCGCCGCCGCCGCCCTCCTCGTCGCCCCCCGCGTTTACCAACGCTCTCTCCCGATGACACATCAGTCTACCGATTAGCATAATGTAAAAAATAAAAACGAGCACAAATTATATTTTCGATAGTGAGAATGTAAATAATAATAATTATTTATGTGTAAATATGTATTACCAGCAGTTGCGTGCTGTCAATATTTTATTTAATCGTCAAACCAGTTTTTGAGGGTGTTTGAATGGCAATCATTGAAAATTAAAAAAATATTTATTGTAAAGATGCCAATAAAAATTAAAAATAAAATGAGTGTTTCCTTGTCCTGATGTGTTATTCTCTTTACAGACAGCGACTAGGCCTACAAAGTACTTCACCGCTTTATTAAGAGGACAAACGACAATACTCATGGCTAATTTAAGCAGTAAAATATCATTCTCTGGCAAGATTAGGTCTTCAGTGCCAGCATGGCATACAGAACAATGAAAGGCCCCTAGATTTTCGGCTCGCATTGATCTTCTAAATTCATGGAAGTGAGATAATTGTTGCAGGTTCATTTCGCGAAAGGAAACCAATAAATAAAGAAGTAAAATATTTATTTCAAGGTTTATAATGTGTCTTTATCTTAAGTTTTTAGAGGTACAAAATAATTTTCGTATTCAGTTCAGTCCAATGCCAATGTATACTACATAATCCTTCAGTCTTCGAACAATCATTCATTGTCTACATTGATAAACATGTACTTATATTTTTATAATATTTTGAAGCTATTTATTTTATATACCATAGATAATTTACATTGCGAATCTTGGAAATGTGAAGGGTGGAAATGCAATGAAAATTTTCTATTATTTGCAGATTTATATTTTTTATAACATGGGTAGATTAATTTATTTGTCGATAAGACATCTTAGGAACATAGGAAGAAAAATGTTATTTGTGTTTTAAGATTTATATAAATAAAAAGAAATGACGCTACAAAAATAAGTTCTATTTCTGTAATTCCTGCTTTCATTATCGACAAACAATGAAATCTTAAGGCAGAATTATTAAGGAAGCTCAGTTTACTAATAACAACTACAAGTTATATTTTCAAATTAGAGCTAGGAATAATAAATACAAGTTTATGTAGCGAATGATGATAATTTCAATACAATATACAAACATTGTTAGGTATGCGACATAAAATACTCGAAAATAGTTTTGGTAACTTGATTTCGAATCATAGGCCT
The DNA here is from genome assembly GCA_914767815.1 of Eupsilia transversa. Classification (NCBI taxonomy): domain Eukaryota; kingdom Metazoa; phylum Arthropoda; class Insecta; order Lepidoptera; family Noctuidae; genus Eupsilia; species Eupsilia transversa. The sequence continues at coordinate 2,208,200 of OU611893.1, read as the reverse complement.
TCAATTTGGACAAATAATGCAGTGAGTATATTCATAGTCGTACAGGGTTATTGGTTATATGTTGAAAAGACCCCTCATGACCCCTATGCCAATGTCAACAATTTTCGAGTCATTTGACATTTTATATTTTTATTTCTTATATTTTAAAACATAAAATGTCAAATTACTCGAAAATTGTTGACATTGGCATAGGGGTCAAGTGGTCATGAGGGGTCTTTTAGTTGCTAGTGACCTCTCCTACGTCCCCTTAACGGATTGCCGACATATAACCCAGTATATTATATATTAATTTATGATGAATCAGAGAAACATTCAACCTTTCGACACAACATAACAGTAATTTGCTAAATTTGTAGTAATTACGAGACCGCTTATAAACCCGCATAAAAATTACTTTTAAAGGGTGAAGGGGATATGTTTCTTGATCTTTTGAGTCTACAAGAATAATGAACGCGTGAGCTGCCAGCCTTAGGCCGCGTCCTACGGCGGATGCGTCAGGGTAGCCCGCGAAATCCAAATTTTCTTACTTTTTTTGCAATTTGCAGGTCAGTATCAGGTTATATGTTGATCTTAATATGATTCGCGGTCGTATCAAATATATATTTATAGAATTATTATCATACAAATCAACAATACAACTTTCTAAATTCATATAATCCTATTGAATGACTATTTCAAGAAATCATGACATTTGACGATTAATTTACGTTAAGGAGTTGGATTGCTGATTCTAATGATTATAATTTTGTAAATCTATATTTGTTACGGTCGCGAATTATATTCTAATGAATATACAACGGGCTACCTTGGCGCATGCCCCGTCACACGACGCGAATACGCGAAGGTCGTGCTCATATGTCACTTTTTGTCCGGGGAACCTGAACGCGTGGACGTTTTCCGGTTTTCCAAACAAATATTGGCATATGCACGTGACGATAGCGTATTCATGCGGTGGTCACTCTTAAATAGTACGCAGCGTTAGGTATATTTGTAAAGGGGATTATGTAGTGCGCATTGTTAATCTATGCTATATCCGCCATTTACAGTACCCGGGCTTTAATAAAATACACAAGCTTTTTAGAAAGAGACTGCCATACAGGTATGACAGAGATGCTGCTCTACAAAACCGTTTTATAGGGTTCGGTACCCGAAGGGTGCCAAACGGGACTCTATTACTAAGTCTCTGCTGTCCGTCCGTCCGTATATCTGTCAGTGGGCTGTATCTCATGAACTGTAATAGGGAGACTGTGTATTTTTGCCGCTATAAGAGCAAATAAATACAAATTAATCATTAAAGGGGTCCCGATACTAGAAACGTGTGTTTTTTTCGCCTTTTTTTGCTCGATTTTAATAGGGTACGGAACACTTCGTGTGCGAGTCTGACTCGTATATGGCCGGTTTTCGTATACTTGATTTACCATATTTATGGCCGGGTAATACATACCCAGCGAAGCCCGGACTCAATACATTTTTCGTGCATTCTTTAATGAAAGCTTTAGGCGATATAATTAGATTACAAATGACTCAAAAGTGAAACTAGCTCTCTATCGCAAATTCCCGTATCCCCTTTTCCCTATTGCAAGATTGTAAAACCCTTAAAATAAGGTATTGAAATAAAATAATGTGGAGTGATATGACCAAATATGTGATGGATGAACCTTCGTATCAATCAAAGACTATTATAACCACGTATCAATCGACTCAATATTACTTGTCAATATTCGTCTATTAATTCGGGTTCAACACCACATATTTTGTCATATACTTACAAACAGTTTACAAAAAAAAATGTGAACATGGAACGGAATCTTACATTTTATCAATAAAAACATTAAAAAATAACTTAAACAGTGCACTATAAATGAGCAATAAAAAAAACGTTTACAACAAGATTCTATTCCATACCACGATCCGAACATTCTTTCTGCTTATAAAAGTTATCTATGCCTACGTAAGATTCTAAATTCGAAATATAATTTATGGCGGGAACAATATGGCTTCTCGGTTCCAAACCGCTTTCGTTGTAGTAATTTTAACAAGAATTTTAGAATGTGGCGCAATGCAAACGTTTACATTTTGAATTTTTAATGATGGCTGCAATGCGCACGTTTACATTTTGAATTTTTAATATGATGGCTGTAGGAACACGCTATCTACGTGCCAAACTGTAGCCATTCGTAAAATAAAGAAAGGTGGCATGTCATACAGTAACATTTACAAGCAAAAAGAAATTACAATATAACAATAATTTAAAATGTACGTAATCACAACCGCTCTACATCCAAAACAGCAAAATCGATTCAATCAAATAATTTACTTTTTAAAATGACTCGCATTAAAAATAAATTGGCATAATTTACTACAAAAATTGCTATTTCGGATACAGTATTAAAAATATACTAGATTGGTATATTAAGGTGAAATTGAGTTTTATAGACGAATGTTTCTTTGTGAAGATACGAGTTTTTACAACGATTCGAGAAGTTGAGAATAGTGGTTTAAAGGTTTCATTAATCCGCAGTCAAATCTTGAGAGGATTAATCGTCTGTTATTGGTCAATCACAACAGTGGGCAATTGCATCACACACTGTCTTACAGTAGCAATAGCTGTCATCTTGACAGTTCAACAACATTCATTGCGTTATTTACGTTGTTGAACAGACAAATTTTTCGAACATATTAGCAATATCCTTCAAAATCATACACATTGTGATCGATAGTGTGTTAAGCAAGCATTAGGGCGCCTGATGAGATTTGACAAGTAGATTCACAGAGCAGTCTTGAGCATGCTTTTAGAAACCGGTTTTCGAAAAAAGAGAAGGCTTCACACGAACCACTCGTCCTTATTATTTCACCTTTAACAACGTATACTCCATATAAAAGTTCTAACTATCATAAATTAAGGAAAAATGATCGTCAAAGTTTACTTTGGCAACCACATAACTGATACGTTACAGTATTATTAAGGCAGTCATCATACAATACCGGGTTGACTTAACGTGGTGGACTAGGGGTTAGTTAGTACATTTTTCTGTATACGAGGTCATATTAAATTAGCTAGCAAAACTTCACTTCGTGATGGACATCGCTATCTACCTGCCTAGCCTTTTCCTATGTTGGGGTTGGGTGCCAGTCTGACCGAGTGCAGCTGAATACCAGTATTTCACATGGAACGACGGCCTAACTGACCGCAACAACCCAGATACTGGGTAACGAATACACGATACTCCTTGGTAAGACTGGATGTCTGACTTTCGAGCTTCTGACTACCAGAAACGGCTGTCAAAGGTCTACGAATGAAAGCGTAAACTATTCACAATGAATGCAGAAGAGGTCGAGGCATTGACCTTTTCGCTAGCTAATTTAATTTGCCCTGTATATTTTTGTTCTGACAACATCATAAATTGATAACAGTTAATTCATAGTGGAAAGGCGCCAGGGCTGTATAAAATGTCACGTTACAGAGATATCCGGATGTAAAGCTATATGAGATCTTTACGTCCTTCTAACTCGGCAATGTACTGTAACTTGTTTGTATTAGTGCCTTCTTCCTATTTATTCTAGTTACATCGTGTGCCGCATCTTAACAAAAAAAAAACAAAATGGCGACGGGTGGCTTATGCGGTTACGCAACTAAGGTTCCATTTAAGTGTCGAATACCCTTTTAATAACCGGGAATTAGTCTCACGGTAAAGGACAAATTAAAAAGCTTTCAACAAATGATGTTTGTTCATTCCACACACGTTATGTCAATCATAGACTTCATAATATACGTCAAAATCACCATTAAATGCTAACCAGCACGTACTTTGCGTTAAGTAGCTAATTCGAGATTTGGTGATCGACCAACAATTTCTCACTAACTATTGCTAATTAGGAAATGCATAATTGAGAAGTTTATTTTTATTTGAATTTAGGAATTTTTGTGATGTCGAACAATTTTTTGAGAAAATAAAAGAACTGTAATTTGGAAAGTAGCAACATTAAAAAACACTATACTTTGTTCTTTTTTTTTTTGAAACTTATTCGACTGAACCACAGCCAATTCAATTACCAGCAGCTAGCAATCGTAAAATCACTAGCAGTTGTAAATCTGTTTATTTTGTTCATGTATTTTCTAAAAAAGTTCAACATTCATTCACAAATTTTAACAATACTTTAATATCAATACCAATCAAGCGACATGACTAAACTTCTCAATCATTTATTGCTATGTGATAATATAATTTATTGCAAGTGGACATCATATTATTCTATGATTATTTAGTTCAATCTTCGTATACTGTTGTCATAGACTTAAAAACCATAAACTAAAGTGAACTTGGAAGGGGGCAGTATACAGGCTGTCTTTGAAAACATGCGACCAAAAAAAATCGCCCTTTCTGCATATCCGATTGGACCATTTTGTATAAGAAAATCGTTTTTTTTTGCGAATTCTTATTTGGTCCCATAGTAAAAGTTGTTCATATTGATGAGTAGAACACCCCCTTAAATTTTGTTGCATATTTTCAAAGTCAGCCTGTATAATTAAAATATCGACAAATAACAGGTGGTCGCAACACTAGTGACTGCGGAGTGTGATCCTGGTTTTGAGCCCCAGGTCGTAAAGTGTATTTGGGTTTCCATAAAATTTTCAGTACATTACTGCCCCTAATGAATTTCTAGATTAGCAGTTCATAACTTTTTAAACACGAAAAATGAGTGCAGATGTATAAATCATCAAACATTTGATTAATATGCCCACTTGCATAAAATAAAAAGCATACTTGTAATAATCAGCTTCGCTTTCAAACAACATATTCTGCTATATGCATACTAACCTACGTATTGACTACAAATACTTCAGACTTCAATAATAAATAAGAGTTATTAAGTATAGAAACGTACATCATTAAAATTTAAAAGCTAAAATCAAAAGTATTTATAGTCAATTGTCTATATTCATGATATTGCACAGTTATCCGAGTGGGAATAGTTTTTTTTTTTGTTATATAACATTTTTCGACACATTAAGATGATATTTAAAGAACTATTATTAAAATATTTACTACCTCGATGGCCTGGCGGTCGTGTGACCGCAGAGCGTGGTCGTTTGTTCGATCCCCAGATGAGGAAGTGTTTTTTTATAATGGAATAATAAAAAGTATCTCAGAGTTTGTTCTTGCGCCGTATTGATAGCTATCGTCTTGCTCCTTATATGGATGAAAAGTAAGTTTGCCTACCCATTTGGTATTTAGGCGTGATCTGTTGTAAAAAGAGTTAGTACTTACTGTAAATAGCAATATTCATAACATCACGCTTGTATTCCCCGAAGGGTAGGGCAGAGGTGCACCTATAGTACACCCACATTTCGCTAATTATGTAAGTCACATGTAATAGGAGGCAAGCCTATTGCCATCAACCGAGCACTAACAATTATTACCATTTCAACCAGTCGAAATGTTATAAGAATGTTATACAACAAGAAAATGGTACAACTCATGAATACAGACTTAAATAAGGACTAGACATGATCATAGAACCACTTGAGACATCTGAGAGGCCAGACGGTACCTCTTCCTCTCAAGCTCACCGTTGGTATCTAGACCACGTTTCACAGCCATACTCGTTGACGGTTGTACCTCTAAACTAGCTTCTACTAGTCTACGGGACCTACAATACCTGTAATCAGCCGCTGTGTTAACCCGTTGCAGGGTCATGTCAACAGCTGTTGGTAATGTGAAGTAATCTTGAACATTGTTCTGAGGCACGTTAGAATCATCTAAGTCTAAGACTGAGTAGTTGGCGTCTGGTCGTCGTTCGACAGGACGTTGGCGGTACGATGTGTCCACATTCAAGTGGCTTCTTGACGAAGTGCTGCAAGTACTAGAGGCCGGCGACACGTGGAAACTGGGCGATGTACAGGGTGTCTGGTTCGGAGATGTTCGAGCACTGCTGTAGCCTTGATCCAGATCTGATTCCACCGAAGTCTCGCGAGACTTGAGAATTTGCATCATCCTGTAATTAAATTTTTTCATTTGTTATTTTTGTTTGTTGTGGGATAGTATGTGAGGTGGGGTTGATTGGTAATGTTCAGGTATTCGCTTCGGTGTTATAACCAAGGAGGGACATCAACCGAAAGGGATATCGACCTTGCAGCTCTTGCGAGCGTCTTTTCGGCCTTTGATCATCATTAGAGAGTTTTACTGTATATAAGTACACGCCAGCCACGCCGGCCACGCCGCCAGCGTAGTGTCTGTGTGTGTACAGCGTAGTGTCTGTGTGTGTACAGCGCAGTGTCTGTGTGTGTACAGCGTAGTGTCTGTGTGTGTACAGCGTAGTGTCTGTGTGTGTACAGCGTAGTGTCTGTGTGTGTACAGCGTAGTGTCTGTGTGTGTACAGCGTAGTGTCTGTGTGTGTACAGCATAGTGTCTGTGTGTGTACAGCGTAGTGTCTGTGTGTGTACAGCGTAGTGTCTGTGTGTGTACAGCGTAGTGTCTGTGTGTGTACAGCGTAGTGTCTGTGTGTGTGTACAGCGTAGTGTCTGTGTGTGTACAGCGTAGTGTCTGGGTGTGTACAGCGTAGTGTCTGTGTGTGTACAGCGTAGTGTCTGTGTGTGTACAGCGTAGTGTCTGTGTGTGTACAGCGTAGTGTCTGTGTGTGTACAGCGTAGTGTCTGTGTGTGTGTACAGCGTAGTGTCTGTGTGTGTACAGCGTAGTGTCTGGGTGTGTACAGCGTAGTGTCTGTGTGTGTACAGCGTAGTGTCTGTGTGTGTACAGCGTAGTGTCTGTGTGTGTACAGCGTAGTGTCTGTGTGTGTACAAGCGCGGCGTGAGTTACCTCTGCAGCAGGCGCGCGATGGGCGCCACGGCAGCGGGCTGTCGCGCGGCGCGCGCGGCCAGCCACGCCGGCCAGGCCGCCAGCCCCAGAGCTGCGCGCGCGCACGCTACGCACGCCATGCCCACGTCTGCGCACTCCACCACCTTCAGGCGCACGTCTGCGGGAACAATTACTTGCATATTACATCACGCCTGTAATCCCCGAAGAGTTAGGCCGGTTTTAGTGCTCGACCGACCGTCGGTGCGTACCAACGTTCCTGACTATACGTATAACCGATCGTCAGTTTGTAACGTTCAGTGCTCTCCTGACCAACCGAACTGGCCGGACTGGTAGGTACAGTCACAAACACGTTCACGAAATGGCGCTTTTACAAATTGTTTTATTGTTGCTTACTATCTTCGTAAACGTAAAGGAACAGCTAGAAGACGTAGATATCACGTACACCCACTCGTCGCCCAAATAACACTTCAAGGAGATTCAAACTTAATGACAGCTCTGAACATGAGGAGAGTCGCTGCGCAGTAACAATTTCATGTTTCAACGGGGGTGAGGGGTGTGGTACTGCGCAGCGAGTAGCTAACTTCCGAGTCGCCATTAAGTTTGAATCGAACTGTACTTCGCTCCAAAACACAAAATCAAAATCAAAATCAAAAGTCATTTATTCAAACTAGGCTGAGAATCAGCACTTTTCGAACGTCAAAATTACATAAGACAGTCCCCCAAAAACGCCCGCCCTTCACCACTTCCTAGTGCTTTAGCTGGGAAGAAGAAGTGGCGCAACAAACTCCCCAGCAGCACAGCTGTCTGATCAGTTAGAAAAGAAAATGAATCTATACAATAGTATCCAAAATAATATGCAATGCAATGCAAAAAACGTCAAACTTATATTAAATTATTTGCCTTATGTCAGCTAGCACACGCCAATATACCCACAAAAAACATCGAAATCCTTACTCAAGCGAATAAATTAAAAACGTAAACAGAACTTAATCGAATAAAAGCCTCCATGCAAGCATAAAGGGCGTGCCCACTTACATAATAGCTATTAAAACTGGAACTCAAAGCCACAAAAATGTTAAACTAGGACCATCGAAGTAAAATAAATAAACAGTTAATTACTAATAACAATAACAAAACCATGGACAGCAAGACGACCAGTCACCACGAGCAGCACCCGTTCACGAGCATAACGCGAAGATCAGCCATCACCCCCTTCGCCATATTTGAGGGAAGGAGGCAACCCGACCCCCGACGCTACCGCAAGCAGTGACATCTAAGGGAGCATGACGAACTTGCTGCCGGTTGCTCAGGCAAAATAATATGATCAATTGTCGAGGTCGCTAGCTAACCACTTATTGCAATACAACTCATTAAAAAAAACATTTTAATGAGTAGATTATGTCAAAAATAAAAAATAACACCAAAATAAATAGACTTATTAGTCAACAAAAATAAACATGTCGGTAGGAAAGCTAATTCTGGAGAAAGCTGATGAGCAAAACAAATAGCTGATGAGCCCAACAGTTGCTAGAGTACTATGGAACTGGGCTGGTAATATCTATCGTATGTCAATCTATCTATGAGCTCCGCGCCTGAGTAAAGCTACAGCACTGATTTTCAGTGAAAACATTGGATTATTTGTAATATTATTGTTAAATAAAAGCAAATATTAGTGGATATCAGTCAGGAGTATGAGTATACTATTCGAGGTGATGTCAAATATGATGTTGATAAAATCTTCTATTAAGCATAAAGAAAGCTTGAATCCTAAGGAAGGTAACTTTTCTTAAATGCCTAAAGAGTACATAGTGTCTATGGTGAGTTTTTCATGAAACACAACAAAATCTACGCAAAGAAGTTAAGTACAGACTAACGTTACTTTCTTTATTCTTCTTTATAGTAGAAAATAAATGTACATAATGGTACTTTTTTTTTTTTAGGTGAAATTAATAAAGAGTATTCTATTCTAAATGCATCGAAACCTACCTGACAAAGTCAAGTCCAAATAAGCCTCCAGTAGTTTCGCCCCATCCCTCTTGAATCGCCTCACAAACTTCGGATGCCGCGTCGTCAAGTCGCTGTCGGTTACCACATATTGGGCCAACAATGCCGCATACGTCACGGGGGTTGGCGCCAACAACCTCCAACGCACATGTTGGCCCACCATCCATTCTAACTGCCTGAATGTTTTACCACATAATTGGACCCCACTGATTTTGGATAAAATCTTTAAAGTGGGCGCCCGACTGAACTTCTCTTCGCTTTTTGCTGTGGACAATTTGAATACGTGTTAGTGTATTTGAAGGATAATATAGTGGCGGCATCCACATCGCCACATGCGAACTACGCATCAAAGACCTGACGTCACACAAATCCTGCATCGCGCAATTAGACATTACCGCGCGATCAACATAATTATATAAGAGTATCCGACATCAATCGTTGGGCAGTTGCCCGCCAGACACAACACCCGTCTAGTCGGAGGATCCTCCCTTTTCAATAGAGGATGAGATTATTCTCCTGCCCTTATCCCAATTTATCTGTGATCGGTGCGACATGTCCTTTTCTTCCATACTTCTCTATTAGTCGTCATCTCGAGAGTCCCTTTCTAGCCATATCATCTTTCACACAGCCCATCCATCGTTTCTTTCTTCTACCCCGCCATCAACATTCATACTCAAATCTTTCCTGGCTACATCAACTAAATTAGACAAAAAAAGGTTTTGCCCATTTGTAGTAATTTGTTTCTTAATAAATGCGAAGGTAACTTTAAGAACAGGGGCTATTTTTCCCCCTGAATGTTTGAGATGAAATCCAAAATACACAGATAAAATGGAGAGCAACATCTAGTATGATAATAAAATACATGGTGTACAGTTACAGTAGCTACTAACTTATATTTTTTTACATAAACAGCGGAGAGATTTTGTGACGTCAGTATATTGTATTTCCTTATCCTATTCTATAGATAGTCGTAACTTACCTGCTAAACTCAAGCAAGCCAGAGCGACGTGTGTCAGTCGATCCGCCCTCAGTCTATGCGCATCCATAAACAAGTCTAATTGAGCAACCGCTGAGTGTAAGGTTGCGATGCATAACCCCAACTTCTTGGTAACGTCACGGAGCTGCTGCACTAATGCGCCACGGAATTCCAACTAGAAAAAGAATTTAAAAAAAATAGATTTTATAGAAATGCTGAAGGTCAAAATATTTAAATGCTGTAGAGCAATAGTGGCCTAGACGTGCGTCTGCCGTAGGTTCGGACCCTTAAAAACACGTCTATGTGCTATTTTCTGTCATCAAAAGAATAACTGTCAAAGAAAATATATTAAAACAAAAAAAAAAAACGACTAACTAACAATTTCAAAACAAGATCACTTTTCAAGAAGTCTGATGCTGTTGGTGGCAGTTATTTTATTTGAAGGCAGGATTTTGTCATCATTTTAAGGAAGTCAAGCTACTAATAATATTTTTTATTTTGCTTATTGACGTATAAAATCAGCAATTTTGATTTTATAAAAACCAAACCCAACCCAAAACCCAGACCCAACCCAGTCGATGGACACCTCATGTATTTAAATCCATCTAGTTATAGTTCATGTAGTTATATCAGCTCGGGTACGAACCCACGACTCGTAAATCGGGACCATTGCCACTGAGCCATCCCTGCTTCTTTGTGGGAGCAGCGATGGCTCAGATAAGTATGATAGAAAATATAATAATAAGCCATTTTCCTAATCAATCAGTCAACGAACTCAGATTATAATTATGAGAGTAAGTAAACTCGCTAGTAGGTAAAGGCTAGGCCATCAATGACATCATTTAGCACATTGTGTTACTGGTTTAGGTTACTAAGCCATGTTTTACTTTCGTGACACTTCAGACATAATGGGAGTAGGCTATTTCGTTGGGTTAAGCCACCTATGTAATTACAGCCTTATATATTTGGGGCGTGGATGTTTTTCTTTTGATAAATGTTTCTTGGAAAGTCGATTTAGTTGTTTGGTAGGTACCTAAGTAGGTACGCACGACATGTTATCAAACCTTTTCAGAAAAAAAAAACCTCCCGATTTCTAACAATAAATAACACTGAATGTGCAAAATATCTTCAATTTCGGAAGGGGGTGGCTTTGGCTGTATGAATCTTTTTTTTTTCCAACGATCTCCAATACTAAAGGATAATTTCCACCATACGGCTCGCATCGCATCGGATCAGAACGGAGTTTACAATCTTTAAACGACATTAAATCGTGTAGACAGTATTTAAAGTCTATATTAGCAAGCCGCGTACAGCAGCTTGAACGCGGGCGTCTTCTACGACACGCGATCATAGCCGAAGGTATGGTGCGATGCGCGATCGGCTCTGTTCGCCTGTCATCGTATCCGATTGGATCCTTTCGACTGCAACACGGTACGAATGAAACTATTTGACTAGGCGCAGAAACGGATACGTTCGCAAGCGAAGGTACGGAGCCGATCGCATACGTCGACATTCTGTCGGACGCGATCGGCTGTCGCTGCATCCGTTCGTATCCTTTCCGATCCGATGCGATGCGAGCCGTTTGGTGGATCATCCTTAAGTTTACAAATAATCGAACGATGAAATCTGAACACCATCTGCCTTACCTTTTCCCGACTATAAAAACGGATACTATTATTTTCTAAAAGATCAAATCTGTCAGTTACATATTCGTTACATTAAAGAAACAACTACCTGAAACTAGTTTCGCTAAGATGAGTAAGTAGGTACCAATTGTATTATATTAGTCCCCTTACATTTGGGACCCCAGCAAAGATTAATTTCTTTGTAGGAAAGAAGCAGCTGGCTTTTAAAATGTATTGTATTGCAGAATTTGCAGATACGGTAAAAACTCCTTTTCAATTTCTTGTCGAGAGAAGACATTTTTTTTGCTTAGGGCGTCATTGAATTACGAACAATGTTTGCACCTAAGGGGAGACTTTATGTGTTCATATGTTGCAATACTTTTAAAATCCATGCAATCGAATGTTGGCAAGCGACTTTAATCTCTACTAGTTATGGCGTAAAAGTGAATGTCCCTAGTGTGGAACGTTTTGCATGATGAAATACGTCGATTGAGCAAAACACAGTCGATATGAATCATGTACTTACTTAATTACATTCAATAAACTTTAGTAACCCTTCAGCAGTAATAAAAAAGTCCTTCGATATAATTTCATCGATGTTGATGATATTTCATCATTTGTTTTATTGTTATTAGGTTAAGTATACAAATAATGAAATTACGAATGACGCTTAGGTAACAACATAAGGTACACACGTGACACGGTACACAAGGAAACTGAAACCACAAACAAAATGCAACAATGATTAGATCAATTGATCTTTTAAACATGCGAATTACCTAAGATTACTCGGCCCTTTGTGATGAAACTATGAAACAGTTAACGATTTCATATTTGAGTAGATTCCATTGATATTGTTTATAAAAAAAGAGCAGTTGGACATGACAGTGTCGCGACAATATATGTGTTCATTTATCTTTCGAAATATGAAAGTATGTATGTTTGTGAATCAATCTCGCCTCACGGGCTAAACGGATTTGGATGAAATTTGGCACACGGGTGATCCGGGTTAGGACATATAAGATACTTTATGTATCCCGGAAGTGGGTTCCCGTGAGATACTTTCCAACCGCGAGAAGCCGCTGGTAAATGTTAGTTTTTAATTTAACCTTTGGTAATTAAAAACTAACATTTGTTTGGGATCCACACGAGACACAATGGATTTTTAATTGTGTCTGTAATTACGGTATACGAAAGGTTAAAAGATAAACAGCGAAAGCAAATATAGACGATAGGAATTATTGACATATTTGGAAACAATTGCACACTTTTCAATATAAATGGTAAAAAAAAAAATACATACAATGATTTGTAGAACAAAAATAAAGCTATCGATTTAATGAAGTACCTATGGCTAAGTCACTAAGTACAGTAATACCCAGCTGGAAAGCATTGAACAAGGTTACGTTCATTATTCAGTAAGACAGTATCGATTTTAGAAATGCCTATGTTTTGATACCTAGATGATACTTATTTGTTTATTGAGTACGTAACTGTATCATACTCCTTACTATACAACGTATGGTGGACTACACACATGTTCGGGTCGGCGTGATTCAGCAAAATATATACCTATTCGATTAATTTCAGTGTAGAGCCCGCTATTCTGTCTGCTGCCAGTTTGTTACATTCGAAAATGTGGTTCCCGATTTATGAATCGTGAACCATATTTCCGATTAACGGCTCGTGCAGACCGGCGCGATAACGCGGCCGCGACAGGCAGCGCAAACATTGTCACGCCCGCGATATCGCGCCAGTGTGTATGAGGCTTTACGTGATTTTTGTTTTATTAAATACAAGATTCATACGTAATGTTTGCTGGCTGGTTTAGAGATATTGTCAACGCGAGCCAAGCTGGCTAGTCATATCTATCATATTGCAAGTATGGTCCACCTTGTAAATGCTTTACAATCTTAAGGCTGAAAGTCACTTGTAAGCTATTGTAAGTCATAAAACGACTATCTATTTGTTTTCGTCATAAAGAGATATGTTTCAATTTACTGGGAATTGTTGTCAAAAGTGGTATCTCAATTTAATTTGTTTAAAAAAATTCAAATTGTCCATCTCAATACTCCAAAATTGTAACAATAACACCAGGAGCACTATGTAACCTTTACGTCAACCTTAGGGGACCGGACTGCTTCTCCTTAACACAGGTTTTCATAACCTAGCTAGGAGAGCAGTGCTCACCCACACGTTTGTAGATATATTACTTATTTTGTAAAACTGTTTTATTTTTTAACGTGTACTACAGGGCTTTGTTATTGAGTAAATAAAAAAATAAAAAAAATCGAGGAAGGCTATACCTGCTTTTAATATTCTTTAAATTGATGCATTGATAACGATTCGTTTACAATAAAATATACATTTATGTGCACACGCACATCTTCTTTCGAGTTCCTGATATTTAATCAAAGCATTATCATTTATCAGTATAGTGTGAATACTGATTATATCAAGTGCTCATCAAGGAATTTCTAAAAGTAATGCAATAAATAATAATTATGCAACATAATAATAAGTGTACTTATTCTTATGGACACTTCTGGACACGGCACGCATTGTCAGGAGGTTGCTCTCTCTGGAGCCCTGACCACCGGTAGCTTGGACCCTGTTCCCGATACCGGTGGGCTACTATTTTTTTAAATGTTTTTATAATTTTTATATTCTAATATTTAAAAATGTAAAATATATGTATTTAATGAAATAAAGGAAGTGTACTTAAATATATTCCTTAAATATATTTTTAATCATGTCAAACACAGTTACCTTCTCAAGACTGAAAAGAACCCCAAGTCTTAACTAAATACAGCCATGACGACTAAGCTGTAGTACTAAGGCTTATTCGTGATTAGGGCGCAGATTGCACTTAATAGAAGGACATTATACAGATTCGTTTTCCTATCAGCGTACAAACTTCATCATTGCTTTTACTGGTGTGCCTATAAAAGTACTGAAACTGTATAGATAAAAAAGTGGTATCCAAATAGTAAAGGATCTTTCAAATTGAGTTCAATTTAAAAAGTCTCAAAATATATTAATGTTTAGTAAAGGATATCTTTATTAATTAAAATTATTAAGAGGTAAAATTGTCTCTGAAAGTATTGATCTGATTACAATAATTCTTTTACTGTTTGAAAGCTACACTACTGCTGAGTGTCATGGGATTATGTTTTAATGTTAAACGAGGACAAAGTCACGGGCAGCAGCAGTTGGTAAAAACCGTTCAGTAATTAATTAATAATCTCACCTGTGGTGATTGCAGGTGGATGGTTGGTTTGTCGGCTTCCTGTTCCAGTAGGTTCTTCCAAATTTCTTCCTTGTACTCACAGTGGTACTCTTCATCTTGGTCTGTGAGTGACTGCAAAGAAAAAAAAGCTGTAGTAGCTATATTGACCTGGAAATTACGTAAGAAAATTTGAATTTCGTGGGCTACCACGACAGATTCTCTTTCAAGATGGTCAGTATGTTCACTGATAGAATAATAATCTGCATGCTTCAAGGACGACACCTTGAAGCATGCAGATTACTCATCAAAGCCCTGGGACCTTAGGATTTAGGCCTAGCCGCGAGGCTTATTTTCAAACAAAAAGAGCCAGCGGCTGAGGCATGCTGGTTTGGGCTCAAGTTTTGGTGTGTAGATTAACCTTAAAACATGACGATAATACCATCACTGGCAAAATGTGGGTGTACTTTTATACGTACACCTCCAAGAAAATTAATTGACATACAAGAATCAATTATTTGGGACTTTTATAGAAGAAAAATATGTATTGATGTGTTTAAGTGACTCTGAGCAACACAATTACAATATTATTACAATGTAGTAAACAACTGATTACAGTTTCAAGAGTATTTTAAATGTGCAGACAACATGCACATCCACATCCATCTAGATTTTCCAGCTACTTTTCTATTTTCAAGGCAAATAATATCAATCAGCAAACAAAAGGTCTATCATTATTATCATATCAAAAATGTTTTTTTTTTCTAGTCAGATAACATTTATATCTATAATAAATTGTTTAGAACCAAGTTGCTTTTTGTGTCTCTGTCTATCTGTGTGACCGCTTTGTTCTTCTAAACTACACAATGGATTCACATCCATTGTGTAGTTTAGAAGAACAAAGCGGTGCAGTTTTCACCATCATTTAACAAAATTCCATAAGGTTATGGATATAAAACATTAATATTTAGTCAGTAGATTGAACCCATTTGACATATTTTCTGTACAAAACTTGTCAAACCACCATATTTTATTACTGAGATAAAAAAAAAAAAATTGGGCTATTGAAAATAACTTGATAGCTTGATCAGCTCTTAGTATGATTAAACTTGATACAGAATGTATTGCGTGTAGAGATTGTAAAGTCATGGGTAATGGCAGCCTGCCAGGCTATCAAAAAACATCGACATAGTATATGACTCATGTTTCTTTGTCTTTTTAAAACCATGGAAAGGAATTATTTCAATTATTGCTGAAGAATAAGATGGCAGCAGTAGCTTTTACAGCTGGATTTCTACCCAGGAATAAACCTGATGTTGGGTTCATTCCCAGTTGGAAACACAAAAGCATCTGGGAATTACGATTATGATGATAATTAACCGTAAAATATCACTAAAATAATAAATTCAATAGTGACTCTTATCCACTGTTGTTTCTAGCATGTTATACAGATTTTTTAAGAAATTTGGGCAAAGGGATAGCCTGGTACATAGAGAAAATTAAGGAGGTACTTTATTCTTAATATGAATAAATTATGAATGGTGCTACCAACCTTATTGAATAATTTTACTAAATAAAAAAATAACAGAAATGATGTAATATTTTGGAAACCACAGTGACTTGTGTTACTTTGTGGTATAGATATGCTGGTCACAATATAATAACTGTACTGTTTTCCTTTAGTCTTGTGGTTCAGATTTAGGGCACCAACAATATTATCAAAATAAGTAATTAGTATTTAAAAACTGTTCATAAATGATTGATTTTCAGTTTAATATGTCCAAAAATATAATACTCCTGAGCATAACAGCATTATTTTAAATGAATAAATAATAAAAAACTATTTTTCACTCAATTTCAAGATCAACACCAAAATGTTTTGTAAAACAGCTGTTTTATGTCATCATATGGGTATTTATTGCAGTGAGTTTGCATCACTATCACCTGTGCCAAACATTCATGTTTTCACCTATATCTAAACAATTTCACTATGAGATCAGTGAAAAGAACTGTAAGTACAACATTTTTTTTAAGTATCGATTATATTGACCTCTTTATTTGGTCATGAAAAATGATCTGATTTTTTATATTGAATCTCATGCAAATATGATGACATGCTTGCATAATTGCGAAACCAAGTTTCAGAAGTCTAACCTACAGTGCAGCATTAAACTTGATACTGTTTTATTTAATATTTGTAGTATTAAAAAGATTTTACAACACATGGTATGCCCTTACATTGGTTTCGAACTTTTCTTCCGTTCTTTCAAACTTCACGCCGTTGTCCTGGGAGCCCCGACTCCTTCCGCTGTACAAGTTCAGTTTTGAGATGTTCAATGACTCCATTTCTACTTTTAATTACAGCCAAGAACTTTAAATTCTATGTAGAAAATTAACACGTCGACCGATTATGACGTGAACCACGTGGAAACAAGTGTCAAATAATGAAGCCGAAAAATGCAACAAAAGAAATTCTGTTGTAAAAATAAACTGTCCCACAAGCAAGCATCACTCTTCCCATTCAAGTAAAACACTAAAACACCCAATAAATATCACAAAAAACTGTATTTTAATTTAATTCCGTCACATGGCATAGCGAGCCCTTTCGTAGCATTTTTGACAAATAGAAATGCTTGGAAATGCTGCTAGCTTACTGCGTGAGCAAAAATTTTTTCGTTCGAAAACGGGTTTCAAATTGGTGGCGCGCTCTGTAGTCATAAACAAAGAAGTGTAAGTTTCCATAGACAAGAAATCGACTATGAACGACTCTACCATTACAATAAACCGGTAAACCAAAACTTGATGATTATATCAATCAATGAAAATATTCAGTCCTTATGGAATTACTAAGTGGCAAAGTAAAATGATCAAAATGATGTTGGAAAAATTATTAGCTATTACTAAAAAATGATCGGTATTCCTCTGCCCATATATGGTAATATCAATGAGCGACAATCCTGCCAACTTTGCAAAAAAATATTATTGTACGTCATTTTTTTGGTAGGCTATGGGACATAGCGGCTGACTGTGTTTCTCTAAAAATAATTAAAAGTACTAAGTGACCAATAGATTTAGCATTATCAATTTAGTGATTAGTTAGCAAAGAGTGTTTATAAAATGTCTTATTCTCATAGTAAGTTCTAATTTGATTCTATTACGGGGCAGCATGGTTGTTGTAACTAGCGGCAGAAACATGATGATAAATCTATCTGTGTACGAAAATACTAGTGATCAGTGGTTTTACAGTGTGGTTTTGTGTCCGCAGAATATACTTGGGCGGCTTTACCGAGGACCCAGAGAGGTACACCGTTAGTTTTAGGCGGCGATCCGAAGGGCAGAAACTTCCTTTATACCAATGGCAATTCCGTTATCATACGAGATATTGAGAACCCCGCGATCGCAGATACATATACGGAGCATTCTTGCCAAGTGAATGTCGCGAAGTACTCTCCAAGTGGATTCTACATTTCTTCAGGAGGTAAGGTTATGCATTCCTTGATTAACGATTTTGTATTTAGAATGTGAAACTTGTTGCTTTGAATTGCCTTATTTTTTATAGATAGGGGCAGAGGAAAAGGAAAACTATTCCTCATCCTATTAAGTCATGTATGAATTACGTAAATACTCATTAGTCATAACTCATAATGTTTTGTGATATTAAACACATAGTATTTCTAACATACATGTAGGTACATATTTGGGACAGTTTTCCTCAATAATCGTCTTGTTTGTTTACTCAACTCAGTTAATAGTTAAAACCTGCTATAGATGTCAGTAATTTTCTAAAAACACGAAATCTTAGTTACTAAACACAGAAAAATATTTTATGAAGTTCAATAACCCTAGGTTGCAAAATAGTATTATGAATTTCTACAAAAAATTATACACACTTTCACTTAAAATCTTTACAATTTTTACAACTTCAAACTATCTAACAAATTCATAACTTTCTCTTATTCTCAAATGAGGTCTAGTTTTTATTATGATTAATTATCTTGCAAAAGTATGTTTGGTGCATATGTCTAGGTTAAAGAAAAATAAATCTACTTCCCTGCTGGTCAAGTGCTTCAGCACATTACATGGGTCCTGGATTCAATTTACAGATAGAACATAGTTTTGAAATTATTGATCAGGAAATTCTCAGTTACACTCCAGTATTGCGTAAACTGACCCTCTATTACTTGGGACTTAAACATATAATAATTACTGTTGTAATTTAGGTTTACTAATTCGGCTTCCTGTACATGGCGCAGAAGCTGCAACGGCCTGGACCACATGTTTGTGTATATGTTGTAGGGTTTTTGTAAAAACCCTATTTTCATTCTGAGATGTTCTGAATTTTTGTTATCTTGCGCTCCAGAGGCGGTGATGTGGCTCCGGCGTCATGTACAGGAAGCCTTACACCTCTGGTAAAACAGACATGATGTGATGTGTTATGTTATGTAAAAACTTTTCTTCTACTATAATTCTGAAGCACTAGGTACTTAAATTGAAGCCTTATTTTGGGTCTGAACACTAATTCTATTTTCTGACTTAGTATAGGATTCCTGCTAATCCTATTAGGATTAAATACAGTCTGAGCATTCACACTTTCTCAATGACAGACAACAAATCCAGACTTAGGGCTGCTACTGAGAACACAGTAGGGCTGCACAGTTCGGGCTGCTACATTGGCACGTTCCGCGGTACAACGCCGTGCCGTCTCCCGGTACCGGCCTCGTGCCGTTACACGGTGGCCAGTGCCGTACAGTAGACATGTCCATGCGACCACGCCCTAAGGGTCACTTCATCACTAAGGCTACCTATGTGCCAAATTTCATACAAATCATTTCAGCTGTGTTTGTGATTGAGTAACAAACAATTTTTTATTCTTCAGAAATTTCCTGTGATCCTTACAATACTATCCACAGAATTGACCAAAATCAGGCAAAAAATACAACAATTCCATTATGTGGTTTCAAATAAATGTCCCGGCATTAAAACAATATTATTTATGTAACTGATAGTGACTCATTATTTACAAAGTCTTTGATATTTATCTTGTACATGCTATATATATGATTCACATATCGCATACTGATAAAGGCACTCCCAATGAAAAATAATTCAACACTTAACTTTTTCCCTTGTGGGGAAATCCTCATACATGGGTTCCATCATCTGAGGAGAAAGAATAAAAATATGTTAATTTGGCACATGTGGCCAAGAAAAAGACATAATCTTCTACCTAGCCTTTTTTATAGCTATGCTATCAACCAAAATTAAAAATATAATTTAAGGAATAAAACGAAAATAAACCTTAATAATTTAAAAAAGTAAGTCATTAATATTGATGTGCAGAATGTCATTTTTTTACTTTGAACTATCTCTCTGAAGTCAGGAGTAAAGTTGGTGTCTATTGCCATTAAGTTTTGGTTCCCCCAACATAATACGTCGACGGTACTGATGCAGACCGCGGACCGCCATATGGTGAAAAGAAAGAAAGAAAAATGCGTTTATTGGCAAAATATACCTTAAAACTAAAACAGAAAATAATGATTACAATGCCAAAAGGGCCTCAGCTCAGCATAATGTCAGATGACAACACAAAGTGTACCACCTGACGCTGATTTTCAGCTGCAACCCACGAGTGCCATACGCTAGAATCCTGACGAAATAGACGTCGCAATTGGGACTGCTGAGCGTCGGATCCTGGGTGCGGCGGTCGTCGACTCTTGCAAAGTGTTAAAATTTTCTATTAGACAATTCTTAGTAGCAGCTTAGAGGCTAGATTTCCGCCTGGATAATAATGGCTTTAGGCTCGACCCCTATAACAAAAGTTATAAATCTTATAACTGGTGAAATGAGTCCTAGGTACTGTAAAACTTCTGGATTTGTAGAAATACAGACGCGATGTTATGTTGAAACAATAGTTCTCGACAGCCATTTATCACCCAGCTTCGCACCCATAACAATTTAACGACCAACTGCTGTAGCATAAGAACTCAAGAACTGTTCGTCAAAAAAACGAATGCTCTGCCAAAACTTGTAACGATTCGTTGACTTGTTACCGAGTCTTTAGATAATAAACAAATTGTCTGATGTAAAAATTTCAGTAAAGGTGAAAGAACTCGCGGTTGTGTTTTTTTTTTGTGGTGATAATTAATTTAGATTGTTGGCAAGTTTTTCAGCTCAATTTTCTCTTTGGCTGACTTTGTTGTCATACTTTTTTTATTATCGAACTGCTGTGTAATAGCGTCTGTAGATCTCGACTCTTTTATTGTAATTTCACCGTTTTTAAATGAGTTTATTTTATGAACGGATCGCTGTCACTTGCTATAGGTACTATCTGTAATCCACCGTGGCCAATCCACGGGATATGTAAATGTCTTGGCAATCTTTTAGATCAGCTAAAGGTCACCTCGAATACATTGCCCATTGCGATAAGACAAAGTGCATTGAATTGTTGCAGAACTCAAACTCAAATAATTTATTTCTATTAAACTATTTACAGTCATTTTTTAATTGTCAAGGAATCGGTCAGTAATTCAGAAAGTTGAAGCTAGTTGCCAATTCCAAAAAGTAGATCTCTATCGAGAAGAACGAGCAGGAAACTCCAAGGAAAATCTTTTAGATCAAAATGTTACAAAATTGTTTATTTTTCCCTGGTGAACATCCAATATAATTAGAATCTACTATGTAACACTTACTTTGGCATCTTGATAAAAATCCATGAAAATGGCGTACGATTAAAATCGATTCAGGTTTGCGATTATATCAATGCAAAGCGGAATTATAACGGAAAATTGCAGCGGCATGACGATTACCTAGATAGATCGTGGAATGTACTAGATAAGTCTGTAAGTAAATGCATAGATTATGGGCACGTCTCCATTACTTCGTCGGCCTCTGCAATTTCATTGCGAAATTGCGAATGAAATGCTTGTATACACTCGGCACTTGAGTTCAGCAGTGCTGAATGGATAATAACATAACATCATGTCTATATTCCGGGAACAGGGGTTAGGCAGAGGTGTAGTGTACCCACATTTCGTTTATGTTCCATGATAGGGGTCGAGCCTATTGCCAGGCACAAATCCAGACTACGGGCTGCTACTGAAAAATTCCTAATGGGAAAACCCTATAACACTGCCCGACCTAGGAATCGAACCCAGGACCTCTTGCTCAGCAGTAGCGCTTGCTGAAAGGATAATGTCGGGTAAAATTACTGCTGACTGGATGCAGTTCCAAATTAGTACTGATTTTATATTAGTACTGATCAGATTTTATACTGAAGATCACGTCTAAATGAGTACCTAGTGTTAATGATTAGGCAAAAATATATGTTAAATTAGAGCATAACTTAATCTGCGAATATTTTAGATTATGTGTATATTACATAGTGTAATTAATTTGTAAAGTTATGTCTATCGCGTATAAAAAACTGAGAATCACGCAATAACTATCAAGCGTATTTTTCTGAAAACTTCACCATTTTAGATATAATTTAATTATTTATCTTTTAACATACGTGTTTTATTAAAATACCTTTTGTTTTATATATAAAACAAATTAATAATGCATCTAATTTGGGACAGCACTCCTTGATGAGCGAGTCCTATACTGGCTGGAAGTACGACGCGTTGCGAAAGCTCAGCACAGAACGAGCAAGCTAACCACTCAAGGCCATTGGCATATATCACTGTTCAACCACAAAAAGAGGTGTCAATCGCAAAACACTGGCCTAAAAAAACTTATCATAAATTGAATTAAACACCAATAAAACCGCATTTTTTTATGTAACAAGAACCTGCTTTTCCAAAACCAGTAGGTCCCATGTCATCACCAGTATTACCAAAACATTCGTAACGTTTATTATGATTTCTCGTATGTAATAGTGCTCATTGGCGCCCAGCCAGCCGGCTCGCGGATCACTCCAGAATTAAACTACGAAACTGCGTTCTCGTTGTATTTACTAAGATTCGAATTTCTACATTCTGTTGACAGTTTATAAGATATTCTTGGCTAATTATATCTACCGGAAGATGTCCTGATTTCACGCCAAATACCTATGCAGTTATGCAGGGCGGCTAAATGTGCAGGCGGTTTCAAACTTTAGAACTCCCTCTTATCGACACGAAATTTGTAACAACGGCTAGTGCCGTTTTAAAAATATTAGTCAGCGAGGTCACACTATAAATCAATGAATCAATATTTTAGTTCACTACAACGCGATATTTCATTCACAAATTATTTATTTGTTTTGACAGCTATTTGCAACTTTGCCAACTTTCATAGTGCACCCTCCTACTTACTTCTATTGTGGCGACAGGCGAGGTGGTAGCAAAGCTGACTGACCAGGATTCGCTAGACGGCCAGCATTAGGGTTTGGTTCCCGGGACGTCTCGTGTAGCAAAGTCCCGGAATTTTTGTAAATTAAATTGTCCTGGATACTGAGACTTTCGAGTCGAGAAAACGTAACCGAAATTCTTGCAAACAAATCTAGAACAACGATAAAAAGGGGGTTGTCAGTTGTGGAATTTGCATTTAAAAAGAATGTTTTTTTTTACTAAAATTGCTTTTATTATTGATACATCTGGCTCGAAATTAACTCGATTTAAATTTTATTCTGAGAAAATCTCGAAGTCCCGGGATGTCCCGGTACTTTGATCGTGAGTTGTCTCGTGTCCTGATACTTTGAGACTGTCGAGACTTCCCAAACCCTAGCCAGCGTATACATCGCTAGTTATCTTTAAGCCCTATGTAATAGGGGGCGAGCCTATCGCCATTGACCGGGGTCAGAAATAGATGATACAAAATCGCGTTTGTCAATCTGGGCCCGTCCAACCATAAATATTTCTCGCCAATCCGATTACTTTAGTTGAATACATCGATGCACGCAATTTGGCGTGCGATACGATCGTAAAGACGTGTGGTTCACCTACATACACATGTAAATGCCGAGGCGGTTTTTATATGGTCATGGGTATCATTTAAATATGAATATGGCGTTTATCCTTATATTAACGTGGATGGTCTTGAAATTAAATAAGCGTAAGCTGTGAGTCAAATTACACAATAATTGTGATGTACACCAGAAATGTTTGTTCATGGAGTGACGGTTCTTAAATTTTCGACATTTTTGGTCTAGTAATCGCTAGCGCTAGTGCTGAGCGTGAATGTGATATAGGTTGGGGTGATTTTAAAAAAAAAAAATCTTTGCCCCACACTAGGAATTTTTCCTGTATTATGGGTGCGTTTACAAACATTTAAACTGACATACACAAACAGCCAGACCCGGAACAACTACATGTAGGTCATACAAATATTTGTTCCGTGCGGGAATCGAACCCGCGACACGCAGCGCAGCAGTCAATCGCTTAACCACTACGCCAACCGTGCCGTCAATTGTGGTGTTGCTGTCAAACTCACAAATTTAGGCGTCCAGGATAGAGCATTCCAAGCTTCGGGCCATCCGGACCCTGACCCTACTCAAAAAAAAATGGGTAAAATTAAAATGAAAAGTCATTTATTCAAACTAGGCTGAGGATCAGCACTTTTTGAACGTCAAAATTACATAAGACAGTCCCCCAAAACACCCACCCACTTCTTAGTGCATTAGCTGGGAACAAGAAGTGGCGCAACAAACTCCCCAGCATTACAGCTGTATGTTCAGTTAGAAAAAATAATAATATTGATTCTATACAATAGTACGCAAAATCATTTACCTAAGGGCCTGTGCACACCACGTTTTTTAAACGCGCCGTCGACGCGCCTTTGTAGCGATGCAGACGCGATACGCACGAGACCTTTTCTGTAGGATAAAAGCGCGCCGTCGACGCGCGTTTCTAAAACGCGCGTCGACGGCGCGTTTAAAAAACGTGGTGTGTATAGGCCCTAAAGCTGGGTACTGACCGGCGTTACGGGGCGTAATGTAACATTCGAACGCTCGCTGTGTAACACGTTACATTCCGCCCCGTAACGCCGGTCAGTACCCAGCTTAACGTAACACGGAACATATTTCAGCTAGCATACGGCAATATACCAACCAAAAGAGAAAAACTAACTCTCAAACAGAAATAAAAACTAAAAGTAAACAGAACTTAATATCTAGATAAAAGCCTCCAGGCAGGGTGTTGTATGAGATTATTTATTTACAAATACATTTATCTATGTTATACAATCTTGTTATAAAGATATGCGGATCTGTAGATAATATAAATTTCTCAGTATACAGTAATTAATCAATGACTCGCTCGTAGTTGGGTGTTATTTTATCAGATATCGATAAATACTAACAATTTTAGATAACGTTTAGTTTTAAGAGGGTTTATTCTGAAAGTTGGCAACGTCGTTAATAGATGTCAAATATTTCGCTGTTTTGATTAATTTGATAATATTTCTGTATGGAAATAAAAAATGTGGCTAACTAGCGAACTAGAATATTGATTATGAAATGCAATAATTAATATCGTAACACCGAATAGTTAGTTTTAGATGTAAAAAAAGTATTTGGTAACTTTCCAAATGCCTTTTTTCACCTAAAACGGGTACAACATCAAATTCAATGTTGTAATTGCAATTCATAATTAATATTCTAGTCAATTGGTTAGCCACATTTCTTATTTCCATACAGTATTATTTCCAAATTAATCGAAACAGGTAAATATTTGACAGCTATTTACGACGTTGCCAACTTTTAGGATGCGCCCTCTTAACAATGAAAAGTGTGGCAGCAAAAAAAAAATTGCGACTTTCAAAATAGAATTGCAGTTTAAAGTTAATATCTGGACACGAAATCGACACGTGTTTCACCTCCCAACGAAGCATCCTTAGGATGACGATTGACTTGTCGCGAATCTGAACACGACATGCTGCCACGCCGAGCGGTGGCCAGCGCCAGCGTCATCCTGAGGATGCCTTGTTGAGACGTGAAACGCGTGTCGATTTCTTACAGGGTTTTTATGACTTTTTAGGAATAGTTAAGCCGGTATAGGTTACAAAATATTTCTATGACTATTGTTTTTTATAATGGAGTTCCGCCAATTCACGCCTGAATCAATTAACTATCGGAATACTCATACCGATATTATAGGTTACGGCTTGCAAGTTCCATATGCTATCCTTATATCAGCCTGACGACGTCCAAAGCTGGACAAACGCCTCCCCTATAGATTTTCTCACGACCTTCAACAAATAGTCTGTCCCCCCGACCATTGCCATTCTAAACTCAAACCATTCCATCCAACTCCATTACATTCTAAACTTAAAATTTCAAATTTATTCTATTCCAGACGCATCCGGCAAGATTCGCATTTGGGATACGGTGAACAAGGAACACATTCTCAAGAATGAATTCCAGCCAATCGGAGGGCCGATCAAGGACATCGCGTGGAGTGCTGATAACCAGCGTATGGTCGCCGTTGGCGAAGGCCGAGAGAGGTATGTGCTTTGCAATAAGAAATCTTAATAGCTATGTGTGTACTGGAATTTTCATTGTAGCTAAGTTTGTTTTTAGATTGTCAGTCTGAGTCAGTATGTTTGTTTAGTAGACATTTGTGGAGTCATCAAAATATCTCAAAACTGGTCTTCGAAAGGCCGATATAGACTAGAGTCATCATGCCTATGGTGAATCCGCGTTTTGTGCTTAAAATGATGGTTTTCAGTACCCAGTTTTATTGCTGTTATTACTCGGTTGATGACAATAGGCTCGCCCCCTATTACATGGGACTCAAACATAATTGGTGTTATGTGGGTGTACTATAGGTACACCTTTGCCTAACCCCTTGGGAAAAACAGGCGTAATGTTATATTTCACAAAAAAAAAAACTTTTACCTATCTGATCGTGAATCATGGCGGTTGCTAGTCCAAGGTTTCTAACTTCCATTTAGTCACAGTTCAGGGTTACATCACACCGGAAATTCAAAACGTGTTACATATATTGTTATACAGCGTGTATCAGAAATGTATAGTCTTTAGGGTGTGGTACAGAACAGAACATCCATCTGAACAACTTTCTCAATGGGTATACATCGTAATCTCGAAAAAATAATCAGCTGTGTTATACAAAAGTTCAATAGCTACTAGACTCAAAATGTATGGAACAGCACATTTTATATGACCATACATTTCTTATACACGCTGTATACAGGGTGGATTTTTGAGATGGGCCAGCAAGGGCAGCTACTTTAACCGTTGTAGCTAAAGGTAAATGGTCTTAGGAGACTGTCCTTAACTTTTTGAGAAATTTTGATCTTCATTCCCAGATTTTGAAAAAAAAATACAGTCATCAGGAAAATGGGCAATTTGCGTAAAAACCTTTTTTTTATGCCAATCGATCCTATTTCATATAAGGATAAAAAAACCTCTATTGGACCAACAGGTTTGAGTACTAGAAAAGTCTGAAATCGCAAAAAACTTTTCCCATACATTTAATAGGAAATGAACCACCGTGTATATAAATTGATGCACTGATTAGCACCGAACCGTTTTGATTCGGTGAGCACTAACAAGTTTTTAATAGTATTATCTACATGAGCGTGTTGCGATTTCTGATAAATGTTATTTGTGACATCACCCCTAAAAATCCACTGGAAAATAATAAGCTTCTAAATGACAGACCATTTATTGTGTAATTGGCGAAACTTTTGTCTTATTTTGTTTGCTAGGAGATACCCATTACCATAACTTCTGTGAAATTTGGCCAATTAGTTTACAAAAGTCCATTTATAGAGTGCCGAATACCGTAGCAGAAACAACATGTAATGTATAATTTTGTAAAAAAAAAGTGTCCGTGGAGTTTCTTGCCCGTTCTTCTCCATAGGTACCTACTACGTTTTGGAATGGGCAACTAGCTTCATATTTTCTGACTGACCGACTCCTTGACAATTCAAAAGTGCCTGTAAATGGTTTAATTGAAATAAATGCTTTGAGTTTGATTTTGTAAACTCTTAATTTTTGTATGTGTCAATTAACCCCAATTTTCTTTCTTTCTTTTATGGGGTTTTCGATTACGAATTTCTCAGTAGCAGCCCAGAGTCCGGATTTGTGCTCGGTTGATGGCAATAGAGTATTACATGGGAGTTACACATAACTGGCGAAATGTGGGTGTACTATAGGACAGGGACCAAAACATGTATATTTTTTTACAGGTATTTTTAAAGGTTACCTTAAATTGAATACAATATCTGCAACTTTTATGGTGTACATAATAAAGAGTATTCTTGTACCTATCTACAACCAGGAAAAAAAATACCTCTGTCTTACACGTGCCGACGGCGTTAGTCAAAGGGCGCGCATCGCCTATGTGGTGTAACCGGTATTAAAACGGTATCTAAAAGAGGTAACATTATTCTTCTTCTTGGTTACCCAGATAGCGGTAACCTTAGTCGTAGAAGTAACTACAATTCTTCGATACCTGTAATTTATAAAAGTTTTCGGTCCCTGACTATAGGTATACCTTTCCCTGATTCTTTGGGGATTACAGGGGCCTAAGTCTACTAATTTATAAACGTTACAATGGTCTCTCAATGGTGAGTTTCTGACAGTTTTTGTATGGCAAATCTGTCAAAAACTCACCATTGAGAGACCATTGTAACGTTTATAAATTAGTAGACTTAGGCCCCTAGTGTGTTGTTTATGATTAATGTTTCCTTGTCTTTCCAGATTTGGCCATGTATTCATGTCCGAAACTGGCACTTCTGTCGGAGAGATTAGCGGCCAGTCGAAACCTATCAACTCGGTCGACTTCAAACCGTCGAGACCTTTCCGTATCGTCACGGCGTCGGAAGACAACACCCTTGCCGTGTTCGAAGGTCCCCCCTTCAAGTTTAAGTGTACTAAGCAGGTGATGTATTCAACTCAGATGATTCTTAAACGATAGACGAATACATACAAACCAGTCGAAACCTATCAACTCGGTCGACTTCAAACCGTCGAGACCTTTCCGTATCGTCACGGCGTCGGAAGACAACACCCTTGCTGTGTTCGAAGGTCCCCCCTTCAAGTTTAAGTGTACTAAGCAGGTGATGTATTCAACTCAGATGATTCTTAAACGATAGACGGATACATACAAACGCTTGGGCGCGCAAACAATCGGTTGGCAAGTGAGATAACCCACCAGAATATGCATGTATTTATTATATTATTTTTCTTCGATACTTCACATCGACATAATTATAATAGGTAAAAAAAAATTAAACTTCATAAAAGCAAATGAAAGTATTTACTTTAAAAAAAAAACTGACCAACACGAAAAAATAAAAACCGATTTTTAGTCAAGTCGTAAAAACCGTGCGAAACAGATGCGAGTCGCTAGTAAGTTAATAGAAGGCTAATTATTTTCCAGGCGACTAACTATTTGCTACTCTAAAAAAATAACTTGGCAGCGATGTAATATTTTAGCAATAATTATATTAGATGAGCCTTATTATTTGAGCGAACTTTAACTTATTGAGAGCCGCATGCAAGCTATGACTCAGTCGAATTTGAGACGATGCCAGTTTAAATTAAAACAACGCTAATTATTATTTATTAAGCTGCTACTTTCTAATTCAAATTATCCTTCGCCGTAGCAGCTAACCTACTATTTTTGCTTACGGCTTAATTTTTTTTTAAATCCCAATTTCAGCCTCGTTTTTCGCCGCGATAAGGGCTTGTACACAAAATTTGTAGACGGCGCAACGCAAAAATCGGCGAGAAGCTTCGGGCATTTCCTAAGAAAATCTTAAGATGGCGTCGCTGATTTTTGCGATGCGACGTCGCATCGCACTTTTGTGTACAAACCCTGAATATATGCCTAAACAAAATACATAAAAATGTACTATTAACACACTATATTTTGTCTACAGGAGCACACTCGATTCGCTCAAGCCGTTCGCTACAGTCCCGACGGCAGTCTTTTTGCGTCGGCTGGCTTTGACGGCAAGATCTTCCTGTTCGATGGCGCCACCTCCGAACTTAAGGGGGAGGTCAGTATTACCACTAATAATAATAACAGCCTCATTGCCCACTACCGGGCAAAGGCCTTTTCTCATACAGAGAAGGCAGAAGCATTTATCACCACGAAAATATGATTAATTATTACCTCTTTTATTTTCAGATCGGCTCGCCGGCCCACAAGGGCGGTGTCTACGGCATCGCATGGTCTCCGGACGGCAAACAACTGCTGTCTTGTTCCGGAGACAAAACCTGCGCTATATGGGACGTAGAGAGCATGCAGCGAACTGTCCTGTTCAATATGGGCACCGCTGTCGAGAACCAGCAGGTATTGTATGCTATACCCGAACACGACGTGTTGCCACGCCAAGTGCTGGACGCTA
Source organism: Eupsilia transversa (assembly GCA_914767815.1). Lineage (NCBI taxonomy): Eukaryota > Metazoa > Arthropoda > Insecta > Lepidoptera > Noctuidae > Eupsilia > Eupsilia transversa. Next base: position 2,178,250 of record OU611893.1, on the reverse strand, counting down.
GGTGAGCCACACCGCCCGACCGGCTGGCGTGGCAACACCTCGTGTTCGGGTTCGCGACAAGTCAATCGTCATCCTCGGATGCCTCGTTATAAGGTGAAACACGTGTCGATTTCTTACAGGGTTTTTTTATGACTCTAAGGAATAGTTAAGCGCTAAGTATTACTAAATATGTCTACGTCTATTGTATTTTTTGTCTAACCGGATGCAGCTGAAAATCAGTATTTTCTATCTGTCTTGCACTACCCTGTTACCAGGTACATGATACGCCTTGGTAAGACTGGTCAGCCTTTCGAGACTACCTACCTGCAACGATTGTAAAAAATCTACGAATGACAGCCGGACCAACGGCTTAACGAGCCCTTCAAGGCACAGAGGGGTCTCTGTATAAAATAGATGGTCACCCATCCACGGACCGACCGCCGCTAGCGTAGCTTGTCCTGCTTGAATGTTACTTTACGACAAGCCTTTCCACCATTGGTGTACACACAGGAGTCAGGACATGTGTGCAGAATATCAGCGTCTTGTACATTTCCCTGAAACATGCTGAGTTGGACTCCCATTTGGTGAAACCTTGAGACGCACACCGCACTTGTGACATAGCCAATGCTGTCATCACAATATTTATGTCTTGTTTTCTACTTTTTGTTTAGTTTATTTTTTGTATATTATAGCACCTTGGAGGTAGCTATTTACTATTATTTATGTTCTTACTTATTATTTTATCGTGCTTTTGTATGTTATGCTGTCTTTTGTGTGCACCAAATAAACGATTCATATATCTATCTAACAATGTTAATTTCCTGTTTTCTCAGGTATCCTGCCTCTGGCAAGGCAAGCACCTCCTATCCGTCTCCCTATCAGGGGTCATCAACTATCTGGACGTGGAGAACCCTGACAAGCCGCTGCAGGTGTTGATGGGTCACAACAAGCCCATCACTTGCTTAACCCTGCATCCTGACAGGCATACAGTGTACACCGCTAGCCATGATGGATGTGTGACTGCTTGGAATGTTGAGAGCGGTGAGTTTCGAGAATTATTTTATAACACGGAGACCTAAATAAGCCAAAGGATTGATTTTTCTATAGACATAAGCCATGTGCCCGATGGCATTCCCCATGGGCAAAAATGTTGAACTATTATTTAAAAATTATATGTGCACATATTATTTTTAAATATAGAAGGCAAACAGTGACAAACTGAAGATTATTTATGATTCATTCAGCATTCCGTAATAGATATTTATGCAACTGTTGTATAATAAGGGATATTAAAACACGAATGTGGGTATCACATGAGTGTTTTAATACCGAATTAACTAATTATATAAAGTAAAAAGTTGCATACGAGACTTTATCTAAACCCATGATATGAATCCTCTATAAAAGTTTCTGTTACAGTTATCTTATTGCCAACATTAAAACGACCATAGCCCGTAGAGCTCGCGCGCGTGACGGAGCGTATTTTGGAAAATGTGTGACATGCGCGGGGGGCAGCAGGTGACCGGGTAGTAAGGGAAGGGAATGGGAAGGGATCGAACAAGCAAAGGAGTTGCATAATTAAATTTAGTACAACATTATAACACTCGTTTGGATGATATTATGGTTATTATGACACTGGTCGTTTTAATGTTGGCAATAAGCTAACTGTTTCAGAAAGTTTTATAGAGGATTTATAGCATGGGTGTAGTAAACAATGCCGGTAATTTTATTTAATATTTTTTTCAGGCGAAGGTCGTCACATACTGGGTCAAGGTCACGGCAACCAGGTCAACGGCATGCGCGCCAGCAAGGCCGGCGCGCTACTGACGTGCGGCATCGACGACACGCTGCGACGTGCTGCGCCTCACGCTGAAGGTACACTAACTACTATTTAAACTTACATTATTACTTGGTAAGCCACACAAGCTTGACCTGATGCGTGTTTTTGCAGAACATAACAAGCATAACACGCCTATATCCAGTCGGTTATTGAAGCAGTTCAGTTCGGAGCCGTCACAACAATTTCCAATAAGCCCCTGTTCCCACGGGCATAAGAATATCGCGGCAGGATTTTATCGCGTACTGCATTTTCAACTCTCGATATTGAGCCTAACGTTGAGAATCCAACGAAAGTGCATCGCGTCAATAACATAGTTGAATTTTCAACTCTCGGAGCTAAGAAGTGCGTTCAAAATCAAGTGCGCGAAAAAAAATTGCCCGCGCATATCAAGGTATAATTGAAATAACCGACAACCTGAAAGCTTACAGTAAATAAACAAAAACTAAGGTTGAACGTTAATATCTCGGAAACGTGACATTTTACGGGGTTTTATATTTTCTGTTTGCATTGATGTCAGCTATCGATTTGTAAAGGTTTCATACATGGCCGCCATTTCGAAAAAAAATCAATATGGCAAGCGGTAGGTATGCCAGGCTCCATATAAAAATCTTCAATCTCCTTTCTTAATATTTAAAACACTACGAATCTAACTAAGGATCCTTTATTGTAATACGTTGTTTTTCAGGTGAAGTACCAACATACACGGACGTGTCGATACCGCTGGGCTCTCAGCCGCGAGCCATGGACCACATCCTTGAAGATGATACTACTATCGTAGCTACCGTAAAGGAGGTCAGTGTAATAGTTGTATAAGCAACTGTTGTATAATAAGGGATATTAAAACACGAATGAGGGTATCACATGAGTGTTTTAATACCTAATTATATACAGTTACATACAAGACTATCTAAACGATATGAATCCTTTATAAAAGTGTCTGAAACAGTTAGCTTAGAGCGGGAGCACATGATGCGTTGTGTTGCAATGATTTCACCGTATCAGCGGGCACACAAGCGGTGCGACGCCCGCTGATACGGTGAAATGTTTGCGGTGCGGCGCCGCAACGCATCGTGTGCTCCTGCTCTTATTGCCAACATTAAAACGACCATAGTCCGTAGCCCTCCAGGCGTGACGGAGCGTGTTTCGGAAAATGTGTGACATGTGACGGCGCGGGGGGCAGCAGGTGAACGGAAGGGATCGGACAAGCAAACGAGTTGCATTATGAAATTTAGTACAACATTATAACTATTTTGGATGATATAATGGTTACTATGACACTGGTCGTTTTAATGTTGGCAATAAGCTGTTTCAGAAACTTTTATAGAGGATTATAGCATGGGTGTAGATAACGAAATTTACTTAATTTGGATTTGTTATTTTTTTATTTGGCGTAGTGGACCAATTCAGACGATTCAAATTTTAGCTTCACAAACAAATGTAATAAAACAATTTATTGTGTCTTTGTTATCAGTTGGCGGTGGTCATCGGTACTAGCAAGCAGTCCAGTCTGCCGCTAGCGTTCGAGCCGACGTGCGTCAGTATCGACACCAAGTCCAGACATGTCGCAGTTGGTGGTAAGTCGGCATATTCTAGAGTTTATTTCATTGAAGCCTTGCGCCTGATGGGATTACCCATCGGCAAAAACTTAGAACTTCTAGACAAACTTAATCCATTTAGGGGATGAATTTTCACACATCGTTCCTCAGTGCTCACTTTCTTTATACAACGTGTTTTTTTTATATCCCATAACTCTAGGGTAATATTTTATAAGTAAAAATAATACAAAAAGTCCTAGAACATGTGGTCCAAAAACGCATAGTTTCGAAGATAACATAACACTATACTCTCGATGTGTGTATTTAAGTTTCATTGATAAGTACGAGTAAATCATTTTCATTCAAACCAATCATTCATATTTAAAGGTAAGAAAATGCGACGTATCATATTTGACGTAGGTAAGGGTGTTTTACATTAATAATCGTGACTTTGTCGTATTATGTTGTATGAAAAACGAAAAAAAAAAAATTCTTAAGCCAGTTGATTCTTTGATATGGTCTCATTCATACCCAAGAGTTATGGGATATAAAAAAAAACAACTTGTATAAGGAACTCTTTGATGGTGACTCATGCTAAATCCAGTGGTTTAGGCTTGGCGTTGTTTACTGAATGATGATGATGACATCTAAACATAGAATAGAATAGAATAGAATACTCTTTATTATGTACACCATAAAAATGTATATTCATGTATGTCCATATTGATGTCTTGTTTTCAGGAGCCGACAACAAAGTCCACATATACACGTTGGACGTCCGTACACTCTCGGCCGGAGTGACACTAGAGCACCTCGGAGCCGTCACCGACGTGCGCTTCAGTCCCGACTCGCGCTACCTCGTGGCCAGCGACGCTAACAGGAAACTCATACTGTACTCTACTGATGACTACAAGGTACGTTCCCTAAGATCGTTATTTCCCAAAGTTGATAAAAGAAGACTGCCTAGTTGGTCTAGTGGTCTGATGCGGATAGCGGTATGATGATGGGCATAGTGTTATTAGGTTTTTCTAACTGGAATTTCTCAGTGGCTTTCTGGAGTCTGGCTTTGTGCCCGTTTGATGGCAATATGCCCGCCCCCTTTTACATGGGAGATAAACATAACTGGCGAAATGTGGGTGTACTATAGGTACTCCTCTGCTCAACCCTTCGGGGAAACAAGGCGTGAGGTTATGTTATGATAAACGAAGAAATTTGTGGGAGAAAGCTCTGTATAGAATAAAATTAGAACGCCACAAAATCTGTTGTTGTACTTATGGTAGGCGCTTGTCTTCTGCTCAAGTCATCTTTTAATGCCACGCCAAGGCGCATACATTTTTATAGTTTATTTTAAATTTGTTTAGCGGTTTAACACTTACGCGCGCGCTTGTCGTCTTATTCTATTGTGTCTCGTTTAACGTTCGAGAACCGATTAAGGAACACTCAACAGTGCTGCCATCTCGCGGCTTTCAGTCATGAAATCGATTATGAATCTATCTTATTATTGACAAGGGCAGTTTTTTTATTGAAAGCGACGAAAAATACATATTGGAACGCTGACATATTGACTGTAAGCGTTCTAATATAATGTCCTCCCCTTTGTTGAAGTCGGTTAAAAGTAGGATGTTGAACACATTTCTTAGTTAAACCAGCGTCAGGCACTTAAAGTTGTCTGGCATTTTTGCTGAACTGGGCCTTTTTGCCGCAGCCGTGAGGCACACTCCCCGGCCAATTTCTTACATCGTACTTTATACCTTTTTATTTGTCATTTTTTTTATGTTATCTTTTTTATCTGCTGTATGTTATACTGTATGGCTTTTAATCTGTGTTAAATAAATGCATTTGCTTTCTTTCTTTAATGAATGTACTTCGGTGAGTGTGCGCAGGAGCTCCACGACCTGATCCCACCAGCTCCCTTTCACTAACGGCCCACCAGACGTACTGCGGAGTACCATCCACACTTGGTCGATACACCGACAAGCCGTACTAAGCGCTTCTCATCCACGTTTATTATGCGCACGGCCAAAGTGTGGAACTCTCTGCCAGCGTCTGTGTTCCCTTCAACGTATAACCCGTCGGCCTTTAAAGCAAGAGTAAACAGGCATCTTCTGGGCACGCTGGTTCCATCATAGACCTCATCCATCGCTTTCCATCAGGCGAGATCGAGGTCAAGAGCTGCCCCGTAACACAATAAAAAAAAAAAAAAAAAGTTTTTCATGAAGAATTTCAAAATTAAAGTTAATGATTGATTATTTGTAAGCGACTACTCTGAGTTCCGCAGTTAGTAATAATATATTTATTTGTTCCACAGCTGGCCCACAACAAAGAATGGGGCTTCCACACAGCCCGCGTGAACTGCGTGGCGTGGAGCCCGGACTCCAAGCGCATCGCGTCCGGCTCGCTCGACACCAGCATCATCATATGGAGCGTCGACGCGCCCAATAAACATACATACATTAAAAGTAAGTTAACCATACTATATATTTTGAATGTGAGTGTTTTTGGAGTTTTTCATCTGGAGTATATCCGTAGCAGCCCGGAGTCTGGATTTGTGCCCGGTTGATGGCAATAGGCTCGCCTCCTATGTCATGGGACTTAAACATAACTGGCGTAATGTGGGTGTACTATTATAGGTACACCTCTGCCTAACCCTTCGGGGAAATACAGGCTTGATATTATGTATTCCAGAGTAGTATGCATAAGTTTGAATTATGGAACATATTATGAAAATCAGCGACTGCACCCTAAGATTTTCTAAAAACATATTAGTGTGCTGTCGCCGATGTTTGCGATGCGACGTCGCAACACAGTTTTGTGTACAAGCCCTGTACCCTTTTATTTATAAACGTTTGCTTAAAGTTAAGTGCCTGATTAACCATAAATTTTTGACATTTAAACGCCCCTTAACTTTAAGCAAACGTTTATAAATAAACCCCAAATTGTTAGCAAATGAGTGATTCCCGAAGCATTAACGGCCATAATCGTGCCTAATACATGTTGTTATTAATTACAGACGCTCACCCTCAAAGCCAGATCACAGGGCTAGCATGGCTCGACGACGAAACCGTCGTGTCGGTCGGACAAGACGCCAACACGCGCGTGTGGACTGTGCCTAAAGCTTAGACCTACCTAATACCCATGCACTTTGGGGGAATATTCTTTGACTATTTAAATAAAGACCAGATAATATAGGGCATGAATATTTTAATGGAAATTTGTTCAATAATGTGTACACATACTAAAACCTTAGGACCTTGTCATAATATACGATGCAAATGGGGACGCCAAAAATGTGACGTATTAAATCAATTAACAAGTAATAAATTCAATGTGACAAAGTTCCAAAGTGATCAACGTTTTCGTAAGGTGATCGTACCAATATTATAACTATATTATCACACTATACTATATTTTACTTAATGTATAATTGCCGTGTTTAATCAATCAACACAAAACAACAAACAACAACCACCCTTAATTTTTTTTTTTTTTTCATGATTGTATTTCAATGAAATAATATGAGTGGTGATGATTCTGTTTTAAACCGAAATTTTAACGGTATTGTGTCTAGTCAACACATTGTAAGCCGATTTTACTTGATTTTTCAATAAAATCAAGATTATTTATTACAATAATATCATCAAAAGAATATTTCCCCAAATAAATGTAATAGCTATAAATAACTCAGATTATCTAGCATATTTAAGAAGAATACTAATGTATTTATTTCGCTTACTACACTTAAGTTATGAACTGCCTCCGTTAGTTAACTATAAATATGATTTTTGTTACTAACAATGAGTGATGTTGCTCGCATTTAGAACTATGGACTGATTTTTTCAATTTATTTATAACATTCACGACTATTTCCCATAGAGGAATGCAGAGACTACAGACATTCAAGTGCTACGATTCTTTTATAGTCCTTAAAATAGTTTTAATCAAGTAAATTTATATTCATGAATCTTTTAATTGGACGTTGAAAATCATATTCAATTACTGATCGACACTCGCTCTCTACCAGTCGACTACCAAACCATTGATCGATCAGAATAGACGACTGATATTCAAATAAGGAATCGCCCACGGATGCATTCGAGATGTTTTAAAAATCGAATTATTAGTCACATCATAACTTATCACAGACCACGGTATCGCCGCACCGGCAGCGTCTAGAGACTCCAGTAAAATTCTTGGCGCTGAAAGTGCGTTGAGCGCAGAACTTCTATCATGGACCGCCTTCAAAGCTGCAGTTACTACAAGTCATTGTGTCGTAGTTCAAGTCAACGGTGACTGACTTGGTTTATATGGAAAGTGTTCACAATGTCGCCTCTAGCAACGGTTGCCGAGGCGTCTCCGTGCTCTGTGTTTTTGCAATTTTGTCATTATAAAAAAATAAAAAGGTTTCATATAAATCAGTCCTACTTCTATGCGAGCATTGTGATTTTTGTTTTGTATTGAACTTGGTGCGATCTGAACGGTCCTTTTTATACCCGTCGTTGCATACTAACGGTGTGAAATCGCATTTATAATGTCCTAGTGAGAATTAAATATTTAAATTATTTGGAAAGAATAACTTATTTTTAATTGGCTTGACTTTGCACACTGGAATAAATGGCTAAAACATCGGATCAGCGAACGAGATCAAACCTCACTGTATGGTGTTGAATAATTTTACATGATATAGGGGAATACGCAATTGTGTGTGTGTATTTATTATACTAAATGCCAAGATTCGTGTTAGTTGCGGTCATGAAACGTGTGAGCAGGACGGTGAATGTTTAGTACAGGGTTTCCTAAAACTCTGCCTCATGTCATTTCGCTCTCGCTTTTTATGACCACGATTGCTACGAACATTGCTTGTAATCTTTTGTAGTCAATATTGCATAGTGCAAAGTTAAAAAAGGTGTAAAATATTAATTAAAATGTCCAGTATTAGAAATATTAAGATGTCTACAATTTTACTAAAAATCCTATTGTCAATGTAAGTTCTATCTATAGATGTAATGATAATCGGTCACTAATATTTAAACGTAATATAATTAATTTATTATTTGTACATCATAGAAATTTAATTAACATTCAAGTATTTCGCAAATTAATTCTTTTTTGCCTAGATCTCAATTCTCAGACTTGTCTAGTAAAATGTTAGTAATTTTAATAAGGAAGTATTTTCTGAATAGATTTTTTACCGTTTCATGTTATCTTTCCAAATAATACGGTCAAAAACGTTTTCTAAACAGTATTTTTATACTAATTTCTGATGTACTTTTTCTTAGTTTTACGCGATTTCTACTAAAATGAAGTATGTAAGATGATAAAAATAAACTTGTATACACTTGTAAAATGTATTTAATTTTTACCTGCTTTAGTGATGAGGGTTTTCGTGAAAATTCACACCACTAGTTGGCGCCACTTTAACAAGGTCTTCCATTCCGACAATGGACATAAAATATATGATGAGATTCAACATTCAGTCACGAATAGAGAAAATATAGGTGCTTTGACACTTGACAGGCGCCCGGACCTAACGCCTCAGTGCTACAATCAAACGAACGTTATTTCAGAAAACACTCATTTAGTTCTAATTATTTTTAATTTTCTTACCCGTGTTGTCCCATCCGGGCGGATTCGACCAAACAGGAATAAATTATATCCGCGGAATATGATTTATCTCTGACATTTTTCGTTTGGAGAAACTGTCAAATATTCAAATATTCCGCCCTAAAATGCACTGTGGTACTTACACACCTTTTCTTAGTAACGTCTTCGTATGTTCCTACTTGAAAGACAAAACTGATAGGGACATTAAAACACAGCACAAACGTTAAAATATTTATTAAGAATTAACTAAATTGTCTTTTATTAAATAAAAATGTCTTTTTAAGCTAGCTTAGGCTAAATAATATAAATGTAGGGCCTATAAACATGACTAGAAAATGATTGAAATGAAATGTCACTCCAAATATTTTAATGCCGTCTCCAAAAATAATTCTGCACTTCTTTGTAGTACATATGTTATTTATTTTAAAACTTGTGGGTACTCTATTCGTATATCCAAATCTATTGTGCGCTTTCATAATTTCTAACGTTATGATATTATCGTGGACGCCTCCACGTTCATATTATACTGTATGGAAATACGTTCACGTATTAACGTCATAGTGGACAGAAAAAAAGCGTCTTCATATATTTCCATTCGTTTAACTTCCTTGTGTTATCTTGATGCCGTGACGTGGACGTGGACGTCCACAATAATATGGTCACGTTAGAAGTTATATAAGGGTACTGGCGTGTTTATCTTTTCAATGTAATATGACACGGTTGTATAGTATGCGTTAAGAGGGTGCATCCTAAAAGTTGGCAACGTCGTAAATAGCTGTCAAATATTTACCTGTTTCGATTAATTTGGAAATAATACTGTATGGAAATAAGAAATGTGGCTAACCAATTGACTAGAATATTAATAATGAATTGCAATTATAACATTGAATTTGATGTTGTACCCGTTTTAGGTGAAAAAAAGTCATTTGGAAAGTTACCAAATACTTTTTTTACATCTAAAACTAACTATTCGGTGTTACGATATTAATTATTGCATTTCATAATCAATATTCTAGTTCGCTAGTTAGCCACATTTTTTATTTCCATACAGAAATATTATCAAATTAATCAAAACAGCGAAATATTTGACATCTATTTGCGACGTTGCCAACTTTCAGAATAAACCCTCTTAACGCATAACGCCATTTTGTCAGGGTGACTAAAGCTAAGAAAATAAAAATAATAAAAAATAATTTTATATGGAGCGACATGACTATTCCTGAGGAACTAACGACATTATTAATAATCTCAAATTATCGATATTGCAGACCTCTTGTATCACTTTTGTGTCAAACTGTCGAGGTAGCCATTTTGCATTTTTAGACCACCATTTTGCATTTTTTTTGTATGGTGTGCACGGCGGTCAAATGGCGGTACACCGTGTGTAGTTTTGGTTTGCCGTTACTTCCTTTTATCACAGAATACCTAATATAAATAAATTGAACATTTTAATACACAACACTCCTATAAATATCTTTAAAATGGATAATAAATACAGAGTAAAAATTACTAGCATTGTAAAATTGTTCTAAGTATAACTTGCACTTGTGTGCAAAGGCCTTGTTCACTTTTGTGAAAACGATTTCACAACCATTTCTATAATTCATGGACGTAGCCAGAACTCCCACAATATTTACCAGGAAAGTTAAAATATAGCAATTCTACCAAATCCTGTTTTAAAAACCAAAAACCATTATAAAAACCTGGCCACGCCCTTTTCGTTTCCATAACAATATATAATAAGTAAATAACATTGAACAAAATAAGAATAGTACCTACACTAACATTAATATAGTGTAAAACACAAAAATGTAACAAAAACGTCTTTTTTAATGTTACTTTGGTAATATACCGTCGGTGGGTATTCAACAGTTTCACGTTTATCTAACTTAGGTTCACTAGTTTAATCAAACGTAGGGGCAGTTTTTGCACCCTAGAGGCAATTTTTGGCGGCCATCTTTATTTTTAGACTTTATAGAAATATGCTTAGGTAGCTATTTGTTGGCAAAATTGAAGCCTGTCTTGTGTCGTGGCGCTGCTTCGAAAAAAAATAATGTGGCAGATGCAGTATGTGAAGCTCAAGATGGAAAATAATTTTGTTACCTGACTTTTTGTCTTGTTAGGCAAATTACGGCACAGCAGTTGTGCTATTCTGTAAACTTCACTTCGAATCTTACTCAAATGGCCGCGCATATTTCGCAACTGAAGTACAGTTTAATAAAGTAACAGTATTACGTCTCTGCAGTGACATTGAAACAATTACCTACGGCCGCTCGGTAGGTCCTAACCTTCCTCGTCGTTCGGAACTGCCGCGCACTCGAGACTGTTGCGTACTGGTGTACACTGAGATTTTGAAGAGCGTCGAGTCGGCCGTTTTCTATGAAGACGTAATACTGTTACTTGATTATACTGTGACTGAAGTCACTTGACCAAGCTCAGCTCGACCAGTGAACGCTGTGTATGATTGCATTATCGACTCTTCGACCTTGGTCGGCAGCAATCTACATAGATACACGGTGCACCTAGATGCAGTCGCAGACCTACATTTAGGGGAAGGTCAAGGTCCACCCTAGTAAAATAAGTGAATACAGGTTCAAATTGAATTAGCTAGCGAAACTCCGCAGAGGTGACGGTATCGATTATAAGTAAACACAATTAAATAAAAAATATATTAAATTGATGGGTTTTTTTTGGGGTCACCGACCGCATGGCTATTAGTATAGCACCTTTTTTTGCGAAAAGTTTAAATAAATTAATAAATATCTAAACACGATTAAACAAATAAAAAACATAACTCATTCTTCAAGTAAGAAATCTAACAGCGGTCGCTGTACCCCAATAAATCATCAAAACTTTTTTGATGTCGTGTTTAGTTATCGATACCCATCACATGTGTGGAGTTTCACTAACTAATTTAATTTAACCCGAAACACCGTTCCAATGTCGAAAGGATGCTTAGAGAATAGCAATACTACCTACCTACAGCGTTCAAGACATGTTACCACAAAGTTCACAAGTCGCCTCTCCCCGTCCTATGCTGCGGCGGCGCATGCCTATAAGCCACATGTTTCCTCAGCGCATCCCTTGACCTGGACACGTGTGAACAGGCCCTGCAGGCATGCCTCCTCCCCGCATGCGTTTCCATGTGCACCCGTAAGTTGTACTGGTTTGATAGACGCTTATTGCAAATCGTGCACACTGAGCTGTTCATGCGCCATTTTCTGTCGTATGCTTCTGGTGGGTCTGTAACTGAGGTTTGAAATTGTGTGAGTACCTGCCTATTATTATATCTCTGGCTGCTTGGGGCAGCAAAAATCGTAGAAAAACAAGAAAGGATCTAGCGCTGCCAATCATTGTTATTAATAATTACTTAGTAAGATTTTATCATGTAGGTTTTTTATGTCAGATTTAACGACAGTATTAAGCCTCGTGCAGACTGCCGACGCAACACCGGTGATTGTTCTACCGTGAAGTTTTCTTAGAAATTGTATTGTTAGAGTCGCGTCGCGTCAGTCTGCAAGAGGCCATCGTCGATTTTAAAAAAAACCTTTATTATTATTTTATTAAAAATATATTTAAAAATAAAAAGCCCATATACCTAAGTAGGTAGGTAATCTTTAAGAATCTATAAGACTATTTTGGATTCAAATAAAATGTAAATTATCTAATAGAGATTCTGATATCTACAGTGGCGCGGCAATTAAGTAGGTAGGTGCATGCGTAAGGTGTAAGAACGATGAACAAATGGGTCTCAAAAAATTAGGCTGACATCACAAGAAAGGCTGAAAATAGATCTAGATTGTCGCTCCAGTCGATGGGCTATCAACGTCGTCAGTAACCTAACTACATTAAAAGTGTACAAGAAGTTAATTAAAATCTTTCAAACTTATGTACCTAAGTAGAGACACTAAAGCTTCTGAAGATCTTAACTCAGTGTTGTGATACTTATTAAATTAATACGTAAGTTCACTAATAGAATAACAATTTAGTGACTGCAATCTGTTTAGACAGCGTATACTTAGAATTTATTTATTAAAAGGGTTGTTAATGCGAAACTTTGGGACTTTGGAACTGGGTTCAGTAATAGCTAATTACATTACAATTGTGTGGTAACTTTAATCATATACATTATTCTTGTAGGGCAAATCTCAGTCACCCTGACTACTGAGATAACGAGTAATAGAAAAGTATTTGGAAGGAGAAGTCATACCTACTACGCTGACTACAAATTAATTGGGACAACATGAATTTACTGCTAAACATGGACGTTGCAATGAACCATTGGAATATTATTCGTTCATTCACCAGGTTAGTCACTTAAACCATACAACAAAGAAGATAAATTGGAATATAATGTTATAGCATAGCAGAGAGGAGAGCACACTGTCCACTCCATATCTACTCTTCACAAAATCCCTTACAGTTATGGGTGAAGGAGTGGAAGGGTCCAGTAAACTGTTTGAGAAGAAATGCTTGAAAATAAGCCAAGACAATGGGAAAACGAGGGAATTAAAAAACATAATGATGATTCGGTAGTTTAAGGACTTTATTCTTCAGCCAATGCCATTATGCCAATCATACTTTTTAAATATGAAATAGAACTCGAAATATTTCCGTATGAAAAAGCACTTGGTGTGCAGCAGAGACATTTAAAGCAGGCATGGTTTTTATTGTAATGCCAGGTAAAACCAATATTAAACAAACAGACAGCTAGTGTGCTGCTGGGGAACTTGTTGCGCCACTTCTTCTTCCCAGCTAAAGCACTAGGAAGTGGTGAAGGGTGGGCGTTTTGGGGACTGTCTTACGTAGGTACCTAATTTTGACGTTCAAAAAGTTCTCAGCCTAGTTTAAATAAATGACTTTTGATTTTGATTAGGTACGGTTAGCAATCAAACTGCCAGTATACTTACAAACATATCATCAAAATTACCGCAAAATTATTGGATCAACTGCTTTTAAGCTTTTCATGTAGTTATATAGCTAAGAGTTAATATTTTATTGTTCTGATATGTTTTTAATATTTACCTACGTAATAATTACAATAAAAAACGGAAGTGTTAATGGACTTTCGTTGCTATCCGTACGCAAAGTTTTCCTCACCTCCTGAATTAACCAGCGTCGCAGTCGGCGGCGTTCCAATCTTGTGCGTACTGTACAAGTTCTGTACAATCTGGTCCAGTTTACTCAATCTGTCTTTCTCGCTCTTTCCCATAAAGTCAGACACGTAGCTTCCGTCTTTCTCGATCGTTGGTGACAGGATTTCATCGTAGTTCAATTTGGAACTGGAACTGGAGTTATCGTTGATAACCTGGGGTTGTTGGGTGTCATTCTTTATCTCTAGGTTCACTGGGGTGTTGAATTCGTCTGGGGTCTGTTCGGGTTCTGTCGGCGTTAGTGTTGAGTTCTGAAATTATGGAAAATTAGGTAAATAAGTGAGAAAAGTGTATGCTGAATACGAATATCTTGGCCAGAGAAAAATTACATTTTTTCCTTTTGGTTACGTGAGGAGGAATGAAATGAAATTATAAAGTTAAATTGTTTATTCGTCGTAAAAATTACACGTCATGCTAAAAAATGTTAAAAGATGAGGTCGGCATTTCCTATCTGACTCTGAGATGAAAGGCTGAAACAAATTCAGAGGTCGCAGTCTCTTTTAAAGTCCAAATGTGGCTGCAAAACTTCGTCTTATCGGGTTTGGATGTCAGATTGATGACCAGAACCGATAGGTATGGACAAAAACCTCACAGACTGTGTTTTTGGTCGTAGGTTACATTGCGTTGAACCTCTTTAAAGTACATATCTTTATTTTACTATATTTTACATAATATAACCTCAAGTGTTTTGACAGATTGATACGAAATCCGAAAATCTGTGATGTTTGCACCATAGCTACAAGCATTAATTATCAAAGAAGACGTGCACCGAAATGTACGAAGCATGAATGTTACTCTTTAATGACCTGATGTAGCAAAGCTAAGATGATGCTACATGAAATAAGCAAGACTTAAAAACTTTCTGCAAAAAAAACGACTTAATATTAAAGCACTTTTTAGTTGGGGTAAGTACCTACTCCATACAAATTCGAATACTACGACCTGTTATGTAAATAACAGTGACAGGAACTTATTAGAACATCATCCACATACGCTAAGTGGGAAAAATATGTATTACTGAAGCTAACAGAAAAACTACCCAAGCAAAGTTAATCAAATTTATATACGACCACCAGGCCAGCTTCCTGAACCAAATGAAAAAAGAATTTTCAAAATCCGTCCACAATTGAAGAAAACATCGATGGACATAAATAAAAAAAACACATACCTACCTATAAGTTACGAACAGAACCTCCTCCTTTTTGGAAGTCGCTTAAAAATACAAAAAACTCTCACCGTATCCGCATCAGTGAGTCCCGAAACCTTCAAGGTCTGTGCAAGTCGTAGCAAAGATGGCAAGACCTTCTTGGAGGCCGTCACCTCCCCGGTGTACATGAAGGTGAGGAGGAGTCGCAGTTCTGTCACATCGCAGCCGAGGACCACGACTAGTGTGTTGTTCTCAGCTTCCACTTCCTGGAACATATTTCAAAAAACGAATCAAGTATCATCAAGTACTGGCTATCCACAGAAACAGTTGGTATGTACCTACTTTATGTACAGTCGAAAAAAATATTTAGTAGGTACAGGATACAGGTAAAATGCAGCAATGGATTGGCGTGCAATTGAAGAGGCCTATGTTCAGCAGGAAACTGCTTTAGGCTCATGATGATACAGGCAAAATAATCATGTTTCCTCTAAACTGCCAATGTTAATTTTTATTGTATGCGTAATAACTTCATAAACTTAAATAAAGTAAATTTTGGAGAGTGATGTAAAAGAAAAAAGGTTAAAACAATAGAAATCAACACACGATCGTTCTCAGTGTCCAGCGCTAGACGCAACACGTCGTGTTCGGGTTCGCAACAAGTCAATCGTCATCCTGAGGATGCCTGGTTGAGAGGTGAAACACTTGTCGATTTCTTACAGGGTATTTTATGACTCTTCAGGAATAGTTATGCGGAATAGGTTACTAAAAATATCTACGTCTATTGTATTTTAAAATGGATTTCCGCCAAGTCACTCCTGAATCCATTAACTAGACAAAAGATTGTGAAACTCATGCTGTAATTGGCTCATAAATAAATAACGACCGTCAATTAGATCTCTTTAAATAAGATATGGCTGATTATGCATACCTACCTACATAATTAGCGTATAACATTCCCATTGTGACACAAATATCCTCTCTGTGAGAGGGAGTGGGCTGTAACCCACCACGCGGGCCCAGTGATGGTTGGTACACACGTTACATATATTTGACAATCAGTCATCAATTGTTTTTTTGTGTTATTTGGCCTTTCATAAATCAGTTGTAAGTTATCTTTTCATTAGAAATAGCTTGCTTGAACCTTTTGATAAGGTGAGGTATGATCAATCTCACCTTAAAGAGCTGGGCAAAGTATTGGCTGCATGATGCCAACACAAGTCGATGGGCCTTCACGGAGGTCCCGCTGGCACTCAACGTGACGTCAGTTAGGGCTCCAGTGCTCAACATGCGACCTAGGGCTCCTATCAAGCTGTTCTGTTTAAGTAAAATTGGCATTTTAATTCTTTGGCCCGCAGCAGCTTTTTTTGGGAAATCCGTCAATGACTCATCCATTTATTATTGGTCAATAGGTAGATCAATTAATTCAAGTTAACCTTAGTAAATAATAAAACAGTTAAGTAGGTAGTTTTACAGGACATTTAAAAAACGACTCTAATTCATTAAAAATAGGTATTTTATTCTATGAAATCGGATTTTGGCCATATTTTAAAATAGTTACAAAACTGTATTTTTGTTAGTGTTTGTTCAGCTGAATTTAGCCTTTAATAAACTATTTGTTATCATTTTTACAAGATATTTATTCAGATTTTTCAGGCACAAAATGCTGACCTATTTCGAGTAGGTTTATCAAAGATGGATTTCTACCAAACAGCTGCTGCATCTTATTAAAACTAATTAATACATTTTAATCGATATTAGTTGCTCAATAGTCGATTAGTTGGTGTGCGTGTGATCTATTAGTAACCTGCTATTTAGTGTCATTGGCAAAGGTAATACATAGAGGCTAAGCAAAGGGTGCTAATATTTACATTTTAATTTTTTTGTTCAGCGCTAAAACATGATTAAACAGTTTTATATTTGAAATTGAAATAGTAACCTCAATTTAAAACTTCCTACCAAAGTAGTTCACATTTTAATTCACATTTTATTTGACGAAAGTTTTAAATTATTTTATTAAGCATTTAAATTAAATAATTATTAACAACATTACTTTTAAACCAGACGACTACACTTATTGAAAGAAAAAAAACACCGTTTAGTTTTACACTACGCATCATAAATCTTTTTAAAAACAGAATATACTCAAATAAAAAGGCAAAGGCTTTATGAATGAAGCGAAAAAAAAAGAAATATGTCCAAGGAAAAAAATATGTAAGTGTACCTGGTCATCTGTAGGTGGGTGTGTTGATAAAATAAAATATTACTCACCTACCTGATGATTGTGCCAGCGCAAAGAAAACTGTTGTACATCCTCATCATCCATGGCCACAAGTATTTACTGTATAAAAAGCACTAACAAACTTCTTACGCTCACTAGTTCGATGCACGTACCAAGTGGAGACAATTATATTGTTAACGAATCCAGGCTGCTTTATTTTAGGTCGGTACGCCTGGAAAACCTGTGGCCACCTATTTCTGGAGCTGATTGTATTTATAAATCCAATGACATTCGGCGTGTGACGCGGCTGACATACCAAAACTCATCCAAAAACAGATTTAGTTCGCTCGACCGAGATGATTGGCATCATTGTTCGACTGTTTGTACTAATTGATCGTTATTTCATTAATTGTGATGGATTTCACACATAATATTCGAGAGTTGAGTACATTACTAGGATGTATAAGTTGTTGTTATTGACTCGTTTAATCGAGTTTTAAAAAAATGACCACTTTTTTATTTGATTGTTTTATTTTAATGATCTGTTTGCTTACATACTTAAAACCTTTACCGAGATAATTTGATTTACATAATGTTATATATCTCTTGCTTTATGAAGTCATAAAATAGGTACTTTAACACAATCTGCCGGCAAAGAAGTATGTCTGTCAAGAAAATTACGTTAAGAGCTGTAATGACGAAATTACTAAAAGTTTTTAGACAAAGCCCTATCTTGTTGCGACATTTTAGAGATTATTAACTGACATTGATACATAAAATAATTTTGTCTAGTATATTATGTTGTAAATTGATCATTAAAGGGCTGAAATATTTACTAACTACTTTATACCCAACTAACTTCATAATTTTTGCTTTATTAGAAAAAAAAAATACAGTTGCATTTTACTGGAAAAAAAAGCAACTCTTGAATCTATATTTTTAATATTTCATAATATTCCTACCTTTTTAATTTCGTGCGAACAGTTTGGGTGTTAAAAACTCTTTCGTATAATCTGGCTGTTTGTCGACGATCGCGTGCAATCGTTGACCTAATTCTGATTTTAAAAAGTTCCGTACATTTTCCCGCTCCGTTTGCGTTTCCGATTGTCAAACTTTTTAGGGCGTCGAGTTAAAATCAAATAAAGTTTTATATTTTGTGAAAATATTTCCAGATTTTGTTAGTGTTCTCATAACAAGAATAAACAGTCAGGTCCGTGTTTTAATACGTATACATGTCTATTTAATTTTTTTGTTTGTTGGAACAGTTTGGTATCATTTGTTTCGCCAACATTCTGTGTTCGTCCCGGAAATTATTCACAGATAACAAGGCCCTCGGAATTACCTGAATAATACATAAGTTTGAAAAGTAGATATCAAAATACACACGGAGCTCTATACCTATTTTGAACTGTTGCTAAAATTGTTCTTAGAAATGGAAGCTCCAAGTAAATCCGTGGAAGATATACCGGATCCGGATTTCTTTAATAATACTAAAGGTGCAATTGAAAAGGAGCTCGATAAAATGAAGAAAATAGTCAATAATATCAACCAAATGAGAGGTAAATATGATTGATTTTTGTGTAAACGTATCTACGAGGATCTTAAATATAATAACATAAGTAGGTACTTATGCCGATCTTTATTCAGGTAAGTAGGTAGGTACTTACTTAAATAAATTAGAACGAAGCTGCTTCTTACCTAACATACTTACGTATATACAATTATCTTATCGGAAAAACAATGTTTTTCAAAGAATTTTCCTCAACACAATACAAATTTTCTAACATATTTAATGTGTAAGGGTCTCATGGCTAAATAATGACAGCCGCCTGGGACGACCGAAGGTTATGCTACGCTTGCCGCGGTCGGTACGAGGATGGGTGAACATCCATTACAAATCGAGAGTCGAGATCCCTCCGTGCCTCGGAAAGCACGTTAAGCCGTTGGTCCCAACTATCGTTTATTAGATCTTTGATAGTCGTTACGGGTAGGTTACTACCTACCTACTCAGAAACCCAAAAGTATAACAAGTACAACCAGTCTTACCAAGAGGTATCGTGTTACCCAGTTACTGGGTTGTGGAGGTCAGATAGGCAGTCGCTCCATGTAAAACACTGGGTGCCAAATCTACTAATTTAAAAACGTTTCAATGGTCTCTCCATTGTGAGTTTTTGTATGGCAAATCTGTCAAATACTCCCAATGGCGAAACCATTGCAACGTTTATAAATTAGTAGACTTAGGCCCCTGGTATTCAGCTGCATCCGATTATACTGGAAGTCGACCCCCACACATATTATTATAGTTGACTCGCCTCATATTCCGAGCCGCCATTAAGTTTGAATCGAACTGTACCACACTACTTACTGACGATCGACGTCGACTGCTCGATTCTATCATCGATCGACAACCAATCGATTGGTGTGTTAGCACCCTTAGGCAGATTCAGATCCATTTAATGTGTAACCGGGTTACCGATATTTTTTTTAATGGAATAGGTATAATTATTGAATTACTCAACAGATTTTGATATTATTTTGTTAACCTTGACCTCATTCATGTTATCTTAATTACTTTTAATAATTAACGTTTTAATTAACTGGGCAAGAACTAGTTTTGATTGAGGTGGCAGTTCGGTGTTTCCAATGTGAGGGTTTTAACTACGGATGACACCTTTCCTAACCAACTTCAAAGATCGACTCTAGAGCTACACGACCGAAACCAGTCGTACCAGCTTGGCAGTGCAGAATTGAGCGTCGTATTGGTTGGGCCAGAGCGCTCATCGGCAAACTAATCTGCTTCAGGGAGGGCAATACTTGTCTAAGAGTGATGCGCTTTGTGAGGCGGGCGTTCTCAGAGACTGATATAAACCCTCAGGACTATATGACCCGTGTCTCAGAGCGCATAGACTTCCTGGGCAAACCGTATTCGTAGGTATAAGCGAGTAGACCGATACACTCAGAACCGCACCTTCCAGAGAGACGAAAGGTGGGTTTAAGTCTCAAACTATCCAGGACGCGTTTCGATTTTTTATTTTAATCGACTAGGCTACACTGAGCTTTAATAGCCTGGGTTGTTTCTTTATTTCCTAAAGTATAGTAAAAAGGTAAGATAAACCAAGAGTTCTAGTATTTTCAGAGTCTAGTACCTACATTACGTTTAAAGAATTTAGTGAATGCAGGATATTCTGTAAACGGTTTTTATTCTGCGAGGTCCGGTGTAAAAACCGGGTCAGTTGCATTTCCAGTACATCTTATGTCCCACAAAGCAGTAGGTAGGTTCATTAATTTTATTGCTAAATAGATAATCTTTACAATGTAGGCAAAGCTACAGCGGCTGATTTTCCATCTTAAATTCAACTCAAAGCATTTATTTCAATTAAACCATTTACAGGCACTTTTGAATTGTCAAAGGAGGCTGTCATTCAGAACGATGAAGCTTGTTGCCCATTCCAAAGCGTAGTAGGTTCCTTGGGAGAAGAACGGGCAAGAAACTCCATGGAGATTCTTTTAAATTATGTTGTTACAAAATCTCTATTGCTGAATTTAACTGCTACTTAAAAGAAAATGTCACGTCACGACATGAACGTTTTTGCGATTTCAACAAAACTGTTGCTCAATCAATTTACCAGAGGAAAATGGTTTTAAAAACATTGTGATTTTTCTAAACGTAATTTGAATGTAGATAAAATAAATAAACAGGTCCTTACATTCCTTTTTTGGGTTCCTTCGCTAAATGGAAAAAACGTATCCCTTATAATTACGTCATGTGCTGGCCGACCGTTCGGAAGTCAAACCGTCATTTTACTTGTAGACTATTGGTACTATATTAATGAAACTTAGAAATAGGTAAGATGTATTCTGTGCACCGCTAAGTGTACGGAAATTACGAAAAAATAATTAGGGGTGGCACTCCCCATACATATTATGTAACAGAGGGATTTAAAAAAAAAAACGATGCACATAAGCTTGTTTCCAAGTTACTTGTTTATTTAAGCCAATATTGTTTATATAGTTTATGAGTTATAGGATGATTTCAGTAACAACCGCATTATAATAACTTTGTTTTTGATAGGTAGATTTTTCGAAAAATACAAACTTATTTTTGCGGTTGGCAAAATCGACACACGTTAGGATGAATATTTACGCATGCACAGTTGCATGCGTATATTGCGCATTTATACATGTGTATAAATGCTACGAAAGAGATTTGACCCGGATCGATGTTCTTGTTAGTGATTTGGTTTCCTCACTTAATCCCTAAGGTGGACCATTGTGCGTGAGCCATGGCGGCCGTCGGTGGTTATTCCAACCAGCCCACCTCCCTCCAGAAATTAATTGAAACTCCTGGTCTATTTAGAACATCTGTGAAAGATCTGGGTGGCCCGAGGGTTTCTGTTCTAATGTGGGTGACGCCCGTGCATTCAAAGAGCACGTGCGTGACTGTTTCCTCAGCCTGCACACCCTGCACAGAGGACTGTCCGTTATGCCTATTGTGAGGATCTGTTTGTTGAGCGAGCAGAGCTGCGTCGTTACCTGGCGTTCCGCTGTGTCTTTATAACCATTGCAGTGTCACCGTATTGCGGCTTGACCCTGATCAGTAAGATGGATGTGGCATGATCAATTCTCATGGCTTCTCTGTATGAGAAGAGGTCTTTGCCCTGCAGTGGGATAATTATAGGCTGGTATTTAATTGTACGTCATTATATTTTTCAATTCCTGTTACAGTGGAAGCCGCCTATTTAGAATCGGATTTGATGTTGATGATCGATGCACCTACATGGGAAGAAATATCCAAGCTCATTGGAATTGGATCCTCCCCAATGATGATGGACGATGTTGTTATTAAAAAAGAAATGTAATAAAAAAACTGTTTTATTTTTACTATTATATCTTTCTCCAAGATACCTCTACCCGTAAATAATTAAAATGATACAAAGCTGTGTGACTGATGGACTTATCCATCAGCAAATAAGACGAACTAACATACAAACTTTCTCTCTGTATTTAATCTATATATGCCTCGTGCAGACTGGTGGGACGCGACACCGGTAATTGTTCTAGAAGTTTTCATAAAAAATGTATTGTTAGAGTCGCGTCGCACCGTCGGTCGCGTCGCGCCGACGCGTCACGCCAGTCTGCACGAGGCTTTAGGGAATGAACGTCGCGCTTTAGCGAATTGTCGACGGAAAAACAGACAAAATGACAGATTGTGATTTTTTATCTGTAATTTTGTCTATTCTTCCGTCGACAATTCTGCTGGTCAATTCTGTAAAAATCTCACCGTAAAAACTTTTTTCTTCTTGATAATCTGCAAAAAAGTAACTCACCTCGTTAATCAAATAGCGCGACAGCGCGTAAACAATAACCGTAAAAACAGCGTAAGTTACGGTTTTTCCACCCCTAGTAACAACTAGTAATATAGGTACCGGAATTATATTGCACTACATATTTTAAAACTAATATACAATATAATATAAGTTTAAATAAACCTTTATCTGTGCAAAGGTTTGCAGCACGGGGACGCTCAATTCTTTTTAAAAGGATTTTCGATGCGGCTGCTTGCTGGAGCCGGTTTCTGCTAACTTAACAATGATTTGTGCAATCTAAAATGGATCTTATGTGTCTGTGATAAGGTCTAGAAGGATTGCAGTTGGAGTTTTGTTGGAAACTCTCGTGAATTATTCGGTTCAGAGCTTCAGAGCGCGGGAACGGTCGACGGGGCGACAGTAGCTAGCTATTTTACGACACTCGCCAACGAAATTCTTTCCAAGTGAAACGACTAAAAATCGAATTGAATTTGATGTTGACAATTGGTATTTTATTTACTGTGAATGCTATTGAATGTAACTGCGATATAGGAATATTTAATCAGTTCAAAGACCCCTGCTGTCTGTCATAATCTTCAGAAAGTATAAAAGTCTAGGAAAGGTGAAGATTTTTCTGCGCTTGAAAAGTGTACTCAAGATAACGGAAGGAAATGATGAGTAAAGAGGTATGAGGAACAGAGTGTAAACTTCACTCATCCTCCATAGAAAATCCTGGTGATCCCGAACATGGACATGGGCGCAGTCTTCGTGAAATTACTTAGGAGCATGACGTCATCATGGTCACTTCTTCAAGCTTTCGAGCTGCGAGTCACACAGCCAGCCCGGACCCACGGCTTCAACGGGTATCCTGACCACCAGCATGCACTGGACGCAAATACCTGGTCATCCTCCTCAGCCTCATTAGCAACCTTGGCACAGCACACTGCACTTTCGGCCGGTCAACAAGCAGAGCCCTTCAACCCTCTGGCGGGCGACACCAGCAGTCAGCCTCAACCTGGCGCCGTACCACATCCGACTTACTGGGGAAACACCGCGAAATAATAATTGCAAATAAAAATTAATAAATTAAGTCCGCCTTTGTACCTTTTTTGTGTGCGAGAAGTTTAAATAAATAAATTAATTAATTAATTAAATATTGCTATCTCATTATATGCTGCACCGGTTGACGTCATAACGTCAACGCGGGCTGTCGCTGAAAACCAGCGCTGGGGCTCTGTCTCGCATAGGGTCGCAGCATTATGCTGAGCGATGGCCGTTTTGCGTGGATGTGACGCATATTTTCCCCCAACTTGTTATTTTTTGTAGTTTCTTTTCATTGCGTCATGTTTTCCGCAGATAAACGTATTTTCTTTCTTTCTAAATATGCGGCACCCGGTTCCAACTCACTGGAACCTCAACTGGCACAAACCCAACGTCATCATGGATACAATACAAATATAAACATGCTGATTTGCAAACAAACTAGATACAAATAAGAGGACCAGACTAATATTTGCACTAAAGTGAAAATTAAATAGAATCTGCCATCATAAGCGTCCTCGGAACCCTTTGAGGTCATTATGATATGAATACTCCTTTCTGTTTTCACGTTACGTGTGCTTCGCTGGCCCTATAAAGTGCCACCTGCTACGCCTTACAAACCTTTTGCTTCGTCCACGTTTATTGCATCTCTTTTTTTTTTTTTTTTTTATGTATCTTGTTGACAGGCCTACGCAGTCCTCTCATACCTATTCAAATTGTACATTTTTGAAAGCATTGTAAAACCCATTTATTTTTAAAAGAGTAACCGTGGAGTTTCTTGCCGGCTCTTCTCCATAGGAAACGACCAATTGGAACCGTGCACCTAGATTCTGACGTTTCATAAGTGCCCATGTAGGTTTATGTGAAATAAAATATTTTGATTTTGTTTTTTTTTTATTTCTTCGAAATGAAATGATTTAATTTCTGTAAGTTTTTCGACACTTTAGGCATGTTTTTGTGGCCAATGTTTTCAAAGTAAATGGCGCCAGCATTACCTAGCTGACTGATTCCTGACAAGAAACTCGGAGTTCATGGTCTCTTTTAAGGTGCTCATATAGCAAAAGTATGTGTATACGTACCTCTATTAAAGATAGTTAATTGATTCAGGCGTGACTCGGCAGAAATCTATTATAAAATACAATACGTAGATATATTTAGTAATTTCTCTGCGTCCGGCGCTCGGGGTGGCAACACGTCGTGTTCGGGTTCGCGACAAGAGAATCGTCATCCTGAGGATGCCTCGTTAAGAGGTGAAACACGTGTCGATTTCTTACAGGGTTTTAAAAAAAAAACAAAGTTACTTCCAAACCGAACAATAAACCGCTGCTATTAAAAAATACTTCAAATTAGATCATGAAACTGCATACCTACTAACTGAACTAACTATAAAGCAGCGACTATTTTTTTTTTTTTAATTACCTATCATTATTTTCGCCGTAAAATGCAATTACCTAAACTATTGCCACTTTGGTTTCGCCTCCGTTTCGCTCGCACTCAGTCCGCAAGTAGTATGGTGCGAGCGAGATAAAAACCTGAGGTTGTGTGGGCTCTTAATTATTTTGTCAGTATGGTGAACATCTCTTTTCTCTAAGCATGCTCTTAGTTTTTTGTAACTACATGAAGTGTTAAAAAATGCCCTGGCGTAGCGAATACTGTTCTGAAAAAGTTCCTGCTTTTCAAAACGATGTACCTACCTGCTTATAATATTTTTCACGGACTTTCGATCACAAGCCTTTGACGTTATGTGCTTAGCTCACACAGGATTCCTTTAAGGCTCGTTCAGATTTGGTAGAGTAAACAGGCCAGTAAATGGTAGAGTACCTACCTACTGGAATAATAATATTGTTCTAATAGTCCATGCGCAAGTCTGCTTTCCTGTTTTTTCTATTTAATGGCTAAGTAATAACAGCCGCACGGGTCGATCGATCAGGTTAAGCTGCGCTTGCCGGGGTTGGTCCGTGGATGGGTGACCATCTTTACATACCGAGACTCCTCCGTGCTTCGGAAAGCACGTTAAGCCGTTGGTCCCGGCTGTCATTCGTGGATCTTTGACAGTCGTTACGAGTCGTCAGAAGCCCGAAAGCCTGACAACCAGTCTTCGTATTACTCAGTTACTGGGTTGTGGAGGTCAGATAGGCAGTCGCTCCATGTAAAATACTGGTATTCAGCTGATTCCGGTTAGACTGGAAGCCGACCCCAACATGATAAGGAAAAGGCTAGGCAGAATGCCGTTTGACTACTACTCACCTGATGGTAAGCGAGGATGTGGTCGTAGATGGAGTCAATCTTAGCATAAGCATAAGCATAATCAGCCTATAATGTTCCCAATGCTGGGACACAGGCCTCCTCTCGGTGAGAAGGAGGGGGCCACTCCACCACGCGGGTCGAGTGCGGGCTGGTAGATGTCACCTGTCTTAGGACATGCCGGTTTCCTCACGATGTTTTCCTTTACCGTTTTGAGAGCAGTGGTGATGAAATAATTTACACATAGTAAAGCGCCTGCCTGGATTCGAAGGGGGGGTCCGGAAGCTGGGCCCGGAAGGATCAACTATTGGGCAAGAAGGTGTTTAAATGGGGAACATGCTTCGGGAAATAGAACGGCCGCCATCTGGAATCGTAGAAGACCTGAGGGGCAATTCCTGTAGTCTCTAATTAAATACTAAATAAGCTACCTACATTTTTCAAATGCACATCAATATCAAGATTTTGACATGTGAATTTGAACGTTTTTTTAATACGAGAACAAAAAAAAGTTAAGAAAGAACCACAATGTAAGTAAAGTAAAGATTTTGACCGTAAAAGCTTTTTAAAGATTCAAAGATCGCCCGTACTAGACGATATACTCTCCCAATGTAAACGAGCCTTAGTAGTAAACTTCGATACCGTATCGCGAGTACTTGACGTTACACGTCTTTGGATTCTTAGCTGTGGGGATACCCTTTAAAAGGATTGATACTATAATCTATGACTCTTATATACAGGATAGAAAAGAATTCCTTCTTTGGTTTGTGACCAATGACCGCACGGTCTTGCGTTCAGGGCAGGAAAAATATTATCGTATTACTAGTTGAGCGGATAGACGTCTTGTTTTCTAGAACTCGATTGCAGCGCCACCTACCGTAAGAGTTGCGTCGCACCAGTCAGTCTGTACGAGGCTTTAAATAATTTTATTAGTTATATTCTACACGTTGCCGCACGATCAACGCCCGTTCCTGTGTCAACAACCCCATTTTTCTCAATAACTGATGTCAAAAAGGAAAATTCCTGGGTACAATGTATTTATTTTTATTTTATTTTGTAAGGGAAAACACACAGTATTGAAATTAAACAGAAATTACTTTACAAATAAACTACCCACAACATTTACAAACTGATGGCAAATGTTATTGTAGTCAATTCAAAATTTTATACGGGGTGTCTCAAACGTAGTCGTCCAAAGGCAAATGAGGTAAAGCAAATGGGTCCACCTATCATTAAAAAATTTAAAAACTGGGATATTCTGAATAATTCAGAAAATTTAGATATTATTATTTTGAACAAATTTACATCTCCACTTGGATTTTTCGACCCTATGAACATAATTTTCGACGTAACGAGTTCAAATCTGAATTTAAACTAGAAGTGTAAAATTTCTTGAAAATGATAATAGCAAAAATCATAATATAGCGAATATAATATAAAATAATATAGCGAATAATAAAAAATAGGTCCTGGGTTCAATTCCCAGGTCGGGCAAAGTGATATTGAGTTTTTCCATTTGGAATTTCTCAATACCGGCCCGGAGTCTGGATTTGTACCCGGTATATGGCAATAGGCTCGCCTCCTATTACATGAGACTTAAACATAACTGGCGAAATGTGGGTTTACCTTTTATGGTTACACCCTGACTAACCCTTCGGGGTCACAAGGCGTGATGTTATGTTATATGTTATGTTAAAAAAAAAATATAACTTGGGAGCAAGACTGACTATAAAGCAGCTTTGTGTAGGTAAGATAGCGCAAATAACACGTCAGTTGGTGAAGGATTGAAAATTTATTCGTTCAGGCTGCCTTCGTTGGAATAATTCGCTTATTTTTCACGATTACCGCCCCCGAGATCTGACAAGCGGTGAAGTAACAATTTAGATGTGAAAGTTTTTAAAGGAAATATTTTTATTACTGTGTTTTCATGGATTTATTTAAATACACGTCTTGGGAAGACAGTATTTTGCAAGTGGGAATACAGTGCGCAATTATCTTTATTCAGGTAGTGGAGTGCGATGTGCTAAGCTTAGTTACATAGGGACAGAGCTATTATTTTAGGGGTATGAGGAACAGGGTGTAAAGTTCACTCATCCTCTAAGAAAAGGGGGGATCCTCCGACCAGACGGGTGTTGTGTCTGGCGGGCAATTGCCCAAGGATTGATGTCGGATAGTCTTATATATTATTATGTCAAACGCGCGGTAAACTTAAATAGCGCTATGCAGGATTTGTGACGTCAGGCCTTTGACGCCTAGTTCGCATGTGGCGATGTAGATGCCGCCACATTATCTTTCACGCGAGTAAAGCCACGGGCAAAAGCTTGTTCAACTATAAAATAATCAACTTCACTCAAGGTTATTAACTACTACGGTACTAAACTTAACTTTAACTACAAGTCTGCTCATCTCTTTCAGTTAGAACGTCATAATAATATTCCAGTCATTGGAATATGACATAAGGGAATAAAGTACTGCGGTAGACTATTAACCGTACCGACCTTCTGGAACCACAAAAACGTTTTAAAGCACTGTGGGGACTCGCTTGTGGGAGGACTTTGTTAATGTATGGAATATCTTGCTGTTTGGAATTATGAGGAAGGTAAAATCTTCTTTAAAATAATCTTCTTTATATAAGGTGCTATAAAAATATCTGCCACGGCTTTAATGAGAGGTAGTATTGTGTTTAAAGACAACAATAGTGAAGAAATTTCGTACCCCGGCACAGTTAAATCAATTTGAGAAAATAAAGTAGTTAAATAAACATTGACTCTATTGTGCATAACGTGGTTCACAAATTACGCGCGAAGTGCACTTCGTCAATGAAAACAACTGCTATCTCTTTCCATCTGTTCTGTGAATGAAAACTGAAATCAGCTGACTAGTTCGTCACTTGCAAATTTATACGTACAATTTTTTGTATGAAAAAAAATATGACACATGATCAATAATTTATCTTTACTATTGTAATCTATAAACACAATACTATCTCCCATTGCAGCCGTGGCAGATATTTTTATAGCACCTTATATAATAAAAATGAATTGCTGTTCGTTAAAATACAATAGACGTAGATATATTTAGTAACCTATTCCGCTTAACTATTCTTAAAGCGTCTTAAAAAACCCTGTAAGAAATCGACACGTGTTTCACCTCTCAACGAGGCATCCTCAGGATGACGATTGACTTGTCGCGAGCCCGTACGCGACGTGTTAACACGCCGAGCGCTGGACGCTGAGAGAGCGTTAGTCTCGCTAAAACTCGAGAACGGCTGGACCGATTTGGCTAATTTTGGTTCTGAAATATTTGTAGAAGTCCAGGGAAGGTATAAAGGTTGAGAAAATATGGAAAAATTGCTGTAGGTAGATAGGTATATGTTGGTATGTAGGAAGGTAGGTAGGTAATATGTTGGTAGGTAGGTAGGTGGTGTAAGTAGCTCTAGGCACGTATGTATGTAGGTATGTAGCTAGGTAGCTAGGAAGGCAGGTACGTATAAGTAGGGTAGGTAATAATGTCCGATTCAAAGCGCTACTGCTGAGCATGAGGTCCTGGGTTCGATTCCCGGGTCGGGCAAAGAGTTATTGGGTTTTTCCATCTAGCATTGCTCAGTAGCAGCCTGGAGTCTGGATTTGTGCCCGGTTGATGGCAATTTAGGCTCGCCCCCTATTACATGGGACTTAAACATAACTGGCGAAATGTGGGTGTGCTATAGGTACACCTTTGCCTTACCCTTCGGGGATAACAGACGTTATGGTATGTTCTATGTTAGGGATTTTGGTTTCCGCAATTAGCCCCTGAAAGTGGACCATTGTGCGTGGGCCATGGCGGCCGTCGGTGGTTATTCCAACCAGCCCACCTCCCTCCAGAAGTTAATTAAAGCTCCTGGTCTGTTCAGAACGTCTGTAAAAGATATGGGTGACCCGAGGGTTTCTGTTCTAATCTGGGTGACGCCCGTGCATTCGAAGAGCATGTGCGCGATGGTTTCCTCAGTCTCCATGCACGCCCTGCACAGAGGACTGTCCGTTATGCTTATTGTGTGAAAGTTTAAGCGTGATGGATGTTGCTGTAAGTATAGCTTACACATGTTTCTCATCCCCATTGTAAAAGTTGTAAATAAAGTAAAGAAACGTATAACATTCACAATAAAAGGTGAGTTTTTATGGCTTAGGGAATGTCTCTTTGTTTTTCTTTATTCGATTTGTTGAGAAATAAATGTGTTCTGTCGCACTTTACGATCGGCGACCATCCGTGATTGCTACTTCATTGAATTCACCCTTTTCTGTCTATTTTCAAATATTTCTTGGGATATAAAATTCGTTTTAAGAATTTTATTGGGTGGAAACATGTTGCTAGCGATTTAACTAGGTTCAGTTGTAGTTTTTAAACAAGATACGTACATAACAACCTATAAACTACTTAATTAATAAATATAAATAACAAAATGATGTACTAACTTAGCTAAAACTATCGAAAATTTCATCCGCATCGCTGTCGACCAAATTCAAAGTCAGCCTAATCGGTCCAGCCGTTCTCGAGTTTTAGCAAGACTAACGAACAGAAATTCATTTTTATTTTATAGGTTTCATATAAAATAAAACAAAAATTCTTGGCTTTTTTAGATTACCAGTAAACCCTTTGTGCACCTTTTAGTTCTTCGGGTGTACAGTAGTACACCCGAAGAACTAAAGGGTGCACGAAAGGTTCAAGCAATTTTCAAATACATTGCTTTGCCACGTAACGGGCACGTGTAACAATTTCAAACTGTTATTTGAATTCAATACAATCCGGAAAAATACTAATTTACTGCTCAAACTGAGGGGAATCCTGTGGGATGTGACAGCGCTCATCGATTGTTTTAATGACTAGGATGTCACGTGACTATTCGCGCCACTCAAGAAAGCTAGCAAACAACCCGCGTTCCCAGCAAGATGTGCCTCAGTTTTAATAGAGCTTTATTATTATGTTAAATGGCCCGTACACACTGGCGCGATATCGCGGGCGCGACAAGGGTAGCGCTGCCTGTCGCGCCCGCGATATTGCGCTAGTGTGTACGAGCCATTTCTTCTGAAATGACAAAAACATTTGCTCCCTAAACACCCCCCCTCCCTAACTCATAGTCACCGTCTTTTTCCTGCATCTTTTTATAAAAATTATAATCTTACATAAAATCAGCATGACCTAATTAACGGCATATTACAAAGACGATAGCTTACAAATATACCAACCGGGTCGGCTATCGAATCCGTGTCTTATCAGCGCCAGCGCCCGGTGATCAACCTTCGTCACCCGCCACCTAAGGACATAAGAAAGATCGAAAGAAGAGAAACTACTTTGAACAATTCAACATTTTACAGAGAAGTATAAATATAAATAGAAATAATATTTATGTAGGTAAAAAAACTTATACTTAAGTAGGAAAACGGAACGCTTTCACGGAGAGGTATTATTGTTGTAAGCGTGAGATTTTTTACCGACTTCCAAAAAGGATCTATGTTTGTAGCGTATGTATGTTTTTTTTAATTATCAACTATTCGATATTTTCGTTAATTATCAACGGATTTTGAAAATTTGTTTTTCATTTGGTAGGAGGTCTCATATAAATTTTATTAACTTTGCTTGGGTAGTTTTTGAGTTAAGTAGCTGCCATAAATATATTTTTTTAACTAGATATTATATTACTTCTGCCAAACTGCAACTGCTTACCTAAGTGTTTCTTATTTTCCATTGTGAAGAATAGGATTTCTTCGTTTTCCTGTTTAGTGGTATCCGGATGAGCTGGGTAGATTAGGTGATAGTAACGGTTCATCGTACCGGGCCCTTCTCATTATAATAGTGCAAATATTTTGGGAAATTCATTAAGGTGGTAGGATTTATATATTTCTTTAAAAATTATAATAATTTAATTTTTGAAACTTCAAAATCATGTTAGAAATGCAGTCAAACTGTAATTTAACAGTTGCTAATGATTTTTTAGAGCATTGTACAATAAATGTCATATTCTAGTAAAATCACAATGAGGTTCTTATAAGAATATTGATATGAAACTACACGATTAGCACCCTTGGCTACAAATGTTTATGGTTTTATTTTTAAACAAGACGCGTACATAATAACTTATTAACTACTAGGGGTGGTTTCGACCAAAAATAATAAATTTTATCCGCGGAATAAACCTTCTCTTCCGAATAAATTTTGAATTTTTGACAGTTCCTCCATACGAAAACTGTCAGAAGTAAATATTATTCCACGGATAAAAATAACAAAATTGTGCACTAAATTATGTTCTTTACTTTTCTATTGTTTTGAATTATGTGTGAGAGAGAAATATCAAATCTTCAACAATTACTCATAAAATTTTCACAACATTATTTTCTTGAACTACGAACTTATACATTATTATTAATAACATATAAATGAACTGTAAACCACCGCATTGCGTTGTACGAGTATATAAGAAAATGGCCCGGGCATAGTTCGATGGCGCAATTATAATAAATTTAGTACGAGAGTGTACGGTGGGTGGTTCAAGTTTAGTTTGGCTGCAAGAGACTTATATTGTACGGGCCCCTGGGGAACCTCTGAGGTTAAATGTACAAGCGACGACAGAGGTGTTAGACGGGAATATTTGAATTAAATTGGCTTGGCTTAAAATTAATTTGGCTGTCGCTGAAAACCAGTGCTGTGGCTCTGTCTCGCATAGGGTCGCAGTATTAAACTGAGCGATGGCTGTTTTGCGTGGATGTGACGCATATTTTCCCCCAACTTGTTACTATTGTGTACCTTTCTTTTTCATTGCGTCATGTTTGCCGCAAATAAACGTATTTTATTTCTTCTTTCTTTCTAAATTGCATCGAAATTAAGAGTCTTTACTTTAAGGTATCAAGACTAAATTTTGCTAAATTTTTCAAGATCATGTTAAGCGATGTAAAATGGAGGATATTATAGGAGTTTGGCTGCCCAGTCTATAATAGTATTCCACCTTATGGTACCAGCATTGTGAAGGGGACGAATCAATAAATCATAATTTCTGCCTTTTTACTTCCACTTTTAAAAATAATTATATTTTAAGTACCTACCTACTGGCATCTGTTATCATACCAATCTCATTCAGGCTTTCCAAAACTTCCCCGTTTCATGTTCCTGTCTACAGTTGTCAGTCACTTACTGAACATTGTTTAAGCTAAAGCTAACACGTCTGTCCTCGCCAGTACTCCTCCGTTCAACTTAAATTAACTCGGCGTATATCAGGTCTTCCGTTAATCTGATATCTACATATGTTGTTGAAACGAAGAAATCGTCTTCTGTCCCTCTCTAAAGCCATTTATCCTTGTCTCACTTAGATATATCAGATGGGAGTAGAAGTAATTCGAGCCGTTTTCGAACTGAACGACTTTTACAGCACTTTTAGAGTTGGTTAGGTTTTGGCCTGAAATTGGAGCATTTTGTTTTGAATTTGGTATTACTTGAAGACTTTACAGGGTTGGTGATTTAAGGAAACTGCTTCACTCGATTTTTCGACTTGACAAAGTATCAACATTTCTTATAGTTATACTCACAGGGTTATTGGTTATAATTATGTTGGTTTATTGGTTATATTCGTTAAGGGGATGTAGGAGCGGTCATTTGTAATCAAATGACCCCTTTTGAGTCGTACGCCAATGTCAACAATTTTCGAGTCATTTAACATTTTAAATTTTTAACTGAACTAACTATAAAGCAGCGACTATATTTTTTATTTTTATTAAATTACCATTATTTTCGCCGTAAAAAGCAATTACCTAAACTTTTGCCGATTCGCACTCAGTCCGCGAGTAGTATGGTGCGAGCGAGATAAAAACCTGAGGTTGTGTGGGCTCTTAACGTGCTTTCCGAGGCATGGAGGAGTCTCGATATGTAAAGACGTTCACCCATCCACGGACCAACCCCGGCAAGAGTAGCTTAACCTGATGGATCGACCCGTGCGGCTGTTATTACTTAGCCACGAGCTCTTAAATACTTGCACTACATGTGACACGAAAAGTATTTGAGATTCAAAGTGCAGGATCACCCGTATGATCCATTTAAAATAGGTACGTTATCGAAATCTGAAGTAAAATAGTACAGCGATAGAATGTACTAGTGTGAAGCAGATGCTTTGCTTCGCTGTAGTGTGGCTATGTTTTGTTAACGGGGCACCGAGCTTTTTATACATAAAAACACGTTTTTATAACGCTTGTTTGAAGTAGTAAACATTTAAATTAAAATGTAGGAAAATTTATTGGTATTTTTGGGCTTATATACTAGACAGTATACACGATGGAAACACGATTTGATCAATTTGGCTCGATAGAATAAATTCGCAAAGTTACCTCTTATCGAGTATTGTTTTTCTCTATTTCCCTACTTTTCTATATAAATAAGTAATTTTATATTATGTTACATTTAGATACTAAAATAAAGTTCATAGTTGAATGGAGCGTTTATACACGATAGTTTTTTATTTAAGAGCAATATGATGAAAATAACAACTGTGGTTATTTTCTTTACTCTTTACACGTAAAGAAAAAGACAGAGACAAAGGCAAATGCTCGGTGCGCCCTTAAGGACATGTCTTGTTGATCAACTTCGATATCACGTTATAAGATATCCCGATATGGGCAAAATGTATTGAATAAGAAAAATCGGGACAATATCTTTCAATGCCAAAGCGAAGGTAGAACATACAGTGTAGGTATAAACGTTACTAACGTAAATCCATTAATACCTACACCAGCTGATCGGCACCTTCCATTTTGCACGCGCACGTGTAATAAATTCTACATTATTATAGACACCAACTTTTCAAGTAAACAGTGTCCTATTGTTCGCTAATTCGTTTGAGTGTGGTACAGTTTATAAGCGACAGGCGATTCTTTGGATGATTTTCAATAAACGGCTCGCATCGCATCAGATTGGAACGGATTTTGCAATCTTTAAACGATATTAAATCGTGCTGTACACATTATTTAAAGTCTATATTACCCAGCCGCGCACAGCAGCTTGACCACGGGCGTCTTAACGCAAAACGCCATCGAAGCCGAAAGTATGCTACGGCGCGCTATCGGCTCCATTCGCCTGTCGACGTATCCGATCGGATCCTTTCGGCTGCAACACGGTAGGAATGAAACTATTTGACTGGGCGCAGAAACGGAACCGTTCACAAACCATGGTACAAAGCCGATCGTATTCGTCAACATCCTGCCGGACGCGATCGGATGTCGCCGCATCCGTTCGTTTCCTTTCCAATCCGATGCGATGTGAGCCGTTTGGTGGAAATCATGGGTTTGAAGAAAAAGGTATAGTTATCGTGAGGGGCTTGTGCTTAGCCTTTGACCAAGGTAAAAGGCAGCCCTTGGGTCACGGGAAGTGTCAACCAGCTGTTATGAGATTTCATTGAACGGACCATGATCACTGTGATAACTTAATAATTTGTCAAGCTTGATGATGAGTTTTGGGAAATGATAATGCTTACAAACCTATTAGACCACGTAATCTGTTCGATTTATGTCCTAACACGTGTGACTCCGGATTTTTTATTTGTCTGACTGTGATGTCTTGTTTGTACCTTTTAACGTTTAGTTGACTTTTTTTAGTTTTTATTACTTTTATTTTAATTTTATTTTGGTAATGCGATACTTACTTACTTATCCGTTACTGCGTTTGTAATAATCATATTTTCGTTATTTTCATTCTGATTTTGCAAAGTTAAAAAGACAGAAGAAAATAAAGTTAAAAAAAAAACTTTTCTTTATTTCATAACTTGGACCACTCAATACATATCGTCGAGTCAGCCGCGCGAACAGTCTCGCGGCCGGGACTGCCGGCAAATTCCGGGAAAATTCCCGGGCAATCAGACACAACGTCCCCCTGGAGGGAGCAGCACTAGTGTGCCCACAATCATATGAATATTTTAACTGTATATTTTCTGATTTGAAAGCACTTGGAAATATTATTTCGGTATTGCAATAGAATTCTTTTGATGTTGGTAAGTGGATACGTTATTTTGATTTGGTTTTTCTTTTTAGGGTGGATCTGTCCATCAGGTCAACCAATAAGAGCAGAGGACTTAAATGACAGTTCATTTGTCAGCCAAAACCCCTTTTTACCCGACTACGGCGAAGCAAAAAGGAGGGTTTTGATTTTTACCGCTATGTATGTATGTATATGCATCTGATTCCTCATAACTTCTAAACTATCCTTAAAGAGTCATAAAAAACCCTGTAAGAAATTGACATGTTGGCACTGCCGAGCGCTGGACGCTTAGCGTCCAGCGCTCGGCGTATTAACACGTCGTGTTCGGGTTCGGGTTCGCGACAAGTCAATCGTCATCCTGAGGATGCCTCGTTGAGAGGTGAAACACGTGTCGATTTCTTACAGGGTTTTTTAAGACTCTTTAAGGATAGTTAAGTGGAATAGGTTACTAAATATATTATCTACGTCCATTGTATTTATTTTGGGGTTACACCAATGATATTCTAATAAACAGATATGTTATACACGTACAAAACAACAGAAAAAAGTGTTCCGCGCCGAGCGGCAGCGCGCACCGTATCACTCGTAAGCGTGTGTGGCTCAGACTAAAAGCAATATTTCCCAATTGGGTACTTTTCTAGTCTTCACGTTTTGCGCGCTTATAACATATCTGTTTACTAAAACATCATTGGGTTACACCCAAAATAAATACCCCTTTTTTACCTTCCTCCATTAAAAAACGATAGCCAACAGTAGGCTATAATTTGTTTGACTTTGTATGTTCGTAGAGTTATACCTCGAGAACCATTTATGTGACTCACTTACGTAATTCTTTTTTTAAGACAGATAATTTATGTATCTCTATTTTAGTCTAAACGCAGTTTACAAATCAGAGGGGCTAGCAAGACACAAAAAAAAATCCATCTCATAATGTCAATAATATTACGGCAATACGAGTTTAATAAATTCAATGCTTTGTGAATTTATATAATAACTAGTATTGCCGTAATTATCGACATTTTGAGATGGTTTTTTTTTTTTGATAGCATATTTTTTTAACAAACAAGAAAAAGAATTACCCCTATGTTGGGGCAGCCGGGTAAAAACACAATTGTCCCGTTTCTTCATGCCATATGTGAACTACACACAAATCCTGCATCGCGCAATTAGAGTTTACCGCGCGATCAACATAATATAAGACTATCCGACATCAATCGTTGCACAGTTGCCCGCCAGACACGACACCCGTCTGGTCAAAGCATCCTCCCTTTTCTATAGAGGATGAGTGAACTTTACACAGTTTACACCCTGTTCCTCATACATCTACATACTCAAGACGGGCAATTCTTCAAAAGACGTGTCCTAAATTATAACAAATACATCATAGCCACACTACAGCGCAGCAAAGCATCTGCTTCACACTAGTACATTCTATCGCTGCACTATTTTACTTCAGATTTCGATAAAGTACCTATTTTAAATGGATCATACGGGTGATCCTGCACTAAAAGTATTTGAATCTCAAATACTTTTCGTATCGTATGTAATGCAAGTATTTAAGAGCTCGTGGCTAAGTAATAACAGCCGCACGGCAAGCGTAGCTTAAACTGATGGATCACATCAGTTAAAGCTACGCTTGCCGGGGTTGGTCCGTGGATGGGTGACCATCTTTACACATCGAGACTCATGGACAAAAAAAAATATTTGGACACGTGACAATCGCAGTCAAGCCATTTCGTATTTCTACGTCTGAGGATAGGATTGACGAAATCTTTTCGGTAGCTAATGTCGTTGGCAATCCATCACGCTTTTGGATTTTCCATAATAGTTATCGCTAATAGAATGTCCCTTTGTCTAGGCCCTCTTCACAGATCTACACAAGAAAAAGAAACAAAAAAGAAAAAAGATTTGCAAAAAGATTCTCTCCGGCGGGGAATCGAACCCCGGTCTCCCGCGTGACAGGCGTACAGGATACTTACCACTATACTACCGAAGATGTGAAAGAATTGGCGAAATAGTTGACTCTAATAATCACGAATCTGTCTCTGTATGTCACATAATCTGTTTGTCTCTAGAAAAGGCATTGTATGAATTAATTAATTAATAAAATATATTGTCTATAATCTACTCAATAAAATCCAAAATTCATTGGCAGATAACGCACGGCCTAAACTGATAAGTCTGGAAGTTCAAAAACAAGAGTTTAATATATAACGAAGGTGTGAAAGAATGATAATTGAACATTTATTCCCTAAAAGGGTTAAATGGGGGACGATTTTTTTTTCTCATCAGGCACTCGGCTTGTATGTAATCCCATCTCTTAATTTATATACAAACTAAGCAGAGAATCAGCACTTTTCGAACGTCAAAATTACATAAGACAGTCCCCAAAAAAGCTGGGAAGAAGAAGTGGCGCAACTAATTCCCCAGCACAGAGGACATTATAAGATATCCCATTTCAAAATACTCAACTGCTATTCATGTCCAATTAAAAACCGGATAAGTTCAAGATAAAAGCATTAACGTTGGATTCGCTATTATTACACATTAAAATAGAAGCGAGCTTGGAATCACGCCAATTTTCGACAATAACTTGAACAAACCTTCCTTAGTTCAATGTAGGTCTTTTAGACCATAGCTAGCTATGAATTTATGCAGTTTGCGAGTGAAATAAAACATTATAGTTGACTATTAAACTTATCGCGGATTTGACCAATGACACTGAACGCAATCAGCACATGTTAAACGCGTTCAAGAGCTGTCAGTGTCATCATTGTTATGGAATATTTTTCGTATAACGTTTCATAAGTGCCCATGTAGGTTTATGTGAAATGTTTTTTTTTTTAATTTAGAACTATACTGAGTTCTAAATTAAAAAAAAAAACAACCTCAGTACACTGCTGGACATGGAAAAAAACAATAAAAAGGTCAATCACCAACACATGCTGTCAACGTCATAGAACAAATTGTTTTTTGAAATACCCACGTAAATAGGATTGTCTTCTGATGCGAAATGCGAAGTATTTATATTATAACCGAAATCCTAATCCTAATTATGATTATAAATGCGAAACTGAGTTTGTTTATTTGTTACGCTTTCACGGTAAAACGGCTGAACGGATTTGGCACATGGGTAGACCATGACCTGGGTTAGGACATAGGCTACTTTTTATCCTGGATCGCAGAAGAAGTCGCTGGCAACAGCTAGTTAATTAATGAAATAAAAATATAATTGTGCGCAAGAGACTGGTGGTATGCCACGTTGTATCGCAATGCTTAGTCTCTGACCAAGGTAAAAGCGAGCCCTTGGGTCATGGGAAGTGTTAATCAGCTGTTTTGAGATTTCATAACAGAATCACTGTTATAACTTAATAATTTGTCAAGATTGATGATGAGTTGAGTTTTTTTATCCCGTTGTCCTCACGGGATCAAGACATATGCGGATAAAACTAAATATGTTAGAAAGAGAAAAAGAAAGACTTTAAATATGTTAGAAAGAGATTCCATAAACCTACTAATAATAATGAATGTTGTGATATTGATATCTAGTTGTTAAGCTAATATAATGTTAACTTAAATATTTATAAGTAAATTTTATAATACCTACTTACTGCGCCCTAACATGGTGGTCATGTACTCTTCGTTTTAGCCTAGCCTGTAACTGAGTGTACATTATGCAATAAATAAATAAATAAACCGTGGGGCACAGCTAGTAGTTAATAACTTTATCGAAAGTCGAAAGATAATTCGTCAAGGGAGATTTTACGTAGTAGTTACATCCGAATTTCAAAATTGTTTCTCTTCCAACTGAAAATTAATACCTACAACTGATTCTGGAAACAAATCCTTGACCTGAGAATTTAATCTAGGTCCCGCCGCTTGACAGCAGCTTTTGCAACCACTGGAGCAGTGAATTTTATACCAAACTGGATTTTGGCCGCGGCTTCTCCCGCGTGTAGGAAAGAAATTATCCCAGGGGAACATACTACCGGGATAAAAACGTATCTCTATCTTATAATAACCAAACCCAGCACCCTGATTACGTAATACATGATCAATCACATCATAAATCAATCTGAATAGAAAGAAGAAAAGAAGAAAGAAAGAAACGCAATGAATGTTGTTCAATCTAAAGTTGAAAGTCTTTACAATATAGGCCGTAATTAAACCACATACATTACCAAATAACATGGTAATGGTAAGTAAGTATTCGTTAAGTCAGATGTTTAGTGTTAAAAAGTCCTTAAAAAAATATATACCTTTACTGGGTGTAATTTTAATCACCGTTTTCCTCTTAAGGGGTCATTGTACTCATCATTATGAACAACTTTTACTATGGGACCAAATCTGAAATCGTGAAAAAGAAATCAGCTGTTCCCTACATTTTGACGAGTTATGGGAACATAAATGTAGGGAACAGCTGATTTTTTTTAATGATGAGTACAATGACACCTTAATAGAAAAACGGTAATTAAAATTACACCGTGTATAAATAATATTTTAAATCTAAAGTTACAGACAAGTAGGTATTAGAATGATCAGCATTGCCGATTAGTCGGCCGACTAATCGGCAATTTGAAAACCGATTAGTCGGCTAGTCGGTTGGTCGGCCAATACTATAATCGGCCCATCACTAAAATAAATGGTGTTACTGTGTCTTCTCAGTCAACAGCAGATAACGTGAGTTTTACATTAAATAAGCTGCTAGTTTTTGAATGATTTAATTAACAATTAATTCAATTTATAAAATGATTTTTCAATCGAAACACTCAAGAACAACTAATAGCTCTGAAACTTTCACAGTGAGAACTTAAAGTTTGCCTACAGTTGCCAGTTTCTACTAGAGTTAATTAAGTCACGTGTATATTTGATGAACAACTCCTTGAAGAGGTTTGCTAATCAACGGGGGGTAGGTATGCAGTTTTGATTGTGTTTAACGGAAAGTAGGTTTTAATGGTTCGGCAGTAAGAAGGGGTTGGAATAGAATAATCGCTATTATGCACATCATACATTTCAGGGGCCTAAGTCTACTAATTTATAAACGTAACAATGGTCTCTCAATGGTGAGTTCTTGACAGTTTTGTTATGGCACAGCTGTCAAAAACTCACCATTTAGAAAGAAAGAAAAATATTTTATTTGGGACACGCACAGGAAATACAAAAAAAAGGAGCATTTAAAATGAACAAAATCAACAGGTAAATAAATAAAATAAATTAAAAAAATAATTATAGGTAATGTATGCTTACTGCATGTATTTGAACAGTGGCCCCCAAAGGGGACAGCGCCTGTATCTTGGGGACTGAGTAGCGTTATCTTAAATATTAATTCTAGACGTGTTTG
The DNA here is from genome assembly GCA_914767815.1 of Eupsilia transversa. Classification (NCBI taxonomy): domain Eukaryota; kingdom Metazoa; phylum Arthropoda; class Insecta; order Lepidoptera; family Noctuidae; genus Eupsilia; species Eupsilia transversa. The sequence continues at coordinate 2,136,861 of OU611893.1, read as the reverse complement.
TTTGAAATGGTGGTGGTAGGGCTTTTTCTAACTCCGCCTAGCTAGCTAACCACTATCTTATCTAAGTCTGACACCATTACAACAATGTTAACAGCATTGTTGTGTTTCGGCAGTTAGAAGTAAGATCCTAAATCGTTGAGGATTCCGGGTGAAGCTCGCTTCATCAGGTGAGATGCAGGCTAAGAGCATCCCAGTAGTAGATAAAACAAAGAAAAAATACGAAGGTAAGCCACACTTGATGCGGTTGTTTTGTGGATGGGTGACCATTATTCACACTTTGATACCTACCTCAATAGTGTCTTAAGAGCACGTTGAACCTTTGGTCTCTTTTGTCATACAATGTCTGAGACAGCCCTTACGCGTATCACAATGGCACATGAACAAATAGACTGATTGGTATTTTTATAGTTAATACTTATACACTTTTACCATCCATTTATCACATATGGTGGATTCGACCAAACAGGAATAAATGTTATCCGTGGAATAAGATTAATTCTGACAGTTTTCGTATGGAGAAACTGTCAAAAATTAAAATTTTACTCGGAAGAGAAGGTTTTTTGGCCGAATCCGACCTTAGCCAGAAAGTCCGATGTCTGGATTTGTGCCCGGTTGATGGCAATAGACTCGCCACCTATTAAATGAGACCTTTGAACTAGCGAAATGTAGGTCCACTTCTACCTACCCCTTCGGGGATTACAGGTGTGATGTTATGTTATGTCACGATATTCGTGACAACACTATCATCATATTTAGCAAGTTATGTTTAAGTTAGCGTTACTTAGACATAACTGGCGAAATATATACAGTTTCATAGCCTTATCGAACTAAAGGCCGAATCTCGTAGGTAATTAATTAATTTTTCGTATAATTATTTATCTTAAAAACACATGTTAAAACACTTGACAGAAATCAAATACCAGAATTTCAATGTATTTCTTCAATATCAAAGCTCCATGTCAGATGTTCTTATCTGTGTAAAAACAAGGGGCCAATTAAACTAGATCTTTATCGTCGAAGATTTGTAGCGGGGGAGTCGACACGATGCTTAATTACTGCTCCACTGTCTTACCAACTTTCTAAATAAAACTCTGATATTGGACGTTTTCCGTTCGAACTTTTTGTAGTCCACGAAAAAAAAAGTTTTGGTGTGAATTTAATTTTGGAACGCTTGATTTCGCAGTGGGATACTAAGACATAGCGCTCACTATGCGACAAGCGACTGCGACAGCTTGGCAACTAGACGCAACGACAGGCTGCGGCCGAAAATTTTCATATACATTTTTTGTTCAATGCTTGGCACACTTGGCGTCGAGTTGCAATCGCAAATCGACTTGTTGCAGCGACTAGACGGACGATGCACACGCACACCTGACGACTGCGGTAGTCACATGCGACAGGTCAGCGTCAGACTTGCTGTGTGCGCCGAGGATGGTGTACGTGTTTGTATTGCGAATTTCAACCCCGACGTGGACGCGCGTCGAACACTCAAAGAAAATCGCAAACGACAGCTAAGAGTCAAGTTGCAGCGACAAGACGCAGATGCAAACGACAACTGCGTCTTGTTGCAGCGACAAGACTCACAGTTTGCGCTGACACTAATTTGAAGTCTTGCTTTCGATTTGCAGAACCGGAAAATTGGTAGGTATTGGATTTTGTATCCAGAAATTCTAATCCGTATTATACACGGTAATTATCAAGGATCATATTGTAAGTTAAAAAATAACATAACACAAAGAATTGTGAAGATCGATTCTGAACAAACTACATTCAGGACTGTACGCTCATAAAACGTAATAAAACTTTTGTTAACATTTAACCCAGCAGCGACATTTGCACTCCATTTATCACCGAAGTAACTGTCATAGAACAGAAACAAATTACACCTTCCGTCTGATAAACTACTTTCCACCTCAAACCATAGACAAACCTGAACTCCATATTTTTCTTTGACTAACCAAAAACAAACTAAATAGCGGAGCACTATGAACAGATTTTAATTGAAAATGTTCAACAGCAAAACTTCTGGACGTGTTATATTTAAACGAAATTCTAATTTAACAGATTGAATGAACGAACATACCTGTTCAATCCATACTATCTACATCAACGCTATTTATTTATACTATAATAAAGCGGAAGAGTTTGTTTGTTTAAAATATGCTTATCTATGGAACTAAGTCTGATTAAAAAAAAAAAAAATTGCGTTTGATATGGTTTCCCCAGTGCGTGAGGAAGGTTTTAGGCTACTTAACATCACGCTACGACCCTAAAAGATGATTTCCACCAAACGGGTCGCATCGCATCGGATCGGAACGGATTTTACAATCTTTAAACGATATTAAATCGTGTACACAGTATTTATAGTTACCTATTTATGCAACTGTTGTATAAAGTTTCTGAAACAGTTAGCTATTGCCAACATTAAACCGACTATTAGCCCGTGCCCGCCAAGCGTGACGTATCGTATTTTGGAAAATGTGTCAGATGTGTCGGCATGGGGGTCTGCACCTGCTGACCGCAAGGAATCGAAGGAGCAAACGAGTTGCATTATGAAATTTAGTACAACATTATAACACTCGTTTGGATGATAATATAATGGTTACTATGACACTGGTCGTTTTAATGTTGGCAATAAGCTAACTGTTTCAGAAACTTAAAAAAAAAGTAAAAGTCACGCACAAGTCGCGCACAGCAGCTTGACCGCGAACGTCTTCCGCGACACGCGATCGTAGTCGAAAGTATGCTGCGACGCGCGATCGGCAGTCGTATCCGATCGAATCCTTTGGGCTGCAACACGGTAGGAATGAAACTATTTGACTAGGCGCAGGTACGTCATACGTTCGCAAGCGACGACGGTACGGAGCCGATCGTATGCGTCGGCATCCTGCCGGACGCGATCTGCTATCGCCGCATCCGATCGTATTCATTTCGATCCGATGCGATGCGAGTCGTTTAGTGGAAATGATTCTTTAGGGGCCGAGAAAAACGAAAGATGTTCAGAAAGAACGCTCAATGAAAACGAAGTAATTGCGCGGGCGGGCGATGCGATGCAACGTCGGGTCGGTGAATAATAAATGATTTCGCGGGCAGAATCTGATATATTATAAATGTGAAAGTCAGTTTTTGCGCCTTTTGCTGGACACAGGTAGATCATGACCTGGTCATCTTTCTGACTGACCGACCCCTAGACAATTCAAAAGTCCCTGTAATTGGTTTATTTGAAATAAATGTTTTGAGTTTGAGTTACTTTTTATCCCGGTAGTGCGTCCCCGTGGGATCAATTCCAACCTCAAAGCGGGCGAAACCGCAGGCAAAAGCTAGTCCGCTATAATTTAGTGGAGTGTCGAAATTTCGCTGATCAGAAAGATTCTCGAAGATTCGAGTATTGTAGCAATGCGGTAGGTACTGTAGATACTGCAATCGGGTAGATGGAACCAGTAACTGTCTACAATAACAATCCTTTTTCAATTCGACTTGGTTTTCCAGCACGCGAGCGTGTACCCTCCTAATCGAGTTTTTACGGCCACCAAGGCTTGCTTTGTTTTGCTGTACTTCCTTATTTGTTTGTTTTTTAAAGTTATGTGAAGTGTGGTCATATTTTACGGTTTATCGCGACATTTCTGTATTTGAGTTATTGTATAGCAGATTTTTGAACTAGAGTACTCGCAAGATAAGTCTGCGTGCGGCTTGAATTGGAACTAAAAAGTCGCCGTATTGTCGTTTATGTAAGGTCAAATTGAGTAGGTATAGAATTATTTAATTAATTATTATTAATTTATAGCGTCAAAGTCGCGGGTAACACCGGGATGAGGGACGCATGGAACCAGGAAGTATGGCGGAAAAAAGGGGAGGCCTATACCTAGCAGTGGGTGATTTGGGTTTGAAATGATGATGATGATGATGAATATTAATGTTTGATTATTAATATTAAGATTTCGTTTATTTATTTTTCATACTTATTTAATAAATTTTTAAATATTTCTTAAAAAAAAAAAAAAATGATTCATTATTAACAGATTTAATATTTTAAATATTACAGTACCTATAGAATTAAGCACGCCAGCGCCACCAGTCGCGCGACGACGTATCTTGTGTGCACTCTTTATTTGAAATTTCTTGCATTCTGTAATGTCAAAAAGCGGGAATTTTTAAATACGTAGTAAAGTAACCATTCCTGTAACTTTTTGATTTCACACTATCGTCATAACGAATACTTTTTAAATGATCATCACAGTTTGTCGGACAGATTTGCATCGTAATAAAAGCATAAATATTAGTATCGAGCGCCCATAGAAGTCTATATTTTACTCACCTTTAACGTCATACACGAATGAAGGCACGAATATTTGCTATTAAAAACACAAAAAGTTTTTCACATTCATCTTCAGTTTCATTCAGATTCACAACTGAACAAGTTGCTAATTCATTTGAAAAGCAGACTCCTAAAACACAGGTAATTTCGAATAGTACGTGGGTCTGCTAAAATTACTGCTCTCACGTTCTCCTACATTATCTAAATGCACATAATTTAAGAAGACTACGAAACTTTGCATTCGCATAGTAATCTTGGCATACTTTCAGTCTCAAAGGGAACATTTATTTTTAGCTAAAAGGTAAAAAGCCCACCTGACGATAAGTGGTCATTGTAAAGGGTGCTCTCATACCGAAAGATGAGCGAGAAATGAGCCGTGCTGGGCTATGGTGGGTAGCGAGTTGAACGGAGTGGGGCACGACACAGACGCTTTAAATCCGGTTCAGTTTTGCATTTATTATGTAACAGAGTGAGATTGTCAAGCTTTTTTCACCGGGGTTTAACCTGAAATGTTGGTGAGTAATGCCTGGGTCTGTTGGGGAGCAACATTATTGAAACTGACGCGGAATATTTGACAAAACTAGCATGGGATAGAAGTGTTTGGCATAGACGAAAAGATAAGGTAAAAAAAGAAAAAATATCTTTAAACTGACAGTGATGGTATATTTAGCAGTTCCAGTCTTTCACGACAGAGTAATGACAGACAACCGATGGCTGGGAGCCAGTTCCGCTACCATCTTGATTGGGTAAGATTTTTACTGCGACTGATTATTCATAAGCAAGTGATTTTGAATTTCGATTTTGTAATTTCGAAATTTCAAAATCGAAATTCAAAATTTTGCGTAATTAATTGTAAGGTGTAAGGCAACAATCCGTGTTCGGGTTCGCGACAAGCCAATCTTCATCCTGAGGAAGCCTCGTTGAGAGGTGAAACACGTGTCGATTTTCTTACAGGGTTTATTTATGACTCTTTAGGAATAGTTAAGCGGAATAGGTTACTAAATAATTCTACGTCTATTGAATTTTACAATGGATTTCCGCCAAGTGACGCTCGATGCAATTAACTGAGCATTGGTTGCATTAGCAATTTACTTCAATTTACTGCCTTTCAGGTTGTGATAGAGTGTGTTCATTAAGCAGTAATACCGATCCCGATGCAGGATTTGTGACGTCAGCTCTTTGATGCGTAGTTCGCATGTGGCGATGTAGATGCCGCCACAAGCTCATCTTGCAGTGTGACCTTGGCTTATGCAAAGACTAGCTGAGTTTCTCACATGTTGCCTTTAGCAGAGTACTTGCTTAAAAGGCTCTTTTACTTAGCAACGATTTTGTTACTGACTATGTCCAAGATAGATGCATTATTTATACATACATTTTCTTGTGAGTTCCAGTTTAGGGATGTCCGTTGATATAAATTGGTGGAGGTGATCAATTGAGGAAGGTTTTTGCTCTGTATTTTTGAGATAAGTAAAGTATTGTTAAAGCTTATAGTTTTAGCAATGCTAAATAACTAAACCATGCTTTACCTCAAAAATGCAGAGTAAAATCTTATCTAAATTATGCTAAATTAGTTAGTTAGTCATAATGTTTTTGCTATTTCTAGCGATTAATGGCCTTGTTATGTTACAATATTTTGGTTAGTTAAATAATTAAACTAACAGGATTAACACTAGTAATGTTAAAAAAGGCTTATCTTTGATTACCTGCAGTCTAGCCTCGTTTCAAATATGTCCCATATATTGGTGAGATATCAATCAAGATTTTTTTGGTTATTCAGCCGCATCTGTTGAAGATTGACAGGCTTACACTGTCCTCTCATACCTATTCAAACTGTAAATATGAAAACATTGTAAAACCCATTTATTTTTTAAAGAGTAACCGTGGAGTTTTTTGCCGGCTCTTCTCCATAGGAAACGACCAGTTGGAACCGCACCTAGCTTCTGACGTTTCATAAGTGCCCATGGAGGTTTATGTGAAATAAAATATTTTGATTTTGATTTCTTCACACACGAACACGACACTGCGCTCGAAGACGCAAATTATAGACGTCGCACAAAAAGCAGCCAAGCTCAAATGGGACTGGGCCGGACATGTTTGCCGCATGTCGGATGCATTGTGGGCTAAGACCACCACAACATGGGTTCCTGAAAATGTCCAACGGCATCGCGGTAGACCCAGGCGTAGATGGCGGGACGAACTTGACGTTTATAGGAAGGATTGGTCCGTATTGGCTCTGGATCGAGTTGAGTGGAAAAAGGAAAGGGAGGCCTTTGCCCTGCAGTGGGACAATACAGGCTGATTATTATTATTATTATATATTGATTTCTTCGAGCAACGCGGGCTTCCATGCCGGAAGGGAGTAGCCATACGCAGCGTTCCTCTCTGTCAAAGTACAAGCCCCAGTGGGCCATACGCGTTATGAGTGTGAGTGTCTCTGTACATAAATTGTTTGTGCATTGTTTAACCTTTGTAAGTATGCGGAACTGCACAATTGTGTTCACATTTCCCCCCGCAAAAAACGACAGAATTATCTGAATAGTTAGAAAAAAGCGCTACGTGTTCTTCCGTGCCAGAAGGATACTCCCTCCGTCGCGCGACAAGTCGCGCCAGTGTGTACGAGCCTTAAGGACAGAAAGATACAGGTATCAAAAATCTTTCTAAATCACCAACGAAGAAAATGAAAAAATGAGTAATCGTGAAACTATAATCGAAGCCCAGAAATGGAAACCAATGGTCTCTAACACACTTCTTACTAGTAGATTACTTACGAAAAGAACTATTAAAATTCTCTAGAAACTAGAAATATTTCTCTGTTTAAAATTCTTAACTTGGTGTTTATTCTACTTTCTTTTCAGAGCATAAGGTTTTTAAAGTTTACAGCTAACATAAAACGGAATTATGAAAGTCACAAAATGTGGAATATGCGTGGACTAAGACTTTCCTCAGAATGTTTCGTGAAACTACATTTTTAGACACAAAGTGGTTTTATGGACTTTTTCAGGTTATGGAAAATAGGTTTTTGAGGAAGCTTTTAATGGGCATAAAATTTATGCTATTTTTTTTCGACGGAAGAATAGACAAAATTACAGATTGTGATTGTTTATCTGTCATTTTATCTATTCTTCCGTCGACAAAACCCGTTTCTATTGTGCTCAGGCCTGTTGTGCATATGCCTCCAGTTTTGCATATATAAATAATACTATGTTTATGTCACATCCAAGCATTACTGGCGCCACGGCATTTGATGTCCTCACCCATCTTGCAGTAAAATGTCTTACATTACTTCTTCGTTTATCTCAACCACGTTAAATTCTGTTGCATCAACCGTCATTTCTTCAACTATTTATATTTTCTCCGATGTAAATACAACTTCGATAGTAGAATTATATCACATTAAGTGCTACGGAATACTGCGCTCTTGAAGCGAGTTTCGAGGCTCATTAAAATTTCACCCACTACCCATTTCACAGCGGGACTGAGCAGGCGAATTATTAATTAATTGGAACACTGAAAACCTATTTTTCTTACCTTCCATCTCAGGTTCGGAAGGAAGTTTTGTATTGGAGAATAGTGTTTCGTAATTGAAGACCAATTAAGGATATAATTTATTCTGTAAAATATAGAAAACTATAAAACTCTAATATTTTGAATCGCATGACTTGATCAGTACCTACCCATCGGGTCGCTTTTGATTTCTGCATAAACAGAGCCATTTAAACGAATTTCGAAAGGTTTTCGAATTAGTACAGTCCGCGAGGTCTAAGGTGAGCTTTGCATTTCTATGAGTGCAAATAGATAGTGTAGGTGTGACATCGGCCTAGAGAGCAACGCTTCATTTGCTTGGTTTAAACCGGTTTATAACCGGTTTACTCCGCCGCGCACCTTCCACTTTTGGTCATCACTCACACAAATGCAAATCTCAGCTTAGACCTCGCGGACTGTACCTACTTATGTTGTTTACATTCGTTCGGAATGGCTTGTGGACGCGTTGCTAATGGAACTTGATTTATTTTCTTGCTTGTGCAATAAATTGTGTTTAAAAAATATAAAATTATGTACCTATTATCCAAGTGGTTTTTATTTAAAAAATATGTCAGAGTTTTAAAAAAGAACTGGAGAGAAATGAAAATCTCGTTTGAAGTTAGAAAAAAATCTCTGTAAAGATACAAAGGAAATAACCAGGACAGTGCCTTGGAAATCTCGTAGAAAAATATGAATTTGTATTTTTAGTTTCGAAAATTTTCATAGCTAAGGCATTGTTTTTTTTGTGTGTAAAATAGCGAATTATTTTTATATTCTTCCGGCTCTTTGTGCTCTTTACGACGAAGGAGTTATAAAAAATAAAATAAAAAATATAAATGTTACGTTCAATTTAGAAAGGTCAGATGAACTTGACAGTTGATAAGAAAATGTTAAATCTCAAACTGCTGGAGATTTTTCATATTGAATTAAGATAATATACCTAGCTAGCTATAGTTTATTTTTCTCTTTTTGTTTTGCTTATCTTAGACCATCTGCACCAATCACAAATCAATAATAAACTTGGTATGAAATTAATAAGTCCCATGCTGGGCGCCAACTAACAAAATTTCCAAATACCCCCAAGAAATAAAAAGAAAAAATCACCAACCGCCTCCGGGAAAAAACGTAGTCTTCCTAAAAAGCGTAGTTGTACCAAAAAAAAGGAGTTTATCTGGCGAAAATCCCCAAAATCCTGTAGCATTACCAACTACTACACAAGATTACTAAGTCCATCATGAAGATGGCTTGGAGCGTCTCGAAAGAACGCGCGGATATCCCTCAGTGTTTACCCGCAAACAAGTAACAACTGGCGATATTACTTCAATTTCTTCGACGGCTCTTATCTGCGGATACAAAGTTGGACTTACTGATGTTTAGGAGAGCCAGCAACTATGGATGACTAAGCCAATTTGTGGAATAGAAAAATGTTAAGTAAATGTTGGATGTTCTTGCATGAATGGGATGCGGGGGACTTATGTGATTTTCGTAAAAAATGTATGTGAAAAGCTTAAGAATTTTCCTGACATTTCAATTAGGTAATCTTAGTTTAATTGGTCACCGGTGATAAGTTTTGACATTATCATGGTTTCTCTACAAAAATCAACTACATTTTCAATTCATAGAATTTTGTTTAAGACCAGCGTCTTAAATACAACGTTTACAGTAGCTGACCTAACAAACACCGCTTCTTTTTGACTCTCTTGTCTCTTTATTAAGAGTCGGCTTTATGTAGGAAATCGTGATGGGTTCTGAATAAGTTGTTATGGAAAACTTAAAGGAAGACCACGAGCAAAAACTGTCCAGGCTAGAGTTTCACCAGTCTTCTAGATTTCATTAGACTTCTTGGAGTTATCAAAATACGGCCGTTATTTTTGCAAGTTTATAGTGTTTTTTTTTTAACAATCATCTACAAAGTTTATTCTCAATCCGATTTTTTTACTTACTAGTGCTACTACTTAAGTTTTTTATACAAACTTATCAAAACCCAAAACACGATTTCCTATAGCCGCGCCTTAAAGAAAAATCGGGCACAATTTTGCTAGCCATCCTTCCAATCTGTATGCCCAAGAACTAAGGGCAATCTCAGAGTAGGGATGCGATACGAAATGCCCGCTGTGCCCAAGGGATCTCTGTCTGAAACCTCGCAGAGATATATAGGCCCACAGGAAAATATTAACATGATTCGTTGTAGCTTCCTCGTTGAGATTCCACCAACGGAATTAGGTCCCAGCTCAAAGATCCCATCTCGAATGTGGGATGTGCTCGATTTTTGTTATTTTCTCTTAATAAGATTTTTGGGGCGTGCTTGGTTTTATTGGTCGGCTGATTTGTCGTGTGTTACGACGATACCCACTGAATGTAGCGTTTTGAATGTAAAGCCGCGTACAGACATCGCGAGGCGTGCGTTGCGAATGGTTCGTCTCGCATGCCTCAACCTGAGGCATACGACGGTACATTTATGCATGCGTGCCGAACGACACATGCTCAAGCTGAGCACGCAAACAACCACGCACGGTGTTCGTCAGTAGAAACGTCAACACTCTGTTATTTTCATAAAGTTGGACAAGTTCACGCATTGATTCGGTATCGGCCTCCATGACGCATGAGCGCGCAACGCAAATAACACCCGTCCGTCCACAGCGCACGGCTCGCACTGAGGCGGCGTTTGCAACGATCGTATGACGCGAATGCTCACTGTGAGCACACACGTCCACACAGCCCGAGGCATGCGAGACGAACCATTCGCAACGCACGCCTCGCGATGTCTATACACGGCTTTAGGATTCAGGACACAAACAATTGAAATTCCTTTCATTTTGACAATTCGACAACATTCATTGCGTTATTTACGTTGTCGAGCAGACGATTTTTTCAAACACATGAAGCAATGTAAGTATTTTGAATTTCTAAAAAAGTGGGATGTCGGTTGTTTAATTTATCTGTATTTTTGACACACAGTCCATAAATTGTTACAAAGAGGGGGAGTAAGGGTCTTAGTAGTACCTATAGACAAAAATAAAAGGTTTTATTAATTTGCTAGTAAACAAAATAAGTTACACTATAAATACTCTATTTCCTATTCCTATGCAGGTGTACACCAGCCCAGTATACAGTAAAGGGACTATCATTTTTGCATGCTAACGTTTTGAGGATAGAGCTTGGTGCCGCCCTGCTCATCATTGATGTAGTTTTTTTCCTTATGATCGCGAAGAACTCTTCGATGGATGCATCAGAATCTTCGATTGAAAGCAAATATTGCCGAAAGAGAATTAAAGAGCCAAAAATGTTACCATAACCAGTTCCGATATCCACACCCGGGGTATCGGAACTGCTTATGGTAATATTTCCCTATAATACCAGTTGCAATGCCATCGAGGACATACATGAGATGCCAAGGATTAAGTAAACCCAAAAATACATCCTACAGAATTTCATCTTCACAATGAAAACGTTAAGAATATATTATATGTTACCCCCAGGGTTAAACTTATTAAAGTAACAAAACTTTCAATATGATTCAAACTTGCTAGCATTTTTCTTAAATCTTGGCACTTGGCAGTATTTCGCGAAGTTTCCACTAAAGGGATTAAGACTTGTAACGTTTGAAAGTAAATGGCGCGTAAAAATGGTGGTAGCTCTTTCTACTCCATTTAGCCGTGACCAAATAGTGGAAAATACATCTAACTTCTCTATACAGAAGGTTGAAGTTTAAATAAATTTATGATGTCATGACATTTTTAGTATCTGGGTTATTCTCGGATTGAAACCCAGAAGGGTTATTGTTGTGGAAACAATATCATAACATTACGCTAATATTCCCCGAAGGGCTAGGCAGAGGTGTACCTATAGTACTTAGGTACGACCACATTTCGCCAATTATGTTTAACTCCCATGTAATAGGGGCGAGCCTATTGCCACCAAACCAGGCACAAATCCAGGCTCCAAACTGCCACTGACAGATGGAAAAAATCTATAACGCGTAGCCCGACCCGGGAATCGAACCCAGGACCTCATACTCATCAGTAGCGCTTGCGACCACTATACCAACGAGGCAGCCGAGGAAGGAATATCATCCCATCAGCCTTGAGCAAGCGTAGTGATAAATGCTTATGCCTTCTCCGTATGAGAAGAGACTTTTGCCCTGCAGAAGCATAGTCTGGTATTATTATTATGACATCATCATGCTGACACCGAGTATATTTTAGTTACAAGCTTAATAATTATGCATTAGACTTTTTAGTCGCGCTTCTGCCAGCGACTTTTAATGCGTGAAATGTCATGTTTCAACATAAAATATCCTGAGACACTCGGCAATACTGTAGCTAAGCATTTCTGAAAGAATTTTAGGAAATCGATCAGCAGTTCCGAAGACTTTTTCCGAAGAGTATTTACCACACTCTTAAATATGACCAACACACCTTTTTGATACACGCTGTAATATTTGATTGAAAATATCCACTACTAACACAAGAGCCTTGCAAAGACCGTTATTAAATAAGTTTAAATATAATTCACATATTTCAAAATACGAACGCTAATACTACAGAAAAAATCTGCTAATATTTCGAGCAAACAAAAACAAACTAAAAACGATTCCCTAGTCGAGCACCGGTCTGTAGCCGCCACAAAATAAATTATGAAAGTTATCGTAGTTCTTATGTTAAATTATACAGTGGCAATCAATCTAAAACTTAACCGTTAGAGAAATTAAACTACAACAGTTAACTCAAGGCTTAATTGATGGCGTCTCGGTTAAATTTGGACAGTTAAACAATGTTCGCGAATCTAATTTGCGTTCAGTATAATTTATCAAAATTAACTCTGTTATTTTAGTTGGTTTGTATGTAGTGCAATTTTAAGCAGTTGTGTTTAATTATTAGTGCTTTAGGTTTGTTTTAGAAGAGTAAACTATGGTTTAGAACCAACTGCTCATTTAGAACTTACTGTACTCTCTCAAGTGATCGCATACAATTCGACTTCATTTTTTAATCGAATTTCGAAACATAGCTTCCTCGCATTAAAACAAAATTTGTTTTGATGCGTTATATTTAATATAAATACATACATAACACCACGCCTTGTTTCCCCGAAGGGTTGGGCCCTATTATAGTACACCCACATTTCGCCAGTTATGTTTAAGTCCCATGTAATAGGAGGCGAGCCTATTGCCATCAACCGAGATCATCAACTGAGAAATTACAGATAGAAAAACCCAATAACACTTTGCCCGACCTGGGAATTGAATCCAGGACCTAATGCTCAGCAGTAGACCAAGTAAGACAAAAGAAGCAGAAGAAGAAATAATATTACCATGTAAACTCAAGAAAACGAATTGTACTAACGTATCGTATTTTCAAATTACCTACAACTGACACTTTTTGACAGTTGTAGGAAACGGTTATCTAAACACGGCAAATTGACGAAGTATGTCAATTGGATAATCAATTAATTTCAACCATATTACTTCAGTGCAATTTTCCTTGGTATACCAAAAAAAATACAGCCAAAACTATCCAGAATCCAGTACGTATAAATCGACCGACGAAAGCGTCGATTAAAAATCAGTTCGAATTTTAAGCTGAAAAGTTAGTCTTTTACTGTGCATGAATGTTGAATAATGATGCTAGAATTAAAAAAGTTGCGGGCTAGCCAGTAGCCCTGTAGGCTTAAGTTGATAAGAGCACTAATAGACTGACTTTAAGGTCGTTTACACGGATGGGACAATTAACCACTTTAAAATGATTAAGGTAACATGTCTTATTATGAGATTAATTCATTATTATATGCTTTTGTAATAAGAAACTCTGCAATAGGTAACTATGTATTATTGACTCAAAAAATCAATCAATCTGCCTAGCCTTTTCTCAACTATGTTGGGGTCGGCTTCCCGTCTAACCGAATGCAGCTGAATACCAGTATTTTACATATAACCGCAAACCCAGTAACTAAGTAATACGATACCACTTGGTATGACTGTCATATGGTTGTCAGAGTCTCGGACTTCTGACGACCCGTAACGACTGTCAAAGATCTACGAATGACAGCCGGGACCAACGGCTTAACGTACTTTCCGAAGCACGGAGGAGTGCGGAAACTTGGACCCAATAGTCTAAATACATCGTTTCAGTGTGAAAAATTACAAAACGGTAATAAATAATACCTATTACGACCAACTTTTACGCCGCAGTCCTACTTTTTACTAAGTAAACAAGCATCTGCCATTAATTGCGGCATAACTGTTTTAATTAAAAGGTAAATATAACAGAGAACATTGTAAAAATGTTGAGACAGAGCGACAAAGTAGCGAACTGTGTAGTGAAACTCTAATTACCGACGCCGAGCACTTTCGACCTTATCAAGGAGACCACAGCTATACGTGGAGCGGATACGGTAGTTTTAGGTGACATTTATAATTCATTAGTGCTTTTGGAAGGGTACCTAGTAAAGGTAAGTAAAGTAAATAAGATTTCAAACATATATTTACTTTATGTTCAGGTTTCTTCACGATAACAACGATAATAACACTTCATGGTATAGAATACTCTAAAATTGACATTCGTTCAAAACCAAAAATCAAAATTAAAATATTTTATTTCACATAAATCTACATGGGCACTTATGAAACGTCAGAAGCTAGGTGCACGGTTCCAATTGGTCGTTTCCTATGGAGAAGAGCCGGCAAGAAACTCCACGGTTACTCTTTTGAAAATAAATGGGTTTTACAATGTTTTCAAAAATGTACAGTTTGAATAGGTATGAGAGGACAGTGTAGGCCTGTTAACAAGATATTTAACAAAATAGAAAATAGTCTGCAAATCAACAGTCTGTTGAGCCTACAACGTTCTCACATTCACAAAATATAAAGGAATCTTTAAAAAGGATGACCTAGCATACGTAGGTATAAATTTGATACTGCCCGGAGCCATCTTGACTTCAATCAAACACTAAACTATTGGTACAGAACTAAACGACAATTGATTTGAATGGCCGTAAAAAGAAACTGTCGTAATTCGGGATGCATATCCAAATTAATACTCTTCCAACATCCACACTTCCAACGACGAACAAGAAAATTAACTTGCTACAAATTCATTCATTGACATAGAGAGAGAATCTGCATCGTCTGCATCGTCTGCGCCACTCAATTTAAAACGAAACGAAACCATATAAGAATTAATGGAAAAACTCTAATTGGACCTAAATGGAACAGCTCCTCCTTCTAGTATTTCTGGATTAGATTTCGAAAAGGTAAAGATTTTTTTTCCTTTTTCCACGAAAGTCATTTTGTTAAGGACTGTGTCTGACCTGGATTTTGTATTGAATCTGCTTTTTGAATAATTGTTTTATGTGGTTTCTTACTGATTTACATCCGTTACCTCCACTTTCAGGTCCAGTTGAAAACTAGCGTCAGGCACTCATAGTTGTCTGGCATTTTTTGCTGAACTGAGCCTTTTTGGCGCAGCCGTGAGGCACACTCCCCTGCTAATTTCTTACATCGTACTTTACACTTTTTATTTGATTTTTTCTAAATCTGGTGTATTTTGTATTGTGTGCCTTTTAGTCTGTGTTAAATAAATGCATTTTCTTTATTTCTCTTTCTTTCTTTTTCTTTCTTTCTTTCTTTACTGTGTAATTGCTTTAGTTATGCCGGCTGCAGTGTTTACGAATTTAGGCGATATCTGTATGTAGCTGTGCCTAGTTTAAACGGAGGTGTGTACTGATTAATGATTGTTAATCCGAAATTCAGTATACCTGTCATGATACCTTTTTGGGGTATTTACCAGGGTGTCAGAAACTCAGACTAAGGTCAGACTTCACACTCAATCACGAACTGCGTAGTCACACAAATATTCCCCATTTTGTTTCCTACATGAATATAATACAAGGAATCGACACTTTTAACGGAAAAGAGATTTAGTAGCTGGAGTGGCATGCTAGAGTAACATATCAATGAAATGCTCTGTTTAGGAAACATTACTATACTGACAGTTCTCACTAATACATATCAAGTGATACTTCTCACTACGTAATTGTTAATAATGCAAATCCACTAATTGAACTTAAATGAGGACCGCTCCTGTACGTATCAGGGCGTCAGAATAAGCTAAGAGACTTCACACTCAATCACGAACTGCGTCCACGACTTCACAGTTTTTGCTGGTCTCTACTAATTGATCACTGCTCATTGGTCGGGAAACTTTAGCTGTTGCAACTGATTTATTTACTTCCTCGTTTTAGAGTGAGATGCTAGTATTTGAATAAATGTTGCTTTTTTGTACTGTTTGTGAGAAATGAGAAATAATTTTATGGTTGGACTTTAGTATTTTTCTTCTTTTGAGTCGACGGTAAATTATTAAATGAATTAGGCGCAATAGGTTACCTTGGGGATCCTGGCCTCAGTGGCATTTTTTAGGTCCTCAGAAGTGCAGATGGATGAACACTTTCGACATGCTAACATATGGGGCGTGATTTGGTCAGGAGCAGCCGCTCGATTTTGTAAAAATTTCACCGTGAAAACTGAGGTGAAGTGAGCTTAAAGTGAGCTGTCATTCGATCCTAATACTAGAGATTGACACTATTGAAAGCTCACTTCACCTATGTTTTCACCGTGAGATTTTTACAGAATAGCACTACAGGACTTTTGTGGAAACTTATTGAAAGAAAGAAAGAAATAAAGAATAAAAGGTTTGAATATAATATTCAGCAGATAAAAAGATAAAATAAAAAATCAAATATAAAGTGTAAAGTACGATGTAAGATATAAAAGCACCCAGTGTGCCTCACGGCTGCGCCAAAAAGGCCCAGTTCAGCAAAAATACTAGACAACTATAATGCCTGACTGTTACAAAAGTCTCAGTTTATTGATATACGAAGTTATTTAATAAATGGAATTATATGTGTACAATTTTGTTTTTAAGCCTCTGGCACTTTAGCCCCATTAAAATCGTAAAAAAGATTCTACCCAAATTAATTTAATCACCCCTATTCAAAATCTAAAATCTGAAGTTTTTATCTCGAATCGAAAGCACTAGAGCATCGAAAAGGTCCAATAACTCGGGGGTAACTCCCAAATCGCTCGCCAGTTAGTTGTCGAAAGTTGGTACTGATAAAATTAAACTCCGGAGACAAAAGGCCAACTTTTGTAGATAAAGAGCGACTTGATATCGTCGGATACGTATTATGGGAATTTGGCGACGGTAAACGGTGAATGCGAGGGGAGAAAACTGTCAAGATTTCTCGAATCTTGAGCCAGTTTTGAGTGATCCTTGGTTTTATTTGTCATGAATTTGGCTGAGGCATTCCATCATGGAGGGTCTTTTGATGCATCATTTTGCGAAGGTATGTGATCCATATGTTAATTTTTATCATAATGATCACATCTAGAATAAAAAACCATTTGAAAAAAAAAACGACTTTAAAAAAAAATCGAAACTCGGTGTCTTTGGTTTCGAATTTTCGTTAAAAAAAAAAAACAAAATCGGTCCACAATTTCCGAAAATATCTAAAAACATACCTACATACGCTACGAATATAGAACCTCCTCCTTTTCGGAAGTCGGTTAAAAAAACATCCTAGATACTTTGCAGTCCATCTCTGACTATTTAAAAAAAAAAGCTGTACGAGCTGACACGACTTTCAGAATAGTATTATAATTTGCTGACTCATCTGAAGCAGAAATGCAGAATGCTTTGTTTTTCCTTCCCATGTTAAGGCTCAGCAGATTTACATGTAAATGGACCGTAAGGAATCTTTCCAAAAATTTCCTACGCCTTCCCAAAATTACTTAACAAAAGAATAAGAAACCAGTCTTTTATGATTGAAAAGAGGTTTATCATAAAATACGACAGCATTGTAAGCGAAAGATCAAACATCTTTATCCAATATTAAACTTAGACGGAATCGAGTAAAAACGAGGTCCTCACAAACAGATATAAAGCTTCCCTTTGACAAACAATTGAGTATTTCGTCTTTAGATAAGATTAGGGTTTTGTCTCCTACTGCGGTTTTGATAAACAACCACAAAACATGAGCGAGATAATATTGTAAGGAAATAATTTGTTTTCGCTTAGTTCTGAGGCTTTAGAGCGGCGATGTAATCTGGCAGGGTAAGGCGCGATCCACACAATTACAAAAAACCCTTGCTGTTTTGGCGTTGAGACATTGTGAAAGGTTAATTAGGTCGATTGAATTAAAATAAAGTAGGTAAGTAATCCACAAGATGGTGGCTCAGTGGTCACGACCGCAACTTACGAGTTTTAGGTCGCGAACCCGAACACGACGTGTTGCCACGCCGAGCGCTGGACGCAGAGAAAAAATCAGACTCTGCGTCCAGCGCTCGGCGTGGCAACACGTCGTGTTCGGGTTCGCGATAAATCAATCGTCATCCTGAGGATGCCTCGTTGAGAGGTGAAATACGTGTCGATTTCTTACAGGGTTTTTTATGACTCTTTTAGGAATAGTTAAGCAGAATAGGTTACTGATTACTGTTGGGGTCGGCTTCCAGTCTAAACGGATGCAGCTGAATACCAGTATTTTACATAGAGCGACTGCCTATCTGAACACCACAACCCAGTAACTGGGTAATACGATACCCCTTGGTAAGACTGGTTGTCAGACTTTCGGGCTTCTGACGACTCGTAACGACTGTCAAAGATCGTGATGACAGCCGGGACCAACGGCTTAACGTGCTTTCCGAGGCACGGAGGAGTCTCGGTATGTAAAGATGGTGCCGTTTTGATCAAAGCTTTAGTTGACAAGGGATTAATAGTTTGTCTGATCTCCTTCTTAGGTTAGATTTGGATGCAAGTTTGTCTGTTTGTTAATCTCATAACTTTGCAATAACTAACCACTTCAGTTAGCATCAACCGTATAATATGATTTCAAGTAGAAATTAATTCGCAATTGGTGGCGATTCCCTTGTTCACAAACTAAACTAAAGTTCAGTGCATCTTTTTCTTTGTATTTCAATAAGAAGAGGACAGAAGATACATTTTAGTTTAGTCCTGTCAAATTGATCAGCGCCTGACGTAATTTTAGTAAGCAAGTTTTTCATCACGTCTAAACTTGTGTGGAGTGGTGACAGGCGCTGATTAATTTCACAGGACTAAACTAAAATTGATCTTCTGTCCTTTTCTTAATGAAATAAAAAGAAAAAGATGCACTGAACTTAAATTTGGTTTAGTTTGTGAACAAGGGAATCGGCACCATAATCTGTATTTACAGTGTTGGTAGCGCGCTATAAGATGTTCATGTCATGCGGAATTAAAAAAAACCTGATGAGGTTTGAAGACTATTTTGGTGACTGAAGCTTTGGCAAAACACGGCTACCGTTAACTCAGAGGCAAGACGCTATCGGGTTTCTGATTGCTGAGACGCTAAAGGGTATCTCCTACCCAGAAATATCTCCATGTAGTTCTGAGGACCACCTCTATTAGGTTTTATTTTGCAGAAGTTGAATACTATCGTCTATCCTTACTAGATAAGAATTAGAATTGACAAAAGACAAAAAAAATGAGTTTCCCTACACTAACCGACGTTTTCACTAAGATACTACAAACCAAACTCTCAGAATCTCCGTAATACGCCTTCTGAAAGTAAAGATGTAGCTACCCGCATGGCCCTACCGCGGGGTAATTAATCTGCACCAAGTACTAGACAATGGGACTCAAGCATTAGGTCCGCGTTCTAACTAACTAGTTCTGATAACGGTCTCGGAAAGATTTCGCCTGTTGTTTATGTGAGAAGATTTGAAGAGGTCGTTAAGTTGGGGTTTTAGTTAGATATTTTATTGTAGGTACGATTTATCTTTGGGTCTGGATGAGTTTATGTATCGTGTACCTTCTACCTTCAACAATTTCTCCACCACATCTTAACTTGAAAGAAGTCTTGTTTGAAACTCTCTTTACTAACGGTCACAGAACAGACAACGATTTTTTTTTTGTCAGTGTCGCTCCATGTCAAATATATGAATTCAGTTGCGTTTGGTTAGGATGGAAGCCAACCCCTTCAAAGTCAGGAAAAAGGTAGGCAGATGATAAAATAATATTATACCTTTTTTTTTCTGCCTAGCCTTTTCCCAATCATGTTGGGGTCGAGTTCCAGTCTAACCGGATGCAGCTGAATACCAGTATTTTACATAGAGCGACTGCCTATCTGACCTCCACAACCCAGTAACTGGGTAATACGATACCCCTTGGTAAAATAATATTATACCTAATAATAATTAATCCAATATAGCCACCCAAACCCATCGCCCAATGTGTTTTGTTTCCATGTTCTGCAATAGTCCTGCACCAACCGGGGATTGCCCTTGGGTGCATTTGCATAGTGCATACAGGGATAAATCGTCGGTTGGTGCCTCAACATCTCGAATTATATAAGGGGCTTCTGCGAGTTGGCTTCGGCCCCTCGTACGCCTTCCAAGGTCCGGGACCCAAGAGTCCCGAGATATGTCATAGACATTTAAAATAATTCACACATACATACACATACATAAACTCACGCCTTTTTCCCATGGGGGTTGGCAGAAACTACAGAACGCCACCTGCTACGATCCTTACAAACTCCTTTTGCCTCGTTAACGTTCATACATCTGGTCATACACGCACGCCGGTTGCGAGTACTACGCACCTGACCTTTCTGAAGAAGATCACTGATAAGGTCATCATATGTCCTCCTAGGGCGTTCCCTCCCGGCGTTTCCAAAGTACATTTGCCTTGTAAATACATTTTGTTAGTTGCCGTTTTTTCATCCTCTCAACATGACAAAACCATCTAAGCATACTCTTTTCAATTTTTCTCACATAACATAACATAACATCACGCCTGTATTCCCCGAAGGGTTAGGCAGAGGTGTACGTATAGTACACCCACATTTCGCCAGTTATGTGTCGCCATGTAATAGGGGGCGAGCATATCACTACATCTTCTTTTAAATCACACCGATGTCTTATCACCTCATTCCTCAGCCTATCATTCATAGTCACACAACAGATGCTCCGCAAGGAACGCATTTCCACAGCATTTATTCTACTTTCATGCTTCTTTTGCCACCCCCAGCATGAAAAATACACTCAAAGTAAAATAGAGTTACAATTATTATGGTAAGTTGTAGCAATCCTCTTGATTATGTATTAGGAAATGTAATGTATTTACAAGTACACCATACATTTACAGAAATGTCCTCTTTATAAGCTTCGTATCACTTCTTGCGCATACGATAAGTGATTGAAACAATACTGATCCACATTTGCTGATTGAACAGTAAAACGTTCCACACTTATAGAATTACTTAAGGATACGTGTGTGCGTTTGTCGCGTCGCTAAGTAAGGATCTTTTTTTATTCCTGTTCGAATGGATGCTGTGATAGTACCACTTCTTGTAAAAGACCTCGTCAGTATTTTACTATACAGTAGTAGACCTTTTTTTTTTTTGGGTGGGATATCATTCAATGACTTCTCCCGCTCTGGGCGGAGCGGAAGGGTGTGTCAGACTTTTACTGACTAAAACCCACCCGTGTTCCTTCCCTTGCCATGCCAGGGGCCACGGTTTTCCCTTAGGACTACCCGCAACCCCGGCGTGCAACGGTCCTAGCGGACCCCGTCAGTTTTGCTGACATCTCTTTGAGGCGCGCGTGGAACACGACGCGCCGTCGACCCGGGCCTGGTCCTTATCGGGGGCGAGCTACCCATTGCTCACCGCCCGCAAGCCCGCGCCTACGGTGGCCGGGAATCAGCCAGGGATTCCCGACGCCCAGGGCGTCTCCTACGGCGGCTAGGGGCGTGAGGGCGCGAACTTTGCCTCTCCCTCACGCACTCCGCCTCCTCCTTCGCGAGCATTACTGCTTCGCAGAAGGAGGTGACGGCCTGCCATGCCCTCTGGCTCCGCACCATGGCCTGGACCAGGGCCGGACGCGAGAGGTCACTGCCGCCGAACAGTAGTAGACCTGAAGTAGGTACTATACAGTAAGTAGATTTGAATGAGACTTTCTTATAAAAAAATTAAGGACAATCTCCTAAGACAGTTTTCCTGTAGCTGAAACTGTTAAGGTCTTATTACCCTATCTCAAAAATCCACCTAGTAGTTTACTATGCAGGTTGGATTTTTGAGATGGAACCCTAAAATATTTGTCTTGAAAGATTTACTTACAGAAATAAATATCATTTAATTTAATTTCCTTTTTTAGATTTCAACTTTGCGACTAAGCTTTGCAACACTTCAACAAACTTCTTAGAGTAACCTTCCATGAGGATAACTGCAAGACGATTTACATAAACAAACCACAACATAATTACTAGAACACCGTTTCTATATGTACGGAGCGATAGAGGAAAAACACAAACAGATCAATAGCTCAGAATCAACATGAAAACATCGAGTAACGTCTATCAATGAAACTAATATGGAAGCCCTGTTTGAACTTGAATACAAACTATCGAGCAGGCTCGTGTTTATCAAAGCGAATGATTGTATAAATACAAAACTACGTTT
The DNA here is from genome assembly GCA_914767815.1 of Eupsilia transversa. Classification (NCBI taxonomy): domain Eukaryota; kingdom Metazoa; phylum Arthropoda; class Insecta; order Lepidoptera; family Noctuidae; genus Eupsilia; species Eupsilia transversa. The sequence continues at coordinate 2,114,534 of OU611893.1, read as the reverse complement.
TTGCACAGAGTAATTAGTAAATGGAATTATAACATGAGAGGCGAGCAAACTTTTACCTTGATCAAAGCATGCATGAATTGAAAACTATAACTATAATGTCCCAGCCAAATATCTTTACATAAACATGTCGGAAATACGTTAGTCACTGATTTGACTAATCGGAACGCCAGCGCCACCTAGCGGCGCTCGACAGAGAGACCATTTAATTTGATTTTGTAGTTACCACAGCACAACTGCAAGAAGCTGAACCGACACTATTTAAAATTAACCACTGATTGCCCACATTTTGTCGCTGCGATGTGGTGTGGTTGTGGTACGTGTGATCAGGCCCTTAGTCCCATGTAATAGGGGGATTTCAAATGACATTAAAATAGCCTCAATAATACGTAGATATAGCGTACGGCGATACCTACTAAATGACCGTTTAGGTACACCCTGGGCATATCTCGGTACCACCTTGTTGATTGGCTAATATTTTTATCAAGACATTAGCAATTCCTATAAAACTACTCATTACTCGTTGCCGTATCGAAACAGGCACCCCAATTTCTGTTTATTACCTAGCACTTCATTTATTTGTTACTCTGTGTCGATACGGTAATGTATAACAAACCATTCAGCAATGTTTGAGATTCAGTTTTGTTATGAAAGTAGTTCAGTGATTGGTCAATAGATCTTTAGTAAAGCTAGATACATTGCGAAATGATTTGTGAACATTGTTTTTCTTGACATAACAACCTCGCCGGTTGTTATGTCAAGAAAAACAATGTTTCCCTTTCGGAGAATGGAGTTCATAGATATAGTGGGATATTTACACCAGTTATTTTTAAGTAAGTCATGTATAAGTAAGTCATGTTTAAGTAAATCATGTATAAGTAAGTCATGTATAAGTAAGTCATGTTTAAGTAAGTCTTGTAGTCACGGGCGAATCTATTGCCATCAACCGAGGTCGAGCCGAGGACTTCACCCCCAACAGTCGCATTTGTGACCACTAGCGAACGAACGAGGTTAAAAAGTAGGATTTTTCTTGAACCGTCTTTATGGTTCAGGAAAAATCCTACTTAGTACTTAAATGTTAACTAAGGGCGGATTCGACCAAACAGGAATAAATTTTATCCGCGGAATAAGCCTTCTCTTCCGATTTTTTTTTGAATTTTTGACAGTTTCTCCATACGAAAACTGACAGAAGTAGATAAATCTTATTCCGCGGATAAAATTTATTCCTGTTTGGTCGAATCCGCCCTTAGTAGTACGCTTACAGACATGATTGTTGCAATAACAATACCCAGCCTTCCATACATTTTCTATAGGTTTATATGAGATTACATTTCAAGCACGGCAGCAATCTCCCGGCACTGCTGTGCGGCAGTGTCGTCCTGCCGCCACAGCAGACCAGTAGTGCGATGTTGACCACAGCGATAGCACGTGATGAATGTTGGCAACAAAACAGCGTGACGCCATGAACAGCTGGTGCTCGGAATCATATCTTTATGATGCCTATTACAAATTGTGAAGTATAAATATTCAAAAAGTCTTTTAACGAATTATACAAAGCAATCTTTTTAGTACCTACCATTTAAGTAAAGCAAGCTAGTTAAGGATGCGCATGACATTTCGAAGCTATTAAATAATATATTGTTGCCGCGCTGTTTGATCGTGATAGGTCCCATTATATGTCACGACAGTGGTACAGTTGGGGACATTAATATGTTCGATCGTAACGTGTGCCTCGGAAAGCACGTTAACTCGTTGCTCCCGGCTGTCATTTGTAGATCTTTGACTGTGGTTACGGGTAGTCAGAAGCTCTACTTGCCTAAAAGTTGTCAAAAATACCAATAGTAAATAGTTAGGTAATTGATTCAGGCGTGACTTGGCGGAAAGCCATTAACAAAAGATGTAGATATATTTAGTAACCTATTCCTCTTAACTATTCCTATAGAGTCATTAAAACCCTATTAAATTAAATAAAATAAAATTAAATATCGTTTATTTCAGGCAAGTACTAAACCCATACCATACAGACACATACTCTTAAATACAATATACATTAACATAATAACACAGATAGACAAATACAATAACAATGACTAAAACTAAACCTATATTAAAAGTCTTGCCTCTCTTGCAAGATGGACGACTCGGTACACAGCTTTTAAAATTTCATTCCTACTCAGGGTAACACTTGTGTAGAATGACACTCTGAGCTTACTTAGCAGGGCGGAAAAGCCTATAAGAAATCGACACGTGTTTCACCTCCCAACGAGGCATCTTCAGGATGACGATTTACACACGTGCCGATTTATTACAGGACCTTTGGTATTCGACGTAATTTACCACTGTGTTTTAAGATACATTAATTTTAACGTAAACTTTTTGGTACTAGGATCATAAAAATGTAAAGTTTAAGTTTACTTTTTAATTTAATTTTGGGCGAATTTCACCAATGACATTGAACGCGATCAGTACGTCTAAAACGCGTTCAATAGCTGTCAGTGTCAATATTCCATAACAATTTTGACACTGACACCTCTTGGACGCGGGTTAGATGTGCTGATTGCGTTTAGTTTCATTGGTGATATCCCGATGAGTCTTACTCCAGTATTTTTTTTGTGGCTGACAGTACTTCAAACTATTTAGTTCTAAGTGTAGCGAAAATGTATGATATCAAGTATCGAATTTGTTTAAATATTTCTCGTGACCTTTATAGAGTAATTACTGTAATTGGTTGACATGATAGTAAGTATTGTTAATCAAGATATTTATTGTTGATAACATAGTTGAGTTACACTTGAATTGAAAAGGCATTTGTGATGGAATTTCTAGATGAACCTGAGAGCAATTTGTCTGTGTAAATGGTGGTGTTATGCGATCGAATTTCTAGTATATTTTTTTTAACCGCAACTGGGAAGCTCTTGGCCTGAATCTCACCTGATGGTAAGTGATGATCAGGCCGAAGGTGGAAGCGAGCTTCACCCGGAATCCTCAACTACAGAGGAACTGGCTATCTTACCTCTAACTGCCGGAACACAACAATGCTGTTAACATTATTGTTATGGCATTGTTATGAAATTCGCCGTCGTCGGGTCAATACAGAAATATTGCGGAGTTTTTGTTGTGCCTTTTGTAACTTCGAAAATTTTGACACCAACGTGTTTTGAAAAGCATGTTCGTCGTTCTTATAGGTACATACTTATGGCAGTAATTACAAGTTATTTTTCTGTCTATCCTGGAGATTAAATTAACACCTGTGACAGTCATTATGAGTAATAAGACGCCCGAAAGATGCACTGAAAGTCAATTACAACATTGTAGGGTAAAGGCTGGCCTACAGAATCATATTCCACCAACAATTCCATTTGAAAAACTCATTGCTAAACCACATATGAACTCATACATACTCCTAATAACGATAAAACGAAACAAAACCGACGTTTTCCAACTATTCGGTGTACAAGTCAGCGTAAACACAACATTAAAGTCCAAGCTTTCTACTTTAGCATGCAATGGACGTCGTACAAATAATCGTAACGTACCGATGTAAACATCGCTTAGTTTTATGCCGCTGATCGTAAAAGTGTTTTATTTGTGGACTTGCGGTCGGTGGTGTGTGTATATAGCCTTATTAGGAGGGGTTTTACACTTGTTTTTGAACCGGTTGGTTTATGTTTATCCGGTAAAGTTTTGACGGTATGTAACTAGTACCTTTTTAAATGCGGAGGTCCTTTTACAAGTAAGAAAATAGGGTGATAGTTAAATAGGTACTCAACAATTTTGTGATTTATTTAAAATTTTAAACACTCAAGTATTGCATTAGTATGGAGAAAATCATGAATCAATCTACCTAACCTTTTTCCAACTATATTGGGGTCGGCTTCTAGTCTAACCGGATGCAGCTGAATACCAGTATTTTATATGGAGCGAATCCCTATCTGACCTTTACAACTCAGTGTCGTCAGCCGTCTTTCCAAGGGGTACCTATCGTATTACCCAGTAATACGATAGGTACCCCTTGGAAAGACGGCTTAGTCCCATCTCATCCCCCTTCCCAACTCATCCTCTATGAGTTTGAGCCTACAATTTTTTTTCATCTGACACCCCTGCCATAAATCACTCAAAACAATTGAAGTTACGGCCCGTAACGACTCACGAATGACAGCCGGGACCAATGGCTTAACGTGCTTTCCAAGGCACGGAGCAGTCTCGGTATGTGAATATGGCCCATGGACCAACCCCGGCAAGTGTTAATCTGATGGATCAACCCGTGCGGCTTATTACTTAGCTATAAGCTCCAACGAGAGAAAACAATGACTAAGATCACGAAATACAGTGTGAGTCTTCATAATGTGCACATATCGAAATGGGGGAATCTATGCTTAATTTTATCGACGGAAAAAATAAAAAATAAAATCTAAATACATTTTTTTTTCCATTTTTTTTTATTTAAAAAAATTCGTCTTATTGTTTTTTTTTTACGATTATTGTAAAAATTGATTAAAAAAACAGATTTTTGGACGAAATACCTGTTTATTTTCAATTGAGGGTTTTTTGGGTTTAATTGGGAAGGGTTTTTCCCACAATTTTCATTTTATAAGAACACTTAATTACTACCAATCATTATGGAGTTGAGTTTGTTTCATCGCGATAGATCATTTAAAAGTTACACCGTATTTTTACATTGGGGTAAAAAATACAAAATAAATAAAACAAATAAAAATAGATTTTTTTAAATATTTTTTCCGTTTGTCAAATTAAGCATAGAATCCCTCATTTCGATATGTGCACATTATGAAGACTCACACTGTATAGATCAACGAAAGCATTTTGTGTTCAATCATCATTGAAGCAAAAGGAAAACACAAACAACAAAGAAATAAACTCAACGACATCCACGGAAATCTTTTCAATCCACATCTGAAAACAAAACCGTACAGAAACCGGATGCAATTGTGTCCGCTCTACAAAACCGGGTAAAACCGGGTACATCTTAATCGCATAGTGCTTTCATGTCTCTTGATAATAACCGAGCGATGTTCCGTCTAGTGGCAATTAGCCCCGGCCATGCTGACTCGGCTAAATCGAGTCTAGACTGAATCGCAATCTAGATTTTTATAGATTAGGATAGTTTGGCCACAGAATATATACTTGCAGAAGGCTCTATAATATTAGTGAAAACGCACGCGCACCTTAGACACGCTTAACGGATACCGCGCAAGCGTACTCGCGACTGGTCTTCGTTTGAAGAAAGTATTCCACTTAGAGCACCGATTTCAACAATTCCACATACAAACGATGCATCTTAATGACGTCACGATCCTGCATTGCGCAAGAAAAGTTAGACGGGCGACTAGCATATACAGGGTGTAAAAAGAACCATCACATAGCCGTTAGCTACTCATCCTGTGCATCAAATTAAGCAAAATTTGCACAAAAATAATGTTTTATTTCTGGGAAATGTTTTATTTTTGGTGTGTAAAATCGCTGTTTTTGCAAATCATTGTTTTTATGGGTGCATGCACGGTTTAAGGTTCGTGAGGGTATTTAAAATTATCAGACCCATCCTCAAAAAAATACAATGGTTAGGCAGTAGCCCACCAGACACAACACCCATCTGAGTGAACTTTACACGATGTTCCTCATACCTCTATAGGCACTTTACCAAACGGGATGACCAAGCTATTCCATATACGGCACCAGAACAATTTTTTGTAAGTGCTGTTCGATGGAACTGTTAAGAAATATTATTCCACGAAAGAGACCACGAGAGGTCTGTTTAGACATGTTTAGACCAAACAAGCGAATGCACATTCTATCCCGAGTAATCCAAGTCGACCAATTTTTTTTAAACAGGTACACAGTTTTCTTTCGTTGGTCCATACAAAAAAGTCAAGAATATCAAGAAAATAATGCTCTTACTCTTGTTCTGATTCTGTTTGTCTGGTCTAAACCTTTGTGTCAATTTGAGATCTGTATGTTCGCGACTATTTGTGTGCGTGCAGTTGCTTTCCCTACAGTCCTTCCACTTGAACAATGTGAACTTTAACGACATTGTTATAAAGTATATAAAAGGTTGCTGTAAGAGGTAAAATAACTTTTAAAAGACTGTAGTTGTACGGAGCTGGTCTTCTGTACTCTATTATCTATACTGTGGTTTGGCTGGCTGTTTCTGAACGTTGGTTTGTCTTGAAGAGATCTTTTTAAAGACTGAATTGATAAGCGACGGGGTTTTAATGGAATAGTTCCTATTCCACTGCTTCCTATTTTAAGTTCGTTAACTATTTTCATAGTAGAGTGAGTTGGAGTGTACGGGTTATTTAATGGAGTTAGTACCTACCGTTTGGTTGCGTATCCAGTACACAGTATACTAAGGATAGTGAGTAACTCCTCGTCGCTGATGTTGAGTTATATGTAAATACAATAGACGTAGATATTATACGTTACCTATTCCGCTTAACTATTCCAAAAGAGTCATAAAAAATCCTGTAAGAAATCGAAACGTGTTTCACATCTAAACGAGGCATCCTCAGAATGACGATTGACTTGTCGCGAACCCGAACACGACGTGTTGCCACGCCGAGCGCTGGACGCTGAGGAAAATTACTGTTTCTTCTGTTGCTTGCGTTGTAGGGAAATGACTGTTTCTGTTTTTCTAAACTAATATTATAAAAAGGTAAAATTGTTTGTTCATGTTTGTAAAATCGCTGAAAGTAATCATCCGATCGAAAAAATCTTTATAGAAAGCTACGCTATTGCCGAGTGCCATAGGATATGTTTCTTTTAAAACACGCGGACAAAGTCGTGGGCAGAAGGCAGTAGGTTATAAATGCTATTATTAGGTACTCCCCACAGTACCTACTTAATGGTTGATGATTGCTGAGTTAATTTTAGGGGAAAGAAAGCCTTTTTTCAGTGTGTTTTCATTGTCGATGTAGGAATGAAATGACCTTCATTTGCAACCAAATGACTCCTCGTGACCCCGTGAACCGTATGTCAAAGCTAACAATTTTCGAGTAATTTGACATTGTATATTTTAAAATTATTTTATGAAATGAAAATATAAACGTCAAATGACTCGAAATTGTCATTTTCATAGGAGGTAAAGGGGTAAATTGGTTGTAAATGACCTCCTACATCCCCTTAATGGCTTGCCGACATATAACCAATAACCCTATAGAATATCATTAGTATGAGTCTTTAAGATATTGAATCTGTGATCAGCACCATAGTAAATAGACCACTGTTCCCAGCGTATAAAACAAAGAACATAATTCACGAAGCTGGCTTACTTAAAAACCTACTTACATGTTACGTAGTCTTTATGAAGGCTAAAATGAAAACATAAGTTTTCACTCTTGCTGAAGTCTTTGGGTAATAAAATAGCTTCAAAGTTACTTAATTATTGTCAGACATTTACACCATTATTATGGATGGACGGATTAAGAGAATGATGGTATGGCCAGGAAGGTGGGGAATTCTGGAATAATGGCTGATAGAGTTATATGAAAAAGAGATGGGGGAGATAAGGAGAGAAGCTCGTGGCTAAGTAATAACAGCCGCACGGGTCGATCTATCAGGTTAAGCTACGCTTGCCGGGGTTGGTCCGTGGATGAATGAGCATCTTTACATATTATCAAGACTCCTCCGTGCCTAAGCATTTGGTCCCGGCTGTCATTCGTGGATATTTGACAGTCGTTACGGGTCGTCAGAAGCCCGAAAGTCTGACAACCAGTCTTACAAAGGGGTATCGTATTACCCAGTTACTGGGTTATGGAGGTCACATAGGCAGCCGTTCCATGTAAAATACTGGTATTCACGTGCATCCGGTTAGACTGGAACCCGACACCAGCATAGTTCAGAAAAAGCTAGGCAGCTTGATTGAGAGATGTATGAAAGCACACCTGAACTGAACAGCCAGCTGTGCTGCTGGGTAGTTTATTGCGAAATTTATTCTTCCCAAATAAAGCACTAGGAAGTGGTGAAGTAAAACAGAGAAATGCTTTCACCGTTTTCTAATTATCCGAGTTTTCGCAAAAATTCGAATGATCAAATTTCCCTACGACATATATATTTTTTGGTGCAGGGTGGTCGTTCTGGGAGACTGTCTTATGTAATTTTGACGTTCGAAAAGTGCTGATTGAGTAAACGACTTTAGAGTTTATATTTTGAAAAATGATACATACTGCGCCGACCCCAAATTAATTGGGATAAGAGCTGCAGCTGGACTGACGATTGATGATTTATTTACCTACAATTGCGTTTCGACTGCTTCGTTGGTCAAGTGGTCCTGACTTCGATCCTCGGGTCGGGCAAAATGTTATTGGGTTTTTTATGATTTTCAGTAGCAGCCCGGTGTCTAGATTTGGGCCCGGAAAAATTTCATCGTCCAGCAAAATGTAAGTGAATTAGTGGTATGGTAAAAATAACTTTTAGCGAGAACGGTAATAATTTGACATTTCAAGTAGGTACCTCAAGTTGCTTATCCTCTATTTATAAGTCGTTTGTAAACACTTAAGTTTATTAATAACAGTCAAGTAGATCTTGAAAGCTTATGATTAGAAAAAGTAAAAACGGTACCTGTTTTATTTCGGTACTTAACTTAATTTTATATATTATATAAAATATATATAATATTTATGGCAATGACCTGTGTAGAGTGTAGTGTTCTAATAATATTACTAAAAAAAACCAACCGAATTCCAAAAAAACACTACAAAGTGAAAAATAACTTTAATTTCGGAAGTCGGTGTCTTTGGTTTTGAATTTTCGTTTTTGCCATTGGATGATATGTATTGGCTGGTCACCCATCCACGAAACGACCGCGGCAAGCGTATCTTAACCTTCGATCGAACCGTGATACTTATATTTTTAACCGACTTCCAAAAAGGAGGAGGTTATATGTTAGTAGCGTATGTATGTTTTTTTTTTTTTTTTTGTTTCGACTTCCGAAATTAAAGTTATTTTTCACTTTCTAGTGTTTTTTTTGGTAGTCGGTTGGTTTTTTTTGTAAAAAGTTTTTATTGAATAATCTCATAATGTCTTGAGATTACTTGGTATCTTATTATATGTACGTACCCACATAGATACACAACTTTTATTATATTTTACTAGTCTCGGAAGGATATCCAAGTACGAGCCTGTGGGGGTCTCGTCGATGACGAAGATATAAATCATCTGCAGTACTAAACAATTCCTTATGCTTTCCCATACATGTTTCGTATATATATGTAACATGAGGAACATGGGATGGCGCAAGAGAGTCCACACAGGTTGCGTCCCTCGCCAGAGGCCTACGTAACTTCCATCACGCCCGTATTCCCCGAAGGGTTAGGCAGAGGTGTACCTATAGTACACCCAAATTTCGCCATTTATGTTTAAGTCCCATGTAATAGAGGGCGAGCCTATTGCCATCAAACCGGCACAAATCCAGCCTCCGGGCTGCTACTGATCAATTCCAGATGAAAAAACCCCATCACGCTTTGCCGACCTGGGAATCGAACCCAGGACCTCAAGCTCAGCAGTAGCGCTTGCGAGCACTACACCAACGAAGCAGTCAGCATTGAGCATTGAGCATCATTTCTACTAAAATCAATTTCACGACAATAAGTAATTAATTAAATAAAACTGACACGCAACCAATAAACAATCCTTTACGCTCACTCCGGCGACCATATAACAAAGATTTAATGTACAAATATTTTTGCTAAAAATATGACGGTAGTCGCGACAGGCCATCGAAATATTAGGTTTGGGTCCAAATGGCCAATTTCCGAGATGTCCTACGTTTCGAGAATTGAATAACGGTGACACTAACGTAGTTAGTCGTACGGATCCGGACGGTTTCGGACGGTTGTGTGCGGTCCGGTTTTTTCACATTTATGGGGCAAAGGTCCGTCAAAGTTATGACTTGTGAATAAGTAAGCGGTTTTTAGGATGTTTGAATATTGCTTAGTGGGGGGAAGTTCAGTTGAAAAAAAAGATATGTTACCAGCCAAAAAATTTCGATCATCGCTCTCGTTATGATATAGGTAGATCGATTGCCCCATTGCAGAGCATTGCATTGCATTGAGGCTTTGTCTCATTAAAGGAATTGATTTATTAGGGAAAACAAACATTTACACGATACATTTTTGGAATAAAATTTGATATGAAAAGATACGGCCAAATGTATATGTTACAGTTAAAACGCGTTTTCAGTTAGAACGCGTTTTTACTAGTTCCAACTAGTTTTTACTGAATGACTTTGTAACTACTAGAATTTACTACTGTTCTAAGATAAATATCAGTTAAAACTAGTTGATTTACACTTAGGTAAACCTACAAACTATAATACGGAATTGATACATTGTTTACCTGGATTAATAAATAGGGTACTTTTAATCTCGCACACTTGACTCTAACAAAAAGTAATACGTTCCTGTGGGATATTATCCGACTTCCACGCGGGTCAAGCCGCGAGGAAAAGCTAATACATATTCTAAAGAGTTTGTTTGAACGAGCTAATCTCGGGAACTAACATGCAGTCTATAAAAAATCTTCTGCATTTGATAGCCCAATTCTTGAGGAACGTTATAGGCTATTTAACATCACGCTACGACCATAAGGAGCAGAGCAAAAAAAAAAACAGAAAGAGCGCTAAATGAAAACGAAGTAATAGTGCGGGCAGGCGATGCGATGCGACGGGGTGAGACTGGGGAACAAGAAATTTCACTCGAACGAAGTAGAGGTGGTCTGTAACAGGTAAAATTAGAAACCTGTTACACCTGTTCCAGTTCCAGGGAAATAACAGTTCCAAAATCCTGTTCCAAAATAACAGCCTGTTACAATCCGTTACATTGCAAAGACTCTCTTTGATTGCAACAGATTTATAATATAGTAACTAGTTTCATGCAGTACATGTTTCTGAAATAAAAACCGCTCTTCATGCTTTTGCAGGTTTAGTACTGACAGCTTGATTACATGCTTAAATTGAAATTGAGTTAATAAATAGAACTTAGTTTAGCCAAAATAAACACATACGCGAACCAGTTACGGCAATGTTTCTGTTGTAGGTAGGTTGTGGAACTTGTGGAACAGGCGAAACAGGCAGGTACTGTTTTTTCGGCTTTGTGAGATCTGTTCCATGTTTTTACTTTTAAAAACCTGTTTTTTTTTAAACTGTTTCGATAAATACGCCTACACTACACTACACTAGAAAGAAGTCGTGGTTAGAAGCTTGGAACTGATGATCAGATTTTAAGGACACAATTGAACCTTACAATGCTAAATTTGACCAAATAAAGTGGTGCTCACATTACAAAATAACATACAAATGCACACTATACACGGTGAGAACAACCGCATTTTGACACGGCCCGTAAAATAGCCTCATTAAAATAACTGACTCGAATTTCAGCCGTAACCTATCATTACTGCGTATTATTGTGGCATTTCATGAATTTGCCGCTCGTTATAATGTTGCTAATATATTATAATATGTGCTCATAGTTACGAGTTAACCGTCAAATAATATTCATGGTGGAAAAAAAATTGCCCTCATTGTCCTTTGAACCGTATGCATGTATAAAATATGTACGATAATTCCTCATTTATTTTATGCTTTACGGATACTTAAATGGGGAAGCAACTGTCAAAATGGCGATGTCGTAGCTATTTCCCAAAACAAGCTAATAATACAAGGCGTGAGGTGGTGACGCGTTTTAGTGATCCTAAATACTCCGAAATTAGAGTCCAGCATTTTCGGAAACACACCTAAAATTAGAAGATTGTGGCTTAAAAGCACGTATTTCTGGAAGTGTAATTAAGGTTGCCTGCTGTATTTTTTTTTTGTAATTTATGTTTAAGTTTCTTTTTAAATGATCATTATTATTATTATATAATTAAATAAATTGAATGGATAGATAACGGGGGAAGAGGGAAAGTATTTCCAACAATTTTGAGGTTTAATTATAGAGTTGTAGATCTGTTAATTAACTCGAACCGCCTGGAGATATTGTCAGGGAGATTAATATAAATTGACATAATATACGTCAATAAATTCTCCGTGACTTCCAACAGGATTGACATAAGCTTTTTGGTAGCTCGCCGAGTGTACGTAGCGAGCACGCCACGTGAGCACAATGAGTTCGCCGCGTTTTCGTAACGAGACCGATTGACCTGAGTGCACAAGAGAGAGCGAGACAAGCGAGTGTACAACATTGTGAAAACGAGGCGAACACGTCGCGAGGTCGTGGCTAGCTCGCTCCGCACCCGCGGAGAGCACGTTCACAAATTGCTTCGCTGGAAACACGCTGGAAAATCGTCAGTGTGATAACAGCCTTACTTAATCTTGCTTTTTTGACTTTTCCAAAATCGGTTTCGCTGAAAGCACAAGCAAGAACACTTTGTCGAGAACCAGAGTGGCAATTCCCGTATTCTTAAGAACACTCCCATGTCATTCGCCATCTGTCAAAAATATTTTTGACAAAGACAGATTGCGACTTGAATGTGAACATTTTTTAAGTACGAGAATTGGCCATCAGATCTATGATATTTGTGACTGTTTCGTTTCTCGCTTTCGCCAAAATATGGCGTAAAGCGAACTTATTCAAGACGAACAGCTAGGATGTAGGATAAACATTACAAAACGTATAAAACTTTTAGAATGCTCCGTCGCGTTTTGTGCGGTATGAGTGAATGGAAGAATTCCGGCATTATCGCGGACGGACTAGAGTTCCACTTTACGGCCTCCGAGTCGGTTTACGAGCGTGTCGGATAAAAAAGTCCCGATGTTGTGTCCCCTCCGTATTCAAAGTATTCCCCCTTCTAATCAATAGTGATTTTGACGTAATAGTTTTTTTTCGGCTACTTTGAATAAAAAAGTTTTTTGATTCGTTTTCGATTGGCGGTAGTTTACGGTTTTCGTGTTAAAAAGTTGTGACGGTTGGAATGGAATAGTGTTGTGCTGAAGATTTTTTATCGCTGATACCTTCATTAACCTGTTTTTCGATAGTATTAACTTTAGGATTGAAACGTGGTTTGTGCTTACTCATAAAGACTGGAAGATATAAAAATAGGAAACTTACAAAGCTCGATTGATGTCTGATTCTTATACTTACATTAGAATACTTGTGGTTTTCGTGCTAACATATATTTTTTTGGTGAAACATCGAATGAAAAATTAAATCATTTTTTGTTTATAATTTTATTTGATTTGAACGATTTTTTGCATGCTGAAATAATTAAGCAAAATATGTGAAAAGATTTATATTTAAGATGTTTTTATGTACCATATTTTATGCAAAATAAAGATATGCTATTCTACATATTCTATCGTATTGTCTATACATAAACATAATCAACCTAGGTACAATAGTTAGGAATGTCTCCTTAGCTATCATATGATCTATATCATATGATCTATCTGGTCATATGATCTAACCAATAAAATGTCTGGACTTTAAAAGAGACTGTTACCTCTGAGTTTGTTTCGGTTTTCTTCTCAGAGTAGTCAGATAGGAAACGCCGACTTCATCTATAGTACCGTACTTAAAATATTATTGACATGTAAAAGTGTTTGTACAAACCTATTTACAGACAATAAAATCATTTCATTTCATCATTATCATTTCATTTATGCATAAGTAGGTACGATTTCGAGCAATGAAACCAGATTCAAATGCACTTATACCTAAATCGTTTTGAAAACTACTTACCTAATTTTCCAATTCAATATTAAACGATTCAAACCCCTTAATAGGTATCTACCTCACAAAGGATGAAAACTTCAAAGTATCTCCTTTAAATCTTTATAATAGAATCAGTAGTTCGCTCTCGATTTAAAGTGGCTTGAAAACAGAGGAGCAAGTATTTGCATACTGTCAGCACAATTATAAGCAGCTTACTGCGGCCTTGCGATGAAAACTGAGCTGAAATTTCAACACAGCATCAACTATTTGGTGATTTTGTGAACGTAAATTAGACTGTTATACTATGCACAGGGTCATAATAATCTTCTTCTCTCCTGTTGACATGAGAGCAGGTTTTATTGCAGTAAAAAGATTTGCCAAATACATTGAAGTAGCCTTAGACTTATTATTTAAAACTAGCCGCTAACTAGTCTGTTCCACGATACTTACTAACATAAGGTTCACGAGAGGGTTGATGTATTATCATGCAACTTGAGTGAACTCGCAAAAGATGCATTATATATTATTTGTTATTTAGATGTAGGTTAAGATTTAGGATATAGTATGTAATTATATAGGATGTATATTAAGGATTAGCATGTAAGGCCCCTCTATCGCATTGGATCGCAGATCTGTAATGGTAGTTGTAGGTAAGATAAAAAAAAAAAAAAAAAAAAAAAAAAAAAACGATTATTGACATTAAGGGCCTATAAGTCGTCAAATTGCTTAGCAAGATCCGCCGTTATATCAGAACTACTGCAGCATTAATTTAGAAATAAATATAAAATAAAGTTAAAGTCGAGGATTAATGTTAGCGACTATGTTAGCCGAAAACACGATTTCATAAAATTTTCTCGATAGAAAAAAAAACAAACTTACTTCCAAACCGAATAATAAACCTCGAGAAGCATTGTTGTGCTTGGGTTTATTTGCAGGCAGAAAGTACGTACTTCAAATCTAACTTCTACGAATTAAATCTAATGCCACAACATTTTTAAGCACCTTTTTCCTTTACAGAAAAAGATAACGATATTTTTAGTTTACAAAAAAGACAAAGATATTTTTAGTTTACAAATATGTAGGTAAGTACCTACGTTCCAAATTGCCACTATTACTCACTTTCCTTACTACGATAACTGCACTGAAATCACATAACAGTAACACATTAACTATCTAAACAAGAACGTTTATCACCGTCAACCATCACCAGTAGCAGGTTACAGGTAACTTGGTAAGTTGATCAACGAATGATGAATTGGAGCAGAGGTCATCAATAATAAACTCGTATTTGGTTCATTAGCGACCGGAGCGGGTTGGCGGGCGCTGGCGAATATCGTAAGGTATGAATATTTTATTCGGTTACTCAAAAATGGATTGTGAATGAGACAACTGCGGGATTTTTGTCAGGGATTATGCAAGTTAATTGATTCAGGCGTGATTTGGCGGAAATCCATTATAAAATATAATAAGTACCGCTTAACTATTCTTAAAGAGTCTTAAAAAACCCTGTAAGAAATCGTACACGACGTGTCAACACGCTGAGCGCTGGGTACGGGTTCGCGACAAGTCAATCGTTATCCTGAGGATGCCTCTTTGAGAGGTGAAACATGTGTCGATTTCTTACAGGGTTTTTAAGGCTCTTTAAGAATAGTTAAGCGGAATAGGTTACTAAATATATCTACGTATTTCAGGGATAATGCATGTATTTTTTTTTTCACTTAATCAATAAATACAGTAATATACACGTAACAAAAGTATTAAAACTTTAAAATGTTAAATTCAACAACTGCAAGTTGCTAAAAAAAAAAATTAAACTCCAACTATTTTCTACTACAGTTCAAACGTCCGTTTCTCTCGCGGTCAGGTTGTGACGTCATTAGACATATTACTGGCTTATTTACATCTGTTTTTTAAGGTATTTTAGCCCCAAATCATAAAAATGAAATTGTCTTTGTGCTTTATTCAAGCAGAAATCGCACTTACAAACTTACCTTAGTGAGAATTCAAGCAGTTTGCTAAATAAAGATTTTTATTCACATGTATTTTGAGGTAATTTCCGGCATTTTCTAAGACGTCGCGTTTCGAGTTTGCGTTCCGTTCCACCAAAAAAACATAACATAAAATAATGAATTGTAAACTAAGGTAATAACTAGTGCAACAAAAAATGTAAAAAAAATGGAATTTGTTTCTTGACTCCTAATTATAATGTACTAGCAGAGCCACGCGGTTTTACCCGTATAAGTATCGATCCCGTGGGAATATCGAGATAAAAAGTATCCTATGTGTTAATCCCGGTTGTTAACTATATGTGTGCCAAATTTCATTCAAATCCGTTCAGTCGTTTTTGCGTGGAAGAGTACCAAACATCCATCCATCCATCCTCACAAACTTTCACATTTATAATATTAGTAGGATAGTAGGATATTTAAATAATGAATAAGTTTTGAATCACGTGCATATTATTCCCTATTATACTGCTGTTAGTTGTGAAGACATAGAGTATTTTGGGGCTTGTTAACGGTGAATTCGCCTTTTCCTACTCAAAAGCTTGTGTTTTTGCCTGTTCCGGTTTGACATGACACTTTTCTACATAGTGTCTGTAATACACTCTTGTCAGTGGAACCAATCAGTACCTAGAAATTAACAAAAAAACAGTCGAGAGGTGTCGTGGGACACCTGGGCGAAGTTCCTTTCCCTTTTGACGACACTTTTGTTACGACGTGAAAGTGTTGTGACGGCTAAAATGTTACATTTTTCTCGGTCGAAGTCTCATTCGCCAAGTGTGCAGCGTATATTATGCGATAAAAAAAAACCCTCCAAAAACGAATAATGCAACTGCTTCATTTTTCGACGTCATCTACCCAGTTCACATTATTAAAATAAATTAAGTAGGTACAACGAAAACCAATAAAATTCTCAAACAGGGAAAGTTGAGAATGGTCCTAGTCACTTCTATTACGATGCTCAACGAATACAAAGGAGGGAAGAGGAAACCTGACATAAAAATGTGAGTAACTGTACAAAGAATTAACTTTTTTCTTGGAAATGCATTGTGGTTAGGGGTAAACATGAAAGTCATCATGCATCATGTATGTAACAGATGTGTGACTGTCCAATGTCTCATTGAATACATGTAAATGTGAATGTCACCTTGTGTATGTAGGTTTTTAAGTGTTTAGGGACTACTCACACTTATTCAGCTCTATTCAGCGTTTGTCCATAGAAAACGCGCGAAACGCGTACGTATCCGCAGCTGAAAGGAAGCGTACCCGTCTCATACAAAATCGTAGTTTTATATGGGCAAACGCTGAATAGCGCTGAATAAGTGTGAGTAGTCCCTTAATCTTACCCAGCTTTTTTGTTTGACATTTAGAACTAAACATCCATAAAGTTTTAAGGTCATACCTTTGCTAGGCAGTGGGACATGTCAGTCTATGCAGGTCTTTTTATTACTATTGTTAACTATTTTTGATTATTGCTTTACTCAATCAGCCAACTAGTTATACCAAAACTTTGAAGAAAAGCAAATTAATTTCACCTGCGGAATACGAAAAATGTATTCACTGTTCTTGTAGTAACGAAATGGCCAAGCCACTATATTATGACGAAGGTATAGAGCTTGTGAAGTTAGTGCTTGTACAGTTAGGGCGTGTAGAGTTAGAAGCTTGGCTCTACATGAGATCTGATAACTTTTTCACATTGCGAGAATAGAATAGAATACTCTATAATATGTAGCCGCATGGTCACGTCTTGGCAACATTTTACATGAAAATGTTTTTGGTGGGATTATTGCTTTACTCAAGCAGCCAACTTGTTATACCTACACTTTGAAGAAATTAAATGATGGCGTAAGTATCATTGAAACCTTTAACCTCCTGTTTTTGGGCAAACAAATAAGGATATAATCTCGCGTACACTACCCTAATTGCGTAATCTGAATCCTAATCATAATTTTCTGAATAATTTTGAAGGTTATTGCTAATCCATTGCTTCATTACTTCGAAAAAATAGTCTGCTCAACAACGTCAATAGCGCAATGAATGTTATTGAACTGTCAAAATGAAACAGATAGGGTGCAGATTAAAAAACTACACGTTGGTCGTCCAAGACATAAATACAAAGAAGTAATATAGAAAAAGAAAGAAAGCATAATTGTTTATTGTTCACAAACTGAACACACATTACATTAAAACACACATTTTAATACTCACCTTAGTCAGCAAATATTAATTTCAAAACAACATAACACAAAAACAATCCAACCCGTTGGCCTTGTCGAAATTCGCCTCGCTCGCTACCCCATTTTCGCTTCGCAACACCCGCTTAGTGCAACACATTTAATTCATATGTCTAACAGCTTTGCGACTTAATTGAGTTACAGCCGCCTAATTCCTATTTGCAATTATATTTTCCAATTAAATTTTCCACTTTCTTCCTTGGGTAATGGATTTTGTAACAAAATTGATACAATATTTTGGGGTTAAAATTATAATTAAAAAAGGGTTTCGTATTGTGATGCTTTTAAATGTGAAATTAATTGTGTTTGTGAGTTAATTTTGTTATTTCGATGTTTTGCTGCTTTTCATTATTATAATTGCTTTGTTTTTTTGACTTACTATGCAGTGGAAGCTTTGTGTTAGGCTGTGCACAGACTTAGCCAAAACAGTTGGAAATCTGTTTTTTCTATCGTTGACAAAATACCTAGTGTTTAGTAATTATTATGGAACGAACCGTCTGTTAAGTGTCAATTTTTAGTTCGGATTAATTAAAAGTTTAGTACACGATAAATAATTGATTAGAATACGCTTTAATAGTAAACGCTTTGTATATTTAATAAAATTATTAATTTTATTTTTAATTTATTTTCAATTGTTTGTTTCTAGAATAGATCTATAATATTCTTTGAAAATTATATTTATTGAAACCCTTTATTGTACACCATAAAAATTACAGACATAAATTAATGCTAATTAAATAATTAATTAATGCTATTTAATGCTAATTGCATCGTCATGACTAACATAGTCCTCAGTTTTAATACTAATATAATAATGTGGACAAAAATAGTCTGATATAAACTTATTTTATTTTATTTTTAAGTAAAAAAAGCATAAGAATTTATGTGACAAATCAATCACTAAGTATGTATAATACAATAATCTGAGTCCCCATCATATTATTTAATCCCACATAAATCAGTATAGAATTAATTCTATAGCCCATTGTAAAGCCAGGTAATAATATTTTAAAAGCCATTATTAATTTCACATAGGTAAAGGTTCAAAATAACAAAAAACCTTTTTTTAATTATAATCCGCCAGCTCTACAGATAATGTTTTAATTATGCCGGAACAGTATTCTGTTACAAAGTATATTAAAATAAACCGTGTGAACCATTTTCCATCGGCAAATACCAAGTTCCATACATTTTTTTTATATTAAGCCCCATCGCCTATGGGGCTTCAATATGAATTAAAAAAAATCGTTCCTTAGAGCTCACCTTCGTTTATACATATAGGTAGTGTTGATGTGTTTTTTTTATATCCCATACCTCTAGAGAATCCACTGGCATAATTATGAATAATTTTTAAATTACTTATCATTTTTTTGTTTTAATTTTTCATAAAACAAAAACATAGGTATTATACATATTAATACAGACATTTTTTTATTCGTTAAAGTCACGATTATTAATGTAAAACACCTTACGGGAAATATGTAGTTTAACTTCTAGTTTGATAAGAAGAGGTCTTTGCAGTGTCATAGGACAATTTAAAGACTGGTCTTTAGGGATATGAGGAACAGGGTGTAAAGTTTACTCCTCCTCTATAGAAAAGGGAGGATCCTCCGACTAGACGGGTGTTGTGTCTGGCGGGCAATTGCCCATGGATTGATGTCCGATAGTGTTATATATGTTAATCGCGCTAAACTTAAATAGCGCGATGTAGAATTTGTGACATCAGGTCTTTGATGCGTAGTTCGCATGTGGCAATGTAGATGCCGCCACAGTTCCAATACATTTCACAATATTATTTGCTTCAAGGTAAGACATGACTGCCTCGTGGCATAGTGGTCACAAGTATGACAGATAAGCGTAGGGTACTGGGTTCGATTCCCGAGCTGGGCAAATTATAAAAAATACGGTTGGTAAGTAACAGCCCGCGGAGTTAATCTACTCGGCAGAAAAATAAGGTGTAAATGATAGTAGTTAGTTATTTAACTGGTTGAGCCCTTTACTACTAAGTGCAAACAAGCAAATTATTCCTTTCAACAAAGATCTGCAGCTGGAAGAGTGCCAACGACATTAAAATAATGTGAACTTAGATTTAATTAAAAAACTTACCGCTTATAAAGTTTTTCTTAAGTAGTGCGGGGCAGATTAGCTTTTGCGTACGATTTTGCTCTCGGGAAGGGTTTTTTTTCCGTGTGCAGCTGTTGCACTGTGCTCTTCTTTAGAAAGTTTTTAGATAGTTAATTGATTCAGGCGTGACTTGGAGGAAATCCATTATAAAATACAATAGACATAGATATATTCAGTAACCTATTCCGCTTAACTATTCTTAAAGAGTCTTAAAAAACCCTGTAAGAAATCGACACGTGTTTCACCTCTCAACGAGGCATCCTCAGGATGACGATTGACTTTTCGTGAACCCGTACACGACGTGTTAACACGCCGAGCGCTGGACGCTGAGAAGCAACCAACCAGAGGAACCCCAGTTGGTTCCTCTGGTTGGTTGTTTCCTTGTTGTTTTCTTTTTACGTATGTTTTAGTTTAGTTTCCAACTCTCTTTGATCAACCCATTTAGTTTTTTTACCATTTACAAAAAAAATACAAATGTTTAGCTAAGGTACTACTGAACAAAAAAAATCTGTGCCTAGATATTCTTTTTGCAAAATTGACTTAAATTGCACGTATATTCAAATCATAACTGTCATTTTTTGACAGTTGTATGATTTGGCTTTAATATGGCAAATCTACGCAAGGTGTCAATTTGACTAACAATTAATTTCCCTGACTGTATACGGAACCCTAAAAAGCTCACATTTATGTACACTTATGAAACAAACCGAGAACATTTTCATTATCAAAATCAATCTGCCTAGCCTTTTCCCAACTATGTTGAGGTCGGCTTCCAATCTAGCTGAATGTAGCTGAACACCAATATTTTACATGGAGCGACTGCCTATCTAATTTATTTGACTAATAAGATATCAAACTTGGTGTGTCATTTATTCAAACTAGGCTGAGAATCAGCACTTTTCGAACGTCAAAATTACATAAGACAGTCCCCTAAAACGACCACCCTGCACCAAAAAATATATAATATGTCGTAGGGAGATTCGTTAATTCGAATTTTCACGAAAACCCGGATAATTAGAAAATGGTGAAAACATTTCTCAATCTTACTGGAAAAAGATAGGATTTTTGCAAAACATGAGTCGCTCTAGTAATATTGCGTAACGAAACGTTAGATACTATGAAATAAGAACGCTGATTGGCCGGTCGGAGCACCCAAAACGCTGAGAAATGTTTTCACCATTTTCTAATTATCCGTGTTTTCGCCATATCCCTAGTGTTTTTGCGAAAATTCGAATTATCAAATGTCCCTACGACATATACATATAAAAATATATAAATCCTATTAAATCTTCAAAACCACGTACTGAATGTAGGAAATAAGAAAGCAAATATAGAGTAGCACCGTCCAGGTATAAATAGTAGTATATCTCAACGAATAATTGAGTTTCAAGTTGAATTCCATTTTCAGACTTTGCCCAATGCACTAGGGCTGATACAACTACGTTTTACGATCTTTCAGGAGATTTTGAAACGTGTGATGACGAGTGTTAAGACTATACCCGGGAACCTTCTGGTTACAAAGTTTTAATATATCGGTAACCAGAGGGTTCCCAGGTTCCAAGTTTTTTTGACGTTTATTTTTATGGAATAAAGTTTTAAATGTTGTAACATAACTTTAAATACCCCCACGACTCCTAAATCGTTGCAAGCACAATGTTATGTGTGAAGTATACGTATAGTCCACGCTATCATAAACTGCGTACCATAAAAGTCATTTACCGGCAATTATTTCGTACAGAAAGCGTAACTGATGACTTTGTGATGGGTATTTTTAGATCCTGCACAAATAAAATGCCATCTTCATTTTACGACGAAAGAAACAATTTATTAATTCATGTCGATACCTTCCAAAAACTACAGTGATAAAAAGGTGATAATGCACTCAATCCAAACTATGCACTTCAAATCTATCTATAACTTTAAACAATATTAGTAACTTAAAACATTACCTCGCTAACGGCGTGCGTATAAAACCGATGTATGAACGTAAACGAGGCAAAAGGAGTATGTAAGGATCGTAGCAGGTGGCGTTCTGTAATTTCTGCCTACCCCCATGGGAAGAAGGCATGAGTTTATGTATGTATGTAGTTCCTTACAAGTTAACTCAAACTTCCCAACATTGTCTGCCGTGACATCCCTGATAGCAAGAGCTCTCTACCACAGCGCGTCCTAAATAAATAATACGATATTGTAAGGGGACATTTTAAGAGGTATAGCCATAGCGGGCATTTCACGAAGTTTCCATACTTCTTGCACATAATAGATTGATACAGAAGGTCGGATCCATACCATCATCTGCCTAGCTTTTTTCCAACTATGTTGGAGTCGGCTTCATATAACAAGCGAAAACGCAAGCACACATAAAGTCGCTTCACGTACAGCGAGTGCAAACCCAGGCGCAGATAGACACGTTTCACGTACAGTTAGTGCAAATACACGTACACATAGATACGCTTCACGTACAGTGAGTGCAAACCCACGCACACATAGACATACTTCACGTTTAGCGAGTGCAAACGCACGCACTCATAGACACGCTTCACGTACAGTGAGTCCAAACTCACGCACGCTTAGACACACTTCACGTGCAGTGAATCCAAACGCCTGCACACATAGACGCGCTTTAAGTACATTATGTGCAAACGCACTCACTCATAGACACGCTTCACGTATAGAGAGTGCAAACGCATGCACACATAGACACGCTTCACGTATAGCGAGTGTAAATGCACGCACTCATAGACACGCTTCACGTACAGCAAGTGCAAACGAACTCGCGACTGCCATTTTACCGAGATCGCCGTACGTAGGTGCGTGTCTAAGTCTGCGTGCGACTGCTTTCTCTCGTTCGTTGTACGGAACCGACCTTCTGTACCTGTCTATATTGTGCTACATCCCTCGGTACGTGAGTTTGTTTATATTTTTACGATATTGTCAAAGTTAAACTTTTAAGAAGGTGTCGAGAAGACATCAAGTCACTTTTTGTTTGAGAATTTTTGATGAACATTTTTTTTTCTTTTAGCGAAAAGGAAGTGTTTCAGCGTATTTGGGTTAATTTTGTGGAAGGAAAGTTTGCTAAAACAACGTATTAGGTGACAGAGTCGAGTTCTGTTGGTCACTAATACTCGAAATATGCAAAAAATTGTTTTCTTTAACAAATTACTCCCTCTTTCGCATACTTTGAACTTAACAACAACGGATCTACTTTAATCAATTCTTGTACGATTACGAATATAAATAACCAATTACTAGATGTCGCTTAGAAAACGGATAATATTGCTTAGAAAACGGATAATATTCACAGAATACTCTGTATAGTTCTAACACGTAAACTAAATTCAGACTGAAAATTATATGGGACGTGCTGCCTTCGTTTCCAGAATAGGATTTGCGAAATCACGCTGACAGATCTTTGACCGCAAGCTGGAAATCTAGTCACCATTCAGGGCATCAATTAAGGACGTTATATTTAGTTATTCTTAGATATCTTTTGAAACATTTTCGGTTCCCGACTTAGCTGATATTATTATAAGGATATAAAAAAGGGACCTAAAATAAATGGATACTGATAAGGATGTTATGGCTAGAAAGGATCGACAATGGATGTATAATGGCTGATAAACTAATGTATAAGAAAAAAACATACCTAGTGAGCTGGCTTCTACAGGAATACTAGCGATCCGCCCCTGTTTCGCATGGATATAATGATGACAGGTCAAAACACCGACTATACACAAGGTGTGGACGCGGCGAACGCTCGCTTCAAACACATGAAATTTTCGTTTGTCATATTTCCGTTTCAAAGGAATTCACGAAACAGCCGACAGTCAAGTGGAGGATCCGGCGCTCGCATCAAGCGGCTCGGCTGGCTGCACTGACTACTGTAAGGCAGAGTACAGAGGAGCAGCACTTTGCTGTCGACAGAGCCAACTGCTGCTGTCGACAGAGACAACTGCAGCTGCCGCCATTGGTAGGCGTTTGTCACACGTCGATAGCAAACGCCGACCAATGGCGACAGCTGCAGTATGAGTGCAACGAACGCGCTGCCTTGTCAGGCGACTTCAAATAATGCTGTCCACATGGTGGGCAGCAGTCGGTGGTTCAAATACTGCAGCAGTTGCTTTTGTCGACAGCCGAAGTGCTGCTCGTCTTTTTGACGCCTAACGCTTTGCAAAAAGTCGATACATTACAAACAAAAGTTGCAAGTTACTGTCCGGAATAAATTTTCTAAAGTAAAAACCGCTTAACCGTAATTTGTATATAGCAGAACAAAACTAAATTCTCCTAAGCGTATGCTTTGAAGTGAGGTCTCTATTGCGAGCTACTTTAATATTTCATTCATTGGATATGTTCCCAGTCGCTTCATATGAATAGGTTAAGCTAAGTTTGTAAAGTGGGGTCACATCTGTACACCAATTAGCTCTTGCTTTATCTCGTTTGCGTAATGTTTTAGACACGAAAGTTTTGATAAGCAAAATATTATGACTAGGGCAATGTTATGTGACTGCCTCGTTGTTCTAGTGGTCGCAAGCGCTGAGCACGAGGATCTGGGTTTAATTCCCAGGTCGAGCAAAGTTATTGGGTTTTCAAGAATTTCTCAGCAACGGCCCGGAGTCTCTTTGTGCCCAGTTGATGGCAATAGGCTTGCCTCCTATTCCATGGGATATTTGCCTCGCCTCATATTACATAACTGGCGAAATGTGAGTGTAATATAGGTACACCTTATGCTGCTGATGCTCCACGTGTGTGATGTCCAAATACCTGTATTTTACATGGAGCGACTGCCTATCTGACCTCCACAACCCAGTAACTGGGTAATACGATACCCCATGGTAATACTGGTTGGACTTTCGGGCTGCTGACGACCCGTAATAACTGTCAAAGTACCACGAATGACAGTCAGGACCACCGGCTTTAAGTGCTTTCCGAGGCACGGAGAAATCTCGATATGTAAAGATGGTCACCCATCCACGAATCGACCGCGGCAAGTGAAGCTTAACTTTCGATCGACCTGTGCGGCTGTTATTATACATAAAGCCACGAGCCCCTTACGTAGCCATCTACTTACTATATAACTAATTAAAAAAAAACTTTAATTCAGACCTAAATTAGTCCATAAGTTCTTAGTGTTGTAAGTTGACTGGCTCGTTGGTCTAGTGGTCGCAAGCGCTCCTGCTGAGCTTGAGGTTTTGGGTTCGATTCCCAGGTCGGGCAAATTGTTATTCGGTTTTTCCATCTGGAATTGATCAGTAGTAGCCCAGAGTGGATTTGTGCGCGGTTGATAACAATAGGCTCGCCCCCTATTACATATAACTGGCGAAATACACCTCTGTCTAACCCTTCGGGGAATAAAGGCGTGATGTTTTATGTTATGTTGTTAGTGGTTAGTAACAGTTCGTGTGCTATGTTTTTAAACCCCATACAAGTTATTTCTCCTGTATTGTGGGTGCGTTTACAAACATTTAAACTCACATACACAAACAGAAATATTCCGTGCGGGAATCGAACCCTCGACACGTAGCGCAAGGGTCAATCCAACCGTGGCGACATGTTAGTGTTGTTAGTACTTGGATTAATTGTTAAAAATTATTGAGTCTTAACATAATAAGCCTTTAGTCGCAGTAGTGTTCCATATGTAGACCTACATATTTTCATCACATATAATATTTTTTATACTGGCAATGCGGCGCGACTTTGTTCACGATGTTCATGTTGACTATCCTCATGTTATGTCCCCGAGGAAATTTCGGTAAACTCTGTCGGGGAGCCAGCGTCATAAAAGGATGCTGCATTCTGCAACAGATATATGTCATACTTTTGAGAAATTGTCAAATAATGTATGCTGTCATTATGTTCATAATCCATAGTATGTTTCTTACGAGCCTTTTTTTTAATTTCATTTTTTTATTTTTATTCTGTATGGCACCTCTTTAGGCCATGAGCGATTCGAATATCAAAAAATATTTGAGTGAAAATTGATTCGATGTTACATTTGATTCTGGACGTCACGTGTGTACTTTTCTTTGAATTAAATTAATAAAATAAAGGCATTGTGTTATTCTTGCTATTTTTTATTGACATGACATCATTATTAATGATCGCTATATACAACATATTATTTTAAGATTATTCTCCTACATTACGACACATCAATTTTTATTACCTTTAGTCTTTGATCAAAAATATTTTGTTTAAAAGATGTGTTTAGAGGTCAAACTAATTAGCTAAGTGTCGCCTACAACAGGGGAAGAATGCTGATGTCAGAAATACAGATATTTTATATCTAGTTCAGGCGATCAAATCTGTTCATGAAACCAAGTGTTTCACCATATTAATTAAATTGTTTTATATTTTTGAACAAATAAATTATACTTACACTTATACCTGACTAATTCGCAAAAGAGTAAACAACAAAATGAACCAAAAACAAAATCGAAAACATGAACACACAAACCATGAACTTCCACACGCATCACTTACGCACAAAAAAAAACGTATCTCACACAAAAAGCCCTAAGATGGCGCTTTCAACTCCGTATTGTAGAATAACTCACAAAGAGCCATTCAACCTCTGCGATATTAAAGGTATTATCTGGCTAGAGGAGATCGATTACTGCCTGTGAACCGGCAATCTATAATAAGATCTCATTCTGTAGTACACCGCACAATGGTTGGGAAGCTTTGTCCAAAGGTATGGTGTTGCCAGGAGAGCGGCAAGACAGCGCTTTTTGGCGAAATTATTATGCGATATTTTACAGATGAGTGAATAATCTCCAAAGTATTAGTAGACCTGGAAGACTAGCATTAACTAGGAAAGTATTGCAGAACATGGTGACCTATTTTAAGCAGTGCAAGAAGGTGCAACAAGGCTGTGAATGACTATGACGATTTTTCATTCTTGAATCCGTTGTGGTTCGGGAACATGTTTTATTAACAAAAAAAACTGTAAACCAATTGCAGCAAACTGTTTATTTACCTTGTTAAATTCCTTCTTCTACCTTATTCCTTCGTCTTTTTGCGATACATAGTAGAATTATGTTCGATATTTATAACTTCTGAGCGACGGAGTAGAATTTAAACACGCACTGCCGCTCGCGCTGCCCTGGTCCTTTGACTTCCGCTATTTTGGGGAGCGCCGGGCAGCGCGAGTGGCAATGGCAGTGGCATGAGAAGTATCGTGTTTACAGCACTCGTCTTGTCCACTTCCCTGCCCACTTCCCTGCTCACTTCGGCTGAATATAAATGAGGCAATTCTAATATCCTATTTACAGAATGAACGATTTCATTTCATTTATTATGCCAAGACTTCTACCTGTTTTACAAAGCGCCATCTTACAGCTCCTCTTATAGAATAGAGATTCGAGTCATTAGCAATTTTACGCTAGCTAAAAGGCAATAAGGATTAGAAGCACTTAAAGCGGCTTTACCAGATCGTTCAATTAAGCTGGCTGGATCGTCTATTGATTTTTTATATCACGCTAATTTTTAAAAGGACAGTTAGAGTGAGACGGTTTGAGTTAGACGGTTTTAAGAATTCATTCAGTAGTATTTAAAGGTCGTTTTCGTGGATCCTCAGTTGAATATACGTTTTTTTTTTGGTTTTTTATGGGAAGAGGTTTTTTTGTTAGATGGAGTAATGAATATTCTGTCTAATGTTTTTTAGGCCGACATCTTTAAACGTTACTGAGCGTGTGTTTTGACTAAGTCACGATCTCTGTCTTGCGTTTGTAGCTTGTCAGTTTGGAGACAGTGACTAGAATAACGCTTAGAGCGTTATCACACTGACGCTTTGCCGGCGTATTTCTAGCGAGGCGATCTGTGAACGTGCTCTCCGCGGCATGACGTATACAGAGCGTGTTTTCACAATATTGTACATTCCCTTGTCTCGCTCTCTCTTGTACACTCAGGTCGATCCCTCTTGTTACACAAGCACGGCAAACATGATGCGCACACGTGGCGTGCTCGCAACGCTTACGCAGCGAGCGCGTCGGACAATCGCCTAGCCAAATCGCCAGCGTGAGATAAGAGATTTTTTTTTTTTTTAAACACTTTCATTCAGCAGACCTTGATCCATACAATGTTAATACTACACACTGCGTATAAGTTATGTTACTAACAAAAGATCATGCATTCATACAAATTCATACAAGTATTATAAATCCTAGTGTGGAGAACAAGGAATTTGTAAAAATCTAGCACTTAAGTCTCCTATGTAAACTGTTACTATTTTTTTTAATATTGTACCGTGTTTTTTTCTGAACTGACTAAAGTTTTTATTTATATAAATGAAAAAGTGCTACCTTTTCAAGTCTCTGAACTCGATGGCTTCGGATTTCGATGAAAGGCACACTGGTAGACCAGGATATGGACATACTTTTCATCCCGGTAGTACGTTCTATCGTTCATATAAGAGCTTACTTATGGTAACTGGTAAGCATAATCAGCTTATAATGTTCCCACCGCTTACACACAGGCTTCCTCTCTTCGAGAGTTTGTGGGCTGAACCCAGTGCGGTTTGGTAGATGTCACATGTCTTCGAATTTTTTATTAAGACATGCAAGGTTTCTTCACAATGTTTTCCTTCACCGTTTTGAGAGCAGTGGTGACGAAATTATTTACACAAAGATAGGCGCCTGGCTGGATTCGAACCCACATCCTATAACATAATAAGCCCCGTTTCCTTTGATTCGTCAGTATATAATGTTTTTCTTCTAAATAGTTATGTATTTCAATTTTTTTTCAGTTAACATGCGTTTGGTTTCATACTCCGATGTCACTTCGTGGACAATAGTGTGGGTTATACGTTTTTTCGACTGTAATAAAACTACTTTTTAACCCCGGCGGAAACAGAGGGGGGTTATAAGTTTAAAGTGTGTGTCTGTGTATCTGTCTGTTCCCTCGTAGCTCCCAAACAGCTGAACCGATTTCGATTATTATTATTTTTGTTTGAAAGGTGTCTTAATCGAGAGTGTTCTTAGCTATAAATCTAGAAAATCGGATCAGCCGATTGAAGATTATCAGCTCTTTTCCATTTGATGGATGGATGTGCGCATCTTCCACAGGTTTGATCGATTCGAAATTTCGTATTCTGTTACTTCAATGATATTAGAAGAACATAGTAGTGTATAGTAGTGTATGAGTAACCTTGAACTGATACTGCAGCATCACCTGGAATTCGCAGGATACCCAACTCCCTCACTAACTTACAGCACCGGTATCGTGTTTAGGCGCATTGGAATGGTCTCAATGAATAGGTTAGGTATAGATCCTTCATCCATCGATTTAATGGGTGGGAATTGGGGGGGACGGGGGAGGTGTTTTTGTGTCGGGCGGGGATTTTTTTTTTTTTTTTGTAACTGTTTTTGTCCCAAATAAAATAAAATAAGTCGGGGCCGTTACCACTGGCCCTTCACAGCTCTCCTATCACATTACTTTCGTAAAATACCACAGTCTAATCTACGATAAGTGAAGTGAAGATAAAAGCAGAAAAATTCTCAAAAAAAAAAGACTACTAAAACTGTAAACAGGAAAAAATCTGTTTGTTTGTTTAGTCAGATACACGTAAAACAGATAATCCGATTGACTTGGAACCTTTTGTACCCAACGTATTACATTCGTACGTGACTCCAAGATTTGTTTATCAAGCTGAAGGAGCCTTCAGGAAACGAAAATGAGAATGAACAGCCTTTTCAGTTAATTAATTTAGTAAATTTAATAAATAATTAAACATAGTATGTATACTTAAGTCAATCAATCTGCCTAGCCTTTTCCCAATCATGTTGGGGTCGGCTTCCAGTCTAACCAGATGCAGCTGAATACCAGTATTTTACATGGAGCGACTGCCTATCTGACCTCCACAACCCAGTAACTGGGTAATACGATACCCCTTGGTAAGACTAGTTGTCAGACTTTCGGGCTTCTGACGACTCGTAACGACTGTCAAAGATCTACGAATGACAGCCGGGACCAACCGCTTAACGTGCTTTCCGAAGCACGGAGGAGTCTCGGTATGTAAAGATAGTCACCCATCCATGGACCAACCCCGGCAAGCACAGCTTAACCTGATGGATCGACCCGTGCGGCTGTTATTACTTAGCCACGAGCTCCTCCTCTAGTATGTATAAGTATATAACGGAACTTAAAAAAGGGGGAAGAGCTCATTGGGCATCAAAAAATTCATCCGCATCGCTGTCGATGGGGAAAGTGCTGAAAAGGCTGGCAGCATTGCCGCGTTGAATGGCAATTAATTTAGTTGAATCAACTGCCTCGTTGTTGGTCTAGTGGTCGCAAGCGCTACTACTGACATGAGGTCCTGGGTTCGATTCCCAGGTCGGGCAAACTGATATTGGGATTTTCTATCTGGAATTTCTCAGTAGCAGCCCGGAGACTGGATTGTTGCCCGGTTGATGGCAATAGGCTCAAATGACATAATACAGTCCCCCAAAACGCCCACCCTTCACCACTTCCTAGTACTTTCGCTCGGAAGAAGTGGCGCAACAAACTCCTTAGCAACACAGCTGTCTGTTAAGTTAGAAAAACTTGATTCTATACAATAATATGCAAAGATGAACAAGCACCCTAATTACATACGTAACACACTTTCAATCACAATAACCATTTAGCTGGCTGGGGGACACTTAACTCTAACAAAAATTTGCACTTTAAAAGAACGACCTTTCCAACGACCCCACACCATGGGATAGACGGAAAAAAAACCATGCCTACTTTACGTGTAGGGGAG
Organism: Eupsilia transversa; assembly: GCA_914767815.1. Taxonomy (NCBI): domain Eukaryota; kingdom Metazoa; phylum Arthropoda; class Insecta; order Lepidoptera; family Noctuidae; genus Eupsilia; species Eupsilia transversa. The sequence continues at coordinate 2,083,771 of OU611893.1, read as the reverse complement.
GAATCCAAAAAAACATTTACAGCCTTCTAGTGGTATCAGTCTCTGAGCTAAGCCGCGGACAGACAGACAGACGGACAAACGGACAGACGGATAGACGGACATGGGAAAACTATAAAGGGTTCGTTGTTGACAACGAAACCCTAAAAAAGCCACAACATTGTCTTCCAAAAAACTTAGTTACACAACTTATTTCCCCGGCTTCGCCTGCATTAGCGTTCCTATTAAAAACCGGCTTGTGTTCTCATAATTAGATTTGGTTGTGGGTGGAGCAATTTTATACTTCAGTCTCCTTGCGCTCCGGAGTGCAATTACTTAGCCGGGGTAATATAATTGTTTGAAACTTTCATGTTGAAAAATGGCCGTTTTTTTGTAAGTTTATCTGTTTTCACTATCCATCATGAATGTTTGTATGACCAGTGGAAATTGAAGTTATTGTTTGGATGGTGACAAAGGGTTTTAGTTTTTGAATGTAGGTATAGCCTATAGAAATATATAAAAAAACATAAATGCACGGTGTGTTTTATGGGATAAGGTTTATAAGTGATTGTGTATTACGTTCTGATTTATGAATTGCGAGGAGCTCATAGCTAAGTAATAACAGCCGCACGGGTCGATCTGTCAGGTTAAGCTACGCTTGCCGGGGTTGGTCCGTGGATGGGTGACCATCTTTACATACCGAGACTGCTCCGTGCATCGGAAAGCACGTTAAGCCGCGTTGGTCCCGGCTGTCATTCGTGGATCTTTGACAGTCTTTACGAGTCGTCATATGCCCGAAAGTCTGACGTCAAAGTTGTCAGACTTTATTACCCAGTTACTGGGTTGTGGAGGTCAGATGTGCAGTCGCTCCATGTAAAATACTGGTATTCAGCTGCATCCGGTTAGACAGGAATCCGACCCCAATATAGTTGGGAAAAGGCTAGGCAGACTGAGGGTGTGCGCGACTTCGTATCTATTGGTTTTACTAAACTACATGTGTAGATATATATGTGTCTATCTAATTTATTATTGATTTTAATTGTTGATTTATATAGATTTTTATGCTTTGTATTTTTAATTTGAAATCTTATTGTCGTTCGACCGAATTTGTACACCAACCATGGTCAAACATGTTGAGCCAAACAATACGTACATTTTAACACCTATAATAAGCATCATACCATGTATACTATCTACACATGTTTTTGCAAATAAATGAATCTGAATCTGAATCTAGTTGTGGCGAGGTGGTGGGCGCAAGCTGGAGACATTGGGTTCCGATATACATTTTCAACTACCGGACATATCTCCTTCTTTCTTATATCTATGTTATAGCTTCATAATATTCGCCGGAGTAGTAGAGTAGGCAGAGGTTTATTGTACACTAGTTTTTGCCCGCGACTTCGCCTGCGTGAAGGTCGGAAATTATCCTAAGAAAACGTGCTACCAGGGAAGTACCATATGTCCTAACCCAGGTCATGGTCTACCGATGTGCCATATCCAAATCCGTTCAGCCGTTTTAGCGTGAATGCGTAACAAACTAATATCCAAAAAAACCTCTTTTTAATATAGGGTTGGGTTTACAAACGTGCCACCTCGCTAGAAAGAATGTGAGGTTATTTGGGGGTTTCAAGGGCACACCAAGTCTCGACACATCTCGGACTTAGTAAAAAGGCAATAAGATGTTAGGATGCAAGAGCGAACGAAGCGAGCTCGGGACTTAGGACACCCCTACTCGGACAGGTTAGGTTCGAATGGGGATGGCGGAGGCTCAACTGAGCAAGCAAAGCGAGCGAACTTTAATATAACTTGGTAAGTGGCAATAGAAACACCCTTATTAGAAGGGTAATAGAGGTGAGTTAAAACAGGGCTTGTTTCAAAAAAACCCACTGATGGAAAAACCGAGATCGGTTTACTAATGATTTTATTATAATAAACTTTACCAACCATAAAGACGAAAATGTCATGCACCTGTTCAGTTTTTCATTATTTAGATATCAAATTGACTGAAATTCTCCGTGTATGCAAATGACAACTGTCATTCTTTGACAGTCGTAGGAAAAAACGAAACTGTAACACGGCAAATTGACGTAGTGTGTCAATTTGATAAAAAAAAACTTTTCTTCACTATACATTCACGGGAATGTGCAGTCATTTAAACTGGAATGAAGCAATGAATTGTAAAGTTCGTTTCCGCGACCTCTTTACAAGAACATCCTCTGTAACTTTGTAATCTCTTGTCTTTACGTTTTCAGAAACAAAATAAATTGCATTAAAACTTGTAAGTTTCACCTACTTTCATTGTTATTTTGTTTTACCTAAACCCTCGAACCCACGGGCGATTTTTTATCACGCACAGAGGGGCAATTCCCATAATTTTTAAGAACGTTCACATTCGGAGATCCGAATGCATTTGCAATCTGCCAAAAATAAAATCAATTCACCAACATTTTTGACAAGTTTGACAGATTGCGACTTGAATGTGAACGTTTTTTAAGTACGAGAATTGGCTTTCAGGATTCTGCAGAGTTGAAATCAAACAGTGTATTTGTTTGAAGTGTTGGGATACACTCTATTAGATTTTCAATGCTCTACTCAACAACGAGAGTTGAAAGTCCAGTGTCCAATCAAAAATCGTCTCGTAAAAAAATCGCTCGCGCGTACTTGGGCTAACAGACAGAACTTAACGCCTGGTTTATACGATGGCAGTGACTGGACCCAGTGACTCGGAATTTCGGACCCAGTCAGTGGGTTCACGTAGACTATATCGGCAGTAAGGCAGGCGGGGCAAGCTACTGAGCCCGAAAATCGACGGGTAGGTTAGTCAACTGAACTGACTTAAGGGAACGAAGTCAGCACTGACCTGGCTAGACACTAGTGTCTACACGAGCCCAGTTGCAAGTCAACTGGACTGACTTACTGTACTGTGTATTTGTAGGTATATTGGCGTGTGCTAGCTGACTTAAGGCAAATAATTTAATGTAATGTTCTGTGTCTCGTAATGTTAATTACTTTGCAGGTCTACGATTCTATAGAATCAAGTTTTTCTAACTGAACAGACAGCTATGCTGGGGAGTTTGTTGCGCCACTTCTTCCACCCAGCTAAAGCACTAAGAATTGGTGAAGGGCGGACTTTTGGGGGACTGTCTTATGTAATTTTGACATTACAAAAGTGCTGATTCTCAGCCTAATTTGAATGAATGTCTTTTGATTTTGTACTGTCACGTTACTGGGCTTGTATAAACCTGCCTTAAGTTTAAGCAAACTCGTACGAAATATGTTAGAAATAACAACTTTATTACTCTGCAAGAATAATGTACTTGCTGAATAAGTTTTAAGTGAGAATAACCTGAGAAAAAGGGGGAATGGTACTTAATTATGTTTTTGACTGACAGAAAAAATGTTTTTTTTTATTTGTGGAGTTTTCTGTGGCATCGGCTAAAGCCTCGTGCAGACGGGCGCGACGCGACACCGGTGTTTGTTCTACTGTGATGTTTGTGTTCTACCGTGTTTTTTAGAAATTTTTAGAAACCTAATCTAACGTAACCAGTCGGAAAATACATTAATACAAGAGAAAACTAAGATAATTATTTATTATTTTCAACTATTTAGTTTTAGTAACTATTAGGTAGAATAACCATGTTTTATAACTTACCAGCTGACCCAACGAACGTTATCCTGTCCCAATAATTCATATAAAAATCGCTTAAAAAATTCACTTTCAGTTTTTCCGAATTTTTCAATGAATTATCCCGGCAACTTTTAAAATGTTCTTTTAAACTGTTACGATGCGACTGTTATAAATCGGTCCAGCCGTTCTGGGGCCTAAGTCTACTAATTTATAAACGTTACAATGGTCTCTCAATGGTGAGTTTTTGGCAGATTTGCCATACAAAAACTGTCAAAAACCCACCATTGAGAGACCATTACCAATGAACAGCATTTCATTTTTTTTATTAGTAGATGTACCTGCCGGTACATAGTTATAACCTTTTGTCAAAGAGATTTATTAAAACTTTTGTCTCTTCGCAAAACTAAAGAGTTTATCGAAACTTCTGCAGAAAACGTAAAACATTTTTTTTATTGTTTAAAGCTTATTGTTTTGTCCTGCTACGATACCCCTTGGTAAGACTGGTTATCAGACTTTCGGGCTTCTGGCAACTCGTAACGACTGGTCAAAGATCCACGAATGACAGCCGGGACCAACGGCTTAACGTGCTTTACCAAGCACGGAGGAGTCTCGGTCTGTAAAGATGGTCACCCATCCACGCACCAACCCCGGCAAGCGAAGCTTAACCTGATGGATCGACCCGTGCGGCTGTTATTACTTAGCCACGAGCTTCTCCCCCCTAAAATAATAAATTATAGAATTAAATTAGCAACCCGTTTGATTTTGTCTAGATGTTTACAAGCATTCTTATCTCGGATAAAACCCTCTAATTTGTAATATTATTTATTAAAATTATAAACATTGTTCTGTTTTTGTAATACGTCTAAAGATGAAAGAGACAAAATGATGTTGTTTAGCGTTAAACGTATTTATTATTTGTGGTGCAAGTGGGTATGAATAATCAACGAATTCCTCGTTGAGTTCCAGTGAGTATCCGATGCAAGCTATACACTGCATAAGTGGCTCTGAAAGCCTTAACATATGAATCGTAGGTATCAAATGGGTATCATATACATATTGTATCTAGGTATCTAGCTGCATACATCCTTTGTATATTAACAAGTACTAGTGTAATGCTTCCGTCAGTATTACGATGCAGTAGTGGGGCTACGGAGCGGGGATTTTGTGGGATTTGTACCGAAATTTTGTTTTAGAATAGAATATAATAATATTTATTTGCAAGAATACAATTACAATAAGTTACGAGCAGTGGAGGCCCAGTGTTAACAGCTGCAACTTACGGATTGTAGGTCGTAGGTTCGAACACAGACAGGCGCTTTGCTGTGTAAATTATTTCATCACCACTGTTCTCAAAACGGCGAAGGAAAACATCGTGAGGAAACCGGCATGTCCTAGATCCGAAAAATTCGACGACATGTAACATACTACCAACCCGCACTGGGCCCGCGTGATAGATCACAGCCCATACCTTATCGAAGAGAGGAGGCCTGTGTTTCAAAAGTGGGAAAATTAAATGCTGATTGTGAGTACATCATGTTGACCAATAAATAATAGTAAGATTCAGTCATATTCTGGTGTACAAATTGTAATTGTAAGTTTTTTGTGAGTTAATACGCCAAACGTCAATGAAAATTTTTTTTTGTGTTCATCGCTCTCTTGACTGTATTATTAATGGCATATTTACAGACATAGATATATTTATAGACAGCTATGGCGAAGCAATATCCAAAAAGACTAAAAATATTGACCAAAATCATCTAAGTATCTTGATTGTGGATGAATTTTTCAACGACATATTTTAGTTTGTGAATAATTTTAGAACACAATTTTGTTATTTTTTATTAAAAACACATAGTTAAGGTTATATTATTTAGTATCTTGGAAATTTATTTGGAAGTAAAAATGTCTAAGATTGACAAAATCAGAGAAATCTCAATTTGCATTAGGTGGAACCAATAGCACGATGAGGTTACCCAATTATAAACTGGTATAACCAATAACCCACCGTTCACAGACGCTAAGGCTGTTCCCTGGAGCGGAGCCGTGCCAATATTTGCCAATAGAATCTAAACTCTAACTCTTAGATTCTATTGGTTAATATTGGCACATCTCCGCTCCTCTCCTCCCTTCGACAGGCATTCTAAAAAGGGTAAGAAAATACCTAGTATCCGTTGCAACTACAGATAATTCCGAAATATCTCCGAAAACCTTAAAACGGTGGTGACAATAAAGTGCATAGTAGTTAGCGCAAATTCTCGTTAATGCCATCGTTATGTTGAACAGTGTAGGCGCCGTTTTAGCGTTTACGGGTTTCCACCAAATTCTAGCGCTGCTAGTGGAAACACACGGGATCTTATTAGGAGCGCACACGTTGTACTATTGTGCAAATCATTGATTCCTAGTTAAAATGTTCGACTGTAGTTGGTTTGGAATTGTCTGCAAGATTATGAAACTAAGTTAAAGTTTCATGTCAAAAGCATCTGGTAATTAGCAACTTTATAAAACCTAGCAGAGCTCTGAGATTAGATTCTTTTGAAGTTCTTTTGCATAAGAAGATAAAGAAAAATTTAAATAAGGGAATAGGATATTCAGCCAGTGATGTTCTATGTTAGGAGTTTTGGTTTCCGCACTTCGTCCTTGAGTGGACCATTGTGCGTGGGTCATGGCGGCCGACGGTGGTTATTCCAACCAGCCCACCTCCCTCCAGAAGTTAATTAAAGCTCCTGGTCTGTCTAAAACGTCTGAGAAAGATAAGGGTGACCCGAGGGTGTCGAAGTCGAAGACCACGTGCGCGACGGTTTGCTCAGTCTCCATGCACGCCCTGCACAGAGGACTGTCCGTTATGCCCATTTGTGTGTTGTTTATTTAGCGTTATGTTTATTTAGCGAGCAGTGTCCTGTGATGGTCCCCGTCACCAGGCGCAGGCCATCTCTGTCCAGGCGTAGGATACGCCTTTCAGCCAGTTTATCTAATAAGTATGAAAATCGTTAGAAAGGTTAGTTTAGTTTATACCAATAAAGTTAAAGAAGTAAGAACTACCCTGAGAGGTTAAATTGTAAAATAGGCTAGTGATAAATGATTTATTTTCTGTAAGTAGGTTTGTACAAACACTTTTACGCATTAATCATATTTTTTTAAACTAGATGAGGTCGGCGTTTCCTATCTGACTACTCTGAGAAGAAAGGCCGAAACACATTCAGAGGTCGCAGTCTCTTTTAAAGTCCAGACATAATCTTGGTCAGATCATGTGAAGACTATGAAGATTGGTGTCTGAAATGTCTTTTGAGGAAAGAAGCACACAGATTGAGTGGACCCGTCCAGTAGTGTTTTGGAAATCCTAACTAATATTATAAATATGAGTTTGTATGTTACGCTTTCACGCTAAAACGGCTGAACGAATTTGTATGAAATTTGGTACATGGGCAGACCATGACCTGGATTAGAACAGGATACTTTTTATCCTGATATTCTCATGGGATCAACAATAAATAAAACGTGCACATCTGGACAAAACTTGACGGTTATTCATAAAATAAGCTACCGTACATTCCAAGGTGACTATTTAAGAAGATTTTAGCGACACAGTGGCGCTACGTGTTAATACCGAATGCTCCCAATTGCTCCCAACACCTAGATGCTACCATTATGCGAAAGAAAGGAATTAAACTCTTAATGATATTGCTTCTATTAATCTTTTATGTAGGTTAGTTTTTGTGCTAACGGCACCTATTTGTTTTTTAGTCTTGGCTAATTTTTTAAGGCCTTTTTTCTTTATTTAAATTAGTTCTAAACTTTTTTCCTACGTGGCTGTTACGGGTGAATTTCACAGATGAAAATGAACGCGTTCAGCTCATCTAAATCACGTTCAAGTGTTGTGCAAATTGCGGCGGTGCATGCATATACGGTGTTATGTAGATCAAAATTCACTACGCAGCAATTATGATGGTTGTTTTATTTTTTTTAATCATTTAAACTATCAATACACTAATAGCTGTCGAAATTGTATTTGCAGCAAATCTTCATATTTTCACGAAATAGCAAAATATAATTCATGAATGTTGATCATCGTACAACGTATAAGAGCGACGCAATTTGCAAAAATCCTAAGAAATTTGGAATTTCGCGGCGAAAATGAAAGAAGGACGTTGAAGGATCAACGTAGAAGAAATCTTTTATAAAAAAAACAAGACATTATTATACAAGCAAGGAAAACTTGCGTGAATACTGCCTTAAGTTCTACCCCTCCTCTTAAAACCAACAAGCGTGAATATACGAAAAGAGGATAGTAACTTCGGCTAAAGTTTCAGTGCATTTCGTATTACCATATTTTGCCTGTGGTTTCAATATGTGGCCTGCATAGTCTGCCAGGACCGCAGAGAAATAAAAATGAAGCACCCACTTGCAATCAACATGATTTCGCAAAAATATTTGCTTATGATATTAAAGGTATGCTGAATTTTGCTGCAGTGAGCTGCAAAAAAGAAAGTAAAATATTTTATTTGGAACATGAAATACAAATAGAAAAAAGGAGCATTTAAAACTATCATTATTAACAAATTACCAAAAAAAAATGACCTGTGCGAGAACAAATAGGCTCCTCTCAGCATAATGCTGCAATTTAAAAAAAATACCGAGATGTTTTTAACATAATTTTCAATATTTTTTGGGCACACATTTTTATAATTTTGAATTTAGCTATTTCAGCATTTTGATCTGAATAACCGATGGTCCTTGGGGGACGCATTTACTTGAGAAGAGAGTACAATTTGGTTATCGAAGTTTAGGTAACTACTTAGTAAGAGGAGTGACAATCTTTGCAGAATTTATACAAAAAAATTATTCTTGGTATAATTTTTGATATCCAGGTGACGATGGACAACCAAAAAAAATTTATGCTATTCAGCCTATAGAGTTTGCTTTCATGCGCCATTGTGAGATTAGTTAATTAATAAAGCAAAAGTAGGTACAATAACAAAGTCCCTCATTCCCACCTCACTACGTTAATAAATTCAAGTAACTTAGTAAGGTAGTCGGTACATTCCGTTTCCTTTTATTTTCTTATCAAGGGAAACACATAAGCTTTAATTTCTGATTATCTTGCTCCTACATTTCTTTTGCATTGTGTTTGATTCTTTCCACATAAACAATTAAGTTTGAGATACACAAAGCTCGCATTATTTTTTGGTTAAAATTTTCAAAAGTATCTCCCGGTATTTTTTTGCAAAAATAAAAATAATAATTGTACGCCCGGTTGTTTGGATACCGTTGGGAATAAAAAATAAAAAAATGCTTTAGTTTTTACTATTCTTAGCGACTGAAGCCTCGTGCAGACTGGCGCCACGCGACTTTAATAATACAATTTCTAAGAAAACTTCACGGCGTCAAACAATTACCTGTGTCGCGTCGCGCCAGTCTGCACGAGGCTTGTAACATAAAACTATATTTTGTGGTATTCGTTTTCCAGGGTATTTGCTTTTCAAATTATTTAGAGTTACACAAAATATGCAAATAGGCAAGCGACAATTTCGGCAAAATGGCCGACATACAATCTAATATTCGCAGTTCTCGTGACCGCTGGAGTTTATAAGACCAATACACAGTTATTTCTTCTTTAATAAAAGGTCTATGTGTAGTTTCCAGTATTTCTTGACACTTGTTGCAATCGCTAGCTGTCAGTGCACACGTGTTGAGTATGATAAATGTTCGGTTCGGAAAGGCAGTTATGTTTACTGTGATGCATTAGAGACAAATACACTATTAACTAGATGGAATGTTATATGTATTTTGCGAAGAAGAACGATCATTCAGTTAAGCCCTTGTCAATGTCAAATATTGTTGTTACAAGAACACATTTTTGGCACATAGGTACACGACAATTCTCATTGTTTTTCTCAAGAAAAGAAGTAAAAATACACCATAGGTAAGAAACGCAAAGCTCACCCCCTATTACAAGCTACTGCTGAGCATGAGGTCCTGGGTTCGATTCACAGGTCAGGCAAAGTGTTATTGGAATTTCTCAGCAGCAGCCCGGAGTCTGGATTTGTGCCGGATTGATGGCAATAGGCTCGCCCCCTATTACATGGGAGTTAAACATAAATAGCGAAATGTGGGTGTACTATGGGCACACCTCTGCCTAACCCTTCGGGGAATACAGGCGTGATGTTATGTGATATAGGAAAGAGCGGATTTGCAATTGAATTTTCATTTGGCACAACCATGAATTCATACTAGGTACAGATGATATGTTACTTTACCTTTTCGTAATATTATTGAGAGAACATTATCTTACATAAATGATTTCTTATATAACCAGGGACCAAAAACCTTTATAAATTACGGTACAACAGGTATCGAATAATTTTGGTTACTTTTACGACTAAGGTTACCGTTATCTGGGTAACCCAAGAAAACGAAACATGTTTCTTTTAGGTTACCGTTTTAATTTCGGTTACACGCACGCCCTTTGACTTATGCCGATGACACGTGTAAGATAGAGGTATTTTTTATTTCGAGAACCGTTATTAATACTGGTTGTATTCAATTTGAGATAGGTATTTTTAACAAAACCTACCTGTAAAAATATAAAAGTTGGAATCGAGAAATAGCCGTATTGGTACGTAATACCGGTTTTGGTTCCTGCTAAAAACTTATCTAGGTACATAATTATGTCGTCTCAAATAAACATGGAGTTTCCGTTTTTCCATAGGCCGACTAACAAGCTTCTCCGTTAGTTTTGTGAATAAAATATAAGATAATATAAAGGAAACTACTTTTGTACACATTTTCATACGAGTTGAGTTTCCAATTACAGTGACATTACTGCATTTTCTTCGTAATTGGCAATTTGTTACAAAAGTAAGTTCGTAGCGTCGCGAAATGAAGAGGTTAGGCATCAAAAAGGTATATTTTATATGTAAATAAGACTATTTTTCTGACTACATGCATGTTGCTGACGTTGCGAATGAAAATAGGATGTTTTGAAGGTGAGATGAAGATGTAAGAAAGAATCCTGCCAGTCTATTCTGTAAAAATCTCACCGTGAAAACTTAGGTGAAGTGAGCTTGAAGTGAGCTGTCTTCCTCCGGCTACTGGGTATTAACACTGTTGACAGCTCACTTCACCTAAGTTTTCACGGTGAGATTTTTACAGAATAGGTCGGCTGCTTATCCTTTTTTTTCGCTCCACGACTTCAGTTCTCATGCCGTTCAGTCGTCAGTGTCGTTACGGGTAGTTGGAAGTCCAAAAGTCTGACAAAAAAAAAGAAATGATGAAATGACTTTATTTTCTGTAAATAGTTTTGTACAAACCCTTTTACACGTCAATAATATTTTAAAAATTAGGTGAGTATGACAACCAGTCTCCAAGGGGGGACAACCCTTGGTAAGACTGGTTGCCAGACTTTTGGGCTTAAAACGATAGTGTTACCCAGTAACTGGGTTGTGGAGGTCAGATAGGCAGTCGCTCCATGTAAAATACAGGTATTCAGCTGCATCCGGTTAGACTGGAATCCGAACCCAACTTAGTTTAGGCAGATTGATTTTTGAATTTAGTTTTTATGGATGTATCATCCCTTTTGTTATATCCAGGCTTAAACAAAGGGGTATATTTGACACATACAATGTATATAATGTCAAGTTAGATTTATTTTACAGTGCATATTGTGATGTGAAATTCAAATATTATATTTTGTTGAAAAAAGGAATATTCCGGTGTGTGGTTTAAACTAATCCGCTAGGTATTTATTATTTTCAACGATTTTGGATTTGGTTTGCTTAAAGGGACGGTGTTTATTGCAAAATAATAATATGTGCGTTATATGTATATTATTGTTGGTTTTGAGTACTAGATGGCGCCACAAGAAACTAGCCACCCTAATCCTATATCCTCCCAGTGTATCCCCACACTATATCGTGTTATTTTAATAGGACTGCCGTTAATAGGGCCCGTGTTAATAGGCCGATACGTGTTGAGCAATAAATTGTACGGAGATAGGCCGAGCCGATTCTATTACGATATGTACAGGGTGAGTGGTGTAACTTTACTACATTTGTTAAGGCACTCGATGGGTTTAACTTAAAGAGTAGTTATTTTTTAAAGTTGTTTAATAGACTGGCAGCTGACATGATGGGAGGTGATGGTTTATGCTGTCATAAATCACGACACAAGCAGGCAATGGCAGGGATGTCCGTCATTGCTCCCTTTTGGTGGCGCTAGTGAGTTTGGAGGTCATAATGTCATAATCATAGTCATAATCTGTGGTCTTAATTTGAATTTTTGTTGAAAACTTCGTCGCTCCAAATAATTATCCAATGTTTGACAGCTCGCATGATCCTCAAAACAGCCAGCATCTGCTTTGAGCTTTTCAGATTACCTGCCATTGTCAATAGCTTCGAAGGAAATATAGAAGGTCTATACATATTTGAACGCCTTTGGCGGCATGACATAGCGATACTTCAAACGTTATTTGCTCATTTATTCATTTACCTATGTTTTACAAACAAATATTTTACTTTGAATGTGGCATCCGGCACTTAAATCCTTAAAACCGAAATGCAACAATGCAATGCCCGATATCGAACCGCTGAAAAACATAATAGGTTATTCAAAACTTAAAATGTGTATTGAGTATTGATTACGTTACAAGGGGGCTCTGCTAATATTTATTACATGGCCGGTAATAAACTGTTAAAACCACCTCTAACACAGTTGTGCTGAAAAGCAATCAGCATAGAAGAAAAATAACCGCAGTTCGCAGTCCCATTTCAAGGGTCGGGAATAAACTTGCCCACTTACACAGGCGCTCAGCAAAAGAATTAGCAAAATGTTAGGTAGAACAATAAATTACTGGGAATCAAACCATTAGTGGCTTGCCTGAAATGTTTTAACATAACAACGGAAAAAAGGCTGGAATAGGACCTAGAATTCTATATCTAGTTGACCTACTTTAGTACAGTGCTGTTAGGAGAATGAAAGAATAAGAATAATTACCTGCTATTCTAGTAATTTGAAGGAAAAATGTGGTGCGTCTGTTAAGGTTTTTTTTTTCCAACGGGTTAGGCAGAGTTTAAAGCCTCGTACAGACTGGCGCGACGCGGCGTTGTGACGCGGCTCTAACAATAGAAAAATTCACGGTAGACGTCGCGCCAGTCTGCACGAGGCTTAACTCGTCTACATATTACCAGTTGTATTCATTTATAAAATTATTAAATAAAATAAATAAATAAATAATTCCTGAATTATTGAAACTGTGGCGGGATCTACAACGCCACATGTGAACTACGCATCAAAGACCTGACGTCACAAAAATCCTGCATCGCGCAGTTAGAGTTTACGACGTCACCGCCAGTTGGCTCAGCTTGATCTTCACGGGGGGATTCAAACAACTCACTCCCCCCCCCCTCACCCGAGGAAGAGGCCCGCAGACGCGGGCACCAGTTGGAGATTGCGGAAGATTCTTACGTTTCCGCGACCCCCGGCGTAGGAACACCGGGGTGGATTTTAGAGGAGGAGGACGTCCATGAGGATTTTCCACCTCAGGAACAAAAAAATAAAGGTTGATCTTCACCTTTACTCAAAAATCTCAATCGATCATAATTAAAATAAAATAGTGGAAAGGCAAACATCCGTCCGATCTGATCTTCGGTAATATATCCGGGGGCGTATTACCAAAAACTTGGGAGCAAACGGCTAAACTTGTCAAATGAGCAGGCTGGTGTAACGAGAAAAGTTTTTTGATCATCTACCCCTCGATACTCTGGTAATCATAAGTTGGATCGGCGAATTGAGTTATGTGGTTATACTTCAAGTTAGAAAGGTCACTTGAGATCAGTTTGCAGTTTTAATCTAGACTTGGAACCTTATTTTTATTCGTTTAATGTTTATATTCGTATAAGTGGACGTGAACAAGCGTTTCATATGAATTAGAACATTAAAATGCGTGCGTGCGTGCATTACCAGATGTACCTATGAACGTTAACGAGGTAAAAGGAGTTTGTAAGGATTGTTGCAGGTGGCGTTCTGTAGGTTCTGCCTACCCCCATGGGAAAATGGCGTGAGTTTATGTATGTATGTTGGATCGTTTGATTTTTATGGCTTAGCTTAACATAGCTCTGGTCGAAAATAATTCAACGCAGCTAAGTTTTTTACATAAGCGAAGAGCGCATCTTCATAGCAAAACTTACCCGCTCCGCTACACCACTTAGTTCTGGTGAAAATAGGCACATAGTTTCTTAGCTAAGCTTCACCGCTTAGCTATGGTCAGTTCCAAAAGTATCTCATGAAAATGTAAACAAATGGATTAGAAAACGTACCTGTGGATACAAATTTGTTGTGCCACTTACAAATTGATTTGATGATTTGAATACTTAAACCCGAAATTCTATTTTAAATCACCTTAATGATGTGTCGGTTTTTTACAGTAGGTACCTACGAGAAATTGGCCTCCTGTCATCTTGATTGCAACTGGATAAGCCCACCTCAATTATGATCATCGATGATTTTGCAATTAAAAATTGAAAACAAATAATAATTGTTGAAAAAAGTGGTGAGATATATAAAGTTATGAATAAAAATAATAAAATAAAAATAAAAATTGTTTATTGACAATATTTTTATTTTATTATTTTTATTTATAAGTTGAAACCTTCTAAATACAGATTAATGTGTTCGGAATTTACTTTAGTGAGTCACTGCGTAATAATCTAACTTGAACAGGTTGTTGGTTTGTTTAGACTTTTATCAGATAATTTTGGAACAAAATATACCTCGTACATATCTTATCTAGTGGAAAAGCAGCTTCTGGTCTAGAATTCTAGACTTAGCAAGATGTGACTTAGGTGCCTGCCGTAATTGCAAGAGGGAATTGGCTATGAAATTGTTATCGTATGGACAATTTGCTGATAACGGTATTGGTTGTTATGTGCCAAGTGATATTAGCAAAGCAATCATCGTTGATCAAGATGGGGTTATCCAGTTGCAATCAAGATGACAGGAGGCCAATTTCTCGTAGGTACCTACTGTAAAAAACCGGCTAAGTGCGTGTCAGACCACGCAGATTGAAGGGTTTCGTAGTTGGGATGAATTTATCCCAAGAACAGACTTAACACTGTATACTTTTTATTTATTTATTAATGTTTACATAATATATACGCTAACAGAATTAAAATAATAATAATGTGCACATGTATATAAAAAAGGGGAGGGGAAATAATCAGCATTGTATAATTGAAAAAACTGTTCTCCCGGAATATGGAAAACTGAAAGAAATCTGTAGATTCTCAGTTCTTTGTTGTCTCCATTTAACTTTAGGTGACTTTTTAAAGTTATCAAAATATGGCAGTGCTTTCTGCACGTTTTTAGTGATATTCAATTTTTTTTTACAATCTTCTACATGGTTTGTCCTCTATTCGATTTTTTTACTGAATGGTGAAACTCTTCATCCAGCCAGACGTTTTTTTCGTGACCACTACTTTTAGTTTTCTATATTAACTTATCCAAAACCCCTAAAACACGATAAACAGTTATTTAGGTAAACCAACATTTTAGCACGCAAAAATTTATTTAGCATGCATCAAAGAAAAACGTCTTTTTTAACGTTACTTTTAACCAAAATCTTCCTGCATCAAAATGCATGCATTAACCGTCAAAAACAGAGATTTTCCTCACAAGGCGGTATAACTTGCATATTTGAAAAGATGCTGGGTTCTCAAACGATGCCACTTTGGCTTGTCAAATGCAGAGAGCTACCAATCGACAAACATACAATCTTTCAACTTACTTTGAACAGGATTATCTAGGGCATCGAAGTTCTGTTTTTACCCGACCAAAAAAATTAAGTCAGCTTTAATGGGTAAGCCCATTAAAGCTGACTTCCACTAATCCCCCCTGAAAGAATCCCCCTCAGGGGGGAAAACTGGACTCTAATGTAAAAAGAGTCCAGAAAGTCCCCTTATCGTTTTGAGGTATTCCACTTTTCGCCCCTGAGAGAATCTGCCTCAAGGGGGAAAACTGGACCCTAATATAAAAAAAACAGAAATCCCCCTTATCATTTTGGATTATTTCACTTTTCCCCCTGCCATAATATAGGCTTGTAGCACCTAAAGATACACAGTTTCAATAATACATACATGAGTGAAAAACATAATCCTGTTGTTAATGTCGCGCACTTGGGAAAAAAAACATCATCAATAACAAATCTTGTTATATCGTTTGGTGAAACGATACTGAATGTATGAAGATCAAAAAAAAGATGCAAAACACCGCTTTTGTTTAGGTGGCATAGTTAATTGATTCAGGCGTGACTTGGCGGAAATCCATTATAAAATACTATAGACGTAGATATATTTAGTAACCTATTCCGCTTAACATAGATATTATATTATTAACCTATTTCAAGAGATTCTATTTTTAAGGCTCTTTGAGAATAGATATGCGGATTAGGTTACTATCGGGTTAGGTTGTATATATCTACGTCTATTAGAATAGAAATATTTTATTTCAGACCGGAGTCCATAGGGTTAGTAACAATTTTACTTAACTTCTAGTTTTAGTAGGTTACATACACAAATAAAAATATACAATTAGATTACAGCGTGGAGCCGCATCCACCTCCGCAACATCGGGGAATCCCACCGATCTGCGAATACTCTTACTCTCTTATACTCTCGTATTGGTAAAACTATTGTATGTATTACCAATACAAATTAATGTCCCAATTTCAAGCCAAATTAGGAGCAAAACATTTGTCAAAAAACAAGAATGGATCCCACGTTTCTTTACATCGAAACCCGACTTACAACTACAGAACTACTAATTCATACAATTATTACGCATGTGGCTCACGTATCTTCCGGTATCATCTTCCTTATTCCTTTAACGGCAAGGATAAGAATAACTCTTTGTGATTGATATCAGCATTGATATGTAAGGATAATGAAATAAATTACTATTTGCCATTTGTTGTTACCTGCTGAGACTGGGCCACCCAGCAAAACAGCGTTCCTTTGTCAGTATCGTAAGATACAATCAAAAAGACACAATGGTGCCGATTCTCTTGTTCACAAACTAAACTAAATTTAAGTTCAGTGCATCTTTTTCTTTCTATTTCATTAAGAAAAGGACGGAAGAAAATTTTTAGTTTAGTCCTGTCAAATTAATCAGCGCCTGACGTAAATTGACGTAGGGCTAATTTTAGTAGGCAAGTTGTTAATCACGTCTAAACTTGTATTATATGGAGTAGTGACAGGTTTGACAGGACTAAACAAAAATGTATCTTCTGTCCTTTTCTTAATGAAATACAAAGAAAAAGATGCACAGAACTTAAATTTAGTTTAGTTTGTGAACAAGGGAATCGGCACCAATGATACAGTAGTTCCTAATATTTTATGTTTCATAATTCAAGCCACCAGCGGTGGTTCAGTGGAAACTGCCGCGACTTATGAGTTGTAAGATCGTAGGTTCGAACCCAGGCAGTGATTTTAAATTGTGTAAATTTTATCATCTCCAACATCGTGAAGAAAATTCGAAGACATGTGACATCCGGGTTATCAACCCGCACTGGGCCCGCGTGGTAGATTACGGCCTACGCCGTTCCACAGAGAAGAGGCCTGTGTCCCCCCACTCGTGAAATGTGGGTGTACCATAGGTACACCTCTGCCCAACCCTTCGGGGAAACAATGCGTGATTTAGTTATGTTACTTTAATGTCCCTTTAAGCAGTATAAACAAAATATGCAGAAGGATCTCATACACAAAAGAATTGGGTGTCTTGCAGTCTGGAGGAGCTCGTGGCTAAGTAAAAACAGCCGCACGGGTCGATCCATCAGGTTAAGCTGCGCTTGCCGGGGTTGGTCCGTGGATGGGTGACCATCTTTACATACCGAGACTCCTCCGTGCTTCGGAAAGCACGTTAAGCCGTTGGTCCCGGCTGTCATTTGTGGATCTTTGACAGTCGTTACGAGTCGTCAGAAGCCCGAAAGTCTGACAAACCAGTCTTACCAAGGGGTATCGTATTACCCAGTTACTGGGTTGTGGAGGTCAGATAGGCAGTCGCTCCATGTGAAATACTGGTATTTAGCTGCATCCGGTTAGACTGAAAGCCGACCTCAACATGATTGGGAAAAGGCAAGGCAGAATGAATGATGTCTTGCAGTCTGCGGGCAGGGGTCACTGTACATTTGCTGAAGCTGAAAATAATATCGTATGACCTAGCGTCAATAATGAATTTTGTGTAGTGGTTAAAAGTACCTGTTATTGGTTTATTTGAAATAAATGGTTTGAGTTTGAAGTCCATTTGTATATTGGCGTGTACATATGGCTAATCATAAAATGTATATTTTGTGTTGCGAAAGGAAAATGATTTTGAGTACTATTGTATAGAATCAATTTTTCTAACTGAACAGAACAGCTGTGCTGCTGGGGAGTTCGTTTCGCCACTTCTTCTTCCCAGCTAAAGCACTAGGAAGTGGTGAAGGGTGGGCGTTTTGGGGGACTGTCTTATATAATTTTGACGTTCGAAAAGTGCTGATTCTCAGCTTAGTTTGAATAAAATGACTTTTGATCTTGATTTTGAAAAAGTTTTTAATAAATTGTTACTGGGTTCTCCATCTGGAATTTCTCAGTATCAGCCAAGAAACCGGCTCATGGCAATAGGCTCGGCCCCTATTACATGGGACTTAAACATAACTGGCGAATTGTGGGTGTACTATAGGTACCTCTGCCCAAACCTTCGGGGAATACAGGCGTAATGTTATGTTATGTTGGATATGAATTGGAATTTACATTCAAAATTCACAATCCTCGTACCGTACAACCACGGTAAATGAAACTTCACTATTACAAGTACGTGACTCCGTCTTCCTGTGTGAACTTTAGACTACTGGTATAGTCAACAAAGCTATCTGGTAAACAGGCAAAATTATTCATCCCTCCACTACACTGCCAATATTAATTTTTATTGTGTACGTAATCACTTTTTAAGCTTAAGGCATAATGAAATGAAATGAAATGATTATATTTTCTGTAAATAGGTTTGTACAAAACACTTTTACATGTCAATAATATTTTTAAGTAGGTACCGTACTAGATGAGGTCGGCGTTTCCTATCTGACTACTCTGAGAAGAAAGGCCGAAACAAACTCAGAGGTCACAGTCTCTTTTAAAGTCCAGACATTTTATTGGTTAGATCATATGAAGACGATGTAGATTCGTGTCTGAAATGATCTTTTGAGGAAAGAACCACACAGATTGAGTGGACCTGTCCAGTCAGTGCACGCATTTGTCAGTAATCGTGCAGCTCAACTCAAAACTTAAGGAGCTCAACATTCATAGGTACACAGAGCGGGTAAAAAATTTACTACCCAGCATACGCACAACATTTTTTAAAGTAGTTTAAAGTTGCTGCCTGTATACCAAATAGTTTTGTTGACTGTACATACATATCCATTTGGTCTAGTTATAACTTAGACTTACTTGTGTAAAGTTTAGATTTGTAGTGGATATTAGGGTGTTTGTGAGGGACTGATTTCGAGTGGCTTTTGGTTAAGTGGCTAATGGCTGAAGATGTAATCGATTTGTGAGTCGTAGAGGACATAATATTCTGTGTGGCTTGTGGTTTTATGACGAAATAGCTGAAGATTTTAAATAATCAGTTAGATAATAACAAAAAATGTTTTTTTTTATTATTATTATTTTGTTTGCAATTTATATAATTTTTATTTTTATAATTCTAACATTTTTATAACACTTTACAATTTGACAACTTTATTTTTGACATTTTTTTATACGATTCCGACATTATAATTTTTTGACAATTTTAATTATTATTTATAATGAGAGACCATATTTTAATTTAATTAATAAAAAAAAAAAAAAATAAAAAAAAAAAAAAAATTTAGATTTTTAAAAGTTTATAATTTAAATGTATGAGTGTAAAACTTAGGACTAAAATAAATAAATTATTACTATTATTATACTATATGTTTCTGTTTCTGAAATACCACCAAAGCCATGGGAAGCACCTGGTTGAGTGACGCACTGAACGAGAAAGTATGGGAAACGTTTTTTTCGGGTGGCCACTGAAAATCAGCATTGTGCTGTGGGTCCCCCAAAGCACAGCATCATGCTGAGTGGAAGCCTTCTTGCCCCAGTCATGACGTGCAGCTGCCGACTATGTCTGTTTTATGCTCATACTGTAGTAATCTTATTTTTTGTTAAACTTTTCTGACAACTCATCTTTTTGTATGCAACAACGCTCAACAACGTAAATAACGCAATGAATGTTGTTGAACTGTCAAAATGAAACAGATCAGCATTAATCGTTTACGGAAATGTGTTACGTAAATAGATAGATGCAGTCTTAAACAGCATCTACATTGTTGTACTATCATAGTTTCTATTACTCGTATGACATAATTAACAACAGACAGTTTCAGCTAATCATTACTAATTTCCTCCACGTAACGCATATTATGTATGTAACTCATCTTCCTCAATTAAATAGAGCCATGATATAAAAGTTATTATATTTCCTGAAACCAGGTCTGTTCCAACAATAATACGGAACTGCAATAATGAGGCAGCGGCAGTGTTGCCAACGTTCTATTTTTGCTTTTCTTTGGGGAAAATTTTGTTTTGTGTAATCTGTGGAACTAATATCCGCCATTTATGACTTTTGGAATTTTGATTCGCTGAATGTTTGTTTCATGCTCAATTTCTGAGGTATTTAACCGAAGTTTATCAATGGTTTACTGGTAGTGTTAAAATCAACTAGCATCGTTACACTTAGGTACGCACTGTGGATTTCAACTGTCAGAAATAAATTAATGATAAATGAATTGAACAGAATGAAATTGAAATAAAAACAAGTTATAGCCTGCCCCTTGTTTTACTAACATTGCTTTGATAAGTAATGTTATTGATGAGTTAGCAAATACAGCACTTAATCAATTTTTTTTTGTAAGATGGAGTCTAGTTTATTTTCAAATTCCACTAGGATTCCTGCGTCCTGTTGGGGTTTAATCTCTTTCCAAGTAAAGCAAACATGTACATTTATGCTACATGTTTTTTTTTTGTTTTTTATTTTATAGAAAACTTACTAATAAAAAATGAAAAAAATAACTTAAACTAACTTAACTTCTTAACTGTATAAAATTAACTACGTTTACATGCTAACAAAATCACAATACCTCTACCAAAAACAGAGGTACGGAGTCTCCAGGGCAATTTAGCCAGTGCACTGGCAACACCACCCCACAGTTAGCGCATGGCGGCCTTGCCTCGCGTCCAGAATGCTAACCAGTGACAGACGGACAAAGACCATTGTTGGGGCAAACACCTCGGTACAACGGGGTCTACAAATCTAGGAATGGCTTACTATGTAGGTATTTAGCTCATATAATCCAATTTGTTAGTTAGTACGTATACATACACAACTTAAACACTAGTGTTTGTACATTATATTTGGCTAATTTTTGATGATAATTAATAATAATGTCAAGATAATTCATTATAATAAATCATACGCAATAATGTCAAAATCATACACAATAATGTCAAAATCATACACAATAATGTCAAAATCATATACAATAACGTCAAAATCATTAATAGTAAAGTCAGTCAGTCAGTTTTTTAAAGCCATGGATTTTTCAAAACGAATTTCCTTCAAAATCCCTCTGATTGTGATTGAAAGTGTGTTACGGAATTAGGGTGCTGATTCCGGTAATTCATGCTCGACTTGGGAATTAAACTCAGATCAACGAGCCATGGCTTGCTATGAATGTTTTAATTTCCGGATTTTTTCACTTCCGTGGTGAGGTTGAAGGTAATAAACAAATGTGTTGTTAGATAATATGGACTGGCTAAGGAAATGCTTATAAACCTTTCATTTGCCACGCAAACGCAGCAGTGCTGAACGTAATTTACCCTCTGACATTAATAGTATTATAGAAATAAATCAACAATATTGCTATTAAATTCTAATTTAAATTGTATAATTAAAAATATAATTAAATATATTAATAATAATGACTTATTAAAAATGTTGTATGTCACATTATTATGACTAAGTGTTATGGATGTATAGAATTATTTATATTTAGACCAACATTGCAAATGCACTTATTTGCAAATTAAAAAATGTTTGATTTGATTTGTAAGAAGTGAATTTGTGAGATAAAGGGGATTAGCAGCTGTGGTGAACGTGCAAAATGAATTAGTGAGATACAGGGGACAAGCAGCCGTGCTGAACGCCCGACATGAATTCCTGAGATACAGGGAGCTAGTAGTAGTGCTTAGCGTGCAAACTGAATTTATGAGATAAAAGGCAATTGAAAAGCAGGGGAAAGGAAAGAAAGAAAAGAAAGAAAGAAAGAAAATACATTTATTTGACACAGACTAAAAGGCACACAATATAAAATACAGCAGACAAGAGAGATAAAAATAAAACAAATAAAAAAGATGTAAAGTAACAAAATTGGCAGGGGAGTGTGCCTCACGGCTGCGGCAAAAAGGCCCAGTTCAGCAAAAATGCCAGACAACAAAGTGCCTGACGCTGGTTTTCAACTGGACCTAAAAGTGTGAGGTGACGGATGTAAATCAGGTTTTATAACGTTTGTATTAAATAAAATAAAATAAATATATCTGATAAAAATAATAGCGAATATGTACATAAAGAAAGAGGAACATATACTTCAGACCCCGTGATAGTCTGAATCTCTCGCTCTATCTTTGCATGGGTATCAATAAAAATGTCGCATGCGGCATGTATGTAGCTATGACACATTAATTTGTGCTGGTTTTTATTTTCGGTCAGGGCCTATCTCCCTCATCCTTCAGCCACCTTTTAACGATGACTGGCAAAAGGGCACCACATAGAATTTTGAGGAGGTGGCAAAAAAAACATATAGAAACCTACTACATTTATTACAATAAATGAAGCTATATAAAGGTTTCAAAAGTTCTTATTTTAAAACCCATTCATATCTTCTGTCCACTGTAATATTAACGGCCAGTAAATCCCTTCCATGAATGAGTGAACATTACGTAGCGATGGCGTGAACCCATTCGAATGGAACGAATGAACGAACTGCATTGTGTAACTGTTACTGTATTTATAAAATATTCGTAAAACGATGTGAAGTCTGTAATCATTACTCTTGTACGATTAACTGTATGTAATCCATATAAATATTATAAAAAAAGTTGTTTTTCTTGTTATATGTGTGACCGCGTTGATCTTCCAAACTTCGCAAGTGGTTTTGATGCGGTTTTCAGTATCATGAATTTTATGACTGCCTATCTGACCTCCACAACCCAGTTACTGGATAATACGATACCCCTCAGTAAGACTGGTTGTCAGACTTTCGGGCTTCTGATGACCCGTAACGACTGTCAAAGATCTTTGACAGTCGTTACGGGACAGCCGGAACCAACGGCAAAATCGATCGGCTAATCGTGCGGCTGTTATTATTTAGCCACGACCTGGAAGGTTTCTATGTATAATAAATTAATATTAAACGTTCATTATAATAAAGAAATCATGTTTTTCAGAGTAATCTTAAAAGTCGTACTAAGCAGGGGCGGTTCTATAGTAATGAATATGACAAAGAACTGAGTGACAATTCTTCTATTTTTACTAGCGTTCGTTATTCTGTCTCAATCTGTCAAAAATACTTCTAATTTACATTTCATATCAGTTTTTGGTATATTATCGCTGAAATAAGATTGAGAATTTTTCAATTTCATCTAGGAGCTAATTCCCAGACTGAACATTTTTTATAACGGGAATTGGCTCATAGATCACCACAGAACAAATATATGGCATAATATGACACTAGTTGCGTAAAGAAAAAGTTTTTTAGCCTATTAGTATTATGTTGTATGGGAGAAATTCTATACATTCAGAACAATGGTTCTTTGTTACAAATCGACAAACAATACTTTAGTTTTCCTTCCTTTTTATTAACCGCAACACGTCGCCACTATTCTTGTGCCCCACAGTCAAGTACGAAATGTATGACATAGGCGGAGAATCGCGACTGCAATACTAATTCGGGCCCTTACGATGCTTTCCTGGACAATAGTACTGTGCACTAGCATTAGTATCGGGAGGGCGTGCGCCGGCGCAGCTGCGCTGATACGCTACAAACATAGCCGAACACACGTGAAATACGTTGACTAGTGTATTTAAAAAGTGTGTTTTTTTTTAGTGAAAAAGTTGGAGACGATAATTGGTGTTTGCACCTTATTTTTGTGTTTTGATAACGGGTAATTGTTTATTTTTTATATCTAGTCAATAATAGGGTAGTTCACCCTAATTTACAAAGTTTCCGTGGTATCTTTTATACATTTACTTACATGAATATTTTTTGCAAAATTCGCTTTCGTTAGTCACTTTCTAAATACGTCATAAAAATTAACAAGACAAAAGAATTTCTACGTGAAAGTGTTTGTTTGCCCTTTATGACACACGAGTTCCAATTTTGAATGTGAACAATGCGTGTACCGAATTTCGCCGAAGGAGCACGAGGTTAGCCGAACGGTATCAATGCCGTGATAATACCGTATTATCTGCGATCTGATTAATGTTATTATCATTACAAATCAGCTGTTTTAGTGGTATTAACGTTGTGAATGAGGACTGCGTAAACTATTCGTGGAGATACATAATTTAATGTTGATATTAGCTAAATAGAAATTGAAAACTCAGTGAATTTATATCAATAAACTATCTCGATCTTCTCCGGACGATTCCAATCAGGTAAACATTTTAGAATTGTTTCTTCTAAATTCGTATTTGAAATAAAATCGTACTCGACGATTGCAATCTTCGCGGGGTCGTTTCGGATCGGGCGAGATCGCCATCCGAATTGTACCGAAGCGGGATTCAAAATTGGAACTTCGTTTATTGTTTAACCGTTATTTTGTACCGTTACGTGTCCCTTCGCAAATCGAGAGCATGGAGACTCCTTTGTACAACGTTTTTGTGGAGATACAAATTCTAATCGTTGCATTCTGGACTTTATGTCGAAGTATTACGGATGAACAGTAGTTTTCGCAGTGTTTTGGTATGTTTGCTCAAGTGCATTTAACGATCTTTGATAAATATTGTTCGTTGACCCCAAATTTTTGTTTATTTATACGATGTGTGCTAATTAAATTTTAAAATATACTGTTTTGCCGATAAATCCGTGGGAAATATTTGCTTATTCGATGCATTTTAAATACTTGTTTCTCGTGTTAGGAACTGGAAGTTTGTAGATAAGTATGGCAGCACTTAGCGTGCTTGCAATGTCTAAGTGTCAAGTTACAAATGTTAAGTTACAATTTATTAACAATGTTAGGCTTTTTTAATGTTAGGTAATTCTTGTGTTAGCTTTTGTGATTCCTTGAATGAAATAATGCCCACTAACCATTGGAGTTGACATGAATTTTGACAATAACATCACGCCTGTTATCCCTGAAGGGTTAGGCAGAGGTGTTCCTATAATAAACCAACATTTCGTCAGTAAATAATTATAATTCAGATTATTTTGATTTTGACAGTAGATAATTATAATTCGACTATCTCCTGCCTGTAAAACATATCCTATGGCACTCGGCAATAGTGATGTACCTTTCTTCAGTGAATGAATTTTCAAAATCGAATTAGTAAGTCCATTGATTACCATTCTTATAAACAAATAATAATAAAAAATATATATAATATAAGTTTAGACTACTAACTCTGTTTGTGGGTGAAAAGATTAATAAGTACGGGCTTCTCAAAAACTTGAGCACCAAATTCCTAGCTCTGATTGGATATACCAGCTTTAATTCGATAAAAATTAGATCACCAATTCAATTGCCAATCTTGGTGATCAGTCTAAAAAAAAAGGACTACTAAGAATCCTTTGGGTAGATATTTTTTTTGCTGATCACAACAAAATAATAAGCTATTAGAATTATTATGGATTCCGATAATGTAGATGACCATAGCTTTTTTAATCTGGCTTGTTCTCTTTTTTATGAACACAAGGGGTAAATAATAAAAAAAGAAATTACCAATCTAAACATAGACAATAGATGAACTCCAATAATGATCTAATACAATGTGGAGACGACAATAGGAGTATTTAAGAACTATCAAATAAATACTAACATTGAAATTAAAAAAGTGATTTTTCTAACTAACTAAATACCTAGTATGGATAGTTATGGAGCGACTATGGGTTTTACCAATCTTTGACTAGCTATAGTGACTAAATTATTGGAGATCTTTGATTGAATTTTCGTATGCAGACTGGGAACGTCATTAGATATACGCAGTTTAATTTATTGTTGTATTTTCGTCTCCACCTTGCATAATAAAAGGGTTGCTATGCTTAAGTAATTGCTTGAGGGCACGACTTTTAACCCATTTTCTTAAATCGAAGTAAGAAAGGTAAACAAAGTCGTTATTTTTGTTTATTTGGGCTCCGTTTTTTGTTTTTTGTGAATAAACAGATTGCTCATTGTTTTTATGATGTCAGATAACGTTTGAGCTATAAATAGTTTTGGAACATAAACTTTCTGATGGAGAAATATAAAATTCTTTCTGATATAGAAATATAATCCAAAAAAATTGAAAACATATCGATAAATTAATAAAATTGTAATCACTGGTTTTCCAGTAATGGCGCGTAGGTATTACTAACAGACAAACAAAGAGATGTTGCAATTTATCAAAATATATGGATACAGTACCTATATAAAATAGTTCAAAATTTTAGTACAACCTAGGTTTTCCGTAACATAAATATCACCAAACCATTATGTCTGTTATACAATAAAAAGTTTTATTTATAGATATCATATTTTGTCGTTTTGCCGTTGTTGGGGGAACGTGGTTCCGCTGCAAGTTAGTTTTAAAACAAAATAAAATATATTATATTTCGTGTGCTTTGGTCCGTATACAATGTTCTTTATATAAACATTTTTACTGTTCTAAAATTGGAATAATCTATGGGTTTTGTTAGACAAGATATAGACTAACATAGACTAAGACTTGATTTTATGGAAAAAAATTGAGAAAATAAAAATATCGTGGAAGTATGAAAAAAAATCAGTGCCTTCAACTTAACTACGGTATTTTTTGGACATGCTTATCCTTTTATTCTTATAATTTATGGTCAGGGTATACCTAGTTAATTTAATTGATTCAGGGGTGACTTGGCGGAAATCCATCGCAACAAGTCAATCGTCATCCTAAGGATGCCTCGTTGAGAGGTGAAACACGTGTCGATTTTTTACAGGGTTTTTTATTACTCTTTAGGAATAGTTAAGCGGAATAGGTTACTAAATATTATCTACGTCTATTGTAGGGTGTACCTAGATGATTAGGCGTATTCGCAGGCAAATGAGACATTTCAGTTAAGTCTATGGAACGGCACCAGTGATGCCTACGGTTTTGCAGCATATAGGGTCAAAATAAATTAGCTAGAGAAACTCCGCAGAAGTGATGGGTATGGATATCTAAACAAATGATAAAACAGTTTTTTTGGGGTCATCAACCGCCAGTAGTGTTGTAAGTAGCTACTTAAAATATCAGTTATTTTTGTATAAACTTCACAGACGTAATAGGTGTTGATATCTCATCACGATAAAACAGATTTTATCTACTCACACTTCAAGTAGGTAACAACATTTATAAGTTATCATTGACCAAAAATCATCAAATCCCATCTTCCATCCATCCGCGTTGTTTCGCTAGATAATTTAATTTTACCATATGCAGTGGTGATCAATTACCAGCAGGTGGGCCGCCTGCCTTGTTTACCACCCGATAATACAAAAACATTTCAGAATCACCCACTTAATAACTCTGCACGGCGACTTAACGGAAAACTTAAATGTAATAAGTGCAAGGTTCATAATATGAAAGAAATTAACATAATATCGGTGCACTTATTCAAAGGTTAGAGACGCGCCATAAATAATCCTTAAAATGCACGTTAATCGTAAATTCTTGAATACAAATTGTAATCTCTACTACGGCTTCGAATAAGCAGGGTTACCTACTACTTTAAAGTATTATTGTACTCACACAAGGTGTTATTGGCCCAGCGGGGTGATTGCATAACACACTAGTGTCAAAACAAACAAATAAACAAAAAAAAACAAAAACAAAAACAAAAACAAATAAACAAAAAAAACAAATAAGTAAACAAAAAAACAACAAACAAACACAAATAACAACAACAAATAAATTTTCTTTCTTTTCTTTCTTTCTAAAATGCAATTATGCAAAGTTTTTCATTTTGACAATTCGATCGGTAACGCAATTATTGTTTTCATTGCGTTATTTAACTTGTCAAGCAGATGAATATTTTAAACATAATACGAAGCAATGGATTAGGAATTTCTGTAAAAATCTTTCGGAGTGTGAAAAAAGTGTGTTATGCAATTAGAGTGCTGGTCTATTGATCAACGGGCCCAAAAATGTTCATTGTCAAATATGTCAATAACGGTTGGCTTGTAAAAAAAAAAGGAAAAATAAAAATCTAAAAATCCTTCACGTCGATCACTAAGAATAATATGACACACTTCTTTTGTGGTTGTATTGTGGCCCACAGACTTGGGAGACTCGTTGCACTGCAAGTTATGTTTGGTGTCTTGTTCTATTCATTCATTCAGCATAATACAAGGTCCATATTTGCGCATAACTACTCTACAAGCTTTTTATGCTGTATTTTTCCGGTCTTTAGCCTAAGAGTTTTTGTTTTCTTCGTAAGCTTATTGGACCGTACGATTTATTCCATCCACAGTATTTTAAACTAAACTTCGTTACCGTATACTGTGTACAGTTGCCTAACTAGCTTAGTTTTTTAAACACTAAAGGGGCAATTCTCGTAATTTTAAGAACGATGCTCTGTAATCACACTCGCAAAAAAAAAAACTCTCAAATCAGTAATAAAAACTTCTAATTTACCTACATAATATTTTGACATTGATTGTGGGTGAGAAACGATTGCGACTTAATTTTTTTTTTAGTGCCTTATTAGCCTTATTTTCAGGTAGGCCAAGTTTGTATCAGCTACTAAACCTCTCATAAGTTAGTCCATTTAAAAAAGGGCTAAGTCCGTTCCAACCCTAGCATGTACTAATGTGCAAAACAATGCATCGCTTACATTTCGCGCGGAGCAAAGGTTAGCAGACTTAATCCCGCCGCTACATTCCATTTGCAGCTAGAATTATTAATGTACCACTAACACTCCGCTGGCATCCGTGTTTTGGATTCATTAGTGTGTACTAGGCTTTATTGTCGTAGCCGGAAAATTAAAAAGGTAGGTAAAAGACAAATCGGCTAGTTCTTTTTCCTGTTATTTTAACTGTTCTTGAAAAAAAACTTGTAATGAAATAAGATAATTAAATGAGGGAAAAAAATTGTGTAGGTTTTTCATTAAAAAAAATAATTAAAAAGTAGCTTTCACCGAAATAAAAGGTATCCTGTGGACCCAGGACCCAGGACTTGGTCTACACATGTGCGAAATTTCATCCAAATCAGTTCAGCCGTTTTAGCATGAAAGCGTCACAAACAAACTCACTTTCGCATTCTTAATATTAGAGTTAGGATATCAATTATATTGGAGCATATTTAAATCTAACTAAGAAATGGAAAGTAGACAGTTTAAAATGGTGCAATATCAAGAATTAGTCCAAACAGAAAAATAAGACATTATTAGCTGTTATTGATGAGAATTTCATGTTAATTTTAGTCGTAGATTAAAATGGAAAGTTGTATTTCCAGATAAAATTTATACTAAAAAAACACCAATTATAGTTTAAATCACACATTTAAAATAAATAACCTGTCTTTTAATGAACATTTGAAAGCTAGTGTCTTCATTCATGCGCTCAAAATCTATTATAAAGACATCATTTCTACGTTCTGAGTTTCAACCTTTTTTTTTTGTAACTTTTGCGTATGTTTATGAAACAATTGAATAATACCTAAGTAAATTACTTGAATGGATGCATAATTAACATTTTCTTGAAAAAAAAAAATAACATAATCTTCCCAAAATAAAGAAAAATTGCAACAAGATTACCATATATTTCATTAGCATTCTAAACGGCTGTAAATGTAATAACTTATGCAACACCGCAGCATACCAAAACATTCTGCCAGTGTATACAAAGCTCAACCTTAGCCTTGCACTGGTCACAATAACCTCTTTATACGAGGTCAATAGCCTTAAAAAAGCAACCACAGATTATTAAGCTTTTGTATTGTATGCAAATGTTGCCAGCAGTAAAAATGTGACAGTTTTTTTTGCTAATGCTTATGATGCATTGTTTTGTATGGATTTGGATTAGTGATTGGCCTAGATTTTTTATGACTGTTGGTGACGGGTTTTGCA
Organism: Eupsilia transversa; assembly: GCA_914767815.1. Lineage (NCBI taxonomy): Eukaryota > Metazoa > Arthropoda > Insecta > Lepidoptera > Noctuidae > Eupsilia > Eupsilia transversa. The sequence continues at coordinate 2,053,787 of OU611893.1, read as the reverse complement.
AATGTAACGCGGGATTTAAAAGGTATATTGAATAGATGATTTTTATGTTATTTATATTTTTACGTTCATTTGTTTTTTTATTAAGCGCTCGCTTTTTTTTAACTGACATTACGTGGACTGTTTTTTTTATATTTAAAAAATATACACTGTCAACGCCACGGTATCGTTAAACCTAAAAATAGGTCGAAAAAGATCTGATAAAACAAAAAACATTTCAACCATCCTGTCTTAAATATAAGAAAATTGTTATTTAAATAAGGACTAAAGACGACCTTAATTATTTAATAATGAAAAATAAAGAAAAGAAATGTAAATTCTTTGAAAGAAAACATTACGACGAAAAGGGAAACCTTTTAACGAGAAAAGTAGGTAAAGTAAACGTTATTTTTTCTGTTTGTTCGTCATAAACAAACAAAGGGCAAATATATTATTTTACTGAGTCATTCTCAAATTGGGTCAAAAAGACGTTGCGGGTATATATTATACCCAAAAGTCTGACAAACGTTCTTGCCAAGGGGTATCGTATTACCCAGCAACTGGGTTGTGGAGGTCATAATAGGCAGTTGATCCATATAAAATACTGGTCGCATTCAGCTGCATACGGTTTGACTAGAAGCCCACCTCAACATAGTTGGGAAAAGGCTAGGCAGATTTATTGCCAAGTTAGGTCAATTATTTTACTTACAGCTCTATCTATGAGTAACAAATTGACTCAAAAACTTACCCTAAATGCGTGTTTGCACTTTCCTGTTTACTATTATGTACTGTACTACTGCTTACTTTATTTTCGCATGTAACATTATGTAACATTTAAAGTTGTATGTAACATTAATTTCTCATTTTTATTTAGTTTTTTGTGTTTCACGAAATGTGTCCAAATAAATGTTATTCTTTTTTTTCATGTATACCTATGTGTGGTAAAAAAAGGACATCGAACTTGTCAACAATAAATAAATATTGGTTTTCCTTCTATTGTTATCTGTGACTAATTGAAATATAGGTAGGGTTCTGACTCAATTTGTTAAGTTACTCATTGATAAGCAAATGTGGAAATTTTGACCTAATTTGATAATGAGTCAATCAGTTAAATTATGGCTTTTTACCCAACTGCGACGGAGCCATAAAGGAGGTTAATGTTTTTAGTTTGTAGGTATGTCTGTCTCTATCCATCTTGAAGGCTAAAGCAGCCTGAAGCCGATGTTGGCATCTCTGACTGAACTAAAATAACTGCGATTAAAAAAGTGACCGTGTTTTGATTTTTTGTTGTTTTTGCCGTCGATTGTCGTTTGTTTATTTGTTTTACATTATTCACACACGCTTAGGGTGCGTTTCCACTGAGACTTGCAGGAATCGACCAATCACAATGGTTGAAATCCTCATCGCGTCTCTCGTCTTGTCTGTAATTGGACGTTTCCTGCACGTCTCCACTTCAGTGGAAACGCACCCTTACAAGCGATACTTTCACGATATTATCCTGTTTAATTAAATTGTAAATTATATTTAATGATTGGTAAAAGAAAGCTTAACATTTCGGGATTATTTTCAGGATTTTATTGTAATGCTACAGAAGTGGCGGTGTAACTTAAAACAACCATGTCCGTAATATACCGAGTCAAAATTATAGCCAATATAAAGTCAGGACCTTTATGCCCATCACGAAGCCATCATTTATGCATACACACATCAAACTTAGTAACTTTGTGAAAAAATAACTGCTGGGAAAAGACTTTTATTTTTGGTGTGTAAAATCCCTATTTACGACAGCGTCCAATGTACCGCTGTAATGTTGCGCTTATGGGCGCATGCAACGGTAAAATAATTGTGGGAGTATTTAAAGTTAAGTATTAACATAACATTTAAAACTTGTTTTCAATAAAAAGTTCGTACGTAGACCATCAATATCTCCGTAACAAGAAGTTTCCCGGGTATGGTTCAGTACAAAACAATGATCGTAATAACGGGAAGTACCTACCAATGACTCTTGACTTTGTTAAGGGTATTTATAACCGACTTCAAAAAAGGAGGAGGTTATATGTTCGTATCGTATGTATCCGTCGATATTTTCGTCAATGGTGGAGGGATTTTGAAAATTGTTTTTTTGTTTGAAAGGGTATGCTCTCGAGGTGGTCCCATATAAATTTTATTATCTTTGCTTGAGTATTTTTTGAGTTAGCTTCAATAATACGTATTTTTTCCACTTAGCCTATGTGGACAAAGTTTTAACATATTCCTGTCACTGTTATTTACATAGCACAGGTCGTGATATTTGGATTTGTAGGGGTAGGTACAACTAAAAAGTGAAAACAAAAACTTTTTACAAAAAAAACCAACCGACTTCCAAAAAAAACACTACAGAGTGAAAAAGTTTCGAACGCAGTATTGGTTATACACTGACATTGACCCTTGACATGCCAATGACCACGATATATCAACTTAGCTTTAAGGCTCGTGCATATTGGCGCGATATCGCGGGCGGGACAGGCAGCGCTACCCTTGTCGCGCCCGCGATTTGCGCTTTTCACAGGAGATGTGCTGAGCTGTGTGATGCGTATGTAATGCGTATTATATTAACCAATACGATCATTTAGGCAAAGTGTTAATGGGTTTTTCAATCTGGAATTTCTTAGTAGCAGCCCGGACTCTGGATTTGTGCCCAGTTGATTGCAATAGGCTCGCAGCTCGTAGCTAAGTATTAACAGCCCCCGGGTCGATCTATCAGGTTAAGCTACGGTAGCCAGGGTTGGTTCGTGGATGGGTGACCATCTTTACATATCGAGACTTGCCCGTGCCTCGGAAAGCACGTTAACCCGTTGGTTCCATCTGTCATTCGTGGATCGGCAGTAGTTACGGGTCCTCAGAAGCCCGAAAGTCTGACAACCAGTCTTACCCAGCTACTGGGTTGTCGAGGTCAGATAGGCAGTCGCTCCAAGTAAAATACTGGTATTTAGCTGCATTAGATTAGACTGAAAGCCAACCAACATAGTTGGGAAAAGACTAGACAGATTGATTGATTTTGTTAGCAATAGGTTCGCCCCCTATTACATGGATCTTAAATAATATAACTGGCGAAATCTAGGAGTACTATAGGTACATTTCTACCCAACCCTTCGGAGAAACAAGTCGTGATGTTATGTCAGAACGTATGATTTTCATAGCATAGAACTTAGCTCTCGTGAAAAAGGGTTTAACGCAAAACACATCTTCATAGCATATCTTACCCGCTCCGCTATACCACTTAGCTCTGGTGGAAAAAGACACAGTTCTGTAGATTAGCTTCACCGCTTAGTTATCTCGCGCATGTCTGGTGGAAAGCCGCAGCCTTGCCAACTACGGATTGCAAGAAATGTTCTTGTCACATGGAGAGATACAAACAAAATAAATAACTTAAGTTGCTAATCACTTAATCAGTAGTTAGTGGTTGCAAGGGCGACTAAAGTGTCTGAGGTCCAGGGAGCGATCTCCAGGTCTGCCAGAGGAATTTAATTATAGTTCGACCAAGACCGCTATACCGTGCCTTAGGAATGCGCGGCGGGTTGTCGTGAGCGTTGACGAATGAGCGGCATGCGCTGCCCCCTGTCTAAGGCGCGGTTCAGCGGTCTCGGTCAATCGATAATACTCATCATCATGATGATGATGATTGCGTGAGTGCGTTTACTTCGAGAGCTGTATAGAACAGCTCTCGAAGTAAACGCACCCATTCAACTTTCAGCCCTAACGTAATCATGTAAGGCTTACATTCCCATAATGGCAATTCCATACTATTTAAGTTATTTAGCACCTATACTTGATTAGTACTATGTAATCATTTTTAAATTCTTCAATCATAACGCTGTCACATTGATGGCCTAAGTGGAATAACTGTATACTGTTTTTGTATGCGGGCGTTGATTAAGGGGTATTTTTTTGCAGTTATTATATTTTAAAGTACCTAAGTATATCATTTTTAGGCTAGGATCTGTTGTTCGTACTAAGGAATAAGGATAGAACACTTTTTGTTCATCTGTGTGCGTCTCAGAAAAGTAGTGGTGGCCCAGCGGTAACGCCCGCGACCTACGATTTGTAAGTTAACACTTACAACTCGTAAGTCGACTTATGATTTGTAAGTTAACACTTACAACTCGTAAGTCGACTTATGATTTGTAAGTTAACACTTATAACTCGTAAGTCAACTTATGATTTGTAAGTTAACACTTTCAACTCGTAAGTTGCGTCGGTACTTAAGCAAGCATTGGACAACTGCTTTCAAAATGGTGAAGGACAACATTGTGAGGAAGCCGGCATGTCCTAGAACCAAAAATTCGAAGACATTTGGAACCACCAATCCGCACTGAACCCTCGTGGAGGATAACGGCCCACTCCCTCTCACAGAGAGGAGGCCTGTGTCCAAGCTGTGGGAACATTAAGGAAAGGTCTATAACCAGTAGTGTCCTACGAAGCGATCCACAATAAGTCTGATATTGAAGAAAATTGCGTAGTTCGATAATAAAAAAGCACATTTATAAAGAAAAGTCCTGACTCACACACTGACTGACTCATCAACGGCCAGCCCAAACCCTTGGACCTAGAAAGCTGACTGCACAAAGGTTCCCTTTACGATTTACTTTACGAAAAGGTTTACTTTACGAAAAGGTTTACTTTACGAAATTACGATTGGGTAGGGAGGGAATTCATCCAAAGTGCTAATATATGATTATCACCACGCTTGACTTCGTGATCGTAGTTTTTTTGGAATACCTTGGTTGAAACAGGCTAGTTTATTTGCTCTATCTAACCTGTTATCTAATTGCCTAACAAATTTTCGTAAACGATTAAGACTTATCTGTTTTTGACAGCTCAACAACATTTATTGCGTTATTTACGTTGTTGAGCAGATTTATTTTTCGAACTTATGAAGCAATGGATTAGCAATATGTTTCAAAACGATTCAGATTGTGATTGATCGTATATTAGGGTGCTGATAAAAGTATATTCACGTAGAAAGCTGGTAACCGATGCCGATATGCCAGCGTTGGTTAGCGCCGAGAAGCTGGTTGTCAACTCTAGTAGACGCAGGAAGTTTACATACATTTTCCCGGCGCCGGTTACCAGCTTAATTTCTTCGTGGATACACCCTAATACACTCAAAATCAAAATATTTTGTTTCACTTATGCCTACATGGGCACTTATGAATCGTCAGCTAGGTGCACTAGAAAAACAAACGACGATCAAATACTAATCTAAAACCTCGGCGATATCGGAATACTTAGCTAAAAACAAATGAACGATGATATGTTTTGTCAATCATTATCCATACTGATGGTACCTATTATGGATGCGAAAGTAATTCTTTCTAAACCACTGAACCGATCGATAAGAAAGTTTAATTGTCTAAGAGTGATGATAAGCGACCATAGAGATGCAGAATCATTTCATACCCCAAGGTATAACTTACGGCCAAGGTACTAATTTACAAACAGAAATCATCGTTCACCAATTGCCCCCAGCACAAGAGACCCACAACACATCCTAGGCATAATTATTATTGTTAACAATCAGGATTTTTTATTTTTCTGTCTGTGATGCCTTGTTTAAATACCTTTTTAGTCTTAGTTGGGTTTTAGTTTTTATAACTTTTATTTTTGTGTAGATGATGAAATACAAAATGCACGCAGACGAAGTTGCGTACTAGTAAAAACATTTATTTACGTCAAATTTTCCTTGATAATCGTAAACAAAAGATGGACGCAGGAACGTCCTGCTATCTTTTAATCCGTTAATCCGTCCATATTGTTCAATCATTTATAAAAGTACCCAGAGCTTATGACAACAAACGACTTAATGACTCATTAAGAGCTGCCAATGACACTATTTGAACATCATTAACATCTTTTTATACTAGTTTAGCGCGTGGCTATGCTTAAACGATTAAAAGTTGTTAATCTTATCCTGTTTTGTTAGGGGATGACCTGATCAGAGTTTATTTTGTTTAAAAAAAAACATAATTATAAAATTTTGGTAATCTGCCTGTTCTGTACATAGTTCTGTTGACATTTTATTCGCATTTTGTCAATAATTGACGCTTGTCGAATAACATACAAAATCTTGGGATTACTACTCCAATGTTACTTCATATTATAATAAACTAAGGAGGTAGGTAGTAACCTAACATGCTTTAGAAACTAGCTATCTCCAAATTATAATAACACAGACATATTGTTAGACAAAAAGGTACATATATTAACTTTTTCTTTGACTCATAAAGGACAAAACAAACAGCAATTAAAATAAACAATTAGAAACATTCGTCACCTTGACCGACCTACTGACTTGACCGGGATAGAAAAGTGTGCTAACGATAATTATTACGTATCACAAAATCACTGCGGTATCTGTATTCAATACAATGCGGGCCCAACATGTAGCGGTTGGCCTACTATACCAGCAGTATATAAAAGATACCACCGAGATGCAACTCCAGTTCCGACTCAGCTCTTAAATGAGAAGTGTGTGTCCAATATTTTCGTATTTATTTTTTTAGAACCAGTTATGGGACGTCCGATGTTGGCGTTAGTCGTCGCCGCGGGGCTGCTGGCCGTAGCCGCGTGCGCACCTCCGGGGAAGCCGTCCTTAGGGTGGGGGGAACGCACCTTTGCCATCGTCGAAGTGAACCAAGCAGCAACAGCATACAACCAGCTAGTCACCAAGAGAGACGCCGCTGATGTCTCTGTCACATGGAACGTCTGGTCCGGGGACCCAGCTCAGAAGGCAAGGGTACTCCTCAACGAAAAAGAGTTTTGGTCTGGAGCCGGTACCGCCACCTCAGCTGCCTTCAAAGTGAAGAAGGGTGGCAGATATAAGATGAAAGTGGAACTCTGCAATGCCGATGGATGCAGCTACAGCGACTCAACTGAGATAGTGGTTGCCGATACTGATGGTAGCCATCTGCCACCCCTGGACTATTCCATTGGAGAGAGGAATAAGCCATTCAAGCAGACTTCTGGAAAGGTCGTTGGTGCATATTTCGTTGAATGGGGTGTTTATCCTAGGAAGTTCCCCGTAGACAGGATTCCCATCCCCAATCTTACTCATCTTCTATACGGTTTCATCCCAATTTGTGGTGGAGATGGCATTAACGACAGTTTGAAGGAAATTGAAGGCAGTTTTCAAGCTCTGCAAAGATCCTGCAGCGGCAGGGAGGACTTCAAAGTATCCATCCACGATCCTTGGGCTGCACTCCAGAAACCACAGAAGGGTTTGGGTTCATGGAACGAACCTTACAAGGGTAACTTCGGCCAGCTGATGATGTTGAAACAGGCGAGACCAGACCTGAAAATCCTTCCTTCCGTTGGTGGATGGACCCTGGCCGATCCTTTCTTCTTCTTCACTGACAAGGAAAAGAGAAACCGCTTCGTCGCCTCAGTCAAGGACTTCCTCGAGACCTGGAAATTCTTCGATGGCGTTGACATTGATTGGGAGTTCCCTGGTGGTAAGGGAGCCAACCCGGACCTTGGTGGTCCTGACGACGGTCACATATACGTCCAGCTGATGAAGGAATTGCGAGAGATGTTGAACGAGCTTTCTGCTAAGACTGGTAAAAAGTACGAACTGACTTCCGCTATCAGCTCCGGCTGGGACAAGATTCAGGTTGTGGACTACAAAGCCGCTCAGCAGTACATGGACCACATCTTCCTGATGAGCTACGACTTCAAGGGTGCTTGGTCCAATGACACTCTTGGCCACCAAGCTGCTCTACATGCTCCTGCATGGAACCCTAAAGAAACTTACACAACTGACTTCGGTGTCAAATTCCTTTTGGCTCAAGGAGTTAGCCCCAAGAAGATCGTTGTTGGTGTTGCCATGTATGGAAGAGGCTGGACTGGAGTCAACGGTTACAAGGATGGAAACCCATTCACTGGCGTAGCTACTGGCCCAGTCAAGGGAACTTGGCAAGACGGAGTGGTAGACTATAGAGAAATTGCCACCGAAATTGCTCAAGGAAAGTGGGAGTACCATTATGATAAGGTGGCTCAAGCGCCTTACGTGTTCAGAAAGGAGACTGGAGACCTTATTACTTATGACGATGCGAGATCGACGATCGAAAAAGCTAAATACGTGAGAAATAATAAACTAGGAGGATTGTTCGCTTGGGAAATAGATGCGGATAATGGTGATATATTAAATGCCATGAACATGGGTCTCGGAAACAGTGCGTGAGTGATAATTGTGCGAGTTTTGCGAGAAAATTGTGATCGTAATCGTAAGTTTAGTTTTAGGCTAAATGTCTCAAATTTTATTTACATAAAAATTGTAGAGCGACTGAATTTGTGTATTTGTAAGTAATATAAAATATTATAAATCTTATTTTTTTGGTTTTTATTACCCTTACTAGAAAATTTTAATGCTGAGCAGTTATTTAAAAAGCTTAACTTTAATAGAATGTAATGTCCACATTACACACATTTTATTTACCTCCTTATTTATAAATGTTGCTTAAAGTTAGGAGACGTTTAAATGTCATAAAATCCTTGCTTAGCTAAGCATTTCCATTTTAGTGAAATTAACCCTTTATTTATAAAAATAAAACCTTCCCTTTATTCTTAATTTCACCAAAATGGAAAAGCCAAATATTAATATAATATTAGTTAAACATTAGAATATTTTCTATTGAAATTGCAACTGGCATTGCTACAGACTTCCTGGCCCTAGGTTCGATTCCTAGTCTAGAATACCCACACCCAACAATATAACATTTGTTACTTTTGGGGCCGATTTTTCAAAGGTCAGAATTTTTTTATCTGAAGAATAAAATAATATGTCCAGTTTGCTATCAAACTTTTATACGTATTCCTCAGTCCTGAATAGAATTTAGTAAAAAGGTTCTATTAAAATATAGATTCACTGCTACGGGTCCACGGTGCCTCAAACCTAACGACATCGTAAGTATATTTGCCCAGCCTCGAGGCGTGACCGTGTGACGATGAGTGTACATTATGTAAGTATGTAAAGTCAAAGGTAGCTAACGTTTTATTTAGAGGTCGTTGAACTGATAGTGTGCAGACCTTGACATTAAAGAGGGAAACTTAATGCTTTATTTAGTTTAGTAGATGTTATTTTAAATAAAATATTGTATCAAGAATCCTGTTATCTAAAACTACGAATTAAGACATTTGAGTCTCTGTCCAGAACCGATTATGATTATTAATCAACTTATTTTTAATGTGTATTGTAACTTGTCATTTTGATACTGCCCCATAGATTCTACATAAACTTGGCTATCAACTTCTGGGATCGATTCTTGAGCATAAACTGAAAAAATCTCGAGAAAATAACATGCACATTATGTTCTGTAGATGTATAAGTGATCGTTATTTGTTTTTAGAGCATAATGTGATAAATATGCGGAAGACGGCGCTCTATTTGGAAGAAAGTTCATACTGGCACCTGCAGGATCAGCTGTCGCATTGTCAATATTAAATCGTCATTTTTATTCTATGCGATGCTGAAAAATGCGATGTTTTAAATATCAATGTAAAAAATGCGTAAAAATTCTGAAAAAGTTTCATGTTTTGAGTGGTGTGGATGCTATAAGAGTTGGGGCATACCAACGAAACGATGGATGAACTGTGTGGAAGATGATATGGCTAGAAAGGCAGTGACTACCGAGATGACGACTAATAGAGAAGTATGGAAGAAAAAGACATGTTGCGCCGACCTCAAATAAATTGGAATAATTAATTATGATAAAAGATGCGATGCTGAAAAAGGAAACAGGCGTTGTCTCTGAGCGATTGACTACAGCGCTACGTATCGTGGGTTTGATTCCCGCGTATAGCAAATATTTGTAATTAATTTCCAGGTCAGGCTGTTTGTGCATGTGAGATGTGTCTGTGAACAAATCCACCATCTGCCTAGCCTTCTCCCAACTATGTTGGGGTCGGCTTCCAGTCTAACTGGATGCAGCTGAGTACCAGTATTTTTCACGCAGTGACTGCCTATCTGACCTCCACAACCCAGTTACTAGGTAACACGATACCCCTTAGCGAGACTGGTTGTCAGACTTTTGGGTTTCTGACGGCAGTTACAACTGTCAAAGATCTACAAATGACAGCCGGGACCAACGTTTAACTTGCTTTTCGATGCACGGAGGGGTCTTGGTATGTAAAGATGGTCACCCATCCATGGACCAACCGCGGCAAGCGTAGCTTAACCTGATCAATCAACCCGTGCGGCTGTTATTAATTAGCCACAAGCCCCTCTGTCTGTGAACACATCCACGATACAAAAAAAATAACTGAATGTAAAGTTTGTTTTATATCAAATGTTGTTATGAACGGAAACAATTCTCTGCTCACCCTGTTATTAAAAGCCGCCATGTTTAACATACTAAGGTCACTAGGCTAACAATGATAACATCTATGTAGACCAGTAACGTCGTCCATCTATTGTAAATGATTACGGGACCAGACGTGATGATACATCACATAAGTTTTTGCGCGGGCGCATGCAGTGACTTTCATTTGAATAATCTTTGATGCATATCGATCCTTCCGAGAAAAGAACATGGGTTTTGTCACATGAACATTTTAGAGTGAAGAGTTAATGCAAATTATCCTTTGTCTTAATAATGCGTGATTTTAATTTTCTCTTTTATTTATAAATACATTTAAATGATAACCCATAAAATGCTTGCCGCAGTCGGTTCGTAGATCCTTGACAGTCGTTACAGGTAGGGACCGAAACCGGTATGATTGATACGGGTATTTTTAAGGTTACAATATTTTTATTTTTTACAGGTATTATACAACGTGTTTTTTTTATATCCCGTAACTCTAGGGTTATATTCTCTAAGTAAAAATAATACAAAAAGTCCTAGCATATGTGGTCCAAAAACGCATAGTTTCGAAGATAACATAATGATAAATGATAAATGATAAATGATTTATTTTCTGTAAGTAGGTTTGTACAAACACTTTTACACGTCAATCAAATTGTTTTAAAACTAGATGAGGTCGGCGTTTCCTATCTGACTACTCTGAGAAGAAAGGCCGAAACAAACTCAGAGGTCACAGTCTCTTTTAAAGTCCAGACATAATCTTGGTCAGATCATGTGAAGAATATGTAGATTCGTGTCTGAAATGGTCTTTTGAGGAAAGAACCACACAGATTGAGTGGACCTGTCCAGTCAGTGCACGCATTTGTCAGTAATCGTGCAGCTCAACTCAGAACTCAAGGAGCTCAACGATTCGACGAACAATACCAAAGAAAGGACATTTGGGTAGGCCGCATATAGTACTCAAACTGCCAGACCATGGTTAAAACTAACTAAGAAAAGAAAAAAGAAAAAAAGAAAAATCAATGACCCACATAGTCTTCACATTCACAATAATAAACAAAATAAAAAAAATACTTTACATAGTAAATATTCATGTCATTGTATGTAAAAAAAGTTCATTAATGTCAATATGTATATAAAATCCACAGATAATCTTAGTCAGATCATTAGAGGACCATGTAGATTTGTGTCTGAAATGGCCTTTTGAAGAAACAACCATACAGATTTGAGTGGACCTGTCCAGTCAGTGCACGCATTTGTCAGTAATCGTGAAGCTCAACTCAGCACTTAAGGAGCTCAACGAATCGACGAACAATACCAAAGAAAGGACATTTGGGTAGGCCGCATAAAGTACTCAAACCGCCAGATTATCATTAAAAGAACTGAGAAAGAGTGAAAATATATTTGACCCACATAGTCCTCACATTCTCAATAATTAAAATAATAATAATATTATACTTCATAAAGTAAATATGCCTGTCATTGTGTTTATAATAAATAATAAAAAATAAATCAGTAAAAGAAGTTAAAATAAATGAATTGGAGCAGCTCACTCCCAAGCCTTTTTATCATCAATATAATCTTTAACGGTATAAAACGCTTTCTGGCACAATTTACGTTTAATGAATGATTTGAATTTATTAAGGCTAACACTATACTCTGTTTATCTAAGTTTCATTGATAAGTAGGAGTAAATCATTTTCATTCAAACCAATCATTCATATTTAAAGGTAAGAAAATGCGACTGTCATATTTCACGTAAGTAAGGATTTTACAAATCGTGACTTTGTCGTATTATTTTGTATGAAAAATGAAAAAAAAAAGACTGTTGAAAAATATTACTTAAGCCAGTTGATTCTTTGATATGGTCTCATTCATACCCAAAGAGTTATCGGATATAAAAAAAACACTACATGGTGTTTTTTTATATATCCCATAACTCTACAGATAAGATAAGATAGGTAAATATATTTATTTTATAAAACATGAGTACAGTATGAAGGTCTTATAATTAATATGAGGTGGCTACATGTTTTGCGGTTTCTGGCGTACAAAATTAGTTGCACAAGACAAAACAATAGAAAAAAGAAAATTACAGTATCAAAATTAAAATAACAATGAAATTACAAAGTCAAATTTTAAATTAAATTCAAAATCACAATGTCAAAATTTATATTTCATTTTGGTAAGACATGAATAAAATCAGTATTAAAACCGGTTACCGAAATAAAAATTACCTCTATCTTACACCTGCCGGTGGCATTAGTAAAAGGGCGTGTGTGTGTAACCGGTATTAATAGGGTAACTTAAAATAGGTAACATGTTTCTTCTTCTTGGTTTATTCAGATAGCGGTAACTTTACTCGTAGAAGTAACCAAAATGTTTCGATACCTGTACGGTGTACCGTAATTTATTTAGGTTTTCGGTCCCTAGTACAAGAAAGGTGGTAAGAAAGAAGCCCCACAGTCTGACAACCAGTCTTACCAAGGAGTATCGTGACGTATCGTCAGATAGGTAGTTGATCCATGTAAAATACTGCTTGTCAGACTTTCTGACTTCTGACCACTCGTAACGACTGTCAAAGAACCCATAAATAAAATTGGGACCAAAGGCTTTACGTGCTTTCCGAGGCACGGAGGAGTGTCCACGCACCAACCCCGGCAAGCGTAGCTTATCCTGATAGATCGACCCGTGCGGCTGTTATTACTTAGCCACGAGCTCCTCTTTGACTAACATAACTACCAAAAAACTTATAGCAATCCTGTTGAAAGTCGTTGTAGAAATACGTAACGATTTGAAAGCGATTGCCTCGTGTCTAGGCCATCTTTCTCGATCGATAAATTAATTTAATACTAAAACCAATTCCTAGAAACATTGCTTACAAAATTGTAAGGAAAGCATTTCTCAGTACAAACAACAGCAAAACGTTTAATTACTGAGAAATTAGGAACAATAGGCCGACTATCGCAACATTTTCCCTGCTTTGTTTAATTAAGAGCAAATTAAATCTATGTTTTGCGTGTCTATAAGCTGGTTTAGTAAGTTTCTTGTATATCTATAATATTTTGGAAGCCAAAAGTTCTGTTTAAATTGTGCCTTAGGGCAAAGCCACACGGGCCTTACCGGTGCGCTGCGGGGACGCAACGCACCGGCACGATGATCGTTTATATTAGGTCGCAGGGTAAGATGTTCAAAACATTTATGGACAGCATAAATTAGAATAAATCAATGTTTACATTGTGTTTGGGTATGTAAAGTTACTTGTTATTTAAGTATCGATTATTCTGTTCTGTAATGTAATGTAATACCTAAACAAGAACAGGTCTATACTACTGGAGTCACCGTAAAGGTCGGATAAGAGTGTCTGGCTGATGAACTAGCTATACGATGACCACTGGTAAAGGCTATCCTGCGCCATTAAGTAAGATGATTTGAATAGAAAGGAAAAAAAGATATTCAAAATCATCACATCCACACACGACACGACACGACAACACGACACCTTACGACATTTTAGTTCGTGTTTTTATACTTACGAAAGCTCCTAGTATACCCAAATAAATCTAGATAAGTAAGCTTTCTCCAACTAAAACAGTTTATCAAAAGGCGACACTAATATAAGCGTATTAGGTTAATCAACATAATCAACTATGTCAGTGGGTACGTGCTGACAAAAACCTAATTATATTCTATGACAATCGAAGGTATCGGGCTAGGAAATAGGCGGGAAGGGTATATTTTAGATAAAAGATATTCATTTCTATGAATTGGTTCAAAAACACTTTTACAAGTCAGTATTAAATTAGGTTTTAAAGCGTGTCGACAGCCATCGACACCTTTGCCGTCGGCGGCTACCGCAGACGCATGTCGACAACAGAAGTTGCCTATGCCGTTGGCAACATGCTTCATGCTTTCTTCAAGAAAGACAAAAACAAACTCTGAGGTTGTTTTTTTTGACGTTATTTCAACTTTTCGAAAAAAAAACTATTTTTCCATTTCAATCGCTAACAAATCGGAGACAAATACCTTTAAATCAAGAATATACTATTTCAAAAATAAGAATACCGCTCTAATTATAAAAAAACACTTAAACGACCTAAAACTGCGAAGTGAATTTGAGCCTTATTTATTAGCCAAAAAGCAAGCCAAAGAAGCTTGCATTTCTCGTTAGCCATAAAATAAAAATCACTACCAAAAAATCGAAATTATCCGTGCAAAATATTTTTATCACCCCACCTGTGCTTGCAAATTGCCCTGAATTATCGAATGCGTATCGTAATCGGTGTAACGGCATCTGGAATCACGCTGAGCACTTATGTAAAGCACGTATTTATGTGATCACCCAATGCAAGGGACATTATAATGATTATAACTTGAAAAGTAACATCCGACTGGAACCTTAGTCTGTTGCCTTTCCAGCATAAAAATGCAAAGCAGAAGGTTGAGTACAGAAAGTGTTATTTACGTAGCCGGTGAAACGGCGTATGGCTATGACTAGAGGGGTTAATGGATAAACTTGAAAAAATATGGCGGATTCGAAACTTAACTAAGGCCACTATTGCTGAATACAAGATACGGACGAGCCTGTCGTCCGTATACTTGTATTCAGCACGCAGCTGAGACGTGGACATTACGAAAACTGGAAAAGAAAAAAGGAGAACTAGACCTGTGGTGCTGGGGAAGAATACTTGGGGTATCAGTACAGAACTCCGCACAAACGTCTCCATACTCTAAGAACTCGGCATCAAACAGCGTCTAACAGCACAAGTACAGTCTCAAATACTGAAGTTCTTTTGTCATGTCTCCAGGCGGAATAATGACTACATAGAGCGTCTGGTGGTGCAGGGCAGAGTGGAAGGTAATAAGCCACGCGGCAGGTCACCGATGAGGTGGACCGATCAAAGAAAATTAGTAGTTGGAGGCCTTGTTAATTAATGCGCCAGCCTGTCATGTAACAGAACCAGATGGAGACAGATCGTGAGGCGGGCAACGACTACACCTGCGATTGGAAAAAATTCATCGTCAACAGCGAAGCGAAGAAGAAGAGTCAGCCTATGTTTGGGTATCTCTCTCTCTTTTAGGAACGAATTTGACGCCTCTCAATCAATCAATCAACTCAGCCTATCGCAGTCCATAGTCTCCACACCAGGACTCATCTCCTCCACCGGCTTTTGATCATTCAACAAAGATGCCAGCACATTCACAAAATAGAAAATATACTTTAAAAAAGAAAAGAAAATATTAACAACAAACCAATTTGACCTGCATTCTGCATATTTGAAACGGAACATAAATGATAATGGTATGGTTACAGTGGAAAAGTCAGTTTATTCATTTACCCAGGTATCATCAAACTAGCGATGAGATAATGATGACATTCTCTTTAAGTGGACCTTCTAAATATTTTGCCAAAGAACTGCAGGTCAAGAAACCCCACTCGCGCATAAACCCTCCAGTTTCATGGCCCAACATTGAACGAGTTCGTTCATACCGGTATGTCAACTGTGCGGATCAAGTAACGGCATTTTATTTTGTATTTTAGTACTATCAAGTTTGTTTGTCGCTAATGTGTTACGAGCTTTATGTATGTAGCTTAGAGGGTATTGTGTTGTACACATATCCAGGTCACGAAATGGTGTTTAACGAAGTATATATAGGTCACGTCTTTTCAAATAATTAAATCGATTGTATTTTCTTCTGCATCTTATATAGCTGTCCTTAGTGGCCAATGTGTGTAATTTGTGGACAGCAAAACGCGATTTTGACGTTGTTCGTCGTAGGTTCAAACCCAGACAGGCGCTTTATTTTGTGTAAAGTATTTCGTCACCACTGCTCTCAAAACGGTGAAGGAAAACGTCGTGAGGAAACCAATGTCTTAGAACCAACAATTCGAAGACATGTGACATCTACCAATTTTTTTTTTTAATTTTTAAAAATTCTAATTTGTGTTTTTTTTTCTGCCCAACCCTTTGGGGATTACAGGCGTGATGTTATGTCATTCTGCCTAGCCTTTTCCCAATCATGTTGGGGTCGGCTTCCAGTCTAACTGGATGCAGCTGAATACCTGTATTTTACATGGAGCGACTGCCTATCTGACCTCCACAACCTAGTAACTGGGTAATACGATACCCCTTAGTAAGACTGGTTGACAGACTTTCGGGCTTCTGACGACTCGTAACGACTGTCAAAGATCCACGAATGACAGCCGGGACCAACGGCTTAACGTACTTTCCGAAGCACGGAGGAGTCTCGTTATGTAAAGATGGTCACCCATCCACGGACCAACCCCGGCAAGCGTAGCTTAACCTGATGGATGGACCCGTGCGGCTGTTATTACTTAGCCACGAGCTCGCTACTGTTATTACTTAGCACAGGCGTGATGTTATGTATGTTATGAAAACTGCTTTAATATATAAAATAGATGATACATGCTAAGTTTTAAACAATTTATTATGTCCTTTGGTTGGTGTATAATTAGCGAATACGTTTTTGTAGGTAGGTGAAACCTTGCAGACTTGCTAGATTCTTAATAAGGCTATATTTGTATTTCAATAAGCCTTTTTATTTTATACGTCGCTTCTGCCCGTGACTCCACTTCTGCCCGCGACTTCCACTTTTGCCTGCGTTGATATCACCACTGTACCATTAAACATATCCTATGGTATGGTACTTGGCAATGGTACTTTTTTTTCTTCATATTATTATGTTGTATGTCAGTATGCTTATTTGTTTTATAGGTCACTTCTGCCCGCGACTTCTACTTCCGCCCGCGTATCAACTGTATACCATTAAATACTCGTATCATTATCCTATGGCACTCAGCAATAGTGTAGTAAGTTTTTTTTGTTCTGCATTAATCTATCAGTGAAGGAGTTTTTGTAATGGGATCAAAACTTCCTACAAAGAAACAATTCTTTTTTCTGTCTTGTCCCACAGCTGGGCAAAGATTTCTCCCATAGCTTTCCACACTTCCCTGTGTGTTATCTTCTTCAGCCAATCTCACATAAACGCCTTTAACTCATCATTCCTAGGTCTTCCTCGGCGACGACGCACGGCCTCAAACTAATAACAAATAAACAGTTTTACCTCTTTATAAATAACCTATTAGTTTAGAGTGATATACGGCTCCCGCAGACAGGCGCGACGCGACACCGGTAGAACAATTTCCGTGAAGTTTTCATATAAATTGTTCCATCAAAGTCGAGTCGCGCCTGTCTATGGGAGACTATTATCGGAACTGCTTTGTCCTCTTATACCTATGTAGGTTATCATTGTAGATAATATGAATTTTTCAAAGTAAGGACTGTAAAAACATATAAAGGCATCACAAATCCAGGATAACCTTGTATGAATATCCTAGGTTGCATCATCAACCTTGAATCAGACTGCATTATTAGTCTAATCGATGTAGGTGCAGTACTCGTCTTCAAAACAATAATTAATAACAATTCTATAATATGTTATTATTACTGGTATGCTTACCTTGTTTATAGTAAGTAATGTGAGCGTATAAATCATAATTGAAACAGACCGTCGGCAAAATCAAAAGGAAACAGAAATTGTTTTTTTCCACGACCGGAGGAATTATCTACCAGGGAAAATTTTAAAAATAACTAGACAACATCACGCCTGTGTTCCCCGAGGGGTTAGGCAGAGGTGTACCTATAGTACACCCACATTTCGCCAGTTATGTTGAAGTCCCTTGTAATAGGGGGCGAGCCTATTGCCATCAACCGGGCACAAATCCAGACTCTGGGCTGCTACTGAGCAATTTCAGATGGAAAAACCCAATAACAATTTGCCCGACCCAGGAATCGAACCCAGTACCTCAAGCTCAGCAGTAGCGCTTACAATCACTAGACCAACAAGGAAGACAAAAATACCTAGGAATATTTTAACATTACCTAATCGCTGGCTCATATAGTTCACGTTATATAAAAGAAGTGTCAGTTAAAAAAAAAAAAACCCTAAGTCGAGGTCTGGAATCCACAGGCGGTACCCTTAGCGTGAGTCGCTTAGTTTATAAGTCTTATACACGGACTGGAAGCCTTAATTTATTAAGGATAGCCCAGCACTCAGCGTCCAGCACTCGGCGTGTTAACACATCGTGTTCGGATTCGCGACAAGACTATCGTCATCCTGAGGTCGCCTCGTTGAGAGGTGAAACACGTGTCGATTTCTTACAGGGTTTTTTATGACTCTTTAGGAAAAGTTAAGCGGAATAGTTAGTAAATATATCTACTATTGTATTTGTTAAGGCTAACCGATAGCCGCCTAGGTTGAGAGCGAGATGCGAAACACAAAACACGGACTTTTGATTGGAATTATTGATGATTCCGTCAGTGTGAAGATTAGTTTAGGTGTACATCAACCAGAATAAAACAAGAAACGCTTTACCGGTTTTTATTTTAAATTACAAAACAGTTTTTTTGGCATGCTCACAAGATGCATTTTGAAACCACAGCTCTTTTCAAATACAATTTATTGACATTGGAAATGCGTCATTCGGTCATTTGCAAGAAGTAGCTACAGGTAAATACGCATAGCAAAAAAATAACATAAATATAAGCGGAAGCAATGCGGTTCCATGTTGGCGGGCTTGCGGTCCTCCTCCAATGGCATCCAGAGGCCTTGGTGTAAGTTTGCAAGTGAGTAAACGTAACTATCGCGTTTGCGTTAAGATTTGACTGATAGATCATAATGCTAAGAATGTAAAGGTGAGAATAAAAATCTTAACGCAAACGCGATAGTTAGTAGTAGGCTAGGCGTTGATGAGTCAGTCAGTCAGGACTTTTCGTTTTATTTTATAGATTTTTTTATTTAAAAAAAAAACACTGTACCTCTCAAACAGAGCACCTGCCATCTAATCTCTTCACCACCCTTGCTTGACTGGTAGAGAATGCCTAAGGCATAAAGTCCGCCTTTGTACCTTTTGAGAGTTCGAAAAGTTTAAATAAATAAATAGGAAACAAAATGTGAAATCCAATACTTTCCAGACTGTTGTTGACGTTTCTGTGGTTGTTTTCTTATAAAAAAATCACAGACACATTGAATAAACCACACACAGTATGTAACGTATGTATGTATTTTTTTAAAGAGATTATAGGTAGTAACTAGGTATTCTTGAGGAAAATTCTTACTGATAAATCAGCGTTTAAATCTAAACAAAACTAGAAAAAACAAACTAGAAGCTAATAATTATCCTGGAATTTTCTACAAAATTTAAATTAAATACAGACTTCAGTAAATACACTTATAAAAAGGCTCTATTGAGTTTTGTATATCCAAATGTCACTGGCATAACAAAATTAGCACATAAAACCATCCATAAAAAAAAAATGGCGACCGTACGTAGTTACCATACCGGTTAGCACGATTCTCGATGTAAATATTTAATTGTGAACTAAACGAATGGTTGGAACTTATATAAAGACGACCTATTTAGTCAAGTCGGGCAGTGGAACAACAAAGTGGAATTGATAGCTCGTGTCTGTTGAGAAAAATAAAAATCTGTCGTCATGAAGTTTTTTGTTGCCTTGTGCGTTTTGGCGCTCGTCGCTTTGTCGTCTAGTTCGCCAACCCCACCACCAAGGGGTTGCAGGTATATTTTGGGACAATGTAAGTGTAAACATCAATATCATAATATTATTTTTTACAATTTTGTGAAAACTTTTTGTGGAACAGAAACATGAAAATAATAATAAAATTTTCTCGATAGAAAAATATCACGAAGCTACCTCTAATTTCCACGCATTTCCAATTTGTACCATCGTGGTCACGGCCACTTTGAAAACAAAATCACGTGCACACGATGACCACATCTGTTTACCGTCCCTTTTTTTCGAGTAGGTAAGGCTTTACTATAGCGGCCTGGCGCTGCATAAAAGCACGAATAGTCCTTACGGTGGTCAGATAAGCGTGTCCGCGATAGTACATAATACATATGCTAATTAATGACTTGTGAGTTTCCAACCCTGGGTTTGACCTCATGGACTAGACAAGTGTTATTGTGGTCTTGTATGAGAAATTATTCAGTAGCTGCCCATAGTCTGTAATAGGTTTGCCCAGTATTGCATGAACCTACATAACTAGTAAAATGTGGGTGTAGGTCAGTAGGAATACTATGCCCATGCACTTCTGCCCATAATGTTTACATAGCATCCTTATCATAATGACACTCGTTATGTAAGTAGATACCGGTTCCAAGAAACTCGATGTAATTGTTTAATTGATTACCAACTAATGAGCGATCATCGCTGCTATATAAGACTACCTATGTTTTAGTCTAGATGAACAGTGCAATTAAATAGCTCAAGTATATTGCTCGTTTGTTGAGAAAAAATTCAATAAATTACTATGAAGGTTTTAGTAGCACTGTGTGTTCTGGCTCTGGTCGCTTTGTCAGCTGGTAAACCCCAATCAAGAGGATGCATCTATATTGAGGGAAGATGTAAGTATTTTAAAATACTTTTAAGCCTTATCTCAACTATGTTGGTGTCGGCTTCCAGTCTAACCGGATGCAGCTGAATATCAGTATTGTATGTTGAGCTGCCTGATCTGCACAACCCAGTTGGAGGGTAATAAGATATAGTGATCCCTTGGTTAGACTGGTTGTCAGACTTTCAGGCTTCTGGCTTCCCGTAAAAGCTGCCAAACATCTTGAAATGAAACTTGGGACCAACGTCTTCACGTGCTTTTCGAGGTACGATAAGTAATGAATGGTCACCCATCCATGGTCCGATATTGGCATACATAATTATATAGTTTGTTATTATTCGTTTTTCAAAACTAAGGGAATTTAGGCCCTTTTCTGATTTGTCGGTACAGCAGCGGTGCGACATCAGCATGATCGGTATACGCGGTACCGAAAACTTACCGAGCGCTTACCGAGCGCCTATGTTTGTAGTTGTTTCTGCATGTGTTACTTCTCTTTTTAATATGTAATGTTCAACACAATGTAAATTGTTAATGAATAAATAAATGAATGAATGAATGAATTGAGCCTTCCTGATTAGCTCGGTATGTGTCGCACTCCCGCACATACCGACCTAATCAGGAAGTACTGCGTATATTGAGCATGATGATGTCGCACCGCTGCTGTACCGACAAATCAGAAAAGGGTCTTAGGGGGTTACATTTTTATGAGAAAATCTTAACGCACGCACCTCAAAACTTAGTATTAATACTTTTGACAGATCATAGACTTACAAGTTTTTGGGTTAAATTAAATGAAATATAATATAAAACTGGGTTAAAGAAAATCATTCAGTTTGATCAGAAGGAAAAAAAAAATGGTCATCATTAATCTCCGAAAACTACCTTTTAAAGGGGTGTTGATGATAGATTTTATTTTGTTTTGTCACGCAACTTATCCTAAGATTTTTAAGAACTTCTTGGTAGGTATTGTTAGCATCTGAAAATATCTATAACGTCACACTTCCATATCGTAATAGTAAACACTTATCATACCAGTTTTCGCGTTTCTTGAAGTAATTATGTATTTTTGAATGTTTACAAACTAAATGGTCAGTCGGTATATAAGGCGACCTATTTAGTTAAGATGGACAGTGCAATAAAATAGCTCAAGCATATTGCTTGTGTTTATTGAGCAATAAAAAAGCAAATTAGTTACCATGAAGTTTTTAGTAGCTCTGTGTGTTTTGGCGCTTGTTGCTTTATCAGCTGGTAAACCTCAAACACGAAGCAAGAGGTGTATTTATATTCGTGGACACTGTAAGTTTACTGATCAATAATCGTTTGTATTATTTACATACTGCGAGGTTTGGTTCCCAGTTCCTAAAAGGGTTTGGGGGAGGCTTATGGCCAGCAGTCGGACAGTACAGGCTAACAAACAAACAAAAAAGTTTATTTTTATTATTTTTTATTGCACGGTTTGTATACAACTTGTTTTTCACTTGATTTCTGATAATTTTGTTGATAAGAAAATTGATTAGGTACCTATTATTTTGTTTTGTCTAGCAACTTATCATAATATTTTTAAGCACTTCTTAGTAGGTATTGCTAGCATCTGAAAATAGCTATAAGGTCATACTTCCATATCGTAATCGTAAACACTTTATCATACCGGTTTTAAAAAACGTAATTTGCTTCCGTTTGGCACCTTTAAGTACGGAACCCCAAAAATGCTCCAGGAGAGTTCTTATGAACATGATTTATAGAATTTAAGGTGCTCCTAAAAATAGCATAAGCAAACGTGTTTTCGCTATGTACGTAAACTTGTTACTATACGACGTCGTCTGTTATTTTTGAAATTCCCTATTCGTGTGTTATTTTGTTTTGTCGAGCAAAAACTTCTTAGTAGGTATTGCTAGCATCTGAAAATAGCTATAACGTCATACTTCCATATCATAATCGTGAACACATACATCATTCCGGTTTTCGCGTTTCTCGAAGTAATTATTTATATTTGCTTGTTTACAGACTAAATAGTCAGTCAGTATATAAGACGACCTATTTAGTTAAGATGGACAGTGCAATAAAATAGCTCAAGCATATAGCTTGTGTTTGTTGAGCAATAAAAAAAGCAAATTAGTTACCATGAAGTTTTTAGTAGCTCTGTGTGTTTTGGCGCTTGTTGCTATATCAGCTGGTAAACCTCAAACACGAAGCAAGAGGTGTATCTACATTGAGGGAAAATGTAAGTTTACTTATGTTTATATTATTTACGTACTGCGAGGTCTGGTTCCCAGTTTCTAAAAGGACTTGAGGCAGGCTTTTGCCGAGCAATGGGACAGTACAGGCTAACAAATAAACGAAAAAAAGTTTTTTTTATGGCACGGTTTTTACACCTTGACAAAATATCGAGATTTGTTTTTGATTCCATAATTGTACTATATTTCATGTATCGTAAAATTAACGCGTTAAGGCTCGTGCATACGCGGCACCAGTAATTGTTCTGCCGTGAAGTTTTCTTAGAAATTGTATTATTAAAGTCGCGTCGCGCCTGTTTGAAGGAGCCTTTACGAGTCCATAGGTCAAATGGTCTAAGCTGCTTGGTAATAATATCTAGGTGAATAAAGAATAATTTGTGCACAAGTGTTTATAAATATCGTAGCATTATGCTGAGATAGGAGCCTTTTTGGCCTCGCACAGGTTCTCTTTGCCCTTTGTTTATTTTTATTTTTATTACTTTTTTATTTTTTTACATAATTTGTTAGTTTTAACGTTTGGTTTTATTGTTAATGGTTTTATTTCCTGTGCGTGTCCCAAATAAAGTATTTTTCTTTCTTTCTTCTCTTTCTTTTTTTATAAATACATCATCTTTACATATTTCTTAGTCTACTGTTTTGGTTGTCCTTGTTTTCTGAGATAGTCTTGTGATTAAATTTTTCATGATTCTGCAACAACTATCAGTTGGGAGAGGTGCAAAATAATGAAATTATTTAAATAATTAAATTACGTATCAAATTAGTCAGTGATTAATAATGATTGAAAACATTCAGGAACAAAGCACAATTCAAATAAAATTATGTTTGATATGGTTTAAAATGCACTGTGCTTAATTATTATTGATAATTATATTTTTTTGAGTGTAGGTCGGTACATTTCTGCAAATTCTGTAGTTATGAAAATTGTTTACCTATTCCGCCAGCTTTAGTAATTCTCGAGATGAATTAGGGTTCCGTACCACAAAAGAAAAAAAAATGAAATTGGGTTCCGTTTTGCACCCTTGGGTACGGAATCCTAAAACTGGTCCAGGAGAGTTCTTATGAATATCATTTGGTTACTAATAGAAATATGTAGAATATGTTGCTCCTAAAAATTGCATAAGCAAATGTGTTTTCGTTATGGCGAGTATACCACGTCGTATTTATTTTCTAAATTGTACGAATCTAATTCTTCCTTGTTTTCTTCTATTTTGCACCTTTCGCTTTTGCACTGTTGGCAAATGAGAGCTAGATCGAAAAAAGTGTAACATTTTGACCGTCACGATACTTTTGTACTTGGTTCCAAAAACGAATTCTCGAAATGTTATCCGTAAGTAAAGTATGTCTGGTAGTTTTAAATTTTTATTCTCTTAGGCTGATGCAATGGTCCTTGATACCAATAACCTAAATGTTTTGGTGTCCTAAAAACGTCGACACGTTTACAGAACGAATCGTTATCTCTAGACTTTACACGTGCCAGAGCTTGTGGGTTCAATCTGATACATAAAGTTTTTTTTAGTTCGTAAAAAAATATTATCTAATTGTAAATAAATACTAAGGAGGAACTAGTGGTTAAGCTACGCTTGCCGGGTTTGGTCCGTGGATGGGTGACCATTTTTACATATCGAAATTCCTCCGTGCCTCGGTAAGCACGTTAAGCCGTTGGCCCCGGGTGTAATTCGTGGATATTTGACAGTCGTTACGGGTCGCCAGAAGCCCGAAAGTCTGGCAAATCGTCTTACCAAGGGGTATCGTGTTACCTAGATACTGGGGTGTGGAGGTCAGATAGGCAGTCGCTTCATGTAAAATAATGTTATTTAGCTGCATCTAGTTAGACAGGAAGCCGACCCCAACATAGTTGGGAAAAGGCTAGGCAGAATTATTTATAATTTTTATATAAGATGCAATTCATCAATAAGATTTTTTTAAACAGTAACAAAAATATAAGACTTCTTAAATATTATAGTTTTGTTTTGCAACATAATCTGGACTTATCTTGGAAGTTTATCTAAGGGGTCACTTAGATGTACTAAGTCACGTTAATGATAAAAATATCAAACGCCTAATTACGAACAGATGTCAGTAATGTCTTAAATAAACGTCTAGACTTCAAAAAGTCTCATTGGTACCTCATATCGTCAGGAAACCTGGAATTATCGTCGGAAAGCGCCAACCCGTCTTGAGCAAGTGTGGTGATCAATGCTCTTGCCTTCTCTGTATGAGAAGAGGCTTTTGCCCTGCAGTAGGACAATAATAGACTGGTATTATAATTACGAACATCGTCTGACTCTAACCGACCTTGATTGTGAACAAGTTTCTTCATTTGTAGTCGACTTTTAACCTTATAAATCAGGTCTAAAGATTGCGTTGTAGTGCAAACTGCCTCATTCATAAATAGATCACCACTGATAATTTGGGCATGCAATTACAGGCACTTTTGAATTGTTAAGGAGTCAGTCAGTCAGAAAATATGAAGCTAGTTGCCCATTCCAAAGCGTAGTAGGTACCTATGGAGAAGAACGAGCTAGAAACTCCACGGACACTCTTTTAAATCAAAAAAAGTTGTTACAAAAATTGCAAACTACTTAGTAACGCGTAAGTCGCGTCGTGTATACTGCCTCTGAAATACTAGTGCTGCTAGACCACTGAAAATCAGTACTGTGCTCTGGGTCCCCCATAGTAGGTAATAGTCTTAGGATGAATTTCACCAATGACACTGAACTCGATCATCATATTTAAACCGCGTTTAAGAGCATCAACATTGTTGTTGTCGAATATTGATACTGACAGCTCTTGAACGCAATTTACAAACATTGTCTACTAACGTTCATGTAGCATCATTAGCGTCCACAATTTTTTGTATACTTCATCCATTAAATAACCATTAGAAACTCCAAAATAGTTTCTGTAATATAATATTATTGAATTAGTTCTTGAACTGCCTCGTTGGTCTAATGGTTGCAAGTACTACTGCTGAGCATGAGGTCCTGTTAGGCAGTGTTATTGGGTTTTTCCATTAAGAATTTCTCAGTAGCAGCCAGGAATCTGGATTCGTGCCAGGTTTATGTCAATAGGCCTGTCCCTTATTACATGGGACTTAAACATAACTGTGCGAAATGTGGGTGTACCCACTATAGGTATCTACACCTCTGCCTAACCCTTCGGGGATACAAGGGTGATATTATGTTAGTTCTTAAAATGTTGATGATGATAGATGATAGACATTAACAAGAAACTTATCCAAAGACGTAGAAAAATATGGTCAAGTAATTAAAATGTAATTTCTTAATGAATTTGCCTTAATTCAAGAGCTAAGTTTGAAGTCGTTAATTACGAATGTAATTATTTTTAATTATGTTGTCACTAACGAGATTTTTATTGATCAGCTGGAGATTATTTAAGTTATACAGTATGTTAACTAACAGAGGGCGTTCTCGTTAACCCGCAATAGTATAGCGTCCATACATGCCAGAAAAAATATTAAAATCGAAAAAAAAAAAACTTTTTTTATTTTTTTATCATAAAATATTCACGAAAAATATTAATTTCATACGTAAAACTAACACTCTGTACACGCGTACTTGTCGCACTTGTCTTTCCAAGCTGAAAAACAAGTGAGCGTGTACAGAGTGTTACATTAATATGTGTGAAATTAATATTTTTCGTGAATATTTTATGATAAAAAAATAAAAAAAGTTTTTTTTTTTTCGATTTTAATATTTTTTCTGGCATGTATGGACGCTATACTATTGCGGGTTAACGAGAACGCCCTCTGTTAGTTAACATACTGTATGTGTACGTTTGATATTTTAACCAAAACAATGCTTATGATCAAGCTGCAGTAATCTGCAGAATGATCGTGGTATAAAATTGCCATAATCATATTATTTTGCATACAACTCAACTTGGTTAAAGATTTAATGCGAATTTCAACAACAAAACTGAACGCGATCAGCACGTTTAAACCGCGTTCAAGAGCTGTCAATGTCATCATTGTTGGGGAATATTGACACTGACAGCTCTGGGACGCAGTTTAGATGTGCTGATCGCGTTCAGTTTCATTGGTGAAATCAGCCCTTAATTGGCATTAGAAAACAATATGTCCAAAAACACTTTTTTTTAAGATCCTTCTTCTTGGAAGGATCTTAAAAAACAAGTGTGTGTTTAAAAGAGTTTTTTTGGGGTTAATGATCTTTCATTAACCCCCTTTTGCCGTCTCAAGCCATTTGGATCAGGTGCAGTACCCAAGTTTTTTTTTGAAGAGGGGTATCGTATTACCCAGTTACTGGGTTGTGGAGGTCAGATAGGCAGTTGCTCCATGTAAAATACTTGTATTCAGCTGCATCCGGTTAGACTGGAAGCCGATCCCAAAATAGTTGGGAAGAGGCTAGGTAGAGATGAGACCAGTTATAGGTGGCCACGCCAATCGCGGCATCAATGGGGTTTTTAGATCCTCGGAAATGCAGGTGCGTGGACACTTTGGAAACTCCAACATATGGGGCATGGTAGCTATAATGTACCCAATGTGGAATATGTTTTGTGGTCACACATGGCTACAATATTATGGAACAAAGATGTGTGTAGTGACAGTGAGTAGTGAGTCTGTCCATCATTTCTGATATCTGCCTATTATCATCAATCCACATGAAACATGTTTATGAATTGCAAATTCACGAATCAGCACATGTCATAAGTATATTCGTAACGAGAACAACACGAAAATTTTGTTCAACTGATTAACATGACCAACGGGCTGTGGCTAACATTTTAAAATGAATTCAGTTTGATCACTAACTTTAGATAAAACAAATTTAAATGCATGGAAAACAGTATACTGTAGTAAATGCAATTTGTGAATTGCAATTATTGTTCTAAACGAACCGGTAGATAAATAAATTGACAATAAATTGAAGGAAATTATGTACAAAGCTAATTACATCTAGTCTAAATAACGCTAGTTGTAACATTTCGGGTAATTTTAGTTGAATAATAAACAAAGTTTTGGTCATTTAAAAATGCATCAATTACATCTAGGTATGCTACTTACCAGAATCACAGCGTTTCGCGTTGCTGCATAATATTTTAATTAGTTGAGATTTTTATGGCATATGTTTTAAAAAAAATACAATAGACGCAGATATATTTAGCAACCTATCCCGTTAACTATTCTTAGTCTTAAAAAACCCTGTAAGAAATCGACACGTGTTTCACCTCTCAACGAGGCATCCTAAGTCACCAGAAACATTATTAGACACTTATTAATTAGGCGCTCCAGGACCTTGGAAAGTACTGGAAGAATGGAAATGGGTCGGTAGTTGTCCACAGAGTTTTTTTTTCCAGCTTTGTATATGAAATTGAAATTGTTTATTGAAATAATTGATTTACATATAAGTTTACAAAATAGGGCCTTAAGCTAGAGGTTAAGGTATATAATAATTGGATTCTACCTGAACTAGGAATAAACCTGTATCTGTATTTTAAATAGCTCTGGGAAAACCCCTGTAGAGATTGACAAATTACAAATGTGAGTCATGGGAGAAGTAAGGAGGATTGCGTATCTCTTGACTATTTTACCACTTATAAGATTAACATATAACCTCCTCCTTTTTGGAAGTCGGTTAAAAAGAATAGGACGTTCTGAAATTACTTCTTCTAAAATCAACTTTTCTAATTGTTACAGGCTATAAACAATGCGAGGAAGGTACGCATTCTTACGGTACCGGCTGTGGCCCCTTGACCCCTGAAGCAACCTGTGACGAACCCAACCCTGTAGCTGGTAAGGGAGCCGTCTGCGACTACTCGTCGTGTTACTGCAACCCTCCGACCCTCAGGGATTCCGTCAGTGGAAAGTGCGTGCAACCTGAAGAATGTCCCAAGAAAGAGAAGGAAACACCAAAGAAAGAGTAAAATGTGACGTTATTTTTTTGAGTATGTTCTGATGTCAAATCTTAAAAGATGCCATACTTTGATATAAGTTTTTTTTTAAATAATGAAACTACTTTTGTGATACAAATTATACCTATTTGTTATTTATTTCAATATCCTGTATTAACACAATAAATTCATTCCATTTCGCGGAGTTTGGTCAAAATGTTTTGCTGTCGCCACTCCCACTTAAGCAACGAGAGCAAAATTAAGCCAATCTAGACATAAGGCATTTAACTATGAGGCTCAGCAAATAATAGCAACGTAGAAATAAAAAAAATATCAAAAATTAAAAAAAAAACGCTAATGGATCGTTCAATCCAAAAATGGTTTTAACAAACTCACAATATTTTTGAACGACCTTTTCAAAGATACCCCCACACCATGGGATAGACGAAAAAAAAAAAGATATCCCCACTACGTGTAGGAGAGGTACCCAAAAAAAAAAAAATTCATGATGTTATTTTACCACTTTGTTGGCGTCATTAATATGTATACTCATGCCAAATTACAGCTTTCTAGAACTAACAGTCTCTGCGCTAAGCCGGGGACGGACAGACAGACAAACAGACAGATAGACAGACAGACAGACGGACATGGCGAAACTATAAGGGTTCTTTGTTGACTACGGAACCCTAAAAAAGGTGGAACAAATTGGACCTGACCCTAAACTAATTTACTAAAGATTGACCACACAGAGGATAGGGATAAGTGGGAAGAGGGAATCCCGGCAGTGCGACACAAAAGGCTGATAAAAATAATAATAATTAGGACCAGGCCCAAACTAGGAGCTAAGATATTATAAGCACGTGTGTGAACATAAATAATCTAAGGCAGTAGACACTCATAAAAACCTCCTTTTCTCTAACTAGGAACCTCGCCTTTGTTCTACTTGTCATATTTGTATGTACTGTAGGACCTTTGGCAGGGGTCTATGGCCTCACAAAACCCTTTGCTATTGTCATATTCAACTACAGAGGCGATTAATATTTTCCCTTTTGTACCTATATTTATTCATGTCTGATACACGCGGTCTAAATATACATTATTTATCCACGTTATGGGACTAGGTCATTCACCTTTACGAGCAAATCCCATAAAAAGCGGATTTTTGGGGGCAAGCACCTCGTAAATTTAATTATGAAATATTTTTCGAATTATTTGAAAAAGGTTTTTTTTTTTAAACAGCCACAGCTTTCTTTACAACGAAACGAACATGTAGGTACCTATATGAAATTTAAAAGTATTTTGTATGCTTCATCACCATCATTTCAACTGAAAGACGCGTCCACTGCACTCGACATAGACCTCCCCAAAGCTCCGCCACTTCGACCTGCTTTTACTTCTCACATCCAGCGGATTCCTGCGGCTTTCACAAGGTCTTCGTTCCACCTTGTGGGAGGCCTTCAACGCCACGTCTTCTGGTACGCAGTCGCCACTCCAGAACCTTTCAGCCCCATCGGCCATATGTTCTGCGAGCAATGTGCCCTGCCCACTGCCACTTAAGTTTGGCAATACTTCGGACTATGACGGTTACCTTGGTTTGGATGCTTAATTAAAGAGAAAAACACATCCGAAAAATGTCATCGAGGTTCTTTTGGGATGGTGTTTCGAGACACAGCATATAATAGTATATCCAGAACAACAACAACAAAAAAAACGCATTTTAAAACTAACGGTTAAAGAGAAAATAGGGTTACAAAGCCCCTTAATACTACTGGTATAAATAAGAGGTGTGGCGCCATCTACAACTCCACATGCGAACTACGCATCAAAGACCTGACGTCACACAAATCCTGCATCGCGCAATTAGAGTTTACCGCGCGATCAACATATTTATGACTATCCGACATCAATCGTTGGGCAGTTGCCCGCCAGACACAACACCCGTCTGGTCAGAGGATCCTCCCTTTTCTATAGACCATGAGTGAACTTTACACCCTGTTCCTTATGCCTCTAAAGAGGTGTACAAAATAAGATCATATAGGTAAGTATGTTTTATAATGTCGTCGCCGTTCATTGACCTTCCAAGACTCAAGGGTGGCAAAGTTCCAGGTAATTTGAAGCGGTAACTTGTATCGGTACTTCGTATAGCAATATATTATTTACCATCGACCAGATAATAGATAGAAGTCAGGTTCAGAGTAGTAGAACTCGTCGTGAAGAAGCTCTTCCAGTGAAGTATGTACTACCATCGTATAGGTATGATACCGTACTCCGCTGCACGTGGCAGAGCTGCCACTGCAGTTCTGCAGCATCACTACTGGTCCCCATACATTTTTTACTGATCTATATGAGCCTATATGAGATTACATGAGCCTATACCTATATGAGATTACAGAGGAGCTCGTGGATAAGTAATAACAGCCGCACGGGTCGATCCATCAGGTTAAGCTACGCTTGCCGGGGTTGTAGATGGGCGACCATCGTTACATACCGAGACTCCTCTGAGCTCCATTTGTGGATTTTTGACAGTCGTTACGAGTCGTCAGAAGACCCAAAGTCGTGGAGGAATGTTGTGGAGGTCAGATAGGTAGTCGCTCCATGTAAAATTCAGCTGCATCCGGTTAGATTGGAAGCCGACCCCAACATGGTTGGGAAAAGGCTAGCCAGAATGGACCTATATGAGATTACATTCCGCGCACGGCAGCAATGTCGCGGCAGCACTGTTGCGACAGCACTACTAGGGTACCAATTCTGTAGTTCGCGTATCAATTAGTAGCAATTGGGTACTAATTATTTGCCAATTAAGGAAGCTATTGGCGTTAGTGGTCCTGCGGTAGTCACGGACATGCCCTGCCGCTACGTCAGACCAGTAGTGCGGCATGGCAGCACAGCGATAACACGAGACGTGGCCAATTTGGGTGGGTGATAGGTGCTCCGAATGAGTGGCCAGCGGCAGCGGCAGGCAGTACTAATGCGGCAACAACGCCGCGGCAGCACTGCTGCGAGCAGCGGGCTTCGGAATCATACCTTAACTATTCCTGCCGCCAAGCCTGAGATGCTGTGTTGCTGCTTATAAGGTTCGGGTGCTGGTGTATCTGGGTGTATCTATAAGGGGTGTACGCACGAAAGAACAAAACATGGTGAACACGAACATCGAATACTTTGTTCGCATGCGCGTAGGTACCCTCGGCAAGCATAGCTTAACCTGATGAATCGACCCGTGCAGCTGTTATTACTTAGCCACGAAACGTAACACTCCTATAGAAAGAAAAGAAAAAGGAAGAACATACGTTTATATGCGGCAAACATGACGTAAAGAAAAATAAACAAATTGAGTTAATTGAGTATTCAATTTCGCCGTAGTCGAGTAAAACTGAATAGGAATCGTTAAGACAAATCGTGTTCGGGGTCAGGTGAAAAGGCCTCCAATGAGGGTTGAACTATTACATTTTCGCCACACATTTTACTCCGTGCACGTGTCCATGTCGGGGCGTCTTGGCAAGTTTCTGTCATAAGTGACAATCTGTCAGGCGGCCACATTAGTGGTCTGCAAGGACGGCGGAGTTCGTACATCACTATAAAACCTAATCATCCCAAACTCAAATCACATCAAATCAAATCATTTTTATTCGATGGGTTCATATCAGTTAGGCGCCAAAACATCCATGCACACTACTTACTTACTTCAAAACTCATCTGTAGTTTTGCTTTGCAGCTTATTTTATTCCGAGCCAAAATTATTATAACCTCGTTTTGTGCTGGTTTGAAAATTATTATTGTTATTTATGCAACTGTTGTATATATACTGTTGTATAATTAAAACACGAAAGTATTTGGGAGGGATGAGGGATCGAGAAAGCAAAGGCGTTGCATACCACACTCATTTGGATGATATTATGGTTACTATGACACTGGTCGTTTTAATGTTGGCAATAAGCTAATTGTTTCAGTACCTATAGTACATTTCTGTCGAGGCCAGCAACTCAAGCCTTGATGGACGATCGTGAAAAGGCACACATACGTGTGTCCATCAATGCCTGGTTGCGGCCAAGGCTTGAATAGTGCTTTTCTCAAATAATGCGCGGAAATTCAAACAAAGTAAATTAATTATAAATTCCAGAATCAATGACGGACAGCGATAATTTTTCACGCGCCAATGTGTTCATTTGTTTCTTCTTTACTTTAAATCGAAATTGAAATAAAATCTTTGATAAGTTACCTCCTTGGTTGTCATGTGTTGAAGTAAAAAGTTCCATTTTTAAATAACACGACAGATATGAGTTTTCATAGTAATTTATTTTGGCCGCTACACAGGACAGATATGGATTTTCATAGTAACATTGCTGGCCGCATCGTCATTTGTTTTGATCAGTACAGCAATTTCGATTTATCTCGAAGAAGGTTGTCAAAATAATGCTCGAATTTCCAAGCATATTTGAGAACGTAATATCTCTTTACCTAGCGAACACTAGGTTAATTGTAGATTCTATTTTCCTTATTTTTCACAAAGCACGGAAATAGAAATCTACGTCATATAGTTCCACCGTAGTTTTGTTTAAAAATAATTCTAAGTATACCGCTTTAGCAGAATAAGAATAAAATAAAGATCCACACTTGTACAGATTTTCCTGTTATTTTTTTCTTGATTGTAAACAAGAGTAGTGATGTACCTTGTTTTAATGGACGGATAGTTTTGGATATAAAATATACGAAACACGGATTTTTAATTACGTTACTCGCCGTTTTAAGTGTTGACATAATATTGATAGTCATTAAGTAATTATATTTACTTTAAGCAGTTACTACGTCTGTTCATGATGAAACCATAGTAATTATTGTTTATATTGTAAAGTTTGATGTCAAGCTCGATACATGGCGTTGGTGTCTCGTAATTTGTATCAAATATACTAGCTTAGATCAGAACATAATTATGGTTTTATTTTCAATCCTATTAGTATTCACACCAGTTCAAAGATCAAAACATTATGTTTTTGTCGTAAGTACCAATGAACTTTCTCAAGAGATTATTCTGTGATATTAAGATTTTTAACTTCTTTTAATACCTACAAAATTAAATGCACTGTTATGACAAAACTCATCTTCAAAATTATACTCAAGGTGGATATTTTTGAGTTTTAACTGCCTTAAGCTTACCAAAAGAAATTACGAACAAAGTTTTAAGACATTGTTTTTCTTCGTGGATTTAACAGCTCTTAGTGAATTCCGGAATTATAATATTTTGGTTTCTGTGCAATGCTGTGAAATGCTGTTTGTATGATACCTATGAATGTGTAGTGTAGGTACAAAACAACATTCTGATTCACATAGACACCGCTCATACATAAAGTGGTTAAATAAAGTGGTTCTACACATAGGTATCTCGGTTAGTATTATCAATACTATGAAAATAAAACAGTAATATTAATTAAATTAGGTCATTCTGTTTAAATACTAATATCCTATTAAATATCCGAAATGGAATTATTAATGAACCGTGTATAGCACATCACTAGTGGCTCTCGGTAAATAATCTGACCATGCTCACACTGCGAATGATAAGCTTAATACACAATACAGGTTTTTTATTTACATGCACGTGTCCATTGTTGATACGTGACGAAATTTTCTGTTTAAAATAAATGCAAGAAAATGTTTTGACGTAATTTACCTAAAATAGCCAGGTAAAAATGTTAAAAAGGTATGCTTAGATAGTTTAATCATGAGGAGAGAATGAGTAAAAGGCGACTAACAAAAGATAAACGCCGAGAGGGGACGACCTTAAGGTCTAAAAGGACATATAGTGACCTTATTGGTGATGTTCTTCGGGAGGTCAATCAGCGTGCGTGTGCAAGAAGCAAAATCAAAAGTCATTTATTCAAACTAGGCTGAGAGTCAGCACTCACTCATCCTCTATAGAAAAGGGAGGATCCTCCAACCAGAAGGGTGTCATATCTGGTGGGTAACTGCCATAGATGTCAGGACGCTATTTATATATTCATCGCGCGGTAAACTTTGCTTGCGCGATGCAGGATTTTGCGTGACGTCAGGTAGATGCCGCCATATTACCGTATAATTGATAAATAGTAAATATCATACTAACAAATGGGTGTAACATAGTAGGCGCCTATTTAGTACCACTCGACAAAGTCGTCAAAGTCAAGAGGAGGAAAATTATTAATTACTAGCAAACGAACGGGCGACGGCAAAGTGAATAAAGAGCAACCCACAGACATTTCTTGGAAACTGGATAGGGTAGCGGCACCTGATGAGTTTGCCAGTAAATTATACAAATTGTTTATTATAAAATTGTTTTAATAAGTTTTTGTTAAACAATAAGAGAGCCGAGTGCTAAGATGTTTATAATGTTGTACTTTTTTACCTTTTAACATCTATAACAGTAGAGATTACCTATACTCACTACGGATCAAAAACAACCTGAATCGTCTACAGTCTGCCAAGGTGTTAAGGCGCTGGCAAGATCAAAATGTTCCAAGGCTAGTCTTAAAAAAGAATTGTCAATAAAATATAGTTTGTGGTAGCGGAAATATCTTGAACATATTTCTCAGAACCTATTTGTAACCAAAACATGTTTTCGAGAAGAAAAAAGAACATTTTAGTAGGCCAATAACAGCGTCAGACACCCGACTGAGTAGTATTTCTAAAGAATTCTGCTACTCAATACCATTCGCCATTTTTACTGAAAGATGTCTCTGGTTACCTACGTCCAAAAAGACATCGAATACTACTGAATTTTATGTTGTTTTTTCCCAAATTATGGAGACCTGCCACACTTATTTTACTTCAGTTTTTGATGATCTGTACCCAAAGGTTAAGGCACTTTTAATGCCATAGGGACTTCCAAGTATTTTAAATAATTACCTTTATCTCATTTTTTATAAGTTCAAAAAATAAATAGTTCTTTTTATATATAAAGGAAATTCCAATACAAAAGACGTAGATATATTTAAGCGGAATACTCGCTTAACTATTCCTAAGAAGAGTCATAAAAAACCCTGTAAGAAATCGACACGTGTTTCACCCCTCAACGAGGCATCTTCAGGATGACGATTGACTTGTCGCACCACGACGTGTTGCCACGCCAAGCGCCGGACGCAGAGTATCTATTGTATTTTTTTGGATTTCCGCCAAGTCACGCCTGAATCCATTAACTAGGAAATCCCAATCTCAATTATACCTGTAAACTTTTCTAAAGAGGTGATGAGATGATTTTTGTCCAACCTGAGGATCGAATCCTGAACCACACACAACAGTTGTTCTTACAACCTCTACGAGTACAACCAACGATACCTCAGAGCAATTATACTGCAGATTCATATTGATTTACCTACAAAATACTAACATACCCAAAACCCTTCAATACTACTTCAAACTTACTCCAATAACATACTACAAAATTATTAGTAATATTTAGTGCCCCAAGCGAGGGTCCGGGCTACGACCTCC
Organism: Eupsilia transversa; assembly: GCA_914767815.1. NCBI lineage: Eukaryota > Metazoa > Arthropoda > Insecta > Lepidoptera > Noctuidae > Eupsilia > Eupsilia transversa. The sequence continues at coordinate 2,017,471 of OU611893.1, read as the reverse complement.
GAATCCCTCATTGTCATAAACTTCACTAAGGAAGGAATTAATAATCTTCCCTTCGTTCCTATATTTACGAAGACATGACAAACTTATAGGCCCCGTTCATGCCCTCGAGCGATGCGACTTACGACGCGACTTGCGTCAAACGAAACGCACGCGCGTCGCCTTTTTCCATCTGTCGTTCCACAAGTCGCAGCGCGATGAATCGTCACACGTTCTAAACAACTTCTTTCACTTGTTTTCTTCAAAGTCGCTGTCGCAAGACGCGTGTCGCTGAAGCGTGTGGGTCGTGGCCACGGGGTTACTGTATTTAATAAACGCCTCGACAGACATCAGATTGTCAAGAGAAATTACTTTTTTCACCTTTATTATTTTCTGACTGGTTGTCAGTTGTCAAGGACACAGAGAAATGGAAGCAGTATGCTAACTTCGAACGGTTTTTATACTCAAACTAAACTAAAACTTATTAGGAAAAAAATGGTTAAGCAAATCAAAAACAGAATTGTTTCGGTGCTCATTTGTCATTAAGTCACTAGGTGGTGCTTGATTTTAAGCCTAGCGGCATGAAACTACCATTATAAACAAGGCATAAATAGGATGATTCTGAAATTGCTGCAAAACCAGTCTCAACTAAGTCACGATATCTATAGTGCAACAGGGCTTTTAATAGAAATATAAATCATTTACTTCCCAATAATGATTAGACAGATATGATGATGAGAGTCCCGATATGTTTTGCCTTACGGCATGCAGCATTATTTAATTATAATACATTTACTAGACAAAAAACATTAGTAAAACAAAAAATATAATAAAAAGCATTTCATTCACCAAGCAACATTACTATCATTATTAAAAATACCCATATTATTCAAAAACATTCGGAATTAGGCACAAATGACTACAAATTAAATTTAAAATGTCAGAGAAATCAATTACAAATGTCAACATTAAATTTAAAATGACCATAAATTCAATTACAAATATCAATAATTAAGAGATCCCCTAGATTCCTTGGTATTTTGAGTACTTTCATAGATTTCACTTTTCTATCTCCTTTTATAGTTATTTTTTATTGTTATACTTTTCAAACTTCACTATGTCACGGTTCAAGTCCAGGTTTAATATATAAGAGTATTTGATGGCACAAATATCACAGTATTTTGGGACTATTCATCTGGCCGTATTGTATAGTCGTGACTGACGTCATTTTTCTTTGATTTGGCCGGTTTTAAATCGAAAAAGAAATCTTGTTTTTGTCTACGTAATGTTTGCTTTACTTAATGTTTCTGGCATTTCAAAAGTATTTATTATTACAGCGAAGAAAATTCAGAAATGTAGTAGAACCTACATTCTCACAAAAATCAGATTTCTCTTTTTATACCGATAATCTAGTAAGTAGTCTAGCCTTTTCCCAACTTCTTTGGGTCAGCTCCGAGTCTAACCGGATGCAGCTGAATACCAGTATTTTACATGAAGCGACTGCCTATCTCACCTCCACAATCCAGTTATTGAACAACAAACTACCCCATTGGCAAGACTGTTTGTCAGACTTTCGGGCTTCTTACTATCTGTAACTACTGTCAAAGATCCACGAATGACAGCCGAGAGCAATGGCTTAACATGCTTTCCGAGGCAGAGGGATCTCGGTATGTTACGGATGGTTATCCATCTACGGACCGACCACAGCAAGTGTTACCTAAATTTTGATAATATGATACCCCTTGTTGAGATTGGTTGTCAGACTTTCGGGCGGAGTTTTTTTACAAATGTTTACTTAATTACTTTAAAACAAATGCATCCCTGCAAAATCGGTTAATAGGAAGTAGGTAAGTAAGGTATACAGGGTGGCCGGAGAATTTTTGACATGACCAGTTTAAAAAAATTCTAAAAAAGAAGTAGTAGACTTAAATGTAGTAATCAGATGGCTAATTTTAAGAATTTTCCACCTCGCTATCTGTGTAGGCCGATTTTAGCAATCCGTCAATGTTCCTGCCTCCCTGTATATAGCCTTGTTAGTTAAGATCTCGCCGCTAATGCACAAGGTTATGGGTTCAAATCCGGGTAAGTGCAAATTTGATTTTTTTCAATTCAAATGTACTTTCTATCTAAAACTATTCGCGAACAATTCATCGGCATCGCTGTCGACTGGTAGTGTACCCAAGAGACTGGTGGCATTGCCATGTTGTATGGCAATGAACCAACCTTGGACTCAAGCCAATTTAAAAGTTTTAGCTTTTGTTACTTATACATTTTGTTATTTTTATTAATTAATTAAGGGCTTACTGGACGTCAAATTGCTTAGCAAGATCCGCCGTTATATCGAAACTTCTGGAGCATTAATTTTGAAATAAATATATGTTAAAGTTGAGGATTCGTGTGACTATGTTAGCCGAAAACATGATTTCATAAAATTTTCTCGATAGAAAAAAAAACCAAACAGAACTATAAACCGCTGCTATTCCAAAAATACTTCAAATTAGATCATGAAACTTTGCATACTAACTGAACTAATTATAAAGCAGCGTCTATGTTTTTTTTTTTTTTCCCAAACCAAGCAATTACCCAAACTATTGCTGTTTTGTAGCCGCCTCTATCGCGCTCGCACTCAGACCGCGAGTAGTATGGTGCGAGCGAGATAAAAACCTGAGGTAGCGTAGGCTCTTAAGTAATTTACAAGTTGATAAGTACTATCGCGGCCGGGCATATCTAATCACTTTGAAAACAAAATCCCGTGCACACGATGACCACATCTGGTAACCGCCCCTTTTTTTTGTAGGTAAGCGGTACTATAGGCACCGAGCGCTGCAAGCAGGAATAGTCCTTACGGTGTTCAGATATGCGTGTCTGCGATAGTACATATCTTTCTAAGTTTAACTTGGACATCACTGATACAGCGTAAGGAAACCTGGAGTTATAGTAACTATAACCTGTCTTGAGCAAGCTTGCCCTGGACTGGGATAGTAACAGGCTGGTATTTTATCAGAAACTAGTCGAGCAAACCCGAATGAAATAGTTGATAACCGAACTTACTTTCGATCGTTCATTTTGTCCTGCAATGTGTACCAGGATTTCGTGAAATTTGATTAGAAGATTTATGGCGGAAGCACAGATTGCGATACGAAAATGTCTTTTTCCATAGTTGCAGGCTAGCTGATAACTAGTCGTAACACATAGTCACGATGTATTCCTTCTGTCGTTTTGCAGGCCATTAATATTGAAAGAAAGAAAAATAGTTTATTTGAGACACGCACATGAAATACAACAATAAAAACAAAGAACATTAAAACTTATAAAATCTTGATAACAATAATAATAATTAAAATGAATATTAACAATGGAATCGATCAGATTGAGATTGAAAGTGCGCTTCGCACTTGGGGTGCTGGTACACTGAAACTGACTTGACTATCTTTCTAAAAATCACAGTATACATCGACTTTAGCTCTCAAAACAACTTGCTTTTCAATCGCTGACGCATCGCCTCTCTGTATCGGTTCATGTCATTACGTTAAATCGTGCAGATTGCGCTGAAAGCTTAAGGCTGCGGACACGAAGTCAGCGGGCACGGGGCGGCGGCGGCAGCGGCGCTATAGCGGCGCGTTCAAATGCATAGTTTTATATGGAACTGTTGTCGCCCCCGCGCCGCTACTTCGTGGCCAGTTCCATATAAATATATGGATTGAAACGCGCCGCCGCCGTCGCCGCCCCGCGCCCGCTGACTTCGTGTCTGCAGCCTTAAAGATTCAGGAGAACTATTTGTCTATTTCATGGAGCTATTTCAATGGATGTTGGTATGTCAAATGACTGTGAAACTATAAGCTTTAAAAGTCGTTAATATTAATTTAAGTAAGTATCATTGTTTTAGTGTTTTCTAACTAAGTACCTATTTCAAGCTGCCTAGCCTTTTCCCAACTATGTTGGAGTGGGCTTGCAGTCTAACCGGATGCAGCTGAATACCGGTTTGTTACATGGTGCGACTGCCTATCCGACCTACACCACCCAGTAACTGGGTAATACGATACCCCTTGGTAAGTCTGGTTATCAGAATTTCAGGATTCTGATGGCCCGTAACGTCTGTCAAAGATCCACGAATGACAGCCGGGACCAACGGCTTAACGTAGTTACCGAGGCGCGTAGATTTCTCGGTGTTTTGTAGGTGAATATAACTTTAGATAATGAATTATTGTATTATTGTACTTGTCACACCTATAGGATGCATGAAAGCAGATGGGCCAGGATCTTCACACAGTGGGTATCTGATGACGGGCGTCGTCGCCGGGGCAGGCCTAAAAAACGCTTGCGTGACGATTTAGACTCGTTCCTAACCGATTGGCCGGTGAAGGCATAACACAAGGAGGACTGGAAAAATATGGGGATTGAATCATCAGTAAGTAATCTGTGGTGACCATTTTCTTATATTTGTGCCAATACGAAAGACGAAGCTCTACATCAAAGGTAGGTAGGTAGGTGGTAGGTAGGTAATTTTAGAATTAGTAGAAACACATTGACATCGCAAAACCAATTCACAGACACGACATCTTTCCTTAGTTCAAAATCCAACGTATGTGGAACTCCGAGTGATTACATTAAATCGTGCGGGAACTCAAAGGTAACATACTTGTGTGTCTGTCTGTATGTCTGTGTGTCTGTATCATGCAGATCACAAAACAATCGAATGCTGAACGCTCCCAGAGAGAACGCTTCGGAACGCATTATAGGATTGTGGTAGGTACTGATGGTTCTCGAAAGTGGTGAAGTGACTTTAGGAAAATGTAAGGGATGTCAAATGCTTGAGAATGTATTTTTTTCTTTTTGGTTTGTCATGATTATACCCACTTTTGGATCTTATGAATAAATTGAACTGAATTAAAGTACCTACTACCACTGCACTCATTGCTTTGCAAGCTCTTGGCCTGTATCTCACCTGATGGTAAATAATGATCAGGCTGAAGGTGGAAGCGAGCTTCAGCCGGAATCCTCAACCACAGAGGAACTGGCTATCATAACTGTAACTGCCGAAACACAACAATGCTGCTAACATTGTTGTTATGGCGATAAGATGGTGGTAGCTAGCCAGGCGGACTTAGAACAAGCCCTAACACAAACCAAACCGGGCAGAAAATTTTGCCCGCACTGGGAATCGAACCCGGGACCTCTGGGACTGAGATAGTTGGTCTAACCACTAGACCACAGAGGCGGTTAGATTTTTGTTACATTTATATCGAAATAACAAAAGGGTGATTACAGTAGTACCCAACTGATATGGCTTACCGATGTGCCTGCGCAGAAGATGAATTTTCAAAACGTGGAAAATACTATTGACCATTCGGCACGCTTCAAGCACCGCGCTTCTTTTTCCTGTACCGCTATTGGTCGGCAGCTGCCGCCATGTTAGCGCGCGCCGCGTGGCATGTTAGGCCGGCTCCACACGTTGGTCCCAACGCTCGTACCAACGTTGGACTGCAAATTCGGTGAGGCGTACACACGTTGGCTATTAAACTAGTTCTGTCCCGTCAGGGCCAATGTGAAGATGTCCGATACAGAAATCGAAACTGCTCTGAGCGCTTTTATAGTACTGATGAGTGCACATTTATATTTTTTAAATCTTCAATTGAGAAATTCATTTCCATAATTATTCTGTTGAATGGTGCGCCATGCATCAGCTAATAAATTTTTATTTTTATGATCCTTTCGAGATGCGTCCCATATTATTGGATGTGCTTGATAAAGTTCAATAAACTCAATAACTTTTTCATTTGTCCATGCCGGTGACGATTTTGCGGATGAGGAAGCCATTGTCGCTCGACGTACGCACTCGCTGCGTGTTGCAACAGAACTGAGCAAAGCGACAACGTGTGGACAGCTCGCGAACGTTGGCGCGCAGATTCCTTTGATGAAACCGACACGAGCCGGCCAACTACCAATGCTCGCCCGAACGTTGGGGCCAATGCAATTTTCTAGATCCACACGTTGGACGAGTAGCGTTGGGGCCTATATTGGGGCCAACGTGTGGAGCCGGCGTTAGTCAGCCGCCATACTTCTGATCGAGTGTGAGAGTGAGAAGGAACTAATAGCTGCAGTGTATTATGAACCTTATAGTAGTGATCTAAGGTCGATTGTAAGTTTTAAGCATTCTTTCGGTAGTCTTCGGGCCATACTTTCTTTTCTGCGCGAACGAAGATTCACGACGCGCCTTATCAGTTGGGTACCACTGTACCGTTGTTTGTCTAATGTATAATAAATGGAATTTAACTCAGTAAGTTGTCGAACTAAAACCTTATAATCGAAACAAAATCTCATCGACTTCACAAACCGACAGTAACTCCACAACTCACTCGTTTATCACGTTGAGCTTTGATTATCACGCGCTGTCGAACCGCGGCCCCCACCGTGACGATTTAATCGTGACAAACAATTTATTTTGAAGTCGAAACACTTTCTGTTTGTCTTGACAACTGTGGGGGGAGGTGGAGGGATAGCTTTGAAGGTGGATTTGTTTTTTTTTTCTTTATGGGACGTGGGAAAGTTAATGTTTCAGTTTTCTGTGGTTGAATTGGATTTGACTAGTTTTGACTCGTAGAGTTTTTGCAGAATATGTTGTCTGGCTTTTAGTTTGTGCTAAATAAATGGATTATCTTTCTGTCTTTCTTCAATTTCAAGGTGGAACTTACATTTTCTATGCTTTTCTTAACAGTGCAGTTCTGAAAAATTAACGATACGTTCAGATTTTTGTAGTCTGTTCAGAAAATTAACTGTCGAAAAACAGGTACATACTGTTATACCCTAACTTTGTAGATGAGCTCGACAAAGGGATGTGCGATTAACGCTTGTGCGACAAAACTGTGCTGCGAATCACGATAGTTCGAATGCACGCTTGTGCGACACATTGAACCCCGACATCACGCGATAATAGTTCGACATTACGGCAGTGAGACAAACGATTGTGCGACAGTATTGTAATTTGCCACTACGGTGGTGCAATATAACAGTCGTTTGAAACTACCCAAGTGCGACAACCGCTTTAGGGTCAGCGCACACCAAGACCAGAGCAGAGTAGAGCAGAGCAGAGCATTTTCAGACTACTGAAAAATGAATCTTATTACAATTCCATCGATTGCAAAATTAAATACACGTCAAGACCATTCGCGAGCATTTTGCAGTGCGGTGTGCGCTGACCCTAAGGGCCTGTGCACACCACGTTTTTTAAACGCGCCGTTGACGCGCGTTTGTACAGACGTGATACGCACGCAAGTCGGACCTTTTGTGTAGGATAAAAGCGCGCCGTCGACGCGTTTAAAAAACGTGGTGTGCACAGGCCCTTAGGGGTTGATGCAGAATCAGCACCTAGTCGGCGCTGTCAGCTAATACTCTACATGACGGCTTGAGACGTCATTTTTGTTTAGTCTAGTCCATGTTCAACCTTCTTAGCAGACGGGTGTGCCGATGACTCTCTCGCGTTCCTAGTTTAATTATCCTGAATTATAATATACTGCAGTGATTTTTTATCCACTCAAGAACACGTCAACCCGAACGGTTATCGGTTCTTTTCCTTTAACGAACAATTAATAAAAAAAGAGAACCTCAATACATTAATAGAGCGCCAAGGTATGGACGTAAGAAGCCAAAACGTAGGTACTCCTAAAAATAAATATCTACCTTACCTACATTTAGGCAAACCCTTTCAAATTACTGCCGGTAATAACATTGTGAGCCTAAAGGCTGGTCAGGTCCTCAGAGCCTATTTAGTGAACTTTATTACGGCATTTACATTTTACTTCGAATAGCTCCTTGACTAGTATGATAAAAAAGTATTATTATACCATTTGCAAATGAACGATTTAGGTTCCAAGATACCTACACAGAAGTACTGTCGTTGGTCTAGTGGTCGGTCCTGGGTTGGATTCCCAGGTCGAGCAAAGTGTGATTTGGGTTTTCCATCTAAAATTTCGCAGTAGTAGCCCGCAGTCTGAATTGGTGCCAAAGTAAATAAGTTTATTTCATCAATTTATGTAAATTACATTGCTAAGTTTGGAGTCACCTTTTAAGCAAAGATTTGCTTGTATTAGGTGGCCTTCCGCGCTTCCAGTTTACACTAACTATACATATGTGAGTAATAATATCTTGGCTAAAGCCAAACGGTTGGTAACAGCGCCAAAAATCTTCCCTAAATAACATCCAATCACATGTCAAATCAAACCACCTTTTCAGCTTCCCCACGTTTCAAATATCGAACGAAAATAATATTCAGCATCGCAAAAGTCGCTTTTGATCGACATGTACCATTAACTTGTACAGTTTACGAGCCGAACTGATGCTGGCCACAATTTGGGCCTCAAAGGCCACACGCTGGGTCAGAATTCAATAAACTTGTCAATAACTTATATAAAATAACGCCCCCGCGATGACCCTAGACGCAGGCCTGTGCTCCTGGACAAATAAATGTACACAGTCTGTTTTATTTATTGTAACGGTCTTTTTTGTGACGGCCATTTTTGCTGGTCGGAATTGTAATGTGGATGAGTTTGTCACGTATGATAAATTAGTATTCTTTAGTGTCTTTATATATATTTTAATTGGTTTTTCGATTGGAAACGTTTTGTGTTTGTTATTTTTTTATGTGACTCCAGGGGCTTATTCGATTTATCGAGTATGGCTAAACAACGCTGGGATATGTGCATTTCATTCATTCATTCCTTTAATCATTACTATAAATGTAGCTTAAAGGCAGACTTTTCTTCTAGACGGAAAGCAGAGTACTGCCTAAACCTATCTTGAATTACTAATGGGTTCGATTGATGGTGATGATAATAAGCGTTCGTTCTCAAGTTTAATTATCTTTTATTCTTTACTTTTGATCTTTTCTTTCATTTTTTTTTTATATGAACAATTTATATTTGTCACTTACGTATTTTATCAAATTGAACTACTCATTTTTCAGAATTTTCACCACATAAATAGAAAATATTTCTAAATAGCCATGTAAGGTCGGAAAAATGATTACTTAAAAGTCAAGCTTTTTTTTGCCCTGAACGAACATTTTTATATTCCGAAATGCTGTCAAAAGTTTGTAGCGTTTTTGCGCACCCATGTGTAACATGTAACTCATGTTTTTCAAATATCTCATAGTTTAAAAAAAAAATGTAAGTACTTAGTATTTTTTCAAAATTTTCATATTTTAAAATAACAGAAAAGTCTCATGGAGCACGGTTTTCTTTTTAAATTTAAAAATTTATTCATGCTTTCGGGACTTGTCCTATTTTCGTATTAAAATAAACTTTGCGTATTATTTGAAAAGATTTAACTCAATTATGTATTTTTTACCAATTTTAATGTGGGTACAGTTGACCGCTCATCAGTTGTGACATTTACACAACGAAAGTCGCCCTTAAAGCTACGTCATAAAGGCGCTGTCATTGTCAAATTGTTACAACTGATGTGCCATCGATCCTTGCTTTACTTCTGCTTTTTGAGTTACTGTAGGTTTTTATTGGAGACTTATTACTGAGGCGGCATATACAACGCCACATGCGAAGACCTGACTCATAAATCATGCATCGAGCAATTAGAGTTTACTGCGCGATCAACATATATAAGACTATCCGAAATCAATCGTTGGGCAGTTGCCCGCCAGACACAACACCCGCTTGGTCGGAGGATCCCCCCTTTTCTATTGAGAATGAGTGAACTTTACACCCTGTTCCTCATACCTTTATATAAGGTGCTATAAAAATATCTGCCACGGCTGCAATGGGAGATAGTATTGTGTTTATAGATTACAATAGTAAAGATAAATTATTGATCATGTGTCATATTTTTTTTCATACAAAAAATTGTACGTATGCAAGTGTCGAACTAGTCAGCTGATTTCAGTTTTCATTCACAGAACAGATGGAAAGAGATAGCAGTTGTTTTCATTGACGAAGTGCACTTCGCGCGTAATTTGTGAACCACGTTATGCAGAGTAGAGTCAATGTTTATTTAACTACTTTATTTTCTCAAATTGATTTAACTGTGCCGGGGTACGAAATTTCTTCACTATTGTTATCTTTAAACACAATACTACCTCTCATTAAAGCCGTGGCAGATATTTTTATAGCACCTTATATACTAAGCTCAAAAGGAAACAAAATGGCCACGAAAAAGGGCACTCTTTTTCATATAATCTTCCGTTTACTTTATGGGAATACCGTTTCGAAAGATCATAGGTACCTTGTTCCTTCACAAATTTTATACGCAGCAGCATTAATAAAATCTACTATCTTTCAATATCCATACAAGTCAAGACTGGTAATAAAAACTTAGACAAACAAGTCTACTAAAAAGGTATAAACAAGACTTGTTTTTTTTATATCCAACCCTTACATTTGATACCCAACATGGCATCACTGAAAAAGGTAAAAAAAAAAAACGTGAATTTATGTCCTCTAGAGGGCGCCATGTTCATCATTCAATTCAGACATTTAATGTGACGTCACAAGGCCTATAACCAGCGGACGTCAAATACGTTTCCAATGATACCCCATTTGTCAAATTATGATGAGTAGTTTCACAGTAATGAGGGAACAGATGAACATACATACATACATATATAATATGTATTGTATATACCGGTCAAAATCATAACCCTCCTTTTTGCTTTGCCGTAGTCGGGTAAATATATACCTCCTATCATAATATTATAGCGAAGTTTGTAAGGCAAATCTTCAACAGACATCTATGAATAGTTAAATATGATCTCCAGCAGTCAAAGCTTAAAGACACGTGCATAATTCCATCCCCTAACTTCCTCCAAGCAATTCCTATTGAACTGTTAAATAATTCATTAACTGATCACTTTGGGATTTGTCCCACCACGAGGCGACGACGAGGCTCCCTCGTCGTCGCCTCATCATCGGCTGGCTATCGACTATTTTTAACCGACTTCCAAAAAGGAGGAGGTTAAATGTTCGTAACGTATGAATGTTTTTATGTTTTTGTGTATGTCCGTCGGTGTTTTCGTCAATTGTGGACGGATTTTGAAAATTCTTTTTTGTTTGCAAGCGTACCGCTCTCGAGGGGGGGAAAAATACGTATTATTGAAGCTAACTCAAAAAGTACCCAAGCAAAGTTAATAAAATTTATATGGGACCACCATATAAATTTTATTAACTTTGCTTGGGTACTTTTTGAGTTAGCTTCAATAATACGTATTTTTCCCACTTAGCCTATGTGGACGATGTTTAAACATATTCCTATCACTGTTAATTACATAGCAGGTCATATTCGAATTTGTGTGGGGTAAGTACCACAACTAAAAAGTAAAAAAATAAAAACTTTTTCCAAAAAAAAAAATGTACTTAGATGTAAAATTGATGTAGGTTTCGTGTCAGTAACAGATACCATACATATATTATCAGTGGATCGCTGAGGAGCTCGTGGCTAAGTAATAACAGCCGCACGGGTCGATCAATCAGGTTAAGCTACGCTTGCCGTGTATAGGTGACCATCTTTACATGTCGAGACACCTCTAGTCCTCGAAAAGCACGTTAATCCCGTTGGTCCCGGCTGTCATTATCTTTACGGGTCGTCAGAAGCCCGAAAAGGCTTTAGGCATTTTGATTGGATCGCTGACTGTTCACACTGCCATGCCGGCGAGAAGTCTCTCTCCACTAGTTCGTCGCAGCGACAAGAGCTATCAAAGAAAATATTCACTCATATTCACTTGGCGGGCAGAACACTCGCTCGTTATTCTACTAGTCGCACTCGCGCACTCGCTCATAGTCCAGCGACAAAACTATCCGAACGACACACTCGCTGCACGTTGCTCACCAACTCGTTTCTAGTTGCTAGGTCCACTCGCTCCTCGCCAATCGTCGGCGGTAGAACAGGTGCCTACGAGAAAGTTTCGCCAATCGATCGAGCTTATTCAAAACTGTTCGTCTGAGCTAACTTTTTGGCCTCAAGTGTAAATTACATGGATCGCATGATGGTGGTTACAAAGTTCCGGGTGTCAATTTTATTGTATTACAGTGTAGTTATTGTTTTAATTGTTGGTTTTTGATAGGGCTGTGTTTTATTAAGAAGATGTTATGTAAGTAATATTATAGTTTCCTCTTGCTTTTGAACTAAACTGAATTAGGCAAGGCCTATGGTAGCTTATGGTGGTATGGTAGCCTATAGTGGTATGGTGGCCTATGGTGGTATCGTGGCCAATAGTGATATGGTGGCCTATAGGTAGTGGTATGGTGGCCTATAGGGGTATGGTGGCCTATAGTGGTATGGTGGCCTATAGGGGTATGGTGGCCTATAGTGGTATGGTGGCCTATGGTGCTATGGTAGCCTATAGGGGTATGGTGGCCTATAGTGGTATGGTGGCCTATAGTGGTATGGTGGCCTATGGTGGTATGGTGGCCTATGGTGGTATGGTAGCCTATGGTGGTATGGTAGCCTATGGTGTGCAGTGTGCGAACGATTAAGTCCCATGTAATAGGGGGCAAGCATATTGCCATCAACTGAGTCTCTGGGTTGCTACTGAGAAAGTTAGTTTAGTTTTATCCATATTGTTTCCAGATAGAATTGAGATCAAAATAAACGTGAAGAAAAAACGTAAGTATTTTTAAATTTGATTTTTCCATCTCCGAAGAAGAGGAAGAATTTCATTTTTTCCTGAAACGGTTATGTTCGATAGGGAGAAAATTTACAGGATCTTAATACAAGGAAACGACGTAAGATATTGTTGGAAAAGCTAGAAAAATGATGAGTTCGCTATTTGGAAGCTTTAGCACAATATCCCGGGAAGTATTTGCAGCATTTAAGCATCTCAATTTATGAAGGTAATTTTCTTTTATAAGAATTTCAATTTTTCTTCTTATCGTTGAGTATTTTGTATCTGTTCGTTTGTTTGTTTTTTACTAGCCCAAAACGCAAAACGCAGCTTAGAGTTTTGCGTTTAAAAAAAAAAATCCTGTATGGCACCTTTTTAGGTCATGAACTATCCTAATAAAAATAATATTTTAAAAAAAACGAGGAGTTTCGTGGGTTAAATGTAGTCTATTACACTGTAACAGCGGCAGCGAATCACTTTTCAGGTCTTCCCCTTAAAATCTAGGCCAAATATGTTTTGATCGTGCCCTCTTTAGGTCATGAGATATCCGAATATCAAAAAATATTTGGCCAAGGTCTTAAGGGGGAGATGTGAAAATTGATTCGCTGTTAAAATGAATTTCGATTGCGCCAAAAGTACTAAAGAGAGAGAGAGAGAGAGGTTTAAAAGAGTGTTGTGGAGTTTCTTGTCCGTTCTTTTCCATCAAAGGAACCTTCTACGCGTAACGCGGACGAAAAATACGAATGGGTATAAAGCTTCATCTTTCTGACTGACCGACTAATTCAAAAGTGAGGGGCCGCCTCCCCTAGCGAGAGAATCGAGATGGATCTGCGCTTCTACGTCGCGTAGTCGCCACGATTTCCGCCAGCGAATCGTCGCAACTCGTAACGGAATCGCCGCATGTCCGCGAAGACTCGTAACAGAATCGCCGCGTTTCCGATATCTTTGGCTCTCAAAACAAGTGATCGCTGCGCTCTCTCTGCTCTGTCCGTTTAAAATTATATTAGTAATCGTATGTTAATATATTATAGTGTACCCTTTAAGATAAATGTATTTTCTAAAACAACACAAAAACCGTAAAACCCAAATGCAATTAAAAAAAATCCCGGGTAAAGTTACGTTCATTCGCTCTTTTTCAGCAAAAAACTAGCTCAGTTTATATCATATTTAAATCCGTTGTCAAACAGTGTATTTCCATTTACAATATTTTACGTTAAAAACAGGCTAATAGGATGTCGACACAGTATTTAAGTGCATGTTACTACTTTGACTGCGCGATGCCGCATACTACATGGTTCCCGTTTCGTAGGGAACAAGTTATGAGAGAATGGAGCTGGGATTTAATTAGAAAGTGGTAAGATCAGTTACACAAACTCACCTAAACTTAATTAACCCCTGTGGCAGTATCTACATCGCCACATGCGAACTACACATCCACTGATGTGTCTGGTGGGCTACTGCCCCACGATTGATGTCGGGTCGTTGAATAGCTGGTCGCGTGGTAAACGCTGCTTGCGTGATGCAGATTTTTGCGTGTTGTCTGTGAGATGCATAGTTCGCATGTGGCGATGTAGATGCCTCCGCACCTCCAAGGGTACTCGTATAAAACAGCGGGTTTTCCGGTACATATCGATGCAGGTTGATCTACGGAAAGAAATGGTTACAATGTTTTATCTTTTTACGTAAGCGCTTATGTCTAATACTGGGCTATTTTACCCGCACCTATCGGTACCACCTCGTCAATGCCAGCACGCCAAGAGTGCCATAAATAATAAAATAAAATAAAATAAAATAAAAAGCCTTTTATTTCCAGTTTAACATAATAAAGAAGGAAGGAATAGTTTACCTACCCATAAAATAGTAAAGAGAATATAACTATGTTATTAATTACAACATTTAAATTTTAAGTAGGTAAGTATGTACTAATTTTATTTTAACACTGGAACCCCTCTCAGGTAAAGGCCTCCTCCAAAGCCTTCCATTTCTCTCGGTCTTGGGCTATTTTTTGCCATTGCGGACCAGCAATTTTTTTGATATCGTCTTCCCATCTAGCGAACGGTCTTCCTCTATAGCGCTTACCCAATGGGCCTTTCCATAATGTAACTGTTCTTGTCCATCTACGATCTTCAAGACGTGCTATATGACCTGCCCATTTCCATTTCAGCTTTTGACTATGGCTGAGAGCATCTATTGCTTGTGTTTTAGACCTTATTTTTGTGTGTTTTATCCTCTGTATTTTCCTAATGTTTAACATACTGCGTTCCATTCCTCGCTGACATGTATTTATTTTTGCTTTTACTTTTTTGGTGAATTTCCAAGTTTGACACGCGTACGTTAGGCAAGGAATTATACAAGAGTCCATGACCGTTTTCTTTAACTTGACAGGCATTTCGCTCTTAAATATCTCCTTGTAACTCCAATATTTATTCCAAGTATGCTTGACTCTTCTCTCCACCTCAAGTTCATTGCTATTTCTGTTGAATCCAATTTGATTTCCTAGATATACATATTGATCTACATTCTAATCGGTCATTTCCGATTGTTATTTTTGATTTTTTGCAGTTGGTCATGACTTTGGTCTTTGTGATATTCATTTCTAACCCCACTTCTATGCTTGCTTTGTGTAGAGTGTCCAACATGAATTGTAGTTGCAGGCTCGATTCTGATAGCAAAACCAGGTCGTCTGCAAATCTTAAGTGGTTTAGGTATTTACCTTGGATATACACACCACGGTTTTTCCAGTCTAATTTGTTTATGATGGACTCTAGTACCGCAATAAAAATTTTTGGGGATAGGGGGTCGCCTTGTCTGACTCCTCTCCTGACTGGAAAGCTTGGGCCTATATTTTCCAGCTTGACTCTGCTTGAGCTACTTCTGTACAGATGTTTGAGTATTATAATGTATTTTTGCTCTACATTTTGGGCTTTTAGAGTGTCCCATATACTTTCGTGTGAGATTGTGTCGAAAGCTTTTTGGTAATCAATGAATGTGATGTAGAGTGGTCTCTGTTGTTCCTGGTATTTTTCAATTATCAGCTCTAGTGCATGGATGTGGTCTATGGTTGAGAAATTCTTTCTAAATCCCGCTTGTTCAATAGGCTGTTTTTCTTCTAATGTTGTGCTTATTCTTTGATTTATTATTGTAGAGAAAAGTTTATATATACTTGGCAGAAGGCTTATCGGTCTGTAGTTGCTGATGTCTTTCGGGTCTCCTTTTTTATACAGCAAAATAATATTGGATTCAGACCACTGGGACGGTGTGACACCGGTTTCGAATATCAAGTTAAATAATTTTGTTAGTGGAGCAGCTAGTATGAAGCATGCCGTTTTTATGGCGTCGTTAGTGATGTTATCTGATCCTGGGCTTTTGTCTGGTTTCAATCTTTTTATTGTTTCTATAACTTCTGTGCAATCTATTGGTTCTATGCAGGATTGCGGAGTCTCAAGTCCGATGTCTTCCATTTCAGTATGATGAGTGTCACTGGCTAGGTCTGACGTACTGTAAAGTTTTTTGTAAAAGTTTGTTGCGATGTTTATTATATCTGTTCGGTTATAAGTCGTTTTTCCTAGCTCTTTCAGACCATCAATCCATGTTTTATTTGTCCGTAGTTCTTTGTAACCCTTTTTCAGACTTCCCTTTTGTTCAAGATGTTTGCGAATTATATTGATTCTATGACTCTTATAATCTTTCTTTATTAATTTGCTTATTAGTTTGTATAGGGCTTTGAGTTCATTTTTCATTGCTCGCGTTTTATTTCTGGTTTTTTGTAGCTCTTGCCTTCGTTTTAGAAGTCTTTCTGTATTTTCTGAAAGTATACTGCGGGCTTTTGTTGTATTTGTAGTTCTTGCGATTTGTAAACTGTCTGTAATATGATGCATGATTTTATCGTGGTAATCTTGTACTGTCTCGTTAGGCTCAGTGTGGAGTAGAGACATTTGAGTTTTCAAGTTCTCCTTATATATTAGTATTTCTTCTTCATTTTTAAGTGTACTATATTGCTTGTTTACAAACCTTGCTCGTGTTTTTACTGGTTTTTTTAGTGATATTTTGGCTCTGAGCGGCCTATGATCTGATGTAAAATTTATACTTAGTGTCTCAATGTCTTGAAACAGCTGCGGACGATTAGATAGTATGAAATCAATTTCATTTTTATATTGGCCATTTGGAGACTGCCATGTCCACTTACTTTTCTCTTTTTTCTTGTAAAAGGTGTTGATGATAGTTAGCTTGTTTTCCATCGCAAAGTCAATAAGTCTTTGACCTCGTGCATTTCTTGTTCCATACCCATACTGTTTCATTACTAAGTATTCATCTTTTTGTGGCATACCAATTTTGGCATTGAAATCGCCCATTAAAATAAAATCATCATATGCTTTATCCATTGCCTCATAGACGGTATCATAGAAAATATTTACTTCTTCTTCGTCTGCTGCTTCTGTAGGGGCATATACTTGTATGATGGTGATATTCTTCCCTGGTATTTTCAGGTTAAGCAGAGCGACACGTTCTGAGATACCGAGATAACTTTCCACATATTGTTTCAGATATTTTTGTATTACAAAACCGACTCCATATTTGCCCTTTGTTTATCCTGTACTACAAAGAATAAATTCACTGTATTCTTCTATGCTATTTCCGAGGCGTCGAACTTCTGATATGCCTATTATGTCATATTTTATATCTGTTAATGCTTTTCCTAGTTCTAATATTCGTTCATATGACAGCAGAGTTCTAACATTATAGGTTAATATGTAGAGTTGATTTTCTCTTCTTTTTAACAGTTCATCATGAACCGTTGGTGGTGACTTTGGAGGGTTTTGGTCATAGTCTTCCACGGTGACCAACCGGCTTGGAAGATGGGTTTCGTTACTTGTTTGTGGGTTTTGTACGTGTATCATGTGAGAGGGGGGGGGTAGTTGCTATTCGTTTACATTTTTCTTATCCTGCTGCTTAGACCCACTATTTGGGTACTTAGTAGTTAAGAAATTAAGCATGCCTGGTTTTACAACTCCTTCTGACGTACTGGAACTTCTTTTATATGGTGCCGCAGTTTTATTCTTCTTGGTGACTTGCGTTTCCTTTCCAGTTTGTGCGGGGTGGTTATTTTCCGGAGATATTGAGAGCATTCTTTTATTGAAGAGTGCCATAACTTGTTCTAAAGAATCAGCATTATCAATGTGATTTTTTTTTAAATTCCAAAACTATTGCCTGTGATAGAAAATGAAATGAACATGAAAGTAATCAATATTGATTCTTCATTTTATACTCTTTTGTAGGTGTGTAACTAGGTAGAAGATTAAGTTGCTGCAGCGGTTGACGTCATCACGTCAACCCCGGCTGTCGCTGAAAACCAGCGCTGGGGCTCTGTCTCGCATAGGGTCGCAGCATTATGCTGAGCGATGGCCGTTTTGCGTGGATGTGACGCATATTTTCCCCCAACTTGTTAATTTTTGTGTACTTTTTTTTTCATTGCGTCATGTTTGCCGCAAATAAACGTATTTTCTTTCTTCTTTCCTTTTCAAGTTATTTGGCAATTAATTACCTATATGTATTTGTATAATGGCAAACAATTTATAATTTTTTCTCGTTTGTTGCCTGTAGGTAAATTACGACTGCTTTCGAATGAGTTACTGATTTCAGGTAGGTACTCGTATTTAGGCGAGTTGGTCAGTTACTCGGAAAGTTGAAGCTAGTGGCCATTCCAGAATGAAAATCTCTTTGGAATAGGTACACAAAAATACAGTGTGTCCTGACATGGACTAGCGATATTCTAAATACTTAAATATAAACTATTTTAAAGTACAATTATTGGTTGAATTGCATAATTTTTCGTATTTTTTTCAACTTTAACAAAAAAAAAAAAAGAAATTGATAACGCATTGATTTACAATGCTGACGGTAAACGATATTATTGCCTTTCGAATAAGCCTATTTTTATCTCAGTATGATTAAAACTTTGAGAGATATTATTTATTTTGTACTCGCATAGAGAATATTTCAACAAAAAAACTTGCGCTGGTACATAGCGAGGAAGTGTATTGGACCCAAGATTAGAGTGTAAATGTACTTTAAAATAGTTTATATTTAAGTATTTAGAATATCGCTAGTCCATGTCCGGACACACTGTATATTTATTGCATTCCACAATGTGAACTTATGGGGTAGGTTTTTACAAAGACATGGTCATTGACACTGTCGGGTACAGCAAACTAGGAGAGGGGAAGAGGGCTTTAATTTGACTAAATAGTTTGGTATATTTATGTAACACACTGGCTCGCAAGGAAGACCTGGATGCGACTCTCACAGACCAGGGAAACATGGTACAAAAAGAAGCAGCTGATCGATTCTGTAAAAATTTCACCGTGAAAAGTTCGGTGAAATGAGCTTAGAGTGAGCTGTCAATAGTGTAAATCACTAGCATCAGCCGGTCTATTCTGTTAAAATCTCACCGTGAAAACTTAAGTGAAGTGAGCTGCCGATAGTGTCAATTCCTAACATCGGGTGGACTGACAGCTCACTTCACCTAAATTTTCACGGTGAGATGGTTACAGAATAACATCACAGGTGGAGTGACAGCTCACTTCACCTACGTTCTCACGGTGAGAT
The DNA here is from genome assembly GCA_914767815.1 of Eupsilia transversa. NCBI lineage: Eukaryota > Metazoa > Arthropoda > Insecta > Lepidoptera > Noctuidae > Eupsilia > Eupsilia transversa. The sequence goes on along the minus strand of OU611893.1, from coordinate 1,998,285 downwards.
TTTTACAGAATAGAAAAGCAGGTCTTTACTCAGCATCGGGCGGAACAGGGATGCCAATGATGATGGCGCTGACTCGCTTGATTTGAAGTGTTGTCAGAAGTAGACCAGCGGCCGCCGAGGCGTCTCCGTGCTATGTGTTAAAAAAAAGAATGTTTCTAAAAACGCTATAAGCTTATGACTTGAAGACGCGTGAACATCAGATACGATTAAATACTTAATAACACCGTGTTTACAATCGGTGCAGCGATTATTTTATACTTTGCTTTTTTATTGTAAAACATAGCTCTTTTACATTATTCATGCTCCGTTTCATTATTGTTGTCACTACATCTTTGTAAACTTACTTGCTTTAGTTTTAATTATTTTATAACAGTTTTCTGCTCTCAGTTTTGTTTTTATATTATCCCCTAGTCTGTATTTGTGCCTGGTTAATGGCAATAGGCTCGCCCCCTATTACATGGGACTTAAACATAACTGGCAAAATGTAGATGTACTATAGGTACACCTCTGCCTAACCCTTCGGGGAATACAGGCGTGATGTTATGTAAGACTTTATTTTTAGTATTACTTGCAGTCTGATAACTGAATGCTATCTTGTTTTTGACCGAGTTTGATTAGGAGCGAAGATCATAGTTAATGTCAAAAGGATATCAGCATTTTATTTTTAGCGTGTTTGAGACGCATAAACCTGGTGAATTGCCTACTGCGATTCAACTTCAATAAATCCTAATTCCTAATTATTATACATACATACGCTAAAACTAAATAAGAAAAAACTAGAGAACTAACTATTATAGCATTGATTGTAAAAATCGTGACTATGATACCACGGTCAACGAATATTCTCTTTCAGAATATTCAACTTATAAAATAATAAAAACACGCATCCGAAAAAAAAATTGACCACACACAAACATTGGTCCCAACATTTTAACCAAACTTGCCAACAACTCCAACCCTTCTATTGTCTCGTCAAACCAATTGACCAACCCCCTAAATCTACCATCGTCCCTTCCACTCGACCGCACCATGGTACATAAAAACCATTTTATGTACCACAACCACCCGATTTTGTAACATTAGCCAACTAAAGGACAATTTGCTGGTCCATCTTTGGCCTCGACTAGGGTGAACGCACGGTGACAAGCGGCAGCGGGCGCAGCAGCGGGCGCGAGTTGTCCGGTTAGTTGGTAACAGTCGCACGGATCGATTGACATATTACGTTTTTACAAGTACGACCCTTGCAGAGGTTGGTTCGTGAATGGGGTACCATCCAGTTTGTACCGAGACCCCTCCGTCTCTTGTCGGCCTCGGCTGTCAGTTGACATCATTGACTGCTAGTCTTAAGCCGCATGTCTGACAACCAGTCTAACTAAGGGGTCATCAACTGCCTAGCATTTTCCCAACTATGTTAGGGTTGGCTTTCAGTCTAACCGGATGCAACTGAATACCAGTATTTTTTATCTGTCTTTCCATAAAGTCAAAGTCAAATAATTTATTTCACATAAAATTAAAAAGGCACTTTTGAACGTCATTTAATAAGATAATAATATAAACGCTCTCGCCTCAGTATCCACTCTCGCCTCAGCATCCGCTCTCGCCCATTACACTGACCGAGTACTTATAGAACGATAGTCTGTTATTACAGTAAAGTAAATCGATAGGATTTTCCAGATTGCAATTTATGGCGCTGAGATAGTAAGGAAAGTTTTTTATGTTACAGAACCCTTGTGCGTCGTTTGGGTTCTTTGTGTGGGACTACGGATCTCGGGTTTTTTTTGGATTCGGTAAGAGATTATGAAATTACAGCGAAGTGTTTATTTTTGTGATGTTATTTATTTTGATTCTGAATACGGATGGAATGTTTTCTTACTGTTCAGTTCCGTTATCAATATAGTAGTAGTTTGGTTGCTTAGTTATGTTGAAAACATACTTTTAAATAAATTGTTCTAGTTTAAAAAGTAACTATATTGATTAAAAAGTGACTTGAATAGGTAAGTACAAGTACTTATTCACAAGAAAAAACAAGCAAATGACCTCGGTGCCTCGAAAAACACGCTATGTCGTTGTTCCCGGCTGTCATTTGTAGCCTCTCATATGTTTAACAGTCGTTACGGATAGTCAGTAGCCCAGAAGTCTGGCAACCAGTCTTATTAAGGGGTCCGCCCTCTCCTGTTACCCAGTAACTGGGTTGTGGAAGTCAAACTCAAACTCAAAGCATTTACTTATTTCAAATAAACCAATTACAGGCACTTTTGAATTGTCAAAGGGGTCGGTCAGTCAGAAAGATGAAGCTAGTTGCCCATTCCAAAGCGTAATAGGTTCCTATGGGGAAGAATGGGCAAGAAACTCCACGGACACTCTTTTAAATTACAAACAGAATATTGGTTACATTATTAATATTGAAATTATACATGTGAGAATAATGCAGCACCCTAAAAGCGTCCCTAATAAAAAGATTAAAAAAGCCGTGGCAGCTAAAAGATGATCAGTCTTTATTATAGATTAGCACCATTCAGCTCAACCATTTAGAAGGGAGCTAAATGATCCAACACACGCGCCACTATCAGCGAGACATTAGAGTGAGAATGACATAGTCTCAGCCGCCAGGGCACATTCAAGTCAATGAATCCATCTTTACATATCGAGACTCCTCCGTGCCTCGAAAAGCACGTTAAGTCATTGGTCCTGGCTGTCATTCGTGGGTCTTTGACAGTCGTTACGGGTCGTCACAAGCCCGAAAGTCTGACAACCACTCTTACCAAAGTGTATCGTATTACCCAGTTGTTGTGGATGTCAGATAGGCAGTAGCTCCATGTTAAATACCGTTAGACAAGACGGTTAGACTGGAAGCCGACCCCAACATATTTGGGAAAATGCTAGGCAGATTGAGTACCAATGACTAAATAAGTTTAGAGAACAAACCAATTCAATTCAATAAAACACAATAATTATAGGTACCAACATATCACACGCATTGCCAATAAATATATTGTTTCCTATCTGTAAGCAACTCGATACCACTCGAGTAAAGCTCTCGATTTATTGCGAGAATCGAATAATTGATTCGAATCGATACGGAGGGGATGAATAAATCACCTGTACTCGCTTCGGGATTTGAATGACGTAGTCTGATCAAAATGTAATAGAATTAAAAATGTCGTGTGTATTCTTTTGGTTTCTGATTTGTGACGTCATCGAGTAGGTAGTGGACACGAGGGAGATTAGGTAGATGAGAATTTAAGCCTCGTTCAGATTGGCGCGATGCGACTCGTAACAACACAATTTCTTTTCTGCACGAGGCTTTTGAAATTGAAATTATTTATTTTATACCAAGCACACAGTAATTAATAGAAGTCCATATTATGTTAGTAGGTCGATACTTAGCGATGTTAGTAAAATAAAAAATATTTTTTTTTGGACATGCATGATCGAGAAATGCCCCAGGATTTGGCTGTCCACTCTGTCCGACACCACGCTCAGCAGGGAGTTGGTTCTACCCTTTACCCGAGACCACTCTAGGAGGCCGTTCTTTTGCGAAGCACCGCCTGGAAGCCGTCCGTGCTGTAGGCGGCGAACATGCCGGAGGCACTCCATACTCCTATGTCAGTGCCTCCGGCATGTTCGCCCCAGCGAACTCCTGAAAGCGTTGTTATACTGGACGCGCAGAGCATTGGAGGCTTTTTTAGTGTAATTGCTCCACAGGTTGCACGTGTATAAAGTTTGGCAATAGCTTTGAATAGTGTGACTTTAACGTCACGTGAGCATCGCGCAAACCTGCGAGATGCTCACGGGCATATTACCCTTACCGAGAATGACGATATTTTTATTTTTGTGTGAACTTCTCCCGCTCTGGGCGGAGCTGGAGGGCGTGACAGACTCTTACTGGCTAAAACCCACCCGTGTTCCTTCAGTTGCTTGTGTTGCCAGGGGAACGACAATGCCCTTGCGCTCCCTATCCATGTCTATATCATCATTTAGTTTCTCATTGACCCAGTGACCAAAGTACTTAAATTGGGAATTTATATCTATTAGTATAATTTGCTCAATGATGGAGATAATTTATTTTCTGTAAGTTACAATATTGTAATTGTACAATAATATTAAATTAAATAAAAGATTAAATATAGTATGTACAAGTATTTATCGAAACTTTAAAAAAAAAGGGGGGAAGAGCTCATTGGGCATCAAAAAATTCATCAGCATCGCTGTCGATGGAGAAAGTGCCCAAAAGGCTGGCAGCATTGCCGCGTTGGATCGCAATGCTGATCCTTTGGGCTAAGAATAGGCCAGCCCTCTGGTCACGTGTAGAGTCGACCAGCCGCTTGGCGATGTCCCGGAATACTCGATGGGCACTCGGACCCCAAGGCCCTAGTGTTTCAACCCCGAACGGCTCAAACATGTAACTCCCAATAAGGTTGTTGTATTTGCGCCGTTTGAGGTTTTCTGCTCCTGCAGCAGCCGCTCCAGCACAGCCCGCCGTGCTAGGAAGATGGGATGGCGCAAGGGTGTCGACGCAGGTTGCGTCCCACACCAGAGGCCTACCCAACTTCCAGGCCATTATGGTCATTCCGTCTGGCCTCTTCCCATCGTCACGCGCCAAGCCGTTGGGTTCTAAAACAGCTGGCACCCCGGCGGTGACAAGAGCCCGACGGATGATGTCGTTAATGCTGGCGTGCCGTGCCATCCGGCCAGCGCTCTTGCTGCAGGATAGGCCATGGTGTCCGAGCCAGTCGACTCCTTCTCCGCGGAGATAATTGGTTATATTTATGATGATATCATATATCATGGTATCATCATATATCATGATATCATCATAAATATCATGATATCATCATATATCATATATCATCGTAACAACAAAATTTTCATACTGAACTGCCTCGTTGGTCTAGTTGTTGTTAGCGCTACTGCTGAGCATGAGGTCCTGGGTTCGTTTCTCAGGTCGGTAGCAGCCTGGAACCTGGATTTGTGCCCGGCTGATGGCAGCTCGCCCCCTTTTACATGGGACTTAAATATAACTGGCATAAATGTGGGTGTTCTATAGGTACACCTCTGGTCTTACCTTTCGGGGATCACACAGCTTCACTAGTCTTTCACTGACTATTTCGATCTTCTAAAAACTAGCACTGCTAAAATACGAAAAACTAACTAAGTAAAGGCGCGCCCCGCAGCAGCTCACGGCTAAGCTACGCACTTGGATTAGCTTCGCTTTGTATGTAAATTAAGGTGGGATCACGCGTGGTTGGCAAATAAATGAACCGCAGCGAACGTGGCAAGCCTCTCCGCGCACATCTACGTACCAGTGGACGGTCAACTTTACTACGTTCGAAATGTATCTCATAAAAATGTAAACAAATTAATCAGACAGCGTACTTGTGGATGCCAATTTGTAGTGCTACTTACAAATTGAGTGTTTTGATTTGATCATCTGAAAACTTATGCCCCAAATTTTAATTTTAAATCACCTTAAAGATGTTTTTCAAATTGTATAACCTCAAATTTCTTTAAACTCTCAATTACAATTTAATAATGTTATTCAAACAATAATTGTTGGAAGAAGTAGTGAGATATATATTTAAAACCAGATAAATGCAGATGAATGTATTACTAATTCTCTTTACCCACTTGCACGATTAGTTGGTTTAAAATAAATAATAAATTATCAGCGGTACCTAACGTCAATTTATTTTGACATTACTAACACTAACCCAGAGTTTAGCGACTTAGCTCTTCTACATCAGTGGGTTAAATAAATATTTAAAAGTTTATCAGTTTTTTTTAAAGTTTATTTAAGCTTGTCGTTTAAAAGTTTAAGTTTACCAGTAACTATTGGTGCCGCAAATGCTTTATTTGATTAACCCTGAGTTAGCTGTTAACTCCGAGTTATTTAGTATGATAACCCATGAACGTTTAAGTGGGCGTTATAGTGAGTGACGTAAAAATTGTACCTGATCAAGCTTTGTTTACACTTTTGGAACAGACATTATATTTGTATGTAATGCTTATTTTACTCAGTAAAGTAAAGTCAATCTGTCAAACTTGCACAGTTTCGGCACCATCACCCCAGTCCAAAACCATAAGTACTAACTTAACTTACACTTAACTACAATAACTTAAATAACCCTCATTCAATGTAATAGCTCTCTTGCTTATCATAGAATAACCGATACACGTCGGGATAATTGTTTGGGGCATAGTATCCACAATTTAGAAACAATATATGGTAGGTATTGTAACATAAACTGCGATGATAGCAATCCCTGAAGAGAGACTTCGCATTGATAATTGATAATTGTGAAATGTCTACCTTAAATAATATATTGAAAATAAACGTAATTATGAAGGTCTTACAGGGTCCTTTTAAATTAGCTAGCCAAACTCCGAAGTTTTGCTAGCTAATCGACGATCGATCGATTCGTGTTTAACAGTAGTTACTTGAAAGTTGAGAAAATCTGCCGCCTGTTACCTCCAGACTTCAATTAAAAGAAAATTAAAGTGAACAAACACAGAATGACAGCATGCAACGCATGCAGCAATGTTAACATCATTGCTGTGTTCTGGCAGTTAGAGGTAAGATAGCCAGTTCCTCTGTGGTAGAAGATTCCGGGTGAAGCTCGCTTCCATCTTCGGCCTGATCATCACTTACCATCATCTGAGATTCAGGCCAAGAGCTTCCCCGTTATGGTTAAAAAAAATATTATAAAAAGTTTTTTTTTTCCGCTGCAGCTGCTGTTTTACCACTATTTTTTTTTTTTTTAACCTTCCCTTTTATTTAACTTGTTCTTAATAGTGCTACATTTCAAGTCGCATTTATATTTATCTAGTTTTCGTTTAATTTGTGATCGACACAGAAGTAAACAAACCTAAACAAAACAATGGCGGCTTGTGGACGGTGAACAGTGCTGCCACCTATGACGAGCTTTCAGTTTTAGACTCCATTAAACTTACGTGGCAACAGACATGTTGACTAGGGTTGTTTAACGATCGTTCCTATACCCAAAAGCCGGCAAGAACATGTTACTTATTATGACAGGACACTTCAAAACAGCCATAGTTTCCTCATATTATCAACCCTACCATAGTTCCTTAACGGTTATGGAACAAGCCACGGTATTAAGTTAGTTTATGTGTTGTGATAAGCCGGCATCCAATCATACGTCAAACTCCTATTCAATTTTATTTACTTTACTCTATATGTTGGTTGCAAATGGTTTCGATTTTGTAGTTTGTGAGTATGGTTTCATGTGTTCCCAATTTTTACCCGACTGCTTCAGAAGAAGGGTAATGTTTTTCGAGAGTATGTATGTAGGTATGTCTATTTCTTTGGCACGCTCTGTAGCCTAAACGGCTTGATGGGTTTTAGCTTAGGACGTGTCATTAGATTCGTCTTAATTGTCGGAGTGACATAGGCTATGTATATATTGCTTAAGGCAAATACAAAAAAAAGAAAGGGGAATGTTAAAATAAAAACAACCATGTGGGTATCAAATAAAAGCTAGTAATGCGTAAACTCCAAATATTTAAATATATTGGTAAAACTAAAAAGCATGTAAACCTCTCGGGTTGATAGATGCAAAATAAAATATATAAGCCTCAAATTGGAGGGTGCATGTGGTTCCAGGACTTCGGAGAACAGCTTTCTAGCAACAAGATTTTTAAGAATATTGAAAACGTTACTTTTTCATATAGAGCAGAGACTAGAGACTAAAAAAGAAGAAAAAATAGGTTGTCAACAACGTCTTATGCCGGAACCACACGCACCTTCCAACATTAATATTTATTAGATATTAATTTCACGTAGGTATTGGCGTGCGTTGTCCACAGCATGAATTTTTTAATTTATTTTTTACAAAAAAACCCGGCATCAAAAATGCATTACTGAAGAGAGAAAAACAAGCATTATAATCTATAGAATTTTGGTATCGAAAAAAGATTAGAAGTTAAATGCAAGATAGTTAAATGCAAGTAAAAAAAGAAGTTAAATGCAAGATAGTTAATTGATTCAGGCGTGACCCAACGGAAATCCATTATAAAATACAAAAGACGTAGATATACCTAGTAACCTATTCCGCTTAACTATTCCTAAAGAGTCAAAAAACCCGGTAAGAAATCGACACGTGCTCCACCTCTCAACGAGGCTTCCTCTGGATGACGATTGACTTGTCGCGAACCCGAACACGACGCCTCCGAACTACCTGAGAACATCGTCCATCACCTATCAATAAACAATTCCTTTTATTTACGACCGAAACCTGTCTTTGACTGTACCATTCCAACTGGTTTTGACCTTTATCTAATCAAAATTGTATAACTTCTTAAGTAAAATACTTTCTTCAATTTCAATAATGTAATTATAAAAAACCCCCGACACAATTCCAGGTGATGCTGCAGTATCGGTTCAAGGTTACTATGTTCTTCTAATATAATTGAAGTAACATAATACTAAATTTCGAATCGATCAGACCTGTGGAAGATGCGCACATCCAATCATCAACTAGAAAAGAGCTGATAATCTTCAAACGGCTGAACCGATTTTCTTGAATTGTAGCTAAGAACACTCTCGATCAAGACATCTTTCAAACAAAAAAATAATAATCAAAATCGGTTCAGCCGTTTGGGAGCTACGATGGAACAGACAGACACACAGATACACACGTTAAACTTATAACACCCCTCTTTTTCCGTCGGGGGTTAAAAATAGAAAGAGGATGACTTATTGTTTACTGTAGACTTAAAATAGCACAATCATTGCTTATATCACCCTTTTTACCTTTGTCGAGGACAATGAGTTTATTGAAGAAATTCTTTGAGACTTCTAGCAACGAGACTTATGCTCAGTTCCTTTATAACGAATAGTTATTCTTACCACTGCGGTAACATATTTTATTTCGAAACTGGGAATATGAATAGATTCGTAAGCTAATTTTATCTGTACTTTCAAATGGGAAACTATACTACTATGCAAAACTATGAGGTCTTCGATTAATTATTGGTAAAGATACAAAAGTCTTAATTTTAATCAATAACGGTTCGTAAAATATAGGAATCGGCCATTAATAAACTGTTAGGGCCTATGAACACGGCGTTTTTTTAGAGTTAGCACCGACCGTTTTCTGCTTTGAAAAGCATTTGCAGTGTCGATGGCGCATAAAAATACCGTGTGCATAAGGTCATGCGCCGAATACTGTGCTGTACTTTCGCACAATTTCGTGCACGGCCATAGGACTCTCCCAGGGTGCGCCACAACACCCTGTCCTCCGTCTTCTACATTCAGTCTGTCCCAGCCACCTAATGAACAATTGTTTTTTTGCACTGCTCTAAAGAATACATACCGATCTCTGTGCTGCTGATCAAACATGATATTGCGAAAAAAAAATTAGCTGCCCCGCTTAATTCAAGAAAATATGGGGAGCTGCTGATTTTTTTCGAGTTTTCAGGGTTGGTGCCATAGTAGGAATCATTTTTGTGTTAATTGACACTCCTTGTCCAACCCAATCGATTGACGATGTGAACGAGTTCTTTGTCACGGTAGGCAAAAATTTGGCCAGCAAGACCAACATTTGCCAAAATCCTCGACACCCCGTTGCTTTTATTTCTCAACCTACTGGCTCATTAAACTCTTTTGTAATACTTGATACAGATGAATCAGAAGTGGAGCGCCTGATTTTGGATCTTAAAAATGTCTGTAGTACTGGGTGGGACTCTATATCCAACCACCTCCTTAAAGAAAACAGAAACTTGCTTATCCCTGCTCTAACCCATATTTTTAACATGTGTTTAGACGAAGGTACATTTCCCACTGTTTTGAAGAAATCGGTCGTTCATCCGATCCACAAGTCTGGCGATAGAGATCGTGTCACTAACTACAGGCCCATTTCTATCCTCCCAGCGGTCTCTAGGCTCTTGGAACGCATCATCAACAGTAGATTGGTCAAGTATCTGGAAACGAATAACCTTCTCTCAAACAATCAGTTTGGTTTCAGAACAGGGAAATCAACTTGTGATGCTGTCCATGAGCTTGTAGATTACGTGGTTAGGAATATTGATTCCGGTAAAAAAACTGTTGGTGTATTTTTGGACCTGGCAAAGGCCTTTGACACGGTCTCTGTGCCACGGCTTCTCAGTAAATTAGAAAGGTTTGGTGTAAGAGGTAAACAACTAAAATTGTTTGAAGATTACCTTTCTGGTCGCTGTCAGTGTGTTAAGATTGATAAACTTGTTAGCAGTGATTTACCTGTCACTTTTGGTGTACCACAGGGCAGTATTTTGGGACCCAGTCTCTTTCTTGTATATTTAAACGAACTCTGTGGACTTACCTCTGTAGGTGGAAAGGTGATTTCATATGCGGATGACACGGTTCTCCTTTTTTCGGCGGATACGTGGGAACAGGTCTATGAGGTTGCTCAGCGTGGTTTTGATACTGTGTGCCACTGGTTGAGTCGTAATATGCTGACACTTAACGCTGATAAGACGCAGTACATAACTTTTTCAATGCGCAACTCTAACTCACCTCCTACATTACTCTCTTTAATTGCACATAACTGCTGCAACAGTGGAATCTGCCAATGTCCAGCTTTGGTCAAGACCAACCACATAAAATATCTAGGAATAGCAATAGATAACAATCTCTCCTTTAAACCTCACATAGAATTACTGACTGCCAGACTAAGAAAACTTATGTACGTTTTCAAAAATCTGAGACATGCTGCAGACCCCAAGCTAATGAAGCAGGTTTATCTGGCACTTGGCCAATCAATTTTGTCATACTGTATTTCTGTGTGGGGTGGTGCACCAAAAACCATACTAAAGAAAAATTGAAATTGCCCAAAGAGCTATTCTTAAAGTAAGCACTTTCCGCCCATATTTGTTCCCAACGTATCAGCTGTACCAAACCTGTGAAGTCCTATCTGTCCGTCAATTGTTCATACTACACACTGTCTTGACGCAGCATGCGAGAGTGAACTTTGAAAAACCTACTATACCATCCAGGCGACGAAAACCTACACCCAACACCGGCAGATCCATGTTCAAACACCCATTCATTAATAGGTATTTCTGCTTCTTAGGACCGTTCCTTTATAGCAGGATTGATAAAATCGTTGACATACTTGCGTTAAATAGCAAAAGATGTAAAATTGAAGTGTTTGAGTACATTCATAAGCTTAACTATGACGAAACTGAAAACCTCTTATATGTACCACGCTAAGTTCACTTACTCACCCTCCTACACACACTCACTCATCTACATTCGACACAAAAGGAGGTCCCCACTCCACTTTATGTCATTTCATTTAATTATTATTTTATTTGATCAAAAATAAAAATAAATAACGAAACCTGTATATTATAATACAAGCAAAATTGAACTTGTACGCTTTTAAATGTATATTTTTAGGGAAGAGCGCTGTCGTCTGAAATACAGATATTTATTTATCTAGTTCAGACACAGATGTCTTGTCGAGTTTTTGTTAGTATAAGCTCACTTAAGATATGTTTTTATATAAATTGTACCATTTTTCCCTGAATTGTGAAATAAAATTATAAATTATAAATTATAATTATAAATTAAATTAAATTAAATTATAAATTTTGATGATATTTAAAAGTGACGGTGCTGATGGGTTTTTGTTGCTGACAGTACTTACACCTCTCCCTCTGAATCTTCTCTCTCTTTTTCTATATTTCTAACAATTTCTTTATTTTTCATCTTATAGCACGGGTTACAAGCAAAGACAGCTAGCAACCTGACCTACCATTTCATCGTAGACTAGTAATTCACATTCCTTAGAAGTACTTACTCGCTTCGAATAATAAGCAGCACTTCGTAATTTTCTTTTTATTGCAGTGTGAAAATAAAATCCTGAAGTTAGATGTTCTAAGCTAGCTTTTACTGGTATAGAGTAGGTATAATAAAGTTTACTGGTATAGTACATTATGATACTAGTGTGCGGTGTTGGTCATCATTACACTCGATAAGGTAGCCGAGAGTGTAATGATCAACGCACTTGCGTTTTATACGACGTTTTTCAACACACTTGGGAGGAAATATACAGACTTGTTGCAAGAATTTATGCTACAATAACGTAATTGTATAAATGATACATTAAGATTTATAAAGTTCAACTGACCTTTGTTGCCATGTACTGACTATCCGGAGCTTCTTTTCTCCTAAATTACCCCCTAAAGGAAGGTATCAAAGTTTGTATGGAAGAATTTTAACGCGCTGCGGTACTTTTAATCCCGGTATGCGGTACTACGTTCCCGTGAGATATTTTCCTTCAACCACGCGGGCGAAGACGCGGGCAAAAGGCGTTAGTTTAATCTATTCTTCCGTCGCCGTCGACAAAACTCGTTTCTATGGTTGTATGGTTGGCGTGCTGGTTATAAAAAGATAGCATATATTTCGGTTACGTTTGTATAGTTATAACTTTTTTGGTTAAAGAGAGAAATAAGTAAGTACAACACTTTTGAAAACCGTAAGTTTATTTATTATTCCAACGTTCATTATATTAATCACATCATTCACATAGTTTTTTCTTAAAAATAACCTTTTGAGATTATAGATCTTGGGGCGTTTTATTTAAATACAATGTTGATGTTTTCTATAAATTTAGATATTTGATAATTAACAGACGACACTTATTTCTGAAGATATGCACGATATTCTTCATATTTTAACAAGATTTTCTGGTAAAAAATATTTACAAACACATTTAATATTTTTAGCTGAAATTAAAATTTAAATTAAAAACGCACCCTAGGATAAAAATCTCAATAATTTACAAATATTAAATTGATATGGAAGAGTTCGTCTATAAATTCTATAATTATCTTAATTAATATTATAATAACTGTTGGCATCCTTTGAATTTACAATATATTATTATAGTCTTTGGAACATTTATTTACATATCACTCTGTATTTGATCCGTATGCTATCTCTCCGGCATCTGTAACAAAGGGAATATCATTTTAAGAGTCTTGTAGGGTTTACTCAATATATAGACTGTCACCAGCGTATTTAGAGAGGACGCCCTAGGAGGATATAAAGTGACCTTATTGGTGATGTTCTTCAGAAAGGTCAGGTGCGTAGTACTCGCAACCGGCGTACGTGTATGACCAGATGTATGAACGTTAATGAGGCAAAAGGAGTATGTAAGGATCGTAGCAGGTGGCGATCTGATAGTTTCTGCCGAAGTCTATTGGGAGAAGGCGTGAGTTTATGTAAATATTTATGTACCATTTTTTTTCCGCAGCTGTGAATAGTGTTAACAAAGTAACTACAATTTATAGTATTAACCCATATTTGCAATTCAATATCATTTTGAATTTGAATTCGAATCAATCAATCAATCAATGTAATTCAATTAGGTATGTAGTTCGCACAAATACTAAATAACCAATTAATTTACCAATCATGGTGATTGTGGAAGTATTCATAATTATCACATTATAAATTATTGAACCATTTAATGGAACATGTTAAGCAAAAGATGTACTACCAGATACTATTCATTACTTAAAACAACAAATAATTCAAAATTAACTTATTAGACAGGGTTAAGTAACAATATTTACAAATTAACCCAATGTTGTTGAAAAAACTGAAATCGCGTTAAATATTAGTTTCGAGGGGCTACAGTGGTAAACAATAGCTTTGGCAGATTTCAGGCCAATTACATTAAATATTTATTGAAACTTTGCCTCCAGTTAATTTTGATTTACTGAAGATTGTTGGGTTAACAATTTATTGTATTTGGTGATAATATGTTGTTTATTATTGGTTAGTAGTGTACCTAATATTTCAACTAATCTGTTCAGAAGTTTTTGGTGTTATACTAAAACGTGTAAATGGACATGCTGAAAAAACTTTTTACAAAAACAACCAACCGAATTCCAAAAAAAAACACTACAAACTGATAAATAACTTTAATTTCGGAAGTCGGTGGCAAAAGTTCAAAACCAAAGACACCGACTTCCGAAATTAAAGTTATTTGACGAAAATATCGACGGGCATACACAATTTAAAAAAAACATACATACGCTACGAACATATAACCTCCTCCTTTTTGGAAGTTGGTTAAAAACTAGAAAATACGTAAGAACTGCTGCATTACAGTGTGAACCTCGCCCAGACCAGGGAAGCATGGCTCAAAAGGGAGGAGGCCTATTTTCACCAGTGAGAGGAACAAGGCTGTCAATGATGATCATGATGAAATACAAATTTATCAGGATTCTACTTCTACCCTATGATCAATTCATCCCAATTTTGTCTTAAACGCCAAGTTCTGGCCAAATACACACATGGCGTTTAAGGCAAAATTGGGCTATATAATAAAAAATATATTTCATCGATTTTTAGCTCAGGTGAATCCCGAAGTCACATGACTATTCGCACTAGTTTGGAAACATCCATACAAGTACATTTCGAGCGAATTTCGTCCTGCATCCCGCGCGGGATTCGCTCCAATTTGGCCAGAGCATAAAACTTGAGCTCTCAGCAAGACCTACTTTGTTTCTAGTTCTCCTACTTTCATTGCGGTCAACCCCTACTACGAGTATATGTCGCTGACCCACCATCAGCTCTCCCGTTTTCATCACGGCATGAGCTCTGAGATGAACTTTTATCTCAAGAAGTACTCTTACCATGTTCTCTGCTGTGGGTGGTGGACTGTAGGCAGACTTGTGTGGCTCGCTGCTCGCCTCCCGGATGCTGTAACTCTTGTTGTCACTGGACTCCAGCACCACACGGGGAGGCTCGTTATCTGGACAAGTTTATAAGTCTCGATTAGTAAGACCAAGGCCAAAACGTTCACATTCGCAATCTGTCAAACTTGTCAAAAATATTGGTAAATTGAATGTATTTTTGACAAATTGCGAACGTGTTTATTTACGGATATTTGCCCCTCTGAGATGTTTTTGTCATTAATTTTTGTAAACTTAAAGGGTTCTTGTCTAAAAAAAATAAAAATAAGTTGAAGTCTCTTTTTAACCTCATCAGCCACTTACAGCGACTTGCGTTGCGCCACGTCAAGATGCTTGTTATGTAAATGTACTGATGTGGTGTCTCTTAAACGTTCACTGCAGCTAAGAAAGTACTCTGTCAAGTTTCCTAACGCTAGATATCACCGCGTTTAATAGCAGTCTTCAGCTTTTTAGAAAAACTTTCACTAGATATTCCAATATTGAAAATATTTTCAGTAGACATCTTTGCCTTCGGTGATGACTTTCGACGTCATATGGAAATTCAAGATATGTCTTTGACACGCATAGTCGCACACTGGACAGTCAGTCTCAACTATGCTCATTCATTCTGCCTAGCCTTTTCCCAATCATGTTGGGGTCGGCTTCCAGTCTAACCGGATGCAGCTGAATACCAGTATTTTACATGGAGCGACTGCCTATCTGACCTCCACAACCCAGTAACTGGGTAATACGATACCCTTTGGTAGTCAGTCTCAACTATGCTGTTTATTATTTTAAGAACAGGAGAGAAAAGAAAGTTATTTAAGATGAATAATAACCTGTCTGGTTAACAAAGTCTATAAGTCACGAGGATCCTACACTAGTCCAGCCATCTCTACAAAGAAAACTGAGGAAAAAGATACATATGCTACCATACTTTCTCATGAGGGATACTCACCAGCCTTAGGGTTCAATATGTCAGGTTTTGTCTCCAGCTTATCTGCGGGTGCAGGGTACGCGATGAGGAACCTCCTCCCCTGGGCGTCCACCTGGACCACGCTCTGTGATGGTCGCTTAGTGGTCGTGGTGGTTTCACCTCGCCTGTCGATAAAAAACATTGATTATGTCTGTTCTACTGCTAAGCTTGGAGTCCTGCGTTTGATGTTCGGTTCAGAGTTTTTATTAGCTCATTCATTCTGCCTAGCTTTTTCCCAATCATGTTGAGTTCGGCTTCCAGTCTAACCGGATGCAGCTAAATACCAGTATTTTACATGGAGAGACTGCGTATCTGACCTCCACAACCCAGTAAATGGGTAATACGATACCCCTTGGTAAGACTGGTTGCCAGACTTTCGGGCTTCTGACCACTCGTAACGACTGTCAAAGATCCATGATGACAGCCAGGAACAACGGCTTAACGTGCTTTCCGAAGCACGGAGGAGTCTCGGTATGTAACGATCCGCCCAACCCATCCGCGGACCAACCCCGGCAAGCGCAGCTTCACCTGATGGATCGACCCGTGCGGCTGTTATTACTTAGCCACGAGCTCCTCAGAGTTTTTATTAGCTATGTCCACGTAAAGCCTTTAGGTACGACTAATACGGGGTTTTTTGTTTAACCACAACGGTGTGCTCTTGGCCTGCATCTAACCTGATGGTAAGTGATGATCAGGCCGAAGATGGAAGCAAGCCTCACCCGGAATCTTCAACTACAGAGGAACTGGCTATATTACCTCTAATTGTCATAACACAACAATGCTATTAGTAGATATAGGTTAAAATTAATTAATATGTATAAAACGGAACGCTATAGAATTACATAATCTTTGAAGTTATGTACATACAATAATATTATTAGTATGCAAGCAATGAAGAAACCATACATTGTAACATACCATACAAATTATCTGTATCGTAGCGATACAATAATTGTCATTGTTATAACTACGGGTTATAATTAATACGTATTGTGATATAATTGACTTCCGTGTTCAACTAATAATAGATTTGTGACAATATTCCGTTTCTGACGTTGATATCGCACGTTCGTAATAATGTTTAATAAAACATTCATCAACATGTTAATGGGAATTAAAAATAAAATTTCTAAATTATTCGCGAATTAAAATTAAAAAAAAATCTGTGGGACGAACGGGAGTACATGCTAATTATTTAAAAAAAATACTCTTCAAGGCTCTCAAACTTAAAAATAAGTAAGTACGTGTAAGTGGTGTACCTAAGTACCTACATAGATAATGCCATCCACGAAGAAGCGCCCACTCCACTCCACTCCTTATTAAAGTACAGCTTACAGTACAGTGATCGCGGAGTGGGGCGCGTCTTCGCGGATGGCACTATTTGTACCATGAAAAAAAAAAAAGATCTGACACTCTTATAGGCCATTTTACGATTATTGATAGTAAAGGCAAACGTTGAATGCTTTTCTTAGAGCGAGGCTGTCGAATAAAGCCTTGTGCAGACTGGCGCGATGCGACTCTAACAAAACAATTTCTAAGAAAACTTCACGATAGAACCATTACCGGTGTCGAGTCGCGCCGTCGCGTTTACTATATTACTATACCTAATCGAATTTATTTTACTATACCATTTATTTTTTTACCATTATTCGATAGATTTCGCTCTAAAAAAAGCATTCAATATTTGCCTTTACTATCAATAATCGTTAAATTAATTAATTTACCAAAACGATTGTTTAATTTTGGTAAATTGAGTCATGATTTTCTATTACACTAGCCTCAAGATAAAAACCAGTTCCTTCTCTCTTAGGAACGACCCTTAAAAACAATGAACTTCAATTATGTAGGTCTCACTTAACACAACCCATAGATAAGTTTTAATGAATGCAAAGACACTAGACCCTATCCCGACCACAATCTCCCAGGTTTCTAAATACTGTTTAAGACAATAGCGACCTCTGCCGCCAGCCAACCTAACTATAAAACGTATGGTCCGTACGGAACTTGGCCGGAGAGGCTGGCTAAGTGCCAAGGAAGGCATTTACCGAAACCTTATCTTAAATAACAATTGACAAATAATAAGGCTATTTCAACACATCTTGGTGGCTGCTGCAGGGGTAATGCAGGTTTATAGTTTTATGATAGTCTGTATAATTGCGACAGGTGATTCGTCCCCGAATATGAAAACGGAGCTATGATGCGTCAGGTCGCGTGGTCGGTTCCAAAAAACAGGTATGGCATTCAAATATGTATTAAAAGGAACATTACATTCTCATACAAAATGCGTAGATAACGGCTATGTGATGGGTCTTTTACCACCCTGGTGGCTGGGACTTCGACGGAAAACCTGTTACCATGGACTCAGTGCATCATTCTGAACCCCCGTTGAAATTATTCACCCCTCATGCCACCTGCCTATTTACTATCGTAATTTCATTCGAAATCCGTTTAGCCTTTTATTCGTGACCAGCCGTGTGCCCTTTATGATTTCCCGTAGGCAAAGACGACGACCCTACATACAAACTTTCATCACCTATTTAACCCCCATCAGGGTATGAATTTTCAAAAATCCTTCCTTGATGCTGACTTTCTCGTTACAAAAGGAACTCAGCGGTTTTGGCTGTGCGTTTTACGTCAGTGAATGATTTTAGGGTACGCCTGATGAAATTATCATATCAATCAACATTACCTAAACAGTCTGCTAAGTTCGTTTTATTAAACTACGCGGCACGGTCACTACATCGCTTGTAGACTATCAGAACTATTTAAATACCTGATAAGATTAGCTTATGCTACTTTGGGGTTGAAACCCTCAGGCCATGGTGTCCGAGTGCCCATGATTTGTTCAAGGATATCTGGCTGGTTGGCAAACGCTTCCCGTGACCACCTTTTGGCTGGCTTTTACCTTGGCCAGAGGCGTTTGACATACAACGTGGCAATGCCGCCAGTCTCTTCCAGTCGACAGCGATGCGGAAGAATTTTTCGACGCCATATTTTAGTTTGTTATTAGTTTTAGATAAGTTAAGGTAGGTATTATATTTCTATATATATTTATTCACAGGGCAACTACAACAGGTAACAATCACAGTATATTACTAGGTTCACATTAGTAATGGTTTCAAGCTGATTATCACCCAAAGCGTAATCACACTACATGAACAGCAACAAAAAAAAAAAAATGTTGACAAGTACAGCAATAATAGCTACATTAATAGCTTGTTAGTTAAATTATTATAATAAATCATAGAAACACCTCACTAACTTGAAAAAGACAGAGGTAGTAAGTGTGAAACTAACTTGCTGTTATAACACTAAATGGTCCCTAAGTCCAGCTTCATTCCATAATTCCATTGACTCAAACATCGAACAATTTCTTAGCCCCATAAAGGTGTCTCCTAACACCTCTTATAGAGTCAATAAATAATAAGTTCTGAATTCAGACCTGACACAGAGTTTGAAAGTTGCAAGTTCATACCTAGTTGCATACGGAAACTTATCTATACATGTGTTTGAGTAGAACTATTGGTTCTATCTGAGATGAGATATCTTTGTTTTAAATTGCAAATGCTGGTGTAACTTCCGTGCACAACTTTTTAGTTCGTAATATATAGGTACGTATAAGTTGTAGTTTACTGGCTGATTTTTCAAAAGCCAGATAACTTTTGAAGAATAAATATGACAGTTTGACAAATTTTCATGACAATATTCAAACTAGGCTGAGAATAAACACTTTTCGAATGTCGAAATTGCATAAGACAGTCCCCCCAAAACGCCCTTCACTTCTTCCTAGTGCGCCCGTCCTAACTGGGAAGAAAAAGTGGCGCAACAAAGTCCCCAGCAGAAATAAGAAACTATCAAACTGCAATATTTATTCCAGATTTATATGTAGTAATCAGCCCTTAATTTTTTACGGCCTTATACAAAAATAAGGTTTTTTAAGACCCAGGTTAAATACCATCGAGCAAATTTTTGGAATTTCGAAGTTCTATTTTTTAAGAACTCAGAAATAAATTACT
Source organism: Eupsilia transversa (assembly GCA_914767815.1). Classification (NCBI taxonomy): domain Eukaryota; kingdom Metazoa; phylum Arthropoda; class Insecta; order Lepidoptera; family Noctuidae; genus Eupsilia; species Eupsilia transversa. The sequence continues at coordinate 1,978,605 of OU611893.1, read as the reverse complement.
CTATTCTATTCTATAGGCCTCTTCAGCGTATCCGGCGACAGCGACCCAGACGGTGTTTCCTCCCGTAAGCCCTCTGATGAGTAGCAAAGGTAAACTTAGTCTTAAAAACCCGGTCACATCGTGTACAGAAGAGCTGATCAGCATCATTGTATATGAAGCTTTGGGTAACTTTTGCGTATTTGGGCGCAATTAGAACTACTACTATTTATCTTAGATAAGGTCGGATAATATAATTAACTGAGGGTCAGGAGGCAACTCACACTTGTTACTTATAACTTTATGATAATTTGAGGGAAGATACACAATGCAAATATATTGCCAAGGGTGGAACTAGTCGTGCCAGACGGGTATGTGGGTCGTCGTCATCACCCGCGGTTGCTGGCGGTACCGCGCGCGAGAAATAAATTGCTGCGTGAGGCGCCGCTGACGAGCGCGCTCCGCACTGTCAATAATCTCATTGCTAATGACGTTGACATAATTATTCTGTTGCTCTTTGGGTGATTTGAAAGAATAGCTACCTATAGAATATGTTATGGACGCTTTTATCATGCACGTGTTTCTACATTGTTCTCACATGTCTAATTTCAAGATGAATGATGTAACAATTTTTTTAGTAGGTAACAATTTTTTTATATTTAAAAGTATGTCCGTGGATTTTCTTGCCCGTTCTTCTTCATAGGTACCTACTACGCTTTGGAATGGGCAACTAGCTGCATATTTCTGACTAACCGACTCCTTGACAATTCAAAAGCCTGCCTGTAAATGGTTTCATTGAAGTTTGAGTTTGAGTTTGAGTATGGTACCTACCAGTAGTGGAACTATTTAATCCCTAAGTTTACTCCAATATCGCATTGGTTCTAAGCCTGTAAGGATATTTGTATGTTTGGAGTGTATAAATAAATAAATAAATAGAAGATTTACAGGATACTTACTTCCTCACAGCTAGTACAACGATGGCGCCTGCCGCTGTCAGGATAGCAGCAAGTCCCGCAAACGCAGCCGCTGTAGGGAACTTTGTCTCCGCTCGAGTTGTGCTCTCTGTGGCAATGAAAACATTGTTATTAGGTTATTGTCATGTAATTAGTCATATTGGGCTCGATCAACAGGATACTCAAAAGCCGGAAAGTTTGCGTGTGAGTACTGTAACTGGGTTGTGGTCGTCAGATAAATGAAATAATGAAATGATGATGAAATGATTTTAATTCTGTAAATACATTATATTTGTTTTGTCCGAATAGAGTGAAACCACTAAATAAACTACAATCGTTATGCGGCGTGGCTTATTCCAAGGAGCTCCAAATATTTTTATTCCCGCGTCGGGAGGTTCGACATTCTCTCATTACTCCGGTAGGTAATTTGTTTGTTGAATCATAAATTAATTTATTATTAATAATCTTATTAAATATATTAATAATATTTTTATCAAGCAATCTTTACTTTAACATTTTTGGAGCTCATGGAAAAGATTTGATTACTTAATTATTGTTATATTGCTTTTTTAATTTGGAGCTGCCGGGAATAAAATTATTTGGAGCTCCTAGGAATAAGTCTGCAGCGTATATCAGAAAGACGTCGTCGTGTCATCGTGACATCTTGTGGAGATCAAACGGCGAACAACTATCTCCATGGTACTAGCATAGTAATCGCGAATTGATGGTCAGTGGACAGTGGTACATTTAAATATAACCACACCTTTCTGAAACATGTTGTAAAACCACAAAAAAAAACTACAATCAGCTCTTTAATCTAACGAAAAAAAAACATGAATATTCATGTTCTATTGCCGACAAAATCGGTGTTGAACGAAATATTTCTAAAATCCAATTGCTGTCCGACAGCTTTCATTTGCATACTAGTTCAATTCAATTGAGAACTTCGATTACTGATGTTGAAAAGGCGAGCTGTTGCCTAAACAATTGATGCTTTTAGTTTATACTGTCAATAATTTCTTTTAAGCTGTGACAGACAAAAATCAAACTAAAACACGTAATAAAAAGGTATATTGTCTAATGAAATCCAACCACTCCACCATCAGAGGGGCAATTCCCTTATTTTTAAAAACGTTCGCATTCGCATCTCATTCGCAATCTGTCAAAAATACAATCAATTTACCAACATTTTTGACAAGTTTGACAGATTGGGACTTGAATTTGAACGTTTTTAAGTACGAGAATTGGCCTTTCGGTGACATGCAGGCCCCTGGCGGGGTTGCGGGAAAGTCCGAAAGGGATACCGTGGCCCCTGGCAACACAGGCAACTGAAGGAATACGGGAGGGTTTTAGTCAGTAAGAGTCTGACAAGCTCTGCCGCTCCGCCAAGAGAGTGAGAAGTTATTTGATAATTACCCACCCAAAAAAAAAGGTGAGATTCAGGCCAAGAGCTTTCCCGTTGTGCGAAATCGCAGTTTGACGTTTATATACGTCAAAATTCCGGTAAGAACTGGTAAGAACGTGTCTAGCTTTAAATTTGTAAAGACGAATGTCATCGTTCTATGCGGCTAAAAGCGCTAGAGGGCACTAAAATTGTTCAAATTGGTTTCTGTTGTTTTTAGGATTACGACAGGAACCAAACTTTACGACAGTAAAAAAACTATGAACAGGCACACCTTCAGATCCCGGACTGCTACTGAGAAATTTAATTTTGAATAGGTTTGTCATACATGCTTAATTTTTTCCGAAAAAATGCTGGGTCCTGTGAGATTGTAAACGGCACGATTTCATTACGGTACGGCGTATAAACAGCGCCGTAGAAAAAACGTATCTGTCAACAACCTTCCATTGGGAATACAACACTGACGACCGTGCCTACACACGGCGAATAAAGGCTCGTACACATGGCGCGATATCGCGGGCCCAACAGGCAGCGCCCGCAATATCGCGCCAGTGCGTACGAGACTTAAACCGCAGTTTTCCACGGAAAGAAAAACGTGTGGGAAACAAAGGGCCTAAGGAAACAAAGCCGCTGGTAAAACCTAGTTCGACAATAAAGCTGAAGTTAGATGAGCAGCTGTTAACGCGTTTGGCGGACTATTCGTAAGAGCATTTCAAGCGCGTTTAATTATGATGGCCGACTGTCTGAACTTAGCTTAACAGCTTACTCGGGTTTAGATGCCTACATTCAGGTTCTTTATTATAGAATACTAGCGACCCACCCCTGCTTCGTACTATTTTTACAAGGAGATTTCTTTAAAAAGTGTAAGTTTAATAAGAATGTATTATACAGTTAAACCTACCCGAAATAATGTATCTAAATCTGGGTGAAACCCGCAACAAAATCCGTTGCGCAGTTTAGAAGAACAACGTGGTCACACCCCAGACACAAAAAGCGACATTAATGCGCTAAGAAGACGATGGACAATTTGTCCGCAGACAATTTTTCCGCGCCGATATAACGTATGGAAATACATGCAAAAACGCACACGAGGGACAAATCGACTGCCAGGTTTTCCACACGTTCTATCGTCGCCATCAAATTGTTCGCGGACAAATTATCCATCGTCTGCTCAGCGCGGATCTGTTTCACTATTAATTTAGAGAGAGTGAGTCTGTGTGGGGGTGTGTTTGTGTGAAACCCTAAAAATGGATGACTACTGTGACGACGACGGTCATTCTTTGTTGTTTATAATGGCTATAATACGGCAAGGTGACTTAGTGTCAATTTGACAATCAATTTCCGCCTCGCTGGCTAGTTGGTTAAAACTGGTATTTAATGGCGACGTTGCGCAATGGGTTCATCCGAACCCACATCACCTTCATCGAAACTATTCTTTAGGTTAACCAATACAATGATATAGCCGTATAATATTTAAAAACTTGAGGGGTGCCACTTATTGACGCTGTCTGATAAATATTTTTTATTATCAAATCATTCTCACCTGCTCTCTTCTCTGCATCTCTAAAAACGAGGTCTCTCAACAGAACAGGCTCCGCAGCACCCTTACTATTGCGGGCTGTCACCGCCAAGTCTTCATCTTCCTCCAAAGACTCCACCGCTGACCAGCTTATGTTGAACCAGACTATTAGATCTGAGGAAAGAAGAACTGTGTGAGAAAATCTGCCAGCCCTTGTCCCATGTTTCTCGAGGTATGCGCAATACGTTTACATCTTCAATTCTCCATTTTGACCCCCCCCCCCCCCGCCACCGGCGGCGGCGTGCGCGTATGACCAGATGTAAGAACTAATAACCATATTTATTTGTAACCATATTTTAATTTAAAAGAGTGTCCGTAGAGTTTCTTGTCCGTTCTTCTCCATAGGTACCTACTAGGCTTTGAAATGGGCAACTAGCTTCATCTTTCTGACTGACGGACCCCTTTGACAATTCAAAAGTGCCTGTAATTGTTTTATTTGAATATACCATTCAAAAATTCGAGTTGATATTGAGAACTTCGTGATAGAAAAACTCAATTACACTTTACCTGACCCTGGGGTCGAGCCCAACTGCCCAAGACCCCCATGGGTGCCTGCGAGTACATCAAAACCTACTATATTAGCGAATAACTAACCTTCAGGTTTTTCAACTAAGTGCAAGACATATTCGATAACTAGGTTGGGGTCGGCTTCCAGTGGAATACCAGTATTTTACATAGAGCGACTGCCTATCTGACCTGCACAACCCAGTTACTGGGTAATACGATACCCCTTATAAGACTGGTTGACAGACTTTCAGTCTTCTGACGACCCGTAACGACTGTCGAAGATCCACGAATGACAGAATCAGTAGCTTGACGTGCTTTCCGAGGCACTGAGGGGTTGTCATCTACGGACCAACCGCGTCAAGTGTAGCTTAACCTGATCGATCGACCATTGCGACTGTTATTACTTAGCCACATCCTATAAACGATCCCACATACCACACCCACCACACATTAAAACAAAATAAATGAAATCCCCGTGTAGATTACAGGATATACAAGTCGTCACCTGTCGGATATTTCATTACATCTCATTATTGTAAATGGACATTTTGACATCGATAACATATTGATTTTGGTCTGCAAAACCAATTACTGGCGCTCGACGCCATTTTAAAATATTAAAGTGCGTTTTGTTACAGGTAGGATAGTTGGCCGTTATTGGATTCGGAATTCGAAGTTCCATTTTTAAATGGTTTGGTTTGAAACTCGTTCGATGCAATGCGCATCTTTTTATAGGAATCGAATGGACGTGAAATAAACGTGTATTTTGGCAACAAATAAACGTGGATTTTGGCAAATAATTAATATCTTGGCGTTGTATTCATATAATATAATATGGTATAATATAATTCTACGAAAAAGGAACCAGGCTTAAGGCTCGTTCACACTGGCGCGACTTGTCGCGCGACGCGACTTTAACAATACAATTTCTAATAAAACTTCACGATTGAACAATTGCCGGTGTCGCGTCGCGCGACAAGTCGCGCCAGTTAGAGAAAGCGGGTACATGAACTTTATATGATTTATAACTTTCTTCAGGGGTTTTTTCTTTTCTTTCCACACGAACTATAATAATTAGGTATATGAAAATAGTGCATGCCGTAGTACAAATATTGCCAGTCAGCAATTGAAGCTGCCTGCCGAAGATTGACGGACATACATTTAAGTATCGCCAGCTGAATAGCGCTACAAAGTTCTTTTGGCGCGTGCCCAAAAGTGGAACTAACGTCGCCATCTTGTTTTTCCAGTAAATTGCACAAAACAATTGAACGAAAGTTTACCAACAGCACCCCCCTGTAAACGTCATTCGGACGCCAAAAGATCCATTGTGGACGAGTATGTTAAGGACGAACTGTCCAGTTAGGTAGGTCCAATTTCGAGAAGGTCAATGTTCGAATTCAACTCGGCTGGGCAGCGTTCGGGAAGCTACGCAATATTCTCCTCGTCCCGCATACTCCAGTGTCTCAAGACGAAAGTCTTTAACCAATGCGTGTTGCCAGTGATGACCTATGGCACAGAAGCGTGTTCGTACACAATGGGCCTTATTATATGGCTAAAAGTCACCCCAAGGGCAATCAGGAGAGGGCTATGCTTGGAATTTCCCTACGTGATCGAATCAGAAATGATGAAATCCGCAGGAGAACGAAGGTAACCGACATAGTCCGAACAATTGCCAAACCTAAGTGGCAGTGGGCAGGGCACATTGCTCGCAGAACACGATGGCCGATGGGGCCGAAAGATTCTGGAGTGGCGACCGCGTACCGGAAGACGTAGCGTTAGTATTGCTCCCACAAGGTGGACCGATTGATCTTGTGAAGGCCGCAGGAATCTGCTGGTTGCGGGAAGCACAGAACCGGTCGAAGTGGCGGTGCTTGGGGGAGGCCTATGTCCAGCAGTGGACGTCTTTCAGCTCAAATGATGATGATGATGATGAACTTATCACACAACTAAGCCTCTAATCCTCGAAGGGTAAGGCAGTGGTCAGGTGTAACCTATAGTACACTAACATTTCGCCAGTTGCCTTTTGCCATCAACCGGGCACAAATCCAGACTCCAGGCTGCTACTGCAAAAAAATCTTGATGGAAAAACCTAATAACACTTTCCCCGACTTGGGAATCGAATCCAGGACAGCTCAGTAGTAGCACTTGCGACCACTTAACTAGACAAACGAGGTAAATAGTCAAGTCAATATCAAAAAGGAGATAAAATATGCAATAAAACAGAATGCAGTGAGTGGACATTTTCCACTAATATTCAATTTTTGATAAAGTCAAATTGAAATTCTTAGTAATAGTTCGAATTGCGATAAAATGATTTTAACACTTAATAATAAATTGAAATTAATGAAAAGCTCCGATTTACAAATTATTTCGGAATTTCAAAGAATTTTGTTAATATTAATTGAATCGCATGTTATTCTGAATTTCGGAATTTCTGAAAATTATAGAGAGCCTACTTGGAATTCGTATGCCAGTTATCGGAATTGAGCGATTGCCCGATAAAGTGACCTTATAAATATTTGCTGAATTCTTAATGTGGAAAAATAAATAGAATATCTCGAATTATGTAAAAGCACAGTTTGCAAAGAGTAGGTTACATTCTGAAGCAGAATAAAATCCCATTAAAAAAAAATGCAGTATTATTATACCATGACCCCTTCCACAACACATCAAGTGTATAAGTTTATCAAACTCCCCATAGGTAATGCTAAAGAAAATGAATTTACCAACAAAATAAGCAGCAGAACCACTTGTCTGTTCTCCTCCAATACGTCTAAAATATTAGTTGACTCCCCCACGAAGGCCCCACTCCAACGGCGACTTTTTGTAGCGATTGCAACGCGCGGCTGTATCGACCAATGTTATCTGATTAACTGATTCCATCTTGCAACTGTAGCGTTCACAGGCGGCGCTTTAACATTTCTGTGTCGATGCTGCATCACGTTTGCATCGCGACTGAAGCACGACAGCATCACGATAGTAGAAACAGTACCTGGGCGAAGGTACACAGCCAGCGACAGCATCGCTAATGCATCGCTACAAAAAGTCGCCGCGGGCGAGGCCTCTGAAACCCCCAAAAGATAAGAAGGTTCATATTATAAAACAGAATGAACTTACCAACGAAATTAGCAGTAGTATTGCCCAGCACCCTTCCATTCTCTCCCAATACGTCTAAAGTGAAGTGTTGGTTGAGTCCTCCATCGTACCCCGCCGCGCATTTGACAGAGAGGTGGGGCTCGCTGCGCAGGAGCACCCGCTTTGCTGTGCAGTTCCGTGGGGGTGTCGGACGAGCTGGGAGAAGGGACAAATATTAGAATGTTTGAAGAAAGGGGGTTTTCTGAAATACCTACCGTAATTAGAATAAATGATCTGAATTTCACACCACAGAAAATACAATCAAAACTTATACCTTCACGGTGTAATTGTAGTTACTGAAATAATGGAACAATTTCTATGAAAACTGTATGGAGTCGCATCGCGCTGTCGCGTCGCACCTTCGTTCTACCCGCGACTTCGTCCGCTTGAAATTTAGGCGCCCGCTCCAACGCGTCGCGTCGCATTCCATCGCCCGCCCGCGCAAAAATTGTCTATGTCTTTTTAAATACACCAACTTCCTTAATATACCAACAAAAGCGCCAGTTTAATTAACTCTCACTTCATCACGATCATTATGTACCCTATCTCTCAATCTAAACGTCGAAATAAAACGAGAATTCCTTAAAATCCCTCAATAATCAAATCTCCCACTCAATCAATTCAACTTCGAAATAGAAGTCTCCGCCGCCAATTAATCAAACTTGATCGGCCAGACTTTGCCAGATAATTCCTAGAAACTGGGTACCTAGTGTAAATTAATAATTTTACCAAGTTAATTAAAACATTCCAGTTTTCCTAAATTGATCGGTGACCCGAGTTCTAACGCCGTGTCCTATCTCAAAACGAGCGTCGCACGAACATGCGATCGCCGCGCTCTTTTGTTCCTGCGAAATTTCGCGGATTTACATTTTCTTTAATTCATTTTTTTTATGGCACCGCTTTAGGTCGGGAGCTATGCAAATGTCAAAAAATATTTGGCCTAGGTCTTAAGGCGTGAAAATTGATTGCCTGTTACAAAGTATAATAGGTGACATAAGTTCATTTCTGCCCAACCCTTCGAGGAAACAAGGCGTGATGTTATGTCTGTTGACATAGCCGCGCGATTAATCAAGAAACTGAAAGGCGCCCTCTGGCGGCGCAATCCGCAGCTGAAAAAAATGGACGCGACTGTTACATGTTCGTGCGACGATCGTTATGGTTAGAACGTGGCTTTAGAACTCGGGTTCGGCTTCGAAGGCATCGATGCCGTTTTAAAATACGGTCAAAGTTTTGCAATCGCGACTCGGATCGTATACGGGTTTACGGCAAAACTTGCACTACAAGCAAGTCCTCATTTCAACTGTTTTGAATGCGATCCGTTTTTCTGTTCCGTTTTGCCTACTTGCCGACATAAAGTTTGTGGAGTGTGTGTGTAATGAAGTTTGAAAAAAAATAAAAACAAACTGAGTTCGGTAAAAGATTGATTACCGGTGGGGGGGAGGAAAGGGGTTTAGTTATTAACATTTTATAAAAACTACAGGCTGACTTTGAAAACATGCCACAAAATTTAAGGGGGTGTTCTACCCATCAATATGAACAACTTTTACTATGGGAACAACTAAGCATTCGCAAAAAAAAATTACCTTCTTATACAAAATGGTCTAATCGGGTATATTATCGGGTATAACTTTATACAGGAAAGTAATTTTTTTTTTTGCGAATTCCATTTGGTCTTCGAGTAAAAGTTGTTTTGATGATTGATGGGTTCAACACCCCCTTAAAATTTGTAGCATGTTTTTAAAGTCAGCCTGTAGACACCAACTACTCAGCCACTGCAGGAATCCAGCTATTAGTAATTAGTATTATCGTCTCGTGAAATTTCTCGGGACCCTGGGGTCCCGGACCTTTGGAAGGCGTACGAGGGGCCAAAGCCAACTCGCAGAGGCCCGTTAGACGTTTTTAATTAAATAAGGTACCAACCGACGATTATCCCTGTTCGCACTATGCAAGTGCACCCAAGGACAACCCCCGGTTGGTGTAGGACTATTGCAGGATATGGAAACAAAGATACTGGATTATGGGTTTGGGTGGTTAAAGTGAATTAGTAATATTATTAAGATATATTTTTTTCTACGTTACACTTCCACTTGGATTTTTCGACCCTGTGAACATAATTTTCGACGTAACGAGTTCAAATCTGCCTGGAAGATGCCTGATGAATTTAAAGTGTATTGAAAATATTAATTGCGAAATTTTCTGAACTGTCCAGAATATCCCAGTTTTTATTTTTTATAATGATAGGTGGACCCCTTTAGTTGTACCTCATTTGCCTTTGGACCACTACGTTTGAGACACCCTGTATATACTATTTAACTTTAACTTTTGGTAGGTATATAAAGCTCCTCAACAAACTCACTTCACTATGTTGATCAACCCTTTCCGCGAAAGCAGAACCTTATTTATATGTTTTTCTTACATGAAACCGCCACAGTTTGAAGAGAAAATATTCCTACATACATAAATAACATCACGCCTTATTTCGTCAAAGGGTAGGACAGAGGTTTATCTATAGTTCACCCACATTTCGCCATGTAATAGGGGGCGAGCCTATTGCCATGAACCGGGCACAACTCCAAGCTCCGAGCTGCTACTGAGAAATTCCAGATAGAAAATCCCAATAACCCTTTACCCGACCCGGGAATCGAACCCAGGACCTCATTCTCAGCAGTAGCGCTTACGACCACTAGACCAACAAGGCGGTTAATAATATATTCCTACTAATATGACTATTCGGTTCCTAGTTTGCATGCATGCAAGTACATAATTTAATTCATGAGTTTGTAGAATTTGTGTTAGTGCCGCCGCAGACTGGGCGACAGGCGATAGCAACAGTTTTTATTGTTTCCCAAAAATTACACAATACAACAGTAGTCAGTATTTGCCAAACTGCAAAACAGTTTGAAGGCAATGAATTCTCATAACCTAACGTTACATGCGGATATAGGGTAAATAGGGTAAGCAAACGTTTGTTGGTGATGTACAGTCGACAAATTTTAATCATGACCCACCATAAGCTTATTTTCTTACAGACATTCAAATACAATTAGGTCGAAATTCGCGTAAACGCCGTTTCCCTGGTAACGACCTTGTCATCTTGTCATCTGTTTAAAACGTCCTAAGTGTGACATGCACTGTAAAGGAGGGAAATCTTTGTTACTTTGACGGTTTCAAACGATTTATCGTCAAAGTGGGTCATGATTCAAATTTGTCGACTGTTAAGTAAGTTGATGACATTTTTTAAAATTTGTGAAGCAGTTTAGGCTGTCTCGTGACTGTGCGCGTGCTGATGGATTAAACTAAATAAATATTATTATTATTATTTTAGTACGTAATAAAATTTTATTTAACATATCATCTGCTGACGGTACTTTTAAGTTAAACTGACTTTGATTGAGTTTATTAAGATACAAATAAATCGAGGTCGTCCGGGAGGCTTGGACGGGGTCCTCGGGGATCGGGATACACGGGGAATAAACCAAATAAACACACTATTGGATTTTCAACTTCGGCGCTAGTGCGCGAAAAATAACCGCTGCGAGAAAAAATCGCTCGTGCGTGCCAGTGCTTACGGTGGACTTGCGGTTGACTGTAAGTAGGTACTTGATAAAAGTATTTGTGAGTACTTATAGGCAAATATGAATTATTCAAAAGAATATTGTCTCTTAAACTTTTTAGCAATTATTTAAAATTATAATTTCTGAAATCAATTTAGTAAAAATAATGTACTCAATTTGACTACATTGTAATTTATAATAAATTATCTCTATTAAAATATAATGATCAAATTCGAATGTAGGTGTAGAATTAATTGGTAAGCCGATCAGAAACAAAATAGCTGACACTATTATAGCATTTATTTGAACCAGTGAAACTATCAAACGATACTGTATTTATTCAATTCATTTTGAAATGGATTGCCAATTTTCGACAGGAAACTTGTTAGTTAGTTATTTTTTTATTGATAATTTCATTTTACCTTCGAATGAGCAATACTTTCCATCACAAGGGATGGAAAATAGGCCATCGGCATTTTAAAAAACATTGAATCATGTGCCTGCAATTTTACCAATAGGTTTTCATTCTTTCAAAATTTTATTTACTTATACTTAAACTTACTTTTACTTTATTGTACTGTTTATGTAAAATGATCACAACATTTAATAATAATTGATACTAAGGGAACTAGCGAGGCATCCCCAACACAAGTATAGTTTATAACTTCCTGGGGTTACCTCTAACTCTGTTAATGCAGTTTAATGCATGAGATAATAATAAAAATACTTTGATTTTTGACCCATTCCTTTCAAATCGGAGCTCAGCACTACTGTCTCGATGGGAGAATATTAAGTAGGTGTAGTACCTACTTCAAGTAAAGTGGTATTTCAAGTAAACTGATAGTACCTACTTTAAGTAAAGTGGTAGTTTCACTTCAAGTAAAGTGGTAGTACCTACTTCAAGTAACCTGATAGTACCTACTTTAAGTAAAGTTGTGGTACCTACTTTAAGTAAAGTGGTAGTACCTACTTTAAGTAAAGTGGTAGTACCTACTTTAAGTAAAGTGGTGGTACCTACTTTAAGTAAAGTGCTAGTACCTACTTTCTGGGACTAGCTATTTCACGCAAACTTCTTAAAAACCATAAACAATAACTGTTTTGAACAGTATACTACATTCAAATTTTCTTGTTTACCAAGGCACAAACCAAAAAGAAATAACTCACATAGTGGTAAGTATCTTACATAAAGCGACTGCCTATCTGACGTCAAGAACCCAGGAACTAGGTAACAAGATACCTCTTTGTATTCTACACGTTATACTTCGCATTAATTAGCTCCAAAAAATTAACACCTACCTAAAAAGCCCTATAAAATACACGATTTAACACCCAATACCCCACTTGAACAGAACCACCGTGCGAACATTCGATAGCCTATAAAATTAGTAATTTCCTCAGTTATTCGCCCCGCTATAAAGTCGATTTCTATCTCTACTTTACGAGCGACTACGTGCGACTCCACTAGTGCTGTGTCGGGAATTCCTTCGTGTCAGATTCTTGATGAAAATTACTGCATTTTTTGTTGGCGGTAATAGTAAAATTGCAGCTGCTTTTTTCGTGAAAGTTGCATTGTGTGGGAGTTTTAGCTATTTAATAGGGGTTTTTTTTTTGTTTCGTTGCTTAGACAACGTGTATGAGAAAGGTGTGGGTTATATTTTAGGGCGGGTACAAACCATCAAACTGAACTACTTTCTCTACTTTTTATTACCCGACTACGGCGAAGCAAAAAGAAGGGTTATGATTTTGACCGGTATATAATATGTATGTATGTTCACCCGTTCTCTCATAACTTCTAAACTACTCATCATAATTTGATAATCTGTTTGATAACACGTGTGACTCCGGATTTTTCTACATTTCTACATTATTTTCATGCTACCATTTCCGCGAATCGAGTAGGAATTTTAGTAATATCATAGCTACGATTGATTAAAAACTGGATTTGTGTACCATTTAGACGAGCCGAGTAAGAATTTAATAAAACCATTGACACGCTTTTACTAAGTACGGTACTGGAAATACTCGAAAAGTGTAATCGAGCCTTTAAAAATCTAAAACATGACAAAATATATTTCACATGTTTTTATTTATTACTAGTTTCCGCCAGGCGGCTTCGCCCGCGTCATATTATTTTTAGTTTTTTTTTTGTTACTCATTGCTATTGCATTCTGTACCTACTGGTGAAAGAATTTTTAAAATAGGTCTAGTAGTTTTTGAGTTTATTAATTACTAACAAAACTACAAATCCCTTCTCGTAGTTGTACTAGCCACACGCCCTTGTTTCGCCTGGTTTTTACGACTTGACAAAACGAGATTTCTTTATTATAAACAAGGTTTATATATCAATGTTATGTATGTACTCATAAACCTTCCAGGATAATTTCTAAAAGTGATGGTGAAAACTGCATCAAAATCAGTTGAGGAGTTTAAGAGAAGAATCAGTCACACAGACACACGAAAAGTGACTTTAATTTATAATATTTATGTAAGTAAATCTGCCTCTAGCCTTTTCCCAACTATGTTGGGTTCGGCATCCAGTCTAACCGGATGCAGCTGAATACCAGTATTTTACATGGAGCGACTGCCTATCCACAACCCAGTTACTGGGTAACACGATACCCGTTTTAGTAAGACTGGTGGTCAGACTTTTGGGCTTTTGTGACTACCCGTAACGACAAAGATCGATGAATAACAGCCGGGACCAACGGCTTAACGTGCTTTCCGAGGCACGGAGCGGTCTCGATATGTAAAGATGGTCACCCATCCACGAAGCAACCCCGGCAAGCGTAGCTTAACCTGTCATCGCATCACTACTATTTAGTTTGTTAGAAAAAAATCACTTTTTATTAATTTTAATGTTAGGATTTATTTGATAGTTCCTAAATAGTCCTATGCACTGATATTTAATTATTTACAAAATATGGCTAATTACAGTTTCCACACGTAGTAGGTACCTATATAAATCATTTAAGACAGATTTTTTAAATAAAACTGTATCCATTATACATTGTACTTAACAGCGAACCAATTCCCCTTAAGACCTAGGCCAAATAATTTTCATATTCGAACCTAAAGAGGTGCGTGCTATATGCCTACAATTCAAATTTCATTTTAAAGTAGGGTTCTCATTCGGATTGGTTAAAGTTGTAGTGACAACCATTTGGGTTAAATTGGTTTGTTGATGAATGTGAGAACGTTGTAGGCACAACAGACTGTCGATTTGCAGACTATTTTCTATTTTTTTAAGTATCTTGTTGACAGGCCTACGCTGTCCTCGCATACCTATTCAAACTGTACATTTTTGAAAGCATTGTAAAACCCATTTATTTTTAAAAGAGTAACCGTGGAGTTTCTTGCCGGCTCTTCTCCATAGGAAACGACCAATTGGAACCGTGCACCTAGATTCTGACGTTTCATAAGTGCCCATGTAGGTTTATGTGAAATAAAATATTTTGATTGATTGATTGATTGACTGAATATTTTTTATCATACTCTATGATAAAAAATATTAAAAATAACTCGAAATTCCGCGGGTTAAAGCTAGTATAACACAACACAGAAAAAGTTACGCTCAAAGAAGCCGCAATTAGCAAAAAAAAATCCGCAAATTAGCAACACTAGTATTGAAAATGTCCATATCAGCTTCCTGGCAGGTTGCGTTGTACACGACTCGCTCTCACCAGTGCCAGTGAGTCGCTATTGAAAGTGTTTTCATTTATTGTGGTTTTGTCGTCTCCAAAATCTTTATCTAGGTATATAAAGATGTTACCAGTACATGGGGTTAAAATTATTCAATATCTTTTTACCAAATAAATTGTTCATATTATCATTATTTTCATCTCATTAGAATGCTGTTTTCATACAAAATATACGAGGTTATTTTTTTATTAACTCAAACATAGGCACGGGACTGTCGGAGTTCAATATATTATTTTAGGATATTTCTTTTCCTTACAAAAACAAGGCTCTATTAGCGTTCCTCTTAGTAATGGAGGAAAAAAATTAAAAGGGACGGTGGAACCATGGATCGTCGAAAAAATGTGCTTTTTGTTTTGGGAAATATTGCGTCACAGGCATTGTTATTTCAAGAAAATACTGGTATCGAAATTAAAATATAATTCAATAAAAACAAATTAAAAATCACATCATCAACATATTAGGTATCCTAACTAATATTATAAATGAGAAAGTGAGTTTGTTTCTTTTTTACGCTTTCACTCTAAACCGGCTGAACAGATTTTGATGAAATTTGGCACTTGGGTAGACCGTGATCTGGATTACGACAGAGGATACTTTTTATCCCGTTATTCCTACAGGATCGAGACTTATGCGGGTAAAACCACGGGGAGCAGCTAGTTCTAAATAAACGATCAAATATTATACTCATTGCTGATGCAAGATTTGGTAATTTTGCACTAAATATTCTACAGTCCGGCTGTCGAGAGAATGCGTTCCTGCCACCTGTCAATTGGACAATTTCTAGCAGTAATAAGGATCAAATTCGCAAAATGCATATATTCGTTAGAGTGAAACTGACAGGTGTCAAGAACGCAGTCTCTAAACGGCCGGACTGTAGCCTAATTATCAAGTAACCTTAATTAATCAGTATAAATACAGAAGTATAATTATTTTGAAATTTTAACAAATAAAACGTTGAACATTACTTTGTTTTTGTTACTTGCGCCAAGTCCAGTTGAGGAAATTAATTGCAAATTGTATATTTAAGCAAAATGACAACCTAAGTCAGTTTGCCATGTTAAAGCCATTTTATACTGCCAAAGAATAAAGTTGTCATATGAATATACAGACAATT
The DNA here is from genome assembly GCA_914767815.1 of Eupsilia transversa. Taxonomy (NCBI): domain Eukaryota; kingdom Metazoa; phylum Arthropoda; class Insecta; order Lepidoptera; family Noctuidae; genus Eupsilia; species Eupsilia transversa. The sequence goes on along the minus strand of OU611893.1, from coordinate 1,962,686 downwards.
TTAAGTTAGTCTTCAATTAGCTTATTTAAGAATTTACCTGAGATTACCTTTTTTTTTTGTTCGAGCGTGGAAAATCCCCATGGATGTCCTCCGCCCCTCGGGAGGAGGGGTCTGTCAGACTCTTACTGACTAAAAACCACCCCGGTGTTCCCTCGCACACTTGCGTCGGAATGTGAGGTGTTAAACTCCCCCCTTTACGTCTTAGAGAGGCGCGTGTGGAACACTACGCGCCGCCATCTCGTATAGTATAGTTGTATAGTGTAGTATTATAGTATCGTCCGCTATCGTCATAGCCAACTGGTTGGTCGACTCTTCACGTGACCAGAGGGCTGGCCATTTTCAGGTTAAATAATAAGCATTACCTACCATCCAACGTGACAACGCTGTCAGCGTTTTGGGTACTTTTCTCATTGACAGCGGCGCGGACGAATTTTTTATGCCCTTTATTTATTTTCATTTTTTCCATTACATACATAAAAACAGTAAATATATTTTATAGTAGTTTATACACTTGACAAATCTTAAGTCTAATAGATATACAATGGTGCCGATTCCCTTGTTCACAAACTAAACTAAATTTAAGTTCGGTGCATCTTTTTCTTTCTATTTCATTAAGAAAAGGACAGAAGATCAATTTTAGTTTAGTCCTGTCAAATTAATCAGCGCCTGTCACTACTACATACAAGTTTGGACGTGATTAAAAACTTGCCTACTAAAATTACGTCAATTTACGTCAGGCGCTCTTCTTATTGAAATACAGAGAAAAAGATGCACTGTACTTAGTACTTTTAGTTAATTTGTGAACAAGGGAATCGGCACCATTGTATATAATTAAGATTTGTCAAGTGTTTAAACATATAAATACTTAGCCACAAAAAAATAGTGATGGTCGCAAACAAATAATAGACTGAGCAAGCTAGTGTTTGTAAATATTATAGGTGTCGTAGGATGATTTAATAATTCGAATTTTCACGAAATCCCTGGGGATATTGCGAAAACACGAATAATTATATTACACGGATATTAGAGCGACTCATGTTTTTGCAAAAACCCTAACTTTTTCCAGTAAGATTGAGAAATGTTTTCACCGTTATCTAAGTATCCGTTTTTTCGCAATATCCTAAGGGTTTCGCGAAAATTCGAATTATCAACTCATACTACGACATAGACAAGATTCAAGTTTTCAAGATCTTCAAGTTATGTGTCATATCTATTTTCTTCCTCTACTCTTTGGTACAAACTGTTCCGGGTCAGCGATAACTTGATGGTGTTCTGACCCATGGGTTTTATGGAGCTCGCCTCTTGAGAGATGGGGGACATAGGTGTTTTAATGTAGTTTCGTTAATTAGTCTGCTAACTACTAGGTAGTAAATCTACTAAAATAATTAGTTTTAAGAGTTATGGGGTTTTAGTTAAGTATTGTATTGGGTGTACTGACAATTATTTGTTAATAGTGTTATTGATGTGGTAATTTAGGTATTAAATAATTAAATTTCCCGTAACTTTATTTTGTTTTTAAGAGTCTATAATACCTCAAATTGTTTAGCATGGTCCTCCGTTATATCGAAAATACTGCTGCATTAATTATGAAATAAATAAGTTAAGTATGTTTGACGAAAAGACAATAAAAAAATATCTACAGAATAAATTCCAAAGTTGCCTCCAAACCGAACAATAAACTGCTGGTATCTTTAATGTATTAAGTGTATCTGCTTTATAACTATAAAACATAAAATGTCTTTTTTTTTAATTTGCATTATTATCATCGTAAAAGAAATTATCTAAACTATCCGCGCCTTGGAGGCTTCACCCCGCCATTCAGTCTAGCTCTCACAGACACTCTCAGTCCGCGAGCAGTAGTGTGCGGGCGAAATAAAGAGTGAATTTGAGCTGAGGTATTTTGGACTCTTAAGCAATAGTTTGGCAAACAGACCTTACCCAATAAATTGGCAAGATTGGCTTAGGTGAGTTTAAGTAGAGGTTAAACCCTTTCTATCAGCTAGATTGGCAGAAATACCTACTTTAGACAAAGTAATAAAATCTTTCATTTCCTTCCATGGTAGGTATCTACTTAAATATTGTTAGTTTAGCTTAGCAGATTTGGCCTGAATGTAAATATTCTCGCAAAATACAAAGTTAAGAACAAGTTTTCAAAATATAGATTATTATGATATCCTATATCGCCACATGCGAACTACGCATCTCATTGACGTCACGCAAAATCCTGCATCGCGCAAGCAGAGTTTACCGCGCGAGCAGCATATATACAACGACCCGAAATCAATCGTCGGGCAGTAGCCCACCAGACACAACACCCGTATGATCGGAGGATCCTCCGTTCTATGGAGGATGAGTGAACACCGTGTTCCTCATACCTATTTAGAGTTATTAAAAAGGCTATTTAACTACAACTCACCTGCTGGAACAATTTGGAAGACACACGGCCGTTTCTGCCGTCCCACCGCGTTGGTGGCGCGGCACAGCAGAGCCCCGTAGTCGCGCTCACTCGCTGCTCGGTAGCGGAGCTCACTTGACGTTCCACCCGCTGATACTACACAAGATAGCAAAATAGACAACTGAGAAAAACAGTATTACATAGTAATTAAGCACGAGCTTACATGAGTTTTGTTCAAAGCAGTATTATTGACGAGTCAGGGGTTAGTCACCTAAAGGGAAGCCAGTACTCGTCGAGCTGGTCAAAATTGGCGATCATTCAGATAAACTGATAACGTGAACGTTATAAGGCCTGTGTTCACCAACATTCAAACCACTGGTTAGGTATTTAAAAAGTTGGTTTATGTCAAATCTCCAAAGGAACCAACCAACTATGTTGGTGAACACAGGTCTAAGTATTCGCAATCTCGCTCCACTAAGACGTCGAGAACTGGAGATTTACAAAGGCTCAATAGGCAGGAATACGGTGACCGCACTTGCTTTACCTATAAATATCTTTAGAGAGTTTTCTTTACTTCGTCAGCTTGTAATCTCGTGCCATGTTTTTGGTGTTTGAGTACGCGGTTATGCAACATGCAGACACAGGTCGTTTGCATATGTCGTAGGAAGATTTGGTCATTCAAATTTTCGCGAAAACTCGGTGAAAAAAAATTCTGGCCAATTCAGTGGAATTTTCCATAAGGTGTCTTATGGAAAATTTCATTGATTTGGCCGGAAATCGAATGTAACTCGCCATTTTCCATGCTCAACATTATAATGTCCTCAGGTTGCTCTCACTTTAAACCAGATTATCAAAAACGAAGAGGCTTGAATACCACGATTAATACCCCCGTTGGGTTTTGCTTCTAAATAGTTAGAAGCAACACACAGAATATGTTAATTACGCATTAATATAGGGGGGGTTAAGGGCAGCCTGCCCCTGACCACTATCTGACTAGAAAGTAACTCCTCGAAACAAAATACTTCCGCTCCTTATTAGAAGAAATAGGTCCTCAAAGTGGTCTTAGTCTTATCATCATGGTTTCCACTTACCATATCTAGCAGGTGACACTTGAAAGCTCTCGCCGCTGTTGTTGAATTGCCAGTAGAACGTGACGTCAGCGGGGTCCGCGTTCACGGTACAGCGCACGCGCAGCGGCTCGTCCAGTCGCGCGCCGATTAGCAGCGGAGACGGTTGTGCGCACACTGGCGCGTCTGTGAGTTTGGACAAAAAGACAAGATTAAAAAAAAAAAAAAACTACAATTACCTATTAATATTTAAAAAAACTATTAACCAGCTTATTCTCTTCTCCAAACCTGTTGCCTCTTACAAATGATAACCATTTAAACACTCAGTTAAATATTAGTATACTTAGGTACTTTTCTTTCCTCGTCAGATATTCCTCCAATTTTCATTGCTCAATGTAATGACACACATAAACTCACGCCTTCTTCCCATGCGGGTAGGCAGAAACTTCTAAAACGCCACCTGCTACGATCCTTACATACTCCTTTTGCCTCGTTTACGTTCATACATCTGGTCATACACGCACGCCAGTTGCGAGTACTACGCAGCTGACCTTTCTGAAGAACATCACCAATAAGGTCACTTGTTGACTTCTAGGTGAATGACGTTCAGTGTAGTCGACGAAAGGAACAAAGAGACAAGCGTGCTTCATCATTTACCTCACTCAACACGTTATGAAAGATTGAAGTTAAAATGAAAGTTGTGGAATCGATTAGTTAAGTGTCGGTTGAAAACGGATCAACATCAAGTTTCACTTACACTGCACTCTAAGATACACAGCCTGACTGCTAGACTCTCCCATCTGATTGGCTGCCCTGCAAGTGTACAGGCCACCATCCCTTTTCGTCACCCTCTGTAGGACTAGTGACTTGGTGCTAATGAACACTCCTGATGACATGTTCTGGCTTACTTGGGCATCCTGGAAGAACGATCTAGGTTATTATTGGTAGGAGGGAGGGGAAGCCTGTGCCCTGTCCCTATAGTAGACAACAAGGGCTTATAATAATAATAAATGATTCACAAAGTTCTGCTGGACACAGCTTGTATAATCAGGAGGTTCCTGTCTGGAGCCATCACCATCAGTAGCTTGGACCTGTTGCCAAGACCGGTGGGCTGAACTATTGTTTTTTTTTTTTAATACTTTTATATTATAATATTTAAAAATGTAATCTCTACTGAGTTAAAATGATTAAAGGAGAATATAATATTATTTTCTCAAACATGCTTGGAAATTCTAGAATTATTTTGACAACTTCTGCGAGCTAAATCGACAATGCTGTACTGAATATATCGAATACATCCGAGCACCCGACCGGCAATGTTTGTATGAATATCCCGGGCTACCTTTAAGCATCCCCCTTAAAGTGTCATATCAATAAATAATAAATATCTAGGTACATAACATCATCAGTAAATTGTATATTGAATTCTAAACCCCAAAAGAAAAAGTAAAAGCTCTTAAAACCGTCGAGGGCCTCGATTAAGGTAATTTAGAAGCTGAGTTCTTCTTGACGGGGCCCTTCGAGTGTGTGGGTCAAAGTGAAGAGCTTTTGGAGTCGAGCTCAAGTATTTACGTAGCGATTCATTCAAACGTTACTTACTTCAAAGTTTTTTACTTTAACCGCCATCATGGCTGACATGATGAGGTTGGTTTAATTATTTTTGTCAAACAAATAACGGGTTTAAAATAATATTTGCCTACAGTAATATTTGCCTGGGAAGAGCTAAACCGCGGTCACTGTCGAACTGCTGAAAAGTTCGTTCGTTTTTAAATAACACGATAGATATGAGTAGTAATTTATTCGGCCGCTAAATACGACAGATATTATGGATTTCCATAGTAACATTGCCTGCCGCATATTCACTTGTTTTTTACCAGTACAGCAATCGATTAATCTCGAAGAAGGTTTTCAAAATAATGCTCGAATTTCCAAGCATGTTTGAGAAAAACAATTTTACTTTCTTAAATTGTAGGGAAAACTGTATATAAAAAACACACATACGCTACGAACATATAACCTCCTCCTTTTTGAGAAGTCGGTTAAAAAAATACATTACTGTAAGGCCACGACTCACTCACGTTATGGTACCAGGAGATCCGATGTTCCTTGGGGTTGGCTTTGATGTTGCACTCGAAGTAGACGTCATCGCCTTCCTTGATGTCGTTGGGGTTGAGGGTGCTACCCAGTGACATGGTGAGGACTGGCCTGTCTGTTAAAGAAGATACGTTAATAGGTTTCATAAAGTGGTGCAGTTTTAACAGCCGCACGGGTCGATCCATCAGGTTAAGCTACACCTGCCGGGGTTGGTCCGTGGATGGGTGACCATCTTTACATATCGAGACTCCTCCGTGCCTCGGAAAGCACACAAAAATTCTATGTCAATTTTACGGAATTGTTCCACTGGTGTCCCGTCACGCCTGACTGTGGGAGCCTTAATAGTCTGTTTATGTTCTTATTATTTGCCTTATAAGTAGGCCAAGAGCCTCTTGGCCTACTTTTTATAATTTCGTATTAGATGTCTCTAGTATAAAATCAAATATTAACCTATTCTTATATATTTTAAATTCGCTTTTCTTCATTCTCAATTTATAATTTATTTTAATTAATTAATTGTATTATTATCTGCGCAAAATGTATTGCATGCTGTGCTTTTCTATAAGTACTGAGGCGCTTAGACTTAAGTTTGCAATGTATAAATTATAAAGTAATAGTGTACTCATTGTTGAAGAGCCTAATAATAATAAATAGTTTCAAGTGGCTACGATTAAAAACATGCGTCAGACAAACGAACAGACGGACAGACGGGGTAGGCTTAATAATCTAGTCCCGTTTTCACCCTATAGGCACAGAACCCTTGGGGGTCAGGAATCCCAGTCCGATTCCCGGCCACCCTAGGCGCGGGCTTGCGGACGCTGAGCAATGGGTAGTTCCCCCCAGATAAGGATCAGGCCCGGGTCGACGGCGCGTTGTGTTCCACGCGCGCCTCAAAGAGATGTCAGCACAACTGACGGAGCCCGCTAGGGCCGATGCCTGCCAGGGTCGCGGGAAAGTCCGAAAGGGTTACCGTGGCCCCTGGCAACACACAGGCAACTGAAGGAACACGGGTGGGTTTTAGTCAGTAAGAAAGAGTCTAGCACGCTCTCTCGATCCGCCAAGAGCGGGAGAAGGCATTTGATAATTACCCACACAAAAAAGAAAAATAAAATCAAAAGTCATTTATTCAAATTAGGCTGAGAATCAGCACTTTTTGAACGTCAAAATTACATAAGACAGTCCCCCAAAACGCCCACCCTTCACCACTTCCTAGTGCTTTAGCTGGGAAGAAGAAGTGGCGCAACAAACTCCCCAGCAGCACAGCTGTCTGTTCAGTTAGAAAAATTGATTCTATACAATAGTGCGCAAAATCATTTACCTTTCGCAAAACATACATTTAATGATCAGCCATATGTCAGCTAGCACACGCCAATATACCAACCAAAAACGGAACAGGCACGGAACCCTCAATAATATTTTCCCATTAACCCCCTTTAGATATGAAACCCTAAATAACATGTTGAGTAATGTTCTAGTTCGCAAAACCAGCTAAGTTCCTTTGCAAAGGGTATGTTACGACTAAGTTACACAACTTCACAATGAAGTTCGGAAATAGATTCATCAGGTCACTTCATTGGCTTTAATTTCTCGTTAGCTGGGAATTAAAACGTTGCATTTTGTTGGCTTGCTTGTGCGTCAAGAAAGTTATAGGTTAGATTTTTCTTATTTATTTATTTTAACTTTTTTGTACTCAAAAATGGCACGAAGGCCAAACCCAAGGGTGGTGAAGAGATGGCAGGTGAACTGATGGAGAGATCACAGAGATTTTTTTTATTAAATGGCAGCAATTTCTTCATCATAAAGTATTAATGTGTATTTATGATTACTGATTTGTGATAGTTAATTTATTGAGGCGTGACTTGGCGGAAATCAATGATAAAATAAAATAGACGTAGATATATTGAGTAACCTTTTCCGCATAATTATTCCTAAAGAGTCATGAAAACCCGGTAAGAAATCGACACGTGTTTCTCATCGAGGATGACTCAACGAGGCATCCTCGATGAGAGGTGACAACACGTGTCGCTTTCTGTGGATGCTTCTTTGAGAGGTGAAACACGTGTCATTTTCTGAGGATGCCTCGTTCAGAGGTGACACACGTGTCGATTTCTTACAGGGTTTTTTTATGACTCTTTAGGAATAGTTAAGCGGAATAGGTTACTAAATATATCTACGTCTATTGTATTTTTTACTGATTTGTGAGGAAAGAACACATCTTGACGAAACCTGGAGTTGAGGGTCAAAACAAAGTGACATTATTAAAGCGATAGCGATAATGGAAAAGTCAGAAATTCACGCCTGTAATTCCCTAAGTGTTAGGCAGAGGTGTATCTATAGTACACCCACATTTCGCCAGTTATGTTTAAGTCCCATGTAATAGGGAGCGAAACTATCGCCATCAACCGGGCACAAATCCAGACTGCGGGCAGCTATTGAGAAATTCCTGCTTTATAATTATAGGCAGCAATGTTCTACTTACATCTGACTAAAAACTCACTTAAATGGAGGTGGAAGCTATTTGGACTTCGTAATCAGTTTACAGCAAAATCACTTTACATTCGCTCATGTATTTCTTTATTTATTTTTCTTTCTTTATTTAAATAAAACAGCCGAAGCCAATTACATTATTTAAACATATTAACACAGTTATTACACTATCCAAATATATTAGCACAATTTATTTATCATTGACCTGCACTACCTCTTCATTTCAGCAACCATTCGCAGATAGGAAGTGGTACCCGTGGCCTAATTACAGGGATGCGGTCCGTCAATACGTTGTGTCTACTATACAGTGTGCCACAGAGCTTGGAGACGCCTCGACCGGTGCTGCTAGAGGCGGCATTGTCGATACTTTCCAAACATTCCAAGCCTGTTACCGTTTACTCGCACTACGCACAAATTACATAAAGAAACCGACAGTTTTGAATGGCAATGTGGCAGAAGATGTGATGCATAACGCATTTTCGACGCTACGAATTTTATTAATATTAATTATTGTTTCAAAAGTATCTGATGAAAATGTAAATAAATGGACCAGAAAATGTACATGTAGATTCCAATTAAGTAAAGAGTGCTTTGATATGATTATTTTAATATTTAAACCCGAAATAATAATTTTAAATAACCTTTAAAATGTTTTTCAATTGAAAACTTTTGGTTTAACTTTATAGCCTTTTTCGATGATGATTTTTCTATTACTTACAATTACAAAATGTTAAGTATTCTCACAATAATTTACGGAAAAAGTGGTGAGATAGGTATATAGTTGTTACTAATTCCTTTTCGTGAGTGATTACGTCAGAATTTAACCTAAAAGGGGGTTTGTTTACACTTAAATGAAATACTTTTGGAACAGGCTATAGGTACTGCTGATTCTAGACACTGCCGCCAGCGCGACTATTCCGAGCTCTGTGGTGCATAATATACAGTGTACCAACCTTACCTACACTACGGTACGTGGGTGTTGACCACAACCGTACATTGCTTATCTGACGTAGTAGTTTTTTTTTTACATAGGGACCTACTTACCTGTGTTTTAGTAGGCAAGATTGGAAGTAATCGGGCTTAGGAATTTACATGTTAGAGTAAACGTGTGTACTTGTAGTACTTGAAGAAGGAAAGAAAGAAAAAAAAAAGGTTTATTTCTCACAGAAACACGTGTATAAAAAAAGATGGGTAATCAGAACTAACTATCTGAAGGCCTTGAAATCAGTTTTTTTTTTCGAAGATGGGATGAACTTATGACTTCTACCTAGATCAAAGCTTTGCAAGGCAATTGTAAGGTTTACAACCCATCTTAGAATAGTAAAATAACAATAAAATACCGGACATTTTTGAGGTTCGTAGTTTTATTTTTGTCAGACATTGGCAAGACAGAGGTAATTCTTATTTCAAGAGATCTTTTTTGTCTTTCATTTTTATACTAAAATATAGTTCACGCTTTTGATTGAAGGTAGACGAAAAATCTTTTGTGTGAAGTCTTCCGTTTGAATAAATAATGTAAATAAAAGCCTTAGCCTTAGATTTTTTTTTCAATTCCTTCAAAATTGTGTCGTTGTGTAGTATGTATATTACATTGGCATTATCTTAGTATTCTGTGGATGTAACTAAGGAACATTAAGCTAAAACTTTTGGTTCGAAAAATCTCTGTTTACGGCGGCGGCAGATTGCCTGCCGCCGCCGTAAACAGAGATTTTTCGAGATTTTTGTACCGCACGAAAAAAAGTGTTGATGGTTTCATTGCCCGTTGCATGCAGCCATCAATTTTTTGGAGTTTTATTATAGGAGTTGTGAAGGTAAATAAAGTTTAAGTTGTAACATTTAAAACTGGCTTTTGTGGATTTTTTTTCATAAAATTTGGAACTTTGACCTCCGTGACCCAGTCCAATACAATTTTTTTTTATCACAACGACGTATGTAGTAAGAAGTAACTCTCGACTACTTTCAGCGTCTTTTTATATCCGTTATTTACAGCTTACATAAAACAAAAATAAATAGGCAGTCATGGGGAAGGCCGACAGAAGTGAATACTTAAAACTGATGTTTAAGAAATAAAAAAATCAAGACAGAAAGAAAAATACACATTTTTTAAACAATAATCGTCATCATCATCTTCCGTCCGTCCGCCCATCTGTCTGTCTGTTTGTCTATCTGTCTGTCTGTCCGTCTCTCTGTCTGTCTGAATTTATTTGAATTTAAGATAATTAAAAAAACTGGTATTACCGCCATCTATATTTGAGGTTACAGCACTACACAAATCCATAACTTTACCCCCTACCAAAAATCGCTGAACGCGCCTAAAGACGTTTTCACTTCATTAAACTACAAAGGATTAACCCAAAACTCGTCGTCCAATATTATAATTCGTCTCTGAACGTGTCCGTCGCGTTTAAATTTTAACAAAGCGTGTCCGGACCGTGTCCGGCGTGACATCGGCAATCCGATCAGATGACAGCGACACAGCCAGTGCTGTGCAGTACACTTGTGCAGTTGCTGTTCATTTCATTATGATGAATACTACAGTTTATTAGGGAGGGGCAGTCTTTCTGCATGGTAGTTTATTTGATTGAAGCTGTTTTAACCCCCGACGGAAAAAGTGGGGTGTTATATGTTTAACGTGTGTATCTGTGTATCTGTCTGTTCCCTCGTAGCTCCCAAAGGGCTGAACCGATTTTGATTATTATTTTTTTGTTTGAAAGGTGATCGAGAGTGTTCTTAGCTATATTTCAAGAAAATCAGTTCAGCCGTTTGAAGATTATCAGTTCTTTTCTAGTTGATGATTGGATGTGCACATCTTCCACAGGTCTGATCGATTCGAAATTTAGTATTCTGTTACTTCACTGATATGAGAAGAACATAGTAGTAACCTTGAACCGATACTGCAGCATCACCTGGAATTGTGTCGGGGGTTATTAATATTCGAAGAATCATTTAAAGTGGTTAGGAGGTGAGTCATTTTGTTTTTATATAATAGTAATCAGACAAAGTTCATAGTCGTTAGTCACAAAAGTTATCTTACAAACTATGCAAGTACAGACATATTACAAAACCGGCGAAGTGCTTGTCAGACCACGCACAATGAAGGGTTCCGTAGCTGGGATGAATTTATACATGCCAAATTACAGCTTTCTAGTACTAACAATCTCTGAGCTAAGCCGGGGTCAGACAGATAGACAGACGGACATGGCGATACTATAAGGGTTCCATGTTGACGACGAAACCCTAAAAAGGTAGGTACATAAAAGGTGTGTAGTCATGAAACCTCTCGCTCGAGTTCAGGATAGATTGCTACGTTATCTCACCAAAATCCGAACAAAAGCCTTCCTGACTGCCGGAGACATACTTCTCAGCACTTGAAGGATACTATTGGTGCTGCCCCGCACTCTGCTTAGTCGGAAGGGGGTTCGCTTGCGCATTATAGCATTGGAAGCCATCAACCCGAGCCTCGAAAAACATACCTGCAGTGTGATTCTGTAAGACCTCATTCTAAACTTCGAATCTGAATCCGCTGTGAGTTTCTTGATTGGCATTCTAAAAACTCGATTGATACACTAGCGCTACCCTTGCGAGTGTGTCAGCGAATTGAACTAAATTGACCGTGAGATTTTGACAGCTAAAGTATGAGATGACGTAAGAAGTGGCATTCTGTAAGGTAATTCCGCCGTCACTTCGACGCTCCCTTCGAACTCGAACCCGATTCAAAGTGTCAAATAAAAAGCATCTATTTTACGAGTGAAAATAGAAGAAATCCTATAAGAATAGCGTTAAAATAAATTTTTTTTATGTCACAGTGTAAAAAAATTAGTACAATAACTATAAAGTGGTTAAAAACTACTTTTTGGGCGTTTGTGTAAAGTGTAGCGATGTCAAGAATGTTTTTGTTTAAATCTTTATTAGAAGAGTCGCATGATTTGGATAAACTAGAAAAGTGTCGACAATCTAACCAAATTCGAATAACTACACCCTATCTCTATGCTTAGCCTCTGCCAATGCATGCAGCCCTTTCCCCACTGCAGCCACAGCTTCAGCCAATTCTATCTCTCCCTGCACTCGTTTCATCCATGGCCCTTTCTCTTTCTGCACTCCTCTCCAGAAGGGACTGCAGGATGTGTGCATTTAGTATTTGTATCTCCAACTACTGTTCTCCCACCCTGAAATTATAAAAAAAATGCTATTAAAATACATATGTATTTTTCAAACTATATTAAAAAACTCCATTTTCTTATTATTAAAGTCATTGATTGAGTAAAATTAAAATTATGAAACCAAGGAACACACTTCAAACCAAGCAACGTCGCACATTTTAAGTGGTTTGTTTTGAGGAATGTTAAGTGGTTTAACTAACATGTACTTAGTAAAAAAAAGCGATGCTAACCTTGGTCCACTAATCTATTTAGGCGCACGGCTAGTTCCTCCCACTGGCGTCGACTTCGCTCTCTGAGTTTGAGTTCTCAAGAAACCCTTCGCCATGCCAGGGTTTCTTTCCATAAACTTTAGGTACCAGAGTTTTAACCTGAGCCGACGATGGGTGAGAGGAACGTGTCTCATTTGGGCTGGAATATTATTGTTGGATTAGAAAACAAAATAATAGGTACTATTTAATTAATATCATTTTTAAACTTCACAACCACAAATATAAACTTACTTCATGATTATTTCACAATTATTTTCGGCACTGAACGAACGAATCAAACGCAAACAAAACAACGCAACGTAAATATTATTGTCTGTCTGACATTTTTTTTTTCGTATGGGAAGCATAGATTATATATTCATAGCCATCATTTAGTTTTCTGTTTTTTTACTTATAAGCTGCCTCAAATTAGTTTTAAAATAAGACATTTTAATTTAAACAATATATTAGCTAAAATTCTGTGCCAAAAACTCAACAATTGTGTCAAAAAACAGAGTCGATAAAACTTGACTAACATTTTGTTGAGTGTGGTAATCACTAGCTCGCTTCGGAGCTCACTTCACTTCGCAAGTGACTAGGCGATGCTTACAGAATGCAAAATCAAGGTCATTTTGAACCTTATGCGAAGGGAGAGTGAATAGCGATGTGAGATGCGAGTTGTTGTTCGAATTTTACAGAATCGACGTACTGAAGCGGTACAAAAGCGGGGCAGCCCTAGCAGCATCCGGAATCTATTATTATACTGGACACGCAAGGCATTGAACGACCTTTGAGTACACCTGACCCACGGACTCCGCGTGTAAAAAGTTTGGCAGTAAGCTTTAAAAAGTGTAACCTTTGTTATATACTGGGTGAATACAATACTCTGACCGCCTCTGTGGACTAGTGGTTAGACCACCTGTCGCAGACCCAGATGTCCCAGGTTCGATTCCCAGTGGGGGCAAAATTTTCTGCTCGATTTGGTTGGTGATAGGGCTTTTTTTAAGTCCGCCTGGCTAGCTACCACCATCTTATCTAAGTCTGTCGCCATAACAACAATGTTACCAGCATTGTTGTGTTCCGGCAGTAAGAGGTAAGATAGCCAGTTCCTCTGTGGTAGAGGATTCCGGGTGAAGCTCGCTTTCATCTTCGGCCTGATCATCACTTACCATCATGTGAGATTCAGGCCAAGAACTTCCACGTTGTGGTAAAAAAAAAAAACTCTGCATCAGTGAACTTGTGACAAGTCACCCATTTTACCTTTCCCATGTCTTAACTATTAAAAGCTACTTACAAACGACGCTCATCCTGAAGGCGTCTTCCAAAGCCACCCTCAGCACCGGGTTATCAGCTCGGCACCTGATCATAGAACCATCATCTTCTGGCTGAGGCAGCATGGTCAGCTTGCTGACTGTGGTCGTCTCGTTCGTGAACTCGCTGTGCTGTTGAGAAATGTACTTTATTTTGAAACTGTTAAGGTTGATTGTGTTTCATTGGGTTATATGGACACTGTGCTATTGGGAAATGTTATTTATTTGAAGACAGTTAAGGTTGATTTTGGAGTGGGTTTGGTGGAAGCTGTTGAGATGGGTCCGGCGATATTTTTATTCTACCTTCGTTGTGTTGCTTCGAGCGTTCAAATTGAAATGGACTTGTAAAGTTAAAAGTTATATTTATTGTGTGATGGCTGAATTGGTTTTGTGCTGGTATTTAAAAACAAAACACAAACGGAGACAGCCAATTCAATTTTGTCGTTTGTCAAATCTCTTTTCAGGTAGGGAATTTGATTTGCTTTTGTTATTTCTGTTAACTAATCACAACAGATCGACAATAAGACTAGCTGCCCGCCTCGGCCTCGCACGGGTAGCACTATGTACTTATCTGCGGCGTAACTACCTACCTACCTACTTACCCTACCTACAGCAATTTTTCCATATTTTCTCATAGTTTAAACCTTCCCTGGATTTTCACAAAATATTTCAAAACGATAATTAGCCAAATCGGTTCAGCCGTTCTCGAGTTTTAGCGAGACTAACGAACAGCAATTCATCGCTATTATGTAGATAGATATTATACAGGGTGGCCGGTCGGTTGACGTCCAAAAATAAAATTTAGTTCCCTCGTATCGTGAGGTATCCGAATCACCCCCATGTATGTTCCGCGATTTTTGATAGTTTTCGAGTTCTGATTTTTTTTCTGAATTTTTGAGAATTTTCGACCTGACAAATTGAAAAATTAAAAGAAACAAAAGTAGAAGACTTTTACGAGATTTTTTTTTTGCAACTGAATCTTCATTAGTAGTACTTTCATGCAAAAAATAATCAGCTTCGTAACTGTGATGAAAGTTATGAAAATGTTGGTCTAAAGTGAAAAATTTACATTCGGTAAATTATGACTGAAATTTTCAACTTTAAATTAAAAATCTTAGCAAGTGACTTCATGGTTCCTAAGTAAGCTGCAAGAATGCGCCAGACTCTCAGCTTTCATAATCATTAAAAAAAAGTAGTACTTAATGGGGCAACTTTGGCTAAAATCGGCCTTCAAAGACAGCGAGGTGGAAAGGACCATGGGGGATTTTATATGGACCCCGTCCCCACCCTCCAACAGTTATAATATGCATGTCAATATGTTTATAAGGATCCAAAAAAAGACTTATTGTCTTGTACGATTGCAAAATCGATGGGATTTTTTTGTAATAACAAAAAGCATTTTGTTAGGCAAACCTAACCTAACCTAACCTTGCCTATCCAAACCAAACCTAACCTAACATAACCTAACCTAATACTGATGAACTGATCTTGGATTTTGAAGGTCACATGGAACTCCTTAATGATGAACAGCATTTGTATAATCTTATGATTAGGCAATCGTACAAAAGATTAATAGAAAACAGCTAGTTAGGTTAGGCTAACCTAACCAAACCTAACAAAGTTCAATTGATCTTACATTTTGAAGGTCACATGGACCTCCTCAATGATGAACAGCATTAATTGCGTATTCTTGTGATTGGGTAATTATACAAAGATTAAAAGAAAACAGCTAGTTAGGTTAGGCTTAACCTAACCTAACAGTGTTCAATTGATCTTCGAAAAAGTATCTAACCTACCAGACACTTCAAATGATACTGGTTTCAAACTTGTTGGAGGGCCCCACCCTCCAACAGTCTTAAGATACATGTCAATAATTGCAAAGTTGATGGGATTTTTTAGAGATAAAGAAAAAAGAAAGCTTTTGGGCAATGATGTGTTTATTTTTTAACAAAAAACATTTTTTTGTACAAAACCACATAACCACATTTAAAAAAAATTATACCTACTATAAAAAAAACTAGACTCTGAAACTGAAACATAACCACAGTAATAATGCGAACGCCTCACCAAGAACGTCTCGAGAAATATCAGTGACAATAGTAATGTTCAACTTTAGTAGTAGCCGTAAATGTGCAGCTTATTTTTATTAACAACTATCTAACCTACCTACTTAAACCTACCAAATAATTAATTATGTCGTTTTTTCGCTTGTGGATCCTTTGCGTGCTACAACCTCTGATGCGACAAATATCCAATTATTAATGAATGAAGAAAACCAATGCATTGGTTCAATTCAACAGTGGGGATGTTTTCATAGTAGCTAGGGGCTTTACCGATAGCATTAATGATATCGAATCGTGTGGCTATGGAGTCCCGTTCCACCTACAAATGACCGGAACGCTAGTCAGCTTACAACAGACCAAGCAAAGAAGTCCTGATTAATCACGATATTATTTAGGTGGGTTGTAGAGGAGGTGATGGCTGTTGTAACAAACATATTTTAACCGTGCACTACATCACATGTTTTGTCATTTTAAAATCGCCGCGGCCAGAATAAACGCCGTTTATCGTGTCGCTGTTGACAATAGACTCGGTCCTGAGATTGTGACCATAAATCATTCTAGAAAGAATACCCTCAATCTATTGCACTATAACGTGCATACGAAAAACGTTACAAGGCAGAGAGTGTCTTTTGTAGCCATGGAAGGAAAGCTTCCTCAATTCGTAGGGTTTCCACATTTGTCAGAAGAGGACGCATTTCTATTTGTGCTAGGGAACTATCATACTAAGCACGCCAGCAACCCAACACCTAGTCGTAGTCTTAGCCGATGTCCCACAGGAGCGGGCCCAGGACCAAGCCCTGTGGAACACCGCACGACATTTCGCGCCGGTCAACGCCGTCGCGTCCCCTGTAAGTGACACCTTTCCGAGAAAACCTAACCTAACCTAAGCGAACCTAACCTTTCCTAAAAGTGAGCAACTGATCTTGGATTTTCAAGGTAGGCTCATGGAACTGCTCAAAGATGAACAGCATCACCGTATTCTTGTGATTGGGTAATCATATAAAATATCAAAGAAAACAGCTGGTTAAGTTAGGCTAACCTAACCGAACAAAGGTATTAGAGTAAAAAAATGGCCCCTGGTAAAAAAAATATGCCATCATGAATGAGAACCATAGTGAGGTCGCTCTATTCTATTCCTTTTATGGTGGTGATTTCCGAGAGCATGCACAAGTTACTATAAAAAATATCCAAATCGCTATAGGTGTGCCAATAATATTCAAAGATTTCCCTCGATTTCTCCAGGGTTCCATGATCAGATTCAGACCTGATGACAATGGGACCACCTGGGACGTATACCCTTTCAAACAAAATAAACATTTTTCAAATCGGTTCATAAATGACGGAGATATGAGATAACACACATTAAAAAAAAATACAACCGAAATGATAACCTCCTCCTTTATGCTAAGTCGGTTAATGACGGCGCCCCGTGTCACTACGCAACGCAGGTAAGAAATTACTGAAATGAAAAATACCGCGACAGATGGACCAATTACCGGCAAGTGTTTAAATCTTAGCTTTTCTGCAGTCATTTTTGGTTAGTTAACAAGCTAAATAATCTTAGGAACGAGAAAATTGGGAAAAAAAATGTATTTATCAGATGACTAATTTTAAGAAGTTTCCACCTCGCTGTCTTTGAAGGCCGATTTTAGCCAAAGTTGCCCCATTAAGTACTACTTTTTTTTAATGATTATGAAAGCTGAGAGTCTGGCGCATTCTTACAGCTTACTTAGGAACCATGAAGTCACCTGTTTAGATTTTTAATTTAAAGTTGAAAATTTCAGTCATAATTTACCGAATGTAAATATTTCACTTTAGACCAACATTTTCATAACTTTCATCACAGTTACGAAGCTGATTATTTTTTGCATGAAAGTACTACTAATGAAGATTCAGTTGCAAAAAAAAATTCTCGTAAAAGTCTTCTACTTTTTTTTCTTTTAATTTTTTAATTTATCGGGTCGAAAATTCTCAAAAATTCAGAAAAAAAATCATAACTCGAAAACTATCAAAAATCGCGGAACATACATGGGGGTGATTCGGATACCTCACGATACGAGGGAAATAAATTTTATTTTTGGACGTCAACCGACCGGCCACCCTGTATAGACACATTTGATAGCAGAGTTACTGATCAAAGGAATGATAGATATAATATCAATATACGATTAATATACAAGACAATAGAATATTCTAAATACGAAAATACTAAAGGTATTTTGGAAGGGGCAAATATAATCCATATTTGCCCCTTCCAAAATACCTTTAGTATTTTCGTATTTAGATGAATTGATAAGAACACTCAATTAAATGTAATACCTACGAAGTAACCATGAAGAAAAAGAAAAAGGTGAATGTAGAAAACTAGTCTCGAGCTTTAGAGGGTGCATTCTGAAAGTTGGCAACGTCGCAAATAGATGTCAAATATATCGCTGTTTTGATTAATTTGGATATATAAGGTGCTATAAAAATATCTGCCACGGCTTTAATGAGAGGTAGTACTGTGTTTAAAGATAACAATAGTGAAGAAATTTCGTACCCCGGCACAGTTAAATCAATTTGAGAAAATAAAGTAGTTAAATAAACATTGACTCTACTCTGCATAACGTGGTTCACAAATTACGCGCGAAGTGCACTTCGTCAATGAAAACAACTGCTATCTCTTTCCATCTGTTCTGTGAATGAAAACTGAAATCAGCTGACTAGTTCGTCACTTGCAAATTTATACGTACAATTTTTTGTATGAAAAAAAATGTGACACATGATCAATAATTTATCTTTACTATTGTAATCTATAAACACAATACTATCTCCCATTGCAGCCGTGGCAGATATTTTTATAGCACCTTATATTACTGCATGAAAATATGAAATATGGCTAACTAGTGAACTAGAATATGGACTATGGAATGCAATAATTAATATCGTAACACCGAATATTTAGTTTTAGGTGTAAAAAATGTATTTGGAAAATTTCCAATTACTTTTTTACACCTAAACAACAAATTACAACATCAAATTCAGTGCTATAATTGCAATTCAATATTAATATTCTAGTTCACTAGTTAGCGATATTTTCTACTTCAATACAAAAATATTGCGAAATTAATCAAAATAGGTAAATATTTGACAGCTATTTACGACGTTGCCAACTTTCAGAATAAACGCTCTTAAATCCTATCCATTTTTACCAAGCAAACATAACTTATTACCGGAATACTCAACAAAACAGTTTAGTTCTCATACAGCTGGAAACCACAATCCACTCGAACAAATGCAAGCGTAACAAGGTTTTAACCTAATTGGAGGAAAGTATCCGTGGGAATCTATTAAATCATCTATTTATACAGTGTTGTATGCTCAGAGCATGTTTTTTTTACATATTAAAGCCTTCTTTTGTATTGGCAAGAACTAATATATAGTTATAGTTACAAGTTGAGGTTTTGAAGACTATTTAATAAGCGAAAATCTTTTAGTTGATAAAAATCTTAAATTCACTCAAAATCACATGTCATTTATTCAAACTAGGCTGAGAATCAACACTTTTCGAACGTCAAAATTACATAAGACAGACCCCCAAAACGCATGCCCTTCACCACTTCCTAGTGCTTTAGCTGGGCAGAAGAAGTAGCGCAACAAACTCCCCAGCAGCACAGCTGTATATTCAGAACAGCAAAAGGAGTATGTAAGGATTTTTATCTTCGGGAGGTCAACCAGCGTGCGTGTGCGTATGAACAGATTATGAACGTAAACAAAGCAAAATCAAAAGTCATTTATTCAATCTTGGCTGAGAATCAACACTTTTCGAACGTCAAAATTTCATAAGACAGTCCCCCAAAACGCCCGCCCTTCACCACTTCCTAGTGCACTCAAAGATCGAAAAACACTAACAGCCTTAACCGCTGGAGGATGAAAGTTTTCTGGAATTTTGTCATTTTTGCCAATGGGACATCCCACTAGGCGGGCCCACTAATTGTTTTTATTGAATTTAGTAGTAAGTATTTAGTATCTAGCGAAAGTATATTAGTAAAGATCAAACCCTGAAAAATAATGTTTTTTTATTTCTCTTTGTTCCTCTCAAACAGAGCACCAACCAATCTCTTCACCACCCTTAGTTGACTGGTAGAGAATGCCTAAGGCATTAAGTCCGCCTTTGTATCTTTTTGCGAAATAAATAAATAACTTTTCATCTACAATTATCCATAATTGTGCAGAGATTCAACTGTAAGGAAACGGGCCACTGCGGTCCAATGCTCTGCAAACTATCTCCGAGTAATCCCAACGCAATTAGTACTCCGACCTACATACTTACACCTTCAGCCAAAAAAAAAACATAAAAATAACTAGATTAAGTTCTAGCGCAATCTTCGTTAGACTTTAGGAGCAACTTGGGACGTAAACTTTCTACAAATAAGAGCTTGTACAGACGCTGCGATTTACGTGCGGTTCAGCGGCGTTTTTAGGTCGCGTTTTACTGCGGTAGACTGAATGATTGCTTGCAGAAGTTTACGGAATAA
This sequence comes from Eupsilia transversa, assembly GCA_914767815.1. Classification (NCBI taxonomy): domain Eukaryota; kingdom Metazoa; phylum Arthropoda; class Insecta; order Lepidoptera; family Noctuidae; genus Eupsilia; species Eupsilia transversa. Next base: position 1,942,345 of record OU611893.1, on the reverse strand, counting down.
CAACACCACACACACAAGCACCAACATTTAGTATACTAGCAGCACCTTGCCCGCGATTTCTGCGTGGATTTCGTACTTTCCTCCCTTTGAAAGGTAGTTTTTGAAAATGTGTGTTTACGATCTTTCATCATTGTTCAGCTTCTGCCAGCGGCTTCGCCCGCGTGATCTCTTGATAATATAGCATGCTACTGGTAAAAGATTTTTTTAAGTCGGTCCAGTAGTTTTTAAATGCAATCATTACAAACAAAAGAGGAGGAGCTCGAGGCTAAGTAGTAACAGCCACACGGGTCGATCCATCAAGTTAAGCTACGCTTGCCGGGGTTGGTCCGTGGATGGGTGACCATCTATACATACCGAGACTCCTCCATGCCTCGGAAAGCACGTTAAGCCGTTGGTCTCGGCTGTCATTCGTAGATCTTTGACAGTCGTTACAGGTCGTAAGAAGCCCGAAAGTCTGTCAACTAGTCTGATCAAGGGATATCGTATTACCCAGTTACTTCATGTAAATACAGCTACATCCGGTTAGATTGGAAGCCGACCCCAACATGCTTAAGAAATGGCTAGGCAGATTGCTTGCATCATTACAAAAAAGAAAAAAGTATATGAGTCATAGATATAATAACCAATATAAACACTTTGCAATAAACGTTTTGACTCTGACATTGACTTTGAACACAAACACAATAAAATAATAATCTATTCATTTGACTGTCTTGTTAGTACCAACTTGATACACCAAAGTCAGAACTTTTTTATATTTAGCACTTAAATTAAATCATACAGGATATGAAAATGGAGAACAGATGGGAGTGACAACAGATTGTAAAAAAATATATAAAGAATAAGAAAAAAAAGTTATTACTCCACCACATAAATTAAGGGTTAGGCAGAGGTGTACTTATAGTTCACCCACATTTCAAGCGGGAGCGAGACTATTGCCATCAACCGGGCACACATCCAGACTCCGGGCTGCTACTGAGCAATTCCAGATGGAAAAACCCAATGACACGTAGCCCGACCCGGGAATCGAACCCAGGACCTCAAGCTCAACAATAGCATTTGCGACCACTAGACCAACGAGGCAGTATAAATAAATTACCTAGATATAAATAATCAACGCAAGGTACAAACTACATTGAACCAAAGTGACGTGCCGAAACAGAACATTTCTTTGATAACTAACTAAAGTAATGACTTACAAATCGCCTAATCCGTAAAAGCCCTTAAATCTAACAAACCCAGGCACTAAACTAGAGCCTTGATAACTGAGCATCATTAATTTTCGTTGTCCTGTCTCCTGTGTGGAAATCCAGCTAATTCTGTAGGAAAACTTAGGTGTCTGCTAATCTGTTACATAATCTAGCTAAGAAACAGGGTAAACAAGGCGTTATCAGACAAACTTGGGACAATGTCTTTACTTTTTGTTACAGTTTTTTGTTTCTTCTTGCGATAAGAAGTTCGGTTCTTCTGGGGCTACTAAAATTATTTTATGGGAAGAATACTTACATAAAATTACCTCAGTATTACTGAAAGGGGTAATGTACACTGAACAGACCGTTGATTTGCAGACTGTTTTCTATTTTATGAAGTATCTTGTTGACAGGCCTACACTGTCCTCTCATACCTGTTCACACTGTATCTATTTTTGAAAACATAGTAAAAGCCATTTATTTTTAAAAGAGTAACCGTGGAGTTTCTTGCCGTCTCTTTTTCATAGGTCCCCTAAACCTATGAAAAAGAGACGGCAAGAAATGAGGAACAGGGTGTAAAGTTCACTCATACTCAATGGAAAAGGGAGGATCCTCCGACCAGACGGGTGTTGTGTCTGGCGGGCAATTGCCCAAGGATTGACGTCGGATAGTCTTATATATGTTAATTGCTCGGTAAACTCTTATACCGCGATGTAGGACTTGTGACGTCAGGTCTTTGATGCTTAGTTCGTATGTGGCGGTGTAGATGCCGCCACATAGGAAACGACCAATTGGAACCGTGCACCTAGCTTCTGACGTTTCATAAGTGCCCATGTAGGTTTATGTGAAATAGATTTTGATTTTTGCCACCCACATCTCGCCGCACTGCTATTAAAGTCCATGTAATAGGGCCAATGTCGTGTCGTGGCCAAATCCGGACATGTACCAATGTGGCTTTTTAAAATTCATATGTACTTTACAAGTTTCGAGGAGCTCGGGGCTAAGTAATAACTGCCGCACGGGTCGATCCATCAGGTTACGCTACGCTTGCCGGGGTTGGTCCGTGGATAGGTGACCATCTTTACATACCTAGACTCCTCCGTGCCTCGAACTTTAATAATATGCTCCGTCCCGTGGGTATATCTGGATAAAAAGTATCGTAATCCAGGTCATTGTTCATCCATGTGCCAAATCCGTTCAGCTGTTTTAGCGTGAAAGCTTATCAAAGGAACTCCCTTTCGCATATAAAATGGATACTTAGGATTTTGCGATAACACACATGGATACAATATTTTAGAAAAAATATTGTTGATAATTGGGTAAATGAATTCCTGTCTATATATACATCTTTTTGAGTCTGGTTAACTTTTTAGAGATATGAGGAACAGGGTGTAAAATTCACTCATCCTCTGTTGAAAATTTATTTATTTATTTATTTATTTAAATTACAATTATAACACCTTTACAGAATCATCCAAGGCGATGTTACAAGTAAATCACAATTGTTTTTTTTTTCAACACCAAAATAAATAAAAATAGAATGACCTATAAGCAGAATATTACCTGGAATTATATAGGTACCTACTTATCATAAACATGACAACATTTTTATAATATCTGGCCTCTTTCAATTAGTTGTTGTGCCATTTTAATGAATTTCGACAGGTTTTGCCCAAATATATCCTCCGATACCGTCACAACATTAATAATACGTGTGGCTCGTGACACAGGGGTAAACTTGAGTAGGTTAGTCCTAGCCGCTGGCACGTCTAACAGAGCGGGGCGGCGGCGCGCACCTACGCACCCGTCCGGCGCGTGCAGCCGCAGCGCTGCCAGCACCTCCGGGTGGTGCAGCAACCCTAACAGTACGCGAGCCACGTACTTGACCAGCGCAACGTCCCTTCTTACTGCCAGCCTGGTGTACCCGACCATCCCCAGGACGAACAGACTTGGGTACATCAGGGGATAAAAGGGATAAACTCCGTACTGTTTACGGTAAAGAAACCTAGTAAACTTGTTTTGTATTTTTTCCAACATGAGGCTGTATTTCCCTTCATGCGGATTCCAAATGATTGCACTTGTTTCGAGATGACTCCTCACAAGTGCATTATATAAAACTTTAACAGCCGCAGTATCGGTAAAATCCTTACACTGTCTCAAGATGAAACCGAGATTTCTGAAAGCCCTGCCGCACATCTCAACTATGTGTTTGCGGAACGTCAGCTCAGATACCATCTGTACGCCCAGGTCTCGTACATGTGAGACGCGCGGCATGATTTCGCTGTCCATCTCGTACTGATGCTGCAATGGAGCACGCGCGCGGCTGTAGCTCATCACACAGCACTTTTTTATATTAAAATGCAACTTGTTGGATTTACTCCATTGAACTACATTATCAATGTCAGACTGGAGCCGATTACAGTCTGCAGTGTCCTTCACGTTTAGAAATAGTTTTAAGTCATCTGCAAACAGTAGACACTTCGCCTCTTTCACGACTGTTGGCAGGTCATTAATTATCAAAATGAATTCCAAAGGCCCAATATTACTCCCTTGACTTACTCCGGAGAACGTATAATAAGGTCTGGATTCACGTCCAGCAAACTCGACGTACTGTCGGCGCTCGCCAAGGTAACTAGCAAAGAACCTAAGCAAGTGCGGTGTGAATCCCAAAGCAGAGAGTTTGCACAAAAGTACATCGTTATCCACGGTGTCAAAAGCTTTCTGGAAGTCGAAATACGCCACATCCACCTGCCCCCCGGCGTCAATGACTGGCGAGAGGTAGTTAACAAATGACAACAAGTTGCCTCCCGTACCGCGACCCGGCCGAAACCCGTGTTGAGCGTCTGACAGTTGTGAGCCCACTTGTGTATAAATACTTTTATGCAACACAGATTCAAATACCTTAGCGAACGCCGACAGCACCGCCACCGGTCGGTATCCACTCACGTCAGTGCCTGCACCCCCTTTAGGGACTGGGATAACTCGGGTGATCTTCCACTCGTCCGGGTAGTGACCCTCCCGCAAACACAAGCTGAAAATGTGCAACAAGGGCTCCTCAAAAACCATACGACAATCTTTGACAATGTAAGGCGGTATGCCGTCAGGACCTACTGAGCGTTTGGGCTTGAGACGCAGGAGCGCCTCGCGCAGGTCTCGCGCGCTGAGGCGGTCAACATGCACACGCGCCGCTCCCGCCGCACCGCCACCTGCGCGCTCCGCGGCTATCGGATCCAGCGCCGGCCGCTTATCGCTGTATACCGAGTGGAAATACGAGGCGAAACATTTCGCACATTCCTCCTCCTTCAGCAATAAGCCTTCCTTTGTGACTTTGGGTTTATTGCGCCCAGATTGTTTACGCCTAATAAAGTTCCAGAACGATTTCGGATCCCCTTGCAGGTTCTTCTGAAGTCTGTTTTGGTAGACTTTATAGGTTGAAGCTATCTTTACTTTGACACGAGTTCGAAAACAAGAAAACATTTCATAATCACTCTGCGATCCAGTTGTTTTATATAATTTATGATACCGCCACTTATGTTTGATATCCCTTATCAAATCAGATGTGTACCATTCTGGATAACTAAATCTAGACCCATGCTTATTTACCTTACTATTTTTCTTAGGAACGCGCTCGTCGAGGATCTCATTCACTATTTTATAAAAGTAATTTAAAGCCGCCTCGGAGTTCTGAATTTTAAACAAGAACTCCCAATTAAATAATCTAAAAGAATTATACAAACCTAGAAAATCTGCTTTATTGAAATTCCACCTGTGTCTATTGAGTGCCGAAACACTTTCATTTTGAGCTAGCCCCCGGTTACCCTCTGGTTCCCGATGAGAAAGCCTGGCGCTGACTACCAAAGGCGGATGTTGCGTATCAATAATAACTAAAGGTTCCTCAGAGAGTTGTACCCCTAAGTCACTGAACTCAAACGTTGACAATACCAAATCTAAGGCACGATCATTAATATTAAGAACATTATTTACCTGACGAAATCCACCGTAGGCAATAAAGTATTCCAAATAACTTTGAATTTCCACCGTCGTAGATGGCATATTAAAGTCACCCAACACCAAAACTTTATCATGTTTAACACAAACATTTTCTAATATATGAAATAAATGCATATACTCAGTAGCATCACATTTTGGTGGAATGTACACAACACAACACAAGAACAAAAAATTATTTTTTCTGTGTACCGTCGCGCACACAATCTCAAATAAGGCCTTGTCCACATTGTCAACAGAAACGCGATTTAAGACAAAACGCGAAGAAGCCGCCAAAAATACTCCTCCTTGTTTCCGGCCGTCTGCTCGATCACATCGTATTATGCTAAATTCAGTTGGAATTAGTTCTCCGTCATGAATCCCTTTATTGAGGCCTGACTCTGTAATTGCAAAGAGATCATAAGTTGATGCCAATAAATTGTTGTGGAACGTATTTGTTTTCGTTCTTAATCCTCGAACATTCTGGTAGTACATTTGAATGCACTTATTGGTGGCTTTGAATGTCTTTTGCTGGTTTGCGGGAGTTTCGAAACCACACCCATTGGCTGAATCGCGCATTTAAAGGCCAACTATCTACGTTATTCAGCTTTTCAAAAAGAGATTCCGGAACTCCAACCATAAATGACGCATAGTCTCTAGCACTTTTCGGGATAATTTTTTCCACTTTAATATCTGCAGATCCACAGATTCCCGTTACATGTTCACCTATCGCCTTCTCAGTTGTGTCTGGATGTAGTGACCACACATGCAAAAACTTCTTCCTCTGAATTGCTTGAAGTGTAGCAATTTGAGTGTTTCCTCCTTTTTGGATTGCATTAGTAACCTTATTCGATCGTTTTTTATTATTAGCTACTACTTTCCATCCTTCGGAAATAATGTTATCCTCCAATACAGTATCTGCGGTTTCCGATAAACTGTCGCCGGTTTTCTGCCGTATGGACGCAGCCTTATTCTTGGCTCGCTCGGTCGCTCGGCGCGCACGTTCCGTCACCTTATCGTGCGGTTCCTTCGCAACACTTCCAACGTTAATCTCACTCTCACACTGCGTAGAAGGTATCCCGCCTTGTTTTATCTCGCTCTTTGAAGTATCCATTGAAACAACGTGAACTTCAATCTTCTCAATTTTTTTGGACAAATCTGCAAGTACCCTCGTCTGTTCCGTGATTGCGACAAAATAATTTCCGATCGTCCGCTGCTGATCTTCAATTTTCCTGTTTTGTGACTCAATCACTGCTGTTTGAGCCGCTATTTTTGCTGACAACGCTGCCACTTTCTTCATCAAATCATTGAATGCCGATTCGACATTAAACTTCGACATTTTAACCGGTAATTGGAATAATATCACGGAGACGATGTTCGCGTGTCAAGGTAGGTATTATGTATAAAAGGGCGGATCCTCCAACCAGACGGGTGTTGTGTCTGGCGGGTAACTGTCCAACGATTGATGTCGGATAGTCTTATACATGTCGATCACGCGGTAAACTAACTGCGCGATGCAGGATTTGTGTAACGTCAGGTCTTTGATGCGTAGTTCGCATGTGGCGTTGTAGGTACCGCCATAAACTAGTTAAACAGCTTACCTTTCCCCTGGTATATCTTCGGTTCTCCCTGAACCAGGTGACCTGCGCCGCTGGTCTGCTGCCGTGCGTCACGCAGATGATGGTGATCTCGGAGTCAGCGGACATCTGGCCAGGTTTGTTGGTGATCATCACTGATGTTGGACGTACTGAGGGCAGACAGAATGTAAGTAAGATAAATGGTAATTACCATTTATTTACCAAATACTTAGCCTAGGTAACAGCAGTGTTGTTTCATTAAGGCTATTAAAAATGAGTAAGACCCCTGCCTCCCTCTGACCTTTTTGAAGGACAGTATTCTTTAGTGGTATTGACACGTTTTTACAAAATATTTATATTTGCGTAATTATTCTGTAGTTAACAAATTACAGTTCGATTCAAACTTAATGGCGGCTCGGAACATGAGTCGAGTGGCTGCGCAGTAACAATTTCATGTGTCAGCGGGGATGCGGGGTGGGGTACTACGCAGCGAGTAGCTAACTTCCGAGCCGCCAAGTTTGAATCGCACTGTACCTATAGTAATGTAAATAGACTTATGTACTAACGATGCATCTCAACCCTGGCTGTCCTTTCATGAGGACTCAGCAGAGGAGTGTTGGTAGCCTGGCACCGTATGCTGGTGTTCAGCCAACTCCTCTCCGCACCTCCTATGCTGATCCTGCTGACGATGACTTTTCCATCGTTTTTGAGGATGGTGTGGTCATCTATCTGCTTGTTGTTGATCAGCCAGGTTAAGGTTGGTTGGGGGCGACCTGTTGAATGAAAATTGATTTAATTTTTATAAACCAGAATTACAAAGATACATCAAATCCTAAATGGAGTAAATTGATATACAATGAATTTCTTGCTATAAATCAACGTCTTTTTTGGTAACTCGACATAATGTGTACTAACGGTTATAGAGATATTAAGAAGTATGAGGAACAGGGTGTAAAGTTCACTCATCCTCTTTTGAAAAGGGAGGATCCTCCGACCAGACGGGTGTCGTGTCTGGCGGCAACTGCCCAACGATTGATGTTGGATAGTCTTATATATGTTGATCGCACGGTAAACTCCAATTGCGAGATGCAGGTTTAGTAGAGCGCATGTGGCGTTGCAGATCAGACAGACTGATACATGTATCTTTCTAGAAATACCCAATTAGTTACGGACTCAACCGGAGCCCATACTAATGAGCTCATTTCGTAACGTGGCTGCGATCTGAACTGATTCAGTTTGATAAAAAAATGCTATCGTAACATAACCTCTTTAAAACCAATCCCTATTTCAAAGCACAGAGACTCTAAATCTTTAAACACAATCCCAATTACCATCCATAATTTTATTAGCAGTGCTCTTAAAGGCAAACTCCAAGGATCTTTAAATTATAATCGAGCAAACAATTACCCTGAGCATAACCTCGGATATTACAACTTGAACATGTTCCCAACTTAAATACAAACAAAAAGGTCTAGGAAAACTATCAAACAATTAGACTAGGTTGAAGAACTTGGCGCTTGTAAATTTAGCAAATTTTGCGCTGCAGCAGAACTTTTAGCTGAGTTTCGCCAGCGCTGCAGCGTAAACAAGGGAGCAAGACGAACGAGGTTAGGTACAGTCAGTAGAACTTTGGAACCTTCCCTTATCTAACTGCGGAGTTTAGATCCTTTTGAGCTAACTCTAGTGACCTAGGTGACTTTCTCTGGAGATGTTAAATGGCTGTAAAGTTTTGAAAGCGTTTTGTAGGTAACATTTTAATGTCAGTGGTAATATGGCGCTAAATGGGCGAAGAGTCAGCGGTGGGCTGCAGTACCCACTATTGCTAATTAGGTATATAGTAATTAACCTCTTTATTCCGAAATACTAAAAACAAATAAACCCAAGGAAAAAAAAAAGAATTAAATTAAATTTTAATTAAATTTGCCTATTGGCAAAGGCCTCTTCCAACGATTTCCAACGATTTCAGTTGCCTCTCTTGAGCAACTTCTCCAGTTTAGTCCTGCTGTCAATTTAATTTTGTCTTCCCACCTTATCTTTACCTATTAAGGGCGGATTCGACCAATCAGGAATTAAGCCTGCTCTTCCGAGTAAATTTTGAATTTTTGACAGTTTCTCCATACGAAAACTGTCAGAATTAATCTTATTCCGCGGATAAAATTTATTCCTGTTTGTTCGAATCCGCCCTTAGTCTCCGTTTATTATTATGGTATCTACCTAATCAAATTCAGCAATCATCAGAAGCAATCAACGAAGTTAGTCTAGACATTGTCGCCCTAATTAACATTTACAAACACACCCCCACACATTATTTTTTTACATTTTGAGATTTTAATAAAAAACACAGCTCATCTTAATCCACTAAGCTATAGAAAACCGTTTTTGAAACACTGGTTTTGTTTTTCCCAAGTCAAAACAGAAAAATCAGAAAAATGTAGTCTATAATTTGAAGCGCCATTTTTGCATTGTATTGGCAGGAAAAACAGGAAAAAAATACAGCGCCTCGGTTCAAAATAATGGCAGACTAGAAAAATTGTGTATTAAAATATTCATACAAAAATATACGATGGATAAAAAGTGATCAAAATATCTAAAAAAAAAACAACAAAATGGCCGACTATTAATTGGATTTCCATTTAAATTCCTGTGTGAAAGCGTAAATACCGGAAATTATAGATACCGAAAAGTGACCAAACTTTTTTGTTATTTATGGGATATGATACCGAAAATTGTTGGAGTAAAACGTCAAATGATAAACTATTCTTTTCGTTAGTTTGTTTTCGATTTCGGATATGGTTATTGGATTTGATTATAGTGAAAATGCATTGAATACATTATTGTGTTATTAGGTATATTACGCAGGAGCGTAGTGCTGCAGCGCTGTCGATACGCATTTGTTATTATTTTTGTTCTTGTGCACTTTTTACTTAGAGCCGATTTTTCAATCATTAGATAACTTTTACTTGAAGAATAAATGTGACGTTTTGACAGATTGACAGATACAAAAACTGTCAAAATGACAAACTTATTCTTTGGATAAAAGTTAACTGGCGATTGATAATCCGGCCCACAGTGTGCTAAAGAAAAATACATACTTCTTCAAATATTGGTAATGACTAGTCTGTGTTTGGGTTTGGTACCAAACTTTTCGTAACAGTAACAACTCAGTTCTGTCATGGATGAAGGACCTAATATTAATTATAACATTACGCCTTGTTTCCCCGAAGGGTTGGGTAGAGGTGTACGTATAGTACACCCACATTTCGCCAGTTATGTTTAAGTCGCATGTAATAGTGGGCGAGCGTACTGCCATCAACCGCACTTATAATAATAATGCTTTTCAATAAACTTAGACAGCGTCACTTATCGACAAGCATATGGAAAAGTCACTGAAATGCAGTCTGTATAACCATTAATTGTTTTTATTTTTTTATAACCCTATTCTAGGCATCTTATTTATGCATTATTATTTATTTACGCAATGAGAAGCCTAACAAAGGACACACTTATTCAAAGAATATTGCATTAAGTTTCAGGACAATCTGAAGTTTTTATTTCAATAAGAACGTTGTTACACATAGTTCTAGGTTTTTCTCCGAAAGAACTCGGAACTACGGAGGAAGTTTGTTTAGTAACAAGAAATAAGCGACTGCATAATGTATGCTGTAGTATCGGGGAGGGAGGCTTAGGGTAGGTAGGATTCGTGGCATTTAGTAGGTCAAAGTTTAGTATTTTATAATATGAAATGTTGCAATGAAATATTTCTGAACTATGTGGTAGTAATCAACACATACTGACCATAAAAAGGAAGAGATTTTTGGTCTAAAATCGCCACACGAGAAGCCAGTAGAGCTCGCAACTAAAAACGAGTTGGCGAGCAACGAACAGCGAGTCAACGACAGTTACGAGCGATTACTCGATGGTATGCGTATGTTACAAGCGTGAGTCTCTCAGCGAGTGTTCTGCCCGCCAAGCGAGGAAATACCCGGAAATATACTATAAAATACAATAGACTTAGATATATTTAGTAACTATTCCTAAAGAGTCATAAAAAAACCCTGTAAAAAATCGACACGTGTTTCACCTCTCAGCGAGGCATCAGGGTCCAGCACTCGGAGTGGCAAAACGTCGTGTTCGGGTTGGCGATCAGTCATTCGTCATCCTGGGGATGCCTCGTTGAGAGGTGAAACACGTGCTGATTTCTTACAGGGTTTTTACGACTCTCTAGGAATAATAAAGCGGAATAGTTACTAAATATATCTACGTCTATTGTTTTTTTTTTTTTTTCGATCCCTAGCATCAGCGGAATGACAGCTCACTTCAAGCTTACTTTACCTAAGTTTTCACGGTATAAATGGTTACAGAATAAATCGTTAGGACTATCCTCTTTATCCAAGAATCTTAGTAACAACACTATGCCCGCGTCGCCATTCGGAAAAAGTCGCCGGCGAAATTGAATAAATTTTAACGAGCGATAAATATCGACATACTGCCGTAATCCGGAACTGGGGTAACTAGGCCAAGGAACAGCCTTCTAAAGTATACTTTTTAAATGCGACACTTGCCTGTTCTTATTTTGTTTTTGTGTTGAGGATAATTGTATGGAGTCTAAGCCGTGAAAGGGGGCAGTGTTGAGGCGAGAATTCTTGTATCAGATAAGCCGTTAACTGCCTGGTTGGTTTAGGGTTGCAAGCACATGAGGTCCTGGGTTTGATTCCCAGATCGGGGAAAGTGTTATTGGGTTTTTCCATCAGGAATTTCTCAGTAGCAGGCCGGAGCCTGGATTTGTGTCCGGTTGATGATAGTAAACTTGCTCCTATTACATGCGACGTAAACATAACTGGTGAATTGTAGGTGAAGTACATCTCATAAAATCGTAATCATTTGTTAACATAACAATAAAATAATTGTTATAAAAAAATTACAAGCGCGTTATACCAGAAGGCGTAGGTACACATATTCATGGATTTCATTGATACTAAAATTGATAACATAATTACATTAATCAAACGATATCAATTGATTTTCTCAAAAAGAAAAAAATACATGGTAAAAACGAAAAAGAAAAAAGTTTCAGTTTTAAGCTGTTACTTATAATTTCCTTCTCGAAAACCCCAATATTTTGACCGACCGTAGGACCCCAGGTTCGTCAATCGTGCTTCATCATAATGCTGGCGCGACATTCTTTCTCCATACTTCTCTATTAGTCGTCAGCTCAGTTCATCAGCTTCGCGCTTGTGACCAGCAATTTACCTATAATGGTACGTCAGCTATAGGAACAGCTATCATGCAACTCACAGCTCTCCAGCTGCAATTAGAAAACCACTCGTTCTCCAAAAAGGTTTTCCATCAAAAGTGTCGGAGTTTTTATCAAGTTCCAAAGTCATTTGTTCAGATTAGTGAGCAAAGCTGTGACGGCTGAGTTTAATGGGGTAAAGTGATATACATTGTTACCCGTTGAGCCTGTAAGCATATATATTCATTTGCGAGCCTGATGTCGTCTCATCCGGACAATTTTTCAAGGAGATATTTTTGAAGTATGGTGTTAGTTACCTATTATGGTTCTGGTTTTATGGTTTATTTTTATGTTTTACTAGCTATTGCACACTACTTCGTATTTAATCCAGGATAAAAAGTAGCCTATGTCCTAACTCAGGTTATGGTCTACCCATGTGCCAAATGTCATCTAAATCCGTTCAGCCGTTTTAGCGTGAAAGCGTAAAAAACAAATTAACTCGCTTTCGATTTTTTTTTATTATTTAGTATGGATTGTAAGCCGATAAAACAAAGATTTGAGTTAGTGTAGAATACCTCATCCACCAAACCCGTGCCTCGGAAAGCACGTTAAGCCGTTGGTTCCGAATGCCATTCGTAGATCTTTGATTATCGTTACGGGTAGTCAGAAGCCCAAAAGTCTGACAAACAATCTTATCAAGGGGTATCGTGTTACCCAGTAACTGGGTTGTGGAGGTCAGATAGGCAGTCGCTCCATGTAAAATACTGGTATTCAGTTGCATCCGGTTAGACTGGAAGCTGACCCCAACATAGTTGGGAAAAGGCTAGGCAGATTGATTGACCAAGTACGCTGGAACAATAGCTTCACAGCGAACGATTTTCGTTCCGGTCAATAGTATACTTTATTTACATCCACATAATATTCTGAATATAAGTTATTGAAAGTTGAAAAATAGTCTCACAAATTATGCTATTTCAAACATTTGCGAGTTCATGTCTGTTGCATAATTACGTAATAAGCTGATATGATTGAATTACAAGCTAATGAAAAGTAATAACATGAGTAGTGTAATTAGGATGAAAAATATAGACTATTGTTTTATTTTAATGCAGGTAAAGTTTACTGGTAAAGTTGTTGAGTGTTTTAGCAATTTTAAAAATCAATACTATGGATCAAAAGCCAAATTTTTACCATATTTAATACAACTTACTGACTATGCAAATAAATACCCAAACAAAAGGACACTTAGGCGTCGAAGTGCTCGTCCGCATCGCGGTCATCCGGGAAAGTGCCCAGGAGACGCCGAAGATTGCCACGTTGAATGGCAATGCTAATTCTTCGTTGGCCGAAGAACTAAACTAGCAACTACTTAGATTTTATTGATAAATAACTATTTTTAACTTTAATCAACTTTTTACTTTTGATTGATTGGTTATATGTCGGCAATCCATTAAGGGGATGTAGGGTCATTTGCAACCTAAGATCCTTTTTGACTCCTATCAAAATGTCAAAAAAATTCGAGTCATTTGACATTTTATATTTTTAAAATATAAAATGTCAAATGTTTTTTTTTTTTGTTTTTAAACATTTTAAAATATAAATTGTCAAATTCCTCGAAAATTGTTCAAATTGGTATATATTATACCCATGTTTTTGCAAAAGCACATTTGCTGAATAATTCACGATAAGTATCTGCCAAAACACAATATTAGGTACCTTTACCAAAAACGTGAAATTATCACCTTGAGAATTTCTAGTTATTTTACGTTCCAATTTTACAGTTTTGCCCCCATAAAAAACAAAATGGACGCAACTCATCTTAATCTACAAAGTATTTAGTCACATTAAATTGTCTACTAATCTTTTTTCCCCTTACTGTGAAAGTTTCAGGCATAGATTTCTTGTTACAGGACCCTCCCTGAAATCTTAACTGAAGAAACTTTTAGACAAATGGGGTAGTGATACAAAATCTAGATGATATATTTTTCAGTTAAGACTTGGGGAATGGAAACCACTTTTATGTTTAGATGGTTTGGTCGTGAGAAGATGAATGAAAGTTGACTAAGAAAAGGTATTTACAAGGCACATGTGAGTGGAAACGCCGCGAGGGACGCCCTAGGAGGACACTAATGCCCTCTTAGGGCGTCCCTTCTCGAAGCCGGCGTTTCCACCTTATTGGTGATGTTTTTCAGCAAGGTCAGGTGCATAGTACTCGCAACCGGCGTGCTTATGTATGAACGTAAACGAAAACTGCGTGCAAGATAAGTCTGCGCGCGGCTGAAATTAGAACTAATCGTATGCCGCTGTCTTGTCGTTAATGAAAGGTCAAATTAAATAGGTATATCATTATTTAACTAATGAATATTAATATAAGTTGATTATTATTATGATTTAATTAGTAATATATATTTAATATTTAAAATATTACAATGGTAATTCTACGCTGTAATATTTAAATCTAGTTCACCAGCGCCACCAGTCGTGCACACTCAAAGCATTTAATTATCTGATAATTTGTCTCAAAAACGCTGAAAATGGACAAAATAAACTACAAAACTTCTTCCTGCTTAGCCACAGCCGAATAAAAGAGACGATAAAATATATTTCCTGGAACAAAGCCTAAATCTTAGACCTGAAATTTCTCAAAATAATTTATAGAAAGCAATAAGACTAACCAATATCGTGGCGATCTAACTCACAGTGTTGACACAAATATTTAGCTTAAGGCTCTGCAAATCCCTTTAAAAGTATTAAACACTTTATTTATTGTCTCCAAGGCTTTTCCTAAGAACTGGGATGTATTAGAGTATTATTTCGGTTTATTTTTATAGGCTAAAATGAGAGCAGAGCTGGATCTTGACTGAGAATTTCAGAATTTCAGGATGGCTATACCTCTACAACGTGTTTTTTATTGATATCCCATAACTCTAGGGTATGAATGAGACCATATCCAAGAATCAACTGGCATATGAGTTATTTTTCAATTATCTTCTTTTTTTTTTTTCATACAAAATAATTCAACAACGTCACGATTATTAATGTAAAACACCCTTACGTGAAATTTGAGAACGTCGCATTTTCTTAGCTTCAAAATATGAATGATTGGTTTGAATTAAAATAATTTACTCGTACTTATCCGTGAAACTTAGATACACACATCGAGACTTATTTTATCTTCGAAACTATTTATTTTTGGGGACTTTTTGTATTATTTTTACCTATAGAACATAACCCTAGAGTAATGGGATATAAAGAAAAACACGTTGTATAGATGTATGAAAGCGTGACCACTTCCATATGAATGAATGAATTGGGATGATGAGAACCAGCATACGCTTGATGACCCTCTCTTATCACTTCTTTCGAAATGTGATTCAAATTGATTTTAATGTAAAAACTTAATCTAATTTAATTGCAATGTTTACATCAATTTTCACGCTAGGTTCCTATGGGATATTTCTACATTTTAAAGGAAACCTCTGTGTAAAGTTTCAGCATTCAGGCCAAGGGTTTGGGCTGGGCATTGATGAGTCATTCAGTCAGGACTTTTCTTTAGATAAATAAATTTGAAAATTATGTCACCTGGCTTTGCCGAACCCTGCTGAAACATGTGTGTGCACTAGTACAGGTACTAGTCGACTAAGGCTGGATTCGACCAAACAGGAATAAATTTTATCCGCGGAATAAACCTTCCATTCCGAATACATTTTGAATTTTTGGCAGTTTCGCCATTCGGAAACTGTCAGAAGTAAATCTTATTCCGCGGATAAAATTGATTTCTGTTTGGTCGAATCCAGCGTAAGTATAGTAAGTTCCTATACAAGCAGTTCATCACGCCTCACCGAGTCTAAAAACAGTCGCAAACAAACCTAGAAATAGCCCACAAAACCTATCCCTCACCGACACTAATCACACTCAATCAAAACAACCACTTCTTACAACAAACTCATCCATTCAAAACGATTTCAAACAAATAGGTTAGCACAAAAACTTATACATTTCGCGTCTCCGGGAAAGTTGCGTCGACTCGGCAAGAAAAATGCCTGCGCTTTGTTACCGAAACGTAATTTGTATTACTAATAGTTCGTGTTTTCCGATCCCCCATCCCCCTTGGGAACCGGCGGTTATTTCCCGGTTATTTCTCGGTAGAGTGTGTTCTTTGTCCGCCTGTCTGCCTGACTGATGTCATAACTACTCTTTGTGAACGTTTCGGAAAGTAGTTCGATTGTTCTGCTGTTGGATTGTTGTCGAGATTAGGATTGTGGTTTCGGAGTTTTTGTTTGTTGACATTTTTGAGATGTATTCTGTGATGGTCGTGGCTAAGTAAAAACAACAAGACCTCATGCTCAGCAGTAGCGCTTGCGACCGCTAGACCATCAGGGCAGTTGGCAGGCACTATTGCTATACTATTTCTAAACCATATAAATATTTTATACAGCAATCAAGCTTTTAGTTGCTAGTTTCAAACTGTAATTTTGAATGCAAATGAGATCTTGAAATTGAATCGCCTCATTAGACTCAATAATTAAGCCCATAAAAGCTTATAATTGCCCAAGTATTGCTCAGCTATAAACTTGTGCAGGCAATTTAGAGCTAGTTACAAAAGTAAAAAATAAAACTAGAGGCCTAATTATAAAAATAAAATACTTGAACATTTATTGCAGACAAAATATTACATAGGCAAGGTAAGGTTGTTAGTACCTACCTAACAAGTTATGCTGAGCTGAGGTCCTTTTGGCATTATAATATTTTTTTTCTGTTTTTAGAGTTTTAAGGTATATTTTTCTATTGTAATGCCAATAAACGTATTTTTCTTTTTTTCTGTCTTTCCTAATTGGACTATTATGACGTTTACCCTATAACGGCGAAGCCAAAACGAGAGTATTTTTTTCTGTATTTTAAAAACAATGTTAACATTTTACTTCACTCAATTTGAAACTTCAGGTAATCTTTGTTTTTCTTAACCTTAAGTTAAAGCTTTGAGCTTAAAATGGCTTTTTATGAGAGGATTCGCAAAAGTGAAACGAATAAAAACACATAATGTGTTTGAGAGGTTTTTCACTTGATTTCTTGAGTAGAATCTAAGTGTGCTTACTTTGTTATTAATTCCAAGCATCGTTGAAACTCTTGACGGCACGGTTGGCGTAGTGGTTAAGCGATTGACTGCTGCGATGCGTGTCGCGGGTTCGATTCCCGCACGGAACAAATATTTGTATGACCTACATGTAGTTGTTCCGGGTCTGGCTGTTTGTGTATGTCAGTTTAAATATTTGTAAACGCACCCACGATACAGGAGAAATTCCTAGTGTGGGGCAACGTTTTTAAAAAAAAAAAAAAAAAAAAAAAAAAAACTGAGTGCACAGGGTCAAATAAAAATAGCTAGCAAAACTCAGCATAATCTTTTTAATTTTTATTTTATCGTGCTTTATCTAAACGCATCACATCTGCAGAGTTTCGCTAACTAATTGATTTCAACCATGTAGTTTTTACGTTTCAGAAGTTGTAAATTAGAAGCTCTTGGGCATATAACAATAGTTTATCAGAATCTGTCCTTGCAACTTCTATTAATAGTATAAAATAAATTCGCTTTCCTTGTCCGTCTGTGTGAGTGTACCTAGTTTTTCTAAACTACACCATGGATTTTGATGCGGTTTTCACCATAACGAGCGCCTGGCGTGGCAACACGTCGCGTTCAGGTTCGCAACAAGTCAATCGTCATGCTAAGGATGCCTCGTTTCTTACAGGGTTTTTTATGACTCTTTAGGAATAGTGAAGCGCATTAATAGACGAAGATATACTGAGCAACCTATTCCGGGTTACTAAATATATCTACGTCTATTGCATTTTTTAAACAGGCACTTTAAAGGCACTTTCAAAATAATATGCACCTTTTAACGTGAAATTCTACCTTAGTAGGTAGAATTCTACGTTTAATCTAGTCTACTTGATTAAAACTAGATTTTACTTAGAAGCGTATTGAGGGGTTTTTAACTTTACACAGATTAGTACAAGTTTAATAACAATTACCTAAGTCAGCTTAAGCAAGTAGGTATCTACTTAATTGTTTGTTCAGTCTTAGGACTAAATGTTGCTTAATAAGCGTGAAAATAACTTTACTACAACTGTTTATTACTCAACTTAGTTATTTGATTTATTTCCAAAAAAAAATAGGAATTTTAAAAAGATAATGGAGCGTTTATTTCGACTCAAAATCGGACAGATTTGTAATAATACAATAGAAGGTATTGTTTTTTAAGTTATTGTGTCTTCCTTTTTCGACGGGACCCAATTACTAATAGCTAGAGATGCGCCGAATAGTGGTTTCACCGAATAACCGAATACCGAAAAATATTCCGTTAAGTTCTTACCGAACCGAAAATATTGCCGGATAATTCGGTTCCCCGTTCTATAGTTTTGCCGCGCAAACAAGTTTATACACGCCTAGATTTCCAAAGCACCATAGTTGAGAAAACAACATAGTGCATTAATTATGCATAAGTAAACCTTTCTTATTACAATATAATTATAATTTGCTAGTGGGATTATTGCAATTAAAAATTACTGTTCTTTTAAGATACTTGATGTTATGTAACTAAATGCTAGGTTGTATTTGATTACCTGTGTTTAATTATATCTTTTAATATTATATCTTTACAATAAATGATTTCTAATAAATACGATTGTTAGATTATGGGATTCCTTTAATTTAACTCAATTATACCGAAAACATTCGGCAATTCAATCGAATGATTCGGCCGAATACGAATACCTAAAAATTTGCCGAATACGGCGAATACCGAATATAAAACGAATATTCTGCCCATCTCTACTAATAGCCTAAGCCGTCTGTGTGTTTGTCTATCATCTGTGACAGAGAAGTATCTTCAAAAACGTAATATATTGACAGTTGAAATTTTCACTGAATATGGGTACGTATAGCCGGTATAATGGAAAATAATGAAGGAAGGTAATTGTTGTAGTTTCCATACCATTAGTGTGCGCGTCCAACTCGCACTTTACTGGTTTTTTATGTAACGATTTTTGTGTTCTGTGCTTGAGATCCTATATCGAAATTCTTTATAAAAAAACAATATTTGATTAACAAACTATTTATCAATTGATGTCGAAGTTAGCCTTTAGCAAAAGCATTATCAGCCTTTAACGTTCCCACTGCTGGGGGGGACACAGGTCTCCTCTCTGTGAGAGGGTGTGGGCCGTAATCAACTACGCGGACCCAGTGCGGGTTGCTAGATGTCACATGTCTTCGAATTTTTGGTTCTAGGTCATGCCGGTTTCCTCACCATGTTTTCCTTCACCCACCACTGGTGATGAAATACATTACACAAAGTAATGCGGCTGCCTGGGTTCGAACCCACGACCTACAATTCGTAAGTCGGGCCTGTAACCACAGGGTCACTACTGCCCACTTTAAAATTAACAGACTGAATTGGACTGTATTGTTTGGGTCTGTGATCCCAATCTTCTATGAGCTGCAACTGTTGTTCTTGATGCGGCCAGTTGATTAGGGCCGCCGACTCGGAGCTCGCTGGACACGATGCACTCCCAGTGTTCTGTCGCCACTAGGAGTCCGGGTCGTGCCCTCCCATAGCACACCTCTTCTGGTTCTAACTCCCTCAGGTGCTCGTAGTCCATTCCACAGTGAAATGTCTCGCATTTGAACAAAGATCAATACGACTCATAAATTCCCCATAAAACCTTACCAAGAGGTACATATTTCAGCATATATTTTCCTGAAAAATTGCAACAGACACACTAAATCAAACCTTGTCGAGAACAGGTAAGCTTTAGTTATTTCAATGTCAGTTATTCGTCACGGTTGGCACATGGTGACTTAAAATGTCAAATACCTACAACTTTAAAGTTAAGAGGGTGCATCCTAAAAGTAGTAAGAAATGTGGCTAACCAATTGACTAGAATATTAATAATGAATTGCAATTATAACATTGAATTTGATGTTGTACCCGTTTTAGGTGAAAAAAAGGCATTTGGAAAGTTACCAAATACTTTTTTTACATCTAAAACTAACTATTCGGTGTTACGATATTAATTATTGCATTTCATAATCAATATTCTAGTTCGCTAGTTAGCCACATTTTTTATTTCCATACAGAAATATTATCAAATTAATCAAAACAGCGAAATATTTGACATCTATTTGCGATGTTGCCAACTTTCAGAATAAACCCTCTTAAACAATATCCGGGCAGACGCTGGCAGAATAGTCAACATCAGCTCAGTAGCCATAGAAAAAAAACACCATGCAATGTGACACTTCTTTGAATGAACAACAGAGGCCACACTCTACAAATCCAAAATTCGAAATTCGACGTATCTTACTTGCGATTCAGTGTTGTAATCTACATTCATTTTACATAATATCGTTAAAAATTCAAGAGATATCGACAATTTTTTTTATTTTTTTTATTGGCCAACCAACAATTGTTAACACTGTAAATAGTTGAAGTAATATCTATCATAATAATAGGTTAGTGTAACAATTTCTTACAGGTTAGCACCGCATGCCCCATGTTAGGTGTATCATAAGCACTAAACTATAAAATTAATATATAAGTAATAACTAAAATTAACAAGTTTAGATTAAAATTCAATAGAACAAAGCAAACAGAGACACAAAAAAAATAGCGATAGAGATGTTTAAAAGAATTTATAATCGATTAACCAGCTATCGATTTGTGTCAAAGTTTTTATTTACGTCACGTCAGACATCCTTTAATAAATACAGTATAATATCTCACATTTTAACAAAAATCACAAAACCGCACCAATAACTACATATATCAGCATAAATTTTCCTGAAAAATTGCAACAAAAACACATAATCAATCCTTGTCGTGAACAGGTAAGCTTTACTTATCTAAATGTCAGTTGCTGGTCATGGCTGGCACAGAAAATATCTGCAATGCGCTCCGCTGCTACTTTACGTCGAATGTGAGCATTACTCGTTTAGATTTCATTATTAATGCTTGAATTTTCTTCGGCCATTTGCTCGAAGAAATTACTGGTGTAAGTTGTTCATGTTTCATTCTGTGATGGTGTAATTTGTGCATTTTGCTCGTGTTTTTAATGGTTTTAGAGATTTAAGGTTGATTTGAAATGGTTTTAGCAGGTTTTCTATTAGACAATATTGGGGGATTGACCATGTTATTTTTTAAGATCATTGACATCTTATAGGTTTTCCTGTATCTATAAGTAGGTATAGATATATAATCAATTTTCTGTATTTTTTTCAACATTTCTGTCTCGGTGGTTTCGTAGATAAGGGGGGAATGGTCACTTTCATATATTTCCTTAAAACTATTATAGTAAGAGGTAAGATAGCCAGTTCCTCTGTGGTAGAAAATTCCGGGTGAAGCTCGCTTCCACCTTCGGCCTGATCATCACTTACCATCAGGTGAGATTCAGGCCAAGAGCTTCCCCATTGTGGTTTTTTTTTTTTTTTTTAATCACACCCAGTTTTTTTTCTTTTCATAATTGTCTCCCAAAAGTGAACCCCATATTCAAAATCCATTTATTTACGTAACACGTCCATGTGTGGGTCACAGAAATTGATATGACGTGTCCCATAATTATGTCAACATAATCGGTCGATTAGATTCGGAGCAAGTTAGCTGTGACAGACGGACAGACAGTCAGACACACGAGTGATCCTGTAACGGTTTCGTCTTTTCATTCGGACGTACGGAACCCGAAAAATGATGAAACACAGAAAGTCGCGGGAATCAGCAAGTACTCTATAAACACACAGTTTTGCTCAAAGAACGACTAAAGTGAAGTAAACACATTGCTTGACAATTGTAAACTTGAAACAAAAGTTAAGCTGTTTCGCGCTAAACAAGCTGTTCAGAGTTTAGAAGAGCCAATCTTGTGCTAGTAGAAACAAGGTTAGGGATGTTAGAGTTTACAGTTGGCAGCCATTTTAATTTTACAATACCTTTATCTCGTGCTTTACTAACTGTTTAACCTTTAAGAGAAGTCTTAATGGGTTATTCTGACCATGTTTGTTTTTCGAAAAACTCAGGGAAATTTACTTTTTCAGCTTCATATGATTTGTTTACTTTACTTCAATAAATAATTATTTGTCTTTCTGCAATTATGGTTTTTTGGATAACTTTTTTTTTTTAATAATTGGAGGAGCTCGTGGCTAAGTAATAACAGCCGCACGGGTCGATCCATCAGGTTAAGCTGTGCTTACCGGGGTTGGTCCGTGGATGGGTGACCATCTTTAGATACCGAGACTCCTCTGGGCTTCGGAAATTCTATTTTATTCAACTAAAATTTTATCCTAACTTACTATTGCGACATTTTGCGAAAGAGTCATTCTGCAAAAGCGATATTCTGCGAAAGAGATATTATGACAAAGAGACATTTTACGACCCGTAGACCGACAGACCGGTAATTAGACGTTTTGCGAATGAGCAGCATTCATAACAAACTCACAATCCATTCCTTTTGACAATTCAAAAATATTTATTGTATTATTAGTTGACCCAACAGCAATAATTCATAGAAAAACCCAATATAAAAAAAACACTCACTTTTTCTCGAATTTTATCATTTTTGGGGAAACAATGCAATTTTTTTTCCATAAAAACCTAATTCGGGCTATTACAAATATTTTAAAACAAAAAATAGCCAAGTGATGGTCTCACCAACGAACAGCATTTCATTTTTATTTATATATATAGATAGTTACATTAACGTTGTCAAGCAGACGAATTTTCAAACATAGTATTATGAAGCAATGAATTAGGAAATTGCTTTAAAATCCTTCGGATTCTGATTGAAAGTGTGTTACCCAGTTGGCGTTCTGATTTTATTGGTTTCCAAAGTTGGGTTTTTTATCAGAATCAAACATTATAAACATCTCCTGGTCTTGGGTGAAACTCAGGGTTTGGTAATGTTCCAAACCCCCGGGTATGAACTTCCCTTTGCTTTGTTAAGGACTAAGTTAAAACTCTTAAGTAATACCTACTTCTAACAGTGCTTACCTCCTCTCAACTCGCAGAGAAGCGTGAAGTTCCCTCCCTCTTCTAAAGGGCCGACCACACCGGCGACGTCGCGTCCTTGCTCATCGTACAGGAGCAGCTGATGTGGTGGTACTGTTACACGATAAAGATAATTTTTAATTAAGAGAATTATCTTTCTGAATGAAGAGGAATTAGGACCATCGTTCACGACGCTGTTTAAAAGTAACATGTTACAAACTCAAATCATGCATGAGTAGCCAGCTATCTAATTGCGTAACACATTTCGTAAACGATTAAGTCTAATCTGTTTCATTTTGAGAGTTCAACAACATTCATTGCGTTATTTACATTGTTGAGCATTTTTTTTTCGAACATATGAAGCAATGGATTAGCAATCTTTTTCAAAATGATTCAGATTGTGCAGAACAGCACTCGTATACCTACCTGTCACAGCACTAGAATTTCACCGAAATACTTGTGATGTGTAGGTACTCGACGCGACTTATTAACGCGTTGGCGTGGACGACGTTTCCACTCATAGCCGTGTCTTAATTTTGACCAACTCTACGACATTTCTGATCCGTTCTCTTTGAACTTGTTGAGTGGATTCGAAAATTAATTCGAGGAAACGTTTTGAACTATGGGGAATATAGTGTGTTCGAAGCGTTTTTCCTCGAATTCGGAAATAGAATCGGAGATTAGTTAATTAATTTGTGTAGACAAAGACATAGACATCGAATATGGTAGGAACAGAGATAGTTAGCATAATGCAGCATTATGTTCAAGAAGCGGCATACGAATATTTACATTTACTTGGGCATAAAGCCTAACATAAAATATACTAGTTAAACTCTAATAAACAATACAAAACACTTTAGGATGCATCGGATTGGAAAGGATACGAACGGATGCGGCGACAACCGGTCGCATCCAGCAGCATGTCGACGCATTCGATCGGCTCCGTACCGTCGCTTTCGAACGTATCCGTTGCTGCGCCTAGTCAAATATTTTAATTCCTACCGTGTTACAGACGAAAGGATCCGGTCGGATTCGACGACAGGCGAACGGAGCCGATCGCGCGTCTCAGCATACTTTCGGCTACGATCGCGTGTCGCGGAAGACGCCTGCGGTCAAGAGTCTGTGCGCGGCTTGGTAATATATAGACTTTAAATATTATGTACACGATTTTATATCGTTTAAAGAGTATAAGATATTCATAGAAAATCTATGTCGTCATTGATGAGATTTTATTGCACATTTACAAGTAATAATATCAATACGTCATGTCGTAAGTGTAATAAATTATGAATGTAGTAAATAAATTTTCATTCATTTGAGTAATAAATTTTACAACGTCGATGCATGGTAGGTAGGCATCTTATACATTTTATTTATTTTCATTTGTAATAAATAAATGGTTGTGTTCATAGAAGTAATCAGCACAGCCAGTGCCGAGATGTCTATTTACTAGTGATTTGTAGTAATGGCTTATAATGGTGCCGATTCCCTTGTTCACAAACTAAACTAAATTTAAGTTTAGTGCATCTTTTTCTTTCTATTTCATTAAGAAAAGGACAGAAGATATATTTTAGTTTAGTCCTGTCAAATTAATCAGCGCCTGACGTAAATTGACGTAATTTTAGTAGGCAAGTTTTTAATCACGTCTAAACTTGTATGGAGTAGTGACAGATTTGACAGGACTAAACTAAAATGTGTCTTCTGTCCTTTTCTTAATGAAATAGAAAGAACAAGATGCACTGAACTTAAATTTAGTTTAGTTTATGAACTAGGGAATCGGCACCATTATCTACTAAATATATGTAGTTTTAACAAACTTTTTATGCAGATAAAACGGTAGGTACTTAATTACCCCTAAAATCAAAGGAAACTGACCAACAACATTCAGCTTTATCTGGAAGTTCCTGGTTGGAGAGTTCTTGAAGTCCACCCGGCATCGGTAGACCCCTTCATCATCGAGCTGGACAGCATCCACCGTGAGGGCCGAAGGTCGGGACATGGTGACGAAGTAGGCTCTTCGTCCGAAGGCCAGCGGGTCCGACCAATGAAGGGCCTTGTTGAAACTGCGACCGCGGACGTCGAAACTGGGGACAAAAGATGAGAGAGTTGGGTAAAATATATATATATTGACAAGATACATCACGCCTATTCTTACTGAAGGGTTAGGCAGAGGTACCTAGACACCCATAGTTCGCTGGTTATGTTTTACACCCATGTGGGGGCGAGCCTATTGCCATCAACCGGGCACAAATTCAGACTCTGGACTGCTATTGAGAAATTCAATAATAATAAAAAACGCACAAATAAATTAATGAATGTGCACAGTTTATGTGAGGAGTCACCGTCACACCACCATAGATAATACACTATGAATGTACAACACAAAATTGCCTGGCATGACAATAAAGACATGACCGACTCTAACGATACCGACCGAAAATATCAAAATCAAGATATTTTATTTTACATAAACCTACATAGGCACTTAAGAAACGTCAGAAGCTAGGTGCACGTTCCAATTGGTCGTTTCCTATGGAGAAGAGCCGGCAAGAAACTCCACGGTTATCCATATGTTTATCTATATAAAAATACGTGAAGCAAAAACTGTGTAACTCTTTTTACGAAAATCAAAACCTTAAAGTAAAAAAAAAAAAACAATATTGTCCATTGCTAGATGTCAAGGCAGGACCTACCAAGACCAAAGACAATATACTTTGCGTAACTATTAAGCGTTGTGACACTGGCAAATGACAACAAACAAAAAACAAAATGCCGATTGCAGAGTTGAAATGAACTACTTTTGTAACTAAAAACAATAATTACAAGTAATATTAAGTCGTGCGTCGCATCTGTGTAAGAACAGGTCGTTGCTCAGCAAAATGCTGTAACTTTGGGCGAATCTATCGTCAACAATGCAGCAATTACCTCTAGGTCAATTACTATTGTAATAAAAACTACATCATTTACAATATTTTAGGGATAAGGAGAATATAAAGAAACACCAAGATATTTTGTCATGTATTTATATTTATTTACCAACATCTTTAATAGTCTACACCATACTATCACACAGCTCCTATTCTCCACATAATATCACAATTTTTATTTAATTACAATATAACTAACTAATAGGCTACCTTAATTTTCAGTACATCTCCAACAATTCTATGCCAATCTATATTTGAACCGACACAGCCACTAGCAACGTGCTACCGTCATGAACGTCCGACTCAGAATGCCGTTGTTGCGCCATCTTGACATATCGAATCATTTTCGGTGTTGCCAGTACAATATAAAACAATTATATATTAATAAATTGAAACTTAACACTATAATTTGCAGACGATAACGCACTACTAATTTCTACATTCACTACTAATTGAATAAACACACTACTATTTTCCACACGAACTACTAATTGCATAAATGCACTACTAATTGCATAAAGGCACTACTAATTGCATACACGCACTACTAATTGCATACACGCACTACTAATTGCATACACGCACTACTAATTGCATACACGCACTACTAATTGCATACACGCACTACTAATTGCATACTGTACCAATTCTTCATATAGTACGGGTAACAATAAGCAAATAAGTATCTATTCCTATAACTCACCTTCTTACATGAACAAAATGACAACAAAAATTACTTCGTTTGGTTAAAAAAGTCACCTTTTCATAATGAATTCTTTGACATTGAGAATGAATTCCTAATTGGTCTCTATTATTTACAAATAACACGAAAAACCACCGACATATCAAATTCATTTCTGTCTCACCTTGAAGAAAGACTCGAATGACAAGACGATCGATATCCCAATTAAACTACCCTCTAAAACAGACCCTTCACCCTTTAACCGCAACATTTTTCATCAAAACCGACAAAAGAAAGCCTTTTTTAAAACGCCTTATCTAAACGCTATGTATTTATCACTGTTCTGTCTACGTTGCACCGTAACATCGACCATTGTTATCGGAAATTAAACTCTATATCCCAATCTTTAAGGTTCAAAATTCAGCGGTGCTGCAGACAATGGGTGTTGGGCCATTAAGTTCGCCGTTGAGCGGGCGACAGCGATTCAGTTTGCGCTTTCCGTTTGTGTAGTCACGCCAAGTTTCCGGTTGTTTGCGACTAGTAGTATTACTAGATTCTAGATATACCTAGATACCTACCTAGTAATTGTAGTGTAACGGAACAATGGGCCTAGATTTATTGCTGTTTGGCTGTATGTGTTGTAAGTATCGCTTTTGTGCTGGGTTAAAGCAAAAGAAAAACGCTGTGTTTGTTTTTGTTGTCTGTTTATTAGACTGTCTTGTGCAAGTTATGTTACTACAGAAGTGTATTCAGTTGATACACTTGTAAAAGAAAATTATTGCAGACACGAACTCTTGTTTTTTTTTTATTCTCTCATACCTATTTGCTCTCAAAACCTCAATCAATCTGCCTAGCCTTGTCCCAACTATGTTAGGGTCGGCAGCCAGTCTAACTGGATGCAGCTGAATACCAGTATTTTACATGGAGCGACTGCCTATCTGACCTACACAACCCAGTAACTGGGAAATACGATACTCCTAGGTAAGACTGGTTGTCAGAGTTTTGGGCTTCTGACGACTCGGAACGACCGCCAAAGATCCACGAATGACAGCCTGGAACAACGGTTTTACGTGCTTTCCGATGTTTCTCCGTATTTAAAGATGGTCAGCCATCCACGGACCAACCCCGGCAAGTGTAGCTTAACCTAATGGATCGATCTGTGCGGTGTTATTACTTAGCCACGAGCTCCTCTCGCTCTCTCTTATTTGCTCGAATAACCTATAACGTGGTAAAAAACAAAAAAGTATTACCATTAAGGTCGTCGGTCGATCTAACTGGGGGGCGCCCCACCCTACGCTTGTCGATACGCGTCTCCACTTATGGACTCGTCTGCTTTACCGGCCATCTGTACCTGTACTTCGTCAAACATGGCCAGCCCCCTGCCTCTTCAGGTTGCTTACTTTGCAAGCTATTTCGGTAACTCCAGTTAAAAAGGTGGCTGGGACAGACTGCATGCGGATGGCGGAGGTCAATGAGTTGTGGCGCAGCTTAGGAGAGGCCTTTGTTCAGCAGTAATTGATACAGCCATTAAAGTGTTAACGAGGCAGACTTCCCACGATCGATTTTAAGAAACACCTCTCTTCTTATTAGTGTAATATTGAAAACTGCACTTTAATTGCGTACCTAATAAACGATCAATCACAATCTAAATAGTTTTGAAACAGATTGCTAATCCATTGCTTCATTATGTTCGAAAATAAAATCTGTTCAACAACATAAATAACGCAATGAATGATGTTGATCTGTCTAAATGATTAAGATTAGTCTTACGGCTCGTCCACATGGCGCGATATCGCGGGCGCGCGGCAGCACTACCCTTGTCGCGCCCGCGATATCGCGTCAGTGTGTACGAGCCTTTATAGTTTACGAAAATGTGTTATGCAATAGAGGTGCTTAGGATTTATACCACCACTAGACAATTGTAAGGTAACATTAATTTATGGGTTTAAGGGAAAATGACCTTAATCACCACTTTCGCTTGACGGATTGGTGATCACAGTTAGTTATTAGCGGACAAGACGAGTCTTCTGCACAGACTCTTGTAGATTCTAAGAAATTTTTGACACTTAAGCCTGATTTACATGCTGGGATTTAAGTGCATATGGCTTACCATAACTTGAAGCAAACTAAAAGTTGCACCGTCATACTTCAAGAAAAGAGGTCGTTGAACCCATTTTTTTGGCTTTATCATACTTAGACATCGATACCAATCTGCAGAGTTTCGCTAGCTAATTTAATTGAACTGCATGTATCTACACTAGTCGAAACGAAAATCAAGAAAGTAAAAAGATGGACCTTTTTACTTTCTTGAGGCATTTAAAGTATTTGTTACAACAATAGTTTAAATGCCTTCAAGAAAGTAAAAAGTCTAGTTTAAACCACAAGGCCACAGTAACAAGGCTTAGAATTTATTGCCACAAAACAGTACTTGAATAGATAATAGATAAAGCGTTTATCTTTTTATGAGCAACCAGTAACACGAAGGCTTTTGAAAGTGATATTTAGTAAAAAACGGTACTTAATTTATTTTCAAGCACTTTTTCTGAAGTGTTTATGTTTTACCTGTATTTTATTTAATGAAGAGCTTTTGTTCTTTGTGACACTAAACAGTGGTTTTGATAGCAGTCCTATCAGATTTCACAGGTATTCTTTAGCTTTGAGGCCCGTTAGGTTTTTTACGTTCGTTGTAATAATTTATGTAAAACTTTTTCTTTATTTATTTCCATACATTTTACTTACACAGTTATAAACCTTATTTAAAACTAACATTAAAATATTGTACAAACGCGCCCAAAAGGCTTTTGGGCAGTTTTACCATTGCATGATAAAACTGCCCAAAAGCCTTTTGGGCACAAATATTGTCACGTTGAATGGCTTAATTTATTATGTGAGCTGAGAAAGTTTATTTAGTACTAGTACATAGACTAGACATAATTTTAATGAGTTTTGGAATCTGGTGGATTGGATCAGCGAAACATCTTTTTTTTTTACCTTTTGCTTCCCACTGCAGGGCTGTCTTTCCATTCCGTCTTTCCATTTTTCTCTATTTTGTGCAATTAGTGCACAATCCCTTAGGTACGGGTCTGACTCGTCACGCCACTGATATCTGGCTATTTTGCCCAATTCTGATAATATTGTAAAAAAAAAACAACCTCGGCCAAGAAATACCAATGCTCAAGCAGGTTGCTCCTGCAACCTGCTTGAACCATAGAGGTATGTGTTATGCCGGGCAGTCAAGGCTAGAAAGTTTTTACCATAAACTTATGTTTTTGGGTAAGAAACAGAGCTTTTCTATTACAGTTTTTTTCCATATTTATTCATTCTGCCTAGCCTTTTCCCAATCATGTTGGGGTCGGCTTCCAGTCTAACCGGATGCAGCTGCATACCAGTATTTTACATGGAGCGACTGCCTATCTGACCTCCACAACCCAGTAACTGGGTAATACGATACCCCTTGGTAAGACTGGTTGTCAGACTTTCGGGCTTCTGACGACTCGTAACGACTGTCAAAGATCCACGAATGACAGCCGGGACCAACGGCTTAACGTGCCTTCCGAAGCACGGAGGAGTCTCGGTATGTAAAGATGGTCACCCATCCACGGACCAACCCCGGCAAGTGCAGCTTAACCTGATGGATCGACCCGTGCAGCTGTTATTACTTAGCCACGAGCTCCTTTTTCCTTTTTTTCCATATTTATTACTAGAATAAAATGTTTAAATACTAGGTTATTTGTAGGATCATTTTCTCTCGTACCGCTGCCCGTGTAGCCCACATCTAAATTACAGCGTTGTGTACAATATAAACACGGGTACACACGATCGGTCTCGTTAGCAGGCGCCGAGAACGACGTACTAAGATTCACTCCTCCATGGTCCAGGTTATAAATTATGATGTGGTTTTCAAACATTATTGTAATTACACACAAGGTACGTACTGTTCCGCAAACGATAGACACTTGACATCAACTCCTGGATGTCCTGACTGGAACTAAGGAACTAATTGACGCTCCTGAATTTTGCTTTGCAATTTAGATTGCCATCGAAACGCTATGAAGGAGAGAAGAAGCAACAATTAAAAAAAGTATAAACATACATACATACCTATACATAAGACGGATATAAGTGAGTTACGTATTTTGATTTAAAAGAGTGTCCGTTGAGTTTCTTGCCCGTTCTTCTCCATAGGAAACTACTACGCTTTGGAATGGGCAAGTTCATCTTTATTACTGACCGACCCCTTGACGATTCAAAAGTGCCTGTAATGGTTTATTTGTTTTTTTTTTCTTTAGGTATATCACCAGCCGATGTATTATGTAAAAAAGTCACCGTGAAAGCTTACGAAGTGAGCTGTCAATAGTGTTAATGCCTGGAATCAAAGAAAGAAAGAAAAAATTAAGTTTATTTGGAAACAGTTCGTGAAACACAAAATAAAAAAAAGTGAAAATAATGTATAACAACAATAGTGTTTGCACCAAGTGGAATGACAACTCAGCTAATTTACCAAGTTTCCCACATCACACTTTATCAAAAATGTGCGTTTACGAAGCCTGTTGCAAACAGTATTCTTTACAAACTATATTTATAAGAATTATTTTATTCACATAATTTCCATTTGGTTTGCCTAAAAAATATATAAATAAGTATGCGTCTAGATGCACCTAGATCAGTAATTCGTGATAATTATAAAAGTAAGTAATTACGAAATTAACATAGTTTTTTTATTTTTCAGGAACTAATCAACTAATCAAGTGTGGGTGTATTTTTTATTTAGGGTACATTTATCTAGGGTATGTGGGTGTATTGTTTCGATATCATTATATATTATTTAATGAGTAATGGATAAATATTGATATATTAACATCACCCGCCATAGCGATGTCAATATGGTAAAAAAAATGTACCTTATTAGAACTAAATTGTATCAAAATGTAGGTACACCCACCTACATTTTGGTACAATTTAGTTCTAATAAGGTACATTTTCTTTTAAACCCAGGTACCTAACAGTACATTTTGGGTACTTTTTTTGGTAAATGGTATGATTCGATTAGTTAAGGTACATCCGCCATTTTGGCTTTCATCTTTTTCTGCCTTTCACTTCGGCTACAAAAGCAGCTACACCGCACCAAGATAACATTAAATGAGAGTAATAAATAGCTACATAAAAATCCAATTTCATCATTTTCGCTGTCCGTATAGCCCATGCCTAATTGACAGCAATGTACAGCATAAACCTAGGTGCACACGATGGGCCTCGTTAGCAACCGTCGACTACATCGGACTAAGCCTCCACCCGCCGATACTCGATAATCTCCGGGTAATAAATAACTGATTCGATGTACACCTAGCCTGTTATGTACATACGACGTGATTTATATTATGTATAGATGCTTAATACAAGTAAACGTATAAATTGTAAAGTGCTAAGTCAGGCTGGAGACGGTATTTTTGGTAAGATAGCATGTTTTGTGTTAACGCTTTATTAATATGCAGTAACTACGTAACGTTTGTAACGTATCTTACGTTGGCAACGTATTTTACGTTGACGTACGTAACGTAACGTATTGGCAATGTGATTATTGGTAAAGCTACGGTTTCCTAGAAGAGCGGTGGCCGTCATATTGTAACGGCCGTCGTGTCATTTTCACGAGGGTTCGATCTAAAGGTGTCAAAAGTCACTCTGTATTTGGACAGCTGTTATTGTTTTTATATGTTGATCAAATACCGGTTATGCTAACATGGGCCTATAATATTACGTCAAAAAGCCGCTTTCTGTGAAAAAGTATAATAAACTGCATTAACTCAAACTCAAACTCAAAGCATTTATTTCACATAAACCAATTACAGGTAGGTACTTTTGAATTGTCAAGGCGTCGGTCAGTCAGAAAAAATGAAGCTAGTTGCCCATTCCAAAGCGTAGTAGGTTCCTATGGAGAAGAACGGGCAAGAAACTCCACGGACACTCTTTTAAATCAAAATATATGTTACAAAATATTTGTTACATCATTCATGTTGAAATTATATATGTGAGAACAATGTAAAAAGACGTGCACGTTAAAAGCAACACAAACTGCTGACAAGCTTGGTGATAGTAAAAAAAAACTCCCTCAAACAACCGCTAAGTTACAGGTTACATATATCGTACTTACACAAAACATTTTATTTATTCGGTATTCTTAAAATTGTAATTACTTTTTGGTTCTCTATTATGTATTAAATATTTAGTAGTACATAAACTATCAAGAAAGTTACTAATATTAAATAATACAAAAAAAAAGATAACAAAAAAACTAATAAACTACTTAATACTTGTACTAAGTCATATATTTTTCATAAAAAAATTGTCCGGATCGTACCGTTCAAACGTAAAATTAATTGTAGTTTCTTACGAAAGTACGTAAGAATAACTTTTTATCACAAAAAGCGTAGGTCTTACAAAAGATTTGTTTTATATACAGTAGGCTTAACATCGTTACTAACTACTCGAGATTCAAGCCATCCTCCGAGAGAAAATTAGCGTAAAAATAATTAAATTATTCATAATGCCCCGGTGTAAAGATGCCAAAGTAACCGGGCAAAGTGTTGTTTATGAATACTAAATTGACTGGAAATTATACATATTTTATTAGTTTGTTAATTTTGGATATTTTTCTTAATTACAAAGTCCCTTTATTTACGGTTTACAGCGTTTATAAATTGCGTTTTATACGCCTGATGGAGGCTCTCATTGGCATTTTAAGTTAAAAGGTTCTTTTTACGTAACAATTAATATTCAGGCAGTTTTAAAAATCATTTTTCCAGCGAAAAACTGCCCAGCTATTTTCTAACCACTTTTGGTAACCAAAAATTCGAAGACATTTGACATGTACCAACTACCACTTGACCCTCGCAGTGCATTATGGTCCACTCTCTCTCACAAAAAGGACCCAGCTTTGGGAATGTTGATTATGCTTATGCTTTGGATAAATGATGTCCAAGGTGCACTAAATACCTTCAAAAGTAGGACACTTATGTCTTCCTGACTACTTATTGCAATATTCTGCAAAAATCAATATGCAATCAAACAAACTATCACTAGATAATATCCGATGACCTGGTGGTGGTCGCGGAATACCTACACTGGATGCGAGGAGCACAAGACTGGTTGATGTTGCGACGCTTGGGGGAGGCGTATGTCCAGCGGTGGACATCTTCAGCAGTAATGTTAATCCACACTAAAGGCTTTATATAAGTCTGAAATCGCCAATCCGCGATCAATGCTCGTGGCTTCTTTTTATGATAATGGCCAATAATAGAGTGATGAGTGATGGTGTCATCATGATCTGTCTAGCCTTTGCCCAACTATGTTGGCGTCGGCTTCCAGTCTAACCAGATGCAGCTGATTACCAGAATTTTACATGGAGCGACAGCCTATCTGACCTGCTCAACCCAGTTAATCGGTAATACCCCATGGCACGACTGGATATCAGACTTTCTGACTTCCGACTACTCGTAACGATTGTCAAAGATCTACGAATGACAGCCGGGACTAACGGCTTAACGTGCTTTCCGAGGCTTTCCGAGGGGTCTCGAGATGTAATGGATAGCCATGTCGCGACCTCGGCAAGCGTAGCTTAACCTTCAATCGACCCGAGGTGGATCGAGAATCGAGGGTTATTGGTTAAATGTCAGCAATACATTATGGGGATATAGGAGAGGTCATTTACAACCAAATGACCCCTCATGACCTCTATGCCAATTTCAACCATTTTCGAATAAGTTGTTGACATTATATTTTAAAATGTATGAAATACAAAGATAAAATGTCAAATGACTCGATATTTTTTTGACATTTGCATCGTAGTCAAAAGGGGTCATTTGGTTGTAAATGACCTCTCTTACATCCCATTAATGGATTGCCGCCATAATAATATAACCCATAAACCTGTAGAATATTCAAATCTCATTCATACTATAAGAAATGGATAATAATAGACTAGGTACTATTATTATCCATTTTGACTTATTGGAGGATTCCCATTGGTTGTCTAGAGAATAACTTTATTACCATCAATTGCAGAAGCTTTCATTGCACGCAAGTAATTGTGTAATACTCGTTTATCTAAATCCTTTTTTTCTTGAGTCCCCTAAAATTAACCTTTTCCTCATGCAAGCAGCCAGTCATCAATTTAACAGGAATTATATTTAGTTAAATACGGCGCCATAGCTCACGTACGCTTAACGCTTCGTTAACTCGACGGCTAACGAACCGTCTTGGATGTTGGATGTTAGATGGCTGTTCGGGCTTCTGGAAAATTGTGCGTGCTGAACTGGCCACTGGTTAATTGCTGGATTTGGAAGTCCAGTGTTTCATCGCTGGGATGGAGAAAGGACTAAAAGTTGAGAATTTTAGATAGTTAATTTATTCAGGCGCCACTTGGCGGAAATCCATTATAAAATACAATAGACGTAGATATATTTAGTAGCCTATTCCGCCTAACTATTCTTAATTTAAAAAAAACCTGTAAAACATCGACACGCGTTTCACCTCTCAACGAGGCATCCTCAGGATGACGAAGCGGAATAGGTTACTAAATATATTTACGACTATTGTTTTTTTTAAATTTTATTTAGAATTGATTTGGTTTGATTCAATGCTCGGCGTGTTAACACGTCGTTTTGACAATTTTAAGTTATTGCCCAGAGGGCTTAGATAAGTGGCAATCGCTATCAAAACGTTTCGTATTTCTACGACTGTCAACGAGATTAACATAAGCTTTTCGGTAGCTAATGTCAGTACAATGCATTCTTGACTTTTCCATCCCCGTATCACTGGTTGAATGTCACTTTGTCTTTACCCTCAGGTTAGAAACTTCCACTTTCCATACGAGCAACTAAAATTGCTCTTGCAGTCTAAGTGGGCTCTGTCTCGCATAGGGTCGCAGCATTATGCTGAGCAATGGCCGGCGTGGATGGGACGTATAGTTATTATTTTTGTTCTTTCTTTGCATGATTACTACCGCAAATAAACGTATATTTAGTATATTTGAATTCTTATTTCTTTCATTCTTTCAAGTCAGTAGAGGGAATTTGTTCTATCACTCGAAGAACTTAAGGTACGTATGCATGTTACTGATTCCCTTATTTCTTTAAACTAAATCGCTTTATTTTCGTTCAATCAATCAATCAATAGTCTTTATTTGTAAAAAAAGGTTACAACAGTGTGCAAGATGTTACAATTGTTATATTATAGTTTCTCTATATTTTGCCAATTGGCGTACAAATAAATATTTATGGGAGGCCAATAAAGTAAATTAATTTATAATAATTCATTGATATCTTATATACATAACTATTATAAATTAAAGTCGCTTTGCTTTATATGTCTGTTTGTGACCGCGTTGTTCTTCTAAACCGCGAAATGGATTTTGCAGTTTTTACCATCATTCCCAGTACATATGGCCGGATGGATTATGTGTTAATATATTAATATTAAATTCACTAAAGAAATCTCGATGTTTTAGCAAGTCATAAAAAAACATACAAAGCACTGGTGGGTCGCTAGTAGGTTATAGGTTTGTTAAAAAACCCTAATTAATAAAAAAGACATAAATGAGGTGGAAAATCCCCTCAGCCTGGCAGATAAGGTGACCCTTTACACCCCGGAAACACACAAGACAGTCCTAAACCCCATTACTGGCAAATATCTATAAGATAACACTAAATCGTGACAAATAGAGTCATTACAATGATTTTATATCATTTTTATAGTTCTCAATTTAGTTGCGAGTTATGTCTTAAAGTCGGGTCGTATAAATCTAACATATTTATGGATCCATTCTGCGCAGAAGAGGATGTTTTATTATTTTAGTTGGATATTGTTATAGTGGCTATATGTTTGCTGGTGAGGAAAGGATGTCCTCTATCGTTTGCTCGTTTATTATCTCAACTAATTTAATAAAAAGTAATTTGCATGCCCTAAACAGGCAAAATATGGACTATACATTAAATCACCAACTTTTACAACTCACATAACACCTGTATTTTCTGCATATAAATGATTCTTATTGTTAAAAGATATAGCAACGAGTTGTTTTTTATTGACCCCCGACGGAAAAAGAGGGGTGTTATAAGTTTAACGTGTGTATCTGCCTGTTCCGTCGTAGCTCCCAAACGGCTGAACCGATTTTGATTAATATTGTTTTTGTTTGAAAGGTGTCTTGATCGAGAGTGTTCTTATTACAATTCAAGAAAATCGGTTCAGCCGTTTGAAGATTATCAGCTCTTTTCTATTTGATGAATGGATGTGCGCATCTTCCACAGGTTTTATCGATTCGAAATTTAGTATTCTGTTACTTCAATGATATTAGAAGAACATAGTAAACATGAACCGATAGTGCAGCATCACCTGGAATTGTATTTGTTTGTGTCGGGGGCTATACATGGAAATGTTTGAACATTTTATCTTTCGATTTTGTTTATTGGTTTTTTTAAACATCGAAATAACTGTCAACTTCATTACAAAGAATGTTTGTTTCTTTTCTTCTTAGCTCTGGAATGCCTCGTTCATTCCAAAAAACTAAGAATTTTTACCCTCGCTCGATCGATACCCTCTACTAAAGCCTTACCATTCAAGGGGCGAATATTCCTTTTCCTGCAACACCTATCTAACTCCTCGACTAAATCGCGTCTCCTCGCGTTTAGCGAAACCCTTTAATCTTAGATCCCATTACGATTAATCTCGACCGATTTATCGTTCCTTGCAAATATAACTTTTGCTATCTTAAAACCCAATAAGTTATAGCAAAAGACTTTCGATGCTGATGTACCGAGTTCGTATTTGTGTTTCAAGAGTTTTGTATATGCTGGTAAGGAAACTGTGTGATGTGCAATATTTGTTGTAAATGTGACTGTTTTAATCTAAGTTTCATTAAAGGGCCTCTTTCCAACTACTTTTGGGGTCGGATTCCAGTCTAACCGGATGCAGCTAAATACCAGAATTTAACATGGAGAGA
Source organism: Eupsilia transversa (assembly GCA_914767815.1). Taxonomy (NCBI): domain Eukaryota; kingdom Metazoa; phylum Arthropoda; class Insecta; order Lepidoptera; family Noctuidae; genus Eupsilia; species Eupsilia transversa. The sequence continues at coordinate 1,904,729 of OU611893.1, read as the reverse complement.
CTCAAACTCACTCGCATTTATTTCAAATAAATCAATTACAGGCATTTTTGAATTGTCAAAGGGGTCGGTCAGACAGAAGGATGAAGCTAGACTGCCTATCTCACCTCCACAACCCAGTTATTGGGTAACATGTTATCCCTTGGTCAGACTGGTTGTCAGACTATTGGGCTTCTAACTATTTACGAAAGACAGCCGGGACCAACGGCTTAACGTACTTTCCGAGGCATGGAGGAGTCTCGATATTTGATGACACACAACAATCCCACCAGTGGGAGCATAAATGTTACCGAAACCGCCAAATAATGGTAAGATTTGGATTCTGGAATCTGGAGTCTGAATTTGTGCCCGGTTGATGGCAATGTGGCGGCATCTACATCGCCACATGCGAACTACGCATCTAAGACCTGACGTCACAAATCCTGCATCGCGCTATTTAAGTTTATGCGCGATTAACATAAGACTATCCGACATCAATTCGTGGGCAATTGCCCGCCAGACACAACACCCGTCTGGTCGGAGGATCCTCCCTTTTCTATAGAGGATGAGTGGACTTTACACCCTGTTCCTCATACCCCTAAAGCAATAGGCTCGCCCCCTATTACATGGGAATTAAACTTATCTAGTTAAATGAATGGTCACCCATTCACGAACCAACCGCGGCAAGCGTAGCTTACCCTTCGATCGATTCGTGTGGCTGTTATAATTTAGCCACGAGACCCTTATATGAAATGAAATGATTTTGAAATTCATCATTACAATGATGATGATGAAACGTGGACAATTTTATTTTCTGTAAAGCCTATCTACATACAGAAAATAAAATTAATCACATATACCTTTATACCTACACTTATAGAAATATATAATAAATAATATAACAACTGCGCATCGCTCATGAACTTTATCATTTTATCACTATTATTAATTAAGCTAGTTTTATTTTTTATTTTTATTAATTTATTATTAATTTATATTATTAGTTTTTATTAGTTTTGTTTTCTGTTTCCATGAAATACTAAGATTAAATTCAAAGGGATGAATCGACACATCTATTTTTGTCATTAACTATGTTTAAGACCCTCGTGGCTGATCACTGTCTCTTAAGATACTGGTTTACCTAGTTTAAGAGGCAGGGATACTTGAGTACAGATTTTAATGTACAACCAAATGTATACAATGTACACCTTCCCATCTGTATTTTTATGGAAATAAATTTATCATTATCATTTCTAAAACGCCATCGATACGCTAGTTAAAATACAACAAAAAAGATAAATGATAAATGATTTTATTTCTGTAAATAGTTTGTACATACACTTAAAATAAACCGTCAATAATATTTTAAGAACTGAATGGGGTTGGCATTTCCTATCTGACTACTCGTAGAAGAAAGGCCGAAATAAACTCAGAGGTCACAGTCTTAGTCCAGACATAATATTGGTCAGGCCATGTGGATTAGCGTCTGAAAAGGTCTTTTGAGGAAAGAACCACACAGATTGAGTAGACCTGTCCACTTAGTGCATGCATTTGTCAGTAATCGTGCAGCTCAACTCAGAACTCAAGAAGCTCAACGTATATAACAAGTTCATTCTGCCTAGCCTTTTCCCAATCATGTTGGGGTCAGCTTCCAGTCTAACCAGATGCAGCTGAATACCAGTATTTTACATGGAGCGACTGCCTATCTGACCTCCACAACCCAGTAACTGGGTAATACGATACCCCTTGGTAAGACTGGTTGTCAGACTTTCGGGCTTCTGACGACTCGTAACGACTGTCAAAGATCCACGAATGACAGCCGGGACCAACGGCTTAACGTGCTTTCCGAAGCACGGAGTAGTCTCGGTATGTAAAGATGGTCACCCATCCACGGACCAACCCCGGCAAGCGCAGCTTAACCTGACAGATCGACCCGTGCGGCTATTATTATTTAGCCACGAACTCCTCCAACGTATATAACAAGTATCTTTCGAAAACATTTCCTAGATTTGAAAGTTTCGATAATATTACTACATAAATCTCCATTCTTCCCTGAAATAAATTAAATACGATTATAAATTCGAATTACTGAAGGGAAAAGGACACCCTCCTACGCCTTAGTTACTGAAAACGCCTGAAAACGACGATTTCCTATAATTAATACCGGCAGCGTTACAATAATTAAATGGTAGCAATCTTATACGTATAGGGTGTGCTAAATGTACGTTTGATATTACAAGATATTATATGAAATTGAATTGAGATATAAACATTAAAAAAAAATAAGATAGTTAAGTATTTGATTCAGGCTTGACTTGGCGGAAATCCATTTATAAAATACAACAGACGTAGTAACCTATACCGCTTAACTATTCCTAAAGAGTAATAAAAAAAACCTGTAAGAAATCGATACGTGTTTCACCCCTCAATGAGGCATCCTTAGGATGACGTTTGGCTTGTCGCGTACCCGAACACGAATTTTACCACGCAGAGCGTCTTTAGGAATATTTAAGTGGAATGGGTTACTAAATATATCTACGTCTCTTGTTTTTCTTTTTAATTTAGGAAAAGAACACAATATTTTGATGCCTCGTTGGTCTTGGGATTTTCCATCTGGAATTTCTCAATAACAGCCCGGCGTCTGGATTTGTACCCAGTTGATGGCGAAATGTGGGTGTATCATAGGTACACCTCTGCCTTATCCTTCAGCGAATGTGTATGTACTACCCGTGCGCGATAAGTTGGGACCTGAGCGTGGTGACGTCACAGTGGCGTGTTTGTACCGAACGGTCTGCGAACGGTACAATAAGGGCGCCATCGGGGAAGTGCAGGGGAAGCGGGCGGGGAGTCGCATTCCTAGAAGGTCCCAACTTATCGCGCACGTGTAGTACATATGTGTATATATTTTAATGCAAAGTATGCACAATCAAGTAACCCGGGGTAAAAATGACACATCAACCTTTGAGAGGACCTAAGGTATCGGCCTTTATTTACGATGTTATAGGTCGTGGGTTTGAACCCTAGCAGGCGCTTAACTTTGTGTAATGTATTTCATCACCACTGCTCTCAACACGGTGAAGGAAAACATCGTGAGGAAACCGACATGTCCTAGAACCGAATAAACCGTACTGGGCCCGATGGTAGATTACAGCCCATTCCTTCTCACAGAGAGGTATATTATAGGCTGATTATGCTAAGCGTTAGAAAGAGACTGTCCCACTAGCACGAATGACAGGGACGACACTTTTCAAATCCAAAGGTTATCGTGAATAATTTTCCCTGATTATTATTATGTTTATACATCCTGTATAAGTATAGAATTATATTATTAATGAAACGAATTATTGACCCATAAGTTGTGTTTTAATTGAATTTTACCTAATCTAATTAACTTCTGTCGCCTCTGATTGGATGACAGGATAATTTAATTTTTTAGAGGTAAAAATTAAAAGCTGGGATATTCTGAACAGTTCAGAAAATTTCGCTATTTTAATTATTTTCAAGAAATTTTACATTTTTAGTTCTATGTGGGGGTCGGCTTCCAGTCTAACCGGTTGCAGCTGAATACAAGTATTTCACATGGAGCGACTGCCTATCTGACCTCCACAACCCTGTAACTGGGTAATACGATACCTCTTACACTTTGAACCTTACACTTTTGTGTGCTATCTTATAATTGGGTTCTGTAATTTTTGAGTTTACTCTTTCAGACATATTCACAAACATTTTCATACTTCGTGTCTAAATTAAAATAACTAGATTCTATCTCAAGTTTTAATCTGAAATGTAGTCTAGTGACTAGTCGTAAGTACATCCACTTTGGGTCAATAGCACACGTGGGGCTAAGAATATGGTCATTGTGTGGTCAGACATGTCATTATGTTTTAAGTATTTACTGTTATAACAATAGTGTTAGTGTACTTGTTATTTTGACAAAGGATTGGTCTATGCCGGCTTCCTGACTATTTATAAGTCTACTGGTAAAAAGCCAGTGATACTACGTAAAAAGAGGTAGATAGGTTTTTAGAGGTATGAGGAACAGGAGAATTGGAAGGAAATTGTTTATTCTGTAACGAAGGATATCGGAATCAGTTTTAAACGTCATATAAAAAAAAAATCTTTCTAATTTTATATTTCAAATATTAATAAAAAGAAAACTCCTGACTGACTCTGTCTCTCATAAACCAATTATAATTGAATAAATACTATGATATATTTTGAGGAACAATTCGCAAAAAGTTTTTGTGATCTATAAAAAATTGTTTTCTCGAAAATTACCTTATTTACAGCAAAAGTTGTCTTGAAAATATAATTTCATCACCAAAAAATTTCAATCTACCTAAATTAAACATTTAACTAAACTCAAATTACTTAATACAAAACTTACATATCTTACAAAATCAACATTCACTACAACTTAATTTAAACACTCCAAGATCTTGGTAATCACTGTGCTACGGCGTAGCGCCTCTACGGTGCTACGTCGCTACGGCGTAGCTGCGTGGATCGGATTAATGAAGCGTACAGCAAATAATACTTTAATTTCTGAGCAGGTATACAGGATGTTCTCAATTTACTGCGGATTATGTTTCGGTAGTATACCGTACAAATGCATTGATGGCGTATGAAGGTTTTTGGGTTAACTGGTAGATGATTAGATAATATAACACAATTTATTTCGAAGAGACCTGCCTCTTTGGTCTAGTGGTCGCAAGTCTACACGCCGTCGGCATTAGTAAAAGGGCGTGGATAGCCTGTGTGTAACCGGTATTAAAACGGTAAATATCGGAAGCAAAAAAGAGATAATACGAAGAAAATGTGGCTAGTTAGCCAATTTTGACGTGCCACTTGCGGAGCGTGTTAAACCTGTGGCATGTACAATGCCACATTCGAACTACCCATCAAAGACCTGACGGCACACAAATCGTGCATCGCGCAATTAGAGTTTACCGATCAACATATATAAGACTGCCCGACATCAATCGTTGGGCAGTTGCCTGCCAGTCACGACACCCGTCTGGTCGGAGGATCCTCCCTTTTGTATAGAGGATGGGGGAACTTTACATCCTGTACCTCATACCAGTAAACTAAAAACTATTGAAATATTACAAACAAAGCAAATATTGAGGCTGAGAAGTATATTCAAGAATTTATTTATTTATTTGGTTCACCAACAATTGTTTACAATAACATCTTGACAACAAAAAAAAAAAATAACATGTCTTTGAAAACTTTCAACAGTGTAACAATTACTTAAAGGTAAACACCACATGAACTGAATTAAATTATGTTAATTAAGCTACATGTACAGTTTACAGCCTACTTAAAACAACGGACGCAAAAAAAATACAAGAATAATATACAATAATATGAAGCCCATGTGGAACGACAGACATTGTAATTAATTAATTGCAGAATGAATTCAACCTGTATATAAGATACTAATAAGAAATGAACTTAGAGTAAATAAACTACATATAGGCTTGTTTGTACATAGTAATGTAAATTATATTGCCCCTGATTGGACGGGGAGCAATAACATGGTAGCAAGATTTACGTTGTACAGTAAATCAATTTATTATTATTAATTTATTTATTTAAACTTTTCGCATTCAAAAAAGGTACAAAGACATCAACCAAGGGTGGTGAGGAGATGAGATGGCAGGTGTTCTGTTTGAGAGGAACAAAGAGAGAAAAAAAAAACTTTTTCAGGGTTTGATCTTTACTAATATAGTTCGCTAGATACTAAATACAGGGTATTTTAATGTGATGTTATGTCCCATTGGCAAAAATGACAAAATTCCATAAAACTTTCATCCTCCAGCGGTTAAGGCTGTTAGTGATTGGCGATCTTTGACTGCACTAGGAAGTGGGGAAGGGTGGGCGTCATAATGCATTATACATAAATTCAAAAGTTACAAAAGTTACAATGGTGTCTCAATGGTGAGTTTTTGACAGTTTTTGTATGGCAAATCTTTAAAACATCACCATTGAGAGACATTTGTAAGGTTTATAAATTAGTAGACTTCGGCCCCAGGGACCTTGGATGTGCTGGTGAGCCTGTCAGTTAACGTGCTGTTAATCCTGCTATAGAAATTAACGGACACTACATATAAAAATTTATCTTTGTCTGTTCTAAGCCAGACTTTATACATATCCTTTTACCTCTTTATAATATTAGTAAAGGCTACACTGCACTAACCATTACATTATTCCCCATACCAGTTACCTAACAATAATTACGCGTTAAGACCGTTAAATAGCGGTAACGTTACAAGTTAACATGCACGTCACAGTAGTAAAAACATAATTAGTAAGCGTTGCTAGCTAAAGTGTTGCCAGTATTATGCATGCTGTGGCTCCAGTTCCGAGTTGGGGCTGCCATAATTTTGGAGGTTAGAGGGACTGTTATTCGTGACTTTTTAGTATTTTTTTTGGATTCTGTATAACAAAATGAAAAAAAACGGAATCCATATGAAATTAAATGAGAAACTTCATTGCACAAAAGGTGTTGCAGTAAATACAATTAAAAAAAATTACACTTTACAAATGATATGCTACAAAAATGGTTGGGGTACTGTCCTCTTAGATAGGCTATTAGTAAAGAGAATGAGTGCCGTATCCCTCTGTAGTGGAGAAATCAATTGCTTAGTGTTTTTGTACAATTCCATATGGGGGGAAGCTCTTGGCCAGAATCTCACCTGATGGAAAGTGATGATCAGGCCGAAGGTGGAAGCGAGCTTCACCCGGAATCCTCTACCACAGAGAAACTGGCTATCTTATCTCTAACTGCCGGAACACAACAATGCTTTTAACATTGTTGTTATGGCGACAGACTTAGATAAGATGGTGGTAGCTAGCCAGGCGGACTTAAAACAAGCCCTACCACCAACCAAACCGAGCAGAAAATTTTGCCCCCACTGGGAATCGAACCCGGGACCTCTTGGTCTGAGACAGGTGGTCTAACCACTAGACCACAGAGGCGGTTAGTGTGTGTATTTTGATAATATGTGTGTTGCGCGTATCCTTATAGAGGACAACTCGTGTGTCTGTGTTTGGTTGGCTGGCTGTCCGTCTGTCACAGTCAATTTAGTTGAAATGTAGCACACATATGAACTTCTGCTAACCAAACAAGGACGTGTAACGTAAATAAATGAGTTTTGAATATGGGGGTCACTTTTCGGGGACAAATTGGAAAATTGAAAAAAAAACCGTGTGACATATCAAACAAAAGGGCTTGTTGTGAGGATCTCAATTTCTTTTTTTTATAATTTAAAAATAAATACTTTTAAAGCTATTAAGAAAATAGATGAAAATTGACCATTGCCCCACATTATCTCCGAGAGTGCCTTATACAAGGTGGAGACGACAATACAGCCATGAATAAATTAAACTGCGTATATCTAATGACCTGGAAAAACAAACAGTTTTCCACAAGTGATTGTCTAGGTATACTGTAGTAGTCGAGTGCAGTTTCTATGAATTGAAATCCATGAAACAATAACTGCAATAAATCGTTCCTTTTCTATAAAACGAAACTCGAAAGCAACGAGCTGTGGTTTACAGAAAAGGAACGATTGATACAATTTGCTGTGGATGTGTGTAGCGACACAAATTCGGACAAAAAAATAAACAAATATTTTCAAGTCATTCAAAATAGTAAACATTAATGTCGCGGTCTGGAACAGGGGCATTGATGGACGCGTATTTGGTTCGTTTTTACTTGAAACAGTTATATTTAATTGAGTTGAGTAGTAATTGATTTAGGCGTGACTTGGCGGAAATCGATTAAGAAATACAATAGGGGTAGATATATTTAGTAACATATTCCGCTTAACACGTCGTGTTTGGGTTCGCGACATGTCAATCGTCATCCTGAGGATGCCTCGATGAGAGGTGAAACACGTGTCGATTTCTTACAGGGTTTTTTAAGACTCTATAGGAATAGTTAAGCGGAATATGATACTAAATAGACGTAGATAGTCTATTGTACAGTTCTATTTGCAAAATCGACATTTGAATAAAATCTTTGAAAAGTTACCTCCTCGGTTGTCTAAAAATAGAAATAAAAAGTTCGTTTCACTTTTAAATTACACGACACTTAAAAGTTTCCATAGTAGTTTATTCGGCCGTTTAACACGACAAATATGGAGTTTCATACCAACATTATCAGCCTCCTCTCTATTCCCTCATGTATTTGATCAGTACAGCAATTTCGATTTATCTCAAAGAAGGCTGTCAAAATAATGTGTTCGAATTTCCAAGCATGTTTGAGAAAAATATTATTTCGGTAAGGATCAAACCGCAATTTTTTATGTAATTGGCTGGCAAATAATTCGAAGGCCCACTTGATGGTCAGTGGTCATCGTTGTCTATGACCTTCCATCTAAAAGACAAATCTGAAATGGCTCATGTGACTGTATTATGCATGTGATTCAATTATGGGTTATTTTTTTTTTATTATAACTGATAATAGTACTTCAGAATTAGGTATACTCCAACAGTACTCCATCAATATTTTTGTTTATAATTTCTTTTTGAGTACGTTTTTTTTTTTAAGTGCCACATAACTGCGGGAATTTCAAATATTTGAGCGACGCCATTTGTTAAAACGAATGTGACGTAAAAGTATATGACAACAATAAAAAACAGCTAATGTTTTGTAGGAGTTTTTGCGATTTCTTTTTTATTTATTGTCATCGTTGTCATAGACTATTCCGTCACACCAGGCACGCCAAAATGGAGGGCGTTAAAGGTGTCCGTATACGGTTGGCAATATTTAACTTTTTTTTTTTTAAGTACTTACAATGGCTTTTTTGGCGTTCAATATTTTTGTACCATTATATTTCGATGTAAATTATCAAACAAAAATATTTAAAAAATACATGCATATTGGATATTACGTCGGTAAGCGCACCCTTCAAAACGTAACACTGCAACAGTGCTTGGTGGCAGAATTTACTACAGTGGTCAAGTAAGAACTCTTTCAAAAAAGCTTACAAAATAAATAGTTTACATAACATAACACCTGCATACCTCTAAGAGTTAGGCAGAGGTGTTTAAGTCCCTTGTAATAGGGGGCGAGCCTATTGCCATCAACCGGGCACAAATCCAGACTCCGGGCTGCTAGTGAGCAATTCCAGATAGAAAAACCAAATTACACTTTGCCCGACCCGGGAATCGAACCCAGGACCATGCTCAGCTGTAGCGCTTGCGATCACTAGACCAACGAGACAGTCATAAATATACTTTATTCGTGTAAAAATAGCATACTATGATTTTTCTGATTACTAAGCTTGTTTCAAATATATTTATTTCAGAAATCTTCGTTGTTCGCATTTTACTATTTTATTTATTTATTTATCCTAGAATCCACATATTCTAGGATAAATAAACAGCTCGTGGCTAAGTAATAACAGCCGCACGGGTCGATCCATCAGGTTAAGCTGCGCTTGCCGGGGTTGGTCCGTGGATGGGTGACCATCTTTACATACCGAGACTCATCCGTGCCTCGGAAAGCACGTTAAGCCGTTGGTCCCGGCTATCGTGTATCTTTGACAGTCGTTACGACTCGTCAGAAGCCCGAAAGTCTGACAACCAGACTTACCAAGGGGTATCGTATCACCCATTTACTTGGTTGTGGAGGTCAGATAGACAGTCGCTCCATATAAAATACTGGTATTCAGCTGCATCCGGTTAGACTGGAAGCCGACCCCAACATGATTGGGAAAAGGCTAGGCAGAATGAATATGATTTATCCTAGAATATTGTCTCTGATTTCAGTCCCCAAAACATAGTGAACCTATCCCGGCTACTTGCAAGTTGTCTCACTCCACGCGACGTTCTACGAATTGAATTAGACGTCGACTAAACCAACGGCGACACTAACCACAGTTTCCACAGAAATAACACTACTGCATCTAGTACAGGCTGGTATATATAGGCAGCTCATACTTAACATAACATCACGCCTGTATTCCCCGAAGGGTTATGCAGAGGTGTATAGTACACCTACATTTCACCAGTTATGTTTAAGTCCCATGTAATAGGGGTCTACGGCCATTTAAAATCGGACACAAATCTGCAAAGGCTGCTACTGAGAAATTCCAGATGGAAAACCCAATAACACTTTGCCCAACCCGGGAATTAAACCCCGGACCTTATGCTCAGTAGTAGCACTTGCGACCACTAGACCAACCAGACTTCTCTCACATAAATGTAATAATTTATAGATAAACTAGTTTTTGCCCGCGGCTTTGCCCACGTAAAGATCGGCAATTATTTCACGGGAACGTACTACTGGGATAAAACTATCATATATCCTAACCCAGGTCTTGTTACTGTGTGAAATTTCCTCGAAATCCGTTCAGCCGTTAAGACGTGAAAAGGTAACAGACAGACAGACAGAGTGACTTTCGCATTTATGTTATGATTGTATAAAACAAAGTCGCAATTGATTTTAATGCAACATTCACGACACGATTATTTAGAGAATTTATTCTGGTAGGAATAAGTATCTCATATTTAACTGAAATAAAGCACAGAAATCTCGATGTCTCAATGGGGCGGGTCTCTAGTCTCATATACACGCAATAGTTCTCTAAACTGAAAAAAGTTATCATGTAACTACTTCTTGGAAGATCACTGAAACTTGCCAAGCCTACTTAAAATTCTCTACGAGTGGTTTTACTTTCTTACTTTCTCTTGCCTTACAAGAGAAAGTCTGACTCTTGTAACACTCTAATGTTATCAGTGAAAACTTGTAATTGACCTTTCTTTCACTTATATTTAAATAGCTTTTGCCCACGGCTTTGCCCGCGTTGAGGCCGGCATAATCCCACAGGGACGTACACTGGGATAAAAAATATTCATGTGCCTTCATCCAAATTCGTTCAGCTGATTTAGCGTGAAAGCGTAAAAAACAAACAAGCAAACTGACTTTCGCATTTATCTGCATACTAGCTGTACGTTTACTGAAGAAATAAAATCAAATAAATAGGTTAAAACCTAGTCTTTCATGCATGAGGTTTTATGCCGGCGCCAACATTGCCGAAATAAAAACTGAAAGTGTCAGCTTATTCTGTCGGCGAACATAGGTGTGTGATGTTATTTGTCCGTCATGATTCATCTGCATTATCAGCCAATAATGTTTCCACTGCTGGAGGAGCTCGTGGCTAACTAATAACAGCCGCACGGGTCGATCCATCAGGTTAAGCTGCGCTTGCCGGGGTTGGTCCGCGGATGGGTGACCATCTTTAGATACCGAGACTCCTCCGTGCTTCGGAAAGCACGTTAAGCCGTTGGTCCCGGCTGCCATTCGTGGATCTTTGACAGTCGTTACGAGTCGTCAGAAGCCCGAAAGTCTGACAACCAGTCTTACCCAGTTACTGGGTTGTGGAGGTCAGATAGGCAGTCGCTCCATGTAAAATACTGGTATTCAGCTGCATCCGGTTAGACTGGAAGCCGACCCCAACATGATTGGGAAAACGCTAGGCAGAATGAATGTTCCCACTGCTGGGAAACAGGCCTCCTCTCAGTGTGAGGGAGTGGGCCGTAATCCACCACGCGGGCCCAGTGCGGGTCCAGATCTCACATGTCTTCGAATTTTTAGTTCTAGGACATCCCAGTGTCCTCACGATGTTTTCCTTTACCATTTTGAGAGCAGTGGTGATGAAATAATTTACACAACGTAAAGCGCCTGTCTGGTTTCGAACCTAGAACTCGTAAATCGCGGAGCCACCACTACTGAAATGAAATGAAATGAAATTGTTTATTCTGTTAATAGGATAACGGAATCACTTTTACACGTCATATTAAAAAAAAAAAAAAAATTAGAGCTATGCTAGATGAGGTCGGCGTTTCCTATCTGACTACTCTGAGAAGAAAGGCCGAAACAAACTCAGATGTCACAGTCTCTTTTAAAGTCCAGACATAATCTTGGTCAGGCCATATGAGGACCATGTAGATTAGTGTCTGAAATGGTCTTTTGAGGAAACTACTCTTCTGCTACTCCATAATTCAGCTGTTTATGTTAAATTTATCTGGCATGGAACCGCCCCTATATCTTGAATCAATAATTTTGCATAAAAAAGTAGTTTTTCCTTTCTATAGTGTGCAAGAATTCTACCAATTTATGTTAGTACGTTCCAAAATAATCTAGAAACTAAGTAAACAAGCTAGTTTGTAAGTAGTTTCACTCCTCGACGTTCTGCAAATTGAATAAGACTCTGGTGGCGTCTAAACCATTCCTGACACTCACGCGACGGTACCTAAGCTTTTTGTGATTGTTGGATTAACTAAACGTACCTATACTTGCGAAATAGATAAATTTAGATCCACCTACTGTTGCTGTGGGGGTTCCGTAGTCAACAAAGAAACCTTATAGTTTCGCCATGTCCGTCCGTCTGTCTGTCTGTCTGTCCCCAGCTTAGCTCAGAGACTGTTAGTACTAGTGGCATTATGTATCGGTAAAGTGTATTGTAGTTATATTGTATTGGAACGCTGACGCAGACATTTTGTATTCGATTGGAGTTACATGCACCTCATTTGTCCCTTACCCCGCAATACAGACGAGCCCATTTATTAATGATAGATGCGAATGCGAAATAAAATATACATATAAGTCTCAAAATGGAGGGTGCATGTGGTTCCAGGGCTTCGGAGCAGCTTTCTAGCAAAGATTTTTAAGAAGAAGTGAAGATGTTACTTTTTCATATATAGAGCAAAGACCTTTCGATTATAAATGTTAGGTTTAAATTTATCAATATAAAATTGTTTAAAAATGTACTGGCAACACCGAATGATTCGATATGTCAAGATGGCGCAACAATAGCGCATTCTAAGTCGGGCGTTCACGGTAGCACGTTGCCAGGGGCCTAAGTCTACTAATTTATAAACGTTACAATGGTCTCAATTGTGAGTTTTTAACAGATTTGCCATACAAAAACTTTCAAAAGCTCACCATTGAGAGACCATGGTAACGTTTATAAATTAGTAGACTTAGGCCCTTGTGGCTGTGTCGGTTAAATATAGATTGGCATAGAATTGTTGGAGATCTACTGTAAATTAAGGTAACCTATTAGTTTTAAGTGAATGAAGTAACAAATAATACGTTACATTCGTTCAATACTACGTCAATGTTACTCGTCAAACGTCTTTGGTAGTTGTCAAATTGTCATTTGTGGTGTTTTTTCCTGGTTTGGAAAGCGTGTGATTTTAATTTGTTATTTTATTTAACTATACTTTTTAATTAGAATGGATAAAGTTAAAAGAGATAGAAGCAGAATTGATAAGTTATTAGTAAAAGATAATGAAAAAAATACCAGGCACCTTTGCGATATAGAGATTATTTTATGTTGTATAAAGTTAATCACTTGGGTTATTGCATACTTCGATAGACGAAATCTAGCAAAAATAAACAGTTTCATCTAGGTCCGTAAAATAATCAAATCCTAGGTATCGTTGCGTCGAAGAATGTTCTAATTCATCCAATTGATGGTCAACCAAGTCAAATAAATCCATTTTTATTAAAACATCTGGTATGTTCCTACAAATGACAACGGACAACTTTTAACTGTAAAGTAAACATGCTAACTGGCAGATGTCGTGGCAAGTAAGTTACGGGTCGGATAATCGAACGTCGTGAAATTCGCACATGAAGTTGCGGGTGACTTTAACTGGCGGTTAGCCTATTCGACACATTACTTGAGGGTGGTGAAATAGGCCCTTATTGTAATTATTCGAATATTAAATAAATAGTGTGGTTATGATTATATATTATGATTGCAAAAGCTTTCGACACCGTTGCCATTCCCATACTCCTAAAAAAGCTCGAGACGATTGGTATTAGAGGACTGCCTCTTAAGTGGTTTGAGACCTACCTTACTAACAGAAGGCAATGTGTGAAAATAGGGGATACCACCAGCTGTCAAAGCAACGTAGAATTTGGAGTGCCTCAAGGTAGTGTCCTAGGCCCGACACTATTTATCATCTACATTAATGATATTCATCACACCATTTCCCAAAATGCAGAAGTCATCTGCTACGCAGATGACACGGCTATTATTTTTCACAGTAAATCTTGGGAAGTAGTCCGCGAAGAAGCCCAAAACGGCTTAATTAGTATAAAAAAATGGCTCGATCTTAACCTTCTGTCACTTAATATTAAAAAAACTAACTACATCTGTTTCCATAAAACCCTTTCATCAGCACCTAAATTTCCTTTACATCTTAAAATTCATCCCTCAACTTGCAGCACTGTCTCTTGCACCTGTGAGGAAATTAAAAAGGTCGAATCTCTTAAATACTTAGGGGTTCTACTAGACGAACATCTTTCATTCAGACCCCATATAGACTTAGTAGCAAAGCGTATTAGAAAACTAATTCACGTAATGAAACTGTTACTTAACTCGGCCAACAAAAAAATCTTACACTTGGTGTATGTGGCATTATGTGAGTCAGTTCTCTGCTACTGCATTACAGTATGGGGTGGAGTCGGCATTACCTCAATGATACAACTGGAAAGAGCCCAAAGATCAGTGCTAAAAGTTATGTATAGAAAACACTATCGGTACCCTACAGATCACTTGTACAAAGAAGCATCAGTACTTAATGTCCGACAGTTATACATCCTTAAATTAGTACTAAAACAACATAAAATAACAATCCAATCCACAGAATATCACCATCTACTCAAACAACGAATCTTTAAATGTCCACTCACTGTAGTAAAAACCGCTTTCGCACAACGTATGCAAGAATTTATGCTCAGTTTCGTGTATAACAAAATTGCAAAAATCTGTGACATCAAAAATTGTAGGACGTACCAAGTTAAGAAAATAACTAAACAATGGCTATTAACCCAATCCTATTCAGATTCCGAAGCCTTCGTACGAGTAATATCATAACATATCTATATCAAACACACTCTCTCACTCACACCCTCACTCTCAACTTCACCCCCACACGCCCTTCTTCTCACACTAGCTCTCTCACTTTCACACTTCCTCTAAAACCCTTTCACACATTCATAAATAATTATTCTTTCGCACGCACTCTTGCTAATCATCAATTACCCAAATTTGCAACGACGCACACTATTTCAAACATAGTTGGTTTTTACGATTAGTTTTACTTTATTTGGAAGTTTCTTATTTCCTATTTTGTTTTGTTTTACATAAAATTTTCTATTCAGTATCGACTCAAACTGTCAAGGACTCCACGAGACAGGCACGACCTAGTGTGGAGTCCACAAGTTAACATTAAAATTATGTTTCCTTTGTAAATATCTTTAAGAATAATTTACTTGTATTAGTTTTAAGGAAATGTACGAATATTTTATTTAGTTAATAAACGATTTTATTATTTTTATTATTATTATGTGGAGCCGAGATGTGATGGTATGGTGTAGAGTATTGAATTTGATGTTGGTAAAGAAATATAAATTATTGACAAAATATCTTGGTCTTCCTTATCCCTGAAATATTGTAAATATATAGTTTTTATTACAGAAAGTAAATAAATACTGAAGAGTAGTTCAACGTTGTAGTTCTCTGTGTGAACATTACAAGCATCCCCAAAAGTATCATATTACTAGCGACCCAACCGGAGAGTGGAGCGCAGGATCACCGCGATATTAAAGTGTATTTATAACTAGTTAAAGATTCAAGTTTGGGACAGAACCCTTAAAAAATCTGACAGTTCTTAAAGTGCAAAACTATTAAATAATACAATAAGACTGGAATCGTTCTCATCCAATTTATCCTCATCCATACAAAGGTTGTAAGAAATTGCTTTTAACAAAAAACTAACATTGTGCCGTTTCTAATACAAAACATGTCTATTTTTTGTTGCGCGTGCAATTTGGTAGATAAAAGTTGTTCGTAGATTTATTACTGTGCCCTAGGTGGGATAGAATATTGACCTGGATCTAAAAAGTCAGTTTCTACTATTTTTTGGTGTAATAGAAAATGTTAAGGGCAATTGATCAATTGCAGTCAATTGCAATTGTAGTAAATTGCGTTTGGTAGACAATCAATTTGCGAATCAATGTGTATAAATCACGTAAAAATTGACAATTGCAATTGGTCGTGTCGGGGACCCTTTAAAGTTTCGGGATTAATCTCTACAAGTTTCTCCTTTAGGGGTGCTACACACTTGTTCGGGTCGGCATTATTCGGCACAACCGGGCGGCCAAATCCAATATAAAAAATGGAGATACCTATAATTATGTACGGAACAAAGCCGCTTGGGTTACCTCGAACTGTACCGAGCCGACAATGATTAAAAACTTTACAGAATATAGTTTGCCGATCGGGAAGAGCCGAATGAAAGCTGACTAGTGTAGCAATAAGGGTTTTCATCAAAATTCACGCCACTACTTGGCGGCGGCGCCACTTTGACAAGAGCTCTTCCATTTCGTCATTCGTTCGCTCATTATTTAGTCACGACTAAATAGGCGCTTTGTCACTTTTGTGAGGTGCTCGAACCTGACGTCTTAGTGCTGCCATCTAGTGAACGTCATTTAAGAAAACCCTCATTGCTCCGTGACGGGTTTGTTGTTTAACAAATACTGGTGAATCGTGGTGCCGACCCGAAAATGTGTGTAGCATCCTTTAGGTACCTATGTTGTAAGTACAATGAACGTTGAAGGACGGGCTATTTTGGGAGAAGCTTTTTCTTAAGTCTTTAAGTAATTAGCTGTATTTTTTTTTCGTTCATTTAGTGGTTGCAATGTGGACTTCTAAGCACCTGGCTAAAAAAAAATTGAGGAAAGTTTTGGGTATGAATTTGGAGATAACGACTAAGGGTGGATTCTACCAAACAGGAATAAATTTTATCCGCGGAATAAGATTTACTTTTGACAGTTTTCGTAAAATTTATTCGGAAGAGAAGGCCGCGGATAAAATTTATTCCTGTTTGGTCGAATCCGCCCTAATAGAGAAATATGAAAGAAAAAGACACGTTGCGCTGAACCCAAATAAATTACGAGAATGATGACGATTTTCTTTAATAGAAAGAAAGAAAATACATTTATTTAACACAGACTTAAAGGCACACAATATAACATACAGCAGATAAAAAAGATAAAAATAAAACAAATAAAAAGGTGTAAAGTACGAAGTAAGAAAATTAGCAGGGGAGTGTGCCTCACGGCTGCGCCAAAAAGGCCCAGTTCAGGAAAAATGCCAGACAACAATAAGTGCCTGACGCTGGTTTCAACTGGACCTGAATTCTATCATTAGCTTCAAACCCTTAAAGCGATTCATGCTTCAGTTATTCTTAAGGTGTACAACATCATTTTATCAATTTATGTAGGTATCAGCGACACTGCGGAGTATCGAAACAGTACTGCAGTAATTCCCAATGCTGGGCTAATATAATAAGACAACAGACAGCGTCCGAACCCGAACAGAATAACAACTATTGACGCTAGGTATATGGACTATTGGTTATAGAGGGTGATCCGATATGGATGCGCTAAGGTAGCTCGCGATATTCGTTTTTTTTTTTTGCAGTTCAGTCATTCATTCTGCCTAGCCTTTTCCCAATCATGTTGGGGTCGGCTTCCAGTCTAACCGGATGCAGCTGAATACCAGTATTTTACATGGAAACCCGCCAAGCATAGCTTAACCTGCTTAACCTGATGTATCTACCCGTACGGCTGTTATTACTTAGCCAGGATCATACCACGTGATACTAATCTCAAAAAACGTAAGAAAATAATTTCGCTCACAAATATTTCCGCCAGAAAGAGAGAGATATTTATTATAACTTTTGTAGTCAGTTCACAGTTCCTGCCCACACAAATTTATTATTATCAAAAAAAATCTTAAATCTAAGTCAATTTTAGAAAGAGGAAAATTGGAAGTGGTTCCATAAAACAACGTCTATATCTATTAAGTTTAGATTTCGTCATACCGACCCTTCTCAGCGGATCACCCTGTAGATGTATCAGGTTCGTAGGTATCTCTGATTGAAGCAGGTAGGTGTCCCATTGAGAATAGAAGCTTGGATTTAGACAAAAAAATCCTGACATTCACAGAATATTGGAAAGTGGCTAGAAACTTTCTCTATCTTTTATTTATTGATACGAAAATATATAAATTTTGTCACTCTTTAAAAAAAAGGTTTCTTATTTGTAGGTATATTTTGAATGAGGTCCCTTTAATATTTAACTAAGGTAAAGTAAACAGTTCCTGAAATTACATAGTTTACTCGCAACTTAAATGGTGTTTTAATAATAGTCTTGTTAATGTAATAAATGCTTTGAGTTTGAGTTTGAGTCATGGGTTTTATTCCTGCTCATTTCAGTTTTTATTAACGTACGTTATGTATATAATTTCCTAGTTCAAAAGAGTTTCAGTATGAATCGTGGCTTCTATTCCTGCTAATGTCAATTTTTATTAAAAAAATATTGAAATAAATGCTTTGAGTTTAGGTATGGGTTTTATTCCTGCCGATGTCAGTTTTCATTCACGTAAGTTTAGTATAATTTATTTTTATAAAAAATATACAACAATTTAATTAATTATAGTACTTTATGACGGTTGTACGTATATATATGGTCAGATTTAAAACGTCTGAACTAGATATTAAATATCTTTATAGCAGACATCAGTGCTCTTCCTCTGTTGTTGGAGACGTTGTTTATGTTATGACAGGTTAAAGCAAATCGTCATCCATCTTGTCCAATGTTATTTGGGGTCAGTGCAACATGTTCTCTTCTTCCATTCTCCACTTCTCTTTCAACATATTCTTCAATAAGTCAGTATAGTAGGCATGTAGGTATTAAATATTC
Source organism: Eupsilia transversa (assembly GCA_914767815.1). Lineage (NCBI taxonomy): Eukaryota > Metazoa > Arthropoda > Insecta > Lepidoptera > Noctuidae > Eupsilia > Eupsilia transversa. The sequence goes on along the minus strand of OU611893.1, from coordinate 1,885,954 downwards.
GGTCCGAAAATCATGAACGAAACAATACGATTTTACACACAATTACGTGACTGTGGTGTTGAATATTCCCACTATACAGGAAGTTATTGGCTCGCTATTTCAGGCTAGTTAATAACTAGGAACGTGATGTCATCGCGATGATCGCTTTCATTTGATGGTGTTATCTGTGAAATAGTTTATGATTTGTATAGTACCTGGGAATCTGGAGCTTTAAATTGACACTGTCATAGATATAAGTGACCAAGCCGATGCCCAACACAGACCAAAACTTTTTTTTAATAATTTTATATAGTTGTGAATATAGTTTCACCGAAACCGCTGTACCGCACCTTTGGTAAGAGCGTGGCGAGACGGGGCGACCGCGCAGGCTGTTCATTCGTCAGTGCAGGCCACTCATTCGTCAACGCTGAAGACGTCCCCCCCCCGCCGCGCCACGCATTCCTAAGGCGCGGTAGAGCGGTTTCGGTCAAACTGCCACCGTCATTAGAAGGTTTTAAACATTAAATAACATCTAAGGAAGGACTCGCTTTTACTGATGCATACTTTTTTAAATAATTGAGACCCTTTATAACTTTATGGCCATTTATCACAGTTCGTTGCAGTACCTAAGCGGGGGCACCCTGAGCAAATGGTTTCGGTTAGACATGTGAGCAAATGCGCGCGAGCCGAGCGAGTGAAGCGAGCGGTGTCGCGACAGCTGCTGGCGAGCACTACATCCAAGTTGGTCGCAGTTACTTGGCTATTTAGAGTTTTTAGGTCCCCAAAATAGACATTATTTGAAGTTCACGATGAGCGCAATCATTATATTAGAATGTTCAATAATATTTTTAGGAAAGCAAAATTAATTGAAGTTCGATTAAATACATGCCATACTTTTAGCACGGGATAAGGTTTTCTAATCGCTAGCAAAAATTAATGCACAAAAATTACATCTTTACCAAACGCCATATTATTTTATAAGAAGTCCATTCATCCGTCTAGCCTTAACCAAACTAGGTTGAAATCGATTTCCAGTCGAACTAGGTGCGGTTAAATGTCAGAATTTTGCACGGAGCGACTACCATCTGACCTCAACTCAATTACTAAGCAATATGGAACTTTTAATACGGAGGAGCTCATGGCTAAGTAAAAACATCCGCACGGGTCGATCCATCAGGTTAAGCTACGCTTGCCGGGGTTGGTCCGTGGATGGGTGATCATCTTTACATATCAAGACTCCTCCGTGCTTCGGAAAGCACGTTAAGCCGTTGGTTCTGGGTGTCATTCGTTGATCTTTGACAGTCGTTACGAGTCGTCAGAAGCCCGAAAGTCTGACAACCAGGCTTACCAAAAGGTATCGTATTACCCAGTTACTGGGCTGTGGAGGTCAGATAGGCAGTCGCTTCATGTAAAATACTGGTATGCAGCTGCATTCGGTTAGACTGGAACCCGATCCAGTAATTGGGAAAAGGCTAGGGAGATTGATGGAATTTTTAATACTTACTTATCTAGTTATCCAGCGCCATTGATCTTGTGGTCGCGCGACTGGAGAGCGTGGGGTCCTGGATTCGTTTCGCAGGTCGAGCAAGGTGTTATTGTGTTTTTCCATTACGATTTTTTTCAGTCGAATTTTAGTCATAACGCGTGGGAACGAGATGACACGAGACCCAGTATACAATACTTATAGAAATCCCGTACTAATTCATCCGTTCTTATTCGCACATTTTATGACCGCAACTGCCCCTGCTCTTGGCTAAAGTAAAGTCTATATCATTTTGTCTATGGCCCTATCTCAGTAGTTTTTGGATAATGTCCATGACGGTGTGCATCTAAATCTACTTGTACATTAATAGTGGTGGAAGTAATAAGGTCACTTAGCTTGCCAAGTTTCGGCTCTGCAGCCCATAAGATCAATCGATTGGAGACAAACTAGCAGAGCACGTGTCACCATCATTTACACCGTCACCGTTACCACCACATTTTATGTTGTTATTAGAACGATGTACTTTTAAGTGAGGAGCTCATGGCTAAGTAATAACAGCCGCACGGGTCGATCCATCAGGTTAAGCTGCGCTTGCCGGGGTTGGTCCTTGGATGGGTGACCATCTTTACATATAGAGACTCCTCCGTGCTTCGGAAAGCACGTTAAGCCTTTGGTTCTGGGTGTAATTCGTGGATCTTTGACCGTCGTTACGAGTCGTCAGAAGCCCGAAAGTCTGACAACCAGTCTTACCAAGGGGTATCGTATTACCCAGTTACTGGGTTGTGGAGGTCAGATAGGCAGTCCCTCCATGTAAAATACTGGTATTCAGCTGCATCCGGTTAGACTGGAAGCCGACCCCAACATGATTGGGAAAAGGCTAAGCAGTACGAAAAAAAAAAAATAGAACCAAGTACTTTAAAGCGGCTTGCGGTAGAAGTGAACTGGTAGAAATCGTCACACAAAAAAGTGTTATGCCCCCTCCATGCATCTGTATCTGTCTCTCTGTCTCTTTCTACTAGGTATATAAAAGCATAAAATAAGTAATTAGTACAAAATATAAAGAGGCAGAGGGAGAGAAAGTGTGATTTGGTCAAAATGTAAATCAAAGATGGCGGTTGCGATGTTTTACATCATACTTTAGACGGAATTTCGTTCCTGACGGAGGTCCCCGACCGCACATGTTATTTTTACATGATTCTCGCTTTATACGAAACCAAACTCACATGAAAAGTCCCAAGTCCCGAGTCACATGAAAGGATAATTCCAACCACAGACATAAAAATTGCGATACATTAACGAACCTATAAATCCGCCATCTTGCACACAAATTAAAAGCAAAACATTTTTGAATTTCGAACGTAATATCGCCCGCAATCCTACACTTACACCAAACACGTTTGTAGCGAGGGTAACGAGGCGTGACGGCGCGACGCGTCCCGCTCTGACACACGTCTAGTAATTGAAAATTTATATCGATACACGCGAAATTTGTTACGCTACGGTGTGATACGCGGCACATATTGTTATTTATGGTCCTCATTTGGGAATAAGGAGATTATTTCGATATAAATTAATTTGTGGAATTGAAAATGATTGCGAAAATGTCACCATTTTCTGTGAGCTGTGAATAAAGTTAGAGGAATTATATTTTATGGGTTCTTTGAGGAAGTCAGAACAGAATAAATTGTATTGCTTTGATATGAGAATTTGGAGCAAATTCACGATTTTAATCACATGTAAAAAGCGGCCAAGTGCGAGTCGGACTCGCACAAGAAGGGTTCTGTATCACGGTTCAATACTTAACACAACATAATTATATAATCATTCGGTACATGTGTTTGTCACCTAACTCCTCCTAAACGGCTGGACGGATTTTGATGAAATTTTGTGTGTATATTTGAGTCGGTCCCTGGATGGTTTAAATTCACAATTAGACCCGGTAGGTGATGATCGAGTTCTAGGAAACAGGACAACATCTGTCCGGTGAGTTAGTAATGTATAAATATAAACCATCCAGGGACCCACTCAAATACACACACAAAATTTCATTATATATATATATTCAAACGCTCGTTCAACGCGCTTATCTCAGAATCAGCTGGATTTGAAAAATTATTTCTGGATTTGATAGCCCAATTACTGAGGAAGGTTACAAGCTATTTAACATCACGCTACAACCCTTAGGAGCCGAGCAAAAAGAACAAAAGTCAGAAAGAGCACTAAGTCAAAATGAAATAATAGCGCGGGCGGAAAATGTGGCTGTTATTTTAGTATATTGTGGTCTTCCAGGGCTTACAACTTTCACGCGAACAAAGTCACGGGCAGAAGCTAAATTTTAATAATAAACATTATAGCCTGGAGCTGACGTGTCTTGTCAGCCATCTTTTCCTTCATAAGAATAAGCTGTGATATTTTTTATTCATATTATGACGAGACCGAATCGAGACTAGGTCGTGGCTCTGGGGTGTCTACGAAGATTTTGTATGCTTAATATTTTACATGACTAGTTGTACAGACGGCCTGGTAATGGCCACAGGTAGTCTCTAGAGACTCGCTGGAACTGATTATCTTGGAGTGGATTTTTTGGTTGATATTTTAGGGGCATGAGGAACAGGGTGTAAAGTTCATCATCCTCTATAGAAAAGGGAGGATCCTCCAACCAGATGGGTGTTGTATCTGGCGGGCAATTGCCCAAGGATTGATGTCGGATAGTCTTATATAATTATGTTAATCGCTCGGTAAATTCTTATACCGTGATGTAGGATTTGTGACGTTAGGTCTTTGGTGCGTAGTTCGTATGTGGCGATGTAGCTGCCGCCACATAACTATTCAAGATTGGATTAGTAGAACAAGTAATTATCTAACACATCTAAGGGCTGTGTTCACCGACATTCAAACCACCTGTTAGGTATTAAACAGTTGGTTTATGTCAAATTTCCTAAGGAAATTTTAAATATAGAACTGATTAATATCTAAACAGTTGATTTAAATGTTGGTGAACTAGGGCCTAATAATCTTCTCAGGCCAAAAACAAAAAAACTGTCACTCAACTGACAGTTCCACAAACAAAAAAAAACTGTGCATTTGTTTTCCATTTTCAAAAAAAAAGTACACGTCCTTCATCGAGTACCTATAGTCCCTAAAAAAATATCAACAATATTGGTACATATTTTTCAGTGCATTTTAACAGTGTTTTTTTGCTCACTGTCCATCGGTACGGAAATTATTGTTAAAAGAGCGAGCGATCTCGAACGCTGCAGATTCAATAGTTGCCCGCTCGACAGTTAACTCTAGATAGGAAAATATTTACGAGGAAAAATACTGCAGGACTTTAAAATCACTTGGTATGCTTTTAAAGAAGAAAAATGTTTGTTTATCTAAATTATTGTTCAAAATTCTCGATACAATATCTACACCAGTAGTAAATGGAAACATGGCTCTGCCTGACTGTTACCTTTGAAACCTTTTTTGACTGCCCCATTGGTTTCGTGGTCCTGGGTTCGATTCCCGAGTCGGGCAAAGTGTTATTGGGTTTTTCCATTAGGAAAGAAACAGCCCGGAGTTTGGATGTTGGCCGTGTGATATCCCCGTGCCTCGGAAAGCACGTTAAGCTGTTAGCCCTGTGCCTGACCTCTCTCCGGTTGTGTCGGATTGCCGTCCCATTGGACTATGAGAGTGAGGGAAGAGAGAGTGCACCTGTATCTGCGCACACATTTGTGCACTATAATATCTCCCGCGCCGAAGGCTGGTCTCCACTGAGATTCAGTCTGAATGACTATCTATACCTTTTCAAACCTCAACGGCTGAGCAGATTTCAATGAAAACTTTTTATCTAGCCAGTACGTTCCTGTGGAACAATTTCTGACATCCACGCGGGCAAAGCCGCGAGCAAAAGCTAGTACAAATTATATTATTATTGCTCATATGTTGATGTTATTTATAAAGGTTTCATAAAACCTAGTATTTTTTATTATTAATTAATTTACTATTACCACTAACTTATCGGTAATCTACAAAGACCACCGTGGCTACCGAAATTGCCTAAACCACTGCCCAGAATTACATCATCTAACCATTTAATATGAATCGTAAAAAGCTTATAATACTATTTAATTATTAATTAAATCAAGTACGTTCTTGAATATTGAATTAAATTTAAACAGAACCGAAAAACTAACAGTTAATTTAATATTTACCCGTTGCTGAGTAAAAGGGGCATTTCGCTTTTAATCATCGGCGGGTAATTATTGTAGTCTGTCTGTATGTGCATATTATGAATATATAATATGCACTTAAAGACGGACTAGAAAGTGATATTTTGGTTCTACTAGTGACCGGCCTTGCTTCATCATCATTTCAGCCCGTAATCACCCACTGCTGGGTATAGGCCTCCCCTTTGTCATTTAATGGGGGTTGGGGCAACATGACTTTTTCTTCCATACTTCTCTATGACTTTATTTTATACTGTTTATAGATTCAGATTTATTAAGACGCACTACAAATCGAACTGAATCATAGCATTCCACTACAGGATTTCAAATCGAATGTAAGTGGAATAGATCTCGTTTGTTCTGTAAGGCGGTCCGGACTGCCAATACGTTCACAAAGGCATTGTCGGAGCCAAGCGGTTTAAGTACTACTTTGATGTTCTGCAACTGTCTTACCACAAGACCGTATCGATACTTCATATGGACTTGATAGTAGGTTGGTATATAATGTAAGTTCATTTTATTTAAATCGAAAAAGTCTTGTGAGAAAATTTACCTCTGACGTTACATTATCATTTACCTAATTGTCCAAAACGTGGTACTACTATTTTAAGGTAATGAAATATTGTACTACGGTAAATAGAAAGAAAAGAAAGAAAGAAAGAAAGAAAGAAAGAAAAGAAAGAAAGAAAAGAAAGAAAAGAAAGAAAGAAAGAAAAGAAAGAAAGAAAAGAAAAGAAAGAAAGAAAGAAAGAAAGAAAGAAAATACATTTATTATATCATGTTAATCAGTCCGAACTGAGTTATATCAGTTTATACAGCGTGATTTTTCCGATGGCACATCATCAGGGCGTAATCCAATCGAAAGGAACCAGGAAAGAAAGGGTTCTGGAGAAAAAAAATTTTGTTTGCATTTTTATTAAATGCATTTTTTTTTAAATCTTCTACCTTAATCAGCCCGTTCACTTTTGTTAATTTGCTTTTCAGTGCCAACCCGTCGTCTATAGCAATAAGTTCACCGTCCTTATAATTGGGACTTAATTCATTTACGAAATATGGGGTTAATTACTACTAATTAACAATTGACCCCTAAAGCCTCACTATATCAAGCTTCGCGAATAATATGGTCATAAAATTATTATTAAAGTTTTGAGTATGGATACGGATGGCTATAAGAGTAGGGGAAAACCAAAGAAACGATGGATGGACTGTGTGAAAGATGATGCTGGAAAGGGGTATCGAGGTATGAGGAACAGGTCCTCCCAAGGAAAAGGGAGGATCCTCCGACCAGCTGGGTGTTGTCTGTGGTGGGGAACTGCCTGACGATTGTTGTCGGGACGTTGCATATATGCTAGTTGCGTGGTAAACACTGCTTGCGCGATGCAACATTTTGCGTGACGTAAGTGTGATACGTAGTTCGCATATGGCGATGTAGATGCCGCCACAGGGGTGACTACTGATATGATGACTAATAGAGAAGTATGGGGCAAAAATACATGTTGCGCTGACTCCAATTAAATGATGTGATAAGGGCAGGAAAATGATGATGAATAACGGTTAGATTGACTAAAACCTAGCCAAAGAATTGAATTATTATGAATTAAATTATATCACTGCCTCGTTAGTCTAGTGGTGCTGCTGAGCATGAGGTCCTGGGTTCAATTCCCAGGTCGGGGAAAGTGATATTGGTTTTTTTCTCAGTACCAGCCTGAAGTCTGGATTTGTGTCCGGTTGATGGCAATTGGTTTGCCCCTTAATACATGGGACTTAAACATAGCTGGCGAAATGTGGGTGTACTATAGGTACACCCCTGCCTAACCCTTCGGGGAAACAAGGCGTGATGTTATGTTATGTTATGTAAATTACATCATTACTTACATAATTTGAAAAATTGTTCTCGAGTTAGAAACTCACTAACGGACAAACAAACGGTATGATATTGCGCTAATATGTTAGGAGAAACCTGTTGACTTACTTACCTTCTCATCCGTGGCTGTGAAAAGGGTTCTTGACAGACAGACGGACGTACTGTCAACACAATAATCCTTTATTGGTTCCTTGGTACAGTCGGCGATATAATCCGATTTCATAATGTATTTATGGTGGTCTTGGAGAAGAAGCTCGTGGCTAAGTAATAACAGCCGCACGGGTCGATCGATCAGGTTAAGCTACGCTTGCCGGGGTTGGTCCGTGGATGGGTAACCATCGTTACATACCAAAACTCCTCCATGCTTCGGAAAGCACGTTAAGCCGTTGGTCCCGGCTGTCATTCGTGGATCTTTGACAGTCGTTACGAGTCGTCAGAAGCCCGAAAGTCTGACAACCAGTCTTACAAAGGGGTATCGTTATACCCAGTTACTGGGTTGTGGAGGTCAGATAGGCAGTCGCTCGCAAAAAATAACACAACATAATATCACGCCTGTACTCTCCGAAGAGTTAAGACGAGGTGAATAGAACACCTAAACGTCAGTTATACCAGTGCAAAACCATTAACCTATTTTTTTTTTTTATATCGCAGCATTAAGTTGAGATAGGAGCCTTTTTGGCCGCCTAGCCCTTGTTACCTTATTAAAATATTGTCAAATAAAAAACATGTTTCAAGGATTTAAAATTACAATTTCGAGTTTAACTATTCAAATCGCATCGCATCCACAGGTGCGTTTTCCGATCCATTTGTTTACATTTTCTACAAACACTATTGGAACAGATCATAGATACTCTATTTGTTCAGCCCAATGCAATGTTAGGTGCCGAAAGATTTCTAAAAATTAACAGGAAGAGAAATATTCTAAGGTAACAATGGCTAAAAAGCTGTGTTGAAGGTACTAATCTTATTATTTCGCATAATTAGTTAGTCTCGTTGCCTCGTTGGTCTAGTGGTCGCAAGCGCTACTGCTGGGTATGAGGTCCCGGGTTTGATTCCCAGGTCAGGCAAAGTCTTATTGGGTTTTTCAATCAGGATTTTTTCAATAGCAGCCTGGTGTCTGGATTTGTGACCGGTTGATGACAAAACGCTCGCTCCCTGTTATATGGGACTTAAACATACCTGGCAAAATGTAGGTTTACTATAGGTACATCTCTGCCTAACCCTTGGGTGAAAAAAGGAGAAATCCTATGTTAGAAAGATTCTAAGGTAAAATGTTTCGAAAGCTCTGTTGTACTAAACTTATCATTCCGCTCTACTAGTCGGAGTCAACTGAGAATAATGGGGCGTATGGATGCAGGGATTTTCTCTGATATTACAGGGATTGAACCGCTGTGTGCCTAGTTTATCTTAACACGCAGTTATATTAAAGGAAGAAATACAAGATAAAGAACTGAAGTTAACACTCTACTAAAAGGTTTCTTGTAAATTTTATTTGGTTGGTGGTTCAGGGTTAGTACATTTCTGTCGACGCCAGCAACCAGGCATTGATGGACTCACGTATGTGTGCCTCGGCCCACATTTTCACCATCTTCCATCAATGCTTGAGTTGCTGGCCTCGACAGAAATGTACTATATATTCCAGAGTATAAAGCAAATTCTAGAAAAGTAATAAATTTATTGTCATCATACGTACCTACTTACAGTACCTATTTGGTATACAATCAGATTTCATCTTCACAGTGATCAAAAACCAGACTATACATACTTCCAGCACTTTTAGCATGAACACCGTAGAAACGGGTGTTGTCGACGGAAGAATGGAAAAAATGGCAGATAAACAATCACAATCTTTCATTTTGTCTATTCTCCCGTCAACAGAACTCGTTTCTACGCGTACTGCCTTCATTTGCTACCAGAACCAAGAAAAATACCAAGCAAATAAATTCACTACATTTCCTAACTTGTGAACTAAAAGCAAAGTAAATACCGGTACATGTTATAACTTGTACCACACATGCCGATAGGTAACGAGCCGTAAGGGTACCGCGTCACTTGTCTACCGAGCGCTCCTTCGATGAAATTTCAATATACACACCCTATCTCCACCACACACACGAAAATATACTCTAATATGTAAGTTATAGAGTTAAAGTTTGCCTGGGACAAGCGACCTTTCAGTACAGGATGTTGCTCCGTCAACTATTCGGAAAAACGTTCCGTTTTACTAAAACGTGATTTCTGTCAATAATAATGTGTTTTTGCTTTTCACTTGAATGAACTCGCTGTTGGGAATAACTTTATTTTGTTTTGCGGAATGTGTATAGAATAATCTTTGTTGATCAAATATTGTGGCATAAATATAAAGAAAAGAATAACGATTCATGTGAAACAGTTTTGTTTCAATAATTATTGTGTTACTTTGAGATGCTAAGTAGGGTAGCGAGTGTTAAATATTCCAAACAAATTATAGAAACTAAAAATGGCAACAAATTGACTCATAATTTCGTTCTAAAGTGTATTTTACAAAGTTAAAAAACAACAAATTGGAAAAGACAACATAACTTGAATTTCCAAAACCAAAATAAATACCATCACAAAACTGATTTGAAAGGTACTGCATCTTCTAAAAAAATTTAGATAAAAAACCAGTATTGAATGAACAACAAAAGTTCATTAAAAAGTCTTCCAAACACCCTTCCACGAGCCAAAACCTGTCGTTGTCCTGTCAAACATCACGCTAACAAGACAGTTTAGTCGATCGTCAGTGCGAGCACCCGACACAATGCCGAAATACTTCGCAAGACTCCGTAACTGCATTCCCGAACTTATGCACGTAATTTGAACATACTTCGGTACATTCAATTTATCACATGTCTTCCTTACGTAACGGTATTTACCGGAACTTTTACTTGGGTAGTTCGGTACTTTGGCATATGAATATCGGTTATTTTGAAGGAAATTCAGTATTTGGAGGTTCAAATAATTGACTGGAGTGTTTAATATACCTGAAATATAGGCGGCCACAAGTTTGCCTACATTCGATATTTAAAAATATAGCTAATAGTAATTTTACATTCATTTTGTGGCCAAGGAATCAGAATTGCCATACAATGTGGCAATGCTGTCAACCTTTTGGGCACTTTTCCAGTTGACATCGACGCGGATGATTTTTTTGATGCCCTGTGATTATTTCCCCTCCCTTTTTATATTCTTTTACAGATTATTATTATTATTATTTTAAGACTGTAAGCGTATAAGTATATTATGTAAATATTAGCTATTTCAACATTGTATTTGTTGTATTATTATTTTATAAATTAAAGTCGCGTTTCATGTCTGTCTGTGTTTATCTAACTAGGCAACGGATGTTGATGCGGTTTTTACCATGATTTAGATAATTTATTTCTGAAGGTTTATGTGTATTATACAAAACAAAAAAAAATATGATAAGTTATAAAAAACGTGCGAAGCAAGGGCGGGCCGCGAGTATTATTATAATTTACATTAGAATATTGGGTGTGGTACGATAAAAGTGAAAGAAAGACGCAGATTTAATAGCAACCTGTATAGATGCTTGACTCAATGCAGTACAAAGGCTTAAAGAGAAAAGGAAAGAGGCACATTCTTACTCGCTTTGGCGATTTAACTAAGAGAGCTCTTGACATTAAACTACGTAATTTTCAATAGACTGTAGCGATAACTTAAACCTAGCTGGAGTGCACTGTTCAGCCCGTCAATAAGGTCATAACGGGATAGTGCGTTGACTATCCCATCCAAATTTTGTATGGTAGTAACAATTTTTATAAATTCGAAAGGTATTTGGATGAAATTTGGGACATTGATAGACCATAACCTGTGTAATGACATTGGATTTTGATGTTAGTACTACGTTAACGTAGGATAATTTCGAACATCTACGCGGGCGAAGCCACGTGTCATCTTCTATATAATAAAAATGAATTGCTGTTCGTTAGTCTCGCTAAAACTCGAGAACGGCTGGACCGTTGTCCAGTCAAGGTAATGTTTAAACGGTGAGATAATATGGAAAAATTGCAGTAGCTAGGGTAGGTAGGTAGGTATTTAGGTGTAGTAGGTAGGGAAGGTAGGTTGGTAGGTAGATACGCCGTAGATAAGTACTCAGTGCTACCCGTGTGAATCCGTGGCGGGCAGTAAGTAATAAATAAATTATTGATGTCCCGAAAACCTATAGCAAATAAATCAAAACTCAAGATAACAACCGATCGATACATTTTTCGAACTACGACGTATCTTTTTCACATTTTAAATAAACCAGGCAATAAATAAAGCCTTGGTTTTACCGATAAACTGTTTGTATAAAACGGGCCCAAGTTTCTACGTCCCGGGGACTGTTGTGAAGTTAAAATGTTAAAAACAACTGTCGTTTTGAAGATAGGCTTTGGATAGCGAGAAATTATTAAATGGTGAGAGGATACTTTTAAATTGTGGTTGTATTTTTATGTTTTTTTTTTTTCATTTTGCAAAAGTGATAAAAGATTATTGTTTTTTTTTTACACCTGTGTTTTGTTGAGAGTTTTCGAGATTGTGATTTTGTAGAGTGTCTAGTGTAAAGTAAAGAAATAAGAACACAAAAAATATATAAGCTATCGATCATTTAGTTATGAGTGGTCGCTATTTTATTTAAAAAAAACAATTGGCGGATCAGTTAGGCATGCCACAGATCTTCAAACCTCTTTACATAGGGTGACAGAATGGGCGGGCTTATTACTAGAAGCGATATTTTAAAGACATCCATTGGTATGGATTTAAACGGAGAGGGACGAAATTTATAAGAAACTAAAACCCAACTACGACAAAAATTCAACTAAAAAGGTATAAACAAGTCATTCTCAGACAGACAAATTAAAAATCCGGAGTCACACGTCTTAGGGGAGGAGCTCGTGGCTAAGTAATAACAGCCGCACGGGTCGATCCATCAGGTTAAGCTGCGCTTGCCGGGGTTGGTCCGTGGATGGGTGACCATCTTTACATACCGAGACTCCTCCGTGCTTCGGAAGGCACGTTAAGCCGTTGGTCCCGGCTGTCATTCGTGGATCTTTGACAGTCGATACGAGTCGTCAGAAGCCCGAAAGTCTGACAACCAGTCTTACCAAGGGGTATCGTATTACCCAGTTACTGGGTTGTGGAGGTCAGATAGGCAGTCGCTCCATGTAAAATACTGGTATTCAGCTGCATCCGGTTAGACTGGAAGCCGACCCCAACATGATTGGGAAAAGGCTAGGCAGAATGAGTCACACGTCTTAGGGGATAAATCGAATGGATTACGTGTGACTCCAGATTTTGACTTTTTGCCGTAGTTGGGTTTTAGTTTTTATACTTTTATAAATATATATGGGATATATACAGGGTTACTTGTAATTCGACGTATATCCGTCAGGAGCTGATAGGGAGGCTAGAATGCAACAAATTGAACACCTACTATGTATGGCCGAAATTCAATAGTTCTCGAGATATTTGAATTTTACGGGTTTTTCGATATTTACCCAAAATTTGACATTTAATTCCAAATAAAAAAAGAACTACATATTGAATGCGTACCATTTAAGAATGATATCGTAGCTGGCACTTCAATCAAGCTATGAACCTAATTAAAAGTACTTAATTCAACGAAATAATTAAAATTATGAGCGATTTAAGAATAATATCTTACCAATATTTTCATTTTACGCTTCAAAAATGTTGTCTCGTCAAAAAAATTACTATGACGTTAATCGTACAAATAACTAAAACAACTTGCCTATTCTGTAAGCTTTCCAAAAAGGTATAAAAGTTAAATTTAAGATACGTAATTCGTGGCATGGTATGTGTTTGAATCAGCGCGGGGACAGAAATCATCTGTGTTTTCAGTTTAGGATCATCCCTAAAACTACCGATTTTACTGGCGAATTTCTTCGTGATGGGTCGGGGTGTGCGGGCTGTTTTATAACCGTTGAAGAACTTATATCGGCCACATGGGAACGCAATGGGAAACGTGAGTATTCATCGATCACAGTTATTATGTACTTTAAGTACATAATAACTGTGATCGATGAATACTCAAATGTCTTGACCTTTAAAATCAATACTTTATCTCTCCATAGGTGAAGTAGCTTTTATCAAGAACAGCTATTCAGTTCAAACGTAATCCCAGTAGCGGCTTGGAAGCCTACGATCTCTCGTCGTTCTTCGCTGAGTAGTTGAATTTTCAGTGGCCTGGCGTTCTGCTTCGACTATTTGATGTTCTCCAGCTGGAGAACATTGTGAAATACAACTAAAATTCTACAGATCTGCCTTGCCAGATCCAATCTTGATAAAAGCTACTTCACCTATGGAGAGATAAAGTATTGATTTTAAAGGTCCAGTCATTTGAGTATTCATCGATCACAGTTATTATGTACCTTCCAATACAAGAAATAAGTACATAATAACTGTGATCGATGAATACTCACGTTTCCCATTGCGTTCCCATGTGGCCGATATAAGTTCTTCAACGGTTATAAAACAGCCCGCACACCCCGACCCATCACGAAGAAATTCGCCAGTAAAATCGGTAGTTTTAGGGATGATCCTAAACTGAAAACACCGATGAATTCTGTCCCCGCGCTGATTCAAACACATGCCATGCCACGAATTACGTATCTTAAATTTAACTTTTATACCTTTTTGGAAAGCTTACAGAATAGGCAAGTTATTTTAGTTATTTGTACGACTAACGTCATAGTAATTTTTTTGTCGAGACAACATTTTTGAAGCGTAAAATGAAAATATTGGTAAGATATTATTCTTAAATCGCTCATAATTTTAATTATTTCGTTGAATTAAGTACTTTTAATTAGGTTCATAGCTTGATTGAAGTGCCAGCTACGATATCATTCTTAAATGGTACGCATTCAATATGTAGTTCTTTTTTTATTTGGAATTAAATGTCAAATTTTGGGTAAATATCGAAAAACCCGTAAAATTCAAATATCTCGAGAACTATTGAATTTCGGCCATACATAGGGGGTGTTCAATTTGTTGCATTCTGGCCCCCCTATCAGCTCCTAACGGATATACGTCGAATTACAAGTAACCCTGTATATATAATATATATCTTGTTATTGAATTTCGCCCCCTGAGTGAAGCCAGGTTATAATATAACAAGTATATAACAAAATAGTTTTCAGGGTAGGTGTCCCAATTCTCAGTAGGTACGGTAAATGTTTACGAGTCGCGCGGGTTATAAATAAACGACTCTTTGTCTTGTCTTTTTTCCCCCAATCTCATTTTTTCATTTTGTTGAAATAGATAAAACAATAGGATGTCAAATAGAAAACTAGGTATTTATGTTGTCTTTCATTTTATGCTGGGATCATTTTCTTAGGGTTCCGTCCCGGAATGGTGCCAAACGGAATCCTATTACTAAGCCGGGCTGTATCTCATAAACCGTAATATGTAGGCAGTTGAAATTTTCACAGATTGTGTATTTTTATTGGCGCTACAATAACGAATAATAAAAATAAAAAAAATAAAGGAATTTCCTTTAATTTTTATTTCCATACTTACAAGAAACGTGTTTTTTTTTCAGCGTTTTTTGCAAAACATTGTACGGTAGTACGGAACCCTTCGTGTGCCCGACTCGCACTTGGCCGGTTTTTGTAAATAGTGTAACTAGGACTATATTTATGTGAGCTTTGTGGAATTAATATGAGATTTTCTTAGACAACTACGCCGTAGGTACCCTGAAAGAGAATATTATTTTATGTTCTAACGTAGATACATTACTTACTCCATCGGTATTTACCTTCTGAATCATAGAACGATGTCCTAAATGTTTTACCTCACACAAAAACCATACTAGTAAAAAAAAAAAAAATATATATATATATAAATAAAAAAAAATAAACTTGGGTGGGAAACTTTACGGTGTCAAAAGAGGCTCTCTAAGGAAACACATAAACTTATGCTTGAGTATAGTTCTCGATGTTTTTGGTTGGTATATTGGCGTATGCTAGCTGACATATGGCTAATAATTTAATGTATGTTTTGTGTCGCGTAATGTAAATGATTTTTTTGAGTTTCTTGTACCACTTCTTCTTCCCAGTTAAAGCACTAGGAAATAGTGAAGGGCGGGCGTTTTGGTGGTAAGTAATTTTGACGTTCTAAAAGTGCTGAATTGCTGATTCTCAGCCTAGTTTGAATACCTACATGACTTTTGATTTTGATTTAATTTTTTTATAAATAAATATATAATTTGCCGGTAAATTGCGGACGCTATGTGACGGCTTCCGCTTTTCTATGAAACCGTAGCTTAAACCACGGCAGTATTACTCTGTATCTGCTTCCTATTTGTTTGAACAATACCTCATCCGTTCCATTTTCAAATAATAAAAAAAGTATTCCAAAAATAGCAAACCATCACATGTCAACGAAATATTTGTGAATATTTCAAAATTAGAACAGCTAGGGCGGCACCCATTCTCGTTAGTGATGCACCCTAACGAGGGCGCGCTCCGCAAAACGGATTATCGATATCCCGTCATATCGGAACGACAATCGATTGACAATCGTTCCGGGCTTACTCGTACATTAAAGCTATCGCTCGTATGATAGGTAAATTCTAGTCATCTACGTTTATAGTTTGAATTTTGTACTTATTTGCTGCTTTTGAGGGTACTTAGTGGTATTGGTTGTGAATTTAATGTTGAATATCTGTTTGAATATAAATGAAATGAACTTTGATTCTGTTTTTGGGTAGGGCATAATACAGAATGAGCTATAAATGAGATGTACCTACTTACAGAAAATAATGTTTTTTTTTTTTGTTAAACATTTTTTTTTTATCGAAACATAATACCATTTCGCGTTAAAATACCATTCTAATATTGCTCCACGCAATATTACTGCTGATATGGATCAAATAAAATCCTGGAAAGGAATGTAAATCAATGGAAATGGTTACGTTTGGCAATTTCCCATAATTAACTTGCGCTAGAACAGATAATTGATCATAATTTCAGTACAATAAAATTAATATTCCTCAGTCTGAATATTATTTTGTGTATGAATATTTCTGTATTAAGAAAATAGCTGGAACTTACTGTTTTTTATCTAAATTAATATAATATAATATGTAAATTAATATTATTAAGAGGTTATAATTGTTACTCATTGGTACACTTGGTTAACTTTGATCAAATTATAATTATATTTATGTATAACGACGTGAATATTTACTTCGTAAAGTATTATATTACTTTAATTATTGTGAATGTGAAGACTGTGTGGGTAATTTTTCCTTTATTTTTTCCTTTTTGCAGTTACTTTTAATCATGGTCTGACAGTTTGAGTGCTTTACTCGGCCTACCCAAATGTCCTTTCTTTGGTATTGTTCGTCGAATCGTTGAGCTCCTTAAGTTGTGAGTTGAGCTGCACGGTTACTGACAAATGCGTGCACTGACTGGACAGGTCCACTCAATCTGTGTGGTTCTTTCCTCAAAAGACCATCTCAGACACTAATCTACATTGTCTTCATATGATCCAAACAATATGTCTGGACTTTAAAAGAGACTGTGACGTCTGTGACCTCTGAGTTTGTTTCGGCCTTCTTCTCAGAGTAGTCAGATAGGAAACGCCGACCTCATCTAGTACTTAAAATATTATTGACGTGTAAAAGTGTTTCTACAAACCTATTTACAGAAAATAAAATCATTTCATCATTTCATTTCATTTCATCACAGTGGTCGCAAGCGCTACTGCTGAGCATGATTCTTCATGATCCTGGATTCGATTCCCGGGTCGGGCAAAGTGTTATTGGGTTTTTCCATCTGGAATTTATCAGTACTAACTCGGAGTCTGGATTTGTGACAGGTTGATAGCAAAAGGTAACTAAAAATACAAAGTACAATACAGAGACGTAGATACACAATTAAGTAACCTATTCCGCTTAATAAAACGCTTAAAAAACCCTGTAAGAAATCGACAAGTGTTTCACCTCTCAACGAGGGATTCTCAAGATGACGACTGACTTGTCGCGAACCCGAACATGACGTGTTGCCAAGCCGAGCGCTGGACGCTGAGTGAGCCACACCGCCCGACAACCTCACTTATATAGGATTACTAAATATATCTACGTCTATAAAGCCGGGTTTGCTGCGCCATGTTTTAATGTTTTAAAAACATCAAACAAGAAGGTGGTGTTGATGTTTCATGTTTTTAAAACATTAAAACATGGCGCAGCAGACCCGGCTTTAGATTTTATCATGGATTTCCGCCAAGTCACGCCTGAATCAATTAACTATAGGTAACTAAATAATCTGAAAGCTCCTCAATACTCTATCGCTTATCACTTACTCAACAACATCGTCTACATAAGTCCGGCTGGAGGCATCATCTGTCACATTGACGTTACTACCCGGAACAAGCCAAGCATCTACTGTATGATTGACGCGTCGTTAATCAGCTTGGGAATGTTGCTGTGTGATTGCACTGTGTCTTAGTGTCAGCGCAAACTGTGCGTCTTGTCACTGCGTCTAAACGCGCAGCAACAAGGCGAAGAGCTGTCGTTTGCGTCAGCGTCTAATCACAGCGGGCCCTTTCAGAATACCAGCGCTGCGGTATTTTTTTTAAATATCGCAGCATTATGCTGAGATAGGAGCCTTTTTGGCCTCGCAAAAGTCGTAATTTTTTTTTTTTTTTTTTTTCGTTTTTTTTAAATTATAAATGCGACTTTGTTACTGTTTGTATTTGCTGTGCGTGTCCCAAAAAATATATTTTTCTTTCTTACGTTACGACAGACGTCGTGCAAGAAGCAAAGATCATTGCTTTCAGTATTTTAAACGTTATAATTTTTTTTACGTAAATATTTTCTGCAAATAATCGATTCTTATTCTTTTGATTATGCGACGCGCTTCGACGTCCGATTTGAAAACATGGATATCGAACGTATCCATGTTTGTATTCGTAATACAAACACACGTGCGCCTTCCTTAGCACTTACAGCAAGACTGACGCTGACCTGTCACATGCGACTATCGTCGGGTGTGCACGTGCACCGTAGGTGTAGTCGCTGCAACAAGTAGCGAGCGCGCGTGACTCCCCTAGCTTATCGTTGTGACTCTGCAGCTCGACGCCAAGTGTGCGGAACTTTGAACAAAATGTATGAAAATTGTCAGTCGCAGCCTGTCATTGCGTCTAGTCGTCGAGCTGCCGCAGTCGCGTGTCGCATAGTGTGGGAGGCAGCTTAGGAGAGAATTAGCGAATTATTATACCGGAGACCTGAGGGGCAATTCGCGTATTTTTAAAAACGTTCGGACTCACAATGTGTCAAAAATACAATCAATTTACCAACATGTTTGACAAGTTTGACAGATTGCGATTTGCGTGTGAACGTTTCTTAGGTAGGTATCAGAAATGGCCTTCATAATAAAAGATCCGAAGAAATGATGGTCTAAAATATAAAATTGGTGAATATTGCTAATTAGTTATGGCGTAAAAGGGCGATAAATATTAGGTACCTCACATGGGTTTATTTATAAAGAAAGAAAAATATTTAAATATTTGAGTTACACACAGAAAATACAAAGAGTAAAAAAAAATTTTTTTTTTTTTTTTAAACCCTATGGCGTAAAAAGTTAACTTTATAAAATATGGAAATAACATGACCTATTTCGACCTCCAATCCCATTTAGGGCGGATTCGACCAAACAGGAATAAATTTTATCCGCGGAATAAGATTTAATTCTGACAGTTTTTCTATGGAGAAACTGTCAAAAATTCAAAATTTATTCGGAAAAAGAAGGCTTTTTCCGCAGATAAAATTTAGCCCTGTTTGGTCGAATCCACCCTTAATAATATAAACAATTTCATGCAGTTAGAGGCATTTTCTTAAATTAAAAAAATAAAGATCGACTGCATCAGATTATTTACACTAAGAGCCGGCCGCACATCTAGCGAGCCGTAGCGCAGCGCGGTTGTCAATACCAAACAAATGTCTACATTGCGTGCCTTAAAATAAAGTCAAGAATAAGTAACCCCAGACGCAATCATCTTTCCGCTTAGATACGTTCTAGAGCTAATGGAAATTTATTTATTCTCAACTTTATTTCAATAGCAGCAAGGTCGATATTTGTTTGGTAGTGACGACCCTGCTGCGCTGCCCCTTGCCAGATGTGCGCTGGCGCTTATCATTACATAACTTCAAGCAACGTTCATAAATAAACCCCATAAATCGCAAAAAGAAACAAGCTTACTTTTAAAATAACATGTTTGTTATTTTAACGTCCGTATTTTTGTAATCAAAAGTTATATTCGTTTCAACGTATGTATTTTATTGCGGCAGTACAAAAATTAAAATAATTAAATATTCGTCTGCATTTATTTAACTCATGTAAATGCTATACTATTAAATAAAATTAATAAATGCTATTAAATGCTAGACTGATACCCGATAAAAAAATATAATAGAATAATGTCCTAATGAGACATTATAATAATGACAAAACATAATATAAATCCTTGTTTCCCCGAAGGGTTGGGTAACTATAGTAAACCCACATTTCGCCAGTTATATTTAAGTCCCATGTAAAAGGGCGCGAGGGGAGCGAGCCTATTGCCAACAACCGGGCACAAATCCAGACCGCGGACTGTTGTTGAGAAATCCCTAATTGCAAAACCAAGAACACTTTGACCAACCAGGGAATTGCACCAAAGACCCCATGCTCAGAAGTACCGCTTGTGACCACTAGAGCAACGAGGCAGTCCATCAGGCAGTAATGACAGGTCCAGTTGAAGACCAGTGTCAGGCACTTACAGTTCTCTGGCATTATTGCTGAACTGGACATTTTTGGCGCAGCCGTGAGGCACACTACCCTGCTAACTTCTTTCATCGTACTTTACACTTTTTATTTGATTTTATATTGTATCTTCTTATTATATTGTATAGAATCAATTTTTCTAACTAAACAGACAGCTGTGCTGCTGGGGGGTTTGTTGCGCCACTTCTTCTTCCCAGCTAAAGCACTAGGAAGTGTTGAAGTGTGGGCGTTTTGGGGGACTGTTTTATGTAATTTTGACGTTCGAAAAGTGCTGATTCTCAGCCTAGTTTGAATAAATGACTTTTGCTTTTGATTTTGAATGTGTGCCTTTTAGTCGATGTTAAATAAATGTTTTTTTTCTTTTCACTAATGTGAATGGAATAAACTAATAACATTTTGTATGACCCTAGAACAGAACTCAGACTCGCAAAGCAGTCGCAGTGGTGACCACTAATAACAAGAGGAAATAAATACTGGAGACGATAAAACGACCATGATGGTAATATCTAAGCCACGCATCTACAAAATGGCTCTTAAATCTGACAAAACACTCCATTACGACTCCTGCAAGTGCCATATAAACAAAAAGTATTAAACAGAAAAGTAAGAAGCATAACTCTTTACAAAGTGCTATAAAACAAAACATCACACACATAAAGCAGGCATAATCAGGTCATAAAACAAACTTATTTCACTTTTTTTTATCACGGATGGTTTTCTTTCCAGTCTTAGATTGTAATTTTTTATGAAAATATTTTGTGCTGTTTGGGCAAGTTGGTAAAACGAAAGATTCTGTTTCTCATTCGAAATCTGAGTGCTATAGTACATTTCTGTCGAGGCCAGCAACTCAGGCATTGATTGACGATCGTAAAAATACACACATACGTGAGTCCATCAATGCCTGGTTGCGGCCAAGGCTTGAATAGTGCTTTTCTCAAATAATGCGTGGAAATTCAAACAAAGTAAATTAATTATAAATTCCAGAATCAACGACGGATAACGATAATTTTTTTCGCGCCAATCAATGTGTTCATTTGTTTCTTTTAAAAGTATAGATAATTGCTTTTTACGGCGAAAATAATGGTAATTTAAAAAAAATAAAAAATCTAGTCGCTGCTTTATAGTCAGTTCAGTTAGTATGCCAAGTTTCATGATCGAATTTGAAGTATTTTTGAATAGCAGCGGTTTATTGTTCGGTTTGGATTTTTTTTCTGTCGAGAAAATTTTATGAAATCGTGTTTTCGGGTAACATAGTCGCTAACATTAATTCTCAACTTTAACATATATTTATTTCAAAATTAATGCTGCAGCAGTTTCGATATAACAGCGGATCTTGCTTAGCAATTTGACGACTTATAGGCCCTTAACAAATCACGCATTCATCCACATGAGAAAGCACTGTTAGTTGACCAGCCAGTTATAGATTCCGGTTAGTAATTAGATTAATAACTGGAATCTCTAACAGGCTTCATATTAGTTAATTGATTCAGGCGTGACTTGGCGGAAATCCATTATAAAGTACAATAGATGTAGATATATTTAGTAACCTATTCCGCTTAACTTTACTAAATATAGGTATATATATTCCGGTTACTAAATATATCTACGTATATTGTTGTTTTTTGTTTTTGGCTTCCTATTGACCTTCTGTATTATTCTTCGTCGTGTGAACACAAATATCGGGACATTATTTTCTTTCACATTATGTTATTAAGGGGCAACAAAGGGGATAATGAGCCGTGAGAACATTCAAGCTTCATAATCACAGACTGAAGTAACAAAATTAGGTCATTTGGCGTTTAATGTTTTAATTGTTTGGCTGTCTTTACTAACTGTTCCCTCTTTAACTTTGAACGGGAAAGTTCATTATATTTTGTACTTTTGACTCTCTTAAAAATAAGTTAAACTGTTCACCTTTTTAAAAGCTTTTATTTAACTTCACTTGTATGTATGTCCTGGAATATTGCAATCAATATTTCACCCGCTTCAACTGAAGCTATCGGGCTGAAATTTGGCATACGTGTTTGGTTCTCGTGACAATGCATGATTACATTATAAAAGTTAAAAATAAATAAAAATAACTTGTTTATATGTCCTGGAATATTGCAATCAATATTTCACCCACTTCCGCTGAAGCTATCGGGCTGAAATTTGGCATACGTGTTTGGTTCTCATGACAATGTAAAATCTTTTTTTTTTTAATTTTAAAAGCTTTTACTATTAAAATTGGCATGGTTAAAACTGCTAGTCCTATTGCGTCGATTGGCTGATTCAAATAAAATCCGCCATCTTAGCTCTTAGCACAACATAATCAGCCTATAATGAAGACTGTATCGTATTACCCATTTACTGGGTTATGGAGGTCAGATAGGCAGTCGCTCCATGTAAAATACTGGTATTCAGCTGCGTCCGGTTAGACTGGAAGCCGACCCCAACATAATTGGGAAAAGGCCAGGCAGATTGATTGACGGGATTACCCCGTCTTAAAGTTTTTACCAATCGAGATAACATTGAGGATAGACTTCTCAATCGCCTTCCTATTTTTTGTATTTACATGCAAGTACCATTTAGGAGATAAAATTACTTAGCCAACATGGGGTGCATGAAGGCTAACTAATTTTGTCTCTTTCTAGCTGGGACTCTTACTTTGCGTAGCATTACCAGCCTATAATGTTCCCATTGCTGGGAGACAGGCTCCGAGTGGGAGTGGGCCGTAATCCACCACGTGGGTCCAGTGCGGGTTGGTAAATGTCACATGTCTTCAAATTTTTGGATCTCAGACATACCGGATTCGTCATGATGTGAGTAGATGAGAGTAAAGCGCCTCTCTGGGTGCGAACGTACTCGTAAGTCATTTAAAAGCAAATCACAACCCGAAGAAAAAAAACAACCCGATTATATTTTCCGCCTTGGGTACTATCTAGAAAGTCCCCATCCACTTTGAATCACGACACTGCCCCATAAAGTTGATTTTATCTCAATTAATATATGGCTGCATAAACAAAATTGTGCTAAATTTAAAATGTCGTTTACTACCATTTTATAAGCCATGTTATAAATAAAAATTTGCGGCCGCTTCCGTGGGCGATCGATGAAAGTATTGCTGGTGAAGTTACACTTCACTTGCAGAGACCGCAAGCATTGCTACCAATATTGGCAATTTGTGACAATGGAGCATAATGTTTAATGTTAATATGTGAATAAATATCTTGTTTTAAGAGTCCGTGCACAAAATTCACTCGACAGAGTTTAGGCATATTCATTGCGATGCTATGTTTGTGTGCACCGTTCACGCACACACGCCTAAAGTTCGAGCGTAGTGATCGATTAAACAGTTTTGATCCTATAGATAATATTTTTTAAGTGATGTAGGTACGGTTAAGAAATGAGTCTGGAATGTTTGTGTATATTCATTTAGTATACACACATCAACACGGTCTAGGGATATTTAAAAAAAAGCGAATTACTATAAATGTGTTAATTATTTATATGACATGTATATATTTAAAAGATACGTTTTTTAATATTCTACCATTTTTTAATAATGGTTAAAGTACTTCGATTAAAATTTCAGGATTTTATGGAAAAAAATGAAGCATAGACGGAAACCGTATATGAATTAACTTTTAATTTATGAGTAAAAACTGAAAAAAATAGAAAAACCATTTAATTTGTGTTTATAAACTTGAAGTTAGTAGTCTGAGAAAGCGCCCATGATATTCATAACACATCGGCAACGATTCGGCATGCTCAGAACAAGGTTGTCAATGTCTTGCTGCGGAATATTGTCCCATGTCCTTCTGAGGTGCGCAAAAAGTTGATCTTCTGTAGCCAGATTTTCAGGAACTTCCTTCAGAGCTCTTCTTTGCAGCATATCCCACGCATGCTCAATGGGATTTAGATCTGGCGATTGAGCAGGCCAGTCTAAGGCCCTAACATTGTGTGTATGTAACCAAGCTGCTACCGTTCTCGCCGTGTGTGCCCGGGCATTGTCGTGCATGAGCAGGAAATCTTGCCCCATTTGTGTTCTGTGGGGCAAGATTACGGGCCCCAGCACCTGTTGGACGTATCGTTCTGCCGTCATATTGCCCCGCACCCAAACGAGATCCGTCCGTCATCCAAGACGAATTCCTGCCCAAACCATAATTGTTCCTCCTTGGTATCGGTGAACTTCCTGAGGGTTCTGAAGACGGCTCCATCGTTCAGGAACTCGCCAAACACGCGTCCTTTGTGAATCTTGATGGAAGCCGAACCTGGATTCATCCGTGAACAGCACATTGGACCATTGCTCACGGCCCCAGTCCACGTGGTTCCGAACCCATTCTAATCGTCGTCCACGATTGCCTCTCCGTAAAGGTGGGACCCGGAGTGGTCTACGAGAGCGTAGATTGCTTTCATGCAGTCGCCTTCTTACAGTTTGGTCACTCACAAGCAATTGGTGTTCCACTCGCAGCCTTTGGACCAATTGAGCCGCCGTTGCATTTGGTTGAGCTCGCGCAGTAATTTGCAAAAATCGGTCTTGTCTGGGGGTAGTGATGCGACTTGGCCCTCGGTGCCTCTCCGCTACTTCACCTGTGGCACGATAGCGTGTCCACAATCTTGAAATTACATTTTGGTGGGTCCCTATGGCCTCAGCAACATTACGCTGAACAGACCCAGCTTCCAGCATTCCCACAGCTCGTAACATCTCCGGCCTCGTCAAATGTTGGCGTTGCATGGCTACAATACCTCAATTTTAACTTTATCTTTCGTTTAAAAATGAAAAAAAAACTGTAACTAAACGTAATTTGTATTGTTTTCTAAATTTCGCACAAATGGAAATTCCCTCTCCTACACATCAAGACATTTTTATGCCACCGAAACAAAAGAATTTTAAAAAATTTGAATTTGGAATTAGTCTGAGATAAATTACAAATAAATCGGTGTATAAAAGATTCCAATGCGGCCAGTACTTTTCGAGTTATTTAATTGAGTATGAAATATCCCTAGACCGTGTTGATGTGTGTATTTATAACAATCAACATAAAAATGCTACAATTTGGTGTAAGTTGCATTTAGGTACATTTAGACATTCATTACCATTGAGATAAGCGTTTTACATAAATACGACTAGTATCGATAAATAAGTACTTAATTAAAAGTTTTTTTTCACCGATATCAACGATGGACAAGATAAATTTAAATAGTACAAGCAAATTGAAAAGTCTTAAATAAATCTGTAGAAGTGAAAATTAATGGCAGGGGGTGTTACTAGACCGACACCGAACCTAAAAATGTAATTTAAAAAAAAAATTGTCTGTCTGTCTGTTTGTTCAGGCATCACGCAAAAACTACCGGTTCGATTACGATGAAACTTGGTATAATTATTCTTTAATATCCTGGGCACCACACTGGGTACTTTTTATCCCCGAAAAGTATCCTATCCTATACTATCTATCTATATTAATAAAAAGAAAAGTCCTGACTGACTGACTCATCAACGCCCAGCCTAAACCCTTGGACTTAGGAAGCTGAAATTTTGCACAGAGGTTCCCTTTATAATGTAGGCAAGGCACAAGGGAGCATTTTTCGAAATTCATCCCTTAAGGGGGTCAAGTAGGTGCCGCGAGAAGTCGTGGCACAGCGGACAGAGCTTCGGCGGGATCTCATGGCGACATGGAGAGTGCGATTGACGCAACCCAGTGCTGGGCACGCCACAATTGCGGCGATAAGTCCCCTCTTTGAGGAGTGGCTAGAGAGGCGCCACGGCGTCCTCACCTTCCGCCTGACACAGGTCCTCACCGGACACGGTTGTTTCGGGAGGTTCCTGTTCCGGATAAGGCGGGAGGAAGCGCCCGGGTGTCACCATTGTGTGGATCGCCCGGAGGACACGGTGGAGGTCTGCCCGGCTTGGGCAGAGTACCGCCGTGTCCTCGTGGAGGCCATCGGCGGTGGAGATCTCTCGCGTCCGGCCCTGGTCCAGGCCATGGTACGGAGCGAGTTATATTATAAATGCATTATTTATTTATGTAAGACAAACGTGATAATTACCATGCCAAGATCAAATTGACATGAGAAGTCAACATCACGAGTAATTACTGCCTTTTCAGCTGTTCCATTGTCATCGACATCCTAAAATTAATAGCATTTGAAAATAAGAATGTACTCGTAAAATTAAATACTTCTTTATGCACTTCTAGCGCTGATCGAAACTAAAAGCTAACATGTTCTTGATACGAAGCCGTAGTGATTTGATTGGTTATATGCAGTGTTGAACTCAATCACAAAAATGTTTGATTACTCAAACATTTTTTTTCTGAAAACCATTAAAAATAATATGCAGTCATGGCATAATATCGGCACTCCGAGCAACGACAAGCGCAACACGTCATACTCATAGCCACATGATACTGATAATATAAGCATGTCGGTGACAAGGGCGCAAAAGATTTTCCTCTACCAAAATATTTGAACATTTTTGCAGCCGCCATCTTGGATTTTCATTTTAACCCTACTATCGGCTTTGACACCATTAAAAACTATGAAAATAACACCCTAGACGTAAAATTTTAAAATGTTCGCAGCCGCCATCTTGGATCTTCATTTTGACTTCAGTAACTTTAAAGAACTTCATTCCAAAAAATACTTCACTTGCTAACCACTTCGAACCCATAAGTTTTTGCCCTCAACGCGCATAAAGGAGGTGAAAAATTTACGTTCGGTAAATTATGACTGAAATTTCCAACTTTTGATCAAAAATCCTAGTAGTTCAATCTAAAATTTAAAATTTAAATTAAAAAATTCAAACGTAAATTTTTCACTTCAGACCAACATTTTCATTACTTTCATCACAGCTACGAAGCTGATTATTTTATGCATAAAAATAGTACCCATGAAGATTCAGTTGCAAAAAAAAAATCTCGTAAAATTGGTCAAATCCAAAAATTCTCAAAAATTCAGAAAAAAAATCATAACTCGAAAACTATCAAAAATCGCGGAACATACATGGGGGTGATTCGGATACCTCACGATACGAGGGAACTATATTTTCTTTTTGGACGTCAACCGTCCGGCCACCCTGTATAAATACTAGCTGCCCACCCTGGCTTCGCACGGGTAGCACTAAGTATTTATTTACGGCGCACCTACCTATTTACCTACCTACCTACCTTCCCTAACTACGTACCTTCCTACCTATCTACCTACCTACCCTACCTACTTACCTAACTACTTGCATACCTACCTACCTATCCTAAGAACCTTCTCCTTACAAACAAACAACAAAAAAATAATTTGCGAAATTGGTCCAGCCGTTCACGCGTAATGCCGTGACCAAGGAAATAGGGATTCATTTTTATATATATATATACTAGCTGCCCGCCCCGGCTGCGCACGGGTAGTACTAAGTACTACGGCGCACCTACCCATATACCTACTTACACCTACCTACATACATACCTACCTACTTACCTACCCTACCTACATACCTACTTTACCTACATACATACCTACCTCCTTGCTTACCTACCTACCTACCCTACCTTCACCTACCTATCCTAAGAACCTTCTCCTTACTATAACAAACACAACAAAAAAAGAATTAGCGAAATTGGTCCAGCCGTTCATGCGTGATGCCCTGACCAAGGAAATAGGGATTCATTTTTATATAGGTACATATACAGGGTTACTTGTAATTCGACGTATATCCGTCAGGAGCTGATAGGGAGGCCAGAATGCAACAAATTAAACACCCCATATGTATGGCCGAAATTCAATAGTTTTCGAGATATTTGAATTTTACGGGTTTTTCGATATTTACCCAAAATTTGACATTAAATTCCAAATAAAAAAAAAGCTACATATTGAATGCGTACAATTAAAGAATGATATCGTAGCTGGCACTTCAATCAAGCTATGAACCTAATTAAAAGTACTTAATTCAACGAAATAATTAAAATTATGAGCGATTTAAGAATAATATCTTACCAATATTTTCATTTTACGCTTCAAAAATGTTGTCTCGTCAAAAAAATTACTATGACGTTAATCGTACAAATAACTAAAACAACTTGCCTATTCTGTAAGCTTTCCAAAAAGGTATAAAAGTTAAATTAAGATACGTAATTCGTGGCATGGCATGTGTTTGAATCAGCGCGGGGACAGAAATCATCTGTGTTTTCAGTTTAGGATCATCCCTAAAACTACCGATTTTACTGGCGAATTTCTTCGTGATGGGTCGGGGTGTGCGGGCTGTTTTATAACCGTTGAAGAATTTATATCGGCCACATGGGAACGCAATGGGAAACGTGAGTATTCATCGATCACAGTTATTATGTACTTATTTCTTGTATTGGAAGGTACTTAATAACTGTGATCGATGAATACTCAAATGTCTGGACCTTTAAAATCAATACTTTATCTCTCCATAGGTGAAGTAGCTTTTATCAAGAACAGCTATTCAGTTCAGAACGTAATCCCAGTAGCGGCTTGGAAGCCTACGATCTCTCGTCGTTCTTCGCTGAGTAGTTGAATTTTCAGTGGCCTGGCGTTCTGCTTCGACTATTTGATGTTCTCCGGCTGGAGAACATTGTTCTGAAATACAACTAAAATTCTACAGATCTGCCTTGTCAGATCCAATCTTGATAAAAGCTACTTCACCTATGGATAAAGATAAAGTATTGATTTTAAAGGTTTGAGTTTTGAGTATTCATCGATCACAGTTATTATGTACCTTCCGATACAAGAAATAAGTACATAATAACTGTGATCGATGAATACTCACGTTTCCCATTGCGTTCCCATGTGACCGATATAAGTTCTTCAACGTTTATAAAACAGCCCGCACACCCCGACCCATCAAGAAGAAATTCGCCAGTAAAATCGGTAGTTTTAGGGATGATCGTAAACTGAAAACCCAGATGATTTCTGTCCCCACGCTGATTCAAACACATGCCATGCCACGAATTACGTATCTTAAATTTAACTTTTATACCTTTTTGGAAAGCTTACAGAATAGGCAACTTGTTTTAGTTATTTGTACGATTAACGTCATAGTAATTTTTTTGACGAGACAACATTTTTGAAGCGTAAAATGAAAATATTGGTAAGATATTATTCTTAAATCGCTCATAATTTTAATTATTACGTTGAATTAAGTACTTTTAATTAGGTTCATAGCTTGATTAAAGTGCCAGCTACGATATCATTCTTGAATGGTACGCATTCAATATGTAGTTCTTTTTTTATTTGGAATTAAAGGTCAAATTTTGGGTAAATATCGAAAAACCCGTAAAATTCAAATATCTCGAGAACTATTGAATTTCGGCCATACATAGGGGGTGTTCAATTTGTTGCATTCTGGCCCCCCTATCAGCTCCTAACGGATATACGTCGAATTACAAGTAACCCTGTATAGATAGAAGATAAGATAAAGGCATGCAAAATTTTAATGTTGTTCAAAAACAACCAAAGTACTGAAAATAAAATGAATCAAAAAGAATAAAACTTATACGGATCAAAAAGTGGTAGACGGCGTACAATTTCTGGAATATGTTTACGTAGAACACGTGCGCGCCTGCGATACAAAGTGATACGTCCTCACGCTGGGAAGGCCCGGTCGCTACTGACGGGATCGTTTTTGCGCGGTCGATAATATAGTTCACTTTGCCATTTATTTACGAAATGAAGTTATTGTTTATTTATAAAATAAAAATGTTATTCTATTATATGGTTATCTTAAGTTTAATATGTAATTTTTAAAATTTCTTAAAAGTGTTTCTAAGTATTAGAAAAAAATACTTATTTGTCAACAAGTTTTTAGAAAATTACGTTATTTTATCATTTTTTTTCTGCTATATTTTGTATGGGAGTTGAAAAAAGTGATTCCGCCACATGCAAGTAGACCATATAATGATGTTGAAAATATTTTTTAATTTTCAAAATCAAAAGTAGTATCTTGTAACCAAACGGTCAAACGTCAGTCTCGCGTCATTTTTCGGAAAACTTGTTGCGAAGATTAGTGATTTTCCATGAATACTTAGTTTATTTGAAAAATCCCTTTCCGCCACATGCAAGACAAAGAACTCTACTTTTCAAATCAAAAATAATTTTGTTTAAATTATGTTTCCCTTTCTCACAAAGAATGAACAAAATTGATCAAAATCAGTCGATTTCGAGCACGGACCCTTAAGTATTAGTAATACTATTAGGACATAATATATCTTGTGATTGTGATTAATCTTGACATCTCAAGAGGTAAGATAGCCAGTTCCTCTGTGGTTGAGGATTCCGGGTGAAGCTCGCATCCACCTTCGGCCTGATCATCACTTACCATCAGGTAAGATTCAGGCCAAGAGCTTCCCAGTAGTGATTTAAAAAAAAAAATTACGGTTTTTCAGGAAAAGTCTGACCTATATTTAATACACATTAATGTGTATACTAGGTGTGTTAAAACTATCAGAAGCAAAAGACCCAACGGGGGTATTAATCGTGGTATTCAAGCCATTATAATGTGTATTTGGTAAGGTCCTGAATCCCGATATTAATGCGTACCTTTAATGTGTACCAGACTAAAACTCTTAATAAGATTTTAGAGGTATGAGGAACAGCGTGTAAAGTTGACTCATCCTCTACAGAAAAGGGAGGATTCTCCGACCAGACATGTGTTGTGTCTGGCGGGCAACTGCCCAACGATTGATGTCGGATAGTCGTTATGTATATTGATCGCGCGGTATAGAAACAATATATCAAAATGTTTGCCACATTTGTTTTGTGGCCGCCGCACTAACTTACATTTAAGAAACTAAACTTATTGTAGTTACGAGATCCTTTTTTACTACGATACCATTAATAAATGCTCAAATTAGCTTTGCCTACGAGAGGTACTATTAACCCCAATTTAATCTAATTTCATGTATTACCTACCCGCTTTTTCAAATACTTAAAAATCCCTTTAACAGTAATTCTAAACTATAATAGCGAACCCTCAAAATAACAAAACATAACATCACGCCTGTATTCCCCGAAGGGTTGGCAGAAGCGCACCCATAGTACGCCCACATTTCGCAAGTTATGTTTAAGTCCCATGTAATAGGGGGCGAGCCTATTGCCATCAACCGGGCAAAAACCAAGTCTCCGGGCTGCTATTGAGCAATTATAGATAGCAAAACCCAATAACACTTTGCCCGACCTGAGAATCGAACCCAGGACCTCAAGCGCTTGAGACCACTAGACCAACGGGCAGTCATCAAAATAAATACCACAAATACAATAACATATCAGAAATCGAAGTAAAACAGCAAACATTATCTGTTTACTTTTCTCTACTGCTTGCATGAGTGAGTCCCAGGAAGTAGGTCACTGTCCTTACACGGTGAACTAGCGACCTGGAACTTTACTCAAACGATTTAAAACACACGACATCTAAAAAGAGGAAAAGATGGCTCGATTGAGGACCCAAAAGTCCACTACAAAGCACTGGTGAGAGAGAGGTTATCAAGCGCAATTCGTTTGAAATAAAAACTAATAAAAGAAGAAGAAAGAAAGAAAAAACATTTATTCTGCACAAACTAAACGCATATTACATAAAACACACATTTAAAGACAATATTAGCCAAAAGCCTCATATTCAACTGCACAAATTAATAAAAAAAATGGAAGAAATTGACATTGCCCAAAAAAAGACGACCAACCGACTTCCAAAAAAAACACTACAAAATTTCGGAAGTCGGTGGCAAAAACAAAAATTCAAAACCAAAAACACCGACTTCCGAAATTAATGTTATTTTTTACTTTATAGTGTTTTTTTGGAAGTCGGTTGGTTGTCTTTTTTTGTAAAAGATTTTTATTTTTCACTTTTTAGTTGTGGTACCTACTCCACACTTATTCAAATATCACGACCATGTAGATAACAGTGACTGGAACTTATTAGAACATCATCCACATAGGATAAGTGGGAAAAATACCTATTATTGAAGCTAACTCAAATAGTACCCAAGCAAAGTTAATTAAATTTATATGGGTCCAACTTCGTGTTATACCCTCCCCAATAAAAAAAGAATCGTTCAAATCGGACTACTCTGTAAAAAGATATGCGTCATAAATAAAAAAAATAAAAAAAATCGTGTCTACTTGAGTAACTCCTCCTTTTTTTTCGTCAGTTAAACATTAACTTCGAACAATTCTTTGAAACTTCTGTGTTTTACGGTACGTAAATTTTTATTAATCTCACATGTATCCTTTCCTAAGCCTGCTCCCCAAATGCGCAACAATCTTACAATCACAATCTGAAGAATTTTAAATGATATTCATAATCCATTGCTTCATATGTTTGAGTAATTCTTTTGTTTCTACATGACATAATATGACACCATGAAAATTGTTGAATTGTCAAAATGAAAGGACATTGTAAGTGTGTTACGCAAAGTTGGTGGAATAATAATAATGCATAGGCCGTAAAATATTTTGTTTCTTACTGGAATGCAACCCACAACCCGTTACGCAGGAGTAACCAATTTCAAAGAAGAAACTGGTTCTGTTTCACGAGTTTTTCAAATACTATAATTATGTAAAAAACCAAGATAGCGCTGCGAAAAATACAGTGAAGCATGCCAAAACTACACCTCAGCTCTGTAACTATACGCTCACACACGTCACTGTTGGCAGCGCTATATATTGGTTTTTTATTTGATCTGTAATTATGTTCACTAATTTCACCGAGATTTTTAGAACGTGATTCTTATTCATTTTTCATTTATTATACGCGAATTTGCACACATTAAGGTAAGCTGTTTTTTCAATGACTCCAAACACACAATACTTTATAAAATAATGCAATCCACCAACCTGTAAAGCGGCTTTCCCCCAGCATGCCGGAACCACAGCACCATATACACCCGGTCCTCATTTGAGTCCGGCTCGATGTCACAAGGAAGGGAAGCCGTCCGCCCCACCACGGCTTCGACTTCCACAGTCGACACTGGAACAAAGTCGACTATTTTTTAATAGACTTGATCTTTTTTTGAAGCTATTGGGGGTAGTGTAATATTGGCTTAAGAATCAAGAATAGTATACTTGAGTATACTGCCTATCTGACCTCCACAACCCAGTAACTGGGAAATACGAAACTCCTGTTAAGACTGGTTGTTAGACTTTTGGGCTTCTGACGACCCCTATCGACTGTCAAAGATCCACGAATGACAGCCGGGACCAACCACTTAACGTGCTTTCCAAGGCACTGAGGAGTCTCGGTATGTAAAGATGTACCCATCCACGGCCTACCCCCGGCAAGCGTAGCTTAACCTGATGGATCAACCTGGGGCCTAAGTCTACTAATTTATAAACGTTACAATGGTCTCTCAATGGTGAGTTTTTGACAGATTTGCCATACAAAAACTGTCAAAAACTCACCATTGAGAGACCATTGTAACGTTTATAAATTAGTAGACTTAGGCCACTGAGCAGCTGTTATTATAAGCCACGAGCTCCTCAATGATGATGACGATAGCAAGGACAACAAACAGTTACGGTCAAAACTCACAACCTCTTGTTTGCCAGACTGTTGCCTCACCTTTGGGCTATTAGCTTTTATATTTTGAAGTTAAAGGATTAAATTATTTCCACGAAATGAGAGGTGATGGAGTCATCGTCTTTCATACACCTTCAGTTTTCTTAGAATTGTTTATTATTTCTAGTTTGTTTTGGCGCCATGAGTCCCAATTTCTTTTAAATTCATTTTTCCACAAACAATACGTGTTTTGATATTAAAACTTATTTCTTAGAAAATTTGTTTTGAAGTCAAAGCCGTTTGCATTTTTTTTTTAAAGATATGTCTTATAGTAGGCACCTAGTATGTGCGATTTGCAGCCGAATTTCACCATGTTACGGCGTTTTTCCACCGCCGTCGACGCCGTGACGTCACCGAGAGGCGAGATTATTTCGAACGGAACATGACGTCCCAGTGACGGCGATCCGTGTGTCCACTGCGACCGAACTTGGCATGATAGACAAACAAACCAAAAAACAAAAACCACGCGAACGGCGTCATGCGACCGCAGTGTATGGACAATTACCAGGCGTGTTTTATATTGCCGGCACATCGGCCCATCGGCCCATCATAATATCGGGCCGTGTTCTAGTGGTACTCCGAACTTCAGTGGCTAGGATGACGGTGACCGCTGAACGAATGTCCGGTGGCCACAGTACGTACTTCGACGCCGTCCTCTCAGTGATGTCCCGTTGACAGTAGCGGTGGACAAACGCCCAAAGGTATTCCTTTTTACATAAATAAACCATTCTAAAGATAAACTAAATATCATTACACCGACTCCACCTGTTCAGACGAAATAAATGTATAATGTATAGATGGATAATAGAGAAATAATACCATATAGGTACTCGTAATACGTTTCCAGAATGGGTTCGAGCCCAAATCAACATTGGAGAGATACCATATTAATATAATATTATGTTTTCTATTCACTAAGAAATGTTAGAAGGAATTGATGTTATTATTTTATTATAAGTTAATTATGATTGGTTATGATTTTATGATAATAATTTGGTTATGCTACTTTCTGTTCCAAAAGGAATTTATGAATATAATTTCTTTTCGCAAACATGCTTGGAAATTCGATCATTATTTTGACAACCTTCTTCAAGATAAATCGAAATTGCTGTACTGGTCAAACACAAATGAATATGCGGCCGGCAATGTTACTATGAAACGAGTCATAAAGTGACGCTAAAATACTTTTATTTTTGTGTGAGAAATACAGTCAAGTCTTAGCTAATTTATTTTTTCTGGAAACTTAATTTAAGTCCTGAAGAGGAAAGCTAATTCTAGAATAGAACATAATAAATAAACGTATTTTTGTATAAATAATTGTACATTGTTAAAATATACCTAGTTAAATATCTTTTTATAATACAAAAATATAATAAACAGGATTTTTCATCAAATCGTTTATTAAAGTCCTGTGTTAGAACCCAACGGCCTGGCGCGCGACGATGGGAAGAGACCAGACGGAATGACCATAATGCCTTGGAAGTTAGGTCGGCCTTTGGTGTGGGATGCAACATGTGTCGACACCCTTGAGCCATCCCATCTTCCAAGCACGGCGGGCTGCGCTGGGGCGGCTGCTGCAGGTGCGGAAAACCTCAAACGGCGAAAATATTCCAAAACGGCTTAAACAAATAACCCCCAATAAGTGGGGGTTATTTGTTCAAGCCGTTTGGGGTTGAAACACTAGGCCCATGGGGTCCGAGTGCCCACCTGGTTTTCCAAGAGATCGCCAAGCGGTTGGTCGACTCTTCACATGACCAGAGGGCTGGCTTATTTTTTGGCCAAAGAATCAGCATTGCCATACAACATGGCAATGCTGCCAGCCTTCTGGGCACCTTTCCTATTGACAGCGACGCGGACGAATTCTTCGATGCCCTATGATTCTTTCCCCTCCCCTTTTTCTATATACATGTACATAGTTTGCTGGATAATTACTTAGTTCTGTAAATTAAACTTTTGTAAATTTAAAGTCCTTAATAATAAATTAAGGACTTTAAATTTACAAAAGTTTAATTACTACTACCGACCTCCTCCTGCTTCGCATGGTTTCCAAGACTTGACAAAACATAGAGATTAATTTATTAAATAAAAATTTAATATATGCACATAAACCTTCCGAAATATATTCTCTAAATGATGGGCAAAACCGCATCAAAATCCATTGCGTGGTTTTGAAGAACATAGTGGTGACAATAACATACACGAAACGCGACTTTAATTTATATTTTATGTAATATAGCTGCTGCCCGCGGCTTCACCCGCGTTAACCCGTATTCTTAATAATTAAAGTAGCCTAAGTTTTTCCTTATAACATCAGCTATATGCCAGTGAAATTCCCGTCAAAATCGGTTATGAAGATTAGCCGGGGACAAACAGACAGACACATTTTTTTTGTAAATAAATATGGTGTTATGTTGACATTACAAACACACATTTCAATTTTATTTATTTGTATAGATGAATAAATAGATAAAGATGAATATTTGTTAATTTCAAGACTTTAAAAAAACACCCAAGACAAGGAATACCATTCTCCACCTAAGGAAAACTACACTCGTAATATCTAACTCAATTTTCCATATAACTCATGTTTGATTCCACCGGCGGCAGCATGGCAATGTGTCATGTATGCCATTCCCACGATTAATCCTGCCAACTTGTCGTCTACTGCAATTTATAAGAAACTTAAGACAGAATTGGGTTATTGGACCTATGGCACGATCTAGAATCTAGCCAAGTAATGTAAGCATGTAATACGTTGAGGATTACAGAGGATTCAAAAATGGAAAATGCCAATGAGCTCTTCCCCCCTTTTTTTTTAAGTTTCGATAAGTACTTGTACATACTATAATTTCAAAGTTGAAATAAATAAATATATTTAAGAAAAAAAAAAAAAAAAAAAAAAATGGAAAATATTTAACAAAAAAAATTTAAAGGTAAAAACTTATTGACCGTCTAATGATGCACACTTTTTTTTAATAAATGAGCCTTTTTAACTTTCTGGCCTTTTCACACAGTTGGTCGCAGTACCTTGACCAAACGGGTTAGGTAAGGTTAGATCTGTGACCAACCGCTATTTATCTTTCTTATTTTCTTTTTTATTATAATGATGGGTACTTTAACAATTATTTAAATTCAATCTAACGCTCTTTAGAGGGTCAAATTAAATTAGCGAGCGAAACTTAGAAGAAGGGATGGGGAAAACAAAATTAAAGTTTTTCTTAACTCATAATTTCAAGCGACTACACTATCAGCGGTAGTTGACCCCGTAGTCAGCTGTAGGTAATTGAAATTATTAGTTTCAAATTCAAGTTGTACCAATTTTTTTGTTTTATCGTCATTAGATATCGCTACCCATCATATCTGTGAAGTTGCGCTAGCTAATTTACTATAACCCTGTAACATAATGAGCCTATAATGTTCCCACTGCTGGGAAACAGGCCTCCTATCTTCGAGAGGTAGTGGGCTGTATTCTACCACGCAAGCCCAGTGCGGGTTAGTATATGTCACATTCACGATGTTTATCTTTCACCATTTTGAGAGCAGTGGTGATGAAATTATTTACACAAAGTAAAGCATCTGCCTGGGTTCGGACCCACGACCCACGACCTACAACTCGTAACTTCAACTTATCCAATGGTGCCGGTATTTTTTCTAAATATCGCAGCAATAAGCTGAGATAGGAGCCTTTTTGGCCTCGCACAGGTCGTAATGTTTTTTATTAATATTAATTGTTTTGATTCTCTGTTGTTTTAAATGTTCCTTTTTTATAGTTTGTATTTCCTGTGCGTGTCCCAAATAAAATATCCCCTGTACCATACCTTACCCAGTATTTGCTGCTGCATAAACCAAAACTATTTTAGCTAAAAATAAACCAATCTGGAATATTATCTCAGTAAATTCGTCGCTCAGTCTTCAAATAATTCATGTAACGTCGACGCAAGCACTCTAAGACATCTCATCCCTTCCAAAAATTTTCCGCCATCTTTAAACAGAATAATTTACGAATTTAGAACTTGAACAACGAAATTATGAATAGTCTAATTTCGTTACAAGTACCTGTAACCAAATACCTTTGTTCACCAGCTGTTTCCCTGATATAAATTCAGTATTAAAGATTTGAGCGTTACAACTCGTAACAGTGTAACATTTGTGGTTACAACAACGACATAGTGTGCTGTAACCACACAAATGTGTTACGTATAGTTTATATTATGACCACATAATCTGACAGCTAGGATTTTAGAGTAATTACTCTAAAATGAAGCCTAAGTTATTAGGTAGTTTCACCTAATTGTAGAAGGTCTGTTTTGTAAATTGTATTTAATATTTAAATAGATTTGAGAATTTATTTTACAATATAATTATAACACAACTAATTACTTACACTAGATACTAAATAACTAACAAACTATACAA
Organism: Eupsilia transversa; assembly: GCA_914767815.1. Lineage (NCBI taxonomy): Eukaryota > Metazoa > Arthropoda > Insecta > Lepidoptera > Noctuidae > Eupsilia > Eupsilia transversa. The sequence goes on along the minus strand of OU611893.1, from coordinate 1,847,646 downwards.
ATAAATAAAAAAACAAAAGGACACTTCGGTATTCGCCCGCATCTCTGTCATCCGGAAACGTGCCCAGGAGACTGGCAGCATTGCCACATTTTTATAAATACAAAATTAAAAAAGTACAAAATCTTTGATCGATTACTTTTCTATTTGTCTGGCCGTCAAGACCTTTTTTCTCAGAAATAGCTAAAGCTTTAAATATGTTTAAGTCAATGTCAAAAAGAATGGCGATTAGCCTTAAGATATCCTAATCTATCAAGTAGCAATGCAATAAACACTATTTTTCTTTTTGTTTTCATAATAATATAAAGGAGATTTTTTTACATAGAACTTTATGAATGTTTGAAAAATAGCTTTTATGTGCTCAACTTTGGTGAAAACTAATACAACATTAACAGAAAGAAATACTTAGTATTTTATTGTCGAGGCCTGCAACAAGGGCATTGATGGACGATCGTGAAAATGGCCGAGGCGACGCCGAGGCACACAAACGTGAGTCCATCAATGGCCCAGGCTTGTATAGTACTTTTCTCAAATAATGCGCAGAAATTCAAACTAAGTAAGTAAATTAATTATAAATTCCAGAATAACGAACAACGATAATTTTTCACGCGCTAATATTTACTGGTTTCTTCTTTACTTTATACAGCTGTATTTGCAAGCCAAACCGAAATTTAAATATAATCTTTCTTAGGTTACCTCCTTGGTTGCCTTCTATTTTTAAATAACACGACATTTATGATTTTTCATAGTGTTTCATACAAACATTGCCGGCCGGGCGCTCGCATGTATTCAACCAGTACAGCAATTCGATTTATTATATCTCAAAGAAGGTTGTCAAAATAATGCTCAAATTTCCAAAAATGTTTGATAAAAAGTATTTATTGGGATTATGTTGTTTGAAAGAGGTTCAATTTTTTACAGGAATCAAACCCGGATTTTTTTTACACGAATATCTCCAACCTTGTATTAATATTACAATGTCTGAAACCAATATTCAGTTCAAAACGACTACCGTTCAGAACTAACGTTTATTTTTATTTCAATTGCGTATTGTATTATTCCGATATAAATAAAGCAAGGAAATACGATTTTAGTGTAAAATATATCTCTATTTCACAGTGTTGTGCTAGGCACTGTGGTTTTCAATCTAAGATGGGATTACCTATTGATTCCCATGAGTGTTCTGCGGCTTACAGATTATCAGGGGGATACATAACATGGGATGCGATCGCTAATATACAAGGGAATAGGATATTGGTAATACTCTCTTGATTAAGGTGGAAATCTACATCATAATAATGAATAATTAAAAAAATATGAATGGCATAATAATATGATATTTTTAACAAGAAATAAAATACAGCCTGTATAGTTTAATCACATCCCCATTTACATCGTCCCATTTATTTTAACTATACAGGGTGTATTTTATTTGTTTATCAAAAAAAAAACTGAAAAATTGAACCAATTACTAATAACGGAATCAGCTGAACTTGAAAAGGTGAGTTAGTAGAATACTACTCTTTCAGTGCAAGGAAAATAATGGTTTTTCTCGATATTACGTCACTACTTAGCCAGGATACACTGAAAAAAACATACCACAATCCGCATCAAAATACTGCAAAATCTCAACAAAAAATACAGGAAACCTGAACCACGTATATATTACAAAATCCCTTCGTTATTTCGTCCTAGGAAATCACCACCTAACTTCGAATTAAATCTTCCTGTACGCACCTTAACAGGAATAAACCTTACCAAAGCTTACCTTGGTAAAATTTCAACACGGAAATCTAAGAAAGGAGAACCACAGACGTTCCCATTCCTTCTCAGACACGTTGATGCAAATTTATTTTTACACTCTGTAAACTGAAAATTCAGTCTTATTTTTAAACTAGTAAGGTTCCTTTTCCTCTACCGTTTCCCAGTAAAAGATCCTGCCAATATGGAGGTTAGAACAATTTGTAAGTGGTGGGACACACAGACTTTTAATTTGGCTAGTCGGTCCGTAATATGTAGTCGCACGACCAGTTTTTTAGTGTAGAACTAACTTTAATGCGCTCGTTTGAATTCGGTAGTGCAAACTCGGTTTTATTCGAGTGCTTCTAGAATTTCATTTTAGGTGGATATTTTTGCGGGTGGTATTCGAGTTCTTTGTGAAGAAGGTGAAGTACTTCCACCATACTTTTTTCCGCCCCCAGGCAGCTTTACTGTGTAATTACAGGCACGTGGAGTCATTTCAGCTTTGGCTCTGGTATGACGACGCATCTGCGAGGCCTCTAGTAGTACCGATGTCAGGCTGCGATGACCAGGTACCATCAGCACCCCAGTGTTTTTAGATGTGAAGAAGTCATTTTCGATTTTCGGTGGAAAATGTAGATGTACCTATACAGCTTTCTTGCTGTGCATTTTATAATCAATAAGCTTCCTCCAGCTGCTTATCTTTATAAATTATAGCATAAATTACTCAGTGATAATACAGCATACTACTGGTGAAATAATTTTTTAACTAGCTTCATTTTTTTCTGACTGACCGACTCCTTGACAATTCAAAAGTGCCTGTAAATGAAATTGAAATCAATTCTTTGAGTTTGAGTTAAATCGGTCCCCGAACAGCGTTACACAGATAAATGTTTAATATAAAGGTTTTTTTTAGAATAGAATAGAATATTTTATTTTCTTTAAAAATGGTACATGTTTATTGTAATGGTTAATAAATAAATTATTGCCATAGTGGTAATAACTAATTATTAAGTAATAACAATGGTTTTATAGTAGAAACTATATTACCATCTATTCCTTTATATGGTTCCTATAACTGCGATCTACTCCTCTGTTCCATCAGTATCAGTGTCAAACAAAGAGACAATTAGTGCTTTGTCACGAATTGCTTGTCAATTAAACCGATTAAGGATCGTGTGGCCGATTACCGGCACTGTTCTGGATTGTTGTTGGGTATTTTCTCACGTTTGGTCAAGTTTTGAACAATGATTATTATTTTGCCAATCCATGAGCTGCTAAGGGGCCAGTTCCAAATTTCCAACATAACGACTTGTATTAAAATTAAGTAACTTCGGGCGGAATCGACCAAACAGGAATATCCGCGGAATAAGCCTTCTCTTCCGTATAAATTTTGAATTTTTGACAGTTTCATACGAAAACTGTCAGAAGTGAATCTTATTCCGCGGATAAAGTTTATTCTTGTTTGGTCGAATCCGCCCTTAGTATTACAACATAGCCTTGTTTCCTGTTCATAATTATCAAGAGATAAATGATAATAAAAAATCTCCATATTTTGAATTATGGATTGTTCCCGTATGACAATGCTAGATCAAAAGAAGAACAAAATCAGTTTGTACTTCTTTCAATCCCAAATAAGACCCATTCAAGGATAACACTAATATCTACATAATCAGACTATAACGTTCTCACTGCTGGGAACTTCTCTCCTCGAGAGAGATTGAGCTTTGTACCACCACGTGGGTCCAGTAAGGGTTGGGCTACTGGTTGGTCACTATCTGAGGAATGTTATGTTTCTATCTTCAGTACTAATGCATAGGCAGTCAGTTCTGAAACTGTTATCAAAAGTCAAAAGACAGAGTTAGGAGTGATGAATAGTCAGTCCCCTCCTAATTTCTTACATATCGTACTTTACACGTTTTATTTGATTTTTAAATTATATTTTTATCTACTGTTTAGTATATACTGTGTGCTTTTTATCTGCTGTTTAGTATATACTATGTGCTTTTTAATCTGTGTTAAATAAATATGTTTTCTTTCTTTATGAATATAAATGTTGATGGATTGAGAGGAAGAAGAAGGCTATCGAAAAGATGGATGGATTGTGCGAGGAATGATATGAAAGAGAAGAGAGAATGAATGATAGAGAGGGGGTGAATGATAGCGTAGGGGAGAATGGAAGAAGAAAACGTATAGCACCGACCCCAAGTGACATGAAACAAGGGCAGGATGATGGTGATGATCGTCATCATCATCAACCAGGTTTTTAACTACAACCTATTTTGTAAAACTCCAACAAACTCGACGCAATACAAGTTCGTATCTCAGTCCGTAATGTTATCTCAATCGGGAAGGTATCGAAGCAATTTTCTTTATACTGGTGCCGATTCAACGGCTGTGGTGTGAGCCAACAGTTTTGTAGCAGAAAAAGGTAAATATTTTCTATGTAATTGAACTTATGTTATTGTGTAAGTTGAAAAGACGGATTGATGGTAACAGGCCTCCTCTTTTCGAGAGGGAGTGGGCTGTAATCTACCACGCGGGCCCAGTGCGGGTTGGTAGATGTAATTTGCAAAGGCTGACCCAAGCAGAGGTGTGCCTATAGCACATCCACATTTCGTAAGTTACGTTATGTTAAAGTCCCATGCAATAGGGGGCGACCTTATTACTTTTGTGTGTTGCATCATTTAGCTCCCTTCAAAATGGTTGAGCTAAACAAACGGTGCTAATCCATGCGTCATGTTCGTGAACGGGCGCCGTCAGTTGGGGCTGGTCATCTCTTAGCTGCCATGGCTTACCTATTTTTAATTTTTGAATTGTTTATTTTTATTTTTATCTACGGACGCTTTTATCATGCACGTCTTTCTACATTGTTCTCACATGTATAAGTCATTTCAACATGAATAATGTAACCAATTTTTGTAACAATTTTTTTATTTAATTATGTCCGTGGAGTTTCTTGCCCGTTCTACTCCATAGGTACCTACTACTCTTTGGAATGGGCAACTAGCTTCATATTTTCTGACTGACCGCGCTAGTCGCACTAGTTGTCGCAAGCAGTTAAATTTAATGCTGAGCGTAGGCTTCAATCCGGGGGTTGGATCAGTGTTTTAAGATTTGTCCAGGCGGAAAATCACAATAGTAACCCCGATTCTGAATATACAAACAGTACCTACCCCTTCCAATAATATACGCGTAAACTTAACTAAAGAATGACCATTCTTTACAAGTTGTAAATCCGTGTACCCATTTACCACCCCCATCTTCTCAACCAAGAGTATAAGTATTAGGAACATCTGTGGTGGGCAATCGCCGCCGAAGTAATGCCTCGCTTAAGGCGAATGAACGAGCCCCATTTGTAAAACGATATAAGAATATGTCGCTCAGCTTATTTAAGATAATAACGCTACGTGGGAAGGATATTATATTTAGACATGTAATGTTTGTGATTTTAGATGTGAGGAAGTAATTTTCGTGGGTTTTGCATTGTGATTTTCGGTGGAAAATGTAGATGTATACAGCTTTCTTGCTGTGCATTTTATAATCAATTAGCTTCTGCCAGAGGCTTATCTTTATAAATTATAGTATAAGTTACTCAGTGATAATATAGCATACTACTGGAGAAAGGTTTGTTTTAAATCAGTTCAGTGGTTTTTGAGTTTATTCATTATAAACAAAAAACTTTTTTTTTTCTGTAAGTTTGTACAGACACATAGCATATTTTTTTAAACTATATGAGGTCGGCGTTACGTATCTGACTACTCTGAGAAGAAAGGCCGAAACAAACTCAGAGGTCACAGTCTCTATTAAAGTCCAGACATAATCTTGGTCAGATAATAACAGCCAGAGGAGCTCGTGGCTAGGTTATAACAGCCGCACGGGTCGATCCATCAGGTTAAGCTACGCTTGCCGAGGTTGAATTACGAATACAATAAGTAGTGCTTGTTATGCTATCAGATCTCTGAGGGATTTTTTGTCTTTTGCCCAACTTCGTACCGTCTATTTTGCTCTAGTTGAATCTAAACTTAGATATAGCATTACATTTTGGGGAAACAGCTATAAATATAATATTATGGCGGCCTTTACTATACAAAAGCGGGCATTAAGAACCATGCTTCGTTTAAATCAGACTGATTCATGTAAGGAGTATTTTATTAAACATAGAATTTTAACGGTACCATGTCTTTATATTTTAGTTCTACTTACTCATTTGAACAAGAACTTAAACGAGTTTGAAACAGACGTCGAAAGAAAAAATAGAGTAGATACCCGCAGAAAGGACCTTCCTATTATTCTGCAGGCAAAGCTTAATGTTGTCAAACACTCGTCTCGCGTACAGTCTGTCAATCTGTTTAACAAATTGCCACCAGAATTAAAGAAAATTCAGAATGTGCATATGTTTAAAAATAAGCTTAGGACTTTGTTAATAAATAAAGCCTATTACAGCATTGACGAATTTTGTAATGACAAAAATCTTAAAACTCAAATTTAATATGTTTGTAATTTTTGTTTTGTTTGTATACTATAATTGTAATGTATTAATCGTAAATGTAATAATTGTCTATGTTGCTTCTTTTTATGTACCTACTATTATATACTTATACTACTATAATATATCTTTATGTACCTACTGTGCAAATATTTCAACACAAATGTATTTTTGTTCTGAAATAAATAACTTGAACTTGAACTTGAACTTGTGTGACCATCTTTACATACTGAGACTCCTCCGTGCCTCGGAAAGCACGTTAAGCCGGTGGTCCCGGCTGTCATTCGTGAATCTTTGACAGTCGTCAGAAGCTCGAAAGTCTGACAACCAGTCTTACCAAAGGGTATCGTATTACCCAATTACTGGGTTGTGGAGGTCAGATAGGCAGTCGCTCCATGTAAAATACTGGTATTCAGCTGCATCTGGTTAGACTGGAAGCCGACCCAATATAGTTGGGAAAAGGCTAGGCAGAATGATTGACATAATCATGGTCAGATCATGTAGATTCGTATCTGAAATGGTCTTTTGAGGAAAAAACCACACAGATTGAGTGGACCTGTCCAGTCAGTGCACGCATTTGTCAGTAATCGTGTAGCTCAACTCAGCACTTAAGGAGCTCAACCATTCGACTAACAATACCAAAGACAGGACATTTGGGTAGGCCGAATAAAGTAGGTACTCAAACTGCCAGATTATCATTAAAAGTAACTGAGAAAGAGAGAAAATATATTTGATCCACATAGTCCTCCCATTCACAATAATTACAATTGTAAGTTCATATGTGTCATTAGACTTTGTTTGACAATCAATATTTGTTTGTTTGTACGCGCTAATCTCTGGACTACCAGTCGGATTTGAAATATTATTTTTGCATTTGATAGCCCAGTTCTTGAGGAATGCTATAGACTAATTGACATCACGCTAGGACCCTTAGGAGCCGAGCAAAAAGAAAAAACTCGGAAATAAAGCTAAGCGAAAACGAAGTTAAGCGTGGGCGGGCGATGGGATGCGACAAGGGTCGGGGGCCAAAAATTATTAAACACAAGTTAAAATTAAAAATTTAAATAACCCCCGGCACAAACAAAGACAATTCCAGGTGATGCTGCACTATTTGTTCAAGGTTACTATGTTCTTCTAATATCATTGAAGTTACAGAATACTAAATTTCGAATCGATCAGACTTGTGGAAGATGCGCACATCCATTCATCAAATAGAAAAGAGCTGATAATCTTCAAACGGCTGAACCGATTTACTTGAATTGTAGCTAAGAACACTCTCGATCAAGACACCTTTCAAACAAAAAATAATAATCAAAATACGAGGGAACAGACAGATACACAGATACACACGTTAAACTTAAAACACCCCTCTTTTACCGTCGGGGTTTAAAAATAATGTGAATTGTTTCCTCTGCCGTAAAGTGATATGGTGCTCTCTACACTGCTGTAAAAAAATGTTTACTAACATTAGTAAACATTAGGTAAATGTAGCCATTATTAGTGTTAGAAAATGTTTGTAAACATTTTTAACAGCCAGTGTACCAACATACAAACAATATGAATATCTGTTTATCATAATTATTGTTTATTTCTTTCTTATACAATCACGTTCTAAGCATGTATTTGATATTTTTAGAGTTCCGTACCAAAATTAACAAAACGGAACACTGAAAATCACTTTGGTGTCCGTTTGTTTGGCATTCACTCTCTCGATTTTCTCTGAGACTGAACTATCCTTTATTTAGCACTAGTAGTGACCGGCCACATCACATTTTTTTAAATATTTTTTAAAAGAGATATAAAAAACTTAAATATATAAAAAATAGCGTTTCGCCGGTGCCGGGAGCAGGGTCCAAGCCACCGGTGGTTAGGGCTGCAGAGACAGGAACCTCCTCACAATGCGAGCCGTATCGAGGAGTACTGCCTTATGAATTATGCCCTAGATCCAACTGCCTAACGAAAGCCTCGAGAGATGTTGGTAGAGACTTTCAGCTTTGAGGCTATTATAATTATCTCCTTTATTTCATTAATACTTTTATTAATTACATTTGTAAATATTACTAATATAAAAACATAAAAAAATAAAAAAAATTGTCGCCCACGGGTATCGGGAACAGGGTTCAAGCTACCGGCGGGCAGGCAGAGAGAGGAACCTCCTAACAATACTAGCCGTGTCCAGAAGTACCGCTTTCTGATTCAAACCCTTGATCCAGCTGCCCAACGAGAGCCTCTTCAGGTGTTGGTCGAGGCTCTTAGCTATTGAACCATTGGTTGTCACTACTATCGGCACAATGATTGCTGAGTCCACATGCTACATGTCGACAACCTCGCGAGCCAGGTCAAGATACTTGATTTGTTTATCTTTCTCGACTATCACGAGGTTCCCGTCATGCGGGACCGTTATGTCAATAATCATTGCACACTGCTCTATTAGAGCAGTGCGCAATGATTTCGAATGAACCTGACCACCTCTCCTCAGTCGAAAGTCTAGACCTGAATCCTCCAGCAGTGTACTTAAAGGGGTTCATGGCTAAGGAGAACCAAAGCGGCCTTAAACTATCGCCCTGAAATATTCCCCGCTCGATCCTTATCGGTTCGCTATTTCTCCGGATATTTCAACATCCTGGATAGTTAAGGACCGTTCTCCATTGCCCATATGACATCAGGGAGGTGCACAGAGTTGCATCTACTTTATACAACTCCAGCAGTCTCATGAACCATGTATGTGGCAGTCATAGGCCTTTTTATAATCTTACCAACATTTGGTCATGTTCTTAATAAACCCCGAGTACAAGGAAAAAATAATACTCACGTATTTGCATTAAAATAACGATTTATGTGTTTATGGAATACAAAGACATGTTTTTAACCACCCCAGCAGTGACGAAATCTTAGGTAGGTACTTAATTATTTATGAGACCCGGTTCCTTAAAAACTAAAGTGCAGAACCCTAATATTGTGCAAGCCCGAATCACTCTTGGCTGATTTTCGTTAATCCAAACAAACAACATGACGCGATCTTACCTTACATAAAGGTAGTATAAATTATTCTCAATCTTACAATTGTTCTTGATCAGTACTAGTGGAAGGTTGACAAAATGTAAGTAAAAAAATATAGAACATTACTGTCGCGGCCAGCAACTCGGGCATTGATGGACGATCGTGAAAATGTGGGCCGAGGCGAACCCGAGGCACATACACGTGAGTCCATCAATTCCTGGTTGCGGCCAAGGCTTGTATAGTACTTTTCTCAAATAATGCGCGGAAATTCAAACAAAGGATTAATTATAAATTCCAGAACAAATGACGGACAACGATAATTTTTCACGCGTATAAATGTTCATTTGTGTCTTCTTTACTTTCAACAGTTCTATTTTTGCAAGCAGTAAGTAAAAAGTTCTTTCCATTTTTAAATAACAGATATGAGTTTTCATAGTAATTATTTGGCCGCTAAACAGGTCAGATAGGGATTTTCATAGTAACATTGCCGGCCGCGTAGTCATTTGTTTTTGACTAGTACAGCAGTTTCGATTTATCTCGAAGAAGGTTGTCAAAAAAGTGTTTGAATTTCCAAACATGTTTGAGAAAAGATTATTTTTAAAGACGTAATAAATAAATGAAAGAGTTCATTGTGCTCATCATAAACAACATTTTATAAAGGACAATAACAGACTAAAATCGCGATAAACAAAGTTGCTGTTCCTTATTTTTTTTCGAAATATGCGGATTTGACAAAATGTAACTTAGGTACTTGTACTTACTCAAATGTTGATAAGTGCATCATTTTGTTTCAATTTTTTTTTTACTGTTTCCCATGGTGTGGAAAGGTCGTTCAAAAAAAAAAAAACGTTATTGGATTCAAGGATCCCTTTGCGAAATATTGAAATGCTTTAAAGTGCTAATTTTTGTTAGAGTCAAGTGTCCCCCCCCTGTCAGCTAAATGGTAAGTTCTGGATATGAAAATTAACAGCAGTAGTATAGGCCTAAGTCTACTAATTTATAAACGTTACAATGGTCTCTCAATGGTGAATTTTTGACAGTTTTTTATAACGAAATTAAAAGGAAAACTATCACAGCTAAGTAGGCTCTACAAGTTAACGAGTAATTATCGACGAACTTACATTTGCAGTTGCAAAAACATGTTCTCCCATACATTTTGTATGGGAGAACATGTTTTTCAACTACAATGTTAAGTTTGTTCTTGGGATAAATTCATCCCAGCTACGGAACCCTTTATTGTGCGTGTACACACTTTGCTGGTTTAAAAAAAAATTAATTACATAATTTTTAACCAAGGCAGTCTTACAGTTAGCACACAGCCCATGTTTAAAATTTAACTTTTTACCTTAGAAGTAAGAGCGAATTCGTAGTTCAAGGCAACCATAGGTTTGCGGTTGCCTGTACTCGAGCGAGAGTCTGCTCAACATATTTACGCGTGTAAATACGATACAACACAACCTCAGGTTTTTATCTCGCTCGAACCATACTACTTGCGGACTGAGTGCGAGCGAGACGGAGGCGGCTCCAAATCGGTAAAAGTTTCGGTAATTGCTTTTTACGGCGAAAATTATGGTAATTTAAAAAAAAGAAAAAAAAACATAGACGCTGCTTTATAGTTAGTTCAGTTAGTATGCAAAGTTTCATGATCTAATTTGAAGTATTTTTTGAATAGCAGCGGTTTATTGTTCGGTTTGGATACCTCCAAACCGAACAATAAACCGCTGCTACTTTGGATTTTTTTTCTATCGAGAAAATTTTATGAAATCGTATTTTCGGCTAACATAGTCGCTAACATTAATCCTCAACTTTAACATATATTTATTTCAAAATTAATGCTGCAGTAGTTTCGATATAACGGCGGATCTTGCTAAGCAATTTGACGGCCCTTAAGATGAGAAAATATTCATCAACATTGTAAACTTGTTACTTAATTGATTCAGGCGTGACTTGGCGGAAATCCATTATAAAATACAATAGACTTAGATATATCTAGTAAACTATTCCGCTTTACTATTCTTAAAGAGTCTTAAAAAACCCTGTAAGAAATCGACACGTGTTTCACCTCTCAACGAGGCATCCTCAGGATGACGATTGACTTGTCGCGAACCCGTACACCACGAGTACGTTTATTGTATTTTATATTGTAAACTTGTTTGATTATTATTTTTTTGTTGCAGGAGGACCACTGGCCGTTTTTTGGTGATGTTCCTGTTGTTTAACCTTTTCAGCTACTCTCGGGCGTTAAAACGTGTTAGTGACATGAAATGGAAGACGAATCCCGCAACAGCGTGGCCTCTTATTGTAAATGAAGACTTCTCCGTGCTTAGGGTTATAATTCTTCTCCTAAATATACCAAACTACTTAGATAACGGCTTAGAAAAGACATTTATTGCGACAGGGGTCTTATTAGACAATAGTCGTATTCTAACATCTTATAATCCTTTTAGGGAATTGATTGGTTCTTCCAATTATACCGACAACATTTTGGTGTTGTTACCTACAGGTGTAGCCTACCAGTTAGTGGCACTGAGAATAGCAAACATAATGTGCGCTCGAAAAATATCATATGTGTCAGATGATGGGAATTATATTTGGCGAAACACTCGTCTTCACGACCTTATGGTAATAAGAATGGATGAAGAAATTGGAAACGGTTACAGCTCTGGGCATTGGGGATATATACATCGTGATATTTTCAGAAACTTTTATTGGGTAGGCAATCTTGGCTCGTATCTGAACACATACATATCCTTCCCCGCTAGCCTCGAGGAGCAACTAGATACTGAAATGCGGATTTTTTCCTTAGGACTTAAAAACAGAAAAGAAAGCAGGCATTACGATATCATAATTCGAACTGATCACTATGCAGAGGATGCCGTACTGGAAGACTGCGATGATTGGTTGCCGCGGGGATGGGGTTTATTCATATGTATTAGAAATATTTACAACTTCCCTGGCCTGGGGCCTGGTGCAGTGTTATACTCGAAACATAAAGTATTTGGGATTGGCAGTTTTATCGTGTTTAAAAATAATATAAGTATTTTTGTATTTACCGATGTACGATTTTATGGAGAACTAATAAGTGAAACATGCGGGGATGAGCTCACCTAGGTGAAGTACCTACTCTTCACGTGACCAGAGAGCTGGCTTATTTTTTTAGCATCGCTATACAACGTGGAAATACTTCCAGACAGATTTTGGACACTTTTCCTGTTGACAGCGATGTGGACATTTTTGATGCCCTATGATTCTTCCCCCGCCTTTTTCGGATTCCGTATCTCAGAAGGAAAAAACGGAACCATATTTCCTCTCGTGTGTCTGGCTGGCTGGCTGTCAGTCCGTCTGTCACAGCCGATTTGATCCGAATCTACTGGATCAATTTAGTTGCATATAAAGTGTGACCTAAACACGGACGTGTAACGAAAAAAAAATGAATTTTGAATAATAAAATTAATAAGTAACAAGTAATTTTGAATATGGGGGTCACTTTTCGGGGGCAAACTGTATCGTGTGACATATCAAATGAAAGGACTTATTGTCAGGATCTCTAACAGTTTTTTTTTTCAAACTCTTTTATTACAAAATGTATCAAACAGGTAAGGACAGTCTCCTTTTTTTTTTTGCGTGGGAAATCATCAGATAACTTCTCCCGCTGTGGGCGGAGCGGGAGGGCGTGTCAGACTCTTACTGACTAAAACGCACCCGTGTTCCTTCAGTTGCCTGTGTTGCCAGGGGCCACGGTATCCCTTTCGGACTTTCCCGCAACCCCGGCAGAAGGAAAGTCTCCTAAGACCGTTTTCCTGTAGCTGCAACGATTCAGTTCCCTTACTGCCCCGTCTCACAAACCATCCTGTATAATTATGTAAATACTAGGTACAGTAAGGTAACTACAGTTCCATCGACTCCTCGACCGAGGATTGGATGAACCATGACTAAATAATTGAGACACTTGAAGTAAACATACTTCATATTATTATTGATACTTTTCACATTTATCACACTGGAGAGAAACTGTCCGTAAACGGTTTTGTTTTTGTATTATATGTATGTAGTGAGTTATTTGATTTATTACCTAGAATACACACACATTTAGTTGTTTATTATATAGGTTATTTACCTAATCATTGTATAAATAAAATATACCTACGTAAAAATCTTTTTTGTAACCACTTTTTAATTTACAAACTTTTGTTTAAAACTTACGTAAATATAAAACTTTAATATTTCATAAAAGCTTTAGTTTCTTTTAAACGGTTTTGTTTTTGTATTATAATAATATGCATGTAGTGTTATTTGATTTATTACCTAGAATACACAGTTAGTTGTTTATTATATAAGTTCTTTACCTACTTATTGTATAAATAAAATATACCTACGTAAAAATCTTTTTTGTAACAACTTTTTAATGTACAAACTTTTGTTTAAAACTTATGTAAATATAAACTTTAATATTTCCATAAAAGTTTTAGTTTTTTAAACGGTTGCGTTTTTGTATTATATGCATGTACTGTTATTTGATTTATTACCTAGAATAGACAGTTAGTTGTTTATTATATAGGTTCTTTACATACTTATTGTATAAATAAAATATACCTACGTAAAAATCTTTTTTGTAACAACTTTTTAATTTACAAACTTTTGTTTAAAACTTACGTAAATATGAAACTTTAATATTTCCATAAAAGCTTTAGTATAACTTTAAACGTAAGAAGTACGTTCACTCCTCAAGCTTTAAGAAAATATTAAAATTATACTTATGGTTACGTAATATTTATTACGTAGGTAATCATAATTACATAAAAAAGGTTTAAAAAAAAACTTTATTTTTATTTTGAACTAGCTGCGCCCCGCAGTTTCACACGTATAAGTGTCGATACATACATAAACTCACGCCTTTTTCCCATGGGGGTAGGCAGGAATTACAGAAAGCCACCTTCTACGATCTTTACAAACTCCTTTTGCCTCGTTAACGTTCATACAACTGGTCATACAGGCACGCCGGTTGCGAGTACTACGCACCTGACCTTTCTGAAGAACATCACTGATTGGGGTTGAATAACTATAATACCATCTTGCGACTTCTGGTGGGCGACTGTCACTGAAAGCACAACGCAAGTATTACACAGCTTAATAGAACAGATCGTTCGCTGTGATGAGCGCCGGCCTGGGCCGATGAAAAAACATTGGGAATCGTATTTAATCATTTCTCGGTGCGCGACCACCGCTCCTCAAGGAAGGCCAGCAACGCCTTGATGTACCTGACAATCTCACCGAGGGTACCTGGGTTACCGAAGTACTTTGCCGTGTAAGTGGCGACCACCGGGCAGTTTAGAAGCACATGAGCTGCTGTCTCGTCGTCCTCCATGCAGGCCCTGCACAGCGAACTGTCTGTGACCCCTAAGAGAATCCCCTAAAGAGTCGTCTGTTTCTCACAGATTCTATAATATTCTAGAAGCTGCACGTAGGTATGCAGGTAGGTATGGCTAGTAGGTAGGTAGGTGTGCCGATGGCAGCAAGTAATGAATAAACTCACAAATACTGGACCGAAAATGATATCACTGCTGATGCTGCTAGTTTGAAATAAATGCTTTGAATTTGAAGTAGGTACTTCATATTCAAAGCATTTATTTCTTTATTCATTACTAGTAACAAAGAATCAACCAGCTTCTTTGTCCACATTTTTATAGTAGCCTCAGAAACACGACCACTTAACCAAGGAATTGGGGAAACTCCATAAATGAAAACCAGTGCTGTGACTGTCGTGCATAAGGCCATAGCATTATGCTGAGCGATGGCCGTTTTGCGTGGATGTGATATTTCACACCATTTTTTTTTGTGTTTGTGTTGCGTCACGTTTATCACGAATAAACGTATTTTCTTTCTCTTTCGTCTAATGGAGACTTAACCACGAACTGCATCAAAACCAGCTCAGTAGTTCCATAAAAAAAAAACACACAACTTCATTCAACAATTGAAGCAAACAAGATCGTTACCAACTTTACGCCAATCGCGAAACCGTATTTTTTCCTTTTAAAAATATATATTAGGGCACATCTACACTGGCGTTTTATCGAGTGCTGGGGTCGTTACGAAATCATTACATTTTATGGGGCAAGGAAATGGGCTGTTTGCTGTTCGAACCGTATTTTAGTAACATGGTGTGTACTAAGTTTTAGTGAGCTGAGTGAGGAGAGAGTATGTTAGTTATTAGTTGGGTTTGAGATTACCCGGAACTATTATCAGTACTAAATGTAAAAAAATATTGGGTTACCATTGTTTCAAAACCTGTCTTTATTCATATGAACGACATTGAATTTCAAAACGCAGTGTTTTGTATACCGAATCTCAAAAAATATTTGGCCTAGGTCTTAAGGGGGAGGCGTGAAAATTGATTCGCTGTTACAATTTAGGTATATAATAAATTACAATGTATAATAGATATTGTTTTAAAATTTAAGACCAAATGAATTGACGCGAGGCGGTGAACTACGATGCTTGCTACGCTATCGTAGCTTCGTAACAGTGAAATCTGCTACGGCGTAGCTTGTAGTGGATACCCATAATCGTATTATTTACTACGAAAACTTCAATCAGTGCGCTGTAAAATATGGAACAGATTTACAATAACATACATACATAAACTCACGCCTTCTTCCCATGAGGGTAGGCAGAAACTACAGATTGCCACCTGCTACGATCCTTACATACTCATTTTGCCTCGTTTACGTTCATATATCTGGTCATACACGCACACCGGTTGAGAGTACTACGCACCTGACCTTTCTGAATAACATCACCATTAAGGTCACTGTGTGCCCTCCTAGGGCGCATGTTTTAGACTCACATCTACCTTGTAAATACATTTTGTTAGTTGCCTTTCATTCATCCTCCATTATTCAATATATGTTTTATTTTTGCCATACATACGCTAAGAATAAAATAATTAAATTTATGTTACTTAAGGGCCTTTAAGTCGTCAAATTGCTTACCAAGATCCGTCGTTATATCGAAACTACTGCAGCATTCATTTTGAAATAAATATATGTTAAAGATGAGGATTAATTTTAAGTACTATGTTAGCCGAAAACACGATTTCATAAAATTTTCTCTATAGAAAAAAAAACCAAAGTTACCTCCAAACCGAACAATAAACCACTGCTATTCAAAAAATACTTCAAATTAGATCATGAAACTTTGCATACTAACTGAACTTATTATAAAGCAGTGACTATGTTTTTTATTTTTTTTAAATTATGTTTATTTTCGCCGTAAAAAGCATATACCTAAACTATTGCCGTATTGGTGCCGCCTCCGTCTCGCTCGCACTTGCATGGTGCGAGCGAGATAAAAACCTGAGGTTGTGTGGGCTCTTAACCTCGATTTATTAAGAGTACATTTCATTGTACACCATCTAAGCAATGAATAATTCAATAAATAAATAAGAGCAGAGACCCTAAACCATCTCATATTATTCAAAAGAAAACTGACAAACTTATGTAACATTGAACAAACCATGAATACAGTCCATACACGTTTCTTTGGTCATAATTTTGCGGCCGAACCGTTTTGCAGCCGGTTCACAGCCGTGTGAATAAACATGAGCCGTATGCGAATCGGAAATGGAACGGACGCTATCTAGTTACGGCCCGGATGGAGTGCTGTTCAGTTTTTACTTATGAGGCTAAACTGCTAAGTGATTCTGGGGGGACTGTACGTTACTTTTCGTAGAGTGTCTTTGATGGATAGAAGACTTGATTAGGACTGGAGTCCACAAAACGTTTAAACAGTTATCCTAATATAAATAATAACTTTACGTGACCTAGGAATTGAACTTAGAACGTTCCACAAGAGAACGCATCCTTGCATAATTAGCCTATATACAGGCTTACTTTGAAAACATGCTACAAAATTTAAGGGGGTGTTGGACCCATCAATGTGAACAACTTTTACTCTAGAAGCAACTTGAATTCGCTAAAACAAAATTACTTTCCTATACAGTGTATCCGGACATGGACTAGCGATATTCTAAATACTTAAATATAAACTATTTTAAAGTACATTTACACTCTAATCTTGGGTCCAATACACTTCCTCGCTATGTACCAGCGCAAGTTTTTTTGTTGAAATATTGCGAGTACAAAATAAATAATATCTCTCAAAGTTTTAATCATACTGAGATAAAAATAGGCTTATTCGAAAGGCAATAATATCGTTTACCGTCAGCATTATAAATCAATGCGTTATCAATTTCTTTTTTTTTTTTGTTAAAGTCGAAAAAAAATACGAAAAATTATGCAATTCAACCAATAATTGTACTTTAAAATAGTTTATATTTAAGTATTTAGAATATCGCTAGTCCATGTCCGGACACACTGTATAAAGGCATACCGGATAATATACCCGATTGGACCATTTTGTATAAGAAGGTCAATTATTTTTTTGCGAGTGCTTATTTGCCATAGTAAAAGTTGTTCATATTGATGGGTAGAACACCCCCTTAAATTTTGTTGCATGTTTTCAAAGTCAGCCTGTATAATGTTCCCACTGCGGGATACAAGCCTCCTCTCTTCGAGAGACAGTGGGATGTAATCTACCACGCGGGCCCAGTGCGGGTTGGTAGATGTCACATGTCTTCGAATTTTTGGTTCTAGGACATGTCGGTTTCCTCACGATGTTTTCCTTCACCATTTTGAGAGTCGTGGTAGTCAGTCACAAGATAAATAATTTCAGATTTTGTACATCGAACCTTTTATCCTTAACGCAAAAGTAAATTGCTCTAGCATAATCCTCAAATGTCATGATTTCATGAAATGGTCATTCAATAGGATTATATGAACTTAGAGAGTTGTATCGATGATTTGTATGATAATAATTCTATAAATAAATATCTGATACGGCCGCGAATCATTTATATATCAACATACAGCTTAATAATGACCTGCAAATTACAAAAAACGTAAGTAAATTTGAATTTCGCGGGCTACCTTGGAGCATCCACCTTAAGTAAGAAAGGTAACTTGCATCTTAGTACAGTCGACTTTGAATCATGGCCCACCATATTAAGCTTATTTTCTTACAGACATTAAAATACAATTAGGTCGACATTCGCGTAAACGCCGTTTCCCTGGTAACGACCTTGTCATCTTATCATCTGTTTAAAACGTCCTAAGTGTGACATGCACATGCAATCTTTGTTACTTTGACGGTTTCAAACGATTTATCGTCAGTGGGTCATGATTCAAATTTGTCGACTGTACCTACATTACGTATCAGGAAGCGTATATCCACGTCGGTAGAACAAGCCAAACCAGTTCCAAGACTGATACTAAAAACATCACCAAACTTATCTGTGAATACAAAATGCGGTATCCAATACCGTCCCGGTATTTAAATACCGGTACCGCTACCGGGAAACATACGGCGGGCTCTTGATTTGTGTTGTAAGACTTGACGAGTAATGGCGACGTAAGAAAGGTTTTTGTAAGATGTCTTGCAGTATACAAGTTTTTCAGGTTTTTGTACGTAAATAGACAATTTTTTTCTGTAATTATATTTTCGAGGCGTTTGGGGTTAAAACCCTCGGGCCATGGGGTCAGAGTGCTCATGGGCCATGAGCATGAGCCATGAGCATGGCCATGAGTCATGGCCTCTTTAATGAAATCTCAAAACGGCTTGTGGACACTTCCCGTGACCTAAGGGCTGGCTTTTATCTTGGCCAGAGGCTAACAATTGCCATACAACGTGGCAATGCCGCCAGTCTGTTGGGTACATTACCAGTCGACAGCGATGTGGATGTATTTGTCGACGCCATAATTTAGTTTGTGAATAGTTTTAGTTAAGTTAGTACATACTTTAAAAGTTTTTAATTTGATTATTTTATAATTACAAATATAAAAGCAAAGTGCCAAATATTATTGGGTTTTTCCATCTGGAATTGCTCAGTAGCAGCCCGGAGTCTGGATTTGTGCCCGGTTGATGGCAATAGGCTCGCCCCCTATTACATGGCCCCTATTTATTATACTTAAACATAACTGGCGAAATGTGGGTGTACCTACTATAGGTACACCTCTGCCCAACCCTTCGGGGAAACAAGGCGTGATGTTAAGTTATGTTTAAGTTACAAATATCTAAAAAGTTATTAATTTTTCTTTTTTCTTTACTGCTATCTTAAAAGTCAATTAGGAGGTTCCATTAGGTCCCAAGACAAAAATGATAATTATGTTAAGATAAATTATAATGAATGCTTGAAGTGAAACTTGGATTCTAAGAAACACACCACAATTTCCGTTTCGACTTACTTTATGTTTAATTTATTTGTAAATTGCCAAGAGACATTAAAGCTACTTACTTACAAGAAAACTAATTTATGGAAGACGTATAAAACAGGTACAGTAATGAGTAAAACGATGTGTTCACTTGGCGTTTAATTGCGATGTTGTTGTTACGAATAATATTAATACTTCAAGCCTACACATGCATAAAAGCGGACTTAATGCCATAGACATTTTCTAACAGTCAACCTTTGGTGATGCAGTGGCAAACAGTGGTAGGTGCAATTTCGAAAATAGAGATTTAAATATTTATTTAATTATACCCGGTTATTGCACGCAGAAGCAGAGAAAAAAAAAAAACATCCGTGATATTTTGCTATAGGCCCTGAGCTATTACATGGAACTATCCTGACTCACTATCCAATGCAACCCGTATTGTTAAATGTCAAATATCAAAGACAGAACCCTTGACATTTGAAAATGGTACTTAAACCGACGCACATAGTGTTAATTGATGCTTGACGGATAACGAAGGGTACAATTATATTCAAAGTTAGTTGTAATTCAAATATCATTTGGATGTGTTTCAGATATCGGTTACATGTAGGAAACAAGCGTGATGGTTTAATTGGGTCAATTTGATTTTAGGACTTGTTTAACCACAATGCATGCTGTTTAATTAAGGTGGATGCTCCGAGGTAGCCCAATAAATTCCAATTTTCTGACGTTTTTTTTTCAATTTGCACGTCAGTGTCAGGTTGTATGTTGATTATAACAAGATTCGCGACCGTATCACCAATACAACTCCATATTTAAGTTATAATAATCCTGAAATGTCATGATTTCATGAAATAGTCATTCAATAGGATTAAATAAATTTAGAGAGTTGTATTGATGATTTTTATGACAATAATTCTATAAATAAATATCTGATACGGCCGCGAATCATATTTAGATCAACATATAGTATAATAATGATCTGAAAATTGCAAAACACGTAAGAAAATTTGAATTTCGCGGGCTACCATGGAGAATCCACCTTAAGTGAGCAATATTTGTATGTCGGAACAACGTCACTGATTTGAGTAATCGGGGCGCCAGCGCCGCCTAGCGGCACTCGGCAGAGTCAACAACATACGCTCGACCATAAGCGGGGTTGGTAGGTCGCGGTCAAGCAGTGAACACGTTTAGAAACTGTCGCGTGTTCCGTATAGTTGTGTTATGTACCTACAGTGTCTGAATAATGCTAGTGTGATTAATTTGATCGTAAATTATAATTCGATGTGAACTGCAAACGGTTTATCTATTGCGCAATAACCAACACTACCCATAGTAGAGAAGAGTCAACTACCCTTCACCGTCATGTAAATATATTTGTAATCACGTTCTCGAAAACTACTCTAACGATTTCGATGAAAGTTGCAATATAGGGGTTTACAGGGGTGAAAAATCGATCTAGCTTATCTAAGTCTGTCGCCATAACAACAATGTTAAGAGCATTGTTGTCTTCCGGCAGTAAGAGGTAAGATAGCCGTCTCTGTGGTAGAGGATTCCGGGTGAAGCTCGCTTCCACTTTCGGTCTGATCATCATTTACTATCAGGTGAGATTCACGCCAAGAGCTTCCCCGTTGTGGTTATAAAAAAGCTAGGTCTCCTATATGGGAAAACTATTTTTCTCTACTTTCACCCGAGCAGAGCTCGGTCGCCCAGATACTTATTATTATTTGAATTATTGTGTGAGGACCGAGGAGACCGAGAGGAGCTCGTGGCTAAGT
Source organism: Eupsilia transversa (assembly GCA_914767815.1). Taxonomy (NCBI): domain Eukaryota; kingdom Metazoa; phylum Arthropoda; class Insecta; order Lepidoptera; family Noctuidae; genus Eupsilia; species Eupsilia transversa. Next base: position 1,826,374 of record OU611893.1, on the reverse strand, counting down.
AATAACAGCCGCACGGGTCGATCCATCAGGTTAAGCTGCGCTTGCCGGGGTTGGTCCCTGGATGGGTGACCATCTTTACATACCGAGACTCCTCCGTTCTTAGGAAAGCACGTTAAGCCGTTGGTCCCGGCTGTCATTCGTGGATCTTTGACAGTCGTTACGAATCGTCAGAAGCCCGAAAGTCTGGCAACCAGTCTTACCATGGGGTATCGTATTACCCAGTTACTGGGTTGTGGAGGTCAGATAGGCAGTCGCTCCATGTAAAATACTGGTATTCAGCTGCATCTGGTTAGACTGGAAGCCGACCCCAACATGATTGGGAAAAAGCTAGGCAGAATGATGTGATTTAATTATACGTGTTTCGAAAAGCGAATGCTCGTCAAAGAAACTTCATGCTCACTTGTCTTGTCGATCTTTGTAATGCTGCAGTTCAATACACAAATGCTGATAATTAAAAGCACATTACACACGAATGATCGTGGTGTGGAAGTGCCTTAAATAAATAAGCCTTTGTTTATCTGTGCGATGACCCGATTTCAATGTGGTTTTATTCTGTTGGGAAGAGACACATGCAGCTGGTTTATTGTAAGGTTTATCTTATTGTTAATAAATAACTCATGCACATAAAATTCGTATAAAATAACTAGTTTGTCTCTTGTATTGAGAGACATAATAACATCACACCTGTAATACCTGATGGGGCAGAGAGTGATTGCACCTATATTCACCAGCCATGTTTGAATCCTGTAATAGGAAGCGAGACTATAAAATAATAATACAATAGACGTAAATATATTTAATAACCTATTCCGCTTGATTATTCCTAATGAGTCATAAAAAACTCTGTAAGAAATCGACACGTGTTTCACCTCTAAAGAAGGTATCCTCAGGATGACGATTGACTTCAAAGGAGGAGGCGGAGCGCGTGAGGGAGAGGCAAAGTTCGCGCCCTCACGCCCCTAGCCGCCGTAGGAGACACCCTGGGCGTCGGGAATTTTTAGATGATTCCCGGCCACCGTAGGCGCGGGCTTGCGGGCGGTGAGCAATGGGTAGCTCGCCCCCGATAAGGACCAGGCCCGGGTCGACGGCGCGTTGTGTTCCACGCGCGCCTCAAAGAGTTGTCAGCACCAATGGCGGGGCCCACCAGGGCCGATGCCTGCCGGGGTTGCGGGAAAGTCCGAAAGGGATACCGTGGCCCCTGGAAACACAGGCAACTGAAGTAACACGGGTGGGTTTTAGTCAGTAAGAGTCTGACACGCCCTCCCGCTTCGCCCAGAGCGGGAGAAGTTATTTGATGATTTCCTACCCAAAAAAAAAAAAAAAAATGATGACGATTGACTTTGGTGTTGCCACGCCGGCCACGCTCGGCGGATGTCTCGTTGAGAGGAGAAACACGTGTCGATTTCTTAAAGGTTTTTTATAAAATCTCTCTCTCCCTTTCAAAAAGGAAAACATCGTGAGGAAACTATGTCGCAGAACCAAAAACTCGAAGACATGTGACACCTACCAACCCGTACTAGGCCCGCATGGTGGCTTAAGACCCACTCCCTCACTCGGTGGGGGGGGGGTGTCCCAGCTGTGGGAACATTATAGGCTGATTATGGTAAATGTCTCATGGGCCAATTATTGTTATACCTACTCGTACCTCGTTGAAAACCAGCGTCAGACACTTATAGTTGTCTGGCATTTTTGCTCAACTAGGCCTTTTTGGCGCAGCCGTGAGGCACACTCCCCTGCCAATTTTCTTACTTCATACTTTACCCCCTTTTGTTTGTTTTATTTTTTATCTTTTTTATCTACTGTAAATATTGTGTGCTTTTAAGTCTGTGTTAAATAAATGTATTTTCTTTCTTTCTTTCTTTACCTATTACCTACGTAATTTACGCAATTGCTGTAATTTACGAGTTTTACGTTGAGAAAAAAAACCTACTTATTATTTCCAAAAGCATCCTCTTTCAATAACTACAGGCTATCGAATAATGTAAACAGCGTTAATGTAAATAAATTAATGAAATAATTAACATTTCATGAATGTTGTTCAACAATTATGCACTGAAAATAAAACGAAAGCTTTTAAAATTTGCGAACATTTTCGTTTAAAGAATTTGTAAATATTATGTAATTAATTATTTAATTTTCCACTTAATAAAAAATCTCCAAACTCAAATATACGTTAATTTAAAGTAAATATCTATACATCTGCCTAGCCTTTTCCCAACTTTGTTGGTATCGGCTTCCAGTTTAACCGGATACAGCTGAATACCAGTATTTTACATGGAGCGACTGCCTATCTGACCTCCATAACCCAGTAACTGGGTAATACGATACCCATTGGTAAGACTGGTTGTTAGACCTTTGGGCTTCTGACGACTCGTAACGACTGTCAAAGATCCACGAATGACAGCCGGGACCAACGGCTTAACGTGCTTTCCGAAGCACGGAGGAGTCTCGATATGTAAAGATGTTCACCCATCCACGGACCAAACCCGGCAAGCGCAGCTTAACCTGATGGATCGACCCTTGCGGTCTTCAATGAACAAAAATCATTAGGTGTTGCATTTATTTTTGAAAACGACACGTACGGAATTAATTTAAAAAACTGCTTAAAATAAACCATTTAAACACTCAAATTATCTTAATTTCACAATCTCAGTACACTGATGTTATTCTTTACCAAATAATACAATTAACAAGCAAAATCTACGTCTCCATGTATTAAACAAAGTTCAGAGGCCGTATTATGACGGATTTTCCAGTGTGATTGAGAGACGGAGCTATACAAGGCCGATAGCACCATCCTTTTCGCAGTGGAATAATGATGGCATTAATACTTCATAATAAGGCCCCAGGAACAAATCAATTGAGTCTCGTAGCATGCTGTATTGCTGCTACGAGGTGGCTATGCGCGTAGCCGTGACATCATTCTGTCCGCTACGCCGTAGCGACATGGCTATCGTTGCATACTATCATTCCCTGAAGGTCAGGTCCCTGTCATACGGAACATGGTTTTACTTTTGTTGTTATTAACTTAGGTACTTAATAATAGAATAGAAGTAAATTGGACATAGTGGATGACACCTTATTCAATCAATCTGCCTAGCCTTTTCCCAACTATGTTGCGGTCGGCTTTCAGTCTAACCAGATGCTGCTGAATACGAGTATTAGCGACCGGCTATCTGACCTCCACAAGCCAGTAACTGGGTAATACGATACCCCTTGGTAAGACTGGTTGTCAGACACGGGGTTGGTCCGTGGATGGGTGACCATCTTTACATACCGAGACTCCTCCGTGCTTCGGAAAGCACGTTAAGCCGTTGGTCCCGTCTCATTCGTGGATCTTTGACAGTCGTTACGAGTCGTCAGAAGCCCGAAAGTCTGAAAACCAGTCTTACCAAGGGGTATCGTATTACCCAGTTACTGGGTTGTGGAGGTCAGATAGGCAGTCGCTCCATGTAAAATACTGGTATTCAGCTGCATCGGGTTAGACTGGAAGCCGACCCCTACATGATTGGGAAAAGGCTAGGCAGAATGATAAATAAAAAATCGATTTCAGTAATTGCTACGTCAATCCACTTTTATTGCACCTGTTGAAAGCTAACCAAACTTTACCGAAACTAAATAATTGAGGTGAGTAAAATATTAATTGGAAAGTGATTATTATTTTAATTAACGGTCTGTGTTTGACTGTGTATAATAATTGTTTTAAGCTGTTTATTTGAATAATTTTCCACAAACTTACTGGGTTGTGGAAAATTATCTAAACACTAGCTGCCCGCCCCGGCTTCGCACGGGTAGCACTAAGTACTTTTCTACGGCGTATCTACCTACCTACCTACCCTACCTACCCTACCTACCCTACCTACCCTACCTACCCTACCTACCCTACCTACCCTACCTAAAAACCTTCTCCTGAGAATAAGGAACCTAACAAAAAAAGAATTATCCAATTTGGTCCAGCCGTTTTCATGTTATGTCGTGACAACGGAAAACGGGTTTCATTTTTATATATATAGATTTGATAAATGATATATGATTTATTTTCTGTAAGTAGGTTTATACAAACACTTTTACACGTCAATCACATATTTTAAAACTAGATGAGGTCGGCGTTTCCTATCTGACTACTCTGAGAAGAAAGGCCGAAACAAACTCAGAGGTCACAGTCTCTTTTAAAGTCCAGACATAATCTTGGTCAGATCATGTGAAGAATATGTAGATTCGTGTCTGAAATGGTCTTTGATCACCAATCGTTGCTCTAATGATATTAATACCATACATCTTTCAATCGTTACTGGTCGTCAGAAGACCGAAACCGAGTTTTACCAAGGGGTATCGTATTAACCAGTTACTGTGTTGTGGAGGTTATAAGCAGTCGCTCCATGTTAAATACCGGTATTCAGCTGCATCCGGTTAGACTGGAAGCCGACTCAAATTTAGTTGGAAAGAGGCTAGGCAGATTGATTGATTTTTATTTAGGTAATTTTGCGATGGTACAGAGGTTTTATCTGTTTTTCGAGAGTATGAGATTGCAGGTTTAAATGGTAGATATCATTTTTTTTTTCATTTCGTGTAGCTTTTAAAATAATCTTAGATATCAATACGCCGAAAACGAACATTCAAGCATGTAGCATGAAAGGGTACGAAGTGTCAAACACTTTCTAGGTTAATACGGAAATCCTTTATAAATTACGGTACAGGTATCGAAGAATTTTGGCTACTTCTACAAGTAAGGTTACCGCTACCTGGGTAACCCAAGAAGGACATGCACACACACACTTATTGTTGCACTTATTAAGGCATTTATTGTTGTCTGGTATTTTTGCTAGCAAAAATACCAGACAACAACTGGGCTTTTTTGGCGCAGCGCGTGAGGCACACTCCCCTACCAATTTTCTTACTTCATACTTTACCCCCTTTTGTTTGTTTTATTTTTATCTTTTTTTTCTGCTAAGTATATGTTATATTGTGTGCCTTTTAGTCTGTGTTAAATAAACGTATTTTCTTTCTTTCTTTATATAAGAAACATGTTACGTCTTTTAGGTTACCGTTTTAATACCGGTTACACATACAGAGGTGATGCGCGTCTTTTGACTAATGCCGACGGCACGTGGAAGATAGAGGTCATTTTTATGTCGATTACCGGTATTAATACTGGTGGTATTCAATTTAAAGTAACCTTTAAAAATACCTGTAAAAAATATATAAATGTTGTAACCGTAAAAATACCATACCGTATTTAGAGCATTTATTCCAGAAATATTATGTGTTTATTACATTCTTATTTAAATAATATACAGTAAATGTTGTGTTTACACCGTAAAAAAAGGTCTGTAGCAGAGCGGGTCACTAGTTTATAAATAAATCCTAACTAATATTATAAATTCTAAATAGAGTTTCTTGGTTACGTTTTCGCGCTAAAACGGCTGAACGGATTTGGATGAAATTTGGCACAGGGATAGATCATGACAAGGGGCCTAAGCCTACTAATTTATAAACGTTACAATGGTCTCTCAATGGTGAGTTTTTGACAGTTTTTGTATGGCAAATCTGTCAAAAAGTCACCATTGTAACCCCATTGTTGTTGTCCCCTGGAGTAGGACATAGGGTACTTTTCATGCTGGATCACAGACGAAGTCGAATGCAACAGCTAGTAATCAATATTTTAAACACAACTCCGTGGTCACAGTGGTCAAGCTTCACTATTTGTACACACCCAGTTATTAAATATAGATTTTATCAGTGAACATACTTTTAATTAAAAGCTAATTAACCAGGCGTTTTGTTCGCGCAGAGTAATAATAAGTGGCGCGTAAACCCTTTTGTTGAGTTTCATACAAAATACGTCCACAAATTGTGCACACTTTCATTATGGCTATCAATTTTATGGAGTAACTAGCTTTCGGGATGGCACAGGGATGAGTTTCAAAAAATCATTTCATTAATAGTGCAACTTTACATCCTCCGAGCATCTCAGTTCTCAGTGAGTCAAAGGCGAGTACTACTACGCACATGAACTTTTTTAAAGATCACCAATAAGATACACATTACATGTACAAAGTCTTTGAAATCCCCTTTGTAAATCACCTTTCATTGATTCTCTCAACATTACCCAAGACAAACCGAATTTTCATACACGAAATCTCTTAAGGGGTCATTGTACTCATCATTATGAACAACTTTCATTATGGGACCAACCCTGAAATCGCGAAAAAAAATCATCTTAATGCTATTCTGTAAAAATCTCACGGTGAAAACATAGGTGAAGTGAGCTTTCAATAGTGTCAATCTCTAGTATTAGGATCGAATGACAGCTCACTTTAAGCTCACTTCACCTCAGTTTTCACGGTGAGATTTTTACAGAATCGAGCGGCTGCAAAACGTAGGGAACAGGTGATTTTTTTTTGCGATTTCAGGGTCGGTCCCATAATGAAAGCTGTTCATAATGATGAGTACAATGACCCCTTTAGAGATTTCGTGTATGAAAAGATACACCTTATATAGCACCTCAAATGCAACACACCAATTTACCACACCCTCTTTCATTTTAACAACAGCAATCACCATTCCAGAAAAACCCATTTAGCCAGAAGTTCATCAATACCAGACAGGGATGTTACTAGATAGAATTATTCAGACTATTCCCGCAATCCCGGGCGCGGCCCTGAATCAGACTGTTTTATTATTTAATAATATTCCTCCGTTAATCTACCCCAGTGACGGGGTATCAGCTTTCTAAAGCTGCCCTTACACGCGCAATGTTTTTCGGTATACGACATCGCTAGAACCGAGGGCAACACCTGAATTACCCCATGTCCTAACCAATCAGATCGGTCGCGCGGTAGGTATGTAGGTAGGGTAGATAGGTAGGGTAGGTAGGTAGGCACGCCGTAGATAAGTACTTAGTGCTACTGTTCGATTCAAGCTTAATGGCGGCTCGGAAGTCAGCTGCTCGCTGCGCAGTACCCCACCCCTCACCCCCGTTGACACATAAAATTGTTACTGCGCAGCGACTCGCCTCATGTTCAGAGCCGCCATTTAATTTGAATCGAACAGTATCCGTGCGAAGCCCGGACGGGCAGCTAGTAGTTGATAAATATTCAATTCAAATTCAAATTTATTTATTTTGGTACAACTGAATCCAAAAGGTTAGTATACAAAAACGTAGAACTATTGTTAGTAGGTAAGTAAGGACAAAAAAAAAAAAAAAAAAAATTGTCCGGACTCGCGCAATTTAAAGTGCCCGTGTGAACGCACCTTAACTTCACGCCTTTCATTTTTGGAGGGCGAAGTATCCTTCCGGGGTTGAAAGTACCCCAGCGGTGACGATATTTGATATTATTAAAGGGTTGTTTTCATTATAAAGTACGTTTTGTATGTCCTTGATAATAATTAGGACTTTGTAATTTAACACGATTACGTTAACATTATTTACATGCAAAGTAAAAAGTATGTAGATAATGTATAACAAAAGATATAGTCTTCTGGGCACGTTATATAAAATTGAGGTATAGTAATTTTATTCAAGGTACATCGTCTTCACATGTATATTTATATAATTAATGTATAAAAAATATTGTACAACATTTTAAACACTAAAATCAATTCAATTTTGACATTAAAAAGTGCCATTTTATGTGTCTATTTAAAATAAAATAAATATTTATTGTCACTTTTACTGCGCCTTTTGTTTTTTTTAGTTTTTTAGTTAGTTAGTTACTATAGAATGACACGTAGTATTTGAGCAACCATTATACAGCATCTGTTTGAGGAGTTCGTGGCTAAGTAATAACAGCCGCACGGGTCGATCCATAAGGTTAAGCCTTGGAGAGCACATTAAGCCATGGCATGGTTCAATCCGAAGCCCAAAGGTCTGACAACCAGACTTACCTAGGGGTATCGTTTTACCCAGTTACTGAGATAGGCAGTAACTCCATGTAAACTACTGGTATTCAGCTGCATCTGGTAAGACTGTAAGCTGAACATAGTTGGGAAAAGGCTAGGCAGATTGATTTTATATGCAGCATATGTTTGGTCTTTAAAATGGCTGACATAAAATATATTTTATATGATAATCTACAATGCCAGAGAATATGCATTATACCATACCTGAGACAAAGCTGAAATACATATTACATATTACATACCCACATAAGTTAGTAACGGTAATTACTTTGTTGGCGGAAATAGCTATGGTGGTACTTGAAAGGAAGAAAACACGTTTATTTGCGGTAAACATACTTAGTAGTTCTAAGAGCGAGCCCCTTTACAAAGTGCTCTACAAAGAAAGAAAGAAAGAAAAATTGTTTATTCTGCACAAACTAAACGCACATCTATTCTATCTATCTATAAAAAGAAAAGTCCTGACTGACTGACTCATCAACGCCCAGCCCAAACCCTTGGACCTAGGAAGCTGATTTTTTGCACAAAGGTTCCCTTTATAGCGTAGGCAAGGAATAAGGAAGGATTTTTCGAAATTCAACCCCTATGTGTCAAATAGGGGATGAAAGTTTGTATGAAAATTCTTATTCCTTGAGGTAATAAACATGAAACTTCGCACGAATACTTATCTAAATATTTTACAAACTTTGTAATTTTTGTTTTACTAAATACTAAATTCCCCCCCCCCCCTAAAGGGGGGTTGGGGCGTGTCAAAGTTTGTATAGAAGAATTTTAACACGCTGTCCGATTAACTCGAAACTCTGTATTTATATTTAAAACGAAAAACTACTTTGAAAACTCATATCTGTCGTGTTATTTAAAAATGGAACGAACTTTTTACTTCAACACATGACAACCAAGAAGAAACAAATGAACACATTGCATTGGCGCGTGAAAAATAATCGTTGTCCGTCATTGATTTTGGAATTTATAATTAATTTACTTTGTTTGAATTTCCGCGCATTATTTGAGAAAAGCACTATTCAAGCCAAACCAGGCATTGATGGCCTCACGTATGTGTGCCGAGCGATCGTCCATCAATGCTTGATTTGCTGGCCTCGACAGCAATGTACTATTATTAGTTGCCTTGAATTCATCCTCGCAACATGACCGAACCATCTAAGCTTTTACGATACTTATTAAATTATATAGTATCTTATGCCGGAAATTGGCCCCCTAAGCACTCAGAAACATTAATGCTGAGACAGCCAATCATTCACACTTCAGTAACCACGCAATCATAGCTAATAAAACAACTAAATAAACCAAAATATATCCCCAATAAGATACCAAATCCGCTAATACATAACGATTGGGTACATAAACGTATTTGTAGCGGTTACAGCGGAAAATTGCCTCCCCTATTTTCTCATTACCGATATACTTATCAGAAATAACGTTGGCAAACGAATTTGAACTCTTTTGCAACGGAATAAGGGTTGTAGAATGATGTTTAAGTACCTCGTTATACGAACCGTCAGATTCGGATCTAGAATATTATTTATTATGCAATGTAAAATCAATAGGGAATTTGTTTTGGGTGTTTTTTATAGATATTGTTTATAAATCTAGGATAGGACGTGACTTGGTAAGCACGCTAAGCCGTTGATCCCGGCTGCCATTCTTAAATCTATGACAGTCGTTACGGGTAGTCAGAAGCCCGAAAATCTGTCAACCAGTCTCACAAAGAAGTATCGTGCTAACCCAATAACTGGGTTCCGAAGGTCAGATAAGCAGTCACTCCATGTAAAATACTGGTATTCAGCTGCATCCGGCTAGAGTGGAAGCCGACCCCAATTTAGATTTTGCCCATCAAGTACCGCATAAACCATATACCGCAAATACCTCATAGAAGCAGTGGTGGCACATTAAAAGCTGTAGTGGTGGTCCAGTAGGAGCAATGGTGGGCCATTAAGAGCAGTGGTGGCCCAGTGGTAACGACCACTATACAGACCAACGAGGTAAATAAATAAATAATGTCAAAAGTATTTTTTGGGTAACCAAGCCCAATCTTATAACGCTTACGACTGGCGAAATGGTAGCATACTCTTTAAAATTTAATTTTCCCTTTACATATCCACCAAAACTAAGGAATCGAAATATTATTATCATGAATCCTAACTTCTTAACTATCCTAACTAATATTATAAATGCGAAACTGAGTTTATTTGTTTGTTCCGCTTTCACGCTAAAGTGGCTGAACTGATTTGGATGAAATTTGGCATATGGGTAGACCATGACCTGGGTTAGGACATATGATACTTTTTATGTCGATATTCCCAACGGATTGAGACTTATGCGGGTGAAACCGTGGGATGCAGCTAGTATAATATCCCGGTAATACATTCTAAAGGAAACTGAGTCAGCAAGGTGCATAGTGAGCGACTGTTTTCTTATTTAAATTAATCCTTTTTTAGGGGTATGAGGAACAGGGTGTAAAGTTCACTCATCCCCTATAGAAAAGGGAGGCTCTTCCTACCAGACGGGTGTTGTGTCTGGCGGGCTATTGCCCAAGGATTGATGTCGGATAGTATTATATAATGTTAATCGCTCGGTAAACTCTTATACCGCGATGTAGGACTTGTGACGTCAGGTCTTTGATGCTTAGTTCGTATGTGGCGGTGTAGATGCCGCCACACTTTTAACTTGAACCAGAGTATTATTTGTTTACTGCAGAGAACGAGTTATCTGTCTGGACCATGCTTTATTTTATGGAAAGAAATAAAATAAAATGTGAATGAAATGTGATAAATAGTGTCACAGAAACAAGTGCATATAAAAAGCGCCCTAAGGGTTCGGACAATATTTAGCACTACATTTGTTTTTATACCTTATCATTCTCGCTTTTATTATAGCGCCCACATTAATACACATTCTTTAAAAATTTAGATTTTATTATTTATTTATTTATTTATGATTCCAAACACAATGTGAATTGTTCCTGAATAAAATTGAACTAATAGCAATGAACGGTCACAAAAAAGGCTGTCTAAATACAAAGCCTTTTTTGACACCTAAGTGTCAAATACTGGTAAAAATGACAGATTTTCATGACAGCCATTATAATATTATGATGGAACCACTCATGAAGGAAACCATAGCTTTACTCAGTCCCTTCACTCAATCAATCAACCGACACTATTTCTTTGCCAATTCAATTCAATGGGGCAACATGTTGCGTGGGTCGCCCTTACTTAAATATAACAACCCAGTCGTTTATTTTGGGACTTGGAATATTCTCGAAAATACATCATTTGTACAGAATTTTGTACGATGCTTTCAGTGGACTAACGGAAACCCGAAAGTCCAGTGACCATTCATTACATATCGAGACCCGAGTGCCTCGGAAAGTACATCCCGGCTGTCACTCGTAGATCTTTGGCAGTCGTCAGAAGCCCAAAAGTCTGACAACCAGTCTTACCAAGGGGTATCGTATTACCCAATAACTGAGTAGTGAAGGTAAGATAGGCAATAGCTCCGTGTAAAATTCTGGTATTCAGCTGCATCCTGTTAGACTGGAAGCGGTCCCCAACTTAGTTTTATCTGCTTTTCGAGAGCATGAGGTTGCAGGTTTGAACCAGGAAGATGTCGTGAACCATTCGTGTGCGACTCCAACTCGCACTTGGCAGGTTTTTTTTGTTCGTAGCCAAGTTATTAAGGGCTCTCTTTCTGTAAGATTTTCCGGCTGATTCAGTCTTAAATTGTGAATTACAAAAAAAAAAACACCATACATACACAGCCTACATAACACAGTATACAATCCTAATGTCAGTACCATGTCACATGTCCTTGTTAAAACTAAAGCTTCGTCAGCATGTCTGTCCCGTTATTACGTTTTTCATATAACGAGCCGGATTTAACAGCAGATATATTTGCGACACTTTTTTTTTCGTGACACTTTTTTGTAACTCTGTACACCAAAATAATGCGTGGGTGTTGAACGGGTGACACCCGTGACACTGCATTGGAGAGGGGATGCGAGTGAGCCTGTGTGAAATTTGATGAACATTTTATTAATAAATATTTTTGTCAATGCAGATGTTAATAAAATATGGGCGTCATACGATTTTTTTTTTGTTAGCCTACACTGTCCTACTGTTGAGCAAAGGCCTCCCCCAAATCCTTCCAAGCATCCTTTTCCAGGGCCCCCTCGATCCAACCCTTGCGGTACGCGTCTAGGTCGTCTCGTCACCTCTTCCTGGGCCGGCCTTGGCGGCGCCGTCCATCCTCAGGCACCCACCATGTGGAGACTATTGCCCAGCGGTCCCCATGCATGTGGCTGACATGGCCCGCCGAATCCCATTTTAGCCAGGCAGCCTTTCTGCCTACGTCAAGGATCCCCGTTTTGGAGCGCAGCGTCGTGTTTCTAAATCTGTGAGTTTGTTTTACGCCCAGAATGCTGTAGTCCATTGCTCTTTGGCAAACCCCAAGACGGAACTTTTGCGACTCGGTGAGCGACCAGGTCCGAGTATCGTAGGTTAGGACATGGGTCATACGAATAACAACAGAATGTTGAGCTCTAGCACAACGACAAGACTGTTTCAGTCAGTGACTACGTTTCTGCGTTATGTACGTTTTCGCCTTCTGCTACTTGAATATTAACCCGTTTGTTAGACGGCATTCAAACAGTCTGTATAGACTTGCAAATATTTGGTCTATATTTAAATGTCGCACTGGTTAATCAAACTGTTTGACTCGTCCTGGGCTTTACTAACACTGTAACCTTGAACCTCTGAGTTTGTTTCAGCATTTCCTCTTACGGATCATTCAGCAAGGAGCGGCCGGCACCATCAAGTTTTACAATATTGACCAAAAAATTGGCTTGTAAAGGCATCTTAGAAGATTTACACATAAAAACAAAACATCATTTCTTTCCTGCCTGTAATCCAACAGGCGACATCATTACCTACATGTCAATGTAGTACCGGTAACAAATTGTCCGGGATATCGATGACGTCACTCAATACGTCACTATGTTGCAACATGTCACGGTACTCGATACCAGGGATTACAAACACTAAGTAATTAGGTACGGAAGTTCTAATCAGCGCACTAGAACAATGTAGTAGGTATATCTGTCGCCGGCAGATTGTATGATTCGTCATTATACAAATGGCGTCGTCCGCTTACAAGCGCTCGCAGTTATGAAATATGCCGAAGGCAAATTGGCAAGTCGTTCAATTGTTATAATTTCAAAATTGATTGTTATTGTAGGGTGTAAGGGGACCGAAATTTGAACTGGGTGAAATGGGTTGGGTTAGATTAGGACTGCGACTAACCACGCGCGAGCCGAGCGAGCGCTACTTCCAAGTTGAGCACTAAATAGCCTGCCTGTGTGGCAGGCTATTTAGTATTAGCACAAGATGCGTTACATCGCTAGCAATTTTGATGCCAGTTCATAATTTGTCGGTATTATTTCCATTAGAATATAAACTATCGTAAACTAATGTTTTAAATTCTAAATTATTTAGTCATTACTTCAAAAAACTCAATCTAGAAAAAAAGCTAAATTCAGAATACCAAAAGGAGTTCAAATACCTTACCAATAAAATGTAAATACCATTCACAGATAGCCCCAAGGGACTTCCAGTTAATACGATGGACTTCTATTCAGAAGTCGAGCGTGAACCGACCGACTTCCGGTCGACTCGGTCCTCGCTTGTTTCATGTTTGAATTCGAAAATCAATAGTAAAATTATTGTCGTTGTTTCTGTTAATTTCCTGTTGTAAAGGGTTTGGTTTTATGGTGGAAATAAAGACGGGATTGAAGGTATTAGGGCTGTTTTCAAGGTTGAGGAATTTCGAAGGCCGTTCGTTACACAAAACACCTCATCACCATCTCAGCTAAGGGCTCTCTAATAATCTTTGCAAGTTTGAATATGTGTAATACAGCGTGTGTTAGAAATGTGTGGATATATTTAAGGATGTGGTACCGGCCATCAAACTGAACAACATATGCGCGCGCAGTCGTTTATAAAGATTTAAAAAGTGTTACAGTTTCGAGATCGAAGAAATGTCTTAACGTAGGAACTAAGTAAGTTATCTTAACGGTAGGAGAAGCTCGTGGCTAAATAATAACAGCCGCACGGGTCGATCCATCAGGTTAAGCTGCGCTTGCCGGGGTTGATCCGTGGATGGGTCACCATCTTTACATACCGAGACTCCTCCGTGCTTCGGAAAGCACGTAAGCCGTTAATCCCGGCTGTCATTCGTGGATCTTTGACAGTCGTTACGAGTCGTCAGAAGCCCGAAAGTCTGACAACCAGTCTTACCAAGGGGTATCGTATTACCCAGTTACTGGGTTGTGGAGGTTAGATAGGCAGTCGCTCTATGTAAAGTACTGGTATTCAGCTGCATCCAGTTGGACTGGAAGCCGACCCCAACATGATTGGGAAAGGATTAATTAATTCTGGCACTTGAATTGAGTTAGTCATATTTAAAAAAAAAACAATCCGTCGACTGTATCACATTTTGATAATATTGATTAAATGTAACTGTTCGCTTTGAATGTAACAGAGCGTTTGTGTTAATTAATGGTATCAAGCTTTTTCAGTACATTTACCGAGTGTAAAACCGCTTAAGTGTAACAGAAACACCAATTTAATATAACCTTTTGGAATATTACAGCAATTCTAGCCATTTTCTAAATATTTTACACAGATTACCTAACATTACAACATTTGACGATTGTGTTGACTTTAACAATACTAGGTACCTTTATTTTGATGAAACTTATTTTATGAAACATTTAGGTATATATTTATTTGATCTCATGCCATCACACATTTTACAACACACACCCAAAATCGGTCAAAATCACAGTCAAAATCAAAATATTTTATTTCACATAAACCTACATGGGCACTTCTGAAACGTCAGAAGCTAGGTGCACGGTTCCAATTGGTCGTTTCCTATGGAAAAGAGCCGGCAAGAAACTCCACGGCTACTCTTTTAAAAATAAATGGGTTTTTTTGTAAAAAAAAGAAGGCTTCCGGTAAGCACAAGCGTGATGTAATGCTTAGTATTATTGGTATCTAATACATTATTCCGCTTTGATAAGATTGCTTTCAACCAATTTAACTTCGCCTTTATACGGGATGTTTGCAAGTTATGCTAACGTTATTTGTAACCAATTGAGCAAACATTTATGGAAATTATATTTTCGTGAATTCTGATTGCGATGAAGGTCGTGTGTTCGATTTCCGCTCGCTACAAATATTTGTATAGTAAGTTATTGCGTTGTTTGTTCCGAGTATAATACGGAATGGAAATGGTAATATGATTTTATTCATTTTCTCAAATTCTATTTAATTGCAAATAATGTTGTTTATTTTTTAACAATAAAACATTATTGTAATATATATTATGGACAAGTATATAAAAAAGAGACTGACTGTGACACTTGTGGCTCATTGGGCACAAAAAATACGCCCTCAACGCTGTCTTTTATTAATCTTCTATTGATTACAAATTAATAATCAAATAAAAATTAAACGCTTTTTTATTTCAAAATGTTCTTAATAGTCCGACTAAACATCTAAAAGGAAGAATATTTTTGAAAATTGCCGGGGAAAATTCGGGAAAACTGTAGGTGCATTTTCTTTGGGATTTTTTACTAACTATTGAAAATTATTAAAAAAACACATTAGGTAATTCTATAAATTCTATTGCAATAAACGAACAAACGAGTAATTTTTTTTTTTACTCAGTTATAAATCTCAATTAAAATATACAAGATAAAATACATAATAATTATATTATAAGAGCTCAGCGCTCAAAAAATGAGAAGAGAGATAGAAGAGTTAAGTGTACACAAAATTTTATTTTCGAAGCCTTCGAGTCGGTGAAAAATATTTTTTTTCGGACAAACATAGGTAATTTCGTTTTATCAAACAAAACACAAATATTTACAACAAAAAAAAACACTTATATGCCACACTTTCTAGATCACAAAATAATTGAAACGGATTACCCAATTAAGCCCTCCAAAAGGAGATTATACGCCATTCCTCACGCAGCCTGTATAATCCAAAAAGATAGAAAAACCAGGAAGTTAATAATATGTGAGTAACACCCTGTAGACACGCATAGGGTGTGTGTAGTGGGAAATAAAACTTAGTTTGACTTGGCATTGAAGGGCTATTTAGATTAGAATCAAAACAGTGAAAGTAAAAAAAGCGAGGGCTGTTATATCAATGTCGGAACTATAGTGAAGTGTCTAGTTAAAGGAATTGTAACAAGATTTATATTTTATAACGGGTGTACAAATACCCTAAACAAAGAAAATGCGTTTATTTGTGGCAAACATGACGCAAAGAAAAAACAAATACACGAAAATAACGAGACAGGGTAGAAAGTATGCGTCACATCCACGCTCAGCATAATGCTGCAACCCTATGCGAGACGCCAACGCTGGTTTTCAGTAACAGCCGGCGTTGAAGTGATGACGTCGATTGAAGCCAAGAGTCACTTGTTCTTCCCATCATCGTGATATTTTTTTGGACTGGCCCATACCTGGGAACCTTCTGGTTACGGTGATATTTGAAGGTTGTGTTATAACTTAACTATCAAAATACAATAGACGTAGTATTTAGTAAACTATTCCGCTTAACTATTCCTACAGAGTCATAAAAAACCCTGTAGGAAATCGACACGCGTTTCACCTCTCAACGATGCATCCTTAGGATGAAGATTGACTTGTCGCGAACCCGAACACAACGTGTTGCCACTTTTATCTTATATCTAACAGAGCCATTTTCGAAATTCATGTGACTCGAATAAAAAATAAGCAACATTAATCTCCAAAAAGTATAATCAGAGAGTCCGCGACAAAGTTCAGAACGGAAGCACTTGCATATGAAGCGTGTAGCTGTAACGTGCAACGTATCATACGCCAGGAGATAAAACAACTGCCGCGCTGTGCCGCGAGCAATTATTTATTTGAGGGGTGTGGTACAAGTGTTAAGTGATGGCGGAGTGAGAAATTAGAATTGGAAGTTACCGACATAGCTTGCAGAGTAAGCAATCTAAAAAAAATATATTAAAAAAACCCTCTGGCCCTGACATCAAGCAATGGACAATAATTTTTTAAATTTTTTTATTACTGAGAATCAGCACTTTTCGAACGTCAAATTACATAAGACAGTCCCCCTAAACGCCTACCCTTTACCACTTCCTAGTGCTTTAGCTGGGAAGAAGAAGTGGCGCAACAAACTCCCCAGCAGCACAGCTGTCGAATCAATTAGAACAAAATGAATTAATACATTATTATGTAAATAGAATATTTTTAACACTTCATATTAAAAAAAATAAGCTAGATGGAGTCCACATTTCCTATCTGACTACCCCTGAGAAAGAATGGCGAAACAAAGTCAGGGGTCAAAATTTCTTTTCTCAAAATCCAGACATTAATATCAAGAATATCATTTTATTACACGATATTTGTGATATTTACTTGAATTCAGTTTGGCCAGAGCATAAAACCAAAACGCGAACCACTCCGAACTCACTCCTATGCAAGGGTAGCGGAAAAAGGCAAGCGCTGAATTCGGGGTCATAAATAATATGACATCCTTATCTATGAAAGGTATTGTTTACTTGCGCCTGACCTGATTTACACTTGTTAAAATGTAATAACACGGCCCGTTTGTTTGATGGCCGCTATCTACTCGACTATTAAGTGCTTAGAGATGCTTTCGAGTAATACTGACTTACTGTTTACATTTTTTCTTTATTTTTTACGTTGATACTATCGTGACTATCTAGTATCTGACCTTACGTGCCTAAGTTTTTCATTGTAAGATTGTTTTTTTTTTTGTTAGCCTAATGTTGTGGCCCCCCGCAAACATAATTAGATCGTACAACTAACACCAACTGCGCGCACGTGCTTTTCGAATGCACGGGCGTCACCCAGCTTAGAACAGAAACCCTCGAGTCACCTAGATTTTTCACAGATGTTCTGAACAGACCAGCAGTTTTAATTTACTTCTGGAGGGAGGTGGGCTGGTTGGAATAACCAACGTCTTATTTGTGGTCTTCCTCAGAAAGGTCAGGTATGTAGTAATCGTAACCGGCGTGCGTGTATGACCAGATGTATGAACATAAACGAAGCAAAAGAAGTATGTAAGGATCGTACCCGGTGGTGTTCTGTAGTTTCTACCTACCTCCATCGGAAGACGGCGTGAACTTAAAGAATTTGGAGACGACAATACAACAATACCTAAATGAAAACACTGGTTATTACTGAGTATTTAAGAACTATCAAATAAATCCTAACATTTAAATTAAAAAAGTGTTTTTTTCTAACAAACTAAATAGTAGTACCTACCCACTCTGGGTTTTCCCAATCTTTGACTAGCTATAGTGACCAAATTATTGGAGATCTGTGATTGAATTTTCGTATGCAGACTGGGGACGTCATTAGATATACGTATGTAGTTTATTAATTGTTGTATTGTCGTCTCCACCTTGTATAAGTATCATTCTGCCTAGCCTTTTCCCAATCATGTTGGGGTCGGCTTCCAGTCTAACCGGATGCAGCTGAATACCAGTATTTCACATGGAGCGACTGCCTATCTGACCTCCACAACCCAGTCACCTTGTATACGTATGTGTTTGCATAATTGTATCGCTTTTTAAGCCACGGGATACGTTTCTTACATAAACCTTATGCTTCGTGAACGTTCAGTTAAGATAAGCATTGTCTTTTTATTATAAAAAGTTCAGCAAAATGGATACATTTACAAAGAAGCACAATACTTGTGCATTTCTGCTTAAAAGTGGGTAAACAGTTGCAATTCCCGCGAGAATAACCATCTGATATATTAAATGTCACGGTATTCTTTATCTCTAGAACATTTTCAAAATAATGGACACTGAAAGTTTACGCTGGACAATTTCTGTAACAATAAAGTTTGAGTTTTAACCTTTTCATTTCAAGTACCTAATTCGAAAAAAAAAAATGTTTTGTCTGAGCGTGACATAGTTATTATTTCGCCTAGAATGCGGGCCCTTAAGAGTTAAGAATAGTCTACCCTTTGAGAATATATCGATAGAATCGCACGTAAAAATTATAACCACCTCTGTGGTCTAGTGGTTAGACCACCTGTTTCAGACCCAGAGGTGGTTCGATTCCCAGTGGGGGCAAAATTTTCTGCTCGTTTTGGTTGGTGGTAGGTCTTGTTTTTAAGTCCGCCTGGCTAGCTACCACCATCTTTTCTAAGTCTGTCGCCATAACAACAATGTTACTAGCATTGTTTGTGTTCCGGCAGTAAGAGGTAAGATAGCCAGTTCCTCTGTGTTAGAGGATTCTGGGCGAAGCTCTCTTTCACCTTCGGTCTGATCATCACTGGTGAGATTCAGGCCAAGAGATTCCCGGTTGTGGTTAAAATAAAAATGTGAGTAGGTCTTGTTAAATTAATTTGCGAGGCAAATTGTAGGCCCTTTTCTTCACATCCCGTCTTTGTTTGTGAATTAAATTATTTTACTCTATTGAAGATGACGCTGCACGATATGTCACAAAAGGATTCTCGGTTACTTTGGTCACATTGCCCGTCCGAAGCCAAATAACCTTGGAAAGTTGGTGGTGATGGACAAGGTAGAAGGGTAAAGACCTCGCGGCTGGTCACTTAACCACTGGTCAGAACAAGTTACCGCCCTCACTGGACTCTCTGTTATGACCGCCCTTTGAGAAGTCGAGAACTGTGTGAAGTGGAAAAAGACCTCGCGGCCGGTCACCTATCCGCTGATCAGACCAAGTAACCACCCTCACTGGACTCTCTGTTACGACCGCCCTTTGAGAAGCTGAGAACCGAACGAGGTGGACGAACATCCTCAAGCCACAAAGGCCGTTCAAGGACACGACCTTCAGTGTTGAAGTACGTAACCAAGAAGAAGACCAGATGACGGGATTTTCCTAACTACCTTACTGTTTGGTATTGTCACATAATAAGGCTTGGTTTAATAACAAATAAATACTGACTCATATTTTATCTCACATCAAAATTCATAAGCCATTTACACAGACACAGCCTAAAATATCCAGCATAACAACTTACAAATACAGCCACAGCATATCAGTATTCGGTGCGAACAGAGAGCTAAAGTAACGACCGTGTGGAAACGAATTGGCTTATTTATTTTATTAGTATTCCGTATTGGGATGCGAAAACGAATTTCGCCAAGTCCCGTTTCGAGTTCGGCCAAGACTAATTTTATTTTGTACATAGATATTCTATACAGTTTTGTGTTTTGCCCGAAATGGGGAGATAATTTTGGGTGGCAACACAGAAGTAAATCTATATCTGTGAGTGGAAATAATAAATAATCGGATTGAATAAATAAACATAAGTACATATTTTGCCTTTTACCAACTATTTTGGGGTTGGCTTCCAGTCTAACCGGATGCAGCTGAATACCAGTATTTTATGTGGGGCGACCACCTATCTGACATCCACAACCCAGTTACAGGGTAATACGATACCCCTTGGTAAGAATGGTTGTCAGACTTCCAGCTGCCTAAATGATACTATACCTACTATACTTTCGTGGCTATATGTTACCAGTCGCAATCGCAGTTACCAAAACAGTATTTCCAAGAGGCATCGTGATGCCCAGTAACTGGGTTATGGAGATCAGAGAGGCAGTCGCTCCCTGTAAAAAACTGGTATTCAACTGCATCCGGTTAGACTGGAAGCCGACCCTAACATAGGAAAAAACTAAACAGATTGATATGATATCCCTACTAATCCATGAGTATAAGGTAACCACACACGCCTTCAGTGGGCTCAGTTTATGAATAACAATAATTTTATGGGTTCTGCTGTGTTGAGGTGATAAGAAATTAACTACTGCTATGCATACGTAATAGGTGCTATTAAAAACATAGTCATTATGTCTATGGTTTAATGTGCGCAGACTGAGGCCACTGTCTTTAAGAGGACTAGCAACTTTGACCGTCTAGGAGTCCCTCCTTTAGAACTTTGCGACTAAATTCGGACGTCAAGCGAAAGCACTCACGGCTTTGGTACTCTGACAGTAACACCACTTGGCTGTCACTACTGATTTTGATCCTAGTGTGAACAACACATACTTACTGGGTAGGATACTTTAGGACTTGTGGCGGCATCTACATCGCCACATGCGAACTACGCATCAAAGACCTGACGTCACAAATCCTGCATCGCGCTATTTAAGTTTACCGCGCGATTAACCTATACAACATTTTTGTTTTTGTTTATCCTAAACCCAAAAAGGGGTCATTGTACTTATAATATTGAAGAACTTTTTCTATGGGACCAACTTCGATATCGCGAAAAAAAAATGAGCTGTTCCATACATTTTGGTGTTTTGAGTACAATGACCCCTTTTCGGGTTTAGTGTAAACAAAAACTAATGTTGTATAAGACTATCCGTCATCAATCCTTGGGCAATTGCCCGCCAGACACAACACCCGTTTGGTCGGAGGATCCTCCCGTTTCCATAGAGGATGAGTAAACTTTAAACCCTGTTCCTCATAACCCTAAAGACTTATTAAACTAAATGGCAGTTAAAATAACTTCTTACTCTGTCTATTTTTCTTTAAAACATAACTTCAAAAAGTAAGAAAAAATATCTCTATAAACCATCTCTATTCAACGTGACCGTACTTTAAAAACTTAGTCCGTCAAACGAGAAGGAAAAAACCGACCAAGTGCGAGTCGGACCACGCACATGGATGGTTCCGTAGTTGGGATGAATTTATCCGAACATCAAACTTGACTTAGTAGTTTTTTTTTTGTTATAGCAGGATACATTTTTTATTGGAAGAAAAACAGTATTATATACTTAGACAACAACTTCTAAACTACTTAGTTAATTAATAAACATAACAGTCACTACGTAATTTTCTCCCATACATCGATATACGTCACGGTCAATTCTCCAACTGCAAATGTAAATTTGTAATCCCATCAAAAACATAACATGTAAAAACCACTGCACCATGTATACCACAAATCGTTGCGAGATCTAATTAGCATCTATCCAACAACTTCTGTCATAAATTAGTTACCTAATTAGTTAACTAACAACATTTAATACTGACCGTACAATTAATTAATTACAATATTAGACATCTTATTTCTTTCATAAATATAGGTTTCTTCAGACCTCTAGCTTTATCAACAGAGGTTACAGGGGGGCCGAAAGTGTCCTGAATGGCTTCAAGAAAAGGATTTTACGGCTGTGCCTTTGTTTATTTACTTTGCCGTGCCCCAGATAGCAAAAAAAAAGTGATGAAACTGTCTATTAACGATTTTCGGACCATTTCCTTTACTAGTGCTGTAAGATCTTGCTTCTTGCTAAATTTTATAGTTTTAGGTCAATGGGAAGTTCCCTATAGGTTTTGATTTATTATTAAAATATGTCACTTAAATGGTAGTATTTTTTTATTGCGTTGTCTTAGAAGCCCGATTTTTTTGAGCCCCAAGAGACTGTAGACCTTCGTATTTGATATTAACTTGATACCTCCACGCGTTCCTGAGAAACAGGATCTTGACAGACAGACAGACGGACGGACGGACAACGAAGTGATCCTATAAGTGTTCCATTTTTTCCTTTTGAGCTACGGAACCCTAAAAACTTATAATTTACGAAAAAAAAAGATCTAAAAGTATCCAGTACTATCCGGCCAAATCTGCTTTTAATTGCTTCAAGCCGGTAATTTGAAGCGTCTAGACCGAATGAAACTCTATAATCTCTTTTTAGCTTAAAAGTAGATTTTTCACAACAGTTAGGAACTCTGTTTTATATTGAGACCACCATTCAAGTTTTTGGAACAGAATCCAGAGGCTCTAAGCACCAACGCGCGACGCAAACGTGACGTAATTTATAATATAATTTTTGAAACTATACTAAGAACATCAAATACTATACATACTAAGTACATCACAATAAAATTGAAGTGTCTGTTTGTAATGTCAAAATAACAGCTTTTTACAAAATGCTTATGAAAACGAAATTCTTGTCTGTCTGTCTGTTTGTCCTGGCTAAGCTCCGAAACGCTGGACTACTTTTGACGGGACTTTCATTGGCAGATAGCAGATGTTAAAAGGAGTAACTAGTAAAAATGTTATTTTTCCCACTTACTCTATATGGATGCTGTTATAGTAACTTCCTGTGACTGTAATTTACAAAACGGATAGTGGTATTGTATATTGTTAACTAAAAAGACTTCCAAGAAAACAGTACAAAGTGAAAAATAACTTTAATTTCGAAAGTAAGTGGCAAAAGACGAAAATGCAAAACCGAAGACACCGACGTTGTAGTGTTTTTTGGAAGTCGGTTGCTTTTTGTTTTTTGTAAATTAGGGTTTGATTTTTTGCACACTTAAGAGTGTTTATATAATAAAGTCCTAAAATTCAGAAATATTTTGTGCGAAACTAGTATCTGCGCGTTCGTGCTAGGCCCGCTAGTGTTCTGAGAAAAAGAGATTATTTAAAAATGCCGTTGTTGGATTCTCGGAAAATACAAAAAACAAAACACTTGTGGGACAAGTGTTTTGTTTTTGTGATGTCACAAGTATCAGAGGCATCACAGGTGCGTTGACATCCTAGAGGTAAACTCGTAATTACAACAAAAAAACCTGTAATTACACCGGCCCCATAACCTTTAATACAGAAACACTATTACACGATTGTAATTTTATTGTAATATTGTTATTGTAATTCTATTTTCCTTTATTTTATCTCAAGTTTAACAAGTGTTTTGCCATAATTTTTGTAATTCTTAATTCTAGAGCCTTTAGTTTAGTTTAGTTGTATTATTATGTGTCTACGCCTATCTTTATGATTGCTGGTTATCCTGTAATTGGCGACGGTATAGTACTTAAGATATATTATACAGGCTGACTTTGAAAACAAGCGACATAATTTAAAGGGGTGTTCTAC
The DNA here is from genome assembly GCA_914767815.1 of Eupsilia transversa. Classification (NCBI taxonomy): domain Eukaryota; kingdom Metazoa; phylum Arthropoda; class Insecta; order Lepidoptera; family Noctuidae; genus Eupsilia; species Eupsilia transversa. Next base: position 1,802,510 of record OU611893.1, on the reverse strand, counting down.
CCATCAATATGAACCACTTTTACTATGGGACCAAATAAGAATACGCAAAAAAAAAAACGATTGTCTTATACAAAATGGTCCAATCGGGTATACCTTTATACAGAAAGGTCGATTTTTTTTTTGCGAATTCTTATTTGGTCCCATAGTAAAAGTTGTTCATATTGATGAGTAGAACACCCCCTTAAATTTTGTCGCATGTTTTCAAAGTCAACCTGTATAAAGAAGCTGTTGGTGTAGTTACCTTTATAAATAAATAAAATTACACGAACGAGATCGAAATAGGTATGGTATTAGTACTTTCCCGGGCCATTAATTTACGACCGTACACAAAGTGTTCTTCTACTATAAGAATAAAAGACTGTAATCACCATATTAGGGGTGGGTGGATAAATTTTGATGGCAAAATCCGCACGGGTACATTGAAGGTTAAGCTACGCTTATCGCGGTCGGTTCGTGGATGGGTGACCATCCATTACATATCAAGCTCCTCAGTGCTTCGGAGAGCACATTTAGCCGTGGCCAGTCCCGGTTCAATCAGAAGCCCAAAGGTCTGACAACCAGTCTTAGCAAGGGTATCGTAATACCCAGTAACCGGGTTGTGGAGGTCAGATACGCAGTCGTTCCATGTAAAATACTGGTATTCAGCTGCATCCGGCTAGACTGGAAGTTGACCTCAACATAGTTGGGAAAAGGCAGATTGATGGCTATATCTCAGTAAGCAAGTGTGGTAAAAAATACAATAGACGTAGATATAATTTAGTAACCTCGCGACAAGACAACCGAAATCCTGAGGATGCCTCATTGACAGGTGAAACACGTGTCGATTTCTTACAGGGTTTTTTATGACTTTTTAGAAATAGTTTGGCGGAATAGGTTACTAAATATCTACGTCTAATTGTATTTTATAATGGATTTCCGCCAAGTCACGCCTGATTCAATTAGCTAGCAAGTGTTGTGATTAATGAACGTACCTTCCCATGAGAATTTCATATGAACATGTGGTTGGTGTTTTAATCCGAATATATTGAGTTGAATTTCATATTTTATTTGCTTTTTATTACCCTATCCAAACGCTGGAGGAAATTGTAAGCGTATGCAGCGCAATGAAATGCTGGGGCGCTCTGCACCAACATCCAGTATCATCATTATGTTATAGCTATATTTATCGAGTCGTTATCGACAATGTTCCTATGGTAAAATAGCTTTTGCCCGTGACTTTGTCTGCGTGTATTTTTAATTTATTCTTTTTTAGGGTTCTCATAAGGAAAAACCGGAACCCTTACAGGATCACTACGTTGTCCGTCTGTCTCTCAGTCTGAAGATACCCTTTTACTCAGAAACGCGTGGAGGCATCAAATTGAAATTAATATCAAATACGTTGGTCTACGGTCCCTTGAAGCTCTCAAAATATCAAGTTATTAAGTCAAGTCAATAAAAAAGTACGGCCATTTATAAAACATATTTATGGTACTTCCCGTTGATCTAGAATTATGAACTTTGGCAAGAAGTCTCACAGCAGAAGCAGAAGTAAAGAAAAAAGTCCGAAAAACGTTAAGTTGTACTACATAAAAATAAATCAAGTATAAAACCAGACGTGGATATTAATACTAGAAAATTAACTAATAGAAAATACAACACGTTTTCAAATAAAATCAACCGAATATATCACTTTCTAAGGGAGTGTTTCCACGGAAGTGGAGACCAGCGGAGCGAAGCGGAGACGTGCAGGAATAGTCCATTCACAGACGAGATGAAATACGCAATGAGGACTTCAACCGTGATTGGTCGATTCATGCAGGTCTCCGCTCAGCTCCACTCATCTCCGCTTCAATGGAAACGCACCCTTAATCCGCGAGGTAATTGCATTTAAACAGTTCATTTTGACAGTTCAACACCATTCATTGCGTTATTTACATTGGTAAGCATACAAATTTTTCGAACATATGAAGGAATGTGTATAAAATATCCTTCAAAAATTGTGATACGCATTGCAAAAAAGATCAATTATTCATGAATTTAAGTTAAAAGCCGTGTCACAGGCTACCCACAAATTAATAATAAGGATCTCCAAAGTAACCAGTGTCGTATGAAAACCATTACGTCATAAAGTCTGTAACATGACTGTTAACCCTTCTAATGCGCGGTCAAATTAATTTAACGGGTTCATTCCCTACCTTTTTATTATTACAAAGTTGAAAATGCACGATGTTTAAATTTTTTGTTTCTTATTTTCTTTTGAAGTCGTGTTTCTGATATTAATTTCATCTCTTTGTTGAAAATCTTGCTGTTTATTGTGTTTGACAAATTGTGTAACAGCCTCAGAAATACCTAAACATAAATAACAACAAAAAAACCCGCGCTCTTAGGGTTCAGTACCACGAACATTTTTATAGTTTACTTTAAAGTAATAACAGCCGCACGGGTCGATCCATCAGGTTAAGCTACGCTTGCGGGGTGGCTCCGTGGATGGGTGAACATCTTTACATATCGAGACTCCTCCGTGCCTCGGAAAGCACGTTCAGCCCTTGGTCCCGGCTGCCATTCGTGGATCTTTGGCAGTCGTTACGGGTTGTCAGAAGCCCGAAAGTCTGACAACCAGTCTTACCAAAGGGTATGGTAGGTATTATCCAGTTACTGGGTTGTGGAGGTCAGATGGGCAGTCGCTCCATGTAAAATACTGGTATTCAGCTGCATCTGGTTAGACTGGAAGCCGACCCCAACATAGTTGGGAAAAGGCTAGGCAGATAGATTTGACATACACAAACATAAACGCCTTTTTCTCAGACAGACAGACAGACGCCGTAAAGTTAGCATTAAGGTACTGTTAGCACCCTGTGGGTACGGAACCCTAAAATTACCTACTGTCTTTAATCAACACTACCACTAACTTTTAGTAAAGTTTAGCCGGGTTTAATAAACCAGATTTACATTAGGAAACTTAGTTATTCTTTCATATTTTCATGATTCGTATTGCTATTTTTTTCCACTACTTGCTATAGAACAGCGGAGTCTCCTAATACAGGCATTTTTTGCCTAAAAGGAGGCTCCAATCATCAATCAACTTGTTGTCTTGATTTGGTTTAAGAAATAAACAAAGTATTGATGGTTTCACGTGTAGATAATTATCGATTTATACGTGAGAATAAAATAAAATAAAAATGTTTATTGCAATTACATACATTGTTGACACACATGATTTGGAGATCACCTTTTAAGCAAAAAGATGCTTGTGTTAGGTGAAATCCGCTCTTCCACATATCTATACTTATAATAAATCTGTAGAAGTGAAAATTCTGTACATTGAAAATATCAAAAAAAATATGGCAGGGGGTGTTACTAGACCGACACCGAACCCAAAAATGTGAATAAAAAATTTTTTGTCTGTCTGTCTGTCTGTTTGTTCAGGCATCACGCAAAAACTACCGGTTCGATTACGATGAAACTTGGTATAATTATTCTTCAATATCCTGGGCACCACACTGGGTACTTTTTATCCCGGAAAAGTATCCTATCCTACGGTAGGGGGGTGTCAAAGTTTGTATGGAAGAATTTTAACGCGCTGTCCGATTAACTCGAAACTCAATATTTATACTTAAACCCAAAAATTAAGAATAACGTGTATCAGGATTTTTCGAAATTCAACCCCTAAGGGGGTAAAATAAGGGATGAAAGTTTGTATGAAAAACCTTATTCCTTGAGGTAATAAACATGAAACTTCGCACGAATAGTTATCTAAATAAATTATAAAGTTTGTAGTTTTGTTTTTCTAAATTACCCCCCAAAGGGGGGTTGGGGGGTGTCAGTGTTTGTATGGAAGAATTTTAACGCGCTGTCCGATTAACTCGATATTTATACTTAAAACCCATGGGGATGTATGGGGTAATTTCCGACACTCACGCGGGCGAAGCCGCGGGCAGCAGCTAGTCACGACAATAAAATATGCACGGCAATTAAATCAAATTAATATAAAACAGAGTAATAAAGTAAAAAGAAAATACAAAAAAAGAAGAAAGGAGCGCACTTGTGTGATGGATGCGAGTGAATTTTTGTGGGAGGGTGTGTGTACGTGTGTGTGTAAGTAATAGTGTGAGTGTGCATTTTGTTTCTCAGTTATTAAGTGTAAGTATAGTTTTTTTTTTTTTTTTTTAGATATCTGTTTAGATTTAGGTTTAGGTTAGGTTAGGTTAGGTTAGAGAAACTATCAATGAATAACCAGAGGACTGGTTCATTCTTTGGCCAAAGAATTAGCATTGCCATTCAACGTGGCAATGCTGCCAGCTTAGTATATTGGCGTGTGCTAGCTGACATATGGCTATTAATTAAATGGTATTTTTGGTGTCGCGTAAGGTAAATGATTTTGCGTACTAGGGTATAGAATCAATTTTTCTAACTGCACAGACAGCTGTGCTGCTGGGGTTTTTGTTGCGCCACTTCTTCTTCCCAGCTGAAGCACTAGGAAGTGGCGAAGGGTGGGCGTTTTGGGGGACTGTCTTTTGTAATTTTGACGTTAGAAAAGTGCTCAGCCTTGTTTGAATAACATTTGATTTTGATTTTGAGTCTTCTGGGCACGTTTCCGGATGACAGCGATGCGGACGCGTACTTTGACGTGAGTGTCCTTTTGTTTTTGTATTTATTTTTTTATTTAGAGTTAGTCAGTCATTTAATTTAGTGTTAGATTGTATAATGCGTGACAAATGTACCTATTTCCGATTTAATAAAACATGAAGGATCCCTTGGTGTGATGCGCGGACACAATGTGTCCTCCGTCAAAAATGCGGATGTGACAGGAGGCCACGCGATTTCCGCGCGACACTCCTCATAATTTTTACGTTAGTAAGTATTAATAATCTGTAGTTTTGATGCTAAAGATTGTAAAAAATAAAGGTTAGGACATCTGGATGCATAACTAAGTTCGCGCAACTAGTTTCATAATGTAAATCTGGCTTTACCGAATAATCCATAAACCACGTCATACGCCGCTATTTTCTTATACCTCGAGCCAATGAGATAGAAAAACACAGCTCAGATAAGTCAAAAAACAGTTTTATCTCACACGATTTTTTCGCCATTTCAAACTACATAGTAAAAACCTTACGCTTAACTTATACCAGTAAATCCAATTTGTAACTACGATGAAAATATAAACAGCTATATTTTTTCGCCAAACAAGAAATACTTTTGGCAAAAATATCTGTCTTTATCAGTCGAAATTTCGCAGTTCACTAGACCAGAAATCATTTACAAATAGTCCAGATATTGCTCTCGGAAACTTGTTTTTAGACCAATGAAGATAGATGGATTTATTGTAATACTTGATATCGGTTGTGTAGTTTTTATTTAGCGGATATCTTATCGAATAATCAGTTTTTTCAGGTATGCTTCAGGAAAAGTTTTCCGATTTGATTTTCTTTTTATCATAATTTTTGTCACCCAACGTAACATACCGACATATTTTATTGTCTGCATCTGCCTAGTCTTTTCCCAGCTATCTTGGGGTCGGCTACCAATCTAACTGGAGCTAAATACAAGTATCTCACATGGAGTGGAACGGAAGTGTGGAAAGTGTGGAACTCTCTGCCAGCGTCTGTGTTCCCTTCAACGTATAACCCGTCGGCCTTTAAAGCAAGAGTAAACAGGCATCTTCTGGGCACGCTGGTTCCATCATAGACCTCATCCATCGCTTTCCATCAGGCGAGATCGAGGTCAAGAGCTGCCCCGTAACACAATAAAAAAAAAAAAGAGTGACTGCGTATCTCATTTACAGTAACACGATACCCCTTGGCAAGCCTGATTGTCAGACTTTCGAGCTTCTGACTACCCATAACGACTGTCAAAGATCTACAAATGATAGCCGGGACCCATCCATGGACCGACCTTGGCAAGCGTAGCTTAACCTGCGATCGGCGTGCGGCTGTTATTATTTAGCCTCGAGCCGAATTCAGAAACCAATAATATGTTTTAGAACTAATCTCAAAAGATGGACTATCAATAGCAACAAGCCTTTTGAAGTATGGAATTGGATACGGAATAGGCTCTACAGGAAATTTTATTCGAAGTAATTTCCTCGGATTCTTGGGATCAGTAGTACGTACTTTGTAATAGTGATGGACGACGCACGATATTGGTATCGGCTATTAGCGTTTTTTTAAATTGGTTTCGGCTTTTGATACCAGTTTTTTATGGCGAAGTAAACGATTATTACGAAATAGTTAGATCGTAGGATACATGAGTGTTTGCCTCCTACTTCTGCGTGTATAATAATTTATTTATTATTATTAGGCTCTTCAACAATGAGTACACTATTACTTTGTAATTATTTATAGGTATAATTAAGGGACCGTTTTTGTTGTTGAACATATTATTTTTGTCGTAGTAGATGGTAACTTTCTGTTGAACTGCTATCAATTGTGGACATTTGTATCTTGCCTAAAGAATTACTTTAGATAGGTATTTACCCATTTAAGTACGTAAGTTTCTTTTCAAATTCTATTCACTGAACATTGTCAACAATTTCATTGCTTCACTTACAAACAGTCTAAATCAGACCAAATTGTACGTTTTCACTCACAAAGCGGATAACAAAGTCTATAACAGTACTTGCAATGTAAAAGAAAATAAAACAACAAAATGTAGAGATTGCAGCCATTGAAATAGTTTTCTGTGAAGAGCTAGGTTAACCAAGTTTACACAATAGGTACTTTTCTTAGCCCATAACTCGGAAAATCCAAGTAAGTAGATAAAGGTAAATGTAAAAATAGGTTATATGAATGTCGTATTACGTACATTAGCGAAAACCAGTTACTTGGCTATTATATAAAGAAACTCCAAAACAGGAACTTACATGATTATAGAATAGCTTGCTGTGTTTTTTTGGGCGTTATATTATAAGTAAGAAAACTGGACTATCAAATATATTAGACTACACAAGTTAATTAGCTAGCCTAGGACAAACTACGGCAGGAGTACTATTTTGTATGAAGGAGCACATCTTTACAATAAATAGCCTCGGAATGTAAAAGATCAAAAATCCATGTAATTTTTAAAAAAATCTCTAAATAAACACATTTTAGCGGATTTAAAATTTTAAGTTATCTGCGAGTAGGTACTGTACTAATCTAACTTACTTATTATGTTGTGTAACCGTCGCGTCGCCTAATATATACCTACTAATTAGTAATAAGATTTTTCTCATATAAGTGAATGTAACTCTTTTTGAGAAATAAAGTTCTTAAACCATAATTATGTTTGGCATTTTCACTAATTTGACCGAAACCAAAAAATTCCAACCTCAAAAAAGAGGCGGTTCTCTATTGGGCACTTGCTTTGTCTTTGTGGGCGTGATACATCAAGAGTACGTAAAAAAATGGTACCAAAACAATTGGTAATTTGGCCGAAACCATATTTTCTGGTATCGGCCGATACCAACACCATCAAACATTATGATCAACCAGCGTTATCCCTATATTAAAAAGAGCAAAAATCCTTTGAACTGAAACGGTGGTCGTATGTAAATACAGAGTTTCCTGTAGGTACCTACCGCTTCGAATGCGAAAAAACGAAATTGGTTTTAAACGTAAAAACCCCTTTGTGGATGATAAAACTAGGTATGTATTTGTTTGAAACCTTTTTTTATGATTGGATAATTTGAGTTTCGATTTTTTTTTAAGTGGAATGTGGTGTTCTCGTGGTAACCTAGACAATATTCACATAAGTCGGTAAATACAAGTTAGTTAATTGATTCAGGCGTGACTTGGCGGAAATCTATTATAAAATACAATAGACGTTAACCGTCCAGCACTCGGCTACTGATAAATTTCTAATGAAAAATCCCAATTATACATTGCCCGACCTGTGAATCGAACCCAGTACCTCATGGTCAGCACTAGCGCTTGCAATCACTAGACAAACGAGGCCACGGCAACGGCAATGGGCGAGAAAATAACCATTGGTAATAAAAACGATTTGTTTTTAACCCCCAACGGAAAAAGAGGGGTGTTATAAGTTTAACGTCTGTCTGTTCCCTCGTAGCTTCGAAACGGCTGAACCGATTTTGATTATTATTTTTTTGTTTGAAAGGTGTCTTGATCGAGAGTGTTCTTAGCTACAATTCAAGAAAATCGGTTCAGCTGTTTGAAGATTATAAGCTCTTTTCTAGTTGATGATTGAATGTGTGCATCTTCCACAGGTCTGATTAATTCGAAATTTAGTATTCTGTTACTTCAATGATATTAGAAGAACATAGTAACCTAACCGATACTGCAGCATCACCTGGAATTGTGTCGGGGGTAATTTAAATTTTTAATTTTAACTTCTATCTACCAATAACGATCGGTATTGTTAACATCGAAGAAATAGGAACCCAAAACTACCAAGCTATCATCGCTTACTAAAAAGTTCTTAAAAACAAGGAGGATCAACAAAATGCGCTCCATCAGCAGACCACTATCAAGCAAAACAACAAATCCGCTAAGAGGGGTGAAATTTATGCAAACTCGCCATACAGCGCCGCGAAGTTAATATTCGTGTGTCCGCCCGGACGGACGGATGGACAAAGCCTCATTTACATAATACCGCCTTTCCAAACGCTGGTAAAAGATACCTACGAGTAGGCACTTGGCAGCTCATTAGGGGATTTCAAGTGTTCCAGCTTAATTCTGAGTGTTTTAAGGGTTTTGTTGTGGAGCGGTAATGTTGGCGTTGAGATTGATATATTTTGTTAAGAGTCTATGCTACCTCAAATTGCTTAGCAAGAACCGCCGTTATATCGAAACTGCTTCAGCATTCATTTTGAAATAAACATATGTTAAAATTGAGGATTAATGTTAAGCACTATGTTAGTCGAAAACACGATTTCAGATTCTCTATAGAAAAAAAATCCAAAGTTACCTCCAAACCGAACAATAAACCGCTGCTATTCAAAAATACTTCAAATTAGATCATGAAACTTTGCATACTAATTGAACTAACTAAAAAGCAGCGACTGTTTTTTTTACCATTATTTTTGTCGTAAAAAGCAATTACCTAAACTATTGCTGGTTTGAAGGCGCCTCCGTCTCGCTCGCACTCACTCCGCGAGGAGTATGGTGCGAGCGAGATAAAAACCTGAGGTTGTGTGGGCTCTTAAGTAGAATAATGAAGCTAGGAATATTGCCGTCTTTCTTTCTTTTTCGTGTGGTTAGTGAGTAACCTGATGTCAGAGTTTTTATGCCTCTGACTTGGCCTTCGAGAAATATCTCTCAGGCATGCCGGTTTCCTCACGATGTTTTCCTTCACCGTTTTTGAAGCAAGTGATAATTATTATATTATACAATACGCACATGAATCTGAAAAGTCAGAGGTCACTAGGCTATCACTGCTGGGCTTGTTTCACTTATAAACACTGTTTTAAATAGTTATGGGTGTTTTTTTAGAGGTATATACACACCTAAAAATAAATTTTATTATCATGGTATTGGTTTTATTTAAAAGATATTCGTATGCCATTAGTGCTTCAAAATGATTTCGAGCATATGGGCGCTGGCGGCTGGCTCGAATGAAGCGTAAGCGTAATTTTCGATCACTTTTTTTGTGAAAAAAAAACACTATAATTTCGCGTAATGAACCTGTGACCGGCCTCCACGATCGTGTGCTCTCACACCTATGGATTACTTTCTTTGGGGATATGTGAAGTCACACGTCTACGCAGATAAACCACAGACGTTGACCACATGGAAGCCAACATTTGCCGCGTTACTGCCGATATACGGCACCAGTTTCTCGAAAATTGGGCTTCCCGATTAACTTTAGATAACATAACATGAAGATCACTCTTCCTCACTCTTGTCTGAGGGCAGATGGGGTGCCCATCCAGATTTCACCAGTTATGTTTAAAGTCTATGCATAATCGGCCAATAAAGTACCCACTGTTGGGGCACAGGCCTCCTCTCTATGAGAGGGAGTGGGCCGTAATCCACCACGCTGGCCCAATGCGGGTTGGGATGTCATAATATGTCTTTGAATTTTTTGGTTCTAGGACAAGCCAGTTTGCTCACGATGTTTTCGTTCACCGTTTTGAGAGCAGTGGCGATGAAATAATTTACACAAAGTAAAGCGCCTGTCAGGGTTCGAACCTATGACCTATACCTACCACTGTTCAAGACTTTGCAAAGTAAGCCTATTGCCATGTCATCGGACTTAAATCCAGATTCTGGGACGCTACTCATTTTTTTTTTTATATTGAAACTGCGAGACTTAATAATCGAACCTAGTCATCCCACGCTAAACAGTCGCAACAACGACTTCTGAACCAACGAAGAAATATATATTAGGTACTGAATTAATTAATAAAAACAACAAAATTATTTACTAACTTAACTAAAACTATTCACAAACTAAAATATGGCGTCGAAAAATTCATACACATCGCTGTCGACTGGTAGTGTACCCAAGAGAGTTAAATATATCAAGAAATAAAATAAATCACCAACCTACCAGGACACATTACTAGAATCTACTGCCAAAAAATGAGACATAAAATACTACAACACTTAAAGAAAAAGAATCGCGAAAAAATATCCCATAATACATTTCTATTTATAACATTATCACAAATACTGCCTGTCTGCGAGCGTAGGCAATACAAAGCCTACCCCCCAGTGATAAAACACCTAGAGATTAGGAAAAACGGCCTTATGTAACCCGAAAAAAAACTGTAATCAAAAAAGAAATGTCCCTACCTTCGTCACGGGACGAAATATAGTACAAACTGGACATTTGGGGAATCGTCAGACAAATTCTTTGGCTCCCAAGCCGCATACAGCAGACATTGAATACCAATGGAATAATTCGACGGAATCTTGTGTACCGTATTATTCGTTGAGCCTTCTTGGTTAAGCTTTGTGCAGACGAGCTACTTTTTTTTCTGATTGACTTCAGTTTATTGATGTGATAACTTTTGGCGTATTTTGCGCTCGTTTTGAACAGTGAATGAAACTGAACCGTCATGCTCGCTGAACCGCGTATAGACAGCGCTGAATCAAGTACACTCGGCTCTTATTAGTTTTCACTTTTATCGTGTATTTTTTTTTTTATAACTATGCCCATTGCATAACAATATAAGAAAAACCATGTGAACCTACTCACTTGATTTGTCTTAAATAGTAATTTGGCGGCATCGACATCGCCATGCGAACTTCGCATCAAAGACCTGACGTCACACAAATCCTGCATCGCGCTATTAGAGTTTACCGCGCGGTTAACATAATTATATAAGACTATCCGACATCAATCAAATCAAATCAAATGATTATTTGCCAGAATACATCGAATCGAATCGAATCGTTGGGCAGTTGCCCGCCCGACACAACACCCGTCTGGTCGGAGGATCCCCCCTTTTCAATAGAGGATGAGTGAACTTTACACCTTGTTCCTCGTACCTCTAAAATGTAGTGCTATTTTGTTTTGATTACTTCGAATGGCACTCGAGTGAACGAACAAATTAAACTTGAACGCTTATTTTTTGTTTTTAAATTGACAATCATGGATTCACACCTCGCTCCTCTTTTTGTAACGAATCCTAAGTAATTTTCACGTCAGCGGACATTTTTTAAACGCAAAAATGTTTCCCCGATTAATCATCGTTCAAACTTTAACAAGATAATAACACTATTATTCTATACTTTTGTCTAATTTTCAAAAGTTTCAGCGACAATAAATGGCAGGTACAGCGTCTAGTTATTAAAATTACGATATATGAGCCAACTTTGTTTGTGCAACAGTTTCGATACGGTACTGCAATATAACGTAACTTCGGCAACACTGAATATTTAATTAAACTAGGGACAGTTTGTGAATAAAATACTGCACATTTAAAACTTTAGTGAAAAATATTTTTCAATTAAATAAGTATTGAATACGGTACTGGAAATCTATTTTAATTTTAAATGAACAACGAAATCGGATCCGATTTTTGGAGTATACATTATGAGTGCAAATCGAATTATGAATTATGATTTAGTTCATAGGCGCCGACCCAAAAATGAATTAGGATAAGAGCAAAAGAATGATGTAATCATGATTTACAAAACAAAAAAAAAGAAATTCTGTGACAGCACAAACCACTAATCAACCAACATTTTCATTATCCAACTAAGCAATTATTTCTGCAACTTTTCATCGCCTTCATGTGTTTATAAAGTGGCTCGTCTGCCCCAAGCTCTAGATGTAAAAAAAAAACATGTTTCCATTTGCCACAATTGCTATTACTAACGGCCGCTAAGTGCTAGCGCACATTGTGTGTCTTATCGCTGCGTCTAGTCGCTGCAGCAAGACGCAGAGTTATCGTTTGCATCTACGTCTTGTCGCTGCGACTAGCCGCAGAGCTGTTGTTTGCATCTGCGACTAGTTGTTACGACAGACGTCGTGCAGGAAACGATCATTTTCTATGAGCATGCGACTGTAGTCGACTGTGCGCATGCACCGTGCATCTAGTCGGTGCGGCAAGTAGCTAAAGCATGCGACTTCCCTTGTCTGTCGAGACTTTGAACAAAATGTATGAAATCGCTGCTTGTCGTTGCGTTTAGTCGCCGAGCTGTTACAGTCGCACGTCGCATAGTGTGCGCCATGTCCTAAGGTGAATCCCAATAACTAAGGTTTAACTAACTAATAATTAAGGTAAAGTTTCAAGAGTATTATGTTGTATTGAAGTGTCTCCACAAGTCACAAGCAGTACTTAAGTATTGTAACTTCTGAGTGTCTCGTGCCATTGCTCAGTCAGGCACGATACCAACTTTGGTGACTAACAACAGCGCTGGCGTGAGCTATTCTTGAAATTAACTTTACTTAGACCGAATACAAATAATAAATTGTGATAGGCATTCGGTTGCCAATGTTTTTATTATTATGAGCATGTTGTGTCCCACTGCCTGATATAGGACTCCCTTCCATGTTTCCGTTATTTTCTCTCTTTTGCAATTAGAGTCCAATCCTTAAAGTCGTTAAGCCATCTCATTCTCGGTCTAACACGTCACCGGTTCCTGTTGTTCGAAACCCATTCTGTGGCTTCTTTCATACCAGCTTCCACCGAAGTTCCCAGTACTTAATTACGCCTAATCTTGGGCAACATTTTCATCGCCCCCTGTGTCCTTGAAGTTGCTCGTCTACCCAAATCCCAAGGGGTGTTAGAAATTCGCAGTATGTTCCCGCAGTCCGCAATGAATACTAACAACGGCTTTCAAAGAATACGACGATACAGATTAAACCGATGTCTGCACGTTTTGTATTGATATATCAGCAAAGAAAAGTTTGGGAACGTGTGTATAGGCCCACCCTGCAATTATTGTGTGAACAATAACAATATTTGTGTTAGATTATTCAGTATTGTTTTGCGAAGTAACTTGAATATTTGATTGTTAGGGTGTTGGTTTTGCCCAAATGCGTTTTTACCCGACTGCGGCGAAGCCAAAAAAGGAGGGTTATGTGTTTGACATGTATGTATGTCCGTCTCTATGTTCCCTCGTAACTACTAAACGGTTGAACCGATTTTGATGAATGAAATGTCGTTAGATCAAGTCGCGCCGGTGTGAACGAGCCTTTATGCGCGAATGTCACTGTGTAAATATTTATGTATATTAAAAGGATAAAAAACAAAATGGCGCCAAAATGTTTTTTTATTTTATTATAACAAACTTACGTTTACAGTTGGAGAATTGACCGTGACGTATATATCGATGTATGAGAAAATGGAGAACATGTTATTCAACTGATCAATGAAAAACGATCTCTCTGAAGTAACTACGCTGACCGGGAGAGTTGCCGGTATTTGTAAGGGTACAAAATAATCTTGGACGCATGCTTCAATGAAATGAGCTACCGATTCTGGTATAGATATAATATCATCACCCTAACGACCTCAATAGACCGTGAAAGTGTGCCGTCACAAGTCTATTGGAATTGTGGGCAAACCCATCGTGCCCACAACGGTGAATCCGCGCTTGCTTTTCGACCTCCACGCGGACGAAGCCGCAGCAAAAGCTAGTCTCTTAATAATACGTTCCATTAACTTCTAACATTCGTTGAGTTTGGTTGGTAAAGCTATGCAAACAAAACCTTTACAGTACCTCTCCGCCTTTGTAAAATCTTGCATGTAGGGACATGCATGATTTCACAAAGGTGTGTTTATAGGGTGTCATGTCGTACACACAGGATTCGCCTATGGCGGTATTCTGTGCCATGTAAAAGGGTTTAACCCTATAGCAACCTGCTTATATGGGTCAATTCGACCCGGGAGATAAACACACAATTGCACTACCCGACGGTGTTGGGCGTATTTTGCAGTTACTTACAGTACACGGATCATTTGATAAGTTTGGAAATGAGTAATAATAGTTTAGGTGAAGGAAATCATAGCTGTTGTTTGTTTATAATCTTATTCTTTGATATTATTATCAAAACTAGCTGCTGCCCGCGGCTTCGCCCGCGTGAGTGTCGGAAATTACCCCATACATCCCCATGGGTTTTAAGTATAAATATTGAGTTTCGAGTTAATCGGACAGCGCGTTAAAATTCTTCCATACAAACACTGACACCCCCCAATCCCCCTTTAGGGGGTAATTTAGACGAAGGAGGAGGCGGAGCGCGTGAGGGAGAGGCAAAGTTCGCGCCCTCACGCTCCTAGCCGCCGTAGGAGACGCCCTGGGCGTCGGGACTCCTTAGAGGATTCCCGGCCACCGTAGGCGCGGGCTTGCGGGCGGTGAGCAATGGGTAGCTCGCCCCCGATAAGGACCAGGCCCGGGTCGACGGCGCGTCGTGTTCCACGCGCGCCTCAAAGAGATGTCAGCAAAACTGACGGGGTCCGCTAGGACCGTTGCCCGCCGGGGTTGCGGGTAGTCCTAAGGGGAAACCGTGGCCCCTGGCATGGCAAGGGAAGGAACACGGGTGGGTTTTAGTCAGTAAAAGTCTGACACGCCCTCCCGCTCCGCCCAGAGCGGGAGAAGTCATTGGATGATTTCCCACCCAAAAAAAAAAAAAAGAAAAAAAAAAAAAAAAAAGGGGGTAATTTAGAAAAACAAAAAACTACAAACTTTATAATTTATTTAGATAACTATTCGTGCGAAGTTTCGTGTTTATTACCTCAAGGAATAAGATTTTTCATACAAACTTTCATCCCTTATTTTACCCCCTTAGCTGAATTTCGAAAAATCCTGATACACGTTATTCTTAATTTTTGGGTTTAAGTATAAATATTGAGTTTCGAGTTAATCGGACAGCGCGTTAAAATTCTTCCATACAAACTTTGACACCCCCCAACCGTAGGATAGGATACTTTTCCGGGATAAAAAGTACCCAGTGTGGTGCCCAGGATATTAAAGAATAATTATACCAAGTTTCATCGTAATCGAACCGGTAGTTTTTGCGTGATACTTGAACAAACAGACAGACAGACAGACAGACAGACAGACAAAAAAAAATTTAATCACACTTTTGGGTTCGGTGTCGGTCTAGTAACACCCCCTGCCATTTATTTTTTTGATATTTTCAATGTACAGAATTTTCACTTCTACAGATTTATTATAAGTATAGATAAGGTTAACGGACTCAACCAGATAATCTGCAGATTAACTAGTTAATCTGCACTCTAACTGATTTACGCATATTAGCGGTAACAATTATATAAGACTATCCGACATCAATTCTTGGGCAATTGCCCGCCAGACACAATACTCGTCTGGTCGGAGGATCCTCCCTTTTCAATAGAGGATGAGTGAACTTTACAGCCTGTTCCTCATACCCCTAAAATGTAGTGCTATTTTGTTTTGATTACTTCGAATGGCACTCGAGTGAACGAACAAATTAAACTTGAACGCTTCTTTTTTGTTTTTAAATTGACAATCATGGATTCACACCTCGCTTTTCGAATTTCGAAGTGATGTTTAAAAAATTGCTGGCCTATCAGACATTTTTTTTTCCGGAATATTTACGCGAGGTTATTCCCATAACCTCGACTAATTTCCACAACTGACTCAATTTAAACAAAACACTGCTTATTAAAATAAACATGTAAAACCACAATAACTCATACTAATTATTAAGCCGGTGAAGTTGAAATAATCCACCATACTTTATGAAATTAACCTAGTGGGAACAATATTTCGATATAATTGGCGGCCGCCGTACTGTAAACTGTTTATGGTTTTACGCCCGATACACACTGTCGGGCAAAACGGCCAGCGAGGCAGTTAAATTAGTAGTTATGATCCCAAATGTAGATATGAGGATTTGTTTGGGATCTAATTTAATTTTGGTAAAATAATCCTATGAATTATTTTACTTATTGTTGTTTTATAGCACTGCTGAGTATGGGATTGAATCGTCCTCAGCCCTTATCCTAATTTATTAGCGGTTGGCGCAGTGCGTATTTAATCTTAGTGTTCACTTCCTTCCTAACCATTTTATTTTCATACGATACACTTATCTTTTTCTTGGTCTGCCTTTTCTTGAGGAACAGCGTGTAAAAGTTCACTCATACTCTATGGAATATGGAGGATCCTCCGACCGGGTGTTTTGTCTGGCGGGCAACTGCCGGACGATTGATGTCGGATAGTCTTATATAAGTTTATCGCGCGGTAAACTCTAACTGCACGATGCAGGATTCTTGTGACGTCAGGTCTTTGGCGTAGTTCGCATGTGGCGTTGCAGATGCGGCTGCAACCCTATATCATCCTATACTTAATAAAAATCTTAAAATTCATCTATTAATTTACTCATTGACGGACAACGCACACCCTAAACACTTGGGTAAGAAGCATCAAGTTTTGCCCAAAACTTTTTTATACAAAGTGGAGACGACAATACAATAATAAATTAAACTGCGTATACATTCGAACGTAATAAAGTTGTATTACATAGGTAATGAATCCATCTTATTGCTCAGATATACTTCATAACAAACTTTCCTTTTGTCGCTGATTCGTCAGGAAATTTAATAAAATGAGTTTGAAACGAACTGAACATAAAAAAGTATGTTATGTTACCTAATCTCAGTGCCTACTTCGGTATACAAGTTTTTTCTTATCCAAGAAATTTAGTTAACATAACTTTTAAAGCCTCGTGCACACTGGCGCGATGCGACAAATTAATAACAATACATTTCTTAGAAAACTTCACGGTAGAATAATTACCTGTGTCGCGTAGCGTCGTCGCTTCGCGCCAATCTGCACGAGGCTTAAGTCTTTGACCGTTTAAAAGTTAATTTTACTTAAACTTAACTATTTCCAAGAAAATCTCAATTTCCTTTGACCGGAAAACGAAGAAGCTGGAAAATTTAAATATTGAGTAGCAAGCGTCTTCAGACAGTTTGCTAAATCGAATGGCTGCCTATACCATTGATTCGGCTGCATTGTCATGCCATTGCCATGAATTCATGTTTCGGCTGTCCTTATGCCATAGAATATAGTATGTTCCTGTTAGTTACGGCTAGAGAATGGACAGGAACGGTCTTCTGTGTGATAATGTACCTACGTATGTGGCTACGCGTGTAACTATTCACAACTATTGTACTGGCTAAAATGAAACATTTTCGGTTTTCTCCGACAGCACGACATCAGATATTTCAGTTACTGTCAGAAGAATACCGATCGTATTCTTAGTTTAAAATGTTTTTTTTTGTCTTTTTTTAGGGTTTCTACCCCCTTTGCGAACCTTTGGATTTTTGTTTCTAAGACATGCTTCTTAGAACCAAAAATTCGAAGACATGTGACATCTACCATTCACACTGGGCCCGCGTGGTGGAATATGGTCCACTTCCTCTCACAGAGAGGAGGAGAGAGGAGGTCCCATCAGTGGGAACGCTGTAGGCTGATTACAAGGCGTAGTTACGTTTTTTTAGAGATGTTAATAAAAATAAATAATGTTACAAAAGTTGGAAGAAGAAGAATTGAACTATTTGATTTGTTGTTTCTGATTTCTTATGAGATAGTTAAGAGATGAAAAATTTAAATAGACTATGATACTTACGGAAATAATTATAAAAACAAAGACTTTTCGCGTTGTGTTGGTCTCTATATATCTGCGTTACGAGGTCTGTCTTTTACAAACAAATTCACATGGGTATTATGATATTTTTATCGAAGTACAATTGGAGCACACATTATTTATTTAAGTTCGTGTAGGAAGATTGATGGTGTCATGAAATAATAAAAGCTCACATCTTTTGAACATTATTGCTTAAAATAGTCGCCTCCTACAGTGCGTGTGACGCAATTGGTACAACAGAATCGTGCTGTCTTAGTTTCAATGATAATAGACTACTAGACCCTCACAGGCTTATATTAAATGACCTACCAAGAATGGCTAAATATAATAAAAGCTGTTGAGCCATGTGTGTTCGGATATTCAACAAAATCCCAAGAGATTTAAAAACTTTAGATCTTATATTTCTATTTCTATTTCTAGAGTTCAAAATGGCGACTCACAGAGCAGTACTACCAATCACATGGCTGCAAAATTCAGTGCAATCAATCTCTTCACGAGACAGGTTATAATGAACGCACTGTACCTAAATCCTAACTAATCCTACTTCCTACTAATTATATAAATGCGAAAGTTTGTGAGGATGGCTGGATGGATGGATGTTTGTTACTCTTTCACGCAAAAACGACTGAACTGATTTTAATAAAATTTGGCACACATATAGTTTATAACCTGGATTAACACATAGGATATCTTTTATCCCGATATTCCCACGGGATTGAGACTTATGCGGGTGAAACCGCGGAGCGCAGCTAGTCACAAAATAAATAAACATAGGTACCTACCTACTATCATTAATTCAGACACAGACTCATTCGGATTCATACAGACTGCATCTTTGCTTTAGTGGTCGCAAACGCTACTGCTGGACATGAGGTCCTGTATTCGATTCCCGGGTGGGGCAAAGTGTTTGGGTGTTTCCATCTGGAATTTCTCAGTAGCAGCCCGAAGTCTGGATTTGTGCCCGGTTGGTAGCAATAGGCTTGCCCCCTATTAAGGCTCCCGCAGACAGGCGCAACGCGACGCCGACGGCGCGACGAAACACCGGTTATTGTTCCATCGTGAAGTTTTCATAAAAATTGTTCCACCAAAGTCGCGTCGCGCCTTTCTGCGGGAGCCATTACACGAGACTTTAACATAACTGGCGAAAGGTGGGAGTACTAGCTCCTCTGCCTGACCCTTCGGGGAATACAGGTGTGACGTATGTTATGTTATTCATTCAAAAAGCTGTGTTATTGTTCACACTCATGTTTAAATCAATTCATGTCAATAATGTCGCTGTTTTCTTTCCTGAACGGGGAGGGGGGGGGGAGTTTCATTGTTTATTTACCTATAGGTGACTGATAATGAGTCCCAAGTTACTGGGGGCAAGTCCCATTGCGTGGGCCAATTGACACAATCACAAACTTCGAACTAACCTTCCAAGAACTTCGCAAATGTTATGTCGACCTCATAATCTATTCAGCATTTTGCCTGACTCTATAATTGAATCCAAGATCACACAGTCAAAAGCCCCTCGCTTTCCGGGAAATAATAAAAAAATAACCTTTTTACTCTACCATTTTATTTACCCTTTGATATTTACATCGTAAATAAACATCCGTAATAGAATTTGTGACGCTTTTTATGTCAATTACGAGAAGTCTATTGAGTTTGTGAACAGAAAAGATCAGGGCAGAAGTTTCACTATCTACAAGCAAGCTGGTAAAACTACACTACACAATTGACCACTGCACGTACTGCACTGCATATAATAAACAATTTCACTTTTGGTGAAACCGTATTTTTCCAAGAGGTCCTAAAATCCTCATTGTTCATTTTAGGACTCATTAATAATGTCATATTCTATTCTCAATAAATAAAAGTTATAAAAACTAAAACCCGACGAAAAGAAGTGAACTAAAAAGGTATGAACAATACATTTTAGTTTTTAATACCTTTTATTTTTATTTAAATTATTTTGGGGTTATAATAAAATAAAAAAATGTGCTAGTTAGCCCTTTCATTTGACAGCCAACATGGCATCTTAAAAAATAAAAAAAATATGTCATGAATGTATATCCTCTAGACGGCGCCATATTCAATTTAAAATGTAACATCACATAGCATATAACGGCGGCCGATCAAGACGATTCCAATGATACCTCATTTGTCAAATTATGATAAGCATACATACATACATACGTACATACCGGTGAAAATCATAACCCAAGGAGGGTTATGATTTGCTTCGTAATTTTCCAAAGTACTATATAGAAAATAATCAACTCTAGCGTTCACTTGTTTCTTCAGAAGCGAACGTTTACCTATAATTTGATGTTGAAATTGGCCATCTACCATTTTCCGTGCTTGCTCACCAACTTAACAACCCTTGCGTCGAAAATGAAAGTTAAAAGCGAAATATACATCGTTTTGTTTACTGCTTCACAAAGAATATAAAATTTAAATCAAAGAAAAGCGTTTTATACTAATTAATACGCAAGTGACGTTTTTTTTAGCTTTTAACGATATTTATTGCAGACTGAATCAGATGGATTAACGTTCTTCGTTTGTGTTTAGAGTCCCGTTCTCAAAGGGTGCCATCGGGACTGGATTACTAAGGTTCCGCTGTCCGTCTGTCACAGGGCCTCTGGACTGACCCTGATTTCTTTTAAACCGTGTGTACTACTAGAGCCACTTTAACAACATATTATTAATAAAAATTAAATGAAGTAAAAACATGAAACGTGTTTAAAAAAATGTGTAGTGTTAAATATTGTACGGAACCCTTTATGTGCGAGTTCGACTCGCACTTGGCCGCTTTTTTTGCTTCTAATTTTTTATTCATTTATTGGCTTTTCGGGTTAATGGCGAAAGCAATCTGAAATGTTTATACAGTCTTAGGTTGGAATCTGGGATGAAAAAAGGTTGCTTTGGTTGTTATAAGTAGTCCTATCGTTTCTAAAAGCTTTGTCTATACCTATATTTTTTATATTAATAAAAAATATAGGCATTCAAGAGAACTGCCGGCAGAAGTGAAACCTTAAAACTGGTATTAGCGCCATCTATATTCTATATTAAAGCAGTGCGGCGCGTCGGTGACGCGAATCCATAAGTTTACCCCCTACCAAAAATCGCTCATCGTGCGTAAAGAAGATTTCAAATCAAAAACCAAAAAAAAACGTTTATTTGCGGTAAACCTGCGCAAGGAAAGAACTCCAACACGAAAATAACAAGTTTTATTTTATTTTATTAAAAAAATACTTCAAATTAGATCATGAAACTTTGCATACTAACTGAACTAACTATTAAGCAGCGACAATGTTTTTTATTTTTTTTTAAATTACCATTATTTTCGCTGTAAAAAGCAATTACCTAAACTATTGCCGCTTTGGTAGCGCCGCCGTCTCGCTCGCACTCAGTCCGCGAGTAGTATGGTGCGAGCGAGATAAAAACCTGAGGTTGTGGGGGGTCTTAAGATACTACATTTGCATTTGGTTTTGTGTACTATTTTTTTATTTTTTTATTGCTATTTATTTATTTTTACCGTAAAATATCGTACACTAAAACGCCCTGTGTGAACGGCCGCTTACAGTTTGCTTTTCAAAATTCTCCCCGGAAATGTACTTGGCTCACAAAAGCAAAATAATAAATAATTTCAAAAATATTTGTTATGTGGACAACTAACAACAACATAACTGGTGAAATGTGGGTGTACTATAAGTACACCTCTGTTTATCCCTTCGGGGATTACAGGCGTGATGTTATGTTATGTAATTTCAAAAAAACAAAGAGAAATTCAGTAAAGGTCTTTTCAAAATTCACCCCCATTCGACCAGGGGATGAAAGGGTTCAACAGTGATTAGGTGTAACAGATCCCCTGGGATGGACACGCTCAACCATCCTGGACACGTTTCCCTACTGATAAATGTTATTTTAAACACGTTCTGACATATTATCCTTGTGATATCACATGGTATTATTCCAATTTGAATTAAAATTTAGTCAAAAAATATCTGGTGGTGTAGCCATGGGAGATGACTAACGAATTAGTGAGCACAGTGATTCATTCTGCTTAGCCTTTTCCCAGTCATGTTGGGGTCGGCTTCCAGTCTAACCGGATGCAACTGAATACCAGTATTTCATATGGAGCGACTGCCTATCTGACCTCCACAACCCAGTAACTGGGTAATACGATACCCCTTGGTAAGACTGGTTGTCAGACTTTCGGCCTTCTGACGACTCGTAACGACTGTCAAAGATTCACGAATAACAGCCACGAGGGACCAACGGCTGAACGTGCTTTCCGAAGCACGGAGGAGTCTCGGTATGTAAAGATGGTCCACGGACCAACCACGGCAAGCGCAGCTTAACCTAATGGACCCATGCGGCTCTTATTACTTAGCCACGAGCTCCTCCTCCTCGAGAATTAGTGACCACAGTATCATCACGTATTTATTCATTTTCTCTAACGGAGGCGGTTTTAAACCAATTTCAAAAATTAAAGACACATTTTATATGTACACATGCACGTAAAAGAGACAATATAAAATCATCAAGTTGACGTAAAAAGTTAATAAAGCATTCATAAATCCATCTCACAATGCTTCGTCATCTGCCTCGCCTTTAGCGAGTCTAACCGCCTGCAGCTGAATACCACACAATAAAACATTCAAAATGTAGTCACCTCGCAATCTGATCTTAGTGCCAATCAATTTCAAAAACTTGTCAAAAGTTTATGAAAAATAGAGCTATTTTTGACACATTGAGACTGAGATTAGAATGCGAATGTCCTTTAACCTTTCGTATCCATACGTGCATCCAAACGAGACACAATGGATTTTTAATTGTGTCTGTAATTAAGGCATACCAAAGGTTAAAATATGAGTCGTCCCGCTGGTAATAGAAGAAAACAAACGAAAGAAGAAAATATAACCACACTGGTATTAAAAAAAAACTGTAAATATAGGTACAAGAACCAAGATGTAGGATGTTTCCTACAAAACACAGTGAATTAACTCCCTACAAAGACATAAAATAAAGAAAATTCTACAGTGTGCCCACAACAGAGCTTTTCCTATTTCTGCAACGTTTATAAAAAACGACGTCTTCTTTGCAATAAACTTACGTTCTTCGAGAATTGTATGGCGCTTGTCATTTGTTTTTTAACTTTTCCTCACTTTGGACTTTTTCTATAGTAATAAGCAATATGGGTGAGACAAATCTAACCCGTTACAACTATAGTACATTACTGTCGCGGCCTGCAACTGGTGCATTGATGGACGATCGTGAAAGGTTGAAAATTGATGAACGATCGTGACAACGTTAGTCCATCAATGCCTGGTTGCGGCCAAGGCTTGTATAGTACTTTTCTCAAAATATAATGCGTGGAAATTGAAACTGAGTAAATTAATTATAAATTCCAGAATCGCAATAATACGTTCATTTGTTTCTTCTTTACTTTATGCAGCTCTATTTGATTTATTTGGCCGCTAAACGCGACAGTTAGGGACAAGCGTATGTCACGAGATAAAATATAAAATCTAAAGATCTACAAATACGCTACCAAAGGCAAATAGTTTTATTAATGGACAACGAGCAGAGACCAGAGAAACCCGACAAAATGTTGGGAACGGCCAACATTTTTCGAGTAAAGGCTCGTGCATACTGGCGAGATTTTTCATTTAAAAAATATATTAGAGCTAAGCTAGATGAGGTCGGCGTTTCCTATCTGACCACTCTGAGAAGAAAGGCCGAAACAAACTCAGAGGTCACAGTCTCTTTTAGAGTCCAGACATAATCTTGGTCAGGCCATATGAGGACCATGTAGATTAGTGATCAATCGACCCGTGCGGCTGTTATTACTTAACAAGCCCCTCCGGAAGAGCGCCTAATGATTTTCCTTACATTGATCTACAAATAACAGAAATCAATCCGTAGCCACATAATTCTCTCACAGCTTACTACCGACGAACTACTAAAGATATAGATTATAATTTAATGGAGTCCTAGGCCTCCAAGGGCACGTCACAAGTCTTCAAATAATTCAATGCTCCAGAAGATTGGCTAAGTTTAGCGGCTGTGGTTTCAACTGAGAATTAGCTGCCCCTGACCTCCCCCGGTTATAAAAGGGGATTGAAATTGATTTTCAATTGTTTCCACTCAATGGGCCTTAGCAATTTTAGTAAAAATAAACCATTCAATGGAGTGAGTGCTTGTTTACTGGTTAGACTTTAGTTAGAATGTTGCTTTATTTTTTTTAAACTGGCTGTGCTAAAAATGGGACAGTGTCAATTTCAAGCTGTCAATATATTGACAACTTAGGTTTATCAGAACTCACTACTGAACTCAGTTACTTTAACTCCGGGTTCAAAAACCGCAATAAAACTTGGACTGACACAAGGATCGGTCGGGTCAATGGCAAGGATGTCCGCCATTGCTCCCGCTTGGTGGCGCTAGTGAGTTTGGAGGTCATAATGTCATAATCATAGTCATAATCTGTGGTCATAATTTCATCGCTCGAAATAATTATCCAATGTTTGACAGCTCGCGTGACCCTCAAAATAGCGAGCGCCACCTGCTTTGAGCTTTTCAGATTACATGCCATTGACATGCTATCATTTCATTTGAATGTTTTTTTAATTCTTTTTTATACTGTATTGTTGACATTTGACATTTTTGTATTAATTTGATACGTTTACTGTAATTCGAACGATTTGACATTAATTTGTCTTTTGTATTATAATAATTTCATATATAAGGTGCTATAAAAATATCTGCCACGGCTTTAATGAGAGGTAGTATTGTGTTTAAAGATAACAATAGTGAAGAAATTTCGTACCCAGGCACAGTTAAATCAATTTGAGAAAATAAAGTAGTTAAATAAACATTGACTCTACTCTGCATAACGTGGTTCACAAATTACGCGCGAAGTGCACTTCGTCAATGAAAACAACTGCTATCTCTTTCCATCTGTTCTGTGAATGAAAACTGAAATCAGCTGACTAGTTCGACACTTGCAAATTTATACGTACAATTTTTTGTATGAAAAAAAATATGACACATGATCAATAATTTATCTTTACTATTGTAATCTATAAACACAATACTATCTCCCATTGCAGCCGTGGCAGATATTTTTATAGCACCTTATATATTTCATATATTGTTATTTTTATTATAATGTCTTTAATTTTGTGTAAATTAAATATGATTTGCATGCCCATTAACGGTAAACCATGGAGGACTTTTATAATAATGTGCTAATTTATCCTTATTTGCAAAGTAATAAATGATTTTATTTGATTTAAT
This sequence comes from Eupsilia transversa, assembly GCA_914767815.1. Taxonomy (NCBI): domain Eukaryota; kingdom Metazoa; phylum Arthropoda; class Insecta; order Lepidoptera; family Noctuidae; genus Eupsilia; species Eupsilia transversa. The sequence continues at coordinate 1,777,214 of OU611893.1, read as the reverse complement.
TCAAGATCGAGCCCAAAAGTAGCGTTTGCACCAAGACTATTAAAAAAAAAATATCTACATAAAAAAATAAGAATGAAATATATCTATGTCAATTGTATTTCAAAAAGGCACTTTGTGCTCACTCCTTGTCTACCCCCGAATTTAAACAAAAACAAAAAAAAAAGCGCGTCAACATTATGCAATCGTTGATCAGACCCAACCCGGCTTATAAAGGGAACACGTTCAATCTTCCGTGATGTGTGAATAAACACAATGTTTGGACCTTCATCCTACTTTATAGAGCAAACAGTTGCTGCTTTACTATGATTTGTTTTGCTTCTCAAGATCCCTTTTTGAATTAGGGACGGAAAGAGTAAACAAGTTTGAGTAAGACTTTGGAGGTGACGCACGCAGTTTTTCGGACATAGGTAGTATTTCACCTGCGTAGGTACCTACGTGTTTATGTGTGACACCCTTTTTACAGCTGTGAAAAAAGTTAATAGTCTTGTGACCTAAAGTAGCAAAAAAGCTTGGAGGTTTAAAGTGCTAAGGAACAGTAAAAAGTAGGACTTGGAAAATAGCCTAAAGATCTATCAGATGAAAAGTGACCAAAGCTTGACTGCCTGCCCTAGATAATGCTCATGTTAACAGGGAAAATAATTGTACATCAAGTTAATACCTAGTATAGATTTAAATTGTTCTAACTAATCAGACAAGCTATGCTGCTGGGAAGTTTGTTGCGCCACTTCTTCTTCCCAGCTAAAGCACTAGGAAGTGATGAAGGGTCTTATGTAATTTTTGACGTTCGAAAAGTGCTGATTCTCAGCTAGTTTGAATTTAAAATGACTTTTGATTTTTATTTTATCAATTAGCAGTGTAATATTCACTTTATACAAAGAATGATAGTTGTGATTTGAATATAGGCGGAATTTACGTTGATAGTCAAGACAATAAAGAAGTAATTTCCTTGATTTTTACACTTTGTGTATTTAAAGTAAATAAAATTATAAATTACCGCAAAGCACCCGGCAATTAACACAGGCATAATACCTAACATTGTGTACGATGTTAGATATTATGCTTCTGTTAATTATTCAATTTAACAATTTATAACACCGTCACTGACATGACATGCCTGTTAACCCGAAAAATTAAAAACTTTTCACGCGGTATAAATAATTCAAAGAGCCATCACAAACATTGAAAAGAGCTTCATAACACACCTTATTAATAATCCTTTCAAATATGACTAAAATATTATGAATTGACAAAAGCGTTGAAAACGGAACAATTTGCAAGCATCCCTAATGAAATTGTTAATAATTACGAAACTAGCGTCGATAAATTATTATTTGCGGCGGATTGTGTTCATAAAGTATATTTAATACCATTGATTTAGTAGTGTGTGTGTCGAAGTTCGGTGAATATTATAGTAGCAGGTATATAATGTGGGTTTACGAGAGGACGTGACGCGTACGTAATGAAATGTCGTTTTGTTAATGTTTTGTTAAAAAGAAAACCAATATTACTATAGTTAAAGTCAAAAAGGTAACGGTCAAGTGGTATTTAAGTTTTTATAATACTACTAGCTGAGCCCCGCGGTTTCACCCGCATAAGTCTCTATCCCGTTGAAATATCGGGATAAAAAGTATCCTATGTCCTAACCCACGTCATGGTCTACCTATGTGCCAAATTTCATCCAAATCCGTTCAGCCGTTTTAGTGTGAAAGCGTAACAAGCAAACAACCTCACTTTAGCATTTATAATATTAGTTAAGATATTATTTTAAGTTCTAAAAATGTTCTCAACTCAAGTAAGTGAAATCCTTGTAATTTCTTACTGAGAATAATTGCTTTTACCATAAAACGAAAAATTATTACATAATTTCATACGTAATATTATAAATGCGAAAGTAGCTCTGAAAGTTATCTTTTTCACGGCTTAACGGCTTAATGTATTTCGATGTAATTTGGCACACTGGTAGACCATGCCCTGAGTACATAAGATACTTTTTAGGGTTCCGTACCCGAAGGGTGCCAACGGAACCCTATTACTAAGCCTCCGCTGTCCGTCTGTCTGTCAGCGGGCTGTATCTCTTGAACCGCAATAGGTAGAGATTTGAAATTTTTACAGGTTGTGTATTTCTATTGCCGCTATAACAACAAATATAATTTAAAAAAAACATAAAGTTAAAAATTAAAGACATACAAGAAACGTATATTTTTCGTCGTTTTTACTCCATCTTAATACGGTACGGAACGCTTCGTGTGGGAGTCCGACTCGCACTTTTCCCAGTTTTTTCTAGTCCCGGTAGTAAGTTCACGTATAATTTCCGAGCTCCAAGCGAACGTAGCCACAGGCAAAAACTAGTAGTTTATAAATGTCAACGTTTTAGAGTTATAAGACACATATTATACAAAAAAAAAAAAATACCCTTGCCAAAAATAAAGCCCTTTTTAAATCATAAATAATTAAATGAAAACATTCTCTCATCTATCAATAAAAAATCAGCAAAAAATAAATCTTTTGAGTATTTGCCAATACCTTTTTTTTGTAATAGAATTATTCGAAGTACTTGACTTATTGAACTTTTCCAGCCAGTCTGCAAATTGATGGAGCTTGATAGATGATTCGGCATGTAGGCGTATTTATTGATTCTGTACTTTTTATTCACAAGTACATGAATGTACCTTTTTTTTCGGTGAAACTATGTTGTCCGACTTGCTGACGACTCGGACACCATACATTCGGACACAGTGTCTGAATCCGAATTTTATTTCACTGAAGATTCGGACACAACTAAAAAAGCTGTTTTGTACAACCAGATAAAAAAAGTCAGAAGATAAATGCACGATTCCTATTGGTCGTTTCCTTGTAAAAATAATTGACTTTAACGATACACACCAATGTTCTAAAACAGAATCTACATATTAAGAAGAAAATCTGATAATAATGTTGATTCCTCGTAAATGAAATGGAAAAATAAATTGATCTATATTAGGGACGTAAACATAAATTACAAAAATCTACCCATAATCACGTCCGAACGTGGCTTAGCAACAAAATTCACTTTTAGAAAGTCTAAAAATCATAATATAAAGGTCAGTAACTTTGGATAAAAATAAACAATTTTGGGTGACCTTTCAAACATATACCTCTTGTTGCTATGAACGTAATTATCTGTTACTGAGGATAATTTTATTATAAACAGGTACATATCGACGAAAGTTTCAATGAACACATTTTTGGGTAACGTTAATGAATTATTCATAAATATTGATCGCATGTTGATTTCCTGTCCGACTACTTTGAGAAGAAAAACCAAAACAACTCAGAGGTCAGCAGTCCCTTTTAAAGTCCAGATATAAGGTCGGTCAGATCATAGTGTTTCCATCTCACATTTCCAACGATACTCAGTCATTAATCGACGATAAAGGTCACTGCCCACTATACCGTACCAACGCGTGGCCTTAATATGACCATCAAACACGAACGAAGGCTTGTTTCAAACAATACCAGCCAATTATTTATCGTTGCTGGTATTGTCTGGTAATAAGTGTTCCTTCATTCGAGGAGTCCTCTTTACAGTCTCCCCAGAGATTTGCCCTAACATGCGTTGTACAGAGGGGGTTTCGGATCGGTCATTTGAGAGGTAACGGTGCCCCTTCTATGTGCACATGGTGACCACCGGGGTCACCGGGGTTTTAGTGAGGTAAAAATCCCACACTGCCCGTCCACCAACCGAAAAGAAACGGGACCAACCCAAAAAAATAATAATATAAAAGATGGTACTTCAATGGCGTTCCGTACATGAAACAACCAATCATAAACTAGTTGTTAGGGTTCCTACTTAAAAGGTGTTGCTTCATAACTGTATGCGTTGATACTGTACTGTCGTAATGGGTTGTATTTTAAATTACTATTATTATCCTCTACAAGTTTTGACATTAATGTGTGACAAACTTATAATGAACAGCGGGCCTTAAACAAGCTCTAAAACAAAGCGAACTCACCCAAGTCTTCATTTGTTGTTTCAGTCCAGCCAACTTGACAGATCACATTGTCCAGAAACACTGCGAAAAGCAGCGCGCGCCACGCCACTTTCGCGCCAATTCCACCCGCCATCTTGCGTTCAATGGCGGACTGTCATTTTGATGTAACGTTCTACATTGTCTTTTGTCACTCTATGAAGGTTTGTACCTGAAATAGAAATGAGTTTTATAGTATTTCTCGTGTTCTAAATATTTTGTAGACTAAGAAATAAAAAAGAAAATACATTTATTTAGCACTTTAAAATGTTACGTTTATTTTTGTATTAGGTTTTTCAACAAGGAAGTTCTCAGAAGTAACCGGGAGTCCCCATTTTGTGCCTGGTTGATGGTAATCAACTGCCGAAATGTGGCGTACTATGGGTACACCTCTGCCTTACCCTTCGGCAATTACAAGCGTGATGTTATGTTAGCACAGACTAAAATTGACTGCTATTATCTCACTCAGACTGTTTTAGTGGATGAAAGGACGCTATGGTCATTTTTTTTAACTTGAATCAAAATTGGTTCTATAGTTTAGTGCTGTAAAATTAACCGTTAAAGTAATAAACCGTTAGATGTTAAAGGTTTTTTAGCTAAATGTTATTTTCTTGGCTTGCTGGTGCGCTTTGGTGTTTACTGTAAGTGCAGCTAGCAATTTGTTTATAAATAAATAAAGTCAGTAACCTAATTTGAACTCTGTTCAAATAACGAAATGTTTATAAACATTAATTAATAACGCTATTGAAACTTATTTACTGAGGGTATATTTACTGCCGTAGTTTCTAGTTATATTTATTAAAGCTTCAAGCCTCGTGCAGACAGGCGCGACGCGACTCTAACAATACAATTTCTTAGAAAACTTCGAGGTAAAACAATTACCGATGTCGCGTCACGCCAGTCTGCACAGGCTTTAAACACAATTTCAACACAAAAAAAGTTTTCTAATTAATAAACAGTTTAAAAAGGGTTTAGTAAACACTAAACAAAACTAAGGTTCAGAAAAACTAAATAAGAACTAATTACAAACTTTTAATATCTATTGAACAAATATAAAACCTTGGACAAAGAGTGCACTTAAAACCCTTACATTTTTTAAATGCAAACTGTATTAATAAATGTTACATTAATATAGTGACTAACAAAAGGTTTACAAGGCAGTGTTGAGTGGAAACGCCGCGAGGGGACGCCCTAGGAGAATATACATTGACCTTATTGGTTATGTTCTTCAGAAAGGTCAGGTGCGTAGTACTCGCAACCGGCGTGCGTGTATGACGGTATGAGGCAAAAGGAGTTTGTAAGGATCGTAGCAGATGGCGTTCTGTAGTTTCTGCCAACTCCCACCGTAAGAAGGCGTGAGTTTATGAAGTACTACGTTAATAAAAATTGGATTCACGAAAATGGTAGTTCTAGTAAAAACCAAAGGAAATAAAATACTAATTGAAAATCGAGATAAGTTAGCTTAATTTCAGCACTGCAATACAAAAATAGGCTTAGTTAATGGATCAATGCATTGAACTGGCCTTAAAACCAATTTAAGGTAATGAGATACCTTCTGTTTATAAATAATACCAACCTATAACTGTCCTAATGCAGGGAAAATACCTCATCTCAAATAGAGAAGGCTCCAACACCACGTTTGCTCACAACCGTTTGGTAATTTCAGACTTATATTAATTGTCCAGCCGGTCGGTGAAGTGAGCTTGAAATGAGGTGAGGTAGGGCTATTGACTCACGCTATTGACAACTCACCTCAAACTCATTTCACTTAAGTTTTCACTGCGAGAATTTTACAGAATAGACGGACAGGTTTCCTCGCGATGTTTTCTTCTTTATTAACCGGCTTCCAAAAAGGAGGAGGTTCTATGTTCGAAGCGTATGTATGTTTTTTTCTGTCATTTTCGCTTTGTTTGTCCGTCGTTATTTTCGCTTTTTTCATGTGGTAGAAGAAGCTTGCGCGGTGGTCCCATATTTAACTTTTCTTGGGTAGTTTTTGAGTTAGCAATAATACGTATTTTTCCCACGTAGCCTGTGGATGATGTTCTAATAAGTTCCTGTCACTGTTATTTACATAGCAGGTCGTGATATTCGAATTTGTGTGGGGCAGGAACCACAAATAAAAAGTGTTTCAAAAAAAAAAACTGACCTTCAAAACCAAAGACACCGACTTCCGAAATTGAAGTTATTTTTCACGTTGTAGTGTTTTTTTTGGAAATCGTTTGTTTTCTTTTGTAAAAGTTTTTTAATAGCTGCAATATTCGTCAGTAGTCCTACAGCTAAGGACTAAGTTAAAAGCGCGCTCTTTAAATGGGAACACAGCTAAGCTTTCGCCAGCTTTTACGCAGTATGTTTATAGGACACATTATTAATCCGCCAACATTGCTGAGTTATGATTTAAACAGTTGAATTACACTATAGACATATGAAGAATAGGGAGGAAAGTTGAATCACCCTCCATAGAAAAGGGAGGATCCTCCAACCGGACGGGTGTTGTATCTGGTAAGCCCGACGATTGTTGTTAAGACGTTGTATATAAGTTCTAGTCGCGGGGTAAACTCTGCTTGCGCGATGCAGGAATTTGCGTGAAGTCAGTGTCACATGTGGCGATGTAGATGCCGCCACAACACTGACATGACACAATTATCAACGATAGAGTTTTTATCCCGAGTTACGTGTTCGCTAACATAATACTCTGAAAACAAAGACGAGTTTCTTCGTCGTCACCGAATGATTCTCCCATAATCACCACTCATTCACCACTGATGGATGACTTAATCAGGCTTCAACCCCAGGTCAAAACCAACCTATGAACTTAAAGGCCTAAATGTAAGTTAACATGCAGCCCAATAACCTTACGTAAAGGTTAATATGGCCATAAAATTAAAAATAACGCGCCCTTGGCCAGCCGTGTAGTGTAATAATTTGTTGGCGAGAAATAAAGAAAAATTTAAAATGTTTTGTCGTGATTGTGTTAGTTGGTTAGTAGGTACCTACTATTTTTTTGTGGTGACTTCGCTAGTAAAAGTTTTTAATTAATTACTTGTATCTTATAATGGAGGAGTTGATGGCTAAGTAATAACAGCGGCACGGGTCGTTAAGTTACGCTTGCCGGGATTGGTCCGTGGATGGGTAACCATCTTAACATATCGAAACTCCTCCGTGCCTCGGAAAGCACGTTAAGCCGTTGGTCCCGGCTGTCATTCGTGGATCTTTGACAGTCGTTACGGGTCGTCAGAAGCCCGAAAGTCTGACAACCATTCTTTCCATTGGTATCGTATTACCCAGTTACAGGGTTGTGGGGGTCAGATAGGCAGTCGCTCCATGTAAAATACTGGTATTTAGCTGCATCCGAATGACCTGGAACTCGACCCCAACATAGTTGGGAAAAGGCTAGGCAGATTGATCTCGAGAAAGCTATATCTATCAAACCCGTATCTAACCCGAAAAATTATAAACTTCTCAAGACCATACCGCCACGAGGCACAGCTATTACATAAAATAACTCCTCCAGAATCAAATTAACTCAATTTTATAACATAACAATGTTTTCATCGTAATTTTCTCGAAAATACAATGTGTAATAACATCGTTGTTACAAAACTAAATTACCATTCTAACATGAAATCAAGATAACATCTTTTAAACCAGCCCTGGCATGACCTTATGATGACTAAGAGTGAGGCCTCATTAGTGCGTTGAGTTGCGTCGTCGCAGCGTCAACGCTGCGTCCTTTTAGATATATTTTTTTTTGTGAAATGCCACATTGGTGCCGATTCCCTTGTTCACAAACTAAACTAAAAAGTTCAGTGCATCTTTTTCTTTGTATTTCATTAAGAAGACGACAGAAGATAAATTTTAGTTTAGTTCTGTCAAATTAATCAGCGCCTGTCACTACTCCATAAAAGTTTAGATGTGATTAAAAACTTGCCTACTAAAATTACGTCAATTTATGTCAGGCGCTGATGAATTCGACAGGACTTTCACTTCTACGCTGCGTCCGGCGCTCGTCGTGTTCGGGTTCGCGACAAGTCAATAGTCATCCTGAGGATGCCTCGTTGAGAGGTGAAACACGTGTCGATTTCTTAGAGGGTTTTTTTTTATGACTCTTTAGGAATAGTTAAGCGGAATAGTTACTAAATATTATATCTCATCGATTTCCGCCAAGTTTTTTTCTTTTTTTTTCACAACGGGTAAGCTCTTGGCCTGAATCTCACCTGATGGTAAGTGATGATCAGGCCGAAGGTGGAAGCGAGCTTCACCCAGAATCCTCAACCACAGAGGAACTGGCTTTCTTACCTCTAACTGCCGGAACACGAAAATGCTGTTAACATTGTTGTTATGGCGACAGACTTAGATAAGATGGTGGTAGCTAGCCAGGCGGACTTACAAAAAGCCCTACCACCAACCAAACCGAGCAGAACATTTTGCCCCCATTGGGAATCGAAACCGATCTCACGCCTGAATCAATTAACTACTATGGGGTTCAATAAATCTGCTGACTGAATATTCTTTTACTACTGCATGAGCTATTTTTTCGAAAAGCTTATGGCCCGGGAGAAAAAGGAAGCCTATGTTCCAGTTTAGCCACGTCCACTGACACGGAATGAAGCGCTGACGTGAAATTATATTGGTTCGTGTTTTCCAACACCTCTCTGCTACAATGGAAAGGTACCCTTAAAATGTAATCTATATAATAAAAATCATAACCCTCCTTTTTTTTCGCCGTAGTCGGGTCATGAATTGCTGTTCCTTAAAAACTTAATCTCGCTAGGTAGGTAGGTTGGTAGGTAGGTTAGTAGGTAGGTACGTAGGTCTGTATGTAGGTAGGGAGGGTAGGTAGGTAGGTAGATAAGTACTAAGTGCTACCCGTGCGGAGCCGGGGCGGGCAGCTGGTATAAAATAAGTTTTATAACAAACTCAATCAGGTGACTTTAGTAAGTAATATAATTTAAGAACATAACTTTGTTCCTAATTATGCTACTTACTTGAATAAGTCAAGGTATACACTTAATGTACTATGCCGTGGAACAATGAATAGTTAACTAATACTACAGCGTTGTTGAATTTACTTTGTCGAACTTTACAGACATGATTATATATATCGATATCTTTTTGATGAAATTATTGATGAAGCAGCAGTTTACTTGTAATTATTTTAAGTAAAAAAACTTGACATGGACTCTAAATCAATCTGCCTAGCGTTTTCCCAACTATGTTGGGGTCGGCTTCCAGTCTAACCGAATGTTACTGAATACCAGTATTTTAAATGGAGCGACTGCCTATCTGACCTCCACGACTCAATAACTGGGTAATACGATACCCCTTAGTAAGACTGGTTGTGAGACTTTCGGGCTTCTGACGACCTGTAACGACTGTCAAAGATCCACGAATGACAGCCGGGACCGACGGCTTAACGTGCTTTCCGAGGCACGGAGGAGTTTCCATATGTAAAGATGGTCACCCATCCACGGACCAACCACGGCAAGGGTAGCTTAACCTAATGGATCAACCCGTGCATCAAATGACATAACATCACGTCTGTATTCCCCGAAGGGTTAGGTAGAGGAGTATTTAAAATACACCCACATTTCGCCAGTTATATTAAGTCCCATGTAATAGGGGGCGAGTCTATTGTCATCAACCGGCCACAAATCCAGACTCCGGGCTGCTACTGAGAAATTCCAGATGGACAAATTCACTATCACTTTGCCCGACCCAGGAATCGAACCCAGGACCTCAGCATTAGCGCTTGCGACCACTAGACCAACGACTCAGTCCAACATAGTTAAAAATAATTAATAGTACGTGTGTACTTTATTAATTATTTTATTAAATAAGCTTCTTCGAGAATAAGACTAACAAATAATAACCAAGTTAACATCACCTTAAACAAGGTGGATACGATAATACAGCAATAAATTAAAACACTGGCAATATTAATGCTTAAGAGTATTTAGGAACTATCAAATAAATCCTAACATTAAAATTTAAAAAGTGATATTAGTGCCGATTCCCTTGTTCACAAACTAAACTAAATTTAGGTTCAGTGCATCTTTTTCTTTCTATTTCATTAAGAAAAGGACAGAAGATACATTTTAGTTTAGTCCTGTCAAATCTGTCACTACTCCATACAAGTTTAGACGTGATTAAAAACTTGCCTACTAAAAATACGTCAATTTACGTCAGGTGCTGATTAATTTGACAGGACTAAACTAAAATATATCTTTTGTCCTTTTCTTAATGAAATAGAAAGAAAAAGATGCACTGAATTTTAATTTAGTTTAGTTTGTGAACTAGGGAATCGGCACCATTTTCTAATAAACTAAATAGTACCTAGTGATGCGCTGACTATGGGTTTTTGGTAAAGTGACTAAACTATTTGAGATATTTGATTGAATTTTCGTATGCAGACTGGGAACGTCATTAGATATACGCAGTTTAATTTATTGTAGTATTGTCGTCTCCACATCTCGAGGAGGAGCTCGTGGCTTAGTAATAACAGCCGCACGGGTCGATCTATCAGGTTAAGCTGCGCTTGCCAGGGTTGGTCCGTGGATGGGTGACCATCTTTACATACCGAGACTCCTCAGTGCTTCGGAAAGCACGTTAAACCGTTGGTCCCGGCTGTCATTCGTGGATCTTTGACAGTCGTTACGAGTCGTCAGAAGCCCGAAAGTCTGACAACCAGTCTTAACAAGGGGTATCGTATTACCCAGTTACTGGGTTGTGGAGGTCAGATAGGCAGTCGCTCCATGTAAAATACTGGTATTCAGCTGCATCCGGTTAGACTGGAAGCCGACCCCAACATGATTGGGAAAAGGCTACGCAGAATGAATGTCGTCTCCACATCATATACGCTTCCCGAATCACACAGAAATATAATCCATCCGAATTAAATCCAGCACCTTCTTAGAAAATTACAAACGAACAAACATTCAAGTAATCAAAAACGAACTTTGTGATGTCAGAAGTCAGGTACCACAAGTTTAATTAATGGTACACAAGTTGAAATAACTTTTGAGTTATGAACCTACTTGTAAACAGATAATTTTAGTAGCTTATAAGGCAGACAGGCACGCCGCGACTCCGGCGGAACAACTTCTATGAAAACGTCAGTGTAGAAAAATCACCGGTGTCGCGTCGCGCCAGTCTGCACGAGCCCTTAAGAGCCCACACAACCTCAGATTTTTATCTCTCGCGCACCAAACTACTCGCGGAGTGAGTGCGAGCGAGACGGAGGTGGCAACAAATCGACAAAAGTTTAGGCAGGTAATTGCTTTCTACGGCGAAAATAATGGTAATTTCAAAAAAAAAAAAAAACATAGTGGCTGCTTTATAGTTAGTTCAGTTAGTGTGCCAAGTTTCATGATCCAATTTGAAGTATTTTTAATAGGATTTTTTTTTCTATCGAGAAAATTTGATGAAATCGTGTTTTCGGCTAACATAGTCGCTAACATTGATTCTCAACTATAACATATTTTATTTCAAAATTAATGCTGTAGTAGTTTCGACATAACGGCGGATCTTGCTAAGCAATTTGACGGCCCTTAACTGGAAACTACTATGAAAGATGAGATTATGAGTGATATTTTTATTGAAGTGATAACTTAAAAGCGCACTTCAACTAAATAATGATTTCCACCAAACGGCTTGCATCGCATGGCATCGCATCGGATCGGAACGGATTTTACAATCTTTAAACGATATTAAATCATTTACACAGTATTTAACCCTAGTCGATACAAGACATTACGTATCACCAAGCCGCGCACAGCAGACCGCGGGCGTTTTCCGCGACACGCGATCATAGGCGAACGTATGCTGCGACGCGCGATCTGCTCCGTTCGCCTGTCGTCGTATCAGATCGGAGCCTTTCGGCTGCAACACGGTAGGAATGAAACTATTTGACTAGGCGCAGAAACGGATACGTTCGCAAGCCACGGTACAGCGCCGATCGTATGCGACGATATCCTGCCGGACGCGATCGACTGTCGCCGCATCCAATCGTATCCGATGCGATGCGAGCCGTTTGGTGAAAATCATGCATTAAGCTCGCTATTACAGATAGCATTACACTAAAGTTAACTTGGTACACTTGGCTGTATTTAAAAGGCAGATGTGAGTGGAAACGCCGCGAGGGGACGCCCTAGAAGGACATAGTAACCATATTGGTGATGTTCTTCAGAAAGTTGAGGTGCGTAGTACTCTTAACCGGCGTGCGTGTATGACCAGATGTATGAACGTAAACGAAGCAAAAGACTTATGTAAGGATCGTAGCAGGTGGCGTTCTGCAGTTTCTTTCTACCCCCATAGGGAGAATGCGTAAGTTTGGCCTTTTTCTGATTTGTCGGTACAGCAGCGGTGCGACATCAGCATGCTCGGTATACGCGGTACCGAAAGCTTACCGAGCGCCTGTTTCAATTGAGCCTTTCTGATTAGCTCGGTATGTGTCGCACTCCCGCACATACCGACTAATCAGGAAGGATCAATTGAAATATAGGCGTTCGGTAAGTGCTCGGTAAGCTGTCGTTACCGCGTATATCGAGCATGCTGATGTCGCACCGCTGCTGTACCGACAAATCAGAAAAGGGCCTTTATGTATGTATGTTAACTTGGTGAGCAACTATCCAAGTACACGACTATCAAGTTGCAAAAAAGCACATTTACAAAGCACCAACTTTTTTTGCACTGACATGCACTATCAACCTCTTTAAATACAACCAAAAAGATCCACTAACAAATGAATCCATTATACACTGTCGTGCATAAAAACCGGACCACAAACAGCAAAGTGAGCTGTTAAAACAGTTGACCCGTTTTCATAGATTTTTGCGACGGCCCATTCATGGTCAGATTAACTGGGGTAACATACCCCGCAATGTATGTTAATGCCCCCTATCACTGTCCGACAGCGAAGTGTTATTTGCATTGTATCGAATACGCTGGGGGAATCTGGGGGAGTAAGGGTGTGGTGCCACTGATAGCGGGGTAAAAGGGGGCGGGAATTTTTGGTGGGTGAATAAATAGAGAGGAGATATTGTGTTTTTTGAACTATCGAGTGTATTTTTGCAATGAAAAATTGGGTGGGGTGAAGTGCGACGTTCAAATTGTTTAAAATGAAGACTTCCTACAGAACATAATGTTAGTTTCTTCACTGAAACTGTACTGAATAGTAAAAAACGGGTAAACTTGACAAAACTTTTATTCAAACTTTAATTGCTTAATGTGTTGATTATACAATACAACTTTCATTTATTGTATTTAAGCATTTTAATACAGCATTGATTACAAATTGGTTTTACTATAAAGAAAACTTACAACAACTATGCACTCCATATTTTTCCAACGGCACTGTTTATGATCCATCGTAAAATATAGATTGTGTCAGCAGGAACAGTTTCAGCTTATAAGCTGGCCATAAAACATTTGATTGGAACCCATAAACTCATAAACTGACGTTAACTTCAATACGTAAACATGTCTATACCTTTTTTTTTCATTTTAAGGGATTTTCGGATTATAGTGATATTTTAAGGCAAAAAATGTCTAAATTAAATATATGAAAGTGTGAAAATTGACGAAACATCATTTATATAGAAACTTGAAAAGTACTTTGTAGTAAGAAACCTCAGAATGTTTGTCTGATAAATCATGATTATAAGCTTTACTTTGCAATTATTAGGTATTTTATTGCCATGATGAATCATTTATTACCTCAGCTTGATTGAATTGTACAAAAAGTACAAAGGTTTTCACGTACAATACAAAAATAATAACCAATAATGTATTGTCTAATAATAGCCAATAATGGAACAGTTAAAAAAAAAGTGTTGTAACGCTAAACAATTAATATCCTTTAATAAAATTATCCTTTTACTTCTAAATGAGAAAAAAGACAACAAATCAAAATAAAAAACATCCATTTTAACATATCCCTACCTACTACAAATTATGAATCCTCCCCGCTCCCCGCTCGCAGTGACAACCCAGTCTTATCGGGCAATCCTTTATGAGTCCATTCGTCCGGGCTAGTTCCACTTTTGCATATATGCGGTTTTTCTTTCCATATTTATGGTCATCACAAGTTTGTGTGTGATAGCGTTCATCTCGCTTTGTGTACAGCAATGCCTTTTTTAGTTTACAGGTCAACTTTTCGGTAGAATTGGTTTTTTGTGTGGTGAAAGGATGTTTTCTGGTGTTATAAGTGAATGTTTGATTTGGATGGGATGTCAGGGTTATTTAGATATGGCATGCGTTTTCAACCATGTATTTTTGATGTGTAACATCTTTCCTCTCGCGGAGGAGCTCGTGGCTAAGTAATAACAGCCGCACGGGTCGATCCATCAGGTTAAGCTACGCTTGCCGGGGTTGGTCCGTGGATGGGTGACCATATTTACATACCGAGTGAGAGAATCTGACAACCAGTCTCACCAAGGGGTATCGTATTACCCAGTTACTGGGTTGTGGAGGTCAGATAGGCAGTCGCTCTTTGTAAAATACTGATATTCAGCTGCATTCAGTAATACTGGAAGCCGACCTCAACACAGTTAGAGGCTTGAATAGTGATTATAATGTTGCAGCGTCTACATCGCCAAGAATTTTGGTTACTTCAACGACTAAGATTACCGCTATCTGGGTAACCCAAGAAGAAGAAACACTACCTCTTTTAGGTTACCGTTTTAATACCGGATAAACACACAGGCGATGCGCGCCCCTTGACTAATGCCGACGGCACGTTTAAGATAGAGATAATTTTTATTTCGGTACCCGGTATTAATACTGGTTGTATTCAATTTAAGGTAACCTTTAAAAATACCTGTATAAAATTAAAATAAATTTGTAATCGAAAAAATACCGATTTCAGTTATGAAAACTTTTACAATTTTTCGTTTTCATTCCTAGTTCAGTGTATGGAAATACAAAAGTTATCTAAATTGCGTTTCAAGAAGCATTTGGGAGCGCCTGTTATTTGGCACCAGACGGGGCGACGCTAATAATGCATATATGCTAGCCAAATGGAGTCGCACACCGATCTTTTGGCCACTTTATACTCCAAGATACTACTTACATGTGAATTATTGGTTGGTACATATTTTTAAATAAGAAATAATAATACTTAGCACTCGTGGTTAAATAATTACAGCAGCATGGAACGATTCATCAGGTTAAGCTACGCTTGCCGGGGTTGGTCTGTGGATGGGTGGCCATTTTCACACACCGGGACTCCTCCGTGCCTCGGAAAGCACGTTAAACCGTTGTTCCCGGCTGTCGCTAGTGGATCTTTGACAGTCGTTACAGGTCGTCAGAAGCCCGAAAGTCTGAGTACATTAAAGGATAATATATATTATATAAGTTTTAATTTGTAAAAGATAACTGTGTTGTATCTCGTTGGAAATCCTTAAATAAATTAAATAAAATAAGTCAATATAGTGAACCCGCGAACGCGTCTATTTTATAATGGATTTCCGCCAAGTCACACCAGAATCAATGAACTAATATACAATAATAGCTAAGAATTAATATTGTTTACTAGCTGCGCGCCGTGGTTTCACCCGCTTAAACCTCGATCCCGTGGGATTATCGGGATAAAAAGTCCCATGTCCTATCTCCTAACCAAGGTCATAGTTTACTCATGTGCCAAACATCCAAATTCCAGCCGTTTTAGCGTGAAAGCCTAACAAATAAACAAACTCACTTTCGCCGTTTTTAAAGGATTTGTGTAACGTGACGTCACACAAATCCTGCATCGCGCAATTAGAGTTTACCGCGCGATCAACATATCTATCCGAAATCAATCGTTGGGCAATTGCCCGCCAGACACGACACCCGTCTGGTCGAAGGATCCTCCCTTTTCTATAGAGGATGAGTGAACTTTACACCCTGTTCCTCATAACTTCAAACACCTCTGGCTAACCCATCGAGCAACACAGGCGCAATGTTATGTATGTTATAAACTTATAGCACCAGCTTAACCGCTTTTATAACATAATTCTCAGAAAACTAGTTAGTATTAAATCCTACTGAATGGCAGCAGTTTCAGTAGTTCTACAGTTTTGCGGTATTTGAATTGAAAATGTTTATATTCATATCTCTCTAAAGGAACTAGACAAAGACACAAGCTTGTAATTTAATACGAATAGGAAGTTCATGGAAACCATAAAACATTACTAAATAGTATAGGTACTGTGAGGTCTGTGGTGGACTAATTATATAAACTATATACATTTATAACATATTATTATAATCTACACCAACAGCCCGTCACTTGAAGACTGCCGTTCTCTGCTTAGAACAAAAGTATAAGTATTTCTTTTTATTTCAAATACTATCGAACGTTCGAATAAACCTAGCGGCATCCAGCCAGTACCACGAGGCTGCTCATAGCACGCAACCTCTACAGTTGATACCTTACACGAGTAATCATCGTCATTTATAATTAGTGTTACATAACATAACATCACGCCTTGTTTCCCCTAAGGGTTGGGTTGAGGAGTACCTCTATAACACCCACATTTCGCCAGTTATGTTGGAGTCCCATGTCATCTTGGATTTGTGAACGGTTGATGGCAATAGGCTCGCCCCTATTACATGGTACTCAAACACAATTAGAGTTGTGAAAACATCTCATTCTTTCCTCGCATATCCAGCACCATGGACGGAAACCGGTTTGATCAACGGGTTTACAACATTTATGTTATTTGTTAGTTCTTACATGTAAGTTGCCGGGGCGTCACAGAAAGTAATCGAATGATACTTGTGTTGGGAAAGCCTCGCTCTTCCGACGGAGACATAAATTTATACTTACTAGACCAACAATATGAGTAACAGTAATATAACATAAAATAAGTTCCTTAAAATTTAAAAAAAGGAAAAAGAAGCGTGAAGTGTGTGTGTGCGTGCGTTTGTGTGTGCGAGCGAGTGTGCGTGCGTGTGTGTTTGTGTGGGTGTGAGTGGGGGGGGGTGTACGTGAGTACACGCTCGGAGGTGTGTGTGTGTGTGTGTGTGTGTGTGTTTGTGTGTGTGTTTGTGTGTGTGTGTGTGTGTGTGTGTGTCTGTGTGTGGATGGTAGTTTGCTTTGGCCACATAACCCTATTAATTCGTTACGTGTAGTATGTGAGTACATTAAGCATTTATCAGATTCAAGTTAATGTAAGTAGGATTTCCTCCACATCTTCATAATTAAGAGTAAGGAGCCATTCAGTCAACATGTTTCTTCCTTACCTTAGTCGTAGAAGTAACCAAAATTCTTCGATACCTGTACCGTAATTAATAAAGGCTGGTTCGTTTGCATTCATAATGTTGGGAATTTGAATTCGGATATAATGTCTCATGTATACCGGTAACCGTTTCATTCCTCAGCTGTACATATTATACGTAGTACACGAAAGGGTACATTTCTACTACTAAGTACTTGTCAAGAATTCGCAATAAGAGTGTGTTTGCGCGCTAAACTACAGAACACTACGTAATACCTACGTTAACGTGAAATACATGCAAATTGCTTGTTCCGGCAAATATACATACATGTATACATGTGAAATATGTATATGTATAGCGTTTCTATGAGTACAATGACATGACCCTTTCTGTAGGGACTTCAGGATTATTTCTTTATTTGTAATATTTGTCTGATGATATAATGCTTATCTTTCAACTTCATATTTCCAACTACATTATTTTATTTTCCAAAAAAAGCTGATGAGGGTAAAACATGCTTTAATAAGACAGCATTATATGTCTGCCACAAGCATCGGCGAAGGAAAACATCGCGAACAACCTGACTTTATCTAGTATACAAATAATAAAGCTGAAGAATTTGTTTTTTTTTTAAACGTGCTTATCTCTGGAACTACCACTCGGATTTGAAAAACTCTTTATGCATTAGATAGCCCAATTCTTGAGAAAGGCTATATGCTATTTAACATCTCGCTAGGACCCTAAGGAGCCGAGCAAAAGTAAAAAAAGTCTGATAGAACCCTAAGCGAAAACGACATAAAAGCTCGGGCCGATAATACGATGCGACATCATTTTTAAATTACACGAAAAATATGAGTTTTCATAGTAATTTATTCCGCCACTAAACTCGACAGATACGGATTTTCATTATAACATTGTCGGCCGCCTGCTCACATGTATTTGCCCAGTACAGCAATTTGAAAAAACTTGTCAAAATAATGCTCGAATTTCCAAGCATGTTTGAGAAAAAATATTGTCTTTCTTTCAGGAAATTATAGACATGAATTTGTTCCAAAGGCCACAAAAGAATCAAAATTCCGGTGCCAGACGTCTGAATTCGGAAATCTGTATATTTAGAACAACGGGCTAAAATGGCAACTTAGTAATAAATAGACTAAAGGGAAATTAACTGTTTGTCAAATTGACACACCTCATCAATTTGCCATGATAATGTCATTTCATAAAACTGTCAAAGAATTAAATTAAATTATTTCAATGAAAATAAATAAGTTGGGAGTCTCATTTCCTACGAAATATATGGGAAAAGTTTTTTGCGATTTCTGACTTTTCTAGTACTCAAACCTCAGTTGGTCCGACAGAGTTTTTTGGTCCTTATAAGAAACAGGATCGATTGGCATCAATTTTTTTTTTGTGTAAATTGCATTTTTTTTAATGACTGTAGAGTTTTTTCAAAATCTTTGAATGGTGATCAAAATTTCTCAAAAAAATAAGTAGTTTTTCTGTTACTACAACGGTTAAGATTCCTACCATTACTTTCCCGTCCCGAAAATCCACCCTATAGATAGTAACTGTTATTTCATAGTAATATACAGGATTACTTTTTTTACCGTCTCGAAAAAAAATGGGTATAATAAGTGAACGTGCACCTAGATTCTGACGTTTCATAAGTGCCCATGTAGGTTTATGTGAAACAAAATATTTTGATTTTGATTTTGATTTTTGAACGGAGTAGAAGCTTATGGCACACTAAGGGGCGTCGCTCACACGAGCTGGAGTCGAGGCGGCGTCAAGGCGCGGGCGCACAAGCGGCGCGCCGTTTCTTCGTTTTCTTAGGAATAAATCGCAGTGCGCTCATAAATACTAGAGTCGCGGCACGGGCGGACGAGCATGTACAGTCCTACACAGAGACCACTCCTCGACCGTGCCGCAACCTCGCCTCGACTTACCAGTGAGCGGCGCGCCTTAGTTTATTTATTTTTTTCTAAAAAATTTCGAAGTTCTAATCATACGCGACTTGCGTATGATTTGAAATTCGATATTTTTTATCAATAAACTATTTTCTTTTTTTTCTCTTTCTTTGTCCTAATATGAAAAGTTTACTTTAAAATTGTAGCGTTTTTTGATGATATATCCATTTTTTTCTAAGCTGAGGAAAAAAAAAAAACTAGGTATGCCATAAGCTTCTACTCCGTTCACCTAATATACCCATTTTTTTTCGAGACGGTTATAATTGGCCTCCGGTATACCAACAAAGTATTCCGAACGATATTGTCAATCGACATAGATGGTTCTACGTGGTGATTTTATCCGATGGATGCACGCGAGTAACAGACCACAAGCCCTCAATCGACGTCGAACAATGGATTGATAGGCGCTTTCCACGCCACCACCGCTGCCTAGTTCTATTTGGAATAGGTTATAAATATGCAATAGTGATAAAAAACCTATTTACCGCGATTCCTTTACTTTTATTTATCGTCCAGCTTGAATCTTATTGAAAATTTTCAATAATTGACATCGGTTTGATGCCTTCTAAAGGGTTCCCGAAACGATCAATCAATATTGTGGTTATGTGATTGATATGCATTGATGCGCAAAATGATCGTCTGCAAAATGCAATTGAAGCAATTGTCAATATTACTACAAACTGAAATTGATTGCAATTGATCATTGATCGAAAAACACATTGAGGAAACCGGAATCAATATAAGTCTGAAATTGCCTATCCGCCTTCTGCATTTGAGAAGAGTTGTTAACCTGGCAGTGAGAAAAACCTTGTAAGAAATTGACACATGTTTCACCTTTCAATGAGGCATCCTCAAGATGACGATTGACTTGTTGGAAACCCGAACACGTCGTGTTGCCACGCCGAGCGCCAAGTTCTTACTGAAACACGTGTAGATTTCGTACACATAAATATCACTAAAAATATCTGAACACTTACAACGTCAAGTGTATTTACGCAGACATAATTTGGTATGGTGTGCTTAATTTTTTTGGTTAGTGGTGTGTATAGAAATTATTGACAAGCATCTGCTCAGATATTAATGAAGTAATGAATGTTCAGATATTAATGGTAACTTCTTGTGTATGGAACTTATTGACATTTTAAATTGTTCGGAAGTATTTGGTCACCTTTTCTGCTACAATATATCCGACGGCTAGCAAGAAAGAAAGAAAGAAAAATATTTTATTTGGGACACGCACAGGAAATACAAACAGTAAAAAAGGAGCATATAAAACTAACAAAATTAACAGCTACTCAAAAACAAATAATAAAAATAAAAAACATTACAACCTGTGCGAGGCCAAAAAGGCTCCTATCTCAGCTAATGCTGCGATATTTAGAAAAAATAAAAACTGTACTGTGGCTACTGTATACAGTAAAACAATTCTATCTTCTGAACAATAAATGTTGAAATGTCAGAAAGAATGCTACAGCGAGTGTATTCACAATTAGAATTGGCCATCTCTCGATCCCTTTTGTTTACAAGTAGCACAGCAACTCGCATCCGATTGGCTCTCGACTCGAACAATCGTCTAATACACTTTTTATTTAATAGGGTTCCGTGCCCAAAGGGTGCCAATGGGACTCTAATACTATAACTCTGTTGTTTGTACAGTAAGATTCACGAAAGATGACCACGGCGCAGAAGGCATATTTAAGTCAATTTGTCAATTAAGTAATAGAATTAAATATTAAGTCATAATAATAATAATAAGTGTGTCATTATATCATATATTAAGTGTATATTATTAGTCTTAAGTCTTTTCTTCATGAGTGTACGTGCGCAGACGGCCGCCATTTGTGGTCATCTTTCGTGAATCGTAATGTACGTCCGTCCGTCTGTCACAGGTCTGTATCTTTTGAACCGTAATAGGTAGACATTTGAAATTTTCACAGAACGTGAGACGTGGTTATGGTCGCTATAACAAAAAAAAAAAAATTATAGGGACGCCACAGAAGAAACGTATATAAAAAAAAAAATGTATTGTTAAATAAGTCGGAACCCTTCGTGTGAGGAGCTGACTCGCACTTGGCCGCATTTTTCTTCGTACACAAGATGGGTGGAATCAATTGTCTGTAGCCGAATAAAACATTGATCTTACGATGTATTTTATTGTGACAGAAATAATACACTTTGTTTTTTTTTTTGTTAGAGCTGTACCAAATGATAGAAAATCAGCTGCGATCGAGACTTCGCAACGATTTTTTTTCAATGTTTCATCAGTTAAGTTTAAACAATCAATTGCAATTGTAGTAATATTGTCAATCGCTTCAATTGCATTTGACAGACGATCAATTCGCGCATCAACCACGTAAAAATGGACAATTGCAATTCATCGTATCAGGGACCCTTAATCTTGCTCCAGTTGTGATATTTATGTGTGTTATCTCTCGCTAGGTACCACCTTGCTAAACTCAAAACTCAAACTCAAAGCAGTTATTTCAATTAAACCATTTACTGGCACTTTTGAATTGTCAAGGAGTCGGTCAGTCAGAAAATATGAAGCTAGTTGCCGATCCCAAAGCGTAGTAGGTACATAAGGAGAAGAACGGGCAAGAAACTCCACCGACACTCTTTTAAATAAATAAAAAATGTTACAAAAATTGGTTACATCATTCATGTTGAAATTAAAGATACATGTGAGAACAATGTAGAAAGACGTGCATGATAAAAGCGTGAAACTGGGTTATATTTTTGCCACAGTATGAAATATTCTCATTTCACTGCCGTATTGGTCTAGTGATCGCAAGCGCTACTGCTGAGCTTCAGGTCCTGGGTTCGATTCCCGAGTCGAGCAAAGTGTTATTGGGTTTTTTCATCTGAAATTGCACAGTAGCAGGCCGGAGTCTGGATTTGTGCCCGGTTGATGGCATTAGGCTCGCCCCCTATTACATGGGACTTAAACATAACTGGCGAAATGTGGGTGTACTATAGGTACACCTCTGCTTAACCCTTCGGGGAATACAGGCGTGATGTCATTTGTAGATCTTTGACAGTCGTAACGGGTAGTCAGACGTCCGAAAATCTGACAACCAGTCTTACCAAGGGGTATCGTATTACCCAGTAACTGGGCTGTGGAGGTCAGATAGGCAGTCGATCCATGTAAAATACTGGTATTCAGCTGCATCTGGTTAGACTAGAAGCCGACCCCAACATATTTGAGAAAAGGCTAGGTTGTGTAACTGAATTTAAAGATATTTTATTCTCAAAAAAGACACAAAATCACTTACATGAGAACAATCTTAATACATTATAAATATAGTTCGTCACATACGTCACGGTAGCCTTTGACGTTCTAAGCTTTTGACATTCTGCTCTTTTGACAATTTGCAACCCATTTGTCCTTTCTCCATTGACCGTATGCGCCCAAACGCAATGCAAATTATGAAAGTAGTTTATTCAGAATCGATTTCTGTCACTTTTAATATAGAAATATTTTTTTCTCGACAATAATATTAAACTACGTAAATTACCCTCACACTTCCACTGTTCAGTCAACACAATACAAAATGGACGAAGTACTAAACTAAACCCTTAGAAGTGTGAGACTGAGTGCGTGCGTAGATTTGTAATGTGACCACAATTTTCTCCCACAATCAGTAGGTATAACTTATCTCATCTGACGAGACTTTTCCCAACTATGTTGGATTCGGCTTCCAGTCTAACCAGATGCAACTGTATATAAGTACTAGTATTTTTAATGGAGCGACTGCCTATCTAACCTCCACAACCCAGTTACTGGGTAATACGAAACGCACTAGTAAGATAATGTACACTTGTGTAAATAGATAGATAGATAAATCGTTTATTTGGTGCACACAAAATACACACACATAAAATAATAACTAATTACATAAATATTAGGAAAAAAATAGCTACCTACAAAGTTCCTAATTATTATAAACAATAAAAAAAGAAGAAAACAAGACAATAACAACAAGAACATTTACTAAATGTCGATACGTGTAAAAAAAACGAAATATCTTTCTAACCGACTATTCTAACTGAAAAATTTGTAATATTTAGTAGATAGTTCAGTCATCACCAATATTTATCTAGTAGTGCTGTTGGGGACCACTTCCAGCGAGGATGCAGCTGGATATTAGTCCTTTACGTGGACTATGTGACCTTCACATAATCTGACCAAGATTATATTTGGACTTTAAAAGACACCTCTGAGATTGTTTCTGTAATTCTTATCAGAGTAGTCAGATAGGAAACGGCAAACTTTTATAGTTTTTAAAATATGATTGACGTGTCAAAGTCTTTGTACTATTTACACAAATAAAATCATTTATCAACCCAGGAACCGGGTAACAAGCTACCCTTAAGTAAGTTAGACTGAGATAGTTCAGTTATGAAAACTTAAAACAAACTGACTTGTTTTCTCATTAATATGTATATTGATAACAGAGGAGCTCGTAGCTAAGTAATAACAGCCGCACGGGTCGGCCATCAGGTTAAGCTACGCTTGCCGAGGTTCGTCCGTGGATGGGTGATCTTTGCATACCGAAACTCCTCCGTGTCTCGAAAAGCACGTCAAGCTGTAATTCTTTGACGGTCGTTACGGGTCGTCAGAAGCCCGAAAGTCTGACAGCCAGTCTTACCAAGGGTATCGTGTTACCCAGTAACTGGGTTGTGGAGGTCAGATAGGCAGTCACTTCATGTAAAATACTGATATTTCGTTGCATCCGGTTAGACTGGAAGCCGCCGTTGGGAAAATGCTAGGCAGATTGAATGATATTTATGATCGTTCTTATAATAACCGTTAATTATGTATAACTGCGGCTCCCCACGTTTATTAATAGAAGTTTATGGCCGATAATTATAGTGTTACAGATACTTATAGAATACTGAAACAGTTTTCCTGGAACATACCTATACTTGGACGACAAAAAAATAAATAAAAAAAAATGGTAATTTTTTCCTGACAAGTTTAACTGTAACCCTATATTGATGTTGCTAACATAAATGAAATTGAAAGAAAATCCATTGATTCAAACATAATTAATTATTTAATTAACAACTGGTTAATGGATCAGAGCTGATTGCCGAAGTACCTACAGTTAAGTTCTAATAAAAAAAAATAAAAAAAAAATACGTGTCTAGATAATAAAACATATTAGAGTAGGCCACACTACATCCTAATAATATTATAAATGCGGAAGTATGTGAGGATGTTTGTTACTCTTTCACGCAATAACGACTGAACGGATTTGAATGAAATTTGGCACACATAATAGTTTATAACCTGGATTAACACATAGGATACTTTTTATCCCGATATTCCCACGGGATCGAGACTTATGCGGGAAAACCGCAGGGCGCTGCCAGTAATATTATAAAGAGAAAAGATTTGTATTTTTTTTTAAATCAATTTACTCAAAAACTACAAGACCGATTTTATCAATTCTTTGACTTATGCTATAACTTATAAAGATATCACGCGGGCAAAGCCGCTGGAGGAAGCTAGTAAGAAATAAAAGCCACCTTACTGTTAGTTCAAATAGGTAGTAAAACTAGTTTTTTAGTCTTTTTTTAGGTTTTAACATCAAAACTGCTGTACTGTCACCATAGTCTATTGTATAGGCTATAGGGATGGTACAGCAGTTTAGGTGGTGATGGTTTACCAAGGTATAGGCCCTTTACCTTATCATACATAATCCATTGGAAAGGACCCACTTTCCATCCATTAATATAAAAACTTTCACGTGGATGAAGCCACGGGCCAATGCTAGTTTCAAATTATATACTTATTTATAAAAGAAGTAATAACTTATCGTGGTATTTATCACATAAAATAAAAATATTGAAGTAAGAAAACTAATTAATTAGTTTCATCTGAAAATATACGTAAGGCTTCGAATATTCGATGCGAATGAATAGAAAAATCCTTAGGTACGTAAGAAAATTCGTAAGCAAAATAAAACGAGATTTCATCAAAATACTCTCAGCACTCAGAAAAATGAGATAATTGCTTAATAAAATAAAATATTTCTTTTAAGTCCACTAAGTAAGTGAAATTTCAAAGGGAAGTCGTAGAAGGCTTCTAAGAAACTCAATTAGGTACGGGAAAGCTGTAAAATCCGTGCCGACATTACCTTGAATCGTAAAGAAATTAGAAAGTTTTATTAAGTAGGTATTTCGGATTATTTGTAGGTACGTTTATTGAATTGGAAATGTCTGAAAATACGGCTTCGATTTGACTAACTTTTACACGTTTTTACAGTGTTGATAACCATAGTCCATAACACAAAATTCTTTTGTTTTATAAAAATAATTCTAAATTCATTCCATAATTTGAAATTAAAACAAAGTTTTAACGATAAAAAAATCCTGAAACTACTTACACCAATATTATATCAGGCAGCAAACAACATCCCTTTGCCAAAACTAAAAACAAACTTAACACTTTCACAGACAAATTCGCATTCACTAAAGTTCACACACGATCGGAAAATCGGGGAAAATTCGAGAGCAAAGCGCCCACCCCTACCGACGACCCGTTGCGCACTGATATAAAATATACCAATCGCTTGCACCTTCATGCTGTACCGTAGTATTACCCGACCACGTTCGAAAACCACCCTTGACGTTCCCAAACAACTTTAACGACGAACTTTTTGAATTAGTCGGATTGTACACACATAGGTGTGTTTGAAAATGGAACTTTTCCGAGACTCGTTAGGTAGGAGAGTAAACACGCTTTGAAAAATTTTTCTAGCTTAGTACACACATACGGATGGAAATTAGATTCTGTGATGGTTTCCATAATGTGGGGTATCATTAGAGGCGTGTCATTTACCGACAAGACCGCAGTTATCGCCGCAAATCAGATGCAATGATATCATTGTGGAGATACAAGCGTTTTGTTGTTATGGTATGGGCAGATATCGAAGTACCCTCGTTAAGTAACACTCATGAGTACCTACGTGGCTTCCGTGGGCTGCTGCCATGATCACATTGACATTTTCACCACGCTTGACAGTTGAGTTTGTGATCATAAGAGAGCATGGCAGTTGAGAAAAAAAAAAAATGAAATAACGAAAAAATAAAAAAAATAAAAAATATGAATAGGTATGAGTCTGTCATGCTCACTTAAGAGGGTGCATTCGGAAAGTGGGCAACGTCGCAAATAGATGTCAAATATATCGCTATTTTGATTGATTTGGCAATATTACTGTATGAAAATATGAAATATGGCTAATTAGTGAACTAGAATATTAATATTGAATTACAATTATAGCACTGAATTTGATGTTGTAACCGTTTTAGGTGTAAAAAAGTCATTTGGAAAGTTTCCAAATGCTTTTTTTACATCTAAAACTAAATATTCGGTGTTAAGATATTTATTATTGCATTTCATAGTCAATATTCTAGTTCACTAATTAGCCATATTTCATATTTTCATACAGTAAAATAGCCAAATTAATCAAAACAGCGATATATTTGACATCTATTTGCCCCGTTGGTCACTTTCCGAATGCACCCTCTTGAATGTCTCGCTGATGATGGCGCGTATCTTGGATCATTCGGTTCCACACATAGTGGTTGAGCTGGATGATGCTGATCCACGCGTCATGTTCATGAACGGGCGCCTTCAATTGAGACTTGTCATTTCTTAACTGCCAGGGCTTATTTTTAATCGTATATATATGTCGGAGACGGTCATTAGCACGGTCGCTAAACGAATCGCAAGCGCGCCACTGGCGACATCACGTGATCTACCCACACCACAAGCGCGCTTATACAGAGTCGTGATGTTTAAGTCCACGGCGAGCAGGCCATTCAGTGTCTGATCGCATCGGAGTTAAGACGTCGCGAAACTGTACTCGATTCGTTGTGCTCAGTTATTGTGATTAAATTGTAATTTGTGATAATGTTAGTTTGTGATTTTAATAAACGCCGTGTATCGCACCCAATGTGTTTTCATTGCACGAAACCCATCTTCTGCCCACATGATGCCTGATTCTAATGGAATAAATCCTGATGTCGCTCCGACATATTTTTTTTTTTTGTTACATTGTTCTCATTTATAGACGCAATAAGATTGATGTAGGTACCCAGGATTTTGTAATATCTTGATTTGAAAAAAAGAGTGTCCTTGGATTTCCTTGACGGTTGCTTCTCCAGAAAGATCTACGTATTGGAATGGGCAACTAGCGTCAACTTTCTGACTAACTTACCGACTCCTTGACAATTCAAAAGTGCCTGTAATTGGATTAATTGAAATAAATGCTTTAAGTTTGAGTTTATGTAGTATCTGACAGGTCGTTTCTTGTTTCGTTTTGAGTGGATTACTACACGTTTTCTGGTTCTACAAAAGACCAGAAATGTTAAACAACAAATATTTGACAGCTATTTGCGTCGTTGCCAACTTTATAAATGCACCCACTTGAAGGCTTCATTAATACAGCCCATATACAACTACTAGGTACTCTAAACAGCTTAAATACAAATATATTAACAGTATCCTTTCCAATCCAAGAAGTGGATCAAATACCATCTGTTTGTATACAATATGATTTCCAAAGCTTCCACATCTCGCAATGGGCTCCAATAATATTTACATTTCATATAAAATTTATTTTAAAATGCTTGGAGAAGAAGTTCGTGGAAAATTCTAAACGTATTCTTGTGGAATTGAGAATACTTTGAAATGTTAAACGGGTTAACTGATCGATATCTGAAGTATGTCGCGGATTTAGAGGTTGAATAAGTTTGCTCATAGCTAACTTGATCATCTACAGGGTCATATTAAATAAGCTAGCGAAACTCTGCAGGAGTTATGGGTATATCGATATCTAAATATAACGTACAAAAAAAGTCCAGCCGTCTTCGAGTAATCGGTGAACATATTTACATAAAAAAAACCTTTTTTTGAAGTCGGTTAATAGAAACTTCATCCAAATCCATGTTATTTTTCATCCGATTTAGATTAAATTTGGCACGTGAGTAAATCATGACCTGAAGAAGGAAATAGGCTACTTTTCATCCTGGATCACAGATAAAATTGCGGGCAACAGCTAGGAGTTGTCTAAATAAACAACTGAATATCAATGTCAAAAGCTATATGCATTTCGAATTTCGAAACAAAAACAGCATGGCGGCGAACGATACCGCGGCAAAATTTTTACCGCTACATTTTTCACGGAAAGGGGAATTAAAAGAAAATATATTCTGTCAAACGCTTGTCACTCGATGCGCGCTTGTAGTCAGCGTATGGAAATTGAGCTGGAATTTTCGATATACTGGCGTTTTTTGAGCTAGTGGATTAACTGACATTTAAAAGTTATCGTCAGTATTCTGGCAGTCTGATAACTGGTCTAAAGTAAGAATATTCGTTATAGTTATTTAAGTTATTATTCGTAAAAGCATAATCAGCCTATAATGTTCCCACTGTGGGACACAGGGGGGGCCTCCTCTCTCCAAGAGGGAGTGGGCTGTAATGTACCACGCGGGCGTAGTGCGGATTGGTAGATGTAACAAATCACATGTCTTCGAATTTTTGGTTCTAGGACATGCCGGTTTCCTCACGATGTTTTTCTTCACCGTTTTGAGAGCAGAGGTGATGAAATTATTTAAACAAAGTAATGTGCCTAACTTACTAAGTATTAATTCAGATTGGTTAAAGTTATTGTGACAACCATGTCAATTGGTTTAAATAGGTTTTTATTTTTATTATTTTATTTATCCTTTATATTTTGTGAATGTGAGAACGTTGTTGGCTTAACAGAATGTTGATTTGCAGACCATTTTCTATTTTGTTAAGTATCTTCTTGACAGGCCTACACTGTCCTCTCATACCTATTCCATTTAGGCCCATTTATTCTTAAAAGAGAAACCGTAAAGTTTCTTGCCGGCTCTTCTCCATAGGAAAAGACCAATTGAAACCGTGCTCCTAGTTTCTGACGTTTCATGAGTGCCCATGTAGGTTTATGTGGACAAATATAATAATAATAATTATTTATTTATTTATCGGACATCAGAGGTCCATGGGTTAGTTACAGAATATTTATAAACTATGTTAGTAAAACACACATAAATAGAATAAAATAATAAAAATAATAAAAAATCTTAACATTATTCTTGCCTCACCAGTATTTTCATGAAGTGTTGCAGAAAAGGTGAGTCAAGTTTATTAGATAACATCTTCAGAATGCCATTTGAAATATGTTGATTTTGAATTAAATACATACATTTTATTCACAGCAAGTTGCCTCCATTCTGCCAATATCAATAATTCATGGTCGCTAAAATACCATAAAATACCCTCGTGAAAATCAAGTTTCAGTTTAAATTTTGTAACTAGCTTTTAAAATATAGTTTATCTTTAATAAAAATTGATATAAAACCGTAGTAATCTCATATATAATGCACTTTGTTTTCAGCCAGCCAATAATTGGTTCCAGCTATCCACTGCGGCGTTTTATTCTGAAAATGACTACTGAAATTTTCAGGCTTCCAACGCGACACCACTTTATTTTAAAATAATAACATAGATGTCTAAAATATCTGTAAATTGTGTTTGTGCCTGTCAAATAATTAATTAATCATGCATGGTTCTCACAAGTTGTAAGAAATTGTTGAACCTCTTCGGTGTAGAACACTTGTCACTTGTGGGATGGGCTGAAATTGAAGCTAAGTTGATTTTGTTATCAACAATATTGATGAAAAGGAGCTTGTGACTTAACCTTCCTCCATATTCCCCGAACTGGTATAGCCAGAAGTGTAAAAAAAAAGAAATAAAGGAAGAAAAATATTTTTTTTGTCACAGAAACGTTTTTACAAAAAGAAAAGACTAATCTTTTTTTTTTTAATAGGTATTATATATTATTACTTAAGCCTCCCACAGACAGGTGCGACGCAATGGCGCGATGCTACTCTGGTGGAACAATTTATATGAAAACCTCAGGGAAATTGATTATTATTAACTTTTCCTAAAAAGTCATAAAACATCCTGTAAGCTATACACGTGTTCCCGAGTGCTGGACGCTCAGCACTCGGCGTGGCAACACGTCGTGTTCGGGTTCGCGACAAGTCAATCGTCAACCTGAGGATGTCTCGTTGAGAGGTGAAACACGTGTCGATTTCTTACAGGGTTTTTTTTTACTCTTTTTTCTCTCTATGTTAAAAAAAACACATCAAACAGAAACATATATTGGCTCCATATTTGTCATCAAGGTTACAGCTTACGGATCATATGAACCATGTCAAACCACATGCCTGGGAAGTAGTCAAGCCTAAAGTACAAATATATAGGTAGCTACAGAAGGTCTGCTTTATATAAATAACGAAAATACACTCACACGTAGACAACTATCTTCGGAAATACGAAAAGAAAGAAAGAAAGAAAAAAAATTAAAGAAAGAAAAAAAAAAAAGAAGAAATTTTCTTGGCACAAAATACACACACGATGATACGACGTTATGTTTGTCACAATAATATTTAATATTTAGTATTTATACTTACTTAAAATATGTTACTAACAATTTATATTATGTTCGAATAAATTTTATTTACAAAACCTATTTTCAACTTTGTCTTTAAGATACAATACTTCGATTTTGCTTGTCATTTAATGTTATCAAAATTCTGTTAATTATCGTATATTTTATATTAATACCCCGTTAACGGCTTATCATAGAGAGATCTCTCTACCTACTATAGTTATATTATAACACTTATTTCTACTCCTATGTTTAAAAATAAAAACTTTGACTTTGACGAATATGGGAACATGCGATGATCCAGTCTATCTAAAGGTTTAAATTAAATTAGATAGCATAACTCCGCAGACGTGACAAAGCAAAAAATAATAATTTAATTTTTCACTTTTTAAATTGAAAAAGTGCAAAAAAAAATAACGGACTTCCAAAAACAGAAGCTGAGTGTTTTTTTTTTTGTAAAAATATTTCCTTATCATTGGATTTAACTGTTTGAGATCTCCAAAAACAGGCGCAGGCACACATAGGCGAGTTTGTCGCGTCTATGTGTGCGTGCGCCAGTTTTTGTTCGTTGTATTGAGTTGAACTTCTGTTCCTATCTATTTTGTGTTTAAGGATCTTACGGACGGCCGGCATGGAATTTTCAATAAAACATGTTCATGATTGAAGGTTTCTGTAAGGACAGGTATGTAGGTATGAAGATGCGTATACTGAGAAATCGTAGGCTTGGCTGGGCACTGGATCCAAGTTTAATTTTATTTGAGGAATATTGAAGCTTACCTGGAGGAGCTCGTGGATAAGTAATAACAGCCGAACGGGTCGATCCATCAGGTTAAGCTACGCTTGCCAGGGTTGGTCCGTGGATGGGTGACCATTTTTACATATCGAACTTCTCGGTGCCTCGGAAAGCTCGTTAAGTTCGTCCCGGTTGTCATTCGCGGATCTTTGACAGTCGTTACGGGTCGTCAGAAGCCCGCAAGTCTAACAACCAGTCTTACCAAGCGATATCGTATTACCCAGTTACTGGGTTGTGGAAGTCAGATAGGCAGTCGCTCAATGTAAAATACTGATATTCACCTGCATCCGGAAGCCGACCCCAACATAGTTGGGAAAATGCTAAGCAGATTGATTGAAAAAGAACTAAAAGTTAAAAATAATATTTTTTCACTTTTCTGATACATGTATGTAGTTTTAGAAAAAGTTCAGCTTTATATGTAAAGCCGAACTTTTTCTAAAACTCGTGTGCCACATTTACGGCCGGATACAGTAAAACAAACTTTTACGATTCGTAAGAAACCGAACATCTGATACACAGGAACCATAGGAAGGGACATTTATAGCTTACTTGCTTTTGCTCGTGGCTTCGCCCGCGTGGAGGCCGGAAATTATATAACGGGAACGTACTACCGGGATAAAAATTATCCTTTGTGCTAATCTAGGTTATAAACTATCTGTGTGCCAAATTTCATCCAAATCTGTTCAGCCGTTTTTTCGCTATTGAGTAACAAACATACAAACTTTCAATAGTTCATAGTTTCATTAGTAGGATAGTAGGATTCCCTGTTCAATTGTTTTGGCCACAAATCTATTTTTGTTTTATGTATTTTTGTCGTATTTTTTTGTATCACGTCTAAATACCCAAAGGGGAACGGTGTTTCAATCAATCAATATGCTATGTCTAATATTTTATATAATAAAAATGAATTGCTGTAGGTAGGTGTAGGTAGGGTAGGTAGGTATGTAAGAATGTAGGTAGGTAGCAGGTAGTTAGATAGGTAAGTAGCCATGTATGTAGGTAGGTAGGTAGGTACGCCGTAGAAAAGTACTTAGTGCTACCCGTTCGAAGCCGGGGCGGGCAGCTAGTATATAATATTTATACAGAAGTACTCTATAAGTACTTTATACTAAGTACTTTTCTACGGCGTACCTACCTACCCTACCTACCCTACCTACCCTACCTACCCTACCTACCCTACCTACCCTACCTACCCTACCTACCCTACCTACCCTACCTACCCTACCTACCCTACCTACCCTACCTACCCTACCTACCCTACCTACCCTACCTACCCTACCTACCCTACCTACCCTACCTACCCTACCTAAAAACCTTCTCCTGAGAATAAGGAACCTAACAAAAAAATAATTATCCAATTTGGTCCAGCCGTTTTCATGTTATGTCGTGACAACGGAAAACGGGTTTCATTTTTATATATGTATATAGATGGTATACCCGATTAGACCATTTTGTATAAGAAAATCGTTAGCGAATTCTTAGTTGGTCCCATAGTAAAAGTTGTTCATATTGATGGGTAGAACACCACCTTACATTTTGTCGCATGTTTTTAAAGTCAGCCTTTATAATGTGGTAGGTTTTATCTTTTTTTTTTTTTTAAATGCCTATTTATATGGACGGAAAATGAAAAAGACAAGAACCCCTGAATTTCATATTCAATTAATTATATTATTATATTCATAATATTTATAAACTTTTCTATTGTCCGGCGGTGGCAATAGGCTCGCCCACTATTTTATGGGACTTAGACATAACTGGCGAAATGTGGGTGTACTATAGGTACACTTCTGCCTAACCTTTCGGGGAATATATAAATTATGTATGTTAATTATTTTCATATAA
Organism: Eupsilia transversa; assembly: GCA_914767815.1. NCBI lineage: Eukaryota > Metazoa > Arthropoda > Insecta > Lepidoptera > Noctuidae > Eupsilia > Eupsilia transversa. Next base: position 1,743,916 of record OU611893.1, on the reverse strand, counting down.
CCGATTTCGTTTATTTGTGTACGTATATTTTTAATGTTTAGCGAAACCAGCTACAATCACGTCCTTATTCAAAATTCGAACACGGACACAGCGTTCGAATTTTGAATTGTTGTTTATGTTGCTTTACCTCGGAAATCGATTGATCTAACAACGCGGAAGCCATTTAAGTTACCAAACTTTTTAAACAAAAGAGAATTCTTTTGACCAAAAAGTTTCTATAACATAAAACACTGACAGATCCCCAACACACGTTATCATGAATAGAAATAATCCAAGATGGCTTATTTATCTAAACTGGCAACACCGAGCTTTCTCTGTATAGAGACAACAACATTTTGTTTATTTTCCGATAGTCAGTTTTGTTGCTGACGCTACCGTAAATAGAGGTACCGTACCGTCTGCATAAAAAGGATATCCGCGTTCGGAATTAAACACATATTAATTACATTTATAGAATATTTTGTGTTGCATGTTTGAATAAACATTTATGATTTATAGGTAAACTAGCTGCGCCCCGCGGTTTCACCCGCATAAGTCTGGATCCCGTGGGAATGTCGGGATAAAAAGTATCCTATGTCCCAAAGTAGGTCATGGTCTACCCTAATGCCGAATTTCAGCCAAATGCATTCAGTCGTTTTAGCGTGGAAGCGTAAAAAACAAACAAACATACTCAGTTTCGCATTTATAATATAATTAGCATAACTATACACGGTGAAATTTTAATCGTTTTTTTCCTCTTAAGGGGTCATTGTACTCATCATTATGAACAACTTTTACTAAGGGACCAAACCTGAAATCGTGAAAAAAAAATCAGCTGTTCCCTACATTTATGTTCGCCTAACTCGTCAAAATGTAGGGAACAGCTGATTTTTTTTTCACGATTTCAGGTTTGGTCCCTTAGTAAAAGTTGTTCATAATGATGAGTACAATGACCCCTTAAGAGGAAAAAAACGATTAAAATTTCACCGTGTATATTTCAGGAATAAATGGTGTCGATTTCTTACGGGGTTTTTTATGACTCTTTAGGAATAGTAAAGCGGAACAGGTTACTAAATATATCTTAGTGTAATGTATCTTTACTAAAACATTGTAAGATCGAACTATCTAAATATCTTCGCTGTCCTTGTACCGAAAATTTAAATTAGAAGTAAACTCGAATCGAACTAAATTCGGGAATTGGAAATCCTTATTTATGAAGGTTAACGTAGCCCGGATATTTTCGTAATTAGCTCCATAAACTTTGAAACGGTTATAATTTTCGTAGAGATCATTATTATCTTAGAAATGTTGTTTTCGTTTTAGTTATTAATTTCTGTATCTAAGAAAGTCGTACACTAGTTAAAGTTGTTCTAAGGAAGAAGCTAGCTTGGTATAAACAATGGTTTAATTGTACCGGTATTTCGTAAATATTAAGACATTCTTGACTGTACATAGTCAAGGAAGAATAATTTAACCTTTAGGTTCTTTTTTGTTTATCCACAACGGGGCAGCTCTTGGCATGAATCTCACCTGGGGCCTAAGTCTACTAATTTATAAACGTCACAATGGTATCATAATGGTTAGTTTTTGACGGTTTTTGTATGGCAAATCTGTCAAAAACTAACCATTATGACACCATTATGACGTTTATAAATTAGTAGACTTAGGCCCCTGATGGTAAGTGATAATCAGGCCGAAGGTGGAAACCGAGCTTCACCCGGAATCCTCAACCACAGAGGAACTGGCTATCTTACCTCTAACTGCCGGAACGACAGACTTAGATAAGATAGCATAGAAGCTAGCCAGGCGGACTTAAAACAAGCCGTACCACCATCCAAACCGAGCAGAAAATTTTGCCTCCCTGGGCATCGACCCCGGGACCTCTGGGTCCACACCACCACCATTGTTTTTCCGACTGTGTATTATTGTCCCTAACTTGAAAAAGAATGGCAGTTCTAAAAGGTGACATGCACCCCTATGTGTGGAAGTAACTTATTTGTTTTATCAAGTCGTTAAAAGCGTGCGAAGAAGGGACGGGTCGCTAGTGTAAATAAATATACTAGTTTGTTGAGGTAATACTGGGAATCTCACGTTAAGCAGTGCGATACATTCAAGTGATAAGGCCGCCCATTGTAGTGTTTAATTTATTTGTTGTTATGTATTTTTCTGAATCACTACATCACTACATATTATAAAACAAAGTCCCCTGCCGCGTCTGTCTGCCTGTCTGAACGCGATATAAACTCAAAAACTACCAAACGGACTTTCATACAGTTTTCACTAATAGACATGGTAAAATACTCTATGTAGGATGAACATCAATTACATTATAATCTAATCGTCATGCTCGACGCAACAGGCTGATATGACATTACGACAGGAAAAAAAGTATTTAATAATCCTTTAGATGTATGAGGAACAGGGTATAAAGTTCACTCATCTTCCAAAGTAAAGGGAGGATTCTCACCAGACGGGTATCGTGTCTGGTGGGCCTAGACTCGATACCCGTCTGGTTTTTTGGCCGACCATTAAAACTCGCGTAGTCTTCTCTGCGCCCCCGAAGTTGGTGCGACGAATCGGTTCAGCGGGGGTTTTCTGGCCCCTTGGCCAAGGCATTTTTCTCTCGGCCCACGGAATCGTGGGCCCGTCACTGTGTTCCCCTCCCCCTCCTAGGAGGGGGTAGGTTTTTGGGTGTGTTTCTGGGGTGTAGCTGTAGGACAGCCATGTCCGACTATTGATGTCAGTATACATACTCGTCGCGCGGTAAACTTCGCTTGCGCGATGCAGGATTTGTGTCACGTCAGGTCTTTGATACGTTGTTCTCATGTGGCGCTGTAGATGCCGCCACAATCCTTGAGCATTGGACTTATTGCCCTGTCAAAGACCATCGGCTTTCCCGCCTATTTCTCTTTGAGTGATTGCCATTTCGCTGTCACACAAAACCAAGTAAGTGCGGCAATAAGATCTCAATATTTTATTACTAATGTTGATAAGGTTTAAAGCATAAAATATTTATGAATTTGTTGATTTCCCGCAGTAAAATCTGGTGCGGTGACCAATAAAATCTTTATTATATTCATAATTCGTTTATGGCAACATTTAAATGTTTTAATCGAATAAAACCTAACGTTGAATGTAAAATCCGAATTGATGTTATTTTTTATAGGTTCAGGTTTTTAGCGGAAATACAATATGTCGACAGATTTCCTGTATTATTTTTTATTTTATTTTTTATTCAAAAAGTCTGTTAATAATACAGAGCTTTTTATTTATTGTGTACAAACTGTGTCAGTGCCTTTTATGTGTGAATGATGTTGATTTTTCCTTCTGTTTGATCCAATTCGCTTATTTTATATTTGTCCAAAAATATGAATACATTTGTCTTTGTCTAAAGGTATACCTAATACCAATACCAAATATAGAAAATTCTGCCATTTAAAACTATCAATGCAATCAATTTAATTTAATAACTAAAATAAGAGGTGAGTAATTGCAGAAAGAAAAACTAAATACAAATAGTATGTAACTGTCTCGCTGCTGACCGTACAACAGTTGGGGGATATTATTAGTGGGTGAAACGTAAATATTTACGTCCTATTAATATACAACTGCCATATTGTTTCTTTGCGTCCGCGTTACCGTGATGTTTCCTTTAATTATACCTGTTTATAACGCTTGTTATTAACGGAAGAATTATCAGGGAAATGGGCCATATGTGGTTACAAAATGGAGATATTTTTAATTCATAAATTATTGATTTATAGATGCGATGCGATGGCCAAGTCATTCTATTTATTAAACAAATAATGAACTCTAATATTGATACGATTTTTGTAAGTTAAGGGCGGATTTTACCAAATTCAGATATCTTTTATCCGTGGAATAAAAATTGACACCTGACAGTTTTTGTATGGAGAAACTGTTAAAAATTCAAAATTTATTCGGAAGGCCATATTTATTTATTGGTATAAAAGTTTTGTCGAGTTCACCCTAATTAGGTAACAATTTATGTCATAGTTGTTGGATAGATGCTCCCATACATAGATACCTACTGAATAAATAAACCAACCTGGTTTTACATTAGACCTCGCAACGTTTTGTGGTAGACGAACTGCGTTGCGAGACATGCCTTTTTTTAAATGTTATGTTTTTGATGGGATTCTATCTATCCGGTTGAAGAACCCTGGACTTGAACACATTTCGACAACACAAAAAGATCAAAAGTGATCAAATCAACTCAAATAATTTATTTGTATAATACATGTTAAAAAGGTGTGACAGGTATTAAAGATATTATAACCTAATGAGGTGTGCAAGTGAATATTACTTATAGCAATATTAAATTTCAAAAATCACAGAATAAATGTGATTAAATTTTTAATAAAAACATTTTTTTTTATGATGTTCTGCTATCGAGTGAATGAATGAAATGAATGAAATGAATTGAATGAATGAAATGAATGAAATGAATGAAATGAATGAAATGAATGAAATGAATGAAATGAATTAAATGAATTAAATGAATGAAATGAATGAAATGAATGAAATGAATGAAATGAATGAAATGAATGAAATGAATGATTTGTAAAACAGAGGTTCATACATTTGGTCTTCAGTAACAATTCAGTTGAGTCTCTGTTTTGCCAGCGGTGGCGTTCAAATATTTCAACGTTGCAGTAAGCAGGTATAATAAAATAGAATATTATTCTGATCGTTGATCGTATCTTCATGGAGGTACTCGTATGCTTCTGTATGACAAAGGGCAATTGCCAGGACTGTCTTCATCTTCTTTTTCGAGTAGTTAGTGACTAACTTGGTGTCAGAGTTTTTATGCCGCCTATAGGCGAGACTTGGCTTCAAATGCTGTCGAAAAATATCTCTCAGGCATGGTTTCCTTACGATGCTTTCCGTCAGCGTTTTTGAAGCAAGTGATAATTATGCAATAAGGAGATTAATGCATGATTTCCACCAAACGGCTCGCATCGCATGGGATCGGAAAGGATGCAGCGACAGGCGATCGCGTCCGGCAAGATGTCGACGCATACAATCAGCTCCGTACCGTCGCTTGCGAACGTATCCGTTTCTGATTAAAATAGTTTCATTCCTACCGTGTTGCAGCCGAAAGGATCCGATCGGATACGACGACGGGCGAACAGAGCCGATCGCGCGTCGAGAATACTTTCGGCTACAATCGCGTGTCGCGGAAGACGCTCGCGGTCAAAATACTGTGCGCGCCTTAGTAATATAGACTTTAAATACTGTGTACATGATTAATTATCGTTTAAAGATTGCAAAATCCGTGCCGATGCGATACGATGCGAGCCGTTTGGTGGAAATCTATCTATTTTCCTCCATCCTGTATTTTATTGATCATGTATTTAAAAATAGTCTAAAACACACAATTTTCTTCTCAAAATTCATTCTCTATTACAGCTCCCGAAGATAAATAACTAAGCCGCTCTAAGATTCGAGGCACGTTCAAAAATTTATTGTTGCCGGAATAAGTTGCAAAGAACCATTGAGATAACGGGCGAAAGCAAAAGTTCCTGCGCAGTTCTGTTTTGTCGGTACTTTTATAAAGTCTTCGCCGATAGTGATGCCTTTCAGTAAATTGTTAGAAATCGGGAGTGGAGTTTTGGTGGTGAAAATTGTTTTTGTAGTTATTGTACAGGGGCGTAAGTCTACTAATTTATAAACGTTACAATGGTCTCTCAATGGTGAGTTTTTGACAGATTTGCCATACAAAAACTGTCAAAAACTAACCATTGAGAGACTATTGTAACGTTTATAAATTAGTAGACCCATTTTACCGACTGCCTCGTTGGTGTACTGATCGCAAGTGCAAGTGCAAAAATGTAATATATTTATAAATAAACTAAAACAATACCTAATCCATAAATGCTATTATAATATTAATGAATATTTATATTAAAAATAAAAAATAAATAAAATAATTAAATATAAATACCAAAAATAATAAATAAATTAAAGTGGAAGTGAGTAGTAGAAAAACATTTATATTTTACTTTTTTCAAATAATAATATAATATTAGCCCTCTTCCTCTATCCTATCTTGCTGTGCCCGACAGGGTCCACAATGATCTAAAATTATGTATATTTTCTAATGTACCTATGTTAACATTGTGGAACGCAAATAAATATATTGGGTATTGAGTATTGAGTGCTACTGCGGATCATGAGGTCCTGGGTTCGATTCCCGGGTCAGGCAAATTGTTATTTGGTTTTTCCATCTGGAATAGCTCACTAGCAGCCTGGAATTTGGAGTTGTGCCCGGTTGATGGCAATAGGCTCGTCCCCTATTACATGGGACTTAAACATAACTGGCGAAATGTGGGTGTACTATTGGTACACCTTTGCCTAAACGCGGCCGTCGGGAGGGGACGCCCTAGGAGGACATTATAGTGACCTTATTGGTGATGTTCTTCAGAAAGGTCAGGTATGACCATGTATGAACGTTAACGAGGCAAAAGGAGTTTGTAAGGATCGTAGCAGGTGGCGTTCTGTAGTTTCTGCATACCTCATGGGAAAAAGGCGGGAGTTTATGTATGTGTGTATATTTGAGAAAATAATTTTTCACACCATCCCCTTTATGGGTAAAAAAATAATCAAATTCAAATGAAAGTCAAATATTTTTATAACTATGTTCGTATAGCACATGACCTAAAGAGGTGCTATAAAGACTATTAATAAAATAACTCGACTAATTAAAAAATTATGCAACAACAAGCGCGGGTATTCTGGTTACAATACATTAAAACCATTAAATGACCCAATCCTTTAACATCAATAATTCAATTAACGTTAAAGCAAATAACAACACGGTCTACAACGCAATATTATTTAAAATGGCCGACAAGTGTTATAGATATATGTATGAAAACAATTAGGCGATGATTTTCAGTACATCGGTGGGCATTCACAGGGGGATGGTAAATGATCGATGGTCCAGATAACGGTACAGTTGTTGGTGCGTGGTGCAGGTTATATGCGAAAGCGGAGCAAATGCGCAATGTATTTGTATGAATTTGTGTGATAATGTTTGAGTAATTAATATCAAGCATCATACAATATTGGAACATGGCTAAAAAAAAACTGCATCGACTTTTGTTTGTGATGGTGCTAAGAAAGACCTTGCTGTACAGAGTGTATCATAAAGGAGTGGGACTTCAATATCTACTCCTCTCAAATGTATGGACCGTCTGTTTTTTTTTTTTCATTAAGATGTTGGTCCCATTTCCGTTTAATGGTCTTTACTATACCCTTTAATTTGACCACACCTTTCTGATACACTGTATATCTTCGAATCTTAATAAAAAAAACAAAAATATATGTACCTACGCACAGTAAAATACAAAATTATAATTTAAAGTACAAATTTCTTTAGTATCGACTTTAATGGCATCCAAAATACTGTTTTAATCGTTAAAGCATCCAGGTGCACAGGGATTAATGGGTATGCTTGTCATTTGCTTTAATAAAATTAAAAACGTAGGTAGATAAATAAAATATTGGGACTGATCGACAAAATCTTTGGACCACTCTCATATGGCTTTATTTTAACAAATGAATAGCAAGCTTAAATATAAAGAGCATTCTTTTGTTTTTATTTAATTTGAGTCGCATTCGAGACACTGCAGTAAGTCATTATTTAAGTAATATTTTAACTTAATTTCTTCACACTTGGTTTACTCAATACTTTACCACGGACTTTACCTTTTCGTAACGTACCTATGAACATCCTATATACCGTGTTTCTGGCAAATAAATTACTTTAACTTTTAAAAACAATGTTGAATGTAAGTGATTGTAATGGAAAATCTAGTGGACTATATTTTTAGCTGATTAAATCACCAATTTACTAACACAATTTATTGTCAAAAAGAAAAGACCAATGTCAAACGATTTAAAAAGAATAAAAAATGTGTATTTATTAATTTAAATAAAATAAAATAAAACAAAGAATGTAAAAAAAGTCGATCAAAAAAGCAAGCGGATTTTTGTGATCAATTTAAGTTTGAATATTACGGCAAACGTCAGACAGTCGGCTGCAGTAGTCAAACGATACAGTTGGGACACGCTGTATATAAACAAAGCAACTCGCATCTACGTATGCATGTTATACAGGATGCTGTTCAACACTTTTACTAGACTTTTAGATATCGGTAATAGCAATTAATATAATCGAGGAGCTCGTGGCTAATATAATAAAATAATAACAGCCGCACGGGTCGATCCATCAGGTTAAGCTGCGCTTGCTGGGGTTGGTCCGTGGATGGCTTCGGAAAGCACGTTAAGCCGTTGGTCCCGGCTGTCATTCGTGGATCTTTGACAGTCGTTACGAGTCGTTAGAAGCCCGAAAGTCTGACAACCAGTCTTACCAAGGGCTATCGTATTACCCAGTTACTGGGTTGTAGAGGTCAGATAGGCAGTCGCTCTATGTATAATACTGGTATTCAGCTGCATTCGGTAAGACTGGAAGACCTCAACACAGTTAGGAAGAGGCAAGGGAGAATGAATAGCAATTAATATAATGTCCTGAGGATTCTCATTTCCTGTTGGGAACTGAGTGAAGAATAAAAAATTACATGCATTTTCATAATCCCATTATGTTAATTACGTAATTAACAGTAAACAGTAACTATCCAGAGACCCAAATACGAACGCGCGACATAAATTCGAACGATTTTTTAATTTAATACCATGCAGGCGCACTCTATGCGACATGCAACTGCGACAGCTCGGCGAATAGACCCAAAAGGCTGCGGTCGATGGTTCCGCACACTTGTCGTCGAGTTGTAGAGTCGCAACGATAGGCTAGGGGTCGCACACTCTTGCTACTTGTCGCAGCGCTAGACACATAAGGTACTCGCGCTCACCCGACGACTGACGCATGCGACAGACGCATGTGACAGACTCATGCGACAGATCAGCACTCAGACTTGTGGTGAGCGCTGAGAAAGGTGTGTTGTATTGCGAATTTCAACATGGATACGTTCGATGTCTTCAAATCAGACGCGCATCGAATACTCAAAGAAAATGATCTGCTTCCTACACTTCCACTTCACCCCACCCAGCCGCCCCACTGTGGAATACGTAAGGTTTTTCAGCGGAATCTGCCACATTTATTCGATTTGGTGGGGCAGATTCTACGACTTCTTTGTGTCCTGTTGCAGCGACGAACCGCAAAATTTGCGCTGCCAAATACAACCTATTCTATAGCATTTTAAAAATAATTTACAGTAGTTAAAACAGTAATTGTCCAAATATTTACAGTTTTTTTTTTCATTTGTAAAATTCAAGTACACCCAATGACCAAAGTGGTAAAACTCTTATATTTTAAGCAACTAACTTTTCCACAATGTAAATCTCCCAGTGTTACAGAACAAGTAAAAAAGTTGACAAAAAATAAGTTAATTACCGTTGAACTCGACTTCTTTGTCTTTGGTTTCCGGGTTGAAATTTAGGTAACGAGGACTGTATTTTGTTTAGGTATAAATAGTAGTGTTGTTTCATATCGTTTCTTTAGTAAATTGAGGTATCAAACTCAAACTCAAAGCATTTATTTCAAATAAACCATTTACAGGCACTCAAGGCGGATTGGTGATTTTACACTTATATCTATACTAAAAAGAAAGCTGGAAAGTTTTTGTTTGTTTGAACGCTCTAATCTCTGCAACAACTAGTCGATTTTTTCATTTTTTTTTGCATTTGATAGCCCAATTCTTGAGGAAGGTTATATAGGCTATATATCATGCTACGGCCCTTAGGACCCTAACAAAAAAGAAAAGAAAAAAATAAGAACGCTAAAACGAAGTAATAGCGGACGATGCGATGCGACGCGGTGGTTCGGAGGAATAAGCAATTTCACGTCATTTCACTAGTGAATTATATTAAAAAAAACCTTACCTAATTGGTCAAAGACAAAATATCACCTCTCCTGAGCACTGAAGTCAACTTTATTAAAATTAAAAAAGTAACCTTATACCGTGCAGTATATGACCGTCCTTGTCACATACATAGTGCGGTATATAGCCGTCCTTGTCAGCAGGTTTTTATACCAGGACTTAATTAAAGTCATTCGGTTGGTTTACAACAGCGGCAACATATTCTGTACTGCGGTTGTTATTGGTAAATTAATTATGGCGAAAATTTATTAATTAAAGGCCTCTGGGGGTCACTGGTGAAAGTGTGTTTTTGGACTGGTGTGACTTTGTAACTGCAAATTTCCTGAAATGAATACGATACGATGTGAAATGGATCCCACTGCTGGTAAAAGACCTCACTCTGATAGATTATAGGCATAAAATAAAAGAACTTTCAAGATTCAGTTGGAGATATTTTATTATTGTACAAACAGATGCACACACGATCACCGTAACCTTCATAGAGCAAGAGAGAATTGACAGATGACTGACAGCTGTCATAATTACATCGTACACGTTTACGAAGTCCGCTAACCAGTTCATTGGATTGCGTTTACAGAGACCATTATCAAAATTCTACCAACACACTCTTTGTCATTAGTTTGTTTCAGTCCACCCACCATCACCTTTATTCATCGCTATTCCGTACGAAAACTAGAAATAACATTGAAATAGAATAAAATCTGATTCAAAATGGTTTAACACTACATAATTATGTCTTGATTAATATGTGATAAATGATTATTTTCTTTTTATTATATTTACACGATAAATGATTATTATGTCAATCATATTTTAAAAACTAGATGAGGTCGGCGTTTTCTATCTGACTACTCTGAGAAGAAAGGTCGAAACAATCTCAGAGGTCACAGTCTCTTTTAAAGTCCAGACATTTTATTGGTTAGATTATATTGAAGACCATGTAGATTCGTGTCTGGAATGGTCTTTTGAGAAAAGAACCACACAGAATGAGTGGACCTGTCTAGTCAGTGCACGCATTTGTCAGTAATCGTGCAGCTCAACTCAAAACTTAAGGAGCTCATTGCATGGTTTGTTTTCAGAGAGACAGAACAAGAACTGAACACCAATGTTACCACACTTGCAATTTTAGATATTCTTTTAACTTCAAGAATTTTCCTGATATTTTCCTTCGCAGTATGTCGTGTCTAAGGCAAAAAGCACTAAGCCCGCCTCTGTACCTTAATTGGGCAAATTATTAATAAGTTTATAAAGAAATAAAGCATAATATACTGAGGGTTTTCACGCCACCATAAGCTGGCGCCATTTTGACAAGAGGTCTTCCATTTTGACAATGAATATAAAATATATTATGATAGTGTGAAGAGACTCTGAGTTTGTTTTGGCCTTTCTTCTTAGAGTAGTCAGATAGGAAACGCCGACCTCATCTAGTACGGTACTTAAAATATTATTGACATGTAAAATTGTTTTGTACAAACCTATTTACAGAAAATAAAATCTTTTCAATGGAAAAGTCGCAAGCTGGTAGGTACCTATTATAAATAATCTTCAGTTTTATCTCTTAAGCCGCGATTCCATTAGGCAAGTTTTGCATGCAAGTATGGAGTCACATTTGCGTACAAGTTGCTTGCATTGGAAACATGTTTTTTGAGATATGTAATGTTATGTATGAAATTTAAAATTCAAAATTTAAAGTTCAAACCACCTCACACAAGTTGAAGCTTGTGCAAGTTTGTTCAAGTTGTATGCAATTTGCAACTTGCATACAAGTAACTTGCCTAATGGAATCGTGCCTTTAGTAACTGACTTGAAATGATACGCCTTTTCAGTACGAATAGTTCAGTTTTTTTTTTTTATTGCTTTATATTTATAGTTTATTTTTATTTTTTCAGTAAGTATTTTTAAATATTTACTTAGGTACTCAATATATTATCAGTATTAATATAGACTTTAGGCTTCTTGAAGATAACCTTTTATGTATTGTATGTATTTGCACAGAACTGAAGACTCGTGATTACTTATCCTTGTAAGTCGTTGGTGTGCCTTGCATAATAAATAAATAAACCTTTAAGTTCCGAGGCTCGAAAAGAACTAACTTAGAAACTAGGCGACTCTACCACCGATTCGATTCCGTGCCGTTAAAAAACCAGAACTTTTACCGTACCGTCAAATGAGATACTTTTAAACTTCATAACATGATACAAAAATCATTTGAGGCAAATAGCATACTTAAAATTTTATATTTAGTACTTATTTAAAATCACTCAATCTGCCTAGCCTTTTCCCAAGTATGTTGGGGTCGGCTTCCAGTCTAACCGGATGCAGCTGAATACAAGTATCTTACATGGACTGACTGCCTATCTGACCTCCACGAACCCGTAACTGGGTAATACGATACCCCTTGGTAAGACTGGTTGTCAAACTTTCGGGCTTCTCGTAACGGCTGTCAAAGATTCACGAGTGACAGCCAGGACCAACGGCTTAACGTGCTTTCCGAAGCACGGAGGAGTCTCGGTATATAAAGATGGTCACCCATGTACGGACCAACCCCGGCAAGCGTAGCTTAACCTGATGGATCGACCCGTGCGGCTGTTATTACTTAGCTATGAGCTCCTTATTACACTTATTAAAATCAATAAAAATCTGATTACTATTTGGGAAATCATGTCATACCTCAAACTCAAAGCATTTATGTCAAATAAACCAATTACAGGCACTTTTGAATTGTCAAGCGGTCGGTCAGTCAGAAAGATTAAGCTAGTTGCCCATTCCAAAGCGTAGTAGGTACCTTGGAGAAGAACGGGCAAGACTCTTTTAAATCAAAATATGTTACAAAATATTTGTTAAGTACATCATTCATTTTGTAATTATACATGTGAGAACAATGTAGAAAGACGTGCACGTTAAAAGAGTCCGTAATAAAAATATAGAAACAATTCAAAAATTTAAATAAGCCGTGGCTGCTAAGAGATGACCAGTCCCTACTGACGGCGCCCGTTCACGAACATACCTACTTACTTACCCCAGTTACCTAATACAATCATACTTACATTATATTAAAACACACGCCTACAGTTACATTCAATATTAATATACTAAACGGCAAAACAAAAATCTATCAACATTTCCCTCCATAGAATCGTCATGGTCCATAACATAGGCGAAAGTATTCCAATCTCATGTAGATTTGCTAAATGCCGGCCATACAAGCGGGGGCTATTGGCCGGTCAGCTTGGCCGTTTCATTTCCTCTGAACTCATACAAACAAATGCCTGTTTGTGGGGTGCCAGTGGTAGCGGAGCGGGTAAAAGAAAAAAAAAGACAATCGAAACGATAATTGGTTTTGTGGCGGCATCTACAACGCCAAATGCGAACTACGCATCAAAGACAAGTGGGGAAATTCCCGAATTAATCAGTCAAAAACTTTTTACAAAAAAAAACCAACCGACTTCCAAAAAAAACATTTTTAGTTGTTGTACCTAGCCCTATAAATTCGAATCGACCTGCGCTATGTAAATAATTATGTTAAAACATTGTCCACATAGGCTAAGTGGAAAAAATACGTATTACTGAAGCCAACTCAAAAAGTACTCAAGCAAAGATAATAAAATGTATATGGATGGGACCACCTCGAGAGCATACCCTTTCAAACAAAAAAATAATTTTTCAAAATCCCTCCACAATATTGACGAAAATATCGAAGGATATACACAAAAAAGAAAAAACATACATACGCTACGAACATAACCTTTTTGGAAGTCAGTTAAAAATACAATCAATGTAGGTAACGACAAGTTTGACAGCTTGCAACTTGAATGTGAACCGTTTTTTAAGCAGGAGAATTGGCCTTCTGAGGTCATAGAAATATTGCATCGCGCAATAAATTAGAGATTACCGTGCGATCAACATAATTATATAAGACTATGCGACATCAATCGTTGGGCAGTTGCCCGCCAGACACAGCCCCCATCTGGTCGGAGGATCCTCCCTTTTCTATAGAGGATGAGCGAAATTTACACCCTGTTCCCCATAAACCTCTAAATTAGTGATCCCGAATATGAACGTCAGCGCAGACTTCGTGCAACTACTTCAGCGTGACATCATCATCGTCACTATAATTACATAAACATGCAAAGCCTCGGAAAGCTCCTTCGAAGTCCAGCTGTCACTAGCACCCCACCTTCTCCCGAGGACCTTCAATTTCCTTTTTCCAGTCTATGATATTGAATTGGTTTGGTTCAGCCGTTGGATATAATGGAACACTTATGTCATGTGTGAAATTGTCCCACTTGTACATATGCACATATAAATAGTAAATGATTGTCATCTTTTTATAGGATAACATACTTATTTGTTTATTTGTATTCTTTGTGTAATAGGTAACTGAAAATAGTAAATAGCAGCGATAGCCTAGTGGTGTGACTGTCGGACTGCCAAGTCATAGGTCTGGAGTTCGATCCCAAGGCACGCACCTCTAACTTTTCAGATTCATGTGCGTATTGTATAATTATCACTTGCTTCAAAAACGGTGAAGGAAAACATCGTGAGGAAACAGGCATGTCTGAAAATATTAATTCTCGACGGCACGTAACACCAAGTCAGAGGAACGAAAGAAGAACCGTTTTTTTAAAGTATCGTTTTTAAGTTTAAAAGTAGGTACCTAAGGTGCGCGCAACTCAATTATATTGTGTCGATACGTAGCATATTATTGTGAAAATCAAGTTGGTAGGCAAAATGTCACTCCTTAACACAGGGTGCTCTGCACCCTAGCCACGAGAACAGCAGCTCACCGAAAAATTTGTATTTTACCCTGCTCATTTCCCTAATTCCACTGCAAATACCCTTTTATGCAATAAAGTATTACTATTTCTAAGTTGAACCCACAAACTAAAACTCTAAAGGCTCCCGCAGACTTGCGCGACGAGACGATACGACGCGATTTTGGTAGAAATTTCCATAAAGTTTTCATAGAAATTGTTCTACTAGAGTCGCATCGCGCCTGTATGTTAAAGCCTTAAGTCGGAGCTTGCCCTTGAGCAGTAATCCAAAATCACAACAGACTTTCATTCTATAAACACTTTATTTATTTTATAATAGAAAAAGTGATAACCTATTACACACCCGAATAAACAAAAACTATCTTATTTATAGTGAAAACATTAAACAACTTGATCAAAAACATGTCACATAAATATAAATCCTAATGTGAAAAGTCAATAATTGATTTTCAGAATCCTTAGTTTATCGAGTAAGGTTGAAATATTGCTATAAATCCAATAGGCTTCTTTTTATAGCCTTAGGGCTAGTTACTATGGTAACTCGGGTATTTTTGGGCTATAAATAATGAAAGAAAAAACAAAAGGTGTGTAAAAAACAAGATACCCGGGGTCTTTATTACGGACGTTTTTAACGTGCACGTCTTTCTACATTGTTCTCACATGTATAATTTCAACATGAATGATGTAACAAATATTTTGTAAAATATTATGATTTAAAAGAGTATCCGTGGAGTTTTTGCCCGTTGTTCTCCATAGGAACCTACTACGCTTTGGAATGGGCAACTAGCTTCATCTTTCTAACTGACCGACCGCTTGCCAATTCAAAAGTGCCTGTAAAAATGCTTTGAGTTTGTGTTTAAGACAGATTTGCCATGCAAAAACTGTCAAAAACTCACCATTGACAGACCATTGTAACGTTTATAAATAAGTAAACTTAAGCCTCTGGTTGGATCTTTCTGATCACAAAACTAAAAAATATAAATTAAGTTTAAACTATAGGCTGAGAATCAGCAGTTTTTGAACGTCAAAATTACATAAGACAATCCCCCAAAACGCCCACCCTTCACCACTTCCTAGTGCTTTAGCTGGGAAGAAGAAGTGGTGCAGCAAACTCCCCAGCAATAAAGGATCAAACGTTATTCCTAACTAATATTATAAATGCGAGATTGAGTTTGTTTGTTACGCGTTCACGGTAAAACGGCTGAACGGATTTGGATGAAGTTATTGTTCCGGCTAATCTCCGAAACGACTGTACCGATTTCGACGGGACTTACTGGCAGATAGCTGATGTTATAAGGAGTAACTTAGGCTACTTCACTACTTTTATTTTAGAATTTGAGTTTGAGAATGTTCTTCAAATATTAATGTTAGTCTTGTTTATTTTCATGATGCTTACAACATCACCTTCATCATCTATCTGCCTAGCCTTTTCCCCACTATGTTTGGATGCAGCTGAATACCAGTATTTTACATGGAGTGACTGCTTATCCGTGTATCACAACCCAGTTACTGTGTAACACGATATGCCTTGATAAGACTGGTTGTCAGACTTTCGGGCTTCAAAACAAACGTGACGACTCGACATGATGACCTGTAACAACTGTCAAAGATCTTCAAATGACAGCTGGTATCAACGGCGTAACGTGCTTTCCGAGGCAAGGAGAGGCTTCGGTATGTAAAGATGGTCACCCATCCAAGGACCAACCTCGGCTAGCGTAGCTTAACCTGATCGATCCACCTGTGCGGCTGTTATTACTTAGCCACAATCCTCTGTTACAAGATCATCTTCTTTCTCTAAAACCTTCAAACCCGTTCACTTATACTTTGGTCACCTATATCATGGACTGTGTCACCGACTTCCCTACCCCAGTACCGGCTGCCTAAACGAGGCGTTCACGTGACCAACCGCTCGTACCAGCATGGCCATCCAATCTAAAAAAACATGAATATTTACTTTGTAACCTATTATATTATTTTAATTATTATGAATGTGAAGAATATGTGGGTCATTGTTTTTTTTTTCTTTTAGTTTTAAGCCTCCTACAAACAGGTGCGATGCGACAGCGCGACGCGACTTTAATAAAACAATTTCTAAGAAAACTTCACGGTAGAACAATTACCGGTGTCGCGCCAGTATGTACGAGCCTTTAATCATGCTCTCGCAGTTTCAGTATATTTGTGGCCTCCCCAAATGTCCTTTCTTTGGTATTGTTCGTCGAATCGTTGAGCTCCTTAAGTTTTAGTTGAGCTGTACGATTACTTACAAATGCGTGCAGTGCGCGGACAGGTCTACTTAATCTGTGTGGTTTTTTCCTCAAAAAACCATTTCAGACATCAATCTGAATCAATCTGCCAACTATGCTGGGGTTGGCTTCCAGTATAACCGGATGCAGCTGAATACCAGTATTTTACATGGAGCTGGTCTATTTGACCGTGTTGAAGGGCATAATGATCCGTGTAATTACTGGCACATGAAATATTTTTAGCTTCTTATCTGGGATGGCGATAAATATTATTCTCCTGCGATCCCTCTGGTAGGTGATTAAATTATTGCAATATCTGTAAGCGATATGGAATACTCATATATTTAATTATTTTATATTTATTATATTAAAAAAAACTAGTTTCTACCTATTTTTCAAAAGATTGACAGCCCTGTGCCAGAAAGGACGGGCGGACGGACAGTGGAGCCTCAGGAATAGGGTTCCCTTTGGGTACGGATAATAAAAATCCCCGTCTAGCCGTCCCAATCTTTCCACACTACACAAAACGAAGATAAAAATAGTCCATTTATTTATACCTTTTACCTAGACACAATTATAACACAAACATAATTAGAAAAAAAACAAAAAAAAACTTCCACCTCCACAGAAACGACTAACTTGCAAAATAATTACCATCCTACCGTAGCTTTTGTGGTGGCCTCATTTTAACCGACATTACAATAGGAGTGTAAAACATTAAGGGGACAATTTTATTGTGTCTGTGAAGTCGACTTTGTACAACTCAATTTGTATAATTTGCGTCTGTATGTCCTAGCTGATGAGCTAAGCGATAGCTAAAACAAAGCGACGTTTCACTGAACTATAGTGGTTTTAACCGCTTCTTCCCCACTGCTCAACTACATTGCTCAGCTGCATAAAGTTGAGCAGTGGTTAATACCAACAGCTCAACTGGTAATTGCTCATAGGAGTCTTGAAGTTGTTTGTTATTAATTTAGGCTAAGTAATAACAGCCGCACAGGTCGATCCATCAGATTAAGCTACGCTTGCCGGGGTTGGTCCGTGGATGGGTGACAATCTTAACATACCGAGACTTCTCCGTGCCTCGGAAACCACATTAAGCCGTTGGTCCTGGCTGTCATCCCAAAAGTGTGACAACCAGTCTTACGAAGGAGTATTGTATTACCCAGTTACTGGGCTGTGGAGAGGCCGTGCCATGTAAAATTTTAAAATCAGCTGCACACGGTTAGACTGGAAGCCAACCCCAACATAGTTCGAAAAAGACTAAACTCCATTTATTAATTAGATAAATAACGGTGAACACCCTTTCGTTATTTCGATATAATCGTATACTAATGCTACACTAAATAGAGTATATAAATTATAATTATAAGTGGATTTATTTCTTTTGAGATTGATTAGATGGAGTGATTGAGAGGCAGAATCGCCCGCGTAGACGTCAGAAATTATCCCACGGGATCTTATTGTAGGGATCGTAACCTGTTTGGATCCAACATCCAACCATAAGATGATAGCATACAAGAAATAAGAAAATAAAAAAAACGACTGCCTTGACAAAAAACGAACTAAAAAGTAAAAACAAGTTGAACAGATAAAATTCTCATTTCTGACGGGGATTGTTTTTTTTTTTTTTTTACTATTTATTTTTACATTAAAAACTACCTATCCTATGTTATTCCAGGTTTTATTCTGTGTGTAAACTTTATCTAAATCTGATCAGCCGCTTTTGAGTGATTGAGTAACATACAAACTTTCACATTTATAATATTAGTTGGATTAAGACTTCCTCGAAACATGATGGAGTAAAGTAAGCTGCTGATAAGGCCAAACAAATAATATTGTAAAAAAACTACCCAGGCAGTCATGGGGACTGCCGACGGAAGTGAAAACTTAAAACTGGTATTAGTGCAAACATAACCAGCGAAATGTGGGTGTATTATACGTACATCTCTGCCTAACCCTTTTAGGAATACAGGCGTGATTTTATGTGTTGGTATAAGCGCCATCTATATTTTAGGTTACAGAACTACGGCGCGCGGTGACGCGAATCCATAATGTAACCAAAAAATCGCATTTAACGCGCGTAAAGAAGTTTTCACTTCAAAAATGGAACAAAATCGCCAAATTTCAGCGACCGTTAACGATCTGTGTAAATCTACAGAATATTCGCCACAGGTGGAATTTTTAAAAATTCACTACTGCAGCTTCCAATTGACAACATTTCAAAAATGACACGGCCATAAAACAAAAATACCATTTCTTTATTTTCATATCCTGAGTTCAAATATTTTTTTTTTATTTTTTTTTATTTCTCCATTTCTGAGAAAAAAAATTAAAATCAAAAACACGTCATGACGTCATAGAAATAGTGGAATGAGGTAGTTACCTTTGCCTAAGCATTCCAATGTATTAGATGAAAACTTGACTTGTCAAACAAGACGTCAATGTCAAAAGTTCGTTTACAATCTTTTTCTTAGGAAATTAAACTTTAAAATATACACGCTGCTTACTGTAAATATTGCCAACTTTTGATTGATATTTCGCCAATGAGGATAATAACACTTGAAAATAAGAAAATTTACGAATTTAATTGAAAACAAACAAACAAGTTTAGGCACAACGAGTTTGACACATTTGACAAGATGACACCAGTGACATCTAATAGTTTTTTTTTTTGACGATCATAGTCAAGCAAAGGTTTTAACGCTATTCCACTATATGTTTGACGTCATTTGGCGCTTACGTCTTTTTAGAATAAACCGAATTTCAAAGTTAAAACTATGAATGAAAAGTACATCATTTTGAAAAACGGAAAAATACCGGTGCCCTAGTTTTGGATTTACTTTTATAAAACGTAATAATACATGCAGGTTAAAAATATGAAATGTTGTCAATTGATAACAATATCCCTTTGAAAACACGTACCTAGGCATCTCTGAATATATTCAAGTCTCCAGTAGGAACTTTCTATTATCCCGATACTGAAACTGAATTCTATGGCAACCTTTTGTATGATATGTCGCATTGTTTTTGCTAGTGAAATTGATATTTGAATCAATAGTCGCAAAGCTGTACGTAACAAAAGTAATAATATTTGAAAAAACCATGCTGCGCTATTCGAGATCAGAACCTATGCCAGCTGCATCACAGTCAAACGCCTGACGCCACCAGTACTGCTATCATCACATGCAATACGAATTCGAATTTTAGCAATGCCATAAACTTACTGGTCACGCGCATAATGCATACGTGCGTGACCGTGTCCAGCAAAAGCGACAGAAATATATTTTTGTTTCGTGTACTGTAGCGTGTGTGCAAAACTGCGATCTCTGTGGCGTGTGTACCGTGTTGTTTACAGATACAGATGTACTGACTGTACCGTGCGTTCACAGCAATACGACTCTTAACGTGCCTATCCACTTTGGAACGCTTACTGTACCTATTTATACCTTTTTTTACCCGATGTCACATGCCATCCACATTCATCCTCATAACTTTACACACGACATTTTCCAAAAAAATCATGATTTAGTAGCAATAATACATTATTTTAGAAATAATAATAATATTACTCGTATACATTTATTTCAGATCAAATCACAAGATCAATAAATTGTTAGTAAAGGTCTTAATTAACCTAATGTTAGTAAAATCCACACTTTATACAACAAAATTGAAACGACTGACACCTACGTGTGCGGCCCTATCCAGTGAGCCAGCATGGGGCTGTGCCACGTATAACACAATACACTCAGGGTGCTGTGAGAGCTAGCACGTATTCTACCGAGAATAGAAGCGCACCGTTTCCGTATATTGGCATGAAAACCATCAACTCTGGCCTCGGTGAACATTCCAGATGCGCTACAAAAGCGTGGTAGACCCAACAGCATCCTGAATACATTGTTATACTAGACACGCAGGGCGTTGTATGCCCTCAGCGTATACATGACCCACAGACTGCACGTGTAAAAAGACTGGTTGTATGCTCTGAAAAAGGTTATTTGGACTTGAGCCGTACATCGGATCAGCATATTACCTCGGACAGCTATCGCCCTTTCTATGTCCAAGTCATCGTTCAGGTCATGAGTGACCCAGTGACCCAGGTACTCAAATTTTGTTACTCTAGATAACGGAGTATTATTTATGGTCATATCGAGAATGTCTATCGATTATTTTTTTGGTATTCCCTAATCATAGGTCTGTCCACTTTCATACTCAAATTCCTCATTTCTCCGTTTTGGAAACTAGTCCCTTTAAAAAAGAATAATAAACATAGCTTCGCCTATCTTACCACAGGTGGGACTCAGACCTAGAGGGTAATAATAGTAAGAAAAGGGGTGGAGGGGGGCGATGTTGGAATTGCATCAGAAGTGCGGTCGTTCGTCACGACAGGACAAACTTCACCTACTACGTCGCAGAATGGCACAGAAAATAGTCTTGGGTGCGGCCGCTAAATGTGTTGATTATGTCTGAATTAACTTATACACTTACCTACTTATGATTGACCGTCTATTTTTACCCGACTACGGTGAAGCAAAAAGGAGGGTTATGATTTTGACCGGTATGTATGTATGTTCATTTGTTCCCTCATCACTTCTAAACTGATCATCATAATTTGACAAATGGGGTATCGTTGGAAGCGCCTCGGTCGTCCGCTGGTTATAGGCTATCTTACGTCACGTACCTAAAATGTCCTCTAGAGGGCGCTATATTCAATTTAATGATACGAGACGCCACATAGCCTATAATAATAACCAGCGTACATTTGTCACATTATGATGAGTAGTTTGATTAGATTATGTAGAAAGTTATGAGGGAACAGATGAACATACATACATAGATTTATACAAAAATACCGGTCAAAATGATAACCCTCCTTTTTGCTTAAAAGATAGCAAGGTAAAAAAAGATACAATTCATTTAGTTTATTTACAACAGAATCGGTACCAGCAAACATAATACAGAAACAACCATCGCACCTTATGGCCACGCACAAAAATTAAAACTACATTTGTATTCAAGGGCCCTTACATAAAGTTTTACAGTCTTCGTCAATTTAAATCAATTCCAAAGAAGTTAGTTCCGCTATAAAATGGGTTCTGTACGCAAACGAATTAAATCGAGGAGCGGAACTCCACGCAAGTCGGTGAACATCAAGGACGGAATGTCAATCAATAATTTTGAGGTTTGTTTTTGTCATGTTGAAAAATCGCAAAATGTGCACTTGACTCAAAATTTACACTTCGCAAGATGTGTACTTCGCAAATTGTGCACTTGACGTAAAATGTGCACTTCGCAAAATGTACACTCGCAAAATGTGCACTCGCAAAATGAGCACTCACAAAATGTGCACTCGCAAAATGTGAACTTCGCAAAATAGCACTGCTCAAAATTATCACTTCTCAACAGGGGGTTGACTGGTAATGACGTAGGCTTTTCATTGTCACTGGTGTTGGATAAAAGCTTCTTTTCATAAAGAGAAAGATACAGCAAACAAGCATTTTCCTGGAAGTGGATAGCGATTTCAGACTACATAAAAGTAATAGCTCCTGAAGGCCAAATCTCAAACTAAAAAACGTTCAAATTCAACGCGACGACCATCAATTACAAATACTGAAAAATATAGATAAGCCCGCTTATTTATAAACGTTACTTAAAGTTAAGACCCGTTTAAACGTCAAAAATACATGGTTAAACAGACGCTTATCATTACTTAACTTAAAGCAACGTTTAAGATTATGAGGGTTAATATATTATTAAATACGCCCGACGCCTACGACACCTGCCGACTTTTTAAATTGAAATCATGGGCGTACCCACGATGGGGCAAGGTGGGGGCATATGCCCCAATCTGGTCCCTTATTCGAAGCAAAAAATGAGGTTTATTATGTATCAAAATCTAATTAAATAAAATTCAAAATTACCGCGCATAACAATGCAGTATCGACGAATGGAGCGCGCTTGTAGTTATAGAATTTAATCGAGATAAATTCCAAGTACCTACTTATGATGTTTATTCAGCTGCCCAATTCCTAAAAAAATGCTGAGTACGTCCACGATTGAAATAGTAGCTTTATACTGATTAATACTAGGAGTAGATAATACTAATCAGCTAAAACAACCCTTTACGCAAACCTAATTCAGAAACTTTCAATACAGTACAGCTGTCAGCATAATTGGAATGCAATCCGTAGCGAATGAAACAATTATGCAGTACACAGAGCGGCCGGGCAAACTGGGTAGGGGCGAATAAATAGTACGCTAATTATCTTGCTTTAATAAAGGCACATCTACACATTTGTGGGAATTAGGTTAGGAGCTAATGAAAAAGTTGCTCTTGGAAACAGAACTATCAAAATCAAAAAAAGAAAATCAAAAATATAAATGATAAATGACTTATTTTCTGTAAGTAGGTTTATACAAACACTTTTACACGTCAATCACATGTTTAAAAACTAGATGTGGTCGGCGTTACCTATCTGACTACTCTGAGAAGAAAGGCCGAAACAAACTCAGAGGTCACAGTCTCTTTTAAAGTACAGACATACCTAATCTTGGTCAGATCATGTGAAGAATATGTAGATTCGTGTCTGAAATGGTCTTTTGAGGAAAGAACCGCACAGATTGAGTGGACCCGTCCACTGTCCAGTCAGTGCACGCATTTATATAAATGCACTTTCACATTTTCTATGAAGAAAGTTGTCCAGTCTGATTGTCTTACCACACCCTTACATATGACCACACATTTCTGAAACATGCATAAATAATATGAAATTAACGGTATTGGTGCAACTAAGCTCATTTCCATTCCGAAATACGTCGAATTTACCCGACAGTGTCCCGTGGGTGCTGTAAAGAGCGATTATGAGATTATTTTAGTAGAACTGCGTCCACCTGCTGTACTCTGAATTGGTACTCAATAATCTATACATACATACATACATACATACTACATACAATACAAATGCAAATAAATAAAATTATAGTGTCTGTTTGTAACGTAAAAGTAAATGCATAACTTAAAAACATATTTTTTTCCAATTTTTGTCTGTCTGTCTGTTTTTTCCGACTAATCTCCGAAACGGCTGAACCGATTTTGACAAGACTTTCACTGGCAAATAAATAAAATTGAAGTATTGAATTCCACGAGGACGACGTCGCGGGTAGTAGCTAGTATGATTATAATCCGCCGTCAAGGTCAGCGATTCAGTGGATACTTACACATACATAAAGTAACGCATTATTCCCATGGGGCAGAAACTACAGAATGCCACCTGCTACGATCCTTACATACCTACTCCTTTTGCTTCGTTTACGTTCATACATAAATATATCAGCGGGGTAATTGTGTAACACAAATAAAATAACAATTGTTCGGAATGCATTTCATTTTGACAGTTCAGCCACATCCATTGCGTCATTTACGTAATTGAACAGATATATTTTTCAAACCTATGAAGCAATCGATTAACAATATCCTTCAAAACTCTCGGATTGTGATTTTGAAAGAGTGTTTCGCAATCAGGGTGCTGTTCATACACGCACGCCGGTGGCGAGTACTCCACACCTGACCTTTCTGAAGTACATCACTAATAAGGTCACTATATTATGTCCTTGCGGGTTATTCAGTAGAAATTCAGAGTTTTTATTGCTTCGTTGTTAATCTTATTACGTTTGGCCTCCCAAAGGTGTACTAATAATTTGCAACACAAAAAATGCCGCGGCAGTGCATTTTTCAGTTGCAAATTGTTAGTACACCTTTGGGAGTTTTTTTGATAAAAACGTGGCAACAGACTATGTCGTGACGGATAATTTAATGATATATTTTTGGAAACACGACCGTAGTGAAATATCAGTTTAAAAACTCAGTCTTATTTTTGTCCCACTTAGAAATGATGGACATCGATGCCAAAATATGATAAAATAAAAAATCTGTTTGTCTCAACTCAAACTTTAAGCAACTACACTACCCAAACAAATATCATTAAATCTTTTTTTTTTGTTTGATTCATTATAGGAGTTTCGCTAACTAATTTAATTTGACCCGATATACGCATCAATATTTAATTAAAATTAATAAAAGCATCAGCTGAACGCTGTCCACAGCTGAACAAACTCCATTATTCTTCCATAACAAAACAGCTTGCGCAATCAACCTCAAACAAATTAATAAATCACGCAAAATTCAGAACCATATTTTACGTAACACCTAACTCTCTACTTATCAAACTCAAACCAATAATCTTACTCTTATCGATACATTCTACCCCATATTTACAAGGTATACAACAACGGGCAACATTACAATACCTGTTTTACATATAAATTGTTCGTCTACAACCTAAGGTAATTACAGTGCAAAGGTGCCTTCATAAATATTCTTTATTGCCCGGGCAAATTTGTATAATAGCTGGACCCCACACACAAGAGTTGTTATGCTGTAAATGTGGGCATTTTACGTTGATACTTGCCTCTAGGGTGTTTTATTGAAGCGCTCGGTAAATCGCCTTCTCAAATTAGCTGGTTATTTTATGAAACTTTAGGTAAAGCGGATTGGAAATGTCGCATAGTGTGGACCATGTCTGAATTCCACGTCAAAAATCCCTCGTTAACACACTCAAACCAAACAAGAAAAAGATTAAGAAATCAGTCATAATTATTCACTAAAATAACACTACACCCACATTTACCCTATACACAAAAATACCCTGACATTTACCCTTCGAGCACACGAATACAGTAGAAGTTCGTAAATAAACAAATACTTCTATGTATAGACGTCATTGATTACGGAAAGCAATAAATATGTTAGAGGTGCGCACCTGGCGCCTTGCGCTGAAGCGAAGAGAGCCGAGCGAGCGAAGCGGAGCGAGCGGGGTAACGTAGCTTAGAAATAAAGCTTTGTGTAGAATAAGGAACGTTTTGTGCTGTCGATTCGATTGTATAGTACGGCTGAGATACGCTTGTAAGTTAAATTGCGAATGCCAATAAGCTGAGTACCAGTTTTTTTATTTTATTAGATAATAAAAAAGCAAAAAAAGCAAAGGACAATCAGATGACCAAGGGTTTGGGCAGATTATCGACACTAAATGATTTATTGATGAGATATAAGAATTTTAAGAAATGTTCCCCAAAAAAATCCAAATTACAAATTATCCCATTATTGCCTTTAAACTTCGCAGTTCAAATAGAACAATTTCCTTGAAGTTTTCATAGACATTGTTCCACTAGGGTCGCGTCGCGCCTTTCTGCGGGAGCCTTAAATGTGTGTTTAGATTATCATTATGATAGGTTGGCAATGATATGCTGGCGACTTGACCCTATAGACACCTCTAACTGCGTCAGGCACTTATAATTGTCAGGCATTTTTTGCTGAACTGGCCTTTTTGGCGCAGCCGTGAGGCACACTCCTCTACTAATTTCTTATATAGTACTTTACACTTTTTATTCTTTGCGTTTTAGTCTGGGTTAAATAAATGTTTTTTCTTTCTTTTTTCTTAACACTAAAGCAAATTCTGATGCATTGTGGGTCTGACAGACAAAGCTGCAGTTGTAATTTATTTTGTATATATGTAATTTCAGCGTCATTCTTCAAACAGACATAGTTATGTTCGTAATACCTGTACTACCATAAACAAGGAGTTTTATTATTAAATAGCTTTGGCCCGCGGCTTCACCCGCGTAGATTTCGGAAATATCCCACGGGAACGTATTACCGGGATTAAAATTACCTTGTGTTAATCCAGGTAAACAATGTATTAATTCTGTGAAACATTGTTTTCATATAACTATTGGTTTACGCGGCGCACGCCAGTCAGCATGATATTTTCCGATATCTTCAACAATCGTTGTCATATTTCAGCCAATTTTCACAAAACCATAATGAATTATACACGTAAACCTTCCCCATGACTCACTCCGTCCATTGGTGAAAACCGTATGAAAATCCGTTTAGTAGTTTTTGAGTTTATCGTGTTCAGAAAGACAAACATACGCGTCGTAGGGACTATGTTTTATAATATTATGTAGTGATTATTTACGTTAAATGACACATTTTAAACAGTTCTCTTTTTAATCCTCGATAAAGTTTTACTCACACGAATCGTTTTTCCCATAAAACGCGTCTTCAGAACAAGTTCTTACCAATTGCTATGTAAATCGAAGTGCTCCACTTTTCAGAGTCCCGCATAAAACAGGAAAACGTACGGAACCCGCATGCAACTTGAGTAGGATTACAGTCAGCTGATTTATCTTATAGCCTGGCTCAATAGAAAACGTAATACTGTTTTTTTGTAAACACCGTTTGGTAAATGCGTGAGAAAATCCATTGATAATACCACGAATATATGAGCATTGAAATTACGCTTGCTCATGACGGGGTGGCGATTTCAGACTTACTTATCTATACAAATAAATGTAAATGGTGCGTTGTAGTGTCTGTTCGTAATGTCAATAACATGTTAGCTAAAACTAGGAATTTAGATATCTGCGAATTTCTTTTTATTTCGATTTAATTTTCATTTCTCATACTTGGAACGTAAGCTTGAAGATACCTGAGGGATGAAAACAGTACTTTTCGTACCTGGGAAATGATTTTCTCAGCTGCCAAAAAATTAAAAAACTATGCAACCATGTGCCCACTTTGTATACAGCCACTCTGTTAAATCGCAGCGTAAAATTGTAATTAAAAAATATTATCAATAATTTTGTAACATGAATTTATAATTTACCTTTCACAAAATTATTATTTAATTAGATTAAATAGATTTGAGCTAAATACCATCATCAATGATAAAAAATACTGGCTGGTAGAATGCCACAGAAGAATAAAGATAAAAAAAGTCGGGAAAGCGGCAATTCGATCTTCAGTTGTTTTTTCGAGTGCTAATTATTTACGTTTGTATAAAATGAGATGGAAGACCTGATTTTTATTTACTTTCACACAACACCTATTTAGCCACTCGAACTGTGCCTAATTAGGTCATTTTCATCCCTGGTATATCAAACGCTGGGGAGTTTGTTGCGCCACTTCTTCTTCCCAGCTAAAGCACTAGGAAGTGGTGAAGGGTGGGCGTTTTGGGGGACTGTCTTATGTAATTTTGACTTTCGAAAAGTGCTGATTCTCAGCCTAGTTTGAATAAATGACTTTTGATTTGATTGATTGATTGAATCTATTATTAAGATTACTACTTACCCACTAGATTGGACCGTTACGTTCAAAATGGTTGAGCTGAATGGTGCTGATCCATGCGTCATGTTAGTGAACGGGCGCCGGCAGTAGGGACTGATCATCTCTTAGCTGCCACGGCTTATTGAAATTTTTGAATTGTTTCTTAATCTTTTTATTACGAACGTTTTTAACGTGCACGTCTTTCTACATTGTTCTCACATGTATAATTTCAACATGAATGATGTAACCAATATTTTGTAACATATTTTGATTTAAAAGAGTGTCCGTGGAGTTTCTTGCCCGTTCTTCTCCATAGGAACCTACTACGCTTTGGAATGGGCAACTAGCTTCATCTTTCTGACTGACCGACCCCATGGCAAAAATGCCTGTAATTGGTTTATTTGAAATACATGCTTTGAGTTTGAGTTTTAAGTATCTCTGAAAAGTGCGGCTATTTAAAACCTGGAAATTATCAACTTTTAAGGAAAGAAAGCAAAAGATATATAAAACGTGTTTTTTAAGATACATACAAAACTGACTGACTGAATGAATTGACTGAATGAACCCTTGGTTTATTTTTTATTACTTGTTTTATATAATTTGTTAGTTTTAATGTTTGTTTTTATTGTTTTATTTCCTGTGCGTGTCCCAAATAAAATATTTTTCTTTCTTTCTTTCTTTCTAATTAAAATATTCAGATCAATTCTAATATAACACATAGCATCACGCCTGTATTCCCCTGGGTTAGGCAGAGGTGTATCTATAGTTAAGTACAGCCACATATCGCCAGTTATGTTTAAGTCCTATGTAATAGGGGGCGAGCCTATAGCCATCAACCGGGAATAAATCAAGACTCCAGGCTGCTACTGAGAAATTGCAGATGGAAAAACCGGATAACACTTTGCCCGACCCGGGAATCGAACCCTGGACCTCACGCTCAGCAGTAGCGCTTGCGACCACTAGACCAATGAGGCAGAAACACCCAAATAACCACCCCTAATTGAACCGAATGTTTTGCTAAAATCACAGTATTTATCCACTTAAAGGCAACAACCAAAATACCTGATTACCTGAAATACCGTAAACAGACAGACACAGGTACCACGTATCGGAACGCTTAGGGCGTGTCCACACCTAATCGGATAGAGGCACACGAATTCGCGCCAACAGCTCATGTGTAAAGGAATTGTATGGGTGAGCTGAGCTTAAAGTGGACCGTCCACCGATTTGCAACGAGAGGTTAGCCATGATAGCTGCGCGGTTCATCTATGTGCTACCACGCATTCGTTCGTAGCGTGGCCGAAATAAGTTTGTGTTTTCGTCTACCTGCATGTCCCACTAAATACATTCTCTTTCTTTCTTTTTCATTCTTTTTCTTTCTTTTTCTTTCTTTCTTTCTTTTTCTTTCTTTTTCTTCCTTTCTTTTTATTTTTTCCTTTTTCTTTCTTTCTTACCACTAATTTATCACCTCATGACTAACATAGTTTTAAGTTAATGTAATACTAACAAAATATGGACATTATTAGTCTGTAATAAACGAATTTAATTTAATTTTTTATTATTTATTTATTTTCTTTCTTTCTTTTTCTTTCTTTCTTATTCTTTCTTTCTTTTTCCTTCTTTATTTTCTTTCTTTTTCTTTCTGTGTCGTTCTGTGGGTCGCAGTCACAGAGCACAGAAATGCCACACTTTCCATACATACCAAACATGCCACCGTGTACTCGCACTACCACAAAAATGACGTATAGAAACTGAAGGCTTTAAATGGCGTTCACTTACGGCACAAATTTTACTAATACTGCCGTCTCTAGATGCCGCCGCGCGCCGGGGCGCGGCGAATGAGTATTCTGTGGTTGGAATGGACGATCAAGTCTCCATATGGGTTCATACAACGCGAAGCTATCACGTGCGTAGCTAAGCCGTCAGCCGCTATGGAGCAGAGCCTTAATACCGACTATGCGCTATGCGTATATTCGAATCGGTGTGTATTGCCTACAAATGTGGCTATTGTTATGTGATTAGGGGGTAGGCAGGGCTGTAAGCGTTGCACATAATATGAGGTAGTTGCACATTGAGAAGATAAGACTGGTTCGTTGGTCTAGTAGTTATAAGCTTGAGTCGTGAAAGTGCTGTCCTGGGTTCGATTTCTCAGTAGTAGCACTACCTAGTGCAGAAGAGCTGATAAACATCATTGTATGTGTAGGTATATGAAGGCTTTATTTTATTTGTTTTGGACAAAAAAACAGTTATACATTACACACATTACATTCTATAACACGTACACACTCACATACACATCACACACACGTCACATTACATTACATTATTACGTTGCGCGTTGCTTTGGGTGATTTTTGCCCGGTTAATAGTAACAGCCTCACGCCCTATTTTCGTAAGCTCTAGTTCTGAGCATGAGGTCCTAGGTTCGAATCACAAGTAGGGCCAAGTGTCATTGTTTTTTTTTTTACAACAAGAATTCCCAGCATTTTGTTATATCTTGATTGCCCGTTCTTCTGTATGGAATGGGCAACTAGCTTCAACTTTATGCCTAACTGACTGACACTCTGACAATTCAGAAGTGCCTGTAAATGGTTTAATTGAAATTTTCTATACATAATATGAATTTCTCAGTAGCTGCCCGGAGTCTGGATTCGTGCCCGATTGATAGCAACAGGCTCGCCTCCTATTACATGGGACTTAAACATAATTTACGGCAAAATGTGGGTGTTACTATAGGTACCAAAACCTCTGCCAACCCCTTTGGAAATTACAGGCGTTATGTTATAAAATAGCTGGTGAAATTGTACATTATTATTGCGTGTTTATATACTTGTGATGAAAGGATTTTTCTCTATGTCTCGGATCAACATGAACGTTTTGATAAAATACTCCTTTTCGAATAATAAATATTTCAACAAGCATTCATCAAACAGTTTCTCGGAAACAAATAGGGATTTTATTGTTTTCTGTGAAGCCATCCATAAGCTCATAGCAATCCTTTCTCGGAAACATGACGAGAACAATCTTCAGAAACATTTTTTTTTTCTTTTAGCTGGCTCAACAGACGTTGAACTTGCAAAATTTCAATATGCTCTCAAATTCATACAAAAATCCCATAGGATAAAGCACTTTCAATTTATCCAGAATTTTCCAATTTAACGGGCAATCTTTCAAATTTTTCTAAAACCTAATTCGGACTCATATGAACATCTATTATACATTGTACCAGCGAATCAATTTTCACGCCTCTCCCTTAAGACCTAGGCCAAATATTTTTTGATATTCGGATAGCTCCTGACCTAAAGAGGTGCCATAAAGAATACAAATATTTTTTTTTAATAAAAATAAAAGTAATAAAAACTAAAAGATTGTTAATTGTTGTTGTTGTGTCTTCTAAAGATTGTTAGAAGATTAAAATGAATGAAAATGACTGACTGTTCATATAATAATCAGCCTATAATGTTCCCACAGCTGGCCCACTCCCTCTCTTCGAGAGGGAGTGGGCCGTAATCCTCCACGCGACCCCAGCGCAGGTAGGTAGATGTCACATGTGTTCGAATTTTTGGTTCTAGGACATGCCGGTTTCCACACGATGTTTTCCTTCACCGTTTTGAGAGCAGTGGTGATGAAATTATTTACACAAAATAAAGCGCCTGTCTGGCTTCGAACCCACGACCAGAACTCGTTAGTCGAGGTCGAGGCCGACCACTGGGCTAATACCACTGGGGAATATTAACCCCTCCTCAAGTAATTAAAGTCTTGTTTTTCAGCAAAATAAAATGAAAATGTCGAATCATCAGAAAAATAGATTTTTTTAAAAAGATCAACTTTAGATAGCACGCAACAAAATCAAACATCGTTAATAAAACATATCCCATCACTACCTATTCACATAGACACACAATACAAAACCTTCACCAACCGACGTAGCTAGTGATGTACATCGATAGGTCAGCCCGACTATCGATAGCTGCTCGACAAGGCATAAATAAACCATGAACAACCGTACACCTGCCAGAGTACACCGCTACGACAAATTGGATCTCGGTTTTAATGTTTTTGCTGTCGTTTGAATTTGGTAGCGCGAGGTATTGGGTGTTTTAAAGTTTGGTTTGGTTTTGAAGAGACTTTAGTGGTGTGGCATGTTTCTAAGTAATTTGTTTTTTCCTTTTACAATATAAGTGAGTGCATATTCACAAAATTTTGCATACGTAAGTAAATATCAAAACATAGTCCTAGTCCTAGATGCTTGAATAAAGAAGTTATATTATTATTATTATAACATCACACCTGTATTCCTCGAAGGGTTAGCCCGCCGAGCGCTGGACGCGCGCTTTGAATTGAAATTGAATTCCGGGAATCGAACTTGGGACCTCAAGCTCAGCAAACCAACGAGGCAGACAGTAAATATATATTAAGTTGTCTTATCACTTTTAATACGAAATACAAAAAAAATAAGTGCCAAATTATCCACCAAAACAGCTTACATCAAGTTACATCTAAAGACAATATGCCCT
Organism: Eupsilia transversa; assembly: GCA_914767815.1. Lineage (NCBI taxonomy): Eukaryota > Metazoa > Arthropoda > Insecta > Lepidoptera > Noctuidae > Eupsilia > Eupsilia transversa. The sequence goes on along the minus strand of OU611893.1, from coordinate 1,711,306 downwards.
GCAGGTGTACACCAATCGATCGGCTGATTACGGGCACATCAGGTAATCACCTACATTCGTCTATACACACAACTACGGTTGCACTTAGTTGAGAATGATAATATACCGGTTGAAGTAAATAGTGAGGCGTGTACAGAAGAAAAATGTAGGAAAGCAAGAGTTTTGTTTGAACCTATGTTTCTTTTATGGGGGGTTCCAGGCTGAATGATGACAGCCTTGCAGCTGTCGATCGAAGGTTAAACTACGCTTGCTGCGCTCGGTACGTGCATAGGCTGGTCCTGGCTGTCATTCGTAAATCTTTGACGATTTTGGGTAGTTAGAAGCCAGCCCTGTATATTCGGTTCGGTGAGAAGTTAACCGAATATTATTCAGTATTCGGTTATTCGGTCAAACCACTACTCTCTAGTAATTTATCATTTTATATTTTAATTTCATACATTTTAAAATATAAAATATTGAATGTGCTATGAGGGGTGATTTGGTTGCAAATGACCTCTCCTACATCCCCTTAACCTACCCCATCCCCTAACAATAACCCTATAGATTGTATATAAGCATTGTAATGCTTATGAAATAAAGGTATAATACACCCAGCAACAAAATAAATATCTATTCACATACATCTCGCATCTAACACAAGTCCCGACCCATCGCATTAACGCCCGTATTTTCATCCAACATTTCCTCACGTCTGAAGTCACAGATAAGTCGATGATAACAAGTCGGTGCGGGATTATGCTCTCAACAGGCGATATCGTATCGATAACCCTTCACTACAAAGCCAAGTCTTGGGTGTCTCTAGACACGGGTGCCAGAGAGCCTTCCTTTCGATTCTGTACTTATTTGAGTTCTTGCTCATCAAATTTTGTATTTTTAGGGTTCCGTTACTCAAAAGGAAAAATACGGGTCCCTAATAAGATCACTTCGGTGTCCGTCCGTCCGTCTGTCTGTCTCTCTGGCTGTCATGAAACTTTTTCTCAAGCACGCATGAAGGTATCAGTTGAAATTTATATCGAATACTTTGGTCTACAGTCCCTTGGAGCTCTAAAAAAATCAAGCTTCAACGCAATAAAAAAACGGCCATTTAAGCGAAATATTTTGGTACTCGCAAATCAATCAAAACATATAGTATACTTTCCGTTGAACTAGAATCATGTAATTTGGCAAGAACTCTCACAGCACAAGGAAAAAATCCGAAAATCGTAAATTTTAACTTTTATCACACAATAAAAATTGCGATTACAAACTAGTTTACATTTGCAGTTGGAGAATCGACCGTTACGTATATCAATGTATGGTAAAGCATTTTGTTAACAACAAATTCAAGTTTGTTCTTGGGATAAATTCACGGAACCCTTCGCGATTATGCGTGGTCCGACACGCGTTGGAATGAGAGCTAAGAAAATGTTTTATTTTTCAAGGATTTCACGTGCTCTTGACTTCGATCTCACCTGATGGAAAGCGATAGATGAGGTCAAGAATAGAACGAGCGTTCCCAGAAGATGCCTGTTCACTGTTTCTAACTGAAAAGCCAGCTGTGCTGCAGGGGAGTTCGTTGCGCCACTTCTTCCCAGCTAAAGCACTAGGAAGTGGTGAAGGGTGGGCGTTTTGAGGGACTGTCTTATGTAATTTTAACGTTCGACATGTGCTGATTCTCAGCCTAGTTTGATTAAAGACTTTAGATTTTTTTATTTTGACTCTTGCTTTGAATGTGAACGGATTATATGTGGAAGGGAACACAGAAGCCGGCAGAGAGTTCCACACTTTGGCCGTGTTATTTGTGTTTTTCTATTGTTTCTAATTTTTTATTAAATTAAAATAAATAATATACCACAGTATCACGTGTCACCTGGAGAAGGACAAAGAGGTCATTCTATTTATAAATAAAAATCATCGTCTCAACATGAATGATGTAACCAATTTTTGTAACAATTTTTTGATTTAAAAGACTTTCCGTGGAGTTTCATTCCCGTTTTTCTCCATAGGTACCTACTACGCTTTGGAATGGGCAACTAGCTTCATATTTTCTGGCTGACCGACTGATTGACAATTCAAAAGTGGTATCGTAGTATTTAGGAACTATAAAATAAATCTCAACATTGAAATTAAAAGACTGATTTGTTCTATCAAACTAAATAGTAGTGATGGGTCGACTATGGGTTTTGCCAATCTTTGACTAGCTATAGTGATTACACTATTGGAGATCTTTGATTGAATTTTCGTATACAGACTGGGAACGTGATTATTTATACGCAGTTTAATTTATGGTTGTATTGTCGTCTCCACCTTGTATAGCTACTTTTAATCATCCAGAAAATTTACAATACAATATACATACACACTTGCCATTGAATACATAGTATTGAATACTTTGCCTTTCTTCGACCACAAAGGAGGGAACTGAAAAATTCATTACGCGAAAAATTCTTTGTATTTTCTTTTCGTAATAATCAAGAAACATTGTATAGAAATATGATAACAAAAGATACAACATTCACGTATATTAATTAATTAGAAATTGATTGAAATCATGAAGTAACACCTGTGTATCACTGGGTAATACAATATAGCTGTTATTTTAATAACTATGGAGGTTTCATTTTTTCATCGCCCCTTTTGATTTATGCAGGGTGTAAAAAGACCTGTCACGAGGCCATCATCAACGCATGCTGTAAATCAAAATAAGTAACTTGGTGCAAAATATTTGCTGAGTGGAAAATGAATTTTATTTTTGGTGTGAATATTCGATGTTTACGGTAAAGTTTATTTTATTTTATTTTAACCACAACGAGGAATCTCTTGGCCTGAATCTCACCTGATGGTAAGTGATGATCAGGCCGAAGGTAGAAGCGAGCTTCACCCGGAAACCTCAACCTAAGAGGAACTGGCTATCTTATCTCTAACTGCCGAAACACAACAATGCTGTTATCATGGTTGTTATGGCGACAAACTTAGATAAGATGGTGGTAGCTAGCCAGGTGGACTTAGAAGAAGCAACCAAACCGAGCAGAAATTTTTGCCCCCACTGGGAATCGAACCCTGGACCTCTGGATCTGGCACAGGTGGTCTAACCACTAGACCACAGAGGCCGTTAAAAAGTTTCCAATGTATTGCACGACAAATATCGTGCTTATTGCCTGGAACGGTACAGGGATATTTAAAGTTAAGTTATAACTTATAAAACTTATTTTCGTAAGCCAAAGTTGGAACATTGACCTTCAATATCTCCGTAACCAGAAGGTTCCCAGGTATGGTCCAGTACAAAAAAAAAATTATAATAACGAGAAGAACATGACTCTCAGCTTCGAGGATATTTTTACACCTGGTATAACACGGAGTATTGAAAATAAAATGCTGACTTGACTCTGAATGTATGAGGTGCCAGTGATGCCAGTAAAAGATTACACTAGCTTAAAATATTACACAGGAATTGAAATCATTATAAAAATCCCTTTTGAAAATCGGTAAAACTTTCAAATATCTAAAGAAAATTAACAAAAACAATACACAAACACAATTATTAAAAATAACAAAATTGTGTAAGTATTAACTATTCACATACTAAAATATATGGCGTCGAAAATTCATCCACATCGCTGTCGACTGGTAGTGTACCCAAAAGACTGGCGGCATTGCCACGTTGTATGGCAATGCTTAGCCTCTGGCCAAGGTAAAAGCCAGCCCTTGGGTCACGGGAAGTGTCAACCAGCCGTTTAGAGATTTCGTTAAAGAGCCCATGAGCACTCGGACCCCACGGCCCGAGGGTTTCAACCCTAAACGACAACTCGAAAATATAATTACCAATAAGGTATACTTATATTCATGGGTAAACTTACAATCAACATAGTAAGTGCTGCAAATTAAATTGGTAACAGAATCACTGTTGTGATGTCAAACGCAGGCTTTCAACTTGCGTCGAGCACTGAGCACTTAAAGATAATACGTTTATTTGTTGTAAAAACTTGACCCAAAAAAAACATAAACACAAAAAAACACAAAAACATCCATCGCTCAGCATAATGCTGTGACCCTATACGAGACAGAGCCACAGCTCACTTCATGCATTTGCTATTCCATGGCCAGTAAGCATCGAACTGCTATTAAGTACTTTTGAGCTCATCGCAGCTTACAATAACGTCTCATATTCACAATAGCTCATTTTCAGTTATTCAGTCATTTCTTTGGGTCTTTTTCAGCGTCCTTTCCGTTTCGTGTAACGTAGGTGGAATTCGCAAATAGTCACCTATCTTTTATTACATACACGTCAAATAAAATGGGTATAAAAAAGAATGATCCTCTAAAAACTTATCCTAATGACCTTCTCATAATGAACAATTTTCTTATTAACATACCATAGCTTCACGCTTGTTATCCCCGAAGGGTTAGACAGAGCACCTATACCGGGTGGATTTTTGAGATGGGGCAGTAAGGGCAGCTACCTTAATCGTTGTAGCTACAGGGAAACCATCTTAGGAGACTGTCCTTATCTTTTTGAAACATTTTGATCTGCATTCAAAGATTTTGAGAAAAATGTACAATCAGCAAGAAAATGGGCAGTTTTATGCCATTCGATGCTATTTCTTATAAGGATCAAAAAAGTCTATCAAACCAACTGAGGTTTGAGTACTAGAACAGTCAGAAATCGCATACAACTTTTCCCATACATTTCGTAGGCAATGAGTCTCATTTCCTACGAAATGTATGGGAAAAGTTTTTTGCGATTTCTGACTTTTCTAGTAGGTACTCAAACTCAGTTGGTCATTTTGGTCATTTTGGCCCACATATTCTAGGACTTTCTGAGCTTAATAGAATATAACCCTAGAGAGTTATGGGATCTAAAAAATACGTTGTATATGACATACGTCACGGTAAAAGTAACGTTATGTATGTTAGCGAAAAATTATGATAGTGAAAACACATAATGTATTCTACATAATATAATGAAACATTTCATTCAATACTGTTTCTATCTTCTGAATTGCAATACATACATCACCCGACCCTCAATAGGGAAATTAATAAAAATATTACACCTACGGACAGGCCAAATGTATAGGGTTGCCAACCTTTGGAATATGGGGTTATTGCTACAGACAGGAAATATATTTGATGATAACTTATCACATCACGCCTTATTTCCCCAAAGGGTTGCCAGAGGTGTAAATATAGTACACCCACATTTTTATGACATTTAGTCATAGTTTAAAAGTAACTGAAGTGTTTAGTGTTTAATTATTCAAAAAATGTTTTATAATTTAATCTATACATACAAATAAATAAAATTGAAGTGTGTTTGTAATGTTAAAATGTTTACCGCTTTTTATTAAATGCATAATCAAAATCTAAATATTTTATTTCACATAAACCTACATGGGCACTTATGAAACGTCAGAAGCTAGGTGCATGGTTCCAATTGGTCGTTTCCTATGGAGAAGAGCCGGCAAGAAACTCCACAATATGAAAGTATATACGGTATCTATTATACATTGTAACAGCGAGTCAATTTTCACGCCTCTCCTTTAATACCTAGGCCAAATATGTTTTGATATTTGGATAACAAATGAGGTGCCATAAAGAAAAAGAATTAAAAATCTCGAAGAATTAAAAAGTTGTGCAAATAAATCCGCGAAATTGCGCGGGTATTCTGATTTATAACACCCTTTGCATTATACATATAATTGCATAGCACATGTGTGAGTACTATGTACAATTTACCGGGTAATATTATGTCTTTCATTGACTTGAATGTGCTCTGGCTGCTGTGAGTATGTCATGCTCACTCAGATGTCTCGCTGATGGTGGCGTGTGTGTTGGATCATTTAGCTCCCTACAAAAGGGTTGAGCTGAATGGTGCTAATCCATGCGTAATGTTCGTGAACGGGCGCCGTCAGTTGGGGCTGGTCATCTCTTAGCTGGCATGGCTTGCTTATTTTTAATTTTTTAATTGTTTTTTTTTTTTTTTATCTACGGACATAACATGCACGTCTTTCTACATTGTTCTCACATGTATAATTTGAGTGATGTAAACAATTTTTTTTCAATTTTTCTTGTCCGTTCTTCTCCATAGGTACCTACTACGCTTAGGAATGGGCAACTAGCTTCATATTTTCTGACTGACCGACTCCTTGACAATTCAAAAGTGTCTACCTAAATGATTTAATTGAAATAAATGCTAGAGTTTGAGTTACATTTTTTGTGTGTCTATCTGTTTGCTCCGGCTAATCTCCGAAACGACTGGACCGATTTTGACGGGCCACTAGCAGATAGCTCATGTTATAAGGAGTAACATAACTAGATTTATTTTAGAAAAGAATTAGCGTTTATACGGGCGCAGCCGCATGCAGCAGCTAGAGGAGAATAAAAATATATTCAACTTGTGAAAAAAATGTGGATGCAGGAAAACATGAAAATTAGGCGTCTTTTATTTGGCCCGAAAGTGGTGCCGTAGAATGTTTATAGTAACTTCGAATTTAGGAGAATAGGATTAACAGAATCCTCTATTCTATTTGAGTAATCACTATCTCCAATCTGTTGAGTGTCCCAAGCATTTACTTCAACAACGGACATTTGAAGACTCATTGACGATCGAAAGGTTGAGAGAATTTTTAACTACCACAAAAATACTCGCCAACCATACCCATCGACCATCCCATAAAATAATATGGCTACCGAGATATCCCCATAAAATTGTATCGAATGCATACTCACAGGTAAAGTATTAGGCGGGACGCACACCTGGGGCACACCCGCTGCTTACGTCAGCAGCCAGCCGCGATTTATGAAATCCATTGTGTAGCCCGCCTTTTGTGACATTGTCATATATGTTAGCTGAAAAATTCAAAGGAATCCGGATTCCTTGTCCGCTTGACTGACTAGATTTTAATGAAATTTAGCACATGGGTAAACCACGACCTGGATTAGGGCACTTTTTATCCCGATATTCTTATAGGATCTAGACATGTCCGAGTAAAACCGTGGGGCGCAGCTGGTATAACATAAAACTGGAGATGAGGATACTATAAACCCCAGCAGACGCGTAAGGGAATACACACAAGAACGAACACTAACTTTCCGACCTCATCTAGCCTAGCACTAATATTTTTTTATTATGACGTGTAGAAGTGATTCCGATATTCTATTTACAGAATAAACAATTTCATTTCATTTCCATTTCGTCATAGTTGCATAGTTATTTTAAATTACATTATAATTAAGTATCAATCTGCATAGCCTTTTCCCAATCATGTTGGGGTCGGCTTCCAGTCTAACCAGATGCAGCTGAATACCAGTATTTTACATGGAGGGACTGCCTATCTGACCTCCACAACCCATGAGTAACTGGGTAAGTGGGTAATACGATACCCCTTGGTAAGACTAGTTGTCAGACTTTCGGGCTTCTGACGACTCGTAACGACTGTCAAAGATCCACGAATGACAGCCGGGACCAACCGCTTAACGTGCTTTCCGAAGCACGGAGGAGTCTCGGTATGTAAAGATGGTCACCCATCCATGGACCAACACCGGCAAGCGCAGCTTAACCTGATGGATCGACCCGTGCGGCTGTTATTACTTAGCTACGAGCCACGTTATAATTAAGTATATATGTATTTAATAAAGTGATATTTATTTTAGAAATATTTATGTAAGTATATTCTCATATTGTATGACATTTATAAATAAATTAGTGAATTGTTTTTTTCTCTTCTATTGTTACGTTGTCTACATCTCTTTTTATGTATTTTCCTATCGCAGGTATGCTGGAAGAGATTTCTTTAGAAATAAGCATTGCCTGTGTACGTATTTTTCTGTTCCTTTCTTCTTGTCTGTTTGTATGTGTGTGCATAAATGGTTAAATAAAATAAAATAAAAATAAGAAATGATGATAAAAAATCTCACCCTCACAACCCCGTCAATCCCCCTGATCCACTGACGAATAATAATAACGTGATAATAACAGTTCGCAGCGGAACATGTTACGTGCTAACTGCTAATTGGAACAGGCTGTGTAACTGTTATAGCGAGCGGTTACGGGTTACCCCTCTCTATAGTGAGGCTTTGAGGGCTGTTCTGACCCGTTCCGGCCCGTTCAGGATTGTTTGTGGCTGAGGGTTAGGAGAGAGGGAAAAATTTACTAGGTAGTACCTAGTTGTTTGTTTTGGACGGCCCAGAACAAACAACAAGTAATCCCGGAAGGATTAGGCAAAGGTGTGCCCACATTTCACCAGTGTGACATGCAGTGGGCAAGAAAACACATTTGACAGTCAACGATTTGAGGAGCAATAGGGAATACGCAGGTATTTTAATTATTCAACCATATAATAAGTATTCAATGCCAAAACAGCAATTGAAAGTACTTAAAAAAAAAAGCCAACCGGCACCATGCCTTAAACGCCCTCCATTTTGGCGCTCCTGGACCAGAAATCGCAAACACTCCTACAAAACACATTAACTTTTCTTGTTGTTGTCATTGGTTGTCATAGACTTTTACGTCACATTCGCTCTGTCAAATGGTGTCGCTTTTCAAGTTTTTGAATTTCCCGCAGTTTGTTATCCCTTTTTTTTTAAATATATTATATTTGAATCATATGCATGTTATTCCCTATTCCCGTATTATTATATTTATAAGAAATTACTCTAATTTACTGTCATTTTTGACAAGTTTTTGACATTGACTGTCGCTGAGATAAGATTGCGACTAAATTATGATTGTATTTGTACACGACGTCGCCTTCAGACTTTCAATAACTTAGAATGTTTATTCATATTTTTGCTAAAACTACTGAACTCTCAAACTTTATCAGGAGAAATCCAGAAACTCCGTTTAGGCGGATACAGACTTGTAACATGTGTTAGTAATTTATAGGTATCGAGTTTTTTGTAACGCATTACCGCAGTTAGTGCTGCGTGCCGAGCCGCTCGATGCGAGCGCCGGATCCTCCACGACCTCCACTCGACTGTCGGCTGTTTCGTGAATTCCTTTGAAACTGAAGTATGAGAAACGAAAATTTTATGTTACTTGAAGCGAGCGTTCGCCGCGTCTTGTGTATCACCTTATTGTAACCAAGCTCGCCTCGAATGATACATTACAAGTCAGTCTCCGCCATTAAATTCCGAATTTTTTAATTAGGCGGTCTTTTAGCGATAAAACCGCCCAATGTGTCACCCTATGTAAAATGTCCAAAATGTCTGTAATTTTTATGGTGTACAAATAATAAAGAGTATAATATTCTATTAAATTCCGTAACATTAAAAAAAGTGTACATTGGTGGAAGCGTCCGAGGCAATCTAAAAAAAAACAATTGAACTAAACCACCGACTATCGCTCCTAAAAAATGAACACTCAAAAATATTAACAACAAAACAATCTCTTTGCAATTAACAGATATAAGCTGTCAGCTCGTTTGTTAGTCGCCATCTCATAAATCATAGCTGGAACCAACACGGCGGAGATTAAGCGCCGGTCCAAGTTTTAATCTCTGGAAACGAGATTACGTGACTATGGAACAACTTATAAATACTGATGGAGGCTTATTAAGATGTATTCGCCTTTCTACAAATTTCCCTTAAGGACCTGACGCCATTTTTGTGGTACAAAATGATACCGGTATACAAGTAATGCGGGTTTTTCATTTGGATAAAATTGGTGAGTTTTTTAAATTTTATTTAGAGTAGAAGTAATGTGTTAAAGGTTCTCGTGGCTAAATAGGCTTAAGTCGGATCTTGGATGGGTGACCATTCATAACATATCGAGGCCCCTCGCCTCGTACCGGATGTCATTCCCGAAAGTTTGATAACCAGGTAGATCTGTCCAGTTGCGTTTTTGACAAGATGCGTTTCTGTCAACATTCGTTTTCTGATTAAATGCGTATTTGACCACTTGCGTTTCTGACGACTTGCTAGAGATCCTGTCAAACTAGGGTTAAAAGTTTGCAGGCGGAGAAAGTCGGTGACAGCCAGTTACCCGAAACATTGACAGAGAGAGTAACATACCCGATGTCTGTTCCAAAAGTATTTGACGAAAGTGTAAACAAACCGTGTTCAGGTTTAATTCTTACGCTAACACTCACTAAAGGGAATTAGGAACACATTCATCTGTATTTAGAAGGTTTCAACTTTATATCTCACCACTTTTTTCTCTAAGGTGATTTAGAACTAGAATGTAAGTATTCTAATAATCAAATCAAAGGACCCATTTTGTAAATGGCACTACAAATTGGCATCCTTAAGTGCGTTTTCATATCCTTTTCTTGACAGATACTTTTGGAATTGTAATTTAATGACATTTTATTTATTTCCGTTTTATTTGTCAATAACTTAATTGTTTTATTTAATCTATTTAATTTTAATGTACTATTATCTGCTTAAATTTATTGTTATTTTAATTATTTAATTATTGTTATAGTTCATTATTAATTTGACTGTTTTTATTATGTTTTTACCAAATTATTCATTAGGAATTATAATTAGAAATATTTGTACGCCGTTGACGGCAAGACATAGCGCTCATTTATTAATATTGACATCTGTATTTTTGTTTACCTATGTTCTACAAATAAAATATTTGAATTTGAATTTGAATTTGAATTTGAATAGACCATACGTAATTATACATATACGATAAGGCAAACAGCTGAAACATAATACTTAGTTATCTTTAAGTAGGTACCTAATTATCTGTGGTCATCGGAAAACCTGAGACTAGAGATCGGCCGATGTATTTCACCAGCCTAACAGCTTTTATGACAAATCTTTTACAGTTCAAGCAGTACGGTATTTAATGCCTTGCCCGTGTCGAAGGCGTGCTTAATCTTTGTCCACTTTTAAAATTCTGGCGAGAAACTCTTCCTCTTTCCAGAAACATCATCATTACATATAGTTCCTTGCTCTCGTTTCATGTTTATTATTTTATGTATATCTATGTTGATATATATTTGTATAGAGAAGTATATGCTTTATGTATGTATGTATTTATTGTTTAAATGTTACACAACTGACTATCTGCAGTATTGTCTCTCCTTCTCCCTTGAATCCATCCAAAGGTTGTCTGTAAAAGATCGCTTTTAGCGATAAGACCGCCCATTGTGTCACCCTATGTAAAATGTCTGTAATTTTTATGGTGCACATAACAAAGGGTATTCTATCTATATATTTAAGTATCTATCTAATTAAGATATTAATTCATTCAAGAAAATAGCCACTAGTTATCCATTTACATTCTAACAAAGGCAAACACAATATAACTTCTGGTTTGATTGATCCGCGCCCTTGTTCCCAAGTTATTCGTAATATTTTTTTGTACACTTAATTTACTTTCTTTATGGAAAAAGCCAGTAACTGAGAACTGTGAAGGGTACTTGAAAGGTCAAAGGCACTTTCCTTTTAGAAAATTAACTTTGTTTACTAGAAAATCACACAGAATTTGTTTTATCTGCGTGAAGATTCTAAGTTCGAATCTGTGGTGCTATTCTGTAAAAATCTCACGGTGAAAACTATGGTGAAGTGAGCTGTCAATAGTGCCAAACCCTACGGGAATCAGGTGGAATGACAGCTCTCTTTAAGCTCATTTCACCTTAGTTTTCACCGTGAGATTTTTACAGAATAGCACTGCTGACATTCGACAAAACGGTATTAGGCCTAATTATAGATTTTTAAGTATCTCTGTACCTACTTAAAAATCTAATACCGCTTTATCGAACGTGCAATCTTAGCAAATAGCCATTAATGTGTATTTAATTTGATCTTATTTGGAATGAAATTAAATGAAATTTATTTATTCTGTTATTCTGTAAATAGGATACCGGAATCACTTTTACACACTTTGGTGTTTCCTGTTTTGTTTTTTAGTTTATTTGATTTATTTTAGATTTCTATTATTTTATGTTTGACAATGAGTGTAATTTACCTGAAATAAATAGTGAAAAGATTAGCCACTCACCAAGGTTTTTATTGAGCTTAAATGCCTAGAAAATAAAGAAATGCATGAAAAAGCACTTCTTTTTTAATTAAATTTTACTTTATTTTATAGAAGAGGCCCTGCATTAAAAGTTTTATCATTTAGTCTATGAATGTTATTTTTAGCCCAAGAATCAGCATTGCCATCCAACGTGGCAATGCTGCCAGCATTTTGGCGAAATTTTTGAGGACCAATAAGCTCTTCCCCTTTTTTTTATATACTTTTACATACTATATAAATATAACTAAAATATAAATATTTTAGTGTTAGCTTGTTGTATATTGTAACTAAGGCAATAAAATATGTTGATGCTAAGTTAAACAACACACAACAAAATAAAATGTTGTTTATCCAACAACAACTGCATCCCGTTCGTAACATTAAGGATTTTTCGAAGATCATCGGTTAGAAATATAGCAAAGTAAGCCCGTCTTATAATCCACCGATGGGTGTATGAGATACGGGATATATCTTAGGATTTGTGGCCCATAAATATTGTGCCCATACTACTGGGAAAATGAGGAACAGTCCTGAATTTTTACAAAATATGACTATGCATAAGTATACCTGTCTGAAGCTTTAAAATATTTACATTTATAGGCAGCGAAAGTGAATAAAAGCGAAAGAAATATTTGCGAAAAGCAAGACTGTTTAGCCGCTTTTTTATAACGCATAAAAAAACATAAAAGATGCATTTTCGCTAATATTACGGGTCTTTTTCGATGCATTGTTAAAGTCAATCACTGACCTTGGCTCCGTTTCAAACAAGGTACGGACGATATTCAAAACTCAATGAAGCAGTTTGAATCCCAAGTTTCTGGCTTATTGAGAGGCCACAAGAGCTGTTTCCTGTTGCACTAATGGATGGAACTTTGAACAGTAGCTACAAGTAAACTCAAAATGGTTAGAACTTTATAGAACATTAAATTAGTAAGCGAAAACACTAAACAAGACCACAATGGGAATTGGCTTCGCATTTACGTAAAACGAATGTTAAGTCAAAATTAGGTCGACTGTCTAATGTGCATCGAACATAAATACTAATCTCATAATATTCAAACATTTTTTCCTTATTAATCAAACTTTATTTCCTTTCTTTTTTCAATTTAACTATAAGTAATATACCTTAAATTGAACTTATTGAACTTAAATATTTCTTAGTAGTCCGTTGGCATGTTTTATACTTATCCTAGTTATACAGGCTATTAGCCATACAATAATGTACTCTGTAACATACTATATGAATCCCTGTTGGTTGCCTTAATAAAGAAAATAAATAAATATTTCATAAATCATGTCCCACAACGACGATGACGACTACGTGCTTTTGTAAGTTGTGCTCTGTCTTTTGTGTGCACTAAGTAAACAATTTATCTATCTATCTACAACACCATGGTCACCCCAAGCATTAATGTTGTCAGCGGGCCCCCGGGACCCCGTATAGACGGGCCCTTACGTTTTATACGAACGTTATTTGGACCCTCAGAGCCGAATGGTGGCCCTTATGAAAAGATGTCGCCTTGTGGAAGGAATTCATGTTCGCGTCGAGTTTTTAACTGAGATCTAATAAGATGGGTGTCGATGATAGCTGTGGAGTTTGTTTTGGATCGGAAGGCTGTTTTTGGTGGAAGAATTCGAAGATAAAGACTTGTGGGTGATAAAAACACAAAGACAATATTTTACAACATATGTTGGACGGCGCCGCTGAGGCCGGCCCAGGAAGAGGTCGCGAGACGACCTAGACGCGTACCGTAGTGATTGGATCCAGGTGGCCTTGGAAAAGGATACTTGTAAGGATTTGGGGAGGCTTTTCTTCAGCAATGGTACAATGTAGGCTAGAAAACATTAAAAAAAAAAGATGAATGAAATCGGTAAAGCCGTTGTCATGTTATAGCGTTTATAAGTTGTTATGTACGTATCTTGTTCAAAAAAATAAAAATATGTTTTTGCACAGGCCTATAATTATAATTTGTATTTTTAAATAAGCTTTACCGGTGTCATTCATCTTTTTTTTAAATGTTTTCTAACACTTCGTAGAAGGTTCTTACATAAAAAAAAAGTTGCGTAGGTAGGGTAGGTAGGTAGGTGAGTAGTTAGGTATGTAGGTAGGGTAGGTTGATAGGTAGGTGCGCCGTAGATAAGCACTTAGTGCAACTGTGCAAAGCCGGGGCGCGCAGCTAGTTAATTAATAAAAATAACAATTATGTGCTAACTTAACTAAAATTATTCATAAACCAAAATATGGCGTCAAAAAATTCATCCGCATCGCTGTCGACTGGTAATGTACCCAAGAGACTGGCGGCATTGCCGCGTTGTATGGCAATGCTTAGCCTCTGGCCAAGGTAAAAGGCCGTGACCGTCACGGGAAGTATCAACCAGCCGTTTAGAGATTTCGTTAAAGAGGCCATGAGCACTTGGACCCCACGGCCCGAAGGTTTCAACCCCAAACGGCTCGAAAATATAATTATAATGGCATAAGCTTGATGTGGCTTCCATTTTTAACCCACGACGGAAAAAGAGGGGTGTTATACGTGTGTATCTATGTATCTGTGTATCTGTCTGTTCCCTCGTAGCTCCCAAACGGCTGAACCGATTTTGATTATTATTTTTTTGTTTGAAAGGTGATCGAGAGTGTTCTTAGCTACAATTCAAGAAAATGGGTCAGCCGTTTGAAGATTATCAGCTCTTTTTTTAGTTGATGATTGGATGTACGCATCTTCCACAGGTCTGATCGATTCGAAATTTAGTATTCTGTTACTTCAATGATAATCGAAGAACCTTGAGCCGATACTGCAGCATCACCTGGAATTGTGTCGGGGGTTATTTAAATTTTTAATTTTAACTTGATAAGTCTGTTTCTAGCAAAGAAGTCCTCTCATTAAATAGTTGGATGAAATTTTCGAATATCTTCTTGAAAGATCTGTAACTATAAATAATAGTCCGCCATTAATAACGCAAATCAAAAATGTATTTTTACATTTCAAATCTTCACATTTTTTATCTCTATAGAACGTCCACAAAAAATCACAATTCAATACTTTCTAATAAATTATTCTAACCCTAAAATTCGAAAGTTTTTACATTTTTTAAGTCATCTCTCCCTAGGCAGTAGCCAGTATTTCATTTTTAGGGTTCCGTATACCCAATGACAAAGCCTTATTTTTGTCTGGTTAACAGATACAGCTTTGTGATAGCCAGACATACAGATTTTCTTTGTCATAAGGCTGTATTTTTTACACCGAAGCAGACTCCGGAGCCTGCAGGTTGGCTGAAGCAAGGAAAACCTGTTCAGGTGGAGAGTCGTAGATGACTCCACCCAGGAGTATAAATGTGGTGCTGTTCCTACAATGATGGGACACTTATTATCGTGTATTGCACGCGCAGCATGACGACTGTAGAAACGGATTTTGTCGACGGAAGAATAGACAAAATGACAGATAAACAATTACAATCTGTCACTTATACCTCTTATCATCAATTGTCATTTTTGTTTGTTTTTTTTTTTGTTTTTCACACGTTGACAGCTGAATGGATTTGGATTAAATCAGGCACAGAGATAGACAAAGACCTGGATTAGGACATAGGATACTTCTTATCCCGAAGGTACGTTGAATGTGGATAATTTCTAAACTCTACGTTGGTGAAACCGCGGGTAAAAGCTCTATGTTAAAACAACAAATAATAAAAAGAAAATAAACTATAAAAGTTTTTGTGGTACGGACCCCAGTGAAAATCCGGTTCGCACTTAGCCGGTTTCGTTTTTTTTTCAGATCTGTCGATATCTCGATATCTCTGGGGCCAGTGATCGATAGCTATCGGTGAATATTTAAATATTTGTCAACGAAGACAAATTGTACTCGAGCCGTAGAACGATCACATGACGTTAGTGATGGGAAAGTATCGATAAACAATTATTATGAGGTTTGTGTGCAATGTATGAGATTTTAAACACAAGGAATTTAAATACAAGCCTGCTTCAATTCAATCTGTGAATTAAATTTAAATTCCCATTTTCCTTTAGTAAAAATATTATTGAACACTCTAATATAATGAATGCGCCTCGTGAACTCTCCAAATAAGTCCTATTTTGGTATAAAAAATACTAAATAGGCAAGTAACTGCGACCAACTTGCATGTAGCGCTCGCAAAATTAGGCAAATTTATTACAAAAAGCGTGCATCATTAGAAGCGTAAAAAGTGTTTAGAGTTTAATTAATTTAAAGGGTACCTTGATTTTACGAAACTCAATACATTTTTAGAGGATCAATTTAATATTGTCCAACGGCAAATCATCAGTCATTGGTTTCGGTTGTCATTCGTGCTGCTTTGACGGTCGTTACGGGTCGTCAGAAGCCCGAAAGTCTGACAACCACTCTTACCAAGGGGTAACGTGTTACCCAGTTATTGGGTTGTGGAAGTCAGATAGGCAGTCGCTCCATGTGAAATACTGGTATTCAGCTGCATCCGGCTAGACTGGAAGCCGACCCCAACATAGTTGAGAAAAAGCTAGTAAAAAAGCTGTTATTTTATTATTACAATAAAATGCTTAAAAATACAATTATTACACAACTAACTATTTACACTAAGTACTAAATTAAATTACTAACTACACAAATAAATACAAGGACAAAAAAAATTAAGGACACTTAGGCGTCGAAGTACTCGTCCAGATCCTTGTCATACCTTGCGCTGATTCTGAAACAGAAATAAATCGAAATAATTTATCGATATTCAGAGATATTTTCCCGTGTCGCATCACTAAACTGTAACCCAGCTACAGGCAATCCATTTGATCTGTTGTTCTCAATATGAACGATTACAATTCCGATTGTACTATATTTGTTTATTTAGCGAATTGTTTTATATTGAAACGATTGTTTTGTTGCTCGCTTAACGTAAGCTGCTTTGCATGGGAAATGGTATTTTAGTGAATTACCGATATACTCTACCTATTCTGAATTTATATAAGTAAAGTGAAGTGAGAGTTAGTTGGAGTGAGCTGTCATTCCACCAGGCTATCAATTCCGTAAAAAACTCACCGTTAAATCGTAGGTGAAGTGAGCTTGAGTGATAGTGTCAATCCCTAGCATCAAGTGGAATGACAGCAGTGGTATTCTGAAAAAAAACTCACCGTTATAACTTATGTGAAGTGAGTTTGAAGTGAGCTATCAATCCCTAACGTCAGGTGGGGTGACAGTTCACTTCACCTAAGTTTTCACTGTGAGATTTTTTACAAAATAGTACTACTGCTCATTTGAAGCTCACTTCACCTAAATTTTCACGGTAAGATTTTTACAGAATAGACATAAATAACTGCACGCCTATGTTTCCAGAAGGTAAAGGCAGATGTGTAGGTACTCTAGTAAAACCAAATTTCGCCAGTTATGCCTAAATCCCGTGTAATAGGGGGAGAGCCTATTTCTATCAATCAGACACAAATCTAGTCTCCAGCCTTCTACTCTCCTAATGAAAGTACCCAAAATACGAACGAGCTCAGGCCCCAAGCTCAGCAAGTTACGATTGCACTAAAACTAGATCAAGATATTCTAAATCTGATTGAAAAAGGGCTTGTACACAAAAAAATGCTAATCGGTAGTATGCGAATTCGCAACGCAGAGGCTTCGGGCATTTCTGAAGATAATCTTAGGGTGCTGTCGCTTATTCCTGCGATGCGACGTCGCAACGCAGTTTTGTGTATAAGCCCAAAAACTTACCTACGTATCCTTCACATTCCAGTCTAATCGGATGCAGCTAAGTACTAGTACTTTACATTGAGCGACTGCCTATCTGACCTCCACAACCCAGTTACTGGGTAATCGAATACCCCTTGGTAAAGACTGGTTGTCAGACTTTCGGGCTTCTGACGATCTCAAGTACCTCAAGTTGACTGTCTAAGTTCCTCAAGTTGGCTGTCTAAGTTCCTCAAGTTGACTGTCTAAGTTCCTCAAGTTGACTGTCTAAGTTCCTCAATTTGACTGTCTAAGTTCCTCCAATTGACTGTCTAAGTTCCTCAAGTTGACTGTCTAAGTTCCTCAATTTGACTGTCTAAGTTCCTCAAGTTGCCTGTCTAAGTTCCTCAAGTTGACTGTCTAAGTTCCTCAAGTTGACTGTCTACGTTCCTCAATTTGACTGTCTAAGTTCCTCAAGTTGACTGTCTAAGTTCCTCAAGTAATCAAGTTGACTATCTAAGTTCGTCAAGAGTCGATAGAAAGAACTTAAAACATAACAAGTACCTTCTATAGTCCAACAACTCACAAAATATTTTCCAAAGATGATTAGATATTATTCTCAAAGATATGGCAACAAAGAATGAGATGAGAGAATCAAGCATCAAGTTGATTGTCTAAGTTGCTCAAGTTGGAGTCGGTTAGAAAGAAATTTGAAGAATAAACCTGGCTAAGTATTATAATTAAGTTCCAACTCATCAATCACTGCTCGCCATCTGTCGGGCGGAAGCTGGAGTTGGAGGGTATTCATAGTCTGGAAGAAGGATAATAAATTGTGTTACTTTATTGTGAAAGTTACAACTTTTGCAGTAGTAGTAAGATAAAACGAATAATCGAAACGAACGATTGTCATTGTACTAATTGTTGATTTCCTGTCTTCATATCTGTCCTCTTTCTGACTGTTCATCCCACATGCTGGAAGGAGTACCCCTTCCTTCTCTTCTTTATTTATCTTTCTCGTTTAGTTTACTCTGTCCTTGACATTGCATGTCACCATCATATTAGAATTTTACTACTTAAAAAAACTTACAGTTTTGTTGCTGAGCCTCTTAAATATTACGCCACACACCTTTCGAAATTTTTGTTGTGAGTAATAACAATTTTTTTTGAAAGGTGCCTAAATAAATGCTTGTAACAACTTGTGACTGCAATTAATTCACATTAACAATATTGACTAAAATCATCGATAAATATGTAAAAGCACTCAATTTACAAACACTAAAGTAGAAGGTACCTACCTAAGAATTCCGTATCCAAGCCTCCACTATGAATACAGCCGACCCAAACAGTTTACCTAGTAACTCATGAGGAACTTTTGTCGGCAGATGTATTCAACTAATTGATTATTCTTGCTGTGAAATTCAGGTAACTTTCATGTACATTGACTATTCAGGACTTCACATACGGGCTCGTGGTGCCTTTTGTATGGAAAAGATGAAAGTTTTAACGTGTGCAACGTTGCTAAGCGTGCAGCTATTACAATAGTTTATTAGGTAGTGTTACTATCTGCCGGGGTTGCGGGAAAGTTCGAAAGGGATACCGTGGCCCCTGGCAACACAGGCTACTGAATGAAGACGGGTGGGTTGTATTCTGTCTGAGTAAGAAAAAAAATGTTTGACATACAAATACGGGGTCAAATTAAATTACCTAGCAAAACTCAATAGACGTGATTGGTGTGGTGTTTGCTACTTGAAGTACGAGTTTTAGAAAAGCTGTTTTGTTTAGTTCACGACTGAGAAGTTTACACAGAAAAAAACTCACGATGTCTCCTTTCAGCGTGAAACCGGAAAGTGACATTACTTAACAATGCACATGCCACCACATATTTATTTATTTAACCATATGCACACACATATAAACAGACAAGAAAAAGGAACAGAAAAATAAATTCAAAGGCTATGGAGAAGAACGGGCAAGAACCATCCATCATAATCCATTCCACAAAATAGTACCACAAATGTTTACCAACAGTATCTTTATACAGTGTCAATATGGTCCGTGTAGCATTGTATTTAGTATTACTGCAGGCCACTGCGACATTTGTTTAATAACTCAAAAAATATAATGTTCTTTATTACCCATTCACTCACCAAAATGAATGAACAAATAAAAAATTTAAATGACGCCATATTTCTTATGGAAACGAGTCGAGGAATGGAGACGGACGCGGTTTTGTGGGGGGTTGTAGTCCAGGATGAGCTAAGCGAGAAAAAGCTAATTAAAAAGTATAGCGCCTCTTAAGAAGTTTTTTGTAACTCTGCTTGCGAGATGCAGGTGTGTGACGTCAGTGTGTTGCGTAGTTTGCATGTGGCGATGTAGATGCCGCCACAGTTTCTAAGTTCATTTGACCCAGTATCATTTCGGATTTATTTGATCTTTATCTTTTATGATTTTAATAATAAGAACTTAATAAAAATAATTTATTATACAAATAGAGTGACAAGAAAATATTACAAATACACATCTGCCTTGATTTTGACACTTACAACTTTGCCATTTCTCCTTTCAGATCGAAAAACGTAGCACTTAGACAAAATCTTTACGAAATAAAAATATAATTTAAAAATTTATATTTTATTCATTTATTTATTTATTTGCCACAGAAACTCGTGCAGCATTTGCTTGCAGTGTGCCATCGCCTTTAACTTAATACAGTGAATTTAATTAATACATTAGCAACGACTATTGTATTTCACCTCCAAGATATGAAAAGTCAGGTCGTGATAAAAATACCACGGGGAGCTATAGAAAACAATCTATGTGTATTTTGGGAGACGTACATAATAATGTTATCATTATTTTTACAATTATTTTTTAGGGTTCCGTTATCCGAATGGTGCCAAACGGAACCTTATTACTAAACCTCCGCTGTCCGTCTGTCTGTCAGCGGGCTGTATCTCATGAACCATAATAGTTAGGTGTATTTTCTATTGCCGCTATAACAGCGCTGGGGCTCGTTCTTGCATAGGATCGCAACATTATGCTGAGCGATGGTCGTTTTGCTTGGAAGTGACGCATATGTTCCCCAACCTGTTTTTTCGTAATTTTTTATTTCATTTCATCATGTTTTCCGCAAATTATCTTTCTTTCTTTCTATAACAAAAAAATAATAAAAATTAAATAAAGTTTATTAATAATTAAAGCAAAAATCGCTGAAAACAACACTTTTCTTATATAGCACCATACCGTTTTTTCACCGAATTTTGCTCGATCTTAATACAGTACGGAATTCTTCTGCCAGTCCGAATCGCACCTGGCCGGTTTTTTTGTGTTTCATTAAAAGTGTTTAGTGGTATCAAAGTACACAGAGGTTCCTAACCTCAAAGTAAAAAATAAATTAAATAATTTTAATTTTCATCCATTTACATGACATATCATGTCATGTCTCCGCGTGGAATAATGACTCCATAGAGCGTCTGGTGGTCTAGGGCAGAGTGGAAAGTAATAGGCCACGCGGGAGGTCACCGATGAAGTGGACCGATCAAATAAAATCCGTGGTTGGAGGCTCTGTTAATGAATGCGCCAGACTGTCATGTAACAGAACCAGATGAAGAGAGATCATGAAGCGGGCAACGACGATGATTGTGTAGAATAGTATAATACATAGAAACAATTTTTTTTTCTAACTGAACAGACAGCTATGCTGCTGGAGAGTTTGTTGCGCCACTTCTTCTTCCCAGCTAACGCACTAGGAAGTGGTGAAGGGCGGACGTTTTGGGGGATTGTCTTATGTAATTTTGACGTTCGAAAAGTGCTGATTCCCAGGCTAGTTTGAATAAATGACTTTTGATTTGATTTGATTGGTCACAGTTCATCGTGACCACGACCGCAAGTCAAGAACGAAACGAAGAAGAAGTCTATCTCGCTTGCACTTATGGTAGCAAGCAAACTATTGATAAGACGTAAGGCGTTGCACATTCTTATTTTTACTGACATTTATGGCCGGCGACTCTGAGGCCTGTAAGTTTGCAAGTGAGTAAACGTAACTATCGCGTTTGCGTTAAGTTTTTTATTCTCACCTTTATATTCTTAGCATTATGATCTATCAGTCAAATTGTAATACAAACGAAATGTTTACTCTCTTGCAAGCTTACACTCGGGGTACAGTTCACAACGCGAGTACTATAACAACAGGTCAGTTTGTTATGTGTTACCAAAATGCACTTAAAAAACGAAAAGTCATAAATTAACTCACTTTACTTCAAGTACTTTCATTTCAAACACGGTAGAAATAACTCGCAAACAAATTACGTTATTTTTTTAATTTTCGCAAAACAAAAGGAATCCATATTTTTGTTTGACACGGCCCAACCCTCTCGCTGCGACCGTCGACGAGGCGGACGATTGTTTCCTTAGAACCCCATAATCATAATTTATTTTGTCCTTTCTAAAAAATTCAAAACAATACGAGCTTTACGAAGAGCATTCGTCAGGATTTTAAAAAGAAAACTGAGAAGCTTCGTCATTATCGCTTAAGTGTTTATTATTAATATGGTTCGTTTACTTGGCGACATTTTTTTGTTTTTTATTGCGGTGTTTGTTAATGTGATGCCTTTATTAAAGAAAGTTTTTGCAGTTAGGTACCTCAATTTTTCTGTTTAAGTAGAATTTTATTATAATATTAAACAACATCATTCAAGCAGTCGAAGTGAAAACGTTCACACAAAGCTTTAAGGGATATCAATCTGATTTAAAACTTCCCAAAAATAAATTATTTTAGATACGCTTTGGTCTCGCCAAAGCCGTATCGAAAATTTACGGCGAATTAGCATTTATCTTCTCCAAGCCTATAAAAATAAAACAAAACGGCTATCAACGCTCAGATTGACACAAATTTTAAAAGAGCTTGAACCAGCAATTTCTCTCCGAAAATCGCTGCCATTAAAATACAATTACCTCGCTACATTACTAAGAAGGTGCTTCAAGAACTCAACTTAAAACGGTTTCGGGGTCAAGTGCGAACTTTTTTTTAATAAAACAAGAAAATTTGAATAGCCGAACGCCATCTGGCAAAGGCAACTTGTTTAAACTCCCCCACAGCAGGGGGAGGGTTAAAACTTGGGATTTTTTCGCAAGAAATTATGATCTTATAGGTGAAGTTGTGATATTGTAATGAGAATTGGAATGAGATGGCGAGAGTTTGAAAGAGACAGAGCATAAGCTCGTGTAGTTACTCCTTAAATGTGGCTGTGAATAACTGTACCTTCCAAATTCAAAAGATGGACGATTTATAAGATTTAGAGACGGTTAAAAGTAAGTTCTTTAAGTAACCACACAAAAAATGACATAGTAACTGAAATCAAAAGTCATTTATTTAAACTGAGCTGAGAATCAGCACTATTCGAACGTCACAATGACATAAGACAGTCTTCCAAAACGCCCGCCCTTCACCACTTCCTAGTGCTTTAGCTAGGAAGATGAAGTGGTGCAACAAATTCCCCAGCAGCACAACTGTCTGATCAGTCAGAAAATTTGGATCTATACCATAATTGGATATCTATGCATAATACTATGCAAAATAATAAACATTACGCAACACAAAACATTACATTATTTGCCATTATATGTGAAATTGTTTGCCATATGTCAGTTAGCACACGCCAATATCGAATAAGTAAGTACATAAAAATATCATTAATTCAAATTATAAGAAAAATTGATGAAAATTATAAAAAAACTGGTGAAAATAATAAAAAACTGTAAAGTTTTCTTAATAATTTGAAAACAAAAAACCAAAACATTGACATTAAAGTTACGTTCAGTGACAGTAAAGCGACAAGGCGCTTACTTAATAAACATTAACTCAACACTTAATCAAAGTGCAATTAAGCACAAATCAGGAAAACAATACATTGTTGTCGGTAAAAAGGGTGGAAAAATATGTTTTACCCTTTTTCCTATTAGGAAAGTTCTTATTTTTTCACATGTTACAAGAAAGAGGTGTTGTGTTACTAAAGCCAACATACTAGAGTGTTTTCATTGGACCTTATTCGACGGGAAAGTTATTATTATGCAGAAAATCAATCAATTATTAAAAAGAATAGACGACAATAACTTTTCAGGGGTATAATAATTATAAAGCAGATAAATAGTTCAAAGTCCGAAGCGTGTAATCAGTTATTTTCATACCACCTGCTCTATAACATAGACAGCTCGACCAAAGAGTTCTCACTCCATAGGTTTTAGTTGCCGTTGACTGACAAAATAATTTAATTATGCAACTGCTCGGGGATATTTTTTATTGCGTCATAATTAAAAATGCTTATTTTTGTTAGGTGTCTCGAGGTACAAATTAATATACATATTGCTGGCGGAGCTAGGTGTATTTTGCCCACAGTCCTTATTTTGATTCAAAGATTGAACTCATGATTTCTGTTTATATACGAAATAAATTAAAAATTAGTCATCATTCTCCAGCCCTTATCCCAATTTATTAGCTGTCGGCGCAACATATATTTTTCTTCCATACTTCTCTATAGGTTGTCATCTCGTTAGTCACCCTCTTTGGAACCATATGATCTTCCACACATTCCAGCCATCGTTTCCTTCGTCTCCCCCTACTCTTATAGCCTTGCATTCATTCATACACATAAGTTACATCACGACATTTTCCTCATTCCTCCGCATCACATGCCTATACCATGACATCCGATTTCCACACAACATGTCTGCCACCGGTGCCATTTTCAGACTTCCTCTTATATACTCATATTTTATTCTATCCATTCGCGTAAAACTCAGTACCAACTTGTATTATAATTATTTTCACTTCGACCTTTCATTGAAGAAATCGTTCAAAATAAAATATCTACTATCATATCAAATTAGTTTTCAACAAAAAGGTAAGTTCGACATTACAAAAAATATATTAAAAATAATCCGAATCCCCGTCAAATATTAAAAGTTAAAACTACGAAACTCGTACCGAAGGACCAAAATTTCTAAAATCTCCGATCCAAGATTATTCCTTATCAAGTGACGTGGGTATCATTACGGGCGATCCGAACAGGGATTAACAGTGGGGCCCGCGAAAATAATTAACAATTCCAGCGACAGTTCGGCTATAAACGTTTAAGCTGGAGTCCGCGGGGCCCTCCAAATGGTACCGCCCACGAAGCCTATTATGTTGTAGGGGGAACGGACACTGGGACGGCTGAATTAGAAGCTAACTTTCTTAGCTGTCTCAGTCAGAATTCATCCGAGAAGTGACGATTCAAAGTGCCCTATTACATCATTAATTAATATGTCGCACGCGCGGAATTCGGAAATTATCCCACGGGTACATACCTTTTTTTTTTAGGGTGGGAAATTATCAAATATATCTTCTCCCGCTCTGGGCGGAGCTGGAGGACGTGTCAGACTCTTACTGACTAAAACCCATCCGTGCTCCTTCAGTTGCCTTTATTGCCAGGGGCTACGGTATCCCTTTCGGACTTTCCCGCAACTCCGGCAGGCATCGGCCCTAGTGGACCCCGTCAATGATGCTGACATCTCTTTGAGGCGCGCGTGGAACACAACGCGCCTTCGACCCGGGCCTGGCCCTTATCGGGGGCGTGCAAGCCCGCGCCTACCGGTGACCGGGAATCAGCCCGGGATTCCCGAACGGGAACATACCTAGTTCCGCGGTAACAATATGCAAATTTCATTGAAATCCGTCAAGCAAGAAAAGATAACGGGCAGACAGAGTAACTTTCACATTTATAATGATAATAAATTATGCATAACTGTGATTAAAACATATTTAATAACAATGACTGGTCAATTTTAAGCCCGCAACGTCTTTGTAAGTGGATTACCCAAAGACGATACCTTCACAAGTAAAAAATGTCCGTTACACAGCAAAAAATAACCTCCTTCATAATTTGAAGTCGGTTCAAAGGTCGGTTTGAGGTCGGTTGACTGGGAAAAGTTTTTTTTTTATCATTTCCTATTTCCATGAAGGCTGATTGGTCTTTGTTGTAAATTGAGGAAGGAAATAGAATGTTCCTAACGAAGGTGAATGCTTTAGAAAGCCCAACGTTTACCCCATAATCAGCCTATAATGTTCCCAAGGCTGGGATACAGGCCTCCTCTCTGTTTCCTCACGATGTTTTCCTTCACCGTTTCAGAGCAGTGGTGATGAAATTATTTACTCAAAATAAAGCGCCTGCCTTTTTTTTTGTGTGGGAAATTCTTCATAAATTACTTCTTCCGCTCTGGGCGGAGCGGGAGGACGTATTAGACTCTTACTGACTAAAACCCACCCGTGTTCCTTCAGTTGCCTGTGTTGTCAGGGGCCACGGTATCCCTTTCGGACTTTCCCGCAACCCCAGCAGGCATCGGCCGTAGCGGGCCCCGCTATTGGTGCTGATATCTCTTTGAGGCGCGCGTGGAACACAACGCGCAGTCGACCTGGGCGTGGTCCACAGGGGCCTCCGCCGTATGCTCTACTGTGTCCTTCAGACGATCCACACAATAGTGATCTGCGTCAGGTGGAAGGTGAAGACGCCTAGGCGCCTCTCTAGCCACTCCTCAAAGAGGGGACTTATCGCCTCAATTGTGGCGTGCCCAATTTGGGTTCGAACCCACTCGTAAGTCGGGGCCATTACCACTGGGCCACCAATGGTAACCTAATGACGATATAATAATATCTATGTTATGGATTTTTACTTTGACGTGCACCGAGCGTTACCTTATTAAAATAACGATGTATTCATTAGGCTACATTGTTTTATTTCCTGTTTCTGTACCTAAATACCCAACCCCATTTTCCAAACACTTACTAAGAAAAACCTCTTTATAATTCACCTTTAAGAGCCTTTTTCCCAGTATACGTCGCACCCGCTCTTATTGCCTCGCGCCGTAACGTCGTATGGCCCTACAACGACCACTTACGGACGTAAGAGGCATTTACGTGTACGTCCTACCTTACGGGGCTCTCGCTGTTAATAATTAAATTCACTTTGCTGTGAAAAAAATCTTAGTTCTAATGTTGTTCTACAATTAGTAAAAAGGAAACTCAGAGATGGTGGAGTCGTGGAAGAAATCTTAAACGTAATTGTTGTTGAAATGTCAGACTATCACGATGTTACAGTTTTCAGATTATGGGATTCATAATGAATCATTCATTTAGGTTGGAAAACTTCCTTTAAGAATAATTTTCGGAGTATAAATATAGATTTCAATCAAATACACAGCATTCTTTCTTTTTAAAAGGCATTAATTGCGATAATGCGAATGAAAGATTACAAAAAATATTTCACAGACGCAAAGCTACACTTCTGCCGAGTTCTATAGGATATGTGTTAATTTTTGCTAGTTTACTATAGGTACATTATGAAGAAGTGTCAGTAAAGGATCACCTGGCTGTCTAAATTTTGACAGATTAATAAAAAATAAAAATAAACTTTTAGATATTACATTGTTGTTGTTATTATTTCTTAGTAGGTATGTTATTAGCTGAAAACCTACGCTACTAAGCAAAGGCTTCAGCCGTGTAAAGGTACTGACACACATGCTTATAAAAAAGCATGCTAGTTTTTAGGCATACTCCTAAATAAGCGTGCTCAAAACAAACAATTGGACACTCTTAAGCTATTTAAGCACTGGCCCTCACCCAAAATGGAAGCTTTGCAAGAAAATACAAATGAAAACAGTGGATCCGAAAACTTACAAAGTTTAATAGAGAATGTTAGTTTTTCCTCTTCCCAACGTGAAATAGGTAAGTATATTTTTAGAAGACGCCTTATATACAGATGAGGTCTGGGCCACATCGATACTAGCATGCTAATAAGCAAACTTGTTCACATGCGCCTCAGATAGCATGCTTGAAAATCCAACGACGGTTGATTTTTGAGTATATTCGAAATAATCATGCTCATTACTAGCAATGTTTCTACACACTTGCTACTAAGCAGCAATTGCTCAATAATGGCATACTTTCGTGCTAACGGATGGAGTTTAAAAGCGACTGTGACCTCTGAGTTTGTTTCGGCCTTTCTTCTCAGAGTAGTCAGATAGGAAACGCCGAACTCATCTAGTTTTTAAAATATTATTGAGTTTCAAATGTGTTTGTACAAACCTATTTACAGAAAATAAAAACATTTCATTTCAATGAGCATGTCTGTCCGTACCTTAAATCAAAACACTAAACTTGTACTATTTTATGTACTTTTTACGTGCCCACAAAACTTCTTTTCACACATCAATAAATGGCTACCCAAACTTAATGAAAACCTTCGCCCTATATTACGAAACAGCCTTAAAACAACCAATTTTTAGTTCCACAAAACGCAAGTTAGGAGGGTGGAAAATTAAAAATTCAGGTTTGCACGCCCCGAACCGGGGTATTTTATACACGCATCATAAACCTAATGTTATTTATTGTGGCAATAAACGGGGAAAAGTGAAAATAACGAGTACACCATCCCTCACCCCCTTTTAGCCCCTCAATCGGCACCCTCACGATTTTTCTTGGTCTCAGTTTTGAAGGGAAATCAAAGTTTGTTAGTGAAGCCTCGTTTGGACGGTGACGCAATGTCGTATACTGAGTTTTTTCAGCTTGTAGTTTAGTTTTAAAGAAAAGAATTAAGTTACCCAACATACAATCGTGGGGAGAATGTTTTGTGGTTATGTAACCTGAATTGCTTGAAATCAATTTAGACATTATAGAAATAGAGCACGATGCTCCTAAGTTCGAATAGAGACTCTCTATTCAAACACTTTTTTCACTTTTTGACCCAAATACAAACATTTTATTCAAACGCAATTAGATTAAAATCCAAGATTTCTCCATCAAGATTCCAAGAACGACCCATAGTACCGCTTCCTCTTACAAATGCAGTTCCCGCGTTTAATAACGTGGCAGATTCTTATTAACATTTGAGTATCTACCCGAAGGACCCCAAAGTCAAGTTTTGGATAAACTCCAAATTGTCTTTAATACTTTTTATAATTAGACAATTTTACGCATCTGGGACCTTAAGTTCACCTACTTCGGGACTTCTACTTAATTATAAGAGACAATTAAGAGACGTTTACAAGAATATTCCAGGATCGAAGTCTTGGAAAATTGGTCCTTCTAGTCTAGGCAATAAGGACCAGAAAACCGCTTGAACATTTGGCCAAGAACATAATCGTCGTATTAAATAATTTAGACCTTAATAGCTTTCGCTTTTGTAAAATGATTTCCCAGTTTTTGGGGATACCATTGGAGCTACTTATTAATACAGACAATTTTATTGTAGAAACTGTCGGAATTATACAAGTATGAATATTACCTACTTGCAAAATTGTCGCGAGTTTGTAACTTGGATTGAATTGTTAGTAAATCAAATCAAGCATTTATTTGCAGAAATCCATTGTTTTTGTAGGTACAGGTGAGATTTAAAACCTAAGTGTCATCATTGCCAATATTAAGTTATGCAATTCGACTTTAGCGATTTTCGTGAAACTCATTACCGTACTCCTGTCCTAATCCTAATTTATTTGAAGACGGTGCAACATGTTTTCTTCTATACTTCTCTATTAGTCGTCATCTCGGTAGTCACACCCTTTCTAGCCATATCATCTTTCACAAAGTCCATCCATCGTTTCTTTAGCCTTCCTCTACTTTTAAAGCCATCCACAATCATACTTAAAACTTTGCTGACCACATTGAAACAAAGACATTTTAGGAGTATGATGAACAGGGTGTAAAGTTCACTCATCCTCTATAGAAAAGGAAGGATCCTCCGACCAGACGGGTGTTGTGTCTGGCTGGCAACTGCTCAAGGATTGATGTCGGATATTCTTATATAATTATGTTAATCGCGCGGTAAACTTTAATAGCGCGATACAGGATTTTGTGACGTCAGGTCTTTGATGCATAGTTCGCATATAGCGTTATAGATGCCGCCACAACATAATCATGAATAGTTCGTGACATCGATCATCAACATCATCCTAGACACAAGCAAAGTCGCGAACAAAACCTAGTAACGTCATAAACGAAACGCTTGCCGTTTGAAGTAACTCGTTCACCTGAGGTAATCCTTTAATCGCCTTAAAACGACAGCCAAAGGAAGGAACCGTCGATTTCTACCTCTTTTTATTTTAACTCTTTATACACTTAAATGTGCATGAAAGCTTCCCAGAATTCCTCGATTTATTACATTTTTAAGTGTTTAACTTAGAACAGAGGGGACACGGCTTGTGTCCAGCTTTGGACTGCAATGTGCTGGATTTAATTTGTATAGAATCAATTATTTTTTTCTAATTGAACAGACATCTGTGCTTCGGGGGCAGTTTGATGCGCTACTTCTTCTTCCCATCTAAAGCAGTAGGAAGTGGTGAAGGGTGGGCGTTTTGGGGGACTGTCTTATGTAATTTTGACATACGAAAAGTGCTGATTCTCAGCCTAGTTTGAATAAATGACTTTTGATTTTGATTGATTTTTATTATGATTGTTTATTTGAGTTAGAAAAGGAGGAACCTTTCCATGCTCGAATTGATGTGAAAATCTAAATATGAAAAAGTGGACTCGCAAGCGGATGTGCCTCTTTTCATTGAAAACATCTAACGGGCCTCTACGAGTTGGTTTCAGCCTCAAAGAAAAATAGTTATAATACCTATTACAATTTTATAAAAATATAAATTTTATATATTTTTATAAAATATTTAAAAATGTAATAAGTAAATAAACGATATAATAATTATGCCTACTTGAAGGCTTGTTTGTAATTTCACTGAATCACTTAAAACACGATTAGGTACAGAAAATTTCATAAATATGGAGTTAGCCCAAAATACATACACAGAATATGTTGAAACATTAATTTAGAAAGCCCTAAATCGACCTGTCAAAAACATATCTTCTATCAAAAATAATCATTAACATTAAACTCAGGCATATCAGTAACATCAAGCCCCAAAGAGGGCTAAAAATTAAATGTTATCATTTAGCCACCCCTCGCCTTCCCCGCTGAGGGTTGTAAAGCCACCTTTATTACCAACTTTTACAATTTCAATGTGGAACCACTTTCGACAGCTCCTTACGGGTCATGGCAGCTAGAAATTTAGGATTGTAGAGTTATAAGCATTTGGCTAAAGAAATCATGTTATTTGAAGTTTCGTTTGAAAGTTTTCCGCTTCTCAGGTTACGGTTTCGTGCCGTGTATTTTGGCTTTTATAAGTCCTGTTCACCTCTCAGCTTGGCTTAACATAGAAGTGCGTTAATTTTCGTCAATTGCGCATAAATATAGCCTCCTTGTCCGCAAACCTGGATTTATATCTACATAAACAAATAAATAAAATTGATGTGTCTGCATGTAGGTAATGTCAATAAAACAGCACTGTATTTAGTAAATGCTGTTTTTTTTAAGTATCAGTAAGATTATTTTGATTAGTTGTAGGTACGGGCAAAGACTCTGTGTCCTTGTTTTGCTATTTCCGGTCCGAGACAGTTTTCTTAATTATTTAGAAACCAGTAGCGAACGCTTAAATTCTCGGCCCACAGCGACACCCAAGAAGCCTTAGTTTTAGAAGCCGATGAGGTAAACAAAACTTTTAAAAGCAAGTATATTTACATTCCTTGATTGATGTTGTGTGTTTTACGAGGTTCAAAATCGACGGGAAATTGCAATTTATATTCTAAGTTTATTTTTATTGGTGACCTTTAAAATGGCGATGATTGAAATCACACCTACGGAAATTCGATCGGAATTATTAATTGGTTATCTACTTGTTTGTTCTTTGTTAATTTATCTTTGGTTATTTAATGGCGCTCGCTCGGCGGAGGATGCGTGGGCATTGCTAACTTTTCATATCTTTTTAGCAACTGAATAACCATCATTGACACCTACTACAGCGCCTGTATCTGCTGCACGTTGTTGAAAAATGCTTCACGAGCCTGTGTTAATTAGGTATAATATTAGAAATACACAATAAGGGCGGATTCGATCAAACAGGAATAAATTTTAACCGCGGAATAATATTTACCTACTTCTGACAGTTTTCGCATGGAGAAACTGTCAAAAATTCAAAATGTTTTCGGAAGAGAAGGTTTATTCCGCGGATAAAATTGATTCCAGTTTGGTTGAATTTGGTTGAAATGAAAAGTAATAAGTTCGGTTTACCTTTAGTTTTTATTTCTGCTTGAGTATTAGTTCTCGATGTTTTTATAATTTCTGTCTTATGTAATTTTGACTGTCTGTCTTATGAATAAATGACTTCTGATTTTGATTTTTTTTGAGTACGCAGTATAATTTTAGCACCGTTGCTTATGCGTGTACACTAATGCGACACGAAACGAATAATCCTATAAAATTTGAAAACCTTTTAAGGTGATTACCGTCAATTTTAACAGTGTCCTAAGCTCTTAACAGCTTTTAAACTCAACGACAGTTTTCGAATAATGAACTTAACGACGCCATCTTGATTAAGGTCAGCTGTCAAAATGGCGCACTTTTAAGTAATTAGTAGCGACATCTACCGAATTAGTTTGTAAACATTAAAGTCTGTAAAGCTTACAACAAGACGTGCAAAAGTTTTAAGCCTGAGTGCTGGTAAAACGAATAATGTATTTTTTAGCAGTGCGGTGTTATCAATGGATGTACCTAATTCTAAAAAAATTAAAAGCTGGGATATTCTGACCTAGTGCTATTCTGTAAAAATCTCACGGTGAAAACATAGGTGAAGTGAGCTTTCAATAGTGTCAATCTCTAGTATTAGGATCGAATGACAGCTCACTTTGAGCTCACTTCACCTCAGTTTTCACGGTGACATTTTTACAGAATCGAGCTGCTGTTCAGATTTCGCTATTATTATCATCAATAAATTTTACACTTCCACTTGGATTTTTCGACCCTGTGAACATAATTTTCTACGTAACGAGTTCAAATCTGGCCGGAAGATGCCTTGCCAAAATTCAAATTTCTTGAAAATAATTAAAATAGCGAAATTTTCTGTACTGTTCCGAATATCCCAGCTTTTAATTTTTTTAATGATAGGTGGACCCCTTCGGTTTACCTCATTTGCCTTTGGACCACTACCTTTGAGACACCCTGTACATATTATAAATTAAAGTCGCTACACGCACAGAACTATGCTTTTCGTGTCTAATTTTTTGTAGATGAGCCGTGGTCAAGACAACTTCAGGAACCACTGGCTTAGAGAATTTATTCTGGAGATATTTTATTTTATACTACATAATAATTCAAATTTAACTGCCAAATAATAGACCAATTAGGAACCAACTAAATACCTAGGAACTTAAACATTCACATTTCTATTAAAAATAAAATCATTCAGAAATAAGCCAAGCGTCAAATTCGTGATTCTTTTCTTTTATCAGATATCTAGACACCTAGTTATTTAACCACCAAACACCTTATTACCGTTACATTATATTCTAAAAAATAACACTTAAACTAATTACCTACCTACATAATTACAATGTTCAGTTTCCACAACATGCCAGCAACAATCTGTGATGGTAGATCGTATCAACTGACACGCACGCATATAAGTTTTATAATATTATCATCCTCATTTGGATACCTAATGGCCTGTCGAACTTATTGGGACGTCATCGATTAGATATTAGAACTATTCTAGGATCATTATTTATCGTCGATACATCACTAAAAAGCCCTAGGGCCAAGTGTGTGTCGGACCACGCACAATAAACCGTTCCGTAGTTGGGATGAATTTATTCCGAGAACAAACTTAACATTGTAATTGAACGAAAATTGCCCGATACATTCCAACTGCAAAATGTAAGTTTGTAGTTAATTGATTCAGGCGTGACTTGGCGGAAATCCATAAAAAAATACAATAGACATAGTGAGCCACACCGACTGACACTCTGTCTCTGCGTCCAGCGCTCGGCGTGGCAACACGTCGTGTTTGGGTTCGCGACAAGTCAATCGTCATCCTAAGGATGCCTCTTTGAGAGATGAAAAACATTATCGATTTCTTACAGGGTTTTTTATGACTCTTTAGGAATAGTTAAGCGGAATAGGTTACTAAATATATCTACGTCGATTGTATTTTGTCAGTGTGTACACAAGATATTGAGAGATTTACCATGTTATTTTAAGACCATAGATTTACTATAGGTTTTCATGTAATCTTATTATATCTTTATTAAACAGACGGACACGCGACTGATCCTATTAAGGGTTCCGTTTCAGACATACGGATCCCTAAAAATTAATTATTTTGATTGGTATCGGCTTTAATGGTATTTTTAACATGACATAACATCACGCCTGTAATCTAGAAGGGTTAAGCAGAGGTGTACGTAAAGTACACCCACATGTCGCCAGTTATGTTTAAGTCCCGTGTAATATCGGGCGAGCCTATCGCCATTAATCGGGCAACAATCAAGACCCGGGCTGCTACTGAGAAATTCCTGATTCCTTTACCCGACCTGGGAATCAACCCCAGAACCTAATTCTTAGCAGTCGCGCTTGCGACCACTAGACCAATGAGGCAGTCGATAGTATTTTTAGCTTTTTTAAATTCTAACTAATATTATAAAAGTGAAAGTGAGTTTGTTTATTGGTTTGTTTGTTTGTTACGCTTTCACGCTAAAACGGCTGAACGGATTTGGATGAAATGTGGCGCATGGGTAGACCATGACCTGGATTAGGATATAGGATACTTTTTATCCCGAAATTCCCACAGGATCGTGACTTACGGACTACTTACACTTATTCAGCTCTATTCAGCATTTGCCCATAGAAAACGCGCGAAACGTGTATGCGTAATTTTGAGCTATTCGCTGAGAGAGCTGAAAGGACGCGTACGAGTCTCATACAAAATTGTAGTTTTCTATGGGCAAACGCTGAATAGAGCTGAATAAGTGTGAGTAGTCCCTAATGCGGGTGAAATGGCGGGGCGCAGCTAGTAAGAAATAATGATAAATTGGTTTTGGAAAATTCATAAATTTATGGACATTACTGACACCGGTGAAGGAAAACATCAATTCTGAAATCGCCAACCCGCCTTCTCTCTATAAGAAGAGGCCTGCAGTGGGACATAATTATTGGCTGTTTTTTTCCCTTACTTCTGTAAAGGTGGAGCTTATAATTATGTTAGCCATTTTTTTCCCAGAGTTCGTGGGTACCTATCGGTATACTCCACTTTTAAGTCGTTCAAAAATATTTTACTTATCATCTTTTAATCCACGGCTCGTAAACAATATAAATTAACAGTTTTATACAAGTTTTATGAAAATAACAGGCTTATCTTTAGGCTAATTCCATAAACTAACTTGTTACGTTGCCATAGCAACCGAATACATAACAAAACAGTTGATAGACGACACTGTTTCTTCACTATTTTAAGTTACAAAATGTCGAAAACCAAAACAGGAGCCGTTTGGGAAGATCGAGAGGTTTTGTTTGACCTACCTTTTGCGTAAGTCAGTTTTATTATTTACTAGCTGACCCGACAAACGTCGCCCTGTCCAAGTTTCAATTCTTAAATAAAAAGGGACGTTAAGTTTTTCTCGAATTTTTCAATTTTCCGGGCAACATTTTTATTATTTTTTTCCCTAGAAATCTTATTCGGACTATTACGAACATTTTAAAACAAAAAAATTGCCAAATCTGTACTGCCGTTCTCAAGTGATGCGCTTCTCAACGAACAGAATTTCATTTTTATTATTTAGATTTAAAAAATAGAAAAGTCATAACTGATTTTTTTTTCATCTTACCAAGTCTTTCTAAATTAAAGACTCTTAACTTTGCTAGGCCCAAGGGACCTAGCGATGAAATCTTAGCACGAATAACGCTTTGTTAAATACTAGCTTTAACCCTAGTTAATACCAGTTTTTTCTACCACAAGCATTGCAGCAGTGTATTGATATGATGTTTTAAAAATTAACAAAGACTAAAGACTTTTTCTCGTAAAAAAAAACCTTAACGTTTTTATTCTGATTATAATAATGACTACAGAAAAAAGCCGCTTTTCTTGTAGTCATAATTAAATAGTTATGACTATCTAAATAGAAGCATTTTTCTTGACGAAGATTTCATATGATTTGCTTCCACGTGTCTTGTTATTTCTCGAGCTCGTGGCTAAACACTAACGCCGTGGATTGGTGACCATCTTTACATGCCTTTAATATCAGGGAATGTTATTTCCCTACTTTTAAAAAGCTTTTTTTACTTAATTTTTGCAGCAATGACGTGAACTGGATAAAATATTTTTCATTTGAATTTTCATTATTTTACAAAGATACATGATTCACTTGCAGAGGAGCTCGTGGCTAAGTAATAACAGCACGGGTCGATCCATCAAGTTAAGCTACGCTTGCCGGGGTTGGTTCGCGGATGGGTGACCATCTTTACATACCTACACCCTCCGTGCCTCGGAAAACACGTTGAGCCGTTGATCTTGGCTGTCATTTTTGGATCTTTGACAGTCGTTACGGGTCGTCAGAACCCGACTGTAAACCAGTCTGACCAAGGGTCGTATTATCCAGTACCTAACTGGGTTGTGGAGGTCAGGCTCTAAGTAAAATACTGGTATGAAATTGCATCCGGTTGGCAACATAGTTGGGAAAATACTAGGCAGGTGATGGGTCTTGATATTTCCAGATATTTAAGACTACGGCCTGGCGAGAAGATATTTGATAGAATTGAACCGATAGAAGATACGAAAGGAAATAGTGGAACTAAGGGTCGTATGGTCGTCACTAACTTGAGGATCATATGGCATTCGCTGGCTTCACCGAGGATTAATTTGTGTAAGTTTCAGAAAGATGGAAAATTTGTCCTGTGAAATACAATAGATGTAGATATATTTAGTAACCTATTACCGCTTAACTATTCCTAAAGTGTCATAAAAAAGTAAGAAATCGACACGTGTTTCACCTCTCAACGAGGATGACGATTGAGTTGTCGCGAACCCAAACACGATATGTTGGCACGCCGAGTGCTGGACGCAGAATCCAGTCTCTGTGTCCAGCGCTCGGCGTGGCATCCCGTCGTGATTGATTTCCGCCAAGTCGCGCATGAATCAATTATCTATCTTAAATTTGCCCTGTGCTCAACAGAATGACGACAGATCTGTGAGCCTTATACGAGTTTCTTTTACGTAGTCGTAAACTTCAATTTGTACTGAAACTGAAGTAGCGCCGTCTGGTGACAATAATGGGAACTACAAGTGTTCCATACAAATTGACGTTCAGTCCGGCCGTCGAGAGCTCAGTCGAGAGCATGCTTTCCTGACAGCTATCAGTTGGACAATTTCTAGATGTAATAAGAATCAAATTAGCCACACACTAGACCAACGAGGTGGTCACAGCTGTTTTTTTTTCTCAATTTTAGAATTGCTCATCTATTAAACGTTATTTTATTTCAATTTCAGTTTTTATACTTTCCTATTCAGACTACGTAATACATTGTTTCAGCAATCGGCCTCAACTGTATCCTATCAACGAACACCAAGGTTGTAAACTCTGGTCTTCGAGGCACCACGCAAGCCCTCAACGTGCTGGGAGCCTACAAAGCCAACAAGTATGAGTTTATCTTCACCAATCTGTCTCCAAACTGTGTCAGGCATTATACTTCAGTTGCTGGGGTGCATAAGTAAGTAAAAAAAAGATTTTAACCAATAATAATCTTAAAACAGAGACAGTGGCTAAGTAATAAAGTTATCAGGCTTTAACCGCCTCTGTGGTCTAGTGGTTAGACAACCTGTTTGAGACCCAGAGGTCCCGGGTTCCATTCCCAGTGGAGGCTAAGTTTTCTGCTCGGTTTGGTTGGGGGTAGGGCTTGCCGCCTGACTAGCTACCACCATCTTATCTAAGTCTGTCGCCATAATAATAATGTTAACAGCATTGTTGTGTTTCGGCAGTTAGAGGTAAGATAGCCAGTTCCTCTGTGGTTAAGGATTCCGGATGAAGCTCGCTTCCACCTTGGCCTGATCATCACTTATCATTAGATGAATCCGGTGAGATGCAGGCCAAGAGCTTCCACGTTGTGGTTAGGAAAAACAGCCGCACGGGTCGATTGATAGTGAAGCTATTTACCGAGGTCAGTCCGTTGATAGGTGACCATCCATTATATACCGAGGCCCCTCCGTGCCTTGGAAGCACGTCAAGCCGTTGCTCCCGGCTGTCATTCGTAGATCTTTGACAGTACCAAGGGATATCGTATCCAGTAACTGTGTGGAAGTCAGATATGCAGTCGGATCATGTAAAATACTGGTATTCAGCTGCATCCAGTTAAGACTGGCAGCGACCACAGCCTAGTTGAGAAATGGCTAGGCAGGTGATTATGACGAATCTTAGAGGACAGAGATTCTCGGAAGAATGTGCAGGTCAACCGTATTCGTAATGAAGGCAAATCGTTGGCATTTTGTTGGTAGTAGTGTGTGTGCCTAATTGATAACTCACGGACCACGCGGTCATGATGAATAATAATCCAGCATCTTTTCTGTTGTTTTCAGAGCATATATAGCCTCCAGAATGTACAGGGATCTAAAATTGAGAGGTGCTATCATACACAATAAACAGTTACGGATGTTGCCACTTGAGAAGGTACGGACAATATTAATTTTTCTTCTAATTTCATTATCTCACCCAATTCATGCCATGCCCATAAAATGATACAAGAATCAAAGAATGTTTGGCGGCATCTACAACGCCACATGCGAACTACGTATCAGAGACCAGGGGTAGACCCCTGGTCTCTGATGGTCTCTCAATGGTGAGTTTTTGACACAATTACCGCACAAAAAACTGTCAAAAGCTCACCATTGAGAAACCATTGTAACGTTTATCAATTAGTAGACTTAGGCCCCTGATGTCAAACAAATCCTGCATCGCGCAAATAAAGTTATCCGCGTGACCTTTATGCAACGTCACGACATCAACATCGGGCAGTAGCCCACCGGACATCTGGTGAGAGAATTCTACCTTTTGTATGGATGAAGAACTTTACACTGTATTCCTCCTACCTGTAGGATAGATGAAGGAACCATTTTCATATTCAAGTCCTGAACTCCTGATCTTTTTAATACTTTTTCATTTTATAAATTAGTTCTAAACCCAGCTTTATCATGAACCTTATCAATACTTTCCAGATATGTCTAAACGAGCACAGTATCTGGAACCTGTCAAGTGACTCTGGCAACCTGGGCACCATGGTGGTCACAAACGTCAGGATTGTCTGGATCGCAGACATCAATGATGCCTTCAACGTATCCATGCCGTATATTACTATTGAAAGCGTGAGTTGGTTCATTATCATACTAGCTACGTTTGCGATCCAGGATGAAAAGTAGCCTATATCCTTCTCCAAGTTCCAGGTTACTGATCCGTCAAATTTCATAACGATCGGTTCAATGGTTTAACAGTCATACATACACAGTTACTTCCGTACTTAAACATTGGTATGCAGCAATTTTTTTTACAAAGAAAGCCGATAAGGTGTATTAACTCCGGGCCGGATTCAAACCAACGATGCAATGATCGAGATAAACGATACATCAAAGATATTTCTAGCTGTGGAACGAAGGGCTATCACAGTGATAATAAATTGGCCCTTCGTCTTATTTCGGATGCTGAGAAAAACATTGCAAATTATTCCCAGTCAATATTCAAGAAGGGCCTATGTCTGCAATTTACAGAAACTTCAAGTCTCCACTCTACGCCAGCCTTTTTCAGCATGTTCTTTGTTTTTTTTTAATGATTCCAGATCATAATCAAAGACTCAAAATTCGGAGAAGCACTAGTGTTTGTAGTGCGACGAACATCTGGAGGATATGTGCTGGGGTTCAGAGCCGACCCTCGTGAAAGACTACTTCCTTTACTGAAAGAACTGCAGGCCTTGCACCAAGCTTACACCGAGAAACCTATATTTGGCATTGAGCTCACTTGGAATAACGAGGTAGGAAGGCTCACTTGGAATAACCTATTTCTCAGCGCAAAAGTTTAGTGATGCCTTGGCGGCCACCACTAAACTTTTGAAGTTAAACAGCTATATCATTTGCGCAACACATTTTCGGTAAACGATTTCGACTAGTCGTTCAGATTGAAATCGGCTAGTTTGCTTTTACCAGAAACGACTGTAAAAAATTTAAGGAGTGCTGAGTAATAGCTAGGGAGCTATGCTCACAGCGTAGTTTGTAGTTTACCTTGGCTTTTTGACAAGTATAGTAATACATGACCATTGCGCTGTTAAACCTCAAATAATACTTTTCTCGTTCACAGAATGCAAGACCGGCAGCAGACGATATAGAAGAGTTGCAAGAAATTGGAGAACCAAGAGGCGAGATGGGACCAAACCTATATTTAGCATCACAACTGGCCCAAAATAAAGGAGAAGCAGAAAGTCCACCAGTTTATAGCCCATATTTAGGACTGGCCATAGAACCATTGAAAGAAGGATTCACTTTAAAAAGTCTATTCGAAGTTCAAACTACTTCATAGTGGCACTGATAATTTGATGATTTTGAGAAATAATTTTGTTAATTAGAAGATTTTTAAAAGCTTTACCGCCTCCGTGCAGTTTTGTTTTTTTATTTATTTAATGATGGCAACAAAGTTACAAGTCTAACTAACTACATCATTTTTAGCACCGAGCTAAAGAAAAAAAATCATTTAGCAGCCAACAAACCCTCATGAAGCAATTATATTGCTCAAAATGCTTATATCTAAAACGTGTAAAAGAAACAACGATGTCTCTTTTATTTGACAGTCCTTTTGTGACAACTTGACAAATGACAAGATTCATTTTGAATTTGACGTTTTTACGAACTTGTTACGACTTGATTGTAAACTTTCGATAATATTTTTATTTCACAATTTCCTCAACCTTTTATAGTTTTATTTACAAAATAACACACATTATACATTCATACTTCTATGTAATAATTAGAATTAGTTGGCACTGACAAGAATTGTTTTATTTTTCAATTCAACTTTTACGAAGTTTTTACAGAGATTGTTTACTTTGCACGTTCCATGTTTTGATAGAAAATTTTCTCAAAAATGAACAAAGAAAATAATAGAGGTGCAGCAGGCCTGGTGAGTGTTCTCATATATAATTATTTACTCCAAGGAGTCTACAAACAAAGGCGCCAAAATAAATTAAAAAAATAAAGAGTAAATGGGAATTGTCAACAATGTCATATCTAAAGTGGAAATGTGCGAAATGCGAACAGAATGTATGTAAATAAAGATTATTCCTTTCGTGTACTTTCCTTTTAATAAATTAGTATATCAAAGCAACTGAGAGGCAAGGTTTCATCTCCTTACAAGATTTCAGTTCTTCACATTCACTAAAGTCATTTGGACGAAACCTTACGTCCAGTATTGGAGCACCACTTTGTTATTCTCATCCATATTCCTCTCTAATGAAGATTACTAGTTCCAGCTAACCACAAGCCTGTGAAGTTATTTAAAACATATTAACTCTTATAACCATCTTCTTCTGCCTAGCCTTTTCCCAATCACGTTGGAGTCGGCTTCCAGTCTAACCCGATGCAGCTGAATACCAGTATTTTACATGGAGCGA
This sequence comes from Eupsilia transversa, assembly GCA_914767815.1. Lineage (NCBI taxonomy): Eukaryota > Metazoa > Arthropoda > Insecta > Lepidoptera > Noctuidae > Eupsilia > Eupsilia transversa. Next base: position 1,670,135 of record OU611893.1, on the reverse strand, counting down.
CTGATGATATAACCAATCATTATTATAATTATGTGAATAACTTATGATTCATATCCATAACATTAGCATGAACTTAATACTAAGTGCTTAAAATGTTGTACATACTTGTAACAAACACTTGCCTTGACAAATCAAACCCTTCAATTCCAGCGCCGCTCTGCAATAGCTGAAAGGATCCGTCTCAGAGAAGAATGGTCTGCATTAAAGGAAGTAGATCCGGCTACTGCACGACAAACAGGGAGAGTACTTCAGAAGAAGCCTATGAACTCTAGGAATACTCCTAGTGTTTCTAGTAAAAAGCAACAACTGACAAATACCGCTAGCCAGAAAAAGGTATGGAATTAGAGCTTTTTATATCATTTAGTACTACATCTTTTATGAAAAATACTATTGTTATGTTACTCACATGGCCTTTTTCTCTGGCAGTCCAAGTTTAACTAACTCAAGGAGTTTGTGGCTAAGTAATAACAGCCGCACGGGTCAATCCATCAGGTTAAGCTACACTTGCTGGGGTTGGTCCGTGGATGGGTGACCACCTTTACATAACGAGACTCGTCTGTGCTTCGGAAAGCACGTAAAGGTCCTAGCTGTCATTTGTGGATCTATGACATGTTACAGGTCATCAGAAGCCCAAAAGTCTGTCAACCAGTCTTATAATGTAATTAATTGATGCATAAAATAAAATTTAACCTGAAAAATACCCACCTTATCATAATTATCTGTTTATTATATTTTTGTAGTACAACAGAAACTTTACTTTGCTTATAAATCAGAAAATGGTAAATAAACATTTTGTAATAATGAAATACCAATAAAATGGTGAAAGACAACAATAAGTACTGGATTTGCTCATTAACTACAGTTACTATAGAATATACTTACTGATACGATTACAGACAAATTCATTTGTAAACAGTTGTTGAAGAATCCCATGAAGTTTCATGCCTTCATCTTCATAGGAATATGTGCTTTAGAACAGGCGACATCTTTCTTGCTTATTTGTTGACATCTTGAAAGCCTATAAATATAGTCATTTAAATAATTGCTTTGACATTTTCAGGAGAACCCAAAACCAATGCAAGCTGCATGTGACTCCCTCCGTGGGGTGGTTGCGATGGTGGACGTGGGGGCTGAGACCAAGGCTCTGCCCCTGAGGTGCACACTAGCAGCGTTGGGAGCCACTGTTGTTATTGACTGGAGCCCCCTTGTCACACATTTAGTTTGGAATGATAGTGAGTTAATCCTCTTTTTACAGTTCTGTTTCGCCAAGTTTTTTTCTAAGGTTTATTTTTGTGAAAACCTCTTGTAGTCATATGGTTTAATTCATGGCTTAATTTGTTTATCATCAGGTAGTAAATATTATCAATGCTGTTATTTTAATTGAAATATTTTAACAAAGGCAAGATCTTTCAAGAATGTTTTAAATGTTTAGTCAATCTCACCTTACTTCTATCTGTCACAATCACCGAAAATCTTAATTGATTTTAATTGATAATTGTAAACTCTGTGCCAGCCTGAGTCAGGTGATTTTATTTTAACGTTGTTCCGTACCAGCAATTTTCCTGTATTGTGGGTGCGTTTACCAACATTTAAACTCACATACACAAACAGCCAGACCCGGAACAACTACTTGTAGGTCATAGAAATATTTGATCCGTGCGGAAATCGAGCCCGCGGCACGCAGCGCAGCAGTCAATCGCTTAACCACTGCGCCAACCGTGCCGCATTAATTTAGCATGCCTTCTGCAAGTGATATGACGTTTGGAAAACTCAAAAACATGTGTGATATCTATTAATCTTTATCTCGTACAAATATATTTCTATTTATCTACTATAGTTTGGGATAATCACGACTAATAATGGACTTTCTTGCTGACTTCTCGGTAGGTTTATGTGAAACAAGTTAAAATTAAAAATTTAAATAACCCCCGACACAATTCCAGGTGATGCTGCAGTATCGGTTCAAGGATACTATGTTCTTCTAATATCATTGAAGTAACAGAATACTAAATTCATCAAGGCACCTTTCAAACAAGAAAATAATAATTAAAATCGGTTCAGCCGTTTGGGAGCTACGAGGGAACAGACAGATACACACGTTAAACTTATAACACCCCTCTTTTTCCGTCGAGGCTTAATAAAATATTTTGAATTAGCTGATCTGATCTTCTTTTCATTATTCCAGGTGGTTGTCGCGCCACTCGTGCTCGCGCGCGCGCGCTGGCGTGCAAGCTGGTGTCGCCGCTGTGGGTGGAGGCCTGCGCGGCCTCCAACACTAAGCTCAACGAGAGAACCTTCCCGGCTGCTTCACGGCAGTCAGATCTGCCTTCACCGAGGACATTGAGACAGTTACTTGTAAGTAGGGTTTAGGTATTAGGTAGAAAGGGCTGGTGTCCGCAACTCCACGTCAATGCGCGTATTTTGCGTACGGGTGGGAAATCGGTTATTCGATCCACCCCAGCTCCTCAAGAAAGGCCAGCAACGCCTTGATGTTCCTGACAACTTCACAGAGGGTACCTGGGTTACCGAAGTACTTTGCAATTACACCAACAGATCAAAAAAATACTTCATGTGTGCTTTCCATCTTGTGTGCGGGTGACATTGAACAGGCGAACACTTCTCCATGGTTCCATAACTCCATCCATATTTCGTACGTCACAGGTTTTCCCCTAGTTTAGGAGGGAGGGTCTCAATTATTAAGGCTACCTTTATTTACCTGAAGCTGTAACCTAATCGTTAAGTATTTTTGTAACAAGGTTAACTGTATCAATAATTTTTATTTTTTATTATTTAATGTAGGTAAATTACAGGTATTTTTGGCAGATTTAATAAATGGTTTATCTTTACCAGGTGGGTTGTCTGTGTGTAATGGTTTGTCTTTAGTGAGAACGTTGTAGGCACAACAGACTGTCGATTTGCAGACTATTTTCTATTTTTTTAAGTATCTTGTTGACAGGCCTACGCTGTCCTCGCATACCTATTCAAACTGTACATTTTTTAAAGCATTGTAAAACCCATTTATTTTTAAAAGAGTAACCGTGGAGTTTCTTGCCGGCTCTTCTCCATAGGAAACGACCAATTGGAACCGTGCACCTAGATTCTGACGTTTCATAAGTGCCCATGTAGGTTTATGTGAAATAAAATATTTTGATTGATTGATTGATTTATCTAAATTGAGACTGAGTTAAAATCATGGTATGTCGATAAAAAATTGCCTATGTCCTTCCCCAGGGTTCAAAGTATCGCCATAACAAATTTCATGAAATTCGGTTCAGCCGTTTAGCCGTGAAAGCGTAACAAACGAACTGCCTACCGAATAATCACTTACATTTAAATCTATACATAAAAAAGTCGTTTTTCGTGTCTGTCCGTGTGGCCGCGTTGTTCTTCTAAACTGCGCAACTTATTTTGATGCGATTTCCACAATTATTTAAAGAATTTATTCCAGAACGTTAATGTGTAAATTCATTAAGTAAACTTACATATACATTTTGACCGCGTAGGTATTGCAGTTTTGTATGAAATAGCACTTTTTTTTTATAACCGACGAAAAATGTATACACTAAAAAGTCTAGGAGCTTGCGCGTCGATATGCCACCCTGTATAATAAAGAAATCACGGGTAGATCCCTTGTAAGTAATAAATTCAATTCTATAATTACAGAAAAGAGCCGAGATGGAGAATGTGCCACTGATAGACTTACTATCAGACAGTAAAGAGGACGAGAAAGATGGCCACCCCCGACTGAGAATATCTTCTGAAACTGATAACACCACTGATACGTCCAAGGATACTATAGGTCAGTATTATAGTGTGGCGTAGCTAGTCCTAGTGCGGCCCTGTATCTTTTTTTTAATAGGGGCCATAGTTAATACCCTGTAAGAAATCAACACGTGTTTCACCTCTCAACGAGGCATCCTCAGGATGTTTACTCAGCGTCCAGCGCTCGGCGTGTTAACACGTCGTGTACGGGTTCGTGACAAGTCAATCGTCATCCTGACTTGGATAAGTTGGTTAGATTTTCTGTGTGATTTTGGGTATGAATTGAATCCTTTGGAAGCTATAAACAAATAACGTTCACATTCATATTTTCGTTAGGTAAAACCACCATAACGGGCCCCTTATGTAAAAGAATTTGAGGTTTTGAATAATATTTGACGATTTTTTGCGTGAACACGACGCGTCGGGGGCCCAGTATCATTGATACAGTTGATAAGGCGGTAGCTTCGCCCCTGTATAACTCGTAAATTTCACCGATACAATATTTAATCTTGATGGTATATTGCAAAATCATCACCACAGTAAGATGGTTGAAGTTCTTTTGTGTAATTTTCTAGGCATTCTGAAAGCACTGAAAAGTAACCACAACCTGCCTTCTATAAATTACTTAGTTTACTTTTTTTTAAATTACTTTTTTGGTAGTGATATAGCTACAGAAATATGGATAAAAGACTGTCTTAACTAATGACCTTATCTGCCAGATAAAATTAAAAAAGAATTATGAAAAAATCTGGCAGATAAGATAAGAGATAAGTTATCGAAAAGTTATCGAATATTTTCAGGATTTTAGTCACAGGTTTTAATACGATTTTTTATTTATTTATTTATTACTTCAAGCACAGAAATGTACAAAGGCGGAAATTACATACATACACAGTTCGATTCAAACTTAATGGCAGCTCGGAACACTCGGCGAGTCGCTGCGCAGTAACAAGTTCATGTGCCAGCGGGGGTGAGGGGTGCGGTACTGCGCAGCGAGTAGCTAACTTCCGAGCCGTCATTAAGTTCAAATCGTACTGTACACACATCATCATTCATTTTTACATTATTCATTCGGAAACTTGTCGAATATTTTCAGGCTTTTATTTAATACGATTTTTTATTGATTACATTCTATTTCAGATATAGAGTCCCGCGTGAACACAGCCCCACGCCGCGCTATGGCCGAGCCCGCCAGCCGAGAGCCTCCCAAATCGCGGCGGAAACTGTTCACGCACAAGGAAGCCGAGGTCATTGGCAGCTCTGATGAATCTGGTATGGATCCTATTTATTTATATTGGTGCCGATTCCCTTGTTCATCATCCTTTTCAGCATCTTTTTCTTTCTATTACATTATGAAAAGGACAGAAGATAAATTTTAGTTTAATCCTATCAAATTAATCAGCGCCTGACGTAAATTGACGTTATTTTAGTAGGCAAGTTTTTAATCACGTCTAAATTTGTATTTAGTAGTGACAGGCGCTGATTAATTTAAACCTAGCACCACGAGTAAAAAATTAATTACCTTCAATCTTTACATTCCAGATGGCGAAACAACTAAAACCAAGCTAAATCAAAGCAAGCTTACTCAACGGGAGCGAAGAGACTTGGCCCGGGCTGAACGAATGGCCAAGAAGCTGTTAGCAGCATGCAACACGCAACGTAACAACAATGTTGCAATACAAGCTACGGAGAGCCATTTAAAACCAAAAATTGTGAGTACCTAGTTCATACTAACTTCAACTTTTCTTTGTTCATTCAACTTTTCCGCCTAACTATTCCTAAAGAGTCATTAAAAAACGCTGTAAGAAATCGACACGTGTTTCACCTCTCAACGAGGCATCCTCAGGATGACTATTGACTTGTCGCGAACCCGAATACGACGTGTTGCCACGCGTTGATTATTTTAGACAAAAAAATAGGGTGCACGCCGGAGCTAGTTTATAATGATAAAATTACGTTTTTTTAATAAAAATGTTTATTTTCAGGTCCTAACCGGCATGTCGCGCCCCGAACGCCAAGCAATAACAAAATCCATACAAAAACTTAACGGCTTCATACAAAAGGACGTAAACAAACGAACGACTCACGTCCTTTTAGGCTCCTGTCGCAGCAACACAAGTTGCAGCAACCATCCCTCGAACATCACCGGCGTTGCAACCCACTGTGACTTGAGCAAGACCAGTTGCTGGAGCGATGCGACGGACAAGAGAGCGCGGACGTGCAACGCGTTGCAGGGCGCGGCGCGGGGTTGCAGGGTGTTACACGCGAGGTGGGCTGTGGACTCGGCTGCGGCAGGGAAGTGGCTGCATCATAATGGATATGAAGTTCAGCATTTGAAGAAGATTTGTCAGGTTAGTAATAGCTTTTTTATTATTTTATTCAATTTAATCAATCTGCCTAGCCTTTTCCCAACTATGTTGGGGTCGGCTTCCAGTCTAACCGGATGTTAGTATTTTACATGGAGCGACTGCCTATCTGACATCCACAACCCAGTAACTGGGCAATACGATACCCCTTGGTAAGACTGGTTGTCAGACTTTTGGGCTTCCGACGACTCGTAACGACTGTCAAAGATCCACGAATCACAGCCGGGACCAACGGTTTAACGTCCTTTCCGAAGCACGGAAGAGTCTCGATATGTAAAGATGGTCACCCATCCACTGACCAACCCCGGCAAGCGTAGCTTAACCTGATGAATCGACCGGGGCGGCTGTTATTACTTAGCCACGAGCTCCTCCTTATTATTTTATTCAACATAATATTCCTATATTTTTAACTGTCATTATGGGCAGTCAGAAGTGGGACAACCGGCATTACCAAGGGAAAAATTGTGCTTGCAAACAGGAATATTTTATCTTTTCATACTTTTTGATGTGTTACTTCATCTATTCAAGAGATGGTGCTAGTAGTATGAAATTCTATAATTTCCAGTGCCGCTATAAGTGTGGCGGCACCTACTACCACATGCGAACTACGCATCAAAGTCCGACGTCACACGAATCCTGCATCGCGCAATTCGAGTTTATCGCGCGATCCACATATATAAGACTTTCCAACATCAATCGTTGGGCAGTTGGCCGCCAGACACAACACCTGGTCTGGTCGGAGGATCCTCCCTTTTCTATAGAGGATGAGTGAACTTTACACCCTGTTCCTCATACCCCTAAATAAGTATAAAATTACCTGTGACATCAAATGCTATTTCACAAATCTTAGTACAGACGTATTATAATAAACCTTTTTCTATACAAATATGTTTATTATATCCACAGAAAGCGCGCGTCGAACGCACAGCCCTCGGCCGTCTTCACTCCGAATACGCTTACGACGTATTTTACGGAATGCGAGTCCAATTAAAACCAAACGCCGACCAAAGAGAAGCTGCATTACAACTACTAACACTATGCGGCGCTGCAGTTAACAACAACAGTTTAAACAACCAAAATACTGGTCCTTTTGTCCGGCCAACACAAATCATTGGTCCTTTTATACGGCCAACACAAAACATTGGTCCTAATAGCCAGCAAATTGTAAGTAATGATCAATATGACGTTATTATCGGCTCGGGAGTAGGTGAAGTGAACTCCAAGTGGGTGTTTGATAGTGTAGCAGCTGCTAGGATGAGGACCACGAGACGGTATGCTAATATGAATCGGTTTAGTCAAGCAAGTAGTGATGTTATTTTTTTGTGATAAGTGATGAAATTGGTGGTAACTAATGATAATTATTAAGGTCTTAAGAGCCCACACAATCTCAGGTTTTTATCTCGCTCGCACTATACTACTCGCGGACTGAGTGCGAGCGAGACGGAGGCGGCTCCAAATCGGTAAAAGTTTAGGTAATTGCTTTTTACGGCGAAAATAGTGGTAATAAAAAAAAACGTAGTCGTTGCTTTATAGTTAGTTCAGTTAGTGTGCCAAGTTTCATGATCTAATTTGAAGTATTTTTTTAATAGCAGCGGTTTATTGTTATTTGGAGGTAACTTTGTTTTTTTTTTCTATCGAGAAAATTTTATGAAATCGTGTTTTCGGCTAACATAGTCGCTAACATTAATCCTCAACTTTAACATATATTTATTTCAAAATGAATGCTGCAGTAGTTTCGATATAACGGCGGATCTTGCTAAGCAAATAGACTCATAGGCCCTTAAAGCATAATCAGCCTATAATGTTCCCACTGATGGACACAGACCTCCTCTCTGTGAGAGGGAGTGGGCCATAATTATTCATTGCATTTCCTTAGCAATACTGTTGACTAAGATTGTCACAATGAGGATTGCATTGTGACAATCTGAGTCTACAGTATTGTTGAATTAGCCTGGCTTTTTTTACAGGACTTGAGACCTGTGATCTCCATACAAGTTTAGACGTGATTAAAAACTTGCCTACTTTTACGTCAATTTACGTCAGGCGCTGATTAATTTGACAGGACTAAACTAAAATGTATCTTCTGTCCTTTTCTTAATGAAATAGAAAGAAAAAGATGCACTGAACTTAAATTTAGTTTAGTTTGTGAACAAGGGAATCGACACCTTTGTCGATGGAAGAATAGACAAAATGAAAAATTGTGATTTTGCATCTGTCTATTTGTCTATTCTTCCGTCGACAAAACCCGTTTCTATTGTGTTTATGTTACGCGTGCTGTTGAACATAGACCTGTATAATGATAACTGTGAAACGCTACTGGTAGCGACATCTATGACGAAGGGTAAGAACTATCCTGAGGAATAGTCTAGTAACCTGTCTTTATGGTTATTGGTAATTATGTCGGCAATCCATTATGGGGATGTAGAAGAAACCAAATGACCCCGTATGACTCCTATGCAAATGTCAACCATTTTCGACTAATTTGACATTTAACATTTTTATTTAATTCATTTTAAAGTATAAAATGTCACATTACTCGAAACAACAACTGATAGATATTTGCATAGGAGTCTTATGGGGTCATTTGGTTGTAAATGACCTCTCCTACATCCCCTTAATGGATTACCGAAATCATAATATTACCAATAACTCAGTATTATTAATTTCGTGATTGTAACTATTTAACGCTCTTTTCATACATTTAAATTAGTTACTTGCCGCTCGACAATAATAATTATAACATTATTTAGTCCTTCGAATGTGTTTTTAATACGTATAACTAAACTAACGACGCGCCCCTGCTTTGCCAGAGATTTGTTTATTATTATAAGTTAGTTTTATACTAATGTAATAAACCAACACATTATAAACCTGTCGGAATAACTCTAAATGATAGTGAAAATCTGTTGCATATTTTAGAAGACCAACGCGGTCACACAGACACGAAGGGCGACTTTAATTTATAATAATGACTAGCAGCGCCCCGCTCTTGCACCCGCATAAGTCTCGATCCCGTGGGAATATCGGGATAAAAAGTATCCTATTTGTTAATCCAGGTTATAAACTATAAGTGTGCCAAATTTCATTCTAATCTGTTCAGTCGTTTTTGCGTGAAAGAGTAACAAACAATCAAACATCCTCATAAACTTTCACGTTTATAATATCTATACTTATAATAAATCTGTAGAAGTGAAAATTCTGTACATTGAAAATATCAAAAAAAAAAAAATGGCAGGGGGTGTTACTAGACCGACACCTAACCCAAAAGTGTGATTAATTTTTTTTTTGTCTGTCTGTCTGTCTGTCTGTCTGTCTGTCTGTCTGTCTGTCTGTCTGTTTGTTCAAGTATCACGCAAAAACTACCGGTTCGATTACGATGAAACTTGGTATAATTATTCTTTAATATCCTGGGCACCACACTGGGTACTTTTTATCCCGGAAAAGTATCCTATCCTACGGTTGGGGGGTGTCAAAGTTTGTATAGAAGAATTTTAACGCGCTGTCCGATTAACTCGAAACTCAATATTTATACTTAAAACCCATGGGGATGTATGGGGTAATTTCCGACACTCACGCGGGCGAAGCCGCGGGCAGCAGCTAGTTAGTAATAAAATAATGTAAAATTTAAGACCTAAGTCAACTAGAATCTGTATTTTTATAAAAGTATTGTAAAGTATCTAAGTAGTACTAGTATAAGTCTGGAAGTTGTAGTAAAACTATTTACTATTTATTGTTTTTACATTTGTTTGATAATAAATCATGTTTTCCTTGTTATTTATTTGTTTTATTTTCATGTTTTCACAAAACCATCCTCTGTTGTTCATAGTCTTCGCCAAAAAGATGAATTTTGCCCATGGGCAAGGGCAAAATTCATCTTTTTGGCAAATCTACCCAGTAGGCAAATTTCTATGTAGCCGGTGCCTAATTGTTGATGATGCTGCTAATTCTCCCTAGTGCCATTTGAAGTTTTAAAACCGTCATTGTTTGTAAAAAAAGTGTTATACAGGACTGTACGTCATATAACGAAAGAAAAGAAAGAAAGAATAACGTTTAATTGGGCACAAAAAAAAGTAAAAGTGAATATCTTCTCATCCCACATACCGCAGTACCACAAGACGATGACCTATGGCATAGAAATGTGGTTGCTCACGATGGGCCTTATTAAAAAGCTTAAAGTCACCCAAAGGGCAATGAAGAGAGCTATGCTTGGAGTTACCCCACGTGACCGAATCAGAACTGACGAGATCCCGAGGAGAACCAAGGTGACCGACATAGCCCGAAGAATTTCCAAATTTAAGTGGCAGTGCACAGGGCATATTGCTCGCAAAACAGATGGCCGATGGGGCGAAAAGTTCTGGAGTGGCGACCGCGTACCGGAAGACGGAGGGTTGGAAGGCCTCCCACTAGGTGGACCGATGACATGGTGAAGGCCGCAGGAATCCGATGGATGCAGGAACCACAGAACCGGTCGACGTGGCGGTGCTCGGGGGAGGCCTATATCCTGCAGTGGGTCGTTCGGCTGAAATGATAAATAAATAATGAGGAAACGTTGATTTGGACGACAAAAAGTATTTTTGTACAGTAGTTTTCCTCATTTTAGTAGTAGTAACTCTTTTAGTAAATTAATTCTTATGGGGAAACTACCAGCATATATGACCATACCTATTTGTGCTGCTAAGCTTTGCTGTATACCGGTACGTAACAGACTGAAATCTGTAATGGTAACACACCCTGGGTGCGTCGGGAATTGCGCCTGCAGATTTGTCACCCATTATCACAAAAAAATATTGAGTCATAAACCATTACAAATAATTTACTCCTAGCCCGTTTTACCGCCTGATAAGCCACTTCACTTCTTTTACCTCCTATTTAGAGCCTCATCATCATACAAGGTGAAATTGAAGTCATGGGCATCCTCTTAAGGGGTCATTGTACTCTTAAGGCCGTCCGCTGCGTTAAGCGGGTGCACGGAGTGGGCGCCCGCGGCGTGCAGTTTTCTATTATCATCCTTAGAGCAGCAATGCGTGAGGCGGGTCTCCCGTCACACGCGGCCAATAGAAAACAGCACGCCGCGTGTACGCCCGCTCCGTGCATCCGCTTATCGTAGCGGACAGCCTCACTATGTGACCAAACATGAAATTGCAAACAAAAACAACAGCTGTTCCATAAAATTATAAGTTAACTAATCCAGCCGATTGTTCAAATTCAATTTCATTTTCTTTGTATCCGGTAGATGGTGTTTATCCGGACACTGATCAGAAGCTTCTAAAAACAAGCAATTCCATAGACAATGAAAATGTCAATAAAGTACAAATAGAATGAATGAAAAGGAATTAATTCGTGCTCCTCACAAGTCATGAAAGTCGAATGCTTACCAAGAAATGGCGTTAACAATGTGATCACGAACAGACTAGCAACACCTTCGTAGTGCATGATTCGCAATTTAAAACACACGTGTTATTTAGGGTCTTCGATAAATATGGTAGGGGAGGAACTGCTCGATTTTGCAACCAATTTTATCTATACAAATAAAATAAAAATAAGTGTCTATTTGTAATGGCAAAATAACATCTTTTTACCAAATGCATATGAAACTATACCGGTACTTACAACAAAAAACATAATTTTAAATTAATTTATCTTTCTGTCTATCTGTTCCGGCTAATCTCCGAAACGGTTGGACCGATTTTGACGGGACTTTCACTGGCAGATAGCTGATGTTATACGTAGTAACTTATCGTACTTCTATTTTAGAAAAATAATTAGGTTCCACTCGGGTAATTTATTCGGTAGCAGCTAGTACTGAATAAATTTCATTTCTAAGTATTCGGCTTAAAAAGAAACGAGTGAGCCTTTCAGTAGTCACCTATGATGTGAATAAACATTATTCATCATCATCACCGTCACCGTGTTGGTAACATCTGACGGCCAACTCTAGCACCGCGTGCGCTCATTGGTCAAATCAAATAGCGCGCGCTTCCCCGGCTTCCTGTTACACACTTCCGTTGCTTTTCACGAAATCACTCGCAACAAATTACAGGAAAGATCTGTTACACATCAATAAACTGTATACCTAGATAATGATTAAATTTTATGTTCTTGCTTGGTATAAACGCTCCCGCATACAGGCGCGACGTGACACCGCCACCGGTACAACAACGTCGCGCCTGTCTGCGGGAGCTATATTCCAAAACCACATTAACCTCAAGCTTTTCTGCATAAACCAACAGACTACCATCAGGGGCCACCAACAAACGGGTTTTGTCGACGGGAGAATAGACAAAATGATAGATTGTGATTGTTTATCTGTCGTCATGATAGGCATGCAGAGGCGTAGTGATTTCAAAGGAAAGTTACACGTCCGCCGTGTATTTGAAAAGATTGGGAGCCCTTGACCTAGAGCAACGTAGGTAGTCAGATAGGTACCTACCTATGCTAGCACCTTTGCTGACTGGGTAACATTTTTGCTTTAGTGAACAACCCAGGTTTGACATAATCAGCGTATTACATTACTTATTGCTGTGCCGACAAAATGGAATACGGCTCAGCGACAAAAATGTTAGAAGGTAGGTATAGTCTGTTCCAAACATATCTGATGAAAATATTAACAAATGATTCAGACAAAGTGCCCGAGAAATACCTTCCGTAGCCGACACATCGGTTTTATAGAAACCAGTCATGTGGCGGCGACACGCGACACGTCGCCTGCTGCTTCCGCCTGTGGTCGGTTACGGAAACCTTTATAATCAAATCAAAACACTCAATTTGTAAGTGGCCCTACAAATTGGCATCCACGGGTACCTACGTATTCTGATTATTCTGAATCATTTGTTAATAATTTCATCAGATACTTTTTATTTCTATGAAATACCTTCCGTCGCTAGCGACTCGTCGCCGGTTTTATAGAAATACATAGAAACCAGTCGTGTCGCGGCGACAGTCGCCTGCTGCTGCCGCCTGCGGTCGGCTACGGAATTGTACCTTTTAGAATACCTGGAATTCTAAATTTAAATCACCTATCCATGGTTTTCATTTGACACGATTTTCCTCGATGACTTTTCAATGATAATTTAATAATGTTTTTCAAACAATAATTGTTGGATAGTGTTGAGATGTAAAAGCTTCCGCAGACTTTCGACTTCACGGAATTAGTCTGTTTGCAGGAGCCTTAAAGCTGACTTCTTCTAAATACAAATGAATGTACTTACTTAATTCCCTTTAGTGCGAGATTGCGTAAGAATTGAAACTGAACAGGGTTTGTTTACAGTTTCGTCAGATACTTTTGGTTCAGACTATAGATGTACTTCTCCTAACAAACAGTTTCACAAGGCCCTACTATTCTATACACAATAGAGACTTGTAAATAATGAATCACTTCGACGGCCACTGAGGCATCACTAACTTCTTTGTTGATCCACGATTCATTGATAAGGCGGCCAAGCGGCTCTCATTCTTAAGGGACAACCTTATTCATGAAATATAATGAAATTTTATTTTTATTATTTTGTAAATTCACATTCTGCCTAGCCTTTTCCCAATCATGTTAGTGTCGGCTTCCAGTTTAACCGGACGCAGCTGAATACCAGTATTTTACATGGAGCGACTGCCTATCTGACCTCCACAACCCAGTAACTGGGTAATACGATACCCTTGGTAAGACTGGTTGTCAGACTTTCGGGCTTCTGACGACTCGTAACGACTGTCAAAGATCCACGAATGACAGCCGAGACCAACGGCTTAACGTGCTTCCCGAAGCATGAAAGGAACACATAACATAACATCACGCCTTGTTTCCCCAAAGGTTTAGGCAGAGGTGTACCCATAGTAAGAACACCCACATTTCACCAGTTATGTTTAAGTCCCATGTAATAGGGGGCGAGCCTATTGCCGTCAACCCGGCACAAATCCAGACTCCGGGCTGGTACTGAGAAATTTGAAATGGAAAAACCCAATATCACTTTGCCCGACCTGGGAATTGAACACAGGACCTCAGGCTCAGCAGTAGCGCTTGCGACCAATAGACCAACGAGGCATTATGTAAATAGGATAATTATCGGAATCACTTTTACACGTCTTATTAAAAAATATTAAAAATAAGCGAGGTCGGCGTTTCCTATCTGACTACTCTGAGAAGAAAGGCCGACATAAACTCAGAGGACACAGTCTCTTTTAAAGTCCAGACATAATCTTGGTCAGGCCATTTATGAGGACCATGTAGATTAGGGTCTGAAATGTTCTTTTGAGGAAAGAACCACACTTATTAGGTACGTTAAAATAATAGACTACTTAGGTAGGTACTAGTCTAAGGCCGCGATCGGTCGCGTGCCTAAGGCACTTTGGAAAACCGGAAAGCGCCCTCTGTCGACGCGAAAACTGTTAAATAGAACACGGGGGAATACTAATAGACGACATAAATATTCGTACAACGAGTAAGGCTAAGAACTCACGGAGCGATTTTCGCCCGCAACCGCCGCGGTCGTGGATCTGCGGTTTTATTGCAAAACTCACGAGACCGGTTATTCGCGCGGTTACGCGGCCGCCGCGGTTGCGATCATCGCCCGCAAACGTGGCGGGCGATGATCGCAAGATTGCAAGACGGGCGCGCCGGCCCCCGCGGTCGCCCGCCAACCGATCGCAAAGCGCGCGGGTGCCACCCGCCGAGGCTGCGGGTAACCGCGGCCCGCGCTATTCTACTAGTTGCCCGCCGGTACAGCGGGAGCCGCATACAACCGCGTACACCGCGGGCGTAAAACGCGTCGTGAAATGTGCTTTAATTTTTTATATAAATATTTGCATTCTACAGAAGCTGCGGGCCCGCAACCGCAGCGGACGCGGGCGAAAATCGCTCCGTGAGTTCTTAGCCTAAGTAGTGCAAGTTCTAGAGCTTATAACTATAATGCTGGGGCCACATTGTCGCGATAAAGCGAACTTCACTTCGCGCGTTCTCTCTCGCATACCACTCGACGTGTGCTGAGTAGCTCATGCAGACTGGCGGGAAGCGACGGCGTGACGCGACTTTACCCATAGGTACAATTTCTAAGAAAACATCACTATAGAACAATTACCGGTGTCGCGTCGCGCCAGTCTGTCGGAGCCTTAAAAGCGAGCGCGCGAAGTGTAGTTCGCTTTATCGCGGCAATGTAGCCTCAGCTTAACAGTTCCATAATTCCTCGACGGAACAAAAATCTTATGGCGCGCGGGCAAAATCAGAACCAGCGTTGCCAGACGTTCCGATTATGGCGGGACGTCTCGATTTTTTAATTAAGCTCAAAATTAAATGTCCCGCGCAGGATAGGCTTAGTTCCGCTTTTCGGATATTACTAAACGGTGAGGTTGTTTCATTAAATTAGTAAGTACCATTTTTTCATACAAATACATTTTCTATGGCTATCTATCATCATTGTAAACTTATTTTGAAACTCAAAAGGATAATGAAATGATGAAATAAATTTAAAAAACTACTGATTATTTACTTAGTTATTTTAATAATTATGTCCGAAAGAATCATCATGACTTTTCTCGGAAAAAAAAGTTAGGCAACTCCGTCATCTTGTTTTTACAATAAAATTTCATAAATGTTTACCAAACAGCGCCACTCTATCAGTCATTCAAGCGCCATATTCATCCTTGTACTCCTTGTAGCACTGTACTCGGTAAAACCTACTCTTTGACAGTTAAACAAAATTGTGGGGGAAAACCCAACTTTACACCGCCCGGGAATTGAACCCACTCAACTAAAGGTACTTACTAACTAAAACAAGGAAGGAAAATAAAATAAAACAAAAATGATTATAATTTCATTCCAAGGCAATCCGTTAAGGGGACGTAGAAGGGGTCATTTGCAACCAAAACGACCCCTCATGACCCATAAGCCAATGACAACCATTGGTACCGATTCCCTTGTTCACAATCTAAACTAAATTTAAGTTCAGTGCATCTTTTTTCAGCGCCAGACGTAGTTTTAGTAGGCAAGTTTTTAATCACGTCTAAACTTTTAAGGAGTACCTAGTGACAGGTGCTGATTAATTTGACAGGACTAAACTAAAATGTATCTTCTGTCCTTTTCTTAATGAAATAAAAAGAAAAAGATCCACTGAACTTAAATTTAGTTTAGGTCGTGAATAAGGGAATCGGCACCATTATCGAGTAATTAGACTAATTAGACATTTTATATTTTAAAATGTATCTATGAAATAAAAAAATGTCAAATGACTCGAAATTTTTTGACATTTGCACATGAGACAAAAGGGGTCATTTGGTTGTAAATGACCTCTCCTACATTCCCTTGGATTGCCAACATAACCAATAACCCTGTTTATTATACGTTACGCAATACAAAAACATTATCATAAACATTTTGTAGGGTTCTAAATAAAGAACAATAGCACTATTCATGGTGTTCCAATGAATTTCATAATTATGTGGTGATAGTACACAAGTAACTACAATGACATTCTCTAAGCTTTTCGGCTTTATTAATACATTGTTTAACAAAAAGTTGAAATTAAGTAACAGTGTATGGCCTTTGCTGGGAATATTTGAAGATTAATTTACAATTTTTTTTATTCTCCTACCTAACAAATATGGTATTTTCGTAAACGGCACATCACTATTTTACTAATATCGAGGAAATCAGTTTTTTTTTTAAATACCTTGAGTACAGTTAGCAGAACAAGTGCTACATTTCTGAATTATGTGGACTTCCGAGAATATGCGACGAGCTGAAAATTGCGAATACCTACTTACTAACCTCTTCAAGATCGTCTTATTATTATTATACATAAAACAAAAGGTATCTTAATAAAACTTGTATGTAAAGATAATAATTAAATTATTTTTTAAATAGTGAAGGTTTCACAAAAATACGCTTGCTTGATAGTTTTTAAGTAATTCTCAGTTTAAAAAAAAAAAAACTTAAATTGAGTTAGAAAATGCTCTAATTTAACATATGTTTTTTCGAAATCATTAACACTACTCGTTTTAAACGTAATCTTCAGTATAAAATCATTATGTGCGACGACGTGCATTAGGAGGAATTGTTCTTTGTTAGTGTGTCCTTTGAACAACGAATAAGGCATTACATGTTACTCATATAGATTCAACGTACCGAATTGCTGTTAACCGATTGCCGATAAAATATTAAAGATAAAATAAATGTTCAAGATTTTTTTCAAAAACTCGTTAAGAGCCTACACTACCTCAGGTTTTTTATCTCGCTCGCACCATACTGCTCGCGGTCTGAGTGCGAGCGCGACGGAGGCGGCTACAAAACGGAAATAGTTTAGGTAATTGCTTTTTACGGCGAAAATAATGATAATTTCAAAAAAATAAAAAATATCGTCGCTGCTTTACAGTTAGTTCAGTTAGTGTGCAAAGTTTCATGATCTAATTTGAAGTATTTTTCGAATAGCAGCGGTTTATTGTTCTGTTTGGAGGTAACTTTGGATTTTTTTTCTATCGAGAAAATTTTATGAAATCGTGTTTTCGGCTAACATAGTCACTAATATTAATCCTCAACTTTAACATATATTTATTTCAAAATTAATGCTGCAGTAGTTTCGATATAACGGCGGATCCTGCTAAGCTATTTGACGGCCAGTAGGACCTTAAAGGCTCGTTCACACCGGCGCGACTTGTCGCGCGACGCGACTTTAACAATACAATTTCTAATAAAACTTCACGATTGAACAATTTCCGGTGTCGCGTCGCGCGACAAGTCGCGCCGGTGTGAACGAGCCTTAAGTAATAAATACCTACTGTTACATGCTGTAGATACTCTCTGTAGGTACAGTACAGGTACACCTCTGCTTAACTCTTCGGGGAATACAGGCGTGATGTTATGTTACCTATATCTTATACAATAATGATAAGTAAGTATTTTTTTGTGATTTTAATTCTGTTTCGTTTTGATTAAAAAATATTTAGTGTACACACGAGTGATAATCGACTTTGATCGCCGACTGTACAAAAAAACTGTTTATCTATGGTGTTATGGATGTGCCAGTCACATTGTAAATTCACCAAATACACTTTATGAAATAAAAATGCATTGTAAAAATTTAACTTACATTATTATTTAATTATTACATCAAAAAACACATTACAATCCAGCAATCCTTGTTAGAATACTTACATAAAACTACTGCATACATTACCTACATTCATTTAGTATGCCTATAGCTTGCTAGATGATTCACTACGTACGCTCAAGAAGACAAAAACATTCTTGAGTTAAACTTATGTAATTGAGCGCAGAGTTTTGTCCTGCAAAGCTACAATAGATATTATACTGTTAAGCTACATCTTTATTAGTTGTTATTGGCAGCTTACGTGCTTAGTTATGGGGATGGGCTAAGGTAGTCAAAACAAATGAAATCAAGTTAAGTCATTTATTCAACCTAGGCTGAGAATCTGCCCTTTCCAATGTCAAAATTACATAAGACAGTCCCCCAAAACACCCGCCCTTCACCACTTCCTAGTGATTTAGCTTAGCTGGGAAGAAGAAGTTGCGCAACAAACTCCCCAGCAGCACAGATGTCTGTTCAGATAGAAAAAAAATATTACAAAAAAATATATTACTTAATTATTAAATTATTTACGTTACATTATTAGCCATATTATGTCGTCTAGCACACACCAATATACCAACTAAAACATAGAGAACTAATTAAATAGATACTAAAGCTTAAATAAAATCTAAACATAAACAGGATAAAAATAAAATCTAAAGATAAAAGCCTCCAGTCCGGACATAAAGGTGTGCCCTCGAAATTCGAATTTTCTTAAGTTTTTTTACAATACTAATAAGTACATTTTTTTTTTGTTTTGTTATGTTTAGATATCGATACCCATCACGTCTACGGAGTTTCGCTAGCTAATTTAATTACAAATGCATTTATTTACAGTTTGAGTTGTCACAGACTAGGATGTTACATGTTTTTGCGTGTACTTATTTATGATTTATTATAAGAGTTTTGACCAATATGACTGTCAAGTGTTATAGCTAGTCTACAACACTATATTTTAATTATTTCAGGACCATACCTAATAAATATACAAATAAGAAAACAACCCGGTACACACAAGAAGATACTCAATGCAGCTCGGGAAGTTAAAAACGATGCGTTATACACATAGAAATATAATAATCTTCTTTCTTATATCTATGGTTATACAACTATTTTTACTACTCTACAACTACCTACTAATACTTGAGAAAAGAAAAAAAAAAACGATGTTTAATTTTATATGAATACAATAATAATCATTTTTTTTAAGGTGAAATATAGTAATTGCTTAGCCCAAAACTATGCCATGAGTATCGTATAATAATATAGTAGGTATATTATTACGCTTACATGAATGTATATTTCTTGCTTTTGTGTCTTTTATGTTTACTATTTTGATTAAACTTTATTACTTATATTTTTTTTTTTACTTACAGTCTTTATAACTTTTCCAAATGGTGTACCTACCTACCCACTTACTAAAAGTTTGACTACCGCAGACAACTTGTAGGGTAATTCCGAAATTCAAATATCACATAAATATGTTTAGGCTATTTGGAGGTCATAATTGAGAAATATTTATTTTTGAAGGTAAATAAATAATAAAAAAAGGTAAAGGAATATGTTCTTTATGCTCAAACTAAGAAAAGCCCACTTTGATCTGTCATTCAGAATTACCCGAACATGCTTCGTAATTGCACTTGTACAAAGTAAAAATAATCAGATTTTTAAACACTTGATCTAAATACCGATAATATTTATAAAAAATATTCAAAAGAGAGCTTCATAGTGTATTTGAGTGGTGAATAAAAAGATGAACATACCCCAAACTCTTCCAAAATCCTTTCGTAATTCACAAATGCTTTGAGTGCGCGCAAGACTTACATTAATATCAATTAATTAAATAATCCAATAAGTACTTAATTTTACCTTACATGAACGACAAGACGGGGCGTCATGCGATTAGTTCCGATTTTTGCCGCGTCCAGACTTAACTGCGCGCAGTCTAGCAACAAGGCCACCTTCAATGACGTTGAAACGCCAAGAGATCCATGTAGCACTCCAGTAGTCGTCGTAGTCGAACAGTTTTAAACAAATCAAGCAATGAATTTTGTTGTATTGTCATAATGTAACCAACCGGTTCCATTTTCATTACGACTGAGTTAAGCAATTAGGCTGCCGGGCAAGGGATAGTAGGAACAGATATTTAATTAAGGACCAGATATTTACAGATATGTTTACGGCATTCAGTTATTGTCCGCAGTCGCTACGGCACTCGGGTTGGTGACCGCAGAGCATTGCTCTCGTGCCGCTAACGCTGACGCCACAGTTTTACAAAACTTTGCTGAGGCTGAAATGTCCGACTCTGACCCACCAGGGTGTTAGGAGTCCTAACTTAGGACCAGAGGCGTTCGGTTGTCTATGTCATAGAGTCATAGCCCATTTTGCCCATGCTAGCGTTCTTTCTATCTTAGGTGATTCCTATTTACAAAGAGGACTGATATATTTAAAATAAATTGGGTAGGTATTTGTTTTATTTTTGAGATATCCGTGTGAATGTTCCTCTTCTTTGCTTACCAAGTGCCGTAGAAGTCTACTAAAAGACTATTACTTACTTACCTACCTAAAATTGAATCTTAGTTATAAATCCAGTTATTTATTTTAAAAAAAACAGTGAGTATTATTCAGTAACTTCAATTATAAAGTTTTTTATATAACGTGACACTTTCATTTCCGGATCAAACAGCGAATGCGGTTGAACAAATAATAATTTGTCGCCAAATAGTAAGTTATTACTTATTACACAAAAGATTCATTCAACACAAGAGACGATTTCCAAACCCCTTGCCGACCTCTGGTACGTATCCGTCACATCAGGTTTTTACAAAGATGTCAAACTCAAAACCAGAATGCCTTGGCAACACAAGATGAGGCCCCGAATCTTACAAAAGGCACCCTTAGCTGCTTTGCCTTTGTATTCAACGGCCATCTGCGCCCGCGGCTGTCCGGTGAAACAGAAAAGGCCATGGAGACAGCTGCAGGATCCCGCGCAAAAAACTGAAATTAAAAATATTCACAGCCAGGTATTGCTCAAAATTTCAAAAGTAGACCATACAAAACAGGTTACATTCATAAATAAAATGTGCAAATTAAAATTCTGGCGCTCAATTTGCAAAGCTGCGGTGTGTATGCGTGTTTTCCTGAAGGGTTTTAGTACAAAGAGCTAGCTTTGACAAATGAGCTGACCACACCTTTAGTGACAGCAGGAAACTTTGAACATCTGCCAATATCAGACTGGATTTATAAAACTGAATTATTTACCTACTGCATTCACATACATTTTATAAAATGTAATTATTTAAGTACAAAACATAACTAAAAACACGCAGAAATAAAGAGCAAGGTTTAAGGTTAGTATTTTTTTGCCAAAAAATATAAGAGAATGATGTTGATAAAAGCAAAAAAAAATATTTTTGTATATTATCGAAAAGTTATATTAATGAAGAAAAAATAAAAGCAAAAATGGCAAAAATAAACACTTCCTTTTGACGCTAACTACAGTAGGAACACAAACGATCGAACCAACCAAAAAAGTCTGTATCAAATAATTATTATTACATAAATAAACACGTGGTTACACATGTAGTAGGTAAGTTCGTTAGGGTAGGGGACGGCAACCTTGACATAAAACCACCAGACCGTTGTGTGCTACACTTTAATTTAATAACAAACGCGCATGAATTATCATAAACGTATCCATCTTGGCTGTATAACGGATTATCTTGTAGTTGATACAGATTATACAAAAAAAAGTAAACAAAACAATTAAGAATAGGGATGTGCTTTTGCAGGGCATGTTTAGTAGATACGTATTTCGGAACGGTTATTTTTAAATGGAACATTGTTAGTCGTGCATTTTGTAAACTTAAAAGTTCCGTATAAGAATAGTCGTGAAAAGGTTAGAAATGTACACAATACAATTTTGGCATGAAAAAACTTAGGTTTTGCTTTGTTCTCGTCGTTTTTTATCTGTCATCTCAAAATTCTAAAACGTACCTATTATAATTAGGTACTGCAACTGTTTCTCTTCAATTAGATTAAATACTCAAGTAAAATTACGCGGTATTTTGCGCCCGTTAGAGTTTCGTGAAGACCGGAAAACCCGTTGATAATTATTAAATTATACACATGTACAACGTTTCTGTAAAAGTGGAAGTTCTGATAGTGAGCTTTCAGCCTTTCATTGCATTTCAAGCATGACAATCATAGAGAAATGTTGTTTCAACCATTTTCTGTTTGTCTATCAGGAACTTAATGTCTGTTGTTCAAAATATGGTCAACCTTTCTACATTTATTATGCATCTTGCTAAGTGCACTCACTTGAATTATTAGAATAGCAATAACTGATTCTTAGTAAATAATTATGTTTGAAAATCGACCAGTACGCGTTAGTTTACAGAGAACTTGTGTCATGCCACCGCCATTTTACCACAATTTAATTAAATGTCTTTATAAAGAAAATAAAACAATTTCTACCAAACAACAAAAAATAAACTTTGAGACTATTCTACAGAGAAAATCTTAAAGTAGTAAAAGTTGTAATAAATCATTGATGCTTAATTAAATAAACAATTTCGCAGACATAGACATGCTTTCAGAGACAGTTTCTTTGTTTACAATTTTCCACTTGATTTTAATAACATTAGGAACAGAAGATACTTCTTAAGTTGGAAGATTAGTTGAGAGTATTTATTATTTAAGTATCTAACTTAAGTAACGGTTAAATACTTTTTAGTCTTATGCTTCAACATGACCAAGCATTCATGCGAGGAGAATGCTCAGTCATATTGAGGAATAATTAACATGAAAATCTTTTGAACTATTTCTTCAAGTAGGTATGTACGTAAAGTTTCTGTTCATCTTGATGGAACGAGTTTCATAAACACTACTTGATGTTAAACTGCTGGAATTGAACACCTAGTTCACTTCTACATTTCTTCGCCAAAATGGGCTTTATTTCGTTATGAAGCAAAGGTAAGTTTCTTAACAATCCGATAAAACCATTGTACAAATAAATTAGAAACTACAATAATTATGACACTCGTACATCATTTTTAAAGTACAACACGAGAATAGCTTTATCATATCAAAGAACACGGAAATAGGAACACAGAACGTTTCCCTAGGCACGGTCATTTTACAAGCACCGTTAAAAGATGCGGTATACAGATAAAGCTAGTGACTAGTAATGGAGTTAGGAGTCAGTGTGGCATTGGCAAATCATTAACATATTATGCAGTAGTTTAGTAATTGGCTTACAGGTTTAGAGTTAACGTAACTGTAAAGCAATCTAGGAAGTTTTAAAGGCTCCTGTTGACTGTGAAAGATATTCTACATTTATAACGTACAAGAACTTCATATAAAAAAGAACGAAAACGTGTCCCAAAAGGGGGCCGAAAAATGTTTGCCGAACTTTTAGTTAATTAATGTGCTGTCATGGGCCCGATTAAGAGTAATATAAGATGTAAGCATGCCAATATCTGGTATTTTAGCTGTGAAGGCCTTACTTTTAGGTGTAGGGGAGATGTAAGAAACGCAAGTTTAGATTTTTTCGCAAATCGGAAAACCTTATTGATAAGATTGCCAATACGAGCTAATACCGTTAGTTTTAAGGAATGTTTCAATAATTGAATTTATGTTCCCAACACAGTTTGCGACTGTATTATGTCCCTTCTGAAATCTGTAACTGAAACTACACTAAAACAGTGAAAAAAATCCAAGAGTGTGAAAATGAATACTACCTAAGCTCACGAAAGTAAACTTTTTGTTAATAAACCCGACCAAGGTATGTAGGTACCGCAATTCGTGAATGCCCCATGACAGCTGTTGCAATTTAAATCATAACGGTTGCACGGTTTCTCAACTTGCTTAGTGAATCATCTTTCCGCTTGATTCACGGCGTCGAGTTCATACGATAATACTATACCAAGTAGAGAGTATCTAGGTATGTAGCGATAAGCTTAATGGTGCTTACTTTGCATAAAAATGCCAACCGGTGAGACATCTGTTGACTTATTAACACGATCAGCTCGGCTAAATGAGCTCCAATTAATATCTAACCAGTTATTTGACAGATGCTCGTAATTATCGAAAAAGCAATAAAAAAAACTTTTCAAGTTCATCGCTTTGGTACTGCCAAAGCAATGAACTTAAAAAAAAAATATTGCTTGAAAAGTTATAGAAGGTAGGTATTTCACAATCAATGAATTGTATATAATTTAATTTTAAAATAGAAGGTTAAAGATGCAAGCGATTTGTACCACTTTATACGAACCTACTTTTACACACATGAGCCGAAAACGTGTAGGCACCTACCGCCATCAGACATAACTGTCGACGCAAAGCCATAATTTACCGTAGGCTCTACACGATTTTGAAAGATAACCACATATCTTAAGGTTATTTGACCTGTGACCGATTTTGAAACAGTGTTTTTTATAACGTACCGGAATGAATGTTACTAAAGTATTGCACATCACTAGTAAAGGAATAAAAGGAACGCTTTTGCCATTATTTCGGGGAAAAGGTTCGTTCAAATATCGAATGAACATTTCGGTATGTCAACCTTAAAAATAATGGAAAAGAAATGGCAACATTGCCGGTAAAAGTCCATGATTGCAAAATTGTGACGAGCTGGGGTCAAAATCAAAGCTAGCGGTCAAGTTCATTGACAAATTAAGTGCTGTCAACACAAAGCATTCCGTCAATCAAATAACAAAGATACATTGACACTGAAAAAGCCGGCGAATGGTAAACAGTTAGGCCAATTATGCATGTGCCTACCAATTAAAATAGTTAGGTGCTAATCAATGACAGACAGAATGACTATGCAAATAATAATGAATAAAACATGAATGAAGAAATCAGCTGTTCCTAAATTGACCGACGTAGCCTAGTTTGTGCCAATCTCCGTAAAATGTCCTTCGATTTGGCGGTCTGCTACAGAATACCTATAAGCATACTTAACATAGCACATTACGATTTACGACGAAACCGGTCTGCCTGCATCGACCGGTGTCTACACTATATCAATTCAGTCACCTCGGAACGAATAACTTTCTTACAATATGAATCACTTACCACTGGCTCAGAAACTTTCTACCTTCCTAAATATGTAGGTACCTCTCAGGTCGTGCTCATAGAATACGGACAATTATGACAATTGATCAGTTTTCTTACAAAAAAAACCAGACGAAATGAAATACTTCGTTATGAAATACTTCGTCGCGAATACAATTCGACCTTAGAGCTGACCTAGTGTTTACAAAAGTTATAGTCATTAAGTTACAGATGCAATTTTTCCATGTGTGGGTACTTGCATCTTATGCTATACCTGATTGAGTATCCACCACGTGTCGAACGGGTCCCAAGTTCCAGTCCACAGCGCGGTGACCACAGGCAGGCCGGGATTGGTGCAATTTGATACAAGTCACAACGTTTACACCGAATCGCGTCCTAAGCGTGGCCACCGCAGTGAACGACCGACCGGCCGGCTAACGGGACTGCGCGCCGCGGATGCTGAGTGCCTGAATAGCGGTCTTCGACGGACGGGCCCGCTTGGATAGGCCGGGACTGGTGCAATATCGCACACAAACCGAATATAGCGCCAGTCACCGCCCAGCCACACGGGCCTCCCGGACAAAGGATGCCGCGGCCGCTCCTGCGCCGCGCCCGGCCCGCGTCCTTCGACGGTTCGTCGCCTCCGTGCGGACGCGCTCCTCCAAATACGTGAATGAATACTTCATTTATAACTTGAAAGTTTGAAGTCACGCACTCGAGTCAAACGGAATGTTACGCGCGTATTTCACAAAAGAAGTGTCGCGGACGTGTACTCGCCGCGGCGGTCGGCGACGGAATGGCGCGCGGTGCGGGGAGCGACGCGCGCGCAGCTGTCGCGCCGTCTTCCCCCCCGCGCGCCGCCGCACCCTGCACCGCCGGCCCTTTATCGTTCTGGGAAGTGGTTCCTGAACTTCCCGACAATGTTGTCAGCGTGAAAATTTCACACGGCGTATGGGGAAAAATGTTTCTGCTAGTTCTTGAGATTTGAAAGTTGTGATCCTTGACACGTTCCGCGATTGCAACGTGTCGGCGGCCGCAATGACGCATAGCCAAGCTTTTCGCGTGGTTCGATTCCAAGTTCATGCGGTCAGATTGTCGACTTACTGTCTGTTTATAATAGATTGTTTAATACATCTAGGAATAAAAACAATCAACACTTTTATAGATTATTTACTACGTCATCACCAGTCACCAGTTCACCACATACTTACCATTTCTCATGATAATATTGTCGCTTCCGGCATATAAATAATTAATTTACCGATTTCATTCTAAAAATAATTTCATTTATTCAGATTCAGCCGAATATTAGCCTTGAGTGTTTAAATGAAGCTTAATTAACATAAACGGTACAATAAATATTAATTTAAGACCACAATCGGTCGAGAAGCCGATAAGTAGGTGATATCTGTTTTAACTGTTACGCGATCGTTACCCATTTTGGTAAAAAATACTTAGGTAAGTTATTTTTGGAATCTTGCAACCCTGAGGTTCGACATTCAAACCGTCCATCCCGCGCTACCTGCGAGTCAATGCCATAGATTACATAGCAAACAGAGAAGAACTCAAAATGCCCACAAAGATTCACCACGCAGGAACCACGTGGTGAATGATAAAAATATGGTCCATGTGATAAAATGACGTAATTTTTTCGGTCATTGATCAGCCGTGGTGTGTCGATGATTCGGTTTATTTGACTATTTTTTCTAATGGATGAAGTTGTAAAGTAATCATTTACATGGCCGTCTGTGGCGTGGCGACAGATTTTTTTTTAATCAATCTTGGTGTACCTATTTCTTTTTTATGTAACATTGACTTGCATTCAAGAATACCCGTCGAGACCCAACACGGTTAAGAATTCCTTCACACCAAAGCACATTATATCACAACAGTAGTTTTATTAGAGCAATTAAAATCTACAACAATATTCTTAAATAAATAAGGGAACTCCCTCTAAAATACCTACTCCAAATCCAAACTACACAAATGGCTTTTTGGTACCAATTTTTTTTTATATAGTGTAAAGAATTTTAACTTACACGGAGCGACTGCATAACTGACCACAACACAGTAGGTAACTGGGTAACGCGATACCCCTTTGTAAGACTTTGTCAGACTTTTGGACTCCTGAGTTCTGACTACCCGTAACGGCTGTCACAGATCTATGAAAGCCAGACATTAGTAGTAGACAATGAAATCATTTTAGTAAGTACTTATATCTCTAATTGAGCTTTTGACTAGAAGAATGCTTGACGAGCAGGCTAAAAACATCAATAAAAATGTGGGCTGAGGCCTAAGTTTTGTGAATGATGTGAGAATCGAACTACCGATCCTGCAGTCAAGCAGGCGGAGATTCCACCATTGCGTCATACAACCTATGGGTAGGTATCAGCGTGCGAGTATAAGTACCTTCCTCGCAGCCTTATCGCTTCGTGACATTGGTTAATTTCGTATTACGAAAAATAAAAACATTTTTATTTTAAGAATACACCCATAAACGTATAATATTGAAACCAGAAATCTTGGAAACTATATCTTCGGCTACCTCCAGGACACCATCGCATCGGGAGGAAACCTTCCTATTTTTGTAAACGATTATGACTAATCTGTTCCATTTTGACAGTTCAATGACA
Organism: Eupsilia transversa; assembly: GCA_914767815.1. Classification (NCBI taxonomy): domain Eukaryota; kingdom Metazoa; phylum Arthropoda; class Insecta; order Lepidoptera; family Noctuidae; genus Eupsilia; species Eupsilia transversa. The sequence goes on along the minus strand of OU611893.1, from coordinate 1,642,247 downwards.
TTCATTGCGTTTTAATTACGTTGTAGAGCAAAATTTTTTTTTCGAACATAACAAGCAATGCATTAGCAATCTGTATCAAAACTATTGATTGAAATTGATCGCGTAATACGCAATTAGGGTGCAGGTTACAAATTACAAATTAAGTAAGTATTATTTATTGATTAACCATAAATTATTAAGTTATTAAAAATAATCAATTAACATTACATTACTTACAACAAAATTATTATTTTAGCTGGAATATTAATTGATATAAAGTAGGTATACGAATAAATAAGAAATAGTTTATTAAAGCAAGGAAAACTTAATTGAAAACCTTTTAATTAATTGATATTTCCGAAAATTTGTGGTTTCGCAACGTAACATGTAAGTAATTTTAGGTTTATTTTTCCACGTGGTATCTACTTGTTATTTATAGCTTAATATTAAGTTCATATCAGATAAATTAATTTATTTGTAACTGTAAGTTAGAACCTATATAATATTAATAGGATAAAAGTTAAGCATTAAGAAAAATCAACCCAGAAAATACCTCATCTCTCCTGCCATTATTCCTAATTTATTAGGTGTCAGGTACGACATGGTATTTTTCTTCCGTACTTCTCTATTAGTCGTCATCTCGGTAGTCACCCCCTTTCTAGCCATATCATCTTTGTGCATCTATCTATTCTTTGGTCTTCTCCTTCTCCTACTCATAAAGAGAACCCCATAAATACTCAAAAGACTCCTCACGAAAACCAAGAAAATACCTATCATAGAAAATTTTAGTAGTTATGATACCTGACTCCAAATTGCAAATGCACCAGAAATTGCAAAAGCAATAGACAATTGCACATACAGACAGTGTCTTTGTTACATAAAGCATGGTCTTTTTACGAATCGAGAATAATCCCGAAGGCGTTTTTGAAAAAAGAACAATTGTTTGACAAAAGGCGGGAAGTGTCGTTTTCTCAAAAGCCTTTTTCTTTTGCGAATTACTTATTTCTTTTTGTTGTCTTGGTAACATCAAGTTATTTACGGAAAAAACCTATATGTATAGGAAGGAACTGGACAAAACAAGCTCCATAAAAATAAATAATAACAATTAGAAGACGAGGACACTTTCTTACATTGAATTCAATACTTAGGCACTCAATAGTAAAATAATATAGTTAAAAAAAGGTTATGCATAAAAAAAACCTGTTTACTGTTTAGCTACACAATTCCATTTGAATACGTCACCTCCAACCTCCAACCTACTTAAGAACACGAAAAAGTTAATAAATTGAAAAGTAGGTAGGTACCTATTTATTTACTTTAAAATCGTGACAATATTATTAATACGCGCCATACTTACCTAATAATAATAATAAGAAAACAAGTTTTGTGGGCACTTTCTCTAGTCTGTGCCTGGTATTTTGAAACAGAAAATGATTTTGGGAAATAAAAATTATAGTAACTATCCAATAAATTGCGTTGTTATGACAAAATATAGACTTTAAAAAATTCTCTGATATTCCATACCAACCATTACACGGACACTTTTAAAATGTTCTTCGAAATTAATCAAAACCGCGTTATTTTTAATACCTACTTGCCAAGTCGACCTTAGGTACCTAGTTAATCATCATAATTATGATTTCCAGAAAAACAGAAAAGCATAATAACTTTAGCATTAAAGTACGAACTTAAGATAAAAATGTTATTGCAGCTCCATCGTCCACAAAAGTATTAAACCATAGTTCACGCTTCATTGCCGCATCCGTAAACAATAACATCATAAAAGCAGGCAATAATCTTTCAATGGAAATCTATCTTTGTCTATTGCAGAGCGTTGCCTTTAGAATAACTATCTACCTGCATTAACTTAAAAGTAACGTTATTGTTAAATACCAGCGTACCGTAGATAGCTTGCTTTTTAATCCCCATCCTTTCACATCACTAGTATTCCTTTTCTAGAATTTAAAATTTAAAAAGGGAAACATATTATTTTTGCTACGATGCGAATTTTGTTCCATTTTAAAACAAAAGGAAGTAGGTAGCTTATATTTTGCAAAAGGTTTTAAGCTGTTCCCGAAAAGAACAATAAACCTTATTTTGTAAGCAATAAAGTTGGTGTATTAGTTGTTTGTCGGTAAATAAAGTTGTTAAAAGCTATGGCCTCGCCTCGAACTGTTTCTGAGAAAACATAAAAATGTACGTTTCGGCCGATCGAAATTTTTGTGAAGAACCTACTGAGGCTATTGTTGCCAACCTCAATGGATTACAGTTTCAAACGATTATAAAAGGTGATTTAATTAGTTAAAGAATTGATTGCTAACGAGTTACCGAGAAATAAATAGTTTGTGTGGCGCCTGAGCTTCTTAAAGTGTGCATGGCGTAGTAGGTACCTACATCATTGACCTACATTATCTACATGTAAGTTAAGGTCCCCGCAGGTAGGCGAGAAGCGACGTTGCTAAGCGACGCGCGTCTGTGCGACGACGCGATTCTGAAAGAACAATTTCCATGAAGTTAAGTTTTAATAGAAATTATTCCACTTAAAATCGCGTCGCCTCTGTCTGCGGGAACCGTAAGAACTACCTAAGATACTACACATTATTTTCATATTTAAATTGCCACGAAACGGAATGAAACGAATTTTTGTTAGGATATTGCATAAAACAATATTAGCTATAATGTCAATTTGTAATTATTAGCCTTATGTCAATAATTATTTGTAAAAAAAAACGCTAAAATTCCGTTCCGCGGCAATATAAATTGGCCCATAGATCTACAGACTATGATACTATAATTCTATCTAACCTAGCAATGTGCTGACACTATCCCTCACTATCGGGTCGATAGCGTGAAAGTACAGGATGTTTAGACTCGCATCGCGCTGATGTGACGGCTCTGGGCTCTGACGGCCACCCGACTTGCGCCTACGCATGACAGGGGAAAGAATGCGATGCGAACTTATTATCGCTAAGTTTAATAAACCATCGCAATTAATAAGACTATTAGTTATACATAATTATATCTATTATACATTGTAACAGCGAATCAATCGCCTCTCCATTAAGACCTAGGCTTCATACTTATTTTTGGATATTCGGATAGCTCATGACCTAAAGAGATGCCATAAAGAATATGAAAAAAAATAACGCGGATTATAGTTAGTATTTCTATAATAAATCTCGCCTATTTTCCTCGAAGGCAAAGGTTTATTAGTATCTATAGGTACTGCGGTGCTATTCTGTAAAAATCTCACGGTGAAAACTAAGGTGAAGTGAGCTTAAAGTGAGCTGTCATTCCACCCGATGCTAGGGATTGACACCATTGACGGCTCACTTCACCTAAGTTATCACGGTGACATTTTTACAGAATAGCACTACTGTAGTGTATCTATTTAGATAATAAGTAAACACTATTGGGTATCTCATGCACGTCAGCAGTGAGCAGTGAGGTCGCTGTCACTAATGTCAACTGTCAGTTCACCACAAATGGTGGGAAAGTGGGAAACAGTTGAAAGTGAGGTGGTACCTGCAGGTCTATTCTGTTAAAATCTCACCGTGAAAACTTAAGTGAAGTGAGCGTGAAGTGAGCTGCAAATAGTGTCAATTCCAAGCATCGTGTGGACTGACAGCTCACTTCACCTAAGTTTTCACGGTGAGATGGTTACAGAATAGCACTGCCGCACAGGAGGCTTGGTGTGGTGATGAGCCAGTGTAGTGATCATAGAAATATAAATAACAACACTCACTTTTTTTTGCAGTTTTGTTAAAAGTTCCATTCGTATGTTTATATGTCCCAAGTACGTACCTCCTTAATGAACACACTACTTACATGTGAATCTGGTGGTCTAGTGGTTAGACCACCTGTCTCAGACCCAGACGTCCCGGGTTCAATTCCCAGTGGGAGCATAATTTTCTGCTCGATTTGGTCGGTGGCTTACCTGATGCAAAATTAACCTATAATGTTCCCACTGGTGGAACACAGGCCTCCTGTCTTCGAGAGGTAGTGGGATGTAATCTACCACGCGGGCCCAGTGCGGGTTGGTAGATGTCACATGTCTTCGAATTTTTAGTTCTAGGACATGCCGGTTTCCTCACGGTGTTTTCCTTAACCGTTTTGAGAGCAGTGGTGATGTAATTTATAAATCGCCTGTCTAGGTTCGAACCTACGACCTACGATTCGTGTAAGTCGCGCCCGTTACCATTTGATAATTTGCAGGTATAAACCCGGGCTGCATACCTGTTAAGTGGAGTAAATTCCATCACTATTGCCGCTCGTATCAACATTAAAAATGTATATAAGAAACTTATTTTTTTTTACTTTTTTGCTAAATATTTTACGATGGTACCTTCGTGTACGAGTCTGAACAGTTCCACGTACTAATCTTAGGCCCGTATTACAGAACTTCACTCAAGACTCAAGGCCTCAAGCATTACTTAGTTTCAACTTCAACCAATCAGAAGGCTATAAACGAGTTTAAAGTAATCATAGAAATATAAATAACAGTAATGCTTCAGTTTTGAGTGAGGTTCTGAGGCTTTAGTGTAAGTTTGCAAGTGAGGAATCGTAACTATCGCGTTTGCGTTAAGATTTTTATTCTCACTATTATATTCTTAGCATTATGATCTATCAGTCAAATCTTAACGCAAACGCGATAGTTACGTTTCCTCACTTGCAAACTTACACTAAGGCCTCCTCTCAATCTGTCAAAAATACCAAAATTTTGTCTATGGTGTTCACTAAGATGAAATTGCGACTAGAATTTGAACGTTTCTAATAGTCTTTACTTTGAAGGATACTTCCGGAAATTAAAGTTCACAGTAGTCGTAAAAGAAATGAACTTATAACTACAAATTAAAACAAAAACCTAACCTCGAACAATCTAAACGCAATCACACACGAACAAAAAGTGCATAGCTTCACAAAAGGTGCGTAAAGCTGCCTGCCACGCGACTCGTGCGCACAACAGCTGCGTTAGCATCTGCCGCCCCCCACCCGCGAGCACACACCCCCGCACACACCTGGCTAGACCTGAGCTGGACAGACGGACTGACAGACCATCCCGAGAAGGTTTTTTAGGTCAGGAGTTGTCACATATGGCCCTTCCTGAACTCTTTATAAAAAAAAGGTTGTTTTTGAAGGAACAATTGTTTTTGTTTTAAATATTTGTTTGATATTCTGGGTGACAGGTGTATATATGTATGATAGCCGGTTTTTAAAAGTGTGCCTTTCATTCTTCGAAAAGGGTGTAAGTTTTCTTAGATATTTTTGTTTTTGGGGAGTTATAGAGGATAAATATCATAACATATCAGGGGGTCTAAACCCTAATCAGGATATCTGTAGTTTCGGCCAAAGTTACGGGCGTTTCAAACTCTGTATCACTTACGGACATAATGATTATTTCGGTGCCGAAAAAGATAGAATACCTTATTATTATTATTTTTTATTGAGTGGGGCAGCTCTTGACCTCGATCTCGCCTGATGGAAAGCGATGGATGAGGTCTATGATGGAACGAGCGTGCCCAGAAGATGCCTGTTCACTCTTGCTTTAAAGGCTGACGGGTTATACGTTGAAGGGAACACAGACGCTGGCAGAGAGTTCCACACTTTGGCCGTGCGCATAATAAACGTGGATGAGAACTTAGTAGTACGGCTTGTCGTGGTATCGACCATACTCTTTATTATGTACACAATAAAAAATACAGACATAAATTTAGAAATTTTACATAATTATGGTGACACAATGGGCAAGAATGAATGACTACACGATTTGACAGTTATCACAATATAGTGTATTATCTATGGTTATCACTATTCCCGTTATGTTGGCTGTTCGAAAAAATTAATTTGAAACATGTTTTGACGGATCAACTACTTTTGGACAGGCCCGTACTTTCGTTGACGGAATTATGGCCTATTCCTATAAATTTACGATCCGTTATTGGTTAAAATGAAGACTTGTATTTTAAGCAATAATGAAGCAAATGCTTCACAGTTTTGTATAGTAGACCCTCCCATATGGAAGTAGCTATCACAGGTAAAATTAACTTACGAATCTATCTAAGTGTATTGCAAATGTTACCATTGGTAAGGAAAATGATTCGATTTCGTGTTAACCGAGCATTTAGAGAGACGTGGCATAAAAAATTAGAATGTCAGGTATTTTCTTGATAAGGTGGAGACGACGATACGCCAATAATTAAAAAAAAATTGTTTATGTAATGACGTTTATTAGTCTGCATAAAAAAAAAAAATATCCAATAGTATAGTCACTATAGCCAGTTGGTTGATACCTATGCAAAACCCATAGTCAGCCAATATTGTTACCTACCTAATAAGTACGTATTTATTTGTTTGAAAAAAATATTTTACAGATTCTGTTTAGATATATTTGATAGTTTCAAAATATTCCTATGAATCTAGTATTGCCAGTATTTACATTTAATGTCGTATTCATAGAAATATTATTTCTTATATTTATGGTCGAAAACTCCACATGGTATAATTACTATTTTATTTTTACAGTTTTTACTGTACGCAGTAAGTACTTCGCCTGTTCTTTTTAACCATCCCGCCGAGGCGAGGGTGCGAGTCTATTGTTACTGAGAATTTCGTAATGGAAAAACCCAAGAACAGTTTGCCGACCCGTCCGGGGATCGAACCCCCAAGTTCCTCGGTGGCGTTTGCAATTTTTAGATCAAAGAGGATATTCTTATAACCTAATTAAAATAATGTCTATGGAATGTTTTCATTCAATTACCAATTGACATAACTATTTAACTTATTATTGGAATCCTTAGTTTTTTTTTTACTTATTACTGAAGCCTTCCTTTTGGTTTCCCCATTAATTAACCCTAACAGCAAGGTTATGGTATAGTAATTTCTGTGGTATAAACTGCTACATATCAAGCTATAGGTACATATTCAGTTTCAGCTGATTTTTTAAGATTTTCGTACAATGAGAGGTCAGCTTATACTGGAATTGTATAGCTTTATATGTAGCCGTGTGTACCTATTTATAGGTTTTCCTTCACTATCATGGGGACTGTTTGTCGCCATAACTATTTGTATTTGCAGGACGTCATAAAAGTAGATGGAAGGTGGATAAGGATTTATTGCGTTTGCGACGCGACGAGCCAGTGACCTCTGCCGGACTTAATACGAGTAAACTTGCATTCACATGAATTTATGCAATATTCTGAAGTAGAAGTATACCTATTATTGCCCGCGACTTCAGCGAAATTTCTTGTTCCCCGAGCCATCCCATCGCGTCGCATCGCCTGCCCGCGGTATTACTTCGTTTTAATTAAAACCTGCACCCTAATTGCGAAATCCACTATCAATCACAATCTGAATCGTTTTAAAACAGATTGCTAATCCTAAGTTTGAAAAAAAAATCTGCTCAAAAACGTAAATAACGCAATGAATGTCGTTGAATTGTCAAAATGTAACAGATTAGTCTTAATCGTTTACGAAAATGTGTTAGGCAATTAAATAGATGAAAAACAGAAGTATGTACCTAACCTACTTGTCTTGACTAGAGGAAAGTTTATTTATCATGTCACTCTAGCAGTCGGATGTTAGTCTTGGGTTAATAAATGTGCAAATTCTGTAGCAATCAGAGTATGGTTGAGCGCCTAATTCAAAATAGCGATAGGCTCGTCATAAGGTTTACAACTTTGCCCGCTCCTTCGAGAAGAGAACAAGCGTGTTAAAATTATATATTTTCCTCAATATTTCTTTACTAACAACCAAAGGGCCTTCTAACTTATAAATCTTAAGAACAGCTCTCGAACTCTTGAGTCAAGTGACATAAACATTTCTTTCTCAACTTAATGACGTTCCAAGTAGGTGAAGTAACACCTTTAAGTGCACTTATGGTACCTTGTGGCAGTTCACGTACCTACGTAAATCATTCAATAACCAAATCGAATAGCGAAAGATAGGTAGGTATTTGTGGTATATTGTTATAGTTTGAATAAAAGGCAAGGCGAGCATTCTCAATACAACTACTGGACCGATTTTTACGATTCAAAGGTGAATTACTTGACATTATGTTCACGTGCCTCCGTCCGCACAAAGTAGGAACAAACACATTTCAGATCTCCAAGACCTGCTATCTTATTGCATGACACATTTTTGTAAACGATTAAGAATAATAACAGATTATTCTTTGCGTAATGTACGATCAATCACAATCTGAATAGTTTTGAAACAGATTGCTAATTCATTTATTCATAAGTTCGAAAAAAAAACTGCTCAACAACGTAAACAACGCAATTAATGTTGTTGATCAACAACATTAATTGCGTTGTTGACGGTAGGGTGCAAAGGGACAATAAAGTTGGCATTCTAATCGCAGTCACCTGGCAAAAAACCTCTAATTAACAGGACATTTTTTACAAATTTTTCTCATTGCTTGTAGCTGAGAAGCGACTGAATTTGAACTTATTTACGTACCTACGAGGGGATCCCTTTTTTTCGCATAATGTTTTTTTTCCTAATATTCTTTGGCATAACGATTTTGGCATAAGTATTTTTGGCCTAATAATTGTTTGCCATAATATTTTTTTGGCCTAAATATTTTTTGTCATAATTATCTTTTTGCATAATTTGTTTTGCCATAATTTTAATTCGCATAATGTTACTAGGCGTAATGTTAGTTGGTTTAGGTTAGGTTAGGTTAGAACTGTGACCTCCTACGCACGAGCCGAGCGAGCGAAGCGAGCGGTGCCGCGGCAGCGGCCGGCGAAGTGCCAGAAACTAAAAATATAAATGAAAATATATTTATGCTTTTGAATATTATGCTTAATCATTATTATGGTTAGAGAAATTATGCTTAAAAAAATTATGCGTAAGCTGTTATGCGTATTTATATTATGCGGAAATATAATTATGCCAAACAAAATTATGCTAAGTTATATTAGGTCTTAAAATTTTATGCAAATGGATAGGGAACCACCTACGAGAATACCTATTAAAGTAATACGGCTTTTGCTAAACTTCCAAAGGCGTTTTAATATTTTCTACCTGTGAGTGTTGTAAGAATCGGCTCATGGAATAAGTCAAGACAATAGATAGCAGCGTCCTCCTGTCTACTAATAACAACAATCTATGATGACCCATCCAACTGAACGTGGTGATTTTTAACACAATTCAAACCCAAACTCAAAGCATTTATTTCAAATAAACCATAATTACAGGCACTTTTGAATTGTCCAGGGGTCGTTCAGTCAGAACATGAAGCTAGTTTCCCATTCCAAGGCGTACTGGTTATTAAGGAGAAGAACGGGCAAGAAACTCCACGGACACTCTTTTAAATTAAAATATGGTTACAAAACATTGATAGGTACATCATTCATGTTGAAATTATACATGTGAGAACAATGTAAACAGATGTGCACGTTAGAATCGTCCGTAATAAAAAGATAAAAAAATAAATCTCATTAGATCATTGAATCAAACAAGCAGTTCAGGAAATTATCACGGGAGTAATTGCGTAGCACTTAAAATGACAATATCGCAATAGGTTTCATTTTGACAGTTCACTCACGTTAATTGCGTTATTTACATTATTGAGCTGGCGAATTTTTCAAACCTATGAAGCAATGGATTAGCAATATCCTTCGAAACTCTCGGATTGTGATTCAAAGTGTGTTACACAATTAGGGTGCTGGGCTTATGATTAGGAAGTAGTGCAACTTGAAATAATCATCCCCTATGTGCTCTTGCATGTGATTCTGTCTCGCTTAGGGTCGCAGCATTATGCTGAGCGATAGCCGTTTTGCGTGACTGTAACGCATATTTTCCCCCAAATTGTTATTTTCGTGTCTTTGTTCTTTCTTTGCGTCATGTTTACCGTAAGTAAACATATTTTCTTTTTTTTTCTTAGCATAGTTAGGTAGGTAATTGAACATGGGTCCTCAAAATAATATCTGTTCCAATAGTATCAAATGAAAAGGTAAACAAACCCTGTTCTGCACCCTAATTGCGTAATACACGATCTATCACAATTTGTATCGGTTTGAAACAAATTGCTAAACCATTGCTTCATAAGGTGGAAAAAAAATGTTGAACTGTCTGTTGTTGAATGAATGTTGTTGAACTGTCAAAATGAAACAAATTCATCGGAATCGTTTACGAAAAAGTTTTACGCAATTAGATAGCAGGTTAAATTCTTACTCCATGACTCACTGAAGGAAATTAGTAACACATTCATCTTTACAGAAGGTTTCAACTTTATATGTCACCACTATTTCTGAAAACTTTTTGTTGTTTGATATGAATTGAAAAATTATTAGTAAAAAAATAAAAGTAATAAAAACTAAAACCCAACTACAACAAAAGTCAGCTAAAAAGGTATAAACAAGTCATCACAGACAGTCTGTCTGTGATGACTTGTTTATACCTTTTTAAGCAGTTTAGAAGTTATGAGGGAACAAATGAACATACATGCATACATACATACATACCGGTCAAAATCATAACCCTCCTTTTTCTTTCGCCGTAGTCGGGTAAAAATAGCATCATTGTCAAATTAAAAACATCTTTAAGATGATTTAAAATTAGAATTTCGGCTTTAAGTGTTCAAATAAGCACTGAATTTGTTTATAGCACTACAAATGTACATCCACAGGTACGTTTTCAGATCCATTTGTTTACATTTTCATCAGATACTGCGTAATACACAATCTATCACAATCTGGATCGGTTTGAAACAGATTGCTAATCCATTGCTTCAAAAGTTCGAAAAAAAATCTGCTCAACAACGTAAATAACGCAATGAATGTTGTTGAACTGTCAAAATGAAACAGATTAGTCGGAATCGTTTACGAAAACGTTTTACGCAATTAGATAGCCGTTCCAACTGAAAACTCCTCCAAAACATCAAAAATGCCTGTCAATTGAAATAAATGATTTGGCATTGTCTCCATACCATTTTCTGCTTACAACCATATTCGGCGAGGAAGCCGAATTTGGAATTCAGCTTCCTCGCTTCGATCGAGAAAAATACCCAAGTAAGAAAGTACCTACTTTACTTCAATTTACATTACCTACCGATCAATGTATCACAGTGTGCCGCACACATGCGCATGCGCATGCTGCCCGTGCGCACTGCAGCTGCCGAGCCAGCTGTCTGCCAACCTGTCGCTACTCGCTGATGATGGTACGTCTGATTTTATTACTGTAATATTAATATTGGCGTCATAATTAGGCTTTGGAATTGTAGATTAATTTATTAAATATGAATGATAATGAGTGACTGGGTCACTTGCACCGTTTTACCGCTATGTTTAGTGCTAAAATATTTAAATTAAATAAAATCTCATCAAGATGACAGATCACTATCTTTTGTACATGCATTTAAATAATTTCGCCATCAATTGGCATGCGGATATTAAAATAACAAGGTGCTAATTTCAAGAGCGGGTTGCAAAAATGGTTTTATTTTAATTTTATAAAACAATTATTGTGTTCAAATATTGTGTTATTTTTTTACGTGTTTTAAAACAATTTGTTTGTTTTACGGTTCGTACTGGCGCGATATCGCGGGAACGACAGGCAGCGCAGCGCTACCCTCGTCGCGCCCGCGATATCGCGCCAGTGTGTACGAGCCTTTATGCTACTCGCACATAAAAATATATCGGCGGCGAAGGCGATGCGCTTACAATCTGTCATTACTGATTACTGGCCAGATGTTGCACACAGCCTGAGCTTACAGCAGAACTTATCATAAATACATACTTACTACACGCAAATACACCCCAATACACACTACACATCCACATACTTACTTTAATTTAATAATATTAATCAAACCTGGGATCTTTGGATCAATTTTTGACACTGGCTGCCTCGTTGGTCTATTGGTCGCAAGCGCTATTGCTGAGCATAAGGTCCTGTGTTTGATTCCCGGGTCGGGAAAAGTGATATTGGGTTTTTCCATCTGATTTCGCAGTAGTAGCCCGGGTCTGGATTTGTGCCCGGTTGATGGCAATAGGCTCGCCCCCGATTAGGCGAAATGTGGGTGTACTACAGGTATACCTCTGCCTTATAACCCTTTGTGGCCTACAGGCGTGGTGTTATGTTATTTTCCAATTAATTTTCCAAAACTTGAATAATTATATTTATGGTAGACTGATAGATCATAATGCTGTGAGAATAAAAATCTTAACGCAAACGCGATAGTTACGTTTACTCACTTGCAAACTTACACGCCTCTGCACCCTAATTGCGTAATACGTAAAAACAGATTGCTAATGCAAATGCATAAAAAAATCTGTTTCTATAACGTAAATAGCGCAATGAATGTTGTTGAACTGTCAAAATGAAACAGATTAGTCGGAATCGTTTACGAAAATATATTACGCAATTAGATAACAGGTTAAATAATTTACACAAAATAAAGCGCCCTGTCTGGATTCGAAACTACGACCTACAACTCATAAGTCGTGGCCGTTACCACTACCACTAGAACCCAGATTACTTATAAGACGTATTTAATGCGTTAATAACCAATTAAAACAGTACTTTACTGATTAGAGTAGACAAACTAACATCTCATAAATCGTTGAGCTCTTTAGTTCTGAGTTGAGCTGCACGATTACCTACTGACAAATGCGTGCTATGACTGGACAGGTCCACTCAATCTGTCTGGTTCTTCCCTCAAAAGACAATTTCTGACACATGCTCGTCAGATGATCTAACCAAGATAGTGTCGGGACTTTAAAAGAGACTGTGACCTCTGCGAGTTAGTTTCGGCCTTTCTTCTCAGAGTAGTCAGATAGGAAACGCCGAACTCATCTAGTTTTTAAAATAATTATTAACGTGTAAACGTGTTTGTACAATCCTATTTACATAAAATAAATTATTTCATTTAATTATAACAAATCATCGATTTTTTGAGCATGACAGAAAAAGGCCATCGAATAAAATAAATAATGCGGTTTAAAACGAAGTCAATCATTAATTATTATAATCTGTCGATATTCCAAATAGTAGTAGTACATAAATATCTACTTTTAGATTTATTATTTATTTTATCTAAAATGTAGTTATTTTAAATGCATTTCGATTTTTTATGACTTCCTAAGCAGCTTTTTAAAATCAATCATTTTTAGAAAGTGGTTAGATTTTTGGTTATTTTCAAATGAAACTGATAGATAAGTATTACTTACTTACTTTCTTCGGGTCAATCGATTAGGTTAAGCTATGCTTGCCGCGGTTGGTTCGTGGATGGGTGACCATCTTTACCTAACAAGACTCCTCCGTGCCTCGGAAAACACGTTAAGCCGTTGGTCCCGGCTGTCATTCGTGGATCTTTGACAGTCGTTACGGGTCCTCAGAAACCCGAAAGTCTGACAACCAGTCTTACCAAGGGGGTATCGTATTACCCAGTTACTGGGTTGTGGAGGTCAGTTGGAAGTCGACCTTATACCTAACATAGTTGGGAAATGGCTTAGCATAATATAATGATGACTTAGTTTCCTCTTTCTTCTTCATGGCTGGAAACTCCTATATTAATAAGTCTACCTCAGCTCAGCCTAGATTCCTAAGAAGATTTTCAGTTACCAAACACGTTTTTTTTCCAAATAATTTTTAATAGAAAAGCTAGAAAAAAAAAAACAGAATTCATTTCAGTATTTAAGTATTTTTTTAAAATCTATTACTTACCTATTCTACGTAAAGAAACCAACAAAGTATAGGTACTTACAATAATAAATATATCTATTGGCTCTATTAACTGCATATGCATTATAGTCTATGGTGGTCATTTACAAAGGTAGCCTAGACTTCTGGCGTAGCTTTCCCAGGCTTTTCATACCAAACTATTTTTTTTATGTAGAATGGACTTACTCAACTCATCCTAAAATTGAGAATGTGTGAACCTTTTTTAACTCGGCATTGACAGGCACTTATCCTATCAGACTAATCATAACTTTCTCACTGTATCCCAGATCCCAGTACATACTAATTCCATGCTTTAACCAAATACCATAGCGTTTGGATTTTTTTTCCTCATTTCCCAGCAGTAGTTTTGTGTTGACTGCCAGTGATATAAGCTCGCACGTGGGCTGGTCGGGTAACGGTCGGCCCGAATGCAACCGGTCTGAGCCGACCCGCACTGGCGAAGAGGCGAGGTTCGTTCGGAAAACTTCGTAGTACCTACGAAGTTTTGGAGTCAGCAGAGTGTTCCGATTTTGAATCTTGAGATGTTTTTGATTACGGTTAAATTGTTTTTGGAATCAGAATTCAAAAATCAATCAATTGAATCAGAAATCAATTTTAGATTTTATGATCTTATTCATAAACTTAATGACTTCTAACTACAAGCATTTTTTGAATGTAGATCACCTGATATCTCTTTTCCTTTCCCTAAGCAATGTAAAGTTACAACCAGAATACATGCGAAATTTGGCGGATTTTTGCATCACTTTATAATGAAGTAGTCGAGAATTTTCATTCATATTCTTAATGGCACCTCTTTTGTTCATAAGCTATTCAAATATAAAAAAAAATATTTGGCGTAGGTCTTAAGGGAGAGGCGTGAAAATTGATTCGCTGTTAGAATGTATTAGTTATTGTCTGTCGTCAGGATATCAGGGAATGCTTTCATGCACTGATTTCCTGAAAAGATTTCTTAAAATTCTCGTTCCTGTTTTGTACGGAAAGACGATCATTTAGGGTTGCCATCCAAACTGTTATTTGTTAAATAAACATTATTCTTTCTTTCTTTCTTTAATAATATTAATAATAAATTTAAAAAAAAGCTTTTATCATGCATTGTCACGAGAACCAAACACGTATGCCAAATTTCAGCTCGATAACTTCAGTGGAAGTGGGTGAAATATTGATTGCAATATTCCAGGACATACATACAAGTGAAGTTAAATAAAAGCTTTTAATAAAAACAGTAGGTATTATTATTTTTCGTACAAATAGTTGGCAACCCTAGATACATTTGGCTAGCATGGTATAAGTTGGGATAAGTTTTGACAAACTGTGTGTAGTACACTACCTTTTCGTTTATTCAAAGTCGGTTAAAAAGGATATCAGCTGTCGATCGGCCAGCGATACGAGAGTTATGAAGGAAATGGCTTATTTAATAGCTTGTAATGTAGGACAAGCTTCCAAGCTGTTGTTTAACTTTAATTATTATATCATAAAATTTTACTGTCCGTCGTTCGTAAATGTAACGATTCGTAAATTATAACAATAGATATTTTTAAAGTGACTTTTATGAGGAGTTGAGCACAGAGGAGCTCGTGTCTAAGTAATAACAGCCGCAAGGGTCGATCCATCAGGTTAAGATACGCTTGCCGGGGTTGACCCGTAGGTGTGTGACCATCTTTATATATATACCGAGACTCCTCCGTGCCTCGAAAAGCACGTTTAGCAGTTGGTCCCGGCTGTCATTCGTGGATCTTTGACAGTCGTTACGAGTCGTCAGAAGCCCGAAAGTCTGACAACCAGTCTTACCAAGTGGTATCGTATCACCCAGTAATTCGGTTGTGGAGGTCAGGTAAGCAGTCGCTCCATGTAAAATACTGGTATTCACTGGAACTGGAAACTAACTCCAACATTTGGGAAACGGCTAGGCAGATTGATGTGGATAATTCATTTACACTTCTGAAGGTATGAACATAAGAAACATGGCAGCTGATACCTGATTGATGTTCCTACCTATGGATATTCGTCCGCTTTAGAAAAGATGCCTGAAATCTTGGAAGGGAGGGACAAACACCATTATCATTCTTGATAATAAATCAAACTTGTAAGTAATGTAAATAGCTTTGCTTTTATCTCTTTGAGAAAATCGCCCAGTTCCAAGGAATGTAACTGTCCACCCCGTTAGAGTTAGAAGGCGTGAAGATATTAAAGTAAATAAGTCCTATAAAAGTCCACTCAGCTTATATTACGGAGGTATGTGCAAATTAACGGGACTGGAAGCTTTAATTTGCAGTTTTATGGAGAATGGAATAAGATTGGTTTTTAAATGCACTTGAAATAAGTCTCAGAAATGTTTATAGGCAGTTTTTGTGTCAATTAAAAACAACATTGAATGTTAGTGAACCTAATTAATTAATATTATGGAGATCGCGATTTAAGAAAACTACCAAGTTGTCGTTTTCATTGAAACCTGAAAAACCGTACTTATTCATAACATAACATAACATCACGCCTGTATTCCCCGAAGGGTTAGGCAGAGGTGTACTCTATAGTACACCCACATTTCGCCAGTTATGTTTAAGTCCCTGTACCTAATAGGGGGCGAGCCTATTGCCATCAACTGGGCACTAATCCAGACTCCGGGCTGCTACTGAGCAATTCCAGTTGGAAAAACCCAATATCACTTTGCCCGACCCGGGAATCGAACCTAGGACCTCAAGGGCTAGGGCTCTAGGGCTCAGCAATAGCGCTTGCGATCACTAGACCAACGAGGCAGTCTTAATCAATATATTTTAAAAAGGGACTTTTCATCGGATAAGTTAGATATGACCTTTCGTTCATTTCTCCATAATTTAACTTGAATTTATCGATAAAAGTAAACCATAAATTCATAATCTTATTTTCACCCAAGTTCTGTTTCATTTTGAAATCGATCCCAACGACCCTTTTCTCTCCTCACCTAACTTAAGTACTTCTTAACCCCCAAATCGCTGATTTCTGATAAGTTAAACCTCAGTAATAATAAGTCACTTTGTTCCATTTCAGTTCTACTCCGGTGTTCAATGGTTTCTGTGTACCCGTGAGGTCAAATATCACAAAGTCTGATGACAGCCGACAGTGACAGTGCGCAGGAGAACTGCAGTGGGTTAAGTTTGCGTAGCCCGTGAGATAAGGTAGGACACTTACGATATACGTAATTCCATTATAATATAGTTAATTGATTCAGACTTGGCGGAAATCCACTAAAAAATACAATAGACGTAGATATATTTAGTAACCAATTCCGCTTAACTATTCCTAAAGAGTAATAAAATACCCTGTAAGAAATCGACACGTGTTTCACCTTTCAACGAGGCATCTTCAGGATGACGATTGACTTGTCTCAAACTCTTGACTCAATGTCTCGCTGGTGGTGCCGTGTGTGTTGGATCGTTAAGTTCCCTTCAAAATGGTTGAGCTAAATGGTGCTGATCCATGCGTCATGTTCGTGAACGGGCGCCCGCCGTCAGTAGGGACTGGTCATCTCTTAGCTGCCACGGCTTATTTTAAATTTAGAATTGTTTCTACTTATATTTTTATTACGGACGCCTTTAACGTGCACGTCTTTCTACATTGTTCTCACATGTATAATTTTAACATGAATGATGTAACAAATATTTTGTAACATATTTTGATTTAAAAGAGTGTCCGTGGAGTTTCTTGCCCGTTCTTCTCTATAGGAACCTACTACGCTTTGGAATGGGCAACTAGCTTCATCTTTCTGACTGACCGACCCCTTGACAATTCAAAAGTGCCTGTAATTGGTTTATTTGAAATAATTGCTTTGAGTTTGAGGTACAGTTCGATTCAAACTTAATGGCGGCTCGGAACATGAGGCGAGTCGCTGCGCAGTAACAATTTTATGTGTCAGCGGAGGGGAGGGGTGGGGTACTGCGCAGCGAGTAGCTAACTTCCGAGCCGCCATAAAGTTTGAATCGAACTGTACATATTTAACGACTTAACCTTCTGCAATAAACCTGCACAGCCCGGCACTCCAATTATAGTGTTATTCAGAGACGTAAGTAGCTGTAAACATAGACAAACGGCCAATGTAAACAAGTCCGCGCCGCGTCACCGCTTGCCTTATCTTAATACATATTATACTATTGCTTATGTATTGGAATTTGTTTTGTTCACCTTGGGGCTTAAAAGCTCAGACAGGCGCGATGCGACACCGGTAAAACAATATTCGTGAATTTTTCATAAGTACATATTGTTCCATCAAAGTCGCGTCTGTCTGCGGGAGCCTTAAAGCAAGTAATGAAGTGAAATGAAATGATAATTTCTGTTATTAATCATATTAACTAATATTATGAAGAGTAAAAACAGCCGGTCTAACCTGTAAAAATCTCACCTCGAAAGTTATGTAGGTGAAGTGGGGTTGAAGTGAACTTTAGGTAATTCCACTGTTTTTTTTATAGCGGTGCGATAGATGAAGATAAAATAATAATATGTCGTCACGAGAATATGGGGCAGTGAGGAGCAGTCTCCTTTGCGCTACAAACATTTGAGAGAATTCGATCACTTGGAGACAAGAAAAAAACCAGCACCCTAACTGCATAACAAAGTTTCACTTGAACTTAGTTTTCAACTTTTCACGGTGAGATTTGCGGAAGTGCTAACCTCTAAAAATCCCACCGTGAAAACTTAGGTGAAGTGAGCTGTTAATAGTGTCAATCCCTATCATCAGCCGGTCTATTCTGTAAAAACCTCACCGTGAAGATGTAGGTGAAGTGAGCGTGAAGTGACCGTGATTCCACAGGGATTGACACAATTTGACAGCTCACCTCAAGCTCACTTCACCATATTTTCACGGTGAGATGTTTACAGAATAGACCGGCAGGTGTATTGACAGCTCACTTCAAGCTCACTTCACCTAAGTTCTCACGGTGAGATTTTTACAGAATACACCGGCAGAATACAGTGCAACCGAGTGAAGTATACCTATAAGCACCCTAATTGTGTAATACACGATAAATCATAATCTGAATCGTTTTGAAACAGATTGCTAATCCATTGCTTCATAAGCTCGAAAAAAAATCTGCTCCACAACGTAAATAACGCAATGAATGTTGTTGAACTGTCAAAATGAAACAGATTAGTCGGAATCGTTTATGAAAATATTTTACGCAATTAGATCGCTGGCTTCTAACGTTGCTTGGCAACACCACTAGGTACCTAGGCAAGAATTTTTATGACTCTTGACAAGACATGAGATATGGGTCCGAAGTGTTATTGGCTTTTATAAATTGGAGTGTTTTATTTTTTTACCAGAATGCTGATTCAATACGGGGTAATCAGTGTTAGCGATCTAAACTTGTCGCATTATTTCGGTTACCATAGACTAAACTGTAACCGATTGACGTAGATATCAACTTTTACCTGCGTCACTAATTTGAATAAACAATTTAGGCCTAATTAGTAATCGGAATCAGAAATAATTTGGTAGGCAGCTTTTCTCTCATAAAAAATCTAATCTTGATGCGTTATCACCGTGTTAAATGTTTTTTTTAAAGATATTTTAAAACACTTTTACATAATTATGCGATCATAGTCAGTAGCTATTAATATTATTTGAATAGTGGCGAGTTAGGGCTCGTACACACTGGCGCGATATCGCGGTCGTGACTGGCAGGGCGACCCTTGTCGCACCCGCGATATCGCGCCAGAGTGTACGAGCGTTTACGAGCTTGGAGCTCGTTGCTAAGTAATAAATAACAGCGGCACGGGTCGATCCATCAGGTTAAGCTACTCTTGCCAGGGTTGGTCAGTGGATGGGTGATCATCTTTACAACTTTTTGACTCCTCCGTGCCTCAGAAAGCACGTTAAGCCGTTGGTACTGGGTGTCATTCGTGGATCGTCAGAGACCCGAAAGTTGACAACCAGTCTTACCAAGGGGTACCGTATTACCCAGTCACTGGGTTCTGGAGGTCAGATAGGCAGTCACTCCATGTAAAATACTGGTAACATAGTTGGGAAAAGGTTAGGCAGATTGATTAGTGATGAGTTCGTAGTGTTTAGCTGTGGTCCATACAGCTGCCAAGTAAGCCACTAGGTATATTTCCACAATGGTCGATGAATGTGTACCTATCAGTAGGTAGCGGATTAGTTTTTTTTTAAGTTAAAAAAAAAGAAAAATCTATACTTATAATAAATCTGTAGAAGTGAAAATTCTGTACATTGAAGATATCAAAAAAATAAATGGCAGGGGGTGTTACTAGACCGACACCGAACCCAAAAATTTGATTAAAAAAATATTTGTCTGTCTGTCTGTCTGTCTGTCTGTCTGTCTGTCTGTTTGTTCAGGCATCACGCAAAAACTACCGGTTCGATTACGATGAAACTTGGTATAATTATTCTTTAATATCCTGGGCACCACACTGGGTACTTTTTATCCCGGAAAAGTACCCTATCCTACGGTTGGGGGGTGTCAAAGTTTGTATGGAAGAATTTTAACGCGCTGTCCGATTAACTCGAAACTCAATATTTATACTTAAACCCAAAAATTAAGAATAACGTGTATCAGGATTTTTCGAAATTCAACCCCTAAGGGGGTAAAATAAGGGATGAAAGTTTGTATGAAAAATCTTATTCCTTGAGGTAATAAACATGAAACTTCGCACGAATAGTTATCTAAATAAATTATAAAGTTTGTAGTTTTTTGTTTTTTCTAAATTACCCCCTAAAAGGTTGGGGGGTGTCAATGTTTGTATGGAAGAATTTTAACGCGCTGTCCGATTAACTCGAAACTCAATATTTATACTTAAAACCCATGGGGATGTATGGGGTAATTTCCGACACTCACGCGGGCGAAGCCGCGGGCAGCAGCTAGTTTATAATAAAACAATAAATACTTTCATAATTTTCTGTTTATTAATTTCCATTGTTGCACAGCCTAGGTCCCTCTAGTAGCCAGGTTTGGAACTAACAATCCAATAGCAAACGCATTGGTGATAGAAGTTTGTTCTCGTTAGCAGACCCGTCACACCAAATTCAAATATAAAAAAAACAAGATTGTAATTTTTCTGTCATAAATAACCAATAAATTTAATATTGGTTATTTATCTCAAAATAACTATGTTCCATGCTTGTTCAATCGTACGGATCCCCAAAAATAAATCCTGATAGATGAGATAACATAGATTTATGTGTGAAAAATAGAATACCTACATTTTTATAATTCATTATCAGTTCACGAAATTCAAATCTAAAAATTAAATTCAACATGGTGGTCACTGACTTTTATTATTAGAGTTCCAATTTCAAAAACCTGTCAGATTAGGTTGTAAATTTTGTGGAATATATTTTAACGTGATCTTTTGCATAGGTATCTTCTAGATTCATCAGTTAGTTTAGTTGTTTATAAATTGGATAGGTTACAAGAAGAAAGCACTTTAGACGCTTTAGTGATTATAGTAGGCCGAGTAGGCCAGTATTATTTTGATTCCTACTTTATTTAGTTATTAGGCAATATCGTTACTTACCTATCTCAAGCGCAAAAACGTACTTATTAAAAAGCTTTATAATAAGCACCTTTTTACGCTTAGTAATAACAGCCGCACGAGTCGATCGATCTGTGGATGGGTGGGTTAAGCGACGCGTCCACCGATAGGTGATCATCCCCCACCCATTTACATAGGTACGAGAACGGCGAGAACCCTCCCTACCTCAGAAGGCACTTTAAGCCGTTGGTCCCGGCTTTCATTCTTGGATCTTTGACAGTCGTTACGGGTCGTCAGAAGCCCGAAAATCTACCTTGGTAAGACTGGTTGTCAGACTGGGTAGGTATTAAGTACCTGCAAGTTGCCACTGGGTTGTGGAGGTCAGATAAGCAGTCGCTCTATGTAAAGTACTGGCATTCAGCTGAATCTGGTTAGACTGGAAGCCGACTTGAACATAGTCGGAAGAAGCCTAGGCAGATTATGATGATAAAAAATTGACGACTCTGATATTTTTTATCATTTTCTTTCTAGCTCACATTCTCAGTGTCAAGCAATTTACATAACGGCATCACCAAATAAAATCAATCGGCAATAAATAAAATCTATTGTCACAGTCCGCCACAATTAACCAGTTTTTGTTTCTTAAGCTAAGTTCAGATGAACGCGCGGTTGGCTTGGCGCGCGGTTTAAGATTGTACCTAACAAATCAATGTTGTTGTGTACATGACAACAACATTAATTTGTTACAATCTTAAACCGTGCGCCGCGCCGCGCCGCGCCGAGCCAGCCGCGCGTCGACGCGCGTTCATCTGAACTTAGCCTTATTCTGTAGTTATGTTTCTAACAAAACGGCAAACAACGGGTTAAAGATCATCAAATTTAATAAAATTCCCTCGCCAAAATGTGCGGCTAAGAAAACGTTAAAATACTTAGTCAATGGCACCCAATAACAAAAAAATGCCTACAGAATAAAATTAACATCTTAATCTTTATTTTTGCAATAAAAACCTGTCAAAACTATCGATACAAACAATCATTTTATTTTATTTTATCGATGCAAATAAATAACTCGTCTTTTCGTATTTCAAGCGGTGAATGAGTAAGAATGTAGGTAAAAGCTATGAATGAATGAATGAACAATAAGTACCGTACCTTACCGTTTTTTTATACTTAGATATTATAATAATTTTGCATAGTTTTTAGATTCCCAGTAAAATCTTTAAATAATCAAAAAAGAAAGTGTTGCTGTTGAGTACCTATTTTGGACGCTATTAAATCTTTTTTCAAATATTCGAAATAAGGTTACGCTGCCAACTTTCAGGAAATAAATGAATTTAAAAAAAAATATGCTTTTATCATGCACTTAAATTATAAAATAATTCAATTGACTTGTATTCGTTACCATACTTATGTCCCTAGATAGATGCAGCTTGTCACTTCTTTTATATCCAATGATTAATTAAATTAAAAAAGTGCACACTTTTTAAAATTTAAGTATTAAAAGTACACTCAATCAAAAAAGAAGTAGGTAATAAGTTGGTATTCTACTGAATTCTTTTTCTTTTCGTGTTGTCGGTAAGTACTTTGATTGAATATTAACATTTTGTTTGAAGCTTGAGCCCAGCAGGTGCCTACATTGATTGCAGCATCAGTGGCATATTTCTTTAGGTTATCAAAATGTGTAACTGCACGGGTACTTATGGCACTCCAGCAAGTGGGACAGGGCTTTGATGAGAAGCACCGCACTCTTACTTGGTGTTGGATGGGACAGTCATTCCCCCCACTTCGTCAAATTGTGTTTGAAGCGGCCTTTTTGGGTATGCCATCGATTGAGAGCTTTCCATACTTATATTAATAGACCACTGCAAATCACGCCCGGGAGGCATAGGTATGTTCCTGGGGTTTGACGAAGTCATACTTTACTCTCTCTGATTTGAGCATCTGTTGCGGAGATTGAATGCGCATGATTCTGTCATGGACGGTTTCGGCCAGAGAGTTGATGTCGTAGTATTTTCCCGGTAGACCGATTACCATTGACAATAGTTCTTCTACATCCTACTGGATCATTATCCGATGGTCGATGGACACTTGTCCTAGTATATTTCCACGATTTGCTCTTGTAAATGGTGGAAATATACTAGGATATGGGCGCGGGTCGCGCACGCGCGTCGTTCATTTTAAAAATCATAAATATTCAATAAGAAATTCGAGAAGGTAGTCGTTATGGTTAAAGAAATTTATTTCTCAATAAGAAATTACAAGGATTTCACTTACTTGAGAACATTTTTAAACTTAAAATAAACTTAGTAATAGAACAACTTTGACACACAAACTAAGCAGTAATATGAATTCCAAATCGCGCAAATGACCCGCTCCAAGGAAAAAACAATATTCTTTCCCTAGAACAAATCACTCACCCAAACCAACATTCATCTCGTACGCAAAAACAACACCACACTTAAAACTTTTCGATCCACCCGTCGTTAATGATTTTATAGGTACTTGTGTAAACAAAATCATGTTTTTTTATTATTTTTAGGTGCCTGCCCGCCTAATAATGCACCCACCTTAAGTACCTACCTACCTACAAAGAAAAATAAATGCACCGTGCTAGCTGTGCTCTGACGGTTTCTTAGTTTGTCAGCTGCCAGTTCTTAGCTAGCACGAAATAATAACGTGAACATTTATTTTGAGAGAAGCGAAACTGCGTAATGTAATTTCCCAAATCCAAAAACATTCGGTAAGTTTTCAAACTCGTATTACAAATTCTATCTTTCGAATTTCGAACTGTATTGTCAAATTGTCTGATAGTCTCCGGAAACATTACACAAAGGCAATGTTTTTTTCACAACCAGTTCTCAGAAAGCTCAGGTACCGAATATCGGGTACTTATTGTACTTGCTTAGGTAAAAATTATTAACAATCCATCTTGGGTCTCTCCACGTCCTTATTTCTAAGGAATTTTATGATTTACGTTAAGTTTACATCAATAGGAACGCGGTCAGACAATGGCGCGGAGACGGGAGAAAGTTCTACCGATATTTTTAATGTTTCGAAATTGAAGTTTGGAACAACGCGGTCTATGTTTGTTGAAAAATTTGAATATGGAATGTTATTATTTTTTTGGCATTTTATTGGACTATTCAGTGTATTTTAAGTATTTGCAGTTTTTTGCGTTACTTAGTTGAAATTGAATTCGTAAATTGGCCAGCCCTTGGTCCCGTCTTTTATTACTTTTAGGGTATTTTGTAAGAAAGACCATTATGGATGCGTCTATTCTAGAAAGATGGCGCAGTTTGACTCTTTGAAGACTATCTGTGCCTAATTAACTAGGGGCTTACTTATGCGACCTGGCGGTGATTAGATCTGTGGCTGCATCATAGCATCTGTGATTGTGTCAACTCGAAAGCCCAGTCATCATCATTAATTTTATTAATCAAACATTCATTGATCATTGCGCGTATGATGGGTCTAAGTAGGTTTGTGTACGAAGGATAAGTTGCATAATTAGAATTGCTAGCCCCTAGTGCAACCAACATCACCAGTCATCAGTACCACCATCACGTAGATAAATGACGATAACTGAATATAGGTCCCATCATAAGTGAAATACGAGGCACACATCCACATAGATAAGATTTGTATAAACTCTGTGTAATGAATAAACTCAAAAAGTAGTTTATTCAATTACCTACTTACAAACAAAAATACGGCTGATTTAAAAATTTCTTTCTTTCATCAGTAGAATGCTTTATTATGCACGCGGGCGAAGCCGCTTGCGGAAGCTAATCCATAGCCAGACTCATATCTCAGTCACGCCACAGAATACCTTTTTTTGACAAAAATATTTCCGTAAGGTCGGTTACCCTGGTTATTGATCAGTTATTTAAATATGCGTGGGCGTATTGTGACGTCACAGATGATGACACGAAAAACAAGTTCCGGATCAAGTCCGATTGTAGATTTTTTATACCTATATGTCAGAGTGTATGGTTGTAAAAGAAACGTGTATTTAATCTGTGTTTAAATCACATATTTTAAATAAAAAGGGTTTGGTCTCAAACTCACATTTATTTCAATTAAACCATTTACGGGCACTATTGAAGTCGGTCAGTTATTCAGAAAGTTGAAGCTAGTTGCCCAATCCAAAACGCATGCAAGGGGGTATGGTATTAGTGTATTAACCCAGTTACTGGGTTGTGGAGGTCAGATAGGCAGTCGCTCCATGTAAAATACTGGTATTCAGCTACAATTAGACAGGGGCCTTTATAAAAGTTACACGGGTCTCTCAATGGTGAGTTTTTGACAGTTTTTGTATGGCAAATCTGTCAAAAAACTCAACATTGAGAGAACATTGTAACGTTTATAAATTAGTAGACTTAGGCCCCTGGAAGCCGACCCCAACAAGGATCTAGCCTTTTGATTTGGTTTTTGATGGGGGTTGCTGTTCAAAGATGATGAAGTTACTGCTGGAAATTGTGGTGTCTACTTTCTAGTGAACTCTAGCCTCTCCATGAATGGATAAAAATCGATCAATGATGATTTTGTTAGCGTTTCAAGCTATCTAGCCATTTTACCGCCTGGCACACAGGAAGCTGAACCGTTCTTGTTGATTTTGTTCTAGTTTATTAATTCAGGCGTGACTTGGCGGAAATCCATTATAAAATACAATAGACATAGATATATTTAGTAACCTATACCGCTATATTGTATTTATATACAGTAGTAACGAAAATGTATTGGATACCCTGGGCCGGATGGTATGGAATCTTAGAAATTAACGAATTCCCATCCACCTTCATCAAGCATATTTTGACAACCACCTCAGACACTTGCGTGGTAATTGCGTATAGCAATGGCTTTCATTTTGACGGTTCAACAACATTCATTGCGTTATTTACGTTGTCGAGCGGACAAATTTTTCGAACATATGAAGCAATTGTTTAGCAATATCTTTCAAGTTCATTGAGATTGTTATTGAAAGTGTGGTATCTACGCAATGAGGTTGCTGGCCTGCTAATGAGCACTTTTGAGCTCAAAATATGGAACGGTGGACCCCTTAAAAGCTACCCTTGAAACCCTTTGACTATAACGCTACAACATCATCTTGCTCTCTAAAGACTTTTAGTTCCGGCCTCCTGAAGTTTACCTTGAAAATCTTGGGAGCTAGCACAAAAAACTGGCTAAAACGGCTATACAGTACTGCCCATTATCTTTTAAAAAGGGCCATTTTGATATTAAAACTTATGGTAATGATATAATACAGGAAACTTCGAAGGTTCTTGTGTATATGAGAAAATAATAAGACATCTGCAATCCGAGTAAGCTCGGTTGGTTTTAAAAGGGGATCTTGTTAGCATTTTTTGCGTGCGAGGGTATCGCAGAAGCTTTTATTCTATATCAGTGATTGTCGCATTCATGTCGGGATAAGTGAACCTTTGTGGGCCCGAGGGTTGCGAGCTTAGCTAGCTTTTTAAGCTTTTGTTCGGGATTTTTCTGGAATTTTGTCATTTGAATATTTTTTTAGAGGTAGCTTGCTGAATATGGTTGCGAAATTAGCTGAGATATCTGGCTCTATGTTTAACCCTCCTGTATTTGTTAAAAATATGAGAAATACACACCCCTTTGGTGCTTCAAACTTTCTTTACTAATTTCTTGGATGATTTCGATTATCTAATTCTATCCCTTTTTTTCTGATTTATGTTTGAGTTAACTTACATAATTATCCTTTGAGATTGTGTACTTCAAATATTTTGCAAAAGTACCACGTCGCCTACATTCGAGTTAAACGATCCATCCCAAGGATTTTTTTTTTCAAAACCCATGATTTATTCGACTTTAATTCGCAATAAATTGTGACAGCCCTTACATCAAGTACTTATGTAGGTACCGTCTGCGGGACCAAAGACTCCTGCGCAGGTGTGCGACCCATTGATGTGATCTGTCGGCTTTTCTTCGTCGCTTCCTATGCTACAGCTGCGGAACCCAAGACCAGTTTAAACTCACTGTACTTACAAGAATTATATAAGTAAGGATGGGTTAACATAATATTTAAATTGCGTTTTATTGGGATATCTTTGGTTTGTTTGAGATTTGTTTGTGGCCTATTTATTAATGCCTGGTTCAAATTACGTATTGTAGTTAAATCATTTTATAACACCGTTGCCTTTAAAAGCTCCGTAATACACTGGTTAATCAATGAGTATAGGTAATATAATATTTTTGAGTACATTGGTAACTGACTGATTTCGCATTAGGTATTTTTTATATGTAAAAAATCACAAACAAAACAATACTGAGTTACTTAGAGGTGAGTTCTACTAAGAGCAATTTCAAAGTATTGCATTTGAATTTGTAACCAGTGGGTTGGCAATGAGGGTTTTTTGGCGGCACTGAGAGACGTCAGGTCCTATCACCTGTCAAAAGTGTCAAAGTCTTTATTTTCTTTAGTCGTAACTGAATGATGAAAGATGGAATTAAAAGAATGATGAACGTCATCGTATATTTTATATTCATTGTCGAAATGGAAGACGCTGACAGAGGAACCTGCATCGAAATCGCTAACATTCAGCACGCTGTGTTGCATAATATTTTAAAATAGCAACGTTGTAAGTAAGTAATTTGATAGACATCTTGTTTTAAAACCACATTTAAACATTTATTATCAAAAACTATTGTTAACTGAACCTAAGGTATTGGAGTTAAATAATAATCTGCAGTAATTAGCAGCGATTTATTTGACCTATCACGAATTGAAATCAGTTTCCTTTCATCGACTATTGTAAGTTGTTATTTGCGTGGGAAAACACTTATTTGTGTAATTGTTAACAAAGGAAATGTATGTATTAGTGTAATTTACAGTAAAGTTTGAGTATAGCCATGATGTCGTCATCTCGAGCCTTGTAGTGTCCAGCCTAAAGAACGGATGAATCATCTTCTTGAACCTATTCTGCGTGTATCTTAATTTTTGATTGCAGCAGGTAGTCAATATGTAGTGATCAATCAACGCATTTGTCAAGCAAAGTGCACCCAGGCCCAGGTAGGTAACTACTTAGGACATAATCATTTTCCTGCCCCAATCGCAATTTATTTGGGGTCGTGGCAACATGACTTTTTCTTCCATACTTCTCTATTAGTCGTCATCTCGGTAGTCACTCCCTTTTTAGCCATATCATCTTTCACACAGTCCATCCATCGTTTCTTTGGTCTTCCCCTACTCTTATAGCCATCCACATTTATACTCAAAACTTTCCTCATGACATTTTCCTCATTCCTCCGCATCACATGCCCATAGGTACCATGACAACCGATTTTCGCACAACTTTTCAGTCCCCGGTGGTGTCACGTTGAGATTTTAGGTAGGTAGGTATATGCTATTATTAACTAGAATATTATAAAAAGAAACGCATTTTTTTATGTGATTGAAGTATTGATTCAATGATCAATCTGCCTATCCTTTTCCCAACTATGTTGGGGTCGGCTTCCAATCTAACCGAATGCAGCTGAATACCAGTATTATATCTGACCTCCAAAACCCAGGTACTGGGTAACACTGGTTTTTGGTTGTCAGACTTTCGGACTTCTGACGCCCCGTAACGAATGTCAAAGATCCACGAATGACAGCCGGGACCAACGGTTTAATGTGCTTTCCGAGGCACGGAGAAGTCTCGATATGTAAAGATGGTCACCCATCCACGGCCCAACCCCGGCAAGCGTAGCTTAACTTGATGGATCGACCCGTGCGGCTGTTATTACTTAGCCACGAGCTCCTTAAGTATTGATTGATTTATTGAAATTGAGTGATAATTTGCGAATAAGCTTGCGTTTCCAGATGCCAGGTATTATGAAATTAATTACTAAGTAACTACAAATTTTTCTTCCCGTACGTAAAGGCTCGTTCACACCGGCGCGACTTGTCGCGCGACGCGACTTGAACAATACAATTTCTAATAAAACTTCACGATTGAACAATTGCCGGTGTCGCGTCGCGCGACAAGTCGCGCCGGTGTGAACGAGCCTTAATTGTAGCCCGCACGGACGTGGAATGTCTCGTGATGTGTAGTTATTGTCTACATATTTTTGAACGTCATTAGGTATTGTGTACCTACCATACATGATCCTTTATTTCGTAATCCTATATGAAAGACGCTGTAGGTACTTGAAATTTAAGATTTAAATTAACAACAAAGCCGCCGCCAACTGTAACGACATTATTATGCTCTATTTAAACTCAATGCTTGATGTGCCTACTTAATAATAAAACCGTTAGGTAGTGCTAAACATAATGTGTAGACCTTTTGGCATCACCTGACGTGACCTTGGGGAGTCGGACCGCGCTGCCCTTGGACTAGCAGGGGCTAAACAAAACGAACGCTGGGACAATGTTATGGCCGTTAAACAAGTCCTCGATGAATGCTCCGGAAGGTTGCCTCCCCTTGCTTTATTTGTCTATGGAAATCAAAAACGACCGAAGTGACATTACGCAATCAATTTGAAAAATGACCGAACGATTTGGCATTTTGGCGTGTTATTTATTGAATTTATGAATGTAAACATGAACAAGCCTTTTCAAATTAAGAAGGGGAGTCAATTGGCGTTCTTTTAGTACTTACTAACTTGTTATTCGTTTTAGGTACTTTGCACAGGCTGGCTGTTATTATCTCCTGGACCACTTTTAGAAGCTTACCTACAAAAAATCGGTGGGATAAAAGTTATTCCTTTTTAAAGGTACGTATTAATTACACTAAGAATCACATTTTCTCGCTGTGGAAGTAAGCAGCGATCAGAGGAATATAACTTCCGAAATACAATTTAAAAACATTTGTATTGCAGGTACATGGGTAAAAAGACAAGAAGTGTTTTTTTAAATAAAAAAAAAGTACTGTTCACGTTCTTACATCACTAACCTGTTTGATTCCCCCTCTGAATCGAACTTCTTTTGTATTAAGTACCACGCCTCCCCCATTATTTGATGTTTGTTCTCCGTACGGTTATGGCAATGTAAGTAGAATTCTGCTGATTCAATTCAAATTCATTCGAAGGCAGAACTCGGACTTAAACGCCTATGTTTATAATAAAAATGGGGGCAAAACCTTAATATCATTTATTTTGAGCACACCTAATAAAAAAAAAGACACCCGTTTAGTGTAAGATCCATCTCACACTGACCTTCACTCACGTGGTCCTAATGTAAAATACTTACAACTTACATCTTGAAATTTCGGCCCCCGATCCACCGCGTCGCATCCCATCATCGCCAGCCCGCGCCCGCGCTTTTACTTAGTTTTTGGTCGGCTTTTAAGGGTCGTAGGAAGTAAGATTTGGGTTATCAGTTGCAAAAATATATATAAAATTTAAAAAAACTCTTCGGCTTCATAAAGCCACTACTTAAGTAATTACTAATAGTACTTAAGAATTTTAAATAACACGTGTAGGTAGTTACTCAGTAATTTTTTATTTCTTCGTGACTACGTCGTTGGTCTAGTGGTTGCTGAAGCATGAGGTCTTGGTTTCGATTCCCGGGCCGAGCAAAGTGTTATTGGGTTTTTCCATCTGGAATTTCTCAGTTGCAACCCGGAGTGTAGATTTATGCCCCGGATGATGGCAATGAGCTCGTCCCCTGTTACTTGGGAGTTAAACATAACTGGCGAAATGTAGGTGTACACCTCTGCTTAAACCTTCGGGGAATACAGGCGTGATGTTATGTTGTTAATTTCTCATTTCCTTTGTTTACTAAATGTAATTTCATTACATAAAGTCTTGTACACGACTGGTTTTGTGTAATTTAACCAAATTTTATGATTGTATGTGTAATTACTAGTACCTTTATGCCGATAACTTGTATGTGTGGTGCAAACTGTGAATGATTTTATGTTGGTTATTAATAAATCAATAATAATGTCAGTTTTCTCTAACACTACAGGACACGTAAGTTTACCTATATTTTTATCCTCTCGCCTAGTGCCTGTTAGAAAAAGATAGGCAATCTAACGTTTCCTTGTTCCTTATGCTCCGCACTTTCGATTAGATTAGTAAATAAAATCATTATGAAATTAAATAAACATTAATTACTTACCGCAGCACGTTAATTTATGAGCTATAATTGCCATGAGGTCAATAGTTTTCATATATGGAAAACAATTGAATGAAGCGATGTTAGACTAGAAACGAAAATATTGCGGAAACTCAGAAACACAGGAAACTGTAAAATAATACGGCAGAGCATTGGTGGCTCAGTGGTAACGGCCGCGACTTACGAGTCGTAGGTCGTAGGTTCGAACCGAGACAGGCGCTTTACTTTGTGTACCTAAATTTCATCACCACTGCTTGCAAAACGGTGAAAGAAAGCGGCATGTTCCCAATCCGCACTGGGTCCGCGTGGTGAATTACGGCCCACTCCCTCTCATCGAGAGGCCTCACTCTAAGCAGCGGGAATAGCGTAGGCTGATTATTATTATACGCAATAATACGGAGGAAACGGCGTGATAGAAACCAACACGGAAATAAAGCTTTTGTAAACAAATATAGTACGGTTTTTCAAATACCTAATCCTAAGCTCTTTATTGTGCTGAAATCAGCACCCGTGTGGTTGTTCCTAACAATACATAGGTACCTATAGGTACTGGTTTTATAAAACATTCATTAATAAGCTGGAATTATTCAAGTCTTGAATAAGTAACGGAATTGGGGTCTTCCAAGGCCTTCAATTGTGCCATTTTCAAATGTGGGGAATTGTCACAAAAGAACTTTAGGTGTACGCAAAAAAATTACTGTGGCTGCAAATAAATGAAAAAAAGGGTATTTTTCAATATGAAACTTTTATTTCTTAAACACGAGTACATTTTATTTTTAATACTGGGTCGGTTATGTTTTCTTTTGGAGTAAAGAAGTTACGACGATTACGACTCCTTGGCACTCTATTTCTATGAAGAATTGTTTTCGGTCATACACGTATAATATTCGATTACTGCCACATTACATCTTATTTCTCCGATTCCAAAGAAAGGAAACTATTGGTGGACTTTTTTATTTGCAATTCTGTTGTCGCTGGGTGTTCTACACTTTCTAATAATATAATTCTTTTAGCTTGTTTTCTAGAAGTAGTATATATACTTATTACGGTCGCGAATAATATTTTGATCAACATAAGAAAATTTCATTTGCGGGTTACCTTAGCCTTGTCTTCACAGAAAACGGCCGAAACGACGCGCATCGAAATCTGTGTATTTTTTATTTATTACTTCGCAACTGTCTCGAGTGCGCGGCAATTACACACGAACGCGGATGGTTTAGGGCTCCCGCAGACAGGCGCGCCCTGGTGGAACATTTTCTATGAAAACCCCACGGAAATTGTTCTACCGGTGTCGCGTCGCGCCTGTATGCGGGAGTCTTTATCTACCGAGCGGCTGTAATTATTTCACGATCACTGCAGACATAATACTGTTACTTTATTATACTGTGCCTTATCGCATCATCAGTGCGTCAAAAAATGTAGTGCCTATTTAGATTGGCGATAATAAAGGCGCTATTCTCAACCAGTGTGCGGCACTGCACGACACTACTGAACGAACAGTGTTCGGCACTCATGTACAAAATGAGCGAGACATAGAAGCGAAACTTTGCGTTCGATAATAATTATTCTTAAAACTATTTAATCAGCCAATAACGTTAAAAACTCCATGATAAGATAATTTTCGAAGTTTTTCATTTTCTATGGATTAATAAACTAGCTTTAATTTAATTTACTCATGATCCTGACAACATACAGGCTTAGGAAAGTAGTCTAGGAACAATGTTAAAACCAGAAACGTGAATCGATGGATAAAAGGGAACCTTCTTTAAAATATCTTGAAAGATGATAATCAATGAATAATTAATTCATTGCTGAATCACACGCAGTTTAGGAACAAATGAAATCACAAAAGTTACTCGCTGTCTCGCTGACAATAAAACACAAACGTGGTTTCCACCATTTATTTGAATTTTACTAAAAAAATTGAATAAAAAATATGGTATTTCATCAACATGTTATTTAGAAATGAATATTATACAGTTGTAGAAAACATTGTCCCGTACTGTCGCCCTAGTGTTCACAATATTATTTAGTATGGTACAGTTGTGGTAGGTGCGACGGCCGCGTCTGTCGGTTGGAGCGCCGCCCCGTGCGTCGGATGTGTCGGTCGGTCGGTCGGGCAGTTGGTGTCGGACGTGGGTGCGCGGGCTGTGATTATGCTTCAATGGTGGGACGGCGCGTTGTGTTGTCAGTCTCACTCGCTGTTCTTATTCTAATCTTCTTCTTCGCCGCTCTCGGACTCTGGAAATTGTTAACGACATTATTAGCATAAAAAATGGTTTCAGCACTCAGGGCTCGTGGAAACAAATACCATGTTTCGGAGAAATGTCTGCTAGTTTTCACGTTAACTATTTTCAGTTGACATCTGTGTGCTTCATAAGAAGCCCTCTTTCCCTATTCCCGACTATCCAAAATCGCGGTTCCGAAGGGCTTGTACACTAAACTGCGTCACGACGTCGCATCGCAAAAATCGGCGAGAAGCTTCGGGCATTTCCTAAGAAAATCATGGTGCTGTTGCTGATTTTTGCGATGTGTACAAGCCCTTAGGCCACGTAAGGTGAGCGCTTTTAAAAGAACGCGGGTAAAAGTCTGAAACAGAAATTTTGAAAATAGTCTTCGTAAGACATTCAACATTTTACAGCGCTGACTGAGCAGGGCAGCCATGGGCAACTTGTCCGCGACGATAGAAAGTGTGGAAATATATGCAATAACGCACGCGAGACAAATAGACTGCCGGACATCATTTCTGTCAGAGGACGAGTCCATCGTTTGCTCAGTGCGTTATCAGACATGAACTAGTTTTCCAACACCGGTTCAGAGGTTCTACTACGGCTGAAATATCAGGTAAGCTTGCAATATTTACCTTCTTCGGCGCTCTGTAACCACTCGACAAACTTCTTCATCTGGTCGAGGAACATCATCTTGCCCTTGCTGGAATTGGACTCGCGGTACCACTTGAGGATCACCTCCTCGGACAGCACATTGGTCTTGTACAGCATCACCACCAGCTTGCTGAACGCGCGCATGAAGTTCATGTTCTCGTAACAGTACTCTTGCACCTGTAGGGCAGAAAAACGTTAGTTAGTCTAACCTGATAATTATTGAAAATGGAGAGTTGCATTGTTTTCAAATGACAGTATCAGATTCATGTAATGGGTAGAAGAATGCTTGTGAGCATACCACACCGGCAAAACGGTGTGGTTAAAATCAAAATCAAGTCATTTATTCAAACTAGGCTGAGAATCAGCACTTTTCGAACGTCAAAATTACTTAAGACAATACGCCCGCCAGGCAGTTTTATTCCCTCACGCTTTAGCTGGGAAGAGGAAGTGGCGCAACAAACTGCCCAGCGTGGCTTTGTGGCGCTCGCAGCACTTCTACCATGTCTACATCCACTTTTATGTGGTCATGAGAAGTGCTACGCGCACGGCGTTTGTACATACTAGATTAAAAACATTCAAAAATAATAATTATTTAACATACCTTAGTAAGTAGCGCCTGCTCAGCCTTCGCGGACTGCGCAAACGCAGCCAACAGTGGCGTGTAGTGGCGCAAATGTTTGGCGGCCTGCTCCGCCAACAGCTCTTCTTTCTTGTTCCATTCACCACGCGACATCACACACTGCCATATCTGTCACCAACGTTGGACAAACATTAGTATGTTGAACTTTAGTTGTAAGGGAGGAAGCTAAGTTTTGTGATGGATCAGACTGCCATATCGACAAGGCACAAAAAGATGACGTGACAAGCTAAGGACGAACCGAAAGACTCGGTCTGAACTGGCTCGAAACGTTTTCTAATTGTACTCCGACTCGTCATCGAGTATCATCATTAGAAATAGGATTTTAGAAAGTAATACTCTTTATTATGTACAATTACAGAGATATAAATGTAGAATTTTTACATAAGGTGGGGGTGACACAATGTACGGCTTTAATCGCTAAAAGCGACCTTCTTATTTCTATTACTGTTTACGTGTAAAATTATTAAGTCATAACGTTTTAATTTTACAAGCAGTTTTCTGGGTAAATACTATTACTCAACGCCAAGATTTGTGGCAGACGTGGTCAGAAAACTTGCAGTTGTGAATATTTAGCCCTACTACCCACAGGCGATTTGATGTTTTATGCCTTTATTCCTCACATGGAATTCCACGGTGGCTCAATTTAGGAGTCTGGGGGTTATTATCCTTGAAAGTATTGTCTAGCAACGTTTATATTTTCTACTTTTGTTATTTTTGCCTATCTCAGTCACAAAATGGCGCTCGGTACTCACAATGGCAACAACTTCATGCTCTGGAATGGCGTGCTTGACGGCCATGTCGCGCAGCTCCTGAATGAGATCCCTGATCGGCTTCTCCTCCGCCAGCTCGTCGAGAAGCGCCTGCGTCAGCTCGCGACGTGCCTCCTGCACACGGACATAGATATGTCAATAAAAAGTACAAGAAGGAATAGGATCTAGCTTCCTCAAAAGTTCTTGTGAGGTTTCGAAATCAACATCATCTTCATAAAAATATCCCCTAACTAAAAAACGACTGAATTAAAATTACTTAAAAAATTCATATAATTATGGAATACTAAAATACTCCACACAAATATATGTGCATTGTTTCTTTTTCATCCCTCAGGTGTATAGTGCCGGGTCATTTTTTTTCCTAAATCCACGACGTCTTTGTTTAGCGGTGCCCAATTTTCATCGATATAGTGCTAATAATAGTCTGAGTATTTTTTTTAATATGAATTGGATACTTTCAATAAATTTTTGTTTGTTTTATTGCCTTTAGATACCAGTATACCCATCAAATTTGTGTAGTTTTGCCAGCTAATTTAAAAAGGCCTCGTATAAGACTTCGTACCTGCGAGGCTTGGGCACGATGCAGCCGCAGCAGCTCGCCGAGTCCCCTAGAAGCGAACGACGTAGCCAATACGTCCTCACTGCGACGGTTCAGCGGCAGGAACTCCAGCAGTCTGAGGAACAAGCACTGTGTTAAAACAATCGCACAAAACACAAGGTCGAAGAATTATTAAGAGGCTAAAAATAAAGAAAAAAATAAAGACATTGCCCCTCTTTAGGTAGGCCCTGACAATGGACTGACCAAAAACTTCATCATACATTACTTTGAATGTATGAAAAGCAACCTAAGGTCATCCAACTACTGCAATAAATGATTGGGGCAGGAAGTTTTATATCACTAGACTTGGCTAGTGGATAGCTGATTGCAGTATTCTTTAATATCTTATAAAACATCACAGAGGGAAGACCTCTTGAAGAAGAATTCTTGTATGGGCTCAAACACAAACAGTTACGACGACGCTATGAAAGGAATATGTAGTCCGCTTCATCGTATCCGGCGAGAACCACGCAAACTAATTTTCTTTTGTTTATCCATACTAATATAATGAAGATAATAATAGATGAGGAGTTCGTTTGTTTGTTTAAACGCGCTAATCTCTGGAATTTACAGTCGGATTGGAAAAAATATTTTTGCATTAGATAGATTTAGCTAATTCCTAGATCTCACACCACAGGGAATCCTAGTGTGAGGTCTAGGAATTCAATCCAAATGTGTATAATAAACTTAAGAAAATCAATTTATTCTATTCGATTCTAGATAGCCCAATTCTTGCTTAGGAGCCGAGCAAAAAGAAAAAAGTCAGAAAGAAAGCTAAGCGAAAACGAAGTAACACAGCGCGGGCGGGCGATAATTTCACACGGACCAAGTCGCGGGCAGAAGCTATAGTGTATATATAAAATAGTAATGTAGCGGCATTAATGACTCTGTCGCAATGGTACGACATGCCAGTACAATGACGCATTGCTATACCCTAATCATGTAAAAGCCGAATTCTACAGAGAATTCGTCAGGATGTGTTAGGGAATACGTTCCTAATTCTAATCTAGTTTTAAAATTCAATCTTCTCGACCACTAGGCACACAAACTCATTATTGTTGAAGAATTCTATAAGCTTGTTTTCCCTGTAGGGATAAGTACACCCACATTTCCTAATACAGGGTGAGCCTACTATAATCAACAGCCTTCAGGCGCTGAGCAGACGATTGGACAATTTATAATCGTATGGATAGCCGGCATTTTGTCCTGAAGTCCCTTAGTTACAATAAAATAGGTGAAGCTGTATCGTTTCAACACCCACCTGCCTTCAAGTTGCCCTCTCTTGAGTGCGGTGACGAGGGTATTGACCCCGCGCTCCGCCTTCACAGTAGCGAACACCTCCAGCACAAACTCCAGCGCGAGGTTGTCTTTTAGCAGATGCTCGTTCACCAACACCAGCAGGACCGATGGCGGGACGCATCCATTGCCTATGGACATAACAATGGGGTTAGACAATATGGAAATAATAAATATTTTAATGCATCATGTCAAAATACAACGTAAAATAATACAAATTACAACATTGGAGCTTTCAAGGTTACATAGAATATACTTTAATTTGAACGGATGACTATAACTAAAGCATTTATGGTTTTACCCATAAATATACTGTTTTAATAAACTCGAATTATTTCAAATTCCATCTATAGAAAAGTTTGCCTAAATGTCATCTTCAAACAATATTCTTTTTAATAAATATAATCACTGAAGAGCCTAAGTATTTATTTATATTCAGAAAGAGAATTTATTTACTTTACTTTTTTTTTGTTGTCTTTAAAAAAACCGTATTTTCATTTTATTAACTTCGTGTTTCCTGTTACTCGGTTTGTAACCCATTTTGTTTTACAAGTTTTTTTTTAAAAACCAAATGGGTAAATAATGATATGGGAACTTTTCAGTATTTAAACAAAAAATATCGTGCAGCCACATATAGCCCATGTAATGAACATGTTCCAGTGATGGCCGTACTTTTCTCTAGCACAACTTCGACACCACGAAACGCAGTACACGTTACATGGCTCTAATCGTGTGCATATAACTTTTATAAATTATTTTTATTTCTAAATCAGCTCGGCGTGGCCCGGGATCGAACTCGGGGACACGTGCGTAGCATGTGTGAGGTTAGGAGCAAGGCTATGGGAGCTTCTAGTAATATGGTGAAATAGGTATATGGTTTGATGATATGGATTATTCATTCTAAAAAAAAGTTTCATCCAATTTTTTTTGTCCCGAGATTTTGTACTTTAACAATACCAAGAAATTAGCTGATTTTATTTTTAATAACATAATAATAAGATATTTTTTTTTGTATTATTGATAGGCTCGCGGTTGTCCACTATCCTGACTGATGGTAAGCGATGATGTAGTTAGTGGTTGGTAGAGTACGCTTTCCTAGAAGCTACCTATTCACTCTCGACTTGAAGATACCCAGGATAAAGAATTGAAAGCGATAAGGTACGTACCGATCCATAGTGCGGTCATACGAGCGAGTTTGATACGCTGTAGCGGCTCGAAACCCTTGAGGTACACAAGCACCTGAAACAACAAACAAAATTGTAAATGTGGTTCCCTTCTGCACGTATCACAGGCTGAGAGGGTCCGATGGCGGTCGCTCTGTGTGAAATACTACATTTTCAGTCATATCTGATTAATTATTATGCATAGTCAGTACTGCAGTATTTAATTACCCAACTACGGCGAAGCAAAAGATTTTGTTTTATATAAGTTCATCTGTTCCCTCTATAATTTCTAAACTACTCATATGAGTAGTTGTATATAGGTTATAGGCCTAGTGACGTCACAAGAAATTGAATATGGCGCCCTCTAGAGGACATGTCACGAACAAAAAAAAATGTTTTTTTTATGGTGCCATGTTGGGCATCAAATGAAAGGGTTTAATTGGCACATTTCAAAAATATATATATTATTTTAACCCCAAAATAATAAAAGTAATAAAAAAATCCGGAGTCGCACGTTATCTATTCGATTTATCCGCTAACACGTGTGACTCCGGATTTTATATTTGTCTGTCTGTAATGACTTGTTTATAGGTACCTTTTTAGTTGACTTTTTTGTCGTAGATGGGTTTTAGTTATTATTACTTTTTTTTTTTCAGGACTTGTGCTAGGTACATGTGTCGCCACTTGTTCATTAGCACAAATACGGTTTTAGATTTAATTCAGGCACTATTATAACTAAGAAAAGGCTGAGCTGACGACATGAGCGCGTCGTGATGAAAAGTATAATTATAGGAAATGAGTAAGCAGTTTCTTTCGACGGGTCAAAATAGAAGCATAATCGCAGCGGATAAATTGTCGCAGTTCACTAAATCGAAGCCTAATCGTAATTATTGAGTATTGTAGTAATCCTGCTATTTATTTGGCTTAGTGCCAAGTATTGACTGTTACCTATAAGTTCAGTTTTCGTGTTATTTATTAAGTTCTTAGAACACAAATACTATCACGTCGCATTACGTCGCCATGTTGATTATTTAGATGATCATTGGCATAGTGGATAAAATCGATTTTTCATTAATACTCTTTGTCATATATCAACCATTACTTGAAATTCCCTTCTCTATATTGATAACACTTCAATCAAATATCATGTAACCTTACCTTTTTCATCTCTTCCTCAAACATCTTTTCCAAGTATTTGTATCGTCTCATCAGCTTCACAAATACCTGCAAACAAGTACTTAATGCATTAGTATGTAAGTGTGATGAGTATGTGCTAATGTGATAGTCAATCTTTTGTCAGAAATAATTGAACGAGAAAGGGTTTCTCAACACTGTGGTTTCAGGACTCTAGCCATGTTTTTCATCATGTAAATAAGTTATAATACTACCTAAAATTATGTACTGTCGTCATATAAAATCATGGAGTTATTTAACACAGTATTTCATTACTTGAGTCAAGTATTATCAATGTAGCTCAAAACTGTCTTTTAGCATTTTTGTCATTAATTTGTGAGGAAAACACGATTCCATAAAATTTTCTCCATTTGAGCTCAGGTATCATGGACTCAAGTAAATTATATGTGCCAGAAACAGCTGTTATATATTTTTTTAAATTTCTTTGACAGTTTGCAGAGCAGTGCTTGAGCATCAAATGAGGACTTTAAAGTAGCAACCTAACAAGATAATAGGCATCTTCTTTAAATATACATCTTTTAGCCGAGAATCAATCCAAGAACTAAATCATAGAAATCCCATACCTGTTCAAAGATTCGCATGGAATCCATGTCTTCGTTCGCGGTGAAGATACAGGTGTTCGTTTTCGGTGATTCGCCGTCCATCGACACCGAACCGCCGGGGACTGGCAGAGAAACAGGCGAGTTAGTAAATAATGGTGGTAGATGGGAGCTGGTAGAGAGTGGTCGATTAATGGTCAGAAAAAAAACGAACGAACAGGTTTTGTCAACAGTTATGTTCAGGACTCTAGCCAAGTGTTTCATCATTTTGGATTGGTTTTTTGATGGTAGAATAGACTTAGAAGTAGCAACGACTACATTATATAACTGGAAATCTTCGCTCCAAAATTATTAGGCCTTTACAGACAGAATAGTTTAACATTGCATTCAATTTGTGATTGCTTAGATTATAGATGAATGTTTATGATAATATGATTTTCTATAGCTCTATCTGTTGCAAGATGTAGTTTTTGAGCAGTTACAGCAAATGATTTTCGTTTTTAGTGTCTTCAGCAATTTTTTGACTTTACTTGCTTCAGCGGCCTTTTATTACTAGATATATTGAAAGTCTATTCTTCTTTATAAGAACATCATTTCTAGACCATATTACAAGTGTAGTACTCACGCAGGAGCCCCCCAGCGATGAGCACGTCGAATATGACCTCGCCATACCGCCGGTAGTCGAGCTTCGAGCCAGCCGCGTCTAAGAACTTGTATGCCGCGTCAAGGTCACCGCCGGCGCGCTCCAACCCTTGAACGAGCGCGTCGCGGAATCCGTTCGGATCGTACTTCTCTTTCTCATCTGTAACGGAAGAAAGGGAGAGAGTTAGAGGGAGAGAATTGTGAAATGATTGGTGGTTTTTGTCGATGTGGTGTCAGAAATAATTGAACGAGAAAGGGTTTCTCAACATTTGTTTTCAGGACTCTAGCCATGTTTTTCATCATGTGAATAGTTTTCAATAAGCTGATGTTCTAGTTCTGTCACAGAACATGAAAGTTACTCGTATCTAAAAGTTTGATTTATTCAAGCTTTTACGATCCAGCCAGCCATGATTAGCCAGATTTGATTGCCAAAACATTCTGGAACAGAATTCAGACTAATTACAGTATTTTTTTCAAGTAACAATTAAATAATTTGATTGGCGCAGGTGATAGACCTACTTAAATGGCAATTACTCAACTGTCGATTTGCCTGTAGAAGTCGATAACAATAAAAATTCTATTGTGTCTCGTTAGTGCCAGTTAAATACGGACTTAAATATACTTAATATCGTTAACTTGGAAGGCGACCCCAATTCGGAATAGGCCAGTGTGGTAATGGGCTAGCCTTGATAACTACTGAATTAAATGAATCAGCTTGCTTAAAAACGTTTAGGATTTCTGGAAACCTGAATTACGCAGTATCGTAACATCATAATAACATTGTTCAATATTTATGATATAAATAGAGCATTTGAATTTATGATTACCCTTGTCCATTTTAGAATGTCACACCGATTAAAACCACATTGTATTTTGAACAAAGCGAATTGACTAATGTCTTAAAGACGTATCTCTCAAAAGTAACGCATTTTAGCCACATGCTTCAAAATGGACGCTGTCAATAAAATAACACCTAATGAAAAAGTAAAATAATTAGAGAAAGCCACCTCGCGACACAGTAAACGATCATATTACTTACCTATCTCAGATTTAGTCACTACGAATCGGAAACATATCGCAGTATGAAACTTTGTACTTGTAATTCATTCCAGTATTTGCCAAGACTAGTTGGATTTCAACTTATCTCGGCGACCTACTTTTGGGTAGCTACGATAGCAGTTCTAAGCCTTGGTTGGCTGGCTTGCTGATTATTTTTTTCTTTTAAAATACTTAGTAACAACCGTAGGCAGTTTTAGGAAGTAATTAGAAGCTTACTGCCTACCTACATCTTACTGATAGGAACAATAGTAGTAGTAACTTAAACCTGCTTGATAATAGATACTTAGCAAAAAAAATACACTGAAATATTTTTCCAGAGATTCAGAATCATACGTATTAGGATTCTAAGTATCTATAATAATAATAAGTACCAACTACTTAAATGTATTAGGATTCTGAATCTCTGAAATTCAGTGTATTTTTTTTTTGCTATCAGGCAGTTTTATAGTTCGTAATGTTGGCATTTACCCGTAGTTTTATTCGGATTGAATTTACAGTACATTTACTAAAAAAAACCCTGATTTTAGGCTGATTATCCTCAGTCCCACCCGCTCAAAATTCTCTAACCACAAAAGGACAAGATTCCCAAAAACAGTCATGGGTCAAAGGCCTACACACCCACTCAAGGCCGTATATCATAATCATAGACACAACAAAGGGAGGCAGACTTTCTAAAGTTGACAGATTTATTACACTCGTGGGATCAGCAGTTCTCGAGGTGAGGTTATCATTAAAGGTCGAATGCATTACTTTCACTTCATATTATAAATCAGTTATCAACTAATATGGTTACAGACGGAAGGGTCAGTGGAATAACGTTGTTATATTTTTATTTTACTCTATTATCTTGATAAAATGATAAATGATTTATTTTCTGTAAGTAGGTTTGTAGAAACACTTTTACACGTCAATCACATGTTCTAAAACTAGATGAGGTCGGCGTTTCCTATCTGACTACTCCGAGAAGAAAGGCCGAAACAAACTCAGAGGTCACAGTCTCTTTTAAAGTCCAGACATAGGCCCGTATTACAGAACCTTACTCAAGACTCAAGCATTACTTTAAACTAGTTTCAACCAATCAAAAGGCTTTAAACGAGTTTTAAGTATTGCTTGAGTTTTGAGTGAGGTTCTGTAATACGGGCCATAGTCTTGGTCTTGTCGGAAACTTGTAATGAAGACAGTC
This sequence comes from Eupsilia transversa, assembly GCA_914767815.1. Taxonomy (NCBI): domain Eukaryota; kingdom Metazoa; phylum Arthropoda; class Insecta; order Lepidoptera; family Noctuidae; genus Eupsilia; species Eupsilia transversa. The sequence goes on along the minus strand of OU611893.1, from coordinate 1,599,080 downwards.
GTTAAAGTATCTTAATTAAATCCCTTGTGATGTGTTTGTTTGATAAAATATCTATAACGTTCAAGATGGTTACATAAGTTAAATTGTTTTGTGATGATGTAACTCCTAAATAATTTCCTAATTTGAAACACTAGGCAAACAAAACAAGTTTCAGCTGTACTATTTAAAACAAACATATTTTCCTTTCTTCCCACGTCAAGGTAACAAAAAAAGGAAATTTTATTACGTAAACATTTTAGGAAAACGAAGTAACGTGCCAAAATTAGAACAATTGTGATTTTTGGCAGAAAATAGTACAATATTTTAACATGTAGTAGGCGAGAAATCCTCAATAACTTATATATTTGTGAAGGTTGTCAGTCTTGTCGGTAAGACAATAACATTGTGTTTATTTTGGAACAAATAAAAACCATTTTATTGTGAGAAAAATAAAATTTTGCAGTCAAGATCACACGTTTGTTGTAAATTATAAAGATAATAAGATTTTTTAGTTTGAAGCATTTATTTCAATTAAACCATTTACAGGCACTTTTGAATTATCAAGGACTCGGTCAGTCAGAAAATATGAAGCTAGATCGTCAACGGTTCATAATTTATTATTTTTTTAGGTTATGCCCAGCTTTAGACCGAAAAGTATTTTGTTTTAGATAAGTGTTTATCAACACAATATATTCGAGAGCCAAAAGATGTTTAGCTGTCGTGATAAAAACATGTTTGGCCTCGTTGTTTTTTTATTTGCTATCTTTTAAAATTACATAAGACTGACCACTGCCAATGTCACGTTTTCTTTAGTATTCATTAGCACGTGTTTTTCCGTCAATCATTGTATTCTTTTACTCTATGGCTGAATTTTAGAAGACCGAGACGCCATTTTGAGAAGAGAACTCCAAAATGGCGGCAAAGCTGTGTTCCTTTTGGAAACAAGTTAGATTTCGACGCGGACAAAGCAACAGAATTCGCTTGTCGGAAACTTGTTATTTGAATCTATTATAGTTTTTGACATGTTTATCCGGATGATACCGGAATTCCCATCTCGCTTGGAAGCAAGCAATAATAAGATCTACTAACGTTAAACTAAATTTCGAGACATTGAGTTTTTTACCATCCTACTTTCGGATTGTCTTGTGATAAGAACTGATAAATCAGACTGACATAGGTTACCAAATTACTGAGATTTAACTCGAAAACGATGCCTTCATAAAAAATATAAAAATTTAATCCAACGCAACGCCTCGCCTCCTCAAATTCTTTGGGGCTCAAATCTTAGTAGCTGTTGAACGGATTAAATTAAAAGTTAAAAGATGAGTCACTTCAAAGGTTTGAGAGATCACGATAAAGACGAACAAAGAATATTTATTTGGTATTCATTTAATATTTAACAAGTAAAATGTGGCGTAAGAAAATAAAACTGCCGAACAATGTTACTTAAAATAAATAATTCAGACGATAGGTGTTCAAGATAATACTTCAATTCAAATAAGTAGTAATAAGAAGAAATGCTTGAGCACGTGTTTGTGAATTTTGGTGTGAATAAACCTTTGGTGGAAAGAAGGTCAACCAGTATTGCCCAACCGGTAAAAACATAACATCACGTGTTCGAAGGATTTGGCAGAGATATCCATAAAAAAAAACTAGATTCATAAGAGAAGTTCCATATGGAGAACCTAAAAACACTGCTAGTTTCAGGATCGCAAACCCAGAACTTCGCTTAGAAGTCGCGCTTTTGATCAAGGAGACTCCCTATAAAAGTATAACATTACGAAATCAAAGAAAGGTCGCTACAAAACAGTTGTAAAGCTTCCTTATAAGCGCGCAACAGACACCACTCAATGCAAGTACCGCTAGTGTAAAAATACCGTTACATGTTGTTAGCACCAGTGGAATATTACCGGGTTACGGAGCGGTCGAGTCGAGTGATCAGCTAATGGCACTACAGTAGCCTATAATATCACTTAGGATGATGGAATGGTGCTTTATGTGCAATGTTTCTAAATAAAAGCAAAGTATGCAGGTCAGATCGAATGCTGTTACGATAAATTTTAAAACAGGGATCGATGATGAGGTAATTATCTGCCGGGTCATATTTGTGGGAAGCATAAGGTAGATATGCTTGGAATAGCCGCAAAGGGTGCCTGAAGGTCAGATGAAGGCGCCGACGACAACGAAACCCTATGGTGCAATTACTTAGCTGATTCCCAACTGGTCTGTAAGGCAACACAGAGTGGATCGCTATGATTAAAACCTTAGTAAATTAGTCTCGTTTGTAGTAGCGGAAGTAAAAGCTGATGTTGAATTTATGATCATTCGGATCAGAAAGAGAGCAACATTCAAGTTGGATTGGATAATGTTACTTAGTAAGGAAGACTCACAGTTAACGTTGAGCAAACAAGAGCCTCAATTTTATATTGTGAATCGTACTTCACAATATAAAATTGAGGCTCTCGTTTGCTGAACTAAAGAATCAGAATCGAAGGCCTCAAGCTATCAACGAAATAATTGCAACCCTACGTAATGACTCCTTTCCAAATTCGCTGCCGATTTAAGGCTCGTACACACTGGCGCGATATCGTACGAGCCATTAGACCAAATCAATCGAAAAACTACCAGGAAAACTATAATATTATAATGTATTTGATGTAAACAGGAAAATTTTCATTATTCTACGTCGGAGGTAGCAGAGTACACCTAAAAGGAATATTTATTCAAAATTGTGTCGCTATACTGTCTTGCAATGAGTTTTTGATATTTACAAGAATGTAGAGAATAAAAAACGCTAGAATTTAAAGGTTCTGAAAGCATAATGTTTTTTTTTATCCAGTACTGGGAAACTCTTGGCCTGCATCACACCTGATGATCAGACCGAAGGTGGAAGCGAGGTTCACCCGGAATCCTCAACCACAGAGTAACTGGCTATCTTACCTCTAACTGCCGAATTTAATCTACTGTTGTTTCGGGCTTAATTAATACTTACTTTTCTTACAGGCAGTCATTTCTGTTACTGAATACTTGTGTTATTACCTTGAAAAGCTTAACTTGTGCTACAAAGATATAAAAATTCTATGAATTCCTCAATGCCGTTGCCAAGTGCGATCTTGACTTTAAAAAATACAGTCGATATTTGCCAAACTGAAGTTTATTTGTCCATTCGACTTTGTTCAGAATAAAATACAACTACGCAACGCTTACATTATTTACGCTACATGAAACTTATTGCGAACCCACGATATCTGACCAAACACTTCTCACGTGCGACATGACGAGTGAAAGGTTAGCAAAGATAAAATCTCAATCGGAAAAGGAATAAAATATTCGAAGCCAGATATGTGGAGTTTATTTAAAATTTTAATCGATATGGAATCAGTGGCATTCTGCCTTCGGACAGTGGTATTTATGTCCAATGCAACGATTGACGTCACCACCTCACCACGTCACTATTCCAACCGCGTTTGATTAGAATGGAGGCCGATTGTCGAATATTCCCGACCTCTACCTGGGAGTTTTTGATAGACGGGGGACGTGTTACGTAATCTATGAAGGCAGAAATCTCTGTCGGAATGTTTTGGGCATTTGAAATTGACCTAGAAATAACTATTCAATACATCCAGTAGTCTTATTGTGAAACATTTGACAATACAACAAAACTCATTGTTTCAATCGTTCGAAAAATTGATCGTGTGCTCGACAAAATAACGCAATGGATATTGCTGAATACCTTGTGAAAATGCAGCTAGTTTGATGCAAAATATAGAGGTTATGTTTCAAAAGGATAGGAAAATGTTTATTAGCATTCCCGACCTTTTAAAAGCACGGAAGATTCTTTCTAGAAGGTCGTACAAAGCGATGCGTGAAGGATGCCAGAAAATTATGGACGAAAAAGGTAGAATATCGTAGCATTCCATAATCCTAAGGTAATACAAAATGTAGTAGGTATAATGGTAAGATTCCACTAACAAAATATCAAGTTCGTACAGCTAATTCCCGCAATACTTTGCATAGATAGCTGCAAACCCCACTTTATTAAAGAAAAAATGTTAACTCTGCCCTGCATTTATATATTAGAAATAGCCACTTTTGTTAAGAAAAACATAAAACTGTTTAATTTTGATAAAAACGAGCGCCGCAAAACTAAGTTAATACTACCTGCACCTCGATTACAAATGTATAAAAATAGCCCAGAATATCGTAGCATACAGATATATAATAAATTACCTGAAAATATACGGTCCACGAGAACAGTATGTGTATTTAAAGCTAGGCTAAAGTCATTTCTCTTGGAAAAGTGCTATTATAGTATTCAAGAATTTATGGAAGATAAAATGTTAAAATAGAATTAAAAATATATATCATGTGTTCATTTTAAGGTTCCTCTGTATGTAAACACTATTTGTGATTATTTGTTATTTGTATGACATGTTTTCGTTTATTAAACTAATGATATTTATGTGATATTGGATAAACTAGATTTATCCAATATATCTCTTATGCAATATTAGTTTTAAGTTATCTTGCTGCGCCCTAACAGGGTCATGTACTCACTAGTTTAAGCTTAGCGTGTAAAATTGGTTGTGTACATTGTGCATTAAATAAATAAATAAATAAATAAATAAATTATATAGCAGGTTGGCCTCATTTGGACTGGCTCGGTCCCTTGATATAATAGGATAGATAAAACCTTATTTATAGTTTAATTAATTGAACATTTTTATAGCTTTGTTGGTAGTAGTATTTACTTTGGTGGTAATTGGAACCTTCATTACAAGTTCAAAGAGGATAAAATAGTCAGAAATTAATACTGAATACGCAGATTTTACCTAGTTCAGAATGAAGTTCAAAATAGTAGGTAAGTAGAAAATACTTCGAATATTTTGAACTTCGACGATAAAAACAATAATAAACAAAAGATAAGAAATCAATACAAAATGCGCACATGGTCCGTTTACGTCCATAAAAGGTGTATGGATCAAGTTAAGGGAGTGACATGTTCATATTCTAAGGACTTTCATGGCACGAATGCAGAAGACAAATACCCGGCCAAGTGCGAGTCAGAGTCGCACACGACGGTTTCCGTACCGTATTAAGATCATGTAAAAAAACCCGGAAAAAACATGTTCCTTGTATGGATGGATGTTATAGCAGCAATAGAAATACACATTCTGTGAAATTTTCATGTACCTATTACAGTTCATAGATACAGCCCGCTAACAGAAAGACCGAAGGGTTCCATTTGGCAACCTTTCGGGTACGGAACCCTAAAAACGAATTCGAACTTTCAAAGTCATGTTTGAGGATAAAATAATAATAAATTTAATAAATAAAATACATTGATATATTAGATCAGCAAAATCACAGCCATTGAGGTTATTGTCCAGTACAAAGTCCAAGCTATATATAACAAGGGCCAGTTCAGTTACAATTGAAATATCTACTGGTCAGCAATTTAGGTATATGTGTCACATCTCTGTCATTTTTATCACAATTAAAATGCCTTTGTAATAAAAGGATTCATGTTGGATAAAAATGTGAATGGTTTATTCAGTTCGATGAACATTCAGGTTTTAATTAGGTAAATAAAATGTAGCATTTATGGGGTTTATTTATAAATGTTATAAATTAAGTAATGATTAGTGACTGTTCACTTAACTCAATGCAATGTTTATAACTAAACCCCAACATGTTTTAATTGTTTGTAACTTGTAAACACTAATTTAAAAAATGTTGTTAATCAAAATTGATTTATCTATCTACAAGCATAAATTATTATGTATGTCTGATTGTAAAAAGGTTATTGAACTCTTGTTGCTTGGTTCAAAAAAAGAAAGCAAGCCCTTTGTCAAAGACAACACAAAGATCAATGTAGAATGATCCAGAGAGTATAAAATGAGGTCAGAGCTCTGAGACTTATTGTTCTTTATGGCATCGAGGATGAAGCCAGAACCTTGGCAAGCTGAGAAAATGGAGTCAAGGTTGAAAATAGAAAGTAGGAGAAAATATTTACAAAATAATATGTAATAGTGCACTCGAATGAAAAACATGTTTGGGGCACTGGTTTTCAAACATTTTATTAATTAAATATGTAAATAGAACAGAGTCCAAGCATGTATAAGTTTGAGGAAAAAAGCATACTTATCATCACTTAAAATTTTACAGTTTGAAACGGTCAAGAGAAAGTTAATTGAATTAAGTTTGAGGTCAGATGATTCAATGGCTTGTAGGCTGAATAAATCAATTGTCAATGACAGAATTAAAAAAATAGGTTTCTGCCATAGATTGAGGTATCGCTGGGAAATGAAAATAATCTGCTAAGTAAACAGTTAACTTGAATATATTATATTTCAGACATTTTTAACTAAGTTTAATTATGTATATTGTTGGATAATAAAGGTTTCATGAAAATATATTAAAAGTAAAGGAGGATGGCTTCATCAAGATGAAAATATTTACAGAACAAAAGATGTTTTGTTTATATTACAATTTCAAAACTATTGCAAGGCAAAATATTTTGCAGAAGTATTCATTAGGATGAAATTATAAACAGGAATAGTACCTTGTCTAGTCTCTAGTCACAGTAGCTTCTCTGAAGTCATTTTTCAATAATAATGTGAATATACAAGTACCTACTTCCAATTTTATCATAAATAATTTGTTGGAAGATTGAAGATACTCTAGGTTCACTTAAGGAGGTAGTAGTTTGAGAAAAAAATGTAATCTATGTGACACACATCCCCCATGATTACTAACAACATTCTCTAAAGAAACATGGCTAAAACTATTGTGTAGGACAGTGTCACGGCCAAAGCAAACGTTATTAAATTAACGAACCGATGTTTATGCAACAAGCTCGCGTCTTCAAGAAACATGTGCTATCACTTGAGACAAGATTAGCAAACTTTGAACAAGTAAACCCGCCTCGCAAACAAGGAATCTGGGCAACTGTCCAACATCTAAGTGAAAATAAGTAATAAAACATAAATTACCTCTTTTTCTGGTCTTGATCCGTTGACCCGATAATACTGGTTTTTCTACCTTCTGACTCATACAATATATTGCTGAAAAGAAAAACACGTGGCAATTAATAAAGGTCCATTCCGTTATAAGGTCATCGGCCGCGGTGCGCCACGCAACCCCCAGGCTCGATCCTTCGTCCTACTGTTATGGCGTCCAAACGCGATCCACTTACTTCTAGATTGACTGGAGCGCTAGTCCAAAAGGAATATTCCACAACCTGAGTGATAACGAGATCACCTGGCTATGACTCAGCAAGGACTCCAAGGAGTTTAGATTCACGATTCTCAATAGCGAACAATGTAACGACGCGCTATAAAGTAGTATGTGCACTGATACTTACGTAGTGACAGGTTATGTAGGAGCCTTTTACTCCTTTTGCGAGTTCTCTAGGACTGCGCCTGTTCAGAAAAGAAAGAAACGCTGCGCGATCTCTATTCCCCTGTGCTAGAGACAACGTGTATGGACTATGGAGTCGCCGGATGTCCGGTTGAGTCGCGACGATCGATTCAAATCTGGTAAAGCGTTTTCCTTTCTAGTTTATTCTGTTGATGTCTTTGAAACTAAACGATTAGAATTGTTTCTGAAATTTACTTATATTTAGGTAAAATATCAGTATAAAGCACGTATTAGGCTCCTAGGAGACAGAAATGCTTCAAAAGACAAACCAATAAAAATTTACAATATTGATATATATCAGCACAGTCTAAGGTTTAATAAGAATAAAAATATTTTAAAAGACGACACAATAAATTTGATAAATTTTGTATCACTTTATTAAAAAATCACAATTTGAATGGAAAGTATTTGACTAAAAATGGCAGAAAAAACAAAACACCATAGACATTTTTGTTCATAAACATATGACTTATAGCTGGCATAGGAATTTTTATGAACTGATTTTTAACGAAATATTCATAGTTGAGATAATAATTATTGTTTTATTACAATTTTCCAGAATTATTTAGTTCGCTTAGGTTTTTAATTATTTCTCAATCAACAACTATATTTTTTTGATAGGACTAATTAGACTAGTGTTGCCAGCCCTACTATTTTTTCAACGGCATCCCTATTTTCTGTTTTAGTTAATTTCTCAGAACAATAACTACAATATTTAATTTCTGCTGTTTTTGTACGCAAGGCGCCATCTGAACTAACAAATCCAAAATGCTTGTTTCTTTTGCTTTTCGTGTACATACATACAAACAAGGTCTACCGTCTACTGAGTCTGGTGTTTGTATCTCCAAAGTAAGTTGAAATTGTTCTTCATTTATTGACTAGCTAATCTTAGAAGTAGCGAAATGGGTTGTTTTAGATAAGTGAAAAAATTCATATATTATAACGAAATTAAAAGGAAAACTATCACTACATTCCGTATAGTCTTTCCCTTTTCGTATGTTCTTGGGATAAATTCAACCCAACTACGGAACCCTATAATTTGCTTGGCCAAGAGCGTGTCGGACGGAGGACACGCACTTGGCCGGTTTTTAAGTTTGATGGGTGCCTACCCTATAAGGTAGGATCTGTGTCCTGGTTCAGGTACGACCTGAGTCTGACAACACTGAATTTGACGTCGGAATCTGTGGTTTATTTATCTGTGGACGTCATTATTATTTAGAGTTTAGGTTATAAAAAAACTGCTGAAATATTAATTTAGGATTTTTTTAGAGAAATGTATAGATATTCTAAATAGTGAACGAAAAATAGCTATTGTTTATATATTGAACAGCCGCAGCTGTAAAACAGTTACTATGGCGAACTCTCTAATATCAAAGGTTTGTGTTTCTCTAAAGATTTTTAGTTTCTACAATAAATGATTGTAAATTAAATACACAAACTGCATTACGATTTCCAGATGGGTGCGCTACGCATAGCCCCTGTAATTTTCACACAGCCATCTCGTACCACTACTTCAAAGCATTATATCCCGAAATTCAAGAAGTTGAGGGCCCAAAAATACCTCAAGGTAGAACTGCCCAAACCCAATGAAGATATTAGTGAGCTGAGTCCGGAGAGAATCAGACAGAAGATGAAGGAAAGAGGGATTTTGCCTCCAAGGCCTTGGATGGAGCGTCCCTTCTATATTTCTGCTACAGGTTTGTGTGAATCAGATAAGTTTATTTGTAGCAGTACATTAGATACTTTACATTAAGAATTAAATGATTAATATAATATACGTAGATAGACAATGATTAATTTCAGTTCTGTTTTTTTTATCAATTACTAGCATCTGCCCGCAACTTCGTTAGCATCCTTTCTGACTTTTTTATCTTTTTGTTCGGCTCCTAAGAGTCTTAGAGGGCTGTTACATAGCTAATAACCCTCCTCAAGAATTGGATTATCCAATGCAAAAACATTTTTTCAAATCCAACTGGTAGTTCTGGTGATTACCCCCGAAATGCATACTTACAAACCAACTTTTACCTCTTTATAATATAAGTATATTATTTCAAAGAGTGACATTACCCATTAAGATCTTGAACTGCTAAAACAGAGTTTCTAAATTAAAACCCCACCATTTGTACTATCTTTTACCTCAGGAGGTGTCTTCGAGCCATATGTCCCACCGGAAGGTGACGGCAAAGCCTCCTTTGTTTCTACAACCCGTGCTAAGCAAGCTGTACAGCACCTCGAAAAGAAATCCAAATCCATGATGGCAATACGCAAGATCAAATCTTACGAAGAAGAATTTGACCAAAAAGAATTTGTATTACAAGCTCAGGATACTTACATCAAGGCCCATGAAAGTCTAGCTAATGATGATAAGAGAGCTCTGAGGTTGTATGTGTCGGAAAAGGCATATCCTGAGTTTAGACACAACAGTCGTCAGAAGACTATCAGGTGGAAGTTTTTGGAGTCACTGGAGCCCCCACGGGTGGTGCATGCTCGGTGCACTGATGTTGTTAGCAAGGAAAATATATTTGGACAGGTTTGTTCTTACTTTTTTCGAGGACCCTAATCAAAAATACTATTCTCTGATTACAAATCCTAACTAATATTATAAATGTGAAAGTGAGTTTATTTATTTGTTAAGCTTTTAGACTAAAATGACTGACCAGATTTGGATGAAATTTGGCAAATGGGTAGAACATGACCTGGGTTACGATAGCTAGTAGATCATAAATATTGTTTTTTTTTAACATACTTAAAATTCCAATTCTTAATCTGGTCATTTCCAGTGGTGTATTTACAGGTCAGCCATCAATCATGAATTTTGTATTATTTATTTATTACCAGAAAAATACATTATAAAGTAAATTAATTAAAATAAAAGCATGCATTGGGGGGGCCTTATCACTGTACTGTGTAGCTTCTAAACTATCAATTATTTTGAACATGTTTTAATTGGTTCAATTTTATTATTTTAGTATTTCATATTGGCGTTTCTCTCTCAGGTCACAGTACGCTTCCACACCCGCCAACAGCTGGCCGTCTACGATCGTTTCGGCCGCCTGTTACACGGCAGCGAAATCCTAGCCAAAGACGTCTTAGAATACATAGTTTTCGAGAAACACCTATCTAACCTCTACGGAACCTGGCGTATTCATGAGAAGATCATCCCTGACTGGACGCCGCCCAAAGAACCTTCGAAGCTGACCAGGGTTTTGCCAGAACCGGAACCAGAAATTGTGAAGGTGGAAGGTGAGGAGACAACGAAGCAAATTGAAGCGCCAGCAGCCGCGGCGCCTGCAGTGGCGGCACCTGCTGCTGCTGTAGCTGATAAATGAGTTGTAGATTTGTAAATAAAATGTAGTGTAAATTGTTTTTGGACTTGTGTTTTTCTCTACCTTTTTTTTCAATTTATCGTTGTCATAATTATTGAACGAGAGTCAGGATTGTGGTGACATTCTATGGTCATAGTAAAGTAAGTACACAATAGAAGATGAAGGAATCAAGGAAGAAACCGACGATGTGGAGAAACGGAGGTTTTCAGCCACTAGGCGCCATCTTTCGGACTGCTTTGTGAGCTATTATAGTAGGTAGTCAGTTGGCACACTGGAGAATTGGGCTAACATACTACTAGATGGCGCTACTATAATGTCTGTGTGGGATAAAACGGTAAGCAAAATCTTTCATATTTTCGTCGAATGAAATTAAATAATACCATGATCTTGGGGCTTTGGGAGCCACCTACACGGCCTGGGATCCTAAATCCTTATGATCGTATCGGTAGACATACTTTGAGTAGTTTGAGGGTACATTTATAAAACAAACAAAAAGCAATTCATATATTATCATTTTATTTCAATAAACAGTAATCTATACTCTCCGATAATCACTCAAATTGATTTATAAATAAGTTACTACCGACTATTGGACAATATAAAGAGTACTAAAACCGATGCTACATAGGTAGTTACGAAAACAGGATAATTTTATGGTGTGACGAGTGTTCAGATATGAGTAACTATAATGCACAATGAAACGATTCAGACTATTTTCCAGACAATATGTATTTACTCGGTTCCCAAAAAAAACAGTCTCCTCTCTCCGACAACGTTTACACGCCCAAAAAGTACCGCCGCAGCAGGAAGTCAAACTACCATCCCCTTTTTATTATTGTAAAATATTCGAAGCACTTACATAAATTGACATACTTTTAACAAACTTCATAAGAATGAAAGCTATAGATTCATAAACTACATTTATATAATTCAATATGATTTACAGTACTATTTCCACGGTAATAAATGAATGCCCAGAGAAATAGGGACAAGTTATTAATATTTTAAAATGACCACAACATATTAGTGTCTCTATGAGTTGATAGATGGCGCTAGTAAGTTTGTTAAGTAGATATTGCATCGGTAGATCTCGATGGCTCAGTTGGTTTCAATACCGGTAGATGGCGTTGGATGTTTGTTGTGGACGATGCTGGAGAGAGTAGATTGAGGTAGCTTGACTAGCTTGGGCTCAGCTGCACAGCTGGCGGTTAACCGTTACACTCGGCCATCCTGCTATTGTCGTGGTCCCCCACGGCGTTGAGTGCCAGCTCCTTCAGCAGTAGCAGAGACACCAGAATCCAGTTTTGGGGTTACCTGGAAACAGAATAAGCACACAGTATATTTTGTTATACTTACTTATGAAATGTATTTATTTTTGTTATATTTGTACTCTCTTTTTTTTTCATGTTGACTTATTCACCACATAGATCTTTCTTTGACACAAGACCGAACGATATTCTCTATGATCGATCAGACAGTCTCTAAGTTTATTATCCTCATGTGTAAATATTTATACTTTTATTATTAGACAGCTGCTGCTTTTTTGACATTTTATTTATTTATTTTATTATTTATGTACACACAGTGGAATAGTTGTTTACTGTTAGTTGTTTACTAGAATTTGTATGGAATTAGCTATTATTCTTTATGGGAGTTTCTGTCTCATAAGTACCTATTATTATTGCACACACAGATTTAAGTGTCACCTCACATGACATAACAGAATGCAACAATCTGTCTGGACTTTCACAAAGCATAACCAGAAAGACATTCACTCATAGCTGGATAGATAATCACACAGATTTATATACGGTGTCACTCAGTGTAGAACAGGGCAGATATTCACACAGATCTATCTGTCATGTATATCACACAGTATGGCAGGAACAATATTCACATAGATTTACCTGCTGTATCACACAGTACCTATAGCAGGAAAGATATTCACATAGATCTATCTTCCATATCACACAGTAGGTATAGCAAGAGGTATTCACACAGACACCTATCCGCCGTAACACACAGCTTAGCAGGACAGATATACACACAGATCTATCTCTATCATGCACATTTGCAATTATATTTTGTTTAAGGTATCAATTAGATTCTGTTCTATTATGAGTGCACTAATCTGTGGGTACAAAGTTATGTTTGTGCAACATTTTTTAATACCTGGCTACTTAATGAATCCTTACACACCTTTTGGGGGGTTGATTGTTGAAGGTAGAATAATAAAATTATTTATAATATGTAGGTATTTACTTTAAAATTATCAGGGATTACTATTCATTTTGATTTGAACAAGTTGTAACAACAGTAATTAGCAAAGGTAAAGGTAAACAGTACAGACAAACAATATTATGAATAACAAGCTATTATCTGGCAAACAAATTATATGACAAACTTAACTCTCTAATAAATCTATTAAATCATCCCTATCTATTTCGTGGTCAGAATCTGTAGAGCTGTCTGGCACTGATGACTTATAAGGGCGCAATGAATCACCAGGAACTACTGCGCTAAACTTTTTATATCCTTTGACCCCTTGAATACTATTTATTGTATATCGGTCAATAGTATGGTCTATTTTGGTGACCTTGTACGGTCCAGTAAACACACTCCCTAACTTTTTAGTGACTCCGACCGTATTATCACGAGATAAACCTCCCTTCCACAAAACTAATTCGCCTACATTATATTTCCTACATTTCTTATGCCTCTTATCGTACCGACCTTTCATAATTGCCATATTATTATCAATGCGCAATTTCGCATTGCGTCTACGTTCAACTAACTGCTCTTGAGGATCAATGGTCTTAGTGACGTTTGTAGGGTAAGCAGGTAATAAAGAATTGTCATGCGAGAACATAAGACTAAACGGAGAGAATCCTGTAACAGCATGAGGGCTGTTATTTATACCCCAGACTACATCCGAAAGTTTTTCATCCCATGTGCATTCGCTTTCAGCGGTAGTGTTAAGGCCGTTGACAATGGTCCTGTTTACTCGTTCGACCTGACCGTTGGAGCGTGGACAAGCAATGGCATTCAATACATGTTTGAACTGTTTTTGTATGGAAAACTCTTTGAAATATCGACTTGTGAAAGCGACGCCTCTATCTGTAACTATTCTATGAGGATTGCCAAAAGTAGATATTATTTCCTTCAAGTTTTGAATAGTTTCAATAGAACCAGTGCCTTTTACAGCTCGAGCAAATACAAATTTCGTAAAAGAATCAATAATTACGAGTATGTAGGAGTAACCACGGCGTGTTTTTAAAAATGGGCCCAAATGATCTATATGTAAAGTATGCATCGGTATCGCTACTTTCTCAATGGGATGCAGCTCGCCCTCTACTTTCCCATAATTACCTTTAGCATAAGCACAGTTTAAGCAGGAATTTACATATTTTCGTATAAACCGAGTCATACCAGAGAACCAAAACTTTGATTTTATTGTTTTTTCGCACTTTTCGAAACCTATGTGCCCCACTTGGTCATGATATTTTTGTAACAATGACCACTTCGACAGTTTAGGTATTACGAATCGATCTCCGTGTAAAGTTTTTCGAAACAGACATCCGTTAATAATGGTATAATTTTTATTTATATCCGGATTATCTGTACCCGCATTAATCTGTCGAATAATGCTTTGTACCGTATCGTCTTGCAACTGCAGCGTGAGGCGCCAGTCAGCTTCATCAATACGAAGTATATGAACACTTTCAACCGGGTTGCGACTGAGTGCGTCAACGTGTTTCATACGGTGGCCAGGGCGATATTCAATTTCAATATCGAAATCCTGGATTGTTAACCACCATCGGGCTATACGCGGAATCAGATCTTTTTTAGTTAGTGTAGTTCTTAGTGCCGCACAATCAGTAATTACCTTAACTGGGGTACCTGTTACGTAAATACGGAAACGTTTTAGAGATTCAACTACGGCGAGAGTTTCTAGCTCATAACTATGATAGTGCATTTCTTCCCTACTAGTAACGCGACTAAAGTAAGCAACAGGTTTTAGATCACCATCATTCTGATATTGAAGTAAAATACCGCCTAACCCTAAGCTACTAGCATCAGTATGGATTTCTGTTTTAGCATGCGGGTCATAAATTGCTAAAACAGGTCGCTCAGTCAACGTAGTTTTTAAAAGATTAAAAGAATATTCTTGTTCTGAACCCCATATCCAGGCTACGTCCTTTTTTGTTAAGCTGGTTAAAGGACGTGCAATTTCAGCGAACCCTCTTACAAATTTACGGAAATACGATGCTAAACCTATGAATTGGCGCAGTTCATGTACGTTTCGCGGTTGTCTAAAATTAATAACACTAATAATCTTTGCTTGCCCCGGGCGTACAGACCCTTCAGTAACCTCATGACCCAAGTAATTTACGGTGGTTTTCAGAAAAGAGCACTTTTTTAAATTTAATTTTAAATTAGCACGAGAAAGAAGTTTTAAAACGTCCTCTAATAGTTCTATACCTTCTTCTATTGTAACAGTAGGTAACGTGACGTCATCAAGATAAGTAGCTATTTTATTATCAAGGGACCCTAATGCTTTTCGAATCAACCGTGAGAAGACCGCCGGAGCGTTTGCCAAACCAAATGGCATTTTTAAAAATTCATACTGTCCTGTCGATGTTATGAATGCGGTTCTATGAATTGAATTTTCAGCTATTTTAACTTGGTAGTAACTTTGCGCCATATCTAGAACCGTGAAAAATACTTTACCCGATAGTCGGCTAATCTGATCTTCAATGTGTGGAAGAGGAAATCGATCTTTTACAGTACGCGCGTTGAGAGCGCGGTAGTCGATACATAATCGATAGTCGCCCCCCTTTTTCTTAACTAAAATTACAGGACTTGCGTATTCGGAGTTCGATTCTCGCACTATTCCCGCGGTTAATAGGTCATTCACCTTTTCCTGTACTTACAATTTCATTTTCTTTGTACGATAATCGATATGGCTTACAAAACACTGGCGTTTCTGATATGGTAGAAATATGCATTTCAATTAAATCCGTACAACCCAGTTCGCTGCTACATTCAGCAAAACAACCGGCATATTTATTTAGTAAGTCTAACAATAATTTAGAATGTTTTTCTTCTAAATCGCCAATATCTAGATCAGACAACACGAGTGTCTTGTTTGAATGAACATAATTAGTACTATTAGCGGCACTACTTTGAGTAACGTAAGCTACGTCGCTTTGCGTAAACAAATCTGCGCGCGTAATTAGTCGACCCGCGGACCATTGCAAACAAGAATCACCTAAATTAATTATGCGTAATTGTAAAATTGGTGTATTTTTCAAGACTAATTGTGGTATAAAATACGATTCATTACCCATAGAATACAATCGTGGGTGGGTAACAAGTATTTCACTTGGCGTCAAATCGTAGGATGTGTAGACGCGTACCTCTGCGTTCGAACCTGGCAGGACTTCGACATTGTCGAACAAGAATAAGGGGACTTTTGATATGAAGTCCTGGCTAGACAAACACATACTTGATAAAGGACCAACATATTCACTGTTTGTTATTAATGTCACGGATTTAGAGGTTATAATTAAGTTTACGTTCGGCTGATTAATAATAGGTTGTCCCACAATTAAATCTATATCGTTGAGATTTGCATTTGTTATCTCGGCATACGTTTGTAAACTTATATTATCTATAACTAGATTTAAGAACGCTTTTCCTAAAGAGGGTACAAGTAAACCTCCAAAGCCTCTCATTACTACATTTGATGGTAAGATACATAATCGCGATTTTTCGATCGCTTTTATTGTGATTATATTCACTTTACTCCCAGTATCAATATAGCCAATTGCTTCAAAACCATTAATATACATTTGTTTTCGGTATAAATCTGAAATAATTTCTGTGGTGACATGATAAACCTGCCGTACCTGTTGATTTCTTTGCGGAGGCGCAGGCGCGTCCCGCGAGCTTCCCCCGGCTGCATACCAGCAGGTGTTGGCAGCGTGTCCCGTGCGCTGGCAGACCTGGCAGCGTGTGGCGGGTGCAGCTCGGCAATCCCGCGCTTCGTGCCCCGGTCGCCGACAGTTGTAGCACACCTTCGGAGCAGGGTTCCCCGCCGCAGAGCCCCGTTGCCACGTTGACTTGCTCGGCTTCTGGTCGGAAGGTCGTCTGGGTTTTTCAGGCCTCACTTCCCCGTAATTTTCAAGCGAAGAAAGGAATCCATAATATAACTCTTCGGACGTCCTGTAGCCGCATGCTTTCGCGTTCGCACGTAGTTCAACCGGCAATCCCCGAATGAGGCATGACATTGCGTTCTCCCCATCTAGCCCACACCTTTTCATTAGAGATATTTTATCGTGGTAATATCGGGTCATAGTCTCGTTTCCCTTTTGGCGTGCTAGCATTTCTTCTAGGCGGTCTACGAAATCAGTGGTGCGTGGAAACGCCTTCATGAGCCAGTCCTTCCAAGTGCCCCACGTGGCGCTATAATCCTCGAGGTCATCGTACCAGTCGCGCGCTGCGCCACGTAGCCGGGTTTGCATCACGAAGACCCTATCTTTCTCTTCCCAGTTGTAGATTTCCCCTAGTTGGTCTATCTTGTGCAGCCATCCTTTCACATTTATATTTTTCTTCGCAGGATCGAATTTCGGAATGATCTCAGTGTCCAGGTGTGTTATCCTTGATCTTTTATTGGCAGGTGGCTGATTAAAGGACTGTTGCGAAGAAAAAAAAACGGGACTTTTCCCCTCCTGGCGCCCGCCATTTTCTAGCGACTCGATGCTTGGCGACCGCCTCCCCAAGCCGCGGATATATGGGCCGTGGAATTCTTCCATCCCACTTCTGAACTGTGACGAGTGTTCAGATATGAGTAACTATAATGCACAATGAAACGATTCAGACTATTTTCCAGACAATATGTATTTACTCGGTTCCCAAAAAAAACAGTCTCCTCTCTCCGACAACGTTTACACGCCCAAAAAGTACCGCCGCAGCAGGAAGTCAAACTACCATCCCCTTTTTATTATTGTAAAATATTCGAAGCACTTACATAAATTGACATACTTTTAACAAACTTCATAAGAATGAAAGCTATAGATTCATAAACTACATTTATATAATTCAATATGATTTACAGTACTATTTCCACGGTAATAAATGAATGCCCAGAGAAATAGGGACAAGTTATTAATATTTTAAAATGACCACAACATATTAGTGTCTCTATGAGTTGATAGATGGCGCTAGTAAGTTTGTTAAGTAGATATTGCATCGGTAGATCTCGATGGCTCAGTTGGTTTCAATACCGGTAGATGGCGTTGGATGTTTGTTGTGGACGATGCTGGAGAGAGTAGATTGAGGTAGCTTGACTAGCTTGGGCTCAGCTGCACAGCTGGCGGTTAACCGTTACAATGGTAGGTACCGATTACTTTATGATCGGCAGCTTTGTTTGTAGCGTCGATACTTTGTTATTAAGTATTTTAATAAACTATTAATACGCTTAATGTCAAGCCTTCGTAACTCACAGAACTTACAATTTATACAGTTGTCTTTACATGCCAGTGTATATCTAAAGTTATATAGTCATTCGAGCAGATAATAGAACACACTTTCACTGGGTTGAAGTCGTGAAGATATTGGGTATCATCAAATGGACGATTTGTGAGGGTATTCAAATAAAATTGGGGTAGATTCTGTTATTCGAGATTAAAAAATCATGTTCAAAATTCATTTGTCACAATTTAATCAATAAAGTGATTTCATAATTCATTCAGTCTAATTCTATTTTACACATTTTTTTTTACAGTTTATCAGATATTTCATTAACGACTTCTTAACATATTATTTACATTCAATAATATGTATTTTATACACATAAATGTTCCTGTATTATCCAGTTCAACTTACAATGTACGTCGTAGATACAATTTGTAAAGAAGCCATTTTAAATTTTCTCATTCCATCGTATAATATTTGTTAGTGCAGTCTTACAACTATGGAAGGCACCAAAAGTAATACAAATATTGTATTTACAAATTATATTAATGTACACTATTATTACACTATGATCTTTGCGTTGCTTTTATTGGGTGTTATTAACATTGAAATATTAACTTTAGTATTTTATGTGTCGATGATCGATGGTATACCTTATTTTGTGCTCTGAAAGTAAACCAGAACCGTACGTCTTTTTGCGTTTTTACTCATATAAGCCGCTATAATAACACTGACTTGCCATTCTCGTTAAGTTAATTATATCTCAATGTATAATCGCCCTTGACCCACTAGTCTTAAGGACATAATCTGATGGCAAACACTTTGTACATGATATAAATTATGAGATTTATTTTATCAGCTCATTATAAGCTATATTTACGAAATATCCTTCATTTCATGTCGTCAGTACTAAAGTTATTGTTACAGAAATAATGTTACTTATGTAAGAATGTAATTTTTTTTTTTTTGCATATTATGTTTTTACTTTGCTACTACTGTGCCAATAATAGTCAATCATTGTGCACATGCAAACTCACAATAATAATAAAAAATACGCGCCGAAACATAACCTCCTTGAAGTCGGTTATTCAAGCTAAGGAAACCCGGTTCCACGCCAGATTACTTCTGTTCTTCAAGCTTCCTGTAGCTGGGGCGACTTCGGTTTGAAGTTAGATTTCTGACTTCGAGAGCGCCGAAGTCTGTCAGAGACGTGTTCAAGCACCGATGCGTGGTGCGTTGTGTTCAGACGACAGTGGGAGCCGCGCGGTGTGCGGGCGGCTTGGGGGGCAGCGGGGGGGGGCGTGCGGGCCGCGGAGGGGGGCGGCGACGCGGGAGGGGGGGAGTCGCTCTTGTTCTGTAGCCTCTGGCGTTGAGTCTCGCGGAGATTCTCTAGGAAATCTGTGGAAGATAACGATATCGTTAGAATTTTTCCAGAATCACATTTTAGAGTATGTTCTGTTTACAGTTTTTCTTTCGGTAATTCAGATGTAATATTTAAGTATTTAAAGAGATGTAAAGCTACTAACCAGGTGGATGATGATGCAGCGGCGGACCGGGCCGGAGGGCAGCCCGCACGCGGGCCCCGCATGCGCCTGCGGCACTGCCGCGACTGCTGCCGCTAGCTGTGCTTACACTCTGCAACAACGAGACACACTATGAACATAAAGCCACTATAATCCTGTGAGTGCCTAGAAAATACATTATGCCGAGAGAAAAGGTTACAGCATTGTACTGCATGAATTAAATAATTATGTACATTTATTCTTCGAATTTTTCTGAGGATTTGAGAACGTATTCTAGAATTAACTTAACGGTTCCTTATGGGGTTGGGTACGATTTCTTGGCTGTACTACGTTGTAGTAATTCCAGTAGCTGTTTCGGGGTATTGTACGTATTGATTTAAGTCTGTATTTTTTGTTTCTTTCGCCTTTGGTCTACTCTGGTCATGGTGTATAATTTCGGTATAATTTACCTGTTCGTCTTGCTGCCTGAGCGCGTCGTCCTGCAGTCTGACGGCGAGGTCGCTGAGCGAGTCGGTGTCGTCGTCTCTCTGCGGTTCACTCGCCGAGGCTCGATATTCGCCACTTTCTGATACGTCGACAATTTGAAGACGGGCGCCGTCTAATTCCTGGAGAAAAGAAAGGTTTTGTTAAGACAATTCTAAATTATTCATTAAATAGTGCGTGGAATAGTATGATGCCCTGCTTTTCTTAACGTTAGGTATCAAGATGTTTGTGTTGAATGTTAACGTTACAAAATTTGGACTAAAATTGTTGTCAAAATCGACTGGATTGGAAAGACTTTGTATGGCACGAAATTTCTTTTTGTATAATGACATATTTTTATGTATTTTCGGAGCGCTTAGTATTCAACAGTAAGTCTTATGTTACAGAGCACTTATTTTTATATTTAAATCAGTAGGAGGCCGAGTCCATAAACGCCGGTAGGTTTACATAAATATTTTATATAATAAAGATGATAACAACTAACCTGCATGACAGTATCAGGATGCAGCACGACGCCGTCCCGGAGCACGGCGCGGTGCGGATGCGCGTGCGGCGCGTACTTGGCGAGCACGGGGCGCAGCACGTGTCGCAGACGGCGCGCGGCGCGGCAGCGCACGGCCACACAGCGGCCCGCCAGCTCGATGCGCACCACACAGCGCCGCTCCACGACGGCCTCGCGCCCGCCCAGCACCGTGGACGGGGAGGACGGGTCTATCGTTGTCGATGTGCCCTGGGGGTGGAAAACTTTGGTTAATTTAATACGTTCGTTGTAAAAGTTTTAGCATCTTTGAATTAAGTTTTTGTTTTTCCATTTGCATAATTAAATAAAAGTATTCTAATGATATTTGGATTTAATATTGACTGAACAAAGAATATGTAGTTGAATGTATCTCCTCACCTGATTCCCGTCCTTCAACAGAACATCGTAGGTAGTACACAGCAGGTTCCGTCTCTGCAGCAGCCTATCCACGAGCCTGCCGACTGTCACGCTTGCTTCAACACCCACTACGGACGTGGCGCCATCTGGCAGCACCACGCGACACAACGAGCATTGTCCCGGGGCAGTCTGGCTGGATTTCACCACCTGTGTGACAAGAGAAAATTGGGTTTTAAAGTGTGTTGAAATAATATTGTGATGTATGGAAAATAATATTTCCCTACCAATGGATTTCATAATAAAAATAAAAGATTAATCTAATAATTAGCACAAAACAATAAAATAATTGTAAAAACATAAAAAAAAAAAAACTTTATCTCTCTAATCACTTTATGAATGAATGTAAGTAGTCAACAAATAATTACTTAACAAACAAATTAATACTTATTTAAAACGCAACGCCATAAGTAGAATGAGTTAATGTCTT
Source organism: Eupsilia transversa (assembly GCA_914767815.1). Classification (NCBI taxonomy): domain Eukaryota; kingdom Metazoa; phylum Arthropoda; class Insecta; order Lepidoptera; family Noctuidae; genus Eupsilia; species Eupsilia transversa. The sequence goes on along the minus strand of OU611893.1, from coordinate 1,577,504 downwards.
CTATAAATAATGTTAAGTAAACAAAGTCTATGTATATTATCGGACAGTGAATGTTTGCAGGTAAAACGGTTTGTTTGTTAGATCGTGAGTGTTTTGTTAGGAAAAGTTTGCGCGAACTCATCGTGATTGAGATTACTTGCTGAGTTAATTCTGATATACATTATGTTTTAATTAAAGAATGCTCTCAAACTTAAGAAGCTACTTTGAAATATAAACATGTCGTGTTATCATAATTTTAGAACCTACCTAACCCTCAATCTGCTAGCCTAACACAAAATGAACTATACAGTATATTATTATTCAGTTTTTAAATTATAGGTTCATTCAACACGATTTAATTTAAAAAAACAAATTGATAACTGATAGAATACAATACAGATAAACGCTCAAATGATTTGGAAACCTACAGTGTATTCGAATATTTGCAGGATGTATAAACTATAGGAGCTTTTATTTAATTTTAGAGGTAGTTTATTTCCACAAAATGTGTGATTGTTTCTCAAGTTGTATAAAATATATAAAACTTTTGAATCCATAATTGCAGCATTTTGACGACCAATACACAACAATGACGAGGCAAATTAATTTAGAAATTACGTTTATTTGCTCAATTAGTAATACTTATAGTAGTACCAACCACATTTGCACAGTGCTCCAATATTTGCTCAATATTATCATGTTTTTCCGCACTGCACACAACATAGGGCGATAGCTGTTCTATGCATATTTACCTACCGTCAGATTCACTATGTTAAATCATTATTTCAATTGTTTTAGAGAGGAAAGTTAGATGTTTCTGGGTATTGTTAAAGTCTGCAGTTAGAGAGTTATTTTGGTATTTGAATGCAAGGAAAACCCGTTATTTTTTATTTGATATGCAATATTTTTCCTTATGTGTTCAAAAATACCTTCAGTTTGACATTCAAAGAAGTATTGGGAATGTTTTATAAGCGTATTCTTTTTACCTGTTATTTGTTTAAACTGTCGTTAGTATTTTATTTGTTTTATTTATAGTTTTTCAGAACATATATTATTATAATTTATATTATTAGAGGTAAGTAATCATATTATTATGTTGCTAGAGCCAAGGCATTATTAACCACTATATCTCGACCCCTGGAAGTTTGGCGCCAATTGAATCACCGTTTATGTTAACATTCGTGTTATTTGCATGTTTATATTTTAACGGACACGATAGCAATAATGTCGGTCTGTTATCGTATATTTTTTATGTAAATGTTGGCGAAATGTCCTTGCTAATTATTCTGCATGATTTTGTTACTCATTCATGGTTCTTGGTTGCAAAAGTGGTACGATTTTTTTAAATTTTAATGGGACTAACGCATTTCCGTCTTCTTTCATTTTCCTGTGGTTAGTGACTAACCTAAGTGTCAGAGTTTTTATGCCACCCATGGGCCTCTGACTTGGCTTCACATGTTGTCAAGAAATATCTCTCAGGCATGCCGGATTTCTCACGATGTTTTCCTTCACCGTTTTTGGAGCAAGGGATAATTGTACAATACGTACATGAATGAATCCGAAAAGTCAGAGGTGCGCTCCTTCGGATCGAACTCGAGACCTATGACTTGGCAGTCCGACGATCACACCACTAGGCTATCACTGCTGTGTCTCGGTATTTATGGCTGATTTCACAAGCGAGAGTTCACGAGTGGGTCGTTAAGCATCGTCTTTTGTGAGCTTTGCATCCATAGTCTTTTTCTCTGTTCACCACGAATCTATGGGTCTGTCCAAATTATATAGATAGATCTTTGAGGTAATTAGAGTGACTTACATCAGTAATTGGTGGTGGTTCATTCTGTTGCGTGCTGTTGGATCGCTCGCGTCCTGTCCTGAGCTTCCACGGTAGTAGGGAGGCGCCGCCGCTGCGACGACGCTCCGACGCGTTGCTTGCTGATTTCTTTAACTGTAGGAGAAATTTTTTATTCGATTCGATTTTAAATAGATACCGAAACAGATGACTTTATCAGCCTTTTAAAGATTTTTACTAATCTTTCATTTATAAAATCATGGGGTTTCAGTCAATGGGTGCTTACCTTGGTAGTATCAGTATCATTCTCCCTAGGAGTCGAAGCGTACGGTAGTGGTAAACCTCGCAGGTCTGCGCGTGCGCACTCGGCGTGCACGCCGGAGCGCAGGAAGCGCGGGTAGCTGTCAAATTTCATCACGTTGAAGATCTGCTTCTGAGCCTACGGATGTACGGAATTATCGATAATTAAATTTATGTTTTATAAAATTATTAACAATATGGTTTGCAATAGATACTGACAATAATGAATTCCGAGGTTAAAATAATTTCTGAGTGAGCACTCAGAACTATATTAGTAAGGGGAAGAACATGACGCAGTGGGAAGCAGTTAACATATCTGCCGACCTCGAAAAATTCTGTTTTTCAAGCATCAATCAAGATTCCACAGATTACTTAAGCATCATTCCAAAATACAGGCGTTACTGTGAAGATGTTACAATATCTTGTAAAATGGCAATTACCTTGTAAAAGTTGCTATGCATAATAAATAAAGTTGATTGAATTATGGATTTCACGCGTTGTACCGTAGCGTGCACCTTGCGTAAATGTTTCGATGCATGGACTTTATGTATGGAAGAATAATGTGTAGAAGTTTTGCAACAGATTATATTGAGTAATAAATAACAATAACTAATGGCTAGTAGTTATAAGCAGTAGAATGTTTTAATCTATACAATCTACTTTTAAAGCGTAGTAGGTTCCTATGGCGAAGAACGGGTAAGAAACTCCATGGACACTCTTTTAAATTTGGCCCCATATCCAGTAAAGTCATAGATTTCACGGTATTAGGATTGTCACAATTAGTTACCTGTTGGAACAGCTCAGGTGGAGGAGGCTCGGTCCCCAGCATGAGTGCCGCAGCCCTACGCGCGGCGGCGTCGACATTGACGGGCTCGGGCGCCTTGTCGGCGAGGTGACGTTGCCAGATCTCCGCGGCCAGCGCGCCGCGCCGCTCCGCGCACGTGCAGGCGCTGTACTGCTCGCAGGACCACCAGAATCTGAGGGGTAGAGGTGGCTTAGAATACTTAACAACGAATAAGGACAGAATGTTAACTTCTAATGTTCTGTAAAGTTTTGAAAGACTGGGAAAAACCAATTGTTCAACGCTTCATAACTGAGTTTAAAAAGCATTTGAGAGTATTCAGAGGTCAAAAACGAGAAATATAATCCCAAAACTAAGATCTACAAGGGTTTTGTCGCTATACAGGACAAACTTACAATAAAATCTACCCGGAAAAAAAATTGGTCCCCAAATCCGATAGCAGTAACAGTTTTCTCCTCCATAAGTAAGGATGCCAAGTCTTACCGTATGTTCTCGGCTGCGAACTCCTTAGCCAAGAAGTGGGCGAAGGCCTCAGCTCCTGCGGGGTCGGCAAGGAGGTGCTCAAGGCCTAGAGACCAGCGGGACACGTTGGAACCGCTGCCGTTGGAGCCCGACACCTGGGTTGAGCCTTCGCTCATTTGCTGTGGGGGAAAATGGGGAGGTTAGTTTTAATAGTTCTAATTTTAAGATGTGTTTTGGAGATGTCTTGACACACTTGAAATTTTAATGTTTGTCTGCTACAATTTCGATGGTTTTCAGAACATACATTTGTTCAGACTTGGCGTTGCAATGGAGAAATTGCTTTCCAAATCATAAAAAATTAAGCTGCAAAATCCAAAGGTGAAAATATAGTCTCGTGACGCGATGAATTCTCTTTTTCTTGCACAAGTTTTCATTGGTTCCTGATCTAATTAAGTAGGAGTTAATCGTTATCGGCACATACAAAGGGCCTATCAGACTATCACCAGCTGCTTATCACCATAAAGCTTCCTAAACTTACCTTATTATACATGTTACGATGCTCGTGGTGGCGGTAGGAGCTGCCCGCGCCGCTGCCGGTGGTCCAGCGACGGAACGGCGATGACTGCTCGCTCTGTTGACAAGGGAAAGAACATTGTTAGTTTAGCTGCTTAAGGTCTTTGGAATATTGGCAGCAGAATATTGCAGCTCTTGAACTCGGTTTCATTGGTGAAATTCGCACTAAGGGCCAATTTCACCAATACAAACTGAACGCGATCAGCACATAAACCAAGTTTAGGAGCTGTCAGTGTCATTATTTTCTTGGAATATTGACATTGACAGCTCTTGAACTCGGTTTAGATGTGTTAATCGAGTTCAGGTTCATTGGTGAAATTCGCACTAAATGTCATTTCTGAAAGAAAAGCCAGTCAAGCCCATCGCACCCACGACATTGTTTGACCGATGGTGTAGTTCATTACAAGGATAAATAAACACCAATACAATTAAAATTGGACTTTGACAATCCTTAATCTAAATGACAGTTTTTAATGTAGAAACATAACAACACATTCCGACAAGATAGCGGCACTTGAATTTAATAATCCGTGTTTAAAACCTGCACTTTGCAATGAAAATACTTTAAATTATATTGAACAATTTAATTTATGTTGGAACATAATAATAATGTAACACCACTGGTGTACAAACGCACAGCCTAAACAAACCCTAACTAATATTATAAATTCGAAAGTGAGTTTGTTTGTGTTACCCTTTCACGCTTAAACGGCTGAACGGATTTGGATGAAATTTGGCACATGAAGATATAAATATTAAAGGACAATGGGCAAAAGTGACTTTCAACCAATAGAGATTTGATACCTTGAAAGATCATAAAAGCATGAATTTTCGGGGGCGTAAAATTAAAAAAAAAAATTAGTTAATTCTGGTAATTTAACACGAACGAACGTATCGTATTCGTTCAACAAATAAGACGTGTAAATACAAATATACACTATAGGTATGTAATTTACAAAATTCACACGCTCATAACACGAATATAACAAAAACTTCCTTCATAAGTGAAATTACTTTATTTGAACTTTTACCTTTTAACGATCTGCGTGGGAGCAGTTTTTCTTTCACAATGTGATTATGAATTAAGTTTATGTGATACTGAAGAATGGACAGTTACGTGTTTATGGCCGAATACACAAAGACATAGATTATGTAAGCACTAAAACCTAGCTCTTATAATAAAATAAAGACTTGGTGGCATAATATAAATATAGGTAAATAATAATAGAAGACGAATTGCAAAGCAAGTCGAAGATTATCATAAATAAATAAAGTCAAGACTAAAATCAACATAAATAAATAAACATTCAGTATTCAAGTTTTATTTCACTTTGCATGTCTTGAAGGCAAGATATATTTGAGTTGAAAACTCTTTAACTTAGCAGAAACAAAATCGTAGTAAAATAGTATATCAAGGCAAATAATACACGAACACTAGACATTATACAAAAGACACCACATATTTTAGACCAATAGCAACACACTAACACCACGCGACACAATACCAAGCAGTTTACATTCAAACCTGTATTTTCCCTTTTTTTCCTCCCTCTGACGAACTGTTTCTGGTAGGCATTTTTATAACAATGCGTAAGGCCTTAGAAAACTTATAGGTATATTACCTAACACTCACTGATCACGAGGCTGACCACAAGTTTAAAACTAGCACAAAATAACTGTGGTAAAAGGAAAACTATGTCATTTATAAAACGAGGTGTTGAAAACTGTACGCTCAAGGCGATTGGGAGTCATGCTTCGTAGAACGTTTTTACACTATTGAAAGTCTTAGGGCTGTCCTAAATGTTTTTATCTCGTACCGACAAAAACAATAACAAAATAGGTCATGTTTTGGTAAAAATAGTTGCCAGTCAGTAAGACTGACTGCACAGGGTGCAATGGACGAGCGACGTACGTAGCAAATTTTAGGGGTCCCGGAACGAAGAGATCAATTGCCATCAATTTCTATTGTAGTAATGTTGTCAATCGCTTCAATTGTTCGTTAGACGATGAATTTGCGCATCAATGTGTATCAATCACGTACAAATTGACAATTGAAAATGATCGTTTTGGGAACTCTTTATTGTGATGACAGAGATGTATATTTTGAAGATGATAATGATTTAATGTAAACAAAAAAACCTGCCGTAACAAAACTTCCAAGTGTGGATGAGTTGAAAACACGACTGCATCAGACATAACACTGACTAATACTAAATAGGGTGTTAAAGACATTAAAATGAAAGGATTAGCCATTACTATTCTCCGCAAGTATAATATACCAACGGAAGGAAGTCGTCTGCATTAGGTGCATGTGCAATATCACGTGGTAACTATACAATCGAGGCATAATGGCTGGACATTACTGGTCACAATTTATTGTCCGTTGTTACAATACTGAGTAAAGTAGAATCAGTTGATAAATTGAATAATTGGGTGTAAGTCATTGCACTCGGTATGACGAGGAGATATATTGGAGGATTTTTTACTACCTGTATGTAAAGGAGGCTGTATCAAAAAATGTTTTTGGTTGTGACTTTTTCGGCTATTAGTGAGTCAAGACCATGCCTTTGAAGCCTTGCTGTCAAGCCAGCAAGTGCAGCCTGTTTGCGCGAGACATGGCTTTTATTAATAAAAAGAAGAGTGTTAGCTTACGAATCGGATCTGCTTTATTTTAACTTCAGCTCTCACTGCAGAAAATAAGAGCCAACCAAGCTGCAGCTTAAACACTGCTTACAGTCTAAACATGCTTCAGGTCCTTGCATTTAGACAACCGTTTCATTCAAACAAATGACTGCTCATCCTTCGTAAGTTCCGTTCCAGATTGAGAATGCAATTGAAACGAATGCTTGCGTAGGCGACATGTGACATGGTCCGAGGAGGAACTAAATTGATCCTAATTGGTGATATGGCCGCGCCCCCGCTCGGCATTGAATGTTATTGCTCATCTGTCTGTGTATTCCGTCCAGATAGACTTTAGTACTCCTGTTAATTGTGGTTTATTCTCTAGTTGATACGGATTAATTGAAACAGTATAACTCCAAATATGTATCAGTAGGTAATTGGCACCGGTATTGCGTCAAACCACACCCAAATCTATACAATTATGACTGCATTGGCCAAAGTTGGATTCCATTGGACATGTTTCGGGGTTTATCCATGATGACTAGCTATGCTAAGAGGTTTCACTCGTCTCCTACGGGTCGTAGCGTGATGGTACATAGCCTATAACCTTCCTCAAGAATTGGGTTATCAAATGCAAAATATTTTTTCCAAATCCGATTGGTAGTTGCAGAGATTACCACGGTCAAACAAACGAACAAACTCTTCAGCATTATTATATTATTATAGTACAATAATAGAAGGACATTGAAATACAATATTAGGTACTTACTGACTTTGCATTGCGCCATAGTTTGTTTTAGTGCATAGGTACTTAATTCTGTCATGATTAACCAAAAATACATACGTTCGTGCATTATTTCAAATTATCCTTAAACTGAACAACACTACAAGGTAAAGCGAAGTTTTTAATACTAAATAAGGCATTATGGTGCACTACAATAGTCACTGATACATAGGTAAGATCAAGGATCATAGGATCACCTAGGTGCGCCACACGCACGTTTGGATAGCCAATGCGTCTGGCGCACCGTGATCAGTCAGCCATGCTAAAAAATTGCTGAATACCTAAAATTTTAACCATGGCAGGACCTATTCTCATACTTATTACATACTTGACTACGAAATAAGAAAAAAAAAGAGTATCCATGGAGTTTCTTGCCGGTTCTTCTCCACAGGAACCTACTACGCTTTGGAATGGGCAACGGACTTCAACTTTCCGACCGACTCCTTGACAATTCAAAAGTGTAATTGGTTTAATTGAAATAACGGCTTTGAGTATAATGAAAATAGTTATTTCAACCCTAAATGAACACGGAGTGGCCACGTATATATGTTTAAACATACAGACTGACAGACAGCCTGTTTGCTAAAGAAAACCCGAGTGCTTGATATACAGACGGCTGTCAGTTGAGACATGCTGATAATATGAAACCACGTGTCTTTGTGCTGGTGAAGTGAGAGGCAAGACTAAGGTGACAAGTCGATGAACCTCTACCTGGTTCATCAGGTTGAGGAGTCAGAGTTAATCGTTCAAGACTAAGAATAATGTATATGTATGAATAAAAATCAATGTTTGTATGTTTGTTTGTCCTCTATGCGTTCCTAAACCATTGATCAGATTGTGATGAAACTTTGGTAGGATGTTCTGAGGATGCCCGCGATGGTTTCTGGCGCAAAAAATCTATTTAAATAAAATGAAAAAAGCACGGAAAGGCATTGGAACTGGTCAAACTGACCACTGGTCTGTAAAGAATTTAGGGGGCAACCAGTCTTTAACATGGTACAATGGATTGGGGAGTTAACATGTTAAAAATGAGGTATAAGTAAGGGAGTCATAACGCTTTCTAATTAAGTGACGTCTGACTTTGTAAAAACCCTTTGGTGACGGTGAAGTGTTCAAAGAAGTCATGGCTGTAGTTATATTAACGTGTGTAATTGTCTGCAATTAATGGCAAAGTCATACTATCTCGACCTCTCGTGTCATTATAAGATCATTACCAGAGCACTGTACAGACCTGTCAACAAACTAATTATAAATTAATAGATTACCAAGAAAAATGTAGATATGAAGATTTTCATCTCGAAGCAAATTACATAAACTTTGTATATATTTGAAGTTGTGTAAACTCATGAAACACGGTCATCCGAGAACGTAGTTACACTAATATTTATTGTGTAATTAATAAGCCTCGGTGAGATCCAAAATTTTCCGTGAATTTGTTATAATAAGGAAATTGCCATAAGTTTATATATAATAGCGTGGGTGAGTATTAGTAATACAAAGCTGTAAAATATATGCATTAGCCAGAATAATATTTAGCAACCTAAATATTATTGGCTAACGCAAGATCAATTATATATGAAATGGAAACAGAAAATTCAATTGGTACAGAATATTTATGGAAAGCTATAGCTATATTACCTCTTCTTTTCCCTCCGAGGTATACCATACGACCATCTTCAAAATCACTCTTCGACGTTCAGCATGTAATAGCAAATAACAACGATCATATAAAAACTAGACACGCGCCACAAAAATTCTCAGTCAATCACAAATTTCAACACTCTAGCTTCGAAATCCGAAATCAATTTCATAGAAGAGTCCTTGAAACCCAGTCTTGCAAAACACTATGACTTTGAAGTGTCTCAAATCGAATTCGATACAAAGTTCACAGTTGATGGATACTATGTTAGTTAGTATCTGAAAATATTTCAACGACAATATTGACCAAAAATGGAACAAGGCGAGGGATCCTTGCGTCCACGGTAACGTCCGAATGGATACTGAAGTCAGAATGGTTATTCAATGTGACGGGACGCCGAGTGTCCCCGGTCCCGACGCGACTGTTGCCTGATTGGTGACACAATACTGCATTACAATAACAATACTCGCGCTAAACAAATCAGTTTCCGGAGGTCGTCGCGGTATAAGTCATAAGTAGGTACATTATGAATTTTTGAAGTCTTTGACTTTGCCGTTGAGTTATCCTTTGAGGTAGGGAAGAAAAAGGTTAGCTTTCTTGAATGGTTGCCCAAAATCAACCTGAATAACTGGTTTTTAAGAGATAAAGGTACACATAAAAAATATATTTCTGAATAGAAGTTCGAAGACAATGTCGAGATTTTTTGCGTGGCAAAGAATCTTCGAGGAGAAAGATTTTGAATTAAAAAAAAAAGAACCTGAAAGGCAAAACAGTTTATTTTAAAAGACTTAGAGTTAAACAAAAATAAAATCTAAAATGTGTTCTTGTTGATAATAAAAGCAAGGAATGTGAAAATTCCAACGATATATCTGAAGCCATGATCTAAATTCATAAATACGTTTGTTTATAATCCACATACTTGCTTTCAAATAAAATGCAACCTAATTTCGACTGCAAATCTCTTGATCAAGAGTCTAGAGCTGTAGACTAAACAAGTTTCTGAATAGTTACATTAGTTACGTTAATATTTCAATTTACTTCCTGCCGTTTTTGAAACATTACGTTCCGGAATTAAATCGTATGAAGGTTTAATAGAAATAAATAAAATAAAATCTGCATTATTAGGTATGTTGTAAATCGCTGCCGCTTGCCTCATGCATTATGTGATACAGGAAAACCGCCACAACCGTATGTCTGGCTAAGCTAAAGCAGGATACTTTTATCATTTCTGGCTATCAGCCACAAGGTTCTCAAAACAGTAAGCATTGTGAACCAAACTTAAGGTAAAGACATACATCCACTCAGTGATACTTGCGTCAAAAGTGATCAAGTGTGAAATCGCGCGACCGCGACGTTGCCAGATACACCATTATCTCGATTTGTTTTCCGTGGGTGTCTGTCGACTAAAGGATTAAGCTGATCCGATAGGGAGCTGAATCTATCTACATACTGACTGATAAAAAGGATATAAACCTGGTTACTGATTTGAAAGGGCAGACAGTTGTTTTTCTTCGCAAAACGTTAACTTTAGTAAACAACATCCCGAGCAAACATATTTGTATTGATTTTAATGACAAAAGATGGAACATCTAAAGTAGTATCGGAAAACAAAAGCTTCCTTGACGTAGATGCTAACAATAATGAGCAAACCACAGGTCAGTCAAGTCATAGTATTGACAATCAACATTCACCTATTGTATCACCGTTATTGGCTTCAATGATGGGCTGTAGATACGCAGTCGTTTTACAAATACGACTCGTGAATAGTCGAGTGACGCTAGTTGCATCGTCTATAGCATACGGTCACGTTGTCATTAAATTGTCACATTCGCTATGTAAGCTACTATAATAGAATGAAAGGCTAATATTTTCTTTGGATGTAATCGATGTTATTTCATTACTTTCATTGTGTCTTTTATTGCTGCATAGTGGTTACAATTGAAGCCTTGACTTGTTTAATTTAAAACATTATGATCAGCTAAGTCTTCATCTTCATCATTATATTGAATTGAACACTTATATTTTACAATAACTGCCCTTTCTGGAGTCAGCTTTATAGAAGTTGTCTTTTATTAGGGGCTGTGTTTTCAAAGCCAAGTAAAGATCAATTTTAAAATTGAAGAAAACATTTAATTAACAACAAAACAATAAGCGCTGAACGATAAAAAGGTGAATTACACAAGCTTTCAATTTCAAAACAATTGAAATATCTAAAGTACAAGAAACATATTAATTGAATAGAAATTAAACCATTATTGCCAGACATCCTGCGGTTGAACTCGTCACAAACAAAGTACCAATTGATGAACCTGACTCACTAGCGACCCCGATATGCTATCAACTACTGAATGAGCCGTTATTTGTCTCCCCTAGTGATTTATGCCTGTTGCGTAATGGTAGCCGTATCACTAATATGTCAGAATTACAATTAATTGTATTTTTAACCTGTTATAGGCTTGTAGCAGGAATTACTGTTTCTGCATAATCAACTAATTTTATATCTCTCGATTCTGTTTAAGATTTAATTTCTTCAAAAGAAACTTCTATTTGCTAAATTAAATCTGCGTTTCTTTCCTCGCCTCCTAGATCAAAGTTTTCGGCTGACTAATCCTGCCATGGTTTATTATGATCACTTTTCATGTAACGCCATTGAATCATCACATGTTATTATTGATATTTAATTCATGGAACTGATTCAAAATGCGGTTAATGGTAAAAGAGAGGAAAATTATTAAAAGTTTATATTGAATCCAGTGTTGATTCAAACAAATTAGTTATTGTTATTGCTAATTTATATTCTTCGTATAAGTGCTAAATAAATAAAGTTTTGAATTCTAGTAACTGTAATGAGATTTAGGTAAAATACTTAAGGATGTTTGATGGCGACGATGTACGATTTACAACCTTCTTAATTCCGAAGATCTTTTAATATATTCTCAACACTGAAATCATGCGAATTTAAGTACAGTTAATGCCAAGAGATAAAATGTGATAACCAATCCATATGCTAGTCGTGATGATGATGTCAATCTCTTGATGACCCCTGAATGTAGCGGTCAAGTAAAAGATCCATGTTTAGCAATGAACGCCAGTGACGCGAACGCTGATCTCAATGAAGTAACAGATGTAAACGATTATGCGACTTCCAGATTACCTTTTTTCATCTTATAATAGAAAAACAAAGCAATCATAAATTTAACTAGAACAGCTATATAAACTGTAACCCGGATAGCAAAACCACAGGATACAGCATCAAAACGGTTTACGATTAGCCTGAATAGAACAAAACTGCAGGATGTTCTAGATTCGTATAAATGCCTTTCTGACTATTAAGGATGGAATATTTCGGATTTGAGTCACTTGTGTGTAGGTATGCAAAACAATAGGATATGTCAACAAAATATTAGGAAATTGACGTAATAATGTTGGAGGTTCTTACGTATTGAACGCAAACAGTGTGCTACAACCATACGCTGACAAATCTACATACGCATTTTGAAATTGGTGCATTGAAGCCCAAATTATAAAAGAATAAGTCTGATTATGACAGAGTAAAATAGTAAAAAATGCAATTATTTTACAATTTAAACATGTCATGCTGTAACTAAATAGACAGTAGCTTTAAGTATTAAAGAATTCAATAAGTTATTTGATCGGCTAAAATAACAAATGTGAAACTCCGTCGATACCTGTTATGAATACTAATTTCGCCCCTCACATTGGCAACATCTTTGGAACAATACATTACATAATAAAGATTAACATGGACAGAACAATACTACTTGATAATAATTTTCCGCTATATCGAGACGACAAGAAATTACTCGTGTGGGTATATATGTATTAAGAACCTTTAGTAAAAAGTGAAATATGTTCTGAACCTAGAATATACTAAGAGCTTTTTGTTGCAAATAAAAAACCCATATATTTTGAATAGATGAGTAAACCCAAAAAATACAAACAGCGGTTTAAAAAATCTCTGCGTTCCTACAATTAAAGGCACAACAAAGAATTTATTTCTCTACCATAAATAAAGTTTTAAGTCAGTGAATAATATATTAAACTATGACGATGATGGATGGATGAATGGGATGCTGTAAAACATACGCAAAGACCGCCATTACATCAGAGAAATTCTGCCAGAGAATTTGTAATAAGACTCCAGGCAACTAACCAGCTCTTTTATAGCCCATAAAATGAATGCAAAAACAATGTTATAATACATGAAACATTAAGCTAACGTAGAAGTTTGGACGTCATTGGAACAGGTCATAACCCCTGGATACGTACGTAGATCGTAGAATAATTCTCCAAGTAGCCAGAAACCCATGGGGTCACAGGTTCCAAATTAGAATCTTTATTACTTGATTGTAATTAAACCATTGACGTCCAGTGCACGTGGATGGAATACTATATGAGTTTGAAGTACCAAAAACAATTAAAGAATAGGTTTGGTTAATCATTTTCGGAGGTACCAGTGACGGTGAAGAATTTTTAACTAATTGTTCAGCCTTGAAATTCTTGCCCAAATCGACAGATTAACAGACAGTATAAGTTAATACACTTGAAGCCTGAAGACACTCAAATTAAATGACACGCACATAAAATCAGATAACATTGATATGCAAAGTGCAAAGGAAACTTAAAAAAATAAAAAAAGGAAAACTTACAATCCTTAATAGTTTGGCCATGAATCTCTCACAAACTTCGGTAGGCATCTTAACACAATCACTGAAGATTTAAAGATACGGGATAAAAATAAAGCACTTGAAGATAAAAAGGTGAAGTTTAGTTTCGCGGATGATGACGCGTGTGTTTCGCACGGGTGTTGCGCGAAGACTGAGCGGAACCGCCCGCCGAACGCCCGAACTACTGAGAACATGTACTCGTAGGTGGTAGGTGGTTTAATTATTCGATATCAGGTGTTATCAGAGATACCGCGTCACTGAAAGTATTTTGTAGCGGAACATAATATCACTGTTCAGCACAGGGTGAAAATATATTGAGCCTTTACATGGAAATCTGGATTAGATGCAGATTGAATTCGCGTCATTCACAGAGTAATGATACGGATTTTGGAATGTTATCATAACGATAAACGTGCAAAAATATCTCAGATATTAGTTATTTATAATCCATCATTACTCACTGGTTATTTATGTTTATTTGTGCATTCATGCTAAATTCAATGTTGTGTATATATTTTTAGTTTAAAGCGTCAGTGCGGTTGGGCCTATGATTCATATTTCAAAAATTCTGAGATTTTTGACTGATAACCTTTACCTTTTCTACAAAACAATTGGAACATAGGACGTTGGTTGAGGTTATTTTTTACGAGAACTCCAGAAATATCACGGCGTTTATGCGTGTTGTAATGGGCAGATGGCTTGGCTTAGCGATAATGTAAATTGTTCCACGAATGTTCTAGACGAGGTGTTTGGTAGAGGAAGTGTGAAACGATTTTCTGTATTTCTTTTACATATTGAACATTAAAAGCTATTATGATAATACTCCTGTAGTCCTGTCAGAGTTTGCATAATTTTGTAAGTCTTTGATTATACGAGGTACAGCAGCAACACTTCATACAGCAGCTGTTTCAAATATTTTTGTAGAATATTTCTCGATGTTTCCATAAAATGTCTATACTTTGTTCTCATCCAGAAAGTTTTTCATATTCATGAATGCTTGAATTTTTATGATATCACCATCTCCAAGTAGCAATTCAACCTTTTCATCAGTTAGGTGAATGGCATTATTATTTCTGTTACCAATATATATATAGTCTCAATTTAGTTTCAGAAAACATTAGCTAATTAGTTGATACCATAGTTCATTAAAATAACAGGTGAAGCGGAATATTTTCCGCGCATTTCAAGTTCGTTCAACTTTCCATACCGGGTTAGTGTGACAACTGAATTAGCCTATACTGAAATAAGTGCGTGTGCGCATTATGAACCGCCATTATCTCCAAATACCTAATAAATATTTGAGAGTAATAAATGTTATCTTGAATATGTTTGGCTTTTTATTGGTTTATGTAGGTAGCTAATGTATATGTACTAATTTTGTTAGAATATCATGATTCAGGGTGACCTAACTTACTTATGGAATAGTCAGGGCGGTCAATGCTCGGAAGTTTTCCGGCCAAATACTGATGAAGTGATGAATGATTCAGGTATTATAATGACGATATTTCTAAACAAAACTGTATGCAATATGTATGTTATTAACTTATTACTGTATGTATAGTATGGCATTGTGACGGGACATCCCCGAGTATATCTCGCTTTTAACAACATTAACGTATTAACTGCATAGGATTTACTTTTTATTGATATTTGAACGTTATCATGTTATTTCTCGAGTTCTGAAAAGTATGAAAGAGAAAAAAATATTTCATCAGTTAGGACAAAGTTTAATAATAAATTATGACTCCGGTGATATGTTTGACTCATTAAGATTTTTAATTAAATTGTTATAGAAAGAAGAATTTGAAATAATTAAAACTACATACCTAATAATTATGTCAACCTCAGATTCCAAATGTTATAATAATTACAAAGATTGCTAAAACCGGACAAGTAATTTTCATGACATACAAAATGTGCTCAATTATATTTGTTTACATTTACAAGATAATCTATGAAAACGAGCATTGTCATGCTGATAAGTGATATATGTGATAATGTAAACGGCGGATTTGTTGAAAAGGACTCGACATAAGATAATAAAAACGTAGGTATCAAAATATAAGTAGGATATAGTTTGTTCCAGGTGTTTATGTGACTAAGAACGTGAAGCGCTGAACACTACATTAGGTTGTAAATCAACAATATCAAAGAAATAAGAAAGAAAAAAACACGAAAGGAAAAAGAAGAAAAAGCTTAAAAATATTCAGTGGATACGCATAAAGTTTTGATAAAAGGTGGTCTAAAATAAAAATAAAATAGTCATGAGTAGGACAGATGCAAAAACAATCGCGAAGGTGCAGAAATATTAGATTATAGAGATGGTTGAATGTGTAGGTACCTCAGCACGCTTAGCATGACCACAATAGAAACGGGTTTTGTCTACGGAAGAATAGACAAAATGACAGATAAACAATCACATTTTATCTATTCTTCCGTCGACAAAACCCCTTTTCTATGGTTGTTATACTACGCGTGCAGAAGAGATTGGCCCACCCCTCAATCCTATCAAATACGGAAGGCGGAAGAATCAATGCGAAACACCAGGATGCAGAAACACCATATCTTGATAAGTATGTTTCCAGCCTAAAGTATCTGGTATTGTTATCTGTTATAGAATATATCACACTGTTTTATCATTATCTTTCATATCCATGCAGATTTTAAGAGAGGTTTGTCTGCATCAAGTGATATTGGGATAACTCTCACGTGAGTATGACATATACTATGTAGCAAATGTGTATAGTGACGTTATTTGAAAAGAAAATATCGTTATATACAGGTAAGATGAAGTAAAACCTAACAACGCCTTTTAATTTAAAACAGTGATGTGGATAAGACTCTTATCTTACAAAACCACGGACAATTTCTAGCGAATGTCTCCTGGAATACGCATTAACACTAATATCAGATACAATAATGATATAAAATGCAGAATATAATCTCATAAGTTTAGAACAAAGCAAGATGCCATCTCGGAGCTATAAATAGCCCCACATAAATAGATTGCACGTAAACTTGTAGCAATAAAGATAACTGGAGATACTGATAAGCTGAGATTTCTTTTACATCTATTTGTTTAGGCTGTCCTCTACAGGTGAGATTGCGGAATGCGAGAAACACGGCGTTGTTTAAATAAATATAAGCTTTGGGTATATTAATCTGAATTCCACGCTAGGATTTCCCATTACGCGAGTTTTTTCCCAAATAGTTGTCGAATCACACCTGTGCATCACACCAGAATTCCCACTACTTGTAATTTTGCTTGTTATGTTGTAAGTTCCATAGGTGGCGAACCTATTGCCACTAAATCAGACTCCGGGCTAAGAATATCCAAAGTTTATCGATAATCATAATTGAATCTATCTTTGAAGTCTCTGAGAAACAGTCATTGCTGATGACTATTCCAAAACAGTCATTGAGAATAATGGTCCAACGGTGGATGCTGTTATCAAAGTTCTCTTGTTCATAACTTTATTTTATTTTCTAAGGGAAAATAAATAGTAGTTTAACGAAACTAAACAGAAATAACTTAACAATAAACTTACAACAACAAATATTTTCCACAGATTACAACTTACATATTTATAAACTGATGGCAAACGTTACAAATGTGGCAAATTAATTTTATGAACAAAATAAAATAAAAATAACACCAAAACTCTTGTTTGTGTTTTGTATCTTAGTCGACTTTTAAGGCTTTACTGCGATGAAAGAGATACCACAACAGGGGAATCACCAAGCAGTAAATAAAGCATTGAAACTGAAATATAATAGGGAGACACGCATCGTTCACGTGACTTTTATAAGAGTAATACAATAAATATAAATATTCCACCACCGACATGAGAATAAATCTGCAACACAGGCACTGATATTGTTTATAACGGTGGAATGTTGCCATGTTGATTAGAGAATGCAATAATGATATATCTTCAGAAAGTCGGAGCGGGTAGATATAAATTTCAATAAAACACGCAAAAACTACATTAATCTTTTCATCTGGCTTTAATTTCTACGAAATTGCTGGAATAGAAATTCTGGGGAGCTAAATCAAATAAACTATTCAGCACTAGTTTTTTTAATGATAATTAAGTTATTGAAGCAACAAGAAAATCAGGCTAAACTAGATGACAGATAGGCAAGATGACAACGAAATATATAAAAGTCAACTATATGTGCTACATAATTGGAAATAAGCTTTTGTTCTAAGTATTTTAAGACGCGTAACTAATTATCATTTCTATACTTTTTCCGTCGGTAATTGGCGATTTGAGGATATATTAATGATGTCACAAGACACTGGCTACATATGAGTCTATTTAATGGTAACATTAGTTCTATCACAATGGACTGTGTGAAATATGATATGGCTGGAAAGGAAGTGACTACCGAGATGACGACTAACAGAGAAGTATGGAAGAAAAAGACATGTTCCGACCCTAAAAGAAATTGGATAACAGCACGAGAATGATGATGATGATTCGTTCTATCCCAATCATCTATAAAAAAATAACCTCTATAAATTATGCAAGAAATTACATACAGGTTTTCCAAGAACATCTCCCATTAGCACATCTAGATTTACTTAAAAATCACGTGACAGACACACAGGCACTTCAACACGACCTCGAACCACAGACTCTTCGTTATCAAAAACTACGCTAACAATAGGAGCAGGAAAAAGAAACGAATAATAATGTCGTGTTTAAGCATCATATTATTGTAGATCTAATCCGTAAGGGATCTAGATCTTTAGGCCTCGTGCAAGGTGAGGAGCTTAAGCGGGAGCTAAGGCGTGCTAGAAGTGCTAACATGATATGAAATCGCCGTTTACTTCCACAGTGTGGTGGTTATGGCAGTCGTAGTTTTTAAACGCTTCTATTCATTCGTTGCGGCCTCCGTGCCACGGAAACCACGTTAAGCCATTGGTCCCGGCTGTCATTTGTAACTTTAAACAGTGGTTACCCGAAAGTCTGATACCCAGTCTTCAGCAGTCGCTCCATGTAATGGTATTCAGCTGCATTCAGTTAGACTGGAAGCCGTTCCCAACTTAGTTAGGAAAAGGATAAGCAGATGTAGATCTGCTCGTTGCGGCCATTCTGATAATCCTAGCTATAGAGCGACCGTCTATTGTTTTACCCTGTGGAAACACTACTATCCAGTACTGCCTGCTACAACTCTCGATACACTGCAGCCACCTAATCGCGACCGCCTCTGCTCTCGCTACCGCCCTAGTCTCAGCGGTTTCACCCTGAACAGGGTCTGACAGAACGAAACATCATTAGAATCATTTCACAAGTTCATCATTGAGATCATTGTGATGTGATGCTATCACGTTTTGCTTTCTCACGTGGCTTGGTGTGATGTCAGTTTTGTTGTGATTGCTTTACTACAAAATTGTGGTAGATAACGGAAACTGGTGATAACTAGTGTTTTTTACGATTAGCTCGTGAATTCGTGATGTTTTTGGTTTTAGTAAAATTAAGTATTCCGTCTGCTGTGTGCAGTATGACCGAGTGTGAAGTCTAAAAGTCTGCGTCGAGCCTAATATCGGCAGGATTCTGTTATAATGATGGCACCTTGATGACATCTTGGTAATTGTTAGGTACAATTTTCCCTTCTTGCCGGTTTATTGGAACAGACTTTGAAGAAACTTATATTCAAGCTGGTTGCAGACTAAGAGCTTAGCTAAGTTAGTTTAGCATAGCTTTCATGGCTGATGCAATTTCTTATACTTGAGTTGATAGTTTGCACACAAGTATAAATGCTGGTACACACTGGCGCGATATCGCGGGCGCGACAAGGGTCGCGCGACCTGTCGCGCCCGCGATATCGCGCCGGTCTGCACGAGCCGTAAAGCTGGTTGCAGACCAAGAGCTAAGCTATGTTATCCCGTATAGCTGAGGTAATTTTTCATACTTGTGTTCATAGTTGGTCTGCACATAAGCATGAAAAATGACCTCAGCTAGGCGAGCTAAGCTAAACTATCATAGCTTAGATCTAGGTCTGCAACTGGTTTGAGAAATGACATGGCCTTAGTTTAGTTCTTGGTCTGCAACCAGCTTCAGGAATGGTTGTTTACGACTAGATAATTTAACATCTTATAATTTTTATCTTAGTAAAAATGAGTCACAGTTAAAATATTATTACTTATTATTTATCTTTATATATACAAGCACATGGTTATTCCAAACGTGAGTGAGATTTATCTAAATTAGATTCAGATTTATTTCTGAGTCGTGTTCAAACATAATATAAACTAAGTAATCATAAAACATAATACAATAACAACAAGACAGTTATTTCTGTAACGTTTTGTAATATATTGCATCTTTTAATACTATTAAACATACTTCTTCTTAGAAACAATCAGGTACATAAAATAAATGGAAACAAAAACCCGCATGACAAATTTTTCAACCTAAAACTACGCAATATATTTATAATTAAAAAGCCATCATAACTCAAACCGTTTATTTAGAAACTGTCAACCACAAAGGGAACAACAAACGTAAAAAAACTACTAACTTAACTAGGTATTGTCAACAAAAATCATAGTTATTTTTGTTATAATGAATGAAAAACTTCAGTACTACGAACCGCGGTGAGTCGGACAAACATACTATCAAATGATACTCGTTGTAGTAAATATTGAGAGAAAACAAAAAGACATCGGTAGTCAGCGCGTACGCATAGGTATCGTTCTCTTTTTAAATACCTACATGTGTACAGACTTTCTATCGGATATTAGGTTTGTACGAGACGGTATACACTTTTCTGTAAGGCAGGAAATACACTGGGCGAGCTGGTTGCTAAGTCCTGTGAGCTTTTTTATAGTCTTTCCAATGACCGTAACTGAGCTGAATATGAAAATAAAATAAATATGAAAGAAAAACATAGTTTGTGCACTTATCTATATGTCAAATAATAAAAAAATATGTGAAATGATTTGCCCAATATTTATGAAATACTATGCGAAATGTTTATGTAGTTTTTTAGCATAAAATACGAACAGGACTTAAGAAACACTAGAGGTGTAGTATGGGTACACCTCTATCTTGAGATAAAAACCGTTTGGATCTTTAACATGTTTTCTTTATACATATTTACACAACTAAATATGTACGTAAGTTAACGAAATAACGTAAAACGTTTTTGTACAAAAGCACATATACGTAAATATATTTGTAAATACGCAAACTGAATCCTTAATTATCATATTTCGTGATTGACGTCAGACTTTAAGAGAATTTTTTACTAAATATAATTCTGTGATAAATCCAGGATATATTTACCTCAAGTAAAATAATTAAAGTAATTTTTAAGAATAATTTCACATTATTTTGTTTAAATGTTTGACGCACGTAGACAACAATAAGGTTTTTTTTACATTTTTATTATCTACTAGCTGCTGCCCGCGGCTTCGCCCGCGTGAGTGTCGGAAATTACCCCATACATCCCCATGGGTTTTAAGTATAAATATTGAGTTTCGAGTTAATCGGACAGCGCGTTAAAATTCTTCCATACAAACACTGACACCCCCCAATCCCCCTTTAGGGGGTAATTTAGAAAAACAAAAAACTACAAACTTTATAATTTATTTAGATTACTATTCGTGCGAAGTTTCATGTTTATTACCTCAAGGAATAAGATTTTTCATACAAACTTTCATCCCTTATTTTACCCCCTTAGGGGTTGAATTTCGAAAAATCCTGATACACGTTATTCTTAATTTTTGGGTCTAAGTATAAATATTGAGTTTCGAGTTAATCGGACAGCGCGTTAAAATTCTTCCATACAAACTTTGACACCCCCCAACCGTAGGATAGGATACTTTTCCGGGATAAAAAGTACCCAGTGTGGTGCCCAGGATATTAAAGAATAATTATACCAAGTTTCATCGTAATCGAACCGGTAGTTTTTGCGTGATACCTGAACAAACAGACAGACAGACAGACAGACAGACCGACAGACAGACAGACAGACAGACAGACAAAAAATTTTTTAATCACACTTTTGTGTTCGGTGTCGGTCTAGTAACACCCCCTGCCATTTATTTTTTTGATATTTTCAATGTACAGAATTTTCACTTCTACAGATTTATTATAAGTATAGATAACGTAATTTTTTTTTCTGGAAAAGATCGAGAAAATACTTACATACCGAATCAAGGCTGATTCATCAACTCTTCTAAATATCACTTTTCAGAATTCCTATTCACAACTTTAAATCTAAGTCAATCACAACAAAAACGTATGAAATAAAAAGTCGAATTTCCATACAACACTTTCACTGCACAACTGAGTATGCTTATATAACAATTTTTAGAGGTCTGTAGAGCGACCAAAGCTGCCGACGCTCAGCTACCAACTAAGCCATTGTACTTGGCTATAACTCAAGGTTCCCACACGGTTGGCCCCAAGACAAAAGAGAGTAATTAACATCAAAATAGACAATAATTGATGGAAAAAATCTGGATGGTTCGTGCGTGTATCGCAACCTTAATGATACGGGGTCCTCTGAGCTCTGATCACACGGGAAAAATCTAAGTAAATAACTCAAAGAATTGACGCAAACACAATGAAAAGAAAATAATTTTCATGTCAATATAACAATGAGTTTAATCAATGTAGATTTGTAGAACAATTTCCACAGTATGTCTGCAATGCGTCTGTGAGTTGCTACGCGGGTCTACGTCGCTGCTACGCAAAGCTACGATTTGCTACGTATTTACAATAACCGGTGTTACTGTTTACCGTCTACCTACGCCGTAACATAGAGGTCACGACTCTTTTTGTGATACTTATGTAAGTAATACTCATAAGATTATTTTTAGTGGATATGGATTTTGTAAGTAACATGATCTGAAAGATTTTTTACGTGTCTTTTTTTTCGAGTGATTTTCACGGGTTTTTTAGTCAACATAGTCAAAAATAATTTCGTAAGTCGAGTCTTTTGGTCACACTAGCCTTCGTACATAAATAAATAAACTTATCATCGTATCGAAGCTATGATTACAGTCAGACCATTTATAGTTCTACGTAATTTGTAATTAGAAACCACTTTTCAAAGAACTACAAAATTACAGAGCAATCATTACAAAGAAAAAGTATCATAAATTATTAAAATATTAATTTCAGAACAAAGGGGCATTATACAGCATGAACTATTAGTTTCCTACCTTATTGACTTGTTAGAGTATTGACTTGTTTTCATACAATTCAGTTGCTATGGACAATAAATTGGTTTTTTTAATCCATTTTTTATATGTAAAAAAAACTCCCAAGCCTATCGAGTGGGTATCGAAAGGGTTTTAAAAGGAGATTACAAAAATATATACAAATTATATAAGCAATAAAAATAAAAAAAAACTAATAGGATAGAATACACGATTCCACAGACAGTGTGGAATCGTGTATCCTTAGACAATAGCGATCGACTTTATTAACACAAGTGCGCGGTTTCATTCGAGGCGTGTTTACATGAACGTGCCAAATGACAGGGTTTATATAATAAAGTCTTGTATTTTCCTATGGAAATACACTTTTTAGGAATAAATATTTTCTTGCCATAGGGGTTTTTAGAGGAATTATATGTGAAATGCTGGAAAAAAAAGTTTTACCAATCATCGCTAAACTATTTGTAGATGCAAAATCTTAAAATGCATTAATACGCTTAGTACCCGCATGACTAATAGTGCAAGGCTACTTTCCCGTTCAAACTCAGCACAGTAACAATGAGAAAATAGTGACAATACCCGCCGAAAACTAGGCAATAAACTTTCTGAAACACTTTTGACGCAACCAATATGATCCCAGTTGTCATGCGAACTACAACAGCCATCTGAACACATCTTTACCATCGTCTGGTTACCATGTGTCGACAACTGCGCACGCGCCACCCGCACACAATGGTGGCCATCGACACTTGTGTCAACACACGGACCAATTACCAAGTCCCAAACAACCTTAGTGCGTCAGTAAATAAAGCATTTGTTGAACAAAGTAGGTAAAGGAATTAGATTTGTAGAATATTTTAATTAAAACGCTAAAGATGTCGTCAATGTAAAACTCAACTATCATCGAACTAACAAGTGTTTTTTTAGTTAACGTTTTCACAGGCTTAAAATATTCCTCTTTTTAGAAAACTGGACCATGAAATACCTGTTATGAGGGCCACAATGGCATTGAGTGTTCCACCAAGAAAAAATATGAGCATCTGGTTATATCCCGGATATAAATAAAGTGACGTGTAAGTGAAGTGTACTGTCGTAACTTCTACTAGCAAACAAAGTCATGCCTAAAAAAGTTTAACAGAAAATAAGATAATAAAGATAGCCTAATATCACTGTAGAGACTAGTTCATTACTGATGGATTAAAGTCTGATAATGGCGTAAATATTTGACACATACCTTAAAGTAATACGTAGGTATATCATATTGACAATTACATCTATCATCATTTATCTTATAATAACGTTATGAGGACGTAACATCTACGTCTACATTACGTAGATAATATTGACAGACGTTAACTTTTTGCTAAGCTTCTTCAAGCTATGTAATACGTCATTTAGCACACGTCTGCAGGACATGACCCGACCACAAGTAAGTGCTCAGTCAGATGTTTTTATCTTATTTCAAAACTTATTTATACCTATAATTCTTAGTATAATACCTTACTGTCGCGGCTTGCAACAGGGGCATTGATGGACGAGTGAGTCCAACAATGCCTGGTTCAAATTATGCGCGGAAATTCAAACGAAGTAAATTAATCATAAATTCCAGAATCAATGACAAAAAACGATACATTTTCACGCGCCAATAATAATATGTTAATCTACCACCATTATAAAATTTTCTTTGGAAAAAGCTTCAACTTTCTGACTAACTGACTGACTCTTTGACATTTCAAAAGTGCCTGTTAATGGCTAAATTGAAATAAGTGCTTTGAATTTAATATTTTTAGCGCTTTTGGAACTTCACGTACTGTAAAGATTCAATTTACAAATCAAAAACTCCCATTTCTACACAAGCACAAAACCGATTTCTCAGGTCAATAAAACCGAACGACAATAAACTGTGTACATACATACATTTATATTCTAACGCTAAATACCTACGTCACATGTATATAAAGTATATAAACAGTGGTAATAAATGACTCCCGAAGGTGGACTATGTTCGGTCATCAGCCGTCATGGATTCTTGGTATCACGACTGGGTTTCATGATAGCCTAAGTGCTTTCTTTTTTTTGCGAGAGTTTAAAGTCTTCGAATTCCCAATAATTTTCGGTAGTCTGAATGCCAGTGGATTTTCGGCAGCCATGCGAATTTGTGATGCTTAATTGTTCTAAATGATCAAAACTGGGTATTTGAAAATTTACTTCTGCATTCACGCGCCTCGCGCAATGAAATTAGTTTTTTCTATCCTACGTTTTTCTATATTACTAATTCATTATATGCATTGCATATTAATCATTGTATGCATGATGCACTTTAATCCTGGCATTTCCCATATTTGTTTTCATCCACTTTCAGCACATCCTTCCACCAGAACTTATCAATACACTTATCTACGTAGATACAAATTAACACTTTAATACTGCCAAACACGCGTCCTCAGAGTGTTCAGCTACTAGTAAACAGCAACAATGGCCGCTGATTATCATACATAATATTATGTGATCAATTTCACTAGATTGTTTACCGATTATTATCAGTCAATTTTATCGGAAGACACCTGTGTCTGTTCCGAGTAGGTAGTTACCATCTATGTGATTTAAAGTAATGCAGTCTTGCATTTATCGGTAATACCTCAAAGATGCTATATCTTTGATGTATTACCGATAAATGTAAGACTAGTAATATGCGGTTTTATTATCGTTGGCCAGTAATGAATAAATATCGCTTTTGGAAGGTTGGTTATCAGCTTACACTGTCGGCCAGTAGCCTGCAATGTTTCCGTTATCTCAAAAAGAAATGCTGCCAAATGCTGTGCCTTTTTGCATTGTTATCACCTTTGTCTACAATAAATTCAAGTTACGTTAGTATAATTTGTGTCTCATCTTTACCCTCATTCTATTGTCCTTCATAATCATCGTCATCCTCCTGACCCTTTCCTAATTCATTTCTGATCAGCGCAGTATGTCTTTTCCTTTTCTATCTGCTTCTATAGATACTTCTCTCTTTTATTCGATACCTACATTTCCATCAGCCGTCACCTCACTTTTCACTTACTGTTTAGACATATCATCTTTCACACATCCATCTTTTCTTAGGTTCTCTCTCTTTTTTTATAGTCCTCCACATTCTTATCTTGTGAAAATTGTTTCTAATTTCAAATAAATGTGTCCGTCATTCTTTATTCTTGGCTAATATACAGTGTGATTGCAGCACTTTGTGGCCACAATGCGTATCTAAAGAGTGGTATGGAACGTTACGGTACCGCAAACGGTACAGATTGAGTGCATTCTTGTAATGTCGTCTACACAGCGGTAACTAGGAGTCATATGTGTCGTTATGTAATAGATCTAGTTACAATCGATTTGCTTCTGTTTACTGTAGTTGCTGTTTTACTTTTTTCATGTCATGAATAAAACTTAAATGGATTTTCCACATTGTTCCTTGATTTAACAGTTTTTTTTTGTCAATTCCAATTAGCCAGAGCTACTTGAATCACCAATCTGAATTCAAGGCAATCTGCCTAGCCTTTTTCCAACTACTTTGGTCAGCTTCCAGTCTAATCAGATGCAGCTGAATATACCAGTATTTTATATGAAGCAACTGCCTATCTGAACTCCACAACCAAGTTACTGAGTAACACGATACTCCTTGAGAAACGTATACACTTAAACCAAACCAAACAAACAGAACTGCAGCCATAGATATAGTAAACAAGTTGACAAACAACAAGTAGTTATTCTGTTTATCCGCACCTGTAAGCCATAGATATTAGCTAGCTTTACTTATCAAAGTAATCATGTAATGTCAAGTGCTGCAGTCTGTGTTAACCTGGGAATAACCCTGTGGGTTTACTGATATATGCTTTAGCCGTATTGTTGCAACCTATTTGTGTCAACTAATTTTATATATCACTAGAACATATGCATTAGTTCTGTGCAAATATATTGAGCCTGGAAACAGCTATTTTCAATTTTTTCATTCATTTATGTTAAATTTTTCTTCGTTTATTTGTAGTTCAAATTCATCTTATCTGATTATTATCCTTTCGACAATATTATAACGAGTATTAACAACCACTTCATCTACCTGTGGCAAGATCGTGATAAAATAATTAAACATAGAACAATCACTATTTTTATATACCTACTAAAGAAAATCCGTCCAATTTTACTTAGACATATTATTTTATTTCGGTTTGTGACCAACAAAGCCCTTTCCGACACCAAATGATTGATCGTCATCATGCGCTGTTATTTACCTTACCTGCATTTCTTTGAGTTCAACAGATTATATCTCAGGGCCGGAGATGATTTATTACCCATACTATCTTTTAGGACATGAAAATTAAAATTTTCGCAGAACACGTCATACGGTGCGGCAGACAAAGATGAAGATGAAGTGACAGACTTGACTCCTACCAAAAGTATTGGTCCACATTAGCAGAAGACAGAAAGGAGTGGAAAGGAGAGGGAGAGCGAGGCTACGTACCAGTGAGACAAAACAGACTAGATAGTTAGTTATACTTATTTTTTTCGATGTTGTAAGACGCTTATTAGATGAGATGACTATTTTACATTTATCAATAGAGTGAGTGTTCTAATGAAACATGAATAGACAATTGTGTAAGCCATACTAATCGATATTATATTACGACTAACAGAGTGATGTTTTCTAAACAATGACAGTATATTGTAAAAGCATTAGGTGTAATTGTGATTTTCTTTTATGTCACAGAATTTGATTGTTAGTGAGTTAGTTGTCTATTACGATAGGTAAGAGGGTGATTAAAGTACATAATCTAAAGTACTTTCGCGTGACGAAAGTACCTATCCAGTATCTATATTACGTATACGTATACAAATAATCTACATAATAATATTACGTAAGTAACTTTTTTTTTTGTAGAAGGACAAGAAAATTCAATAATATAATTAAAGAACTCTTCTGACTTATCTTAGTTTATAATGTCACTCTCAGAATCAGATAAAGACTCAACAAATATGTTTTTCGCAAGTTCATATGGAAAATAGGTATGTAAATATAGACATGCCATTCATGAATTTATTACGTGTTATGTTTAAACATACAAACAAATAAACATTGGTGTCCTGAAATACCGCTAGCGTGAAAGATTCTGGTAACCATGTTTGGGTTGGAATACATTGTTACCAAGATGGCTTCTACAGGTGGCAGGCAACACGTGATGTACAGCCGGCATAGTTGGCGATTGACCAGTTGTCACCCTTACAAGTCCTTTCACAGTCATTTTACCTGTGGTTTTGCATCACAGTGATCTTTATTCCTTTTGGCATAAGGTTGCTGTCACAGGTAAAATAACTTTGAAAGAACTGTATCAGGTGAAGTGGTCAACCATCAATTTTGTGGAGTGTAATAATCCATTTTCAATAAATGACTCGCGTTTCAAAATAAGCTATAAACCTACTCGTTTACGCCGGAATTGGAGTGCAACTGAACATACCTAATTAGTATAACATTTATATCTACGGTAGTTGAACCATGTCGACTGGACCACATGGCCTTGCCACATAACTGGACCACACCCATTAAATAATCTCGATCATTATGCAATGCTGATGACTATACTGTTTACATTAAGTGCCAGCACATCGCTATCAATAATCATTTAAATAAATAAACAAATAACTATCGTACCGTTGCTGAGTTACTACGCAAACTGCTGACTAACCAAACCAAATAGAAGCAAAATACAACATTACATTACATTAATAAGATTGAATTTTCGTTGACAAGTTTCAGTAGTCATCGGTATGTGATAAGATTGTTTTGTTCTGTCATAATGGACGTTGTCCGACTGCTTGTCAGACATGCATGATACTTGTATCATTTTTATCTCCGGTCGATAAAAATTCTATTATACAGTAGGAGTTTTTGGTAATATCACAACAACATCAACGTGATAATGAAAGTTATAATAAAAATAATTGTTATGCATGATTTATGGATAGATTAATAAAACATCATGCCTGCATTCCCGAAGGGGTAGACAGGCGTGCATATAGTAGAAACCTACACCCTTATGTTAAGGTGCTTACTCTAATGCGAAAGCAAAAACGTGAGAAATTTTCAATTTCGCGGCCTATATTGACAGATC
Organism: Eupsilia transversa; assembly: GCA_914767815.1. Classification (NCBI taxonomy): domain Eukaryota; kingdom Metazoa; phylum Arthropoda; class Insecta; order Lepidoptera; family Noctuidae; genus Eupsilia; species Eupsilia transversa. The sequence continues at coordinate 1,548,545 of OU611893.1, read as the reverse complement.
CCCCTTAAGTTCAATGTAATGTGTGTGTGAGCTTATTGCTATTAACCGAGCAGACATCCGGGCTGCTACCGAGAAATTCCTAACGAAAGAGCCCAATAAAGCTTTGCCTGTTCCGGGTTTCGAACTTATCGCAGTAATTGAGCTAGACAGCCGACGGACAGATAAGTTAGTTATGAATGAAAACTCGATGCAATAACTTTTAAGAATCCTCAACAGAATTCAAGTATTTAACAAATAACCCCATGATAAAATTAAAATTATATTATAACGGTCAATATGGAGTCCAAGAAATAGCGACTTTATATGCTGATACGATGATAACACAGGGATAGTATCTCCTGTGGACACCGACGCTCAAGTAACTACGGTATCAAGTGAAATTCTCATAATTTGCTAAGGAGAGATTGTAGACGATACCTAAGTACATAAAGAGTCTTCTATTACATGTATAATCTTTATTATTTCATCTTCTATATCGTGTTGGTCGACTGTGTATTTCTAAGCTTTGATCTTGTGTCTTATATCCACTAGATTAAGGGTTGAAAACGTGGCATAGGAATTTTCGCAACATGTTTTTTTTTAAACCTTTGAATGTGGTCTAAGATAACTAACGGCAAAGCCACTCTTCGCTGTAGATGACTATATTATATAACGAGTTTTTTTTTATTTAAGAGCAATATGATGAAAATAACAACGAAAATTAAAAGTGTCGTTATTTCTTTACGTTTTACACTTAAAGAAAAAGACAGAGACAAAGGCAAATGCTCGGTGTGCTCTGAAGGCACAGTCAAAGTCAAATTGTTTTCATCGACGACGGACAGCTGTACCTAAAGTACTTGTAATTACTTGTCTTCCTTTAGAACGGTACACTGTCAACTGTCAACAACTGTCACAATGGTAATGAATAATAATTAGGAGAAAACGAAATGTCAAATTGAAATGTTGTGCCTTAACTGAACTGAAGAAAGTAGAACAAATCGTTTGTTGAAACGGCACTGCAGGTATAGAGACTTAGCATACAAAAAGATCTATGAAAGAGAGTAAAATTATCACAGGAGATAATTTTGCACGTGATAATTACAAAAATGGAGTAATCATTAAAATTGCCATCATCATCATCAGCCACCCTTTTCTCAGCTTCCAATCTAACCGGGTGCAGCTGAATATGAGAATACTGAGGTAATAATTTAAAAAATACCGTATAAATGAAAACATACACAAGTAAAGCCGCAGGAAGGCCACTAGTCGACACGTACAAGCCTTCACCTCCAGTATCACATCACGAACAGACCACGCAGAAACCACAACACAACACAACATACTCAGATAGATATAATTCACGGAAAAACATCGCGAAAAATGTTCATAACACACTGTGTTGGGCTAAGCGATTCCTAGTAGCTAGTAGGATATAAATAGAAATACGGCGAACTGACCAAATTGAGTCAGGAGGATTATTAATGAAATAAACTGTCTGTAGACATATGTATAACTACTATCAATTGTATTGTAATGGCGTCGTTATTTTGATTATTAATATAGGACGAACAACTTCAAGCACTTCCAAAACACGAGCCCAATGCAGGTTGCATTGGGCTCGTGTTTTGGATTACGGTTCATTTCCGATCACATGGAGGAGACTTGAGTTCCAACTGTGGGAACATTAGGTATAGATAGGCTGATTACGGTATTGCTAGGATTAATAATGTTTGTTTGTATGTTTTTTTTTTCTATTGGTGTGCAAATCGCTGTTAACGTAAATTTAGTCAACACATAGTATTTGTAACTAGATGTAGACATGTAGAAGCTTGTAATTAGCAAATGTTCCTACCTAGGAATGATTTTAATTGTGTTATTAGGCTATAAGCATTCTGTCTTCAGTCTTCAAAGACATGTGAACCCGCACTGGGCCTGCGTGGTCGAGTACGTCCGCTCCTTCTCTCTCACGTAGAGGAGGCTGATTTTGCTGTGAGCTTTTTTTCTTTCCTGTAATTGGTGTATTTTCTATCTCTTTATCATAATATCTATTATGTTTTTGTGGTGTCTTTATCATGCCTTCAGTTTCTTCAATAATTCAAAGGAAATATATCATAGATTTTTAATTGATCCTGCACGTGAATAGTTAACCGTTGATTACGGGAAATTGCCTGTTGTAGGTTCACGTAAATTGCATACGGATGCCAATTAGGCTCAATTGTAGTAACGACTTCCATTCAGGATTGGTTCTTTTTATCGTTTCGGTCTGCAAACGTTTATTGTTGAACATGGAAAGGAAAAAAAAAATATTCTCTATACATGTAGTAGTGCTGCGTCAATCGAGATTGATACCCCTCCGCTGTCGGCTGTCATTCGTATATGTTTGACAGTAGTTACGGGCAATCAGAAGCCCAAAATCAGACAACCGGTCTTACCAAGGGGTATCGTGTGGAATCTGGTTAGACTGTGGAAGTTGACCCCAAAATATTTGGGCAAAGGCTAGGCAGATTCACATTAGTGCTGGGTAGTACAGAAAGCGAAAACATTGAAATCATGTTCCAGGATTTGCTTAAAAAACAACTTATCAAACCATATTAAAACTATTGTTCTTATAATGATTTATTTATCGCTAGTTTACGACTTTAGAAGCAAACATAATCTCTTAATTATTTCACAATCGATTACTCTAAGTTCCGACAATTCAATAAAACAGTATCGCCAATACTACGCTTAGAAGGCTTAGAATCAATAAAACGATCAGAGGTGTTATAAGTAATCGATATAAAATATTATAGTCAAGTCATAAAATGGCACAGATAGAGATAGAAAAGTTTGCTAAATGTCGGACGAGATTCAATCGAAACGTCGAGTTTGAGCTAATCTTGTTACTAGGAAGGTTTCCGTTTAATACTTCTTATATAAGTGAGTGATGAGAAGGTAGTAAGGATTGATAGTAGTCAACTGGGCATAAAACATTATAATACAAAGCTATATCTGTATTTTTTTTAAGTAAACCTTTTTTATAAATATAATTTCAGAATGACGGTAAACTGTCCCACGTGAAATTTAATTAACGGCAACGATAGATACTTGCAAAAGCAATAAACATTCACAAATAATTGACAAAACGATTTCCTCAATGATACGGATTAAGTACTACATAATGTACATACAAACGATAGACCTAATTAAAGTTGATACGAATATCATTAATAAAATAATAATAAAACGATATGAGGCGAAGTAAACACTTTCACAATGATTGAATTTGATTAATATAATGATAAGGTAAATCCAGTGAGAGCCGAAGGACGAAAAGTGGTAGAAGAAAGGAATACTATAAGAATTGAAATAAATTAGAAACCGACAATCCCTCACATGCTGAACTGTCTACTGAGCCTTAACCCTAAAACAATTGAAGATCTTTGTGATGTCAACGACAATGCTAACGGCGAGGAAAGGTGTTGACCCAACGTAATTATGAATAACTCATCTAAACGAAGAAGAAAAACGTAGATGGAGATTTAGAATAATTATGCTAATAGTAAAAGATTAGATACAGTGAATGTATAACCAATTGAGTGTAATAAACCAAGTAATTTTTAAATAAATTTAAGCACTTTCGTAAAGAGTGCTTAAATTGTCGAAGATGTAGATATTGAAATCGATAATAATTTAGATAATACCTATCAATAAGGGCCGAGTCACACCGGAATGGCAGCGGCTGGCAGCGGCCCCCGGCGTCGCCGCTGGCAGCCGTGCTGGTTCTGACCGCGGCCTCGTGACCTTTTCAAGCTTTTCAAGCGATACTGGTCTTTTAAGTATGTAGATAAAGTTTAAAATTATTTCACACTGAAAGTGCTCGCCGCGTCGCTGCCACTCCGGTGTGACTCGGCCCTAAGAAGATGTTAATGAACGTTAAAATCTTTTCTAGACTTTTAGACAAATTAGACGCATATTAAGTCCAAATTTCGTAATTAAAACCATAAAGGACCTTACCCGTGGCCGACATGAACAAAGGACATCCTGATAACGGAGCCTTGAGTCCAATTTCGACACTATTGACTGTGATAACAATGCAACGGATGATTAAACAAAAGAAGTTATTGTCTTTGCGAACGACGCTACCGGTTAATTTGTAAGCAGAGGTTACAAAAGATTTACAAGAATTTTCTGGTTCTGCTATTACCATTTTTAATTTGGAGTGTTTTGTAATAATTGGTCGTTAGGTGGGTAATCTTGTAGGTAAATATCTATTATATGATAATGTTTCAATCAGAAAATGAGTAAATGTCATGAGGAAAGTTTTGAGTATGATTGTCAATGGCTATATGGGAAGACCAAAGAACCGATGGATGGAGGATTCCCAGTTTTATATAGCTAATGAAAGGGCTGGCCTTTTGCGCAAAGTTCTTATTGATGCAATTAGAAACTTAAGCGGATATGGTGTGAAATCGGACGTCCGTATACAGTTTTAGAAATGACAGACATCCTGCCGTTTCTTGGAGCCCGTACGGTTTCTGTTTCGGATAAAGAAAGTCTCTTAGTTACGGCAGAGTGCGATTTGCAATAAGTCAATATCAGGTAGAATTCATCTTGAAAATTATCTAGGACTGCTTGGTTATCTACAGACATAAATGTAAAACCAAAATATATTTACATTATGATTTTGATGGACCTGCTTGCTAGCCAGCTGCAGTTTGTGAGGGTACAGCTCCTGCAACCGCTGGCACAAGTGTGCCGCACTGTTGGCAAGGCGGGCCATGATGACCAGATTCCTGTCAGTCCCGCGTCAGTAACTATAACCACGTGCTCGATAACACTAATCTCCGATTACATTGTCATCCCACGCTTTGACGTACCACTGTTTATCTCGTTTTGTTTTTATAACAATCTTTAACACTTGAGGATATTATTATTTTCCTCAATCTTTTTAACCAACATTTTTCACTGATAAACTTTCGGCATATATTTTTTATTTTCGGACAAATACGATACAACATGAAAAAAAAAAATTGTGTCCGGTTGCGGTTTCGTGTGTATGTAGATATATTTGAGGAGCGATATGCGTGCGATATGCTCGCAGCAGTCCGGGCGACTGAACCAACTGAAGGCAAGGCAGGTGAGGCTTACTGTTCACACGTCGGTACGTCACTCGTTTGATGCAAATTGACTGACAACTGATAAGCCAAGTCGTGGGGGCGACATTTTACATTCTTGACACTTTAATCCTGAATACTAAGTTAAGTATTTACTTTAAAGCGCATGCAAATGCATACGATACGAACTTATCTACAGGAGTTTGCGACTTGGTAAGCATGGGCAGTAAAATAATATGTTTAGTAGTGTTAATACAACACGACAGAGACTTAAATTCCTAACGGGTTCTATAATTCAAAGAAATAGAAGTTATTTCAATACGTACAGTGTTACCGATGTACTTAAGGTTTCGTTTTATTTTCACATTGGTATGCTATTGGACATTCGCAGTGTTTATGTGAATACTCGTATGGTAGGAGCAATTTTATCTATGTCCATTTATGGCAACTGTATGTGTGTGGAATTTATTAAGGGATCAATAACATTTGCGACAGCTTATGATATTCAATCAGGGAATACAGTAAAATAAAAATTATTTAATGAATGTAAAGAAATATTTGGAACAGAACTGCAATTCTGCAGAAAAGTGGACAATGAGAGACACTTTACAATACATTTGAAGCATGCTAAACCGCAACTAATCCTAAGAACGTAACGAATGAAATGCTTGGCGAGACAATCATCGATATGGAGTAACCGGCACAACCGTGTCGACACTAAACTGTGCCAAAATTACACGTTACACGCGTTCAATAGTCGTTTGATGGCCCGAAACGCTCCTAAAAATAGTCGATAAACGTTTGCGAGCCCACATTTAATACCAAATCGATATTTTTTCGATTGCATATCAATAGAGATATTGATCTTTCAGAAAAATGATTTGGATAACGTTGTACAAAATATAGTCATTTAGATTCCGAGTTTTATTGAGGGCTCGCTTTCATGTTGGGATATATAAACACTCTTGCGCACATGTATGCAAAGACTTAAATGCACAACAGAAATAGGCCAACATAAAGGCGTATTTCCCGAATGAAGACAATTACCATGACCAGCCATATGGCCACTATTCTGCGCGGGAAATGCCCCGTTTAATAGCTAAACCAGCTAATTGCAGACGCTAGTCATCAGCCAAAATAGATATCCAAGTATCATGAGGTTTTTGCGCAAACATTCGTGATTGACGATTTATGATTTTCTTAAACCATTTCTAACATCTACTAGTTATGTAAACTTTGGTGTTAAGGATACTATACAAACATGATATACTTTGTGCTAAAACAGGTGAGAATTGGATGATACCAGTTACGTTCAAATAAATATTACATTATAGTGTGGCGTCACAGATTTGCAAATTAGTTAAAAATTAAACGCAATTTCAAGTATTTTTTGAGTTGGTCGATAGAGATATGATGTAAAAATTTTCTTTCTACATTCTCTCTTGATATGTGCATAGTTTTCTTTATAAACAAGCCGATCTAACTTGTTTGTTTCTCAACGTGCGCTGGTTGTCTTTGTATTTTTTTATAAACACGAATCTTCTTCTATCTTTTGACTGTTACACTCTTAAGTTAATGGTGTCTTCAAAATACGTATTTGTTTCTCAGCATATATTTATGCATTCTATTATTCGTTTCGAGGTCACCGTTATTGGTATCTCAAACAGTTTTATTTTGTAAATTCTTTTCGCAATCGCTAGAAGTTAGGACATACAAGTCGCGCGAATTGGTAAGTCGTGAGAGATCATGGTTTAGTTTTGAACTTATGGCCAGTCGTTATTAGAGATCAATGCAATTTTTACGCCTTCGGTTTTCGTAGTCTTTCCAATACACGTTTCTTTATTTATAAACGCAGTAGATATTTTTCTTTCAATAATTGATTGCATGCTTTAGTGATGAACCTAGTTGGCTTAAGTCTTCGTTTTTTTTTTCTAGCAAGAACAATATTGCAGTTCTATCTTCTGAAATACTCTCTTACAGTTAAAGATCTACCTAAAACAATAGTGTCATCCCACATTTGTTCTTATCAAATTCATTGGACACGACCAACTCTAATTAACTTCAAACAACACGACGCAAGTAGCAACTCATCTTAACGAATTGCTCTAATCACTACATGATTTTCAACTTAAGTGACAAGTACAAAAGATTCATACTAAGGTTTTTTTTATTGATACGCTCATGGTTGACCATCATCTTACTCCGATGGTTAGTGAAGATGCGGTCGATGGTAGAGCGCGTTTGTTTAGAAGTTGAAGCTAGAACCGTGGTCCCAAATTCAATAATTAAAATAAAAGCCTTTATTGATGGTTCTACAACGTTTTCGTTCAAACTTATTTTGTTTAATTTTCGTCGTTCAGTGAACTTTTTTTTAAACAGCTTGTCCTTCGACAAAGGCCTCCTCTGAAGAGTTACTCTGTCTCTCGCCTGAATCCACGCTGGACCAGCTACTCTTTTGACGTCGTCCAAAATTCAATATATGTCTTTCAAATCTGTCTACGTGCCAGCTCAGTCCATGTGGCAAACAATCCCATCACCGCAAGCGCTAACAGACGGTTCGGTTTCGTGACCGGACCGTATCTCTAACGAGATTCACACACTTGTCCTAATTCGTTGCTTATTTCGTCCGGCACATCGTCTAAAGCAGAATTTTCCGTTTAAAGGAAAATGCTTTTTAATGTTGCGATGATTGATTGCGTTGATATGGGTTTTACTTTGTTTCTTCGTTGATTGTCTGATTGTATACTGGATGTTCTCAAGGTTAGTGCCACATTGGAAAATCAATTATCAAAGCGAGAGCAACGTTCTTTAATGTTGTTTTAATTCTAATTCTAACCCTGCTGATTGTACAAGTCTTCAAAATATCTTTTGTATTTCATTTTCCTCATTGTCTTGAGGTGCTTCATTGGCAGTGTTTTACTGGTCTAAAGTAACAATTTACAGGTTTCTGAACATAGCATTATCTTTAACATCCTTTTGAAAAGTTACTTTGGCCTTTCGAAGTGAAGCGCTAAGTGCGTTAAATGGTCTGTTTTGTTTAACTGTATAAAGTATATTGGCCCCTGTTCAGTACTAGAGCACCTAGTGTTTATAGTGATGCAGCAAAAGCCAGTTATGGTAAATTTTCCTTTTATGTAATATCCTCTACCTAATTGATAAAGTAAAGGATATTTCTGTAATTAAATTTTGTTAGTTAATCGAGTTACGGTGCTTCATTTGCTAGGCTTATATTTTATGTATTTGTTTTATTGTTTGGGGAATTGTATTATTTATTAGAAGATATAGCTCTGCCCTAAATAATAGATTTAAATTGTGTTGAATATCATCTAATCGTGACGCAATAGTTGATCGTTTCAGTCGTTTCCTATGTAGTTCGTGTAGTAAATTACAAGAAATAGGGTCTATTATTCTCTTGTATGGATAATAAACGGTGCAATTTCTCGTTAGTTCTGCTGTAGCATTATTTTCTTCGAAGAAATCATATTTCATGCTTTTAAGACAATTATCTTTAACATCAGAAGGCTGTTTACACGGTTTTGTTTATAGTCAACCCTTACATGCCATAAGCAAAAAGAAGCTATTTGAAATATCATATCTTCCTGCAGTATTATGAGCAGATTCAATATTTATAACCGTAGAGGACATTGCAAAAATTATCTCACAAAAATAGCATTATTGACATTCCATATATCTACAAACATAATCCAGTATTTATTAACACAATCTATAAATACATCATTACAATTTACATAACCCACAGTAACCTTCATCAAATATCCTTGCATAAAACGGAAAATTTTCAGCAAGATATCCAAATCATGTGTCGTGTCTGTTTTGTATCATGTTTGTCTTTGACATTATTTACGTTTCCCGAAGTTTATTGCTCGTTTATCATCGGATGGACGGACTTAACCTTCTGATATTTGCATGATCTATTTACTGTAATGGTTGTTTGTGCAATATTATAAGGTATATTTATTATTTATGCCTGCAAGACCCTGACGTTCTCATGTAAGAGACTGAATTCCTCTAACAGATATTGTGTTTTGTGATTCATAGATCTAATAGTAATAAAGTCGTTACTCAAGCAGGATAAAGGCATGTTGCTGCTAATTACCACTTTTTAGACTGTGGCAGACAATTCAAATAACAAGGTAAGTACAGAAATAAAATATAATGAATTATAGTACCTACACCGGTATATTTGTGTGGTTAATTATAAATAAACGTTCAAAATTTTCCTTATAAAATTCCTTCAATCTTAACCACTCAACACCTCCCACCTGAATCCAAGATGGCCGCCTCATCCTCTGACGTTCATCCCCGAAATACAGGAGGATGTGTCACTCTGTCCTCTGCCTACGTGACTCCCAGCACTGAGGTGTCTAAGACTACGCCTTACCCGGGCAAACGATCCATTGTCGACGTATGGCGTCATTGCGCCCGCGCATCGATCTACTGAATCAGTAATTGGGTTAAGGGCATACTATTGTCAGTGGTAAAACTATGGTTAGGTGTATAATTTGAACTTTGTGTTCTGTAAAAGGTATAGTTTTGACGCAAGTCGGCGATTCAAAGAAGTGGACAATATATAGTAGCTTTTGATCTGGTTATTGATAAGTATTCGACAAATAACATAAAATCGCATATAGAGATACATAGGTGCATAGAGTTGCTCCGAATACCTCAAATTATGCAAGGGAACTAGTTAAATTTTTAATTTCTCAAAACATACAGACTTGGTGAAAAGTCATATTACGAAAAATTGCGTTGTATTAAGAATGTCAAAAAGTTCCTCAAGAATGTTTTTGTAACAAAATAAATCGTAAATATGCAAACTATTGGTACCCCAGCTAAGAAAATCCCAAGATATTTTCAATCCTCAGAAACCTTAGAAGCTTGAAACTTGACCAAGTCTAAGATTCAGATCTAAATGTCAAACCTATGCAAATGTATTTCACTGTATAAACTCATGCGCATCCAACAGTGAAACTTGACGCGCGAGTAAAATTGTTATAGTAACAGCCTCTATCACCGGTGGTCATGTTTTATGATAGTTTTAACACTACTTTGCAATATAAAACACCTGTAGTAATGTATGTAGATTTTTATTTAATAACAGAGATTAGCTTACGCCTGTTTTCTATGCAAATATTATGATTATGACCGTCTGTTTAAGTTGAAATTAAATGAAAGTGAAATTGTATCATAAAGTGAGTTTTAGATGGTAGAAAATTGAACATGTTTTAGAATGGATTTAATGAAACTGTCATAGTGCAAAATCCAAGGCAATAGATATCTGCTCAAATCCTCCACTTTACTTGTGCACTTGAGTCAATTATAACTCCTAGTGAAAAGTGGATTAGATTTTCTTTCCGAAACTTGAAACTAACACTTTTCATACAGACAGCTCCTTACTTTAAAATAGTCACCTAAGCACAACAATAAAATCAAACCTCAACGACCCAACACATTAAAATCCCAGCTACCAACAATGGCAGTAAAAATGAAAAAGAACGTCCTATTAATAAACTAGTCAATAATAGAGACAAATTGCTATCAAGACACGCGATATAGACGTATTTACTGGAAGTGTATAAAAAATATACAGTATGTGTAAAAGGATGCAATTTACACATTCCCACGGGGAGAACGTGAGAAATTGATGCAGTAACGAGAAAGGAGGATTGAGGCACGTGCATAGTGGAATACCGAGCTGTAATGTCGATAATAATTAATATTTATAGGAAATGGTGTCTGTAATTTACCCACGATACAGGTTTGTCTAGTCCATCATTCACAGCAATGTAAAATTATGGATGTTTCCTAGCGCTGCTTAAAATGGCGTAAGAGAAAAGGCTGTACTTACTGATGGTGATCATGAGAATAAAGCCTTCGTTTAAGATAAAGAACGTACAAATTTTCTTCTAGTACGTTCACTATAGTGGTCATTGGTAAAGACCATCAAGTTTAGCGAACAACTCGAAAGGGAAATAAATATTCTTGGCAAGGTTTCTCGCTATAACTACGAAAGCGTTAAGATAGGCAAGTACATGATAATACTAATGGATATGACTGGTAATCATCCGTTGATGAGGGAGAGAAATCTTGTAACCGGCGGTAATCTTGAGAAAGTTCTAAGTGAGCAGGAAATACGGGTTTGTGTAATAAATGACCAAGACTAGTATCATAAAACGATCCGTGCCTACTTGTGGATTATCAATTAAGACAATTGCTGTACAAGCTAGGGATCAATAGACACCAGGCTATGATCAGCGACATAGGTACAAGATGAAGCCGAAATCACAACCGGGATTAAAGACGGAACTCTTTAGCTTAAAAAATTGGTTGAAATATGTGGACAAAAAAGTAAATTTAAAAGATAATAAGTTTGACAAGATACATGTTTATATACTAAACGGAAAGACGGTTAAACTAACATTCTGAAGGAGTCTCAAGAAATCGATTTGCGAGCAAAAAGAGCAATCTTTATATCAATTGCAGGACATAATTGAGTTGTACACTTCAGTCAAGGAAAATGATTTATTTTGAGAAGATCCGTGTTTCCTCGATCACAATCGTAAGAAATAAAATACCTATACTTATTCTCATCATACGTAACTAACTAATAACATTAATAAACTTATTATGTTTTTTTCGCAAGTGAGGGAAAAAAGCCTTAATACTTTATGTAGTTTAGCGCAAAGTAAACGTTTCAAAGGTTAAGTTGGAGTATTTAGTTATCAATTTAGCGACGTACTAATGGGTCCTCCATTCCTTGTATACAAGTCATCATACGCCAAAAGCAACAACCGCAAAACTTGAAGCACTGTAAGTACTTAGCGGATGGTTGGTTTTTCAGGTTATTACCATGGCTATCATTATTTAATGTAATCCTGTTTCTATGTCCGTAATATCGTCTATTAGACCAGATCTTACCTAAAACCATAGCCATAAACCTAATGAACAAATAGTCATAGACAATCATCATCGTGTTTGACAGCAGTGACCAAATAAGGCTCTGTCTTGTGCGACAAGTTTTGAGCATTACGTGTAAATATACTTATGCACGTCAGACTCTGACGAATCAGTCCAGCTACTGATCTGCCTGAATGGCTATTAAACCACGCCATCATCTATTCTCGTACAGAAACCCAAAATTAACCTACCAAGAATGCTCACAACTTCATTCACAAAACAGTCGAGCAAGAATTCAAACAAACAGCCCATTTACTAGCACCTATAAATCATGTAGGAGTGCGCCGTAATTGTCGTGCGGCGATCATCAGCGCTGTTTACCACAGAGACGTGCGTCATGACCGAGCTACGCCCGATGAATGATAAGTAAGTAGTGGTGTGTGCATATTGGTGGGTAGTTCGCATGTAGTTGGGGAGATGAGTGCGTGGAAATTTGTTTTCCTTTGGAGTACCAGTCTTTATTTAGTAAGAATAAACTTTAAATACAACTACTCAAGAGTTAATCGGTGTAGAGAAGATTAAAATGAGTGATTTTGCAGTGATTCCGGAATAATAAGTGAATTTGAGTGCGAAGAGTTATGAGCAGTGACAATAATTGGTGGTTAGCCCGAATGAAACTGAGGAGATCAAGCGCAATTTATTTACTATAGAGACTAAGAAAGAAGGAAAAGGTAAAGAAGACCTGAAGATAAAAGTAAAGACAACAGGATAAAGACTAAGCCTTTTTGTTTGTGAGTCAGAGTCCAGACAGCCCACTACCGAATCCGTCAGTCAAACAATCGTTTAATTAGAAAAGGTATAGTTTTCCTCCAGTCTAGTGACACAACAAAAGATTGAAAAGAACAATCCTAATGACATCGATACGATTATACAAGAGTGACTGTACAGTAGCCAATTTAGGATGAAGTAGTCTTATTGAAACCGCATGTGGTTAAAAAACAATGTATATCTACCTTACCTACCTACTCTACCTACCCTACCTAAAACCTTCTCCTGAGAATAAGGAACACAACAAAAAAAGAACTATCCAATTTGGTCCAGCCATTCTTGAGTTATAAAATTACAACGAAAAGTGGCATTGATTTTTATATATATAGATTATAAGCTGCCCTTTTATTCTATTGAAACCGTACTACGCTAGATCAACTCCTGGTCAATATGTTACTACCAGCGTGCGGTCGACTGTAGACTGTAGTGCGGATGGTCAAGCGTTGAATATTAAGTGATGAGTATTTCTGACACCTTTAAAATTTGAGTATAGACTGTAGCGGCATCTACAACGCCCTGACGACCTGACGTCACACAAATCCAGCATCGCGCAGTTAGAGTTTACCGCGCGATAAACATATATATAAGGTGCTATAAAAATATCTGCCACGGCTTTAATGAGAGGTAGTATTGTATTTAAAGATAACAATAGTGAAGAAATTTCGTACCCCGGCACAGTTAAATCAATTTGAGAAAATAAAGTAGTTAAGTAAACATTGACTCTACTCTGCATAACGTGGTTCACAAATTACGCGCGAAGTGCACTTCGTCAATGAAAACAACTGCTATCTCTTTCCATCTGTTCTGTGAATGAAAACTGAAATCAGCTGACTAGTTCGTCACTATCGACTATCTAATGTACTAGGTACGCAATAATACGCAGGAAAACAAGTGTTTTAAAGTGCAATTACTTCCCAGCTACCGCATTCATCCAAAAAACTGACGTAAATAAAATGATAAACTTCCCACCACACTTAAAACAGGCTTTGGACTGTCAAGTTAGTGTAAGAATCGCAATTTTTTTCTTATTATTTTTAAACAATAGGTAGGTACCTAAATAACGATAAATTGTACGTCGAAGACTCGAGCAGCATCCCTGGTGCTCGCAAGAGGATGACGCCGGAAGAAGTCCAACACTTCCTCTTCGAGTTCGGCAGAATATGGAGGCCTGCCTGCGTCGACCGGAGGCGGGCCAAAGCAGCCGTGTTCTCTAAATCTGTACACTGCATCCAGAATGGTATGATGACTCACTCGCACACCAAACCTCTGCGGGTATAAGTTTACTGCATGCGCAGTTATGAAGTTACACTCGCGGTAGCACAATACCATTTCAAGATATTCTTGATTGGAATACCGTCGTCTAGGAGGCATTTTTAAAGAAAGCCCGCGCGATATTCCCGACGCTTACCGCAGATCGCTAAAAACTAACTTCCGAGCGGGCAGGCGGGCGACTGGCGGGTCAGCTAGCGCGTGCGACGAACGGGGTAGTGCGGGTGAGTGTGGGGGCGCGCGGGGCTGCGCTCTGACGAGCGAGTGGCCGGCGCGCAGCGGCATTGTTTGATAAGAATGGCAACAGTGTATGAACGGCGCCGGCGTTTTGCGAATTGAATTCGGTGCGGTGCGGCAACAGCTTATTAAGTCTACGGGATGGTTTTATGCCAATAAATCAATGCAAATTTATACGTAAAATTTTTTGTATGAAAAAAAATATGACACATGATCAATAATTTATCTTTACTATTGTAATCTATAAACACAATACTGTCTCCCATTGCAGCCGTGGCAGATATTTTTATAGCACCTTATATGTCGGAGAAGGGTAGGTGTGTGTTCGTTATTATCAGCCATATTTTAACTACTGTGGGCGTACTATGGGTAGTGTTGGTTATTGCGCAATAGAAAAACGTTTGCAGTTCAAATCAAATTATAATTTCAGAACAAATTAATCACACTAGAAATTCCCACACTGTAGGTACACAAAACAACTACGGAGAGCGAGACAGTTTCTAGGCACTTGTTGTCCGCACGATGTCCGATGGTAAAGAGAGGCTGCTCCACGCTGCTGTAGCCCTCTCGTCGACTCGCACTGACGTCAGGCTAGACTCTGTCGAACACCGCTAGGCGGCGCTGGCGCCCCGATTAGTTAAATTCACTGACGTGTTTCCGACATATAAGACTATCCAACAGCAATCGTCGTCGGGCAGTTGCCCTCCAGACACAACACCCGTCTGATCGGAGGATTCTTCCTTTTCTATGTATGAGTGAACTTTACACACTGTTCTTCATACCTCTAAAAGACGATCCTTATTTGTTTAAAGGTATGGGATAAACTTTCGCTCGAAAAATGTGCAAAGCACTACTAACTGCATTCGCTTGATCAGTATAAAACTTTTAGATATTTTCTGAGTTATGGGAAAAAGGATAAAAGAAAGATGCTAAACCTAAAGTACTTCACTATTATTCACATAATACGCGTTGCTATTAATAGTTTCTGAAAAGTACCTTTTAATTACATGACAGACAAACATATCGGTACTTGTCAAGTATATTGTCTACACAATAGGATTACAATCATGTGAATCAGTGTATATGAATAGTTCTTACACATAATGATAATATACAACAATAAAGTGTTCTATTCATCATTCATTCACCCATATCAGTTTATACGTAAACTTTAGAAAGACAATGCCTCCTTAAAAGATATAGGCAAACTTTCCTTTGAAACCTATCCACAAATAAAAATAAAGTAGAGATCCCTTCCAAAAAAAAAACAGTCTAAAAAACATCAATGAATACCTACCACAAAAGGGTTGAACGGATAAAGGAAGCGCTTGATCAGAACAAACAGGGATAAGTATTATCATTTCAATGGATAATTAAAGGAAACGTGATCTGGGGATATTCACCAGATTTTATAATATAAAGAGGACTTGTCTTCATTTCTTTTTGAGTTCTGTCGGTTTTTCAATGAAAAGTTTTCGTAAAAAGAAGACAGTGTCATCATTCTTCTGCCCTTATTCTAATGAATTTGGCAAAACGCTAAACGCAACATGGCTCTTTCTTCCATACTCCTCTATTAGTCGTCATCTCGGTAGTCACTCTCTTTCTAGCCATATCATCTTTCACACAGTCATCCAGAAAACAGTGTACACCTAAGCTCCTTATGTTAATGTTACTGTAGTAAGTTTGATCGAGGAAAATCGTTGCACGCAACTTGGTACAGGATTATGCCAAATAAACAATGGATTGTAAAAGGCTGAATTGATTGATTGTATTACTCTGTTGTTCTAATAGATAATTTATAATTACAAATGGATGCAGAACATACGAAATAAATAATGTCGTGCTATAACTTAAGAAATACACATATGTACTTCTTCTTTTTCGCATCGCTCTTGACAGAACGGTCGTGGCCACGATGAACTGTGTCCAAATTGCAGGTGTAGTAATTTTAAGGTGTAAGCTTTTTAATTTTCTGATGTAAATGTAAGTAAAGCCTGAAATCATTGTTTCTTCTTGGGGGAATCGACCTAGTTATTGATTGTAAAATACGGTCGCCGTTTTACCTAGTGTCTGGGTTGTGTGGTCATACACGCACGTCGGAAACATAGGAAATGTTTTTTTAATTTAAGGTTGAGATGATTTGTAACTGTTTTAGTGTTTCTTTTCCTATATTTACGTTAAACATGTTTTCGAACCGCCTTTCAGTTAAAAAATAATGGAAAAACAAGAAAAAATTAACAAACATTAGTTTAACCGAAGGTTCTGTCGTCAAAACATAAAAATATTTACCTTTCACGGAGCATATAGTTAGCATTTTTATTTTTCTGGTTTTTTCCTTGTAGTCTATAGATAAGTAGATACGTCATAATATCATGATCATTTGGTTATATCCATCGATTTACTTTACCATTTTATAAGATGGAAAGGTGTTCCAAAAGGGAAGCACAAATTGAAATTAGAAAAACCGCAAGATCAAAGCAAGACAAGTGATAAACATGGATGTGTATGACCATAAGAAAAAATGGATGGAAATTGTGTATAAGGTAATACAAGGAAGAAACTAAGACTAGGAAAGAAGCCAAAATAAATAAAGCCTCAAAATGGGATAGGTGCCGGGGGATGCTGATGATAACGTACGCGTGTTTAGTTAGAGTATTGATTGTGACAGCACCAACAATAAATAATAAAAATAAATGCTAGCAGTGCTTTGTTGTGGAGCTGGCTACACTAACACAACAAGAATTTACCAAATACACAATTAGGTACTGCAATGCCACACCCTTGAAGTGCATCCGACATATCATGACAAATGTTTGATTTACGCATCGTTGACAAGACTTCGCTTGCGACTAAACGATTAGACAAACATGACAATTACTCACATGCTTGCATAGGACTGAAATATTTTAGGTATGGATTGAATGTCAAAACCAATCTACAGGGTTTGTGAATCTTTGACATATTTTAAACAATTCATGCTGACTTGGAATTTGGTTTATCTGCTCATATGATTAGGTTTTAAATTCTACCCGTCCTTGTAATTTTCATGTCAATATGTAGAGAGAGAGTGCAATGTACTATCTAGGTCTCAAACAAGATTTATTTACTTAAGACTTTTATTAATAAGCGGGCAATTCTCTGTTTACGTTCTCATAAATGTAGGTAAACGTTAGTGAAGGAGTGTAAGGAGAAGGACACACCCACTTTTTGTTGGCAAGTTGTTGGAAGTTTATTGGCAAGAATTGTTACCCGACTACGGCAAAGCATGTATGTATGTATGTTTCATAAATCATAACTTCTAAACTGCTCATCATAATTTGACAAATGTCGTTGGAAGCGTCTTGGTCGTCCGCTGGTTATAGGCTATGTGACTTCACATTAAATTGAATATGGCAACCTCTAGAGGACAAAAACTCGTGAACTAAAAAAAAAAGTTTTTTTTATGGTTGCATGTTGGGTATCAAATGAAAGGGCTTAATGACCACATTAAAAAAAAAAATATTATTACCCAAAAATAATTTAAATAAACATAAAAGTTAAAAACTAAAACCCAACAACAGCAAAAATGTATAAGTAAGTCATCTCAGACAGACAAATTAAAAATCCGGAGTTACACGTGATCTATTCGATTTATCCCCAAAACGTGTGACTCCGGATTTTCTGTATATTTCTATGTATCTAACACAAAAACAGTGACGACATTTAATATAGAATTTAAAGCCGTTTAAAGAAGGCTAAATACTGCCATTAGAAGCGATTCATCATTGTAATAGCCCATTTACACTGCCCACGATGTCGCAGGCGGTGTATTTTTGGCAATCAATAATGGGGACGTGGGAGTTGAACGAGACAATCGGTATATAGGACGACGACCGGATGATGACGTCATCATCATGTTCGTGAGAAGATTAGGTATACTTGCACTTTCGCCAATATTGTATCACGTTGTGATAGACTAGGTCATGTATGTTGATGTGGAAAGATGATGCAACATAACCTTCGATGAACAATACCAACTTCATTGAAGAATATAACACATAATATCACAGCGTTTTGGGAATACAGGCGAAGGCGTGTCAGGGCCCCTGACACGCCTTCGCCTGTTACCCCTGACACAGGGGTTTGAACAGACGCCTGGCTAAATAGGAGTGTACTATAGAAAACGTCAAGGCTTTTTGCAGATGTAAACTTGGAAATATGACGTGCTTGGCAGACGGATCGGTGGCTACTGATTGTTATTGATAATAACACAAAGGGTGACGTTGCTGTCCTGTGTGCCTTCTAAGTATAGTTAGGTCTAGGAGACATTTTTCTCGAAGCTCGGCTTCTAGTGTCCTTTGGGTGTCGGGATTTGCCGAGATCTCGAAGGCAATAGATAGTGTCCTAAGACTTGTCTTCCATATTATGTACTTGATGAGACTTTATCTCAATACCAACATCTCGAGAACACGTCTACTAGTGCGTAGTAGGCCTTAGTTATGCACATCCACGATTGAAGGATCAACTTTTATAATTTAAAAATATTCCATCGAACTAAACATGTTTATTAAGAATTTAGATACTTGTTACTATAAATATTGCTACATGATTTTTTTGTAGATATTATTTGCAATGTTCTATTTATAGCCTGTAGGTGGTTATGTTTATCAGTGGTAACGTACTTATGTTATTAATAGTATTACAAGTGTTTCTCACGACTCAGGTGCGGTAACCGTGACAATATTATGATCTAATTAAAGCAGTTATTACATACCCGCCTACCGTGACTTTACGGGTCAAAGTTACTTTACTTTATAGAATGCACCGTACAAGAAATGTTTTCGGTCTCTGTTATTCAAGATTGAAAAGATTGAGATGAGACATTTCAGTTACATTGTTCATGGTCGTCGGTCAAGTGTAGGAACAGTACCATTTTTTTTAGAGAGGTGGTACTGTAGAATTTTCCACTTAGGACTTAGTATTATTATTATTCATATTCTATTCTTTCTTTTTCGTTTTTTTTATGAAAGCGATGGGGTTTTTTTTCTAAATAATATTTCATACCCTTATTTTTCAAGTCTATTCTCTCTATCACATTGGCTTTTAAAGAAAAAGATAGAACTATATGGGCCGTTTAAACATAGGACCTTATGCATTGTAACAGCGGCCTTACAGTTAAAACAGTGATAATGCAGGGGTGGTCACCTGCCGTGACGGGGTGCGTCGCAGGCGCAGGTGCAATGACACCTGTGTTTACGATTTAGAAACGAACTTTTGGAAGCATTTTGAATATTTTAAAGTTAAATAGTAATTTTTATGAGTATTGAAGAAATAGTTACTGAGGTCTACGTATGTATCTATTATTCTATGGAACAGAATACTCAAATAGACACCTACGTAGACTACGCCGTGTCACGCTGGTAACCAAGCAAGTTTTTGTGCTACTGTCTAAGCAAACAATAAAATGTTTCTATTTATAATTTTAATACAAACAATACAGTTGTAATGTCACATTTAATTTAAGAGATTTTATCATTTTACTATTTATTTGTATGCTTATTCAATTTGTCACTATTGCTTAAATAGTTAGAAGTTACGTGTAGAAGTTGTTTCTACGATAAAGGTTGACAACCTCTAGCCGTCTAGGTTGTCAATCAAATACACGTTTTGAAAAGTATATGAAAACTTATAATATGAAGTGTGTTAGGTATAAAAATACATTGGTAGGTATTGATATAAGATTCATGTAAGACAAAGATAAACAGAGATTTGATATTAGATACACAATTAGTAGCTATGTGTAAATTGTGTATGGACCCTGGTGATTGGAGGGGCAAATATATTATCACTCTTTAGGGTCCTAAAACTAGCGATATAGATACATATGTCGTGTTCCTTCAATTTGGCACGGCAAGTCTAAGGGCTGCTTCAGATGATGCAAACTTATCATAACATTCGTCAAAAGTTCAAATACCTTTTAGCAAAACTAGTACATTACCGGTAGAAAGGCACGTGGAAAGTCATAAAGTTTTATTAATAGTTTCATGATCGATGGCAGCCGCCTGATAACGGAGACTGATAGCAATTAAAAATATTCCATGGACGAGACTACGTATAGGAAACTGGCTGATAACTAGTTCTTCATTTATGGAGGTTGAAAGGGTCAATTTCATAATTATTACCCTGAAACTTAAAAACACCGAAAAAAATCAAAATCAAAAGTCATTTATTCAAACTAGGCTGAGAATCAGCACTTTTCGAACGTCACAAAGCGACACAGCTTTAGAATTTTTTCGTAACATTTTCAAATTTTGGAATACAGTGGTAGAAGGCGTCAACGGCTTTTATTGCACGGATTGTGCAAATGGATTGTGTAATTTATCTTCTGGAACTTTTTAGTATACGAGTATAAGCAGATGTTCTCTAAGAAGATTAAATACGAATGTCATAGAAATATGAATTGTTCAGAGGGACTCCTGAACTAAGTAACCTAAGGTTAAAAGAGCCTTATGTAACTGTGGCGGCATACACACTTACGAAAAACGCATCAAAGACCTGACGTCACAAATCCTACATCGCGGTATAAGAGTTTACCGAGCGATTAACATATATAAGACTATCCGACATCAATCCCAGGGCAATTGCCCGCCAGACACAACACCCATCTCGTCGGAGGATCCTCCCTTTTCCATAGAGTAACAGTGAACTTTACACCCTGTTCCTCATACACCTAAATAACTAAACAAGTTCAATATATTATGGTATCAATTATAAATCTCTTACGGGTAAGCAATTAGTTCATGTAGATTATTAGAAACTACCGGTGTTAGGAGGAGGGTTAAAAAAGATTGGATGTAGCGGTGATGAGAATGTTGACATGGATGGGTGGAGTGACGAAAATAGATAAAGTAAGAAATGAGTATAAAAGGGAAAGTTTAAAAGTGGCGCCAGTGACAGAAAAGTTAGAAGGAAATCGTTTGGCCTGGTATGGGCATGTGTTGAGGAGGGAGGAACCGCGTATGACTAAAAGAGTGATGACTATAAATGTGGATGGAGCGGGAGAGGAGGGTCAAAGAAAAGATGGATAGATTGTGTGAGAAATGGGAGTGAATGATAGCGTGACGGTTGATAGGGGGGACAGTGGAAAAAGAAAACTAATTGCGTCGACCACAAGTAACATGGAACAAGGACAGGAAGATGATGAAAGAGATAGACGTGATTCTAAACTTTCAAGGAAGTTAGCAGTTAGAAATCACTCTCAAGTTGTATCGAGCATATAATTTGCTTTAGACCTTTGCTTGGAGTCCTTTTGGTTAGCAAAAAAGCTGAGCCTTAGAACTATCGGAGTTAAACCTCTCAAATTGTGTAGGATTCAAAACAATCTTTAATTTCTTTTAATCCCGGATCTAAAAAAAACTCTTGCGTAAAAATTTTCAATTCAAATAAACAGTTTTTTATCAGTGGAAGTTGTTAATCATATTGACAGAAACCAAAGTCGTGAGATATCCGGCGAGAAGAACGAATGCTGTTGAATTCGCAAATAGAAAGAACATTTCGTACTTCCGTTTTATAATAACGGTTAGTTATTGTCGTGATGTAATTTTTAAGCAAATGGTAAATGAAAGACGATCTAGGATAACCCTGTGACCCCAAGTACGGGGACGCCCTAGGAGGACATATTTATAGTGACCTTATTGGTGATGTTCTTCAGAAAGATCAGGTGCGTAGTACTCGCAACCGGCGTGCGTGTAAGACCAGATGTATAAACCTTAACGAGGCAAAAGGAGTTTGTAAGGATCGTAGCAGGTGGCGTTCTGTAGTTTCTGCCTACCCCCATGGGAAAAAGGTGTGAGTTTATGTGTGTATGTAAAATCAAACTTAAGATTAGGTTGTCTGTGTGGTGGTATCAAAAGGTGCGATGACCAGAAGTGGGTGAAGTCGAGCTGTAGATGATGAAGATGATAAAAATGTTTGGGGATGAAAAACTTAGAATGAAGAATAACAGACTAACAGTAGAACATAAGTAGAAATTGATAAAAGGCTGCCTTTGCCCCACTATGACAATTAGAGGCTAATTTGTGCAGTAGAACACTAGGCAAGGACAAGGGCTGGCAACTTTTCTCTCATCACGAAGGTGAATTCCAATTATGTCCACATATAATATAAATGGCGATGGCGATAAATCTTTCTTATCAGGTCGACGATATCCACATCGCTCGGGAACGTTGCAAGTCAGTAAAACTGCGAAGTATATCTGAATTTCTGGTTTTAGTTCTCTTGTTTGGTTTTATCTCGCGGGAATTCTTATCGAGGTTCCGGACATGGAGTCGAACATTAAATCTGAGAAGTATCTGAAGTCTTTGTTACCGACACGAAATTCCCACAGCACACAAGAGCATATCCTTGGTCAGATTCAGATGAGTCAGTCTGTTTTGGCTAAAGCACACAAAACATTAATATTTTATCGTAACTCTTTTAGCGTCTGCACTGCCCGTGAGATTCCTGCATTGTTTGTTGTTTAAAACAATTATAATTTCAAAATGTTTTCACAATTACTCTGCAAATGAAATCTTACTTCTGTTTGTTTGTTTTAACATTTCTAATGTTGCTATTCCAACCGCGTTAATGTTACTGTTATTCCGTACTATGATCGTAACTTTCCGACATAAAATCGATTCCATATTAAAACAACATTAATTTAAATAATTTTTAGGACACCTGGCAACCCTAGCTGCAATAAAGCGGGCCATTCACGTGGCGTTTAGTCGTGACCATGGCATTAATACCAACTCGTAATATTTGTCGTGTCGGAACTGCGACAACTGACAACGTTCATCGTACCTGAACGAGGTCGGTGCGACGTACAGAGGCAAGTTCGAGCATCCTGTTAATTATTAAACTGAATATTATTTTGGGTTTCTGAGTCAATGATGAAGTGGGTGGAGTATGCGAGAGGTGAGTGCTCGACATTGAAGTAAGCATCATAATTCACAACATTCACAAGAATGTCGGGGTCGTGCGTATTGAAAAACAGTTGAAGATCAACTATAATAAAAATATGAGTATTTAACTAACTGGTAACTCGTTTCAGTTTCAGTGATTGGGTAGACTCAAAACAGCAGTGAGTTTTTCGAGAGGGTTTTCTGGCAGGACTGAGACATCAGGTTCAGATCATCAAAACTGATTGGCGAAATGGAAGTACTTTTATTAAAGCGGCGCCAACTGGTGGAGTAAATTTTTAATAAAAACCTTCATTATTTTATCACTCATTAGACTCCTGAGAGTAGCCTGCCAATATGAACGTATTTTTATAGGTACACCAATCAATCTGCTTTTAGCCTTTTCCAACTTTGTTGGGTTCCTCATCCGGGGAAAGCTCATAATTATGTTCTACTGTTTCTCTAATTAAACTTCTGAAACTTCTCATCCTAACGCTCAAGAATTCAAGATTCATAATATTAGAAATAAATAATTGTATAATAATCGAATATTATTATAGCCCAGGATTACCGAGTAATCCCGAAGTGCTGGGTAATCTTTGCGATACCGAGAAGTCAAAACAAATAAAGTACTTTCAGTAAAGCTTGAGTCATGCGCAAGCGCATACGATGCGTAAGCATTGTTAGAATATACGTCACAGTTGGAAGCCGTTGCTTTCTAAACAGAATTAATTTACTATATTTAGCTTCAAGTCCTTTTAAGGGATCCAGCAAGACTACGAGGACTTTAGTCTTAGATCAATGTGAATGACCCTTTATTTAATTAAGGTAAGGCTTAGTCATCATAATTATAATATTTAAATAATCACATAATGTTATTATTTAAATATACAACGCTTATGATTTAACATCAGAAGACCATAATTCCAAGGGGTTACCCTCTACAGTACACAAAGATTATGACTAATGCAAATACAAAGTAGATACAATACACATGGAATTCATCGAATTTACATACAGTTCTACGAATACTACTCAGAGTGGAATCATTTGACTAAAAATACTATATGACTGTATGTTTAGTAGTAAGAATAATTGAAACGAAGAATGAAGGAAGAAGGCTAAGAGGGAGACTACTGAGATGATGGCTAAAGAAGATGTATGGAAGTAGAAGGCATGCTGCGCTGACCCCAAATAAATAGGGATAATGGCAGGATGACGATGAAGATAAATAAATGAAGAAAGCTAGAAAGGTAGCGACTACTGACATGATTGCTAACAAGAGATGTAAGAAATAAGAAGATATACTGCGCCGGTAACAAATATATTGGCATAAGGGCAGGGAATATGATGATGACGAATGAATAAAGGAAAAGGCAAATATAGGAGATGAATAAGTAATCTTATTGTATGAACTTAAGACTATTATATCGTAAGGTATCAATCTATATCAATTGCTAGTTGGACTGACTAATCCTACTGAATAAGGTAACAGATAATGCGAAAGGAAGTCAGGTTGCATAGTCAGCTGCGTTATACAACAATGGCTAGAGTGTAATTACTTTATATACCCCTTCCAGATAAAATAACTTTTGACGATCCACCTTTTTGAGCATTTGTTGTGGTTTGTCCTAAAGTAGTAAATATAAGTAAACGTTTTTGTCTCTGTGTGTACCGACAGTATATGAACAATCATCACATCAACGTCTTTGATTAATTATCCAACACCAGTAGTTCCAGTTTGCTAAGAACTTGACAGTATGTTTGTCTGTCGTAGTAATATATAAAGTCTAAACAATTAACACTGAAACAATAAAAGCAACAAGATGTACACAAGTAAAAACAAACCGTAATTTTGGCAGGCGGCTTGCGTGCGCGCAGCGACATATACGCGCGATCCATCGCCGCAACAGCACCATTGGTCCCACACAACATCACTGTACTTTATTTACGAGACACGTATTATTCACTGCACCAATTAGTTAAAACAAACGCTGCGCATGAGTGTAGATCGGCGCGTCAACGGGGACTGCGCGTGCGCCGGGCCTCACCCCGCCCCCCGCACCCCCGCTACTATTTTCGGAGCCCTGTGGCCTGTGGTTTCCCCTTCAACACAGGACATTTTGAACAGTAGTGCAACTTAACGCGGGAGTTATGACTTCAATGAAAGTGTACATTTAAAAGTGATAAAAACCAGGATATTGTTACATATGATGCGATTGGCTGTTGACAAATCATTCACCCAATCACAGCAGTTCACACGCCCTGGACAATTTGTCACATTGGTTTTGCGTAAATTTTAGTGCGAGATTCTGGCTCATAGCCTTTTATTGTTTCTTGTATGTTAGTAAATATTAAGAAGAACGCAGTAAAGTGACAGTGACCGATGACAATAGTAAACTATTGTTTACTATAGTCTGTACCTCACAATACCTCGCGAACAACAAACAAGTCGGTTAACGCCTGTTTTGTGTCTGATTTTTGACCATGGTTAACTGACATGTTATTGTATGAAGATAACAAATACTACATGTTTTTGTACGATTGACCTTATAAAGGTGCATATTTTCATTATTTCGTCGAACTGCAGATGCTGGGAAATTCAATTATTTGTAGCCCAAATTCTAAAATAATATAGCATCAATATTATTGTGCTCCAATCTGGCTTGTTCTTAGAGTAAGCACCCTAGATTCGGATATTACTTCAATTTTAGCAACATTTGAACCAGAGGACGTAGACGAAGTGACATTCTTTGAGTCAAATATAGCTTTTGTTTCGGATAATCACTTGTCTAAGCCCTCTGGTGATCATCCAGGCCTAGGTCAAAACCTACTACTCTACCAAAGTTTAACTACTTCGTCCAAAGGTCGGACTACTGACTAACCTACTGTTCCTCCAACAGTGTCACTGTATCGGCAAATCGTTTTACTACAGTTATGGCATGTGCTAATCTCTTCTACATTTATGGTACGTGTGTCGCGACAGTTTTTTGTATAATAGTTTTTGGTGTCAAGATTATATCATCGCTACAAGAAATAGGTACTTTTTCTAATTGTTTGCTGATAAATGATGCATTATGAGTGAAAGGAAAGGTCAACTGCGGTCGTGGAAAAGTGCATAGGTTACAGAGAAAACACACGTTCGAACTTCTGACATTTCTGACAGCAAAATCCAAACCTGAGGATCTATCACACGTCTTATTGCAGACAGTCAGTCGTTAGTCAGTTATTATATCTAGTTCCATGTGTAAACCTGTCAATATTTGATTTGAGAATAAAAACAAACAGTAAAATGTTGAAGAAACTTGTTACGCAAGCGTAGTATATCCAAAGCGCTGACTAAGGACGGCCTCAATTAATTATAACAAACAAGTAAAATGCGCAATTAGCGACACGAAGCAAATGCGCTGAATGCACAAAATACCGCGGCACCATCGCGCCACCGCTACATGAGGTCGGCCACTTCTATTCCGGCTTCGAAGGAAGGCATAACTTTAGATTTAGCTAGATATAGTTTTCATTTATTGTAAGTTCTTTTGCTTTTATTAAATCAGTTTTAGAATCTAAATTGGTTTTTTTTTAAGTATCCCGGCCGCAGCCTTCGTAATTGGCGCAGTCGGTAGGATACTCGAGGTTAGCTAGGTCTATCTTATATCGATATTATCGCTACCGCGCGTGAGCGATCGCGGCTAACCTGCTGTCAAGCTTCATCGAGTATCCGAACTCAAGGATTG
Source organism: Eupsilia transversa (assembly GCA_914767815.1). NCBI lineage: Eukaryota > Metazoa > Arthropoda > Insecta > Lepidoptera > Noctuidae > Eupsilia > Eupsilia transversa. The sequence continues at coordinate 1,521,566 of OU611893.1, read as the reverse complement.
CTGCCGGGAGAGAACGGGATCCAGACATCGACCCCAGAGACCGATATGAAGGTTATGTGAGTACACTTGAATTATTCCCTGTGTTGCTTCCTGTGTATCCAAGTCACTTAATCCTTCAAAATTTTCCACCCACGTAATTTAGGACCTCGCGAGTCTACATCAGGTAGACCGAATAGTAGGCAATTAGTGCTAGATTCGAGTAGAGACATAGATTTAGGTTTTAATAGCCTATTAGAGGACCGCGAAATGTCGTGTGATCCGGACACAATTTTTAAGGCTCTGCGCCCAGTTCCCGAGTTCGATGGGAACCCTAACGTACTCACGCGATTTATTAAATTATGCGACCAGATAGTTAGTACTTATTTAAGTAATGTACCGGGTAGTGAGTTAGGTAACCTATGCCTTTTGAACGGGATATTAAATAAAATAACAGGCGTTGCGGCAACTAGAATTAATTCGAATGGCATCCCAGATAGTTGGGCAGGAATACGAAATACCCTAATTAATAGCTTTGCCGACCAGAGGGACGAAACAGCCCTCTATAATGACCTCCTAGTATCAGCTCAGGGTAATAGTACTCCACAAGAGTACTACGACCAATGTCAATCGTTATTCAGTACCATTATGACTTATATATCGTTGCATGAAACAGTGACTACCACCATAGAAGCGAAACGTACACTATACAAGAAATTAACAATGCAAGCGTTTGTACGTGGCCTTAAGGAACCTCTAGGTTCCCGAATACGTTGTATGCGTCCTGAAAGCATAGAGAGGGCGCTGGAGTTCGTCCAAGAGGAACTAAATGTGATGTACTTGCAAAATCGTAATGATAGTGCGAGTGTAAAAAGGCCACTTCCAACCGCTCCCATGCCCAAATTACTAACACAGCCCACAGGTTTTCTACCCATGTCGATGCCGAAACCCTTTGGTCACCAACCGTTTTCAAACTGGCAACGGCCACCGGCTCCGCAAAGCAGTTGGAGACAACCTATGTTCCAACCACATGGCGCGCCACGTGCGCCCAACGCACCTAATAACCAAACACGTACACAGCAAATGTTCCGCGCGGCACCGCCTAACTATAACGCTCAGAGCAACGTATTTAGAGTTCAGCCACGTGCCCTAGCCCCGGGACCTCAGCCAATGAGCGGGGTCAGCCATTTTGTTGCTAAGCCTATGCCAAGTAGACCTCATGACTGGGGCAAGTTTGGCAATCCGGCTCCGACAAATTATTTTAAAACCCGCGAGATGAATTTCAACGATTGCAGCGAAAATAACTACGATTATTACCTCGTGGAGGAACCCTACTCTTATGACTACGACCATGCTGACTATAACGTTTACTATGACGACGGTAACCACTATTACGTACAGGACTTCGGACCAGCTATGGTGCCCGAGCAAAAACCGATTCAACCCTCTACAGCATGTGAGGACCCCCAACCCTCGACTAGTAACGCAAACCAGGATTTTCAGATAAAATCCCCATTAAAACCCTCAAAATAGAAGTTAACTTGCAAACGCAACGACAGTTGCCCTACATAAAAATATCTGACCCCCCACTAAACCTACTCATTGATACCGGAGCAAACCAGTCATTTATTAGTCCTACAGCTGTACAACGGTATTACTCGGAATACCCTCTTAACTATGATCCCTTCGAGGTAACTAACGTCCACGCTACAACTAGAAACGATTATTCAATAACTATACCAGCCTTCCGTGAACTCAATGACCCTAACGAGATTAAATTATTCATATATGACTTTCACCAATTTTTTGATGGACTTATCGGACTAGATTTACTGACCGGATGGAAGACGAAGATTGACTTAAAGGACAACCTACTGATTACGGCTACCGCTAGGAACCCTATCGTAATGTTTAATTCCCGAAATGTAAACCTTTATGAGGCTGTTATACCAGCCAACACAACTAAGCTTATCAGATTACCTATAAACGCTAAAGACGGTGACGTACATATCACACAACAATACCTGTGCAATTGCATTGTAAGCGAATGCATTACAACCGTTTGTAATAACCGCGGCATTATAGAAATTTTAAACCCATCAAACAACGATACTATTCTATCCCTAGACCACCCGGTAGAAGCTGTAACTATAAGTAACATCGAATGCATGAACCTGGAACAAATACCTGACACATCTCGCATTAATAAAGTAATATCTAAATTGCGAACAGATCATCTTAATGAGGAGGAGAAAATTAACTTAGTTAATATTTGCTCGAAGTATGCAGATGTATTTTACATAGAAGGCGAACCCTTATCTTTCACCAATAAGGTGAAACACCGTATACGGACTGTAGACGACGCACCTATCTATACCAAGACTTACAGATATCCTTTCGTTCATCGCCAAGAAGTTAGGGAGCAAATTTCAAAAATGCTGGAACAAAATATCATTAGACCCTCTGACTCAGCCTGGAGCTCTCCCATCTGGGTAGTCCCTAAAAAAGCAGACGCTTCCGGGAAACAAAAATGGAGGCTCGTAGTAGACTTCCGAAAACTAAATGAAAAAACCATAGACGATAAATACCCCATACCGAACATAACAGACGTCCTAGACAAGTTAGGGAAGTGCCAGTATTTTAGTACCCTTGACCTTGCCAGTGGTTTTTACCAAGTTGAGACAGACCCTGACGACATCCACAAGACAGCATTCAATGTAGAACATGGGCATTTTGAGTTCCTAAGAATGCCCATGGGTTTGAAGAACTCCCCGTCAACATTCCAACGGGTAATGGACAATGTGCTGAGAGGCCTACAAAACGTGATCTGCCTCGTCTACATGGATGACATCATAGTCTATAGTACCTCGCTTCAGGAGCATCTAAATAACCTAGAGAAAGTATTCCAACGACTCCGAGAATCTAACTTTAAGATTCAGATGGACAAGTCCGAATTCTTGAAGTTAGAAACCGCTTTCCTAGGTCATATAATAAGCAATGAAGGAATCAAGCCAAACCCGGACAAAATTACAGCTATACAAAAATACCCCATACCCAAAACCTCAAAACAGATAAAACAGTTTCTCGGACTTATAGGATACTACAGAAAATTCATACCCGATTTCGCTAGAATCACGAAACCATTTACTCAGTGCTTAAAGAAAGGTAGGATCGTCACACTTAATAAAGACTACGTTGACTGCTACGAACGATGTAAAAACCTCTTAACAAACGACCCGATCTTACAGTACCCCGACTTCAATAAGGAATTCATATTGACAACAGACGCCTCTAACTTTGCGATAGGAGCCATATTATCACAAGGGCCAATAGGATCAGACAGACCGATTTCATACGCATCACGAACACTAAACGAAAGCGAGATAAACTACAGTACCATTGAGAAAGAGCTTCTCGCCATCGTGTGGGCCACTAAGTACTTTCGACCCTACCTCTTTGGACGTAAGTTTAAGATAGTTACGGATCATAAGCCACTACAATGGATTATGAGCTTGAAAGAACCTAACTCGCGTTTAACTAGATGGAGATTGAAACTCAGTGAGTACGACTTCACTGTAGTGTATAAAAAGGGCAAAAACAACACCAACGCTGACGCCCTCTCGCGAGTTGAAATACATAATGACGAGATAAGCTCGATTACAGTGAATCCTTCCGAAAAACCCCCGTCAATAGCAGACTCCAGTACTGAAACAGCCCACACAAGTAACGAGAACCCCATACTCGAAGTACCAATCACCGACGAACCTATAAATAAATTTCACCGACAAATAATCATGACAGTAGTAGGAGACATAAAAAAAAAACCGACCGCGACCAAACCGTTTGACACACATACTCGCACCTCTATACAAGTTTCACAAACTAACCTAATAGATGACGTCATAGCCGCTATAAAAGAGTACGTAAACCCGAAGGTGAAGACGGGTATTATTATTAACCCCCCTTTGAGCATGTATGACATCATTCCTATAATACAAGATAACTTTAAAAGCTCTGCAATGAACCTCGTGTTATGTAAATCCGAACTCGAAAATGTAAAAGAGTACCTTAGGCAGCAAGACATAATTAGGCATTATCATGACGGAAAAACTAACCATCGCGGCATAAACGAATGTCACCTAGCCCTCTCGCATAAGTATTACTGGCCGAAAATGAGAGACCACATTACCAAGTATATTAATGAATGCACTACTTGCGGTCAGGCCAAATATGACCGAAGTCCCATCAAACAAAAGTTTAACATAGTGCCACCAGCCACTAAACCGTTTGAAATAATTCATATGGACCTCTTCACGGTCGAAAATGAGAAATACCTAACATTCATTGATGTATTTTCAAAATACGGACAAGCATACCTTATGAGAGATGGTACCGCAATTAGTATCTTACAGGGCCTATTACAGTTTTGCACTCACCATGGTTTTCCTGTAACTATAATAACGGACAACGGTACCGAGTATGCTAATCAGCTGTTCGCTGAATTCACCAGACTCCACAAAATTAATCACCATAAAACACTAGCTCACAGTCCTAACGATAACGGCAACATAGAAAGGTTCCACTCCACGTTACTTGAACACATAAGAATCCTACGTATTCAACATAAAAAAGAACCCGCAAATAATCTAATACCATATGCCTTACTCGGATATAACAGCTCAATCCATAGTTTCACTAAATGCAGACCATTTGACATAATAACCGGGCACTTTGATAGCCGAGACCCGTGGGACATTGATCTAAGTAGCCACCTATTGCAACAATACATATTAAACCATAGAGATCAAATGAAAACAGTATACCAAATCATAAATGAAACCTCTCTTAGTAATCGCACCTCTTTAATCGAAAACCGAAATAAGACCCGCGAGCAGGAGGAGGAGTATCAACCTAAACAACAGGTCTTCATAAAAAACCCATCAGCCCCGCGGCAAAAATTAGCCCCCAGATACACACAGGATGTAGTCTTAGCAGATTTACCTATCCACATTTATACATCAAAGAAACGCGGCCCCGTAGCAAAATCACGACTTAAACGCGTACCTAAGACTGCTAAATTGTTGCAGGATGACGCTGCTACTGACGGTATATGCAATACGGAGCCAGGAGATAAAACTTGAAAGTTTAGACTCTGGAATTGGATTACTACCCTTTAAACTTGGACCGCTCAGACTAATAACCCATTATCATACTTTCCTCCAATATGTCAACCTGGACGACATTGAAAATACCCTTTCCACCCTTCAAACTCAATTCCGTTACATTAAATTACACATGATGAATAACACATATTCTCTCTACGAGTATCAAATAGACTACCTTTCGGATAAATTAAGTAAAGTCACTGATCAGCTACGTACCCTAGAGCCTAGACGTTCAAAAAGAGGTCTTATAGACGGCCTAGGATCTGTCATAAAAAGCGTTACAGGTAACCTCGATTACTCGGATGCTGTTCGATATAATAATGCCATAGAGACGTTGAGAAATAACCAAAAGAAGACTATAGATGAATTTAACGAGCATATCAGCATCAGTAAAGAGTGGATGCTAACTCACACTAATATCATAAATAAAATTGTCGAAAACCAGAGTAAAATCAACACCACACTAAGTCTATTAATAAAACAGGCAGAAAGTAGCATAAATATGATCCAAGTCGCTAAGTTCAATCAGCTGTTGACTATCGTCAGCGAAAACATAGAGGACGTGTTATCGGAATTATATAGGATAGAGAATATTTTATCGTTCACCCGCGCGATGACTATTCATCATAGCATGTTAGGAATAGACATCTTGGGTAACGTAGTAGACAGGCTTAAGGAAATTTATGGTAATCACCACGTAATAGAGTTAGAATTACGTCAGTACTATGACATCATTAAAGCTGGGTATTATTACGACGACAAGAAAATAGTAATAGCATTTAGGTTTCCCATAGTCTCAGAAGATACCTATACACTTTATAAACTCTCCATAGTCCCGAACAAGAACAACCAAGTCCTCATACCTCCTTATCCTTTCATAGCAACCAATGGGAATACGTTCATGTACATGGAGGCAGAATGCCCGAAGCTAAATAATAATCGGTACCTCTGCGAACAAAAAACAAATCACTATATCCAAACTCAAGCTGACTGCGTGCAAACCTTCATTTCAAGCAAGACATTACAAAAATCCTGTAAACTAACGACCGTACATCTATCAAAACCGGCTGTAGAAGAATTAGATAGTAGACATTACGTTATATCATTCCCTCAATCTACCAGAGTTCAGATGAAATGTGGAAGCGACGATTACGACACACTGAGGGGAAGCTACCTTGCCACTATTCCATTGCACTGCTCGATACACACAAACGAAATAACCTTAATAAACACTAAGGACGAGATAAAAGGCCAACCTGTAAAAGTATTGAACATTCCCTACACTACTGAAACACAGGAGATAAGCTTACTACATGCAAATTTAACATCTATTAACTTGGATAGACTACACACTATTCAGGACAGAATAACTCTTCAGTCGCCGATTTCATCGTTTGAAACAACTGAAACGCTATATCATACTACTATACCGTTTTATGTTATACTGTGTATCGCAGCCATACTTACAATTGCGATGTTAACCAGAAGATATTTTCCTGGAAGAAACCTTTCCAGAAAACCGAACCAAAACGACGCTGTACCCACAGGTCCAGGAAATCATGAAAACGCAGTTCCTGTAACATCTGAAACGCATACGCAACGAGAAAACCTACCAGCAACATTTTCACTGAGCGTTTTAAAATAGTTGCTGAACTACAGGCGGAGGTGTTACGCAAGCGTAGTATATCCAAAGCGCTGACTAAGGACGGCCTCAATTAATTATAACAAACAAGTAAAATGCGCAATTAGCGACACGAAGCAAATGCGCTGAATGCACAAAATACCGCGGCACCATCGCGCCACCGCTACATGAGGTCGGCCACTTCTATTCCGGCTTCGAAGGAAGGCATAACTTTAGATTTAGCTAGATATAGTTTTCATTTATTGTAAGTTCTTTTGCTTTTATTAAATCAGTTTTAGAATCTAAATTGGTTTTTTTTTAAGTATCCCGGCCGCAGCCTTCGTAATTAACTTAATACATTGTCAATGTAAGTTGACTTACTGTTTACATTGTACTTTACGACATATCCGTACAATTCAATTCCCCTCCTTTATATTATTGTAGGCGTGGGGATAAGTTCTGCGTATGCGCATACAATACTACGAACTATGCCTGTAGAAAAGTGGAGGAAAACTTATGATTATGATAATTGCAGGAATATTACATGTGACAGTTAGTTTACCTCAAATGCGTTTATGCACTTAAAAGAGAACCATGAAAAACAAGCATAATATTCAGGTACAGGCTATGGGTGCAACGGTAGGTATTAATGACCTCGGAAGATGTTTATGATTAGTCATGATGTCAACGATCTACCGCAATCTAGGGCTACTCTATACTTTATTAACCGCGCGTGAGAAGCCTAGTTTTTTTTTGCGTGTAAATGTCTGCATGGAGCACGCTTTTGTGAAATGTCACAGCAAGAAAACGCCTAGTTTTCGAGACAAAAAATCCTAAAATTAAAAAAAAAAATACTGAAACGTGATATAATTGACATTTTACCACCAGATAATGTACGAATTCCACTTCTAGGTTGTTCCGTTTTACGTTCAGACAAAGTAACAGATTTTTTTCTCGGCACCTATTTTGCTAGTATTGGAGTTTTCAAAAATACACTAATAAGGATATATTCTACCAAAAAAATAATAGCTACAATAAACGCCGATCCATAAAGTACAGTCTTCCCAATCTAGTAATTGCACTTGCATCGTTTGAACTCGTTATTACCGATCGAGAATAAACCTGCATACAATGTAACTACAAAATTCAACCCCAATAAATAAATCCACCTTCGCCTCGCGGTAGATTCTCAATATAAACTTTACAAACAAGTTTGCGTCGCAGCTGACTGGCGTCAGTTTTAAATTCAAGCAGGTCCAATTACGCCATATGTCGACCCCTCCTTCCCATAAACGTGTGCAGGCGCATTCTACGTCCGAGCGACGTACGTGCTTTAGTTTGTATGGTGTTGCGAGCACTTTCACGTTGAGTTATGGTGAGATATATGTAAGCAAGAACAATTAAATTGTTCGTTATATTTATTTAATACAATAGACGTAGATATATTTAGTAACTATTCCGCTTAACTTTTCCTAAAGATTATTAAAAACCCTGTAAGAAATCGACACGTTTTTCACCTTTCAACGAGACATCCCCAGGATGACAATTGACTTGTCGCGAACCCGAACACGGCGACGTATTACCACGCCGTGCTGGACGCCGAGCGTCCAGCATTCGGCGTGGTACCGTAGTGTATCTACGTCTATTGTATTTTATTATGGATTTCCGCCAAGTCACGCCTGAATCAAGTAACTATCTTATATTTATTTGAAAATGAGGAGGCTTAAATTTCATTCAATCGTAGAAATATTTAACTCTATAGATTATTGTAATCTAAAAAAAATATATAAATAATTAAAAAACACGACTGCCCTGCACAAAATCGGACTAAGTAGTTCGTTTTTCGTAAGGCAGTCGTGTTTTTTAATTATTTATTTTATACATTTTAGTGACAAGTTTTATTTTAAGACACGTTTTTTTTTCACCGCAATATTGTTTTTTTTAATATATCCAGTGTGACTCGGGATTAAGTAAGGATACTAACGATATCCCATACATCCAAATCTGTTCAGGGGTTTAAAAGTTATGGTGGAATAAAACACACTTATGAACCATACAGTGAGTTTTATTATTCAACCATAACTTTTGATCCAGATTTGATCCAAATTCATGTATGCGTGAACTCTGAAAACATTACACTCCTTTTTTGGGCAGTCGTGTAAAAAGAGATACAAGCAAAGCTGGGATGTTAGGAAGAGGTATATTGTATGTATCACATCATCATAATAAAGTAACCAGATGTAAGTTGTATCAGTATTGATTTGTTGCCAAGAAATCCATAACAAGTTACTACCTAAATCCATTACGTAATTAGTTCAAATACTTAAAAAAAAAGTCAAACGTTAATTGAATTCGCATCAACACTAATGTCACTCAATATGTATAACAGACCATTAACCGTCCGTATCTCATAAATATGTGTGAAAGAAATGGAATGCCACAGCTGTCTAAACTCTTGCGCAAGTCGTGACGAACCAATGAAACGGGTCACCGGGTTGTTCATTGACGAGCGATCGATTACTAGTAACGTTTGAAATTGGAATGCTCATCAATTGGAGAGGTCAATAGTGTGATTTGACCTTATTTCTATCGAATATAAATATCACAATCATTCATGAACTGGAAGCCGACCCCAACATAGTTGGAAACTAGGCAGATTCATACCTAAATGTCGATGGTATATAAAATTAAAATAAATTAATCTTTAGGGAAGCCCATGGGGTTCCTCTGCTGGATTTGTCCAGAGTCACTTGGGTAATAAATAAATATGATGTTGATCTTCTGTATAATTCGCACTCCGAGTCGATCCTCTATTCTCCTAAGCGCATTATCGTTGAATATAATTTCATATCGTATCGTTACTTACATGAGCTTTGTTAAATTTTGGTGTACAGTACAACACATTCTTCTATATCCTATCTTATTACTATTAAATTAGCAATATATGTGTATATATTTGTAATCACGTTCTCGAAAACGGCTCTAATGATTTGAAAGTTGCAATATTTTGGTTTATGGGGGCGAAATATAGATCTAGCTAGGTCTCATATCTGGGAAAATTCGTTTTCTCTATTTTAAGAAAGAAAAGAAAGAAAGAAATTAAATTTATTTAGCACAGACACAGACAAAGGCACACAACAAAACATATTGTCACCCGAGCTAAACTCGGTCGCCCATGTACCATCTATCAAAGCCATAACTACTTAAATGGCTGGAAAATTCTAATCTTTGTCTTCTAAACCACGCACATACAGGCTGGCCGGAACATTGACGTCCAAAAATAAAATTTTGTTCCCTCGTATCGTGGGGTATCTGAATCACCCCCATGTATGTTCCGCGATTTTTCATAGTTTTCGAGTTGTGATTTTTTTTCTGAATTTTTGAGAATATTCGACCTGACCATGTATTAATCAATTGGCTAATTTTAAGAATTTTCCACCTCGCTGTCTTTGAAGGCCGATTTTAGCCAAAGTACCCCCATTAAGTACTACTTTTACGATTATGAAAGCTGAGAGTCTAGCGCATTCTTGAAGCTTACTAAGGAACTTTGAATGTTCCGGCCACCCTGTATAAATCTACAACAATTTCAAAGCTGATCTAATATTCATACAGTCCTATCTCTATTTTCGCATTATCATCTCTCCTAGCTGTGTGGTCCACGGATAAGATAACGGAAGTCTAATAAGTCTTTCCTTGACTTACGTAAGAGGCAAGGAATAGATTTTATTATGTCATCTATATTAAATACACTGATAATATGTTGCAGTGTTTATTATATCCCTCCCCACATTTATTTCACTTTCGTGGCTTCGTCATCAAATCCGCGCATTTCTTTCCTATATATTTTTTTGTGGCAAACAAGCAAGGCTTATCTGATGGTAAGTTGCCAACGCCGCTTGTGGAGAGAGCAGTGATGGCCCAGTGGTCACGGTCCCGAGTGACCGGTTGTAGGTCGTGGGTTCGAACCTAAGCAAGCGCTTTACATTTTGTAAATAATTTCATGACCACTGCTCTCAAAACGGTGAAGGAAAATACCCTGAAAATGTCTTAGAACCAAAAATTCGAAGACATATGACATCTACCAACCCGCACTGGGCCCGCGTGGTAAATAACAGCCCACTACCTCTCGAAGAAGAGAGGCCTGTGTCCCAACAGTGAACACAATATTGATAATGCTATGCTCTTAAATAAAACTATCTTTTAAGTCTGGTGTATCTTCAGTACGATGTAGGTCAAGGCCAGTTCTATATCTATCTTCAACGCATAGAATATAATTAAAGCCCCTTTTCCTGGGATGATACGAGCTTTCCTATGCTACAGGATGCAATAAAACTTTAACGTTTAAAGGAAGTAGAAAGCCGATCTATATCAGCTACATCCGAAGAGTTTCCCTACAATTCCTCTGTAAAGTGTATATACATATTTGTGGGGCCAACAATTTCGTCAGTTGCGACAGCGGGCCAATTAGGGACGTTAATAAACTTTAATCGCTCACAATTAATGAGTTCTCTCTTAATTGTTGGTGGTACTAGCGGTTTTCGCTTGTTACTCACTTGTAACATAACATCATGCAGACGTGCAGCTATAGTACACCCACATTTCGCTAGTTATGTTTTAGTCCCATGTAATAGGAGACGAGCCTATTGCCATATATATATATCAACCGGGTACTTGCGTATTATGTCTAGACTAATATTTATGAAGAACCTTTCTTTTGGTCTAAATTACAGCTAGGGTAAGTTAACTTTAAAATTACTTTTGCCACCGACACGCTAAGAGAGAGAGAGAGACCAGTTAATTGTAGCATTTGCAATTAATAATCAAGTATATTCACTGAGGAGACCACCTCAACATGAACTTTTTATTTTTAAACACTGATTTGTACCTATATGCTGATATAGCTGTAAATGTGGTAAAATTAGAATCAGGCAGTTGAAAAAAAAGTTATTTTTTTTATTCTTAGCTTATCTTACAGATTGCACTAGCATCTCACATGACATAAGTTTTTAAATAGAGAACTAGTAAGTATCGTAGTAGGGTCTAACTGGACCCCGTGTTAACATCCATGCTATCCCAGACGGCTCCCGTCTTTCAAGACCAAATAACCGTATACACAGCCCGTCATTACGTTTTTATACCGGTTTTTCTGAAAGAAATAATTGTTGATCGATTCGATCGAGAAAATTGTTTCTTGAATGAATGCTAAGGTGAAATGTTTAGAGTATCTCGTAATTATACTTATGCTCACTTATACTTATACTGTCGCATTGGTTTAGTGGTCGCAAGCGCTATTGTTGAGCACGAGGTCGGGCTAAGTGTTATTGGGTTTTTCTATTTAGTTTTTTTTTGTGTAGCAGCCCGGAGTCTGGATTTGTAGGCGCGCCCTCTATTACATGGGACTTCAAACATAACACAACTATGGCGAAATGTGAGTGCACTATAGGTACGCCTCTGCCTGGCCACGTGGAAACAAGGCGAGATGTTATGTAATGGTATTTCAATGATGTAATTAAACATTACTAGAAGGAGTTTTCATTATTACTCTGATTGGCTTCCTGAAAAAGTGAATCAATCGTGCTTAGAATTTAAATAGGCAATTTAAAGAATGCACTTATAAATGTAGCTGGTAAACTTCCATTGATGAACATGCCTTCTTCTATAACGAAACAATGAACTGAATTGATATGATTATTGCTATAATTCCCACGCTCTACAAATTGATTGGTAATCAATCACTGCCTTGTTAAAAGATGCTATTGATGACATAATATTTCTCTTAGCCGTTTTTAACCTATAGACAAAAAGGAATACTAACGCATTTCACCAATGAAACTGAACGCGATCAGCTCCTCTCTAAGAGTGAATTTCACCCATGACGCTGAACGCGATCAGCTCCTCTCTTAGGGCTGATTTCACCAATACAAACTGAACCCGATCAGCATATCTAAACCGAATTCAAGAGCAGTGTCAATATTACAAAGAAAATAAAGACACTGACAGCTCTTACACGTGGTTTATGTGCTGATCGCGTTCAGTTTTTATTGGTGAAATTCGCCCTTAGGTTGAATTTCATCATTACATATCATTATCTTTCATACGTTCGATCGCGACCTGTTTCATTGGTGAAATTCGCCCCATAAAAATACTGTAGATTAGAAATTCGTTACTTTAATGACACAATAGCATGTCAAAGTACCTCAAACTAAAACAATATGTATCTGTCAAATCTTACCCAACACAACAAAAAGCAACAATAACAGGAAGCAATCACAGTGTAACTTAAACTTATAAAAAAATTCAATCAAATCACGAGACGGTACATTAAAAAAAAAAGTCAAACAGTCTCGGTGGCCGGATGCCGACGATTGAGTGGGCCGTGACTAAATCTTTAAATTCCTGTATTGATTGGGACAATTGGTAATGACCGTGAACTAAACGGTGGACTACTGGTGTCAGATTCCGGATAATTTGTGGTGAAACAATCAGAGGTTCTCGGAACAAGAGACGTCCTTGGAATCGAACAAAGATTTCTTTTTTATTCTGCAAACAAAACGCACATTACAAAAAAGTCGTAGATAAAATACACACAGTAATACAAAATAACCAAAAGCCTCGTGTTCAAAACCTTAAATTTAAAACTATGACAATGTTGTCCATTCTACACCAATACCAAAGACAATAAATGTTTCGTAATTACTAAAAATGTGACACTGACAAATGTCAACAAACAAACTAAACAAAAGCACTTTTTATTGCTAACATATTGGTTTTCTGCACTTAGTGACATCACACGCCGTTTGTACAAGGTCATAGCGACTTGCACAGTCGGCTTGAAAGAATCCCAGTTATACTCAATACTCAATATCTTTATTGCTTTACCATAATGTGTACTTAGGTGGTAACTTTATAATTTAGATCATTATGGACCCTGTAGGGCGCAGCAAAAGGGTAGGAGAGAGGAAGCCTTGTTTTAGGAGATCATTAAGTTTTTATAGGATACTATTAAATATTATTAGCTGGCCTTTAAATGAAACCGTGATTAAGTACTAAGAGAATGTTAACTCTAAATAGCTGAAAAGAGGAAATACATCATAAAACAATAATTATGACCATTTATGGAGTTTATTTTGGTCATAAAATATTTTATGTTTTCCCGTGATAGTCAATCGAAGCACAATTAACGAATCATTGTATTAATAACTTAACCTTTTATGTAAGTAAACCTAAACGACTAACATTCTCGCAACCACGTCTAAAATAACTGAATAAAGAAAATAACTTATCACAAACGAATTTTCTTAGGGCCGAAATTGCGTTAAGCGGACGCCCGCGCGGTTCTATACACTTTTGTATAGAACCGCGCGGGCGTCCGCTTAACGCAGTTTCGGCCCTTATTGGGGAGATTCATCTTACAACGGCGAAGAATAAAGCGCAGAAGGGTTTAAAAACAAATAAGGTATCAATTAATCTTATAAACTACCAGTAGCGTTGTTGTCACATTCTCGCGACCAAGTCTAAAATACTTTAACAGCTTACACTAACTTATACTAACGTATTTCTTATTTGGGAAATTTATCTTACAGCATCAGTAAATGATAAAACAAGGAGGCTGTAAAACAAAAAAGGCAATCCATAAACTTCGGTGCAATCGCGCGCCGGTAACTTCCAGCCAGCCGTTTACCATCACACCCACGCAAGCTCATATCTGCGTGAAGCCTAATATGTGGCGTTGGAGCTTTCCCACGGGAGGTTAACGACCCGGGATTAAAGGGGATCGCTTCAATGACAGCAATTGTTTCGACACTTATACATTTATTAACACTCGTTGTGGACGGACGCACTGCATGTTCATTGCATTCCGAGATACAGTAAGCTACCTTGGAGATTCTTGCCCGGTCTTCTCCATAGGATCCTACTACGCTTTGGACTGGGCAACTAGCTTAATTTTTATTTTCTGACTGACTGACTCCTTGATTATTCAAGTTAGCCTGTAAATGGTTTGATTGAAATAAATGCTTTGAGTTTCAAGTTTGAAATGGCTGTTTTATTTTTGTTTTAGCTCGAAATAAAAAACAAGACATATGTTGGTCATGAGAATGTTATTTATGACATTAAATCTGCTTTATTTCTTATAAATAGGAGATAACCTCATATCATGATGAGAAGATTAGCTACAAAAAACGTTTAGTAGAAGGGTTAACCAGCCAGGGTGCGCCAGACAGACTAGAAAATTAACCACCATGACGCGACTGCAGCCGCACCGCGTCTAGACAAGGTAGTAATCACTCATGTCTGTGTGAAGCCTAATATAATTTACGGCATCAGAGCGTTCCCACGTTCGGTTGCCGACCCCGGCGTTAAGAGGATCGCTTCAATGAAACTGTATAGAACGAGATGTCAATTGTTTTGGTAGGCAGGAACATATACCATACATTTACATATGAGATACTCAAAGATGCATTGCTGAGGTGTGTCTTTTAGCTGCTACATGAATGAAAATCGGCCTCAAAGGGAAAACTAATAATACAACCCAGAACTCCATTGATGGTCATTAAAGCAACATTAAATGCACTTGCTTTGTTTACACGCAATGTACTTGCATTAATCAAAGTGTAAACGAAGCACCAGAGGATGTTTTGACAAGATATGATTAAAGCTAGTGGGTTTCTGCGTTTGAACGAGACACCGGATGGTGGCAATATGTATACGTCTATGAAATTTTACTAATGGACGACGTCAAGATCTTCAATGAACTGCACTTAAGATAACTAAGGCTAAGACTGGTATACTAGAACGATGGTCAGACATGATTTATACCGCCTCTGTGGTCTAGTGGTTAGACCACCTGTCTCAGACCCAGAGGTCCCGGGTTCGATTCCTAGTGGGGGCAAAATTTTCTGCTCGGTTTGGTTGGTGTTAGGACTTGTTTTAAGTCCGCCTGGCTAGCTACCACCATCTTATCTAAGTCTGTCGCCATAGCAACAATGTTACCAGCATTGTTGTGTTCCGACAGTAAGAGGTAAGATAGCCAGTTCCTCTGTGGTAGAGGATTCCGGGTTAAGTTCGCTTCCACCTTCGGCCTGATCATCACTTACCATCAGGTGAGATTCAGGCCAAGAGCTTCCCCGTTGTGGTTATAAAAAAATAAAAATAAAATACTTAAAGAAAATATTTAAAACTACATTTGGGTAGGTAAAATCTAGTTTTAAATCGTTACCTATTTGGCATATACCTGAAAGATTTAACATAATCTTAGTATGAAATGGGATTCTACAACGGTTTTCAACTTTTCCGTGAAGCCAAACATGCAAAGGAAGAATTTATAAAATTATACACAACAAACACCCCTAATTGTTGGGAATATCCTCTTAATATTTGAGCAAGCCTTTAACAAAGATTCGAACAAATATGGAAGCCTCAAACAAGGCTTCCTTAGCAAGACAAGTCAAAAGACATCTTTGTCTGCGTAAGGTGTCGAGAATTTGGTAAATTTGTATTGTAAAAACATTTGTTTTTACACAATTTACAACACTAAACATAGACGGACGGCTTTGTACAGTTTTTATAATTATGAACTTGAGTATAAAGTTTTATTAATATAAATAAAGTGTATTTTCACCGACTACTAAACCAAGCAAACATTCTTCCACAAATGACTATATCTTATGGCGAATTTCACCAATAAAAACTGAACGCGATCAGCACATAAACCACGTTTAAGAGCTGTCAGTGTCTTCATTTTCTTTGTAATATTGACACTGACAGCTCTTGAACTCGGTTTAGATGCTGATCGCGTTCAGTTTCATTGGTGAAATCAGCCCTCAGTGTCTGTTAGAGAAATCGTCGGTGAGAACATCGCATTACAAATCTATACTAGTAAAATATTATAAAGAGGTAAAATTTGTGCGTATGTATGTATGTAGGGGTAATCTTCGAAACTACTGATTCGATTATAAAAACTGATAGAAAAGCTACACTATTGCTGCGTGCCATAGGATATGAAAGAAAAACTTCACGCGAACGCAGTCGCGGGCAGAAGCTAGTATAAAATATTCATAAATTCACGTCGTAAACTTCGACGGCAGATAAGTTAAACTCCGCACTAATGATTTTGATGTTTACGCGATTATTATGCATTCAAATTGAGCTAATTTCACGGGCCGTTGCACACGAACATTATTCAACAGTGATTTATGTAGTGCCATTGTGTTTTGTTTTTAAACCAACATTAGAATGATGTAGAACTTTTTGATAGGATATCATCTATCCCAGCCTTTTCCAAACTATATTGGGGTCGGCTTCTAGTCTAACCAGCTATCTTATTGCGTAACACATTTTCGTAAGCGATTAAGACTAATCTATTTCATTTTGACAGTTCAAAAACATTCATTGCGTTATTTACGTTGTTGAGCAGATTTTTTTTCCAACTTATAAAGCAATGGATTAGCAATCTGTTTATAAACGATTCAGATTGTGATTGATCGTGTATTACGCAATTAGGGTGCTGATGCAGCTGAATACAATTATTTACATGTAGCAATTAGGCATATTCTGGTGTAAAAATTAAACTTATCAATACCCACTGTAGGATCAAGGCAATTTCTGTATGACCAACTAACGAAATTGCAACTACTCAAGTGCTTTTTGTGATCGCAGCCCCATTATTCCTCGAGTCGTGACTCTAACCGAACACTTCCAAGATATTATGCCAAAAACGTACAAACAAACACTACCGCCAACTTTGTTGTATCCCACACCGATAAAGCAAAGTTCAATAAACACCGATACGTGAAACTTTCGGGCCGCCCGCAACCAGTACCGGATTCCATCGCCTTATACGAGACAGGCCCAAAGGACTGCAAATGTCAGCTCAAATTAACATAGCATGGAGCCAACAGGTAAGGTCAACTACACAGTCGTAACACTTCAACAAAAAAACCTCCCTTACTGACGCCACTGTCAATAACAAATTGTAATTACAAACGTGCGGTTAACTGTACTTCGTGGAGTATGTTTTTCTTGACGATGGTGAGTACGTGTGTGGTGGAAGAATAATATGAAATGTGTATTAAATAAGTCTATTGTGAAGATGAACTTGTAATCAAAACAGTGTAAGGATAGTGTGAAGATGTAGTCTTGGATGACACTTTGATGGCTATGGAACAGTAGTAATCTTTAACGTTTACATAGGAATGTTCTATATTGTCGCACCCATTTATAAAATAGGCTTTCTCGCATAATTCAAATAATGATGACCTGTTTTCTAATGAGAATTCTCTGTCATGGCGTACAACAAGCTTCAGGCCTAAATAAATGTCGCGAGGATGTGGTGAAGTTATAGATGATCGCTTGGAAGTCTCTGAATCGCCTCCGATCTCAAGTAAGATGTAACTACCACCTCGTAAAGTCTACATCGACGAAACGGCAGCGCAAATTATGGTCCACCTCCTATCCTGCCCTCTGTGGCCCAAAAAATGCAGCCAAAGTGACCTCTGCATTGCCACCGTCGAAGAATTTTTGGGCCAAAAAAATTGAATATCGCGTGCCATCGACACTAAGAAGACGAATAGATGACTGCAAGTTTTAACCGCTCATTGTACTTTGCTGTCTTAAGAGTAACGCATCTCCCAAGACAAATAATTTCATATGTCTTGGAATTTAGAAGACTGCCTCTCAAATTGTAACGGTTTACGAGGCCGTTTATGACGATGTTTCAAGACGTAACACACCTCCAACCGAACACACGTCACTACGGTGTTTCATTTCTTTCAGAAGGTGTTATACGTCAAAGATATCATCGTCTAACCGCATGGCTATCCGAGCGTACAACAATCGTCGTAACTTATTACGCTACACAAACTTACCACATCACCCAAGAATTCTTCTAACTAAGAAGATGCACAAATCTATACTTATAATAAATCTGTAGAAGTGAAAATTCTGTACATTGAAGATATCAAAAAAATAAATGGCAGGGGGTGTTACTAGACCGACACCGAACCCAAAAATTTGATTAAAAAAATTTTTGTCTGTCTGTCTGTCTGTCTGTCTGTCTGTCTGTCTGTCTGTCTGTCTGTTTGTTCAGGCATCACGCAAAAACTACCGGTTCGATTACGATGAAACTTGGTATAATTATTCTTTAATATCCTGGGCACCACACTGGGTACTTTTTATCCCGGAAAAGTACCCTATCCTACGGTTGGGGGGTGTCAAAGTTTGTATGGAAGAATTTTAACGCGCTGTCCGATTAACTCGAAACTCAATATTTATACTTAAACCCAAAAATTAAGAATAACGTGTATCAGGATTTTTCGAAATTCAACCCCTAAGGGGGTAAAATAAGGGATGAAAGTTTGTATGAAGAATCTTATTCCTTGAGGTAATAAACATGACACTTCGCACAAATAGTTATCTAAATAAATTATAAAGTTTGTAGTTTTTTGTTTTTTCTAAATTACCCCCTAAAAGGTTGGGGGGTGTCAATGTTTGTATGGAAGAATTTTAACGCGCTGTCCGATTAACTCGAAACTCAATATTTATACTTAAAACCCATGGGGATGTATGGGGTAATTTCCGACACTCACGCGGGCGAAGCCGCGGGCAGCAGCTAGTATTCAATATTTGCTTGATCTTCAACTTAGTCGTATAGTATTCTTGTACTGTTATGACATCCAAAGATGATAAGATATCATTCGATGTCATCAAATAACTCGTTCTCCAGGAGACGGGGAGATACATAAGTTAAACCAACTAATACCAAGCCACGGAATCCACGCTGAACTTCATAAACCAATCAATCAATCAATAAATTCGATACGGTCGGTTACAGTAACAATCGTAACAAAGGATTACGCTCATCGACCATTATAACATAATGAATAATGTTTTCAATGCAAGTAATTTATCAGACATCGTTTTTCAGATCATTGCGTCATACGGTTGCGTAGTTTCAGCCGTCTCGCTTGAGTTAATTGACTGCACTTAAAATCGCATGCACTAACGTGTCTAACAGTTATATTTAACTAGAATTTCACGCCTGAGATTTCATAAAAAAGTTTTCATTGTCTCCGTTCATGTAATATGCTGGAGTCGCCAGTTTAGGCACCGTTGTTTTTCCATGAAAGTACAGCATCAAACTTGGCAAAATGTGGCCAGTCGCCAGCTACAGTCTACTTACACCTGCAACCTATACCACACTCTCCGGCACGCAAAGGGGTGTCATTTGTTTCATTGAAAAACTCTTTGGTGCATATAATTTCGCCGACATCTTTTACCTAGAACACCGCGTATGCCGCATGAACACTTTTTGGCTTGCGATGTGTACTTCCACCGCATGTGCTGGAAGTACACCGCAGGCCAAAAAGTGTCGAATACTTTACAAAATACGAACGTTTGTTACATAAAAGGACGCGGTACATGAAACATGGTCGTTTCCGGCTAGTAATGAGTTTAATTAAAACTTTATTGACGTTACAATGACCCAACGGTCAGGCGTTAACTGGCTCTCAAGAGTCAAGTTACTGTGAAATCAAAACCTGCCGTTAAACGAATGCTAGGTACCAACTGGCCTATGTAACACACTCTTAACACATCGGTAAAGAATGTGCTCCTATACACCATTTTTTAAATGGATTAGTGGTTTATGAAACCGTTGTACTTACAATATCTCACATATTTTGATGTTAGAGTACTTATGAACATTGTCCATATTAATAGCAACTTTCTATTTCTATGAAGATTTCAACTGCCCTTCAGCACACAATTAACAACCAGCTCACTGGCTAGCACGGTGAGGTGACATAGAGCATTATTTTTCGTATACTTTAAATTAGAAAATTCATAATAAATTCCTCCATCCATATCCAGTATTATCCAGGATTAGATACCTATACCTTCCGCATCAGATAATATTTCTCACACACCACACAAGCTATATCTATTAATTTCCAATAATAATTCCTAGCTACAATAATAGTGTGCGTACAGTAACAGTTCCCACGAGAATATCAGGCAATCAGCGTTTAGTACTCCCTACAGTCATTCGATACTATTCGCGCCACATGGCAGATTTACAACATACTGAATGTATGATGAACTAGATTTAAAATGGAGGCGTAATATATGTAATTATTAAAGTTCATTTGTCTGTTGAACAACGGATTAGCTGCTGTTATGTTTTTTTTATTACTTTAGATTATAAGTTTTTCTGGGAATGACAATGAAACGATGTATAGAATTTAGGAAATTTGTTACATGAAAGCGGGTGAATACTGATATACTGGCAGCTACAGATGAAACAAAGAGGGCAAGCTTCGCCGATCCCGAAATATCTTGGTAAGAAAGCAAGAAGATGATGAACATTACCGCAAAACCGTGCACAGTGAGATTTTACATGCTGAAAGTAACATTATTCAACATTCACATGACTACACCATATTGACCAACACCCAATAAATCACATGATCTACTAACAATAAGAATAACAACACTAGTGACAATTCAATTGATTCACATTTACCTACAGACCTACATTATATATTATAATATCAACACAATACAGAACACTCACACCGACAAACACACGAACATATATCTACACCCCCACGTGTAAGCGCTATAATTTTCTCGAGAGCGAGAGTGCGTACGCGCAGACATAAACACCGGTTAGATCATATGTTTAGACTGGACGCATCTAATTCACCTGAGATATATGATCGACAATGTACTGAGAATGTGATTATGAATCAAATGTATAAAGAAACATTATTTACATTATGTGTTACATTTCTTTGTAATAATTGAGTCATCGATTGTTGTTGATTTTAGCAATCAACGTCCAGGAAAGTCGCGTTTTTAAGATAATAAGTGACGCCAATATTTCTTTTGACCTATTCGTTGAATGACTGGCACAATATGTACATTTACATCATGTTTCAAATGAAAGTTTACAGGATACGATTTAAGAAATACCCGACAACGTGGAAATAGAAACTCCAAAACGTCAGGCATAGAAAGCTTAGATCATTAACCTTGACCTTTACTATGCGGTTTAAGAACCCCAAGTGATCTCATCCCAATCAAGACATACAAATAACAAGAATATTTAAAGCAAAAATAATAAGCAATCACAGTTATTTACCTATTAGGAAAACCAAACATAATACTACAGTAATACTAATGACATAGGAATTCACTAAATACGACTATGCCACGAGGGAAGTGGTTGAGGAAAGGTGTAACAGAAATATGATGAAATGTATTGCGTTCCTACAGTGCGGAATTTACAAAGTAATCTTGGACTATTTCGAGCAAAAAGTAGCTTTTCAAATGGAATTGGAGAGGAAATTCCTCATATAACAATGTAATCAGAAGTGGAATGCAACATAGTAGAGTCTTTGAGAGAATTGAATGTAATATAGACAGGTGGTGAAAAGTTCACAATGGAATTCAAATACTGCAAAATGCACTGCTGAGATATTGGTAAACTTTTGAGCATTGCACTATTGATTACATTTGATGTTGCACAGACCCTTCCTGAAGACAGGCACATAAATGATAAAACGAATCTGATTAATGTAAAATTCGAAGTAAACATTTGCAATATACAAGAGTTTCTCCAGGACGTTGCAAATATATTTCATAAGCAAGCGTAGGTATATCGTATTATCCGCATGTTTGCTAATTAAATAACACAATTATAGCAAACTACACATATTAGAGCTACCGGCGATAAGCGATCAGTACCGTATGACTAACTGTTTCTATATTTATTTTAGTAACACAAACTAAAACATCAAATTGACTCACACCAGCATCCGTGTGCTACAATTAAATTATTGTTTTGTGAAGAAACACTTCCGGTTACTTTGTAGGAACTCACAAACAATCATATTTGTTATGTAACACTTGAAGCACTCACGCAAATTCAAATGCACTTTGCACTTTCGTCAAAACAGGAATGAAATTGAACTGTCAATGTTTTCATTGCAACTGAATACACAAACATTATTTATCTTCAAATGTATATCAACGTAAGAAACTATTGGACACTAGACCGTGATGAAAGGCAGTAACTTTTGCTATCACACACAAAAATTCAAACACACTTGTCACTTTCACCAAAACACCATCAAAATTGGTTCGTTAACTCGCGGATTTCATTATAAATGACGGACATACTAACGTTTTAATGTCTCGAATCGAAATGAAGTAAGCATTAAGGACAGTGTTGTTTACTATGAGTCAGGGTGACACCGATGGCAGCATCACTACGAATCGTTGCTTGTACTGCGCTTAGGCACCTACGCCTAACAGCTACGATTGGGAGCTTACTATTGGCTATTTATTAATACTGTACGGCATCGATCACGTTATTAATGTGTGTGTGACAGCTGTTTTCCCTTTTAGAGTCAAGAGTTCTACATGGCGAGGTTTGTGGATAGTTAGTATTTAATAGCAATTATTATAATAGTTTCCGAGCACATATGTCGGAATTATCTTAGCGGAAGCTCTTGATTACTTCTCGGCGCATTTATTAAAGATGGCGAGTAATGTCTTCTATTAAGATATTAAAGTTTATGTGTTTATGCTACTCTTTTTATTACCTCTTTTGATTATTCCACATTCAAGCTTCTGGAGTTTGAAGTGCGCCTTTTGAAGGATAACATTATTACAAAACTCTAATCCGGTAACACATCCTACACCATCACCTTTCCTAAGAAACCCCTGTTTGCAGAACAGGTGTACTCCAGATAACGTCTCAACAACATTTGACCTCTCATTTCCACCAAAGCCTCTGGCTATATCTTCTTCTCTTTCATCCATATGCACCGTTGCAGGGGCTTTGCCCTCGGCGCGTGCTATACAGTGCCGTGGCTAGCGGTGTGAGAACGATCTGTTTATAATGTTCGTGAATTAAAACTATCAATATTCTTTTGGGAGTGATGACATTTACATTGAATATTTGTAGAGAATACTGTCACATTTGTTCATGTAATTTCTTCTATCAAAATAGAATATCTTGTATGCCATTCCATGACGTATACTTTTGTCTAGCTGTTGATTGTAAACAATGATCCTTAGCTGATGAAAGTGTTACATTAAGATCATTGTTAGTATTTCGTTACGCCATGTTATATCATTCATGGTGGCAACTAAGTTATTGTTATATCAGGTGTTCATACTGGCCATCTGCGTTCATACTTGAATGCAAAAAATACTGTGGCGTTAAAGATCTAACTGTAAGCAAAGCTTCAAAGGACAATGCATTTTTATGTACATTTATAATTTATACATTTAAAAAAAATCTTGCAGTAGGTCTATTACCACGACTATCTTGACGTACCTATTGTACCATCATCTCATCTAGCCTTTTCCCAGCAATGTTGTGGTCGTTTTCCAGTCTAACCTGATGCAGCTGAATACCAGTATTTTAGATGAAGCAACTGCCTATCTGACCTCCACAACTCAGTTACCGGGTAACACAATACCCCTATAAACCGATCGTTAACGAAAAATATAAACAAAATAAAACCTTACTTTACAAGTCTACATATAAGTACACTAAGAAAATACTATGCATTTCTTATCCTAAACCACTTCTTCACCAGAATGCCTAGATTTTTCCACACGCCATTTTCCCAAGACAGAAAGTAGGTATAAATATAGACTGTTCTATAATTAGCCACAAGGCTATGTCTAGAGGAAAACCGGCGCGGAAACGAGCAGCCATGTCTATAGACCGCTGAATGACAATAGTTCGCCATTGTTGCAGCGTACGCGCATGGTACACGACTTTGTTGAGGATTTTGTATGGAGGGTATGTGAGGTAAATAATAGATGGAGGATTGACGGAAATCCAGAATTAGAGGGAAAAAATTAAGACTGTCTGTCTGTTTTCAACTTTGTTTATGCTAAACAAAACATTTTGTAATGCAATGCACCGTTTTTTCTATTAATTTCTGCAGATTTTCTCATTATTTGATGAGAGAAAGCTTCGCTCTTAAATGAAACTGCTTCCAAGTTTTTTATCACAAACAATTTGCAATAAATTTATCTAAAAGCCTTTTTGCATCAACAACCGTCCTTCCTCAACATAATTTCAGCTGTTTATGTAACAATTAACTGCATCTAGCATGCATCATCTACCAATGACAATTTTTTCTAGTTTTTATACCCATAGACAATGGGAAACAGTCATCAATTCTTTTGAATTTAGATACATGTGCATTAGTAACATCACGCGAGGTTTGAGCACAAATTAAAATGTTAATTAACTTGCTTCTAGATGGTTCCTGACATGGATTAGATAATTGTGTCAATTGCCACTCGGATGGTCTGAAGGGATACTTACAGCCGTTCGACAGATGTATGAGCCCACTTATATCGTGAGTTATAGTGATGGTGGTCTGAATGCAATCTGTAAATGCATCTTGGAACGACTCAAAATCATTGACCTATTTTGTTGCTGGACGATTTGATTAATAAATGGAGTCTCTCATATTATTTATTAGTTCAAGGGTGTTTTAACTCAAACAACCGGGCAAGTAAATATATTTATTTGGACACCAGTCTATATTGGTGCAGCATAATTTGATACTCCTTCAATCTGTGTCCTGATTTCAAAGAGGAAATTGAACTTGCGACCTCGTCTTCGGACCCAACTTTCCTGTCAATTTAAGCCCAAAAAACAGCAAACAGACAAACGGCATCAAAATCCTATAAATATTAATTCTGGAAATATGTCAAGCGGTCACAAGCCCCGTATAACATGACTATATGACCCCAGTCAGAGTCACTTCAACTGAGTGAATGACCTAAGTATGGAACAGTGGCCCTGATGAAAAAACTAGAGTAACACAATATTTTCGAGAAAATTCTACACAAATTAAAATAGGTTAACTGCAGTTATTAGTTTTTTACGTGTTTGATCTCGGCAACTTATTGGGTTGTCAAATAACATCTGGGTCGATAGAATGTTTTGATCTGGGGAGTTGAGTCGAAATGTGTTAAAATTTTATTGAAATGTAAGCAAATCAAGTTGTATGTTTTAGATATTATCGAGTAGTGAGATGGCGGAAAAGTTTGTGCAAAAAGATGCAAGAAATACTTTAACACAGATTTTTAATAAATTGGAGGTTGAAATAATTTGGACTGAGTTATGGAACTCAAATCGAGTTGGCTGGACACCTGGCAAGACGCAGTGATGACAATTGGAGTAAGGCAATGACTGAGTGCCGTCCAAGGATTGGAAGACGAGATATCGGTCGTCCGGCGGCGAGATGGACGGACGACATTGTTACCATCGCGGTGAGAACCTGGAATTCTACGCCACCAGAGTTTTTCTTTAGCAAGGCCATGCTTAAAAACTTTTGCCCGACAGTTAATAAAACAAATGCCCTAGTTACTTCAAAAATGAAGTAAACCTAGCTTCCATAAACAAAAATCACACCTACATTGACGTACAAAGGAATCTGTTGCAACACAAAGGGATTACTATATTTACCACAGAATTCAAATCGTTCTTGTTTACAATATTTATTTATATTTCTGGGAAGCTTTTACGTAATGTTGACAACGTATAATTATGCTTCTTGATCTGTTCTGACATGATCATGAGTTTTTTATGTATTTATTCCACATTTCTTTTTAAATATTGGATGGGAAGATATGTTGGGGTATATTAATATCTGTTCTGCTGAGATAAATTAATGCAGTTGTTATAAGACATAAATTAAATAATTATGTGGTCAGAAGGCCGAATGCCTGACAAGCAGTTTTACTAAGGGGTATCGAGTTACCCGCTCAGTAATTGGGCTGTGAAGGCCAGATAGGTAGTCGCTCCATGTAAAATACTCAGCAGCATCCGGTTAGACTGGAAGCCGACCCCAACATAGTTGCGAAAGGCTAGACTGATGATGGCATAATGATCCCAAATAGAAGAACTTGGTATGGATTGGATACTTTTTTCAATTTCTCAAATAAGTCTTTTATTTCTAAGCTTTAATTGTTTCAATAATTAATGTCTTGTTTATCGGTCTGTTTCTTGCTACGCTCTGCATATTTCACAAAACATATTTTTTCTTAGCTATCTTCGAAAAGCAATCTCGTTTACGTAGGTAATACCATTACAAGGTGTATTTTGCCAAAACCTATAAATGCAATGATTCAAAGTTCATGACAGCCTACTAAGGGCAGATTCGACCAAACAGGAATAAATTTTATACGCGGAATAAGCCTTCTCTTCCGAATAAATTTTGAATTTTTGACAGTTTCTTCACACGAAAACTGCCATAAGTAAATCTTATTCCGCGGATAACATTTATTCCCGTTCGGTCGAATCCGCCCTAAGCCTTCTTCCTATAGCTACAACAGTTAGGCTCTTTCTAAACACGATTTCTTGCCGAGAAAAAACTACGGTTTACTCATAGTACCTATGTAGGCACCATAGATATAAGTATACAAGAAAGAAGATAATGGTAGGCACGGAAGCTTGTTGACAGACACATTTTTTCTACGGCACTGTTTATTCGCAGTGTGTTGGCACGGTCGTCAGTGTTCTATGGATCACTATGGAAGCTTGTTGACAGACACGTTTTTTCTACGCTGTTTAATCGCCGTACCGTAAAGAAACCGTGGCGTGTACAAAGGGCCAGATATTCACCCAGTATTATTTACGACGACCACTACGAGGCAAGCAACATAACAAAGTGATTCAGTCTTTCAACTCATTGAATGATAAATGATAAGTAACTCATTCACAGGTTTTTCATTCATTAAGATAAGCTTGCATAAAAACCGGTTAATTATCAAAACAAACAGTAATAAATTATGCTAATCGAAAGCGCGTGATAGTTACGTACTAACTAAATATAACGTAATTTGTTTGCATACTGTTGTAGGTAAAATGCGTAGCAGGGGTTGACAACATAATGTATTTGGATGAGAATGCGATATCATTCCAGCCTTTCAAACTTTATGATAATTCATTTAGAGTTTTGACACGATTGATATCAGTTTAAAAAATAAAACAACATACAACTATACTATAAAACATTGGATATTTTAAAAGTAAATTGAATAGTTTTCTAAAGGCTGAATGTTTGAGATGATATCAATTGCTCAACGTCAACTGTAAAATCGTCAATGAAATTGAGCAAAATGAACAAAAGTACCATGAGCTCGTTTTCTGTTAGTACTAAAAAATTATTTTTATTTCTCGAATAAGCTCCTGCAGTTTTTTTTTGTTTTGCAAAAACCACTGTCATGAATTAAATATATTCAAATAATAGTAGATTCACCATGTTAGTAAGTCGTAATCGAATCGTTTACTTTAAACAGTTCTGAATTGGATAGCACTGATGTGCAAATTATTGTAATTATAAACTGGCTTCGGAATCCTCCACTTGATTTATTCATTAAATGGATATAATCATTCGTTCATTATTTACATACTAATCTTGTGAAAGAAATTCATTGTAATGCATTGATTACTATTTGTCATTAACTCGCGTCGAGTCAATGGAATGCTGTCTTCGAAGCCGCGTGATCAATTTATGTTGAAGTCACATTTACTAATGAATCGGAGAATTGAAATCGATGAAAGGAATCTATTGACATTTTCTTTAGTGAAAGAAAATGGTATCGTGTCATGCAGTCAGACATTGGTAACTTTCTCCAATGTCTACATGATAACACGATAGCGTTTTCTTCAAATCGTAATTTTTCATGGTAGTCTACAATTTTTTGACATAATTTCTGAGAAGCCTAGCTAAAATTTTTCCAACCACAAGAAATTATTTCTGGAAGTAGAAATCACAATGGTGAACAGAACAGCGCCCATGACAATAGAAATAAGTTCTATGTTTTATGTTAGCGGGTTTGGTTTCCGCACTCTTCTGGTGGACCATTGTGCGTGGGCCATGGCGGCCGTCGGTGGTTATTCCAACCAATGCCGCCACAAAAGCAACGGAATCATGGTTCATTTTTTTTGCAAAAGAACATTGAAAGAGCATGAAATAATCATAGCTCATAGTATAAGCAGGTTGTGCTTCACATTCATTCTCCGTGACACCACCAAATTGCCACCACTGGTGGTGTCACGTGGTGGAATAAACGGTGCTTTATACGTGCAAGATCTCATCTAGTGCAACTTCTAATCTGCATTGCTTAAAATCGCAGTCACTATACATTTAAACCTGAACTTTTCCAGCTGAAAGGTTAATAATAATAGATGACGATAATAGCGACCAATCTCAGTGGAGACCAGCCTTCGGCGCGGGAGATATTATAGTGCACAACTATGTGCGCAGACACAGGTGCACTCTCTCTTCCCTCACTCTCATAGTCCGATGGGAAGGCAATCGGACACGACCGGAGAGGGGTGAGAGGCGCAGGGCCAACTGCAAAGCTGAAAGGTTACTGTAACTACCACGCGCAGTAAGGCCAAAACAACAAAACAAACGTATAAACTGGCAATAAAACCAGGAGCCAACGATATTTAAACGTTTGTTTGTCGGCGTCAAACGTCGGAAATAAAACGGGCGAGGCCGCAAGCCACACTAGTTTATTGCATAATTCGGCTTGGAACTGAATCTATTTTATTGTGTGGTCTTTGATCGTGGATTTCAGGTATAAACGATAAAAAAATACTCGAAATTACGATGGTATTTTATGGGTTCGATTGAGCAATACCGTGATGATAGAATTTGCTGTAGAGGAGGCACTCATTATTACTGAAAAGCCTTTTTCAGGATAAACATAATTATTATTGTAGCCTGTAACATGATATTGCGGGGCTTCCCTGTACTTAAAGCGCCTACACCTACCGATTTACGTAGGTACCTTTTTGTTATAAAAAATCACGAAGTCTGTGTATACTTTAGTGCCTACAGTTAATTGATTATTTCCAGCTGTTACAGTTCAGTAACAAACCCTAAGTCATGTCGTAATAATCATGAACATTCTCCATACCATATCCCAATTTATTTCGGGTCGGTGCAACACGTCTCCTTCGATATCGTAACGATATAAATACTAATTAACAAGTTAAACAACATTTCATGCACATTTCACCAGCCCCTTACAAGCACATAAATCACATAAACAATCCGTTACCCAACTATTATAAAATATGAGCTCAAGTTTGGTGCGCTTGCGCCTATCCGTAACAAACAGGAAAGATGCAAAGTAACTGTGTACTAATTACTTGCATAATCGCGAAGTTGGATGAGGTAAATAAAGGTAGGTTATGTTTCAGGAATTCAACTGAGATAATGATGTTTGTGCTGTTTTCAGTACAGACGAGGTTATCTTAGCTTCGTCTGTTGTTAGCTGGACTTAATTTATTTAGCAGGAAGATAGACGCAGTTATATCTCAAACTGTTAGCTTTATATTTAATCCCAAACCTATTTGTTACCCATCTCTGATACTTTTTCGGTCTTCAGCAATGTGCAATAATTATGAAAAACCAGCAAATTAGTTAGTCCAAAATCATTGGAGGCTCTATAGCCTACATTACATTATTTACAGTCTCTTTAACTAAAAGAAAGAAAGAAAATACATTTATTAGACACAGACTAAAAGGCACACAATATAAAATACTTACAGCAGACAAAAGAGATAAAACTAAAACAAATAAAAAGGTGTAAAGTAAGAAAATTAGCAGGGGTGTGTGTACTATATGAATATTTTCGCCCTAAATTCATAATTGCTATCTCAATCCCAATTTTGATCTCACTTTCCTGAGATTCGTCCTCTCAAAGATTAAAGAAGGCAATTTAATGGTTATTGTCAATCTTCACTCAAAATATGGAGCGAAATGCCAATTTAGAGGTCAAAAAGTGATCTATGATGTAGGAACAAGGATCTTTTGGCGCGTGGCCGAAATCGGAACTAACGTCACCTAGATTTTCAATATACTTATATAAAAAAAATCTGAATTTGTGGGTTGATGGCAATAGGCTTCTCCTTACATGAGACTCAAACATAACTGGCGAAATGTGAGTGTATAGGTACAACTCTGTCCAACCTTCCGGGGAATACAGGCGTGATGTTATGTTATGTGTTCACAAAACAACTGCACTAAATATATAAATACCAACAGCGCCAATCAAGGTCATTCAAGTGCCAAAAGAGCCTTGTGGCAGTAAACAATTGGTAATTAATTTCGATCATGTTTCGAGCGTTAGAGAATCATTAACCCCCGACGGAAAAAGAGGGGTGTTCTATCTGTGTGTCTGTGTATCTGTGTATCTGTCTGTTCCCTCGTAGCTCCCAAACGGCTGAACTGATTTTGATTATTATTTGTTTGTTTGACAGGTGTCTTGATCGAGAGTGTTCTTAGCTACAATTCAAGAAAATCGGTTCAGCCGTTTGAAGATTATCAGCTCTTTTCTAGTTGATGATTGGATGTGCGCATCTTCCACGGGTCGGATCGATTCGAAATTTAGTATTCTGTTACTTCAATGATATTAGAAGAACAGAGTAACCTTGAACCGATACTGCAGCATCACCTGGAGTTGTGTCGGGGGTTATTTTTTTTTTAAATTTTAACTTGTTTTTATTTTGAACCCAATAAATACAGGCACCAACAATCGGTGACGTCACCAGCTCTCTGTGTTTTCAGTGCGGCCCCAAGGTATTGTGGGCCAACGATTAGTGTCAAGGATGTTTCTAGTGACAAATAACAATGCTATTTGCATTAAATACATCTAATTTAAGTTACTATTGTGTTGGTATTTAGGGTTACATCATCAGGATTTGTGTCCTGCACCCTAATTTCACTATCAATCATAATCTGAATCATTTTGAAGGAAATTGCTAATAATCCACTGCTTCATAACTATGTTCGAAAAAATTGTTTGCTCAAAAACGTACTTAATTAAGTAATGCAATGAATGTTGTTGAACTGTCAAAATTAAACAGATTGTGATTGATCGTCTATTACGTCATAATTAGGGTGCTGCATATCAGTATTATTTAAAGAATATTTAATTTACAAGACGGTCTAATTCTGCAAACCTAGTGATCTACCAATAGTGCCAGTTCCTAGCATCAAGCGAAATGACAGCGCACTTCAAACTCAATTGACCTAAGTTCTAGTTACACTTACAGCTATATGTAAGCGGGCACGCCCTTTATGCCTGGAGGCGTTTATGTAGATATTAAGTTCTGTTTACTTTTATTTTGTTATTTCTGCTTGAGTATAGTTCTCGATGTATTTGGTTGGTATATTGGCGTGTGCTAGCTGACATATGGCTAATAATTGAAAGTATGTTTTGTGTTGCGTAATGTAAAAAAAATGCGTACTATTTTGTACAGAATCATTTTTTTTCTAACTGAACAGACAGCAGTGCTGCTGGGGAGTTTGTTGCGGCACTTCTTCCCAGCTAAAGCACTAGGAAGTGGTGAAGGGCGGGCGTTTTGGGGGACTGTCTTATGTAATTTTGACGTTCGAAAAGGGCTGATTCTCAGCCTTGTTGGAATAAATGAAATTTAATTTGATTTTCACGGTGAGATTTTTACAGAACAGATTTGCAGGATTTTCACACGACACGGAGTTCCATGTTCAAATACAAAATGGTATGGATGAAGAACAATAGGTAGATAATAAGTATGGGTAGGTAAGTGACATATCATTCTAAAACAATCAAAATTGGGAGAGGAAAATGAGTAACTTTATTATGATGCTGCCTACACAAAGAATATAAGGAAACGTGGGCTATGTATATTGTGTTAATTAAAATATAACGGTTGTTTTTATCTACAATGACTCTTAAATAATACTACTTAACTTAGATATATTTTTAGTAAAAAGTAATAAAAACTAAAACCCAACTACGGCAAAAGTCAACTAAAAAGGTATAAACAAGTCTTCACAGACAGACAAATTAAAAATCCGGAGTCACACGTGTTTAGGGGATAAATCGAATAGATTACGTGTGACTCCGGATTTTTTATTTGTCTGTCTGTGAAGACTTGTTTATACCTTTTTAGTTGACTTTTGCCGTAGTTGGGTTTTAGTTTTTATTACTTTTATTTTTATTTAATTTATTTTGGGGTTATAATATATATATTTGTGTGTGTGTTAGTGTTAAGTGCTAATTAAGCCCTTTCATTTGATACCCAATATGAAACCATTAAAAAAACTTTTTTTTTTTAGTTCTTGACTTTTGTTCTTTAGATGGCGCCATATTCAATTTAATGTGACGTCACATAGCCTATAACCATCGGACGACCGAGACGCTTCCAACGATACCCCATTAGTCAAACTATGATGAGTAGTTTTGAAGTTATGAGGGAACAAATGAACATACATACATACATACATACATACATACCGGTCAAAATCATAACCCTCCTTTTTGCTTCGCCGTAGTCGGGTAAAAAAAGATACGTTTTGCGATAATGCAAGTGACCTAACGATAAACTTAAAATCCTTGATCACCTTATCAAATTGACTTAGTCCGGTACCAGGGTAACATAACGCTGGAAGCTAAGAATATAACAAAAAACATCTTTTAATTTTATTATAACTCTGCACGTCTGTTACCTTTACGGATTTCATTGAAATTTCGCACACATGTAGACCATGATTGGGATAGGATACCTTTTATCCCGGTAGTACATTCCAGCCCACACGGACTATAAAGGCTCGTACACATTGGCGCGATATCGCGGGTGGGACAAGGGAAGCGCTGCCTGTCGCGCCCGCGATACCGCGCCTGTGTGTACGAGCCGTAACGCGGACAAAGACTTAGTAATATACTTAAAATCCATCATCACATTATCAAAGTGGCTTATTCCAGTACCAGCACCCTAATTGCGTAATACACGATCTATCACAATCTGGATCGGTTTGAAACAGATTGCTAATCCATTGCTTCATAAGTTCGAAAAAAAATCTGCTCATAAACGTAAATAACGCAATGAATGTTGTTGAACTGTCAAAATGAAACAGATTAGTCGGAATCGTTTACGAAAACGTTTTACGCAATTAGATAGCAGGTTAATAAAACCCTAAAAAAATATAACAAAAAACATTTTAACTTTAAAACTAACTTGCTTACACTATCCGCTTGATCTTCGCCTGTCAGTAGAAAGAGATGACTAGATTATAATAAATTATGTAGATGCTATCTATTCCCGGCCGCGGCTATGTAACATGAATTACGATGCTCGGGATTGAATCTTGGAATGTTCAGCCAATTAACGTTCTTGGAATTTTTCAGTCAATTAATTGAAAAAAATTGGAAGAAAATTAAAAAATAGACATGAATAAAACGACAAGTAGTGAAGACAGAGTCGGGGGTTGGCGACAGGTTAGATCATTATGTATATATATGTTTATTGGACTTAAAGGGCATTTACAGACAAACATTTACAAAGGCCAGGAAATACTTATATATCTATCTACATGGGACTTCTCTGACTAACCCTTCGGGAATTACAGGTGTGATATGTTATTATGAACAGACTGAAATAATGTAACTGCTTCATTGGTCTAGTGGAGGTCCTGGGTTTGATTCCCGGGTCGGGGAAAGTGTTATTGAGTTTTGCCATCTGGAATTTCTCAGTAGCAGCATGGAATCTGGATTTTGTGTATTACATGGGAATCAAACATAACAGGCAAAATGTGGGTGTACTAAAGGTACACTTCTGCCTCACTCTTCGGGGATTCCCGGGGGCCTAAGTCTACTAATTTATAAACATTACAATAGTCTCTCAGTGGTTACTTTTTGACAGATTTGCCATACAAAAACTGTCAAAAACTTACCATTGAGAGACCATTGTAACGTTTATAAATTAGTAGACTTAGGCTCCAGGCGTGATGTTATGTTATGATATGAAATAATTAGCACTTAACTCTTGTTATTAATAACATAAATACGAGTTACTTTGGTAGGTACATATTATACAGCCATGTAATAATAAGGTCTTACTAATTCATTACATACAAGTACTTAACCAAGTATTTATTGAGTGCATATACTGTAACGCATAATTAATTGACTCATTTATAAGAAAAATAACAGCATCTTACAGTAACTTACGAAGTTACATAAACAACAGGAAACAATTCAGTCTGTGAAAGCCTAGTCATTCAGTTATCGTCTAAGTTAGATCGCGTGCCAGCAGACAATTGTAACGAGCAATACAAAACCACTCACCATGAGATTATCCACGGAATTGTATCCGCAAATCACGTACCCCATCACTCTATTCGCCATTTTTTACAATCACCATTCACTAATCACCAGAACATCACCAATTTTGAGCACGTGTCAATCACAAAAAAACTTCAGAAGAACTTAAAAGTCCATCTCTTATTCACTTACACACAAAGTGGAAAAGAGAAAGCACTATTAATCCAATTAGCAATCAATTATGTCAATTGTTGCAAAAACACAAACAATTTTGATCCTTATTGCGTTTACATAAGGTTGATAACGAGAGCACTAGTAACTACAGTTACGAAACTTTGAAGAGTGTTAATTTGCACGTATTTTGTCATGTAGAGTAACAATTGGTATTTTTTCATTAAAACGTGAACGTGTGTCATGATGTGCGGTCGGCGAGTGACTGATTGTTTCACAGCGGGTGCTGCGGGAGCCATGCGGGAATGGAACATGTAAATAAATCGAAACGAACAATGATCGTGGCGTGCGCAGCTTTGGATCATCTGGACACAATCTGTCTTGATAACTAACTAAAAAAAAATATTGAAGAATTTTTCATAACAGTGGGTCGTGTGCCAAAAAAGTTTACAAGAATGAATACTCCAATTCAATCAAACAGATTTGTATAAAAGTTTTTTCATCCTACATCAGACTATCAGACGGAAGTTAAAAAAAAACCTTTAACTCGTGTAAAATTTAACAAGATCTGAAATTTAATGGCAATAGCAGATCACTGGACACTAAAGTTCAAATCACGATGTCAAAATATTTAGAAAAATATTTGACTTCAAAACTTTCAGTAGATTTACAGCGGTCATTTAAATGTGTAACGCTACACAGATTGAAACATCAAAGTAAACGCGTTCAATTAAAGCTGTAATTAAAGTCATTGGCAATCTGCCTGTAGTTTACGAATTAGCCACACTGAAGTGCCATCAAAGAAGCTTAGTGCAGTTATAGTTAGTGTAGTATCTATAGTACTAACATTAGAGGTTATTATCTATCGTCACAACGATTTGTCCAGACCTGTGAGGTCAACGTGATCTTTATCATAGAACATATTATTTATCTGACGTCATTTGAGCATCTTCTCTTATTTAAGACGTCATTCTCATAATCATTAATATCATCAGCCTATATCAGTCCACTGCTGCCCTGCTGGACACCTAGGCTAGGCCTCTAAAATTGTATAATACGCCAGTGAGTTAGAATTTTGGCCTCTTTCATCCATCCATTTTCAGACAAGAGCTTTCGTAAGTAGGGTTTAATAAAAAGTTGCTCCAAATCGTCGCAAAAACACACATTTTTATAAGACTTGTAAAAAAAAATCAACACTAAAATAAGTGCGCAAGTGCACCATCGTAAAAAATACATACCTACCACTACATCCTGAAAAAACTTTGCAAACTTCCATTAAAAATAAACATCCTCTCTTAAAACTTAACACAACGAGAGCATTGATTTGAACACGAGATAAGTCCTGAACTCCTGACCCCCGATACCGCCGAAAAGAGGCCGAGATCCCAACCTTGCCGAATGCGGAAGTCATCTTAATCGAGTTAACTTTATTAAATTATCTATGCGTGTTCATTTGGAGGGTTATACTTATTAATTTCGTTGCAGAATGAATGTTTCAGACGGAATGGTAGATAGATTAATTTTTTGTAGTGATATTTTTTGATGAGCAACCTACATTATGAAGGGCCCGTGTGTGGTACATTTATGGCCCACTCTCTCTCAAATAGAGAAGGCACCGAAATGGAGATATTATAGTGTGATTATATTACATAATGTTTTATCATTAGAAGTTGAAAATACAGTTTGAAACGGTTATTCCATAGCCACTATAGAAGACACTATAATGAGCCTTTTCTATACTAATTTTATAAAGGGGGGTGTAGGGGTAATCTTCGAAACTGCTGACCCGGTTCCGAAAATTCTTTCACTAATGGGAAGCTAAAGTATTGCCGAGTATCATAGGATGTATTTTATGTTAAAAGAAGAAATGTCACGCGGACAAAATCGTGAGCAGAAACTAGAAATAAATAAAAAACAATATCAGACCCGTGTAGTCTTTAGAGACAAAGACCAGAAATTACCACTGATAAGACTGAGTTCAATTTAAATAGAGTCAACCTAAACTATTTTCGGATATTTTAATGTCATACATTGTATACAGTAGCCAAACAAAATAGTAACTCGAGGAATGCTTTGAAGTTACATTAGCGTAATACGTTAGTATATGAAAAAAAACTTCAATTACGTTCTAAAAAATATGTTATTACTAATTATCTATTTTAGTTTTACTAGCGCATGGATTATGAGATTTAAAAAAACATGGAGATTTCTTGATTAATTATTAACGTATAATACACATGAACCTTCCGGAATAAATTCTCTGAATGAAAACTGCATCAAAATCAGTTGCGTATTTTCGAAGAACAACGCGGTCACATAGACGGACACGACAAGCGACTTTATCATATGTATAGATACACATAAGATAAACTAGCTTCCACCCGCGGCTTCGCCCGCGTTGTATGTCGATAAAATGTATCCTATGTCTTTCCCCAGGGTTCAAAATATTCCCGTACCAAATTTCATCAAAATCGGTTCAGCCGTTTTCACGTGATGCGCGATCAAATAAACAGACAAATAATCTAAAAACTGTTGGAAAGTGTTCTGTTATCGATTCTAAGTATCCTGATCCAACTTTTTTTCGAATATCTTCCATGTACAGACTTTCTACCCTCTTCAGCTTTATAATATGTTTATATTATGTTATAGTTCTGTCTTCCGCGGGAATATAAACATATTTGCATATTCTTTCACGTTTAGTCATGGCGCAAATTGTTATGGAACTCAGGGAAAGCGTTCCGTTGTTTCCTATTGTATACGAAGTTTCTTTACTCAGGAATAGAAAGGTTTTTCATTCGATACACTCTATTTATTACTTCCTTTGCATAAAGAAACCTGACTTTCGATGTTTTAAATCCATTAGTAACACCTACGAGCATATGATTTAGAATGGCAGAATTTTAGATTTAATTAATGGAACATATCAATCCCATTAATTAAATCGAAAATTCTGTCACAACACTTCAGGAAACATCACTAATTATAAACGGGTAGACCCATCTATGGTCTGCCAAAAACCGAAAAGTTAGAGGGCCATTTATTAAGCCCAGTTCCAGAACAAAATCGGCGCGACGTAGATATATTTAGTAACCTAATCCGCTTAACTATTCGACACGTGTTTCACCGCTCAACGATGACGATTGACTTGCCGCGAACCCGAACACGACGAGCGCTGGGTGCAGATTGAGTGTTTTCACTCCACGTCCAGCGATCGGCTAGGATAGGTTACTAAATATATCTACGTCTATTGTATTCTATAATGGGTTTCCGCCAAGTCACGCCTGAATCAATTAACTATCCATCACATATCCAATTTATGCACATATGTGTATACATTGCTAGATCATTATCTTTCACCAAACTACAAGTACCAATTAGTCTGTACTCTATTAATTTCGGAACAATCAACCTCAACCTTTTCCGATTAATGGTGTTGAAACCCACAACCTCAACTTCATTACATCATTGTAGGTAATGTTATCTTCACCTATATCAACTCCGAATTTCCTGGATCTACTCATAAAAATTCATCCACACATCTCGCGACAATCCATAAACATGAATGGTAAGCGATATAAAACCTGCTTGTTTATCTGAACGTATCTATTTCAGCGGTTGTCTAGAATCAGGTCAGGCCGTGTCCTCGATGGAGCGTCTCAGACTGTATTAATCTATCAATCAATGTGCTAGTTGTATTAAATTGACAGTTTTATTGACGAGTCCTGGGGCATATGGGCATATAGGTCTGTGAGTCTAAATATAGGCGTGAGTATTCGTCTTTTGGTGGAGATAAACAGATATTGTTTCGTTACTAATATTATAAATCCGAAAGAGAGCTTGCTTGTTCGTTACTTTTAAACGTTTTAACTACTGATCCGGTTTTAATCAATCTACTCAGCCTTTTGCAGTCCACTTTGGATATAGGCCCCCCCAAGCTGCCACAATACCCTGTCCTCAGCCTTCAGCATCCAGTCTATCCCAGCCACTTTCTTAAGGTCGTCGGTCTATCTAGCTGCCCATGCTACGCTTGCCGATACGTGGTCTCCACTCCAGGACTCGTCTGCTCCACCTACCATCGGTGTTTCGACAAACATGGCCAGCCCACTGCCACTTCAGTTTATTTATTCTGCAAGCTATGTCGGTAACTGATCCGGTATGTAAACGAAGTTGGCACAGACCCGGAGAAGCTACGTTTTATCCATAAAAAATGCTTACTTTTGCATAAAACTGGTATATTTATTGAATACTTTTAAAATTGTAAAAATACGACATTTTTTGGAATAAATAAATATATACAAGGTGGAGACGACAATTAAACAATAACGTAATACGTATATCTAATGACGTTCCCAGTCTGCATACGAAAATTCAATCAAAGATCTCCAATAGTTTAGTCACTATAGCTAGTCAAAGATTGGCAAAACCCATAGTCGGCGCATCACTACTATTTAGTTTGTTAGAAACAAATCCTTTTTTAATTTCAATGTTAGGATTTGCATGCATTAATATTGCCAATGTTTTCATGTATTGTTGTATTGTCGTCTCCACATTGTATATTATTTAGGAGGACAAACGATAATTCGTCTCGATGGTATGTTTTCTTCGCAACTCATCATCAACTCATCGCGGGCCCAGTGCGGGTTGTTAGTCATGTCACATGTCGTCGAATTTTTGGTTCTAGGACATGCCGGTTTCATCACGAATCGATAGTTTACCATTGACAAAGCAATTGTGGCCACAAACAAAATTATCAGTCAAACTTACAACCATAGGTATTGAAAGGCGGCGAATTGCGGCAGAGACATGAATTCGGTACGAAAATACTAAAACTAGCCCAGAAATAATAGCTCAACTACTGTTCATGACTATAAAGCGCGACCATAATGTTATTGTGTTAGTAATTAAAACGAAATGTTCTTGGTTTAACTGCGCTTGCACTGCGGTAAATGGAGAGTAGGTATTTATCATAACACAGCTACAATAAGGCCGATATAAGAAGTGTTTCACCATTCGGACAAACCTATTGATGTTTTTGTTTATATTTTTTTCCTTATTTAATTACAATAAAAAAATAAAAATCCTATGTTAATTATTAGCTGTTCACTAACTAATCAATAGAATCTTTCCTGTTTGCAATTGTAGTGAATAGTGATGTGATCTCAAAGTATCGATAAAGAGCTGTTTCGAGTTTAGATATGCTAACTGTTTCATTGATAAAACAAGAAACTGGTTGCGCGTTTGCTAATAAGCGTAGGACTGGGCTAAAGGAGATCTGATAAGGTTCTACTATTGACATTAATACACAGTTTACTAAGAAATATGATTTCCGGAGATAATTACGAATTATTGAGGACTGTTTGTGTATTTATCTACGGCATGTTTTTAATCGGTCCCCATATTGATTTCTAAACGATACTACTCGAGCGTCATTTTATACTCACTGATCGTCTTTCGGATGTGCCCTAGTCTAACAACTGTGACCACCTGCCTTGAACTTAGACCAGCTAGGCTCGCGCGTTTCTAACAGTTCTATCCTAACCCATTCGATCGGGATCCCCTAGCTTTCTTACTGCGACCAACTTTAAAGTTACAGACAGTTAAAAATACCAGAAAGTCAATAGACGATCATGGAGTAAAAATATCGATCATCAAGAAGATTAAAAAGGTTTAATAGGTTCAATTATATATTCCTAATCAAAGCTCCTTTGCCTGCAGTTTTTTTGTTCATCCTATTGCCGTACTGGGGGGTCAAGTAATCCTAATTTCCGTTTTATTAATGGCTAGGTAGTTGACTCCCTATTCCCAAGGGAGCAGATCATGACAATTGACAATGGAAGTAGCGGAACGACATGCGGGTCTGACTCAGCTATCACACCGTTCATCTATTGGTCGATGTAACGAAGCGATTTACAAACTATGTTATTTTACAGTAAACATATATTTTTTTAGTTCACTTTTATGTTGTTTTTCAATGTAAAAATTAAATATCAAATGTCATGAAAAAACTTTTAACCGCCTCTGTGGTCTAGTGGTTAGACCACCTGTCTCAGACCCAGAGGTCCCGGGTTCGATTCCCAGTGGGGGCAAAATTTTCTGCTCTGTTTGGTTGGTGGTAGGGCTTGTTTTTAAGTCCGCCTGGCTAGCTACCACCATGTTATCTAAGTCTGTCGCCATAACAAAAATGTTAACAGCATTTTTGTGTTCCGGCAGTTAGAGGTTAGATAGCCAGTTCCTCTGTGGTTGAGGATTCCGCGTGAAGCTCGCTTCCAACTTCGGCCTGATCATCACTTACCATCAGGTGAGATGCAGGCCAAGAGCTTCCCCGTTGTGGTTAAAAAAAAAGGAGGTGCTTACTCATTCAGATTATCGAAGTTCAATCTGTTTTGCTACGAACTTAAAATTTCGCAAGTTATAGATTTTTTAAACTTATTGGCTAAAACTAAACATGTTCCTAGGTATACGGTTTAGTTGGAGACGATACAGGGATGCAGCTTTCTGGAAAAACCTACCATGGTCAAAATTGAGTGCAGAACCTTATAGCGGACATGGCGAAGCAAATGCATTGAATTTGGGGCAAACTCCTTCATCCAAAAAATTCATTATCCTCCAAATTGCACAGAACAACTTCAGACAAACATAAAATCGCCACAAACAGCAGCATTTACCATTTATAACCAATACAAGTTACTCGTTTAACTCAATAACCTCGATAACGGAATCAATTACATAGCCCACAGTTATAAACAGTATGTATCTGTAATTGGATGCACTTTCTCATTCTAAATGGCTAATAAACTTATCTGATATAAGGTCGTTGAGTACGTTTTTATGAGCACGTATTTGTCGTAGATGTCAAGTAATTGTCATTACACGCAGTTTTAATAAGTCTTGTTTGAAAGTGCTTATAGGCCAATGTACGTCGTTCATTGAGATATTAATAAATTATTATTTCTACCGACATAATAATTACAAATAATCACCTATTGTTAGAACGGTTACTCTTCTATGAATGGTATAAAACAAAGTCGCTTTTCGTGCTGCCTGTGTGATCGCTTAATTCTTCTAAACTACAAAATGGATTTGGATATTTTCAACATTATTAAGAAAAAATCCGGAAAGTTTATGGGTAATATTTACCTTAAAATGATCACAGAAAACTTGATGTTTTGACATGTCGCCAAATCAGTTTAAATTGCACCCACCCAGCATGGGCGGTTCACAGGTAATTAATAAATAGGCTTTTTTTTGTTTTTGAATCAAATCTAATTTATTCATTTATTTTCTTGAGTAAGTACTATCAAATCAACGGTCAAAAATTACGTCTCAAATCTTAGGCAAAACACTTATCGATATTTTCAATCAATACTTTATCATCTTTTGCATTTCCCATCCCTATTTAGATGGATGTTTAAATAACACAATCGCGATATGTGAGCAGTTATTTCACGCTATTGTATTGCGGGGCCCGGCACATCCGCTGCTCTGCAAACTGGTTCACACCATGCATCAACATTTTATTACTTGCTGTGCTAAATGATGATTGAAATCTTTGAAATGTGTTTCCGCCGTGGTATATTTTATGTTAGAGTAGAATTTGGTGACTAGTTATGAGGCCTATCACAAAATTGCCTTTTAACAGTTCGAGCAGCCGCATTGTGTAGCAATTTGGCAGAAAAAATAACGTTTATTTTGAGTTATAATTTTTTTTAAAGCTTTTTATTTTAATTTCTTATGAACTAACGTTTATTCTGGTATGAATGCTTGTCGACATATTACCAATAACGACGTTTCGAGCTTTAGGAAAAAAGAGCAAGAATGAATTGAAGAGGTAGGTATGACAGGAAAAATCAAGTACTTACCTTAGTAAATAAATTTTCGTCTGTCTAAGTACACACGGCTACATATCAAGCTATACATATCCAGTATAAGCTGATCTCGCACGATATAGGATTTCCGTACAATAAGAGGTCCGCTTATAATGGAAATGTATAGCTTGATATGTAGCCGTGTGTACAAATAACTAAATCAACAAGCTATTCTTAAGTGTTATTATTTATACACTAAGATTATTTATTCCCACCGCTGACAGTAAACAATGCAACTGGAACACAACTGATTACATACGTCCTTACGTGATTCACAGCTTCTAAATATAGACGGCCCTTGGCGAGCTGAACAAATATCTGATAACCGCAGATAACTACTGAAATAGAACATTTTACTACCGAGTGTAGGGTGCACATGTTTGAGGGAAATTGTATGATTCCTGTTTAGTATCATTCACACGTTGATAGCAGAGATTTGAAAAGGGAATGGGTCGCACTTGAAACATATGGCGGATAAAAAAAGTGTCCACTGCGAAGTTTTTTATGTTTTGCGTCAAACAGGGACCGACAACATTCTAGACATGATTATGCGAAAAAATAGCATTTATTCGGCTAACTTTGTAGCTATCTGAGCTCCGTAATATACCTACTGGTGTGCTACTGAAAGCTACGTCCAGAGGGGCAATACCCGTAATTTTTAAGAACGTTCTCATTCGCAATCTGTCAAAAATACAATCTATTACCATCATTTTTGACAACTTTGACAGATTGCGACTTGAATGTGAACGTTTTTTAAGTATGAGAATTGGCCTTCTGATTTCAAATACTGAATTCTTGGCCACCCTAACGGAGACGCAGTGTGTTGATAAAAGATCCGCATTCCTTATCAATATATAAATAGTAACGTTTGATTGTGCCGACGATCTCTCAAAATTATCACAAGGACGTGTGCTACTCATATTTGTAGGTATGTAGGCAAACATATTATTTGGTACAAATTCTGTTGACACCTTATCCTATTTCTTGATCTTAGATCTAAATGATTATGTGGACAAAAATATTTTTTCTCAGTAATCCAAAGCTAAAAATAATGTTAAAACTAAAAATATATTTTTTCGCATTTACCTCAGGGAAAATCCGTTTAGTTTAATCTTTATTTTAAGTACTAAAGTAATTGATGTTTTTTCAATTCTTCCGCCTACTTCTACTTCGAAACCTTATAAGTTTTTTTATTTTTTATTATGTTATGTTTTGATAACAGTTCCAAATTTTTTAAGTCCTTAGCCGAACTACTG
Source organism: Eupsilia transversa (assembly GCA_914767815.1). Classification (NCBI taxonomy): domain Eukaryota; kingdom Metazoa; phylum Arthropoda; class Insecta; order Lepidoptera; family Noctuidae; genus Eupsilia; species Eupsilia transversa. Next base: position 1,477,366 of record OU611893.1, on the reverse strand, counting down.
TCGTACTTATAACTGGTAATAACCTACTACACATACAACTATCTAATTCCCTTTAAATATACTCCCAAAGGGGTAGTCAAATCCCTCAATCAAGCCTCCAAGTGCAATTAATGAATTCACACCCAACCCATATGCAATTTATTTATATATTTATTCTGTTGGTGTACCTATTATTTATAAATGATGTTCTAGTAGGTTCTTTATATACAAAAAGTATTCTATATACACAAATTTTAAGCGTACATAACATTAAAATAATAAAAACATTGGACAGAGGCCGCTTACTAAATCGTCAGAAATCTCAAATAGCGAACACCATCCATTTCTTCATGTAGACATCGCAAAAAATGGGCTGGACTATAACCACTACCACTATTAAACCACAGACCATGTCACCTAACGTCACTTGATGAAAAGTGTGGAAACTATTAAGAAGTAAAGTAATTTTTCACTTCGTAGTGTTTTTATTTCTTTGTCAATCTTTATTTTATTATTACTGAAGTTATGAGCGTTCACGATAGATTTACAACTAACTATTCATTTTACAACAAAGTATTAAAACAGCTAAAAGTGTTATCGGTGCAGACATCCTAACAATTGGGTTCAACCACAACCACAAGAAGAGACCACACACCGTGTCACCAAACATGACTTGATGATAAGTGTGGAAAATAATCTAATTTTCTACTACCTAGTACTACGTCCTACCTAGTAGTATTTTATTGCAAGATTTTAAAATATTCACATGACTTTTCGCAAACATCGAAACATCCCAACAATTGGGCTGGGCTATCACCCCAACCACAACACAACCACCGACCGTGTCGCCCAACGTGACTTTATGAAAAGTGTGAAAACTAATATAATAAGTAATAACACACGTGATGACACTTCGTGCCTATCGAGTTGCGGCTAATATTATATACACATAGCTCTTCAAACTTATACTAATAAGATCGCTATTTGTCATCAGTGGGGACTTGAGTCAACTTACACATGAGTGCAGGATTATTATATAACTAGCGACCCGACGCTACGTCGCACAGTTTTTACGACTTGAAAAAACATCGAGATTGCGTGATTACATGTAAGTTTAATATTAATGCATTATACACATAAACCTTTCGTTTAAGTGTATACTGATAAATTCTCTGAATTATGGTGAAAACCTCATCAAAATCCGTTGCGTACTTTAGAAGAACAACGCAGTCGTGTGACTGCGTTGTCGCAGACACGAAAAGAGAGTTTTTATAATAAGTTTGTATAGAAGATGACATGGTTCCTGAAATTTTGAAAGGCACGCCATGCAGTAAAACCCCTATTCAAAAGCACTGCACATGCATTGTTAGATTTTGGATGCTACTTCTTCGAGAATCGAATAAGCTCGCCCCCTAGTAAATGGGACTAAAATAAATCCGCGAAATGTGGAAGTAGGTACTATAGATACACCCCTGCCTAAACCTTCAAGGAAAATAGGCGTGATGTTATGTTTATGATATTCGTTAAAAATACGTTAGTAGATGATAATTTGTGCTTATAACTGATATAAGCACTAACCATCACATGAAAGGCGCATTAATTTTCATGTTTTTCGCAAATGCTGTAACAAGGTTGCATATATCCCACGAGACTGGGCTTGGCAAACGTGCTCTATAATATCAATTGGACGGGCTATACTGGGAAGGTTCAGTATTGGCTACTGTTTTAGGATAAATCGATTAACGGTATCCTTAAAGCTTGAATTAATGAATTAATTAAATGCACCTATCCCAGCGTGGTTTAACCAGACTCGATAAATCGAATGAACCCCAAGATTTGCACTAGCCCCTGGAGCCTCATGCTTCATGGGGCTACAGAGGCCATTACGTATCAAGGAGTAGATCGGGGGAAGCTGTAGTGGTATGGAAGACCGTGCCTTTAGGATAAAGAAGGATTTGCGAGCCGTACCGGAAATGCATTAACTAAGATCTAAAGCGGCTGTCAATCATATCACCATTGAAGAACCTGTACTTTGGAATCGGCCTTGTATTTGTCTTCATCCATTTATCTCTATCAGCCATCATGTCAGTAAGCAAAGTACCTATCACAAGCGCATTCCTGTAACTAAAAATAACATCAAGGAATACGTAATAAAAATAAAACTAATTTACGTCACAGATAGTGCTATCGTTAAATTCAAGAGCTGTCACTAAAAATAACCAGTTAATCCCTTCAATCAACCATATTTTTCTCACCTCCCATTCATGTCGACCGACGTGATACGTGACGTCATATGACGTGTTCATGTTCATAATAAATCAATTATCTTATCCTACTCCCTGGCGCCGTAGAAATGGGATTGCGATTGGAGATGCCTCAGTCTAGTAATGGCTGATGATGAAAATGTTGATACCGGAAAAGAAGCTCTGAAATCTCCAGTGAAGCTGGTGGCGCTTCTAAGCAAAACATCTCCTGAACAAAAGTCGGAACTTAACTACGGTTATTCTAACTCAGCTCAAAGGAGACCACGCTGCAGTGCAGCACGATGCAGCACGATGTGCTAACGGAGATAAATAGTGGACCTATGCGGTGGTACATAAGGATGGGTCCCATGAGAAAGTTGTTCAATTTGATGGTCTGTAACACACCCTTAAATATGACCACACCTTCCAGATACACGCTGTAGAGAACATCAGTATGTCAAGTGCCCTGATCATACTATGTCGGGCGAAATGTGTCATTACTGAGAAGAGTGAGTTCACCCATCCCGTATATGGCGTTTTCATGGCGGCATACGACATTGTGTGTGTCAGAAGTGGAAGGCGAATCTAACGATTTAAATCTTTGGTCAACTGTGGTTATTTTGGCCAAATTCAATAAGTTTCTTCCCATGGTAAATATCCTATGTTCTAACCCATGTCATGATCTACCCTGCGCCAAATTTCATTCAAATCCGTTCAGGCGTTTAAGCGTGAAACAGTAAGAAACAAACAAAGACACTTTCGCATTTATAATTCACTCCCTTTCTTGCCACAATCATCTTTCACATAATTCATCCATCGTTTCTTTGGTGTTCCTCTATTCTTAAAGATATTTTTGCGGGCTAATATGTAAGTATGTAAAGCAATGTGAATGTACGATATTACGAGAGTTTTATTCAAATCGCTGTAAAGCAAATAAACGTTGTAATGTTGAGTTCAGTGTAACATAAGTACGTCACTGACTCTTTATTGTATTTGTAAGCGAACAAGAAATGAGTTTCTTTTGTTTATTTATTAAAACGTCACATGGGTGGTGTGCACTAAGGAATTTATATCCTAGTCTATGCAAATAAATAAAATTGAAGTGTCTATTTGTAATGTCAAAATAACAGCTTTTTACTAAATGCACATACATGAAAGTTTATAGGTGCGGTACATATTAAAAAAAAAAAAAATTTTGTTTCTCTGTTTGTTCCGTCTAATCTCCGAAACGGCTGGACCGATTTTGACGTGACTTTCACTGGCAGATAGCTGATTTTATAAAGAGTAACTTAGGCTACTTTTATTTTAGAAAAATAATGATGGTCCACGCGGGCGAAGATAAGGGCAGCAGCTAGTCAGCAAAATTTAGATCTTGAGGTTACAGAAGCGGTCGTTCTGCTTTCAACTTTCTCATGCTGTACAATAAGTTTTTATGAGAATATAGCATGCGCAATTTAACTACCAGCGCTTGAAATGTTCTTTTCATCTCAAAAACGGAACTTACCGAAAATAATAAAAATGGATTGCACTTTGTTGCAGCAGTCCTCAGGACCAGTGGTGGCCCAGTGGTAATGGTGACCACGACTTACGAGTTGCAGTGTAGGTAACCTGGTCAGAGGTACTTTGTGTAAATTATTTCATCACCACTGCTCTCAAAACGGTGAAGGAAAACATCACGACGAAACCAAACTGTAACCAAAAATTCGAAACATGTGGCACGGGGTCCCCGTGGTGGATTCCGGCCCACTCCCTCTAATCGTGAGGAGGCCTGTTTCCCAGCAATGGCAATATTACAGGCTGATTATGATTATGCAAAGTCCTCCAAAAACGTAATCCATGTATAACTGCGAAAGTTGGAATCAGACTTGAAACCTTGTGAACCTTATGTGGCCAATTCACTGCACTCCGAAGTACACTGACATCGGTCAATTACGTCTAAATTAGCCGCGCGGGCTCGCTGACCGAGCAACACCGGCGCCAGCGCAGACATACTCTACGTATGGGAGAGAAATAAGAAGGCTCACTAAGGAAAGACTCTTTCATTTATTATATCGATTAGAAGAGGAAGGCTGCTTCTAATGATTTGAAGGTTGTAAATGAAAATAACTTTCCAAAAAAATCAGGCTTTTCGGTACCATCCAATATGAGCATGTCCGTCACATTCTGTGCAAAACTCCCAGCTTCAAACTTTTTCTGACTAGTGACTATTAATCTTTCCACCACAATACAGCGTCAAATAAAATTAGTTAGCGAAACTCCACAAACGTAAAGGGTATCGATGACTTAACATAATAAAACAAAAAACTTTTTTACAAAAAAAAACAAGTTGACCAAGGTTTTGAGATGTTTTCCCTGTCACACTACACCCGTAGCTCGTATCAATAAGCCAGGCCGTCAAACTTATGCGTATTAGTCCATATCTCGAAAACTACTGAACCGATTTTGATTAAACTTGCACTGTTAACTAAGTTGAAGCCAATAAAAAAAATGTCATGTGTATGTTTGGAAGCCTAATAGATTATCTTAATGAATACAGGGTGTAATTTTAATCACCGTTTTCCTCTTAAGGGGTCATTGTACTCATCATTATGAACAACTTTTACTATGGGACCAAACCTGAAATCGTGAAAAAGAAATCAGCTGTTCCCTACATTTTGACGAGTTATGCGAACATAAATGTAGGGAACAGCTGATTTTTTTTTCACGATTTCAGGTTTGGTCCCATAGTAAAAGTTGTTCATAATGATGAGTACAATGACCCCTTAAGAGGAAAACGGTGATTAAAATTACACCCAGTATATTGCAATTCCAATAATATTACATACATATGTATCGAATTGATAACCTCCCTTTTTTTTGAAGTCGGTAATAAAATATATTTGATGAGATTTATTTTTGGGTCAACAGTTTTTCCAACTCATAATTCAAGTAACATTTAACGACTAGCGGTGCCCGACCCCAAAAAAATATTTTATTACAAGTCCATTCTAGTAATAGAAATATTACTAGAATTCTCGCTTGTTATCATTCTCTAAACGTTTCAGACCTTCTGCTATAATTCTATAAACTGTAGTGGTATAAACGTGTGTGAACGTAATGTAGTGTATGTATAATTGTACTCTGCCGAGTACAGCGTAGCGCCGCATGTATTTATGTAGATAACTATGTATGTGAGCATACATGAACCTGAGTTTATAAGCAAGGCCGCACACTTGAAGATATGCGATTGTATTTAGGGCTTTTGGGATGGCCAAGGAACAGTGTACGACCACACATTCAATCCTCTGCAAGGGTTATAGTCAGGCAAAATGAGGTTTAAAACTTGATAGTTAAGCCTGACATATGTCTTCGTTTATAGAGACCTCTAGATATTGAAAAATCTTACAAGGAATTAAACAAACTAAAGGACACTATCAGGGCCCTCTATCACAAAAACAAAAAGTAAAATTACAAATTTTACAAGTACTTGTACCACATAACTCTAAGCCACACAATTGTAACTGAAAACCCCTATAAATATAAAAATTGTAGTGACATCAGTGACATATCTATTTATGCCCTCATGGTTTGTGTTACACTTTTAAAAATGCGAAAGAATTTTAGATTGTAAATTGCTTAATTAAAAGTTAAAACTCTTACATATTTGTAATTTCTGTGTAATGATTTTATTTTTTTATTTTACAATTTTGTAGAATATAACCCTTGTAAAGTGATGTGGTATTGAGCCCTGATAGACTTCATTGCTTCCTTTTAGTTTTTCTATTCAAGACATAATTTCGTACCAGATTTGATTAGCTACTTTTTAGAAAAAGCTCACGAAATGTATGTTAAATATAGTTAGTTTGTATACCTACTAACGACATGCGACAAATAAGGCGCAGACGCAACTCTGCGGCCACACTCACGGCGATAAGCCAAGAATGTTGGCCGCTTATGAATGGGCAGCCATTCATAGAATCGAACGACGACATTAGTAAAGAATGCTTTGATTCAAACTACCAGGAATCTAGTGCTTGATACTATCGATAACATAGTATCGATTTATTATTAACGGAATTTAGAAGTTGATAAGGAATTTGGAATTAATTGAATATCAACTAGTGTTAGTTCTTTTTATAACATGCTGACTGATATGTTTATCATTTCAGACGTCGTTTCGAAGGTTTAATTAACCATAATAATATCAGGATAAAGATTTTACAGATTTCTGCCATTACAGAACAGTTTTGATAGACCAAACAGGAATGTGATATCCTTCTTATATTTTTTTTTAAATCTTCTCCCTCACAATAAGGTAAAAAGGAGGACTTAACGCCTTCAGCATTCTCTACCGGTAAACCAAGTGTGGTGAAATGATAATTCAATATAGAAAATATAAAATGGTGTCAATAAATACTGATATTAAGTACAAATCCTTTAAATTTTAACATTTTCGTCAATGGACGGATTTAACATTTGTCGACGTGGATGCGTGAAGATGGCGCCAGTAAAAATATGTATGGCGCCAACGTGACAGGATGTCGTAAAATCATCGAATTGTTATTCAAACATGATATCAAAATAATCATGATAAACACACACTTTAGTTTTTTATATCACTCCGTTGAATTTTAATAACTTCCTTAAAATAGTTTTGTAACACAGGGGACTACGATAGAGGTGGTGGGACAAATGATACGATTGATACAGTACATGAAGATCGAACGGGGCGGGGTAATTACGTACCACACTATTGTTAGTGTTAATAGCCTTTCGTTTTGACAATTCAACAACATTAATTGCGTTAGTTATGTTGTTCCGTAGCGGAATTTTGCTAACATGAAGCAATGGATTAGGATTTTTTTCGAATTTCCTTCAGTGAATCAAAAGAGGGATTTAAAATGAGGAAAATTTAAGGCTTCGCTCGAATTAGGCAATTATTTTCATCACAAGTATCAAGTTACTGTAGGTGTTTTGTACAAGCTCTTAGGTAAAATAACTAAACCGTTTGGCCTATTCAATCATATTACTTATTGCAGATGATTCTCACAAAACTTTCTGTTGTAGTCTAGATTCATATAAAATGTATAATAATAAAAATATATCGGTTAAAGACCAAAGGTCTTTACACAGATTAAAATTAAATTAGCTAGCGGAACTCCGCATCGATATCTAAACACCACAAAATAAGACTTTTTAAACTGATATTTCAAATTACTACTCTACATGCGATTGACGACCCAAAAAAAACACTCATCAAATAAACTTCTTTTTCATTTGATCAGTTTTAAAAATCGATATTACTCATCACTGCGGAATTTCGCTAGCTAATTTAATTTGACCCGGTACAGTGGAAAAACCCAACGGAATCCAAAAATCCTGGAAGCAGTATAAAAGATCTTACTTTATAGGAATCATCCAAACCGTGGCATTGATTTAGTGCCAGACTTCTGACGTAAGCCCTGACTTTGGGTGCAAGGATGCACTAAATTATATTTCATGATCAATTCGCTGTTTCAATGTATGCTCCTTCAGACATAAATGAATTTTAACGGATGCGTCATTTGACTTTTATGTCATTGGCATAAGGTTTAACTTGCGATGAATGACTAGCGTTGTTTACTGCGACAACGATTCTATTACTAATGTTTGAGTGTATATCTAAAAGAAAAGAAAGAAAAATGCGTTCTATGTGTGCGTATCTGTTAGATTAGACGATTCCTCACCTTACAGGTAGTAAAAAAAATTGTGTATTTTCTTTTATTGCGTTATGTTGCCGCAAATAAACTTACTACTTTTTTTTATTTTTTTTTATTTTTATTGAGGTTAAACAGGGTATAGTAAACTATGTTATGTGTGAATATTTTAGCCTGCTATTCAAGCCCTATCCAGCACACATTTTTGTCATATTCTGCCCAGCCTTTTGCCAACTACGTTGCGGTTGGTTTCCAGTCTGACCGGATGCAGCTGTATACCCATATTTTACATGGAGCGACTGCCTATCTGTCCTCCACAACCCAGTTACTGAGTAATACGATACCCCTTGGTAAGACTGGTTGCCAGTTTCGGGCTTCTGACGACATGTAACTACGGTCAAAATCTACGAATGACAGCCGGGACCTAACCCGGTTTGACGTTTTTCCGAGGCACGGAGGAGTCTTGGTATGTAAAGATGGTCACCCATCTACGTTGCAACCGCGGCAAGCGAAGCTTAACCTGATTGATCGACCCGTGCGGCTGTTATTACTGCGCCACATGCCCCGCCCATATTTATGTATTACCATATTAAAGTTTTTATCCGAAACTATCCGCATCGCATTTTGACGTACAGGAAAATTCAAACTTAATGGCGGCTCGGAAGTAAGCTACTCACTGCGCAGTACCCCATCTCTTACCCCCGCGGACAGATGAAATTGTTACTGCGCAGCGGCTCGCCTCATGTTCCAAGCCATTAAGTTTGAATCCAAATGTGTGTCTGCGCGAAAAAAATAAAATTGAATGGGGTTGTTACGCTGCGTAGTATTGCGTTCAAATGAGCTCACTAAGCATATTTAAAAAAAATCCTATAAGTACTAATAACAAAGCTGAAGAATTTTGTTTTATTTTTGTTTTAACGCTAAATGCGAAAATTCTTCTTCTTCTTCAAAAATTCTTCTCTCCTTAAAACAAGCACTAACCTGCGTATCCCTGAGATCAGGCTCACTGGCCGCAGCCGGCAACACATCCCCCTGCATGTCTGCGCCCGCGCCGGTGACGTCACCAGCACTTGCGCTCAGAGCACGACGTCGCTCCTCCTTTTGTCGCTCACGGGCCTTGCCGGTCAGCATGTGCTTCGTCTTCGAGAGGAGGTTTAGAGGCTTTATTGATTTCCGAACCTTCACGGGATAAAAGAAAAAAAGTTATTTATTAAATTGTAAAGTTATGGTCATGAGAAAAATTTAAGGAAATAGGGCCATAATTCACCTTGGAAAAAAAGAAAAAAAAATTGGTAGGTAAACTTATAGCCATCAGAAAAATGGAAGGAAACAGACCCTGGCGACGTAGCTTTACACCTTGCACGTTGTTGGTCAGACCAATTGAGACGCATGTAACTAAAAGGGTGATGAATATAAATGTTGATGGATAAAGAGGGAGAGGAAGACCAAAGAAAAGATGGATGGATTGTGTGAGGCAACCACAAGTAACATGGGACATGGGCAAGATAATGTTCGTTTGATCAAGTGAAGCAATACCAAGGACGCTATAACAGAACGTAACACAGCACTACATTATGCTAGATTAGTCATTTGATTGATTGAAACTAGTTTCGCGGTGAGGACGCTCGAGTGAGGTTCTGTACTATGGGCCTTAGACACCAAGATGTTTGACGCACTAAAACAGTTCAAAGATCGTCACAAATGGAGAGTGATCGTCAGAAAGTTGGGGATACGACGCTCAGCAGTAATCAAACAAAGGAAAAGAAAAGGAAGAAAAAGATAATACTTTTATTTGCGGTAAACACGACGCAAAGAAAACAAAAGAACAAGTTGGGGGTAAATATGCGTCACATCCACGCAAAACGGCCATCGCTCAGCATAAAGCTGCGAACCTATGCGAGAAAGAGCCCCAGCGCTTTTCAGCAACAGCCGTCATTGACGATATAACATCGACAGGTGCAGCATAGAATGAGATATTAAAAATTAAATAAATATACAATGATTCATTTTAAATGTTTATACAAAAATATAATATTTAAGGAAAAGGGATGGCAAATAACGACCCACCTCATTGTATGTAATCACCACCGCGTATAGGCATCTGAAATACCAGAACCATTGCAGATGAGGTTCCATTACTGTGGCAACGGTGAAATATCCCATAAGCCTGGTGTACCACCCCTTATTATTATTAATGCAGTAACACATCGACGCTGTTTAACAGCAGGAATAGGTATGAAACAGGGCAGGTAGGTTTGGTATGAAGAAGGTTCCAATGGTAAAGTACACACCACAATTGTTAATAAAGAACAATAAAAAAACTGTTCACGGCTACTGTTTCATAATAAAACAACATGCCATTGATAATTCTGAAGGGTTTCCATAATATGCAGAGGAAAATAAAATAAAACAAAGCCAAAGACAATAACTTCCAGATGTATTGGCAAAAAACGAGAGTTATAGGCCAATATTTTTTTCTGTTTGAAATAAGAACTCACCTTGCATTTAATGCTGCCAGGATGCACAAAATTATCATCATCTTTATCCCTCACAGGGGGTGGGTCTCGTAGCCCTAACACCAGCATATCATCCAAGGAGGCCTGCATATGCCGCCTCCTGGAAGGTCTGGCTTCCTCATGCGATCTTGAAGAGTACATGGACACTGAATCCATACTTGCTTTACTTGTCCCTCCAGAGATCACTGTCACATTTTCGACAGACTCATTTGACTGCCAATCAGGAGGATGTGTTGGTCTTTCCTCGTATATTTCCACTGAGTTAAAAGTCTCAGCTACTCGATCGATTTCAAGATCCATGTCTAGCTGTGGTGGAATAAATTCGTAGTGATGTCCCTCAGTTTCCGTATACACTTGATCGTAGACCGCGCCGTTAACGTAACCTCTGGAACTTGAAGGTATATTCCCATACAGATTGTTGTAGTTATAATTATCGTCTTCATTTCTAGGACTGACGTGACGAACGGTTTGAAGGTCATTCGCGTTTAGGATGACGTCATCCAGGTTTAGAGGTCTCCCTTGGCCTCCAAAGCCGTCTACAACAGGGGTCGTGTTGGAAAGAAAGGAACCATCAGCATCGAAGCTACTGCAGCCAACTAAGCCGATTGGTCGTCGAGGCATGTCTTGACGGAATCTGTTTGGCGCTGGTTGTTGACCAGCGAAGTCTACTACTAAGATTCTGTCTGCTATATTCCGGCAATCGTTGTGGAAACCAATGCCAGAGTCGCTGTTGCTGGAAGTAGTTGTTATCTCGCTGTGGTTGCTCGGTTGAGGGGAATTCGCGACGAAGTCCTGAGCTTCTATCCTCTCTTCATGTCTGCACGGTCTTCTGTCTCGCGGTACACGGAAAACCGGTCTGTTGCATCTCGAAAAGTTACCCAAAGCTGGACTATCTCCTTTTATCGTTAGCTTGGAGATTTGCTGCAAATTGGGACTTGAGCAATCTTCAGCTGGTAAAGAATACATTCCTCTAATAACACCAATTACATATTCCGCTGAAGGTGGAAACTCCAAACATCTTTCAGCCACTGGGTCCCTAGTACACACTATTTGGAATTCCCTTGCTCTAGTAATATGAGCCTCATGTTCCGCCATTCTTGGATCCACGGCGAAAACATGGCAGCTATGTGAGGCTTCGGCCTCCGAAGTTTCTGCTGATGTCACAAGGCCGAAGTACCTTCTATCAGCGTCTGAACCACATCCTGCGTAGACTATTCTCTCTCGTTGGTATTGAGCTAAGACCTGGCCATTTGGACGACGTAGGAGTAGTGAATTTGGGAGTACAGAGAGTAGCACAGGGGCTGCAGGACGTCTTTCTTGTCTTAGCTTTCTGACGGCAGTTCTGACGTCTCCCGGAGCAGCATTTGAAGCGGCTTGTGGTGTTTCTATGGTGCCTAAGTAGCCGACGACTGCGCGGCATTCGAGCCTGGCTGCGATGTTCGGCGTCAGCTGTGCTCTGCTCAGGTTTTGAAGGATCTCGTTGACGCCTGATGTGCTGGGTGCCGCGTGGCAGCCTGGAAGTATAATGGTAAGAAGATTAGTTGTGCTTTTAAAAGACGAATTATAATTATTGGGGTATTAAATTTTTACAATTTTATTGTGTCTGTATTTAAATCAATCTGCCCAGTCTTTCCCCAGCAATTTTAGGGTCGGCTTAGTAGAATAGGCGGCCAGTATTTTATATGGAGCGATTGCCTATCTGACCTCTTACTTATGGGTAATACGATACCCATAAGTAAGACTCAGACTTTCGGGCTTTTGACGACCCATACCGACTGTCAAAGATCCACGAATGACAACCGGGACCAATGGCTTAACAAGCACGGAGGGATCTTGCTATGTAAAGATCCCCGGATCAACCCTGGCAAGCGTAGCTTAACCTGTAAATCGACCCGGGTGGCCGGTAATAATTTATAATATATAATAATAATTTCATAATTAATTAATTTTTTAATTTATAATTTATACGTTATTTATATGTCTGGTTAAATGTACATTTCTCGTCACCATTCACAGTCTATCCATTGTTTCTTAGGTATTCCCCTACTCTTAGCAATCCCATTAGGAGGAAATGTTTAAAACTATTAAATACAAAAGTTAGTAGTGTGCAAAACATGCATTGTGAGTATTTTTACAGGGTTTCAGCATCAAAATATTGGTGTTATTATAGCAAAAAAATAATTAAACATAAACATGTGTGCAAAGAATTTAATAATTTATACAGTATGGTATCAGTCAAAGGCAACATAAAAGTCGGCTTGAAAGAGCAAATGTATATGTCATGGCAGTTCAACTTAGCGGCTACTATAAAAAAGAGCTTTTCAAAAGAGCAGCTATATAAAAATACCTTTATTTATTTTCAATAACTATAATTTTATTTAAAATATTTGAGGGACACTCAACGCCCATAAAGGCATTATATCAATAAAACTTGTATTGTGTGTTAATATTGATTCAAAATATCGGTATACAGAATTAATCGTACAGCCGTATGCCCAATTCTTGCTATAAAAGTTCAACGGGCACTCGGACTATCAGACAATTTTGAGAGGGAATAAATTAAGACAACTTATTTTAGTGCACAGTGCAAGCTACAACACAAAACATTGACAGAGTGATGTTGTTATGCACTCACATAATAGTCAACTGTTGCCAATCCATCTGCAAAAAGAATAAACAAACAACTTTTTAACTCTATTATTTAAGATCATAATTAAGGTAAATTTCGTATGATCCATTCCCACAAACCTTGAAAACAGATTTGTGGGGCATATTTTTTAAGATACTGTAGGTAAACCGCTGCCCAACTCTTTGGAGAAACAAGGCATGATGACGTTATGTTCTTATTTTTAAGTTCAAGACTACTGGTAAATAAATGAAATAATAATAATTAGCCCCTTGGAAAATTACAATTTACCTAGTTTTTTACCCATGATCAATTAGTTAATTGTTATGTCTCTAGCACTAGTACATTACCAACCCAAATTTCTTCAAGTTGAGGTGACCCCCGCTACATAAAAATACTTCCTACTTGTTACGGATTTTTTACAGTAAATAAGCATCAGAAGTTCTAACTCAATCTAACTCCTGTTTATAAAGCATTTTACAATATTTTGAATACCATACTTTCAACTATACACCATTTAGGAGATCAAAATCATATTATACACCAGCCCCATATGAAATAAACAACAATAATAAACTTCAACCACTATCTGTACATACCAGGGTGGTGCAGCATAGCTTGAGGCCTACGTCTCGGCGGCGGATGACGTCTTCTCGTCCTCGCTCGCTCATCGGGCTCCGTATCTTCGGTATCTGTCGGCGGAGCTTCTCGAGGAGACACAGACAAGGCTATAGCACCCGGCGCAGCTGCCACCATGCGAGCCACAGACGCATGAGGCGCCCTTGCCACGCTAGCCCCGTCCACGGCCAGCAGAGCGTCCCCCGCACGAAGACCTGCGCGTTCCGCCGGCCCACCAGCTGCCACCGCAGACACCACGCACGGCCGCTGCCCTGCTATCGTGAACCCAAACCCCCCAGCTCCTCTAGCGACAACAACACGCCGCTCAGCTGTCCGCGCCAGCGCCGCACGGCGACGTCTTCGCCGTTGCTGCTGAGGCACCATCACAATAACTTCACAAAACTATTATTCTTCAATAAAACAATATCATTTTTGGTTTTCTATTGATAAATACGAGACTAGTATTGAAGAAAAAGAATATTTCTGTTCGTTACAAGCACAGTTTTATTTTAGAAAACTAGAAAAACGAGAAATAAGAAAGTTTCGAGGCCTTTTGTAACTGACGTTTAGAAAGTTTGAATGCGTTCAAAAGTTTTTGTAGAAAAGTTTTGTAAAACTTTTAAAAGTTTACGCAAATCAATAAAAGAAAATTATACAAAAAAGTATGAAATATTTACAAATGATTATACTTGGATCCCATTGAAAAAGTACCTTGCATTTATGATTCTAATACTGGTAACTCGCTTAACGTTTTTTTTTCAACTGAACACCCTGCGAGTCAGTCAGTTGTCAAAAAATACTCGACCTGCCTGTCAAATTAAATAACCCACGTTGGTTTGTTATTTTGTGAACAAAATACAATTGTTTCTAATTCTATTAATTGAATAGTGTGTATAATAAATATCAAAAATGGCTGTAAGTATTTACATTAACTATTACATTCTATAAAAACCTAACTACTCATAAAAATACACATAACCAAAACATACATTCGATACTGCCTATTAATCGTAATATTCTTACAATTTTACAGAAAAAAGGCAAAGCTAAGATCAGTAAGGTGAAGAGGAACAACCAGACTACGAATAAAATGAGGAAGAAAGGTCAGCTAAAGCTGCAAAGGCACAAAAGGCATACGCAAAAGCAGAAGCAACCAATCCAGCAGGAACAGATAGAATACAGCAGTGAGAGTGAGCCGGCGTCAGGAGATGAGTTCGGAGACATGTTGGACGATGAGGAGCAGCAGTACCTTATGAAGCGGTTGGCCAAACAGCCATCATTGCTGGCTAATGTGCCAGAAAATGAGAAGCAGGATAAAAAGTTAGTGTCAAATGTTTCCATGTAGCAGGCAGCTTACATTTCATGCCTAATCATTTTTGTGTGAGTATTCACACATAGTACAAATTGTTTTGTTTAATGGTGGTTGTTCCAAAACTTCATTGTTTGAACATGTGCACATTGTCTCACACACAAATTCTCAAAGAAAATCATAAGTAAGCCCCAATAAAACGATTACTTGCACACAGGAATTATAAGAAGAATATTATGCAAAGGTGTACCTATAGTACACCAACATTTCCCCATTGTAAGTCCCATGTAATAGGGGGTAAACCTGTTTCTATCAACCATACACACCTGCATACTCCGGGCCTTAAAATTCCAGATGGAACAACCTACACAAGAATGTCAGCCATTAATATGTCTTCTATAAATAGCAGGTCAAAAAAACGCAAGAGAGAGAAACAAGAACGTGTCCCAAAACCAACCATGGGTAGTGACAGTGGGGCTGAGAGTGACGGCCTATCAGACAGTGACATTGAAGACAAATATGAGAAGGAACAAGAAGATAGACCCGTGAAGAAGATGAGGGCACTCCTGCCTATCAAGACAAAGGAAGGATTGATGGAGAGGTCTGAGGAGTGTAAAGGTTAGTATTGTTACTGTCATTGTGTAATATTGTGCAAGAGTATTCTGAAATGAAGATAAAAATTTAGGAGTAGTGTTCTGTGTGCACAGTACTAAGAAATTCCGAATGAAAAACTCAATAACACAGCCCTGAGTTTGGAAGTTGGCAGTGTGATACCGCCATGCGGAAAGCGGAAGCGTCACCTGTGACAAGTGTGGCACTTGTGCACTATTATATCTCCAGGGCCGAAGACTGGTCTCCACTGAGATTGATAGCCATGGCCGAAATTTGGTCTGGAGGACTTATTATTATGCACTGTAATCTCAATGCTCAACATAGTGAACAGCCACTCACTCACTTTACTTTTCCGTAGACTCAGAATCAGAAGAAGAAGAAACCTATCAACCTAAGAAAAGCAAACAGACTGACAAACAATCAGATTCAGAAGATTCAGCGTCAGACTCTGGCATGGAAGGTACAGAGGAGGGTGACGCCCCTCCTGAGGACAGTGAGGAGAAGGTGGTGACCGCTGTGGAACTGTTAGCTGCTAGGAGAGACAAGCTTCAGAATGATAAATTGAGGATAGGAGCTCTGTGCTCTTCGTTGTTGGAGAGTCCAGAGAAGAAGGTGAGTTGTTGATGTTTTGTGTTTATTATTTTATAAATTTGGATGAATCTATTTTTTTTAAACCTTTTTATGATGAATAAATTCTATCTGCAGGAGATAAGAATAAGAATAATTTGTTTGCTAAAATACAGGTTTTACCAGATGTAAAAATTGGTGGTTTATGCACAGTCAGGTGAGATTGAGGTCAAGTGCAGGCCTATAATGCTGTAAAAAAAAATCAACATATTTTGCCTGTTTGGGGCTTGCAACTTAGTTATACATTAAATAATACCTATTTAGGTATTTATTTATGTAAAATTTACAACTATGTTCTAATATAAATTACAAAACAACCTTAACGTAACAAGTTTAATCTATTAATTATTTTGCAAAAAAAATAAGGTTCTAACACCATTGGAAACCCGTATGCTCATTATCTTTAATTTTAGAGATTAATATTTGAATAACTATAATCTTATTGGTAGTCAATATTATTTATGGTGCAAAGTTCATCATGACTCCAATTCATGGCTTTCCCCAGAAAGAGAAACGCTCATATTGCCCAAATAAAATCACCCTTACTGCTTAATAACTAAGTGAAACTGTATTTGCAATACAACGTGACGGAAAAGTTCGACACATTAATCTTAAAAGGATATAACACGTTTAAATGTTGCCAAAGTCGATTCATTTGTAATTATAACCTTCATTATTATATTTCCAGCTAAAAAACTTGTTCCCAATCCTGTACCTAATGGAGGACCGTTTGAAAGATGGTTCATTGAACTTGCACTCTATCCGCAAGCTCGCCACGGTGTCCGCTTTCGAGGTGTTCAAGGATATTCTGCCGGAGTACATGTTACGGCACCAGGATTACTCTAATATTAAATGTGCGTAGATTAAAACTTTCTTTGTTAGTTTATGTTTTTATTTTCTTTATCTAGGATCACTGCAAATAACAAGAAAAATGGACGGAACCCTTTACCTGGCTGTTCTGAAGGAAAAAAGCCGTAACGTTAAAACGTTTCTTGTATGGGGACCCCCTTTCATTTTTAACTTTATTAAAATTTTATAGAAATACACAATCCTATATAATACCTATTACGGTTCATGAGATATAGCCCGCTGAGGCTTAATAATAGGGCACCCGGTTCTGTACCCGAAGGGTGCCCCCCTTCGGGTACAGAACCCTAAAAAATAGTAGACATGAGACAATATACCCTAACATTTTCTTGTCCATTTGTATAGTGACTTTGAAAATTATGCATTACATATTACAAACATGGATAAGTGCAAGATCAGTTCAAAATCAGTTTCAGCCTCGATTATAGGAACTCCATCTTAAAAATTTGCCAAATTGTGACTTATTCTTTAATTCCTACTAATGATTTTTGTGTAAATCCACAGTAAAGAAAGACACATTATCCCTGTACAAGTACGAGAAGGAATTGTTGGAGTTCTACAAGAGATACCTGCAGAGACTTGAGAAAGCGGCCGGAGTGCTGCGACGGAAGAAGGGAGACACGAGGTACTTTAGATCATCATTCTCTTGCCCTTAACTATCCCAATTCATTTGGGATGGGCGCAACATGGATTTTTTTCCATACTTTTCTATTAGGCTGCCTGCCCGCTTAGCATGACCACAATAGAAACGGGTTTTTTCGACGGAAGAATAGATGAAATGACAGATAAACAATCAAAATCTGTCAGTTTGCCTATTCTTCCGTCGACAAAACCCGTTTCTATGGTTGTCATACTACGCGTGCTGTACGGGAGCCGCATGTTTGTGTATATGAATGAATACCGCAAGATGAAAGAAATTCAGAATATCTCAGAATGAGTGTAAATTTTTACGCGGCTCGGTCGGTACGGCGCTGGTGTCATGTCTAGGAAGCCTTAGCCTTCATCTTGGTAGTCACCTCCCAGCCCACCAGGTAATTTATAGGATAATGATAAAAGACAGTTTATGAAATACATATTACTTCATAAACTTTCTGAATTTTCAAAACTCTTATTTTTCGCTACCAACGCATCTTAAAACATAAAACCACGCCTTTATTCGCCGAAGGGCTAGGCAGAGGTGAACCCACATATCGCCAGTTATGTTTAACTACAATTCCCAGCTTATAGTAGCCCTATTATAGTAGTATGAAGTATTACAAGGCTAAAGCTAAATAGATAAGTACCTATAAATAACAACCCGGCAAATAATGTAAAATAATTAAACGTTGTTACAGAAAACTGGACGAGCACACAATGTCCCTCGCCCTGGTCTCTCTCCGCTGCATGTGCGGTCTGTTAGTGGCACGACCATACTTCAACTACGCCACCAATATAGCACAATCCGTGGTACCACACCTCGACAGTAAGGACGAGAGGGCACGCAGTGCCGTCACTGAGTGCTGTACTAGTGTGTTCGCGGAGGATAATAGAGGAGATATTACTCTTACTGTAAGTTTATTTTGATGTTCTACCTGGTCAATGGCTTGTGGTCTGTTAGTGGACGACCACACTTCAACATAGCACAGTCCATGGTACCACACATCGACAGTAAGGAGGTGAGGGCGCGCAATGCCTTCACTGAGGGTATATTACACTTACTGTAAGTTGATTTTGGTCTTCTATTTGGTCAATACCGCATGTTGTGTTATTGGTGCAACCACACTTCAACATAGCAGAGTCCATGACCACATGTCGACAGTAAGGACAAGAGAGCGCGCAGTACCGTCACTGAGTATAATAGGGGAGATATCACACTAACTGTGAGTTGGTTTTATGGATAGCCTTAGATCACACTTTTATTTTCCGAAGTTCATCCCCACCGAAAGGTGTGTAGTGTACACACACATTTTGCCAGTTATGGTATAAGTCGCATCGCATGAAATAGGGGGCAAGTCTAGTTAAGAATGGCCCCCAAAGCTGTTACCAGACCAATTTACTTGATGTAGACTGATGAAGCAAGATTGCATTTAATGTCTCATGCATGTCCTTGAAATTGGCAATAAAAATTCCATAAAATCACAACCATGTCGCTCACGCTGTCGGAAGAAATATTTGATTTATACTTACTTATACAGCATTTTGTTACTCAAGATAACTAAGCATAAGCTTCCAACGATACCTCATTTGTCAAATTATGATGAGTAGTTTAGAAGTTATGAGGAAAGAGATGAACATACATACATACCGGTCAAAACAATAACTCTCCTTTTTCCTTCGCCGCAGTCGGGTAAAAAAGAACAAACAGGCTTGCGATAGATCGTGGGTTTGACTTATAGCCGTTATATGCTATCTACTAGCTATAGCCAAAATATTATCCGCAGGTGGTCCGTCTAATAAACCAGTTGGTAAAACGTCGCAACGAGCGCTTAGACCCCGCTGCACTGGACTGTCTGCTCACCCTCAAGATACGAGACGTCGACATGGACGCCGAGGCCGAGGTCAAGAACAAGAAGAAACTAGACGAGAAGCACAAGAAGAGGATCGTTAACTTGTCTAAGAAGGAGAAGAAGGTAGTTATATTATTTTATGTAGTACACAGTCAAAAACAGGAACCGAAATTATAACTTTTGAGTACTAAGGTACTGCTTATATCTTGAGAAATTTCTTCCAGCAGACAAATCTCCAGATATAACTGACCTAATAGTAATTCATCTGTATTCAAGAATAATACTTATGTAAAGGCGCGTACAGACAAGCACATTTTTATCGGCGCAACACCCCCTTACCACGCCTCCCCCTCTCCTGAGTGACTTTGGAATTAATTCTTTATTAATTAAACATCATTTCATCATTTTCAGCGAGCAAAAAAGTTAAAAGAAGTAGAACGCGAGCTCTTAGAGACGCAAGCGCAGGAGAGCGAGATGGCGCGACGCAAACAACTGACCGAGGTCACCAAGACCGTGTTCCACATCTACTTCCGACTGCTCAAGACTGCTCCACGGTCTAAACTGTTAGCAGCTGCACTTAATGGACTTGCGAAGTAAGATACAAGATTTTTAAGGATTGTAACAGATGGCTCTATAGTTTCTGCCTACCTCCATAGGGAAGAGGCGCAAGTTTATGTATCTATTTATAAACAATCATAAACATTTAAAAAAAAGAAACTAATCAATATTGTAAGTCCGTGTTATTGAAAATTGACAACAAAAAAAAAAAAAACATTGCTGGATATGTTTGCTACGATACAGCGATAGCAGACATATCCAGCAATTTTTCGACAAAGCATAGAGACTACCAGTTTTTGGTACTTACCACTAAGTTCGCTAGTTCACCGTTATTAACTGGCAGTAGAAATAATCAAATCTAACCTCTACATTCTTCATCGTACAGGTTCACACACGTAATAAACCTAGAATACTACTCGGACCTGGTCTCAATCCTGGCCCGCCTCATATCAGACGAGCTGATAGGCGCACGGGAACGTCTCCTGTGCGTGCGCACCGTGCTCGCCATGCTGGCCGGCGCCGGAGATGCACTGAATGTGGATCCTGCCAAGTTCCATGCGTATCTATATGCGTGCATGTTGGGAGCTCATGCTGGTAATTTACAATACTTATTCTAATTTTATTTGATTTAATTTGAATGTTGTAATTTGTATGTGTGAATTTAATGTAATATACTATAGTCTGAAAACTAAATTACTTATTATTCTTCTTTATTTCATTAAATACAATATATTTTACACATTTAAATATTAGAATATAAATATTATTATTATTTCGTTTATTTATTTTGTATACTTATTTTATACATTTTTAAATATTTCTTAAAAGTTATATAAAAAAAAACATTTAAAAATATAAAAAATAGTGTTCCGCCGGTGTCGGGAGCAGGGTCCAAGCTACCGGTGGTTAGGGCTGCAGAGACAGGAACCTCCTCACAATGCGAGCCGTATCGAGGAGAACTGCCTTCTGAATCAGGCCCTTGATCCAACCGCCTAACGAGAGCCTCAAAAGATGTTGGTCGAGGCTTTCAGCCATCAGGCCATTGGCCGTTACGACAATCGGCACAATGATAGCCGAGCTCACATTCCACATGTCAACAACCTCGTGTGCTAAGTCTAGATACTTAATTTGTTTCTCTTTCTCAGCTTTCACGAGGTTCTCGTCATGTGGAATGGTAACATCGACTATCATTGCGCGGCGCGCTAATCGATCTATCACCACTATATCAGGCTTATTGGCTACAATAGTCCTGTCAGTGATGATAGACCGATCCCAGTACAACGTAACATGGTCATTTTCGAGAACTGGGTCGGGCACATACTTATTATTATTCTTATTAACGTTTTCCAGGCAAGACCCACGCCGATTCAAAGATAATGCTCGAGTCAGTGACGCAGATATGCGCGCGCGCACGTCGCGTGTCGCCCGCGATCCTGCAGGCCTTCGCCAAGCGCGTCGCCACTCTCGCGCCACAGTTGCACCACAACGGAGCGCTCGCCAGCTTGGCACTGTTGCATCAGTTGGCTCAGGTTTGTGATATTACTGTATTTGAATTTGATTTTTTGTCCTCTAGAGGGCGCTATATTCAATTTAATGTGACGTCACAGTAGCCTATAACCAGCGGACGATCGAGACGCTTCCAACGATACCCCATTTGACAAATTATGATGAGTAGTTTAGAAGTTATGAGGGAACAGATGAACATACATACATACCGGTCAAAATCATAACCCTCCTTTTTGTTTCGCCGTAGTCGGGTAATAAAATAAAATACACTATTCTATATATATTTTTATTTGTTATCCTAGGTATTTAAAAATCATTACACTTACGCCTGCATATTTTTAACAAATGACTGAACTGTTATAGCACCCACTGACATTTAAAAAAAAATGGTAACCTGTTCTTGTTTTTTTATTCTTATTTTGTGGTTTATATTTAATATTTGATGATAGAAAAAGTTTGCAGTGTACATTTCTACACGGCTTTATCGGTAGTACCTAATTTATTTAAGTAGGTTAATTTAAGAATTGACGGGGTTATGACTAAAAAAGGTACCATATTTTTTGTCACAAACCCAAAATAATACCAATGGACTATATACAAAATGTTATTTTGTATCATAATTTTTGTCTTTTTACCCACATCCTTTCATTTTGGCGTGGGGCACTGGGCTGCTGGGGTGTTAGCTTGCAGCGAATCCTATACTCCGTATCTTGGCAGGCTTACTATCTATAATTGCATTTGACAGCGCGCAGCAAGCCCGACATCCGCCGCCTCCCGGTGGTCAGGGCTGCCGGAGGTAATGCCTCCGTCGGGACCCAGTCACTCGGCATTGTATCTTCATCTTGCCTGACAATATATAGAAATTATGTACCTATTCTTTAATCGTTTACGACAACAATCACCTATAACATTATAAAACTCTACAGTCAGCCTGTATTAAAAGGCTAAGAAAATTTCATCAATCAATCAGTTTATTTGTAAAAATAGATGTTGGCATAAATAGGGGGTGCGCTATGTTTTGTCATAATTATAAGTGACACATTAGGTGTCATTAGATTGAGTGACGTTTAGATTTATATCTAGGGTTATTTATAGGTATAATAAGGTACCGCTCCTGGACCAGTCGGGTAAACTTTGAACAATACTTACATGTAAGGTAGGTCTCCAACTCTGTAATGGCTTTTGTGGAAATCAACACTTGAGTCTGGCACTCACGCAAAATTTTATACTTTTATTAATTTGCCCTCTTGATGACAGCACCGGGATGTCCTTGAGAGGCGAAGGACGCGGGGGCCGGGCCCGTGGGAGTTGCAGTGGAAGGATCGGTAGTGTAGAACGTCGCCACTGCACCTCCCCACAGGCGACACTCGATCCTCGCCTTCTGCCACACCACCACCCAGTGCTCGTCTCTTTAATTCGTATTTTTCTAAAACTTGAAAATGAAAGAAAAATAATTTCATAAAAAATTGAGTTATGGAAACAAGTAGTAGGTACCTACTTATATTTTTTTCGATGACACTGCTTGTAATAATAATATCTTCTAGAATTAGACAAACTCTTAGTACCAAACTGTAAAAATAGTTTTCATTATCTATACTTATAATAAATAACGTAATAAAAAGAAAACCGGCCGGCGACCGTATGAAATTTATTTCATATTGAATATGATAGCACACTTTTTATGCAAGAATGTTTATCGGAGATGTAACAAATACACAAAGAATACTTACTGTGAAATTATGTTCACGAGACTCCACAAAATAAAGAAGAACATTGTAGTGTAGCTCTATTGTAATATTTTGCGTTCAGATTTAGATAATACGATTATGACAGCTGAGGGATGTCATCAATTCGGAACGCTCGTGAACGCGCTTACAGTGCTCGCTCAATTTCAAAACTTATAACATTACTTATTTCTTCGTGTATACAACACAAATTTTCTTTTTCCTTGGATAGGTGGCGACGGTACAGAGAACTAAAATTTTTTTTAAAGCCACGATGATGCGACTCAAAACAACACAGTCAACTGTCATTTTTGACAGCGCTCACGGTGATAAATTAGTAAAAGGAATGATCGGCGTTATCGCGCATGTCATGCATGACGTCATATAAGAGTACGATTTACGGTACGTCGTTATCGCGCTCAAGCTTATTCGGAATGGGCGTTAGCACGCTCAAATCGATTACAACGTAACTCGAAATACAGCCTAAATTAACGTGGCATTTTCGAATTGTGCTTCTGACTACCGTAGTAATTAAAGTAGGAATTAATTTCTTATGCAATGTAAATTGACCTATGCAAAATGGTAGTATTTCCTACGTCAATAGAGTCCTATTTTTCTCACAACAAAATTATATTTTACACCATTTCTCTAAACACAACAATTTAATACCCAACAGCAAAGCAAAGCCGTCTCAACTCTCCTCGAAGCAGACAGCGAAGCGAGCGGGTCAGGTCGCTTCGACCCGACGTTACCGTCGCCGGAACACTGCAACGCGCACGCGGCAGGTCTGCATGAGCTGTGCTCGCTCGTGCGACATTACCATCCCACTGTGAGGACGGCCGCTACTGCAGTTATGAGAGGGAGCTTGCCGCAGGAGTTTCATAAGATGTAAGTGTTGTTGTTGAGAAGTGAGAAAAAATAAAATGAAGCCTTATTACAAAGGCTTCAGAGGAGCAGAAGCTATGGTGTAACAATGATTTTATTTTCCTGGAATGGTCAGATCGGCCTACAAATCACATTTCATTAAACACATTCTATTAAATTATATAATTTATATATATAATTATTATTGACGTTGTTTAATTGTAACATGGAGTTCTTTATTATAAAACCATCAATCAACCAATTAGTCATGTTTTTAAAGAAATAGACCATGTGATTTTTTAAGGTTACAGTACAAAATTATGGTTCACTTTGCAGCAGCTTTGTGGTACACCACTACTCCCCAAATCAAACACTAAAAAGTGGCTGTCTTTTGAAACTTTGAACTGCTAAATAACAGCCTTAAAATATTATGTTGTAAATGTTTTACGTAAAATATCTTTTTGTTTCCTTTTCCAGGACTCCCTCTCAAATATTCAACGCATACGACGGTTCAGAGATGGCGTTCAAGCCGTCGATACCTCCGCCGAAGAAATCCGACAGTACCAAGAAGTTAGCACACAACCATCTGTGGGCGCAGAATGACCTCAAACAGATGTGCGAGGCAGTTGAGAATGGTGTTCAAATGGTTATAAGCGAGAGATGAGGAAATAAATTGATTGTATAGTCAAAAGTATGGAGTTTTATTTATTTAGAATAAACAGTTACTTACAATACAGACTTACAAACAGTTACAGAAAATACAAATTTTGCCTTTGGAATAGTTCTGTAAATTGCCATTATTATTCATGAGAAACTTAAAACTATAATTATGGTAGGTGATGCGAGAGCGAACACAATTTTTAACTAACTAGCCAATTATGCCAACGGGACCCTAACTACTAAACCTACGCTATACTATCTGTTGGTTAGACTCTAACCGTTAGACACGACCGAAAACTCGAGCAAATTAACCAAATTATTATTTACACAGTTTATTTGGACAATTGGCACAATCTATTGTAAGCGACGTTCACCAAATTTTGTCGTTTATCTTTGTCGTAAATCATGATAACGAGATATTTATTTACTTGGTTCTTTTTATCCACTTACACGATTGAATATAGCATTAGCATTAAAAATTAAGGTGGATCCGCAAAGGTAGCCCGCGAAATTCAAATTTTTAGGTGAGTATCAGGTTGTAATTGTATCAAAATATGATTCGCGATTCGCGAGCATAACAAATATCTATATTTACAGAATTAGAATCATTATTACACCTCTCAGTTAGATTTGTTCTCAAATTTTGTTTGTTTTTTACTTGTTGTATTAATGATTCTAATGATTATAATCCCGACAACTTGAGATGTAATAAAACTTCAATTTAGCAGGCTGTTTTTACGGATTCACTCATGATTTTTTAACGATACATACATAATTATTACGAATTCAAACATGATCACTACTTATATTATAAGCCCACATTATTGCGCCAGCTTCTCCTTCCACTCTCTGATGATGTTGACAACTAGTTCGGCTCTAGTCGCGCGCGCAGTTTCTAGCATGCGCTTAGATTTCGCGCGCTCAGTCTCGATTTTCTCTTGTAAAGCTTTTAGTCTGGTGCGCCAACTGTAATTAAGTAAAAATAAAAGTTATTAACACTAATGTGCTAATTAAGCCCTTTCATTTGATACCCAACACAGCATTATTAAAAAAAATTGTTCAGGATCAGGGGGTGATCATATAGCCTATAACCAGCGATCAAGACGCTTCCAACAATACCTCATTTGTCAAATTATGATGAGGATTTTAGAAAAGTTATGAAGGAACAGATGAACATACATACATACCGGTCAAAATCATAACCCTCCTTTTTGCTTCGCCGTAGTCGGGTAAAAATAACATAGCCAATGTCTGTCATACAATAATTGTACCAGCTTATTATTGCCCACTGCTGGGCCTTTGCCTCTTCGCATACAGAGAAGGCACGAGCATATCACCACGCTTTCTCAAGATGGGGTGGCGATTTCAGAATTATATTTACTACAAGTCTAGGTTTCCTCATGATGTTTGCCTTTAGCAATGCTGTAATCACAGACATTTAAGGTGTTATAAAGGTGTATAATATTCCCAGTTTTTGCTAGATATATTAAAACTTCCATGTAACGGTCCAGTCCGGTATATGCCCATTACCATATACCGGACATACATATATATAAATATCTCCAGGCTGCAATGCGAAGTTTCTAAGGGACCCAATGACATGACACTTTCAGGAATCGACGAACCTGAACCCAGCGCCCGTTTGGCGTCTAAGGCCCTGCGTTCGTCTTAGTAAAAATATATACCAAATATTTACCAACAAGGGCTGTAAATATCCATACTAATAATATAAACGCGAAAGTCACTTTGTTTGTTACCTTTTCACGTATAAACCACTGAAGTAGCAGCAAAAAGAAAATATCGTGATAAACATTTGTCTTACTAACATGCATAGTTGACTGACCTGTCATTCTGCTGTTCCCAGAATTGCAGCTCGGCGTCCGCTCTGTGGTACTGTTCGTGCTGCTGCTTCAGCTCTTGCATCCTCGCGTTGAGTTCCCTGAGCTCTGCGGCGGACGCGGCGACGTCTGCAGCTTCCTTGCTTGTCTCGTTGTCTAGCATGTCTTGTTCGCGTTGCACTGTTGTTTTCATCTCGCGGATTTTTGCGTGGGTTTCGTCCTGTTTGGGGAGAAAGTATTGGTTTCATATTTTAAATAGCCAGGTAGGCCACGTATCTTCAAGGCATAAAAATGTGCCTTGGTGACTGAACTCATAAGGGTTTCTGAGAACTTACAGGATGGGAACAAATATGAAAATTGCGTGCCTTCTATGTCACTTCGCCTCGTGAATCCCGGTACCATACTCACTTCTTGTCTAATCATTTACAGATTGTCGCAGACAAGAGTTAGCGAATATCCTTAAAAATACGGAAAAATCCCTTCAGGACTTATGCTATTGTTTTAATACGATCAAATTAATGGATTAACTGCTAATACTAAATAAAGTTACCAAAATTACATAAATATTACAAGTCAATAACTTACGAGGAGCGCAGCCCTTTTCCTTGCTAGAGCGGTCTTCTCCCGCGTTTGTTCTGAACGTTTCTGAACCAGTAGAGTCGCTAGTGAACGTAACGCATCCAAACCGCGCGACACGCTGGTAGCACATTCTGCGCTCATCAGCTCCCTGGAAAACAAATATAAGAGATAAGTTCGATCCTAAATCAAAGTAATTATTTTAAAATAAACTATCCAATTTAACGGAATCAATGGGAATAATAATCTTCATCATGACCCTGCCCTTGTAGATAATAATATAACAAAGATCTGGATATTTTGACATATCACCATAGCACCCGGGCGCAGCAGGGGCGGATCGCTACTTTGAAATATATTGAGATTCGTTTGGATCAGAATTATTACAATAGATGCCATACTTTTGGTAACTATCGCGAGGAAGGCTGATTCAGTATTTAGTGTGTGTATAGGGCTGTCCACTGGTGAGAATGGTGGTGGTCTGCCCGCATGCGGCTAGCCAAATGACTATGTATCGCCGCTCAAAGTCGAGTTGCATACTAGAGTACATTAAATACACCCAAGTCCCAGGTATCACCTAATCATTCTACAGTAAAAATAAAATAAGCTATTATGCTTGGCGCAGGCCTATCTCCAGCAGTGAACGTGTTTCTTCTGAAATGATGGCATAAAATATTAGTAATTCTAAAACTTACTTCTCATCAATAGCTAGTGAGGCGAGGTCGGGGAACTGTGCTGATAAATGTATGAGCCCTTGTTTGTACTCCACGCAGCTGTCCAGGGTCTTCTTCTGCCAGAGAGCCAGCTCTGTCTCCTTGCTGAGCACCATCTGCAAAGACGGTTCACATTTAATAATGTGATCTAAGGTGAATCCTGTTACTTATTTATTTCTTTATGATATGCAAATATTTACAGCATTAGTCGGCTAGTAAGGGAAAATTAAAATGACTGAACACACTTTGATATTTGAACTCATCATATAATCACAAAACATCATTGATCCTGTACGAAAACAGGATGGCGCTATTTAAGTATTTATTTACTTTAATTAAAATGGGTTAAAAAACAATAACAATAATTAAAGACACAGTTGAAAAGAGAAAATATAAAATAAACTTGAGGTAAAAAATACAGAAAGTTAAGAACACTTTCATAAATCCCTCACAGTATGTGCTTCTATCATGCCAATAAAATGCTCATCCACACAGGACGTATGTATCATATCCATCTCTTTTAAGACTGGAATAATAATGACTAAATGATATTTTACTAAGTTACCTTCCCGATCTGTTCCGCAAGTGATCGCTTGGAGTCCTGCACACGTAACGCGTAATCCACTTCATCCAACAGTTTGGTGCGCTGTTCTACACTGAGGGGCTGCGTCTCCAACTCTTGTTTGAGCTGCTGACTCTCCGCCCTGTAGTGATTATTATTATAATAAAATTCATTAACAATAAACGAACAAGGGGACGCCCTAGGAGGACATATTATAGTGAACTTATTGCGGATGTTCTTCAGAAAGATCAGGTGCGTAGTACTCGCAACAGCTGATGTGCGTGTATGAACGTTAACGAGGCAAAAGGAGTATGTAAGGTCGTCGTAGCAGGTGGCTTTCTGTAGTTCTGCCTACCCCCATGGGAAAAAGGCGTGAGTTTATGAATGTTGCTTTTACTATAGGACCAAACCAGAACCATAACTCGACAGTGACTCTCTCGATAAAATTAAACTAAAACTAGTCACAGTTGTTGATAATGATAAGTTTAATAACGCGGTTTAGGGTTTTGATTTATTTCAATTACACCTTGATTGTGTAGGCGAGGCTATTATTAAACCATTGAGAACGCTCTATGTAAAATACTGGTATTCAACTTCATCCTGTTATAGTTGGGGAAATGCTAGGAAGATGATGACAAGGTAACCAATATAGCCTGAAGAATTGGCAAACTTAAGTGGCAGTGGACTGACACATTGCTCGCAGAACGGATAGCCAGTGGGGATGAAGGGTTCTGGTGTGTGGTGTGGCCTCCCACAAGGTGTACCGCTGACCTCGTGAATGACTGCGGCCATCCGGTGGATGCGAGAAGTACAGGTCGATGTGGCGACATTTGGGGAAGTGCTATATCCAGCAGGGGTATCGTTTTACCCAGTTACTGGGTTGTGGAGGTCAGATAGGCAGTCGCTCCATGTGAAATACTGGTATTCAGCTGCATCCGGTTAGACTGGAAGCTAACCCAAACATGATTGGGAAAAGGCTAGGCAGAATGAATATATCCTGCAGTGGACGTGTTTAGGCTGTGATGATAACTTACGTGGCTCTCTCTATTTCTGTATCGATATGTTTGATGTGATCAGCCAGGTCAGTGTGCAGCGTGCACTGCACGTCGTAGGTCGCGCGGTCAGCTCTGCGCGCAGATCGCTGCGCCTTCAGCCCGTTGAGCAGCGTGTCTCGTCGCTCGACGCGTCGCGCCTCGTCTGCGCGCGCGGCGGCTTCCACTTCGTCCTCGAGGCAGTGTTCGTATTCTGGAAGGGTGACAGTGAATAATGAAATTTATTTTTGTAAGTAGATTTGTGCAAACACGTCAACATTTTTTTTAAAGCTAGACGCGGCCGAAATGTGAAAAAAAACGAAAGAAAAGATTGGAAAAGTATGGAGAGACTTTTGCCAAGCAATGGGACAATATTAGGATAACTAAAAAAACATGAGGTCAGTGTTTGCTGTCTGACGAGTCTGAGAAGACAGTCTCTTTTATAATTCAATCCAGACACATTGTCTTGGTCAGACCATGCATATTATCGTCTGAGATGTGGTTTGGTGATTTTTCTAAGCTCATAATTTAAACCCGCGGGCGTTGACCTCGTAATACGCCGAGAAACTTAGGTGGCAACGCTAGTGTATTGCCTATGTCGTGTATTCAACGCCTTTCGACTGAAAATTATGAATTTATTTTTATTTTGTCATAATTAGATATCGATAGCCATCTCGCCTGTGAAGTTTCGCCAGTTAATTTATGTTAGCTATTTGCTGTAAACACACAACTTACTTTTGATAGTCTGTTTCAACTCTGCAATCTTTTCCTCATCATTGCCCAGCAACACTTTCAAGTTCTGCAGGTAGTCCTCATTCAAGTCCTCAAACTGATGACCAGGATCTTGGAATCTGTATGGTAAGAGGAAAATATATTACTGGTTTTAAAGGCAGCGCTAGATAAATGAGTATACATTATTTATATACTTAATAATTAATATTTTTTAATATTAATTAATTTATCATAATCATATATTAATCATATTTTTTTAAATATTATTATTGATTAATATTATAAAAAAGGGGGGTTATCTCCGAAACAAAATGATACAATTATAAATAAAAATCACTGGTAGAAAGCTACATTATTCCTGAGTGCTATAAGCAAAAATTTTATGAAATCATGTTTTCGGCTAACATAGTCGCTAACATTAATCCTCAACTTTAACATATATAAGGTGCTATAAAAATATCTGCCACGGCTGCAATGGGAGATAGTATTGTGTTTATAGATTACAATAGTAAAGATAAATTATTGATCACTAGCTGCTGCCCGCGGCTTCGCCCGCGTGAGTGTCGGAAATTACCCCATACATCCCCATGGGTTTTAAGTATAAATATTGAGTTTCGAGTTAATCGGACAGCGCGTTAAAATTCTTCCATACAAACACTGACACCCCCCAACCTAGGGGGGTAATTTAGAAAAACAAAAAACTACAAACTTTATAATTTATTTAGATAACTATTCGTGCGAAGTTTCATGTTTATTACCTCAAGGAATAAGATTTTTCATACAAACTTTCATCCCTTATTTTACCCCCTTAGGGGTTGAATTTCGAAAAATCCTGATACACGTTATTCTTCATTTATGGGTTTAAGTATAAATATTGAGTTTCGAGTTAATCGGACAGCGCGTTAAAATTCTTCCATACAAACTTTGACACCCCCCAACCGTAGGATAGGATACTTTTCCGGGATAAAAAGTACCCAGTGTGGTGCCCAGGATATTAAAGAATAATTATACCAAGTTTCATCGTAATCGAACCGGTAGTTTTTGCGTGATGCCTGAACAAACAGACAGACAGACAGACAGACAGACAGACAGACAGACAGACAGACAAAAAAAATTGTAATCAAATTTTTGGGTTCGGTGTCGGTCTAGTAACACCCCCTGCCATTATTTTTTTTGATATTTTCAATGTACAGAATTTTCACTTCTACAGATTTATTATAAGTACACACATCAACACCGTCTAGGGATATTTCATACTCAATTAAATAACTCGAAAAGTACTGGCCGCATTGGAATCTTTTATACACCGATTTGTTTGTAATTTATCTCAGACTAATTCCAAATTCAATTTTTTTTAAATTCTTTTGTTTCGGTGGCATAAAAATGTCTTGATGTGTAGGAGAGGGAATTTTCATTTGTGCGAAATTTAGAAAACAATACGAATTACGTTTAGTTACAGTTTTTTTTCATTTTTAAACGAAAGATAAACTTAAAATTGAGGTATTGTAGCCATGCAACGCCAACATTTGACGAGGGCGGAGATGTTACGAGCTGTGGGAATGCTGGAAGCTGGGTCTGTTCAGCGTGATGTTGCTGAGGCCATAGGGACCCACCAAAATGTAATTTCAAGATTGTGGACACGCTATCGTGCCACAGGTGAAGTAGCGGAGAGGCACCGGGGGCCAAGTCGCATCACTACCCCCAGACAAGACCGATTTTTGCAAATTACCGCGCGAGCTCAACCAAATGCAACGGCGACTCAATTGGTCCAAAGGCTGCAAGTGGAACACCAAGTGCTTGTGAGTGACCAAACTGTAAGAAGGCGACTGCATGAAAGCAATCTACGCTCTCGTAGACCACTCCGGGTCCCACCTTTACGGAGAGGCAATCGTGGACGACGATTAGAATGGGTTCGGAACCACGTGGACTGGGGCCGTGAGCAATGGTCCAATGTGCTGTTCACGGATGAATCCAGGTTCGGCTTCCATCCAGATTCACGAAAGACGCGTGTTTGGCGAGTTCCTGGACGATGGAGCCGTCTTCAGAACCCTCAGGAAGTTCACCTATACCAAGGAGGAACAATTATGGTTTGGGCAGGAATTCGTCTTGGAGGACGGACGGATCTCGTTTGGGTGCGGGGCAATATGACGGCAGAACGATACGTCCAACCGGTGCTGGGGCCCGTAATCTTGCCCCACAGAACACAAATGGGGCAAGATTTCCTGCTCATGCACGACAATGCCCGGGCACACACGGCGAGAACGGTAGCAGCTTGGTTACATACACACAATGTTAGGGCCTTAGACTGGCCTGCTCAATCGCCAGATCTAAATCCCATTGAGCATGCGTGGGATATGCTGCAAAGAAGAGCTCTGAAGGAAGTTCCTGAAAATCTGGCTACAGAAGATCAACTTTTTGCGCACCTCAGAAGGACATGGGACAATATTCCGCAGCAAGACATTGACAACCTTGTTCTGAGCATGCCGAATCGTTGCCGATGTGTTATGAACATCATGGGCGCTTTCTCAGACTACTAACTCCAAGTTTATAAACACAAATTAAATGATTTTTCTATTTTTTTCAGTTTTTACTCATAAATTAAAAGTTAATTCATATACGGTTTCCGTCTATGCTTCATTTTTTTCCATAAAATCCTGAAATTTTAATCGAAGTACCTTAACCATTATTAAAAAATGGTAGAATATTAAATAACGTATCTTTTAAATATATACATGTCATATAAATAATTAACACATTGATAGTAATTCGCTTTTTTAAAAATATCCCTAGACAGTGTTGATGTGTGTATATAGATATAGATGTGTCATATTTTTTTTCATACAAAAAATTGTACGTATAAATTTGCAAGTGACGAACTAGTCAGCTGATTTCAGTTTTCATTCACAGAACAGATGGAAAGAGATAGCAGTTGTTTTCATTGACGAAGTGCACTTCGCGCGTAATTTGTGAACCACGTTATGCAGAGTAGAGTCAATGTTTATTTAACTACTTTATTTTCTCAAATTGATTTAACTGTGCCGGGGTACGAAATTTCTTCACTATTGTTATCTTTAAACACAATACTACCTCTCATTAAAGCCGTGGCAGATATTTTTATAACACCTTATATTTATTTCACATTTATTTTACTGAGGGATGTGGCGCGGGTGAGGGATGTGGTACTGCGCAGCGAGCAGCTAAGGCGATTGGCACACTGCACCGCATCACGCTGCATGTTGCGTGTCGTGCGATCTAAATGAACGCACGTGCATGCATTTTCTGTGTGTTGGAGTGTGCGTGTTTTCTATACAAACGGAGATACTTACAAGCAACGTTAAAACACGCATTCACGCAACATGCAGCGTGGTGCATGGCAGTGTGATAATCGCCTAACTTCGTCGTGATGTTATGTTATGTTTATTTGTTATTCTTATATTTACCTGATCCAGCACTTGTACAAGTAGTCCCTGCGTAGACAGGACAACTCGTCCTTACCGACGTACAACCACTCGTCACATACCGGCATTTCCTACAACAAATAAATTAAATAATAATAATATTTTTTTTAATTTGGTATGAAATATAATGTTAACTTCTAAATCTATCTAAATGTAATAATAATACTTGCTGCGCCCTAACAGGGCCATGTAATCGTTTTAGACTAGCTTGTAACTGAGTTAACATTATGCAAATATTAGGGTATGCATATGATATTAATTTCAAGTTGATACCTCCACGCGTTCCTGAGCAAATGGGTCTTGACAGACTGACATACAGACAACGAAATGATCCGGTTCTGTACATCAAAACGAAAAAAAGGAAACCATTTTTTTTTTTTTAATACTCACGATATGGTTGGCGAGGTCCAACAAGTACGCTATAAGCGCCAACGCATGTGGGAACGCGTGCAGAGTGTTGACGGTCTTCAGCCAGGACTTGGAGACTGTGCCGGGGTACAGGAGACGCTTCGATAAGTGCGGGAGCTGGTGATCAAGACATATTGTATTTTACAAACCAACAAAATTAATGATGTAAAAATTAGTCACACTAAGGGTTTCGTACCGTATAAAGATCGAGCAAAAAATGCCGGAAAAAAAACACGTTTTTTGTATGGGAACCCTGGGGGCCTTTAATTATTATTTTTATATAATTTTTTGTTATAGCGGACACAGTGTAATAGAACACAATCTGTGAAAATTTCAACTGTGTATCTATTACAGTTCATGAGGTATACCCCACTAACAGACAGACGGACAAACGGACAGCGGAGGCTTAGTAAAAGGGTTCCATTTGGCACCCTTCGTGTATGGAATGGAATCCTGTTATTGTAGTGACAAGACAAGTGATATGCTTTTTTCTTATTAATTGCAGTTAAATGTTGATACTTTCGGTTCCCTATCCATTTGCATAAAATTTTAAGACATAATATAACACGGCATACTTTTGTTTGGTTCCCTATCCATTTGCATAAAATTTTAAGACCTAATATAGCTTAGCATAATTTTGTTTGGCATAATTATATTTCCGCATAATATAAATACGCATAACAGCTTACGCATAATTTTTTTAAGCATAATTTCTCTAACCATAATAATGATTAAGCATAATATTCAAAAGCATAAATATATTTTCATTTATATTTTTAGTTTCTGGCACTTCGCCGGCCGCTGCCGCGGCACCGCTCGCTACGCTCGCTCGGCTCGTGCGTAGGAGGTCACAGTTCTAACCTAACCTAACCTAAACCAACTAACATTACGCCTAGTAACATTATGCGACTTAAAATTATGGCAAAACAAATTATGCAAAAAGATAATTATGACAAAAAATATTTAGGCCAAAAAAAAATTATGGCAAACAATTATTAGACCAAAAATACTTATGCCAAAATCGTTATGCCAAAGAATATTAGGAAAAAAAACATTATGCGAAAAAAAGGGATCCCCTTTTGTTTACCCTAACAATATTTACGCATAATATTACTTTCGCATATCAGCAAACGCATAACTATTTTAAGCATAATTTCTCCAGTCATAATAGTGTTTAAGCATAACATTCAAAAGCATAAATATTTTCATTTATATTCTAGTAGTTTCTGGCACTTCGCCGGCCGCTGCCGCGGCACCGCTCGCTTCGCTCGCTCGGCTCGTGCGTAGGAGGTCACAGTTCTAACCTAACCTAACCTAAACCAACTAAAATTACGCCTAGTAACATTATGCGAATTAAAATTATGGCAAAACAAATTATGCAAAAAGATAATTATGACAAAAAATATTTAGGCCAAAAAAAAATTATGGCAAACAATTATTAGACCAAAAATACTTATGCCAAAATCGTTATGCCAAAGAATATTAGGAAAAAAAACATTATGCGAAAAAAAGGGATCCCCTTTTGTTTACCCTAACAATATTTACGCATAATATTACTTTCGCATATCAGCAAACGCATAACTATTTTAAGCATAATTTCTCCAGTCATAATAGTGTTTAAGCATAACATTCAAAAGCATAAATATTTTCATTTATATTCTAGTAGTTTCTGGCACTTCGCCGGCCGCTGCCGCGGCACCGCGCGCGTCGCTCGCTCGGCTCGTGCGTAGGAGGTCACAGTTCTAACCTAACCTAACCTAAACCAACTAAAATTACGCCTAGTAACATTATGCGAATTAAAATTATGGCAAAACAAATTATGCAACAAGATAATTATGACAAAAAATATTTAGGCCAAAAAATTTTTATGGCAAACAATTATTAGACCAAAAATACTTATGCCAAAATCGTTATGCCAAAGAATATTAGGAAAAAAAAACATTATGCGAAAAAAAGGGGTCCCGATACTTTCCACCTAATTTCTCACATGCATCACAGGTTTTTAGAAACTCACCTTAGTAACATAATTATCAGTATTAAGCTTAGCATCTTTAGTGATAGCCGACAGTAAGGCGGCCGCGATGTCCACGAAGCGTGCGATGGTGAGCGGCCGCATGAGCGCCATGCCGGGGCCCGCGCCTCCGCCCCGCGCCGTCAGGGCTTCGCCCACGCGCCCGCACTCCGCGCGCTGCCACGCTACTGCGGAGATAGGCCTGTGGTGCGGATGACATAAACAAATATTAAAGTTAAACTATGAAACAGAATAATGGTGCATCCACACCAAAAGTTATTTACTGTAGAGCAAAATTTTGCAACATGATAACATTAACTTTTTATAACTTTTGTTTTGCTATAACTTATTGCTACCCGTTGTTGGGCACTAACACTTGCAAACGTTGCTCAACAAAATGTAACTTCAGTGTCGATGCACCTTTAGACAAACAATAACACTTAACCGTGGGACATAACACTGACTGATATTGCTATAATTTATCACTTGTGGGTATGAAGTAAGTTTTTTTAAATGGAATATAATTAGATACATTAAAAAAACATATACAGGGTGGATTTTTGAGATGGGGCAGCAAGGGCAGCTACCTTAACCGTTGTAGCTATATGAAAATGGCCTAAGGAGACTGTCCTTAACTTTTTGAGAAATTTTGATCTGCATTCACAGATTTTGAAAAAAAAATACATTCAGCAAGAAAATGGGCAGTTTTCACAAAAACTGGTTTTGATGCCAATCGATCCTGTTTCTTATAAGGATCAAAAACCTCTATTGGACAAACTGAGCTTTGAGTACTAGAAAAGTCAGAAATCGCAAAAAACTTTTCCCATACATTTCGTAGGCAATGAAACTCCGCTCATTTTGCCAAAAATGTGTTTTGTTTGGCGAAATATGAGAGTACTATAGGTACACCTCTGCCTCACCCTCAAAGGATAACAGGCATGAAGTTATGTAATGAGGTTCAAAATTAATATCAGCAATGCAAATAACCTTACCTCTGATCTTTGATAGTAACAAAAGCCAACGCTCTGTCAAGAGAAGTTTGCCAGTTACGACTTGCCCGATCTTCTGATGGAGTTCTCTGCAAACACACAAGAGAATTCTTTCTTTCTTTATTTTTTAAAACATTACCCCACACAATTATTATTTTGTCCCTTCCTCCTTTTGTGTTTATATAACAATAAAAATAATGTTTGAGTCATTCCTGTTTTCAGTAGTTGTTAAAGGCCTATAAGTCGTCAAATTGCTTAGCAAGATCTGCCGTTATATCGAAACGACTGAAGCTACATAATTTTGAAATAAATATATGTTAAAGTTGAGGATTAATGTTAGCGACTATGTTAGCCGAAAACATGATTTCATAAAATTTTCTCTATAGAAAAAAAAACCAAAGTTATCCAAACCGAACAATAAACCGCTGCTATTAAAAAAATACTTCAAATTAGATCATGAAACTTGGCACACTAACTAACTGAACTAACTATAAAGCAGCGACTAGGTGTTTTATTTTTTTTAAATTACCATTATTTTCGCCGTAAAAAGCAATTACCTAAACTTTTGCCGATTTCGAGCCGCCTCCGTCTCGCTCGCACTCAGTTCGCGAGTAGTATTTTGCGGGCGAGATAAAAACCTGAGGTTGTGTGGGCTCTTCATAAACATTAAACAAATTTAGGTCAGTGGTTTCTAGTTTTACTTATAAATTAGTAAAGATACTTACAACTGGTGTTGTAGTAGGTCTGGTCGCATATTGGCTGGAACGCAGAGGTGTCATGGAGGACTGACCGAACCTCTCTCCTTGCTGGGAGCGGGATCTCTGTACAAGTATCTTACATTAGAATACTGCCTATAATAATATTCATTTAATTGCTATGCTGTACTAATTCCCTTAAATGGGACCTAACCATTATGCTAATATTTATAATACACCTAGTAGTATAAACATTAGCAGTGATAGCCAAGTGGTGTGACCATCGGAATGCTGAGTTTGAACCCATTGAATTTTAAGATTCATGTGCATATTATATAATTATAACTTGCTTCAAAAACAATAAAGGAAAACATTGTGAGAAAACCGTATTATAATGAAAATGAAAAGGCACCGTATTATAATGAAAGTAGCTTAAACTTACTCCATTCAGTGGTATCTTGCTAGCAGAAGCTTCTCTGCTCAGCCTGCCGCCTCCAAACGTTCCTCTGGCGGGCTCTGCACTGCTAGAGCGGTGTCCTGCAGCGCTGGGCCGCCGCGCCTCCGTGGACAGGCGGTCTGTGGAGCCCGGGCGACGGGGCTTCGGCAGTAACGATACTTTGCCTTCTAGTCTGGAGTTATTGAACGATTTATGTTGTTTACTTTGGCTAAATTGATTAAAAGGGTTATATTGCAACTTTTATAAGGCGAAATTATATTTTGTTAATTTAAAGGTACCTTGATTTCCGCAGTACGCTGGATTGACCAGGAACATATCTATTTGGATTCATTCTTGGAGAAGTATAACGCAACAGAAAGATACAACAACAATTAATTACAATTTATTTCACATTACATTCACAACATTCAACAAGTTTTCGTTTGGGTTTGAAATTCAAAAACCTGTCAATAATCAAAACAAAACTAGGACACAGATAATAAAATATCCAAAACAATGCGTTCATGAATAACAACATCGGGCATGGTAATACACAATAGAATAATATCGTAATTCCTAAATTCCTAAGACTTCTTATTTATCTCATTGCTTACAATCTTCTCTGCTTCAAAAACCAGCTGTGGGAATGTTGGGTCCAATAAACATAGTTTCATGAAATTGGTGAGATTTGTTGGTATGGCTGAAGTACTCATCACATCTGGAATTAGAATTTGAAGCAATATAGATCTGTAACAGTATTTAGCCAAGGAAAACAATATTTATTTATTAGACTCTTCAATTTCAGCCAGTGGAATTACCTACTCATAAATTATTGTTGCTGTTATATTTACATACCCTTATTTTCTAATACATGTCTTAGGACATCGTCCACATTTCGATATTTAGCGTTGATGATATGGCTGGCTTGCATACTAATGTGATTTATCACAGGGAAATGTTGACCAAGCATCTGAAGGCATTGAGGTGGATTGGATTTAATTTGAAACTTTATTTTTCTTATCTGAAATATAGTAGTTTGTGAGCGTGGCCAAGTTGGGGCGAGTTGCGATTTACCCCGGTACGTGAGGCACTACTATTATCTAAGAGACAAACGAAAAGCCTATCTGCATCATTGTCGTTGGCTTGCAATTGTAAAATTAGTATGTACTTATTAGAATAAAAACTTACTTCTTGGCAAGAGTTGTTAACGATTAGGATAAGAACATCTTCTTTATAAATTCCTTTTATTTTATTATGCATGTTATGCGACTCCAATATCTTTGTATCTGCTGTTATTAAAAGTTGATCGTACTGAACACGAAGGAACGAATTCGATAACTTGGAATCGTATTTGGTCCAACTTCCTCGCCATATCATTAGTTTATCAATCGGGGTCGCCCATGAATCTGAAAATAAAGTAAATGTTTATAACTATTGCAAAAATTAAAACAACTGAATAGTAATGGAGCACTATTACTGTTCATTTTGTGTTATTATTTTATTAATTTGTTTGCTGTTACAAAGTCGCCTGTTAGTCTGACTGACTAGTTCCCGCCAATTTTTTTTTTCATTATGATAAACGTTGTAAGCTCAGGTTGTAAGTATGAAGCCCCTGCGTCATAGAGTATAGTAATAGATTGCTCTGCATTAAATATTTGCTAATCTGAACGCATCAATAAGTTTGACATTTGTAACAGTGACAGACGACAGTGAGTGACATGTTGTTCTCATAAGTTGGTGACACCTACAAAAATAAAGATTTCATGAATTTCACTGTTTTCACTACAGTTTTATGAAATTAAAAGTTCAGGATGTCGGCAGGAACTTATTACTTTGTCATCGTTGGGCACTCTGACAACCCAATATTTGAAATGGATTTCATTCCAGTCACGAAAGAACCAAAGGTATTCATCCCACTTTTATGTTCTATTCTTCTTTCAATAATTTGCCTGGATTCTGTTTTCAGAAGTTTATGAACGTCTGTCTTATGAATCCATAATTTGCTTCCTAACCTAATTTGGTTTTCTCTATGAAAATTATTATTGCAGAAAGAAGACAACAGACATTTGAATCAGTTCATAGCCCATGCAGCATTAGATCTGGTAGATGAACATATGTGGAAAGTCACGAACACATACTTAAAGTCTGTTGACAAGTTCAACCAGTGGTTTGTGTCTGCATTTGTGACTGCTAGCCAGGTAAGCATAATGAGCCGCAGCTTACATGCCATTTGCTTGAATTTTTTAAGCAAACTTACTGTAGAACAGTGTGGTAAAGAAGCTAATAAAAGTGTGTTTTAACCAAGACACAAAATACCAAAATGCTGAACCGATACTGTCTTGGTTATAAGCAGTTTGATGTTACAGCTGCCATCATTTATTTAATCACCCACACT
The DNA here is from genome assembly GCA_914767815.1 of Eupsilia transversa. Classification (NCBI taxonomy): domain Eukaryota; kingdom Metazoa; phylum Arthropoda; class Insecta; order Lepidoptera; family Noctuidae; genus Eupsilia; species Eupsilia transversa. Next base: position 1,436,652 of record OU611893.1, on the reverse strand, counting down.
GGTCTCTTCAGTGGACAATATTTTTTACAAAATCTAGGAGATCACTTTTGTCTTGTAACAACAAACAAAAGTTTTAGCTGGTACTCATTAGTTCAACAAAACCTTTTCAATATTTTCCAGATGAGATTCATCATGGTCCATGACGCGCGTAATGAGGATAGCATCAAGAACTTCTTCACAGATGTCTATGAAGCTTACATCAAGTTGATGCTGAACCCTTTCTACAAAGAGGACACGCTCATCACATTGCCAGCTTTTGAGAAAAAGGTCCAGTTTCTAGGCAAGAAGTATTTAACATAAGCAGAAGCTAGTATGAGTTTAGTGAATAAAATGTATTTATTGGAGCTAGGTAAATAATAAGCTAAAAATGTTATACATAGAACAATAAGTCCTAACAATATGTAAGCTGCAATGGAGTGGTGTGGTATGAATGTAGTAGTCATTACCAGCCTGGAGTTGTGCCCAGTTGATGGCAATAGGTTCGCCCCCTACGGTAGGCTTAAAGATATCTGGTGAAATGTGGGTGTACTATAGGTACCTCTCTCTGTCTAACCTTTCGACACAGATTAATAGTACAGAAGGCGCACTCCGCATTTTAGGTATGAAGGTCAATTCAGTGAGCATAACATACTCAGAAGACATGACTTACTTCTTACGAAGAGTCGTAGGTAAATAGCACTGTGCAATCTGAATTGCACTTTAATGTGTCGTAGCAAGTTGCTTTTTGTAGAGTGAACCATCTGTTTTAGTCTGTGCCCTTTATCAGAGAGCTTCTCGATGATTTTACTTATCTAGGACTGCACTTAGAAACACAACTATAATATTTTTATATTGATAAATCATACCTACTACTGTTGCTCCTGTGATGTTAGGACTTGGTTTCCTGTCTATAACAAAGAAAAAGCTGAATGATTACATTATGTTATGTTGATAATAATGTTCTGATGAAAGAGTATCAGTGTTAAATAAAAGATGTAAATATTTCTTATCATAAATTACTTTTATACCAATTTTAATCACATTTTATTACAATTTAGTTTTAAAATATCTGAAATACATGAATCATAATACTGAAATACTAAATAAGCATCTAAATCACTTAATCTTCCATTAATTTGTAGCAGAAAGCAACATTAGACTCTATTTTAATGTTCTTTGATGAAAGTAATGACATCATTAGTGTTTAATGTTTGTCTTTGTGCAATTGGGTGTATGTTACTGGGATATTATTGTTGGCGATAACACATGGATCATGCCTTTCAATTCAGATGAAGGAACCAAATAAAATGCTGTAAGTGAGCAGCCATACCGTTTATGTTAGCAGTTTTTTAATGGGTTAATTTAGATAAACCATGAATTAGTAGATTATTCAATAAAATGCACATGTCTCAAATAAGAATATAATTCAAGAACATGCATGGTGAGCAAGCTGCCTCATAATCCAATTAACTGACAGTGTTGCAAGTAAAGAAATGACATAGAATAACCTTATAATAATACTTATTTCTATTCAGGCTGCAGCCAGCTTGGACTTACAAATTCAATTAATTTGAATAGTTTAAATTAACACGTGGAGTAGCAACAAATTTTGAGTACCTATAAATTAGATACTCATATCTTTTTTACTGTAGTCTCACTTCGATTAAGAACTTAGGCCCATAAAAAAAACCATGGATGGAAAAACGTGGATTAATAAAACAGGCCTGATTAAACAGAAATTACACGTAGGATTTAAACATAAATTGGGAATTATCTGTAAGTAAAATCTGGCTGCACCCTTTACTTCATTGTATCAACAAGATGGTTGGTGTTACATCACCAGGGTCATATATTATTAGTTATCAACTATCATTGTTATCTTAGTGTTCAGTACAAATCAGGGAGGCCTAGGTCGTCGTCTGGTACACTTCCAGTTGAGAAATCATCTGAAAAAGAGAAAGTGAGATGTTACTGGATCAAATAAACAAATTGATATTGTGTTTTTGATCCCCATATTGTTTTGTTAAGGGTACGTCTATTACTATTACTAAGGGCTACATAACGGTCTAAGGCTGCCTGACCAAGGACGCGGAGCGGAGTCGCGGACTGTGCGGAGCTAGGCCGAGTTCACGCGACGCGACGAGTAATATCTGTTTTTTTCTTCCCCGCTCCGCTTCCCGGTTTTGAATGATTTTTAAACTAGTTCGCAAATCCCCGTCTGAACTGAAGGGAAGCAGAGATGCCAGAGAGCAATACCATTTGTTAATATTGGCTCAGCTCCGTTCCTCTCTACCCCACTTCAGTGGACGGTCAGCCTAAAGATGATGTCTCGAAGCAAACCGATAATTTGCCCAGTTTGAATACCTTTACAACCTACCCTTTACAAAAACAGCTTTCCTGCTTCCTTCCTTGGCTCAAACCCCTTATCAACATATCCAATTCAGTCTAAACCCCAACCAAGGCTTAAAGTAATCCCAACACAAGTCTTAGATTTCCTTTTTAGTATTTAACTTAATTTGTAACTTGCTGCTAAACTTTAGCTGGCTAAAGTAATAATTCTCAGCCTACACTGAGTTTTATTAACCAATAAAAAAAGGAGTTTATCAATTCATCACATATGATTGTAATATTACTGGAACTATAATATATACACATAATTTATGATAATTTATTAGGGCTTCCAAATGCATATCCAAAATTTTATAGGTGTATTATGGTGTATATGTTTCTCCCCACATTTTTCTGAAACTATTAGTAGGATTGTGACCATTTTTCTTTTTTGGCTTACATTTACTTCAACTTAGGGAACGGTGGAAGTTTCATCAAAATCTGTTCAGTCATTCTCAAGATATGGACTAATAAGTATAAATGTGATGGCCTGCCTTATTGATATGTACTACTCAAAACCTTAGTCAAACACAACTAAAAAGTGAAAAATAATTAAAGTTTTTTCTCTTTTTAGTGCTTTTTTTGGTCATTGTTATTTTTTTATAAAAAGGTTTTTTTTTAAATCTATACTTATAATAAATCTGTAGAAGTGAAAATTCTGTACATTGAAAATATCAAAAAAATAAATGGCAATGGTGTTACTAGACCGACACCGAACCCAAAAATTTGATTAAAATTTTTTTTGTCTGTCTGTCTGTTTGTTCAGGCATCACGCAAAAACTACCGGTTTGATTACGATGAAACTTGGTATAATTATTCATTAATATCCTGGGCACCACACTGGGTACTTTTTATCCCGGAAAAGTATCCTATCCTACTATCTATATCTATACCTATTAATAAAAAGACAAGTCCTGACTGACTGACTCATCAACGCCCAGCCCAAACCCTTGGACCTAGAAAGCTGAAATTTTGCACAGAGGTTCCCTTTATAATGTAAGCAAGGAATAAGGAAGCATTTTTCGAAATTCAACCCCTAAGGGGGTCAAATAGGGGATGAAAGTTTGTATGAAAAATCTTATTCCTTGACGTAATAAACATGAAACTCCGCACGAATAATTATCAAAATAAATGAAAAAGTTTGTAATTTGTTGTTTTTCTAAATTACCCCCTAAATGGGGTTTGGGGGGTGTCAAAGTTTGTATGGAAGAATTTTAACGCGCTGTCCGATTAACTTGAAACTCAATATTTATACTTAAAACCCATGGGGATGTATGGGGTAATTTCCGACACTCACGCGGGCGAAGCCGCGGGCAGCAGCTATATAACAATATAATTTCACCTTTAAAGAATTCATCCTGGTATGAGCAGTTGAAATCAATGCTGTATCTCTTGGTAGCAGGTGGAGGAGTGTTGGGCGGAGAGAACTGCTTCAGGATCTCAGGTTCCGGCACCGGCAGGTAGTCAAATAAGTCTCTGTGGTGATTGTCTGTGGCAAAAGAAAATTATTCATGATATAACTTGTATAAATGGCTATTAATATTATATTATTACTCATCTGATAACCAAAGAAAAGAATAACATTTGAGTTGATAGTTGTAGAATTTTTGTTTTGATAATACCCTCATATTTTACGAGTACTATAACAGTTTTTTGGCAAAACAACTATGAAGATGTTTCAGTTCTAAAATAGAATGAAACAAAAGACATAATCATACCAACTAAAATCAATAACATTGTTTTAACAAACTTACCATACATGTACGATGGTTTGTGGAACTCCACATCATCCCCACAGAGTTGCTTATCATTGTTCTCATCACTGTATATCATGGAACCAACATTGACGGCCCTAGGAGTGAATACATTCCTCACAGGAGTATTCTTTAACGCCTTCCCCGTGTTAGAGAGAAAAGATTTTTTAGGTAGTTCTGACTTCTTTACGGGCTCGTTAGGCTTCACCGGGCCAGCAGACACGATCTTGCCCATGTTTTCTGAAAAAGGTAACTTTCAAGACTGTAATTTTTTTAACAATGGGGGTAACTTTTATTGGTCATCAATGTTAGGTAAAATTCAGGCTATCAAGTTTTATCAGGGTCAGGAGTCAAGACCAGCAACTATGTCCTAATGATATTCATGAATATAATGGGTCAGTGGGTCATCTAAGCTAAAAAAGTTATGAAAATTAAAGTTGTTACCGATATTCGATAGCGGTTGGCGCGAAACATTTTTCACAGCCTGCCTGGTGAGGTGGTCGCCGAAAATATCGAACAGTGAATCGGCCATGTCGTCAGGGATACAAATTGCAATCTAATTCAACTATAAAACTCAATTTTTTCGAAAACCAATATTTATTATATTTGGAATCGATCGCACAAACAAATACAATCGTTGAATGCCAATGCCAAACGGTTTTTTGAATAATTTGTTTTTATTTTTTTACCGACGCTTTATATGTCAAACGTGTTACTGAGTCTTTTGGCACATCTACCGCAAAGATGATGAATATTACCCTGGGTCCACAGTCCACATTCTCGCGAGTGCGCCTTGTGGACGCCCTGAGCTGCGGCAAGTGGAGGCAACACGAGTGCTACCCATCCACACTCTCGTTTTATTCAGTTGCCCGCCACACCTATCTGCCTCAGGTCCTTTGACTCCCGTGAAAAAACCGGCATTGGTGGTGCGCGCGAGGCGAGGCGAGAGGCTACGAGAGAAGGCGAGGGCGCCATCCATACTGTCGAGCTCGCTTTATCTTCATTGTGCCGTGCCTCCTGTGTGTGTGGACCGACCCGGGTTACGAGCTAACGAAATCATTGTTTCCTGTTTTTACAATTTATTTCCGAACGAAAATAATTGTGTCAAGTTTGTCAAAATAACCAATTTATTTTGACATATTAATAATCACTTCAAAATAAACTCATGCTTATTTATTTTATTCCATTGAAATAGAGTTCGTAGTCTTTAAGTTAGGTTACAAACCGATAAAATGTCTGAAGATAAGTCTTCCAAGACGAATGGCCTCGGGCCAGACCCCATGCAACGTCTGGCTACGTTCAAACCACCCCGCGACCTCACCTTGGGTGGAATAAAAACGAATAAAAAAGTATTCACACCGAATTTGAACGTGTCCAGAAATAAAAACAAAGGGTAATTATGTGTTCCATTTATTGCTTACGCCTACGTCGACTTGAATTATTTACACTGATAGGATTTGGACTCATGATCTCATTATGGTCTTCGACTAGTCGTAAAGTAGTAGAAACCTTCTTACTAATGTTCAGTGTAAGAATAATGTGTTCGGCGGAATGATTCGTAATTTTACTAGTTTAGGAACCAGTTTGGAACAATGTCCATTTAGCTTAGATATTGCATGACAATGTTTTGTTGGCTAAGCAGTACATACTGTAGTTTGGTGAGGTAAACATTCTTGATTGTATCAGGAGCTGCCCTTTTACTGTACTAAACATTTTTGTTACTTTTCCATGACTAGTTAGTGCCCCTGGGTCTTATGATTCCTGTTGAAGTGAGAGATAACTTATTACCACGGTCATGCAGAAGAAATGGGTGCATAAAAGATATAGTTCTATACTTTTTTAATTTAGTAATATGTAATGTTTTATGACAAGTGTTTTTAGTGTTTGTAAGTTGCCCATGTTATAATGATGTTGTTCATATATACATAAACTCATACCTTATTCCCATGGGGGTAGGCAGAAACTATAGAATGCCGCCTGCTACGCTCTACATACTCATATTGCTTCATTCACGTTCCTACAATACATCTGGTTATTCATGCACGCCGATGTGGTGTTCTGTTGATAAAATCCTTCAATAACTCTTCATTATCTATTTGTCATAAAATGGTCTAATTTAAGTTCTTTATAAAAATAATTTCAGTCCATCAAAACCACAACAGAATCAGAGAAAAGATGACAGAGATAGAAAGGAGAGAAGAAATGATAGAAATAAGAATTTCAGAAATGGACCCAACATTATTAAATCCAGTGGAGTGTTCTCAGAAGGTAATTTAATTGAATTAAAGTCTTCTGTATAATTATCATCTGCCTAGCCTTTTCCCAGCTATGTTGGGTTCGGCTTCCAGTCTAACGTGGTGCAGCTGAATACTAGTATTTAACATGGAGTGACTGCCTATCTGACCTACACAACCTTGTTACTGGGTAACATGATTCCCCTTGGTAAGACTGGTTGTCAGACTTTTCGGCTTCTGTCTACCCGTAATGGCTGTCAAAAATCTACTAATGACAGCTGGGACCAATCACCAACGGCAAGATCCTTTCTAGGACATGGAGGGAAAGAAGAAAGAAAAAAACCGACCCATGTGGCTGTTATTAATTAGCCACAAGTATAATGCAAGTCTAATATTGTGCCACTGTGGGGCAGTCTTCTTCTGATAGGTACAGGTATCTATCACCATGCTTGCTTTGTAATAATAATACTTCTTCGCTATTTCAGACTTACATCATGAGCCTCCACAAGTGGTCTAAATTTTATTTGTAGGTATGCCTGGACAACCCTGGGCAAACAAAGGCTAACACCCAACACTATTTATATACAAAACATAATTATTCTTAATGTATAAAATCAACTTTTACAGATAATCATCTCTAGTATTCCATGGTCCGGGACCACAACATCAACTATTTGAAGCTAATGTTATATGTATAGGCTATTGGTGTACATTTTGAATAAACTGCCTAAAACAATTTATTTGTTGATATGTCATCCATAATGCTTTCCAGGCTTGGGCAGTGCTGAGCGACATACATCGCGGGCATCATACGGCAGCAGAGACTCCGATAGGGATACTGTACAAGCTATGCAAAAGCCCACTATAAGAGTTAAAGATGTTATTAAGGTAAGTAAGATGCCGTATTTATGAAGGGAAATATACAGGGTGGATTTTTGAGATGGGGCAGCAAGGGCAGCTACCTTAACCGTTGTAGCGAAAGGAAAATGGTCTTAGGGGACTGTCCTTAACCTTTTGAGAAATTTTGATCAGCATTCACAGATTTTGAAAAAAAAAAACAGTCAGCAGGAAAATGGGCAATGTATATATTATGTCTATATGCCATGTGTGTTGTGGTGCGAGTAAACGGCAATATGACTGTTTTGTATGAAAATGTTGACAAAGCCGCCTCTAGCAGCGGCTGTCGAAGCGTCTCTGTGGATAATACAGCCGTGATGTTAAGTTTCATCATAATTTCATTCGAAATTTCATTCGAAGGCCTCCCCCAAGCACCGCCTATTCGACCGGTTTTGTGCTTCCCGCATCCAGCGGATTCCTGCAGCCTTCACAGAGTCATCGGTCCACCTTGTGGGAGGCCTTCCGGTACGCGGTCGCCACTTCAAAACTGTTCAACCCCATCGGCCATCAGGGGCCTAAGTCTACTAATTTATAAACGTTACAATGGTGAGTTTTTGACAGTTTTTGTATGGCAAATCTGTCAAAAACTCACCATTGAGAGACCATTGTAACGTTAATAAATTAGTAGACTTAGGCCCCTGTTCTGCGAGCAATGTGCCCTGCCCACTGCAATTCTTCGGGCTATGTCGGTTACCTTGGTTCTCCTGCGGATGTCTTCATTTCTGATTCGATTACGAGGGAAACTCCAAGCAGACCTTTCCATTGCCCTTTGGGTGACTTTTAGTGTGACTAAATTCCACTGTGAGCGACTATGCGATCGTGAGCGATTGATGCACTAGGAAGTGGTGAAAGGCGGGCGTTTTGGGGGACTTCCTTATGTAATTTTGACGTTCGAAATGTGCTGATTCTCAGCCTCGTTTGAATAAATGACTTTTGATTTGTTTACGTGTGGAATATCCATTTCCAGATCGACAGAGAACTAGAAGAGCAAAAGATAAAGTCTGTGCTTAACGATGGCAGCAACATGGCGGACGAGGACAGCAGTGAAGACTTCAAACATGTGCAGGAGAGGGATGCGCCCATCAAACTGCCCATGGATGATGGTGGTACGTACCCTTTATAATCACACTAAAAATATAAATGCGAAAATAACCTTGTCTGTTTGTATGTAACCACTGATGATAATGATAAAGAGTTAGTGTAATGATGAAGTACTGTGCAGGACGTAGTAGGCAACTGCTAACTGAGTTATTAGTCTGTCTCACTCGCACTTATGGTGCTTATGGAGCTGGTAGCAAACTATCGATAAGATGCAAGGCGTTGCACCTTATTTGCTTCTGACTTTTATGGCCTGACGACTTAGTTCTTAAAGTGGCGACTATACAGTTCTATAATTATGTGTAGCATGGTTAGATAGATAGAGTAGTCTTTATTGCAGACCAAATGAAGAATAGAAAAATACAAAAATGAGTGATACAACAGGATGGTCTTATCGCAATCAGCGTTTACAGCGTGGTTGTGTGAAATGTAGTAAGATTAGTGCCCGTTGTCACTAAAATAACGCGACACCTAAATGTATTGCCTAATTAGCACTGTTGTATTTTCAACGCTCCCCCCATCGCCGAGAGTTGAATATCCAATATGGCGCTTTGATTAAGCATCACATTTAGGTGCAGCGTAGTGTTAGTATAAATGGGCATAAGAGTAGGTAGTAGACTATCATTGCATTGAGCGTAGGTCTAGCGTATGCGTTCACTTTGCGTACAAATGTATAATATATGCTGCACTAGCACCGCGTTGACGAGATTGATTTAAAAATAAGTCGCGGTGATGTAGCGTTAGCGCAGCGTCTACTATGCGTATGCGTTAAATGTGTGTGTGAGTGAAAGTTGATATAATTAAAATGTAGTAATAATGTGAGCCAATATTTGAAATAATGTCATGCCAGCGACACGCAGAAGAATATAGTAATTTGAGTTTTTCAGGAAAGTTTATCAGATAATTTATAATATTGTTTCTCTAACATGTGTGATATTTAGGTATAATTTAATTGGATCATCGAAACTGCATCAACATTTTCAACGATTTTATCATAAACCCTGTAAACTATGTGCATTTTATGTATATTATAATTATAAATTTTATTTGTATTATAATTATAAATTTTATTTATATTATAATTATAAATTTGATTTATATTGTAATTATAAATTTTATTTAAGTATTTTATAATTATAACATTGAATGGTATTGTTTATAGGCTGGCCCAAAGTAAAACCGACCGTGAAGGTAAAACAGGAGGTGATCGTCAAGCGTGAGCCGGAGGATAACGACTGCGGTATTAAATTATTCTAGTAATGTCCTGAGTTACGTGGTTTCGGAGATTTACGGTTTTCTAACTTTCATTGCACTTATTTTTGTTGGTTTTGGTTGTATTTTGACTGGTTTATTAAATACTAAAAAGTAATCATAACAGTACTATTGTAATAATTGTGTTCTCAACTTATTGTGACCTGTTGACCAACCGCTCCTGGATTGAGAGATTTACTAAATATAAAATTGGTGGCTTGACTGAAACTTGATGTCATTCTTTCAATTCAAATTATTCGTTCGAAATAGGATATAAAAATAAAAATATTTGTGTTAATCTTTCCAAACTTATTGCGTATTGCAATAACCAAAACTTAACACCCTTTAAAGAAAAACAAGTTACCTTACAGTATACCGCGACTTGCACCTCGTAAGCCGTATACCACTACGTAACTAGGGACCTTGCTCTATTCCATTCGCAGCTCTGCATCGCCGTGTGAACTGTTTCCATTGGCCAACGGAGCGGCTATATTGTCAGTGGATATAATTAGCTAATAATTAGTCACTTTCGATGCATTCCTTGTGTATTCGGAATTGGTGTTTCATGTTTTTGTACCGTTTGAGTGGATAAACAGATTCCCCTTAATAAGAAACGCGGAGTTAAGTTATGCAAAAATAAAATCACGTTTTTTTTTTATTAATCTGTTTAATACGGCCGATTAATCATGGCCGGTCTGAATATTGGCGCTCCGAACTTTCGCGCATGTTCAGTTACTCACACTCGCCTCATGTCACCATTTGGTTCTTGAAAAATGTTATTGCGCAGCCTTTTGCGCGAAGTTCAGACTGGCCATGATTCATCGGCCGTATTGTTGGTTATTACTGATTGGAACTTTACTCCGCGTCTATTAAAAAGGGGACATGACATTAAATTCTTCCCATTTTTCGGAGATGAAATTCAGAAAGAAAATACCGAGATTGGGTATCAGTTTTTATTATAGTTAAAATTAAATGATTTGTGTCAACTTAACCATTATTTTGTCACATCAAATCCAGTTAAACGGTGAACAGATCTTTTAAACCAACATTATGAAAACCTTGATTTTGGATTCAAATATCGTACTGTATATTTATAGTAAAATTGAACCCCTTTCCAGCTTATTAAGAATGTAAAAATATATTGAATGAAGGGTCATCATTATTATTTTTTGTTTGACATCGGCAGATAAGCATAATGCGCACTTTGCCTGAGGCTTTATTTCATGCTCCTATAATTTGCCTGTTCATATGCCGATGCTCAGTAGGTACGCTATTTTACGGTAAAAACTTCCCTCTGTTCAAACGTTTAAAAAAAATGCTGTCTGAAACTGCCTAGTGATCTCTAAATTATACAGTAAAAAATTATGATACTGATCATTGCCGTGTGAACAGGGCCTCAATTTTACCTATACAGGGTGGCAGGAACATAGGCGAGCAACCTGTTACCATGGATTCAGTACAAGATTCCGAAGGCCAATTCTCGTACTTAAAAAACGTTCAAATTCGAGTCGCAATCTGTCAAGCTTGTCAAAAATGTTGATAAATTGATTGTATTTTTGACAGATTGCGACTGAGATGCGAATGCGAACGTTCTCAAAAATACATGACGATGTCCCTGCCACCCTGTATACTGTTATTCAAAAAGCTAAAACCAGTAACCGGACCATTGGTGAAATGAGGATGCACCATACACATTATATTTTTTTTGGATAAATATTTCGGTGGTGGCTTATTCATAAATTCATTATTATTAGGCTAGTGTATAAACTATAGTTTCCTTGCAGTATTAACTGAGGCGGAAGAAAAGGTGCGTCCAGATGTTAAAGAAGTGTTTGAAGATACAGATGTCGTCAACCTCCTGAGGAGTGATCAGCCGACCCTTATATTGTTACAGGTGCGATGGTAATAGGCAAAAAAGAAAAAAGGATGTTCTGACGACATTGAATAATACACTTTATAATTAGTGTCATTATGTACAAAGTGGTACGAACATCGACTAAGATATCAAACGACTCCTCGAGCGAACAAGATTGCAAAAGTTCTTCAAGTGAACTTTTGCAATCTTGGTTGCACTTTAAGTCGCTGACAATAAGGTTTAGTATTCAATGTTGTAAAATATTTTTCAAGGATAACACCATAAAATAAAATAAAGGATATAAAAAAAAAATCGTAATGAATAAAATGCGCCAAAACTAAGTAGAACATGGAGCCTACATTTGCTACGACGATTTATTTATTTATGTACACACAGTAAAATACATAAAAGAAAGACATAATTAAAATATGAGTACAAAGGTACTGCTTATTGCTTAAGAAATTTCTTGAAATTTTTGGATAAAAATTGCTAAAATTCACTTAGCAATCTGCACCCTAATTGCGTCATACACGATCAATCACAATCTAAATCGTTTTGAAACAGAACTAATCCATAGCTTCATAAGTTCAAGTAAAAAAAAAAAACTGCTCTACAACGAAAATAACGCAAATAATGTTTCTGAACTTTAAAAATGAAACAGATTAGTCTTAATCGTTTACGAAAATGTGTTACGCAATTAGATAGCTGATTGGTGTAATTTTGATTTTTTATAAACAAATTTTACTTTTCCAATTTTACATTATACTATATTTATTTATTATACAATACATTTTCTATGATCATTTGAAGATAAAACAGGGGTTAACCGAATCTTCCAATAACACTTAAACTAGGTTTATAATCACAGTTACCAGATTCGCTGCCGGGCCGCGGCGGCAATGTGGAAGACGACATGCCTCGACGCAAGATCAACGACGAACCTTCCACCTCTACAGGCGAAGAGAAGGTGGGGAAACCAGTAAGTATGGATAGCGATAGGTGCACGGGAACCTTGTTTATACTGAGGCCGTATTATGACGTATTAATGTCACCATTTTTCCAGTGTAATAGAGAGACGGAGCTATACAAGGCCGATAGCACCATCCTTTTTTCGCAGTGGAATAATGATGGCATTAATACTTCATAATAAGGCCCCAGGGCCGTCCAAAAAAACATTACTTTAAATCAGTATTTTAAGTAAACAGCTAATTATTGGGCACATTCAGTTGTTAAGTAGGTATGTGAAATTATGCCACTGTTATTAATATCTTTCGCCCTCGGCTTCGCCCGCGTGGATGTCGGAATTTATCCCACGGGAATGTATTACCGGGAAAAAGGACCCTATGTGTTAATCCAGGTTATAAACTATCTGTGTCCCGAATTTCATCCAAATCCGTTCAGCCGTTTTTGCGTGAAAGAGTAACAAACATCCATCCTCAAAAACTTTCGCGTTTATAATATGAATAGTATAAAACTATTTGTTTTTATTTCAATATTAGATGCCGAATTAACGATATCCATAACAATTTGTGAAGTTTCGCTAATTCTATATAGGTCTTCGGCGTAGTCGGGAATAGGTACCGATGTGTACTAAGTTTTTGCATATCAGTAACTATGTAAAATACAGTGGACAAAATACTGTTGCTAAATAATATTTTGCTAACTATCAATATTGGACTTTGCGCTGTCGCCGATAAACGTTTTAATACGTATTCGAGAGGGGTAACCAATTAATTTAGGCGTGTGTCTGCACATTAAAAATCAATTGTTGCTTGCCGTTTAGTTATAAGTCTGCGACCGCAAAACATTTACCCGTAGTCACCAGAATGTACAAAAATAGCGATAAAATCATCCAAAACTTCCCAAAAGAGTAGTAAAAACGATAGCCTTATTTGTCAGGTGTGGGGTTCGAACCCACGCTCCCTCTCGGGAACCAGAGCTTAAATCTGGCGCCTTAGACCACTCGGCCAACCTGACATGATTGATGACGTTGAAATAGCACTACTATAACCAATAGTGATTCATGCTATAATGAAACGGTGAAATCGTTTAGACATGACGCACTGTGAAATCATTATCGTTTTATCACGTTTTACTAGCGCATAGTGGCTGATAAATTGCTTGCTGTCATAGGTTCGATTCTCACACTGTAGAAATATTTGAAAACCTTAAAGATACCTAGTAATTTAATTCCTGGTCTGGGTGTTTGTCAACAAACTGTGTTCGTTTGTGTCCTTACATCCTTGCGATTTTTTTAACTCACTTCATTAGGAGAGTAGTGGCAAGAGTGTCTCCCTAAAGTACCCCTGTCCCCTCAGTAGACCCTCCGTAACCAGGTTGCCCGAAGAAAGGAAAATCTATTCAGGTGGAGATTCATAGACGCTTACGCCTTGGAGTGGAAATGTGGTGCTGTTCCAGCTGCACGTTACAGGAACTGATGGACGCTAGTGATGACGCCAAGCACGGGACCGTATTCTGGACCGAGTCCATTTAGATTACCATCGACACGCTGAGAAGAAGAAGTAGTCTCTGAGGTCGATTCCCAGGTCAAGTGACGAAGTTTTCTGTATATAGGTGCATACAACTGAATCGGATAGGTTATAAGTTATAGTCGTTTCATAGTTATTTATTTACCTCTGATTTTGTAACTTCATCACCACAGTGATCTTTATTCTTGTTGTAATAAGGTCCAAATAAAGACAAAGAACACATCACACAGAAAGTGTGTGTGTGAGTGATACAGTGCGGCGTGGATCTTATGGCTATACTTGAATGATATTGTTCGAGGGGCGCTGATGTTTTTTTTTTTGTAAAATCGTATTGAAAAACCGGCCAAGTGCGAGTCCGACTCGCCCACGAAGGGTTATGTACCGTAATAGGATCGAGCAAAAAACGCCGAAAAAAACAGGTTTCTTTTATGGAAAAAAGAAATACACAATCTTTGAAAATTTCAACTTTCTACCTATTACGGTTCATGAGATACAGCCCGCTGACAGACAGACGGACGGACAGTGGAGGGTTATTAATAGGGTTCCGTTTGGAACCCTTGGGATACGGAACCCTAAAAAACAAGATGGCGTCACTAGTTCCAATTTTGACCACGCGCCAAAAGATTCTTCTACAACTTTAGCTATGTAAGTAATTAAATTAACTTTATGTTTGATTGCAGGTAGATAACAGATGTCGTTTGTCAGATTTAGAAGAAGGCCGCATCGGGAAGCTGTTGGTGCATCGCTCTGGACGAGTCAGCTTATCGCTCGGTGATACTATGTTTGAAGTAAGTGCTCTTAGATTTCCCTTATTTTTATCCAGGAGTTTGCTGAGAAAAGAAGATTCCTTTAAGGTAGATGCGCAAAGGTCGCGAAATTCAAATTTTCCTTCGTTTTTTGCAATTACTACTACTACTAATTGCGTAATACACGATCTATCACAATCTGGATCGGTTTGAAACAGATTGCTAATCCATTGCTCCATAAGTTCCAAAAAAAAATCAACAACGTAAATAACGCAATGAATGTTGTTGAACTGTCAAAATGAATCAGATTAGTCGGAATCGTTTACGAAAACGGTTGTATTTTGATCAAAATATGATTCGTGACCTTATCAAATATGTATTTACAGAATTCTAATCGTTAATACATCTCCCTTAGAATAATTCGGTCTATTGAATACCTTTTTCAAGATATCAGGACATCTGGTACCAATTCTAACTTAGATCAAGACACAACCTGACACTGACCTGCAAATTGTAAAAAGCGTACGAAAATTTGAATTTCGCGGGCTACCACTGCGGATGCAAATATCATAACCTCACGCTTGAATTTCCAGAAGGTGTATAGTGGACTCATATTTCAACCCATTGCCATCAATCGAGCATAAATGCACACTCCTAGGTACAGTCCGCGTGGTCTAAGCTGAGCTTTGCATATGTGTGAGTGCACATAGTGAAGGTGTGACGTCGGCCTAGAGCGCGACGCGTCCTTTGCTTATTTTAAAACCGGTTTACTCCGCCGCGCACCTTCACTCACACAAATGCAAAGCTCAGCTTAGACCTCACGGACTGTTACACGCGACGTTTTCCTATGTCTTATTTCCATGTTGCGTGACATTTTTCCTTGCCTGCTTAGCCTTTTCCCAAATTTTATGTTGTCGTCGGCTTCCAGTCTAACCGGATGCAGCTGAATACCAGTATGTTACATGGAGCGACTGCCTATCTGATTTCTACCTAGTAATATTCATGATAGTGTTTTTTTTTGGAACGATGCTTCTTAGTACGGCTTGCGGTAGGAGTTGAGTGGTAGAAATCATCACGTAAGGAAAAAGTTTCTATATTTTTATTTTTATTCCAGGTGTGCATGGGCACGAAGGCAGCATTCCACCAGGAGGTGATGTCAGTGGGCACGGACGACGCGTCGCGCTCCGCCAGCCTGGTGGCCCTCGGAGCCCTGCAGCACAAGCTCAACCTCGTGCCCAACTGGGAGACCATGTTCCATGACATGTCTGTATAGAGTACACAGAATAAATTGTGATAAATTGTAAAGATGTTTTTTATTTGGCTGATGACATAGAAATGCAAAATAAACAATTTCTGGCAAACCCGAAAATCCCCGGAATAGCCTACATCAATCCCGGGATTTACGGGACTTGAAAACGGCCGGGATTCCAGCATCCGGGCTCCCGGGACTGTGTTCTCGAGCTGTGTACTGCATGAATTTTGTAGTCATACATAAGGAAGGTGAAGAATATGTATGTTTATGGATGGAGGGGGAGAGGAAGACTAAACAAAAGATGGATGGCTTGTGTGGGGGATGATAATGAATGAAAAGCGGAAATGGTAGCGCGACGGCTAACAGGAGAGAATAAAAGAGGAAGGCCGTATTATTTATCGTGTCTAGGACACAATAAAGTGCAATTCAGGTTGCACAGCGCTTATTACCTATAGTTATATTCACCTAGAAGTTACCTCTCTTTCTATCGCGTACGTCATTAATTTTCTGACTACATTACGCTCACTGAATTGGCCCGAAAAGACGAGCCCGCCGCGTACTTGTAGCTTCATACCTAAAATGCGAAGTGCGCCTTCTGTACTATTGTGGTTGGGATGCAGATGCTTTTTATCGAAACTACAGCTGAAAGCTAGTTTAAAAGATTCAGAAATTCTTACATAATTATTTATTGTACCTAATTTATTTACAAAACAAACTAATCTGTTATTTCTAAGCAGTAGCACTGGCAGCCTTATCTTCCTTTGCTTTTGTTATCTGTGCGTCTCTGCCGTCATACTTGTTGCCTTTCAGGTCTATGGCAAAGTTGTAGTCTATGGGATTCGCCAGCGCATGGTCTATGGCAGCTTCAAGGGTCTCCGGTGTTATGAATGTTGCACTCAGTTCCTGAAAAAAAAATAAAGGAATTTTGCAAATTAAACAATTCACAGAATTCCTGTATTTAGTATTCAAACTCTACAATCTCACAGTATAATAGAATTATCTTAGAAGTTTATAATATAAATCTGTTGTAAAATATCATTGGTCATATTTGAGACTGCAAAGAGATTTGTTGATGAATCATAAATTTTGAATAATGATTTTTATGTACCTTCTGTAGTTTGACTTCCTCGGAAGCTATCGCGATCCTCTCCTTCAGCTTGAGATCGTGTGCCTCCATCCTCTTCAGGGCGTATTCCTCAAGCGCGATCACCTCCACTTTCCTTCTCTCCTCACGTTCCACCGCGACCTGCGAGTTCCACTTCTCGTTTAGCTCCACGCACCGAGCCCATTCCTCGGCTTCCAGGCGTTGAGACATCTCTGAACTAGCACTCTCTCGCGTTGACTTCTCTTTGATCATTTCCTCATGGTAGAACCTTCTTATAGCCCGCATCTGAGTCTTATAGTTATTGTGAAGACGTAGAAGTTCTAAACGCTCTTCTTCCGAAACAACGGGACGTTTTGGTACACGATAGACTTTATTTTTTGCGACTGGTAGCCATCGAGGTTTTCTGTGTGCTTCTGCGCATTGTACTAGCATGGGCCACGTACGCTTTAGTAAAGAATTTTGTGATAGCATTATTTTCGATTAACTTTCCCTTTTTCGTGTTATTTACAGAATTTAACTTTTTAGGAACACAGCCACATAACCTCAATCAATCTTCTTCATTTGACGTTTGTCAAATGCACAGGCACAGACGAATGACATTTTTGTCAATAATAGGGAAATTCACACGTTCGGAAATTCAATCGTGTAATCAACACAAACTTCGCGCATTGTGCCCTGCACAGCTGCACTGCACGCACCATGGTCCTGTGGTCCATTCCAACCAATAATTTTTAAATAGTCCGGCCTTACTGATAATGGTGACAATAAAATGAATCCCTTTAGTTACCTTTTTAACTTATTATTTGTATTTAGTTAGTTAGTTAGTGTTAGATTTTACATATGATTTATCATCTACGGTGTAATTTTTTTTATAGAAATCTAATAATTTCTGAACTGACTGAAATCTCGAATGTCAAATAAATATAGACAAAACAAATGTCAAAGTTATCGAAGCGGGCTGTGAGCCGGGTTTCGCTGTTTATTTATCAAATATTCAATGATCACAATAATTTGAGCTGAGTATCGAGATGATAAAAATATCTGCTTTGAATGAAGAATCGGAGGAGGACAGCGGATCCGAAGAAGAGGTGACAAGAGAGGCGTCTGAACAGATAGCGTTGCAACAATACGCGAATGCACTTGAGCTTCAAAGAAAAGGTAATCTAAAAGATGCCACTCAGTTACTTAAGGACCTCCTCGATACAGAATTGCTATATGATGTTAAGAAACCGGCGCAAGGGGAGAAAGTACCAGGTCCTTTGTTTAATTTAAAATATTTATCGTATAAAAATCTAGCGACTATGTTAACCGCATCGGAAGAAGTAGACGCGGCTATTGAGGCGTATTGTGCGGCTGCAGAGCTAGACGACACTGACGTCACTTTGTGGCATCGCCTAGGACAGCTCTGTATGCGCGCCAAACGCTACGAAATGGCTCTTCACGCTTTTCAACGCGGCGCGGACCGCAATCCTCGTCACTGGCCCTGCCTCGACAAGATCGTGACACTGCTCCTCGGTCTAGACTACAAAGAGGAATGTATTTCCACCATACATGATGCACTTCAATTAGACCCTGGATACTTGCGAGGCCTGGCATACAGAAAACATATATTCACAGTCTATCCTTACATAAGAGACTTTATGGAATATCTTAATCCGATTTACAAATGGAATGAAAAGGAAGATGAACCAATTGACGAGGAAAAAGCTGAGAAACTCATAAAAGAAGCTGACATGATTAATGAAATATTTCTTGAGCAACAGAGAGCTGAGCAATTTAAATATGTTTTACCTGAATTAAAGTTGGTTAAACCGATTACCAATTTAAGTTGGAGATCAGTTGGAGACTCTCTTGTTCATATGCATCACCATATGTCAGAGCATTATTATAGTCATGCCTGCAAAATCGAAATTATTTTTGAGAAAGAAAATAAAGAAGAAACTATGGAGGTGTGTGAGGAGCTCAAAGAAGTAGAACCAGAGGAAAATAAGATTGAAGAAGCTGTACCAGAAACTGAAAAGAATGCAGAAAATGTATCAGAGAATGAAACCAATGATTTATCTGACAAGGACAAAGCAGCAACTGACACAGAAAAGATTGAGAGTGATGTTGAAATGGTTGTAGAATCAGCTGAAGCACCTTCAGACAGTAAAGTAGCCAAGAAAGGTCCAGTTAGAAGGAGAGGTAGTGCGCTTAGCTTTCTAGAAATGTGGGAATGGTGCACTAAGAGAAGATCTGGACGAAAGAAACCTGTTAGCAAACAAGAACAAGATGATAACATCTATGAGACACTGCGCAAAATGGTACCTGTTTCTTTAGTGCCAGAAATGGTTGAGAAGAAAGAAAATCAAGCTAGAGAGACATCTCCAGACACATCAGATCTTGATAAACTATTTGAAGAGAAGGAAAAACTTGAAGAACGAAAAGAGTATTTTGGGTCAGAAGATGAACAATTAGATGTCAAGAACTTCATTAACCAGCATACAGATAACAAAAGAGATATCATTGATATTTTGAAAGATTACCTTAGTATTTTAGCTGTTAAGTGGAGAGAGAAATGGCCACAGGGGCTCCCGGAGGTATTCATAGACGCTAACAAATGCTATCTTAATCATATTGATGTTCCAACGTGCACCGGTGACAATGATGAGGAGCTGCTACACTATACCACAGTCAACATCTTGGTGGAAGAGTTTTCAGTAAATGAGAAATTTAACACATCTCCAACAGATGACAAGCATAAACATGATTTAAGTGTGATTGAAACTATAGGGATTGCATTGAGTTTAAAGCCTCACATTTTCGAAAGTACTGAGTGCTTAGAACTGACACTGCGCTATCTCTGGGTGAAACTCCACATTCAATTGTTAAACAAATGCAATGAGTTTGCTCTTGACTGCTTGTACCAGCTTCAGTATGAATTCGAAGCCATGGGAGAGCACCATGACACATACAATTTAAATGTTGTCAACTTTACATTTAAACCAACAGTCAATGAGAATGAAGTTTTAGCTGGTGTTAAGTTCCTTGAGAGAAATAAAAGGCTGTCTACTGTTATGGAGTCATATGAGAGAGGAAACTATGAAGAGGTCTTATCAATAGTAATTGATACTTTTGAACACTGCAAGACTATGGCTAGAAATGAAGAAGAGGTGTCCCTAGATTTTGCAGTTCACTTATCTGTTATATTGGACACTTACTGGGCTTTAGACAAGCCAGATGAATGCTTCAAATGGTCTCTCACCTGCTTACATGAAGCTCTAAAGCATTACTTTAGATTCACAACAGGATCTCAGGAATATGATAAATGGACCCTTACAGTTGTTAAGATACTTTGTTGCATGGAACACATACTCACAACAGAAGGCCTGACATGTTTAGATACTGTGTCTCAAAAGGAACTTAGTCAGGGTCTAGAAGATCTCATCAGAGTCATTGGCCACCAAGTGGAGACAAATGCTTCTGAAATGCCTTTTGGCACAGTCATCCCATGGATCGTAGTGCATTACATATTGCAGAGAGAGGAGGATCAAGGGAGAGTTAGAATAGAAAAAGAAAAAGTTGCGTGCGATGAAGTTCCTAATCCTTTAATGGTTTTATTTATTGCACATGAACAGCTGGGAAAGAGAGGTTGGTGTTGTAAGTCTGAAGCAAAACTACTCTATTTCACTTTAGACACGGTGGTGCCGAGGCTGCGATCGCCGTCATTGGCCAAGTCTCTAGATCAAGTGGTCCAGTACATGGAACAGTGTGTTTTCTGCTTATTTGGGCATCCTGGAAGAAAAAATAAGTTAAAATATCTTGTGGATCATAATGTAACACCATCTACTTTAGACTGGAAACGAGCGCAACAACTGTATGAGATCTTTAGACCTCCGATGTTACCGGCTTTGGAAGGCAAGCTGCCCGGCATCACCGCCGATACCGAACAGTTGTTCCATAAAATACTTGCGCTGCTACCTCCGGAATGTGACCCTCAGAAATACCTTCCAGAGATCGACAAATTCATTAAAGGGTTGGAAGATAAGCTACCTTATACTCCATCACTATTACCATACAAAATGAAGGATATTTATTTCTTGCTCGGCGATTACTATTATAAAAAAGAAGAAGTGAAGTTAGGTGTAAAGTTTAACATGTTAGACGTTGCCGTGAACAATGACAGAGTAGAATCGTGGGCAAGAATATCGTTAGCAAAAGCTGTAAATTTAGATGCAATGCTAAGTTCGTGTAAGAATCTCATTAACCATGAAAGAGAATATTTGAATCCTGCAAAATCTGTGATACGATGTTTTAAAAGATCGATGGACTTGGATCCCACACTTAGTCACATGTGGACGGAGTATGGAATGTTCGCGTATACATTTCAGTCGTTTTGTTCTCGCGTATTGAAACAGGCGAGCGAGTCGTTGAGCATGGAAGATTTCGAGTCTTTGGAGAAACAAAAGGAAACCATGTTAGATACGACGCAAAAATGTTTCATGACTGTGCTTGTCGATCTAAACAGCAGTACGGACGATGATTCGTGGCAGTTTTTCTATATGTTGGGCAAAGTGGGTGAGAAACGCAACAAGCCACCATCTGTATACTTAGATTATTACATGAAAGCCGTGAAGAGTTTAAAGGAAAATGATGCGACGTATCCTCTGAAGATTAATTACAGCACACCAACCCATTTGTGCATAGAAGTGTTAGAGGTACACTATCGAATTCATGCTTCTATTTTAAAATACATAGAACAACATGAAAACAAACCTATACCTGCATCAGTGGGCAAGGTTTTCTCAACGTGTATTGAAGAGTGGAAGAAAGGTCCTTTTACTAGAAAACCTAAGAAAGATGGTGCAGCAGACATAGAAACGAACACAGAGCCAAAACCTGCTGAACCAGTTCACCCGGCCAACATTCTCAAGCGATCCATCAGCGACGCAGGTGAAGAGGAGTCTCATGAAGCCAAGCGATTGAAGATGGAAGCCGCGGCAGCTAAGGTCAGGAGGTCCGCCTCCTACGACACGGAAAGAACGCTTAAAGAACCGATTGTGCAAAGTACAGAAGTGACTGACATAAAACCCGTTGCGACTGCTGAAGAAAATAAACAAGAAGTGGTTGTTATAGACGATAAGTCGCCACAACCAACACTACCGTCGCCCCCACCACCACCATTAGAACCTGTCAAAGAAAAAACACCTGAAATAGAAAAGCCTTCGGAAGAGAAAAAAGACGAAACGGATGCTGAGAAAAAAGAAGACAGTTCTTCTTCGTCTTCCTCGTCCTCGTCAGATTCAAGTTCCAGTGAATCTTCGTCGGATAGTAGTAGCGACTCCAGTAGCGATAGCGACACCTCCAAATCGTCAAACGACTCTAAACCTCTCACAGATGACGAAATCATGAAGATCGTAGCAGACTGTCTCGACGCGCTAGAAGACTGCGCGAGCCGCTTCCCTCCGCACTACAAAGCCATATACAGACTTGCTCACTATCACTTTTACTACAAAAAGGGTAAAGACATCGAGAGATGTCGAGATCTCATGTTATCCAATTTCACTTCAAGATCGGGCCAAAAATTGGGGGGACTATTCAGTGAAAAGAAACCCTCCAACTTTTTCAACAACATATGGAAAATACCTTCACAAGAAGTAGACAGACCCGGCAGCTTCATTTTCCACATGAATCGCTCCGTCCTTCTCACTATGGAGATATTGAAAGAGATAGACGATCACAAAACTCTTTTGGACCTGAGCTTGCACTTGCAGAGAACACCTGATCCTGACAAGAAGTACCTCCGCGACTCTGATCGAGAGGAGCTAGCTCAGCAAGCATTCTCGCTTTGCGTACAATCACTAAAAGGACAACTGACCAAGTTCAGCCAGCAAGCTGATTTGAAGAGCAATGAAGTGGAGCGGCAAGCGCTGAACAGTTTAATGTTGGATATATACAGAGCGTACCAGAGAGCGCAGAAACAACCGAACTCTAAGCAATTCACGAACTTACTAATCGAGGGTTACAAGCTAGCCACAAGTGAAACGATCGCTGAAAATACTAATCTAGTCGACATCAGCATGAAATACTGTCAGAGGTTGATTCAAAAATTGAAGCATGAAGCAATGATGTCTAGTTTGGATAAAAGTCAGAACGCTCAAAAGAAACAAGCTGCTAAAGCTGCTGTTTCTGACACCGTAAGGGCGACTCCTACCACTGTGACGAGTCTGCCGAAACCTGAGCAGAAGGCGCCACAGCCTTCGACATCAACGGCAACGACTTCAAGCTTACCGAAAATGTCGGCTCATGACATGGCCGCCGCTTTCCAGACCTTCATGCCGATGCTGAACGACCCTGTGCAACAAGCGGCAGCCGCTCTTTCTCTATCTTATCTATCCAATATAAACGCTCTAGCTTACGGCCCGTCATTGCAGAACGCGTTGCAGAGTACTCTGCAAAATTCGTTCCAGGCTGAATTCTACCGTCAGTTCTTAGGACAGAGCTTCTCCTCGTCGTTTATGCCGCCTGCGAAAAAGCAGAAGCGCGGTCCGAAGCCCGGTTCGGTGCGACCTCCGGCGAACCCGCAGATGAAGGCGTCAAAATCTTTCACTGCGCCGACAATGCCTCCAGTAAGCAAGGCTGCGCCTACGACTGTGAGCGCGCTTCAGAAGTCGAATTCGACTCCCTTAACTCCGAGTATGGGGACGGTGCTTCAGAACCTGCCTGCCTCGATGACTGCCAACCTCTCCTCGTTCGGAGCGGTGCATTCGACGTCACACTCTTCACACACGACGTCACACGCTTCACACACGACGACCCACTCTTCGCACACGACGTCACACTCGTCACACACTATGCCTGCGCAGGCGCACATGTCTACAGCGTCGACTGTGAGCGCCGCAATCCACACAAAGCCTCCGATGCCGCATCAACAGGTCAGTCCGGGGAAGACGTTGCAAGAGAAGCTGGCAGAACGGCAGAAACACCTCCCGATATCAAAGAGCCACGAGATCAACGCATCCATCAGTAAGCTACCATCCTCGCTGACCATCACCAAAACCTCGGTGCCTAAGCAAGGGATGAAGAAGCCCGACGCTAAGAAACAGCTGCCTTTCACGGAGAGACCCAAACCAATCACTTCAGATGAAGTTATAGTACTAGATGATGATTAAATTATCATTATTTATTTATGAATTAATCTATTAATCGCACCAGTCGGATTAATACGACAAATGTTTTCGTGCCCATGCCGCCTCATTCGTATCCATACGACTGAGAACCAATGTTCGTTTTTATGCCATTACACGACCCTATTCGTTGTAGGTATTTATTTGTTGATTTATGAGGTGGGCGCTGGGGGCACGGCAATTGATATAAAACCGAGCGGTCAATAATATGTTGTAGAAATTAATCTAAAATGTATATCATGGACTTATGTATAACTTTAGCTTCAATAAAAATGAAATACAATCAGATAAACGTATTTTAATTTATTTCTTATAAAATATTAATTATTTTACTATTTACAAAATAATGTAAAAATAATTTTAATTGTTGTTACATTATTTTACATTGCTCACGTATGCTTTATTAAGTAATATCAGTGTTTTTAAGGAATTATTTCGGGGGCTTGTATTTGAGGGTTTCAGCAAAATCCGTATAAATTCTATAATTTAGTTTTTACCATACAAAATCTAATTGATTCCTCTTTGACAAGCAACCCCTGAATACACATAGGTATAGGAAATAAAGTATTAATACAAGGTGGTTATATAATGGCATCCATCGCATTGATTATTTAATAATCTTAATCACACATATTTTCATAGAAAGAGGTTGTGTATTCAGTATTACATTATATTTCTTATTTCCCTTCATTCCTCACTAAAATTATGATAGTACAGTACTTTCATGTTATAACTTTATAACACTAAAAAACTGCATCACTTGTAAAATTATATAGGACTTATTTTCAAGTGAGTTGTGATTTAATTCATCTTCTATCAATGAAAACTCTGCTCATGCCTTTTGCTTCTCAGTATATGCTGACCGTAAGGGCCAGCGCATATTTGCTCAGTGTTCTATCAACCTTGCGCTAGTTCAAATCATGTGCCTAGTCTTTTCCCAATTATATTGAGGTCGGCTACTAGTCGAACCGGATGCAGCTGAATACCAGTATTTTACATGAAGCGTCTGCCTATCTGACCTCCACACCCCAGTAAATGGGTTGCGTTAATTGAAATAAAGTTGAAAATAGTTTGGCAGGCAGATTGCGCCGGCGCCGGCCGGACCAAAACACTAAATTTTCATAAGAAATCTCGTCCTGCCCTCATTAACAAGTGATGCAATATTTTCTAGATCAGTGAAGTATTCTCATCATGTAGAAGGACATTAGCATTGCGCTGAGGTTCCAGCCCATGAGGATTGTGAACAGGTAGGTCAGCACTAGGATCGGTAGCGGTAGTAAGAATACGCGCGCGTTCTGAAGCATCGGGAGATCTGCGGGACAAGAGAAAACGGACATAAAAACTGAGAAAATTGTACTCGCAAACAAAAGGTTCCACCACCAAAACTGTTCCAGTTTTATTACAAAACAAGTTCTAACTTTGGTCAAACCTTTCAGTCAGTTTTGTATTTCGAACCTTTTTCTGACTGAGGTAAGTTCTCAATACAAAATAACTTGGAATCTGGTTTAAAATCAGCTTTTGTATTTAGAACTTTAACACAGTCGGAATAAAGTTCAAAATTCAAAAATGGCTGTGGTTGAATCCTGGGTAAATCTTGTTTTTTCATCAGGCCGTTAGAATACCTTCTTTTTATATGTTACGGTAGAGAAGGTGTAAACTGTCTACCTTAACGTTTAAAGAAACAGCCTTGTGACAAGACGGACGGACGGACAGACAGACAGCGTGGGTAGGAATCCTAACAGGATTTGCGCTTGGAGTGTGACCAGTGTTCAATATCACTCTTTTGTAGTCAGACCCAGCTACAGTGTAATATGTTGACCACGGCATGAGCATATTCTATACAGGGTAGTAGGGACATCGACGCGCGCACAACCTGTTACCATGGATTTAGTACAAAAAAAACTGAAAATTTCAACGTTCAGTACGTTGAAATTTTTTATCGGAGTCTGGATTTGTGCCCGGTTGATGGCAATAGACTCGCCCGCTATTACATGGGACTTAAACATAACTGGCGAAATGTAGGTGTACCTACTATGGGTACACCTCTGCCTAACTCTTCGGGGAAACAAGGCGTGATGTTATGTGTGTATGAATAATTTCAAAGTAGGGGCGTCCAGAATTATGTACGGAGCCCATGATAACAGGTTGCGCGTCGATGCCTGCCACCCTGTATACCTCTAGCCTATTCAAGAAGGGAGGAGAAGTTATGAAATCCATATTTTAATGTAATTCCCCATTCATGTTCACACTTACCGGAATCAACAACTTTTCCATAATCTGAAAGTCAATTTTTATTTTAATTCTTGTACAGTCACGGGCAAAAATATGTATACACATAGCGAAATTAGGAGTGACTTTTCTAAAAATTACTATTTTATTATGAGTCTGTGTCCTGTACGCTTTTAATATAAGAATAAGCCTCCAATCAATGTCGACCATTTTTAGCAGTGTTTTACACGATGCCCAAAAAGGAGTGTAATGTTTTCAGGGTTCATGTATGTATATACCATAACTTTGAAATGCTTGAACAGGTTTCGATGTTTGGGGTATCGTTAGAATCCTTACATCATCCCGAGAGGGTCGGGGCACCTCATAAACAACGGTCCCCCGACAGCAATGACAATTTTATTTATCAGTTTAGTCAGCTATTAAATGAGTGACCTTTCGCTTAGTATAATAATACAGTTTAATGAATAAAACTTGTTTTTTTATTTGTTGGTTCGTTTTTTGGCAGGGCAGTAGTGTATTCTTAATCTATTTTTATGCAATCTAAGCTAAGCTACATTGGTACAGTCAGCTGCAGAGAAATCTCACCCCCTAGCAATGTATTTTTTTGGGGTGAGATTTCTCTGCAGCTGACTGTACAATGAATTTAATTAGTACATATTATAGACGAAACTCATTTTAATTTCGCTATGTGTACATATTTTTGCTCATGACAGAGTGCATAGATAAATAATAGTTGTACTGTCAAGGGCAAAAATATACAACATTTTCTGGAATTAACGCACAGTACCAAACACCCAATTAAAATATTATGTTATATTCATAATAAATACTCAGGTTTTTTATTATTATGTATAAAACATTGTTTATTTATTAAATTAGTTATACTGATTGTAGGAGAAAATTGTGGTCACATTACAAATCTACGCACACGTATAGAGGTCTAGCGTAGTAAGTACTTCATCCATTTTGGTTTGTTTTGACTTGAAAAAATGACAGAAATCTATTCAGTTAACCATTCTGAACAAACTACTTTCATTATGATTGTGCATTAATTCAGATAGAATACCTATCTATTAAAATTGTTAAATCGAGTTTGGCCAGCGAGTCGTGGTACAAGGAAATTATATTTTATAAGGTTAGTCGGAACACAAACTCAAAGTCTGCCTTTCTATCTATTATGTAGCACAACGTTTAATTAATAAATAAATAAAACTGTTGGAGAAAATCGCAAGTGTATAGATATTTTTGCCCCCGACTGTTGTACAGAAGTAATACGTACTGCTGTATCCTAAGAATGTGATATACAGGTAGTAGATGATGGAGGCGAGCCAGAATGAGTTGGCGATCAGACAGGAAAAGAAACCGTCACGGAATAGTAAGTCTGAAATAAGAAAAATATACTTTATTAAAACTGACTAAGGTACGATTTACCCCAACCAGCGCGTCCGTGGGCGGTGGAGTGCAAATGTCAACCATTTTCTCGCGTCAACTATTTTTCTTAATTTTATATTTTAAAATGATGAAATAAAAATATTAAATTACTTGACAATGGTTGAAATCAAAAGTCACTTATTCAAACGAGGCTGAGAATCAGCACTTTTCGAACGTCAAAATTACATAAGACAGTCCTCCAAAACGCCCACCCTTCACCACTTCCTAGTGCTTTAGCTCCTCCCTAGCAGTTGACATTTGCATAGGAGTCATATGGGGTCATTGGTTGTAAATGACGTCTCCTACATCCCCTTAATGGATTGCCGACATCATAACCAATAACCCTGTATAATTTATTACTTACTGTCAAAGAACACGATCTGGAAGAAGTGCAGCAAGGACAGCGGCGGGAAGAACGCGTTGATGTGCACGTCGAACGCGTAGCCCCACTCCACGTCAGGCCCGTCCTGGTCGCGCCGCAAGTACTTGTTGCTTAAATACCTGTTAGTTTTAATTTATCGTTATATTTAGATTAAATTCATTAATTCATTCACTGACAGACTTTGCACAGCCTAAGACACTGGGTCTAAAAGCATTAATTTTGCACACTAAATCCTTTTATAATGAAGGTGAGCTTCAAGGAAGGGTTTTCATAATTCCGGTGATTAAAAGGAGTTACATAGAGGATGAATTTTTGTATGGAAGTTCGACATTTTGCCGATGGCAAATCCCATTCGCACATTTACGCACGCCTTGGGAACTAAATAATAACAACAAAATGCGTAACGATAAACAGTTAATCAATTTCCACACTTATGCGCTTTCATCATCTACTTGCATCTTCAATTTTGAATTAGTTATGTGCCTAGCCATGGTAGGACGCCTCAAGACGAATGCAGCAGATTATCAACATTTATGCGAAATGCAGGATTGGGGCGTGCGCTATCGTTCAAGTAGTTTTACTGAAACCATATGGTGTATGAAGATGAATGTCTTTTTTTAATATTAATAAGAAATCGATTTATTAAAGATTAATATAATTCTATTTCTAACTAACCATAGTAACGTTGATACGAGTACACCGGCGCCGATGAAGTCCACAAATACGACGAATAGTACAAATAGCGCCACCTTCGCTGCAGACAAGCTCAGTGCCAGGCCCAAACATATTGACGATACTGGAAATATTACACAGTTTATAATTAAAACAATTTCATTCTGTCTAGAAAAGACAATGCTTTGCATTACTGAAAAATGCGTGCATTGAATGAACAGGTCTACTCAATATAAATGTATACAATTCTCTGAGTTTGTTTCAGCCTTTCTTCTCAGAATAGTCAGATAGGAAACGGCGACCTCATCTAGTTCTGTAAATATTATTAACGTGTAAAATTGTTTGTACAAACCTACTTACAGAAGGTACTTTGCTAGTGTAAAAAGGCTGGCACAATCTGGGCGGGCCGTACCGCATAGCAAATTACATCCTTCCTCCTACATACCATACACACCTATCCCCTCTGGTATATTTTGTATGAACCAGCGCACACGCACCACGCTTTTTTGTATTGATATACGATGCGCTACGGCCCGTTGCGGATGTCATTTGCGCTTAGTTTAACCTCTCAACCGCCGTAATTACAGACACAATTAAAAATCTATCGTGTCTTGCGTGAATCACCCCCGTATTTATTATATGACGAAGTACCTTCTAGTATGTACTCATTTAAGGTACTGACTACAATTTAACATGTGACCAGTAATAGAAGTATCGGTTATTTGGAGTCTTATGGTCTATGGTAGTTGATGTGACTAGGGTAACCCATTTTTATTCATTACAGGTATTTACCCCCTTACTAGCCATTATAATCTTGCATAATATTTATCCGTTGTTTCTTCGGTGTTCCCCTAAAGCCATCCACAGTCATGCACATTAAGAAACACATCTTAATAATCTGTTTACATTTCAATTACTTTGACCTCTTACATTAACAGTATAATGGAACAATGTTTTTGAAGAAGCTGATAAAACTCTTTAGATGGTTGATAAGATTATGTATAGTCATTTTACTGTATAACTGTATACTTACTGCAGTAGCTCATTTTACCGTGAAATCTATATTATTATATCTAACTAGTAACCTTGCAGTAATAAATAGGTATTGTTCATTATTCTACAATTTTATGTTCTCAGTCAATAAAATCTCAAATTAACAATATTTTGTAAACTTCTGCTGCTTGAGCTGTAAAAAATATTTGATGACCATTATGTCCGTAAAATCGGTTGTTAACCCCAAAAAATGTCGGAGTTCTGCTAGCTTGTTTAATTTGACCCTGTATAGTTGCATTCAGTTTAAGTGTTAACTAAAGTAATTAAATAAGATACTTACAGAATAACCATACACTAAGTAGGACTAAGAATGCTGGGTCATCTCTTGCAAACTGTGATTTAGTATCTGAAATTGAAAATGAATTCATGAAAAGAAAAAGAAAAAAAAAATCTTGGACAAAGTTCAAGAAATACAAAAATTTCACCATCTAAATAAAGTTTTGTCAATACTAAACTTGTTGGTAATAATCCTGTTTTGTTTTGATCACAGTTCTCTAATCTTTCAAGAGCCTTTTTGAGATGCATCTGTAGGCTAAATACTATTGTATTGTACAAAGAGTAGGCAGGTTCTTCAAACTTTCTTATCAATGTTGTGTACTTAGGGCCTCAATAACCACGAATAATAACTATATTCTTACAAGATCTAGACAACAGAAGATCTAAACTACTAGAATGCACTGTACATTCACACAGTAAGTACTTACGTTTTCTATAATTGAAATTCCTAAACACTTTCTGTGGTGCCACAAACAAGTACACCATTTGCCATGCAGCGAATTCAAAGTCCATTTGATTGAATTGAAACAGTCTTCTGATGTACTTGTAGCGCTTAACCGCCGCGCTGGCCGTCGTAGGCTGGTAATTAGCTGGCGCTGGCAAAGGAGACGTACTCCTTGGATAGTTACTTGTCCCAGGAGTTGGCGACGTCGGATACTTCATTTTGAATAGATTTTGCTACCCAAAATTATTACAATCACGTCATTAAGACTTTTAGGAAAGTTTTATATTTATTCTTAAGACTGTTTAATAGAAATTAAAACATGTTTATTTATTTTAATTCAATAAAAACGTAAGATTAGTCACGGCGTAACGTCAATTTATTTAGCCGAAAAGTGAACGTCAAAACGTCACTAACGTCAACGTCATTGTTGATTTTGCTCTTTCTAACGCATGATGGGTAAGAAGGACAGCCATATTTTACATGTTTAAAATGTGTTAATTGTTATAGGATGACGTTTAACATTTTACGTTCGGAAATCATTTACGATTTATTAAAATTCTTGCGAACCGTAAAAGTACACATTCGACTGTTTTTTATTTATAAGTGGTTTCCTGCTACCTTTTTAAATGTTACATATATTTCACTACTACAACGGTGGGAAAATTATTTAGTCAAGGCATTTTATTATGATTCAGTTGACGCCTATGGGATAACGGCTTTTTAGCACGCGAGTGGGCCAAATGGCCCAGGCAAGGGCCCGTATCTCCATACCATACATATTATAAGTAATAGCCAATACATAGCCTGAAGTAAAAGAATATACCTACCGGAATTAGCAGAGCGCCGTCTTTGTACCTTTACAAAGCTCTGCTAATTCCAGTGTCCAGGTTATATTCTATTGACAGATGAACATGATATTATGCACTGTGATACTTCTTACAACATAGGTAATATGATATACAGAACACAAGTTATTGCCACGGGCGGCAGCGCGGGTAAGGCGACTGGCTGCTAACCTCTATCGGGGTACAGACGCCAGCACATCAAGCTACTAAAATCTGTCAAATTTCATTAATAGATTTTCAACTTTATAGTTAAAGCATTAAGGTTGAAGTTTGATTGGGAAAATCTGACAGTTTCGGGTAGCTTGACCTGCTGGCGACTGTACATTGCATTTGCATTATTAGCAATAATGTTACCTGTAGTTCCTACACCGAACTTTTTCTAAAACTCTTGTAGTAAAGACCACATCCAAGCCTTGGAATTTGATGCTTTGATTGTGTCAGGTGTAAGTAATCAAGTTTGAAACTAATAAAAGAAAAACTAAGTATGAAATATTATTTTAATTTATTTATCTTAAAACTAACAGTCAGTTATAACATTATCACAATGATTGATTACAATTTACATTATAATTTTAATAAGAGAACAAGTTTTATATAAATTAGGTCAAGTGCAAAAGATTTCAAGTGAATTTAAATATTATTATAACTTATATTCAACTTAAAAATAGGTAATTAATATGAGTTCATTTGGTAACATTATGGGAGATGGTAAAGAAGCACCTGAAATTGTGATATTTTTACTACATTAGTACTAGTCTAAACTAAAAAAAGGCGTAGATACTGCGACTGCATTTTAACGGTTTTTTCCAATTTAAAAGTTATCCCGTTAGATAAATGGACACACAATAATGTTGAACATTAATTACCCATATAATTCGAATTTTATATTTATTGTCTTTATCTACCTACTAGAACATAATTAATTAAACTTATTAACACTTTGACTGTAGGTACTTAACGTTAGAATTATAAATTATCCTTTACACTGTATTTTGCAGCAGCCAGTTGGAGTAATGCGTGACCCTGGTGTACACGCCGGGGTACCCTGGCTCCCCGCACTTGTTTCCGAACGACACTACGCCGATTTGCGTCCAGCGACCGCCTACTTGCAGCATGAGAGGACCTCCTGAGTCACCCTGAAATGTAGGATTTAGATATCAGAAAAAAGTTACTCTACTTAATGTAAGTACTTTAGTAAAAATACTTTAGCAAATGAGTAGGGTCAGTAGTTTATCTGTATATTTTACTAGTGATGCATATCTTGGGATTAACACGTTGTGTGTAGGATGCATGGCCACATAAACTACTGGATATGGGGATCTGGGTTGAATCCAGGATATAATAAGCAGCTGATTCACGATAACTACTCTAATAGGCTCTACCTATGTAAGTGGCCTAACCCCCTTTTCCACTTAGACTCTCATTCGTTCCGTTTTGGCACTATTTGATAACCCATTATCTGATTGGGATAATCATGTCGCGACAAGAAAATTAATAATAACTGCCGCCAAATGTTTACCTGACAAGCATCCACACCGCCCCTCGCATAGCCCGCACACAGGAACGTGTCGGTGATGGGCTGGAAGTAGGCGCGGTCGCAGTCCTCGTTCCTCCACACGGGCAGCCTGGCCTCCAGCTGCGCGGAGCTCTCGCCGCCGCCGTAGCGCGTGGTGCCCCACCCCACGACGGTGGCTACGGAGTTGTCGAACGACTGTCTCGTCAGCTCACCGTGGGGTAGGCAGATTGGGATCACGTATTTCGATTTTTGGACGTTTTCTGTAACAGTTTGAAAGTGGTTGTTAGCGAATCAGTTGGATAATCAGCCTATATTGTTCTCATTGCTGGAACACAGGCCTCCTCTCTATGAGGGGGCAGTTATCCATCACGCGGGCCCAGTGCGGATTGGTAGATGTCACATGTCTTCAATTTTTTGGTTCTCGGACATGACGTCAGTTTCTTCACGATGTTTTCCTTCACCGTTTTGAGAGCATTAGTGATGAAATTATTTACACAAAGTATGCATAGCGCCTGTCAGGGTTCAAACCTGCTACCTACAACTCGTAAGTCGCGGCCATATACCACTGGGCCACCACTGCTCCGCACTCACGTCGCTGCAAGTCACTAGATAATGTCGTATTCCTTTTAATTTAGTTCCATAATCAATAGACCCGGGAACTTAGGCATTGTTATTTTAGCCAGATGCAGAACCCATTATCGCTGGTGTTATTAGGTTCATTACAATGAATTTCTCGATCAAGATCATAAAATATTTTTTTTGGATTAAGTACTTTAGAATTCTGTATTCCGTTAAAACATGACGAGCATCGACGTAATTACATCATTCGTCATCGGAAGGTAAGTTCCTTCTAAATTACCAATCTCTAATCCAAACCATCCTATTGATTTTCATAGTAATTTGCCTTGAAAGACAGATTAAGTGTATTTACCTGACAGGACAAGTATCGCTATATCGTTATAGAAGCCGACCCTGGAGAACTGCTCGTGCGCGCGGACTGCTGTGACCCTCAACGTGACAGGGCGGGACGGTTCATCATCACGCGCCAAGTCCACGTCTCCGAGGCGGACGCTGAATTGACGGGCTGGGAACCTGAGGAGGACATAAAGATAAGTCAATATTAACAACACAACAAATATATGACAAATGAATTATCTTTATCGATTAATCAGCCACGTTAAAGCACGTCAAATAGGAGGGAGTGAGACATCAAAGAGTGTTTCTCTTTTAGCATTTTAACCAACCTCGACAATTTTGGGCTATGTTCAATAGGTATGTAACGACCTATAAAAAAACCAGCGAGCCTTACCGTAGTCGCATACTATGTGTTACATCTGAAATCTTGGCTGACAGTACCACTACCAACATAGATAATTATATTATATTTCTATGACTACCAACCTCTTGGAAAATGGGTTGGTACCATCTGACGGCCAACTCTAGCTCCCCGCGCGCTCTTTAGTCAAATCAAATAGCGCGCGCTTCCCTAGCTTCCTGTTACACAATTCCGTCCCTTTTCACAACATCATTCCCACAGATAGCGGGAAAGCGAGGGGAAAGATGTTAAACACATCAAAAAACCGGTAAAGTGCGAGTAAGTAGGACTTGGGCCCTGAGAGCTCCGTCTCAAAGCTGTGGTCGGCTGCCCGAGGCTTCACTCAAGGGACACGGCCTATGAATTTCCAATTCCGGATTGAAGGATATACATCCCCTTTTCCTTTTGAGATATGGAACCCTAAAAAAGGACGTATTAAAGGTCTGTAGGGGAACGCCAAGACTTTAAGAGCCGTGTTGTTCAGACAAGAGTTGAATAAGATGAAAGCAACTATGTCTTTCCTCCTGTCTTTAACCACAACGGGGAAGCTACTACGGGGATGTTACTTACGGTCGTTGTTTAGAGTCTCTGGTACAATGAGCAGCGGTGAGGACATGCCTCTTCCCGACCAGCGTGCCTCCGCACCAGAACTCCCTGCGTTTGCTGCCGTGAAGGTAGATTGCTGCCATCCAGGGCCATGCGCCTGGCTTCGCCTCCGTTCCCCCCACGATGCGACCGCCTTCGTCTTCTCGCTGGCCACAATCTGTAATCAGGGTTTGTTATTATGTTATTTACACCATCCTTTGTGACTCGTTCAATTTTCTCCCGAGATGCATGCAATTATAATAAATAGATCAATAGTATGATTGCAAAATTGTATGTCAAAACGGGAATTGTTAAACTTACCTTGCAAGTTTCAAGAGCGCTTTGACAACAACTCGTGAGTGCTTTTATTAGGCTATAGCTATACCTACCTTAGATCTAAAATCATATTCTTACCCTCGATATCAACAATATTGGAGAAATTAGTGATAACAGGTGGCGTGACTGTGTAGTATGAAGTGGTTCTCGGTGTAGTCACCGTGGTCGTGGTCGCAGGTCGCCTGCTCGTTGTCGCCGGGCGCCTGGTCGTAGTTGGCGGTCTCTTTGTAGTTGTCACCGGTTTGGGCTTCTTTGTTGTCAACACCAATACAGCGGATGGCTTCTTCGTTGTTCCAGGCTTGGGTTTAGGCTTCTGTGTCGTCACTGGTACCAAATAAGTTGGCTTACTCGTTGATGCAATAATCGGTCTCTCTGATTGCGGCACTACGGCATCTTTAGGGCAACATACACCAGGCACAAACAGATCTTTGAAACACAAAGATTCCCTGAGATTCACCAAGTTTAACAGCAGTTGGGGACAGTTACTCAAGTCTTCACAAATGCCTTCCTCTCCTTCAGGCGTCGTACAAAACTTAGCATCATCATCATCAACACGGTCTGCTGTCGTTATTTTAGTTATAGGAGCATCTGGTAACACTTTCGGTAACGCCTTCTTCACTATAGGAGCTATCTTATCAGTTACGTTTCTGCCCAAAACGTTTTTACTTATCGTATATAGAGCTTGAGGTAGTTGCTGTATGGTTGGGTCTGTCTCGTTTCTTTCATGCGAGTCATTAACCATGTCTACTAAGTAGTGACCTACAGTGTTTATGGCACCTAGAGTCTCGGATATTCTGGTAAATGCTGAGTCTGATAGGAGCCTAGGATCATTTGGATTTCTCGGATCTGCTTGGATAAAACCAACAGACGATCTGCTGTCGTAATACTGAGGTCTCTGAAAGTTTTGCACTGGGTTGTATTGGTTCGGGACATATTGGTTGTTTTGGGCGAATTGAGTTTGCTGATTCTGATTGTTTTGGGGAAATTGTGGTTGTTCATACTGATTGTTTTGGGGAAATATTGGTTGTTCATACTGGTTATTATGAGCAAATTGAGTTTGCTCATACTGATTGTTTGCGTAGTAAGGACTTTGAACTGCTTCTGAAGATCTTTTCCTTGGAGAGGAGAACTGATGCCATGGCGGATTC
This sequence comes from Eupsilia transversa, assembly GCA_914767815.1. Lineage (NCBI taxonomy): Eukaryota > Metazoa > Arthropoda > Insecta > Lepidoptera > Noctuidae > Eupsilia > Eupsilia transversa. The sequence continues at coordinate 1,400,205 of OU611893.1, read as the reverse complement.
CTTTGCTGTGCATGAGGATTCCAGTCACCCGGCGTCCGCATGTGACTCACTGGAAAAGGAAGGCTTGTTTAAAGTTTTGTTAGGAAAATGGAAGGGATTAGATGGCTAGGAGCATTGATGCGTACCTACCCATGTGGTGATCTGCGAACTGGCATTCTGCTGGTGTTGTTAGCATTAAGGTACCTGCAACAAAAAAAGATAAAATATTAAGTTAATTTAGTAGGTGATGATATCTGCATTATACCTACTTAAATAGGCAATACCTAATAGTAGAAAAAAATAGCAAGGTTACATAGTTATGAATGTGAATTTATTTTCTTCTTCAAAGATTTAACGATATCAATTGTAAAAAACCGTAATTAAAACAGTATCGCGATATTTTTTAAGTGTGTCTGCATGGATATATCCTTTTTGTCCGAACCTAAATCGAACACACGAAATATTAAGAGAAATCGTGAAAGCGACAATGACCCAAAATTTCAGAAATCGTCCTTCCATTTTTTGGATGGGATCGTAAAACCTGTTTGCTATAGTAATCCATAGATAGATTAGGAGAAACTTTTCATTTCCTTAGGAGTGATGATTTTATACGACAAACAAGAGTGAAACGATTTCTTTCTTAAAACAGATCTAAGTTTTTGTTTTTATTTGCCGAGTTTCGTGATGTGTGTCTCGTGAAAGAATTTTTAACGAAACCGTCGCGAGATTACTGTCGTGATTATTGTTTTTGACGGAAGTCACGCAACGATAAGTAACTTTTAACAGATGGTTGGCGCAATCTTATGAATGTTATGTTGAATGCAAAGGTGTTATTTAAAGAAACTGTCTCTTAAGTTGAGATTAATGGCGGTCAATTTAAATTTGTATAATGTAGATTTAGATTATCATTAGAAATGGATCTTCCGATGTCCCGATTATATAAATAAGTAGTAACATAGAACGTATCTCCGTTGAAGGACAGGTGGCCTTTGCAGCGTACGAGGTCCTTAGTGTAAGAAAACATTGAATTGTGGATGAGCAGGGAACCCACATTCTGTTAGATTGACGTTCTAGAATGACAATGAAGCTGGAATGGACTAACAATTTATTGTGCCTCTAGAAATTTTCGTGGGCATGCTGGACGCGTTCAATGCCATTCAGAGAAACAGAATTGCATCATTCATATCCAGGGTCGGTACGTGTAGAAAGAGTATAGTTAAGGACCTTGCTGATAGGATATGCGGCGGTTGGAAATAGCCGCGTAAATATTTTGAGGCGCGAGTTTACGTTTGTCTGTAGATATTTGCCATTTTATTGTTTTGTTTTTCTAACTAATTATTTTTTTGAATGAGTTTTTTATGGATAATGTGGTCTGCGATAAAAGTTTTTGTTTTTATTATTAAATGCGGAAAACGCGTAGAATACAGGGACTAGTAGGTAGGTACTCTACTAGTCTATTTATTATAAAAGATTTATGTCCTTTTAAACTATGCTTTCTCTCCTCAAGACATGGCACGGCCTGCAGAAATATAGGTATCATTAATTATTATTTATTGAAAGGTTATAACTTATCCCGATAACAGTCAGTACCCGCGACCTAGTTTACCGCGAGAACTTACAACTTCTCTTTAAATATCAAAATGGCTGCTTAATTGGACTAAGGTTGCCTTATGGGCAGGTAAGTGAAGATCACGGCGGGACCTTCGAAGTTAGATGTTTTGAGGTTGATTACCATGTTTGGTAAGAATGAAGTAAATAAGGCAGCCCTTAAAGCAGCACTTCAAATTTGTTGCAACCAGTTTCATATTCCTGACTGATCGACTCCTCGACAATTCAAAAGCGCCTGTAAATAGGTAGGCCCAAGTAGGTAATATGACAAGACGTACAATCTAACCAATATGCAAGAAAAAACAAGAATTAACTACATCAACGCATTCATCCTAAGATTCCAAACATTAATCTGAATGGCGCGTAAATCCATCGGAATTAGCATCCAAGATGGCGGTGACAGTGACGTGCGATTACCTCGCATTATGGTCATTATGACTCAGTAGAAAGTGTATGCAAACTGAGACAGTTATGTAATATGCCTTGAGGACGGGTTTTGTTTTCGTGTGGTGATGAAATGCAGGAATTTAGGAACGGTGATAGGCCTTCCGCAGTAATATGACCTACTTTTTTATGTTAAAGGCAAATGGGTTGGGTACCTATAATACCAGGTCACAGAGATGAAGAGAGCTATTGGAAGGTTTCTTTAGTCGTACAGCAGTTTCTTCTGTCTTATAATCATTATAGAGCCAGTAATGCTCGAAGCCAAAATGCCCCTTGGTATAGGGATGCATTAGATTGATCAACGACTATAACTTGTCTGGGAGCTACCGAAGAAATGAAATGAAATGAAATAATTTGATTTTATTTTCTGTAAATAGGTTTGTACAAACACTTTTACATGTCAATAATATTTTAAGTACCGTACAAGATGAGGTGAAGAGGCGAAGTTAAGGATAAATTTAGACTAGAATAAGCCAAGCTGAAAATTAACACTAGCCTGAATCACTTCATCCCTTATCAACTCCATCATTAAAACTTCAACCTTGAACCACATATCATCAAAATCATTGAATTTGTAAATTCAATATTAATTCGTTTTTTTTTGTCTGTTGACTTCTCTCACAGGGAGAAGGCCGCAGTGCGTAGCACACAGAACATTATCGGCTGATTATGTATAGGTAAGCTGTATAATATTGTTTACGGAGCCCTGCTTCGTCTTCAACAGGCGACCTCGTTACCAATGTTACACAAAATAGGATCTTCAATCTTTTCCCTCCTCAGCTCAAAGGTAGGAGGGGGTCATCACCAGGCATTCATTGCCTCATTAAGAGCGACTCGGGTAAACAAACGATGTTACACTAGCCTGCACGGCATTTGTGACGGGAACTGGGTTAAGTACCATCTTATGCATATTCTTTACGTAAATAACACAGGAGACCAGCGGTTCTAAAAGCAGTGTAAAGATGCATTGGACTGCAGAACAAATTGGATCGAAGTTTGATGGTATGATAAGAATCAAGACACTTCGTTCCTTAATGATTCGTTATGGTTCTAAAGTCACTTACAGAAATTTGGACCTTGGGAAAAAAAAATAAGAGCGTTTACGCACTGCATCCGATCCGAATCCGAATTTGAGGTTGGACGTCCGATGGAATTCAGATTTGCGTAACCCTAGTGCGCAACACTTGATACACTATGGGTACTTCGGCCCGTCATTTCTTGTGTTCCAATTGGACGCGATGTGAAAACGCACTAAGGAGTTTGAAAACGGCAGATAATGCAAATCTTGTGTCCAATTGTCATTGCTAATTTTGTCATGTGGTCTCGACACTGGTTATATCTTCTATATCTATATCTTCTATATCTACAGCTTCTATATCTATATCTTCTATATTATCTATATCATCTATACCTAGTACAGAACAAAGTCGCGTTTCGTGTCCGTCTGTGTGACTGCTCGGTCCTTCTAAACTACACATGGATTGGATTTTGATGTAGTTTTCACGATCTACCGTCACACTTAAACCTTCAAGAATTTCTTCCAGAAGGTTTATGTGTTTAATACATTCATATTTAAGTTAGTTATAGAACAGAATACTTGATGTTTTGACATGTCACCTCGAATCATCAGTACTTTGCTCTTGTGCGAAACAGGAAGAAAAGCTAAATAAATATATAATACGAATACCTCTATAGCTTCAACAGTATCTGTTTCACATTATCAGAACAGTAATCAGATATTCCACGTCAATTTGTAGGTACCGCAAACTAGAATCAGATAAGCCAGTTCTAGAAACAGGTCTATTAAAGGCTGACCTGAAATTCGTCCTAGATAGTCGCTGTCAAGGTTTACCGCTAATAGATAACTTCCAAGAAAATAATATTGTGGGCACTTAAAGTTATAGAAGTGAAACGAAGAAACGTGCGCTATGTTTAACGTAACATGATTCAGTTTCATAATATATTTTTCAACACACTTGCTCGTAAAGTGGCTCTTATTGATCCGCTTTTAGATTCATAATGCAGTGTATTAAAAACGCGTGCTTTTTACTTTACCATAACGAACTAGTGCTGTAATGCCACAGATAACTATTTACTAGTCGGAGTACCTAGTACCTATACCAGTCCTATGACATGGCAGTATGGAGTTAGTAAGTACTATCATGGCGGCATGGAATTTATATTGTAGAAATTGACTTTGGTGAAGCTTTTTATTTTTGGAAAACATAATACCATACGCAAACCGGGGCGTTAACTGTCTAGTTAACGTAAAAAACATTAGTCTGGCCATATTCTGTTACAAATGAAAATGCTTTTATTTTTTACGAAGTACCTAATGTAGGTAATCTTAATATAACTTTTGTGTACTTATTTATTGAAGCTGGACTATGTGCCTACATGGCATTAGTATGAACTATCTACTATTTCACCCGAGCAGAGGATGTGCGCTTTTTTAATCTCATCAAAGAGACTTTCATGCCTTTATATTATGCATAATATTTATTACATAAAATATGATGAACATATTTCATCATATATTATTTCATATTTTTCGCTACTTACATATTAACCTTATAATGTTTTTAATAGGTACGTATTCAGAACAAAAATAAAACAAAAATACCAATTATTTTGTGTTTTTTTATAGGCTATATTGTCTAGCAGTTTTTCCAGCGCATTTATTTAAACCTGCGCGCGAATCGCTGGCGCGGCGCGCGAAAATACAAACCAGCTCGTCATTTTCCAATACTTACTTGCTATCATTTTCGTTGTGATTAATAACAAAAATGTCGACTTCACAGGAAGAAGAGCAATACGTAGGTTTGACTCCGCCAAAAATACTCATCGAGGCACGAAACGCGAGTGATAGCCTGTTGCCACCAAAATCTAAGGAGAAATACGTAGCGGCCTACGAAACTTTTATACCGTGGAAAAACAACAAAAATGCGTACGTTTTTTTGGCATACTTCAATGAACTTGCAAATAAATACAAGCCCCGCTCGCTTTGGTGTATCTATTCCATGTTAAAAAGCACTGTTATGACCAAAAATAACATTGTAAACAAAATTCCATCTTAGCACTCATTACATTTACTGATCACAGAGTACTTTTTTTTTTTTTCCGGTGTCAAAACGTTAGTCGTAGACTGCGTTCCGAATTTCGATGTAAATGTAATGAAATCCAATCGATTTGAGCGTGCTTACACCCGTTCCGAATAAGCTTGAGCGGGATAACTTATGTTTGTTCCGTGAACCGTTATTTGGCAGTGTTGATTGATTGATTGATTGATTGATTGTTATAGGCATTTTTTCGAAATTGTGATTCTGGCTACCGTCGCCACCTAACCAAAAAAGAGGAAGAAATTTGTGGCTATACACAAAGAAATAAGTAATGTTTTAAGTTTTGATGTTGGGCGAGCACTGATATGCTGGGGCCACATTGTCGCGATAAGACAAACTATACTGCGCGCGCTCTCTCTCGCACACAGCTCGACGTCTCGCTGAATAAAAGAGAGCCCGTGGAGTTAAGTTCGCTTTATCGCGACAATGTGGCCCCAGCATTAGCACATTCACTAGCGTTCCAAATTGATGACAGCCCTCAGCTTTCATAATCATATCATAACTAAATTGGAACGCAAAATATTGATGTGAGAAGTGTGGGCGATTAGGGCATATCTCGGAATGCGGTCGTATAGTTTTTCGGAGGCGGCGCGCGACTCCATGCCATGTCCATGCCGACTGAACGGAATGTTGCCATTATTTATTATATTTTATTTAACCATTTACAATTTGATTACTGTACTTATAGTAATATAAGGTTTATTTTTCTGCTGAAAATCCAATACACGCATTTTTCAGTCTTTCAAAATATTATTTTGTTTTTATACATTTTTAATAGGTGTAGGCTGTTTAGCGGGTTTGCCAGTTGCCAGTGCCTTTATTTACAACTGCAGAAAAACAAAACCGTCGCGCCATTTTCTATACATATTTGTTCCCGGTTTCGCTGTGTGGTTATTTTCATATCTACATACATATTTAAAATAATATTATCAATACGAAATCTAAAGTAACACCAACCTACGTTGAAAAGTTTTTAAAAGAAGCTCCGGATAATCAGTACATGGCAACAATGGTCAGTTGAACTTTATAATTACGTTATTGTAGCATACATTCTTACAAGTCTGTTTATTTCCTCGCAAGTGTGTTGAAAAACGTCGTATGAAACGCGAGTGCGTTGATCATTACACTCTCGACTACCTTATCGCGCTCGCCTGCGGCTCGCGCGGACAATACCGTCTCGTGTGTAATGACCAACACCGCACACTAGTATCATAATGTACTATTAACGAGATCATCAGTTTTATGGCAAACTACGGTTGCCCCACATATGTCTCGATACTTTAAGAATATCGGTATGAAGACTATCCTATGTTATAATCCAGGTCATGGTCTACACATGTGCCAAATTTCATCAAAATCCGTTCAGGCGTTTTAACGTGAAAGCGTTTAAACAAATTAATACACTTTCGCATGTATATTAGTGAGGATGAAATGTATGTTTGTATTGTACAACCTTTAGCTACAGATGAATATATTTTTTTACTAGATTAGTTTGGTGTTTCCTATTGGTTGGTATTGGTTTGGTGTTTGACTAATCTGAAACACCGAAACTAACTCAGAGGTCAGTCTTTTTCCGATAAAACTCACCCGAAGTTTGAAGCTTTGGATTGTCATAAATATTATACCAGTAATGGTTCTTAGAAAACGTATTGCTTTTTATTCTCCTGTAGATTCCAGTTGGATCTACTTTAAAACATTACTTTCGTGACTAGAGTTTTAAAATGATTCTTGTTCTTGGGGTTGTCGGGAAACGCAAGGATTTTATTACAAACCATACGAGTGTTATGACCCAGTTATCGAGTGTACTTTGAAAGTTGTTCATTTGTTAGGGGTTTCTCTAAAGAAAGCCAATTCTCGTACTTAAAAAACGTTCACATTGAAGTCACAATCTGTCAAACTTGTAAAATATGTTGGTAAATTGATTGTAAGTACTTTTGATAGATTGCGAATGAGATGCGCATGCGAACGTTCTTAAAAATACGGGAACTGCCCCTTAGGTAAGCTCTTCTTTTTGTCTTCGTGTAGTATTTCCGAAACAAACTATTTCCTGCTGAATAGCCTAGCCACTTCCACATTGTCTCTTGTCTCCTTCTCTCTTCTGAACTCCTTGCACAGGTTCTTAACAGTGCAAGTATTTCACAACAAGCAGGACATAAGCTTAAGTGGAGCATCGTCTGTTGTGTCAACAGACATACGGTGCTTCTTGGGAGTATTCACATATGGCACCTGCAGTGCCTGTATTGGCAGTCAGTTCAAAGGTTTATGAACAATGTAGTTGTAGGGTCATGTGCTAAAACGGGTTTGAGGTGCATTTTGGCCTTTAAAGGCGGAGACTGACATTTGTTTGTAATGTATCGAGTTTGTGTAACGCGTTACTGTTACTATAGTCAGTGCAGCGAGCCGAGCCGCTCGATGCGAGCTCCAGATCCTCTGTCAATGTCGGCTGTTTCGTGAATTCCTTCGAAACGGAAATATGAGAAACGAAAATTGCGTGGTGCTTGAAGCGAGCGTTCGCTGCATCTTGTGTATAACAGTCTCCGCTTTTACAGTGAAGACAAACTAATGTGGTCATCTGGTGCGCCCTGAGCAGTCAGCTCCAGTGCCACCCTGCAGATTGAAGGGGGATCATATAATCGGTTGCATAAATGACACCAAAGCAAGTGACTCTTAAGATCCGGCTAATCAGGATACCCCATTGGGGCCAGCTGATCAGAATCACGTTTACCGGATCAATATTAAGGACGTGTCGTTTCGTAAGTCCGACCTCGATGCCGCAACCTGGGGAAATACGCCTCGTTACGTTACTCATGCGTCCGCGCGTTGATTGGTAAGGTGTTGAGAATGGGTGGACCAACTAGGTATAGAACTTACGCAAAATTATGTAACAGAATGGCTGTTGTATGTTTAAACATTGTAATAATTGTTTTTGTTCGCCTTTAGCGTCTGACTAGGCCTCCCGTCCCACGGCGAGGACAAAGTAACATTTCTTTTCATGCTTTTTTGACATCGATCGAGTCACCCAATTTTTTTACAATCTATCATTTTGTTTTTCGATACCGTGGTCATGCTAGGCGTTTATTATATTCACTTGTATTAGGTATTTGTCTGCTGTAATTTTTATAGTGTACATAATAAAGTGTATTCTATCTCGCTATCTACCTGGCGCCAGTCCTTCAGATACAAAACCAGACCCCATCTCTATGCTCAAAGATAACTGGCTAATTTTGTTATCTGGCCACAAAGACACTCTTGTTTGCCTACAATCATGGACGAGCAATTCCTTTTGCCATTGTGGGGTTCCTAAAACCCTTGTTCAACTAACATTGACGGTCCAATATGCATACCGTATGTTATAAGATTTGTTATAAGCACGTTAAGCCGTTGGATCCGGCTGTCATTCGTAGATCTTTGACAGTCGTTGAGGGTAGTTAGAAGCCCAAAGTCTTACAACCAATCTTACCAAAGGGGTTCATGTTAGTCAGTAACTGGGTTGAGGAGGTCAGATAGGCAGTAGCTCCATGTAAAATACTGGTATTCAGACATATGTCATATGACACGACATGTACATTTTTGAAAACATTTTAAAACTCATTTATTTTTAAAAGAGTAAACGTGGAGTTTCTTGCCGGCTCTTCTCCATAGGAAACGACCAATTGGAACCGTGCACCTAGCTTCTGTCGTTTCATAAGTGCCCATGTAGGTTTATGTGAAATAAAATATTTTGATTTTGATTTTGTTATGAAGTTGGGAAAAGACTAGCCAGATGTTGTTATAAAAATTTGTTTTTAGACCGTTTGCAGCCTGAAAAGAATATAGGTACCATTAACGTTATTCCTACAATGCTTGTTGGTATCTATCGTTTGTTTACCTCTCAACTCAAGAAGCCCATGACCCAACATTATGTTAATGTTCACATAACCTTAGCATCAATGATGGAAACTTTCGCTATCTAAGAGACTTGAACGCACTACAAGGACATGCAGTGAATCACGTTTACATAATGTGTGTCAGTACCTGAACTTGGATTGGCGACTTTTGCATCATGCATGCTCATGTAACTAAAGTTGTGGGAAGACGAGCATCCACCACTTCCCGACTTCGTCAAACCCCAGGAACATGATCCAGATCATGATGACCATATCATGGCGTGATCTGCAGTGGCTTATGTGGAAAGCTCTCATTCGATTGCGTTCCCAGGCAGGCCGCTGGACAAAAAATCTGCGGAAGTGGGGGATTATTGATCCATCCAACACCCAGTGCGAGAGCGCTGTTTTTGATCAGACCATGTCCATGTGTCCATGTGAGACCTATGTCAGGAGTATCCTAAGTGCCTGTTCACTTGCACTATAGAAGACCTACTGAACGCAACTGATGCCGCAGGCTACGTGGCTTTTTGGGCTCAAATAATATTAAAACAAAGTCCCATCAACACAGAAAAAACAAGCCTGTGTAACTTTTCGCATATATAAATATATATGCGGAAAAGAAGAATATAAAAATCATACATTTCTGCCAAAAACATATATATTATTGTGCTGAATAAGAAAAGACATAAAAGAATAAATAATTGCCTCAGAATGATCAGTATCAAGAGGCTCTTTAATATAGGTCAAGAGCGTAATATTTTATGAATCCTCCAGAATCCTCCGCTATGCAAGTTTATTGACCATTCCTTTTAGCGCTGACCAATAAAACGAGACGCAAGTCGGAGTTTTAGGAAAAAACTGCATTAATTCAGCACCGACCGTTATTGTCGGTTTGGTTTAGTTTTTATTTTTATTTACAAAATGTTGATGGAAGTATATCAACAAAGAATCAATACTACGTACATACTCTTCCAGTTCTGACAGAAATAAATTTGTCACCTTTTGTTCAATCTTTTTTTGTTAAAATCTTTTCTCTCACTTCCAAGTTGGTCGCAGTTAGCTAGTAGGCCAGTTAGTAGGTGGCTAGGGCTTATCACAAAAAGACGATCAGTGAGGATATTAGCGTATTGATTAGTCAAAATTCTCGTGCCCTTATCTCAATTTATTTGAGTTCGGCGAAACATATCTTCTTTTTCATACTGGTCTATTAGTTGATATCTCAATAGACATCTCCTTGTCCTAGCCAAATCATCTTTCACACGGTCCACCTGCCGATCATTTTGTCTTCCCCTACTCTTATAACCATCTACACTCATACTCTTTTAGGAAATCAAAATGGGAATGATTTGGGGACCGATTATATATTATTATGCTATTAGCAACGCGTACCGCTTACCACCAGATGCACCAGGGTCCTCAGTCGTGCATGCATTCGTACAATATGCGTATATGTTGCAAGTTTACAACACATAAAATTAATGGTTTTAGCAATAATGTTCACAATATGTTATTGTTGCATGTGAAGCGGTACTAACTAGACATAAAGTGAAGAAATAAACTTGTCATACTTAATCATATTTAGCCATGAGAATAGAAACACATTGTGGATGACTTGGGTGTGTCGCCATTTTTTTCCTTGAGTACTTACCTACTTTGTGATTTACTGCTTTGCTGGTCTAGTGGTTGCGAGCGTGACAGTTGAGCCTGGGTCTTGGGTTTGATTCCCAGGTCCGGTAAAGTATTTTTGAGGTTTTCTATCAAGAATTCATCTGTTACATCCAATAGTCTTTTGTGCTGGGTTAATGGCAATAGCCTCGCTCCATTACATGGGACTTAATCGTAACCATCGAAATGAGGGTGAACTACCCCGTCAAGGAATATAGTTGCAATGTTCCCTATAATTAATAGTTTCTTCATGACAATAGTTATTTTCATGCAACAAATGTTTAGCATCAAGCTTCCTCTTACTCATTTCTCTCATTATTGCTATGTACATAATACCGGTTATAACATTTCTTGGAACGATAATCTCAGAAATTCGGATGATGTTGCCAGTTCATTTATTTGGTAACTATCTACACATACAGCTGTAAACTATTGCATCAGTCTGGAATTTCCACTCGGAGTATGTTTTCTGTTTCATAAGATATTTTTCTAGCCTTGTTTCGATTGCGATGTTGCATTGTTTTTAGTTGGTATGTATTGAATGTAGGCATGCTTATTAGTACCGTAACGTTATTCAATACCTACTTACATAAACCATGTCTTCATACTTTTATTACAAAGTATCATGCGTTTCAATATATATTATGTGTGCATCTATTTAAAATATACCACCACCATCGACAGCATCATCCTTGCATCCTTGCGTGGCAGCCTTGTTCGGCCCACTGTTATTTCTTTATGTGCCATGCTACACTGGACTGTGCGATTCTCAACAAGGTCTTACCCTTAATTTTTTGAATATCATTCACCTATTTAAATGGTGCTTCTACCTACCATCTCTCGTCAACCATTCGGTTAGGGCTCTGCTCCCCCGCTATCCCCACGACTCGTCAATACCTTCATAGCAGTATTATTTTTCTCTTGGATTCTCCTAACCAACTGAGTTTTTAAATACATTTTTATGATTCTAAGTATGTTTTACAAATACCAATGTCCAATACACCAAAACTGTATTTACAGATAAACTATTACCAATATGGACAGCTCCATATAAAGCAACGAAAGTTTGACTTCTAAAATAAGCAGATGACTCACCATCGAAAGTTCATTCTCACGATCAAATTCACAAACAGACAATATTTCATTTATTACCCATGTTCACAACACAACACAATAGGCCTCCCTCTTAACATAACAAGCACTATAAAGAACACATTTATGACAATAACACTGTTTTCATCTAGATAAAAGCTGCAAAATTATAATTTCATCAAGATAAACCAATTAACATTCGTTCATAAGGTAGGTTTAGCTACGGAAGAAATATGTGCCGAAGTTTAATTTCAGACAAGACTTGAAAAAATGACAATATCGAGACTAGCGTCACATGGTATAGAAATATCGTTGGAGCATACAATCTCTGTACAAAACCAATCCACAGAAAACGGTTAAAAGAGATGATTTTAATGATTTTGACGACCTTCAACATTCAGATTAATGAAACAATGGCTGAGGACGAAGCCGAAAGAAAGAAAAAAGCACAACAACAGATGTTCCACTAATTTATAATTGGGTCATTGATATTGATGCTAATGCTGGTTCTGCTCATTTTCTTCATGCAATTTGAAACTTCAAAGCAATAGAAAGAGTTACTTATGCTTTGTTAGAATTTCTCTACCAACAAGTACCCAGAGAGAAATATACTTATCAATAAAGAAATGGTTCGAAATAATAACATAATATAAAAATGTAACCGGTTTTAAAATATTCTAAAGTAATGGTTCGTCTCTTAACCTTCTTATTTTGCATTCAAACGTAAGTGGCATTTCGCGTTCAACAATGGGTTACATAAGCTGCGTGCGCGTCGCTGACATCACCGGCTTTCACTATCGTTCGGATAAGGCGGTCAATGAGTCAAAAATGCGGGTTAAGACTATCCACGTTGTTGAGGATGTAAATAGTAGCGCTTAGATTATACAAATGGTTCCCTATCCATTTGCATAAAATTTTAAGACATAATATAACACGGCATACTTTTGTTTACCCTAACAATATTTACGCATAATATTACTTTCGCATATCAGCAAACGCATAACTATTTTAAGCATAATTTCTCCAGTCATAATAGTGTTTAAGCATAACATTCAAAAGCATAAATATTTTCATTTATATTCTAGTAGTTTCTGGCACTTCGCCGGCCGCTGCCGCGGCACCGCTCGCTTCGCTCGCTCGGCTCGTGCGTAGGAGGTCACAGTTCTAACCTAACCTAACCTAAACCAACTAACATTACGCCTAGTAACATTATGCGAATTAAAATTATGGCAAAACAAATTATGCAACAAGATAATTATGCCAAAAAATATTTAGGCCAAAAAAAAATTTATGGCAAACAATTATTAGACCAAAAATACTTATGCCAAAATCGTTATGCCAAAGAATATTAGGAAAAAAAACATTATGCGAAAAAAAGGGGTCCCTATACAAATTTGTACTTTCACGAGAACTGGGATGGACCGTATATTGAGCCCTGTGGAACTCTGTAGAGACTCGGAGTCTGGATGTGTGCTCGGTTGATAGCAATCGGCGCGCCACTTATTACATGGAACTTGTCCATAACTGGTGAATTTGTGGAAGTACTATAAGTAAACCTCTTGGATCTTGCCCTGTTCAGCTTTTAGCTTCATGCCTCTGCTTAAGACCCTTCGGGGAAATACAAGCTTTAAAATATTATCCCTTTTTTAAACATTTGGATCATCCATTTAGTTGACAACTTTTGCACACGAGCACACGGCTTCTAAGCTATACATAGGTACTGATATTTCTTCGTGTACCATTTACATATTAAATCAGCACTTTATTATAGGTGCTATTTAGCCGACATTAACGCGAATATTATGCACCGGAACGGAACCAGTTGTACGCATAGTTTAGCGGGTTGTATAAATTTTCACATTTTCTCACGTTCAGAGAGCCGCTGCAGCATCTAACTACTGCTGAAAGCGCTTTAAATGATGTTTTCACAAGGATAATATGGATTTAGTTATATTCATCTATAATTATATTATTATCTATCGTGTCTGTCTGTATGACCGCGTTTTTCGTCGAAACTACACTACAGTTTTGGATACAGATTTCATCATCATTTAGAGAATTTATAACGGAAGGTTTGTGGGCATAATACAATATTAAACTTCCATTTAATAAAGCGTCAGGGCTGGTTGCCAGTTTGAATATAAATGGTCAACAATTCTAGATTTTCTTTAATTGGGGGTGGTGTTTCCCCCATGAAAAATATTACTATAATTACTATAATATTATGTGCTGACGTGTAAAATAAATCCATTGAAAAATTAAACACGGATATCGCAGGTGTATGGTTGAATTTAACGAGACACATAGCCAACATAACTGAAATGTTGAAAGAGTTGAATGAGCTAATATTACGCCATTTTAATTGATCGACTTGATATCCGCATAGTTGTGAAAGTATAAAATGCATTTGTTACTAAGACTTCAAGTGATTTAAGAATTACCTAAGACAAGACGGTCATTATCTTGAATAATCAGCAACAAAGATATAATACAATCACTCTAAAGCAGAGAACAAAATCCTAAATTTTTGACATGAATGGAATTCAAATTAGAGGAAAGCCCGTCCATACCAGTCTTAAAGCTTAATAATAAAATTGGATGAAGGCAATTGTGTTTTAAAGGCAGTAAAATGGTACTAAAAAAAGACCTAAAATGACTCACAATTCGCAAGATATTTCGAAGAAAAACATGCATTTCAGGATGTCCTGTTCTCAAAAATATTGACACACACGTTATGTCATGAAATTATCTACCAGTAGCAAACCGAAAGTGTTTTGCAAACGGATCTAGACTTTGCAGCTGTCACATTACGTTACATTGTTACAAAATTGTAGGTAACAACTGGTGTAATACGTCTGTAACTTTACCAAAGAATCATTCATATGCTAGTGAGTAATCTTTTGTGATGGTTCCGATTTGCATAATGTTATCACGGATGTTTTTTTTTATGCAAGACATATTTTGTTGCACGTCTGCTTTTGCTTTTGCCTAGCTATACTGTTGCAACTTTATCTAGGTTGAAAATATTTTGTGTTACTTTGGAAATATGTAAAAGTTCTTGTTTTGGCGTGACATATGTTTTAAGTAGTTCTTCTTCTTCGTTGTGTCGATGATACGACAGTGTAACTAGTAATTTTTTAAATTAAACTTCGCCACTTGCACGGCATCATAGGACATGGACATCAAGGCAGGATAGGACATGGAGTAGTATTATGGGAACTTACTCCAAGTTATTAGTAATATCTCTCCAAGTTATTGGTTAAAGTTGCTTTGATTCTTACTTTTAGTCATCTAAGTGTTTTAATATTGCCATCCCTTACTCTACGTTTCTAACTATTACCAATATAGTTTACGTATCTTCCATTAGACCACGACAACTCAATTGTGTAACTAATATGGTCGCTCTTGCTCGTAAATTATATGTAAAAGCATAAACTACGTTGAAATAGATCCTATTATCTATCGGAACGGGAAATAGTCATAGATTTGCTTGCTGGAAGTGTTTGGCTTACAAGTAGACAAAGCTTGTACTCTGTATGAAGTATTTTAATGGTTACATCGAGCTCGCTGTCCTTATTGATAATAATTGACAGTGGTATAGGTACCGTAAGCTTTTTAATTGCATTGCTTTAACTGATAGTGAATATATAAAATAAAATCCTTTATAATAAATGCTCCTAATATTTCTTTTTTTTTGGGTATTAAACAGCAAGAAGAGTAGGTTCGTTGAGACTCTCATTTTCACCTTTTTGGTAGGGATAGAAAGCCCTCTAAAACTTCCAACAACAAATCTATGATCCGCATACTATATCGGTAATAACGCGTTCGGAAACACCACCAAAATATAAAGCACGGTGTGGGTTATAGAAAGTCGAAAGCGTTCGTTTTGTGGCGTTTCGTAAAACATACAAGATTTTCTTTTGACGACAATGCTATTGTTTTTAAATGCTTGTTTGTGATGATTGTGAGACATCGCAAGATAAGCGATTCTCAAGGTTTGAGAGATAAAGAAGAAATAAATAAAATACGTTTATTTGCAAAGAAATAAAAAGACAAGTTGGGGGAAAATATGCGTCACGTCCACACAAAACGGCCATCGCTCAGCATAATGCTGCGATCCTTTGCGGGACAGAGCCCCAGCGTTGGTTTTCAGGTCGTTGTTATGTAAGCTTTGAGTGCTGTTTTATAGTTAATTGATTGTTATAAAATACAATAGACGTAGATATATTGAGTAACCTATTCCGCTTGACTATTCCTAAAGAGTAATAAAACGCCCTGTAAAAAATCGACACGTGTTTCACCTCTCAACGAGGCATCCTCAAGATGACGATTGACTTGTTGCGAACCCGAACACGACATGTTGAAGCTCACCGTCCGTCAGAACACTGAAGCTCAGCGTCCAGAGCTCGGCGTGGCAATATATAAATATATCTAAGTCTATTGTATTTTACAAACAATAAAAATAACAGAGATAGTTTACTTGAGCATCGTTTAGAAAAGAACCGTTACTTTAATATGCGAAGACACGGCGCACATAACTTACAGCTCGTGGTGGGTGTCAAGGTTAATGTTGTATTACGGTGAAACTTGGTGTGTAGATCATTAAGGGCCTTTAAGACCTCAAATTGCTTAGCAAGATCCGCCGGTACATCGAAACTACTGTAGCATTAATTTTGAAATTAATATATGTTAAAGTTGAGGATTAATGTTACGGACTATGTTAGCCGAAAACACGATTGCATACAATTTTCTCGATACAAAAAAAAAACAAAGTTACCTCCAAACCGAGAAATAAACCGCTGGTATTCAAGAAATACTTCAAATTAGATCATGAAACTTTGCATACTAACTGAAAAAAACGACTTATTCAGCGACTATGCTTTTTATTTATTTTACATTAGCATTATTTTCGCCGCAAAAAGCAATTACCTAAACTATTGCCGCTTTTGAGCCGCCTTCGTCTCGCTCGCACTCAGTCCGCGAGTAGCATGGAGCGAGCGAGATAAACGTATGTTTTAATGTCCCGTAATTACTAGGTATAGGTCATTAACAAGGTTTATGATATTTTATTGAAACTTTTTGTATGTGAAAACATAATTAAAGCGTTGAAGTCTTTTGTTAGGTCATGTGTAGTGGAAAATGTAAAAAAACTAGCTTCGCTTAGGCGACGGCGGGGTCGGCGCACAAAAAAATCCTCATATTTTTCAAAGTTTAAAAACAGCTCTAAATAGTTAATTGATTCAGGCGTGACTTGGCGGAAATCCATGATAAAATACAGCACTCGGCGTGGCAACACGTCGTGTTCGGGTTCGCGACAAGTCAGTCTTCATCCTGGGGATGCCTCGTTGAGAGGTGAAACACGTGTCGATTTCTTACAGGGTTATTTCATGACTCTTTAGGAATAGTTAAGTGGAATAGGTTACTAAAATATATCTACCTCTATTGTATTTTATAACTCTAAATTTATACTTTTGAGCCAGTTTCATCCAACAAACATCCGTGTTAAATCTAAAACAATATTCTCGTATGATCAGGATCCAAGATGGCGGCTGTAAGGTAAGTTGGTTAGCTGTCGTATGACACAAACCGAGTTAGCGGCAGACGACAGAGCTTGGCTAATGCAGTGCGCGGGTAAGGGTAATCGCATTGTATGCGATAGTATATGAATATGTTAAAGTGTAAAAGGTAATATGTAAATGCCTTTTCAGCTTTTTCTAAAATGTCTGGACTTCAAGCCTTTTGGTCCTAGGACTTCGCAATATGCTTAAGTAAACCCTGGGCTTCCTACGACAGCGGTGGCCTCATATTGGCCGCAGTGACGGCCCTAATAAAATAAAGACATCGTGGTTTAATCAATCACAAACTGAAATCACCAATGAGTAGTCAGAATATCACAACACTAATGTTAAAAACTTCCTGAGGAAACCGGCATGCCTGAGAGATATTTCTCGACGGCATGTGTAGCCAAGTCAGAGGCCCATGGGCGGCATAAAATTCTGACACCAGGTTAGTCACTAATCACACGAAAAAGAAGAGAAGATGTATTTCAATGGTGGTCCGTAACTCCGTACAAGTTCTTACTGCTCATCTGTGATTTGAGCGTGTAACTGGTAACTGTTGAGTGTGGAAGGAAGACGAGATGTCAGTCGACCGGCGGCGGGATGGGCAGACATTGTTACCATCGCGGGTAGAACCTGGGTGAGGTTGGAGAGCTAGGCTTATGCTCAGCATTGAGTGAATTAGGACTGTAGATGATGGTGGTGATGATATTTTGAGTAACGTCACCGTCGTGGACCAATGGCCCTATACTTATAGACAATCTAAATGTGTCATATGTTATTTTCAGATATTTTACGCAATCTTTTTTTTATTATTTCTTGTCTTTGATACTAATATTATGAGTTGTTCTTTCTTTCTTTCGAAATTTCACGCAGATGAAGTCGCGGCCAGATGTTAGTGTAATATACAGTAGGTAGGTATATAAGTACTTTTAACTATTATACATTATAACAGCGTATCAATTTTCACGCCTCCAGCTCCCCCATAAGACCTAGGCCAAATATTTTTTGATATTCGCAAAGGCACCTCTTCAGGTCCTGGTGGACCTAAAGAGATGCCATAAAGAACATGAATTTCAAAATCTAAAAAAAAAAGAACGCTAAATGGGTTAAAGCTAGTAAAATACAAATCACTTGCTTCGTACAATTTTATGTACTGCGTTTCCCAGTGAGCCACACTGGTCCTAAATAAAACGGAGAAAACCGGGGGAAAGCAAATAGGTCGAGAAAATATTATAACCGTAGCGAAAACAGAGAGAAATTCTCTTCCGGATGCCAGTAGGTAAAAGCTTTTAAAAGAATATTTTACGGTAAAAATAAAACTAGGAAGCAAACTTTGTTTTCTGAGAATAGAAAAATATAACAAAGTTACGCAGTACGCTTCACTCACTAATAAATGATAATTTAATACATAACGTTACATCACGCCTTGTTACACTGAAGGGTTAGGCAGAGGTGTCCATAGTACACCCTAATTTCACCAGTTATGTTCAAGTCCCATGTAATAGGGGCGAGCCTATTTCCATCAAACGGGCCCAATTCCACACTCCGGGCTGCTACTGAGAAATTCCAGATAGAAAATCCCAATAACGCTATACCCGACACGGGAATCGAACCCAGGACCTCATGCGGACACTAGGCGACGAGACAGCGTTAAAACTTTGTTAAACATAAAAAAGTTAGTACATCACAATGTTTTGGTTTGATAGTTGACCCCCAAACTAACCAGGGCTTGTATGTTGGCGGTCAGAGTGCGATTGAGCAGAATGAGCACTTTGCCGCACCAATGCAATGGGGCGGCTCGGTGGGGCAAAGTGGAATGATTCAGAAGTATGTCGGTTACATGGCTAGTTCAGTAAAGCGTGTATTATGTTGTGTGTGTGTCAGTGAGGGTGAAAGTGTGAGAGGGATGCTGTTTGCGTGCACTTTGGCCTTTCGACAAACGTTACAGAAATGATTCAGAAGCCATTTCTTTAGTACACTTTTTAGGCGAGCCGTTAACAAGTCTTTATGAGTAGAAAATATAAAATTAAATTAACTGTTACACAATTTTTAAATTAAAAATGTATTGCGAAGTACAAATTATTTACAGAAGTTTTTATTAAGTAAATAAAATGTCTGTCTGTAGGTGCCTTTAATTAAAAGTTGTGTAATGCCAACAATTTTCTGATAGTCATCGATAGAACTTTCATTGGAGTTTTTATTAATTAACGAACTTTTTGGTTTGTAAAAGCCTTTTGAAGAGAACCACTAGAGCTAGTTTAACGTCAGATCCGCTATTGGTACCTACTATTATGTAAGTAGGTAAACAACACCAACAACAACATCCCACATCCAACGTCCAACATCTGGACAAATAAATACGTTCTGAAACTTTCTGAATCCGCAAAGTCTGGTTGAATTTTATTTTTTAAACTTAATTTAAAATAATCATTTATTTTTGATTCTGACAGTACAAACCAAAAATAAAACAAACGCCATTTACCGTCGAAAAAAAAACAAATTGACAGCTTCATTTTTTAAACGCGCGTACATAGGCACTGACACAAAAACGAGCACGTAGCAAATTAATCGATTAGACCGTAATTGTTACGTGAATGTGGTAATCGATCATGCAATACGCTATTAAAGTAGTAACGTAACAATATCAAGTTTTTTGTGTGCCACATAAAATAGTAATGCGATTGTTACACGTCATTTTCAATTCATAAATCGCTTGTATTGATAAGCCGTCATAGGGGCGTGATTTATTTTCGCTTCTGCATAAATACCTCGTTGAGATAACCATTTACGACATGTTTTTTAATATACATATTTTAAATTGAACTATTTCTCCTGGTCCTGGGTTCGATTCGCAGATCGGGCAGTGTTAAGTATTGGTTTTTTCTATCAGGTATTTCTCAGTAACAGCCGGAACCTGGATTTGTGGCCGGTTGATGGCAATAGGCTCACCCCCTGGCGGAATGTGGGTGTAAGTACATGCTAAGTTACACCTCTGCCTAACCCTTCAGGGAATTACAGTCGTGATGTTATGTTTTGTATTATCCTCTTATAGGACTACTTTAAATTTTGACGGAAACCTTTTACTTAATCCTAAATATATTAATATTATAAATGCGAAAGTGTGTTTCTTTGTTTGTTACGCTTTCACGCTAAAACGGCGGAACGGATATGGAAGAAATTTGGCACGTGGGTAGACCATGACCTGGAGAGGGACATAAGCTACTTTTTATCCAGGATCGCAGACAAAGTCGCAGGCAACAGCTCGTTAAAAGATTCTGAAGTAATCTTTTCCACTTTGGTAGAGCAGACGTATAAAAACTCAGCTGTAGTCAGCTGCAGTCTGAGGCGAAACAAAAGCGTCTCCACTTTTCCCCCCGTCCATTTTATACTTTTTTTTTTCATTGCAACCTCCTCGGTTAATTGTTACAAAAGAAAAGCACGGCTTTCTCTATTTAGTTTCTAATTTAAAATGAAATATCTTAGTACCTACGTAGTTTACGAGAGATTTAAAAAAAGACTAAGTTTATACGTGTATTTTATTTTGTATGAGTGTGTACTGGTTACGGGCATTTTGTAAGTTGTAAGTAATAAATGCATTTTAACTGTTCATGTTATGAGCAAAGGAAGTGCACATAACAGCATCACTATTTGAAAATAATAAGCGTGTTTCTAATAGGTAAGTAGTATGCAATTTTTATTCCATTGACATTTATTTATCGTCAAGTTTTGAGTATGAATATGGATGGCTATACGAGTAGGGGAAGACCATGGCGCGGTATGGAAGCAAAAATTCATGTTGCGCCGACCACAAAATGCAATTAGGCTGCTGATTAGTGATGATCTCCTAATTGTCTGCTTCTCTTCTCCTCAATTAAACTTATTTGCTAAATGCAGTCTTTTATGGACAATTAAATGTAAAATTTTCCGATAAATAAATGCAGTCTTATTTACCGGAAAACGTTATGTAAGTATTCATCTCATTTCTCCCATAAAGTGTGGTAACAAGAAAATTCGATCATAATTGCATTGTATTAGGTAAAAGGGAAGTGGCCGATTATGGACATTATTATATTACTAACTAGCTACTGCCCGCGGCTTCGCCTGCGTCCCAAAATCTTTATCCACCGCACCTTAAGTTATTCCTTATAACATCAGCTATGTGCCAGTGAAAGTCCCGTCAAAATCAGTCCAGCCGTTTCGGAGATTAGCCGGAACAAACAGACCAACAGAGAGACAGACAAAACATAAATTTTTTTCGTTACGTATTTACTTTCAAATGCATTTAATAAAACGCTGTTATTTTGACATTACAAACAGACACTTGAATTTTATTTATGTGTTTGTAGAATGAAGGTATATATGTATATGTAACGATTATTTGTTTTGTTATTTGTATCAGCTGGTAATTTAATGTCTTAAGTAAATCGTGTTAACAACTCTACACAAGCTCGTGTAAAGAGAAAAGCTTGATGATAAGATACTGATAAGGGTAACATGGTCTGTGCTGTTATCACAGCACAATTAGTGACCGTGAGTTTAAAAGCCTTTCTAATATTACGAACGATAGCCCTTTATCGAGTCGAGTTCGAGACGGTACTATCGAGTTGGAAATAGTTGACATCGTTTCTTCCGAAAATTCCGCACCTGAATGACGTCAGAATCGTAGACAAATGAGGAAAGAGAGCGTTCTCGCAGTTTTTCATGTTAGCCCAGCACGCGTAGCATGACAACCATAGACTAAACGAGTTTTCTATGGGTTTTGTCAACGGAAGAATAGACAAAATGACAGATTGTGATTGTTTATCTGTCATTTTGTCTACCGTCGACAAAACCCGTTTCTATTGTGGCTATGCTACGCGTGCATGGGGCATATAACAGGAATATTTTTGGGCATCATTCTCATTAAGGGAAGATACGTTGATCGCTATAGGTTCGTCCCCTATTACATATGACTTAAACATACCTTGAGAAATACAACTATGCCCAACCCTTCTGGGAATGCAGGCTTGATGTTATATGTATATTTTACTGGCTAAGCAAGTGTATCGTCGCTTATAAAATGTAAATTATTTTGATAACAAAGATTGTAAGTATTTAAAGTTCTGCTTAAATTAAGACATTTTGTAGGCTATATTAACGGAATATCAAGTCCAGAATGTGAATAGATAATAGTCCAGTTCGTAGTTAGATTATTTTAGTAATAAGTTAAGACTGAAATGTTTTATCTAATTGTATGAAACGCCGCCGTTTCAATTAGGTATTTTAATGTGAAAATATCGGTGCCTTAATCTCATGTTTGGAAGAAAAAAAGAAAGAAGAAAGAAAATACATTTATTTAGCACAGACTAAAAGGCACAATATAGCATACCTACAGTAGATAAAAAAGATACAAGTACATTACATTAATTGTAAAGTAAATATAATTTTGTAAGTACCTAATATTTATTGAATTTTGTAAATCCTGGTGGTATTTAAATGTAGGTAACAGTTGGGTCGGTGGGTCGTCTTAGGGGCGGAGTTAACAGTTGCGAAAGGCAAATTAAACGAGTTACCTACAAGTTTCAGCAAACATCTATTTTTTTTTCATTCTTACATGGGTTTTATTTTCACAACCTTTAAAAAGGTATTAGGTTTTTAAAGATAAAAAAAAAATGAACTCACCAAAAAGTCCGAAAACAGTAAGACACCGCTTCCCGAAACGTACGATATCCGCCATAATAACAGCTCTAATGTAACGATTACGTCACGCCACTTTCACTGCGCGACCACACAATAACATTCAACAACCACTTATGAAACTGAGGACGGTGCACTCCAGAGTTCGACGCACTTTGAAAATCAAATTAAAAAAAATATCCCAAAACGTTTATGGTTTTCGGACGAACTCCGTGTTGAGTTTGACTTTGACGTTTTTTTTGGCGGGAGATTTTGACATAACGCGTGAAGCGCGCTCACTCTCGTAATGGACAGTGAATTGGCCGCGGTGGTGCGTTTTGCTTTTACTTTCTGCGTTCAGTGGGGAGTATCGGTTCGCAGGTCCGTCTCGCTGATCATTGTCCTCAGTTCAGATGTAGGAAAGTCGTAATGGTACGACGGCACGAGCGTCTTGGCAGTTATTGTGCGGGAACAAAAAAGGCTCAATGACGAGAGAGCATTGATGTAATTCCTGGTTTAAAATATTGATATTAATCATAGATTTATATAGAGAAGTAGAGAATATGAGGAAATGTGTGAAAGATGACCCGGATTAAATTAGAAGAGAGGACTGTGACGGGCGGCCGTCGGTTGATGGAGATAAAAAGTATGAGCTATGAGCTACTTATTGCGCTGACCATGCAACTGATAGCAAGTGACTTTGAGCAGCAAGATAATGAGGAAGACAATTCATAGAAATGATGGCAGTTACTGAAAAGGGATTCCCGGTAATTCCCTATTAGACTATTACGAATGTTCTAGTCGATTATCTGAAGCCGAAATAATAAGTAGGTAGGTAGCATAGCATTAGCCTATAATGTACCCACTGTTGGGATACACGCTTCTCTTCGCGAGGGAGTGGGCTGTTATCTACCACGCGGGCCCAGTGCAGGTTGGTAGATGTCACATGTCTGCGAATTTTTGGTTCTAGGACATGCCGGTTTCCTCACGATGTATTCCTTCATCATTTTGAGAGCAGTGGTGATGACATTATTTACACAAAGTAAAACGCCTGCCTGGGTTTGAACCAACTCGGAAGTCGGGGCGCGGTTACCACCGGGCCACCTCTGTTTCCCATTTATGTAAGTAGGTTCTAAGTAGGATTTCCATCTGCATCTGGAAAAGCCCCTCAAGTTAACACCTACTAGTTATCGACAACCATTTCGTAACAGACTCTTATTAACTTCTTAACTCAATAAAGTAATAACGACTTGATGAGAGTCAGAAGAATTTATTAATTGTTGCAATCAGTAACAATGCCAAATGAGTAGAGGAAAGTATCTACATTCTTTTAACTGTCTGCCTGCTAACCCCTTTAATCAAGTTTAAATAAATAATAATAAAGTTGTTTTATTTCAATGATCGCATCGACGTCGTAAAATTTATTGCACATGGAATTATTCACTACATTCATAATTATTACAAATGACATGAAATATTAATAATATTTACTTAATATTGTAAATATGTGTAATAAAATAAGAACATAAATAATTTGTCAAATCAAGCCGCTTGATTTTTCAAATTATTTATGTTCTTATTTGACAAATTATTTATGTGATTATATTAGTTTAGATGTGTATAGCACACATAGATTTTCTTCAAACATTGTAAATTTTCTCAAGTTTCTATTAAAAACCACTTTTAAAACTTTGTGCAGAGAATCAATCTTAATTAAGTAGTTGTACTTAGTTATGAATCACATTACCATATATTTGAAGAAATGTAGAACATAAAAAAAACTCAAATCAAATCAAATCGTTTATTTGTGAACACCTAACACCTTAATATGTAAAACATACATTCTTACAAATAAATAAAGAAAGAAAGAATAAAGAAAATACATTTATTTGACACAGACTAAAAGGCACACAATATATATCAAACAGCAGACAAAAAAGATAAAAATAAAACAAATAAAAAGGTATAAAGTACCAGGAAAGAAAAATTCTGATTCTATTAATATTCGACACCGACTGTACTGCACCTATCCGCTACCAAAGCGAACTACTATTTGTCTTGATTAGATAGACCCTAGGATCTTATCAGTTAGAACCATAGAAATAAAATACCTATGGTTTGAACTTTCTACGGGGAGAGGAAATTATTTAAAAAAAACACCTCAAAAATCTATTAATGAATCAATGCCAAACCAAAGGAAAAAGATATTCATAAACATGCATCGTAACTCGTAAGTTAAAACGTAAAAACCTAAGTTACTCAATATGGCGGCCCATGCGGTCGCTTCTTAAAATCGTATTTCAAAATCGGCAACTCGAGAAGGTCCGGTACAATAATGATGACCAAAAAGTTTACAAGTCTACATGTATGGCCCGCTGTGCACACAGTGGTTCCAAAATAAACAATGTTGTGTAGTTTTTTCCTTGTTCGCAAAAGAATTGGGCATGTTGAAATAAGACTTATTTATGGGTTTTGTTATTAAATTACACAAATATTATGTTCCAATGAGATCCTAATGATATGTAGGTACTCCTTAGCCCACACCACAAGTCGTTCCTGTCTATCGTTTGAAGATCGTTTAAAATAAGTTTGTTTAGTGCTAAAAACACTTAATGATTTCTGGTGCGGCCATACTATTACTCATTACTAAGTACTCAGTACCTATATATTTCACCGTAAGATTGTGAGAACCGTTAGTATATTATAATCTATCGGTATATTATAAAGTGTCGAAAAATGAACTGGCTGCAATGGGTTATGTTAGGTTAGAACTGTGACCGCGCGCGCGAGCCGAGTGAGCGTAGCTACTTCCAAGATGCTCGCAGCTAGGCAAGCTATTTATTTATTATTAGCGCAAGGTGCATACCGTCGCAAGCAAGTTTGATGAAGAATATTATACGGAACCACATCCCCTGAAACAGTTCCAACTGCCACATATCAGTAAAACAATAGTAGTAGTATAACAATCTTGTGTGTAGGTTTCCCATAGATAGATTATAAGGTATCGAAAAATAATGCGTGACATTGTAAATGGTTTGTTGCAGTTCACAATTTTTCGCCAGTCTATAATTTAACGGAAATAATACCGTTGAACTATAAAATAACTAATTTCATAATATTATACAGTGACATACATATAAGTACTTACATGAAAATGCAGAACTTGAGTTCCTCGAATAGAATACCTAATGTTTGCGCAA
This sequence comes from Eupsilia transversa, assembly GCA_914767815.1. Lineage (NCBI taxonomy): Eukaryota > Metazoa > Arthropoda > Insecta > Lepidoptera > Noctuidae > Eupsilia > Eupsilia transversa. Next base: position 1,374,016 of record OU611893.1, on the reverse strand, counting down.
AAGTTTGTCTGTTGTTCAAAATTCCGCTGAGTGCTGATTTCCTGAAACTAACTAGTACCGGCTACTTTCCTAAGTACTCTTGAGAGTTGGTACGGGTCTTGTGACAGTAGAGGATTTCCCCAGTATGTAAATAACTCCTCTGTGGTGGAGGAAATTTATTATTAAATACTAGAGGCAGATACTTTATAACAACAAAAACGTTACAGCTTTTAACTGTAAAAACTCTTCGACCCCGTCCTAACCAAAGCGATCTTTCGGCTTACCGAACAAACGAGGGACATACGAACACAATGATCGCGTATTCGTGCCACCGATCGCTTTGGTTAGGTTACGGGGTTATGTATTTATCCACTTTTCATTAGTCATTCATTTTTTCTGCCTAGCCATTCATTTCATTCATATTATTCTTTTTTTTTTTCCCAATCATGTTGGGGTCGGCTTCCAGTCTAACCGGATGCAGCTGAATACCAGTATTTTACATAGAGCGACTGCCGTAATACGATACCCCTTTGGTAAGACTGGTTGTCAGACTTTCGGGCTTCTGTAGACTCGTAACGACTGTCAAAGATCCACGAATGACAGCCGGGACCAACGGCTTACGTGCTTTCCGAAGCACGGAGGAGTCTCGGTATGTAAAGATGGTCACCCATCCACGGACCAACCCCGGCAAGCGCAGCTTAACCTGATGGATCGACCCGTGCGGCTGTTATTACTTAGCCACGAGCTCCTCTTTTCATTCGTATTCACTATAATAATTATTATAACAATAGCAAACATGTGAAGGTGTTTACCTTATTACGAGAAAACCAATTTTATTTGACATGTTAGTGTTAGCCCAAATCGTTGGCCTGTGTGCCTTCAAATTGGGAACAAGGTGAGGTCACCTTGGCCTCCTATATCCGCGCCAGAAATTTCAATATACCATTTCAATTTCCCCCAATCTTCTCGCCCGCCATTTTCCCGGGTATTGTATAAAAATTCTTGACAAAAAACAATAAATTCTCATCCCGGATACGTAGTCTATGTAAACAGGCTTCATCCTGTCTATTGTGAATATCTCAGCTGTTTTTAGGGATGCGAAAGTGGTTGGTAATATGGATATATATACCTGTAGGCTGTAGAAAAAAACCTGTGCCGATAACATGAGTGTATACTGTGTGTTTGACATTTGAAGGATGTGCATTGTGCGTTCTTTAATCCTAACTTTATAAGGTTATAAATGCGAAAGTCCGTTTGTTTGTTTATTTGTCACGCTTTCACGTTAAAACGGCTGAACGGATTTGGATGAAATTTGGCCCATAGGTAGACCATGACCTGGGTTAGGACATAGGCTACTTTTCAGCCTGGACCGCAGACGAAGTCGCAAGCAACAGCTAGTAGCATATTTTGCTGATTCAGCGCAGTCTACGTAAGGACTTTGTGACATGAAGAATAGTTAATTCCTCAGTACGAGATATGATATACCTAGCAAAATAAGTTCAGTTAGTGGTTGGTACCTATGTCAAAGTCTATTCCAGATTCAGTCAAGTCATCGTTGGGTAACCACTAACTAAATAAGTCAAAGAAATACTAGATACTAACATAAATTGCTATTACATAACATAAAAGTTGTTTTTTTAATTTTTTTATTAGTCATTACGATTGCTATTCGGTATGATGTGGCTGATGACTAATTTTAATGATCATCGTAACCTTTGATATGTAAGACTATTTCCACATGTAGGTATGTAACCAACTATCCTTTTACAACACAGCTTCTCTATGAACGATCTATCGCGTCAACGTGTCCGAAAACTGAAATCGAAAACATAATCCACAACCCTAGCATGAAGTCATCTATATTCAAAAGACTTGAGGGCCATTGTGTTGGACCCACCAGGTGCTATATTAGGTCTTAAATAATACCCTTCGTATTTGAAAATTCACTTCACGCGCTTTATTGAGCGCGCCTGCCATTTTATTACGAGCAACGACCACGCGTTGTGAGAATATCTTTTGTGCAGGCGCTCAAGTGTGGTTTTGTAAATGATTTCAAAGGAACTTTTATATTTTTTTTCTTTTATGTGATCTTAGGTGAAATAAATTGAATTAGGTCGGCCGTATTTAAATTCAATATTTTGTTGTGGTTCAATGATCGCATTTTGATCTCTTAATCATGCCAATTTCAATTTTAAGTGATCACGATATAGTATAACGTTTCGAAATAGAATTATCTTAAAATTCAGAGCTTATTTTTTTTTTAAGTCGGAAAGGAAATAGTCGTTTTTAAAGTATGCCAATGCAACTTTTATTATTTTCATGAAATTTACACCTTCAAAATAATAATAGCGAAATTTTATGAACTGATCAGAATATCCCAGTTTTTGTTTTTTTTAATGATAGGTGGACCTCTTCGCTTTAGCTCATTTGCGTTTGGACCACTACGTTTGAGACACCCTGTATGTAGGTACATTATACACATTTATAAATTAATTGTTACACGACCACGACGCGTGACCTATACCAGAAACGATACATTACAAACTTCATTCACAATACCAAAGCTGAATTGCTGAATTCTCTGAAACCAGAGAAATAGCACAAAGGGTTACCCGCACGCCGAGTCAAATGCCAAATGAAAGGTTACTTCGACACGTCGACACGTGCCCTAACATACATAGATATAAAGTTTCGCTAGTTTCAAACTGCAATAATAACATGAATATGAAACATTAGACAGGGTCAAGTTATATTAGCTAGCGAAACTCCGCAGAAGTGGTGATTATTGATAATTATCATAATATGAAGAAACAAAGAAATGAATTTGTTGTCATCAAATTCTTTTGTAGGTTCATCGACCGCAGTTAGTAAAGTCACTTGAAATATCAGTTTAAAAAATCAGTTTTTTTGACAGACATGATGAGTATCTAAACGCGATAAAACAAAAGAAAACAGACTGTCTCAACTCATACTTCAAGTAACAACATTACCAGCGGTCGTTGACCCTAAAAAAATTACATCAAATCTGTTTTATTTTTATTATAATATATCGTGTTAAGAAATCGATACCCATCACATCTGTAAAGTTTCGCTAGCTAATTTAATTTAACCCTGTACTAGCGATATCGTATTTAATTTTTTTTAATACTTATCAATGTAACAAATCTAAATTAGAAATAAAAAACGTCATTGAAGAATAACATCGTGAGGAATCTGCCGCGAGATGCCTGAGACATTCATTATTTCTCGACGGCATGTGAAGCCAAGTCAGAGGCCCATGGGTGGCTTAAAACTCTGACACCAGGTTACTCACTAACCACACGAAAAAGAAAGAAGTTCCATGTGTTCGTTTATTGAAAGGGTTGGCAGAGATTCTATTACACTGTAGTTACTTTTCTGACGCGGCCATGACAGTTAATATTTGAAGGTGGACGACAACATCTTTACTAGGGTGTGGAAGAGCTGTGGATGTAATGGTCTAAGGTAAAAGAAACAGCGATTTACAGTATCGGTCAGAAAGAATATTTATTTATTTATTTGGTTCACCAACAATTGTATAAATAAGCCTATGAAACGTAAGCAACAAATCAGAATAAAGTGTAACAATCACATATAGGTAAACCCTACATGCACACAAAAAGCGTTTTGTAACTTGCAAAAAAAAAAAAAATATAAAGTTGCACTGAATAGAACTTAATAAATTAATTAAACTAAATTAAAACAAAATCAAAACAAACTAGGTAATACAAAAAATACATACGAGAAGGTAACTTGTGTAATAATATATGATACTTGTAGCGGCGGTTCCTAAGGGTGAAATGTTGGCTGAAAAGAATGGTAGACGTAGTACTGTGGTTCAAGTGATAAAGGGAGGAGTGACGCAAAAAAAAAATTAACGGGGCTGGGAAAAGTAGCTATGAAACACCTTTAAGGTGCATTTACATCTATTCAATAAGTGGCGATTTTGTGGAGCAACACTGTTGCAGTTTGTTGCATTCAACGAACTACAAGTGTTGCTCCACAAAATCTTGCAACAGACCGTCGACCGTTCTACAAAATACGACTACGACTTAAATATAAATAAATAAAGTAATATACTACCCAATGGATGTTACTTTGCTCCACGTTTAATAAGAGGGTTTACCGATTCGTATAAAATCTTTACCGTCAATATCGCTCTTCGCTCATGTCATGAACCCACATTGAAGACATCGCCGCCATGTCAAACTTGTCACCGAGGCGCCCTCATTTCTATCGGACCCACACTGTAGTGTGTGGACACCACAATTTAGTTGTTGTTGATACATTACGCCTCGTCAACTTTATATACTAAGGAACCTAATTATTATTTAGAGGTATGAGGAACAGGGTGTAAAGTTCACTCATCCTTTATAGAAAAGGGAGGATTCTCCGACCAGATGGGTGCCGTGTCTTGCGTGCAACTGCCCAACGATTGATGTTGGATAGTTTTATATATGTTGATCACGCGGTAAACTCTAATTGCGCGATGCAGGATTTGTGTGGTACAGGTCTTTGGCGTTGTAGAAGCCGCTACAACTATGACAAGCGAATCTATCCTTTATCTACGTATAATTAAAATTTTCAATTTATTTAAGCAGTATCTAACAATTCATATTGCATTCGAATATAGGTAATTCAGCATTAAACATATTCAAATCAAATCATTTATTTTCCAGATCATACAATCTAATTTAATCATATATAATATTACCAAATGGAACGTTTTCTTGTTTGTCTATCTGTTAGTGAACGTGTAACTCAAGAACTTGGTTCGATTTACGAGGTTTTCTCTCAATAAAATAGATGTTATTTTAAGCAGAGTATTTTTGAGGTAAAGTCATGCGTTGCTCTCAAGACATCGTGACCCCCCAACAGTGCGCCTTTAAGCAATCGTATTATGGTCTAATCTATGAAAATCTCACCATGAAAACTTAGGTGAAGTGATCTTGAAGTGACACTATTGGCGTACTTCAAGATCACTTCACCTTAGTTTTCACGGTGAAAGTTTTTACAGAATAAGTAGGTCGGATGATCTTTGCTCGTTCCATTCTTAAAACTATCCTAATTTTTTTCTTAATTTTTTATATAAAATTACAGTATGCATGTGGCTGCCATAATGACTGTACCAACGCGAGCTTGTAAATAAATTACTATTCATATTACATCGACCATGTCTGTGCCAACAAAAAAAGAAAAATATGTACAAATGATGGCAAAATGAAGGCGACACGTGTTGGCCATTTTGTGGCCCAGAATACAGAATTATGTTAACATTTTTGGACAGAATCAACGTATTTTACAGTGAACATTGTGAAACAAATAGGACCTAAAGAATGAACATTGTAAAAAATCCAATTATGTTTACTTTAAACTTATTTATTTTTATACTAACGAGTTTATTCTACTTCGAACCGACCGACCCGTCTAAAAGGTTAATTAACTTTTTAACAATTTTCTAACTAGCCTCATTCATGGGCACCCCAAACTGTTGGAAAGTTTTTCAATTTACTGAAAGATGATGGTTGTATCGCGACTCAAGTTGGGCCTGTCGTCCACGACGCTTCTCAAGAGTAACGTGTTACAAACTCAAATAACGAAAAGAAAAAAGAACGATAACATGTTTATTGGGCAACATAAGGTAACTTATGGCAACATAATATAAAAAATATTAAAATAAAACGAAATTATATTTATTTTTTTAAACGGTCAATTGCGAGTCGGACGGACGGACGGAAAGCGGAGGCTTTGTTTTGAACCCTAAAAAATTGTGTTTTAAGGCTGTGCCAAATCACCAATACCGCCTATAATAGTATTTCAATTACGGTTCCTATACGACGCTACTTACTAACGCGTTATTAACTAGTTTGTGATTGGTTTATTTATTAAGGTACTGCACATAAATGTACAGAGGAGTACTTAATGCCCTAGGCAGTTTCTACCCGTCAAAGTTTGGGTGATGCAGAGACAAACAGTGGTAGGTGCAATAGCGACAATTGAGGAATAAAAATATGTATTTAAATATAAAGATATACAATTATACAAATCAAAACCTATCAAAAACTATAAATGTAATATATACACCTAATTATAAATAAATACACACAAATATACTGAAACAAATATGAGAAACAATGGGAAAACATTATATACCGTTTTGATGTTAATGTCAGTTTCTTTCGAATGTGCTAACTTTAACTTTATAGGATAATCGGTTGGTTGCCATCCTGATTGTTTGCGCCGTGTAGGTACGGACCACTATTGAAATACTAGTGCTGTGAGATTCTGGCAACTCATTGGTGGTTGAAGTTTGTAACACGTTACTGTTGAGTTGCCTCGTCGTGGACTATGGGCCTTAAAATGTCAGCTATTGAGAGAATGTTAAAACTTATGTTATTTTATGCTTGTCATTCTTTAGGGTACTTATATACCAATAGTGATAAGTGATTAGCCTGCACATTCCTAAGAGCAAGTTAGCTCGTTTAGAGACATTGTTTGTGAACAGAGGTTTCAAACTGGAAGAACCTTGGAAAAACTAAAGTGTTTTGTAAGCAAGAATTTACAAGAGAGTATCAGCTTTCGACTGAGAAGAAATTTACACAAACTCAAGGTTGAGGTCTTTTTTAAATTCTTTTCGTGGAACAATGAGACTACAAAGCCGTTTCTGTAAAAACACGATTGAAGTGAGCTGTCATTTCATCTGATGCTAAGGAAAGACAGAAAAGAAAAAAAAAGGAACGAAAGGAAAGAAAAGAAAGAAAGAAAAGAAAGAAAAGAAAGAAAAGAAAGAAAAGAAAGAAAAGAAAGAAAAGAAAGAAAAGAAAGAAAAGAAAGAAAAGAAAGAAAAGAAAGAAAAGAAAGAAAAGAAAGAAAAGAAAGAAAAGAAAGAAAAGAAAGAAAAGAAAGAAAAGAAAAATAAAATACGTTTACAACACTAATCTTACTTCAAGCTCACTTCTCTTAAGTTTCACGGTGAGCTTTTGCAGAATAGACTGGCAGGTGGAATGTCGCACATTCGTTTTACAGATGTTTTTTTGTGAGAAATATCAGAATAAAAAGCTGCATGGCACTTGTAAAATAAATAATTTTAAAAAGAAGTCTCAACAAGGTTGTTAATGTAGCAGAGTTGCAGTCACGCGGACGTGGTCGTATCACGTCACAACTTCACAAGTAATTGGATAACTCCGGAAATCTGCAGCATTTCATTTCCGTGAAACTGAGCTGTTGCACGTGCGGTTATAAACACACCGATGTACAATATACATATTACTATATTATTTAGTATATTGCACATCGAGTTTAGTGCAAATTCAACGTCGTAGAGCGTCATCTCTGTGAGCCGGATTTCCTACGTTCGAACGACTTTTTTAATATAATATTTTCAAGTAGTGCTACTTACTTGCTTTAATGCCAATATTTTGTAACCACCAATATTTTTTTTTTTTGGGTGGGAAATCATCAAATAGCTTCTCCCGCTCTGGGCGGAGCGGGAGGGCGTGTCAGACTCTTACCGACTAAAACCCACCCGTGTTCCTTCAGTTGTTGCCCTGTTTTGCCAGGGGCCACGGTATCCCTTTCGGATTTTCCCGCAAGTAACCACCATACCTAAGTTCGCATTATGCCTCTTGCCTTCATATTAGCACCATTGCTTGTCGAGCTTATTTTTAATACTAATAAAAGTTCAAGATGGCAATTGAAACTATCCGATGCGATGCGAGCCCTTTGGTGGAAATCATTCCACCAAATGGCTCGCATCGCATCGGATCGGAGCGGATTTTACAATCTTTAAACGATATAAGCAGTATTTAAGCACAGCAGCTTTACCGCGGGCGTCTTCTGCGACACGCGATCGTAGCCGAAAGTATGCTGCAACGTGCGCTCTGCTCCGTTCACCTGTCGTCGTATCCGATCGGATCCTTTCGGCTGCAACACGGTAGGAATGAAACTATTTGACTAGGCGCAGAATCGGATACGTTCGCAAGCGTCGGTACGGAGCCGAATTATTCATTGAAATCCTGCCGGAACCGATCGGCTGTCGCCGCATCCGTTCCGATCCGATGCGACGCGAGGCGTTTGGTGGAAATCATCCTCTACAGAACAGTGCTACCAATCGTGTTACGGGACAAAGTTATAATGTTATAATGAACACACTGTACAATCGCTTAAAGACACATTATTAAGGTAACCATATTAACCCTTGGGTATACAGTATGTTGGTACCTATGTTTTCGCGGAACAGGTTTTAAACAGAATTTAGCGGAAATTATTTTAAAGTTAAAACCCCCAGACCTTTGTAAAGTAATTAGAATCAGTAGAACTCTCTTTGGAAAGGACTTCGTGGAAGTAATACCTGTTTTCAGTTTATTCTAATATATCCATGGTAGAATATTATGGTGTCGAGATACTTTTTAGGGTTCCGTACCCGAAGGGTGCCAAACGGAACCCTATTGCTAAGCCTCCACTGTCCGTCCGTCCGTCGGTATGTCTGTCAGAGGGCTGTATCTCTTGAACCGTAATAGGTAGACAATTGAGATGGTTTTCTATTGGCGTTATACAACAAGTAATAAAAATAAAATAAAGGTAAAAATTTAAGAGATACCCATACAAACAAGTGTTTTTTTTCGGCGTTTTTTTTGCTAAATATGGTGGTACGGCATCCTTCGAGTGTGAGTCAGACTCGCCCTTGGCCGATTTTTTTTTAAATTTTAACCTATAATATTTGTTAATCACCTGCAGCAACAATAAACAATATTCTACTTTATTTCTGGTTCGAAGCAGCGTTGCTGTGTTCCGGTTTGGTGCTGATGTAAGTACAGACACATTTTGTGACATTTCGGATTTGCCTCTAGGTTGACAACGCACCTGCGTGCATGACCATTAGTTTCTATACGGTTGACCGGCTTATTACCATCTCTTCCCCTTCCCATCTCTTCCCCTACGAGTTTATACCGACAATTTTTTTTCATCTCTCACCCCTGCCAAAAATCAATGTGACTGTACCGTTGATTGTTTTTTTTTGGACGAATATAAACTCAAGCAGTGAAATTAAAAATATTCTTTTGTAAGTATAAACGCGTAGGGGATGAGATGGGAAGGGGAAGCGATGGGACTAAGCCGGTTGACCACCTATTAGATAACTACCATAAAAAAAACACAAAAAAGACATAAGTACATTACAGTGCGATCTTTGTAGAGCCATATATGCCAATTAAAGAAAATGACTCATTAACCATCCACCTTCTCGCCAGCTAGACTTGGAACGTGTGTAATTATGCACTCCTGTGACCCTTAATATAATTGCAGTACCTCAAGAGGTAACAAAGAGGAGTGACTTGTTCATGTTACCCTCACTTTGGAAAGGTAACGAGCTTACCTGTGCTTACTTACGTGTATTTAGTTACATATACTTGACATACCGTAGGTATAGCCACAGAAGGTGATCTAAGAACGAAGTGCGACCTTCAAAAATGGCGCATAAAGTAAGTAATTATTCAAGACCAGAATCCTTTGTCATTAAAACACTAATTAATCAGGCATAGTGGTACATTGATTTTAACTTGAACTTTATTGTTTGATGAATAAACCGCCGAATCTTTGTTAAATTAAAACTAAGAGTAAAATAATGAACATTAACATATTCTACCCAATTGACAACATCTAGAATGTTTAGCAAAGTAGCGTCTACGTACGGCGTAGTAGCTGTTACGTACGGCATAGTAGGTGCTACGTACGACTTTGTGCCTGCTACGTACGGCGTAGTAGCTGCTACATCCGGCGTAGTAGCTGCTACGTACGGCGTAGTAGCTGCTACGTACGGCGTAGTAGCTGCTACGTACGGCGTAGTAGCTGCTACGTACGGCGTAGTAGCTGCTACGTACGGCGTAGTAGCTGCTACGTACGGCGTAGTAGCTGCTACGTACGGCGTAGTACCTGGTATGTACGGCGTAGTACCTGCTACGTATAGCGTAATGGGTAGTGCGCTTTAATAGCTCATTGCGGAATTAATCAAGTAATTATTTTACGCCACAATAATATTGTGATACTTCTGACACCTTCATTTTATCGGTCATGTGATGTGGAGTACTAAGTGCTTTAAGATTTCTGTTCAAAATGTTCACTCACATTTGAAGCTCTCTGGGAAAGTATGAACAGGTACCTATGATCACAACACTTTGAACTTATACCTAACAGCATTGTGCACAGTTCAATCATTCGATCAAGCAGAATTTAACCGAGGCTGTTATACTTATACGTAGCTTTAAAAGTATAAACCAACCCCAACCCAACTCCGGAGTCACACGTCTATAAGGGATAAATCGAATAGATTACGTGTGACTCCGGATTTTTAATTTGTCCATCTGAAATGACTTGTTTATACCTTTTTGTTGACTTTTTTGCCGTAGTTGGGTTTTAGCGCCATATTCAATTTAATGTGACGTCACATGACCTATAACCAGCGGACTATCGAGACGCTTCCAGCGATACCCCATTTGACAAATTATGATGAGAAGTTTAGAAGTTCTGAGGGAACAAATGAACATACATACATACCGGTCAAAATCATAATCCTCCTTTTTGCTTCGCCGTAGTCGGGTAAATATGTAACAGAGATAGAGAAGAACCACTTTCTGTGGTTCGTAACTGCGGCATTAGAGGGGCGTTGCGGCGAACCGTTTACGATCTACGGGTTTCAAAATCAAATGGACAAAGTGGCTTTGGGTACAGGAATCTGCGGGATAATTGCGTAACACACTAACAGTAGCAATGGTTTTAATTTTGATAGCTTCACAACATTCATTGCGTTATATACGTTGTTGAGCAGACAAATTTTCGAACACATGAAGCAATGGATTAACAATATCCTTCAGAATCATTCAGTTTGTGATTGAAAGTGTGTTACGGAACTAGGATGCTGAGAGTGCAGGAGTAAGACAATTATATAATACCCCTTTTATTCGGATAGGTTTACGTTGAGCAAAATAGCTATTCACAACCATTCGACAGGCTTCCGAGTCGAACATGCCACATTTTCGGTAACCACATATATAGCCTTTTTTTTTCGTGGGAAACCTTCAGAAGGCGCCCGGGCTTTGATAAGGGGAGTGTGGGATTCTCACTTAAACCACCCCGGTGGTCACCATATGCACATGGAAGGGGGCACGGTTACCTCTAAAAAAATACCGAGCCGATATCCCCTGTGGGGCACATCTCTGAGGAGACTGTAAAGGGGTCTTCCCGAAACCTAACTGTGCAAGTATGCGAGGCAGCACGTGACCACTTTGCGCCGTCTTCACTGAGATCACTCAAACCCTTCATATACCTAATCCCCTACCACAAATAGCCGTAAATAGGGATCGTCTAGGTACTTGGTTTAAACTATATACAAATTCGTGTTTTTAATTTGTGAACAGCGCATTTCGAGGACTCTTTCGATAACATTGATTGATCGATTCGGCACGGAAGCATTTCGAATGGTTGTGTACCTACAGCTGTACTGGAGCTATAATGGAGGCTGGATTTGTGTTATTGAAACGGGCGTTTCATGGGCTGAAATAACCAACTGGAAACGAACAAACATGGTTACCAATGCTTATCTACATCTGCAAATTGAATGCTGGTATTAAAAATATAACATGAAGCTGATTCTTCGAAGGGGTATGGAAAGATGTGTAGCATACCCAGACGCACGTATTTCGCTGATTGCATTTAATAACGTAACACGCCTTGTTTCCCCGAAGTTTTGGGCAGAGGTGTATTTATAGTACACCCACATCTCTTTATTTAAAAAAGTAGAAACCAAGTTGCTTGTATCCTTACTATTAAAGCCAAACCACATTTTCATTCAACAACGTAAGCCTTCATTGATTTATACGTCTTCCCCCATTACTATACATACAAATTTGCATCAAGATTACCATAATTTGAGCAGCTCACGCCAAGAGCCGTGACTGTCAAAAATATCGAGTTCTCATCTCGACTGCACCCGTTCTATTTATAGACGACTGTTTGGCCAATCGATTCTGATCGAGTCCTTTCAGTCTTTTCACGTTTATACTTTATGAAAGTATTTACAGTACCGTAGTCGTGTGTCGATTTGACATAACAAGCTTTAGAAGGTGACAAAGACAACGCTCTTCTATAGTGGTTGATGTGTAATTTAATCATGTACTCTCTACTAATGTATAATGTACTCGCCAGGATAGCCGTTACCAGAAATTATCATCCTATTATTGGGTCAGGAGCTTAAATATCATCAGGATTATGCCGGAATATTGCAATTTGGCCTGGAGGTGGTACGAAACCGCCTCCCCTGACTTCCTCTTTTGTCATTAAAAGACAGCCATCGATGCGACGCGACGTTCTGCTAGGGTGAGTGTCACCAGCCAGTGTCTCTCTCATCCGACCTTTTCTGAGATTCCATTAACAAAACTAGCTGTCACCACTTGCTGCGCTGTCATTTTAATGAAAAAGTGAATTGTAAAGAGCATTTCGTCTAAATTAATTATGTGACAATAACATCAATCAATCTGCCTAGCCATTTCCCAACTATGTTCGGGTCGGCTTCTAGTCTAAGCGGATGAAACTATTAAGTGACAATAATGTAACACTTGAAATTAATTGACTACATGATAAATAAATAAAAAAACAAACCAAATGTAATAAACAAAAAAATTAAAAATTGTTTGGATTTAAGGTAAAATGTTAACTACCTACTGACACTATCTTCATTATATTTGAATGTTTTCAGGAGTAGTTTACAAGCCTCTTTTATGAATTATTTCCTCGCTTGTGTAGCTGGTTGCACTCACCGATAATACCTTAATTGAAAATCGTTAATTGGTCGCCCGGGTTCCAATATGAATAACGGATCGTTATAACTACCAATTGTAATTTAATGCTTCAAAAATATGAAATGGTCTCCCATAAAGACTACATATCAATATAACGACTACAAATGTACTACTAACCGAAAACGATCGTTAAGAATCGGGCGTAAGTAATTTGTTCATTCATCCATTCAAGCAGAAAATATCATGGGTCATACACGACTTCCATCATTATTTTTTTCACAATTATTTATGTCTAATATTATCTTAGTTTCTTTGCTGATGACAATAATCAGCAGTGGTCTAACATGAGAGTTGGTAAAACAATAAAATGGTAAGTGGCCGTTATTAGGGTGTGCAGGTGGGCTCCAATGCTCCATACATACAGTAGTGAGAGAACGCGTCGCCGGGCGCGGTGCCACTGACGTTATGCCGTGGATGCTGTCCATTGCTTAGTGAGGTGCTTTTGTTTTTTTATTTTGAGTACTGGCTGTTGATTTTTATCATAGTTGCTTTGATATATCTCGGGACCCTGGGGTCCCGGACCTTTGGAAGGCGTACGAGGGACCGAAGCCAACTCGCAGAGGCCCCTTAGACAATTTTAAGTGCTGAGGCATTAACCGACAATTATCCCTGTATGCACTATGAAAATGCACCCAAGGACAATCCCCGGTTGGTGCAGGAGTATTGCAGAACATGGAAACAAAACGTATTGGGCTGTGTGTGAAAGAATTTATACATAATAAAAATCTAAAATTCATTCATTCACTGGCAGACAACGCACTGCCTAAAGTGCTGGGTCTAGAAGCACTAAATTTTGCAGAATAGTTCCATAAGTAGCGAAAGTGAGCACTAAGGAAAGATTGTTCGAAAATTCATCGTCTAAGCGCGAATTTCACTAATGAAACTGAACGCGATCAGCACATATGGTGTCATTGGTGTATCTAAACTGCGATCAAGAGCTGTCAGTGTCATCTTTATTAGGGACTATTGACAGCCCTTGAACGCGTTTTAGATGTCTCACTAGATATAAAGCAGTTATTCACATGTAAAGTTAACGTCGAAAAGACTTATGTACCTATTTGTAGGTAGCTACACAATCTGTGGGGAATTTGTTGCGCAACTTCTTGTTCCCAGCTAAAGCACTAGGAAGTGGTGGAGGGTGGGCCGCGATTTGGGGAACTGTCTTAATATGTAATTTTGACGTTCGAAAAGTGCTGCTTCTCAGCCTAGTTTGAATAAATGACTTTTGAATTTGATTTTGTAACTTTTTTATCACGGTAAACGTCACACAAGTACGTAGATTTTTTTTATAACTTGACATTCTGATCAACAGTCATAAAACTACTAAGTAACTCAATTTTACGACCGCTACCATACATTATTATGAATACTGTAAGATTTATTGCGCCCTAAAATAAATTTAATAAAAAATCAACTTAAACATTACGAGTGTTTTACAATGCTAGTAAAGGAATGAATGCCACAAGAAATTCTTTACCAGTGAACCTTTTCTTTATTTTTTAGGGTTCCATATCTGAAATGGCAAAAACTGAACCCAAATAGGATCACTTCATTGTTCGTGTGTCCGTCTGTCCATCCGTCTGTCTGTCTGTCAGTCTGTCGAGACCCATTTTCTCAGGAACGCGTGGAGGTATCAAGTTGAAATTAATATCAAATACGTAGATCTCAGACCTTTGGAGCTCTGAAAAAATCATGATTCTCAGTCAACGCAATAAAAAAAACTGCCATTTATGTGACATATTTTGATACTCGCAAATCAAAACCTACAGGGTACTTCCTGTTGACCTAGAATCATGGGCAAAGCAAGGTCTCACAGCACAATTAAATGAAAAAGTCCGGAAAACGGTAATTTAGTTTTATCACATTTTTTTTTTAATATTACTAATTTACATTTGCACTTGGAGAATTGACTGTAGTGTATGGGAGAACATGTTTCTCGACAAAAAAATGTTAAGTTTGTTCTTGGGATAAATTCATCCCAATTACGGAACCCCTCTTTGTGCATGGTGCGACACGCACTTGGCAGGTTTTTTCAAATCATAGCTAATGTATATTCGATGGGTTTAAAAAGATCTATAAATACGTCCAAGACCTTGATGACGATATATATAATTCCCAAATATTTCACGTACGTACGTACCCATACATATTTCTTATCTGATCATTCATCTTGCAGACAGGTAGGCCATCCAACGTTGCGTCAGAATTTTTCGCAACTTTTTTATTTTAAACTGTCGTTTGCGCGTCTTCGTTCGATATTTATGACGGATCGGTGCCAAAACATATTTAGACGTCCGTCTGTCTGTCCAAGATAGACAGGCCGGATAATAGGTGGTTCAGTTTTCGTAATTGTCATGTTTCAGTTACTATTTTTTCTATAATTGTTACTTTTCACAAACGCGCGTCAATCATTGCAATGTATACTTTATAACAACTATGTTAGAGTCGCATGATGCGCGAGCACTCGTGAATTTCAAGGCATATAGCTATGTATCAATATTGTGGCTAAGTAGTGGGTTGAAAAATTAATGAATGTTAATTGACGATGATTCTCTCGCTAAGTGGATGAATGAAAATGTTTCTGTGGTTTTTATGAGGCAGAAGTAATTTTTAAAGTTATTTGGAATAGGAAAATGTCTGAAGAGTTTCAAACGTTTTTTAGTCTGTTTGATCTTTTGCGTTTTGTTTTTTCAATTCAATCGGATGCCGAATGGTTTTAATTTGTGTGGTATAATTTTACCTCTTGGAGTGCAGATATTTTGTTTATTATGTACTTTTACAATTTTTATTTTATTTTTTGTTTAAGAAACTTCCACAGAGTGGCAAAAGCCACCATGACTTGACTGATGTATGCGTAATAAAATGTTAATTAAAGCACATAGTCTAAGATTAAGATCTCATTATCATCGTGACCCTTAACATTCCCGAGCCAGCAATGGACGTCGCCCTAACATTTCCCATCAAATATTCCTGAAGGCTGGCAGGCAGCAGGGCCGGATGCTGCGCGATCTCTCCGATCAATAGCTACGCCCGCCATCCCGCCAGGGCTCAGTACCGCGCCCGAGCCCGCCCCGCAAACATTACGTACCTTTTTTAATAACTATTTTTTAAACAAACACGGTTTTTTTAACAGCCATCTTTTTATGAGGTTCGTTTTTTAAATTCAGAGGTGTGACGCTGCGGGGTCGTCTAGAAATGGGACTCTGTTGAGGTGAGTTCTCTTTACGAATTTGATTTTTTTTATTAGATGTGTTTTTTTTTTGTTTTTTATTAGGCTGTCTCGAGGGTTTTCTACATGGTTATAATGTGCCTACGGTTTTAATGATTTTTGGGATTTTATTTTGGAGGTGAATATTTTCGGGGGGCGTGGTTGGTAGTTACATGTTTTTTAATCGATCGGTGTACATAACGTGTTCATATTTTTCTAACTTTAAAAATATATTTTTAAATATAACTTCGTATATATTTTACCTATAAAAAAATAATATTTAACAAAGAAAAGGTATGAGGTATGATGAATTAATTAATCAATTTTAATAACACGATAAAACATTCTTGTCAACGCAATAAATGTATATAACAAATGTATACAGTAGACACATTTATTAAGGAATAATTGCATATAATCAATGAACTCACCTGATCCCTTGGTATATAAATTCTACAAAAAAAAATCTGTGATCCCTTTAAATAGGTAGAAAAAATATAAATAATGTAATAGGTATAAATAAATAAATATAAGTATGTAGGTACTAAATGTGCTTATTCATTGTGGTATTTATTATAGGTAATAATTAATGTCATGCAATGTATAGTTTTTATCTAGGTCATGTTAATCACGGCATGGTACATACTTATGTACCATTAAAAAGATAGCTGCAGTTTTATATCTATTTACTTTTTGTTTTTAATAACAGTTTTATCGTGTCATTTTTCTGTATTTATTTTAAAACGTTTTCACAAAATATATAAATCAAAATGTCAAAACTACAACATTTTTTTTATTTCTATCACCACAAATAATTTATTTTTAATTTTCTTGATTTACAAATGATTAATTGTAGTAAACATGTTTTATAAAGCAGTTAAACATGTTATCACAGATGACAGGTCTCCCTGTCGGTGACAGATTGAGATAAATCGGGACATGATCGGAACATAATGTCGAGTCGAACTGGGTGGGGCGTCCACTTGCAAGTCTGAAAATGGCTGAAAATACCTATTCGTTGATTGTTATCGTTATTTCATTTGTAGGGACTCTTCGATCGTTTATGTAAACATTATAATCTCATTGCTTCGGTCGGTTGATGGCAATAGGCCCCTATTACATGGGACATAAACATAACTGGGTGTACTATAGGTACACCTCTGTCTAACCCTTCGAGGAATTAAGGATGTTAGTATAATCTTTAGCTTTTAATCGTCCTATTGCAGACTGTGGTAAAAAAGCAAGCCTGGTCTTTAAAGGTACACCCGCATTCCGCCAGTTCTGTTTAAGTTCCTAATTATACTTACCAGCTACGTTTCGAAGATTTCAGTTCAAAGTACACTATATTTACCTTTATCGTAAATTATAATAATAACAATATTAAACAGATCAAATTACAAGATCCATAAATTGTTAGTAAAGGTCTTAACCTAATGTTAGTAAAAACCAAGCTTTATATACAACAAAACAATAATGCCTAAAGCAGATTTTTAAATTTATTTATTTACACAAACAGTTACAGGCTACGGGCGCCGTAAATTGTGTTTTATAAGTATGGCTGTTGTGTTGAAATGGTGCTTTTATATCTAAGAAATCTTTCAAATTTTTGGACATAGGACACCCCGGTTTATCGGCTCCCAGGCGGGTGAAGTCGGCGGGCAAAAGCATTTTTTTAAAATCCGTTTTACGAGTAAGTCAATAACAAATAAAATTAATTGATTTGGCATTGCATGTTGAACACTATATGGCAGTTAAGAGCCCTTGTTAAACATTAACGTTCCTGTCACACGAAATGACAAAAATCTATCTGCAATTACATTCGGAGTAAACACTGAAGGATATTTGCTATATGCAATCTATAATCTATGCATAGTATATGATAAGGTCGCTTTTCGTGTCCGTGTGACTGTTTAGTTCTTATCTACACAACTGATTTTCGAAGCGGTTTTCATCACCATTGAGAGAATTTATTCAGGAAGGTTTAAATCAATTAATATTTTACTTAGATAATATATATACATTGCACCCGTGAGAGGCAGGGGTCGCTAGAGATGTAAATTGTTCACTAATCCAACGGTAACTCAGTTTAATTAGTCTGAAACAATGTTAAACTAAAATAATTCTGTATAATAATAATTTACTGAAACACGCACCTCCTTTTCGGATTTATGTGCGTATTGTATCAAACATGGAAGGAAAACATCGTGAGGAAACCGGCATGCCCGAGACCTATTTCTCGACGACATGTGAAGCCAAGTCAGAGCCCCATGGGCGGTATAAAAACTCTGACACCAAATTAGTCACTGACCACACGAAAAAGGAGAAGACAAAAAAATATTTAGTTACCGTTTATCGATATTTATACAACTTGACAGTCGGATCTTATATTATGAACGCGCCCTTTTACATCTGCAGTAAAGCGTCGTTTGCATTGGAAATACAAAAAGGGAAAATGTCAGTTCCCGCTCATTTTTACTCGACTCTGCGACAGCAAAGACAGGCTTATGTTTTTCTATGTATTGACTAGTATATTTACTTAGTTCTAAAACTGACGTTCAATAAGCTCTAAATCAGAAAGATAGTTTCTAAATTATCTGTTTTGATAAAAAATATCCTATGAACAAACCCAGGTCGCTTACCCATGTGCAAATTGCATCCAAATACGTTCAGCCGTTTTAGCGTGAAAGCGTAATAAACAAACTCACTTTCGCATTTTATAATATTAGTTAGGATTAGGTTATGGGTTTAGTAAGAACGTAAACGCAGCAAAAGGAGTATGTAAGGAGGATAGCAGGTGGCGTTCTATAGTTTCAGCCTACCCCCATGGGAAGACGGCATGAGTTTTTGTATGTTTATGTGTATTAGGGTTTAGCTTCCATTTAAACCGTTATCAGTATTTTCTACGGTGGAAATGCCATCTCACATAATTTAATTAGTGAAACCGTATTCCAATACTAATGAACCCGTAACATAAGGTTGGACTGTGGCAGATATTCTGTCTTCTGTCTAGCAGCTCGGAAACACGAGTAGATACCCGAACTCTACCCGAACCAACCGATCGGGCCGGTAGGTCGGGGATGGAACGGGTACCGAAGTAAAGAAAGAAAAGAAAGAAAATACATTTATTTAACACAGACTAAAAGGCACACAATATAACATACAGTAGATAAAAAACATAAAAAATAAAACAAATAAAAGGGGGTAAGGTATGAAGTAAGAAAATTGACAGGGGAGTGTAGGTACTCTGCCACGAGAACCACAGGACCTGCTGTTTCATGTAGGTACTCTCTCAACCCCCGTAGAATCACTACCATAGACAAAAAAGAATCGAACGACAAAATTATAGAATGTAGAACGATTCGGTTAAAAAAGGAAATATCTTATTGCAGAAAATATTCTGTTCCTTACTATAAATAATAATTAAATGTAGTCACCCTTTACAATCAGCTTAATATTCTACATTCTCGGCTTACTAGTAATCTTTCTTTTCGTCTATCTCCATTTAATCGTATACTTAAGATATCTAAGGCTAAGAACTCACGGAGCGATTTTCGCCCGCAACCGCCGCGGTCGTGGATCTGCGGTTTTATTTCAAAACTCACGAGACCGGTTATTCGCACGGTTACGCGGCCGCCGCGGTTGCGATCATCGCCCGCAAACGTGGCGGGCGATGATCGCAAGATTGCAAGACGGGCGCGCCGGCCCCCGCGGTCGCCTGCCAACCGATCGCAAAGCGCGCGGGCGCCACCCGCCGAGGCTGCGGGTAACCGCGGCCCGCGCTATTCTACTAGTTGCCCGCCGGTACAGCGGGAGCCGCATACAACCGCATACACCGCGGGCGTAAAACGCGTCGTGAAATGTGCTTTATTTTTTTATATAAATATTTGCATTCTACAGAAGCTACGGGCCCGCAACCGCAGCGGACGCGGGCGAAAATCGCTCCGTGAGTTCTTAGCCTAAGGGTATCAATAAAGAAAAAGTTATCTATTTTTAATCCCTTTTGACATTTCCCGAGAGGAATGCGCGGGAAAATCGACTTTGTCACGTTGACATTTTAATTGCACGCCCGTGACAAAGGTATCGCCGTATTCAGCCAAAGGGACGCACGGTGGCCAGTTGCCGTGCGGTTGCCATACGGATCGGACGTCGATCTACTATCGAAGTGTTATTGAAAAAATAGTTCGATGAGTATGGATCGGTAGTTTTATGAAATAGTGCAGTGTTTTAAATGTTTTATAAATGAAAGTGTGGCTAAAATAAAAGAAAAAAGTTGAGTAGCAGTTGTGGATTTATTTTTACTTCCGGATTTAATTAACGGTGAGTTTTAACTTCGAATGAAGTTGAACCATAAGTCTTTAAAAAACTATGAATGAAACGTTTTAATGAAATTAAACTCAAGGATAATAAATGAAAGTCTTTAAATAAAATTAATAAACTAAATTATCTAACAGTTCGGTTAACAACAGTGGTTGAAAAATATTATCGTGCACATGTTAAAATTAATAGTTTCAAATTAATAATTATTATAATACTGTAAGATAACGCTGAAATATCTTCTGACAGTCGGTTGACAACGTAACAAGATAAACAGATATCTTGTAACAATTTTTCGTACATCTGGCATTTGTCCAATTGTTAAAAAAAAACTCGGTAACTATACCTAACATTACGTATTTAACTGCAGATTTAATAGCATTAAAATGAAGTAAATTATTATTTTTAATCAAATCATGAAAAAACTTTAGTTATATGTTAGGTACCGTCATCTTCCTATTATTATAACTATACTAGCTGCCCGCCCCGGTTTCGCAAGAGTAGTACTTAGTACTTATCTTCCCTGCCTACCTGACGATTACGTACGAGGTGACCACAAAATAATGCAAGCAATTAAAAAAATATGAAAATCTTTTATTGATGTTGAATTCTTTAAAAACTAAGGAAATAACTTTTTTTAATAAAGTTATTTATCTTAGGTAAAAACATTAATATAAAAACATGTTTACTTACAGAAAATTATAAATATTGAACCTCAAGGATATAATATAATTATCCTATTTATCGTAGCTTGCGTAGGCTACGATTCGCGTAGTCTTCGCGAGTTACAACTTGCGTAGCCTCCGCGTCACTTGCGGCGCTGCCACTTTTTAAAGCCTTGCCTAGGTTCCACTAGCAACGTCTTGCATCTAAGGTCCACGAGTTTTGACTTTCCCCTTTATAATAGATATAATAATAGTCTTCAGGCCGAATTTTAGCCACGGCGAGTCAATCTCAGTGGAGACCAGCCTTCGGCGCGGCAGTTATTATAGTGCACAAGTGTGTACCATATCTTCCCTCTCTCTCATAGTCCGATGGAACAGCAATCCGACACGACCGGAGAGAGGTCAGGCGCAGGGTCAACGGCTTTTTTTTGTACCTTATTACTAAGCATAGAGACTATATTGTGTTACCCAGTTATTGGGTTGAGGAGGTCAGAAGTCGCTCCATGTGAACTACTATTCTACTGTGGTATTCAACTGCATCCAGTTAGACTGGAAGCGGAAACCTACATAGTTGTATTGTAAAGATTAAATTAAATCAAATCGTGTAACTTGAATTATGTAGTTTATAAGTTGTTATTATACTACTGCTGGACTGCCTAGTTGGTCTAGGGGTCGCAAACGCTACTGCTGAGCATGAGGTCCTGGGTTCGATTCCCAGGTCGGGCAGTGTTATTGGGATTTTCTATCTGGAATTTCTCAGTAGCAGCCCGGAGTCTGAATTTGTGTCCGGTTGATGGCAATAGGCTCGCACCCAATTACATGGGACGTAAACATAACTGGCGAAATGTGGGTGTGTACACCTCTGCCCAACCCTTTGGGGAAAGAAGGCGTTATGTTATGTTATAATACTACTAAATCCTTCACTTGAATTATATAATTTGAATATATCGCTTTTCCAGTTATTTTTCTCTTTATTAAAATATCTAAATGTCAAACAGAATCCCTTTATACCCTTTGAACTTATCCATTCACTCTTCACATTCAAAGTTTAAAGGTTATTTTGTTCAAAGGAATCCAGAATGCCCTATTAATAGTACCGAAGCAAACTGATGCAAGTCGTTATATTTCTCTAACGTGATTACTAGGTATTGAATTGTGCTCTCTGCTATAGGAATATGGATTTTAATTCAATGAGTACTAGAGTATTGTATTTGAATACAATGAAGGTTTGTATTTAGTGGGTACTACCTATTCTTAGGTTATATATGTAATTGTGTGATGACACATTTACATTTGCTTTCGCGTGCGCTTGAGTTCTATAGACGTCATAACAGTAGAACGTATGGTGTTTCGTTTACCCTTATATTTAGATTAGATTAGATTATTTTTATTTTAAACATTTAATAAATTGCCAGAGACGGTACGTTTAAATCATAACCCGGTTTTTTGAATTGAGAACTTACGCCGCCATCATTGAAAAGTAATGCTGCTATGTAGCGTGTTTATGGTTCTCAACTTCAAATTCTCAAGTCAGAAACCGGTTGTAAGGCGCTTTAAAATAGAGAACCTGGATGATATAGTTATTATTGTGGTTACCAAAACATTAGGCGATCATGTTTTAAGTGCAATTTGGTAACCACGCTGCATGTAAACTCTCTTAACGCCCACGGGGACTGTGCAGATTACCCGTTTATTTGCAAAGCAGACCACATGGCAATTGAGAAGCAATATAATTTACATAGTAACACATTGTTTGATGTTCAAACTGTAACGTAAAGGTGGATACACATTTGAGCAAACTCGGCGTGGAATACGAAGAAGATATCATTATTACAAATAATTCTGTTCATACGCAACAACAGTTACACGAACAAGTATTCGCAAGAACTTTACATTCCATCGATTTCTAAAATTTAAATTTAAAATTTAGCTTTTACATGTATAGTACCTATAGTAATTTTAAGCTAATTGACAATCTACGGACCTTCAGACAGGAATGATAGTTGTGATCATAGAATTGTGATTTGATCACAACTGTCACTACACGGAGTCGTTGTACGGACAAAACACGGAGGATTGGAAGTTCGTAGTCAATTAACTTTACAATATATCCCCTGAATAACATTCAAAACCAAAATCAAAAGTAATTTATTCAAACTAGGCTGAAGATCAGCACTTTTCGAACGTCAAAATTACATAAGACAGTCCCCCAAAACGCCCGCCCTTCACCACTTCCTAGTGCTTTAGCTGTCTGTTCAGTTAGAAAAAAAATATGGATTCTATCCAATAGTATGCGTTTCGATAAATCCTCAAGTGTATACTCTTAACGTAACGTGAAATTATGCGTTGGCGCGCGCGGAACGTATTCTCACATACAAGAATAGTTACAAACTATTTTAAAGCTGTTAATGAGTTGATTCGTCAGTTATCAGCTGTTTCAGAATTTAGTTTAATACTACGTAAAGATAGTTGTTCGTAAATATGTTGGCAGTTACATTCTTTGTTAATGTTATGTGATTTGTCTAGATATTTTGGTAGGTATGTATCGCATTCTTATAAAATGTCTCCGTGCCTCGGAAAGCACGTTAACAGCCCACTCAACCTCAGGTTTTTATCTCGCCCGCACCATACTACTCGCGGACTGAGTGCGAGCGAGACGGAGGCGGCAACAAATCGGCAAAAGTTTAGGTAATTGCTTTTTACGCCGAAAATAATGGTAATTTCAAAAAAATAAAAAACATAGTCGCTACTTTCGAATCCGGTTAGACTGGAAGCCGACTCCAATATAGTTAGGAAATGGCTAAGAAGAGTGTAAGTTTGCAAGTGCAAGATTTTTATTCTCACCCCTATATTCTTAGCATTATGATCTATCAGTCAAATTTTAACGCAAACGCGATAGTTAAGTTTACTTACTTGCAAACTTACACTAAGGCCTCAGAAAATTATTTTTCGTATTTAAGTCTAGAATACTTCAATGCGAAAAATAATCAAGAAAGTAATCTTTAATATCTAGAGGGTTTTTATGCGTTGCTGACTTTTCTAAAAAGAAAACCACTGTGCCATACAAATTTTTTATGTTCGAAATTCGTAGTACCTTAACAATAAAGTTGTGACGAATAAATTAACATTTTATATTAGAAATACGTGACGGCGTTGCTACAGTTTAATAGATATTTTTAAGAGGAATAATCTTCAACAATTATCTTCATATTTCAGCTTTCACTTAAACCTTTCTCATGAAAACTTCCTTCCATTGGTGAAAACCGTATAAAAATCCGTTCGGTAGTTTTTGAGATTATCGCGTTCGGACAGACAGACAGACGCGGCGGAAGGAGTTTGTTTTATAATTAGTGAAGCATCATTGTTTTAAGATTTAAATGAAAGGTCCGCCAAAAGCCAAAAGGTGTTCAATGTTAAGCTAAAATCAAATATTAAAAAAGGCTGTTTTCGAAATAAATAATAAGTAAGTATACTTCACCATAAAAAAGGCTTTGCTGTAGATGACAAACTAACTGTGACCGTGTTTGTTAGCCCAATACTCGGAAATGTCAACCAACCGGGATAAAGAATTTACCAGCAGTGAAAATCAACAAATTGAATTTGTCAGGTGGAACCATTCCATAGCCGACCGAAGGCCACAGGAGGCGGCGACGTGTCGTCGCGACACGACTGGTTTCTATGTATTTCTATGAAACCGACCGTGTCGCTAGCTACGGAAGGTATTTCATATAAATTCATAGAAACCAGTAGTGTCGCAGCGACACGTCGCCGTCGCCTGTTGCTGCCGCCTGTAGTCGGCTACGGAAATATCAAAAATTTACGTAAAACTCGGAAAAGCTAGTTCTACGAATAGCTCTCTCGTAGCGCATTGCTGATCCGCTACGAGATGTGGGCGTAGCTCGTAGCTGGGCTACGCCGTAGCAATCCTATTATCCTTGACAGGACGAGAGCTACGACGATATTCAATGAATTTAAACATTGAAACTGGTGGGTTTCGGATATCTTCGGATATTTTACGTAACATTTCATCACGCCTATATTCCCCGAAGTGGTTAACAGAGGTGTATTGAGTATTTTCACATTTCTAATATTTATTATTTCGCCAATTATGTTTATGTCTCGAGTAATAATTGGGCAATACTGTTGCCAGTAACTGGGTAAGAATACAGAATCTGGGTTGCTTCTGAGATTTTTCTGGATGACAAACCCAATAACACTTTGCCCGACCTGGGGTTCGAACCCATGACCTCATGCTCAGCAGTCGTGCTTGCGAACTGATTTCGAAAGTTCACCAGACTATCGTTAATTTGAACTTTTGAAGTTCATTGGATTGGATATAACTTATTTAAATAAAACTGTAAATGTCAAGTAAGTTTGCCTGCTTTTCCACCTACCAATTAAGCCCTAAAGTAAAACATATTGAAAACATAAACAGACTAAATAGTTAAAAGGTTAACTTAGTAGTAAGTAGTTTACTTTAGCGCACGCTAGATGGCGTAGTTAAATGTGTAAACGTCGGACGCCATGACAGCAAAATGGCGCCCAAAGTGATTGTAAACTAATATGTATGTTAAGTTAGTTTCGTGTAAGGGTTTGCTTGTGCTTTTTTGTTTCGAGCTTTTGTTTAAATACCAACCTTTTTAAACTAAATAAACTTCTATGATAGGTACCTAATATTTTAAGTAGAGGCGGCTCAGTGGTAACGGCCCCGACTTACAAGTTGTAGGTCGTGGGTTCGAATCCAGGCAGGCGATTTTCTTTCTGTAAATATTTTCAACACCACTACTCTCAAACGGTAAAGGAAACCGACATGTCCTAGAACCAAAAATTCGAAGACATGTGACATCTACCAACCCGTACATGGCCCCGCGTGGTGGATTACAGCCCACTCCCTCTAGAAGAGTAGGGCCTGTGTCTTATCAGTGGAATCATTATAGGCTGATATACAGGGTGGTAGGGACATCGACGCAAAACGACGGTTATAAAAAAAAATCTGCTGTTTCATAGAAAAGTGCAATAACTACTCAGTCAAAATGTATGGAAAAGCATTTCTTTTTATATAACCGATAAAAAAATTCAACGCAGTGGTGTGCAGAATCATGTACTGATCCATAATGGTAACAGGTTTTGCGTCGATGTCTCTGCCACCCTGTAGGTATTTATGTAAACTTCTATGAAAACAACAAATCGCGTTCTTACACCAATCAAATTTCCACAATCAACAAGAAATATGGTATTCTGAATGAATTTATGAATGGACCTATTTATGCTAAGAAGGCTTTTACAGTTAAAGAATTGGATTCGCATACGTAATTGACTCTACGAAGACGTTATAAATAACTGCGCCTCATTAAATATTCAAATCATGTCTGAACACTTTCAGAAAATAACGCTTCTTCCTGGGAAAATGTGACGTTTACATTACTTAGTTAAAACAGTAGGAAGATGTAGCTTTCTTCATTAGTTTTTTATTGTCCTTCAAACTTCAAACGATTTTTTCATCGAAAATACAGCTATCCTAATAATTTCATCACCACTGCTCTCAAAACGGTGCAGGCAAACATTGTGAGGAAACCGGCATGTCCTAGAACCAAAGATTCGAAAACATGTGACATCTACCAACACGCACTGGGCCCGCGTGGTAGACTACAGCCCACTCCGTCTCGAAGGAGCCTGTGCCCGGCAGAGGGAACATTAGGTACTATCCTATAGCATTTTGTTTTTTTACCCATGGATATGAAGAAAGTCTTTAAACTAAGTAAATGTTATGAGCAAGACGAGTATTTTCAATTTTAAAATCGTTCCAATTTAGGGACTACTTACACTTATTCAGCTCTATTCAGCGTTTGCCCATAGAAAATTAAGATTTTGTATGAGACGCGTACGCGTCCTTTCAGCTGCGGATAGCTGAAAGGACGCGTATGCATTTCGCGCGTTTTCTATGGGAAAACGCTGAATAAGTGTGAGTAGTCCCTTACGTTACATTTACTCCGCCTGTCCGTGCTGGGCCCACAGAAGATGAAGAACAATTAAAAACTAATGAAAAAAACTAATTTTCTTTCAAACTATTACGTATTCATAATCGGAAAGAAAAGGGGCGCTGGTTCCTGGTAGAAAACAAAAGTATAATAAGTATAATTATCAAAAACACATAGACCATTATATTATAATAAAGTAAAATATTATAAAAGAGGCTTGCACAGAAACTGTAAATGAATATCGTAGAAAGAACAACAAGTACCTATGCCGTGATCACAAGATTTGCCATTTAGCAAGTTTTGTAGGAAATTGATTACCCATTAAAATACATGACATTTCATTTTTAAGATGCGCCTTAAACTCAAACCAATTTCAAGATTCCAACCGTCTGTCTGTCCAGACATTTAAATTCAATTAATTTGCCGCCGACCCTGTAAACGTATCTTAAACCAACCTCGCTTCTGGCTATAACAATATTGACTTACAGCGGCTATTTTTAGCCCTACCTTTAAATAAACAGCAGGTAAAAAATCTCAATATTTATTTTATTGCAGGACTAACTGCTCGCCCTGGCTTCGCACGGGTAGCACTAAATACTTATCTATGGCGTACCTACATACCTACCTATCTACCTACCCTATCTACTTAGCTACCTACCTACCCTACCTACAGCAATTTTCCCAGATTTCATCAACATTTAAACTTTCCCTGGACGTCCACAAATATTTCAAAACCAAAATTAGCCTGTATGGGGGAAACTACCGAACGCCACCTGCTACGATCCTTACATACTCCTTTTGCTTCGTTTACGTTCATACATTAGCTCCCTAATTGCGTTACACACGATCAATCATAATCTGAATCATTTTGAAGGATATTGCTAATCCATTGCTTCTTATGTTCGAAAAATTTGTTTGCTCAACAACGTTAATAACGCAATGAATGTTCTTGAACTGTCAAAATGAAACAGATTGTGATTGATCGTGTGTTACGGAATTAGGGTGCTGGGAATACACGCCGTCTAGTACTATTCGGTTAATAATACATTTACTTTCTAAATACGTCTCCATTAGTCCCCATCTGGGTTCGTAAACAAAACTTCTTAATCGGCCCCTTGATTAAATATTCGCGTGTTCCTAATTCAAACATTTGGCCGGTAGTCTCTAAATTAACGGTACATTTTTGAGGGTAGTTACAGTATTTAGGTCGTTACTTACTGTTCAGTTAATGACTTTAATTTTTTATTCAGTTAATGGCTACCATGTTTACTGGGAGTTGATTGTCGATTAATGCGTGGATGTGGACTCTGCGTGGCGTGTTTTCTTTGTTTTAAATGGAAAGTTATTTGATAACAAGAATGTTGTATTAGGTAGAAACGAGACAATTGTAGATGATAATGGTTAACTTGGAATCGTATGTCTTGTTAAGGGCCTCTAACGGATAGGTCGTCAAATTGCTTAGCAAGATCCGCCGTTATGTCGAAACTCCTGCAGCATTAATTTTGAAGTAAATATATGTTAAAGTTGAGGATTTATGGTAGCGACGATGTTAGCCCAAAATCCAAAGTTACCTCCAAACTGAACAATAAACCGCTGCTATTCAAAAAATACTTCAAATTAGATCATGAAACTTGGCACACTAGCTGAACAAACTATAAAGCAGCGACTATGTTTTTTATTTTTTTTTAATTACCATTATTTTCGCCGTAAAAAGCAATTACCTAAACTGTTGCCGCCTCCGTCTCGCTCGCACTCAGTCCGCGAGTAGTATGGTGCGAGCGAGATAAAAATTTGCGGTTGTGTGGGCTCTTTAGATTTACGTTTATCTGGGACTGCCATAAACTAAGATGGCGGAAATTAAATGGGAATATAAGCTTCCATTAAATTATGTGATAGACGTCCGAAGTACACTCATCATCACCTAGGCTTTTCCCAACTATATTGGGGCCGGCTTCCAGTCTAACCGAATGCAGCTGAATACGAGTATTTTACATGGAGCGACTGCCTGTCAGACCTCCACAACCCAGTTACTTGGTAACACGATACTCCTTGGTAAGACTGGTTGTCAGACTTTCTGGCGTCTACCTGTAACGACTGTCAAAGATCTACAAAAATGACAGGCTCAACGGCACTGGCTTTCGTTCTGATTTTCCTTTGTTTTGTATAAATTATTGTAGAAATAATAAACATAAAAGTGTATCACATAACAGGAAAAAGTTATGCATGATATTTCCCATTTCATCATCAAAAATCAAATATCTTTTGTGATGAAATTATAATTCCCCGAATCGGGGTTCAGGTAATCTACTAAATCCCAATCGATTTACGATCGGAAAGCTTTACAAACTCGATTTCCTGCGGGTTGACGACATGTCTGCGTGGGATATTAATTCCAATCGATTTTGAAATTGAAATGGGCCTCCATATCAATATTTGATTTTGTAGGTTCATATAAAGCTGAGGACCTAGACTGAGTGAAATTCTATCGGTTATAATAACATAACATCACGCTTGTGATAATGATAATGGAAAAGCCATTAATCTATTGGATTGTTATAAGCTACCTACCGAAAAATGTATGTCATACTTACATACATTTCACATACATACATAAAGTCATGCATTTTTCCAATGGGGGTAGGCAGAAACTACAGAACGCAGGTAGCGTTCTGTAGTACGCTACGATCCTTTACATTTACAAATAATTTTACATACTGCTTTTGCCTCGTTAACTTCATACATCTGGTCATACACGCAGGCCGGTTGCAAGTAGTACGCACCTGACCTTTCTGAAGAACATCACCAATAAGGTCATTATACGTCCTCCTAGGACGTCCCCTCCCGGCGTTTCCACTCATATTTGCCTTGTTTGTTGGTCGCCTTCCATTCATTCTCTCAACATGACCAAAACCATAGCATATTCTTTTAAATTTTTGTCACTACATCTTCTTCTTTATATCAATCCTAAGTCGTTGTAGAAATACGAGACGGTATCGCCATTTATCTAGGCCATCTTAGTAGGTCTGCCTTGTGGTTGCGTCACTGCTGAGCTGATGGTCTTGTATTCGATCGTCAGGCCGGACCAAGTCTTTTAGATTTGTCTTGAAATTAATAGGTTCGCCCCCTATTATATTGAACTTAAACTGACGATACGTTGATGTACTGTCCTCCTCTGCCTAACCCTTCTAGGACTACAAGCGTGATATTTTGTTATTTACACGGGTAGTTAGATACCCAAAAGTCTGACAAACAGTCTTACCTCCGGGTATCGTGTAACGCAGTAACTGTGTTCATGGGTAGTGGAGGTCAGATAGGCAGTCGCTCCACGTAAAATACTGGTATTCAGCTGCATCCAGTCAGACTGGAAGCCGACTTCTACATAGTTGGGGAAAGGCTAGACAGAAGTTAGTAACGCTGACATTGTGCGTCAATTTGTTTCATTAAATAATTGACGCGATAAGAATTTTAGGAAAAGGTTTTCTTTCATAGCATTATTTCGTTAATGGATTTCCGTAGCGTGTTTCGAGTAAAAAGTATCGGCTAGGCCTGTTGCCAAACAGCGAAGGAACGTTTTTAATTTGGGCTGGTTATTGAACTAACCGTATAGGAAAATACAACATAGATATAACATGACGCTTGTAATCCCCGAAGGGTTAGGCAGAGGTGTACCTATATATATTATATATGTACACTTTTTCCATCAACCGGACGCTATATCCAGACTCTGGACAAGGGGAAAAGAAAACTCATGAGGAAATCTGGACTAAATTGACAGACTATTAAGCCCAGGTTTCTTTTGTTAGCTTAAATTAATTTATCTTAGATAAAGCTACGAAAACTGTTGAACGAAATAACTGGGGATAACGCAGCGAGAAGTCTGGAAAAGATCTTGCCGAGAAGTGGAAAATAGACATGCCAACTATCACGTGGTTTCTATGAATAAAGTAGATGCAAAATACCACGCCTGTTTCCCGGTGTACCAGACAGTACACCCACATTTCGCTAGTTATGTTTAAGTCCCATGTTATATGATGCTCGTTAGAAATACACTCAGACAGTTATACTTCCATTAACATAAACAAACAACACAATATGTCGTTATTATTCAAGAGCGGAAGTTAATTGGGTCGTCTCCCGGCCTTTCTCCGCGTGTATTATAAATAAAGTGCATCGGATACTGAAAGTTTACGCGGTCGGATGGTCGCCATCGTTGCATTAGTAATGCAGTCTTTCCGCGCGGCAGCACGACTAGGGATGGCCTGTAAGTCTTCTGCAAAATGGCTTTGTTTATGAGATTCCGTGTCTTGGATATAGATACAGCATTTCTGTAGTCTTTCAGTAAATAGTAGATTGTTCTTCAACAACAATCTAGTATTTTCTGAATGAGTATTTTAGAAATGCTGGTTCATCAACTGCCTAACCTTTTTCAACTATGTTGTGGTCGGCTTCCAGTCTACCCGGATGCAGCCGTATACTAGTAATTTACATGGAGCGACTGCCAATCTGACCTCCACAACCCAGTTACTGGTAAGACTGGTTGTCAGACCCGTAACGACTGTCAATGATCCAACCGTGACAGCTGGGACCAACCGTTTTACCTGCTTTCTGACGCACAGAACGACCTATCGGACACTAAAAGTTTACGCGGTTGGACGGCGGCCATGTTTGCATTAATAATGCTGTCTGCCCCTCGCGGCAGCACGACTAGGGATGACCTGAGCTTTCTGCAAAATGGGTTTTTTAATGAGATTTCGTGCCTTGGTTATTGATAGTGTATTTCTGTTGTAAATAAGTACTAGATAGTTAATTGAGAGGTTGGGCCAGGAATTTTATTTTACAACTGGCTCTCTTATATTGGAGACGTGAGAGATCAATAATTTGAGAAGTGATACAAAATCATTTGTATTTTGTAAATTGGTTATAAATAAAACCTTTACTTTTTTTATGTGAATTTGATGAGGTTGGTGTTGTCTAGCCTAGTACTCCGAGAAGAAATACCGAACTAACTCGGAGGTCAAAGTCGGGTTTAAAAACTCCACAATTATGAACATTGTAATAGTCAGATCATATTATGAGGACCATATAAGCCAACCATGTCATGTGAGGTGGTCTCTTGAAGTAAGTATCATAATTATGTTTTAGTGAACCTGTTCCGACAGTGCACAGCTTTGATTACGTAAAAGACTTATTCAACAATCCTACTTGGATATTGGCTTAGATTTTGTTCATATTTTCCTATTTACCGCTTAAATCAGGGAAATTCATTATGTATTAAATTGATTTACCTTCCAACTTATATTGACCGTATATTCAAATCATAACTGTCATTCTATGACAGTTGTATGAAATGGCAATTGAACAGCAAATTGACGCAGTGTGTCAATTTGAAAACAAATAATTTCCCGTATTGTTCAAATACCTACGTCATTGCATACAAAAGAGTACAAGGCAGTTGTCGAAGGAAGTCAATAGTTTATGGTTAATAGAATAATGACAGTTTATTGAACGCACCCATGAGCAACTGCAACGGTACATCATTGACGAATCTATTAAAATTTGTTTGTATGGCTCATTCGCAAAACGTCTACTTCGCAAAATGGCTGCCGGTCGTAAAATGTCTCTTTATCGAGTAGGAAGGTAATCTACGGACCTACTGAGAGCTACAGTATTGCCGAGTGTCATGCCGTGGATATATTATAGTTTATTTTTGAACAAGTAATTATTATTTTTTTAAGTTCAAAAAAACTGCGGGAAATTCGGAAATTCAAATATTTGAAAAGCGACGCCATTTGTCACAGCGAATGTGACGTAAAATTCTATGACGACCAATGACAACAATAAAAAAAGTCAATGTGTTTTGTCAAGTCAACGGCGCCGCCGACGCCGGCCCAGGAAGAGGTGCTGGTGGCGAGACGACCTAAACGCGTACCGCAAGGATTGGATTGAGGTGGCCCTGGAAAAGAATACTTGGAAGGATTTGGGTCGATATTTAAAACTATCGAATATAAATATTTAAAAATATCATGCATATGCACTATTGTTATGCAAGCGATATAATTTCCGATGCATGACATTTTCTTTGAGTACAATTTCTTTCAGTACAACCAATGACGTTGTTCTGCCGCAATTGCAGCCCATGACAAGGCACTGTTTACACTTAGGTTGTGACATTTCACACCTAAACGGTTGAACATAACTTTAATATAGACAAGGTGATACATATTCGCTTGACATAAGTAGGTAATTTACTTTACTGTTAGCCTTTATTAGCCCACAGCTGGGCAAAGACCTCTCTCCATAACTTCCAGTGCTTGCGTTGTCATTATCAATTAATTTACATTGCAATGCTGAAACATTCTTGAACTTAAAATATTTTTGGCATAGAAGGAAATCCTTGGTGATATTGGTGTCGATTTCTTCTTTGATTATTGCGGATCTCGCTCGTCCATTGTGTTTATGTTTGGTATAAGGGGGGGCTTTTCATATTGTTGTGTTGTCTAACGCCCCGTATTTATAACAATTACTTACGTAGTACTTAATTAAAATGCGTGTTTGTTTCAGACGGAGGATGGACATCCCGCGGCCATCATGCGCCCTCGTATTGGTGTTGCTATTCATCACACATCGCACAGAGTAAGTATAATTTATGTAGGATATCTAGCTGCTGCCTGAGACTTTGTCTGTGATCCAGGATGTCCGTTGTCCTTCTCCAGGTCATGGTCTAATCATGTGCCAAATTTCATCCAAATCCGTTCTGCCGTTTTAACTTGAAAGCGTGACATACGAACTCTTTTTTTCATATATAATATTACTAGCTGCACCCTGTGGTTTCACCAGCATAAGTCTCGAGCCGGTGGGAATATCGGGATAAAAATCATCTTATTTCCTAACCCAGATCATGATCTAGACGAACGAATGAAACGTCAGAAGCTAGGTGTACGGTTCCATTTGGTCGTTTCCTATGGAGAAAAGCCAGCAAGAAACTCCACGGTTCCTCTTTTAAAAATAAATGAGTTTTACAATGTTTTCAAAAAATGTACAGTTTGAAAAGATATGAGAGGACAGTGTAGGCCTGTCAACAAGATACTTAACAAAATAAAAATAGTCTGCAAATCGACAGTCTGTTGAGCCTACAACGTTCTCAAATTCACAAAATATAAAGGAATCCATATAAAGTATAAATAAAATAATAAGAATAAAAACCTATTTAAACCAAATGACATGGTTGTCACTACAACTTTAACCAATCCGAATGAAAACCCTGTATTCCACAAAAGCCTCATAAAGCGAAATAATGCGAATATTTATGTGAGAAAATGTTATTGTTTGTATGTCAGTAACTACTTAAATATCTATTTGGCAAGTAGGTAACTACCTATATTCGTAGGTAGGTATCCAAAAAAAATACTCCCCGTAATATCTCTCCCTCGTCCACAATTTTAACTGTAAGATGTCTGTAATTTATGCTCGTGAAGTTTCCTAACTTAATAATAAGCTCGTAGACGGCTTTCTGACATTGACACATTTATTATTATACGAGTTTTTACGTGAAGATTTATTATTCCTTATACCTGGCGGATGTTATGTTTACAAAATTGTGATACAAATGAAGAAACAGTAAACTATTTATATTTATACTGACTTGTATATTGAGCTAAGCAGTTAAAATAAACTCTGCCTTTACGTATTATTTTGCTGTAATCTATTAGTAGAATAAACGTTATCATCCTAATGGTTTCTTACGGAAATGAAAGTAAAGACTATTCATCATATCATGTTATGACCATGTTAAAGAAAATATACCCAACTACACCCTAAACTACATAACATAAACATCACGCCTGTATTTCCCCGAAGGGTTAGGCAGAGGTGTACCTATAGAACACCCACATATCGTCAGTTATGTTTATGACATGGGACATAGGGGGCGAGCCTATTGCCATCAACCGGGCACACATCCAGAGTCCGGGCTACTACTGAGAAATTCCAGATGGAAAACCCAAGGACATTTTGCCCAACCCCGGAATCGAACTCGGGACCTATTGCTCAGCAGTAGCACTTGCGAAGACTAGACCAACGAGGCAGTCATCCCTGAACAATTTCTGTAAAATAAAAAAAATGGAATGGTTCCTTCATTTTGTCG
Organism: Eupsilia transversa; assembly: GCA_914767815.1. NCBI lineage: Eukaryota > Metazoa > Arthropoda > Insecta > Lepidoptera > Noctuidae > Eupsilia > Eupsilia transversa. The sequence goes on along the minus strand of OU611893.1, from coordinate 1,338,860 downwards.
TCCATGGCGAAATTTTCAACTTTAGGTGAAAAATAACGACACTGATTCTTATCGTGAAATCGTTATTAAAAATAATAATACTACTTGTGAAACTTTAATTCGTCATTCGTCAACTATTATGTTTAGATATCGATTCACGTCTGCGGAGTTTTGCTAGCGAATTTTATTTGACCGAGTACATAAGCTAGGCAAGTTTAAGCAGATCGCTTTTTGTCGCAGCCGTGACGCACACACTATTGTCGTTAACATTATTTTCACTTTTCTTTTTGTTATTTGTATTTTGTGTTTCACGAACTGTCTCCAAATAAACGTTATTCTTTCATTCTTCAGATAATTCAACTTATATGTATGACTTATGTCTATTATAAATCGCAGTAATGGAAAATCATAAACACTTAAATAATGATTTATTGTAATGGCGTAAGTAGAGCTAACGCAAAGGTACTGCCATCACCATTAAGATTATTATATGAAAGCATGTTTTTTTTAAACTGATTTATACAGAGACGAGAGCTAATTCAAACTATTTTATCTCGAAGTAACTATTAGTAATAAAATCCAATAAATATCAGAAGAATCGAACCAGTACCAATGACTAGATTAACATCACGCAGACACACTCACACACTCAGACACATCACTTGACATCACAACACATCACATACACACACACACACACATTTGTCAGGTTTTCGTTCATGATAATTGCCGTCAGGCTTTCCACATTATACAATGCCTTATTTTGAGTCCACAATATCATACACGCTATTTATTTATAACTAGCTTCTGCCCAGCACTTCCTCCGCGTTGTATTTCGATTAAAAGTATCATACCTATGTCTTTCTCCAGAGTTCAAAGTATCCCCATACTAAACTCCATTAAAATCGGTTCAGCCGTTGTAATGTGATGTGCGATCAAATAAACAGACATACAGCTAAACACATAAACAGACGAAAATTCTAAAAAAAACTGTTGGAACGTGTTCAGTTATCGATTCTAAGTATCCCCAGCCAATTTTTTTTTCGAATATCTTCCCTGTTCAGACTTTCGACACTCTTCAGCTTTATTATATGTATAGACGATTATCTGAGTAATAAATCCTTCTCATTTTAGTTGCTTCACGTTCATTCGTACAGCCCGCCCACAACTCAACTGGGTAATTTTCTCACATCACCGTTCTTATCTCCCAAAATTAGGTATCCGGCAATTTATTCATATGTTACGCTTATTATTTAATTTTAGTCTAGAGTCGGATTGTATACCTAGCAATTTGCCTACGTACAAAAGTAGTCAAATATTGAAGTTCAGTTTTGACTTTCAATCATTTAAAATTAATCACAGCCTCGCTTGTTGATAACTACATTATTAAAACAAGTTATTTCTAAACTCTTACTTTGTAACTGGCACCCACAGTCAGGTAAATATTAATTTATCGGATAATATGACGCACATAAACGTGTTAAAACACATACATATTTACTTAATACATTTATGCAAAGCTGATGTCTCGTGATTTCCTGAAGGCATTTTCTCTTCACCATCTTCATTCTCCAGCTTACAAACAATAATGTAAGAATGAGATACCTACATTCACTGATGAATTTAGGTCATCTAATGTTTGCCCACCTTCTCGTTATTTCTCCACCTCACCGTCTTCAATCAACAAATTGACTCAATACAATCTACAAGCCTGTGGCGGCATCTACATGCAAACTGACGACACGTGAAATTCTCCATCAGCAGCGTTTACCGCGCGATGAGCATTATATAACTTCCTGACATCAATAGTCGGGCAGTTGCTCACCAGACACAACACCCGTCTGGTCGAAGGATCCTCCCTTTTGCATGGAGCATGAGTGAACTTAACAACCTGTTCCTCATACGTCTATAATCCTTTTCCCTACTATGTTGGGGTCAGTTATTGTAACACGATACCCCTTGGTAAGACTGGCTGTCAGACTTTTTCTACCCTGTGAACATAATTTTCGACGTAACGAGTTAAATTCTGGCCAGAGGCCAGGTATCTACCTTACCTGGCAATGCATCTTCTAGTCGGATTTGAACTAAAAATGTAAAATTTCTTGAAAATAATTAAAATATCGAAATTTTCTGAACGGTTAAGAATATCCCAGGTTTTAATTTTTTTAATGATAGGTGGACCCCTTCGCTTTACCTCATTTGCCTTTGGACCACTACGTTTGAGACACCCTGTATATACTAATAATAAAGCTGAAGACTTTGTTCTTTTGCTTGTTTGGACGTGCTAAACTCTGGAACTACCAGTCAGATTAAAAAATACTTTTGTATTTGTTAGCCCAATTCTATAGGCTATTCAACATCACGCAGCAACCCTTAGGAGCCGAGCAGAAATAATAAAAGAAAGCACGCTAAAAGAAAACGAAGTAATAACGCGGGCGAGCAATGGTACGCGACGCGTTGGGTTCCAAAATCTCACGCGGACAAAGTCGAGGCGCTAGTTCTTTATAATACTCCATTTATCTATTCCGTGTTCTACCTTTGATCAATCCGTGTAGGTTTATACAACGTCAATTAGCCGTTCTAACATGTTGTCACAACAAACGATGCTGAACTAAGCCGAAGTGACATGTTTATAAAATAAATTAACATTAGTCCCTTTTAAATTAATTTAGTCCTACTAACACCACTACATCTTCTTGACGTATCAGAAACTTAGTTTTAGCTGAACAATTTATGTAATGTAGGGGTCGTTCCAGGTGGCGTTCTGTAGTTTCTGACTACCTCCATGGGAGAAGACGTAAGCTTATGTCTACAAGTACTATATGAAAAATGTGAACAAACAAGTGACTTTTAAAATTACTTGTATTGGTATGGTATGCCTTGTTATGCGGCATAGTTTTGGTACAAAATTGTACGTGCTGAAAAGTGTAATTTTTTTTAGCGAATGAGCCGTAGTGCAAAGGAGCCATTTTTTTTGTTAACCTATGTTGTCCCACTGCTGGGCAAAGGTCTCCCCCATACTTTTCCAGTCCTCCTTATGTTGTGCCTTCTCCGGCCAACCGGTTAGGAACGACGCCTGTCATCAGTTACCCACTGTGTGACGATCCTGGCCCATCTGCTTTCATGCGTCCTATAGGTGTAACCCGCCCAGTCCCATTTAAGACTTAAACTAAATTAACTTTATTTATTTTCATAGACAACAATGATCCAGTTAAATGTTAGTTAGTTAGTTACAAAAAACTTAAAAGCTATGTTAGTGTGTTATTATAAGTACCTAGGTACTAAGCTCACAGAAAACATACATATTATGTTTAATATGAATGTATCACATATAAAACCATTGATGATGATGATTGATGTATCGTAACCTAACCTAACCAAGAAATAGATAAAATTGTTTTATTTAAATAAACAAGTAAGGTTATGATAGTTTTATTTTAGACGTACCTAAAGAAATCCCCACGCCACTGCTGCACTGTTTCATTTGCATTCATTGCAATATAGAATTCGATTTATCACCACGGGAACCACACATGGTTGCCATGATCGTTAAAATGCAGCATTTTATTGTCATGCGTGTCTACCGGGTGATCACAAATTCATAGGTGTAATATAGACACAAAAACATGATACTTATATTTCATGTTTTTCTAATCAACTGCTGTTTATGAAGATAGAGAGAGCAATTTGCCGAAAAGACATTTTAGAATGCTTAAATCTTGCAAATCAGACTTGTTATTGACTTGAGTGCTCCATAGAAACAAAATATCACCAAACGTACATCACACATCCATCTTATCTGTATACCTAAATTTAAGCAAAAATATAATTTCTATTTCAAATTCAAGTACCTACATCTTTAACTAAACTCCATTCTATTCTCAGAACAATAGAGATTCTATTACTCATATCTGTTACATTTGACATATAGGTATGTAGTAGAAATGAGGTAATTTTTGATAAAAAACTCCCACACAACAAATTAATCTATGCCTAGAGAGCGTAACGTTTACACTCCTCAAAACATTTCATAGACACCAGGAATTTTTGGTGGCAATAAATAAAACTTTATATAATTTATATTTTACGTAAAAAATATAGATGTCTAAAGTAACAAACATTTCTTGAATTGTTAAGGGATCAATTAATCTTCATTAGCCCGTTTATATCTGTCTCTACAGAATTGTTAAAAAGGGTATTTTGGTTAAAACTTTCAAGCCACGAAACAATTTAAAGTTTTAGAACTCAAATTAGAGACTTTTGTTCTTCTTGCAAAGACTTTTTTATAACAAAGGTGGGTATTGCTTGTGACGTTGACCCAAATACCTAGTATATATATAGTAGTCTATGCCAAATACGGAGCGAGTCGTAATTCCTCCTGCGTTTGTCAGTGATTCAATTCACTTAAATATATATGACAACCCGTGGATAGCTACTTGCTGCCAAGAACAATATTGCAGAGAAAATGTCACGTCACAGTCGTTTGACAAGTTACAACTACTACCGATTATGTTGTCAACACATCTTTTGAGAGAGTCGGCAAGCCGGCAATCTAATAATTAATAATAGCAAAGGATTATGGCCAGATAATATTTAATAATTTGATGTGCAAATCAAATTATTAAATATTATCTTCATTAATTTATTATTTTATCAAATATTAAAATTTTAATAACATATATATGAAATTATATGATATTAAATTAAAATCAAATATTAAAAATAAGCCTTGGCAGTTAAGAGTTCAACTGACGGCGCCCGTTCACAAACATGACGCATGGATTAGCACCATTCATCTCAACCAACAAAAGGGAGCTAAATGATCCAACCAATCCAACACGTGCCATCATAAGCGAGACATCTGAGTGAGCATGACATACTTACAGCCGCCAGGGCACATTCAAGTCAATGAAAGACATAATGTGTATGTATGTACTGAATAAACTCAAAAACGACTGGACCGCTTTTAAAAACTCTTTCACCAGTATAACGCAATATTATCATTGGGTAAAAAAGAGGCAAAAAAAAATAATCATATAATTGATCTACTGATCTACAGCACATTGGGACAGCCCCGGTAAGTGTGATGGTTACCTCGCAACTTCCCATGGGTTACAAGCTAAAATGTTGAGGCATAATGAAAAAATAAAAGAAAAAGTTTTGTAGTCTATAGTTTATAAAGATATCCGTCGGGTGAAGCTGCTGGCGATAGCTAGTCTTCAATTATTATATCCTCAGCTAATCACTGTTAACTAAATTTCAACCAATCCCAACATACCACGATACCCCACCATACTGGTCACAGTAAAGACAAGGCAAAAAGGACAATCAAGACGAACAAGAAACTCCTAATTCAACTCTTCTTTCCACAGATGCATGAACGGTGGCAAGATAAACTTCAGGGAGAAAGAAAAGCAGATCCTAGATCAGATCTTGGGCCCGGGGCGGTACGACGCCAGGATCAGACCATCGGGGATCAACGGCACTGGTGAGCAACCGCTTGGCTTCGAGCTTCGTAAGGTCCGTGGTGGAAGCGATGGCTAGGCAGTAAATTCATAGATATTATGGGAGAGGAAACATAGGAATAGGTAGTATGAGTGTATTGAAGGAGGTAGTGGGAGAATGATAGATCTGGACTTGATAAGTGATGGGGACAAAATTAAAGCTGGAGAAAAAGATATAGCTTTCATTGCTAGGGTTGGTGGATATAATGGGATAGGTAGAAGCAAGAATAGGTGTAATAGAGGGAAAGGTAAACAAGGAGGTGAAAAAAAGAATTCTAGAGTTGATAGTTAAATAAATGAAATTTGCATCGCTAGGGATGATAATATGCAACGAAAAACATAGGAAAAAGTAGTAAAGGTCATAGTTGAAAGAACAGTGTAGAGTTGATAGCTAGATAATTGTAGGTAGTTGTGATGATAGAGGTCAAGAAATTGAAGGAAGTAGAATGAAATGAACTTAGAAAAAGAAAACAATTGATTTTAAGATGTAGAAGTTAGAGTGGAATACCTACTTGGATAGTTCTTTATATTCATCCATTCAAAAATGTCTTTATTGACGCAACGTATTCTGGAAGTCGTAAAATGGTCAATGAAACTTAATATATGACCGGGACATTTACATAGCGTGACTGAGAACTTAGTCCATTCATGTGTCGATGAATATAAATACGAATTTTACGCAATCATTAGTGCGCACGGCGTTTTGTATGTGATAAATGATAAATGATTTATTTTCTGTAAGTAGGTTTGTACAAACACTTTTACACGTCAATCACATGTTTTAAAACTAGATGAGTTCGGCGTTTCCTATCTGACTACTCTGAGAAGAAAGGCCGAAACAAACTCAGAGGTCACAGTCTCTTTTTAAGTCCAGACATAATCTTGGGCAGAATGTGTTTGACAACATTCAAAAATAAAGTTAATAGTTTAGCTGTAGTTTGTTTACTAAATAGGGGGGGAAGTATATACTTCCCCCCTATTTAGTAACTAAGTAAGGTTAAACTCGTTCACTGACCTCTTTTGTCATAAAAGCTTAGAATGTAAGTTTGTATAGAGAAAAAAAAACGATGATAAATCTATTTCGTATTGGGGTAGAGCACTTAGTGCTCAAGTCAGCTTTTGAAAGGAATACCTACCTGTGTAAATAAATCTACAATTCTAACAAAGAAAAGGGAACCATCTTGAAGTAGTTTTGACAACCATTTATCGTTGTCAGTTTCAATGGTATCGCCACCTACAATTTCTACTAGATTTATGATAAACCTATTATTATATTTGCAAAAGGCTTTCTACCTTTCTTCATAACAGCGTCAATTCATCCACTGTTCAACATATATATGTCCTATCAATGGCTAAAGTACTATACTACCATGATATGTTCTTCTAACTTCTACTGTTATAACCTTACTATTATACTTATCATCTAATAATACCAGATCTCTTATATCCTTAAACTGACACTGCAGTCCATATTTAGTAACTACTAAACTCAATTCCCTTCAGACTTGCCATCTCGTCTGCCAACTCAAATTCATTCATGCAAGACGGATGTCCCTCTGGCCTCATTAACAAATGTGTGATGAATTCCCTTGTCACTAATGGCTTCGTCAAAGCGTCTAATGCTTGTATAAACAACCGTATCTTCCATTAGTCATTTGTTTACTTCACCTGTTAATCTTATGTCTTCATCTATCATACTGGGAAGCTTTTATACAAATAGTACAGTTTCTATATCCCTAAAGTTGGCGAGGTACGGTCCATTATGTGCACTCACGGATGTATTTTATCAGTTTCTGGCAATTGCAAATGGGAGTTAGTTGTAAATGCTCTTCGCTTATTAAACATGATAGCAATTTATATTAGCACCCTCCCACCTCTTCATTTTAAAAGGTCATCTGTTTAAGTGATTTCTGGGTAATTTAATTTAAAATTATACTGAGCATTGTATGAGGGTTTAAGAAGTTTATGAGCAAAAGATATTGTAGAAACATTGAATAGCATACTTAAGTATAGGAAGTAATAATATAGTCGGTGAATAATATAGATAGGTCAATTGACGTTACAGAACGTGCTACTAATAGAGTAACAGCTATCGCTTCAACCACATCTGGACCCAAGCTAATAGAAACATTGAATAGTGAATTTTAAAATTAGGTACGTAATAGAGTTCAAATTGATGTACTTGCTGACTGTATTAGAAGTTTGTCTTCCATCTGTGAAAGGATTACAAAAGACGCTTACGATGTAAGGTATTTTTTTGTTTTTTATGTACATGACTATACTATTTTTAATTTTGATCTAATCGTTTTAATCGAAACTAACAACTAAGGTCATAAAATATCGATTCTTTTTCTGACATTGAAAGAAATATTTACGTATTCTACAATTACCTACTGGCTCTTCGAACATAATTGTATGAGTCGTCTAAAAACTGGCAAATAGGAAGTAACCACACTATTTTTTTTAAAGAAAAAGTACCTGAGTAGCAATCGCGTTTGCCAATTTTGCATCGGTATCTCTGATAAATATGCTGCATTTCCCGTCTATTTACCTCCGGAATGTGCGGACCACATGTGAACGATAATAAATGTACGTCGAAAGGAGAATGCGACTTTAAATAAACCAGAGAACGTGCGTATTTTGATAGTGTAGGCAAAATTTCGTAATCCGAGTCATTTGTAACAGTTTTTTTGTCTTCAGTGAATAAAAATTCAGTTATTGGATCTTAGACAAAGTCATTTGATTCGAGGTCAATATGTTTGGCGGTGATTAAAATATTTTGTCGTTTATACCTGAGTTTAGAATAATTTGTTGAACTACTACTTACTTTACTTTTATTTGATGGTTCTTTATCCTACTTTTTTAATTGTTTTGAATATCTTCTCCCAAAATTCTATCCCTTTTTTAATAATTCGAACCTAGGTTTTGTTGGTTACCTGTGATTATTATATCATCAACGTAAAACACTCCATTAATCAATGTGCTGGCAACATTTAGATTACAGTAATATATAGAGCAGTCTCAAATTCCACGTCTACAGCCTTCTTTGCTTCGAATATTTTGTATAGCTATATTTCTATGGTGTATGGATGATTTCTTGAAAGGTTTTTAGCTAATATCTTGGGTATTGAAGGGAAGTCATTTGTCTGGCTGTCGGAACACATTAGCTCGATGCTCGATAATGCGGTAAAAAACATCGTTACGCTATACTTGTACATAACATTATGTATCTCTGATCGATTACTCAATGTTTACATGCGTTGTAATGTTGATAGGCAATAACATTATAGGTATTAGTTACTTATAATATTATTGTTAATAGGTGTTTTTCTAACAAAAAAGTACTTAATAATAATTATCTACTATTTCACATTATATCAAAAATATTTCAACGACGAGATCAGTATTCTAAAGTGGTACACAAAAAAGCACAAAGTGCCACTCAGGCGCTACATCTCGTAATTTCCACAAGTTCATTTCGTAACAAAAGACGAACGTTACGTGAAAACCATAAATCACGTCGCAATTTTTTTTCCGTCATCTTGTTACAGCTTCTCGCGGGAATTGGTAATGGAAAAACATTTCTTGAAGCTCCTAAGTGTGATTTTTTATGATTTTGTACAGTTTTCGTGTTAATGGAAAGGCATTTAGATTGTAAGAGGTTCGTGAAAATGTGAAAGTCAGCACAGTTTGTGGTTAGAAATAAAAGGTTGGAAACTTATCGTTGGTTTGTTTTTATTATCCTCAGATTTGTATCGATTGCTCCTCTTAATGTTGCTGGTGTTTCAAAGTGATTTCTTCTGCCATTTCTTACATTATATTTTCTTTGCTTAACACACAATAATTCAACAATTAATTTTACTAAATAAAGTGCTTTTGACATCGTCCTCTTAAGAATCGTTGAGTCTTCAACGATTTTATTTACGAATCTAAAAAGAACCAATCTATCATTTAAGATCTGAATGCGAAATTGGATAAGCGTAGTATAATGCAAAATGACAGGATCCTCTTGGACGTTTTATTGGTAAATGTGGAGCAAGAATGAAGAATGCACATAAAGAAATAATAGGACTTGAATTGCTTACAATTCATCTTGATAAAGTGTCTTTATTATTTGAACTGCGACAAAGACTTGCAATTTTTACGATTATTGCGAAATGACAAGTGGCAATGGTGGAATGACACCGATTGATAAATTACACAATGTTCACCAAAATATTGGGTGTCGTTTAAGTCGAAATGTCTTCACCAGGTACGGTTCACGCCTAATTATTTTCTTCAACAATATCCTTAAATTAATCACACACGTTCCAATAGAGTTCTTTTCTTTGTCGCCATCGTCTGCTGCCATTGAATTGACCCCAAACGGCTTCGCAGGGGTTTCATTAATCACCTCCCTAATGGGGCAGGGCTGTCATGCTTCTGAATCAATTACCCATGCTCTAAAAATCCCAGGTCCAGTTGGAAGCTAGAGATTAATGATTCATTCGGTTTGGTCTTTTGGAAAAACATTGCTGATATCAGAACTTTCTAAATTTTTGTTGATAGAAAATTTATGAATCCATTCTTCTTTGAATTACAGCTACTCCAACACTAAATAACTCTATTATTAATTATATTATTATATTGTTAGGTTATATCGTCGTCTAACGCGGTTTTACAATAAAAAATTCAAATCTCATAAGTTCAAGGGTAAACTGGTATGTATTTTTAGGAAACGATTTATCGTCTAGGTAAGTCGACAGCCCTGTTTATAAACTTTCTATTTGCGGTGTGCCCGGCTGTCAACTACAGTAGGTATTTGGAACTCATTTAACCATTCACTAGCAGTTTCTAGTTTGGAAAAGCTTTATGGCTTATTTTCCTTCATAAACTTACAGAAAATAGTTTTTTGTTCAAAAACGGTAATTTATATACTTACCTTCATTGATTTTCATTTTGCAGTTTTTCTCATTGAAATTTACGAATTTGGCGATCATCGACATTCCTAGTACATTACTATTCTCCTTTTTATTTTCTTTGATCTGGTCTTCAACTAGATTTAATACAACGTTGGCAGAGAACTCAAGATTTTCCCAATTTTCTTGTTTTCCCAATTGTTCCCTACCTGGTTATTAGCAAATCGTTAAAGCTTTAATTAAATTACACAGAAATAATAATCGGTTCCTTTCCGAACAGTTACAATGTTAATAATAAAGTATTAATTTCCTTTTCGGGCTACCTATTTACGCATGGGTAGTAACGTTGAATTATGTATGTGTTAACTATCACGCGAACGGTTACTTTTCCCCTGTACATTAGATTAGACCTAGACACGTTCCAAAACATATACATAATAGCCTTTCACCCTATTATGTTATAAAAATGGAATAATAATTCGGCCTGAATTTGATTGACTTATTTCAATAGCGTCATTAATTAAGTTGGTGTGTTCATCATCATCGCCTATAGTAGTTGCTTATGTCATAATGATTTCGTCTGTGCTTTTATACTTATTTAATTCTAATAAATCTGACATAACACTAATATAATTCACAATTAATTCAATTCAAACAATTGATTATTCGAATTCACTGAATTTAATATTAATTGTTTCATATTTGAATGATTGATTAACGCGACAGTCTGATTGATACAATTTCAATTGTTTAATGGACTGGTTGGTAGGATTCTGTTTTTTTTATTGATTTATCTGAAACGTTTTAACAGATGGCCCAGCTGTAGTTAATATAAACCTGTTCGTGAGAAGTATAACGACTATAAGCGACATAAAGATGGTTAGTAACGAGAAACAGACAGAAGCGTAATATTTTATGTTAGTGTCGTTAGATAACAACAGTAGGTGCCAATGGACAAGACCACAATCTTTGATCACCAAGGAGTTGGAAAATCAATGAAGTGTATTGGATTGACGAGCGATCGGACAGTAACGTGATCCAAAAATGACAATCCATATAAATCCTTGACTTTTCTATTTTTTGACGATTATAGATTGATATCTTGTTTAAGAGAGCAGACCGTAAAGAGGTTGTAGCGTTTGTTTATTTAAAAAATAGAATGATCAATCATTGTGACTTCAGTGTAAGGCAAAAATCAGACTTTAATTTTCCAAGCTCGTACCTGCACTTTTTGAAATACCTTGTAAGAAAATTTAGTTAGGCAAAAGTATATAATTTAGATTATAAAGACCTAATTTAGGCAGATTGGCACGAACTTAAAAAATAGTTATAATATTTTTATTATACAAAATTTTAATTGTTTATTTTTGGTTTTCATATTGGTATTTTTGTTTTTTGTTGATATGGCACGTACATTTTGCTCATAATTACGATCTTGGACAAATTAATATTTAATTTAAACGTATGAAAACATCAGAAACAAATGTTACAGCCTATTTAACTTTGTTTTTGTACGGGAGCGGGCGTGTTACGGTAAACGAGAGAGCAGTTCCTTCATTTTGTTTTTCATTAAAATTATTTTCTATATTTATGGAATGATTGATATTTATAATATTTCATGTGCTGTCATTTTATTTTGCTGTTGATTTTCTTGGTGATCCATATTAAAATCCTTGTTATTATGATACTTATTTTTATTTTTTATGTTTTTATTTAGTTTTATTAATTTACATGATAGGTTTCCTATAGCTTGCATAAAAAGTTAATATACATAATATAACTAGCCTAACAGTCAATTAAAATTATTAATATACAATTTTCAAATACGTGCTGATTTACCCAAAATTTTGTACCGCCTTCAACAAATAGGTATCTGTTTTATAATAAAGACGCTGTAAACAGACATAATAAAATGTAAAAATCATCTTCTTTAATAGGGAATCCTATCCTTATACGTAGATATATCCCTTAATAGAGGCAAAAATATCTGCAGAAAACTTGTTTTTTTTATAACAGTGGCAATGGAGTGTGCTTTTAAAAAGTTATGCTTTTACACGTTTCGTGACACTATCTCTATCAGTTACTCAACGAAATGTTGCAGCGCTATTAAAATAATCGATAAATATCCTGATCACGCGATCAAAACGATTTGTTGGAAAAAAAGAACTAATTGTCACGAAATATTAAATACTTTGTACCTTGTAGCTTTATATCCAACAATAACAATTATTATTACAGTTTTTTTATACTAGACTTGGTTCATGGATATTATCAAGTTTATCAAAAAAAAAAAAATGTAGTTTAGCTTTATTTATTCATATTTCAGACAGGCTTTTAAAAACGACATCCAATACGTTTAAGTTGAAACCGATAGCGTCGTTAGAAAGCTATTAGGAGCGAAATTTCATTATTTATTCTATAAAAACTAATAGAATGTTCTTAGACGATATTTTCATCACAAGTGGGACAATCTAAATTTGGATTTTGGAAGGCTCAGAGATAGGTATTTTTGTATTTGAGAATGTTCTTGTGAAGCATCTATTAAAAAGTTAGGAAATGAGATACATTTGGGATTTTTGTACTATGTCATTCGCTACTCGAAGTTTCACGATATCATAACGATAATCGAGCATGTTTTGGGTAAAGCTGTAAACGTTTACAATTCTTATTAAAAAAATAATTTACCTAAAATGAACTTTCCATTAAAATCATAAATAAATGAAATACTAAATTCAAACTGACAGTTTATTTAATCCAGATTAACGTTGAACAAACTAAACAAACCCTATTTAACAAGGAACACGTAGCTTTCTAAAACAAAATGTTAATTTCCGGCACACGCCATGTTTCCCCTCAAGACGGTGTTCTCTCAACCCCGAAACGTGATAAAGCGTTTTTATATCGACATTAAGAAAAGTGTAACCCAAAATATAATTTTATTAATGTAGAAGAAACTGCTATGCTAAAGAACATAGGTATTGTGGTAGGAGTAGCGAAATATAAAATCTAAAATCCACCATTCTTCATAAAATATTATCTTCTTATTTGTTTTATTTGAAAAGCTTGTTTCTCAAATAAATGTCATTCTAGATAAATGATTACTAATTTACTTTATCTCAGCCCATAAGAGCAAATAATTACCTTTATGTTTGAATAATAATTTCTTCTTATATATATTTTCTGTAACAGTTTTAGTTGTTTATTTTATTTCTAAATTAAAAGATACTGCTCTATATTACACTAACACAAATTCTCGTTGACAACCGACATTAAGGATTGTTTGCAGCGTTTTATTTTAACCCAATGTCGTTTGATTTGATGTTAGAGGTTTTATTTGATCACAATTATCTTTATGTTCGTTTGTGTGATCATACTGTCGGATCATTCATGAGCATAGTGTACATTATGTTTACAGGTGGACAGGTGAGTCGCTAGACACTGATATATAACGCGCATTCACAAACTAATGTTAGGCCGTAGTATCATAATAATACCGTGATTTATCGTATATTTTGCTTGGTACTTAGATGGGCCAGCGGTAGTGAGCGTCAATATATTTGTCCGAAGTATATCAAAGATCGATGACGTCACAATGGTAAGTCAATAAGGACAGACTGGGCCGCTACTAGTGTTACAAACGTATAAGTTTTCTGTATCCACGCGGTTCAAACAAGTCAAATGAATGGGCAACTCTCTCCTGTTGACTAGGAGTGATTTACCCGACACTATGTGTAATGTTCATTTTTTCTTATTCTTTATTTTTTCCTTTCGATTTCTCTTTAATCCCGTTTGGTGTTGACGACCAAAATCGTTTTTAGACGCGCGTCTGGTACTTCTTAGATCGCCAGTATTGGTATAATCCTAGCTTTATTTATCATCTAAAACTAACTATATATAGAATAAAAAATATAGTTTTTAGTTTTGTTTCTTTTTTTAATTTTAGACTGGCTGGTTGTCCTTATGAGTTCATCTGACGGAGCATTAGCTTCCTTTAATGAAATGGACTGATCTGTGTGGTCCGCGAAGTTGTTATGATCACTGTCGGCTCCACTTCATTATTATCTTTAAGCATCTAACATTATCATCAACTTGCGTACTTCTCTCACGATGCTATTCGTAAAGTGTGGTTAGGTGTTTTATATGAAGCGGTACAAACAATATATAAATTTAAATTGTTGTTTTCTGTCGTTAAGGCTATGCGCCAACGTTAGTCCATGTCAACATGTATCTACGGTCCATCAGCAAAATAGATGATTACAAAATGGTGAGTGTTTTCACATGACCTGATGTAATCTGTGACATTTTTATTATAAACTAAAGTTTAGATTTCTCTGTGGGATTTCGCGATCCACTGCTCTACCGTCGGTGCAACCCTATAGTTCCTCAGACCGCGGCAGCAGTGGACCGCGCCCAGTATTAGATTTGTCTTGTTAACTTTGTTTATAATAAAAATTTAATATTATGCAATATCTGCACTACGCTAAACATTCTCAAGCTATTCGTAAATAATTGTGTTCGTGGTTTTGTTTCTTTACGTTTCCCCTGATTTTTTGTTTTTCTCTGATTTTTGCACCTTTATTTTTCCTTTCCTTAATGTATCATTTAAGCCACCCTTAATGTTAAAAGTTAAATGTTTAACTAAATCTGTTGCTAAATTTATACCGTGGTGCGGTGCCGCGCACATTATTATTTTATTTTATGTTTTTATTTTATATTAAACTCAGACTACCTTAGTCTGAACACGTCTAAATTAAAAATCCTACATCTTAAATTTATTGATAATCAAAATTGTCGCTTAATTTTCTTCATAAAATTTACTTTTCTGTTTCTTTTTTCTATTCCTTATTATTTTCTTTGTGTTTATATTTAGAGAACACTCCTGCAGGAGCGTCTCGAGCTGTAAAAACACGTACAGGATGGACTATTGGCACTAAAAGTAGATAGCACTAAATTATTGATCAGCAAACTAAACCGCTTCGGTATCACAGCACTGATACGTTCAAAATTCAATTTGAACTCAATTGCCTTACTTAGAAACAAAATTTTATCACGTAATGTTCTAACTGAAATAATCCGGCCACGCTTGTAGGTACCACGGGAACCGCGGCCCGCACCAGACACCATCATTTTCTTTATTTTCCTTATATTTATTTGATCATGCTTGTTATATTGATTTCACGCAGATGAGGAGATTATAAAAACTATTTTGGTCGTGTACGTTGATTGTAATTAATTGTTGATATGTCTTGTTCATGTGAATTTGTGTTGTGTAATCGGGACTTACCGCCGCGCCCGCACTCGCCTTCGTGCTTGGAACGGTGGCTGCCCACCAATATGTGACACCCGACCCCAAACAACAGCTAGACGTATCTTAGCTCTAGTTATACTGGCCGATTGTGCATGAAGGTAATTAAAGCATTCCTTCAACGAATGCTGAGAACGGTAAGTTCGATCTGGGCTTCGCTTTTGTGCATGTTGCTTCGACTTGTGACGCTCGAACGTTCACTTTTGGATAAGGATGATTTTTATTTCGTCCAGTGGAGTTAACATTAGGTTGAGAAGCCTTCATTTCCTTCATAACATGTATTTTGAAGTCGATATCTTTAAGTTCATCAACTGTGTAAAATCCATCAACATCTCTTCTATCATTAACATTATTGTCCGTAACCACTTGTAGGATTCGAGTCCAAAAGTAAATTTTCGAGTGAGCATGTTTGAACTTCTTCTGTAAGCATCTGCCGGCTTTTGTTGTACGATAATTCATTTGACTTGCTGAGATGTCGAGGGATCCTCTAGTGCATTGTGCCTTGATGTCAAATTAATTATTGAGCGAACCTTCGACACCGTCCCTTCCCTTAGTGTAATATTTCTATATGTATAATCATGTTGTGCCAGTAACACCTAGTTTGAATCTTTCGCACTTAAAACTCTTGGCACTATTTTATATATTATAGTAAAAAAAGTTTCTAAACAGGTTGATATTGGCACAAATAAAAACACGTTAAAAGCTTACTGGTAAAATAAAGTCATTAGTTAATAGCTTTGTGCGTAAACTAAAAGACTAGAGTATAAAGATAAAATTAACAGATGAAGCTTTTAGTTGCACAGATGCTACGAAAGCAAAGTGGAGAAGATGTGGTTAGCATAGAATAATTTGGTGTTACATTGAAATATTGTCAAAATGGCAAAAGTAATTTTGTAATAGACTTCGAGAACTGTGATATTATTGTTATACATAATTGTAACTTAGAGCAACCATCTTCATAAATATTTTAAGCATTTTCTTCTATGTTTCCAGAATTATCAATTGAATCGTTGTGTGTATATTTTTTGACAATGTATCAATGTGTGTGTTCTGATCTACGAGAGCTTGCTACAGTTGGATGTCATGTTTTCAGGAATACTCAGTACAGTTAACGTTTCGAGAACAATGGTTAGATGAACGGCTGAAATTCAATAACTTGGGAGGTAAGTAGTGGACTTATATAAATTAATATCGATAACTGATTCAAACAAAGCCTTGAAAGAATATGAGACAACTGTTCAAAGAAACTTTTTTTCTCAGTCTAGTCATTGCAATAAATAAAGGCTAAAGTGCCGTTGCAAATCCAAGATAATCTTCTAATTGCACATTAACGTTACTTTATCATTCTTCCACATTACATTATTGAACATTTAAATCCTCAAAATAACTCCAAGATTGTCATTTTTTTTAAATTAAACTTTGCCTAGTGGATTTCTTTGTGGGGTTTAATTAATTTTCAAAATCAGTGTTAGTCTCAGAACCACCTCTCTCTACAATACATTATGTGTTTCATCAATTACTATGTCCATACTTTATGTTTCCTTTTCAAACTATTAAATCTATAGTAGGATCAGAATCCTACTATAGATTTAATTATTCAAAAGTCCTTTACATTCTAAAACTTTTTTCTTTAAATACTTATTGCCCATTTCTCCCCAGGTCGCCTCAAGTACTTGACCCTAACCGAAGCCAACAGGGTCTGGATGCCTGACTTGTTCTTCTCCAATGAGAAGGAAGGTCACTTCCACAATATCATCATGCCTAACGTCTACATCCGTATCTTCCCCAATGGAAACGTGCTGTACAGCATCCGAATCTCTCTCACACTGTCTTGCCCCATGAACCTCAAGCTGTACCCTCTGGACAAACAGACCTGCTCGCTGAGAATGGCCAGTTGTGAGTATTTTAATTATTACTTTCTTAATTATCATCAATAATAAGTATTCAGTCGAAAGACGTCCTCTGCTGGACCTCCCCCGGGTATCGCCAGCACGACCGGGCCAGTGCCTCCTGCACTTAGCGAATTCTTAAAACCTTCACCAGGTCTACCTTGAGGATTGCTGTTTATATGGGAAGTTTTCTGCATAAGAAAACAAACTCCCTTCTATGGACTTTTGTTATAAACGATCTTATAAAGACCAAATATCAATATGACGATATAGAATACAAGATGACGTTTAATTAGTCTCCAAATTAATCTAAGTGAAACAATGACCCAGCGACAACCGTTTACCAACGGTAAAACAACATGTCATGTACAAAAATTACTTAGCCCAGCCGCTTCCAACAGTTTGCGGGCAGATATTTGGGCGTTCCGTTTACATTTCATTACGAAATAACCTTGTTTACATTGCGTGCTGTCTTCACGAATCGCGTTGATTTTCATCACCCCTGTAAACAAACGGAGCTCTGGATTTGTAAAAAGGTGTTATTTTTTATTGTCATTCTATTTTTTGTAATGAGAGTTTGAGAATAGCATTTGTTTGTGAATAAAACATCTAGTTAGTCCTGTTGGATCACATGCCATTTAGTTTTATTAGCTACTTAGTTAGTATCACTTCTCATCAACGAATTGCTAATCAGCATCATTATCATTGGCTGTTGTTGAACCATCTGCTAGTTTTAAGTCTTCTTTATTATTCTAATGTCATATACCCCTGTCCATCTTTTGCTGGTCCTCACAAACATTTACAATTTTACCACTCATACCAAGAACAAATCATCATAAGCTTTTCCCTTTCAGACGGCTGGACCACAGATGACTTGGTGTTTCTGTGGAAGGAAGGCGACCCCGTCCAGGTCGTGAAGAACTTACACCTACCTCGGTTCACGCTTGAAAAGTTCCTCACTGATTACTGCAACAGTAAGACTAACACCGGTAAGTTGAGCCTTTGGTTTGTCATTTTGTGGCCTATTATATAAATGACCTACTAAAAATTACTTAAGAGAGAGAAAATTAAGTAAGCAATATGCATCCTTTGTGTGATAGATTACGGCCCGTTCCTCCAGTGAGGAGAGGTCTGAGCCCCAGCAGAGGTAAAATTATAGGCTGAATATGTTACGGTTCTAACTGAACCCGTCTGTACAAGTACGTGGAATTGAAAAATGTATACAAAGTAAAATAGAAAACAATGTGAAAAACATAATTGTACCGTTGCCATCGATCACTAAAAACCCGTTGCACAGTTTTATGTAAGATGAACTCTCGTACCGGTTATGGGCTTGTACATAAAACTGCGATGCGATGCGAACTCGCAAAGCAGTTTTGTGTACAAGCCTTAGGCCTAGGTCATGCGATATCCTAGCTCCCATCACTACAACATTGGTCCTCTTCCAGGTGAATACAGTTGCTTGAAGGTAGACCTGCTGTTCAAGCGGGAGTTCAGTTACTACCTCATCCAGATCTACATTCCATGCTGCATGCTTGTCATCGTGTCGTGGGTGTCCTTCTGGCTGGATCAAGGAGCTGTGCCGGCAAGAGTGTCACTAGGTAATGTATCCATATTATATAAGTAATGCTGCAAAATCGTCTCTTCAGCTGAAAACATAGCCTGCCAGTTACGTCTTACAGAATGATCTTTTTGAATGATGTTGTTCGTTTAGATATCTGTCCAAGTTTTTTCTTATGAGGAACTTCTCATCTGCTCAGAAGGCGTTCACAATTTCACTATCAAGAGGCAGACTCCATAATAGGCATGGATGCTGTACATATAATGTACATCCATAATAACTAATATATCTTCAGAAAACACTCAACAACAGTCTATGTTATACATGTTATGGTTTTTGATTTTATCCAATGGATGCATATTTGAAATGATTAAATTCCTGCAAGCATGCAAGTATTCCATGTTAGAGGAATATTCTGGAAACATGCATGTGTTGCAGAATATTCAAGTAATATTATATTTAATGTTTAGAAATTATAAATGCTCACAATTTCTACAAGTTTATTTAGTAAACTAAACCTATGTAATTTGACTTTGATGTTTGAAATTGATACCCCATCATTTGAAGCAAGCACGTGAACCAAGTTCTAGGAATTCTCTAGAACACAGTTCACAAATCCCTGGATCTTGATAGTAGGAAACCTAGTGTGAGCGTATATATCACGCTTCTAGTGCTTCTGAGAAAGCTCTGTGGCGTTATGTTTTGTGATATTGTTTACTGCTTCGCAAAAGTATTCAGGTACTACATTATTGCCTTTCATTTTATTCTTCAGTATTTCAAAACAAACTTAAAGGTTTTGTATTCTACTGTTCTACGTTGTTTAAAGGGCACTTACACACATGTTACACATGTTAGGTAAAGTTGATGATAAGCTTTATTTTTTGTAGTGAGTTTCCACAGCAAGATTCAGTTACCATACCATTAATTTTGATATTTTAAATTAAACGTGATATTCGTTGGTTAAATTGATTTAATTCTAAGGTTCTTATCTTCTATAATTGCTTTGGCATAAGGCTGGCTTAGTAGGATCTATTCAGGTGTTTAGATCACGAATTCTCTATTTCAGGAGTGACCACCTTGCTCACGATGGCTACTCAGTCATCAGGCATCAACGCCTCCTTGCCACCCGTGTCCTACACCAAAGCTATTGATGTCTGGACCGGCGTGTGCCTCACATTTGTATTCGGAGCGCTACTAGAGTTCGCTCTAGTAAACTATGCGTCTCGCTCTGACATGCATAGAGAAAACATGAAGAAAGCGAGACGGGAGATGGAAGCAGCTAGCATGGATGCTGCCTCCGATCTTCTCGATACTGATAGCAATACCACTTTTGCTATGGTGAGCTCAAATCCAGTATTTTTTAAGACTTTTGTGATAGTGCTTTTGGATTGAAACATAGTAACGCTTTGATACATTTTCTTAGATGTTTGGTATTTTGTCAATTTTGATACCTACTTATAGTTCATTATAATATGTTTGCAAACTGTTGCTTTTTCAAATATAGATGTGATGAATTGAGTTTGAATGATGTGAATGATTTATTTGACTGATTGGATTTATTTGATCATCTTTACTTTCGAATTATGTAGTATAGGTAGTAAAGACAACAGTTTTGGTAGAACTAGTTGCAGTACTTAGGATTTGGAATTCATTTGTTAGTAACGTTATTATTTAAACGTACTTTGATTGCATCTCCGTGGCCCAATATGCATGCATTTCATGGAGATGATTTAGATAAGAAACATTATATTATTAAAAAAGTTAGAATTTGAGTTCAAAAGCACATAGCCATATGATTTAGTCGAAAATGCAATATGTCCTGCCTCCCTGACCGGTCTGCAACAAACAGAAACCCTTGGTGCGCGGCGGCCCGGTGGAAAACAAGATGCGGCAGTGCGAGATCCACATCAGTCCACCACGCAAGAACTGCTGCCGCCTGTGGATGTCCAAGTTCCCCACTCGCTCCAAGAGGATAGATGTCATCTCCAGGATCACCTTCCCACTTGTATTCGCTTTGTTTAATCTGGCTTATTGGTGAGTATGATTCCGAATGTTTAGATTGGGTATTGATTGGGTATTCTCCTTGTCAAAGAATAAAAAATCAGTAACCTAATTCACCCTCTATGTTGTGAACTCCCTAGAATTAAATTTTGAGGTGTGGTGTTGGATCTGAATTAACCATTCTTCTTTGCGATTAGATATTAATATACTCCTCCCGTAGATGTAATAAGAGGTGACAAATGAAAGTCAAGAATGTGCAATATCCAGTTACCCACCCGTGTTCTAATAATTGTATTGTGAGTTATTGTGGAAAATCTTTCAGGACTATAAGTAAGGAATGAAGTCAGCTCTAACGCCGTCACTTCTTGACAATTCAAAAGTGCCTGTAAGTGGTATAATTGAAATAAATGCTTTGACTTTCAAACAATCATTTTAGACTTATAGGTTTTATTACTTAGAAAAGCCTTATAAATCCATGCCTTTTCCGAATCGTCATCATCGATTCCTGGTTTTCCAAATTTTTAAATAAAACTGTGCGTATCGTGTGGTCAGGTCGACGTATCTGTTCCGCGACGAGGACGAGGAGAAGTGATTCTCCGACTCCCTGGAGCGGGGCGCGGGTCCGCTGGTGCGCCTGGTGGCGGCCGTGCTGCTGCCGTACGTGCTGTTCGCGCTGGCGTACGCGCTGTGCTTCCGCCTCGGGGGCCCGCGCGCCGTGGGGGCCCTGCCGCCGCGGCCCCCCGCGCGCCTGCCCTGCCGCCCCCCGCGCCGCCCCCGAGACGGCACGCCGACATAGAAGCCTAGAACTCACCCCAATCATTTATCGTGAAATAGTTAGTGCATTCTTTTAATCACCGTCTTCCTTGTGGCAGATTCCCACTCAGTATTCGTTGACGTTAGTGTAATTATTAGTAAAGCTCAAGGTGTCTATATGTATATAAATGTGCCCAGTGCCGGTGTAGACCAGGCTTCCGTTTTTAATATAACAGGAACAGTTCATGAAAATTGTAAAACAAAATTAAAGATTGATCGATCGTTTAACAAACGGTACGTCTATTTCGGCACTTATCAAGTCCCAAATTATTGTGTACAAAAAAATTCTTAATTTCCGAGAATTAAAAATTTTCGATAATTTTACCAAAGATATGACTCCTTGTATGGATTCGTACGTAATGTAACCTAGGTATTAGAAACCACTTAAGAGGTTTCCACATGATACTTTAGCCCTTAAAGTGTTAGGTATTTAAGGACTAGAATGCAATGGCACTAATGTTGATGTAAAGGGTATTTTAACGTTTAAGTATTACATTAGTAGTTGAAAGTACGCGAAGGACTTTATCTATTAGAGAAAAGATGGTCGTTTTAACTCTAGATTTAGATTACACGTCGAAACCTCCAAAGACGGACAGCTGTTAACGTTCAACATTAAGTCAACAGCAGTTGGCAGCCTTAATTTATCCGTAAAAGTTAGTGACTCCCGTACATTTTAAAGACTTCCAATTTGAACCAACTATTGGGAATTATAGCTGTTTGTCTATGGTAGGCGTAAGTGGCCTAGTTATATATCATGTAGGTATCATTTACGACACATAATTATTAAAGATAAAACACGTACGCAAAAGAAGGAATTTATAAAAACCAGCTGTTATTATAAGTATTATTAATCGGGTATTTTCTTGCTGGAAATTTTAATATGTTATTGTATCAAGGAGGCCGATCCAAAATGAAATGCTAACTATTTCTAAAGTTCCCAGGTAGACACAAGAACGGGATACCATCAGAAAGATGTGCAACATTAAAAAAACAATGCACTTTTTGTTAAAAAAAGTAAACATGTACCTATAATAAATTATTGCTTAGCCTGCACCTGCAATAAATTAATTAATTATCAATCATTTAGACTAGCTTTATGCTGATTCTCTATGCTGATTTATCTATCTAATTTATCTTCATAGTTCAAAATGATCGTTATTATTCACAAGCCATTTTATTATAAATAGTCAACTATAGCTTCCATGATTAATTGCACATTAAAGTTTTCACTAAGACACGTAGGTAAATGGTAAACGTGTAAATAGTTGGGCCTACAACTTTCTACACCTGTGTCGCTCATTGTACAGTTACCTATATTTAAAATTACAATTATATCATGATAAACAAATGATAAGATTTTATTACCGTTAATTTCTCTGTCTGTACGTATCACTGTAAATATTACTCAATGTTTCCTAATTATATTATTCGTAGATAATTGCCCCTTGAGCTATTGTTTCAAAGTTGTCTATAGATAGATAGAGATGTTTATCTAATTCATCGTTTTTTTTTTTTGTCCAGACCTTATGTATGTGAACTTTATCATGCCATTCTCATTTGAAATCCCCGTAGTCAATCTTATTAACATTTCATTTTATTTTGAATCCATGGCTCAAGGGACATAATATGGATACATTTAAATCTACTTCTCAATGTTTAAATGTATTATGACACCCACTTAGTAAAATATCACTAATGCTGTGTTCGGCTGTTAAATACAATAAGTCGTACATTATGGCTTAGGCACGTTCGTTTTTATTATTCGACGGAGAGAACGAATCTTTTAAATCTTAGAAGATGACAACAAGCCTCGATTGTACTAAAATTTGTTGGCCTTGCTTCACATTCTGATCTTAATTATATGAGAGACAGACACATTTTGATCTGCAATGTTGAAAGGTGCTAAATTCAGATTGGTCGACTAATCCAATCATACGGTACATGATTTCAATACCACACTACGTTCGTCATCTCAGTTTGACTACAACAGCTCTAGAAATGAATAAGGCTATGATTTCATACGATTATTGCTCATTTTTCTCTTCCGTCCTTTAATTTGAATTTAGGTCTTAAACCCACTATGTGCAATACTGTAATCGTTTAGATGTGTCCTTAAATATATGTATTCTTGGGCTGTGACGAGCGGTAGCATCTTTATTATAATAATATAGTAATTTCGTTTACCATTCATTGTATGTATGTAAGGAAAATATTAGCCTATGTCCAACGCTCAAAATCTCGTAGACGTATTAGGCACACAGACGTGTAACCTTTTCGTATGTATGTTAATTATTGTAGACTCGATGTCTTTAATTGTTGTTATCGATAATACTGCGATCTGACGGGATTGTAGCCAGTAGTTTACTCAATACCCAATTTTGATCTACATTTATGTAGAGTTCATTAACAGTCAGACAAGTAGCCATTAGTTAAGTTACTACATATTTACAATTAATGGTTCCATTATTAGGATATATAAATATGTTACTATTGAAAGCAGCTTTTCGAAGTGCCACTGTTAATTCGGTGATACTTTTGAATTTGCATTCGATAACAATTAACACAACAGTAATATCGATGATGATTTGACTGAGTCTTTGCTGCCTCGTGCGGACAAAATTATTAAAACATTTTCAATACATGTTCTACGCATGTTATTGCCGTAACCCTCACATTTAATTGTAAAGTCAATTACATCACTGTATAATAATACATTTTCAACATATCTGTCACTGTTAAGATTTCATTTGGACCGACGACAGAGTTTGCCCTTAACGTAAATTGAAGAACCTGACAGAGTATTATAATGATCTGCTACGAGTAGGAAAATTTAATCTTTACGTTGAATCTGGAAGAGGTAATGCATGAAAGTAGGTTTAAGTTACTATAATATAATGACCAGATTTTAGAAGTCATAATGGTCGGTTTACCTCTTAAGATTAAAGTAAAGCTAGAAAGTTTCAATCATAAGCTATGTTAAACCTAATTGATTTGACACAGCTAATGACTGAGCTAGGTCATCTAATATAAAAAATGCATCCGAGGGTGACAAAGAAAGACGTTATACCTCCTTCTCTAACCATTTCCATTTAATTATAAAGGAACGATGTAAAACATAATGATTTTAATAAAAGTATACCGAAATATGTAAATGTGTTTTAATTAAAATAACAAACTGACCTAGCTATTCACACTGAAATAATATGCGCATACGTAGGTATTAAATTCATGAGTTTTTTATAAAAATAAAACAAGATTTGTTACTTATTTAATTAATTAATATTACAGTAATTAGAATCATTGTAATTCATAAATGATCCAGCCGCTCATTTACTTACATTAATATTATGATAAAGCCTAAGGCAGATAAAGCATTAGGAATTTCTGCAGGCTAGAACTGCTTAACATAAAATTAGGAGTTCCACAGGGGAGCATCAATCTTACCAAACCCTTTGACTCAATGAACTATAATTCTCCCTAATACATTATCTACCAAATTTTAATATTACACGAGAATAATTGCTTACAGCATACAGATACATAAAACATTTAAATAAACGAATCCATGTAATTTTAGTAAATAAATTATGAATGACGCAAGAACCGACGTATTCTAATAAAGTTTACATTTTTCCCTTCACGTTGACATGCTCGTATTTTTTCTCCTTCCGTCTGCAAAAGAAAATACTAATTTTAGTCTTAGATCGTATCCTATGATAAAGAAATAGGTTGTATCTGGATACGTGTAGGTACACCATCGTCAACTGCATTATCGTTTTATAGAGAGTGTGTTCAAAGGTGAGTCTGTATTCGACAAAATTAATATAACTCCTAATAACGCCTAGCACTACAGCTACAACTACACTAACTAACACAATATCATTGTGTACCAGTCTACCTATTCATGAAGACCTACACCTGTAGAAAGCTCAAATACTGCCTCGAGGAAAAACGACCCCGAATGAAATCCGCCTGTCCGTCTGGTCTGTCCGCGGCTTAGCTCAGAGACTGTTAGTACTAGAAAGCTGGAATCTTGCATGAATCTATATATCAATTACGCCGACAAAATGGTAACATAAAATCATGAAAAAAGTTTTTTTTAGGGTAACGGTCATTCAAAAATATTGCTAATTTCCATTTTTGGATTCAAGGACCTGTTTGCGAAATACTAAGCTATAAAGTGCTAATTTTTGGTAGAGTCAAATGTCCCCCCAAAATGCCAGCAAAATGATTAGTTCTGGATATTTGGAAAAATTCACAGCATTAACGAAATTAAAAGGAAAACTATCACAGCTAAGTAGGCTCTACAAGTTAACGAGTAATCATCGACCAACTTACATTTGCAACCAACTTACATTTGCAGTTGCAAAAACATGTATGGGAGAACATGTTTTTCAACTAAAATGTTAAATTTGTTCTGGGGATAAATTCATCCCAGCTACGGAACCCTTCATTGTGCGTGGTCCGACACGCAATTGGCCGGTTTTTTAATATATATTTGTGTCAGTTATGATCCGCTTTCATATTATTACAATAACTATTTCACGACTGTAACTATTTTACTGCGACATATACTCGTATATATAGATAGATTGTCTATCCATGCTTGATTAAATAAGGATCTCTGTGAACCAATTTAATTTGAGTGGTTCAAATATCTCCTGTTCTGATTTCCCTAAAAAGGGCTTTTTAAACATTTAGGTAGTGGTTTATTTATAAACTTTGCTTAAAGTTAAGTAATGATTAGCGAATGTTTAACCATATATTTTTGACGTTTGAACGTCACTTAACTTTAAGCTTTATAAATAAATCCCTTAATGGAAAATAGTTCAGATTCATAGTAAACGATTAGCATTTTCCTTTGTTTGGAATTTTAATTAACAATTGAAGTTTGCTCAAGTACCTACTCATTAGATACTTTTAACTTGGTGAAACTGTTAACAAAATTATAGAGTGCTTAGATGCTGCGTAGTAACGTTAAAAACACTTACCACAATGAGTTTGTATATTTGATAAATCGCTTCTTCAGGGTTACAGTCATCATTAACTTGTTCAGAACTGATGGACCTCTTCCCGTTGCCCCAGCCAGAGCTGAAAGTCAACTGACCATCAATCAGAACAGCAATAGCAGCTACTAGCAGGAACAAGACGATAATACGACACATTTTGATAATTGCTATACTTTCCACAGCTCTGCTCCGCACAGAATGGTAATTTGAAGAATTGCCCCGAGTTTTTATAGCCCCCTTGTATTCATTATACCGCGCCTTTAAGGTTTTCTATGCAAATCAAATGAAGCCTGTCCAATGTTAATGAAGTGCCCACATTTGATGGCGAACATCTCAAGTTTTTCGCTGTGGTTGATAATAAAAATGTTTTTCAATTGTTTTTGGGATTTTTAGTAATTTTCCCGCGTGACCTTATCGCCGTCGGCACCCAAATCACACATAGGAGGTAGGAGGACCCTAAAAGGTCACCGTCGGGATCGATTGATGTTGTTTTTATTTACAGACCGTCATAACGTAATTATTTAACTGGAGGTGTCTATACCTAATGTTCCTGTAGGTATGGGGTATGGAAGGGGGTGGACAAACGGTTGGTCTTTCTTTTTCGTGTAGTTAGTAATTAACCTGATGTCAGAATTTTTATGCCGCCGGGGCTCTGGTGTGCCTTCACATGCCGTCGGAAAATATCTCTCAGGTCGGTTTCTCACGATGTTTTCCTTCACCGTTTTTGAAAAAATGTTAATTATACAATACGCACATGAATCTGAAGTCAGAGGTGCGTGCTTTGGGTTGGAACTCGAGACCTATGACTTGGCAGTCCGACAGTCACACCACTAGGCTATCACTGTTATAATACATTATAATTAACATGCTTAGATATAGCACATAAATCTGGATGTTCTGTAGGTAAAGTCCAAAAAAGTGTGCAAAACAGGGGCGGGTCACTAGTCAATAAAATGAAATAAACATTCAGTGATAGGTACCTATTAACAAGTCCTTTTCAGTATAAGGATCAGAATACAAAGATAAAGAAGGATAATCTCAGAGTCTCAACACGTCATTATCTATATCTAAAGCAATTAAACAGCTCCCCGCGTCACAGAGATCCAATCACATAGAAATTAATACTACTACGGCTTCTTTCAATTCATCTTCAGATATTTGTTCCTATAAAAGGCTCAGATTCTCTCACTCCAGCATCATATCTCCTCCACCCTTTCATCTAATAACAGCTATCTATTACGTCATCGTCATCATGAACAATATCAGCCTGTTCGTCCTGATCGTGGCTTGTCTGTGCATGCTCGCTGATGCCCAGTTAACATTCACGTCCAGTTGGGGAGGCAAGAGAGGTGCGGTTGCTGCCACCATGTCTTGCAGGAGTGATGAAACTATTGCTGTTCTTTACAAGTTGATCCAGGTATGTTGATTTTTCCTGGTTTATTACGAATACATTATAGGATTTTAATTGAATTGTACGTTTGAATGATGAATGAAGTAAACGAAATATGTGGAAACATCTTATTTTCCACACCTTACTGTACCTACCGTATTTCATGCAAATGAAGATATTATTATAATCTCTACTTAGTTAATTAAAGACGCAGTTTGTTGACGCAGTGCGTTTTTAATTCTTTTTTCGCCCGGCGAAGTGTAGTTTTCTCAACCATTTTGTACAGTGGCCTGACTGTAAGACTCTGGGTATGGGTACTTGGTCATTTGAGTGATGCACGGGGTGCACCGTCCGTAGCACAGATCCGTAAATATGACACATCGAATGAAATAATAATTTAAGCAAAATATTATGCTCAAATAAAAAAATACTAGGTACCTAGGTATTGTTCAGACTTTCGGCGTAATTAACTGTATAGGTGCGGTCTAATAACACGTATTTTTATTTTTTCAGAATGAGGCCGAGAAACTCCTCCTGTGCCAGAAGCCCTGAAGAGAAAACTTCTCGCCGAAGTTTATTATCAAACGTCGCCGCAATGATTAAATGGAGAGTTTGTTTTATAATTATTGTTGTGACTACACGGTTTTAGCGCAACTAGGATCCACGTTGTTGAATAATTTGTTGATTCCGCTTTAAATAAAATAAAATTATGCTTTGTTAATTTCTTTGTTTTAATTGAAATGTAATAGGTAGGTACCTACTTACAGAAGAGCAGTGGTGGCCCAGGTAGGTAATGCCCGCGACTAACAAGTTCTAGGTAGTACCTAGGTTCGAACCCTGATAGGCACTTAACTTTGTGTAAATTATTTCATCATCGCTGCTCTCAAAACGGTGAAAACACCGTGGGAAAACCGGCATATCCTAGAACCAAAAATTCGAAGACATGTGACACGGTTACCTATCAACCCGCACTGGGCCCGAGTGGTGGCTAGATTAGATCCTTGCTGCCTCGTTGGTCTAGCAAGCGCAACTGCTGAGTGAATAAGAATAAGAATCATTTACCAGTTGTAAAAGTTGGTGGTATAATGTAGGTACCTCTACCTACAGTCCATATTTTGCCTGTTTAGGTCCATGCATATTAATGACTGAATTAATGAGAGATCCTGGGTTCGATTCCCGCTTCTAGCGAAGCGTTATCGGGTTTTGTATTAGGAATTTCACAATAGAAGCCCATAGTCTGGAGTTCCGGTGTTGTTCCCGGTTGATGGCGATAGGCTCGCCATATAACTAGAGAAATGTGGGTGTATAGCTTGTCCACTGTCACTGAAATGTCGCGCCTCACTACCACATTTTGTACAAGCCGCGGCGCTATGTACCTAACCTATATAAAATGCGATAGTACGTCATTAAGTCATCATAGTAGCACTGTAATCCCTTTACTACTTATACCCCATTCACAATAAGATTAGACATTTAAACCAACCTTTTTTACTGTCCGTTCAACCGCGATTTTGACTTCTATTGTGTTGGTGGCATGACAAATGGCAGCTGCAGTTTCAATGCCATCCTTATGCCTGCGGAATAGAAGTCAAAATCGGTTGAACGGACTGTAAAACGTTTTGTTTAATTAAATGTCTAATCTTATTGTGAATGGGGTATAGGAAAGTGTAGGTTTGTAGCGGCAGCGATAACAATACATCAAGAAAGGTTTTGTAAATGTGAGAATGTTGTAGGCTTAATAGACTGTAGATTTGTAGACCATTTTCTATTTTGTTAAGTACCTGGTACTTGTTGACAAGCCTACACTGTCCTCTCATACACCAACACTGTAATTGTGAAAGCACTTCATTTTTAAAAGAGTAACAGTGGAGTTTCTTGCCAGCTCTTCTCCATAGGAAACAACCAGTGGGAACTGTGAAACTAGCTTTTGACGTTTCATAAGTGCCCATGTACGTTTAAAATCAACAACTTACTTAACAACTCTGGCTTGTCAGCTGTCTAACCGTTGGGCTATTACCAATTTTTACTTTGAATACAGGACTTGGTATTCTACAGGTGCAGAGTTAAATAGCATAGATTTTAAAGAAATTAAAATACTTTCAATGTTCATATAAAATTTATTAAATTTCCTAGTCATAATAATGTTACAACTTAAAACTATTCAGATAAGTCCTGCTAATCTTGAAATCATGCAATCGGCCTGCTCCCACTGAATTTCTAAATCCATAACATACTAAAATCGCTTAGCATAAGTTAGTAAAGTGTTGTGTTCAGCAATTAGAATGCAAGTCATCTTAAGTTGATGCAGATCAATAATGTAAGTGGCTCTGTAAGATCTCAGTACAGAAACAATGCCAAATGAACAAACAATAATATTTCAAAAACTGCACAACCTTTGACTGTACAATTGCAGCAAAATGATTGCATATTCTGATGATTGACTCTCACATAAAATACATGGACTAAGAGATCTTAGGCACTAACCGGCCACAACCACCAGAAACCGATATGAATTGCCCACTTGGTTGCAAGTCACAACGGTTAACTAGCCTAGAATGGCTGGAGTCGTGGCCGTCTAGTACACGATATCCCTAAAAGTATAAGATAAATGTACAACAAATTAAATGCCAGTGTTTTTGATAAAATAATTAAAATTGTCCAAATAGTTCTAATAACAGGCTCTACTCTATTTTGCACTATGACGCAGAAGGTGACAGTACTGTTGACACCCCACTGGTATCCAAAGACATCCTGCTAGACCCAGTGTGAGGAATATCATCTTCATCCAAGAGTTCCCTCATCCTCCTCTTATAAATCTCGCTGTCCGGGTTATTTTCTTGATTCCTACATCGGTCCAGCTTCTTTTCAATAAGTCTAACTTTTTCACGAGCAGGACTTTCAACCATTTTCACGAGTGATCTGATCTTCCTCACAGCTTCAATAAGTACGGCTAACTTGTCCTGCCCAGCTTCTCTAAATAGCATGTCTGTAACATAACTGTCTAGGTTCTCTTGCTCTTTACTTGCTGCATGTAGAACGGCTGCTAAAGCTATTTGTGAGGGAGCGTATAATAGACAAGCGTCAGTCAAAAATACCTTTTCAAGGAACTCGTCAATACCTCCTCTCAGACGTTCTGGGTTTGCTAAAGAACATCTGGTTTTAATATCAATCAGGAATCCTTCGACAGGTCGGAAAGGATTGTGGATGGTCAAATGATAGTTTAACTGTTGCATCAGTAACAATTCGTTATTTAATATAATATCGGAGGCCTTGTCCCTGTCGCCTTTAATATTAGCGACGAACTGACCGATGGACACATTGAATTCTTCTACTTTGCAAGCCAAATAGACGCAGGTCGCGAGAATTTCCTTAGGGTGATAGTCCATGGTCGAATTATAGAGATAAAATCGTTTAAAATAGTGGAAAGCAGTTCCAACAACACCTTTGGGCATGGGAGGGCTGAACCGCTTGCAGAACTCCTTCAGGTGCAGCTCGTACTGTTTCAAAAGCAGTCTTTCCTCGTCAGGAGATAAAAAGAAATTGTACCGTTGAAATTCATCAATGTGTGTTCCATGTTTCGAAATATAGTTAAGGTTATGCTTTTCTCGCAGAATGGCTAGTTCACTCTCGTCGCTGAACGTCCAGAATTTCCGTTGGGAGCTCGTTGAAAACATTTTTAGAGCTGTAACTGATTTCCTGGGTTTAAATTAAAAAACACAATAAACAAACCCCCACAAACGGCCTCATTTGAGTTTGACAATAAATTGACATTTGACAATTCAAATTTAACAATGACGTTGCAACACATCGGGCTGCCATAATAAAAAAAATATTCAAATATAGAAACAGCGATAGCTAAAACTTATGACTTCCTACTTTGTTATTCGCAAATTCATGAATCTTTCGTAATGAGCGAGATCGTGAGATCCATTCAACTTTATTACCCAATTCCATAAAATAAACTTTTCGTTTGAAAGAAATCCTATTTTATTATTAATACATGGCTACATTGCATCATCTGAATCTGACACAACCACACAACGCTTCATCAGACGCAGTTAGATCTGTAAAAATTGTTCCAAAATTATTGGTTGAACTGGCAAGAAAAATATTCTTCACTTCCCATCTTACATTTTGCATTTTTCTACTATATTTTTTCATGATAGCTTGATTTTGATCGCGTACATTCTTTTTAACAGTTCAAGTTGTAATACTGAGAAGTACATCGTATTTTCAGCAAAGGAACGTGCTCACACGATTTTATCTCTTTCCCACTTGTTGCGTTCCGTTTCTCCATCTCAGACGCATTTGAGTCATCTTCAGTGAGTGCTGCTGATTGTCATAAATTAAAGAAATTAGACTATTTTTATATCAATAATCATTTCAAATCGTTGATAAGAAGTGAAATCAAAATGTCGCGACCAGGTGATAGACCAAACCAAGCCCAAACATACAAACTAGTTGTCGTCGGCGGTGGCGGTGTGGGAAAAAGTGCAATCACAATACAATTTATTCAGGTATTTATCGCCGTATTTGGTCGAGATCCGGCTGCGGAACAGATGTTACAGTATACTAAGAGTTTCTATTGACGATTCTGGGAACTCGTTGTTTTCTTGAGTAATTTAAATGATGTGTTCATGCTTAAAAATAGTGTTTGTGAGGCAGTCTATGTCAAGGCCTGTTTGAAGGCGACTCCGCCCACTGGCGTCACCGCATCTGGTGCTGAAATGCTATCGTTTGGTCTTCCAGAGCTACTTCGTGACTGACTATGACCCCACCATCGAGGACAGTTACACCAAGCAGTGTGTTATTGATGATGTACCAGCTAAACTTGACAGTGAGTACTCCTCCTTAACTTTATGGTATCCTGGTGGTTGAATATTGTGGGTGGATTGAAGAAAGCTAATAATGTCTTGATATAAAAATATCAAGGGCATTGCCTCAATACTTTGCATTCAATGTTATTCATTAGTCATGGCTACCTGTTGCAGCATGATCAAATTTCTGAGAATAGGGATCTAAATTTATATAAAAATTTACCTACTTAATTCTGTGTAAACATGTGATGCACTAATGACTAATTGTTGCAGTCAGCAACAATTGGTTACAATAATATTGGTCATTGGTTTTAGGTGTTTTTTTAATATTTTATATTTTTATTTTTTTGGTATGTCTATGTCCAGTGGATGTATTTCTATTGAGATAATGATGATACACACTCCCTCGTAGTCATCTGTTTCACACAAGAATCTGATGGAAAACCAGAAATCAAATGTCAGCCTCATCAGATCAGTCTGCTGGACATGACATTCCCAATTTTTGCTCTTACATAAGGTACTTCACCATCCACATTGCAAGAGCTACAATAGAAACTAACACCAAAATCATGCACCTAGCAACATCTGAAATCAGAATCAAACATAGTGTAAACACATATCAGTTCATAACTATTATCTTACGTATTATTAAAACTATTATCTCCACTATCAAAAGTTCTGTATCACAAGATACATGATATCTGATACAATCTTGCAGCTTCATGAGTCATCTTATTTTTATTCTGATATTAAAGGATGCATTTTATACACATTCCTTAAATAGAAAATATACTTCATTCACCTTGTGCTAGTTAGGAAAAGATAACTCCATATTGAATTTCAATAAATTCAAATGAATGCATGGTATTGATTATATTTTATAATCTGTAACTTGAAGTAATGACACCTCCTTGCCAATTTGTCTGTAAAGGTATAATAATAAGCACCCCTTTGCTCAAAGATGAAAAAAAAACAGTTAAGCATAGAATTGACCAGGACTAAAGAAAGTTTTTACATTAATTTAAATTATACAGTATTATATGTATGTAAGGTTTATGTAGTAATTTGTTGCATATTTTTTAGATGTTTAACAAACTCATAAATGTTTTTTGTTATTTATTGGTTTCTTAATAAATCTCTGGTTTACAGTCTTGATTAAAATCAGAATAACTTAAGATAGAAATATGGATGAACTGTGTGAAATATGATATAGATGTAAAACCGGCCAAATGCGTGTCGGACCACGCACAATGAAGGGTTCCGTAGCTGGGATGAACTTATCCCAAGAACAAACTTAACATTGTAGTTGAAAAACATGTTCTCCCATACAAAATGTATGGTAGAACATGTTTTTGCAACTGCAAATTTAAGTTGGTCGATAATTACTTGTTAACTAGTAGAGCCTACTTAGCTGTGATAGTTTTCCTTTTAATTTCGTTATATATACTACTACTGTGAATTTTTCCACATATCCAGAACTTACCGTTTAGCTGGCAGGGGGGGGGGGACACACACTTGACTCTGACAAAAATTTCCTTCCGCAGACGGATCCTTCAATCCAAATGGTTTTAGCAAGCTCACAATATTTTTGAACGAGCTTTCTAACGATACCCCACACTATGGGATAGACGAAAAAAAAAAAAAAAAAAATATCCCCACTTTACATGTAGGGGAGGTACCCTAAAAAAAATCTTTTTCATGATCAGTCTCTGCGCTAAGCCGGGGACAGACAGACAGACGGACATGGCGAAACTATAAGGGTTCCTTGTTTACTACGGAACCCTAAAAATGGGGTGACTACCGAGATGACGACTAATAGAGGAGTATGGAAGAAAAAAACATCTTGTGCAGACCCCAAAGAAATAGGGATAAGGGCAGGAAAATCGTGAATAGCTATACTAAGTTCATATTTGTTACACTCGCGATATTTTGATTTGATTAACATACACCCTGATACTCATGAAGTCATGACTGACCTGCGAATAAAGAAATAAATAATTCAGTATCAAAATAGCAAAAAATTAAAATCAAAATTTAGTTGGATAAGCTACCTTAGCGCAAACCTTAAGTCTTTGCAAAACGTTTTTTCATAATGCCTTTCCCCTCCACAGTCCTGGACACAGCCGGTCAAGAGGAGTTCAGTGCGATGCGAGAACAATACATGAGATCTGGTGAAGGTTTTCTCCTCGTCTTCTCCGTAGCCGACCATGCAAGCTTCGACGAATTGTACAAGTTCCATAAACAAATTCTCCGTGTCAAAGACCGGGACGAATTCCCCATGCTGCTTGTTGGAAATAAAGCAGATTTGGAAAATCAGAGGGTGGTAAGTGTTTCCTTGGTATAAGTTATTTTTTGTGCAGCTGGGAAGTTTTTGGTGCTGCTTTTTATTACCAGCTAGCAATGAGGAAGTGGTGAAAGTCAGTCAGGCTAATACTTATTTTTATTTATTTATTTACACCTATAGATTTTGGAGTCTTTGTCCTCTAATAAAAAAATATACTGGTTTTGTAATAAGAATGAATAGTAGTACTTGTGCTCTACTACAGCAATGATGTCATCCTACTAATCCTACTATCCTACTAATATTATAAATGCGAAAGTTTGTGAGGATGGATGGATGGATGCATGGAGGTTTGTTACTCTTTCACGCAAAAACGACTGCACGTATTTAAATGAAATTTGGCACACTTATAGTTTATAACCTGGATTAACACATAGGATACTTTTTATCCTGATATTCCCACGGGATCGAGACTTATGCGGGTGAAACCGCGGGGCGCTCCTAGTCATCTATAAAATAGTCATTTCCAGTTTAAGCTGAAACTAGATATTGTATTATGTGTATCTATTTATGCAAAAGTTGTATAATAAGGGGTATTAAAACACGAATGTGGGTTTGGTGGGCGAAGCCGAGTATGATAAGAGTATCACATGAGTGTTTTAATACCTAATTATATACAGTTGCATACAAGACTTGTATCTTAACCCATGATATGAATCATATAAAAGTTTTTTTGAGAGATATTTTTTCGACGGCACCCATGTCAGAGGATGGGTGCCATAAAAACTCTGACACCAGGTAAGCCACTAACCACACGAAAAAGCAATAATTATATTATAATTATTTATACGCTACAGGACGAAGGTCTCATTGAAATATTTCACAGTTATCATTCAAAAATACTCAATGCTGTACCTAATAAGATGTAAAATGGAATTTCGTATTAAGTCATAGGGAATACTGAAACCGCAATGATTTCATGTTTGGATTACTTACATACTTACGTCAGGATTTATGTACTTATGACGATTGTTATTGTTCAGCGTTTATCGTAAACATATAGTAAACCTTCCTGTTGTGTAGTAGATTTATTTTATTTAGAATTGAGCTCATTCATAACTAATCATTTTATTGTCTGACTGACTAGGGATCGTGATTTCGACCAGCACTCGCTGCACATGCCACCCACGAACAAAGTATTCATGTTTGAATCAGGATAATCGTTTCAACATATTGTTAGCGCGTAAATAGCTGTCGTAACGAAGGATCATAATATCCTTTATGAGGAAAATGAAGCTGGAGTGCTGGACACAGTTATTACGTCTATTATACTCAGATGAAACTGAACTGCACGAATATAGATTAATTAGTGAATCATTCAATTTGTTTATGTTTTGCTAATTTTCATAAAGTGTAATCACCATGCATTATGCCCGTATTAACTCACATTAATGTTTATAGGTTTCACTGGAAGAGGCACAAGCCCTATCGCGCCAACTCAAAGTCCCATACATTGAGTGCAGTGCGAAAGCACGGATGAACGTCGACCAAGCTTTCCATGAGCTCGTCAGACTAGTCCGTCGTTTCCAAGAGACAGAGCGCATCAACATCAAGTCAGACTATGGTAGTGGCAAAAAGAAAAAATGCACCATCCTGTAACACAATATATCTGTGGTGGGATTTGTTAAATTCGTTCTACATTCAAAGTTCGCGCCGTTCCGATGACAGATGATTTTTTTTATTTCTGCAGAGATGTTTGTTTGTTTTTTTTTTATTCTAGAGATGTACTGACTATCTAAGGCGGGCTTAGTCGACTACCAAACAATCCAATTTTTGGAAAGCTTTAATTAGAAGAAAAAAAATTTTAGCTCACTCATAAGCTAAACAGTCAATAATGGAATAGATAGATAGTTTGTACATTTTTAATGAAATTATTCGGGTTGTAATATAATTAATATTTATCAATACATCTCTTCATTAGTTTTATAATGCATAATCTTCTTATTTTTATATTTATTTATTACTTTTTAGTTTATAAGCAATCTTTTAATGGAAAAGCACATTGAAATGCAATTCACCTGTTTCTTATTTTTCTCGATTAAGAATAAATGTGATGCAATTTCACCTCTTTTTTATTATTTTGGTACTAATTTGTCTCTAGTGCCATACTTGAAGTATAACTATAGTGTCGAAATTTTACCCCGAAATATTGCTTATACAATGTGGCTTTAATTTTAAAGATTTTTAAATAATTAATTTGCAATTATAGGGCAAAAATTGTAAAATTAAATAATTGAGTTTTTTTTGGGTTGTACACAGTCAGCGACAAAAGTGACTGAGTATTTCAAAGATTCAAAACTGTTTTAAAAATGAAAAATAATACAATGAAGCAAATGTGTTTATTTTAAGTAATGATTGATTTCTTTAATATTCAGACTTGCTGATGATTGTAGGTTTTCATTCTTTGGTAGCTAAAATATATTTTAGACACACGTTTTCAAAAGAAAACGAAGCATAATTAATATACAATCGAACAAAGATTTAATTTTGGGTGTGTGTAAAAAGGTTTTTCACAAATAACAGTTTATGTTGAGCACATTTTTTTATAAATCGGTGCTTAATGTTATAGCTTTATAATCTTTTAGCACAATTTTCGTGGGATATAATCCCCATAGTTATTTTTACAGGTCATTTTTTATTTAGTTTGCGTCTTCATAAGCAAAATTATGCGATTCTTTGTGTAATATTGATATTTATAATTATTATTATCGGTTGTTTTAAAAAGTCAGGCCCGATTTGAAAGCGGATTGCTATTGGTTACATGATAATATTGTACCATAAGAATACGTACAATTATTTATTGTGTAATCAAACCCAACCGTAACGCATACATTTTTTTTTTTAAATAAATTGTCTAATAATATTACGTCGTCGGTGTTAATTTAAAAGTTTAAATGTAAAAGATCATCAAAACTTATTGACGGGTGTAAAATAAATAACACATTTTTAATTAATAAAATTGCGTGGAAAATTATATAAATATTTGTACGTATAATATTATAGACGTCTAAATACCAAATACTAATGTGTATAAAATATTTTTGTTACTTTTTTTGTCGTTCAATAATTAATTAGGTTAGCGTTAGTACTTTGAATTTAATGTGTCATTTGAATAGAAATTGTAATTTCTACAATTATTCCATAATTTAGTCGGATAGACACATTTTTATTGAACCGAATTATAATATAAAAACCGATTGAAATAAGCAATTTCATACATAGAAGTAAGTTTACTGTTCTGGAAAAAATATAATTTTATTCAAATGAGACATCGAATTTTTTACAAGCAGTTTTGAAATGCATATCATAAAATAGCTTTCTGGTTATTGGTAACGACTAAATGGATAGCTTTTGTATGAAGTGCTATCACAACACACTATGTGCCAATGACAATATAAAGATCATTATGTGATAGGTCCCTACTCTCAGACTCGCCAATTACACAAGAAGATTATGAACAATTTATACATTATAAATTAAAGTCACCATTCGTGTGTGTGTGTGACCGCGTTTTATCAATCATTTAGAGAATTTATTCCGAAAGGTTTATGGGTATAATAAATGCATATCAAAACTACCTGACGCGACAGAAGTTGTCCTAGAAATCTTACGAACATTTTATAACAAAAAATAACCATTTCGGTTCAGCCGGTCTAAAGTGATATGCTTATCAACGAACAGCATTTCAGAACCAGTCGCCAGTTTTTAATATTTTTAAATGTATGATGGTAAATATTTAGCCTTACCCCTAACCAGAAAGCTCACAAACATTTCGTAAGTTAATTTTAAAAAGAGATATATATTTTTATATCATAGTATTGGTTTTTACACATTTTTTGCTAAGCATGTATATTACTTAGTTGGTGCACAACTGATTTTGATACACATATTTACAATGATTTTTTTATCGATTTAGCTTTTAAAGTAATCTGTAGAGAGAGATGTTTTACAATAATTGTTTTTATCAGCTTTATAAAATAAGGGAAAGATGTTTTTTGTGAACGTTTTTCGTGAATGTAAGATTGGTCAAGTTTTACTCGTAATATTTGCCAGTGATTTAAAAAATCTTTATAAAAATAATTAATAACATTACATAAAAACATATTTAATGGAATGAACATTTATTTATTTATTAGCGACTGCATTAAATATTGTACAGTCAGTAACAGTATTTTTTTTAGTGTTGTGAACTCATTCAGTATGTAATTAAAGTGTCTTATGATTATACCTACATTATAATTATAATTTAATACTGGTTCAGTTATTAACGTTTTCAATGCGATGTCTCTGATACATTAATTTTTGTACCTATTTTTAGCCTAAAATATAAATTAGTGTGAAATCTAGTTATTTTACGTAGCAACAGCCCAACAGGCAACACTAAATTA
Organism: Eupsilia transversa; assembly: GCA_914767815.1. Lineage (NCBI taxonomy): Eukaryota > Metazoa > Arthropoda > Insecta > Lepidoptera > Noctuidae > Eupsilia > Eupsilia transversa. The sequence goes on along the minus strand of OU611893.1, from coordinate 1,298,965 downwards.
AAAAAGACTCGAATTCGAATTTTAGAATTCAACACTGGAAACACCGATCACTTTTTAATGGTATGTGTTGCCGTGTAAAAAGAACCAGAAACACGACTTGTAAATAAATTGTTTTATACAATGTATAATAGATATTGTGAGCTCGCTTGGTAGGTATATGAAATAGGTGATTATTTCCTGGAAGTAGCCCCTTACGGGCTTATTGCCCGTACCATGTAGAGTTTGCAATGAATGGAGTCACACAGTGCAGGTGCAATATTGTAAGAAGAGCTTTAACTTGTGGCGTTCTATCGCCCTAACCTACTAAAATGAGAACTGTTGTCCAGCTAATTATTGTATTTGTAAAATAAATCGTTGTAACATATAATTGCTTTTTATTAGAAATCATCAAAATAAGGCTAGCAGAAACCTGCTCGCCAGTTTTAGTAGGCGCTAGCCTAAAGTGTTTATGGGATTTGCTCGTCAAGGTCATTGGCCTTACCTCGCGCCGTCATTGCATATACTCAAAGCAGTAATATTCTAATAAGCATGTTCTTGGGTTTGCTCAAACATCATAAATGTCAAGTTTAGAGTGGAAATATGCGCGAGCATGCTCAAATAAGCCACGGGATAGTGAATGCTAAGTATGTTAGTCCATTTTTGTCTTTGAAAAACTGCTTGTGCAATTTGTTACTGTGTGCGCTGACCCTTAGGCCTAAAACGCACTAGCGGCTGCCCATGATGAGGAACGCCGAAGTATATACAGTCTGCCGCAAAGGCACGCCGTATTTCGGCTAACCGTATAGTCTCGGTTCGTCTCATTTCGTCGTAAGTGCTTCTAGAAATATTGGACATGATGGAGGTCGAAGAAGTTGCTGCAGTTATTTATTTATTTTATCGTGGAAAACGTCGACATAAAAATAGATTTGGATACACCCTCTACGGGGCGGGAAGCGCTTGCATGCAGCTAACCGCGTCGAGTGCGTGCCGCAGCTCCACGACAACCGAAGCCGTTCACGGCTAAGCTGGCCGTAAGTCAATGCGTTGATATCATGCGGTTTCATATAAAAGTTTAAGTGCGGCCTGCCGTAACGCCACGCCGCATCACGGCCAGCCGCTAGTGCGTTTTAGGCCTTATTCTGTGTCCAGCGGTCAATATTTTGAGGCCTTATATTCATGGTAAACAAATACGATGATAAGATCATGTGTTTTGTAGGTAGACTGCTGCACTAGTTGACGTCATCATGTCAACGCTGGTTGTCACTAAAATCCAGCGCTTTGGCTGTTTCGCATACATGGAGTCAAAGCATTATGCTGAGCGATAGCTGTGTGGATTTGACGCATATTTTCCTCAAAGTTGGTTCTTTAGCTTTTCTTTGCGTCATGTTCTAACGCAAATAAACATATTTTCTTTCTGTTTTCACAACTTTGATTTACTGTTATATGAGTAGATAATCCAATGAAAGCCACAAAAACTAACTCGAACGATGATTTATTACTTTAATCACATTATATTACATGTATAAATAGTCTACGCGTGTTCACTTCCTGGCGGCGAGGGCGGACAGGTCTGCGATGCAGCGGTCCAGGGTCGCCTTCTCCTGGTCGGGGGTGATGGCCTTGCTCACGTTGGTTACTACCCAGTCCACCAATTGCCTCTGGGACAGGCGACGTTCCATGTTGGACTTCTCGAGTTGGTAGTCGAGGCGGCGCTTCACCTGGAATAGAGGAGTATGAGGTTAATTTCGGCATATTTCGGCTGTCGAAACAATACAAAATTGGGTGTGGCGCAACCCTATGGGCGAGACTCGAGAGAATTGCGGTGATAATCTCGCCGTGACATCAAATTCTCGCTGCGAAAATATCGCCATGTTCATATGGAGATTACTTCATACATTTTATTGAATTTAATGCCGCGATACTCTCGCCAGTGTAGATGACCCCTAAGCATAAGTTTTACGGTCTAAATAAATGAGGATTCAATGTTCTAGTTCTTATGCCTGCATTTAAAAAATCTTATCAATGGTCAATCCATTGCAAAACCTAGGTTTTCTTACAAGACACTGCAATTTGCCACAGTAACAATAAGGCCAACCGTCGTAAATGCAGCCCTCCCGCAGAGGTACTGCGGGAGGGTTGCACTTCAGACGGTCAGCCGGAGATCTACCATATAAAATTTTAGTAATGCAACTCTTAACAGTTGTGAAAAGCTGTCCACGGTTCATGGACAAGGCTATTGCTAGGCTTTTAAAAATGATGGAAAAGGCACATTTCATACAACATTAATGAAAATTTATCACCTCACCCTTGCCAATACAATAAAGGCTTATGAAATGTCTAGTTACCTCGGAGTAAGCGTTCATGAGACGTTCCCTGTACGCAGCCTCGAGCTGCAGCAGAACATTCTCCTTCTTAGCCTGGATGAGAAGCTCCTGGCCCTGTGCACGCCACTGGGCAGTCTTCTCCGACTCTACGGCCTGCTCCAAACTCTTGATGGAGTCTGTGCGGCTCTCGTTCCATTCTGTTTCGATTGTCTGGAAACATTGAGATTGACCTTTTTAAAAGAAGATCTTTAAAATGTGTAACTATATGATTGTGCTTATATGGGATTCAGTGTGTTGAGTCGCTAGTAGGGGCGACGTGTAGCAAAGTTCAAATAAAATAAATCTGAACTCAGAATTAGCACACTGTTTCAGTTTCATTCCTAGATTGTTAAAGAAGACTTCCCATAGGAGAACGGAAATTAAATAAAATAGTTTTTATTTTATAAGTAATAATAAAATTGAGTCATGGATAAGCTTATTTGACGTTCAAAAAGTGCTGATTCACAGCCAAGTTTGAATAAATGACTTTTGATTTTGTAAGCATACCATCAATATACCAATGAACACTGTCCTACATGCACTTGTGCTTAGTAGATAAATCAGAAATATTGGAAATTGACAAAAAATTAATAGAGAATCTTTCAGTTAATCCAAAAACAAGAAACCTCTTGATGGATAGCCTCATTAGTAATTCACCTTGTTGTTATCAGATAATACGTTTGTGTAAGTTCAAAGCAAATCCAGTATGCAGCATCAAGTCTAGAAATTTTTTTTCTTTGCTCTTGGTTTTTTGTCTCTGTCACTCATACATCCTGATTCAATGTTTATGACGGCTCAGAACATGAGGTGAGTCGCTAGGCAGTAATAAATTCACGTGTCAGCGGGGTTGAGGGCTGAGGTACTGCGCAGCAAGTAGCACACTTCAGAGCCACCATAAAGTTTTACGCGTACTATACCAATGTGTCTCTTTCTAAAGCTATATTTATATTTTAATGTCCAATTACAAGTACATCTGCTATCTGCCAGTGAAAATGCCGCTAAAATCGGAAAAGCTGTTTCAGATATACAAACAGACAGACGGACAATTTTTGTTTAAATTGTTTTTTTATTTAATGTACCGTCTATGCTTTCGTATGCAATTAGCAAAAAGCTGCTGACATTACAAACCAACACTTCAATTTTATTTATTTGTATGTATGGAAGATAGAAATGAGTTACTTACTTCGACTTCCTTGTCCAACCAGGCAGCAAGGTTAGGTCCGAGTTTCTTAGCAGCAATGCCGACCATCAGTAGCAGTGAAAGACCGGTGTAGTATTCGTGTTCCATAACATAGATCTCCTTGCTGCAGAGGTACGTGGCCAAACCAACTCCGAAGGTGTATGGACCAGTCACACCGGTCTTTGAGTGGAAGAACTGGAACCTGGAATGGGTAGTTTTGTAATATTCAAGATTGTTTATTTTTTGTGTTATTAGTCAAGTTGGAGTCTTATTTGCTGCATTTGTCATATTATAAATATAAAGTACGCTTTAGGTTGAATTATATTTAAAAATACATTAAAAATGACTCAACATTTATAAATGTAAATTAGTCTTAGTCTGGTCTAACATACAGCTCTAATATCTTTCTTAATCCTAACTGGAGTTCACAATTTAAATTCTGAACATGTTATTACTTTTCCACGCACATTTTGACTAACAGATTAAGATTTTCAACTTACACCCAATTTCAGCATGTTAACAAAACTGCTGAACTTACAGTGGTCATAATTATTATTTTGTTAAATTACAAAACTATTTTTTTTATATTCTCGATATTGGAATCTTACCATTCTTCAGGGATGAAGCCAAGCCTGACTTTGCCGGGCTCTCCTCGGACTGGCCTGGGGAAGTTTGTCTCATCGCGGTTACCGGAGACGGCTGACGCGGAGCCCCGTGCGACCAGCGCTGTGGACTGTCTGGTTGCAGCTGTGAAGTTTTTAAATGATGATTTAATATTATTATAGCCAAGGTATACAGCATGTTTGTTTACAGCACGATGGGGACTCATATAAGACAGACTGCATTAATTAAAATCTTGTCTGAAAAATAATATTCTAAGTTTTATTAATTTGTGAGGTTTCTAAATATTAGACAAGAGCAGTAATAATAAGAAAGACGATATTACATTACACCGTATCCCAAGTAACTTGTGAGTTGTGACACTAATCAGCTGCAGCAGTGCAGAATATTTTATTATCAGCTGCTGTTAATGTACCCATATTATAGGTTATACTATCTTGTTAAGCTCAAATATTGAAATAGAACGGCTGAAACAACTTAATTAATATTCACAACTTATAATAATCATGTAAAAAGGCAAATTTTCAACAAAATAATTTCCACAATCGCGGAGACACCCGTCAAATCGGTGATTACATAAACCTCCGTAACCCAGGGTTAAGGTTAAAATCTAAACTTTAACAACACATTCAATAACTTTTATACAAACAATTCGTTAATTACACATACCTGAACGCAAAGCTACGCGCGAGAGCATTTTGTAAAAGCAATTTGTAATTTATTTTACGAAAATCGACCGTCCCCGAACAAAATGTACTTTGCGTTAGGGATGTACTGCAAGAGATAGATAGATACCGAAAAATAATAGTCGATCGATTATATTAAGTTTAGTGTTGTACTTTTAAAATATTGGTACTGGTATATTAGTTGGGTACATTATCTAGAACATAGAAACCTAATTGAATAGAAATGAGATAAGTAAATTAGTTTTTTGTTTTTAAAAAAGCTTCACCTGCGGTGACCTAGATATGATTTTATTACTTGGTCATCATGATGTCATTCGATCAATAACTGGGACAAATTCTATTTTTGTTTATTTGTGGCTGCTTGTGCCCGTTTTCTATAGCAGAAATTGGTATAACATTAGTGGCACTGTTATTATTTACATATCGATCACTGTTAAGCTATGGCCAATATGCATCACTGGATCTGGCAGCGAATGGTAAATTGATGGAATTTATTTATTTATACCTTGACGCTTTTACTTCTGTTATTTTGCAACTAACTTACAACTTTTCTTTACTTTACCAACTCATTTTATTTGATAAACTTGAATGTGGATGAACCGGTGTCCGCGATATCGTGACATTTCACTTGGCAAAGAAATTAGTTTTTTTGTTGTTGAAGACTGTGAATACTTTCGTAGTTTCGTTGTCACAAACAGCCACTTATTTTTATAACCCTTTAATAATTTTTGAACGAAACTATGTCTAGTTTCTATACGTTTTTGAACGGTTCACAATCTGTCAATTTGACGATGGCGATTGACGTGTGTGTGATAAGAAAGTGAGATTGTAGTTTTTTATGTTTTTTGTGTGAAAGCATTATAATTTTCTAAAATGGGGCTCGTCACATCCTGCTGTAGACCTTCAGCGTCCGAGGTGTTGACTCCTGACACTGTAAGTTGCAATAGTTCACATAAAGATACGGTTAAAACCCAACTGGTATGCACAAATCTTTTGCTTACCTATTTATTATTATTTATAGAATGGGTAGGACAGCATTGTACAGCCAAAACTGGTTTATATTGCGACATTGATTATCTAGGTAGGTACTAAGTCCTTCAGCGTGATTTGTAGAGCCGGTAGAAACTCTCTTAACGTAAGTTTTTAAAATTCTTTCAAAAAAAATTCAATGATTATTATTTCATAACATAAAACATAACATAACATCACGCCTTGTTTCTCCGAAGGGTTGGGCAGAGGTGTACCCATAGGAGGTACACCCACATTTCGCCAATTATGTTTAAGGCCCATCCATGTAATAGGAGGGTATTCAAGTTTATTCAATCGAAACTAAAACATTATTTCTCATGTAAAATAACAATCAAGTCCTTTTATTTTGTAAAATAAAGAAATTATATTAATGAACCTCTTGCTTGGTACCAGGAGACCAGACGTCGTCAGCAGAGCGAGGCGGCTGAACGTCGTGCGGCTCAGCAGGCCGCCCGCGGCGTCAAAGACCCCAGCAAGATGGAACGCATTCAAAAGAGATCAGAGGAAATGGAGAAGAGAGAACAAGAACTGAGCCGGCAGGGTGGCCCAGGTTTGAAGGTAAGAATATTCTGTATTTGAACTCAGAACCTCAGATAATAATCAAGTTTTTGGAAAAAAAAAAACTCAATGGTCTGCAAGATATAGTACAAATACATCATCATCATGCATCTCAATTTTTTTAGACCTTTTTTTTGATTAATCAAAAACCAACTTAGATTACATTACACTAAAGTAGATTGTTGATTAAGCAGCAATACATGATTATTGTGTAAGATTGGGTTTTCAAGTATATGATTCAGAATCTCAGATAATATGGAATATGCATGTGATTCAAATAAGGGACAATTTTTATTTATCTGAGCGAATGTGATGTAAAAGTCTATGACAACCAATGACAACAATAAAAAAAGTCAATGTGTTTTGTAGAAGTGTTTGTGATTTCTTGTTGTTATCATCGTTGTCATAGACATCACACCAAGCGCAGTAAAATGGAGGGCGTTTAAGATGTCCGTGTAGGTTGTTTTTTTAATACAAATTGCCTTTTTTTTTAGTACAATTTTATTACAAAAGTCAAAAATGAACACAGACAACGTAATATAATTAATAATAATATGTTGATGAATTATCTAAGATTACATTACATTATCTAAGATACAAGTATGAGAGTGGGAATCGGAATATATTATATTCATTTCAGGATTGAAAGCTTAATGTATATTACAGTGTAATAATTAACAAAACATAAAAAATACAATAGACATTGTGTTATGCAATAAATATTTTTAAACAAAGTAATAATTAACTTTTGTTGTAACAGAAAATAATTTAAAAACACATTTGAGGTAATGATGTAAACTCTGAGAAACCACAAAACAATAGTTTTTTACACTCGTTGATGCTTGAGTTATTGATTCATTTTTTCCATTTTTACAGTGGACAGCCAACTGAGATCAGGCTCCCAGTGGGAGCGGTCAAAGCGGTCAGACTGAGCCCAAGAGCCCTGAGGACAAGAATGATAAATACAAGTATAAGAACTGACCGCCTCAACGACACTGCCACAAATCTGTTCTACACAATATAATGATAGTAACACGGAGTATAGTAAGAAATGGAGGGTGAATAAAAAATGCTGTAAAGATGTTTTGACAATCAATATGACCTGTCAGCTTGTTCCATATTTACTCAATTTTTATCGATCTCTACTGTCGCCTGTGCGACTGAGTCAGACGTAGACAGCACTTGTTGATATATTGATTGACAAAAAATTGTTTAATAATACATATTGGTCGCCAAAAATCGAGCAAATCTGTAGGCACCTTGAGAAATCCTCAGTTATCAAGGTGATAGCAAGAATAGCCTATTGGATTCTTGCAGTTTGACGCGATACTTGCAACTAACCAATGTCAGCCTCCTCATTCATCCATTGATTGGCAGGATATTCCTGCTAAGCAAACCATTTCTTAATACTTTGTGAAGCACTATACTACTGCAGCAATGCACCCTTTCACATAATATAAACTGAAACTTGTAAGTGTACTCATACATTTGATATTGAACCTTATTTGTAGAGAAGTATGGTTGAAAATTATATAACGTATTTGGTAGTAGTATATTTCGGATAATGTGTTTAGGAGTTTTGAACTCGATGACAGTAGGATAAGGTTCAATATTGTATGTTATATTAGTCTCGTTACTGTCTGTTACAACCACTGTTAGCAACGTAAGAGAAATGAAAATTGATTACTATCTAAAAGCGTAAAAAAAAAAAAACTGTTGTCATGATGATTAGATTTAATTTTAATTGGACAAATATATTCCGTCTACTTATTATGAAAACTATACATTATACGTCGTCAAAAAGAGTTTTATGATGGATTTAGCGTGCTTGTTTTATAAGACAAACCAAACAAGATAGTTAATTGATTCAGGCGTTCTATATGGTTCCCGTTGTTTGCCTATTGCTCGCGCGCATTTTTCGAGAATCGTGGAGTCGCCCTTTTTGTAATGGGTAGAGTTACTGTTCTATATCTTTAGTGTTCTCTATGTTAATCAATCTGCTTAGCCTTTTTCCAACTATGTTGGGGTTGGCTTCCAGTCTAAACGGATTCAGCTGAACACAGGTGTTTACATGGAGCGACTGCCTATCTGACCTCCACAACCCAGTTACTGGATAATACAATACCCCTTGGTAAGACTGCTTATCAGATGGCTTGTCAATATTATATCGAATGTTTTAAAATATAATTAAGCTATATTTTTTCGAACACCATCTTATTGTTTATGTATAACTTTGTATAAGTGTTGTATAAATGTTAGATATTGTGAATAATTTATGTTGTAGCCACTTTGCGAAACAGTAGGTTTTGCAAAATGTCTGGATTCTGCTGTGTTACACTTTATTTGCTATTTTATTGTAACTTGAAAAGTATCAGGATATTTAATATAGTAATACTGGCAATTGGCGAAAAATTAGGCATGATACTGGTTTTGGGATCATTAAGCAAAGAAATCTGCAAATAAATACTACTAAATTCTGACTGAAGCTCGTATGTTTCGATCAGTATTGTTGGTAATCATTAGAAATCTATAAGAATCGAACAATTATACCTAATTCATTGTAGGATCACACACATTGGCCTATTGTAAAAAGTGTGATAGAAAAATTAAAACCAAGATTTGTCTCGAATTTTAAAACTATTATAGGTCTTGCTCAATATTACGAAAAAATAAAAGAATTAGGTACATATAAGGTGCTATAAAAATATCTGCCACGGCTGCAATGGGAGATAGTATTGTGTTTATAGATTACAATAGTAAAGATAAATTATTGATCATGTGTCATTTTTTTTTCCATACAAAAAATTGTACGTATAAATTTGCAAGTGTCGAACTAGTCAGCTGATTTCAGTTTTCATTCACAGAACAGATGGAAAGAGATAGCAGTTGTTTTCATTGACGAAGTGCACTTCGCGCGTAATTTGTGAACCACGTTATGCAGAGTAGAGTCAATGTTTATTTAACTATTTTATTTTCTCAAATTGATTTAACTGTGCCGGGGTACGAAATTTCTTCACTATTGTTATCTTTAAACACAATACTACCTCTCATTAAAGCCGTGGCAGATATTTTTATAGCACCTTATATACAAAGTTTTAGACCTGATATTATAAATCATCAGTATTTTTGCTATTAATACATAGACGTGTATGTCCTAATCTGCGATGTGGCTACTACATACGCACTGATTGTTAATAATTTAAGGTATTTATATTAAAAATAAATGTAATTAAATGTGTTATAAATCTGGCAGTGTTTATCTTTCCATCAGATCATAATGTCCTTCCTGCAACCTTCCGTAGTCCACTTAGAAATCCCTGAACGGTCTCCGAACCCAAGTGGGAAGGTGTAAATCGACCCTCGTAATCTGGGGCTACCTCGACGGAACGGCAGCAGGGTGTGGATGTGGCGTTGTGCCACAAACTATGCTCCACCTCCTATCCTGCCCTCTGTGCTACAAAACATGCAGCCAAAGTGACCTCTGCGCTGCCACCGAGAACGGCGTGGAAGTGACGGAAGTTTGTTGTAAAACTGAATCTTAAATAGGTAGGTACTGTCGTGTCAACTACACGAGGAAGAATGATAATGTCCATCCATACATACCTACTACATACATGCAAATAAATAAAATTATAGTGCCTGTTTGTAATGTCAAAATAACAGCTAGCTAGCAGCTAGTTTACTAAAAATTCCTATGAAAGTGTATAGGGTTCATATCAAAAAACAATTTTTAAAACTTTTGTTGTTGTCTGTCTGTTTGTTCCAGCTAATCCCCGAAATGTCTGGACTGATATTGACGGGACTCTCACTGGCAGATAGCTGATGTTATAAGTAGTAACATAAGCTACTTTTATTTTAGAAAAAAAAACTAGGGTCCACGCGGGTGAAGTTGCGGGCAACAGCTAGTTCCAGATAAAACCGCTTCCATATATTTCGGAATGGTCATTGCATGGCATTGGTCTAGTGGTCGCAAGCACTTCTGTAGTTTGGTACTGGGTTCGATCCCCAGGTGGGGTAAGTGGAGTCCGTCGGCTGCACTCTCTCACATAATATTATGAATAAAAGTAGGTATGCTATCTTGGACTGTTGGACATTTATACACACTATTCGATTGTTGTGTTGGTCCAATTCCCATACACGGCTAATAAAAAAATGTAAGTAGGTACTTAAAAACAAACTGCACATTATATTTGAGGGCTACAATTATAAGCCAAGTACTGTTGTACTAGTGTAATCTTTAAAACTTGTAGAGTTATTATTGTTTCTAAATATCAAACTCACTGCACTCCACTTCACTGCAGTCACTAGTGGATTGGACTGAGAGTACTTTAGCATTGCTTGGTAACTTGTCTCTAATGATTATAGTAAACGTTACTAACTCTTATATTGCGTGGAGTATACGCAATATAAGAGTTAGTAACGTTTTACGTTCCTCTTTAAGGACACCCTCTTTGAATGAAACGAAACGTTTTTGACAATCATCTGTTTGCTTGCCGTAATTGCTATTGCTGTCAAAATTGACAAGTGAAGTAATAAAACACGGCGCGTTTCTCGACTCGCGATCGGTTTGTTGTGATAATCTCGTATTTTATCAGTATTATTACATAAAGGAATAATGTCTGACTCGAGAGACGGCGATAAGAAGGTAATAAATAGTTTTATCTATAGTGTGACTGAATTTATGTTTGTTATCGCACGAGTGCCAATCGGTTTGTTAGTAGCATTTATTTATCTTCCATGACCTTGCTACGGCTTAGAGGTCGACGATGGGTCACATAAAATCATTAGGTTTTGCTTCTATCTTGCACACATGTCGTGGTCATGATAATCAAAGTTTTAAAAATGTTTATGGAACCACGTTTAGAGAAGCTACCTCCGCACTATACAAGCACGATGAGTTTGACATAAAATAATTGTACGTAAATGTTTGCCGCCTATTTTTAAAAGTCGAAACAGTCTAGGTCTTTAATTTGGCATAAATTCAACAAATACATTTTTATTTTAAAACAGGCAACTTAGAAAAATCTACTTGGAAAAAGATTAAATTCAAATAAACCCACATGCTAAAATAATATTTGTTGATTACCTTGAAGAGGCCTTACCTAGCCTTGAGCTGTGATAATCAATATAAAAAAAATATGCTTCATCATTACCTGCACACAATTTTCATGCAAAATACATTTTTTTTGCTAGATCATTTATTAACACTTTGATAACGAACAATTCTTAGGTACCTACGTACATAAATTACTAAAGGAGAGTTTTATTAGAAATACTTAAGTTGTATTTGTTATTTTGTTGTACTTAGATTATTAATAATCAAGTTATATATAAAATTGTATAATTGATTAAGAGGGTGCATCCTAAAAGTTGGCAACGTCGTAAATAGCTGTCAAATATTTACCTGTTTCGATTAATTTGGAAATAATACTGTATGGAAATAAGAAATGTGGCTAACCAATTGACTAGAATATTAATAATGAATTGCAATTATAACATTGAATTTGATGTTGTACCCGTTTTAGGTGAAAAAAAGGCATTTGGAAAGTTACCAAATACTTTTTTTACATCTAGAACGAACTATTCGGTGTTACGATATTAATTATTGCATTTCATAATCAATATTCTAGTTCGCTAGTTAGCCACATTTTTTATTTCCATACAGAAATATTATCAAATTAATCAAAACAGCGAAATATTTGACATCTATTTGCGACGTTGCCAACTTTCAGAATAAACCCTCTTAACTGTTGTTTCTGCAAAATAATTACCTAAAGTATGACCACACTCAAAAGTTCCATGAGTTATCTTCAAATGAAAATCTGAAAATAATGGAACCTTTATCCTTGGTCATACTATACCTGTGTAGACAATCTTTCTGCTTAAAAACTTCTTGCCGCAATAACTCTAAATAATTGTTGTCTATGGTGCTTAATATCTCTTTTATTCACGAACCTTTCAGGCTGATGACAACAGGCTGAAGCCAGCGGTAAGCTTACTTGGCTGCATTCTTCTATGTTAAAGTTTATAACTTTTTATCATTTATATGTGTACCAACTTGGTGTAGATAATATTTATGTGGATAATGGTGTAGTATTTTGTTTAGAAATCTTGTAATTTCTAATTTTCTTCCCTATTTTTTTTTTGTTTTTATAATGAAGTATCTTTTTATGGTCTGGTCTTAGATTTTAGAAACTTTATTATTGACATTCCCATCATCATGCCTCAACTGTTATTAACTATGTTTTTTTTAACCCTTGAAATAAACTAGCATGTTTAATTTTATTAAAGCTTAGTAATTATGTAACATCTTGGTGGTTATGTATCATCATAGACAAATTGTTTTAATGCTAAATCATGAAAAATCGTATTTTAATTCATATTAACTTGATAGTAACCCCTAAGTAGGTGTGTTAACAATAATTTTGCATTATGGCTAATATTATTTATAAAATAATGACTGCATGTTATATTCTTTCCTTGTAGGTATGCATGAATTTAACATTAATTTTAGTAATAGATTTACGCACAATTGTGAGTGACGGATAAACATACAGTAAACCTATGAAACTTATCTTATGGAAGACGGAGAAACCCATTTATTTTTGCCATTTTTTGCTCCTTTACAATAATTGCGCAATACACGATCAATCACAATCTGAATCGTTTTGAAACAGATTGCTTATCTATTGCTCCTGTTCGAAACAAAAATCTGCTCAACAACGTAAATAACGCAATGAATGTTGTTGAACTGTCAAAATGAGCAATTAGATAGCTGGTAGCTAAACAGCACCCTAATTGCGTATCACACTTTCCACAAACGTGCAATAAACGGGCATGAACATTTTTTGCAAAAGAACCACAGAATCAAACTATTTTTTTTGTCGCATTTAGCATCTCGCGTAGCATTTGAAAACGATTGTTTTCAGAGTCACGAAATCTGTTGGAAAATTATTATTAGGTAGGTACTATGCCTGCTTCTTTTGTCTGTAATAGTGCGTGTTGCTGGGCAATTGCTTATCATAGTTCTCATGTAACTATGTTAGCACGTAAAACATAATCAGTCTTTTGCATCAGCTACTAGATTAACGACGCAGTCGTAAGTGGGTGTGTCACCAAATCTGATGTAATAACAACATGTATCCAACATGTTTGCTAAAAGGCAGCGTCAGAGCCTTTTTCGCAAGTCAGAGCCAAAAATGCTGTCTCATTCGAACTGCGGTAATAAAAAAAATCAATCAGACAGGTCGTCATCTTGACTATGATCAGCAGATTTTCCGCTAATTCTGTTATCATAATTAAATTGCTATCTATATGATGGATTTCCATCATGGATACCAATTTAATTATGATAATAATCATTACAACATGATTTATCACATTTTTGACACACACCCTGCTGCTATTCACACTAAAAATGGGAATGGCAGCAGGGTATATATGGACTTGTATCGCAAACTATAATATGCTCCTCTTCCGATCCTGCCCTCTGTGCAACAAAACATGCAGCCAAAGTGATCTCTGCGCTGACACCGATGCCATAAAAGTGGCGAAATTTAAGGCCAATAAAATTTGAATTACTGTCGTGCCAGTGACACGAAAAAGAAGAAGACGTAAGATCTAGGTAGCTATTCTAGATGATAACTTCATGTTAGTCTTAAGTACTTAGGTTCCATCTGATTCTCTGCACGGCAAGACTGCCGGATGGATTATGATCCAGCTGTCCCTAGCCAACTCAATTTGATTGGTGACTTGAGCAAGAGATTATTCTCGGTATATCTTTTTGACAAAACCTTCTTCTGGAATCTTCTTTTGCGTGGGTTTACTGGCAGAGCTCTGCCTAACTCCTTGGGGAATAACGGCGTGATCATATATATATGTATATTTTGTTGTGATGTTAGGAATGTTCTTCTGAATTTCCAGAGTCCATAACACCTAATAGTTGACTCATAAATAGATTTTTGACACCAATGATCCAACTGAATCTTTGGGCAGACAGACAACTCAAATGGTCGTACTTCTACAAAATTGAGGGCAAACCTCAAATTGGTATTTTATTGTTGCGTGTACACTTATTCAATTGAGTACTAGTTTAGACGTTCGCGTTAGTTCGCAAATGAAGACAGACTAATCTATCACTAGGACTTAACGACTGATAGTTATAGAGACCAAACTATATTCAGAAAGACATATTAGATACATCCTAACCGTCTGCGATTTGTTTTCTTATTTACTTAATTAACACCTCGCTCGAATGCAACATGAATTTTATCAAAATCAATACTACGATCGACATTTTACATCAAAAATACTCGTCTTCACTTCTTAGTGTAAGCTACGCTATACTTGTTTTTCATGAAAACGTTAGTAACTCAAACGGGTCCTTAGTTTTTTTATTAAATAATGTTTTTTTCTGTTTTTTTTGTCGCTTACTGTAATCAGGTGGTCAAGGTACAAGGTTCGAGTAGTTGTTAGTTGTTTGTGGTTTTGCTTCAATTTATGCAATTAATATACGTATGTAGATAGGTATGAAACATACTTGCGCGAATTTTGCCAGTGCATCTTCAGCCTTTAAGTTTTTCCGTAAATCTTCGCTTATACTTAAATTAGGTATATCACTAGGTATTAATTATGTACATGGCCACTTGTAGACAATATTTCAAATCATCTGAGTTAATAATGGTTCAGACGCATTCACGATGATGATAACTTATCAACTACTTATATATTATTTGTCGCAATCATGGCAGTCTGTAGTCGGCCATTGCGTTCTGAGCGAGAACGCGTATCGTCTCCCGCTCAAATCTTTTGAATTACGAACGTTACCATAGTGCTTGTGTTTTTTTTAATATTTTGAAAACAAGGAAAAGAAATTGATAGCTAAAATGGATTTACTAAGCAAGGTTGGTCGAAATTCATTGCTTTTTATTAAATAATAATAATGTTTTTTTTTGCCCTCTAATGTTCTTTTGCGGTCGTTAGGTTCACTTTATTGATATTGCGGTTGTGAATGAGTGTGTTGACTACTGATTCTCATTAACTCACTGGATGCGTGACGCGCATGTCTATTGTGGAACTTGCCATTTTCATCCAAGAATTTTTTAAGTAGGTACCTATATAAGTACTTTAAAAAATCTCGGATTCAGATGTGAACTGGTCCGTAGTACTTGCAGATAAATTAAAATTAGAAAATAATACACCTAGCATTGTCAATAGGTACTGCGATTCGCTCCGTATTCTTATCACAGAGTAAAGCCGTTTCTTTGCTCATAATGTGTTCTTATACCGTTTTGTGTTTTAGGAGTAAAATGAAATATTTCTGTATGACTTATGCACCTAATATGACATAGTGGACTCGAACTTGAAATAGTCTTTGTTTGCAATGTCATTTCGATAGACGGGAACGTGTGAATAAAGAATACAAAGCCAAATAATTAGGGTTGGCAAAGTGCTCGTAAAGTTACAATATTTTGACACTAACAAGTTATGTTGATTAGTCTAACGTAGGTATGATGGTAAATGAATTTAACATTTAGTTGAAAAAGCTGAAGGTATCGGTTCAACACAGTAAATAAAAAAATAACGTTTTAAAAAAAAAAAAATGTATCGTCTACTTTGTTGAATATTAAATATCTAGTATGTAAAAACTTGTGCATTATATAATAAACTGTTTTTATAAATTATCAAAATAAAAACAGCTGGGTACTGCAATATCCGCATTCTATATTAATTTACTTATTAAAGTTTGGGATGCTTCTTAGTTGTTGACCAAAATTAAAAGTTTTAAAATCTATTTCATTTTATGTTCAATAGGCTTTTAACTGGAAAAATGGGGGTTTAGGTTCCTATTCCTAATCCTTCTAGGCTACTATTGGCTTAGAGTCTAACATACGCGGAATATACCGTTGTTTGTCGTTAACAATGTACCTATGTCATTTTAATGATTGTTTATCAAATAGTCCGTTTTTAGCCCGTACATTTATCTAGTGTTATCGTGCGCTTATCAAAATTACTGCCTCGTAATAATGACCTCTAATATCAGCCACTTGAGGAAGATATTGATAATTATAATCAGTGCGATGCCTGCTGTCCTGATGCTACAATATGGTACATACCTAATTGTTATCTTATGTCAGTACACTTATATGTACGAGAATAGCGTGTGTCGTCGTAAGAAGATTAGCTAGATCAGCAAGGTCGGTGAGGGCTGACTGCCCAGCGTGCTTTGTAAAGTCAGACAGTCAGCTAAGTGGTGCTCGTCTGTAGTCAACTTCCGTCAACTTCAGCTGTCGACAAAGGCAACTGCAGCTGCCGCCATTGGTCGGCGTTTGCTGTCGACACGTGGACAGCAAATGCCGACCAATGGCGACAGCTACAATAAGAGCGCAGCGGGCACACTGCCTTCTCAGTCGACTTCAAATAATGTTGTCGACTTCAAATAATGTTGTCGACATGGCTGGCAGCAGTCGGCGTGTCGAATACTGCAGCAGTTGCTTTTGTCGACAGTAGCAGTTGCCTCTGTCAACTGCCGAAGTTGGCTCTGTCGACAGCTCAAGTTGGCTCTGTCGACAGCTGAATAAAGAGCCAACGCTCTTTATTAAATGTTCTGTTTGCATTACAATTTTATTCTGATTGTATCAGTCCGCCTGAGTAGGTACTTCTTAATGGGTGTACTATGCCAAATCGAATGCCAAATAATCGAACATCAATTCATCGACCACTATAAATCGAACGCCTAAATACTCGAACGTTCATAATATCGAATGGTTAATAAATCGAACATTCAATATATCGTACACTCAATACATCGAGTGTTCAAAATATCGAATGTTTGTTTGATCGAACGTTCAACGCATCGCATGTTCATTATATCGAAATATGAATATATTGAATACTTTTTGTATAGAATACAAGGAAATAAGGAGCAAGCTATAACAAATAGGACAATTGAACATTCAAAAGCGGGATTGGGAAGACCTACTCCACAAAAAAGAGGCAAAAGGGATGATAATGCGATTGAAAAAATATTAAATAATAACAACAACATACATTTATTAGAGTTTCTTCGTGCAATAGCAATTCACACAAAATTTTAAAATGTACCTTTACAAGATAATGCTTTTCTTCAATTGAATGAAACAACTCAAATCTTATATAAATTGTATAAATTGTATAAATTCAATATCTTATCATTGTAATTTAATTTTTGAATTGCTTTTTTATCTTCTTATTATGGAGGATTTTGAAGTTTTGCATTGTTCTCACATATTAAAAGTGGTAACAAAACATTGGATATATTTAAGTTTCTTATTATAAAGTATTCAATAAATTCATATTTCGATGTGATGAATATGCGATGCGTTGAACGTTCGATCAAATAAACATTAGATATTTTGAACACTCGATGTATTGATTGTACGATATATTGAATGTTCGATTTATTAACCAGTCGATATTATGAACGTTCGAGTATTTAGGCGTTCGATTTATAGTGGTCGATGAATTGATGTTCGATTATTTGGCATTCGATTTGGCATAGTACACCCCTTCTTAATTGTATAAAGTTTAATGAATAAATAATTGCGAATAGTATGCAAATGACGTAGTTTATTTAAATCCACTCATTCAACATTGACAACCTTACCGTGATTGTTACGCAATCGACATCATAATAGGTCTAGAGTTCTGGACTAGGTATATTCATTCGTTTCAACTGCGCACTATATTGATGACATTGATGTCAATTTACTAGAAGTATCCACACAGTCAACGTGACTAAACAAACATACGACTAGCAGCGGAACAACTGTTTTTGTTTATGTTTACTAAGAAAATCTGTTCAAAAACAAGCAGTAAAATAATTTATACAAAAAAAAAAAAAAACAACCGACTTCCAAAAAAAACACTTCAGTATTCGAGTAATCAGGGAATATACATTAAAAAAAAGATTCCGACAAACTGAGAACCTCCTTCCTTTTTTATGAAGATGATTTAAAACTAAATTGTCGGAAGAAAATGCACGGTTTTTAAATGACAACGTGTAAACTTAAGTTTTTACAACAGAAAACTGATTTTAATGTTTATTAGCGTCGTTACCATAGGTTTGAAACTTACGATTTAATATGATGTTAAGTGATAACCCTATGCAGGAATGAATGTCGTAATAAATAATTGTAATGAACAGTTCTCGTGGTCTGTGGTCTGTGGTGGTAATTTGCGCGGGAAATCAACTGACGTATGGCACGTGTATCGTCCAATACGTCATTTTCCTGATATTTTTAGTTTGTATTTATTAGCTTTCATGTTATAGAAAAACACTGCACTTTTATTTATCTTTTATAGATAAAATGTCAATAACCTAAAGGTAGGCAAATAAAATTAGTTGTATCCTTACTCATAAAAATAATCAGAATGTTATCGCATCCTTTTGTCGTAATCTAATTGACACTGACAAGTGCAGCCAACTTGCAAAGCAGTTAATGACTTTTCAAGGCTTTCAGTGTTTCATGACATATGGAAACTCAATGATTCTTTTTACTCCTGCCATTATCCCAATTTATTTGGGTTCAGCGCAAGATGTCTTTTTCTTCCATACTTCTCTATTAGTCGTCATCTCGGTAGTCACACCCTTTCTAGCCATATCATCTTTTACGCAGTCCATCCATCGTTTCTTTGAGAAAGAAAAACTAAAATGAAATAGTAGTTTAGTTAGACTATAGATATCCCCTGAAACTTATCTTTATCTACGTATGTTTGTTTAAACGCCCAAAATCTCTGGAACTACGAGTCGGATTTGAAAACTACTTTTTGCATTTGATAGACCAATTCTTGAGGAAGGTTGTAGGTTGTAATTAACACCACGCTACGCTCTTAGGAGCCGAGCAAACAGAAAAAAAGTCTGAAAGAACGTTAAGCAAAAACGAAGTAACAGCGCGGGCGGGCGATGCGATACGACGGGGTGGGACGAGGGAACAAGAAATATCACGGGAACGAAGTCGTGGGCAGAAGCTAGTACTTACTACGTTATACAGGCTGACTTTGAAAACATGCAACAAAATTTAAGGGTGTGTTCTACCCATCAATATGAACAACTTTTACTATGGGACCAAATAAGAATTCGAAAAAAAAAAATCGACCTTATACGAAATGGTCCAATTGGATATATTATCGGGTACGTATACCTTTATACAGGAAAGTCGTTTTTTTTTGCGAATTCAAGTTGGTCCTGTAGTAAAAGTTGTTCATATTGATGGGTGGAATACCCCCTTAAATTTTGTCGCATGTTTTCAAAGTCAGCCTGTATAACAGTCGGCACACAATGACTTTCTTTGATGTCAGTTGCTTTGCTTATGCAATTAATTATTATAATAATAATGAGGTCGCCTTCCCCTTATCGTTTATCAGGTTAAGGTTCGAACCGTTGTGCATCAAGGGCAGCAGATAATAGTACTTATATTCAAAGTGCTGAAGCGAGTAAGCGTCAGTAGATATGGTTAAGTATTTAAATATTTACCCTCTTGTCCAGGCATAAAAACGCAAATAAAAAACCAGCAAAAAACGCGAAAAAAAAAAACTCGCCCAGGGTTTTCGGTGCCCAGGGTTCCTTCCGTACGTTCTCAACCAATCACAGGCCGAGGACACGCCTTGTTATTTAACAAAGCGGCACTAATAGTCAATAATGCATTAAAAACTGATTTGTTATGTGCGTTACCGAAGAAAATCCTAGGTTTACCGTAGCCAATAGTGTATGCAGCACTACAGCTGTTTAAAGCAAAAAATATTTATCAAAGTTATGACGAGCGTAGAAGCAGATGTTCTAGATTGATAAATAAGATCAATAAATATTTTTCATTAAAATGCGGGTACTTACATAAAGGTTTTTTGTATTATTTTCTTTTCATTGCATGTAGTTTGTAAAGGCTTTGTAGGCGTTAATTAATTATTAAACAATCTTAACGTTAATGACTTTGTTTATTTACTTAATAGGAAGCACCAAACGAGTTGTCGGCAAATAATAGGTTATCGGCATAATTATGCGGCAATCGGCTAAAAAGACGTAAATACGGTACGTCTTTTTAGCCGACTGCCCTAGAAGAGAGAGAGAGAGACGGCAATGTTCTAAGGCCCCTCTTTCTGAATTCAAAGTCAGAATTCATATTTTTAAAAGAATTACATACAATTTAATTATGCTCCACACATATTCTGATTTTTTTCAGAATAAAAATTGTATGTAATTCTGGTTAATAATATGAATTCCGACTGAATTCAGAAAGAAATTCAGAATGTGGAGTCCAGCCTAATACTTTAGTTTGCATAATCTGGGTGGAACTGAACTGGGCAGGCTGCGTCTGCGCATAGCCAAAATCCGTACCAACATAACAAGCGAAAAAACATAAAGAATCAACGTGGGTTGTCCTTATCTACGTTCAATATAATTAGTCTGACGTCACTTAGTTAACCAATGAATATACACTTTATCGTTCAAGGTTTTAATGACCAAAGGTATGTATGTATTCCTAGTTCAGATTAAGAACCAACCTGGACTCTCTCACCCCAAACCCAGTAAATATTTTTATACTAGCTGTCCCTACAGACGTTGTCCTGTCCTTTCAATAATCCCATAGAAAAATTACGTTCAGTTTTTCCCGAATTTGAAAAATTTCCGGGAAACTTTTCAATTTTTTCTTTCCATATAAACCTAATTCGGACTATTACAAACATTTTAAAACAAATAATAGTCAAATCGGTCTCTCCATCCTCAAGTGATGCCCTTACTAACGAACAGCATTTAATTTTTATTTATATAGAGGCCCCAAAGAAATTATTTCGGCAATTCGACAATGTCAAGTCCATTCCGTGTTAATACATCCGTGCGCACGCGCGATAAGCCCGAATTATCGAATCAAACGCAGTCAGCAGATAGAATTGGGCAACGACGGACGTGTGTAACGAACCCTTTATGTTCTGTTTGTGAAAATAGTTCGTTAAAATCATGGATTTTGAGGCTGAACAGTGCAGGTCCTGGGTATGTGAAGTTATTTAACTTCTCATATGATTGTCGTAAATATTGGTACAACGTTATGTAAATGATAAATTGGGCTATTTCGCTTGCTTATTGTCAAATAAATTAGTCTGACCGGCAAAAGACGCCCAATTCAAGGCTGAGTCTAGAGGATAAGACTACGCTATCCTGACCCTTGCCTATAATATAGCTAGTTCTAGGTAACGCAAGAAAAAAACAGAAAAAAATTAAAATTTTACATTATTTATGTGAAGAATTAGTGAAACTGGTCTATACCTACAGTGCTCGCAAGATAAGTCTGCGGCTGAATTCGGAACTAGTAAATATACCACCGTCTTGTCGTTTATGTAAGGTCAAATGAAGTGTTGAAATATTTAATTGATTATTATACATAACATAACGCCTTGTACACCTCTGCCCAACCCTTCGGGGAAACAAGGCGTGATGTTATGTTGATTAATATTGATATAAGAATGAAAGAAGATTAATTATTAAGTAATATAGATTTAATATTTTAAATATTAGGTACAGTATAGAATTAGCGCGCCAGCGCCACCAGTCGCGCGCAGACTTATCTTGCCTTGTTAATCTTGCTATTCTACCGAGATTCTACCTATGTTTTGACGTCAATATTTATGTTCGCTGACCAGAATACAAATATAATTTAATTAGTGTCTTCTTTATACGTACCTACACCGTAGAAAACATAATATGCAGATGTGTAAGTTATTTGTATGTATTTATTTAAATATTTATTTATGTGGGAAACTCTGCTATCGCAAATTAATTATGTCATTACGACGAATTCATTTGAGTACAAGTTTCCGTAGATAGTTTTTCAATTAACTTGTCATTATATAGAATAGAATATAATAGAATACTCTTTATTATGTACACCATAAAATAAATAATCTTCTAATTCCTAATACATAACATAAGATTACGCCTGTATTCCCCGAAGGGTTTAAGCAGAGGTGTACCTATATTGCACCCACATTTCACCAGTTTAAGTTCCATGTAATAGGGGGCGAGCATAAAGCCATCAACCGAGCACTAATTCCAACTCCATTTTCTAATATTTGTTGCACACAAATATAAGAAAATGTTGGTGTTTCTATAGTGTTTATACAATGGGCGAATGCTGTTCGTCAGTAAGCGCATCACTCAGAACGGCTGGACCGATTTGGCTATTTATTGTTTTAAAATGTTCGTCATAGTCCGAATTAGGTTTTAATGAAAATAAATATTGGAAAAGTTAAAATTCGGGAAAAAATTAACATCCTTTTTTCTATGGGATTTTTGTATGAAAAACTATAATTTAAATTTTGACAGGACAACGACTGGCGGTTCTAGCTTGTAAATGATAATTAAGGAGAACTCATAAAAACCCACCTTCCAAGCAATATGAAAACATTATCGTACGTTAAGTAATGTGCGTGTAAATGTTATCTCAGTTAAACAATAAGGAACATAATTCTATACAACCTGTATCTAAGATAAGATTACATCTAAACTACACAAGAGATAAGGAATAATAACTAACTAACAGCAAGCTGGCTTTTGAATCGCGTTTTTAGTGCATATGAATCGCTTACTTCATTAGGACATTATATTTATTTACTATTGACATTTCGTTAAATTATTTTATTATAGTTTTACCGAGACTGCTGTTCCGCGCCTTATGTATGTGCGCGGCGAGACGAGTGGGCTCATTCGTCAACGTGCAGCGTTGACGTCATAGTCCGAATTAGGTTTTAATGAAAATAAATATTGGAAAAGTTAAAATTCGGGTAAAAATTAACATCCTTTTTTCTATGGGATTTTTGTATGAAAAACTATAATTTAAATTTTGACAGGACAACGACTGGCGGTTCTAGCTTGTAAATGATAATTAAGGAGAACTCATAAAAACCCACCTTCCAAGCAATATGAAAACATTATCGTACGTTAAGTAATGTGCGTGTAAATGTTATCTCAGTTAAACAATAAGGAACATAATTCTATACAACCTGTATCTAAGATAAGATTACATCTAAACTACACAAGAGATAAGGAATAATAACTAACTAACAGCAAGCTGGCTTTTGAATCGCGTTTTTAGTGCATATGAATCGCTTACTTCATTAGGACATTATATTTATTTACTATTGACATTTCGTTAAATTATTTTATTATAGTTTTACCGAGACTGCTGTTCCGCGCCTTATGTATGTGCGCGGCGAGACGAGTGGGCTCATTCGTCAACGCTGCACGTTGACGAATGAGCACTCGAATGAGCACACCGCCTCGCCGCGCATTCCTAAGGCGCGGAACAGCGGTCTCGGTCATACATACTATACCCGACATTACCTATTGCATTTTATTAAATTACATTCTTTATAAATTAATTTAATTAATTGGCAAAAGCCTCTCCCATAAATGGATATTTGTACGCCAAATGGCAAAACAAAGAAACTATATTAAAACAATTGTAACATCTTGCACGCTGTTGTAACCTATGTTTATAAATTAATAAAGACTATTTATTGATTGATTAAGCTCCCAGCCAACACCCTTATTGAATGGGTAAATAACACAAAAATTACTTAACTGATTGTCAAGCCCCACAAGACTGCCTCGTTGGTGTAGTGGTCGCAAGCGTCTACTGAGCATAAGATCTTGGGTTCGATTCCCAGGTCTGGCAAAATGTTATTGGGATTTTCTATCTGAAATTTCTCAGTGGTAGCCCCCAGCCTGGATTTGTGCGCGGTTGATGGCAATAGGCTCGCCCCCTATTACATGAGACGTAAACATTACTGGCGAAATGTGGGTGTACTATAGGTACAAATCTGTCCAACCCTTTGGGAAAACAAGGCGTATGTTATGATTGTCAAGATAACTAACTGCAGTGATGTACAGACAGAATATTATAACCAGCCGGCGCTCTAATGCGGGAAGCGCTGTTGGTAAACGTTTGTTTGTGACATAAATGTTCAAGAAACAAGATGGCGGCGATAGTTCCGATTTTGGCCACGCGTCGTAAGATCCTTGTACAGTTATAAAACAGTTGACATGAGTATGTCAACTTTATACGAGAAAGATAGTACAAAATTATATTTTATTTATTTATTTCATTAACAATTTTTACATTGTATCGAAATCAAAATCAATAGTCATTTATTCAAACTAGGCTGAGAATCAGGACTTTTCGAACGTCAAAATTACATAAGACAGTTCCCCAAAACGACCACCCTTCACCACTTCCAAGGGCTTTAGCTGGGAAGAAGTGGAGCAAAAAACTGGCCAGCAGCCCAGTTGTCTGTTCAGTTAAGAAAATTGATTCTATACAATAGTACGCAAAATTATTTACCTTTCGCAACACAAAACATACATTTAATGATTAGCCATCAGCTAGCACACGCCAATATACCAACCGAAAACATCGAGAACTAATACTCAAGCAGAAATAAAAACTAAAGCTAAACCGAACTTAATATCTAGATAAATTTATTAATTATAAACTAACAGAACATGAAGACATATAAATTAAAAATATATATACCTAAATTATTCAAAATTGCAATAAAAGATAAATATAAGAGAAAGACAGTACTTAAAGTATTTTTGAATTCTGACTGAATCAAGTCATTAGTTAAATACCTACATACAATAACATCTATAAAAAGTTGATTGTACTATAGTAATAGCATACACGTAGGTCCAATTATAATTGGCGCTGCAAATTGAGCGTGAAATGATAACTGCATAGCCATAGTTAAAATAAAGGCAGTGTCTATACATTGGTTAAAGTGCCGTACGCATTGCATTGTCACTTGTTATTTTGATTCAGTTGCTTATATTGAAGAGTGTGAAAGACAACCTTTTTGTGTGTGAACAAAAGCAATGTTACTAGGAGAACTTAGCATGCAAGAGCGAGCGAAGCGAGTTCGGGACTTGGCGCACCCCGATTCGGACAGGTTAGGTGGTATTTTTTTTTCAACCATTCAGAAATAGGAGCCCCGGGAAGATACTGCTTTTTAAAATCATGATCTAGTATGCCGCAAGCTTACGGCACTATAACCGATCGAACTGTACCGCGAACGGCTTTTTCAAATGATGTACGTCATGCAAGCTGACGGCACTAGTAACCGATAATGACACAATGCCACAATTGCTTAAATAAAAGTTATTCTGAAATATCTCTGGATTTAAGGATCTTCGTGATTGAAGCCTCGAGCGTCTGCACGAGGCTTCACTAGTAATTGTCCTACCGTGAAGTTTTCTTATAAATTGTATTGTTAGAGTCGCGTCGCGCCAGTCTGCACGAGGCTTTAAAAATTCTACAGTTTAATATCGTATCAATCGTTGGGCAAATGCTGCATACGCACATGTTCGGGTTGTCATGATTCGGCACAGCCGGGTGGTAAGTTGAATATAAATAAGAAGATATAATGTTCGGGAAAAAGCCGCTCGGCTCGTGTCGAACCGACGATGATTTAGCGAGGGTAGTTGCCGACCAGAGATTATCGAACGGCACGAGCCGAATAGGTGTAGTTATTGCTTCGGGTCGGCTTTGTTGTACAATCGAATGTGCTGACCCGAACATTTGTGTTTTTTTTTTTTTTTTTTTTTTTTTATCCACAACGGGGAAGCTCTTGGCCAGAATCTCACCTGATGGAAAGTGATGATCAGGCCGAAGGTGGAAGCGAGCTTCACCCGGAATCCTCTACCACAGAGGAACTGGCTATCTTATCTCTAACTGTCGGAACACAACAATGCTTTTAACATTGTTGTTATGGCGACAGACTTAGATAAGATGGTGGTAGCTAGCCAGGCGGACTTAAAGCAAGCCCTACCACCAACCAAACCGAGCAGAAAATTTTGCCCCCACTGGGAATCGAACCCGGGACCTCTTGGTCTGAGACAGGTGGTCTAACCACTAGACCACAGAGGCGGTTGAACTGTGTAACTCCTTTCAAGTCAGTTCTCGCATATTCAAGAAGTAGACAATCGATGATTAGGTAAAGCAGAAACTTGCCATTGGCAACGGGATATTAAAAAAAGAACACCATATTGTTTATGATTACGACCTTCCATAGTCACGCTACGCAATTAATTGGTGACTAAGTAAATATTTAAAATAAATACCTCAATGGCATTGCAATCCAAATATTATTAGTAAAACATAGTAAGGTCGATGTGTTAGCTCTGATGGTTCCACGTTTGTCCACGTTCAATAATATTTATACAGGGTTACTGGTTATTATGATAACCCATAAAATTGTATGTTAAAGTTAGGAAAAAGACTTTAAAAAAATATTTTACAGTAGGTCACTTTAAACATTTGGTTAACGTGTCCTGAATTTCATGAAATCTCGAGAAATTACCAGTACAGTTACAGTTCGATTCATACTTAATGGCGGCTCGGAACATGAGGCGAGTCGCTGCGCAGTAACAATTTCATTGGTCGGCGGGGGTGAGGGGTGGGGTACTGCGCAGCGAGTAGCTAACTTCCGAGCCGCCATTAAGTTTGAATCGAACTATACTGGTATGTAAAAACCACACACACGGTAAATAATGAGATCAGATGAAGTTAAAACTAACCATGCTTATTTTTATAGACGCACTACGAAATGTTTATTCAACTTTACTCACGTTACTATTTTGAAATTGTTGACTTATTAATGTGAATTTATGAAATGGTATAATATTTTAATGGCGCTTATAATTTTAATAATTTTGCATGCCTGAATTGGTGCAACACAATGGACTGCGCATTCACTTGACATCTAGAAATGTACTATATGTAGGTACTGTGTAGAGCAATAAACATTTGAATTTGAAAAAAATTAACCCTTAACCCACATAGGGTTAAGGGTTAATTATTTGTTAGTTTAGTTTTCCACCTATTCAGGGCCCAAAATCCTCTGTAGGTACCTATAAAATACTCAAGTATAAAATCTGACTTCCAGATTCGCAGCCACCAAAGAACACCTTCAGGTTCCCGGGACTTCAAGGAGGCGACGAAGCGCGATGCCCTCACTCGGCTGGAGGTGGAGTTGGAGAGACTCCTGGCTGCAGTCCACGAGTCCAAACGCCCTCTGGTTGAGAAGGAGTACAGAGGATTCAAGAACCTTTTCGGCCGATTTTTGGCTGAACGTAAGTCGCCATCATTCTCCTGCTCTTATCCCAATTTATTTGGGGTCGTCGCAACATGTCTTTTTCTTCCATACTTCTCTATTAGTCGTCTAAACTGATTTACATCCGTCACCTCACACTATCAGGTCCAGTTGAAAACCAGCGTCAGGCACTTATTGTTGTCTGGCATTTTTGCTGAACTGGGCCTTTTTGGCGCAGCCGTGAGGCACACTCCCCTGCCAATTTTCTTACTTCATACTTTACCCCCTTTTGTGTCTTTTTATCTATTGTATGTTATATTGTGTGCCTTTTTAGTCTGTGCTAAATAATTTTTTTTTCTTTCTTTTCGTCATCTTGGGAGTCATCACCTTTGTAGTCATATCACCTTTCACGGAGTCCATCCATCGTTTCTTCCTTCCCTACTCTTCATATTCAAAACTTTCCTCTCGAAATTTTTCTCGTTCCGGGACTCCGGTACCTATCAATGTCTTTTTTAATGTTGACAGCTCTAATACTTAAGAATTAAGTTACGTTATTGCTCAATTAAGCCCCATGTCGAGGAGTGTTGGTCCAGTGGTAACGGCCCGGACTTAATACTTAAAAAAAAAAACATATTTATTTACTCAAATTACATAGCAACCTCGCACAAATTCAACCAAGCTACTCAGAAATAAACAGCAAAGGTAGGTTGCCACCACGGAACTGATTCACTCTGTTCCCCGTACTTTGTGTACATAATTTCATCACCACTGCTCTCAAAATGGTCCTAGAACCAAAAAATCAAAGACACATTGATATTTACCAACCCGCACTGGGCCCGCGTGGTGGATTATAGCCCTCTCCCTCTCAAAGAGAGGAGGCCTGTGTTCCAGCAGAACATCGTATGCTTATGCTAAGTCCCATGTATGAATTGTAATATTTTTGGTTCTCCATAAGTATGGAACCCAAAACACCAATTCCGGGTGCCGAGATAACTTTAAAACTGCCAGCAGTTTAGATAAGACAGAACAAATAAGCGTATTGTATTATTTCTGAAAACTTGCACTGGTTATAAACAAAGGCATTTAAAAAAAAATATATTCATATCATTCTTCCACCATGGCTGGTAACAACAATACGTCTACCTAACAGACCTGGCCGTTATTATGGCATATTGTTTCTTTTTTTAAGTTTATGAAAAGGCATTCTGGAGCCTTATTCCGGTCAATAATACATGTGTGATAGTCTCTTTCTAAAATTAAGGTCTAGAGAAGACCTGTCGAAGCGCAGCACAGTGCGGATTTCATTGTCAAATATAAATCAACCTTGCTGTGGTCAAAATAAAGTTGAAAATAAAGCGGACGGAGGTGTACGCGAATAAGGTTATTTATTTGCGACTTTATTTTAAGAGGTGCAATTTTGATATTTGTTTGGCTGTGAAAACAGCGCTACAGTGCGGTTCGATCCTAATGTGTCATATTAACGCCCAGGTACATAGAATTCTGTATACTGCTTTCCTAAGCAGGATCATTTAAATTCCTACTTAGGAAAGCAGTACCGAAAAATAGTAGAGTAACTTTTAATGTCAATCTAATGAACTGTTTTCTGTATTAACTTACTCTTAATATAGGAACTTGGATACTTCATATCCCCAGTTTTCAGAAGCTCTGATTTATTAAATTCTACAATTGCTTTAACCAGCATACCATCACCGAATAAAAATATACTGGCTGCTTTTAATAAATGAAGCAACGCAATAAAAAATACTTCATAACCTCCAATTTTCTTCTTACAGAGGGCCCCTCAGTGACATGGGAGAAGATTCAGAAGCTGCCAGAAGGCGCTGTTATCGACTACTCATCGCTCACCACTCCCACCACCGACAATGTTCACCACATGCTAGATAAGCTGGTGGTGGTCAAACTTAACGGTGGTTTGGGCACATCTATGGGATGCAAAGGTCCTAAGTCCGTGATCCAAGTCAGAAATGATCTGACGTTCTTGGATCTTACTGTACAACAGATTGAGGTTAGTTTAGAGTCTGACTTTTTAATTTATTACTAGTGTTTAGAGGCGAAGTACTGTAGGCTGCACGTCAGTGGTAACAGGCTACTTTCTCTTGCAAATCTTGTTGTTGTTTCAAGTGTCGCGAATTGTCTCTTTCGCACTCATTAAATTCAGTACTGAACTTTGTACACAACTTGCTTTTCATAGGAGCGTATCGCTAAGCGCTGAAATGCAAAGACATTGAAAACGCATGACATTTGACATTGAAGACATAGAATTCGCATTGAAATGCTATTGTAAATAATGTAAAAGGTACTTAATTAATGTTACGTTTGTCGTTTCTGAAATAAAAAAACAAAACTACTTACATAATGAAATTATTTTGATGGTTGGAGTTCAGTGCACCAGCGCTGGTTAGGACGAACCGCCTCTTATTGAAACTGTGTACCACGCTAGGCCAGCTCCGCTGAAGGTCAAAGCGTTACCACTGAAGTACAATCTAGAATTCTAGATTGTACTTAGATAGTACCGTTAACTTGCCCGTTGGCTACACCGTCACAAGCGTGACTGCTGAGATTGGGGTTCTGGGTTCAAAGTGTTATTGGGTTATTCCATCCGGAATTTCTCAGTAGTAGCCCGGAGTCTGGATTTGTGCCTTGTGATGGCAAAAGGCTCGCCCCCTGTTACATGGGACTCAAACATAACTGGTGAAATATAAGTGTGCTATAGGTACACCTCTGTCCAACCCTTGGGGGAATATAGGCCTGATGTTGTGTTAAAACACCACTTAATGTTTTCAGCACCTGAACAAAACCTACAAATGCAACGTCCCCCTAGTCCTGATGAACTCCTTCAACACTGATGAGGACACCCAGAAGGTCATCCGCAAATACCAGGGTCTGAAGCTGAAGATCCACACCTTCAACCAGTCCTGCCACCCCAGGGTCAACCGGGAGTCCTTGCTGCCGGTGCCCAGGCATGCTGATGTGCAGGCCGATATTGATTCGTGAGTATTTGTTGATACTAGCATGTAGTACTTGTCAGGGTCTGCAACTGAAGATTCACTCAGAAACCAGGAGTATGTCCTATAATGGCTATAATGTACCATTAATAATTTGAGAATGGGCGTGTTCCTGATAACTGTCAGTTATACGTGTCGTAGGAAGATATGATAATTAGAATTTTCTCGAAAACCCTAGGGATATTGCGAAAACACGGATAATTAAACAAACATTTCTCTGAACATGGGGTTCTGGGTTCGATCACAAGGTCGGGCAAAAGTTATTGGATTTTTCGATATAGAATTACTCAGTAGCAGCCTGTGGGCTGGCATTTGTGCCAAATCGATGGCTTTAGGTTCGCTTCCTATTATGTATCTTAAAAAACTGATGGCTACACCCCTGCCTATCCCTTCGGGATGATTTTATAAACAGGCGTGATTGTTATTATGTTATGATCAATCTCAAAACTCTTTCCAGATGGTACCCCCCCGGGCACGGAGACTTCTACGAGTCGTTCTACAACTCGGGTCTTCTCCAGAAATTCATCAAAGAAGGAAGAACCTACTGCTTCATCAGCAATATCGACAATCTTGGAGCAACGGTCGACCTGAACATCTTAAACCTACTCCTCAACCCAGACCCTCAGAAAATTATCTCAGAATTCGTCATGGAAGTCACTGACAAGACCAGAGCTGACGTAAAAGGAGGTACTCTCATCCAATACGAGGATAAACTAAGATTGTTGGAGATCGCTCAGGTGCCAAAAGAACATGTCGATGATTTCAAATCTGTCAGTCAGTTCAAATTCTTTAACACGAACAACTTGTGGGCGAAATTGGATGCTATCCAAAGGGTGGTGGAACAGGGGTCTTTGAATATGGAAATTATTGTTAACAATAAGCATTTGGCTGATGGTCTTAACGTTATACAACTAGAAACAGCCGTAGGCGCGGCTATGAAATGCTTCGATGGAGGAATCGGAGTTAACGTCCCAAGATCTCGTTTCTTACCCGTTAAAAAGACCTCCGACTTGCTGCTAGTGATGTCCAATCTGTACAGCTTGTCCCACGGCTCGCTAGTGATGTCGCCGCAGCGCATGTTCCCTTCGACTCCTCTCGTGAAGCTGGGAGACAACCACTTTGCGAAGGTGAAGGACTTCTTGAACAGATTCGCGACGATTCCGGACTTGATTGAACTGGACCATCTCACGGTCTCCGGGGACGTTACCTTCGGCAGAGGAGTCGCTTTGAAGGTCAGTTGAGACGATTTAGCTTATTTATGGGTTCCGCCCTCAAAATAAAACACTTTAACAGAGGTTTTTGTTGTATATTTCAATTCAGAATTTGAGATCATTTATCAAGTTTTTATCATAGTAGGTATCATTTATTTTATCGATATTTTTTTTTTGTTTGAACAGGGAACAGTGATCATAATAGCGAACCACGGCGACCGTATCGATATACCATCGGGGGCGCTTCTAGAAAACAAGATAGTTTCCGGCAATCTTCGTATTTTGGATCACTAAATCTGAAACATACATATTATAGCTTCAAAACCAAATTATGTCAAGCCGTAAATAAAAATGTTCAAAATCTAGTTGCAATCTTATCTCACCGGCAATCAATGACAGAGGGCCAATTTTTCAATCGTCAGATAACTTTTATTTGAGGAATAAATATGGCGATTTGACAGCTTTTGTAAAGAAAATATGTCAAACTGTCATATTTATTCTTCAGATATAAGTTATCTGAATATTGAAAAATCTGCTCAGAGTAAAGTTAATTATTCTAGATATGCGACATAACGTGAATATTTGTATGACAAATATGACAAGTATAGTGTCAACATGAGCGAGTATCTCTGTCCCTTAAAACTGTACCTATATTATATATAAGGTGCTATAAAAATATCTGCCACGGCTGCAATGGGAGATAGTATTGTGTTTATAGATTACAATAGTAAAGATAAATTATTGATCATGTGTCATTTTTTTTTTCATACAAAAAATTGTACGTATAAATTTGCAAGTGACGAACTAGTCAGCTGATTTCAGTTTTCATTCACAGAACAGATGGAAAGAGATAGCAGTTGTTTTCATTGACGAAGTGCACTTCGCGCGTAATTTGTGAACCACGTTATGCAGAGTAGAGTCAATGTTCATTTAACTACTTTATTTTCTCAAATTGATTTAACTGTGCCGGGGTACGAAATTTCTTCACTATTGTTATCTTTAAACACAATAATACCTTTCATTAAAGCCGTGGCAGATATTTTTATAGCACCTTATATATGTATATTATATATTCAAGGAAAAACCAAAAATTAATTGGCATTGTAAAGTTTTAAATTAATTTACTTACGTGTTTTTAAAGTTTAATAAATAAGTATAAACATTTAATAAATAATAAATGTTTATATTATTGTGTTCTCGACGAATTATTATAATGTTTTCTATTTATTCTTATTTGATATTTAATTAGCGTAAATAGCACAATTTGATAGGGTCGAATTATTATTATTATATTAATATATTAACGGGAAGCTTAGCAAAGGCCATTTTTTATTTAATATTCAAATAATAATTAAGAATAAGAAATTACTTCTAATATAAATAGGGTTTTATAAATTTGTAATCAATGAAATTTTGTTGAGCCCATTTTTTATATTTATCATTCAAATAATAAATAAGAATAAGCTATTACTTCTAATTTAGATAGGGTTTTGTAAATTTCAATCAATGCAATTTTGTTGTGGGTTTTGTAAATTAATTATAATATATGTTTATTAACTATTATTTTATCTTTTTATAATTATAAGATTAATAGAAATATTTTTTTTGATGTTCGCTAAAGTTATTTCGTTTTTATTTTAAATGAGTTGATAATGATTTTATTCTATGCTTGAAATTTACTTAGTAAACTACAAGAAATTGTTTTTTGACATAAAAATCATATTTTTTATTACTTAATTAAAAACGAAATCCTGGTATTTTTGATCAAATATCTTTTTTTGTTATATAAAAAATTCTTCATTACTTTTTCATCACATAAAAAGTGTAAACGTGTTAGTGTAATAACGTATCAGATTTTTTTACTGTAAAATAAAAATGATAAGTAATGTTCATAAGTGTCTGGTAGTCTTAGGGTGCTTGCATAAAGATACAGGTTTTTCGTTCCCGATTTGTCGGTAATAATGATAGATAACCGCCTCTGTGGTCTAGTGGTTAGACCACCTGTTTCAGACCCAGAGGTCCCGGGTTCGATTCCCACTGGGGGCAAAATTTTCTGCTCGGTTTGGTTGGTAGGGCTTATTTTAAGTCCGCCTGGCTAGCTACCGCCATCTTATCTAAGTCTGTCACCATAACAACAATGTTAACATCATTGTTGTGTTCCGGCAGTTAGAATTAAGATGGCCAGTTCCTCTTTGGTTGAGGATTCCGGGTGAAGCTCGCTTCCACCTTCGGCCTGATCATCACTTACCATCAGGTGAGATACAAGCCAAGAGCTACCACGTTGTGGTTAAAAATAGATCAACCCAGAACTGCCCGGTATGAAATAGTTTAGTCGGTATCGATAATCAACCTGTGTCATACAGAAATAATGGGATTATTTCACCCATATTGATCGGTTCCGATCCGTTCCCGACTTGTTCGTACTGGGATCCTGGGCAGCCCGGAGTGTAGATTCGTGACCAGTTTGGTGCCAATAGACTCGCCCCAAATGTGGATGTCTGAACATTACACTAATAGGAAAATATACTTGCTAATTTACTTCTACTTAATACTGATTTACTTGTTAATTGTAATACGCTAAGCAGTAATCAAACTTGTGTCGTCTGAATTATTATTATTATTTAATACTTCAAGCACACAAATGTACAGAGGCGGACTTAATGCCATAGGCATTTTCTACCATCATCCTTTGGTTGAATTAGTGTTTCGCTACTGCATTTTTCAGTATCCAACATGTTGTACTCAAAAGTTAATGCACCAACTAGATAATGTAAATACTTTTCTCATACTGGTGTACTTATTCAGCTCCGCACATTCGATTGGCCATTATTTGTTGAACAACTTTTTCCCCAACATTCTATTTTGCCACTCGGCTGTGCCGAACCGTGCCGACCCGAACATGTAGTACCCCCTTACAGGAAATAACATCGTGTACCATTGTTTATCACACAACATGTTCCGGGCAACATTTTATAATTATGGTTCGAGTGTAAAACATTATGTTTGCAACACCAGATGTTGCTGCGACAATGTTGCGCGACTTTGTTTACCATAATTCGGGGTTTAAGAGGGTTTATTCTGAAAGTTGGCAACGTCGCAAATAGATGTCAAATATTTCGCTGTTTTGATTAATTTGATAACATTTCTGTATGGAAATAAAAAATGTGGCTAACTAGCGAACTAGAATATTGATTATGAAATGCAATAATTAATATCGTAACACCCAATAGTTAGTTTTAGATGAAATAAAAGTATTTGGTAACTTTCCAAATGCCTTTTTTTCACCAAAAACGGGTACAACATCAAATTCAATGTTATAATTGCAATTCATTATTAATATTCTAGTCAATTGGTTAGCCACATTTCTTATTTCCATACAGTATTATTTCCAAATTAATCGAAACAGGTAAATATTTGACAGCTATTTACGACGTTGCCAACTTTAAGGATGCACCCTCTTAAATGTTAGCAAAAACTGTAGGTACAATATAATACACTATGAAATAAATTTAAGAGCTAGTGCCATTCGTAGGTCAAACTGTTGTAATAAATATTATTATTATGTTTTAAAATAATGTTTTTTCTTTCGACTCCTCTTTCCATCGTCCATTACTAATAATCAATCAATCCGCCTAGCATTTTGGGGTCAGCTTCCAGTCTAACCGGATGCAGCTGAATACCAGTATTTTGCATGGAGTGACTGCCTATCTGACCTCCACAACCCAGTAACTGGGTAATACGATATTCCTTGGTAAGCCTGGTTGTCAGACTTTCGGGCTCCTGACGACCCGCCGTAACAACTGTCAACGATCCACGAATGACAGCCGTGACCAACGGCTTAGCGTGCTTTCCGAGGCACGGAGGAGTCTCGATATGTAAAGATGGTCACCCATCCACAGACCAACCCCGGCTAGCGTAGCATATTACTTAACCACGAGATCCTCCATTACTAATAATACGAAAAAAACCCTTTTATCTTCACCGTAACAAAATTTTATTTAAAATAACCTTAAATCTAAGAATAAATATTATATAACTGAGCGGTCGAGGTATACAAGCATACAGGTTTGTTGTTTTAGTCACTTCTATCCTAGCACATAGCGGAGTTGGATGATGTACCTATGGGCTTAATAGTTGTAGTTGCCTTTATATAGATAAATAAATAGAGTTTGTCGAGTGGCTACTTTATCTAAGGGCATATTACACTGCCGCATCTGCCTCAACGCATGACATTCCAATAAAAATCAAAACATACATACGCTACGAACATAGTACCTCCTCTATTTTGGAAGTCGGGAAATAGCCCGGTGCAGCCGTGGTGCGAATGGTTCATACAAAATGAGTGGAAATGGCCTCATTGGAATAGTTGGTTTGACTTTAGAGTTTAAAATCAAACCATTTATTCCAATTAGGCTATTTTTTTAAGTAAGTTTAGATTTTTGTAGGAGGATTTTGCAATGCGCCGCGGCATCAGATATGCGTCATTATTAAAACAACAACCTGTAGATACCTATATATCTCAGATTTTTCACGTTTGACTAGCTGTTAATATTAACACTTCTATAAGACTTATAAAAGTGAAATATTAAGGGGGATGCGCTAGGGTAGCCCGCGAACTTCAAATTTTCTTACGTTTTTGGCAATTTTCAGGTTAGTGTCTATGTGTATTAACGGAATAATAATCATTAAAATCATGAATACCATTCTCTTTGTAAGTAAATGTCATGATTTCATGAAATAGGGTGATTTGAGCTTAGAGTATTGACGATTTTAATGATTATAATTGTGTAAATACAATTTGTTACAATTTGTCGCTGTCGCGAATCATAGTTTGATCAACATAATTTTATTATAACCTTATACCTACTGATCATCAAATTGCAAAAAAACGTTAGAAAATATGAATTTGGCGAGCTACCCTGATGCTATCGCCTTAAGTGTCATCATAACTCCGTGGTAGGCTCGTGTGTGTCCGCCGGCATTCGGCTGGCGACGAGGCAGCCGACGGCCGCGAGTGCGGCCAGCGCCGCGCTGGCGCCGCACGCCAGCCACAGCGCCGGCGAGTGCAGCAGGCACGCGCCGCCCCATGAGTATGCGCACGTTTGACCTGGAAATGTTCAACAATGCTATATCCCTAGGGCAAGTCACCCGCGGCCGACGAGGAAGGGACTAGTTATCGACTATTTTGTCGCTCAAGACACGTAGGTAGGTACAATCCCGTGTGACAGTAAAAGAGATGAACTCTCACTATTGTACGTTTCTTAAGCGAATATTAACAGTCGATAGCGATTCACTTCGTGTGTTTCTATCTAGCTGGCCTCCCTGCACGCGTAGCAATGACTACCGCAGTAACGGAATTTGTCGATGGAAGAATTGACAAAATGACAGATAAACAATCAAAATCTGTCATTTTTTCTATTCAGTATTACAGTAACGGGTTTTGTCAATCGACAAAACCCGTTACTGCGGTGCTGACTGCTGAGCCAAGACAACGAAACCAGTGTAGACTGTAGGTATCTAATCGAACGAAAATATTCAATGTACAACCAGCACAAAGCCAGTAATGGCATTTCATTTCAGTTTCCATCCAACTCATATCCCTTGGTTAAATATCCTAATGCTTAGAGACTTGAAAAGCAAGCAGCAAGTTTTTATTTTTCCCAATTTCCCATTTTAATGTTTCATTTTGAGATGGCAGGACGAGCTTGTCTTTTTTTACCGAAAGAACTGACCTGCTAGCAAAAGAAACAATTGCGTGAAAGAGGGAGACTGAGGCTTTTGCCCTGCAATAGAAAATTACCGGCTAGTAGGTAACTATAGCCTATTAGATTACATTATTCCATTTTTTTCCCCACGGACGTATAATCACCCCAATGCCCTACCCTTTCGTATTTTTTCGAACGATCCACATGAGACACAATTAATTTTTAATTGTGTCTGGAATTAGGGCATACTAAAGGCTACAAGGACTGTACTTACGACTGATAAGCATGTAGATCAGGTGTCCTAGCACGAAGGAGAGAAGTGCGACCACGGCCAGGGTGCTCCCCACAGCGGTCACCTTGTCAGCTGGTCGCACCGCGCGCAGCACCGCCATGCCTTGCATCAGGAAGCAGGACGCTGAAAACAATCGGTTATTTGTTTACTACTAGCTATGAAGTACTTGTCTATGAAATCGTCTAGTACACGAACACTGTTCATCAGTTCAATACCTGAACCGATTCACATCCATTTACTCAAGCATGATTTAGCTCAAGCACATCAAACTTACTTCTAAACCGTCAAAATTGCTTTACAAGCATTTTGCTACAGTCTATTCACCGCATACGGTTATGCTGTCACCTGTACACGGACATTGCCTGCGTCAGCAAACGGTATTCTTTACTGAATTTTAGGTCAAACTAATTTACAAAATAGGATTTATTTTATGTGTATTTTTGCCATCGATACGCTAAGACGACCTATACTCACCAGAAACCGCTAGCATGACAGTGTACACAACCTGGTAGGCAGAGTAGGCGAACATGCACGAGCTGAGTGTGCACGAACCACGCACAGCACGTTGCGTGCCCGACGCACACGTACAATTATGGAACAACCTGAAACCAATCCGTGATGGAAGATTTAGGTGCTGTTTTTTGTAATGGCTTTCACGAACCTTTGTTTGTTACCACATATCAGATGACTACTTACTATAAACCAGCCTATTACTTTCAGACTGCAAGGCAAAGGCCTCTTCTGATACAGAGAAGGCACGAGCATTGATCACCATGTTTGCTCAAGACAGGTTAGTGATTTCAGACCTATATCTAAATATCTATACTAATATACACACACCCACAGTACAGGAAAAATTCCTAGTGTGGGGCAACGTTTAAAAAAAAAAAAATAAAAAAAAAAAATAAGAGAAGAGTTTGTTTGTTTGTTCGAAAGCGCTAATCTCTGGAAGTACCTACCAGTCGGATTTGAAACATTATTTTTGCTTTTGATAGCCCAAATTATTGAGGAATGTTATTAAACAAGCTATTTAACATCACGCAACGACCCTCTGCTGAGCATCATCATTATCGTGGTGCTCAGCATTGATCAGCTTTTTTTTTTTTTAACCACAATGGCGGAAGCTCTTCGCCTGAATCTCACCTGATGGTAAGTGAGTGTAAAACCGAGCAGAAAATTTTGCCCCCACGGGGAATCGAACCCGGGTCCTCTGGGTCTGAGACAGGTATCTAACCACTAGACCACAGAGGCGGTTAAACCAGCTACCAGCTACAGCACGACAGACCACACATTCCTAGGGTCTATGGTATATGGATATGTTTTACTCTTTGGGATAGAGCCATTCCTCCCTGCCAGCCGACTTTATGAAAACAGTGCTAGTGCCTGTAGAAGAAGAATAAAACTGGTGACCTTACTGATA
Organism: Eupsilia transversa; assembly: GCA_914767815.1. Classification (NCBI taxonomy): domain Eukaryota; kingdom Metazoa; phylum Arthropoda; class Insecta; order Lepidoptera; family Noctuidae; genus Eupsilia; species Eupsilia transversa. Next base: position 1,259,775 of record OU611893.1, on the reverse strand, counting down.
AGAGTAACTACAGGCCTATTTGTCTTGCCACTGTAGTTGCTATATGTGTTTGAATCTTTGCTTAACGTACAGTTAAATATATCGGTAACACTGGACGATAATCAGTTCGGGTTTTGTCCCCGACTGTCCACTGAAAGTGCTATACTGTGTCCTAAGCATACCGTCAAATAATACACAGACCGTAAAACACCTGTGTAGGCGTGCTTCCTTGATTTGTCCAAGGCTCTCGACCTTGGAGTTTATGACCTGAGGAAGACCACACACTCTCTGTGAGGACGAGATTGTGCGTATAGCTGAATTACGCTGGATGCATTTAGCGAAAGACTGAGAAAGCTGGCATTATTTGGAGGAGGCCTGCAAATCAGGTGGCTATGGAAGATAACAAGCTGTGTGCGCCATGGAAGTTTGTCATTTTTGCCTGAAAATGACTATCTTCCAAACATACATATCCCTATTTCACCACTATACGCGATTATTTAAAAAAATACATTTTCCGCTTTATAAAGAATTCTTGTCCAAAATGTCATGCAATGTTCTAAACCCAGCGGTTTAGGCCGTGCATTGTCTGTCAGTGAATGAATGAATTAAATGTATTTATAAAGTAGAAGATGTGAGTTATGGTGAGTGCAGAACAGGAGAAGCAGAAGACTTACTGAAATCCGTTGAGGTCTTCGTAACTTGAGCAGCCGGCGTGGCAGGGTGAGAAGTAGGTGATGCCGGTGTCCAGCGAGCACACGGGACTGTAGCCGTAACGTTCTGAGGCACACCTGAAACGAAGATATATTTTTTGAATGAAGTGCTTTATCAAATGAAATGTTTTAAATTATAAACAAAGTCCAATTAGTATGTTGACAGCTCGCGTTATTTGCTGTTTTAGTTTTGCAGGCGTCGTCAAGGCTTCATTAACTAGAGTGAGCTCCCAGCTCCCATATTATTAAATAGCGTATCCATGGCAATCAAGCCTTGTCCCTGCATCATTGTGTGAGGTCTTAAAACGAAACAGAAATGCGACTATCTTTTAACGCGCTAGGGCGAATTTAACGATTTAAATCTTTGCCACTGTCATCATTTTCACTGTCACTGTGGCCGTTATGTGCGACCACAGCTCCCCTTGGAAACCGTAGCTGTAACATTCAGCAAAAATGATTGCTGGGAGGCGACTTTTATGTTTGGTGTGAAAAATCGCTGTTTAGGCACAGCAGCGTGCAATGTAATGCACGCAATTGGAACTTTGACCTTCAATAATATATCCGTAACCAGAAGGTTTCTAAGTATGGTCCAGTACAAAAAATATATCTCAATGATGGGGATTGTCCTCCCCGTCGTAGTGATGTATATTTTTAGAAACTCGTTTTCGTCAGCCGCCTTGTTACACGCGTTATTTGCAAAACAAACAGAGATTTACTCACCCACAGATGTTGCTGCAAGAAGGCTGCTCGTAGCTCACTGATCCCAGCCCACTGATGGTGCCAGTGTCACAGCCCAGGACAGCCATCACGACGAAAAAGATGGCCACGAAGATGGCGATCACACCAGCGACGCGCGAGGCCGTGTTCGACTTCACGCCTTCCGGACGACGCGCCGAGAAACGGACGCGGAAAATCTGGAATCACCATTAATCTATACTGATAATTATTATTATCTATACTTATAATAAATCTGTAGAAGTGAAAATTCTGTACATTGAAAATATCAAAAAAATAAATGGCAGGGGGTGTTACTAGACCGACACCGAACCCAAAAATTTGATTAAAAAAATTTTTGTCTGTCTGTCTGTCTGTCTGTCTGTTTGTTCAGGCATCACGCAAAAACTACCGGTTCGATTACGATGAAACTTGGTATAATTATTCTTTAATATCCTGGGCACCACACTGGGTACTTTTTATCCCGGAAAAGTATCCTATCCTACGGTTGGGGGGTGTCAAAGTTTGTATGGAAGAATTTTAACGCGCTGTCCGATTAACTCGAAACTCAATATTTATACTTAAACCCAAAAATTAAGAATAACGTGTATCAGGATTTTTCAAAATTCAACCCCTAAGGGGGTAAAATAAGGGATGAAAGTTTGTATGAAAAATCTTATTCCTTGAGGTAATAAACATGAAACTTCGCACGAATAGTTATCTAAATAAATTATAAAGATTGTAGTTTTTTGTTTTTCTAAATTACCCCCCAAAGGGGGGTTGGGGGGTGTCAGTGTTTGTATGGAAGAATTTTAACGCGCTGTCCGATTAACTCGATATTTATACTTAAAACCCATGGGGATGTATGGGGTAATTTCCGACACTCACGCGGGCGAAGCCGCGGGCAGCAGCTAGTAATAAATAAAGAGGTATTTGTGAGTTTGTATATAGGGGTAAACTTCGGAACTATTGATCTGATTCAGAATATTCTTCCACTAATTGGAAGCTACTGTTTTTCCGAATGCCGTAGGATATAGTTATGTTAAAACAAGTTTCTCGCGGACTAAATCGTTCATAATACAATTTAGTTGGATAGTATACCGGAACATTAACCAATCCTACTAATATTATAAATGCGAAAGTTTGTGAGGATGGATGGATGGATGTTTGTTACTCTTTCACGCAAAAACGACTGAACGGATTCGAATTAAATTTGGCACACATATAGCTTATAACTTGGATTAACACATAGGATACTTTTTATCCCGATATTCCCACGGGATCGAGACTTATGCGGGTGAAACCGCGGGGCGCTGCTAGTAAGATAATAATTTCACTGATATAACAACTCAATGGAACACGTCCACAGAATATGCCCCAATAGGTATTTTCAAGCAGAACAACGAGTAAAGTCTGCTAAAATAGAGAGCCATTTCAAATAAACCATCAACTTAAATCAATTAATGATTTAGAATTTTAGACCAGAATAATTTTAGAGTGCAAATTCGGAGGTTGTAAATTCGAACGCAGACAGGCACTTTACTTTGTGTAAATTATTTCATCACCACTGCTCTCAAAACGGTGAAGGAAAACATCGCAAGGAAACCGGCATGTTTCAGAATCAAAAATTCGAAGACATGTGACATCCCCAAACCCACACTGGGTCCGGGCCGGGAATTATGGTCCACGTATTCCCTCTCATAGAGGTCTGTGTGTCAGTATTGGGAACAATAGAGGCTGATTATCCTGTGTTTTGTATCTATAACCATCTCATGTTTACGTGTATTCTTACCATGACGAAGAAAATGATGACCAGAGCTCGGAATATGTCGGAGAGACCCCGGGATGTCCGAGGGTCCTGCCTAATGGATTCCACTCGATACCTTGCCTGGAAATTCAAATATAAAAGATTTTGTTGGTAAGGTACGGCGGTAGGATGGAGGCAGTCAGGGTCAGATGCCAAATAACACTATTCGGACTCTGTAGAATGTGCGACACACTAATCGGACATTCAAGAATGTGCGCCACGAAAGAAGGCCTGCGGAAAATTAAGGAACTACACTTTTTTTAATGGCATCGAAAAATTCATCCGCATCACTGTCGACTGGTAATGTACCCAAGAGACTGGTGGTAATGCGGCATTGCCACGTTGTATGGGGAAGGTAAAAGCGGCTGTTATGGGTAAGGTATGTTTATTTAAATATACCTTACCCGTATAAAAATTGTCGGAGCAGTTTGTGAAACCAGTTTACCTGAACGTAAGCCCTGTCGTAGTAAACGTAGACCAGCACGGCTGTACTCAGACAGGAGAGAGCCAGGGTCTGTGTCACCAGCGCCTTGTTGCGAATCAGACGTCCCAGAGACGACAAGAATCCTAGGGAAAGTTTATTTAGTAGATAAGGTTACATCTTCAGATGATACCGTGGTCGAAAATCTTGCGTGCATGGCAAAATAACCGTAAATATCTCTAGAGATAATGGACAAATTCAAGCCGGGCACAAGGCTGTTTGAGACAAAAAATAATTGACTCGCGACTAATCATAGGTTTCAGGATAGTATAACATCTTAACCTGTCAGTGCCCGGTAGAATTCTCGAGGATATTGACGCTATTGCTTTTACACTTGCTTTTTGCACTTTATGCTGGCAAAGAAGCCTAATAGGCCTGCGTGTCCAATAGTCAAGGTGATCAGCTGAGCATGAGAGAGATGAAGTATACAATTTACTCCACATACTCCGCAACATGACCAAGTATCACCTACCACTATCGACATCAGAATCCCTCCTCTCATCCAACTCCTTGAAGGAGGACATCCTGGTGGGGAACAGAGTGAAGAGGAAGGCGAACATGAAGGTCAACATGCAGACGGACAGATGAGCCTCCCACCAGTCTTCGCGTTCAGAGCCGGGACGCAGCCAGTTGGTACCGCTCAGACCCAGCGAGAGGCGGATGGAGATCAGGATTCCTGAAAGAGTTGGTAAATTAAATTAAATTCATTGTTCAAAAATTGCACCAATAGGTACATGAATACACTGATGGTCCGCACACTAGGATTCTCTGTGTCGCAAGTACCAAGATCTTCCATAATAGTATATGCAAAACAATGAAACATTATCATAAAATAAATTGATAAAGAACAAATAAAAAATTAATTAAAAGAAAACAATGGGTTGTGGTGTGATATGATGTGATGTGGTGCTAGTGCTATGTCATGTGAGTTAATTAAGAGCTTTTCCTCTTGTTTCGACATGGACTTACTTGGACTTACTATTAGCACATATGTAAACATACTTTCATCATTTATATAAATACATCTGCCTACGCTGCCTAGCCTTTTCCCAGCTATGTTGAGACCGGCTTTCAGTCTAACCGGATGCAGCTGAATACCAGTACTTTACATGTAGCGACAACCTATCTGACCTCCAGCATCGGTTTACAGACAATTTGTATTAGGTAGGGCGTCCTATGCCGAACAGAAGCCTCCATAAAGCATCGGTATAAACAATATCTTTGAAAGATTTTTTTTTTTTGTTCAACTTACCGTAAAAATACGGCCCATTCTGAGGGTCATGGTCGTCAAGATACGTCAGCCCGTGCGCCCAAATGCTGAGCTTGGTCAGCCCGCACAGCACCGCAGTGATGACCAGGAAAGCAGTTCTTGCTGCTACGTTGTTGTCCGAAGTGTCGTCGATGACCGTCTCCTCGCCACATAACTCTGGAAATTATTGGATGGATTGAAAATTGTTTTTATAATTTATAAGAATTTATGCAACATTAAGAAAAAAATTGGTACTTTTAATTAATGTACCTAGCTACCTACGTTTCGTAGCTGTGTGTGTCTAGTAATTTATATTTAAAGAACGAAAATGAAATTTTGCGATATATTAATATCTCTCTAGGTCATGAGCTATCCGAATATCAAAAAATATTTAGCCTAGGTCTTAAGGGAGGTGTGACAATTGATTCGCTGTTACAATGTATAGTAGATGTGCCTTTTTGTCCTCTACATAACAGTTCGAAAAATACAGATGTGATGATATGATCCGTTATTTTTAAGTGTCAATTAATTCAGCAACTTACCCACACTAGCGGGATTAGACTTAGCGAACGGGAAGGCGAGAACCATCAGTCCGGCGGCGGACGTGGCACACAGCCAGCCGGAGAGAGCCAGCTGCCTCCGTCCTCGACCCCACCAGGCCACGGCAGCACCCAGGACGAACTCCGCGCCCGCAGCTCCAAGCATCACATAGTCTGGAATTTTGGCAATTGTAATGGTCGGGTCACACAATCGGCATTATGAATATTGAGTTTATTTCGCTCCGGAGCAACTGGACAGATTCGCAACTGGACAGATTCTCAACTGGACAGTTTCGCAGCTGGACAGATTAGCAACTGGACAGAGTACAGTCGTGTGAAAAAAATAGTTTATAAACTAAGAAACATAGGTATTCAATTTAAAAAGTGTTTATTCAAGGAAAATCTATATAACACAAAGGCACAGCAATAGAATGTATTGAGAATTTGTTTTAAAATAAGTTAATTATAACTTGATTACGGGGAGAAAACTAATATTGAGATAATTTTAACGACCTCAGGCGTTACAAGCATGTCATGACTGAATTTTTTTCGTTAACGCAATCCGATAATATATTTTGTATCTGCTTATCAATCAAAATTTGCTTTGGTCGACGTTTTGTTTCCTCACAGTGATAGGAACTTCTATTTATTTTGGTATCACTGATTTTCGATTCCTTTTTTAATAGGTAACTGTAGAAACATAAAAAGGGATGTTTTTTTTTTGGTATTTTGGCATTAATTCGCTGGTGCCAACCTTCTATAGCGTTAGTAGTCCTAAAATTTTCTAAGTAACACGATACCTGTTCATTCGTTATTTTCGTCATCCCATAATTTGTGAAATAATTGAAAAAGGAAAAAAAAACATTCTTCATCATCTGTAGCCATTTCATTTATTGACAAAAAGCCCTCAGGTATTAATATATTATTATGTAAGTATAGAATTTGTTTTATTAGTATTTGATGGTGTATATCAATTTCAAATCAAATAAAAAAACCGTGAGTTATTTAATTATGTCTAGGGTATGCTAATTTCATAGGCCTATTTTTTCCCTCTGAGGCAAGTCGTCCACTTTCCTATCTTGACCAATTTTTCATAACATCCGTATTTCCAACTCATCCACTTTAATTACGTCATGGACTGTACACATTCTGTCCAGTTGCTAATCTGTCCAGCTGAGAAATTGTCCAGCTGAGAATCTGTCCAGTTGCGAATCTGTCCAGTTGCTCCGGAGCGGTTTATTTTAGTTAGACGGATTAAACTCTTTTTTTGAAGAATTGGTCATTTTCACTTTTTGTAAGCGTAGCTAGCGTATACTAAGAAGGGCTGCTAAAATAAGGCTTGCAAAAAGCGTTATTTTAGCTTCAGCTTTCCGACTTACTGACCGACTCCTTGATAATTCAAAAGTGCCTGTAAATGGTTTAATTGTAGTAAGTAAATGCTTTGAGTTTATTAAATACCTTCAACAAGTATGGAGTGGTACCCTTCATTAGCATCTCTCCTCAACAGCAGGAATACGTTGCTCTCCAGCAGAATGACGATAAGGAAGGAACCCTGCAGGAACAGGTCGAAGGTCTTCAGCATCAGCACGTAGGTGCGCAGGAAGTACCATAGCTTGTGGAAGACTGAGGACATAACGAAAATGTTAAGTCAAACATAGTGGAATTCAAAGATTTTCTTTTTAAGATTGTACCTAATTATGAAGTTTCTTAATACCTCTAGATTGCTCATATAGTAGGTATAGGTACTTATGACATTTGTCTCAGCCTCCTCTTCCTTCCCCCCTTCTCCTCCTCCCTCCCCGTCCTCTTTTAAGTGCTGTCTGCTAATGTCACCTGACCATACTCTCACTCTATCTCTCGGTGAAATACGCTCCCCCAAGAAATCGGCTAGGTATCTAATTGCGTAACACATTTTCGAAAACGATTAAGACTAATCTGTTTCATTTTGACAGTTCAACAACATTCATTGCGTTATTTACGTTGTTAAGAAGATTTTTTTTCGAACTTATGAAGCAATTGATTAGCAATCTGTTTCCAGCCTGAAAGGTACGGCTCGTACACACTGGCACGATTTCGCGGGCGCGACAGGCAGCGACCCTTATCGCGCCCGCGATATCGCGCCACTGTGCACGAGCCTTTAAAGTTCGCGAGAACATTCGCAAGAAACTGGTAGTACCGTCACAACGGTAATGTTTTCCCATTGTTTGTCTAGTATATTCCTGTATATATTTTATTTTATTTATTCCTGTATATATTTTATATATAATTAGGTATATTAAGTATATTATATTTATAGCTTTTAATAGGTATAGGTATATCCTTAAATCCTTATCACCCAAAGGTTGACTGGTAGAAAATGCCTATGGCATTAACTCCGCATCTGTACATTTTTGTGTTTAAATAAATAAATAAGTACTCTGTATGTCCTGCAAGAGTGTCTGCCTCCCAGCGTTTTCGTAACATCACTATGTATAAATTATAATATTTTATAATTATATAATATTATAATTTCTCTTCTAGGGGGCAGTATAAGCTGATTAAAATCGGCCATCAGCTCAGGCTGAATTATCTACAGTTATCTTACAAATCCGATTACTTTATATCTATTAGTACACTGAGTACACTCACAGTCGAGAAAATAACTACAAAATCTCGTTGACTTCGATTTCGGAAATTGTAGATTCAAAAACAATAAAAAAGGTCTATGGGAAAAAATGCTAACGAAAACCTAAGTACCAACTACTAACTTTCTGATGACCTACTTCTAGGTAAAAATGCATACCTGTAGTTACTTGAAGTATGAGTTGACAAAGTCATATTTTTTTTGTTTTTTGGGTTGTGGGTATACCCACATTCAAAAACTGATTGTACAAAAAATCAATAAATTAAAACAATTTCATTTTGGCTTCTACGGAGTTTCGCTAACTAATTTAATTTGATCTTGTATATTCGAGAAAAAGCCGCTCGGATTAGTTCCAACGAAGTTTGCTGACCGCCACGAGCCGAATAAAAGTCGAATTTGTGTAGTGATTGGTTTTGGTCGGCTTTGTTGTTTAACAAATAATGCCGAATCGAATACAGTGCCGATGCCGACCCGAACATGTGTGTAGCAGCAATTAATGCGAAAATGGAACCTTTCAATAACTAAACGAATAGTTAATTGATTCGGCGATCCTTGGCGGAAATCCATTATAAAATACAATAGACGTAGATATATTTAGTAACGTATTCCGCTTAACTATTCTTAAAGGGTCTTAAAAAAAACCCTGTAAGAAATCGACACGTGTTTCACCTCTCAACGAGGCATCCTCAGGATGACGATTGACTTGTGGCGAACCCTGTACAGGACGTGTTAACACGTCGTGTAAGCGGAATAGGTTACTAAATATATCTACGTCTATTGTATTTTTTTACTAAACGAATTTTAAAAACACATCTCAACTTTTTACCACCCAATTTGCTTTATCGACTTATTACTGATTTATACATAATTACCATTAATTACTCTTCTCTTATCTAAAGAGATAATTATGATAAACGAATAAATTCCATGTGCATTTATTTTGAGATAAAAAAAATATTTAAGTTTGTTTGCGTTACTAGGTTACCTATTTGAATTTCGTGAAGTTTTCTTTGGAATTTTATGAACTCAAGACCTTTGGAGGACGTATTTCTTGTCGCTCTCAGTTTTAACCTTTAACTTTTCCGAATTTTTACTTTCCAAAATTCGGAAAAGTTTAGGACAATTACGAACATTTAAAAAAAAATACCAAATCGGTCCTCAAGTGATGTGCTTACCAACGACCAGCATTATAATTTTTATATAAACAGGGTCAAATTAATAGCGAAACTCCGCAAATGTAATCGGTTTCGACGATAAAACAAAAAGATAGATCTTTTAAAGTCTTAATTAAGTACAAGTAACCAATAACCAGCCGTTGACTCCTAGGTAGTTTCGTGAAATTAAAAGTTTCGTAGTTTTTTAGAGTTCCGCACGTCCGAATGAAAAACTGAACCCATATAGGAACACTCGTGTGTCTGTCTATCTGTCTGCCTGTTTGGCTGGCTGTTTGTCTGTCTGTCCCTCTGTCACAGCCGATTTGCTCTGAATCTACTGGACAAACTACAACATGGTAAATTAATCAAAATTGCGCATGCCAACTTACATTGGCAGTTGGAATGTTTGGGGGAACATGTTTATCAACTACAATGTTAAGATTGCTCTTGGGATAAATTGGTTACAGCTACGGAACCTTTCATGGTGCGTGGTCCGACATGCACTTGGCCGGTTTTTTGTTTTTTCTACATTAGATGTTGATATTGATACCCATCATCATCTACCTCATTCTGCCTAGCCTTTTCCCAATCATGTTGGGGTCGGCTTCCAGTCTAACCGGATGCAGCTGAATATCAGTATTTCACATGGAGCGACTGCCTATCTGACCTCCACAATCCTGTAACCGATAACCCTGTGTAAGACTGGTTGTCAGACTTTCGGGCTTCTGACGACTCGTAACGACTGTCAAAGATCCACGAATGACAGCCGGGACCAACGGCTTAACGTGCTTTCCGAAGCACGGAGGAGTCTCAGTATGTAAAGATGGTCACCCATCCACGGACCAACCCCGGCAAGCGCAGCTTAACCTGATGGATCGACCCGTGCGGCTGTTATTAGGTACTTAGCCACAAGCTCCTCCATCATCATCTACCTATTGTATAGAAAATAAATAGGAAAAAATACTTACTTGTTTTTCCTTCTAACAACAACATTTTGATAAGCTATATTAATACTAAACTCCACGTTTAGATTCACAACACCATTTCTGTTCACTGTCTTAAAACGAATACGTTGAAAACTTCACAGAATTATTTTCAATCATAACTAAAGAAAAAATAAATACGCTTGTCACTGTAATACATTCAGACAATATGAATAAAATCTCTTAAAATCGTTCAAAAAATTAAATAATTTCGGCTCAACCAAAATTGATAAAAACGCGTGTTTGGCCCCGAATATTGTCACTGACTACGGCTATCAACTTATCACTTAAACAAATACCACTTATCACTGGCCAATCGCGTAGTATTAATTTATAATAATCTCGGAGCTGATAACAAGGATAAAATGACGTCGAACATGCCGGAACCAGATAGGACAAGATTTTTATAACTTTATATTTATACCAACTATCTTCCTTTGTTTGTTTTTATGTGAGAATTTTAATAGTTTTTCTCATATCAGATTATAAGTACCTGGGCGACCGAGCTCTGCTCTGGTGAAAATATAAAAAACGATTTTCCCAGTTATTAAGACCTATACCCATTCACAATAAGATTAGACACTTGAACAAAACGTTTGACAGTCCGTTCAACCGATTTTGACTTCTATTCCTTAGGCATAAGGATGGCATTGAAAGCAAAAACGTGATTATAATACCAACTGTTTACTGCAGCTGCCATTTGTCATGCCACCAACGCAATAGAAGTCAAAATCGGTTGAACGGACTGTAAAAAAGGTTGGTTTAAATGTCTAATCTTATTATGAATGGGGTATAGAGATCGATTTTTCGCCCTCGTAACCCCCTATTGCAACTTTCATCGAATTCGTTAAAGGCTTTTTCGAGAACGTGATTACTACATAAACAAATATTGCTCATTTAATAGTAAGTGTTTAAATAATATATAGGATAATTTTCATAATTATCCTATATATTATTTAAACACTTTGATTTATTACCCTGGTTTCGTAATGTAACATAACATCAGGCCTTCATTCACACTTCGTTGGACGAGTTTTCCCAGGTCGGGATTAATGTTATTGGATTTTTCTATTGATGATTGATGATGATTGATGGCAATACGCTCGCCCCCTATTACATTACCAACCCTTCGGGGGAAACAGGCTGTTATGTAAGTTATGATAGGTTTTAGTCAATCTTATTTTCATCAAGTTAAAAAAAAACATACAATTCAACGTGAGCATTTATTATATTAAAATCACTTGGGGTCTTCAGAGTATAAAAATATTTTTAGTGACAAGATCTACGCTTACCATTATATCTATAAACATTAATTATAACAGTAGTCAATACTTATGATTAAATTATAACTTAATTCTTACAACAGTTAAAATATGAGAGCTTGTTTGAGATTTACTTAGCGTGGCGTCAAAATGTTACAACTTTAGTCGAGGCTGCCTCGATCTGGGTCAAAACTGCTAATGGTGGACGCATAACAACATACATCAGCGTCACCGGTGAAGTTTGTATACATTAAATATCACAGAAGAAGAAAAAGAAAGAGTAACAACAAAGAATACAATACTAGATATAATTTTGTGACATCAAACAACATTAAACATTAAAAACAAGTAAATTCGAGGCAGCCTCGCCAGAAACAACTTCTAGAACTAAAAAGTTGTAGTTTAAAATTAAAGCCTTAGAAAGTTAAACTAATCGAAACAAAATACAAGATCACAGTCACGTCGAGGAGTATCCTACAAGCTTCTCTTCGATCCAGGGTACGAAGTGTGTCACCCTGGAGTATACTCCAGGGAAGTTGGCTTCGGCACACTTCTTGCCGTAGGAGACCACGCCGATCTGGTAGAAGAACGTCTTTAACGTTTCTTGACTCCACTGCAAGAGAAGAAAAATTGTTTTAGTTGGCTGAAAAACTTGTCCTCTTCCGGCTAGACCAGCATTGTAGAAATGGAAATGTGCATGCTGAAAGAGATGTAGGTCATACACATGTTTTCTTGGATTTAAACAGAAACCGCAAGTTTCAATGGCTTTTAAACATATTTTTAGTTATCACTTAAAGCAGCAATAGAATGCTACATTTGGCATGCTTGTAAACCAACTTTTATTTGATGGGTCAAAGCTCTATAGAGTTTCTGGATTTGTCCTTCGATCAGCAGTTAGCTTATTTAATTTTTAATCAGAGTGTATGTGGGGTACAGTTATTTTTGGGATAAAACGATTTTTTAAAGACAAAAGAACTTAATTAACAAACATGTGGGCATTCAAGAAGTTAGCTGTAAACCGCATTAAAGATACTAAGAAATTCTAGAAAATTAAAAGATTTTAGATGGAAAATGAATTCATAAATTAATACAATTCCTCCATGCATCAGCCTGTATTATTGTCAGTATAGCAAAAGCGTGCGCTTCAAGCGTCGTGACCAATGCTTATGCATTCTCTAAATGAGAAGAGGCCTTAGGGTCACCGCACACGGGCCACTGGCCACAACCACAAACGCCGCCACGAGAAGCTAGATTTGTATTCAAGTGGCGGCCACCAGCGTCAACCGTGTGCGGCGAGTCCATATAAAATGTATGAAAAATACAGGACATATGCCGGTGGCGGCGTTTTGTGGTTGTGACCGGTGGCCCGTGTGCGACGACACTTAAGGGTCACCGCACACGGGCCACTGGCCACAACCACAAACGCCGCCACGAGAAGCTAGACGGCAGCTACAAAAGTAGTTGAAGCGCGCGACAGCCACTTGTGGCCGGTGGTCGCCACTTGCGGTCGGTGGCTGCCATGCATGCAGTATCATAATGGACATAGAGAATCGCGCGAGTGGCGTGTAGTGAGGTTTCGTGTCGGCGTTTAGTGGCCGGTGCGGACCACAAGAAGCGGGCAGCGCCGATTGTAGCGTGTAGCGGCCATCAGCGTCAACCGTGTGCGGCGAGTCCATATAAAATGTATGAAAACTACAGGAAATATGGTGGCGGCTATTTGTGGCCGGTGGCCCGCGTGCGGCGACACTTAGCCTACAGTAACACGCTGGGATTCTTTATACTCACAATAGGCTGCATCAGCGGTCCACCGCTGTCTCCCTGACAGGCATCCTTGCCTCCTTTCTTAAACCCTGCGCACAGTACTCGGTCGTCGATCTTCTGCGCCTTGTACGCGCTGTACGCTTGAGTACAGTACTCGTTGCTGACTACTGGCAGCTGTAGGACTTGCAGATGCGAGGCTCCTTGACCACCTGGAACAGAATATGAGGTTAAGATAAGTGCTTAGTAATCAAAAATCTTTGTATAGATTTGCTATTGCTCGTTCTTGTTTAGGGCGGAGTCAAACCCCATACTATTATTATTAATACTAAAGTTAGTCTGTCTGTCTGTTACCTTTTTTATGAAATCTGGCACACGGATAGACCTGGGTTACACTGGGATAGACTGGGACATATCGGTTGGTGGACATATATATATATTAGTATACTCTTTATATCGGTAGGTGGTTACCGTGGGATAATTATTAGTCTATATATCTACACTAATATTAAAAAGAGAAAAAAAAATCTTTTTTAATGTATAAACTCAAAAACTACCGATTTATAAAATTCTTTCATCAGTAGAATGCTGTATTAATTACCACTGAGTAACTTAAGCTATTATTTATAAGAGATATCACGCGGGTGAGACCGCTGGCGGAAGCTAGTGTGTGTACCTATATTGTCTAATTTCTTTAGTAATGTTTGTCTAGTTTGTGTGGAATAAACAATTTTTCTTTCTTTTCTTTCGTTCTATAAACTCTATCCTCATCACAACCGTTCATTCCAGATTTACAGCTTTTCAGCACTGAACGTTTTAGATCATCAGTGGTCAGATTGTATTGTATTGTAGGTTATCGGGCTGGTGTCGGCAACCCCATGTCTGACCCTATCAGTGATGATGATGTCACAGCATAGCCTATAATGTACCCAACCCACGGTTGGACTCAGCCGACCTTTCCGTGAGAGGGAGCGAGCGGGTCGTAATCAAACAGCGGGTCCAGTGCGGGTCCACAATGATGATAATATAAAAGTTGTAACTTACGGAATTCAGTGTGACCCCATCCAGCAATCATAGGGTTGTAGTCTTCGAAGGTCGTGGCTCTCAGCTTGCTGTCCTTCGGGATGCAGATCGGCCTGATCAGGTCTGGAATGTGGAAAACAAGTAATATTATGTAAAATCTCGTTGTAGAATATAGTTCTTTAGAACGCTTTCAGGTTCTCTAGGAGGACTTCAAGGAGGCGACGAAGCGCGATGCCCTCATGAGGAGGAGGTGGAGTTGGAGAGATTCTTGGCCCTCTGGTTGAGGTTGAGAACAAAGGGTTCAAGAACCTCTTCGGCCAGTGTTTGGCTTTCATTCTCGAGGCCTTACCCCATTTATTTGGAGTCGACGCAACATGTCTTTTTCTTCCAACTGGTCTGACCGACTGTACCGTTCTACTTTAACCTATTCTTATACAGGGTTATTGCTAATATGTCGGCAATCCATTAAGGTAATGTAGGAGAGGTCAATTGCAACCTAATAACCCCGAATGAACCCTAAAAATAAAAAATCTAATTACTCGTTAATGTTTGACATTTGTTTATGAGTCATATGTATATGGTCACTTGGTTGTAAATGACCTCTCCTACATCCCCTTAATGGATTTCCGACATTTATTACCAATAAACAACCCTGTATAGCTTTTGCTGCAAGTCATACGAGTGAAGAGGGCTTACCAGTGAAGGTGACGTCATGGTCTAACAGCAGGATGCCGATGTCGTTGGTGAAGGCGGTGGCACTGTACTGCTCATGCTTGTACTGTTTCTTGATCAGGACGTCTACTGGAGTAGCCCCCTCGTCTTCTCTTTCCAGGTCCAGTTCTCCCAGACGGACTACGTAGCTGAAATAGATAGTGTTTTAAGTTAGATCATTGGATATTCAAATCATTATGCTGAGCAGTAGTTGCCCAGTGGTAGCGGCCGTGACCGACGAGTGGTAGATCGTAGGTTCGTACCCACATAATCATCCTCTAATGTTCCCACTGCTGGGAAACAGGCTTCGTCTCTTCGAAAGGGAGTGGGCTGTAATCTACCACGGGGGCCCAGTGCGGCTTGGTAGATGTCACATGTCTTCGAATTGGTTCTAGGACATTACGGTTTCCTCACGATGTTTTCCTTCACCGTTTTGAGAGCAGTGGTGATGAATTACACAAAGTAAAGCACCTGCCTCGGTTCGAAACCACGACCACACTCGTAAGGAGCCACCACCTGCTCCCCCAATGCTGACGGGCGCTTTACTTTGTGCAAATTATTTCATCACAACTGATCTCAAAACGGTGAAGGAAAACATCGTGAGGAATCTGGCTTGTCCTAGAACCAAATAGTCGAAGATGCAAATAATGTTATATAAACATCCCTATAAGCAAATGTGAATGAGATGTTTATACTAATAAGAACGTTATTCTTATACCAATAATGTTGATATTCCAATGAAACGCCTACTATATTTTCTTAATGCAATCCGTGAATTTTGCTCTAGCACAAGAATATGTCACTTTATAGTCTATTACTGTTTTTAAACACTTATTTATCGAGTTAATGTTCTATACTCGTAAGTACCAGCAATACGTTCCGCAGTTGGTCAAGTACAACTAGGATATAAAAATATACTGCGGCGTGGCGCGTGTGAGTTTAATGTACTTGGCTTATACAGCTTGATGTAAAAATATTATATTCATTTTTAAGTATTCCAAATGCGGCTGACTGAATTGCCTGCTGATCTCAGCACAGTCCCAAATTCCCGACTATCATCTTTGATAATCGATAATCCCGAAATTCTGACAATCAGTCTTACCAAAAGTATCGAGTGGGGGGTGATAGGCTGTCACTCTATATAAATACTGGAACTTACCTACATCCACTTAGACTGGAAGCCGACTCCAACATAGTGGGGTAAGGCCAGGAAGATGATAATTAGAATAAGTAGGCAACACCCTGTGCTCACGTCACAATATCGGCGCGTGAGCATCTTGCTCAATTCAATTACAAATAACAACCGGTTTGCCTAAGTACATGTAGTAATTCAGAATGAACTTGACGATTGATGGGTTCCGATAGCCCGTTATGTCCCAACCAGTTTGGATTACAAACATGAATACGAAATCGGAAGCCATTAACAAGTGTAATGCCTGGTTGATAACGGTTTAGTTATTACTTGTTTTAAGTACTATTTAAGATAAGCATAATTGGGTCAGCAGGATACGTCGGTTCTTCGCGATGTCATGATAACATAATCGAGTTTTTGCTGACTATCTCAACATCTGCCATATTATACAGCATTATAGAAATAGAAGTTTACAGGTTGACAGAACCTGATGAATCATTAACTACCTATCATTTTCCCAATTATGTTGGGGTCGGCTGCCAGCCTAACCGGATGCAGCTGAACACCTATATTTTTCATGAATTCACTGCCTATCTGACCTCCACAACCCAGTTACTGGGTAACACGATACTCCTTGGTAAGAATGGTTGTCAGACTTCTGAGCTTCTGACAACCCGTAATGGCTGACGATCTACAAATGGCAGCCGCTTTGCTGACTTACGTTTAAACATATTATTATAAGCCGATGCTAGAGAAGGAGGGCCCATGTACCAACATATTGCTAGTTTTCTTCGGGAGTAAAAATCCAAGTAAGTAAGTAACATAGGTTGTCTTCACATGTAAGTAAACTAAAGTAACTGCTATCTGGCAATTGTATCATTACTACTAGTCTTGATAAACAATCATTGTTACCATGACCCCACAACGCGTGGGAAAAAATCATGACGTTGTAACATTATTCTATGAATTTGTATCAATATCATTCATGATTTTTTATGTTGGAGTCGATTTCCTAAGACGACCGGTTGTATTGTTCGTATAATACGATCAAAATTGAATTCAGTTACCCGTCTGACCCACTTAGGTACCATAAATTACCAAGAAATTGGAGAGAGATTTTTCTAGTAGCTAATTTAATTTTGCAAAAAAACTAAAGAAATCAATTTCGCGGGCTACCAGCGGATTATGATATTATTTATGTATTTGAAACATAAGTTTGAGTTCGAATCTTCTTCTTCGTCGTATCGGATGGCACGACGGTGTACTTAGTAAGTAAATTTTGTTGGTCCAAAAGTTCGCCATTTCCACGGCATCGCAGAGGTCGCTATGGCTGCATTTTCGGGACACAGAGGGCAGGATAGGAAGTGGGACATGGTTTACCCCACAGCTCCACATTCTAATCTTAATTCTCTAATTTCATTCCTGGAGTTCGAATGAATCGTAACTATACTCTTTGGCATACCCGTATTACAGAACCTCACTCAAGACTCAACCATTCAAGTATTCCTCTTTTTAATTCGATTAGTACTAATTAAGATTAGGTGGTTACGACCAATCAATCAATCTTGGGAGCATTTTTCGAAGTATTCCGGATCATGACCGTTTTTTACAGAGATTATTTGTAGCTACAGTAAGAAATAACAAAAGTCAGGTAAATCTGATTATAACTGCACACCTGTACACTTGCTTGTTGCACAAACCTTGGCTAGCTAACCGCAAACAGTTGACGTATAATTTTAGCACATCGTCGTGTGAGCAAACCCATAGACAAATAGTCAGCCGGATGCCATCTATTCTAGGAATCTACTTTTATTACCATCTTCATTATGAAAGGTAAGATAAACTAGCACAGTGCAAAAAATTTGAAGGTTGGGTTTTAATATAATAGAATAGAATAGGCACTCTTTAATAAGTACACCATAAAAGTAACAGACATATGGACATAGGGTGACACAATGGGCGGTCTTATCGCTAAAAGCGATCTTTTACAGACAACCTTTGGATGTATTCAAGGGAGAAGGAGAGACAATACTGCAGGGGCCTAAGTCTACTAATTTATAAACGTCACAATGGTGTCATAATGGTGAGTTTTTGACAGATATGCCATACAAAAACTGTCAAAAACTCACCATTGAGAGACCATTGTAACGTATATAAATTAGTAGACTTAGGCCCCAGGTAGTCAGTCAGTGGTAGTGGTGTACCATTTACATATACAATAAATACATACATACCATTACATATTAATTGTCTCCAGTTATAAGATAGCTTACTTTATTTTGTACTTAGGAATTTAAAATTGTGGCCGTGGTTTCCATTCCTGCAATGCAATTGAATGACACCCCGATCAGTCTCAATCTGTTTAATATTGACAGTTCAACAACATTCATTGCGTTATTTACGTTGTGGAGCAGACAAATTTTTCGAACATATAAAGCAATGGATTAGCAATATACTTCAAAAATGATTCAGATTATGATTGATCATGTATTACGCAATATGTGTGTGGCACGGGAGTTGCCGGTATATGAAACACAATGAACGAAATCTTGCTGTTTTTTCAAGTCGTAAAACCGTGCCAAACAGGGGCGGGTGGCTAGTCGATCAATAAATTCATACAAGTTGGTTTATCCAGTATAATAAGATTTTACCAAAGTATAACTAATATTAATAACAGGAAAACCTATCCGTCGTAAAAATCTAGTCTGAAAATTCTAATAATATATTGTTATTGTGCAATTTGTGCAAGATACTTAATAATAACTCGGAAAATCTGCTTGATTGCATAGCTGCAGATTCTGTTTACTTAACAATTTCGCGTAATGTGCCCCTGCGCATCATTATGTACAAATATAACCTCGCGGAAGTATTGTCAACATTGCTAGCCACTGTGAATAAGTGAAGAGACGCACAACGATTTTAATGCCATGGTCATAACATGGAACATATACAATAACAAAACCATATCAAGGAAATCGTATCATCATATGGCAACGATTATGTAAGTCAAGACGTCGAAGTCAACAATATTGCCAACTCAAGTATGGTCTGTACCAATAGTATCTGATGAAATGTAAACAAATGGATCGGAAAACGTAGATATCTACGTCAATTTATAATACCTCTTATAAATTGAGTGCTTTGCATTGATAGTAATATATAAGTCAATGGTGCTTCGATAATTAATAATCCGATAATAAAGACATTTTTCTTTTGACATTTTAGGTTATTTTTATAACCTCAATTTATGTCGATGATGTTTTAATAACAATTTAATACTGTTATTGAAGCAGTAATTTTTGGAAAAAGTGATGACATAAATAAAGTTGAAACTTTCTAAAAACAGTTTTTTTACTCTTTCAGATACTTTGAAACAGACCTTATAGTGCGTCAGACGTACACTGTTATGAAGAAAAGCGCTCTTATTCCTTGTGTGACTAAAGAAAAAGGAGAACACTTACAGGTCTTCCTCATGGTTGTGGATGCAGTGAGCAGCGGTCAGCACATGTCGGGAGCTGACCAGGGATCCTCCGCAAAGCCAGCTGGTGGAACCAGTCCTCTTGCTCTTGTAACCCAGGAGGGCCATCCAGGGGAAGTCACCTATTGAAGAAGGTGGATTTATTAGTAATGTAGAAGAAATTTTACAGAGATTGTGCTATTATGCTATATAAACACCCTCCTCCCCATTTCCCAATTTTTTTGGGTCGGCGCAACATGTCTTCTTTAGTTCATCTCTATTGGCCGTTATCTCAGGAGTCACCCTATTTCTAGCCATGAATAACATCTTCTCCATCGTTTCTTTGGTCTTCTCCTTCCTTTTAAAAAGCATATTCTATCTATCTTCAGCCATCACACATTCAAAACTTTTCTATTTTGTTCTTCTTGTGGTTTTTACACCGGATAGGTGTAAAATGTCGTCGTTCTTGCCTTAGAACTCGAAATGTAACTATTAAACTGTTGAAAATTCTCTGTTTCTATCCAAACAATTTTTTATGTAACGGTCTTATAGACTAATGGAAAAAACAAGGCAAATCTTACCTAGCTTAGCGGGAACTCCTCCTACCACTCTGCTGAAGGTAGCATTACTTTGACCACAGACGGGAGGCTCAGGGAGTGCGTCCACGAAGTCTCCAGAACTGGTCTTGGGTGCAGCAGTCTGGGGCGCCTGGGTTGGAGGGGGGGTCGGCGCAGGAGTTGGGGCTGGCGTCGGTGGCACGGGAGTTGCCGGTATACCTGGACGGGGGCAGCATACCTGTGTAAAGATAGGTTAGAATGTTGTAAAGTTTCCCTCATTGATAACATACATGGCAAGTTCTACCTACAGATCCGTCTGATTTAAAAAGAAAGAATGAAAGAAAGAAAGATAAAAAATAAAATACATTTAATTAACACAGACTAAAAGGTACACAATATAAATAAACAGCAGATAAAACGATATAATAAAAAGTCTAAAGTGAGATGTAAGAACTTAGCAGGGAAGGGCACGGTTGCGCCAAAAAAAGACCAATTCAGCAAAAATTCCAGACAACTACAAGTGCAGGACTGATTTGACTAAATTCCGTAATAGGTGAAGTTTTACAGCCTCAAGATTACTCGTCTACAACGCCGAACGATTAGTACGCGGATAAGTTTGCCATTGTAGCTGCTGCCTTTGTTTGCCAGCCACGCAATATCACGCATTGCCGGTAAAGCAACTGCAAAGACTGATATTGCAAAATAGATGGCCATATAGTCCATAGGCAACGATTGGGACCACTTAGGTACTATCAAGAGGGCGCTCGGTTTGCTAACTATCCAGTAACGTACAAAACTTGGCTAAGTGCGAACCTCGCACGTACGATAAAGGGTTCCGTTGTCGAGATGAATAATAATACTTAATCAGCCTATAATGTTCCAATTGCTGGGGCACAGGCCTCCTCTTTATGAGAGGCAGTGGGCCATAATCCACCACGTAGGCCCAGTCGGGTTGGTAGATGTCACGGTTCCCTATCCATTTGCATAAAATTTTAAGACATAATATAACACGGCATACTTTTGTTTACCCTAACAATATTTACGCATAATATTACTTTCGCATATCAGCAAACGCATAACTATTTTAAGCATAATTTCTCCAGTCATAATAGTGTTTAAGCATAACATTCAAAAGCATAAATATATTTTCATCATTCTAGTAGTTTCTGGCACTTCGCCGGCCGCTGCCGCGGCACCGCTCGCTTCGCTCGCTCGGCTCGTGCGTAGGAGGTCACAGTTCTAACCTAACCTAACCTAAACCAACTAACATTACGCCTAGTAACATTATGCGAATTAAAATTATGGCAAAACAAATTATGCAACAAGATAATTATGACAAAAAATATTTAGGCCAAATTTTTTTTATGGCAAACAATTATTAGACCAAAAATACTTATGCCAAAATCGTTATGCCAAAGAATATTAGGAAAAAAAACATTATGCGAAAAAAAGGGATCCCGATGTCACATGTCTTAAAATGTTTTGGTTCTAGGACATGCCGGGTTCCTCACGATGTTTTCCTTCACCGGCCATAACACTGCACTGCTCAATCTTAATAGTAATTTTCGAGAAAACTATGAAAAACAAAGTTATTTCTGCGGTTGTTACCGAGATATGCACGTTTAGACGGCACGGTTGGCGTAGTGGTTCAGCGATTCACTGCTACGCTCCGTGTCGCGGGTTCGATTCCCGCATGGAACAAATATTTGTATGACCTACATGTAGTTGTTCCGGGTCTGGCTGTTCGTGTATGTTAGTTTAAATGTTTGTAAACTCACCCACAATACAGGAGAAGTTCCTAATGTGGGGCAACGTTTTTAAAAAAAAAGAAAAAATACGGAAAAAAAAAACATATATCACAAAAACGATTGATTAAAATTTTGTCAGGATTTTACTAAATGTGCTATTAAATTTTTTAATCACTCAACAGCAAACTCATTTAGAAACATTGTATAATCTATATCGTATAAATTCAATGCACACAAGCGTGATTTTAAACCCTTAATTAAATAATAATTGCCTAGTTTAGTTAGTTTAGTTTTAAGTACAAAGTTTATTGAGTGTCTAGACTCACCGACCCCACAGTCAAACCATTACTACGGTTTTGTGGGGCTTAGTTATACTTACCATATAAGTGAATAAAGATAAATAAATAATAAAAAATAAAATAAAAACTCTTTTTAAATAAGGGTTTAAAATCACGCTTGTGTGCATTGAATTATTTTCCGTTCCTCAGTTACGTGTATGAGGAGTGTCACCCAATTTTTTTTTTTTGTTACATAACTCCATTGTTTAGCGGTGCACGGAGGAATACTTCTTTCCAATTTCCATTGATACAGTGCTAATAGTAACCTCCTTGCCATTCAGCTACGGAATCCTAATAATGATGCATGTGCTTTACCTTAGGGGTATTGCCCTCGAAGCCACAATGAGCTCTCCTCAACAGCTGCACAGCATTAGGGTTGGTCCTGGACTCCTGCAGCACGCTCAAGTAGGGCTGGCATTTCACCACCGAGATGCAGCTGCCGATGCCACCTTCCACCGTCTGGCAGGTCTCCACTGAAAACAGGGGGCTTGGTTATATAATAATAATAAATTAAACTACTATTTATAAATTTATTACGCTGATCTAAAATGTTTTGATGCAAAATAGGTTAGGAAAAACTTATAAATGATATCTAATTTATAAATAATAAATAAAACGACTATTTATAAATTTAATTAATACCTACGCTGATCTAAAAAAAATCGATGCAAAAATTATATTGTGAGTCAAACTCTTTACCACGCATAACATTAGTATGAAAGGTAGTTACGAGTAAGTACCTGTTGCTTAATTAATTAAAAGACCTCTGTACTTCATTATGTAATTAAATATTACTAACTACATATTATACTGTCACAACAAAGGAGCGGAGACCGGTTTTTAATGCCCATTTACATACGTCTAACTTTGTGTATCTTTTATTTAGTTATATTTACTTTACTTTATTTAACAGAGTTGATGACTATGAATGTATATTTTACAGTCTGTAAGTTCTTATACCCCGATGGGAAGTACTTTCACCCCGATATGGTAAGTACTAACGACAGATGTCTCGCTGATAGTGGCACGTGTTAGATCATTCGGTTCCCTTCAAAATTGTGGGGCTAATCCACGCGTAATTCGTGAACGCACGCCGTTAGTTGAGACTGGTCATCTTTTAACTGCCAGGGCTTATCTTTAATCTATTGTTTTTTATACATTGTTCTCACGTATAGAAGCAAAACGAATAATGTACCCAGGGCTTTGGGCTTAGTATCTTAATTTAATAAGAGTGTCCTTAGAGATTCTTACCTGTTCTTCTTTTGTCTTACTTGTTCTTACGTTTTGAAATGGGCAACTACTAGCTTCAATTTCAATCAAAAGTGCCCGTTAATGTTTTAATGGAAAGAAATGCTTTGAATTTGAGTTTGACCCGACGAGTTTATTTTGATAACACTATACCTAGTAAATGTTTCTGTAAATATCGACGTTTAAAAGTGCCTTTTATGTGCCTATTTGAAATAAATGATTTAAAACAAAAAAGGTAAGTATTTACATCACGATGGTAAGCTCGTATCTACATCCCGATGGTAAGTGCTTCACGTTCGTAAGCAGATTCGAAAAAGGCATAGATAGTTACTATATTTCTGTTCATATTTAAACCTGTATTGTCCCACCGCTGGGCAAATGCCTCCCTTTTCCACACAAGTCTGTCGTCTGCTCTTGTATACCATAATTTTATAGAAATGCTTAGTGTATAGTCGTTTATTAATTATGGTATATCATGTACATAATTATCTATACGCATTTGACTTTAAACCTTGTAGTACGTTCCCGTGGGATATTTTCCTACGTCCACGTGGGCGAAGCCGCGGGCAAAATCTAGTTTATAACATATATAGATTTACAAGCTAATAAACACTTTGACACAACTACTACTTAATATTTCACCCGATCGATCACATTCAAGGACATTTTGACACCGAGTTAGTATAAATGCAACATCCGTGTCGAGTAGGTCTGCACATAAATAATGTTAGTATTTTGATCCTAATGGTGCTCCCACACTGCTGTTAAAAAATGTTTACTAACATTAGAAATGTATGGTAAATGCTACAAGCCGCTAAATGCTAAATGCTAAATGTTGCAAGCCTGTAAATGTTACAAACTGGTAAATGTTGCAAGCCAGTATATGTTACAAACCGGTAAATGTTACAAGCCGGTAAATGTTACAAACCGGTAAAAGTTACAAGCCGGTAAATGTTACAAGCCGGTAGGTAAATGTTATAAGCCGGTAAATGTCTCTGTAAATGTGACTTGGGAACATGTTACACCGTATTTTTGCTCAATGTAATGCATAACTCAATCCATGAATCGGTTGGGGTCGGCGTCCAGTCTAACCAGATGCAGCTGAATACCAATAAGTACGCCGTAGATAAATACTTAGTGCTAACTGGCGTAGCCGGGGCGGACAGCTAGTACACCATAAAAAATACCGATATAAATGTAGAACTTGTTCATAGGGTGTCACTATGGGCAGTTTTATCGATATGTTACAGACAATAAAACAAAAAAAAATCAACAAATCTGATAATTTTCCTTCGAAAAACTTGCCCGAAGTCTTAAAGCTCTTGTTATTCCAACTTCAATCTTCAAAATCGCGTGATGTGTGTCACGGCTATCAGGACGGGCAGGTCCACCTTGTGCAGATGACCTCCTGACCTTCACTGATAACTATAACTAATATTATTCTTCATTATAAGCAATATATTATTTTGGCTAATAGCCATGCCCGAAAGGAGATTGATCAAAATCAATACCGCATTATAGTGACAGAGTTTGGCCATAAAAATATACTCATAAATTATAATATATTTATTTAACTGTCCTTAGTTCATTTGATCGAAATCGTATGTGGGGTTAATATTTTGTATTAAATTAGTTCTTTATTCGATATAATTGCATACTTTTTTAAATGGCGTATTTTAGTGATAGCAGTGTTGCCAATTTTAGGAACCTCCCCCTAGTCGGTCTTAACGGATAGTCAGGGCAAACGCTGAGTTTAAAAAATAATTTGAACTATGACATTTTTCCTCGTTATTAATATTTTTAATAACCAAAATATAGATATAGGTAATATAAAGTAAAAATCACGGGTGTTTAAAACACTGCATTATGAACTTAAAAGCGATTCAATAATAGCCCATTTTACGAGCAAGTGTGTTGAAAAAATAATATTACCTTACTAATTAAAATCTTTCTTCAATAATTTCCAAACAAATCACTTACGGTCAGGGTGATTTAGATTACTTGTTGGTAACACTATCACGGACAAGGTGAACTGTCAAAAGTGCCACTGCCAAACAAATCATCAGGTTGTTGCCATGCAACTAGGTGAAAATAATTATACCAAATTGAAAGTGTACTTTATTGTACTAACAGGTCCTTCTCATAATGCCTTTTTAATTTTAACGTATTCTTAAATCATGTACTTCTTGTTTGTCGACACAGATGTCGCTTGCTGACGTTAACCGACTAAATTAAAAGATTCAGTCGGTTATTATTATTAGCTTAAAATACACTACAGCTTCACTGACCAAATGACTATTATAATCCTGTATCATAAACTCCATCAGGTGAATGCCAAATGTTACCATTAATAAAAAATAAAAACGATTTTAAGAGTTTATTCAAATAATCTAGACTACCAAACTATAAAAAGTAAATACGTAATCTATAAATAATAAAATGTGTTTTTTAGCAAATAAATCATTACTACAGCATACATTTATACGCAAATGATACGTCTCGACCTGTATTAAACATGTAACTACTTTCGTATCGTAGTAGTTATTTTGTACTTTTCAGCAGCAATGAAGCAAGCTTTCAATAAATCTGTCAGTCATTAGCCCATAAACATTTATTAGTCTATGATTACCGCCGGTCGTTTTGGTTGATAATTTCAACAAATTATAACTTATAGTAATCTGTGTTATAACTCATCGAGTTGAGACCCTGCTCCTCGGGTTTACGTCGAGTGTTTTCATCAACCTAGTGCGTGTAAAAGTGGTTCAGATATCCTATCTACAGAATAAACAATTTCATTTCATTTCATCTCTATACATAAGATTGATGACAGCAAAATAAAAGATTACAATTACTTGTATTATGGGTTTTATTTTATTTCTGTAGCCCTAAATAATCTCATAAAGTGAATCAGAAAATTCCATGCCTTCAAGGGATTTCTCAATACCTACACCACCACTACAACCCCATCCAGCAAGTGCATTGTTTTTATTTTAGGTAGGGGGCCTAGGGCTTCAGCGATGTAATTGGCGAATTGAACAACCAATAAAGCGTTTATGCCCGAGTCTATTTTGGAAGGCAAAAATCATCACAGAGCAGGCAAATCAACAAGACGTATTACAATGTGTCGTTGGGTGGTTACTGGAGTAGTAGGAAGGGTAATCAAATTAACGGTATTACAACTGGTAAGATTGGTAGTAACTAGGGCAACAAACGTGAAGTAGTAATGGGCTCAACAGTTCTTGGAAATAGCTAAAACTAGATTAAATTCAAGAAATGATTTGGGAGAGTACATACAAAATGAAAATATTAATAGAAGGAGAACTATTTTCTTAACTAAATATTTCCAAGACTGTCATTACATGATCTGATGCCAGTAGCTCTAGGTTCCTATCAAATAAAACAGGCTCGGTTGTATTAAAATTGAACTAGCAAACGACATTTAGGATGACTTGCCATTGGTACTGGGAATGGACAAGTATTTAGTAAGGGGAAGAATTAAGTCACGACATGATAACAGCAAGGTGTACATTTTGGTTAATAGGGCTACATGTAACGATAGCTGATATTACTGACTATTATTGCAATTGTTTGGTGAGTAATCGGACAGTGGGGTGCTGTGCTCACGTAATGACCATTTTGTGGTACCTTAGTTGGGCTCGATTTAGGTCTGTTGAGCAGCCGGCTTCGTTTTTAGACGATATACTATATTTTATGAATATGATGATAATATGGACCAATAAAACTATTTCATTCCAATAAGTATTCAAGCATTTTTATTTTCTACTTCCTATAGGTACAAACCTACATTTAGCATGCCCTACCTATGTAATATTATTTATTCGGATTCATTCTTTGGTTTGTTGGAACTATTTTTGTTGCATATTATGTGAATTTAAATCATATTGTTGTAAAGGACTGCTTTTTTTGGTGGAAGGTTTGTTACAAAACTAACCTCAAAACTTATCAAAAAATGAAAATTACAAAAATACCCCACAGTACAAATGGATAAATTTTATTTCCTTTGAAAGTATGACATCAACCCTCTTTTATATCCAATTTATGCTATCATACAACAAAATTTGATGCGCAACGGCGGTCCATAGAAAAATGGGCATTTTCCTTTAAATTTGCTTTTAAAGGATGTGTTCACTTGATAATTTAATTATCTAGTTTTATATAGAACTAGTTTTTGCCCCGCAGTTTCACCCGCGCAGATGTCGAAAAGAACTAGTAGTAGTCCTATGTGTTAATAATCCAGATTATAAACTATCTGTGTGCCAAATTTCATCCAAATCCATTCAGCCGTTATTGCGTGCAAATATTAGTAGCAAAGTAGCAAATATTAGTACTAGCTGTTACCCGCAACATCATCTGCAAGTCAAGATAAAAAGAACCCTATGCCCTTCTCCAGGTCCAGGCTTAATCAGTTCAGCCGTTTTAGAAGCCGAAGAAGCCGTGAAAACAACGGCCATTGAATTGACCCGACAAGACGAGCCCGTCGCGTACGTATGCGGAGAATTCTTACAACTGTCTTCTATTTTAACATGAATAGTCCAAGTGCCTACGACCATATTATAAAGCAAAAAAATCATCAAAATATATTTCCTAGATCAAGCACTTGGTTTACACTTGCTAACGTCAACCGTCAGAGTAACATGTAGTGAAAGAAACGTAAACCACGCATTGGCACTGCTATGGAAAGGCTTTGTCATATTGAGACTGTTCGCTCTATAACATTGTTAAGACGTAAAAAACGTCACGGACAAGAAGCGCTCGCTTACCATGGACGTGCTGTTGACCGTGCAGGTAAATTCGAAGGTAGTAGTGTGATTCATTTATTATTACAACATTGAACCTAATGTGAGACGGTCGTATGTATGTATAGTGTCAATAAGGAAAGGCCACTAAAGATGATATGGCTAGAATGAGAGCGAATACCGAGATGACGACCAACAGAGACTTGTATGAAAGAAAAAGTCATGTTGCGCCTGCCCCAAATAAATCAATTTGGGATATGGGCAGGAGAATACCCCGCTGTTATCTCAGTTACCATGGCAATAACTTTCATTTTGACAATTCGACAACATTAATTGCGTTATTTACGTTGTTCAGAAGAAAATGTAAAAAAAAAAAAAAAGTTTCGTTCGTTCGTTTCATTCATAATCCTTCGGATTATTATTGAAATGGGTTACATAACTAGGGCTTTTGACAGTTTTTGTATGGCAAATCTGTCAAAAACTCACCATTGAGAGACCATTGTAAAGTTTATAAGTTAGTAGACTTAGGCCCCTGGGTTACTGATTCAGTAAGAGAGCATTGTGGTTAGCACATTGGCAGGAGAGTATAGTTAAGTGAGGGAGAATTTTGGTTTAGTAGCGTAGTTTAGACGTATCGCGTCGAACGCGTAATCGCGCGACGGCCGCTTTCAATTAGGACACAAATATTAATGGGTTAAATAAAAAATCATGTCTTTTGTTAAAAACACGTCTATTTATTATGATTAACTTACTGAATGGTCCCTCGTTAGGCTGGAAATTGAAGTTATTTCTTGATTCCGTGTCTACAGTTGGCACTGGCGTCAGCGGTGGTAGTGTGGTACTCTCTTGTGGTGCCTTAGGAGTATCGTCGAAGTTCACCGCGTCGTTTTCCTCCGGCACTCCGGTATCTGTGGAGTGTTTCATAGAAATTAGGATAATGATTGTATCTCTAATTTAGACTTTTTTGCTTTACGATCAACAACATAACACCACGCCTTGTTTCCCCGAAGGGTTGGGCTCAGGTGGAGGTTTTTTACGAAAATAATTTCTTAATAATCCTAACTCCTGTTTTTTGGTAACATTGACAAATAAAAAAATTACGTTTTCCAGAAGTTTTTTTTTTTAATTAAAACAAATAATTATCCCTAATTATCTATCTACTCATATCAATTTGGTATTGTAACTGAACACACAATCGTTGATGTTTTATTGCATTTAAATATTAGGTATTTACCTATATTGTTCGATTTGAATTCTTTAATTATAGCGAGTTAGTCTATTATACGGGAATTTACTTGTAAAACTGGTTTAATTTAAATATTAAACGAATAATTTAGAAAAAAACCACAGAGGAAAAAAAACTGCCAATGTGACCTATGTATGTTAGAATCTGAGGATTAGTTAGCCAAAATCCTATTATTATCTATAATAATTTTATGATTTCAATTAAAATAATTGTTTAATTGACTTTGATATCTGACCTTACGATATACATATATGCTCGGTCAGTGTTTGACAAAAAGAAGTATTTAGAATATTAAGTTTTTTTATTTACTTTTATAATTTTATGAACTGTGGACTTATTATGATTGCTTCACTGTATTAGGCATCATTTTTTTATGTTATTGAATGGTAGTAAAGCCGATAGTCCACATGATGGCGGCCACAATTGACATCAAAAGGTGTGAAGCTGAAATATATCATTTGTCCTTAATTACTTATTATTTAATTAATTATATGGTTGGTGGCAGGGTTTGTTCTAAGTCCGCCTAGCTAGCTACCACCATCTTATCTAAGTCTGTCGCCATAACAATGTAAGCAGCATGTTGTGTTTCGGCAGTTAGAGGTAAGATAGCCAGTTCCTCTGTGGTTCAGGATTCCGGGTGAAGCTCGCTTCTACCTTCAGCCTGATCATCACTTACCATCCAGCTTCCCCGTTGTGGTTAAAAAGAATAAAATAAAAATAAATCACAATACGAAAGTTTTGAAGGATATTGCTAACTCATTGCTTCATATGTTCGAAAAGTTTGTCTGCTCAAAAACGTAAATTACACACTGATCGTAGGTGAACTGTCAAAATGAAACCCATTGCGATCAATTGTCAGTACCTATATGTGTGTTACGCAATTAGCCCAAGGAACACAGCAACACTGCTTGGTGGTATAAACGGGAGTGATAATAGGTACTTCCCCGGGCGAGCACCTTCTCAAGTATTCTACTCATAAACATTACCAAAAAACAGTTTTTACGAGTTAAGGCTCCCGCAGACAGGTGCGACGCGACAGTGCGACGTGACTCTAGTAGAACAATTTCTATGAAAAAAACTAGCCTTTTCCCAACTATGTTGAGGTTGGCTTCCAGTTTAACCGGATGCAGCTGAATACCATTGTTTTACATGGAGCGACTATCTATCTGACCTCCACAACCCAGTAACTGGGTAATACGATACCCCTTGGTAAGTTGTCAGACTTTCGGGCATCTTCTGCCGACTCGTAACGACTGTCAAAGATCCACGGATTTCTATAAACAACCATTTCTATGGAAATTCTTCTGTTATAATAGCGTCGCACCGTCGCGTTGCGCCTGTCTGCTGGAGCCTTAAAATAGCGTGTAAATAAAAAGGTGATAAATATAACGTAGGCACGTAATGGTCAATGACTCGATGTTAGTTATATGACGTGGTGTCAAAAGGTTATTTAAGACACGTGTTAATAACCTTTGCCAAAACCACAAAGCTTCTGATAAAACGTTGTATGGGTACTTTGTCTATCAAGATCTTTGCCTGGTCATCCAATTTGATTAAATAATTTGCTGATTTTTAATGCAATACAATCACAGTCTCAAAAAGCTGTATTTTGGAAACCTCATTATTTCAAGATATATTAAGAACTAGTTGTGGAAGTAGGGTTGTAGGATTAGGGTGAATTTCACCAATGAAACTGAACGCGAGCAGCACATCGAATCCGCGTTCAAGGGCTGTCAGTGGCAATATTTCGCAACAATGATGACACTGCTCTTTAACGCGGTTTCGATGTATTTTATTAGTGAAATTCACCCTTAGTATGAACAAAAATAGAAAAGACCGGAAAAGTGGGATGGATTGTGTGCTAAATGAAAGAAAAGGGCGTGAATGATAACGTGACGGTTGTCAGAGAGAGTGGAAAGAGAAAACGTGTTGCGCCGACCATAATTAACATGGGACAAGGGCAGGGAGATGATGAGTTTAAATATATATTTTGAGCGTAGGAATATGTACTGCGCTAACATGAAATAAGTCGTTTATAATCACTTCCAGCATTCAGATGGTTACTAGAGCTAAGTTGGGAAAACGCAAACATGACTATATCCAACCGTAGTTGAAATAAGCTAATACTGTTTCTCAGCATATGTTTTTTTGTCCAACTATTACATAATATGTTTAGTTCCCACTACTGGCCAAAGACCTCCCCTTTTTCCTTTCACCCCATTTTATGCGATCTCTGGCTATGTTGGTAAACATGACAACATGGCCAGAGATTCACCACCTTCGCCGTGGCCTTCTACCTCAACGGTGATATCCTCCATTAGGGACCTTTGTCCACCTCTAACAATAAAAATTAATAAAATATAATGACGAATGGGTTACCTTCACTAGGTCTCACGTTGTTCTCCTGATTGTTCTCATATTGGTTTCCACCATTCCCTCCATCTTGAGCTGGTTGGTCCTGATACACTTCTCCATTATCATAATTTGGTTGGAAGTTACCATTGTTTGGGTTAGGTTGGAAATTGACATTTCCACTATTCTCTCCATTCTCATTATAAACCGGGTTATTATTTGGAAAAGAGACAGGTCTTCCAAAGTTTTGTCCATTATTATTATTGTAGTCGTTTTGTTGGTTTCTATCTTGTTCGTAGTTAGTATTGATGGCTGGTCTGTTAGGCTGCATGTTGAAGAGGCCTGAGAATCTGTCCTTTATTCTTCTGGATCCTCCTTGCAAGAATCCTTGGAAGCCATTGTTACGGTTTTCTCTTTGGGGGAAGAAACCTGTGGAAGAAGAGTGGATTTAGATTATTTGTAAAGGTAAAATGCCTTTGGGCTACTGCTTTTACTTTGATAGACTGATTTTCATTGATCCAGGATATGATTCCAGCGCTTTTGAATCCTGTTTACTATGGAGTATCCAGCGCTGTGTTAGAATAGAACAGACGCTTCAATAAGCGGCTGCTGCTGTGCTGGAGCAAAATACTGGATCAAAGATAATCAGCTTTATAAGGTCCTTTCACCAGAGTTGTGCGAGGTAGGTAAGCGGTGAAACTAAATTTCAAAACTGTGTTCAAGTTCAAACTTCCACCAGCAGGACAATTGCGTAACGCACAATACCAATATCTTTCGTTCATAGCGTTATTCACTGTTGAGCAGATGAATTTTTCAAACATATGAAACAATGGCTTAGCAATTTCCTTCAAAATCTTTGGGATTGCGATTGAAAGTGTGTTACGCAATTAAGGTGTTGAGCTACATAATGTTGTATAGCGGAGCGGGTAAGATGTGCTATGAAAATTTGCACGTATGTAAAAAACTTAGCTAAGCTATGAAAATCGAACATCGAACCTATTGTTTGATATCATATGTATTCATACATATCCTTCGCTACGAAGCAGTGAATACCCTTGACCAGTGATAGCCTAGTGGTGTGACCATCGGACTGCCAAGTCAAGGTATCGAGTTCAAACCCGACACGCACCTCTGACTTTTCGGATGCATGTGCGTATTCTATAATCATTACTTGCTTCAAAAACGGTGTAGGAAAACATAGTGAGGAAACCGGCATGCCTGAGAGGTATTTCTCGACGGCATGTGAAGCCAAGTCAGAGGCTCATGGGCGGCATATAAACACTGACACCAGATTACTCATTAACACGAAAACGAAAGAAAGCAAATACCCAAGCTGATTGATTGAAGTGACCGTGACCGTGCCAGGATTTTTTTTTATTACAAGAACGAATAACTATTATCTTATAGACATACTTATCCTTACTACATACACTATAACAATCACGTTATTTCCTGCTATGATTAACGTGTTACTCCGGTTAAATACTTGTTCCGGAGTAAACTACTGTTCAAGAACATTATGTTGTGACAATGTGGGCTGGTCAGACCGGTTACCTATAATTTTTGACGTCATATAAAATACCGGTGTCATTTTAACTGTAGATAATTACTTCGCTATAATCTTAATTGGATTTAGGATTATATCTAAGCTGGCTGAAATTGCCAACACACTGTTAGCAACAGCAGTGGTTATAGTTTCAAATATTTTGGCATCTCACACACGAAAGAATGGGAGGATAACATGGAAAATATGTGTTTAAACTTTAGAATACATCATTATGTATCGAACTATTGTTGGCATTTGTTAGATGTTGTGAGCCTTTGATCGCACTGTATTCTTGTATCGTTGTACGAATCTATTCAATAATTGCACTCTTCGATGCAATAATTGAGATACACGCTATAACGTTTTGCTATTGCAGCTGTACGTTGTAGCTGATTGTTAACACTTTGAGGGACATTAAACGCCCATAGGAGTTATAACAATAAAACTTCTATTGTGGCTCGTTCAGTGTCCTTGAATGCATTAAACTCATCTTTATTGTTTTTGTTGTTGCTCTGTGAATACATTAAAGATTTTCGTGTCATTTATTTTAATTTATCAAAATAAAAAATGGATATTTTATATCTACGATTTTGTCACACTCGAAAGAGTCGAGTCAAAAATACATTATAATCATCCTCTTGTTCATAACGTCATATCTTTCTTTTTCTTTTTTTTGGTATTAATAAATAAATTTGTTCATGATCATTATCATTACAGCTGAAAGACGAAGCGTCCCCAAGCGTCGCCACGTCGACATCTATTCATATATCTATAGATGTATTAAACGTTATTTTAGTGTCCACCCCTAAGACTCAAACTCAAAGCATATGTATAAAAGGATAGATACTCGATGATTCATCAGTGTGTGTGATGACATGATTTTTTATAAATATTGCACTGTTTACATTATCAAACTATATCCCAGCCATGTGAAATGGTATTTCCACGGTACTATTTACATAGTGTTTTCCTGTCCACATAATAAGTCGTTGTGTTCAGTGTCAATTGACATCGTTTAGTTGCCCATGACACTTTACTCTTTTTATAGCAAGCGGAACTTGTTAAGTACCTACCTATTATTTAAACATAAATTCTATTATATTCCATATACGTAAACCACCTAGAACTATTGTTGATAGTACGTAATTTTTTTTTCATTTTTTTTTTTCGTAATCTGTTTTTCCAGAAGGGTTAGGCAGATTCGAGGTATACCTAAAATTCACTTACATTTCGCTATTTATGTATAGGGGGCGAGTGTATTGCCATTAGCCGGAAATAAATCCAGACTCCGGGCTGCTACTGAGAAATTCCTGGTGGAAAAACCTAACAACATTTTGTACGACCTCGAAATCGAAACTAGGACCTCATGCTCAGCAGTAGAACTTGCGACCACTAGACCAAGGAGGCAATCCTCTTCATTTATTTGTATGTTTGTGTGAGAAGCGTGGCAGACTATGCAGTACTTATCATTATCATCGTGAGTATCCTTATCATCTCCAGTATCATTATGATCATCAGTATCACCTATTATTGTCTATTCACCAGAACACCCGCGAAATTTCGCAATATTATTATTTTCGTAATATTTGCACAACTTTTTAATAAGTCGAGATTTTTTATTCATATTATTAATGGCACCTCTTTAGGTCATGAGTTATCCGAATATCAAAAAATATTTGGCCTAGGTCTTAAGCTAGAGGCGTGATTTTTTTTTTTTTTTTTTACCATGACCTGGATTAGGACATAGGATACTTTTTATCCCATTATTCCCACCGGATCGAGACTTATCGAGTGAAACCGCGGGGCGCAGCTAGTTTATAATATTTTTTTTTCAAGATTGTTGTGAATAGGTAATACACACGCCTATTAACGTCTAGATGATATTAAACGTGGGGTTCCATAAAAAAAACTACGTTGTTGATGGTCATTACTTTAATCACCACATTTATCGAGAATACGATTTTGCAAATGTCCGGTGCAATTAATATCTACTTAAATCTATAAATGTTACAAAATAAAGTCGCTTTTCACATAGTTAATTGATTCAGGCGTGACTTGGCGGAAATCTATTATAAAATATAATAGACGTAGATATATTTAGTAACCTATTCCGCTTAACTATTCTTAAAGAGTCTTAAAAAACCTTGTAAGAAATCGACAAGTGTTTCACCTCTCAACGAGGCATCCTCAGGATGACGATTGACTTGTCGCGAACCCGAACACGACGTGTTAACACGCCGAGCGCTGGACGCTGAGAACTAAATATATCTACCTACGTCTATTCGCTTTTCGTGTAACCACTGTTCAGTATTTATATTATGTATAGGTTTTCAAACAAATTATTAAAATAAAAAAATATACTTATAATATCCTAACACTAAAACTATTAACAAACTAAAATATTATGTCGTCGAAAAATTCCTCTACATCGTTGTCAACTGGTAATGTATTGAAGAGACTGGCGGCATTGTAACGTTGTATGGCAATGCTAAGCCTCCGGCCAAGGTAAAAGCCAGCCCTTGGGAAGTGTAAACCAGCCGTTTCAACCACTTCGATCTTCTTATGTACACAATTAATTTTTATGCGATTTTAACCATCATTTGGAGCATTTATTCCGAAAGGTTTCATATTTATTTTTGATATAATACAAAAATCGCGATGTTTAAACATGTCGCTAAAGCAGTGCGAAGCAGGGAGTTACAAATACAATGTTTTTGCACATAACAGTTGTGTGTTGCTCGAGTATAAAGTAATTTGGGTGCAGTTAAACTAAACTGACATACAAACTGGTATTTCATACCAATTTGTTTATTCATGATATTGATATGATTCAACAAAGTATAGCCGTCAGTCGGGGCCATTTACACTTGGATATAATAACAGTTCAACTAACCATAATTCTAATATTTTGAAGTAACTCAACCATGAAGATCAAGGGGGAATCACAACCATACAACAGTTCATGGGGTTTTTATAGGTATTTTTGCAAAAATTGCATTAGATCATTATAATAATACACTGATATATATTGCTATGTAAATAATAAATGCCGGATGTGATCTCAAAAGGTGCTAATTAGCTGGTTTTTTTTCGTTTCACGAGGAAAATTACTGTATGCAATGAGCATACTAAGATATTCGGTTCCGCCTATAATGATGATGTGGCCTAATGAAATTCAATTATTATGGTTCATAGCCCCGAAACTAGAGAGGTCAAGGCTGACCTATGATTCTGTTTTATTCTACATAATGATTGATTTGGGATTACATAATGACAGTCAATGAGATTTAGAAAGAAAAAAGACAAGTGTAATTGAATAGATAGACTATAGTCTATGACTATCCAGACACTGTTTGTGATTAAGAGGGTTTATTCTGAAAGTTGGCAACGTCGCAAATAGATGTCAAATATTTCGCTGTTTTGATTAATTTGATAATATTTCTGTATGGAAATAAAAAATGTGGCTAACTAGCGAACTAGAATATTGATTATGAAATGCAATAATTAATATCGTAACACCGAATAGTTAGTTTTAGATGTAAAAAAAGTATTTGGTAACTTTCCAAATGCCTTTTTTTCACCTAAAACGGGTACAACATCAAATTCAATGTTATAATTGCAATTCATTATTAATATTCTAGTCAATTGGTTAGCCACATTTTTTATTTCCATACAGTATTATTTCCAAATTAATCGAAACAGGTAAATATTTGACAGCTATTTACGACGTTGCCAACTTTTAGGATGCACCCTCTTAAGGCAAAACCGTCAGGGTAGCCGCGAAATTCAATTTTTCTTACGTTTTTTGCAATTTGCTGGTCTGTATCAGGTTATTTGTTGACGTAAATATGATTCTCGGTCATATCAAATATTTATTTATAGAATTATAATCATAAAAAAAATTAAAATACAACTCTCTAGGTAGCCTATTGAATGACTATTTCATTAAATTATGACATGTGAGGCCAATTCTAACTTAAGGAGTTGTATTGCTGATTCTAATGATTATAATTCTGTAAAGCCATATTTGTTACGGTCGCGGATCATATTTTAATCACCATACAACCTGACACTGACCTGCTAATTACAAAAAAAACGTAAGAAAATTTGAATTTGCCGGACTACCTTAACGCATCCCCCTTTAGGGGTCCCCGAAACGATCAAATGCGATTAATCGACTTATTGGTGATTCACCCGAATTTACTCGCCTTAAACGACCGAATCAACACTTATTTTTTTTTATTTTTTTTATTAAAGGTGCTGAAAAAATAAAAGTGTTTCTTTTTTACTTAATTAAAAAACGAGGTGTTAAATATTGTACGGTGGTACGGAACCCTTCGCGTGCGAGTCCGACTAACACTTGGGCATTTTTTTAATTAAACCACTTCTTCAATTAACACAAACTCGAAATTCTATAAGAATACTAGAATATTTAAACCTGGCTGACCAGCAGCCAGGTTTTAATAATCATGTGATAGCCGTAAAACACGAAAATACCTATGTTTGGAAATTATGCATTTTTTTTATAACCTTCCAGTGATATTTAATTTCAATCAGTTTCAAGCAGGCTAATACCCTGTTCCTATAAACGAAACGAATAGTTTTACTTACCAATTGTAACTTTTTTATTGCCGAACTGGGTATATTAATAGATTCATAAGCTATTTTTACCTGTGATAGCTAGGCCTTTATAAAAGGGTCTACTATGCAAAACTATGTGGTATTTGTTTCATTATTGGTAAAGATACAAGAGCCTTAAAAATAACCAATAACGGTCCGTAAATTATAGGAACCGGCCATAAGGAACCGATCTACTGATGGTAAACCTTGCATTTTAACCAGTTGAACTGCTGACGCGAATGCACTCCTTTATGAATGAAATGCTCCAGCAACTGCCTAGTTGGCCTAGTGGTCGCAAGCGTTCGTCCTGGGTTCGATTCTCAGGTTGGTCAAGGTGTTATTGGGTTTTTCCATCTGGAATTTCTCCGTGGTAGCCCTGAGAATTTTTGCCCGGTTGATGGCAATAGGCTCGCCCCTTATTACAGTCTAAATGTGGGTGTACTATAGGGACACCTCTGCCTAACCCTTCGGGGAAACAAGGGGTGATGTTATGTTATGAAATTAAATGAATATATTTATTAAAAAGAGAATGTAAGCCACGTAGCAAAGTCAATCAATATGCCTAGCCTTTTCCCAACTATGTTGGGGTCGGCTCCCATTCTAACCGGTTGCAGCTGAACATCATTATTTTACATGTATCGACTGTCTATCTGACCTCCACAACCCAGTTACTGGGTAATACCCCTTGGTAAGACTGATTGCCAGATTTTCGGGCTTCTAACGACCTAAAACGACTGCCAAAGTACCACGAATGACAGCCGGGACTAACGGATAAACGTGCTTTCCGAGGCACGGCGAAGTCTCTGTATGTAAAGATGGTTAACCATTCACAGACCAACCCCGGCAAGCGTAGCTTCACCTGATAGATCAACCCGTACGGCTGTTATTACTTAGCCACGAGCTCCTCCAAAAACGCCCCGTAGAAAGTGATGGCAAAAATATATATTGGTATGTTATCAATATATCGTGACATAAATAAAAGGGGAAGCCCTTCCTATTAACATCGTGCCATTGGCCTATTGATCTTAGATAATAACATTATTTGTAAATAACCGTAGTTATTTCTGATACCAAGCGGTCATCTTATGTTTTTTACTGCGAAGTATTTTCCTCGTTTTTGCCTGAAATGAACATTATTGTTGAATAAATTACTTGTCTACCTTCGTTGTATTATTGTAAGTTTATTTGTCTTGCTACGTAGGGCGTACGATTTACTTAAGTTCTAAGATATGGCATCCAATCGAAGGGACTCTAACCTATCAAAATATGTAGGTAATTATTAATCTCAAACTCAAAGCATTTATTTCAATTAAACTAATTACATTTTGAATTGCCAAGGGTCAGTCAGAAAGATGATGCCAGGATAGAAACAAGCGATTATCCTTTAAAGTTAAAGTTCACGAGCACATTCGTAAGAAGATGGTAGCACCACAACGTCAGATAATGTTTTCCCGCTGTTTGTCATATAGGTATGTTTTATTCGTGTATTTGTATATATTTATTTGTCTTTATATTTTTATATAATCAGGCGTATATAGTATATTTATAGTGTTTAATAGGCATATGTGTATCTTTATATTTGAATATTGCTATATTCCTCAATTTTTCGTAATTGCACCTTTCACTGTTTGTCTCAAAGGTTGATTGGTAGAAAATGCCTATGGCATTAAATACTTCTATACATTTCTGTGCTTGAAATATGAAATAGATAAATATAGACGAAACTAGTTGCCCTTTCCAAAGCGTAGTAGGTTCCTATGGAGAAGAACGGGTAAGAAAGTCCACGGACACTATACCTATATACTGTTATGTCTATGGTCCCTACCCATGCAGCCAAATGCCTTCACAAATAATGTAAACTTTTTGGTCATCAAGACGTCCAGTAATAAAAATACAGAAGAAAAAACAAATGAATGTTTTTATTATTCATAATAATGTGTTTGTTATAAACAGCAGAATGATGTACGTAATATAGCAAATCGAATCGAAATTACGAGTAATTAACTTTTTTCTTTGCACTAATTGCGTGTGGTTCTCGATAAAACCTTGCAGTTTATGTAAGGTCACTCATGCTTATGTTTTATTATTTAAATATTGGGGATAAGTTATCACAATCAAAATAATATTTTTGGTGAATTGATATCAAATTAAAAAAATTTAGTTACCATTTTTTTTATCGAAATTTTCGTAAAATAAATCTACTTACCGAACTGACACACTACAGTTTGCACGCACAAACAAACACACAGAAAAGCACAAAAACCCTTAGCCATTATCACACACACACGTAGTGTTCTCACGAACACTTGGACTCGAATGACACTTCGGCAGCGTCCGACAGATTCCGAATATCTACGAAGACTGAACTTCACGGTCGAACTGATGCGATATAAGCTTAACGACTGCTTACGTCACTTATGATAGGGAAATTCATATACAGTGAGTTTATTTGGGTATTTTGATACGCTATTCGGAATGGGGGATGTAGTTTGTGGAATTGGCTTCACCCAACGAGTCGTCAATGTTGTGTTAATCAGCCTTCAACGCCTAATAATGATACACC
This sequence comes from Eupsilia transversa, assembly GCA_914767815.1. Classification (NCBI taxonomy): domain Eukaryota; kingdom Metazoa; phylum Arthropoda; class Insecta; order Lepidoptera; family Noctuidae; genus Eupsilia; species Eupsilia transversa. The sequence goes on along the minus strand of OU611893.1, from coordinate 1,219,218 downwards.
GGCCTCCTCTCTGTGAGGCAGTGGGTTGTAATCCACCACGCGGGCCCAGTGCGGGTTGGTGAATATCACAGTTTTCGATTGTTGGGTCTAGGACACGCCAGTTTCCTCACGATGTTTTCCATATGAATTAATTTGACAATGCAAAAGTGCCTGTAAATGGTTTACTTTAATTGAAATAAATGGTTTGAGTTTTAGAGGGAGCGGACAGTATTCCATCACGCAGGCCCAGTGCGCGTTGGTGGTTGTCTTCGAATTTTTGGTTCGAAGAATCGGACATGCCTGTTCCCTCACGATGTTTTTTTTTCACCGGACGAACTAAATAAACCGTCGGGACCAGTGGGCCACCACTGTTCTCATAATAATAATGTAACCAATATTTTGTTACAATATTTTGATTTAACATGGGGTCCACTGAGTTTCTTGCCCATTCTTCTCCATAGGAACCTACTTCGCTTTGGAATGGGCAACTAGCTTCATATTTCTGACTGCCCGACTCCCTGACAATTGAAAAATGCCTGTACATGGTTTATTTGGTGCAATACAGTGGACTGCGCATTCACTTGACATCTAGAAATGTATGATTATGTACTGTGCTGAGCAATAAACATTTGAATTTTAATTTAATTGAAATAAATGTTTTGAGTTTGAGTTTGACTGACATCATTGATTCTATGATTGCTGTCTGCGTGGTGGTTAGGTAATATGTAAGGTTATCTCACGGTCGTTTTCTTTATCGTTGGTGCATTGAATTAACTTGAAACGTACGGATGACCGTGGAAATTGGTATTTGAGAACCTATAACTTGGGGCTGATCCACGCGTCATGTTTGTGAACGGGGCCATCAGTTGGGACTGGTCTCTTAGCTGCCATGGCTTATTTTATTTTTTATTCTTACTGTGGACGCTTTTACCGTGCACGTCTTTCTACATCGTTCTCACATAATGTATAATTTAAACTTGAATTACTTTTCCAATACTTTTATTCTCCATTGAAACCTACTACACTTTGGAATGGGCAACAAGCTTAATTTTTCTGACTGACTGACTCAAAAGACAATTCAAAAGTGCCTGTAATTGGTTTAATAATAAATAAAAATAAATTCTTTGAATTTATTTCAATTTAATTTAATTTATTATTTATTTCAAGTCTGAATTTTATTATGCTATTTTATTTCTTACCTTACATAAACTATAAAGGCAAGCATAAAAATTAAATTAACCCCGGTTGATAGCAATAGGCTCGAATTGGTTACATAGGAATTAAACGTTACTTGCGACATGTGGATGTTACTATTAGGTACACCTCTGCTTATACCTTCGGGGACTACAGGCGGGATGTTAATTTTTATACAAATTAAGGCGGCTTTTCGTAAAGTTAAGCCACGATTTTATATAATAAAAAACTTTTTCCAAAAAAATTGTCCCACTGCTGGGAAAAGGCCTCTTCTGATACATAGAAGGCACGAGCATTGATCACCACGCTTGCTCAAGACGGGTTGGCAATTTAAAACAAAAATCTGCAGTTTCCTACACTAGTGCAATACCTACACGTTCAAAATGTATGGAACAGCAGACTTTTTTCAATAAAAGATAGAGGGACTCAGAATGATGCACTGAATACGTGGTAACCGTTTCGGTGTCCCTGCCACCCTGGATAATTATGTCGTAGGAAGATTTGATAAATTAACGTTTCGTTTAGCAATATTACTAGAGCGACTCGTGTTTTGCAAAAATCCTATATTTTTCCAGTAAGATTGAGAAATGTTTTCACCATTGTAATTATCCGTGTTTTCGCAATATCCCTAGCGTTTTCGCGGAAATTCGAATTATCAAATCTTCCTACGACATATATGTATAAAATATACAAAATCATCCTGCCCTTATCCTAATTTATTTGTGGTACATACATCTCTGTCAGACCTCACCACAGGATTCACCCCTTAATCTTTCACACAATCCATTCATCGTTTCTTTGGTCATCATTTGCCTTTTCCAATGACAAAAAATCCCATCCTGAATAACAGGATATCCCCTTGGTATCACTGGTGGTCAGACTTTTTGGCTTCTAGCTACCCGCAACGACTGCCAAAGTTTTACAAATTACAGCCGGGATCAACTGCTTAAGGTGCTTTCCGAGGCACGAAGGGGTCTCGATATGTACCCAATGGATGGTCACCCGTCAACAGGCAAGCGTACCTTAACCTTCAATCGACCCTTGCGGCTGTTATTACTTTAGCCACGAGCCCTTCGTCTATTCTATGGTGTTCATGATTTATAAAATAGATGGTAATATAATTTGATCAGCCTTTTTGCCCGGCCACTTCTTTTTCGTTCTTTGCATTTAATCAAGTTGAACGATAATATCTATTATACATTGAACAGCGAACCATTTTTCACGCTTCACCCTTAAGACCTAGGCCAAATAATTTTGATATTCAGGTAGCTCAAGACCTAAAGAGTGCCTCTTTCGGTCATGAGCTGAATAAAGAATATGAATAAAAAAAAATTAAAAAAAGTCGCGCTTTAAAGCTACTTACATAATGAATGACTTCACAAAGGCCTCTAGAAAATTCTTCCAATAAAGTTATGTATAAACCTAATTGAATACTTTATTTATATACATATATATACACAGTATTCATTTGTATTATTTGCATAGTAAGTATTTATCTTAATTATTTGTATTATTTAATGGTTATGGTAATTGTGTGTCTCTAGTGTATATAATATAATAATAGTTATGTAAACACTATCTCACGCACAATAATATTCTATTCTGTTCTATTTTTCTCTATGGCAATGGATGCACATCAGTAGTGAGTGGGCTAGCTGTCACTAATGTCAACTGTCAATCACCACGAATGGCGGGAAACAGTGAAAATTGAAGCCTGCACGTAAAGGCTAGCCTCGAAGTGGTGATGAGCCAGTGTAGTTTATTCGACTTAATACGAGATCAAGATTCGACAGTAATAGGGAGCGATACAGGCCCTTAATAAATGAATGTTCTCAGACTGATGCTATCACAATAAAAGGAAGAGTTTATCAGCCATGGTTGACTGACTCGTGTAGTAGAAAATAACCACATGACCACACCTTTATTATAGATATAGATAACATAAGTATGATGTTTATATTGCAACCAATCTATATTTAGATAAAAATCTATTGCCGTGCGTTAGTCTGGCAAAAACTCGAAAATGGCTCGACCGATGTTTTTTGTTTTGTTGTCCTCAATACTGGGTTGGTTTAGCAAAAACGAAAATTTAGAAAAACTCAAAGAATGCCGAAAATTTTTGTATGGGATAGTTCACCGGGTCATCTAGTACTATATTAAAATTATAACCCGTTTAGGAACACTTCGATTAGTTGAGTTTCGGGATCTAGAAAGATTGTATGGTTGAACCACAGAATAAAACATTAATATTTCTTTGGCATCAATAGTTATACATAAGAGATCACACCATACCTAGATTGTTTACAGTAAAACTAATGGCACATACATTCTATGGTATAATCACGTGTTTAAGTGTTTATCCATATGATAAATAGCAAAATTGCTATAATTGCAGTCATCCGTCAGATCGTTAGCATCACTATATACCTTTATCATTGCAACGTTAATATAAAATTATGCAATATAATCAACCTACGTGTTTTATTTTCAAGTGGACTACAGCAGCTAAAAGCAAGTTTAACATATATTTATTTCAAAATTAATGCTGCAGTAGTTTCGACATAACGGCGGATCTTGCTAATCAATTTGACGACATATAGTCCCAAAGTATAAAACTGATTTATAAATACTGCGTTTGTAATGAGGTTAATTTTAATTTATTTATCCTAAAATACCGTTTGTGTTAAATACTTAGTTTATTTTATTTAACTGTTGAATATAAGTGTGGCGGCATCAACGCCAATGCGAACTACGCATCAAAGACCTGACGTCACACAAATCCGGCATCGCTCGAGTAGAGTTAGACGTGACATCAACATATATAAGACTATCCGACGTCAATCGTTGGGCATTTGCCCGCCAGACACAACACCCGTCTGGTCGGAGGATCCTCCCTTTTCAATAGAGGATGAGTGAACTTTACACCCTGTTTCTCATGCCTCTAGATAAGCCTGACTGCCTCGTTGGTCTAGTGGTCGCAAGCCCTGCTCCTGAGCTTGAGGTCCTGATTGCGATTCTCAGGACGGGCAAAGTGTTATTGGGTTTTCCCATCAGGAATTTCTCAGTAGCAGCCCAGAGTCTGGATGTGTGTCCGATTGATGGCAATAGGCTCGCCCCTGATTAAATACATGAGTGATGCTAGGTTATAAGCCTAGCAATGATTGCGGTAAGAGGTTTCAAAAATAAATTATCACAAGCACCGCGCTAGGTACCTAAACGGATTAGTGATTACAGTGATTTTAGCATAGGTTATAACGCAAAAGAATAAAACCATCCCTTTACCTACTAAATGCAGCGGTTGAAGCCAGGAAAGAGGTTTATTAGTTATTCATTCCTTTTCTTAAAAATACAGAGATCTGAGGGCCAATTCCCGTATTTTTAAGACCGTTTCCATTCGCATCCCATTCGCAAACTGACAAAAATACAATAAATTTACCAACATTGACAGATTGCGACTTGAATGCGAACTCTCGCCATACTAGCGAGAGTCCCGTTGCAGCAGTACAGGGCATCCAAGGCCAATTCTTTTACTAAAAAAATACGGGAATAGTAGTCCCCTTGTACAAAAATCTCACTGTGCAAACTTAGGTGCAGTGAGCTTTACATCTTGAGTGTTGCTGTTAATAGTATTAATCCCTAGCATCAGGTGGAATACCAGCCCACTTTTCCTAAGTTTACACGGAGAGATTTTTATTGAAAAGAGTTAGATATATATTCTTTTACCGAAGCGCCTGCAATCAGAGATCCGCAATCTTTACGAGCATTATGTTCAAACAAACTTGTGATTGTATCTTGTTTTTAGAGCAGAGTTATAATATTATTATCCCACTGAAGAGCAAAGGCCTCGTCTCGTCTCATACAGAGAAGACGATTTTGAGCCCGATAGCTTCAGTGGACGTGGGTAAAATATTGATTGCAATATTCCAGGACATAAATACAAGTGAAGTTAAATAAAAGCTTTTAAAAAGTAGTACTTAAGAGCCCACACAAACTCAGGTTTTTATCTCGCTCGCACCATACTACTCGCGGACTGAGTGCGAGCGAGACGGAGGCGGCTCCAAATCGGCAAAAGTTTATGTAATTGCTTTTTACGGCGAAAATAATGATAATTTAATTAATTTATTTATATCAGATACATCGATCCATATTTGTGTTAGTATTACTTAAAAATTATATTAGTAATAGAAATTAAAATACATGCCACAACAATACTATTATAACTAATTAATTAAAATAAACTGAAATACGTATATAAAATAAAAAATTAGATAATAAAAAATAAAAAAACATAGTCGCTGCTTTATAGTTAGTTCAGTTAGTGTGCCAAGTTTCATGATCTAATTTAAAGTATTTTTTTAATAGCAGCGGTTTATTGTTCGGTTTAGAGGTAACTTTGGATTTTTTTTCTATCGAGAAAATTTTATGAAATCGTGTTTTCGGCTAACATAGTCGCTAACTTTAACATAGGTATATTTATTTCAAAATGAATGTTGCAGTAGTTTCGATATAACGGCGGATCTTGCTAAGCAATTTGACGACTTATAGGCCCTTAAAATAAAATGTTATTTAGTAAATCTTACCTCCAACAATTTTCCCATTCTTCTTCCTTCCTCCTATCCTAGTTTTTTTCACCACAACCTGGTACCGATTCTTGGTATTATAAACTTGAGTCGGAGCATATCCTGTGCTGCTAATATTGCCACTTAACGAGTAAATGTTGCCTTTCTTTAGTCCGTAAGCTCCATAGCTCGGGTAGCCTTGTAGCCCGGACCCATAAGTGTGGTAATTATTTCCAGTTGTATAAACATATTGGTAGCATGGCTTTGCACCTCCGTAGGAAGGACTGCTTGACCATTTTTTCCCGTAGCCATGAGAAGAATATTGACAGCTAGAGACACTCGGAGTTTGGTACACAGGGTAGCCATGATCGTTTCCTTGGTTTCCATGGTAACCATGGCCATATAACCCTTGGAATAACGCATCTAAAGCTTCGTAGTACTCCGGCGAATGTGTAGGACTTGGAGGCTTGTACACTAAGGGAGTTTTGATACACTTCTGGGCATTTTGAGCCAGTATTAAAAACACGGGGAAAGACTGTATTAAACTACAAATGGTCCCTTCTTTGACCGTCATGGTGTGTTACTGGTGGAATATTGAATGAAACTGATCGGAACGTTGTGATATTTTTGTGATTTCGCTGAAATTGGGTTATCATTTGATCAGTCGTTATTTATTTGGTAAAACTGTTTTGTGTATTGAGTAATGTTATGCATCAGTTGTTAATAAATAACTAGTTTCTGCTGGCGACTTCGTCCGGGGGAAATTTCAGCCCGCGAACCACCGCGTCGCATCGCATCGCCCGCTCCCGCTATTACTTCGTTTTCGCTAGGCGTTCTTTCTGACTCTTTTTGCTCGACTCCTAAGGGCCGAAGCGTGTTGTTAAATGGCCTATTTAACCTTCCTCAAGAATTGGGCAATCAAATGCAAAAATATTTTTACAAATCCGATTCCAGAGGTTAGCGCGTTTTAAGGCTCGTTCACACCGGCGCGACTTGTCGCGCGACGCGACACCGGCAATTGTTCAATCGTGAAGTTTTATTAGAAATTGTATTGTTAAAGTCGCGTCGCGCGACAAGTCGCGCCGGTGTGAACGAGCCTTTAATAAAAAGACAAACTTTATTATATTACTAAGTATACATAGGTGTAATTATGTATTTTAGAACTATAAGCTATTGTGTTGGGGTATTTTCATAGTGTAACGGCTATTATGTTACTGATATCGATGTGATCTGGATTTTCCAAAAAATAATGAGGCTACTTTCTATTTTGTTGCAGTTAATTTTGTTCTGATGCAACATCAACATATGGTACAACACGTAGTGTGGAACGTCCCCCAGCTAGATGAACCAGGTGTCTGGGACAGACTGGATTCGAAACGCGGAGAACAGGGTGTTGTGGGCAGCCTGGGATAACTCTTTGTCCAACAATGGACTACGATAGGCTGAGTTGATGGAAGTACGTCACATTTACCATCGGACGGTTTGTTCAAAAATAAACATTAACCATCATATTATTTTTCAAGCGTGGTTATTATAAAGAAAGAAAGAAAGAATAAGAAAGAAAATAGATTTATTTGACTCAGACTAAAAGGCACACAGCAGACAAAAAAAGATAAAAATAAAATAAATAAAAAGGTATAAAGTACAGGAAAGAAACCATCATCGACGATCATCGTTTATGATCACCTATTATTACTCAACTATGCTCAACTACGAGGTCTCATGACACGATAAACACAAGGAGATAGGAAGCAGGTCTATCCAAAGCAGTCTTTGACATACAAACTCATTTGTTCTGAAAAACATTAAAAAGAATCACAGCTAACATTGATCTTAAAATAAGCTTTTAACTATACACAATAGCACAAGAGCTCTGAGTATTTTTAACATCCACTGCTGCTTTTGTGTGCAAGAATTAAACTAATCCTCTTACTAATCCATCAATGTACTTCAAAGTTAAACATTTAATCCGGCTAGCACGGAAATCTAATTTGTCACTGTCAGTTAACAAGGTTGTTATGACAATTTTGTTTATGACACCTTACTTTCAAATGATACCATTTCTGTCTTATATCCTATGTATTAGTCATGGCGAGAGAACAATAATCATAATTAGTAATAATATAGTGACATTAACTGGAAACTTTAATGGAAATTCAAGCAGCCATACGGAATTCCGTTTCGATTTATCTGACATTTTGTAAGATTCTTTGAACGTGCGTGCGTGAATCAGTACGTGGGTGGAATTAGATTTGAGTGACTTATTCAGGTTTTTCTTGTACTACATTTTTCTCGTAAGGTATCAAGGATTTCGGAAGTTCTGACTTGTCATTTCAGAAATAAGATTTATCATGAAAACACTTCTCGTTCCTAGAATTGTACGTACTATCGCGGACACGTATATCTGAACACCGTAAGGACTACTCTCGGCCGATACAGTAACACTTACCGCCGAAATAAAAGGGACAGTGTGGTCATAGTAGGTATGCACGGGATTTTGTTTTCAAAATGGTTAGATATGCGTGACCGCGCTAGTACATGGTAATAGCTTATTGATTTAAGACAGGTACATATTACAGTCTGGCCTTAAGCCTTATATTAACACCGAAACTTTTAATACATACGTTGCTACTTACTCTAAAAATTTTAAAAATACCTGCAAGTTAGCTAAAGCCTTGTACTTACATTAGCAACAAGATCAAATCAGCTGATAATAAAATAAAGACGGTTTGGAATATTATCAATGACGAAACAAACAGGAATAAAAGACATAATAATGATTTCACACTAGAGACTTCACGTGGCCTCATAAGTACTAACAAAGAAGTTGCTCAAGAATTTGTAAATTTCTTTACCAGTATCCCACTTAAAACGACTGAAACCTTAAATTCCTCGCCCTCGCTTTCTTTTGATTTAGTAAAGAAGAACGTTTCAGCCTGCCCGATTGTATTTAAATTTAAGCATATTAACCCCTTAACGGTAATAAAAGCTTTTAAGCAAATCAAAATAAAATTGACCGAAGATCTTTGGGGAATGTCCATTAAAGTCTGTACCTCCATAATTGAGACCATAGCGCCTTACTTAGCCTTAATATTTAATTTATGTGTGGATCAAGGAGTCTTCCCGGATTTAATGAAATACAGTAAGGTTATACCACTTTTCAAATCCGGGGACAGTAAAGACACCAATAATTATAGACCCGTATCCGTGTTGCCAGCTTTCAGTAAGGTGTTTGAAAAGGTAATGCTAAATCAAATGCTCAATCATTTTAACACAAATAAAATACTGCACGATCAACAGTATGGTTTCACCAAAGGACGTTGTACTACCGACGCTGGTGTTACCTTATTAAGACACATTTTTAACGCGTGGGAAGAGGCCCAAGACGCCATAGGAATCTTTTGTGACCTCTCCAAGGCATTTGATTGCGTCGATCACGAAACCTTACTCTTGAAACTAGAGCATTACGGACTTGGAAAACTTGCGCTCAGTTTAGTAAAATCTTATTTAAATGATAGACAACAGCAAGTTCAAATAAACGGTATAAATTCACTAGGTTTAAAAGTAAAAATGGGTGTACCACAAGGCTCGATATTGGGTCCTTTCCTCTTTTTAGTGTATATTAATGATCTACTCCATTTATTAAAAAATCAACCACAAATGGTGTTATTTGCTGACGATACTTCATTAATATTTAAGGTAGATAGACGTGCTACAAATTTTGACGACGTGAATAACGCCCTACTGCAGGTCCAAAATTGGTTCACTGCTAATCATTTAGTATTAAATGGGAAAAAACTAAGTGCATAAAATTTTCTTTACCAAATGTAAAAAGTAATGATTGTGGGATAGTATTGAATCAAGAGAAACTAGAATTCGTCGATAAAACCGTTTTCCTGGGGATCACGCTCGACTCAAGGCTACAATGGGGTCCTCATTTAACATCTCTTGCAGGACGGCTAAGTTCAGCAGCATATGCTGTCAGAAAAATCCGTCAATTTACTGATGTAGATACCGCGAGACTGGTATATTTTAGTTACTTTCATAGTATCATGTCTTACGGTATTTTACTGTGGGGACGGGCTGCAGACATCGAGTCTATTTTTATTCTGCAGAAAAGAGCGATCAGAGCCATATATCATCTCCGCAGGCGTGATTCTCTAAGGGAACTGTTTAAAGATATTAACATCATGACGGTACCTTGTCAATATATCTATGAAAACATCATGTATGTAAGAAAAAATTTACATCTTTTTAGTAAAAGAGGTGATAGACATAATTATAGTACAAGAAATAGGGACCTATTAGTTCAACCAGGTTTCAGACTGGCTAAAGTAGACTCATCTTTCATGGGGTACTGTTTAAAATGTTATAATAAAATTCCTCCCCACATACTTCAACTGAATGAGACGAGATTCAAAACATGTATAAAACGCACACTATGCAGGCAGGCATATTATAAATTAGGGGATTATATCACTGATAAAAATGCTTGGGCCAATGCTGGTCCTGCTCCACAACCACAACTAATTGATTAACATTCGAAAAGTCTGTTGGAGCTGCTGAAGATTGTAAGAACATCTTTGCATTGTATAGACTCAATTTCTTTTGCATTATATAATTGCATAGCACATATGTGAGTACTATGTACTATAGAGCTACCATTTACCGGGTAATATTATGTCTTTCATTGACTTGAATGTGCCCTGGCGGCTGTGAGTATGTCATGCTCACTCAGATGTCTCGCTGATGGTGGCGTGTGTGTTGGATCATTTAGCTCCCTTCAAAATGGTTGAGCTGAATGGTGCTAATCCATGCGTCATGTTCATGAACGGGCGCCGTCAGTTGGGGCTGGTCATCTCTTAGCTGCCATGGCTTATTTGTAATTTTTGAATTGTTTTTATTTTTATGTACGGACGCTTTTTTTATGCACGTCTTTCTACATTGTTCTCACATGTATAAGTAATTTCAACATGAATGATGTAACCAATTTTTGTAACAATTTATTTGATTTAAAAGAGTGTCCGTGGAGTTTCTTGCCCGTTCTTCTCCATAGGTACCTACTACGCTTTGGAATGGGCATCTAGCTTCATATTTTCTGACTGACTGACTCCTTGACAATTCAAAAGTGCCTGTAATTGGTTTAATTGAAATAAATGCTTTGAGTTTGAGTTTGAGTCGGTAACACATTGCTGCGTTTTCAGTTTGAAGTACTTCGAAGAGTAGTAAATAAATGGAATTGTTTGTTTTGTAAAAATCCAGCACTATAAGGCCCCTATGTAATCTGGACTAGCTTTTAATATCGTACTGTGTTTTTTTCTGAACTGAATAAAGTTACTATTTTATTTTTATAAATCGTGACTCGTCAAAATTAATCACTGAAATACAAAATCACGAGCATGACCGACGGGCAGACAGACTGTAATAGTGTCTTGGCCTAGACAAGTGGTAATTAGGTTATCATTCTCCTGCCCTAATACCAATTTATTTGAGGTCGTGGCAACATGTCTTTTTCTTCCATACTTCTCTATTAGTCGTCATCTCGATGGTCACCTCCTTTCAAGCCATATCATCTTTCACACACTCCATCCATCGTTTCTTTAGTGTTCCCCTGCTCATAAAGCCTATAAACGTATATTCTTTCCTCACGGCATACCCCTTATTCCTCCATATTACCATGACAACCGATTTCTACACAACTTTTTAGTTACCGGAGCTTCTTTCAGACTGATGGCTATCCAGATGATATAACACAAAATACTAATCAAGACAAACCGCAAACTTCCAAGAACTTTACCATAATAAAAATGCCACAAAAACTTAACAATTATGTTTTCATCTCAAGTTTTTTGGCAAAAACGTAATCGGCTGAGAATACTGAGTTTTTTAACTCGATTCAAGCAAGGTCAATGATGCTGACTGTTGACTCAGGCCTCTTTTATTTTGGTAAAGCATTTAAGACTTCATTTACCGGGTAACATATAAAATTTGTCTTGCCATTCGTGAATGTGTGAGGCCTATAAACTCTCTTTAGAATTTTTTCGTGATATTTTATCGCGAAGCTTAGCGGCATTTGAATTCTCTTTCAATCAATCAATTCTCTGGCAGTTTATCCTAAAAGTTACGGTGATTGGGAAGCTTAATTTACTATTGTCTTTAAGTACTGACAGACAGTATATTCTAATGAAAACTTTCCCTCTGCGTGGACTCAGACACAAGGATTCTTGGGGGATTATTACTTTCGATAGGTTCGAGCTCAGAATTGAATGAAATTCGAATAACGTTTGGGAGTTATTCCCCAGGTTATAGGTTGACTTATTGGTCGCTAAATAAAACTGGCAAAATTGGACATTGTGCCTACTTACAAACCACTTATTCTTAGAAGGCGATGGCAAAGGAAAAAGTCAAATCTACCGAGCCTTTTCCGAACTATGTTGGGGTCGGCTTCCAGTTTATCCGGATGCAGCTGAATACCAGTATTTTACATGGAGTGATTGCTTATCTGACCTCTACAACCCAGTTACCGGGTAATAATAAACCCCTTGGTAAGACTGGTTGTCAGACTTTCGGGGTTCTGACGACTCGTAACGACTGTCAAAGATTCACGAATGACATCCGGGACCAACGGCTTAGTGTGCTTCCCGAGGCACGGAGGAGTTTCGGCATGTAAAGACGGTCACCCATCCACGGAGCAACCCCGGCAAGCGTAGCTTAACCTGATGGATCGACCCGTGCGGCTGTTATTACTTAGCCACGAGTTCCTCTGGCAATGGTAAAAGTAATCATCTTAATGTAAGATGAGTTGGGCCCAATATTGGCCACGCCATGGCCAGGCGCGACATCAGTGGCATTTTTTGATGTCCAAACTAATGAAGAACCAGTATACTTTAGATATAATTTCATAAACTAGTGTACATTTCATGCTTTAGGTATGCTTGTGACTTTTTGTTTGCACAAAACAAGGTCAGCGCAGTTGACTCACATTCTGACAAGCTTTGACACGTTTTGATTTACTGCCCGTGCTCGCTTACGTCCGGTCGCCCTTTCTCGGCCGAAGGTTTCATGTTGACAATCTTGGACTTGATGACTTGCATGTTTCTTCGAAGTCGTAACTAGGTAGGTGCTTTGTGGATTGTGCCAGCAGCAATAAGGTCTTAATACCAGCCATATGATTGTCACACTGCAGTGCCAAGGAAAAGAAATTATGAAAAGAAATTAAATTGTTTATTCTGCAAATAGAATATCGGAACGAATACGTTTACACGTCATATTAAAAAAATATTAGAACTAAGCTAGATGAGGTCGGCGTTTCCTATCTGACTAGGTACTCTGAGAAGAAAAGCCGAAACAAACTCGGAGGTCGCAGTGCCTTTTAAAATCCAGAGATAGGTAATCTTGGTCAGGCCATATGAGGACCATGTAGATTAGTGTCTGAAATGGTCTTTTGAGGAAATAACCACACAGATTTGAGTGGACCTGTCCAGTCAGTGCAAGCATTTGCCAGTAATCGTGGAGCTCAACTCAGAACTTAAGGAGCTCAGCGACTCGACGAACATTACCAAAGAAAGGACATTTGAGTAGGCCGCATATATACTCAAACTGCCAGACCATCATTAACACTAACTGAGAAATAAAGTAAAAGAAAAAAATGATCCACATAGTCCTCACATGCACAATAATTAAAATAATATAATACTTTACAAAATAAGCATGTCATTTTTTTGTAACATTCAACAATGTCAATGTGAAACTGGTATTTTTTCATGAGTTTACATAATAATTAAAGTTTCAAGTCTGTATCATACAGAGAATGGCATGTGCTTTGACCACCACGCTTGCACAAGACGGGTTGGCGATTTCAGACTGATATTAACTATAAAGTAAAGATTTTTAGAGGTATTTTTTTGTATTTTTTCTATCGTACCTATCAAATTCGTTGTATTATGTTTTCAACACACTATCTTACTAGCATTATATCGTAAAGAATATCATATATTTTTCGGATATGATATTGCACGGGATCATATTCTTTAAGGCATTATAAAACATGCGTTTAGGTCGTGTAGTCCCCTTAAATGTCGCCTGTAAAACTATACTTAATTGCACTTGCACACCAAATAAAAGCCTTTTTGATAAATTATCCTTTTCAAATGTCATACAGATTTTCCGATAGAGCTATAGGAAATGTCACACCCTCACAGATCTTTCTTAGAACATAAATAACTCAAATATGACACATGGTGTTAATTAATATGTTGATTAAAATTGACCATTAATTACTTAATGACTGGCTAGGGAACGCCCACACTAGTAAACCGGTATTTTATGTAGGTTTTATGTACGTACATAAGGCTTTTAGCTGCGTAATGGTACTTGACAGTATTTGCCAATAATTGCGTCTTATTTTTATTGTAAAATCCTTGTGTTTTTTGCATTGTAATGTTTATACTTTAAGCACTGTTTAAAATCTGTATTTCGCAATTCAATCAACCTGGCGAGCCTTTTCCTAACTATGCTATTCAGCTTTCAGTCTAGCCGGCTGCAGCTGAATACAAGTATTTTACATGGGGTGATTCTGGGCCTTTCTGACTTCTACATCCAGTTATTGGGTAATACGATACCCGTTGGTAAGACTGGCTGTAAGAGTTTTGGCTTAGCTATTGTCTATAGAAATATAAAATATGTTCTCTCTCCAGAGTTTTATAAGTCTACCAAACCCCGAAACGCCATAGCTCTATTGGTGCATGTTTTGCCATTCCTGCATGTTTTGTCTCCGTTTCAGACTTTCAGTGGAAACGCAGCCATGCGTAAAGCTTGTCGCTCTGGTTCGTTTCCTGCTGTCAGCTCGTAACAGGAACTGACGCACGCTATTGCCAACGCCAAACTCGTAGCCATCGAGAATAGGATAGGTTGTCAATCACCTAATTGCTACACGATCTATCACAATCTGGATTGGTTTGAAACAGATTGCTAATACATCGATTCACAAGTTCGAAAAAAAAATTTGCTCAACAATGTAAATAACGCAATGAATGTTGTTGAACTGTCAAAATCAAACAGATTAGTCGGAATCGTTTACGAAAACGTTTTACGCAATTAGATAGCAGCCCATTGCGTCATTAGATAGGTATCTAACTTATATCCCCATGGGTAACTACTACGCTGTGGAATGGGCAATTAGCTTCATATTTCTGACTGACCGACTCCTTTATATTCAAAAGTGCCTGTAAATGGTTTAATAGAAATAAATGCTTGAGCTCGTTCTATATTCCTCCCCCTCCAACCAAGAATGATACGTCAACGGGATAAACCACAATCTTGTTACGTCAACATCACCTCATCAATGTCACCTGCAATGCTTTATTTTAATGTATTTATCTAATGAATCAGCCTTTAATTTACGATGTCTTGTGTAAATATAAATAGTAAAGTTTACTCATTTTCTGAGGAGATACGTGAAAGGAATTTAAAGTGATATCTTTGAATGCTTGAATTTAAAAGTAAGTTGATAATTCTGTGTCACCGTCGCCTACAGACGTCTGCACTGCAATATGGAGGCATTTCGAGTGCTTTTTGTACCTTGATACTAAGCTGAAATGTTTTATGTGCCTGTTATTATATTACTTGTTTAGTTTAGTTGAGCTCGTGGCTAAGTATAACAGCCGCACGGGTCGATCCATCTCAGGTTAAACTACACTTGCCAGGGTTCGTCCGTGTATGGGTGTGGGATCTTTGCTTAACGAGACTCCTCCGTGCCTCGGAAAGCACGTTAAGCCGTTGGTCCCGGCTGTCGTTCGTGGATCTTCGACAGTCGTTACGGGTCGTCAGAAGCCGGAAAGTCTGACAACCAGTCTTACCAAGGGTTGTATTACCCAGTTATTGGGTTGTGGAGGTCAGATAGGTAGTCGCTCCATGTAAAATACTGATATTCAGCTGCATCCGGTTAGACTGGAAACCGACCCCAACATAGTTGGGAAAAGGCTAGGTACCCCGATGCTTTTCTTACGAAAATCAACCATCTTGATCTACCAAAAGCGTCAAGCCATGATGCTACAGATATATCTACCTAATTGGATTCAGATTCAGAAAAAATATTTTATTTACAGTTAAGTAAAACTCGGTAAAATTATAGTTGAAAAGCAAGGTTATTATAAGTTTGTCACTTATGGTGTCCGCATACGTCACAGCATTCTCGGTCACCATGTGACATTAAATAATCATTTATTATAATTAATTTAATGAGTCATTTATTCAATGATTTCTTCTTAAACTTATCTCATTTGTCAGTCCGGAATTCCGGATGTTTTCAAATTAACGTCCGCTAAGAAAACCCGATCGGTCAGCGTTCATTTGTATGTGAGGCTTGAACTTGTGATCTCAGACACTTGATACATTTCCGACTTTACTGACTAAAGACCTTCCGACATCCTTCTGTATCGAGGTTTATTGGAACTGCTCCTGCGAATGCTGGTTATTGGTATTGTAAGCTGGTTTTCTGTCCCTTGTTATGTTACATCCTTAGTGCCAAATGGACCTTTAGCAAATACTGTGCCATTTTCTACTTTTCTTTATCAATCAATCAATCAACTTTTTATTTTCAAACCACAATATATGCTGTACTTAACCGTTTCAGGTGTGAAAAAGGTATTTCGTTTCCAAATACTTTTTTCGGTGTTAAGATATTAGTTATTGCATTTCATAATAACTAATCACTAGTTAGCCATATTAAATTTTTCCTTTTAAGTAGTAATATTGCTAAATTAATCAAAACAGGTAAATATTTATCAGCTATTTGCGACGTTGCTAACTTTTAGAATCAACGCTATTTACGTTAATTGCGTGTTCTTTAATATAAAATAATTATCGTTCATAATGAGCTACCGTACCTAACGCCTCGACAAATTATACTTCAGTTTTTCCTACACAAGTACAATTAACCGCACACTGGCCGTAAAACTTGCTCTACGAAAATAGCCCTTTATAATACTGCCATAGGTAAAGGTGTTGTTAATGTGAAACCACTGATGTCCGGTTGAGTGTACATACAAATCTACACGCTGACATTCTACGCTGACTGCCTCGTTGGTCTAGTGGTCGCAAGCGCTACTGCTGAGCATGAGGTCCTGGGTTCGTTTCGCAATTCGGGTAGTGTTATTAGGTTTACCCGTCAGAGATTTCTGAGTAGCAGCACGGAGTATGGATTTGTGCCCGGTTGATGGCAATAGGCTCGCCCCCTATTAAATGGGACTTAAACATAATTGGCGAAATGTGGGTGTAATAAGTACCTACACCTCTGCCTAGCCCTTCGGGCATTACAGGCGTGATGTATGTAACTGTGATGTAGAGTTCATAAAAGTCGTATTTTATGTATCGAAACAAGTTTTCTTAAAACTGCCGGGGATTTTGGAAGAACACGTTTTTTTTTTTGTTGTAAAATTATGTATATCCTTTATAATAATTATAAAGTCACACAACTGGATTCAGTAATAGTACAAGTATTTTGTTTTTATTGATGTTCGGCTGATAAACATAGTCTGAGGACGTTGCTAGGGGATTTTTGGGGATTTTATTTTTCCAAGAGACTCAAACAAAGCATTTATTTCAATAACTTAAGCGGGCACTTTTGATTGGTCAAGGTGTCGGTCAGTCAGGAAGAGTTTTAAAGACTCCCAGCCTGTAATTGAACTGTATAGATTCAAATTGTTCTAACTGAACAGACAGCTGTGCTGCTGGGGAGTTTGTTGCGCCAATTCTTCCCAAAAAAAAAAAAAAAAAAAGCACTAGGAAGTGGTGAAGGGCGGGCGTTTTGGGGTACTGTCCTATGTAATTTTGACATTCAAAAAGTGCTGATTCTCAGCCTAGTTTGAATAAAAGACTTTTGATTTTTAATTTGAATTATACACAGCCTCTGTTAAAATTATAAATAATTAGTTTGGATTTAGTCCAAACTTATAATACATATAAATACGAAAGTAACTCTGTCCGTCTGTCACGCCTTAACTGATTTTGATTAAAGGCTCGTACACACCTGTGGCGGGATGCTGCCGGTATACCGCAGCATACATTATTTTATTATAAATAATTAAATGCCTATTTAAAGTGATGTAAATCGGCATTGTGATAATTGTAATCTTTAATATTGGACAATGTAAATAAATAATAAATAATTGGATAATGTAAATGATTGATTGTAAGATTTTTTTTACTGTAGGTAACTGATATTTAACGTACGTATATAAGTGTAAAAGTTATCAGTGATTAATAATTGTACCTAATTTGCACGCCGTGAGAAATGGCCGACATGTCGTGAGCCACTCTTCTTATTTCTTTAAGACCTTGCATGCATGGATTATTTTAATTCTGTATACCTACACACACATGTTCGAGCAAATAAACTTTCTTTCTTTCTTTCTTTCTTTTCTTTCTTCTTTCTTTCTGACAGTAGTGTGCCGGTGCCGCTTGTGGCATCGTAAATTACTGTGCGCTCGCCTTAAGAATACTTATGGTCTTTTGAAATTGTCCTTTATCATCAAAAAACCGTCCCCTGCTGGACATGGGCCACCCCCAAGCATCGCCACTTCGACCAGTGCTGTGGTTCTCGCATCCAGTGAATTCCTGCGGCCTTGTCGAGATCATCGGTCCACCTTGTGGGAAACTTCCAACTTGACCTTCTATCTAATTGCGTAAAACGTTTTCGTATACGATTCCGACTAATCTGTTTAATTTTCACAGTTCCACAACATTCATTGCAACTTACATTGTTGAGCAGATTTTTTTTTCGAACTTATGAAGCAATGGATTAGCAATCTGTTTCAAACCGATCCAGATTGTGATAGATCGTGTATTAGGCAATTAGGGTGCCGATTGCCTCTAAAATTACTTCAATTGCATTAATGTCAAAAATTGATCCTATGAGTCCCTGCAAAAAGGTACGCTCAAAATGAAGTCATTTCGGAAATAACGAACATATCAACAATCTGTATCAGCAACTAATATTCACAGCATGTATATTGATCAGTTAGCGGCCGAATTAGTGATTCAAGTGGCTTACAATGAGGTCAGGGCTTGACAAGCTGACCACTCACCATCTGACTCGAATGTAAAATATTTATACCTACGATAAATAAATAAAAATTCTACGTAAACCACTGGATTTTCCTCAAATCATTTTAAATGTACAGACTGTTCTAAAAGTATTTGATTAAAATGTTGACTGAAAAATTGTGACTATTCCTAAATTAGTGATTTTAGCCTGATCAAACAACATCACGGCTGTATTCCCCGAAGGGTTAGGCAGAAGGTACACCCCTTTAGTACACTCGACAGTTATGTTTAAGTCCCATGGCATAGGGGGCGAGCCTATTGCCATTAACCTGGCACAAATCCAGACTCCAAATAGCCTATACACTGATCAAATTTCCGTTCTTCCTAATTATGTTAATGTTAGTGTTAAGGTCGGTGTCACCCTGAGGGTAAGCCGCTCCACCCCGTACAGCCATGTAGACCTCGTCTCCAGACTGGACACTCCAACCACATTAAATTAATTGCCAAACATGAAGAAGTCCGATCATACTTTGTCCCTTCAACTGCCAGGAACAAATTGAGTCCTTTGATTTGATAATTTAACCCCGAAATGTTTGCTTAGACTTTTAGAACAGACAATTTTTGTCTGTTACGTCCATTTATTAGTTGGTCAAAAATTACGTGCATTCTAAACTATGCCTATGATCAGTTTGGAAAATCCGCAGCACGATGGTCAAATGACTCATTAATCGATCAGTGGTCTCCTGCTGTTACGAAATCTTGCCATGAACCGAACCTGTAATTTACACAAGATACCTAATTGCCTTCACTACTGAGTCAGGCGCATGTGACTATTCCCGATGGTGCAACACAGTAGCAATTCCAATAATCATCATTGTCATGGCGTTATCTCACCACTCTCTCACACAATCTGTGTGGTGTTTTCCTCAAATACCAATTCGAGCACTAATCTACATGGTCTTCACATGATCTGACCAAGATTAAGTCTGGACTTTAAAGGAGGGCGAGAGAGAGAGTTCATTTCGGCCTTTTTTTTTCAGAATTTCAGGTAGGAAACGCCGAACTCATCTAGTTTTTTAAAAAATATTATTGACATGTACCTACAAGTGTTTGTACAAACCATTTAAAGATAATAAAATCATTTCATCATCATCATTTCATTTCATTTCATTAGATGAAAGGTCTTACAGAAAATATTAAGAATATATTCCAATCTTCCTACTTTTAAAATGTAAGCTTTTATCTCGTGGTAAACCGCAAAATTAATTATGTAAATGATAAGCTACTGCATAAGTCGGCGAAGTGTCATTAATAAATAAGATTCTAAAATCGAGTGTTTTACGCAATAGTATGCAATATTAAATCCGAAGACGATATCGGAAAGCACTAAAGTATTATTGAATTGACATGAAATGAAATGATTTTATTTTCTGTAAATCGGTTTGTACAAACATTTTAACACGTCAATAATATTCTACATGGAGTTGGACAGGACACCTGACAAGGCTCAGTGATGCCAGGTGGACTAAGGCTGTGAAAGAGTGGAGACCATGGAGTGGAGGACTGGTCGTCCGGTGGTGAGATAGGCCGATCGCGGGCAAAACCTGAATGAGGTTGGCACAGGAGCGTAGGGATTGGCACAAGAAACGAACTCTATGCCCAGTAGTGAGTGAAGTCGAGATGTGAATAATGATGATGCAATATACTAAATGATTGATAAAGATCTTAAATCCGCCGGAACTTGGTTGAAAGTATAATAAAAATCAACCTTGCCCTTGCTTAATTAGCACCGACAGAGCCTCTAGCATGAATCTTCACATTCACAAGGTAACACTAACACATACGTATAATGTAGTGATAATTTACAGTTGCTGGTATTTTTGTTAATCATAGCCGTAATACCCCGAAGGCCTACACAGTTTGTTGATGATTTTATTTATTGTTATTTATTAAGAGGAGGCTCCCTAAATTTTATGTTAATTTGCATTAATATTCTGAAACAGCCACACATACAATCAAAATGGAACTTTAGTATATGATTCATTGGATCTTTTTCTTTCCATGTACACACGGCTACACATCAAGCTATACATTTCCAGTTAATGCTGATCTCGCATTATATAGGATTTCCGTACAATGCGAGGTCAGCTTATACTGGAAATGTATAGCTTGATGTGTAGCCGTGTGTACAAGACAGTTACGTAATTGTAACATTTTCGCTCGATTCATTTTTTATTCAAAAATCATGTCTTTTTTAAAGATTATTACTTTTTTTTTCAAGATTTCTTGGCCTTTATGTCTAAAATAAATGTTAACAGTAAGAAAATATAGTTTACTATCCAGCCACAAGATATTTTTTCTCTAGATCAATTATTACTTTAGTTATAAACAAAATAAGAATTGAGACTTACGACATTTAGTTTCGAGCTCGAACGCGATCAAAGAGCGCACGCGGTATTCAACCTTATTACGGCTATGTTAGCGTCTATGTTAGCGTCTAACACCATAGCGGTATAACCGGTCTCTCAGTGGCGGAGCTTGCGTAGAAATTATTTTAGAGTGCCTGGTTTTAACTGAAAGACCCAAAAAAGCTATAGTTCTTACTATCTCTCCTCAGCAAATCTATACATACGAGACTTCTTATAATGATGTCACTGCCATATTTATATGTCCACAACGAAGTCAAAGTTGTATAGGTTATGTCGTTCGGGATCTCTGGAACTTCGTGGAATGAAGGTGTCTTAACTGAATCCATAAAATAAAAAAAGCAGTCACCCACTGATGTTCCACGGAAACATAATATAACATCACGCCTGTTTTCCCTGAAGGGTTGGGTAGAGGTGTACCCACATTTAGCCACGGAAAAATGCAACTAAATGGTAGATTATCGTATGATCCTCAAGGATATTTAGTCGCGAATCCGTCTTAGGTATCATGGAAAGGATAACAAAAGAGAGCTTTTATGACCTTTTAAGAAATACCTTTCCTTACATAAGTGCTATTATTCTGTATTAGATTGTTTAGCAAATTTTAATAAGCTATAGTCTCGTTTTTTTTTTTTTTAGAAATGTTATTTTATTTTATATTTATTTATATACTTACCTAGCTAGATAGTAGGTTAGAATGTAGAATTTAAAAAATACCAAAACCTGTTAAAATACATTCGATTCGATTGTATTCTAAACATCTACTGACATGATGTCTTTTTTTCTAAAACCAGTTTCTACAAAACAAGCGTCTGCAAGTTTTTGGCATAACCTTCAAATCATCAATAAAACAGTCTGGTATAAACATAGTATTTATTTTCCTTACATTTTAACTACTTAAACACGTTATGGCTCGCAATGGTCATTTACTTCAACGCTAACGTTTAAATATTATTTACACATTTATAATTTATAGTTTTTGTATTGTATTCACGTTTTTATGACTTTTTGATGGATCGTAACGGATGATGTGCAAACCAAGATAAATCATCTTGAATCAAATAATGGTTTATTTGAAAGAAGATACCGCGATGTTTAAGTTCGGTGTCTCTCTCTCTCTGGTTTTTTACTTGTGTAATTGTAGGTGCACAAAAAAAATGGATTTCTTCATTGTAATTTGCTTTTTTTTCTCTACAAAAAACATTTGAAAACATCGCAAGGAGTGAATTGCACCAAAGTTCATTTTACGTCTACTTATGCCATATAATTGATAAATTATAACATAAAATCATTTAACAATTATAATAAAATATCATTGTTTGATGCAAAATAATAACAGTCGCGCAATGGATGAGTTGTTATTAAAATAAAATAATATATTAATAATTTACATAAAACATAAGTGGCTGCATAATAAAGACATCACTTTATGTTTAATAGAATTTAATGAATTGGAAGTTATTTATTAGTAGTTGTTGGTAATCAATGTTTTAGTTTACAGGTGAAACCGTAATTGCCGCAAAATTGACCACTATCAATATTTATATAGACAAGAACATCATCTACATAGACAATTTATTTGATTTATAAACCACATAGGAAACACTTAGAATCTTTTAAGGCAGTTATAATAAGCCACATCAATTATGGTTTATGAGCAAGAACTATTATGTACTTACATAAACAGATAGTTACAATCCAAGTGATTGATGGTGACTTGATAATAACCAAACAAAAGGTCCACGACAAGGTGTTTTTTTTTACAAAAGCACAGATTTGAAAACAAAATGATCTGTTGGTGCAACCCACTCGTTTAGACCAATTGATAGATATAATGACTACAAGGCATATTATGGCTTTACTTATTCTTAAATATTATACTAACTATTTACAAAAAGATATAAATTAGTTTTATATTTGGTGGAATGTATTTTTTACACTCTGTGTCAGATTTATTAAGTTCCTTATGGGGAACAAAAGATTACCTTCATCCTTCATAAGGACTGTTTCTAAGACTCTCAAGAGGTATGTATACCTATGCACTAAGTGAGAGTCTTAAAAACACTATGAAGATTCCATGTTTATTAATCGAGTAAAAAAATATTCTAAGAAAGCAGATTTGTCAATATTATAATGAGAACGATTCAAAATAATAATGGTGATGTATTTCTTCGTAACTGTTAGGAAAAAATCTTAACATGATTTTTTTGTCACAATTTAGTTTTGAAAACAAAGCACTACGTTTTATGATCAAATACAGTTCTATCTCATTCGTTATAATCGTGGCCCGTCTGGAAACATCACTTTCTGCAATGACTTGTCTGGGCTCACTTATTTGTATTTCAGTAACACATTTTCATTAATTCCACGGCCTTTTTTTAAAGTGTATTTGACGAGGGCATATCTTTTTCTGTGAGCAACAATTTGCTAAGCATTTACCCTACCCATAACTTAATCTGTGTGCAGCATTTTCTCGATTTCGTCATTGCTATGCCTAAAACAACATTATTTACGTCAGTTCTTTCTACCAATTTGATATCAATCACAGTCAATTACTGGATATATTTTGTGTCCACTTTCGGTTCTCCATCTTCTTGATCTGTTATTTTTTTAAAGTAACCAGCTTGGTCGGTTTACTCTAAGGTTATTCTCCTGTCTTCTGTCTCCTTTGGTGCTGGTAATCAGTTGGAGTGGTTCCTAGCAGGGTGTGGAGTGTGGGTGGCGTGTGTGGGCAGGTGCGCGTGCGCCGGGTGTGGCGGGTGCAGCGCGGGGTTGGCCACGGCTATGATGCTGTCGCCCCTCGCGGCTACCACTTGTGGACGGGATTCCTCGGCATCCTGGAATTTGGGATGACGTTTTATGTTTTGACTTTTTGTGAATAATATATATTGCATTTCATTCCACTATACTTCTAGCTAGATTTAGAACCGACGTGATTCTACTTTTAATCATATTTTCAATACCGTCTTTTCTTCGTCACGATTTCCAGTTAGAATCTTTATCGATTCTATTTTCTATGATAATCACCACTTTTAAAGTAGTAAGATGCTTAATAGAAATGTAAAGCTACTTGACACAGAGCCTGAACATGAAAAATAATGATAAGACAGATCTAGGGCGGTGACCACCGGAAAAGGCAAGCAGACCGGCAGACAATGAAACAAGAAATAATTCAAATGTCCTGGAAAAAAAAAGAAAATGAGAGGTTATTTTTTTAAGCTTACCGGTGGTGGAGTACTGGCACTGGAGTATGAACACCTGGAGTCAGCGTCGTCACTCTCAGCCTTCACGCCCCACCAGCTGGAAACAAACGAAAATAAATATTTACTTTCACACCAATTACCTTTTATAGCACTATTGTAATTGATGATGATGAACAGAAACATTGTGAACCTGGATGAGACTGGCATAGAAACGTGGAGAATGGTTCAAGCAAAGAGGAGCCTAGCTGTGTATTAAGTCAGGCTGTGTATGATGATGAGCATAAAGAGGCTAACAAGACTATATAGGACATGGGTCTTATTAGATATATATCTAGTTGGTTCTTTTTAAGGCTTATTGATGTCAGAAAATATATAATCTCTTGTAATAGGAACAGTTGCGATTAGTAATAAGATGATAAGGTACCTATTAGAATTGCTCCTGGCCGCATCAGGACTTGCTCGTACACCATTACCTTCGTCGCCTTCCTAGATATAACAAAAAAAGATTTTATTTACTTGTGATACTGAAAATGTGTTGTTATTTCGACAATTGCGTTACGGAGTGGTGTGTTAAACTTGAGAGTTTCTGATTTTCTTCGTATTACTATTTCTGTTTAAAAAAAAAAAACATCTTTGTGACTTAATATAATCGAAGCAAAAGGTAAGTTTAATAAACATCATATGCAACATAAAATAATTTTAATAAAGCATGCAGGTAATGTTAAATAAGAATTTTCTACTCACCGGATCAATATTTTGCCATACCCAGTCTAAAACAAAATGTACTACAGTGCATACCAAATTAATAAGAATTAGAACAGGCGTTTGATTCAGTCATGCTTACCTTTTATCATAAGAATGCAAATTAAAATAAATGCAAGTTCAGGTAATATATTGCCTGTAGGTACCAAATAATAGAAGTAATTTAATAAAATACCTGAAAATAGATATAATAAGCAATACTTCCTAAACTTTTTGGAGTACCCCAGGGACGCATTTTAGGCTATTTAATTTTAAGTCATAATTTTGTCGTATGTTTTTGGTAGAAACAGATAATTTCAAATGAATTATCCCATTCGAATAGGAAACAATATTAGTCCTTAAACCGATCATTCCAGTTAGTAACAATTTCCCTTTTAGAATGTTAATGTTATTGCAATTTTAGGCCATGAATTGTGGAATCTTTTAATTTTCTTACTGACGGAGATGGCGTATCTAGTATGCGGAAAAACTGTTTTCTGAAACTGAATGCAATGTTTTAGTAGAGTAGTTTCAACACTATGCGTTGCATGCTAGTTCTAGTAATCCAAAAAAGTGTATAATTTCGTTTGCAAAAGAGTTTCACATCTTTCAATCCCAACAAAAAAGAGGAAGTAAGAAATTATTTTTGGGAACAGTATTAATTATCGTATTCTACGAAGCCTAGATTAGGGTTACGTAATGACAAGCGCAAAGAATATGTCCACAAGTATACGGATTCCCTCGACTGACTCCAGTCTTGTCAGATTATTATCTCAAAGATTCCACAACCCACGTCTCCCGACCGTGTTATCTACATGTTTAATCTGTATGTTAGTTCTAATCGGTGGCAGTTTCCCCTAGTGTTAGTTCTAATTCGTGAGGTCTACAGTGGGGGGCGCCACCTGTCGCGGTCGCTTCGGAGGCGTCTCGTCCTCGTCGCGCTCCTCGCCTGTTGACGCTGTTGGTGGGAGGCTGAAATGAAAAAGAGAAACATGGTAAGTTTTGATAGCACACCTATGGGTTCAGTCGCAAAATGTCGCTTTCGTAAAATGTCCATTTCTTAGAAAGTCTGTTTTGTAAAATGACTACCTCAAAAAATGTCCCTTTTTCCAATGTACTTATATTTCAATCCTTCGTATCAGTACCAAATCGGTCAAGTGCGAGTCGGGTTTACGCACAGAGGGTAACTTAGTTAATAATCTTTTATTGAGATAGGGCAGAAATTGAATCGTTTGCGACATTTATTTATTTTGGTGATGGTTTATAAGTTAACAACAGATAAGCATATGCAGTTCCAAGATCCTTAACAATAAGTTATGGCAATCCTGG
Source organism: Eupsilia transversa (assembly GCA_914767815.1). Classification (NCBI taxonomy): domain Eukaryota; kingdom Metazoa; phylum Arthropoda; class Insecta; order Lepidoptera; family Noctuidae; genus Eupsilia; species Eupsilia transversa. Next base: position 1,192,743 of record OU611893.1, on the reverse strand, counting down.
TGAATATTCAACGACAAAAGAAGGAAAATTACGTTATTAATTATCGCCTTGATGACCTTGACTTGCATTATGCATATCAATTTTAATATGTTTTCGCTATCTTACACGTTAGTGTTTTCATGGATAGAATACTAATCGATGCAGCCAGACGGGAATGCAGTTACATTACATTTATCTCACGTGTTGCATCTTTGTGTTCTTCACCTTCATTCATCTTATCTTCATACAGTATTGCTTAGTGATTTATATAGCATTTTATAAAGATCTTCATTATTTCAATCAACTAGTAATAATCACAAAAAAGAGTTAATAAAAATTGTGTGCACATTGCAGTCATTGTGGTCAATAAAATACTCTTTTTATGAAAAAGGAAAACCACAGACATGTATGTTGTACTACTGCAATTGCATTTTGAAATACCTATACTTCTAACACGCTATAAATAAAATGGCAATGCTCGGAGTTTTTTTGAAGGATAAAATCAGAAATTACATTATCCGGAAAAGAACCGGAGTTACCGAAACGACATAGCTTGCAGAGTAAGCAAACTGAAGTGAAAGACCGATGGCAGGTGGAGCAACGAGTCCTGGAGTGGAGACCACGTATCAGCAAGCGTAGCATGGGCAGCTAGATAGACCGACGATCTTAAGAAAGTGACTGGGACAGACTGGATGCTTAACGCATCCAGTCTGTCCCAGTCACTTTCTGGAAAGTTTTTATGTTTTTTTCTTTCTTTCTTTTGATAATACCGGTTGTAAGTCTACTTTTCAGTTCAATAGACAAAACTCACCCGTGCTTAGAGTAGTGCAAGCCGGCCCTCCTGACCAGCTGCCTCGCTAGCGGGAAGAGCTCGTCCCTCCGTGTCAGGAGTGCCGGCACGCAGCGACAGATTTGAGCTGCTGCTTCGTTGACCATCACCTGCGAATTGAGTGGAAAAAGTCTTACAATCAGGGGATTACTTTCTTACAAAAAAACGAGATATTAAAAAAAAACATAATCCATGTTTCAGATAAGGATTAGACCTTTCCAGATTAAGCTTTATCCATATACCTATTTTTTATAATTGTTTTTACAGCCCGATGCAAACTATATGGCGGCTCGGACCATGAGGCGTCGCTGCGCAGTAACAAATTCATGTGTCAGCGGGGGTGAGGGATGTACTGCGCAGCGATTAGCGCACTTCAGAGCCGCCATTAAGTTTGACGCGTAACTATAGTACGGAATCCGAACCTTTTGTTTTATAATTGGTAAGTACATATGAAGTCTATATCTATTTCTTATAAGTCTAACAAATATCAATATAAAGATACTAACCTCATGTAGCGTCAAAGGCTTCTCAGGCTTCCTCTTACAGTCAAACCTCCCGTATATCGCCGCGTACTTCCTGATCTCCTCCATCCGCCGCGGATCCGACTCCGGCATCATCATCACCAGCTCCAGATCCTTGCACATCTTTTTCTTAGTGTTCTGCGGCTTTGGCTCCAGTTGGGGCAAATGTTTGCTCAACTTTTCAGCCGCTTGCGCCAACTTTTGAACATGAACATCTAAGAGTACAGGTGTCAACTGAACTGGTGATGTGACCGAACTCGGACTCGAACCAGCTGAGGCAGGAGGACAGGCACTTTGTGGAGAGAAGGATCTAGAAGCGGTAGAGGTTACAGGGGCTGTGGGGGCAGGGGACGGCGGTAAGACTATTTTAGCGAAGGTATTCGCTTGGTGAACTGGGCTGGCGTTGGGGCCTGAGGCAGTTGAGCCACAACTGTTGTCAGGGGCACCTGGAGATGGACTATACATTGGTCTGCTGCTTTCTGGAGAGGCCACAGTCCTTGGTAAGACATTAGGAATTGACGGAGGCATGTTATGAAGTCTTTGGTTACATTGGATGAAGGGGTTCTCGGTAGGACAGAGGTTAGGAACGATAGGTATTTGGAAGAGGGCAGGATTATTAACCCACTCCTGGAGGGCTTTCTGGAGTCGTCTGACGTGGAGCGGCTTGGAAGCCATGCCCACTAGGGCCATTATTTCAAGGAATTCTTCCTCTCCAGCGTCACAGAGTTGTTGTACGTCGTCTCCACCTGAAACGGTAAAATGAAGCTTTAGAACAAAGTATGTTTCCGTAAAATCACACAATGCAATGCTCATAACATATGAATGTAGCTTTGTTTCTGAGTCATACACGTTCTAAAGGAACTCGGCAAGTCATTATTTAAAAAACCCGATTCAAGAGAGCACGAGAAGAATAATTATTTCTCAGAGTCCAAAAAAACGGACCGCGATGATCAGTTCTTTACATTCACATGACATAAAAAACTGGACCATTGTTACAAACAGATAGATTAGTGCCATAAACATTAATATGCAAGACTTTCTTGTGCCACCAGTTCATTTCGCTATGATTGTTAACAAAAACGTGAGATACCATAAAAAAATAAGAGCTCACACACCAGTTTTAATTTAGGCAAATATGCAAATAAATACGTGACCATTTTGCAAAGGGGCGCCGAGAAAAAAAACAAAAGATAAGGCTGACTGGCCAAACCCTTCCTTAGCTCCGGTAATCGGCGGTATTAAAAAGTAAAAGATTAAAAAAGTAATTTGCATGTCGACGCTGAGCTCGCGTTTTTTAGCGATATGGAGATTTTGTTAAGTTTTTTTCGTCTTTTTCTTTATTTTGTTATGAGAAAGTGTTTTTTCTTGTGTTCCGATGATCTTGTGTTTAGTATGGAGGAACAAGTTATTATCTTTTGATAGCTTTTTTTTAGTTTTATTTAGTAATCAGTGAATTATCTGATGTTGGATTATATTTTATGAGCACATTATTCTTTAAACATTTGTTTACTTATTATTTTATTATCATATTCAGCAATACATCACCTGCCGATGTATTTTGTACAAATCTCTCCGTGGAAACTTAGTTGAAGTGAATTTGAAGCACGGGCGTACCCAGTATTTTTTTAGGGTTGGGGCAGAAGTAAATAAACTCTATATGTAGTAGGAATTTCTCTCGATAAAACTTGATAACTACGCATGCGCGCTTGATTCATCGATACTGCATTGTTTCGCGCGGTAATTTTGAATTTTAACAAATTAATACTCGTAATTAATTTTGTTCCTTAATAAAGAAATGGTATGGCCATAGCAAATTAAATTTTACCTGGTTCAACCGACGACATGTCTGTCTGTATGTAAATCAGTCATTATGTATATAGCTCATATTGGAGAGCTTTTTTGCTGTAGATCTTTACAGTTTGGCAGATTTGAATCTGATGAAAATCATCTGTCTAGCCCTTTCCCAACTATCTATGTTAGGGTCGGCTTCCAGCTTAACGGGGACAGCTGAATACTAGTATTTTACATGGAGCGACTGCCATATGCTCCCCAACTGAGTAACACACTTCGAATCACAATCAGAAGGATTTTAAAGAAAATTCCTTATCACTTGCTTCGTATGTTTGAAAATTCGTCTGCTCGACCACGTAAAAAACGCAATGAATGTTGTTGAACTTTCAAAATGAAAGGCATTGCCATTGTATGTGTGATACGCAATTACACTGACCTCCACAACCCATTTACTGGGTAACACAATACCCCTTGGCAAGACTGGTTGTCAGACTTTTGGGCTTATCTTACTAACCGTAACGACTGTCAATGATCTACGAATAAATCTGAATGCGTTGTTGAAGACATTAAATACCAACCCATCTCCAGCAGCGTGTCGTAGTACGCCAACAAGCTGGCTCGTTGCATCACCCTGTATAGCTGCAGCTCAGCCTCATTGGCAGGAGCTGACGTCACCACCACTGGAAGAGCAGAAAATAGACCGTTAGACACCATTGAGGTCTTTTACTTAATTATACTATTTTCAGAAAATAAAAAGATAAAGATAAAGATAAAAGATATTTTATTTTGCAAGTATGGGTACATAATGGTGTTACAGTAAAAAAAAAAGTACGTTCAAAGCATTAAACCTCGTGCAGACCGGCGCGACGCGACACCGGTAATTTATAGTTTTTTAGAACTTATATTGTTAGACTAGAAGTTTTCTAAGAAATTGTATTGTTAGAGTCGCGTCGCGCCGTCGCGACACGCCAGTCTGCATGAGACTTTATTCAAATTTTGAGTTAAGTCGCGTAATTGTTGCATTATTTAAGATGTTTCTATCTTTTAATAATGATACCTACATATTAGGTACATAAACATTTAGGTACTAACTAAAAATAAAATGCGTTCGTTCAATACGAGACTACAAACAGTTAATTTATTTCTATTCGCGTATTTTACACAATTGTTCCCAAAAAACTGCTGCATTGTCGAATGCAATACAACTAGATAAAACCATCTTAAGGTCTCATAAATGATTACAAATTACGACAAAATAGGATTAACCATCTAACTTCCTTTAAAAAATTAAAACCTATTCCATCTCAAAACCGATCCAAAAACCGAACAACCAAAATTAAAAACGTTCTAGAAAATGACGCCCGATCATTTGCGTGCCCCAAACAATTTGAACAACCAGAAATCGCGTGAGGAGACGCGCATATAAAAAAATAACCCCTTTTAATACAACCCCTGCCATTACCGAAAAGAATAGAGAACGGACGACCGTTATAATAAAAATAAATGAATAAGTTTTACATAAAGACTTCTTTGTTAGCTAGGGTTCACCAATGCGATGTGTGCGCGGGAAAAATATCGATCAGGGTTGCTACGAAAAAAATGTTGACACCCCCTGGTGCACTATTGGGTTTTTGTGTATTAAAAAAAATTGTGGGGTTGTTAGACTCCACCCCGGTCGCAGGTAAAAACATGTTATGTGCTACAAAAAATATAATAGTTGAAAAAAAAATTGGGATGTCGATATGTATGTCTTTGTGTATGTAAAACGCCATTATGTACGTAATAGCTTTGGATAGGAATGTATGAATCTTGTATTTGCCTAGGTAATGTATCTACAATACCTAGGCACAATGCAATACGTGTTACGGCTGATTTAACCAAAGCCAAAAATCTTTTATCCGTGGAACAAAATTGATGTCTGACAGTTTTTGTATGGAAAATCCGTCAAAAATTCAAAATTTATTCGCTTTAATAGATTTTTAATAGGTGTAAAAGTTTGGTCGAATTCGACCTTAGTTATTTTAGATAGATATTTAGTTTTTTTTTTTAAATCCTTACCTATACTAGTTACAGAGTTTGTTTGTCTGTTAATCCTGCTTCCAAACCTCCTCAATATTTAAATATTATTTTACGATGCCAAATTACCTAACTGGAAACTGTAAAATACGCTCTTTATGTTGGGTTCCTCATTTTCAGATCTCATCATTTCGAAAAAAATTATAAACAACCATTGACAAATCACCAATGCAAAATAATCATCATAATACTTTAATTTTTATAGGCCTTCTTTCTCATCCTTAATTAATATACTTCATTAGAACAACGGCGATAATTTATTCAAAACCATCTTTAAGATAAAAAACTCTATCAACACCAAACGAAACAGTGCAAAGAATGCTTCAGACAAATTAAATTATTCAAAACAAATAACAATATTATAAAACACCCAAAACTTTTTTGTTTCAACACTAAACAAAAAAATAATTCACATGAAAAGTATGAGAACTCATTTCTTCATACTTCAAACTTAACCCTATCTCAGCCGACGCACTTTTTTAGCCTTAAAAAAAGTATTTCTCACTCATCCGATGTCCAAAAAACACATTTACATAATCTTTTTGAGTAAAAAAATCGCCACCGTCATATGCAAATTTCAATTTGATTCAGCGAAGGGGTAGCAGCGACCACAGTGAGTAGTTTTGTTTTTTTTTTTCTCTTTAAAAAGTGGTCACGTAGACATTTGCATACATGTATGTATATCAAGTTAATTTTATGCATCTCTCACGATGTCTTGTCGTTTTTTGCTGATTAGTAAAAAGTTTTTTTGTTGTCTCCAGTTTGTTAGTGCACCTTTGTTTAATTAGCGTACGTTACTCATTCGTGAGAAGATATGGAAAGTATTGTTTTTCTAGATTAAATACTGGTTTTTTTTTGTTGTAACTTTTTATTTCTTGTTTTTTATTTAATAACCACAATACCCACAAAATTTCGCATTGTTGCATAACTTTTGCATAATAAATTAGTTAAGATTTTTAATTCATACTAGCTGCTGCCCGCGGCTTCGCCCGCGTGAGTGTCGGAAATTAACCCATACATCCCCATGGGTTTTAAGTATAAATATTGAGTTTCGAGTTAATCGGACAGCGCGTTAAAATTCTTCCATACAAACACTGACACCCCCCAATCCCCCTTTAGGGGGTAATTTAGAAAAACAAAAAACTACAAACTTTATAATTTATTTAGATTACTATTCGCGCGAAGTTTCATGTTTATTACCTCAAGGAATAAGATTTTTCATACAAACTTTCATCCCTTATTTTACCCTCTTAGGGGTTGAATTTCGAAAAATCCTGATACACGTTATTCTTAATTTTTGGGTCTAAGTATAAATATTGAGTTTCGAGTTAATCGGACAGCGCGTTAAAATTCTTCCATACAAACTTTGACACCCCCCAACCGTAGGATAGGATACTTTTCCGGGATAAAAAGTACCCAGTGTGGTGCCCAGGATATTAAAGAATAATTATACCAAGTTTCATCGTAATCGAACCGGTAGTTTTTGCGTGATACCTGAACAAACAGACAGACAGACAGACAGACAGACAGACAGACAGACAGACAAAATTTTTTTTAATCACACTTTTGGGTTCGGTGTCGGTCTAGTAACACCCCCTGCCATTAATTTTTTTGATATTTTCAATGTACAGAATTTTCACTTCTACAGATTTATTATAAGTATAGATTTAGGATGAAATATTATGTTAACAACGTTATGGACAAAGTTATTTTAAATTAATTAGAGCTGCCTGCTCTCGTTTAATTGAAACATACTGGTATGAGGAAATTTAACAAAAAAGCCAAGGCAGTCGACACAGCCTGTGAATTTGCATACTGAAATGGTAGCAGGCCGGTCATTTTAATCAAATCGTTGATCATTAAGAGTATGCAAATAGAATTGAGTAGAGGAAAAGGTGGGTCGGAATGGGCACGAATGAGGAAAGCTGGTACTCGGGCTATAGTTATAGGGGTGAGTTTTTTGTCATAAATTCTAGACATAGCGTGTAGTGCATATTATTGCTTAATTTAACTTTATGATAATATAATTATAATAAAATTGCCCTCATAATACCGGGGATTATTAAAAAGTGTACAATTAATTGTTTCAGAAAGATAAACTCTATAATACAATGGAAACAAAAATGCATCTACCAAGTGGAAACAAGTTAATCATTGAGCCCAGTTTACGACGAGACAAGATCCCACAAAATCCCAAACTCACATCAAATTAATATCAAATATCATAATAACTGGTAATAAACTAATTTCCGCAAAAGAAACACAAATAATTAGCATAACAAACAACTTCCTATCTAATTACCTACTCGGTTACCGCAACACACACGTGCATCTCGCACCGTGCGAAAATACCAACTAATTCCTCAATACGGTAATTAGCTGGTAAGGGTTAGATCGAAAGGAATTGAAAAAAACTTGATCCTTTATTCTATGGTGTGCTTGCGCATAATTTGAACGCATCTTTATTTTGGCGGGACGATTGTCTTTAATTCTTTGGCGCGAAAACTACTAGATATTATAGTTTGCATGAATAATTATTTTAAGCTATTACTAAAATAGGTATTCATACAAAATATAAATAATAGATGATGGTAATACGGACGACGGACCTACTAACAAGCATGGAATTAGTATGTACTTACTATATAGAAACAAACAGGCTCCTAACTGAAAAGTAGCGATGATTTGTTTTATGCTCATTAGGACAAGAACAACCCCAATACTTGCTATGGAATTGAAACAAAAAATCATCAATACATGATGAAAATAATTGACAAAGCTCACAAAACGTCTTCACATTAACATGCGTAAGATTAACGGATAAACAAAAACATTGTATTGTCACTACTTTGAATAAGCCACACAAAAAGAGATTCGCTATGAAAAGGCGCTAATGACAGTAGACGACAAAATGGCGGGGTGTGCTTGCGCATGCCATTAGATCCTTTTTAGCACTTGCATAGTGATTGATATGCGTAATATCGTGCCGATGTATGAATATTTATGCGGCTTTGTACAGGTTGGGTTCACGAGGTATGTTTTTTTTTCTTGGATTTTCTGTTGGTATACTTCCGTGCGAATTTCGTGTGTGTCTTTGCATCTTGTTAAAAAAATCATGCGCACGTATTTTTTTAGGCGAAATAAAAAAAAAGGGACGTGTGAATGCGGTACGAATTTAACATAGCAGATTCATATTTTTTTAATTGCGTAATAAATTGCCAATCTGTGTGTTTATGCGAACATGGAAATAAAAACAAAATGCGAGTTTTTAATCGTTTCTCTCAATGTAATTAATTGAAGTAAACTAATTACAGTTAATCGTGCATAGATGAGGCTAAGTGTAGTGTCTCAATCTGCAGCAGTTTTAGTATTTACCTACCTACAAATAGCCATTCGAAGAAGTATGTAGGAGTATAAATGTTGTGTTTTTGTGGCCAAATAACCAAAGATGAACTATGATGAGTTCTTAGTATGCTATGGTTGACATCGGCTTTGCTCACCATTTAATAAAAATAGAATAAAATAGTAACATCCTATGTTATTGACACACTAGCTTAAAGCGATATCGATAAAAATAAATTGGTTATTAATAGACACAATCATGATGAATATTATTTTAATACTTCCGGTCTCTTATCTTCTTGAATAAATGTGCATATAAATCGTTATCAACCTCATAAAGACGCATTATCTGTCTACACTGTCATATAACACAACAACATACTATAACACGTCCGTATATATATATATATTCCCAGAGAGTTAGACAGAGGTGTCCTTCAACACCCACATTTCGCCAGTTATTTTTAAGTCCCATATAATATGGGGCGAGTCTATTGCCATCAACCGGGAACAAATCCGGACTCCGGGCGGTTACTGAGAAATTCCTGTTGGAAAAACATAGTAATACTTTGCCCGACCTGGGAATCGATCCCAGAGCAGTAGCGCTTGCCACCAATAGACCTACGAGGCTTCATAAATTAATGTACAAATAAATCCTTATCAACCCCATATAGCCATATTATCTATCTACACTGACATTTAAACTAACAAAAATAACAATTCTTATTTGTTTTTCCAAATAAAACTAATGACAGTTAATAAAAAAATCTCGATTATAGAAATTCTAATCCCATATGACTTCCGCTGACGTAGGGTTAAGAAAAAACCGACAAAAGACAATGACTGGTCGATTTACATACGAGATTAGACCGAAAAAACTTTCTTCATACGTAACGATTTGGGGTTCCACACAAAAAAGGTAAAAATGAATCTTCGTCGGAGTTACCCCTGAGGGTTGCGACGTCAGACTGCAGCCGCTTCGGGTAAAATTCGACGTCATACATCTGATTACACTTTGTTCTTTCGGTAATAATTATAAGGAAAATCAGGAAATCTACCGCCATGTAATAAATTGGCAAGTCATTAATATTTGGTACATAAAAATGTTTTTAAAGTAAGTAGTTAAACTTAGGATGAATGACACACATAGTATGTACTCTGCTCAACTAGATTCAGAAAATACTATATTTCCGGAGTGGTTTATCTAATTTACTTTGCGATAATTGTAGAAAAGCTTCCAAATATTTGAAACCCTTAATTATATTTTTCCACTTCAATCACTCATTTATTGTTTTTGAATAGTTTTTGTTTCAAGAAACGATACGTACAGAACCATCAACATTAGACTATGTCTCATTCAACTCATCAGTTTTTTAGATCTTTTTCCACCGATCGAAAGTGAGATTTTTCGGGCAGGTGGCACTGGCCCAAACGCTTTTTCTAGTAATTAATCAGTGTTGCATCTGTTGGGTAATTACGACCCACCGGTCGCATTTGAAGGGTTAATCAAATATAATAAAGAAATTAGTTTGACCGGCATGTGTTTCTCTTGGTATGCAGTTTGAATTAGCTGCCGAGACTTAATTTTGGAGTAATTTACTAGTAATTAATAAAATAAAATTACCGAGTATTTTTGTGTTTTTTCTGACGAAATATATGACATCTACAGCCCTTATATAGCATTTGAAACTTACACACATAACACACGCAATATTTTACAACAGTTTTATCATTCAAAAAGCATTTTGTTTATCTTTCTTCATTTACATACCTACTCTGTTCTGCTTTGTTCGTTTAACTTGCATTTACAAAAAGTTTGCTTATGATAATATTATATTTATATAATGATATCTACATATTTCTGTAAATGGTTTTTTTTATCACTGACGCGTCAATGATAAATAATGATTTAAACTATATGAGGTTAGGTTAACTTTCCGTTTACATCGAAATAGCCACTCGGTTCCTTCTCTATGCCAGGTGTAAAATAAGTTTTTTTTGTTTCCAAGCTTATCTCGAAGAAACCAATAAATATAATTTCTCGTATGTTAACAAGTTTATCAGAAGTCTCTATCGTGTTAAATATTTCACTCTCGTGGAGTGAGAGTGACCGCCCGAGATTAACAATAAATCGCCAACCCTCGGGTTTTTATGCTGATTTGACCCTGTTTTTATGACAGAGTGTAAGTAGGGCTTCCACACGAATCAAAATCTCTCAAAAATTCGGATAATTACCGTGCTTGTGTATTAATTGTAATAAAAAGAAAGAAGATCTAACTTTAAAGTGTGTTTTTTTTTAATCTAGATATTAACAAAAATCGTGATTTATTCTTCAAATCAATCATGAAGTATTATCTGAATTTAAACCAAATCTAGATAATAATTCGAAAGAAAATCATTACTATCATAATCACTTTAAAATACGTTTTTTAATCGATAAAAGGAAAAAGAATACTACGGCGTAGCGTGGCGTAGTACGCGACTACGCAGAGCTACGCCGTAGCAGGAATGCTTTTGAATTTTCCTTAGTAAATTAGTTTAATCTTTTATTACTTACTTCAAAACAACAATAATTATAAGGATTAAATTAAAATAGTGACTTCTGACTAGACATAGACAGCCCTACTTCTAAACCGTGCTCTCATCCTGAGTAACGCATAACAAAAAACAGGTTCGACTCGACCCCTAAGTAAATGTAAAATGACCCAGTGCGCCACTGAACTATACAAATACTTTTTATCGAACATTCTTCTGTAAAAGGGAATAGTGAGGAGAAGGGTTAGATATTGTAATATTACTAACTATTACGGGTCGGTATCAGAATGACTGGATCGCAAATTGACCACGTCGCTCTTAGTCCAAATCTCAAAATGTCTAAATCTCAAAATACCTAAGTCGCAAAATGACTACATCGCAAAAAGTCCAAACAGTTTTGTAGGTACCTATACATACAGGCTTTATATCAGAATGACTGGATATTGTTTTAAAAAGTAAATGGTATGGGTTGGTATCAGAATATGTATTATACTATAGATAGACTATACCCAATTTAAATAAGACTATACAAATTTTAATTATATTACTTACTGAGCGAAAAAAATAAAAATTAATTCCCTTAAAATAATTATACACAATAAATGTTTATCGCCAAAACACAGGTTATATTACAAATAATTAATGTTAGAAATAAAAAGAATTATGAATTATTTTATGGTGTATAATTATTTTAAGGGAATTTGTTTTAATTTTTTTCGCTCAGTAAGTAATATAATTAAAATAAAATAAATGTTTAATGCCGTAAATGTTTTACTTACCCTAGCCTATGTGCTTCCCAAAGATTCACTCTACCTTTACACCAAACTCGAACCAAATCGGTACATTTTGATGCTTGAACAAACAGAGAAACCTAGAAACAGACAAAAAAATTAAAATCACCTCTTTTGGGTATAGTCTATCTATAGTATAATACATATTCTGATACCAACCCATACCATTTACTTTTTAAAACAATATCCAGTCATTCTGATATCAAGCCTGTATGTATAGGTACCTACAAAACTGTTTGGACTTTTTGCGATGTAGTCATTTTGCGACTTAGGTATTTTGAGATTTAGACATTTTGAGATTTGGACTAAGAGCGACGTGGTCAATTTGCGATCCAGTCATTCTGATACCGACCCACTATTACGCCATAATGATGAAATTAATTACACTTGCGCCCAACAAGTCCACAAGCCCACTTTTTTATTTAGTATTTTGTAAATCTTAGTCTCTCATATATTTATCAAGATGATGAATGTAGTGTATTTAAAAATAAAATATTAGGAAGTCAGCTACTGCCATGATTGTTGTACAGTCGCCAGCACATCAAGCTACCCAAAACTGTCAAACTTTCCCAATCAAACTTGAACCTAATGCTTTAGAGATAAAGTTTAAAATCTACTAAAGAAATTTGACAGATTTTAGTAGCTTGATGTGCTGGCGACTGTACTAAACTATGGATGGATTGAATTACCTATATTTTAAATGACAGTAAGTAACAATAAATAGCGCTTCAGACATTTATGTACTTATCTCACGATATCAAGGACGAAGTTACGGACAGTACGTTACTATGTGTCTTCAATCAATCATTAAGAACTTCATGCTTCAAATAAGAAAAGGCAAAATAACGATTTGACTTACAGTTACACAACATTTAACTTTTTTGACTTACAGTTTGTTTTGTCAGAATTTATATATTTTTTTACTTATAGGACGGATCATGTTTGCAGGGCCAGAGATCGCACAAGACAGAGAGGTTTGGAAGGAAAAAGGAATGGCCCAATAATGGGAAACAATTCTAGTGGGTCTATTTTAATTATGTTCCTGTTAAACACCTTGCTTGAAACAATTTGCTTACACATTCTCATCTACCACCACTTATAATCAATTTACTAGGTATTCTATCGACCTTTATTCTAAATTCAAAAGACAATAAATTGGAACGCCACAAAAACGTTTTTACCCCGAAGCGCCACTTAGGACTTTTACACATGGTTCTTTGTTTCCATTACCCCGAGCGTCTAATTGATACCCTAGGCCTGAGGGTTTCGTACTTAGCACCTCTACGGTCGAGACTTTTTTTCAACGTTTTTTTTTTTCAATAAAAAGTGCATTTTGAAAAATTACCGCTCTTTCGGAACACAGGCTGTGGTAGGGTTAAATTTGTATTAGATGATAGGGGTGTCTCTATAATCTGTAGTACTATGACAAAGTTTAGTTATTTTTGCTTATTTTGAATGCAAGGTAAATTAATAGGTTTCAATTATTATAAAACAAGTAAATAACCTTGATCCGTACTGACTAAGATAAAGAGAATTTTTTGTCCTATAGTTGTTATTTATTTTTCATCAAATGTTAATAAAACCATACAAAGCAATACTGTGATATTATCTGACTGCCATTACCAAACCACACCATCAAAAAATATTTATTAGGTCAAAAACAAAAATAATAACCCAGAAATTGACTTCCGCATCGCCATCAAAAAAGTAACAAAAAATTCAAATGTCAGGCAACCCTATCCGTCTCGCGGCCAGCCATCTGTCAGTGAGTGACAGGAGCGGGTTAACCCTTCAACGGCGACCGTGTTTACACTGGGTACTATTGACACGGTCTACTAATTTATACGTTTTAGTGTTAAATGAAGTGCATTGCCTGTTGATTGTATTTTTGTTGTTTATAATACATATTTTCAGTTGAACATGTACTCGTATTATAGATATAGCTTAACAAAAGTTATCTTTGACTTTTCATACGTAAAACGCAATTTCGTTGAAAGTTTTTATCACATAATTGTATAACCCAAAAGGTGCATAATTATTGTGTTTCAGAAATGCTCAATTGATCGAAGTTATGTATGTACTTAGTTGAAGGGACGTTGAAATCACTTGTGCTACTTAGAGGAAATAGTGATTACTCTCATAATTTCTGAACAAAGAGGTAAACAGGAATATTCATCATGTATCTAAAAATTATTAATTAAAAAATTTATATAACCTTTATTTCCTCTAACCTTAAACAAGTAATAATATTTCAGTCAGCTATCAGGTCAGGCTGTCTTGCGACACAGGCCTCCCCTATTTCTCTCCACTTATTCCTGTCCCAAGCTGTTCTTCGCCAACCTCTTGGCAGATCAACCTCCCACCTTTTCACATATCTTCCACTACGTCTTTTTCCGTTCATCGAGTACCATTCTATAACTTTTCCGGTTCATTTTTCGATTTTCGCTCTCAACATGTGGCTTGTCCATTTACATTTTAGTGTTCTTGTTTATACTTTAACGAATGGCACATTAGTGATATTCCTACTGTTCGTAGCTTTCAATTTTTCTTGCAGTCTTAGATTCATCATACTCATCTCCATTCGTCTTTGACAAGGGTATCTATCAAAGCTTCAATACATTTTCTGTTGCAGAGTTATCAGAGAAGACCGATCGCAAATCACGATCTAATGACACCAATGAATGACCTTAAAGGCTCCCGCAGACAGACGCGACGCGCCTCTGTGGAACAATTTTTGTGAAAACATCACGGAATTTGTTATACCGGTGTCGCGTCGCGTATTTCTGCGGTAGCCTTAAGGAAGACGTAATGGACTCACCATTAGCAAAAAGTAGCAGGAAAACATTCACATCGAAAAAGGTATATTTGATACTTAGATATGCTTATCTCCGACACCGGTAGAACAAATTCGGGTTGTCGGGTTGTTAGGGTGCTCACATCTATAGAATCTTGACCATGAGATCGGCTCGACAAAACAACCCTTGCCACCCCATCCCTTTGTACGTAAGTAACCCTACACTCACGGTCCACCCAATAATGAACTTTTTATCTCTTCATATCCTCTCATTAAACCTCAAACATCTTCCCGGATGTTAATTCCGAGGGTCATTTATTCCCACCAACAGCACCTTACGTACACGAAAAACAAACTAATAATTTTTAATACTATCAACCCTTCCGTGTTTTTTTAAGTCCGAAGAACACCAGTCCATTCAGCCTCTTCCGTGAGAACGTCAAACATGACCATAGAGAAAAAGTGCTCCGTAAAAAATGAAATGGGGGCGAGTGGACAGTTGTCGGACAAAAAAGCTCTCTTGCTTATAAATGAATAATAAATAGGTTTGATGGCGTATTATCAGATTTAAAAATGTAAAGGTGGCTTTGATGTTGCGTTTTATTTTAATGATGGCCGTATTCGATTTAAATGATGTGTAAATCGTTAATTATCTGTTGGGGGTTTTATAGTTGTTAATAACTTTATATTTTATTGATCTCTGTTGCTACTAGCTAACGTAAAAAGTGTGTATGTCATGCATGCTAAAACCAGCACCCTAATTGCTTAACACAGTTTTGAAGGATATTGCTAATGCATTGCTTCATAGGTTTGAAAAATTCGTCTGCTCAACAACGTAAATAACGCAATGGACGTGGGTGAACTGTCAAAACGAAACCCTTTGCGATCAATTTTCATTATATTTGTTTTACACAATCACCCTGCAGCTCCACATCAATAACGAGAACTTTGGATACCCGATCTCTTGATGCCTCTGATATCTATCAGTTACTGCTGATCCTCGTAAAACTCGTAAGTACAGTCAATAGTTTTTCAGAAGCATATTAGCCATGCCAGCTGAATTCAACCACCTAAACAAGACAAAAATATAATATGGCAAAAAAATAATTTCTGCACCACCAAATTAGTTAATCAACAAATAACTTGTGTCCCTAGCACCCTATCTTATCAAAACAAACCGCCGCTCCACATTCATTCTCACGTTCGTTTCATTAGGTTTTTTTCTAGTTTTTTGGCTCTCATCCTCAGGCAGTGAGGCACTCCCTCCCTCGCCTACAGGTGTCTTTATAAAAAAAACATTAACCATATACTGTGTACGTCAACATGAGTTCCTGCGTTTTTCTGCGTCAAAACTTTTTCAATTGGGTTTTAATTGTTTTGGTTTTAAATTATGATGAATAGGGACTGAGTATTATTAGCTTTTATTATAAGCTGTTATAGGAATGAGAAGCCTTGAACTAGGGGGATATCTTAATGGTTCTGTAATGAGCATTTCTGAAGAACCTAATAATGAATCATTGTTGTTTTTGTTATCTATCTGGAATTTCTCAGTAGCAACCCGGAGTCTGGATTTGTGCACGGTTGATGGCAAATAGGCGCCCCCTATTACATGAGACTTTTATCTTGCGAAATGGGGGGTACTATAGATACCTCTGCCCAACCCTTGGGGAAACAAGGCGTGATGATGTTATGTTGTGTTGTTTTTCCCGACCATGACATTTACATCAGTGTCCTAAAAAAACGCTAATAAAATGCTCTTGAATTATGTCGCCGTAATTATAGTAGGCAAGAATTTTCGATTAAAATGCAACAGATGAGAAAAATTAATACATCTTTGAAAAGGTGTCATTCTTACTAGGACATTTAAATATTAGGTATTCATACATGCATAACTTAAACTTGTACGACTACTAAAAATAAATAAGAAGATAAGTTAGAATGCGAATACAATTTGTCTGTCTGTCTGCCTACAACTCTATACGAGTGGTCGAAAAAACTGGAAGCGAACGATAAAATTAAATATAATGACGAACACATCGACACATGTCACTTCCGATGCGTCTGCCATTAAAATCAGTTAACCCTAAAACGAATCCGAAAAACCAATGTCTCAGATCGACAATTAAAAAGAAATAAAACAAATCGTGGCGGGAAACAACTGTTGTCATTTTTTTTAATCAACAGGTGGCAAAGGGTTAGTGATGTAATGCCTATAGAGAAAGCGTAACAAATAGTCTGTCTAAACATGTGTTAGGTACGTTAATTAATTACTGGAGAAATTGAAAGTTACCCCTTTGCCGCGAGCGATAATTTTTTCTATTTAGGTATATTGAAATCGAATGGGCAATGAAGGACGTAATTTATTACGCTGTAGGTGTTATAATGTTTTTGTAACGTCAGCCAGGCTGTTTGAGTCACCCCGCGATCATGCCTGTAAAAAATAAATCTGTGTCTATTGGGATATGGGAAAGAAGGAAAAAGTGAGTGAGTCAGCTGTTTGACATCCCGTGTAACGTCTGGAGGTCAACTGAGGATACGATTCTCTAGAAAACTCGTTAGATAGTCTGGCAAAGAAATAAGGATCAATTTAGGTAGGTAAGTGTAGGTATTTGTTAAGAGAATCGATTTAAAAGAAAAGACACAGTCAACGCGATAAATTATCATGAGGAAATTAATATTAAGATAGTTAATTGATTCAGGCGTGACTTGGCGGAAATCCATTATAAAATACAATAGACGTAGATATATTTAGTAAACTATTCCGCTTTACTAAATAACAAACAAAAAAGTATAGTATACTAAATAGTTAGATAGTGGTGGTGGTGGTAGTAGTTGGTAGTGTACTGAATAGTTTACTAAATATATCTACGTCTATAGTATTTTTTTTTAAATTAATATTCCTTTACTTTTCCTAACATATTTTTTCTGCATACTTAATAATAAAACGATATAAATGACTAATCAAGGTTTAAAATAGAGTCCGACCGAATTTCGTTTTACTTTCCAGTGTTCGGCAATTTCGGCGGTAATATCCAATTTCGGCTATTATCTTTTTCGGCCGAAAAGTTGCTTTTTCTCGCATATAATACAAGATAGTTTATTGATAATTATGTTTTTGAGAAAAGTATTAACTTAATTTCTCAAAAAAAGTTTAAAATCAAATTGGTCCTTTTGTACGACAGTTCTAGTTTGGCTCCAATATAAGTAGTACGTCGGTATTATCTACACTAATATTTTTGCTTGTTTTTTTTGTTTGTATGTAGGGGTAATCTCTGGAACTACCCCTCGGATTTGAAAAAATATTTTTGCATTATCTATGCCCAATTTTTGAGTATTATCTTACATAGCTTACATAGCATCACGCTACGACCCTTGGGAACCAAACAAAAAGACAAGAAGATAGTTAAATATTATGTGCTGATCAAAAATAAAACAAGACTAAAATAATGAAGAATACATCATAAAAAATTCGATTGTGTGATATTTATTGTTAGTGATAGTATAATGTAATTAACGATGTAATGGAATTTATTTTGTGATTGTAGTGAATTTTAATGCACATATTTTATTTTAATGATCTAATGAATTTTAAGGCAGCTGTTTTATTCTAATGATGTAATGAATTGAATGTATTTGTAATTTTTTATAATGGGACTTATGAAATAAATAAATAAAATCAAGCCATACAAATCATTTCACAAAAAACATGTCCTTTAAAAAATCATTTTCTCAAAACAAACAAAACGATTTGCGGCGCATATCCTGTCATTACAATAATGACAAACAGACTGCTTGCCGAACGTCACGTTTTTACCTTAATAATAAGGTCGATAATCACATAAACGTTACTTTAATATGAGAACTATTTTATAGACTAGGTACAGCCATGTCATTTGGGTCAAACGACAGTTGGCTTTGATTTTTTCTGATACTAACTAGTATTACTTGTGACTAGCTAGCTAGTAAATCTGTTTTCATATTCTGCGGTCGTAGTTTATTAATATTTGCGGTTTGATAAAAGCGGTTTTAGAAAATTTGATCAGACAGCGTTTTAGGGTTATGAATTACGAAAAGACTTTAAATCATGAAGGAAATTAATGAAAACATTTAATTAAACGTATGAAGTTGCATTCAAAATTGCTTCCATTGCTTGCATTATAAAAAAAATGAAAATTCCGAACACAGAAACTTTGTTTACTAAAACATATGACAACCAAGGAACTTTATTTTCAATATTGAAAGTCATTACAATACGACAGATATCCCCTTCAACACCTGTCAATACAGAAATAAATAATTGTATCAATACAAACATTTGGGCGAGGTCTTCGACCTTTCTCATACAAAAGGACCAAAAAAATCGCTTCAATTCAAACCTTATTATCCAGTTTCAAGGTCCGATTTCAATTGTAGACATTGAGCATGAACCGAAACCCAGGGTATTTTTTTGGAATTCGAATATCTAACATTGATGATAGAATTGCAAAAAAAAATGTAAAGCAATTTTTTTAGTTGTTAATAAAAATGTGAAAATACGTGATAAATAAATTGTCTGCAAAAGATGGCTTAGGAAAAATATTATAAATTGTTAGAGTTTCTAATACTATATTGAAAGCATTTACGAAGAAGATACCAAACGTGTCTTAAGAATTCTCTCAAAAAACAAAATCTTCAAATTAAATTCAATTATTTCAATTATCCGTTCGGATATCCGCCTTAGCATCCAACACTCGACTGCTACAATTGTCCGAGCGGCAACATCTGCCCCACATCTGCTGATCATATCGGACCTGTCCGGTGGAAATCAACGCACCGCGGCAAGGGAAGGGTTAGCTTCGAGTTTAAAAAACGAATATCAACGGCTTAGACTTGATTAAAGATTAGCTTAGATTTAAGATTGGAAGCAAGAATTCTGTTTAAAAAAATATAAGTTGTATTTTTATTTTATGAACGTAAACGAAGCAAAAGGAGTGTGTAAGGATCGTAGCAGGCGGCGTTCTGTAGTTTCTGCCTACCCCATGGGAAGAAGGCGTGAGTTTAAATATGTATGTTTTATTTTCACACTTAAAAAGTAAAAAAACAAAAGAAGTGCACGATTCGTTTATCTACAAAAACACTTTCGTAAATTGATTAAAAATATTCAAAAAAGCTTTCTGAACACTTTCGCGGTGTAAAAAGACCTTTAATGAATGCAAGATAAGATATTGCTTATGTTAACTGTGTGTTAACAATACGTGAACATGTTAACATTATTCATTACTTTATTTATAGCTACCTACTGATACAACATGCAAGTATTTTATTTATTTTAAAGCTTTAAAATAACTTATATACCTGCAATACCTATAAACACAAACCTAAAAATATAATTATACACCCATTTAAACACAACTAATAATTTAAAAAATATAATAATATTAAATTGATTAAATTGCTGCTGAGCCCTCTTCCTCTCTCCTAATCTTGCTGTGCCCGACAGGGTCCATATTGATCTTTTATTCTGATATACCATCTATATACATGGAATGCAATAAAGAATTGAGTATTCGGTAATTGAGTATTAATTTCCATTTCAGGCTCCCATTCTTATTGAAGCCTGGAGGGAAGATGTACTCTAACAGTCACCAAAGAAGTTGATTTGAAGATTTCATCAAGGTAAAAAAAAACTAAAATAATTAAACCAAAATGTATGCTTTGAGCACACGATCGATGTGGATGCTTAATGGGGCCTTGGGGAGGCCTATGTCCACCAGTGGAAGTCTTTAAACAATTACACTATAGATTTCAACAGTTGCCAAAAGGAATTTGGAGAGGAATAGTTGAGAAATTGTACTTAGATACTATTTATTCGAAAAAAATAGATATCGGATGCCCCTAGTGGGTAATAGTTGAAACTCCACTAAACTCAAAAGTCTACCAATCACCTAGAAAAAGCTGTGAATACGCACAAAACCACAACAGCTGGGATTGGCACAGTATCGTTAACGATCTTAAGCACACGAGTAACCTACTTTCGTGGTGGCAAAAAAACTAACAATCGTTGTCTTATGTATGGCAACTGGCAACAAAAACAACGCGGCCAATTGCAGTCGATTTAATGTGAACATTATGGAAGATTGTAAATGGCGAGCTGATCAATGTTTGATTGAAAGGTTCCGTTGGTCTTTACTTTATTATTTTCTTCTTCTTCTCCATAAGAACCTACTCAAAATCAATATATGTACTTAGCCTTTTCCCTATTATATTGGGTCGGCTTCCAGTCTAACTGGATGCAGCGGAATACCAGTATTTTACATAGAGCGACTGCCTATCTGAACTCTACAACAGAGTAACTGTGTAAGTCTGGTTGTCGGACTTTCAGGCTTCTGGCGACCTGTAACGACTATCAAAGATCCACTAATGACAGTTGGGACCAACAGCTTAACGTACTTTCCGAGGTATGGAGGAGTCTAGATGTGTAAAGATCACCCACCACGTACCTAACCTCGGCAAGCGTAGTAAGACCTGATGGATCGACCGTTGCGGCTGCTATTCTTAGAATTTGAATTTTGTCAGATAAACAGGGTAGGAAGCTCTTTTGTTAGGAGTGACACGATCTCCTGATAGTGGCGGAAGCTGGATGAAAATACCCAAGGACGGAGTTAAATGGCATGATAAATGAGTTCAGAGACTCTAGTCCAGCATGAGACTGCTATGGGCTGATAATGATGATGACCTTACACTGCCTGAGAGTATTTAGTCACGAGTAGATAACTTATAGGTAGTAGGAAAGAATCGTGAACCCTACAAGACCACATCATTGCTAAACATCAAGCAGGTAGGTAAGAAAAAAAAACAGGTGAACTGAGATACTCAAACTCAAACTCAGAGCATTTATTTCAAATAAACCAATTACAGGCACTTTTGAATTTTTAAGGGGTCGGTCAGTCAGAAAGATGAAGCTAGTTGCCCATTCCAAAGCGTAGTAGGTTCCTATGGAGAAGAACGGACAAGAAACTCCACGGACACTCTTTTAAATCAAAACGTGTTACAAAATCGAACATTGAAGGGTTAAATGAGTTGACAACGATTCTTATGAGCGTAATCATTTTTTGGAAGATTGTTCATTTGATGAGGCAAAGTAACCTAATTACTTAATTGCAATATTTATAATCAACAAATATGACCATAATATTAATCTTTATCGTTCTTAATCGTTATAATTTATCTTAATAAAGTTATTAACATTTAACATTTTTACATCGGGTCGGAATGTATATGCCGAAACCCTTGATGTTAATCTGTGGTCGCGAACCAAAGCGCGCGAAAATAGCCGCGGCGTTCCAAAAAAACAGATGCTCAACTTTCCGGACTAAAATAAACATGGACGGCGCGATTCGGCGCTAGCCACTTATTATAAATAATTAATGATTCCGTCCGCTCTTATGCACGATAAAATGCCATTACGGTTTTCATCGGTGGACTTGCAAAAAATAACGTGAGCCGCCGCCCGAACCCGTCTCAAACAAAAAACATGCTTAAAAGAGTGCGCGAGCATCGCTGAAATTCCCGCCGTTTCTTACCGCCGCCCGGTCATTTGACTCTGGCCATTATCTGCGGAATTAACAACGGTAAAAAAATACACGGTTCGATAAAAGTATATAGGCGTTGTCGCGAACAGTTTTTGTAATATAAATAAAGGGTACTGCGGGCGCTACGCCAGGCACCGACTGCGGTCGTAATGGCGTCAAACACGATAAATATTGCCACTCATGAAAATTCAGCGACGCATTATCCGAGCGAGTAGCCCTGAAAAACATCGGACCTCATTCCTTTCGAGATATTTCATCACATCTTAGACTAAAAAATACATCATCGCTGCAGTTGCGCGTTTATTTTTATGCGACAAAAAACCAAAGTCATTATAATGTTCCGTTTTACGTATGTGGCAAGCGGTGCGTTATATTATCAGAAATGACAGATGCGTCATTCCAACTTAAGTCAACGGACAGTAGCGTCGCGCACAAAAAATTATAAAAACGCCAAGACAATTATACGATTTGCATATTCACACAGCGGTATTGTTAAATAAGCTGATTCAACGAATGAAAAGAGAAAAAAGCTTCTTTTTTTCAAATACGTTTCGCTGTTTTCGAACGCATCTTTGCGTAACCGAGTTCTTTATTCGAATTGTATGACTAAACTGGCATTGTTTGAGCGGGGGTGTGCTAACAGGAAAAAAAAGTACCAGTACAATATCTGTGTCTTTATCTCAATCATCCATGACCCTTTAAAACATTTTTATATTTAGGTACTAATTGCAGTTGTTTTTTCTTTCATGCTTAAAAAAAAACCCTCTCCAATTATTTTATTATTTTGCCAAGTAGAAATCAAATCAAATACCGCTCGAAGTTCTTTATAATGCTTATAAGTTATAGGTCCCTATCTTCAGAATATCCAGGGCTGGACATTGCTAAAAAAAATGGTCCTTCTTTCCGCGACCGCATACAACAGGCTTTCTTGTAGGAAATTATAATACTTTGGTTGAGTTGAAAGTAAAACACATAAATCGAAGGCCTAAAGGACTCCAAAAGGAAAATAAAATATTTGCGTAACACACTTACAGGAGCAAAATAATTAATTTTGACAGTTCAACAACATTCATTTCGGCAGACATTTTTTTCGAAAATAAGAGGTAATGGAATAGCAATATCCTTCAAAATCATTTTGATTGTGATTAAAAGTGTGGTACGCAATCAGGGTGCAGATCGTTAGTCAAGAACCCCTTCGTTTCGTATCATATAAGTAACTTATAAAAGCTTAACTAAATGGATAATTACCTGTTGTTGTACTACAAAATAGGTTCATATAGTTTAATAATATCCAGGTTAACTACAGGGGTCAAAATAATTACTTATGTGTAAGTGCAGCCCACATTAGTAACCCAGTAACTTTATAATAAAAAGTTGCTAGTTACTTTTTGTGGAGCCAATTTAATAAAGAATGCTTTAATAGTACTTTAAGTATTTTTTTAACACGACACGTAGTGACATCTGTAGCATTGTTCTTTAATACCGAGCTGTTACGAATCCTCACAACGATTACTTTAAAGTTAAACTGTGAAGAAATTAATTAAGATGACCTTTTAATTCTGCTCAATTTCTTAAAAAAAACCCCATGTCAAGTCAACCGCTTAAGTGGCGTGATATTTCACACAAGTGAAAAAAAAATAAGAATTTGTAGTAAGTCGATATATGGTGACCATTCGCTATATTACCTTAAATGGAGCCAATAAAAGTAATGGCAGGGGTCTTATTAAGAGAACATAGCTACTATGTAGCCTTAGTGCGGACTACCCGTTGTTCTCGTGGTCGCAAGAGCGACTGCTGAGCGTGGTCCTGGGTTCGATTCCCAAGTCAGGCAGTGGTATTGGGTTTTCCATCTGGAATTTCTCAGTAGCATCCTGGATTTGTGTCCGGTTGATAGCAATGTTATACCCGCCAGTATAACTTTGACTTAAACATAACTGGTGAAATATAAGTGTAGTTACTATAGGTACATCTCTGCCTAACCCTTCGGGGAATACAATACAGGCTTCATAATTAACATACCTACCATTACATTAAATCCCAACAGATTATCAGGAGGGTGGTCTTTCTGTACCTACGTAAGGACCAAACGGTGCAAAACATTTACAATTCAATTTTTTTTTAAATCTTGATGTCACTTCATATTCTATATTTAAATGGAAAAGACAGCATAACCAGCACATTTTTCATCCGATTAAAGTTAAAGTAAACGTTTTTATTTAAAGAAAGGAAGCGTATTTACGGAGGTGCATACATTTGTATGTTTTAAAATATTGTATATGATATCATGCTAGAGTTTTGTAAAAATTGGCTCGCATCTACATATTATGCAGATTTTGCTGTGCTTGCTTAAAGGCAGGCTCTTTCATAGTTAGTGAGAATTGAGAACTTAGTCCTTGAAACTTGCAACTAAAACTGCTGCATCCAAAGAACCGGAAATTAGATTACTATTAGACACCCATTATTTTTAATGACAATCAATCTAGCCTTTTCCCAACTACGTCGGGGTCGGCTTCCATTCTAACTGGATGCATCTGAATACTAGTGCGACCATGGAGCGACTCGATCCACGAATGACAGCCAGGATCAACGGCTATTTATAACAATTCGTCATAATAAAACTGCAGTATTTTGGGTCTTACTATCCATCTATCATCATCATCTTATCTAACCGCCTCTGTGGTCTAGTGGTTAGACCACCTGTCTCAGACCAAGAGGTCCCGGGTTCGATTCCCAGTGGGGGCAAAATTTTCTGCTCGGTTTGGTTGGTGGTAGGGCTTGTTTTAAGTCCGCCTGGCTAGCTACCACCATCTTATCTAAGTCTGTCGCCATAACAACAATGTTAAACGCATTGTTGTGTTCCGGCAGTTAGAGATAAGATAGCCAGTTCCTCTGTGGTAGAGGATTCCGGGTGAAGCTCGCTTCCACCTTCGGCCTGATCATCACTTTCCATCAGGTGAGATTCTGGCCAAGAGCTTCCCCGTTGTGGATAAAAAAAAAAAAAAAAAAAACTATATGCTTGAAAATTTATATAACCTTATATAACCATAAATTTGTCATTCTAATGAATTTTGAAAGTTTGTGCAAAAAACCGTAATAAACTTGTATCGAAAGCAATTTATTCCGAATGAATGTCATGCCTCTTCTTTCACGAATTTATGGTAAAAATAAGAAAAAAAGTTTTTTCTGCACAAACAAAACGAACATTACAAAAAAAAAACATAAAATACATACATAATTATCTATTACAAAGACCAATTACATTGCGTAAATTACTCTGTATTACGACACTGGCAAAAACAAAATAAAATGCCGAGTGCAGAGAGTTTTGTAACCAAAAAAACAACAATAACAAGAACAATTAAGCTTTGCGTCGCATCTGTGCAAGAACAGGTCGTTGATCAGCAAAATGCTGTCACTCCGGCCGAACCTATAGTCAACACCTCTGATTTTCAGCAACTACCTCTCGAATGACATAATGACATCCCCCTGGGTGACATTAATAAATCGACAATCGCCTTACACAGAACAGAACTTCCCCTTAACAAACATTAGTTAGCAAGGCAAGGCAAGGCCTGGCTC
This sequence comes from Eupsilia transversa, assembly GCA_914767815.1. NCBI lineage: Eukaryota > Metazoa > Arthropoda > Insecta > Lepidoptera > Noctuidae > Eupsilia > Eupsilia transversa. The sequence continues at coordinate 1,166,935 of OU611893.1, read as the reverse complement.
CGTCCCGTCTACCCACGGAAAAAACTTTGCTAAAAATAAAAGTATTGCACCGCACCTTAATAGGGTTCCATGGAGAAGGGGAGAAACGCTCAGTGATTACCAAATAGGTTCTAATAGGATCCATTTAGATCGTTAGCTTACTTGTTTTGAAGATAGGGAAGATTTCAATACATATAGGTTAAAAAATATATTTAAGAAACTAAGCTTACTTAAATGGTTGTAATGTCCTAACTTCCTAACTAATATTATAAATGCGAAAGCGTGTTTGTTACGCTTACACGCTAAAACGGTTTATCTGATTTTTGTGAAATTTGGTAAGTACATGGGTACTTTTTATCCCGGTAGTACGTGGAATAATTTGCAACATCCCCGCGGGCGAAGCCTCTGGCAAAAACAAGTGCTTAATTAATATTCGAATCAGCTTTATTGTTGCGTCGTTTTCCTGGTGTTTCCTACCGTTTACGTTAATTAGGTTGCTTTTTAAAAATAAATAAAAACTGCAAATCTTTCAGCAGTCACAGTACTTGGAGACCAAACTGTTCTATAGTGGGGAAGTGTTCATATCTTCCTGTATAATAATGATTCGGATTATCAATTTCTTGGATAATACTGCACGTAGGCAATGCCCGTACTAGCACGACTTATCACAATGGCAGCGGTTGTTTGTCAGTTTAACAGAAAAACAATCAAAATACCTACGGAACCTCCATCATAAAGCAACTCTCGCATTTTTTTCCAAACAACCATTTTGTTTCATTTCGCTTAGTTTTTCAGGCGCACGGCAGACATAGTTATATACTTTATTACGAACGGATTAAATTCAGTCAAGATTTGTTTTTATTAACTTGCATTTTTATGGAACCATTTTGCATAATGTCCTTTTTTACGGCGTTGAGCGCGAAACGAAAAAGAATTTTGACACTTGATACTTTTGTGGAGAAGAATAGGTTTTGTTTATTTTCCTTGGAGGAATATGAAAGAGTTTTTCTGGGAATTGTAATACGAAAATTATGTTTTTTGAAGCTCACTTTGCAGTCTTTCTGAACAGTGAACGTTTAACTGAAACGTCATGCTCGGGTCGGTAACGCAGAATTGGGTATACTCAGCGCTGATTCGCGTATACTCGGCTGCAGTCGTGAGTTTTCGCTTCTATCGTTAGTAATAAGCCCTCTTTTTTAACCGACAAAAAAAAGGAGGTTTTATGTACGTTTATACTATTTTTTTGGTATACTTCACCTATATTTTCGTCAAATTGTCGACCGATTTTGAAAATTATTTTGTGTACTAATATGTTTTTGCTTGAAAATGTTCTTGGTAAGTAGTAAAATAATGGGTCAGCCGAGGAGGAAAAGCGACCATACTTACTTCGAGCACATAATTTAAGCTTAGGTGGTGATGAAAATTATTTTCAATTGCAGAGCATTGGTGAAGAAATAATTGACACAAAGTAAACCGCCTGTCAGGGTTTGAACCTACGACCTATAACTCGTAAGTTGCAGCCGTTACCACTGGACCACTACTACTCTATTCAACTACAACTACATATAATTACACTACATAAAATTCACAGTATTATAATAATTAGTATCATAATTTTTTATAATAGCATGACTGTAGTTTTTATTTGAATCTTTGGTGACTAACGTATACTAAAAAATATGGATCACTGTCTGAAGTAAACAACTAAATAAAAATATTAAGATAAAAACTACGTTACATTATCAGGAAAATGTCAAGATCATGCCACCAATCCATAACTAGTTATAAAGTACTTATAAAGAAACAAAAACAAAATTAAAAACACAAGCCACGAGCACATTCATATCATAAGTACTCCACACAACAATAAATGCGTTTTTTAATAACATTTCCAATGACTATGTGACAAAAACGTATGATATTCAAAGACGCACGCGATGGGAATCGAACCCGTTGCGTCGCGTAATTTGCGTTTTTCTGCGCCAAGCCTGGCGTCGGTTTGTCTTGGGATGAACGTTTTTGTCTCTGCCTCGCTTCTTGATGGATATAGAGCGGTTATGTCGTTTTGATACTTGCTGAAGTTCGTGTGAAGAATTAAAAATGAATTAGTTAGATCCCCCATGGGAAGAAGGTGTGTATATTTATGTGTAGGTATAGATTAAGTAAAGCAAGGATTCCATGTATTTAGGAAGATTTATTTTTTATTATTCCGGTGCTATGGAACGCATGTCTTATTCCTGGACGGATAAACAATTGTTTAGCCCAAACATATGTGTTCCAGAACTGATTTTTTTTCGAACAACGTTTATGATTTTGATTGTTTGGTTTCAAGCTTTAACACCCTATTGTTAAATAATTCATAAGTTTTTTAATCACTATCATTGACGCCATTTAATCTGGCTAATATATTCTCCTTAAGTATATTGTTACTGTACAAAAAATACGGAATAAGTCAAAAGTTAACATTCAAAAACTAGAATAAAACTTGGCACCAGGCATATTATTGTCATGAAATTAGTTTCTCACATATATATTTCTCCTTAGTATTTCTATATAAACTTTAAAACATAGGTATAACATTTATACAGCATTTTTGTGTCTAAATTGGGAGCGTAAAATAACGTTATTTTCATATACAATTTAGTGATTAGCATTCTTGTCCCATTCCGCGAAGTAATGCTTTATACATGAATTTGAAAAAAAGAAACAGTGCCGTTACCTTATCTACAATTTATTTTAAAAATACTTTGGTATAACGCGTTATTCAAAAAATTTTAATTCCTGTTTCCAACATTTTGTACCCAAAAACAAAAGTGTCAACAAAAAAACGATTTTCTAATGGCAGTTTTTACTATTACAACCAGATAATTAATCCTTTCGCTTCTATAACATTTTATTAAAAATCATCAAACTTAGTCGAATAAAACTTTATTTTTTGGGTACGAAATGAATGATGTCCTTTAGATCTATGTATAATAAAAACTCTTTAGAATTTGAGATTAAAAAGTATTTTTTGAACTGCTGATTCAACATATTTTTATCATAGTATTTATTTGGGTACTCGTATTTTAATAGTATGTTGTTTTCTAATAACACAGAGCAAAACTCTACATGGTTATCCTATTATAATAACCATACTAAAATAATTAATCTGTTAGCCAAGTGAATACTTAAAGAAAGTCGACTTTAAATCATTCCTAGACACAAAATTGATTCAATGACAACATGAAAATCTATTTACAAAACTCATCCGTCAAATGATCATGTATCAAAACATATCAATCCACGTTACATCTACAGTCAGTCCACAAAAACGCCTAGTTGCATGGATGTCGGAAAAACCGTGGAAACTGCGGAAAAAGTACGCTCACACTGAGAACTTAGAAAAACTGGCCACTGCTGTGAACGATTGTTCTTGCTGTACTTACGACTTACGGTTTTAATTAGGGGACCCGAGACGATTAGACGTTCTTTTGGCTGGTTTTTTTGTCACAAATATACTTAGTTTTCCTGAATTTCTCTGTTGTTTATTGTTGGGAGTTTATACGGCGGCAATCAAATATTATTTTCTTAAATTGTTTCTTGTTACTTAGAAAAAGACATGGTGCACCGAACCCAGATAAATTGGGATAAGTAGGGCACAGAAGAGAAGGATGATGTTACTTATGATGATGAACTTAGGTAATGGTACGTCTACGTCTTTTTTTGGTCCTCAGGTCTTTTTCTCAGTCGCATAGGACCAAAATTATTTAAAAGGCACGGGTTTTTTTTGCTAACCAATCGTTTCCGTTTTTTATGTAAGCCAAATAATTTCAATAAACAATATTTTTTTAAATATTATTAATAAAAACTTGCGATTGGAGCCTCCTTTTAAAGAAGTGTTCGTTGACAGTCAGTGCGATTTATGTGATTAATTGGGGACTAATTATCAATATTATAACAACTTAACATAACTCATGCCTGTCTTTTCCGATGGGTAAGGCAGAGTTTTATCTACATAAGAAGTTAGTCGAAGTGAATATATTTATTAGATATAGACATTGTTTCAGCGAATCAATTTTTACGCCTCCCCATTAAGACCTAGGCCATATATTTTTTATACCTATTCGGATAGCTCATGACCTAAAAAGGTGCCATAAAGAATAGGAATAAAAAAAATAAAAAAATCCGCGAAATTTCGCTAGTGTTTAACATCAACATTTCGCCAGTTAGGTATGTTCAAGTTTCATGTTCAGTTTCAGCAGTTTTTTTCAGAATGTAAAATTTAAAGATTTAAAATATTAATAATAATATGAGGTAGGTGTATAACACAGGAAGGGAAATAATCATAGGGCATCGAAAAATTCGTCCGCATCGCTGTCAACAGGAAAAGTCACAAGGCATTAAGTCCGCCTTTGTACCTCTTTTGTGCAAAAAGTTTAAATAAATAAATAAGTAAAAGTGCCCAAAAGGCTGGCAGCATTGCCACGTTGTATGACAATGCCGATTCTTTGGCCAAAAAATAGGCCAGCCCTTAGGGGCCTAAGTCTACTAATTTATAAACGTTACAATGGTCTCTCAATGGTGAGTTTTTGACAGATTTGCCATACAAAAACTGTCAAAAACTCACCATTGATTGAGAGACCTTTGTAACGTTTATAAATTAGTAGACTAGGCCCCCTGGTCACGTGAAGACGTAATACCCCCTGTATGAATTAATTGGGACCTATACCTTTAGAAATAAATTGGGCAAAACTAATGACTGAAATAGCTGGAAGTCATAGGGGGAAGGCTTTTGCCCAGCAGTTGGATGATACAACCTGCGAGGGAATCTTTGAATCTGGTGTTGGAGCATGTTTATTTGGAAAATATATACAATAAACAATTAAAACTTTTCAGACGTTAAAAAATATTTTTTTAACACTACCTATTAGGATTTTGCAGATCGAGGCTACCTCCTACACTATTTCTAAACATTATGGACCTACCTATAAGTTTTTTTTAAATTCTGATAAAAATACTTAGGTATGTACTTAAATAAATGAAAAACAATCGCTGAGTAATTTAAATAAATGTTCAAATTACTTACAGCTTAGAACCTTATCAGATCTATTTTATATAACTAGGAAGCCTGAATATTTTTGTTAAATTATTAGTTTTGAACAGGTTATTCTTAGATTTTATTAATTATATATTATTTTATGATGTCTCCACATAATATGTGCTTGCCGCTACCACAATTTGCGACCTCCCGTTGCAAAAGTTTTAAGCGCAGTTGACGCAAACTTTTTAAATCATATTAAATTGCAGGCAATTTAGAAAACGTCATATAAAATTCCGTCCACATCACACAAGCCCGTAAATAAGATGAAAGGTGCCGGCGGCATTTAAAATTGAGCAAAAAAATATAAAACATTAACAAATTAATTGCACTGCGTGACTTACTGGTCCCATTCACATTTCGTCCGATGATCTTATTGGAGCCATTCGGCTGCGGGCCGGCGGGGGTGTGCGGTGCGGGAGGCACTACCCGTCCCGTTTCCTCGCCCGGGCTTTCCATATCACACCTCTCGCTCGCACACATCAACCCGACACCCGCCAATTCGAAAACTTCACAAAAATATTGGCAACTTTTTACGAAAAAAAAAATTACATTTCAAGGATAAAAAGCCCGATATCACAGTTTGAATTTTATGAAATATATGAATTTTGGAACAATGGCGTGACGAACTCCGATTTTGGCGGTAAAATTTGAAGGGTAGCCGTGACGTGTCGTGATGACGCGCGCGCCTCGACTGGCGGCCGCCGGTGGAGCCCTAGTGCAGCTGCATCGCCCCGCCCAGCACCCCACGCGACCCCTCCACGTGGCCCCACGCTTTCCTTGCCCTGGCTTATGTAAAAAAACATAAAGGCCTTAAATTTCGTGAGTGTGTGCGTTAAGTTTGTGTTGTCGTAGTGTGCGGGGAAGGGGCCGAAAGGGTACGACTTGAGGGTCGACGGGTGATCATTATTGTGTTTTTTTAAATCAGTCTTGTTCTTATCGATCGTACTATGTTCGAATTTTCGGTCACGGTAAGACTGCTGTGATTAAAACCACAAGTTACCATGTCTGGTGAAGAAAACGAGGAAGATTAGTTTGTTACAAATTAAAGACATCAATTAGATTGATTAGTTACCCGTATAAGCCATTGCCTTCTACGGGAGGATAAATACGAAAGTTATTTAAGGAATTTAGAGAGAGGCGAAGATTTTAGAAGCACCGACGGTGCCACCGCTGTGTCAAGATTTCTAAGAATGTCATGTAATGGAAAAGAAATAAAACAGTGCCTTATGTTAATCGCAGGAATTGGAAAAAGAAACAAGTCATAGAAAAACACTGAAGAAAGAGACACACAGGTCGCGCCATTAACTCAGTAGTTGTAGAACTTATAGAAGATGTAGAGGTCCTGAATTCGATTCAAGCTGTATTGAAGCCTTTTGTCTAGAAAATGCCCAAGAAACTTGTGATCGGAAATTGTAGTATTATTCAATAGCCATAGACAAGTTTACTAGACATTAGAAATCTTTCAACATCTCTACGAGATCCTTGACCGGAGGTAAATGGCCAATTCTGTTCTGATTTTAAATTTTGTTCTGGTGATTCGAAAAACGCACATTGGCATGATACCTTACCCTAGGCATAAGCTCCCAAAGTTGTAGAAAGGGTTAGGCCCCAACCCGTGATGGTTATATGAAAACCCCTAAAAAATCCTGGCACATAATATTTGAGGGCACATCGCCCTACGCAAGCTGTACGTGTAAATCAACGGACGACGGAAGCGAGTTATTTATAAAATGCCCAGTTTGGACATAATACGACGGCTTCACTCGTAAACTGCTGGCTTTTGAGTTAAATGCTGCACAATGGGCCTCATTATGAACCAGCGCTAATTGAGACCAAGAATTTTGAAGACCTTCCGATGGCGGAGAGAATGATGTTACCTACCAAACGAATTATTCTATGGGTACGTACTGAAGTTTTCAAGAGCTATCTAGCTTTTTATGCCATGAAGAAAAATTGAGCTAAGTATTGTGATTATTATTGAAAAAAAATGGTAGATGATACATCAATGAATACGCTGTTACTTCTCTACGAAGTATTGACTGTCTGCTAGAAAAAAATACACTAGAAAGGAAAGAAGAAGATTGAAGAACGAATTACAATTAAATTCGCATTGTAGAAACTTCTTAAAACGAAATAATAATAGTTAGAGGTACATAGGGGAATAATTCTACGACAACGGAGTTCACAATATGCAAATACACGGACTCAACGTGATAATAATAGTGAAAGCAGTAGAAAGCGAAGGGCTAGGACTGGCTCTAATGATTGAATGCAACGAATGCTTCGAGAGAGTGAAGTTATGCAAAACGCAATATGTTGGTTACTTGGGAAAATTGTCCTTAGATACGCATCCTTTGAATGTTGGGAGAAGTTGAGTTGATATTGATGATGGACAGAAATATATCGCTCGTGAACGAGATTATCTTAAAGACAGTATCTTTAAGATAATCTGATCACCAAAATGAAAATGAGCCATGACACCGAGTGCTTACAAATGGAAACCTGAGCCAATTTAATGTCTAAAACCTTCTTTATGCTTTTTTTATGAACTAAAAGATTCTTGAACAGATTATGTTTGCAGCGGCCTCCTTGGGTACGCAATCCTACGTATGGAACAGGATCCTAGGACCACGATCTAGGAATTAGTTTTAATAGATAAAAACAGATTTCTAGTTTTTAAACTAGTCGGTAAAAGCAGAACCATACAACAAACTTCATATATTATGAACATACCTACATCAAAATCTAAAATCAAAAGCTTAAGCCTATAATACTATAGACCCCAAAAAAAATCAGGTAGATAAAAGCTAAACAATTCAGCAAACTTCTATCTGACGAGAAAAAACAGCCCACAGAATGTTTCGTGTCGGTATCAAATTAAAAATGATAATCAGCTCGCAAGAGCTTAATTCGGTTGAGATACGAAAGCGGATTCTCGGAAACTGTAAAAAATACATAAAACTGCCGACCCAACAACGGTATACGGGTGATGTTGCAAAAAATTATATATTTCGGGTTAACAGGCCTTGGGTATATGGGTTAATATAATTTTCTTGTGGGCTTATGGGCAGAGTGTATAATTTTGTTTGTGTCTTTTCGTTTCTTTTTTTGTATCTGAGCAGGATCTCATCTCATTACATCGCACGGTTTTGCTGAGATCAAACGAATACTGCACCGTTCTGTAACATCAAATAAATTATGAGTAAGTAGTTCCGGTAGGTAATTATGAAAAAAAAAAAAAACAATGGAATCATCTCAAAATGTTTTAACAGGTATTAAAGATAGATAGGTACTCTATGATTATTGTATATTACGCATAAAATTAGATATAGAGAGATAGATAGAGAGATAGATATTAGATTATTGAGAGGGAGCGCAGGGCTTTGGCGGTGAGAGGCAATATGCTCGCTCGCAGGTTCGCACGTTGCACCAACGAGGTGAAAATAACACTTTTTAAGGCATTCTGCCAGTCGTTCTACTCGAGTGGCCTGTGGGTGAAGCATACGGAGCGAACCTACGGAGCCCTGCGCACCCAGTATAATAACGCTTTTAGGATGCTGTTGGGGCTGCCGTGGCGCTGCAGCGCGTCTGGTATGTTTGCTGAAGCACGTACGGATGGCTTTCCAGCCATCATGCGCAAGAAAGCAAACTCTTTGCTGCACCGTCTACGAAGCAGCAGCAACAGTATCCTAAATGCTATAGCTGCCCGCTTTGACTGTCCTTTCCAAAATATGTGGATGCGGACAGCCATAGGCATCGGTTAAATATAGGTACTAACAATACTAACATAATTTTAGCTACATTTGCTGTTACTAACACAATAACATTGTATGATTTTATGTAACCTATATGGAGTTTTTCTGAAATAAATTAATAATAATAATAATAATAATAAATGTAGAAATTTTACAAGGGGTGACACAATGGGCACATCCGCACAACCTAAAACAATTTGACCTCCTTGGTCAATAAATTAGAGGCGGCTCTAGGAAGTCGTGTATTCAGCCTTTTTCACATTAAACCTACAAAAAGGTGGCACCATAGTTTTCCCACAGTGTTGCCGTTAGTTTATCATCATATCGACATATTTCTAGTTATCTTGTGTTCCGACAACCTTTCACCGGCTCAAGGAAAAACCTACACTGCCTTAAGAGTCGGTCGGATATTATTTACAGAAAAAGTGAGGTCATGAAAACAGCGGGTGGCTTATGAAATCGGTAGATACCAATTTTTATAAGTTTTCATAAAATCTATTGTTTTACCAAACGATTTAAGAATTCTCATAGGTTCCCGTCGGATAATTAAGGATTAGAATTTATTGTTTCCTAGCCAGAGAAGCCAAATTCGCGCCCAATAAGAATCTGTCTTGGACTACATGGATGCTGCCTGAATTTTGAAGAACGTAGAAAAAAGATTAGATTATACTCTCCTTAGGTATGCAATTCAGCATAAATTATTATTGCTTCTGATTAAAATTCAAAGAAAACGAAGGACACACTCAAAGACCTAGAATTGACTACTGCTAGCGCTTGTGCGTCAGTGACATTGTGCATACGACAGATCTCAATCCCATTTTTTTTTTTTTAATTGCGAAATTCTTTGACATCGATCTCTTCGATCTTGACCTCGATCTCACCTGGTAAAACGTAATGGATGAAGTCTACAATGAAACAAGCAAGCTCAGAAGATGCTTGTTCACTCTTGCTTTGAAGGCAGACGGGTTATACGTGGAAGGGAACTCAGACGCTGGCAGTACCTATGTTCCACACTTTGGCAGTGCGCATTATAAATGTAGAGAAGAAGCCATGGTATCCTGCAGTTAGTTAAGTACGTCTGGGTAGACCGGTAGTGAAAGGGCGATGGTAAGATCAGGTGGTGGAGCTCCTATGCACACTCTCCGAAGTACAGTCTGTAAAAGACCGACAAAGACCGACATCTCAAAACAGCGGGGCGATTAGCGGAGCGGGCAGCGATTGCTAAAATCGCTGCCCGCTCCGCTAATCGCCCCGCTGTTTCCCTAGCCCGCGTATACAGTAAAGACACTCTCGAATGAGTATTTTCTCACGGTGACCGGCCTCTCGCCTCTCTACATACAAGCTGTTAATTCCACGCATTGCTCGCTGAACATTTTCATATGTTAGGCAAAGATTCGTGGACTTACTCGTGATTTCTAGACGAGCTGTTAGTCGTCTTGACTTGTCACGGTGAAAGGGTTATGACGAAAATGTGAGAGAAATGTCCAAGGCTGTTGACTGACCATATTTTTTTTACATTTTATTCACTCGGTAAACTATTAATTTTATTTTGATTGTGACACAAAATTGGTAGGATTTAAGAGCGTGACGCGCGTGTGCGTGAGCGTTAGCTTGCGTAGGTATACTTATTTCTAATGTGCTATAACTTAGCTAGCTAAACGTAATAGATTTTCATTCAGTTTTTTCACAAAGTAGTTTCAACATTATACCTCACCAGTACCTTCTTTTATTTTTCGCGGTACTTGAGCAAATAGGAAAATTCGAGATTTATGCGAACATTGCTTTTATATAGGTACCTACTACGATTTGATTAAAACTTCGCAAAAAGGTAGGTCTTTACTTAATAGCTAACTAATTGCGTAAAAAATTTTCGTAAACGATTAGACTAATCTTTTTCATTTTGACAGTTCAACAACATTCGTTGCGTTATTTACGTTGTTGAGCAGATTTTTTTTCCGGACTTATGAAGGAATGGATTAGCAATTTGTTTCAAAACGATTCAGATTGTGACTGATAGTGTATTTCGCAATAACGGTGCTGGTAGGGTCCCTAAACATTGGAAAATCCCTGGTAGAGAAAAAATTTAATTGCTACATTGGTAGAGCGACGACGTGTGAGTTTCAAACAAGCGGCATGCGTGACAGTAATAAGACTGATATGATTGGAATTCAATTAATCCAATAATAAGATACTAACATTACATACTTGCATTAATAAACTGTAACGACTAATAGCTTGAATAAAATCGGCTTTTTACACTTTTTACACGAATTAAATTAAATATTTATAATATTAGGGTTAAAGCAGCTATAAAAAATATCATTATACATAAACGCCCATTCTCCAAACAAGAATTTCATCGGTAACTTTTTATCAGGCCGCAATTTTCGGAACGCGACCATCATTTCGAATCGTTTGCGCGGGAAAAACTATAAAATGGCCGACGGCGTGCGTCCGATGCAAATTGCGCGCGGAAAAAGCTCGCGAGCGGTAAAAACTGAAAGGAACTCATAGTATTTCATCGACGTCGCCAGTTATTGAGCGGGGTTAATGTTTTTGTGTAGATTCCAGTGGTGGCGACGAGGCGACTTTTTGCGCGTTGTGGAGTCTGGGAAGCGCTCGGCGGCAACTCTCGTCGCGGGCAAAAAGCAAACGAGGGCCGCCATAACGCTGCTAACCGACGCAAAAACGTTGCGACATACGGATAGAATTAATGCGGCGACTCTTTAATTTTCTTCAAGAAAGCGCGGGAGGAAATGGTGTAGGTAATGAGTGTTGCCAGACGCAAAAACTATCTGTATAATGACGTAGCTCATTTATCCAGTTTATTTTTCTGTTCTTATGTAAAAAGTGCATGTAGGAATGTTTTAAAAGCCTCATTCCTATTAGACACGATTGAAGAATGTTTGATCTAATAAGAAACGGGAGCGTATAAATGGTCGTCCATTTCTAATGGGAATACTCGTAGATATTACGTAAGTAGTCAGGCAGTATGGTCTTATTAGTTCTTTGGAATATAATTTTGCATTTTATGTGGTCTTACAATATGCCCGGATAAATAATTATGGGATTTGTACTGCTTATAAGTAAGCCCGTATCCGTGTGTAACATTAAATTAGGTAATACATACTGGTAAAAACGAGGCTGCCAAGATTGTGGTTCTGCAAGGTCTATCCGGATATAAACATTATTTTCACATGCACTCTGAATTGGAATTCATTTTAGCTGAAATTATCTTATTGGTTTGCGAACGGCAAATGTCAAACGTCCACTTTTTAAGGGAAACTTTGATTTCCAAGCTAGGCGCTACGCATTTAACAAAAAATTCGAAGTCATGTGACATCCCCCACCCTGCACTGGGTGTGCGTGGTGGATTTTGGTCCACTCCAGACTCAGCAGTTGGTCTCAGCAGTGGAAACGTTAAAGGCTGATCATGCTTTATGCTTTTTATTAATTAATATTGATGATTGATAGCAGATTATTGGCGTTGGCAGACGGGAAACCACTACTGCCCATCCTCCCCCCTCGTCCCCATTTACAACACTCCTGGTGGATGATCACAGGATGTGTCGGTCTTTAGTTTACCGGAAGCCGTAGAGAACTTTACAAGTCCTAGTTCTGCTCTTTAACTCGATCTCGCCTAATGGAAAGCGATGGATGAAGTCTACGATGACACGAGCAAGCACTGGCAGAGAGTTCCACAATCTGGCCGATAGAATAGTAAGTAGGTACTATGAAATGAAACGTAGAAGTTTAAAAAAAGAAAAGTTGGAACCATCTACTTACCATACCTACTGCGTGTCTATATTTAATTATTAAGATCTATTCAAAAAAGTATTCAAGAATTTACATGGTCATAAAATAAACCTTTTTATTATTGATGAACAGTTCACATTAATAATGCAATGGAGCGAAAACTTATGCCAGGACATCTGCTTATTTTTACTGTACAAGTTATTGAAATCAGCACAAGTTTTTGTCAAGTTGTAGGTAAGTATATAGTAGGTACCTGGAGGTAGGTACACCACTTAAAATTGCCTACCCAGGGTTTCGTATTGTTTATACATTAGGTTTACCATGACGTAATAAAAAAATTGGATTCGAGACGTCAGTAACAACAACATTAGGTAGGTACGGTTTTCACTTTTGTGAAAACCTACAGAAAAAATATGAACAAGCAATATTTAAAAACACAAGTAAACATCCTGCATTATTATGAAGTCTTGAGATTGCGGCAGCCTTGCTAGCAGCAGACAACCATCTGTTAAAAAGCGCCTGCTATAATCGATTAGCAAAAAATTGTTGTAGATTTGTTTGCTATGATCGATTATCGAATGACATGTTTGCTGTGATTTAGAGACCTTTATTAATGTATTATGCTTATTTACTGATTATGTATACATACAATTACTTACTACTATAGCAAGCAGTTGCACATTATGACATTATTTACTGGGCATTGTTGCTACAAAATACGGTGTGACGAAATTTTTGGTTGTAACTTGTAACTAAAACGTTTTAGAATGCCAAGTTAGAACTTTTAACTGCAGGTTTGTTTGTTCAAAGTGACTGTGGGCATAACTTCTTAAGCCGGGTCTGCTGCGCCATGTTTGGATGTTTTAAAAACATCAAACATCAAACACGAACCAATCAGGCATCCGCAAATCAAACACGAAACGATTTGATTGGTTCGTGTTTGATGTTTTTAAAACATCCAAACATGGCGCAGCAGACTCGACTTTACTTAGTGCCAGAGTCAACTAAAAAAGAACACTGGCCGATTTGACCTAGAATAAAGACAAGGGTTTGTTACTGAAATGGGACGATTATTATGATAAAATATATCATTACTTAATAATAATGATTGTCTATCATTAATTTATTTTTAAAATCAGTGGTAATTAGAAAGTCGGCCTAAAAGATTACAAATTATTCATAGCTGCTGAACTCAAGATTTATTGTAGAAAGATTAGCTTAATTCTGAACGCATTCGTAATGTTTACGTAGAGATGTCCATGCTGTTTCTGAAAACTTTGTCGATTTTTTGGCTGAGTTCGATAACATGAGTGCTGTCAAAAATGACAGTTGTGCTGCGTAAATCAATTGGGCGGCCGAGGGGCGGCCCTAGTAGCTGTGACGGATGAGGTCACAATATTTTAGATTAGAAAATGGCAATTTAAAAGTTCCACACATTTAATAATATGCCACCTAACCCCAAAAACATTTTTCGCAATTACTTTACTATCCAGAAATATCTTGAATACTACATTATAAATAAATAGACAAATGAAACGATAAATATCATCAAGTTACGTTCTATAAGATTTTTCTAGTCCTAACATGTTATAGGGGTGACCGGGTGATAGACGTGCGAGCAAGTACGCGTACATTATTTTATACGAATAATTGTGTATTTTATCTACGGGCCTTAGTTGCCTAACAATATATTATATGATAATATGCCTCCCATATTATTATTAATATACTCTTTGGTTAGCGTGGCCAGACTCTAAACCTGAAAGAGCTACAGAAGTTCAATATTTCTGAAGGGGTTGTGGTTTGGAGTCGGTATATCAAATAATCCTTCGATCGCTCGAACACCTCGTACATGAGAAAAAAAGTCCCATGCGCCGTATTTGATTTCATGTCTAATATTCTCTGTTCTTATTTCGTGACTTATTTTTGTGAGAAATACAGAAATAAATTAAAAGAACCCTTTTTTGTGTTGATTATTTCAGTTCAAAAACGAAACGTAGTTTTTTGACATGTCTCAAAAAACTAGTATCCCGATTTGGATAACAACATCAGATTTGAATTTTGTTTGAAGCGCAGCACCGTTCAACGGATTTTCTGACAATTTCAAATAAAGTGACGAGTTTTTAGTGAATTTATTCAAAAAACAATTGTAGTGGAGTGTTTATTTGCGAATATTTTATGTGTATTGTGTCAAGATGACGACGGATAAGATTCGGAAGGACAAGAACCAGAACATTCAGGTTTCCATTCGTTTGAGGTAAATATTCAAGTAAAACTTGGACTGTTGAACTAATTTTTCGTTAACGGCATGACTCACTGGACTATTCATTATATTTCATCATAACTCCTCAAATCTGCATTATAAGATTGCACTTATTGTATACTTGTGGAATTCTGTAATCTAATCGTGCTGGAATTAGCTAAACAAACCTTTATGACATCAATGCAATCGTCCTAAAAAACCGTAATTGTTTACACAGCATATTTAGGATAACTGTTACGATAATCGGTTCATTTAATGAAATGTAAACAAACAAATACCCCATATTCTTCTCCTCCTAAATCACCTCTCTTCAAACCAGTTCATAATTCCATTGTGAGCCAAATGGCTGTACTAAAACTATGAATTTAACTAACACAATAAATTTATCTGTTGAACTGCTTAATTAGCCTATGATAATAATAATTATAATCTCCCCACTGCTGTATGCCTACGTTGACACTCTAGGTGTGTGCTGGTAGAGTTTACTTTGCTGGACTAGGTCTAGGGACAGGAGTCAGACCAAGAGAGATACAGAAACCTGCAGGGCAGTATGTGACGAGCTGTTAGGCAGTAGCAACCCCACAGAACCTTGTCTCGGGAGAAGCCTTGTTCGTCACCTCTGGCTTGCCTTTATTGGTCAAATGACTCCTAAAAACAAATATTCTGCAGACCACTGAACCAGCGTGAGAAAGACATCAAGTCACTGGGTGTGATTGAAGTGGTGAACAACCGTGAGGTGGTAGTGCGGCAGTCACAGCAGACCTCACACACTAAGAAGTTCACCTTCGACCGGGCCTTCGGACCCAATGCTAGCCAGGTATGTTCATGACATTTTATTAAAATAGGCATCCAATGTTAATATCATAACCTTGGTATCATCACCTTTATGAGAAACAGAAACAAGGAGCAAGGAAGAAAACAACTTACAAGTAATTCTATTGGTGGATTTATCTGTCCCTGTCTTGCTTTTAAGCTATGGAGTTGAGTTTTCTGATTAACTGAGAAACTCCTTTCAAATTCATAAGCACTATAGTATGGTCTAATATACTGCTGGCATCAACATGCATTAAACTTAAACCACAGGGCAGTAATATTAAATTCATCAAATGGAAGCTGCATGGTCAATATATCTATATAAATAAATATTTGTTTGTCCTCTATGCATTCCTAAACCATTGATCAGATTGTGATGAAACTTTGGTAGGGTGTTCTGAGGATGCCCGCGAGGGTTTCTGGCCTGAAAAATAAATATAAAGTGTATGCACATGTAGTGTGCAGCTAGTAATAATATAAATATAAAGTTTTATGGAACAAAAATTTTACTTTGTCCAACACTATGACTATATTCTTTGATTGAACAGTCAAAAGGCCACCTCAATTCTATTTCCTACATGTTTTCAGACATTATTCCTTTTGTTTCCAGCTCCACATATACCAAGAGGTGGTGAGTCCTCTGATAGAGGAGGTCCTCAATGGCTACAACTGCACTGTGTTTGCGTACGGGCAGACCGGTACTGGCAAGACTCACACCATGGTGGGAGAGCATACTGGCAGTGATACACACTGGCAGAATGTGAGTATACCATGACTTTAAAATAATAAAATAAATTGTATTGTACAAAAACTGCACCATACAGTTGTTGTCTTTGCAATACCTACATAACATGCACAGTGTAAATATACAACAAGTCAATTGTTGTTTCTTTTGCCATCAAAAAAATCAACTTGCACAGTAAAACTTTGTAGTAAACATCATACATTTTAGATTGCAAAAGTTTATTTTATTTCTTCAGAAAAAGCTAGGCTATAGTTAGTGAAACATTGGTGAAAGAAGGCAAATTACAACGTTTCCTGATAATATTAGGGAAGAACAGGCCAGAGAAAGTAAAAGCATCCTGAGAGAGAAGTGTATATAGACTAAAACAGTTTCAGTGATCTTTGAAGAAGTAGTTAGTGGTAGTACATTTTGACACAATTAATTTCATATAACCAACCTCTTTTTAACCGACTTCAAAAACAAGAGAATGTTCTAAAGTCAACCTGTATGTTTCCGTGTACCCAGGACCCGCTCGCCGGTATAATCCCGCGCGCACTCTCGCAGCTGTTCGACGAGCTACGTCTCACCAACACCGAGTACACAGTGCGCGTGTCCTACCTCGAGCTGTACAACGAAGAACTGTTCGACCTGCTGTCCAGTTCCGAAGACAACTCCAAGCTGAGGATCTATGAGGATGTGACGAGGAAGGGATCCAATATTGTTAATGGATTGGAAGAGATTACGGTAAGTGTAATTGAACACACGCCACATCTGTGCTACTTAGTGGAGCACACCAGTGGAAATAAAGCGCAGGAAATTAGGTGTGCCTACGCCTGCAATGCAAAATTGCCAGGAACATAACAGAAAATTACGAAAATTGATGTAAGCTTAAAAATCGATCTGTCGAAACGTTGATGGTATTTATTTATTTATGGAAACACATATAAACAGACGAGAAGAAAGGAACAGAAAAATACGTACAGTCACCTACAAAAGTTGAATAACACACTTACTTTTAAAAATATCCTCTAAAATGACACAAAACGATTCAATTCATTGCTTTCAGCATTTCATGTTGATTTAATACTCTTACATCAGATCAGATTTCTTATGATTGTTTTTTCTCAATAATTAAGATTAAAAAAACTGAAGTGTTAATCGACTTTTGTTGCTGACGGTACAAAGGTGCATATTTATAAAGAAATCTCATCCAGCATACTTGCTATAGCTAAATTTTTTGTATTTTTTTTGTGTCCCATACAAATGATGAATTGTAAGTTTCGACACCGTGTCCATGTGTCATGGCAACCGAATACGTCGAACCGTACATTTCTGCGTCAAATTACACGAGGCAGGTGTAGTCATACTGTTTCTCATGCATTAGCATAAGTGACATTCCCACTGCTGGAATGGGCCTCCTCTCTGTGAACGGGAGTGGGCTGTAATCCACCACACTCGACCAGTGCGGGTTAATGGATGGTGCATGTCTTTATATTTTTGGTTCTAGGACTGCTTACTTCAATTATATACCATAGTTTGTATTGATTTTGATGATCAGTTTGTTTTTAAAGACTCATGTGTATATTTCTCTTATTCGGTCCCAGGTTTACAACAAAAATGAAGTGTACAAAATCATGGCTCAAGGTCAAGAGAGGAAGAGGGTTGCTTCTACGCTTATGAATGCTCAATCAAGGTAAACTACCATATTTTCTAATCATAGTTAGTACCTGGTACTTGTTGACAGGCCTGGGGCCTTATTATGAAGTATTAATGCCATCATTATTCCACTGCGAAAAAAGGATGGTGCTATCGGCCTTGTATAGCTCCGTCTCTCTATCACACTGGAAAAATGGTGACATTAATACGTCATAATACGGCCTCTGCACTGTCCTCCCATACCACAGTAATTTAGAATTGTTGCCAATTACTTTTAAAAGAGTAATTGAGGAGTTTCTTGCCAGCGCTTCTCGATAGGAAACTGCCAATTGGAAACGTATAACAAGCTTCTGACGATTCATAAAGTAGGTTGTAGGTTTATGTGATACAAAATATTTTGATATAGATACTGCTTGTCTATTGATTGATAGGCATTGACGAAACCAGAGTAAAAATGCAGACCATATAATTTATGGAACAGACTGCAAGTTTTACTCTGTTACTATTACTAAATTTCTGCTATCTTATTTTTAATTTTTTAAATTAAATGTAAATAATTTTAATATTGCAGCAGCCTTCCCAATGGCAAAACTAATATGTTGTAAGTCTTCCTAACATTATACAAAGTTTTTTTTTTGTTTATGCTTCTTCATTATTTTTTACTTGTCCCTTCCTTCATTTTTTGCATTGGGTTGGTTACTTCAATAGTATGCTGAGGAAGCATGATCAAACATGATAGATTTTGTAGATACAGGATTAAGGGTGCCTTTCCACCAGAGATGTGCTATGCTACGTTGCTATGGATGTGTTTGATATCCACCAATCATGTTCATTGGTCCATCCACCCATTCTAATAAACTAGCATCAAACCTAATGAAAACCAAGACATTCAGGAGGCTTAAAAGATTGTCCCCACAAGACTAGATATGAACACCAGCAAACTATATTATTATTATATTGATGGGGATGACCCAGTGGGCGCATACCAAGAATGACTAAAGACTAACAACACAAAAGATGCTGAATTTCAATAAATGGATAGCAACGTAGCATAGCACATCTCTGGTCGAAAGGCACCCTAAAAGCTTCACACCTCCTCTAGATCGGTTTTCTAGTTTTAAATAATAATTTATATTATATGGTTGATCTTCCCAGACACACCTATTTGAATCAGTCAAACCGTAATTTGTTAGTCTTACTGTAGTTGACTAGTAGAAAATGCCTATGGTATTAAATCCGCTTCAGTGCATTTGTGTACTTAAAGTATTAAATAAATAATAAAGTAGATTGCAGTAATAAATTCCTGATTAGTTGAGCCACAATGGTTTTTGAACTGGTTTATAGATTTAGTGAGAAGTGGAATCATCCTCTTCTTCTTAGCATTCTTGTCAAAACTGTCGTGGTCCTCATGTAGTTTCTTCTCCAGGAGCTGATGTGATTCGCCTGACGATTTCTCGCTATCTACTCCGATTTTTGGTATTTTTTGTGCACTCACGCAAGGGGTCGCCTACTGCGGGTATAATTAGGTCACCACATCTCATGGGCGAGCATCCGCGTGGTCTAGGCCCTCCACTCTATCCTGCACGACACGCTATAGAGTCACAGTCATGCCTCGAGACGTGGCCGAAATACTTGAGGATATGCGTTTTGACCAGAACAGATAGACGCTGTTTGATGCCGAGTTTTTGGCTTATAGCGGTGTTTGTGCGAAAGTCGTGGAGTCATCCTACTGTTCGTAAAATACATGAGGTTTACTGAGGAATAATAATATAATCCGGCCCTATAATGTCGCCGATGTGACGTAGCGAGACACTGATACAAGTCGGACGCGATCTTTCAACCCTTCTTGAAAAAAATACTCAGTTATATAACATTACGCCACCCCCACCTTTTATCCGCAGCCGCTCCCACACAGTCTTCACCATCGTAGTCCACATGAAAGAGAACAGCCCCGAGGGTGAAGAGCTGATGAAGATCGGGAAACTAAACCTGGTAGACCTGGCCGGGTCTGAGAACATCAGCAAGGCAGGGTCTGATAACCCGGCGAAGAAGGAGCGCGCGAGAGAGTGCGTTAATATCAACCAGTCGCTGTTGACGCTTGGAAGGGTCATCACTGCACTTGTTGAGAGGCATCCACACATACCTTACAGGTCAGTACAGCCCAATTGCCTGTGTAACCCGCGAAATTCAAATTTTGTTACGTTTTTTTGCATTTTACAAGTCAGTTTCAGGTTATATGTTTATCAAAATATGATTCGTGATCGTAACAAATGTGTATTTACAGAATTACAACTTTTTTTTTTTAAACTTTGCCCCCCACTAGTAATTTCTCCTGTATTCTGGGTGCGTTTACAAACATTTAAACTCACATACACAAACAGCCAGACCCGGAACAACTACTTGTAGGTCATACAAATATTTGTACCGTGCGGGAATCGAACCCGCGACACGCAGCGCAGCAGACAATCGCTTAACCACTGCTCCAACCGTGCCGTCTTATAATCATTAAAACCATCAGTAAAACTTTTTGTCGCGGGCTACTTTACCACTTCCCTCTTAAGGTATTAATACTGACCTTGCGTTTGAACGTAAGACTGAATCACTCAAAATCATTGCTTCGTGACTCTATCTTCACATCTTCCACAGGGAATCCAAACTGACCCGTATCCTCCAAGAATCCCTGGGAGGTCGGACCAAGACCTCCATCATAGCGACAATATCCCCTGGACACAAGGACCTGGAGGAAACCATGAGCACCCTGGAGTATGCTCATCGCGCCAAGAACATACAGAACAAGCCAGAAGTTAATCAGAAGATGACTAAGAAGGCTATATTGAAAGAGTATGCAGAGGAAATCGATAGATTGAAGAGGGACTTGCAGGCTACGAGGGATAGGAATGGTAAGGAAAAACCATTACATATTTATTTGTGTATTTAAGTTCTTTGTAAGACTTATAGCTCAACAAAACAATAAATATAGTTGTGTAACTGTCAGCCAATTACAAGTCTTCACTTATAAAAACAATAGTGAACAACACAGCACTGCCCACAAAAAAGAACATCAGAACTAAAAAGAGCTCTATATAACATCATACTACATCATTCTAACAGGCTCTGTGGTCTAGTGGTTAGACCACCTGTCTCAGACCCAAAGGTCCCGGGTTCGATTCCCAGTGGGGTCCATCTGGTTAGCTACCACCATCTTATCTAAGTCTGTCGCCATAACAACAATGTTAGCAGGATTGTTGTGTTTCGGCAATTTTGCATTTTTGTGATAGACGATTCCGGGTTAAGCTCGCTTCCGCCTTCGGCCTGATCATCACTTACCATCAGGTGAGATGCAAGCCAAGAGCTTCCCCGTTGTGGATAAAAAAATGAAGGTGTAGGCAGAGGTTATATCCGAAAATGTTTCATGCTGTTTTGCTGCAAATTTGTAAATTTCGGTGCCTTTTGCGTAACTTTTTAATTAGTCGAGATTTTAAATTCATATTCTAGATCTGTTTAGGTCAAGAGTTATAGAAAATTGATTCGCTGTTACAATGTAGATATTGGGACTAACTGAGAAATATCCATCTTATCTGTATACATACATTATAGCGCATAAAAGATTTCTATTATATTCTATTCTTCAATAATATTTACCCAAACATTTTGTGTTCTATAGGCGTATACCTAGCTAGCGAGACATACGCCGAATTGACGTTAAAAGAGGAAGAACAACGCAAGGAGATTCAAGACCTGCTCCTCAAGAAGCGAGCTATGGAGGAGGAGAAGGATCGCATGGAGTCGGTGTTCCAGGAGTTGAACCAGACGTTGGAGGTGAAGAGTACTGAGCTGGCCAGCACTGTCACAGAGCTTGAGGGAACGAAGCAGGAGTTGGCGACCACTAGCCATGTGAGTACCTTGAATGATTTTATTTTCGCGCGGATGTTGTAATTTATTTTGACAGATAATTGTTAAAGATGTTATGTTACTTGATGATTGTTTTAAAAAAGAAACACAAATAGTACAGTCAACTGCACCTCAAAGATATCAACTGCACGACACAGCTACGACAAAAAGGCGCTATCAAATCTAAAACTGTTACTGTAGACGTGTGGATGACTTTACTTACGATTGTGATGAAAAAAAACTCAATTTAGCCTAAAACATGCCAATTTTCCAAACCGCTCACAAAAGCATTAGCTAACATGCCAACCAGCTTCTCTAGAGAGTCTGAAACACTGAAATCTCGCATCTTTTTTCATAGAAACTGGTCCGCACCCAGCTAGCATGCGAAGAACAACAAGTGCTAGTATCAGCACACTGCAGCACTGAGGTAGCTCTGAGCTCGCAGGCGCGGGAACTACTCGCCACTGCCGACGTGGCCACTAAACACGTCGCGTGTCTACACGACAATGTGGACAAGCGCAAGTAAGTCATATATAGCAACAAGTGCTAGTATCAGCTCTCTGCAGCACTCAGGAAGCTCTGTACTTGTATGCAAACCACAAAACAATATACTAATTAAATAATATCAAACATACGTAATGTTTGATAGTATTTGACAATATATTGAAAAGCTTTCATGTGGTCTAGTGGTTATACCACCTGTCTCAAACCCAGAGGTCCCGGTTTCGATTCCTAGTGGGTGCAAAATTTTCTGCCCGCCTTGGTTGGTGGTAGGGCTTGTTCTAATTCCGCCAGGATAGCTACCACTATCTTATTTAAGTATTTCGCCATAATAACAATGTTAGCAGAATTGTTGTGTTTCGGCAGTTAGAGGTAAGATAGCCAGTTCCTCTGTGGTAGAGGATTCCGGGTGAAGCTCTTTTCCACCTTCGTCCTGATCATCACTTAATATCAGGTGAGGTTCAGGCCTAGAGCTTCACCATTGTGGTTAATAAAAATAATACAAAACGCTTTATTCAGTGTTTTAGAGGTATGAGGAACAGGGTGAAAAGTTCACTCATCCTCTATTGAAAAGGGAGGATCCTCCGACCAGACGGGTGTTGTGTCTGGCGGGCAATTGCCCAAGGATTGATGTCGGATAGTCTTATATATATGTTTATCGCGCGGTAGACTCTTATAGCGCGATGCAGGATGCAGGAAGGATTTGTGACGTCAGGTCTTTGATGCGTAGGTAGCATGTGGTGATGTAGATGCCGCCACAGTGTCAATAAGACATGAATTTCTTTCATCATTCATCTACATCACCATCAATGGCTGCCTTTTTCCACCAACTGCTAAGCATAGGCTGCCTCCCTTTAGTATCATGTTTCCCCGATCTGTGCCAGTTTCATCCATGAATTTCCTTGTATCCAGTGATTTAAATAACAAATTGTTCTACCCAGAAATGTGGAATCCACAAACCTGCAAATAACTCGCACGTACCGCGAGGAGTCGGAAGAACAGCGCGGTACTATAATAACCGGAGTGGGACAGTTTGCTGACACCGTCAACAGCGCCTTCAACAACCTGCAGACAGCGCTCGGTAAATATAAACATAATTTCGAAAAAGAGACCTCTAAAAATTCATATATAAACATGGCCGCTTCATTGTAACGACTAATAAGTATACAAGATTTAGTTGAAATACCTGAAAAGGTGGAAATAAATATTGTACATTTTTTGTTTTCAATGTGAACAGACCTGAAATCGCGAAAAAAAATCACCTCCTAATTACATTTTGTCGAACATAAATGTATGGAGCAGTGGTTACGATCTTTATGGGTGGAAACGAGGAGGATTTAGTAGTTACAAAATAACAAAAAAACAATTTTATGATTATAGATACATACACGACTTCAAGTACGCAAACCCAGGAACAAAACAAGCAACAGCTTGAAAACTTGGTGCAGACTTTCATTGATACTATGAATGAGGTAAGATCGTTGTTAAGGAAATATGATTGTTATTGCCACAACATTAGTAATATCTCAGTAGGCGAAAGAGGTAAGCGTTTTCCTGGGTCGATGGTTAACTTTAAAGGATCTGTTGTAGCGATCAGACCGCTCACTGTCACCGTATGTAAAATTTATATATCTATATATATGTAATTCATATGGTTTACATAATAAAAAGTATTATATTTTATTATTGTTTGATTGTTTTATTTTTTCATAATGGATGTCTGTATAAAAAAGCATGGCTTTTGATGTTTACGTCTCCGCTTCAGTTGTAACGCACCGTAAAACTTATTTTATTTCTTCGTGTCTTATTATTTTATAGTATTCAATAAATAAAATGTATTTCCAGATAAAATCAGCGACATCAGAGAGCCACACAAAGCTCGTCCAAACCAGCGCATCGCATCGCTCACAGCTGCACTCGTCGGTGACGTCACACTGTAGCGCAGTGCAGAGCACTCTCGCGGCCTTCCTGCACAGTTTCGTGACGTCACTGCAGCACGCGAAGGCTGTAGATGTTAAAGGGAATGTTGCAGCCTTTGTACAACAGTGGGTAAGTTATTAGAGAACATTGTTTCGCACTAGATTTATTTGAAAATCATAAAAATAAAGACCATCCTTTACTTTTACTGAACAGAGCCTCTTTTTGATAACCTACAACAGTGCATGATATTGGCAAAATTGATGTAACACTTGCATAAAAGTAAGTAATAAAGTGGCGAAATTGAGATAGCAGGAGTTTTTGAAGCTGGACTTGTCGTCGTACGTAACGTGTCGAGAAGAGTAGAAGAATATTAATAAGTGCTGCGACGCTCAGTACTTTCAAAACATATCTATATTACTTTTAAACTCAGAAGTATGCATATTGAATGTAAAAGTGAATTTGATTTGTTTCAATTTTCAAGTATTGCTATGGCCTACATAATTTCTATAACTAGAACTAGTAATAAGTACCTTACGATACCTGCATAATCGTGTAACATATTGTTGTGTCCGCATTCCAGTACAGTGGCGCGTGCGCTCGCGTGTGGTCCCTGCAGCGCGCGCACGCCGCGCACAGCTCGCGCGCGCAGCACGCCGCACAGCTGCGCGCGCACGCCGAGCGCGCGCGCGCAGACAACAAGCGCGCTCAGCGAGCACGACGTGCTAATAAGGCACAAGCATGGCTGGCGGTAAGTTTCAAAAGCATAATCGGCTTATAATGTTGACACAGACCTCCTCTCTGTGATAGGGAGTGGACCATAATCCACCACGCGGGCCCAGTGCGGGTTCGAATAGTAGTATCTACTTCTCTAGTACCATCCACTAATCTAACTAATGTCCAACAATGCCATTGTGATTGGTGTCAAGCTAACGATGCCTCACCTGCCGACTTGTCTGCAGTCCTTATCTTTGTTAAATTAAAGACATCACGAAACCATTCATTATCACACTAACAAAGTATTTCTTCTGGCGAAGAAAAAAACCGACCGAACAGGGCTACAACCAATATCCATTACTAGTCATTATAACAAAACAGGAATAGAAGTAGACTTCTAAAACAATAGAGTAAAAAAAATTGTTATCAACTTTAACAAAACTTATATTCCACAGGAAATGGAAGAAGAATCAGCACGCCTCGAAAATCTCCTAACCCAACAACTTTCCGACATCGAAACTGAACGACAACAAACAGAGAACAGACTCCAAGAGTGGATGGAAGAAAAACGTAGATTACTAGAAGAAGAATTAGCGAAGCACGTGGCTACAGAGAAACAGACTTTAGAAGACAGACTGGGGAAGAAAGTGACAGAAATAGAGACGCAGAAGAAGATGTTAGGAGAACGAATGGAGCGTTATAAGGAGTGGCAACAGATACAAGCGGAGGCGGATAGAGAGGAGTTGGAGATGGCGGAGGGAGAGTTAGAAGAGTGTGAGAATGGGAGGGAAGAGTGCGCTAAAGATATCAAGAAGTATGGCAAAGAGTTTGAAGAAGGTATGTCTTAAAATACTTTTTAATTTATTGATTTTTACCCAACTACGGCGAAGCAAAAAGGAGGGTTATGATTTTGACCAGTATGTATGTATATATGTATGTATGTATGTTCATTTGTTCCCTCATAACTTGTAAACTATTCATCATAATTTGACAAATGGGGTATCATTGAAAGCGTCTCGGTCGTCCGCTGGTTATAGGCTATGTGAAGTTACGTTAAATTGAATATGAAAAAAAAAAATGGTACCATGTTGGGTATCAAATGAAAGGGCTTAATTAGCACATTTCAAAAATATATATATTATTACCCCAAAATAATTTAAATTAAAATAAAAGTATAAAAACTAAAACCCAACTACGGCAAAAAAGTCTACTAAAAAGGTATAAACAAGTCATCTCAGACAGACAAAGGAGAATCGGCAAATATATAGGGAAGCTGGTCTAAGCACCAATAGCGACCACACATATCTCATTAGATAGGCATTTTAATATAAAGCAATAACTTCTATGGCGGTTCATTTCAAATCGCTGTGTGAAAAAAGTTATTGCCATGTTTCGTAGGACTGACCTGGACGCTAGATAACAGAATACTTGAATAGTTAGTCACTTCTAGTGGTCTTAGTTAACTTACTTTCGTGCCTTTCGATGATTATAATAATAACTTGGTACAATCGAGCTGGTCTGATTAAGGACCTGGACGCTAGATAACGGAACTCTTCAATGGCTACTAGTAAACCCATCGAGATTGGGCTCATTAGATGTGTCTCAACGAGCGCTGTTCATTTTACTTGATGACGAGGACCTGATGACTGACCTGGACGCTAGATAACGGAACTCTTCAATGGCTACTAGTAAACTCATCTTGTTTGGGCTCATTAGATGTGTCTCAACGAGTGCTGTTCATTTTACCTGATGACGAGGACCTGATGACTGACGTGGACGCTAGATAACGGAACTCTTCAATGGCTACTAGTAAACTCATCTTGTTTGGGCTCATTAGATGTGTCTCAACGAGTCGTGTTCATTTTACCTGATGACGAGGACCTGATGACTAACCTGTACGCTAGATAACGGAACTCTTCAATGGCTACTAGTAAACCCATCGAGATTGGGCTCATTAGATGTGTCTCAACGAGTGCTGTTCATTTTACTTGATGACGAGGACCTGATGACTAACCTGGACGCTAGATAACGGAACTCTCCTTTGATTACTACAGTTATATTATCTACCCTATAAATAGGAATTTGATATATAGGCGTGATGGCTAAATGAATGGAACTTAAGCAAACCTCCAATACTGAGTTTTCTATTAAATAAGCTGCAAACGAAGATAGATTTTGATGGATGACTCAAAAGATGACGCTGAAATCTTCTGTTGTGCAGTCCGCGTCGACGCATAACGCAATTGTTGTGATGTTCAACACCAACGGCAAACATGTGTAAGTTTCTAGTTGGTGTCAGTACCTAGTCGTTTTGTGGTCTTGTCTTTTGACTTATTTTGTATTTCTAAAGCCCCAGCACGTTGGCTGACCCCGCTGGCCAAGCGCGCTCGGCCAGCGGGCAAATACACGCAATTCATTATTGTCATCGGTATGCATACATTTGCGAATGTTCAAACAAAGACCACTCGAAGTGCTTAACTATTCAAGAGTTCCGTTATCTAGCGTCCAGGTCCATAATCAGACCTGCAGTTGTGTGGTATTTAGGATTTGCCTTACATCGCCCTTCCAGGGGTCCTGCTAAGAACTTATTGGATGTCATTATGGATGTCATTAGGTATGTTGAAACTGTTTGTATTCCCCTCATTTGTCCCTTAAGGTTAATTAGAAAAACAGCGTCAGACTGCATTTGCGTGGCATTATGCTGAAATGAACCTTTTTGGCGCAGCCGTGAGGCACACACTATAAATTGTTGACATTGTTTTCACTTTTTTAATTTGTCTTTTTGTATTTGTGTTTCACGAACTGTGTTCAAATAAAGGTTATTCTTTATTTCTTTTCTTTGTTTCTATGACGGTATATAATCACTGTTTACTCTTTATACTGACTTGTTTTTGATATCCTAAATATATATTTACAGAAAAACAAAAAAATAAACCTAACTTACTCAACTTCATTTCCATAACTTTTTTCAAACAATATTAAAATAAACAGGACTAGTTGAGACACATCTAATGAGCCCAATCTCGATGGGTTTACTAGTAGCCATTGAAGAGTTCCGTTATCTAGCGTCCAGGTTAGTCATCAGGTCCTCGTCATCAAGTAAAATGAACCGGACTCGTTGAGACACATCTAATGAGCCCAAACAAGATGAGTTTACTAGTAGCCATTGAAGAGTTCCGTTATCTAGCGTCCAGGTTAGTCATCAGGTCCTCGTCATCTGGTAAAATGAACAGGACTCTTTGAGACACATCTAATGAGCCCAAACTGGGTGGATTTACTAGAAGTCATTCAAGAGTTCGGTTATCCAGCGTCCAGGTCCATAATCAGACCAGCTCGATGGTACCAAGTTATTGTATTACCATCGAAAGGCATGCAAGTAAGTTAACTAAGACCACTAGAAATGATTAACTTTTCAAGTATTCCGTTATCTAGCGTCCAGGTCAGTCCTACGAAACATGGCAATAACTTTTTTCACACAGCGATTTGAAATGAACCGCCATAGAAGTTATTGCTCTATATTAAAATGCCTATCTAATGACATACGTTAGGTTGTTATTGGTCGTGGGGACCATTTTGTCCGGTCCTCCTTTAAAATCCGGAGTCACACGTAATCTATTCGATTTATCCCCTAAAACGTGTGACTCCGGATTTTAAATTTGTCTGTCTGAGATGACTTGTTTATACCTTTTTAGTAGACTTTTTTGCCGTAGTTGGGTTTTAGTTTTTATACTTTTATTTATATATGCAGGGATGATTAGGTACACCCGGCTATTATATCAAGCTATACAATTCCAGTATAAGCTGATGTCACATTGTATATAATTTCCGTACAATGTGAGGTTGTCTTATATTGGAAATGTATTGATTGATATGTAGCCGTATGTATCCATATTTCCCCAGTTTTGCAGGATAATGATAAAGGATTGATAATGTCTGATAACATACTCTGATTATTATTGTAGATATAATTAGTTTTGTTTCATTACAATATAGATTGACAGCCATGTTGGTTTTTTATTAGCGTTAAGTTTTGTGATATATCTCATTCGTGAACTTACTGTGGCGGAATCTACACCGCCAAATGCGAACTACGTATTACACTGCGAAGTTCGACGCGCGACTACTCGACATGAATCGTCGGGCAGTAGCCCACCAGACAACACCCGTCTGGTCGGAGGATCCTCCGTTTTCTATGGAGGATGAGGAACATTACACTCTGTTCCACATACCTCTACTGTACGTACCTTTAATAAATATTATGATTGAAGGTAACATTTTATTTTTAGGCGCAAACGCGATCAACGTGGACATGGAGATATTCAGCAAGAATGTGGTAGAGGTTGTGGAGCACATCAATAACCAGATGCTGCGAGTGTTGGAGCAGACCAGGGTACAAGTCGAGGTATGTATCTAATGTTTTACAAGTCGAGGTGTAATAGAAATAACTTAAATCTCGAAAATGGTTAGGAAATACGGATGTTGACAAAAAAATATCTCCTTTTTTTTTGTCCGTCAGGTTGATTATTAATAGATATTGGACACGTATTTTTTATGTAATCATAAGAAAAAATGTGGGTAACTGAACAGACAGCTGTGCGGCTTGGAGAAAAGTGCTGATTTTCAGCCTAGTTTGAATAAATGAGGTTTTTTGTTTTTTTTTTGGCATGACATCACGCCTATTTAGATTTTATACTTACTTTGACGACGCGAGTCTAGAGCCTAATTTTTTATTAATATGATAAAGCAAAAAATACGATACTAATATTTTTCATTATCTGACTGACGGATTATACAGTTGTTTTTTTTTACCCACGCATCCCTATTATTATGGAACGAACCTTGAAAATGTCGTCATCAATCGACAATTTAGCATATAAAAGGATCATCTAAAAATAATCTTAATTTTTCTCTCACAGCAAGAAGTATCCAACGTGATATCGACAGACGAGGCGACGTGCAAGGAATTTGTGCAGGAAGCTGACAATACACTGACCAACATTGTGGATAGCACCAAACAGATTACTGACGCGCTTGTCAGTAAGATTGAGGTAAGAACGTATTTAATTGGCGTTAGGATTCATCCAAAATGAAAGAAAGAATAGCGTATAGTTGTTTTTTTTTCAAACTCAAACCATTTATTTCAAGTAATTACAGGCAGTTTTGAATTGTCAAGGGGTCGGTCAGTCAGAAAAATGAAGCTACTTCCCCATTCCAAAGCGTAGTAGGTTCCTATGGAGAAGAACGGGCAAGAAACTCCACGGACACTCTTTTAAATAAAAATATATGTTACAAAATATTTGTTACATCATTCATGTTGAAATTATACATGTGAGAACAATGTAGAAAGACGTGCACGTTAAAAGCGTCCGTAATAAAAATATAGAAACAATTAGCAAATTAAAATTTCGAAAGGTGAACCCATCTATCTTAACTAGCCCACTTTCGTACTTTATTTTTATTACGACGTTTTTTTACCGTGCTTTGAATTTTACGCGCTCTGCTTAGCGCACGCTAACACGCTAGGATTTGCTCTGTTGGATTCTCAACGCTTGGCTCGACCCTGAGAGTTGAAAATCCAGAGTACGGTATAAAAACGTGGGCTTACACAATGTTTTGAAATAAAACTGAGGGTGGATTCGACCAAACTTTCATACCTTGAATAAGTCTCAGTTTCTCCATAGAGAAACTATCAGCTGGTCTATTCTGTAAAAATCTCACGGTGAAAACGTCGGTTAAATGAGCTTGAAGTGAGAGCTGTCTCTTCACCTGATGCTTGGGATTGACAATATTGACAGCTCACTCTAACTAAATTCACTTCACCTAACTTTTCACGGTGAGATATTTACAGAATAGATCGGCTGGTGTCAATTCTATTCCACGGATAAAAGATATCTGAATTTGGTCAAATCCGCCTTGAATAGACCTATTCGCTATTATATATTACCTATTCGCGCATAAATGTATTAGTGCATTATCTAAAGCATCTCATGTTAGAGTAAGGCGTTGTACTTACATAACTGATCGTTCCATGAATACGCGATGTTCGATCCGAGCGACCTAATGACAATATGGGCAATATTATCAATAGAACTACTTGTTACCGAAAAATATTAACAAATAACGTTTATTTTCAGTCAAACTCCAGCTCCGCAATCGAACAACTATCCAACCTCGCCACATCGACTGAGTCGCTGATCTCCCTGTCCCTCTCGCACCGCTCGTGTCACTCCGACGCATGCGCACGCGCGCGCGAGCACGTCGACGCGTCGCGCGCGCAGCTGTGTGACGTCATCGCTAAACATGCTGAGCTGGAGGGACGGTACCTCAGTGACGAGTATAAGGTGTATTCTCCTACTGGTGAGTTGAGGTTTATTTCATGTTAAGGGTATGTATTAAGACGGATGGACAGGGTTATTGCGTACAGGAGGCTTTGCCTAGCTGTGGGACAATACAGGTCGAAAAAATAAGGGAATTTATTTGAAGATGGACCCTTAGATTGTTTATTTTTTACGTTTTTTGCAATTTGCAGGTCAGTGTCAGATTGTATGTATTAAAAGAATAAGAATCATCAATACAGCTCTATACTCTATAATCACTAATTCAGAGTAAGGGGTTACTCTGAATTAGTTACTGAATCTATCTGCATGTTAGAGTGCGAAAGAGATGGTATTGCACTTCAATCTGCAGACGGATTTAATAATTAATTCAGTTCAGAAGCTTTCTAAATATATAGGTTATTAGGTATAATGATCATGTTACAAACACTTATTTCCTTGACTGCCACGTTGGTTTTGTGGTCGCAACCGCAACAGCTATAACTGCTGCGCATGAGGTCCTGGGTTCAATTCCCAAGTCAAGAAAAGTGTAATTGGGTTTTGCATCTGAATTTTCATGGCAATAGGCTCGCTCCCTGTTAACAGGGAATTAAACATAACTGTTGAAATACGGGGGTACTGATAGATACATCTCTGTCCAACCCTTCTGGGAATATTAATATAAAGCATTTATGTCAA
The DNA here is from genome assembly GCA_914767815.1 of Eupsilia transversa. Taxonomy (NCBI): domain Eukaryota; kingdom Metazoa; phylum Arthropoda; class Insecta; order Lepidoptera; family Noctuidae; genus Eupsilia; species Eupsilia transversa. Next base: position 1,134,867 of record OU611893.1, on the reverse strand, counting down.
ATAAACCAATTACAGGCACTTTTGAATTATCAAAAGGGGTCGGTCAGTCAGTAAGATGAAGCTAGTTGCCCATTCCAAAGCGTAGTAGGTTCCTATGGAGAAGAACGGGCAAGAAACTCCACGAACACTCTTTTAGGTGTTGTAACTTCATTCGATATGTACCTCCTCCCCGCAGGCGCGACCCCAGCCCGCACGGCGTACCGCTACCCGCGCCAGTTGGCCGCGACGTCTCCTCACGAGCGACTGCTGAGGAGGTTCCGCGCCATGAGGCACGACCTGGACGATGTGAGTACTGCATGTAATACATTTATTTTGTCAGCTTCAAACCAGTGGTAGAAGCAACAATGTTTCAAATTCCTTTAGCGTTAAATGTGTTTAGTGATTGGTGACACAGAATAGAACAGAAGGCACAGTCCGCATTTTATGTATGAAGCTATAAGTACGCGGCGGGCTCGTCTTGTCGGGCCAATTCAGTGAGCGTAACGTAGTCAGAAGAAATAGTTACACGATAGAAGGAGAGGCAACTTGTAGGTGAATATAACTGTAGGCAATTAGCGCTGTGCGACCTGAATTACACTTTATAATTTCGTAGCAAAAGTCGCTTTTCATTTTAAATGATTTTGCGGAGTGAACCATCTTTACCGATGCTACAAGCGAGCCTTCCTCTATTCTTATCTTTTCCTCCCTCCAGGACTGCGTAGTGATAGAGTCCGACCCGGAGGCTCCGGCCGCGAGCGACTCGGAATGTTCGACGTCTGAGGACTCCGCAGTGTTCGCGGCGCCCTCGCCGCCCTTACTGAACGTGCCCACGAGCCGCGCTAACAAACAGATCGTCAAGAGCACCTCCGAGACTGACATACTCTATACTATGAAGAAGGTAAGCATGTAAATATAATGAAAGTGACGTGTGATTTGGAATACTGTATAACAAAACAGTTTTCTCATAACAGGAACCGTGTGGATCAATCACCAAAGTTGCACATTGCGTCTTTGTAAATCTTAAACTTTGCAATATTTTCCGTTCCCGCTGATGTCTAAAGGCGGAGACTGAGTTGCAACGTTTGTTTGTAATGTATCAGTAATGTATTATTCGAGACGAGCTTGGTTACAATACGGCGATAAAGCAGCCATTGTTGTGTTCAGGCAGTTAGAGGTAAGATAGCCAGTTCCTCTGTAGTTGAGGAATTCGGGTGACGTTCGCTTCCACCTTCTGCCTGATTATCACTTACCATCAGGTGAGATGCAGGCCTAGAGCTTCCTAGTTGTAGTTTTTTTTTTAATACACAAGACGCGACGAACGCTCGCCTCGAAATTTTTGTTTCTAATATTTCCGTTTCAAACGAATTCACGAAAACAGGATCTGGCGCTCGCATCAAGCCGCTCTCACTGACTACTGTAACGCGTTACAAAAACTCGACACATTACAAACAAACGCTGCAAGTCAGTCTCCGCCTTTAGATTTACCTCTAACACGTTTTCGAATCCATAGCATACATATTATGTTCGCATCATAAGTGATTAAGCAGTTTGATTACGTTTGTAACATTAATTTTTATACCAAGTTATATTTTTTCTTAAAAATCGTTAATCCATTTTCTAATTTTCGTTCACAGCAACAGGAAAACGCCAAAGAAAACGCGAACCGTTCCATTACAAGCAAGAAGCCCTCCAAACTACCCGCGCCCTCATCTCACAAGAAACCTCTCGTGGAACGGAACGCCAACTGACGTCACTCTGAATATACCGTAGTATACTGTCCTGTACCTTTAGATAAGATGGCGCGATGATATTGTGTTCAATGTGAGTTCAGTTGCGAATTGTCGCCGCTAGAGGCGCTAGTTATGCTCTTGAAGAACTTCTTTTTTCGTAATCTTGAAATAGTTTTTCGGTTGTAGTGTTAATTCATCATAAAAACATGTAAAAATGACGACAATGGCGACAATTTTCTCAGTCTTCATAGAAAAATCTCACCGATTTGCTATAATATACGAAATTGAATAAAAAATATTTTATTTTTATAAGAAGTAAGTATGTATTCAGTGTGTCGATTATTTGGTTTGTTGATATGTAATCATAGTTAGTTATATTAAGACAGTTGACAAACTGTAAATTGTATAGAATTTGACGAGGATAAGACATTATGTAGTTTAAAACATGCTTTATGATATAGTTCGACGAGAATTACGAACAAATTCTTAACAAAAGCTTATTTAAGGCTTGTGGTTTGTCATAAGATCACATAGGGCGAGGTCCCAACCTGTCACAGGCATTAAAACCAAACCACGTCAAAAAAGTGTAAATAAATAAAATCGGCATTTCGGCAAGCAGTAACCACACAGTTTCAAATATGTGTTAATTTGTTTATGAAAATGGATCTTATTTATCACACAGGGTAAATCTAAATACAAAATTATAATTTTATAAAAAGCGAAAATAACACCTTTTTCTGAAACAAAATTACTATGTCAACTGTCGAACTTAAAATTTAGTAATATTATTGTAGATTTTTATTGCTTAAAACAATAGTTTCTCCTGATATTTATTATTTCTAATTAATTTTTATGCAAAACAGTTCGGATTCTATCTTCCACTTACGACAAATATATTTAAAAGTACTTTCAAACAATTACATCACTCTTCATTTAATCTGAAATTTTATAAAATATTTTTAATTGTAATTACGCTATAATATGTTATGATTTATAATGTTCGGTATATTATTTTAGATAATTATATTATTTAGTTTGCCACATATCAAATGTGTACCGTGTGCATGTGGATCGATATTAATATCGAATAGTTAGACAATATATTAACCATGTTTAAAAAGTATTTAAAATTAATTCTGAGAATTGACCAATGCTGGCTTATACAAAACAACCTTAGGTACATGCGTCAGGCATTATATACTAGCCGTATACACTACGCGCCTCATAATGCTCAATTCTCGTAACTTGATTGTACGTTACGCTATTGACATAAAGTTCATTATGCTTTGTACAATTTCGTTATAAAAATTAGCTTCTATTCCGCGGCAATGTAAATTGAGCCTGATTTGAAGCCTTCCGTCAGGTATATTAAAATACAAGCTCATTCATGTATAAAATGAAGCAAATATTTGATATATTTCATACATGCTTTTCTGTATTCACGTGAGTGTAAGCTCTGAATAAAATATAATTTACTAATATAAAGTTATAGTGTTTTTCTTATCACCAAACCACCAATCCAGTTTCCTTAGTCTACGCAGGCCACAGTGCGACTGTGTGTAGAGCCACAGTGCGACTGTGAGTGGAGCCACAGTGCGACTGTGTGCGGAGCGACATTGCGACTGTGTACAGAGTACTTTTTATCGACTGTGTGTGGAGCCACAGTGTGACCGGGTGGAGCCACAGTGCGACCGTGTGCAGCCACAGTGTGACCGTGTGGAGCCACAGTGCGACCGTGTGGAGAGCCACAGTGTGACCGTGTGGAGCCACAGTGCGACCGTGTGGAGCCAGTGTGACCGTGTGTGGAGACAGTGCGACTGTGTGTGAAGCAACAGTGCGACTGTATGGAGCCACAGTGCGACCGTGTGGAGCCAGTGTGACCGTGTGTGGAGACAGTGCGACTGTGTGAAGCAACAGTGCGACTGTATGGAGCCACAGTGCGACTGTGTGGAGCTCATCGCAAGTTTTCACCACTTCGTTATTCTACTGCTTGAACATTTTATGGGAGATACTCTTTCCAACTTACCCATTTATTTTCAAAAACCTTAGGGTCAATTTATACTAGCGCAGAGTCGAAGCGCATCGAAGCGTCTATCCAAAACTGAACACAACAAATTCAACCTTAACTCCACAGCGTAACGCATACATTACTTCTGAGATTTTAAAAAGACGCGCGCATTCGTCGGAATTCGCGCGTCTGCGCGTGAACAACGCTGCTTGGTGCGCGCGCATTCTCGCGTATCCATGCGCCCACTAGCGAACCTACGCGTCATCAGTCGGAAATTAGATAGCACTGCTGTTGATACCCATTACTACACGTTAAAGAGTGCGCGCGTATTCTCGTCAATACGCGCGCACTCGTGCGGCTACGCTTTAGTTGTAAAGAATTTGACGCTTCGATGCGCTTCGACTCTGCGCTAGTATAAATTGACCCTTAGATAGGCAAAAATACATTCGAAAGTTTCATTTTCTTTCCAGCGGGGCCCTTTCTATCCTTAGTATTTACAAGTGAAAGTTGAATGATTTTGCTGGACGTGCACACCTCACATGTCTTCATCGGCACTTCTTTACACACCACCAGGAACTAGTGATTAATAAATAAAACACAAGATAATTTTGTCGTATTTATTAGCATATAGAGTACCTACATTTACAAGTATTTGAAATAAGATCAGGCTGATTCGTATCCCGTGATGTTTTTGAACACAGTGCATCAAATAATCTCTTCTTCACAGTTCCAAGATCTTCTACATTTTACTTTGAAGGGACTTCCATTACAAGACGAAAAAGAACTAAACTGGAGAATGAGTCCACAGTCAACTGCATATTTGGTAATACTATACTAACATTTCGCGAAATATCAAATCAGTCTGATCCGCTCAATAATATTTACAACCTCACATGGAGAGATACCAGATTCCACCAGAATTTAAGTATAAAAGGAGTTTTGTATAACTACTAAATAATAAAAAAAACATGATTTTAAACTTGTAACGAGTATATTCGACGTAATTATTGCTTTCCGACCGTGAAGTGGAATGTCTGTCATTCAGGATGTACCTAACCCGTCAGGGCGGTAAATAGATATTTTCATCTGTCAAATGAGAATTGTAGAAAAAAAAATTACGAGATCTAATATACATCAAAACGAGTGAACCTTGAACACATTATAAAATGTTGATCACAGTAAATAATAGTGCCCTGTATACTTAGTGGTGGAACCAGGCGTAAACTAAAAATAAATAGTTTATTTTATAATCCGACAATAAATTATGGCTGGATACTCTACGAAAAACACATAGATTATGTATTTTTAACAGCATAGCCTTTATGTATTTAAATAAAAATAAATAATCTATCAGTTTCTGCCTGCGTACATAATTTCTTTATTAGTCTAAATTCGACGCGTACCTACCTCGTGCAAAGTCTAAGTATTATTATTTTGTTTCAGAACAAAGTCACAAAATAATGATGTAAGCACATAAAAAAACACAAAAGTTTTTTTTATTTTAAATACTATAGAAGTGCAGGCAGATTCTTTTTCCATGAAATGTATAAATAACTAGAAATACTAATTGTGTATGTAAATAATATAAATAATAGTTATTGTTTGGTTTTTCGTACTAAAACTAAGATTATCTGTTTATTACTAAAATAAATTAATGTTACGTATATGTAGGTATGAATGTATTATATAAATATTTTATTCAAGGAAGGCTTTCTATCTATGACCACAATACTTTTATTGCACAAGAAAGACATTATAAGCTAAAATATTAAAGGCACACTTTATCATCGGGCCCTTCTTCAAAATTATTTAGTTTTAAATAAGCTATTCAGTGCCAGGAAATGGAGGAGGAGGAAACCTTTCTGTATAATTTTTGCATTTATAAGAAGCAAATACTATATTTTTTCAATTATAACGTGGACAATACGACAATAAATTATACTGCGTAAACCTAATGAAGTTCCAATTTTTCATACAAAAATAAAATAAAATTAAATATTCAATCGTTTAGCCACTGCTAGTATAAAATATTGGCAAAACCCATAGTCGGCCCATCACTACTAACTATTTATTTAGTATTTTAATTAAAAAATATCCTATGCGTATTAAATATTGTCAGTGTATTTATTTTTTGTCGTTCTGTCGCCTCCACGTTGTATTACCCTTTTTTGCGAATTGTGCGTCAAAATAGAAAGCCTTACGTAAACGTGTCTTGACTATATAATATTGCGGAGTCTAAAAAACAGTACAATTTGGGAAAAATACAAAATAAATTCGACTTTACCTCGACTGAAAAGATGGTGGGAGAGTGTCTAAACGCAGACAAAAATAAATAACATAACACTATAAATAAATAACTTAAATCTAAAGAAGTTGTTTTGTAATTATTTACATTGCAGCGTATAGTCTACAGCAAATAGAATACTGTGCAGAAATAGTAATAATTTAAAATAAATATTATTTAAATGCAGATATACAGTCATTTTAATATAGTAAGTCCTAATTCTATGAAGGTGAAACATCCGTATGAACTGTAAAAAGTAAAAATTTGGAGGAAAAAAAACCTTCACTGAGTCCTAAAGGACAATGACATAGTAGTCTATGGACAATGACGCCTCAGCTCGTGTAGCATGACAACCATAGAAACGGGATTTTGCGTCGGAAGAATAGACAAAATGAAAGATGATTTTTTATCTGTCATTTTGTCGAACATTTTGCAACAAGCTAATTTTTTCTATTGTTTCATAAATGTTATGTTATAAACTGGGCACATGATATGTGACACATATTAACATAAAGCTACAAAGCACCTGATAAATACTTTTTAATCAAAACCGGTATGCCTTAGTTGTCATACAAAAATATCCACAATTCCCTTGTCACACCATAAAAACCCTAACGATCCAAAACGAGTCTGAGAACCTTATTTTAAGGGAATAATGTTCATATTTGTATAAGCGAATTTGAGCAAGCGTTTCATAGGAATATAAACCTTAGGTACTTTGTTAAAAATTAGATTGATATTCGTTTGAAAGGCTAAATGTACTTAGCAAAGTAATTTCAAAGTGTGACCTGTAAATCTAGCCCTGAGTAATAAACTCTAAAGCTCACCCAAAATGAACACCTATACGCACACTTTTTGCATCAACAACAAAAATTCACCAAACTCCAATTATATTACAAAGCACAGTAGCTCATTCGGCTTGGCTGACGTTAGAAACCCTCTAGATTCATTGCGCTGTACTATAGGTTGTTGACGGATATGATTTGGTTGATCCAGCCGATGAATGAGGACACCTTCACGTAGACTCCCGGTACATCTTGTCGGCCGCAGCCGAAGCCCCACGAGACCAGCCCCACTAGTTCGTAAAAGCCATCGTCTTGGCATACCAGAGGACCGCCGCCGTCACCCTGGGAACATAATTATAAATAAGCCATGATTATAGGTAACAAACCTGCGAAAGGTAATTACACTATCGAGCGTAACTTTTTCAGAATCTAGTCCCTTTCATAAAAATAGATAATTCGAAAAACCTCATTTTGAATGTAATTTTTACGAGGCGATACTCGCTAAGTTTTGCCCAATAAAAAAAAAAACAATCTTCATGTTATGGTGCATCCACAAACCGCAAAAGATATAGAAATCTTTGTTGCAAAATGTTGCTCTACAAAAAGGAACCTAAATTACTTAAATTAGGTACCTACTCTTCTGCAACTAACCTGACAAGCATCGTTTCCAGACTCGCCACCGGCACAGAAGGAGCTCGCCGGCAGGATGAAGATCTTCTCGGTGACCGCGTTGACCTTACGGATGCATTCCGCGTCGCTGACTATCGGCAGTTCTGCCTCGCGCACTCGTAAGGGGATGGGGCCCGCTGGGAATTGAAGACAGCTCAGTTTTTTATAGTTGCATGATCAAGTTATTTCAGTATTTAGGTGTCGCATTATAGTGTTAGTTAATAAAACAAGCATAAGACGCCAGCTTAGGGACTACTCACACTAATTCAGCTCTATTCAGCGTTTGCCCATAGAAAACGCGCGAAACGCGTACGCGTCCTTTCAGCTATCCGCAGCTGAAACGACGCGTACGCGTCTCATACAAATTCGTAGTTTTCTATGGGCAAACGCTGAATAGAGCTGAATAAGTGTGAGTAGTCCCTTATACTGGTCTACCATACCTACAGAAGGTACAACGCCGTATTAAGTTAGATAAACGCTGTATCACAGAAAAGTGAATTTAATATTGGCATTCTCAGCCTGCATTATTGTTAAGCTACTTAGAACTCCTTCAAGAATCACGCACGCATGATCGGATTTATATCTGTGTTGTGACGTGTGGTGACGCGTTCCGACACAGTGTTAGCCAATCAAAACTCCTTGTGATTTGACATAGTCCTGAACAGATACGATTGATTGGTGTATCTCGCGTCACAACACAACACGACACTGTAATGTGTCGGTGGAAGTCATCTCTGCGCGCGGCCATAATACTCAACACATCTTGTTCCAATGTCTTGTTGAGATAAGACTGCAGTGATCCGTCCACTTTATAAAGAAAGAACAAATATATAATTTACATAGCAAATAAGAAAGAATATCAACTCACTTTCTCCCATATATCCGTAGCCGGTCACAGTGCACCGCTTGCCGGCTGCGTGGCTCACTCCTCGAGCCGGCAGACACACCAGACAAACTCCTGTTGAGCAATACAATAACTTAGATTTTGCATTCATTTGAAACGCCTATGAAATTATAACGTAAATAGTAAATACTAATCCGTCATATCTAACACAAAACGAATTCTAAGGGCCAATTTCACCAATACAATTTGAACGCGATCAACACATAAACCAAGTTTAAGAGCTGTTAGTGTCATTATTTTCCTTGGAATATTGACACTGACAGCTCTTGAACTCGGTTTAGATGTGCTGATCGCGTTCTGTGTCATTGGTGAAATTCGCACTAAGTTTAGTTCAAGGCTGCTTGCTTCTTTGGGCCAGTCAATTGTATTTTGTTTGAATTTTATACCAACTAATTTGTGTTCAATTATTACAAATGTACAACTTAGAGCCATAATATCACTTATCACTGGTGATTTGCGAGCGGTTATCCAGCGAGGCTCTCGGAACTCGCTGAGCACGCCACCAGTACCAGTATTTTACATGAAACGACTGCGATCTGACCTCCACAACCTAGTTACTGGGTACCTAATACGATACTGAAGTAGTAAGTAAGACTGATTGTCAGACTTTCGGGCTTCTGACGACCCTTAACGACTTTCAAAGAACCGCGAATGACAGCCGGCACTAACGGCTTATGTACTTTCCGAGGTACGGAGGGCTCTTGATGTGTAAAGATGGTCACCCATCAAGCTGAATCGATCGATGATCGACCCGTGCAGCTGTTATTACTTAGCCACAAGGCCATGATGACTCGATATTACCAAATAAAATCAAACCACCCACCTTCTTTAAGCTCAGCCTTTCCGTGCAGCTTCAGTAACGCTATATCGTTGTCCAGGGTCTGGCTGTTGTGGTTGTGATGTATGTACGTCGTGGCGACTCTCAGCGTCTGGGCGCCAGGGGACCCGTACTTGCGGGTCAGGTCGTGGTCGCCCACTCGCACGTAGATCGCGTCGCCAGAGCGAACAATACTGGAAAATTTTGGAAATAAGTACCAAGCGTTAGTAATTTTATTTTGATCATATTTAATGCTCCTCTAAAAACTTGTTGACCTTCTAATGATGTATGCTTCTCTTAAAAGTTTATTAACACCTTTTTTTAAATAAATGAGCCTGTTTTTAACTTTCTGGCCTTTTCTTACAGTTGGTCGCAGTAGATAAGCTAGGGGCATCCCGACCAGTTAGAATTGTGACCAACCGCGCTACACCGTCGCGTTCAGTGTTAATTGAGTTCCGTTTGGCACCCCTCGGGTACGGAACCCTAAAAATGATTTTACGGTCTTACCACCAACACCATCAACCAGCCTCACCAAAAACCTCACCAACCTCACCAGCTCCATCATCTCTTCTACCTAACCCTGCAGGGAAACAGGCGTGATGATATAACGATGAGTACACTCACTTGGTAACACAATGCGCGGCAGTGAGCACCCACTGGGTCCCGATGAGCGCGGCGCCGCAGAGGTACTGGTTGAGCGAGTTGATGAGCGCCACCTGCCAGCACCACTCGCCGCGCTCGCCGTCCTCGCCGCCCATCACGCGGCCCGCGCGGCGTGCTGTGCGGGACGTCGTGCCTGCAACACGTGGAGATGTTCAATTCCAGACTTGAATAAAACTGAACGCGATCAACACATCTAAACCACGATCAAGAGCTGTCTGTGTCAACATTTTTGTGGAAAATCTATGTGCTGATCGCATGCGAAATCTTTGGTAAAATTCGCCGTTAGGCTCGCTCGCACCACAATCCACTAATGCTTGTTAAAAAAAAAATAGAAAACACCTAACTTAACGCGCAAATATATTATTGCACTGTAGAACTTTCAACTCCGCGATGAACAACTAAGGGCGAATTTCACCAATGAAAACTGCTCTCTTGAACTCGGTTTAGATGTGCTGATCGCGTTCAGTTTCATTAGTGTAATCAGCCCTAAAGTGCGCTTTTATCTAGGCATAACAGATGAGGCAGTCAGATTCAAGACTTGGGTCTATAAGCAGTGAGTTCACTAGCCACTTGACGAAACTATTACCGCTAATAACTAGGCGAAATTAAAATCAACACTTCTGGATTTTGAGTTGAAAAATTCACAGAAAGGACTTTGCCATTACTTTGTTCAGTAACGTAAACGTCCACACAAATATAAATGTTATTTTTTTAAGAATAATGCTCTTATTCTCATGCAACTTGTACCTACATACGTTACGAGTTTACGACTGAATCCAGCCCTAAGTCATTTCAAACTGAAATCAGCACCCTAATTGCGTAATACACGATCAATCACAATCTGAATCGTTTTGAAACAGATTGCTAATCCATTGCTTCCTAAGCTCGAAAAAAAATCTGCTCAACAACCCAAAGAATGTTGTTGAACTGTCAAAATGAAACAGATTAGTCTTAATCGTTCGACGAAGTCGACGAAAATGTGTCACGCAATATTGTTTACAAATCCTGAAACCCTAGATTTGATGAGTTACCTTTGACTCCGCACACGTATTTGTTGTATTTTTCAGTTGAAGACAGCGTTGTGCCATAACTCGGCTCGTATGGGGCTGAAATACAAAGAATGAAAACATTTCATTGAAATCTTTTAATAATTTTTCATGTACAGTCAACAAAGCTATTTGGTATACAGGTAAAATTATTCATTCCTCCAGTACACTGCCAATATTAATTTTATTATGTGCGTAATCACTTTTTAAGCTTATGGCATAGGTCCTTAAAGCGAGTAAAAGAATTGACTACCCAGCATACTCACAACATTTTTTAAAGTAGTTTAAAGTTCGCTGCCTGTATACCAAATAGCTTTATTGACTGTACCTACTATTAGTAAGGGGTATCTAAATAATATCATTAATTGCTATGGGGTCTATATAAATGACATGGGGTCTGTATAAATGCTATAGGGTCCTTAAAAATGCGGTCGCTTTGAAAGGAAAATTCACACCAGAAGTAAGCATTATTAAGCAGGGATTATAGGGGATACAAGAAAATATTGATACACTAGCATTAAAATCAAGCAATTTTTACAACTCTATCACCAAAAACAAATACCTACATTCAATTTGACTTAATAGAACGTTATTTTGAGATTCACCAATAGGCGTCGTATGCGTGTTCGCAAGAGCCGTGGTGTAGTGCTGGTAATTGGTCGACGGCTGCGGCAGCGGCAACGGCGCCGTGTCATTGGCTGGCCTGCCCCCCACCACTTCGAGCACCTTGGACTTGGGAGCACAGCATTGGGTGCCTGCCTTCTTGCACTTGAATACGTCAGTCATCTCCGCGTTGCCTGTGGAAATGGTTTGTATGAGTTCTTGCCTGAACACCTGACAGCTTTTTTGTATTGCAGAAATTGTCTGGTAACTAATTCGGAAAGGTTGCGCAGTGGTAGCCCGCGAAATTTCTTACGATTTCGTTATTTGCAGGTCAGTGTCAAGTTGTATCTTAATCAGAATACCAATGATTTGCGACCATAATAGTATCCTTATGAGATGTGTTCTGATGGAGCAAATCTAACTTAATATTATAGTTATGGTCGCTACTGCCCAAGGCTAAACATTCTCTTATTATCATCATTATCTGCCTAGCCTATTTTCAAAGTGACTATGTATGGGTCGGCTTCCAGTCTAACCAGATGCAGCTGTATACCAGTATTTTACATGGAGCGACTGCTTATAACTGACTGCCACAACCCAGTTGCTGGATGGGCTGGGTTGCTTAGCTTATTTTACCTATCGAGTGGAACTCTAGCACCATCAAAGGAGTGAATTCGATGAGATTGCTGTGCAGCATCACAATACTCACGGAAGCAGGTGAATGACAACAGCGACACGATGCAGGAGCCAGGACAGTCGGGGCGAGGGTCTGCTGGCGCTGGAGTCGTGGTGGTAGTCGTTGTGGTCGTGGTCGGACGGCGAGTGGTGCGTGGTGGTACTCTGGGGGTTAAACGTAAGTTTTGAATACACGATAAATAGGGTTATTGGGTATATACGTCGGCAATCCGTTATGTGGATGTAAGAGCGGTCATTTGCAACCAAATGGGGGTCATTTGGTTGCAAATGACCGCTCCTACATCCACTCTTATTGAAATGTCAACAATTTTCAAGGCATTGACATTTTTTTTTTTCATACATTTTAAAATATAAAATGTCAAATTATTCGAAAATGGTTGACATTGGCATATGAGTTATTTGATTGCAAATGACCAATATTGGATTGCCGACATAACCAATAACCCATGCTGTCATGCACGCTTCAGCAGTTTCCCTGTCATGCAAAATCTATAGCAAAATAGACGATCAGCTACACTACCAACTTTACCCTTAATTAAATTAATTAAGATTTGCTCGAGCGATTCTCGTGTAGATTTAGCTGACACGAAAGCATTAGAAGAAGTTATTCGTTAGCAATTGCAGAACTTTAAGGCTTTAACCACTGAGTTGATATCTCAGGTTTTGCGAAAACGAGCACATATCAATACGAATTTTATTTTTCAATCGATTTTTATACGTGACAAATAAAGTTAGCTGCAGGAGAATACTATGAGCTCGAAGCTTCGTAAACTTCTCTTCTTTGAGTTACATTTTCTGTGGATGTTTTACTTGAACCCTTTACCCACATGACTTCTCTGCACAAGCTTCAACCCCGTGGTTCATACCTAGTATTGTCACAGCATATATATCCTTCTGTGTTGCATTCAGTTCGCTGTAGGATGACCGCCGGGGGGCTGCAGAAGGCAGCCATGATGTTGTGCATGCAAGAACCTGGGCACCGCGGGAGAGGGGGCTGAAAACACAAGCACATATCGTTAGGGGTCTAAAATTTTATACAGAAAATGTTTCCAATGTTTTATATTATGCTTTACAAGAGGTCGTTACCACTTAGGACAGTTGGAACTTACTAAAATGTCGAAATCTTCTTCACAAATTACAAAGTCTCAAATTTTTGTCAAGTGCAATTTTTTTGGGTGCATTTAAAAAACCACGGGTAACAGTCACGGTGCCGGCTCAGTATGGTATGAGATGGGAGAACCGATACAGCTCAAAGAGTTTAGGGTACAACGCTCGTGGAAAGAATGGCTAATGAGCCCAAAATGTGGAGTCCTCGGAAGGCGCAGCGTGAGTACAGCGATCGTCACACCTTGTGATTGTAGGAATCCGCCTGATACGGGAAGAGCAATACCGGTCTTCCTGGCGCTATTTAGGGGGAGGCTGGGAGGCTATGATCTCTTTAAACTAGAAGATGATAATGATGATGATGATGAATAAAAATAATTTCTCCACTCAAGCACCATTACCTTACGAACCCTTACCGGCGTGGGCGGTCGGTGCGTCGCGGGCCGCCTGGTGGTGGTCTCCGCAGCTTTGTTCTCGGTGATGCAGCACACGCCGTCGTTGGGACACACAGCATCCTCGTCCACGTTGTCACAGAGCAAGGAGAACAGCCCTGAGATGCACTCTCCGCGGCATTTGTGACCTGGCCTCTGTTTTGGAGCTGGTGTTGTTGTTAGCTGTAGGGGCGAGGTTTCAAATGTTGTTAGTTGAGAAGAATTTAAATGCACGCGTAAAGGTAAGACTTGATTCGCCTATAGGTAAGTTTGGTATAAGACAGTGGCATTCTGAACTCCAGCTTCGAATCAAATCGATGCGAACTTTCTTCCCTTTGGAAACTATCCCAGGAGTCAGTTCCCTGAATATATGGACAGGTTCACACTTATTAATAACACCCAAATCTAACATACTATTAACATCTTTTGCTATAACTTTATTTCAATTTTTTTGGGTTCTGTACCCGAGGGCCATAGCCCGAAGGCCGAAGCCATATTTACCGCAGTAGTTGGCCGTTTAGTCGAATACTTCTTCTCGTTGGGCACGACCAGGTCTGGGGGAGGTCTGTCTCCGTAGTTGTCTTTCGAGACGCAGCAAAGTCGACCCTTGACGCAAAGGTCTGGAGAGTCGAGGTAGGCCTCGCAGTACTGAGACAGGCGAGCCTCCACGCATACTCCAGGGCAGGCGATGTTACCTGTAACGTGATGCGAATCTTTTAAGTAACATTAATGACAAACAGACAGCTGTGCTGCTGCTGAGTTGATCGCGGCACTTCTTCTTCCCAGCTAAAGCAGTAGGTAGTGGTAAGGGCAGTCGTTTTGGGGGACTATCTTATGTAATTTATACGTTCAAACAGTGCTGATTCTTTGCCTTGTTCTCCAATTCCCTTTCACTTTAATTTTTTATACAGAACAGTCATAAATAAACGATGATAGAGAAGGTCAAAATGTATTTGATTGACGTAAGCCACTGAAAGGATTAAATGTCAATTCCGTTAATAGTCAGTGAGGAATTCGAAACGCTTTGAAAGTTATTGTCACTTGGCCCTCAAGGTTGATTATGTATGATTAAAATCTGGATTACAAATATTTAGTAGTAAAATAATCAGATGAAAGAGTGGGAAGCACAAATGCCTACATTTTTTCAACCTATGTCATAGTTGTAAGTTGCCTAAGGAATTAATAAGAATTGTCGATTCATCTTAAAGCTGCTTGTAAAACAAACAGCGATCACCAATTCGTTTGCCAAGCGGGCAGAAAATAGAGAGAATATGCTAATTTTTCAAATAAAGCAGGAGGTTCTCAGTTTTTCAGGAAAAGATTAGGCAGATTTATTGATATTCCAGTGATCCAGTAGGTACTATATCATCCATCCAACAGTTTAGTACAGTCGCGTGTCTGAGTGTGTCTTCGAACGTAGTATGTACCTATAAATTTACTGATTCGCGGTGTCCACGCTTATACACATCTGCTCAAACATCTATTACATAATTTATCCCTTAGGCCGTCCACTGCGTTAAGCGGGTGCACGGAGAGGCCGCCCGCGCGGCGTGCTGTTTTCTATTATCATTCTTAGAGCAGCGCTGCGTTAGGCGGGTCTCCGTGCACCCGCTTAACGCAGCGGACGGCCTTAAGGTTGCTTGTCCTGTGGGCGATGTCGACTACTTCTTTTCTCTGTCAGATTGTTTTGTTGATTGTCAGAATATTGATTAATCCTAATAGTTAATAGGGTGTACCTAATAATTACCACTGTTTTTGTATTTGTCTTGCGGCGCCTGCGTGGTGGGGTCGTCGTAGTCTTCATCAGATACCGTCGTGTGGCGCGTCGGCCGCGGACGCTGCGTTGTTATCATCGTCTCGTTGTCTGCAAGATTATTATTATTATAGGCTGGTAGGAAAGGAGCTTTAGTGTCCAGTTAAGGTCGTGAGTAACCACGGTGCATTTGGCAGTATTCTCCTGTGTCCGATAACAAACTGGGATCACGAATACGTCTGCCTGGCGTGAAGAAATGGACATTTATTATCAACTAGCTTCTGCCCGCGACTTCGTCCGCGTGAAATTTTGGACCCCGGCCCACCGTGTCGCAACCATCGCCCTCCCGCGCTATTACTTCGTTTTCGCTTAGAGTTTTTTCTCACTATTTTTCATTTTGCTCGGCCCGCACGCGTCATAGTGTGATGTTACATATCCTATTAACCTGGCCGGGGGGCGGTGATTTTCTCGACAGATTAGTAAAGTTTGAATCAAAATCCTTTTTCACGTGATGCGCGAACAAATAAACAGACAAAGAGATAAACAGACAAACAAACAAAAATTCTAAAAACTGTTGGAACGTGTTCTGTTATCGATTCTAAGTATTCCCAGCCAACTTTTTTTAGAATATCTTCCATGTTCAGACAGATAAATGTGAAATGTCAAGATCCAACCTGGTTGTATTCGGTACAAGTCCCACAAAATCTTTCTAACCGAAGGGCATTAATTAAAATAATAAATCCATCTTACTATTAGTCTCGTCAGCACAGCACTTCATGGAGGGACTGGGGCACTCCACCTCCTCCAGCACCTCGTTACACAGCAGCGCGGCGAGCGCGTGCATGCAGGTGCCCGGGCAGTTCTTAGCCTCCATCTGCGTGTCCAGCGTATCGAGTAGACCTGGAAGGTTGAGAAAATGGAGGGTTATAAATAGTTTCTTTAATTTAAATGATTTTGATCTTAGAGATTCTCATAATTCAACCGAACGGAGTTTTATTCTTATTTTTATCAGGGCGATGAATTTGTGCAAAAAGAACCTTCTTCATCTTTCTTCCCACCAGAGCTGTGTGAGAGGAAGCGTACTGGTGAGCGAGAAATTATTGCAGCAAAAGAATTGCTTAGGTTTCAAAATGAAGCAAGGTTGGTGAGTTTTTTCCTCGCTCATTCACCATATTCTTCAAACTCAAAATCAAAGTATTTATTTCAAGTAACCAATTACTTTTACAGGTATTTTTCAATTGTCAAAGGTCAGATGTCGGAGAGATGAAGCTAGTTACCCGTTCCAAAGCGTACTATGGAGAAGAACGGGCAAGAAACTCCACGGACACTCTTGTAAATTAAAGTATGTTTACAAAATATTGATTACATCATTCATGTTGAAATTATACACGTGAGAACGATGCAGAACGTTCAAAGCGTCCGTAATATAAAGATAAAAAAGCAACAATTCAATAAGAGATGACCGCAGTCCCTACTGACGGCGCCCGTTCACGAACCTTCCACAGAGCTCTTGTGGAAAGTCATCAGTTGATCCTAAGCCGAGAAGAAATTACTTCTGTAACCAGTTATCAACGCTACGGTCAATAACAGCAAAACTGTCATGTCATTCGTAATAAAAAACAATTGAAAGCCTGAGCTATGAAAAAGATTAATACTTATTTCTTGTTCCATTCGGAATGCGACACCCTCAAGATATTACTGGCTGATAAACTATCTATACTCTACTCTACTTTCTCGCATTGCGATATTAGATTTCCATTATAAACAGAACCTATTTGTCCCGATCATGATTCATGAATAGAAATACAAAGTCCTAGGCTAACCTTAACCGATATCTAACTGGGGTATCGTCTTTAATTACTGTCAGGCCTAATTTCCGCGTATTTAGCCGCCATTTACAAAAATGGCAGGCGCCGTGCCCGTTAGTATCGTCCGCATTCTGTGCACGCATTGCGCCTGCGCCGGCTAGCGGCTGTTTTACGAATGTGTGCTATACGAGGCGAGGCGACTTGTGTGCTGTTATCAGGGTGAAGAGTTCAGTAATCTGTGTAGATGATGTTGAAACTGGATTGATCAGTAAAGTAAAACTAACTGCTTCACTTATTTTAAGTTTTTTCCTCCCTACGTACTTACACGTTGTTCTTTTTTGTCGTTCCTTGTCTTAGTTTCTTTACATCGTTACATGCTATTTCTATGTATAAATTTACAGACATCGCAAGATTTATCATTTAAGTACCACGTTTGCTTCATTATTAAGAATGGCGACCGAAGTGTATTCAATCATTTCACATTAATGCCATGTGGGAGAAAATAAATCTAACCAATTTAAGAACTGCCCAACACAAATAATCCCAAAAGTAATGTTACTTCCCTTCTACACGAATCCTCCCGAAACCCTCAATAAATAACATCAACGGATCTCCAAATACCATATCTAATCTCATCTCATCTCATAACATCACCCGTAACCCGCACGGCTACATTCCTCAAGCCCCATGGTGCTCTAAAACGGAGTGCCGTTAGCTCCTCCCGTCCGATGGATGGGTGACCGTCCTCCCCCTGCCCCCTGCCTGCGTCCGCGCCGCCCAGCGACCTCACGCCACTGACACAGAATTTGTCGGAGCCAAATGAAAGGAAAACAGACGAAGACCTCGTTGATAAGCGGCAGCGGGTGCTACATTGCAGTTTTGGTTAATTGTCCTGTAAACTGACTGGCTGGTCAGTCCCAGTGTGCAATCCAGTTTCACAATTAAATAATATAATAATCTTATGTAACAATTAATAAACTTTTTAAAGATAATATAATATAATTATCGACTAGTTATAATTCTTGAAGGACCAGGCGGAGCCCAGAGATGAATTTCGCTATTTATTTATTTTTTGTATTTTGTGCTAGTTTTTTTCATGAACCTCAGTCCCATGTAATAAGTAGGCTCTATAACCTCCAGGTAGTCAAACGTCATGTGATAATTAGATTTCACAGTTACGAGTAATTAAATGTAAGTTTGTATCTAGGTAATTTAGCTATTTGCTATACCAGACAATCGTGCTATGATTCGGTATATATCTTTCACAGTAAGTGAACAATTTGAACCAAAACGTAAAATTGCAATTTCGTTCAATTTATTGTATTTCCTGCACGACTGTACCTGTACGTAATATTATCCGCTTCTTATCTTCTCTCTCTCTCATGAATTACGCCTGTTTCTGGTCGCAAACCGTTACCCGATGACCTAATGCGCGACGGGCGGTGAAATCGACCGCAAGCGCCGAAAACGAAAGTACATGCGTGCGCGCACGACACTGGACGGCGACGCGGGACCTCGACTTCGCTGAAAGGGCGGCAGGTAGCGCCACATGACGCTGGAGAAGAACAGAAGAATACTGAAGTTCTTCAACATAACATAACGCCTGTGTTCCACGAAGAGTTGATAGACAAAAGCGTACATATACACAGTACGGTACATTTCGCCGACTCCTGGCTGCTACTGAGGATCATCAT
Source organism: Eupsilia transversa (assembly GCA_914767815.1). Classification (NCBI taxonomy): domain Eukaryota; kingdom Metazoa; phylum Arthropoda; class Insecta; order Lepidoptera; family Noctuidae; genus Eupsilia; species Eupsilia transversa. The sequence continues at coordinate 1,115,893 of OU611893.1, read as the reverse complement.
CATCTCAAAATCAAAATCTCGTCGGCACATATCGACATGGGCACTTATGAAACGTCAGAAGCTAGGTGCACGATTCCAATTGGTCGTTTCATATGGAGAAGAGCCGGCAAGAAACTCCATCTGCCTAGCCAGTCCAACTGTTCCAGTTTCCAGTCTAACTGGATGCAGCTGAATACCAGTTTCTACATGGAGCGATTGCCTATCAATTGATAGCGCAGATATTGAAACATATAAACAGCAGACGGAAACTTAACAAACAACACGACTAAGTTCTAGCTTAAAGCTTCTGGCCCAGATGGCTTTAATTGGAATTTACGAAATCACTGTGAAAAACAATATTTGTAATTTTTTACCCGACTGCGGTACAGCAAAGACAGGGTTATGTTTTTCACAAGTATATCTTTGTATGTGGTCAAGAGTTCTAGAAAGCCCTTATAGAATTATATTATAAGCAAAATATAATTAATATTTGAAATGTGGGGGTACTTACTATGGTGTACCCATACTCTGTCTAACTCTTCGGGGAAACAGGGCGTGATGTTATGAATATGTAATGTAATGATATTTGCTATTGTTATATTGTAGATGATCAGTTTTTTACTCTTTTTATTAGCAGACAAAAAAAAAATTTGAGTGAAAGATCATTATGGTTAGTCAGTTTATTGAATTGTATATTTATCTAAACAACACCACAGATCAATCAATAGCTTATACAAAAAATTGTATTGACTGACTTGTGGTTTTATTTGAAATCCAAGTTCATTATCCTTACATTATATTAGAACGCAATATTTATCTAACCGTCTGCATGTGGTTTCTTTGTTGAACTTGGAACCCTATGGAGGCCAAAAAACAACTACTTAAAAAAAACTACTATCGAAATAGTCTGTCTGATGCATCATTGAATAATTTTTATTTTTCTCGAATCACATATGAGTTTCGTAGGGTCCTTGACGGAGCAGCTAGCAAAATGTAGCTACAATTATTCAAAAAAAAAAAATAACAATAATAAATATTAAAATAATTAATAATAATTATTATTTATAAATAATTTTCGCACAGCGCTTTTAGTTTTTATCTCATGTGTGTTTTCTACGTATTTCTTTAAGGCCAGTGACACTTGGCATGGAGCGCGTTCACTGATACAGTTTGTTGAGGAAGATTAAGCACTATTACTCGTATGTGTCCTTAAGAATTAAGTTTAGGAACAAAGTTGTAGAAAAGAACAGAGTTGGAGACAATCAGCATAGTCTCCGACTCCGACATCTTAATGAATTTGGCGAAAATCGAAATAGAGGCTATGTCCAAAGTAACTGCTATACCATTGCATAAAATAATGCAAATATAAATTACCTACAATAAGTGGAACTACACTAAAAACAATAAGTGTACAACCTGCGAATTCTATCTCGAATAGCTCTCGATATTATAACATTCTCTGATATCACGATTTTTCGGTCCCGTATTCTAAGGAGAGTACTTTTCAAGAATTTCAAGTTAGTTGACCATTTCGCTATGTAAGTTATGAGCCATGTCGCTCTATAAGAGATTGCATACGTGACAACTGTCTTGTCTTATGTGTGTGTGTGGTAGACCGCCGGATTCGATGAAGTACAAAAATGTCCTAAGATAAGAATATACAGGGTGTTTGTGTTTCGATAAGGTAATGTGGGATCAAGAGTCAAGAAATATAACTGCACCTTTTGGTAAGTCTTGTTATATTTTAGGTTTATTTATAAATGTTGCTTAAAGTTAAATAATGATCAGCGACTGTTTAACCGTACGTTTATAAATAAACCCCTAAATGTTTCGTTTTTTTTCTTTGCAGATATATAAAAAAAAAATATTTAGTACTCTATGAATTCAAAGTTTAAATATATAAAAAAACTACAATACCGTCATGGGTATTCACAACAAAGTTTATTGAACTTAACATAATCGAATAAAACCACAGATCAATCAGTGTAATACAAATAATATTATTGATTGACTTGTGGTTTTATTCAATTTCAGAGTTCATCATCCTTACATATCAAAAGCTACGTCTATCTGTCTGCCTATGCGTATATAACTCGAAAACCACATATCCGATTTGAGTGATGGTTCTTTTGACACATAGATATGTTCCCTGGCAAACTTTTTGTATATTTTTTTCATATTAATACACTTATAACAGCTTTGTAGCTATAATTCCAAATAGGTATGTTATGTTATTTTTCGCACAGCGCTGTCTGTTTTTATCTCATGTCGGTTTTTCCACGTATTTCCTTAAGGCCTTAGGCCAGTGACACTTGGCATCAATCGCGTTCAGTGATACATTTTGAGGATTAAGATTAAACACCATTTTGTATTCTTGTCACGTTTGTGTCCTATAGGAGTAGGTAAATTGTATGTGAGAAAGAGAGGAAAATAAGTCTTACAACCAGTCTTGCCATGGGGTATTGTTTTAGGCAGTAACTATGGGTTATGGAGAGATAGGCAGTCGCTCCATGTAAGATACTGGTAATCAACTGCCTCCGGTTAGACTGGAAGCCGACCCAACATAGTTGGGAAGGCTCGAAAAGTCTAGGCAGAATGATTGAGAAGGAATAAAACAGGCTTCGAGAGAACCAGAATTATCTTAATCTCCAACATATGATGCGGAGAATAGAAATAGAGCCCTAAATCAACTGCAATACTATTCCATATAACAAGTAAACATAATCTGTATTCATGAAATTCTCTGATCATCACGAATTTTCTTTTTAGAATCAATGGCATCTAGCCGACTAGGATGATTCGACTCATTATTTTATATTTGTACTGTTCTATTCTTATTCCTTTAGCGAATTAGGTTGGATTTGACCAAACAGGAATAAATTTTATCCGCGGAATAAGATTTACTCTGACAGTTTTCGAAGAGAAGGCATCCACCCTTAATCGTTTGTATAAAATAATTTTACAATAATTTTATTACTAGAAGGATTAAAACTGACGACAACGTGGGAAAACTTCCAAAACGTTTTCAAATTATGTGGCGACCCCCATTCCCTTTGGCAAACTAGAATATAATACCAAATGCAATTACTATAATTTACTATCAATAATTGTTTCCAAACCTATTATTAAATAAGGATAGACAAACTGTAGCCGATAACTATTTAATAATCAATAGATCAGCAAGCGGGTGCTTTCTACGGGGTCAGTGACCGCGCGAAAGTCGCTGCCACGGCTATGATACAACTGTGCTGTGACTTCATGTGACGATGCCTCGCGATTCGACGATTTACAGCCTTTTTTTACCAACAAAATAAACTTATCTATAATTGTTACTATTAGTCTTAATTGTGGGAACAAAAGACTTCAACGCGTTGCTATTTACAATTATAGTAAAATTGATGGAATTGTAAACAATTTTTAAAATTGTAAATGGAATAGCAGATTCGGAAATGTAATAACATTTATTTTCAGAATGAATTTGCAATTTTTTGAAATAAATTAGCATCTGCCATGAATTAACAATACACACGACACACAACAATTTCCTACCAACATTGTTTTATTACTTAATAACTTTTAACAATATACTAAAACTTCAAAACGACAACAATAAGCTAGAACATTCCGGAACTGTAAATGAAACTCAGTATAGCACCTGAGTAAATAACTAAATGCTAGTACATTACATTCTGTAGCCTCTCCGGCCATGTTTTACATATTAATTCACTTTCAGCTGCCGTGTCGCGTCGCGTGAGGTTTTCACCGAGTTTCAGAGCAACGCGAAATAATAATAAACATGTCAGTCTAATAACATGCACTGGATACTGTGTTATTTCAGTTTTTATACGGTTATTACTTTTATGTTGTGGAATATATAATATATTGACGAGTTTTGGTGTTAGGAAAATAGAAATATTGATAATTATATGTATCTACTTACTCAATTACGGATAAAAAAAATGCCATTTTATAAATTTTCATTGCTGTTTAAACATTGTAATAGCTTAAGAAAGTTATTGTTTTATAACTTTTATAAAAAACCTAAAATCAATTCATAACCTATGCTATATTAAAGTATTATTATAGTATTATTAATAGCTTAGATTATAGTATAGGTTATGATTTTACACTTAAAGCAGAATAAGTCCCATCGACCGTCATGTAACAATATATAGTTGACCATGATCGAAAGCCCGATTCCCTCACCTACTCAACAAAACCAGATTATCAATACTCATTGGTAATCAATCGTGGGAGCGCTGGCTACCAACCGCAGTCCGGCGTCGTCGCGTCTGCAGGACTTTCTCTCGCCCTCCCCTTGCCTCCTCACTAGCCACCCTCCCCGTCTTTCTCCCTCCCCCTTCAGCCTTTCCCTCCATGGTCAAGAGCTGCACGATTACGCGACATTGAATGTGATAGAGGTTGAATAATCTGTTATATTGTGGCGTTGGCGTCATGTTTTTTTACTTTTTTATCTATGATGTTTGGTTTAGTTGTGGTTATGTTGGACGTTTTTTGTAAAGAGCTGAAAGGTGTTCATGTAATCTATTGAGTTGTTTGTTTTGCTTCCTCAAAGTGGTTTCGGTATTAAAATGTTCTTAGTTTGGATTTATGTTCCTACTTTTTTTGTCATTTACAGGAGTTTTACGAGCTTCAGAAATAGTTTTGTTATTGTTATTACTTCTTTTTATTTATTATAATATAGAAATTAATAATGGACTTCAGACGTCTAACGGAACACATAATATAAAAAATTTACCTTAAAATAAAATTTGTATTATGTTTCCTATGACGTCTGAAGTCCAAGTAATTTCTTCCTGGTTCATCAATAACATTATGAGCCGAACAATGACATAAGATATGGCGGCTTGCTCTGTGGTGCAGTTAGTTCCAGGTTAGGCTATAAGTGGCTTTAGATTTCTATTTATTGTTACTTATTATATTTCTTTGCTAAGCTGTACACAATTTTCAGTCATACCTATACGATTTTTTAAATACTCCTTTAAGTTTAAAAACTATGATTGAAAAAAATATTCAGAGTATTTAAAAGGAAAAGTTTATATTTTCCTTTAAAAAAACCTTACCAAAAACACTGTTATCAATGCAATCCATTTATTACAAGAAAACCAAAACCAATTCAATTATAAATTACCTACAATAAGCACAACTTCACTAAAAACAATAATTACATACATCATAATATCTATGCTACAAGTCTACATCGCCACTGAATCACAGTATGTATAACGAAGTGAAATGTCACCGCGAGCCAGCATGAATCATGCGCCCGCATATATCGGCATGTCAAACGTTCGCCGATTAATTAACCGGAGAACGAAGAGGCTTTCTTTTTCGTCTGTTGCTTGCCGCGGTTACGAAACTGATGGGTGACTCGGTTTTTCAGAAATTGGATGTTTGCGGATGTTTTGTTAAAACATTTTGAGTGACTAAGAGGCTGTTATGAGTTGTGTTGCTATTTTCGAATGGAATTGGAATTTGTTCTAAATTTTTGTTAGATTTGCAATGGATTTAGGTATAAAAACCGGCCATGTGCGTGTCGGACTACGCACGATGAAGGGTTCCGTAGCTGGGATGAATTTATCCCAAAAACAAACTTTAGCATTGTAGTTGAAAAACATGTAAGTTGGTCGATAATTACTCGTTAACTTGTACAGTTTACTTAGCTGTGATAGTTTTCCTTTTAATTTCGTTATTTAAACTACTGCTGTGAATTTATCCACATATCCAGAACTCACCATTTAGCTGGCAGGGAGGGGACACTTGACAAAAAATATTTCGCAAATTGATCCTTCAATCCAAAAATGGTGTGTACAATCTCACAATATTTTTGAACGACCTTTCCAAAGATAGGTACCCCACAGGATGCGACAGACGAAGAAAAAAAATCCCCTCTTTACGTGTAGGGGAGGTACCATTTTTTTTTTCTTTTTCATGATTTTATTTTACCACTTTGTCGGTGTAATTATTATATAAACTCATGCCAAAATAACAGCTTTCTAGTACTAACAGTCTCTGAGCTAAGCCACGTACAGACAAACAGACAGACAGACGGACGGACATGGCGAAACTATAAGGGTTCCTTGTTGACTACGGAATCCTAAAAATCTAGGTGATGACCTCTGCGGCATCTCTTAATTTCCGGAATTAATGTGAGCAATTGTAAAAGATACATTATAGCTCTATTCTAACATAACACAGTTTAAGTAATAAACGTTCTATAATATTATCTTAATAATATATCTCCCAGTCGAGAAAAAGGTTGTCGAATATAATAAGCTATAAATATTTTCTGGATAAAAAAAAAAATGTAATAACTTTACTAGAATTTTAATAATAAAATTACAATACAATAAAATTACAATTATTTTTAATTGAACGGAGTGAATGCGTTGATGTCTTTCGTATGCGCGCAGAGTTCGCGCAGAATTGGCGCAAGAATGCCATAAACCTAGTAACATTGTAACATTCGTTGTATTTGTTTTGCCGAAACTGTAACCGACTGCGAGTCTGTAACCATTAAAATGTATCCAATTTGTTAAAACATAGACGGGTATGTGTTTGAAAACTAAATCAAGTTAATTTTTAGGCAAATCATGTTTATCTTTCAATATAAAAATAAGTAAAAATAATAAAAAAACATTATAATGATGTCGTATCTGTATGTATTTTATTGTGTATACATAGATACCAAAATAAATAACATTACGCCTCACTTCCCCGACAGGTAAGGCAGAGGTGTACCCATAGTAGGTACACCCAAATTTCGCCAGTTATTTTCTTTCAAATACCTATTAAAAAAAAACAACTATTTGGAAATAAATGTAGATATTTTTCTTCAAACGTGGCAATAATTCGGTAAGCTTATTCTTTTTTGCATATATGTTAAACTGTTAATTACCCGAAGCATGAACTTCACCTTGAATGCACATCATATAGCTCATGAATGAACTTTATCACAACAGCACGTACCCTTTTTATTAATTACCTATAATAGCCTCTTCCTTAACAACTCTTAAAAATCCAAATAAATGATAATTATAATAATTATATTGATAAATGATAAAAAATATTTTTTATATTTTTAAATGTTTTTTATATATTTTTTTAAGAAATATTTAAAAATGTTTAAAATAAGAAAGAAAAATAAATTAACGAAATAATAATAATTCTAGCTGCTACTACCAAAGTAAACGTTTTCCAATCCACTAGCTATGCGTACATCACTATCAGTGATAAGGTGCGTGCCGGCGCTCCGACGCGCGTGTTTAACGGAGCTCACGCTGACACGCACCGTTAGCGTGCCCCATATACCACCGCTTAGCCATACTTAGGTACTAAAGTAGTGTGATAGGAAATTGTTTTCAATTTATTTTTATTACATTTCTAGTAGACTTTAATGAGAAAATATAGGAGGGCACCATTACATTGAAACATTGAAATAGTACTGACATAATATGACAAATCAGCATTCAAGAGAACAATCTTATTTAATGTTTCCTTTAGGAAGACAGAATGAGGAGTCAGTTAATTGATTCAGGCGTGACTTGGCGGAAACGTACACGATGTGTTGCCACACCGAGCGCCGGATGCAGGAACCGTGTCTCGGCGTGGCAGCACGTCGTGTTTGGGATCGCGACAAGTCAATCGTCATCCTGAGGATGTTGAGAGGTGAACGATCGATTACTTACAGGGTTTTTTATGTCTCTTTAGGAATAGTTCAGCGGAATAGATTACGAAATATATCTACAAATTCTATTGTATTTTTTTGATAAATTTACGGCTACTTCCAAGAAGAAGAAAACAGAGGCTTGACTGACAGAAGCTTATTTTATTCGATTCTATTTTATTTATGGCAATTCTGTAAATGTCCACATTTTTGCCAATGTTAGATGTGATAAGGAGAAACATGTGAGGGGAAAATAAAAAGCACTGGAGGCGAAAAAAAAAATGTGGAACTTGTGGGCAACAGCTTAGAATCTTCACGACCACCAAGACATCACGCCTGCCAAGCAGGACGACAACAAATGTAATTTCAAATTGAATCTTATCATTCTGCCTAGCCTTTTCCCAATCATGTTGGGGTCGGCTTCCAGTCTAACCGGATGCAGCTGAATACCTGCTAATAATTTTACATGGAGCGACTGCCTATCTGACCTCCACAACCCAGTAACTGGATAATACGATTCCCCTTGGTTAAGACTTGGTTGGTTCAAATTGAATCATAAACAGTAATGATATGCCTACCTAACCTAACCTAAGAAATGTTTATGAAGCCCAGGTATTCCATGTTCTGAATTACAATACTGGTATATTAAGCTCAAAGACATTGGTAGTCTAAAAAACAAAGAACACGAAGACAACGTTACACAACATGGTTCCGTACAATCAATTAGATATACTTTCCGTTTCCGTTCAAACAAAAAAGAGGAAGTTACCTGTAACTGTTGTAAGTAAGGTGCACGAAATTCTATGAAAACGTGCAAGTATTAGGAAATAAATAATTTTCTTTTGGTAATCAAAACTATAATTACCATTTCCTTTATTTCATTTTCTAAACTTATTATTTCCATTTTTAAATATATTCATAACATTTTTTTTTATTACACCATTATTATTAACTTGATATTTGTAAATGGGATATAGACTGTTATTACTGGCTATGACAAAAATCACGTTTATTAGGATAGAATTCGGGCATAATATAATATGCCCCTGAAGCTAGTTAAAAGGATGACTTACCCAGATGGTACTGTATAGAAAACTCACAGACAGAACCCTGAAGACATAAAATCAAGCTGCCTAGCCTTTTCCCAATTATGTTGGGGTCGGCTTCCAGTCTAACCGGATGCAGCTGAATGCACCAGTATTTTACATGGAGCGACTAGACAGTCGCTCCATCAACAGGAATTGAACCTACAACCTCGAGCATGAGAAGTGAGGCCGTAACCACTGGGCCATCACAAAAATGTACATATCCACTGTATTTAAATGTCAAAAATGTCATACCAGAATGTGCAACTAAAGTGTCTTAAATCTCGTCACCACCGAGTTCTAGAGTAATAAAACAGCCAAATATTCTTAACTGTTACCATTTTATGTGATAATCAAAGTGCTATTAAACTTGCAGGTACTGAAAACTATCATTACAGATCCAAGCACATAGACATACGACACCACTTTGTACGCGATAAGGTGCGATTGAAGAAGATTGTCATCGAGTACATTCAATCAAGTGAGATGGTGGCGGATTCGCTGACTAAAGGGACTCCGCAACTGAAGCTGGACTACTGCTCGTCAAAAATGGGTTTATGTCCAAGGGAGGATATTGAAATATGAACATAAACCTCCTTTATACACAGGACTATTAAATACAAATATTCCTTCATGATTTATATTGTTTTATTTATGTCCATGCAGGGCCAAACTTGTATGGGAGCGTTATCCATCTCCTTTTTCTCTTCCGATTTTTTTTTAAATTTTTGACAGTTTCTCCATAGGAAAACTGTCAGAAGTAAATCTTATTCCGCGAATAAAATTTATTCCTGTTTTGTCGAATCCGCCCTAAGAAAACTATAGGTATATCAACAAAAATCTATATCATTATTTAAAAATAATCTTTTGTGGACAAAGTACAGGTTTAGGATGATCAGTCGTCTTCTCTTAAGGCAGTCAGTTCAAGCGAAGTCATTCAACTCACTAATATGGTGAATTATAAATTATCACCCGCTCATATATTGAAATATTTAAAGATCGTCAAATGTGTGAAAATATTTAAGGCGATGGTCGTTTTATTATTTTTGGTACATCATAACGTTTCTATGGTTTTTTTAAGTTTCAAAGAGATTCGAGATCTGGAAATAGCTAATCATTTTGAAATATTTTAATGAATTAATGGAATACGTATGAAATTAAATGTATAAGGTACTTCTTTAGGTCACAAGATATCCGAATCTCAAAAAATAGTTGGCCTAGGTCTTAAGGGGGAGGCGTGAAAAATGATTCGCTGTTATGTTACAATGTACAATAGATGCCATCCATAATCGAGTCACCGTTATTATACCACTGTTGGAATTCTCATGCACAGAGGAAGAAATTGATAGGCACCATGATAAACACATCGATCATCGATCGCGCACAATTTCAATTAAGTTAATTTCACCTGTTTGTGTTACAATATTTTGTCTTTTTTTTTTCTCTCTTTTTAAAGAGTATATTGGTAAAATTCTCGACAAACTAAGTTCACCATATTGTTTCATAATTTGTGGTGGTGGGGGCCTGATGTCCTAAGATACAGGCCTCGGCTTAGTTTAGGCATCAGTCTCCTATAAATTATTGTATTTTGCACCTAAACTTTGCTGTATAGTAATTTGTAGAAGAGAAATAAATACATTTTTAATTATTTATTTTATTTATCGACACATAATTTCTCAGAAATAAAAGAAATACTCTTCTTACAATGCATGAACACGATTTAATATACTAAGTAATATTCTCTCTTCATGATATTTTCCGTTAACTGGCGTCTCACTTGACCTAAACAGCAGTACGAAAAATGAAATACTTGCATTGCAATAGCTACATTGACCCGTAATAATACTTTCTGACTTGGCATTCTGCTAGTTTTTCAAATTTCGAACCATAAGAGTATAGTTTACATACTTTTAAGGTTCGAAATTTGAAAAACTATACTATACTATACGACGACCGCAATTTTAGAAAAATAAAACTTTAGTTCAAGAGTACAATGCTGTCACAGGGGCGTGTCAAGTGAACGAGGCCACTAAGCTTTTAGTAGTTTACAATCTTAGATTAGGGGCATTGTGTGTCCTCTAGTACAAATTGTGGAAGGTCCGGTACCTAAATCATAATGCTAATCAAGTCTAAGAATGCCAAATATTTGCAAACGGAAGACAGAATCAGAATTTATTTATTTGACAGCATTAATCAGTCCTGACTCACTTACTGACTGACTCACTAACACCAAGTCCAAACCTTGGACATAGAAAGCTGAAATTCTACACAGAGGTTTTTTCGAAATTCCCACTAGATATAATATATAGGACGGAAAGTGCTTTAAAGAATATAATTAATATCATTCTTACTTAAAACATTCTTCATGGGGTTGAATTTTGCTTGCTAACTGTAGCATTTCTGATCTTTCGATCCGAAGGCGTAGGTACCATAATTAATAGCCAGTCGCTATTATTTATTGCACACAAGAACAAAACATCAGTCTTGAGTCATCCCGATAAGTTAATATATAATGATATCTATACTAATATTATAAAGAGGTATATATAATTTGTTTGTATGTCGGGGGTAATCTCAGGAACTACCAGTCGGATTTGAAAAATCATTTTTGCATTCGTAGCCCAATTCTTGAGGAACGCTATGTAACATCACGCTACGACCCTTAAGAGCGGAGCAAAACGAAAAAAAGTCATAAAGAACGCTAGGCGAAAACGAACTAATAGCGCGGGCGATGGGATGCGGCGTGGTGGGCTGGGGGCCGAATGTCACGCGGACAAAGTCGCGGGCAGAATTCTAGTATAAGATAAATAAGAAGACATAATCTTATGCCTTGTGTTTCTAGGTACTTGCTCATCAAATTCGATCTTGCCAATTATTGTATACTTAGTTTGACATATTTTGATGTAATACCATAAATGTAAGCACCTTGTATGCTCTGTTATTTTACGATTAATATAAAGAAATGTAATCTATTTACCATTTACAAATTAAAGTGTAAACTGCAGTCATTTCAACAATATTTAAAGCAATAACTGTACCTAATATTTTCGCCATTATTTGTCTAAGAGTATAAAAATCGCAACTGGAACACGAATTCGTGCTTGTGCTGTGCTACGGTTGGAATATTAGAATGGTCATTAAAGAAATACCATAACAGGTGACCCACAAACAAAATTCGTTAATTAATTGTTGTTACATGAACGCGAACGGTACCTACATAGTTTTTCTTGGTCTAAATGTATTTGAATTGGCAAATTGTATCGAAAACTTAGATTTTCAGAAAACCCTAGAACAGATGAGCGCTAAACGCAGTATCTATCTAAAAAAAATTTAGATTGTTTACGGCTTGAAGTTTGTTGGCAACAGCTGTCGATGATATGAATGATGTTATCGAAGCTATTGCACCGGCAGTTTTAAACCGGAACACAGCGACTTGACTTCAGATTATTTGATCACGGCATTTCTCCGCACTCGCTCAAGTTCTAGTACTACAGTCTGTATATTTGTGTTTATATTAAGTAAGAACTTCCTAATTTGTAAGTTTAATGCTCTGTTTCCTTGCCTAACACGAATGTACCCCGGATAACGGATGTGGACCAAGAAAGTTAGCAGTCGGACTCTGAACAATGTGTAGGAACCGTAGCCGCCTGCGCAGATACGCTGAAATCTTTCCACCCGGCCTGTTACTGACCTAGCGTGCGTGCGTTACTCCTCTCAGTTTGAAAGCTACTCTAGTCTAAGAGTTCAGTACTATCACCATCAAAACACATTTCGAAATTACTTTTCTGTCTCCGCCTTCACTGAATATGCTAAACTTAATCAACTCGTACGCATAGAACGGATAATTGTTAGATCAAAAACCTGTTACTTGATATTTTCATTAACAAGCGTCCGTCATATAATTTTTGGAAAGTCTGAATACTTCGTGTACCGTTATTTTGTTGGTAACACCTTTTAATAATATCTCTATTTAAACGAGCGACACTGTTTCTTAGGATTGTATTACAAACTTTTCATTTAGTTTATGATAGAAAATGGCGCTGTAGGAGATTAGAAAATCTTTGTAGCGCGATCTCGAGAGACGGAAAATTAGCACAAATAGGAGCTAGTATCACAAATCAATCATAGTTCTGTCGTAACACACTGACCCAAAATTGGGACCTATTTAGGGAAGAGTCTCACCGGACAACAGGGAGCTGGCGAAGGATTCCTGGCAGTGAGAATGGGGCAGTATGGCGGCGATGGCCAGCACGGCCACACTGAGGCGCGCCACTGTCATGGTCACTGGTTGCACTGTCCGATGGCGCTGTCTCGCATGGCGCGTCCACTGCCCGACTCGCGCGCGCGCGCACTGCCCTCCACCACCACTAACGTGTTTGGGTGCGTAAGCGCAGCTCAGTGAGCAAGTTCTGAAGATGCGACAGTTGGTGCACTTGAAAGTGCCTCGAAGGACCACTCAGTTATCTAAGGACCAATTTCACATGATTTTCGTGAGGCATTTATGCTGAATTACCTACCCCTAAATCGAAAATTAAATAGGAAAAACTGCTTTTTTTTTCAATAAAGTAGTAAACACAGCTGGAAAAAAACTAAGTAATAGAAAAATATAGCAAATTGTCGAGTTCACAAACAATTTCGTACCATCATAACTTCAAAATTTAGAAATCATTCAACCAGTTCCTGAAGCCTGGAGTCTGGAGCACTGTCAAAGAGTATAATAATAATATGGGAGAGCACTGTCTCTCAATGTGTTTAGTGATTTGGTATGGTCTTTTCAAAAGTATTTGATAAAATGTAAAGAAATGTATGGGAAAACTTTAATTTTTTGCAGAACTGGGCCTTTATGGCGTAGCCGTGAGGCATATTCCTGCTAATTTCGTACATCGCGCTTTACTCTTTTTATTTGTTTTATTTTTTTATCTGCTGTATATTATATTGTGTGCCTAAAAGTCTGTGGTAAAGTTTCTTTCTTTCTTCACTTACAAATGCTTTATTTATTTAGGCAAACCAACTAAATACACGCAAAGGCATTCATGATACATATTATTTACAAATACCATAGCATTTCATGCATCTAAATTAAAACCTCAAACGACGCTGATTTTTCAATTATATAAATAACCATATGTTGTACAAACAATGCTTGTGAGATATTAAGTTTAAACTTTCTTAATAAAGATGAATGTGTTAGTTAGTGATCTTATTAATGAGTGATCGCTTGAATTAACCTAAACTGGGTTTTGTTTACACTTTTATCAAATACTTTTGGAACAAACTATAGTAAGTATAGTGCTCTAAATAACAAAAAAATAATTATTAAACTACACACACAACTGCATATAGGCAAAACACGATTTTAACATGCCTGGCACATCCACTCTTTTATATTCTTTGTCAAAATTAGCATCATTTAACGGCAAATGCTGGTTACCGCGGATCGATATTATTGCAAGTAGTGCCATCGACGTGGCCACGTGATGGCCCATGAATGACTACGTGTAGCCCATGAATGACCACGTAGTACCCATGAATGACCATGTAGTATACCATGATAGTATTTTCCGTAGTCCAGAAATGGCCCTAATTCTTCTTCTCATCATGAGAAGGTGACGCTCATGATGTTTTCTCGTTCGTTGATATAGACTAGGTCTCTGTGGTCTGGTTGTTAGACCACAGAGACCTGGTCTCAGCCCCAGAGGTACCAGGTTCGATTCCCAGTAGAGGCAACATTTTCTGCTCGGTTTGGTTGGTGGTAGGGCTTGTTCTAAGTCCGCCTGGCTATAGTTACCACCATCTTAATCTATCTGTCGCCATAAAACAATGTTAACAGCGTTGTTGTGTTTCAACAGTTAGAGGTAAGATAGTCAGTTCCTTTGTGGTTGAGGATTCCGGGGGAAGCTCGCTTTCACGTTTGGACTGATCATCACTTACCATCAGGTGAGATGCAAGCCAAGAGTTTAGGTTCTTTACTTATGTTTATTTACTAGAATAATTATTCTAATCTATACTTTTTACAGTATCTATTCCAATACCTGAATTCACAGCTGAAATTAATGAATAAACATTTTCAGTTTTCTTACCAACGTATCCTGTTTTGAACATTGCCTTCGGTGTATATTTCACTCATTTTCCACAGAGTCTTTCATCATAGAACACATTTCTTGAACCAGCGCAACCAAATCATCATTATCCTGCCCTTATAAAAAAATATTTTTGGTTGGCGCAACATGTCTTTTTCTTCCATACGTCTCTATTAGTCACCATCTCGGTAGTCACCCTCTTTCTAGCCATATCATCTTTCACATAGTCCAAATATTATCATTACCTATATCATTATCGTAAACCAAATATTACGGTTTAATCATTCTTGATTTGAACAGGCCTACATAATGTCCGATGTTTTTGAATCTACACTTTTCACGATTGAACATTATCTTCTTGAAGCGAGGGTATATTTACATCAACCCGCCAAAAAATATGCCTGAAAAAGCCAAATTTTAATGCAAACTTGTTTTTACCCAGATTCGTGATAAAAGTGAAGATTCCTGCAACAGTTTGAAGGCAACACTGGCAAATAAACACTTAAATTATCAGTAAGTACAAGTATATAAGATATCCATCTTAGGTGCGTATACGCAGTGCCTATAGCGTCGGGTCGTTTACCCCGCGGGGCCTAGACCTGTCCCCTGTCTCCATAGCTGTCACTGACTACTTTCGCGGGAACTACTTGATATAATTCATAGATCAATAGATATGTAAGGTATCTATTAAAGTACCGAGCAACCATGAACATGAACATAGAACACGCGTTATAGTTGAACCTATATGTTGATGTTCTTTTTCTTCTTGAGTTTTTCACAATGAAAATACTCCCACACGATAGGACTTTACCGAATACGAATAATCGATGTAAGATTAGATTGTAAGTGTCTTGTAAGTGGAAATAGCAGATTTCCTAACTGATACTAAGCGGTAAACGAGGAGCTCGTGGCTAAGTAAAAACAGCCGCACGGGTCGATCCATCAGGTTAAGCTGCGCTTGCCGGGGTTGGTCCGTGGATGGGTGACCATCTTCACATACCGAGACTCCTCCGTGCTTCGGAAAGCACGTTAAGCCGTTGGTACCGGCTGTCATTCGTGGATCTTTGACAGTCGTTGCAGTCGTCAGAAGCCTGAAAGTCTGACAACCAGTCTTACCAAGGGGTATCGTATTACCCAGTTACAGGGTTGTGGAGGTCAGATAGGCAGTAGCTCCATGTAAAATACTGGTATTCAGCTACATCCGGTTAGACTGGAAGCCGACCCCAGCATGATTGGGAAAAGGCTAGGCAGAATGTCTAAGCGGTAAACTCTGTATGACTGCAATACAGTCTCGTCCACCTTAGTAATTCAAACCAGAGTAGGTACAGCTCTGCAGTATGACGGCATAAAACATCATGGCGGTGTTCAAGAAACTCTTTTTACCATCGATTATATCATATCTCTGATTTTTACAGGAGCTTCACTATGAGTTCTTCTCTACCAACTTTGAGTGTGATTATGGTTTCAAATAAATAATTTGCCATCACTGTTTATAAGGCTCAGTACTAGGTGGATAAGTTATGAGGAACTCTTCTGTCTGCTAGTAACAAACAACAAACTACGATCACAAATTCATGTAGGTAAAATTTTGGCAATTTTCCGTTTGTACTATAATGTATTACAATTTATTCAACAGCGACTAAATACTACACTACATCACCAACTTTTACTTTTAAAGTGAGTGTAAGTTGGTCAATATTTGTCGTTTCATACATACATGAGTGTCCGAGTGTAATTTGCACCTATTAGGAGATACTGCTCTCAATACGAGATGACAAACTTTTGGGTGAGGCAGGCCGGGGTTAATCGTCGTCTTCTACTTAATAAAAATCATTAGTTGATTCATTGATTCACTGACAGACGACGCTCAGCCTAAACCGTTGGTTCTAGAAATTAGAAGATAGTTCCTTAAAAAGTGAGCATTAAGGAAGGATTTTTGAAAGTTCAACCCCTAAAGGGCTTATTTTTGGCGATGTGAAATCCTGTCGGATCATCCCTTGTCCGTTTATGATACGAAACTTCTCTCTGCTCTATCTGTCTGTCTGTTATCTACTGAGCTTAAAACACGAGAAATATAGATAGCAGACTTAACAGTGCCTTGAGGGACTGAAAGACAAACGCACAGTACAAGCCACTGCAGACAGTGAAGATATTATGATTCTTAGATGGTTTAGACGTGCACTACGGAAGGATTTTTCTAAACATTACTCCTGAGCGGGTTGCAGTCTTTGAGAGGAGAGTGTGGTATGCAAACGAAGGCGTATGAGACGTTTCAGCCAAGTCTCTGGCACATCAACGCAATTGCGTGCCTCATTTATTGCAGTTGACCATAGGTGGCCGCCTGCCTGTTTGCCACCAAATAGCAAAACTGAAAGAAGAACAGTCTCAATAACGTAAAACGAATAGATGAAGTCACAGCAGTCTTAACAGCTGGTATACAAATATTAAAAGAGAAGTGTAATAGAATATCACGTTAGAATAGAGGCGTCCTTCCTTGGCAAGGCTTGAATTTATAGTCCCACTAGTGGGTCGACGGCCTTACCCGCACAACAACTTTATACCTATTATCTGTCTTTAGATAATCGGAATGGCCTGGAATTTCGCTTCTGAATAGCCAATATCTATTAAGACTTTCTTTAGGAATTCGTTTATGGCTAAGTTGTTAAAAATGCGGCCGCTGAGCGCGAGAGAAGCTTCTATGATTCCCAGAGGGTCTAGCTAGGCCAAGTTACAGGCCAGTCGATATTTAGATATAGATCTTGGACAAGTCAAAAATGTATTTGACTTAGACGGACTTATGCTACTGAAAAGCTTATATCAATCCTGTTGAAAGTCGTAGTAGAAATATGAAAAACTTTGAAAGTCACCTGTCTACGCCCTCAAAGGTCTGTCCAAGTGTGTTTACAAGCCCTATTTTAGCTTGCTTCGTTCGTAATTAATGTAGGACTTATCGTAATACCTGATTGGGGTAAAACCTAGCTCACAGAATAAAATCATTCACCCATTAAGCATAATTATGTGGACATTACGGTACATAGCTAGCGGGCAGTGGGTTCGACTCCGGGCAGACCTGTTTCGAACTGTAAACTAAAACAAGTGACGGTAACGGCTAGTAGTAAAAAGAGAAAGTTTCTTGGACATCATACGTTTAGTTAGTCGCCTCACTCAGTCAGCTGGCGATTTAGAAGTATTTGTCTTACTACGTAATCGTGGAAGCCTAGACTTTTACTTATTTAGTTGAGGTCGGCTCCAACTAGTATTTTGAGATGACATTAACGATGTCATTCAAGGCTGATTCACATTGATCCACTATTTCAATTCAATGACACTGGATCGATATTGGACCAATGGGAAATTCTTTTCAATTCTGAGGGCAATTCCCGTAATTTTTAAGAACGTTCGCATTCGTATTTCATTCGTAATCTGTCAAAAATACAATTATATATTAGAATACCAGCCTTAGTTGGTCTTTCGATCCGACGTTACTGGATTCAAAAGCTGTATTTTAATACTGGATCAATGTTTATCAGCCTATTTAATTCATGAAATATTCTGGAACCCAACGGCTAAGTTTGCTTGTAAAGTATGGGAAAGCTTGGTGTTCGGTGTTTTCACCGAACACCTTAATTAGCAATATCAGCGTTACGCGTTGACCTAATTGCTTTACTTATTACTTATTATTTTATAACAGATTCAGTGCACTTTTGTCTACCGCGTGAACCGGGTGTATTCAAACATTTCATCAACATTTCATTATAGTTTAACATTAAGAACAGTGGGAGTCAATAAATAGCGTTCAACATAAACATTTGTTTCTCCTAACAAGCACCGACACCTTGCTACGTACCCCGACATATTTTTGGTCCTTCGAGCCGGATCACGCGTCGCGTAATTTCGGAAATACAGAATATTGGTGTGCGAGGTCTGAACTATCGTAACAAGCAACAGTGTGTGTACGTCGTGGGGCTGTCGCAGCGAACATCGGAGAAGAACAGTGAAGTAGCAGCACAGGCTGAGTTACCCTTACAGCGGAGAATACAAGTAATACATTTCCTTATTATTTTTAGTCAGTAAGGGCTGCAGTTTAACATCCTGTAACAATGTCTGAACTCATTGGAACGCAATCGATGATCTATGATAGCATCATAAAACTTGGCATCAATTTGAAGAAAGATAGTGCTGATAGGAAAACAGTAGATTACTTTAAGCGGAAGCTTAACACTTTGGAGAGTTATTGGAATGATTACCAAATTAATCATGAGCGCATTGAGGGGCAGGTAAGCAAAACTGATCCTTATTTTACCGACCGAGAGTACGAGAAAACGAGTACGGTGTATGAGTCAACCAAGGCGTTGATCAATCAACAGTATCAGCTGCGATACACAAAGACAGGAAGCCTTTCAACAGGGGAGCAAACAACAGCTCGAGACAGGTCACCAGCAACATTGAGTATGCGGGATGAAGAAAAAACAGGTGAGGAGGCGGGACCAAGTTGCTCAAGACAGCTGAGCGAGCGATCAGCTCAGAAGTTGAATATGGAGCCAAACAGCAAGATAGACGATTTATTGAAAAAACAGTATGCGAACTTTAAAGCCTTTGTGCGTACAACCGCAAACATCGATGTGGACTCTATCTCGGATAAATGGGAATTTGAGGACGTATTGAGGTCACTACAGGCTAGGTGGTCAGCTATCGACAGACTACATTGGGACATCGAGATCGAACTTGAGGGAGAGAACGAACAATACAACGACATGTACGATAAGTATGAGAAAAAATTCAACAACCTGAAAAGGGCTATCAACACGAAAATGTGGTCAGTCGCCCACAGGGAAAAATCAACACCTCAACTAGAGATACCGAACTTCAACGGGAATTACAACCAATGGGTATCATTTAGAGACCTATTCATGGAAGTAATACACAACAATCCCTCGTTATCAAGCGGCCAAAAGATGCAGTATTTAAAGGGTAAGGTTCGTGGAGAAGCTGAGAAACTTATACAACATCTATCGATAAGTACCGATAACTATTCGGTGTGCTGGAATATTCTCACCCATCGGTACGACAACAAAAAACTAATATTCTCGTCCCATATGAACATCTTGCTAGGCCTGCCAAACATACAACAGCAATCGCTACAGCAGATTAAGCGAATGCATGACACCACGCTGGAGTGCCTTAATGCCATCAAAAATTTAGGAATTAACACCACCTCGTGGGACCCAATGATCGTCCACGTTCTAGGTCAAAAGCTAGACACTGAAACATACACCGACTACATACAGTCGCTGAAGAATTCCAAAGAACTACCGGTTCTCTCAGAGTTCTTAGAATTTCTGGAAACAAAATT
This sequence comes from Eupsilia transversa, assembly GCA_914767815.1. Taxonomy (NCBI): domain Eukaryota; kingdom Metazoa; phylum Arthropoda; class Insecta; order Lepidoptera; family Noctuidae; genus Eupsilia; species Eupsilia transversa. The sequence continues at coordinate 1,095,709 of OU611893.1, read as the reverse complement.
TACATCCCTGGAAACAGTTCGCCGTAAAGATAGTGTGCCCTCGAAGACTTCTAATCAAAATAATTCGCCAAATCAAAATCAAACATCCAGCCATAAGAAAAATAATGACAACAATTGGAACTACAGAAACAACGGAAATAGAACAGTTGCGAAAGCGATGCACGTATCAAACATAAAATGCCCTCTCTGCAATAACCAACATGGCATTTATAATTGCAAAACATATTTAAAAATGAGTGACGACCAAAGGTTAAAAACTGCAACCAAATTAAAACTTTGCACAAATTGTTTATTTAGCCATTTTGGAAATCAATGCACCTCCAATTTAACATGCCGAAAATGCCAAGATCAACATAATACCATTTTACATGATGCATTTGCGAAATTAGCGAACGCATCAACTCTGTCGTCAAGCAGCAACAACGTTGAAAAACAAAAGGCAAAGCGCAATGAACCCGTGACGGGTACCGTGAATGCCTCTCAGGATGAAAAGGCGGAGATACTGCTAGCGACTGCTCTGGTGAAAGTCAAAGGTGTAGATGGAACTTACCAAACCATGCGAGCCTTGATCGATCAAGGATCCCAGATATCCTTAATAACTGAGGAAGCGGCTCAGATGTTAGGTATCAAGAGACGACGATGCAAAGGAGTCATCTTTGGAGTGGGGCAAAAGGAAAACAGTTGTAAGGGGATGATAAGCATAGAATGTGCTTCTTCGTGCAACAATTTTGAATTTGAATCTGATGTGCTCATCATGAACGAACTTATCAAACGTCTGCCAAACCAAACATTCGATAAACCAAATTGGACTTACATACAAAACATTAATTTAGCAGACCCGGAATACTACAAAAGTCGACCAGTTGACTTGCTTTTCGGGGCCGACATTTATGCTAACATTATGCTAGGCGGAATTATAAAAGGAGAACATGCCCAACAGCCGATGGCTCAACAAACACAGCTGGGATGGTTACTATGCGGTAACGTAAAAACATACCAATGTAATGTGGTGCTAAATAACATCGAGGAGATTCAGAAATTTTGGGAAGTTGAGGAGATTTCAGAACCTTCAAACCTTTCGGTAGAAGATCAGGAATGTATGGACTTCTATGCGAAAACAACAAAAAGAAACAGACAGGGTCGCTATGAAGTCAGAGTACCGCTGAAAGAAGGACTACAACAGCAATTGGGAACGTCGAAACCTATGGCGATTGCTCAGCTAAAGAATTTGGAACGCCGCTTAGAAAAACAACCAGATTTAGCCGACAAATATAAAGAAGTCATGAATGAATATGCAGCGTTGAACCACATGAAACCGGAACAGAAAAACGATAACATAACACTCGAATGCTTCTTGCCGCACCACGGCGTGCAGAGAGAAGAATCATTAACAACAAAGCTTCGAGTAGTATTTAACGCATCCGCCAAAACATCAACCAAATACAGCTTGAATGACGTCATGCTGAAAGGGCCCAACCTACAAAAAGATCTCCAGGCGTTACTGCTTCAATGGAGGCAATATCCTTTTGCCTTCACTGCGGACATCGAGAAGATGTACCGCCAAATCTTAGTGAACCCCATTGATCAACATCTACAAAAAATCGTATGGCGTGAGTCCTCAACACAACCTATAAAAGTTTACCAATTGAACACGGTAACATACGGTACAAAGGCCGCACCGTTTTTAGCAATTATGACATTAAAACAGTTAGCAGCGGATGAGCGAGGTAATTTCCCAAACGCGGCTGCTGTCCTGGAAAACAGTTTTTATATGGATGACCTGTTACACGGTTGCTATAACATAGAACAGGGTAAACAATCGATAAAGGACTTAATTCAGCTCTTGAAATCAGGAGGCTTTAATCTCCGAAAGTGGTCATCCAACAGTCAGGAATTACTGGGGAACATAATATCAACAAGTCAAGAGGAATTCGTTTATAGTTTCAAAAATGATGATATGTTGAAAACCTTAGGTTTGTGCTGGAACCCAAAAGGAGATCAATTTACATTCCGTTGCGATTTTTCCAAAACAACCTCAAAACCGACTAAAAGGAGCTTACTGTCAGAGATATCAAAATTGTATGACCCTCTTGGTTGGCTGACACCCCTATCCACGAAACTAAAATTATTATTTCAAAAGTTATGGCAACATGATTTACAATGGGATGATAAAGTGTCAGAGGACATACATAATGAATGGGTCAAGTTGATTACGGAAATTGACAACATCAAGCACTGTAAGATTCCTCGATGGATATTATGCAACGAAAACGAAGTCATCGAACTGCACGGCTATTGCGACGCGTCCATCGAAGCATACGCGTGCGTGGTATACGCACGGACAAAACATCAACAAGAAACAGTTATCGTCGCAGCAAAATCGAAACTTATACCGAGTAAAAAGAGCGTAACATTACCACGAATGGAGCTTTGTGGCGCTTATCTATTATCAAAGCTCATCGACAAAATCAAACAGAGTATTGGTTGTCAATTAGAAATCTATGGATGGTGTGATTCTATGGTGGCAATAGGGTGGATACAAGGCGATGCAGCACGTTGGAAACCTTTCGTGGCTAATAGAGTCAATGCTATAAAACAGGTAATGCCGGCAAACTGCTGGCGATATGTCAAATCAGGAGACAACCCGGCCGACTGCGCCAGCCGAGGGTTAACAGCGCCCCAACTATTACACCACCCTTTATGGTGGAAGGGACCAGAATGGCTAGCGTCGTATGACGTAGAAAAGGAACAAAAACAGCCTATCTATCAAACAGACGAAGAGATAAAAAGGATAACATTAGTAAACATTGTTCAAGACCTTAACAGTAATAGCATAATAGATAATTTACTATTACAACATAACTCATTTATAAAAATAACTCGTGTCTTGGCGTGGGTAATGAGGGCACTGACGCCAAAATCGCAGCGCAAACATTTACCGAAGTACCTAACATTACTAGAACTGCGAAAAGTCAAATCGGCTATTATAAAACGAGTGCAAAGTACAGCATTTCCGTCAGATATTGAAATGTTAAACAAAAATGGGAATGTGGCTACAAACAGTAAATTATTAAATTTAAAACCTTTCGTCGATAAAAACGGCTTTCTGAGAGTGGGAGGACGTTTAAGGAACGCGCATATGAGCGACGAAATGAAACATCCTAAGATAATACCCAACAAAAGTCGATTGGCGGAGTTACTCATAGAAGAAGCTCATCAGTTAACATTTCATGGAGGTCCTCGACTGACCTTAGCTGCTCTCAGACAACAATACTGGATAACAAGCGGATACAGTACCACCAAAAGACAGTTAAGAAATTGTGTAACTTGCCGGAAGTATGAAGCAAGGAAGCAACATCAATTGATGGGTGACCTTCCCGCAGCTAGAACGAATCCCGCCCCGCCATTCTATCACACTGGCGTGGACTACACAGGTTTTGTAAACATCAAGGCAAACAAAGGGAGAGGAGTGAGAACACTGAAAGGCTACGTGGCTGTATTCATATGCATGGTCACGAAAGCAGTTCATTTGGAATTGGTTTCTGACCTTACCAGCGCAGCATTCTTATGCGCACTTAAGAGAATGGCAGCTCGGAGAGGAGCACCACATCACTTGTATAGTGACCAAGGAACCAATTTTATCGGAGCTAATAGGTTGCTACAAGAGGAGTACAACCAAATACACCAAGTTTTCGGGGATAGTTGCCAGGCAGAAATCGCTGACATGAACATACAATGGCATTTCAACGCTCCATCTTGGCCGAGCGCTGGCGGGCTGTGGGAAAGAGCCGTCCGCAGTCTGAAGTTCCACTTGAAAAGAGTGGTTGGTGAACAAAAGCTAACGTTCGAAGAGTACACCACTGTACTGACACAACTGGAAGCGTGTCTGAACTCGAGACCGTTATATTCACTTACGGAAAACATTGAAGATCTGGATTATTTATCACCGGCACATTTTTTAACGGGAAGATCTGACTTAACAGTGATTGAGACAAAGGAGGATGCTAGAACAAGATGGCAGTTAACAACCAACATTTTTAAACAGATTTGGAAAAAATGGAAGAATGAGTATTTAAGCCAATTATCAGCGAGAGAGAAGTGGTCTAAACCTCAGGAAAACTTAAAAATAGGCAACATAGTGGTAGTACATGAGGATAACATTCCAGCTGGCCGGTGGATTATGGGTCGAGTAATAGACCTGCACCCCGGTAAGGATGGCTATGTCAGAGTGGTGTCATTGAAAACGAAAAATGGCATCATAAAGCGACCAGTAGTCAAACTTTCATTATTACCGGTAGAGATCGAAACAAATAACAAAACAACAAATAGTTCAAACAGACCGAATAACGAACCAGAAAGTTCAGCTGAACAGGGCCCTGGGACCCGGAATAACAAGAAACGAGCTAGAAAAACGACACCAGGCACGTTATCGTATGTCGCCATGGCATTAACCTTTTTCATGTCAATCTGCAGCGTTGCAGATTGCAACTACAACTTAACGTCACTAAACAATAACCAATCTTTCTACTTTGACCCAATATCCAAAATTAGCCTCGTAAAAGACAGTTGGGTCCTAGTTGTATTCTATAATATGTCTCCGTTTTGGGAAGGTATGCAGGCGTATGAAAAAGTAACAACGTTTCTGGACAAAACATGCAAAGCAACAGGCAGTGAACAGTGTAACATGATAGTGCCTCAGCTGATCCATGAGGGTAACGAACTAAAATATTACAATGAACTTCTGATGACGCAACAAGTAAGCGGACACTCCAGACGGCGGCGGGGACTTATCAATGCAGTTGGAAACATTGCAAATTCCCTATTCGGCGTATTAGACGAACAATTCGCGGAAAAATACAGCCGTGACATCAACATGATACAACAAAATGAAAAACATTTAGCAGGTTTATGGAAGAATCAGACGTCGATTGTCGAATCAGAGTACAATTTGTTGAAAAGAACAGAAGAAATAATGGCCAAACAGCATAAAATCATTAACAAGCATCTAATTACGCTGGATAACATCTCAAACAAATTACAGCGGGAGATAAACAACATATCCTTACTTCAAGAATTTACCATGTCAGCCCTAACAGCCAGTAATTTACTGCATAACTTAAAAAGAACTCAAGATATTTTACTTGATATCCTAACCAACGTTCACCGTGGACAGTTTAACATTCATCTGCTGACCCCGAAACAGCTCCAAAGGGAACTTAACATTATCTCTGGGCATTTATCCGATGATCTAACATTGCCTATAGAACCACACGATATTCGAAAGCTATATTCTCTGATAAACATTAAAGCACGAATAACTAAAGAATACTTCCTCTTCCAAATAACATTCCCACTTATCAGTAGAGACCGATATAAGTTGTACAAAATACATTCTATACCGCATCAGACAAACAACACAATGATAGAGTTCATCCCGTCTTCAGAATACGTTGCTACGGATCTAAAAAGAGACTCATACATAACCATAACGTCAGAAGAACTTTCATCATGTAAACAAGACGATGATAAGTTTATGTGTGAATGGAAAAAGCCGATTTACCAGCTGAATAACGAGAACAACTTTTGTGATCTCGACCGAGAAACGAATAAGTGCAAGGTACGAAGATCTGGATGTGAAAACAAATGGACATCTCTAACAAACCCGTTACTATTCTTGTATCACTGCTGCAACATTTATGCCATCAAAATAATCTGCGGCGAACAGATAAACAAGATACAACTGAGCAAAGCTGGTGTCATGTACTTAGAACCAGGTTGCATGATAAAGGGTCAGGACTTTACGCTGAACATTCAGAGTCAAAAGACAAACAGAATTGACATAAGCCCGGACATTTTCATACCTGAGATGGATCAGTTAAACTTCATCATTAACAGCACTATGCCTTTCAAAAACTTCCAAGACGTACCAGACTCAGGCGAGATTAAGTACGCCTTGAAAAACCTACATAAACGTATCGATGACATGAAAAACAGCCAAGTGGAAGTAGGAGAAACATTATCTCCTCATGACATCCATCAGTATGTAGTAAGCTATATCCTGGTTGGCGCGTTGGCGCTGGCGGCGGGAGTGCTGCTGTACAGATGGCTGCGGATGCGAGCGCGCCGCGCCCACATCACGTCGGACATGGAGCTACAACCCACCAGAAGTGTTAGTGATGTGAACGTCCATAGTGTTAGTGTTAGTTCGCGGCAAAACATGAGTGAACGTCAATCTAGTGCGGCACACAATACAATGGTGAATAGGGCGTGTCCTCGCGTACCTAGGAATCCTTTAGGAACATTAAGCTCTTAATTTCATTTCAAATCATGTTTCTTTTGTTCTATTATACTAACATTTTTATCTTAAGATGGTTTGTTTTCACCTTGTAATCATTATCATGATCATTCCATTATTTTACTAACATAACATTGTTTCATCTCAACATGAGCATCCCTATCATTCGGGGCCCGGAATATGTTCGGTGTTTTCACCGAACACCTTAATTAGCAATATCAGCGTTACGCGTTGACCTAATTGCTTTACTTATTACTTATTATTTTATAACAGATTCAGTGCACTTTTGTCTACCGCGTGAGCCGGGTGTATTCAAACATTTCATCAACATTTCATTATAGTTTAACATTAAGAACAGTGGGAGTCAATAAATAGCGTTCAACATAAACATTTGTTTCTCCTAACAAGCACCGACACCTTGCTACGTACCCCGACACTTGGGAAACAATGTTACCTCAAGAACGTGCCAAAAGTAGGTATCCTTGGGAGATTACCGGTCATTTACATAAATAACAGCATTCCTAGAATCTCCTCTCTGATTTCTTCTTTTTTTTTAAACAGATTATCCATGAGAACAAAAAAGACTCCATAGACTCTTTTTTTGTCTTTCTAAAGAAACGGTTTTCTATGATTTTTCGTGGCTTTTATTTGAGCTTCGCAACAGATTACTTATCAACGACTATTCAAACTAAGTCCTATCAAGGTAGACCGCTATGGCAGTACAAGTAGAGATAATATGATATGTATCTATCAAATAGCTGGTGCGTCTCACTATCATCTAATCGGATAAGAAACTTGCCTTTGTAACATTGATTTACTCTGTAATATCTGTACAGTCTACGTCAAGAGCATAGAAACCTCCGCTAAACCAAGCATGGTGAACGGTGAATAGTCCTATAACATCCGCTTTTGATCTAACTTTCGTACATAAAACAGTTCAGTGGTTTTAATGGCCTGATGACATGTAATATCACTAAAAACAAACAATCCAACGAGACCCATACAATAAATCCACTTAAAAATCAAAACCCGTCGTCATATTTCAAGATTTCATTGACCAATAAAAGGATCACGAGCGTGTATGTTACAAGCGGCCATTAATCTCTCAAAACAGAGGATATCGGCGTGCGCCGGCGCAGGCGGCTGTTTCAAAACACGACGGATCGTTAATTTGCGGCCTTGTGGACTCCCACCGGGGTAACGGGACTTGGCAGACGGACTGGCCGACATAGAGTATGGTGTAGAAAAGGCAGAGCTTTTTGCCTAAAGGGTCACTGCCAACTACCTAAACATCGACCACCTCATTTCTCGTCTCTTTTGAGTTATAAGCTTATAAAAGTTGATGAATTATTTGAAATGTTCCTTAAATAATTTTGTATAGGCAGGAGGGATTAGATGGCACAGAAAATAACCTTCTTAAATATCCTAACTAACTATATTATGTTCCTACATTTAGTTAGAACAGAAGAGAGAGAGAAGAGGCCTAACACAGAAAGGGGGTATGTTCCAACGGAAAAAATCTTATGATGAAGACAGCCACTGTGATTTAGTTATACAGGACCCTTTCGACTTCCTGAGAGTATCCATGAGGTATATCCATGTATACAGGTAGCTAGACGCACTTGATCATCATTAGCATCGCAGCACAAAATGAACATTGCTGCAGGCAGGCCTCCCACGGATCGTAAAACGGCCGGTCCTGTACCACCCTGTAATTGCATTACATAATGAGCCTGCTGAAAATGTTCCCATTGCTCGGATACAGGCGTCTCTGTGAGAGGAAGCAGGTCGTAATCCACCATGCACAGTGCGGGTTGGGTTCGTTCAATCTTCAAAATGATGTCGCACCTACGTCACCTTACTCTTTGCCACATCACCGATATCAACAACATTACGGCTTGACTCTTTCATCGGGAGGTTCCACCATCCCACGCATGCGACCCCCTCCCCCCCACTGCGCCTGCGCCGCCATGCGTGCACGCATTGATATAATTTCAATACTTTGTGGCTAACATCACATTTTAAATATAACTTTATAAATGGAACACGGATTTACAGTTGGTTCTCATTTTCTCATCGTCCTGATGTACCGTTATTAAAAAAATGTATAATAAAATAAAAGTATCATCGCTTTTTGTATGTGTTTTGATATGAAAATGACTTATGCGTGTATTAGTTGTGTGACGTAATATGCGAGGGTACTTAAAGATTTGCTCGATTTATTTCTGAAATCAAGCCACATCGGATAGGTAATGCATTACCCGATGTGGCTTGATTTCAACTAGGTAATACACTGGTGCCCAGTATCTATTTCGAGTCGTTCATCATATTTTAAATGTCTCAATATCAACGGTAGGTTAGAGAGGTTATTGTTATACTAGGTTAAATCCAAACATAATAGAATACCAACTTATTCTGCGATAGGGCGAAAATATTCTAAATAGCGGTGCATTTTTGCATAAAACACGGACTTTCATAAAAAAGATATCAACGCGTGGTGTCAATGAAAATATTTTCTTTGGATCTCGAGCACTAGACGGCCACGACTCCGGCCAGTCTTGGCCACAGAGCATATAACTATGTCGTGGCCGTGGCGTGTGTGTATGTCTGCGATTAGTTGGCCGTTGCGACCAAGTGCGCGATTTGTGTCGGTTTCAATAGTTTACCTGGTCGCTTAGAACGCGAGATCCCTTAGGCATTTTCTTTGATACTTTTGGTGCTGTTTTATTTGAATTGTACAGGTTTCTTTCTCTGTGTTTATTGGGTGAATTTTGGGTTTTCGTACGCCCCTGCAGGATTTTGAACACGTGCCGAATCGAATATCGATCAATTTTATCGACGGACTCCCCTTAACGCTGTTCACAAACCCGAAACCCGATTTTTTTTAGACATTTTAAACCAAATAGACGACCACTCTTCTTCCAGCTATTTGCGGTCGGGGACTAGGCTAATTAGGTAACCGAAAATGTGTCATATTCTACTCGGAAGCCTGTCCAACAACTATGCAGAACAAGCGTTTCGTTTCTGCGTAGTAAGTACAGTCCGCGAGGTATAAGCTGAGCTTTGCATTTGTGTGAGTGATTACCAAAAATGGAAGGTGCGTGCCGGAGTAAACCGGTTTAAACCAAGCAAAGGACGCGTCGCGCTCTAGGCCGACGTCACACCTACGCTATCTATGTGCACTCACACAAATGCAAAGCTCAGCTTAGATCTCACGGACTGTACCTATCTATTTTACTATGGAATCGCCAATTCTACTGTAGCTATGATTTATTATAAAACAAATATAGTTCAAAGATATATAGTAGAATAATCTTGGAAAAGAAAGCCATATGGAAATTACTTCTCTTTAGTCTTTATTATGCCCAATCACATCTTACGGCTATGTATTTACACTTACACTTTCAATGGTATCACTTATAACGATATTGTCACTTATGAGTACAAAAAAAGAGGTGAAAAGCATATTTGACTGATGCAAAACCTTAAAAACTAAGATATTAGGTACAGTTTTTCAGATAGGCAAAAACTCAGGCACTTTTATAGATCTTTACACTTTTAATTGAGAAATTATTATGATAAGCAGAAAAAAAAACAAAAAAAAATACCTCGATTGGCATTCAGGTGGCCATAGATAGAAATGACTGCAAAAGTCTATGGTATAAAAACTATCCACAACAGATATTTTAATTTTATACATACAAATCATTTTATAAATGATTTTTTGTCGATTCAACAAAGTTAAGGAGCGTTTTAATTTCTTAACTAATGCTCGATTCTTATGTCCAAAAATATTATTTCCCTTTCAAGAATCAGGATAACATTTACACAACTAATCAATAATTTTCTACTAGAATCAAATTTTGGTCAATCACTTAGTTTTGTCCATTGTTGGGAATAGAAAATCGTTCTAAATACGTCCCACGTTCTTGCTAAGGCTGTCCCTAGTCTGTGTAGGCCTTTATAGCATAACACATTAGTTGCCCGGTGGTCAGTGACATTACTTTAATATTCTTGTAAGTAAGCCTACTTACACGCAACAAAGCCATTTAGACTAGTTAGAAAAAAAAACAAAAAAAATGTAATTTTTCTGCAATTTGATTAAAGATGTGTGTATTCATTCTAAGTTAGAAATGTATCAAAATGTTTTATTTACATGCACATAAGGATATTTAAAATTTACTAATATTTTTTTTTATTTTAGTCAGAAGTCTTATATATTCTATTTCATTTTTTGGACATTTCCTATGTACTAAGTTATGGTCATAAGATGCATTTAGCTTTTGAAAAAGCTGCTTCATAAATAAGATCAAAATAACACATAACATCATGCTTGTATTCTCTGTAGGGGTGGGCAATAATGTTTTGTTTAACTCCCATGTAATGTAGGGGCGAATCTATTTGTAATAGGATTAGTTTATTTTTAAACATACCAAAAACTTGAACTCCTTCGAATATTAAGTAAACTTTGTAGTTTTGTTACGTTTTTAAGGTACCATTCCGTAGCCGACCGCGGCGGCAGCAGCAGGCGACGTGTCGCCGCGACAGTAGTGGTGTCGATGTATTTCTATGAAATACCTTCCGTAGCTAGCGACACGTAGCCTGCTGTTGCCGCCTGCGGTCGGCTACGGGATGGTACCTTTAGGAAGCATTAAATTAATTGATAAGGGACAATATTTTGTATAAAAAAGTTAGTATGACCAAAGAAGTATGAGGGATCTCGCGCACTAGACAACGCCCACAACCAGTAGCACAGCGACCAGGTAAACTAAAGAAACCGATACGAACCGCGCACTTGGTCGCAACAGCCAACTAGCCGCAGATAATAAAATATCGCTAGAACGCTATGACTCCGGCCAGTCGTAGCCGTCTAGTACGCTATATCCCTAATGCAGTTCGATTCAAACTTAATGGCGGCTCGGAGCATGAGGCGAGTCGCTGCGCAGTAACAATTTCATGTGACAGCGGGGGTGAGGGGTGGGGTACTGCGCAGCGAGTAGCTAACTTCCGAGCCGCCATTAAGTTTGAATCGAACTGTACCCTGGTGTAAATATGGAACATTGAGTCTGAGAAAGAAACTGTCAAACAGATATGTATGACATAGACACCATTCTACAAAGCAGAACATTTTCAATAACTCCATGTATGTATACAAACAAAAACTCACGCCTTTTTCCCATGGGGGTAGGCACAAACTACAGAACGTCACCTGCTACAATACCATGTGCCATATTTACGACCGCACATATTGTAGATTGCTACTTGGTAGCTTTTAGTAGTAATTATACCCCATTCACAATAAGATTAGACATGCAAACAAACCTTTTTTACAGTCCGTTCAACCGATTTTGACTTCTATTGCGTTGGAGACATGACAAATGGCAGCTGCAGTAAACAGTTGGTATTATAATCACGTTTTTGCTTTTAAAGCCATCCTTACGCCTACGGAATAGAAGTCAAAATCGGTTGAACGGACTGTAAATATTTTGTTTAAATGTCTAATCTTATTGTAAATGGAGTGTAGATAAATTGCTTATTATTATAATCTAATTTTTTAATTGACAAAACCTCAGTGGTTAGAATGCCAAACTGGTTAGAATGAGGAAGTCAGTTTGAACCCTACCCATTAATGTGAACCCACGCATAACACAATCATATTCACCTCATTTAGGATTATCAAAAATACTAGTGATGTGCTACCAAAATTTAAGATTTCTAGTCTGTCATTAATTTATTTTTCATATACAATTATAGGTAGTCAATTATCACTGTCGGTCTGGTATATTCTCACTCACACAAACTACAAAGCCGATTTTGATTAAATTACGCAGTTATGTAGCTTGAATATAACATAAACTTTCAGAGCTGTAAAATCTGTCTGTGTAAAAAGCTTACAGGTAAAACTTGTTACATATATTTTACAAAGTTTGATAATATCATCACCATTTTTTATTACAGGTTTTTAACCTTGGGGCAGTCAAATGAAATAACTGAGGCCATGTTAGAGCCATCATTGTGCCAGTGTGAATGAGTTGGAGCCATGGAGGACCAATACCACTCTGCCTTTTTTGGCAATGGTTGCACCCAGAAGGCACAATGGTGGTGAATAAAAAAAAAACAGTTCTTCCCTAAATTTATGGATCAATGTTTTTTTTTTTTCGAGAATTCAAGTTAAACCACTTTTCAAGTTTTCAGTTATTTCAATTAACCTTGTAGTATTATTTTGTGTTCCAATAACTCAAGTTCAGAACAGCCAAGTTACTTGCTCATCTTTCACTGCTTAGAACGAACACACACATCACACTATCCACCAGATCACTTCACTCCAGCTCCATTGCGTTCTTCATATAGTTGTCTAACTCCTGGTCCAGCGCTGCCTTCGTGCAGGACATGTACTGGTCCAGCTGGGCGTCTAACTGGTCCTTCGTTAGGAGCAGCCGAGATTGGGACTGGCTGCGAGTTATGCCACCTGGAGAGAATTGTTGAATTATGAGATTTTTGGAGGAAGTAACAAAAAAAAATTGGTTCATCAAGCGTGATTGGTAAAGGACAGGACTAATCCAATTTACGATTTCTGACTTTTGCAGTACTCAAACCTCAGTTGGTCAGTAGATTTTTTTGATCCTTATAAGAAACAGGATCCTTTGGGATCAAAAAAAGTTTTTGTGATAACTGCCCATTTTCTTGCCCATTATAATTGTTTTTCAAAATTGGTGACTGCAAATCAATATTTCTCAAAAAGTTAAGGACAGTCTCCTAAGACCGTTTTCCTGTAGCTACAACGGTTAAGGTACCTGCCCTTACTGCCCCGTCTCAAATATCCACCCTGTATACCCAGTATGGAATGGATTGGTTTGAAATTGCAATTATCAATTTACTCAAAAATGAATTGAGTAACCGAAAATAACGTGTTTTTTTAACAATCAAGTTCTGAGAAATATGTTCAAGATGAACATATTTCTTGTTTAAGTCAAGCCTAATTTTACAATTTGCTTGTTGTCAGCGCCTAATACAAAGGTCAACATTTAAATACCCTGACTCCTGTGACTTGCAACTGACTTGTGACTGAGTCAAAGATATTTCTCCAAATTGAATAATCTCTACATACAATACTGAAGTGCAGCCAACACACTGGGCAGTCAGCCCTGCTACCAACTGGCTGCTTATATTTTAACCATGGCAAGAACAATCTTTACTGATGCATTTTGTTCTTTTTTGCTGATAGATGAATAATAAAGTATATTTACCTCTGCCCCTTCCTCTCGCCCCCCCACGCCTCGCCACCTGAGGCCTTTGCCCCTGTGGCTCTTGATCCTGAGCCCCCGACTCTTGTTGCTGCCCGTTATTCTGTTGCTGGTTCGTGCGTTGAGCCCCCCTGCGTTGCTGAGCCCCCCTGTGCTGCTGAGCCCCCCTACGCTGCTGAGTCCCCCTGCGTTGTTGAAATCCTTGTCGCTGCGGGAATCCCACGCGTTGTTGGATTCCCATGCGTTGTTGTACACCTCTGCGTTGTTGCACGCCTCTACGTTGTTGCACACCTAGGCGTTGTTGGAATCTGTTGCGCTGTTGGAACCCATTTACTTGGCCATTTTGATGGGGTACTCCTTGACGACCAGCCCTGGAAGATGACGTATTTTTTGACGATTATAGTTTAAGATGTATATATATAAATATAAATTATGTAATAGTACAGTCACAGCCAAAAAAGAGAATTAACCTCAGAATGACAGATAAATAATTATGAATACTTTGCATTGTGAATAATTAATACATTATTTGGTTGCTGCACTGTTTAAAAAAGGGAATAAAAACTTAAGGTCACAATACTTTATGAGACTGTTCAGATGAGACGGTTTTATCAAATTGTCATAGTTTGTCATTTGTATTTTGTGTGCCACATAACATTGTGGTGAACTCAAGTCTTTTTACCTTGATATTAGCAGAAACTAAAGACCAGCATAGTCTACAATCCTTAGGTACTTACCATTTTTTTGCTTTACATTGTTATGTTTGGCTAACACATTTTGGAAAGAACTTAATCCACTCTTCAACCATCCAAGCAATGGTTTTGGGGCAAAAACTTTGATTCCTACTCCGTAACTGGTATGTATTGTATGATATGTTGTTTTACCTGAATCGTCCACGCAGTGCTCGCTGGCCACCTCCTCGCTTACGAAACCCGCGCAGCGCTTTGCCGCGCCACGCGAGGTTTGTCAAATTGTTAAATGATGCTGATCTGCTGCAGTAAAAAGTTTCAATGTTCAGACTGAATGCAGGGGCTTCTCCTTGTCTGATTTCCTAGGTTTTCCAGTAAATTCTCAATAACTAATGGTTCAACAAAAGTTCTTCCTTCGTGAAATTTCAGAACTGTCAAAATATATGAAACCACTATCATTATTAAATGGTTAAGCTCTGGTTAAAAATGTGTGAATTAAGGCTGAACTTGCCAGTGCTAGATATCATCATCCAAATTTTTTTGATAGCACTTCCATACAACTGCTAGATGCCAATTTTATTCTTAAGATCAAAGTCATCTGATGTTACTTAAATCAGGTAAAATAAGTACAGCCCTAAGTAGTACTGTTTTACTATGTGAATAGATCATAAGCATGAATAAGATTATTTTGAATAACAAGACAGTACAAACCTGAGATTGTTATTAGATTGCTTCCAGGAAACTCTACTCCTAACGCTCTGTTGGCTAAGGTTGCCGAAACTATTCGATCTCTTGAGTCCCGGCAAGCTGCTCTCACTGCCGAAGCGGCGGAAGCCACCCGTTTGTTGGTTACCTATCCGCTGCCTCATTGCTTGCTGCAAATAATTGTTTGAAGCAATCATGGTAAGTGGGTTGTCTTATCATTAACTGTGTCTTACTGTACTTTATTATTGTTATTGGTTTTAAACTGTTATTATTAAAGAAAATAAATAAATTATATGTGTGGAATCAAACAAAGCATCAGACTACAGGCTGCTACTGAGAATTACCATATTATGGAAAAACATAACAATAATGTCTGAAAAGAGAATTGAGCCGAGGACCCAATACCACCACACCAACAAGACAGTATTAAAAAATATAACTGTAAAAAGGTGGTTGTACTGTGGATACATCTCTGCCTATCCCGCCAGATAATACTGGCTTGATAATTAATTTGTAATTGATTTTTACATTTTAACCCAGTTGTAGTATTATAAGATGTTAAGTTTTGTTCTAAATTCATGTAAAGACAACAAATATGGGATATTAGCGGCCAGCAGCTAGGTAGTTTTATTTTTATATTGTAAATCAAAGTGATAAGAGCTGAAAGAAATCAAAACATCACATCAAGCAATACTATAGACATTATTGAGTCAATTCTAAAAATGTAAAATATTTCATATAATGCTCTCTATAACCAGTTCACAAAATTTTACAAATCTACATGAATTCCACGAAAAGTACGTTGTATTTGCTATTTACTGAATGTAAGTTAACTCGTGGTTATATTTACCCGTTTGGTTTGCATCTCCAACCGGCGTGCAACCTGCTCAATCAACCGGTTGCTGTAGTTGTAATTTTGACTTATTATAGACCCCGCCGAGGACCGTCTTTTCCGCTGCATAGCGACACGGTCCGGTGCAGCGTTCGTCAATAATGAAAATCGCTCGTTGAGGCTCAGCCCCGTCGCATGAAGACCATGCACTTTCTCTATTACCATCTTTGTAAACTGTGGGTATTAACAAAACAAAAAATAACCTAAACAGCCACAGACAAATGAACGATAAGTTGCACTAATGAACAACAATCGCCATTACGGCATTACTGTTGATATAATATGAATTTCAGCGTAATTTGATACAAATATTTATATGGAACAAGCACTAACACGGCGAAAATTTTTCAATGACGCTCGCGCGCTGCAAAAATTTGATAATCTGTGCGCACACTGCACAGACTATATATATAGTACTTCTGTGCACGACTGCACGAGTAATAAAATAGCTGTGTCCTAATGAATATGATGCGAAAGTGAGTTGAATAATATTGTACTGACAGAGGTGGTGGATGGCGGTGTTTCTCGCGTGGCTTACTCGAAAAGGAATAGTCCGCCTGGCTAGCTACCACCATCTTATCTAAGTCTGTCGCCATAACAACAATGTCTGCCATGTTGTGTTTCGGCAGTTAGAGGTAAGATAGCCAGTTCCTCTGTGGTTGAGGATTCCGGGTGAAGCTCGCTTCCACCTTCGGCCTGATCCTCACTTACCATCAGGTGAGATTAAGGCCAAGAGCTTCCCCGTTATGGTTAAAAAAATAAAATAAAAATGCTTTTGTGTATCAGCGTGGTTTGGCAAGTGTACCACCAGTCTTCATGTCATGCTGTTTTTCTTCTATTCAATTAATACTGTGCTTTACGAATAGAGTGCTTTCATAGAAATACTGGGAAAGGTCATCATTAGGTTTCTAAAAATAGCGTGCGTGATTTTTTTGATTATTATTATACAGCGTTTCTAGGAACGTTACAGCTTTGACATTGCCACTTTGACAGTGACATTTTAAAGCCATTCGTCACGTCAATCGCGTCAATCTCACTTGTTCCGACTTGTACTTTCGGGTTTCGGCGTGATTTCGAAATGATTTCATAATATTTTATAAGAAAATATTGAATCAAAACAGATAAAAATCGATTTTTAAGGTACGTGAGCTTTGATACTACTAAAATCTAGTTGTTAAGTAGTAGTTTTGTGTGAATAAAGGCGTTACTAAGTGTTGTTTACGTTATAGGTCACAAAAGGTTACGTAGAGTTCGGTAGTCATGCTGGAGGTGCTTATAAGCGGTGGTCGCGAGGACTGGCGACTCATTTCGATCCAACCACCAATGTTGGAGGATAGCAACGGAACGCCAGTCGACGAGTTCGATTGCAGCGACATGGACGCCTGCTATGAAACATTTGATAAAGATGGGTATGTTTTTAATACCATTTTCGTAATTATTTTCAGGAAAACTAGATTGGAAACTAGTCCTAAAAGTTACCGTTATTCACAGGCCAATGTACTCAATTTAAAGAGGTTTTTGCATGGAGTTTTTATAGAAGAAATATTGAAAACTTAACTTTGTTTTTGTCAGTGAAAGTTCATGGTGTATTTGTTTGTTTTTGTTGCCCTCGTAAACTTAAAGTGCTCATGGATGAATGAAAGTGGTATTCTGTCTTCTTTCTCTACTATTTTGGCACAAGCATTTAAATTAAAAACTTGAATCTTGTCCGTCTTCTGTTAAGTAGCTCCAAGAATACAGTTCTAATGATTGAAAGTAATCTTGCTGTCATTAAAATAATAAGTACTTAACTAAATCTCTACAAAAATTAAATAATACTAGTATAATAGAATGTATATACCTACATAAGTAGAATTTAAATTAATTTGTTATGCAAATTTTCAAATCAGTACATAGTTAGCACTTTTATGTGCAAATGAAAGACTGAATGAGGAGTATAATTAATTATATTACCATGTTATTATTTTTGTGTTTACACACATTCTCATATATTTATTTTCTTTTGTCTGTGCCTTGAGTGGCACTGACACTTTAACAGTTTCAATTAACACTATCTATTATACACACATAATTATATTACTCCCCCTTAAGACCTAGGCCAAATATTTTTATTAAATCCGAATAACTCATGACCTAAAGAGGTGCCACAAAGATAATGAATTAAAAAGAAAAAATCCTGAAATTTCGCCGGTATTCTGGTTTCATACAAATAAATTAGGTACTCAATTTGAAGGCAATTAATTTTTATATTCCAGACAGATTATAATGCTTTGTCAATATTAAACTTAAAAATTCTACAAACTATGAATACTATAACCCAATTTATAACTTTTTGATTAATATATGTATAATCAAAAAAATATTTGTGTATAGTTGTAATTTTTTTTTAATCAATTTTAAAATCATTTTACCTTAAATTTTTTTTAACAAAAATGTATCATTTTTCAAAGAAATAAAATAAAAATGCTTGCAACCCACATCTTAAAAATCACATGACAGAGAGCCTATTTATTTATTTCAAAGCAGTTGCTAGACAGATAGACGACGGACCTGACGGGCGGACAGCGGGGGCGTAGTATGGAACCCTAAAAAGTACTCCTAAAGCTCCCTCCCTCATATGCAAATAAACGCCTCGCACATTTGTGATGTCGAACAAAAACATTGCATTCACAGATGACGCGCGCTTTATCGATATTTAGTCAAGTTCGGCGTCGAGTGAACATGTTATCGCCTATCTATTGTTTACATGCAGCTTTACTTAGTTATGTTTCAATTTAATTTTAGATTGGCACTTGTACACGTGAGCTTAGTCATCGAAATATTTAGGAAAAATTGTCTTAGTTCGCTTTCTTCAGAGATAGTTTTTCATCTTCAGCTTACTCTATTACCCTGGACTCGTGCCTAACCAAAAACGTGGTCGCTCACGTTATATGCACGCGTTTATTTTATCCTTATCCATTTTGCCAGATATACACGGTGAAATTTTAATCACCATTTTCCTCTTAAGGGGTCGTTTTCCTTAAACTTAAATAAATTAAGGAAAAAGCAATATTTAAGAATGCTAATTTCTCCAAAGATCAGTTTCTAAAACTTTCCTATATTTCAAAATAGTTAAGAAGTTAAATCTTACCACATTCGGTCAAGTTGAGGGGCCAAGCCTTTTCTAAAAATGTGTATAATGGAAGTTAAACGAAACCATGACATTTCCGGGACGAATCGCGTCTATCATTTGCTCTGTTGCAGCGTTAAAAAAGAACAATGCAACAAAATCACCTTCACATTTATATTATTGACTAGCTGCTGCCCGCGGCTTCGCCCGCGTGAGTGTCGGAAATTACCCCATACATCCCCATGGGTTTTAAGTATAAATATTGAGTTTCGAGTTAATCGGACAGCGCGTTAAAATTCTTCCATACAAACACTGACACCCCCCAATCCCCCTTTAGGGGGTAATTTAGAAAAACAAAAAACTACAAACTTTATAATTTATTTAGATAACTATTCGTGCGAAGTTTCATGTTTATTACCTCAAGGAATAAGATTTTTCATACAAACTTTCATCCCTTATTTTACCCCCTTAGGGGTTGAATTTCGAAAAATCCTGATACACGTTATTCTTAATTTTTGGGTTTAAGTATAAATATTGAGTTTCGTGTTAATCGGACAGCGCGTTAAAATTCTTCCATACAAACTTTGACACCCCCCAACCGTAGGATAGGATACTTTTCCGGGATAAAAAGTACCCAGTGTGGTGCCCAGGATATTAAAGAATAATTATACCAAGTTTCATCGTAATCGAACCGGTAGTTTTTGCGTGATACCTGAACAAACAGACAGACAGACAGACAGACAGACAGACAGACAAAAAAATTTATAATCACATTTTTGGGTTCGGTGTCGGTCTAGTAACACCCCCTGCCATTTATTTTTTTGATATTTTCAATGTACAGAATTTTCACTTCTACAGATTTATTATAAGTATAGATGAAGCAGATTTCCCTAACGCCATTTATCTAAGGAATTCCACGGATGAAAGATAATATCTAACGTTGGAAAAATCTGCCTTGGCACCTGTCCCACTGCCGACGACACAACGACTAGCAATTTTCTCGCTCAAGAAACGTACAAAAGATTGTAGGTCCCGTGTGAGTAAAAGAGATACACCTCCGCGCCGACGAGTACTTTTGTTTATCGCAGCGACAAAAGCTACAAAGACTCGATGCTCGCTTGGTGGGCAGAAGACTCGCTGAGAGACTTACGCATACCAGCGAGTAACCGCTCATCGCCGACGCGCACTCGCTGCTCGCCAACTCGTTTTTAGTTTCTAGCTCGACTCGCTTCTAGTTAATCTTCAGCGGTAGGAGAGGTGCATCCAGTTCAGTTTCATTGGTCGATAGGGCACATATGCAGGGTGGGGGAGATTTCTGTAAAGCATGCCATAGGGACCGTATACGGGGAACCGTTTTCATTAGCCGATAGGGAACGATTGTGGTATAAGGAGAACCTGCACCACACGTTTAGCAGTTCAATACTCAATATACTCAATATATTTGCGTTCCACAATGTTAACACAGGTGGTAGGTACATTATAAAATATACATAATTTTAGATCATTGTGGACAGTTGCTTTGGTGGCTCATTTTCATTGGGTGTGAGTCTTCGCACGGTTTTTATCGAACCATGAATGTCATTGGTCGACAGAATTATCAACTACTTTCATTAGTCATTACCCCGTCTGCGGGGAGTCCCCGCATGCTGTATATCGACCAAGTTATCGCCAACGAAAATGAGCCAATAAGGAGGATTTTAAGCGAAACCATTTCTCGTTGCTCTTTTTGCAAAATAGATATGCTAAATCATACCTCCTTTCCTATAGGGACGGGAAATTAAACCTGGACGAGTTCCGGGTGATCTGCAAGGCGCTGTTCCGCAACGACAAAGGTCACATCTACCCTCTGTCGGAGGAGAGGGCGCGACACATCTTCCAGGTGTTCGATAAGAACGGGGACGGCTTCATTGATAAGGAGGAGTTCACCTTCTGCTGGAACCATTGGATTAAAGTGGTGAGTTTATCAAGTTATTTTTAGAACCCTTATCCCACTAGACGACACCTAAATAAAAGCACGCAGCGAGAAGTTAATTTAGGTGTCGCCTTGCAAGAGTGCCTGAGTGAAAATAGGCATTAGATTCGTCATTATAATTAGAATAATAGATATTAATGTCGTCTCGTTGGTCTAGTGGTCGCAAGCGCGACTGCTGAGCTTGAAGTCACGGGTCGATTCCCGAGTCGGGTAGTGTTATTGGGTTTTCCATCTGGAATTGCTCAGTAGCAGCCCGGAGTCTTGATTTGTGCCCGGTTGATGGCAATAGGCTTGCCCCCATTACTTGTGAAATGTGGGTGTACACCTCTGCCAAACCCTTCCGGGAAACAGGCGTTATGTTATGTTATTTTAGGATATTTTTGTCGTTAGATCGTGCGTCCGGTGAGCGCTTTCCTGATAGTGGACGTGCAGAACGACTTCATCTCTGGCACCCTGAACATCAGCAAGTGCAACGCGCAGCAGGATGGCAGTGAGGTCAGTCTCTTCAGATATATATATATATACGCAGGCATATATTGTATATGCAAAACATGAGTCGCTCTAGTAATAATATATTGCGAAATGAAACGTTAGCTATTATGAAATAAGAAGTTTGATTGGCCGGCTGGAGCGCCCAAAACGTTGAGAAATGTTTTCACCATTTTCCGATTATCCGTGTTTTCGCAAAATCCCTAGGGTTTTCGCGAAAATTCGAATTATCAAATTTCCCTACGACATATACACCATTTTGAACGTTCCGCATTAGTTGCTCTTTCAGCGCTCTCTTCAATAACTGAAGATATAAGAAAATAAACGTAAACATTACGAGCAGTTTTTTTCATTATCTAAATAAAATCCACGTCATCTTTATCAATTGAAATATGTGTGTCAAAAGATAATGACAAAAAAATAATGATAATTTACGCTAAAACCGGATTGTTATCTAATCTATGTTATTCTTCGTAATTAATAACTAAGTTGACAGTTATCTCAATCTATCAATCAATCTTTATTTGTGACCGTCTGAATTTCTGCACAAAAGGTCTTATGAGTTAGAAATTCAAGTATCTCTATTTTATTATTGTTTGACCAAGACCGCTGTACCGCACCGTAGGAATGCGTGGGCAGCGTTGACGAATGAGCGACGGGACACCCCTCCGTCTCGGCGCGCACTTACCTAAGGCGCAGTACTGTGGTTTCGGTCAAACTATAACCGCCCCTGTTTCGCACGGGTGCAAAGGCGACATGTTAAAATATCGAGATTTCTGTGCTTTATCTAAGTTTAAAAATAATGTAAATATATCTACCTAATATACAGAAACCTACCGGCATAAATGCTCTAACTATTGGTGAAAACCGTATCCAAATCCATAGTATAGTTTAGAAGATCTAAGACTTAAATCTTCTAAACTTAAATAATATACTAGCGCCTAGCTGTCTATAATTTCCTTCGATTTTGTCAAAGCCTAATTCTAGTAATAGTAAGCCCTTTGTTGAGTTTGCTATTAATAAGGTCAGATCGAGTCTTTTCGCAATGCCACTTTAATTGGTTGCAGTGTGTAGGACACTGCAAAATTGACTAAAATTCATTTTTAGGAAAATAAATTGATAAACGGTTCCATTTAAAGAAGATTCTCTAACAATAAAATGCGACGGAAAAGTCAGGCTTTAAAAAAAACTTACTGTAAGTTGGAATCTGAAAAAAGCTATCAATTTACTAATTAATACTGAGTTCTGTCCCACTTTATTTATTGAAAGGGCCTCCATACTACACTTCCACCTATCCCTATGTATTGCCGTCTGAGGCCAATCTCTTAGAAAAGCTACTCTTATCGTCTGGTTTCTGGGTCAGCCGTACTTTCGTTTCCAGCTGTTTGTGATCCAAATGTGTCATTTTGCTCCACCTGCCAAACTTGCTAAGTTTTGAAGTATCTTGAGTGCTTTGGTCTGATGACCTTCGACCGGTCGTGAACCTGGAAAGGTTAAACATGTGAATCAAAACACACCTCAACACACACAAATAAATCCTGATTACACTATGATTTGTCATCCTGAACTTGGCAGTAGGTACATAGAGGTTAGTATCCGCGATGTTTCCGTACCGCACTAATACGTCACGGTAATATTTTTCGATAAGCAGGTACGCGGTATGCTAATGCCGTCGATATGGGGGACTAGCACGAACGCTGATCTTACTTCTACTGGTATAATATAGCGTGAGGCCTTAATATGGCAGAAAATGGAAGTGGAAATCATTGGGGTGCATTGGAAAATTTGCCAGAGGCTTCAAGATAATAAAATGTTGTTGTTTTTTCCTGAAATGTTTGGTTTTACTAAGTAGGTATTATAGACAATTCAACACTTTTCTTTCTTTTTTGAAATGCTGATTTTTTAGGGTTCTGTATGTCGGAATGATAAAAACGGAACTCTTTTAGGAACAATCCTGTGTCTGTCTGTCCGTCTGTCAGTTAATTTGCACAGGTGCATATGAATTTCAAAACCCAAACACGGACGTGTTGTACCTAAATGAATGAATTTGAATATGGGGTAATAATCCCAAAATGTTTTGCACACTATCGTATGACATCAATTGACCTACTGTGAGGGTCACATTTTGTTTTTTAATTTTGATATCGTTTTAAAGGATAAAATATGAAAATGCTAACCTAAGTCTAAAAGTTACCAGTAAGGGCCTGTGCACACCACGTTTTTGTAGCGATACAGACGCGATACGCACGCAATTTCTGTAGGATAAAAGCGCGCCGCCGTCCGCGTTTCTAAAACGCACGTCGACGGCGCGTTTAAAAAACGTGGTGTGCACAGGCCCTTACATGTAAAGATTGCCCGAAAAAGGGAACGCAGCCAACTCCTAAGTATAATTCAGTTTGTTCTTGGCTTCCCAAACCACAACTATTTACCTTGAAGGAAACTAAGTTTTCACAGTGATGTTATCAGATGACTGGCGAACGCTTCTGTCGATCCCACTGATACTGATACCGATACCAGCCCATGTTGAGGTACTTCGGACAAGATATGAACGTCTACTTTGAGCCGGAGCCACCCATTTGTATAAATTATCTTTATTAGATACCGGAATATTCGACTTCCTGATACGGCACTGAAAGTTACGGAGAATAGCTGATATTTGATTCATTGGTTATAGCACAACTTTTCATGCAAAAAAGGCGCAGAAATTAATAGAAAACAAAGATCGCAAAAGGAGTAGGTAGGATGCATCATTCATTATTTCTTATACCAGAAAATGTAGCAATATTAAAACATGTATCTATACATTCCGGTGTAGACTTCATTTCCTTTCGGATATAACCATCATATAATATTGGCAGCCATATCACAAAAAACCCTTGCACCTTCTGTAGGCTAAAATCCATCATACCGGCTAGCAACCTAAAAACGTTCTTATTTCTAGCGACATCGAGTTAAACTTAGCGTGCAGTTTGAAAAAACCGTGAATATACAAACTGCCTTAAAATTTCCCCTAACCCACTTAAAAACTAATCCCCGTAATGTCATGTGTCTCTGATAAGACTGACTCATTCAGAGCCAAGTATTTATAGCGACTGACGTCAAACATTCTTTTTCGTAAGGGATTACGTCGACATCCGAAGATAATAATAACATTATTGCATCAGACTGCATAATAATAGTTCAACTTGTAGGTGGAAAGACGTAAATCGTTTACCAATCATAATCAGTCCACTGCTGGTGATATGGTGACCGTCAACTTCCATCACAACGTCGCTTGGACAAAAGCCACCCCCCTAATAATCAGCCTATAATGTTTCCATTGCTAGGGCATATAGCTCCTCTCTTCGAGAAGGAGTGGGCTGTAATCTACCACGCGGGCCCAGTGCGGGTAGACACGTCTTCGAATTTTCCTCACGATGTTTTCCTTCACCGTGTTGATGAAATTATTTACACAAAGTAAAGCGCCTGCCTGGGTTCGAACCCTCGACCTGCAACTTGTAAGTCGGGGCCATTACCAATGGGCCACCACTGCTCTTCTCAAAGGCTTCCCCCGTGAGTACCAGCTATTTCTGTCTAGGGTTCGAAATAGGGTCTCCTAAATTGTGCCAAAACAATCGGCTATTCGCCTTCCGGGTCGCCTTTTTATGGTTACCGGTCTTTCTAGTGTCCACTGCTCTGAACTGAATAGAATAGAATAGAATAGAATACTCTTTATTATGTACACCAAAAAATTACAGACATTTTGGACATTTTACATAGATCCGATCTGATCTGTTTTTTTCTGATTTGCGGATGTCAGGTAGGCAGTCGATCTATGTAAAATACTTGTATTCAGCTACATCTGGTCAGACTGGAAGCCGACCCCAACATAGTTGGGAAAACGCTAGGCAGATTGTATCAACGCTTGATCACCGAGTGTTGAAGATTTTTGAAATTCAGACGATGATATTATTGGGTTTTTCCATCAGAAATTGCTCAGTACCAGCCTGGATTTGGTCTGTTGATGGCGAGGCTCACTCCCTAAACTCAAACTCAAAAGCATTTATTTCAATTAAAACAGTTACAGGCACTTTTTAACTGTCAACGAGTCGGTCAGTTAGTCAGAAAGTTGAAGCTTGCAGCTAAGTGCCCATCCAAAACGATCCTACGTTTTGGATGGGCACTTAGCTGTAAGCTTCAACTCTCGACACTCTATGGAGGAAAACGGGCAAGAAACTCCAAGGACACTTTTTTAAATCAAGATATTACAAAATCCTGGGTACATGGGACGCAAGGGAGATGCGCCGAGGTAGCCGAGGAAGCCGCAAATCATATTTATATGAACATACAACCTGATACTGACCTAGAAATTGAAAAAAAACGTAAGAAAATTTGAATTTCCCGGGCTACCCTGACGCTTCCATGACCTTGAACATAACAGTCGAAATGTGGGTGTTATGATGTTATGTACGAAATAATGTAGTTCAGTATTCCTCACGTTGTTTTTCTGCCACTTGTTCGCTACAGTTGCTTGAGTGTCGGCGGTTCTAGACCACGCAATTTGGTTCAAAATGCTTTACCATACGTTTAGCAGACAAAAATAAATACATAGATATTGCAAAAAGAGTCTTTTTACTGGTAAGGCTACATTTTTTTAACATTTATTTTTGTGTAATTTTTGTTTATCGCTTGTGTTCTTGTTCTTTACAAGGAAAAATAATGCAGTTGTGCCTTGATTGGGTATATAATATGAATTAAACTAACGTTTTCCTTGAGAAATGGCAAAACCTATAGTTGCTATAAATGTAGGTACCAAAATAATAAAGTGTTTAGTTAAGCTTTTGCCTAGTGCACACAAAGGTGAAAATACTATATGAACAAATAACGATGCTCACTTGCTCAGTGGCACACAAGCTGCTGTGTTGAATCCTATCCTATTGACTGTTGTCGTATTTCAACCCAATTCAATATACTTCTAATTTATTCCACGCTTTTTTTTTTAACTTCAACACTTTAAAACCTACCAACAAGTAGTACTATAAAAAAAACTCTATAATTTAGAAGGCATCTCACCACGGTAATGGTATCGACCCAACAGAGGCCATTGATTGGTCGCGACACACGCGCGTGTGTTGCACACGTCACGACATGCGCCACCGGCTCTTAAGGACGTCGCTAATCAATGTTCGAAGACTTCCAATTGCGTTTATGTTGCCATGGTTACCAGTATCTGTTGATGTGGCATGATTAGATGTGGATACGTTCCTTATGAACAGTTCAAGGAAACGTAGCCTTAGGCGGTTAGTAGAACGCTCTATGAAAATAACGAGGGTACCTACGAGCGCACCCTCGCTAAAAAACAGCCCCTAAACAGAAACAGAACAAAAAAAAAAAAACTACTACTGACAAAATTGTTTTGTCCAAAATCAATCTGCCTAGCCTTTTCCCAACAATTTTGGGGTCGGCTCTCAGTCTAACCGGAAGCTACTGAATACCACTATTTTACATGGAGCGACTGCCTATCTGACCTGCACAATCCAGCTTTACTAGGTAACACCGTGGTACTAAATTAATACTCTATCCTTTTCTGTATGGGAAATAACACTTGTCTTATAAAATCAATAGGACAATAACATGCTAATATTCTACTACTATTGTACTGTGTATAACTTCTAACCTGGAGATAATCACGATATCGACTCGTTATCACGGCATCATGATAACACAAGAAAGAAAGAAAAATTTTTTTTTTTTTTTAATGTATGGAAATACGTTTTTTGTAACGTTATAATTTATTTATTTAAGGGGCTTGCGGCTAAGTAATAACAGCCGCACGGGTCGATCGATCAGGTTAAGCTACGCTTGCCGCGGTTGTTCCCTAGATGGGTGACCATCTTTAGATACAAACACCCCTCCGTGTCTCGGAAAACACGTTAAGCCGTTGGTCCCGGGTGTCATTCGTGGATCTTTGACAGACGTTACGAGTCATTAGAAGCCCGAAAGTCTGACAACCAGTGTTACAGTACAGTCTTAGTGGAGGTCAAATAGGCAGTCGTGCCATGTAAAAAAGTGGTATTCAGCTGCATTCGGTTAGACTGGAAGCCGACCTCAACATGGTTGGTAAAAGGCTAGGCAGTTCATGATGATTTAATACTTTAAGCACACGAATGTCCAGAGGCGGACTTAGGCATAATTATAATTCAAATTCATTTATTATTTTTGTGAACATAGGGTAAAATTATACAGATGTTTTACAAAGAAATATTGGCCCATTCTA
Organism: Eupsilia transversa; assembly: GCA_914767815.1. Classification (NCBI taxonomy): domain Eukaryota; kingdom Metazoa; phylum Arthropoda; class Insecta; order Lepidoptera; family Noctuidae; genus Eupsilia; species Eupsilia transversa. The sequence goes on along the minus strand of OU611893.1, from coordinate 1,068,058 downwards.
CGTCCCGCCAGAAGACATACAAAATTGTTGAGGTAATCACATGTCGCACTAAATTCTCACCGAATTTCAATAATCGTACCTACTTAATAACTTTTATTTCCAAGTTAATAATTCAAAGGTCACCGCACCGTTTATTAGAAACACGTAGTTTTATTCAATAAATATATCATTTGACAATAAGTACTTCGAGGGAGTTTCTTCCAAACATTATCAAATATTTCCTGTAAGCATGCAACGTTGAATAAAACTAACTTTTTTCGATATTTATGTAGCTGTAAGTGATGTTAGTAACTTTTGACGTCAGAATGAAAGTTGTACTAAAAATGGAAGAAGGTAATGAACTACTTAAATAAGTAATACTTTTTTGAAGTAATAGTTTGCCTTAATCTTTTATATTTTTTATTAAGCGTCCAGATTATAATAATTAAAATTGTCTAAGGGGGCCCTGTGCGATATGACTTCGGCCCCTGGTACGCCTTCTAAAAGACTGGGACACGAGTTTTGTAAACATATAAAAAAAACCATTTAGCAGCGTTATAGTAGCGCAGTCAAAATCGAAACAAAAAAGAGAAACATCGCAAACGCGTATGTAACTACGATTTTTTTGTATGTTGTTGGATCCCCTGAGAGAATTTTATAAGAACCCAATTTTGCAACCCTGACAACCGAAAGATACTCCCAAGGTGCTCGAAAAACTGCGAAATTCGGGCATTTGTTTTAGTTTTTTACCTACACAGACATACTATGATCATAATGATAATAATAATTGGAGGAGGTTCCACTCTCTGGAGCCCTGACCACCGGTAGCTTGGACCCTGTTCCTGATACCGGTGGGCTACTATTTTTTATATTTTTAAATGTTTTTTTAATGTTTGTTTTTATGAAAATATTTCAAAATGTAAATAATAAGTTAAAAAAAATGAAATAAAGAAAATAATAATTGTAATTTTGATGTTATTGCTTGGTTTGCAAGCACTGGTAGTTAATGAAAATACATAATTAGCAGCAGCAGTAGGTAATGTTAGCGATTTGTATACCCTAAGTTGAGAACTACCTCTGATATTTCTAAAATCTTTTGTCACATTCTTCTTTTAGGCAGGTATTCGATTAGGTATATCACGTTTCCATTTATAGGTATGTTACATGGCCTACAAATTCGTACTTACATGACTGAAACGACTACACAATAGCTACAACACAATACATGGACATAGTCATTACAGCAACTCATGCGCATCGTCGTAATGATCATCTGTCAGTCTGCGCGGGAGTGTCCCAGCGTGCGTCAGTTTATCTAGAATTATGTATCGTCAGAGAGATCTTGGTTATTTCCGGCAAGTAAATATTCTAGAATATTACGTTTTTTTTTATATAGGCCTACTTATATAAAAAAAATCTTAAAGAAATCATTTGCATTATTATGTTATTGCATTAGAGTTGCATTCAAAATAATGATGTTTACAGGTTGCCATAAAAATAGTAGCAGCACATTTTAATTATTATCCGAGCTTAAGATGAGTTATTGGATGCTGCAAAAGTATAAAATTCTATAGGGTAGGACGTACGTACGTCTCTTTTGTACCTATAATTATTTTGAAACTGCATTTCATAAAATGAACAAAAGACAACAATGGATTCTTATCCACAAGCTGCTCAAGCTGTATCTTGGCTCTTAGGGGTATGGAACAGGGTCTAAAGTTCACTCATCCTCTATGGAAAAGGGAGGATCCTCCGACCAAACAGGTGTTGTGTCTGGCGGGCAATATAATATGTAAACTTAAATAGCGCGATGCATGATTTGTGACGTCAGGTCTTTGATGCGTAGTTCGCATGTGGCGATGTAGATGCCACCACAGCTTTATTTGTCTTTAACCATAAGGAGGCGCTGCCGCGCTGCTGCCAATATTCTCGAAATTATATTGTTGTCGCCTTTTCTAAAACCACAGCTGAGTAAAGGAGAAAAACATGAAACGTCCTTTAGAGCTTATAAACGCTCTAACATGACTACCCATGTAGATATTATCAGGCCCAAAAACATCGCGTGGAAGCAGCAATTTAACACTTTCAGAAGTCAAATTGGCACAAAAGTGGAATAGAGCCGTAACTCACGATTGCATGTTATCAGGTACCTACCTACCTGCCCGCCTCGTGCCTGCAATGAAATGATAGACAGCTGCGAAACTTGGCACGAAAATAGATGATGCCAACTTTGTGTTGGTTTAAAAAAAGGTTTTAATTTGTGAAGATGTCACTTTCGCTTGAACTAAGGTGTCAAGCATTAAAGAGGATTACCGCGTCAAAAGGCGCAGGTCACATATAAATGGCATCGGGCGCGGACATGGCACGGGCGGCTTCCTATTCCATTCAAAATTCATACAAAATGCATGGAAATAAAGCGCAATTTAGGACACACGGTATGTCGTTACTCGGACGTCCCAAATGCCCATGCGCCGCTGTTTTATTTATTGCTCCACACTTAGTACTACCTATTTCAAAAATCTTTAATCTCGGTTGATCAGCAGTTCAGCTGATCTTAAACGAAATGAGAAACATGCAAAAAGTTGTAACATTGTATTCTTATTTTACGATGGAAACTTCACTTCACTTCACTATTATTTGAAAATATCTATGGTTATTGCAACTTCAATTTGTGAAGACTATTAATTTTAGTACTACATCATAACTGCACTTGTGTGTATAACATATTATTGCTTTTCTACATAACTTACGTCAGAAGCAATGATTCTAAAAAGAGAACTAAACTCTTTTTTTTGCAAAATATTACTCGAAATAGAGTATGCTTAGATGGTTTGGTCATGTTGAGAGGATGAATGAAAGGCGACTAACAAATGGTATTTACAAGGCAGTTGTGAGTGGAAACGCCCGGAGGACGCCCTAGGAGGACACATAGTGACTTTATTGGTAATGTTCTTCAGAAAGGTCAGGTGCGTAGTACTCGCAACCTGCGTGCGTGTATGACTAGATGTATGAACGTAAACGAGGCAAAAGGATTATGTAAAGATCGTAGCAGGCGACGCCGGCGTACTGTAGTTTTTGCCTACCGACTGCACAGATGATTCCTCTGGAATTGCAGATGGGTAACCACTTCTCATCAGGTGGGAAGCCTACTTTTTTAACCGAGTTCGCAAAAAGGAGGAGGTTATCAATTCGACTGTTTTTTTTTTTTTTTAAATCTTTTTTACCTCCGAACTCCTTCATTTATGAACCGATTTGAAAAATTATTTTTTTGTTTGATACGGTATACCTCCCAGGTGGTCCCATTGTCATTGACATTGTCGGAACGAAACTACAAAACCACAGACACCGACTTCCAAAATTAAAGTAATTTTTCACTTTGTAGTGTCTTTTTGGAAGGCGGTTGTATTTTTTTGGAAAAAAGTTTTTGATACCCTAATCCTACTGAAACCGCTTATTAGTCTACCAAGTCAAATTACAAGCACATGAAACTATAAACTGACTGTGCACTAAAGTGGTTTCTAAAGAGACATATAACCCCTTACCATCTTGCACCATTGGTTTGCCTACCGACATAATTAAAAAACACTCTTTCTGCTCTAAACATAACCCTTTTCAACTCACTAAAGTCAATTAAAAATCTCTCAACTGTGCCAAACCCTTGTAAACCACGCCATCATGAACCAAGTTTCACTCCAAACTCTGCAGAACTGTAAATTGCCTGTCAAATTCGAAACTTGACCCAAAAATAATGTTGTAAAGATTAATTCGGAGTTGCTTGAAGTTCACACCTATCGGGGGATCGCAATTAGACTATCAGGCCGATAGCCGCGTGCCTGGTACCGTGGTGCCGCATTAGAAGGGTTGAACATTGAACATTGGGTATTCTAAAATTGGTTTTTTGACTTGTATGTGGGTGTTGGTGAATGACGTCAGGTTACTGGGGTTATTGGTATTTTGCTGCATCATGCAGCTGCATCCGGTAAGACGGGAAGCCAATCCCAACATAGAGGAGGAAAGGGTACTTACATGATGATGGTATTTAAAGAGCCAATGATAAAAACTTTTACAAAAAAAATGTTTGCATTCGATCTTCCATAAGTGTGAAAGAAGCTGCTACTGCAATATATTTATGCTTAATCTTCATTCATTCGTCTTCTACCAAATCTAAGTTATGAAATGGTGTTGAAACCACTGGCCATTTTGGAAATTACAGAAACATTGACCCAAATAATGTTTTAAATTAAATATTCCTTTAGTTAAATAAAAAGAACCTATTTCCACAAGGCCCAATTAAACATCCGACTAGGAAGGTACCAAAGAAACCAACAATGCCAAAAAAATCGCCAAGTGAAAAGTACTTACGGAACCAACTTCCATTTTATCAAGTATCTTTCCTAGTTTCGACAAGACCTTGCAGAAGCTATAGGCCTAGGCACGCTGCCAAATACCTACAAATCTACCTAAAAAACCAACTCCCAAACTAAGTCAAGTCTAAGTAAATCAATAGATTCATGGCATACCTCGTGTCTTGAGAACTGCACTGTCGTGCCAAGGTCACTGCAGGAAACGGAAGGTAATCGCAGACAAATGAAAGTAAATGCACCATCTGGTACGGAAGGAACCGCTGCATTGATTAATTGTGAAAGTTTTGATAAAAGAAATGTAGGTGAAGTTTAAGTAAAATTTTCGGCTTTAGATAGTACTGCGGAAGTTATAATCTGGTTTCCATAAGAAGCCTAAGTGAAGTCAATAAATTGGTGGTGATAATGAAGGATTCAACCTGCCAACTCCAAAAATATCATGATGTTGTCAAGTTTAGAGCCCATTGTATTTAGTGAGACTTCAAGCACTTGTGGCTTATCCATAATTTATCAAGAGTTTCAATCAATATTGTTGATAACATAGGCGATTTTAAGCTCTACGCAAAGACACTTCAAGCTTTTCAGGTTCTTAGATTTTCCTTCAGTCTAAGATGATGATACTCCAAGTTTTGATAAGTGACTTGTACGTCGTTACGGGTAGTCAGAAGTCTGACAACCAGTCTTACCAAGGGGAACCCAGTATTGGTATTACCCAGTAACTTCATTGTGGAGATCAGATAGGCAGTCGGTCCATGTAATATACTGGTATTCAACTGTATCTGGTAAGACTGGAAGCCAATCCCAAAGAAGTTAGGAAAAGGCTAAGCAGAAGATGATAAGTGATTCCTTTCTGCAATGGAACTTGTCGCCTTTTGTGTACAAGAAGTCTTCCCATTCGTTTTTCATCAGTGAATTAATGCTGGTTTATGTGTCACTGATAGTTGACGTGGAGTTAAAAGGAAATTCTCGCTTTCAATAGCAATTTGCCAGGCGTTAATGCGTAAATAATGTGCTGTTACCGAGCTTCGGAAACTATTTCCAAAAAGTTCAGCTATTAGGAAATTGTGTGGTGTTAAGATTGTACAGTTAGGTTAGATAACTTGTGATTAGTTTTTAAAGTACCTAACTTATGGTTGGAAACCGTGCGACACATTGGGCAGGAATAAGTAATTTCAACAGGAATGATGTAACCAACTTTTGTAACAATTTTTTGATTTTAAAGAGTTTCCGTGGATTTTCTTGCCCGTTCGTCTCCATAGGTACCTACTACGTTTTTTTAGTCAGCGTATCAACATTCTTATAATACAATAGACGTAGATATATTTTGTAACCCATTTCTCTTAACTATACCTAAAGAGTCATAAAAAAGAGCCTGTAAGAATGACGATTGACTTATCGCGAACCCGAACACGACGTGTTGCCACGGTGTTGACGTGTCGTAACACGTTCGTCGTGTCGATTTCTTACAGGGTTTTTTATGACCCTTTAGGAATAGTTAAGTGGAATAGGTTACAAAATATATCTACGTCTATTGTATTTTATAATGGATTTCCGCCAAGTCACGCCTGAATCAATTAACTATCAACATTCTTATCCTAACGAGGGTCGTTCAAGAAACTATCATGTGTATTTTCCGGCAGAAAACGATACCCTATCGACATAATTATAAGGGAGCGGTTCAGCCCACCCATTCTTCGAATGAATATTAGCCGCATTTATCGTGTGCAAAAACCGCGTTTACTGATTATAATCGCGTCTAAAAGGTTTCCGGACTCCACCGTCATCCATTCTATGTATAAATATGGATTAATTATTGTTAATTCTATTGAAAACCAAGCTATTCAAACCACAAACACGATCAACAATGGAACTGCCACAATGGTTTGCCTTCAATAGCCATGTCAACCCTTGAAAGATGGCAGCATTGTTATAAGTAATAGCTATTAACTATAAGGTCATATATTTGAATCCAGTCAGTGTATACTATACTAGTGACCCGCCCCGGCTTTGCACGGGTGCAATTTACTTGTGAAGACGGTATTCTGTTCTAACACGCTGTGCATAAGTTCTGAGCCGTAACCTATCAAAAAGTACTAGGCTTGCATGAATTCAATATAGTATTTCGTAAGAATTATAAGTACTTCTTTTTGTATATTATGTCGCAGTAAAATGGTTGGTTGAAACCGTGATATGGTTATATCCCTAGGTATATTGCTATATATATACCTTAATATAGTTATATGAAAGCGGTTCATAACTGTCTTACTAGGAATATAACTATGATACGAGCACGATCTAGTAATATAACTATAAGCGCACTCCGACCAAATAGGTTAGAACTGTGACCAACTACGTGCGAGCCGAGCGAGCGGAGCGAGCAGTGTCGCGGCAACGGTCGTCGAGCCCTACGTCTAAATTGGTCGTAGTAACTAATCTATAGGCTATGTCCATTGTCCATCTGAAATAATGCACCTTAAACATGGTGAAAGAATTTGTCAAATCGAAGCTGTGGTTTCTGAGATTACCCACCACATATACAAACTCACAAAATTCGCTCTGTCTTTATAATATTAGATAAACTTTGTAAATTATTGTCCTCAGGTTACCGATGTGATTAATTTTGTCATGCGCATTTTTGCGGTAATATATTTGGTGGGGCACGCTAGGGTTGTGATTTGATTTAGTGCTATCATTGTTACGTCGATTTTTACGTTATGTATTCTATTATGAGGATTTTTTCTGCAATTTGTTGAGTTACAAAAGGAAGATTTCTTTCAGAATGATTTATACAGAGACTCAATCCTTTGTAAATTTTTAAATGACTTACTTATCTGTTTGTTTTTATTGTAGCGCATTTTCATCATTTTCCTTGCATAACTTCAGTCCCTTTTGTCTTATCTACCAAGAAAACTAGTTCTCATTTTTTGATTGTGATATATATATATTTGGGCCAGCTCTTGACCTTGATCTCGCCTGATGGAAAGCGATGGATGAGGTCTTCATAGACCTCACGAAGCGAGCGAGCCCAGAAGAGGCCTGTTCACTCTTGCTTTGAAGGCTTACGGGTTATACGTGGAAGGGAACACAGACGCTGGTAGAGAGTTCCATAGTTGGCCGTGCGCATAATAAATGTTGAGGAAAAGCGCTGAGCGAGCACAATTATATTTTGGGCAATTTGATTTTTAATTTCACAAGATTGTTTATTCAAGCTTTACACAGGACTTACCCTTGTATGCACATTCCACACTGTAAATGCTATTGACCATCTTCCTGACTCTTCCGACACAAACGAAAAGAAAGAGACAGAATCTATTCTAAGACACACCAACTAAAAGGCTACGTAATCCAAGCAAAGTTTATTGGTTAACTTCATCCTATTTATATCCGTTTCAATGCCAAGCTACAGCCTGTACTACAGGCTATATTATAGCCTATATTGGCTATATTCCAGTCTACATTGCCATACATTAAGGTATTAAACCTTCGGTACCGACTCCGGTCATCAATTTACATGACATTATTGAATATGGCCTGTAACCACATTATTATGTATTGGAACTGAATTACTTGTTAAATAGGTTTGATGTTATGGAAATTGTTAGATGAAATTATGGTAAATTCCAGGTCTAAATATACGACCTTTGATAGTCTTGACATTATCGAGAAGGTTAGGTCTTTAGACGGTCACACGACGGCAAATCGTTGGCGTACGGTATAATTATCGTTTGAGAACAATATAGGTACGTATGATAAATCAGGATTATAATCCTTATTTAGCTATTTATAAGTTTCCAATAAAGACAGAAACCACTTTCTTTTTTGTCTTTTGCGCCTCTTTTCCGCATTCTTGCAGAAGAATGATAGACAAAGCACTTCAACTAATGTACTGGAATTACTTGGGTCATGGATTCGATTTCCAAGTTGGGTACAGTATTATTGGGCTTCTCAGTAGCGCCCGGAGTCTGGATTTGTGCTCGGTTCAAGACAATATGCTTGCCCCCTATTACATGTCACTAAGACCTATGAGTTATGACAACGGCGCGTTTTCTGCCGGGCTAAACTTAAAAAATCAGCACTATTTGCGTTTGTAGCGCGTATAAGTACGCCGTCGAAAAAGTGTAAGAGAAACCGTGTGCCCTTAAACATACCTAACTATACGTATAAAAAGGTGTACCTCTGCCTATGCACAATGGAATACAGGCATGATATAGGTAATGTAATTTATCTACGTATGAAACGCGTGTGCATTGATCACATTACACTCTCGGCTACTTCATCGTCAATCGTCAAGAATACCGTCTCGAGTGTAATGACCAACACCGCACACTAGTATCATAATGTACTAGTATGCAACTGTATATAATTAGGTATTAACAATTGCATAAATAACTATTAAACCTTTGTGGTTTTGCTTGCAGGTGGTGGAACCGATCAACCGTCTGCTGGACTCGGTGCCATTCGACGCTCTGTTCTACTCACTAGACTGGCACCCGCCTGACCACGTCTCTTTCATAGATAACGTGCACATGAGAGAGCTGCATCCTTCTAGCCCGGTAAGTCATAGACACTTCTCTCATGTCTAGCTTTGAGAGTTTATATCAGCTGTCCCCCGACAAAGATATCAGCGATTTTCTTGCTCAAGAAACGTACGAAAACAGATCGTTTTTCGCAGCGACAAGAGTTAGCAAAGAGAGCACTCGCCAACTCGTTTTTAGTTACTACTCTGCTCTGTTGTTACTGTGAGACAGGTGCCTAAGCTCATGTTGCAGATATTATTGACCAATCAGCAGGGTTGGTTAGCTTAAGATCAACACTTATGGATATTCCACGAGAAGACTTATAGGTACACAACTATTTAAAAGGGCTTCATTTGGGTTATAATGGGTTAAAGGTGAAGCTTGGTGGCACGACTAGGTACCCATTTTGTGAACCGAATATTCTCAACACTTCCACCAGGGACCGAAACCGGTATGATCAACACGCGTATTTTTCCTGGTTACTACTTAATATTTTTACAGGTTACCTTAAATTTAATACAACCAGTATTACTACCGGTTACCGAAATAAAAATTACCTCTATCTTACACGTGCCGTCGCCTGTGTGTGTAACCGGTATTAAAACTGTAACCTAAAAGAGGTTTCTTCTTGGGTAACCAAGATAGCGCCATAGCGGTAACCTTAGTCGTAGAATTATCCAAAATTCTTCGATACCTGTACCGTCATTTATAAAGGTTTTCGGTCCCTGTTACAAACATGGTTAAACAATGGCTAATGATAAAAATGATAAAGTATGTTATCTAATAATCTGCACTAGACAAAACTTTTAGACTAGACAGAACTTTTTAAGGCACGCACATCAGCAGATGTTCCTATTACGTCAATATCCAGGCCATTAAGTCAATTCTTAGACTGAGATAGTCTTCAATTAATTCAATGCCATGTAGATTATACTAGTAACGATCCTAGTTTAATAGCAATTACATTCTTTGAACCCAATTTGCGAATAAACTATGTTCCTGTTAATAAGGAATTACTAAATGGGTATACTTGTAATAATAACTGGGTAAATTAACTTGTGAATTTGGAGCTCCAGCTTTTAAGCACGGAATATCGTGGGGTCGGTCGTAATGACATTAAAACTATTGAAATGACTTGTTTATTGGCAATGAACGTCCATTTTGAGTTTCATGTTCATTAGCAATTCATAAATACTAACAAACAATCTGCCTTTTCCCAACTATTTTGGGGTTGGCTTCCAGTCTAACCGGATGGAGGTGAATACCAGTATTTTACATGAAGCGACTGCCTATCTGACCTCGATGACCCAGTTACTGGGTAACACGATACCCCTCGGTAAGACTGGTTGTCAGACTGTTGAACTTCTGACTACCCGTAAACTGTCAATGGTGCATGAATGATAGCCGGGACCAACGGCTTAACGTGCTTTTTGATGCACGGAGGAGTCTCGGTATGTAAAACCACGAGAGTAATACTTATTTTTCCTACTTTTCGTAGGAGTTTCATAATTCCGGCCGTAAGACGGGTTTTTAAAGAATAGTGGAAGACCAAGCAAGGAAAGATGTACTTACGCGATATCTGAAGACCAATTCTCGTACTTAAAAAACGTTCACATTTAAGTCGCAAACTGTGAAACTTGACAAAAATGTTGGAAAATTACTCCTGGCTGCTACTGAGAAATTCCAGATTCAAAATAATCGCATAATCTAATAAAATATACATAAGTAGTAGTATACTATTGGGAATTCTGTCCCACCTGTCGCGCAGTCGAACCAGTTCGACTACACTCCGTTGGGAACTTGGGACAGAAAACCCAATAGTATACGGATTCGGATAAATTAGACTTCCATCTATCGCTCAACGAAGTAAAATTCGTCGTCGCTCTGGACGGTATTTCCGAATACCTAAAAACCTCGGTACCTGTTGAAAGTTGTTAAGTTTTTTGTGTGCGTGTGTACGTTCGACTCGACTCTCTAGTGAATTACTGTACTGTCCTCCAGTACTGGACAGTGGTATAGAATGTTCTTATTATTGCGATTCGCAATAACACTTTGCCCGACCTGGGAATCGAACCCAGGACCTCATGCTCAGCAGTATAATCCCAGATAATCAAATTTAGACAAATACTTATCTATACTTATAATAAATCTGTAGAAGTGAAAATTCTGTACATTGAAAATATCAAAAAAATAAATGGCAGGGGGTGTTACTAGACCGACACCGAACCCAAAACTGTGATTATAAATTTTTTTGTCTGTCTGTCTGTCTGTCTGTCTGTCTGTTTGTTCAGGTATCACGCAAAAACTACCGGTCCGATTACGATGAAACTTGTTATGGAAGAATTTTAACGCGCTGTCCGATTAACTCGAAACTCAATATTTATACTTAAACCCAAAAATTAAGAATAACGTGTATCAGGATTTTTCGAAATTCAACCCCTAAGGGGGTAAAATAAGGGATGAAAGTTTGTATGAAAAATCTTATTCCTTGAGGTAATAAACATGAAACTTCGCACGAATAGTTATCTAAATAAATTATAAAGTTTGTAGTTTTTTGTTTTTCTAAATTACCCCCTAAAGGGGGATTGGGGGGTGTCAGTGTTTGTATGGAAGAATTTTAACGCGCTGTCCGATTAACTCGAAACTCAATATTTATACTTAAAACCCATGGGGATGTATGGGGTAATTTCCGACACTCACGCGGGCGAAGCCGCGGGCAGCAGCTAGTTAATAATAAAGCCTCTTCGCAAAATCATTGAGTTCAGGGTAAAATCTCGACCCATAAACAATAAAGCTTGGAGTGGTACATTGTACCATCAGGTAAGTCCTCATAAAAACGTCAATAAAATTTTAATGTTACAAACTTTTTGAGGACATCCGATTTAATTCGAACTTGACCTTGATTTTATTTTAAGGGCTGTCTCAAATATAAACTTTATCGTTTGGAACGTTAATAGTTAACTACGAAAATTGCAGGATTCTATTTTTAGCATATATTAACCGTGCTGCCTTGTGTCCTGATGTTACACCATGTTATAAGATATACGGAACCCGCATGTAAAGTATTAGCTCGAGGGCATTAAATAGTCCCCGGGCATCAATAAAAGTGGTCTGCTGGTGGCAGATTTATTTATTTTTATTTATTTAAGTAACATGGGAGACTTACAGCCAAAACAAACAGATCAAGGACAGTACATTACTCTGAAGACCAATTACAGGTCTCCACTTATAAAATACCTACAGAGAAAAAAAGTAAATTCTAAGGACATTCATTTAAGGCAGTCTTTCACCAGTTCTGGTAACGCTTAGAGGTAGTTGTGGCTTGATGCCCGCGTTTCCACCACCACTTGTCCAAATCTTACACCGAAAAATCCTAGAACCAATTCTGCCTTAATACAGTCAGTATTAAGGCGGAATTAGTTCGAGGATTCGAGGTATTACTGACTGGTATTATTCGATAAAATCCTTTGCTTTTCCTAGGTGGTGTTTACCGTAGTTTATCCATCCAGGTTTACCGACGGAAAAATAAGAGCGAAACTAAGCTAAGCTAAGAAAAGGGTTACATGCTTGTAAATTGCAGAGAGGCACACATTACCAAACCGATTACGGGGACGATTTTTTTGACCCTAAATCTTCTTCCACCATTATCAATGTTTAAAATACAATAGACGTAGATATATTTAGTAACTATTCCGCTTAACTTTTCCTAAAGAGTCATAAAAAACCCTGTAAGAAATCGACACGTGTTTCACCTATCAACGAGGCATCCTCAGGATGACGATTGACTTGTCGCGAACCCGAACACGACGTGTTACCACGCACGTCTATTGTATTTTATAATGGATTTCCGCCAAGTCATGCCTGAATCAATTAACTATTATAATGTTTGGCTATGCCAGCCCTACGCCACAAGCATGTCTGCCGTGCGTGCTAAACTTATATATAGTCGGTGGCATCCACTGCTGTTACTCAATCCCGTCATTCAATCGATATTTATCGCGAATCACTTTGGTTCGGTACTTAATTAGTGGAGAAGTACCGCGGTGAGTGACACGAATTGATACAATTTTAGGGGAAGTTTAACTAATTACAAAACTATTGGAAAATTCCTAGTCGGTGAGATGCGACGCGGTGAGTCGGGTGCCGAAATTTCACGTGGACGAAAACGCTGGCAGAAGCTAGTCATTTATACTGTATACTATAATGCTCTTCTTAAACAGAGAAGGACCGATCATTATTCATCACACTTGCTCAGTGTCAGTTGACGTTCAGAAGTATTCCCAAGCTTTAAAGACCATCATCAGATGTTTTTAGTATTAATGACATCGTTAATAACCTTGTCAACATCATTCCACTTACAGGTTCCGGCAGACAAAGCCCAAGCGTACGACACAGTGGTGTTCGCGGGCCCTCCTCCCATGAAGCAGCGCCTGTGGCCGCGCCACTGCGTGCAGGACACCTGGGGCGCTGAGCTGCACAAGGATCTGAAGGTGAGGAGCTCATGACACTTCAGGTTGAAGACAAAATCAAAAGTCATTTATTCGAATAAGGATGAAAATCTACATTTTTCGAACGTCAAAATTACATAAGACAGTCCTGCAAAATGCTTTAGCTGAGATTAGCTGAGGAGAAGAAGTGGAGCAACAAACTCCCCAGCAGCACAGCTGTCTGTTAAATAAGAACATGGTTCTATATAATATTATGGAAAGTAATTAATATTAAAAAACAAAGAAACACAAAGTATTAATATTTGCCACTAGTTAATAACCTGCCCAGGAAAGGAATATGGTGGGTTCGGTTCGGGACCAGACGGGCCCAGGGTCTCATAAAAATATTTGACTACCATGAAATTCGTTCAAAATTTTCCTGCCCTCTCTTAACCTACATTATTCAAATAGTTTTCCTATCTGTTTAGATAATGGACGGCGCTGTAAAGGTCTACAAAGGCACAAACCCCGAAGTGGACTCATATTCCGTGTTCTGGGACAACAAGAAGTTGACGGACACCAGTCTGGGCAACCAGCTGCGGCACAGAGGAGCCTCCGACATCTACATATGTGGGCTGGCGTATGACGTGTGTGTGGGTGAGTGAAGTGGTGCCTTTTACACATAAAGCATAATCAGCTTATAATGTTCCCACAGCTGTGACACGAGCCTCCTCTCTTCTAGAGGGAGTGGGCTGTGATCTACCACGCGGGCCCAGTGCGGGTTGGTAGATGTCACATGTCTTCGAATTTTTGGTTCTAGGACATGCCGGTTTCCTCACGATGTTTTCCATCACAGTTTTTAGAGTAATAGTGATGGAATTTTTTATTCAAAGTAAAGCGCCTGCCTAGGTTCGACCCCACGCCCTACAACTCGTAAGTTACCATTGCTCTCACACATGGAGAGCAAAAATAACAGAGTTACACATTTGTTATGATACGTACAAACTCCTAGCAGTTACCCATTACTTTTTAAGTTGATAAAATTCAATGATAGGCAACTCGACCACATTTAAGCCCCATAATCTCTGCTACAGTTGAGGGTAATACGTTTTAAAATTATTTTAAAAAGAGTACTTCTTCCTAATTGTACATGTAGAGTACATCTTATATCTTTGGGGATTAAATGGTGCAAATAACGCCCAGGAATTGCAGTATTTAGAATTTTATTTTCTGACTACAGATTTTTACAAAGCTTTTCGATCGGGTATTGGCGGGAAAGTCATAACGTCAAACTAGTCATAACGTCACTATGACATAGACAGCAAAAAAAATGTTGTAAATATAAAAATTTTAAAAAAGTTGCCACTTTTGAAGGCTTTATAAAGCCTGAACACCGTTGTCTCATGTTACTTGTGGTCGGTGGAAAATATTATCCTTGTCCATTCTCCCCTGTTAGCTATCAGGCATTCATAATCATACAATCAAATATATTTTTTGCTCTTCCTGTACGATAGTCCAGTAAGGAAAATTATTTGTCTAGCAAATTGACACCATACTTCAATTTGTCGTGTTCATTCAGCTGTCAAAAAGTTGGTACTCCATTTGTTCCCCTGAATTTACGTAATCCACCAAAAATTTTTCCCAACTTTTTTATCCCCGTTCCAACTATTATTGTTGTGTGTGTAGGCGCCACCATCGCCGACGCCCTCGCCATCGGTTACCGCTCGATACTGATCGAGGACGCGTCGCGCGGCGTCGACCTCGCCGACATTGAGAAGACCAAGTCCACCATCGTCAACAATAATGGCGTTATTGTTAACTCTGATGAGGTAATACTTCCTTCTTTATAACATAAAGTAACGGAGAATCACACAAAGATATATTTATTCACTGACACTAGGCTACACCTAAATGAATGCCAAAATAAAACCGTGCTATTGGAGCGTGCATTAATTTAAATGCCGCCTATACCACATTCACAATAAGATTAGACATTTAAACCAACCTTTTTTACAGTCCGTTTAACCGATTTTGACTTCTATTGCGTTGGTGGCATGACAAATGGCAGCTGCAGTAAACAGTTAGTATTATTTGGTAACGTTTTTGCTTTCAATGCCATCCTTATGACTACGGAATAGAAGTCAAAATCGGTTGAACGGACAGTAAAAAAGGTTGGTTTAAATGTCTAATCTTATTGTGAATGGGGTATAGTGTTCGTCAAAATGAGGTACTATTTGTACTCGTAATTTGAGTAAATAATTTAGATCTGAATCTTCATCATCATAATTCAGACGAAAAACCTACACTGCTGTAAATAGGCCTTCCCTAAGCGTCGCCACATCGACCAGTCCTGTGCATCTCACATCCAGCGGATTCCTAAACTTTCTTGCCTTCTATTTTGAATACATATATTACATAAACTACTATTACTTATTACATAACATCACGGCTTGTTTCCCCGAAGGGTTAGGCAGAGGTATACCTATAGTACACTCACATTTCGCCAGTTATGTTAAGTTCCATGTAATAGGGGGCGAACCTATTGCCATCAACCGGGTACAATTCAAGACTCCGAGCAGCTATTGAAAATTTTCAGATAGAAAAACCCAATAATACTTTGCCCGACCTGGGAATCGAACCCAGGACCTCATGCTCAGCAGTAGCGCTAGCGACTACTTTCTACGATTCAAGGAGGCAATCCATGACACATTATTTTCAAAGTATCAAGCGGGGTTGTATCCATGACGCCTATTCATCTACCATAAATGTAAAAAATCATAATATCTAAATTCCAGGTGTTAGCCATGGTTGAGGGTCGCGACAGACGGCCGGAGTTAGGTTACAAACTAGCCATGGAGCTGAAGAACGCCATGGAAGACAAGTGAGGACCTAGTACCAGCAGCTGCTTTATTAATTAGCGCGGATTATTTATTTATTTATTGCCTATCATGCCAATAGTAATGTTAAGTCTTCGCGAACTCAAGTGACAAGAGGAATGTCGAATTTCGTCAAAGAAATATGACAATTTTTATGACATTTGTTACGCGTGTAATGACTGGGGAATTAGGAAAAAAATGGCCTATTTTACAACGGCTATAAACAGTGGTTAAGTATATTAAGGATTCTAAATTTTAGATAATTTATATTAATTGCCCAACTCAACTATCAATTTTAGCATTATGCGGACTAAGTTGATTTTTGAGTGAGCATTTGCAAAAAAAAATGCAAAAGAATTTGAACTTTGTCATGTATAACATTGAGTTTGTTGTTGTAAAACTTGATAATTATCTAAGATTCAGAATTGAAGTTTAGCGCATTGTAATAGCCGCATCAGACCGCAGCGCATCGCATCTCAAAACAAAAAAAGGCCCGATGCGGGTCGCCTGTGATGTGCGATGGTTCACACAACATGCACAAAAACAATGTAGGAAGATTGTTGAAGATTGTTGTTGTAGTTTCGACCCGCTTAATTGTGTGCTAGCTTTAACATTTATTCTTTGAGTTCGCGAAAAGTGGTCCGTCATATTAACATAAGTAACTTATTTATTTACGAGCTAAAATATTTGCAATGTTGCCAGCATGGTTTTTATTTTTTGCATTGGCAACATTGATCACACAATAGTTTAATCTTTCTCAAAAGTTTTAGTGTTAGATCGTTTTTGGCTGTAAAATAGTTTGAGACTATAGTGATAACGTTATTCCGCTAAATTTAGTGAAAAATAAAATGTACTTATAATAGTAATAGTCATTTTATCTAGAAAATAGTTTATTCTGTTCACTTAAATTTGTATTTTACCAGTGAATGTTGTAAACCCTAATTTCGTAACACACTATCAATCACAATCCGAAAGATTTTGCAAGAACCGCCTCTGTGGTCTAGTGGTTAGACCACTTGTCTCAGACCCAGAGGGCCCGGGTTCGATTCCCAGTGGGAGCAAAAGTTTCCGCTCGGTTTGGTAGAGCTTGTTCTAAGGCCGCCTGGCTAGCTACCACCATCTTATATAAGTCTGTCGCCATAACAACAATGTTAACAGCATTTTTGTGAAACGGCAGTTAATGGTAAGATAGCCAGTTTCCCTATGGTTGAGGATTCCGGGTGAAGCTCGCTTCCACCTTCGGCCTGATCATCACTTAGCATCAGGTGAGATGCAGGCTTCCTCGTTGTGAATAAAAAAGAAACTGCTAATCCATTGCTTCATATGTTTGAAAAATTCGTCTGCTCAACAAAATTGAAAGGCATCATAAGTGTGTTACCCAATTACCCATCAGATTATAATTAAAAGTTAGGTAACTTTTCCGCCATTAGCCAATCATCAGTAAAATACAAATTAAAAGTGATTATTTCAATGTATTTTCCTCCTATCGTATTACAGGTCGGTACTATAAGTACTTATCCAATATCATTTAATAATTAACGCGTAGTACAAAACCTTACTTAATTCTAGAACAAGTAATAAAAACTAAATAATTTTAATTAAATAACTAACTTAATTTATTGTCACTTTTTCCAGTTTGGGGTTGCTAGCATTAACTATTATGTTTTTTTTAAATAATCTTTAGGCAAATCGTGACCAAAACGATTATATAGAACTTAACTTTCCAGTGTTTTTGCTTTGTTTATTTTTTTAATGCGATTGGTAGAATTCACGTTTCCAGTTTTGTTGTTTTTTTTATCTTAATCTTAATGGTAAAGGTAATTTCGCATGCCAGCACCTAAAATAATTAGGCTTAGTAAATTATTTATTTTAGTGTACATCACAAAATTAGTTCCTAAACTTTGGCAACACAATTTGATCCTAAATAGCGATTACTTCTTTATAATTTTAATGTTGCAACATTAAAAAATAATGCACGTGAGACGTTTGCAAGTAAATATTTAAAATGTTCAAAATGTACCGCATTGAAGGAGTACAGAGTAAATAAGAATGGATCTTATTAAAACGTGTGATAATATAAAAATATGCACAACTGCAGTGAAATTGCGATATAAAATATATTTATGTAATAAAATTATTAGTACGGTGGATTATTAGAAATCTCATATTTGTCATGACATTTATTTTTATTTAATTCAGAATTCAAGAATTCAAAATATAATATTCAAATCGTTTAGAACGTTCTGCTTAACGATTGATCAATTCATTTGGTTGTTACATTGAGATTGATAAACGCAAATATCTTTTGTATATCAAGATTCTTTTAAAATAAAGGAATGGAAAGTTTTAATAATTTGATAATCAGTTTGTTCCAGTGTTAGTTTTTTAATAATTTATTTGAATTTATATTAGTTGTAGGTATTTAAGTCTAAGTGAATGCATTAGTTTATAAGATTCTTTGCACTTTCATTACCAAAAGAACATTGACGTTTTATTTCGACCACAAGAATTGAAACATTTATAATGATTGATACATGATCAACCTGTCAGATTGATCAATCATCTAGGTTGATATAAAAATCTAAGTTTCTTTTGTAAAGAATGCGTAATGCTATGGATTTCTAGTAGAGCCGTGACCGCCACATAACGACTGCAGTGATTGCCGTCACGAAAATAATGGCCACGGGATTTCACTTTACGGTGTCAGAAACGCTGTCTAGAAAAGCAGACCAATTTTTTTCATAAATAACGTTAATGTAATCTTATTCGCCGGTATATTGTGGGCGCTATGTGGCGACCACCGCTCTACTAGGAAACCGTAACTATCGTCAAACATTAGAAAAACCAGAAGAATTGCATTTTACTTGCATTCCTTCATTAGAGCACCTATTTAGACATTCCTGTAGGTTTAACTAAATAAATAACTAGGAGGACGATGGATTGTACCGAAAATTAAACATATCTTCAAGCTTAGCACCTGCAGGGTAGACAATAACGTAGGCAGTAGTTTAATAACACTATTATATTATAATAATAAATAGAGGGGATCATACAAGTGAATTTCTAGCGAAAACGTTCGGATGCATAATCTATAGTTACATAGGTATTTTAAATTATGATTGCTGCCTATGACCGCCTTGTTCATCCAAACTACACAACGGAGTTTTATGCGGTCTGCACCATCGGTTAGAGAATATATTTCGGAAGGTTTAGTTATGTGTATAATTACTTACAATAGTAAAGAAATCTCGTTACTTTGTGAAGTTGTAAGAACCCAGCGAAACAGGGGGACACAGGTCTCCTCTCTACGAAAGGGAGTGGGCATAATCCACCACGCGGGTGATGCCAGTGCGGGTTGATGGATGTCACATGTCTGAGAATTGTTAGTTCTAGGACATGTCACCATCACCATACGCCATTTTCATCTGAAATCGCTTGTAAGATAAATCCCTAAATATAAAATAATCAAATGGTTTTTGGTGCTATCCGTCGCGATTTTAATCGATTCAGATTGTGTGCCGTCCCTGTCTGTCATTGTGCTGTGTGAAAGGGAGGGAATGATCTGTCGATTAAACTTTACTAAGTCGTAGTGATATTTATATATCTATCTATGAGTGTGTGGCTTTTATTTATTAATACTGACATTATTTTGTAAAATAATTGTATGGCATTACGATAAAATTAATAATGATGTCAATCTGTGTTAAATAATGACAAATTAATAATGATGTCAATCTGTGTTAAATAATGACAAATTAATAATGATGTCAATCTGTGTTAAATAATGACAAATTAATAATGATGTCAATCTGTGTTAAATAATGACAAATTAATAATGATGTCAATCTGTGTTAAATAATGACAAATTAATAATGATGTCAATCTGTGTTAAATAATGACAAATTAATAATGATGTCAATCTGTGTTAAATAATGACAAATTAATAATGATGTCAATCTGTGTTAAATAATGACAAATTAATAATGATGTCAATCTGTGTTAATTAATGACAAATTAATAATTATATCAATCTGTGTTATTTATTGACAAATTAATAATTATGTCAATGTGTAATTTATAGTAATTAACACACGATACGTGAATCTAAAAGTTTGAAACTTTATTTTGTTTATACGGCTTTATTACCCGACTGCGCGACAGCAAAGATGTAGTTATGTTTTTATTATTTAATTGTTTCCATGACTGTTTACGTTACGGGCTGTCGGTCCAAAATGTACTTGATATTTTTTCTGCAGCGTAAACACAAGCATCTACCTTACTGTATAATATCTACTATAGATTGTATCAGTATTATTATCAATACCAATTAGTAATAATATAATGTAGTCCAGATCAGAACGTGCATTTAAATCTCAGTATTGTAAACTTTCCTAGAACAATTTATATTATCAAAACTTTCATTTAAACTTAAAAAGACGTGTTATTTATTTGTTTAATTTATTCTACTTTCGTGTAGAAGATACTTCCAGTAGGTACATTAATAGGAATGGTAAACTAACCATAATAATGATATCTGATTATATGCTGTAAGTTTATAACTATGTGGTACTTACATTGTCTGTAGATCATCATAAAATCATGTTTTTCCATAATTATATATATAATTATAATTTAAGGATTTACATTAATTTTGTACTTATAAATGTTTCTTTCAATATTGTCAGTGTTAATAAATCTAGGCCAGAGTGATCGTCATCAGTTGCCTTATATTACTAGATGTGATAGCTTACAGTTAATTGTTCCTGGATTTGTAAACTGAGCACTCAATACAAATATTCAAAGATTCTACTTGTTTTATTTCTAAACACCACCCCACCACCATCTAATTATTACAACACACAATGTAATTATTTAGTGTAATGAAAACAGTAACTAAACTACATAACATCACGCCTGTATTATCCGAAGTACTAGGCAGAGATGTATACTAACGCTTGGTCCGACCTGCACGCTAATTGCGTCGCACGATCGATCATAATCTGAATCGGCGCATAATCGGACGGCACGGTTGGCGTAGTGGTTAAGCGATTGACTGCTGCGCTGCGTGTCGCGGGTTCGATTCCCGCACGGAACAAATATTTGTTACCTACATTTAGTTGTTCCGGGTCTGGCTGTTTGTGTATGTCAGCTTAAATGTTTGTAAACGTACCCACGATACAGGAGAAATTCCTAGTGTGGGGCAACGTTTTAAAAAAAAAATTTTTTTTTGATGAACACTTCTATCTAATCCATTACTTACTTCCTTCATGTTCGAAAAATTTGTCTGCTCTACAACGTAAATAACGCAATGAATGTTGTTGAACTGTCAAAATGAAACAAATTGTGATTGATCGTATGTTACGGAGGGCTGTGTCGATCAATCATTTCTTGTAACCCGGGTCAATCGCGACCCATTGGCAAGGTGATCGAATCAAAATGATTCGATCGTTTCGATCACTCGATCACTTCGATACTTCTATCACGGATCGTGGTTCAGTCGTGTGATTGACTGGTTTCTTGAGTAAATTTCGTGTGGAAATGTGTATAACAATATCTAATCTACCTTAATTACCTACTTCATTTAGCATTAGAAAAATAACGGCAGTTATTGTGTTTCATGTTACGATGGTAGGTATAATATATAATTAGTGCATGATATTTAAAAAACAACAATTACCATTAAACTAAACATTCCACACCAAACACCGAAAACTAAACAAATCACGCACAGGTCGCAAACGTGGGTCGCGAGTCGTAGGTCACGTGTCAATCAATTTTTCGATCGATCACTCGCGACCCAAACAAACAGGTTTGTACTGGTGTAGCGCGCACGAAGGAAACTCGAATCGTGAAAGTGACCGACATACAAATCGGAATGCGATAAAAAGAGACAAACATACTTGTGTCGATTCAATTCGTAAAGTACGGCGCTGTTGTATTGTGAGTATCGAGTATCGCGAGTCAGCGTCCTCCGTGAGCGGGTTATATGATCGAATGTTTTTGAGATTCGTGAGTCGATCACTTGCGAGTGGGTTGTGATCGAATCAAAGTGATTCGATCAATCGTGATCGACACAGAGGAGTATATGTGTTCTGTGGACACAGGCCTATGTTACGCAATTAGAGTACTGGGGTCTCGTTTGCGACCACCGAGGCAGCAAAAGTAGGCAGTAACATTGTCAATGAAAAAACCATTTAAAAAGTAGACGATTTATTTTCCAACACCATAATGTTCAAAACATTAACTACAGATTAAAAAAACAAATTAAAAAAGGTGCATCATACTTAATCTACTAGAATGTCCTCATATTATGTCTCTTTGGAACGAAGCATAAATTAATATCACTATGGTAAGGGTTGTTACTCACATTAATCTTGACAAGTTGAGACCATAAGAAAAACATATAAAGACAACAATTTTATGAGAAACTAATAAAAACTACAACTGAGATGTTGATACAGTGAGTAACCAGCTTTAATAAAAATGCGAAACACAAAGATAAAATAATAAACGACGTGCATTTGAGTGCATGAGCATAAGACCTAAAGTGTAATATCACCCTTATACATTGTAAAAAACAAAACACAACCAAAACCAATTTTGAAAACATAATAGATTCTTTATCCCTATTAATGACAATTAAACATTCTAATAACCTAATTAGAATGTTTAATTATCATTTAAAAGTACCTACTTATTATTGGGGACTTAAATATCAATCACAGAGTGCAAAATATTGTTAGTAATTATACAGGAACTTTTTTTATTGATATGAGCAATTTTTCAGTAAAAACATACTTATTATTTTATGTAAGTAGGTACTTATATATTGTAAGAAGTAAATCGGACAATAATTTTGATGTATGTCACCAACAAGTTTTACCAATTAAGTAAACAGAATATTATAACAAAATTATCACGTGCTACGTAGGTACAGTATTGAGTATATCCAGCATTCTAAGGACGGCCGCGTTTTATACCTAGAATTGAGTTATCTGTGTATTTATATAAGTAAGTACTTAAATAATCCCGCATAAATATAAATATTATCACATTATCCGGGCGTTATATTTGATGCTTCTCAAAATATACTACTCTTATCACCCAACATGTATGTAAGGCCCCATTTTAATCCATAATATTATTGTTATTCAATCTAACTTTAATTGTCACATGTTACAAAGCATTTGAGCAACTATTATGCAGTGTCCTATTATTACTATGTAATTAAAAAACGAAGCTATCAAAAAGTATTTAAGATTTTGTCATTCATTTAATTAAAAACTAAAATTGTAGTCATGCAGTCGCGATGTTTTGAGAACTATTTATTTACTTTATGCATATAAACCTTTTTGCCTCACTATAGCTAAGTATTATTTTGTCCTTATTAATGTAGAACTTTCTTTACGAATGCAAAAATAAAAACACTCACCAAATATTATCAGTATGTTTGACTCTCTCAAAACATTCCAAATAGCATTTTACTAAATAATAATTCTTATTATTGAATGCTTGTTAATTTATGAGCCATCATTATTTACTATCACAAAATAAGTTTCACATACAGTAAAAACTTGCATCCACTTGATTACCCACCTTTGTTTGCAATAGACATCATGTGTACAAGTGTTTACAAATGATTGTAAAATCGCGGCCGCATTGATAAAACTACAGACACAACCATATTAACCATTTCACTGATATGTTACATTCGACAACACTTCTTTGCTAAGCTTCTGTGCAATAAACTCTAGGATTGTGAACACCAGTTCCCTTCGACTTGCCATGCACCCCATTAGGATTTGGAAGGCTCTCACGTAGTCAACCGGGTCCAATCTTCGGAGGTAGTTGAATACTATGTATAGTAACTCGTTTAGCTTCTCTTTGACGGTTTCCCATAGTTCCCGGAGTGATACTACAGCTGTAACAATGAAAGAATATTATAGATTGGCCTTTTTAATGTCAGGCATTTTGTTATATTCAAAAAAGTTTTTCATGAAATTTCTAGGATCTTGATGGGAATCATTAGATATAGTGGGACATTCATGTAAAAAATTTAATTTATGTGTTATCTGTCAAAGCCAAGTAACTTGAGAAGTTCTCCACACCAAATGAGAATATCTGCAGCTTCACAGAGATGCCATATTTTTCTATTCTCTCTGTTTAATTCGGTCACCTTGATAGGAATTCTCCATACTTTAACAGCAGTAAGGTTAAAATATTTTGATGGTGTTATTCATGTACTCACTTGATACTCCAAGTCCCGTAACTCCACCGATACCGGCACCAAGTGCTGCCCCGAGCCTTCCTCCCGCATATCCTCCCACTACTCCGCCAGCGACTGCCAGAGCAGTTGTCAGTAACGCTGCATTGTTGTCCCATACTATGCGGATCTCAAAGGCATCCGCTACATGTAACAGAAAGAAACATTAAGATTAAATCATGGAAAAGAGCAAAGTGAAATAAAATAAGTCCTATTTACCCAAAAGGGTACTTTGGTCCAACAAGTAGCTTTTATGATAAAAATGAACTTAAGCTGGACTTTGGGCTGAAACGGACATTAGGTTGATTCAAAATAATGTTTTTGGACTTATTATTTTTAGTAGGCTTTTTTGATTTGTTCAGAGAAAATGGTCTTAATTTTTGGAGCACCAAGTAAATTAAGTTTTTGGCCTCGCACAGGTTGCAAACACATTAAGCCTTCGTTTTTCATCCATTTACAAAGAAAGTTTTCTCCCGTACGACACAAGATAAGAACACTGAAGTACCTATTATCTTACTCCTTACTTTTAAAATAAATACATTTGTTTAAAGTGGGCCCTGCCTTTTTCTTCGTAACGAGAACAAAATGTTTCACGATAAAAATAGTGGGTAATAAAGAAATTATTTACCAACGGTCGGTATTTCAGCCAATCAGCCATCTCGAGTCTCAACATGAGCATTGATTCATTGAGCAACACTGTATTATATTATAACTGACGATCGTATAGGTTAGTATAACCTTCGAAAATATACGATGGTAAACTTCGCGTAAAAATGAAGAAATAGTAACCGATTTTTTACTTACCGATTTGTAAAAGTATTTGCTCTATCCAAACTCGGTCAAATCTCAGTTCACGTTCAGCATAAGGTTCCAATTGCATATCCATTTTGTATTCTAATATATTATTATAAATTGTCTTGTGCGAATACTTTTAAAATATTACGAAATGAATCAAATTATCAAACGAACCGAAATACAATTTCTTGGCAAGTAAACAAAAATATTACAAACGTCACTGGGTTCTTTGACGTTGACGTAAAACGTAAACGAGCAGTAGGTATATTATATTTACGTTCCGTATTTCCGTCTAGAAGTGGTCTAGCCAGAACGACACTTGAAAACCTACTGATTATTTTAAGCAGGCCGCTAGGTTTTTGAATCACGCATACATTATTTTTATCAAGTAATGAGACCACGCATTACCTAATGACGACATGCTGGAGCCACATTGTCGCGATAAGGCGAACTAACATAGCGCGCTCTCTCGCACATAGCTCGTCGACGTCTTGCTAATGCTACACGCGAACTACAAGTCGCGCTCTCTCTCTCTCTCTCGCACACTGCTCGAAGTCTCGGTGTAGGTACACCGTACAACAGAGAGCACGCAAAGTGTAGTTCGCAATATCGCGACAATGTAGCCGTAGCATTAATGCTAATCAGTAGTTTAGTATGCAATAATGCAATATTCAAAACAAAAGTTTGATTCTTCAGATTGGCCACAGGACTTGGCATAAATCCAAAGAAACCTAAAATAATAATATTACAGCAGACGCTCTGGTCTCTGACTCATTTTTATCACTATCATGCAAGTAAACAACAACATACCTATACATTTTTAGGATTGACCTCAGAACAATAACTAGGGATTGACGAAGCAAATACGGTTCTTTCATTCATCGAAATCCAACAAAAAGGGACGTACTTTTTGTTTCTTTGAATAGGACTATCATGGACTTATTATACAAACTTTGTATAATAATGGGGACTATAGAGGAGTTCAGTGTTATAGCTATAGGTACGGTAAAAGCCGACGATAAAGGCTCGTACACACTGGCGCGATATCTCGGGTGCACAATGCACTGCCTGTCGCGCCCGCGATATCACGCCGGTCTGCACAAGCTGTAATATATTGAGAAAGTACCTCAGTAATTATTGTTTTCGTACTTACCTAATGTTTTTCCTAAAATGGCAATCACATGAAGTTTTGGGGATATCCCGTTAAATGATAGATACGTGTTATGAACCTTATCGGTCTACAGATAAGGTTTAAAGTCTTTTGGTCTAAAAATAGGTTATCATTTTGATAAGGTGCAGAGACTTTTGAGGGAGTCCCCTTTGGTAAGTACTGGCGGCCGATTCGAAATGAAATTATTATGATGATGATGAGTTTTTATTTAGTATTAATGATGAACCCTATCAGTACGGATCAAGTGTAGACGTAGGTAACAGAGAATACTACGTAATGTAGTTGTCTTGGAACCAAGTCTTCTTATCGTTTGAGTGGGCATTGTATTTGCCTGTACGTTTTATCAGTAAACCACAAACTATAAATATAGAACACTACAGTCCTTGTTGGATTCGGGTGAGACTTTGTGTCTTTTTATAATGGGGCATAGATGTATTTCGGTACGTTACTTAAACTTAACCGACTTCAAAAAAGGAGGTTCTGAATTCGGTTTTTTTTTTTAATGTTTGGGCGCTGGCATTCCAATGTAATCTGTTGGCTCGCAGGTTTGCATGCTGCTGCTGCAAGGCAGTCAAAACTAAGTGTTTTCAGTTTTATACGTACAGCCGTTGCGTATAGTGGTCCCCAACCACTAGGATACTCAATGGGTTTCAGCGCCCTACGGGTCCAATATAATAACGGGTTGAGGATGTTGATGGGGCTGCCCAGTTCCTGCAGTGAATCAGGTATGTTTGCACAAGCACACGTCGATGGCTTCCACGCCATCATCAGACAGAAATCAGCGTCTTTGCTCTGCCGTGTGCGGGAACCTCCAACTCCATCCGGAAGACCATAACGGGGAGGTACGATTCTCCTTTGTTAGGTGATGTTGTTCGAAGATGCATTTCGAACAACAGCCTTGTTTCCAAAATACTTTAGTTACCTACTTAAGAGGGTTTATCCTGAAAGTTGGCAACGTTGCAAATAGATGTCAAATATTTCGCTGTTTTGATTAATTTGATAATATTTCTGTATGGAAATAAGAAATGTGGCTAACCAATTGACTAGAATATTGATTATGAAATGCAATAATTACCTAATATCGTAACACCGAATAGTTAGTTTTAGATGTAAAAAAAGTATTTGGTAACTTTCCAAATGCCTTTTTTTCACCTAAAACGGGTACAACATCAAATTCAATGTTATAATTGCAATTCATTATTAATATTCTAGTCAATTGGCTGGCCACATTTCTTATTTCCATACAGTATTATTTCCAAATTAATCGAAACAGGTAAATATTTGACAGCTATTTACGACGTTGCCAACTTTTAGGATGCACCCTCTTAATAAGTAACATATGTATAAGTTATCTTTTTGTTTATTGACTCAAAAGGATGTTGTTATCCAAAATAAAACATTGTTTTATTTTATTTATTTATTACGTCAGAACTCCGTCATTTATAAAACGATTTAGTATGTCCCAAAATAATAATACAAGGTATACATCTAAACATGATTTAAAACGAAAAAAACAAATGATTTTATGATTCTTACGACCGCAGTTATGGCAGTTACTTGAAGTACCTATCAGTGTTGTTTAACATCCATTTTTTGTGTAAGTTTGTACACTTCATCTACGCGATGGGTATCAACTCGATAAAACAAAAAACAAAACAGATTTGCGAAACTCACACTTCAAGTAGGCAGGTACTGCGGTCAACGACTGCAGTCGTTGACCCCAAAAAATCATCCTATCATATTCATTTTATCGTACTTTAGATACTATGTGATATCTGCGGAGTTTCGCTAGATAATTTAATTTGACGCTGTAAATACTTTTTTTACATCGCTATTCTACTTTGGAGTCTTGAAATGTGTCTTCCTTCCCAGCTTGCAAAAGAAAGGATCATTCATCATAATCAACAGCCTACAGTATTCCACAGCTGGGCAAAGCCCTAGACACATCATGCTTTGAATTTCCAGTTTATGCTGAACTCTCATTATCCCCTTATTCGAGGAATTAGCTCTTGACAATGTTGATGTATACGCCATACGAGTAGTATGGCGTATACATCGAGGGCAATGGAAATTAGTCAGGGTGGCTCTCGCCGGATACTGTGAAGAGTATATTGAAATATATTATGCATTTATACACTCGAGGGGAAGCCCCGAAGCAACTTGAATAGGTATGATGGCATATAATCACACTATCGCTAGTTTCCGGCAGCGATATAAAGGCATAAGAGGGGAGGGGAGGGGAGAAGTTAGATTAAATTGTCGCAATTAGCGAACATAAACTAACATAACTATGTATCATTAAAGATTTGCTACATTCTGTATAAAGACACCTCTGTTTAACCCTCAGGGGGAACAGCCGTGATGTTATGTAATGTTACATACCTGCTGTAAGTTTCTGTAGTTGATCTTTATTTAGCCCACATGGGAAAGCTCAAAACGTCAATTCTAGTAAAGAAAACCACTATTATTGTCAAGACTACTAAGGCATTATTTATTATCTTTTACTTACTTAATACAATATAAAAATAATGGTACAAACACTTATGAGATCTAATTTTATTTATTTAGATTAGATTAAAATTATAATTATCAAATTGCTTACAAAATACAAAGCGAATACAAAACTATCTCTATTTTACAATAAATCATTCATCATCACTAACAAACTATTCTCATTTTATTTTATAATTGACCAGCCAATACAATCTTATGCATTCATGATACGTACTTAATCCCTAATAAGTCAAGCTCCATGATAATTTATTATTATCACGATCTACATGATAATAATAATATTATCTTTGTAAGTAACAAATTATTCTAATTATTGTGTCAAGATTAGCAAGATGTCACATTTCCAATGTCATCGCTTCTTACAATACAATAATGATATAAAAATATACTAGTCTATAATTCAATTTATGTCAACATTTATTAAAATACTCTGTCATCATTAAAATGAATATTATAAAATGTTTACAAAGCAAAAATAGCTCATACCTACAACATTTAAAATGATTACAGCTCAAAATTTGGTCATCAATTTTTTCATGTAAATTAACAAAGATATTATGCTGCAGTGATGTTAGACAAAATCTTCTTGCCAAGGATACTGGATGCGGTGTTCAGGATGATCATAGCAAGTTCGGTTTTGTCACCGGGCTGTGTGAGGAACATGGCCGCTCGCTGATAGTCCTCCAAACCCATACCAGCTAGGTAGTCATATACTATGTCAAATAACTCTGATAATTTGTTCTTTATGTCCTGCCAGATACTTCTCATGGAAACAGCTAGAACAAATAGAGAAATAGTTTAGAATTTTTGTGAGGGTAGACGCAAAAATGTTGTCACTTAATTTGTACAATAGTTGTTTGCTATAATTTATTTTCAGCTAATGTTATAATGGTATAAGTACCTATTGGTTGTATGCCATTGTCTAATTCAATATGATAAAAAAAACAGAAAAAATAACTACGAATGTGTCTAACTGTCTACCCTACAATCTAAAAATCACTAGATATCTGTATGGATGAAAGTAAAAAACGTAGCCTTGATGTAAGTATTGTGATGAAACTCACCAACAATGCCAAGTCCACACGCCCCACCAACGGCTCCACCTACTGCAGCCCCCATTTTTCCTCCATAATGGCGACCGATGAGCCCCCCCGCTATTGCAAGTCCCGTCGTCACCAGCAGGGCTCCCTTCGCCCTCTCATCGCTCATTATCACACGGAAGTCGAATTTGTCGCTTATTGTAAGGATCACATTCTCGATAGACGTAGGATCGAAGGGCAAAGCGGCGTTGCTGCAGGACCCGCCGCGGGTGCACACCTCTTCATATCCGTTATCGGAATCGGAACCCGAATCGTAATGAGACATTTTATTTTACACGATGACACAATAGAACTAGCGACTGGTTTTTAAAGCGATAGATACACTGATCGAAGAAGTACTAAGTGAGACCGGGGTCTTTTGTGTTACATAAAACGACCACTTGTGCCGATGACCAAAATAAAATAAAATCGTTTTGTCCTACGGCGGCTACGTACGACTATCACTGCTACGCTGCTATGCTATCACTGAAACAGTGCTGCCAACAGTTAAACTAGCTCTCCACCAGATTCAACTTCTAAAACCACCAGAAAGGCAAAAACCCACTAACAAAAATCGGCCCTAATCTAAAAATCGCAAAAATTTCCACTAAACAAATTATTAGATTATCAAAAAAAAAAAAACAGTCAGTAGGTACTTATATTAGTAAAATGTTCCATATTATTATGTTATAAAATATTTTAAATCAGTTTTTATTTATTCTACACTTCCTATTAGTTAAAAAATCAACTTCATTCTGTTCCTCTGCTTGTTTTTTTATAACTTCATACTGCTAAAATAATCTCTCAACATCGGCCTTAGAATGAGTAGTATTTAGTGAGTAATCACAAAAGTCGCTAATTCCTCAAATCTAGATTCCCCTTGAGCACCTTTAAAATGTCTTTGAACTTCGTTCCAATATTTTTTGTATCTGTGCTCTCATTCCATTTCAACAAATGAATTTGTCGCAATAAATGAAGTAAAAATAATATATTTCATAACCTTTTAGTGGCTTAGTGATAGCATTTTCACTAATTGAAACTGAAGCCTACTAAACCACAAAAAAAAACTACCAGCCACTAAAACCGAAAGGGGTTGAAACCACCAGTTTTAGTGGAAAATCCACTAAGTTGGTAACACTGCGCTGAAGTGTGCAGTGAAGGAACAAAACTGTGGGAAGTACTGGGAAGGGGAAGAGGTGGTTGAGTCGTTCTATTTGCGTAATTTTTCAACCATAGACATAAAGATAATTGGATGATATTCTCGTTCACATTTTGAGCGTTGGTTTGATCCACAGACATATACTTATATGTCTGTGGTTTGATCTCTGTTTGATGTATATCGATACGATACGATTTGTGACTGAAATCCGATTTCAGATAAAGAGATAGATTGATATATCTGTCGTATATCTAACTGAAGCCGGGTCTGCTGCTCCATGTTTTAATGTTTTAAAAAGATGAAACATCAAACACGAAGCGATTTGCGGATGCCTGATTGGTTGCCGGACCTGCTTAATGTTTATATCTTGAATGCTACTTTGAAAGTTTGTTACGAAGATTCATGTTACAGACTTATGACGGCATCGCAACGTCCGCAACGATCATCTGTGGAAACACTTCCTTAAGCTGGATTTACATTACGAAACTAGTTGCGCGAAATTAGTTATTCATCGATGGTTTCACGTTTAAAATGATAATTATTTACAGTTGAGTAAATAAGTTCGCGCAACTAGTTTCGTTATGTAAATCCGGCTTTACTCTACGGAGCCAAGTGGCCAAGTGGCAAACCCCGGTTGCCGTACACGTACGCCGCCGTAACACGTATACTGACACAATGTTGTTAACGCAACTTGCCAAATCTTCTGTCAAAATCTGTGTGTGAACCTGTGTGAACGTGATATTTTGAAATCACCCGCCAGGTGGCGGCAGCGGCGACCGCCAGTCATTGCGTTTTACTGTCTGTCAACACTGCAACAGTGTCAAGTCAACAACGTCCAACAATGTCAATTTTCAGTCATGTCATCAGTGTTGCCAATGCTACCGAAAAATCGGTAGTTTAACCGATTTTTTTGGTGATCTACCGATCTACCGATTGTCGCTCAAATCAAGCAAAAATCTACCGATTTTAAAAAAACTAAAACATTTAATTATACCTACTGTAGGCAGTCACACTTCCATTGCAAACCACTATTGAATTGGGATCATCCTGTAAAGATAGTGTGTGTAAGATGAATAAATAAATAAATAAATAAATTTAAATGTATTTAAAAATATGGTAACACTTACGAACATGTATTATGTAAGACTATGCGCATCCGGTCGTCGCCGCGACAGCACATCTGTCCCTGCTGCACGTTCGAAGTGAGAAAAAGAGAAATGTACTGTTGCGGCAACAAAAGCTACTCGTGCGTGCCTAGCCTTATGGGTATTCCCCTGGGCAATTTCCTTAGTAAAAGGGAGTCAATAATTGCCACTTTACACACAAAAACTCTATTAGATAAAAATAAATGCTACGATTTTCCGTTGGACAATTATGTTTATGACAATATGTTACACTATGATAACAGTTTCGTATATTGACTAGTATGGAAAAATAAAGAAGAAAGTGAGAACGAAAATAATAATAAAAAATAAACTTTTAGTAGAGGTCTAC
Source organism: Eupsilia transversa (assembly GCA_914767815.1). Classification (NCBI taxonomy): domain Eukaryota; kingdom Metazoa; phylum Arthropoda; class Insecta; order Lepidoptera; family Noctuidae; genus Eupsilia; species Eupsilia transversa. The sequence goes on along the minus strand of OU611893.1, from coordinate 1,035,423 downwards.
CGATTTTTATTTAAATATACCGATTTTTTAGACAATATCTACCGAATTATGAGTTTTGTGATCGGCAACACTGCATGTCATTCTCATTTGTCAGTCATGATGGGGAATAGCTTGGTTGGTGTTGTTACCGTTTTATTTTGTAAATAAAGCTGCAACTTTAAGTTAAAACTACAATGCAAAGGAATAACGCGCGTCTGAGCCAGCGAATAGCCCAAGAGGCACAGCTTCTAGCCGAAGAGAAATGGATTATAGACGCGCTGAGAACATTAAAACAGCAAAGAAATAGTTTACAGGTTAGTGTACGAACATTCTACTTCTAATCGAGTTGCGAAGCCGTTTTCGCCTTTTCTGCGCATTAAACACATCCCGGGTTACACAGTCTCCAACATGCATTTGTCTAGGTACCTAACTTAGGTTTATTGTTACGTTACTATCTCATAATGTATATAGTTTGGCCACTCAATAAGTACTCATAACACAAAAATTCGTTCATTATTTTAGATCGAAAGACTACACTTAGAGAATCTAAGAGCAACTGTAGACAACAAAGATTTGAGAAGACTGTTAACTTCAGATGATACTCAAGTCACCCCTCAAACTACAGTTCCACAACCACCATCTTCTGAGGCGTCGAAACAGGTACTTCGACCAGAAGAAAATACACTTGTATCAACCTTATCCCATTTCGATGTACCAGTGGCCGGCATTGACGATGAAATGTGCAACAATGAGAAACTCAATCTGTCTGTAACAGACTCTGTGTTCAGTAAGTGTTATATTATTTTGCCTGTATTTTTCTTGTTTTCTTCTTGTATTAGTTTGGTTTTGGTCAAGACTAATATTATTTATTTAACCATTTATGCACACACATGATTATACATGTTAATATTAGTTTTACAAGCATCCCTTTTATGAATATTTTAATAGTAAGTTCTTAGCCACTTGATGCAAATGTTACAAGAGCCAAAGACTTATAGACAACTTATATTGTATATATTATATGTATATTGTGATAAACATTCATCTTTAAGTGGAGACAGATACATTACTATGGAACTCGGAATTTATTATTATTGTGCAGTCAAAAAGAGAGCTTTAGCTATTATACTAAATATTTCAGTCGTAGATTGTCCCTGCCGAGTAAAAGGTGGATGTGTTTCATTTTGACACCTAACACACACAGTGTCGCAGATACTTGATTTGATTGTCATGGAAACACCATTATCAGTAAGGTCACTTTTTCGCGCGAATTATTACGGTGAGGGCAAATCTATGATTTAAATGTTTGTGAAATTGTCTTTCTACCAAACACCCTGTAGTGAGAGCAATATAATGGTAGCTATACACGTTACAATATACTTGTGCAAGTCTCCGTGTCACCTAATGGCTCAGATTCTTGTGCCAATGTCGTCCCTCACATGTTAATGTATATGTATTGTGCAAGTCCAATTTTGCACAAGTATATTGTGGCCTGTAAAATAAATACCAACTAGCTAGTAGCTTTCAATTTGACCACGCCCCTATTGTGTCCACTTACCTTTTACTTCACATTACAAATTAAACTAATGGAACCATTAATAATTACAGCCAATCAGAAATTCAATCGATTGGACATGGAAGAAGATGACGATGATTTAGACAATGGCTTGGATGAAGAAGAGGATATGGAGAATGCCCTGATAGAAATGAACATGTTAATGCAGGACAAGCCTTGTTAACAACAGAGGAGTGACAGCAGGCAATGAGGTAATAAATCTAAGTTTTTTTTGTGGTTTAACTCGACAAACAATCTCCTACGAGGCATTTGCACGTAAGCGCTCAATGGTTTTTCATGATAATAATTATCGTCGTTTTGAGTGTATTTTTCTCTATGAACAATCACTGTTTGATACTACAATTGTTGGATTAAGAATTTGTAATGCTGTGAAAAAAAAATGTCAGTATTGTTTTTGTATTGTTACAGAAATATTGAGGAGCTAATTGAAACAGAAAAGTATTTTGCAGAGTTATCAGCAATTTATCTGTTTATGTTCTTCTGAAGTAGTTAAGAGAACTATATATATTTTAAGTTATTTGAGCTGTAAGTCTAATTCTTAATTTACTGTGATTTGTATTAAAATATATGATACTTTAGATGTAATTGTATAATAAGAATAGGTAAGAAGCATTAAAACAGAATGAAACAAGTGATTGCTTTTTTATATTTTAAAAAGTTTCCAAGTTGTCATAATAATTTAAATTCATTAAAACTAGAGAAATAAAAAGAAAACATGTATATTAACAAAGAATTTAATAAAGTTTGTCTTACATTTACCTTCTCATACAATAAACCATTAATGTATGCTATATACAAATGTTCATACAACAGTTTATAACAAAAAATATGTTTTCGAGACCAAATAGTGTTATTTAATGGAAACCTCATTGCAAATGGCACATGTGTCCGGCAAGGGAAAGTTGCTATATGTATAATTTAGGCACTGCTATTCGTTATTTTTGATAAGTTTACATAATAAAATGAGATGTTTGATCACAGCTATGTGTGTTCAAATCCTTAGCCGATTTCTGGTTAGGTTATGTACGCATTATGCGATTAATCGAAGCCTTACAAGTTAGAACCTCCTTGCACAGTGAAATTGCTAAAACAGTTATTGTTTTAATATCTGAATTATTCTAGTCGCATAATGCGTACATTGCCATATCATTCATACTGGCAAGTTAGCTATGCAATCAGTTTAAGATCATTGGTTCAATAAACATCTAGGAAAAAGGCAGTTCCATAATAAAATAAGTATACATTATAGGGAGACTTCGCATATGGGGTTGGTACAGCGTGAGCGTCCGTCGAAATTGTATCTAAAATACGTCGCGTTGAATCGACGTCAACGCTTATAAGAAAAAACACTACTAAATCATATACTATCTCTAAAACTTCAGGCTGCAAAGTATATTAAATTGTTAGCATAAAACCCTGTCTCAATAAATAAAATTATTAGTTTTCTAATTGCACAACTAAATAACCAGTACAACAGTTACAAGCCATGTGCAATACAATAATGAAATACATCTATAGGTACAATACCACTCATTTTCAGTCTTTCATTCATAAACATTAAGTGTTCACTCACGAATATCATTCATTCTAGCTGTTACTCTAGCGGCGACGAATGACATCTGTCAATGTCATTATAGACATGTACAGTAAGACTAAATTCCAGGCATTATTCTGGTATTCAGTTTATTATTCTGCCGACTGTACAATGTACTTAGCCGCGAAAATGTGTCGCAGTTATCTTTTAAAGCTACTTCATGCAAATGTGTCAGAAAATAAAAATTATATGGTTTTTTTACAATACAGAATATTTGATGTTAACAACATTACCTCCTATAGGGCTTTGCCAAAGTCGGGTAAAAAAAAGGTTGTAAGTACAAAAGTATACAGTTCTTTAAAGAAAGTAGAAACCATGCCACTTCTTAAGCTATTTATAAAGTAGACAAATTACTGAATTAACTCCCTTTAAAAAATAACTGCGCCATTAAAAAGAAAAGAAAACTAAAAATATTACAATAAATTAATGAAGTATTAATCCTATGTAATCGCAACATGGAAAAGCTATTTGTACAAGGCATAGTTTATACATCAATCATATTACATCTATAAGCATGCTTGTTGGCTTTTTTCAAAAACCATAAATCATTGTGATATTTTTTTGAATGAAACTCATTGTTTATAGATAGCTCGTAGACAGTATTGAAAGGACATACATGTAGATTTTATATAGTTACATATTAAAATAATACTGGGTCGTAAATATGGCACATCAGGCTTGACCTATTGACCGCTTGGTTTTATATCAATTGCCATGCGTCCAGATCATAAATCGACAAATAAATACTTACGACGAATAGGGTTGTGCAATGGCATAAAAAACAAACATAGGTTCTCAGTCGTATAAATACGACTGAGGTCGCACGGGCACTAAAACATTTGTCGTATTAATCCGACTGGGGCGATCAATAGGTTAAGAAAGAGCCTATCGATGTGGCATATTTTCGACGAGTTACTGCACATACAATGGATTCCTATAAAATTCTTGAGTTAGAATCCACTGAAATCGAGTATTGTAGTGCAAAAGATATTTCGTTAGCTTGGCGAATTGTATCATCCCAACTATGTTCGAGTCGGGTTCCAATCTACCCAGTTCCGCCTGAATTAGGACTATGCGCTAATCATGGATACATTCTACAACTACTACTGTACCAAATTTCATCCAAATCTGTTCAGCCGTTTCGGTGTGTGAGTTACAAACACGAACTTTTGCTTTCTTAGTAATTTATAACATCGCTTGCAGTGGATTCTCAACACAACTCGTATATCATAAATATAATTGTCCATGTCTTTTATATACGAATAACATATAAATAGGCAGATGTCTTTTACCAATCGATACCAAATCGTACTAAATCAACATCTAATTGATTTTATTCAAAATCTAACATTAGTGGATTATACTGCAATACTTGGTCACATTAAATTAACTAGCGAAACTCCGCAGACGTGCTGGGTATCGATATCCAAACGCGATAAAAAAATAAAGAATTGATTTGATGAATATTTTTTTTTGGGTCAACGACTGTAGTTAGTATCGTACTTGAAATTAAACTTTACAGACGTAATGGTGATCAATTTCTAAAAACGACAGAACAAAAAAAAAAAACTCAATTTATACTTCCAGTAACTACCTACGATCGTAGATCCCAAAAGAAAATCATCAGATCATTTTTGTTTTATCATGTTTAGATATCTATACAAATTACGTCTCCGGAGTTTCTCTAGCTAATTTAATTTGACCCTGCATATAAATATTATAATAACGCTACATTTATGTCATCGTTAATCACTGAAACGTTCACACAACGACGCACTTCAAAATTTCCTTCCTAACTTGTCAGAGTCACATCGTACCTTGCGGTACAGTCAAGCACGCGCGTGCTGCGTCACGTGCTCGTGCTTGCGCTTGTGCAGCGCGGAGCATCACGAGGCGCACGACGTGTAGAACAGGATGTAGGCCGCGCTCGACTTCACCTCGGTTGACGAGATCTCTGTTACCACGTGGTCGTCGTATTTGTACCATCTGGGGAGGGGGGGCGGTTGTTACAACTATAGGTACTGGTTTGAAGTAAAATATTATAATGGTAGTTATTCAAAAATGAACTTAAAAAGCGTTTAAAGATTCATAGATTCCAATATATCCTTAATTTTGAACAATCCATATTTTCAACATTGAACTGGCTCAAAAAACTGTCTTCACCTGTTTATTTATATTTTTTGCTAAAGTCAATACAACTGGATGTATGTTACCCGACAAAAAGTAAATAATCCAATTATAAGAAACTAATAAAGTTCTGCTGTTTACAAGAAAATTAAATATCCAAGACGACACGACATAGTTACTATAATCATGCAAAAAAATACATAATGGAACCGAATAGAATATCTTTTAAAAAGTAATACTTACTTCCCATAGACACTGCTCTTACAATACGCCGTATAATGTCCCCCTTCCATAGACCCGTAGTGATTGGACACCGCATAAAGATTATACGAATGATTGCTGGGACAGTGCAGCGCGAACTGCCTCATATCCAGGTCTTCCAGAGGGAAGTCTATGTAGGTCTGCTTCTTTCTATACGCGTTACACATATACTCCTTAGGGTCGACGTAAAATCGCTTGAAATGTATGACCAAAACTGGTGGGAGGCGAGAGATGTCGAGTTTTTTCACTGCGTCCCGTTTTTCTTTGCAGTTCGGACAGTTCCAACCGGGTATTGTTTCGCCATTTAGGTAGAGCTTTAGACAGTCCTGTGGAGGGAATGTTTTTGTTTATTTATTTGCACAGTTTTGAGACAATTTTGAACATAAACTGTTAATGATTTGGCGAGACACAGACATGATGGAAATCTGCATCAAATAGCAATTAAAAAAACTATTATTTAATAACTTTTTAAGGGTATTAGGAACAGGGTTTAAAGTTCACTCATCCTCTATAGAAAAGGGAGGATCCTCCGACCAGACGGGTGTTGTGTCTGGCGGGCAATTGACCGAGGATTGAATTCGGATAGTCTTATACAACGTGTTAATGAAATAACCCAAAACCTGAAACTAGTTTGTTTAGAATCGGCAGCAAAATCGAATACAGTAATTTTTAATATAGTTTTTTTTTTTTATTAAAATAATTATTTGCCATGCCGCATCTAACATTTTTTAACGACGCTGCGCACTCCAACGCGATGTAAACAAACAGCGCGGGCGAGGGTGAGGAGAGGGGGTGCTAGAGCTGGCGCCAAGGCCGGGAGACACACCGCCGCCGCGCCGGGGCGCCCGCGCCACCCCGGCTACCCTCCCTCCGTACTTCCGTAGTCTCCCTAGCGCAGCGGCGCGTGCGTTACGTGTCAACACGGGGTAGGACGAGCGCGTGCGATCTACGTCTCCCGGCGGCAAAATGGCGTTTCGCTTCACAAATGTACAATATTGTGAAATGGTGCGAATGTTAGCGCGATGTGATGATAACGTTAATTTAGCTGTGCGAGTTTATCGGGAACAGTTTGGTGTATCTGTGTCGAACGAGACAATGTTGGCCGCTACACAACGCTTACGGGATTACGGTACATTTAGGCCTCCGACCGCAGTAGACAGAGGAGTTACCCGGAATAATCCTGATCTGGAGACCGAAATACTCAATTATTTCGCAGAAAACCCGACAGCTAGCACAAGACAGGCAGCTCGTCGCTTCAACTGTAGCCACGTTTTTGTTTGGAACGTTTTAAGAGAGGACAGCCAACACCCATACCACTACAGACGGTGTCAGGAATTAAATCTACTGGATTTCCAGCCTCGTGTTGAGTTTTGCGAGTGGTTTCTTGAAGACTGGAGAAGAAACATTCTTTGGACTGACGAGTGTACCTTCACTAGGCGAGGCCTATTTAATCAACACAATAGGCACATGTGGGCACACGAAAATCCCTTTCTGATGGAACAAGATTCTTTTCAACATCGGTTCTCATTAAACGTATGGGCGGGAATCATCGGCCAATACGTACTTGGGCCGGTATTTTTGCCCCGACTAACCGGTGACGCGTACCTACAATTTCTTACCGAGACATTGCCGGGCTTGTTACTGCAGTGGCTCGAAGACGATGACATATCTTTAAACAACGTCAGTAGGATGTTTTATCAGCACGACGGCGCTCCAGCTCATTTCCAGTGGAATGTAAGGAGATATTTAGATGAGCAGTATGGGGAGCGATGGATCGGTCGCGGTGGGCCTGTTCAGTGGCCTGCTAGGTCACCGGACCTAACTCCATTAGACTTTTTTTTGTGGGGCCGTGTAAAAGCTCTAGTTTATGACGATGGGAATGGACCAACAAACATTAGTGACTTAAGAAATAAAATAGTTTCGGCATTTGAAGTAGTGAGAAGTGACACTACAGTGCTAAGTTCTTTGAAAAGTAATTTACGAAAACGTGCTTTAAAGTGTATTCAACAAGGTGGTAGACATTTCGAGGCATTGCTGTGACAAACATTGAACGAACTTTCAGTAAGTGTTTAACCGTATTATTCGTGTAAATAGGTAGGTTGATTTATTTGAAATAATTATTGTAAATATGGTGATTCAAATCTTTTAAACACGCCAAGTTTTGTTACCACCACCGGCTTTTTGATTTTTCTTTCAACTAGCCTTCGCTTATTTTTAAGCGTGGTAGGGTTACATGCAGCCAGTCCAAAGCCTGGAAAAAGTGTGATGGAAAAATTTGAGTCACTTTTCTATTCCAAAGCAAAACATACGCATTATTTAAGTAATAACAGAAGGAGGGGATTAACCTCAAACGATAGTGCTCCGTGTCAACGAACGTTTGACAGCGGCGCGGCGATAGAGCTACGAATCTGTAAGAAGTAGCGCGACAACAACATTTACCAATATCTTTTACCATAATTTATGAAAATAAATAATTATACGTCATATCAATTTATTAATATAAAAATCGGTTGGGGTATCCGAGTTTTTGGGTTATTTCATTAACACGTTGTATATGTTAAACGCTCGGTAAACTCTTATACCGCGATGTAGGATTTGTGACGTCAGGTCTATGATGCGTAGTTCGTATGTGGCGGTGTAGATGCCGTCACAATATTAGTGTTGCCCATTATTTAAGTGTAAGTATATCTTTTGTTGGAAACCCTAAATTAAAATAAATAAAAAGCCCGGTATTATCTTTAAAAGAAATCCACTCACGCTGAGCGTGCATCTATTAGCATTAGCCGGCAGCTCGAGCGACAGGTTGGAGAAGGACTCGTAGGTGACGCTCTGCTTGCCGCACACCGTGCAGCGCACGGTCGACTTGATCTGTCCGTAGAACAGCCGCAGGATGAGGCTCTCTTTGGACTTCGTGTACTCGTGCCACGCCTTTTCTGAGGGCTGGAGGCTGTCCTGTAAAGGATTGTTAGGGTTCGTTTGATGGACAATGGTCATAAAAAATGTACACTAGCAATAAGTAATATAATTTTACAGGCATCAGATACATTTCATTTCTCTCTGCGATGGCCACGTAATTGTGTCTCTGGCATTGCATAAGTCCACAGGTGACGATCACCACTTACCGTCAGGGGCCTAAGTCTACTAATTTATAAACGTTACAATGGTCTCTCAATTGTGAATATTTGACAGATTTGCCATTGAGAGACCATTGTAACGTTTATAAATTAGTAGACTTAGGCCCCAGAGATCGTTGGAGGACGAGGAGGACGTTGACTTTACCATCCAATAACTTAAAAAATATAACATAAATCAAACCTAGCAGTAAAAGGACTCTAGATATTGAAGAACATGTTGGTTTTGTTATATCACTATCCTGCCCATTGAAAATGCGGACCTCGTCATCTTCTTTCCCAGAAACCTTTGATGAGAACTGCTTACCTTGTGCGGCGGCACGTTGATGCTGAACTGCAGGTCCAGGTGCAGCCAGTCCATGAGGATGGTGAGGAACTCGTGCGAGTCCTGCTGCTCACAGCCTCGGAATGCACGCTGGTGTTTCCCGACCTCGTTCTTAACAAATAAAGAATTTTCATAAGATAAATTGAGTAAAAATATCCTTTTCCAACCTCATCGCACCCTATCATGTTACAAAGGTTAATTTATTTTATTTTATTGAAATAATAATAGGAAAAATCTAAAACCTGACTGCAACTAAAAAGTTCAAAACAAGCTCACTTTTAAAGCGCTCTGATGTTTTTATAGTATTAGAAGTCGCTATGTTTCCTTACCGCTCGTAGTATAGTGTAAGATAACATTTTTGTTTGTTTTTTGTGAGCAGTACATGCACAGATCATTGTAATTCGGTACAAGTTTTATTATACGAGATTCTCAGATTTGATGCTGTTCAGAGTATTTGAGTTTTGTATTAAGCTTTTTGTTTTTAGTCGATAAGGATATTGTAAAAGATTTGGTGAAATAAAAAAATAATATTATCTGTTCCAAAGCAAAAAAACGCAATGGTTGTTTTTAGAATTTTCTAAATGAAAGGGAGTGTCATTCTCAATGGGTTACGCAAATGGGGTATTGAAAGCCCATTTACTTGTAGGGCTCATTACGGTATATGTAACGTGTTCCGTACCCGCAGGTCCCGCGTGGCGATGAACCGGTACTGTCCGGACCACAGCGCGCGCACCACCGCCGCCAGCTCCTCTGCTATCGCGCCGCGAGTGCTGTGGGACCTGCACACGACAATATTTTATATTATCCGAAAGAAAGAAGGAAAGAAAGACACACATGTTCTGCAAAATATAAACACAAAAAGAATGTGCTTGTCAGTTTGTAAGTGGTTGAAATACTATTGGAGTCCACATTATAGCAACATAGATCACGCCAATTTCACAACAGGCTAATTTAAGATTTCGCAGAGACTGTCAATCTGCCTAGCCTTTTCCCAACTATGTTGAGGTCGGCTTCCAGTCTAACCGGATGCAGCTGAATACCAGTATTTTACATTGACCGACTGCCTATCTGACCTCCACAACCCAGAAACTGGGAAATACGGTACCCCTTGGTAAGACAGGTTGTCAGACTTTCGGGCTTCTGACGGTGTAACGACTGTCAAAGATCCACTAATTACAGCCGGGACTAACGGCTTGATGTGCTTTCCAAGACACAGAGGAGTCTCGGTATGTAAAGATGGTAACCCATCCACGGACCAACCCCGGCAAGCATAGGTTAACCTGATGGATCGAGCCGTGCGGTTGTTATTACTTAGCCACGAGCTCCTTCTATTTCGCGGAGACTGCACGAAGACTAAAATGCTGTCTGATGTAACAGGACTATCTTTTCATCTAGTTTCTAAATAACATAAATATCACAAGGGCTTATGTATTTTAGAAACTTTTGACTGTAAACGATGCACAATCACTATTATTAAAACAAGAGCTGAAATAATAATTGTGAACATCATTCTTCCCTGAAATTCAATGTTATAATAAGGGATAGTTCTGAAAATTTTACGTGTTGTACTACGCTATTTTCTACCATACCTGTTGACATGTTCCAAGTACTGTCCGTTGCAGAAGTAGGTGACGAGTATGGCGGTGTTGTTGAGACACTGGATGATGGAGTTCATGTAGCATGTGTTGCCCAGGTTCTTCAAGCCCGTCAGTCCGCGACCCTGGGTGTAATAGCTTGGTTAGTTATCATGTTATACTATCAAGGCTACAATTGTTTCCACTTAGCAAAGTTAAAAAGCAAGTACTTAAGTAATTTGATTGTTTCAATGGTAGAAGTTTATCCTTATTCAACCGATTTTATTGCACACTAGCAGCCAATTAGCTGATTCGTGTGTTTTAAATAGCTTGGAGTGATACGCCAAAATATTGCAAATTTCAATCGTTATGTTATGAGAAAATTGTTGCCAAGACTTTACGTCTCTGAAAACTATTAACAAAATGACAATTAGAAAGCTCAGCGATTCCCTTTTTCCTTATGTAAAAATTATGGATTTTGCTACTTTTATTAGTGTTAGTTTTGGTCTATTCAATGATGCAAGACCGTCATCGGTTATATAAACTCATGCTCCGAAACTTACGCTCTCCAACGCAAAAATTGTGAAAACGTTACCAAGCTAAGTTAACTGTTCGTGTATAAACTCAATCGATCAACATACTCAATTTACCGTTAAAAGAACTAATGTGTTTACTTCCGTTTTGACAATAGCTAAAAGGGTTCAAACGCACGGTAAAGCAGTTTTTATTCACTCTGCTATTGTATTATGGTCATAGTCAAGTCAATTCTATGCTCCTGTTTTTTCTGTTTGAAAACAAAACAATAGAATAGAATACTATTTATTATGTACACCATCTTCAACAGGAAAAAAACCTCCTAAGAATCCATACACCCTTACAGAACTAATCATCTCATCAAAACAATTACCTAAGCTACCCTATTCCCTGGCATATAAATTCAGACAAATTACGGCGTCGACCCCGAGCTGGACCGATGGCTATCACGCCGTAAGGTCATAGGTCAAGGTCAAGTTCACGGCGAAACAACCGTACACCGTAGTTTTCAACTCACTTTAATTTATTGAGAGTAGGGTATCCATTTCGATGTAAGGACAAAAGGCTGGACATTTGCAAACAGTTCGAATATTTCAGTAAAAACTTTTTAATTTGCTTCATATTCCATGGCTGTACTCCTCAAAGGGCAGAGGTATACCACTGTTTATGCCTCTGTCAGTTATGCTTAAGTACCATTATCCCGTCTAATCAAAATCAAAAACATTTGTTTTGATTAAACCATTTAGAGACACTTTTGAATTGTCAACGAGCTGGTCAGTCAGAAGGTTGTTCATTCCAAATAGCAGGTTCCATGTTCTTGGGAGCGACTCTGTTGCTAAAATCATTATCTTCCTGCCTTTGTCCCATGTTACAACTTGGACTTGGCGCCGATACGTTTGCTATTTATACCATAATGCTAACAACCGGGTACAAATCCAGGTTGCGGGAAACTATATTGGAAAACCAAAGAACATGTTGCCCGAATTGGGGATCGAACCCAGATCCTCATGCACAGGCTGTCACGCTTGCGACTAATAAACCAACGAAGCAGCTATATTTTGGCTGGCTGGGGAGTTTGTTGTCAGTTTCTAACTGAACAGACAGCTGTGCTGCTGGGGACTTTGTTGCGCCACTTCTTCAGCTAAAGCATTAGGAAGTGCTGAAGGGCAGTTTTGGGGGACTGTCTTATGTAATTTGACGTTCGAATAGTGCTGACCCTCAACCTAGTTTGAATAAATGACTTTTGATTTTAGATTTTTTTTCCCGCACATCGAAAGTTTTGACAAACTTCCGTTAGAAAGTCGGACACGTCCGAACCAATCCGAACCTGTGGAAACCCTAACCGAGTGGGTGTGTGAGCCGATATATATAGACCCGACAACTTGATTGGTAGCAGTGGTGTATATTAGAAAAGGTCGGTGCAGTTTCTTGGGGCCGTAGGTATTGGCAGTTATGTTTCGTGTCATGTATTTTTGATTAGTTGATGCCTTTGTATTCTGAATTGTTACTACTACCTATGCTTGTATTTTTATGTTATTGCAGGTACATTATCTTCTCAATTAATTAATTAATGTAATACAAAATATTGTAAAACATTTAAAAAAAAAAACTATGAAGCTTGTTGGCCATTATTCTCCATACTAAACTACCTTTTGTAAGGGGCATCTAGAATCAATTATATTTCTTGTAAATGTTTACGTTCAAAAGTGCCTTTAAATGGCTTGAAATACATGATTTGTCGTTCATGTTATGATTTTATGAAGTCTATTTTAGAAAAAAATAATTCGATTTTTTTGTTCTAAATAAAAAATATCCTGTTCCTCTCTCTGTTTTTCCTGTTCCTATGCATATTTTCCACAAGAATTTGTAAACCAAATAATTTTTTTTCATATTGTCTGACTAGCTGGGTCTCCATTGATTTTTAGGTTGCTAACGCTCCTGTTGAGAGAGCCTGAAAACTATTTTTTTTTTGTTTTTCAATGTGAGGAAAAAAATCAAGCAGTATAGTTATACCTTATTGAAAGTCAGTAACGATAACAATAGAATATTTCAGATAGGTAAGGCGTCATATATCTCATTCTCTCTCTGTACCTCATTCACTCTTTCATCATATTATTGTGAAACGGGACTCACACAATAGATGGATGTTGTATGTATTATTGCAGGTATGTAAATGTATATAGATAGAATATTATTATAACTACATTATTAATCTAATCTAGACTGCACCCAGATCGGGAAATATATTATTGGGTCATCAAGAACTTCTCAATTGAAAATCTCGTTGGTCTAATGAGCAAGCGCTACTACTGAGCATGGGGTCCTGGGTTCGATTCCAAAGTCGGGCAAAGTGTTTTTAAGTTTATTTGTTAGAAATTTATCAATAGTAGCGTAGAGTCTGAATTTTTGCACGGTTTATGGAAATAGGCTCGCCCACTATTACCTGTATAATAAATTGGTGAAATGAGGCTGCTCTGTATGTACATCATCATCATCATAAACTTCATGTATAAACTTTGCCTACCCTGTCGGGAAATTCCAAGCGTAAAGTGATGTTCTGCAAGACTGTAACTAATCTCGAGAAGTTTTATTTCCATCATCAAACATTACTTACACGTCTAAACAGCCAAACGATATGGTTCTGCGAGTACTTAAGCCTGACTTTGACTTTGAGCACCATGTTGGCGGTGTCGAGCGGGATGCATCGCCGTTCGTACCGCAGAATCTTGAAGATCGTACCGCCCTTGGTGACCGCTATCGCAGTGCGGTCTTCCTTTTTACACGGTATGGTAAAGCCTGCTGGCTTGTCGGTTTAGGTTTAAAGTTGGTTTGTTGTTATTTTACTGCAGTATTTTTGTACTGCTGACCTTTCTGCCTTTAAGCTGACAGTTTTTTTAATTAAGGATATTATTTTAACACTGTCTTGAAGAGATGTTTGTTTTAAGTAAGTGGTTTATGGACTTTTAGCTAAAGTTAGAGTAGCTGAGATTATAGTTCATCGTAATATGTTAGTTTTAATTTACACTGTGTCGTTTTCAAGTTCCTTTGATGTAATTAAAACTGCCTTCTTTTACGCGATGGTAAATTGTTTCAGTTAAGATATTATTCTAACAAGATTTGAGAGAAGCAAAATCTAAACACTTCAGTAAGTCGTCGAACTCCAGAATAATTAATTAAAAAGAAACTCAATCATCATAGCCGAACAAAAGGTTAGATTTGGTATACCTAGACAAAGGAAACACTAGAATTATCAATATTAATAAGTACAACATGAATAACGTTGATAAAATTGTCGGGAGCATTACACACAACACCTTTTTTAAATTCACTTTTTCTTTAATTATTTATTTATAGTTTTTGTACGTTGCCCGCGTGTGTTTGTGAGCATAGTCGAGTTCGAACTGACTTCACGTGTGCACTTTCCGTCGTAAGTAAGATGGGGGTGGAAGGGTGGCTAAGTCTTCAGTATTTATTAGTATTTATGTATGTTTTTGTATGCGTTAGTACGCTTTGTATTCTATATGCAAGTATATTGCCTTTATTCTTAGTGCGGTTGCGTATGCACAATACTGGAGAATTCATGTGTAGTAATATGAACCTACCTAAAAGTGAATCTAAAGTGAGTTTGCCTGGCCTATTTTTAATACTACTAAAAACTTGAGGCAATTAAATGGCGTTTTTTATCCATTTAACATATATCGTTTTTTTTGTATCGTTTTATTTAACAGCATTTATATCCCGTTTAAAGGAAGCCAAATAAAACCGGCCAAGTGTGCGTCGGACCACGCACAATGAAGGGTTCCGTAGCTGGGATGAATTTATCCCAAGAACAAACTTAACATTGTAGTTGAAAAACATGTTCTCCTGTTCCATGTTCATTTTAGTTGAAAAAAAATGTAAGTTGGTCTATAATTACTCGTTAACTTGTAGAGCCTACTTAGTTGTGATAGTTTTCCTTCTAATTTCGTAATATATACTACTATATTACGACCTTTTCAAAGATAATCCACATCATGGCAGAGACGAAAAAAAAATATCCCCACTTTACGTGTAGGGGAGGTACCCTAAAAAATGTCATCTTGATTTTATTTTACCACTTTGTCGGCGTAATTAATATGTATACTCATGCCAATTTTCAGCTTTCCAGTACAAACAGTCTCTGAGCTAAGCCGGGGACAGACAGACACATGGCGAAACTATAAGGGTTCCTTGTTGATTACGGAACCCTAAAAATGAAATGCTATTATTTTTCTTGAATTGGGTTTAGGTCTCAAAAAAGGTGAGTTTCATGTTGGTAATACATACTTTAACAGTACCAGAACATCAGAAACACGATTATTTTAGTGTGGCATAAAAATATAACGTCTTATATTCTTCAACGAATTTCTTAGAGTGGCCACATTTCTTCCATGTAATGTTGCCCTATGCATAAGAAAAGGCGCGTGTGCACTGTTTGGTTAACAAAATATTTGCATGATTGATGGGGCCTGTGTGCACAGGGCGAGACGTACGACGTACAAAAAGCCTTTTTGGAAAGTTTTCGTCTAGGAAAAATATGAGTGGATATTGCTACGAAAAAATGGAGTAGATAATAATACTTTTACTGTTTTACAATTACCCTAGTCTTTGTAGATAGTTATACTTTTACTCTTTTACAATTTACCCTATGTCATTGCCTCAGGCGATATTTTATCCTCATGCATTTTATACTTATAACTCAGGCAAGTGATCACTTTGTGCAATTTATTTCACTATAATTTCCTAAAACCCATGAAGAAAAATATCGTGAGGTGTAGGATATCTTAGGACCAAAAGATCGAAGACATGTAACGTCTATCAGCCCACACCGGGCCTGTGGAGAGTCTACTTCCCCTTCCTGATAGAAAGCCTTAGTCCCAGTAAGCAATGCGAACATTTTTTGACAGCTTATGTATCTATTTTGTGTCTGGATATGATTTCAAATTCCTGGTAACTGAAGATAAGCGTAAAGAAAAACTCAACATAGTTTTGTCTAATTTGAAGATTCCCGATTTGGTCATCATCATCATTACAGTCGAAAGACGGACATAGGCCTACCCCAAGCACCGCCACTTCTACTGGTTCTTGGCTTCCCGCATTCAGTGGATTCCTGCGGCCATTACAAGGTAATCAGTCCACCTTGTAGGAGGCCTTCTAACGCTAAGTCTTCCGGTATGCGGTCACCACTCCAGAATCTTTTGGCCTCATCGGCCCTCGGTTCTGCGAGCAATGTGCCCACTGCCACTTAACTTTGACAATTCTTCGGGATAGTTCGGTTACCTTGGTTCTCCTGCGGATCTCTTCATTTCTGATTCGAACACGTAGGAAACCTCCAAACATAGCCCCGATTTGATCTCTTTATTTTATTCATCATTATCATCTCTCCAGCTTTTTCTCAATATGTTGAGGTCAGTAACTGCAACCAGTATTTTATATGGAGCGTCAGACTAACCTTTTCAACCCAGTTACTAGGTCTTATTTAATTATTAAAAATTTAAACAATACCAGCAGAAAGTGAGGGCAATTTAACAGTAACTGTGACGTAGTCTTCAGCTACTTAATAATAAGTAATAAGCCGTGCTCTTTGCGTGTGCGACGTGGATATCGCCGAGGAAGGGATTATATCTTATATGTACAGACCTGCACGTCAGGCTAGCACGCGATGTGTTGACGCTGGTCAGCAAACGTCAAAGGGGTTCGACCTTGTCAGCGAAAATCACGACAGTTTTTCTTTAAATGTGTAGCCAGGAGTACGATTAATTTTGCCATTACTGTTTTAAATTTTAGTTTAGTTAATTACCTGGTACTAATTATATCTAGATTTAAAGTAATTTTTGAGATTTTGCTTAAGTTTTTTTTAGCAGCGCTCGTGGCCAAATAATAACAGCCGCACAGGTCCGTTGTTCGGTGGATGGGTGACCATCTTTAAATACCGAGACTACTCCTGGCCTCGGGAAGCACGTTACATTTTTCCCGGCTGTCATTCGTGGATATTTGACAGTCGTTACGGGTCGTCGGAAGCCCGAAAGACTGACAGCCAGTCTTACCAAGAGGTATCGTATTACCCAGTTACTGGGTTGTGGAGGTCAGACAGGTAGTCGCCCCATGTAAAATACTGGTATTTAGCTGCACCCGGTTACACTGGAAGCCGACCTAACTGACCGAAACAGGAATTTACGATAACTTACTACAGCATAAAACTACTAAAGCCTTTCGTAACCTTTACCAACAAGATGGCCGTAAGTATTATAACAGTTAGCTTTAACTGCCCCATTCCTGCGGATTTAATAATATAATAAACGAATTTCATACAAAGTCGAGGTCACTACTATACCATTATGTAAATCGTATACATATTGCGGTGGCCAAGGGAACATTAATCAAGCTGCCTGAAATGTTCCACCTAGGGGTTGGTACACGCGCGGGCTAATTAATCGGCAATAGTAAATTAGTATAAAATATGGATGCAGTGGAAGGTTTTTTTATTTAGCAAACGTTACATAAATGACCAAAAAGGTGGGATATGAGACACTTACTAGCCGACCAAGAATACTGGATGGAATGCCCTATACCCTTAGTGTCTTATATCGGTTTCATTACATGGGCGCAAAACAATGAGAAATGGCCAAAAGAGAGGATGGTGTGTGCTATGCCCTGAAGTGGGTTGAACGTTGACGATTCTTAAATCCGGTCACATTATTGGGTACTTTTTTGGCAATTTTTATGTAAATGACTGCTATGTAAGTTATCAGAAAACTGCTTTGCTTTGGGTGTGATGTGATCGGAAACTATTATGCGTCAATCATTGTCATCGTCGTCAATTTAAAATAATTTGACGTAGGTACGACCATTTAACATTACATACTTCTACTAATACACGTCATTTCTTGTATTACCCAATTAGCTAACATACACAATGAACAATATAAAATAAATCATACAGTAATTTTATTGTATGGCATCTTAATTGAAATTTTAATGTGAATTTATTCAACAAACAAGAAAATTGGCTTTAAAGGTTATAGTTCAAGTTTATTTTGTACGGAGAAATACATACGTAGGTAGTTCTTAATGCTATGCACGTGTATGCTCGACGTACGCCACAAAACGGGCGTCTATAATTTGTATGAACTAATTATTAGAAAAATCGAAATTGCGGTACTGGTGGAAACATGCGAGCGCCCGGCCGGCAATGTTTGTATGAAAATTCATATCTGTCGTGTTTAGCGGCTAAATTAATTACTATGAAAACTCATATCTGTCGTGTTATTTAAAAATGGAACGAATTTTTAACTTCACACATGGCAAACAAGGACGTAAGTTATCAAATATTTTATTAAATTTTTGAAATACAGCTGTTTAAAGTAAAGAAGAAACAAATGCAACCGAATGTCGCGTGAACAATTATCGTTGTTCGTCATGAATTCTGGAATTTAAAATCAATTTACTCAGTTTGAATTTCCTCGCTTAATTCGAGAAAAGAGTACCTTGGCCGCAACCAGGCATTCATGAACTCACATTATATGTGTGCCGAGGCGATCGGCCATCAATGCCCCAGTTACCAGGCCGCGACAGTAATTTACTATATAATGTTCGATTAGGAAAAATAAATATTATAGAGGCTTTATAGATTAAGCTTTTTAAACATAATATAATTTCACACTTGTATTTATGGTAGGTCAGTCGCTCCATGCAAAATACTGGTATTGAATTGCATCCGGTTAGACTGGAAGCCGACCCCATCATAGTTGGGAAAAGGTTAGGCAGATTGCTATTCATCGAGGAGTACACGGTGGTGTATTCACTCACATTTCGCCGGCTATGTAAGAAGTCTCATGTTATATGTGAGTGTGAGGCTCATCTTATGGTGAGCCTACATTCACCCCATATAATAATAATCCATGATAGCAGTGTCATGGATACGAACCTAGACTCCTGTTAATGATGAATTTCTGAATCCAATAAAACTTTGCCCGTATTGGGAATCGAACCCTCGTTCAGAAGTCGCGACCACCATTCCCATGGGGAAGAAATATTAGAAAATGCCTATCTGGACGTTGTGACACAGACTTGTCTCTACGAGAAAAACCGACGAACATCCCCCCCATAACCAATTATAATAATTAGTGACAGCTTTACCGATTAACAAACATGTGAACTTAAGTAGCAATAATCTTACAAATATTTGGAGTGGCTCGGAAGCCGTACACGCAAGTTACACGCGACTTGCCATGTGATAACATCGGATGTGTAGCGTTTTGGCAGGCTTAGCGTCACGATTTGTGTCACGTTCGTCTTGTTGTTTAGCGTGACTTGTGATTTGACGGGCAGGGAGACGGGGAGTTATTTTTATGGCTCCGTACCTCAAAAGGAAAAGAGAGAGGGGGAGGGGGGTAGAGGATTCCGGGTGGAGCTCGCTGCCAGCTTCGGCCTGATCATCACTTACCATCAGGTGAGATTCAGGCCAAGAGCTTCCCCGTTGTGGTTAAAAAAAAACAAAAAAGAATCAGTTCGTTTTCCATCTGTCTGTCTGTCAGTCTATCAAGACCCTTGGAACATCTGCGATACCAAATTGATTGCAGGTGCGTTGCTATCCCAGAGAAAGATGTCGTGTGCTAGTAATTACCCAAACACCCCTCAAATCGAAATTAGACAACGCTGGTTAGCGGAAGTAATAGGCCTAGTGGTCCTTGTTCAGACGAGTTCCATCACATTCATGTGACCAGACACGTGATAACATCAAATGTGTGGAGCATTTTGGCGGGATTAGCGGGTCACGACATGTGTCACGTTTGTCTTGACGTGTTGAGGTGTGACTTCGTGATTTCTTACAGAGTGGGAAGAGTTTAACGGCTTGTAAGGTGTTCTTTGAACAACTATCATATCCAAGGAGGAAGGCATAGGCACGCTTGCTCTCTGTTAAGGCTATCATACATGAACAGACTAAGTGTCAATTTGGTCTGAGGGGTCTGACGCGATACGATCGAACTGCTTAATTTCTACGATTTACTAAAAACTCAGTTTAGACTAATTGAGACTGAAATTGTTTTTGTTTAAAATTCGAAGGCCATTAAATTTATAGGTATAATATAAGTCTAGTACAGGTACACCTCTGCATAACCCTTCGGGAATTACAGGTGTGGTGTTATGTGTTGCCTACACTAATATTATAAAAAGTTTTTTTTTGTTTGTTAGGTATAAACACAAAAACTACTGGACCGATTTCAAAAATTATTTCACCAGTTCACCAGCTTTAATTCATAAACATATCACACAGGTGATGCCACTGGCAGAAATTAGCTTTAAAAATTTTTGTAATGCAAATGAGATCCATACCCTTCTATGTTTATTATTATTGATGAGCGTGTAATGGCGGCACGTTTGCGGCTAGTTAGCGACGGATTAGCGCACGCGGTGGGATTCCTCGCCTTGACTGCGATGTTCGTCATCGCGCCCACGCATGCAGTGCATGCGGTGCAGTAGGTCAGTATTTTGCGAAGATTTGTGATGATAATAGTTTAAGACGATAATTTCTCAAAGGATTGGGCAGTTACTGTAGGGGTAGTTACAGTAAGCATGCTTGCAAGATTTAATTTGTAATTCCCATTTCATTTTTTTTCTTTCTCCAAAATGATACTTTTCTTGTTTGCCGTTGTCAGACGGTTTGAGACCCGTAGCAGACCCAGGCGAAGATGGTGGAACGAATGTAAATTATTTGTATATAAATGAAATAAAGAAGAACTAATATTATTTAATAAGTCCCTTTCTCGTAGGCACTTTCATCCCAAGCCATTGCAAGAAATTACTTTTTATTTGCATTTTTCACGTCAAAGCAAAGTGTTCTTACTGTTTCTAGTGCAACTGTATTGCACAAAGAATACATTGACGTAGTAATGAGTAACACAGTAAAGTGCGTGCGTCCAAAGGCTTAGCGTACCAAAATACAGCTAGTATTTTGTATGTATGCATTTAATTAGATATATAATACAATAAAGAAGAATAATCATATTGTTGTAACGGAATAAAGGTTGTTATTTATTTTAGAAAAGATATTATCAGAAGTTACTTAGATAATGTTGAAAAAAATCCTTGATTTTTGCACATTTGAAGATGTAATTTTTTAGTTTTCTCAGAACGGTAAAACAGTTGATCGATAAAGTAAGAAAGGGGTTCTGGTTTGTTAATTTACTAGAATACTCGCGAAATTTCGCGGATTTATTTGCACAACTTTTTAATTAGTCGAGATTTTTCATTCATTTTCTTAATGGCACCTCTTTATTGAGCTATCCGAATATCAAAACTTATTTGGTCTAGGTCTTAAGGGGGAGAAAATCCCTTTAGTTGTTTTATACAATAAGGTGTGTAATCAGCAGTTCTCTATACGAAGGTATCTTACTTTCACCTAAACAAGTCTAAGGGGTAACACACATGTTCCGTTATGCACAATCGATTCGGAAATATTTCTTAATTAATAAAACCGACCCGAAGCATTTAATTTATAAAAAATACCTTGAGTTATTTTAGAGTTATTATTTTCTATAATATCATGATGAGCTCATGTAACTGATTCGGCTCGTGCTGATCGGCAAACTCCGTTGGGTATCTGGCTTGGCACATTAGGGGTATGAGGAACAGCCCATACTCTATGGAAAAGGGAGGATCTTCCGACCAGACGGGTGTCGTGTCTGGCGGGCAATTGCCTGAGGATTGATGTCCCATAGTCTTATATATGTTAATCGCGCGGTAAACTCTAATAGCGCGATGCAGGATTTGTGACGTCAGGTCTTTGATACGTAGTTCGCATGTGGCGATGTAGATGCCGCTACAGCACATTTCGAGCTAAGCCTAGCGACATTTCCCGAACTTTGTATCTTCATAATATAATTATTATTTTTTGCCACCAGGCTGTACCGAATCATGCCGAGCCGACCGAGTGTGTAGCACCACTAACTTTATCTAAAACAATTACAATGTAAATCTGACTCACCACATCTCCCCAAACAGGTTGAAAGTCCCTCTGGTGAAGATCGCTAGATGGCGCCACCTTCGTTGGCTTCGTGCTGCGGTCGAAGGCCGGAATGCAAGGTTCCTCTTCATCTGATGACACCTGAGGAACGGGATGAGGCGTTAGACGAAGAACTAGTACACAGCCGCTAAAGCCACCTATTTTTTTAAAGCTTTTATTTAACTTCACTTGTATGTATATCCTGGAATATTGCAATCAATATTTCACCCACTTCCAATGAAGCTATCGGGCTGAAATTTGGCATACGTGTTTGGTTCTCGTGACAATGCATGACAAAAGCTTTTTTTTAATTTTGAAAGCTTTTATTCTACTTTTATTTACTATGAATATGGGCCAAAGGTCCCATAATACGCGATGATTCAAAATGTAGATTGGATAGAACCAAAAACGCTATTCCTACCCTCTTGAAAGTAGGATAACGCCCCCAGACGTTATAATAACTTTATAACGTCTATTGTGTCTCGTTCAGAATCCTTCACCCGATTAAATGGTAGTGGGAGTGCTTTTTTCCTCAATCGTATAAAGAGTATTCATCAAAATCATTACTTGATCAATTGAGTAAAGTTACAGACTGAATACAGAGATAAAGTTCAGGTATGTTCATGATATCAACAAACACGTGAACCAACATGGTTATCATTCATTTCTTGCCCATAAACTCGTTAACTTGTACCCGGCACAGGTTATACAGCAGCCGGAATATGAAGGGACATTTAGGGACTACTCACACCTATTCAGCTCTATTCAGCGTTTGCCCATAGAAAACGCGCAAGCGCGTACGCGTCCTTTCTTCTATCCGCAGCTGTAAGGACCCGTACGCGTCTCATACAAAATCGTAGTTTTCTATGGGCAAACGCTGAATAGAGCTGATTAAGTGTGAGTAGTCCCTTAAGGTCTATCTACACGAGAAGAGTTTCTCGCTAGTCAAGAGGCAACTTTTCGTTTCCATTTTCCAAAGTCGATGCGATTCTCGACCTTCGACATAAGAATATAAATTAATACCAGCCTGTAACAGTCTCACTGCAAGGCAAAGGTCTTTTCACATACAGAAGGTACGAGCATTGATCAATGAAAACCAAGACGGAGACGATTCAGCTCGAGAGGGGTTGATTCCAGATTTATATCATGAAATGATTTTATTTTCTGTAAATAGGTTTGTACAAAACACTTTTACATGTCATACTAGATGAGGTCGGCGTTTCCTATCTGAGTACTAATTAGACGTCCGGGTTTCCTCACGACCTTTTCACCGATTTCGGGGATATCTAAGATAAACTTAGAAAGTACGTATGCATTGAAGTCACATTGTTACTTGCCGGGATTTGAACCCACAACCTTGTACTTGACAGGCTTAACCACTGGGCCACCGTCACAAAGGCACACGCATGCGAGTTTCGTATATACTATTTTTTATGTCTGCAACAATTGCATATTCGAGGCGAGAAACTCTAGTTGTATAAATGAGTCATTTGGCCGATATAATTATTATTAAACCCATGCAACACATAAGCAACAATACAAAGCTATGTAAATGACATTTAATGGTTACCTTAGCGATATTAGGCGAGGAGTGTGACCTATTAAGTCCGGCGGCTCCCGGACTATCGGGAGACATCATGTACGAGTCGCCGTCCTCGTCCTGTACATCGGGACTTTGTTATGGAGGGTAGTTATTGTATCAATCAGAAATCAGTTAAATTGTTTAGTGCACAAAAAAGACAGTTCAATTGTTGCACGAAAAATCAGTTAAATTGTTAGTGTACACAAATATCAGTAAGTTAAATTGTATAGTGTACAAAAAATTAATGGTAGCGTACATGAAAATCTGATAAATTGTTAATTTCAAATAACAGTTAAATTGTTTTTTTGACAAGTAATCCACATGTACACAAAAATCTAGTAAACTGTATAGTGCATACTGGTTGGAATGGCTTCTGTAAAATGTTTAATTCTTCCATAAACGAGTGTTCAATTATTATCTGTTTCGCGGACAGTGATAATGTAGTGAAATAGATGTATAATGGACAATTGGACATTTTTATAACATAGGATGCAAACAAACATGCATAGTGTTCCCAGTGTAATGGTTCCCCATTCAAAGCACATTGTATTGAAAACCACCAATAAATATAAAGTTTCTCACGGCGCTTAATATCACGAGTCACGACGCCAAAACTCGAGTTCTTGTATCGTGGAAAGGGTAAATAATGTCAACCTTGCGTATGTTGTAATAAAGTTGAAAATAAATAAATTTTCATTAGTCCTATATTAGCTCTAATGGGCGGGTTACATTTGTGAGTTGGCGCGGGGAAATACTTCCTGGAAGGAGTTGGGGGAGGTCTTTGCCCAGCAATGGAACAGTATAGGCTAAAAAATCAAGAGAGCGGACATAGCGCGTTCGGTTAAATTACTTTCAATTTTATTACAAATCATTCAGGGTTGTAGACAATGAAATGAAAGGCAGGCTCGCGCGGGTGCTTGCCTGCATTTTGCCCACTCTGCCGCTGCACCCTTTCTCGAGTAGCTGTCACCGGAGCTCGATGACGATGAGAACGATTCGAGAAGGTGCGGGATAGCTCGTCGTGCACGAGAGCTCGTAAAAATGATGGGACGGGACTCGAGAGACCTCCCGCCATGAGAAGCTTAATGAAACAAGAGTATGTTTACCCCGTGCTGCGGCTTGTCTCCCTCGGGCTTCCTGTTGTCGCGCGCGTGCTGCAGCTTGCGCTTGCGCTCGGCCTCGAGCAGCTCGCGCGTGCGGTCGAGCTGCTCGCGCTGCAGGCGCACGGCGGCGATGCGCGCGCGCGCCGCGGCCACGTCGCGCGCGGCCGCCGCCTGCTCCGACAGCATGCGCTGACGCTCTGAGGAGGGACACATCATTTTAACTCATTCTAAATACATCACTTTTCTAATTTAAAGCCCGCGTCCTAATCAAAGCCACCGTACGTTCATTTTGTTCGATGGACCCGAACCCTTGCCGCATCGACAGAGGGCGCTTTCCAGTTTTTCGAACAAATGAATGACATATAAACGTGGCGATCGCATATTCGCTCGTATCTTGTTGTTGGTTAGGACGCGGGATACGGCTACAATAATGATACGCTTACCAATGAAAAAGCGTTTAATCTTCATTTAAAATATACATGTAAATGGTACACAACAAACTACCTGCAATATTGTCTCTACTTCTCCCTTTAATCTATCCAAAGGATATCTTTAAAAAACCAATTTCAGCGAAAACACCGCCCATTGTGTCACCCCTTGTAAGTTGTCTATATTTAATATCGGTAATGTATACGGTGTTCTCCATCGCTACCTTCGCGATACACCGCGCACTCGACAGACTCAGGCGCGGTGCAATGATACTGTCGCACTGGACTAGAATAGCCCGAGAAAAACGAATAGCGAAAGATGAAGGAGACCTTCGCCCTTAAATGAGCGCCCAATATTATCAAATTGAATAAGACATTATGTACCAAATTTATTTTATTTTATTAAATCTCTATAATTAAAAATCTATTTTTCTTTATCAAATTATTATTATTAATTTGCATGTTTAAATTACTGTGAATTAATTAACTTTTTTTTTTATTATTAGAAGCTAATGAATATTTTATGATACTATGTAATGAATTTATTAATGTAATTTTATTTTTTGAGAAATAAAAGGCTTAAATAAATAAATGTATATGGTGTACATAATAAACCGTATTCTATTTAACTTTCATCTATTTTACCTTCAACATCAGCCACTTCCGGTTCCTCCGCGGCATTGCTGATAGTTTCAGCTAACTTCTCAGCTTCCTCCCGCTCCCGCCTCTGGTAATCTTCTAACTGTTCGCGAAGACTCTGGTTTTCTTGTTCCTAAAGAGTACATGGGTTCATTAGTATTAGAATCTTTGGGCCACTACTGTGGCGGCACCTACAACGCCACATGCGAACTACGCATCAAAGACATGACGTCACAAAATCCTGCATCGCGCTATTAGAGTTTACCGCGCGATGAACATTTAAGACTATCCGACATCAATCCTTGGGCAATTGCCCGCCAGACACAACACCCGTCTGGTCGGAGGATCCTCTCTTTTCAATAGAGGATGAGTGAACTTTACACCCTGTTCCTCATACCTCTAAACAAACTAAGAAAAAAGTGTACACTAGTCCAGTTCCTGTAGATGAGGAATAACATTCTAAATCCTTTTTTAATGATGTTTTTAAATAATAATTTAGCTGCTATCGGTATGCACTGACCCTAATGCTGTCCGTAAATTTAGCAATCATCTCTCGTCCGTATACGTAAACGAAAATTTACTCGCATGCTGGCACCACGCTATGCGTTTTAACAGAAGTCCAAAAGTCTGCTGACCAGTCTTACCAACTTGCTTGAGGAGATAAGTCGCTCCATGTAAAATACTGGTATTCAGCTGCATCCGTTTAGACTGGAAGCCGACCCCAACATAGTTGGGAAAAGGATAGGCAGATTGATTGAGTTGTATTGTAGTTTGTACTCACCATATCATACTGCTTGTTCTCGAGCTGCATGAGCTGAGAGATGATCTCCTGT
The DNA here is from genome assembly GCA_914767815.1 of Eupsilia transversa. NCBI lineage: Eukaryota > Metazoa > Arthropoda > Insecta > Lepidoptera > Noctuidae > Eupsilia > Eupsilia transversa. The sequence continues at coordinate 1,008,714 of OU611893.1, read as the reverse complement.
TCCCGCAACTTGTACATCGCTCGCAGATCGTCTTGTTCCTCGCCTTCTCGCTGTTCTCGTACTTTCTCCCAGTCCTGAGAAGCGGAAAATAGTCTTTAATATTTATGACCTACATTTCAAGTTTATTTTTAAGTACCGCACGAGATAATAGGGCAAGGAACATAGTGAGAAAATGGAAAGACCACTTTCCACAATTTTGCAGGTCTAAAACTGCAACAGGCATGTGATGAAATGTTTACAAGGCCTATCTTGGACAACGAAAATATGATCAGGAAATAAATTATTGAAATATTGCGATACCGTGTTTGAAACCGTATTGTACTCACAACCAGTCAATAAAATAATACCGGTTACAATCCTAGCTGTAAAGGGTAACAAACGCTCCTAACACGCTTTCAAATCGCTGTGTTGCCCCGAATACTATTTAAAAGCGATGATCGCGTGAGTACACGATCGTTATAACTTTTTGTTCGGTGAACCTGAACGTGTGGTCGCGCCGACAGAGGGCGCTTTCCGGTTTTCCAAACTAATAGTGACGTTTGCACGCGACCGATCGCGAATTCCCGCGACGTTCGTTTTTAAATAGTATGCAACCTTCAGGGAGTATAATACGCTCAATTTCCCTTATACTTCGTTTCTTTTTAAGTTATTTCTATACAAAGAATATTTTTTTTTTACAACATATTATTATTTTACATACCTGTTCGGCCTCTATTCGCTGCATCTCTAGCGTGAGCGAGGTGTCTGCGATGCGCTCCTGTTGTTCTAAGATCAGTTGCATGTTGCGCGAGCGTTCTGAATACACTTGTACTGCTGCGGCCTAAAACAACAACATACGTTACACATAGTCCGTGCGCGACAGCTAGTCACCGCCTGATGTATGTGAGCGGTGACACGGGGGAGGTAGACAAAGGCCCGGCTAACTCAGTCTGATAATTTATTATAAGTAACTAGATTTTGCCCGCGGCTTCGCCCGCGTGGAGGTCGAAAATTATCCCACAGGAACGTACTACCGGGCTAATAAACGTATCCTATGCCCTAATTTCAACCAAAGCCGCTAAAGCGTGAAAAGGTAACAGACAGACAGATACGTTCGCATTTGTTATATTAGAATGGGTTAGAGTCACTAATATTGTTTATTTGCATGCCAAATGGTAGAATGTACCTGGAACCAAAAAATATCTTGTACCACCTCTATCAAATCCTATCATGCCAACATTCTATGCAAATAAACGTTGTTTTTATTCAAAGGTCGATAAGGTGAGTTTTTGAAACTAATTCCCATGTCAAAACCTCAGCCTGCATTCAGCATAATCTATATCTTCTATACATAATAGAAATTAAAATTGCTTTTCGTGTTTGTCGGTGTGATCGAGTTGTTCGTCTAAACTGCATAACGGATTTTGATGCAGTTTTTACCATCACTTAGAGAATTTAATCTGGTAGGTTTATGTGAATAATAATAATAATATAGAAATGACGAAGTTTTGTCAAGTTGTAAAAACCATGCGAAGCAGGTCTGTAGGTCAAAAGGAACCTGTTACCTTACTAGTCCTGTCAACGACAGGCTCGCCTGGCTTGCCGCGCGAGGACAGAGGCGCGGCCGCTGCAGAAGGACTCAGATCCGACCAGTTCGGGTAGTCGATCTCACCTGCAACACGAGAATAAATATATTGACAGAACTCAAATATTACTATTCCATTACTTCATTTACTCCCGGTCCCTGAAATTTTGATATCTAAATTTTGAGGTCTAAGCTGAGCTTTGCATTTGTGTGAGTGCACATAGATAGTGCAACAGCATATAGCAGCAGATAGTGCAGGAGCAACGTCGGCATAGAGCGCGACGCGGTGTTAATTAAATTTCTATATATTTTACAATTAACCAAACTCAAATAGGGATTATGACTAATATTAGAAATGTTCGGACAAATAAAAACAATAAATCTATGACATTGATGGAAATATGGAGAAGCTTACACGCTTTAAAACTTTTTGAAGGGATTATTCCCGTACTTGTCACACGGTACGGACAATGTTATGGCGTATGTATGAAGTAAGTTAGCTAGTTGCGACGTCACTTCTGTGATAGCGCTGTCTTTGTCTAGCAGTTATTTTTAAACGTTTCTAACTTGGCATCGATTTGCAATCGTAAAATATAAAAAAAAAACATCCCTATTACATGTTATCACAAAACTAGAACGAATTTCCTTGAAGATAGATAATTTAAAAGATGCCAGCCCAGGATCAAATTCTTGATAACCCAGGCTTGAGCATGGAAATGTTGGCTTACCCAGCATGTCGTCCATGAAGTCGTCCTGTCGCGGCGGAACCGCCTGCGGGTTGGTGGTGAAGGCGGGGTACTTGAGCAGCCAGTCTTCATAGCCAGCGTGCAGAGCCAGTGGCTGGCGCGAGTACTGGACTTTTACGTCCCACTTTAACACATACAGATATCATTATTACACAATACAGTTTTTCTCGAAGATACACACGTAGAGACCTATCCTCAGGCTGGGCAAACGCCTTCGCGTATAACGCGTTTGCCCAGCAGTTTCTATCATCTTGAAATTATCTTGCCCTTATCCCAATTTATTATTTTTATTTTATTATTTTAAGAAAGGAAGAATAGGTTTAAAAACAATAAATTGTTGTATCTGGGGTCAACATAAAAATGATACAATATTTGCTAAAAAGCCTATTGGCCATCATTATTCTCATCAGCATCAGGACAAAACAATTGAGCTATTTGTGATGTTTCTGTACGTAACATAACATCACGCCTTGTTTCTCCGAAGGGTTGGGCAGGGATGTACCTATAGTACACCCACTCATGTTTAAGTCCCCGCCAGTTACGTTTAAGTCCCATGTAATAGGGGGCCATCAACCGGGCACATAACCAGACTCCAGCGGGCTGCTACTGAGAAAAACCCGATAACACTTTCCCCAACCTGGGTATGGACCCCAGGACCTCATGCTCAGCAGTAGCTCTTGCGACCACTAGACGAACAAGGCAGTCAAAATCATTCACAGAATTAACTTGTTAACTCAATCACTACCTCATATTACAATTATATTTTTTAATTTCTTCTCCATACAACTAAGAAGGTATACCTTTAGGAGTATAGTCTTTAGCAGATGCAGCGTCTTGCCAGGTATTACGGCGGTGCTGTTCCAGTCCAGCATGATGATCAGCTCCATGGTAGCGCGGTCTGCCCAGACAGGGCGGGAGGCGGCGGGGAGGTTCTGTTCTAGCACGTGTGCTGATTGTCTGTGGATTGGAGAGGGCATTTTTGAACAAGTGATACTATAGTCATCATCAATGGATGAAGTTATCATGACGAATAATTATCGGGAATACATTGTCAAGGATGGTACGGTTGACATCTGTCACTGTCTGAAACTGGGTTAAATCGCAAATTATATTGACTGATACTAAATAAATAGTGAATAGTGCTTTAGTGATTAGTCTGTTCCAAAAGTATCTGATCTCAAAAAATACCCAGTATGATTCTTTAAACCTGTGAACTTTGAATGACTGATTGAACAATACGTCATTCAATACGAACGCGCTCAAAATATCGGGACTACCATTTCGGAAAAACGGTCATTTATAATTCTAAATAAAGAGTTTTATGCTTTTACCCAGGAGAAATACACTCTTCAGGCACACTGATGCACGCTGGACAGTTGATGTGCGACTCCACATAGTCCTTCCCTGGTCTCGCATCCAAGATCATCACCTTCAGCTTACCACTCTTCAGAATAGTGTACAGTTGCTCACTCTTGATCGTCACCTCATCAGGGCCTGTAACCAAGCAGTTTAATGTAATAAGGTGGAATGTGTTTAGAAAATACTTTTTCGTTCACCTTATTGGCAGGGCAGATTTGAAGTTTTTCGATCTTGAGTTGGGTAAAAGGAATACCTATTGGGAAAATTGACGAATTAATTGGTGGTTTTAGGTATATGTTGTGCTGTTGTATGAATTTAAATTATTTAATGAGAATGATGAGCCTTCATACATTTTTGTGTTGTTGACTTGAGTATAAATGACAATAAAAATTGGTTTGTCTAAATATGAAATTTACTCATTTAGAAAATAAGATTGCAAATTATGAGATGCCCGCCACGAATGAAGGCCAGCACATATTTCTCGACAGCATGTGAAGCCAAGTCAGAGGCCCATGGGCGGCATAAAAACTCTGACACCAGGGTAGCCATGATATAGAATGGATGGATGGATAGTTAAAAGAGAAGATGATCAGAATTACATAACGCAGGCCCCATAATGCCCACCCTTCACCACTTCCTAGTTGCTGTAGCTAGAATGAAGAAGTAGTGTAATAAACTTTCCCTGAAACATGTAAAACCTAGGATTCTATATAAATAGAGGTAAAACCTAACATTCAGTAGGGCTGGTCTGCTGGTTTATTTTTAAGTACAGATGTAAAAATACATGTTGTAAATAAAATAGGTATAGGTACAGAGATCTCTTTGTTTTGCCGATATGGCATACTGATATAAAATAGGTATACAAAAAACTATTTAGTACTTAACAGAACTGAATTTTTCTTACAATTAAATGTCAGATTATAGCTATCAACACTAAATGATATACCATAATCAGCCTATGATGTTTCTCCTGTTGGGACACAGACCACCTGTCGGTGAGAGGGTTTGGTAGATGAGAGGGATTGGTAGACGTCACATTTCTTCGAATTGTCGGTTCTAGGACATGTCGGTTTCCTCGTAATGTTTTTCTTGTGATGAAATAATTGACACAAAGTAAAAGCTCCTGTGAACCTACGACCATAATTCGCGGCCGTTACCACTGCTCTCCTAAATTATATACTAACACAAAAAACTATAAAAGCAATGTTTTTTTTTTAAGAATTCTAATTCTTTATGGTATTTTATGTAAGAATCGTAGCAGGTTGCATTCAGTAGTTTTTGCCTACCCCCATGGAAAGAACCTACCTGGTAATCCTAGAGGTTGTGGTGATTCAATGACCGGTGTGGTCTCCGTTGTCTTCTTGCGGCTTTCGTCGATCTTCTGTTTGATTAACTCATTCTCTTTTATGTCGTTCAATCGCTTTGTTTTCTGTTCTTTCTGGTACCTTCAATGTTTACAAAACAAATTATTATGTTTGATTTTCTCAAAAATCCTGTTTTAAATATAGCATAAATATGCTATACTAATTTGTCCCCTGTTAGATGGCGCATAACGATAGTTAGGTAAATATGGGTGTACTATACAAGTACTCTGTGATCTGCTACGATCCTTTGAGAAAGCAGATGACATGTGTTTGTATTAGATTAGACATTATCTGTAATTTTAGTGATTGGTGGAACAATTTCAGTATTGAAACTTCTGTCTGCTCAAGATGCATAGAAAAAAGCTTATATAATATTAAAACGAAATAAATCTGTTTCTTCTCAGTAGTCAGATAGGAAACACCAACCTCATCTAGTTGTAAAACAATTTATTTTTTTAAAGTATTTTTAAACCAATTTGACAAAAATAAATAACATAAAAATAACAGATTAGTCAGTCAGGTTGGCATGGCTAAGTAAGTTAGTTACCCTACTTAGATTAAATAAATTCCATCATTTCATTTCAATATTTGGTAATATTTATCTAATGTGGATACGGGCCTGCTCTAAATGAAATGGAATAATGTAATGATGATACCTAAAATAAAGAGGCTTTTGCCAATGTTTTTGTTTTTTCATTTTCAAGGAATTATGTATTCACATAACCACATCCCTCGGAAGAAACTACTTGTATAGATGTTGAACACAGTTGACCATTTTGAAATACAATATTTAATAACAAACACAGCTTTTAACAGTTTTTTCTGACGAAAACTACAACCAAACTTTATTTACATTATGACTCACTATTTCTTATCATTTGTAGATAAGTGCAGTAGTATGTAAATTCAAGGTATATATGTCTTTAACCACAACAATTCTTATCATAAACAATAGTTTTCATTATTCATTCTTCTTTAACGACAGGATTTAGTGCCATGATACAGACTAACTGTCTAGGATGGGGTTCACTAGCAATATTATTTGTGTAAAATATGTATAATGTAATACTTTTACTGTTAAGTATTAACTATAATGATGTTTTTCATCTATGTATCTGTGCATGTATTACATGGAAATACATATTTCTATTTACCTGTCTATGAGGCTGTTCTTCAGCTTCTCAGCATAATCTATTGCCTTGTTCGGGTTCTTGGCACCCAACATGTTGTTGAAATAAGACTTGTCCTTTAAATAATCCTTGTCTTTGCTGATATAAGCTATCACACGAAGGTATTTCATGTAGTAAACATAAGAGTACTCCTCATCTCCCTTCTCGCGAGCCTCTTCCGCACTTTCGAATAATTTTTGAGCAGTTTTGCATAACCTACAAGAAGAATAACAATTTTATATCGTTTTTTTGGTTAGTTAAGAGATTTTTCTCATGAAAAGGCTGAGATTACTTACAGAGTAGCCCTTTTCGACTTCAAATCTGGTACATTGTGTAATTGGTCCAAATCCTCTATACATTTTCCAAGGTGAAGCTGTATTCTTCGCGTTTCTGTCATGATGAAATTTTGCACACCCTTACGTCTTATTCGAGGTATTACCGTAATTTAAAGTCTCCGGGACTACGGAATCCTACATTTGTTAGATAAAACACAGAGATTGTTGTAAAAATTCACTGCAAACAAAAATTGTGAATCAAATCAGAAAATGTCAAGTTTTTTTTTTATTTGCCAGTTTTCAATACAGATTAAAATTAAACAAAACGCTTCGTTGTAAGCATATTTTATTCTCAATCATTTTGTTCAGCAGCTTGCTGATGTTATAATACAATTTTTTTAAACAAAGTGTAAAAGAAAATGTTAGTTTTTCAAGTGGAGTGAAGTGATTTGGCTTATTGAAATTGTTCGATTTATGAGCTTTTGTGCTTGTGAATCTGGGAAGGACCTAACAGTGTGCAAATCAAACCTTTTCCCGGATTCCCTTAGCTTAAATAGTGCCTAACATTCAGAATATTTGAGGATACAGTAATTGTTTCAAATAACGAGATATCTTTTTCATTTACATTCGTACACGTGGAAAAGCAATAGAATTTATTTGTTGCTTAGACCATAACTAAACGTAATTATTGGATATGGTTCTCTGTGCTTTGACATATTTTTGACGTCTACAGTACAGCCTTCAAGTCATATCATATGATGGAACCCTGACACGCTATTTTGGTCCTTAAAGTAACAACAGAAGCACTAGATTGGCATTCTGAATCTCGTTGCTTTGTGTGGAAACATTACAAAGCGTAAATAGCGCAGGAGCGCAAGTTTTCATGCGCAGCAGCGCAGTGGTTTCTTCCTAAATTTCCCTGGTCGATCGTGGTTTTCCATTTAGTTTTTCAGCTGATCACGCTTTCTACAGCCGCATAGCAGACCATCCGTGTCGTGGGTCATGTGCGAAACTGTCGCAGCGTAGTGAATTCGCTGAGTGATTGTGTTGTGTAGTTGTTTGAGTAGCTAGTGCCAGTGAAAATGTTTTCAGGACTTACGAATCAGGTTAGCTCGTGGATGGGGGCTGCTAAGGGCGAACCCCAAGATGAAGAAGTCCCAACCCCAACGAAGGAACCGACTGGCGAAGCAGCAGCGGCGGTGGCAGAAGGCGAAAAGCTAAGGTAATGGAATTTAATTGTTTACATTATTTTTACCTTGGTTTTATCCTGCTAGTATCCGGTGGTAGTATTAAAATAGTCGTATTCTTTATTCAAACGGGTATTTATGACAAAATTCCTTCAATTTTTTATTTAAAAAAATCCTGCATTGATTCTTGCTACTTTTCAAGAAGCAGGTTTTTACGTGATTTTTTGCGTCGTTTATACGAAGAGCCTTTAAGTAACTGTATGTACTTGACAAAGCTTTCGTATTATTGATTTTCAGATACAATGAATTTTAATCTGGGTCAAGTACTTTTACCATTGCATTACATTTGGAATGGGAACACTTTTGGTTATTTAGAAATAGATTTATTACTAATTCTTACACTTTTATAATAATGGATGTATTTATTTTATGGGGAATAAGAAAGGGTTCAACAAAAATTATATACATTTTTAGGTCAAATCGGCATAATTTTGGTACAGGCCAGGTTAAGGGTTGGGCTGAATGATGTAACAGTCTAGGATAAACCAGACATTGGAAAATAATTTGAAGTCTAGTATTGTGTCTGCTGCAATGGGGACTAAGGAACCTTAGGACTAAAATCATAAACTTAAAGATACACAGGAATATTTAAATAAATTGTTACACCTTTTTAATTTACTGTTTTCACTTAATCAAATTCCATATTTTAACATGTTTTATTTTTCACAGTCCCACAAAAGCTGGCAGTAAACTGGACCTCATCACCAATGTCAAATCCCAGATGACTGGATGGCTTGGTTCCGGGATCCCTATTCCCGGTCTTAGGAAAAATGAGCCTGCTCCAGCTGAACCAGAAGCCGTTCCAGTGGAACCTGCAGAGGTTGCGGAGCCAAGAGCTGAGGGCAAAGATGATGATGATAATTCTAGGTATATTAGGTACGAGGGGTTGGCGGATGTAATGAGTTGGACGGAGTTTTGTTATGCTTTTTTCTGTTTCGGTTCTCTCGGTTGGTGTGTTGTTTCTGATGGTAAAGGAGGATAATTGTCTTCAGAAACTGTTTGGTAACTCGATTTGCACACATGGTGAAACTAAATGGGTTTTCCATTTTCCTGGCAATTTTCGTTTTATTTGGTCCTTTTTTGTAAAATAAATCAGTAAAATAATTATTAATATTTTGGAGTTGACAAAAAAATAATGAATGGACATTACATACACAGTACTTTATTAAATTAAGTACTCTTTTTATCAGAACAGTATTAGGTAGCAAAAAAGCCAGTAGGTGGTTATGATAAGATAACATAAAAGATATCTTGATTATAAGCACTGCAATCAGTAATAATACACCAACCCCTTGTATAATGATATAATTTGACCAGTTATTGCTACACAAAATTTATGCTCATGAATATTGTTATAAGCCTTCTACGACACAAGGATATGCTTTTGATATGGCACAATCAAAATTGTATTATAAACAAATTCGCTTCGCTTATTTTAATCACAAATTTATTTTCACAGCTTTTCGGCACATTTCAGTTTGAAATTAACGAGCACTTTATGTTTCTCGAAATATTTCATCAATTATTCTGTACATGAATTTATGACCATTTAAATTGTATTCGTGACATTAACACTTGCATTATTAACTAGATACAAATACATCAAGTTTAAGTTTTTAGCAGAATGATTACATAACATAGTGCAGGGACAATTATTTCTTGAAAATAACTGAAACATTTAGAACAAATTAGAGAAAAATCACAGACTAGTTTTCTAGATGCACATGCAAACTTTACAAACTCATTTATTCTGCTCAAACCCCATTTTTAATTTCTCATTGTTGTGCATTCTCTTTAGTGTACTGTTTTTAAAATCTATGTTTTGGTCTAGTCAAATTCTCGGATTTAAGACAAACTTAAAACCTACTTACTTCTCATTAAGATTATGTAACTCTAAAAACACTGATGTCCCTTGAAAAAATATGGATAGTAAAAAAAAAAACAATCTGCATTGAACCTCTCAATCTCTTTCGTAAATCGAATTTGACTAGACTCTCCATAGTTCTAGATAAGAAGTTTACAACGTATTAGTTAAACCGTTTTTATTTCGTTTCCCTCGCTGTAAAACCATGAACACGCGTGTAAGTGACGCAACTATTTGCGTCACCATTGAAATTAGAAAATTGATTGAATCAGCTGATTACTGTGGAAATCGGTTAGGGAAAATTATTTAGTTTTTGATATACTTAGGAAAAATTAGGCTGTTACCTTTTTCCCGTAGAAAAGAGTCTTCTTTATATTTTTTTACAATAACAGAGAAGGGTAGAAAATTCGAAGACTCTTTTTCAACAGCACAGCAAAAAGGGCTGAATGAAATAACCATAATTTATTTATCCTTCAAGATTATTGTAATACCAACTCAAGATTAGTTTTCGGGGTAATATATCGTTAAAGAGGCGTGTCTTTTGATGAACCATCGTCCTCTTCAGGAGCGAGGTATTACGTAATAGCTTTAGGGGGAAATAAACGGACCATTCGCTCCAAGTTTGCGCTTAGCTTGCCAGATCGAGGTCGCAAATATATCGAGCGAGGACCTGTGAATATATTAGTTCTATTGATTTTCCACGCAATTTGTGATTCGGGGTGTATGACTGGGTTTCTTTGGAATGTTTAGTTTTTTTGGAATTTCTTAATGATCAGCTATAGTAAGTACTTATAATGTATTATCAAGGTTCTAGTGAAACATAAAATAACCTTCTGTACTATTCAGGCATCTATCTACTCTTTAGTACCTAGGAGTCTTTAATTCAGACAGTTACCTAATCTAGGTAGACTTTGAGTTTGAAAGGAATCAGAGATCCTCAAAATTATCATGCGTATCGAAATACCAAGAATACTGCTTAGCTTACTACAACAGTACACTATGAAAGATCCCCCTTCTTAATATCCCTTCAATGTCTTCCAAAAACCCTACGGCCAGGGTTGGTCCTAATACGAATGTTAACTAAACGTGTATGCTTGGACGCAGCGCCACTGGTGGTGCGGATAGCAGGCCAGCTTCGACTGGAGGCACCCCTACTGAGGAACAGCCTGGCGGTGTTGGAAACGGTACGTATCTTTAGTTATTGCTAGTATTGTGTAGGTAGGTAAGTATAGTGGCTATTTCATAAGCAGGACCATTCATAGAGTGATAATATAAAAAAAACTGTGATTAAAAGCGGCAAACGTGATTTTTTTGCGCTAGATTGTTTGGTCCTTTTTATTAAACACTAGCTGCGCCCCGTGGTTTCACCCGTATAAGTCTCGATACCTTGGGAATATCAGGACAAAAAGTATCCTATGTCCTAAACCCAGGTAATGGTGTACCCATGTGCCAAATTGCATCCAAATCCGTTCAGCCATTTTAGCGTGAAAGCGTAACAAACTAACATTAAAATAAAAATAAATCTTTTCTCATTATAATATTAGTTTTTTTTATAGTCTCCTCGAATTTGAATTGAATTGCATAATAACCATTAGGAAAATATTGACTTATTATGTTTCCTCGCTAGTTTAGAAAATACAAGATATGTTTCAAGATATGGTTAAGAAATCTAGTTATCCAATAGAAGCAAAATGAACGGTTGAATTGTCTGGTCTAGATTTTATTATTGTAGCTAGTCCCTTTCACTAAGACCTTCGCAGGACCCAGTTATTATGTAACCGCGTATTCTAAGAACTCGACAATAAAGGGGACTGCTTATTTATGGCCTCATGACAGATTTTGATTGGGGGTCAATTGGATTTCTCCGGAAAATATCAAAAGCACTTTCTGTATGTTATTTTCTGATCGATACCTTTTTTATCCAAGTTTTATTTTATTTTATGATTTTGCTGTTTTTTTTTGTAGTTTGCTAATTTTGTTTTTATTCCATTTTTTATTTCCCACATTTCCAGGTAACCAGAGTAGAAAACTGTTTACTGTTGATGCTATTGAAGTACCTGATATGCAAGACTGTTAGTAATTTTTATTTTTTTATATATTTTGTTTTATTTTTGTTGAAATAAAACTGGTTTTACTGACGCCCAAATCGCTTTAGCGGTTACAGAATACAGATTACGTTTTTTTGCTAATTTTTGGCTTGAAATTAAACGATAAAAATGCAAAGCTCGCTTAATTGTTCGTGCATTTAGGCCTATTGTGGTTGGTTTTAATCTTTCAAGCATTTTTCAGCAGCTGTGGTTTTATACAACTGTAAAACTAGTTTTATTTCAACATCTACGTATCTTTATTCAATTTTTTGTTAAACCGAACGTTGGTGGTTCAGGAAAACTATACCTGTAATTATTTGGGGGAGGACTTTGCAGCAGGTTACGTAGGGTAAATATAAAAACTTTTTCAAAAAAAAAAAACAACCGTCTTTAAAAAAAAAAAACTACAAAGTGAAAAATAACTTTATTTCGGAAGTCGGTTTCTTTGGTTTTGAATTTTCGTTTTTGCTATCGACTTTTATTTTCCGCTTTTTAGTAGTGGTAACTACCCCCCACACAAATTCGAATAACACTACCTTCTATGTAAATAACAGTGAAAGGAAGTTATTATAAAATCTTCCATATAGACTTAGTGGGAAAAAAACGTATCATTGAAGCTAATTCAAAAAGTACCCAAGCAAAGTTAATATGATTTATGACAAACAAAAAAAATTGCAAATCCGTCTATGTATGACGGAGCTATTCCCGAAAAAAAATTTAAAAAAATATATACATCCAAATTGAGAAACTTCTTTCTTTTTTAGTAGGTTAAAAATCAAACCGAACGGATTTTTTTTTAAAGATTATCTATTTAGGCCCAGAAGCAATGATCTGAAGCATCTACTAAATCTTTCTTTAACGAATGCCAAATTAAACTCAGCGTCACTGAAGTGCCTTGAAATTGCCTCTCGTCCTTTCAGCTCAGAGATGTTTGCAAGGCCATTAGAATTCAACACTGTCTTCAATCCCTTTTTCGTACTTCAAAACCGTTCCGACTAAGAAAAGTAGCTCTTACGTTTCTAGGTCCTAATTTTGTTTAATATGTTCGTGAATTCTTCGTCCTTTTATTCCCAAAGTAATGGCACAATTTTTTTCTTCTAACCACAAAATATTTGCTTAGGCACTTCGTAGGCAAATATTTTCTTTATAATGTAGGGTTCAATTCAAATTGAAACTCAAACTCGAACCATTTATATTTATAATGAAAATATATATATTTATAATAATTATAATAGGCTCATGCAGACTGGACGGTGAGACGCGACGGTGCGACGCCATTCTGGTAGAACAATTTCCGGAAAGTTTTCAACTAGAGTCGCGTCGCGCCTTTCTGCGGGAGCGTTCACCATTTACAGGCAAAAGTGCCTGTAAATGGTGAACGCTCCCGCAGAATGTCAAAGAACTCGGTCATTCAGAAAAATGAAGCCAGTTGCGCATTCTAAACACCACACCACACAAGAATCTTTTCCAAAAATATCTTCAACTTCCATCAATTTGACAGTGACAACCAAGGCGGTTGCCGGAGCCAAGTCCCTGGGCAACTTCCTCTACTCCGCCGTGAACAAGGCTGGTGCCAAAGTCAGCGAGGCCAGCGCAAAGATCAAGAAGACCGTCGAGGAAAACGTGAGTAATTTGTACCTAAGAACCAGAAGAACCAATTTTGATAACTTTCTACTTTTTCAAGTATTACAGAAAAGTATAAGAGTTTCGTTTTTGCCATTTCGCTATGGAACCCTAAAAAATATCAACAGTAATATGATTGAGTTGAGAGTATCAAAGGCCTTTGCCAAATCTCAAAATTAATATACATTGAAGTGCACTTGTAATCAATATTGGTTTTAATATAAAAATATGGTACTTCGCTCTGAAAACTGTATTTTTCTAAGATTTGTCGTAAAGTAATTCGTAACTACAGTACTGATTATCAGTACAAACAGTTTAATTAATCTATTAAATATCCATTGTCAGCGCCAGTTTCAAATCAAAGGAGTGTCTTACCACTTTGATACTCTATTTGCGCGGCTGAAATTTTCCTCTTGGGTCTAAAACCAACTATTATTTACACAGAATTATATGGAAATTCGCAATGGCGTCCCCCAGGGTGCTATAATGGGGCCCCCCATGGGTTGTTTGCCTAAGTAAAGCGGGTTGATTGCTCTGATCTCGGTAGATTACAGGATTGGTGTGTTACTATACGCCTGGCCCGCTAATGTCGCCATTGAGGCCGGTTCATTGAGAACGTTACGTTTTATTCGAGGCTTTGGCCAAAAGGTTCTTCGGATAAGTGGTGGTGGTTTTATTTGCTTACCGTAAAAGTGCGACTAAATACCTACACACCCAAGTCTGTATCAAAGTATTTTAAAAATACGTTCCATTTTGTCATAATTTCAGACACAAAAAAGAGTTTATCATTACGTTTTCGTGATGAATACGCAAGTTACTTACGTATATTATTTTACTAGCGGCCCGCCCCGCTTCGAATGGTTTTTACGACTTGATAAAACATCAAGATTTCTTTATTATTTGTGTGTTTAATATGAATGTATTATATGCATAAACCTTCCGGAATAAATTCACTAAATGATAGTGAAAATCGCATCAAAATCCGTTGTACAGTTTAGAAGAACAACGCGGTCACACAGACAGACACAACAAGTGACTTAGATTATGTATAGATTAGTATAGTGCGTAGTTTACACCAAAACAGCTGCTGTATTTTCACAGCGGTTCATTGGCATGAAAATAACAAATGTCAATTACACGCTCTTGCATGTTATATTCACAAAGAAACCAGTGTAGAATATTAATTTCATACAGCCAGTCCTGGCATACTGCGCAACACGATTTGCGTTTCTTCAGCCGTTTTTTGCTTTACATAATATCACGCCATTTTTCCCCGAAGGGTTAGGCAGAGGTCACTCACATTTCGCCAGTTATGTCAAAGTCCTATGTAATAAGGAGCGAGCATATTGCCATCAATCGGGCACAAATCCAGATTCCGGGCTGCTCCTGAGAAATTCCTGATGAAAAAACCCTAATCTATATAAGTACTAAAAATTAAAGGCCGTTGGTAAGCGCATCTCACTTCAGCGATATGGCAATTTTTTGTTTTCGAATGTTCATAAAGTCCAAATTTTTACAGAAATAAAAATTGTATTTGCTGGAATTTTGTCTTGCAAAAATGCCTAAAAAAGTCTATTTGCATTATATTAAAATATTTCCTAGGCATTTTTGGAACAGACACATTATTTTCATTTATGTCTGTAAGTAGCCAAGTCATTTGGCAAGTTGTTCTGATAATTATTTTGGCAGACTGAAGCAAGATAACTCACTTAAGCCAATGAATTAGTCATTGGTAACGTCACTAGTTACGTATGCAGTAGTCTCGAATGACCGGATTACTGGAGGTTCATCTACTGGCTAGTGCTTCGCCATTAGCGTTGATTACATCCTAGGAGATAATCAACATGATGTTAGACCATCTAAGAAATGGATTCTACAGGCTATGTAGACTCAGGGCTTGTCTCAAAATAAAATTAGCCATGTAGTAGGTACTGTTGTTGAGGAATGGTGGTCCTTTCTGAATTAAACGAAAAGGGTATTTTCATGCAATAGACAATATTGTAAAACTTTATTTATTCTCTTCTTGTTCTTATAACGATTTGTTTATTTTTGACTATTAGGCTTTTGGACACCTTAGTATTTTATAATGTGCGTGTTATTTGCGCAGAATAAACAATTTTTCTTTCTTCTTTAGCCCTGTGAGTCGATAATAGATAGTCTGCTTTGTACAAATAGGTACAAAGCAAGTTGAATAACACTATTGACGAAAACAAGCTTTGTTTCTGAATAGGAACAGTTGCAACTGTAGTTTGAATGAGTTGAAATAACGCTTCACTGGTTCAGCCACCGAAATGTGTATTTGCTCGGTTTAAACTGTATTCGTTCTGTATTTGTTGTGTACTCTGTCATAAATAATAGGATTGTGCATTGCCTGTGAAGAGTGTTGATTTTGCTGGGAGTCTTTGACCTAAAGTAATATCAAGCTGACATCTTTTTCCTCAGCCTTTTCCCAACTTTGTTGGGGTCGGCTTCCGGTCTGCCCAGATGCAGCTGAATACCTGTATTTTACATGGAGCGACTGCATATCTGACCACAACCCAGTAACTGGTTGTCAGAGTTTCGGGCTTTTGACTAGTGTGTTAAGCTGACAGTGCATGAATTAAATGGTTGCCCTAAAAATATTTTGGGTCTTAAAAAGTTTTCTTTAATAACACTCGCTATGGATTCCCTGTGGTCTGAAATGAAGTTTTAATATTTTACTACTATACTATACTATCACGCCTGTACGGAAGGATGAGGCAGAGACCTTATAGGACACCCACATTTAGTCAGTTATGTGTTGTTCAGTTATGTCTGTTTTTATAACAATATCCTGAACTAATATAACTTCCTAACCTAAATAATGTTTAACTTTGAAGGCAAACTAGAAGAGTTAATGGAACTTGCCGAAAGAGCGACCATTAATTAAGTTAGATAAGAAAGTCATTACCGTGAACAAAACGGAGGCTGAGACGGTCCAGATGACTGCGTCGGGAGATAAAAACTTTTGAATTACTTCGCCGGCCAGAATTGAGTTATCGGCCATCAGATCACTTTTGGGTTTTTTTTTTATTGCTGTGGCGAAGATTGTTTTTGAATACCCACTTTTGAATAGTAAAGTCTAAAATAATTTTCAGAAGGCATTTTCTATTGGCGTTGTTACAGTTATAAATATCTGTACACTCTAAACTGTTCGTGATGTTTTTCACTCTTTAGTTTCTCCTGCTGGACAAGTAAACAGGTAATCTTTTTGATAATGATAATCTTATTCTCATCAGAATGACGAACAAATGCCCTTACTAAAGAAAGAAAGAAAGAAAAAATGTTTAATCTGCACAAATAAGACAGAAATGAAAAATAACAAAATAAACATAACATAAACTAAGTAGCCAAAAGCCTAGTACTCCACAACAAGAGAAATTTAAAAAAGAAATTTAAACTAGTTCGCATCGAGTCACTATAAAATGATTCTCAGAAAAAAAGCCATGATATTTGCCTTTATATCTGAAAATAAAAGCCATGAAGTGCTGACACATGAAATGTCCTATATTTGATGGTAGCCATTTGTGATGTCCCGTGAAGTCTCGATAAAAAGGACATACCAAGCTGAACAAGCATTTCCCATTACTGCCATACTGAGTGAATCGTTGAGTCGATGTTACAATGTAACTTTACCAGACTAAAGTAAGCTCAATACACGATAAAGCTAACTTAGTGAACAGAACTAGATTCGTAAATATTCAAATCCACTCCAAATAACTTAACTTTATTTCAAACAGATTTGTAAAGAATTGTTGAACTACCAAATGATTAACTTAATGCATTTCCAGGACACTACAAAACACAGTGTTCGATCCCCCTGAAGTGGAAACTTAGACAGTGTGAATTTCTGAACAGTTGAAAAGCTACATGAGTGTGTTATTTGGCGTAGAGCCAGGTCTGGGAGAATTAGGGCGAGGCATAATGCGGGTATGACGCAAGGGGGTCTTTGCACCCCCTCGTAGCTTTGTGACAGACGGATAGACAAAGATGGCGGGACAAAAGGTTACTCGTTAAATATTGGAACGATTCTCGAATGTCATGGTTCTTTGTGTCCTGTTTGCTAGCGTTGGTGTCGTCAAAGATGTTCCCGATTTTTTGTGTTGAAAGAGTCAATAATGTATTGGAAAAGTAATTCTCAGAAGCAAGTCGAGCTTTCTCATCAAATAGTTTTTAAGTTGATATACTTTTCGATTCATAAAACAAAAGATTGTTAATTAAGACAGACTTAGGGCTGATTTTACCATCGCTATCTTTATCCGAGGAATGATAATTAAATGTTGACAGTTGTTCTATACAAATACTGTCAGACGTCATTTATTCCACGGATTAATGATATCTGACCTTGGTCAAATCAGCCCATAACTCGTACAGGCCTTTTTCAATTAACAAATTCATCTCACATAGAAAGTACTCCTTAAATCATTGTATGGTTTCATAGTTACCGCAACATTCCATCAGCTTTATAAAGGCACTAGATATAGTCCATCCAAATCCATTTACATTGAATTCGTTAGCTAAAACGGTAAATGAAATAACCAATGAATATGAAATACCGAATGACGTCACCGCACAATCCAGAGAAGCTAAGTAATAACAGCCACACGGATCGATCGAAGCTTACGTTACTTTTACCGATGTAAGTCCGTGGATGGGTGACCATTCATTACATAGTTACCGAGATTCCTCCGTGCTTCGAAAGCACGTTAAGCGGTTGGTCCCGCCTGTCATTCATACATCTTTGACAGTCGGTACGGGTAGTCAGAAGCCGAAATAAAAAAATCTCGACTACCAGTCTTCCAAGGGGTATCGTGTTACCCGGTAACTGGGTTGTGGAGGTCAGATAGGCAGTCGCTCCATTTAAAATACTAGCATCCGGTAAGACTGGAAGGCGACCCCAAAATAGTTGGGAAAAGGCCAGGCAGGTGTCGATGTCACCGCAGAATCCCCAAAGCTTTCAGGTCTTATCGAGAGGTTTTCATTTACAATGGAATATTGTTTCATTTCATACCCAACGGTGAAAGGCATCGTTTTTCGCAGAAAGGCTTGCTCGAGGCGTAACCATTGATCGGGTCAGACATGGAACTCTGTGACTTTGCCTTTTCTGACCACTTTTCTGTTCGATTTAGAAATGGGTTCCTATTTAAGTTCGTGATTTTTGTATTTCAAGTTCTGAGATTCTTATGTAACATGATTTTAGTTTCCATTTACTTTTCCAGTTTCGTTTATGTTTGTCGTTCCTACAACGACATTGAATTAATCTTAAGATTCACCGTGTTCTTCTTCTTCACCTCCCTCCGTAATGCCCCCGCATTACGGAGGGGGCATTACGGAGGATAGCGACCACATCGACGCGTCTCCAGGATATGCGGTATGCTTCAGTGTGCCTTTAGCTGTAGGTCTCCTATTTGTAAATTTAAGAAAATGCGTTCTATTATTGGTTACTACCCACTAGTAACCTATGTCCTTCTCTAGGTCATGGTCTACCAAAGTGCCAAATTTCATCCAAATCCGTTCAGCCGTTTTAGCGAAAGCGTAAAAAACAAACTGTCTCACTTTCACATTTATAATATTAGTTAGGTAGAATATTGAAGCCTATTTACATGACACTTAGGACACAACGCCCTTCTTCTAGTCTAGACTAAATTCCTAAAAGTCTAACCCAATTGAGACAGACACTTACACCCGTTATTCTACTTACACATCCACTCCACAGGGGTCATATTATTCCCACATAGCTAACAAACCGTGCCAAGAAGCCAGAGTACACTACTCGGTAGGTAGAGGCATTTTCAGTAATGGTCCCTCTAATTGAGTTTGATCAGGTATCTGAGAGCCTCCGCGTCCCAGTTTATTACAGATAGCGATGGGTATATACCTGTAATTAACTATCACAACATAACATAATCATCACGCCTGTAATCCTCGATAGGTAAGGCAGAGGTGTACCTGTAGTACGCCCACATTTCGCCAGTTATGTTTTAGTCCCGTGTAATATGGGGCGAGCCCATTGCCATCAACCGAGCACCACAACTCACTTAACAACACAATTATTCAATTCAATTAACTATTATGTAGTAAATAATGGCGCTGGAAGCTTTTAGTGGATTTGATGCAGTTTTTAGTAACCTCTGCAATTTATGAGGACCAGAGTTTTTAGCCGACTATATGAGACAAAACACCAAAGAAAACAAGAGTTTTGAAAATATTATTGACCTGTAAGAGTGTTTGTATAAATCCAGACGTATACATATCTTTTATCATTTAACATTCTGACGGATTTTGTGATGTTAAAGTCCAAATTATACTCAGATTTGGAAGTGATGAATAATGTTCTGAATATGACAGTAACAAAGCTTTCAACCAAAGGCACATATAAACAACACACCTATCTCAGATTCAAAGAAAACCTCCTTCTTGTCTTTATCATAAAATATGGAATATAAAATTCTCCAGATATATTAACAATATAAAGGCTCTCGTGTAAAATGTCGTCACGCAGCTACAATCTCCATACCTTCTCACAATGCCCGAGGTAACGTTATTCCTATAACTATAGGTACCAGAGTATTCTACTATATTCAAGTATACAAGCGACCTGTCTCTGCTTCGTAAAGTTTTTATGAGTTGACAAAACATTGAGATTTCTTTATTATATGCAAGTTTAGACGATGATACGGCAATAAATGTAACTTCGTAAATCTATTCAGTCTATGTCGTCCCAGTCTACCTACATACAAAACTTCAATCAAATATGTCCAATAGTTTAGTCAGTATAGCTATATAGTCAAAGCCTATAGTCGGCCCATCACAAATATTTAGTTTGTTTGAAAAAATCACGTTTTCAATTTGTGTTTTAGGATTTATTTGATAGTTCCAAATATTCCTGTGCATTATTATTGCCAGTGTTTTGCATTTATTGTCGTCTACACATTGTAAACATAAATCTTTCGGAATAAATTCTCCAAATGATGAAAACCGCATCAAAATCCGTTGCGTAGTTTAGAATATAGAGGTATGACGAATAGGGTGTAAAGTTCACTCATCCTCCATAGAAAAGGGAGTATCCTCCGACCAGACTTGTGGTGTGTCTGGTGGGCAACTGCCCGACGATTGATGTCGGGACGTTGTATGTATACTCGATGCTCGGTAAACCCGCATGACGTTTGCATGACGCCAGTGCGATACATAGTTCGCATGTGTCATTGTAGATGCCGCCACAAGAAGAACAACGCGGTCACGCATAGACACGAAAAACGAATTCATTTTATAATATGCATAGATAGATATTCCTTCCGTTGGAGAAATATCGGGAAGCGTCTAGAACATTCTCGAAGAGTCGTGATTTCTAGACCGTGAAACAATTGACGTAAGATGGTGACTATGACGTAATGCAGGAAAGGAAGTTTCTGTTGGAAAACATGTTGCCCCTAGGAAATAGTTATGCAACGCAGAATCCTTCGATGAAGCTGTGAATACTATTAGATATAGGTTTGTAAACGAAGGCACGGATACTACGGGCATGATTAGATTGCCGTCAAATGCAGCAGTGCTGAGATAAATGCATTTATCTACGTCACTTGCCCATTTCTGAATAGTCGAGGAAAGGAGTCGAGTTATCACAGTAGCAACCCGGATTCCTTATCTGGAGCCCCGCGATGGCAATAGGCCCGCTCACTATTACATGGGGCTTGAACATAACAAGCAAAATAAGGGTGAATTATACAACTTGTGCCTGTTCCCTCTGGGAAATACAGGCGTTATGTTACGTCATGTTATTTAACTGTTGTGGGTTGTCTAGATAGAACAAGTTAACAATAGTCAAACATCTTCGCAAACTGGAAGAGAAAGAGAAAATAACACTAGAGGAGCTACAGATCATATGTGAAAGAGAGAGCGAGTACGCCCGCCTCGTGGCAGAAAGTGACGCCAGTAGAGTGAATATGGGGCTGCTTAAGTAAGTTGAAGAGGAGAGTGCTCTCTGTTTTGAAGGAAATCGAGATAGAACAAGCTAATGCATAAACCTTTAAAAAGGTTAATGCTGAGTGCACTTACTGGTACTACCTGTCTTGTAATAGTTGTAACATGAACTATTGACGGAATTTGGTACCGAAGTATTTTTTATACAGGGTTGCAGGGACATCGACGCGCAACCTGTTACCATGGATTCAGTACGTGATTCTGAACCCCTGTGTTACAAATATTAGTCGGTTATAAAATAAAAAAATGCTGTTCTATATTACATTTTTACCCAACTACGGCGAAGCAAAAAGGATGGTTATGATTTTTGACCGCGTAGGTATTGCACTTTTCTATGAAACAGCAGATTTTTTAAAAATCTACCTACTTTTCGCTAGAATCATGTGCTGAATTCATGGTTACTGCTTGCGCGTCGATTTGTCGTCGATGTCCACCCTGTCGATGTCCACCTTCGATGACTTCAATTAATTATTCTTCCTTTTCGTCGAGGAAATCTGAGTTTGATGCCGTATCGTCTGTAATTTTGGTATCAATAAGAACCCGAGTCATCATTTATTACACATTAGGTTTGGTCTTAAACCAGGCCAATAACCCTGTCTTTGCTGCCGCCCAGTCGGGTAAAAATAATGACTTTGTTCGATATGAATCATGTCATTTCCTTTGCGTCATGTTAGGCTTACCGTTCAACTTGGCGATCTTTAAAGGCCTACGCAGACCGGGACGGCATGGCAAGATATTTAAATTTTTATCAATGGACATTCAAATGTGTCGGTATAGAAATACGACATAAATTGCTATGCTTTAAAATGATGCCGTGGCATCGAAAGGGATTTCATTGCATGGTATTGAAAGACGCGCCACGGGCTCCCTCGCCGGGATGCCGTGGCGTACCTACTGCGGTAAGCAACGGCATGCCGAGGACGCCGCCGGCGCTCGTTGAGTGTACGAGAATTTATCATGCTTTGTCATGCCGTGGCACGCCGTGGCATGCCGTGGCAAGGCGCTGGAATGTCTCGGTATCTAAGCGGCTAGTGTGCGCTGACTGACGACAAAATCCTTTGCTATCCCGTCCCAGTCTGCGTAGGCCTTAAATAACCAGAATCTGTATCGACCAGTACCTACCTACGCTTGTGATTGCGTGACTATTTCTGTTCATTGTTCGAAATTAGGTATGTTAGGGGCTCGTCGCTAAATTATAATAGCGGGGTGGGTCGATCGTTTAATCTACGCTTGCCGCGGTCGGTTCGTGGATGGGTGATCATCATTTACATATCGAGACTCCTCCGTGCCTCGGAAAGCACGTTAAGCCGTTGGTTCCGATTGTCATTCGTAGTTCTTTGACAGTCGTTATGGGTCGGAAGCCTGGAAGCCAAACCCATAGTTGGTAAAAAGCTAGGCAGATTGATTGTTCGTCATTATAGATTTGCTTTGTCTTAAGTACTTTTTGTTTGGGTTTAACTTAACTTTTTTATTCAATTGTTTCTGTGACAATAAACAGTTTTTCTCTGTTTATTTCATTCATCCCATCCCTGTTTAATTTACCAGGTTACGGCGCTTTAAGAAGTGATAGATCTTGATGCAAAATTGGCTAAAGAAAATGTTATTCCTTTACAGATCATTTTAGTAAAGATTTACAAACATCGCTTTCCAAAGTATACTGCCGATTTCCCTAAAATCGGTTTTCATTTCGAGGAAAAACTCTTTTTCCTTCTTTAGTAGATCATGGTTACCGGTATCCAATGAATTAAATTCAATATATTTATCGTGCCGTGTTTCTTACCCTGCCGGTATCACATAACCTTTTTTGAACCTTGTCAGGAACCTCTGAATATCGCTTTTTTATGGGCTTTTCTGGTGTGCCAGATATATTTTACCTGTGCTTTGACTTTTGCCTTAAACTGGGGAATTTAACCGCTGTTAAATGGATGTTGTCGACCTTATTTGGGGTGGGCCGGCCATTTTGTTTTACGGAATTACTGTTTGGTAGTAGCAATTGCTTCTGAATTGATATTGTTTAGTTTAATAGCTTGCAGAGATTAGGAAACTTGAAATGGAGTACTTGATCTAAATCTAAAGTAGTGTTATAAAGAAGTAAAATTGGTTGTTTGTAAGAGGTAATACCTTGAAGTACTTATCTCATTATAAAAATGCTTTCACTGGAAAGCTATACTATTGCTGAGTCCCATAAGATAAATGTTTCTTCCACGCGTAATAAAATTGTGATCTAAGTAAAGGATAGGGATTTTAATAAAAACGTTCAGAAGTATATTTTGTTGCTTTTTCCTGCTTCCCTTTTTCATGTAACTTCAGGATTATCTTAGGACTACGTAAGAAAACACGGAATATTATAATACTCCCATTGCGCTCAGTAGGGCAGGTCCCTTTTGAACTTACGAATGTTATTTTTAAGATTACGAGTGGTTTCAACCTTTGATCTCAACCGATAAATCTAAAAATGCACTTACGGAATAAATACAGACAAAGGAAATTGGATGTTTGAAGTAAAATCCGATTTTCTTTACTTGCTTTCCTGCTGGATTTCCGGATTTATTGCTGTATGGCATTTAGCGTATTTTTCTGTATTTGAAGTCTTTGTTTTTTTTTTAAATAATTTTGATTTACATAAATGCCAGCTGGCATTTTGAAAACCGCTAATACTCGCTATATACAAACACATAATAAACTTTTTTTTTTGTAAAATAACAGTGCATCAGTTACTTATAGATAAACTCCATAATTATGCATAATAATATAAATAAATAATACTCGTACCTATTTAAATTTTAGCGAGAGCTTCTTACTTCACTTGGGAAGAAAGAAGCTCTTCACAGACAGACAGACTGGTCATGAAATAGGGGAATTTTACAGTCTCAACCCGGATTTAGACACATCAATAAAGAAGGGTTATCTTTGAGCACTGATGACGCAGAGGTAACAACTGTTGTTCTAAATAATTAGACCTTGTTTTTTAACTGTACTGTGTATTTTTATTAGTTTTTATTAGTTTTAGGGTACTAAAACGCCCATCCTCCTTTGCCGTTGAAAAGTACGGGAAGAACATGAATTTCAACTACACTTTTAAGTTGCTTCTTGGGATAAATTCATACCGACTACGGAATCCTTCGTTGTGCGTGGCCCAACACTCACTTGGCCGGTTCTTTTACTATTTCTATTTTACGCATTGCGGCACCTATAAAAGTCGTTTTGTAGATGGGCTTACATGAACGTTACGACAAGATAACTGTTTCAACGTGTGCTTATAAATCTTTACTTCATGCCCTATCTAGCTTTAGAGCTTTAACGTTTCAAGGCATCCATTTTATTTTTAGAGGTCTAACGGAATTCTTTCCTAACGTTAAATCTGAGTTTACTGTAATTTTACTTTTACCCTAAAAGCAGTGCTTCGTCCAGCATCGGATTAATTTAGCTTATGGGGGACAAAAATGCTCTTTTCTATTTACCACTAGCTGACCCGGCAGGCGTTGTCTCGTCCAAATTACAATAATTCAATACAAAATTCCCATAGAAAATTCACCAATTTTCTCGGCAACTTTACAATATTTTTGCTTTCCGTAAGAACCTGATTCGGATTTTTACGAACATTTTAATACAAAAATCCAAATCGGTCCAGACGTTCTAAAGTGATGCGCTTACCAACGAACAGCATTTCATTTGTAGGGTTCCGTAGTAAATATTTCCCCTTATAGTTTCGCCATGTCCGTCTGTCTGTCTGTCTGTCCCCGGCTTAGCGCAGAGACTGTTAGTACTAGAAAGCTGTAATTTGGCATGAGTATACGTATTAATTACGCCGACAAAGTGGTAAAATAAAATCATGAAAAACTTTTTGTTTAGGGTTTCCTATCTGATTACTCTGAGAAGAAACAAACTCCGGGTGAAATCCCTGAAAGGCTTGGAAGAGGTGTACTATTTAATACAAACTCTTAAAATTGCACACAATATTGGTATAGGTACAGCACCATGAAAACATGCTGTATTCATGGTGCATCGACCCAAAACAAATTGGGATGAGGGCAAGAGAATGATGGCGCTGATGATGATTGTTAACTCAATCTAAAGCTATCTATAGATTCAGTAGTAATCTCTAATTAACTACACCGACATCTTATCTAAATAAATTATTTGAGACCTATTAGAGATACCGTTTAGACATCCAGAACATTGAAACACACAACCGAAAATAAGATAAGTATATTAAGTATGTAATTAATTATTAGCAAGCCCTAACCAAGGCATTATCGATTGTCTACGCAAGCTTAGCTTCAACATGAGATATATACCCAGACAAGATCTCTCACAGAATAGATTATGAATCAACCGATCGATCTTCCCGGATTAGTGGCTGTATGATGGATCAGGTGTAGTCTGTGGCGCATTGCGGGTTCGGTGACAAGGAAATGTACGACTCTCTTGAGCCTAAAGGCCTATTGTTTTTATGACG
Source organism: Eupsilia transversa (assembly GCA_914767815.1). Classification (NCBI taxonomy): domain Eukaryota; kingdom Metazoa; phylum Arthropoda; class Insecta; order Lepidoptera; family Noctuidae; genus Eupsilia; species Eupsilia transversa. The sequence goes on along the minus strand of OU611893.1, from coordinate 982,959 downwards.
AAAACGTCAAACAAAGAAATATAATGAATCTCAACAGTAACGACTTCTTTTTCGCAAATGTGCCGTTACGCAGGAAAAAAAGATAGCAACAATGCAAAAGTGTTAATTGTAATGGATTTCCATTGTATAATGGTTTTATTAGCAAGCACATAATAAAAACACAATGGTATAAAATTTCAACAGCAAAAAAATGACAGATAATAAAATTTTAACTACCACAGCCTTTTGACCTCTGCCACTCGATGTTTCAAATTCACAAATTGAATCATCTCTCAATGAATATTTATTTCATTTTTCGGTCCATCTCGCGCCAATGCACTAGCCTTTGTACCAGGCTATCAGAACGGGACAGAGCAAATAGCTTTTAGCCGTCGAAGGTCCCCGATTTAGCTTTTGACCTTGTTTTAAAATGGACCTCCGTAGTATTAAAGTTGGGTGGAGAGTACTCCGAGATTTAGAGAATATACGACCCAGATACATAATGGATGGAATGGAGAGAGAATCGATTTTGCTGGAGCATCTAAAAGGCGAATAGTTTTATTTTCGCGGTGGCTAAATGGAATAAGTGTACCTATGTATTTTCAGTTCCTAGATGTAGCTGGTTTTTGAATGTTGTTATTTTTGCGGTTGGACTGAATTGGCTGGTTTGCTTTCACCGTTTGTTGTAGAAAAGGTTTGAATTCAGTTTATTCGTTAGGTTCGTTTTTGCACACCACAAGGAAAAATTTAACTTCAATATTGAAGTTCTGTTTCAGGCAAAGTGTTGTAGGAAGCTAAGTAAGTATATAAGCCGGTCTATTCAGTAAAATCTCACTGTAAAAAGGTGGTGAAGTGAGCTTGAAGTAAGCTGTCATTCCACCAGTTCCTATATATTGACACTATTGACAGCTTACTTCAAGCTCACTTCCCTAAGTTTCACGGTAAGATTTTTACAGAATAGATGAACTGCTTTTAAAATACTGCTTACTTATTTGCCATTCTTTGAAGGATATGGCAACGCGGAACTGTAAAGCTTTTAGCAGTAAGCGCCAATGTCATTTCCAAAATATATTGTGTTTGTTGAGAGAAAATTAAATTAGCAAAGTTCCCTGCACTTCTCATCCCCCCTGTGCTATAAATTCACAGTATTTATTCGACACAGACTTTTGAACAGCACTTTGTGAAATTGTCCGAGGTCTGCTCCCTAGTTCCAAACCATTATCTGCCTAGTTAATGTGTTGTCAGGCCGAACTATGAAAGTGTGTCGGGAAATTGGAAGTGCAAACTGTAATCTGAACGAAACGGGTGGAATTCGGGAAGTAAGCGTTTTGTATTCAGCTTTTTAAACTTTTGCTAGTTCAAAAGGGTGCGTTGGGCGAGATGTGGCTTTGAACTAGGCTTTTTTATATATTTTTTTAGGCTTATTGAATTGCTGGCAAAAATCGAACATCGTAGGAACAAATTGTCACGCGAACTTTATAAAGTAACCGTCGAAGAAAAAGTAGGTACCACTTATAATGTATCGCCAAACGCATGATAACGGTTTCTGAAGTAATTACTTACGCAGAGTTATTGATCGATTGTCGAAGAGCCAATTCGTCACGTTTCGGATAAAAGCACAATTTAGTATAACAGCGAAAATGTTTCATGTAGTACGCTGTTGTTTGATTAAATCATGAGTGAATTCCAATTGTTAGTTTAATTTAGCTGAATTCGTTACTTTACTACTAATGAGTATTATGTTGCATATTGTATCGTAGGTTACGTATTTTATGTAGTTGCTATTATGCATGTGAAGCTTTATGCGGTTTAATTCCCGGCTATGCACCATCTATTTCTCAATGGCTTTTATTTCTTTTTGGCGTAGCTGTGAGGCCCACAGGCACACACTTTTGTTGTTAAACATTATTTTCACTTTTTTATTTTGTTTTTTGTGTTTCACGAACTGTGTCCATATAAACGTTATTCTATCTTTCTTTCAATGAAGAACTTTTGTTTTAGTTTCTACTCTCTCAAGGGAAACTGCTACTTAATATCTATACATTATGAATGGAAAGCAATTATAGAACGTGGCAAATATTATGTTCTTCCATAATTAATTATATATGTGTGCCAAAGTTAAGTATCTACTGTAATTATGACATCTTATAAGTTCTCCCAATAAATGAAGCAATATATATTCTAAAATAAGCTTCCTTCCCAAATAAGAAACAATACAATATTCAACACAAATAAGATCCTTGTTTTCCCACAAAAGACATTGTAAGTCTTTGTAGAAAGGACATTACATTATAGTGTTTCCTCAATTTTTAGGGCCTTACATTTAATTTTTCACGAAGTTTTTAATGCTTTTAAGGCCCATCGTCCATTACAATACTCAAGAGCAACATGTTACAAACTCAAATCACTGATGACTATCCAGAATGACACAGCATTAGTATTTCAATGGTTCACGACGCGCCTTACTTACTAGTTATTTACTAGTTTATGATTGGTTGCATCGTGTACAGACCGCATTTGAAATAGTGCTATGCCATTCTGGCTACTTATTTGTGATTTGAGTTTTTTAATTAGCGTCGCTAAAAAGCACGATGTAGCCTGGGGTTTACCTTTTTTAATATTGCCGTTTTGTCGTTGAGCCAGAATTTCCCTTGGGTGTTTACCTTTAAGGTAGGGGCACGTATTCAAAAAAATATTCGTTGAGAGATTCAGAAGTATTTGCTGTACTATGATTTTAATTGAATAACTCTCAAGGGAACCGAGAACAGCAGTGACCATTTAAAAAAAAATGTGGTAATAAAAGATTTTCTACACTATTTCTATAAAAATCTCATATTTTTCATCTTCCATTAACGATCCCGCCACTAAAATAGGATTTTGCTAAAAGATTCCTGCCAGACTTAACGGCCCCACGTTGGGCGCCAATTCAATAAATTCTAAATCTATCCCAATGCTAAGCCCATTCATTTCAATGTCTCGGCTAAACGGCTTAAAGTCTTAACAGGCTCCGAGGCGCTCACGATAATACATTCTATTATCAACCTAGGCAGGTAAAATGTAGCAACCCCAGGTGTTCGCTTCTACCTAGTTTAGGTTTTCCCGACTACCCACTTTTCTTAGAATATTCCACGCCAGCCTGAGTTATATAAATCGTGAAACTTCGGCTTCTAAAATGTTATAACTTGGTGTTTCTGCGTGAAATATGATCGTAGATGATGTTAGATGGGCAGACAAAGTAGAATATATTATTATTGCAGTTGCTGTGGATAAAATGGTGTATTTACAGCAGTTTGACTATATTCGTCGTTGATATATTGCTTTATGCATCAGTTATGGTAAAGATGTCTAAAGCCGTATACAAGATTCCATAATTTTGAGAAAGGTTGAGAAAGTCATAAGTTATATGATTAGGAAAAACCCACTAGGAGAGGACATAGTGACGGCGGAAAAATTGGCTCTGAGGCATAATAATTATGCGTCTTTTATAGTGACAGTGCCGGAGAGTCTGTTTGACTTTTTTATGAAGGGGGAAAATTGGCCGCTCAATGCTAGAGTTAATGAGTGGTTTCGTAAGCGAAACAATCGATGGTACTCCGCTAAAGAGCAAGACAAGGAAGTTCTGGAAGCGCCTCTCTACTCCCAGCATTAACAGGAAATTTAATAATATTGATATATTCTATCAAAACGTACGTGGTCTTCGCACAAAGTTGCACGAGTTCAGAGCTAATATTGAATCTTTAAATTACGACTTATATGCTGTCACGGAATCTGGTTGCAACGACTCCATCGAAGATCTTGAAATTATTCCTCCAGGGTACCAAATACTTCGTTGTGACCGAGCGGATGGACGAAAACAGGGAGGCGCATTTTTAGTGGCCACACACCGGTTCGAGCTACGACAGGTACTGGTTACAGACATTTCTATTAACACCTGTGTTTTTGAAATAGTTTGTGTTACAGTACACTTAAATAACAGATTTTTGTTTTTGTGCTCGGTTGTTTATATTCCACCCGGTAGTTCGGAAAATGACTACATGATTTTATTTAGTATAATTGAAAAACTATGCACTAGATATAAGGAAATTATTGTGATAGGTGATTTTAATTTACATTCGTGTCCTTTGAATGTAAGTAATTACTATGAATATTTTGTGTCCTTTTGCGAATTCACTCAAAGTAATAAGGTACCCAATTGTTTAAATAGGCAGCTGGATTTGGTATTGAGTTCAGGTTTTGGTGGAGAGGTGTCGGTAGTAGCGGCGGACGAGCCGCTCGTGCCGGGCGACGCGTATCACCCGCCGCTCGGGATCTGCGTGCGAATCGCGAGCGCGCGCGCCCCCGCCTCCGCCGGCCCCGCCCCAGCCCTCGACACTCGCGCGCCGGGTTCAAGCGCATGTAACAATAGACCACAATGGAACTTTTATAAAGCGGATTATCAATTGCTGTATTCAAAGTTAGTTTCGATTGATTGGAAAAGCATGTATGAGATGAGCGATTTAGAAGAGGTTTTGTGTTTATTTTACTGTACACTTAATAACATTTTGGATGACTGTGTTCCCAAGAAAAAGCCTAGTCCAAAGTCACGGTATATCTATCCGGAATGGTACACGAGCGAAATAATAAAAGACTTAAGAACTAAGGCTAGACTTCACAAGATATTTAAAACAACTAAACTGAGTAGGGATTATGAAGAATATTCTAAATGCAGAGCGCTTATTAAAGAATCTATAGCAACTGCTCACAAACTGCATCAATATAAAATCCAGCGTCAGTTTGCTAAAGATCCTAAGTCTTTCTGGCAATACATACGATCAATGAAAGGGGCAGGCAAAAAAACTATTATAAAAGATGGGGAGCATTTATCCGATGACGAGTGTGCTAAACAGTTTGCGAAATTTTTTGAATCGGTTTACAGCGATCAGCCGCCGCGGTTAGACGCACAAGCGGCGGCGGCGGCGGGAGCGGCGAGCGGTGCGCGGGTACAGATTGACGCACTGAGTCTGAAGGACGTCATATGTGCACTTGAGCGCCTGAAACCAAAGCGTGCAGCGGGCCCGGACGGTATACCGGCATTTCTTTTTAGAGATTGTGGTAGGGTGCTTGCGGAACCGCTACTTTATATTTTTAATATGTGTCTTCATTCGACGACGTTTCCCACTCAATGGAAGATCACGCGTGTCATTCCGGTACCCAAAGGTAAGGCGGGATCGGATATAACTGGTTATAGGCCGGTGGCCGTACTGTCGACGCCTTCTAAGGTGTTCGAGTCTGCTATCCAGCGCTGCATGCAGGAGCAGGTGCGCGGGCAACTGGCTGACGCGCAGCACGGGTTTCGGCCGGCTCGCAGCACTGCAACCAATCTGCTCAACTTTATGGCGCAGGTGGTGCCGGCGGTAGATGCTGGTGTGCAGGTTGATGCTGCTTATTTTGATTTTAAAAAAGCTTTCGACAGCGTCGACAATGACATCTTATTAATGAAGCTCGCAGAAGTCGGCTGCACACCACATCTATTACACTTCTTCGCCAGCTACCTGCAAGATAGGCAGCAGTACGTAGATTATAATGGGAGTGAATCCGACCCATATTACACCTGGTCCGGTGTGAGCCAAGGCAGCAATTTGGGGCCTCTCGAATTCATCATAATGATAAACGATTTGCCGGAAGTCGTCAAACATGGATCTTGTTTATTATTTGCGGATGACCTTAAGTTGTTGATCGAGGTTAATAGTGAGTCCGATTGCGAACGGTTGCAGGAGGATATAGATAGGGTAGTGGAATGGAGTCAGGACAACAAGCTTTTCTTCAACGTGTCGAAGTGCTCGGTAATGAGTTTCACGCGCGCGCGTGCCCCTCTATTGCACGATTACGTGGTGGGCGCCGCGCCTATGCAAAGAGTCTCTGAGGTTCGGGATTTGGGGGTTGCAGTCACTCCTGAACTGTCGTTTCGCAATCATATTACGAATATTTGTAAAAGGGCGTTTAGAAACTTAGGATTTGTTCTGAGACAGACAAGGCACTTCACTAACATCGCAACAGTCAGGGTTCTGTATGACGCACTAGTCAGGAGTCATCTGGAACATAGTGCTGTCATATGGGCTCCGCATGAGGCCAAGTACTCGGTTATGCTAGAACGCGTACAGAACAAGTTCACGCGCCACTTGTACAATAAATTATATGGGGTATACCCGTTTTACCCGTTGATGTATCCCACACTGTTTGTACTCGGTATGGTCGGGTACAACCAACTGAAGGTGCGACGGGAATTCACGCTAGCTTCGTATCTGGTTAGGTTACTTCGTGGCATGGAGCATAACCCAGGAGTACTGCAACGCCTGAGTTTTTGTGTACCGGACCGGTATGTGTTTAGGCGACGCCGCCCTCCGCTGCTGGCCGTGCCGGTCGCCAGGACCAACCTTCTCGCCAAAACACCATTGACTCGCGCAATTCGGGTTATAAACGATCTTCACATCAAGATTGATGTAATTACATGTTGTTGGAGTGAATTCGCAAAAATACTATTGTTTATTTTATGTTATAGTGTAGATTAGATGTTGTTGTTTTTATATGTTATATCGCAATTATTGTGTTTTTATATTTAGGTTTAGTGTAGAAGTTTTTTATTATTAGATGTAAGTTATCATACTATTTACGTATCATATTTTAAATTGTATAGTAAATTTGAAGGCCGCACTATCGCATTAGGTATACACCTGTAATGATAGTTGTAAGGGAGTTTTTAATAAATAAATAAATAAATAAATAAATAAATAATTATTATTTTCTTGCAGTGCCTCCATTATTACAGGTTGGTCGATTGCTTCGTATTTTCTTCTCTAATTTCTCAACGCACGTAACAGTTATTCTATGCTGGATCTGGCTATACCTGTTTCCATCAGGCATGCATTAACCAAGTCTCGATATATTCTCTTTAGCCTAAACGTTACCCAATCAATGAAATAAGCGCAAAGCTATTACTCAAGCAATAAATTAAGTCTCTATGTAATTCCAAGCAAAATTAATGTATCGAATAAGTTTTCCTGAACTCGTTCGGCATAATCATGAATTCGTGATGAAAAAATCATAACACTTACGACTTCAACCTTCTGGCTCCAGAATCGATTCGCGCGAAATTACCCGATCATTTCAATAACTGATTTTATTCGAGTGTTCGGGTAATATCGCCGTCTCTTGGAGCGAAATTAAACCGGCTCTTTATTCGAAATTGGAGGTGTGGGCGTATCGTTCTAACTTGGTATATCATCATCATCTGCCTAGCCTTTTCCCAACTATGTTGGGGTCAGCTTCTAGTCTAATCGGATGAGTCTGAATACTAGTATTTTAAATAGAGCAATTGCCCATCAATACGATTCCTCTTGGTTAGACTGGTTGTCAGATTTTCGGGCTTCTGGCGCCCCGTAACGATTGTCAAATATCCACGAATGACAGCCGTTCCAACTTTGTAATGGTGACATGAAAATGAAACTTCCATCTACGCGTCTGAATTTTTTATAAATTGTGTTTGGAACAAGAATAATTTTGTTATACTTGGACGGGCTCTGAATATCTTCACATTCTATAAGGCTTGTTTAAAGGATATTTTGGAATGGAGCAACATCATTAGAGCTACTGCTTCACAATTGTGCAGTCAACTAAGAGATATTGGGTAATATATTCCGGAACCAATGAGCTGGAGACAGGTCACGACGTCACTGCTCTTGTGACTATATTAATATAGTCATATTATGAATATGGGAACAGGATCCTCTTCACCGCTACGCTGTGATATCTAACATTTGCCACGATTATGGCAATATAACCCACACGACTATTGATTTTTGCAGTAGCTGACTTTAGAAACTCATAAAACCCGTTTTTAAACGACCTAACTTTGTCGTACCACCTACCCAGAACAAATCGCCATGTATTTTCAGAACAAAATTCAGATTAATGAGTTCCAAATTGATTTCGTCACTCCCGGCAGTTGGGATCACAAAGTACCTCCATAAGGGAGGGTTGGCGGACTAACTTAGTCAATTATCGCCCTTCGTCTGTCGTCGGCAGAAATAAACGTCGTTACTCTGACTTTCAGAGGGATCGTAGGTATTAAACTGTCGCTAGACTATCACCCTATGTTAGAAAGCGACGCGGATTCACGCAACGCGAAAATGGCAGAGTGAGAATCGATGTTCCAAAATGTTAAGTCGTTAATGCCGCTTATTGGTGCTGGCACTGCTTTTATCGTGTTATGGTACCCTTATCACAAATTTCTAGTAATAGGATAGAATAGTGTTATTGCGTCGGTATCCATTTTTGTAAAGAGAACAGCGCCTTGTGGGGTTTGAGAACTAAATGAATATCGACAGTAAGGTTAAGTACACCTGAGCAATCTTTAGGAGTAGGTAGCAAGTTTTTATTATTTCTTGAGATTGCAATCTCGCTTAACAAAATCACCCTATGACTCCTTCCTGTATATATATTTATTCTTTAGCAGCTACAGCTTTGTCACCTCTTTTGTTTGTAGTGTCTAACACTTACCTAAGAGTCTAGCTAACCCCCAGACACGAAAGGACCCCTGACAGAAAGCTTTCTCGAACTTGCTCACATTTTTATCACTCCGGACTGTAATGGATCTGTGCCCGTATCTCCGTGAATGTAAGTGCTTGCTCCAACTTGTTTGTTTTGGTTGACTCTCCAATTTGCTTGCCACAGTGTGAAAGATTTATAGCCTCTTATCTTGAAGATATGTTTAGTGTCTTCGCCTCTGAGTAAATTTGGTTAAGTTAATTGTTAGCGGTTTTGAAAATATTGAGTTTAGCTTGAAATTCATTTGTGGGAATAATTAAGTCTGTTTTTTATATGTCCTATGTGACAACCAGTTTATGTATTTTTCTTCCAGTCTTAATGAATGTCAGGTCTGATTCCAGGAATCAAATAATATAGCAATTTGACCTTGAGGTTTATTAAGTCACATCATTCTTCGTAAAAATATAATGTTTCAAGCATTTACTGTTGACTTACAAAAGACACATTCTCGTCATTACAGAATAAATCTGTACTTATTTCAAGTTAGATAAATTGTCTTTACTTGTTGAACATCTCAATGTAGACCCCAATTTCGGGATATCAAAATGTCGAGTCAGACGATATTCTGTCGAGAAAAGGGTGATAGCAAAATGTTCCCCTTTATTTGCAAGGACTTGTTTTTCTTTAACATTATGACTTCTGACATTGTCGAGAACATTCGGGGTCAGTGACCTTTTGTTTGTCACTGTCGAGTTGTGAACCTTTTGGGACAGAAAGGTGGTAGTTAGTTCATATAAATCAACTTCCTTCCAAGTTTATGACAAGTTATGTTACGAATTTCCTTTTGTGCCTTGGGGAACTTACCTTTACCTTCTCCAATTTGATGTTCTGTATATACATCAGTATTGTTCGTGGTTATTCCGTCACACTTGAGAAAATCAAAATTGTTCTATGTGCAATAAAGATACTCACCTACTTCGCTCATAAAGTAAAATCTTTCCATAGATATTGAAAACATTCGCAAATTTCTGTGTTTTTTTGAAAATCCGTCCTTGCCACAGAAAATAAAACTATCCTGCTATAACACCTTTCAAAAGCCGCATTAAAAGGGCTTTGTAAAGTTCACCGGACAATTAGCTTCCACTAACGAGCCTCGAAAATCTATTAAAACGATACAAAAACTCTTTGCAGCGCTGATTAAGTTCAGAAACTTTGATTAATGACGCGAACAATGTTCAATGTTCTTTACTCTCTGGAACCAGTTTATCTTGATCTGCGTCCAAAAAGGGTACTAAGCGTAAATGTACTGTATTTGAAATAACGGTTGATATTTGTCTTGGAAAGTGGCGCCGCCATTACACACTAAACAAAGATGGCAGCCGAGAAAATGTCGGCGCCAAAGTTGTAATAACGTTTGTAGATGTTGTTTTATCTGCAGATTATGACGAAACACCTTTATATTGAATTAAGGCGTTTATTTAACTTTGATGGAGACTTAATAAGTTAGACTGTATGGGAAAGTAATTGTGAGCGCGTTAATGTTGGACTTAATTATTTTAGCTTTCCATGGAAGTAAAAATAATAAATCCTTTGTCATTAAAAAGTTTTTGAGTAACCTTTTTTTACCGAAATTCATCATAAGTCACATGGAAAATTAAAATCGAGTTTGCTTTCAAATTCCTAGTATTACTAAAACCGAATTTGGTATCGTCCTAATCTATATTCTGGCAGGCATAACTTCAAAGGCGGGTTACACACGTAGGGTTTAATTCCGTTTGTCGCATCCCACGCTTTTATGCCTTTATACTATAATATTGGGCACACGGCACGTAAAGGAACCTTTGTATAGGACCAAGTTCTGGGAATTGTAAATGGAAATATAAGCTATTGAGAGAATTTTCCGCTTTATGAGTTTTAAATAACTACAATGTAGTCAAATGGCCATTGTTATAAACTTTTAAGTTAGGATATGTAGAGTGTTGATCTTCGAAGGGTGGCTGGTAGCAGCTGGATGTGAGTGGCCAATGATTTAGCTAAAAAGTGTACGATTGGAAAGACTTATGTACGGTAGTGCACTGCTGTAGGTGATATAATTGTTACGTACATATTGGCTCAAGGCTTGTCCTTATTAAAATGTTCACTGTAGACACTATTTAAGATGTAGGCAATTCCTTATAGTCCGAGTTTTGATCATTTTCAGTTCGTTGGTAATAGTATTAATCCCAGGGGCCGATCTTCCGATAGCGAATCTTGGCACGACTCCAATACCTAGCTATCACTAAAATGGCGCCACGCGTTTCTTAGGCCTGCCTCGGTGACGACTAGAATATAATTATTGTGTTGGACTCTATCAGCCTTAGGCTAAGGCCCTGTCCTGCGTGAGCGACGAATACGACGCGACGCGACGTAATGTGACGCGATGATACGTCGCGTCTCGCCGCAGACTGCCACATAGGCCGAATCAGGGTATGCCGTTGAGTTGATCGCGTTCGTCGCGTCGCGTCGCATTCGTCCCTCACGCAGGACACCCCGTAAGGCCCCCTTTTTAATTAATTCCACTTTAATGAAGCAAGGTAACGTAATTAAATGGTGAAGTGGAGTTTCTTGCCTGTTCTTCTCCATAGGTACTTACTACGCTTTGGAATGGGCAACTAGCTTCATTTTTTCTGACTTACCGACTCCTTGACAATTCAAAAGTGCATGTAAATGGTTTAATTAACTGAAATAAATGCTTTGAGTTTGAGTTTTGAGTTTGAAATAGGTATAGCACAAAGGAATATTATCTGACTACCCTCTTCTTACTTTGATCGCGATGGGTTCTTCAGATTAACCTATCAATTCATTAGGTAACATTACTGTTCATTGACTTTAACAAGTAACATTCAAAGCCAAGTTCTATTATAATAAATCCGGATAATAAAATGTTACCCCAGATTTATGAATATCTCGTGAATAACTTCCATTCTTATTTATACATGTATATAATTTATTCGGAAAGTAAGACAGAAAAAGCTATTTGTTTCCTGAAGTTATATTAATGTGAATCCTTCGTAATGTATAGCGCTTCCAAAATATTATGTATAGGTATACTAAGATTACTAAATAGTTCTCAGTATTCCCGAGGAACGTGGTGTAGTTAAAAGTCACATTTGTCATGAAACACAAGGAAGTTTGAACATTTCCTTACAAATGTTTGCATATAAATATTCTAGTTTGGAGACTTGGTAACTCTGTATATTGTTGGTTGTCTTGTTATCTAACTTGGTCCTCAATGAGGTCCAGAGTTTCTTCTCTGTCAGTGTTAAGAGTGTTACCTTTGAGAATAGTAAGTTGAAGTATTGAATATATTGGATCTAACGTCTGTGAGAGTTTGTTCAACATTCTCTTTGAGATGGAAACATATATTTTTCTTTTTTGTCACAAGATTATTTTTCTATCTTGTATTATTCTATTACAAGTTTGACGTAATAAAACCTAAAGAAATCGAAGCATATTATTCGTCGGCGTGTATTAATTAGACCTAGATTTTCTTGTAAGTAACTCGAAACATGACGCCTACGTAATTTCATTTCTTTTTCTCATATTCGGGTTTATTCAGTAAGCCTTTTCACTACCTAAATATATCTCCTAAAGCTCTATACAATTCTGAATCCAAATTAAGCCTACTGAGTTTATTTATGCAAAGGCCTGTGGCGAATGAATCAGTCTTTTAATGGAAGCCTTTGTTTGCTAAAGTTTCCAAAAGTATGATAGGTTTCTAACTTCTTTTTAATTCTTAATTAGCAATACTTTCAAAATCTTTTTGATGTTGAGTAGATTTAGTTTTGTTTTTGAAGTAATATACTTACTGTCTTATGTATAGCTTGTTCATAAAAGTTTAAGTATGACAGTCCTCAGGTGGATAGCATTGTCTACATGAACAGTTTCCAGTTTAAAGAATATAATTTATAACGCTTGATGTTTCGTTTTAGACTTAAAAGAGCGTAATAAACGCGTCGTGTCTAGGTTACATTTAATAACCTTCATCAAAGTCAACGGAGTTGTCACCAACTTAATGTGGATTTAACCCAAATCCCTCTGGTATCCTGTGTTGGCACAGACATATTATACCTTATTTGAAGACGGGCGTCTTTGCTAATGACGTAATTTGTGAGAGATTGAAATCTATATACATCTCAGAATTAATGAATTTAGTTTTGAAATGTATAGTATTTACAACTTCTAAAATTAAATATCATTGCCAAAATGATAACGAAAATACAAGTATATTTAATCATCTGTGTATCTCAAAGTTTTGTGATCAATAAGTTTTAGAAAACAAACCTGAAGATTTTAACCCGTCGGTCGTTTAGAGTCCTCACAATGTTATAATTCTAACAGTCCACATACCTGTAACCCCTAAGGCAAACATTCTAGCGTAAAGCAATTAGTTTGCTTCTAAATCTTGTGTGCTGTGCCGCCATGTTTGACGTCAACTTCAAACAGAACACGAAGCAAGGAACGGTTAGCAAACAGAACATGCGCATTTCCACAAGTAAATGCAATTCACATTGAAGAAAAGGAATTTTGTTGAAACATGAACGTCGCGATTTAGCAGTAGAGCAGTTTTCAAGCATACTGGGTTGCTTCAAATAAAAGCATACAGTTTTTCTTCTTTTTTGAAAGTTCTCTTAATCCTGTCTTTATTTCTCTCGTCTATCAGCTGCATTTGTTTTCTTTTGAACTTAGTTAAGATGAACTTCTTTGTTGTCTACTGAATACCATGTTAGTCAAGATGCATTTCTCGTTTACAAACTCAAGATCAATTTCAAAGCTATTATTCATGTCACTAGTTTTGCAAGCTCATCAACACTTGCTCCATTGCCCAGAGCCCCTATATTCTGAGGTTCTCACAAAGCAATTACATGGTTTCTGTCCAGACATGGTATTATTTGACGGCTGGCTTAACATTGTGTAACACCTCGCTGGGTATCAGGCTTTGCTAAGGTATATGTAGGTCGTAAACTGATTAATTTAGACTGAGGAGTTATTGGTTACTAGCTATTGTGGTCTTATAATCTTAGCTGTTGTTGTCAAGTGAATAATACGTTTTTGAAAGATGGCCACATAATTAAATATTGTCTGATCTTCACCTTGGAGCTAAAATGTTATATGGTAAATCTGTATAAAAATCACAAGACCATTGCATTAGTGAAAAGGCCATTTAGCCTCCTTAGGCCGATTCCAATCAATAGTCTTTTAGGTACTTTCTCAGTTATTCGAGATACTTCGTCAGTTCCAATTTCCCCAAAACATTCTACGCCCACGTAGGTGTCCATTTTCAGGCACTCTACTAGATCGGGTTCGGAGATAGAACATTAATTAAATCAATACATGTGTACTCATCGTAGATACTTTTTATTTGACCGGATATAATATACTTTTACATTTCCTTGACCCATTAAAAGTGGCAGATAATGTTCAATATGCTATAATACAGTGGTTCGCAGAAACCTATATTATCGTTATCAGCCATTCAATTAAGCGGAGTATTTCGCCAAATCGCATCCTCGCGTGTTTTCCCTCTAGCTGCTATACGTTCCCATGGATATTGACTTTTGTTACGAATTCTCGTGTTGATTCGTATGTTAGCTTGAATGTGTTATTTGGCATTGGTTTTGTAATCTAACTTTTAAAGGTTTTTTATTCTTGGTACCTTTATAGCTTTGAGCTTTTTGTAGTATATTTTAACTCGATTTTCTATTATATCCATCCGTTTTTAAACGATTTCATTTGAATTCAGCCGGACTACAAACTTCAGTACTATCCTCTTTTTAACCGACTTCCAAAAAGGAGGAGGTTATATGTTCATAGCGTCTGTGTTTTTTTTTTGTGTATGTCCGTCGATATTTTCGTCAATTGTGGACGGATTTTGAGAATTCTTTTTTTGTTTGAAAGAGTATGCTCTCGAGGTGGTTCCATATAAATTTTATTAACTTTGCTTGAATAATTTTTGACTTGTAGGCTACCCCCTACAAGTTCGAATATCACACAAAAGGTGGCAAAAACGAAATATCAAAACCAAAGACACCGACTTCCGAAATTAAAGTTATTTTTCACTTTGTAGTGTTTTTTTGGAAGTCGGTTGTTTTTTTTTGTAAAATGTTTTTATTATAGAAAAGAAATAGAGTTGTATAAGTCATTGCAGTATACTGATTACCGCGTTACACTCAATATAATACCTAGCAAATAAGAACCCTTGTAACCGATCAAATATCAAACTGTAAACGATATATTAAAGAATACCATTGTCAGGAATATAGAACCAATAACAGTCGCCTCGAAACGGGAGATAGCAAATGCAATATAACTATCGACCCTAGGAAGCAATGCGATGCTAAACTGTCAGTAGACTACTAGAACGTTCAGTAAACTCAATTCGATATTACTGCACTCGACTCCGAACTGTTACTGAACGTACTAGTTTATGGTAAAGGAATCGATGGAAATGGAAATGTTGAAGCCAACTTTGATCGAAAGGAAGATGTGGGTTTGAAGAGAAGAGATTATTTTCGTGAATATTTGATTACAATGGTAGAAGCAGTTAATTTAACGGTTTCACTACACATACTGGCGAGTAGTGTTTTTATATCTAACTTGTAGGATATCAATTACAGCACTGGGTGCAGCAAGGCTGAAAATGATGCTGGTGATGATGGTAACTAACTTATCAGAGATTGGATTATGTTAATGTATGTTTTCTGGCTTAGACATCACAATACGAGAAGAATTGTAGATTTCCGACTGGTTGGCTGTAATAAAATACCAAAAATATGTGAAAACTTGATCTTCATGTTACGTAACTTCACCCCCTTATATAGTCGTCGCCTATAAACACATAAATCTGTAACTTAAATCTGAACACTGGTTAAGTTGGCACACAATGAGTTGTGGTGACTTACGGTAGCATGCGTCACATGGCTAGCTGCGTTGATGAAGTGAAATATATATTTTATAGGACTTATATAGGAAATGGGAATGTTGT
Source organism: Eupsilia transversa (assembly GCA_914767815.1). Taxonomy (NCBI): domain Eukaryota; kingdom Metazoa; phylum Arthropoda; class Insecta; order Lepidoptera; family Noctuidae; genus Eupsilia; species Eupsilia transversa. The sequence continues at coordinate 967,433 of OU611893.1, read as the reverse complement.
AGGGTTAAGAATGGATAATATTATGTCACAACCAGCTACAGCATGTTTTTTTTTTTTACTTTCATGTCGGTAACTGTTTTTATGAGATGGATAAAGTTTGCAATGATGAAAGCACTAATGGTATTACCTTGGATGTTTGGATGATGAATTGAACTATAAACTAGCTTCAATGTTATTCACCTTAAAGTGTTAAAAGTAGCAATAATCTCAGTAAAAGCTAAAAGCCAAACACAAACAGCGTTGGTGCAAAAAAAAAAAATACGCAAGGACGTGTCGTTAAAAACTCTCGCTGAAACGAACCCGATCGTTAATGCACTAATTACAAATGTCCCTTCCCACGGCCACGCTCTGCGCCAAACAGCGAGGGCGTATCGACCATCACTACACAGAGCAGATAGATACAGTAATCCCACTATAACAACAGAGGAAGCATTCGCAGATAAATTGTCGCTACTGTAGAGTTACATCGGAATTGTAAACTAAGTTCTACAGTCACAGATTGTTCTATACTTTGTTTCGTTTACGGTCCACGTCTTCGTAAGTTAGTTTAACTTCTGTCTCTTTCGTCTGCCTCAGTGCCCGTTCACACGACACTGATCCCTATTGATCCCCGATCGCTGCGACCTCCACGTGATATTAATTCTTCGCTGGAACATTAAGTTTCTGATATTGAATGTCGGTATTTGACGTCGGCTCGTCTCGCTTCGAGAATTTCGATACTTAAGGGGAAGCGGTGAAATGAATCGACGTCGAGTAATCGTCTTTAATGGCAATTGATAGGCGGAGATGGTGTTTGGTTTTTAGAGCCAGGACTTTATAAATGTAAAGTTCTTTTGCCAATCTAGGTATGCATTTTTCAGAGGTATCTTTTGGCAACGGTTGTGTTGTGCCGTGTGGTTCCGGTTGAAAAAGTTCTTTTATCCCTGCGCTTGTGTCCTTGTGGTGTTGTTTATAAGGATTATTTGAGAAGGATCAGCATTAGCACCCTTTGTTCCTATGCTCACAAATATCAATGATAGATCTGTTTGTATAGTAAGGACACTGTTTTCTTAAGATCTTTCTTTTATTTTCGAGACGTGGACTATTACGATTGTGACTAGAATAGAATAGAAATACTCTTTATTATGTATACCTACCATAAAAATTACAGACATTTTGGATATTTTACATAGGGTGACACAATGGGTCGTCTTTTAGCGATCTTTTACAGACAACCTTTGGATGTATTCAAGGGAGAAGGAGAGACAATACTGCAGGTAGTCAGTGGTGTACCATTTACGTTTCTGATTGATGATGATTGGTGATTTATTTATTTTAATACAAATTAGACATATTTCTCCAATTTGACTTCAACATCAATATTATAAAATAAATCCAAGTAATTCAATGTTAGGGTTTTGTTTATTAAACTTGGGGTGAAGTTTATGAATATATAATGAGAGGTTCAAGTTGACCGCAAAGTTTGATTGCTAGTAACCAATTCGTTACTTTGAAGTTCTCGGTCATCGATTATTCATAAGTTTGTAAGTCACTTATGTATAATTTTGGTTTTATTATTATGGTCGCGTTGTTTTGAAACAGGTTTGGTACAGTTGATTGATCGCTTAGTATATTAATTGTAAGGCTTGTATGGGTTGCCAAAAACAAGAGCCTTCCGAAATTGCTTGTCATGATGGCGTAAAAGTAAGTTCAGAATTCTGTTAAAAGCATTGGAAGTAGCATCCCCTCGTGACCTTCCCGGCTGGTAATAATATCAAATTGTAATCACCTCTCCGACTGATGAATACAGCAATCCGTCCCCTAGAATGTTCATTCTAAATGGTCTTCAGAAGGCTATATTTACCACTGAGCTTTCTGATTTATTTTCATTCTGCCTAGCCTTTTCTCAACCATGTTGGGGTCGGCTTCCAGTCTAACCAGATGCAGCTGAATACCAGTATTTTACATGGAGCGACTGCCTATCTGACCTCCATAACCCAGTAACTGGGTAATACGATACCCCTTGGTAAGACTCGTTGTCAGACTTTCGGGCTTCTGACGACTCGTAACGACTGTCAAAGATCCACAAATGACAGCCGGGGACCAACGGCTTAACGTGCTTTCCGAAGCACGGAGGAGTCTCGGTATGTAACGATGGTCACCCATCCACGGACCAACCCCGGCAAGCGTAGCTTAACCTGATGGATCGACCCGTGCGGCTGTTATTACTTAGCCACGACCTACTCAAGCGAGCTTTCTGATTTATGATGATTGTTAAAAGGCTTTTTGCGACGAGAATCACTTACCTCAACCATGCCTGGTGATGGACTCGCAATTAGGTCAAAAGCTAGATGAAAGTCTCGAACTTATGAATATTTAAATCTCAACCGGTAGCTTAATGGAAAACGATAAAAATAGAAAGATATCTAAAAATAGGTCGGAATAAAAAATAAACTCTTATATACTTCTCTCCATGAAAAATACGTTTTCATAGCAACTTTCATGGTAATTGGTCAAACGGTGTTCAAGTATATCAATACCATAATACACCAACATCCATTTTTACTTGTATAGAAGATGATGAAGCTCTGTACATAACGGTAGTGGGCGTGCGACTCGTAAATTATCCCGCCTCGTGTAGACTTCTCTAGTAACGAGAAGGCTGGCACCGAAGAACTTAATTCACCAAAAAGGTGGAAGGGAGACGAGACATCTGAAAAAGTTCAATGTAATTGTTACGAATAAGTTACGCACCCACGCGTTACTTATACAGAATAGGGCACGTAGTACTACGTCACGTTAAAGGTTATTTTCGAATAAATTGCCTTTAGCCCACGCGTTTATAACCGTAACCCGAGGGCAACTTATAACGTAAGTATATCGCCGAGAAAAGTGGATGTTATTTTAACAATACTGACGTACAAACTACCAAGGCATTTCAAAGCTTTAAATACAAAATTATTTAAAATTAAATTTCATAAGTGGTTACTCGAGTGTAGTTTTTATAGTTTAAAAGAATTTATAATAAAAAATGTTGAACGATTTTTGTTGCTTAACTTGTCTTTAAAATTTTTGCATGCTATGTTTTATCCTAGCTAAACATGCTTGTGCCTGAATTTATATTTAACACCCTTGTATACCATGTTTTACGCAAATAAATATTCTATTCTATTCTATTCTATATTTCAATAAAAAACCGAAAAAAGAAATGCCCTCTCAAATATCTCAAGTACGATGTCAAAGGACAAAAGCACGTGCGTTGACAAAAATACCTTATAGCGCATCGTCTTGACGCGTAACGAGCCGACAAATCAGAGGCCGCCTCGCACCGAACGGCTATCAAATTAAAATTAAACCGAGCGCCGTGATTGGTCGGCTGACGGTGTGCGCGACTGCGCGGAGTGGGGGGCGCGATCAATACGAGACGCGTTACGTAACCGAGGTAGTCGCCGCCTTACCAGACAACACCCTTTCGTGCTATAATCTAACCTATTTACAGGTTCGTAGAGGTTATTTTCTCATGGTGATATTTCTAGGGCTCTCGGCGCCATTCCTCCATACATCCGACACAAGTTTAGGGAGTTGCGCTTCCGGCGACGATCAGTTTACATTGTAGCTTTACAGAATTAGTTGCGAGAATTTTCTGATACCAACTTTTAATAGAAGATTCAAATTACAGGATTGTGCAGGCTTTTGTATTACTTGTATTTCGAATTGTTTGCTAAAATTACGAAATGTTATTTTTGTCTTTCATTATTTATCCTCAACTTTAGGCAGTACTGCTGTTACAAGTTTATTGTCAGCTTCAATTAGCATAAAATTCCCATCTTTACCAAAGTTGTTGATTTGTCTATGGAAATACCCTGAAATCAAACCCTTTCAAAATTAGACTCGTGGGAAGCCAAAGCTGTATGATTTTTTATTTACGTTCGTATGAGATACGAGGGTAAGCTCCCTATCATATCAATTATTAAATCTAATCATGCGACCTGCGATATCGTGTGCCACCTGACATGCATATAACGACTGTCGAATCATTTTTCATAAAGAATCGAATTCCAATTCTGTATTTCAGCATATTTTTACCGGGAAATAGGATTTCATAACATAAATGAAGGAAAAACATGTTGAAAGAAACTCATTTCTTGTGACATTGTTTATTGATTGTATTGTCTGTGATTCAATTTAATGTTGGACATAGGTATTAATCAGTTTCAACCTACAGGGGATCTTTGTAAGTACTCATGGTAAGAAGAAATAATAGAAGAAGATGTATATATATATAGATGTATGATAATATACAAATTTTGTATTGACTGTAATAATCAGATTTTTCTCAAACATGCTTGGAAATTCGAGCATTATTTTGACAACCTTCTTCGAGATAAATCGAAATTGCTGTACTGGTCAAAAACAAATGACTATGCGGCCGGCAGAGTTTCTATGAAAAGCCATATCTGTCCTGTGTAGCGGCCAAATAAATTACTATGAAAACTCATTTATCTGTCGTGTTATTTAAAAATAGAACTAATTTTTTACTTCAACACATGACAACGAAGGAGGTAACTTATCAAAGACTTTATTTAAAGTTCGATTTCGCTTGCAAATAGAACTGTTTAAAGTAAAGAAGAAACAAATGAACACATTGGCATGTGAATAATTATCGTTGTCCGTCATTGATTCTAGAATGTATAATTAATATACTTTGAATTTCCGCGCATTATTTGAGAAAAGTACTATACAAGCCTTGGCCGCAACCAGGCATTGATGGACTCACATGTGTGCCTCGGATACGCCTCGGCCCACATTTTCACGATTGCCCATCAATGCTTGAGTTGCTGGCCGCGACAGTTATGTACTATATGTTAAACAAAACAACCTCTTTTACAGACCGATTCAAGGAAATCTTCACAAGATCCTCAATAGCGGAAAATATATTCTATGAGAACGGTCCTTTGAAAAATGCGCGGTCATGCTCGTTCAGAGGCTTAACTCCGGAGTATTCAAATGTCCGTCATCCATAAAGATTCGAGTGCCGATAGAAATCTTGAATAATAGAATGTCTGAACCTTGGAGCTTATACATTTTGGATTTGTCCTCTTTGTTATGGACTGTTTAGTCAGTAACGTTTAATCTTGTGACTTTGTATTGTTTATTAGGACTATCTGATTTGTTGGTTTTAAATTGCGCAGGTTTATAAATAAAATCTTAAGCTGTATTTTTGCCATAATTATGGTAGCCAGAAATTGTATGTCGTGGGTATTATGCACGTGTTTAAAGTTTTCGTGGGAGCTTCTCAGTTTTATAAACTATGTTTTCAGGAAAAGTTCGTAACCATATTTAAAGTGATTAAAATTATTCGAAGTATTTTACATAAACTGAAAAGGACGACGACAAAGAACAAAACTGAAAATTATCTAGCTGCTAAGACCTGGATCCCTGTTAAATCCATATTACACGCCTACACAAGCGGCTTTTATATATTTTTTGCTCCCATCAACGTCAGGGTAATGAAGATTAATGACCAATGGACCTCCATGTTGAATAACAGAGTATTAATGTCCTGCCACCGTGTCCTGCATTATACTGTTTACATTTTTATGCAAAAATACGTAATTGACTATGATTTATTTTGGCGATTTATAAAAGTTATATCTGATGACTGATACGGCTCGGTGGTCAGGTTCGGTCATGTATTTTATGTTAAAAATATTGGTTCAGAACTTCTGCCGGTGAATCATGTTTGATAATGCATCTTTCTCAATAATCAATTTCATCCTTTTGCAACATATTCTCCATATTGAAAACCTCGTACCAAATGCCTTTCCGAAAATCTGTAAAAAGATTATTTTCTACCCAGGTGCAAACAGAACCACTTCTAAGTTATATAAGCACACGGTTGTTCGTCTTGGTCGGGGGCTGTGACAGGTCAGACCAATACGGAATGAATCGCATTTGCCAGATCTCGCAGTCCCAATACAATTTAGATATCGGTCCCAAAGTAATTTTACCGATTTCTCGTACATTTAATCAGAATTTAGATCTGCCTATGTCTGAACCGCGCCCCAGTTGATACTTAGGGTTCCCTGTTCTTTGATACCTGTATTTTTCTATCGTCATGATTTATTTTAATGGAACCGGAGTGGATATAAATTGGTATTTTGGACTTTCGGATGCTATCCGCTTATCGAGATATTTGAATTAATTGGGTACCTTGCCGGTTTTAGAAATAAAAATTTTCAAATTGGTTTTCACAAACTGAGATTTACATTTTTCCACGAAACTTAGACTCTGAAAGATACCTAAAAATAGACTCCTTGAATATTTACATAAATAATAAAATAGGTCGCAAGCGCGTTTAGCATTCTCATAAAAAAACTTACGCAGGCCCTAGGCGAGACCCATTTAGCTCGGAATGATTCATTTTTATTGCACCAGTATCCATATAATCACCCTGACTTAATGTATTTGCTTGTGTAGCACTTCTATTTATGGAAATGAGGGAGAATTACTTTTTTCTTTCAAGTATATTTCTAGGTCGTGACACGGTTCGTTAATTTACTTTATTGCTAATGCTACATAATTTCTTTCATTCTTGTTATTCTTAGTGCGATTTTTTTCTCTTTCAGTACGACTTTTTATGAATCAATGGGTTTAACTTGGTAATGAGTCGTTTTTCAACGCAATTAGCGCATTTCTGCGTTCAAAATATAGACGTACAGATTCTTGTTAAGGAAATATGTTTAGTTGTAGACTATAATGATGTTGATGTCCATGTCTGCATTTATTAGACTAAGTATGACTGAGTATGTTCTAACAATCCTTTTTTCTTGTTACAGGTAAGTGTTAACACTCTTCAACATCTTCGCCATCAAACATAATGCCATACCACGGTAGGTGTACCATATGGTCTTAAGTCGTAAAGGCAATTTAGCCTGTACTTGAGAGACGTACTCAACCCTGACACGGCGGGAGCCAATTACGGCTGTCTGTGACGTCGCTCTAAACATTTCAAGTGCTGTTTGCTGAGGCCTCCGATGGGAGTTTTGAAGACCAGAACTGCTTAGATGATGTTTTACAAAGGATTTTATGCTAAACTAAGCTTTAAGTTTGTTTTGATGATATCATAAAATGTTGAGTTCTTTTTGAATAACAGCCATAAAATAATGTTAAACACATTCAGTATAACATAATGGAAAAAGTTCAGAGTTAGAAAAGTCGACATGAATACAGTTTGGAAAGTAGAAGCTATGGTTAAACAGATTCAGCTGCATAGATAACTGCTTTCAAATTGGTTTTATTAGTATTCTTTGTTTGGCTACATGCCCTGAGTGGAACTGGAATGTAATTTGCTGCTAGTGATAAGAACCAAGTTTTAGAGTTGCATTTGGAAAATTGCATCTTCATTTTATTGACGAAATCACGTAACTACATAACTGTTCACTAAGAACTGATGAACACGAAAATTGTTTTCTATAACATTTTCAATTCAGCGTCGACATAATAACTGACAATATCTTTTATTCACCACCATAAAAGACATCCGATGTTATCAGCAACCTTCGGGATAATTTCCGACGGCAGACGGGAGACTAATAACACAAGAGACAGTAAAACGACGCAAATAACTATGTAGGCAGATACCAATTCATTCGGTTGTAACCCACCAATTGGTCCCTGTCCGAAAGCTGTAATGGGTTACGCAACCAATTGATGAAGTTAGGATATAATCTAAGTGGCTCGCTAACTTAGTGTAGCTACTTGATAATTTGTTGACGTCAAAGGGTAATATTTAAACAGTAATGTAATTAAAGTTTCTAGCACCAAATAGTTCTCTTTGTCTCTTCTATTAGCACCGCCATTTTGTACTTAGTTCATAACTATGCTCCAGCCTGCACAGACTCTGGCAGTTTTAGTGTGAGATAACTTTTAATTTAATTGCAGTAATTTCGTAAAAGCGGAGTAAGCTTTCCCCGGTATTTATTTTCTCAGAGGAGTGTACTACTCCTAGAATAAATAGTAACAGAGAAGCACTCTCATAATGAACATCTCTGCTCTGATTATATTATGTTTGTTAATTGAAATGACGACGTGAACGTTAAATTAACTGAACACTGGAATATTTGCATCACAAAGCGATGCTCAAACCTCCTAAATGAATCCTCCATAATTCAAAACAATTGTACTGATAATACCGATATTAAATTTTCGTGAACAGTTGAAAAACATTTGTATTCCGGACAGAGAAATATCTCGTAAATATGTAAGCTTAGATCTTGCTTACAGCTACTATCAGTCTCGTAAGACTTGCTGAAGTTATGGCCATCGTCGGCGCCGCCTGCACATTATAGGCGCTTAATGTTTCAATTTCAACAACTAGACTAATGTTGTCAGTTGCTGCCAAGTCTGGATGTTATTGTCTTGTTTTTGTGCAAACTCACACTTAAGTTTACTTAGATGATTTCCTAGTTTCGCTGTGTCTTGATCCCTACTAAACTTCATTCTGTGTGATTACAACATCACGAATGAATTTGCATGAAAAGAGGATCTGAAAGTAGATGCAAATGCTGTGCTAGAGACGTAATATACATTATATGCAAGTTTAATTAACTGGAAACTCGTTATAACGTATTATGTTGAAAGGTCTGTTTAACATTAGTGTGTGTTAAATTAATTCTTTTACTAAAGTAACTAAAATTAATTACCGTTATAAATTCCATCAAAAAGAAAATAACTTATGCAGCGCTTTATTCTAAAATGCTATACACTCTACGACCTTCTGCCATTACCCACCTAGTTAGAAACTGTACCGGTCCGTTGAAACTTTATTAAATTTGAACGCAGCAGGTATATTATTATAACACACGTTGCTCGACGACGTGCATGCAATTTAGTCGCTTCCCGGTGTGCGAAACTTCCTACGTTTGTTCTATCGTCCTTGCGGGTAGTCAGAAATTGTGAAGCTTTGTTGGGCCTTTATGAAGGTACTAGGTAGGTATACCCGCCACTGTCGGAGTTACGGCAGCAACAGTTAATTAAGTCTTTTGTGTTCGACGCATTTGTAGCTTGTGGCGCTATTGCCAGTTACTGGCGGCTTATAGGTTTGACGTTCATTGTTGATGTTGATTGAAATCGGATGATTAATTAAAATAACACGCACATATTAACGATATTTCATAAAAAATTGTTTTCCTGAATCAGAAATCCTGAAGTTAATGTAACACAACAAAAGTTTTATTATATTGAGGAGGAGGACGGAGGTTCTTTCATTAGTTTGTAGTCCTCAGTTACAGATCTTCGCTCAGATTTGAACAAAAATCAGCCTTTTCTATCAGATTGTGTAATCAAAAAGAGGAAAAATAAAACTAATAAAAATGTAGTTTGTATCTAAGAAGCGTACGATCTAGTTACATTAAAGTTTATTTATGTAGAAATTTTCTCGCTTGGGGAAGTAGCCAATCCGCTTTAAGCTCGCAACTTTCCATAAGTCGGGGCGAAGAGGTGGTGCAGACTTCGTAACGAAGTAGATATTTTTTAAATTAGATTCTGGGCTAAAGGTTGGGAATTCTCGGTGGATTTAGGTCCAGGCTATCACCAGTTGTATTGCGATTGACGTACTTGGATGATGTTATTATGTTTGTGGTAAATTTTTCGTCAACAACGGAAGTTATTTCATATAAGTTTATCTTGCGCACTTGTTTTCTTATAAAGAAAACGGATAACAGGGGTAAGATGCTTCCCTACTTAGTTTTCCTTAGTTGACTTACGATTTGTCCTTGCTAGATGTTGAAGTGAAGTTTTCTACGTGTAGGGGTTTTCTATATTAGTACGTTATGTATTCAGAGAACATAAATTCGTGCTTTTTCCTTTAATCAGATTAACCTTATATTATAACAACTCTAATTCTGGATAACAGTCGTTTTCTTATAGGTACGAGACATAATTGTTTCATACACATATATCGCGGTGTAAGAGTCAGATAAACGTATCTACATTTTCTCAATTTTACAGGAAAGCAAAAATACTGTGAAAAATCGGCTCTTTAAACTTTACCAGCTTTTTAATACAGATAAAATACTAGCATGGTTAAAAAAAAAAAAACTATGTATTGCCATACTCTTAGAGCTTTGAAAAAATTAGAAATTATTTATTTATATATGCTTACATAGACGCAATATATATATTTTTAAAATTCGGTTGACATACGTTAGTGTGGCCCTTAATTTTTTCAAACTTATGTTGTTATCAAACTTAAATACGTCATTTGTGAAGTTAAGTTTTATTATGTCTATAGTGATAAAATGAGTAATAAAATAAGTAATAAATCAATAATCTTTATTTTACTCCTGAAATAGTACAATTTAAATAATAAAACCTGTAATCAGCATATCAGCGTTTAGAAAAATATTAATTATCTTCGTCATCTGTTGTTGGAGTTCCAACTGAAAACCCTTTATAAAAATCATGGTATTGCGTTGGAATGATACCTTGTCTGCATAAGTCTTGTAAATCGTCATATTTTTCACTAGAAATGGGTAAGGGTTTGTCATATGCATTTTTCAACACAATTTGTCCCACAGGTAGTCTTTTGCCTCTTCTGATAATCTTAATCATTTTAAAATCTTCATCCTCCAGATCATATTTAAAATATATATGTTTATTGTCTTCTTTACGATACTGCAGCCATCTTATTTTTAGCCAGTTGACAGCATTGCCATCACAGTCCACCTTAGCATTCTTAACTAATATAGTTTTTAGGTATTTAATATCTACGAAGTCTTCTGTTCCCATTTCATGGACGTCATATGGATTTTTTCGAGAAGCTTTTCTTATAATTGTATAGAATCCAGATGGATGAAATAAAGGTATATTCTTCTTAGCCAGTTCAATAGTTGCGTGGATGTTATCTGCTTCCATTTGACTGTGCCCAGGTTCAAAATACTTTTGGTTAATCTCTGGTATATTGAAAGCTTCAATGCAGTACAGTAGTAAAGCTGATATATATACATTACGACATTGGCTGGCACAAGTATCTGACATAAATGTAATTGGTTTACCATCAGCTTTGGTTTTCAGATATTTCAACAAACATGACCCGATTTCAATAGCCCCTTTTTTTCCAATACCTTCGTGCCAGCAATAACAGAAAACGTTACGCTTTTCTGTCTCAAAATCCAGCATGGTAAAGTTGTAAATTGCAATTCGCCGTTTGTAATAAATTAGCTTAGATGATGATGAAGGGCAATTACAAATGGCTTCCAAGTCATATTCAACGAAATGTATATCACCAGAATGTGCTGACATTTTCGCTTCATCACGATGTCGTCGTGCAGTAACTTTTCTTTTTAAATGTTTTTCGTACTCTTCTTTCTGCTTTTCTTTTTCTTCTGCGTTCAAATGTTGGAAAGTAAAACATTTGTCACACAAATCTTTCCGTTGTCTATAGAAACCAATATTAAATTCTTTATTAAAAACCATACGGTAATAAGCTATGTCAACAGGTTCTCTTTGCTCTTCACAACATTTACTTCTATAAAGCTCGTACATCTTGACTACATTCAGATCTTGGTCTAAGAACTCTTTTTTTGTATCTTTTCGGGAATAGTGTGCTGGCATTCGGGGAAATGATTTAATATGATCTCGTATAAACTGCCTGGTATCTTCAGACTTTTTATTATGAGGCACGTGTTTGCCCCGTTTATCAGCCTCAACAACATTAGTTTCAGTCAGTTTTTTGAAACAAAACCTGACAAATGTTTCTGAGACACTTAAAGTTGCTAAAAAGAATTTTTGACATACCTTTTCCTTTTCTGTGGCTCCATTTTTTTTTAGAAAATATTTGTTTGTCAGTTTCCTTTTACTGTCTAAGTTAGCAGTTCGTTTTGTTTGTGTAGGTACTCGATTTACTAAGTCTACAATATATTGCCTTTTCTGATTTATATTATCAATGTTCCAAAAAGATGAAAAGATTTCCAGCCGCTCTTCTTCACTAAATCTGGTCGTACATTTTTCTCGACACATCCCCATACACTTCGATTCACCCAGTAATTTTCCTGGTTTTAAAACACCTTTACTGGAGAGGTAAGGTTCACCTTTTTGTCTTCTGTTTTTTCTCAAATTCTTCTTCCATTCCTTGGGCTCCGCTTGACCTCTGCGCTTGCGTTTCCGATTTTGAAGACCAGGTATGATAGACTCAACCCCAGCAATATCGGTAGTATTCGTTTCTATGTTTGTATCAAGAGTATTACTAGAATGAGGAATGTTTTGGGTCATAACATCATTTATTTGAACATTATTTCTTGTTTCCGAAATTGATAAATCACTAGATGACAAGATACATTCATCTGGTGCGGGCTCGCCATCATTACTCGAATGTGATAAATACAAATCCTCATTTAAATCAATAAGTGACACATTTTCCAATGTCAATAATTTTGTGGGTGAAGGTCCAGGTTCACCAAAAACAGAGAGAGATTCATTTTCTAAAGTTGTCGTTAATTTACTAAAGGATGGCTGAGGACAAGGGCTTAAGCAATTGTTGATTTCTTCAACGGCAGCATTGCAGATGGTCTCGATTGAATGAGTTGGTTCCTGAGACAAAAGAAAACAAAATTATTTTACTGTAAAGTAAATAATATCATTGCTGTAGGTATAGGTACTTAATATTGATCCTAATGAGTAAAAAGGGTTTTATAACATTAGTAAATTTAAATCGTAAATTACACACATTTTATAATACAAATAACACAATATTATTATTACTATTAGTATTATCCGATCTCAAACTCTGTTACACTTAACCTTACCTGGGAATCGAACCCTGAACAGCACGTTTAAAGGCTCGTTCACACCGGCGCGACTTGTCGCGCGACGCGACACCGGCAATTGTTCAATCGTGAAGTTTTATTAGAAATTGTATTGTTAAAGTCGCGTCGCGCGACAAGTCGCGCCGGTGTGAACGAGCCTTAATGCAAATTAATAACAGTCAAGACTAAAACATAGGTATTAAAGATAACTCACCTGTTCAAAAATCTGATGGAATTCGTCGTGAACCTGAGATGGTTCTCTTCGCTCCAACGCTTCCAAAATCTTCCAATTTCTATTGTATTTCTTCATTTTATTGAATCACTGTATTATTGTCACCTAAAATCACTATTACGAAGTAAAAGCAAAAAAAAAGTATTCTCCTAACTTCAAATCAGGGGGCTCCCCGCACTGCGTGTTTCAACTCGTTGAGACCTTACATCAACTTTTAGGTGCCAAACTAACGTAAGTTTATATTTTGACAATAGACTATAATACTAATCAAACAAAATAGTACTGCCACAAAAACGTAAATCGTAATACATCGTTTTGGCCATTGACTTGTATTATTTATCTAACAAAAATGTTTGTGCCAATAAAACGTAAATACACAAACGTTACACTGGCTCTTTAAACTAAGTATCAAAACAAAATTTTGTAACGACCAAAACAACGTATAAGCTTTTACGTTCTTTTGGTTTGTATAATATTGCCAAACAAACTATATTCTAAGAATAAAAATATTGTTTTTAGAAATACGTTCCTATAGCTCTAAAGATGTAGGAAGATAATTAGAACTATTTAAACGGTATTCATAATACGTTTTTCTGGTTCCATTGAAAATGATTCTTAAGCTATTTCGTTTTTTTGGAATTTGATAAATATTGACTTTACCGTTACGTCGTTTTGGCAATTCATAAAGGTCTATATTGTGAACCGTTTTATGAAAAAAAACGTTTTTTGACTTTTTTGTAGATACGTTCATCTGGTTCTTATACCGCGATATAAGCTCACGCTTTCTTCCCATGGGGCAGAAACTACAGAACGCTACCTGCTACGAGCCTGATATACTCCTCTTTTGCCTCGCAATTCCTGTAATCACCCTCGCACTAGTATAGACCAGTACAAATTAAGTAACAAAAACATTTGTATTCAATCCTCGACACCAGTCACCTAAGTAGCCAAGATACGACTCGCAATTACGACTGGAGGCATTTTAAGGACTCGTAAAACCAGACATTCTGACCCCAGCAACCTCAACAGTTTATTAAGTCTTTGTACAGGCAGTTATTATAAATGATAATTATTTCATCTGCCATAAAACCACCCTGGGAGCTCTCAGTAATATTTCACGATGTTTTATTTGCCGCACTCTCTGAAGTTTAGATCTTAATTTTCACTTAATTTTGGTACAGATAACGTTGTTTTGTTTGTAGAATTTGTCTTTTTCCTTGTTGATTTAGGTGTAACAGATAAACATAAAATGTATTAACTTCTCTGTAAAAGTAAGTTAGCCGACGTGAAAGGTCATGGATGAGATATAAAGTTACACCTAACGTTACGTAAGACTAGTATCCTCTCGAGTTTCTGTTTGAATGGACGCTGCAGGTTTAATTAAAAATTAATATAGAGATACACGAGAAAAGTTAATCTAGACTGCAAACTGAAAATGAAATTACATAAGTTTTTCTATCATGTACCTATGTTGAAAGCCGGTCACCGATCGTTTTTCCTCTAGCATCAAGCTTTTTGGTTATCAGTTTCATCACAAAGCAATTCAATTGAAAACAATTTCATTATTACTATCAAAGTTGTACGTACTGTGAACCATACGAGAGAGGCATGATCAATATCTAGCAGTTAACGATTAAACTCATGTTTCTCCTTACGTAACGGTATCGGTAGTAGCACTCCGGAATTGGGATCTGGGCCAATTTGTTAGCACTTTGTACTCGCTTTATCATTTTCCAGTAACGATGGTAGTTCCTTGTAATTTATAGCTTTTAACTTATTTTATCGTGTCCATGCTGAGAATTTAATTGTACAGTGTTGTTGTTTTTAGTTTTCGTAATTGCGAATAGTTTTGGTTTTGGCAGTTATTTTGCTGTTTCAGTTATAGTTTAATTGAAAATGTTTTTTGTTAATAAAGACAGGTTTATCTGCTTTATTTGTTTTGAGTTTATTGTTGCGTTTGTTACTGCGAAGTAGCAATTAGTACAACTAAGTTTGAAATCTTCTTAAAAATCTAGATCTAATATTTTGTGACTAGTTGATGCAAGTACTCCTTTCGAAAGCTTATAATGAATCTAAAAACCTTCGTCTAAGTAAATAATTTAATTTCCAAACTTCTTTTGTTTGCAGTTATTAATAAAATTGGTTTAATTTGTTCCAATTAAGCTGTGATGTATATTCTAACTTAATTAGAACCTATTACGATAAGTTCGTACGATGTAATTATCCTGACCAAATATTGTAAATTCTAATTAAGGTAATTGCTGTTAAGTAATTTATTTTGGCTGTTCATTTTCTATAATACATTCAAAATTATATTTAGACTTATATTCTTTGGCTAACCTATTGTAAAGCAGCTCTTAGTTCATGTTATAATATTATAACACGAACATCTTGCATCTTGCTATGCTTTTCCCATTTCCTGTCTTACCACAACAACTATTTTCTTTAATTCCTTCAGTAATTGCTTCCATTACTCTCTGTTCAGCGAGGGGGCGTTCTTCATTTCGCCTAGAAATGTATACTTAGTTTTATTTTTAATTAGTTCTGGCCTCAAACGTCGCGCCTTTTAAAATATCGCGAGTTTTTTCGCTAAGACTTGCTTCTTTTTTTATTGTAGGTCATATTTCATTGGGGTCTTGTTTAATAATATCTTACTTCCTCGCGTTATTTTTACCAGAAGTAATTTCATACTATTTTCAATTTAGTTCTTCTTCTGATTCTACTTGTGATTTATCTTTTTCTTTGTGCTGTCCAGGTTACATGTTTCTGAGTTTTTATTTCAAAACATAGCGTCCTTTGATACAAAAGTGTAGCGCATAAGTACACTATCACTCACCCCTTTCCTTTATGTTCCTCACACTCCACCATAAAACTGACAACGCTTACATATTCCAAGTAGTGTCGCCATTTTGTTCTTAGCTTGGATTCTCGACGCAATGTGCTGTGACGTCACTATTTCTCTTCATTAGCGACCATTGTGTAGCTACGTCATCCTCCTCGTGCATGTCAGCTACATAGCAACATTTCGATCTGTTGAGCATAACTGCTAAATTATTCGTCGCATTACTGACGACCCTGCGAAATTGATGATACTGCTATACGTAAAATAGGTCAAATATGTGCCATGATTTATGTTAGATTCTGTACTAGCAAATATGTGTGATAATTAAGTTTGCTTGAAAACAGCTCGCCTTTAGAACAAAGACTTTGTATTAAAGAAATGTAGTTTAAACTTCAACTGGTTTTTATTATAGTGATTCGCTTTTGGTCTTCATGAAGGCGGTTTGAAGAAAATTTAAATTCTACTTTGAAAGCGTGAAATATGAGCAGACACTCAACATTTTCCTCAGTATATTTCATACTACTACAAAGCACATGTTGACCCAAAAAGCTTTCATAATTTTTAACCCCTGCTGCCTGCTATAAAACGTTGGCGTGACGTCTCTCCCTTACTTAGCGTGATATTCCCTGTGAGAAGAAGCCTGTAAACATCTTTTGGATCATAAATATTACGAGCTATTGCCCGTGATGGCTGACATATCCGCCAATAGCACCATTCAACCATATATTTTGTGTCACGCAATGTTTGGTAGAAAAAGTTGAAGCCATGCCCCAAATAGTTCCCGAATGCTTGTGGAATGTTGGCTATTGATTTTACCGTATGACTTTGGATGCCAAAATATGTGATTTTATACGTATGACAGCGTTTATAATTTTGGAATGTGGAATTCATTGAAATATTTGGGATAGATTTTTTATAGAAAATTGTAGCATTATGTAAGCACAATCATTCGTACCTATTATGACTAAGCCCAGCTAAATCCAGCTATTTAAAATAATATATTCATCAGTTGCTGTGTTGTAACAGAAATTCACATTGAATAGTAATATTTCAGAATCAATAAAAGCAACATGTACGAATCAATACCGAATCCATTCGGATAGCTGAACAATGTCAGTAGAAGCCTTAACAATTATGCAATGCCAACAGAGGATTAAATGTACGTCCACACATAATCTACGTGCATGCACTGCATTGGCTTTAGCGAATGTGAAATACGCTACAGTGGTGGAAATTTGAAATGTTGCAGTAACTCTGACCGCTGACGTTGTCATGCCTACCCACATAATTGATATTTATGAAACGTGGGAATTGTATAGTGGAAAATTAATTAAGGAAGCTACTGGAGCGCAAATAGATGAACTGAATGATGATGTTGGTAATTGTAAAGTCACTATATGAGGTTGGGATTCAAAAGCTTGCAGTAATTATAGTAACAATGATTGTAATAATCTAATCCACTAGAGCAAGAAAGATTGTAGAATTAAGAGGCAGTAAAGTTGTATTACAGCTATTAAGGAAAGTGGTGCTAGTACGGGATTAGAACAAAGAAGTTATATCTTTATTAGCAAGCGTAGAACATGTGTGCTTTAGTGCTAATTAGAGAAAGGTTAACGGTGTACTTGGTTATAGAGAAACGGTGTTTGTTAGTCTAAGTAATATCTATTTACCCTTACTCATATTGTCAATTGGATTAAAATATCACCATAACCCAACCTTGCCGAAAGATAAAGAAATTCAATGAATTTTAACAAAATTTTCACTTTTCAATTAATACTCCAATTTCCTTTGTTCACCCATCACTGTTATAGATTTACAATACCTAGGGTATTGTAAATCTGTGAGCCGGAAATTAAACAAATCCAGCTCATTAATACTTACATGGGATGAATCGTGAAATACGTATACATTGCACTAGCTACAATGTAGATACCTATTTCATGATTCATCCCATTAGAAGCTAATGCCAGGCATTCATCTGCCGCTCGGCTCTCATTAGGTCCCGTCCCCCCCTCGCGTCCGTACGTCCCATATCAAACATGTACACGTGGGTTTGTAGCTGTGATTATCAGTTTGGCTTTAGCTGCAATTTGGACTTCGGAAATTGTGGAAGCTGTTTGTGTATTTGTTACTGTTTTGACTTTTTCCATGTTTGCATTTTTTCTGTCTTCTGCCGTCTAGAGTGTATGGGTTTCTTTAATTGAAACCTCACGAATTCAAAACAATTTTGTAAAACCAGGAATTTCATTTTCCCTAAATCCAATACAACAGTAAGACTGAGATTTGAATTTTCATCTCTTCTCGTACATATTTCATCCCATTTGCAGTTAATGCTTGCCATTCATATCTCTACTCGGAGCACTTATTAGCGTCGTCGCTCCCTCTTTTAATATGAAACGATGATGTGAATGTTGCTCCTTTGCTAGAGTTTTTTTTTTTTTTTTTTTATATTATGAAATTACATTCTTACTAAGATTGTATAGCTCTCTCGACTTCTTTTGCACTACCAGGTTTAATACCAGAAACAAACATACGACAATCCTTGTTACATAACATAACATTCGTATTGTCGGTATTCCCCGAAAGGGTAGACGTACATACATACCTACTTAGTGCAATTTCGCCAGCTATGTTTATTCCGTCATTTGGCACAAATCCAGATTTCTGGACTGCTACTGATATTTATAAGAATTATGGAAAAACCCAATAACACTGCTCGACCGGAGGATCGAAATGACGAGCTCAACGGTCGCAACCACGTTTTAAATTTCACCCTTCGATTTAACCACTTATTCCTAGACAAATACGTATAGTGTAAATGTAGCTAAGGGTGTTTCTTCCTGCCTTTGTCTAATGCCCACCATTCATCGGCCGACACTCGCCTACTCATTACTCCCCTTAGGTTTTCACGTCGTGTCGCGTTGTGTGCGGCACGCGACACGACTCCGTCCCCTAGGGTGTACTGGTGTTGCGAAGTGACAATGGGTTTGTGGTGCCTTCCTCGTGTCTTAATGCTTCCTGTGTGTCTTTGTACGTAGCTGTATTAAGTATATGGATAGATGTTTTTATTACAAGTTATAGTAACAGAAACTTAAAAAGAGTTTCATTTATTTTAAAAAAACTTACATCATTAGAAGACCAAAAAGTTTTTGAGTAAGTACATACTTACAGTAATATTGTTTTTGGAGGATTAATGAAATATTTCCCTTGAATAAGTCAGATCAAGAAAGAAAATGTAATTCATAGTGACGAATATGATGATTTACTGGTGTATGTTGTTATGCTCAGTGGGATGGCATGAGTAAGGCTATAATTTAATACAATAATTCATTTACTACTAGGCTTTCCAACAGTAACAACCAAACTTTACGACATGACCAGCTTACAGCCATACCCAGTAAAGAAATATGCAATCTTTATGACTTGCATTAAGAATTCATGATCGTTGCATAACTGTAACATAAATCCAGCGTTGCCACTACAAGGCTCAAGCTTTTACTAAAGTGAAAGAATGAGCATTCTTTATCGTTATTTAAGAACTGTGGCAGTATTTTCAACGCCACATGCGTACGCATCACGCGAAATCCTGCATCGCGCAAGCAGGGTTTACCGCGCGATCAGCATATATATAATTTCTTGATATCAATCGTCGGGCAGTTGCTCACCACACGACGTCTGATCGGAGGATCCTCCCTTTTTTGAGGAGGATGAGTGAACTTAAACAGGCTATTCCTCGTACCTCTAAAGAACAGGGTGTAATTTTCTCGAACTTCAGTATGATTTCCTCTACAATAGGGTAAGCCAGTTCTATGTTAGTCTTAAGGCGCTCCATCACCGGGAGCATTTACCTGTAATGTAACCTTTACCTGTGACCTAGTCGTGGTACTTCTACCTATTAACCTATCCCACTAGTTTCAATTATCTCTCTACACCTACCTAACAGTTGACGGCCTGCGCAGTTTACCTGCAAATCCGTAGCCGTTACAGTGGTATCTTGGATTGCTACATTACAGGTGAATGCTCCCGGCGAGGGAGCGCCTTAAAACATTCATAAACCTACTTTGAACCTCGTCCCTAAACCTTCAGGCCATACTCACGACAATTTAATTACCTCATTAAATATATTTATCGGTCATAATCCTATTATTAGAATCACTATTAATCAGTTTAATTCATGTACCGTATCCCCCTCAGGGTGATACTACTATAGTACGCATTTATCTATTAGTATTTCCCTGAACTGTCTCATCTGATATGAGTGATCCATCGTCAAGGCGACTTTTGCCATTTTGCCTTTATGACGCCCTGATATATTGTGACAGGGAAATGCTGTGAACGTAAGCAGATTCACGTATTATGTTAATATAAGCGTTGAAGGTGAAGAAATATTCGCTGAAAGCTACTTATTGAAGCTAAAATATTTTCCCCGTATTTTATGTGCCAAGAGTTGTGGTATTGACGTCATATAGAAGACGAGATCTTTTACTAAATAGACTCAAATGGCTCTTAGCATCGAAGATTCATAGAGACTTACCTAAATAAAAAACATAAGTAGCCATCCAATAGAAAAAAAACGTAAATAAAATCCTATACATTGATCCAAAAACTAAAGATTTTCTTCTCTCTTATAAAAAGCTCCTACCAAACAACCATGAAATAAAAACACTTCCACCATAAGCACTGGCCCATCCATTACGATTAAATCAATAGAACCATCGTCGTCCATTTACGACCAGGCGCAGAATAATAAAAATGGTCACATAACGACCAGATAAAGGAGCCCCAATAAAACTGTATGCTATTAAACAACATTTGTCTTCAGATACACCTACGCTTATCTTAAGAACACTTGTGTTGCTGGTTGTAAAAGTTAGATATAAGGTGTATGAGGATGTACAGTCGGCAGCTGAGGTTTCGCTCTTAGAGATTTTATTGGTCTGGCGTTCAGATTATTTCGGTTTCCAGTTTTGGAGTCTCTGTGACTGAATGCTGTTTTCCGATTATAATCCCTTGGAGGTATTTTTGTTGCATCACCACAGTCACACTGCTACTGCTGCACCCGCTTTTGTGTGTGTGTGCCTATGATTATTTTGGTTTCCTTTCACAAAATTCTTGTCTTCAGGTTTTCTATTGAGTTACGGTGATTGTTAATTCCATTTAATCTTTAATTTTGTCGTCGTATTTGATTAATTGATCTTCGACGTTTTCAATAGCAGCTGCTAAAATCAACAGTTTGACACCACTTGATGAAGCTACATTCAGAAAACGTTGCGTCACGTAGTTTCGTCACTAAATAATAACTAGCTTTGTTACCCAAGAAAGAAAATGACGGACAATATATCAGAAAATAAGGAAACAAGAAAACCGTATTATTTCCTGCAGTCATTTTCTCTAGGCGTCGTCGTGTACTTAAAAAGATACAATCGTTGATCTTTTTGACGTATATGAGTAGGATACAGGGTTTTTTTCTTTAACAATAATTTGTTACGTCATGTTTTTCTTTTTGCAATATACTAACAAGCTTAGATGAGTGGTAAAATGCTGTCATAACCCTGGAAGACTGAAATGGTTTTTAACTAGTGGGTGATTTTTCGGGACCCCTTTTTTTCGCATAATGTTTTTTTCCTAATATTCTTTGGCATAACGATTTTGGCATAAGTATTTTTGGTCTAATAATTGTTTGCCATAATTTTTTTTTGGCCTAAATATTTTTTGTCATAATTATCTTGTTGCATAATTTGTTTTGCCATAATTTTAATTCGCATAATGTTACTAGGCGTAATGTTAGTTGGTTTAGGTTAGGTTAGGTTAGAACTGTGACCTCCTACGCACGAGCCGAGCGAGCGAAGCGAGCGGTGCCGCGGCAGCGGCCGGCGAAGTGCCAGAAACTACTATAATTATAGAATATAAATGAAAATATATTTATGCTTTTGAATGTTATGCTTAAACACTATTATGACTGGAGAAATTATGCTTAAAATAGTTATGCGTTTGCTGATATGCGAAAGTAATATTATGCGTAAATATTGTTAGGGTAAACAAAAGTATGCTGTGTTATATTATGTCTTAAAATTTTATGCAAATGGATAGGGAACCATTTTTTTCTTCTTGCGGCTTTCTATACATTCGAGAAACTGCGGATAGTCTATCCATCCTCCGGCCCTTGTCCCAATCTATTTAGAAGTTGTCGCATTATGCTTCCTTCCATATATATATCTTATAATACTTTATCTGACGTCATCGTAGTTCTCACCCGTATTTCTGACCATGCCATCTCTCATAGCTTCATCCATCCATGTTTAGTTTTCCCCACCCTTATCTGTCTACATGTCAATACCAAAAAAAAAATACGCATCAAGGAACCAAAAGTCAGTTCCACTAATAAAACTACCCTCCATAGTGCACTTAACCTAGGGAGCCTCCCTCGAGAACCTTACTTATGTTTGATGTGTTTTACGACTGCTGGTCTGCACTTACGTTCATACCTCGTAATGGACCATGAATCCGTCGTTCCCGATGTATCTACAGCTACACTATTCGGCTCAACTCGTCTCTTAGGCTTTTCAATATGTTATTTTGGTTCGGTAATGTAAAGCGACGTATCTGGGTTAGGCTTGCCTAGTGGAGTAGTAGTTTTATTATTGAAATAGTTTTCACTAGTGGCAATACCTTGTTGTCCACCCCGCTATAACCTTGCTAACAATTTAATTACGGCATCAGCTATTTTAGTTTTTACTGATATGAAAAGATAAAAAGGTTGAATTACAGAAAAGAGAAGACAAATATTAATCAGATACGTTAATTACTGAAAGATCGTTGCAGCTGTTGCGAAATAGAATCACACTTCCAGTCACGTGATAGATTGCAGATTATAGAACAACCAATCATGAAGCAGTGACCTAGTTATCTTAATTGGAAAATTGAACTCTTCTGTGAGTACGATAAGAATTGCTTTAAGAATATATATGAAGATATTGGTAAAATATTGGTTGTAACCTAGCTGACTGCACAGGGAGATAGTGTGTAGATGGACCAAATGGAAAATGATACCCATAAAAGTGCTCAAATACTTGTCTTGGATGCAGTCTTCTTTGTTCTATCATCACCATGAGCTAGTTTGTATGAAAAAAAAATTGCCCATGCTCTGTTTTACAGAATTCATGGAGTTTAAAGGAGGGAACAGATAAAGAACACACCGTGTTAACAACACACCGATATTATGCTAATTTAAACTTTTTTCACTGGTTGGTCCTGAATCCAATTTATGTGCTACGTTTTGGTGATCATGAAGAGTAATGACATACATTCAGCTGTTTGGAAAAATTCACGCTACATTAGGTGGCTCGTTAAAAATATATAACATTCTGCTACACAACCGAATATGTTGGGACAGATTTGATGAGAACTATTTCTATTTCTGAATCACTTGCTTTTGTAGTCATATTTAACGATTTTGGTTATTGTGATGGATTTCAAGACATATGAAGTACGACCACCTAAACATTTTTTGGGTGGTACAAGGGGATACTGTGTAAAGATTTCGCCTACTAATAGAAATATTCCTAACCTTTACTTTTCAAAGCTTTTCCGCAACTTGGCAAAGTTAAATATTTTACGGAAAAAAGTAAAACACTTTTTTTTAATTGCTTTTAACTCCACCAGAAACCTTGACGGATCCGCAAATTGAAAATGAAAATTTTGCTCCACGGAATTTGAAATGCCAGATTAATTAAATTCATCTTAATATCTCCGCGAGTTCCGCTAAACGTGATCGGATTAGCGTTGGTTTAACACGAATATATAGTAGGAACTGGGTAATTCTGTTTAACAAGGGTAGTATGCGAGTACACGCACTTAATACTGTGCTGTATGTAGATATGGAGAATTGTAAGCTTTGACGTGTGCATAATTGATGGCTGCTGCAAGCCCTTTAGATGCATTATTTGATTGCATTATAATGTTATTAGTATTAGTCACACCAGTATATTGATATTTCTTCATCGAGTTATCAACTGTAGCCATTTCTCTTGCATTTTTTGACCTGGTTCTTTTAATGCCAAAAACCTAATTTCGTTTTATAATATTGATGAGAGCTGATAGAAAGATAAGTACTTTAAGAATTTCTCTCTCGCGCTCGCTGGAAAGTTAATAAGAAATTGATATGATTACGTGAAGACGCCTTCTTAATCTAACACTCCCACGCTTGAAGCGTGTATCAATACGAACAGCAATATTTATTTAGCATCGTCCAAGAAGAACCGACTCTTTCATATGAAAAGTAATATCTTTCGATATTTTAAGACTCGCAAGTGATAATGTTATATGTAGGTAACGTTCATTAAAATTGTTAATATAATGTACGTATACATATCGAATTTACATTATTAATTATGAAGGCTGGTAAAATATGAATTCAGCTGTTCTTGATTGGATTGATCAGAATCATTGAATTTTCTGAATCATACGTGGTCTTGAGGAAATTGATACTTCTCCTGACGTATCATCTGTCGCAACGCCTTAATTAAGACCTGTAAATTGTTTCAGGTCTTCATTAACCTTGCCTATAAATTGCTCCAGATCGCCTACAGAAAGCTCGTTACTGTCCTGAAGTGTATTGCTATCACCAGTCTATACAATGCTATGCTTCCTTACGGTCATTCTTTTTAGCGATATACTGCAATCAATTGTGTAGTTGGTGCGTTAAAATATAATCAAAGTCAAATCATTTATTGCAAACAAGCACATAAAAGTATGCTTACCAACCGTCTCGCGAGAGCCGGGACCTCCCGGTTCTAGAGCTTTAGAGGATGCGTCCCGCAAATAATTCAAATTTTCAGTATCAGGTTGTATGTTTATCTAAATATGATTCGCGGCCGTGTCAATTATTATTTACAGAAGTATAATCATAAAAATTATGAATACAAAACAGTTGTAAGTCTTGTACTTGTTTGCCAAAGTAAAACATTTAATAAAATTATTTAAAATTGTATTTTTCGCCTCCTTAATTACTTTAACAGCAAGATCCCGCTTTTTTTGCCACACGTCCCTCATTTTGATTGCCAAAGTCCGCTAAATTCATTCATTAAGGTTGGCAAGCCTACATAAAAGACACTTTTGATAGCAAAATTTACAAGAGGGTCCTTCCAAAAGATATACTTTCCTATAGAGAAGAATGGGCAAGAAACTCCACAGATAGCTACTCTTTAAAAATGTTTCACAATATTTTGTATACATTGATTATATCATAGTGTATATGTGACACATCGTCTTCACATAAAATTAATATACCACAATACCACGAGTGGCGTAACATGTTCATCCGTCATCCTTGAATATGGAACTCTGCTACCACCTGTCTCACTGGCTAAGTTTTGTCTCGGATGGAACTATTTTCATGTTAATCATGCCAATATGAGAAAGAAAAGGAACAGTGTGATTGCTAGAGGCCTTGTGGCGTTAAGTGCCACTACTGTATAAATGAATATTATAAGTAAGTGTATTGAAGAAGATGAACGATGGTGGATATTGATTAAGTAGGTACTGCAAAATGCTCCTCAAGCCAAGTAGCTATTGCCACCACTAAACCGAAATCATGATAGATAATAACATATCTACACCAGAATAATGCATAATATTCGCATGAACACCTCGAGTTATTCTTAACATTTTTCTCACGTCTCTCTCACCGTTCGCAGCTTCAGTATCCAATCTCATCGGGGTTACGTGAACTATTTCTTCTAAGCTTGATTTAATAAGGAGACGTTGTTATTTTTCTTATTTTCTTGAAGTGTTTCTCTTATTTATGAAAAGCTTTGCCTTTGTGTTGTATAATTTTATGCTTTAGGGTAAAAATGCCGGGAGTTCTATTTATAACAGTCTGTTTGGTTTACTCATCTTAAATTTGACTGGTTTTAATGGCCATGTCAAATTTCAATAAGAATTAGCTTTTATTGGCCATCTTAAAACTAGTTTTATAATTTATTTAATCTAAGGGTCATAAATCTCCAGATTGCTTTGGTTTTTAGCATAGGCATCCCCCAGGCTTTTCGATAGTTTACGGTTGTGAGTTTTTCTCCTCCATGTCCTCGCCAAGTAGTTTTGAAGTCGTCTCCCATCTTTGCAATGGTCTTCCCCTTTTCCTCTTTTCTTCTCTGTGATACGATCTGTTACGTCTCTGGCCCATCTTCCGTTTTTGCTCCTGATGGCCATGTCAGATATTATACGGTTTTTCTGTCCTTATATCCACACTACTATATCCGCACATGGAATCGAATAACGGAAAACAATTTAAAATACAAAGCACGCACTTGTCTGACCATTTCAAACGTCAAAAACCAATATGTATTTATTGTGAAAAATTCTCTTTGTTGAAACCTTATCAGATTCAGTCCGTGTACTATTTGTTTATTCAAATCCATTGTTTGGTTTACCGCGGCATTTCCGATGGTAACGTATAGTGATTGTACGAACCGACAAGGCTTACGATGCTGTTCGCTTTGACTGTTGGAGTATTGGATTTATAGGTTTCTTGTTTGCTATTCTGTTCGCTGTTGAGCTTAGACGCAACTGTAGGAACGGTGACACATTCTTATTGTATTTATTTAGTACGTGCAGCGATCGGGAAAATTAGTTCACCAGTAACCACCGCCTACTATAGATGCGCTTACGATCTTCACACATAAGGGCTTTATTGTAAATACGTTTATGAGTAAAAGAAACATCTAATGTCAAACAACGTTTAATTTCTCTCCGTACACACACGATAACATTACATGACAGAACACACAAAATTGGTGACCCCGACGTGATCGACCGAAGCAGGACGTGTAACTGTGTACCTTGTTATGAGGGAGCATTCGCAGTTTTCACCGAGTTGAGAAATACAGTCCTCAACAGCTCTCATTTTCATTATTACTGTTATTTCTAGGTTGTTCAGGATTTTGTGTCTGTGTTTTTTATGTTAGTTACGAAGTTATTTTATCGGTAGCAGTTGGTTTTCTTACTTTAATGTCATCTTTTGGTGTCTGATTCTTATAGTCATCTTACGTACCTACGTACTGCTTGCAATATGTCTTATTTTATCTATCGCGAGTATATCCAAAGATTCTCCTAAGATTAAGTTAAGACCTTTATTTGGTCCTTGTGTCCTGATTTATGAACTTTATAAGCCATAGTTCTCTCATACCGCATCATCCTTTCATCTTCCGCTCTGCTTATTATATCGACTTTGTATTGTTCAACCTTTCTCCACAATTTCCTTTGCATACTCTCCTCTATTTCTACCTCTTTCATCATCTTATTTAAAAATAGTTTTCGACTACACCTATGTAAAAGTTACAGCTACAAAATGTCAGCCACTGACATTTTAATGTATTCATGTAAAAATAACAGTGTTGAATAAAAATAGCGAGTGACGAGCGTTTGTAGGTAGCACGGTTATAAAATGGCGAACATACAAAGCTTTTTGTAACTGTATGGCATGTTGTGAATAGTTGCAACGTTGTTGTACCTGGTTTTTTAATATTTAAATGGCTGAATGGAAATTAGGGCGGTGTGTGTCAGTTTTTTAATTTAACTGCCTTTTATATCAGAAGTAGGTCAATGAGGGTTCGAACAAAATTGGGGGATGTTATTGGGTATCTGCTACAAAAGTGTCAACTGGACACATTTTAACACTGTGCGGATAATGGATTTTTGGCTTTGGCTATTTAGACACTTGTACCATTATCGAAGCCTTTAGTGGCCGGTTTTCTGTAGCCTTTGGAATAATCTTAAATTAATGCCACTTATAGCCAGACTACTTATTATAATAGTCAAATGAAAATGGTTGAGATTATATCGGTCTTTATTGAATATCAACAGTTTAAGTGGCAAAGGCTTAGTAATGGTATTTATTAAAGACATACGTGACTTGGTAGCTGATAATGTGATTGGCGATCATTTCAATGTTATATTATTACTTTTTTCGCCAAGTTTGTATAGTCAACGACCACGCCCACTTTTGTGCTGTGGTTGGTGGGGGCTGTTTAATTTAAACAAACCTATCATAATATCTATGTAAAGACTGAATGCCATTTATAATTTGGTTTTTGTTATCTATACATACATATAATAAATCTGACGAGGGTCGAAAGTCATGGAAGATATTCGAAAAAAAGTTGACTTAGAATCGATAACAGAACACGTTCCAACAGTTTTTAGAATGTGTGTTTCTGTCTGTTTATCTGTTTGTCTGTTTATTTGTTAGCGCATCACGTGAAAATAGCTGAACGGATTTTGATGCATACTTTACTAATCTGTCGAGAAAATCCCCGGCCAGGTAATAGGCTATGTAACATCACGCTACGACACGTAGGAGCCGAGCAAAATGAGAAAAAAAGTCAGAAAAAACCCTGAGCGAAAACGAAGTAATAACGCGGGCGGGCGATGGATTAAATAAGTTTATTTACCAAAACTCTCATCCCCCTTTTATTCAAATGGAGGATTTGTAAAAAGGGATAATTGCCGTTTTATGTAAACACCCTACTCAGGACACTAGGTGTCCTCGTGCGTGGGACCCGTCGGGGGCGCCGCATAATAAATGGTCACACGACTTTACCCAATTTGCTTCAATATTATATGACCGCCATGTTTTAATCCTCAAAGGGGTTGGCAAAGCTGTTCTATCGGATAGCCGCACTTCGACTATGACGGTATAAGGCACCTCATTGACCTTAATACTAGGGGTACCTAATGTGTGAATATTTGGCTGTGAGATTTCTAATGGAACTGTCTCGATTTGGATCACTTTTAAACTCTGCCGATATTATACACTAGGGTAAATAATATCTTTTCTTCTTTTATTTTATTTTATTTGATATTGTAAAATACCTAATGTGGACCTAGTCTAAAAACTCAATTTCATCATCATTATCTGCAAAGGTCTCATCAAAATCTATTCTCATCATCTGTAAATATCGAATTCAAATGGAAAAATACTAACTAACGAAAGAAACGTAAAACTCGTTTTTAATACAAATTGGATTACTTAACCAATTTTTCTCCAGTACTTCTCCCCATTTATACTTCTTGAAAGACTTGGACTGGATAGAGGTAATTAATTTAATTTACACAAAAGTTCTCCTTTAAACAAAATTCTACAAAAAGACGCAACTTTATGAGATCCTTCTTCCCCTTTGAATTTATTGATTAGTTACTTACCTACCTGAAAGCCTTTTTTATTAAGGAAAAAAAACCTTATCTCACCTCAGCTGAGTGTTTTAGATAATGTTAGGGTAGTGAATAAAGGTTTCACCCTTTTAGTAAGTATGCTTTGTATGCTATCTTCACTTTTTTAGCTTGAGTAGGTTACAAAAGTCACAGCGTCCAAATTTTCCACTTGATTTTAAGGGGTTACTTCTACCTATCGAGAGTACCACATTTTTGACAGGTAAAACCTGGACTAGTAAAACTTTCGTACCGACTGTGGGTACTGTCTTGTGAGTTGACGACATCCTTTTCCTCCTGCGATCCTAGTCCTTTCTGCCAGTGATGATTTCTACCTAATTCCAGCATGTCTTGCTAAATCACATAATTTTCAAACCTTCATACTAAACTACTATACTACTTTCCCCAAAACTTTTACGCCCATAAAATCACAACTTAAACTTTACGTAAATTCATTCAGAGCACAGGTATTAAACTCATGACATATTTACAAGATGAACCCCAATTCGTCCAGGTGCCATCTTGTCCGATCTGTTGAGCCCTAGAATGTTCTTCTGTCCGAGTGTCCGAAGTCTGTCTGGTCTTGTTAATGTTCGATGATATTGAGGACTTCTAGAGGACTTTCAAGAAAGACCGCGATCCGGACGGTTTTGTCTAAGAGGAAGATAAATTGGTACTTATTAGTACTTAACATATGGATCATATTCTTCATAGAAAGTATTGGTGTCGCTCATTTTATTCTGTAAAGTTTAAAATAAAGATAACGTCACTTTCACAAACACTTCATTCAATAACCGTCCTTTTTTGGCTTCGCCGAAATCGGGTAATAAAGTGAGAAATTCAAAATCACCGATTTTATAATAAACTATACTTTAACATAAATAAACTTTTTGTCTTAAAACAACTCAATTTCAATAAAATGCAATGGAATTACTGAGATAGTTACTGCTATAGCACAGCTACAATCAGAATCAACGAATTAATATAACTAAACCACCAGACGAAATCCTCTAAACAATTCAAGACTCGCTGGCGCCACAAGCAGTATATGTCTAGACTCTAGACCATAAACGAATCTCGATCAATACCTACAACCCACATATTCGTTCCCGTAACTCGAGCGCCGGTACCGTTCCCCTTTCCTAGCTTACCGCGGAAGTCATATCTATAAGTCAGGCAATTTTATATTCCGCGCGGAATTACGTCGTCGCAATGTTATCGCGGCCATTTCCCAAAATTATTATTTTATTTTATTTTATTTTATTTTATTTATTTTCTCATCACAAATGTTGGTTTGGACAGGAAGTGCTTAATCTAAAAAATGGGTTAACATTTGTGAGAGACTGGCGCCCGAAATAGGCATAAAATGCCTGTGTTACGGGTCACCAGGCCCCCCAACACCTAATAAGTACGTACATTATAATTTAGATTAATTAGCAAACATGTGATGAAGTTAACTTAATTTTATAATAGAGTTAAATATAAGGATAAAAATAAATCTAAAATTATGTGTTACGTTTAGCAATTTTCTGAGCGAGACAGAAATGATACCTTTCTGTATTAAATATTCCCTAATTTGCGTCGTCGGTAGGATATTTTTGTAATTCTGTCGCTGATTCAATTCCCTTAATGTCGGCTGATAAATGTCTCGGTATATAGAGATAAATACCTCTGGCTCTGTCGCTAAGTAGAAAATCCTGTTTTTTGTTTACAGAGTAAGTTATTTACTAACTCTGTAAACAGTCGCTAGTCAGAGAGATTTGGCTAAGGATCTGACATTTACCTTTGTTAAGTTAATTATTTGAATTAAAATATCTTTTAGAAAACCTTTGAGGTCACATAGGTTTCTTAATATAATTATTTGGATTTGGAGACTTCATTTATTCCCAGACATTTAAGCTTAGTATGTATTTATTATTTCATAGAAGGTATAAAATTCAGTCGGGAGTTGAGTAGATATAATTTGATGTCCGAAGCCGTAAAAGTTGTAAACAGAGAGTGCTTTCAGAAGGCTTTCGGGCCTTTTAGCTGTTATAAATGATGCTTCAACGGACAGATAAGAGTTTACTAAAAGAGCAGTGAGACTTTTGACCTTTGTAAAACTTTACAGGCGTTACATGTGATGGAATGTTACAGTAGTGTATAAATATTAAAATGAATAGGTATTCAAAATAGTTAATTGATTCAGATGTGACTTGGCGCTCGGCGTGGCAACATGTCGCGTTCGGGTTCGCGACAATCGTCATCTGATGTCTCGTTGAGAGGTGAAACACGTGTTGATTTCTTACAGGGTTTTTTATGACTCTTTAGGAATAGTTAAGCGGAATAGGTTACTAAATATGTCTACATACATTGTATTTTTGAAGCACAAATTCTTTATAAAACATAAGCTTCTGATAGAGCCTGATGCAGAACTATAAGATATCATCAATACGAACCGCTTGTAAATAAAGGCTTTGATGACAACAACTCCATGGCTTGCAAAATGACATGGAGTAAACTTTGACATTTTCAAACTCAAACTCAAACTCAAAGCATTTATTTCAAATAAACCAATTACAGGCACTTTTGAATTGTCAAGGGGTCGGTCAGTCAGAAAGATGAAGCTAGTTGCCCATTCCAAAGCGTAGTAGGTACCTATGGAGAAGAACGGGCAAGAAACTCCACGGACACTCTTTTAAATCAAAAATATATGATACAAAATATTTGTTACATCATTCATGTTGAAATTATACATGTGAGAACAATGTAGAAAGACGTGCACGTTAAAAGCGTCCGTAATAAAGATAACAATTCAAAAATTAAAATAAGCCGTGGCAGCTAAGAGATGACCAGTCCCTACTGACGGCGCCCGTTCACGAACATGACGCATGGATCAGCACCATTTAGCTCAACCATTTTGAAGGGAACTTAATGATCCAACACACACGCCACCACCAGCGAGACATTTGAGTGAGCGTGACATACTCTCAGCAGCCAGGGCACATTCAAGTCAATGAAAGACGTACCCAGTAAAATGGTAGCTTTATAGAAGGTATGTGGTCACAGTGCTCACACATGTGCTTTGCAATTATACAATATTAACAGGTTGAATTTATACAATGCAAAGATAGTTTTTCCAATCTTCAGCAGCTCCAACAATATTTTCGAATGATAATGATATTTTTAAATGAACGATTAGCTTTTATATAATAATACTAATTCATATTGGACTTATTGTAAATAATAAATCTTAAAATTATTTGTACTTAGTTAAGAATGATAATTGTATATTTGTACACCATATATTTTGTGGTAGAAAGTAAAGCATTAACAAAAATATCAATAAAATACTATGTTAAATAAAATTGTTACAAATAAATAAATTCTAATTAAAACGGACGTCAATTTTGAAACAGCATCGATAAAATTCCGACAGTCGATACAATTAGGGATTCAGAAAGAAAATTAATTCATGCAATTAAGTCACCTTGTAATTCCGGATCGATTTCCATATAAAATATAAAAGCATATTTTACACGACCACTTATAGGTATTAGCATGGTGACCTACATTTATGCATACGTGTCAATAAACGCAATAATGTTATATTCAACACAACAATCCACTTCACAGGTAATTAATGGTACCCGATACGTTTAGAATAGAACCTCATTACTCTCCCCCCAGCCCATACGGGGGTAAGGGGGGGAGAGTAATGAGGTTCGCACTGGTTATGGGCCGGATGTCCGGACCATTCGACCGGATTACACGAAGCCTCGGACTTGTATGTGCGGTTGCGAGATTTAGTTCCTGTTTGGTCATACATATGAGGTTGAGTACAAGACTGTGTTTTGATAATTTGAAATGTTGGGAGACATTAGAGGATGTCTTTATGGAGTAGCTAATAATTATAATTGGGACCAAATTGGGTATTTGTGGTCTAGTAGATATCTGCACCAATGTTCGAATAATCTCTTTGACGCCGTCACAGGTCACACATAATCAATCCCTGTTGAATATCACATCACAAAACAAAAGCTTTCACAGATATAAAAATGTCGGGAAAATTCGGAAAATATCACCTTAGCGTGACCCACATTGGAACACTTTGTATGAGGCAAACGTAGTACGTTTCATATGAAAACGTTCGAAGCCTTTCATTCGGAAAGCTGTCCCACTTGGAACGAGCAAAGCGTTTTATACAAATCCAGTATTTGACTCGAATGCGAGTTTAGGTAGGAAAAAAAGACAATCGTGAAAATGTTCAGTGAGCTGAGTTGTCGTATACACGACCAGAGTTACAACAGTCGCCATATCATGCCGCTGCTGAGTATAGGCCTCCTCCCTTTTGTGCGATGTACAAAGGACATGACACACCTAATAGGCTAAATACAAGATAACGTTTTGAACAGCCATGAAGAAGGCAGAAAGCAGTTAGTACTCAGAGCTCTCATTGGACGTATAAATCGTAATTTATGGTAACAAAGTCAACTCAAAATCAAAGCAGTTATTTCAATTAAACCAATTACAGGGTCAAGGAGTCGGTTAGTCAGGAAGATAGTTGCGCGTTCCAAAGCATAGTAGGTTCTTATGGAGAAGGACAGGCAAGAAAATCCATGGAGACTCTTTTAAATCAAAACACACAGTAGCCTACTAAAAGAAATGTGTCAAACAGCAAGCAAGAACGCATTTACCACCGTTACATAGTCAATAGTTGAAACCTGTACTCGGATTGATCACTTAGTGCAAATCTTCACTACAAAATGATACCTCACTCGTTACCGATCGAGTATCATTCAGCTAGTCATCTCTCTGCCAGTAGGTAGTTGGGACGGTTCAGCGGACTCGCTTCGATGGCTCTTGTCACCGCGCCGCGTCCAAAAACGAGAGCCCTTGATATCAGCATTAACAGTCACTTTTATCTACATCGTTTAAACTAAGAAGAATTCTATTTAACTACTTATTTTCTGTATTTATTCATGTTTACGGCAGTACTAACGTATTTATATCGGCCTTTCTGGAGTAGTTTCGACCTCAAGTAAAGAATTTTATGCACCTAATTATTAATCATCATCCTGATCTTCATTCAGTGTTTCGTTTTTTTTTTGTTCTCGGTTTTCAGTGACGTAATATGTACTTCATTCTCTTGTAACATGTCTAATATTTCATGCAATGTTTTTGCTTTCTCTTCCCATGCTTCACCCTATTTGTGTCCATGTTCACCATTTGTGTGCTATTTCTTGTCTATGTCTGTGCACTTATTAAATGTTCTCTTTCCACTTTTTCCATGCTAATCTCGGATAACAGAAAAACAAGACTGTAAGTATGAGTTACTTATCATCATCGCTGTATTTGTGAGAATCATCTGACTTTTACTTCATCCCTATATTTCATATCTTCTTCTTAGATACATTGTGGTGTAAATGCCCATTGTCTTCATCAATCACATTTCCATTTAAAGATAAAGATTTCATATGTAGGTAGATTAAGATAGATATCATATGGTTGTCCCAATGCAAAATTCAGTAATCTTAGCCCAAGTAAGGAAAAGATTCTCCTGCTATGTCGTCAGAGTTGTTAAAAATGCAGAAGAACGTATAATGCCTTGTCAATCGAATTATTGACTGGTCGTTTTGATATTGATATAGGGTTTGAGTATTTTTATTATGTGTTTCAGTCCACTTTATAGAAAGAAGCGCTTACGAAACGATCTGAAAAATACTCCAAACGAATAACTACAGGAGTACTGAAACATTCCGTAAAACGAAGCTTCAATGTAATGTTATGAATCCAGCCAGATTTCTTTTTGCGAAATGTAGGTGTACTACAGGTACTCTTCTGCCTTACCCTTCGTCGAATACAGGCGTGGTGTTTTGTTATGTTGTATTTCAAATGTTAAGGTAATTATTCATTTCTTGGACTTACATACAGCTTATCGCATTTTAAGAC
This sequence comes from Eupsilia transversa, assembly GCA_914767815.1. Lineage (NCBI taxonomy): Eukaryota > Metazoa > Arthropoda > Insecta > Lepidoptera > Noctuidae > Eupsilia > Eupsilia transversa. Next base: position 932,437 of record OU611893.1, on the reverse strand, counting down.
TGTTCAACCATTTACCAACTTTACTATTCAGTTTTTAGTTTTCCACCTTTAAACCTGTGCGAACTATTTCAAGACCGTTCAAAAGCTTGACGTCATCCATGCACGTCAAGCACTGCACCTAACAGTCCTTTGAGTCAAAGCGATCCTACATCAACCCGCGGTTTATCAAAAACCAACTGAGCGTTCACAAAACGCTGTCACCTCCCAACGTGAACATAGCGTTCCAACTGTTTCTGCGGATTAATCAATACGGATTTATATTCTGTGAACAGCTTTGTTCGTTCTGTAAAAGGCTTTTGGCTAACGTTCCCAACATGTGTTACTGGGTTTTGCAGTTTTATTTGATAAACTGCTTCTGTTTGCATTGAATTTTTATTTGCTGTTTGAATTTTGACTTTTGATTTTAGATATAGCCATTTTTGGGATTTGCTTTTGTGCAGACTTTTTCCACGAATTTATTGTAGCGAATTTTTGTCTAAATATTGGGCTTTTACAAGCTAAAATATATTTAAAAAAATAGCTTAGGTATAATTATAAACAAAGATCATGACGAACACCATCGAACACAACCTAGAAATTGGGGGTATGGGGGTTGAATATGTCCGTGAGTATGTTTACCTCGGCCAAATAGTATCCTTCCAGGCGAGACAAGACAAAGAAGTCCCTCGAAGCACTGAAAACGCTTGGAAGAACTATTGGTCGATGAACCATCTCATGAAAGGGCCACTTTGATTAAAACGGAAGCTCATGGACATGTGCATTCTTCCCACCCTCACCTAAAACATGGTTTCTTACAAAGCGTCAAAGTCTGCACTTGGAGTCTGCCAACGGGCTATAGAACGAAGTATAATAGGTGTCAAATTCTCAGACCGCATTAGGAATTAATACTTCGTTCCAAAACTTAAAATAGCAGACGTTCGCCGCACAGATGCTGGACTAAAGTGGAACTGGGCTGGCCACAACTGTCGCATGTCAGAGCAGGAATAGGATGCTAAAACCACCACTCAGTGAATCCCACGTAGTAGGAAACGACTACGCGGGCCCAGAAAGAGGATTCCTTCTTAAAGGATTGGCCCGTAATCGCAGTAGACCGGTAAAAGTGGAAAGAATTATTAGATATAATGAAAGGAATGATCAAGATAATAAGTATTTCGAGTAATTCTTATCAACCGGCTTCAAAAAGATAGGTTCTCTTTCAGACCAATTCCCATCCATTTATACCAGATTTTCCGCAACAGATAAACAGATTATATATCACTCGGTATTAATCAACTCGGCTTGATTTTCCGTGAATGCTTTGAGCATTCAGTCGTACATTCATTCGTTCATGTTCAGGTTTATCTTGCGAGAGCAGGTTGTTTTGAGGTAAATTGTCCGTGGTGGTTTTAATGATGGCTTCCATATTGCATACGATATGAATACAAGCCATGTGCCCGGTGGGATTACCATCGGGAAAAAATTTGAATATTGGTTTAGGATGTGCGTCGTCTGTTACTAAATTAATGAATCTAAGATTTGTGTGAAATCTTCATTATCCAGTCATTCACCCCTTGTTGGGGTTTGCATAAAATTGGGGCATATGCATTATGCATTAAGTAGCGAGATGTCAAGTGACAGGTTGTGCCTATAATTTTAATGTAAATGTCAGCTCATAAATCAATTAAACGAAAATATAGTCACTCTTGTTTCATTAATCTGTAAAATAATTATATTTCGTCAAAATGGAAATTCTATTCAACAGTAATTGTATTTAATAATAATTCAGCATGTTTCAGCACGTGTCCTCATCGCGAAACATTGGACATTTTTAATGAGTTTCCGAGTCTAAAAGCCTTGTTTTTTACGGAATGGAATAATATATTTCTTATTAAGGCAGACGTTTACGAGGCGTGTCAGAGTGAGCAAATGTTTTCTGTAGGCCTATCACGAACGCGCGGAGTAAACGTTACGTAAATTCGAACGATTGTAAAATTAAAAATGCTTTCCGTGAACATAATATTTACATAATTTTATGAATTTACTGTTTTGATACCAATTGTGCTTGTCGCAAAAACTTAAACCATAATGGATAGTGGCAATGCTGCCAGTCTTCCGGGCACATTTTCGGATGACAGCGATGCTTTTGTTTTTGTATAGTTTATTTGTATAGTTAGTTAGTTAAATATTGTAAAAGAAATGTCAATCGTCGCGCGTTCGTGTTAGGGCCTCTGGTCCTGCGAGTCACCCTTCGAGGGTTTATGAGGCTTCTCGCAACGAACTGGACAGTCTTGATACTTTGCATAATTTGTCAGATAACTTTTTCGAGGGCACTTCTTTTTAATTCTTGTGGATTTTTGCATACCTTTTCATCTTGTTACGCGGAACAAAGGCTTTAATAGCACTTTGAAACTCTTTACCGCCAGATTTTGTAAAAAAAAATGGCTTTTGGTACTGGTCCTTTGCTGAATTGCGTAAATATCTTCAATAGTTCATTATTTCAGCCGAAAGACGTCCACTACTGGACATAGGCCTCCCCCAAGCACGGCCACTTCGACCAGTTTTGTGCTTCCCGCATCCAGCGAATTCCTGCGGCGTTCACAAGGTCATCGGTCCAGTCATTATCTCCCTTACCTTAACTTATTTTAATTTAGTCATCATGACAGACTTGCGCCAGAGCAGCTCGTGGCTAAGTAATAACAGCCGAACGGGTTGATCCATCAGGTTAAGCTGCGCTTGCCGGGGTTAATCCGTGGATGGGTGACCATCTTTACATACCGACACTCCTCCGTACTTCGGAAAGCACGTTATGCCGTTGGTCCCGGCTTTCATTCGTGGATCTTTGACATTCGGTACGAGTCGTCAGAAGCCCGAAAGTCTGACAACCAGTCTTACCAAGGGGTACCGTATTACCCAGTTACTGGGTTGTGGAGGTCATATAGGCAGTCACTCCATGTGAAATACTGGTATTCAGCTGCATCCGGTTAGACTGGAATCCGACCTCCAACATGATTGGGAAAAGGCTAGGCAGAATGAATGACAGACTTGCGCCATAGGAACAACCTGTTTAGGATCAGCGCCAGGCTTGAACAGAGCTGCCTATATCCAGAAATATGTGAATACATTTGTCATAATACTTTTAACTATAAACATTTACTGCTTTACATGAATTTCACTGTAATCGATGAAAATATCGCTTCCTTCGAAGTGGTAATTATTTATTCCATGGATAAAACAGTTATCAGAAGGTTCTTTATGTTTCTTCGTACTTGTATAAGTAATGAAATTCCAGTTATCGCTGTCATGCTTCAATAGAACATGTGTACTTTTCTTTGAACTGTACATATGATCAAATTCAGTGTGTCCTCATTCTGTTTATCCCTTTATAATTAATCTTCTCCATTGTATTTTTTTTATTGTCGACTCCATGTTTCATGATCACATTTATATGAATTTTAATATCGTGCCGCTCATACCTTTTCATTTAATTACTTAATTGCTCGTGTTCCCGTAACAACAATAAATTGTGTTCAAAGTTGACCCAGTTTTCTCACAAACGAATACCCCCCTTTTCACCCCTCTTCATCACCCCCGTCGAGGTGCTAATGTGAAATTTAATTTGTTTTATAAGCTATTGTTGTTCAGCTTACCCAGTATAGTATTTCGGTGAAGTTTGACTTCGATTTATCTTTTAATTCTTGCTGGATTATTCACATTCATAATTCTACGCAGGGCTTCGCTCGCGACAAATTGATTACTGGCTTGATTAAGATGAAAACTAACTTGTCTTGCCTCCTTGTAACAATATAAAAGTTAGTCTATGACTTGTATATCAAGCGATTTTACAGGAGAGTCTGATCTCTCTTAATTTACAATTAAAAAAAAATGCAGTAAATATATTATAGGTTGTTGTTGATTTGAAACAAATAATCCTTTTAATCAGCTCCCGCATAAAATGAGGCTATTAAAGACTTCATTGCTTTCACAATATTTACCCACAACTGACTCCACATTAATTAATAGTTATATTTCACAAAACAAATACCAGTTCCGTTTATAATAATAACAGTTCCATAAAACAATTAATATCCGCTACATTTGAGTGCACGCTAAATATTAATACAATATTAATTTTGGCATTTATTTACACAGGAAACGCGAATTTCATTTGACGGTGAACATTTTGTTTAACGTTCGAGTTAGCCTGCAAACGAATCGATTATTGTGGCTCGTTGAACCGAAAAATTGTGTTCTTTTAGCTGAATCGATATATAAATTGAAAACTTTAATTACACAAGGAAATGTTATGAAAGAAATAATTCATATGCATCTGTGTAAAAAAATATGTTTATGCTTATATACATGTTTAGTTAACCGATTACATTCGAAAGTGTAAACTTTATTATAACTAAAGTAAAATAATATGTATAAAATAACACGGTAACAATAATATCACTTCCCTAGCTAATGACTAACGAATAACACAAAAAAATAAATATCACTTAAAAAACAAAACCCACGTCAAATCTTCAAATTGACAGCAGCTGTCAGAAAACATTTCTTAAAAAAAGACACCCCATGCACTGTCTAAGATAAATGATCCGATAGCGATTTGCCCCTTGTCTCAGGCAAAAAGAAACAAGTAATGGCACCAAGTATAGGAACCACTGCAAAAGCCACCGGAGGTAACCATGCGGCGAAGATTGTCATGCCAGCCACGTAGGGGGCTATCATGGACCCCACCCTGGATGTGGTTGAGGAAGCTCCCATAGCCATGTTACGGGCTACAGTCGGGAATAGTTCTGTAGTGTACATGTACCTGGAATGATAGAAGGACGAAATTGAGGATTTTGTAGATTTAAAGATGATGCAATACAAACCTGCATAAAACATCCTCTTTTCAAAATGACGAACAAATAAATCGTCTAAATGAGGATACTAGTTCTTAGCCCACAAGATGTTAGAAATGATTGATTATTTTGTTGTGAATGAGGCTCTAAGCCTCATATCAAATAACAGGACAAGAGGATAAGGACCAATTAATCTGTACGCTAGGACCATTCTCAAGACAAAATAAACTCACCAAACTATACTACTAGATGAAGTCTATACTCACATAGTAGCGAACGCTCCCGAAGCACATCCCACTCCAATGGCCCCCATAGCCAGTCTTACAGCGAACCAGTCTTCAGGCACAACGAGGAAGGCATTACTTCCCCCGCACACGATGAAGAGGCTGATCATCGTAATCTTTCTGCCGAAGTATTTACACAGGAATCCGCTAAGCAAGATGCCAGGGAACTGGAAAGAATTGTAAATGTTAGAATAAGCAATATCTTGGGAATTAGGAATAGCGAGATAATAAAATCATAAAGGGTTATATGGATGATAGAGAATAATTACTTATCTGTTTTAAATTATGCAACTATTACGTCTGTGTAGCGGCTGTCATAACAAGCGTATCTCAATATCAAGTGATGTTGGCTAACATTGTACTCAAATCTTATTATAACAGACAGACTTTATTGTGAATAGGATAGTATTAGATAAGAATAAGACATGAAAAAGATAATAAGAAAATAACCTGTAATACTCCAGCCAAAGCGACAGAAATAAAAACGTTGGAACTTGTCTGTCCAATGTACTGGTTGCTTCCATAGAAGCTCATGCCAAGTACGAACCAGATGAGACATGAGCACAAAGTGTTAATCCTGAGTACCCGAGTCTTGAGTAGGTCCAAGTAGGTCGCTCTGCGGATCGGCTCGTTTGAGTTCACCTTTTCACTTGCTATACTTTTAGCTACGTCTAGCATGTTTTCTGATGGTAGATTGTTCCTGAAAACCAATTAGTATAAGGTAAATCTTTAGATTAATAGATGGGTTATGTTTATATAAATATTAGAATACACTTATCTCAATGCTTCTTACCATTTCGCAGCCTGTGTCATAACCTTACTAGCCTGCTCCAGTTTCCCAACACTCAACAACCACTTCGGTGATTCGGGCAATATAAAAAAATATACCAGGTACAATACATGGGGAATCGCAACACCCAGGCAGAATCTGTCCCAAGTTCTCAAGTAGTATGCGAAGAGTGGCATAAGCATCTGACCAACTGGCATTGGTAAAGCACACAGGCAGTTCATAAGTTCTCTCTTCAATGGCCCGATAATTTCCATCATCAGGATGAAGGAGCACAGAATTGTTCCGGCGGTGGCTGCACCGATGAAGAACCGGACCGTGGTGAACAGCCAAAAGGTTGGGCAGAAGGCTTCGACAAGCGTAGTTACTAGCTGCAGCATGCAAGATATCAGCAATGCTGGTCGTCTTCCAAATCTGTAATTAATAGCATCACCATTAATAGCATATCTGTGTGATAATCAGTGCAAAAATAGCAAAAATGATACTTTTGAATGCTAGAAACCTAATTCCAACTCATAATTATTCGTTTTACACGTAAAACTGTACCTAATATGTGATGATCGTCTTACTATATTTATTAAAAACATAGGTACATATATCACGTATAAGCCCTGATCAATGTTCTTGTTTTGGGTGGCAAAGCTAATGCCGGGTACAGATTGGTGGACTCTGACGTGACATTTAATACAAATAAACCTTCCAATTTATATGTGCAATGCAACATGAAATGTAACACAAAAACTATGTGTATTTGTTTGAACTTGCGTTACATTCCATGTTATGATTCACCAATCTGCACCCGTGTAGTCTAAGAAACTACTCGAGAACAATTTACAATATAAGTCGCCTTGCTCACCTGTCAGCTATGTATCCGAAGACAATACTCCCGATCAGGACACCGAACATGCAAATCGTTTGAGTGAAGTTCGCCAGCCAAGCTTTATCACAAATCAATTCCCACTGCGAAATTATGGTATTCTCAAAGTCCGTGTAAAAGTTATAACTAACACAATCACTATAACACGTGCCCATTTCTATACTGGCCGTTAGATTCGTCTCTGTGCAAATATATGTGGTCTGTGGTGCAATGAACACTATTCCTAGTTGGTGCCATGCCGATGACATCTTTGTTGGGAATGCTATTAGCAACCATAGCATTACTTGCCATTTCCCAAACTCCCCTATTGCCTTTATCATTTTGTCTGGCTCTTCTACTTTCGTTTCCATTTTGAAATCTTTCGTCTCTCTCTTTGTATTCGATTCTGTATCCATTTTTGTTTCTTATTTTATTTCTGTTTCACTCTCTGCTAACTTTTTGTATTCATAATCTTATTCAATTATGCGTCCTACTGTAGTAATTACACCAGTATTAACTGTTATCTTGAGGGTCGCAGATTGAATGTAAGTATTGTTTGCATACGGACGCTTTTATAGTGATAGTAGTGATGTTAGTCTCAGCGTTATCATTTGAGATTAACGCTGCACCTGGTTGAAGATCAGTTGGCGGTAGAATATAACTGTAACAAAGATTTTTTTTAAATAAAATACATGTCACTATTCACACGTCTATATTTTAATGTTAATGACTCAATTCAGGTCTTATTTATTACTAGGAGTTTAGTTTAGGGAGTTTTGGAACTTGGTATTGCGAGTTGAGAAATTGAGCGGTCTTACTCGCTTAGATAGTTATTTTCAGATTAGATAAGATTTTTATAAATACACATAACATCACGCCTTGTATTTTTATAATTAGATTTACGTAATACTTTAAATGATGTAGCAACGCGCTCTGTTATCTTAACTTTATTGATGGTTATGGTGGCATTATGATAAGCCTTGATAGTAATTTATATGCATATTTTTCCTTAAAAGAAACAACAGAAATTACTTTAAATAGAGCTCAGTGTCAGTTTACAACATAAAACAATATTCTTGGAGTAAGAAAAGGTAATAATAAAATTAATAACTGACCTACTTTGCCAATCACGACTTTCTTTTGATTTATATTGTAGGACTATATAATTGGAATTAAAAGAATCAGGTCAAAGGTCATCAGGGTTAAAAGTTCAGATACCTTAGTATGTAAATAACAAGTCATAAGATATTCTACTACGAAGTTTTATCTATCTATATAATATATATACTAATAATAGAGCTGAAGAGTTTGTTTGAACGCGCTAATCTCTGGAACTACCAGTCGGATTGGAAAAAGTATTTTTGCATTTGGTAGCCCAATTCTTGAGGAAGGTTATAAGCTATTTAACATCACTCTACAACCTTAAGAAGCCGAGCAAAATGTCACAAAGAACGCTAAGCGAAAACGAAGTACTAGCGAGTTCGCACGATAATTTAATGCAGGCGAAGTCGCGGGCAGAAGCTAGTAAGTTATAAAATAAAACTGAAAGACGTGGTAAACAAATAGTTAACTTGGCAAGTTTCGTAGTTGCTGTTAAAAACTCACAGGAACTGGAAGCTTGCCAAGCAAAACATTTATTTTCCAGCTCGTTTATTATGCTAGTAAAACAACTCGACTTCCACTTAGATTTCTGTTAAGTGCATAACTAACTAGAAGTATCGTAAAAGTTATGTTACTATGTACCTACCAAACAGTAGAACCCCCATTGGGTTTTACACTATCTTTACCAGACGATCTGAAAATAATAAATACATCCATAGCTTCAATCAATCTGCCTAGCCTTTTCTATGTTGAGGTCAGCTTCCAATCTAACCGGATGCCGCTGAATACCAGTATTTTACCTGGAGGGACCGCCGATCTGAACCACACAACCCAGTTACTGCGTATCACGATACCACTTGGTAAGACTGGCTGCCAGACTTTTGGGCTTCTGAGGACCACCCGTAACGACGGTTGCGATATGGAATGGATGGTCACCCATCTACGAAACGACCGCGGAAAGCGTAGCTTAAACTTTGATCGACCCGAGCGGCTGTTACCATTTAGCCACAAGCCCCGCAAATCCATCCATAACCTGAAATTCAAATAAATATATGGGCCTGTTATACCTCGAGATATAGCAATTCGGAAAAGTCATGTGTAAAATTAATTGAAGTATTGTACTTGAGAATCGCACAGGGAAGGCCTAAACTGATAACGGGTGGAAGAAAGCTTCCAATGACGATGGTGATGATACTGACTCTGATAGGTAGTGTCTATTTCAGACATTGTAAAATAAGACCTAAAGAGAGAATAGTAAGAATAATGAAAAACAATTGCTTCAATGAAACCTTCAAAACAATACAAACACTTCTATACGATAACGATCTAAAAACAAACAGATAGCAATAAGCTATTCATTCAAAGTTATTTTTGACAGGGCAGATAAAACCTTATACAAATTATAATCTGCTAAGATAGATGCACAGCATAAGAGGACCACCAGCTGTCAGATTAGAATGATTATAAGATTTAACGGATTATTTATAGAGACCGTGTTATCTCTAAGTCAAGAATCCTCTCTGCAGACCAATTTATGTTACTATGTTTATTACCACAAATTCCCACTGTTTATACTAACTTTTACTTAATTATAATAATACGTATAATATCATCAACATATCTTCAAACATGTGTGGAATGGCAGTCTTTATTTGCGATTGTCTTCTTTAGTCTTTATTGCGTGTCTCATCAAAATAACAGTTTAAATAACTGAAAATCATCAGTCTCTTGCCCATATCCCAATTTATTTGGGGTTAGCGAAGCATGCTTTCGTCCATACTTCTCTATTAGTCCACTTCACCCGTGTTTCGAACGGTACGGAGAGCTCATGCGCTTACACATTCTCAGCGTTACCACAAGTAAAGCGCGCGTCGCTTCGTGAGAAGAAAAAAAATTAGTAAAAAAATCACTTCGGGTACTTACCTACTTCATTTGATAAAAATATGGCTATAACAGAGGATTGAAATCAAGTCATGAATTAATTGATAAAAATAATATTTACGATCTAATTAATTATTACTTAATTTTATGTTATCGTATTAATTGATTGATAAGTAATGTCAACGACTCACCGATACGTAGAGCCAATATGCGAAATTGCAACAGCCACACAAAACGATGTGTATATAACTACATCACATGAAGGACTGAATACTCGTTAAAATACAATTTATAGACAAACGATATATCATTGTTCATATATAGATACATAATAAGTAAATGTATTTTTTTTTCAATGATAAAAGTTTATGTATCGTGCCTCGGAAAGCACGTTAAGCCGTTGGTCCCGGCTGTCATTTTAGATCTTTGACAGTTGTCACGGGTCGTCAGAAGCCCGAAAATCTGACAACTAGACTTAACAAGGGTCGTGTTACTCATGCTTGCTTCATGGTATTCAGCTGCATCTGGTAAGACTGGAAGCCGACCTCAACATAGTTGGGAAAAGGATTGGTAAATGATGATAAAAGTCAATTGTAACGTGAATAGTAATGTCTTTACAAATAGTTATTTCTTGTGTAAGGAAATTCAGGTCAATGACAACACAGTTTGACGGTCTATTCGATACGTTTGTGTTTGGTATTCTGTAATTTTGATGAGGTGCATTGTGCTTATGTAGGATTTTATAATTATGAGTGCGAACGGGATAAATATATCGACAGGAAATAGATTTCACATCATTAAAAAAAAACTTGCCTTTTACAGTTTAAGTTAATCTAAGTAATGTGCCTAATCCATCTACAAGATTAAAATGTAATATTTATATTGCCCAAATCAATCGTATTTCAAAAATCATGGTAATAATAATCTATCGTCTTCATTCATTAATTCAATTAAAAAGTATTTGGAGGTGCATTAAGAGAGCTTCTTCTGGATACCATATTTTAAATATTAATCGGAAAGTAGCCTGGGCTTACATCTGGTACAAACTTTGCTAATCTTTTCCCATATTTTATTAATGATGTGTCTCTTTTGTCCAACAGAGCATCCTGGGCGAGTTCAACCGTGAACAGGACGCGTTCATCAAGGGACAGGAGGGCCGTGGCAGCGCCGCTGCTGTACCTCCCTGGGTCGGAGCCCCCAACGAGCCAGCCCTCAAGGAGGAGTGCCTCTCCTTGTCTACCGTGAGTATTGTTTATTACTGAACACCCGACACAATCACAAGTATCTAATAACAATAATGTAAACTTCGTTCCACAGAGTACTTGAGGCGCGACCGTGCAAATTAATCAACTGCACTGCAACGGTAGTCACAATGATCACAATAATACCAATGTAACAAATCAATCTCCAGAACCAATATGACAGTCAATCACTTCATATGAGTGAGGCTGAGATTTGTGGAACGAACTTGGACTACTCAAGAAGTACCTACAGTAGTGTTTCATGCGAAATTGAACCTTATTTTTATAAAAAATCATATCAAAATAATTTTATTCGTATGAAACCCTTGAGTTTACTCTGTAGATCTAATTTAAAAAAAATACATACCGTATTTTGAAATTAGATCTAGGAATGGCCAGTTAATGTGGTGTCGGTATGACTGACTGTAGTTTTGTCCTCATTCTTGCTGCATTTCTCTAGAACGAAAGCCGAGTCCTTTGAAGAAGCAAGTTCGTGAGCCAGTTAAACAAATTACTGCCTTCATCAGTATCCCGAAGGCGAGCCTCTGTCAGAAATATTGTGTTATCCTTATCAAAACTTTGTGGCCAAACTTTGGACGTGAAAACGTTGTTTATGGTCCTACCAGTTGGACTTTATGTAATACCACGACCTGTGTGTCGAATACAGGATAAAGTATCGAATACAGATAGATTTTCTTACAAGGGTCTGGAGTTTTATGCAAATAGGCTTCGCTTTTTCAACTTTTTCATCGACTATCGAAATAGTGTTCGAAAAAAAAAACGGGTTCTCTTGTATACATATTTATGAAACGATATGACTTTTTGAAAAATACTCGTGCTTATGAACATTGGTTTTTAAGAGCCTTGAGTTTTTGACTATAAAGTGTTTTTGCAGTGCTATTTCACCACGAGGGTTTTGTTCCTTCTGAGAATTGGGCAGCATAGCCGCAGGCACGGTTTATTTATCTTTGACCAAGAAGGTGGTTAGCTTCTAGCAATATAACTTCGTGAAACATAACATAATCAGCCAGCCTATAATGTTCCCTAAGCAAGGGCTCAACCCTCGTTTCTGGGAGCCTTCACCAAGCGGACCCCGTGCGGGTTGGTAAAAGTGTATTCGAGTTTTTGGGTCTAGGATTTGACGAGTCACCGTTTCCTTTACCGCTTAAAGGAGCATAAACCAATGAGCAGTGGTGGTTCAGCGGTAATGGCCCCGACTTAGGTACGTGTCTTAGGTCGGCAGGTTTTTGAAAATTATTTCATCACCACTGCTCTCAAAACGGTGAAGGAAAATATCTCGAGGAAACCGGCATGACATGAACCAAAAATTCGAAGACATGTGTCATCCGCCAACCCGCACTGGGCCCGCGTGGTGGATTACAGGCCACTAACTCTTTCAGAGAAGAGGCGTGTGTCCCAGCTGTGGTAGACTGATTATGAGTCTGATGTTAATTTAACTATGTTCTGTTCCAGGACCGGCGGAACTTCGTGCGGGCTCCGCCAGCAGGCGTGGAGTTTGACTTCGACTACGACAAGATGTACCCGGTGGCCGTGGCCATCATGGGCGAGGACCCCAACCTTGAGAAGATGCGCTTCGATCTCGTGCCAAAAGTGTGAGTTAACTTACATAAACGCATACTCCTTTTGCTTAACTAGATTAAGAGCCTGTTTCAATCATGCGCGAAAAATAGATTGAGCAATACGACAGAAGGAGGAAGGACAACATTCTTAATGTTGAAACAGTCACTATCTAGCAAATAAATTAATAAATAGCACTGTATTCGTATAAAATTATCTAACACGTACAAATTTATTGAAACATGCCATAAATACGCCGATAAATCGCGTCTTTTGAAGTCGAGAGGACTATTTTGTTCATCGTTTTTTATAGAAATGTGTCTGTATTTCCTATGTAGTTAGTTGTTTTGGCTGCTCAGGGTCATTGCCCTTATCCATGAATCTTCGTTGTTCGGTTTCTGTTCTTGATAGTGAAGATGGCTACTGAGTTCTATTCATTGATTACGGGACCAGATAAAGGTTGTCACGTTTATCTAGTTAAAATAGTATTAGGTATTTATCTATCTAGTAAATAGGTGAAACTACAAGATAAAGCAGGCCTATACGATACTATTTAACGATAGTGTCTGTTTGTTTATTTGGATTACGGGGGGTTATCTCGGAAACTACTTGACTGATTCCGATATTTATTTGTTTCAGAGTCAGGAAGTAATAGATACTATTTTAGATTATTACAGTAGGTATACTTATGGTAGTTTATTAGGTCATTAAAATTTAGTTTTTAAGGTGTTTTAGTCATCCAAAATGCTGCATTAAATTTTTCTTTGAACAGGCACTGTACAATGTTGAATGTTCGGTATAAAAAGCATTCGTCAAAATGGTTGATTATATTCAGAAAACGGGTACTTAAATAAATTTTAAAAAAAACGATTATTTGCCTAGATTTTAAATTTTGTTGTTCCACTATGAAACTCCTCATATAAGTGTTCCACACAAATTAAAACATAATTTTAATTCTTTTACGGTATTTTTATTTATAACTAATAAAAAAGTGATTTATTTTTGGTCACTGCATCTCTTAATTTAGAATTTTATGATTAGCTCAATAATCAAAAACTAATTTTTGATTTAATAATTAATTAATAAAATCTAATGATTTATTTACCTGCTAGGTCCTCCAGTAAAGTCACTGCACCAGTATCGTGAAAACTAATGGAAGGAATAAGATAACTTTCATATAAGAGGGCTTCCGTGCAATCACTTATCTAACCACCGATAACACTTACAGTCGCACTCCGAGTTGTCACTTAAAATTAATCATTTCTTCATTAATGGCTTTTGTGGAAGAAACACCACAATTTTGTTAATATCACGTAGGTATTATGATTACCATAAACGCTGGAGATTAATCAAATCAAATCGTTTATTTGTGATACATGGGTTACATGCAGGTGCTCATTACACTAATTATACACTTATAACTTAATCTGTGTATGTTTTATTTTAATCATTAAAGTTAATTTACAAGTGTATATTGAAACGCTGTCATTCAAAAATATGAGAACATATGAATGATGTTGATAACATCCAGCAAATGTTAACAAAATTAGAGATATGCTGGTCAATTAAAATTAATAATTGATCATTTATAGTCTTACCATATAGGGTAGGGTAGGCATTAGAGTATCGTATTACCCAGTTACTGGGTTGTGGAGGTTAGATAGGCAGTCGCTCCATGTAATATACTGGTTCATTCAGCTGCATCCGGTTAGATTGGAAGCCGGCTCCAACATCCACAAGACTAGTCAGATCGATTGATAATTTTCCGAATTCTGAGAAATCGTTTAAGCAGCAGTTGGCGTGCTTTATGACACTATTTTATTTATATATGTATTTGTATTTATATATATAAAATTTTATAAGATATACAATTAATAAAAAAAATTACAAATGCAGACTTAATGGATAAGTCATTTTCTACCAGTCAACCTTAGGGTGATTTTCATTGATAATTTACTGATATTATTAGGTAAGGATTGACATAACAAGATATCTTTGGATTACTACTATCTGTAAACCATTGAGTGGTTTGATCAAAATAACTCGAAAATTCACGCTTATTTACCTTGGCATTGCCAATTTGTGAATACCAGTTTGTGATAAGATTATGGTTGTAAATTCATAAATTTTTCGGCGCACCTGTTCATTTATTTAGACATTATTTTAACTCAATTCAGTCATTAAACGGGACCAAATCGGGACCTTATCACTTTGTTATAATTTGGAATGATCCTGTCAGTTTGACATTGAACATCTTACGGATTGATTATTTTATGTAACGAGGATAAGACAATGTGAAAGATCTCTCACTATCACTACATATTATAAAACAAAGTCCCCCCGCCGCGTCTGTCTGTCTGAACGCGATAAACTCAACAACTACCAAACGGAAGGTGTTGTGTAAATTGGCTGAAATATGACGATGATTGCTAAAGATGGCTGAAAAAATCATGCCGACTGGGAGCTTTGATGGCGTGAGCGTTACCATTTGATAATTTCCGACTTGCACGCGGGCGAAGCCGCGGGCAAAAGCAAGCAAGCAATAATTAAATTGATACGTGGTCATTAATAGATGGCACATAGTTTTGCAAAAGTATGGCTTTGTAGAGCATCGTTTACGTCACACACATTATGAGAAAGTTTCTTTTTAAAACTGGGTGGCCGTATTACCACCCGGGTACTGTACCTACTTGAAGTGCGTAGTACATTGCTGTAGGTCCCACGTGGAGGGATGACCTCATCACAGTTATCGGGACAAGGAGTGGCAGAAGCGGTGAAAGGATATCGAGAAAGATAATACGACGACCATCGAATTAAATGAGGCTTTGCTTGATCGCTTTTATTTATATTCAAGTCCCGGCAGTCAAGTGACTGTTATGAAGGGCACCTACATATATTAAAGAAATAGGTAGGTATATAGTATTTATAAGTACCTATATGTCAGACTCTAAGGAAGTACCTAAGTACTCGGTCTGACATCCCTCATCGCTCAGACTAACAGAAGTGTTTATGATAGAAAAGGCAATAACGTTGAGATTAAGATTTGGAGGGTCGGGTTGAGAGGTAGGTGAGAGGCTTTCATTCTCAGTTTGCGGTTACTAAGGCATTATATTCTAAAGTTTGTCTTGACTCATTCCTCCTAGAAAAAATAAAATAATCTAATGATTTTGTATTAGTAAATTTGGGGCTTAGATCGAGGACTTTTTCGAAAAAAAAAACAATAATATATTCCTAAGAATACTATGTATATTGGGGTTGGTTATTACTACTATTTTGTTTATTTTTATAGTTTTGAATACTCAGGAGGTCTTTGAAGGATGATGATGATGCTCATAGTCCGTCTCTTCTTTTCCAGTATCACGGAGGAGAACTTTTGGCGGAACTACTTCTACCGCATGTCGCTCATCTGCCAGGCCAACGAAGCGGACGCGGCTGCCGGCCGTCAGAGCAGCGCCGACGACTCCCAGGGTATGAATAAAATCTGCTACTAATACATATTGATTCTAACATGTTCATGATACACAGTTATAAAGAAACATACATAGGCACAGACTGAAATTGTTCATGAGTTTAATGACTTGTTGGCACAAGGAGAGTTTCTCGACGAGACACGAGACTAAAGATATGAGACTAGCCAGTCAATAATCGCAATACGAGACTCGTCATGTGATTTTCTTGCACTGTGATTTGACAACTCGTACTAGCGTTCTTCGTTCTCAAAGTAGCATCAAATTTTGCAAAGAGAAGCAATTGTCCTACGGACTGTTAGCAACAGTCAAATTTATGTACCTGCTTTTAATAATCGCCTATTGAAAGCGAGAAAGTCTACTCGTGTAACTAAGTGACCCATAACAGTGTCAACGATTTTAATATTGATTTTTAATGGGGATAGAGTTAGTTCATGACATTGGGTGACTATCAGCTTTATATACTTAACTAAGACATCCACAGAACTGAATAGTTATCCACATCATCTTATATTAATTTCGTTCTTCTTTTTGGTTTCCTTATTTTTATCACCATTTTGTTTTTTATTTTTGTTTTCTTCCCGAACTAGACGATGATAAATCGGCAAGCGAGAATCTGATAGTCAATGAGAAATCGTCGCAAGAGTCTATTGATGACGCCAAGAAACTAATAAAATCTTTAAAAGTCGATAGAGAGAACGAAGATGGTAAGACTTAATTTTTTATTTGCAGCCTAAATGTATTTTTACCGAGAAGTATTTTTATTTAAGTTATGGAAGTATTTTTTTAGTTTGATAAGGAAATAACAGATGCAAAGGCTTCTAAAATATACTGGTCTTCTTCTTAATTTATTTTATTTTGTTGATATAACTTATTTTAACGATCGTTTTGGATTTATCTCTTCCATTTATGTTTTTCCACACATGGCCATATTATTTCGTTTTATGTTATTTTATTTTCACAAAACTTATTTCATTAGGACTAACATAAACCAGCGTGTCGTCGCGAAACCATTCACATTATAAATCAGACCAACTTTGAGGAATATATTGCATTGCATGCTCTCTGTATATGTAAATATTTGTCTGGCTATTACACTTTTGACTACCCACGTTTTCATTAAAAACCACTTTGAGAAATTCACCACTATTCCTACATGACTGAAACATACTGACTGTTCAACTATTTTAATATAAGTGTAAGTAAAGTAATTCCAAATATAATTTCTGCAACAATGGTTTATTCGTAAATAAAAATAACCAGTCGATATCAAAATTGAATCCATTAGCACCATCAACATATCATTAGACTTTGTTTACTAAATGGATATTAATAATGTTGCTAAACGTATATTTTCTTTTTCCCCGGAATGCAGCTTAAAGGACGTCTTTACATCCACAGCACACAATATTATAACACCACTGTTCTATATATTATTCTCTAATTATATGGTCTAGCTAGATATTTACTAAGGAATCTAGTGTATTTTCCGTGATTCTTGTTACTATAATTGAAGTTTAATATTAAATTGCATTGTATCCATCATTCATGATGCCTCTTTGAACACATTTATGTAAGAAAATGATGAATCACTATATTGGAAATAGGTTTCTGAAGGTTCTAGCGTTGTAGACCGTTTGAGAGTACCCCCTTATGTACTAGGGGGTGGGTAATGTATAGAACAGTAAATATCTAGTCGATACGATGCTTGCATCAAAGAATGTACTATGCTATTATCTTCATGAGAATTGTTTCAATCTTGATAAAATAATGCCATCACGATCTAGCTAGCGGGTACGCACATGTGACGATAGAAATTGAAATATTGGTTGAACTGTTAATATTGAACGCCCTAGCTATTATTTCGCTGTGAGATATTAAAAATGGGTTGCAAAATCCCCGTATGTATTACCTAAACTTATCTACCCAACATTTAACACTTTTGCCTGAAAGTTTTGGTTTATCTCGATGATTTTATTATTTTCGATCTGATGCTGTAAGCTTGACAGTAAAGTCATGGCATTATTGTGTCAAGCCCACATCACTGTTAATCCTCTCACACAATATAAATATAATTTCAAGCGTTATTACTTATATAGAATTTATCGCTGTTTACAATTTAATTTGAACTTTAAAGATATATCACTGTGTCATATCTTCATCCTTGTTGTTATCTCGTGTGTCGTATATATATACAAAGTGAATGTTATATGACAATATAGCTTTTCTGTCCTTTTTATAAGGACTATAATAACTGTATATATAACCATGTATTTATTTATAATCTGTTGTATGTCACTGGTAGCACATTGGTCTGTATTTCAATAGCTAGCAGCATCATCTTAACAGATTTGAACGATCTTCTGTTTATGATTACGCTATTGACGTAAAGACCACTATGGTTGAATTGTATACTTATCTATAAAAGAATAAAAATCAAATAAAATTTTCTCAATGGAACCTATTTTAATGTCTACTAAATGTTATATATGTCTAAGTATCGATTAAGGTTATATAGCTGATAATATCACACAGTTCATTAAAATTCGGCTCAGTAGCGTTAAATGTAAGTATATATTGTTCAGGTTTTGACATTGCTACTTGTATATCAACCTTCTTCCTTGAGCTTTATGGTCTATTATTGCTTGTTTGTCTTGTGTTGTTATGTATCTATCCGCTTAAATATTTCTCAAAGTTGGTCGTTACTTCTTCGCGTTTTTCTCTCACTGCCTTTGAATTGTTTTCGCGTAGCAATGTTAAAACTTCAGATCTTGTTGTACATAAACTTGTGTTGTCAGCCTATCTAAAATATTTCATCTTACTATAATGATTTTAACAACAAATTGGACATGTTAATGATTATGAACGTTTATTCTTAAAGGATGTAGACCTACAAAAAAAAACACAAAAACGGTTATTTTAGAAAAGAAGGGTATATTAATTATGGAATGATTGAATTTTGATCAACTGATAATAAAAAAGTGTTGTTTGTACGCAAGCAGAAACCCGTCACAGCCGCGACATATCACTTATGGGTGACAGTCAATTATAAATCCATACAAACTGCCGTCTTCATAACTCTTTGAAACATTTACTGACAACACATTATCTTCCCCGTTTGTTTTGTAATTATTTACAATTAGCATTAGGTCTATATTAATCAGGAGAATAATCCAATGTTATTAAAGTTGTGTAGAACTAGTTGGACTCATTTATGATAGAGTTTGATGGTTGAATCGATTGTGACTACAGGCCTAGTATGCTGTCGCCCGGGTTTCTTTGTTACCGAGTCTTTAGTACTTGCTTTGTTGTTAGAGGCTTGATGTTGGTCAAGAATAGCAGCATTTCTTCTGTATTTATATCGAGAGAATGGCCTTCTTTAAAGATATACTTATGTATGTATGTGTGACAGTATTGATACTTTCAACAATATCTATGTACTAACAAATGATATCTATCACTATGTTATCTGGTATGTATATCTATAAAAATATATGTTATAAAACATACCTATTATTTATTGCTGAGTACTGTATATTATGTAAATGCATAATATACAGTATAATATGTATAAATATGTCTCAAGAACTGAATTCGATTATTCTATTCTATACATTCCACCAACAAGTTCTTTGATTCTTAACGCCAAGCCTCTAGCAACTACAACCAAAAGTGGTAAGCAATAAATTAGTCGTGATTATAATCGTAAATCGGTGTCCATTTAATCTTAGTCCCGAAATAATACTAAATAATTTGGCTATCTGTGTGTCTTCGCGACTTTCCTTCAAAATTTTATTTTCTACCTAGAGATTATCCTTGGTCCTGGCTAAACCTGGCCTGGTGTGGTTTGCTTCTTCCAGTAGCTCCCTACACATGTAACACATGTATCTAGCGACAGTATATAATATACTCTTCGACACTCAAACATTGTTTAGTGAAATTACGACGTATAGTTAAAAATGAAAAATTGGCATTTATAGTTAGTTATTATGAATTGAAATAATTATATTATTCTAAAATAATATTGGTGTTGTTATTTTAGATTTTAATTGTAGATAGTGCCTGGTAATTTAATGATGATAAGACTATGCCAATAGTAATACCAATGTCAGTTTGATATATTTCAAAATACAGTCGGTATTCCATTAAAAAATAAATAGAAGCATTTGATATTTATTGTAAATATAATTCCTCAGAAGAGTAAGTATCTGAAACTATAAATGAGATACGTTTCGAAAACTGAAGGACGATTTATACCATAAAGTGAAAACGTAAGTATACTAGTATTAAAACTGAGTTTACAAGTTAGGAGCGCGCGTATAGCAATAGGTATATATTTCTTAGAGGTGAACTTGCTAATTTCCAAGCAGTCAGCAAGTTTAGCTACCTCTTTAGATAAAAAGCACGTGTCACTATCATATAAACACAGCCTTATTATCCATTCAGATTGTTACATCGATAACGTCTCTAAAGATAATAATATTGTACTACGTCAGAGACAACTGAGATAAAAACAATAACTTGATACGATATCTTGAGAAAAATGTAAAGTAAGGCTATTCTCATTTGGCTTACGTTGTCACGAAAATCTGTTAGAAAATGTGCAGCAAGATGGATCGAATGACACATGTTTTACTTAATCGACCATTGAGCGATGGACTTAGATTATATTTAGAGAGTATTTGTAAAATAAAAAAAGTATTTTTCGTGTTCTGAAAGGCTAGTTCGCATTCTAGTTTTTCAAAAGAATCACCTCTAATTTATCTAAATTTTTAACAACATTTTAGGATAAATTACGGGAATTGGTTTTGAGTTGTGAAATCTTCTGGGATTAGTTGTTATTCTGATCAACCATCAACTGAGATTTCGGGAGATTAACTGATCGGAACATTGATTAGGCTTTCAGAAAACGAAGTTTAACTCATCAACACAAACTAATACTTATAATTAACCCGTTTTTAGAACAATGGGAGAAAGAACTAGAAGCTGAACTGAAAGAATATGAAGTAGTAGCAGACAAGGCTGGTGACGACAAACAATGGGAGAAGGAGTGCGAAGACCTACTGGGGGACGATATTGACCTCAAGTAGACCGCGGTCTACTGGCAGAAGACCGGAGTAGACCGAGTAGACCAAGGACTTATGAAGCTGCGCAACTGATGTAGACTGGCCCCTTTAAGGTTTCTAATTGATATTATTTTCTAAATTAAGTCTTTGTTTTCTTTTTAGGATTTTATTAGTCATAATTTTATGACGATGTTATGAGTGTTAAGAAAAGGATATTACTCTTTTTTTCAATGTTTTTAATTGTATTTAAAGGCTGCTTACTGTTAAAGTTCATAATATGTTATTTTAATTAGGTACCTACACGAAAAAAAAAATACATATAAAGGGGCCGGTCTCAATCCAAAGTTGGCACACGGAGCTCAATTAAATTCTTATGAAGACATTAAGTAATGGCGCATTGACCTCACTGCGCAATGCTAATGTATATGCTTGTGATTCCTCTCCTGTACACAATGGGCCATGGTTGAGGTAGGCATTTGTAAAGATGGGTCGATAAAAGAAGATTACATTTTATGCCTTTGATGGGCTGATTAGATTGGATGGTTATGTAGGGATTTTTGTGAATGTAATAATAATAATGTAAGCATAAATTATTATCCCACTTCAGAACAAAACTGTGGGAGGAGAAGTGGGACTGGAGAATATGTGGGCAACAAAGCTTAGGCCAAGCAAGGAGTTTATATTTCTGACGGCTCCAATTTCCGACAGTGACATTGCAAGGCTCCCTATGACAGCGGTGTTCGCCACATAACGGCCGCACTGACGGCCGTCCTGATGGCAGCGGGTTTTGACTTTACGGTGTCAAACAACGCTGTCTATGGAAAATACACCAACTTACTTTCATAACAGTAAATTGCGGACGCTATTTGGCGGTCACCGCAGTCTTACGAATTCTTAGCTTTCCGTCCTTAATACGATAAACAAGTACAATCGCAATAGCCTACCTTTTGTACATCAAAATTTGAATTACGTTATTTTATCAAATTCAATCTATTGCGATTCTGAGTATGGTACGCATAAGGCTGCTGAGTTTTTATCGATAACAGCTATTATCAATATGACACACTAAAAAGTGTGCATTATTACTCCAGATTAATGAATGATAGCAAAAGTTAGATATGACAGTAGCATGGCCCATTCAGTACAGGAGTTTAGGCCTACAGCTTATGTTAAAAAAATTGTTAACAGTTATAAATAAACTAATATTAAAAACAAGGCACGCTGCACGACGTCTCACTAAATAAAGTTAGCACTCCATTTAATAATAACGTTATTCTGAATCCGTCAACTAATTAGGAATGTCATTTTTTTGCGCTAATATCATTTAGTGAGGTGTCATGCAAGGGGTCTTAGTATAAGGCCGCGTCCTAACCAATACGAGCATCGCGCTAGTATGCGATCGTTGCATTCATTTTGTTCGATGAATCCGAACGCATGGTCGCGTCGACAGTTTCCTTTCGGTTTTTCGAACAAATGAGCGCGACATGAGAACGCTACGATCTGCGCCAATGATATTTTTGGTTAGGACGCGAGGTAAGAGATATTTCAGCTATATTTCAACTATAATAAATGCTAATTCTATCATTCGTGTTCATTGCTAGATTTTGTCAAATAAATAATAATAATTTGTAGTTTAAAGATAAAGTCATCAAAATACATAATTATATTAGTTTTCTCAAACATGCTTGGAAATTCGAGCATTATTTGGTACAACGGTACTGGGGCCTAAGTCTACTAATTTATAAACTTTACAATGGTCTCTCAATGGTGAGTTCTGACAGTTTTTGTATGGCAAATCTATCAAAAACTCACCATTGAGAAACCAATTGAGAGACCATTGTAACGTTTATAAATTAGTAGACTTAGGCCCCTGATCTAATACATGCGAGCAATGCGAGCCGGTAATTTTTGTATGAAAATCCATATGTCATGTTTAGCGGCATAATAAATTACTATGAAAACTCATATCTGTCGTGTTATTTAAAAATGGAACGAACTTTTCACTTCAACACATGGCAAACAAGGAGGTAACTTATCAAATATTTTATTTTCGATTTGGCTTTCAAATAGAGCTGTTTAAAGTAATGAAGAAACAAATGAACATAATATTTTGGCACGTGAACAATTTATCGTTGTTCGTCATTGATTCTGGAATTTATAATTAATTTACTTAGTTTTAACTTCCGCACATAATTTGAGAAAGTACTATATACGCCTTGGCCGCAACAAGGCATTGATGGACTCACGTATGTGTGCCTCGGCTTCGCCTCGGTCTCCATTTTCACGATCGTTCGTCGATGCCACTGTTGCAGGCCGTGACAGTACCGTTCTAATGCTACGTAGTAATGTACTATATTTAGTAGGTAGTAATAATAATGGTTTGCGTTTTCTTGTACTACCTTTGTATAAAAATTGCTTTTTCAATAACAGTAATGTTTACATAGTAAAGTAACGAAAGATTATTCCACTTTGCACCCCTAGAAAGAAGTAAAACCCGGACTATATTATGCTTGCATTAATGAAAAAAAAAACTCCAGGCTAAAATGGATTATTCCACTTTGCCCCAGCAATCTGCCCCACCAGTGGGACAAAGTGGAATGTTCACAATTTTGGCGTCAACCGTGTCCCACTAATTGATTTTAGTGGGGCAAATTACACTCGCATACAATCTGAGTTCACTTTTCCCATGGGGCCAAAGTGGTAAAAAATAATCCGGTACTTTTTTAAACCAAATTTCAAAGCACAATGTACCCCTTAAAAATTAAGGTGTACATTCAGAAGAGGCCAAATTATTGAACTGAATTGAATTTTGTATGAAAAATGAAAAAAAAAATGGTACTTAAAAAATATTCTTTAGCCAGTTGATTCTTTGATATGGTCTCATTCATACCCAAGAGTTATGGGATATAAAAAAAACACCTTGTATAACTCCTAACTCCGATACCACTGGACCACCACTGGTCATCATTATGCTTCTGCGTAGCAGAATCAGCGCTAATCTTCGGATTTACTATTTTACTTACAGGTAAAAAACATTCAGGAAAGGATAACTTTTTTTTATTGTAGTAATAAATTGGTATGAACCGTACGTTATCAGATAATGATAAAATTCTATACAAATAAAAGTCACTTTTAGATTTGTATTTCATTATTTACAACTAGTTATGACTTGATTATCTTCAAACGGGTGGTAACCGGAGAACCGGTAGCGGAGCCGGGTGAGTTGTGCTTTCATATTAATATCCAGATATTACGTCAGTACCTATCTACCGGGTAATGATTGGTACAATATAGCCGATTAATCATAGCCGGTCCGAACTTTGCGCAGGAGGCTACGCAATTCATTTTTTTAAGAATTAAATGGTGTCCGAATTTTCGCACATTGTGAACTTTCACATTAGTGCACACACCGTGCACTAATGTGAAAGTTCGGAGAGCATGTTCAGACCGGCCATGATTTATCGGCCGTATTTTATGTCATTACAACTTGTTTTATTTAAATTTAAAGTTCGAGCGCCCTTAATGGAAACTGCTAATAACTACTGCTATTTTTGTTTTAAGCTTGCCTTATTTCAATGTCTGTATTCTTCTACTAACAAAATATTAAATGCTAGTGAAGTATATTGTATAGATTTTGTAAATATTGTATAGAGATATGTTTTAGTTTGTTAGCTTGGGGATAGCTATGAATTCATTGAAGTTTTAAACAATTAAAGTGTTTGCCGAAAGTTTCAGAATTCAAGACGATTCAATGTATTTCGGATTTCAAACTACCTATCTCCCATACTTACCTATTAAAACTGTAATTTGGAAATATTGTTACAGGCCAATTATTTGTAAACGCGTAACCGTGGAGTTTCTTGCCGGCTCTTCTCCATAGGAAACGACTAATTGGAACCGTGCACCTAGCTTCTGACGTTTCATAATTGCCCATGTAGATTTATGTGTTTTTTTTTTATTGATAACTTTTCAATGTAGGTACATAATATTCATAGCTAGGCCCGTAGTAGTCGTGTATTCATTTAATAAAAGGTTATTATAAAATGTTATGGCAATAGGCTCGCCCCGTATTACATGGGACTTAAATGAAACTGGCGAAGTGTGGGTGTTCTATAGGTGCACCTCTGCCTAACCCTTCGGGGAATACAGGCGTGATGTTATGTCATGTGTCATAATGAAGGTCATGTACCCATTTAACATTCTATTTTTATAGTGCGTAAGTGTCAATAGAGCAACCGGTACGATTATATTTCAAGAGTTTTCAGTCGCTATTCTTTTGAGCTATTGTCGCTTTTTATATTGTGTTATTTATTATTTATATATACTATGTGTAACTGAATTAATGCAGTGTACGATAGTAGTTTGTTCAGAATCGATTTCTTTGATTTTTTATATATATTTTTAGTTTTACCAAGGGGTGTCGTCTTACCCAGTTACTGGGTTGTGGAGGTCAGGTACATCATCCGGTTACTAGGCTAGGCAGATTGATTGTATTTTTTATCTCAAAATGAAAACTACGTAAATTACAGTCACACTTCCACTGTACAGTCAAAACAAACCAAAATGGACGAAGTAATTACTAGGCTGTGAGATGAGTGCGTGCGTAGATTTACCACCACGTAACCACAACGATTGTAGAGTAAAACAATGAGTAAAACTAATTTCATATTTATACAATGATTTATACATAATATAATAATAAAAATTCAGTGTACCTATGTATTACGATTATGACGTAATATTCTAATTGGGGTTTTTGGTGGTGTGCGTTAATTCCGGGACATGTTTGTATACTTTATTGTACACCACAAAAATACCTACATAACAAAAAAAAATTACAAACACTACAAAATATACATACAATGGGCGGCCTTGTCGCTTATTATTTGTAAGATATTTTTTTAATTTTTTATTAATTGTATTATTATGTAAATACACAAACAATAATTTAGTGTTAATGTGAGGAAGTTATTTAATCACATACTTATTATAATTTATTTTTTAATTTCCAAGAAACATAATGGAAATAGGGCACGAAGATAATGATTCTAGTTCATTTTAAAAATAATTTGAATTTATAAACAAAGTAGTATAACATGGATAGAATGTTTGATTTAACTTTTAATATAAAAATAAATATTCTTCGAACTACAAAATACTTACCTACTTGTTAAAAATCTTAAGAGTTTAGTCTTATTCTTGTTTGGCTGGTGTTCTGGAAATTCCACTCTTACGCACAAAACGTACGTAAGTAGCATAATTATGATGCAAAATGATTTCTTCACACACCCTGACTTAACATGAACTTTCAATATTCGAAAAAAAAGAGTGATTCAAAAAGTAGATTACCTTGTATTAATGACGAAAAAAAGTACCATTCGATTTGTGCAAATATTACGTTATTAAGAGAATTCAATAAGTGTGTTCATGAAAACTAACTAACAAACTAAAGTAGGTACTGCGCGCGAGTCCATTGAACGGAATGTTGCCTTTTTATATTATATTTTGTTTAATTGATTACTGTATTTATATATCTATTTTAGTTTTCTCACAATTCACAACACGATGCACACACTCATGTACCTATACCACAACATTTTATTTAATTTTGTATGAGCTTTTTGTTTTAAAATTCTGTAAAGTACCTACCTCTAATTTATTAAAGCGGACACACACTTTCCTGTGTTTTTAATTCTAGCGTATGGCACTCGTGGGTTGCAGCTGAAAATCAGCGTCAGGTGGTACACTTTGTGTTGTCATCTGACATTATGCTGAGCTGAGGCCCTTTTGGCATTATAATCATTATTTTCTGTTTTAGTTTTAAAATATATTTTGCCAATAAACGCATTTTTCTTTCTTTCTTTCTAAAGTCTTAATGGAAATTTCAAGTTAATTGATAAATCCATTGAAACGCTATTTTGAAACACAAAACAGAATTTCTTAATATTTAGGAGAAAAAAATTGTTCATGCATGTCTAGGGTAAACCAACAACATATCGACATTGGCAAAATGGGCATCATGTCATATCCTAAAAAACCAAGTGTCGAACAAATTCATAATGTTTTCAACATTCGTTTACATAATTTAGAAAATTAAAATAGTTTTGATTAATCAGGGTTTTGTACAAAAAAATACAGCATGTCTGCTTTCCTTGTCTTTAGATAAAGAGATGCAATACCAACAATTGATAAAATATAGCTAGAAAATAAAATAATTAATCACATTGTGTGTTTAAAAATGTTGGAGTCGGCTTCCAGTCTAAACGGATGCAGCTGAATACCACTACATAGAGCGACTGCCTATCTGACCTCTCCGACCCAGTTGCTGGGTAGCACGATACTTTTTGGTAAGTCACTTTTGACTACCCATAACGACTGTCGAAGATCTACGAATGACAGCCGGTCGGTGGATGCCCCGAGGTTGTCCGCGATATACAAATTTTCTTACGTTCTTTGCTATTTGCAGGCCAGTGTCAGGTTGTATGTTGATTATAATATGATTCGCGACCATAACAAATATGGCTTTACAGAATTATAATCATTAGCAATACAACTCCTTAAGTTAGAATAATCCTCAAATGTCATGATTTCATGAAATAGTCATTCAATACGATTACCTATATGAACTTAGAGAGTTGTATTGATGATTTTTATGACTGTAATTCTATAAATAAATATCTGATACGGTCGCGAATCATATTGGAGCATTCACCTTAAAACGTGATTGAATAAAACCAATACGATTGTAACAGTTTAAACTTAAGTTATACGTTTTTATCATAATAATTATTACATATTCTGTTAATATTACAAAATGTGTAACTTATTTGTCTTGTCACAACATTGCTAGCGTGCCCAAATGTGAGAAAATTGTCACTTGATTAGAAACCACGTCGACACTTGGTACCAACGTGCCATAATATCACAGTGTCACTAAATGGTATGTAGATATTGAGTTATGTGTTCTCTATATTGTAAACATTCCTATTTAATTAAAAATAAAATGAGTGTTCATCTCCATATTTGGTGTTTCATTTTAAACTTAATTTTATATTCAAAGATTGGTCGGGCGTTAACTTTGTTAGTTGGTAAGTTTCACTAGTCTTTCGGAACAAAATAAGCTTCCCTATATTAATGTTGAGAGACTGCCTATAATATATGATGTCCACAACCTTCCCTAAGTCTTGCAAAAGTCTTGCAATTTGAGCTAGTAAGCACATATTCTGACCAGATACATACGGACGTACATACAAGACTTTAAAAACGATTGTACCCACAACAATAAAACAAATTCCAAGATCAAATCAGTGCCTAAATAAACCCATGTCATTACACGGATTGTAAATGTCTTTGCTATGGTACATTTATGCGTTATAAGTGAGAATTACCATAATTTAAGTAATATTCGCAAATACGTAAGCCTAAAGTCGTTGCGTTGTTTGACCTACTTACCCACATTTATTGAACCTAAATTTAATAATGATAATGCTAAGGCTCCTACAAACAGGAGCGACGCGACAGTGCGACGCGACTTTTATAATACAATTTCTAAGAAAACTTCACGGTAGAACATTACCGGTGTCGTGTCGCGTGACATGTCATGCCAGTATGAACCAGCATATTTTATGGAAATCTGCAATGTAATAAATGCAAAGACTGCTCAAAGATATTGAAAATTTACTTTCTAGATTGTAGTGCGATCTAGAAAATAAATAAATAAATGGCCATATAATAAATAAATAAATAATAACGTGGCTGGCCATACCGCTGTTAAACCCGCGATGGTTTGTGTGGTGTGTTTAAATTTTAAACAAATGCATGTACCTAAACCTTTTTTTGTTTTGATGAATAATGAAAAAAAAATGTTATTCATAAAGAGGGCTTATACCACTCGCACGTTTTATATTACCCAGTATCTTAAACACAGGTAAAATTAGTTAAAAATAAACACTATCAGTCTGGTTTCCTGCAAACAGAATCGTTGTCTTATTTATTTATTATGACATTCTAGATTGACAAAGACTTTAATCGTAGGTACAGTCAGTATCAAAAATATCGGATTGTCTACAATCAATCTGCCCAGCCTTTACCCAAATATGTTGGGTCGGCTTCCAGTCTTACCGGATGCAGCTGAATGCACCAGTATTTTACATGAAGTGATTGACTATCTGACCTTCATAACCCAGTTCCTGGGTAACAACTACCCCTTGGTAAGACTAGTTGTCAGACTACTGGGCTTCTGACTACCCGTAACGACTGTCACGTGTTTTTGGAGGCATGGAGGTCTTGATATGTAATGGATGGTCAACCATCTACCAACCGACCGCAGCAAGCGTAGCTTAACATTTGATCGACCCGAGTGTCTATTATTTCTTAGCCACGAGGCCCTTGGTTTTTTTTAACAGAAATAACAAATCAGTTCTCGAGCACTATGTTCATTCTGGAAAACCTCTTGTATCAATAATGGCGGATTGGACCAAACAGGAATAAATTTTATACGCGGCATAAGCCTTCTCTTCCGAATAAATTTTGAATTTAGAAAGTAAAGCTTATTCTGCCCTGAGATTACTTAAATCTAAGTTGTTTAGAGCAGCAATTCCCGTTTTTTTAAGAACTGTCCCATTCTAGCCTCAATCTTTACCAAACCAAATTTTTATACAAATGACATAATTGTCGCTGAGATGAGAATTCGATTAGATTTTGAACGGGATTTTAATTGCAGGAATAAGGCTTCAGATAATTTTGGACAGACTTTTCGTCGCGATATTTTTGTCGCTAACTGTACAAATTAATGCTATCTTACTCTGCTCCCACATTTGTTTACCCGAACGATTATATAGATAGCTTTAAGTATCTGAATGATATGTACCTCTGATAGACAGATATGACAATGGAATATCTCAGATAAAGACTAATCCCATTGAAGTATATAAAGTGTAGGTTCGGGTTCTGTACCTACTATATTGGCAGACCGTTACATATTGTTATTAATTCCAGGCACATGAAACAGCTCTGCAGACTCTCCTTCTTTTCGTGTCCTTCTTTCGTGATTGTATTATGGTTTAAGCCCAGTAGGTGGCCTCATTAATCGTAATATCCGTGGCATTCTTTAGGTCTTCAAAGGTGCAATTGAAAGGGAACTTAGGACACTCCAGAAATGCGTCAAAGTCTGATCAGAAGCACCGCACTCGCACTGAGTGCTGGAGGGGTCGATAATGCCTCAGTTCGTCAAATTGTGTCTGAGCGACGTACGCAATCGATTGAGAGCTTTTCACACAGGATACTGCAGATCACGCTCGGTTAAGACAGGTGGTCACTCAAGGGTGGTGGATGCTTTTCTTCCTACAATTTGTTTCTCTTATTGGGTGGTTTGTCCTGGATGGCCTGTGTGGAGTGTATGAAGCTCTTATGACTTTTAAGCCTACCTCGGCGGTCGTTATGTAATCTAATCGGATCGAATCGGAGGCTCCAGCTGGCAACGCATTTGTAAGCTTCTGGTATTGCAGTTATTAGAAGCTCCGCAGACTTGATGGGTAAACACGATAAATTAAAAACAAAAAACAATTTTATTTTTGTTTTTTTATGGGGACAACGGTTCAAGTAACAAAACAACAAGCAGTGCTGTTGTCACTTGAATCATCACGTCTGCAGTTTCGCTAGCTAATTTAATTTGACCCTGTAAATGCGGTGGTGACATCAGGTCTGGATTCTTGGCCATCCAAGAACATTTAAAAAAATGGTTGTGTTGCGTTCGGGTTCACCTGTATCTCTATTTTGACGTGAGATGTCATTTGTTTCTCTACTTTTCGTACATATGGATATCATATGAGTCTCTTGCACTGCTCAAAACACACTGGTCACCTAATCTTCTTAGTATGTCGATGGCAATTATACAGAGTGACCCCAGATTTTGGCACCTTCAGTAGCTTCTATCAGGTCCTGCATCGTGCAGGCAACAGGACACGCTGGACATAACATAAAGTGCCCCATTGTTCGTGGGATAGCATCACATTTACACTCCACGCCGGAGTGTCAGGGTCACACCTTACCACGTATTACTTACGTTCTAGTATATTGCCAAATAATCTATTTTAATTATTTTATGAATGATATCTTTGGTTTGACGTCAAATAACTGATTATAACATGGTAGTAATAAATAGCATAACATGTGTTTCCTCAATAATAATAAGTTACTCCTATCAATAGATATAGGCATTAGAAATAAAGATATACAAAAACTTTTTTTTTTCATTATCTTGGTAGGTACATAGCTACTAAGGATGGATTCCATGGATTCGAAGGTCGGGTAAAGTTTTATTGGGTTTTTACATAACGAATTTCTTAGTAACAGACCGGTTTGGAAGCTGGTGTTGTGATACCCCCGTGTCTCGGAAAACACGTTAAGTGTTGGACTTGCGCATGATCTCTCCGGTCGTGTCGGATTGCCGTCCAATCAGACTATGAGAGTTAAGACTCGTACACACTGGCGCAATATTGCGGGCGCGACAAGGGTAGCGCTGCCTGTCGCGCCCGCGATATCGCGCCAGTGTGTACGAGCCGTGGGGAAAGAGGTAGTGTACACACTTGTGAAATAAGGCCATCCGTTGTGTTAAGCGGGTGCACGGAGCGAGCGCCCGCGCAGCATCCGCTTAACCCAGTCTATATATATACTAATGACTAATAAAATATTTTATACTAATTTATGTAATTATTTCTGTAAGTAGTTCTTATGACACTACGTAATTCTTGCAGACTGGCGCATTGTAACAATAACATTTGATGTGAGTCTAACAATGTAGGGCCATGTCTGGAAGGCCCTTTGAACAAAGAGCCGTTGCAGCTTTGCACCTAGGATTCGAAGCCATAACACATACCTAATGGTACCTAATCTTAGTTTACGCGTCGTAATGATTCAATATTGGTACACACGACAAGTTACATTGCTCGCCAAACATCAATAGATTGTCCAAATTTATTCAATCCAGTTTTTATGGGATGTCGGGCAAATAGTGTAAAAAATATAGTTCTACTAGTTTTTCAAACCTTATCTAAAGCTGTCAGACTGTACCAATACTCAGACTTTGCACCTGGATCTTAGTTAGGTATCTACTTAATATACATAACTGTCACTGCGACATATTCGTCAAAAAATCACTTAATTGATGCCTCTGCTAGACTCTGTTGATTTGTATCTTTTATACATTTTCTGTAAAATAATCGGATTTTCGGTTGTTATCTGTGGCTTGTCCGTTTTCAGGTTTTATTAAAAGGCCCCCTGGTTAAAGAAGAGAGCTGCCATCAGCAACCATACACTTCAAACCGGAACACAGCAGCGCTGCAGTAGAATAGACCGCTCGCTGCAGTAGAATAGACCGCTCGCTGCAGTAGAATAGACCGCTCGCTGCAGTAGAATAGACCGCTCGCTGCAGTAGAAGAGACCGCTCGCTGCAGTAAAATAGACCGCTCGCTGCAGTAGATTAGACCGCTAGCTGCAGTAGAAGAGACCGCTCGCTGCAGTAAAATAGACCGCTCGCTGCAGTAGATTAGACCGCTTGCTGCAGTAGAAGAGACCGCTCGCTGCATTAAAATAGACCGCTCGCTGCAGTAGATTAGACCGCTTGCTGCAGTAGAAGAGACCGCTCGCTGCAGTAGAATAGACCGCTCGATGCAGTAGAATAGACCACTTGCTGCAGTAGAATAGACCGCTCGATGCAGTAGAATAGACCGCTCGCTGCAGTAGAATAGACCGCTCGCTGCAGTAGAATAGAACGCTCGCTGCAGTAGAATAGACCGCTTGCTGCAGTAGGCCTACGTAAAGTGGTAGGTAGGTAGGTAGGTACTTCTAAGGACGAGCTCCTTCACAAAGATGCCTCTCGGGTATGATATTAGTTTTCTGTTACTGCAGCTTTTTACATAATATAACATCACGCCTGTAATCTCCGAAGGGTTTGGCAGAGGTGTACCTAGATAGTACCTACCTACCTAATAAATTTCGCCAGTTATGTTAAAGTCCCATGTGGGCGAGCATATTGCCATCATCCGGGCACAAATCCAGACTCCAGGCTGCTACTGAGAAATTCCTGATAGGAAAGCCCAATAACACTTTTCCGGACTTGAGAATCGAACCCAGGACCTTATGCCCAGCAGTAGCTCTTGCTACCACTAGATCAACGAGGCTCTGTTTTACTTACATTATATTTTATATATTTCGTCCACTTTTATATTGGTCGATAATATCTACAAACAAATCTTTTAACGCACCATCGGAAGCTCACCCAACCAAAATCTATTTCTGATCAGAAACCAGTACCTAAACAAAAAAATAAACAGTAAGAAGTAGGTAAATCCCAAACAAGGATTACTTGTGTAAAAACCTACATAATTATAAATATATTGCAGGTTGTATCTCGTAGTGACCGAGACCTTACCAGTCGATCTTCACCCGTCCCATGCAGCGAGCGCGAAGAGAACGTCAAAAAAAAACTATAAAACATTTTATTTTTTTGTTCATTGTGTGAAGTGAGTAAGTGGATGTTTAATATGAAGTGGTTCGTGGTTATATTTGTTGGTATGTGTTGATTTGTGTACGTAATATATTTATAAGTTATCCCAGTTCTAGGGAGTTCCTCCCCTAATAAAATGGATTAGTAGGCCTCTAAAAGTTAATTATAACGAGAGTAATTTGACAAGGAGGTAGTTTTGTTTTTTGGTTAGCGAGTGCAGGTTCCTTACGAAGAATATACTTACCTACGTCTTTATCTACTTATCCCAAAGGGGTAGCTTTTGTAAAGCTGATTTTTTTGATACTGGGGTCGTTATTACAGAGTGCCTACTTCTGGGCAGCAACGTCTTGTTTGCTATACAACAAACTGCGATCACGAATTAGGCGTATATAGAGTGCGGATGGTAATTTTCCCATTAATTTTACACTGGGGCGCTCGCTGGGGTAAATTAAAGAGACCAAACTTAGCGTCACAACGCTAAGCTTATTATAGCTTTTATGGAGCTTACGCTTCCTTCTGACAAAATTATTTTATTTTGACGTGACATTTTTGTATCGTAAACTATCGACGTGATTATTTAACGATCTGTGAAAATCACTCTGTATTACCTTAATTAGCCCTAGAGATGTGCGCTCTTATATGTGTTCTGCTGAGTCAATCAATCTGCCTAGCTTTTTCTCTACTATGTTGGGGTCAGCTTCCAGTCTAACCGAATGCAGCTGAATAACAGCATTTTACATGGAGCGACTGCCTATCTGACCTGCACTACCCAGTAACTGGGTAAAACGATACCCCTTGGTAAGACTGTTTTACAGACTTGGGCCTCTGACGACCCGTAACCACCGTCAAAGATCCACGAATGACAGCCGGAGCCAACGGCTTGACGTGCTTTCCGAGGCACGGAGGAGTCTCGGTATATAAAGATGGTCACCCATCCACGGATCAACGCTGGCAGGCGTAGCTCAACCTGATGGATCGACCCGTGCCGCTGTTATTATGTAGTCACGAGCTGCTCGTGTTCCTGTCATGCTGACTATTAGGTACTGCTAGGTTTGTCTGACCTAAATATTGTCAAAAGACTGTTCGAAGAATAAAGCCTTGTGTAGAATGCGCGCGGGATGGTGCGACGCGATCCTGGTAAGTAATTGTTTTCTTAAAAATCGTATAGTAGTCGCGTCACGCTAGTCTACACGAGGCTTTATTTTTCGAAAATTCTGTTTCAAGAATTGAGTTTATAGCATCGGTGAAATGCCATGATAATGCAATCTTAACAAGGTCAGACCTTCAGAGCCTCGGAGCATTTACTTATTATCAAAGATAATAACCCCAATTTTCGTTATTACATAAATTCGTTTCGCAAACAAATGTCAAAATTCTCAATTTTGGTCGCCCTTCCTTGCGTAATGCATAATCAACCTGTGGTCCCACAGCTGGGAAACAGGCCTCCCTTCGAGAGGAAGTGGGCTGTAATCCACGCGCGCGGGCTCAATGCGGGTTGGTAGATATCACATGTTTTCGAATTTTTGGGTCAGAACATGCCGGTTTCCTCACGATGTTTTCCTTCACAGTTTTTAGAGCAGTGGTGATGAAATTATTTTCATAAAATAAAGCGCCTGCCTGGGTTTGAACGCACGTCCTCAATTCTTAAGGGACTA
Organism: Eupsilia transversa; assembly: GCA_914767815.1. Lineage (NCBI taxonomy): Eukaryota > Metazoa > Arthropoda > Insecta > Lepidoptera > Noctuidae > Eupsilia > Eupsilia transversa. The sequence continues at coordinate 897,190 of OU611893.1, read as the reverse complement.
CTCACACTTATTCAGCTCTATTCAGCTTATGCCCATAGAAAACAGCGATTTTGTATGGAGACACGTACGGATCAGTTCAACTTTCCGCATCTATTCAGCTTTCATAGCAAACAAGTATAAAATGAGGACAAATGTGTTAGTATCATGCGAGTGCTATAGATAGAGTTCAGCGCTGTTCTGCCGCATTCAGCGCCGCATTCTGCGTCGAACGCAGCGGAACAGCGCTGTACACGGATGGTTCTCGACTCCTTTTCGACAAGTTGCGAACTGCATAGCCTAGATTTGATTTATTATTACCTATAGCTATTCTCATTCTTACGACGTTGTATGCGGCTGATAGAAGCGGAACAAGTGTGACCAAAATCGTTCAGCGAAACGCAAATGGAGCTGAATAAGTGCGTAGTCCCTAAGTCGGGACCGTTACCACTGGGCCTTTGCTACAAATTTTTCGTTGTTGAGTGCACTAAATTAGTGACCATTTTTATTCATGAACTAGCACTTCGCCCGCGACTTCGTCCGCGTGGATTTCGTGCTGAGCTGTGAAAGGTTTTTTTGCAAATTAATGGTTACGATCATATCATTTACTGTTAAGCATTCGGGAAAATTTTCAAGCTTATAAATAAAATGAATAAGATTTTTTATTATAAACTGTATTCCCTGTTTTCAACCCCACAGGGGTGGAATTTAAAAATTCGTTTGGGAAATGAAATGAAATGAAATGATTATTTAGTACGAGAATTGGTCTTCAGGAGGCACGTCGAAAACTAAACGTAGAGTAACGAGAAATTCTTGTAAGTCAAACAAAAGCACAGCGTGGCTCTACGCCAGCGACTTGTGTGAAGCCTCTTATTCATGTCGATCATATTAACACAGTTGGGTGAGGGTCGTTGAGCACTTGAGTAATTAAATGATTACCTATATTTTCTCTAAATAGGTTTGTACAAAACACTTTTACATGTCAATAATATTTTAAGTACCGTACTAGATGTGGTCGGATATTTCCCTAATTGACTCAAAAATTTATACCAATTGCAAGTTAATTAAGCCACGCATTATAATCCTCCCCTGTAAAATTGGTTACCCCTTTTCACCCCATTAGTAGTAGATTTTCGAAAAACACTTAGGTACCTATCCACTTTTTTTTATGTCTGTCTTTTGTTCGAATAGTGTTGATTCTCAGCCTAGTTTGAATAAATGACTTTTAATATGATTTGAGTAGACACATCTTAAAGTTCCTTATTTTTTATCAGAACGATAAATTATAAAATCTATTTAAAGAAATACGGAAGCTACACGGAAACTTAGTGCTGCATTTAAACTAATTAACTACTTACTTGTAAGTATAGATTATAGACCGATAACAAGTTTATACGCTATTTGAGCATATTCGACCTTTAACTACATGACTACGCTTTTAATGCAGTAGACCGAAAAAGCTATTACCTACATTACATGCAGAACATAGGTAAAGACCTGACAGCTAACTTTAATTCACAAACACTTAAAACACATCATCCTCTTTTAACATCGTTGTAATTTGAGTAAACCTAAACAATCCAGTTTGAGGACATCAAGGCACAGAGTAATCTTTACGCACGTGGTCGAGGTAAATACCAATGGTTATAAAATAACATGTATTCGAGGGCAGTCGGCCCTGGCTTACTATTTCAATGTAAATCCTAGTAATATAATGTTTTGTAGTAGCTCCATGTTGACGCTACATCGTTACATACCTATATGTAGCGTTACCATGGTGCAAATGTGAGCTTCCAGGAAAAATCGTATATAATGTTGCAGAAGGTCCATTATAACTTATTTCGTACCAGAACGATCGTTTCGTGGGATCAAATGACTGACGACACAAACCCTATCACTCGTTAACTGAAAACTCGTTAACACTCAATTCATGCGGGAAAAATAGTAACTTAACATATTAAGATCCAATGCAAGGCAAAGGCTTGCTATTATATGTGGTCAACTGAACGTCAATGTTTAGTCAACTGCACGTCAACGTGTGGAGAACTGTACGTCAATGTTTGCACCTACATCAAGGCCAGCCAAACCCAGGCACGGCATTTGAATTTACCCGCCAGCACTTCGGTCGGCCAGCTTCTTTTCAACTCGTTAATACATTAAAAATAAATAACGTACATCTCTCACTGCAAAACACATTTCGCATTTGATTGTACTATGAATATCGGATTTAAAACCAAATATCGACAAATTACAATCAGGAAAACCTCTTCCCAGCTCACATTAAATAAATGGAATTTGATTTAAGTACGAATAAAGTCAATAAAAGCATATTTTGTATTTTTTGTGAATAGATTACCTTATGAATATTTTAGTAGTGGTGGCCCGAGCTCACCTTTTTTTTTTTTTTTTTATTAAGCGGAGAAAATTGCCTAACGCATACCGCGCCGTCCGGGGCGACGACGGTTTGGTTATGTGGGGCTTGCACCCACTAAAAAACACCGCCGTGAGCCTACTATCGCCTTGGTGGATGAGCCGCGAGAACTGTTACGCATGACGTTCGCGACCCATCCAGCGGGCCCGAGCTCACCTGGAAAATGTATTGGCCAGCCTTGACCTAGGTTGGCCAATGGACTATGAAAACTGCTCTTATTGTTGCTCTGCTAGTGTGTTACGAAATGAAATAAAGGCAAGGTCGCCCATGGACGTGTAATTGACTAAGGGTCGATTTTACAATCGTCAGATAACTTTAATATGAACACTAAAAATGGCGGTTTGACATATTTTCTATACAAAAGCTGTCTAAGTCTTGTGTCTTATATGTACAGATAAAGGAAGTTATGAGTCGAAAAATATGTATCTACTTACATTACAACCTAAGCAATTATATGCAGCACTACAGACTCGATCGCACAAAAAGTGTGTCGTCTGCGCTGCACCTAAAGATTAAGAAATCGAATTGTTTTTTTTATGATCAAGATGATTTTGTTTCAAGCAGCGCTGTCGTGTGAGGGACAGAGGCCTCCCTCCCTGCCTCTGAGTCCTTCCAGCTTCCGAACGATAGAACGAGGATTCAGCAGTGAGTATAATAACGCACGCACACAAACGTAACCATAACACATAAAGGTGCACAATAAGTTAATGAAAAGAGAAAAATAACATAATCAACCAATGAGAATACTAAAGTGTAATATAAATAGCGTTAGTCAGTAGGTACTTACCTACTAAGTTTAAATAAGATCGTTCGCGTCAAGGCTCCCGCAGAAAGGCGCGACGCGACGGGACGCGACGACGACGTGGAACAATTTTTATGAAAACTTCACGGAATTTATTCTACCGGTGTCGCGTCGCGCCTGTCTGCGGGATCCTTCATCCGATCCGACAACTCGAAGCCTTTTTGTCGCCAACTGTCAGACACTCGCGACTTTTTCTCGCCAACGTCGAGACTTTGTCCTCAAAATAATGTTAGGCACGCAAGACAATTTGTTGCTAAGAGCAAACTAGAGCTATGACTCTGTCTCGCATAGTGTCACATCATTGATGTGACGCATATTTTCCTCCATTTACTTCCATACTGGGAGGCAACTCAGAAAACTGATGGTAACAAAATCGGGGGATACAGTTTGTTGTTGCAGCTACGTATCTATTATAACAGATCGTATAATACTACTATTATCTACATCCAAAATTGAATTACACCACTTGATAGCTGCAGGAGCAAAGAATTATTTACGTTGAATGGGGACTATAACGCATCGCACGCGGCGGATGGGGAAGCGCCGCCATTATAAAGTCGTCGATGCGTCATATAATTACCGTATTGTCGCGGCGAAGCTACGATGTTCGTTTGAATGTCTTGTCAAAAAGCCAAATCAAAATACAGAGATCGTATACGGTTGAAAAGGGGTTCTCAAGAGCAATTCAGTGATACGTATAAAACACCATGATGGCAGAATGAAGCAGGGTCGGGAACGTAAAAGAATGAAGGCGTCCGAGCCGATCAACGACGGCGCCAGTAGGTACAGAGGTAGTACATCTGGCCGAAACTATCACGTACACATACAGGCTGACTTTGAAAAAATGCGACAAAATTTAAGGGGTGTTCTACTCATCAATATGAACAACTTTTACTATGGGCTCAAATAAGAATTCGCAAAAAAAACGGCCTTTCTGTATAAAGGTATACCGATTGGACCATTTTCAGAATCAGAATCAGATTTTTTTTATTTGTGATACATAGGTTGGTACAGCAATAGATAGTAATAAATTATAAAACATGTGCGCTATGATCAGAAAACCGTTTTTTTTTACGAATTCTTATTTGGTCCCATAGTAAAAGTTGTACATATTGATGGGTAGAACACCCCCTTAAATGTTGTCGCATGTTTTCAAAGTCAGCCTGTATATACACGTAAAACACACGGCCGTGTCCACGACACAGCCACAACGCGATTTTTTTTAAACGCCGAACCATTTGGCCTCTACCATAATCAAACATTATATTTTTCAGCGGTCCCAGGCAGGTCCCCGATTTTGTCCGACATAATCATCCGACATTACAGGTAGGACATGCAACAACAACAAATTGCCTTTTGATGACTTTAATTGGTGTACCTTTGTGTTCATTGTCTTGGGTCAAATGCTTCTAACTACTTGTCTCGTAATACTAATACGTACATAAGCAGATAATTTGACGAATCTGTTTCATTCAAATTGGAGTACGTAATACGTTGTTTCCTTGGTTTTGGTCTTATGTAATGAAATGTTTTGAACTACTTTTAAACCAGGCTATGGCAGGTGACGTCTACTGCTAACCTTTATACAGTCTGCTAGTATCTGCTATGAATGATAAAACGCCATGTTTTTTTTTTAAACACAACGGGGAAGCTAGCCTGAATCTCAACTGATGGAAAGTGATGATCAGGCCGAAGGTGGAAGCGATCTTCACCAGGAATCAACCACAGAGGAACCGGCTTAATCTCAAGTGGTCTCTCGGGATATCCGGTTGCGGGACCACCCAAAAGGGGCGTGACATATAACGCAAATTCGCAAAAATGGCCGCGACGCTTTAGCGGATATGTGCCGGAACACAACAATGCTGTTAACATTTGGCGACAGACTTAGATAAGACGGTGGTAGCTAGCCAGGCGGACCTAATACATGCCCTACCACCAACCAAACCGTGCAGAAAAATTTTCCACCACTGGGAATCGAACCCGGGACCTCTGGGTCTGAGACAGGTGGTCTAACCACTAGACCACAGAGGCGGGTGAATGCGGCGGCAGAATGATAGACGCTGCTCTTGATGTTGTTTCAAGTTTATGTTTAGCTGTAGATGCCAACTGTCTCGTTGGTCTAGTGGTCGTAAGTTCCCGGGTCGGTAAAGTGTTATTACCTTGGTTTTTCCAGTAGGAATTTCTTATTAGCAGCCCGGATCTCGAGTCTGGATGCGGTTGATGGCAATAGCGTTGCCCCCTATGACATGAGACCTAAACGTAACTGGCGAAGTGTGGGTGTACTATAGGTACACCTCTGTCTAACCCTCCGGGGATTGCAGACGTGATGTTATGTTAAGTAGATGCCAAAACGTTAATAGGTACCTACCTACATGATGAACTTTTAAATTGTATGAACATATCCGGATTTCATGCATTGTCAATTTGTTTTCAGGACCAATCTCACATCTCCATCATCTTACCGCATCGGCAACATCAAGTCTTTGCTGACTGACCCTGAGTTTGACGTCAAAAGGCCTACAGTCTTGTATGCTCACGGGTAAGGAAATTAATATAATTCTAAAGATCACAGCACATGGTTAGACTGTCTGATGGACTTCTGCCACTGGAATCTTTGAACTAAATACTGCGAAAACCGTGGCGCAATCGCTAATGGCGAATATAAACAGGTACCTATCTCTTTAGTTAGTTACTGTTAAAAGTTGTTATGTACCTACTTATATATTTGTTTATCCTATATCTAAACCGAAAACCTTTATAGATTACGGTACAAGTATCGAATTTTGGTTACTTCTACGACTAAGGTTACCGCTATCTGGGTAACCAAGAAGAAGAAACATGTTACCTCTTTTAAGTTACCATTTTAATATCAGTTACACACACACAGGCGATGCGCGCCCTTTGACTAATGCTGACTGCACGTGTAAGATAGAGGTAACTTTTATTTCGGTAACCGGTATTGATACTGGTTGTATTGAATATAAGGTAACCTTTAAAAATACCTGTAAGAAATATAAATGTTGGAACCCGTGTTTTTCATACCGGTTACGCTCCTTGATATAAACACAATTAAGACTGGCAGCAGTCGGAATCTTCCTCTATTTAATTTCAACTACATATAATACCTTCCCTTCTCTGCATTTCCAGCTATGTGGAGCTATCAACAGACGAGAGCATCATTACCATGGTGTCTGCGTACCTTCAACTAGGAGGCTACAACGTGCTGCTGCTGGACTGGTCCAACATCGCCTTCGGGAACTACGTCATCATCGCCAAGACCTTACCTGATGTATGTAGATTGCATTTTTTATAGCACTTATATTGGCGTAACTTGGTTGATTATTGCCTCCGATCAAAACAAAACAGCCATACAAAAGCCGTTGAAAAGATTTTTCCTAGCTAAAACAATTAACACATAGGATCTGATGTTCGATAACTGGTCTTCCAGGCGGGCCAGCACGTAGGGAAGGCGCTACTGAAGCTGGTGAAGCGGGGTCTATCAGTCAAGGGTCTGCACCTGGTTGGACACTCTATGGGCAGTCATCTAGCGGCGTATACTGCTAGGTACCTCAAATCTAGAGGATTTATAGTGCCGAGGTAAGTCTAGCAAAAGACAATGCAGTCTTCAGCTAGAAGCCTGAACCAAGAAGTGCTGGAGTAGATGAAGAGAGGATGAAAACAGTCTTAATCAAACTTCAGGATTAGCCTGGATTATGCATTAGATTATTTTCTGTATCGCAAGTAACAGAATGTTGATTTCGATTTTAAGAAAGAAAGTTCTTTATTGTACCTACACAAATAAGACGCTCATTATTCTGTAAAGTTCATCATCATTATTATCATTCACAGCCTGTTCCGTTCTATTGCAGTCGTAAAAATATAACTAGCTAGTTAGATAAATATCTATTTATGTATCGTAAAGAAAGGAAGATACAGGTAATAAAGGATAGGAGCAGTAAATAATAATTCTCACCACTAAACAGAAAGAAAGAGCTGTTTGCACTACAGTGAGACATTGCAAATGCTAAATATCCTAATTTGCTTCCTTCACAGACTGACCGGTCTAGACCCAGCCTACCCTGGCTTCTACCCTCCTCTAGCAGCGCCCCCCATGTCCGCGTCGGACGCGACGTTCGTGGACGCCATCCACACAGACGGCGGCGGGTACGGCGCGCCGGCGCGCACGGCGCACGCCGACTTCTGGCCCAACGGGGGGCAGGCCAAGCAGCCCGGCTGTCTGTCCGCTACTATACCACTTACTAATGAAGGTAGGATCGGTAGAATACCAAAGAAGGGACTTGAGAAACTGAGTATCTAAGTAGTAGTAGTAAATTTTTAATTTTAACTTGTCTTAAAAGTTTGTCCTATTTCACTTTTAACTACTTCTGACTACTGACTACAATAGGTACTATTATTATAAATACTGTCCTTATCACGTTATTTCTTCTACTGTCCCAGACTTTTGCAGCCACTGGCGTTCCTGGGCGTTCTGGTCAGAGTCTCTAACAAGGGACGCTCTCCTGGCTCGAAGGTGTCAGGACTACGACATGTTCCTCAGAGGACAGTGCACGGAGGAGCCTGTCGTGTTTATGGGGATTAGAGCTACGCCTGAGTGAGTTGAGATTGTGTTGCTTTAAAGTTTTGATCAGGCGCTGTCGGTTTTATGATTTGTGCAAGAATCGAGAATATACCTAATACCATCATCTGCCTTTTCCCAAATATCTAACCAGTCTAACCAGATGCAGCTGACAGTATTTTACATGGAGCGACTGCCTATCTGACCTCCACAACCCAGTTCCATTTTGGTTAAATCGCGACAAGCACAATTTATATCAACCATAGATATGACTAAAGTTTAAAACTAGGTAAACATTATGTGAGAACCGAGTCCTTTAAATTTTAAAATTGTTCAGTCTTACGCTACGTTTACTTGGCGTGTTCGAGCTAGGTTCATTTACCAGCATTAAGACATTTCAGGAAAAAAAACTTGTGACCATTAAAAATGGTATTAAATAATTTCTGCTTTTTTGAAATATTTTCTAGCTACATAATAAAATGTATAACTTGTTAACTAAACTCAATAATCTCTCTTATATTTCCAGTTTACGAGGAAACTTTTACTTGCGCACTGGTGCAAAGTCACCATACGGACTGAACTTGAGAGGAGCTAGCTGATAACAATAACTATTAGAAAATAAACCTATTTCTAGTATGTATGATGTAGGATGGATTATCCGTACAGAACGCAGAGCATGGAATCGCCGTGACGAGCGTCTAAAGACGCAGTACTAATAATATTCGTGGCGCCGAAAGAGTCTTCAGCGCACATAATATCTTCTGTCAAGCCGGTTTCTATATGTAGGTACGTACTTACGTCAGTTCGTGTCATAGTGCAAGTGTACGGTGACACGCTTGGTGTATGGAAAGTGTAAACAAAGTCTCTATAAGCCGCCGAAGCGTCTCCTTGCTCTATGGTACCAAAGTAACTACTGAACAAAGTCTGAAACAGACAGTCTAGGTTATAATAAGATTGTATGGGGGATTAGAACTCGCATATTTTTCGAATTCATCCTTGAAAACTATGCGGGTTCAATTGTAGGTATAACTACACCTTATTAAGATTGTAGTATTTATGTAAAAGACCTTTATTATATTATTTAACAGGAGTTGTAACAAAATGCAAAATAAAGATATTCTATTCTATAATTAATGTAAACTTTTACCAATTATAGAATATAATAGAAAATCTTCTTTAGAAAATATTGACTATTAAGGCTCCCGCAGACAGGCGCGACGCGACCCTGGTATAACAATTTCCGTGAAGTTTTCATATAAATTGTTCCACCAGAGTCACGTTGCACCATCGCGTCGCGCCTGTCTTCGGGAGCCTTTATTCTTCTTCGTCCTTCTCCCATGCTGAGGAACGCGACCACATACAATTGTTACCTACCGACGCGCAATCTGGTACCATGAATTCAGTACCTACCTGACGCTACACCCACCAGCGTTGAAATAGAATCTACGTCCCTTAGACCGTGTTACGTGTATAGTTAGAAAATAATACAATTACTATCTAGATTGTATATTGTGTAGATTTGATAACTGTATTTACAATTTAATTAAAAAGCACTACAGCTAGTTACTAGCATGTAAAAAGAACTTTAGTAGGTACTGTGTGTCCTATAGATCAATATTGTAAATAGATACATTGTTATGTTTCGAAGTTCTTTTAATAAAAAATAAAAAAAAACAAAATATTTTGTTTTATTTTTGTCATCACAGACATTAAAGATTAGTTCTAATACAATATAATGGCAGCACAAAACATGTAAATAATTATGAAAATCGTGAGATAAGATAAGATAATCATTTATTTGCTCGAACATGACTACAATACAGCACAAATTGTCAGCATGCAAAAGATGTTAATTAAAAGTATAAAAATAAAAACAGATCATGACGAAACACAATTGGCGAAATGTGGGTGTACCTCTGCCTGCTCTTCGGGGAAACAAGGCGTGATGTTATATTAAGTTATGATAAACACGATTTTCTAGTCAATAATTATGGTAATGGTTTCAAAAGAAATTAAAAAAAAAAACGAGAAGAACCAGGATAAATCCCATGGAGTTATCACATGAATTTTATAAAACGTCTTAAATTATTGGAACTTCTTATCTTTCCTATATTATATAACTAGAAATACCTATCTATAATTACCTACTTATTTCCTATTTCTAACTACCATTATTCCTAAATTAAAAGTTGTCTTTTTGATCTCAGTTCACAATCAGAAAGTCACTCTTCATATAGAATGCTAGGTTTAAATATCACATTGATCACTGTATCACAAATTATAGTCCACAGCTTTAATATCATCCACAGACATGATTATCAATTCTATTAATTTCTCCAAACATAATCACAGGCCATTAGCATTATCTCACAAATATCTACACTCAATCAGCGGTCCTAATATCTTCAATACTGTCAGGCAAATTCCTGCCTTTCGTCTCAGGCAGTAACAAACACACCAATCCGGCTAGAATGGGTGCTAATCCAAAGATTAACGTAGGTAACCATGGAATTGTCGTTGCAGTATTGGATATGAACGGAGCAACCATTGACCCAATCCGCATAGCTGTAGAACAGGCTCCCATACCCATATTCCTTATCACAGTGGGATACAACTCGGAAGTGTAGATGTAGATGGTAGAAGCAACAATGGCGGCGCAACTGACGCCCATGGTGCCGAGTGTGAGAGTCAAAGCGAAGATCTTGGGGACAAAGTAGAGGACGATGACGAAAACGCCTCCGAGGGTGAAGAACACGGTGGTGGTGAGCCTTCGACCCAGCTTCTTGATGAGCCAAATAGAGAGCAGGTTTGATGGTATCTGAAATTTGAAAGAGGATTTGTTACTTGCACTTTTCTGTAGAAAACATAGTACAATTTTATTTAAAGCGTGTAGCAAACCACACACAAGTACTTCCAGTACGAGCGTCCCGCGGTCGCATTCCGGTACGATACAGAGAATGATCTGTTTGTCTCTTTCTCGCCCGGCTGTTGCGAGGAACGCGCTTCGCGATGCGCATCAGTCCGCTGCCCACACGCTTACCGTGTAGTCACGTAATATTTTGATGTTCCGCGCAACGTCGCCACGTGCCTTCCCCGTGCCGCCATTGTTACGCGATATTATTAACTATTTAAGGTTTTCGATCCCCAATATTTTGTGTGTTGTTTAATTAATGTGAACTGTTTATAACCAAATATACTCTCTAACTAAAAAAGGTGGTTTTCCCTGAGATTCCTCCCTCATATGTGGCGCTCCAACGTTTTTTTTATTCGTGTGACAATATAGTGCATAGTTGTGAGTTTTGCAGTGATAAACTAAAATGCCAGTGACAAGGAGCAGAGCGGCTAGTTTGACTCGGAGGGAAGATGCAAACGACGCATTACCCGTCCCCTCGCGAGCAAACACGCCGACCGCGGAGTCCGCCAACCAAGATGGTGACGACGCGTTTTCTTCTTCGCCGCACATCGATGCTAACGCTACGTTCTCTAACGAAAACGTGGCGACAATTATCGCCTCTCTCCAACGCTCTCAAACAGAAGCATTTAGAGAGTTGCTCAACTCGATGTCGCGGGCGAATGCATCGACCCCGGAATCACTCGCGCTGCAAGGGCACAGCACCCTAGCTCGCTGCAAAGCCACGTTCTCCGGCCGACCGAAGGAGTCGGTTGAAGCATTTATCGACGCTATAGAGGCCTATAGCGATTGCGCGCAGGTGGCGGACTCAAACATTCTGCGCGGCTTAGCCTACCTATTCAAGGATGAAGCGGCCACGTGGTGGCAAGGAATTAAACTCTCTGTGTCGTCATGGCGCGAAGCTAAAGAAAACTTAATTAGTGCCTATGGTGACCGCCGCCCGCCTCATCGGATCTACTTGGAAATATTTAAGACACCGCAGGGCAATGAAAACACAGATATCTTCGTAGCGCGCATCCGCGCCCTCTTAGCACGTTTACCTAAGGGCGATGCATCGGAGTCGGCTCAAATAGACATGACCTACGGCCTCCTCCACAGCAGAATAAGAAAAAGGTTACGAAGAGAAGAGTGCCGTAGTTTCTATGAATTACTCCGCCTCGCACGGAATATCGAGGATTCATTCGACGAGGTAAATAGCATGACGCCGACGGCGAGTGAGCGTCGGACACAAACGCCGGCAACATTACCGACGTCTACACAATCCGCCGCTCGCGATAGCGCCGGCGCCCCCTCGCGCGACCACGCCCCTGCACGGGCGCAGGCCCACGGCGCGCCCGCCGCCGCGGCGCGGAGCCCGCCCGCTCCGCCCGCGCCCGCCGTGCCCGTTCCAGGCGCGCCGGCCGCGACGTCCGCGACGCCCGCGCCTGTTCCACCGAAACAGGACACGGCAAAGAAAACACGGCCCTCCTGCACATACTGCAAACGGTTTGGTCACACGAAAGATCAGTGCCGTAAGTTGCAGAATCAAGGTGAGAGTGAACCAAGTAAATCTAGTGATCAAAGTTTTTATTCCGTACAATCTCATTCAGTTACTAAAAAGTTCGCGTCAGACTCTATTTATGTTGAAAACGATTTTCTTCCGCAAGGAAATGTGTCTAGTGATTTTAGTAAACTAAAGGGTGATATTCCACAACGTATAACTAATAATATGTGTAATTCTAATATTAATAATACTGAAAATGTGTGTAACAATTTTGATATAAAAAAGGGTAATGTCCATCCACGTCACAGCGATAATTTGTGTAGAAATTTAAAAAATCAAAAGGACAATGACCATTTTAGTCATAATGATGTTTTGAATAGCAATTTAGAAAATCAAAAGGACAATGTCCATTCATGTCATAAAGATATTTTATGTAGTGATTTTAATGATCAAAAGGATACTGCCCATTTATGTTTAACCGAGATATGTTTGTGTAACGACCGTACGGGACCCTCTATTGGTTGCGAGTTACGACCTATTTTTAATATAAAAATTTTGGGTTTTTCCGGCACCGCGTTGATTGATACGGCCGCCAAACATTGCATTGCGGGTCATACGCTATATACTCTCCTTCTTCGTCAAGGTCATCCCCTCAGCTCTTCCACACGCGAAGTTAAGCTTGCCGACGGTGTAATCCGTACGATGGATGTACTTACCACCACGTTAGAGGTGTGCTTAGAAACGGCAGTTATTACGATTCCATTCTTAATTTTTCCCGATTCGACAAATAACGAGACGTTATTAGGTATCGACTTTATAACCGCTGCGGGAGTAGTTATTGATTTTTGCAAACAAGTTTGGTATTTTTGTAAACATGATACGGTAAAATATAAATTGTGCTTCGAACCTACCTCGCGTGACGTGTCCTGCGCCTCTACAGATATACTTAGGGATGATGAAGGTACTCACCTTAAACCAGCTGAGCGTCAAGCGCTCGCTGAAGTACTCACCAGACACGCACGCGTGTTTAGAGCAGGGGGAGGTCCAACACCGTATGCGGAACACCATATTAATACAGGTGAGCATCCTCCAATTGCTGTTCCTCCTTACCGCCTAAACCCTTCTAAAAAACAGCTTATGAAAGCTGAAATAGCTAAAATGCTACAAGAGGATATTATAGAAGACTGTGAATCGGCTTGGTCTTCACCGGCACTGATGGTACCGAAGTCCAACGGTGGTATCCGCTTCTGCGTCGACTACAGGCGTTTGAATGCAGTCACCAAAGCTGACACATATCCGATGCCACGCATCGACGAGCTACTTCAGAGCACAAAACGAGACTGTTACATGAGTACGCTAGACCTTCGATCTTCATATTGGCAGGTTAGGGTAAGGGAAGCTGATAGAGACAAAACGGCTTTTGTCTGTCCTCTAGGTACGTACCGTTTTAAAAGAATGCCGTTTGGTCTCCGCAACGCGCCAGCTACCTTTCAGCGCCTCATCGATCGTCTCCGATCCTGCTCTGCTTTACAAGATGTAACTTTATTAGCTTATTTAGACGATCTGTTGGTCATATCTCAAGGATACCAACAGCATCTGCAAGACCTCGAGGCAGTTTTTAAACGTCTGGCCGAGTTTAACCTCCATGTGAATAGGGAGAAGTGCGCTTTTGGTCGGGAAAGCGTTAAATATCTAGGCCACGTTATTACACAAAAAGGTGTTTCCACCGACCCAGGGAAGGTGAGTGCTGTACTCGAGATGAAGGTACCAGGAAACCTTAAGCACCTGAGAACCTTTTTACAAACTTGTTCATGGTTCAGAAAATTCATACCCAACTTCTCAAAAGTTGCCGAACCATTGACACGCTTGACTAGGAAAAGTCAAGTATGGTCTTGGGGTTCAGAACAGACCCAAGCATTTAATGAGCTGAAGAGTCTACTGACCACAGCTCCAATACTGGTGCAAGCCGATTTCAGTCGTCCTTTCATTCTGCGTACTGATGCAAGTAACTACGCCTTGGGCGGAGTTTTATTACAGGGCGATGGCAATCAGGAAAGGCCAATTGAATATGCCAGCCGACTTCTCAACGCAGCTGAACGAAACTACTCCACCACGGAGCGTGAAGCACTCGCTGTAGTATGGGCGGTGGAGCGTTTTCGGCCATACCTAGACGGTCAACCAGTCGTGATTGGTAGTGATCATCAGCCTCTACGCTGGTTGCTATCACTAAAATCACCAGCCGGCAGATTAGTCCGTTGGGCCCTGAAGCTTCAATCTTTTGATATCCGCTTCGAATATACCCCAGGGAAGGCGAATGTCGTGTCAGACACGCTGAGTAGACCGATTTGTTCCAGCGACACAAGTGACAATTGCGGTATTTGTACTGTCATCTGCGATCTTCCCGCGAAAACACCCAGTCAGCTTCGTCTGGAACAGACTTCGGACCCTGATGTGGAAAAGATTGTTAAGGAACTAGAAGGACCCGATGATGTTTCATCTAAAAGATGGTTAGAAAGGGGTTATCTCATGGATCAAGGAGTTCTGTACCGATTCAATCCAGACTCTGAGAGTGAATCCCCTCAGTTAGTAATACCTGCCGGTCAAGTTGCAGCTATTTTGAAGGAGTTACATGACTCTCAAACAGCTGGCCACCCAGGTATCGATAGAACTTACCAGAAGGTAGCACAGCTGTATTATTTCACAGGGATGCGGAGAATAATCACCGATTATGTCTTAGCCTGCGTCCACTGCCAGCGATATAAGGCCAACAACGCCAAACCCCCAGGCCTACTCCAGACTCCGGTCATGAGCCAGCGGAACGAGGTGTTGGCCATGGACCTGTTCGGCCCACTCCCAGAGGGTGACCAGGGGGAGCGGTGGGTCTTTCTCATTGAAGACACTGCTACCCGATGGACAGAGCTGTTTGCTCTAAAAGAAGCAACCGCAGAAGCCTGTGCTCATGTCCTCATCGAGGAATATTTTATGCGGTTCGGTCTGCCTCGCAGGATTATTTCGGACAACGGTGTCCAGTTCGTCTCCGCGGTAATGCGACAATGTATGTCAGTCCTTGACATTAAACAAAATTTTGTCCCGCTGTATCATCCACAAGCTAATCCTGCAGAGCGAAAAAACCGCGACCTTAAAGCTATGCTGGCCCATCTCGTGACAAATGACCACACCTCATGGCCGAAGAAGTTGCCAGTGATCCGCTTTGCCCTGAATAGCGCGAAATGTCGCACAACAGGCAAGTCACCGGCTTATTTGACCTTTGGCAGAGAGATGCGGTCACCCACAGAGGTAGTTCACGACCTCCGTGCCATCAGGGCCAAAGAAAACTTTGTCCCGCAAGTGACCCCTTACCTCGAAAACTTCCTACATTCACTGTCAGCTGTTCGAGAACGCGTCGAGATCCAGCAGGACAAGACAAAGCAGTACGCCGACGCTTCTCGCCGACCATCTGACGCCTTCGAGGTAGGTAATTTAGTCATGTTAAAGTCTCACTTATTAAGCAAAGGGTCAAAAGAGTAAGTTCTACCCTCGCCGAGATGGCCCTTACCAGATCACTAAAAAGGTAAGTCCGACAACCTACACCATCGCGAGCACAGAACCACCAAATTTAGATATAGGGAAATATCATTCCGAAGACCTTACACGTTACCGAGGTAGCGACGATTCCGTACCAAAACCCGTTATTCCAAAACGAAACCGCGGACGTCCAGCTAATGCTGCTGTTAGGGTACCAGTCCAGGAGCGAGGGCGTTCTCCAGGCCTGGAGGGGGAGTATGTAGCAAACCACACACAAGTACTTCCAGTACGAGCGTCCCGCGGTCGCATTCCGGTACGATACAGAGAATGATCTGTTTGTCTCTTTCTCGCCCGGCTGTTGCGAGGAACGCGCTTCGCGATGCGCATCAGTCCGCTGCCCACACGCTTACCGTGTAGTCACGTAATATTTTGATGTTCCGCGCAACGTCGCCACGTGCCTTCCCCGTGCCGCCATTGTTACGCGATATTATTAACTATTTAAGGTTTTCGATCCCCAATATTTTGTGTGTTGTTTAATTAATGTGAACTGTTTATAACCAAATATACTCTCTAACTAAAAAAGGTGGTTTTCCCTGAGATTCCTCCCTCATAAGCGTCTAAATCATGGCATGACAATGACTAATAGAGTTTTCTCGACGCTGGGCAGATAGCTACCATATGTAAGTATTTACTTCGTGCCGATGCTAGAGAAAAAGAAAAATCATGCAAACTTAATGATTATGTTTATTGTTCGTGTTTAGTGTAAGTAAAAGTTAATTTATCAAGATATATTCGAATACATACTGGTGAAAAACTTTATAAGTATGATGTATGTCAGATTGTCAGCGTAGTTTTAATCAAAAGAAGCATTAAACAAACCATATTCGTATACCTACACTGCTGAAAAACTTTTTAAATTGTAATATATTATGTGACTATAGATTTCGTCGACATGCTTATTTAATAAGAAATTCGAATACACACTGCTGTATAACTTTATAAGTATGTAACAAAGGTTTAGTGAAAAGGGCGGATCCACCGACTGGACGGGGGTTGATGCCGGGACGTTCTATATCTATGCTAGATGCGTGGTAAACTTTGCTTGCGCGATGCAGGATTTTGTGTGACGTCAGTGTGATGCATAGTTTGCATGTGGTGTTGTAGACTATGCAAAGCCATGTTTACCATGTAGATCTCAATATTAAGATCGTGCAAAATCTCTTATAATTCTGACAAAATATTTAACGAAGTTGAAGTTACCTGTATAGCCCCAGCCAAGGCCACACTGACGAAGGGATCAGGGCTTGTCTGACTGATGTACTGGTTGAATCCGAAGTAGGACACCCCCGTGATGAGCCACATAACGCAGCAGCAACTGGTCTTCAGCAGGAGAGACTTCTGGAACAGGGCTGAGTAGTTCAGCTTCGGCTCGTCGGCTTTGGCACAGATTTCCTTCGATAGCTGTGTTAAAGTTTCTTCGATTTTTGCTGTTGGTAGCTTGTTTCTGAAAGAGGAGAGATGTTGATCAGTTAATGGAGGAGTTCGCCTTTTTTGTGTTATTAAAGATTTAAAAGTATTATGTTTGGTTTAAATTTTGTAACTCATAGGGTCTTTTAGACCGCATAGATGCCGATGTAAAATCAGAGAAGAATCTGTTCATATAAAATGATGGGCACTCCTTGAGAGTGTTAGCATTATTTATTTTATCATATAAAATTAGACAAATATAGAGAAGATAGTATACTCTTTATTATTTAAGTACACTATAAATATTACAGATATAAATGTAGACATTTTACATAGGGTGTCTCAATGGGCGGTCTTATCGCTAAAAGCTATCTTTTAAACACAACCTTTGGATGGAATTCAAGGGAGAAAGAGAGGTGCTGCAGGTCAGTGGCGTACCATTTAAAAAATACTTAACCTACTATGTCTGTAAATGTATAGGTATCAGTCGTCGTTCAATCGTCCTACTAACCGTAGGTAAAATATAATAAAACACGGTTAAAATATTTGCTTCAATTAATCTTACTTATGCACCTATTATCTAATATGTCGCAAACATGAGAAATAAAAATATTAATTACAATCTCATGTTAATTAATTGCTCAACTCATCTTATCAGTAGGTATCTGGGACGAGGTAGTTGTTTTTTATTTTGTTTCTAGTGTAATATTTCTTAGGTAATGGACTCTTGTAATGTTCTCTAATTATCTATGAGCTGTTTTAATTTGAATATGTTTACTTTGCACCTAGATGGGTGCAAGTGTGAAATCAAAATCAAAAGTCATTTATTCAAACTAGGCTGAGAACAAGCACTTTTCGAACGTCAAAACTACATAAGATAGTCCCCCAAAACCTCCGCCCTTCACCACTTCCTAGTGCTTTAGCTGGGAAGAAGTGGCGCAACAAACTCCCCAGCAGCACAGCTGTCTGTTTAGTGAGAAAAGTAAAAAGAAATACCTGCCTTTCTTCCATCATGTGAAAGAATCTATTTAAAAAAATCGAATCTTGAATCTTCTTATAGAATCTTTTTAGGACAACGTATACTCACAACATTGCAGCCCTCGTTACGATGTCCGTGGCTTCCTTAACCCTGCCCACACTGACGAGCCACCTGGGCGACTCAGTCAGCACGAAGAAGTAGCCCAGGTAGATGAGCGGCGGGAGGCCCAAGGCTAGAAGGTACGTGTTCCAGCTCCTGAAGTAGTACGCGAAGAGGGGGACTGTCATATGACCTGGAAGAAGTCAGTTTAAAGGTGTGAAAAATAGTCTTGCATCGTTCTAAAAGAATACGGAGTGAGGACTTGCACAACGAGGCTCAAGGGAGACCCATTTCCTGTCACTCCAAGGATTTGCCTAAATGCGGTGCAATGGCCGGTCTCTTAAGATGATTGTCCCACCAGCACCCTTTTTTTTTTTTTTTTTTTTTGGGTGGGAAATCATCAAATAACTTCTCCCGCTCTGGGCGGAGCGGGAAGGCGTGTCAGACTCTTACTGACTAAAACCCACCCGTGTTCCTTCAGTTGCCTGTGTTGCCAGGGGCCACGGTATCCCTTTCGGACTTTCCCGCAACCCCAGCAGGCATCGGCCCTAGTGGGCCCCGCCATTGGTGCTGACATCTCTTTGAGGCGCGCGTGGAACACAACGCGCCGTCGACCCGGGCCTGGTCCTTATCGGGGGCGAGCTACCCATTGCTCACCGCCCGCAAGCCCGCGCCTACGGTGGCCGGGAATCCTCCAAGGAGTCCCGACGCCCAGGGCGTCTCCTACGGCGGCTAGGCGCGTGAGGGCGCGAACTTTGCCTCTCCCTCACGCGCTCCGCCTCCTCCTTTGCGAGCATTACTGCTTCGCAGAAGGAGGTGACGGCTCCCCATTCCCTCTCGCTCCGTACCATGGCCTGCACCAGGGTTGGACGCGAGAGGTCACTGCCGCCGATCGCCTCCACGAGGACACGGCGGTGCTCTGCCCAAGCCGGGCATACCTCCACCGTATGCTCCACCGTGTCCTCCGGGCGATCCACACAATGGTGACACCCGGGCGCTTCCTACCGCCTTATCCGGAACAGGAACCTCCCGAAACAACCGTGTCCGGTGAGGACCTGTGTCAGGCGGAAGGTGAGGACGCCGTGGCGCCTCTCTAGCCACTCCTCAAAGAGGGGACTTATCGCCGCAATTGTGGCGTGCCCAGCACTGGGTTGCGACAATCGCACTCTCCATGTCGCCATGAGATCCCGCCGAAGCTCTGTCCGCTGTGCCGCGACTTCTCGCGGCAGCGGAGTTACGCCCCGGCGTTTCGCCTCCTCGCGCCACTCCCATATGTGCGCGAGGACTTTCGCCTCTAGATCCCACGGCGGCAATCCGGCAAGGAGGCTCGCCGCCTCACCCGAGACCGTGCGGTATCCCCGGACAAGCCGGATGGCCATGACCCTTTGGGACGCGTTCAACCGGCGGGCTGGCCGCAGCCTCAAAGAACGCGCCCACACAGGAGCCCCGTAAAGGGCCATGGACCGCACGACCCCCGCGTAGAGCCTCCGGCAGGAGGCGTTTGGACCCCCCAGATTAGGCAGGAGCCGCTTCAGAGCAGCCCCAGCCTTCTCCAGTCTGGGAGCCAAACGTCGGAAATGCTCCACGAAGTTCCACCGGCGTCCCACCAGCACCCTAACAGCGCAATACACAATCAATCACAATCTTAATCGTATTGAAAGATATGGCTAATCTGTTGCTTCATAATTTCGAAAAAAAATCTGCTCAACAACGTAAATAACGCAATGAATGTTGTTGAACTGTCAAAATGAAAGAGATTAGTCTTAATAGTTTACGAAAATGTGTTACTTAATAAGATAGCGGGTTGGTCACACTACTATGCACCTTTTCAATACTCAATACTCAATATATTTATTTGCGTTCCACAATGTTAACATAGGTGGTAGGTACATTATAAAATATACATAATTTTAGATCATTGTGGACCCTGTCGGGCACAGCAAGATAGAATAGAGGAAGAGGGCTAATATTATAATATTATTTGAAAGAAGTAAAATATAATTGTGTTTTTCTACTACTCACTTCCACTTTTAATTAAATTTTTATTCTATGGTATTTATTTTTAATTATTTATTAAATTTTTCATTAAGATATTCATTAATATTATAATAGCATTTATGGATTAGGTATTTTTTTAGTTTATTTGTAAATGTATTCAATTTTTGTTCATTTTTAATTACTGCTGGTAATTTATTATATATTTTAACTGACATTACTAAAGTGCTTGTTGAGTGCATTTTCAGCTTAGAGCCACCAGGTAGGTTTAGTCTATTTTTGTGTCGTAGTGTATATCTAGTTTGTATGTTTTCTCGTGTAGTGAATAATTGTTGATTATTTCTAACAAATTTGCATATTTCTAATATATATAAACAGGGAAGTGTTAAGAGTTTGTGTTCTTGGAAATGTGGTCCATGTGGTCAGAGAGTACATCGTCCTTTTCACACGTCTTCCGTTAGATGATGTCATTTCCGTCACGTGAAGTGGCCCCAGCGCCACCTATAGCCTAACCTGGAACTAACTGCACCACAGAGCAAGCCGCCATATCTTATGTCATTGTTCGGCTCATAATGTTATTGATGAACCAGGAAGAAATTACTTGGACTTCAGACGTCATAGGAAACATAATACAAATTTTATTTTAAGGTAAAATTTTTATATTATGTGTTCCGTTAGACGTCTGAAGTCCATTATGAGAGACCTGTTTGTTATCTCCTGGTGGCTTGCTTCATAAAATGCAACAATGTGATTAGTAATTATGTTTTTAATGAAAAACCAATACTAAAATGTCCCAAGAATTTGACTCCAATGAACAATTAACATTGCTGTAAATTAGTACTGTAAACTTTGAAGATTTTTAATCAGAAACTGCAAAGAATTGAGAAAGTGACTTTTCTGACTCAATACTATTGTTGTGGCCTGTATTTCCTACCTTTCTGTAGTAATATTTTCTAAAAGTATCTTCATGGCGCCAATTTGCCTTAGCCAAAATATCATTAACTGGGTATTTCTCTAAACAATTCAGAGATGAAACTGCTGACCTGAAACTACCCGGTGTAGCTTGTATTCCGGCTTCAGAAAGAATTCGTCTTACCCAACCACCTATAATTACGGCACTAGCTGGTTTTCGAGGCTCCCTCGTGGTAATAAATAAATTTGTAAGACCACCTCTGAATTTTTTGGAAATTCTAATCAATGCTCTTAACCAAAACAAAGGATTTGTATTTCTATCTGGAGAAGCAAGTAATGTCCAACTTGATTGTTGGTATGAAGCTGAATCAGTTTTTGAGCCAAAAACAGGATGCAGGATTATTGAGTCCCCCTTATCCACTAAATGTTTAGGATCACAATGCAAGAGAGTCAAGTCATGTACTCTTCGACCTGAAGCCAACAATAGTATAGTGGCAGCACGCCTAGTAACATCATATAAGCTTTGCAAATTTGGATCTGTATTTTTTAAAAACTGAATTACTATTCTTGCATCCCAAATTGGCAATTTTTTTGGGATTGGTCTAGCTAATGATACAGCTTTTAAAATATGTTTAACTAAATGATTTGATGAAATCTTAATATCAGAGAGAGTTTCACAAACTGATGCTATAACTGATTTATGTACCAGAATAGTACGGTATGCTAATCGATCTTCAAGAAAAAGTTTAGCTAAATACTGGGCTACATTGGTAGGTGCTGGACAACGACAGTTTAGGTTATTAAGATTACACCACAGTACCCATTTGCTCCATATAGGAGTATAAGTTTTGAGCGTAGAAGCTCTCCAACATGTTGACAAAAGCTGTTTTTCCTCACCTGACCAATTTTGTGTCAGGGAGTCCCAGCCGAAATGAGCCAGGCTTCCAGCTGTAGGTTGAGTACTTGAGCTGGGGGACGCCCAGTCATTGTGTCCACCAGTGATGTTTTCAGGTCCCTGATTTTCATTGGACGTGCTAGGGCGCGACTCTTCAGATCTGGACGCCAAAAGGGTTTCTTCCACTTGGGTGCTACTATTATAAACTTTCCTTTTGCTGAATTGAGATGGTGTAACACACGTGGGAGCAGAGCTGGTGGAGGAAAAATCCACGCCAGGTCGTATAGCCAGTATCTGCTGAAAGCGTCGTGAAAGCAAGCCTTCGAGTCTGATAAGTCTAGAGAAACATAGTTGCATACGACGTGTGCCTCTTGAGAGGCGAACAGGTCTATGCTTGGAGTTCCCCAGTGTGTGAATATTTTGTGGGTCGCCTCGCTCAGTAGATGCCATTCTGAACCGACTCGATTTCTTGACAGGTGATCGGCTTCCATGTTGTACAGTCCCGGTAGATGGTGTGGGACTAGTACAACGTTCAGGCTGTCCGTTAGTGCCAGCAGCTGTTTTGTCAATTTGAGGAGGTTTTGAGATTTTGTTCCGCCCTCGTTTTTTATGTAAGACACGACTGTTTTGTTGTCTGTTTGCAAAAGAATGGTTGAATTTTGTAAAATATTTGCTTCCAGGGATATTGCAGCTAACACTGCATACATTTCTTTTAAGTTGCAGTGCCACTTCAGTTGATGTTGATTCCATGTGCCTCCTATTTGTTTGTTGTTTAGTATGGCCCCCCATTGAATGTCTGAAGCGTCTGTGACAAGATAGTTGACTGGTGACCTCTTGGGGTGAATAGAAGATTTTTGACTCACATTCTCTAGCCACCATTTTAGATCTTTTCGTACCTCGTCTGTGAATTGTATTGGATGGCGCGAATTCTTCTGAGCATGATTGCTGTGGCGCTGCAACGTACGGCAATGCAACCTTCCCCGGAGGGTGATGAAGGTCGCAAAGTTGAGATACCCTAAGAGGCGTTGCGCCTGCTTGAGGGTCCAACTGCCGGCTGCTAAGCGATTCAATAGGCACTGACGGATCCTGCAAACTTTGTCTGGAGGCAAACTCTTGGTGTTGGAGTGTGTGTCCCAGACAATTCCCAGGAATTCTATACACCTTGTTGGGATTAGTATAGATTTTTCCATATTGATGTTCCAACCTAGGGAGGTGAGGAACTCTATAGCTAGATGGGCATGCGTTGTTAACGTCTCCCTGCTTTGGTGGACTATCAAATAATCGTCTAGGAAGAGAACCAGGCGTAGACCTTTGCTGCGTAGCACTTCGGCAGTCCAGTTTGTGACCGATGCAAACATTTTCGGTGCTGCGGCGAGACCAAAGGGCAGACAGGTCATTTGTAGCAGTCGACCCTCGTAACTTATGCGTAGAAAGCAACGGTGTCTTCGAGAAATCCTCAAATGATAATAGGCTTGGCTTAGGTCCAGTTTGACCATCCAGTCGCCCGCTTGTAAGAAGTTTGACATTTGGTGATGATGAAAAAGATGGAAATGTTTTGGTTTCATGAATTGATTTAATGCCTTCAAATTGAAAATGACCCGCTTCTTTCCACTGTTTTTTGTTATTATGAATAGTGGGGATATGAATGATGGGGTTAAAGGCGCAGGCTCGAGAATTTGACTTTGAATCATGGCTTGAATTTCCAATGACATTGCTGAAGAACTTGGCGTTTGAAATTTTTGCATGATGTCCGGTGTTGGGAAGATAAGGGGTGGTGTCTGATTGAATGGAATGCGTGCTGCAGAAATTAATTTGAGAACCATCTTGGGAGGATTGAATTTGGCCCACACTTCTTGATACAACATCAGACAACCCCCCATAAACCTCGAGTCATTTGTGTCTATTTCTATTGGGTTCACCTTTTCGCCCCCCCCTTTTCTTTTTTCCTTGCTCGTCGAAATAACGTTTATTGTTCTTTCCTTGTTTGGTTTTATTATGTTGGAAACGAAAGGGCTTTTCATGGGAAGTAGAAGCCGCTGGAGATTTTAAAGATATATCTACCCAAAAACCGTGATTTGTATCTTTGACTACAAAAATAATAATAATTATAAAAGATATCACCAGTTGGTACCTATGAGAGGCCTAAACGTGTGAAAAGTATTCCTGGCAATATTCTTTGACCGTCTATTCAATGATGCTAAATCTGCGCCGTATTTTTGCGCATTAAAAAATTGAGTCGTTAAATCGTATTGAAATAACTATGTAAATTATCAAATTAAAATAAATGTCAACAACCCATAAGACTGGTTATGGCAAATACGCATTTATTTATATCACTTAACTAATGAATTATATATTTATAACATGTTTTATAGTGACCTTATTGGTGATGTTTTTCAGAAAGGTCAGGTGCGTAGTGCTCGCAATCGGCGTGCGTGTATGATCAGATTTATGATCGTAAACTAGGCAAAAGGAGTATGTAAGGATCGTAGCAGGTGACGTTCTGTAGTTTCTGCCTACCCCCATGGGAAGAAGGCGAGTTTATGTATGTATGTATAATTTATAGGTAATTGGGAACCGTAATGACTACTCGCATCAATGACTAAACTGGTATACGCAGACGACACACGTGTCGTTGTCCGTCTAACACGGACTCCGACTCCTATAACTCATTCGTCACTCATTAGTCAATAGAGCCAAATATAACGATTTTCTTATGAGAACCAATCCTTTCTGTGTGTCCAAACTGTCTCAATACACTCTTCTTAGTCCTCCCATCCTCTTTCACTCCACACCGCTTGCTTCATAAAATTAACTTGCTAAGAAGTAGGTTGCCTACATCATTATCTTAACGGTTGATTATATTATGATAAAGGCATCTTACTTATTAACAAATTAACCTTGGAAAACTTTGAAAGTTACAGTAAATGATTAATTTTCCACGTCCCGTTAATTTTAGCGATTTTTGTTGTAAAAATTTGACGCCTCGTAAAAATTCTGTCCTCTTCTGTATCCAAGTTTACGTAAATAGTAGATATAAAACTAAGTCGCTTATCGCGTCTGTCTATGTGACCGCGCTGTTTTTCAAAACTGTAACAGAATGTGATGCGGTTTTCATTTTCATTTACCTAGAGAGGTTATTGCTGAAGGTGTGTATATAAAAAAACATATATAACACAGAAATCTAGTTGTTTTGACAAAATGTCGCTGTCGCAGATGGAAAATCGTTAGAAGTCGTTCAGCTGTTTTAAGTAACGGAGCTGTTTTGGAAAATAGCTACATGTACAACAGCGGATTTGAAGATCTATCTGTGACATCGGCACTTCAATAGAATGCACCCGTGCGAAACCGCTAGATGATAATTATATAAACAAATACGAGTAATGCATTCGATTATTGTAAAGCTGGTAAAGGGAATAAGATATCTTACCAATAATAAAAGGTATTTGGAACAAGCAGCCAGTGACCTCCCGATACCGAGGGCCCACAGACTCCATCACTATGACGAAGGAGACCACCATGGTGCCAGAAGTAGCCATGCCGACCAGGAACCGGAGTATCGTGAAGACCAGGTAGTTGGGAGAGAATGGCATTCCAAGACCGAAGATTATCAGAGTCAAAATGGCGACGAGGAAGGTGTGCTTGCGGCCGTACCTGGAAAATATGGAAAATCCAGGTAAACTGAATCACGATCTTTTGGCCCAAGTTTAATTTTGATGAAAATTATAGGAAAAGTTTATTAAAAAACCTTCGCTAAGTTCTCTGTTTTTCCAATCAATAGGTATTTCGTAAAGAGATAAAAAGAAACAATATATGGATATTTATTGTTTATATTGTAACCATTTAATCCTATTTTTACTGTATAATGGTCCTAGACATTAAAACAGATCAAGATTAAAAGCATTTACTTGTTATTTTAAGATAAAGTGATCTGTCAAATGTTAAATCATTAAATAATAAAAAAAATATTGACGTTCATATAATTTTTCTTTTTGTAAGTGAATTTAATCGCGGATTCAATGACGTCAGTCGTCAAAATGCAATCTGGGCACTTAAGGCAATTTAATTACTCGTTTATGTAAACAAATGATAAAAACTAAAAATAAAACCTTTGTATTTTTATAGGCGCCCCAGACAATACGTGTGTTGATAACATGATAAGATGTAGCAAGATATTCTGATTAATATTATCTAGTATTTGAGATACACTTAAGATATAAATAGGTCAGAAGAATAATTTTATTAATCAAATTCTTGGGCTTGTGGCTTAATAATAACAGCCGCACGCGCCTGCCGCGGTCGGTTCGGGGATGGGTGACCATCTATTACATATTCAGACTCCTCCGTGCCTAGTAAAGCATGTTATGCCGTTGGTTCCAGCTGTCATCCGTAGATCTTTGGCAGTCAGGGTAGTCAGAAGTCTAAAAGTCTAGCAACCAATCTTTCCAAGGGGTATCGTGACCCAGTAACTGGGTTATGGAGGTCAGATAGGCAGTCGTTCTATGTAAAATATTGGTATTCAGCTGCATCCGGTTAGACAGGAAGCCGACCGCAACATAGTTGGGAAAAAGCTAAGCAAGATTGGTTTTGGCTGATATTCATCTGCCATCTTTTTGCTTACAAGTTTTTGTACTTACCCACTTGAAAAGAACTGAATTAATTTTATAAATTAATTACCTACTGCCATTCATAAAAATAAAGAATTACACCAAAAAATCAAAACATCGCGTTATTTTTTTATTGAACAAAAACTAAAAAACGTTAAAGAGATTTTATCTAATTTGCCCGGACATGAATGTGTTGCTTTTTATGTTTATTAATAAATCTTCCAACTTAAAACATAGTATTTTTATATTATTTATGACACTAGTAAGTCGGTATTAATAGCTACCACTTACCATATTATGCTATCTCGCCTCGTATCCTCGATTTTACTGTCAATCTTTTGAATATAATTATGCAGAATAAAAAACGAAAAAAATTAATTACTTATTGTTAATTAAGCCTCACAAAGCATTTTTTGCGGGGATAACGAACAATGTTCTTCTCAAAGTATCAAGCTTATTCTCAGCAAAATGCCATCAAAAGTGGTACGGCAGTTTAGACACAAAAAGACCAAACAGACAGAGAGACACACTTTCGCATAATGTTAATGTTTGTAATCATCATAGGTTGGAGAACGTACCTGTTTTTTTTTTGTATTATATTTTGTAACTGAGCAGTTCTTTATTTCTTTCACCGAGTTATGTATGTAATACATGATGTAACGTGGCTGGACTGCGACTACACAATGTCTAGCTATGAAATGTTAAAGACCTAGGTCTTTAACATTTACTTGCTGTGTAACTTTATGATGTGTATTGCCAATAAGTCAGTTTTTTTTGTTATGAAACTCTATGACAGATTAAAATATTTTTACGCTTATTATGAGTGTAACAAGGAGACCTCTCCGTGCCTCTGAAAGCACGTTAAGCAGGTGGTCCCTGCTGTCTTCGTAGATCTTTCACACTCGTTACACGTAGAAGCCCAAAAGTCTGACAGACAGTCTTGCGAAGGGGAACCGTGTTACCTAGTAGGAATTGGATTGTGGAGGTAAAACACAAGTGTGAGTAATACAAGGTTTTTGTGTTTTGGCGTTTTTTAACCCGACTACGGCAAAGCTAAAGGAACCGTTACTGACGTGTAATGACCTAAGTCTGATTCATGCCTTATGTTATTAGGGTTTTAGCTGCCTAGTTGTTGATGGTCATTAGTTAATGCTTTGTGGCAGTGTTTTAGATAAAAGTAATTAGATTGACAGACACTAAGCAGTTCTCTTCATGTTTATTGTTTTATTTTTTCTTATGCAATTACATTGATGAACATCTAATTTAATCATTCAGTCCTAGGCAGAAGGGGATCGAGTATCATTTGTATTCGAAATCTTGAGCTGCGTCTTAAATATTGAAAAGTCTTACACTTTATAAATTACCTACTTTCTTTTATAAATAATTTGTCCCCAATTCCAACATGTCGCTGATCTTCATGTAATATGTTTGTCAGCGCTCTGTGTGAGCAATAATTTTGAAAGAGGCAAGCAAGCTTTTGATATTGACCTATATCACAAGCTTGTTTTTTTACAAGCCTTTCAAATGTACATAATTTTATCAAGATTATTGGTGATGTTCTTCAGAAAGGTCAGGTACCCGCAACCGGCGCGCATGTATGACCAGCACCCTAATTGCGTAATACACGATCAATCACAATCTGAATCGTTTTGAAACAGATTGCTAATCCATTGCTTCATAGGTACGAAAACAAAATGTCAAAATGTTGAACTGTCAAATGGAAACAGATTAGTTTTAACCGTTTACGGAAATGTGTTACGCAATTAGATACCAAGTGGCGTTCTGTAGTTTCTGCCTACCCCATGAATATATGTATAAAGATTAATTAAGTCAGTCATCGAGTTAAGTCTTAAACAGAATAAATCGCAAAAAGAATCTGACAAGCTAGTAATTAGCACTTGCGCGTGACTAGGTACTTATATCAAATTAATATAATGAATAGCCAAATATATATAATATTAATATTACTATATATAAATATATATTAATCAAATGAAGAAATAAAGAAGATGTAGTTAGTAATAATATTAAAATAGCCTTGAAATTATGCGTATAAAGTTGCAGATTTCAATATCTAATAGGTGTACAATACTACGACCACTTTTTCTTTTGCAATTTTTTTGTTATTTGCAACCAACTTAGATATCCCAAGATTCTTATTAGAGTTGGATCTAAAGATGTTTCCGCTTTCAGTTTGCTGGATGCATTCAGGAGCTGCAGTCCTGCTTACTATTCAGAACTCTTGGCGCAATTGATTTCTTGCAAACAATAATTATTATATAGCCTTTCGCAACTTTATTGGGGTCGGCTTCCAGTCTAGCCGGATGCAGCTAAACATTTATAATTTACATGGAACGACTGCCTATCTGACCTCGACTACCCAGTTACTGGGTAACACGATAGCCCTTGGTAAGACTGGTTGTTAGACTTTTGGACATCTCACTACACCATAAAGTATGTCAAAGATCTACGGGTGACAGCTAACGTGCTTTTCGAAGCCCCCGTGCCTCGGCATGCACGGGTCGCGAAATTTAATTGATGGTCACCCATCGAAGAACCGACCGCGGCAAGCGAAGCTTTACCTTCGATCGACCCGTGCGGCCGTTATTATTTAGCAACGAGTCCCTAGGCTGATATACTTAATTAAAAATAAGGAATATTATTAAGACAGACTGTGAATATGTATTTATTTACCGTCCTTTTACCAGTATAATTTGTTTATGGTAATGATAAATAATATGCAGGTAAAACCCATATTATTTCAAATAAAAACCCTGATCTTATCGCTTACGAGGCGGTGCTACTTAATCATAATAAAAAAAAGATCGACTCACCTGTCCGACATAAATCCAAAAATCGTGCTGCCAATCAAGATGCCAATTTGAAGCACCATTTGATTCAAGCTGGCGAGCCACCGCCGCTCACAAATGAGGTCCCATTCCGATATGATAGTGTTCTCAAACGGACTTGTATCATACTCATATCCTATACAGTCTTTGTAACACGTAGAGTTTTGAATCTCCTCTGTAGAATTACCCAGATCCATACACCGAAAAGTTAAGTTGGGTGTCAGGAACAAAATTGCCATTTGAACCCATCCTGAGCTTAATTTCACTAAGGACACTGTACCGAAAACTAAGAACTGCCATTTTCCAAAATCCCCGAGTAGTTTCGCGAAACTGTCTTCTTTTTTCGCACTGGTTGTCACTTGATTCGCTAATTTGATAACCATTTTGAAGATTATTATTTAATTTTTTCAAAAAATGATTAGCCTTCTAACATTATTAGTATTTTTTTTCTTTTCTTGAGCACTTTTTTTTCTGCTAGTTCGTCGAGACGTGTGTTCTCCGTCGATGCCTGCTCCGTATAACCTGTCGGTAAGCAATCTTTTAGATTAGACACAGATGGATACGTTTCGAGGTTATCATTAGTACGGGTATTTCTAAGATTAGTTAGTTTATGGGTTGACTATGCATTGTTTAGGGTGTTACGATGGTAAATATAGTTAGTAATGTGTTTTATGAAGATTTATATTTTGTTGCTTGGGAGAAAACTGGTTTGTTTAGTTAGTCGTTTGTTCTTGTAATTGTTTAAAACTGATTCTTGTTTCTTATGATTTATTGCTCTCACTTTAAAGATTTTTAATTAATATTTAATTTGTTTGTCGGTCAATCGCACCTGAAATGTAGTGTGGTTTTCTACAATGAAGCAAAACTGATCTATTCGCCAATAATTCATCTTTTTTTCTCAAAAATTAAATGAAAATGTATTTAACATTTTAATTTTTTTTTTTTTTTATAAATGAAAATGTAAGTAACATTTTCATTTAATTTCTGTCTCTTAGAATGGGGAAACCCCATATACGGCTGTTCAAGATTATGGGCAGATTTATTATATCACACCATCATCGTCACTCCTTTTAAATTGATGGCCAGTGGTATGTCCAAATACCGGTTTAATAATGTTTTATAGGCAGGTACTTATACAGGAAATATAACCTTAATTATACTCTTGGTAAGTCTTGGTAGACAGATTAGATGATCCACCTAATGATTGATCAGTCAGTCAGTTCGTTATGTAAAATATATATATATAATATTACTAATGCGAAAGTGAGTTTGTTTGTTACGCTTTCACGCTAAAACGTCTGAAAGGATTGGGATGAAATTTGGCACATGGGTAGACCATGATCTGGGTTAGGACATAGGATGCTTTTTATCCCAGTAAACGCAGACCAAGTTGCGGGCAAAAGCTAGTGTAAAGTACTTTTTCTTGTCAGATGCATGTTTTTCATTCAAGACATGGTTTTTTAACAAGATACCTCTGAAAATTAAATCTCTAAATAAAATCTAACGTTTTTTTTGATCGCATGTCGCCGAACACGTTTCTTACCTACTGTGAACGATTTTTTGAGGAAGTCATGTAGATTTGAGGAAAATCCGCCCAATTAAATATTATTCATTAATAGACATAGGAGGATGTTACTGTGTTTTTTCTTAACAGAATAATAGGTAAGATCCCTCAAAGTTGTCGGCGACCTCTCAGAGCTTACCGAAGAATTGATCGTCTTACTTAAACATGCCCATCACCACACTGCTTGTTACGAACTGTAGTTAATTATGACTGTTGGAGGGTGGGGACGGGTTCCATACAAAATCACCCATCGTCCTTTGAAGGATTTGTACAGAACATTTTGAGGGGCACGCAATTTTAAATCTAGGTATCTATATTTTGCTGATGGAGACAGCAGTTCGGAAACAACAGCACCTCTAACATTATATGTCTCTCTCTCTTACTGACCAGTGTGTTACTGTCCTACTGCACGCGTAGCATCACCATCGTAGAAACGGGCTTTGTCGACGGGAGAATAGACAAAATTATAGATTGTGATTATGTAACTGTCATTTTGTCTATTCTTCCTTCATGCTGCAAAATATAATATCTCTACTCACACGGAGAAGGAAGCATTGATGTAAGATTATTTCTATTGACGAAAAGGGGTTGCCTCATTCAAAACAGGAAATAACATAGTTTAGTTTTTTGACCAATATAATTGTAGATATTAATTAGAACAGTATGCATTTCAGTAATTAAGTGCCTACGAGATAATACATAATATGATAATCGTTCATTGTTCTACTGATACGATTAATTGATAAGTTACTAGACGGCTTCTTTAGAGAGAGCGCGAATACAATGAGCATTATAATGAGTTTAAAAACATATTGACAGGGATGTACACAACTTATCTTTTAACCATTGCTTGAGCCGAGAAAACACGAAAGAAGAAATAAACATATTACCTATGTAGGTTTATTTCTGCCGGGTACGGTGTAACGTAACAAGAAATGTAACCCAAAAAATTCGTACTAATTTGCTCAATAGAAATGTACCACGAAAAAGTTGTATACTAATTTGCCCAAAGCAATATGAAATGTAACACAAAAGCTAGGCGAATGGTTTCAACTTTTCAACGTGTGCTACATTCATCATGACAAACAGATTATGATTGATTGTGTGTTACGCAATAAGGGTGCTGGTGTTACGAAAATGTGGGCCAAATTAACAGCTGATCAAATGAACAGTTGACCAAATGAACAGCTGACCAAATGAATTATTTGGATCACTAAAAACGTTACTAACTACTCAGATATTATTTAATTGTGAAACTAGAATAATATGTTAAGGTTGGTTGGAATGAAATTCGGTCAGAAATGTTTTGGAAACACTGTAATAGGGGGCGAGCCAATTGCCATCAACCGGGCACAAATCCAGACTCCAGGCTGCTACTGAGCTATTCCAGATAGAAAAATCAAATAACACTTTGCCCGACCCAGGAATCGAGCCCAGGACCTCATGCTCAGCAGTAGCGCTTGCGACCTCTAGACCAACGAGGCAGTACTATTATTGGTAAACAAAACGATTCGTTTCTGTATATAGGAACCCAGCTTCGTTGAAACCTTGTTACCGAACTAAATTCGTCAAGTCTAACTCGGTATATAAGCGCCTATAAGACCTCAAATTGCTTAGCAAGATCCGCCGTGACATCGAAACTACTGCAGTATTAATTTTGAAATAAATATATGTTAAAGTTGAGGATTAATGTTAAGTACTATGTTAGCCGAAAACACAATTTAATAAAAAAATCTGGATAGAAAAAAAAAAAAAGTTACCTCCAAACCGAACAATAAACCGCTGCTATTCAAAAAATGCTCCAAATCAGATCATGAAACTTTGCATACCAACTGAACTAACTATAAAGCGGCTACTAAGTTTTGTTTTTTTTTTATTACCAATATTTTAGCCGTAAAAAGCAATTACCTAAACTATTGCCGCATTGGAGCCGGCTCCGTCTCGCTCGCACTCAGTCCGCGAGTAGTATGGTGCGAGCGAGAGAAAAACCTGAGGTTGTGTGGGCTCTTAAAGCCTATTTCAAATAAAAAGATAATATTGACATTGATGCTGTTAGTCTACGTGCTAAAAATGTCCTATATCCTTGACTTTTATATAAAACTGGTCTTATCTAAATTCTACTTCATTATGTTTTCAAATATGTGTCTAGTTTGTAGAAAATTGATACCTAAGCCATTAGGAAAATTGTCATAGATTCCGGTTTTCCTTTTATGTGCTACTAGCGAACAGCCACTGCTTTACTCGGTTCATACGACTTGATGAATCATCGCGAGTCTTTAATTATATATGTAAGTTTAAAATAAATGTTCCGGAATAAAATCATTACAAGATAGTGAAAACCGAATCTAAACGCGTTGCATACTTAGTTAAAAAGATCAACACGGTCACACAGGGCTAATTTCAACAATGAAACTGAACACGATCAGCACGTAAACCACTTTTAAGAGCTGTCAGTGTCATTATTTTCTTTGGAATATTGACACTGACAGCTCTTTAACTCGGTTTAGAAGTTCTGATCGCGTTCAGTTTCATTGGTGAAATTCACACACAGACAGACACGAGCGACTTTAATTTATAATATGTAGGTATATAATATAAATATAGATGCCTGGCCATGTTATTTTCCTGTGTGATGTTGACCAAGGTTTTCAATTCTGAGGGTAGTTTCTTAGCTCTACTTGCTCTAGGAAAATAGTCTGACCCAGAGCCTAATGGATAATTTAAGCGTGACTTTGGCTAAGCTCCTGTCACTGTCACTGAGCTGTCAAACTGAAAGTGCAAGAGACAGGAGCATTTCAAGCGCTCTTTAACGTCTGCAATTGGCTTTTGATCAATCATTCAACCAATCACAGCAGTTGACGCGTGCTTGGCAATTTGTCACATTAATTTTACAAGAAACTGACCCTTAGTCAAAGCATCATACTTATCATATTAGATAAGTATTTAACGTTCTCGGCCTAAGAGCCAGTCAGAATATGAAAGTAATAGAGGTATTTCACCCGATTGTGATTTGTTTTCTCTCATAATAAATTAATTTATTCTGTTTTCTTAACCTTCCTCCCAACAACTTGTAGTAGTGACAATCAATTATTATTATTATGTCCAAACTAGAACTCAAATTGATCAATACTTATGTGGCAAAATCATAGTATTTGTGACCTCACGAGTGGAGGTCACGCAATATTATTTTATAGCAGAAAATTGTGCAAATCTATAGTAGGTAATGCAATAAACGCGAAATAGTAATCATCGTATCTTATAATTTGAAAGTTCTAGCAATCGTTACTCAGATTTTAATCCAATGAAATCGATCTTTTTATCCGACTGCAGCAAAGCCAAAAAAGGCAGGTATGTGTTTGACTTTTCCGTCTTTATGTTCCCTCGTAATTTCTAAACGGCGGAACCGTTTTTGATGAATAATATGTCGTGAGAATTGTCTTTATTGCGCTAGTGTCACTGGGTATATTAAAATTTTAATCAAAATGGCGAATTTTTGGTGCCAAAATGGGTTAAAAAAAACTCGCAAACCTATCGAGTCGGTATCGAGAGGTATCAAAATGTTTTAAATATTTAATTTGTGTATATTTTTGTAATCACCACAAAAATATGTACAAATTATATGTTTAAATGAAATTTTAAATGAACAGCTGAAAATATAAAAGGGCTGGAAGGAAAAAAATGAAAAAACCCAACTGCAAAAATACATAAGTAACTGAATTTTGGTATCGCCAAACCAATAACCTGAAATATGATGTTTATTGTCTCCCCTGCGATACCAGTGCTAAAGATTATAATGTTTGTTTTTGTCTTTTCTTTTCAGTTATATATTTTGCAGTCGGGTTTTTACATCTGCTGTCCATGGATCCAAATGGCTAACGCTTTACGACTCCAGTTCAACAACGCATAGGGCGCTATTGGAGTTGCCACGATACTGTAGCGTATCAGAGACGACTTTTACGCAATCATGCAAAAGCGTGTCGGCTCCCTGATGCGGCGGGTGTGAGGCAGCACAAACAGCCTCCTGATCACTATCGCCGACAGGGCGGAAGGTCTAATACTCAAGCACTGGACATGGGGCCTAAGTCTACTAATTTATAAACGTTACAATGGTCTCTCAATGGTGAGTTTTTGACGGTTTTTGTATGGCAAATCTATCAAAAACTCACCATTGAGAGACCATTGTAACGTTTATAAATTAGTAGACTTAGGCCCCACGACACAAGAATTGCCTTCAAATAGTGCCTTGAAATAATGTTGTTTCTTGCCATGTTAATGATTTTGACATTATTACAAAAAAAATGCCAAATGTATAATCTAAAGGATACCTACCCGAAACGATCAATTACTTTTGAAAACTTTTACGTGATTGATACACATTGATGCGCAAGTTGATCGTCTACCAAATGCAATTGAAGCGATTGGCATCAAAAACACATCGTAAACTGTATAAAAAAATCGAATAATACGCAATCTGCTATGTGCAATATTGTAAGCTTTTAAAATCTGGAATTATGGCGGATATGACCATGTAGGACCAGCGTGGGAGGTTCAATAACCATAATGCAAGATGGCGAAATTATAGAAACATTAAGTCAAATTCCGTAAGAAGCGTAATTGTGATGTCATTGAATCCAAAATCAGTCAAAGTAACCTAGAACTAGCGGGTATGGTAATTGACGAATTTGTAAATATTTTTTTATTTTGGTTTTGTTCCAATTTGGCAACTTTATTCGCTCTTTTTTAATGAAGACAAGACTTTTGTAAGACTAGTCTTTTCTTAGTAAAGTTTCTTAATTTAATAGTTCGCCAATTGCCACACGAAATCCCACTTCAACATAGCCGTTCACAGACTTTCGATACGCTTCCGTGCCGAATCGAACATCACTCAATGTTATCGAAGGAGGGGACTCCTTTGATAAACGCTTTTTGCTGGCAAATCAGGGAAACGAAAATGTGTTATTTTAGATTCGGAAGCCTGTGCAGGAATCGAACTCGCGATCATATTATTATCCCAAGCCAATATTATAAAATGCTCGACCTTAACAAAACCTCTCTAAAGCATTAACAAAAATCACTTAAACTATTTTATTACATCGATTAAATTACAATAATAGTTATTTATTGTTAAATCGGCAACCCAATCCCTTTGCAAGGTTCAAGACAATCACTCCATAATGTTTCTTTTAATCTTTTACATTAACTTGGCTAAGTGCAGTACAACATAACATTGGATAAACAAAAGAAGGCCGTCCTTCACCTACTGAAGTACCAAAAAAGGTGAAAGGTCATAGGTCTATGTATGACCTTCATGGACCATTGAGGTTAGAATATAACACCTTGACTATTGTCTTTGGTGGATGTCAAATAATGTTGGTGAATTTATTTACTACTCTGTCTCGTGGCTAAAAAATGCCTCATGGATAATTTCGAGTAATATAACATAATATCACGCCTGTATTCCCCGTAGGGTTGGCAGAGGTGTACCTAATTAGTATAGTACACCCACATTCGCCAGTTATGTTTGAGTCCCAATTAATAGGGGACGGGCCTATTGCCATCAACCGGGCACAAATGCAGGCTCCGGAGAAATTCCAGATGAAAAAACCCAATAACACTTTGACCGACCCGGGAATCAAACTCAGGACCTCATGATCGGCAGTAGCGCTTGTGACCACTAGACCAACGAGGAAGTCTTAAGTAAATATTCAAGAACTTGTGTCCACAGTAAGCACTGTTCACCTCGTAGTCAAGCGTGTGTCAATTTTGCACTGTTTCCTTATCTGAGTCTCCAAGGTGACACAGATGATAACATATGAGTACCTATCTATGTAGTAATCTAAACTCAAATATTGCTAGTTCCGAATTGGTATTATACGTAATGTGACGAAACGGAAGTATAATGTAAGTAAATAACATGGTAGAGTGGTTCATTCGTTATTTTATTTACAACTAGCATTTGACCGCGGCTTCGCCCGCGTGGGCGTGGCGAATTTGCGCGGATACAAAGTTCTTTAAGTTAGTCCACGTTATGAGAGCTATGTATGTGCCAAATTTCATCCGAATCTGTTCAGCCGTTTTTGCGTGATTAAGTACCAAACATCCGATCGTAGAAACTTTCACATTAATAATATTACTAGGTGAGCCCCACTGATTCACCTGAATTAGTCTCAATCCCGAGGGAATATCGAGATAAAAAGTATCCGATGCCCTCACCCCGGTCATGGTCTGCCTATGTGCCTAATTTCATTAAAATCTGTTCAGCCGTTTTAGCGGCAAAGCGAAACAAACAAACTCACTTTCGCATTTATAATATTAGTTAGGATAGTAGGACTAGCGACCCGCCCCTACTTCGTTCGGTTCCTACGACTTGATAAAACATCGAGATTTCTTTATTAAATGTAATTTAATTAATGTATATTACACATAAATCATCTGGAATCTGTCAAAAAATCGAATCATTCGCATCGAACGGTTTCTCACCAACACCAATCCATTATCACAGGCGTTAACCAATTACACTAAGTTATTATACAACGTGTTGATCCTTTAGATGTTCCATAACTCTAAGATAAAGATAAGATGCTATAAGTAAAAATAATACAAAAAGTGCTAGAACAAGTGTTCCGAAACTACATCGTTTCGAAGATAACATCAATCATAATCATAAGTTTCACTGATATATTATTTAGTAAGAGTAAATCATTTTCATTCAAACCAATCATTCAAATTTAACGCTAAGAAAACGATACGTTGTCATATTTCACGTAAGGGTGTTTTACATAAATAATCGTGAATTTGTCGAATTATTTTGTAAGAAAAATGAAAAAGAAAAAAATATATCGAAAAATAATTCCTAAGCCAGTTGATTCTTTGACATGGTCTCATTAATACCCTAGAGTTATGGGATGTCAACACGTTGTATAAAATTAATTAAGTATTTATAAACATGGGAAATATATTATCTTCTCAAATGAGTAAACAAATCGTTTCTTTTCTGTGGTTCAAGTTTTATTGGCCGGCGGCGGCGCGGCGGTGAGACAGGTGCCTAAGATTTTAATTCAAGGCTAATTGTAGAATCTACACGTGTTACCAATTATTATGTTCTAGGTATTCATTAGTAGCCAGCAAGAATCATTTCACTGAATACCTAATAACTTTAGTTTTTACTTAAGGCGAAGTCGGCAGGTCGTAGGGAGGCCGCAAAATTCATCCGCACCGTTTTTTTTGCAATTTGCAGCTCAGTCAGGTTGTATGTTGATCAAAATCAGCGGTGCGGCGCGGCGCGGGGGCCTAATTAACGAGGGGCGACGCCTTAACAAACTGTTTAAATAAAATGTAAAAAAAAGTTATTCGTTGACATGTGAAATGGTATATGTCATGCATTTACCCTTGAGGAAACATATACAGTTGGCTACATGTAAGTGATAACAAAATCAGTAGGTATCAGATGGCCTCTTATTATATTGAAACCATAGATAAACGATTTCTATGATTGAAACTCATTACTTCGCTAGGCTCAGTGGTGGCCCAGTGGTAACGGCCGCGACCTACGGTTTGTATCGGTCGTAATTTCGAACCCAGGCAGGCGCTTTACTTTGTATAAATTATTTCATCACCACTGCTCTCAAAATGGTGAAGGAAAACATCATGAGGAAACCGGCGAACACTTGTGACATCCACCAACCCGCACTCGGCCCGCGAGATTACAGCCCACTCCCTCTCACAGAGAGGAGTCCTGTATCGCAGCTGTGGGAACATTATCGGCTGATTATGCTACTACGCTAGGCCAGCTCAAGGTCATAGTGTTACTATTGACGTGCGGTCTACTGTACTTATTTACGAATATGTCCTAATAATATCTACTTATTGAAACATGTTGACAGGTGTGTAAATCGATGCCCCCAAGCAATAAGTCGGTAATGTGCTATTATGGACTTTTTATTGTTATGTCAAATTCGGAACCTATGAGTTGGGATACATCTTAGTAATTTATTTCACATTTTTCGTAGTGATATTTACGAAGATATCATGAAAAACACTTATATTGTAGGGAAATTAAAAAACGAAATTATGTCGAGAAAAGTATCTTTACGTATCAATACAAACGAGTATTTCGTATTTAATTTTGGTAAGTTGCTATTACCGACTTATTGGCTTGAATGAATTTCGTGCAGTTCTTGGTAAACGCTAGCACGTTGTTGTTGTCGAATTATTTTGAGTCGGCTCAGACCGTAAGGGGAATCAATGTTAATAAATCACTAGGAAAATTCCAATACAATTCGAAGAAGGAAATGTAATAATGACTTTAGAGACTACGGTCATAGCATGCCATGTCTCTTGACAATTTCTGATTGATCTGCCATATGACATGTACAAAGGAATCAACTAAAGTAATGAACAATGAAATAGATAAACGATTAATATGATACTCCTTTCAACTTTTGGTTTGTTACGCCACGCGCCACAACATAGAACTGATTTATTAATATTCTTTTAATGTTTTATAGTTCTTACAAACACATTCACCGTCTCAAGCTGTCGCAGTTCGATAGCTCGAGACCTCCGTTCATTGTCTTAAAACATCAATAAATAATGTCTTCAAGACGATTCTTTATTCGCAGGAAGCTACTGTATTATGTAAAGTCCCACCTAATCACTCTGTCAACTATGACCAACTGTCCATCCGTCCGTCAATCAAAGCTGAAGGAAACATATTGCTGCGTTAAGAAAACTTTACTTCATTTCCATCAGTTGTCAAATGATAATAAGTCTTATTTTGATGAATCTAACGTTTTATCTGAAACTTTTAACACGCAGCCATTATATTTGTGCGCGCCGACCTCCCCGACGGCGTCAGCGTGGTTTGCTACGCTGACGACACGTTGGTCCTGGCGCAGGGGAGCTCGCACCAGGCGGCGGCCGAAATTGCGACACGCGGGGTTGCGACAATCGTCGACAGGATCCGGCAATTGGGACTCGAGGTGGCCCTACACAAGTCCGAGGCCATGTGTTTTCATGGTCCTCGGAACGCGCCACCTTTGGGTTCCCAAATAACGGTAGGAGGGGTTCACATCGGCGTCGAGTCGACGATGAAGTACCTGGGACTTGTCCTCGACAGCCGGTGGAACTTCGTGGAGCATTTCCGACGTTTGGCTCCCAAACTGGAGAAGGCTGGGGCTGCTTTGAAGCGGCTCCTGCCTAATCTGGGGGGTCCAAACGCCTCCTGCCGGAGGCTCTACGCGAGGGTCGTGCGGTCCATGGCCCTTTACGGGGCTCCTGTGTGGGCGCGTTCTTTGAGGCTGCGGCCAGCCCGCCGGTTGAACGCGTCCCAAAGGGTCATGGCCATCCGGCTTGTCCGGGGATACCGCACGGTCTCGGGTGAGGCGGCGAGCCTCCTTGCCGGATTGCCGCCGTGGGATCTAGAGGCGAAAGTCCTCGCGCACATATGGGAGTGGCGCGAGGAGGCGAAACGCCGGGGCGTAACTCCGCTGCCGCGAGAAGTCGTGGCACAGCGGACAGAGCTTCGGCGGGATCTCATGGCGACATGGAGAGTGCGATTGTCGCAACCCAGTGCTGGGCACGCCACAATTGCGGCGATAAGTCCCCTCTTTGAGGAGTGGCTAGAGAGGCGCCACGGCGTCCTCACCTTCCGCCTGACACAGGTCCTCACCGGACACGGTTGTTTCGGGAGGTTCCTGTTCCGGATAAGGCGGGAGGAAGCGCCCGGGTGTCACCATTGTGTGGATCGCCCGGAGGACACGGTGGAGCATACGGTGGAGGTCTGCCCGGCTTGGGCAGAGCACCGCCGTGTCCTCGTGGAGGCCATCGGCGGTGGAGATCTCTCGCGTCCGGCCCTGGTCCAGGCCATGGTACGGAGCGAGAGGGAATGGGGAGCCGTCACCTCCTTCTGCGAAGCAGTAATGCTCGCAAAGGAGGAGGCGGAGCGCGTGAGGGAGAGGCAAAGTTCGAGCCCTCACGCGCCTAGCCGCCGTAGGAGACGCCCTGGGCGTCGGGACTCCTTGGAGGATTCCCGGCCACCTTAGGCGCGGGCTTGCGGGCGGTGAGCAATGGGTAGCTCGCCCCCGATAAGGACCAGGCCCGGGTCGACGGCGTGTTGTGTTCCACGCGCGCCTCAAAGAGATGTCAGCACCAATGGCGGGGCCCACCAGGGCCGAATGCCTGCCGGGGTTGCGGGAAAGTCCGAAAGGGATACCGTGGCCCCTGGCAACACAGGCAACTGAAGGAACATGGGTGGGTTTTAGTCAGTAAGAGTCTGACACGCCCTCCCGCTCCGCCCAGAGCGGGAGAAGTTATTTGATGATTTCCCACCCAAAAAAAAAAAAAAAAGGGTAATTAACAAGGTTTTTAAAGTAAATAATTAAACGTTATTATACTCATCATCTACAGTCTTTTCTTGTAAACCTAGACATATTACACTTTAAAAATTCGATTAAAAATTATTAGTACTGGATGATTACACAAAAATATTTTTCAGAATTTTCCTCCAAAAACAATGTTCTGTAACGATACTTTTACTGTGTGAATTTAAAATAACCACAATAACACCCGTAATAGCCAATTACGTATCGTCTTCAAGATGAAAAATTACGCTGGAAAAGTCCGTATTGTAATGTTACGTATCAACATTGTTTACAAATTTACTGCAATAATGGCGTAAGTGTATATTACTTAAACAATTTACCAAATATATTTTTGTTATATTTATTTTCTTAAATTGCAAGGCTTTTCACGCAAAAAATCTAATGTTAAAATAATCATTGAATTAAACAAAAAATTAGCTTTCGTTTGATGTATCAATAACCTCACTACTTCGACTCGTTGAAAAGCTATTCAACAAAAACAGAAAAACATTTCTCCTGTAAAATTTTAGTTTTACGATTACCGACTTATTGCTTGGGGGCGTCGAAATAAACATTAATATTGTAATACTGCTTCAGGTGCCTGTGCAGGTTATATGCACAAGTGCTTCATTAATAATGGCTTCAATAACAAGGTAACTTTTGGCACATATGTGTAGTCTACACGATTAATATAGGTACTGAAATAAAAGTTAAGCATTTAACATACTGAAATCTTATAATCGCGCGTTTGTATTACCGAAGATAGAAAAATTGTACCTATGTAGAATGGAAAGCTATTATTTTATGGCACCGAACCTCTAGTAATTGCCATTTTGCGCTCCTAAAAATATTATTGAACACTGTAATATATAAAAAGATTCAACCTCTTTTTATGAACCCCAAATAATTTCTAATTTCGCGTCCCAAAAATATTAAATAGCCAAGTAACTGCGACCAACTTGCATGTAGCGCTCGCTCGGCTCGCGCGCGGGTGGGCATAGTTCAACCTAACCCGTTTGGTCGGGTACCCTAGCTTAGTTTAAACAACCAACTGTGAGAAAAGGCCAAGCAGCTCAATTACTTATAAAAGTGTGCATCATTAGAAGCGCAAAAGACTTTAGAGGTTCAGTAATTTAAAAAAGTGTTCATCATTAGCAGCGCAAAAAGTTTTAGAGGTTCAGTGATTTAAAAAAATGTTCATCATTAGAAGGTCAATAACTTTTTGTTGTTCGTTATACCAAAACACAATTCAAAACAGCTAATCTTCATAATCGATTGACGTAGAGCAAAAAGAAGTTGAGTACAAAAACTACGGACGATATTATGATCTTAAGTGGCAATGTCAAGGTCGCGTTCAAATATCCAGCGCCTACGATTAGCGATGGTTTTTCTAGAGTCTTATTTTGTAGCCTCTCCCATAATCAATTTTTAGGGTCCCATAAAAACGCCACTGATGCCGCGATTGGCGAGACCACCTACTGGGCCCAAATATTTTGCCTATCGACTATAAAAAAGAAGTAGGATCCCGTTACCAAAAGGGGGGCAGCGGGAAAATAAAAAGAATGTCTTATTAATCTTAACTATTCTTAAAAATGCGATAGTGAATTTTTGTTTTGTTTGTTTTTTACGGTTTCACGCTTAAACGGCGGACCGGATTGGGAAGAAAGGCCATGACCTGGGTTAGGACATCCCGATATTCGCTCGGGACCTAGACGACTAGACTGGACGTCAGATTCCAAGTACGTCATTTTCCAGCTGTATTCCACCAGAACTTTGTAATGCCTGAATAGATCATCATCTCGAGTGACTGACAATAATTATATTGAACATTGTCATGTCGTGATTTCATGAAATGAACGCTTGACTATGCTTCGTTGGTCCAGTGGTCGCAAGCGCTTCTGCTAAGCATGAGGTCTTGGGTTCGATTCCCAGGTCGGGCAATGTGTTATTGGGGTTTTCCAACAGGAATTTCTCAGTAGCAACCCGAAATCTTTAATTGTGTCCAGTTGATGGCAATAGACTCGCCCCCTATTACATGGGACTTAAACATAACTTGCGAAACGTGGGTGTTCTATTATAGGTACACCTCTGCCTAACCCTTCGGGGAACTCAGGCATGATGTTATGTCACGTTATGTGGCATGACGTTAATTCGCGTTTGACCTGAATTCGTGAAAAAACATGTTTTTACTAAGGTCACTGATCCTCGAACTCCTTGATGTCGTTTACAAGACACTGACCATTTTGTTATCAAGACCTTTGTTGCGTGTATGTTTATTTATCCAGAATAGAAAACTCTGGATACCTTAAGTTTATCACATTACAAACATTAGACCATCACACTAATTGCTTAATACACGATCAATCACAATCTGAATCGTTTTGAAACCTCTTAACCGCCTCTGTGGTCTAGTGGTTAGACCACCTGTCTCAGACCCACGGGTTCGATTCCCAGTGGGGGCAAAATTTTCTGCTCGGTTTGGTTGGTGGCAGGGCTTATTTTAAGTCCGCCTGGCTAGCTACCACCATCTTAATTAAGTCTGTCGCAATAACAACAATATTACCAGCATTGTTGTGTTCCGGCAGTAAGAGGTAAGATAGCCAGTTCCTCTGTGGTAGAGGATTCCGGGTGAAGCTCGCTTCCACCTTTGGCCTTATCATCACTTACCATCAAGTGAGATTCAGGCCAAGAGCTTCACCGTTGTGGTTAAAAAAAAAAACATATTGCTAATCCAGGGCGACATAACTTCGAAAAAAAACTGCTCTTAAACGCAGTTCATTTGTTGAACTTTCAAAATGAAAGATATTAGTCTTAATCGTGTACGAAAATGTGTTACACAAAATTGCATAGCATATTAGACACACGCAGCCTATTGTAGTATAGTAATATTATTCTAGGAACATCGTCTTCACATCTTCTATCTATACTTATAATAAATCTGTAGAAGTGAAAATTCTGTACATTGAAGATATCAAAAAAATAAATGGCAGGGGGTGTTACTAGACCGACACCGAACCCAAAAATTTGATTAAAAAATTTTTTGTCTGTCTGTCTGTCTGTCGGTCTGTCTGTCTGTCTGTTTGTTCAGGCATCACGCAAAAACTACCGGTTCGATTACGATGAAACTTGGTATAATTATTCTTTAATATCCTGGGCACCACACTGGGTACTTTTTATCCCGGAAAAGTACCCTATCCTACGGTTGGGGGGTGTCA
This sequence comes from Eupsilia transversa, assembly GCA_914767815.1. NCBI lineage: Eukaryota > Metazoa > Arthropoda > Insecta > Lepidoptera > Noctuidae > Eupsilia > Eupsilia transversa. The sequence goes on along the minus strand of OU611893.1, from coordinate 852,543 downwards.
AAGTTTATATGGAAGAATTTTAACGCGCTGTCCGATTAACTCGAAACTCAATATTTATACTTAAATCCAAAAATTAAGAATAACGTGTATCAGGATTTTTCGAAATTCAACCCCTAAGGGGGTAAAATAAGGGATGAAAGTTTGTATGAAAAATCTTATTCCTTGAGGTAATAAACATGAAACTTCGCACGAATAGTTATCTAAATAAATTATAAAGTTTGTAGTTTTTTGTTTTTCTAAATTACCCCCTAAAACGTTGGGGGGTGTCAATGTTTGTATGGAAGAATTTTAACGCGCTGTCCGATTAACTCGAAACTCAATATTTATACTTAAAACCCATGGGGATGTATGGGGTAATTTCCGACACTCACGCGGGCGAAGCCGCGGGCAGCAGCTAGTAGAATAATAATTTTTTGTTTACAAAATATTGTAGTTAAATAAAATATTTAAAAAAGAGTACTTAATTGCCCATTGTTCTCCATACCAAACTACCTTTTGTAAGGGGCGCCTAGAATCAATTCTATTTACTAGTTAATTTTGACTTTCAAAAATGTCTTTAAAGCCGCGATTCCATTAGGCAAGTTTTGCATGCAAGTATGACGTCACATTTGCGTACAAGTTGCTTGCATTGGAAACATGCAAATATATCCAATAGTTTATAAATTCACTACTTATATCTAGTCAAAGATTTGCAAAACCCATAAAGTCGGCCCGTCACTACTATCACAGATCATATAATACTACGTCTACTATTTAATTTGTTTGATTGTTTTTTTGAAAAAATCACTTTTTTAGTTTCGGTGTTAGGATTTATTTGATAGTTTCAAAATACTTTTAATATTTTCAGTGTTTTTATTTATTTTCGTCTCCACGTTGTATACATAGTTGTTGTTTTTATATAGAGAGGTAGGTATGACGACCTAGTTTCTTAAGATACTTAATTGTATATTAATGGCCTTTTTCATTAAAATATTTAAGTACTCGTAAACCAAGTGTTAATTTGTATTCCTATCGTGATTCAGAGCAATTGATACAATAGATGGCTGCATGCAATATGGACACAAATAAATAAAAAGAAAAACACACAAGAAAAAAACAACTTAACTTTTTCAACTTTTGTAAGTAGTACTGATAAGTAGGTACGAACCATAGGAACTCAAGTCAAAATATTTATTACTTAGAGATTCGTGCACATTTTTATCGATTTTCCTCACATAACACAACACAACAGGGGCCTAAGTCTACTAATTAATAAACGTTACAATGGTCTCTCAATGGTGAGTTTTTGACAGCTGTGCCTTAAAAAAACTGTCAAAAACTAGTTAAAAATATATAAATTAGTAGACTTAGGCCCCTGACAAAAGATAAAAATGCGGGGACAGTCATAAAAGAACACCTACCTTATATTATTTCAGTATTTTTCACACAATCATTTTTTTATTAATGTTTCTTTAGGATAATTATTGTAGTGTTGAGCACGACCACTTGTCGAAGTCACAGTCGAACTAATACTGAGAGGAAAATGAGAGAATGTGTCAGAGTAACCATGAAATTAGGCTGTATGCAAAACAACTGACGTAGAAGAAGAATTCTTTATTTTTATTTTTTTATTTCCAACTTGCACTAACAGTAGTCAGACACCAAACATACAAGTTATAGGCTAATAAGTGACAATCATGAAATTAAAACAACAAAATTAAATAGAATTATACAAAATTAAATAGGATTAATAAAATAGAATTAACAAAATTTAAATAGGATTAATAAAATAGAATTATACAAAATTAAATAGGATTAATAAAATAGAATTATACAAAATTATTTCGGAAATTAAATCATGAAATTAAACTAGACAAACTGACTTAGAAGTAACGGGTTTAATAAATTATATTATTTGAGGACCTTTATCGTTTGGTCAAGTCTATTTTACAACAACTTATCTCATAATCTGCCACGCGACCAAAAAAAAAGGTATGTATGAAGATGTTATTATGATATTTAAATTATTTTTCAACAAAAATTTCGTTAAATTTAGATGATTATGTAAATTACGTAAAAGATACATTTTAATAACACTATTAAGCCATAGATACATTTCAGTTATACGTCATCATCCGCCTTGCCTTTTCCCAGCTATGGGACTGACTTTCAGTCTAATTAGGGCCTGTGCACACCACGTTTTTTAAACGCGCGTCGACGCCGACGGCGCGTTTAAAAAACGTGTTGTGCGTAGGCCCTAATCGGAAATGGGCGTACTATAGTTTCATATTTGGACCGATTATGTTTAACATAACATCACGCGTGTTTTCCCCGAAGGGTTAGGCAGAAGTATAACTACATAGTAAAGAATAAATTATGTTTAAATAATTATAAATGGAACTGTGATGGTTTACCTATATACTTAGTTATTTCTAAAATGTCCGACTACTGGCTTGACCCGCGACATACCGTAACATTGAACGTAACGTTGTCCCGCTAGTGAGGCCGCGCACTATGATGCCTTCCTCCTCCATAATACGTGATGAGAATGGGTTTCCTTAAACCGGTACTGATCGGGTTTGTATCATTATTACTGATGTAGGTGAATCTAATAAATGACTTATGGCTTAGGTAATAATAAGTTATTATAGTTATATTAGGTTAGTTAGATGATGATGAGCCCTAATGACGATCTTTCGAAAAGTAAACTCGTTTCTGAATTCACCGAATAACGCGACTCATATGACGTCATATACCGGTACAGTTTGCCTATTTTTTTTTTTTTACCACAACGGGTTTGCTCTTGGCCTGTACTCACCTGATGGTAAGTGATGATCAGGCCGAAGGTGGAAGCGAGCTTCAGATACAGCTGAATACCAGTATTTTACATGGATTTACTGCCTATCTGATCTCCACAACACAGTTACTGAATTACTGGATAACACAATAGGTACCCCTTGGCAAGAATGGTTGGCCGGCTTTCACGCTTCTGACTACCCGCAACTACTGTCAAAGATCTATGAATGATAGCCGGGACTAAAAGCACGGAGGGCTCGCGCTATGTTATGGATGGTCACCCATCCACGGACTGACCTCGAAAAGCGTTACTTAACATTGAAGATCAACCCGTGTGGCTGTTATTATTTATCCATGAGTCCCAAACGTAACTGGGAGTTTGTTGCGCCACTTCTTCTTCCCAGCTAAAGCACTAGGAAGTGGTGAAGGGTGGGCGTTTTGGGGAACTGTCTTATAGTAATTTAGACGTTCAAAAACTGCTGATTCTCAGCCTAGTTTGAATAAAGACATTTGATTTGATTACCTAGGTGTATGTATACTATCGAATGGTATCCAGCAAGAACAGTGCAAAATAAACCAAAATATAGTCTGTTTTATAAGATTTCATAGTCACTTTTGATAATAATAAGGTGCCACTTTTATTGTTATCAAAAGTCTTGTATTTAACCCGTGATTGTACGAATTCAATACTGAGTTGAAGTTTTTCTTTAATTAATATTGTGGTGTGAAAGCACCGGCAGTTATAAATGTGCCTGAGAATTACGCTTGGCAATCTGTTGCATGAAGCGCGTGATACAAACGCGAAGCTTGTAGGCGCCAACATCTTCCCTCTTATTAAAAGTCCGAATTTTAATCCTCAATTCAATTCATCGGTGGCAGAACGCAAAGCCGCTTGAAGGACCTTCAGTAACATCCCTGTATGGTTTGCACGTCTGCTACGCGAAATCCTCCATCAGGACCAGGGAAGAGTTCGCTGATGCTGCCAATACGCCAACATAATTGTGATCAGTTGTCTACCCGAACCATCACAGTAATGAGAGTAGTTCTCAGTTCCTATAAACAAAAATTATCGGTTTTCGGTTAAATATAGAAGTCTTAATTTTATCTAATACCTACAGGTTTGTAAATTATAGGCATCGGTCATACGTCACCAACATTCAATAGAGTATCCTTAGTACGCCAGTTGGACCTCTGCTGCCGCTCGGCCAAGTATTCTTCAGCCCCAACTCAATAGGGCCCACGGTCACTAACAATATTTTGACGAAGGTACCGCCCCTAAAACGACCCATTGACCAAAATGTGTCATGGACTGCCCTCGTTAGTATAGTGGGCTACTGCGGAGCACGAGGTCATGGGTGGGTCGGGCAGAGTGTTATTGGGTTTTTTACCATCTGGAATTTCTCAGTAGCAACCCAACGTCTGGATTTGTGCCCGGTTGATGGCAATAGGCTCGCCCCCTATTACATGTGACTTAAACATAACGGCGAAATGTGGGTGTACTATAGGTACACCTCTGCCTAATCCGTTGTGGAACACAGGCGTGATGTTATGTATATATGAAAGTGTGTCATATAGTTTCAGTGGGCGGTGGGCTGCCGCTACCGGCTTATTTGTGAATATTTCTACGTCATTTGTTTTTGTAAACAGTTATGGGCAAGGGCCAAGTATGGAATTATTATTTGTCAGCTTCTTGACCCGGAAGTTCTGCTTAATGTTAGTGTTCGTTATGGAAGTTATGTTTTTCTTCCAGAGTCGGATACATTAGGCAGATTCCCGTGTCTTGCTTTATTGGTCATCCGTACCTAAAAGTAACTTATTCTTACAATTATTTGTTAGTTATAGCCACCGAATAGATAAATAAGGTATAGCACATGAAACTAAAAGTTACTAAACACGCGTGCTTTTTCCTGACAAAACTGTGACCACTTTATAATTATTTTTAATTGAAAAAAATCTGCTACATGTATCTTGCTTTTTCGGCATTTGTATCATACAAATAGGACAGATTTATTTAAAAAAAGATGCCTAAAAATTTAAATTAATATCTTTGCCATCGGAGGAAGTATTTCACATCGATCTTACATCTCTCTGTCTCGGTTATGAAAAGTTGTTCCAAATGAAAATACGGCCTTTTAAAAAAACGCTCGTCATTTCACTTAACAGTGTATGGAACCACCTATTCGAACTTCATTATATATTAATCAGTTCAACAGGCTGACAAAATAAAGACACATTTTCAATTACTAATTTACCTGCCAGCAAAAAGCTGGCGGAAGAATGGATAACAACTTTTGATAACATTGGTTGATGTTCGATTCCGTACGAAAGCGTATCGAACGGTTATAATATTATCTATGCATTTTTTTCCTATTCATGACACGTGCTCACACTATATCTATAACATCAACACCATGCCCCAGACCACTTCAAACATAGGTACTTATCTGTCACTACTAGAGTGGTGCGTCCACGAGCCTGTCAACCCGTCAATAGAGTTGCCCAACGATTCTCGTTAGCCGATTATTATCGATACCGGCTAGGCCAGTTTGTGATGAAACTGTCGATACTATGCTCAAGGTCAATGTGAAGCTTTGTTCCAATTTTTTGAAGTCGTGTTTGGGTTGCGAAATGCTTGGTGGGTAGATCCTGGTCCAGTAGCAGTGGTCAGTTGAAATATTATTTGAAGAACCTACGTTCTCCAAATAATATTTTAAGAGATATTTTGAGGTCAGGAGGCTACTCTAGTGACTTCAAAATATCTCGTTCACACAAAGATTTTGACAGCCTATTTGTCGTCAGCGATGTACCTACCTAATAAAAATTGTGTGAGGACGTGGGATTTTGGAATCGCCAGCGACATGTCGCTGCGTGTGTAAGGCGTGCTAACAGGAACGGAATCTAAATGTGGTAAAGCTACAGATATACTACATAAGAAAATAAGATTTTTTTTTGTAAGCTTACTTACCCGGCCATCTTAATACTTTTTTCAAGAAGACGTGCTCAATTTTACCTGGCTATCACACGTCTATCTATTACGGTTCAAAAGATACACCCTGTGACAGACGGACGGACACTGGAGCCTTAGTAATAGGGTCCGTTAGCGCCCTTTGGGTACGGAACCATAAAATTAGATTCTGGTGTTTCAGTCGGCTGCTTACTTCCTACCATTACCTCTCCCAATGAAGCCGCTGGAGAAAGGTCTTCCTTATCGCCACAACTTACGTTTTATTACGCGACCAGGTCTCCCGCCGATCTAGTGTTGGTCGTCCAACATTCCACTTTTTGATCCTTGGACGCAGTTTGTTTCAAAATGATGGAAGATTGCGGCAGTATTCAAACGTTCATATATTTTACAAAATATCTGTCGTGTGTTCGACTCACAACTTATGATTCCACTTCTTTTATCGTAGGTACTAACTATGTTCTATGCATGACATGTTTGGTTAATTTTGAGATATAAAAGAAAACAATTTATTTGAGAACATTCACACATAGAACTTACCAAAGTACAGATAAATACTTTTTTTTGTTCCATTTATATATGTATTGTTCAAGCCGGCTAGATTGTGTATTTGTGAGCCACTGCTGCAAGGTATCGGCTAGGTCTGTCACCTTGCAGCAGTGGTATCAATTCTGTGTTAATGTTTTACTAACATATTTTGTTAGTTTTTTTGTTACTATCACTATGAGTCTTGTTGCTTGATGATTAAATTAATTAATAATAATGTTACAAATATTTTTCCACCAGATATGGAAAAGCAACAATGCAGTACAATACAGTACTAACCTTAGTGGATAAGATCACCTGTATCCTGTACTAGATGTTATTCCGTAAGCATCTCACCGTGAAAACTAAGGTGAAGTGAGCTGTCAAATTGTGTCAATCCCTAGCAAACAGGTGGAATGACGATCACTTCAAGCTCACTTCACCTAAGTTTTCACGGTGAGTTTTTTACAGCTGAATCACTCGAGACAGAAAATTAATTCATACGAGTATTAGACACGTCTCAATATTTAAGCGCTTCCTTTTATTCGAGGACGCCTAACTATAATGACATAACATTCGTCGTTTATTCGTCACACGTCACATTGCTTTCATAAATATGAATGTAGCTAAATAATTTTATAACTATAGGGTTTCCTCCGTTCCGCGTGACATTCCAGCAGTATTAATTAATTATAAGATCTGGTAATTTTGTCAGCTGCTAAATATATCACCGTATAGTACTTAAGTCTGAAAGTGGCACCGGTGACTGAAAATATGTGTAGAAATCGGTTGTGATGTGATGCGGAGGAATGAGAATATGTCGTGCAGAGAGTTATGGATTAGGAATTTCCTTCAAACTTGAAACTGTAAGAACAATCTGAACCACACCCATGTCTCAAAATTGTATTGTTCCAGTGGCATATAATATAGTCTTACCTACATCATTTCAATAAAATATCAATACAAATGCAAATAATGACAGTTTTATCAATACTAAACATCTTCCTACTGCTAGTAAAATAAACAGAAAAAGTGTACAAAAAAATGCCTACGCTTTCCTTTTCAACTACATTTTGATTATATTACACCATAAGTTGTAACATAATATATTATTTAACTATGACCATATTGAACAAGGATACACCATATTAGCCGGCCGCGTCAGCTGCCCGTATTAGCAATGCATAGTGAACAACTTTCGTCTGTCAACAAAGTGAAATTTTTCATTTTTACTCGCATTTGATCGCAGGAGCTTTGAGAAGTTGCACAGTTTGTGAGTGTTGTAAGGATTTTAGAAAGTAAGTAATTTAATTATTTTATTTTCAATTTACCTAAATGTTTTGTTTCATATGTTTTTGATTGACTGCTTTGAAAAAGAATACCGTGGAATTGAACCGCTTGCTGGGTTGCACAAAAACTGACTGCCTTCAAATATCTTGGGGTCGGTTAGGCTGCTAGTAAATGCACGTGTTGTGCATCGTACCTAAGTACCTAATTTGCGAATTTCGTATTTTGCTGTTTTTTTAATTTATTAATTTATGTGATTTTGGTGCATAGAACTGTTTGCCTAGACCCTAAGGGATCTAGAGCGAAAATAAAATCTCCCGTTTTGTTTAGCGGTTTTGGTCTTTATTTATTACATTATTTTTTACTTGTTTGTGACATCTCGACGCAGCCACTTTTACGGATGTACGGTAAAATGTTTCTTGAAATAAGTTAATTAACCAAATACAGTTACGTAGAAAATAACTCAATTTTATTTATATCTAACCAGATATTTATTTATTTATATTAGATATTTAGATAGGTAGGTATATACATTTTAACATTATTTAAATTTTGTTGGTTATTCTGATAGTACGGTACCCATAGTGGTCGTTTAAGAAGTCACAAGCGGTCACGTGCTCGCTGGCGTTCATTCCATACTGACGTGCTCCTTCTATTTTCTCCTTGGTTAATGATAGTAGTCCAAACATTTTTTTACTACGTACCTGACCTTTTTGAATATCAACGTATTCGATTATTGTTTATATATAAAAAATAATAATTTTTAATTACTTATGGACAATCTTATTCAGCGAAAGTGTTTTGAATATTTATTAAACACTTATTAATTAAAATACAACGTAACATTTCTAAACAGGTTTTAAACTAGCTTTGTCTTAGTCCTTGTTCAATCGACGCCTGACCGTCATTCGATAGCAAGTCGTGTGCATCGTGGTTATTTACATAATATTGTTTCCGGTATTTTTCGCAAAGTGAATGGTATCATTTTATTAATTTTGTTATAAAGTATCATAATTGGTGATACTTTATTCACATTAAAATGTAGCCTATAAGCTAATAAGTCATTTAAATAGGACTTAAACTGCTAAATATCTATAAAACTTCTACCTCTTCTTCTTAAACTATCTAAAACATGGAAGTTGCTACGTAGCTTTTAAGGTTGCACTAGTCGACGGCTGGAACTCGTCAGTGGGCGTGGCTAATATTTAGTTTAGACGTTAGTATGGAAGAATGACTGACTAGGGTAATCTTAAACAAGTATAAAATTCAGTTTTTGTTATTTTGAAATTAAGAGCAGTAATTAAAGTCCTCTTTGGTCCTGGGTTCGATTCCCGAATTGGGAAAAGTGATATTGGGTTTTTCTATCTGGAATTACTCAGTAGCAGCCGGAGTCTGGATTTGTACCCGGTTGATGGCAATAGGGTCGCCCCATTACAGCGACTGTAACATAATATCTGGCGAAATTGGGTGTACTTACACCTCTGCCTAACCTTTTCGTGAATACAGGGACTTAGGCCCCAGTTGTCGTGTTATGTAGCTATGTTTTTAATTACATCACCAAATTATGATTTCCAGGTAAGGAAATATGAAAATATGCATACTATGTGCAATCATCATTGTTTTACTGACAAACGACGCGCGTGCAGGCGAGCAGAGCAATCAACACATTTTGATTACGGAGGCAACGTCGTAAGTATTCATTTAAATGCGTTTTTATTTATTTTGCATTCATTAATGACCTTGTCAGTTTATTCAAATGAATCAGACCGATTTTTAGGAAATGGCAATAGTTTATCAGTATTATATCACAGTAATATTACGTAGACGTTACGCATAAACAACTCTACAGGCATTTTTAATATTTTATTAAGAGACAAACAAATTAATATTTTGTTAACAATCGACGTAGCAGATGTAAAACGTGAGACATCCCTGTCTAAATCTACGGAGAATATAGATATTGGTTATTTGGATAGATGGTTGGTTTAACTTGATAACTGTAATCTTCTTTCAAACAATTTCAGAGAATCCCCAAACTTTCCTCGTCTTCCCAGTTATGGGGAATTCACATTAGACGACCAAACTGATCATGACCGTAAAAACCAAGGCCACATCAGGTTTGAAGATCAATCTCTAGAACGACCTGTCAAATTTAAAGATGACCAGAAAGAACATGGATATATTGATATTGACAAAGCTGACCCAGGTTTACTCCTTGCAGACATATCATTTGGAGATCATGAAAGTTTTGATCAAAATGATCGTATTTCTAAAACTGGATCTGGAGATGAAGGTGAATCTAATAATTCGAAAAATAAGATAAAATTTGAAGGCAACACTGATGAGCAAGAGAATCCTGATGACCAAGAAGGTAATGATGAAGAAGATGATTCTCAAACTGGTGCAAGCCAAGTTGTATTTGAAGACGATGGTGAAGCTGATGACGATGGGTCTGATTATTCAGATGAATCAGAATTCGAAGCAGAAATTACTGACAAACCGATCAAATTCGAAAATCAAGAAAATGAATCAAATACCAATAATAGAGATTCAGATAGGAGTCCTGTAACTGAACGAGTGGTTTTTAAAGATGATAGTCATCACAATCAACAACCTGTCCTGAAGAAGAAAAGAAAACCAAGACTGAAGCCCCGCTATGAAGCAAAACAATCGAATCCCGCAGCTATGCCTGCAAACTCACCTTATCCTGGCCTAGGATACCCTGGGTATCCAGGGGTAGGCTACTCAGGTCCCGGTTTTCCAGGCCCAGGAGACCCAAACACAGGATATTCAGGCTTTCCAACGCCTGGCTACCCAGCCCCCGGATATCCTTATCCTAATTACCCTAGCCCGTATCGAAGTATGGCATTCCCAACTCCAGCGTATCCTGGCTACTCACCCTACCCTTCGATGTACCCACCAATGAGTCCAGGATACAGTGCATACCCAACTCCGGGGTATCAAGTTCCAGGAGATCAAAGGCCTCCAACAAGCCCTACCGCGTATCCAAGTCCTGGTCTGGGTGACCCAAGTGGGCATTCTGATACAAGATATCCTAGTCAAAATTATGCTGGGTCCCCAGCTCCTGGTGCTCTACCTTCAAGTGCTCCACAAAGTGGCCAGCCAGGACCATCATACCTCGGTCCGGAATACCCATATTACCAGGGCTATCCATTACCTGGGTATCATCCGCCTTATCCCAGCGATGTGAATTCGCAATATCCTCCTCAAAATCAGGCCCAGTTCAGGCCTCCAGTATACCCAGAGCTTCACCAGCAAGGATATCAACCAGGACCTCAAAGTAAGTACGCTATCTTTTAATTGGTAAACTAATAAATTAAGTTAGGTTGTGGGAATGCTTGGGGCTGGCCTTAGTCCAGCAGTGAACGTCTTTCAGATAAGTGATGATGATGATGATGTCTCTGAATTTTTGATCAAAATCTCTCTAGGGCTTCACTAAGATACAAATCTTGAACTTACTAATCTAGCTTTATAAATGCCGATAGAATCGCACTAAAACCTTTCGCACAATAACAATGAGTCCATTTACTCACGCTTGTGTGGGGTCGCGGTCAACAAGCGCACTCGATGAAACAATGCTTAGGTGAGAGGTGCAAGCGGTCTAAGTTCTGACTAAGTTATGAGCTTAGCGAGCTTGGAGTAAAGATGTCGCCGATTGATAATATTATAAGAGCGATCGTGTTTAACGAAATAGATTTTTTATCGATACCTAATTAAAGATTTATCATTGTTAAGCTGTTTAAGAAGAGTTCAAGGTTAAAATGGTCATCCACATGATACTTATTATAATGTTGCTTATAGATCCAATAGGTAGCGAAATCTAAATAAAATTGAAGACTTTGTTACGCCTACGTATATATTTTTTCTACATAGATTGCCAGTTTGTGGAGAATTTAATTTTAGATTTGAATAAGCTAGCACTCTTTAGAGAGATCTGGGAATATTCTGTGTAGGAACCAGAGCTTTTGTAAGAGTTCAGCTTAGTAAAGGCTCCTGCAGACACGACTCTGGTGAAACAATTTCTATAAAAATTTCAAGGAAATTATTGTACCGGAGGTGCGTCGCGCCTGTTTGCGGGAGTCTTAAAGCGACGTCTATCAATTTCTCTCATAGCAGCGTGTGTGTGGGTGTGTGTGTGAGTGTGGTAGTCTTTTTCTTAAACCCTGTATAATTATGCCCGGGTTCAGTAACATAATTATTATAATTTTTGTTCCAAAGGTTCACACATACATACACATACAACTCACGCTTTCTTTCCATGGGAGAAGGCAAACACTACAGAACGCCACCTGCTATGGTTCTTAAATACTCCTTGTGCTTGGTTTAAGTTCGTATATCAGAGGCCTTAGTGTAAGTTTGCAAGTGAGTAAACGTAACTATCGCGTTTGCGTTAAGATTTGACTGATAGATCATAATGCTAAGAATATAAAGGTGAGAATAAAAATCTTAACGCAAACGCGATAGTTACGTTTGCTCACTTGCAAACTGACACTAAGGCCTCTGGTCATACACGCTCACCGATTGCGAGTACTACGCATCTAACCTACTCATACGAACATCACCAATAAAGTCACTCTTTTGAGACGTCGGGGTCCCGGCGTTTCCACTCAGTCACCTTTTATTCATCTTCTTAACATGATCAAAGCATCTTAAGCAAACTCTTTTAAATTTTACTTTTAAGGCCTCCCGCGCACTAGGCAGCCAGTAAAACATATGACGTTGTATAGGAGCCCGCGCACTAGGCAGCCAAGAATTTTCTCAATATTCCGGCTGCCGCAGCCTGGCTGCCGCCAGCCAGGCTGCCTAGTGCGCGCCTGCCCTAAAGGTTCACTTCTTTATAAAATAATTTCAGGACCTTTCCGACGGCCGAAGTCGTTGACCCAGCGCGCAGTGTCAGCAGTAGCCGAAGCCCTGACTTCTATAGCATTGTACGATGATCAGCAGTGTGTTCCAAGGATACTGTGTGAGGTGGCTGGAGGCAGTGCGACATCATCTCCAACGCTGCTGAAGGCTTATGCTAGTCTACAGCCTTTGCTTTCGTAAGTGTCGAATGAACATATACATAAGCCTTACTATCCCACTAATGTTATGAATTTGAAAGTTTGGATGTTTGGATGCTTGTTACTCAATCACGCAAAAACGGATGAAATTTGGCACACAGATAGTTTAATACATAGAATACTTCTTTATCTCGGTAGTACGACCCTGTTGGTTACTTTCAGACATTGACGCGGGCAACGCCGCTGGCTAAAGTCAGTATAAAATAAAGTCGCATACGGTGTCTGTCTGACTGCTTAGTTCTTCTAAACTACGCATTGGATTTTGTTTCGGTTTTCACCATCATTTAGAGAATTTATTCCGAAGGGATATAACATTCATGTGTTTATTACATTCATATTTAATTGAGATATAGCACAGAAATCTCGATTTTGTTACACGTCGCCACATTACTACATTACGTCCGTGCGAAGCTGGGGTGGCCCCAAATATTCTTTTAAAATAATCTTAAACCTTTTCCTGACAGAGAATTCTTTATTAGGCAAAACGGTTGAAAACTCTGATTTCTGGACTAGTGGTAAACTTTCACATTATCCTATTTATGTTTGTGGTAGACAAATCATTTGTGAAAACGTAAGGGAACCCTTTTTGTTTAGTTTGAGTATATGGTTGTTAGGTTTGTGCTTACAATGTGTTGATATTGGTCGCCTAGTAAAATGTTTTATTGCAAATATTACAAAACTTGCAAAGTTTTTTAAGTTAGGCGTTATTCATTACGAATAACATAACCTCTGTATTCCCTAAGGGAGGCTGAGTTGTACCATGTTACAAGTACTATATTAATCAATATTCGTAAAAAAGCACGAAAAAAATACTTTTTAAATCGTTCCAGGCTTCTGCAGGCATACAATGGAGTGAGTTCGTCTCCACTCTTCATATTTGGTCACGCCGCTGTCACGGGAATGACGGCCAAGGGAAACCCTTCAGCCTGCCATCGTGCTTACCCACAATGTCCAAGTGACCCTGAAAAACTTATCAACTACCTCAACAACCACAACGGAGGCTTCTTCAGGTTCTTCGGGCAACCAGAGACACCTCAGCAATCACATAACTTGGAGCAATTTTACAATTATTTATCTGGCCAGAATGGTCTCCCTCAGCAACCGCAACAACAAAACTATGGATATCCAAGGCCTTATGGTTATGGTTTTGCCCTCCCAAACCAATATGCTCATCCTTACAACTATGGCAACAATTACTACAATGAACAGATTGGATATAGAAACTCAAAAAATATTGATAGTGAGGTAGAAGCCCGAATACAAAATAAACCAGGAGTTAATGTTTTAGAAGATGAAAATAATTCGAGTTCAAACGAAAGTTCAAACAACGGTTCCAAATGGTCGTTTCCAGAAGAAGGAAGTACTAAAAAGGGTAACGAACGAGACACAGTAAAGATACCGAAGCGATCAAAAAGACCACAGCAACCAGAGAGACAAGAAAGACCATCTAGAGGAAGTAAAACTTTAAAATTCCCCGATAACAGATCAGATGATAGGCGGGAAATTCAAATGCTCAAAGATTATCCCAGGAAAGAAAAACACATATTATTTCCAGGAGAAAGTTATTATCAAATAAATGCAAACTATCAAACTAGTACTACTGTAAATCCAGAAGAGTATTATTTTGATCATAAACACAATTTTTATGTAAAAAGACCTAAAGCTTTGAAAACAGATGATGTGGTGTATGTTGTTAGAGGGAATGGTGACCCAAATCATCCAGAAATATTTAAAGTCAGACCTGGACAGAGTATTTGAAAACCAGTTGAAAAGTACAAAATATGCATGCACATTATGATTCTGGGATTGAGTATCTTGCACGGGGAAGGCGTGTGGAGATCCAACATAAATTTACTTTTCGTCTAATGCAAGAAAGTGTCATCTAAGCATTATTAGCAATAACTTGACATTAGTTTCTGTTAAATTTTGTTTTAGTTATTCTTCTCAACTTATTCTTTCTTCTTAACTTAAAACTTATAAATACTTTTTGAATTGTCTTTTGTATATTGCAGCATTTCTGTTCTGCATTGTAGTACCATGTACAGTCAGCACCAAAAGTCGATGAACAGAATCAACATAACAAAACACCTGTTCACAATAAAATGCCATAAGTTATAGTCGCAACTAGGAAACAAAATAGCCTGTACACCAGAAATTTACAAAAGTCGTTAAACACGACTATTTCAAAAGTATCTGTGCACTAGTATTCCTAAAGTCGCTGTACACCATCAATCCAAATGTCGCTGAACATCATTGTATCAAAAGTCACCAAACAGCAGTAAAGACAAAATTAGATTAACAAAGTATATTTTTAATGTTGCCGTACCTATGTTACTATACTTTTGACGCTTATGTTGTTCAGCTACTTTTGGGGCAGTGCTTGCAGAAACTGCTGATATTGTTATTATAGAACAAAGTGTGTAGTACTGAATAAAAGTATAATTAAAAACGTAATCATTTATTTATTAATAGCACAATCAAAAATTCTAATGATATTTATAAATTATAAAAAAAAACAAATATTTTAGATATTTTAATTTAAATCTTAACGCAAAATCAAAATATTAATTACTATTAATTATTATTTTTAAATTAAATTTTTGATTTTGCGTTAAGATTTAAATTAAAATATTAAAAAGCATTGTTGTGTTCCGGCAGTTAGAGATAAGATAGCCAGTTCCTCTGTGGTAGAGGATTCCGGGTGAAGCTCGCTTCCACCTTCGGCCTGATCATCACTTTCCATCAGGTGAGATTCTGGCCAAGAGCTTCCCCGTTGTGGATAAAAAAAATAAAAAAAAAAATATCATTAGAATTTTTGATTGTGCTATTAATAAATAAATGATTACGTTTTTAATTATACTTTTATTCAGTACTAAACACTTTGTTCTATAATAACAATATCAGCAGTTTCTGCAAGCACTGCCCCAAAAGTAGCTGAACAACATAAGCGTCAAAAGTATATTAACATACGGCAACATTAAAAATATACTTTGTTAACCTAATTTTGTCTTTACTGCTGTTTGGTGACTTTTGATACAATGATGTTCAGCGACATTTGGATTGATGGTGTACAGCGACTTTAGGAATACTAGTGCACAGATACTTTTGAAATAGTCGTGTTTAACGACTTTTGTAAATTTCTGGTGTACAGGCTATTTTGTTTCCTAGTTGCGACTATAACTTATGGCATTTTATTGTGAACAGGTGTTTTGTTATGTTGATTCTGTTCATCGACTTTTGGTGCTGACTGTACGTGAGTAAAATCATGATCATGATCAGGTTTTTGGCAGTTTGATAAATTCGTCTTTGTAAAATATATTGCAACATCTATTTATAACAATTCTTAAGTAGATTTATGAAATTTTAATGTCAATGCTATTTATTAATATTATTATGTATATTTAGAAATAAGTTAATTAAATTATAATAATTTATTGAACCATACAAATGTGTTTTTTTTATTTATAGTCATCATCTCCGGAGCCCTTTAGCCAAATAAACAAAGAAGTTAATTGACACCAGTCAAATTAAAATGTATATTTTAGGAGTCACCATCTGAAGGAGGTTATTGGAGGTTATTGCAACTTACGACCTATTTTTTTAGAACTTAAAGGAAGAATAATATTTTTCTGCTACATACATGCTTTTCAATTTTAGGGACATTATACATTTCAAGTCTTAAAATGGAGGCAATGAAATAAACATTAGGTAGGTATAAGAAGTTATGGGTACTTGAACATAAATTCAAAAAATATCAAATTAAAAGTACTGACAGGACCTTACTCGACAGTGGCGCCAACTAGTGATCACAAAAACGATAGCCCTAATTAAAAACTCGCATCCGTCATCATTAAACAAAGGACTGCCAACAATGTGATGAACTTGAGCAATAAAACATGAACTTTTCAAACGAGGGTCTTCATCATTACTCCAACAACACATACCTTTCTTCCCGACCTCCACAGATTAACAATTACATGACAATAAAAGTCAATACGCTGCAATTAATGTAATGTCGGCCTTAACTTTATTTTTACACTTTGAGATCGTTCACCTATAGCATGTCGTGGACACGTTTATATGATACGATGCGATTCTTTTATGATTTGATTGTTGTTTTCTTAAATGGTGATGCGTGACAAATAACTATTATTTATCTATTGTTTATATTTTTGGATTTATGTTACCGCCTATTGAGTTTGCTTCAACAGTTTGGTTGTCGATATTAGAAGACTGTCAAACAATCAATTTAATTTAAAGTCAGGGCCGCTGCCTAGGTTACACATACACACATGTATACCTACATAAACTCAAGCCTAAGGGTGAAGCCAGACGAGCGTAATTTTTTGAGTTGTGAGTCGCGTAATTTCTGCTCCCCGAACCAAAATCTTACTGCACAGAGGTAATTTAGTTCGGGGAGCAGAAATTACGCGACTCACAACTCAAAAAATTACGCTCGTCTGGCTTCACTCTTATTCCTATGAGGGTAGGCAGAAACTATAGAACGCCACCATGTACGATCCTTACATACTTCTTTTGCTTCGTTTACGGCGTGCTGGTTGCAAGTACTACTCACCCGACCTTTCTGAAGAACATCACCAATAAGGTTCTTAAATATATCCTGCTAGGGCGTTCGCTCCCGGCGCGCGGCGTTTTAGTCACATCTGCCTTGTAAATACATTTTGTTGTTATTTAGACTTCAGATTCTGGGATTAAATAGGATGGAAAGGTTTTGCTCATAACCGTTACAACTTTCAATAGTATTCTGCTGATTAAGCCTCGTGTAGACAGGCGCGAGGCGACATCGACACCTGGAAATGTTGTACCGTGAAGTTTTCTTATTGTATTGTTAGAGTCGCGCCACGCCCGTCTGCACGAGGCTTTATGGACCCAATATTTGACAGCTGCAACTGTTTGTGTGGAAATATTGTTATTATAAAATCTGGCCAGTGGGTCGTCTTAAGGGTCTTTGTACCTTCTGTCAGGCAACTTTCTGACTATTATTATGATCGACTCTTTAGCAAAGAACACGTTACCGGACCTGGGTATCCATATTTGTTCAGTGGTGACTTAAGTATGTTGATAATTCTTGTTTTAAATATAATTATTATTATATTAATCTATTAATGTGCATCCTTAAATTACCCGCATAAAAAACACCATAAAAGTATTATAGTTTTTATTTCGATTTCCTATTTTACCCATAAACAGTTTTTTTTTCACGCAAGTAATGTCACATGTCATTGGCATGACATTCAAAGATGTAATTTAAGTAAACAATAAAACCTTCTTGACATATGCAAAAAAAAATATTACGCAGCATTTGAAATTATTCATGAATAATTAGTAACAAGTAATTATTATTATTACATTGTAATAACAATCCGATAAGTTGTTAAAAGTACAGCAAAACTTTGAGAAACACGAAATAGTTTAATAAATGATCTAATTGAAATGAGTGGTTTGTCTTTGACTTTGAATAGAGCGGTGATAATTATAATTCCCAGCAGTTCGTTCCTACCGTCCATCAACCACATGAAAAGAAACTTATCCATCCTACCGGTATACCTATCATATAGTAAGTAAACTTAAAAAAAAAACATGTGCCTAACTATATTTAGGTCGGCTTCCAGTTTAACCGGATGCAGCTGAATACCAGTATTTAACATGGAGCGACTGCCTATCTGACCTTTACAACCCGGGTAACACAGTACCCCTTGGTAAGACTGGTTGTCAGACTTTTAGGCTCTAGACTACACCTAAACACTGACAAAGAGCTGCGAATAACAGCCGGCTTTACGTGTTTTCCGAGGCACGGAGGGATCTCGATATGTAAGTTATGGATGTTCACCCATCCACGAACCCACCGCGACCAGAGTAGCTTAACCTTCGATCGAACCATGCGGCTATTATTATTGAGCCACAGATTCGAAATCAAAATTCATTTATTCAAACTAGGCTGAGAATCGGCACACGAACGTCAAAATTACATAAGATAGTACCCCAAAACGTCCGGCCCTTTACCACTTCCTAGTGCTTTAGCTGGGAAGAAGAAGTGGCGCAACAAACTCCTCAGCAGCCCCCATTATTTACCAACAAAATAATCAGTAGTTAACTCATCAGCATGCGGTTAGCTAGAGAACACGGTTGAGCACGCGGAAGACTCAATAGAATGCGCAATTAACGGATACCGGCAAGGTCGTCATTAAAGTAGTCTAATGCCTATATTATTGCGTATTTAGGTCGGAAGGTGGATTCTTAATTGTTGTGTAAAGGTATTTGTGTAATGTGAAGTAAATAGAGCCTGCTAGCTTATGTTTTATTCTTAAGGTATAATGATCATTTGGGGCTTATGCCTGCTGCACAGCTATCTTAAGTGTTAAACCATAAGCATTTTTCTTGTGATTTTATTAATAGGTTGTTCAGGGATTTAGAACGAAATAAATTCAACTATGCTCATCTAGTCCTTCTAGATTGGCATTCAAATGATCAACAACACTCAAGTTACAAAAAAAAAAAAATTGACTGGGACTCTGGATTTGTACCCGGTTGCTGGCTCACCCCCTAACACAAGTGGCGTAATGTGGGTGTACACTGTACTATAGATACATCTCTGCCTAACCCTTTGAGGATTACAGGCGTGATATTATTTTAAATCTTAAATAATGTACAAAATCCTAGGTCTAGTCCTGAAATTGAGTTTTTTTTGTAATGAGGTTTTCAAACCTTTATTGAAGCGAAAAAATCCCTAAACCTTCAAACTATAGTAGTTTAAATAACTTACATTTATTTCCGCGCTACTAGTCCACCCATTACCTAGACTGAATGGGTCGCCAGCAATAAATAAACAGCTTGTCAATATTAGAATAACTAAATATGTGCAATTCAAATCCTGTTGAGTGTTGAGTGCTAGTCTAGGTAGGTATTATGAATGGATCTAGCGTTTCTATCGTGGGGAGCGGTACTTGGCTTGCTGATAATCAGCTACTAGACACGTGAGAGACTTCATTATCAATTGTCATGGTCTTCTTTATGTAAAACACTCTATGTAAATAGTACCTCCACATTTGTTATGCGCACGACTAAAGTGTGGAAGTCTCTGCCAGCGTCTGTGTTCCCTTCCACATATAACCCGCCAGCCGTCAAAGCAAGTGAACAGGCATCTTCTATGCACTCTCATTCCACCGTAGACATCTTCGCTTTCCATCAGGCGTGATCGACGGCAAGAACAGGACCACTTCGCAGTAATAAAAAATAAAAAAAGTACCGTGGCAGACGTGAGTCGATGGCGGGACGAGCTTGACTCTTACCGAAAAGACTGACCCACTTTTTTGCAAAACTAAAGTTTGCAGAAAAGAAGGAAGGAGTTCTTTGCTATGCAGTGAGAAAATACAGGATAGATAAATAAATTAGTAGAGGACGCATGAAGAGTTAATCAAAGGATTGGTAATTTGAGATAAGTTGCTTCATCCTCTGATTAGGATAACTACCTAATAAATGAGACTAAGCAGTATAATGTGTATAATAACGAATATCATCATGCCTTACATCATATAAGCCTGTAATCCCCAAAGGGTTAGACAGACGAGTACACCAACATTTCGCATTTCATTAGCGAATATGTAGCTAACAAAAGTTTCATGGTTTAATGGTGATTTGAGTCTATCAAACAAAGTTTGTTTATAACACCAAATAGACACGTCTACGAGTCGTCGACGAATTGAACACGACATTAAAGTCGGACATTATAAAGAACCCCGCCCCTTATGTTCATGACATTATGCCGTTTTTGGGAAAAGCAAGAATTTTCTCGGCTCCGGCAAATATACGCCTTGAACTTAATATTTTTTGTCCACGCTTGATAGTTTTTTAATAGTCTTCCGTATTCAATTATTAATAATAAGGATATTTCTTCTTTGTCCTGGTGTTTCTTTGGTCTTTTTTACAGCCAATCTGCCTAGCCTTTTCCTAACTATGTTGCGGTCGGCTTCCAGTCTAACCAGATGCAGCTGAATTCTAGTATTTTACATGGAGCCACTGCCTATCTGACCTACACAACCCAGTTACTGGATAGAATAGAATAGAATAGAATAGAATAGAATAGAATAGATAATTTATTTGTCCGAAACATGAGTATGCACACACAAAGCATGCAAGATGTTAAGTACATTGGAGAAAGGATCACAGTCATGTTTTACCTTAACGGCGTACAAATATGTATTATAATAACATTTGATCAGTAAACACGATACACTTTGGTAAGACTGGTTGTCTGACTTTTTGAACATAGCTGTGCCTTCTCGAGAAGAGAAGAGGCCTTTGTTCTGTAGAGGGACAGAATAGGCTGGTATTAATATTATGAGTTTATATCCATGATATTGTGATAGCATCGGAAATAATACACAAATTCGATGTACTTGAACATAAGAGGAGGGAAGGTTTATCTATGGGCGATGAATCAATCAATAGAGATGGAAAGGCTTATTTTTAGCCGTGAACTGCACTGAAGTATCGTCTTTTATCAATCATGGTATGTATTTATAGCTTTTAAGTTCAATATCAGTAAGTTAGTCTAAAATTAGCCTCGTTGGTCTAGTGGTCGCAAACGCTACTGCTGAGCATGAGGTACCGGGTTGGATTCCCAGGTCGGGCAAAGTGTTCGTGCGTCTGAAAATATCATATAGCCACGAGCGCGTATGCGACTCTAAAATGGAAAAAAATTAGCTGTTCCATACAAAAGTGCAATATTAATACGATCAAAATGTATGGATGCAGATTTTTTTTGTTCATATTTCAGAGTTGCTCCCATAGTTTACGTTGTTCATTTGCATGACTAACTCCAAGTATTTCCCTTCTTTTACTTAAAGCCTCGTACAGACTGGCGCGACGCGACGGCGGCGGCGTGACGCGACACCGGTAGGTAATTGTTCTACCGTGAAGTATTCCTAGAAATAGAGTCGCGTCGCGCCAGTCTGCACGAGGCTTAATACAGTAATACTGTACCTATTTGAATTTAAACTTTGATTTTATCTATTACGTACATAAGAGTAGTCCTTGCGCCAGTGTTCCCCCGAAATCTGTTTTTTTGTAGATAAACATAACATAACATAACATTACGCTTGTGTTCCCCGAAGGGCAAAGCAGAGGTGTTGGTAGGTACCAATAAATAAATAATAATAATAATAAAATCTTTATTGGCATAAAAACACGTTACAGAAAAATGTGAGACCCTGGCTCCAGAGCTAGGTTAGAGTACCTGTATTTCAGGAGCCAGTGACTTCTTCCGTTTAGGTTACAATTGAGCAAGTGTTATGCACCAAAAGGTGACAAATTAGTAATAAGTATCTAAAATTAAGTTCAATAGTTATTATACATTTACTTACTTAGGCACACAAAAAAATATAATTAGAAAATAAAATTAGAATAAAATCAGAATTAAAATTTAGATCAATAATTGAATTTAAAACAATATTAATTTAAAAAATAAAAAATAAAATTGTAGTACAAAAATAAAAGTATGTAATAAAATTGGAATAAATTGCAATTCAGCTAGGATGAACAAAATAATATTAGAATTATGGGTGCAGGTATGTCAATGCGCATGTGGGCGTGGGTGTGAGTGGGTGTGTGTACATGTGTGTGTATTGGGGTGTGTGTGTGTGTGTAAGTGTGTGAATACCATTTTTTTGTGTTCTTATATATTTATGTTGATTGCATTAAATTTTCAGTTGCGTTGTAGTCCTGTGTCAGTAACCAATAGAACACCCACGTTTCTCACGTTACGTTAAGGTCCCATATAGGGGCGAGCCTTTTGCCATCAATCGGGCTGCTATTGAGTCCAGATGGAACAACGCCCGGGCACTCTGCAGTAGCGCTTGCGACCACCACACCAACTGGACAGTTTTTAGTAGATAATATAATCCTGAATAGCAGTTGTTTGATTACCATGAATAAATAGTAAATAATATTCGATAAACTCGTAATAAATAATCTGCATTTGTCAAAGAGAGCTGCTTCATCATTAGTTGCATAACTGACGTAATAGAAACATAAATGTCAAAATAATTTCTAATCAATGATCATGAGCTCGTCATTGGGAAGTCAAATATCAAACCAATTAAAGTGGTTCCTTTCGTTAGTCTAATTATTGTGATTTATTTGATGTCAAATTGAAAGTCTTAATAATTTGACTTGATCATTTTGTACTGACATATTAAATTGTATTTGTTTGGTCTTTTCCTACGAACGCATTATGTGTTACTCTTATAAAGGATATGTTTGCTGGGCAAAGGACTCTCTTACCTATTAACCTGACTACGGCGAAGCAAAAAGGAGGGTTATGATTTTGACCGGTATGTATGTATGTATGAATGTGGGTATGTATGTTCATCTGTTCCCCCATAACCTCTAAACTACTTATCATAATTTGACAAATGAGGTATCGTAAGAAGCGTCTTGATATTAATAACTATCGTCCTATAACGTTAATACCCATATTGTCCAAAATATATGAAAAATGCATGTATGGAAGAATAATTGACTTTTGTGATAAATTTCATATAATTAGCAAAGAACAATATGGCTTTCAGAAAAACAAGTCCACTACTTTGGCAATATTCTCCCTGGTAAAGGCTGTAGTTACTAATATCAATAATAAAAATCTGACCACTGGGCTATTTTTCGATGTCTCAAAAGCCTTCGATTTAGTTTCTCACAATCTGTTGCTCAAAAAACTTGAACTTGTAGGTATCAGGGGTCCTACACTTCAGTGGATAAAATCATATCTCAGTAACCGACAACAACGAGTCATTATTGATAAAATTGATGAAAATCAAGTAAAGGTGCCTTTTTCATCAGAATACAAGCACAATACATGTGGTGTACCACAAGGAAGTGTACTGGGGCCTGTCCTGTTCTTACTCTACATAAATGATATTATTAGTATAACTGACCACCGATGTATATTATTTGCTGATGACATAGCTATTATTATAGCGACAGAAAAATGTAACAATTTTAGAAATAACCATGAGACTGACATTAATAATACTATAGATAAATTAATACAATGGCTTGACATAAATAATTTAAAAATAAATCTTAATAAATCTGTTTATATTAATTTCAATAAATGTAATAATCCTAAATATAATATTAAACTAAACGTATCAAAAATTAAAGAAGTAGCACAAACGAAGTTTCTAGGCGTAATTATTGATGAGAATTTGAATTGGAAAGAGCATGTGGATAACGTTGCAAAGAGAATAAATAAATTTGTATATGCTCTTAAACAAATAAAAAATATTACAAACTTAAAAACAGCTCTCATGACCTATCATGCATATGTAGAATCGGTACTACGTTACGGGCTCATAATATGGGGAAATAGTACCGATCTAAACCGAGCATTTGTTGCTCAAAAAAAGTGTATTAGGGCAATTTACGGGATGCACTCGGAGGAATCTTGTAAACCCATATTTAAGAAACTAGGTTTGTTACCGCTGCCGTCGCTTTATATATTTGAAATATGTATGTTCGTTAATAAACATAAAGACCTGTTTATATTAGCCAATGATATTAATCCAAGGAGCCGGCGTGATCCACAGAGACTCGTTCTGCATGATCTTCCCAAGCTTGCTAAATATAATAAAAGCTGCTTATATAATTGTGTTAGTATATATAATAATATACCGAGCAGCATAAAAAACTTAAACTCCAGATTATTTAAGGGAAAATTGTTTGACTGGTTAAACTCGAAAAATTTCTATAGTATTAAAGTATTTATGGATAACAAATTCTCATGTTAGTATTAAGTGAACATAATAATATGCATGCTAAGTACAATTCTGGCAAAACATGTAAGATCTTTATTGTAATTATTGTAACACCATGTATACCATGTTTTATGCAAATAAATACTTACTACTTACTACTACTTGATCGTCGGTTAGTGTGGGCTATAGGCTATTTTTGACGTCACATTAAATTTAATATAGACAGATCCGGAGTCACAAGTAATCTGCTCGATTTATACTAACACGTTACACGACGTGTGACTCCAGATTTTTAATTTGTCTGTCTGTGATGTTTTGTTTCTACCTTTTTAGTTGTCGTTTTTGTCGTAGTTGGGTTTTTAATTTTTTATTTATTTTTATTAATTCGATGTTGAGCCACTATGGACCACCGCTTCTCATATATTCATTAAATGTTTTCTGTTCACAGTTTTACTCACTCTACCTTCTATTCAATATTAGATAACTGAAGTTCAGATCTTTAGAGAACTCCTAGAAAAATTTAAAATAAAATTCAGTACATTGAAAACTTGGGGAACCTTGGATTTTCTATCTCATAATTTATTACATACCCTCAAAAACGTACATTAAAAAATAATGATACAGTTCATCGAAGAGTTAAATAGACGTATCCTGACAATAGTCACGTGCTGGTACACCTAAGTAAATTGTGTGCAATGCCAACTACAAGGTTGTACTATAGAATAAATATTATTTTGCGGTTGGACTGTAATGGTTTTTAATAAAATTTCTGATACATTATTATGAGAATTTGTAGCGTTTTGTAGCATTTTATTGGTCTTTTGATCCATGCTCTATTATCATTACGATGTTCAAAATGTATATTTCAAGAAAGGTCATTGTGTTTTTCTCGGTTACAGGAAATCGGATTCTCTTTTTCCTAGATTTTTCCATTAACCCGGAAAAGTCTACTATATTTCTCGAAATTTTTGGAACAAGAAGCTTGGCTTTCTGAAGGCAATTAAAGCTGTTAAAGTGTACATTTCGTAATTTAAAATGTTTATTTCTATTTAGAAAAAACAATTTTGGTCCTGAATGTTTAATTTAATGAGCTAACGAAAATAAAAATAAGACTACATCTCCATTTTCCGAAAGCGCATAATTTTTCCGTCTTACGGTGAAGGTTAGATTAGCACATCCAAAGTAAATAAACAATTAAGCCAAGGCGGTCATAAATTCAAGATAAAATCTTCTTGCCCGAGGAAAATTCAAAACAAAACAACTGCAAACAAACTTCACATTATGCAAGTACCGCACCCTCGACAAAAGGAGCAGCGCCATGGAATAGCCGACCAGTTTGAGAATACCAGGCATGGGAGTGAAGAACAAACTATTAGATGCAGTTAAAATTGGTAGTCTTTTAGTATTATCATTTGCAGTGAAAGTCGGCGGTCGAAGGACGCGGGTTGCGGCGCCAAGCAGTGCGTTGCCGACGCTCGAGCCGCGAGCACGCGTCTCGTCATACAAACGAACCCCTCACGCGTGTGTTGTGCTACGATTTACGATACTGAATGGAATACGACAAAAGTCAACTGATTTAAGTATGTCAGTTTTATTTTGTTGTAATTTTTATGTAATTGTTGTTCCGGAAGTTGTCTCCGTGTGTTGTGTTTTGAATTTAACGGTCACCGTCGCGAATCTGTTGTCGGTGGTAATATGGCTTCAAGGCGTGCATACATTAGGCTTTCGGCAAGTTAATGTTTACCTTGACGGCCTACTTTTGGCAAAAGATTTCAAGGAACTAATTATGCATATTCTTGAAAGGAATATTTTTCAGGACCGCCTCAATTACGAATAGTCCCGAAAAGCGCGCGAATTGCGACGTTTTCATTGGCTTTCGGCAGATCTGTACTACTTGTGGCAAACTTTGAATAATCACTTTTAGTTTATCATTAGATAACATTATTTCCTTGTATTCTAAACAAGATTTTAATCGATCGATACCTACTTCCCAAATCTTTGATTTTTCTTAAGCTGTATCGACATAAAATTTATAACTTCTTCATTCGTTGTTATTTACACAATAATTATTGTTTTGAAACTTGAATTAAAATAAATAAGAATTAAAAGCCCTTCCTTAGTTTTTGTTCTAAAACAACTCAATATTAAATTAATTACTTACCTACTATTTGTCATGGATTGAGGAACTAATAAAATACAAATATGGCTGAATAGTAATAAAGACCTTTGCCGTTTGCCATTAACTGAAGTTGATCATTAATTAACATAGCTCCTTATTAGATAAATATTAATTATAACAAGGTCACTCACAGTTGGTTGTCATAATTAAAAGCGAGTAGCTACATAGTTGGCGAAAATTCAAAACGGAAAAACCATAAATCGTAGGAAACGATACGGATGGACTTATCATAAAATTTCATTGTTCAATTAATTATAAAAATCAAAGATATCAAACAGTTACTACTGATTGATATCTATGATAAAAATTCTATAACAAATGCACTATCAGTAACAACTCTACAATTTACAATGGAACTCAACAAAAATGTAGTGGCTGCATTACAGCCATTACATACCAAAGAGACTACTTAATAACTAGACTCTACATTGTCTTAGCAACATTTAGCAAACATGAGATCAAAACGACGTGGGATTTTGGTCAAGGGCAGGCATTGAGGCCAGTGGGTACAATAAGGGCAAAGACCATATTTCTAATGATCTGCTACCAGAATACAAGCCTAATATAAACGATCTTGGTAGTGGTAGTAATACATCACCAAGATAACTTGGTGACAGATCACCAACGGCAATGAAAACAACGCTACCTGTATTTTTTAAATGTACTAAGGACGTTGTACTAAATGCTTATACTACCTGAAAAGACAAGGGCGCTAATTTATTACACAAGTGAGTTGATAAAAATGTTGAAATAAAACGTTAAAGACATAATTGTATAAAATAATAAATGTTCGTATCGAAGGAGCAGTATAAAATGGATCTTTGTCAAGGCAGTACAGGTTTTTGAAGTAAATAAAAATAGCTAATTTGTCTTTAACAATAAATTAAGGATTATGGTAAAACTGGATGGATTAATTAATTCTAATGATTAAATTATTTCTCCAATCAATTATAATAATAACGATTTTTGCAAGGTTTAGATCCTAGATGGATTTAAACCTTATGAGAGATAACTAAGACTATAAATAAGTGTCGAAAATAATATATTCCTTTAGAACGTGTCACATATATGCGTTTGAATCAACGAACCACTCAACCAAAAGTTATAAAGATCGGGTTATTGCAAACGGCATCTGCTATCCCTAATTCCTCATTACATTATCTCCATCGTCATTAATAATTGCTTCAATCAATCTTCTTTCCTTCAATCTTTCCATTAATAACCCTTTCTTTTATGAAATCATTTCTCTCGGTCCTATGCTAATCTCATCCACATCCGTAATTATAATTTGCAATTTTCTTTGTTAGACCTCCCACGTTCCCTGTTCCATTAGCTTGTTCCTTATTTCTTTTTTGTTCCAGAACAGGTTTTGTTATAACTACTTGCAGCCTGTTGTTATTTACGTCATCCTCAGATTTGAGCGAATTCAATGTCAGTGATTAGCAATGCTCAGTGCCTTTTGATGTGGTCTAATTAGGTACCATTAGAAGGAAGTTTTTTGGTTATTATAAATCATCTCTGCTGTAATAAGTATTGTAATTCTTCTATGGGACTTAATTTTGCCCTAAATTGCATATTAATTCTAATCCAAGATCACAGCATTTATTAATAGACAGTAAATTCGTTTTAGTAAAATCGGTATTCCTCAGGGTCTTAGATTAGGCCCTATTCCTTTTGTAACTGTAAGCACAGATAATCAAATCATCAAAAACAAACGCATGAAATGATCTAGGTGGCTGAAAAGGCGAGAAAGATACTTTGTAACTTTTAAATTTATACAAGGCTCATAATAACAGACAACGGTTTTAAAATTAACCTTGACACAAACTCTGAGTCAGTATCACCAAGATTATTTTGTCACAAAAACCATCACTATTAAACTAACATTAAAAACTCTCTAAATACCATTAATAGATTTATAACATTACAAGTGAGAAAGTAAAAATTAAAGATGTCAACTTTCTTTTACATAACAATAATATATCTGATAACACATTTAGAGACCTGTTAACCCTAAAACTATATCCGATTTGTGTAAAAAAACGTCTATTAATGAATTATTCATGGGCCCTTCGAGTTATCGGGAGCATCCCATGGTTAGACGAGAACTCGACTAAATTGAAATGACTCTTTCTCTGGATCAATGACCAGCGTTCGATTGCCTTTTCAAAGTGGTTGGGTTGTTTTAAACAAGTTTTGTAACCGTGTTCCGAGATGTCACAGCTTAGGGTCAGCTAGTCGACGTACTGTTCGTGTTTGATTTTGGTTGATTGTATTTATTTATCGACTTGCCCTTTTGGGAATAGTGGAACTGAGCTGTACCCACTAAGAAAGGTGGAATTCAAGTTTAAAAGCAATATGAAACAGATACTACTCTTAAAATGAAATGTTATGAAAACCTGCGCTGAAATGATGATCCTATATATATATATATAGCTGCTCTGACATGTTTCGTCTATTTAAGATTTGGCGTCATAATTTTGGTTAATTTTGTTACTCATATTTTTTGTCCTATAAGTAAGAAAAAAAAACAATCGCATGTAAAAGTTACATAAACAAAAAATACTTAATCCAATTTAACTAAACCATAAAAATATGATTTATATAAAATGGAATGACGAAATCGATTCGATTGCGTATAATCAAAAGTAGTATTTTTTCTGCGAAACAATAAATCCAATGAGTGCCAACCTATCGGCAGGATCTTATTAAAATAATGGTTTTATAGATCAACGCTCCACCTTGCAATAATAAATGTGGGTGTTAGTATACTCGTGATAAAATATGATAATCTAGATAATACAATCATAAATGTCATTATGTATTCCCAAAGTGGTCTAGCACGAAATAATTTAAATGATGTTTATCATATAGTTCAAGTTAGTTCTAGTCTAGATGGAGTGACAGACACAGGAAATGGACCATGCGGACAGAAATATAAGTGGCATCCAAACTGCGATAAATTTCTAAGAATTTGGGGTGGCAAGATTAGTATTCAACATGAATTCTACCTTCAAGGTTAAGATTCGCGCAAGAAGACGACTGTAGCGCCTTTAGTATTGAGAATTTATACGCTAGCCTTAAGAATCTTACGAAATTAACGCTAAACGGGAGATTATTAATTCACACGCTGATTGTAGGACTGTAAAACTTGCTAAATGGCGATAAATTCGCTCGTAAAACGGTTCTTCGTCTAAACGAGTTCTTACACTCGATTCAGTAAGACGGGTAACTCAATAAGTTCAGTGGGAGGCGGATAAGCCAGCCCGATACTATTTCTGTTCGATTGCAAATTATTTAAATCCGTGTTATTTCTGCACCGACCAAACTTCCAGACAGATATCTTTTGGTGTAACCGAACGACTTCCTACACCTTATCTAGATCTAGGTAAAAATAAGTTTACAAATATTGGTTGTCCGAAGTTTATGTCGATGTGATTTTTTTTGTGCAGCACCTACGATAATGTTAAACATCACTGGGCTTGTAGCATATTTTATAATTTTGTTTCCATTATTTTTTACCTGCCTCTTCAAGTTTATTTATTCCAGTCTCTGTTGCTTCGTCTTTATGTTTGTCGTTGTCAGTATTATTTGCAACTTTGAATACATATTCAATTTCAATAGTGCTTCTAGATATTTAAATAGCAAATGCAAAACAAGTTTCTTCATTCATAACATTGCCCGTTTTCTTGTCAAGAACGTGAAACACATTGTATTCATGAATAAAAATATAGTTTATACACAGTGCGCCAGTAAACATAACATGAGATTGTAGCAATTACATAATTACGCCTACATGATAATGTTTTATCTTAGATATGTTAATATTACGCCCCGTATCTCGCGTTTTATCTAGTTTTCTACATCTTAATAATCCATTATTTACTTATTATCTGGTATGTACTGGACCGGCCCACTTTGTAATGTTGCGTTGGGTTTACTTTTTATTTTAAAATGGTTTGTTACTTTATTACTACTCTACACTTCGGTTGACTCATAGTAACAAACTTTTGTGTGTACTTTATCATTCGTAATCATCTGTAAAATGGACTTTTTCTTACCGTAAATGCCTATGCTCTAGTTTGGTCCTTATATCCGCTTTTTAGCAATCGTATTTTTAATGCTGTAGTAAGTATTGACTTTAAACATCCAACCATGAATTTGTCAGTCTACAATATTATCTAAATTAATAATGACAAGTACACAATGTAAATTATGAATCGAATATCAAATGAAGTGCATTGAACCGTCAACATTCTAGAACTGCATTTTAAACTACAATATCCAAAGCAACAAACAGATTGTTGTTTTCAACGTACGCCTAGTTAAAATTCCAAACTGATTTAGAATACATGGAAAGCCGGAAAATGCCCGAAACTAAATAAAAGTAAGACATTTCGGTCGCGAAGTCTCGGCCACTTCCTCGTCGGGAAATAGATCAAAGATAACTTATTCAGCGAGAGATTAATTTTCACCGTAATTATGCTTAATAACTTTGTAATAACTGCACCTATTTACGTTCGGTTTCGTAACATTGTGGCGCCATCTGATGGCACTTTATGGCGTGTTGTTACGTTTTAGTACCTTTGATGTTCGTCAGATTTTTATGGATTTCGGTAGCATTCCTTTTGGTATGTTTTTGACGTTATTTTACTAGGCTATTTCAAGTGATTTGAAATAAGCTGATTTGATTTATGGCGCCACTTCTGCTAATAAATGATGGGTGTTCATGTGTCCAATTCTATAAAACATGGCGTTGATTAATAATGTTTAACGTTGTTATGAGTAAAAAAAGGATTTGTTTAACTTCAACTGCCAGTCATTCATGTTTTTTTGTGTTTCGAACAATGCTTTGTTCTAGAAAAAAGTTCCTTGTTTAATTTATGAAGAAAAAGTTAACAACGGCTTTACTCAACACAAAAACTTAAATAGCTGATTGGTATTTGAAATACATAAAAAAATATAACAGTTTAAAGGTATGGGGACTAATTAATCCCCCTAATTCTGTCCCCGTCACGGGTTCACCCAATTTCGCGGCATAACTGTTTCTATTTTGACATGGCGGCGTGACACACACTTCCTGGATCCAAAATGGCGGACATTCAACTGTCACACACAATTATCAACCGATTTTAATCTCTAGTCCGTTATCGTAGGACGCTGTTCGAATAAAAATGCTTTCGGAATGAAAATTTAAGTATAATTTAACTGTCTGGAGGAGTTAAAAATAAATTATGAAGGAATCGTGGTCGTTAGGAAGTGGTATGATGGAATGCATATTGCATTCGCAGTTTGGGTTTTTATAATTAAGTGTTTTATATGCAGAATCACATAACATTTTTGATGGTGTTATTGTAGTCGGTTGAGTACCTAAGTTATGATTCTTGACTGAAGATTTAAGAATATGCATCCCTACCCTAAACTAATTTAATTTTAAACGTTTTCAAAGTAATTAATGCTTGCTTTACACAGTAGCTGATTACTCTATTGATAGCTAACGATGTTGTCATAGATAGCGAGTCATTGTTTATGAGATTTGTTACTTATAAACAATGCCTACTTTTTTATAATCTAACAACTATACTGATGGAGGTCCATGAGGTTCGATTCCCAGGTCGGGCAAAGTGTTATTGGGTTTTTTCTATCTGGAATTTCTCAGTAGCAGCCCGGTGTCTGGATTTGTGCCCGGTTGATGGCAATAGAGTCGCCCCCTATTACATGGGATTATGTTTAAATCTGGCGAAAGGTGGGTGTACTATAGGTACACCTCTGCCCAAGCCTTCAAGGAAACAAGGCGTGATGTTATGTGTATACTGACGGATAACTCACTCATAACCACTTCACATAAACAGCTGAGTTGAACCGTATACGCGTTATATACAAAACTGATGTTTTCAAGTGAAAACCCCTGAAAGTTAAATACGACTCCAACATTTCTTCAAACTCTATTTCCTTAGTCATAAGGTTGAATTTCCATAACAATTTGGGTCCTTATGTCATTGGCATGGATGGCAGCGGTTGACACCTGATGTGAATATTTAATACCGTTTTTGAATGATGGTTCGACGTATTGATGTAATAAACTGGAGGCATTGTTCTGCGTAGCCCAGGAGACCGGCTGTGTAATGTTTGCTTCATGTTAATCGATAAATATGAATTGTCCTAGTTGAAATATAGGTAGGTAGTTTTTGATATTGCATTATAATTTATGAATAAGTATACAAAAATATAGCAACTATTTCATAATGATTAACATGCATAGACTCATTAAAGTAAGTGATTGTGAAATGGGGATTTTATACATTAACTATGAACTAATACTTAATCATGTTTCCGTTTCAGTTTAAATGAATGGCCGGATGGAAAAAGTATCGTTCATAATAAATAACACAATTCACTGAATTCAATGGCAACTGACTCACATTTCATAAGCAATTTATTTCATGCAAGCTTATTCAAAACTACATTATTATTATACCATATTGTCTCACAGATGATCGAGAATTTTATTTTTGCATATCCAACATAAAATTGTTTTTTGGAGTCCTTGGAGACTAGCAATGGCTAAAAAGACCGAAATATTGAAAAAATACGCATAAACAACGTGTAACGTTAAATGCTCAAAACGTCAGACACCCCAACTGATTTTTAATTCAATTGACCTACTCTCAGAGCGAAAAACTTTTTTAAATATTTTGCTTTGAAATAAAAGCTATTATTATCCCCCGTATGAGTAAAAATTTAAATTGGTTGACAACAATTTGTGTATGTTTACCTATTTTGGCGGGTTTGCGCATGTGATGGCTTAACCTATTAATAAATAGACACGGCAACGTTTTTAATGAACATTTTTTGAAAAATGTGACTTACATTAAAAAGTGGTTCAATTGATTCTGCTCGTTATTCTGATCAAACTATTTTCGGGTTACACGTTGTATAATTTACACAAGAGTTCACTCCTAGCCTAATTATTTTAATGTTTTTCAATTAATACTACTGAATTACTATATGCGATAAGTTATTAGGACTACCGCTAATTATAAGCAATAATCCAACTAATAACGTCCGGTAAATTAGAAATTGGGTAATATTTTTAATCTTGTTATTATTAAAACATGATGCAAATGTTAAGGCCGCGGTCTCCTCGACTAGTGGAAGTAATTTTAACAATGCTTTGTCAGACAATGTCAGCGTCGCTTTGATTGATGTTATGGCACCGACAGACGGACAGGTTTGGTTATATTTTGATCTTTCCTGGTCGATTTGATATCGAATTCTTTTAAGTTTAGATCAGCGTAAAATGATTTGCTTTTATGTAACCAAGTAAGCTTTAATAATATTTCTTGTAGTTCTGCCTAGCCTTTTCCCAATCATGTTGGGGTCGGCTTCCAGTCTAACCGGATGCAGCTAAATACCAGTATTTTACATGGAGCGACTGCCCTCCACAACTCCAGTAACTGGGTAATACGATACCCCTTGGTAAGACTGGTTGTCAGACTTTCGGGCTTCTGACGACTCGTAACGACTGTCAAAGATCCACGAATCAACGGTAGGGACCAACAGCTTAACGTGCTTTCCGAATCACGGAGGAGTCTCGGTATGTAAAGATCGTCACCCATCCACGGACCAACACCGGTAAGCGCAGCTTAACCTGATGGATCGACCCGTGCGGCTGTTATTACTTAGCCACGAGCTCCTCCTTGTAGTTACCGGCAAGTAATAATATTAAATAAGCAGGCTGGGCCTAAGTCTACTAATTTATAAACGTTACAATGGTCTCTCAATGGTGAGTTTTTGACAGATTTGCCATACAAAAACTGTCAAAAACACACCATTGAGAGACCATTGTAACGTTTATAAATTAGTAGACTTAGGCCCCATGTATATAGTGTTCAATGCTGGGACTTATACCTTCTAAAGTATTTTTTTCGTGTATGTGTTCTAGTATATTTGCGGCATGTTTACCGCAAATTACCTTTTTTTCTTTTAGTGACGCTTAATGGTCATCTGACAATATGTTTAGTGGACAGAATATATTTGGTTTTCCTTGTACGTTTTTAAAACCGTAGTAATGAAACAAATTGCACAGCGCCCCCCTGCCTGGGTTCCTATGATTCATTACAACTCAGTCACCGCTCTGCTCCAAAGTATAGGCAACCCTTTTTCCAGACATAGACATTTATCCGCCTCTGTGGTCTAGTTGTTAGACCACCTGTCTCAGACCCAGAGGTCCCGGGTTCGATTCCCAGTGGGGGTAAAATTTTCTGCTCGGTTTGGTTGGTGGTAGGGCTTGTTTTAAGTCCGCCTGGCTAGCTACCACCATCTTATCTAAGTCGGTCGCCATAGCAACAATGTTACCAGCATTGTTGTGTTCCGGCAGTAAGAGGTAAGATAGCCAGTTCCTCTGTGGTAGAGGAATTCTGGATGAAGCTCGCTTCCTTCTTCGGCCTGATCATCACTTACCATCAGGTGAGATTCAGGCAAGAGCTTCCCCGTTGTGGTCAAAAAAAAAAAAAATAGATCACCGACAAAGCAACTAAGAGGTCTCCGTCTTCCACAAACTGCTAACCGTGATAATAATGGCAATTTCCCCTTCACACATCCATTTTAGATTTATATCCGCCGAGAGCGTCTGCGACAGTTATGAGACGTAATAAATCTCAAATTCACCAATCACACGTCCAGCTGTTAGCGGCTAATAGAGATATCAACCATAATGATAATGCTACACTAATTCAATTTTATAATTAACTTGTTCTTCACGGCATTTCTTGAGTTAATTAATCACCGTTAGAAATCGGTGATAAAGTTTATGATCGATGTGATGGTGATAAACGTGTCCAGTAACATCACAGACGCCGATGTTTTTGATAATGCTAAGCTGAGTGTTCACTAGGATGTTGTAGATAAAGTCGGTCTCTGATCTGACATAGAAAAGGTAAAAGAAAAAAAAATGGGGTAAATGTTGACGCAAAGAAAAAACATAAACATAAAAAGAACAAGCCTGGGGAAAATATGCGTTACATTAATCCCAAAACAGCCATTGCTCAGTATAATGCTGTGACACTGGGAGACAAAAACACAGCGCTGGTTTTCAGCGGCAGCCGGTGATGACGTCAACTGGTGCAGCATAAATTGAGACACAAAAAGCAAAATAAGAAATAAAATCAATACACAATTCAGCTAGCTAGTAGTCGGCAGTTTTGTGTTCTTACACGAGGCTAATGAAGTCGGTACTAGCTGCTCCCCAAGAGCTTATGGGAAAACTAACTGAGCTGCAGTAAACTTATTTTCACTTTGATTTTTATTCCGTTTATTTAATTCCGTATGGCTTGCTTTTGACCGCTTTGACTGCGATGTTAAACAACAATATGGTTTAAAATGAAGCACATGCTACAACTATGAATTCTGTAGAACCTTCTCCAGAGCCTGAACGCTAATCAAACTCAAACCATTTATTTCAATTAAACCATTTACAGGCACTTTTGAACTGTCAAGGAGTCGCTCAGTCAGAAATATTAAGCTAGTTGTACTTCTTTTTCTTAAGTAATTCTGCAGTCACTCTAGTGCTAGCGAGTATTCATGTTGCTTGACTCCTCTTACACCATTTCCAGACCTGCTTATTACGTACCTGGACCCTGGACCACATATTCTTGTTACGTAGTGTGTCCACCACCTTGCTGTCAACATCCGTCACACACAACTTACAAAAACATAATCAGCAACAGTGAAAGTGTAGCGTGACTTACTGCTGACGCTACTTCAAATGAATCACTTTCTTTGCCTCACAATAGATTCCAAATTAACTACTTAAAGAGG
Organism: Eupsilia transversa; assembly: GCA_914767815.1. Lineage (NCBI taxonomy): Eukaryota > Metazoa > Arthropoda > Insecta > Lepidoptera > Noctuidae > Eupsilia > Eupsilia transversa. The sequence continues at coordinate 816,141 of OU611893.1, read as the reverse complement.
TTGTCTTCGAGCCGGATCAGCGCAAAAGGCTGTTCGGGAAATAGATGTTGATTTGTAGAAGAGTTCCAGTAATGATGTTGATTTAAGCATCTCGCTCTCTCTAAGTATTGGCACGAACTATAATAACTATACAAGCTCGTCAATCTGCCTAGCCTTTTCCAGTTGGGGTTGGCTTCCAGTCTAACCGGATGCAGCTGAATACCAGTATTTTTCATGAAGCGACTGCCTATCTGACCTCCACAACCCAGTTACTGGGTAACCCCGCCTTTGTAAGACTAGTTGTCAGACTTTTGGTGTTCTGACTATCCGTAATGACTGTCAAAGGTCTATGAATGACAGCAGCAACTGCTTAACATGCTTTCCGAGGCACGGAGGGTCCGCGATATGTAATAGATGGTCACCCATCCACGAACTGACTGCAGCAAAGCGTATCTTAACCGTTCAATTGAACCGTATGGCTGTTAGCATTAAGACGCTCTACTGTAATATTTCGTGCAATTTCAAAAATATTCAGCCCTCTAGTATCCGTAGTCAGTAGTAACACTCATCGTGAAATATTTGGTCTGGGGATGAATTACCACCATAACTTTTCTGCACAAGTATGGGTGATAGAATTAAAAAAAAAAAAAACATTATCTCTGATTGTCCATTTCAATCAATTAACAAGTAAATCACATCCTCAGAATGACCTGACAAGCTATTGCAGTAATTAAAATACGCAACTCTCACCATCAGATGGGCAGACAGCCAATGCCATCACTTATTTGAATAGATAAGAGATGGTGTCCTACACCAATCTTGTGCTAAATTCTTGGCTCATAGGCTTTGCCTTTCATCATCTTATCAGCGACTAAAATCTTCTGAAAAATAACACACACACACACACAAATAACATCACGCCTGAAGGCCCTAATACTAACCTAACCTGTCCGAGTCGGGGTGCCCCAAATCCCGAGCTCGCTTCGCTCGTTCTTGCATCCTAAATAAAATTCTCCTAGTACAGTGCCTAATATTGCATTTTGTATCGATCCGATATTTTGTGCGACGAACGGCTGAACCTATTAATCCGACTGGGGCGGTCAACAATTAATATTAGTCACCATGTCATCATTTTGAAGCTCATCTAGTATAATAATTGCTAAAATATTTAATCGCTGCCAAGTTATTTTTTTAGTATCCCTTTAAGTAAGTTGTTAGTCGAATGTTAGTTGTTAGCTTCGAAAATAATTAGCCTTAAACAACAATAAAAAATAACTACCGTACATTGTTGATTGCAGCAGTAACATAATATATCAGCTATATTTAATTAAAAAGAGCAGATTCTTAACTAGAATCTTTTTGACCTAGGTATTTTCTTCTAGTGTCCGCATTGATCGATTAATCATTCCGATCGCGTACTCATTAACACTTTAATGACCATTTCCTTAATGTGTGACATCCGTGGCGAGTAATTAAACACTATCTAGGTACAGTTAACATTCTCATGGTTCTTTCGTGAGAATAATAAATCATATAAAAAAAATCATCGACTTTGAAAACCTGGGAATATGATGACATTTTTTTTTATCACGGTGAATTCAAATTCAGTTTATCGCAGCACTGTCCTACTCTTAAGATCTTAAGAGATGTCACTGCTATTGCCTCTCATTAGTACGCCATGCTCTTTTCGTTCACCCCAGTTTTTGTCATTAAGTGATTAGATGTCGAACCCATAGATGTCTATTGCTACATTTTATGATTCGCGGTCTCCACTTAATACTGCAGTTCTGGCTAGCTTTTTCTCACACCTTTTCAAACTTCTACTAGCTTTCTAAACTCTGCATGATTTGTATTTAATTCTTGTTCTTCTCTGGTCAATATCATTGTTGATCTTTTCTTTTACTCCTTCACAATTATGATTTCCCTGACAATTACTTGCATATTAAGAAACCTATAATATAACCCCGACTACCACTTCGTCCCTTTTAAAACATATTGCAAACTAATAAAACCGTATTCTACCATGGAACTGCTACATCATCACACACCAATTACACCTCTTCTTCCTTCGGTATACGGTCTTTATTCGCATGTGTAGTATCTCTGGGCTGTGTATGGAGTTCGACCATGAGTCTGCCTGTGACTAATCGGCCGAGGTTCAGAGCCGACCTTACTTGCTCAGCTGGACAACTATTAAATAATTTTCTGCCCGATGTGAAGTAAATGTTGAATTTTTATTGTTTTGAATAAGTATTGAGTCCTTTTCTGTGTGCGGACGGTATTGTGTTAGTTGTCGGTGAGGAGAGGGAAAGAATGAAACGATATGAATGACATTGTAATTTATAAGATTACTTATAATATTTTTGTTTGCTCTAAATCATTTGCCAGTAATGTTCCTCTCCCTGCCAGCATGAGTTTTTCAACAATACTTTGACTAAGAAACGCTGGACATTAGTGGACATGCTTGGGAATCAATACTTGTCGAGGCCTTCCCAATAGTCTTCTAAGCTTGTAACATACAACTTGGGAGTAAATCTCGGAGTTTAAATACTGTAAATTCCCTATTTTCTGGGTGAGAAAAAATCTGTTGGTTGTTGTAAAGTCTTCGCCGTTCCGGCTTTTTAAATCAATCCCTAGGTTACCCTTGATGATACCTACTGTCTATAGAGAAACAAGTACATAGCCGGTTAGACTGGAAGCCGACTCCAACATAGTCGGGAAAAGGCTACGTGGATAATGATGATGTAGTCAAAGTCAAGATTTATTTTGTTTAATACGTACTTAGTCTGGGAACCGACTCTAGTATATAATAGTTTAACGAAGGTTAGGAACGTCACAGCTGCTATCAGTCACTTATTCTTCAAGAGCCTTCAGCACATAGTTGGCAGGGTGTCCTAGTTAACAACAATGGTGACGTCAGTGGGTACATGCTCGTCATCACGATGTATAAGACTCACAATACATGCCGTGAGTTGAATAATACATACATTATCGAAATATTTCTATTGTATTGTTATCAATTGATTACACATTATGTTCATACATAAAAAATTTAATGATGACTTATTGATTAAGTGTTAACAAGCATTCCTTGAACCTTAATTGTGAATATTAGCTTCTTATGGTTTTGATTTTTCACAAAGGCGATTCTTTACTAGTAATCTAGTCATAATTAAATTAATTCGAAGGTTTTTCAAAAAACCAAAGATGGTTGGATGGATGTGGTTTTCCCCGACATTAATCTCCTGAATACAATACATTGACCACCCTTCTCTTTTTCATTATTTCGGGCTTTACGGCTCGTGCAGACCGGCGCGATATCGCGGGTGCGACAGGCAGCGCGACCCTTGTGTATCCCGCGATATCGCGCCAGTCTGCACAAGCCTTTACTCAGAATTGCTATAAAAAAATCCTCCTATAAATGATGACATTCAAATCAACAAAAAAGGGATAAGTAAGGGAATTTTATAAAAACTGAAGTAGTTAACGATGGGTAAGAACTTATTGTTAACTAAAGCAGGTTATCATGTCTAGTCCTTAAGCCCCCACACAACAGCATGCATAGATATATAATACTCTTTATTATGTACACCATAAAAATTACAGACATAAATCACGAATACACGAATATAACTAAAACATAAAGTTACATCGTCAATTATTACATTAAATAATAATTTAATTCCCGTATATACCCACACCATAGGGCCTTGAGACTATAACCAATACCCATAATCGATGGTACATGATTGATACGTTACCACGGTCGTAACTGGCGCTTGGCTTGCGTCTATTATTGCTTATTTTGTTTTGAACATTCGCTTGACATTATAAACTAGATTTTGTGACGGCATTAGGCTCGCCCACTATTAAATGGGACTTAAACATAACTGGCGAAATGTAGCTCTATTAAAAGTACACCTCTGTCCAACCTTTTGGGGAATAAAGGCGTGATGTTATGTTATGTTGTGATACAACAAGAAGGTAGATGTTATTAAAGAGTGTAGTAGGAATTAAGGAATCAAGAGTTCTGGACTGTTTAAGTTATATCATAACATCAAGCTTGTTATCTCCGAAGGGTTTGGCAGAGGTGCACCTATTGTACACCCACATTTCGCCAGTTATGTAGGTCCCATGTAATATGGGGCGAGCCTATTGCCATCAACTGGGAACAAAATATCTAGACTACTCTGAGAAATTCCAGATAGAAAAACTCAATAACACTTTGCCGGACCAGGCAATTGAACCTAAGACCACATAAATAACAAAAATGAAATTAAGTTAACTGCTATCTTTTTTCTAGTTAAAAGTTATCACATTAATCTTTTCAAACATGAGAAATGCCGCAAGGCACACGTAACGAACGGCGTCAAAATAAAATATGACCACAATAAAAAAAATCAACACTTTCCACTATTTTATTTGTCTTAGAAAAGGTGTTCATTTATATGGTAATTTTTGTGGTCAACACGCCATGTTTATGGTTTTAGTTAACGAGAGGTCACGCTAACGAATTTAGGTATGTTTGTATGTTTGTCATGACTGTTTCTGTTAAAAAGAGGGTGCCAAATACCGGCTTGTTTGAGTTGGAAGCATTCGCTATATTTTCGTTTTCTCACAGCGTAACTGGGACATAATATGTTGGGCCTTACGGTGTAGGAAAGAACAAGAGAAATAGGTGATAATAATCTAGTTTTATTTTTCTTCGTAGCTGTTTTGAACGTGTTGAAGAATAGGTTTGTAAATTAGAAGGATTGCTCGCTCTATATCAATCAAATTTTTGTAGAAAAGTGACTTCATCCTTAGCTGATGGTTGCAAAATTAGGTACTCTTAATACTCTTTGCTATATCTACGGGGTTGAGGTGCTGCTCACTGCAGTGGATCCGGAGATTGGTAACCATTCGCCCATGACGACATAAAAGATACTTTATTCTAAAGAACTTTAACTTAACCTCTAAGTTGTTTTTTTTTGTATCTTTAACCATTTCCAATTTCATTCCTTCCCACCAGACCGATGTGTATCCTAGTACTTCTCTTATAAAATAAAACATTACAATTTCAAATGCGTTCGTCCATCCGCGGCGCCGATCTCGGAACCTGCCGCTCGTGGCGACACTCGCTGGCCCAAGGTGACGCGTGGGCATGCCGCACCTACCACTACCTGTACCTACGAGCGAATACATCCACATACTTTCCGGTTCACGGCTTATATTTGATGGAAACGTTTCTTTTATTGATTGATATGATTCGTCTGGTTGTTTGGCCTAGCTTTAATTTAGGTTAGTAGTGGCTCAAGTCTATTTGATGATCAAGTCGAAGTGCTTCTTTTCTCATGTCGGCAGGAGTTACACTTCGATAGCTGTCATTTTGAACATATTAGCCAGTCTTTTTTTATGGCATATATCCTGTAGATGTCTTAATAAATTAAGGCCTCCACCCAGGGGAAGATTAGTTTTTATATCTCGTAACAATTACTTTTTTTCTAAAATATTCATTGTACAGATTTGACTTCATTACTATTTTATTATATACTTATGTAAGTATAGAAAACGCTCATTAAAAATGAAATAAAGACTAGTTTCTATAGTTTCCAATTTGTCAAAAATATTTAGGAGAGAAAGAGTTTTAATTTTTTATTCAAACAATCAGTTCGCTATATATCTCTCTATTATGGACATTAGTAAGTAAATTGTATTTATGTAAATTGTTTCCTTACGTAAACAATAGTGTGAATTATAAATTGTTTAATAAGATAATAAATAAGAAATATGTCATTGTTAATCAAAATGATTATGTATCAAAAATGTGAAATATAATTCTCATGACATGGCATGAGAATTATATTTTACATTTTTTTTAGGTTATAATCCCATAGATTTTAAATAACTTTCGATAATTTATAAAGATTAGGTATACTTTTATTTTCATTGTTTTTGAGGGGATTAATTTATAATTTATGGACATAGAATAAATTTTCAACGGACTTATATAAGAAAAACAAAACACAAGCAAGTTTATCCTTGATCAACTTTTTGTTTTTATTTTATTAAATATTTAAATCTAGAAACTGCGTTCAATAATCCATTTTCCAAAAGCGGTGATCAAAACAATGACCAATAGCAATATTTTGATAATAAAAATAAAATAATAACCAAATCAGTATTCCACCCACAAACCATAGATACCAAGCCATCTCAAAATAATGTTAACGAAGCACACATTATCTGTGCATGCATTAACTACAGATAAGTAATAAATATAAGGGCTAACTAGCAGACTCTTTGTTGAGACCGCTCTGAGAACTGCAGCTATTAATAGCGAGGATTTGATAAGAATCGACTTAGTCACTCCTTATGGACTGGACTGGAAGGGAAGAGGGTTCGATGAAACAAAGGATTCGCATGTCTGGAGATTTATATAAAGTTTTGTTGGTGGATTTTGTTTTTGAGGCAGACAGTAGTATAGCAGACGCTATAAAAATTCTTCGAATAAAACTGTTGTACAAATTCGATGGAAAGACGGGGAATATGTATTAAAGGTAAAATGGAGTTTTTGGCAAAATAAATTATGCATCTTGAAAATGAAATTACACCAAACAATAATAAAACAGCTAGAACTGTCAACAAATCTTCTTCAATCTTCACTTACTATCAAGTGGGATAGTCGTCAAAAGTTACCTATCATAATTCAAAAAATCTGTACAAAAGATATGAAAAACTTCACCTTACTCGATTTATTTCCAGTATTAAGAACTTACTTATTTTTCCCACAGTTCCCAACATTAAGCAAAGCATAGCTGCTATACTATCTTCCGTACCCTCAGACATCTGACTCATCAAATCAATGCTGTCATTTCACAAGCAGCTAACAAACAGTTTACTAACATCGTACACACTAGAATGTATCAAAACAAACAGTTTAGTAACCTACTCACTACTCGGTCGACTGACATTAGGCCTAGGTTTAAGTCAAACTAGGCAGTTCAAATAGTGCTAATCGTCTTTAATCTCTGGGTCAGTTGGGTACTTGAAAAGAGGTTAGCCGGTGGAGCGACTTTATGGATTGTTTTGTAGTTGTATGAGATAATCGATGAGTGCTTGGTTTTTCATGAGTAACCCATGGGCGGCGATGAGTATTGCTTGTTTAGTTAGTTAATTGATTCAGGCGTGACTTGGCGGAAATCCATTATGAAATACAATAGACGTAAATATATTTAGTAAACTATTCCGCTTTACTATTCTTAAAGAGTCTTAAAAAACCCTGTAAGAAATCGACACGTGTTTCACCTCTCAACGAGGCATCCTCAGGATGATGATTGACTTGTGCGAACCCGTTCACGACGTGTTAACACGCCGAGCGCTGGACGCTGAGTGACTCAGCGTCCAGCGCTCAGCTCGCCTCGTTGAGAGGTGAAATACGTGTCGATTTCTTACAGGGTTTTTTAAGACTCTTTAAGAATAGTTAAGCGGAATAGTTTACTAAATATATCTACGTCTATTGTATTTATTGCTTGTTTGCCTGTAGTGTCAAAACATGACACCATGCGTCATAGTCAGGCTCAGTCATTTTAGTCGTCACATCTGTGTCAGTATTCACTTCAACAGAAATACTAGTTTGTTAATAAAATTTGATTGTGGAGGTCAACTAGTAGTAAAGCTATTAGAATCCTAACGTGGGTGGGTTCAAAATAATTTGACAGTTAAAGTCCGTGACAAAATGGCAGCCAACTAACTGACAAGATGAAGCACAAATTGCCCCGTTTGACATCAAAATATCAAGACTACACGCCTCGTGCATAATTAATTTAACATAATATAACATCACGCCTTCTTTGCCCAAAGAGTTGGGCAGAGGTGTACCTAGTACACCCACATTTTGCCAGTTATGGGAGCGAGCCTATTGCCATCAACTGGGCACAAATTATAGTTTATACTGATTTTTATTTCATTTGTTTCAGGTTTACAAAAACTTATGCCCAGTGACGTGTTCCAGTTGTACCGACCGGCGCGGTTGCGAAAATGCCGTGACTATTAACAAACTATAACGAATTGATTACTAATTATTAATAATAAGTGAGTGATAGTGTTAGTGTTGTGATAAGTGTCCATGTGTATCGGATTTTACTGCATTGGTGAGTACAGCTTTTGTTTTCTAGTTTAAATATAAGGCTTTCGATTGAGTAAATCACTATTAAGACCTAAAAGATAAGACAGGTTAAGGAGATTCTGGTCAGCTTCCAAATTATCGTGTGACTGTTTGTACGATAACAAAAAAAGAAACCATGAATGGTGTTATAACAGTTTAGGGATTTCAAGTAAAAATAGGCATGCCACAGGGCTCACTTTCAGGTCCTTTTCTTCTCCAAAAATATAACGGTTATCATTATTGACTGGTTTCTTAGTATCAATAAAAAACTGGAATAATAATCAGGTATCAATGGAAAACAGTGTATTACTTATTCGTTACTAATTGGTTTGTAAGAAAAGTTTTATTGCGACGCAAAATGAATACACAAGTTCAGATAGCTAATTTTAAAGTCGGAAAATCGATTAATAAAACTAATTTCACACATTAAAGTTCTGGTGTGAAATTAGGACACATGTAGGCAGTTACAAGATTCACTTACTATATCTTCAAACCTAATAACAATAACTTTGACCTGGCAGAGTGACTAGCCCTTCGAAGTGGCTGTAAGTATGTCAATAGAAACTGAGTAACATGTAGGTCATCCTAATGCTTATGACATACAGACATACGGCTGCATCGTGGGCGATATCGATTTCTGTCATATTCCGTATTTATGGAAGCTATTGACGATTTTATTGGAAGATTTCTTGTTAATTCTTACTTCTTGTGTGACAAGTTTAATCGTATGTTGTCAAATGTTATTTGAAATGTCGGTAAAGATGAGGATTTAGTTGTGGTGGGAATTATGAGGGTGGTAATTTATGATTGAAAAGATAAACTTATAGACTGGCAGACTCGAGACTCGCAGCATGTTAACACGATGTTTGAACAATATACGAATATAACATTATAAGACTTTTCACTTTCCCAACCATTCAATTATGGAGCAGCGTTTCCTGTTTCTCTATTCATATCTTTAAACTTCCGGGCCGTTTAAAAACAATAACCCTTTTTATTCAAATGTACATTATAATGAACCACTTTGAACAAAATACTACCACCGACACGTCACCATGCAAATTGAAAACTAAGTATACATGTTCGTTTTAATAAAATTATAATACAGCCTGTGAGGTTAAACGAAACTACAATAAAATGGACCACTACCGTGTGTTTACCATAACTATTAACCATCGAGCATGTATGCCAACTATTATACTAATAACACATAATAGTGAGTGTCGCCTCTTCACAATCAATTACACGACGCTCCGATTGATTGGCATTGCACAATTGGAGCCGGTTTGCACGCTCATCGATTTGGGTGGTCAAAACCATAAGCGACAGCGAGTTACCGATGTTAATTTTGTCTGTGCAAATCTTTGAGAATGTTTTCAAGCACGCAGTTATTTGAATATAGCTAAACGAATGAAAGGTATATGTAAACTAACATTTGCAAGTACCTACAGCACCTTAGAACACGAAATAATCCACCATTCATTTATTCCAGACTGCGTGTGTTTCTGGCTTGAAAAAAGTTACCTACTACAGTAAACAACGATATCTATTATAACCCTTGGAACAGTGTGTATCAAAATATATTAAACTTCCCGTCCCTTTCTTCCCGTTGCTACTGTTATTTCCTTCGGACGCATTTTTCTTCGTCATTATTATCTGTTACTTCCAGCTGATAATATAATGGGAGTTCCAGAATCGCTTTCTCTTAAACCGTGCACTACACCATAACTCAAGTTAGTGTTAAACAAATTGGCAACGAGTGAAGTAACGCTCAGTATTAAACTAATTGACTTATTGCTTTCTGACTGGCTGCACATACCTATATGAATATTGATACAGAATTCCCACTATATTCAAAATGCAATTGCAAACTTTATGAAAGCTCGCAATACAGCCTATAAGTACCGGAATTTGTAAAGTATCTTTAAATCACTCTTCATTTAATGATACCTATTTATACATTTATTTTACCATGGGTAGCATGCTGAAAATAATCATTCCATGAAACAAAGCAACATATTAGGAGTAAGCTAATCCCTGGGTATCGTCATAGGCAACTGAGGAAGAAGAACCAGTGTCTTCCTTTTTATTAATTAGTAACAACAGCAATTCAGCGTGTACGAACATTAACCCTGTCTTTGCTGCCGCGCAGTCAGGTATACTAGTCACTTGGAAGAGATGATGTTCATTGCCCCTTTAATCTTCTTCTTAATGTGTTTGATTATTAAGTTTATCTTATTGAAGCAGCGTCAGTGATGAATTATTTGTTTATTTTGGATTCTTGTCTATTTGATCGGGTCTTCTGCATTTCTTTACTGCGTGCTAGTCGTATCTAGAGACAGTGACATTGGCGCCTCTCCGCGTAATCATGATTGAGTAGCGCGTATTATACGTCATTAGGAAAGAGTTACAATATTTCCTAACAGATAGATTCTTTATATTTTATCTAATGATGCGTAAAATATTATACGATTATAATGATATTTTCAACACACTTGCTCGTAAAGTGGCTCTTATTGAACCGCTTTTAGATTCATAATGCAGTGTATTAAAAACGCGTGCTTTTTACTTTACCATAACGAACTAGTGCTGTAATGCCACAGATAACTATTTACTAGTCGGAGTACCTAGTACCTATACCAGTCCTATGACATGGCAGTATGGAGTTAGTAAGTACTATCATGGCGGCATGGAATTATATTGTAGAAATGGACTTTGGTGAAGCTTTTTATTTTTGTAAAACATAATACCATACGCAAACCGGGGCGTTAACTGTCTAGTTAACGTTAAAAAAATTAGTCTGGCCATATTCTGTTACAAATGAAAATGCTTTTATTTTTTACGAAGTACCTAATGTAGGTAATCTTAATAATAGTTATTTGTTATACAAGAGTGCAAAGTTGCTTTTTAACCGCGTGTTCAATTTTGATGACCGAGCAAGCGAAGGATTCTAAAATTTAATCACGAGCGTAGCGAGTGATTCAAAATTAGAATCCTGAGCGTTAGCGAGGGAATCAAAAGAGCACGAGGTGAAAAATCTTTGCACTCGAGTGCAACACGTAACTTTTCATTCCACCTCAGCGAGGAAATGACTAAATGCAAAAAAAAAAAACGTTTACAATCACAAGATAGGTACACTTTTATTTCAGTTTAGGTATTAATTACTACATTATGACAGGTAAGTAATATAGAATAATCTTTAAATTATAACAAAATATTACTAAGGTATAATTAAGAAAATTTTAAAGTAACGTTGCTACAGTTATTTAAATTGAGTGTAATATTTTTGTTTGGTACTGTAATATTGGTGTTAGTCACTTGTGTACTGTTTTTCGGTAAACTATCTGTCATACTTAATAGTTGTACCGATTCATCGGATTCCCTTGGCGTGAATGTTGGAGAGAGAGGGAGATGGTTAGGTGTTTCATAACGGCTTATTTTTGATGTAGAAGGGCCAGTCCAAGGATCCGATTGAGGCTCTTTCAGTGTAATGGCTCCTACGATGCCTTCACATATTTTAGACTTATTTTGGATGGAATCCTCTATGTATCCCTCTACAACTGCATTGGACTTCCAGCCTCCGTGGCGCTTAAGGGACAGGAGATCAGCTCCGGAATCAGCCAAAAGTGTGGCTGAAGTTCGTCGGAAACAATGACCCGTGTACAACAGGGGTTCTGGAAGTTCAAGAAATGTTGCTATTTCTCGTGGGATACTGCCAATTTTATTAGTACCCATAGGCTGTCTAACACACTTTCCATTGCGATACTGTAGAAAAAATCGATTGATTGGAGTGTTAGGCGGGCGTAAGGCTTGATATTTCTCAACAATCGTTACGTATTCCTTGCGAATGACGAAGTTGCGGTCTCTTTTTGTCTTTGTATTAGGTAAATTAATTAATAGTAAGTCATCTGAATGTTTCTCAATGTTTTTGACATTAAGTTGTGTTAGTTCATTAGTTCGACATGCTCCGTTTATTCCAATAATAAGAACAACCTGTAACGTAAAGAGTATTGTAGTAGATAAATGAATAAAATTGATATGAACGCATAATAATTATGCCTATCAACATCTACTAAGTATACTATTTAATTGAGATTAATATACTTAAGTAGATACTGAATGTGCAACTGACTTACTTTTGCCGCCAAATATACGGAATCGGGTGCTTCGTTAAGAAACTTTTCAATATCAGATACTGTGAAAACCTTCGATTTTTTTGGTTGATGAACAGATGAGGCTCTTTTTAAAAATGCCACTAATTTAGGATAGGTATCGATATGTTTGTCTTTTTTCATCTTTATTGTTGCTTTTAGCATCGAATACGTACTCCATAGAGTGCTTGCTTTCTTGTTCTCGGATAATTCTATAAAATATGCCAGCAAAACGTTTTCTGAGAAAGTTTTGGCTCCTTTTGCTAGTCGCCACGTGTTGAACATATCGTACTGTTTTAAATACTTCTCGCGTGATTGTTGAGGGAGAAAGCTCATTTGCGCATTATTAACAGTTTCAGTTAATTCTGTTGGCGTCAAGCAAACTTCCTCGTCGCTAGAATCACTCATTTTAGTTTTTTCACTTGTTTTCAAGTTTCTTGTTTTTAATATAAGGTTTAACAATGACGTGAAAAAATGCCGCGTAAAGAACCGCGTACAAAGCAAATTGAAAAAAGAACACCAAGAAGGTTCCGAGTCTGAGTTTTTAACAAATTAAAAAAAAGTTGTATGATATATTCGGCACCATAGAGGTAGCAGTAAATAGGTTTAATGTTTTTTTTAATTCACAAACTTAGTGCACACGATGTTCTAAATTCAATTTACTTTATCCTCTAGAGAATAAAAACGGCTTTTCCACTCAGATATTGAAGATTAAAAATACTCTTTCCGAGATGGTGGGATGAAAAAACTTTTGTGTACTTATTTATTGAAGCTGGACTATGTGCCTACATGGCATTAGTATGAACTATCTACTATTTCACCCGAGCAGAGGATGTGCGCTTTTTTAATCTCATCAAAGAGACTTTCATGCCTTTATATTATGCATAATATTTATTACATAAAATATGATGAACATATTTCATCATATATTATTTCATATTTTTCGCTACTTACATATTAACCTTATAATGTTTTTAATAGGTACGTATTCAGAACAAAAATAAAACAAAAATACCTATTATTTTGTGTTTTTTTTATAGGCTTTATTGTCTAGCAGTTTTTCCAGCGCATTTATTTAAACCTGCGCGCGAATCGCTGGCGCGGCGCGCGAAAATACAAACCAGCTCGTCATTTTCCAATACTTACTTGCTATCATTTTCGTTGTGATTAATAACAAAAATGTCGACTTCACGGGAAGAAGAGCAATACGTAGGTTTGACTCCGCCGGAAATACTCATCGAGGCACGAAACGCGAGTGATAGCCTGTTGCCACCAAAATCTAAGGAGAAATACGTAGCGGCCTACGAAACTTTTATACAGTGGAAAAACAACAAAAATGCCAAGTCATTTTCGGAAAACGTTTTTTTGGCATACTTCAATGAACTTGCAAATAAATACAAGCCCAGCTCGCTTTGGTGTATCTATTCCATGTTAAAAAGCACTGTTATGACCAAAAATAACATTGTAAACAAAATTCCATCTTAGCACTCATTACATTTACTGATCACCACAGACTATATAGAGAACTAGAACTAACGTTGATCACAGAGTACTTTTTTTTTTTCCGGTGTCAAAACGTTAGTCGTAGACTGCGTTCCGAATTACGATGTAAATGTAATGAAATCCAATCGATTTGAGCGTGCTTACACCCGTTCCGAATAAGCTTGAGCGGGATAACTTATGTTTGTTCCGTGAACCGTTATTTGGCTGTGTTGTTATAGGCATTTTTTCGAAATTGTGATTCTGGCTACCGTCGCCACCTAACCAAAAAAGAGGAAGAAATTTGTGGCTATACACAAAGAAATAAGTAATGTTTTAAGTTTTGACGTTGGGCGAGCACTGATATGCTGGGGCCACATTGTCGCGATAAGACAAACTATACTGCGCGCGCTCTCTCTCGCACACAGCTCGACGTCTCGCTGAATAAAAGAGAGCCCGTGGAGTTAAGTTTGCTTTATCGCGACAATGTGGCCCCAGCATTAGCACATTCACTAGCGTTCTAAATTGATGACAGCCCTCAGCTTTCATAATCATATCCTAACTAAATTGGAACGCAAAATATTGATGTGAGAAGTGTGGGCGATTAGGGCATATCTCGGAATGCGGTCGTATAGTTTTTCGGAGGCGGCGCGCGATTCCATGCCATGTCCATGCCGACTGAACGGAATGTTGCCATTATTTATTATATTTTATTTAACCATTTACAATTTGATTACTGTACTTATAGTAATATAGTGTTTATTTTTCTGCTGAAAATCCAATACACGCATTTTTCAGTCTTTCAATTTTTTTTTTTTTTTATACATTTTTTAATAGGTGTAGGCTGTTTAGCGGGTTTGCCAGTTGCCAGTGCCTTTATTTACAACTGCGGAAAAACAAAACCGTCGCGCCATTTTCCATACATATTTGTTCCCGGTTTCGCTGTGTGGTTATTTTCATAGACTAATACATATTTAAAATAATATTATCAATACGAAATCTAAAGTAACACCAACCTACGTTGAAAAGTTTTTAAAAGAAGCTCCGGATAATCAGTCCATGGCAACAATGGTCAGTTGAACTTTATAATTACGTTATTGTAGCATACATTCTTACAAGTCTGTTTATTTCCTCGCAAGTGTGTTGAAAAACGTCGTATGAAACGCGAGTGCGTTGATCATTACACTCTCGACTACCTTATCGCGCTCGCCTGCGGCTCGCGCGGACAATACCGTCTCGTGTGTAATGACCAACACCGCACACTTGTATCATAATGTACTATAATTGTATGCAGATATTTTCTATAATGCGTCCAGTAAATATTACTTCTAGTATCGTATACAAATCATACATAAGGTAAACATTGCGTTTTCTTTTTATAGACTTTATACTGGTTTCAGCGACCTTTACTGATATTTAACCTTTTTTTATTGCAATGTAAAAATATATAAGTTGGCAGGAGCCAACGAGACATATTTTGTTCATATAAAACGTGTTTAATGGAATATTATTGAACTTGAATCTTCAGCAGTCGTATCCAGTACTCTTAAACAACACAATAATTTACACTTATCATTCCAATTTGATGAAGGAAATCATCGTGATTAATCGTGAGGAAATCGGAATGTCCTAGAACCAAAAATTCGAAGACATGTGACATCTAGCAACCTGCACTGGGCCCACGTGGTGGATTTCGGCCCACTCCCTCTCACCGGAGAGCAGGCCTGTGTCGCAGCAGTGGGAAGATTATAGGCTGACTCCTGTTTGGCTGCTTCAACTGGACTTTACTGGACTATCCGGCATTATGTCCAGCAGTAGTTATTTGTCTTCTGCACGTGTAGCATGCCCACTTCTATCTCTTCTCTACGAAGAATATACCATATCTATTTCAACACAAAGTGTGAGTTCTTTTGTTTATTTTTGACATCTTCTTCAACTCTTTCCACAATCTGTCATTTTGTCTTTTTTTTTTTACGTTGGTTATAATACGCTTGCTAAACAGCATTAAAATGTACCTTTTCATTCGTTTTTTCAATCACTCGCACAGAAATCAGTTCCGATCGTAAACTATCTTCTCGTAACTTCTCGCAGGTTGTATTACTTCCGTACTCCGCTACCTACCTTCAGAACAACAAGGTATGAAGCCAACCAGTAGGCTGCAACCTTCACCAATGAACATCTGTTGACGGGAATGTTAAGGTGTCGTTTCGCAACCACTCCTTTATATGGAGAAACGGGTCATTGCTATTGGAACTCGACCTTAAGCTCACGCAGTACACTCGTGTTTATTTTACTTTGATTTGATATAATAATAATTTTAATTGTTTTAGCTTGAACCAATTTTCTGATGTTGGAAACAGGTGTGACATTTTCATTGAATGAAAATGGTATTTATGGCATGGCATGGTATTACAGTTACTGAGATTGCCACTGTTGCGTACCAAGATCGCACCTACTAGTTAAAAAAAAAAACTTTAAATATGCTATGCCTTTTTTTTCATTTCACCATTTCAAAATCATTTCAAATCATTTCATCATCATTTCATTTCATTTGAAATAACACATAATTCAGTTCAAGCCCTAGAAACTATAACCCTTTTCAGTATTTCACACCAAAATTGTGAAAACTATTGTCAATATTAACACAAAAACCTGCACAATACGGAACTGAAATAATAACATTAAAACGGTGACCACGAAAACAAGAGTCGTAAGCATTGCTTACAATGATGACCTTGACCTGAAATGAGGTAAGTATAATAATATGAGTAATAATAATATAGTGAGTAATAATAATTGATGAGAACACTGCGCGGGCGCAAGTTGAGGAGAATAGTGGTGGTATTGGCGAATTTATCGAATGCTACGTCATTTATATGGCACCTTTGGTGACGTGTTTTTTGAGGTGTTTCTAATGGTGTAGGCAGAGTTGTAAGACGGTTGTAGGTGTATACTTAAAAAAGCTCAAAACGCTAATTATGGACCTTTATTCGAGCGCTGGCTAAAATATGTATGTAAAAGGCGAGTGTGTGTATAAAATAAAACAAACATCAAAAATAAAGGGTAAAATTGTTTATTGTAAAATTAAATGAACTAGTGCACTTATGACCTTGACCTAAAATGAGTAATAATAATGAGATGTGGAATAATAATTGATGTTGATGATGTTGCCTAGTGTATGTAGAGGAAAGATTGTTTATGGTGAATTTATCGAGTGGCGCCATGATAATGCGGCGTGTGCTTGATGAGGAGTCATTCCTCATTAATTAGACTTTATAGTTATGACTGTGTTTGTTATGATGATATTATTTTGGTAAAGATAGTACTGTCGGATAGGGTTAAACGTTTTAACAAGTGGATTTTTTTTATATCCATTTATGTACAGTTTTACACCACAATAACGAGCATTTAACACCAAGTTCATGTCATACAAGGTTACATGCAAGGAAACAATTTCTAAGGGTCGTCGTTATCAAACCCGTCAAGGAGAATTACTATATTTAAATGTGTAAAAAAAACATGCTGTTATAATTACTTCGTGACCTGTAAAATATCATAGGGAGTTAGGTCAACTGGTGACCTTCTACCTTATTTACAGATGACCTTGACCTAATACGAGTAAAAACAGTGCCGTAAACCAATCTTGGGTTCTTAAGGAAAACCCTGAAAGGCGAATTTATTAACTTTGGCGTAAAGTTGGCGCCAGCTGATGACGTATTCATATTATCATGCTGTTCTGTGGTGTAGGACGAAGCGTAATTTGGGTCGATGGCTTGTTAAGTTGTGTAGCTGTTGTAATAGGTGTTTTAGTTGTGGTGGTAAGACTTGTTCATATTATCGGTTTTTGAAGTTTGAGGATGCTAAGTTGGCAAAGCTTAAACTGTAATAACTTCAAATCTATCCTCTCTACTCCCAGATTTTCTTCATTTAAAGCATTGACATTTTTGTTTAGTGTTTTAAAGTTTAAGCTTAAACTTTAATAACTTCAAATCTATCCTCTCTACTCCTAGATTTTCTTCATTCAAAGCATTGACATTTTTGTTTAGTGTTTTTTAGAGTGTAGATTTATGTTTGTTTATTTGTTTATCTTGGCTTTGTAGTGTTCTAAACCTCTTGTTTATTTGTCTTCAATAAAAGTGAATATTTTTATGCGCGCTGCTATTTTTTCTGTTGACTAACGGCCTGTAAATTCCTATGACATCATTTAACTTGAAATGCAGACCCTCAGTGTTCCCGCAAGTATTACTCCGCGATCTATATTCAGACTTCGCCAGTAAGCTCTAAGTCACGTCTAAGTTATAAATAAACATTTTTGTGCCATCAGTCACTTACTTGGCTTCTTGGAAACCATAACTTGATATAGTCAAGTGAACTCAAGTGTGGGATGGTACTGACTCAGTAGCGTTGTGTTCAATGGCCATTTATGCTGTAGGTTTTTAACTTCCAGCGGATATTTCATTTGCTTTCTAGTAACTAGTAGCCTACTAGATACTCTAAGGAGTATGAATGTCGCTCCTAAAGTTTTTTTGTTAGTACGAACCAATTTTCAGGGTATTCTCGTCACGATTATACCAGATCTCCGAAATTTTTACTTAATTTAATTGATTTAAGATTTATCATGCACAAAATTACAGATTTAAAATAAAGCTATCTAATGCGTTGTATAGTGATAAAGCAAGAATTGCTTGAGTGTCAAAGGGAAGGACGCGTAGATATACCTAGCTGTGGGTGATTCCGGGCTGGAATGATGAACCCGCAACCCCACGGATATTATAGATATTTCTTATTTCTGTGGATGAGCCTATAAGACCGGTACTTTTTGGTTGCTTCGAAAATATACAGTAGGGAATAAGATATTCTATTGTGAGTTTGTTGTTGTGTTATTTTAGCTGTATTTTATAATTTGGTTCATAGTTATTTCTCAGTGTATAGCCATAGGAGAGGAGCTCGTGGCTAAGTAATAACAGCCGCACGGGTCGATCCATTAGGTCTGCGCTTGCCGGGGTTGGTCATTGGATGGATGACCATCTTTACATACCGAGACTCCTCCGTGCTCCGGAAAGCACGTTAAGCAGTTGGTCCCGGCTGTCATTCGTGGATCTTTGACAGTCGTTAAGCCCGAAAGTCTGACAACCAGTCTTACCAAGAGGTATAGTATTACCCAGTTACTGGGTTGTGTTAGACTGGAAGCCGACCCCAACATGATTGGAAAAAGCTAGGCAGAATGAGTTATTTCTCAGTGTGTCTAATGAATTTCACTCTTCCTCACTTTTACTACTAGATAACAAGGCAGATTTTAGTCTCTCATCTCTCACTAAAATGGATATAAAACCTAATGATGTTTAAATAGCCATCGTAGTTGGGCATACATTTTCTAAAACCAGGGGAAAACTGGTCATGACCACATTGGCCTTGATTTATCACCAGTGATTCTGACGTCTGTCACTTTGTGCGTTATTTTTAGAGTCAATGGTATGGCCAAGGAAAATTATTGACAGTAGAAGGATACTATCACAATAATTCAGTGTAAAAATTAGTATAAAAAAATCTCTATGAATCGTCTTAGGTGAGGATATTATCGTGGACGTCCACTTCACAGTATCACGATAACACCTGGAAGTAAAATATAAATGGAAATTATATGAAACGCTTGTTAATTTTTGTCCACGATACTGTTATAACGTGCACGTATTTCTACACATTTTTTGGACGTCCACGATGATATCATTACGTAAGAAATTATAAAAAACGTACAATGAGTAGTTACTAAAACTTTGAACTCCTTAAACCTTAATTTCTATCTTGGTCCGCACATCCTGATGCTCACAATACGGCAATATTTAAAAGTCGATTTGCTTTTTATCACACTATGAAATTGACATGTTATTAACCACAAATTATTTTTTCATTCTGAAAGTTCATTGTCTGAGTGTATTTTTATATTTTGTCAAGGAGACTTATTTGTAGTATATAAAAATGTCGTGATTTAATTTTTTTAAACAGTGAATAATTTATAATTGCATTATACGTTGTTCACGCCTGTATTCCCCAAACAGCAGAGGTTTATATTACGTACACTCATCGTACCTGTCAGGTGTGGTTCTTTCCTCGAAAGACCATTCTACACACTAATCTACATAGTGTTCATAATATGGCCTGACCAAGATTATGTCTAGACTTTAAAAGAGACTGTGTCCTCTGAGTTTGTTTCGGCCTTTCTTCTCAGAGTAGTCAGATAGGAAACGCCGACCATCATCATCATCTAGGTTATTTTTAATATTTTTTCATATGACGTGTAAAAGTGATTCCGGTATCCTATTTACCTACAGGATAAACAATTTCATTTCATTTCATTAAGCTTTTGTTGTCCCATGTCATAGGCAGATTGCCTATTTCCAATTACTGGGTATATCCAGGCTCCGAGATCATAATCTGCCTAGTCTTTTCCAAACTATGTCGGGGTCGGCTTCCAGTCTAACTGGAACCAGCTGATTAACAGTAACTTACATGAAGCGATTGCATTTTGCAGAAATGCTCACGAAAGGTCGAGTCTGAAACCCAGGAGCTCCCGATCAGCAGTAGCTCTTAAATGCAAAGTAAAGCTTCTGTCAGGGTTCGAATCTACTCTTAAGTCGCAGCCGTTACCACTGGGCCACCATGCACTGCTCTCGAAAGCAAAATAATTAACTATAATTTAAAAAAAGATAGGTATTTTCGAGCAAGCAAAAATAAAATTGTTTTTAATCCTAACCTACCCAAACATCCTGTTTCCTTTTTAGAGGATTAAAGAGG
Organism: Eupsilia transversa; assembly: GCA_914767815.1. Lineage (NCBI taxonomy): Eukaryota > Metazoa > Arthropoda > Insecta > Lepidoptera > Noctuidae > Eupsilia > Eupsilia transversa. The sequence continues at coordinate 795,594 of OU611893.1, read as the reverse complement.
ATTTGAAGGTATTTTTACCATTCTTACCAAAGGAGAAAGATTGAATCCATGGTGATGATAAATTGTTATCCATTGTGATGGAAATTATTGCGATAAGTCATGGGTTTATGGTGTTTTGAAGTTTAGAGACGTTGACTTATGTCGTATTTAACTAGGTCTTAAAATACTTATTAAGGGATGTGGATTATTTTTGGAAAAGATTTTTACTTTTATTTATTTATTTCAATTCAATTTTATTCAAGTAACCATGCCTCATTTGTTAGTAAACTTATCCTATGTTAGTAATTACGGTAATTTTAACTACAGCTTATACAAATATTAAAAGTAAACAATATGTAAATTATTTATATGCACTTAATAGAGAAAAATATAGAAGATAGAAGAATACAAGGGTAGTATTTTTACTTATTTACTTTTTTTGTTTTACTTGGTGAGGTTCTAGAATTTGCACGTGTTATTTACTACGGTTAATTCAATTTTCAACAAAAATGAAGGACATTTGATTATAATCTTTGTTAGATTTTAATATACTAAGAAGATCCTTTCGGATATTTTCGAATTGATGTTGACCTTATAATTATGGCCAGTTTGGCATATCTTAATATTTTCTGATTCAATTAAAATGGCTTTTTTCTTAATTAAGAAACATGTTTGTATGACGACTTGAGTATATGATTTCTGCGCAAATTAAACTTGTCCCATTATTTTCGAATATTCATAAGTATTTACCAGAGCCATTAAAAATAGCAGGAAAATAAATAATTACCGGCAAGCTGAGCTTTTTATTGATTATTTGGAACGATTCTCAAGACTTCTAGTTAATTACGAAAGTGTTATAACAGATAAAATAATCAAAAACATCGCAAGGCGTTATCAATTTGCATAAATACACACGTTTTAATTACTTACGAATCTTAATTAATAAAAAAAACGTGCCATCAATATTTGCATACATTCCTTCGTTATTTTTCTTATGTAAGATTTTTTTATAATTGGTTTTACTAGCTTCTGCCCGCGACTATGTTCGCGTGGAAGTCGTAAGATACACAATAAACTAAAATTACAGCCACATTTTTATAAAACTCCTTGGCCCCTGACCCACCGCGTCGCATCGCATCGCCCGTCCGCTCTATTACTTCGTTTTGGCTTAGCGTTTTTTCTGATTTATTTTTATTTTTGCCGGGCTACTAAGAGCGTGAACTTATTATCCTATTATCTTTCTCAAGAATAGGGCAAAAATAATGTAAAAAAAACAACTGGTAGTTTCAGAGATTAGCACGTTCAAACAAGCAAACTCTTCAGCTTTACTATATTAGTATAGATTTTATTGACAAGATTCCATTACAGTTCTCTCAATCAAAAAAATGTTTAATGGCCTAAAAAATATATTCGTAAAACGATTTTTCCTTTTGCGGTCAAAAGAGTTTAGTCACCTTTATGCTAATTGAAATAGTTATTTATAACATTTTTAATCTAGGATCAAGCTTAAAAAATATATTATTCTTAGTTCTGAAAATCTACACTTAATATTCTGAGAACAATGCGACTTATTAAAACACTTTTAGAATGTTTTATTTATATGTGTTCGCGTTAAGGTTGACGTTTTTAATGCATAATGACCACTCTGACCAGACTTTATTTTATTATTGTTTGCTTTTTAACGCTACCGTGTCTACCACAGTAGACAATAAAATAGGCTAATAACATTTATTTTGATAGATTAAATATCTAGATTTAAGGGTTACTAAAATAATTATTGTGAGGCCGTAAATTAGTTGATCGTAAAATTGAGTTGTTGAACTTTTGAGTATCTACTTACGTTGGTAATGTACCTACATCAGTTGACTCAGTTTATTGTCAACTCAAAGCTGCTTTTTTAAACGTACCTTTACCAGATGGTAGGCTAAATAAATATATTTTTAAACATAAAACCACATTGTGTCTTATTTATTCTGTGCACGTTGAGTTTTGGTTTAGTTGTTGACGTCTGAACTTCTTTATTATTTAAATTAAATAAAAGCCGACAACTGCACTGTTGAATCATTTTCGTAACTCTTTCAAACAAGCAATTTACCTACGAACTATTTTAATAAAATATTAAATTTTGATTTTAGTCGACGGTTTAGTCATATAAATTAGTCATGCTTAGTCGTTGTTTACGTCTGAACTCAATTTTTTTTTTAAATACTGAGAAACGATAGCCATTGGGGTATTTTTTTGGCTAGAATTCAACTGATTGTGACTCAAATCTGGCCTAGTTTAACATATCGATGTAATTAATCCCACACTGATTTGCATGACACACGTAGGTTTTTCCTACTTAAAAAAACATTTCATAATTAAGTCTTCATGCTAACAAATGTATAAAACTCCAAGGAATGCAGTTCTCAATTAACACAACAGCCAATTAATAAATTAATGAGCGTTGAACGCGGTGACAGCACCGGGAGAGGTCGATCTAAATGCGCGGGCGCTTCGAGGAATGAGACGTGTCGAGTGACCGCGAGATGTGAGGTATGCAAGCTTTGTCATATACCTACTTACTATGTTGGGCTACTGGCTTTTGAGCTGATGTTTCTGCTTGACTTGATTAAGAGATTTTTGAGATTCTCCAAGAGTCCAAGTCTACTCCAGCCAACTCGTAATTAGTGATCTAACTAAAGGGTAGTTCTGAAAGGCAATTCCCGATTTTTAAGAACATTCTTATTCTAATCTCAGACTCAATCTAATCTAAATCTATCGAAAATAGCTTTAATATTCCTACATTTATGACTTTTTGACAATGATTGTCGCTGAAATGAGAAGTTTTAACGGGAATTTACTTACATAATCTAATAATATAATGGCAGCCGCAGTGAGCTGAGAACAAAGCTACATCAGTAACATCAATAAGAAAAAGCTTTTCCTTTATGATTAGTCAATATTGGAGTTGTTACTAAAGGTCAGATGACAATGCAACGATTCCAATTATTAATTTCTCAAAATTAAAATCTTGCAGCAGCGTATTTGTTCGCCAAATAGAACAACTAAGCAAGGAATCTGTAACAAAAATAAATTAGGGCTCGCACATAAAGGTTCCATACTAAATTATCATAAGCAGTCAACAGAATCTACAAACTGCAGTCAAAAATGAACTAAGTGAATAGGTCAGTATTCATATTATATTCAGTGACAAGTATGCTTACTTTGTCACCGCATACAATATTGTCGAACTAAATCACGGAGAATTGCCGCGTTGAGTAATATTCCGGTATTTGGAAACATGGCTCTGGATTTAGAACCATGAGTTTCTTCACACAAAGTCTTAGTAGCAACAGCAATACATTGAATCAGCAATAGCCAATTGGTTATTAGGGCTGGCTGGAGGTCTAGAACCTAACCTCACCCGTTGCTCTGAAGACTTGAACTCACTCCACTTTTTATTGTAACTTCTTTCTTGTCATCTTGATCATCTTTTTGATGTAATTCTTAACTTTTTGTAGTCCAAATATCATGCTATTATTTTTATAGTTTGGAAATTCTCATGGATACCCTCCTCTTTGGGAAGGCGATCTAATACCACACAGTGATCGGTCTTTAGCAGTTTTGGAGAAACGCCCAGGGATCTCCCTAGTCCTAAGACACATGCTGGTTACAAATAAACGAGTCCTGTGACCATCTAGGAACACAGAAATGACAGCTAATCTGAACAATATTTCAGTCTTTGGTAATTTTCTACACACGATACTATAAATAGCCAAACGTGTTTTACCGACCAAACCATTGTATCTACTCATCAAATCTTTTATCTTACCTTTTAAGGGAAATATCTTCAATGGTGATTAATAAACAGCTAACCGCAGTGAACCGACAGCCTATTATTAACGTTACCGGGAATCGAACCAAGGACACCCACCGCGACGTGTTGATGTACGAGTCTCATTAATTACTGAGCCATTTGAAGCTATTGTGTGGCGTCTTGTTGGGCTGTTTTAATTAAAAGGACTATAAGAAGTAGGTAGGTATGTTGTTAATTATATCTGAAGTAATGAGAAGATGAGGTATTTAATTCATTAATATAAAAATATGCACATCTTAAGGTATTAGAAATGCAACGTGGCCAACGTTTGAAAAACATTGGAACACGATAGAATCTTACATTTTTAATTTACTACTTTTAGTTACTTTCTTATTTTGTAACATAAAAGGCACATTTTGATATGAATTAACCTGAAAAACATATTATTATTTAGAAGCGCTACATAAGCTTGCATAAAAATTAGCTGCAATAGTCCCCAACATCAGGGGCCTAAGTCTACTAATTTAGAAACGTTACAATGGTCTCTCAATGGTGAGTTTTTGACAGATTTGCCATACAAAAACTCACCATTGAGAGACCATTGTAACGTTTATAAATTAGTAGACTTAGGCCCCTGGTTTCTAAATACCACTCTAACATAATCTTCTTCATCAAAATTCACAGCAAACAAACATCGAATCCTACACTTTTTGATTACCATTATCTCAAGATAAGTTGATTACCTTCACCTCACAGCATCTATGTATAAATCTATAGGTAACATGATTCATCGATAAGCGATAAAAAGTTTTATTGTACACAATAATATCTTAACAACATTGTATAAAAACATAATTATGAACAATGTATGTTAGCATACACTTATGTTTAATAAGCATGAATATTGAATTGGGTAAAAAGTGTACTTGTTAATCGGTTGTCAAAATATTAATTTACAATAAAAATTTGAGAATTAATGAAGTACCATAATCTTGAAAAAATACGTTTATGTTTAAATAGATCTCATGTACAGTAAAATGCTATAATTTTTACCCCACTGTCGTTTAAGGGGGGATCAGTATTCAGAAAGAGGTTTCTGGAACTAGGATTCCCAGAACTTCTGGGTATAGCGTACCCAGAATTTATAAACGCCCCTCTTCTGGACCAGAAGACGCCTAATTACTCTTAAATCAATCCGCAAGTCGAATATAGTGCACGTATGTTTTCACTGCAAAAAGACCTGTTGTAAGTAAATATCACCTGTTCCAAATAACATCATAACCAGGACCACCTACCACTTTACAGACCGCGTGACAACGTCAAGCAAAACAGTAAGAAATAACCACCTCTTGCTCGGCGATAAACTCCGTCATTTTATTACAGGTTGACGACTTGAAGGCTCAGGAGTAGATACGCAACAGAGAACAAGCTTCAGGCAATTCGACGGAGTAGAAAGCCATTATTATGTCATTGGGAAGATTTACAAGAACTTTCTTGTGAATCTTAAGATTACCAACATAATTAAGCTTTTGGCGAGAGATATATTTTGTGCTTTAGCCTCGGAAATGCAACGCATCTGCGATGAGTCTGATATTTAAAATGATAGACATTTTGGTGGGCGATGGTGACTTCTTACAGTCAGGGGGATCACGTCATTTGAACGCATCGACAAAGTAATTTGCATCGTTCTCACATGTATAATTTCAACAATGTAAAGAATGTTTTGATATAAAACAGTTTCCATGGAGTTCCTTGCCCATCCTTCTCCATAGGAATCTACTACAGTTTGGAATGGGCAATTAGCTTCATATTTCTGGCTGAACGACTCCTCAATTCAAAAGTACCTGTCTCATTGAAATAAATTCTTTGGGTTTCAATTTGAAAGGTATGCATTGCATAGTATCTGTCTTGTGGCATGTAATCCTATCGTAACGCTATTTCTAAGAGCATAGCCTCTGTCATATATCTACTCTGTGGTAAAGTTCACTTAACAACTGTACACCTTTTGTGTGGACATTAGCACGTCAGTAATGAGCTTACTCACTCTTAACCGTTCCTTTTGGCAAAACTAGTTAGCTTGCTGTAAATACTATGATTACGGAGCTCATGCGTTATTTGAGCTTGTGATGATCTTGGTTCTATTGCATTATGTTTTGTATCATATCATTTACTTCTGATAGAGTCGTCATTTTCATAAAAAACACTAATAGAGTCATCGACTTCTATAATTGTCTGTAAGAGACAATTTCAGATATTTACTGCCTCGTTTGTATAGTAGTCGCAAGCGCTACTATGAGGGCTTAGGTTCGATTACCAGGTCGAGCAAAATGTTACTCGGTATCATGGGTCTGGATTTGTGACCGGTTGATGGCATTAGGCTCTCCGCCGATTACATCGGGCTTAAACATAATTGATAAAAATGTGGGTGTGCTATAGGTACATCTCTGCCTAACCCTTCGGGGATAACAGGCGTGGTGTTATGTTATGTAGAAGCATCAACTTCAATCAATTGTTTGTTATAGACAATTTCAGTTATTTCAGCAATAATAATAAATTAACTTAATAAGATATTACTTTATTTTCCACGTAACGTTTCCTTTATTGCACAACATTGTTGTAAATAGCTATATTTTTCAATCTAAATCACATAATGTTCAATGTAGGTAAAACATAATATTGTCATTTTTTATTGCATTATTGAGTGTAATAGACTGACGCTTGACTGTTAGTTATTATTGAATGATAATAATCGTAGCGGCATCTAGAGTGGTCTTGATATGAAAGGCTCCCGCAGACTGACGCGACGCGACGTGCGGTTTGCATCGCACCTGTCTGCGGGAGTCTTTATAGTGTTGTTTTGTACGTCATCATCATCGCATCTCGTCTCATCAGTGTGGCCGGATTCAGCATCTGACCTACACAACCCAGTTACTGGACAATAAGATACCTATACCATTGGTATCTATACCATACTTATAAATCCTCGTGCAGACAGGCGCGACGCGACACTGGTAATTGTTCTACCATGAAGTTTTCTTAGAAATTGTATTGTTAGAGTCGCGTCGCGCCGCCTCGCCGCACCTGTCTGCACGAGGCTTAAATCGATAAGGCTTGTCATACCCTAGCAGAGTCACCCCTTTAACTACTGGAGGATTTTTTATCAGAGAGTGCAATAATATAACTATTTATAGCAAGTGACTAGGTGTACTTTTATAAATATATTGTGTTTGCATATAGATAGATCATTTAGTACCACTTAAGCGATAGTTTCTTTTAGGTGACATACCATAACTCGTTCTCTAGGGTGTTCGGTGCCTAGCACGAAACCGTAGTGTCTCCCTGTGCCAGGCAGGTAATCAGTAAGTAAGTTGTTAGTCTAGTTTTCCTGAATAAATAATAAAAGGCAAAACTGCCTTCAAATGCCATAATTTAGATGTTTTGGGAAGCTTTATGGTGTCTCTATTGAGACTGCTAGATACTAATGTACCTTGTAACTAGAAATATGTCTGCTTGCTTGTCACCTCTTGAAGCATTAACTAATTAATCAACTACAAATAAACCTGGCGATGGAAAATTGCATAAGGTACTGTTGTGTACTGAAAAAAAAAATGTTGCTTAATTGTTACTTAAAGTTAATCTTGTTGTAATGTTTAAGTGTTTAATGTTATTTATTTCTGTAAATTGGGTTTAACATCATTTTTATGTCCCTAAAAATAATATAAAACTAGAGGAGGTCGGCGTTTCATATCCTTGAGAAGAAAAACAGAAAGAAGCATGGAGGTTACAGTCTCTTTTAAAGTCCAGACATAATCTTGGTCAGATCATAATTATGAAGACCATGCAGCTTAGCTTCTGAGATGGATTTAGCAAATGTAGTAGTTCCGTCGCTCCACGTCGCTAGCAAATGTTAATTTCATAGTATGTTCACTAGCTTGTTCCAGATATAAAATCACTGGATGGGATTTCAGAGCGACCTGAGTATTATTGCTCAGACATTACTCGCAGTTTTATACAGGTCACCTATTTTCAATTTAAAATAGGTGTTTCTCTAGACTCACGTTTTGCAACGTTTATTTAACTACAGCTGAATAAATGTTTTGTTAAATTAAATAGGTCTGTTAATAAAGTCTGTTGTAACTTTGTATGCGTCACTGGAATTTCCTTTTCTGCTGAAGTTTTTAAAACAATCTTTATTTAGAAACACAAATAATTTCAGGTGAGTCAGACAATAAAGGAATTTAATTTGTCAGATCCTGAAAAGTGTGAATTATTTGTGTTTAAATTTAATGCCGATTGTGGGAAAGTTTTAAGTGATGTTGGGGGAATTATAAATCAATTAATATAATCAATCTGCGTTGCCTTTCCCCGACTATGTTGGGGTCGGCTTCCAGTCTAACCGGATGCAGCTCAATACCGGTATTTTACATGGAACGGCTGCCTATCTGACCTCCACAACCCAGTTAGGGTAACACGATACTCCTTAGTAAGACTGGTTGTCAAACTCGGGACTTGGGCTTCTGACTACCCGTAACGACAGTCAAAAATCTACGAATGACGGTTTGGACCAAACGGGTAACGTGCTTTCTGAGATACGGAGGGATCTCGATATGTGATGAATGGTCATGGTCACCCATCTACGAACCAACCGCGACAAGCGTAACTTCGACCGACCCGTGCGGCTTTTATAATTTAGTCACAACCCCCTCTAACTTATAAATACCATATAATTACAGCAATTTCAATTTTGCATGTCAATTACTGTTAGCTTTCCTGCAGACTGATTGTCAAATCTGTCTGCTATACCTATCTAAGTACTTCACACTGGCGTCAGCAATAAAACCACATCCTCTCATAAATTCCCCGCCTATTTGCCGACAAACGTATTAGCGGAAACATTCGAAAAAACACAAAAAAGTGCGCGTGAGTGCAAGTGTCACGATCCCTGAATGAGCGGCGCGCGTTATATCGGGAAGGTAAAAAATAAAAACAAACACGCTCGGCCACCTTCGGCGGTAGTCGGATGAGCTCGGGTGGGCTCGCGCACCTGTCGCGTGCGCCGGTATTCGGTAACTTTTTTGTTCTCTTTTTGAATTTTGTTTACATAGTCGGCTGTTTATACATAATTGATATAAATGGTGGTGTTAATAGTAATCAAATAACTTTTTTGTAAGATTCCGTAGCTTATTTTTGTTTGTATTTCCTTCTTGAATAATAATCATTACAAGTGTTAAGAAACACTTAATTTTATGCACATAACTATCTAAGAAAACAATTGAGAAAGTAACATTACAAAACATCTTTTCACTTTTCCATCAATATCACCCCAACAAAAATACAGTTATTTTAAGCCTCATAGTAAGTGGCCCACCAATGTTTTGATAGGTATTTATCCTATTTGTCTGGTTCCCATGGTAACGGGCCCATGAGAAAGGGCCAGGCACTGCCCATCAGTGTCATTGAGATTTATGTGACATTTAGTACTGTTCAATTGGATAATACTTTAAACAGCGGACATGGATCTTGCTGAGCAGTAACCAATTAGTTACGATAGCATATTGCAATTTTTTGTTTATTTTTCGTTGCTTCGTAAAGTCAAGTTAGTTTTTCATGTTGAAAAGTTCAAGTTAGTCATAGAGAGAATTTAAAGTAATGTGTATTTATAATATAACATCACGCTTGTATTTCTCGAAGGGTTAGGCAGAGTTGCACTTTAAATACCCACTTTCACTCTAAGAAAAATACTGTGCAGCGGTGTAATTGCGTAAAACACGAGCAAAACAAATTTTTCGAACAGAAGAAGCAATGGTTTAGCAATATCCTTCAAAATCATTAAGATTGTGATCGAAAGTGTGTTACGCAATTAGACTGCAGGCTCTCTAGAATTTCATTACCAGACTGAATCTTTAGTCATTCATTCTGCCTAGCCTTTTCCCAATCATGTTGGGGTCGGCTTCCAGTCTAACCGGATGCAGCTGAATACCAGTATTTTACATGGAACGACTGCCTATCTGACCTCCACAACCCAGTAACTGGGTAATACGATACCCCTTGGTAAGACTGGTTGTCAGACTTTCGGGCTTCTGACGACTCGTAACGAATCTTTAGTATAAAGCAAATAAAAATAGTAATAATATTCATGAAAGTTTTCTGTTATATTGTGGCATTTAAAAATGTCTGTTCCTGACGCCAGTCGTGTGCCTGTCGAAGAGACACAGTTTATTTTCGCTTCACAGCATTGCTGTTGCTGACAAGCAACTGATAAACTTGTAGGAGATTTACTTCTAGCTATAAAATATCTAACCAAGGAATTTCACTGTATGCTAGTTTTTCAGTCGCAGCTTTCATAATATTTACTTCTATTCAAGGTTTCATTAAGTCGAGGATTAGCTAACGTAAATGCTTTTAGAGATAACACATATCTATAGGTATATGTATAAGGTACTTCTTATATCGTTAGTCTAGTGGTCGCAAGCGCTACTGCTGAGCATGAGTTCCTGGGTTCGATTCCCAAGTCGGTTAATTTTTATTGGGTTTTGCTATCTGGAATTTCTAAGTAGCAGCCCGGAGTCTGGATTTGTATCCGTTTGCTGGTAATAGGCTCGCCCCCTATTACATGGGATTTTAACATAACTGACGATATGTGGATGTACACCTCTGCCTAACACTTCAAGGAAAACAGGCGTAATGTTACGTTATGTACTTCTTATCTCGAATCCTTGAAATCTGGGCCAAGTAAGCTCACAAAAATAACAGTTTTAATAAGAGCTAGTTTTAGTGAAAACATAAGCAAAGATCACGAATTCACAACTGATAAGATCAACCGGAACATGTGAACATGTTAATATGGCCCGTGGAACATTTTTTATTATGGCCGCTGAACAGGCCAGGTTAGGTGGCCATATATGGGATGGGATTAAAGTTAATAAGGATTGACACACACTGGAAGTTGTTTATTTCCCTTTTTTAATTTGGCAAGGTTTTTTCTCTAATTTTGTATTTTATAATCGTTCTTTTTGTTGAATATCTGAAATGCTTATTTTGCCACCGCGGGCAAAATCTGGTTGAGGCGGGCAGAGGAGCGTGCGGGATTGGTACAGGAAAAGAGAGGCATTAATGGGTGAAGTCGGGCTGTGGACGATGATGAAAGCAATTGATGAATTTAAAATAAATAAAAATTAATTTAAATAAAAAAAACCTTCTAAATCGTTTTGTGATTAATTCTGACTTCAATGATTAAATACTCCACAATGAACTGTCAATGTAATTCCAACTGACCATAATCAATTGTTCAATGTTCATCGATCATTGTATAGCTCAATCTATCTTTGTAATAAAATAAACTGCTGCTGAAGGTTGCTCACGATAGGCCTACAAGCTTAGCTTACATCAATTTCATTATTGTTTCAATGTTGTTTGATTTACAGTCTACTAAACAATGAAAAAACATTAATAAACTTCTTAATGTAGTGCAGAATATATTGCACTTTGATAGCTTTGACTTCTTTTTAAAAGCACTCATTCGATCATCTAGGAATCAAACTCAAACCATTTATTTTAAATAAGCCCATTACAGGCTCTTATTAAATGTCGGTCAGTCGGAAAGATGAAGTGAGTTGCCCATTCCAAAGCGTAGTAGTTACCTACCTATGGAGAAAAACGGGCAAGAAACTCCATGGAAACTCTTTTAAATTAAAATAATTATGGTTACAAAAATGAATATTTTACTCTAGGTAATAGACAATAACACATGTCGCCGGTTATGTTTAAATTCCATAAAATATGGGGCGAGCGTTCAAAATTGCCATCAACCGGGCACAAATCCAAACTCTACTGAGAAATTCCAGATGGAAAAACCCAATAACACTTTACCGATCTGGGAATAGAACCCAGGACCGCATGCTCTGCTGTAGCGCCTGTGACCACTAGACCAACAAGGCAGTGGCCGTGAATTTTTTGGAAAACAGAATGAGTATGGAGGACACACCTTAATCTTAATTACCAAAACAAAACGTTTGTCAATTTCTACAGCCATGTCTGACCTTCTACATTTTCGCACATACTCGCTACTTAACGTAACTTAGTTTGAACTTAATGCTTATTTATTTGACATTGGCATTTATTACTCTTTCTCCGTTTGCGAGACAGGCAAACATGTCGTAATGTGTCTAAACTAACATAACCTAATTCTTGGCAGTCAGTTAAGTTAAGTTGACAAGTGAAGATGTGCATTGTGTAGTGATATTGAATTTGTTATTATTTTGACTTTGTGCAAGGATTTTTTTCAATGTTTTTCTTTTTTGCTGCCCAAGTGTTTTGTGTGGGAGAAAGGTATAGGTAAGGAAATGTTTTCTACTTCGCTCGAACATAAGGATTTTTTTTAGAAAGATAGTTTTATTTGAAGAGTTAATTGACACACTTAAATATGCTTATTAATGACCTGTGAGAGCTCATGGTAGTCCTCCCTTAAAATCAAATAATAAGTATCTTAAAATAGTGTAATATTCAATAGTGATGTTCTATTTTATATTGTTGCACAAAATGTTGACCTTATAATAACTCGTGACCATTTCAGCAGTTTTTAACCGACTAACTTTGATAACAGACACTTTTCTTTTATTCTAACTATCCTTATGACTGTTATGTAAAGTGAAAGTGTCTTGTTTCAAAACATCACTTTCACGAGAACCGATTTAAATAAATAAATAAATAAATAATAACTTTATTTCCAATTTTACAATTTTCATATCGTAGGTTTTAGTATTATGACAATATTGTATTTAAATTGCATGAATCACTGATTATCTCCACTGGCACCCAAGCTAAGATTAAACTTGTGTTATGGGTACCAGGGCTCTCTCTATTAATACTTTTTCCAATTTAAACAAACAAGGACGGAGTTACATTACGTAAGTGGCTATCTTTGAGTACAAAAGATAAAGAAAACAAAGTTAATGAAAAAGAAAAGAAAACAATAAAAAAATTACTTTTCATTTAAAAATGTATATCCTCTCTCTAGTGGGAGTTTAGTAAGTGTATGTGTCGTGTGTGTGTGTCGTGTGGGTGTGTCGTGTGTGTGTGTCGTGTGTGTGTGTCGTGTGGGTGTCGTGTGTGTGTTGTACGTTTGAGTTGTGTGTGTGGTGAACGTTTGAGTTGTCTGTGTGTGTTGTATGTTTGACTTGTCTGAATAAGCAGGAACTGTTAAAAAAGCTTTCCAAGTAACCTTTCTATCTCCTCGTAGGTAAGAGTCGTGAGCCACTGACTCACTTTCTTTTTACACTCGAATTTATTTAAACCATAAATATTGCATTGTTTGTTAACTGCATTATAAATTCGACTACCTAATACCCTATAGTGTCTTTCAGCTAATTTTGTTCTGTACCGTTCTATGGGACAGACATATTTAGTTCTTCTATTTGCCAGATGACCAGTATTGTATTTCAGAGAACCATGCCTGCGCAAGATGGTATTGAGCACAAAGAGCTGTCTCACAGTCATAACTTTGCAGTCCAGATACAATTGTATGGTGCTATACCGGAAATGTTTAAAAGTCATGACTTTAAGAACAGCTCGTTGCGCTCTTTCTAGTTTTAGAATAAAACTTTTTGGAGCACCTCCCCAAGTCGTTATCCCAAATGAGAGCACTGACTGGCAGAGTGAGAAGTAGACCATCCGAAGTGTACCTACGTCTGCACTATGGCGCAGACTCTTGAAAATCGCTATGAGTTTCCTCACTCTGCCAGACGTTCCATCAATTTGCACCTTCCAAGACATCAGGTTGTCTATCATGATACCTAGGTACCTGATTTGCGTTGTTCTAACTAGGGGAGGGCAGAGGCATTGGTCTAACTGTTCTCTACAAGTGTGGGCTCTGATAACAAACGAGTCATCTGGCTGCGTACATGATTTTATTGAGAACGGGATATATTTCGTTTTCTCAATATTTAATGTCAGAATATTAGCTCCTAACCAAGACATCACGATGCCCAGCGCAAACTCCGCCCGTTCCTGGACTTCTCTCCAGTCCAGACCATGCACGAGCAGAGCCGTATCGTCTGCATAAGTATATATGCTACAGTATGGGATGGATAAATTACATAAACTGTTTACGTATATCAAGAAGAGGGTTGGTCCCAGAATTGAGCCTTGGGGAACTCCAAATGCCAAAGAGTGTCCGACACTAACGAATGACCCAATTTTGACACACTGTGTCCGCTCAGAAAGGTAGCTCTTAAAGATTGCTAGTGCTGGACCCCTCACTCCTATCCTCTCTAATTTAGACAACAGGATAGGGACAGAGACAGTATCAAATGCCTTAGATAAGTCCAAGAAAACACCCAGACATTTAGACCGTATATCAAGAACCTTTACAGCACTATCAACAAAGGCAGCCACAGCGTCCTCGCAGGATTTGTTTCTGCGAAAACCGTATTGATTACTTGATAAAATGCCATGAGCTTCCATATAGTTGACAAGACGACTGTTAAGTACCTTTTCCAAAATCTTTGACAGCGCTGGAAGGACAGATATAGGTCTATAATTATTGACACTGCCTCTGTCTCCACCCTTGTAAATGGGATGCACTATAGCTTTCTTTAAGGACCTAGGAAACACTCCCTTGGAGATACATAGGTCACAAATGTGTGTGATAGGGGGTACGAGAAATTGGCGGCTCACCTTTATCACTTTGGTTGGAATTCCATCCCATCCCGCGGCAGAATCAGTACGAAGACTCATTATGATTCTCTCAACTTCATCAAAATCCGGGGTAAGAAGCGCGAGAGAGTTCGGCTGTGCATCATCCCGGAGAAATGGAACATGTCTAGAGCTCGTGTTTGTGTGTCTGTCCGCAAGATTTTTGCCAACACTTGCGAAGAAGTTATTGACTTCATTTATTGAGGTCTTTTCATCAAGACCAGAAAGGGTCAAGAGGTCTGTGGGAGGAGATTTAGAAATTTGTTTATTTACAATGTCATTAATTACTTTCCAGGTCGCTTTGGGATTATTTTTAGCTTTAACAAATTCATTTTTCTCATAATTAGTTTTAAGTCGGCTTAATAATTTGTTGCTGAAATTACGATAACGGTGGTATGTAATTTTCAGAGTGTAATTTTCTGGTGATTTTTTATGTTTCCTATGCATATTATCCCTGTTCCGAATGCATCTAAGTAGTCCCTGTGTGATCCAGGGCTTAATTATTTGCATCCTAGAGGGCACAAGACTGACTTTAGTGTTTTTTTGTACAATTGAGGTAAGTGTATTAATAAGAAGATCAGTAGCCTCATTCGGATCACTGGTCAATATGACAGGATTAAAATCCGTATTGGATATGTCTAAGGCTACTTTACAATGATCGATTATTGTGACTAACTTGGGACTTTTTTGTGGATTCTGGTTATTTTTTAAGCAGACTAATATTGGTGCGTGGTCGGTAATATGAGTATCCAATATAAAAGAGACTACTGAGCTCCTTACTTTTATCATAGTATGATCTAAACAATTGTTTTCCCTAGTGGGAGATGTGTATGCCGGTAGGAGTCCATGTGATGCAGTCAAGTTCATATATTCACTGTAATGTGGATCATTATTATTTGGGCTTATATTTATATTTATATCTCCCACCAGAATCATATTATTATACGTAGACACTGAAATTAAGATGTTATTTAGACTATTTAAAAAGTTATCTGTATATCTAAAGGATGGTGGTCGGTATACTGCTACAATGACTGTTTCTGAATTAAGTTTACAAACAAGACAGTTTGCTTCCATAAATTGTGGCTCCATGACATAATGTTGGAACTCCGAGCGTACGTACATCACTAAACCATCATTCTGGTTAATAGTGTTACTTGTAGAATAAGCCGAATATCCTTGAAGTTGCGGAATAGACACGGTTTTACTTAACCAACACTCTGAGAAAATTATTACGTCACAGCTAGTTTGTAATGTGGATAATAAGACTAGAACGTTACTAAAGTTTCTATTAATACTGCGTATATTAAAATGCAGGATTTTAATATTTTTTTTGTGGTTACCTAATAGTTGAAGGCATTTGTCTGGGGGGCAGTTATAAAATTCATTAGACCCGTACGAATCTAGTTGATTCATAATTTCATGAATATCAGTCATTTTTATTAACATATGAGAACACCTTAACAAGCATTACATTTGAAAATGTTACATTATTACGGAACCGGTCTGTTTGACATCTGAGAAAACGAATAATACATCTTTCCCGCTCTAGTAATAATATATTATGTATAAGATAAATTGTGAATGGGCGTGTTTTATGTTTGTGAAGAGATCTGAGGTTTGTGTGTTTGTTTCGTAGCAAGAGGGCATACTCCAAACTATTATTACAAGCATAATTAACAAATTTAAAATTAATGAGATAGTTTAATAAAACCAAAACTAAAAAACGGATCATTATTACAGAAGAAATATTGATCCTACTGTACATGCAATAAATCGAGAAAACATTTTTCAGACTGAATACGAATAGGCTTATCTCCTTCCTTTTTTCGAAGAAAAATTTTCCCGTTAGCCGACCAGCAGTATTGAAACTCCTGAGATTTGGCAAATTTTCGAGCTTCATAAAAGAGTTGCCTTGACCTCGCTGGTAGACGATCTGCAATATAAATAGGCACGCGCTCACCCCTCAAGCCAATGTGCCCACTATTTAATTTCTCCGTGGTGTTCTTTCCCTTATTAAAGTTACGCGCGGCATGAAGGATATTATTTTTCATCGTAACTGAGTGGAATTCCGCTACTATTTGTTTAGAAGGGCCTTGTTTACCCTGCACTCTGTAAATGTCACGTATCTGTGTCGGTTCTACGGTTATTTGTAAGGGTTTGCAGACATCAATTACCGTTTTGACCAGATCATTGCC
Organism: Eupsilia transversa; assembly: GCA_914767815.1. NCBI lineage: Eukaryota > Metazoa > Arthropoda > Insecta > Lepidoptera > Noctuidae > Eupsilia > Eupsilia transversa. Next base: position 778,926 of record OU611893.1, on the reverse strand, counting down.
ATTTTCTTGTTCCCTGGGAGGAATATTTCGCAGCTCAATAACGGCAGATCGTCGATGTTCCTGAATATCCTCTATTTGTTTTTCCAGGCTTTCTATGTGTTTTCGCTGTTCAGACCTTTCACATTCCAACTTTGTCAAATTTTAATTTATTTTCTGTTTCTTTCATTTACAGTAACTATTTTATTTCTGAATGGGGAACACTTCGACCCCTTTAAATCAATATTACTTATAAAAGCTAGAGCATAATTTGAAATGACAGCAAAAATGTATATAACGATTTATATTATTTTTTTATGCTAAGTACCTACTTCAGTTTCCAGAGCCCCACTGTGCGCCCAACCTTAGCGCCGATCGCGAAAACTGACCCAGATGTTATGACAAGGTGAATGACACTCGGACGGGTCACTGTATGTGCTATTTGTATCAAGTACCCGCATCCTGTGGCTGAAAAATATAAAATATATAGGTGATGTAACTAGGACAGATCGAATCCGGTGTGGTAGCGGTATTTTAAAACGAATTCTGGTTGATTTTGCGGTAGAATTCAGGCCTCCGACGATGATTTTCATACACGAAAACTAGTTCTAACGTTCCTGTCATCGCGGGTGTTGGGTAAGATGGCCCACAAGGCAATCTTACCCTACACCGCCAGTTGTGGGCGCTGGGGCAAAAATTATGTTTAAGTTCTTCGTTTGGAATTGTACTTTATAAATGACAATGACCCTCTTGGGGGGGACTCATGGCTAAATAGAAACAGCTGCACGGGTATATCGAAGGTTAAGCTACGCTTACCGCGTTCAGTTCGTGGATGGGACCATCCATTACATATCGAAACCCCTCCGTGCCTCGTAAAGCACGTTAAGCCGTTGGTCCCGGCTGTCATTCTAGTTTTAGTGAATCTTTGACAGTCGTTGCGGGTAGTCAGAAGCCCAAAAGTCTGACAACCAATCTTACCAAGGGGTATCGTGTTACCCCGAAACTGTGTTGTGTAGGCCCGATAGGCACTCGCTCCATGTAAAATACTGGTATACTACATCCGGTTAGACTGGAAGCCGACCCCAACATAGTTGGGAAAAGGCTAGGCAGATTGTTGATTGACATGACAATGACCTTTTTCTTCTTCTTTTTGTCTAGGATAACAATTTTTAATGACATGTACTTGTCATCAGGGAAAGTCAAGCTTCATTGTCTCTTTACATTGTAAAAGGCGTGCCGACATTTTTGTATATAAAAACTTGTTAATATCAGTCAAAATTGGCATAATGAGGGGAAACAGCACATACAAGTGACCAATATGGCGCCACCCACGAGCTACAACGACTATTACCGCCAAATATAAGTTTTAATAACATGTTCTAATTAGACATTACTGTCTATGTTTGTGGAACTTTCTTTTTTATACTTTTTTACCGTAATCTTTGCACAAACAAGAGGCCTACATGCTGGTTATGGTCTGCTGCAATCATCACAAAAGATGCGTTATGGTTTTCAAAAATATCACCAAGTGTTCAAACTTTTATTTAAGCTTTGCCATAATGACAAATTGCGGTTTTCAGGATAAAAAGAACTACACAATAATAGGAAAGATTCCAATAGTTTATTCTACCATAAAACTGACATTGACTAGATAATTATAGGAAACATAATAATGACTGCATATTGTGAATTTGTGATAGTTGCGTTGATTGTTGAAACGTTTCATTTGATTTGCCTCAAAATTTTATGAAGATGCACCATGTCCTTTTGATATTGGTCCTTTGATACGGAACGAACATAACATAACATCACCCTTGTAATCCCCACCCTTGTAATCCCCGAAGGATTAGGCAGAGGTTCAACCTCATACACCCACGTTTCGCCAGTTATGTTTAAGTCCCATGTAATAGGGGGCGAGCCTATATAGTCATCTACCGGGCACAAATCCAGACTCCGGGCCGCTGCTGACAAATTCCAGAAAGAAAAACTCAGTTACACTTTGACCGACCAGGGAATCGAACCCAGGGCCTTATGCTCAGCAGTAGCGTTTGCGACCACTAGATCAACTAGGTATTCACTACATCAACGAGACGATACGGTACGACCAAAAAAATTTTAGGACTTGTCAAAAGATCAATACTAAAATCTCTCAGTCCACCTCAGTCAACCTTCAGTCGTCTCAGTTAACCTTTCGTATTTCGTATAACGTGGATCCACACGAGACACAATGGATTTTTGATTGTGTCTGTAATTATGGTATAGGAAAGGTTAAAAAGACCGTTCTCAAAAACGTTACATCCTTAATGAAACACATCTTGAAAACAAATAGATATAACAAAATTATAATAAACTTTATCGGCGATGCAGCAGCTATCAGATTCATTATCAGCAGGACGTATGACTTGCATATTTTATTGCAGTATTTTGGGTAATCCGGAGATGTTATTGATACTGGCGTTTTATCGAGTGAAATGGGTGAAGGCAATTAGGTAGTTACATGATTATGTGCATGTATGAACTATAGCAAATACAATTGCTTTTTTCTTTCGTAATATTTTGATAATTGGAACACAACACAGTAACCGAAACGAAAAATAGATGGTTGGCGGAAGCTGGAACAGATTAGAACTATCGGAAAATAGGTTAATCTAGCTACAGTCAGACAGTGACAAAATTCCGTCCCATTGCTTGGAGATTAAAATACCAGCCTATATTATTGATAACCTCATATAGAAAAGGTAAGAGCATTGATTTGCCACACTTGCTCAAGACGAGTAGTTCATGTTTACTCACGAGGTTTTCCTTCAACGATGTCAGTAATGACCCAGATTGCTTGAAGATTGGTCTTTACGAATCGGCAAAGAAGGCAGTTCTATACATTTATTCAATAATCGATTACGTTGCTAAATCTCTCGCTTTATGTTTTTACTAAGGTACACAGCTTTTTAAATCCTTTCCATCAATATTTGTAGGGCCGTGGTATATTTTCCTTTCTAATAAAATTCCCACGTCGTCTTATCAGAACCAGTAATCTAGATCAGCAACAATTTAAAACCTTTTAAAAGCCAATCTTACATAAACACAGAAACTTATAAACAAAATGTCGCAAAATTGCCCGTTTCAAAATTAAGGCCACTTTGAACGCATGCTTAATCAATTTGACTCATGCATTCCACTCGCTGTGTATTGCAGTATACTGGCTTTTACTTAAACATCTATTGTTATATAGATTAGTTTGTAGAAGCGACATCGTCTTTATGGATTAAGGAAGCGAATTAAACCGACCTGGGAGTCTTCCAGTCTCAAGTGATTAGATTACTTCTAGACGCCATTATCCACTAAATAATCGATGAAGCTTTGGTTTTGTAAAAAAGTGGAGAACGGTCACATTCGGCTATCCAAATACCGAACGCGTTTTTAACACCTTAATGTCAAATATTGGTGAAAATGACATTTATTTTCATGACGGCTGTTATATTATGACGAAACTGCTTTCCTAGGAAACCAAAGCTTCTACAATAAGTGAGATAGTTTGTCAAAATGCTAACAAATATGGTCCGTTTTTTTATGAAAAGCTGTACCTAGGTCATTTTCGTTCTTTAGAAATTACGTTAAACACTCGATCTTGATTGCATTATACAATAATATATACTGATTGCAGTAGGTACTTCGCTCTGCTCGTTTTGCTCTCTTCTGGTGTTGTTGATGCAATCCCAAATAGTGCCCTATGTCAGTAATTTCAGGAAGTTACAATCAGAACTCAGAAGACCACCAGTTTTACAAAACCGAACCACTTTAGGATATGGGTAATATGGATATCCCGTGCTGCTGCCGAAGTCAGTGGCTTGGTAGCAGATGCAAAATTGCATAAAAAATAGTCAAAAGTAGGCACTAGATGCCAAATGCCACGGAAATGTGTCAAATGTCTCGGAAATGTGTCAATTTGTGAGCAATCGTGATAAGCGTTGAATTTCGTGTGTCATGTTTGTTTTTTGTAACTGTTATTTAGTCTGGTCTAGATTATGATGCAATGTCATTATCGTAACGCTTCATTCTATTATAAATAAAATATGCTTTATTGTACCAAAATTGAACAATTATTAATTTCCTTAACATACAACTGCAGGATATTAAGTAAGCAAAACAATAATTAAGTTGTTGATAACTTATGTAATTCTTTTTGAGCCAGTTAGTAACTTAGCGTTCGCCCACCAGCCGTAACAAGACGTTTGACCAAGATGTAAATCTAAATATTTGCACGGCTGAAATGCCGAATATAGTGAAAGCCATAGATCTTAAGAACTTATGTTAGCTACCTATATTCTTGCAATTAAATATATCATTCATTCATTCATTCATCACACATCACATTACAAAATTAAATATTGATGTACCAATCCTTCTTCAACAACAGTCCTTAGAGCACTCGAAAGTTCGTAACATTGCATTGGAAGAATGAATTTTTTTGTGTAGGTATAGTAGGTAACCTATTCTTTAGTAACTCTCTTTTTCTTAAAATTCTCTTTTTCTTTTTTTTTTTGTTAATGGCATCTTGAAGGTCAATCTAGGAGGTTGTCGGCTAAGCAGCCGACTGGAGCGAGCTGGAGTCACGGCAATAACATTTCCAGTTAACAAAAAGTATAGCACCTCATCTGCTTTTTCCCAACTACGTTGGGGTTACTTGAAATATAAGAAAATCTGTTTTTTTATAGTATTTTGATATCGATACTCAACACGTCTCTAAAGATTACACGAAAAACCCAATTTTTTAAACACTGGTGCTTCAAGTTACTACAATACCTACGGTACGACCGCAGGTATTGTAGTAACTTATAACCCCAAAAAAATTTCGTTAATATTATTCATTAAACCTTTTTTTTTGTTGTATACCTACTTTGTATAATAGATTATAATTCGATATCGAAACACATCTCGTTTAAGTCGAGTTTCGCTAGCTAATTTGTTTTGACCCTGTATAATCAATTCAATATTTCAATTAACTGTCCAATCTGTTTTATGCAGCTTACAGACTCTAATTTTAGTCGAGTTAATACGTATGAGTAACTGCAGCTATCATTCGGTATGACGAATTGTATCGAGACTCGTAATGTAAGTGGACGTATTTTTGACTAGTCGAGTAGTAAGTGTTTTAAGTGTTGGTTAATAATCTTGTCATGAATTTATGGGAATAAGATGGGTTTATTTAACGTGTATGGAATAGTAAAGGCGATTAAGTTAGGAGGAATTTTTATAGTTTTAAAATTATGTTTGGTGGCGACTGGCGCGACAAAAAGCCATAACTTTTTAACTTTTTTTGATTCCGAAGTCCTAGTTTTGATTCCCAGTTCTGTTAAATTATATAAGGTGCTATAAAAATATCTGCCACGGCTTTAATGAGAGGTAGTATTGTGTTTAAAGATAACAATAGTGAAGAAATTTCGTACCCCGGCACAGTTAAATCAATTTGAGAAAATAAAGTAGTTAAATAAACATTGACTCTACTCTGCATAACGTGGTTCACAAATTACGCGCGAAGTGCACTTCGTCAATGAAAACAACTGCTATCTCTTTCCATCTGTTCTGTGAATGAAAACTGAAATCAGCTGACTAGTTCGACACTTGCAAATACGTACAATTTTTTGTATGAAAAAAAATATGACACATGATCAATAATTTATCTTTACTATTGTAATCTATAAACACAATACTATCTCCCATTGCAGCCGTGGCAGATATTTTTATAGCACCTTATATAAATGATGCTCTCTATTGTGCGTTTTTTCAATAGCAGTCCGGTAATTGGAAATGTCTGTCATGTGGAGTCGCTCGCTACCATTTATATAGAATCTAATAACTTCGTCAGCCATTTTATTTCCGGTTTACAAAAGTATACTCTGTATAACCCTTCAACATGTTATACAGCATGATGTATTAACTTTATATGTGTAAGTGATGGTGCATTAACTTTATAATCGTTGCTAAAGTGATGTTCACATCATGCGATCAGATCTTGATGCCAGACTATAGATTAGTCACCGTGGCTGGTTTATGCATTAGTGTCAGGAAATATTATTTATTATATTTGTGTGGCTCTGACTAACTCGTCTATGTTGATGAGTCTAGATATAATAATTATTTGTTTATTCATAAAATAATTACTAAACACAGTAATTAACGCGTAATAAACCTTAAAACAACAATTTTAACGAACCAAAAACTATGCGCAGTCACGTAAATTTTCTCAACACTCATAAAAACTAAAACATACTAGGCCAAGGTTCGTCAAAAGGACGAATTTGCGCGAACAGCGCGCACGCCGATGTCTCATCTTCGCATAACCAAGTCAATGCATGCGGCGGGCATTGAACCCACGATGCGCGCGAGTTGACCGACTAACTATATTTGTATTTGGTCCATAGTGGCACTATTATGGGCACGGTACGATTAAGTGCTCCTGATTAAACTTTCAATCGGTAGGATTCGATCTGAAGATGGTTTGACTTGTTTTGTTATGAAATGGTAGAGGATAGAAGGGTTACCCGGTATTGTAGGGTTAATGTCATCAAATGTTATACAATTGTAAATAGTCCATCAGCTTAGGCGATTGATAAAGGTTTATGAGATCATCATCTTATAGATTCGTAGAGAAAACACCTACTTACCGTAATATAAAGTATTCTCAAAAAATATGGTCAGTCAATCTCACTTTTGCTTCTAAAGACTGACTGAAAATGCAGGGAGACTGACAGAAGAAATGGGGATTCCCAATTATGCTTTTATGTACAGGAAACAACTGCCTAATTTGGTTAAAAACGTTCATTTATAATAACTAACTTATCAAAGCTAAAAGATGTTGTACACTTTCGTGTGAGATAATAAAAAAGAAATTGACGCAATAACTAAATTCAATTGCATAGTTCAATCACTGTTATATCACTACCTTCTTTTAACACTGTTTATATTCAACCTACTGAAAAGAAAATGTAACCCACCAGCTGAAAGCCTGACTCACACTTACATGATATTTCTATTATTATAGCCTTATCGATATCGATAAGATTGATTCACGGATTGCTCATAGTCCGCCTCTCACGTACGCCAGGCTATGGAGGACTAATCTACAAGGAACTTTTGATTTGGACTTTATTCCGTACGTCTGTTATGTACTTTATTAATATATCAGTTTTGGCCACGCCAATCCAAAAAAACGCAAAGTCCTGGCTGTTATTCATAGATTTGACATCGTCGTTACAAGTACTTAGAAGGTCAAGAATCTGACAGCCAGTCTTACCAAGAAGTATCGTGTTAACTAGTAACTGGGTTGTGAAGGACAGATATACTATGTAAAACACTTGGTATTCAACTGCATCCAGTTAGACTGGAAGCCAACTTAAATATAGTTGGGAAAAGGCTAGGCAGATTGATTGAGTATTGGCCTGAACATAGTTAGGATGGGTCTAAAGCAGCTTCTAAGAAATACGATACATAGTCTACACCCAGTGTACCTTCTACCAATCAGCGCTATATCAGCACGGTATAAGCTATTCACGAAAAACTGGTGCCGACACAAAATAAGAAAAAGAATCGACAGATTTATGCGAAAGTTTCTAATTTTCAGAAAATCCAAATCGAAATTAAGTCATTTATTCAAAAATTTGGCGGCTGAATATCAACTGTTTGAACCACCCACCCTTCACCACTTCCTGGGGCGGAGAAGTGGCGCATCAAACTCACCAGCAGCACAGCTGGCTGTAAAGTTAGAAGAACTTACGACTTTTAACCATCTGTAATGTTTCTCATAGGTCGCTGAATGATGCCTACTTGGTCGCCAAGCATATTTTATACAGAGGTATACCAAAACATATCGAGACTTGAAAGTCCTCTCGATTTGTGACATGGTTTTTGTGGCACAGAATGGAAGCCATCTACGGAAAGTACAGGACTTGTATTTTTTTTACCCACGTGGATTACTAACAAACTTAGATAATACATTTATTTATTATCTAAGTTAAGGGTTTTATATATAATCCATGTATTTTCCCATGATAGTCGCTTGCATTATCCGCTCTATCTTAGGAAAACAAAATTCTTTCATAATCCCCATGATTGATGAATTTATGGCTTTGTGGCCATTAATTTATGAGCAGTACTTTGTAACTATATGACCGATAGACCACTATAACTTTTGATAAAACAATAGAGATTAGGAAAATAGCTAGATAATATCATGTTTGACTTTTACGTCATATGTCCCTACATGCCCTAATGTGTTATTATTTTAAGTTTTATTTTAAACCAGAGACACGCCCCTGTTTAGGGGTATGAGGAACAGGGTGTAAAGTTCACTCATCCTCTATAGGAAAGGGAGGATCCTCCGACCAGACGGGTGTGGTGTCTGGCGGGCTGCCCACGGATTGATGTCGGATAGTCTTATATATGTTAATCGCGCGATAAACTCTAATAGCGCGATGCAGGATTTTGTGACGTCAGTTCTTTGATGCGTAGTTCGCATGTGATGATGTAGATTCGAGAGAGAGGTTCGGCCACACCTGTGTTTCGCACGGTTTTTACGACACGAAAAAACATCTAGATTTCTGTAATAAATGTAAGATTAATTTTAATGTTTTATGTAACGCGTGGTGGATTAAAGCCTACTTACTCCCTCTCACAGAGAGGGAGTGGTGGTGGGCTTTTTGTGACCCAGTACTGGGAAGATTATAGGCTTATTAAATTATGCTATTTGTATAAAACCTTCCGGAATAAATTCTCTACGTGACGGTGAAAACCGCATCAGTAGCGAAGTTTGGAACAACAACGCGGCAACACACCGACACAAAAAGCGAATTTAATTTATAATAATAATAGATTAGATTTTACGTATTTTTACAAGTATTCTTTAATATATTCTATACTTTTAAAAAGATTTCAATTGATGATTGAATAATAAAATTAATTTGATTATCAGTTATCAATTTGTTTATAATATGAATCAATTTATCAATCTTTGATTTGATCCACAAAAATACCCAAGGTCTTTTGCATGAAACATCAGTCAAAAAACGTCGCGTGATAAGTTTGCAGTAAGGATTAAAAAAATAAAATTAGCCAAAAACAAAAATTATCACTTTCAAAATCATAATATCACAAAAAAAATGCCTGGGAAGGTCGTTTGTTATCACTAATCTGCTATCAGTCACACGCGTCATCAAGATAGGAATTAATTTAGTCGTGTTGATTACCTTTTCATTATCTTGAAACTGAAAATGTTCAGTATTGTGCCGCGTCTTGAAACGTACTTACGTGAACTGCAAAAGTACAACACACCCAATTAATTCTTGCAGTTCTAAAGTTTTGCGGTACATGATTGTGATAATATTATTTATTTAAAGTTAGATTTAAGGAGATTCAAGGAAAGTTGGATGAAAAAACTTTTTCAGTATTTCAGTGGGTTTTTTTGTGGTAGTGATGTAGTGATAGTGATGTGACTAATATTTAAGTGTCAAAATAAAATCGGATAACGATGTGTTGCAAAAAAGTGTGTAATGTTGAGGGATGCAGAGGAATTATGACTCTGAAGCAGCGATCACGGTAACATAATATTAAGACAGTGTTGTTGTTTTTTCTATTTTTTATGTAATTTCAGTGATAGGGGGGTGAATTGAAAAGAAATACGTTTTTCGTTGAAGCCCAAGTATTAAGTAAGATGTAATATTATTGAGTGCAATGGATTTGAATGGTAGAGCAAACAGATTAAGGCTCACTCAGACAGGCGCGATGCGACACCGCTAGAACAATTTCCGTAAAGTTTTCATAGAAATTATTCCACCAGAGTCGTGTCGCGCCTGCCTGCGGGAGCCATTACTTAAATGAGCCTTAGGATATTGTTAATTGGCATAAACAAAGACAGGCCCAGCTGTGGGTGAAGTGGATGATGATGATGATCAACAATTACACGCAAATAAGAAATAATGTTGGTGAAGTGATTTTAATAACAAAGCAATGTGTGTATTTGGACTGAAATTGATAACCAAAACACAAATACGGTAAGTAAGTTTGAGTTTTTCTTTGAGTAATCGGATCTAGCAACATCATGGGACCTCCGTAATATACAGGGTTACTTGTAATTCGACGTATATCCGTTAGGAGCTGATAGGGGGGCCAGAATGCAACAAATTGAACACCCCCTATGTATGGCCGAAATTCAATAGTTCTCGAGATATTTGAAGTTTACGGGTTTTTCGATATTTACCCAAAATTTGACCTTTAATTCCAAATAAAAAAAGAACTACATATTGAATGCGTACCATTCAAGATTTATATCGTAGCTGGCACTTCAATCAAGCTATGAACCAAATTAAAAGTACTTAATTCAACGAAATAATTAAAATTATGAGCGATTTAAGAATAATATCTTACCAATATTTTCATTTTACGCATCAAAAATGTTGTCTCGTCAAAAAAATTACTATGACGTTAATCGTACAAATAACTAAAATAACTTGCCTATTCTGTAAGCTTTCCAAAAAGGTATAAAAGTTAAATTTAAGATACGTAATTCGTGGCATGGCATGTGTTTGAATCAGCGTGGGGACAGAAATCATCTGGGTTTTCAGTTTACGATCATCCCTAAAACTACCGATTTTACTGGCGAATTTCTTCTTGATGGGTCGGGGTGTGCGGGCTGTTTTATAAACGTTGAAGAACTTATATCGGTCACATGGGAACGCAATGGGAAACGTGAGTATTCATCGATCACAGTTATTATGTACTTATTTCTTGTATCGGAAGGTACATAATAACTGTGATCGATGAATACTCAAATGTCTGCACCTTTAAAATCAATACTTTATCTTTATCCATAGGTGAAGTAGCTTTTATCAAGATTGGATCTGGCAAGGCAGATCTGTAGAATTTTAGTTGTATTTCAGAACAATGTTCTCCAGCCGGAGAACATCAAATAGTCGAAGCAGAACGCCAGGCCACTGAAAATTCAACTACTCAGCGAAGAACGACGAGAGATCGTAGGCTTCCAAGCCGCTACTGGGATTACGTTCTGAACTGAATAGCTGTTCTTGATAAAAGCTACTTCACCTATGGAGAGATAAAGTATTGATTTTAAAGGTCCAGACATTTGAGTATTCATCGATCACAGTTATTAAGTACCTTCCAATACAAGAAATAAGTACATAATAACTGTGATCGATGAATACTCACGTTTCCCATTGCGTTCCCATGTGGCCGATATAAATTCTTCAACGGTTATAAAACAGCCCGCACACCCCGACCCATCACGAAGAAATTCGCCAGTAAAATCGGTAGTTTTAGGGATGATCCTAAACTGAAAACACAGATGATTTCTGTCCCCGCGCTGATTCAAACACATGCCATGCCACGAATTACGTATCTTAATTTAACTTTTATACCTTTTTGGAAAGCTTACAGAATAGGCAAGTTGTTTTAGTTATTTGTACGATTAACGTCATAGTAATTTTTTTGACGAGACAACGTTTTTGAAGCGTAAAATGAAAATATTGGTAAGATATTATTCTTAAATCGCTCATAATTTTAATTATTTCGTTGAATGAAGTACTTTTAATTAGGTTCATAGCTTGATTGAAGTGCCAGCTACGATATCATTCTTTAATGGTACGCATTCAATATGTAGCTTTTTTTTTATTTGGAATTTAATGTCAAATTTTGGGTAAATATCGAAAAACCCATAAAATTCAAATATCTCGAAAACTATTGAATTTCGGTCATACATATGGGGTGTTTAATTTGTTGCATTCTGGCCTCCCTATCAGCTCCTGACGGATATACGTCGAATTACAAGTAACCCTGTATATATAGGTACTGATTTCTTCCATATACCTGATTAGACTAAAAAAGACATGTGTAAATACTGGTGCCGATTCCCTAGTTCACAAACTAAACTAAATTTAAGTTCAGTGCATCTTTTTCTTTGTATTTCAATAAGAAGAGGACAGAAGATAAATTTTAGTTTACTACTGTCAAATTAATAAGCGCCTGTCACTACTCCATACAAGTTTCGACGTGATTAAAAACTGGCCAACTAAAATTACATCAATTTACGTCAGGCGCTGACTAATTTGACAGGACTAAACTAAAATTTATCTTCCGTCCTTTTCTCAATGAAATAGAAAGAAAAAGATGCACGGAACTTAAATTTAGTTTAGTTTGTGAACAAGGGAATCGGCACCAATGTTTCTTTTACACAAACAAACTAACTGCACGTGGCAATTAACAATTAAACTCACCAGCTGTATCTACTGTTTCCATAACTCTAGAATTACTCACAATAACACCAATATATTCTAAGCTGCATTGTTTAATATAGCCGTAGGTAGCCTGTGAAGTCGTCGTTTCTACACAGAAATTGTAAAGAATCTTTATTCCCTTAAACAATATCAATAGTGAGAAGCCAGGAAGGTTTCAAGACATGAGGATCGTGACTTGTATATAAACTTAGAAATATCATTACATAATGAAATACAAAACCAACGTAACTTGATCCCTCGTCCAAACGAAATAGTTCGGTACAAGAGGTCTTCCTAACTGGTTTCAACACCAGCATATCTCGACCCTTCCTACCAATGAGATTGTTTGACAATTATTATAATGTATAGGTCTGCATAGATGGTTGCATAGTTAACGTCTTTTAAATTATGTGCATACTTATTATTAACAATAGTTTGTTAAGCTGTCGGTACACTGAATGGCGAGGCGATGTGATGCGAATAATAAGCTTATAACTGAAAAGCGTTTGAAATAGGTACAATGGTTGTAACTGGGTAATTTGTCTAGGCCTTCCCTTATGAAGGAAATAAAGGTCTTAATGATGTCGAGATTTGTTTAATTTATGTATTAGGTCTCATGATGCTCAAATGTGAACCTTATTTGTCTTATTTCTTACGTTAGAAATGTTGGATACTCATAATATACAATCTTCTTTGATATCCTTCGTATATTTTCGAACAACAAGAAGCCTCTCCCACACTTTCACCCTCACACACACACACACAAACCCTCACACACAACACATACCTACGCTTTACTAACCTAGTCTTGTCAACCGACATAATATATTTCTTTCTGCATATTCCGGCCCCCAAGCTACAAGCCCTGCTTAGTTTGGGGGTCAACGGTCATACCAAAACATTGTGATGTACAAACCTATGTGTTAAATGTAAGCTTACTGTCCGTCATCACCTTTTCTTTTTTGCCAAAAACTTTTTTTTTTTCTGTTGATCCTACGCGACAAATCTTGATAATTTATGGTCACATTGACATTAACAAAAATCGTTTTCAATACAATGGAACCCTGAATACCAAAAATGATATTAGAAAACCTCATAGTTACGCGTAGACCACAAATCAATAAAAAATATTTTAAACACGCTGTCAAATTAATTCTGACACATCATAATAGGCATAAAAAACTTGACATCCTTCCGTCTAACAACCTCGCTTAGTAATCAAATTATGAATGAAACTTTTACAACACACTTACCGACACTTTTCATCATCAATAAGTAGGTACATAATTATAGCCGATCTTCATAACCCTACAATTTGAACACCATATTCATAAAACCATTATTTTTTATCGCACCGTCGTATCAAAAGCATCAAGTATAGCTTTCGTTGCTGTATAAGGCGCGAACAATCACCGTCAGTGTGTGAGTACCTTTATGGTGTTATGGTGGACGTATAAGGGTGCTGTTGCTCAATGGAAAGTTAAGGTTTTTGTCAAGGACATGTAATGGTGGTATTTGGTGTTGGTTATGGCTTAAAAGTGAAGGTTGTAATCAAACAAAAAGTTTTAAAGGAACTCCTGAGTCCGAACCAAAATGGTCACTGACTCTGACAGAGGATTGATAAGCTAAAAGAAAATACTAGCACGTGATTTGAAACAATTGGTTGTTTCATAAGTTCATAACACATAACATCACGCCTGTATGTTCCCCGAAGGGTTAGGCAGAGGTGCACCTATAATACACCCACATTTCGCCAGTACTGTTTAAAGTTCCATTATAATAGGTGGCGAGCCTATTGCCATCAACCGGGCACAAATCCAGACTCGGGGCTGCTACTGAGAAATTCTATTTAAAAAATCCCAATAACTCGTCCAACCTCGGAATCGAACCCAGGAGCTTATGCTCAGCCGTAGCACTTGCGACCACTAGACTAAAGAGGCAGTCAATTGATTCCTCTGCAAATTCTTGATAGATGAGCAGGTCATAGTCTAAAATCTAAAAGCGATGTCGGTATTTCATTAGACCTCACATGAAAATTCATTAAATAAGTTGATGTCAGATCAATGATTGACTACGGTTATTATACAGAGGAGCTCGTGGCTAAGTTATAACAGCCGCACGGGTTGATCCATCAGGTTAAGCTACGCTTGCCGAGGTTGGTCCGTGGATGGGTGACCATCTTTACATACTGAGACTCCTCCGTGCCTCGGAAAGCACGTTAAGCCGTTGGTCCCGGCCGTCATCCGTGGATCTTTGACAGTCGTTACGAGTCATCAGAAGCTCGAAAGTCTGACAACCAGTCTTACCAAAGGGTAACCAGTATTACCCAATTACTGGGTTGTGGAGGTCAGATAGGTAGTCGTTCCATGTAAAATACTGGTATTGAGCTGCATCCGGTTAGACTGGAAGCCGACCCCAACATAGTTTGGAAAAGGCTAGGCAGATTGATTATACAAGAAACAGTAACTTATGTCTTAATTATATCTAGGAAATAGGTAGTCATGTAGCCATTGAATTATTTGTTGCCTTCCCATTAAAAAAACCAATAACCACTAATAACATAATGGTAACTTTTGTGGTATAACACGTGTTATAACGGTTTGTTAATGAACCAACCGCTGTAACACAAAAATTACAATAGGAGTAAACTAACATGTAGAGACACCGCAAAACAACAAAACTGAGGCGCGGGCGCAGGTGTATCAAATCGACAAATTTTCTCAAACAATTCGTCTTACTCGCAATACCGTTTACATAATTACGTTCATATTACTTAACATTGCTTAACAATATGGAAGAGTAGTGAATGGAGTACTCGTATGTGTACTTTGTCTCTTTCATCATCATCTTTCTGTCCTTGTCCTATGTTAGTTGTGGTCACTGGTCGGCGCAAAACGTTTTCTCTTCCCCCTCTCCTTTGTCAACCGTCACGCTATCATTGACTCCTTTCTCCTTCATATCATTCCTCACACAATCCATTCATCTTTTCTTTTTCTTTCCTCTCCCTCTCCATCCATCAATATTTATATGTCTTGTGAGGATTATAGGCGTGACGTTATATTATGTAGCTGTCTATCCCGCACATTATTACTCCATTTGATCTCTAGTCTGTGCTCAACCTAAACACTTGCCAATTCTCACGATGCGGTGCGCGGGAGTAGATATTTGGTAGACGTTGTAGTGGGCCTAATGTCACTAAACTATTAGTTAGTGAAAGTATGTTTAGAATGATATCGATTGACGTATGAGATGATACCTATTTATATGACGTTAAGTGATTTTGAAGGAGTTTTTTTTGTTATTTGTATGTTTTTTTTATTGATGATACTTCAAGATTATGCTGTGGGTTGGGTTAGTTGCGCAGGTAACACTTGCATTAAATTTATTTGAAAGGATGATGTTAAAGAGAAAACAGCATATCGTTTGAGTGTTGTTATTATATTCCAAATTCATAACTTTTAATTGGTGTGACATGACAGAATACATACATAAGTATTATTATTATTTTATTAGATACCTTTTTACTCTCTGGTGAGGAGCTCGTGGCTAAGTAATAACAGCCGCACGGGTCGATCCATCAGGTTAAGCTGCGCTTGCCGGGGTTGGTCCATGGATGGGTGACCATCTTTACATACCGAGACTCCTCCGTGCTTCGGAAAGCACGTTAAGCGGTTGGTCCCGGCTGTCATTCGTGGATCTTTGACAGTCGTTACGAGTCGTCAGAAGCCCGAAAGTCTGACAACTAGTCTTACCAAGGGGTATCATATTACCCAGTTACTGGGTTTTGGAGGTCAGATAGGCAGTCGCTCCATGTAAAATACTGGTATTCAGCTGCATCTGGTTAGACTGGAAGCCGACCCCAACATGATTGGGAAAAGGCTAGGCAGATTGATTTGACCTTTTTACTCTCTTGCTCCGAGAGCGCATGCTCAGAAAAAAAAAGCATTCGTAGATTATTATTCTAGTGAGTTTTGAGTTTTTTCAGTTTCATTACCTGCACATGGAGCGTATTGTGCGTGATCTTTTTTTTCACGCTGACCTCAACAGCCGATAGTACCTACAGTAAGAAACAAAATGCGATCACGAGACCAACATACTCCATGGCTCTTTGCTCTAGTGACTGCAAGCGCTACTGCTGAGCATGAGGTCCTGGGTTTGATTCCAAGGTGGGGCATTTTTTTTTTCTGGAATTTCTCAGTAGCAGCCCGGAGTCTAGATTTGTGCCCTATTACATGTGACTGGCGAAATGTGGGTGTAGAATAAGGTAAACTTTTGCCCAACCCTTCGGGGAAACAAGGCGTGGTGTTATGTTATGTCGACCAACAAGAGAGTCGCAAATATAAGTTTATAAAGATCTTTCAAACTTATAGGGAAGCGATCACATGTCAACGAAGCCAGTTT
Organism: Eupsilia transversa; assembly: GCA_914767815.1. Classification (NCBI taxonomy): domain Eukaryota; kingdom Metazoa; phylum Arthropoda; class Insecta; order Lepidoptera; family Noctuidae; genus Eupsilia; species Eupsilia transversa. Next base: position 762,271 of record OU611893.1, on the reverse strand, counting down.
CTCTAGGCACGTGAACAAACACTAAGGTCTTAGGCCAGCGGGTCGTAAGACAACACAGCTCACTTTCACAAACCCCCTGTATAAACAGACATCATACTGTATGATTGATTGTGTCATTGATCTAGTGTTGTTTCATTGGTAAGTGCAACTGTAGAGCCAGAGTCCAGTTCGACGAAGACAGAGGATAGTAAGTTCAAATTAGGCTGACAATCAGCACTTTTTGAATGTCAAAATTACATAAGACATTCCCCCATATTCTTTGATTTAGTGCTCTATCTGAGATGAAGAATAAAAGATTGGTCGCTTCCATTAGGAAATCTCTGTAGCAGACCATAGTCTGACTTTGTGCTCCTGACTGATATGCCCCAATGAAAGGTCAACAGTTGATGATCAGATTGTCATATGGATAGTGCCATAATGTTGATTATGTGTACGTTTCGCAAAAGTATTGGTGATTAGCATTTTATTGCCATGGGCAGACATGAGTTTGACCTTATTGGTAATTATTGCTCATCTTATGGACACTGTCTATACCTTCTTTCGTAGCCCCTACGGTACAGATTGAAGAGCTACATGGTATGTATACAATTTGACAGTAAATACTTCCCAACGGAAGTATACCCAGCTAACCTTTTCCATTATCAGATCATTATTTATCAATTATACACATGAACTATATTATTGAATTATGGCCAGAAGCAAAAAAAACAAACTTTTTTTACACACATATTATAAATTAAAGTCGCTTTTCGTCATTTTGTCGGTATGTCCCCGTTGTTCTTCCAAAACACGCAATCGACAGGAGAAATAGTTTTATTCGTCATTTCACAGGAAAAACCAATTGTTTCGTTAATTCTTTCCTTTAATTATCCAAGTCTGTGACTTTATATTGGCAATGAAACATCATACAGATCCTCAAATAAAAGTATAATAATATAATTTATTTATACTTCTACTAGGTTCTTGGGCTGTTCCGATGGAATGATATGGGTATCATTCCATCGAAACAGCCCAAGCACCTAATACAATCGAACCGCCTCACAAAAACGCCGACAATTTTTTCTTTTGAAATCAATCCCATCGTAACGTAAAAAAAAAAGATAGACAAAAGAAGTACCTATTAATGACGTCATCAGCTCTTATTTGGATTATCACCGACCACAATCAGCGCCGTGATAAAAGGAAGTGTCGGCACAAACGTATTGAATTACCATCGAGTGTAGATTGTCGCAGGAAGTCTTGACGTGTGTGTCACGCCGTAGCTGCAGGGCTGTCCGTGAGTGTACAGGTTGATTGATTAGATGGATATGCAGGAAACTGAGAAAGTGGTAATGAGATCTCGTTAGGAGGCTGGTCAATTGTGTCTAAGGGTATTGCGTTATTTAATAATATTGCGTGATTTGCGTTCAAAAATACTACTACCTACGAAATTTGATAGGCTTTTGTTTTTTAGGGGAACATTATTACTAAGCCTCCGCTGTCAGTCTGTCTGTCAGCGGGCTGTATCTCATGAACCGTAAAAGGTATGCCAGTTGCCAGTTGAAATTTTCGCAGAGAGTGTATTTCTATTGCCGCTTTGACAACTTTTTATTTTTAATGTCTTGTTTTTCTCGCCACCTCGTCCTGGGCCGGCCTCGGTGGCGCCGTACATCCTCAGGGAGACTGTTGACCACCGGTCGCTATATAAAAATAATTAAATAAAGTAAAAAATTAAGGGGATCCATGCAAGTAACGTGTTTATTTCGGCGATTTTGCCACATACTTTACGATGGCACGGAGCCCTTCGTGTGCGAGTCCGACTCGCACTTGACCGATTTTTTTATACTTTATTATTAATGATCTTGTCCATTTTTCTCCATTGGCTATTTGGTATAACACGGTGTTGTAACAGTTTTAATAATTATTTTGACTTAAAATTAACAGCATTAGGTATACAATAATATGATGCTACAATCTATTTAAATCGGGTGCTTATCTATTTCCATACAGGAAAAAAACATATCTATTATCGTTTTCCTAACAATGGATAACACAATCCATAATTTTGTAGTTCATTACACTACCCTTGTTCTGTATACATTCCATGTCGTCATTTCTAAATCATTATAAAATCTGTTGACACGTTCATATTATTTCCATGTCATTGACAACATAACTTTCCTTTGATCACAATTCATGACACAAACTCTGAAACCCTAAGTAATCCTAATAAGTCAATTATGAAACAAACTTTCACTAACCCTAGGTTATATAAAGGCGTGTTCAGAAGAGCGATTTAAAAACGCATTAAGTTTGGACGCACGATGCGTTCGTTATGGTATAATAGACATGTGACGCGCCCTTGCATTGTCTTGCTTTCTATGCCATTAGTCATAGGTAAGTGGCAAGGCTTGCTACTGAATGCTACTTTAAAATGGAATACGTTTTTGTTAGTAAGCGATTTAAGTAGAATCGTAAATAGTGCAAGATTGTGTTTGCTACTGTTTTTACCATGTTTACTCACTTTGTATTGATATTCCTTTTTTAAATAAAACCACAGATGTATACCTACAGATGGTTCACTCCGCATTTTAGGTATGAAGCTTCAAGTAGGTACGCGGCGGGCTCGAGTTGTTGAATTCAATAAGAGTTACGCGATAGAAAGAGAGGCAACTTCTAGGTGAACATAACTGTAGGTAATTAGCGCTGTCCCGCCGGGGTTGCGGGTAGTCCTAAGGGGAAACCGTGGCCCCTGGCATGGCAAGGGAAGGAACACGGGTGGGTTTTAGTCAGTAAAAGTCTGACACGCCTCCGCCCAGAGCGGGATAAGTCATTGGATGATTTCCCAACCAAAAAAAAAAAAAAAAAAGGTAATTCGCGCTGTGCAACCTGAATTACACAATAATTCAATGATTTTGTGGAATTAATCATCTGTATACATTGTATACTTCATATTTGCAACAACGACATCCCCGTTTTATGTCCAGACAAATCACTGTAAACAAAAACTTATGTTTGTGTATTTTTAGTACCGACTGTTATTTTCTGATTAATGATAACGATACGTATGATAATATTAGCTATTTTTATGCAATTATTGATAAAAAGAACGGAATAAGAATCATATCACGACTATTGCTTACAAATGTTACAATTCTTAAAATTTTACAATGTTTTGATAACAATTTTACTTAGCATTAATGCCATAGTTTATAATTTGATACCTTCAGGTTCAATTACAGTTTTAATCATGTAAGCATGGTGTTTCATAGAATCATTATCTATGTTTATAAAACCCCATCCGGTTGGCATTTTTATAAAGATCTCATATACATGTTTTCAGAAGTCGAATGAAATACTTAATACCTAAGTTTACTTACAAAATATGATAGTTGAACTATTTCAATTGATCATGTTAGAATATAATAAGTAAGTGGAAGTTACATCTGTAAAAGTATTTTGCCATAGTTTCTGACTATACAAGGTAAGCTTGACAACAAAAATGACAACACTGGCTATACTAATGCATAGGGTTATTAAATTTAAACTTACCAAATAAATCCCAACATCGAAAAGCGTTTTTTTCAAACAAACTTTAATATTATGGGCCGACTATATGTTTCACCAATCAACCAACTGGTGACTAAAGAATAGTGACTAAACTATTGGATAAGTATATTTAATTGATTTTTTGTATGCAGATTGGGAATGTCATTAGATGGGAACGTCTTATTGTCGTCTCCACCTTGTATTAGCGCTGCTGTTTGCAATAAGATTTCTTACTGACAACGATTAAAACAAATATTGCAAATGATTGCCAAAACCACACCAAACCTAACACTTATCCTTCACCCAAAACTCAAGTGACACATTAACGAAAGTATTTATTGATACATAACAAACAATACATAAAAGTTCACTTATGCGTATGTACAATACAATACATAAAGTTCCCCATATAAACTGCTATTATCTTCTATCAAGGAAGCTGAATCGGTCCATTCATTGACTGCCAAAAGCGAAGCGTGTGCGCGCGCGCCGTTTTGCGTGCTACATAAATTAATAGAGGCATTGTTATTTGTGACTATGATTTGCTTGTTAAGGTGCTAGTTCTGATTAATGGCTTACTTACTGGGTTCTGTAGATCAGCCAGAGCGGGGGAAAGGCTTCTTATACTAACCAGGCTAGCTGACATATGGCTAATCATTAAATGTATGTTTTGTGTTGCGGAAGGTAAATGAATTTGCGTACTATTGTATAGAATCAATTTTTCTAACTGAACAGACAGCTGTGCTTCTGGGGAGTTTGTTGCGCCACTTCTTCTTCCCAGCTAAAGCACTAGGAAGTGGTGAAGGGTGGGCGTTTTGGGGGACTGTCTTATTTAATTTTGACGTTCGAAAAGTGCTGATTCTCAGTCTAGTTTGAATAAATGACTTTTGTTTTTGTTTTTTTTACCAATGCTTGCGTATTGGCGATTCTCTTCAGGAGTTCTGTTTCTTTCATGGTGATCATCTTCTCCGGTAATTATTAACCCAAGGTAAGGTAAGATAGTGTCTTTCTCGGTAGGTACCTATTCTTTTTTTTTTTTCGCTGCTCTCTTGCTCTTTCGTCCAAACTTCTGTCCTACATGCTCGTTGGCTCTGATTTCCTCGTCTTCCCTCTCCACTATGCCAACTTTATTTATATAAAACATAAAGTTATGCATTTGAACGTATGTATCTTTTTGAAAACTAAAAGAAGAGGTGCCTGCTCTACGCTGCTGTTGCCTATGAATCAAGTCCTTTAGTCTCTCCTTAAGAAGGGACAATTAAAGAAAGTCTTTCTTAGGCATGTATAAAAGTATTAAAGTCTGTGGTCCACTTTTTCATCAGTGAATTTGCGACACCACTGTAACACCTTACTTTCATTATACATTATGTACTACATGTTTTATGTATGTAATTGCGTCTGTCAGTCTGTCTGTGTTTGGGCTGCCGTTAATTGTGTGCTAATAACATTTGTTTTACGTATCATTGCGGGGGAGGTGACGGAGGTCGGGTTGTATTAATTATTTGTTGCAATTCGTTGGTGAAAATGAAAGTTTTTTGAGCTTGGGTTACGTCAAATTGGCACTACTTTTCATACAGGAGAAGCTGCAAAATGGATGGTAAGGGTCCACTGATAAACATTATCTGATGATTTTCCATACGGTGAAATCCTTGCGGTGCGGTGCCGCAACGCACTGTATGAACCGGCCTTTACTTTTTTAGAGTTATATGCGGTGGTTGTTGTAACTAACTGAGTTTAGTCGGAACTTTCCCCCTATAGACGATGATTAGATGCCAATGATTCAATTAATTTGTAAGAAAAACGTTATTCGATGATTTCTTTATGTTATAGTTACTTAGCACTTAAAGTTGTATTTAAATGACTGATTCTCTAATAGACTAGATTGTAATGTGCATAAAGAATCACCAATTGAGGAGTAACTAATCAAAAACCGTTAACTCCATTTTGCATTTTTTTTTTTAAGAAAATGATAATAACCGTATATGTAAGTAATAGAACGTATTTGTAGGATTTTGATCAAACCATCGACTTTTAACTTTTTTTTTCGGAAGGATTTACTATTTTATGAAGCGGTTTGTTGGTATTGGGATGGGTATTTCAACATTGAGACGCGAAAAAAAAAAAACATGTCCTGGTCAATAACGGCTTTTGATCCGTCACGCCTCAAATATGATACAGAAGATTATTTTAAACAAAAGATAAATATTTTTTCTACCATTTGAATCCGTAACGTAACATAAATCGCTAAGTTACAAACAAGGGTACCTACTTGAAGCTAACTGACACTCGTACTCATAACTAAGGCTTCTGCTTACCCAACGAAGTCTCCAAACAGTAAGTTGACTCAAGTTAACTATATTTGATGTAACTCACTGTGCTAACAGGAAGTTGAGTATAATCACGCTTTGTACCAAGTGATGTGTGTGTTTGTGGTGTGTAAGCAGAGATGTGGGTGATTTTAATGAGATAGATACGGCAGTATTGAACTTTTTCACATTCCGTATGATATTCAAATCACCACCCAGCATAATGAGTAAACTTACCGTTTGGAGACTTCTTCAGAGGACTTTGTCCCTCTCTGACTACTGATAAACTTTTTGATGTTATTCTGTTTTCAAAACTCATGGTAGCTGTTCTAATTGGTTGACCGAAATAACTTGAAACGAAACGATCATAAGTTCTCAAAACTTTGATGAGATTCTTCAACAGTATTTTTTTTCTCTCTGTCTGGTGTTCAGTTTTTCAGGCAATAAGTTCATAGAAGTTCTTTAAAACTAACGGTTTAGGTTGGTTTAGACAGCAGTATATCAGTGCTAAATATAGTCTCCTCCCTCACTCCACTACAACAGAAATCTCAGGGGGACATCGCAATTACGGCCACGTTTGGCCACTGATTTGATGATTGCAGTTCACCGCTGCAGGCCATCTTCCGGAGAGAATCAATTTTCTTACGTCACTTGTGATATAGCTGGGGTGGCGTGTTCTTGTAACTGTCATTCTTTGACAGGTGTCATTTTGCTTAATATTTTGCCCTCACTGTGTCTACTATAAAAACCTAGGTAAATTGAAAATGATATAGTATATTAGACTCGTTTGCTAGATCAGCTTTGCAAGAGTTCTTGACAAGTATAAATTGTTTCTTTGGAAAAACTTTTGTTTCATATAAGCTCATTATATTCTTCTTATATCTACTGATCTTTGGCAGTACCCCTTCCTTATTTTTCAGAAAAAACTTTAGTACACTTGGGAATAACAATCGAATGTTCGCAACTACTTTTAGAAAACACTGACCCATTCTAAAAACTATTTACATCTAATAAATTCAGATTAAAACTCAAAATTGCATATTAATCACCTTCTCAACCTTGACACTACGTACAGTGGCGATATCTATGTCATAAGTAGTCGGAGATCATCAAATCTATGCAAATGAGATGAACACAAAGTCACCGCCTACGAGAGAAATCTGTTGGTGACCTACTGGTTCACTAATAAAACTTTTACGCGATTCTGACCAGCATGTAAAGGGCGGTATTTAGGAACGGATTTATTAGCATAAATATAATTTAAAGTCTTGTAGGTACTTAATTATTAGTTTATGCATTAGTAATAAATATTTTTCTTTAAATTAGTAGCATGTACTGCCGGTTAATGAAAACACTCATAATATTATGGTCCTTAGCGTAAATGGCAACACTGCTAACAAGGATAGACAGGCTCAGGACAAATTACTAGTTTATTTGTATACGCAATATGTAGAATTTATAATTTTGATACTTAAAGTATGAAATGAAAAACTTTATTGCACAAAAGGTGTTGCAGTAGATACAATAAAAAACAGTTACACTTTACAAATGATATGCAACAAAAATGGTTGGGGTGCTGTCCTCTTAGATAGGCTACACAAAAGCCTGTAGTAAAGAGAATCAGTGCCGTATTCCTCTAGAGTGGAGAAATCAATTGTTTTTTCTTTTTGTACAATTCAATATCAATATTTTAGTTTTAGTAACACAAAACAAAATATTAATATGAAATATGCCTGTAAGTATTATCTATAAGTCTATATCTTATTGCTTATTTTTATCTTAGTAAAAAAAAACTTGTAATCGAATAACAGCCAACGTAGCTACTTCATGCAGAGAGTTTCTTTACGCATGTGCTTCAGGTAATGAGTAATGAATTCTGTTTTCTGTATTACTCAACTTTAATGAGTAGTTGTTAAAGCTCTCATAATCTTAATATCTTATCAAGTGCCTACCTACTTAACCTGTAGTAAGTAGAAAGTGTAGATATAGGTCAGTCACTACATAAAGAAAAATATCAATGTTACCCATACCACCATAGGAGCGCACCTTATCTTCCTCTATTACCCCATATAAATTCCTCACCTACATCGTCCTCATTACGAGTCGGTATGTCCTCATGTCGTCATGGGATTCCTCCCGTATTACGCCATAGGAGGTCGATGAACTTGCCCTATGGTGGACATGTTAGAATGTGAACTAAGGCATGTAGGTGTTATTATAACAGATACGAGTATTGAATTTAAAATTACAGTAAATCCACTTATGAATATTATGGTGCAGGTCCTTTAAATCGCACTGCACTGTCTATGCTTTGAGTTTGAGTTTGGGTTTAAGGACTCGTAAATGGTGTACCTACAACCGTATTTTATGTTACTTGTATGATAGAAAATCCTTGCATACTGTGTCCATAGGGGAAGAATCTAAAGATTTTGTCCAGAATAATACCTACCTGATCAAAGCCCCACGGTATAATGCCTTCTTCGATATCTTTAGAACTTGGCACACAGTATTTACTATAATTATTATATATTGCTCAACCACTACCGTATTACACAATACCTACTTCATGAAAGATAACGTTATACACACACAAGCTAAGTATAATATAATTATAATTCAGAGCTCATTTGTTTTCCAAAGCACCTTACTACACGTGCTGCTAAGAGTCTCTTCAATGGTGACAATAAGTTTTAGTCACAGCAATTGAATACTTAACTGTGTGCTATTAAATGCACTTATCTCACTTAAGTGCATTCAATTGCGGATAGCAGACATTTCAAATTGAGGGATTTACCCAGCATCTTTTCTCTGGTGTTAAAAATCTGGAATGTTTAGGTCAGCAACCTAGTATTTGCCTGTAGTCTGTTTGGGTCGGAGTCTATCGAGGGTTAAGCTACCCTTGCCGCGTCGATTCGTGGATGGGTGACCATCCATTACATAGCAAGACCCCTCCGTGCCTCGGTAAGCACGCTAAGCTGTTGATCCCGCTGTCATTCGTAGATCTTTGACAGTCGTTACGGGTAGTTAGAAGCCCAAAAGTCTGCCAACCAGTCTTACCAAGGAGTATCGTTTTACCCCAGTAACAGGGTTGTGGAGGTCAGATAGGCAGTCGCTACATGTAAAAATACTGGTATTCAGCTGCATCCAGTTAAACTGGAAGGCGACCCCAACATGGAAAAGGCTAGGCAGATGGATTTTAGGTGAGTATTGGTAAGACAGAAGAAGACAAAAAAAAATGTACTTAACGATATAGTTGTCAAGTTATATCTGACTTGCTCTATATCCACAATGGAACCTACAGTTTCCATCCCCACATATACTTTTTTCCCTTTTGATTCCAAAAATGAACGGATTTTATTATTAGGATAGTGTTTGCGCTTTCAATGTCAGTACCACCTTGTTTTAAGTCCAAATTGAAGATAACGTTTCACATGCACCTGAAGTTAAATTCTACCTTCCAAATTCTTCAAAACCCATTATTTAACTTCAAACACGATAATTCTGAACGTATTTGCACACGATATGCAAAATTTAAAGTGATGCAGCCTTCAAGACCACTCACTGAGGTCACACTGATGTTCCGCGTTCTAACCTCAAATTGTGTTAAATATATTTGATATAATTGTCAAATATATACTCCGAGTTGTAGTTTTAATAGTACAGACATAGCTTCCGGTTATTTTAGGACAAATATTATGTAAGATTGACCCCGGGTTACTTGGCAAACGAGCCTCTTGGCTTTAGACGTGACTCACAGTATCACACCCCCTGTATTTAGAGATTATAGTGTACCCCCTGTATTTAAATAGACGTTTAAATGAAAATTATAATCTGCAATATCGGGATATTCTTACACAAAACTTCTCCAAGCCTCCAAGTGTACAAATAACGAACCGAAACCTCCACACTCGGTAACTAAACTTGCGACTACTAGAATAATGAAAGTGCATGCATAAAGATAGTTACCTGCAATATTATTATCAACTCACGCGACCTTATCTTTTAGATAATATTGTTTAATAATAGCGTCTTAAACTCTGGAGTTTAAAGAGATAATGATGGCGCCATGACACTTGTTGCAATTATCGTTAAACGTGAAAGGTTAGTTACAGTACTTTAAATTTAATAAACACACGCTATCTTCCGATGGGAGTAGGCAGACACTACCTACAGACTCCTGCTACGATCCTTACATACTCCTTTCATTTCATAAATAAACAAGGAATAAACTATTCTAAAGTAAAAGGAAGTAAAATTTTATTAAATAGGAAGTAAATTTATTAACCTCATAACTTCCGAACTTCAGTGTGCGTATCATCTGTATGCAGATGACCTGCAGTTGTACTGTCAAGGAAGGGTGGATCAATTACCTGAGGCTATCGACAAATTAAATAGGGACCTGATAGCTATAAAAACCTGGGCTGATAAAGATTTGGTGTAGCCGTAAACCCTACGAAGTGTCAGGCGATCATCATTGGCAGTCTACGCAGTATTAGCAAGGTGGATGGTACAGCCTTGCCCCCAGTTCTCTTCAATGGTACGATCGTTCCTTTTAGCACTGACGTGAAGGACTTGGGTTTGCACGTTGATAGTACCATGAACTGGCGTACTCAAGTTGCTAGGGTAAGCCAGAAGGTTACTGGAACGTTGCGGGCTCTGTACCGATTGAAAAATCTATTACCATCGAGTACGAAAGCAATGCTTGTGCAGTCCTTAATTTTCCCTATCATCGATTATGGTGATGTGTGCTACTATGACCTGAATGCAGATCTTCTCAACAAACTTGACCGTCTCCTCAATAATTGCATTCGATTCGTTTTTAATCTGCGTAAATATGATCATGTCTCATGTCAAGTATTAAATAAATAAAATAATAAAGGCGCGACGCGACCGGTAGTACAATGTCCGTGAAGTTTTCATAGAAATTGTCCCACCAGTCGTCGCGTCGCGCATGTCTACGGGAGCCTTTACGTGAAGCTGAAACTTGAGAATGAAAGAGAAAAACATATTGCGCTGACTTCAAATGACAGTATATGCAAAACAACAAGAACTTTAGTTGTTAAAAAAAGAACTTTTATCAAAATATTGGAAGATTAACTTATGTGTAATATGCAATCCGTAAGAACTTAAAAACTCCCCATCAGTCTGGATTTGCGTGATCCTAGACCATCATTCACGTCATTGAAAAAAAAACATTGCTCCCTCATTGCAACCGCCATTTATAACCAGTACAGCAACCATGACCATCTGTAACAGCCTGATTAATGAGCATACCCATGCCATACCAATAAGATCATGAAAACCATCCCCGACCCCAAAAGGACATACGTCAAACATAGTCGCATATCATTAATCATTGAAACAAGTGCGTATGGCCGAACAGACCAACCACTAACAAGGAGTGGTACAGAAGATTCACTATGTATCTTACTTTTAATGTGCTCATAAGTACGGTACATGGCTGCTATGTTCCCCGTCCCACCGCTGAGACACAGGCCTATCCTCTCTGTGAGTGGCCCATGACTCACCACGGATCCATTGCGGGTTGGCGAAATACGGTATTACTACCAAATTCATGATCACTCAAAGAAAACTTGATAGAATTGTGTTGCAATTCGGGGCCCGCGCCATTTAGATGGTCATCGGCACGCGACATCGCGCGCAAAATGAAGAATACGTCTTGAGAATACCAGGAGCTTAGATAAATATAGGAAAAAGGTTGGTTTACTGAATGAAGAGAGCATTTTACACTTCTTTTTTTTTATTTCTTTTGATTTTTTTTCTATTCGTATCTTGTGGGACATAACCCTTCTGACTTATTTTCATGATGGCATCACCAGCTAAACACATGTTGGCAAGTAGGTCAAAACCTTGTTTCAGGGCCACGGAGACAATCGCTCTCAGTGATATATGGCGCTAAGGATAGGATGGCACTTGTTTAATGTTTAATTTACATGCTCAGGAAATAGAAGAAATAACATATAAAACTAATGATTGTATGAATGTATTAATCATTTGCCTACCCAAAATCCGACCTATGTATGGGTCGGCGTTCATTTTCTCTCTTTATTTTCATGGAGCTACTGTAACCCATCTCACCTCCACAACTCTTTAACTGGGTTAAACAATGTTGAACTGCTTAATAAACATATCTTGCCTATAGACGGACCCAGAGTGCACACTGATCAGTCAACTATCAATGTTGCTAACTGACAAATGTTGTTTTCGTGTCATGGTGGCTCTCACATGGATTTTAGCGACAAAGAAATAGAAGTATTTTGAGGCTTTGAACCAATCCAACTGTTGCTTGGAAATTATGGAGAGAAACTATAGAAGAAGCTTTTCCCTCGGCCTCGCCCGAGCTTAGGTCGTAGATATTTCATCGAAATCCGCTAAATCGTAAAAAAGTAACAGACTGATAGATAGAGTTGCTTTATTCATTTGGATTCATTCTGGAATCGATCCACAAATTCATCATGTCAATTTTACTTCTGAAATTCGTCCGTTAATAGTTCGCTGTTAACCTGGATAATTAGAAAAGAGTGATGTTACTCAACAGGTTTAGATTAATGTATCAAGTTGCAGCTGTTAAAAGAAATCACAGATAAGTTACGGCAAGTAACCCGTGGAAAGTGTTCCTATGTCGTATACTACGAGGCTTGCTTATACTATACGATTTATCGTGAAGACAATCTGTGGTCAAAAACTGTAGCAGTTCTTAGAACCAATTTCAGAATTTGAATTTTCTTTTGTATAAATGAAATATATGATTAGCAGCTGTTCTGCTAATCAAATGCTAAAATTAGAACTAATTTCTTGCCTTGTTAAAAGTGTGGTAACTTATCATATTAAGTTTTCAGATGACTATCATAATGGATAACTAAAAATGTAATACTTACGTAAAACTAATACCGTTACACAGAAAATTAGTCAATGAATTCTATTTTCATAATAAAATTTAAATAAAATGCTAATTTCTAGCACGTCTTCATTGTTGATTTCAAGATAAACAACGCTTATTTGCATGTTTCCGATATAATTATTTAGGAATTTATATTTTCATTTTGGTACATTCACTGCCGCGTTTTTTTTTAATCCGATTTTATTATAATATTAGAGAATTCAAATAGCACTAGACTCCACATTAGGATTCCCTGTGTCCTTTGTGTGGGTATGGGTTTGTATAGTGGTTTCTGATTTCGGAAATATTTAACTGCTCGTCTAAAAACTTGGAGCCTATTTTTAACTTTCTGGCCTATTCTTACAGTTGGTCGCATTATCCAAGCCACCAAGACCAAATGAAAAAAAAAATGGGTTGGAACTGTGACCAAAACCGAACCGAGTGAGCGAAGCGAGCGGTGTCGCGATTACGGCCAGCGAGCGCTAGCTACAACCAAGTTGGTCGCAGTTATGGCTATTAAGTATTTTTAGGTCCTCAAAAAGAGGTGGATTCATTATATAAGAGCATTATTTTTGTTTGATAATCGTATAGTGTAAATTACTTGAATATAACTTTTTCTAAGATAGTGTAATTGAGAATGAATTATCAGTTATTGATAAAGCTTGTAACCCACTCAAAGCTAACTACTTCTTAAGTTTTTCTTCCTTTTTTGAGTCGCCTAGAAGAAAGAATGTGGGTGCCATTGCTTTATTACAATCCTGAACTATCCCAATGTGTTTCAATAATGGAAAATGTTGTCTTCATTTAGTTTTCTTCGCTGCGTGAACAACACTATGCTGTGTACATATTATTGAAAGTTACATGAAATGTAACACAATGATTAGGCGAATTTGTTTGAACGTGTGTTATATTTCATGTTACCTTTCACCCACCTGTGCCGGCCAATAAGGATTGAAAACACGAAGCTAAGCCTAAGATTACATAATTTATGTTAAAAAACGATAAAAAGTACAATTGTATAACAATTTATTCTGTTTATTACTGTCTATAGTGTGTTAGTTTGTATTTTTTTATCTATGATACTGTATTCGGTTTCTTACTATGAAATTGACTGATGAATTTGTTTCTTAGATCGAAACAAATTCATTGGATACTGATTTATAATGTTTATAAGGAATAGTTTATTCTTCCCCTTGTTTTTTTTGCATGGATTATATCGCTAAAGGCCTGCTGTATTATCGCTAGCAGTGTAACACAGTCCTTATCAAGTACGTATACAATCACGATCCCTACTGCAGTGTCGCCCACTGCGGTGCGGCGTGTGCCTTTGAAGTCGCCGCCATGCGCAGGAGTTGAGATATAAACCACTTATCGGTTATGTTCGTGCGAGTATGTAGAGTATCTAATGTAACGGTTTCCAGAAATAACGTTGTTTGTTGTTGATTTAAAGAAAGATTTGATTTTTTCCTTATATTTTATGCAAATATATGAAATAAAGTTCGTTGTTGTCAACTGGCTTGATTGCCCTTGTATGGGGTAAAGCTTTGGCGGCTGTTTTTTGTAGGGAAGTGGCATCCTTTTGTTAGTTTAGCACCAAAACTAACTTTGATTCTTGATTACGTTATTGAATTGACTAACCAAGTCAAGTTAAACACTCAAACTTTGCATCACTAAAATTTTTATTAAATGTTAAGATTTTGATTTTATTAAGTAGGTGTCGATGAAAGTTTATTACATGCACATTTCACATAACTTCCGACCAATAAGTTTCCGGTGCGATCACACATTCCTCTACAGTCTCTACGGGTGACCACAGAGCAGCAACCGCTCTTCTGGTTACATACCGCATACCGCCAGCTTTGAAGTCGCCGACGACGATATCTTTACACATACGTTACATGAAATATAGTAACGCGTTTAGTGCGACGCGTTGTTGCTTTCTGAACAATTTCCACGAAGTTTTCATAGAAATTGTCTACTAGAGTCGCTTCGCGCCTGTCTGTGGGAGCCTTTATTTGTTGTTAGAATGTTTTTTATATAATAAGAAACACAGTTATCGTGGGTAGAAAGCGTGACTGCGAAGCGTAGGGTTCGAATCCCGGGGTGGTCAGTGTATCAGGGTTCTATACATTTCAGGAAAGTAAAATTTCAGAAGCAGTGTATAGTGAAAATGTGAACAGCTAAGGGGGGATTCGACCAAACAGGAATAAATTTTATCCGCGGAATAAGCCTTCTCTTCCAAGTAAATTTTAAATTTTTGACAGCTTATCCATAGGAAAACTGTCAGAATTTATCTTATTCCGCGGATAAAATTTATTCCTGTTCAGCCGACTCCACCCTTAGAGGTTATATAACTCGTGCTAACTCATAATAATATTAAGAGTTTCAAAACCTAGCCAGATTTACCTGGCAATCAATCTGTCTAGACTTTTCCCAACTACGTCGGGCTCGTCAGCCTTTCGGGCTTCTGACTACCCATAACGACTGTCAAGGATCTACGAATTATAGCCGGGACCAACGTTTTAACGTGCCTTCCGAGGCACGCAGGGTCTCGATAGTTAATGAATGAACCATCCGCGTAGCTTAACCTTCGTTCGACTTGTGTGGCTGTTATCACTTTAGCCATTATACCAGGAAATAAAAACAGAAGCAGTGCATAGTCTGAAAATGTGAATTGCTAGGAGGTTAAATGGCCGTGTATTCCCGTTGTCCCCGTGACGGGGACACAGATTACGGGGACAACGGGAATACACAACGTAAATGGCTCGTGCTAACTCATAACAATATTAAGCATTCCAAAACGTAGCCAGATTTTACCTACCAATTAATTAAAATATGTACCCAGGGTTTTGTATTATGTATCTTGATTTTATACAGTGTCTTTGGAGTTTTTTTCCCGTTCTTCTCCATAAAGATATGGATTTTGGGAATGGGCAACTAGCTTCAACTTACTGACCAACTTCTTGACAATTCAAAAGTGCCTGTAAATGGTTTAATTGAAATAATATATTTGAGTTTGAGTTTGAAATAAATAAGAGACGGGATTCAAGGGTTAAAAGTGCAGTAACGAAATGTAAATAAGACAGAACGGACTTTTAATCATATGACGGCATAGCATAAGGAAAGGATTGGATCGATTACATATCGTTTTAATAAATACACGATATTATACAGCCTAGTACTCTATTAAATTCCAGATATATATGGTGCAAAAAATGTTGCCAGCTTCCAATGTTATTCAACACTAAGATATCTGTCCACCCTTTATGGTAATACAGGCTTGAATATAAATATTCCTGTCAATATACAAGATTCCTTAGGAGGAACTTGTATTATGATTAAGTGGTTCGAGATTTTTTTGTATTCCGTACTCAAATCGGCAAACCACTTCGGTGTGTCTGCCTGTTGCAGGCGAGTTTTTATGAAACCAGTTATACGTCAGAAAATGAATAATAAAAGTATAATCTTCATTTCAAATGTAGGGTCTTAAACCTAGCTCGCAAACGACGGACAAAACTATGGGGTTTCCTTTTAGTGCAGTCTCATTTTCAGCCCGGAGTTTGGCACAGTCCCCGATAAAAACATTAAGCTCGTCCCTTTTTCCGGTCAGACTATACATCTATCTACATATTCAAGAAGCTGTTACATCCCTTCATATTTATTGTTTAAACACTTTAAAATCTTTATGTCAATAACTAGTTTATACATTCCATTAACACCATTATGTTGTTAATATGATCTATTATCGCCATTAAACATGACACATGTATAATAACAATGTTTTCTTGTTACAGGTTTCCTCATGGTATCCTGTATAAGATAATTATTGTAAGTGCTTTGGAACACATGCCTCCATTAGGTATATAAATAATACATAAAAATAACAGATGGCTTACAGTACCTACATACCTACTTATATAATTTTAAATAAATATCTAGCTCCTTTGTTTTTCGTCGATGTTTTACTTCGATCAACACAAAAAATAATTTAAAATTTCGTTTATTCCAACTTCAGAAGCTAAAAGTCTCTTTCTCGACGTTTTTCTAGTTTTCTGGTCTTGAAAACTCTATTGTTTGAATCCAGATGTTGACAAATGAATTTTAGCTGAATTCATAAGTTGTAAAACACTTTTTTTAATATAATAATGGAAATAATGTCTCAAATTAAGCAGCAAAAGACTCTCATTGCATGCTCTACTTACATCAAAACCTTACAAATGTAACATGCGACAATTTAGCCTCTGCTTAAAATTTGGAGCTTGAATGAGCACTTGCCTTAAACGCTAAATTTTTATGTCAATTCACCAAAACAAAACATTTACGACGATATTAGCACAACATATGGCGTTATAAAAACTGGTAATTAATCTCTGAGATACGACATTATGCGCCTTTTGTTCCTATCTAGATCGAGCCTAGGAAGCGCGCGCGCAGGTTCCAAATATGGCGCATAAGTACTGTTTGTATAAACCTTGGTGTACAGCGCAAAAACGTCGCTTTACCATATGTGGTAAATGTGTAATAGATTTTTATTTTGTTGTTTATAAGGTTGGTTGTTTATGGTTCCTGGCTTCCTGGTGAACCAGAGTTGCTATATGTTTATGTGTGTTTTATAAATGAAGAATATATAAAACGGAAGTTGGCCATCAACGGTACGCATACTGTTACCTACCATGAATTCACCACATCATAACTCCAGCGTAGAAATTTTTCTTTGCAATTGCAATTGCAACTGCAATTTCATACATAAGTACCTACAATACAAACACGGAAAAAATGTATAAAACAGAATGAATGAACTTAATGAACGATGTCCCTTCTTCACCATCATCATCCTCAGCCTGACTTCACCCACTGCTGGGCATAGGCATGCGTCGGCCTCTCTTTTCTTGTGCCAATCCCCACGCTGCTATGCCAACCTCATTCATGTTTTGCTCGCGAAGGACATTATCGGCGGGTTACATCCTGTATAATCTCAAAGAAAATCTAAGATTAGGAGTGAACATTAGGTACGTTGACTATTTTGAATCTCATCGAAAACACTTTTGAAATGCCCCAAGATAGTTATACAATTTTCCTTGCAAGGAAAAATACTTGAAATACTTCCACCACTGTGTATTATATCAAGAACAACGACAACATGACTCACTAACATTGTAACGACGTAAATATTTTGCATATGGCGACAAGTTTCACGACAAGTGTCTCATTATTTAATTTAAAAGTAAATAGTAATGTATTTTTAAAAGTTCAACCGCAAAATATTCCAGATACTGACCTTATGCTTTGACATTTATTAAAATAGGTACTACAAGACAACTCAATTATTACTATTAAATTGATTTACTTTATTAAACAAGGCTCTCGTTATGATCTCAATAAACCTGAAGCTTTATTGAGCTTTTTCTCTGAGTGTATGTAGTATATTGAATTTTGTCACATAATATTATGGTAAGTATTTCATTAATTTACGTAGAAGAAGAGGTTGTATTTTAATTTTTGAATTGTTATATTTTTATTACGGACGTTTTTTAACGTGCACGTCTTTCTATATCTTTCTCGCATGTATTCAACATGAATTCACATTCAATATGAATGATTTACCCAAAATTTTGTAGCATTATATGATTGAAAAGAATTAACACACTGATAAACATATAACACTAGTGTTTATAAGTAAAAAAATAGAGATAGGATTCAAATTAATAATGAAAAAATAAAGACCAAATAAACAGATGCTGTGGCACCAACTAGGACTCTTCCAAATTGTAACAAACATATCCCTAACTACTGCCTCGTCAGTTTAGTAGTCGCAAGCGCTACTGCTGAGCATGAGGTCCTGGGTTCGATTCCCAGGTCCCAGGTGTTATTGGGTTTTCCATCAGGTTTTCAGTTGCAGCTCGGAGTCTAGAATTGTGCTCAGCTGATCGCAAAAGGGCTCGCCCCCTATTACACGGTACTTAAACATAGCTGGCAAAATGTGGGTGTACTATAAGGACGTCTCTGCCTAAAGCTTTGAGGAAAACAGGCATGATGTTATGTTATATCCCTAACTAGAACACAAGAACTCAACTTATTGACCGCAACTCCTAACAACGAACTCAGATACCGGAAGTACCCAACACCTGTTTACCAATAAATGCCTACTAATCGCCGCCATGACACTTGATTACCGATAGAATCGTCTGGACGTCCGGTGACACGGCGCGGCTCATCGATGGATGCCTGTTAATGGACGATGCTGGCCATAGATGGACATAAAAGCTTATTGTTTGAAGTGACAGTTGATTTAGGGATGGCATGGAGAGTCATAGGAAAGTTAGTCTCATTGGGATATAAATCTAGGGGAGGTTTTTGATACAGATGTAGAATGGAGTTGATATAACTTTCAATCTTAAGAGATTGAGAGTTTTATTATCAACTCAATTCTACCGATTCTGTTTTTCGTGATGCCAAATGGCGCTGCCATCATCAAAAAGTCTTGCCAACTGAAAAGGGCTTGTATCGTAGAAAGACTTGGAAACTTTGCACCTCAGAAGACCGAACACGAAATGTTTTTAATGGGCTGAATATTTAGTAGTATTTCAATGTCTTGAGAAGTTACATAAGTCAGTCTCCCAAAACGCCCACCCTTCACCGCTTCCTAGGTTTTTAGGTAGGAAGAAGCAAACTCTCCAGTTGTTTGTTAAGTAGGTAACAAACTAATCTAATAACTACGCTATATGTCACAGTACAATGACCACTTCTATGGGCCTATTATATTGAATTATAAAGTTGACCTAACTTCTCCATTATCTCAACAAACAAATTACTTCTAACTCTCACCCCTACCTTATGACAGGAAGCGTCTACTTGTGCAGTGACACAACGCTTACAAACCGGACACATCAACGACCTACACTACTGCGTTAATATGCACTGTGACAGCTTTATTGCTTCAAATCATTTGAGGACGCCGACTGACTTGAGCTGCTCTACTGTTTCAATGGTAATAGGTACTAGATTTATTGAGGATTAGTTACTAAGAAATAATAATCTAGGCGATCATTTTGGTCAATCTGTAAAGAGTATAGTGATATCATCATCATCATTTTAGTCGAAAGACGTCTACTGCCGGATATACGCTTCCCCTTAGCGTATGTTGATAATTACCACTTGCTTCAAAAACGGTGAAGAAAAACATCGTAAGGAAACCGGCATGCCTGAGAGATATTTCTCGACGGCATATGAAGCCAAGTCAGAAGCCCATAAAAATGGGCGGCATAAAAACTCTGACACCACGTTTGTGATAACCACACAAAAAATTAAAGAAAAAGCCTCTGCTTACAGATATATTATATGTCGGTACAACTATCTAATGGGAATGGGTGGGTCACGTCAGTCGCATGCACGATGACAGCTGGGCAAAAGTCTCCACGCAGTGGGTGACTGGAGACGCAGATACAGCTGGCGAGACGACCTGGATGCGTACCGCGAGGGCTGGTTCGAGGTCTGGCGCGGGAAAAATAGTTCCTGGTAGAAGGTTAGGAGAAGTCCTTGCCCAGCAGTGAGACAGTATTTCGTAAGCAAAAACACAAAAAAATCGAAGCAGAGAAATTCTTCTTCTTTTTGTTTTGAACTTTTGACGGTACATCTATGTTACTGAGAACAGCAACAGAAAACTGTATTAGCCACATACTGCTTACTATTGCATACCTTATGTTGTTGCTGGTCCATATCTTACAAAAGATCGGCTTACCTATTAGCAAAATCAAATTAGGGATTATCTTTCAGTCTACCCACTTGGCTACTTACGACTAAATGTAAATAGATAAGTTTAAACCAGTTGGAACAACAAACCTTTGTGGAAGGAGTCCTGTGATGGACAAACACAAAGCATCTACAAAACTGTTGCATAAATAGGAGTTCTAAGGAAAAATAAAGAGCTTTTAAACTATTATGAAAAGTCTAAGAACATCACTGTTTTATACTCAAGAACAAAATGATAATAAATAAAGATTCTTCAATAAAATGATAATGCTACACGCTTACAACCAATAAAAATACGGTCAAGTTCCCCATTATTATCTACATGATTGAAGTGGACAGCATCGTGAGCCCTCAGGCTTACCTGTCAACGTGTTAATCCACTGAATAACACACATGATACAACACACTGGTCATATCCAAGGTGCATGTCTTCATATACATGATATGTCACTTATCAATGGACTGGTTCTAGAGGTATGTTGGTGGACGTGTCCTTGAATTAAGCTGTCAGGAGTGCGGTGGAACTGTCAAAAGGATTATGATGCCCAACATCTTGGCTTTATCTAAGTAAATATTTATCGATGAAAATACAATTTAAAGATTTAAGTAGTTTTTTATACTGTTTATAGAAGATTTTCAACATGGATGAGTTTTATATCATGGAGCAGTTGAAAACTATGCCAACCGTTACAGATAGAAAGATTAGATAAGTTTTACTTAAAGATTTTTGTTTTACGGACTCAAATCAATCCAATTTACAAAAACGTGAAAGGTAGAAACCAAATAGCTCATGCTATATCTTAGCCAAACATTCTGAACATTATGACTTTGAAACGATCATGTTTGCTTAGCTTGCTTACGTAGCCTCTTCAAGCACCTAAAATCTAAATCGCCCAAACATTGACCATGTCAATACTTCTAGCTCCTCAAACACTATAATTATAATAAGATGACTATAATAAATATTATACCAGTGCTCTGATCTATCGGTAACTGCACGTCGTGCGCCCGCGCCGGAGGCGGAGCTGTCAATATTATAATCCGTTGCATAACACACCGGTCCAGTTCAAGGTCTAGTCTACTGTCAGTGGGTGAAGCAATTGTATTGGAACTCGTATTTGAAGTATTTGTTATAGGTACTAGGAATGTAGAACTAGGTCATCCTCTTCTTTTTCTGGTATGTTTCAGTTTTACCTACACATATGTTGTATGTGAATTTTGGGAAAGGCGCGACTTGTTTTGGACAAGAACGGAACTTTATTCGTAAACTGGTCAAACGGCAAGTTCATATGGTCTTCGAAACGACGTTAAGGGATTAGAAACGGCACAAAACTCGTAGACTCAAGGGGGTGATAGAAGCGAGCCAAGGTTCTCCGCTCGACTGGACGTCAAGGGATTCGACACAAAGGGAACCAATTTTCGAAACTATTCAGAGCAATCAATTCCGAAATCAGTCAGGCTTACCTGAAATATACACATAAAAGGATGATCAATGTTTCTCACGTAAGTTTTTCCCCTTTTTTACCATCTTGAAAATCATCATCATCGTCATGTCCATCTTTTTTATCTATATTGTATAAATCTGCTGTAGTCTCACTCTTCTCGCTATCAACATCATCTCAAAGTTACTTAAATTCTGCAGTTACATTTTCTGCCTTTCTTCTCCCCTTTTTTTGCTAACCGTAAACAGTAGTATTTTAATTTTAAGAACCGCCATTAAAAAATAAACAAATAATCTCACTCAAGATCTTGGTCCCCGGAGGCTGTCAATATAATATACGTTCCATAACACATAACACAGCGCACCGGTTTGAAGGTCACTGTCGGATGCGCGCGCACAGCTTCTAACGATAATGGACGTTTTTGTTTAGATTGCGATGCTATTAATTATTTACTGTCGAGATTTTTGTTTGATTATGTGTTTCTTTTGAGTGTGAGAGGGGGAGAGAGATAGAATATAATAAATATTGTGTTATTTATGCAAAGCATGGAAAAACTACATACTTCTGGACAAAATGTTTTGACAATAAGCTGGATTTGAAGAGTCTTTAACGATTATGAGAATTATGTTTCCCTCTTGCTTAAAAATAGTTTTATTACAAATTCAATAAGTAAAAGTTTTTAGCAATTACATCTAAACTTTGACATACTAATGTATATTACTAATCAGATAACGTCCTGCTTTCAGAGGGTTTTGAAAGCAGGAAAGGTATTCAGACCTCTTCTTCAAATCTCATTTTGAATATTTCTATAGCTATCGTATAGGTAAATTGTAAATGTAATGCCGAATCAAGCAGAACGTTCAAGTTCAAACCTAAGTTCGGACAAAAAGTCAACAAAAGTAAAACGCTAATACCTACTCTTAGTGAGTAAAAACCCGAAGATAAGCCACTTCCCGAGCAATAGTACCAGTACCTAGTTAAAGATATAGATAGGTGTTACTTAGAATCCACAATGACTAAGTTAAAAAGCTTTTTTATCTAAGTAAGGTTTAGAATCTGTTGTAACATGACTGATTGGTTTTAAACATAAAACACAGCTACACTAAGTAGCCATAAAGAAATAGAATTGATTAACATCTTCATGTTTGCAACTTGAGTTATAACTACTAACTACTACTAAAATAGCATTATTATGGCATTTCGATTTTAGCCAGTATCTAAGGTCGAATTCAAAATATTTTACGTCACATAAACCTACATGGTCACTTATCGTCAGAAGCTAGGTGCACTACTTATACTACACTAATATGCAATACTACAAACATCTTTCCATCAGGTGAACCAATTTTCCAACAATTTTAGAACTAACACACACTTACCTAAAAACCTCTAAAAACAGCTTGTGATCACTCGGAACCTAATAAATATAAATCTAACCACTTTATTACAGAAAAAAAAACTCGGTCTTAGCTGTAGTAGTCTAAGTACCTACTACACTTATAAGTACTAAACACATCCTCAATCCTACACACAACCAGGACCCACACATTAAAGCACTACAGTCTATTTATAGCTTCATTCAGAGACCTCAGTTGAACCCATCTGGTCTACTCTTTTTAAGCTCTGAATCTCTGCGTCACTCCTCAGATTAAGCCGCTTCCTTTCAACTCATTCACAAAATCTTAACTGACAGTAACCCAATATTTTAAATCTTCAATGTAAACAGATCTCTGGGATCAATCGTCTACGCTTCAGTAGGTTTAATGAAAACAAACTACTTGAGGATATAAAACTAATCTCTTCATCAGCATCTACACTTACTTATAATTCTTTATTGAAAATATGTGGTTTTGTTTGTCTCTCTAAAGTAAATCGAAGAC
This sequence comes from Eupsilia transversa, assembly GCA_914767815.1. Lineage (NCBI taxonomy): Eukaryota > Metazoa > Arthropoda > Insecta > Lepidoptera > Noctuidae > Eupsilia > Eupsilia transversa. The sequence continues at coordinate 738,465 of OU611893.1, read as the reverse complement.
CCTTTTTGGAAAATCAATTTCAGGAAATAAATTACTCAAAGAAGCTTTTTTTTATGCGAGCTTTATGTTATTGCTTAGTAAGATACGACCTCGTCTATCTTTAAAAAGCTAGGCATTGAGAAGGTAGTCTAACTGCAAAAATTGTTGACAATGAAAAAAAAACGCACAATTTTTTCAATTTTACATTCTCAAAAAAATAGCGGATAGTAAGGAGAATAATTCCTTGTAAAACGATCATCCAAGTACACAAATCATATAAAAAGTACCCAAGCCAAGCCAGGACGCGTAACTAGATCTTAATTAACCCAAAACAAAGCCACACCGTCTGCTCGTACCCGGATCATTGACCGAACCATTAGCTACCCGATATCTTCACAAGTGGAATAATATGTGGGTAGTCCGACATTGATACTACCGTCAAAAACAACAGTTGAGAGTAACTGAGACAGTTTGTGATACTGATATTGTTGCTAACTGGCTTTTCCTGTGACTAACATGACTGTGGTGGATATGTATAATATTGTGATCATGATTGTAGATGGGGAAAATGTGGGATTGATTTGAAAGAAGGTCTCTGGTAAAGGTTTTTTTCCAGACAGTCTCCTCTGACGTGTGAATCCAAAACACTTTATCTCAAAAATACCAGTTTCCTGAAAAGGGCTATTTAAACTTTTTTTGGTAAGTTCAAACCATAAATTGATTGATTTTGTATATGCTCATTATCTCCTACTACATACTAAAAAATATTAATATAAAGATATGTAACTGCCCCGAAATAATCAAATGAGCGCTATTAAGGCAAAACACTGCAACTCGAGTTGCAGTGTATTAGATTTACAAATCATTCCTTCAAACGTTATTCTTGGTCAATTTTATTTAATCTTCTCTTTCTGGTTTAAGTATCAGAAAAAAGGTCAGATTGCCTTGCTCTTTCATATTTGTACTTACCACTTGTTCATTGCAACAGCAATACGTATCTTATTCCAGACAAACGTTTCATATTTTTGACTATTCAATCGCTCCATTTCTTGCCCAATCATGAACTTTCTTTGTTTTGATCTATTCTTCAACAAACTCCATAACAAAACAATAACCATAAACCAAAAAATAACAAACCGTTACATAACTCAAAATCCATTGTTCCCGAGGATTCAATTCCGCCATATTGGATCAAAGCTCGCGCTCGCGCATGCACCGTGGGTGAAAGTGACCCGCGGCTTTGACCTTTGGCAATGCAATGTACCTAAAGGGCGGCTTGTGCAATACTGATCTATATTCAAGGTTTATACTCTTTCTTGATGGGAAATGACTTTGTTTTTGACATATTTGGGTCTGATTAAAAGTTTTGTTGTTGTTGATTAAATAGTTACTTTACTGGCGAAAGGTTAATTGAGATAATTATGTATTTTCCGTTTTGACATATTATTATTGCCATGGCTATATGTTGCTTGAACTGCACTTACAAGTCAATTTTTAAATGAGTATTTTCCTTGAGTTATTGAGTCTTTTGATATTAAATGTGGACGTTATACACTGCATTCACTCCTTACACTTCCATACACAATTTAACAGGTACGGTTCCCTTCTGTAAGTTTACTATTTTTTATAAAATTCTTTGCAAGAAAAAAATGTGTGCAAGTTTATAGACATGTTAAGCCATACGACTCTGCACTTCAAACATTCATGGCTCGGTAAAATTGCATAAATTCAAAAACTATATTGGTGCCGATTCCCTTGTTCACAAACTAAACTAAATTAATCAGCGCCTGACGTAAATTGACGTAGTTTTAGTAGGCAAGTTTTTAATCACGTCTAAACTTGTATGGGGTAGTGACAGGCGTTGATTAATTTGAGAACTAAACTAAAATTTATCTTCTGTCCTTTTCATAATGAAATAGAAAGAAAAAGTTTAGTTTAGTTCGTGAACAAGGGAATTGGCACCATTGTCAAACAAAACTAATCTAAATTAACAATACGAAATAAGATTATAGTCTCAAAGTTCTCATCGACTCTGTTATTCGTTAAACGTATAATTAATACAATTACAGACCTGTAAACATCGTAGTTGAACCAACCTGTATTTTTTATCATACATTATTTAAGTAGGTAGGTAAATGTTTTTGTGGTACTTTTTTAAGAATTTAATCTGGATAACATTTGACGCCTCTAATTGGTTTGTTTTATTTGTTTTTATGTTGATTATTATTTGATTTCGACTGCGCGCACGTTACTATTGATTATAAAAAAGAAATGATAAATGTCTCACTTAAATTGAACTTAAAAATAACACACTCTTTTATGTGTAGTCTCTATTGGGCTGGAAGTAATTGTATTCTAGGAAAACAGGTATTGATCATTTTAAAGACATATGTATGACTATTTTTGTTATCACACATTTTTGAAAACTACTGAATCCTTGGAAAGAAATGTCAAAAACAACGCTTAAAATATTCCACTCCAAACTTAGAATCTACTAAAAAATCTTCCATTCATCATTCATCCATCTCTCATCCACAGACCTGCATACACATGTCAATGCTACTCGCCATAAGGGCACAACCCGTCGCCGACCAAATCAGGCAAGGCCGGTCAGATCGGAGGTCGGACAGAAATATTCCGAGAGTTTTAGGCTTGTAAATATATCCGTAAATAACTGAAATAAAGCCTGATGGCGCTTGATGATTCATTGAAAATATTTTTGATGACAAGTTTTTTCTTATACATAAAAAGTTTGAAGTATTGCCTGGAATCGGATATAAGGATTCTGAGACGCACATTTCCGTCATTTACGGTTGACACATTGGACCTCTTCATCAATGGCAGCCTTGCTCCACTCACTGCCGAATACAGGCTGACAGGAATTCTTCCCTTTTGTGTTTCTTTCCCGTTTATTCCTTTGAAGGTCATCTCTCACTCTTCCTGCCGACTCTCAGCAAATTTTCAAAAGATCATATCGGTTGATTATAATTTATTAAGACGTTTGTATCCAACGAGTCCTCACCACCATGACTTGGTAATCTATCTATCTGCTGTAAAGTAGTCCTCATAATAATAAAACCACTTAATTACAGTACTTCAAAACACATTTGGTAGAACTCCCAAAATAACAAAAAAAGGAGAACGAACATCCTAAAATAACGTCAGATTAACATCAAAACCCCAAAAAGGCTAACGTTAAGACAGGACCATCGTTAGGACCATAATCTTATTTTAAATCGCCTCAAGGATTTCTTGAAACTTTTATTAAAACCTCGTAATCTTCCATGGAATATTTATATCTCAGAATTAAAGAAATATACAGAATGGACGATGTTCTAATAATCAGTATATTACGCACGTTACCTAGGTTTTATATTATTGTGTTAGTCATTGCTACAAATCTCTAGAGGTCGACAAATCTAATGGTTGGAGTTTATTGTGTATTCGTGACAAGTTTATTATTTTTAGTTCATTATCACATTAGCCGTTGTTTGTTCATCTTTAAAACCAATGGAATCTAGTGACAGAAGTGCCTGCTTCTTATTGTTTACTTAAATAACTTAACTATTAGTTAAAACTATTTAGCTGTAGGTAGGTGAAATGGGGGAAATCAATTGTTTGTCACATTGACACACTACGTCAATTTGCCGTGTTATAGGCCTTTTTATACAACTGTCAAAAAATGACAGTTTGATTTGTATGGGCAATTAAAATGAATTTGGTAAACAAGTCCATAACCAATGGGAACCTATGATGTGAGACTATGATGAGGAATTGATCATAGTCTACTAGACCAAAATCATCAGCAAGATAAAATTAATTACTCATTATCGAATCGTATTCAAATCATCCGAAAAACAATCAATTATACTAATCCTTTTTTTCCTCAAAATAGCCACAAAAACTTAATTGAAGTCAAAGCTAGGCTTGCAAATGTTTCCATGGTTGGTTCCCCTGTAGGCGGTTGCCAAGGTCAACCATCACGGATGATGGTTAATTTATAACCGTGATTAGAATAAGTGAAGATCGTAATGAGCTGGTGGGTGTACGTGTGCGCGGAAGATCTTTTGATCTTACAACATTACATGCGGAGTGCTGTTATGTAGTGTTGTCTAATCGGTGTTTAAGAATAAATTAATAAGTAATATCAGGCATCAGCATGTCATTTTCCACTGCAACTGACTGCAAGGTAAAATTCGCTTCTTTATTCAGAGATTTTCCAGTAAGTATACTTTAAGTCCAAATAACAAGGTCTCAGTCAGTCTCAGTCATTCTAATTCAGTCAGTCAGAGAGAGAAAGCTCGGCCATATATATTTCTCTACATTTTAATTGAATTTTACTACTTCAAACAAGGTTTATAAAAACGTGTTTGTGTGTATAAAAAGCTCTGAGCTCTGTTTTAAGACTTTGTTATCAAAAGACGAAAATACGTAACTACCAAGCCGTCTGCCAAGAGACTAGTAGGCAATGGTCAGCATTGGATAGAGTTATTTAACGGCTAATTTTACGATGGTGATATTTCCTATTGAACAGGAGCGAAAAGTATTTTTTTTCCACAAGTCCTAGTGGCATATCTGGCCATTGCTAAAATCTATCCACTTAATTAAAATACTACACACATCAGACACAATTCACATCAACCAAACTCAAAAACAAGTTAAAAAATGTCAAGTTTTTGTCTCCATAAATCGATTATTCATTGAATCGATTACTATCGATACCAGACGGTCAGAGGCTCGTTATCAATCAATGTTACAACAATGAGCCGTCGGCAAGGTTAGCGTGGGTGAGACGAGGGTTAGATCGAGTTTGAGGAGTTAAATTTTTGAAAGAATTGGGTGTGGAAGTTAGGATAAAAAAATGTGTGGTAGGTATTTTGGGATTAAGCTCTTTAAGAATCGTATGGATTTTTTGAACGTGGTAGTAAACTTTTATTGATTAAACATTAATCAAATATCACGGCCGCTTAATGATAAGGATAAAAAAATGTTGTCGTTATAAGAATAAAAAGTGAAATGTTTCTTTTTCCATTTCTCAGAATTTTTTTCCCGCTCAATCAACGCTTTTTCTTTACAAAATGTCGACACAGACGGTTCCTAAAACATATCAATCTTAACGTAAAACAGTCCTAGGTCTTAAGTGCTAAATCCACCTAAGAATTAAGAAATGATGAAACCTATTAGTTACGACATTTTACACATGTCATGTTTTGTCACATTAATTTGAACACACTCTGTTAAAAGAAATCACATTATTGTACCTACACTTAACTTTTACGACAATTACAAAATGTTTGACGATGCCAAATGTCAGATGTGTGACAATCTGATAGTGCTAGGATAATAAATAATATTGTGGTAGGATTGGGTAAGTTTTGACTGTGTGTGGTCTCTAGTAGAACCTTAAACAATCGTCATCTCATTGTGAATGACGTTCAATGTAAAGGAGTAATATTAACGGCCACTCCTAATGTTAGTCCTTTGATACTACTCTGGTGCGAAGAACAACACAGTGCAGAATTCAATGACTTTAATATTAAAATGATAAAATATTTACCACTACACTGAGCAATTAAAGAAAAAAATACATAATCACTGCTCCGGGTACAAGTTCATCCATTTTTTTGTGAACACCTTTAATAAAAATTATTGCAGAAAAATGGATGGACGGCGTGAAAGTTGATATGGCTAGAAGGGGTGACTGCCGACATGACGACTGATAGAGAGAGAGGTATGGAAGAAAAGACAAGGAATAAGGGCAAGAGAATGATGATGAACTGGCTATCCCCAGAAACTTAATCCTGCAATCGCCTTTAACAAAACCTACACGTCAAGAAGCGATGGCCTATTTTGTTGCTAGTAAAAATTGTAGTCACTACTACGTGCTTACCAATTACGTTGAATAAAACATTATCATAAACACCTTGGGACCTAGTATAATCCGCAAAAAATATAATCAAGATTAACCATTCTCACTTTGTAAAACCATCAGACAATTTGACTTGATCAATAATATCTTAGATCGACATCAGTAGATCTACGTCAAATATCTGTTAGATCAAGATTGTTCTATGAGCTTTTAGGTTTTTTGCTTTCTGACGTTATAAAAATGTGTACATTCCCCGTATCGAACACTTTTGGTAAGGTCGCTGCTTGCCAACGGTTGATCAGTCCGTAGATTTACCTATGCATCAGAATTCCAAAGATTCATGATTTCGACGGTCAAGCTAACATAGTACCTCCGACATTGCTGGTAGTTAGAATCTCAGAAAATGTATCTAACCTCAAAATATCGGTTAGACTAAAAACCAATTCCTATCTCTTATTTACTATTTAACAAAAATCTCGATGATGTAGTAAATGCATTAGTCATGGCTGAATGTTGTTCTTTTTTAATCGCTTCGGTCCTCTTTAAAAACGGAAAAGGTAAGCCTCCCCTTCTCCCACCGGAAATAACACGGAAATCAAACCACCACCGACTGTGATAAGACCTCCATAATAATCAAACCATAAATAATGCTACCTGACACTTACATCACACAACCTTATCAGAGTGTTATCTTATCAGTGACTGATCTCCACGTTCCAAGAGCTGTAGGTACATGCTCTGATCTTGTCAACGCTTGCATGTCAATTGTTACTGTGTTAGTCATGCTACACACGTTCTGGTCAAGGTTCTGCGAAATGGTGATTATGGGTTTTGTTATTGGGTTTGCTTCCTGAATTATTGGAAATAGCTTATAAGTCGTGGATAGTAAAGGATATTTTAATATTTTCTATTAATTGGTCCTGGTTAGAATTTGCCATTTCCTGTTCTTGGTATGCCAGGTTGATACCTATTCATCTAGTCCTAAAAATTTTCAGTCAGATTTTACTTCAGAACGCGTAGCTATTATGAAAATCACTATTCGATATATTATTTACCAATAACGTTTGGTAAGGTTTGGCCAGGAATCTGGTCAAGCAATAATATTTTGAATACGCCTTTGATTTATTTATGAACTTCAGATTGGAATGTAATACACAAATAGTTGGAACAAGTACCATTTATTGCACCTTACATTAACGATATAGCTTCAGATATTCGTAAACAGGCGACTAGGTAAACTTGTAACCCTTTGTGAGATAAGGGACAGGCAGACAGATCATTCTTCATGTTGAAGCACTCGGAATGCGTGGGTAGGCAGACAGCATGCCTGCCTGGCGAGGAACTGGTGTAGGGTCTAAGAAGTAAGCGGTAGGGTAGGTAGATACTAAGTAAAAAGAGAATTTCTAACAATAGTGAGGTCCACAGTAATATAGATAATTGTTTAATTAATTTAGCACATTGCTTAGATATTATTATTTGCATGCCAAAATATGGGGAAATGTACCATGGCACAAGAATATTAATTATACCACCTATTTGTACTACGGAATTTAAACACAGTAAATAACTTTGACTTCACATTTTAAAACCTTGTTGTTTGGTAAAGGATCCTATGCTGTAATTTAATTTTGATAAACCTATAGGAACCATGCTTTCAGAAAATGAAGTGCAAAATGACCTGATTGTGAGACAGAAAACTATGTGAAAAGGGGAACAGCAAATGACTATATTTTAAGATCCAGCCATGGTTTGTAAAATATAAATTCAATGAGAGGATGCCAAATTTTTCAGTTACCCCAATTCTTGCTTCTGCTTGTAACTTAAGCCGCTCACCAATCAGTCTCCGAGCATAACTTAACGCCGTTAAGTTACAACCTCTCGACCGAACCCAGATAAAGTGCCACCGAGCAAATTGCACGAATACCGACACATTTTGTAACGACACCGGGATAATCTGTTTAATTCCTACAGTTTCCTAATAGTATTACATTTGAATAGAAATGGCTGGGTACTGGAATGTGGTTATGTGAGTCTGAAGTCAGATCCGGTAATGTAATCTGGGTCTTCATCTAGCTGAAATATTATGTCATACTTAAACGTTCCTCTATTCGAAGAAACTCTATAATTTGTTTAGGGCTGATTTTACCAAATTCAGATATCTTTTATCCGCGGAATAAGATTAACTTCTGACAGATTTCGTATGGAGGAACTGTCAAAATTTAATTGAGGCTTATACTAGGTATAAAAGTTTGGTCGAATTCACCCTTAGCTTAGAGGGCATGAGGCTTTATAGTATCATATTTTTTTATAGATTCATTTTCTAATCATCAAAAACACTATTTTTGACATAAAATTAATTTATCTCCACTCCACTGACAAACAACCAGCTATTCCCAGAATACCTCTTTAACCTTTCAGTTGTCAATAATACCCACTTTTGATGTCCTACAATTAATCATCGTTGGACCACCAGATCACTACCACAACCAAGGTCACACAGATGACGCTCTATTCCCAATTCCCCGAGGCGACAAGACCACCATTAAAACTAACCAGTAGCGTTACAAGCCGTAGATATTGATCAGTGAACTTTGGTGCGCGGGCGCAGACGTGCTCGCGCAACGCAACGTCGGATCATCGGTTGTCCCCTATTGGTCTACCTTGGCATAGTAATGAACGTGGTACTAGGCGTTTTCGATATGATTGAGGGATATGAAAGTGAGTCGCAGGGGCATGAGTGGATTGAAACGAGTATAAAGCAAAAGGCTTTACTTTATTTATGACTTTTTTCAACCGCGGTTTCACAGTCTGGTCTCTTTAGAATGAGAAAGGATTCCGTGATAGTCCGAAACTAGGCGGAAATATTATTACGTGAAAAGCGTAGAGAAGGTTTAAATAGACCAGAAAGTACTAAGTATTGTGAGTTATTAACTAGGTTAGCAAAAGATCAATAGCAATCTCATTTACAAAACAAAAAAATATATTCTAATTATCAGTAAAAACTTAATTTCTGCAAATTCCTGTTGCAATATTTCTTGATAAATCAAGGCTAAACAGAAAGAGAATAATGCTTTAAAACTGCCGCTCTAATGTGAATAAGTCTCTCTTGGTCGAGGTGTTGTTTTCGTAGTATTCTTAATTGATGTAACACGCCTCCATTCACATCAAACGTGTGAAGTTATATCAATCGAAATGTAATAATAAAAATATATGATAAAGTAACTGTTACGTCAGGTTTATGATGTGAAGCTATTCAGTATCGCGTAACGTTGTGGGATTACGGCTTAATGGTAATCTGAGGAGATTGCCCGCTTGATTGTGGTTGTTAATGTGGCTGTTGACTGTAAGGTCGTTCGATTCTATTCCCAGTATCTTATAGCAAGGTGGATTTTGATTTGTTTTCATTCATAGCTGTAGCTTTGAGGGTATCGACATCTTCAAAATGTGTTGTACCTAGTTAGTTCAAATGAAGAGAGAATGAGAGCAAGTACAGTAATTGAGGATATCTTCTTCTTAGTTTTGTATCGACAGTATCTATTACCTACCCAGTGAGGTAAAGAGTCTTAAGATATCTTCAAAAATACCACCAAACAAATACACTTATAATGACAGTTCCTTTCTTAGGCAACGGAGATCTTACCTCAGAAGTTTTAATAAATTAATTTATGGACATAGAGCCTTTTCAAGTAGATGTAATTTAAAACCAGTAACGAACAAATACATAACTTGTTTACAATAACTCATTACCGAGTCCCTCGTCCTTAGCAATAAGTTATGTTATACACAAATTTACATAAACATTGTAAACAAACGAAGTAAACAATGTAATGGATACAAGGAGATGGCAGTAGGGCATTTAAAGGGTTACGTTCTTTATTAGTGATCGATGGTTATAGACAAATTATATTTCTTTTAAAATACCCAACCTATGTATCGACTGACAGAAGTCTATTATGTCATGTCTATGACAGAAGTCTATCCTAAAATGTTTGTTTATATCGTAAATGCATGCGCTTTGACTGCTAGTAGTCACATAGGCAATCTCTCCGTCTAAAATACTATTATATTCAACAGCATCGGGTTGGGAAAAGGCTAGGCAAATAATGCCTATTTTCATCATAAATGCTCTGTATCCTTCATATAACACTAGATATGACCGACACCACCACGTGCATCCCTATCGAGTTACATTTGACACCACGTGTAGTAATTAACGCATCAAGTTTAAACAGTATATTTGTTCATAAACAGAAGCATCATGATCAATGTTTATTGTAGCGTTCTAGTAATAAAATCAGCCTGTAATAATTATGTCCCATTCTAGGCAAAGTAGTTTCTACTTTAATCATTGACGAATCCCAAGTCAAAACATAACATCAATAGCCTCATACCTGTAATCCCGAAGGGTAAGACAGAGGTGTAGCTATAATAAACCCCCATTTCGCTAGTTATTTTTGGATCCCATGTAACAGGGGGTGAGCTACAGCTGCCATTCAAATTCCAAGTCAATTAATTTATGTTTAAAACTTCCTGTCCAAGGTTAACCACATTCCAAAAACTTATGCAAGAAAAACTATCTCCTCAATAACTATTTAAACAATAAACAATATCGTTAAAATAACCAGACAGCTAGTTTCGTAACTTAATAAAGATAATATATTGTCGGACAATATCGTCGAAGTGCGAGCCGGTTCTAAATACCAATACCAACAAATGGTAGATGGTATCTGGTATTTGACAAATGGTGATCAAAGCAGGTGGTCTGCTGGCTGTGTCAATGGCAGTAATTGGCTGAGCAAGATGTTTGTTATTGCCATGAGGTGATGATTAATCATAATGTGTTAAACAGTAAAGATCCAAGAAGATTCCAGCCATGTTTTCTATTTTTTTTTACCCAAACCTTAGACATTTTACAACTGCACCGCAGGGTGTTAAAGTCGTTTAATTTTCTAAAGGTACAAGGTTGATAGAACTAAATGGTTTAAATCCTTTGCCGATTCTAGAACATTCTAAAGCGCTTGAGACAGTTTTATAGTCAAATAAGCTATCAAAGTAAGGAGGCCTTAGAATTAGGGAAAAACCCTCGGTACTATTTAATGACAACTGTATCGTCTTTAAATAATAATGTTAAATTATGTTTTTTTTTTGGTGAATAGTTGCCAAATCACGTTTGAAGTTCGCCAAGGATGTAGTTTGGATCCTGCATGTACATTCTACATAACTTTTTAATAGAAATATGATTAAAATAATAACTAAGCAGCAGTCAGCAAGATATGATAATTGAAATACTTCCGTAGTTGTTAGTATTCCATAAAACCAATTTTCTTCAAGTCGTCGAGAAAGTCAATTAACACTCCTGATTATGTAGTCTAAACTTTATGAAATAAACGTAATAAAATCTTATGGTTATAGTTACGAAATAATCATATCTACATTTATAAACTGGCTTTAAATATGAGTTTCTTTAAATACTTCCCGATCAAATTATTTATAACTATTTCATGAGTTGTCATAAACTTATGTTCCATAATGTCCGATAGCTTTTTGGTATTCCTCATATACTTAGGTAGGTTTTGCTATAATTACGTGTAAAAGTGGTTACCCAAGAATTATTTTTCAAACTACACTTGATTTTTTCATTGATTCTTGGGTAATTATTCCGTCTTTACATAAAACAACATAGCAACAACCTTATTTATCTAAACATAGAAAAAACTCTAAACATTTCGCAAAATTCTGCGAATATCTAATAGAGATAAAATTGTTTCATAGTAACTTAAGTAATGTTCCATCATTCGTTTTTATTATTAAAATCACTTCATCAGTTGATGTAGGCAAAACGACCGTTTTATTTAAAAAAAAAAGATCAACTTTGTGACAATAATTTGCATAAAATTAATCAGTATTCTTAACATTTACTCGTAAATTACGGATCAAAGTATTTGGGGACTTTTATAGCTTCGTACTAATAAATTACTTTTGTGCAAAGTGTCAATATCTTTACACAAACGTACGACTGTGCATAGAATTAGAAATGACAGAAGTCCCATTTGCAGGTATATAAATAATTCCTCTGTCTTCTTTCAAAAGCTCTAGTTTCCGATGTAGCCAACTTTGCTATTATTTAAGTTTTTTTGCTCTTGGTAAATATAAACTCAACGGGAATGCAGTATTTGTATTCATCATTCTCCTGCCCTTATCCCAATTTATTTGCGGTCGGCGGAATATGTCTTTTTCTTCCACACTTCTCTATGAGTTATCATCTCGGAAGTCACACCCTTTCTAGCCACAACATCTTTCATACAGTCCATCCCTCGTTTCTTTGGTCTTGCGCTACTTGTATAACCACCCACGTTCATAGTAAACTTTCCTGACGACATTTTCCTCGCTACACAGTAATCTCATTTTCGTTACGACTAGTTCTATTTTTGTTCTGTATTTAGTATTGTTAATGCGAAACAACTCAATGTCAACGTGGTGTAAGCACAACGTACGTTAAAGGGCTCGCACGTTCACACATTCCCCTAGTGACAGTTTGAGGGCTCACGTGCTGCCTACACCGTAAGGTTACGGGACATGCTAAAAGCTAATAAGTAGATTGTACAATGTAGGACTAGGGAAACTAGATTAGTCATCTAGTTTTACGTAGCTGGTAAATAATAAACGTAAAATAAAACAGTTGAAGCCATTTAATGGAACAACTTACACACATACATAAACTGGCGCCTTCTTCCAATGGGGGTAGGTAGAAGCTACGGAAGGCCAGCGGCTACGATCCTTTTACTTCGTTTACGTTCATACATAATAAGAAAAAGAAGAAGAAACCTGCTTCATCCACTATCTCCAGGAGCGTCAGTTAATAGCATGAAGTTGGACTTCTGTTTAATTACTCAATGGTGTTTACGTAATACCTATCCGTTAGTGACTGACGTAGAACATGTTTCGATCGGCAAAACATGGAGGAAACCTGATCTGATCTTATTTTCTATTATTATGGTTTTACATTTAAATGCTAATCTATATTAAAAAGTTTGTTAAATGGAGGCAAAGACTATCATAGCATTTTTACCACTTTTTTATAATATTTTTGGTACTTATTCGTATGATAGATTTTCCTAATAGGTTTCTTGCCAGTTTTAGTATCTAAATAATTTTCAATGGAAATCTTCACAGTGTAGATAGTACCTCAAAGCACATAACCTAAAATAACGTCACGCGTGTAATCCCCGACAACCCCGGCAACTGCCCAACGATTGATTTCGGATAGTCTTATTATATGTTAATCGCGCGGTAAACTCTAATAGCGCGATGCAGGATTTGTGTGACGTCAGGTCTTTGATGCTTTCTTCGCATGTGGCGTTGTAGATGCCGCCACAGTTTTCCTGACCTGATCTAATCTTCGTAAACCATCCTTCAAGGCTTCTCAATGTCGTTTCATTTCATTTCAATGCACAATTGCGAATACCTACTACAAAGCAGATTGGTAATCAAAGAGATGCCGTCATTAATATTCATTAAACACAGGTGGACTGATGACCATCTGTTAGTATTTGTTGTAAAGTGAATAATTATAAGTGTTTTGCGACAACCAAGATTGATTCGTGACTAGGTTGGCGCAGTGAATTAAATTCGGGTTGGATTATCCAACGCATTGTGAAAAAACTCTACGTTAATTTTGACATGAAGAGGACGCCATGCTGATTTCAAATAAAAAGAGGATAAAATAGATTTAGAGGAAGGCCCGTCTGAGGCTAACCACAACTCTACAACTGCACTACCTCAAATTGAATTCTGTACCTCAGAGGTATACAATAGTAACTCCACTTTTTTTGAAAATATGTTTCTTGCACCATTCAAATCGCAAGAACCAGTTCTACAAAATGGTATACAACATTAAGTCCTATGACATCTATGAAAAGAAATATCCACTCGTATATGACATTAAATCCACTAACGTCTAATGGGTATATGACCTCAAATGACTATAAGATTATTTACCTCTAAGCTTTGCACGAACTTAATGTTATTCATTGGAGTTAATGTTCTTTACCTCTGAACGAAAGCGTACGCAGCACGCTAGTTATCCGTATGAACCGCACGTCGCTTGCGTCAGTGCGTTCGCCGTCGTACCTACTGTGCGTGCAAAACGTCATGTTTTCACGCGGAAAATTACTGTGTGACCTATAGTGAATATCGGAGATCAACGTGATGCACCTTCAGAATATGGTAAGTACTTTTTAATTGGTTTTAATCAAATATTTTAGCGAAAACGTAACGAGAGGTAAACAATAGTATCTCCTGTAAACGTCTCATGCCATTGATCTTTATTTCTTGGTGTTAAGATACTTTTTTCAATGTCAAAAATTTTTAGTAGGTAGTTTCACATTTTTGTGAATATTCGAGTTTCTTATGATTCTTTAGGTATCAGTATTAACTCACATTAGGGTGTCGTGATAAGTATTACTTTTCCATTATTTTATAACAAATATTGGAGAAAACGCTCCGCGGATAAACTACAAGTACATTCTCCTTTAATTGTCATTTGTCATTGATCTGTATTGCTGTGTGTTAAGGTCTATTTTTCAGTGACATAAACACAGCGGGTAGTTAGGTACACAATGTTCAAACTAGGTTTTATGATGATGCTTGCGATCCATCAATTTCCTAATTAGATACTGCTCCGAAAACGCACAAAAATAATGTTTCATTAATATAAAATATTAATTTATGACAATATTATTTTGTTATTTTTAGGATCTCAGAGAAAAGATCACCATTTCCAAGACTGGCACCGTTCCCACCAAGTTTTATCTTCAAGATCTTGTCAAGACCTGGACATGCCCGTAGCTCCCTCCGAAGTACTTAACATCGGCGATGCTATTGATTGTGAAGCACAACCGTCAACCTCATCTATGTTCACTGGCATTTTTGATGGAAAATATCGAGAAGACTTCAACAAAGGTACCTACGTAGTACACCAGCTGACAGTTGACAATGACTGCTCGTCAATACTTTGTATGTTTTAACGATCTTGTCGCTGTATCCTGTTATCTACGACCTAAGGCGTGAATTACACAGAGAAAGCTTAAGGTGAAGACGTGGTCCAGGCGCAGCGCAGGCGTGGAACGGATAAGGCACGGACGCGATTAAAATTATATAGAAGAGGTGAAGAGACGTTACGATGCTTCAATATACAGGCTGACTTTATTCATCATGTCATCATGCCCGCGCCACGCCTTCGTCACGCCGTTTCTGAATAATTCACGCCTAATAAGTACAGTTCATATTCAAGACTATCCCAAGATATTGACGTGGCTCCAGCTCCAACCGAAGTAATGCATTCCGTCGATGCTACAGACGATGGTACACAACCGGCAACCTCTGCTTTGCTCACTGACATTTCAAATAATCTCGTGCCATTGACTAGCTTTCCCCGCATGAGAACAGAAGATGATATGAGCTCTCGGGAAGACTTTTCACCATCAGACGAAGAGTATATTCCAAACACTTACTGGCACTACTGGGCGCATAAACTAGTTAATAAGCATTCGAAAATATTGTTGGAGCTTCTGAAGATTGGAAAAACTATTTTTGCATTGAATAAATTCAACCTGTTTATATTGCATAATTGCAAAGCACATGTGTGAGCACTGTGACCACATACCTTCTACAAAGCTACCATTTACTGGGTACGTCTTTGATTGTCTTGAATGTGCCCTGGCTGCTGAGAGTATGTCATGCTCACTAAATGTCTCGCTGGTGGTGGCGTGTGTGTTGGATCGTTAAGTTCCCTTCAAAATGGTTGAGCTAAATGGTGCTGATCCATGCGTCATGTTCGTGAAGGGGCGCCGTCAGTAGGGACTGGTCATCTCTTAGCTGCCACGGCTTATTTTAATTTTTGAATTGTTATTTTTATACGGATGCTTTTAACGTGCACGTCTTTCTACATGTTCTCACATGTATAATTTCAACATGAATGATGTAACAAATATTTTGTAACATATTATTGATTTAAAAGAGTGTCCGTGGAGTTTCTTGCCCGTTCTTCTCCATAGGAACCTACTACGCTTTGGAATGGGCAACTAGCTTCATTTTTTCTGACTGACCGACCCCTTGAAAATTCAAAAGTGCCTGTAATTGGTTTATTTGAAATAAATGCTTTGAGTTTCAGTTTGAGTTTGTGTTGGTTTTTAAAAATAAATAATATTTTGATTTTCAGATTTGTGAAGTAACTTTTATTTCAATTTATTAGTAAATCCCTCCCCGATTCTTTAATGATTCCACAACGCTACGTACTGACAAGAGACATAATGTTTTTGGTTGTCGAATTCCAATAACATCCATAACTTTGTTTAGAGGTAAACAAAAGTATGATATCATAATGCTTTCTTAAAACACCTAAAAAGAAAGTAAATAGAGGTAAACAGTCTCAAGTGCACGAAATCAGATAAGAATTAATTGTATTGTAATTATGTGTAATACATAATAATTCCATCTTATACTAATCAAAAATACTGTTGAGTTTGTTTCAATATCTTTAAAACAACTATGTCAAAATTGCATTCAAAGTTTCACTCCGTGCATTTTTGCCTCTCCTGTAAAATTCTCGTTTTATCACATAATGTTGTATACCTCTGAGGTACAGAATTTTAAAAGCTTTTATTTAACTTCACTTGTATGTATGTCCTGGAATGTGTATGTCCTTGAATATTGCAATCAATATTTCACCCACTTCCACTGAAGCTATCGGGCTGAAATTTGGCATACGTATTTGGTTCTCGTGACAATGCATGATTACATTTAAACGTTAAAAAAAAACGTCCTGGAATATTGCAATCAATAATTCACCCACTTTCACTGAAGCTATCGGGCTGAAATTTGGCATACGTGTTTGGTTCTCGTGACAATGCATGATTACATTATAAAAGTAAAAAAAAAAATAACTTCACTCGTAGTATGTCCTGGAATATTGAAATCAATATTTCACCACTTCCACTGAAGCTATCGGGCTGCAATTTGGCATACGTGTTTGGTTCTCGTGACAATGCATGATAAAAGCTTTTTATCTTTTTTTTTTTTTATGCAACGGTCATCTATCCCAGACAGTATACTTATTAACCTAGACTCAATATCTAGCTATAAAATTATCAAAAGATTTATATCCCACAGAATTAATAGAACTTAGGCAATATTCAAGCCTGCGGCTCATAAATAAGTAATTTACATACATTTCTTAGTAAACAGGCAGATAGGTTGCAACAGTATGTAGGTAATGCTCTTAGAATTAGTTTGCATATGTGAGTACTAGGATTGATTGCGATGCTTATCTCCTTCTGATGAAACTATCAATTACTTGCGTGAATTAACTTATTGGTAATGGTTTAACGCTTTTAAATTCATGGTTAGGTTGTTTGGTTAAGAAATAATGGCCACACACTGTTTTCAATGAATATTGCCAAAAAACGTAGTAGACATTGTTTGTATTAGTACCTACATTTAGTAGGTACATGACGATTTTTATTACTAAATCGTAAGTTGATACTTCATTTTAACTTTGACTGCGTTTGTGACTACGGTCTAGAAACTTTTTAACGGGAAAACTCAAATTAAGCGTAGATATATGGAAGCAGGAAAATCAATTTGATAGTGTAAAAAAATCTATCAAACAACAATTATTGACATACAGTAAACAACACAAAAAACATTGATTTATAATCACAAAAACTGATGATTACTGTTCACCACCCGTAGCCAATATGGAGTTAAGTTTTTTTCTCTTAATGATAATATCAATACTATTAAGTTATTGGGAGTATTGACATTGGCTACATCTGCGTTTTAAAACGTGTTTCTTTAATTGCTTTTTATAGTTACTGCATTTATTATTATTTATTCAGACACAATAATTATTATTTACACACAACTGACGCCATGTAGAGTGCTAGGAGAAGAATATGATAGGTAGTTTATCTAAACAAACTTATTTTGGAGCTTTTAAATGCGTCTTTGAACGTATTTAATCGGCCATAGAGGCAGATCGTAATTTGTACAGTAACATAAAATAAAGAAAACCTCAACAACCAGATGCTTGAATAATTTAATTAAAAATAAAATATAATTTTGATGTAGGTAATTTATTGACATTGGTGGTATCTACATATTATTTGGTTCATATTATTTGACCGGGAATTTGTTTCTTTAATTTATATTTATGTACCTATTTGCATTAATTACTGTGAGACTAAGAGAGATGGGTTTTTTTTAGATAAAATACTTGAAATATATAACTATACAAATACATAGCTGCTTAGGATTATTAGATACGTTTTTGTGGTGTCGAAACAGACCTTATCACAACGTAATGGATTTTAAACACTTTAGAATTTAAATGAAATGACTCCATTGAATTAATTAATCAATTTAATGTTAGGTTAATATACGTATAGTTAGTTAATATTTTGTATTATTTTACAGGTTAGTTTAACATACCTAAGTGAGACAGACAGAATAGCGATCCCAAGACGGTGGAAACACAAGTCGAATGGACCCACCGTTTAATCTTCAACATTATTAATAAGACCCTCATAAAGGGCTAGAATAATGACGACAACAAAGCTAATCATTACCTACTCGCACACTAACCAGGTATCGACAATACGTCAATATATTCCTGACGAGACTACCAAATGCTTACCATAAACGCACCGACCATCGCGAACAGAATACCAAGCATATACGTTTAAGATAATATTTTCCATTCGCTATCATTCTCATTATTCCTTAACTCCTAAACAGCATATAAACTTGACAACATAATCATTATGTTGCATTCGAAGGCACGTCATGATTGTGACAATACCCTTGTTAGTTACCAACTTTATGATTAAGTTCTAATTGATTGTGACTTTTGACTCTTCGGAAAGAACTCGTCAATTGATTAATTGTAAATTAATTGTGTTGTAAAAAGTGTTTAAAATGTGTATCACATCTGCATCAGAACGAGCCGTTCAAAATAGATTTTGCCGTGGTGAAAATGTTGGCAGGATAGTAAGGTTGATAGCGAAGCGAACTGGCCAGTGTGCAATGGACGTTCTAAGGTATCATGATTAATATTCAGGCTTTAAAAAGCATTAATTTACAACTACATTGGGTGGCAAATAGTATCCGAAAAAATACGAATAAATAAAATACTCGCACAGAAATGACTTACCTTGCTAACGAAGGCCTGCAGATTGCTGATATAGTTTAGGATTTAGCAGTTTTATCATCATCATCATCCATAGTATTTTTCAACACTCCACCTCGTAAGCCTCTTCCCCTTTGACGACATTCTTTGCTGGTGGTCAAGGTGGCAATGCTTCGAATAGCAGTATTTATAGGGAACAGTAGGATAAACGATATCCATAAAGTGCCTATAAAAGAATACCATGCTATGTTTGTAATTATTCGTTTCTAAACCATTGTTGTTATTTCTAGTGAGGCGATGGAGAGCCGAGTGGGCCTGGACTACATCGTAGAACATGCGGAGTACACGGGCAAGCTCGCCGCAGCGCTCACATCGCCAGCCGCGCCTGTTAAGAAACAGGTAAGATATTAAGAACTATCAGTTGATGAAAAACTTTAACCACCTCTGTGGTCTAGTGGTTAGACCACCTGTCTCAGACCCAGAGGTCCCGGGTTCGATTCCCAGTGGGGGCAAAATTTTCTGCTCGGTTGGTGGTAGGGCTTGTTTTCAGTCCGCCTGGCTAGCTACCACCATCTTATCTAAGTCGGCCGCCATAACAACAATGTTACCAGCATTGTTGTGTTCCGGCAGTAAGAGGTAACATAGCCAGTTCCTCTGTAGTAGAGGATTCAGGGTGAAGCTCGCTTCCACCTTCAGTCTGATCATCATATACCATCAGGTGAGATTCAGGCCAAGAGCTTCCCCGTTGTAGTAAAAAAAAAAAACCTAATATTATGGCGGAAAATACCGAAGTCAAAAATAAATTACAAGAACAGAACCCAATTGGCCATTCCAGAGGTAAAATAGTGAAAGGAAAATGTGCAATATGATTAGCAGCAAACAGTTCCCAGATTTGGATACGTGACATTTGGAATCTTTGGTGTTAAACTTAACTCTGTACAAAATGTACCAAAGTAAGAATTTCTTAAAAGGTCTTTGCTCTGTCTAGTTCGGTTACTATTCACCAAGATACTGAAACTCTTCCATGTAATTACTACCAAACCGTTGTTTTATTCCTCAGGTGTTCGAGCTGCTATCAGCATTGTGCGTGTACAATGCTGACGGCTACGCCAGGGCTGCTGACACCCTAGAACGATACAAGGTTAGTCTAAAGACCACCATTCTTTAAACAATACCTAATGGATAGACCACATTTTTGAGGTAACCTTTTGGGGGTTGTTATACTTGGTTACTTTAGGTATTGCCTACACTTTGACTACTCAGTCATTTTCATGGTATTGCATGAATTCCAAATATCTGTCTTCTTGACTACTACTAAGATTAATTAGTCGAACTCCTGCGTTTGATGAGCTATCATTAAACGCGACTTTAATGAAATTGTTGTCTCAAGAGTTCAAAATCAAATAGTTATTATAATTGTTGAACTGTCCAACTGAAAGCTATGTGTTTTATGACATAATAAGGATGCTGATTCAATTTACATCCATTTAAGAAGACAAAATAAACATGTTTATCTATTTAAACAGCTTATTAATTACGTACAAACCTAATGAATCATTGGAGGTAAACACCGGCGTTTACGACCGATGCAGAGAAGTCAATGACCATATTAAGTAAAAGATCGGTATCTTCTGCTGTTTATGCAGATATCCGAAGTTGATCCCGACATGTGTGATGTGACACATGCATTTATGTACTTCTAAATCATTTTGATCGAGGTCCGGGATCCTGACTTAATTGCGTAGACCCTGATAAATCGTAACCTGGTCAATGAGTTTAGTGTATCGCCAATAAAGCTTTCAGCTTGGTCATAATGACATAATCCTCACAATGAGATACCAGCACCCTAATTGCGTAACACACAATAAATCACAATCTGAATCATTTTGAAGGGTATTGCTATTCCATTGCTTTAGAAAAATGTTCGAAAGAATTGTACGCTTAGCAACTTAAATAACGCAATGAATTTTGTCGAACTTTCTAAATGAAACAGATTGTGATTTGCAATTGTTTTTCTTAACAGTACCTTTTACACCTTTACACATTGAATATCTAATGAACTAGCAGATCTCAGAACTTATTCCTCATAATATTACCCTTCTACCTCAAATATTATTTTTCTTTCGTAACAAGAACTATATTATTATGTCTATCTGTAATCATTTCTTTTCCTCCAGACCCTCAAAGGCGAGCGCTACCGCCTCAGCGTGGTGGTGGAAGAGCTGAAGAATGCGACCACCACGGACTACAAGACTGCACTAGTGGCGTTTATCAACTGCCTCATCATATCAGCTCCTCGGCTGCCTGATAGGATCCGAGTCAGGAACGAGTTTATTGGTAAGTCGTGACTACAATTCGACTCCATTCTACTTCAATTTAGTGTTCAGATTTAATATGTTTACATAGTTTTAATTAAGAGTAATTACAATATAAAATAACATAGGTAGTAAAATTTTAAACCTAGCTAAGGTTGTTGTTTCCTAAGTCCTAGCCGACTAGAAGAAAGACTGAAACCAACTCAGATATATTTTTCAAGTCCAGTCCAGTTCATTTTATTTGCTAGTGATGTTAACCAATTCCTTCAGCTAGCATTTGCAGAAGATTTACTGATCGGATGGCTTTCAGAAACTTTCAGGAGTAGTATGCTAGTAGTAAGCGTAGCAAAAAACTGTTAAGAAGTACGAAATTAAAATCTTTCTAACTATAGATATTGAATCCCTGTGAAGCTCAATAATTATTAAGGAAAGTATTTTTTTTGATTTTCAGGTCTGGGTCTGTTGCCAACATTGAACAACTTAAGGTAAGAAACATCTTTTAAGGTTATCTTTACTTGAATCATCTTTAAACCATTTTCCTCAAGTCCAAACCTATTTAATTGTTAAAAAAAACATCTGCCTTATGACAAGTGGACAGGTCACGTCCACAAGAGAGGCCGTTTTAAGACTTTATTAACCGTTAGGTAATACTTAACCTTCCCATATAGGACACTCATAAAGATCATAAGGAACAAATAAGGATCTTTAATACATAATCGTATTAACATATTTATCTCAACCGGGCAGTGTGCAAAACGCATAAATCTACCATAATAATCCGATGTCAAACTAGAAATTATTATTCCACCTTATATAGATCCATGGACAAATAAGACACGGTGATATAAACATAATTAAGTGAATGCCTTGTTGGTGTAGTATAAGTGGTCGCAAGCGCAACTCCTGTGTGGTGGAGTCCTGTAGTTCGATCCCCAGGTCGAGCAAAGTGTTATTAGGTTTTCCTGTTAGGGATTTCTTAGTGTCTGCATTGACTCAGGATTTGTGCCAGGTTAATGGCAATAGGCCTGGTTAATCCCATTACATGTGACTAAAACATAACTTGCTTTCGAAGGAATTGATATATCGGTGTCTTATACAAATGCTATGCAGCTCTTCCAAGCCCTTTGAAGAATGCTGGTATTTTATTAAGTAGTTTAGGAGCTAAGTAATAACAGTCTACGGCTCGATCGAAGGTTACCATAGTCTGTCCGTGGATGGATAACCATCTATTACGTATCGCAGACTATTCTGTGCCTCGGAAAGCACGATAAGCCGTTGGTACCAGCTATCACTCGAAGATTCGCTGTCGTAACGGGTATTCCGAAGCCTGACAACCAAGTCTTACTAAGGGCATCGTGTTACCCAGTAACTGGGTTGTACCTAGAGGTCAGATAGGCAGTCGCTCCATGTAACATACTGGCATTCAGCTCCATCCGGTTAGACTAGAGCTGACCCCACCATTATTGAGCAAAGGCTAGGCAGATTGTGTAGTTTAGCCTGTGTGTTCTGAGTAAATGAGCCAGTCAGTCAGTCAACAATTTTTTAAATGTATCTGGCCAATTATATCGACACGGTTTTTTGCCTGTGCCGGATGATCAAGCACGGTAATTTGAAGGATACAAAAAACTTTTGATACATTTTAGTTTTTTATCGGTCGTTATTCAGTAATATGGTAATTTATGTGTGCATTGTGAAGTTTGGGTATTAAGCAATTTGGCTAATTTGATATAAATAGATGTAAATGGTACCTAATATCAGTTTTTTATGGCTGTTTGGTTAAAATTTTGGTTTTGGAGCAGCAGAGTTTAATTTGGAGTTATTGAAATAGGAAAATAACAGCTAGTTTTAATTGTAGTTTCAACTGTAATAGTCTAAATTGTATACTACTTTCTACTAGGTATAGTATTCACAATAACGGTATCGAATTACTTTGTTAAAAATCCTTTGAGCTAACTTTGAGCTAGGTATTTGTGTCTTTAGATTAATCTGATAATTTGATGCTTGTTGTTAAAGGTCTGTCAGTTTATAAAATTATAGCCCATTTCGTTCTGAATTGCCTAAGGTTGAACAACTTAGCATCAGGGCAATAAACTCATAAACAACTTCACTTTTTTTAATCTTATTTTAAGCCAAATTACTTAAGTCATTTTCCGATTAAATTATGATACAATTCAAGTTTATTACACGCAGTACTTTAATTAATATAAAAACACCTAAGCGATGTCTTTATCCATTATTAAATTAATCATTGGCATTAGGTATGCAGAAACTGTTGTAGGTACCTAATCGTAATGTATTGAAGTGCAAACACGGACCAAAACTGTGTCATTAGGGAGTCATGTTGATGAAAAATGGATCCCATCAAAAACATACCTAAATGTGAAAACGGGAGCCAAGTTCAATATTAAGAATATGTGTGGTTGTCGACTTCGCTGACAAAAGAATTGGGATCTAAATGGGTCCCAGCATAATCCAGGATTTTATTTATAAGATTTGACTGGGCTAGTTTTTACCAGCAAACCAAATTTTTTATATAACCATTTTATTGAACCATTAAACTAAGTAAATAAAAGGTTCTAATGAAAACATATCATACACACATCTAAATATCATCATTATCTGCCTCCGCCTTTTTCCAACTAAGTTGGTGAGGCTACCAGTCTAACTGCAGCTGAATACTTAACTGAAAAATAATATTACATAAAAGTAGTTTCAAAATTAAGCACGAAATGTATTTCATTTAGGAACAAATTTTGTAATTTCATGTAATAGCAATCAATACCATCATACCAAAAATACAATACCCAAAGTAAGAACCCGATACGTATCTCAATTACCAGCAACCCTTATAACCTTCCCCCTTTAAATCAAATAGTATCACAAAACAAACCACAGTGTTCTCATTTGAAAAACGAACGTAACCGACTTTTGCGTGGGCGCATCTTTTGGTCCACTGCCCGCTCCTAATATGGCGTCGTATCCGTCGTGAATAATATAATAGCACGCGTTAAAATATTAGCCTCAACGGATAATGTGACTAAACCCTTGTAACCGGTTTGTGATTATATTTAGCTGATTCAGTTTGCTTAGGTATATTTATTTTATGCAATTATTATTGTGTGTCATATTTGCTGGAAATAGATGGTAGGTTACTATTTCTTAATAAGGAACTGAAGCAAATACGGTAACGGCTTTTAACTCAATTGATATTGGAAAATTTACTGCTGTCACAGAATAGTACAGAGGGCGCACTCCACATTTTAGGTTTTTACGCGGCGGGCTCGTAACGTAGTCAGAAGATAAAAGAGTTACGTGATAGAAAGAGAGGCAACTTCTAGGTGAAAATATAACTGTAGGTAATTAGCGATCTGAATTGCATTTTATTGTGTCATTGCTAGAGTCGCTTTTTATTTAAATGACTTTGTGGAGTGAATCTTCTGTACTATTCTGTGCTGTTGCATGCGGCGTAGCTAAGAATACTCAACTCTCAGAGAGAAAGAGCGCATGGTCTAAGTAGAAACAATAATTACTAAAGTAAATATACCACGGTGCCACTAGAATTCCCAATTTGAAGATAAATATCGCGTAAAAATTTTTTATTCATTCTTAAGAAGTAAAGGACCCTCACCCCATTTTTAATGTCCAATCTGCTCATAAAGTATACTTCAGCAAAGGTTCTAGTATCCTAATATGGATCCCAAGTGTGTTACGTATTCTACCGTAATATTTGAAGTTTGACCATAACTCACACACAAGTGTTGCTTGTATGCAAGCTTTAATGCCTGAAGGCATCGTTTCTATTACTTTCCCTCAATACCATATTTTTGTATTTCTTCCGTGTGAAACATACTTGAACAAAGTTCAACATGTGGGCTATTGGTTATTGACTGACATTACGTCATAATGCCAAAACAAAACACTGCCTGAAACTTGTGTGTTTATTAAAAAGAATTAAAACAAATGAAAGCGTCGAACAGCGTCGATGTTGAGCTGTATAAGTTATTAGGTAGGCTCTCTAACACATTACACCCAGTTTTGTTTCTCAGTCACAAATTCCCAAATGTGCCCGAATTCGGTCTCATGGCATTTACAATCACAGTTTGCACCTTTATCCAACCATCTTTTCCACCTTCGACACTTTGTTTAACTGATCTAATCTCCCTCCAGACATGAAGCAGCCAGCCACCCAGACCTGGGCGTTCAACTGGACGTGTTTGAAGAGCAGCGGGAGAGCGATGAGGCACAGGGTCCAGGAGGCATCAACCTCAACTCGCATCTCGATGTGTTCTATGCGATACTTAAACAGGTGAGCTTTTATACTGGTAGTGGAACTTAGAGAGTTGTATCTTCTACAAGCTTCTGTTTTGGTGGTACAAAACTATGAACCTGACAAGACTCTAAGGCAGATAGAAAGAGAACCTAGCTCACACTAAGATGTCTCACAATAAGTCAGACTCCTAAAAAATAACGTGTCCCAGTGCTAAAATAATATACTTTAGAGTCTATTACAGGCTCATAATTATTACACTTATAGTTTTTAATTCCTTTTGCCATTCAACAGAAGAGCTGAAGTTAGATTCCTTCTTAGAGACGCAATCTAGCACGCAAGAATATAACGAAACATTTTGTCAATGTAGAAATAGGTTCTACATCTCAAAAGAATAAAAAACAAAACGTTACTTGTTCTTTTTTCAGGTGGCAGAAACTCCTCAAGAGATTCCATTTCTGAGCATCCTGCAGCACTTACTGAGGATCGACTCGAAGGAACCCGTCAGCGACATCGTGTGGGACACTGCGGAGACGCTGGTGCACCGAGCCACGCTGTTGGAAACCAGGGAGGATGCTGCCAAGCTGCTAAGGGCTCCTAGTGTACAGGTTTGTAGAAATTAAATTGATCAATCTATACTTTAATCTATTTGTAAGCAGTCAAATCATGACGCCTGATAGAAACTCCTCAATCCTGTTTTCCGCTGTGAAGTTTAGAGACAAGTCTCATGACTTTAATTATATTGCACTCCAAAATCTTTTCTAGAAACTAAATCTTGGATTCCTAAAGCCGTTAATAAAGCAGAGGTCTCGTCAATCTTAAGACATAATTCTTATTTAAATGTTTGCAATTTCCTATCAAAAAGGTACTAAAAAGAAACCTCAATCCCAGTCATGATATCATCAATCTGTTTCTTTATTAAATTCATCATTGTTTGTATTATGTTTCCAGGCTAAAGTGGGTTGCACATGTCAGCACCGCGATATGTCTGGTGGTGGCAGGAAGCAGAGTCTACAGCGAGCGCTGTCACCACCGCCACCACCGCCACCTCCTGTCATGATGCCCAGTGCAGGTAATCTTTAATTTAAAACATTTGAACAGCTTGGTTTTTGTAAATCTGTTATCAGAATTTTGCTGGCCTATACATTTTTTGTAGAATGCAATGCCTGCAATGTAGAAGGGATTACCGATGCTTTGTGCTTGTGCATCATTATTTGCAGCAGTTAACTATCTTCTGAACTAAGTTTATGACAATTTGACGATAAAGGAGTCCAGTCTATTCAGTCTTTTTAAAGTGAGACTCGTCTCACCTTAAAAGTTTGCATTTAATCCTTCACTTTTCTGAATAATGTGCCAGAACTTATAGATTTAACTACATGGAGGTTTTTCTGTTTGGCAGTTATCCCTCCTCCCCCCGCCCCAATGCTGCCGCCCGCGCCGCCGCCCGGGCCGCCGCCGCCGCCCGTGCCGCCGCCCGCGTGCGCGCCGCCCGCGCCGGCGCCGGCGCTGGACATCAAGCTGCCGCAGCAGGAGACCCCAATACCGAAGACTAAGATGAAAACTATCAATTGGAATAAAATTCCTAATAATAAAGTGAGTAGTGTGTTATATTTTAATAAATATAGGTATTTATCTAGGGCCTAGAGAAATGATGATGATACTATACTACTACTAACTACTAACCTAGCTAGAGTCTAGGGTATAGCATCATCATTCAACTGAAAGACTTAGTCTGCTGTACCTTACTGCATCCCGCGTAGCATGAAGAATAGACATAAGTAATATCTCTGTTTGTATGCAAAATGTCATTTCTTTCCTGAATCTTTGATATCGCACCGTTGAAATCTTTCTACAATGTGATTCAATCATTCTGTCTTTCGTTTCTTCGTGAGAAGGGCTTCGTAGAACCATCCTTTGCTTACCTACCAGTAACGATCTTTGAGAACAAGTTTTGATGGCCCAATAAATAACTCTAAGCTTTATAATATTTTCAGGTCATCGGTCAAAACAACATCTGGTCACTAGTAGCATCGAGTCACAAACATTCACCGAAGGTAGATCTGGACTGGACGGAGATCGAAGGACTCTTCTGCCAACAGGTTAGTATATAAACCACGAAGCACAGAACTGTTAAGAAAACTGTCCCACGTTCCTCTTGATGTCTCCTCTGGAAAGGATTATGCTGGAGATGACAAGAAATAATCTTACAGCCTAATTCTGGCTTTTCAACTGTTTGTGTTATTTACCTACGTATTACTTATGATTCGTTATTTTTATAAAGTTTTGACAATAATCCGGCTCAACAGATAAGAGGTCCGACAAAATCGTTTTCACGGTTCTGTGGGAACAGATCTTACAAAATAACGTTAAGTTTATTAGGATTTATAATTAATATTTATAGATCAAGAGATAAAACGCAAGTTGTTTTTTTTAACTCACTGTTTCTCGAATAGTATTCTTATCTGGGAGAGTAGGAATTAAGGTGTGCCTAGCACACTTAATATATCTGGTTTCATGATTTTCAGATACAACCGACAGGATCTGCAGGCTCATCACCTAGGTTAGGAAGAAGTCCCATTTGCGACAGCTCAGGAGAGAGGAAACCGAGGAAGGAGTCTTCAGAAATCACACTTTTGGATGGGAAGAGGAGTCTTAACGTAAATATATTCTTGAAGCAGTTCCGGAGGTAAGACATTACAATATTACATTATACATAATACTTTCTGGTTGCTGACCATAATAAACCAACAACAAATTACAGTCGTCAAAATTAAAAGTCATTTATTCAAACTAGGCTGAGAATCAGCACTTTTCCAACGTCAAAATTACATAAGACAGTCCCCCAAAACGCCACCCTTCACCACTTCCTAGTGCTTTAGCTGGGAAGAAGAAGTGGCGCAACAAACTCCCCAGCAGAGAGAGCATCTAGAAAAAAGTTTAAAAAGCCTTGGTACTGGCACATTATGTAGGTGCATATGTAGTGAATTGTATATAGATTTTATTTTGCAAATAATAATGCGTACAGTACATCGTGATATATAAGATGGTATATCGTAAGATCGATAAATAAATATACAAATGAAATAAATGAATATAAATTGCAGACATTATCCAATGTGATGGTGGCCGGTCAGCTTATCACCATCCACATAATTATATGACGTAATCTTATATAACCACCGAATAACTGTGATGTTAAACGAAACAAAGCCATTTACTTATCATTGTTTATCGCATTTCATTTTCTAGTTGTAACGAGGACATAATCCAGCTGATCCGCGAGGGTGCTCACGATGACATCGGCACAGAGAAGTTACGCGGTCTTCTCAAGATATTACCTGAAGTAGACGAGTCTGAGATGCTGAAATCCTTCACCGGTGACGCAACGAAACTGGGGACAGCTGAGAAGTTCCTGCTGCAGCTGATACAGCTTCCTAAGTGAGTGGTCTTTTTGGTTTACTGGTTGGTCTTTTTGTTCTACTAAAAAGACTGACTGGTTTTGACTTTTACATTTTGAATTCTTTATTTTTTCACCACCAATTATTTTATCCGTTATTGTTTTTGCGTTATTTTAAACAACTTCAAAACTTCCCAAAACGACCTATTAATGTTTTAACATGTTTACAGCTACAAACTGCGCATTGAATGCATGCTTCTGAAAGAGGAATGGGCGTCAACATCAGGATATCTGGAGAGTGCTATCAACTCTATCCTAGTAGCTGGAGACGATCTGATGTCTTCAAGAGCACTACAGGTAACATTTCCGTAGACACTTAACACTAACTTTGTTATATTTTCCACTAATATGAATCTGAGATTACAAATGAGAATCGTGACCACATAAAAATCGAGCTTCTAACCGAGCCTGAAACAATCTGTTTAAATTAACAACAATTGGTGTATTGTCCTATTCTTGTGTGGAACTAATTTGTTCTAATTTCATCACTTAGTGCACCTTGCCCTGATAGGTACTATTACTTACTGTGATGCTAAATAATGAAACATTTAATGCGAAACACTATTCTTAACTGTTTCCAGGAGGTGCTTTACATAGCGTTGATCGCCGGTAACTTCCTGAACGCTGGTGGCTACGCGGGAGGGGCAGCGGGAGTGAAACTGTCTTCTCTGCAGAAACTACCCGATATCAGGGCGAATAAACCTGGGATGACGCTCATGCACTATGTCGCTATGGTAACGATTTTTTTAATTATTTTTTTCAGGCATCTAAAAGTATCTAGTTGTATGTTGCTTTAATTAGAATATTCTTTCAAATCCTCCCCAAAATGGTTGGCAGCATTCACTGATACTGCCATTTGATCTTAACATTCAACACTTAGTATAAATAAAAGCATGAATATGCAGTTATATAGAGTGCACGATTGACGTCTTTCGAGATCCACCGGCTTTCAAGAAAGCCATGATCAAAAGATAGTAAATTCAAGGTTCAAAGCTGATAAGCCGAAGTTAAATTCCGGAGGATGGGATGCCTATTAAATAACACTTCACAAATAAAACTTCCTTTACAGCAAGCAGAACGCAAAAACAAAGAACTAATCCACTTTGCTGACAACACACGCGTCCTAGAAGAAGCAGCTAAAGCCAGCGTGGACCAGGTCCACAACGAGATCAAAACGCTGGCTAACAGGATACAGGGGCTGAAGAAGGAGATACAGATGCCCAGTACACAGCAGGATATTAAGGAGCAGATGGGGGATTTCTTGCAGGTGAGACAACATTGAGTGCAGGCTTATGATCATTGCCAGAATACTAATGAATCTAAGCTGATGACGGAACAAAGTCTCTTTGACATCAGTTTGTTCCTCTATCTATAATAATGGGGACTTATTTTTTCTCCATATCTTTGAGGTTGTTTTTAAGGCGTATCCTTGAAAATAACTCGATTTACAATTTCAGAACCTTTCGGCGGGCATAACTTGGCTTTGACCTCTTGGGGAAAAAATATCAAGAACCTTAAATTAAAATTATCTTGTAATTACAGGTGGCAGAACAAGAGGTGTCAGCTCTTAACAAAGACATGGAAGAAGTAGAAAGCATACGGAAACAACTCGCCGAATTCTTCTGCGAAGACCCTGTGTCTTTCAAGCTAGAGGAATGCTTCAAGGTAAGTCTTATTAAAAATACCGCGTGGCCCCTAAATTGCTTATTTAATGTCACCGGTCACCAATCAGTTTTTGGTCTCGAATTTGAAACCTGTCTCTTTTACTTTGTATTCCAGATGTTCGTATGGTTCTGCAGTAAGTTTAGGTCTGCTGTCAGTGACAATGAACGGCGGAGAGCTAATGAAGAACAGGCTGCTGCCAGAAGACGGGCTAGAGACCTGGCTGCAGCCAGGGTCAAGACTGGTAAGTTGACCATTATTATCATCAGTATCGTACGCAGACTAATCCAGCCGAATAAGTGCAAAGCGCTTCTCCGAAAGAAAGGCGTAACGGTCCGAATTTTTATCCAGGAAAGTTCATACAGGAGGGCAAGACAACATAGCCGTTGATATTGCCACTTATTTTCTAACTAAATCCATCCTGCCGTCATGTCAATGTCGGGCAGCTACACAAAGCGCTGTGAAGAAACAGGGTGTGCTACTGCAATTACCTTACTTTGAAACTAAAATCACAACTTTTTCCCTGCAGGCACTAGCAGCGTTTGCAGTACCCCGGTATCAGAATGTGAGTCCCTCATGGAGTCGCTACTTCTGGACATCAGGAACGGACTTGGAAGGAGATCGCTTAGGAAACCACATGACCCGTCACCGTCACCTGGTTAGTGATATTCCTACTATTACTAATTAGCAGAGTATTGCAATCCACTGTTAGAAGTTGCGATCTTCCAAAAATATTGATTACCTACTATTTAACGAGCGAATGTGGTGATGGTGACAGTACCAAAACACCCGTTTTACTGACTATAATAGGCTGTTGTTACTCAAGATTTCTTCACCTCAGAGAACGATTTTTCTTACCTTGTAAGCCGCCCCCTATCCCTTTGTATGCCTTTGTATACCTTTGTATACCTATGATTATGGTATTGGAGAGACACATCTTGAATGAAACAGATACTATATCTTTCTAATGTTATTTCAGATGTAACTCCAACGGGCAGCCTACGTCGCAGAAGCAGGGCTAGTCCTGGTGATGATGAGGAAGGTTTGCTGGAGTTCCTCCGACACTCCTCACCAGCTGCCAACGACCTGAGGGAGAGGAGTGCTTGGGGCAGTCTTGGTAAGTCAACATTTATGTCTATAATCAGCATAAACTAAGCGCATAAATATGTTGATTTTGCCCTATTCGTTTTGGATATTATTGCTTATCGTGAGGTGATCACGTTCACTGGAATACCTATTTTAATAATAAGTTGCAATTAAAGTAATGATTATTTTTAACATCATTATTAAGATAGAAGTTTCGTTTAAAATCTTCAAAGTTAGCTATTTTATAGAGCCAATTAGAGCTGTAGGAGCTACAAAGTAGCGTAACTGCGAACTTATTTTGATGAATTGTTTTCTCACTCACGATTCTGCGCATAGCTTTGGTAAAAAGTCAGCATTATGGCAATGTTAAAGTAAGCCATCTGATGTGGGTGTCTCTCGCTTTGCATGTTACAAAATTCACAAATAACTCTTCGTTTTTTTTAATTTTGTTGTTATTACCCAACTACGGCGAAGCAAAAAGGAGGTTTATCATTTTGACATGTACCTATGTATGGTCATTTGTTCCCTCATAACTTCTAAACTGCTCATCATAATTTGACAAATGGGATATCGTTGGAAGTGTCAAAATAATTTAAATAAAAATAAAAGTATAAAAACTAAAACCCAACTACGGCAAAAAAGTCAACTAAAACGTATAAAACAAGTCATCACAGACAGACAAATAAAAAATCCGGAGTCACACGTGATTCGATATTACGTGTGACTCCTGGGTTTTAGTTTTTATACTTTTTTTTATAATTTTTATATTTTACTTTTTGCCCTGCCGTGTAATTTTACCATAACAACCTTGTAACATCTTAGAAACGCAAATAAAGATATGAAAATAAAGTCCATGTTTGTCGTGCAGATCGCTCGTGGTCCCGTCGCGGCGCGCCGCGCGCTCGGCTGGAGATCCCGGAGAGCAGCCGCGAGCGCGCGCCCTCCCCCCGCGCGCCGCCCGCCGAGCCCGCCTCGCCCGCGCCCGCCGAGCCTGACACCGCGCCCGCCAAGCCCAAGTATGTTAACCTTTAATTCAAAAGACACATCAGGTCATTTTGCCTTTGCTGAATAGCGTGTATAGAGATAGAAACAGTCAAACTAAAGCAATTAACAGCTGAAAATAACGCCTCGCCCCGACATAGTATTACGCTTTCCACGTCCTCGGGGCTACTGCTACAAAGTCGTCTCGATAAAAGAATACCTTTCACAATTTCATTCCTACTAAGTACCACTACTTTGACTAGAGTTCCTACCTATCTTTGAATATAAAAGAAGGTAGCATAATCAAAGATAGCGACCTGTTCAATTTCACTACATTGTTGTAACATATCATTGAGGTATACGGGAGCGTTCGTGGTAAACATTTGAGAAATTGTATTGAAAATACAAGATGACAGCGTTAGTTCCACTTTGCCCACGCGCCAAAAAACCCCTGTACCGATGTATATAATAATTGATGTCCTTCTTTATTTGCAGGGAGTGGCGACAGAAGATCGAGTCGTGGCTGCGCGCGAGCAGCCAGGAGGACGCGCGGCCGCGCCGTACCGTGCACCGCCTCCACTCAGAGAAGCGCTCCTTGGAAAACGACTCCGGTACGTATACCATGACCACAAGTCATAGGCAACCTACTGATGCTTAGAGAGGTTTTTTTCAAATGTCTAAAAAATACTTTATTTAGAATCTAAATTGATAAAATAGGTACATTATGGATCTACGATAAATAATGTAGATATTACAATATGAGATGCCTGAGCTACAATAATCCTGTATCCCTGCATCAGGAGCTCTAACAAATATGCTACTACAAGGTCAGCAGAATTTTTAACTAAGAAATAAAGCATGGCGACCAGCCCCCATCTCTGAATATGAGAGACTGAAAAGATAAGCAGGTGCTACATTTTTCAGTGATGAATCACCAATCAGTTTCCCCAAAAGCGGACTTCAACTTTCTAATCATAATATCAAAGTCCACATAATATAGTGGAATCATGGTCTTCAATCATCACACTCTGTCTGCTATTTATTTATGGTGGTTATTGTATTGCAGAGAGCGAGCGTAGCGCTACCCTCGAGCCCCTGCCTGAGGGCCGCGCGGACTGGAGGCCGGCCGTGCTGCCCGACAGCGACGTCGTCAAGGCGCTCGAGACTGTCGAAGGTAAGCGTCAATATCTTCTTCTCCACTTCACCTATACATCTTAAACCAAGGCCAAAAGAATCTAAGTCCAAATATTAAATAACTAACGTTTCAGATAGGAAACGCCGACCTCATCTAGCTTAGCTCTAATATTTTTTTAACATGACGTGTAAAAGTGATTCCGATATCCTATTTACAGAATAAACAATTTCATTTCATTTCCCGGGGGAGTCCGTGTCTACACAGTAAGACAGTGGTCAGGGGCAGGGCTGTTCTGCACCGCCCCTACATTAATGTGTATTAAACCTAAAGTGTGTACTAGGTGTTTAAAACTATTAGAAGCAAAAGACCCAACGGGGGTAATAATCGTGGTATTCAAGCCATTATAATGTGTATTTGATAAGGTCCTGATGACCGATATTTACGTGTAAGGTACACGTAAATATCGTAAGGTGTAAGGTACACTAACCATTAAAATGTCTCAGTAATATTAGAGACTTATTAGAGACTTTCATTTCATTTTCTCAATGAATACAATGCTCTTTCCAGATGTACAACCACAGAAGAAGGATAACAGAGTACCTTGGAGGAAAACTGAGGAGAACGAGGAGATGAGAAGGCTCAGGAGACAGCGATCACGGCAGCAGATAGAATCACCGCAACCCCTCATATCCATCACCGAAGAACAACGGAAATTGCCAGATATAAAGGTCACCAGCGATATCCCTCAGAAGGTCATCAGAAAAGAGAGGATAGAAAAGTCCGATAGGGTAGAAATTGATTCCGATAACATCGAAACTCCACCAGCTCAGAGGAAGTTCACCTCTTCCTTCAACCCCCCACCAGAGAGAGAACCCTGCAGGAAGTTCCAACCCTCCCTACCCACTCGTACCAACCTCGGCGACAAAGCTTCTGCCGAAATGAAGGATCTTTGCCAAGAAATCTTAGGAGATGGCCAATTCGACAGGTTTTCTGCCGCCAGAAGGACACGAAGGTATAAGAGGAACACAGATTCCAGCAGTTCCCCTGAAGAAGAAAAGAAACCTGAGCCAGCACCTGAATTGGTAGCTGAGACTCAAGTCATTAGACCTTCGAAATTAGATGTCCAAGCGTCATACAAAGTCGAGACCCCACAAGCAGTGGCAAAACCGATCGAAGCTGGGAAGGAAGAGAAGGAAACCAGGTTGAAGAGGTGGCAAGATAGACTTAAAAACCAAAGCACAGACAAACCGACCAAAGATACAAAGCCATACCTTCGAATGAGGCGGCAGACTTCCATAAACCAGGAGGACGTGCAGAAAGCGATACGGGAACTGAAGTCTCCTGCTGACACCCCTACCGGAGTCTGGTCGAGGGACGGGTATAGAAAATCTGTCAATACTCGGACAGAAAAGGCCCCAGAAAAGGTTCCAGAAAGAACAACGTCACCTAGGATGTCAAAAGTCAAAAGTGAACATGAATTAAACGACGAAGGGTTTGAAGAAACTCAGAGTCTAAATTCAGAAAGCGCATCCCAGGGTGCTTCCTCAGGCTGCAATGTTGAATGTGAGTCACCTGTGCCGAAAATCTCCAAGTCACCAGTCCCCAAAGTGGGACAACCAAAGAAGATTCCTACCAAAGAGACGAGGACTCCCCCTCGAACGCCCATAGACCCCAAACGCGTGATCCCAAAACGGGCTAGTTCTTTAAGAGTGGAGAGGTCAACTTCTAGAGCATCGCTGAGGAGTTCTAGGAGTTCTTTGAACAGCTCTACATCAGTATCGACTGTCAAGCGGGTCCCGCCTGCGCCTGTGAAGCCGGTGCCTAAACCTGTGCCGAAACCTGTCTCTAGAATGCCCGCTTCAAGGTCATCTTCTAGTGGTAGCTCAGTAGGTACCTCCAGGCCACCGGTGAAGACTGTCAACAGTAGGACGACGACGTCCGGCTTCATGAGGCCCACTGCAGCCTCGAAAGGCAAGGTAGGCCTCACCGCACAACAAGTCTTGAGAGCAAGCGTGAAGTAAAGTGCTGTTATTTCAAACTGTAGAAGAACTGTCAGAGCAAGATGTTTTTGACAGTTCATCTACGTGTTCTGGTGCTAATTCTAATCAAAGTTTTGAAAGACAAAAAGTCAGGACCAAAACGTTACCGCGGGAAAAACGTAAACCAGTGAAAAAGCGAAAAAAAATCGTTGTTATTTTATTATGTTATCTTTTAACCTTATTTTTACTTTTCGCCGCGGTAATTTATTTATAAGTGAGAAGCCAGTGCCTTGTTTTCCAACCAGACTAGTTAGTATTAATTTAAATAAAATACATAAAATATTAATCTTTAAATAAACAGGTAATTATTGGAAACTTCAGATGACATTAGGCGCTAGAATCTCAACTGAAACAAAATCTGAAGTTTTCAATGACTGATTATTTTATTATAAGTTTTATTATTACTTAGATCTGTTTACAAAGAAAGTTGTCATATACGTAATGAACCCGTACGTAATTTTTATTATTATAATTATATGTTTTATTTAATTTAATAAAAATATAAATTCAATTAATGTGCCACGAGATAGTACGGGTATTTTATTTAAATTACCATTTTTTATTAAATAAATTTAAGGGCAACACCGAGATAACAATTTTTGGAAATTCGCAATTTGAATAGGGAAGAAAGTTGAGAGTTTA
Organism: Eupsilia transversa; assembly: GCA_914767815.1. NCBI lineage: Eukaryota > Metazoa > Arthropoda > Insecta > Lepidoptera > Noctuidae > Eupsilia > Eupsilia transversa. The sequence continues at coordinate 701,847 of OU611893.1, read as the reverse complement.
TCGGAAACTGTAAAATGTTATTTTCTACGATAAAGCACATTTTTAAATAAAATATTCGCTATCCTTAGCCAACTTACTCAGTCGTAGTAAGTGAAAAAGTGATAGCTTTGTGTTCGGCAGCGCGCTTTACTTCAAAAGAAAAAATTATTACAGTTTTCGTATGAACTGATAAATACCTAATTGAAAATTACCACAAATTGTGCCGGAAGCATCCCAGTTATCGAAGTCATTATTTTTTTTATTGAATTATATACTAATATAAATATTTTATGAAATAGATAAGATAATTCGAAGATGTGCAGAAAATGATCTGATTTTTATAATGATATCCATAGATCTTGATCAAAGGGACACATTGTCACAAAAGTATAATAAAAATAATTTTAAGGCTTTAACCCAATATTTTATTGTACGTGTTTATTAACTAAACGATATACAATAAATTGACATACCTACGACATAAAAGTTGTGTTATTTAATTTACCTTTTTAACAATTCCATCAATAATGAAAATTACTTTGCCAGAACATAACTCATGTTTAATCACGGCTTGATTTCATTGGTATATTGTCATCGAACTTTTAACTTAAACATGTTAACAAATACAATAATATAATAGGAACTCTAATATCCTGCAACAATATTCATTTACTGAGATACATTCTACGTGCAGTCTTATAAAACCCCGATGTAATCGGGGTTTTATTTTACTTATTTTTCTTCTATTATACTTTTCTTCATCATCATAGGATCCCTGCATCCACCAGCTCTATAACCAACTCGGTCATCTTCTTGCGGCAAGCCGCACTGCTACTCTGCACTGGCTGGACCCGCGACGTTGACGATGATTCGCTATCCTGATTATGAAAAAATACGTAAACCAGTGCATGACTTGTAACAAGGGCAGAGGGACAACGAAACGAGGAGTGGAGAAATAAGACTAACAAAGTAATTAGGTACGCGAACCTGTCTTCATGGAGGTTTTACGTCAATTGACGTTTGAACCCTGATCTCTTTAATTAGCAACAGACAAGCGTCATAATTTGAAAATAAAAACTGACCAACATATTTAATATGTAATAAAAAATGTATCCGTAGCCGTCAACATGGAATTTTTAGTATGACAGCAAAGTTAACATGACCAACGCTTAACGAATAGTTGTTGAGTTATTCTAATTCTAGGCTTTGTCTTGAGCTCAGTGGACGTCAGTTACCTCATGTTGATATAAGTCAGGTGCCTCGTCGCTTTCGCACGTCATGATGGGGTACATGTCAACCGCTATGCCGAGACCGAACTTGCCGGCGCGTTTGAACTCTTCTTGTAATCTGTGGAAACCATAAGAAACCCTATTAGTAAGTTGTCTTCCACTACATTAGCTGGTGTATTCTTACCATGATCTTGAATCATTCTTACCGCTACGCTTTACAATTCGTCTTCTGGTGCATTGGGTACGCAATCTTGTAATGTCTTCTAGTCAGGAATCAGGCCTTAGGAAAAATTAATCGCATCCACGTACCTTTCGCAGTTTTTTTTATTTTCAGAGAGTTCTTGAAAGTAAGAGCTTAGTGCTTCTGCGTCACTTACAATTCAAACAATGAATCCCTATTCAAGCTGGTATTGAACACAGAATCCTCATCGCTCATTTGCACCAGTCTTCGATGCAGCTCATCCGTGTAGTACTCCAGGAGTGAGGACAGGTGCTCTGCCCTCTGTTGCCGGTCGAGGCACATGTACATGATGTAGGCCAAGTCGAGAGCTGGGGAGGCATAGCGTACAACCTGAAAGTCTACGATGTACATCTGGAAAAGGAAAAGGTTTTTGCGTCTCTTTTCATCATTGCCACAGGAGTAGGTTTTGTTTTGCTTTTAATCCCATCGGTTGTGACTGAATATCATGTTTGATGAAGTAAGTAATGTTTTCATGGTTATTCCAGTTCTCAAATATCATATTATATCAAAACTCAGGAAAACACATAGTTTTCCTGAGTTTTAGTTTAGGAAAATAATGCCACTTGTGTAACTTTTGATTCAGTGATTGAAAAATTGTAGATAACCACAAACTCAAAACATTTATTTCAATTATACCAATTACGGGCACTTTTGAAATGTCCAAGAGTCTGTCTGTGAGAAAGATGAAGCTATCTGCCCATTCCAAAGCGTAGTTGGTAGGTATGAAGGAACAGGCAAGAAACTCCACGGACACTTTTTGAATTCAAAATATTGTTACAACATATTGATAACATCATTCAAGTTGTAATTATATTGTATTATACAGACTTACGTGTGCGAACGAATAGAAAGATGTGACAGTTAAAAGGCTGATAAGGGGAGTAAAACTAAAAGTTTCAATATAATTCATGGCCTGTGTTGTGAAAAGAAGAATATAGAAACCAACTCACATCAGCAATATCTCCATCCACATACTTAAACAAAAAGTTATTAGTCCAGCAGTCACCATGTCCAATCACTGCGACCGGTTCCTTAGGAGTGACCAGGTCTACCATAGTGTGGAAGAAGGTCTCTTCACTGCAGAAGCTCCGGAACTTGTCCAGGTAGACCTCTTTGTCTTCAGCATCAGCTAACTCATGTTCTACCAAGGCTATGGCGTTGGCTGTGGCTTCCATGTAGTAGTTTTTGTAATAATCAACGTTTTCTTCGACGTAGAATACTGCAAAGGGTGATGTAATTCGTCAGTCTCAGCAAAAAACCCAAGGCAATTTTACTATCTTAGAGGTGCTCTGATTTGATGCGCTGATTGTATAATAAAGAGCAAAGTCATCTTCAATATTCTTTCGTTGCGAAAAAGAGATAAGAAAGAGAGTAGAGGAAGAAAATAAGCAAATAATATCGGTCTCACCCTCCGAAATTCCGTCTTTAATATTCAGAAGCTCATAAAACGCCTCGGGGTTATGACACTTCATAGCCAGCGACAGTGCATGGAACTGCGACAAATGCTTCAAAACGAAGTAGCACTGCTCCACTGTCAGACCTTGGCGCCTCTCCGGCATGACATACCCTTCCCTCTTCAGATCCTTCAGCACCACGCAGTCATTCTGAGCCAAATAACACTTCGGGATCGACTTGAACGGATTGTGGACGTTCCATTGCTTCTGGAAGTTGAGTAGAGCTGGCCAGATCTTGTTATAGAACGCAACTTCGTTACAGAATAGTTCATCGCTTTTGAAAGCCTCTCTTCGCAAGATGCTTTCGGGAAGGCACTTATAGATGATGGAGCTCTCCCAAGGTTCATCTGTTTCGCTGGAGCCGTCGGGTTCCACGTGTCTTTGGATACCTTTCAAGGTGATCCGATATACCATGGAGGTGTAGTTATCGCCTCTTTTAGAGCCTGGTGCCCCCTACGGACAAAGTTAACGGATTACGATAAGATACAATTATTCTATAATTATTTGGAAGATCAGATCGAAGGTATTCGATATGATCCTATCGTATTGCATCGTTGCGATTTGAATCGATCAAATAAAAATATTGCTCATCTCTATTTTGAAACCTCGAGTTTGCCGCTGGCTCTGAAATTACCCACCTAATTATTACGATTACAAACGATTTTTACAGTATTCACTAGCAAGACGCTTTAAAACTTCCTGCTTGCAGGTACTCGCTTTTAATAAATCTAAAATGTTAATTTACTGCACCTACCTCAAACTGCTGTATACTGACGTCAGGATACTCATCTTTAAGCAGACTCTGCAGGAAATCGAGGGTGATCTCCGACATGACACACCGATTAGTCAGGAGGACCTCCTGGCTGGATAGACGACTGAATTCAACTGAAGAGCTGCTCCTATCATTATCTAGTTGTGGGCCTAGGACAACCATCGTTTTATGAAAGTTCGGGACTTAAATAATTCGTTCGTGTTTCATGTGTGCACTGTGTGCAGTGCGATCCACTTTTGTAATCGGACGCGCCTACATTGTTGACAGAAATTAAATTTTCGCGCCGAGTGAGGCGTTAGCCGCTGCTGTCATCATGCGTCTGGAGATTTTGTGACGAAATAGGTGCTGGATTTCCTACAATACCAGCTGGTTATCATGGACGAGATCAGTGTTACTCAGATCTGCACGTCGAACTTGCAAATCGCGTCAATGCTGCTGTATTTTATACTTCACTAAGAAGGGTCCAATTTCGTCCAGGAACAAATAATTTAGCACTATATCGGTATAATAGCGTATATTATATCCCAAGAACACAATAGGTTCACAATAGGTTCACGAGGAAACCTCATCGTTGATGAAGGAGGATAATAAAACTAGTAACGTTGAAAGGGCCGCGCAAGCGGAGGGGTCGAGCAAGCCATTGGTGAATCGAAAGTTATTGCTGAAAAAAGATTAAAGTCGTTAGAAAGTAAATTCAAGAAAAACAGTAAATTCAAGGAAGATTATTCGAATGTTATCCGAAAGAAAGTTTACTGATTCGCGTACAGATTCTAATATTTGTTCTAAAACAGAAGTGAGCCTCAGTAATAACAGTTATATAATATACGCTATATACCCCGACCATAGTTATATTATTTAAACCTCGGTAACATACATTGTGTTTCGTTTGTCTTTACAATAACCACTCTGCCAAACACTGCAAAAACACTCTCAAGTGCCAGGTGTGTAAACGCCGCCACCATTCTTTGTTGATCCGGCTCGAAGGACCATGTATGTTACCGAGGTTTAAATAATATAACTATGGTCGGGGTATATAGCGTATATTATATAACTGTTATTACTGAGGCTCACTTCTGTTTTAGAACAAATATTAGAATCTGTACGCGAATCAGTAAACTTTCTTTCGGATAACATTCGAATAATCTTCCTTGAATTTACTGTTTTTCTTGAATTTACTTTCTAACGACTTTAATCTTTTTTCAGCAATAACTTTCGATTCACCAACCTTGTCGACCGGGTCCCCGTCGCGCAATGGTAGCCTTACTATATACCGGCCACCTTTGTCGCGTTCTGTTGTAACTGCGAAAAATTATACGCAGATACAACAGAACGCGACAAAGGTGGCCGGTATATAGTAAGGCTACCATTGCGCGACGGGGACCCGGTCGACAAGGTTGGTGAATCGAAAGTTATTGCTGAAAAAAGATTAAAGTCGTTAGAAAGTAAATTCAAGAAAAACAGTAAATTCAAGGAAGATTATTCGAATGTTATCCGAAAGAAAGTTTACTGATTCGCGTACAGATTCTAATATTTGTTCTAAAACAGAAGTGAGCCTCAGTAATAACAGTTATATAATATACGCTATATACCCCGACCATAGTTATATTATTTAAACCTCGGTAACATACATTTACTTATCCATTTTTGCAATGGAAAAATGATCTTTCCCTTCATCATAAGCAACCTGATGTAAAGAACGCACGGCTAGAAACGGCGCCGATGAAGTACCAAATGTAACCGTTACTAACTCAAATTCTTCAATTTCTTTTTCAGGACTATCCCTCCAAAGAACCCTCTGGAACATTGTATCATCTCTATTGACAAGAACTTGTCTATACAGCTGCTGTACGAGGCGCTAGAAATGGCCGACCCAATAACATCCCACAGGAGTGACGAGAAGAGAGCTTCAGCGGCAACCTAAACCTTGGAAACCTGGTCCTTGGTCAAGGGCCCCCTGAACCAGTCCGAAGCACCTTCACCGGTTACAGGCCGAGGAAAAGCCGATGAAGGTAAAAAGTAGAGAAGAAACCAAAGAATAAGCCAGCTTCTCGCAATCAGTGCAAAATAGCATTTAATGGACCGGAAATGTTGTTGCGTTCCGCAATTCTATATAGATACGCATCTCTATTTGTCCCGACTAATCACTCCACGAAGGTAGAGTTCATGGAATATAATTGTGGGAATGAAGACCAAGTTCACCTTAAGAGTCGAGAAGTTGGAGTTGTGCCTTAGGACTAACTTCAAGTGTTTTGTGGTGCGGGTTCCGACAGATTATCTCGATTTTATAAAGAAGGAGTTTTGGCCAACGGGTGTCATGCGTTTTCCCAGAAGGCTAGATGACAGCGTAATACGTCGCCGACTTTGCGTAGATATTATCAAAAGTTTAATGTTTTATTAATATTTAATAGTTTATATTGTCAGATTATTTGTGTATTGTGTCTATAGGCCATAGTTGCATGACAATAAAGCGATTAGGTAAAATTAATCTATGTGACTTTGACATATCTCAGGAGCCCCGGACTTTCGAAAGGCGTACGAGGGGCCGAAGCCAACTCGCAGAGGCTCGTTAGACGCTCTCTCGTCACGTGATGCCTTACAGGTTTATGTATCTCTCTCGGTTTGGCTCCTCTCCCTAGCCCAGTTTCGGCAAAGTAAACTCTACCGACACAGAGCTAGAGTTCATTGGAACGCACAAACCCCGCCACGTCCTCAACGGAGAAATACGGTGGTGGGGTTATCTAACAAAAAAATAGAGGTAAAAAGAAACTGTTGCCGTTCATTGTTGTAGTTTAGTGTTCAGTGTTGAAGATGTATTTTCGATTGATTGCTACAATGAACGAATAGTAAGGAATTTGCTAGGCCTATTTCTCACAGTGCCTAGACCTAACTCATAATACAGGTTTTGGGTTACACATAAGGTACAATAAGTATATTAATTATTTATTTATTTACTTTACTTATTTCTTATTAATAACATTGTAGGTATTAGAGCATCCTAAAAAGCTAAAACCAATCATGTGACATGGTCACTCTAGTGGTGTGGGGCGCATTATTGAATTGTTACAGGCGGCTGGGGTCGCCGTGATTGGATAATATCACCGGTTGTTTCAGTAGTTAACGTACGTGCACTCAGCTGTCTATCATCTGCCCTTCCCTCTTGCGCAAGATTGTTCCCGAACCAATTATGTAGATGATAGAAACGGGCCAGTTCTTTTCCTCTGGTTTTATTATGAGTGCTTTGAAAGTATTAAAAACTGGGAAAATAACTGGATAAATGTTACAGAATGCTCTGATTTATATCATAGTTATTACTATAGTTATATTGTTTTCATAATAAATTATTAGTAACAATATGACTCGAGAGATTGCATAAAACGGAACGATTTTGTCAAGTTGACAAAAGTGACATTCCCGCCAGAATGTGCGTTCAAATTGCTGACATTTTATTCATATCCGAATTTTATTGCAAAAGTTTGACGGAAATAATTTAGTATTGACAAAAGTAGGCTTGTGCAATTAACGTAATTAATAAAGAAGAAAAAGTACTCGTAAAATATTTTTTCTATATGAGGATTTGTTCAAAATGGTTTACTTTGAATAGACGTGAAAAAGTTTCACTGCTTCGAACCCGAACGTCAATGTCAAACTGAAATTTGATTTTTCTGCGAATCTGCGTTAGAAAATCGGTCCCAGATTATTCTCTGGAAATAGGAAATTATCGGTTGTCTATCCATTTAAATTGGATCTAAATTAACTTCATTCTAATAAGTGAACAGTGCTGATAACTATCGCTAAACATGCCTGTGGATCAAATTCAATACTCGGAGCGGTATACTGATGACGTCTATGAGTACAGGTGAGTTTCTTCATTTTTCTCATACTTTGGTGTTAATATTTAGTTCAGAACGCTCTGTCTGGACCTCATTATTTCTTTATGAACTGCATATGTCATTTACTTGTGTAATTTGCTTCCTTAAAAGTGTTTCGTTGCACAATATGGTTGCAGTTTTCGTCAGTCATTTTGCGTCATTTTCTCATCCGATTGCGAGAAATTCATGCGTATAAAATTATACAGTGATTCACTAGTACGTACTAAAATCATATGAGATAAATCGGGTGCAAGGTCGCATTCAATCTACGTCTAAAGAGTGCTGTGGACTTTTTTCTACTAGCGAGTAGTAGAACCAAATTTAGTAAGGGTTTTTATCGTTAGATCTAGCTTAGATGATCATGCCATCTGATTACAACTGTTTCCATAAATACTCAGCTGTATTAACATTTGTTTCCTGTCATTAAAATTTAATTTCTCTCTAAATATAGAGTATTTTAGGATAGCATCAATGAACTAGGAACAGAGCTGAATTATTATCAAAGAAATATTTCTGATTACCTTTTTACTAGAATGGCCTTTTTTTTCGTAACTATGATATACTTATAATGTATTTCTGATTCCAGACATGTCATCCTACCACCAGACATTGCCCGTCTGGTACCAAAGTCCCACCTCATGACGGAGACAGAATGGCGCAACCTTGGAGTCCAGCAAAGCCCTGGGTGGTTACACTTCATGGTACACAACCCTGAACCCCACGTCTTGCTGTTCAGGCGACCACGAACCGATAACCAGGCTCCGGTGAATGGTCTCGATAGTAATACGAACTTAGCAGTCAAAGTATGAGGTTGATGCACCTAGGTAATTTAATTATTAATGTAGTTGGTGATAGAGCATTGAGGTTTTAATGAAAAGTTTTACTTTTATAGTAACTTTTTGGTCTTACACTCTTAAGACAGCATGATGTCATTCTTACTAATTACCATTAAAAACATTGCTCAAAACATTTTTGATTTACAATAGAAAATGATTCTAGCTGTATACAAATAACAATATACTATTTTAAACAACAAACAAAGCATATTCTGTTCCCAACAACAACAATAATCATTTCTCAAATGTTATGCCCAAGTTATTTTTGTTAAACTGGTCAATGTGTAAATTATTGGGACTAAATTATTTAATAAAAGTTAGACTGTCTAACATCACACGGCTAAAATCTAGTTTCAATCTTATCTCCTTGTCAGTATTAACATTGAGATTATAAATTAACAAATTGGCCTTCGGAATGGGTTTTTCTAAAAGTAAGAAAAACATAATATTATTATTTGTTGCCTCATTGATACATACTGTTCACCTTGCTTAAATGTTGAAGAAAAACAGCCATTGCTCAACAATGTATACTCATTTGGTACAAAGATTACACTACATGCCGTTCAAGACTAAAACCCTATGTTCTTGCACCAGCTATATATCCTATAAACAAACTATAAAAATATGTTATTATATTTAAACAAATTAATGTAGTTAGCTTATATGCAATTCATATGATAACAATTACTGTTTTCACTATAAAAGACTAATATAAAATATTTAGTATTATGACCAAAATACTTGTCCAAAAAACTATTAGCTATTTTTAAGAACTGTGGGGTGTGGACAAAGATTGTCTTGTGATAGACAGAGAGACAATTTTTTATATGGTCCCTTTAGATACAAAACTGTAATTAACCTAGAAAGATAAACATGTTTATCAAACACTTTATATTTTATCTAATGGATAATTAGCACACTGCAAAATCTATTTACTATGTAGTATAATTATTATTATATTTTGGTTAGATAACATGCAGAGATAATTCATTATACTGTTACAGCCCACCTCTAGTAACAATTTGGTGATTTTACCTGCATAATACATGATAAACAAATAATTAATTAAATGAAATACAATGTTAATAGTAGGTTGTTCCTATTCATGACTGAAGATTTATTTATGGGAAATTAATAATAATTAAAAATAAATGTGCCTTTAAGATGTTTGCTTGAAAATTATACCTAATTATTATTTTGGTAATGAGGGCTTTGGGCTCTTCAATTCTTTGAAAGAAAAAAAAGTATTTTTCAGATTAATTTCAGAGCAATAATGGTCTATAAAAATGTCTTATGGTTTCACTAAATATGGGAGAGCAGCCTATTGCAGACCACTGCTACTGGCTGCTTTTTAAGGCTGATACAGACTTGGGTAGGCCGCACCGCATAGCAAATATCACATCACTCTCGTACATTTTATATGAACCGTCGCACACTACAGGCGGGCTGGCGCACTCTTTTAGCGTGACTGGTAATTCATGACGGATAAAATAAAATTAGACCGAGCTAAAAAAAAAAAAACAGCTGTTCCCTACATTTTGACGAGCTATGCGAACTTAAATGTAGGGAACAGCTGATCGCGATTTCAGGGTTGGTACCATAATGAAAGTTGTTCATAATGATGGGTAAAATCACGTGTTTAAGTATCGGTTACTAATTACCAGTCACTCTATTAGCGACTGCGATGGGCTGTGGCCCTGTGCGGCTGTCGTCTACATTGGGCATATTATTATTTCAATTAATCTATACATATTATAGGCGCTTTTCGTGTTTGTCTGTATGTACGCGTTGTTCTTCTAAACCACATAACAAATTTTGATGAGGTTTTCACAATCGTTTAGAGATTTATTCTGGAAGGTTTAATGTATAAGACATTAATATTTAACTTCGATAGTGTGCATAAATCTCGACGTTTTGACATATCGCCCACCAGTACATTGCACCTGTGCAAAACATGGGTCGCTAGTAATTGATAATTCCTTTTAATACAAGATCCCTTTGCCTTCTAAGAAATATATATATAAGTATGTTAAACAATGTAGTAATATTAATGGCTATGTATATGTATATTATTCATATTATAATTCATAATAATTATGGTGCAAACAATTGACTAATAATGTAAGTTAGTGTATGAAGTTTAATTTAATTATAATGTTTGTTAACTAAATAAAGGTTTATACGGGCAAAACGAAGGTTCGTCTTTTCATCTTAATAATTCCTTGAGAACAAGACTATCATTCGTAAGTTACTTATACGCACGTGTATATCTATAGCTCCAGTTTGTATGAAAATGTGGGCGGGATTGTTGAAATACAACACTTGGCTACTTCGTTTCAAAATTTGTTCGGACGAACACAACTCATCATGTTTCACCGCCCGCTGTCGGTTTCATCAAAAGATTTCTGTGAACCCCGTTTAGTTAAAACAAGGCACGTAAAATTTCATCGGAGTGATACCCCCTCGTACCGTCCGAATGGACCCCAAATGGACAGGGGTGGAGACATGGGGGGGCGCAAAACATTTTTTTTTGCAACTGGGTGAAAATGCGGTTGCTTTGAAGTTTATACCCTGCCTATGTACTTATTTGTTTTTTAATGCCGTTCGAAACACGCAGACCGTATTCGCACTCGCGAAATTAGTTAGTAGACAACTACTCCAAAATTGGTGAATTTATTTATTGGTAACACTGAGTGTTGTAAAAAAAAATCCATCTGTTGCTGCTGGACAGTTTCCAGGAAAAAACCCTTCAAAGTCGCCACAAAACCCCGTTGGGCCTTTGCCACTATTTCTCTTGTTTTCATGATACTTTTTGGAACGAAGATCCTTAACGAGTCTTTCGGTAATTGACGGGTAGAAATCGTCACGTAAGGAAAAAGCGTTATGCCCTCTCTATGCGAATTTCTCTGTCGCTTTCTATAATATACGGGTGTGTGTGTGGGTACGAGTATCGAGTGTAAGGCCCTGTCCTGCGTGAGCGACGATACGACACCCCGTAAGAAACTTCGCTCCTGACGGGGGGTACAAGTTTTTGTTTTTTGTAAGGATATGGTATGAGTCATATAAAAAGAAACCACAGAATACTATGTTGAATGTTTATTTGTGTTTAACTTCTAAAAACATAAACACAGTAAAATATACAAATAAATGCGGAAGTAGATAGTACATTTCGTAAGGTTGCCAATATTAAAATATGAAAAATGATTAAATTTCGTAAACAGAAAAATTATGGTACTACACAATAAACAAAAATAAAATTATTAACAATATATTAGTGTAAATTTTTATTTTCTATTTTCGTTAAATTAATAATAAAGATTGTGCTTTTTTTCTTATATACTATATTAGCGAAATTAATAAGAATTTAAGTAACTGTCGCGGGTGCGCCGAAATTTCGAAATGTTGCCAACGTTAAAAAGTGCCGGGACTTCGAAATTTCTGCGCAGGGTTGCGACGGTAAAAAAATAAAAATAAACCATGATATGGTTAGATCCGAAGTTCTTAATTTAAAGTTAGCTTCAACAGGATTATTTAACGATCGTATAAAAGTCTCTCCAATATATCCTTATCTAAAAAAGGTAGGCAGCATCTTACTAGTAGACACACGATACATATCGAGATACATCGGCATGCGACATAAAAATCGTCGCATCCCAAATTAGCCTAAATCGAAAAACGTGTCATCTTGCCTTTTGTAATAGTGAAAAAGTTTTGGATACATGTTTTTAGTTCCTAAGAAGAGTCCCTACAGTCCGACAGTACTATCTAGCGCGCACCGCGATTATTGAACGCGATTAATAAATCGCACGAACTTTCGTCAAGGTGAAGTATGTTAGTTCATCTGTTCGTTGCGATTTTGCAATCGCACGATATGGACACAGTACTCGCGGCTCGCCAAGATCTAACAGTGAAGGAAAGGAAACTGCCACTACTCTGCATAGAAGCACTTCGATTATTATTTTTCATCATCTAACGATACATTTTTGATAACTCGATAAATGTTTAACTTACACAAACATGCATATAAATAACATGCTCGATATCATTTTGGCTACATCTAAATACTACTCGCAAAATTGTTAACGAATCCATTTTAACTACGGCCATACTAGACATATGGCATACATGTTTTGAAAATCGGAGAGGTCAATCTATATAACAATACATTTCCACTAAAACTTAGGCCCTTTCAGTGGTTGCGCGGTAAAAACATGGAGGTTTGCATCCATTGCGTTGCATTATTTATCAAAATATGTCACAGTTGTGGTTTTAAAGCTAATTGTGATCCTATTAAAGCTTTCAGCTTATAACGTTCAGTGTGACCACATTTCAAAATTCCTACTATTGTAATAGTTCGTTAAAATCTGTTTGCTCTTTGTATAATTATAGAAAAAGATGGATATGGTTTCAGTACAATATTTCACTCGTTGATATGGTAAAAATGTGGTCAAACCAATCGAGCTGTCTTGTAAATAATATAGACCACCGATTAGTCGGTGACCATGTCGCCTCAGTTTCGTTTCACGTGATATATAATAGGTACATATGCCTGTATTTTACACAGCAAAATGATATGGAAGTATACAAGAAGTGATATGATATATAATGGAGATTGTACTAACAAGATATGTACTTAAACGATTAAAATATAAAGTATCCACAAATTTGGTACATTTTTTTTTGTTAAATATATATGTATAAATGCTCGTTACAGTGTCTTTTTCGTTGGATCGTCTCGTTCTAGCAACACTGTCGGGGTTACGGAGGGGAAAAACAAAAATAGTAGAAATTCTGTCAGGGTTGCCTACAAGAATTCTAAAAAAATACGGTAGAAATTGAAAGCGACTCAATCACGATACGTACTGCAACAATGGCATGCCCTTATTAATACAATAAGCGTTGCATACGACAATCGTCTCGAAAACGACGCTACAGGGAACTAAATCTAGATAAAATCATCGTTAGTTCTATATAGCCGGTCCTTGCAGGCTTCTACTTTTTAGTATCTTTCCCCGCGAAGCCTCGATTAGAAAATGTGTGGAATGTTAGAGCTTATGTATAATAAGGTAGAAACAGCATGTGCAGGGTATTGTTAGTGATGAGTCGAAAATTAGTAGAAATACTGTACAATTTTTAAAATACTTCGATGTTTAGCAAGGATAGAAATAGCGTTCTCTTTGGTATTGCTCGACAGTGTTGCTAGTTCGAAGGTATCATAGAGAAGGTAGCGGTTGCCGGCTGGCTCCGCTGGGTGACAGCACCATACGCGCGTGTGACGTCACATGAGGGCTACTCTTTGGTGGGGGGTTTCCCGTTGGTGTACTGCGGAGGAGAATTCGATGTTTGGTTTTGTGTGTCCTCCGTCATTACTGACACTAGTTCTTCGACGGCGCGGCCTAGGTCATCTGAAAATTGAAAATGTAATTTAGAATCATGTTTAGTTATAATGCCAGGATTTTTTTATTTTTTTTTGGTTACTGATTACGCAGTTACTTTTATTGATGATGATTAGTTATTAATTGATGATCCTGAAAAATCCTGTCACGTAATTATTTTTAATGGGTCTTCGCTAAAGCGACTAAAGTCGTAAAATATAACGAATTAAGGTTCACGTAACAACATCAAATATTTATTATTACCTCAAGGTATACGTCCTGTTAGGTTTGCAGAAAACAGAAAAAAAACTGTGAATATTAAATATTTTCGCTAAAACGACGACATTAATCATGCATCACTCAAAACCATGCAAAAACCTACAGACGACGAAAGAAAAACAGCGAAATATAATAAAACAAAAAAAAAAACAAGGAAAATTATTTGTGAATTGAAGACAAAGTCCTAAAAACTAGCAAAAAGCGTCTTCAGTGCAAGAGGATAGACTCCATTTTGCATTGCTACAGTGATGGCTGAACCAAATTCACGACTATGTATGTGAATAGCAATACAATCAATCAATAGCTGCTACAATAGTTCTGGAGGCAACAGTGCTACGAAAGCTAATGTCTATTCAAATCCTAGTTTCCAATTGACGTTATTTCCTCAACTTATGTGTAAAATAAGATTGATTACAGAATTACTATAGAAACGTTAAACAAGTTGCAGCGGAAACTGGACTTTTAACTTGTAGGCATAAAGTAACTTTTCCAAAATCACATAAATTGGAAACTCAGGGCAACGCAATACACGTTGAAACGTCGCGGGCACCCGTCTGACCTGCGCAGTGCATGAGCGAGTGCACGGCGTGCGGCGGCGGCGGCGGCCGCTCCAGCGCCTCCCGCTCCGCGCCCGCCCAGCGCGTGCCGCCGTCTTAGTGCACACACCGAGTTAGGCTATATAGGTTGGTACCCTGAGGGACCCCTACTAAATCTTCCTCTATGATAGGACTTAAAACGGTTCCTTGATCGACACCTTAACTTGACATATTATTTTTACCTGACCTTTATTAGTAGGTACCCTGTGAAACACCTATGCTCAATAATAAAATTTTCAACCTGGAGTATGGAACTCAGAATAGAACCTGGGGGGATACGACAATTTGATAAGTTGTTTTTTGTCTTTGTCACATAATAGGGTTGTTTTTGCCATATTTACAAGAATACTGTGATAGGGAAACTACTATAATAATATTATGGACTATTTCTGTATTAATGGGGAATACTTTGTATAATATAATGTCAACTCTGTCAAAGGGCTCAATCAGCCTGTTCTAAGGGGGATGGTGGGGATACTCACTAGTTTGCGACTCATGGTATAATCCATTATGCATTTTCGCCGGCGAATCAGTAGCAAGCTGTGAAGCGGTCACAGAGCGAGTCTGAAGTGTGCCAGTGCGAGCTGGTGGAGAACCCTGGGCAGGCTGAAATGTGAAAGAAAAATATATTAATTGATATAAAATAGATATCTTTTACATCCAAAAGTTTTATTTCTGAAGTAGATAGCTATATTTCGTATCTTGATGTATTTTCTCTTTAATATTTTGCCTTTATATTGTGCCAGTATTTGGTTTTAAACCGTTAAATCAAGTAAATCAATAAATCCGTACTCGTTTAAGGGGTAGCGATTGTGCAAGGTTGTCCGTTAATCATGTCCTATTAAAAAATAAATTAAATAGTCATTGTATGTAACAAAGGTACCACAAATCACTAAATGCGTTTAACGCTAATTTCTATCAATTATGTATCGTTATATACCTCATCAAGCAGTCTCCTCAACCGCTGCAACTGCGCCTCGAGCTGTCGGTTATGTTCCTCGAGGATCTGCATGCGCGCCTCCAAACGACCCTTGTGCTGTCGCAGCAGACGGGCTTCGGCCATCATGTCCTGCAAAGGAAAAGTCAAATGGTTTTGTTTAAATATTCTGTTTATGGGTTGTTTTGATTGAAGGTGTGAAATTCAAAGCTGTGTGAGATTGCTTAGTTTTCTTCTAGTATTAGATAAGCAATTCGGTTTCATTTATATTTAATTTGGTGACATTTAGGTTTTAGCCACAATAATAATTGTTGAATTAAAAATTAGTGCAATCGATTATCGCCGTTATTGACATGGTGTTTGGTGTTGTATGCATAATTTCTGCTTTTTCACGTGTGTTAAAATATATGTCTGTTGATATAGCTATATCTGATTATCTACTATATGTTGCTAGCTAATATTTTCTTGGGGTAATTTACTAACACAGAACTTTACTGTAAAAGTTGAAGTTTTCTTCTAATTGAAGACTTCTTTTAAAACTCAAGAGGCACATCAGTTATCGGTTTCGCAATTTTCAACTTCTTCTCCAGTTTCGGTAATACCTTAAACATCACGATTGTAATTTTATCTTTGATTCCTGCGAATCATTTTAAACTGTAAGGTCCTTTAATTAAAACCTACAGTTCTAGGATTTTTTACCTGGTCAACAGGAGCGTTCCTGTTGTCATTTACTCCGTGTTGTTCTTCAGGAGTTGATCCTGGTGTCTGCTTCGCCTTCAGGCGTTCGTATTCAGCTTGCAGGCTGGCATTCTCTTCTTCCAGCTCCCTGTAATGTGAAATAGATTCGGTGAGATTACTGCCAGTGATTCGGTGAGCTTTCCCTGATGACTTGAATTGGTCAGCTCCACCTGTCGATGCCATTTTTATTCTTCTTTGACGTAGATTCACGGCACAGTGGTCTTGTTTATATCAAGTCTCGCTTAGGTCGTCGTATAGGGTAATAAAATATGTTGAGTTTTGATGTCATACCTGATCATAGCCTCTAGTTCATGTCTCTGCTCACGATGGATGATGGACACAACTTGCACCGGTGAACGTGGTGCGTCATCAGCTTCACCACCGCCGTTCAGTGATGCACAGTATTGTGCAATCAGTTGATGTTCTTCGTCACTGTTGATAGAATAAAGAAGCTTTTAGTGGCGGATAGAGAATTTAAACCAAAAATGAAGAAGGTTCCAACTGTAATATTAAAAGCCAGAAGACATACTGAAATATTTTGAGGCAGACATATTGCTTACGGCCTATTTGCTCCTTCGGATAAGTTCGATTTACGTGTCTCGCAGATCAGTTCATATAAATACCTTTCTATTCTATCTACAATGAGTAGGTATCCGGACTTAGCGAAATATGTCTTTAGAGTAGGTACTAAAGTATAAAACAGAGATAGCTTTATAAAGAAAATATTTATCTCGGAAAGTAGGTACGCAAAATACGTGCTTGGATGTGGAGTTGCGAACACCGGCCCTTTAAACATTATAATACAATCATTGAACGATTAACAAACCTGTCAGGAGTATCCCCTGGCTTAGCTCCCAGTTCCACCTGAGCAAGTCTGGTGGCATACAACTCGAGACGCGAGTGCATGTCATCACCTCCGAGGGCAGAGCCCGAAGCGCTGCCGTGTTGTGGTGATGGTGCTGGAGACTCCAAGGCATCACCTGGAAATTGTAGGATTTTAGTTAAATCTTTTTTAGAAATGTTTTGAGAACTTGATGGGTGCGGGCAGCTGACGTGTGTTGTTGAGTTGCTGTTTTTTCGGTATTTATTTACTTTAATTAAACCTTTAAAAAATACAATAATTGACATATACACAGTTTATAAGTACCTACATAATAAGCTAAGCTAAGAACCTATCTACGATAACCACCTCTACAAGCATCGCAGAGTTATTTTTAACAATGGACCCAGAATCAATCCTTGTGGAAGACTTTCTGTAGGTACTTACCATTTATTTGATACTGAGAATTTAAGACTATCGTTAAATTCAACCGAGTAGATATTATGTGGTTAATTGTCTTTTGCTTGGCATATTTATAAACAAAGTTGTTCTTGAATAAGCTTAAATTCACATAATTTAGAGATAGCATACCTTCAAGCACAGTCTGCACGGGTAGGTAGCCGACACGGGGATGCTTCTTGAAGTAGCGAGCCGACTTGAACTTGTTGCGTAACGCGCGGGTGAAGTCGCGCACATCCTCGCCTGATGTTGTCTGCACATAACAATATTATGTTTTATAAAACTATATGTTTTGGCCGGCCCAGGAAGAGGTGGCCAGTGGGACAGAGTCGGATGAATAAAAAAAAATGTTTTGGCTGAAATCATGATGATGTTTGAAGTTGTGTAAACGGCCATCAATCATGGCGGTCATGGATTTGAACATTGCAGTGTAAAGTGTTTAAGGGGGTGCAGTGTAAACTTTGTGCTGTTGGATAAAAACACGATGATGGTAAACAAAAATCTTACGAGGTCCAAATTGGGATTTTCAGAATGATCAAATTCAAAGTTAACGTAAACTCTAGCAATTTAAGACTAGGATTAATGGACTGAAATAAATAATTTAGAAATATAATTAACTCACAGCAGTGCAGTACTCCTGCATGGGATGCGTCAACTTGTGGTTCTTAGCTTTGCGGCCGTTGAAGAAGCACTTCTGGCACATGTCGAAGTTGAAGCATTTCAAGCAGCGGTATCTAAATGGGACAAAACAGCGTTAAACTCACGTTGAAATCCTCTCGTTCGAATAGGCAAATAGACCAAAACCTCGAATGCAATTAGGATTCAAGCTTATTCTTGGGCAAACACCTCTTTATAACCTACTTGAAGAAGAGGACGTTACATTTTGTTCAAGAGAAGAATAGATCAATTAGAACCCAGGCCTCTCCAAGTATTCTTCCCAGCTAAAGCACTAGGAAGTGGTGAAGGGCGGGCGTTTTGGGGGACTGTCTTATGTAATCTTGACGTTCGAAAAGTGCTGATTCTCAGCCTAGTTTGAATAAATGACTCACTCTTTTTTTTTTTTTATAAAACCTTATTTACACGGTGCAATTGCCTTTGGCTTACCATAAGTTGAAGCAACAATAAAAGTTGGACCGTATTGTATGCCACAAGCAACAAACTTGCGTCGTGTAAATGGGGCTTGTCAGTCAAAACTTACGACATTATTTTTGACCAAATAACTTTCACAAATCTATTCAAAAGCTTACCTGAACCCAATAATCGGGTACTCCTTGCAGATATTGCACTTGGCTTGATGCTTGGCAGTCTCAGCAGCCGCCAGCCGGTGCAGCACGGGCAGCCACACCATGGACTGCGGCTCCTTCTGCAGCCACTGGAGGAAGTGGAACGCTTCTATGAACTGAAGCTGTCCATCCGCGTCGCGTTCCAGGGTCTTGTCTTTGTTCAATGGTTCTTCTTTTTCCTTCTCCTTTTCTGGAAGGTTAACTGAAGAGAAAGGAGAATGTTATTATGATATGCGGAAATTACTTTGAAAACGATCTCTATTTCATAGCCAGTAAGGTTAAGTTTTAAATAGCTCGTTTTGGACACTTGACGTGGGGTTGAACGTACGTCCTATTATATTCTCAAGGATTGAATCTGGCTTGGCAATATGGGAAGACGTTGTAATTAAAAGAAAGACATAGTACCTAGGTAACTTTATTAAGAGGTTTTACCTACAACCAGATTTTTGCAGGTCTCTACGTCCAAAGTGTTTTAATTATAATGCTTTAAAAGTGTTCACATTACATTATAATTGTAATTACCTAGTAAATCCTACAATGAGCAATAATACAATACCTCGTGAAGTAGAACAAATCAATATTTATAAATAAGGGGTGGGTACTTACCAACTTTCCTGTCAAGAGTGCCACCCTTGTTGCCTTCTTTGGTAGCAGCAGAAGCCTGTTCGAAGCAGCTCCTCACTGAAGGCTCGATGTTTGATCCTCCGAAGGCTGCTACCTCACCCAGTTGTCTTGGTACCTGAACAAAATGACGTCATCATCATGAGTAAGTAAGATGCACGAAAGTTTTTTTTTCTAGGTGTCCGTAAGAGCAATTCAATTGTCATAATAAATTGTAGAAGTCTTCAGAATAAGTATTACCTGTATGCAGTCATGCAGCAATAGTCCGAGTTTCCTTTGGTCAGCTCTACACGACGGGTCTGCGATCAGTCGGAATAGGTACCTGGAAAAATAAATTTTAGTGTCAAAGCGTTCACATTTTAGGAAGGCACATATCTAGCGTTCCAGAATATTTTGCAATCACACTGTTTGCTCAAAAAGGTTTTTTGTTTACTGTGCTTTTGTTTTCCTCTTTTATTTTATTTATCTGGGATCGACATCGTGTCTCACAATTTTTTCGTCTCTCGTACCTACACGTTCCATTTTAGCTTAATCTATGGGTGCGATACCCCAACGTGCATTTTAAATATAATAAATACTATGGAAGTTAAATTCATCTCGAAATTAAAAATTTAAACTTTTCTACTATACCTAAAGGTCTTCTCGCTTACCTATACTTCTCCTCCAAATGCCCCTTGCACAGCAGCACCAGCCCCACCTTGAAGCTCAGCACGCGGATCTGTCCGGTCCTCTGACTGTCATACACGTTGAGCAGCCAGTTGATGGACAGGTCCAGGCACAGCGGCACGTTTACTAGGCTCGGGTTCTCGGCTGCTATTACCTGGAGGGGGATAGAAGTGTTAGTATGTAAAAACTGGACATAGGGCTCGACTATGAACCCAAGGCACGAACCTCTCGACTCTTCGGATTCATGTGCGTATTAAATAATTATCACTTGTTCAAAAACTGTGAAGGAAAACATCGTGAGGAAACCGGCATGCTTGAGAGATATTTCTCGACGGCATGTGAAGCCAAGTCAGAGGCCCATGGGCGGCATTAAAACTCTGACTAAAACCAGATTAGTAATAACCATACGAAGAAAAAAACTGCAAGAATGTTTTTGGTAGAGCAATGTATGGGTGCACTATAGGTAGTACACTCTGCCTTTTCCTTCGGGCAATAGATACACATAATTATACAGGGTGTAAGGGACAGCCCTCCGCAATCTTACAGGGTGCATTCAGCGCCTTATTTTGAATCATATTCGATCGGAAAAAATCTCAGGTTTTTTTTTTTTTTGTCGTTCTTTCTGTTACAAAATTACATTACGCAGCACTCAATTTATGTAAATAAAACAGCTAAAATAAAAAAACAGCAATTGATGTTGAAATACGCTACGTAAGCTGCCGTTCGCTACGTGCGTTTTGCCACGGTAACGATACATTGCGTGTGAGATAATTAAACAAATCAGGCTTATTGGATTCCCATAACGTTCCTGAAATAATATAATGTACCGGTCATCTTAGTATGAGGGCTGTCCCTTACACCCAGTATACTTATTAGTGATACAGTAATACATACCTCATATAACGAAGTAAGAACAGTGATCATGTCAGGTATGTCGATGAGGCGGTCGTTCTGCGCGCGCAGTCCGTGCGAGTCGAACGCTTCTAACGCGGCCGGTAGCTGTAGCATGTGCACTGGAAGACAAAAGTTGATAAGCGACTCCTAAAAGCAACACAAAGAAAAGTGGATACCTGTGGTCCGAGTCCAGCAGTGGGACAATACAGGTTGAAGAAAAAAAACTGCCAGATATAAGGCCATATTAATACGAAATTGGACCGTGTTATGCAGAAAGCAGCCATGTGGCACTTTTTCCAAAAATTAGTTATAAACACAGCCATACTAATTTCGACATACCCGATTTTTTGCAAATACAGCCATGTCGATATCTCTATTTATCACGGAGATATGAGCCGTCAAATGCAGCCATGTCAACAAATGTTAATTGTAAAAAGCAGTCATCTTCATGTAAAATGCAGCCAATTTTGACAAAAATTTAAATACCTATTTTGCAGAAGTCAGCCAAACTATATGGCCGTTTTTTACAAATTTCAAAATGTTAGGAGGTATCGGTGTTCGAGTTACGTAAGAGGCAGCCACTCTATGATGGCTGTTTACTGTAAATTATTTATTTGTTGTTAATCGCAGATGGCTTTATTCAACACCATCCAAGCCGTTTTTGCCAATCATAATAAATAGGTACAACTTTTTGTTTTGTTATCTAATTAAACATTTTATTACACCTAACTAAAATTTGAATATTTTTCAACCCGCGTTTGCGCTTGCATAGGTATACATACCTAAACTCGGTACTTACCTAGATACCCAGATAAAACGTACTTACCTAAGTATATCCTTTCCCACCAACCTCTACTTGTATTACTGTGTAATGTGATTTTGTATACTTACGCGGCTTAAACCTATTTCATTGTATATTGTTTACTGCTAAAAACAACCAAAGCTACTGTTATACATAGATCGAGGGACAGGCTGGACGTGGCGCATAGGAAGTGCGATCTTCACTTTTAAAACACATCGACACACATCATCTCTGATACTAATATTTAATTCTTTGGTCAGATTCTTGTGGACGCTTCAGATAATGGATGCTCTGACGTCGGGCATACAGGAAGAGGCACCCTGGTGCATGCTGTTGGCGATTACATTATGCTAGTCGGTGAAGATGGACCTGAGATCGGGAGCAGATTGGAGAAATGGCAACAGAAGTTGGAGACTGTTGGCTTGAAAATCAGCAGAACCAAAACAGAATATATGTTCTGTGATTTTGGCGGTCTCTCCAGTTCCGGAGCCATAGCGCTTGATGACGCGCTTCTCCCAATCTGCTCCGACTTTCAGTACCTCGGTTCGCTCGTGCAAAGCGATGGTGAAGAAGATCGGACGGTTAAGCACAGAATTAAGACTGGATGGATGAAATGGCGGCAAGTCACGGGAACAATCTGCGACTCCCGCATTTCCCTT
Organism: Eupsilia transversa; assembly: GCA_914767815.1. NCBI lineage: Eukaryota > Metazoa > Arthropoda > Insecta > Lepidoptera > Noctuidae > Eupsilia > Eupsilia transversa. The sequence goes on along the minus strand of OU611893.1, from coordinate 679,338 downwards.
AAACCTAAGGGGATGATATATAAAACAATGGTTATACCTGCTGTTCTGTATGGATCAGAATGTCCTGTATGGATCAGAATCTCTCTTAGAATTCTCATCTCAGCATGCAGCTGAGATGAGAATTCTAAGAGAGATGTGTGGTGTTACACGAATGGATAGAATAAGAAATGAGCAGGTACATAGGAGGAAGTCTGAAAGTGGCACCGGTGACTGAAAAGTTGTGCGGAAATCGGTTGGCATGGTATGGGCATGTGATCGGAAGGAGGAAAATGTCGTGAGGAAAGTTTTTAGTATGAATGTCCATGGCTATATAAGACTAGGGGAAAGCCAAAGAAACGATGGATGAACTGTGTGAAAGATGATATTCTCTAGAATGGGGGTGACTACCGAGATGACGACTAATAGAGAAGTATGGAAGAAAAAGACATGTTGCGCCGACCCCAAATTTATTGGGATAAGGGCAGGAGAATGATGATGGTCAGGTTCTTGTGGCGGTCAAAACCGGAATATAAAAATTACTCTCCTGATGAAAGCTTTGCTCGAGATGAAACCAAACCTAGAATCTATTACATTTAAGTATTTGCTGCCAGGCCATAGTTACTTACCCAATGAATAGGTACTACTAATATTCTATTGCCACGTTTTTACTCAAATCAAAATATTTTTTTATTTTTTTATTTTTTATAATACCTAAAGCAAGTGTACCTACTTAAAGTAAAAAATAATATGAATACCTTATACAATAGTCGGATTATTTTAGTGAACGTAGTAAACATTTTAGTCAATAGCTGCTACACTTAATACTTTCTTGGCTGTTTTTTATTTTTTTAATAGTTACAGATCACATTTTAAAACACAGCCAACTTACATGGCAGTTTTATGCTTTATTGTGATTTCTACAAAATATGCTATTTTGTATAAAACAGCCACGTCTAAAATCGCAATTATTAATATTAATACCCACGTTTCGAAATTCCGGATAGGATACAATAAATTACAATAGTTATACCAATATGTCTCAAATAAAAAATAATCAGAAAATTAATATACAACCGAACTGCAACCATCGACAGAAAAATGCTTATAACTCTGATTGTACTTTTCCCGACATGGCTGCCTTCTGCATAACACGGTCCAATTGTCAATCGACATTTAAAAAGTATAATTAAAGATTCTTAAAGTATTTCGCCAGCCAACATTCTATGATTTAAGGGTTCATTTCAGATCAAATATAATGTTGTATTCTGTGCGCATACCGAGGTTTTTTTTCTACAAAAAACAACACAAATGCCTATCTTTTTATAGACACTCGTGGTTTCCATTGCACAAAAAAAAAAAACGTAATATAAAGGAACTACTTACTGCACAACGCTTTCTGCACCGTCCTAAGTTTGAGCGCGGTCCTGTACGCGGAGAACCGTACCTCGTTGAGGTCAGCCAGAGAGTTCATCAGGTCGATCATCTTCGGGTGGTCCCAGTGGGTCGTCTCCAGTTCATGGCTGAGGAGGGTATTATATTATCATTAGGTTCTGTAGTTGATTATGTCATAAAGGTTAAGGTTGTCGGTAACCCTCCCATTTTTCAATTCACTGGTGAAAAATACCATCTAAGATGACGCTCTAATATATTGGTTGTAATTTTTTTTTGGAGTATACACTACACAAAATAATAATAATTGTGCGTCGCCGACGTCCACAATTTTATTAGGGTTACAAGTAGGTTACAAATCTACCACGGCATAATAGGTGCTGGTAGTGGATAAATGGTGCTGGCTAGTAGTCAAATATATACATATACCTACGTAATGCATAACCTAATATATAATAATATATATTCCTAATGATGTAGGAATTTAATCGATGAACCAACTCCTAAACAATGCGGATGTATATTCAGAATTATCATTAAACAACAGTAATGACCCATTTTACTCACTTGATATAATATGGTACATTAGCAGGAGTGACGGCCCTCTCCCAGGGTGGCTCAACAGAGCCAGCCAGGAAGCCCTGCGCTGCGCCCGCGCCGCCGTCTCTCGCAACACCGGCGAGCTGACGCACACGCTCTTCTCCACCGGAGACCAGGCCTGATACCCTGGAAGATGAAGTAGATGATGATAAGTTAGCTTCAGTGTGTGGAGGTACTGCGTAGTTTCGTTTGAAAAGTTACCTATACCTACATGAAAGTTCAAGTAGGTATACATAGAGAAAGAGAGGCAGAGTAGTTTCCAAGTACTCTCTTCTTCAGAGTACTCTCCAAGAACTGCCTACAACTTTTAGGAGCTTCCGTTCCCCCCTGTACCAATAGTGAGTCACTTAAGGATCCACTGGATTCTATTGAAGGGCCCAAAGCTTTTCTGTCGGTTGAAGTTCAATATTACCCTCAACCGGCCTAAGACAGAGTATATCCACATGCACTTCTCGCAGAAAAAGTGTAAAGAGTATCACTTGACGCCTTGTAGCTCCTCCCTTCCCCCAGTAGATAGCATCGCATGAATACCCATAAGCCCATAAGAATGCAGGTTGACAATGTTGACGTGCACCTCTTAGAATGAATATAAACAGCTATTTAATTGACTTTCAATCATCGTAGCACTGTTTAACATTCCTCACATACTAATATTTACGTTAGTACCTGGTTGTAAGCCATTCCTGCGTGACTTATCTAAGTTTTCAAGAGGCGTTACTCACGCGCAGACATTTTTATCTGTTATGACTATTATTTCATCTGTCTGTTACTGATAGGCTTGATTAAGATCATTTTTTTTTTTAGATACTAACTAAATTACTAATTATTAACTTAAACTGAATTGTTTCGCACGTTCATTATTGGAAGGTAGGTAGGTATGTCTATCACCACGATGTTAAGCATCGCTCAATGGGTACCTATTTACCTAAATCTGGTTTCAAATCTTATTTAGTCTGCTGTGATTGGTTGCACTAAATACTAAGAACCAATTAAAATTCTATTTATAATAATGTATTGATTATTTTTTTTATTCATTTTTATTCATATTTTTCACAAACGTACATAATTATTTTTCTTACAATTTTACTCGCCAAACTTTCTAGTTTGATGGCGAGAAGCGCTTGTTAATTAGTACAATTTTAAATATAATTATATATCTAGTTAAAAACTAACCTTCAAAACTACCAAAGGTGTGAATTAATTTTTCGGTAAAGACTGAATCTTAGTTACCGAGAAAAAAACTCTAATGCTTGAGGACAGGACACAGCGGTCAAAATAACTTGGGAATTGTGATAAAATTCAGACACCAGTAAAAAGTTAGAAAATTACCTTGTATTCAAATCATCAAGCCTCGCCAGCAAATGGTCAGGCAACTGGATCTTATCCCTCGCCAGCTGCTGTGCTTGCGCGTGCAGTTCATCAGCCAGTCTCCTGAGGGGAGGCAGTTGTGCGCGTGCGCGGGACACCGCGTCGAGCTGCGCACGCGCATCGCGTGCGTCGCCGGGCCCGCGCCATGAGGAGCGCGCGGCTTCGGCGGCTTGCACGCGACCCGCGAGCTCGTCGAGAGAGGTTGTGAACGTTCGGACGCGCTGGAAGGAGAAAAAGTAAAATATTAGATATTATTTGGCGAAAAATTGGGTTTTGCTAAAAGGAAGATAGCAATGGAAGGTAAATACAGAACTATTCTTTTTCTATTGGAATTTCTTTGGTAAGTCAGGTTGGTTCATTTATATAAGTCAGTACAAGGTTGTGGAAAGCTTAGCCTAAGCCTAAGTAACCATTCTTGTTCTAGGGGGTACCTATTTTATCTCAATAATATTTTATCTTAACGCAACTTTTATGGTTCCGTACCCGAAGAGTGCCAAACGAAACCCTATTACCAAGCCTCCGCCGTCTCTGTCTATCAGCGGGCTATATCTCATGAACCGTAATAGGTAGACTGTTGAAATTTTCAGAGATTCTGTATTCTATTGCCGCTATAATACCAAATAATAAAAATAAAATAAAGGCCCCAAACAAGAAACGTGTCCTTTTTGTTGTTTTTTGCTAAATATTGTACGGGGTACGAAACCCTTCCTGCGGGAGTCCGACTCGCATTTGGCCGGTTTTTATCTTCAATGATGAAAGAAAAGCTTTCAGATTACTTACTTATCACCGTATTAATGCCGAATCTTATCTAGCACTTCACCTGCATGTATATCCAAGATCATCTTCTAATTTAAATTGAAAATCGTCCGTTGTAATAAAAAACTTTTTTCAAAATCATCTCAACAAAGACAGCATCTATCGTCACCACCGCTGGACCGGTCGCCGGCAGTGACCTTGCTACAGCCTCGCAACTGAGATAGAGTTACCGACGACCGCAACTTCTTAACGTTACCTACTGTAACTGGAATGTTTGCTGGGTGAAAATCAGGACTGGTCACTTGTTATCGAGTGAAAGGGGGATAAAGTGATGTCTGAAGAATCGGGCCTCCAGAAATTTATTGGCTTCTTTAGTAAATTGTTAAGCTTGACTCGACTAATGGCGGGTGCTACTTACTGAAATCGGCAAAATCGAAACAAAATGGAGATCCTAAATAGGTAAATAAATAATTAATTAATTAATAATTAAACATGTCCTAGATATATATGTTTAGGAGCCTAAACAAAAATATTTTTAACATTTTCACCATTTCCAAGTTACAGCCGTAGGTTGAAAGCTGTAGGTAAAGACTAGCGATAATTTCATTCCTAGGACCAGTAAATTGTACGTAAGGACCAGAATGTTCAAACAAACACAAGGACACGTGCACTTAACAAATAAATTAACTAATTAAAAACAAAAGAAAACAAAGCTAGTCTCTTGTTAACAACCTTTTAACTACTTGATGACATACAGACAGACAATTGAGCTGATAGAATAATTGTACGCAAGACGTTTGCTGAAGGGATGTAGAAACTGCGTAGGAGATGGATTGGTTCAAGTTAAAGTAAACTTGTAGCCCTGTAGCTGGGGTCTGATAAAACTTACTTGATTATTTAATGTTGTTAATTACCTACATTTCTCGTTTAATTTACGGGTCCATTTATTGGTGATACTTCACAGACTTTAATTGACATTCATGGGCATAGAAATCTAAAAGCAATAAGCCAAAATTGATATTTTCTGTACTATTGAATGAAACTAATCCTGCTAATGTATCAGCCATTTTATATTTCTCCATTATCCATTTCACAAAAAATATTCGGCAAACATTCCCTTTCAGCAAAAAACACAATACCTTAATATCATAAATTCTTATCAAAAACTACGGACCATCAAATACAAAGAGGAAAAACGGGAAAAATGTAACAACTCAACTACATAGTTCCCTTGTTCATCGTGTGCACTTTACGAGATTTCCCCCGGATAACCGGGTACCCGGGTAAGTACAGTGCGGTATCGGACGTATACCCGGGCCGAGATGGCAAGGCGCGATAGTCACCCGCATTTAACCGACTACGCAGAAAGGGTAAGGGTGTATTGTGTTATTATCTTCACGGTAACTTTGAAAGGATATAATATAGGTGGTGGGTCTAGACAGATAAAGTTCTTAGGTCAGTCTGATAATTTTTCTGTATTTTGATAAAGTATCTAAATAAAATACAAAAGTTTAAATAAATTGTCTACGATTTTATTGACCATGAAATACAAAGGTTGGTAGATGTTTAGACGAGCTACATCGTTTCGACTGTGGATTCGGGAGCTACAATTTTAAACAATTTTAAAATCCCAGAAATAACAGCATCAAAAACAATGCCTTCCTAGGATTGACTGCGCTAATTAAAATACTCACGAACTAATTAGATAGCATCAAAACAATTTAAGACTACAAGCCATTTTAGGTCCGACCTTTTAAAAACTGCTTTGTACAAAAACGGAATACCTAGAATTCTTAACAAGAAAGTCAGTTCTACACAATTTTGACCACAACTCCTTCGGGACTACTAGAGATTGTAAGGCTGATAACACATGAGGTATGGTTTGTTTTACGTCACCCCTTATCTCGGGAACTTCGCAAAAAATGCCGGAATAGGAGTACCGCGTAAAATTTTATGAGAGTGGTGTGTACTGTTTTCCTAGTGAAAAATAAAACAAACTTTTAGGTTACATGGATGTCTGCAAGATTTTTTTCTTGAATTTCTTATTTAAAAAATCGCATCTTTATGAGCCATTTCGGTCCATTCGGCAATGAATTAGCGCAGTTGGAAAATAAAGTTCATTAAATTGAGGTGAATTGAATGCAGAAAAGGTGTACCAAAGGTGTCTATGTCCAGCATTGGACTTTATTAGCCTAAACATGAGTCAGTATTGTTTAATCTCATTGATAAATCACCGTGATTCCTGCATGAGCGTGTCGTTTACGACAAATCTTCAGGATCTCAAAGCACAATAGTAACTAAGATCTAAGTTCATTCCTCTGTTAATAACCACTCCATATACGAAGTTCACAATAACTCTAACATGACCATAATAAACTATACACAATCGACTCCTGCGCACGTGTCAGCTGAACCGAGAGTTACAACACTACAATGGGTGCGCCTGCGATGTAGGGTAATGCGTTCTACAATCATTTATTATGGAACTTTCATTATTTCAGTTGACTTCGTTGTGACAAGTGATGCTGTTTTAAACATCTATAGGTGTGGTAGATAGCATACCCAGAAATCCTGCGCAATCTTTATATTTTGGCTAATGTTATGTTTAGGTGCATGACAGATTTTTATCATTTTAGACAATCAAACATCGGGTGAAATGAGATTTTTTATCCTAATTTCAGACATTCAGGGATAGAACAAAATTCACACCAAATTTTTATAAGTTATAAAAAAAAAAATCAGATAAACAGAGCTTTCAAAAACATGGTGCTATCTGACTTTTTGAGTTGTCTAAACTAATTCCAGGTATTGGACTAGCTTAGTATGAAGCCTATCTGTTTGTAGCCTAAGCTCAGTAAATTATATCACAAATATGCGTAGGTATTTCATCATTTTAGAACGGTTGTATAACCAAATCTAAAACATTTTATTCTGCGGCTTTATGCACTATTGTTCCTCATAAATCTTTGTCATGAGTCAATTAATAGAACAAGTAATATTTATTGTCTTTTCTCGTATTTGCTCTAGTCTAGTTAGTTAGGTGTTATGAATTCTCTCTAATGTTTTGTTTACAGGCCACATAAATTAAACCTATGGTTTTCCTTGTAGTTACAGCCTAATAATTTATACTCAATGCTCTGTTAATTCAGTTTCGTAGGAATTATATACTGAATACAAAATAAAGCTTAAAACTAATCCACCCAAAAACGCACATTCCTACAAATCACCAGCCCGAAAAAGTTTTAAAATTAAACCAGAGACAGTTATAGTGCGTTCAAACCGGAAGTTTCCGAGTTGTAAACAAACAAACAGTTAAATAGAGCAGCAAGGTCACCGCACAGTGAGTGATTCATGATGGCGCCCGCTCTGCGCCTGCGCAGTGTGCGGCGCTCATTATCAGATCCAATGGGCCAATGAACTGGGTGAAGTTTTTATGTGTGAGTGTTTTTTGTGTATGGGTGTTGTCAATTTGATGATGGAGTTTATCATGGAGTTTTAGAATTAATTGTTGATAAATTATGATAAATTGAGGTTAAGAATGCTTTCAGGATCGCAACATTTAATTATTTGTAGTAATTCTATAAAGGCTACTCAAAAATTAAAAAAAGTAGTAGGTACTTACCTACTAGTTTAAATAAATGTTAAAGACTAATTTATTAACTTTAGACTCAGCAGCTTTGAAGGATTCAGACAAAAAAAGACTCAATAAAGTATCAATCAATGATGTGTCATACAAAAACGTTGCTTAAAAAGTCAATGAAAACTTCAAAGTAGTTATGAGTCTTAAATAAAACAAGCTTCTGTTATTTACTTTTACAACTAACCCATGCAAGAAAACATAACTTAGTTAATAAACAACAATATAGAACACAATTTCTAAGTTACTAATCTGTAGCCCATTAATAGGAACATGAGCAGCAGCCCCCATATAAGTTGTGTACTATTGTGTACGGTGTGTTTGTGTACAGATGTACTGCACTGATTGAGGTTATTGCTTCCCGATAACGCTTATCTGCTTGTTACCGCTTCCGTGTCGCAGCTAGGTGGCTTAGATTTGTTATTAATATGTACATACATACAGGACTATAAGCTGACTTTAATAGGTGTAACATACTTAGGCAAAGGCCGTTTGATTTGAGGTAAAGAATATACCAACCTGAGGGCAGTGGGTGACTAAGACCTCTTCTCATGCAGAGAAGAAGATGGTAGAAATGATCACAAGTATTATACACTTTCCCAGTTTCAGAATTTCCTCTAGATCTTCAGATCCTAAAGATTCTATCACCAGTGTAGCTAAAAACTTTTGATATCTAAAAACTAAGTACAAGATTTTTACGAATGTAATAAGTTACGTCTGACTTTGAGCTTGGAGTTTTGTGACCACGACGAAACAAGTTCAAGTTAACACCAAAAAAAACTATGGGTAGGTACTCAAGTCTGTGCGTAAATTCTCTTTCACACACATATGAGCGGGTTACGGCCGCTGCGCGTACGCACCTGACCTCACCGAAGGACATTCACGACGTCCTTCACGACATAACAGTAGTACAAAGTGGGATCAGCATAAAAACAAGTCAAGTACACGTCTAGCCGTTAAGTGAACAACTGGACATGTATGGAAAAGTGGATGAGACTAAAATTGTATGTTAATGGGAGATTAACCTGAATTGGTTGAGTGGTTTGTTGTGTAGTGTTGAAGACTGGTTGGTTGCAAGTGGTGCTGGCGAGTTGTATGTGATACAGTTAACGCTTTTGAATCTACAGAAGTCTGTGAAGTTTACAATCGAAACTTGTTATATTTCGGTCGGATAGAAGAATGTAAATTTTAATCACATTAAGCACAAATTATTCTGTGAAGGTAATTAATTTATATCTCTACTTAAAGAAACCTTCCCAACTTTAATACTTTAAATAGCATCACCCTCCTGCTATTTGCCTTGCTTCCTTGCTCAATCCATTCGTTTCATTAGCCATCCTCTACTCTTATATACCAAGTTAAAATCCCATGGGTATGAAATTACATAAAACGTTAATCGCAGCCAATAACAAGACAGCTAAATAACCCCACAAATACAATATTTCCTGTATCATTTCCAACGTCTAAGCCAATTTATATTTCCTGCAAATCCACTATCCGTACCTAAGTCAATGACTAAGTACAACATCCAGGAACAAATCGCAGATTGTAGTAGGTACTTAATGTACCATTTATGTACCTATCTCTCTGTGGTACTGTTAATAAGAGAAACATATCACGACAGGGAATCGAACCCGCGCCAACTGGTTGACTCACTAATTGGCATACGGCCAGTTTTCACTACCACTAGTGATGGGCTATTAGTACCGAAGTGCCAATAACTATTGTCACTTTAGTGAGAACATAATCATTATGCACATGAGTGGGTGGGTATCGAGCTTTTGATATTGTGTACAAATTCTATTTAATTCGTGATAAAATAAAATCTAGATTATTCGAACGACTGACATTCAGATGTCCGGTTACACGAATGACCTTTGATTTCAGATATCCCGTATTCCCCACCACCGTCCTGTTTTACTTATTTTTATTTAAAATTGGAACATGAGAGGTAACTTTATGTATAATACAGTTTTGTTTCCTAAAATAGTCGTGTTCAAATCATTTACGATTGCGCCACAGCATGACACAATTATTTCTGTGCAGATAGTGGAATCAATCAATCAACTCTGCTTACTACGGTCCATTCACAGACCTCCCAAGTTATAATAATATCGTCTACGTAGACAAAGTGTAGACCTAAAAATATCATGAACGAGCTCTTATAAACGTTTACATTATAACTTACGCTCTTAGGTATCTGGGTAAGTTGTCTCTGATTTGTAAGATAATTATAGATTGGTGATCATAGTGCCAGGTAGGTTTATCGTTGCTTGTAAAAAGGTGTCATCTAAATCCACGTTTACCATAGAAAGAAAGGATTACCATACAATTTGATCTCCACCCATACAAATTGTAACCTATTATTTGCATGCATAACTCACGATACATAAGTACGAATAGGGAATAACAACCTTGCAAACTAATTCCCATAAAATCACCTACTACCATTTCGGTACCGAACACGATTGCGAATCGATTTGCTGGTACCATTTGTGTAGTACCAATTATAGCGAATATAGGCACATCACTAGTGAGTGGGTGTTTGGAAGTGGATGTAGCGTGGGTCGGAGACATGCAGGACTTGTACCAGCTAGTTGCTTGGCTATTGTTGGGGGTAAGCAGGATTGGTGGGCTAGGCATAGCTACTAAACAAGATAAGCAATTATTGGTCAAAACTGTTCGAAATCTGGATTTTATCTCTAGTAAGGAGGCAATATAGTCCGTTTGTTATTTAGCCCCGAAAATTGAAATTCCTACTAAATTGGCTGGTATTTATCTCACCACATATAAAGCCTGAGAGATTCTCCCTTTTGCCTTGGCCTTAGTGGAGAAAAATTTAACACTATATTTTCAGGCAACAATACCCAGATAGAACGCAATATTACCCGTCTTCAGATAATTCCACATTTTCCCCGGACCGGCCAAAGATCCCAGTTTCATTACACGAAGAAATCCGGCTATCGGCCGTTACCCGGTTTTATACCGGCGCCGGCAGCCGGCATCCGGTTTATGACGTCAGAAACGGAGGGATTTGGCCGTATATCGGTATATTAGATAAATAATGGATCTGGATTGAGGGATTCTTTTGCTATGATCTCGTGGTAAGGGGTAATTTTGATTGATTAATACTTTTGGTTTGAGGCTGTCATTGTTATTGGTGGGTAAAGTTTATCTATTTTTATGTTATTTAAACATTTATATGAACACAAACAAAAACAGACAAGAAGAAAAGAACAGAAAAATACGTACATCTGGGATTGCGGTACCTAAGTATTATGTTAAGCGTCGTGCAGACTGGCGCGACGCGGCTCTAACAATACAATTTCTAAGAACAATTACCGGTGTTGCATCGCGCCGTCGCGTCGCGCCAGTCTGCACGAGGCTTTACTCATTAATAAATATAAAATATAAATTCTTTTAATTAATAGATATTCTGTAACCATAAGACTGAAAGTTGACTCAGAAATGTATAGTTACGTGGAAAATGATAGACCAAATGGTTAAAAGCCTATGTTAGTTACTACGATACAGAAGGTTGTCCCATAAATCGAAAGTTCCTTCAAACATAATATGTTTGAAGGAACTTTCGATTGAATATTATTCAGGGTCGTGGGTTCGATGTCTACGTCTGTTAAAAACAGACGGACCGGTTTCGTTTCCAGATTTGCATCCCTCTCATGCTTTCAATGCCGCACAAATGAACCTTTTTTACATAAAAAGTCTTGATGAAGCCCTAAAACACGACTAACGAAACCCGACGATTTGAGGTCAAAATATAAAAAGAGACCTATAAAATACTATCAGAACAATAGTGACTCACTGCCACCAGATGCCGTGAATGGAAGCCACTGGCTACCAGCACACAATAGAAAACACACCTTACTCTAAACCTCGTAAAGTCCAAATTCATCACTTTAGTAATATGAATCCCCGTATACGGCACAATTTTCTTAGAAATTCTGGGCTAAAAATAGACTTGAGTTATCTCGTTTTATTGCAAAACTGGACTTTATTTCGTGTTAGATGAAGTTGCATTTTGAATAAAAGGGTGTGTAGGACAAATAGTAAGTTTTTTATGTATGAATAACAAAAGATTTTTTAAAGTTTTTGTTAGATCTTTGTTCTGGCTTAAATGGTTTATATAGGTTGTTTTTGCCATATTTTACTTGTGAGGACAGACTTTTAGTTCACAGCCGTGAGCTAAGCTTTCTAGTCGGATAATGTTAGTGTTTTTTTGAGAATTTCATGAAAGTACCTAAACGTCCAGAGATGAAAAAGATTCTTATCTTAAAACAGATTTTATTGAATAGAGTTTTTGTGCCGAAATGTAAACATTTTTTAAATTATCTCCCAATGTTATCCAATTAAATTGAAGTAAGTTAAATGTTAGGTAATTACTTAGTAAGTCCTTATTTACAAACGTGTAAATCCTTTACATTTACATGTCCATAAATGTAAATCAATTAAATACAGCCAAGAATTATCAAAACAATGTCCATTCCAGTAACAAATATGGTTTTATACCTTATAAACATGATTATATTACACTATTTAACGGGACACACGGACAGACAAGCTTAAAATTACGATAAACTGGACATTTTTGAAAAGTGCCGTACATGGCGACACTGGAGATTGAAATCTTTTATGTTGTGTGGTAACATTGAAGTTATGATCAGAGAAATTCGTGTCAAGGAGTCAGAATCCCATGTATTACCAACTTAGCTAGTTCAGTAAAATGTTTTAAAAGTAGCGGTGTTGCCACAGTTTTATGGGGAAATTACAAATATAATATTGTTACAAATAAAATACTATATTATTCCCACTGGTGAGGGTCAGGCCTACTCTCTGTAAGAGGGAGTGTACCATAATTCACCACACGGGCCCAGTACAGTAGTGGTCGGGCCTAGCTGGAGGTCACATGACTTCGAATGTTTCGTTTTAGATCATGCCTCACGATGATTTCCTTCACCGTTTTTAGTGGTAATGCTGCTAGTGAGTTTGTTGCAGCACTTCTTCTTCCCAGCTAAAGTACTAGGAAGTGGCGATGGGCGTGCGTTTTGGGGTCTGTCATGTAGTTTTGACTTCAAAACGTGTTGGCTGTCATCTACGTAGATTAGATTATTTGATTTTGATGAAAATCTGACTGGAATTAATACACACAGCCATGTATAGCCAGGTCTTTCCCTACACATGTAAAGAAAATAAATTAATAAGGTACATTTATTTGACTGTCATACAATAAAATAAAGCTAGTACTATGACCTTTCAAATGACACACCCATAACTTAATTCGGCACTCAAATTCAACTCAACTTGCATTTTGAAATTGTCAAGGAGTCGGTCAGTCAGACCGAAGTAGCATTGGGGACGGAGCCCGTACAAAAGCGCCCGTTCTCCTTTGCATAGAATGTCAACATTTTACTCCATAATAGTCTTGTGCTCTCAACGTTACCACGAAGTAAAGAAATGTGGCATTACTGCATTAGTCTAATTTGTGTTTTACATAGTAACCTACTCTGAAATAATACTATAGGTACCTTTTAGACTTTAACGACTTGACAAGAACCAGCTGATGCACCCACGTAGTACCAAAAGGTATTATTTTACATACTTTATTATACACAAGCAGCAACTATTTATTGTTAGCCAGTGGTTTGTTTCAGCGGCCATATGTTTCTATTCGCACTTGGGGATGGAAGTCTGACGAGTGATTATTGAGTTAGCAATAATTCTTGTTTATTGCTGTTCATTTTTACGCGTTCCGATAAACTTACAAATTTATTGAGATGGATGAGCGTTATCATGTTTTTTTTAAATAAAATAAAACGATCGGCCTAAATATTTTGCCTTTTTGAGCTGAACTAAAGATCAAGCTGCTGGTTTTTCGTAACAGACTTACCCCTCTCTCTGGTTTAAGTAAGTTGTTAAAAACTGCAGTTTATTGGCACATTGTGACATAACCACTTCTTTTATTGATGTTATATAAAATACAAGAGAGAGAGAGAGAAGTCGCAGGTAACAGCTAGTATAACAAAGTCGATACACAACTTGAGTTTGAGACTGGTCCCGACTGTCGATTGCATACTCCGATTACTGTCACCCCCACAGGCTAGCACGGTTGCACAGTTGCAAACGACGGGTTGAATTAACTACGGCTAAAGCTAAAAAAAGTAGGTGTAAGATACGATGATGGGGTGCTTTTGCCTTTGGTTAGATTGGACGTCTCATTCAACCTATTTGGATGATATTTTTAGTTTAAATAGCCTTGTGATTATTTAAATGATAATTTTGAAATGTCGAGGACGTGATAAATAATTATTATTTATTATTTATTTATTTATTTATTTATAGTTAATTAAAACGGCACAGGTCCAATTACATTAATTAACATAGAATTATAAAGATTAAAAAATAAAAAAGCATTCTTCATTATATGAAGTGCATTTCATTATGTCAAATTATTCATATTAAAGTGCAAGAAGAGTCACGACCAAGTATTATATTCTTTCCGCTAATCTACATATTAGGCACCAGGTGCGGCATGTCAACAAGGTTTTTATGTTAAATTAAAATGAATTCTGATGACTGAATAAAAAAATATAAACCAAACGGTACCGGTAACCGTGGAGTTTCTTGCCGGCTCTTCTCCATAGGAAACGACCAATTGGAACCGTGCACCTAGATTCTGACGTTTCATAAGTGCCCATGTAGGTTTATGTGAAATAAAATATTTTGATTTTGATTTTGATTTTTGTACATGTCCTCTACTGTCTACTCATCAAAACAGTTTAGCACTTATCGGGCCGTTAACGTAACCTATAAATCAGACAGCTACAAAACTATAAAACAAAAACGCATTGTTAATCGCACCTTAACCACAGAGTAAAGAAACGGACTTAACGACGGTTTAAACAATGGTACAACCGACCCCACGTTGGCTAATCTTGAAACCTGCAAGAGCCAGTCATCCCTGCCTGCTTATCTGCAATCTGCTGATAAGTTTGCACTGCAGACTACAGACTTGCAGAGTTATTTATGTATCCAAGCATTGTATTCTACCAGAATAACCGCAAAATTTCGAGTTTTTGTTTGTTTTTTTTTTATCGTATTCTTTAGGTCAACTCTTTAGGTCATAAAGTATCGGAATATCAAAAAAATTGGCCTAGGTCTTAAGGGGACGCGTGAAAATTGATTCGCTGTTACAATGTATAATAGATACTAAAATAGTTTGGAGTTTTTAGTGAAGAGAGGGTGTTAGTCTGTGCGCTAATTTACGATACCTACTCATACATTTTGTACGGATTCTCTGTTAATTTATAATGATTTTTTGTGTCTATAATAATCATAATTGTGTATAAATTGCCGCACAAGTATGTTAATATCTGACCTTTGCTGATCTTATACCTCGTTAGACGAAATTGTTGAGATTTCACAAATTACCTGTAACAAGAAAAACATAATTATTAATAAAAATAGTGATACAAACCGAAAATTAATCGATATTAGTTGCTATGACAGTAAAATAGTAACTTGGAAAATGTGTAATTTAATGCTAAACTTGAATGATATCGTAAGATTAATCGCAGGAAATATTTTGGCATTGCAAGTTCTCCAGTGTGCAAAAAGATATACATGTAGCGATTGCAAAACTGTTAAAAGTATTAATAGCAGTACAAATACAATGGTATTTTCGCACGCTTTATTCACAGAAATTGTCCGCCAAAAATGCGACTGTCATTTGCATTTCCCGTGAGGATAAATACAATATTAATACAAAAGCTTTTTATTACCATCTTGTATGTTAATTCGTTTACCATTCACCAATATGTTGAACAAAGTAGTATTAAGGTATTCGAAACACGTTCAGAACCATGAGAACGTAACGATATCGGATTTACTAAGTAGCTATTAGGCATTTAGTCGGTGATGACTTTGATGAACCAGACATGATGATAAATAAAACTATCTTAAGAAATCAAGAGTTGTCAACATTTTTCGTCGACTTTGTCAATCTTCGCCAAACTTATTACATTAATTCAATGGATACATAAAAATAATAGGAATTAAAAACAAATCATTAGCACATAGGCCTTTATGAAATGCCTGTAACCTCTAACTCTGTATAGCATAAAACCTAACTGTACAACAGTCCAAAAAATGGAAGTAACAGTTAATAAATAACAGTTCCGAAAACAGCTAATTAATCACGACCACTAATTAACAGGTTAAAGTAACATAATATCCACCTTTTCAATCACAGCCGTCTACTAAGGAATACTAGGCGGCTGTGACTTATCCTCATATCAATTTTTCACCTGTCATCTCGAAAAAGCTTAAAAAACAAGATGGCTGTCTATTTGTCAGTGTCATCGTACGCGCAGGAAACGTCAAATTTGAATTTCGAATGTGAGAACAATGCGGTGCGGTCGTCGTGTGCTCATGAGTCAGTCGCGGGAATGTTTTGACATTTCACTTATTTTTGTACCGTCAACGAGATGTGATGTCATCGGTATTCTGAAGGATGGTTATGATTTTATGATGAGTTATGGTGAACATGAATATTTTTACATTTTATTATTTATAGGATAGGTATTTGTTTTTAGTAAGTAGGGGTAGCCAGGAGGATACAAAATTCCATTGATCTCTGCGTAAAAGCAAATAATGGACCACTTATTAACGTGTTGTTTTTAAACGTTTCCACACATTCAAGGATATGGGCTTGCAAAAGACATGAGAGTACACATAATTTAAATATTTCTTCACTCACAGTGGGGTGCAATCCTTATTGTTATGCAACTATTTCGAATGTGAAGGATTGTGAAAGACTCTGAACTGTGAAATTTACCCAAGCATATGACTCAAATCTACATTCCTGTAGCAAAGCAGCTTTTAGAAAATACTGGAAGCTATATTCTAATAAATACTAACATGTGAAATTCCTAAGTAAAATAAGTAAGTAATTACTTAGGTAAGGTACCTACATCATAATTATTGCAATTTATAAACATTTTGACATAGGCACAACTATTAATTGTATTGTAGTTCTACAATACAATTATTTTATGCCATTTCTAATGCAAATTAATTTATCAATAGGTACAGATTGCTTAAGTAAGAAATAAAAAAGCGATGCATCAATCACAATCATTAATATCAATATCAATACCGTACAATGTTGTACAAGTTATAAATATATCAGTTTAATTAATGAAGTGCGACTGCATTCAGCTGCTCTTTTGAACAAACAGTCGCTTTGAAGCGATGATAGCGCTTAATTGTTTGTCAGTGCATGCTTTTCTTTTGTCGATCGCCGTCGCAAAATAAAAAAGTTATTGGATTCTGTCATATTATATACATGCATATTATTAGTATAAATTAACGTCACTCTTCGTGTCTGTCTTTGTGACCACGTTATTCGTGACTACGCAACGGATTTGTTGCAGTTTTGCCATCATTTAGAGAATTTATTCCGGAAAGTTTATGTGTTTATTACAGTATTATTAAACTGGAATGTAATGAAGAAATCTCGAATAATCTCAATGTTTTGTCAAGTCGTAAAACCGTGGGAAGCAGGGGCGGGTCGCTAGTGTGAAGATAAAGTAAGTTTCAACTTATAGCAAAAGTCATAAACATGTTTAAGTAGCAGACTCTTCCTTTCCATCTCGGTATTTTGCTCCAAGTTACAAAATACAAACAACCCACTGCCCTTTCGGAACCCACACTCAAGACAGCGATTAAAAAAATAAAATCCCGAATCGTGCACCAGAGGAAACATCGCGTGCGTCGAGCCTTTTGTATCACACTGCGATTTAACCAATCACAGTGTGAGATTGTGAACTGTTCCAAATTCGTTATTTAAATACGGTCGCGTTTACGGGTTGATATAAGAGAGATTTTCAATTTAAAATTCGATTTAATATTGAAATCGAACGAAAATATTCAAACATACACTATTTTTCGGAGCATGTTTTTTAATTAAAGCTTTTTTTGGCAGTCTGTACTGTGTATTTGAGTAGGGGTGTGCTTTTTTTCGTAGCTTTATTAGTTTCGATACTTCAATGAAAGTTTTGCTTGTTGACAAATGATATTGCTTTAGCTTAAATTTTGAAAATAAAATTAAATAGCGTGAGTTCAGGTACTTTAAAATAAAATTAAAGATGATTTATTTCTACGCTGGCTGAATAAATTAAAAATTGTAGTAATTATTTAGCGTGTATTCTCCTGCAGACTGACGGATATAATACTTTTCCACCCAACTCGATCCCCAGCCAATATGGACCAAAAAAAGTTCAGGAATATTTTTTTATAGATTCATATCCTGTTAATTACTATAAACAAAACAAGCATTACCAATCCTCTTGACAAGTTTTGCAAGAGAGAGACAATTATAATATTATGTCAGTTGCATGATCAGCACTGTTACATCGAAAACATCTTACCTTGTTTTAAGACTAACTTAATTAACTTAACTTTCAGCAAGATAATATCTTTATTACAAAATAAAAGTTAATTATCAATAACTGTCCACGATTTGTTGGGTACGTTATGGATGTCCATTTTGACCTACATGAATTTTTGAAAAAAAAAATGTAATGAATTTATTTTTATGTCCTCCTCACGATTGTAAGCGAAAATGATTTGTGATGGAGATATGATATATTCGTATATTCGTATAATGAAACTTGCAAACACTATGTCTATTTACACTTTATTGACCGACTTCAAACAATGAGGTTCCGTATTATTTATGTATGTTTTAATGTGTGTATGCTTGTATCATACCATACATTCATGATTTTAAAGCAAACAAAGATACAGCATGATGTCTTAAACGTGATAATTAAATTAAAATGAATATCATTCTATAACTTGTGATACCTAAAATCAATGATATTCTAATAAACAGATATGTTATACACGTACAAAACAACAGAAAAAAGTGTTCCCCGCCGAGCGGCACACTCGTAAGCGTGTGTGGCTCAGACTAAAGGCAATATTTCCCAATTGGGTACTTTTCTAGTCTTCACTTTTTGCGCGCTCATAACATATCTGTTTACTAAAACATCATTGCCTAAAATATTATTTTTATCTATCTTTTTAATCGTGACAATGAAGCTTTACCAAGAGAAAACTTTTGTTCGTTTTCATAGGATTAATTATTATCAGATATCAGCTTATTGGATTAAATTAAAAGCCCTTATTATCGCTGTCACATGTCTAGATTTTCAAAGAGTTAAGTGAGAGACTATAGTACATGACTGTTGCGGCCCTGCAACTGGGGCATTGATGGACGATGGTGAAAATGTGGGCCGAGGCGAAGACGAGGCGCACATACGTGAACATGAACGTCAGTCCATCAATGCCGGGTTGCGGCTAAGGCTTGTATAGTACTTTTCTCAAATAATGCGCGGATGTTCAAACTGAGTAAATTAATTATAATTTTTCACGCGCCAGTATGTTCATTTGTTTCTTCTTTAACTTTTTCTTTATTTGCAAGCCAAATAGAAATTTAAATAAACCTCTTTGGTTGCCATGTGTTGAGGTAAAAAGTTCGCTCTAAAAAACTAAAGAAGAGGAGTATAAGAGTTTTCATAGTAAATAATTTGGCCGCTAAACACGACAGATAAGGATTTTCATACAAATATTGCCAGCCAGTATCGTAATTTTGATTTATTTCGGCGATGATTGTCAAAAATGTTCGAACTTCCAAACATGTTTGCGAAAAAAATATTGTTTCAGTATAGTATCTAGCGGTATTTTTCAAAATTATAGACAACATTTTTTTACAAAACGGAGTACAATTATGGTTTACTAGCCACGCCCCGCGATTTCACCCGTATAAGTCTCGATCCCGTGGGAATATCGGCATAAAAAGTATCCTATGTGTTAATCCAGGATATAAACTATATGTGTGCCAAATTTCATTAAAATCAGTTCAGTCGTTTTTGCGTGAAAGAGTAACAAACAAACATCCATCCATCCATCCTCACCAACTTTCGCATTAAAAGGATTCTAGGTCTTTTAGGATTAGGTCAATTACTTATCTGGTGAAAATTTACAGACGGGTATCGATATCTACCTAATGGTAATAATACAAACAAAAAATATCTTCTAAACTCATCATTTCAATTAGGTACTTAACCACAGCTCACTAAGGGGAAAGCGGTCGCCGTATTTTTATGATCATTACATACCTATCCATAGCCATCAGGTTGTGAAGTTGCACCAGTTAAAGCTGCAAATCTAAAGTACCTATGTAACTTCGTGGTACGTCATACGTTCTCCATGACTTTACCTTTAGCAATCATTATCCATATACGGATAATGTGCATGTTAGTTATGAACGTGATAAAATTATGTCCACAGCTTGAATTTGCCACTCCTTTTTTTCTGATAAACTAATGTACTTACTCTCAACCAACTTATATACATAAATAACATTTACAGAAGACATCAAAACCAAACAGTGCAACTGTAGGCACTTAAATACTGTATCGATAATATTTAGACAAGGAATCGAACTCCGAACTAAGCTCGGCAAACATGAAGTTAAGATAAAACTAAATAAATAAACTGTTAACATTGAACAAGTGGATACAGAAGTATCGGTTTGTAAATAAAAAGATAAGAAATGGAAGAAAAATAAGAGACAGTGTTTAGACGAAGAAAATCAAGTTTAACTACAGAATATTTTACACTGTAAGTTTACAAGCAAAATAGTGTTTAAATGCTACTGGCGTACAGACAGCTTGACAGATTTATTAGACCCTATCTGTCAGATAGATAACAAACACGTCAGTCACGACTTTAGTTTGCATCAGATTTTATGCAACTAGTCAACAGTGGTTCAGTTGCAATCAACATAAATTATGCGTTAAGATTGTTGTTAGAATACAGTCTTATACTTTTATAGGACTGTATTTAAAAACAATACAAAATTACAAAATATGTAGTAGGTATAATATATATTATCATAGTCATAACATTACATCATAAATCTGCGCTGATTGGCCAGACTTGACTATTATGAGGCAACATTGTTTTATGTCTAAGCTTCAGCTTGGCTTTTGATTCCTCACATTAGCTTACAAATTAGGGTTCCAGTCGGGTTTGAAACTAGTCAAGCATATCCAAAATATGCACATGAGTAAGCCCAAATACGTTCCCTTCAAAAATGCTCATCGTCTCATTGAGTGACGTTAAGTGAAGTCAAGTAATTGGTTTTCATAAAATACGATTTAATAATACAGTCATGAGCATAAACTGCTTTATGGTTACGCAAAAATGAAAATATATTTTTTCGTGAAATAAGAATTGCAACTTTGAGAAAATACCTATTTCATAATAGTATGGGGATTTGGGAGCTCGCTCCACCGCGACCGGTTGGGAACGCATTGTATCATAATACATACAATAGTTAAATGTTCGTAACATCATACAATATCTAACAGTACTTTAAGAGAAAATCGCTATAAGAATCTTGCGTAAGTGTAATGTGTTTATGCTCGTGACTGTACATGCCTCATAGCATATTGTTAGAAGTACTACTTCTGTCTGACTCTCTGCAGTGGCTAAACCTACAGACAGATCTTGTTATGTATGCATAATTTTGGTGTGAATGACCTCTATACACTTGCGGAACGAATTCGCGAGGTAACGCTCGACTCACATGGGTGACCACACTTCCACCATACAAGTGATACCACATTGCCACCACACATTTGTGGTCTAGAGTACACTGTAGCCTGTAGGTGAAGTTGGTTGATTGTTATTGAATAAAAGTAAATTATACTTAATCTAGTAAATTGTCTAAAAATTTCAAAATGTATCATGTCCAAATTAAACCGCTTTACTTACTTACTAACCATAAGACCTAAGAGGATTGAAAAGAAGGACGGGTGCTTAGAAATATAATAAAGAACCTATATAAGCCGATCAGAAAATTCAGCCAACTAAATTAAAAGCTTGAAAAAATGAAAGATCAAATGACAAGTTATTGAAAACGATTCTATATAGACCAAAAATTCACTTGGATCATGGATAAAAAGAAAAAAAACACAAAATTAATCTTTAAAAGCAAACGCATAAACTTAACTATTATACAACAGTGCAGGTTCCCTTGTATGTATGTAAAATTAATTCCCTCTATCAAATAATTAGAATTGAATAAAGCGAATTGCTGAATACATTACTAATTACGAGCATGGCTCATGTTGTGGTTGTCAATAACAAGATTACAGCGGGGTAATGTGGGCACATAGATGGGGTAATGTGGGCACATAGATGGGGTAATGTGGTCACATAGAACTGATATGAATCATAATGGTAGAACTCATGAGAGTTTCTAAACAAGATGTATCATCAGTGTTACTATTAATTGTGTTCATAGTATAAACTATTATAAGTAGAATGTCGTCAGTGCATGGCTGCTGCATTATTAAGGATCGATTTATATACGCATAATGTATGCATGAAAACTAGGTATTGCAGTTTCTTGATAAGGATAGAACTATGTTGTATTATAAAAAATTTAATAGAATACCACAAGATATGTCATAAGCCTTCATTGGTTTATTTTTAAATAATAAAACGAGAAACGAGATATTATTATCTTGACAATACACCGGTAAAATTTAAAACACATTCAGGTATCCATAAAAGTTTTAACAATAACGTTTACAATAAATCCAACGGTGCACATAACTACAAGAAAAAACGTACCACAAAAATTTTGTGGTCGCCATCGAATCCGAGACAACATAAAATTCTTATCAGACTATGTCGAACAACCCAATTATCAACAGGTTTCAAATAAATCTTTCGGAGATTTTCTGCAAGATATTATCCTCTTTTGGTCCAAAAAAAAGGAATACACTTAATACTTAACGGTCTCATATAAATAATGCGGTGACTTTACAATTTATCACCACAGGCGATGTTATACTGATTTATGATGTAGACGGATTGAGATAAATTAGCAACATTGATTGAAAAACATCTGTTAATTCTTAATTTAACCTTAGCTTGAGATTTACGAATAGGTTTTTTGTGGCATCAATTCTATGTTTTACCTCTTTTGTTATCGATGATAAGAAAAAAAAATTATGATTGAATGGTTGAATATGCGTCAATTATACGTTTATTCACTTAAATTCTAAAGCAATATCCGATTTTAAATAAAGGATTTCATTTGTATAGTCATGCCAGTCAATTGGATCATGATTCTTTGAAAGTTTGTTCAAGCTTATCGACATTATTCTCACCGTTTCCTCTTCCTCCAGAGCTCTGATGAGCTCATAGTACAGCATCTCCGCCTCCTGGGAGATCTGCAACTTCTCCTCGCATCCCTTGTAAGGGATCTCACACGACAGATCCGTTTGCAGATGCATCTTCATTATTTATATCACCAACACTCACAGAAAACACTTCACTATCAATAAATATATCTTCATGTGGTCATTTGTGGTTCATTATGGTCACTCACTGTTTCTTTGGTGGATTAGGTTTGTTATTTTGTAATAAGTATTTATCTTATAAATAAAATTGATTCTATAATTAAATACAAAATTCAGGTTTAAATTCAATGTCATCTACTTGAATCTTTCTCACCCCAGACGAAATATTGCAATGATTCAGATTAGTCATCTAATACATATTAATGAACCCAGGCCGAGGACCTATGTTAATTTTGCAAACACAGATATTTTAATAGCTTTAAGGCCAGATGCGAAAACTTTGGTCTCTCAGTAAGGTAAACAGTGCAATGCACTCCGAAAATTGGCAATAACACTTCATAAGACCACCATCAATCAAATGAAGCATGTACAGTTATAATTAATACTGTCTCGTCTCCATCCTGTGCTTAAGGACCAGGACTTTCAGGACTGTTCATAAATATTATAATTCGTTATGCTTCAGTGAGACGTCGCCGGATCCACTTGGGCTATTCTTAGCCTTCAGTCGGCTGTGGCTACTGATCCTTAGATTAAAGAGGAATGTGGTAATCCTTGAAGATTTTGAGATTTGTTGAAGATATGGTGATGAGTATTTAAATTGGAATATGTCAGCTGTTGATGATTATGTTAGTGAAGAGCTTAAAAGAAGTGGTGATAGAAAACAATTTACTGAGATTATGAGACCGGTTCTAAAAAACTATAGATAAAAAGCTATGATGATATTAACTGTAATTAATTGGATTTTAGAGACTGGCGATGACAGTAACGTAAGCCAAAGTAATGTGCTATGTGATTTCAAAGTCTCGGAGATAAATCTACGGCATTATCAGTAGTGTTTAAAAGCCCACTCCACAAGGTAACAATCACATACATACACAGTCGGGATGAGCTAAGACACTCCTGTCCTTTTTGCATAGCCCGTTACAGCCCGAGACGGTACTGATTTAGACTCAAGGAATGCCAACATATATGTACATACGTACATAATACATGCTGGAAGGTAAACTTAAGATCCTTTGAAGTATCTAGTAAACGCATTGCTAGGCAATAAATACGTTGGGCGTGATTTAAGCGATAATAAAGGATTAGCCCAACGTTATGGACGTGTGTTGTCTTAGGTCGTTACGCGTGAACGCGGCTGTGAGCAACACTTGCGTCCAGTGCAAGCTTAATTATTATTTGTTAACGGGCAAGCCGGGTTTCAAAAATCAAAATCAAAACCAAAATATTTTATTTCACATAAACCTACATGGGCACTTATGAAACGTCAGAATCTAGGTGCACGGTTCCAATTGGTCGTTTTTTCGATTCGAGTATTTTCCAACTTACTTACTTTTTTCCAATGATGGATTGGAAACTGTGACTACCGAGATGACGACTAATAGAAGAAGTATGGAAGAAGAAGACAATGATGCGCCAATGTCAAATAAATTTGCAAGAGAATGAAGATACGTTTTTTTTCGATCAAACATTTTTACTCATAGCTGTATATTTAACAACTTCATGATCAACAATGCTTTAGATGTCAATGGAGCTGAATTTATAGCGATACAGGCAAACTGAAACTCAACATAAAAAAACCAAGTACCACTAATATTTTACATGTGGCATGGATAAACAAAACGACATTATAGAATAGTAACATCGATTCCATGAATAGATTCAACGAGAACCAATTGAAGCATTTAAAACCATTGATAAAACTGCTGTTGAATCAGGAATCGATTGGTTGCCTCAGTCCTTTATCGAATCAAATCGTGATGAACGTTTGGCAGTTTTCCAATACTTGTGCGAAGTGACAGTTAACTTCGTTGCGTGTTGACGGTTTAAGCCAGTAAGTTCGTTATGGTTTGTGTTCCTAGACTTGATGTGCGGTCGAAAGCAGATATGTGTTTTTTTGCTTATTAAGGCAAATGAAGAAAAAAATTAGGCTACACTGATGTAAAAGCCACCTAGGCACGCTTAATTGTTGCTCAAATCAATAATATAATGCAAGACCAAAGAGAAAGTGTTATCTATTTTGTAAATTTTTATCTGAATTGTGAAATAAATTATTTACTTAATTTAATTTAAATTTTAATGTGTCTTCGAATTCGTTAAATATCATCATAATTATGTCATTCTACCTACGCGTAGGTACTTACATATGTACCTACTTGGTTTTTGCTATAATTACTGAAATCCCTGAATAAACTTTTAAACTGATGAGCGTCCCCAACAGTTCCAACCCTGAGGTTATCACTGCGATCTTCAATCAGTGATAAGTTACTGAAGAGATAGAACATATGCTAAGGGAAGATAAGAATAATACGTTGCCTATCGTGTTTCTGAGTAGGTATCTCTTATGCTTATCTTCGACTCAATTAAGCTGATGTTTATTTTAAGTTCTTTGGGATTTTACTGTTAGAATTTTGATGAACGATGGTAATAGAAGATGTTCAGTGATATGAATAGGATCATCTAGAACCAGATATGGGCAATAATGTAAAACATCTAATGACAGTTAAATATTAAAATTAAATATTATGGTTTCCTGGATGCTGATTTTAACAGAACAATGGATACTACGAGATAATACTAGATAGTTTATTATACTATTACCGATAAACATGTCATACTTACTAACTTGATTAATAATCTTGCTTTCACTCGTTGCATATGTTATAATTATGGCTTGGCTATCACAATTTTGAAAACCATTCTCAGACTACATCCAAGAATATCCAGCAACACAATCAAACTACACAATGTCCTGGAATTAGCTAGAATGTCGCTGAATGGACTCTAGACACGTTTCCAGGTAGGCCTGCTATTTTCAGATCATGCACTTGACTAAACAATATCGGGCTGGTCGCCTTCCGTTCTAACTTGGTCTAACAATTTGCGGAACTTACCCGGACTTATTAAGTTCTTGTGGAAACTTTGGCAAACACCCGGATTTAGCCACTTTGAGGTTTGGAAATGTATGAGAGTTTGGGTAGAGAGGACTTAGAAACATGCTGTTGTTTTTGGCAAAAAGGATACATAGAACGGCATAACTTCACGCCTGTGTTATCCGAAGGATTATGCAGAGGTGAACAGGATACCCAGAGGTGAACAGGACGCCAGCTCTGTTTAAGTGTAAAGAAACACACTCCGTAGATATGTAATTGTAGATGTGAAGTATCCCAGTTAATGCTAATAACAACACAAGTTGTTATGATTATGATTGAATAGATGAAGAACTCATTGCTTTCTAAAGCAAGCTTTGAGACTTTATATCTTACGACAATATTTGAGATCTTTGAATCAATACTAGCTTCATATTAAGGCCACCCATCCCGCAGAAATTCTCTCAACCGATTTAAGTTTAAACACAGTTCAAGCCGTATAGCAGACAAATGATAGTTTAAAAGACCACAATTGAACACAAGTAGTTCCAGGTCGTTAGCCCATCGGCTGTAAAGACTACATTCCTCCCAGTTAACCCCAACTTGTGTGGGATGAAAAGAAGTAGATAGATATCGGCAAAGTGCTTGTTGGACGACAAATATGGTTCTGAGTTAGAACAACAGGATAATTTAAAATAGAACTCGATATAGTTATCCCCACTTGCGCCACAAATCAATAAATCCGTTTAGCGCTAAACATATTACTCTGTCTCTGTCATCTTAAGGCGTTTTACAGAAACAGAATGATGGCTTTAAATATTATGTTAACAATAGGTAGCATGTCGATTAATTTTGAAAAATTGTGTTTTAAGGTAACTGGAACAAATAACTGGAAGTATTATAATTTTAAGATTCATTTATCTTTCTCTAAGGATACATAATGGGCTGTGAACAGGCGGGTTTCCGACATTCCATTCAACTAAAGAACACTAAAATTCGCGGTATCGCTCCCAAAACGTACAAAACCTATATTCTGAATACTGAAACAGCTCTAGCGCACCAAAAGGTGATTCTTTTCATACAAGATGCAAGATATCCTCACAAAATCTGCTTTTAAAAGATACAGCCGAGCCTCTTAACGACTTTTTTATTGAGGTCAACGATCTCCTGCCAGTAAAAAAAAAAGATACCATACAATTAAGGGCATGGAGGGTGGCAATTTTAGGATTATTTTTGCTCTGGCAACAATTTTTAAATGTGGAATGTTAAATATTAATATTCATTATTATGCTTCGTTCGTGATCTGGTAAAGATATTCTTTTAGTGTTTATGTGAAAATGTTGCGTTTGAGTTAATACTAGCCTTAAGTAAAATTGAGTATATTCTAAATGAATCATAACATCACGCCTTGTTTCCCCTAAGGGATAGGCAGAGTTATGAACCTATGGTGGTTTAAGTCTATTGCCATCAACCAGGCACAAATCCAGGCCCCGGGCTGCTGCTGAGAAATTCCATACGGAAAAACCCAATAACACTATGCCCGACCAGGGAATCGAACCCAGGACCTCATGAACAACAGTAAGTAGCGCTTGCGACTAGACCAACGAGGAAGTGCAATGATAAATTATTTATAACAGCAGAGTCTATCAAGTAAACGATGTCATCATTAAAATACAGTATAAGTCATTATTCAAATTATATTAATCTATTGAAAGGCCTTTTCCTCACTTAGACTAAGTAGGTACGTATAGCTAAATAAATTTTACTGAAATCCCAAATCTTTCATTCACACTTCAATGATCCCTAAAAAATTACGACCTCCATTTTCGACTCGACTTAACACTTTTTCGGGTATAGTCTGTTAAACAGGACGAATTCCGGATAAATGGCGCAGAAAGTGAATTTCTCTCGAAACTAGTGAAAATCGCATTCAGTATTGGATTGTACGCGCCCTGAATATAGATGGCGTTAAAGTAGCGTATTTCGTATGCGGGCTGGCAACACTGATTAAATTAAATGTCAAACATCCTTGTCATAAAATAATAAGGCCATAAAATTAATTTGTAGGCTTTTAGGAGTTTTTATTCTCGTTTTTATTACTTTTTTAGGATCGTTATGGCTTCTTCCTTGTTCCGATGAAATTAAAAATTTGACATTTTAGCCTAGAGTGCCCGCAAACGTGCCTACTGACAGTACAGTCCTAGGTTGAAATCGAGACAGAGAAAAAACTTGACTGCGTCGTTGGTCCAGTGGTCGCAAGCGCTACTGCTGAGCATGAGGTCCTGGGTTCGATTTCCGGGTCGGGCAAATTGTTATTGGGGTTGAATTTTTCAGTAGTAGCCCATGTTGACCGAACAGCTGATAGTATTTGTATAAAACGGTAGATAAATACCTAGAGACGGTTTAAAAACATAATGCAACCAGTAGCCACAGATTATACAAGGAATCACTCCGTTTTTACCATTGTTCTATAATATAACGAGTATAATGTTTTAAACGCTATGTACATAACGTGATGTTTGTATATGTGTTCTATTATGTAGTAGCGGAAGTAAACTAACTACTAACACATGACTCAGGTAGCATATTGTTTCATCATTTTTGCTAACATCATGAGTTTTCATAGGTCAGTGTCCTATGCTAATACAAAACATATGATCACATTTTTCTGTTTGTGTGTTATTCCGGAAAATTGCAAGAATATCTTGAATTTCGTATCTTCTGATTAACCTAAAGGTGGATTTACCTTATGGCCATCACCCTAAGGAGACGTCGTCTCACAACCCTTTCCTTTAACAGGAAGTAATGGAAAAGCTGACTTAAATATACAGTGGGTAGGTCCCTTGTACCTACACTTAAGTCAGCTCTTTCATGCCATGGACCCTTGAGGGAAGAACTGCAAGTGTTAAGAATAAAACTACCCGCATTATTGACTAAGTCATTACTTCCGCAGGACGGCAAATTGTGCATTCACTCGCAAGATATCACACATTATAATTAGGAAATGCGACTATGGTTGTCAAAACGTTTCCAAAAAATTCATTGTAAAAATAATTGTGATGGTTTTTGGCAGAACAGGAACTTGGTAAATAAAAGGAACTACCATTTATAGTATACTAACTGTTGCCCGCGACTTTGTCTGCGGTCCAGGATGAAAAGTAGCCTTAGTATGTCCTTCTCCAGGTAATGGTCT
This sequence comes from Eupsilia transversa, assembly GCA_914767815.1. Lineage (NCBI taxonomy): Eukaryota > Metazoa > Arthropoda > Insecta > Lepidoptera > Noctuidae > Eupsilia > Eupsilia transversa. The sequence goes on along the minus strand of OU611893.1, from coordinate 650,085 downwards.
ACCTATGTGCCTAATTTCATCCAAATCCGTTCAGCCGTTTTAGCGTAAGAAACAAACAACCCAACAAACTCACTTTCACATTTACAATAATTAGTTAGGTTTTTTTTTTTAAATTACCAATTTACAGTTCTACCAAAGAGCATCACAGATTCCGTACAGTATCATTTATCCTGTAAATCGAAGTCATTACCAGCAAGCTGGGCCTCAGGTATTACAATAATAGATAGGATATCAATACAATGCAGGCTGCTGGCCACACAATAGTGTCAAATCGTGATAATTACCAGCACCTGAGTATTTTACATCGCTGTGTACAACTGCGGCTGTTAGTTGGCCATTAATTACTATGATATTGTGTTTCTATTTTCATAAACGTGTACAATTTTGATGACAGAGCAGTTTTGTGGTTTGTGATTTTATGGATCTGATTTAGATATTCCAAATTGGGAATGATAAAGTTAAATATATTAATAAATTAAATAAATTAAAGATATTTTCTAGAAATAAAGCACTCATCTGCCTAGCCTTTTCCCAAATATGTTAGGGTCAGCTTCCAGTCTAACCGCATGCAGCTGAATACTTAGTATCTACATGGAGCGACTGCCTATCTAACTTCAAACATTTACTGGGTACAACCCATTTACTGAGTAATACGATACTTACCCCTTGGTAAGACTGGTTGTCAGACTTTCGGACTTCTGACGGACCTGTAACGACTGTCAAGGACCTTCAAATGACAGCCGGGGCCAACGGTATCTCAATAAGTAATGGATGGTCACCAATCCACGGACCGACCTCGGCAAGCGTAGCCTACCTTCAATCGACCCTTTGATCGAATCAATAATTAGGGTAGCTTGTTCATCTTCTTGAGTCAGTTGCTCTTCAAAAACATTGATTGGATCGATAAATGACTTGGCTCTCAATTACATTTAAGTTTATTCCATGTGCTTCTAGCTTAGTAAATATTAATTTACGTTATACATAAATAATTCTGGTCCTTACTGGCGCACGCAAAATTGCGTATTCATTATTGCCATTACTTGCAAAAAAATGTCAAGCAATTTCAAGACTTGCGTGTGCCAGATCTATTACATTCGTTAAAATAATATCGAAGCTGTAATAAGCACGTTTCAGACCTGATAATATTAATAATATTGAACATGCATTATCTAGGATTGGCTTATCGCCTGTCTATCCAGAAATGGTTGTAGTAATAGATAGTCAATGTGTTGTGCTTGTTTCTATTTAAGTTTATGATAGAACTAAGGAACGGTCAAAGGTGCTGCTTAGAGATATACACATTATAAATGCAATATTTAATATACTAGCTTTGGAAGAATTGGAAATGTAGACACTTGATACGAAAGAATCTTGATTATTTTAGATTTATTAAAGAAATAGTGGCTATTCCTACCATAACGTCATTATTTCCTCACTAGTCCTGAATCTTTCAATAATTTTACAGAACTAACGCCATTCCTAGCTCATTAACAGTAGGTACAGACCGTACAGAACCTTTACGAAATAACCTTAAAGCTAACAACTACACTACCATATAAAACGCGGGGCCAAGAAATATAACATGCTCTCCTTGCATAAGGTTGAATATATATACCTATATAAAGCAGTATATTATGTGCGGGTAGCAGATGACGTCACCTCGTAACCGGCCAAGGAAACCAGTCCCGTTACAGAATAGCCTGAATATCAACATGATATGGAAATATTAGAGAAATGTATATTGTTTTATGACAAATTAAACGGTAAAGATTATGGTATAGATGAATTTGTATTTGATGAGAATAACGTAGGCTTTTATGATGGAATATTTTTTTTTTGTACCTACAGGATTTGTTCAGGAACGTTAGGTCTAATAATTTCGTATCTATAAAACCCTTGTAGACATATTATTTATCTTGCATCTTGGACTTTTATGCCGGATGAATGTGGATGTGTTTACATTTGTTGGTATTTCTTTGGAAGATTTGCCTCATCTTTTCCAAGGAGAACTTGATGCTGGTAACGAGAAAAGGAATAGAGAGTGGTAGTTCCTGGTGAAAAACCATTTTAAAGGTTGGGTATTTCCTTCGATTTCATTCCTTAGGTATTGGTTTGTATTGCAGAAGACTGCAATTCATTGAGTTGATTCATGAAGTCCTACATTCCATGGATTTGAAATTCAAATTGCTATTTTTAGCTCAGAATTCTTATTAAGTAAGCAAAAGTATTACCGTGACTAACGATAATGTAATGTAATGTTTGGTTTTGTCGCCCTAGTTACTTTAAAATCATGCAAATCTAAGCATCTTTATTTATTTATACCCATTAATTTGTTTGCAAACAGCTTTAAAATTGCTAAGTCAATTGCAAAACAACTCAACCACGACAAGCCCAAGCTCTTTATTAGGTGAAGGTTCATTGTATACGCCTTTAAAGGCACTAATTACGAACTCAAAACCAATTCAAGCGAAACCGTCGAATGCACTTAGTCTAGAAACACGAGTATGACATGACACTCGAAACCCATCAGAAGATATAAAAAAATTAACACGATAATCCTATTAGAAAATAAACACAACACAACTCACACATACGCACAAAAAATAAACAAAAACAAAATAACGACTGCAGAAAAAAATATTGCACGACGAAAAAACTTTTTGAATTTGGAACGGTTTACGGCGCAACGCGCGCGTGCGCCTTGCGAGCCGGCGCCATGACACTGGGTTGCGTGCGCGCAGCCAGCGTAGAATTTACATATTTATTATTATGCTAGGTCCTGCGTTAAAGCTACCGCGCTCGTGATTGGAGGGAATGAGGGAATAATGATCGTGCAATTTATTTTGTTGTGAGAAAGGTTTCAAGGAGTTGTAGAGCTTTTGAGAAGTTTATGATCTTGGAGCAATTTTGGTTTATTTTGTGCATAGTGTGGCTGAAAGTTAAACAGTTAAAGGAGGAGAACTATCGAAGCAAATAAAACATGACAATACTACAGATTAAATAAGAGAATTCAAAAAAGAAAGTGGCCAAAATTAGGATCAAAATATTGTTAAAATGGAAAGGAACAACTTCCAATAAAACCAGGATTCCTTAAAGAATGTGGAGGGCAGAGTATTCGCTTGGATGCAAACCGCAAAGGTTTTTTATAAGGTCTTTATTTTGTGGGTAAACCAAAGAATCTCGATAACACATGGAGAGAACTGGTCAGGAATTTGATAGCTACAGTATAAAATCAGAATTCCAGACCAAAGGCAAACATATTGTTAGCATAAAGTAGACAACAAGGAAAAGTTTTGAAACTTCTATATTATGTAACTGACATTGTAATGTTTAAGGAATCATCTGTGTTTTCAGTTCTTCCAAAACTAAGTCGTAGGGATACGTAGGGACTAAAGAGTTTCCCAACACTCTTCTATCAGTAGGGATAAAGTAAAAAAAAAAGATATGTCAAAGATTTCATTGACAAAGTCTTTGAGAAGAAAATCTACTGAAACTCAATCAAGACGGTACTTAAGTACATAGGTCCGCTTATAACTTTCATCACCAACCCGGAACCGAACGCATTACCCGCGGGAGGCATTGTGAGCTATTTAGCAACATCCTGCCCACACCTCGGTTCACTGACCGAGAGTACTTGCGCAATTCATTTATTGTTCATTAAAGAACTTTTCATGCACTGAAAAAGTTATTGAATGTGTTCTAATTAAAATCAAGTCATCCGTAACTGGGAAAAGATCTGCGTATGGATGGGTCTAAGAGTACAGGAAGAACAAACAGACAGTGGATGCTGTGAAAGATGATAATATGGCTAGAAAGGGGGTGAATATGTGAATACTGAGATGTTTATACGGAATGACTGTTAAACATGTAACTATAGAAGAAAAACAAATGCTGCCGATGCTGTACACACGGGATAAAGGCACCTCTTGATGGATTATCAATAATATCAGTTATTTTACTGAGGAGAGTGCGATCACCAATCTATTTTCCAATCGTAGTGATAATAGTTACAGGTATAGTTATTCAAGAAAATAGGTGGTTTAGCAAAAACTATGTTTCCTCAGTCCCTGCAGGTGTTATTTATATAAAATACGGGTAGGTTTTTAACTCAAGAATATGAGCAGCAGCAACATTGTGAAGGATGATCATCACTTAACTACCCAATCCAATTTGTTTCCCAAGCATGTTGATAAAGTTGACTCATAACCAACCATTCATTGCGATTGAAATAGAAGGCTTATTGGCAGTTGAAGCTAATAAGAAACAGTTGGTCGATATAAAAATATCTCCCACATCCCAAGATGCTCATAAAAATATATTCTCAAACTCAGTCATAAACGGTCGCCTGAGTTTCAGCCACACTAAGTTTCTCCAGAAAACTATATATTCCAAGACATTCAACTTAATAGTCAGCTCCAAGATTTCATTATTACAAACGACTCCAAATAGTTTGTTGCAGAAAACAATAAAATAAAATTAAACTACTCGTTTTATGAAACCAACTGAGTTGGTATGGAGTTGTTTTTGGCACCGAGTTTAAAGTTGGTTCGTGGAATGGCGCTTTAGGATCGGATTCCCGAATCGGTCAGGCGGAAGATATTCCTTTTCCGCGTATATGACTATTTATACTTGGCCTTTTAATATACATATTACTGGAGTATGAAGTGGCTTTGTGTATTTAACTGTTAGATTAGTAGTAATAGCAACAGAGCTTCTTGTAAAACAGTTTGTTCGAGGAAGTATTGCTAATTTTAAATAAAAACTAGTCAAATCCTGAGACTTAAAGACCCCCTCTGGAATTTCTTATATTTTGTGGTTCTGTTATTATTTAGATGCATATTATCTACAACTAACCAACATGGCTGTGGTCACGATTGACAGATTAGGGAGTCATTGAAAGTAATTACATTATAAGCACATGATATTTTTGGACTTCGACGCGGAAATGCGAAATGCAATGTTAAGATTTACAATTTGTACATAAACATTACCTAAAAGATCATCATCCGCATCATTTTCCTGTCCTAATCCCATTTACTTTTGGTCGGCGCAACATGTCCTTTTCTTCCATACTTCTCTATTAGTCGCCATCTCGATAGTCAGTCACCCCCTTCCTAGCCATATCATCTTCCACACTGTCCATCCATCTATCAATCATCAACATAATCTACAAGATATTACAATTTTAATAGACAGAGGTACCACTTAGGTCACTTAGGCACCAGATACGTCAGTACCAGGACTTATAATAACTAATGCTTCTACAAACACAACATACGTCTCTTGATCGGCCAACATTGATAGCAATTAGCAGATTACTTCAGTCAACACGCTGTATCAATAAGGAAAGTGAACTGTCTGTGTGACTAGATAATACTTATCATAGTCCTGTGTATGTTGGGTGATAAGTTGCGATTAAAGTGTTATAGGAATAACATGACATCACGCCTGTATTCCCCGAAGGGAAAGGCAGAGAAGTACGTCCAAATTTCGACAGTTATGTTTAAGTCCCGTGTAACATGGGGCGAGGCTATTGGCATCAACTAAGGAAAAATCTAGATTCCGGGCTGCAACTGAGAAATTCTAGGTGAAAAACACTCTTAGACTCGGGAATCGAACCCAACACCATGCATGTACCTACCTTTACATTTAGTTTTTTTTATTTGAAATTATCGTCTAGTGTCTTAAGGTCCCAAGCCATGGTATTATATTTAAATAAAAAAACGCTATATTTACGAGCGGTGCAAAGCTTTTGCAGAATTTAATATTATTCTACTGCAATGCAAAGGCATATTTTTTTAAATCTTAGAAGGCTTTATCAATGTCTCTGAGGTCAACGTATGTTGTGTTGTAAAACCCTCTCCTATATCCCCTTATTGGATTGCCGACATATACCCAATAACCATGTACCTATATAACACAATAATGATTGACTGGGCGACTGAGCATTGATCCTACACAGTCCACGGCGCACGACCAGCCCCTATCAATTATATCATTACTTAATTGTTAAGTAACTACAGTAACTGAGTAATTTACTGTTAATTACGGTGGAGTTACGTTTCATGTGTCAACTGTAAATCTGTTTGTTACGCATTGAAAACGTGTTTAATTTGCAAAGAAAAAGTGGGGTATAAGGGAGTACTCACACTTATTCAGCTCTATTCAGCGTTTGCCCATAGAAAACTACGATTTTGTATGAGACGCGTACGCGTCCTTTCAGCTGCGGATAGCTGAAAGGATATGCGTATGCGTTTCGCGCGTTTTTTAGAGACAAGCGCTGAATAGAGCTGAATAAGTGTGAGTAGTCTCTAAGAGGGTTATAAGTTTGAAGCCTTTGTCTGTTCGTCATTCTGTCTGTCTGTTGTATCGTAGCTGCATACTAGATAGACCAATTTCGATGCATTTTTTTTTAAAGCTTGATTAATTTGGCATAATTCTGGCTAATATTTTAGCAATGCCATGTCACAGTGCTTCGTCGATTTTACTCCGCCAGTTGTCAGTGTCCAAACCATAGAAAAAAAAAACCTCTACTATCACTGTAAATTCAGAACCGCAATATATCTGGCGAATTATTTAACAATATTCAAATGTGTGGCAACCATCTTATTTAAAGCAATACGTTTTCATGCATGACTTATACCATTGCTGTCAATACATACAACGAACACAAACAGCTAACTATATTAAAAGAAATGGGTCATACAAGTAGTGATCCGACTCCGGACGCCTGAATAGAACTGCCGACCGCACAGAAAGCGGATACGTTGCTTTGATATTTGGGTTGTCTGATGCCCAGTTCCTACATAGAATAACCATCTTAAGGCTGATTTCACCAATGATACTGAACGCGATCAGCACATCTAAGCCGAGTTCAAGAGCTGTCAGTGTCAATATTCCAAAGAAAATAGTGACACTGACAGATCTTAAACTTGGTTTATCGCGTTCAATTTATATTGGTAAAATTTGCCCTTAGAAGTCGGGCAAAACGGAATAGATAACGTTAACTTTTGTTATAACTTCGAACAATATTTTTCGAAGAAGACTTTTGTAAAGAATAAAGCTTTCGAAGCTAAACTATGATGGTTCTTTATTATTAATTACGGTTGATATTTTAAAAATACACGTCTGCTGAACGGCACATGAATAAAGTCTAGTTTACACTAGTGGAGTAAGGATATACATTTATACTATTTAAAAATGGCTCAGTAATTTTTAAAATCAGACCACAAGGAGCGAAATTAAAATATTTCTTTCTTTTTAAACTTCATGAGACAGTGCATGAAGTTTCCAAGTTCCCATTGTTTAATAAAGTGTATGGAATGAGATCTGAGTACAGTTTGAGGGAGAAAAATTAAAATATATTCCACAGTAACGAGAGAAGCTGGCAGTTCAGTATTTAATTACGAATTTATGAACAGCGGGCGAAATGCAAACCTGAATGAGTGGACATACTAATAGACGGAAGCGGGAGCGAATTTCATGGTAATTTATTACATTTTAAAAATATTGTCTTGCTAAATCTTTTTTATAATAATGAGACGTGAACTCTTAAATCTTAACTTGAAAACAATCCCCTATCCCTTTCTTATATCATTGCTACGATAAAATATTCCTTTATTAAATCAGGTTGTATGCTTTTGAATTTATTACAACTCAATTAATTTCAATTTTGCACAAAGCATTGCGGATTTTCTGAAAAAAAATTCTTACAAAACAAAATATGTTCGGGTTCAGACGGAGCCAGCTTTTTTCTGTAATATTTTGTAATAAGAGTGCCACTAAATCTCTATCGCTTATGACCAAGCGCACACCCGAACCATTGCAGCATCTCCCAGTTTCGGTTAATTAAGACAGTGTTTTGAGTGGCACTTCGAGCGGGCTAAATAAATAACGCTAGAGCTCGCCTGAGTTCGGACTCGATGAATAGAATGTAATGTAAAACATTGTATGAGGGGCATTCTAAAGGGAAATATATTTTGTTACATTAATTAGCTTGCTAGTAAAAAGCATTCTATTATATCTATCTAGAATCTAGAAGTGAATAAAGGAGCTCTATCTAGAGGTAAATTTATTCATCACCACTGAAATTATTTGAAAACATTTAGTGCAACCTGAACAGTCAGCCCTGCTACTAGTTAGATGTCCTTTGACCAAATCATGAGCAATTATTATCGCCTTGTACCAAGGAATGAGCAACTTTGTATATACAAGCCTTATGTATGACACAACGATTCCTTAGTTGGCACATAAATAAAGCGAGGGAAGAAGAATTATTGCTAATGATCACGAGCGTATCTTTATTAGATCCCTCCAATCATCACAGGGAAAACAATCAGCCAAATCAGTAATCGCCACTCAGATCAATCAGATTGGTGATCAATCTGCATAGCAAATTCGCCTTTATCGCACAAATTCAATAATTAACCAGTTCAATAATTAAGAGTTGGCACAGAATTAAGTGAAAATTGCGTGAATATCATCTCAATTCAATTAATGTATTAATTATATTGGTGATCAGGTTTAATTAGAGGTGTGTGCTCGCGTAGTAATTAATTGTGTCGTTGGTAGTGCGGGTTCAGACGGGACAGTGGCTGGAGGAGAGTTACTATAGCTTTTATTTTTGTAGATTTTATCGTTTAGTTTGCTTTTATGGGTCTCGTTATTGTTTTATTGGGACGCCTTGTATTCTTCAATAAGTATCGTTCCAGAAATAAGGCATTAACAATTGTCGTTCATTAACTTGTGCCTCTGAAATTCACTTATTGGAAGCTCGGATATATCGTCAGTTTTCGCGAGAACTAAAACTGCTATTAGGTTGACTATTTTCTGTTAGCCGTAAACATCAGTAACTGAGTAAAAATACTACAGGAATTAGTATCTATTAATTTACATTTTATCCTATGAATGAGAAAAATATGAAATTCCGGATACTTTCTTGTAAATTCTAGTACTATATTATATATATAAACTTAAGTTTTTTGTCAAGTAACTACCCCCGTCAGAACCCGACATTACAACGTAATCACTGGAACAGTGCACTCGCTTCGGCAAATAATTATCACCGAGCTCTGTTTGAATGCTAGCCAGTAAATACATGTATCAGAACCATATTAGTCTAGTAGCTGACATGAAGCACTATGTGCTACTAAGTGTAATTACGAAGTGACTGTGGTATTAATAAATAGACTTGGTTAAGTCAAAGGTGAAAACTAAGTGTTAAAAAGTTAATTTGAAAATTCAGGTTTTTGTGTTCTGGCAGGTTGAGTGGCTTTTTCGTTCATCTTTTAATAAATTATATTATATTTCTATAAATTGTTTTTAAAATCTCTTTACACGTCTAAGGGCGGATTCGACCAAACAGGAATAAATTTTATCCGCGGAATAAGCCTTCTCTTCCGAATACCTTTTGAATTTTTGACAGTTTCTCCATACGAAAACTGTCAGAAGTAAATCTTATTCCGCGGATAAAATTCGTTCCTGTTTGGTCGAATCCGCCTTAAAACAACTTTGTTTTAAGGCAAACGACATCAAGCCTGCATTCCCCGAAGGGTTGGACACCCACATTTCGCCAGTTATTCTTGAGTCCCATGTAATAGGGGGCGAGTTTATTGCCATCAACCGGGCACAAGTCCAGACTCTAGGCTGCTACAGTTACTCAGCAGTTCCAGATGGAAGAACCCAATAAGATGTCTAGAGGAGTCTATGACATATTTAACTATGGTAGTGTAGTTATCGATGGCCGATACATACAATAATTTTGATATGGTCCTTCCATCCAATTTGTCCGTTTGATTAGTAGGTAATCATATGGTTGTTTGATAGCTAGAGATAACATATTATAGCGCCTGCAGCTATTACTATAAATGTCAGCCAGTGGTATTAATATTATTTTGATGAAGGAAATCGCTAGAATTTTTATTTCCACTTTCAGACTTTGCCCTGAATTCATTGCAACACATTTTAATTGATAGTTTATTTGTCTACGCAATAAACTAATTAATGCAACGGATATGGACATAGGAGCCGTGTTGCAATCGCGATGTTAACTGCTGCGTTCCGGTCGCGCGTCTGGGTCGCACCGTAGGCGATGACGTGTGTATGTGGCCATAGTTACACGACACGGGAAACGTTGAATTAGTAGTATCACGTCATCATCATCTGGCTAGCCTTTTCCCATCTATGTTGGGGTCTGCTTTCAGTCTAACCGAATGCAGCTGAATACCAGTATTTTACATGGAACGACTGCTTATCTAACTTACAAATTCTAGAAAATGGGTAAAACGATACCTCTTGGCCAGACTTGTTGTCAGTTTTCCGGGCTAGTATTAGCAAGTGATGGGATGGAAAAAAAACTTTGAATGCTACGGTTCTTATAACATAAATTGTTTTTGCAGTGTAGGTACAGCCCTAAACAAAGCTCAATTTTAATGCAAGGAGTGGGTTAACCGTTCATGTAAATGGTGGGATGTGGGTGGTTGTTCAATGAAAATAGTTGGGATTCGAACTGAAATATAATTCTCACTCTTTTTAGTTCAACACCTTAATCATAGGTCTTCATGACACAAAATAGTTATGGTAAATCATTACCCTAATTTTGAGCCTTGCTGCAATAGGGTCATAACGTACAACATCGGACACAAACACTAAAGTACCATCAAATAAGTGTCATCCGGCGTTACGACAAATGGCACTTTATGACACTATTGTTCACTAAACAGTGTCTGACGAATCAGTTTGGAACAATTAAGTTAAAAATAATGAGGAAACTTACGCGCACAGTGATACTTTCGTTGTAAAGATAAGACAGAAAAATGTAGACTAAATAGTCGACTTATCTGTGTCCCAATTTACTATGACTCTTTTAAGAAACATGCAAGTAAAAACTAACAGTAGTTAAATTATCTCTGTAGTTCAGGACGTACTGAGTTCTGGCAACGATCGTTTACAACTATATCCTAGTATTATACTTGAAAAATGGATTCCCTTTTTCCGATAAAACGTCAATACAAAAATTGAGTAAGTATCCTAAAGATTAGGCAATTTTTTTGCCAAAAGCTGGATTAATAATACCAGGAATCAGAAGTCAGACTACACATGCAGGTAGTGGATAAGAAGTAAAGCAACAGGCTACAATAAAATCAAAGTCATCCCTTTTCATTAAGAACAAGCATGGATGTAATATTACGTAAACTAGGATCAAATTCTCAATTTCAATGTCCACAAAATTAATCACTTGACTCCTACATTAGAAACAACCTATCTAAAACGATAATTCTCATCAGAATTTAGCAAATTAATCAGTATAAAATTACCCAGAGTTGCCTGGGGATGTTAATAATGTACCGGTTGTCATGGCGACCGCCGGCCCTCGAGGGCCGCTGCGTCGCGGGTAATATGTAGTCTGATGACATCGCACAGTGGGACAAACAAGGGGATCGTGGACAAAATTAGGTTAGGTTTTTGTTATTGTTGCGAATAAACGATTATTTGTTGGGAAAGTTATGAAAATAATGGGTATTTTTTTCTTAAACTTCTGCTAGGGACATAAAAAATTGCAATATATGTATAAGATTTTAGATAGGTACATTTTGGTTTAGGGAAGCGAACTTGGTATATAAAAAAAAATACCGTGAATTTCAGTCAGCAAAAGAAGAAAATGGTATGGTCCTACTACAAAAACTTACAATAATTTACAAAATATTTTCATCATCCTTCGCCTAGCCCTACTAGTGTTGGGGTCGGCTTCCAGTCTAACCGGATGCAGCTATATACTAGTATTTTACATGGAGCTCCTGCTTATCTGGCCTTCACAACCCAGTTACTGGGTAATACGATATATTAGGGATTATTTTAAACGTTATCTTATCTTAAATCAAATCTCATAAAATAAAACGCACTATCAAACAAAACCAGATGTTTTTTATCTGTTAAAACATTCATACCAGCGGTTACTCAGTACCTGTGATATTAGAACCACTAACTAATACCACTAGCATTAAATTTTCGCCGGCGATCAGTTAAGATAATTAGTGGCATCCGTAAATTATAGCATGTTGATCAAATAACTTTGTACTCATGTCAGCGGCCGTGTTCGGAGGACCACGTACGATGGCACTAGTAATTAGGACCGTCTGATAGCACACAGTGGGCTGACTGTTAACGATGCTGGACAAAAATACTCTACGTTTAAATTATTCCCTACGTCTGGTGATGCACAATGATTGGTTTTATAAAATAAGATTGCTGTAACATGATACGTTTTAAATTTGAAATAATCGACATTAATATTTGAAATGCAAAATTACTTCCACATTAAACAGACACAAAAACTGAGACAGACAGTCACCTGTGTGTCTGTCTGTTACTTTTTCACGCCTTAACGGAATTCGATGAAAATTGGCGCACAGATAGACCATGCCCTGGATAAGGACATATAATAGTTTTTATCCCGGTAGTATGTTCCCGTTGAATAATTTCCAAACCCAAAGCGTGCGAAGCCGCGGGCAAAAGCTAGGGAGACTTGTGATGAAACAAAAAGGGTAATGCTATCATGTTTTATGACGTCATCACAAACAATAATCTTTAAGGCTCGCGTGAAATCTAAATATTTACTCTTCAGCCTTTCTTTCATTTCTTTTCAAAGCATTTTACACTTAATAATTCTAAGAAAACTTCTTACACTTGCATCAATCACATTTCTTTGAAATATTCTGACGCATCAGTGTGTATTTTACTGGCCATACTTGTAATACATTCAGAAATAATGTTTATCAATGACTTTAATTAAAATTGACTATTATAAAACAGTTCTATGTATCATTGACTGACTGAAATATGATCTGAAATAGCTTATGATCTTTAGAGGGTTGTGTACTATTTTTTTTATTTTTTAAACGTATCTTTTTATACAAAAAGTTATGAACGATCCAGCGTTCATACCTAGTAGGGTTGAGGTTTCTATGCGAGTTAAGCAGCGGTAAACAAGTATTTATTACATAATCAGCCTATAATGTTCACTTCGCTGTGACACAGGCCTCCTCTCTGTGAAAGGGAGCAGGCCATAATTCATCACGTGGGCACAGTGCGGGTTGGTAGATGTCACATGTCTTTAAATGTTTAGTGCTGGAGCATGCTGGTTTCCTCACGATGTTTTCCTTCACCGTTTTGTGAGCAGTGGTGACGAAAAATATTATAAAAAGTACCTGCCTGAGTTCGAACCTACGACCTTCAACTCGTAAGTCGCGGCCGTATCTATTGGATCACCACTTTTTATTATTATCACCGTATTTTGCTATATCTGAATTCGTATTTTATTTTTCTCCAATCTATAACACTACCCTCCAAATCATATCCTTTGTAATGCCAAACGCTATCAATTCATAACCGCACAAAAATGTGCAATTTGAATGTTGGCCGTTGTCCAAGCGATGGAGCTGATGGCGCACTGTGCGGCCATTAACATATTAATGCAAAACGTTATTAGGCGCGGTAACTGATGGCCAGCTTAGACGGCCATGTTCCCAGTTGATGCCTGATAGTTCACGCTGCTTTGATTATTGGGTGTGCAGAGTTTCAGGTGAGTGGACGCTGATGAATTTCAGATGGTGTTTTGTTTCAAAGTATTTTTGGTTTGAATGACTCAAAGAAGAAATATGAATAGCTTACACATTACAGTACACCATGCAGTGTGTTTTTATTAGTTCTGCCCGCGACTTTGCTCAAGTGACTGTATATTCTTGTGGCATTAAAAATTCATGTGAACTTGAAATCATAGCTTAATCCTAACGAATGTTATAAAAGCGAAACTGAGTTTGTTTGTTTGTTACGCTTTCACGCTAAAACGGCTAAACAGATTCGGATGAAATTTGGCACATGGGTAGACGATGACCCGGCGAAGGATATAGGCTTTTCATCCTGGATCGCAGACGAAGACGCGGTCAACAGCTAGTAAGAAAATGATTCTCGGTAGTACAAACCAAAACTTCCTAATTTCTTATATCCTTGAAATTGTCTTATAATTTTGATTACTGATCTGATTTTCTTTTTTTAAAGAAGATAAAAAAATTATCTTAAAAGATGTACTTATATTTGAAGTTCGATTGCACATCAGTTACTCAATAATATCATCAAGTTCTCTAGCATCTGAATGGATGATAATGAGCGATAATGCACTTAAAATTCTATTCTTACATAACATCACGCCTGTATCCCCCGAATCCAGATTTCTCCTGTTATATATTTAAGTCCTGTTTACAAATCCAGGCTACTATTGAGAAATTCTTGATAGAAAAACCCAATAACACTTTGTCCAATCCGTGCATCGAACCCAGGATTTCAAGCTCAGTAGTAGCGCTTGCGACCACTACACCAACGGGGCAGTGAATCTATCACTATATCTATCCTCGTGTCCATAAAAAGCAATATACCTTATAAAGTTTATAAATGAACACTATCAATGTACAGTTCATTGCATAGCCAAAAGGCAATAAAGTATAAATCAAACTAACTGAACGCGCAACGGAAGACGTTTTATTATATACCGACTATTGCCGTTCACCGTACAAGTGATTACCGGTCTAAAGTACGGTACTTACGTGTTTACGATTGTTTTTTAATCCAAGTGTCGCTTACCTGTAAATAAGAAAAATATAATGTTAGTATTGGATAGTAAATAACATGTAAATAAACTAAATTGGTAGTCGAAAGTTGTCATTAAATCTGGAAAAAAAAGATAACAATTGTGAACCAACTTTTTAAGCACTAAGGGCCAATTTCACCAATATAAACTGAACGCGATCAGCACTTAAACCGAGTTTATGAGCTGTGTATATACATAAACCTTCCGGAATAAATGCTCTAAATGATAGTAATCCATTGCGTATTTAAGCAAACCTAAGGGTCACACAGACAGACAGGAAAAGCAACTTTGTTTTATACTAAGTATGTATAGAGTTATAGACAGCATCCTAATTGCGTAATACACGATCTATCACAATCAGCTATCTAATTGCGTAAAACGTTTTCGTAAACGATTCCAATGAATTTGTTTCATTTTGACAGTTCAACAACATTCATTGCGTTTGTTTTTGTAGGTATATTTTACGTTGTTGAGCAGATTTTTTTTCCAACTTATGAAGCAATGGATTAGCAATTTGTTTCAAACCGATACAAATTGTGATAGATCGTGTATTACGCAATTAGGGTGCTGGATCCGTTTGAAACAGATTGCTAATCCATTGCTTTATAAGTTCGAAAAAAAATCTGCTCAACAACGTAAATACAAAAACAAACGCAATGAATGTTGTTGAACTGTCAAAATGAAACAGATTCTTCTGAATAGTTTACCTACGAAAAAATGTTACGCAATTTGATAGCTGATCTTATAGATTCATCCACTGAAAACATTTTCATTTCAAATCATCAAAATACCAGCCTTCTGTTACTTGGCGCATAAAATTATTCTCATATAGGAGTTGCTAGCATTGTGTTCCATACAAAGTAGATAAGTGGCAGTAAGTCATAACTTCTAATAACTAAAGATGTGTGCACACTAGCGCCCGCTGAAATAGTTAATTGGCGACGGGAAGTTTAGGTTTGGTTTAGGAGTGTTGGTTTATTAACCGTAACTACTAACTGTTTATTTGCTCTATTAAAATGTTTGTCTTTAGAACGTTCCATTAGGTCTCAATTTAGCTCGATGTTAAAAGATACAATAGACGTAGATATATTTAGTAACCGATTCCTATTCCTAAAGAGTCATAAAAACCCTGTAAAAAATCGACACGCGTTTCACCTGTCAACGAGGCATCCTCAGGATGACGACTGACTTGTCGCGAATCCGCTGAACATAGATGCCAGACAACTAGTGCCTGAAGCTGGTTTTCAACTGGACCTTATGTTGTGAGGAAGTACGTGTTACGGATTTAAATCAGATCTCATCCTCTTTCCTAAATCATTGGAAGTCGGGGCAGCAAGTCTTTTCCTCCATTCATCTCAGTGCCGTTTTGTCTTTGCCATAACACCTTTCACACAATCTCTCTTTTCCTTTATTCCGTTAATATCCCGTCAATATGTCCGCCTCCTAACTCTTGCATGCAGGCGAGCATGCGCCGGCGCCATCGCTCTCGTATATCTGTCACTAAATCGGCGCGCGCGCAACGCAGCAGCCTTTATTGAACGCCCATTGAGAACCGACACACATTCACTGCAGGAATTCGCGAACTGTGGATTGTATGTATAGGGTATTTATGTATGTGTTGAATATAGGGCTAGTTATTTTAAGACCTTTTTAACTGGTATTTAAAGAGGGTGCTGTAAATTGGCTGTGTTGCTGAATGAAATTGTATAAATGTAATATTATGTAATACTAGGTACACGAAAAGATATAGAGGGGCTTGTGGCTAAGTAATACCAGCCACACGGGTCTATCGATCAGGTTAAGCTACGCTAGCCGTGGTTGCTCCGTAGATTGGTGACCATCTTTACATACCAGGGACCCCTCCTTGCCTCGGAAAAAACGTTATGCTGTTGGTCCCGGCTTTCATTTGTAGATCTTTGACAGTTGTTACGGGTCGTCAGAAGCCTGAAAGTCTGACAACCTGTCTCACCAAGAGGTATTTAGGTTAAACTGGAGGCCGACCCCAACACAGCTGTGAAACGGCTAGACAGATGATGACTACACGAAAATATAGAAATAAAAAAATGCAGAGTGTGGTATATTAAAAATATGGTAAAGTTACAGGTATTGAATGTTGTCCGTTGGGTCTCAGTTCTGCCTAGCCATTTTCCAACTATGTTGGGGTCGGCTTCCAGTCTAACCGGATGCAGCTGAATGCCAGTATTTGACATGGAGACACAGCCTATCTGACCTCCACCGAGTTAACTCTTCAATCTTTGTTAATGAATGATATATTTATTTGCAAGAATATAGGTAGGTAACATAAGATCTTGAGATCTATGGGTTTCAATATAATCGACATTAGAAGAAGATATTATTATTACTACAGTTCAAAATCCATAAGGCACTATGTTTATATCGATAAAAGGGGTCACGCGCATGATTTTATATCTTTACCTATGTATGTAATATCAATCTTTTACTACATACGAAACTTTAATCTCTGCCGTCGCTAAATGGCGGTGTCGTTAAAATATTTTAGAGGCTTTTAAATCGCGTTAGTAGGGTACCAAGTTTATTATGACTTTACATTGTAACCACATTGTGGGTTTAAAGAGGTATTACTGTTTATTGGGCTGTGTACCCTACCCGACGTAGAAGACGATAGACGACCATTTTCTATAATTATTGTTTTTAAACATATCATCACGCCTGTATTCCCCGTGGGTTTAGGCAGAGGTGTACCTATAGTACACCCACATTTCGCCAGTTTTGCCTATTGCCATAACTGTGCACAAATCGAGACTCCGGGCTGCTACTGAGGAATTCCAGATAGAAAACAACGTCGTGCTCAGCAGTTGCGCTTGTGACGACTAGACCAAAGAGGGGGGAACGAGGGGGTTTTAGAACATTTATTTCATCTGCCTCTAATCCTCCTGTCATATGTATACAGAATGGATTTTTGAGATGGGGCAGCTATCCTAACCATTGTAGCTACAAAAGAGATTTTGATCTGCATTCACAGATTTTGAAAAAAAATTGCAGTCAGCAAGAAAATGGGCAGTTTTCACAAAAAACATTTTTTGATGCCAAACGATCTTGTTTCATTTATGGATCAAAAACTTCTGTTGGACGAACTGAGCTTTGAGTACTAGAAAAGTTAGAAATCGCAAAAAAAAATCCTTTAGCTACAACGGTTAAGGCCTTTGCTGCCCCATCTCAAAAATCCACCCTGTATAATATCGGGACCTTATCACCCGTTCTGGCACAAGTCACTGTCAGTAATCATAAAATAAAGTGTAATAGTACCTAAACTTTCGGGGAATGCAGGCCGATGATATTATGAATGTCGAAAAACCCCAGAAATTATAACCTTTTTCAGCTTTAACTTTCAGCGTTACAGGACATAAAATAAACTTGCAGTAATTGATGTTTTCTCAATTAATGCACTATTATAATACTTCATTATTATAGTGAACCGTTATTTAGTATTTATTAGTCACGCTAGTTTGGTTTATAGCCACACTAAACCGTTGATTTACGATATATTGCTATAACTGTTTATTGAGTGTTCTCTCCATACGGCACTACCTACTCCTTATAACCCATTGAAACATGATTGATTATTATTATTAATGTAAAGTCAAGGAAATTAATTGTCAAGCAAATTGACATGTCTAACATCCCTATGTCAATTTGCCGTGTAATACCCATTTCATAAAACTGTCAATGACAGTTGTGAGACAATTTAAGTTGGAAGTCCATATGCTTAGCAATTAATTTCTCCGGCTTTACATACCTACCTTGATTATTCATATAGCTTTATCATTAATGAGGAATTGATTTGAAAATTGTGTTAGAATTTATATGGAATTCCCTCAGTCAAAAAATCAACGGTAAAAACAAATATTTTTGCCAAAAACACGCTAGCAGAAAGCAGAGACCACAGAACGATTTATTTTAATAACATTTCAACGTGCGCCCATTCCGCGAAAAAGTAACAAATTCTTTCCAACTCATTTGCATCCTTATCCCAAGGGAATAAGGTTGATATTGTGGAGGTGTGGAGTCAAAAAATAATTAATTTCATTCGCGTTATAAATGCAGTCGGTAAACCACAAATATTGGCTCCAATTCGCTTCTGTTTACTTACATTTAGAGATTTGTATTGATTGTTGGATATAGTTGCAAATGCAGTAACTCTGTTAGCTTACAAAAAATTGTTATGATTTATTTCACGATGAGCTTTTGTTTATTTCCCAAATGTGTTGATTCTGTTCTTTATGGGGGTTCTCATAAGGCCCATCTTGAGTAGTGGACAGGCAGATACAATTATGATGAAACCTTAATCACGATAGTTATTGTGTCATTACCCGGACGCTAAAGCGAATCACCACCTCTACAACATTCATAATTTCACACGCCATAATTGTACGAAAAATGCTATCATTTTACGATATTTAGCCATTAAACCAACGTCAACGTCACCCAAGCAGTATAGTAGTAATCAAACCAAAAAAACCGCCACCCTGTATACAATTCCCAAAATATTTTCCTTTACAAAAATCCTAATTTCCACTACAGCTCCATAACCCGGTATCAGCAGACATCCAGGCATTCAAACAAATCCGTCAGCGACACAGTATGTCAATTAAGAGCAATGTTCACAACCTGTCCGTGTGTATGTGTGTGTGTGTGTGTCCAAAAAATTCCCTTGCGAAGGCACGCCTGGGTTGCTCGCGTTTAGTTAGGCACGATGGTAGTAGGGTGGGTAGGATTTCGTAAATTATTGGGATAGTCTTGATTTTTGTGTACAGCTGGATTTTGACATGTGACAATTATAGAGGAGGGAGAGAGCGAATACTGTTGAAAATTTCGAAATTAGAATTTGCCACAACAGACAAAAGACTTGAAAAGTTTACAGATTTTGTAGAAATGTGTAATTTTCAGAATAGTTGTGATGTAGCTAATAAATTAAATACACGCCTTGTATTCAAAAATATCTTGCACAATCGATTTCAAGGGAGATAAATGTGACTACCATAGGTAATATGTTTTCCTATTGCTTTGGACCTTAATCCTAATATCCGACATTTATTAGGCAAAATTCCAAAACTGGGCTCTGAATTTGGCACTGTTTCCGTGGGTATGTCACTACTTGTACATAATTTATCACTGTTGCGTCACCGTGAGCAGTGTCGACAGATACATTCGAGACTCTAGAGATTCGAAACTTCTCACCTTTGTCAACGCTAAGACATTATTGACATTGACATTCTCCTTCGGTATCTAACAGTGGATTCATTTTATTAATATCAATATTCCATCCAATATACTATCTATATTTCAGTCATTCAATTAGGAATATCATAACTAACAATTAGGGTTTGGTACACCACTAATTAACAATTTATACTTTGCAATAGGTATAAACTAAACTACATAATAGGTATATTATTACCAAGGAAATATTGACGTTGGTGCGTTGAACAGTATGTCTGAAACTAGAGTTCATACTGTCTTCATCATCATCAAAAGATGGATGAGTAACAATTTATCATTATCAACCACAGAAATAGCCGCATTGTTTTTTTTTGTGAGTTTTTTTACATAATTTTGACCCAAAGTTGTGCAATTGGAAGCTTCCATCATTGACCTCTTCAACCACATTCCTGTACTAACAAACTACAATATCCCCCTTTTCTTTGACATCAGACGTGATGCTAATGTAATAGGGCTAAAGAAAATCATTCAATTACCAGCCATTGCTTTTCTGCGAGTCGATTATTTGGCACAGAAAGTGGCCTACTCGATGCTTCGTTCTGCCTCATCAAAGTCCTTATTCCTATCCTAACATCCGACAATGTTCCCCCATTCTTCGTCATCATCCCTGATCGTAACGACATAGGACATGTCCAGCTTATGCCAGGATCATGTCGACAGTAATCCGCGCGGCTGCGTGCATACGAGGCGTGATCTTGCATACATTAGCGTTAGTGCTGATCGTGTACGTAGGCAGAGCTAGAGCTGTATCATGTTTATTAATAATGGTAGTTGTTTAGGTTGGTAATTTTTGAATAAGGGAAGAAATCTTCTTTATAGAGCGTTGGTTCAGAATAAGGACGGACTCATCAACGTATCCGAACAGCTAAGCAGAAACTTTCCTTGAACTTTGAAATGTGATTGCAAGGCCATTGATTCAGATTCAGTATCATTATTAATGAGCCTGGTGTGTCCCACTGGCAAAGGCCTCCCCCTTCCGACTTTCCATTTCATCCGTTCAGATCCACTATATTCCGACACAAAGTCAAGTATTAATACGTAGGCTTAAGAGTATGTGTACTATTGCATCTGTCACTTAATAGACATGACCAAATTCTTGTGATAAATCCGCCTCCCAGTAAAATAAATTTTGATTTGAATGTTAGACACTTTCCTTCAAGCATAGCTACTGTAAATAATATTAAAGCTACCAACCTACATCATCAAAACAACGTTACTCCAACCCTCTTACAACAGCAACTTTAATCAACAGAAAGCTACCTACACTATCATTAAAAAATGCAATCCAGTTTCTCTAAAATAAAAATAAAAATCTAGGTCAAACCCGCACTATGCTCAAACGACATTTTTATTTCCATGTATTGGCAAAGCACTTAAAACTGCAAACACAATTTTTCACATATAAAAAGTTTACGTCATATAGAGCGGCTGAAATATCGCGGTCACACTGTACCGCTAAAATATTGTGGTACACTGTAGCGAGCCTGCAAATAGAATCTGATTGAATTTATAATGAAGCCCATTCACGCGTCGATATGTTGGATGTAGGAACCCAGAGTTGTCGATTATTGTGTTGGTGTGGAGTTATTGAAATGACGGGTTTCCTATTCTGGAATGAAAGAGTTGTAAAGTAAACGAGGTATAAAATATCGCGTTGTACATTCAAGGTTTGATTTGTATGTCTTGATGTTCTTTTCTTACCATAGTTACCCGTTATTGATATAGGAACAGTGTTTGTATTAAACATAATAATCGGTAAAGGTTTACATAGTTAGACCAGCAGTATCGATGGTAATTCTGCACAGTAGTAATAACATCATGTCCAAAATTATCAACCTGCTTTCCAAAACATCGTGAAGTAAAAAAAAACACGTTCTCAATATTCTTCCTGACTTTAGTGGGGAGGTACCAGAGTACTAGACCATAAAAATCTCGTATTTTTATTAGCTCACTTATGCTCGGTTCCTATAAACAAAACGAATCGTTTTTTTTGACAATGGTATCATTTTTTATTGCCAAACTGGGCAAAACAGTAAGCTAATAATTGTACCTGTGATAGCTACTTCCATATAGGAGGGTCTACTATGCAAAGCTATGAGGTCTTTGCTTCATTATTGGTAAAGATACAAGTCTTAATTTAAGCGATAACGGTCAGTAAATTATAGGAATCGACCATTTGTAATATGCTCATGGTCATAAAACGTTTTCAAAATAACATCTTTTCAAAGAACCTCTAGTGAAAAGCAATAACCAGTGTAACTGCTTCAATATTATGATTACAATACCACACAACACTAGAGGATAACTTTATATTATTCTTTTATTATATTTTCTACAACAATATTGAATTTCTTCTGCGGTCCCATTCATCCGCGGATATGTCGGACGGCGCCAATTCTCCATTTAATATCGTCGGGATGCTGCTATTCTTTATAATGGTCAGCAGTTAGATAAGCATACTGTGAGATGAAAAGAATAAACTAGAATATTAAACAGCAAATTATGGTATTTACTGGTAGGTATGTGATTATGATTTATATTCAATATTCAATACTTTATTGCATTTGCACAATGTATACCTACGCTTAGGTGGTAAACGTTTGCTTAAAAACAATCGTGGACCCTGTCAGGCACAGCAAAACATAGATAGTAGGTACAGATGAGGACGTATCGTTTCTCTTTTAATTTAACTTATTAAAAACAAAACATTTTTTGTGTATTTTATATGAATTTTAGGGATTTATCATTTAAATATTCGGTCCACTGCAATAACATTTAAATAGTCAAAGCTTTTTCATTTATTCGTGAATAGATGCGAGTTTTTTTTTCTTTTCTTACTGATACGGATATTAAAGAATGCCTCGACTTTTTTTGAAAATGATAGAGAGCCGCTGACTTCGTCTCCGCTGCCTTAAGAGGAACCACATAAAACCTATAGCATAACTCTCGCAATGGGGGAGTCCTACTAAATACCTTTGTATAAAGAACAAAGTAAAGTAAATAAATAAACAATAAGAATACTTCGTTGCTTACTAGAATAAAACTAAAACAAATCAAAGAGTAGCAAATTGCAGTTATCATTAATTAACACAAAAGTACTGAGAAAAAGAATATCATAGTATCACTCCAGTTGATTAAGGTATAAGCCAGGATATCAACATCTCATGTGTTCGTATACAAAGAGAGTAGGACAAAAAATATGACAATTTGTAACGGATTGAACCGATCGCTGCTAACGAGAGCCGGCTCTGAATCTTTTATGTAGGGATGGGTTTGTTCTAATTATTGAAATCGATATCGATACTTACGAACGTTTGGTAAGTAGGTCAGGATATCTCTGTTTGTAAATAGACTACATATTAAACAGTAAATTCATAAGTATTTAGTTTTCTGAAAAGTTTTAGTAAATGTTTAAAGGACGTGGACAGACATTGTCTTTAAAAAATCAAAAACGATGTTGTGTTTCAAATTATACAATAAGTTGTATCTCCGCCCATAAATTGCCCGAAAAAAAGTAAGTTTTATTTCAACTTTAAGATGTATTTCCATAATAGCTTATCTATATTATGTATCTTATCTCCAATATCATTAATTAAGCATTATCCTGAAAAACTCAAACAAAATATTCTAAAACATTTTAAAACAGTAACTGTGGAGTTTCTTGCCCATTTTTCTCTACACGAAACTACCTTTTGGATGAGGGCTACCATCAATTCTATTTTCTTGTAAAACTTGACGACTTGAAAAATATTACGTAAAGTCACATAACATTTTGAATCAAAAGATAACAGCCGTTCCTACATCCAATCTCTGTTTACACACATTCAATAACCCTCTCTCAAAATCACGTCCTCCCATTTTATCGACAACGTCCCCAGCCGCAGCACTAGCACTCATCGCAAGTGGTCGCATAACGACGTCGATAACGAACCGCGCTGCATTGTTATCGACAAAATGCTAAGCAGCTCGATATACCGGGATTAGAGCTGTACTCAGTGCTGCAAGCTCTAGTCTTAGTGATTTGAACTCACGGTGTAGGATTATCTACATTATCTTAGATTTAGGAGTGGGTTTGTGTTTTTGCAAGATTATTATGTTGTTATGATTTTATTGCTAGCAAGTGCATATGATGCATGTGCCATGGTCAGGCTAGTGGGAGATCGATGTTTGGTATTAGATTGGGATAGACTAAGTCGATCGATTGAAGCGAATGATGCGATATATATGTAATTTGGGACATTACTATTTCTAGCAGTGGACTTCAATAAACTGCAGTGGATCAGCACAATCATTATGTATAGTAAGACCTATTTGACATGGTAATTGACAAAACAGATTTAAAAAATAAATAATAATAATATAATTAAATTTTGAATTTTTTTCTTTTTAAATTTATGTAATCTGTTTTCTCTTCTACTGTTACGTTGTCTACATCTCTTTTTTATGTACTTTCCTATCGCAGGTATGCTGGAAGAGATATCTTTAGAAATAAGCATTGCCTTTGTACGTATTTTTATTGTTCCTTTCTTCTTGTCTCTTTATATGTGTGTGCATAAATGGTTAAATCAATAAAATAAATAAAAAAATACTTTAGGGTACGACCGGTGCACTTGGGCAATAAATCCGCTACCAGCTTTGCTTGCATTGCTGACCTTTACACGAATATGTTGTGCCGAGCCAAGAGTTATGTATAATAATCAATATCGTATAAACATAATAGTTTTAGATAATGTTGAACCAATATGATATGTTTACATAGTTTAAGATCATGTAATACTAACAAAATATGGGCATAGTTAGTCTTAAATAAACTTTTTTTTTTTATAATTGTTTAAGAAAATAAGGATTTTTCAGTAATACATAGCGAGATCTTTCAGGCACATAGTTTAGAGCAATTTATTTCAACTGTAATAAAAATAAATTGAATCCTTTCTGAGTTGTAACAATAGTGTTTATTTATATTATAATACTTTGTCTTTACTTGTGTATAATGTATGAATGTTTGTATACATCAGTCCTGTCTGGAACTTAGCGTCAGTGCACGTCTGCGTAATTAAAATAGTTTCAGTGATTTATCGCCATTAGCTGCTCGAATCCGGGACGTCGCAGTCAGTGATGAGAACACAAGGGAAAAATGTGGGTTTCAATGAACATTCCTGCTTGAATGCAAACAAGGATTTAGGCAAATAAAGCTACTTCTGGATGGTGATGTAACAACGAATCAATGTATGACGTCTAACTGTTGCTAAGGTTTCACTCTAATAGGATACACGGAAAGTTTACAAGATCACTTTTTTTCTGACACGAAGGTTTTTCTCGAGATTTGTGCAGAGTGGGTTTGAATTGTGCGATATTGTCTGGTCTTGATGGCGCGGACACAGATCTCCAGTCAGAGACTACATAGTTGCATGTTTATTAACTCAAGGAATATGTTTTTTCATGCAAACAAAATCCCCCTTTTTCACCCCCTTAAAGGACGAATTTCCAAAAACCCCGTCTTAGTGCTCCCCTAGATTATAAAAGGAACCCGTGTGCAAAATTGCACGTGCCTAGTTCCCGAAGTTTCGGCTGTGCGTTGATATGTCAGTCAGTCAGTCAGTCAGTTTCTCCTCGCGGCGTTTCCACATGGTGATATCACATATTATGTTATAGGAGCAAATCTAATTATTATTTATTGGAACTATTTCGCCTATGGCTTTATTCCTTATGTTTGTTTCATAATTTATAAAAGGCCAAAATTATTTCTCACAATTTTACTGGAATTCCTAGTAAAATTTACTCACATCTCACCTCACCGCCATTTCCCTACATTAATTGAAACGTGGAATGATAGAGTACCTACATCATTGCAGAACAATACTCAGTAAGTACGCGCTCTACCGATCTGCGCGCTTTTGTGTAAGAGCGCCGACTGTGACGCCCGAGCCGTTGAACCAACTCTACGAGCTCTACGGGCTCTACGGGCTCTAGGTAGAGCTGTAGAGTGTACAGCATTGTAGAGCTGCTGCTAATCTTTACTGTTCATGCTTATTGTTAGACGTGTTTTAGTTTTGATTAATTATTCTGTTGAGGGTATTTTTGACATAATGCTATGTATCAGACATTAAAATGTACCACAGAAATGGAAATTCAATATCTTTGAAAGGCACCTACATTTATTTGTTCCCTATACACAAGCAGCACTGATTGATCCAATCTATTTCAAATATAGTGATTATGCCGATCGTCACCATGCCGGGCAAATATTATCAATAAACATAATACGTATTATAGTTATTTTATTTAATGTTACTTTGAGATTAAATTGAGTGCCCAAGTGATGAAGTACCGAGGTTCCATTATTGGCTTCTGCAGTACGGGTTGCAGCTTTGATTTTACTGAGTTTTATTTCATAAAAATAAATAGTTATTGACTTGCTACAATAAAGGTGCAATTCATCGAAGGTACAAGAAAATGCTTATTAAGTAGGTACTAGCTTCCGCCCGCGGACTCGCCCGCGTTGTATGTCGATAAAAAGAATCCTATGTCCTTCCCCAGGGTCCAAAGTATTCCCTATATATACCATACCAAATTTAATCAAAATCGGTTCAGCCGTTTTCACGTGATGCACGATCAAATAGACAGAGAAACAGATAAACAGACAAACAGCCAAACAGCCAAACAGACAAACAGACAAACAAACAAAAATTCTAAAAACTGCTGGAACGTGTTCTGTTATTGATTCTAAGTATCCCCAGCCAACTTTTTTTCGAATAACTACCATGTACAGACTTTCGACCCTCTTCAGCTGTATTATATGTATAGATGTACCTATGTATAGATGACAAATAATTTCGAAACAACACAATTTGCTTGCATTACTAATATATTCAGCATCAATACACGAGAGAAATCAGCAGGGAGTGGTGTACAATGTACATTGAGCACATTCTCCACATTCCGATGTTATCCGATCATTGTACTGATATCAGATCATTGTGAGGGCATCCTGACACTATTGACGACAATTAAGTCAGACGCACCTTGTAATGTGTTGATATGCTGGACTGGTAGTGAATGTGAGCGTGGTTGGAGGAGGTGGCATTGTTCACACAGTTGGATTATGTTTTTTAGTAAATATTTTGTGTAAGACATTGATGTATGTGATTGTTTACAGTTTTACCAAATATAAGTATTCATAAATATAAGTTTTACTTATGTAGGTCGGTATATTATACTATTGGGAATGTCAAACAAAAATCGGACTCAATCGGAGCTCTTAATCATGGACTGGTCAAGTGCGTTACACAAAATAAGTGACCAGGCACCGAAAATATTGGAAATGACCACTGAGAAGACATTTTCCAAGGGAATAAATTGAAAAAAAAAAATGTTCGTCAATTAACTGGTGTAGCTTTAACAAACCTTAGTCACCACCTACTTAATAAATGTCTGTAACCTATTGCCTACGTCCCCTATAATCAAAACCTAACCCGATTAATACTTGTCACATCCATCAGCACGTACATCGTTGCCCGTGTTAGCTACTTGATTGGGTCGCAACGATTCAGGACGCGCCGTGCTCCGCGCTCCCCCGCATGCATTAACGTGCTATTGTGCAGCTTCCTGCTTTATTGCAGCTTCCTGCTTTATAGCAGCCGGTTAAGCTACTTTAAGCTGTTATGTGAGATGTTAATGTGAATCAATCAATCAGGTTAACTTGGATTTGAGAAGTTTAAATATTGAAATCAGCCGTCAACAGTTATGTTAGCTGGTATGTTATCTAATTTTTTTTCTTTTTTAAGTAGGTTTTTGCAAACACCCTTAAACGTCAATCATATTTTAAAAACTAGATGGGGTCGTCGTTTCCAATCCCCGACTGCTCTTGGAGGAAAAGCCGAAACAAACTCAGAGGTCACAGTCTTTTTTAAAGTCCAAACATAATCTTGGTCAGATCATAAAAGGACCATGTAGATTAGTGTCTGAAATGGTCGTTTGAGGAAAGAACCACACAGATGATTTTTGTTAAGATTGTTGTTTTACCAAAAATAATGACAGGGCTTGATTTTTGTCATGATATTTGAATAAATTGTGTAGATTACAGATTATGCTTACATACACTTTCTGTGGGTTCACTCTGTTACATCAAGCCTTAATGAAAGCTGCGGCGTCTCTTCTGTTTTGTTTATTTGGTAAGCGGATTAATGATCGCAGTAACATAGGTATTTTAAGATCATACTAATTATACAGGCTGGATTTTGAGATGGGGCAGCAAGGGCCGGTACCTTAAC
Source organism: Eupsilia transversa (assembly GCA_914767815.1). Classification (NCBI taxonomy): domain Eukaryota; kingdom Metazoa; phylum Arthropoda; class Insecta; order Lepidoptera; family Noctuidae; genus Eupsilia; species Eupsilia transversa. Next base: position 621,912 of record OU611893.1, on the reverse strand, counting down.
CGTTGTAGCTACGAGAAAACGGTTTTAGAGACTGTCCTTTACTTTTTGGGACATTTTGATCTGCATTCACAGATTTTGAAAAAAAAATACAGTCAGCAAGAAAATGGGCAGTTTTCACAATTTTTTTTTTGATGCCAATTGGTCCTGTTTCTTATAAGGATCAAAAAACTATAGGACCAACTAAGGTTTGAGTAGGTATAAGAAATGTCAGAAATCGCAAAAAAACTTTTTCCATACTTTTGGTAGGAAAGATGCTCCAACATACTATATACAAAGAGATTCAAGATACTACCTATATTTCAATGTCTTTTCAATGTTTTTTATCTACCTATACTATACAATCTTTTTGTCATTACCTAGTACTTTTTAAAACACCCACGGGAAGTTCTTTATGTCATTAGAGAATAGGTACTATCAATTAAATTAATAGCACCTAATTAAAATAGGACAATGGAACAAGCTAGAAAAACATCCTTTATGTGAACTTGCTTGAGTGGAAAACCATTAAAACACACTTACAATCATCCCACGGTTCTTTGACCTAACAAAAGTACATACGATACGTGATAAAGCATTCACATTATAGTTTCTACTAAATCCATAGTTATAACGTAGTATTGTGCCTTTCATCTGTAGCGGACATCCGGCTTAGCAGCTTTGAATGAGATCTTAAGCTTCGATCGATGAGTCAGTGTATAGTAGTGCCATCTATGATTCGTGGTTTAAGTGTGATAAGCTTTCGAACACTCGAGGTGCGCGCTTGAAGATGTAGATGGCGTGCTGTGAAGATTTTATTCAAAGCTTCTGTGGCTTTGACTACACTTATGTCCAAAAAAGTAGACACTACTTAGAATAGTAATTTTCCATATAAATAATAAAAGAAATTTAATATTTTCCAATCAAATCATCGAAGCTTCAGGACTTTGTGGATAAACAATCCGGTAATAGATGTGTTAAGTTTCAGTTTGTTTTCAGGTAATTTCTTGCCTACTTTTTATAACTTCCACAAGTTATATTTTCGTATAATATACAAGAACCTGCAGAAGGCCCATTGGCGCAAATTTTGCTTTAATGCCCATCGTCTACGACGCTACTCAATTGCAACATGTTACAAACTCAAATCACGAATCAGTAGCCAGAATGTTACAGCACTACTAGGTACCTAGGTATTCCAATCAATAGCGGTCCTTGGACCACGTGACTTACTAACGCGTTATTCTAGAAGTAGATTTTAATTATTTTCGGCGTGTTCTTAATGTAATCATCATTTTCACTCACAATTAAATCTAAAAATTAAACCCATTTAAAACTAATATAATTGAAGAATCCTACCTGAACAGCATCATCGAGGCACCGTCCCCAGGCGTCGCTGCGGTCTACCAGCGTATTCCACTTGTCCGCCAGTTTGGCCACCTCCCTCCTGATGGACCTGGCCAGCTCTCGGGCCTGCTCCTCAGCCGACCGGTAGCCGCGGGAGTCACCTTCGTTCTCGCGGCTCGCTGGAAGAAGAGGAATCGTTAGATTTTGTCATATTAAAAAAAAAATAAGCTAGATGGAGTTAACATTTCTTATAAGACTACCCCTGAAAAAAATATTTTAAAGTTCATACTTGTCAGGTGGAGGAGAATAAATCGATTAATTTATTTGATTGATTTGCTTGTATTTTTTTCGACACATGAGCTCTCATTGGGTCATGCTTTATACCTATTCCTTCCTACAGTTTCTCTATCACCTCCATACAAATTGAGAAGAAAACATTTATGAAGAATCTAATAATTAATTAATAAAATAACTGAATCATAATGATCTATATTTCGTATTAATGTAACCAGCAGGAACATAAATCCAAGAAGACAACCCCCAATTGCCACATCAAGAAAAAAATTACAAACGAAAATTAAACATGTCACAGCTTTTCAGTGTTAAGTAGCAACTTGGGCCATCGTCGAGCGTTGAGCTCTCAATATTTGGAGCGTGAGCCACCCCCGCGTCCCGGCAAGTGCGGGGGGAGGCGGGGCGGAGGGAATTTAATAATTACAACGTTACTTCCACGCCGACGTTCTTCTGCGTTCACTTTGGATATTGCACTGGCATAGTTTCCCGAGTTGCCTGAATTTCGGCGGGAGAGAAATTGTTGTAAGCTTTGATGATAGTATTTTGGAGGTTATGAGGGTTTGTGGTATTGAGGAAACTTGTAAATGACCCTAGAAATACGTATATTGAGAACAAGCAAAAATCTGCACAGAGTTTTCTAAATTCGTCAAGATAGCATGCAAGATAAATGCAAGAATTTATATTATTTCCCAAAAAGATCCCAAATGAATGGAAAGATAAGGCTCACTACAACCTAGCTTGGTGTTGAACCTTCAATCTGTGGACAAATGCCCTTTTTAACAACTGCAGCAATAGACTTTGGTACTCGTAGCTTAAAAATACGTATGTTGGCCTCCTAACCTACAGCATTTATAATATACCCCACAACAAACTAACAGCGATACTTTTATAAAACCAGTAGATTTTCAAGTCCACTCGCTTTGTCACTCGCCCACGAATTCAAACGAGGCACTCGTCGGCCGCGGCGCTGTCGACCGAATATTTTTCAATTTTTTTCATCTTGTAACATTTTTCTCTGTAACGGTTCAGTAATTTAGTTAGCGTCGCTTTTGAACATAGTTTTGCATAGTTCTGTCTAATAATGATTTTATTACTTTCTTTTGAAGCATTTAGGCAGTAGTCGGACGGTAGGTATATTAAAATACAGTTTCTACTGACTATTATAGTGCGCTATGGTGGCCAGTTTTGAACATTGTATCTAGTGTTTGTTCTACTGATTGGCGAAAACTATAGGAAACCAACAGACGTAATATAAAAACAATACCATATAATTTATACATCCTGTCATGATTTCCAAATAATAATAAGTTTCGATGATTTTAAATCCTAAAAATAATAAAATTGAAAGTATGAGCATTGAATCAAATGATTAAAAGTATCTCATTTGACAGTTATTGAAAAAGTACTGTTTTTTTTAAATAACGGAATGGAATGGAAACTGTTCGGAGTGTCGCCTAGTTTCTGTGGCAGTTCTCATCGAGCTTCGGGACCAAATGGTCACCTATTAGGTCTAGAATAGTCCTTAATGAAATTATGTTCAACTAGTTTGCTAAAACTGCTATCAGGTACTATAATTGCCAAGTTTGTATGTGAACCTACAAGATTATAGAATACACTATTCGTACTGAAAAGGTGTTTTATTACAATCCTGTGTGGCGAAGTAATTTGCAATGGATAGAAATAAATTACTAGAAGTTTTTTTTATTGAAGTGAAATTGAATTAAAAAAAACTGACCTAAGTTAGTCCTTAGGGTTTTATGAACACTGCCTTCTCCTATTAATCTACACTCTACACATTACATTATGTAGGTACGTACATAAAAACCTAATAACTCCTCAACAAGAGACGAGAATGAAAAATCCTAGCTGTCATCTAAACAAGCCTTTCGGCATGCTTCTCGGTATTTTCACAACACTGGCAACACTGGCAACCGCGCCAATCGACTTACGAGTTTAGTCGAGTTTTTTTCTGTCACTAGTTTCGTGAATTTGGGACGAAGCGGCTTTTGCGTGCAATTTTTGTCAGGGGATTTGGGTGAACTTAATCCTGAAATATTGAGTGCAATTCAGAAAGTTTCTGAATATTTAATGTTTTCAGCTGGGAAAAGAGATACAGAATTTCCCGAGTTCGGCCTGTTTGTAGACACAACATTGTGGAATATCGGACGGTTTTCAGGACTTGGAAAAAAAACTTTTTTGCTATCGAAATTAGGGACTTGACGAGCCAAATTTAACCTAAGCTTCTTCGACCTGATTAATGACATCTCTAGGCCCTGGCATTCATGCCAGTAAATCATAATCAGTATCCTTATTGTGTATCTATCAAGTGAACAAATCAAAACACAATAAATTCACACAGAGGCAGTAACAACAAATAAAACGACCTCGTATCTCTAATTCTCCGATAAAAATGACGCCATGTTCGAAGGGTTGCTGACGTATTTCGAATCGTCCCCCGGCATTGGTCCGCCGAGTCGGTTCCATTTTCAAATTTACGACTCAACCAATGGCCGTTACGGACGGTTACGTACGCCCCCATACTTTATCGATATAGCTTTGATTTCTTACTTAGAATTTATGGAATAGTTTCTATTAGAAAATGACTATTGAAAGATGTACTTGGAGGTTGTACTTTCATTCTTCTATTAACTTTCTCTGAAGTTTAAATCTTGTATAATATCTGACTGAGAAAAAACCTTTCTTTTTCTTCGAACATAAAAAGATCTAAATCATCACTATCATCAATACCATTCTCATACAAAAGCCCCATCATTAAAGTAATTCACAACAAGACATAATTTGGCAACTACCCGCCATTTTGAAAGCGACTCGATCTCAGTCGACTGGGGGACTGTCAGGCATCCAGACGTGTAATCCGTTCATCTTAGAGACTGGCAGCTGACAGTATCGCAGGACTAAGCTCGGTACTTGTCGAGTTGCCAATTATTATGCCGGTTGCTTGTAAACTGGCATTTGGATTATGAATTTGATAGCAACTGTAGCAAGGTGGGTTGGGTTTCAGAGGTACTATACAAATGTCACGTATTTAATGTATAAATGACGTAGTTACTACGACTACAACTAAGTTTCAATTTGTGATACTATTTCTACACATTTTTTGACTTTCAAATTTTTTAATGATGCGCGGGGGGGGGGGGTGTTGGAGCGACGGGGGTCGTTCGGTAGTTAGGTTAGGTTAGATTTTATAGTAAAACTCGCACTCGTATTCATATCTAGACAACCGAAGATCCAGAAATTCCAGCAATTAATATTCAACCTTACCATCTGTCCATCTACACAAACAATCATCAAACACACCACAAAGGCCAATAGTCATCAAACCGCACTTAGCCCTCAAACGTTAGCCGCTTAAAAACATAATCGCCTGGCACAATCAATCACAGCAGCTGCCAATTGATTGGCGCTAGCCGATTGCTATCACCTTGTGAATGCAAACTATATTGATTGAGCCGGTCCGCACGGAATTTGCAATTAGCGCGGCCGGTACGCTTCTAATTGCGTTCAGTCGTTCATTCATTCACTCGTTCACCGCTTTGTTGCTGCGCTTTTGTGATATAGCGCTTTAGGGTTAGGATTTGCGTTTCGTTCGACGGCTGTGGCTTTATTATTGGCTGAGTTTTGGTTTTTATTAAGTTCTGACAGATTTGTGTATTGAATTTCGAAAATTAAGATGATAAGAAAATTATACGACATAAGTTTACCTACTTACCTACAAACTTTACTTATGTGATAGTAAAGTGATAGATTGAAATATTTGGAATATCGTATTTTTGGTCGTTGTGATGATGCCTTGGGAAGCTTATAACTCCATAGGTATTCATGTTGAATATTTGGCACATTGAAATACTACAAGAACGAAATTCTAGGACCGTAAGCAAACGAGATATGTAAGGATCGTAGCAGGTGGCGTCTTGTAGTTTTTGCCTACCCCCATGGGAAAAAGGCGTGAGTTTATGTATGTAAAGGGAAGATGGATGCGATAGGGCAGACGTTATCTCCATTTAATGACGTCATCTTAGAGCCACGTCACATGGCACAGTTCTAAACTAAATTCATACCACCTAGGTGAACTAAGATCCGAGTCTCAATAACAATACGGTGTCGGTATCAAATATGCAAATATCTGGCAAGTCAGGCAACAATCAAGGTGTGAATGGCCAGCGGTCCGGAACAATGCGTTGACAGACTGACTTTAGGCACGGAGTGTATATGTTGGCAGAAGGTGCAGTCGTAACATTAATAATAACGAGGATGGGTAGTAGGATCGAATATGTGAATTGCCTACCTAGCTACACTGACTGGACAGGTCCACTCAAGCTGTGTGGTTCTTTCCTCAAAAGACCAGCTCAGACACGAATCTACATATTCTTCCCATGATGTGACCAAGATTATGTCTGGACTTTAAAAGAGACTGTGGCCTCCTAGTTTGTTTCGGCCTTTCTTCTCAGAGTAGTCAGATAGGAAATGCCGACCTCATTTAGTTTTAAAACATGTGATTGACGTGTAAAAGTGTTTCTACAAACACTACTTACGTAAGTAGTGTTTCACGATGTTTTATAAAAATACACAAATAGGATAGAACACAACTGCCGGGGTTGCGGGAAAGTCCGAATGGGATACCGTGGCCCCTAGCAACACAGGCAACTGAAGGAACACGGGTGGGTTTTAGTCAGTAAGAGTCTGACACGCCCTCCCGCTCCGCCCAGAGCGGGAGAAGTTATTTGATGATGAGAAGTTATATGAAAAAAAAAGGATAGAACAAAAAACATCGAAAACATCGTGAGAAAACCGGTATGCCTGAGAGATATTTATCGACGGCATGTGAAGCCAAGTCATCCAAGCCCATGGGCGGCATAAAAACTCGGACACCAGTTTAGCCACTAACCACCCGAAACAGAAGAAAAGAAGACCACATAACATAGGTATAACTAAACTATGTTCTGTGGGTATGACATTCAGGCACAATAATTCATTATAATTGAGCTATTCCACTAATAGCTAAAAAAAGTCTGTCCTTGGAAAAGCCTAGGATCTCGACTCGTAAGTTTCTAATATACTTTTATTAATATTATTGAGTAGTCTCGTTCAAAATACCTAATAATGTACACAATTTTGTGTAAAATTTACTACCGAATGCCATGGTCAGTGGGCGTATCCGCTACAGACTGCTGAGGAACTTCACAGGAATTTCTAAGTAACAGCCCGGAGTCTGGATTTGTTTTGAGTCACAACTGTTGGTTTACCACATAACTGGTGACAAGTGGATGAACAAAAGGTACACCTAACCCGTTGGGGAAATGTTTTAATGATGTTGATGTGTAATTTAAAGAGTCCCAAAACCAGACATGTGTTCCGCATATTGTACGAATTGGTCTTTCTGTCCATATTTTGTTTTATATTTGGGAATATTGATGTTTTGGAGGTACGACGGATGGAATTTGTATTTCGGATCCAGCGCAGCTCGCAATGAAAATATTTTCCATGTTTTTCATTTCCATTCTAATAGTGGGGAAGTTAAACGAGTGTTATAGTATTTTAAGCGCGCTGTATGACAAAATATTCTACTATGAAAGCACTTTGAGGAATTTATTTTTTAAATTGAAATACCGTACCTAGTCAGTTGTCGTTTTTTATTGGTAACAAATCAAACATTGTGGGATTTTATTGACCGAAATTGCTGCGGGGGTGTTAATAATTTTTAAGCAATATAAAAACCAAGAACGCAGCTCTGTACATAATACATTTCTTATTTTTTGTCTTAATTAACGATTTTGATTGTAAGCAAAATCTATTACAGCGCCATCTCTTAAAACAAATACGCACAACCAATATAAGGTGCTATAAAAATATCTGCCACGGCTTTAATGAGAGGTAGTATTGTGTTTAAAGATAACAATAGTGAAGAAATTTCGTACCCCGGCACAGTTAAATCAATTTGAGAAAATAAAGTAGTTAAATAAACATTGACTCTACTCTGCATAACGTGGTTCACAAATTACGCGCGAAGTGCACTTCGTCAATGAAAACAACTGCTATCTCTTTCCATCTGTTCTGTGAATGAAAACTGAAATCAGCTGACTAGTTCGTCACTTGCAAATTTATACGTACAATTTTTTGTATGAAAAAAAATATGACACATTATCAATAATTTATCTTTACTATTGTAATCTATAAACACAATACTATCCCCCATTGCAGCCGTGGCAGATATTTTTATAGCACCTTATATACATCTTCATATCTCCACTAACAGATGTCACCACTTACCCTCAGTGTCGCTGGTATCCGACAGCGGAGGCTCATTCGCGATGTATTGTCTGCCACTCAGGAGATTGCTTTCGACGACTGGTCGTTTGTCTTCCAGCTGTCTTCTGAATGCGCGGTGGTCATCCTGGAATGGAAATTGAGGTTATAATAGTAGTATTTTGAATTCCCTGTGCAATGGCAGTGTTGTAAATAAACATAGCCAGAGTAGAAATAGGAGAAAGCCCTCGTCTTAGACCACGTTTTATATAGAAATCTATATATCTGCGCACTTCGTAATAAAATCAAGATACTTCTGACCAAAGTATTCGTAACATTATAGATTGTTTGTTGTAGTTTTCTCTAGAGAAAACCCAATAAAGTCTCCAATATTTGCCTGGGTTCCAAGAGTTACAAGGGCAGTATAAAGCGAAGAAATTGTAATGCCGTTTTAATTTAGATAAATTCAACTAAAATGCCTTAGAAGCTTGGCTAAGAATTCCAGTTAGGTACATTGTTAGTTCAATAAAATATCTGCCTAAAGCCTATATTTCCCGAACATTAGCCACAGAATTCGATTAGGGCCGATTATCCGTACCCTTAAACGCTTGTTAACATTCCACACATTCCCGCCACTAAGCCCGCCATTTTGTTGTCGCTGTCACGAGACAATAAACGACAGAAGCACCACTTGTACTAGTGACACCCTCGTCTGACACGCGTCCAATTCACGTTAGACACTCGTGACACTTACGTCTGATTCTATCTACTCCTGATAACTAGTATAACTCATTCAACATTGCTTGTTACATGGAAAGTAATGGATGGAAAACACTTCTATTCTTAAAATGTCATTTTTCGAATGTGGCATTGTGCGCCTAATCCAAAAGCTCAAATAAAGAGGATGATTTTTATTATTCTTATGGTTCATAGGACTTCTGTATGAATTCGTTTTGTTTCTGTACTTAAAATGGCTACAGTATACGGTTGATGTAGCCGCAATCCACGGATTAGTGCGGTCAAATTGTTTATCGCTGTGCGTATACTTTGTTGACTCTTGCGCCGATTTAGGGTGACATTGTTTAGAGTTACAGATCTATTAGTTACAGGATTTGTTCTACTATATACGATTTCTTAGAATATAGCTTTTCAGAAATACCATGCTCTAAAATTAAGATTGACATTTCGAAAGAGAAAGACAAAGGAAGTCCTTGATAATAAGTAATAAGTAACTCTTCAGAAAATTTAATGAAAATCTGCATCTGATTTGATCAGTAATTCAGCAGAAATAGCACAATTATCTAGATTTTTCAAATACAATGTTGTTTTATTTGAAAAACCTAGATGTATAATATAATGTTTTTCAATGCTTAATGAAGATGCAGTCTGTATCCTGCTTAGGAAAGCGAAGTTTCATTCGACCTAGATACTCAAAGGGTCATAAAAACAAACACATTCAACTGTTTACTATCTATTCCTAGGTTTATTACTAGTAGGTAGCTCTTAAAGCAATTTGAAACAAGTTGCCGGCTCCAAACAATTACTCCTGGCCGAATTGCTTGGTCGCCCATTTTGAGGTGGAACTGTGACCAAAATTGCGTCGTTTACCCCGTTCAGAACCAGAACTGCCTATAGCTCTAGGACTTAAAACTTTAACGATAGATCGAAATTGTTACATTTTGGTTATTTCTCATCGATATTGATGTGGGTTTTCTGGCATTTAGTTATACTAATCTGTTACGAGTATTTAATAGTTTTTGTCTCAACTAATATAGTTGGTCTTGGCCGCCGTTTTATGTTAAATAAATAAATAAAAATACCTGTTGTTTCAATAGGGCAGGCAGGTCGCCCCTGGGTGGAGCTAGCGCGTTGAGCTCAGTCTCCTTCCTGATCACCCACTCGGTGAGCTCTCGCAGAGATAGCAGTAATGCTGACCAGTGCTCTGCGTTGCTCTCCAGGCGGTTTCTGTGGAAAAATGAGAAAGTTTCATTAGCGAGAGTTTGCGTGAAAATTGATCGTGATTTCGTGGGGAAAAATAAATAATCTGACACTTTATACACGTATGGAATTGACGGTGATTGCTAAAATAATAAATAACAACAAATTCAGACAGATAGCGTTATTTAAGCATACTGTGCAGGGGTAGACGGTGTGTCTTGTTTCTTCTTTTTTACTTTTTAATTATTACTAACATTAGCTATAAGCAAAATTATTGTTACTAACAACCTTGCTTTGTCTATGGTGTTTTTTGTCTGAAATAAATGGTTTTTTTAAAGGTCTGTACTGTTTAGTGCTTGAATGGAGTAAATTTTTATCGGGTTGCAAAAGTGAAATAATGTCTCCGTTTTAATAAAATTGTGAGAAGGATAAAGCGGCTTTGGTCCCTTCTACACACAATAAGCAACCGTCTGAAAAACGAATGTCCCCATCATTGTCTGCCTAGCCGTTTCCCGTTGTGAAAATGTCGCCGTTCTGAATCAAAATCAAGAACATTAATTAGGTACACATCCCAAAAAGCATCTTCAAGCACTCAAAGTAATCCTACTTCCCGTTCCTTGCATCCACAAGATCGCTATAAAGCTAATCCCCAATAAAATGAAGCCGTATAAAGAACAGCGGGTAAGCAGCAAGCCAGGGCTATAACTCAAAAAGTTGGCCCTCGCACAAAGGGAAGTACAATTGTTGAAATTTGGCCGCGGCGCTCGAGTGATACCGGAGATTTTGGATAGCGCCCAGGGTTGGGGTTGGTAGTATCGATAGAAGTTTGTTACTTTTATTTATGTGGAGAAAAGAGTGCTATTGCCCGTATTCGGCCACCGTAGGATATCAAAATAAATAAAGAGATTGTCTGAGACCAAATCTTAACAGAATGTTGAAATGATTGTTTCCAGCTATCTTGCGTAATAATTTTTACTAAACGATTCAGACTAATCTGTTTCATTTGACAGTTCAAAAACATTCATTGCGTTATTGACGTTGTTGTGCAGATGTTTTTTTCGAACCTATGAAGCAATGGATCAGCAATCTGTATCAAAACGATTCAAATTGTGATTGATCGTGTATTACGCAATTTGGGTGCAGTTTAGTTTCACTTGTAATGGGTTTGACGTATGGCAATAAACATTACTTTTTACTATTAAGTGGTCCTTTTATATGACAAAAAGTCAGCCCGATACCACATGAGTAAAGTAAAACAGAAACCGGTATTCATAATTATGAAGTAACAACCATTATTACCTTCAGAGTAACCGTACATCTTTCGAGGTTTAATTTTGACATAACTTTATAGTCCGCGTTTATGCAGGGGTTTAAATATTAAGCCAATTTCTATCATTTATTTATTCATAGTTAATTTAATCATAGTTTTGAGATGTCAATTCATCGATACTAAAAGTATCGATAGTCGCGCAACTCTACACACAACTTCAGATTTAAGCTGTATTCAAGGAATTGCAATGGTTTTACGTTTATTTAATTTCGAGACCAATCTCATAAACTGTAATTATGTCTGCCAACTAAGTTTTTAGCGGTGAACTGTTTCATTTGCTTGTGATAGGAGTGGATTCGAGCTTACGATTTCTTGCTAAGAATATGACTCTTCAGAAGTTGTGCAGTTGTGAGGTTGTTGTTGTGTTGTGTTGCGCAGTTTTGTGTTGTGTTGTTGTTTTGTGTGAACTTAATTTTCAAACATTGATGTAACAGATACATTTAAAGAATGAAAAAGATATTTTGTATGAAGTATATTACCACGGAATTGCAACTTGTACCAAGGTGGTCAAGCAGACCATATCTACGTAGATATAATCTGCAGAACTATACACGTCATGAAAAGGAATTTCAAAGAACCATACAACATAGATCCTTACATAATCCCTAAAGTTTGACAGCAAAGTGATACAAACATTGGGCCGTGCTGGGCTACAAAGGGCGCACGACCACAGGGGCCCGGGGCCCACCTGGGCCCTGACCACAGGACGCAAGTTCAACACAAACCGAGGAGAGGCTTCATCTACCGCAGAGGAGCTCACAGTAAGATGGGTTTACCGGTAAATTTTTGATAAGATTATGGTTACACGTCTATGATAAGGCTATATTGTGTTATGTTTTTGGAGAGAATAGAGTTTCTTTGTTTTGGTATTTGCATCAATGTAAGTTAGACAATTATCCTTTATTTCTTTCTTAATAATTCTGATGACCGACAAAAATAATGTACTGTTTCCCTTTTACCGTGAACCTACTGCTATCGATATTCTAAACTTGATAGAGTAACCTATAATGTAAGTAAGCCTTTGGGCTTGTCGAAGCAGAAGATGGCCTCGAATAGTTATAGCTTCAACAAGAGTTTTTTGGCTACGAATTGGCAACTAACTAATCGAACCTTGAGGACACTCAAATCCACCGCTGTGTCTATGAAAGTCATGCCACAATTCTTCCTAACCGTCGAAACCCTTAATTCCACTATGATACCCCATAAAACTGCTGCCATAAGAATCTAACCATCAAAGTGAATGTGCACTACCTTTTACTACCCACTTTACATGTGATAGCGCAGATAATACTCCTACACTACTATATTCTGCGGTGATAGTATAAAGCAGGTTCGATTCTCCGTAGATTGGCAGTAAAATAGTCACCATCTGAGCTTGCAGATGGGTTTAATTGGAAAAATATTAAGACCTATGTCAAACTAATTCTAAGCTCATAATAGAAATGCAGCTAACTGCGTTCTTTGGCCCTTAAAGATACGTACGATTTATACGTTACAGAAAGATTTATTTATCATTAGCAGAAAATCATGCCCAATCTTCTCATATAGTCCGTTAGGGCGCTAGCCACACACGCGGGTTCCCAGTAAAGACAAGGCGGGCGATCGGTGCGTGTAGTATAGCCCCGTTTTAACTTATGCGCTCACATGCAATAAGTAGCAGGTAAAACATTGTAACCATTTCTTTCCGCATTCGCTTACAGTCGCACCTCATCCCAAGCTCAATAAAACGCGATCTGCATGCGTGTCGACATGAAGCAGTAGCTGTATAGTGATATAAAACTGTGTAATATCTCTTTATATTATTTTATCGCCGCCTTTTACGGTTACCGTCATATTATGACCATGATACAACTATAAGTAGATGAAAGTATTGTTTTTCTGAATAAAAATCCTTCGAAACATCATCGCATTCAGAAGTAGGTAACTATATTACGCCCACATTTTGCCAGTTCTGTAGTATCAAGTAGATTTGGTTGAGTTCTTTGTCACAATTAGGGCACAAATCCAGACTCCATGTTGCTATTAAGCAAAAAAAATATACCCGGGGATCGAATACCACGTTCAGCAGACCATAAAGGCGACCGTAAAGTTTTTTAAATAACAGCCGCAAAAATACTGTGTCATTATTGCATACACTGCTACAAGGATCGTTTGGCTTCCAATGACATTGATAGGGGGCGCTGGTGTGCTGACATGTATTGAAAAACCAAGATGGTGGCGTTAGTACCGATTTTGGCCACACGACAAAAGATCCTTGTACAGCTTTACTAAACGCTTTACTGAGCATTTTAATGGTCAAAAAAGACGACTACGTTGACCTATTAGAATGTATTTAACCTTCTTTTATTCATACGAATGCAGAATGAAGTTCGCTTTTAATAGCCTTGTCAGCTGAAAAAACGAAAATATACGAACGAATTAACATGAAACAGAGCTAAACAAAAGCAAATATGATTTACATAGATGGCACATCGTAATTGAGTACGAACAGTCCACGGTTCGATTCCCGTTGAGGGAAACTCTAGATTTATTACACGTCGTTAAGTTTGAATGATTAATTCACTGATCGGTTTGGGGCCAGGAAAACAGCGAGGAGAGAAAAGGAAGCGTATTTTCAAAGATAAAGGTTTCTTGGTAAGCAGTGATGGCGAGTGTTGTTTTACGAAGGTCAACCAGTTCTTGGCTAAAGTATATTCAAGGAACAACAGAGTATAGTTTTCATCAGTGTATATTTGGTAAGCACCGACTATTACTTTTTCACTGAGCGAGAAACAATCTGTATAAGACAATTTAAGATCGTTCCATTGGATTTATTTTCATTTAATTAATCCTTTAATAAGCACACATAATACCTATTCACACGGGTGGACTTAATCCCAATAGCCTGTTATGTGCAACCTTCAGAGTTTTCTTCAGAACTATGCTCGAAATATATCGGAAAATCTCCCGCCATTTTCCTAGCCCCAAATACAAAATGGCCGCCTATATTAAGAATGACCGTTACACAGGCGAAAATTTAATTTTTTACCGAAGGATTATTTATGGATCCGACGATCGGTGCCGCTCGCAAATAAATTTACTTGTTTGCACTTCAGACTTAATTGGAGAACGTTCCTTTTTGTTAAATATTTGAAGAATTGTGAATTTTATACTGATTGATTGATGATTTGATTAAACCAGCCTATCTTAAAAAGAGTTTTGTATTAGATGACTAAGGGCGGATTCGACCAAACAGGAATAAATTTTATCTGCGGAATAAGATTTACTTCTGACAGTTTTCGTATGGATAAACTGTCAAAAAAATTATTCGGAAGAGAAGGCTTATTCTGCAGATAAAATTTATTCCTGTTTGGTTGAATCCGCCCTAAGGAAAACATAAGAAAGAAAAAGAAAGGATGAAAACACGAATAAAACACACACACACACACACATAACTGACGAAATATGCATGTTCTATAAACCTCTGCCCATTCCTTCATAAAATACAGGCGTGATTTTAAGTGACGAAGGATTGACATTTATAGAATACGCAGCAGCATCTATCTCATAAAACTTTTAACAGTTTGAAGCGATGATAGATGATCTGTCATCGCTTTAAACTATTAAATGTCATAGTAATCGATCATCATAACACAAAGTGTAGCTATGATGGCATATCAGAAAATAACGTTTATAAAAGAGAAAAAATCTACTTAAACATACAAATATTTTTCTTAGTGTAATGTTAATTTCTATAGGCATTCTATGCAATATTCAAAGACACATAGCTTCATACGAGACTCGTGCTCAATCTTAGTGGTTTATAGCTGAAACTAGACAACTTGATACTTTACGAATCTATCGCCTACGATTTACAAACCTTTAACATAAACAAAGACGCCGTAGATCATTCTAAAACACTACAACTATTGTACTCAATATCCTTTCAAGATAAATTATAGATATCGTTACTGTCACCAAATTCAATTACCGTTGCGATGGTATCTTTAACAGCGTCTCTTGTGACGTAATAATATAATTTTCAAGAAAATCGGCCATAGTTTCTCAGAAGAAAGGTACCTCTTAAAACAATACTAAAGAAACTTTAACTCCATAAATTCTTCGACGAAGTGAATATCTAATTTTCTGTTAATTGACAACCCTGAGTCCCGTCAACCCTTTTAACGGTAGAGTGGGACAGAGTTGTGCAAAGTTTTATTAATAGAGAGGGACAGAAATACATTTTTAGTTTAATAGCAGTGTTCTAAGTGTTTTGACTGATGGAATGGAACCATTCGAAGAATTTCGAGGCGAATTAGATTAAATATTGAACAGTTGAATTGTCATGGTAATTGATATTTATGGGGTGGCAAAGTGCCTCGTAGAAAAGCGACCTACGAATCCATCATATTATTACTATAGTGTACATCCATAAGCCCCAAAAGGTATAATAGCAATTTTTTCCTAAAGTTTTTATACAAATGTTATGAAAATACTATACTCGCAACAGCATAATATTTTCAAAACCATACTATTAGGAAACATCTCTTTTTGCAAAGTTGTAATCGTTATTATATGACAAAAATTAGTTTTTTAATTATTTTGCGTGAGTGTAAGGTATTTATGCTGTACGTTACAATGGGACTGTACGTTTACATAAAATATTATTAATCTACAAGAATATTTTCAATTTCGAGATGCATTTCACAAATATGTGTAATACAAAGTTTTGGAGTATTTGCGATTTTCCGATGACATAAAATGTCAACAGTCTACACTGTAGACGATTGACATTATATGTCATGAAGATCGTCGGAAAATCTTTCCAACACAGCGCACATTTAATAACCGAATCTACACTTAAAACCCCCATCAGTCTCACCTATTAAACGTCATATTTCCTTTATAGCCCCACGTGGTAGTCCCCATGTTTTCCTCCCCCATAAATAACAGTTAATGGCCTGTTTTTGTTCAGCGTCTGTAAATACGTTCAACTTTTTTAAAGTCCCATGTGCGGCGGTATTAGAGGGTTAATTTAAGCTCGCGTTTTTATAAGGCTTTCACGCGGTACCTATTTTATTTTAGTCGTAACTACGTTTTTTATAATGTGTGTTCTAATATGGATAAAGTTTGAGTATGTAAAAGTTATTTTACCTAAAACCAAAACAGTACCTACTTATATATATTTTCGCGTACTTTTAGGTTATTAACTTCTGTCTTTCACAACCCTAAAAACCAATTTACAAAATAAGTAAGGAAGTAATTGCATAATACCCCAGCCGCAAAGCTTATCCGAAGATCGATGTATCCCAAATAGAATAAGCTCTTCAATTTATTTCCTATTAAAAACCTTCTATACTAAGTGTAAGTATACAATTTGTGGGGGGTAGTTTACAACTCTTCCTCCCGCCATAGACGGAGTGCGATGTTGTGACACTTCGCAAATTAATTCCTGGTCCAGTGAAATGAGTTTCATTTTCTACTTTTAGTTCGGAAGGTTGCGGGTAGTTTGGAAACTTTCTATAGGGAATGGTTTGCAACTAAATATGAATTTTCTATGCGTGTAAATTTTGTGGAGGTGGCGAGTTTTCCCCTGTGGTTTAAAAAAATCTATAATGGAGAAATGGTGAGACCTCATTATTGATTAGTTTTGGGACCATCGAAAGTATGAATTTTGTTATATTGGTACACATCGAATAGTTGTCCTAATAATATTTAAGTTATGGCAACAACTCAATTTGGAAATATTGATGTTGCCTTTTGGTTCAGTCCAATTTATTTTCTATAATTTTTGACCCCTTGAAACATTATTGATCAGTCAACTATCAAGATTATAAATACAACTACACTTTCCCATAACTGTCACTACGTGCATCTATTCGCAATTCGGACCATTAAGAGCAATTAAGCGAGCAACCAATGACGTAATTGGTTTAGCAACCAGTCGCCGCAACGGGTTGCAGTAGCCATCGCCGACGGTAACGTGCCTGTTATTGGGTTACAGGACATATTGATTGTTTTAGACGGATCTGGATGGCAGAGTGTGTGTCCCATAATGGTTGGATATCATTTGGGATGTGGCTGAAATGGGACATGACTATATGTATGTCCCATATGGGATTGACACTAGTGAGCTCACTTCAAGTTCACTCCTAAGTTTGACGGCGAGATTTTTACAGAATATATGTAGATCGGCAGAAGTTATTTACAATTTGTTGAGTTTATTTGACAACCGCACGTCAGCAAATGGAGGGTTGAACATTATGTATTACTAACACATACTTATATACCTACATAAACAAATAAAGATTCTGATTCTGATTCTGATAAAAACTCACGCCTTTTCCCATGGAGGTAGGCAGAAACTACACTAATAACTACTACCAACACACACTACACTGTTACTACTAACATTGCGTGTAAATAATAATGATTGGATAATTAGGAGCTCATTTAGTATGAATTTGATTATCTATACTTATAATAAATCTGTAGAAGTGAAAATTCTGTACATTGAAAATATCAAAAAAATAAATGGCAGGGGGTGTTACTAGACCGACACCGAACCCAAAAGTGTGATTAATTTTTTTTTTGTCTGTCTGTCTGTCTGTCTGTCTGTCTGTCTGTCTGTCTGTCTGTCTGTCTGTCTGTGTCTTTGTTCAAGTATCACGCAAAAACTACCGGTTCGATTACGATGAAACTTGGTATAATTATTCTTTAATATCCTGGGCACCACACTGGGTACTTTTTATCCCGGAAAAGTATCCTATCCTACGGTTGGGGGGTGTCAAAGTTTGTATGGAAGAATTTTAACGCGCTGTCCGATTAACTCGAAACTCAATATTTATACTTAAACCCAAAAATTAAGAATAACGTGTATCAGGATTTTTCGAAATTCAACCCCTAAGGGGGTGAAATAAGGGATGAAAGTTTGTATGAAAAATCTTATTCCTTGAGGTAATAAACACGAAACTTCGCACGAATAGTTATCTAAATAAATTATAAAGTTTGTAGTTTTTTGTTTTTCTAAATTACACCCTTTTTTTTTTTTTTTTTTGGGTGGGAAATCATCCAATGACTTCTCCCGCTCTGGGCGGAGCGGGAGGGCGTGTCAGACTTTTACTGACTAAAACCCACCCGTGTTCCTTCCCTTGCCATGCCAGGGGCCACGATTTCCCCTTAGGACTACCCGCAACCCCGGCGGGCAACGGTCCTAGCGGACCCCGTCAGTTTTGCTGACATCTCTTTGAGGCGCGCGTGGAACACGACGCGCCGTCGACCCGGGCCTGGTCCTTATCGGGGGCGAGCTACCCATTGCTCACCGCCCGCAAGCCCGCGCCTACGGTGGCCGGGAATCCTCCAAGGAGTCCCGACGCCCAGGGCGTCTCCTACGGCGGCTAGGCGCGTGAGGGCGCGAACTTTGCCTCTCCCTCACGCGCTCCGCCTCCTCCTTCGTCTAAATTACCCCCTAAAGGGGGATTGGGGGGTATCAGTGTTTGTATGGAAGAATTTTAACGCGCTGTCCGATTAACTCGAAACTCAATATTTATACTTAAAACCCATGGGGATGTATGGGGTAATTTCCGACACTCACGCGGGCGAAGCCGCGGGCAGCAGCTAGTTTGTAATAAAATGATGCTCGCATTATCTATACATACATACATATTATAATAATTCATATACAATAATTCAATAAAATTGAAGTGTCTGTTTGTAATGTCAAAATAACAGCTTTTTACTCTATGCATATATGAAATTAAAGTATTTACGGTACTTATAACAAAAAAGATTACACTCCTTCTAGGGCAGCTGAGTAAAAATATTTTTTTTAATTTTTGTCTGTCTCTCAGTTTGTCCCGGAAAATCTTCGAAACGGCTAGACCAATTTTGACGGGACTTGCACTGGCAGATAGCTGATGTAATAAGGAGTAACTTAGTTTACTTATAAATTATAAAAATAACTATCATACACGCGGGTGAACCCTCGGGCAGCCACTAGTAATGAATAAATACAGTTATTTTGTGCTACATTTTTTTAAATTGGTCGTTTTTGCAGTTAAAACCGCTTCACAAAAAATACACTATGATATACTTACCTACGTAAAAAAATAAAAATAAAAAACCTCAGTATTTCATTACATTGGAACGTATCCGGACGCACATTTTTAAACGTCATACATGAATGACAGATTGCCGTTTGGCGGGAAAAACAACAAGCGAATGTTTGACACGAGTTTGTAAAAATTAAAAAATAAACGAGTGTTTTTTGTTTTTACCGCTTACTTATGCAATGTTTTCACGCTATCACAACTCACAAGTAGGCGATACTCAGCATTCACAATATTTGTTTTTTATGTTATTATATAATTAGTTATTATCATTTACATTTAGGTTAGGGCGTAAAAAAAATGAGAATAAGAATGCATTGAGGATTTGCAGTCTGTTTTAAGACTGCAAAATTGTTTCTGCGTGATCCTTATTCATTCTGCCTAGCCTTTTCCCAATCATGTTGGGGTCGGCTTCCAGTCTAACCGGATGCAGCTGAATACCAGTATTTTACATGCAGCGACTGCCTATCTGACTTCCACAACCCAGTAACTGGGTAATACGATACCCCTTGGTAAGACTGGTTGTCAGACTTTCGGGCTTCTGACTTCTGACGACTCGTAACGACTGTCAAAGATCCACGAATGACAGCTGGGACCAACAGCTTAACGTGCTTTCCGAAGCACGGAGGAGTATCGGTATGTAAAGATGGTCACCAATCCACGGACCAACCCCGGCAAGCGCAGCTTAACCTGATGGATCGACCCGTGCGGCTGTTATTACTTAGCCACGAGCTCCTCTCCCATCTGCGTGATCCTTACTGATTAATAATAAATAATTAAAAATGCTTGGTTGCTGTATTTCCTTTGCAACAACGAAATGCGCCACCAACAAAACAAGGCATTCGACCGATGGTATTGTCAATCGGCTAAAATGCAAGCTTTCATCCCCTATTGAACCCTTTAGTTTAGGGGGTGAATTTAAAAAAAATCCTTCCATAATGCTCACTTTCACTATAAAAAGGAACTCTTGCGCATGCTTATCGAACTAGCGGTTTAGGCTGTGGTTGTCAGTTAGCGAATAAACTTAAGATTTTTATTATGTAGAAGAATCTCCAAACGAAAGGAAGAGTTGAAATCGGCCCAGTTTTTGCCATAGGATACAAGTATCAAAGATCAAAAGTTTCTACTAACCTGATAGCCATACTCTTGGACTTGAGATGGTGCCACCGCTGGTTCATCTCGTCCAGTCTCCTCTGCAGCATGACGGCGTCCTCCTGCGAGGACAGGGAGCCGAGTAGACGGCGCCCCGTGCCTGTGAGCGATGCGTACACATCGCGGTGGGTCTCGATTTCGGATTGGAGGTCCTGGAACAATGAGGACGAGGAATTAATATATACGTTCAGGATAATAATAGCAGAAAGGAAGTTTTCTTAATGTGGTTGTAGGAACTAGACACATGATCAATTGTTTATTTCTGAGGTTTTCCAATGCTCAGTCGAGATTAGCTTTCAAATAATTTAGACGCTACGACACATATATTTAAGTATGTTGACCACTACAATCCAATGACTAGGCTAAGATCTTCTTAGACTATTTATTACACGAATGACTGAAAACCGGTCCAATCGGTTTGTGGCGATCCTGATTCTCTTCAATATAATGACTACTCATCCAGTATAAATACTACAGTCATCTATGATTTAACCGCAGCAAAAGCAGCTAAACATTTTTCAAAAGAACCCCTCAACCTAATGAATTATTGGTTTCCTTTACAAACTACCCACAACAAACCAATCCATAAAATAGAAGATTAATATAAAATCCATATCCATAATGAACTTGTACTACCGAACATGCCGTTCATATTTTCTTTTCATCCACAGAGTAACAAAACGAACGTCCATTCTATTACCGCTGGACCTACTGCGACTGCCACAGTAATATTATACGATGTTTTATTCATGCTGTGATTTCATAAAAACAGAGATATGCCATAGAATAAGGTCTAGTGTCCTTTGCGAGCGATAAAGCGATAGAAAGCGAGGCGACATGAAATTATACGTTGTAGTAAATAATATGTACATTATTATAGAGATTCATACATACATACATAAACTCATGACTTCTTCCCATGGAGCCGGGTGTAGGCAGAAACTACAGGACGCCTCCTGCTACGCTATGCTAACATACTCCTTTTGCCTCGTTTACGTTCATACATCTGGTCTTACATGCACGCCGGCTGCGGGTACCTACTACGCACCTGACCTTTCTGAAGTACACCATCAATAAGGTCACTATGTCCTCCTAGGGCGTCCCTAGTTATAAATAAAGTAGTTTATAAATTCAGTTTACCGTCAATAATAATACCTAATGCTGTAAATATAAACGACTCCCAACCCAAACACCAGAATTTTTATGAATTTTGGTTAAACTTACGGATGCGATTTGCAAGCCATGAAATCAAGTGGCTATTTGCAGCTTTGAATGATTTCCACTCAGTTTTGTATATGATGGAAAAAACGGTAGGTATGCAATATCCTGTCATCCAACCTAGCTGTACAAGTTAGTCGCATCATCTTATAAGAATCGCTATTGTTTGCAAATCATTCCGCATAGCATAGCACCGAATTTATAGCTAACATTGGATAGCTCAGTGAAAATACTCGTCCACAGTTGATATAAGTGGTCCATTTGTAGGACTTTAGCATCGCTACCGTTTACCAGCAGTGCGACGAAATTGTCGGGACTTACAGCGGGAGGTTTTGCGACTAGTCGCTCGTTTGTTTGGGGACTTTGTTTTTGAAAAAGTGGGATTTTGTTGATTTGTTGGTCAGCATATTTGCTAGCAAAAAAAAAAAAACTACTTCACGAATATCTTCAATTACCGCCGTTAGAAACGAACATTTACTTCGGAGCCTATTATGTGTTTAGGAAAGGCAAAACCACAAAGTTAAAACGATTTGTCAAATCTTAAAATTTAATCAAGAGAAATCTTTCAAGATGTGGTGCTTGCAGATTTTTTTGTATAGAGGAAAGGACTGGATCCTTCAATAATAATCTTCCGTAGTTAGTACGTTGTTGTTTTTTCGTCTATTAAACTCAAAATAAAATCTGTATCCAATATAATCCCAAACAAGGTTAGTTAGTAACCACATAGCTGTTTACATCGACGGGATCAAACAACAAGTTGAATTATTGAGCGAAAGTTAGTGAACTCATGAATAACCGATAGCCGTGTAACTCGCTACACAAACACCTCGGACACTGTTTACTCATTGTGGAGTTAACGGATTGAAGGATTTAGTGGAATCAGTAAACGGACGATAACCCAGTCGATTCTTATAACCCTGTCACTAAACTAAGCAGAATAAAATACTAATTAAGTAATTACTAATAACCGTCGAGCTATTGTAGGTAGAGGCACAGATAATTTATAGAGGTTTCTTTGACAGATTGAGACTGAGATTAGCACCCTAATTGCATAACACACTATAAATCACAATCTGAATGATTTTGAAGGATCTTACTTCATTCAACAATTTCGTATAATTTTTAATTATATCATGTTACGATTTTTTGGTGGGACGGAACGCAAACCCGGAACCAATTTGAATTTAATTTTTAAATATAATATAAAATACAGAAATACAAACCCAAGAAAATTCTTAGGTTACTAATTCGTTCATTTAATTTAAAAAAAATATGCATAATTCCATACACTTCTCAGATAAAGCAGTACCCTCGACTAAAATCCTCGTTGGGGTTCCGTACCTGAAGGCTGCCAAACAGAACCCTATTACTAAGCCTCCGCTGTCCATCCATCCGTCTATCGGTCAGCGGGCTGTATCTCATGAACAGTAGACAGTTGAAATTTTCACAGATTGTGTATTTCTAGTGCCGCTATAACGACAAATAATAAAATTATTTCATTTTTACCATACAAGAAACGTTTTTTTCGGCGTTTTTTGCTCGATCTTAAGACGGTACGGAACCCTTCGTGTGCAAGTCCGACTCGCACTTGCCCGGCTTTATCTCTTACCGTTCTACTCATCTTCCAGTGATGAAATATAAGTTTCAGTTCAGTTTTCCATATTGTTAGTCAGTTTCGTGTGCTATTAAAATGTTTTCTCTGTCTAATGCTTTTAATTACTATAAGTATATGTTTATGTCTACTAAATGATGCTCAGGGTACAGTAATAAGCAATGTGGAGGACTAAGCACACAGCTTACCTAGTGGTCGACCCGAGAATCAGTACCTACCTAGTGCTGTTAGCTGTAGTGGTTGAGTGTCGATAGTTTTTATAAGAAGAATAAATACAATACGAGAAGGAATGATATTTATGGAGTACTAGCTGACCCGACAGACGTTATCCTGTCCAAATTTCAATAATTCATACAAAATCCCATAGAAAAATGATGTTCAGTTTTCCCCGAATTTGAAAACTTTTTGGGAAACATGTCTAATTTTTGTTTCCATTAAAACCTATTTCACACGAAATTATCACAAAAAGTAGCTAAATCGGTCAAGCCGTTCTCAAGTGATGCGCTTACCATCGAACAGATTTGGTGCTTAGTAATGTAAAAAAGTGTTTAGAATAATCGATAATGTTAAATGTAGTAGGTATTATTATTGTGTGTGAGGAAATCACATGAGCTCATATGTTTTACTTTCATTATGTATCAGCGTAAATTGACGAATTAAAAAAAACTTCCAACAAACAAATAAAAAGTTTGACTTTGACTTCCAAATCAAGTAGGTACTGAAATAAACCATCGCATAATCAAGTGATAAATAATGAATCAATGCTTGTTTCTTCTTTTTTTTCTTTTCGAATAGCCCTGTCATGGATAAATAACTGGCCGGTAATATAAACTAAAAATATCGATAAAAACTAACGACACGTTCCACCCCTAGTGACGACAGCCCCAGGCAATATTGATGTTGTTTACTGTAGCTATCGGCGCCTCACGCGCAGCCCTTAATAATACCAAGGGTTTATTATAATAAGGGTGCCTTAATACTATGATTTTCCTTTGTTATACCTTGGAAGGTGTAGGGGATAATCGATGAGGGTCCAAATCAGCTGGTTTGGGGTCCAAGGTACCTTTTTGTTGTTGTCATGCTAATACAGGTGGGGTATTTTAGTTTCTACGTTTATGTGTGGGGTTATATAGAATAGATTTGATGAAAAAAATACAGAACTAAATGCTGGACAAGGAGGCAAAATTGGGGTTGTTTTTTTTATGTTCCAATGGGTATTCCTATTTTCGATTAGAATAAATTATAGTTTTATAGCCAAACAAGTATTTTGAATACAACTTGTTTTAATTGTAGGTACATTAATTATTGTTATTGTGTGGTACAGTCCAGTGGTTTTCAGTTTTTTTTTCATGTACTCAGAAAACAGTTAATAGAGAAAAGAAATACATAGAGATAGAAGAGCGCAATGTGATGCTTATTTTATTAGAAATTATATTTGATGCATAGTTGTTCCAGCAGTCTTGGGCCAGGAAAACAGGAAGAAAGACATACGGCTAGTTTACACAGTGCGAGTTAGCGTACCGAGCGGCGTACCGAGTATCTACAGTGCAGCAACTGGCACTGTGTGGACGTAACATACGAGTTACTCGCACTAGCGAGTTGGACAGTAGCTCGCAGCCGAGTAACTACAACATTTTTTTTTTCACTCACTTGCTCGCCTTCCCCGACCACGCGAACGACAGAGATTAAAAAAAAAACACTTTTGCTCGACATTGCACTATCCCAGTACTACTCCAGCATACAACTCGCAAGAGGCAGCGACTCTCGTAATGAAAACAGCCAAGACAAGCCGAGTTACTGACATGCCAGTACACAGTGCGAGCAGCTGTCTACTGTCTAGTCAGTGTGTAAAAACACAATAGGTACAAATTGAACATATCATAAATATAAAAACCCTGAAACAGTGTAGGAATTCGTCTAGTATGAATATATTCCCTACACACAAATGTTCCAAACCAATTTTAGATATTTTTTGTGTCTACAAGTTAGGTTGCGAAATTGCAGGTTATTAGCAACCCTAGTGAGTCATTGTCGGTCGTTTACAAGTATTTAGGTCTAGACGTAGCCTCTTAGACTGATCTTGGTATCAACTAGGACCTTTTTGCTGATTAAAAGTTATAGGTTTTTACCCTGGTATACGTTTTGGGATCTATTTAGCGGCTTATTTTATTTTAGTTTATCAAGTCTTATTTCTTTTACAATATTTAACACAACTAGAAATTAAATGACTTAATAAAGAAATAAATACAAAAACAAGGTACCTAGCAAGGTATATATATATTTTTTTAATTGTGTTTGGGTGGCTTATAGCTATCGATACAGAAGTAAGTATATATATACAATATAAGTGCTCAATTATTTTATGAATGCTTTATATTATTACTAGCTTTTGCCCGCGGCTTCGCCCGCGTGGACGTCTGTCAATATCGCACGGGAACGTAGGTACTACCGGGATTAAAAGTACCTTTCCTATATCGTAACCCAAGTGTATATGTGTTGCAAATTTCATCCAAATCCGTTCAGCCGTTTTAGCATGAAACATGAGGTTAGTTATGGGTGTACCACCTATTAGGTGCACCTCTACCCAACCCTTCGGGGAAATAAAGGCGTGATGTTACGTTATATTAGTAAGGATTAGTATACCCTTTACATAAATTTTATTCAACAAACATCTATCACAGTGTCACAAAATACAACACCGTCGCAACATCTTGCCCATGGGTTTTATGAAGCAACCCATGGGAAGCGAGCAGGCCGCTCAGACCCCGCGGGAGTTTTCAACAACAAACTTAATCGTAACTTCTAAAAACTAAGTTACGACCCTTCACGCAATTATGACGCTGTATTTTATTACTCGGAAACGCGTTAAACAATTATAATTTAGTACACTTGGATTGAACTTCAAGTAGGACTTAAACTTTTAATTAAAAACCTATAGGAATTACAGTTCAGAAAGTGTACTCAAATATTATTCTGATTGAGATTACAGACGAACGCCCAAAAATAAAATTTGATGACTTTTACGATATATTTTTTTTTTTGTAAAATTGTCCAGGTCAGACAGAAAAAGATCTTCCAACTGAAAAAAATGACCCATTTTCAATCATCACAAACATCGCAAACAAATGAAAAAAATCATACAGTCACGGAAACCGGATTAAACGTCAATAATACCATTCATAACGAGATTTCAGTTTCCCAGTAATCCATCGTTTAAACTCGTTACAGTTCAATATCAATCGGTTTAAATCATTCACATTCGCAAAACGTAAAATTCAATAAAATTCAATCGGGAATTAATTAAAAATTCGTTATGTACAAATATTTGTATTGTCCAACTGTTCGTTGATTACAGTGGCGGTTAAAAAACTTGCCCATTTAAAATAAAAAAAATAACCAGATTTCTGCTATTCAATTCGGTTTACTGTGACTGTTACTGGTTGTTGGTTTAACCGGGTAGTGATACGGATATCGGTTTTTACTTTTCGCAGCGATTTGTGAGGATTTATTTTATGATCTGGGTGTAAAGTAAATAAACTAGTACGTTACCGTCACCGCCACATGCATTATACGTATCCTAAACTGAATGTCAGAATGTTTTTTTTACTAACAGCTTAAACTGACCGTATAGTTAAATCCGCAGCTGTCATTCTTTGACAGTTGTCTGAGATGGCTATATCACAGAAAATCGTCAAAGCAAATTAATTTCCTTGACAGTTATCAGAAGATGTCATAATTTGAGCCAGAAATAAATTAACTTTCCTTCAAATGGGGATTCATAAAGGCAGAGGCAAGCAATAACACAAACAGTCAACGTTCAGCCTTAATCCTGCTCCACATAATTATATCCTCTGCAAAACTACACGAGACTTGATGAATACGAGAGTGTAGAGGGAATATTTGTCTATATTCTTGGTGTCCCGAGTATATTCGTATTATCTCCGTTACGTGTCGGTACATCAAAAGACTCTCGAGTAGTTTTGTTTTTATGTGAAACCATTCCTCCACATTCTCGCACCGCTCGCTCTCGCTGCCAGTCGGCCGCCAGTCACCGTAGCGAGCACATCTGTTTTTTGTGAAATTAAATTAAAAATGACCTATAGGATCAAGAGTTATCTTTACTGGAACTTTATCAAAGTTATCCTATAGTATAGAACGCTAAAGAACGCGACCACAAAGACCGAAATCAAGTTCATGATGCGTGGAAAAGAATGAGGTATATTTTCATGGATCAATAAATAATTCTAATAGGCTGCAGCGCATAATGCTACAGCGGTTGATATTTTCAAGAAATCCATCATGGAACGACTGTGCCAGAGCAACGCTCTCGTCTCCCCTGTCTCCTCTTTCTCCCGCCGAAAATATGGAGTTGGCTTTATATCCAATAGAATAATATGGCAAAAATAATCACGACATACCTACCATATCATAGTTCTGAAAAACGTTAGGGTGAAGCAGGCTTAGAAACATTCTTTCGGTACTTTAAATGTGATCTTTTTATTCAAAGCTTTTAGTAAAGATACCGACACACGCTGAAAAGAAATTACTTCTTTTGTGCTCTTTGTAATAATTATAAGAATTTGTTAATAAATATTTGAAATACGTCCCGAGGGCATTCCCTTTGCAATAGAAAATATTTTCTCTTTAAAAATTTGCTCGCAATTCTTCAGAATCTTTGTTGAACAATTACGAAATATCTTAGCGAATAACTTGATATGTAGCGGTTTTTGAAGTTTCTTCTTAGTTTTTTTCATTCTTACAATAAAATTTGAAACATTAAAGTTTAATAAAAGTAAAGGAACTGAAGTTTAAAAAAAAAAAAACCAGTAAGGAAGCTATTTTTTCTTTAGGCATATACCAAACTATGTAGATAAAAATTCCCTCCGACAAAAAGCTGTACTAGCTCATTATTTATATGGTCCCAGTGCTCCAAAATCTAGTCTCCCAGGGGAAATTTGGCAACTTATTTCTCAATAACAAGAGTCTAAGACGAGACAATTCTATTAAAAACAAAAAAAAAACACACTGAGAAAGAAAACTTTAGAAGAATATATTAAATAAAAATCGTCTTCAATAAGGAAATAATCCATCCTAATAAAATAAATGCGACTTTCGCATTTATTATATTAAAATTGACTGTCTGTCTGTTACCTTTCCACGCCAAATTAGTTTAGACTTTATCTAAACTAATTTGGATGAAATATTGGCACTCGAATAGACCTTGGTTAGTTGAAGTGGGATAGTTTCCCACCTCAACACGAGTGAAGTCGCGGGCAAAAGCTAGTAATATTATACATCACAAAGTACCTAGATGTTCTACAATTTTAGGTACAAAGATAGTTAGCTTATTAGCTTGTTAAGCAAATAATTAAGAAGTTAAAAAAACATGCCACCCCCCGGCCGCGGCATTTAATTCGAGCAACACTTCATTATAGAGGCGGGGGCGATCCATCTTCCCCTGTCTAACCTGGTCCTTCGAGATTTATTACCTGCCAGATTTACTTAAGTACTTTTATTCTGCTTCTTATGAGCAAAGATTATTTTTCAGAAGGCGAAGTTACCGTACACAGAGTTGGGTTTTATTTAATTTGGGCAAAAGTATATAATTGGCCCATTAACTGAGAGATTGCTATTTTAATTCCTTTGCGTTAACAACTTGGTTGTTTTTTAAACCTTAACTAGATTATTCGAATTACTTTTTCTTAAATGTATTTAGTAACTGAAATACCTTGTTAACACAACCGTTAAATTTTAATCTTTAAAATACAATTCTGTTTAAAAAAATACTAAAGTGGTTCTTTTTATTTATTATTATTATTTTATTATTAACTAGCTGCTGCCCGCGGCTTCGCCCGCGTGTGTGTCGGAAATTACCCCATACATCCCCATGGGTTTTAAGTATAAATATTGAGTTTCGAGTTAATCGGACAGCGCGTTAAAATGCTTCTATACAAACACTGACTCCCCCCAAAACCCCTTTAGGGGATAATTTAGAAAAACAAAAAACTACAAACTTTTTCATTTATTTAGATAACTATTCGTGCGAAGTTTCATGTTTATTACCTCAAGGAATAAGATTTTCCATACAAACTTTCATCCCTTATTTTACCCCCTTAGGGGTTGAATTTCGAAAAATTCTGATACACGTTATTCTTAATTTTTGGGTTTAAGTATAAATATTGAGTTTCGAGTTAATCGGACAGCGCGTTAAAATTCTTCCATACAAATTTTGACACCCCCCAACCGTAGGATAGGATACTTTTCCGGGATAAAAAGTACCCAGTGTGGTGCCCAGGATATCAAAGAATTATTATACCAAGTTTCATCGTAATCGAACCGGTAGTTTTTGCGTGATGCCTGAACAAACAGACAGACAGACAGACAAAAAAAAATTTAATCAAATTTTTGGGTTCGGTGTCGGTCTAGTAACACCCCCTGCCATTTATTTTTTTGATATTTTCAATGTACAGAATTTTCACTTCTACAGATTTATTATAAGTATAGATAACACCAAGACTTAGAATTGACTTAGAATTCCTTAGAATGACTTAGAATTCCTTAGAATGACTTAGAATTCCACCACTGATTGGACCAATTCCGTATCATCATCGATTGCAATGTATAGGTATCCGTTCACAGTAATATCACAAAAAAACTCAATACTTAGTCAAGTAAATAATACACTTTAAACACGTCATTGTCTTTGTAGTTAGGCACAAATCCCGCTTCAACCGTTCCTTAGTCTGTGAAAGTCACAGGTGTGCCATAACCTGGCGGGTCGTATCGTTAAATTGATACAGTCTCTCGGCCTACTTGCAGCTTATACCATAATACTAGCTCCTAGACTACTTGTGCTAACTTTAATGCTGCGTCTACTTAGTGTTTACAGAAGTTTGTGGAAATACATGCTTAGTTGAAGATCCAGGCTGTGCGGTGGTGTCAATTGATGCAATTGTGAGTTTGGAAAAGGACTCTTTGTAAAAATAAAAATCGATTTATAAGAGAGGTGTTGTTAGACAAAGAATAAGCTTACTTTATCCTCTCGTTGGTTGGTATAGTTAAAACACAAACATCATGAATAAAACGCCAGGCTTTGCCACGAAAATTGGTCTTCTTGTACTGACTTTCCTTTATCTTCTAATCTAAGGAATAAACATAACTGGTGAAATGTGTGTGCACTATAGGTACACCTCTGCCTTACCCATCGGGGATTACAGGCGTGATATTACGTGTGTGTTATCTAAGGAATTTTATTAAAAGTGTTCCATTATATGCAGTTGCGTCTACGACAACAGAGTCAGAATTTTCAATGTGCATTTATTTGGTGGAAATATGAAACTCAAAACCAGCAGTGTTCAAAATGAAATTAAAATATCAATATCGACAAACAACCAAATGTCAAGAGATTTGCAACAAATCAAATGGCTTACACTTTACGAGGGTGTAAAATAAAACCATCT
Source organism: Eupsilia transversa (assembly GCA_914767815.1). Lineage (NCBI taxonomy): Eukaryota > Metazoa > Arthropoda > Insecta > Lepidoptera > Noctuidae > Eupsilia > Eupsilia transversa. The sequence goes on along the minus strand of OU611893.1, from coordinate 591,237 downwards.
CTTTAAAATTCAGTATGAATCTGAATTGGAATCGGACCATAGCAGTTAGCAAGAACTTATTATACAAAACGACGTAATATTCAAAACACGTTACGAATGTCACGTTCCAACATGTCCCGGAACAAATTATAACGTCCAACAAAGCCCTAATACCGGGCAAAGTGGCCATGCCCGAGCAAAACGGGCATACCCAGGAGTCAAATGTAAGAAGTTGCAAATTCAGTGGACACGTTACCCGGGTTTGATTAGGATCAAAACGTGGTTTGAATCGTTAATTGTAGTGGGTAAAGTGGTTTTAAGTTGGTCTTTAAAAGGTTTACAAAGATTTTATTGATCGTAGTGGAAAGGAGATTATTTAATTATTTATCCCGTTTTTTCGTAGGTTTAAATTGGTTGTCAAATCTTAGATTGATGAGACTTTTTAAATTAATTAAGCTTCCAGAAACCCTCCGGTAAAAAAGAGGTAAATAAGCAATAAATATTCAAAGCGGAAAATAAATAATTATATTAAAAATGGTGGCGAAAGGTGGAAATCCGGGTGTTGTGGAAAAATTTTGAAACGCGAAGTTCAGAATTGTACCATAAACCGATGTAATTAATTGACACTGCTCTGAAAAACTCAAGGTAGACAAAAAACGGGCATAAATAAATAAAAACTAACTGAAGAATTTCTAATAGGTATATACAATACAATAATTTGATGTGTCAGTACCAATTTTCATGATGAAGGTTCTGGATTAACCCGGTTATATCCAGCTCTCGGGTATACAAAATGCCGGCCAGTTTTTGCTATGAGTTAGCATAATTTATGTTCGCAATAATCATATTTGTTACACCAATGTGGACAGTTTCATTTGGAATTTAATTCAGAAATTAATAGGGTGTGAAGGTTTGTTACGGGTTAATAGAATTTTATTTGAGGGACAAATTTAATGAATGAAGAAGCGGGAAGTGAATATATTTGTGCTTCTTTTTCAGAAAGTTCTAGGTTAATCTGCGCTGCGAATCTGGCTGCAGATTAACTTTTTTTTCGCGATTGATCTCTATTAACTGGTAGCTTTTCAGCATTAATTAATTTGCATATTATTATTAGCGGCAATTTAATTAACAATCACCGGAAATACATACGTGGAAAAGAGACATAAGTACATTAAAATTCATTACAATGTTGATTTACGCCAAAAATTTTATTTACGGATCCCAAAAACCAGTTAGACAAAGCATCATTAAGCCAAATCCAATCTAAAATGATTTAGCTCCTGTCAAACCCGCCTTAAATCTCGGAACCCATCAGAAAACACGGTACATACATCAAGCATAATCCGAAATCGGAAAAAAGGGAAATACATAAGTAAAAACTTGGTACAGTCAAGTGAATAAATCAAGTTGCAAACGACTGTGGAACCGGGAACCGGATCAAGCGAGTAATCCCCGGCTGGTAACCGGGTTGTAACCGGATTTAGGCGGATATAACCGGGCCGGCCACCTGCGATAACGACCCGTCGCGGTTGCGCTCCAATGGAGCTCAGTTAAGGTGTCCCCACACTTGGTTGAGCTGGATTTGGGCTGCACTTGGAAATTGTGCAACACTCTGTTTGGGGAAATTCTGGTTTTAGTCAAATTCCTTTTCTTGATATTAGGTAGGTAGGTACTCCACCGACTAACCATCTCAGACAGTAATCTGCATGGTCGTCGTATGATCTGACCAAATGTCTAGACTTTAAAGGAGACTGACTGAGTTTGTTTCAGTGTATCTTCTCAGAGTAGTCCGATGGAAACACCGACTCATCTTGTTTTAACGCTTTTTTTTTGACGTGTAAAAGTTTTTGTTTAAACCAATTTACAAAAATGAATATCATATCGCTAGCTTGAAGGTGTTATTCCTTATAACTATAGTTTTATTAACTAGTAGATTCATCATTGTAAGGTTATGCAGAGCATTTTAAGTTTAAATTAATCTGTTTTTGAAAAGATCCTTCTTAAATATGTTGCATTTACCTTTAAAACCTAGTTTGCTAGCACACAACTATTCAAATAACCCAGCTTAACTCACGCCATTTTTATCCGGATCGTTCACCCGGATAACTAGACCAAGAAAAAAACGCCATCCTTTGCAATGTGGTCGCACCCTAACTCGCTTTGCTCGCTCATTCGCTACATAGCTTCTCTTTTGTTAGTTTTACAAGTTTCTTAGTGCTCACCTATTGCATCGAATTGAAATTTCTTTTTAAACATCTCTAAGTTTAACTTTGTGGCTCGTTTGAGCAGAAAATATTTCAAGGAATTCTGTGGGAGATGGCTTGTTTAAATAAATAGATTTAGAGGATGCTGGGGTTGGCGATGTGGAAGGGTGAGACTGAGCTTTGGACTAACTTTGAGGTGAAATGATTTGATTGATTAATTTGCAATGTTTATTGCCCAGGAAATGATTCTGCTTCAGTCATTCTGCCGATGACAATGAGCAGTGCAACCTGTTTAAAAGGATAAGCTTTCAAAGGCATGGTTTTCATTATTTCCCGTTGAAAAGGCGTTTCATCAACAAAAAAAAATACTGATCTCCAAAAAAAAATGTTATGTCTTTTTAGAATAAAGTAGATCCCTAATGACCTTCTAACTATTAAATGTAGCAACATTATGACGTCACTAACACTATAACCATGGTAACCATCTTCGCAAGTCGCCACAAATTCCAGGCATAACTTAAAATGAATTGAATGTGCCACGTTATACAAAGTGGGCCAGATACAACTGAAACTTGTGCTTCTGCCCGACGTCTTCGTTAGATAACGGATAACTTATCTGTTGCTTTCGGAGGGTGGGCAGAACTCCAGGTGAGTCTGAAAGGAGGGTGTTTATTCTATTGTATTTTGCTTAGAACTAGTTTTGTTTCGGACTTGTGTGAGATACGAAGCTTGTTTAGCGGTTTTTGTAAATCAATGATGACCTAAATAAACATTTATTTATTTACTAGCTGACGTGTCAGTTGTTCAGCCAGAGTTGGGGTTCTGTCTCGCATAGGGTCGCAGCATTATGCTGACCTATGGCCGTTTTGCGTGGATGTGACGAATATCTTCCCCCAACTTGTTTTTTCATTGCGTCATGTTTGCCGCAAATAAACGTATTTTCTTTATTTCTTTACGTTGTCCTGTCAGAATTTCAATTTCGATTTTTCGGCAGTTCCTTTGGGGTTTTCCTAATTAATTTTTATATATATGGATAGATTAAAAATGTATGCACAAGTTAAAAGTAACGAAGGCCTACAGAAGAACCGCTCTCTGCTCAATCAAAGGAAAAACATGCATTGAGTGCTTACAACGAGATCATCAGAATCATCAGGCTAAATAATACAGCCGGTTTAAGCTGTAACAATCTCAACAATCCTATATGCATATAGGACCTTTTCAGGCTCGTGTTTTTTGAACCAAGATCAACTTGGTTAAAAACACACGATTATTATGTTAGCCCGATATATTTTCACTATTCGCATATTTTACATCTATCCATTCTTCCATAAATAATCCCGACATTTTCTTACTTCACACGGAGACTAAATAATAAGTTTCTCAGATAAACTGTTACTACATTGCGAGACTAATACTTCAGCTGTCTTTTTACCCGGTTTAATCCGGATCGCACCGGTTGGCGGCTGTGAGGACCAGAAAATGAATACAGAAGTTTCACTGTACCCATTTACATTGAGAAATTGTGTTATTTAAAAAAAAAAACACAATGGCCTAGATTATGATTTAGGCCCAATTGCACCACAAAATTTCAAGATTATAGGGAAGGATTCGAATTCAAAACATCATTCTATTTCTGTCAATCGTTTGACAATGACAGAGACAGAATGACGTTTTGAATTCGCTAAACACATTTAGTCATTTGTGATGCAAGTGGGCGTGGGCAAGTGTATCTTGTACCTCTCAAATAAAACACGGAGATCGATCTAAGTTTCTCAACAGGATTTAAGCGACGCAATGTGCTAAAATTTATGTCGCTTCAAATAATTATGCTGAAGTTTGATATTTATCAAAAGTTTCGTTTCTCAATTATTTTTATTGCTACATTAGGTACTAAAAATGGATTGATGTATCCAATATTTTTGGTATATTTGTCTCCAACTAAATTGGCGCCTTAGATTACCCGCTGTGGTCCTTCTGCACATTCCTACGTATTATTGTAACCGGATAAAACCGGTCACGTCTCTTACAGGTTGCACGTAGCATTACTATTGCATACCGACACCAGGTACTGACACTTCAGACACCACCGACACTTCAGACACCCAGACAGTTGAATATAAATTTGTATTTACTGGAAATTATTGCCGCCATTCTTTAAGACAGTTGGAAAATTGAATGCATTGCTATCGGTTCTTATTTCAAATACGGATTGATTTGTTTACCAATCGTAAAAAATTACCAAATAATACGATTGGTAAGCAGAATTTCAGGCCTCTCGATGGAATAGTATTAAGGATACTTATAAGGATGCAAATTCTTCTAAAGGGCGAAAGATCTTATATGATGTCTCATCGGAAAAAATACGAACTTCCATGCAAACTTTCATCCCCTATAGGGGTCTCCCTTTAGGGGTAATTTTTAATCAAATTTAAATTTCAAATCCTTCCAAGTGCTCGCTTTCATTATGGAGAACGCTTTTGAAAAATATCATGCCTTTAGTCCCAGCGGTTTAGGTTGTTCGTTGTCTGTCAGTGAAATAATTGAAGAGTTTAATAAAGTAGAAGTGCTATGAAAACTATATGCATCGATATTATTAAAATACAACAATTTAAAATGTAAAATACAATAGACATAGATAAAAACAAATTTAATATAATATCTACGTTTATTGTATTTTATAATGGATTTCCGCCAAGTCACGCCTTAATCAATTAATCAATGTATGTAAATGTATTCCAAAAAAAAAAACAAGTTACACCTTTTTCAGAAATCAACTTAGATAAGCCCTACCTTCTATTTTTAAATCCTACCTTTTTTGAACCTAACCCTTTCTAAAATTCTCAGTGACTTTCCACATGATTAGAGTAACCTCCCTCACTCTCATATCTTACGTATTATACAGGGTTATTACCTTATATACTATAAGTGCTTATACATTGTGACGTCATGACTGCGTGGTGCCATGTACTGAGAATATTAAATAGGGTTTGTGACGTGATTAATGGAGTAAGAGTGTAAGTAGAATTTAAGGTGTTTTGCATGTAGTAGGCCTATGGTGTGTAAGTAAGTTAGGGTTATGAAAATAAGTAGGGCTACTTTGAGTAGAATTTGTGCAAGAGTGAAAAGATTCACTCTTTAAATACAGTATCTAAGGGATTTGAACCGTGTTACCCAGTGACTGGGTTTTGGAGGTCAGATATACCTAATATAATACTGGTATTCAGCTGCATCCGGTTATACCGGAAACCGACCCCAACGTAGTTGGGAAAAGGCTAGGTAGATGCGATAAGGGGTTTGAACAATTTTAAATACAATGGAGATCATAATCGTGACTTTCGTGACGGAAAATTGCAAAATTCTTAATATTTCGTTTCTCTGTAAGTTGGTGGAGATTATTATTATCTTAATATTATTTTGTTTTTTAGATACAGTAGATTTTTATATTATGTAGGTTTCATTTCTGAATAGGTAAGCTGACTTTTAAAATATTGTAAACTGTATGAAATATTGAATTTAAATAATAATGAAAAGAACATTTAATTGAAATAGGTACTCGGAGAGAAGTAACAAAAAAAATCAGTACAATCGTGTCCACACTATACCACGCAACGCAAATTAGTAGCATTCGCAACGCGCCGCGGCGACTAATCGCGTTATCTCAATCAAGTGGCGGCCGCCGCAGGCTCGTCGCTGCGTTTATTAGGTAGAGCGTCCCTGCTTAGGCTGCGGTGTGTGAACCTGGCCTTAACTCCATCACATTTTGAAATTAGTTCGTTAGTGATATTTTGATTTTATTTTGAAAAGGCGTGTCTTCCGTTGGCAAAGTGTAAAAGACCGGTGATTTCTAGGATTTGAAGAGGTGATTTTTTTAATGCTTGTATATAATATTGCAAATTACTAAGTCTAAGCTATTCTCAAAAATAATTAAGACCTATTCAAGTAAAATATATAGACAGGAGATTTTCATCGCTTGTTCCCGTACAAAAAATTGACCATAAATGTATATTCATAGGTAATATTTTCACCCCCTAAAATTAATTTACAAATCACGCTTTCTCCTCACTACGATATGAAAAAGTATGTAAAATCAGTGATAAACGAGGAGCACCCGTGTGTTATCTGAACCTAATGTTACAAGTCGCCAGTGACACGTTGAGATTAGCCAGCTTGCGGACTGAATAACTTTATTGTATTGATCTCTCCATAAGTCAGTATTTTATTTTGTCTAAAGGGCTACGTTTTAGTCTGAAATATTATTCTGGGCTTTTTCTGCATCGAATATGTCCAATCCACAGATATAATATCTGTGGTCCAATCACACTCCAAAACGCATCAACCTAAATCCTAAAACATAACAGGGTGTGTTACGTGACTCACCAACATCCCACATGCCACCTACAACATCACCAAACATCTCGCCTAGCCTCTTAGGTACTGAGTTAATTAATACCTTCAATTCGACCCACCTGCATTCACCCCTAACTGTGCCGCTCTTTGAACCTGCCTCACATCTAATTACCAACACCCTGTATACATTCCAAATTCACCTCTACATCTACATTTTAGGGTTGAATTCGGGTTGAGTTAAACGAATTAGGGTGCGATTTAAGTGAATATTTAAGGGATGAAATTAATGTTTGATTAAGTTATTGTAATTTTCATTATGTGTTTGTCTTGTTGTTGTATAAATGACTAATTTAGGTGTGATTAGTGTTAACTGAATTTGAATGTAAGTGTGTATCTATATTATTTGATATTAGCATTAATTTATGAATGATGTATTAAAAACTGTAAAGCTTATATAAATAAAACTCACCTTTTCAAAATGCTTCACCTCCGCCAGCAAAACGAAGTTGATATGTATAAAACTCGCATCCTCACAAGACCTGGCCCTCTGCCGATACCCCGGCTTACTATAACAATACCTATAACCCGTATACTCCGAACTGTCAATGTCCACTTTCAACCCCCCGTTATACCCCCAGTCACCTCCACAGCCCCAACATACTCCTTTGGTAACAAATTTCTCCCAAATATCTGAAAGGCCATGCTTTTTCGCCCCCGCAAGGCCAATGCGGGGGCGTCCAGGCCATGTTCCGGCGTTGGCCTGTGGCCTGAGGCCTTTTTGAGTCCTTTGCAGTTTCCACTCTCCGTAAGTCCCAGTATCAGCTGGCTTTTTCCATTTCCATTTGGATATCACTCGTGATTTTTTTACAAAATTTTATTTGGCACTCACTTCGACTGTTTTTTTGTTAGGTCCCGAATTATGGGTCCTATTAAGTATTTTGTGTCCACGGTTCGCATTGGAGGGTTAACTTTTCTCTTTTTGGCTTATACCTCTTTGCTAATGTTAGCCTTCTTCTGTGAAGATACTCCGATTTCTGTTCAATAATTACTGAGTACTTAAATGTAATTAGCTTTTAATATAATTGGAGTTCGGAACTGGTTTATTCAAAAGCGAAGAGGTAGAGCGGAATTTACTTTCGGTTTCTTTACCGAAGTAATTATTTGGAGTTTGACGTCAGGCATAGAGGTGTGTCAATGGTAACAAAAATGGATATAAAATATATTCCTACTAGCGTTTTCTTTAAGAAAAACTTGGTCTAAAATAAAATTGCTAGCCTCAACTTTTTCAAGAAACACTTTCTTCAAGTTTTTAAAGCACAACACAAAAATAATTGACGGGCGCACGAAAACTTCTTTTGTTTTAAAAAGTATCTATGTTTTTTTCATAAAAAATAACGCAAGTTGCTAACGTTAAAACTTGACACTTTCTTACTTATTAATTAGTCGCTGAAAATCTAAACTGAAGTGGCGTCTTTGAGTAAAATCGCTAAATCACGGCCTCACCCCCTGTATTTCTGCTTACCCCCCCTGCCTCGCTGCGTTGGCATCGGAGGCCTATTAATCAAATAACTCTCTTGTGATTAATTAGGTAATCAGCAATTAGTAAGAAATCGTTGAAATTAAGGAGAACGGATGTACGGGTGTGCGTGGGAAGTGTGCGAGGTTGTATGTGGAGAAGGCTATAGAAGAGATATTTATAGTTACAAATGTTTCTTTGTTTATTGGGATAAAGATGCTTTTTGTAGGTTTTATATATACATTCTTGTTGAGTAATGATTAGCAGTAAGTAAAGTCAGGAAAATTAATTGTTAAGCAAGGTACTATAAACTAACTTAAATCATCGGTTTATATTAAAATCATAACTGGCATTCTTTCACAGTGTATAAAATGGTTGTAACACGGAAAATTGACGTAGGGTAATTTGCTTAACAATTAATCTGCCTGAATATACCTAGACTTCAAAGATAATCCGATTCCCTAAATCTGATCCACTGGAGGATCGTAATTAGCGGTGGACCAGACAGTAATAACTCAATCTTCTTCAGCTAAGAAATAGTTGCACTATTGACCTTTGAAAACACACTTCATCGAAGCGTACAGTTCAGTCGCAACGTGCCACAGCGCAACGCATTTTCATACAAAAAAGTACGGTGCGGCCCGCCTGTAGTACAATATAAATACATACTGTGCCTGTAGTGTGGTTTATAGAAAATGTACCAAAACTGATGAAGGAGGATTTTTGCAATGCGTTATGTTACGGCGCGACCACTCAGTCTGCTTTATTATGCTCAACAAAATCAATTTAATTGAATATCTCACTACATTACACAACTAAACAGCTTAAGCTTTTTATTTTCCAACAGAATCCATAAGGATTTATTTTCATTATAATGCCGCATCTGTTTCCCTTAAACTTCATTACTCTCTAATACCACTTTATATAAGAAAATAAATTCGCGAGTGTAATCCTCGCGGCAGATTAATTTCTTATTGTGGAGATTCTGTGGGATAATGACTGGGAGGAACAAATATAGATGTATTGTCTTTAGAATATAGATAAGTAGGCTTTGACTAAAAAGTATGGATGTGTTTTATTTAGTTCTTTAGTTGATGAAATTGAAATCTAGACATGTGTGTGGGCAGGTTTTCTTTGCCTTTATTTATGTTTAGTACATAGAGAGAGTCCTAACATCTACATTGCTTTGATTTTAATCCTTCTGATTAGATCAGTGCAACAGAAAATCTGTTTTCACGTATTATTCCAAATTCACACCGAGCTTATCTCAGTAGTTTTTATACACTCAATGCACAGATATCACATCATCATCATAATCATTTCAGCCCGGAATCGCCCACTGCTGGGTCTCCCCTTTTTTCTGCCATACTTCCCGGTTCCCTGCGTCCCTCATCCAGGTGTTTCCCGCGACTTTGACGATATCATCAACCCAACGTGGTTTTGAACGACAGGCAGATATCACATACTACCAATAAAATAAAATAAAATTGCCACAATTACTTCGCAAAACTAATTATACCACATTCAGCCACTAATTACCCATTACTAGTATGCAAAGCCTATAATAAATTGTAAACTAAGACATAGTTGAACCGTCTGTCTGTACGTCTTGGCGACGGTCCAGTGGCAATTACCCTGCTACTCTGCTTGCCCCTTTGTCATGTAAGCGTTATGTATTTCTTCCTTAGGGGATTTGTTTCGAGTCAGTTTTTAATTGCCTACCATTTTGTCTTGGTGTTGTTTTCTGGGAGTTTAATTGGTATAAGAGAGGAGATGTAACAGTATTAAGGAGCTCTGCCTTTTGAAGTCATGCCGTTCTATTCTGTAAAACACTCACCGTGAAAACTTAGGTGAAGTGAGCGTGAAGTGACCGTCATTTCACAGGGATTGACACAATTTGACAGCTCACCTCAAGCTCACTTCACCTCGCTTTCACGGTGAGATGTTTGCAGAATAGATCAGATGAAATCGGAGTTTGCTATTGGAAGTTATTATGATCTTAAATGTTTGTGCACTAAAAATAGGTATAACGTAAAAATGATTTCTAATTAATTAAACAATATTTTGAAAGTAGCGGTGAATAAGCAACATTTTGGATCAAACTTCGGGTTTTTTTAAAAGGGTTTTTTCTTATTAGGCCCCTTAAACCAGATTGGACGTTTACTGAGCATCTAAAAACAAAAACAGTTGAGTCTAAATATTCATGTTATTTTTACTAAACTTAATTCATAGTTTACGAACACAAAAATGAAGCGAACTACAGAAGCGGAAGAAGTAAGCGAAGTGTATTAAGATCATAGCCGTTAGCAGTAGGTACTTGTTTTATATCTTTTTTACTATTCCACCAAGGATTTGTAAGGATAGCAGCAAGAAAATACTTTGTAGTAAAAATATGAAAATGGTTGATATTTGAATAGCCAACTTAGTTGAGTTTAAGAGCAAAGTATGATTTTTATTTACTTATAGAAAACTCACTACAGGATGTGGAATCTGCACCCTAATTGCGTAATACACGATCTATCACAATTTGTATCGGTTTGAAACAAATTGCTAATCCATTGCTTCATAAGTTGGAAAAAAAATCTGCTCAACAACGTAAATACAAAAACAAACGCAATGAATGTTGTTGAACTGTCAAAATGAAACAAATTCATCAAAATCGTTTACGAAAACGTTTTACGCAATTAGATAGCGGGATTAGTCTAGCGTCTTAGTTCCGCAATTAACAAACCTTGGATGCATGAAAATAAAGCACCTACAGGATTGTATTCATTGGCAATATTTCGAGGAAGAAAGTAGGTACCTAAATACCTACTTAAGGATATAAACTAAACTAAAACTAAACGACTTTATAAAATCTAGGTATATCTAACTTCATCTCTCCAAACAAAGGCAAGCCAACATTTCCATACAAACGTCTTGAACTAAATTCAAACCAGTTCTAACCGGAACAAACCGGTCTCGGGCTGATTTTTACCCGGCTCACTCCTTTATCTGGTTGTAGTAATTTCCTGAATCATGGAGACTTATTATTGGTAGCTCGGAAGGGTTGGAAAGAGGTGAATTTTTTCAGAGAATATTTTAGGGGTCGAGTTCGTTTGCGAGTTACGGACTTTTTGATTTGGTTAAGAATAACGTAATGGGATTTTTATTTAGAGTGATTTTATAAGAATTTATTTAGAAGAGTGAAAAACTGCTAACTTTAGGTTCAAAGGAAACTCCGTACAGCATCGTTTGTTTTTAAATGAGAGGCAACCGATTAACTAGCTCAAACTGTAACATTTTTATACTACCTACAGTAAAGATATATTAATTAAACAACTAATCCTAAAACTTTATAAACAAGTCATTTTATTTTTAAATCACTTTATTCGTATTTGTACAAATAAATATAGTCATCCCACTCAAGTCATAATTTTTCAGTCAGATTCAAATTCAGTTTCTTATACCCAATTTTTATCTCCGTCGTCTCTACTACCCGCGGTAAATATCTGAGTGGGGTGTTTTCTACCCCAAGAGGCGTTTAGGAAATGAAGAAATCCGGTCCTTGGGGGAGGCATGACATTAATAGAATTCTGTTTCATCCCCCCTTCATCCGCCTTGGGACATTATTTGGAAGAAAATTTCCCCAAAAATAACTTACAATTTAGATAGGTACCTTAATTTACTATAGATGTTTCTTTGGGGGGTATTCAATCATAGGTCTATAGCAAATCCGAAGTGAAGTTTTCGATTACAAGTTGAAAGTTACTTGGGGATGTTGTGCACTGTGAGTTTTGTATTGTGAGTTAATTTTGGAGGGAAGTGATATTAATTAAATGAAAGAGGGGTTCTTTCAGAGCTACAGTGCTGTCTGTAAAATATTATTTAAAGTTCACTTCTGATTTTGCAGCGAAAACTGAAGTTCAACTTCGATGTCTATGAATTGGAGTAACTGTAAGTTCAGATAAACACAAGAGAATTCTATGTAGGTATAGCGAGCTTTTCCATAACAGATCAATGATTTGAAAGTTGGTTTATTGAGTTTGGTTTGATTATAGATATCCTTATGATATTGTAAAGAAGAATTTTCCTATTCATCTATCTTTTATAACCCTATACCCACTCCACACTCATGCGTAAACATGGGGTGGCCAAGCTACATTCTTACAAAGACTCCTCATCTCCCAGAAAATTGCACTTTTCCATACAAATAGCTGCAATATCGGCCCCGTGTAGAGAACATCATAATATCAATAGAGAGCTGTTTAATAATGTAGGCTATGTACAATAACTATTGCTCTACAGGGCTGTAAGGTGGATACAAATTAAAGGTTATTTTTTTCAGAGATGGGGGTGTTTTGAAAATGTTAAGAGTAACGCTATTTTGTAGTATCAATATTGAGTCTATATCTCTAAAAATAGTAAGTTGATTTGAATTATTAGGCAGGAGTATCTAATTTCTTGAAGAAACGTAATATTATCGTTGTCATTATTTACTAAAATTCGACCGCTTTCCTTTCTTGTTTCGTTATCAATAGATTGTCCATGGCGTAGACACCTTTCTGAATTTACTGGCCATGCTTTGATCAGTTCCCTATAGAATAAAATTAATGTGTAGGATACCTAATAGAACCATGATGATAATTATAAAAATTATGAAAGTCAATATTTTAGACAGAATATTATCTGATAAAATTAAGATCTCTTGCTTCAGTAGTTAAGTTAAAGTTCCTGAACAAAGTATAAACCTAAGAGTCGTCGTACAATCTATCCAAGTTGAAAACTTTACGATTTATTAACAGTCGCTACTTAATTAATGTCGCTGATACTTTGTGACTGGATGCGGCGAGCGCAGTAACAGGTACTCGTAGGAGAGAAACTGTTTGAGCGTAGCAGAGTTCGCGAAGTTTTTTGCTTCCCGTACATGGTTGTAAGTTCAGGTTTTGAGTGACTAAGGACTGGGTATAGAAATGTCAATCATATTTGGCATAATCAAAGAGTAGTTTGAGAGATTTGGCTGAGGTGGTTTATGTATGATGTTAACGGTGATTTTATTTGACTGAGTTTTAAAACGGTAATGGCTCGTACACACTGGCGTGATAACGCGGGCGCGACAAGAGTGCTGCCAGTGTGTACGAGCCGTAAAGCTAAATCACAAATAAAATTTGCCTGCTAGCAAGTTTCTATAAAATGAATGAAGGCAAAGTCACAATTATTATTATTTGTTTATCTGCCAGATATAATCATCTCTGTATAAGGCATCAGCCTCGCTATAAAGCATGTATCAGAAAGATGTGGTTATATTTAAGGGTGAGTACAGACCATACTGCTCGACCCAAATGTATGGGACGGCTGATTATTATTTCGCGATTACGATGTTGGTCCCATGGAGATTGTTGTTCAGTTTCGTAGTCTGTACAACACCCTTAAATATGACCACGCCTTTCTGATACATGCTGTATATAAAAACGAATAAGCCTCCAAAGGTAAGGGTCAGTTCTAGTATCACCTACATCTGTGCCTTCTTCTAAAGTTTCTCCGTTTAAGTTTCAGTTAAGTGCGACTGATGGCTAGCAAATGGCGGCCACAATCAACTGATGTGTTTAAACTCCAATCTAATTCGTTTGGTTAAGTCTAACCTCTGTTAAGCGATCGTTAGGTTTAGTGAGCATTTTTGGGTAATGTTCTGATGAAGTGGAGTTGGACCGAAGTGAATCTATTATTGATTTATTGAAGGAAATTCAGGGTGACTGTACCTATTATTATCAGCTTTCAAACAGTTTCAGGAAATCCACTGCTAATTATTAACTTCGGGTATTCGGGTATTGAGTATTCGGTGATCATAATTAATTATCTATAACATTTCAGAAAACGTCCTCTGACAAGATGTCAGACTGGCAATTTCAAGATATTTTGAACTCTTGATCTGAACCCGCAGTCTTTCGTTTTTGCTGATATAATTTGTAAAGGCACTAACGTTATTAGAAACATTATTTAATTTTCTCATTTCAGGATAAACTAATTTATGTCTTTACATTTATATTAAATAAAAACGTTCTAAAAGTTTCTACCTCTCCAGATCCTACAAAACCGAAATCGTACCAAACGTTAACCCCATTCAACTGTTCCCAAAGTCCCGAAGTCGGGAATCCCTACAAGCGAAACAGACAGGTAACCCTTTTTATACCGACTTCAACATCGACGAAGTTTGAAGTCGGTTCGAGATAATCTCGCTGCGGACAGACAGACAGATAAACACAGTTTATATCTTCGGTTCTTGTTCAGGTATTGGAAGCATGGTATATAATCTAGGTAAGTAGGTATATGTTACTGGTCTATAGTTAAGGATTGGTTGTAACAAAGTGATTACATATATGTTTTTCTCTACATCTTCCCAAAATGTAATTATTTTCTTATAATTTATAATTAGGATTGCAAAAGCAATCTATAGACATAAGTAATATCTGCTGATCGATGACTGTTGTCCAGTCTCATACACGTTTACAATACAAGTCATGTTACTATTTAATGTTTAAATAACCCATGCGGTGCCTTGTTCATTTTGGTTGTGTTAAGATTTTTAGTGAAATGGTGAAGAAGATATTATTTCTAACTTGGGCACCTACTCATTACTTTTGAGTATTTCAAAGAGCTAATAAACAGAGCCTAAGTTAATTACAACCTGCACTTTATCATCAAAAGACGAACCACAATGAAAACCAAGTGCAAGTGTCGAAATAATTCCAAAAGGGCAAACGAAGTGAGCATAGCATTATGTCGGGGCGGGTCGGAATGGAGTGAGCACAGCATTATGTCGGGGCGGGTCGGAATGAGAGGATTTAGGATCAAAGACAATGGAACGCCATAGTCTAAGGATTACGTTGACGTTATAAAACGTAAAGAGAACTCCTTTTTTCTCAGATGATAATTATTACGGGTTTTTTGACATAGGGAATCTTTCTGTCAATCATAAAAGGCAGACTTGAGGTAACAAGTGACAAGTTATCCATATCTTAATGTTAAAATGGATATTCCATTTTTATGTGGCCTGTTTCACCACCCGTTTTCAAACCTACAGTAAAGTGTATATAATTATGTATCTGTTAGATACACATACACCTACACACAGACATCAACTTACGCCTTCTTCACATGGGGGTAGGCAGAAACTATAGAACACCACCTGCTAGGATCTGGTCATACATGCACGCCGGTTGCGAGTAATACGCACTTGACCTTCCTGAATAACATCACCAATAAGCTCATTATATTCCTTGAGCTCCAGTCTTTCCAGGGCATCATCTCTCGGCGTTTTCACTCACATCTGCCTTGTAAATATCTTATGTTAGTCGCCTTTCATTCATCCTCTCAACATGATCAAACCATCTAAGCATACTCTTTTCAATTCGATCTGGTAGATAATTTTGAATAAATTCTTTTCCATTATTGAATTTATCTGGTCTGTCAATCCGGATTAAATCACAACCTTATTCTATCACTAAATCAATATTCCCGCTTTTTTTTTAATCACGACGAAAAGGTCACTATTCCGGCCTACCCTACTGAATTAATATCTAAAAGCCTGTACTAATAACAATAGCTATCCAAATATCGAGCATGTAATGTAGGAAACAATTCAATCAGCCGCGCGATCATACCCCGGGGACGACTGCGATCGATCGTCATAACCTGCCCGAGATGCCGTCGGTGCTTATAAACTCAGCTATGTACCTGGAACAATTGAAAATGGGTTATTAGCTTGGATATTCTTAAACAATAAGTAGGTACACTGACATGACGCCTCCATGTCAGTGATAACACGATTGACTTTGAGCTGGCCTTCCGTAGTACGAAGTTTCAATAGAACAAAAGGCCAGATAATACTGGTGTTGTTTCTGAAATTGATAATTTTTCGCCTCTATTTTAGGTGGTGTGAGATGGAAAAACATTAGAGTAATAATTTACATTTTTAATGAACGAGAAACAAGTTTTTAATTATGAACCGTAACAAAATCTTAATTGAAGAAATCGATGATCGATCCATAATGAGTGATTTCACTTCCGATGCGTTTAATTACTAAGAGATTTACTACATAGTTAATTTGATCCGATTAGCAAACCTAATTAAATCAAAGTAGCCGAAAATTGTGTCCAATTTTCAAATCCAACGCAAACGAATGAAAGTTGATTCCGAGGGAAATCATCCCAAATTGTTATGAAAGTACCTTTTAATTTAGAGGTCCCGAGGGCCCGGTCTCGGTTGGAGCGAAAAAGCTTGATTTTTATTTTACGTATCAGAGGAAAATAAATCAAAATATTTTCACAATTTCTAATTTAGAGGGCCACAAGACGCTTTTGATTTTTTTAAGCATCTTAACTGTTAAATTAGGGAATGTATTAGAAAAATTACATTCTTTTAGTTACAATAATTATTATTTACATTTAAATAAAAGTCTCTGAACCAAGGATCCACTGCATTCAATTAGCAATCAAAATTATAAATTCATAAGTTATGACTACACGCCAACGCATAGTACACCAAAAGAAGCATTACCGCAAGCACCTACAGTAAAAGCAAGAGCAACTTCCTCGCGCAACATTTTGCTATAATTTTAACATCAGGCGCTTACACTAAGCGGTGGATGATAAAATCTTACGTAGGGAAAACATGTTAAACTTATGTAACTTTGCCTTATAATTCTATTAAAACTTAAATTAGAAAATTTCTTATTTCTATTTCATTTATTTAACCATTTATGCACACACATACAAACAGACAAGAAGAAAGGAACAGAAAAATACGTACAAAGGCAATGCTTATTTCTAAAGAAATCTCTTCCAGCATACCTGCGATAGGAAAGTACATAAAAGAGATGTAGACAACGTGTGTAACAGTAGAATAGAAAAAAACAATTCACAAATTTATTAATAAACATACCTACATTATGAGAATATACTTACATAAATACTTCTAAAATACATATCACTATAATAAATACATAAATATATACTTAAATATAATGTAATTTAAAATAACTATGCAACTATGACGAAATGGAAAGATAGTGTTCTTTCACTCTTCTTTTAAATACTGCAACAGTTTGGCAGTCCCTAATGTCAGGCGGAAGTGAATTCCACAACCGAACCGCGTGCACTGTGAAGGAGTAGGAATAGAAGTCGGTTGAGTGCGGAGGGGATTTAAGGAGGTTTCTAAGATGCGACCTGCAAGGTGCATCAAAAGGACGGGCGTAGGAAAAGCGTTCCCGCAGATACAATGGGGTTTTAGGGTTGTGAAGGATGTTAAATAGCAAACACAATATCCGAGAGTTCCTGCGAAGTCGAATAGGGAGCCACTTGAGTATCTTGCGAAAGTTAGAAACGTGATCATACTTTTTAAGATTAAAAACAAAACGAATACAGATATTTTGCAAACGCTCAAGTTTATTCAAAAGCTCCTCGGTGGCATCCAAATAACAGGCATCAGCGTAGTCTATGATGGGCTGTATAAGAGTTTGAGCAAGGGAGATTTTGGTGTTCAAGGGCAAGAAGGTCTGGAGGCATTTCAACGAATGGAACGTGTAGTGGACTTTGCGACTGACTTGAGCAACATGGGCAGTCCACGATAAGTGAGAGTCCATGGTCACCCCCAGGTTTTTAACCGTATTTGCGTATTCAATCTGAACACCATTCAAACAGAGTGGAGACAGCGACGCAACGTCGAGCCTAGTCCGCATATACCTGCTGCCAATAATTATGGCCTGGGATTTCTTAGGGTTGATTTGCAATCCAAAGGACCGCGACCACTCGCTAATAAAATCCAGGTCTCTGTTCATAGCAGAAACGGCGACTTCCGCATCGTGCCTCAAGAAGCTATTGTAAAGCTGCAAATCGTCGGCATAGAGATGGAAGTGGGAAGAGATGACTCTGGTGACTCTGATGACTCTGGTGGTTCATATGAGATTTAGAAGCCTAGATTTAGAAGATTTTGTTTTTAGGAAACATTAGTAGGTACAGTCACATCTACATCAATGCTAACAATTTGACATTGGCAGTTTTCGTAGTGAAATGTTACCACTTATGTATCGTTGACTGCACCTATACACATGACATTTCACCAATTGCTCTTTGATCAATAAAGTTATTAGGTACTATAGAGTCTGTAGGCATACAACTATTTAAAATACCAATACTTAACCCCAAAATAAGTTGAACATTTACGATATAGCAGAAAGGATATAAAATCGAGCTAACACATGTTCTGCCGCAGTATATAAACATGGTAAATAGACTAGAACTCGAATTTACTCTAAAATCAACCGCACTCGTAAAATTCTTGATCACTTACTGTTTTTAGGGGCAGTAAACGAGAATGTGGGGTGTGACCACGAGTTATCAGATGAGGCGAATATGTGGTTTGAAAAACTGCTTCATAAAGAAAAAATAAGGTATTCGTAAAATACTTTCGTTAATTCTTATCGTATGGTTTTCATAAGATGGAAGATAATGCATTTGTCGAGAAAATTTTGTTATTCTTTTAGAAATATTCTAGTACAGCGTAGAAGCAATGTCTTGTTTTCTAGCTGATCCGAAGGATCTTATTTTTTTTTTTTTAAACTGTAAGTATTTTGTCTTACTTTATTTCGTAAAGGTAAATGTATTTCAAAGAGCTTTTGGACGTGAGTACTTTCCCCCAACTGCCCCAGAAGGAAGGTAGGTAATGTTTTCCAATTTAATTAAAGTGTTGAATTTTTTTATACATAATTGTGCAAGACGGTCGTTTAGACCTTATGGTTGTAATTAAAATAACTTCCTACAAGCATCTACACATTAAAATCAGCAAACTATTCGTCACCAGATAACCCATTACATAAATCGGTTTATTACGAACAGAATAAAACGATCCAATCGTCGGATAACATCTAAAACACAATTTTAATTAAATCCATTGATTAAATAAATTTAAATTCGAAGCCAATAGTGGCTATAAACTTTCAGTTTAACAGCCCATTTGTTTGGCAAGAAAATTAAAGTCCTCTAGCCCGATAATAGGTGTTCTCACCCTATAAATAATTTGCACAACTTGATAGGTGTTTTCCTCAGGCCAGGATGCGGTAGAAAGTCGTAAAGTTTTAGATATAGAGGCCCAAACTTTAGTTAAACTGCTGAGGAAGATAATATTGGTTTTCATAAATATTTTCATGAAACAAATTTTATACGGCTCGATCGTTTTTACTCTGATGTGAATAAACTAGCCGTAAGCTTTATATTGCGGAACAGATCCTACATGAAAATTAATTAACAAAACTTTTTAATTTTAAACAGAGCGATCTCCTGATTTTTAGGAATCTAATTTCCTAAAGAACGTTTATGCCCAGGGTTTTAGAACATGAAAAAGAACCTCACTAATCTAACTATAGCACCAATAGCCAAAGATTTATAATAAAGAGATCATCTAGATACAACAAACGGCATAATCCGAATAAGGATATCCGCAATAACCGCAAACTTTATGTTTGTTCAGCTCTCCGTGCGGATATAGCCTCTAGTTCGCAGATTAGTTTCGGTTTGACCTTTAGTCAAGCGTTAGATATAAACATATATTTCTATTTGACCTTATCCTTTACATATAACTATGCATAGGATAAATCAATTATGGATTTTAATATTTGCGACATAGTACCTAGTTAGAATGATATAATAATTGAGGAGGTTCCTCACTCTGTATCATTACCACCTCGCTGCCGGCGGAGCACTATTTTATTTAAAAAAATAAGTACCCAGTTATGTCAAAATAAAGAATACTTAGATACTGCAATCATAACAAAGGGTGTCCAACCAAAGTTTAAGTAAATAAAAACTTTAATCATTTCTCAAAGGTGCATTAAATAAATCTCAGTTTAAAAGTTATGTAAATGAAGCAAGCATCCATGATCGTAACATTTTTCTAACATCTCCAAGCGAACGTTTGAATTTATTAAACATTCCATGAAATTTTAAACCCGGCGAACCACCATAAAATCAAATATCTTCAAAACTTTAAACAGCAAATGGAGAAGCAAAAATATAAAATGTAGCCGCAATTTCAAGCAGAGATAGTCTAACCTCGTCTGGCTACGAATTGTGAATAAAACAAATCTGTCTTCTTGGCGTTTAGCTCTTATTTCCATCCACTTCCCAGCTATTTCCCACTTATGGTGCGGTCCAAGGCACAGGGTAATGGCGTTCCTGTTTAAAGTAGTGTAGTGGAGTCTCGTGGGAGAAAAAAGATTAATCGCGTTGTAGAGAGATGTGACTACCTAGTGGGAATATACTTTGATTTACCTAAGGCGACTGCTGGGATGTTTCTTGATAACGGATGGGTTTGCTGTATTTGTACTGGGTAGTAAAATGTGAGTTTTATCATTTTATGCATTGAAAGGACAGTTATATTTTTTGATGTGCAGGTTGTAATTGTATATAGTGATTTTTTTAAAATAATTTTATGGATAATATTTATTAATTACTTAATTGATAACATGACTTTTGTTTTATTTAATAGTATAGTTGGCAAGTGTGGATGGATCTTGTTTTTAGATTCAGAAAGATGCGATACTTCTTCGTTAGGTACTTATAATCTTTCTGTCTGTCGTCATTTTCTTAAAGATATTTTTACTTGAAGCGTGTCTACATTCCAGACTTCCAGTAGTCAGCTCGCTTAGGATAAGTTTAGTCGTAATCTTATAAAAGCTTTGTCGCTATCGTTTTATTGGCCATTTTCAGTTGTCTCAGAAATTAGTTGTTTCTAAGACTCAAACTTTTGGGTCTGCAGAACTTTAAGTTGTGCTTGCTAGTATTAAACTATCCTTTATTATAGTATTCTTTCTAATCTTTAGTAACAGAATCCTAAGTGTTCAGTATTAAACATTTATTTTACTTCTACAGCGTCAATCTAATCACACATAATTTTACTATGCCAAAGCTTATAGATTTTCATCGGTTACATGACTTGATACAAACTATGTCAAATCGCTAGGCTAACAGTTTGCGTCAAGCGCGGACCATTTCCCGTGTTCCGCTGTGTCATTGCGCGAACACGCCACATCGTCAACTATTCAGCCACTGTTCGCATTCTTCTCGTGTGTACGTACCTATCATAGGATTTATCGCTGACTTCGCTCCCTGCTTGTTCAATGTGTAGAAAATAGATTTAAGGTATTGGTTCCAGAAGATATCATGATGACTGTGGGAAATTACAGCTGCGATATTTCATAACTTTAGTACAAACAAAAACATAGGAAAGAATTGTCAGAAGGCAATACATAGAAAACATAAATTATGATTGTAGATTGATCGAGTGATTACATGAAAACCAATCACCAAATATTGAAGTTCGATTCATATGGTCCTATTTCTATCTATACATTTGCACTCATAAAGATCATAAAAATCTTCAGACTATTTTCCTGCCGATGAAAAAGTTTTTGCTATTATAATTTCGAAAGGCGATAGATGTTAATAAAAATCGATTGCTTGAAAAATATTTCAAATCGTAAAAAATCACTGTTTTCTGATTTCTTCCTTTGTATACAATTACCCAGCCGGACACCAAATTAGAACTTCTGAGTCATCTGAAAGGGCTTAGTCAGTCAGTCAGTGATAAAAATGCTGATTTTTAGACGTTAATATCTCAATAACCGTTTGAGCTGTATTTATGAAATTTGGTTCTAGTTAATCTAAGGGGTTTTATTTAACAAATAAATCCATGTATTTATTATGTTTAATCGATTTTGAGTTATTAAGGGGTCAAACAGCGAAATGGATCGTGTAATATAAAACATGGGTGCTCCGCCAGTTCTTGGCTTGAACTTGGCTTCGGTCTAGATAATATCCATTACTAAAGCCAAGTAAGCCAAGTAATAGCTTAACTTAAATCAAACCGATAAAATACGACACAGAATTCACTAAATAAAAAAAAGTGTGAATCTTCTCACATTATAAAAAAGAACTATACTCAAGTAATTTGCATCGGAAAACCATTCAGACATAAACCCAACGAACTTCAGAAACACGAAAACCTCGTCAAAATAAAGAAGTCACAATCCCCAGCTAATAAGAGCGGTGCGACGTTAGCGGAGTCTGCGGGGGCAAATCACTCGTGAATCGCTTACCGTACTTATTTCCATTCCGGGCTATTTCACACGTAGCCTCAGAGCAGCGACATTATCTGACACACTGGTTGGAGGAGCAGGAATTTTGGGATCTTAGAAGATGGTGAATACAATTCTTAGATATCCACAGATAGTTGGCTATAAAGATGTTAATCATTGCTATTTAGATCTCCATTATAGGCTACACAATTACATACAGGTTAACAAAAACAAGGGCCATGAAGGATGTGCTCCTATAATTGCATAATACCAAATCATTCATGAAAATGTAGTCGAAAATGAAATGGTATTTAAACTACATTAAAAAAGAAAGCGAAAGAGAGCTCTACGGCCCGTCACTTCGCTCCCCAGATCTGCAGATTTGTCTCCAAAGTTAAAACAATGAAGATTCATGAAGATTCAATACCAAAAACCAAAAATACAAAGAAAAGTTACTAGTCTATTCCCCAGTCCGTGTGTTCGGCTCACAAATGGTTGAATCTGAGAAAACATCGCGTCTGAACCGATCGAGCGTGAATTATATTCATATGATATTCTCTGAACGGATTACTGCCGATCAGATTGTATTGATGCCTCTGTTTGCCGTCTGAGTGTGCCATAATCTAGTGATTTAATGTTATTCTGTAACTGAGTTCGGTAAAATGTACCTATTGATGAACAGAATGTTTTGGTGGAGGAGATAGGTAAAAGCTTAGAGACTGTAGTTCTATGAAGTGCATCTTTAGTTTGTGCAATGATCAAAATTAACTCAGTTTTGTCAATATTCAAATATTTAATATTATACAAACATAATATGTTTACAGCAGTATATCGTCCAAATAAACCACAATAACGATCATTCACAGTCCTACTCGAGGGGTTGCAAAAGTTGCAAAAAACAATCGAAACAACCCAGAGCTACCTACGACCCCAGCCAAGACGTAGGCCAAACAAATCGTTTGTGTAGCTCTAAGAAATTGAGGAAGTCAGGAACGATTGTTGCGACGGCGGCTTAATGATGCCATGAGGTGAAGAATCGACAAACGATCTGGAATTCTTTTAGTGTAAGAGAATTGGTTTAATATTAGATTTTGTGCTGAAACTGATCTGAAGCACTGATTTTCTTATTCTGGAAACCGTTAGATGTTTTTAAGTGACAAAAATGTTTCAGCAGAAAGTGATTTTTACTTTTCCTGCCAGCTTCACAATCTCCGAGCTCCGTAAGTCACATTTAATTTTGCTACAATGTATGACTGATACATAAGATTTGTAAGAAAAATAAACCTGTCGTTTTCTTACCCATAAGCTAACCCCATAAAAATCACAACCACTTAATTTATTTCAAAGCAGACATGTGGAAAGGCGGTCAGAGAAAAAAATTACCCAATCATGTACCAAAACGTTTTCAAGATTAGTTTTCTTTATGCTCGGGAGACAGAGAGGGAATGGGGGGTGGACGAGGGTCGTGGACATCAATCAGCCTGTCCCCCATCCCCCCTGCACTGACACGGCTGTGATTTGTCAGGTTACACGCTTATTTAATAGTATAGTTGGCAAGTGTGGATGGATCTTGTTTTTAGATTCAGAAAGATGCGATACTTCTTCGTTAGGTACTTATAATCTTTCTGTCTGTTATCATTTTCTTAAAGATATTTTTGCTTGAAGCGTCTACATTCCAGACTTCCAGTAGTCAGTTCGCTTAGGATAAGTTTAGTCGTAATCTTATAAAAGCTTTGTCGCTATCGTTTTATTGGCCATTTTCAGTTGTCTCAGAAATTAGTTGTTTCTAAGACTCAAACTTTTGGGTCTGCAGAACTTTAAGTTGTGCTTGCTAGTATTAAACTATCTTTTATTATAGTATTCTTTCTAATCTTTAGTAACAGAATCCTAAGTGTTCAGTATTAAACATTTATTTTCAATTGCAGTCTCATCTAATCTTTCATAACTTTCCGACTTCTCACCTCCACTCAAAATATCCATTATATCTTCAGTCCTTGATCCTGGTTCAAGAGTAGCATAACGCCACATCACGTCGTCAATATCATTCATCAAGTTGAACCAATTTCCGCCTGTTGCTATTCGCTTCCCCTCTCATATAGTTGATGTATCACCTTTTTATTTCACATGCTTCAGGATTATTACTAAGAAATTCTTTGGATTTGCCTCGATTATTATTGATGATGTTCCAACGGTGGTTGAGATGAGTGTTCATAATATTATTTTGTAGTTAATTTTGCGGATTTTATTGTGTAGTATCGTATTACGAGTTTTCTATTTCATTTCTCATTTCATTATTATCGTCAAATAATTGTATTCTACTTGTATTATTTGTTGTTTGAATTGTATTTATAATTGTTTGTAACACCCTTATTGCGTAGTACACGATCAATCACAATCTGAATACCGTAAATAACGCAATGAATGTTGTGGAACTGTCAAAATGAAACAATTATGTTTTAATCGTTTACGAAAATGTGTGACGCAATTAGATAGCTGATCATTATTGGCAATGGTAACACTTGATCAACATGCAAAAAAGCAGGTATTCTTCTATGATGCCTATGAATAAAGTACAGTAATATTTTTCACAAAAATATTTACCCTAAAAGCCTCCACCATAGCCCAAAGTAAAACCCATAAACCTCATGGTATAAACAACCCATGTCCAAGCTGATTAACTGGTCATCGGATACAGGGGTGTAATGAACCTGACCCAAGTAATGGGGAAACCTACCCCGATGGTAAAAAATGGGCCGAATATGTTGTTTATGGTTTTCCGGTAGCTTAGTGACAGATTTTGAGAGTGATGACGTGGGAAATGTGACGGCGGGTTTACGTCGTCAAAACCCTTCGCATTTTCGGAATGAGGGTTGTTTATTTTGGTTTCCATTAAAGATGGATGTAGTTTGTAATATAATAAGTAGTCTAGCATAACATATGGTGTCATAAGGTTACTGTTTTATTTGTACTGCTAAACATTAGGGTGGACAAAATGCAAATGATAAATTGCTTTTCTCTTACACTTGGAAAATTACCACCAAGCGTTGTACCAAAATGAACTACACTAAAAATAACAGTACAATATATCTAATTCAAATCATGCAACAGATTTACGAGCAATATATTCAGTGGACGAGGTCCATCGGTGACATAGTGCCGGCGAAATTGGCACATAAGTTAGCACCCGCGCCAATGGACAGCAAACGATAGCAATTCAACATGGATTCCGGTGACGGTATCGATTTCCCCTTCTGAAACGATTCTGTCTGTGGCAAATGATATAGATGCTTTTGTTTCGATGACAATTTTGTGTTGGATGTCCGATTTGATATGAGTCTGATTGCGTTTTGTGATATCGAAGTGTCGAAATGTTTTGTTATTGGTGACGGGAAAATTGGGACGCAAATAATAAATAATACCACCTCAATAATGACCCACGGCATGGCAATAGCCTCTTCTCATACAGAGAAGGACGGGTTGGCAATTTCAGACTTATATTACCTTTAAGTCTAGGTTGCCTCACGATGTTTTCCTTCACCAATGTCAATTATGTCTAAGATAAAGTCAGAAAGTAAATAAATTGAAAAAGTCACACTGGTATTTGCCCGGATTTAAACCCACAAACCTCGTGCTTGATGGGCGAGGTCTTAAGCACAGGGCTATCACGACCTTAAGTATTATTGCTGCCAATTTCAGTAAGGCCCGATTCACAAACATATAAATTAAAGATAGTTATCATAACATGTAAACAGTATTCTTATTCACAACCTTAAATGTTTTTTGCAGCCACATCTTCAATTTACCTATCATAATATTCTTATGTTAAAAGCTTTTAGTATCCTTCCAACCTACATAGTTAGTTACTTTTACAGTGTCACCGAAATCAAGGGTAACGACTATTTTCCCCTTATTGCCAGGAAGCTCACTTCTGTTTGCACCGCACAAACTTTGACACTACTCGTTTTCCTAAATGACGTCCGATTACATCCGAATAGGTTTCCGATTGTAGAACCGATGTATCGAATAGAATTTTGTGGGTGTTCGGAACGATGTCCATACGTCTGTCTGTCTGGTTTAATGCTGATGTATTGTTTGTTCATAGCAGAGTGTTTGATGAATGGGGAAACGAATCGAAACCGATTGTTTTACCGAATTGTATGTCTTATGGGTTGTGAGGGAATTCGTTTTTCATCGAATAGTTTTATAACGTTTTGTTTATATTTCAAATAGATGTTGTGAAGATTTTTACATTTGATGCGATAGAAACTATGGTTACTACACTATTGAACATGAAATAAAATTGAAAAGCAGTACCAAGGAATGCAAAAACTGCAAATTCCGTAGAATTTCAAATTCTCCAAGATATATTCCACTAATTTGATGAATATAGCTCTGAAATATGTTTGTAAATTCCACCATCTTTAACCTAACTATTTGTATCGACGAAGCTGCGCTCGAAGCAAAGCACTACAAATTGTTAACCAACAAATATAGTTGAAGTTTAACAAATATTTCGTAAGCTGGACAAGTTTAAATTATATTTGGTTAGAGTTTCGTGTAAAGGACCTTTAGGGTATTGATGTGTACTCGGTTTTAGAAGTTGTGGCTTGAGGTTGAGAAGTAATGGCGTGTGGAACAGAAGAAGTGGTGAATGCTTAAAATCCAAACTTAAGATACGAACACTAACGTAAGATGAAAGATCTGGAAATCATTATACAGGGTTGTTGGTACTTATAGATTTTCGATCCCAAAATTCTGGTTCAAAATAGAAGTTTTAGGGCTAAATTCTCTCATGGTAGAGACCGCTGTGGACTTAACTGAATTCAAGATAAACAAAAAAAGTAGTTACGATAAAAATGATTAGTAATTATTACTTACAAGTGTATTTATTGTTTGCCTAGTAAAGTTTCTTGCCCGTTCTTCTCCATAGGTACCTACTACGCTTTGGAATGGGCAAATAGCTTCATTTTTCTGAGTGACCGACCCCTTGACAATTTAAAAGGGTCTATAGTTGGTTTATTTGAAATTGATGCTTTGTTAGGTTTGAATTTGAGTTCTAGTTTTAAAAGTATGTTCGGAAATATATCTAAATGAATAAATTCTGAAAATATACAAAACATCGAAAAATAAAATCACTTATACTTAATATTGCATAAGTTTAGAGAGCAGTATAGAAACCCTTGATCTTGCAAACTATGTATCGTGTACGGGACTGGGGGCGGATTGAAACAGATTTGAATAAAGGAATCGTGCAAACATTGAGAAGATTTTCACTCGACTTTATAGCGAAAAGGATGGAGATTTTATTTTTATATTACGTTTAAGATTTAAACTTCTACGATATATTGTCCTCGTTTGAAAATATTTCTATTCGTAAGGAAAATGGTAACAGAATGTCAGGCGATCTAACTATGATTAAAAACGGGTGCCATGTATTTCCATTACAGATAGCTTCATTATACCTACTTAGTCACTTTTCATCAAATTCTTACACTCTGGACGTGAAACTAATATTATTATTATTAGAAACTGTTCAATTTATCTAATAGGTTTAGACTTCAGATAGTTGTAGTAAGCTTAAATAAAATTGATTAACTTAGAAAACTCACTATTTCTTTATCAAACAGAGTACTTTGATCAAGACTATAAATACAGGAACATTCACAATAATTTCACGCCAGTTATTTCTTCCCTCCGTTCAATACAATTCCATGAATTAAACATATTTATCACTAGAGAAAACCCATTTAATATTTGTTCAGTTCAGCATAGTATTCTCCCAACCTCCGACTAGTGATTTATATTGCTCGATAACTGGCCTTATCGATAGTACATTCGTATGCGAGCAAACAGTGCAGACCACCCGTTTCACATTATCTGGCCACAACACTAAGCACGCTGTAGCCTTGGAACTGATATCTTAATAATAGGGATGTGGGTATAGTATCGTTATGTGTGATTATATTTTGAGTTTGTTTCAGAATAAACACATTGGTAAATATGGAATTAAAGGTTACTGAATTATAATATGTGATATAGGTAATGTATATTTCATTTATGAAGGTTAACGAGGCAAAAGCTGTTTGTAAGGATCGTAGCAGGTGGCGTTCTGTAGTTTCTGCCTACCCCCATGGGAAAAAGGCGTGAGTTTATGTATGTATGTGTATGTATTTTTCACAATTTCGCCTATTTACCGAACTTTACTAATATTGTATTTCCTCAAATATAAAGCCAAGTGAAGAAAAAAAAATCTACTAAGTAATTGAGCACACAGAAGTTTAAAATAATTGGCTCTCAATAGTGAAGATTTTCAACATACATTAGACACGGACACGGATTTGGTTACTTAACATAAACAAACATCTACAACAACACTCCATACCGATACTAGAGTCTATGTAACTTTACGTAAAAATAAATAATACATCGACACTCAACAAGTCACACCCCTATACCACGCAGGTGCGCCTTCGGTCGTTGCGATCAATTAGTCGATAAGCGTTGTGTGCTTACGGCTCTACGGTCTACGGCCATGACCCACAGTGTACCATGAACAGTAGGTGCACTTTAATCTAACCCTAATGTTTTATGTTGATAACAGACTTTATTTGCGTGAGAAATAAATTGCGTGGAATATATTTAGGTGTGTGTGGGTTGAGTTCACGGTGAGTTTGAAAGTATTTGAAGTTTATTTATGTGAATGTCTAAGACAGATTGTATCGCTAAAGCACATTTGGTAGATACATTCCAGCCACAATTTTTTTTTTTTACTGTGTTTGGAAATGACTAGAAACAAATGAGCTTTGAAAAAGTTGCTAGTTAAATAATGATCAGCGTCTGCTTCACCATTATATATTTATGACGTTTAAACGACTCTTAACTCAAAGCAACTTTTTTGTAGTACTTATCATTTATATGAGCAGTTTTTTTTGCTTACTGCTAAATCTTGTTATATTTCTTTTCATATTAGACAAACAGGCTAACAACGCAACGTGGCGTCTCAACTCTTGGAAAGTGGTCATCAATCAAAAGTCACATAAATTACGAATACATCTTGATCTACCGTAGTTCTTGCCCTATGGTTAAACCTCAAGCATTGTGTTCTAAGATCGTATTCATAGCGAGTGGCTATTGGCTTATTGTCTTAGCATTCATGTAAGATGCGATCCTGTTGGCAATTCTCTGCCGAGTGAGATCCCAGCTGTATGGTCGGTGTAAA
This sequence comes from Eupsilia transversa, assembly GCA_914767815.1. Lineage (NCBI taxonomy): Eukaryota > Metazoa > Arthropoda > Insecta > Lepidoptera > Noctuidae > Eupsilia > Eupsilia transversa. The sequence goes on along the minus strand of OU611893.1, from coordinate 561,864 downwards.
TATGGTTGAGATTTATCGTATTGTGAGAATATCGAAGTAACGTTAGTAAATAAAATGTATAGCTTTCATCAGTTTAAAATTAATGACTAAGTATATCTTCTGTGAAAATTATAAGAAATTTTATAAAGAAAACTATTGTTTTCAGTTTTTACATGGATGAAACATTCTTGTGAATTACAAAAAGTGCAGAATCTGTCAAAAATCATAGATTAGTCAGACACAAAGACACACCACACATGAACGTTATGGTGAAATAACTGCACAGAAAAGAGTACCAACTCTTTTTACTTTACTTAACTTTGCCATAGAACCCATTTATTTAATTACTTGAGATAAAAAAAGTAAATATAAAAAGTGCGTAAAAAGTGAAGTAAAACCCTTCACTTTGATACCCCACTCAATAGGTTTGGGAGATTATTATTGCGCCAAAAACCGCCATTTTTATTTTTATCATTTAAATATGTACCTAATACACAGCGACACTCGCGAAATAAAGACGAATCTAACGACATATCATTCATCAAAATCGGTTAAGCCGTTTAGTAGTTACGAGGGAACATAGGAACGGACATACATACAGGTCTAACACATAACCCTCCTATTTGGCTTCGCCGCAGTCGGGTAATAAGTAAACCGTAGCAATAATCCAAGATAATACAAAGATTAAGGTAATAACAAGCTATCCCATTCATGCTACCCTCAGTTTAAACAAAACAAAATATAATCACAATTAACAGTAAGAACACACAGATATTCCTTTTTCAAAAATGTCGCGTCGTCCCCGGAAGTTGGATGTCGGGGGATGAGGGCGGGGGGGTGGCGTGCTAATCCCCAAGTAATCCAGCGACTCGACCAAACAGATCAGCTGGTAACTTATACTGGGTGGTACTCTATAATAATATAAATAAAAGCATTTTACCCAACTGCGCTAAAACCCAAAAGTTGGGTAATGTATTTTAGTTGGTTTCCTTCAGTGATCTTACATTCAAACAGCAATGTTAGAACACTCACATTTATCGCAATTATTATTTAACTTAATTTTAATTCTGAGAACACTCGGATTGAAAATACACTAGGACATATAATATCCGTACCTATTCGTATTATTTATAAAATCACCATGACTAAAGTAGAAAATTACAAAATTTTCCACTTTTGTTAGTTTATAGGTAGGTAGATTAGATTTCAGTCCTTTCTACGTGACTCTAGAAATAACATAGGTTAGCCATTAAGCAAAACATGAGCGTTATGTGGGTCAGTATGTTAGTACTAATACTGAAGTAGGTACACAATAAAGACAAACCAATCAAACCACATTTTGCCTGCATAAATACGTTTAGTGACGTCGATATTTTTTATATAATTTCTACGTCATGTTTTTATACGAATTACAAGTTATTTTAAATATTCAGATTTCAGTGAGATCGGAATCAATGGGATTTAATTTAAATCTTCATTGTTTCTATTTGCACGAGTGGGAACAAGATAATCATCACTGTATGGTTACACAAATTATCTTTATTTATTTATGTACATCAGAAAATACTTACTACTATATCTTTGGTTATACTTAAATGCATGTCCGCAGATTACAAAGGGAAGAAAAGGTGAGCAGTTCAAATCATTAAAGTTATCAAATTGTTCTATGGCACAAACCAAACTAAGAGTAAGCTGCCAAACACAGCACATTCAGCTCAGAATAGCAACAGCGCACCTACCTACCGTCTTCCCAAACATTATCTGAAGTACCCTCTAGATTAGCGAACAATTCTAATCCTACCCACCATGTATCTTCCGAACCGAGTCGAACAGCGGGTAGGAGGACCCCAGCTAGACTTAAGTAACAATTGAATTTAGTGCCGGTTTACGAAGGCTAGGTTTAGCATAGATTAGTGTTTAGTCTGTCGGTAGTTGGTGCAGACACGGGTTAGTGATTGGTTGTGAATTAATCGTTATCTTTAGAAGTTCTAGTGATGAGGAGTACTTGTACATAAAGAAAGAAAGAAATAAAGAATGAAAAAACACAGACTAAGGCCCGGCGCCCATTATCGGCACGGCATGGCAAGGTATTTTTAGGAGACGAATAAAAATATAACTTAATAGTATGGAAATAAAGTTGAAATTTTTTCTGACGGCAACGACGCCTTAGACGCCTTAGGCATGCCGCGTCCTATATGCGTCATCATTGAAATTTCAGTTTTATTATCATGCTGTTAAGTTATATTTCTATTCGTCGCATATGAAATACATTGCCATGCTGTGCCGATAGTGGGCGCCGGGCCTAAAAGGCACACAAAATAAAAATACAGCAGATAAAAAAGATAAAATAAAAATAACAAATAAAAAGAGCTCCCTCAGATACTCTTTTCCCTTCTTGCAATTATACTGTACTAGGTTTTACCCGCGCCTTCGCCCACGTGGAGTTTTTCTATGATCCCACGGGAATGTTCTACCAAGGAAAAAGTATCCTATGTCCTAACCCAGTTCATAGTCTATTCGTGTGCATCCAAATTCGTTCAGCCGTTTAGGCATGAAACGGTTACAGACAGACATGTGGCGGCATCTACATCGCCACATGCGAACTACACATTTATAGTATTGAGTATGGATTGCAAAAGGCAGATATCTATGTTATATATAAGATTTCTATGTTTATGATAGGTAATACTTGGAATATGCTAGCATTCAACTCACTCTCAACTGCAAGGTATAGGATACTTCTCAAATGAGGAGTTATATTTGAATAGTATGGTCTACCCCACGTCATGTCAGTTGAATTTACCTGAACCACCAAAATCCCGCTAACTGCTGCAAAATTGTTGCTACAGACGTGTGGTTAACTGTAGAGAATTCAAACAGGAATGTTCAAAATACAGACGACCTTCACCCGTGAACTTAATAATATTCTCATAAAAATACATACATTTCCAAACTAAATCACTTATACATTATCACAAACATTTATACAGATCAACGTCTTAGTTTATCAATATAATACTCAATATGTTTTTATCGTCTAAACCTTTCAGCGGATCAAGCGGCTTATCCGGCGGTAGTTTATCAGCCCTTAAAATATAACCCGGTGGAGACGGCCTTGTTGCTGATGACAAACTTTGTCCTGTATCGAACCTCAGACGGGGATTAAGATGAGGGTACAAGGTAAGAGCGTTAGCGGGGAACTGGGCTACATTTCTATAATCCGGCTCGAAGGACAATTACTTACATCTTAGTTGACGTTGATTAATACCTACACTGACTATTAATAAATTGATTGATATTTATTGATAAAAAACGCCAACTAAAATGTTATAACTATAAGCAAGACATCACAGTCCGACAAATTAAAAATTTAAGAGTCACACGTCGTGTTAGCTTAAATCGAACAGGTTACGTGTGACACAGAATTTTTAATTTTTCTGTTTGTGATGTTTTGTTTCTAACTTTTTGTAGTTTGGGTTTTTGTCGTAAATTATTATTATTTGATTATTTTGTAGTTACAAAAAAAATGTGTATATAAAAATGTTATAAAGGCCTTTCATTTGATACCCAATATCATCATTAAAATGAAGACAATCAAGACGCTTCCAACGATACCTCATTTCTCAAAATTATGATTAGTAGTTTAGAAGTTACGAGGGAACACATGAACATACATACATTTACATACCGGTCAAAATCATAACCCTCCTTTTTGTTTCGCCGTAGTCGGGTAAAAAGATGATTACATGATAAATAAGACTTATGACTGAATTTTAAATAATTGTATGTTCTTTAATGTAATTTGTGTAAAAACTTTCAATGTTTACATTGATCCATCTTTACATACAAGGCATTTTCAATGTCCAAAATAAAATCGCTACCGCTCCTGAACTGCACCTCACAGACCAACCAATAGCGTTTGAGCTAAAGATTAAGAAGTCACCCGACGAACATGTTTCCTTACTTTGTTGGTCGCGCTAAGTCAGGGCTGTCATTAGGCTTAGCGCTTTATATTACAACTTTCACTCTTTCTCTTTTTACTTTTTATTAGGAAGTTGTGTTGGAGGAGTTTGTCGTACGAAACTGTACGACAAACTCCTCCAACACAACTGGTGATTGGAAAAGGAAATGCAATCGTTTTCGTGTAAGGAAATAGGGAAGTTTGTTAGTTTTGGTTAATGGTGTTAGTTCGATATAAGTTCAGGCATTGCATTGGTCTCATTGAGAATTTGAATAAGTTAATTCTAGTTTTTAAATGTTTATTAAGCAACTTGTCACAGTCTGCCGACTATTTCTGTTCTGTCCTCATAATAGATTTATTTTGTTATAAGTACTAAGTATCTTTTCTATGTGCACACGCGTTTCTGTAGCAACAAACCAGATTTTCTATGTTTATGATATCGTATGTTCTCATGATAAGAAATAAAGTTTTTGCGAAACAAATTGCACACATCACTAAGCTTCCACATAACATGTTTCAAGAACCCATTCTGTTATTAAACCAGGAAAACATAATACATTAGTTCAATCCCAATAAAGAAACATGTTTCCTCTCCAGCTTACATAATCTCCTCCAAATCTAGGTCCACAAAAACATCTCGAAATAATACCATTTCTCCATTCACCGCGACAAAACTTATCTCGGAAATGTCAGACCATTTATTTACGAAATAAATAAAATCATCTCACGTACGCGCGTGCGCGTCAACCCTGCGTTACTCACACGCGCGTGGAGGGCGATGATCAATCACAGGCGTCGGTTTACGCGCGTACAAACACACACGCACGTATCCTACGCTAAGCCTGAGCTACACGCTCAACCGTGACGCGTTGTGCGACAGCGACCGCGGAGAAAACAAATGAAAGAAGATGTTTAGAGCATAGGACGAGTCACCGCGACGCGACTTGTGGAGCGATGGACGCAAGTCACACCGCTGGAGACTGTAAATTGGGCCTAATAGAACATTAGTGTGCGTAATAAAAGAATAAGTAAGGGTTACCATAATATGGAATGAGTTTTTCTTGTAACTAGGATCTATTTTCTGGATTTTTATTGTGATTTTGATGTGACGTGATTTTTCGTCGCAGAAATACCCTAATCGTATTGTCGGTTTAAGACCTGTTTACGTATGCAAAGGCAGCTTTTAGCTACAATTTGATATTTCATGGCTTAACACGATATAGCTTTCAGCGTAATTTTAATATTGTGGCACTATTTCTCAGGTTTATAAAAGGTCACCATTTTTCTTCAAGGCATGTCGTAAGTTACTTAGCTTAGTTGGAAGTCGGAAGACTAACGATAATGTCCTGGAATTAGACTATTAGCACTTGAATGACCCAGTTTAGATGAACGGCTTACATAACTGAAAATGTTCTTACTGTAAATGAATAGTAAAAAATCTCTTCAAAGTATTGTTTTTATAAGGGTTTAATTTAACAACGAGTACAATCATAATTATTTCGAAAGCTACTTAAACATGCAGACACAGTCATGGTAAATAAAAAAAGCTTCATTTAGTTATTATTTCCAGTAAGTTTTCAGCTCGTTAAGTTAATTGCTTGAAGAAGAACTCTTCCAAAGAAAACGTTCAGGAGTTTAGCTTTGGATCAAAGTGATATTGTTATAATGTCAACCTACAAAAGGTCTTGAATAAAACAATACTAATTATAATAAACTTCAAAATCTATTAACTCTAAACTCAAACCAACTCTGCGAAATCTAGTTGCATTATTATTAATACATAACATTTTCAAACCGAGGTGTTGAAAAGTGAGAAGTGAAAAATCAAGGGAAACCTCGCCGCAAACTAAATTTAGCAGCATCGGGCTGAAAGTTGAGACTCGACTAAATAAACTAACAATTTGTTTTAAATTGAACTTGTGACTTGTGCTCGCCTTTGACAACCCTGTGAGGTGCGACTGAGGGCGGGGAGCTGGCAAAGTTTTATAGGAGTTGTTTTTATAACTTGTTTATGAACACTAAAATGCTGTATAGATTTTAACACGTTTATATTTGGCCGTGCGATTAACTTGAGTGTGACAAATTAATACGCAGATTTTTGTCGGAATTCATTTCAACACGTTCACTGCGTTAATGATAAATGTACCGAGAATAATTATGTTGTGTGCCTTTTAGTCTATATTAAATAAATGAATTTAAGTATTTGAAGATTACATAAAATTCTTCAAACATTTCTTTTGTTTTAACCTTCGCCGTAGTCGGGCATTCCTATAAATTCAACTAAAAGTAGTAAAAATTTATCTTTCAAGCAACTGCCTTTCCTAGCGATGTATTGGCAACTCTGCCTCCGTGTATGTAATATTTTTCTAATTTCGCTTTTATCTTCCGCTAATCACTTGCACTGTCACCTAGCCGGCCACTCACAGAATGACTACGGAACGTCGCCTCGCAATTTATCCTCACGCAGCAGTGAATGCATTAAACATAGAAGAGGAATAGGCTGAAGTATGGCGAGAGAGAAATATGGGTGGTAAGCAGGGATCCAGGGTGAGAGGTTTTTAATGTAGAGTTGAGTGGTTGAATGTTGCATTGTCGTTTTCTTTTAAAGAGGGTGTAGTTGGAAGTAAATTATCGCAGTAATCGCTTAACACTAAGTGGGGTAGTGGTCAAACGCGACACAGTTAACAAGGCTGAATGATTCTCTATAGGTACTATACTAGACACAAAACTCATTATTGTGTGCCTTTTATAAAACTCGAAGCATTTCTTTCAATTAAACCATTTTATGGGCACTTTTGGCAAGAAGTCGCTCAGCCAGAAAGATGAAGCCCATTGCAAAGCGTAGTAGGTAACTATGGAGAAGAACGTGCAAGAAACAACATGGAAACTCTTTTAAATCAAAAAGATTGTTACAAAAAATAATAAATTACGACCTTGCTCCCTGTTCGTCTCATGATTAAAGGAATCAGGGATCCCATCATGATTTCAGACCAAAACTGCCGGGGCGATAATGATTGAAAATTTTATACGTACAAAAAAACTTCAAGGGAATTTTGCCTTTCCTTAGAAGCTTCAATCATCAAAAATTCCCTTCGTTAATCAACTCAGGACCTTAAACTTACATATTCCAAGGACGGCCATAATATTATAATTAGGTGGCCACAACAAGAGGATCGTGGCCTATCTGCCATCTCTATCCTTGAGGTACCCGCTCAAATATATTTATTTTACTCACCGCTTTTTAAAATACGAACTTACGAGCGGCGGAATTTAGTTTGCCTCAGGCGGCTGGAGGGTTTTCTTTTTGTTGAAAATAAGTTAGGATAATGTTACTTCCTGACTTAATTGTAAGAATAAGTATTTATGATGTTTTGATGAGAAACTAATGAAATGGATGACACCTAGCTGTGCCTGAAACTGGATTTAAAATCAACTCCGTGAAACGAATAGGATTGTTTTAAAAACACATCAACCACTAAGATATAATGCATAGGTAAGTAAGAAATTATCATCATCATCATTTCTCGCCACTGTTCTGCGAGCATTGTGCCCTGCCCACTGCCGCTTACGTTTGGCAAATCATCCGGCTATGTCGGTTACCTTGATTCTCCTACGGATCTACTGGAAACTCGAAGCATAGCCCTCTCCGTTGCCCTTTGGTTGTCTTTCAACCTTTTAATGAGGCCCATTTCGTGTAATGCCCAAATAAGAAATACAAATATTTAAAAAAAAAACTTAAAAGTCTGCAATGAAAATGAAGCAGCAGTAAGCATTACTTCTAAGGTTATCAGTTACTCTCATCAAGCGAATGCTGGCCACTGGCAATAAAGAGCGGAACGCAATAACCCTGCCTACCGCTCCATCACGGCTGTCACTGCTAAGTTACGAGTCTTACTGCCAAGTTACGAGCCTCACTGCTAAGTTACGATTGTGAGACATTCCATATAAGTTTATAGCTTCTTTTGTCCAGCACTATATGTGGTGGGGGGTTAGCATGCACTCGATATTTGAAAGCAGGTCAATATTTGCAGGTTTATTTGACAAAAACTAAAGACAAGTGTCTCCAACTCCTGCCCTATTTTTCTACACCTTGAGAAGACATAATTATGAGAAGTAGAACTCATTCCTCTGCCATCTCAACATTCACACGATACTAAATGGTTCAAAAGCGACAAGAAACAAAATTACCATTAAACTCTACACGTTATACTCGACCCCATCAAACCGGGTAATCCGGCAGCGGACAGGTTAATCCCCTTGTTGTCCGGAAAATATCCGGACAACAACCGGACAACTATTCTGTAAACCCTTGTCCATTGTGGGATGTTCATTTTATCCGTTTGTAACCTGTGATGTTCGCGGATGATCGCGTGAGGGTTCAAATAAGTATTATTGTGAACGCTTTTGGACATAAAAGGTTATTTTTTTTATTGCGAGTGATGTGGGGATTTTGTTTGTACGTCAGTTTCCGTAGTTTTTGCGGGAACAGTAAACTTTCGGATTAAATTACGTGAGATGTTGGAGTTTTCGTATTTTCTCTGTTTTCTTAAGAGCGTTTGCGTAAATTCTGTTCGATAATTTGGATAAAGCCTTTTATTATTCTTAACTAAATCGTTTTTTATTACTTTCTGTAATTCCTGTGTAAATAAGTCTTCTACAGGCGGACATAAAATCCACTTCTCAGAAAAACATGGAAACAGTAGATAATCACTAACTACATACATCTATAGTTTGATCTGTACTAAAGTATTTTCCCTTCCAGTTTTTCCACAAAATAATGAAGTAAGTATAAAATCGACCACAAATTAACGAAATTACGTCGAAATCATTTCCGTGTCAGTGTACCACGCATTTGGTCATTTAATTCAATCGTTAACGCGGGACCGTGTGACATTAGTGATGTGCTGACGCGCGGGATTATGCGGGATTTGTAGTTTTCAGAACGGACAGATTATGGTTTACAGTTAAATGTGATGACTTCTTGAATTTTCATGCTGAAAAGCTATCTTTTGTAAATTTTCGTGTTTGTATTTTACAATTATTGTTATGAATGGATGTAGATCCACTTTAATTATCATTATTGCGTTAATAAATAAAAAATAACATTATCTCAATTTTCTTTTTTTAATTTCAATACTCGAAGTTTTGATTCTGCAACAAATATTCACTTAAGTATGTGTGTGTAATGTAATCTTACCTACATCTTTCACGTCAATTAGGAAATTTATAAATAAATCCAGAGCAATAATACTGCATGCTCTTCTACCTACAAAATCTTTAAAAAAGCCAAGTATTTACAAAATGGAGGCTTGCATACGTTTGAGCAGTCAAAAGAGCTACAAAGGCTTGCAACCTTGCAGCCTTGTTTCCCGGACGGGTATTGTGGCGGCTTGTGATTTGTGCTGTCACCGTTCCCGGGATTTAAAGTCCGGGATGAAAGAATTAAATGGCTTGTATGTAAACTGATGTGGGCCGGAGGTGAATTACGTTGGGGAGTTTAACGTTACATTTAAGCTTCGAAATATATCCTGAAAATATATTGAAATGTTGACACTTGACGACAGTTATGTAAACACTTATGTTATGTTCTGCAAGTTGAATTTAACGATTTGAACTTCAAACGTTAACAAGAGATACCAAAATTTAAAAAACAATATTTAAGTCATTATCTAAATCATATTTGTCTGTCTTTTATGGTTTTTTTTTGTTAGTATTCATTTATTTTGTATTTTAATTAGTTTTATTATTTATGAATTTTCAAACTTACTGTACCTACCTACTAACCAAGTTTATAAGAGAAAATTCCGTATTCGGTGGCTTCTATATTATACGACAATATACCTACCTAAGGATCAGTTACCGAAGGTAATTAAAACCGTACAAAATCTTGTCGCGATGTCATCTCAGCAACGGTCAAAGTAAAAAACTTAGGTAAATTATTAGAGGTAATTTTGACAAAGATTATAATCGAAACTTCTTAAAATACAGAAATGACTCCTCTGGACATAATTTAAACAAAGTACTCTTAAAAGTAGATGGTAAATAATAATAAGTACATATAATCAAGAATTACATTATGATCAACAACTAAAACGGTTTCCTAAACCATGGCGCCTATGACAGATAAGCGTAATTTCGATAAAATATCGTCGATAACCGCACGTGTTGCGTCCCTAATATTTATTGAACGTGCCCTAACTTGGAAGGTGTGAACGGGTAATTAGGGGAGGTGGAACAACTGCTTGAACAAGTTATTAATTGGGGGTCATTATTATAAAGTTAACTTTAACGAGTTTTGTTTTTATTTAACTGCAAGAAAACTTTTATAAAGCATCTGGGTAGTCTTCCAGTCGCAATCTTGTTTCCATGCTGTTCAGGAAACTTGGTAACCGGAAGATTCCCCAGATACTTTAAAAAAGTTTTTTTCAGAAACCTATGGGCCCAATATTTCAAAGAATGTTAATCTATAAGGGTAAAGATCCAGATAGGTAGTTACTTGTTACTCTAATAAAATTCCCTTTAAAGATACCCAAGGTAAATAAGAGCAGACCTCAGAAAGAACTAAAAATACTTAAAAACTAAAAGACATAATAGTGTTATAATAAAATAATGCGGATCAAAATTTGTTACCGTACTTATCACTAAAAAGAAAGACAAATCTTCAAGAATTTAAAAGCCCTTTCTAAAACCCAATTTAACCCTCAAATTAGAATATGTGGAGAAACGCAAATTAGTCTGTATTTATGTAATATATTAAGTGGAAAGAGCCGACAAATATTTGTTCATAAAGTTAGCTCTGCGGGGTTATAAGCGTGTAAACATACAAACATACATTCACAGCCGTTTATTATACATGGAGGATTAGTTGGGGTCTCTGGGGCTGGTGAAAGGTGTAAGAAATTAGCGAGATTTGTGTTAATTGATTGGCGTTTATTATCATTACGAAATAGTTACAAATCTCGACCATATTATAAAGAGAAAATATTTGTTTATAACGAATAAACTCAGAAACTACTGGACCGCTTTAAAAAACTCTTTCACCTGTAGAATGCTATATTATCACTGTAGCAGTAGTAGCATAGGGTATAATTTTTATAAAGATATAACGCGAGCAAAGCCGCCGGCGGTAGCTATTGAGAATAATTACGTAGTAGTAAAATACACATCAATGTAGTCTAGTACACTGATAACTATTTTAGGATTTGATTTCTGAAAAGTTCAATAAGTGTTTATTTATAAGATAAGCCATGTCAGTACAAGATATACTAAAATAGAGGTCAACCTTTTGGGACCAAAATATCTGAATGCCGACGGAAAGTTTAGTATTCAAATTGGATTTATTGGACGACTTGAGATGGATATATTCTTCATCGAGAGGTTTAGTGAGTGTATGATTTATTTATTATACTTACATATATAACGTCACGTCTGTAATGAGCTGTACCAAAAGTAACAACTACATTTCGTCCGTGTTGTATAATTATGTTCCAAGTACATAATGGGGGGTGAGCCTATTGCCATCGACCGAGGACAAATCAATAGACCGTGCTGCTATTGTGAAAGTACTGGTAATTAGTAGGACTTATAATATTCCGCTACCACTCATCACTTGTAACACAAGACACCTTAACCTCAGCGGTGTAAATGCTTTCGCTAATGAATTTAATTAAATCGAGTGGTGTGCGGGATTTATCGAGCCCGATGTGTTTGGCTCGATGTGTTTGGCCCGATGTGTTACCCCCGCGGTGTGTTTGCTCGCACAAACAAACGCGAGCGGTTGCTCGAATTAACTGGCCTTAAGGCAGGTTATTAGCGTTTTTCGGTTATAATTTTTAAAAGTAATCGGGTTCTGTTAATTTAAATTAACGGCAAGTTCTTTACGTAACTATAAAATTCACGAAGATATATGCGAGTTTTATTTTTCTAAAATAAATCTTTAATAAAGTAAAAGGAGCCTCAATAGCTAGGCACAAAACTTTATAAATACACTTACAAAACAACTCCCAGCAGAAAACATAAAATCATCAATTACCTGCAACAAAAAATACATCAACATTAACAACAAAATCACCAAACACAATACAGTTAGGTACATCACTATTCATCGCAAATTTATTCATCCCTCATACCACCAGCCAAATTACCTAGATCTAGGCTACAGAATACAATGCCTAGATACTAGCCCAGGTAACGCTACATCTAGGCAACGTCGGCCCGGCTGTCTGTCGGCTGTCGAATTAACTTGAACTACGAAACAGCTGCACTTAAATACACTTCCCTGTTTTATTTTTAGTTTAAATAGGGATGTTATTTTTCGATGTGAGCTTTTATTTACAGGACTAGCTGCAACGGCGACTTCATCTGCATGTATTTTGTATTAACTTCATAATTTTTTTAAACTAATATCTAGGGTCAAAGTAGCCTAAGTCCTTCTCCTATAATAAGTATCGGTTCCGTGGTTAAGGCGTGAAAAGGTAACAGACAGACAGACACAGTCTTGCATTTATAATAGGTACGGTTTGTTGAAAAATAGTTTCTATCAGTGGACTGTCAAGGATTAATATGTCAGGTATACTGTTTTACTCCGGTATAACATTTGGTACGGATCGCACGTATGTGATGTCCGAAAAAATCAAACAAATCGCATCCAAACATAGGCCTGGCAAACGCGGTTACAATATATATACAAAATGAAGTTGTCATAACCAGTACGATTTGAGGACAAACGCCCGGGTTACACCTGGCTAGTTTTTTAAGCTAGGATAGCAAGCAAGTAATATAGTGGCTTACTATTCTGGTTTGGCACAACGAGAGCTGTTTACACATATATTCGGTTGGGTACTAATTGCTAGCCACACGAGGCTAGTACACAAGCCAGGAAAATACCTATAACCAGCAGTGAGGGTCGCTACTGGCTCAAAAATAGAACCCAAACTTACTAAACTATCACACTAGCGTACTATCTGACTAACTAGCTTACTAGCCTAAAAATGTAAGCCATAAGTAAGCAGGAGGAAGGAACCTACTACCACCTGTAAGTTCTATTTAGTCACCTTGACATCAGTTGGTAGTCTACTATTTGACTGGATGTCACAGATTAGTAAAATCGTACCTTAAAAGAGAGAGTGTGAAAATTCCCAGCAAGGAAAATGTAAAGCCCGAGGGCCTATGTAAAATTATGTACATACATATAAATATAAATGGGTAAAGAGAAAGTGCGTGAAACAATCGGATTGTAAATATTACCAGCTGTTGCCAGACTACACGAAGAAGTTAGAACAAAAGGTTTAACTAACAAAATGTATCATCCTACTGACGCTAAAATGAAGAGGCTGTGTCGTATTACGAGTAGGTGTGAACGTACATAGAAAGCATTTTAACGCACCCCAAGGTGTTATAAGTGCTAATCATTATTTACATTTATGTGTTATTGTTGAATTCTCAATTAACAGTAATTCACAGTTGACCTGTCAAAATCAAACAATATCGCTGTTAATGAACAGTTTATGGCGTTTCATTGTTTATAAGCTTTAGGTAGTCAAATCACCATGTTTGACTGATATGTGTCTGTTAATATTGATGCTACTACATCTTGCCACAAAAGGCATAAACTACATAGGTATACGACAATTTAATACCAGCATAATATTGTCCCACTGTTGGGCAAAAGCTTCTTCTCATACAGAGAAGACAGGAGCATTGGTCACCATGCCAACCTGTCTTAAGCAACAAGACGGGATTCAGACGATTTAAGCATTGTACTTATAAATTATCTCGTTCCAAGTGCATCATCTGCTTACCTCTGTAATGGCTATAAAGCCAGGATCAGAGCCAACAGCGGGATTTTATTAATGAGGCCCGACACGCAAGTTTAAAGGCTGCCTAATGGTTCGGCCAAATTAGAAGAAATAGCCTTCTGGTTACTGAACGATTTAATATTAATTTAAAGTGCCGTGGAAAATAAAGACGTTATTAATTACGAAATATAAATTCATTAAGGATTAAGGGCGGCTATAAAGAGAGTTGCTTTTCTTGCTAAAGTTGGGTGTTCGGAACTTAGACGAAGTCAGTGGTAGAATAAATCTTATGTTAGCAAAGACATAATAAGTCAATGGAGAACCCTGAAAGTAGCAAGAGATAACACTAGAAAAGAATAGTAAAGTATAGTATATTATATTTTCTGTATTTTATCACGCTTGTTCGTTTCACGGTCGATAAGGTATAGAATGGGAAACATCACAAATGAGGCACAAAATAAGAAACACAAATTGTCTAACAGACGAAATTCCAGCAAATCACAATGTTTATCACTTTCTAGCACCAGTTTCTGTATGCCGTATATATATATATTATCACATAACATATCATCACGCCCGTAATCCCTGTAGAGTTAGGCAGAGGCGTACCTATACAGTATACACCTACATTTCGCCAATTATGTTTAGGTCCCATATAATAGGGGGCGAGCCTATTGCCATATATTCATCAATGGCAGAAAGGGTCGAGAACTATCTACTGACATAAAACATCAGACAGGGACGAGACTCGTATCATACAATTTCTGCGACACATTTGTAACCAAAACACCCTCAACCAATGAACCAGCTTATAAATCGATCAGCCTCATAAAAAATGGCCGAAAACCTTCTCCCAAAAACAAGGTAGCCAAAGAAATTTATGTGGGTAAATTAAGAGTAATGTCCAGCAATATTGGGCAACTCCAAGTCCCGGGATCCGTAAGAGTTGCGGCCTGTTCAAAATGTGGGAGTTCGGTCAACACTGAAATAACTTGAAAGATTAAAGGAAGCGGTGAACTTGGGTGGATAAAAGGCCGCGTATGTAGGAGAAGGTAAAAATTTTCAAGATAAAAGGAAATCCTTATGAGTCTTATAATGTTTTTAAGGTTATATTTTAATAAGGAGGTAGGTATCGTAAAAAGTTGTGGGCTTTTAGAAGCGGTTTTCTTTATAGACCGGTTTTTTTTAATAATGATTTTTGTTATGGACCGTCAGTAACTTATGTGTAATTGTTTATAATGTAGAACGCTGGCTTTCAAAATATTCACATTTAACTGCGTTAACTCTCCATTATTCTAGTTTTTCCTCTATTCTGACCGAAATTACACGAATTCATTCAATGGCTAACTTTAGGACGCTCACTTTGCAATACATCGCCTGAGCTCCTGATTAATTCATTAGGAAAGCGAGTGCAAATGTCACTCGCAAAGATTCAAGCATTTCTCACATAATTCTTTATTCATACATCCCCCATGACATACCCCTTACATATATTAATTAAGGGCAAGCTCAAGGAAAAATCTTATGTGAAAATAACCGAAAGATATAAGATTCCCCCCTCCCCCCTTCGAGACGTAATCCAATATAGTCTGGAGCAATTACAAAAATTAACACTTAGTCCGGAATCTCGCAATCTCGCAAATGATATCGCGGGAACTGTTTATTGGATCCCCCCGGGATCCCGGGGGATGTGTCCGGGACTGTTAATCACGCCGGGATTACGGGATCTGTTGTGGTCATTCGTCGGAAAGTTTTCGATTATGTGCTTGTTATTGTGGCCTTCCGGTATTTATGATACAGTAAGCTTCTTCAGATTGAGAATTTGGATGCATCTTACGACTACAACTAGTTGCGGGAACTATTCACTAAGTGTGATTGTATAAGTAACTTGTTTCAAAACTTTTTCTGCCTTATTCTTTAATTTAATTGACCGCCGATTTGCACGGATATAATGTTCCCCATTCGTTTTTATTGCATTTAATTTGTAATTTTATGCATCATATTAGGCGCAAATAAACTTCTTTTTCTTTCCTTCTTTTAGAGATATTTTAGCGGACAAGACAACATTACCCAAACCCCCACGGAACCCCTCACGGAATTTAGTCACTTTTTATCACACCTAGTACTCATCTAAACTTCATAATTTTCTAGCCAAATGGCTACTTTTCTTAAAAGAAAGTACCCAGAAACCTCAATCCCAGTACACTATCATCCACATTTCTCCCTTCACGTCACTGGGGACTGAAACAAAACAACGTCACGTCGAGACACTTAGCTATAGGATCCGAGAAAAAAAAGCCAAAATCAATAAATACAACGTTGACTGTACCTTAAAATATCAGGGAAAAAACTTCCACAACCCCATTGGATATTCAACTCTATATTTTTACAGGTAACGTTCGTTTTCCAGTGGGGTGCTAAAGGTTGGGATCGGATATACTCAATGGATTTTTATGCAGATTTCATATTCAATCTGCGATAGTAGAATTTATTGTCGCTCTGATGCCGAGTCGTTGTACATTTGGTTTGATTTGTTGTTATAAATGGTAAATCTGTTGGATTTTATAGTGTAGGTATACCTACTGCTTTATGTTTGAGAGGATACTGTGCGGGGGATCGGCAAGTGTCTATGATATAATAATGGTTTATTGGTGTAGCAAAAAAAACTTCATAATTATTTTCACATGAGTCTCATTTTACCACCAAAATAATATTAAAAAAATTGGTATTACTATCCTTGTTTATTTTCTCAACAGCCATATGGCACATCAATTTCTTAATATGTGTGAATTTTTGAACAGTTACAAATAATAAACAAACGGCATATTTTATCAGTGACTCCTACAGAAATTGGTACAGTTGGTTAATAAAACTGTAGATAATATCCGGCAATAATGTTTATTTAGACTAGACCACCCAGAAGTATGATTTCCGTTGGCATATTATTTTGATAGACATTATTTTCATGTGTGTTCTATTCATCTTGGAGAAATATCAGATAAGTCTAAGCAATAAACCCAAGGTTTGCTAAATTAAAACCATTTACAGGTACTTTTGAATTGTCAAGGAGTCGGTCAGTCAGAAAATATGAAGCTAGTTGCCCATTCCAAAGCATAGTAGGTACCTATGGGGAAGAACGTATGTATCGTTAACGCCTTGTAGATATTCATAATTAATATATTATATCCTTCGATAGAAACTAAATAGTAGATACGTAATTTATTTACAGACGTTGCAATATATAATAATAGACAAAAAAACCGTGACCAAACACCTAACGGTCAGATCAATGGGCCCATCAATTGACATCAATACCCAGCCCATACTGGGCCAGCACCGGCCAGCAGTGAGATGAATGGCCACTGTACGTGCGCACACGCACCGGCCATGTTTGGTAAGTAGAACTACATCCTGGACGTCTTCGCCCACTGAGTGTTAGTTATACTGTGGTGGACTGATTTTGAGGTCATTGGATATAATGCATTACAGTAAGGAGGTCGCAGATAAATCAAAGCTGTCTTTGACTTAGGATGGGACACCGTTTTGTCCACAATGAAACCTCTTTATGATTGAGATAGCAAGTAAAGAATTAGTTTTCAGAACCCTGAAACTGTTTAATCTTAAGATACAATGTGTGCTGCCTTTTTTCATTTTCGGTAACACTATGGTATGTAGGATTGCTTTCTCATAAATAACAGATTTTTCATTATCCTGTATCATCCGTTACAGACACAAATCTCAAATGTACAACAACAAGCAACAGGACTGTAGGCCGAACAAATATCTGTTCGAAGCCGGAATAGAAACTGCTACCAGTTACACAGAAGCATATCATACAGATACTGCGCCCAAAGCCAACATGGCAGTTGTTCTATATGGGCACAGATTTCCAGTCACATTTGGCATGCCTCGAAAGCCTTTGATTACAAGTACATTTTGCTGGTAAAGTTGTTAATTACAGTTAATTGGATGCGATCAGGCATAGATACTGGTAGCCAAAGAATAATACTAAACGTTGTTCATTGTAGAAAGTTTATCGGAAAGGAAAAACTTTTTGAATATTGTTTTTACCATCCAAGTTTTCTAGAAAATAATTAATAAAGTTAAGACAAATAAGTTGGCCCTGCTTGTTATATTAAAGACTACTACGGCTAAGGGATGTTTTAAACTATCAGAGGCAGCAGAGTAAGTTCAGTTGCTGTGTATGCTCAGAATGTCAGAGCTTTAAGCAAGACTGCGACAATAGGGAGAACGATGCAGGGAGTTATCATTCTCGCTTAATTATGTGCTGGAGCCAGACATAACCACAACGTGAAATAAAATCATTGGATCTACGTCCCTACAAGTTGAAAATTATCTGCCTACCCCTCCTTCGGAAGTGGGCGTAACTATCCATCGCATAACAATAGTTCCAGCCATCAACATTAACACCCTCTATAATAATTAATAACCGGATACAATAATATTCTAAGACGGTAGTTATATGTTTATAACAATATACTAAGTCGGTACGGGGATATATCTAGTTATAAAAATATATACTACGGTGATAAATGTGAGTGACAGCAACATTAATTTCACATATAACACAAATAACTGTCCTGGCATACAGACGTGTGCCAATTCTACGGAACACGTATGATTTAATGTTTTACTACTTTGATTGACTTTGTTTTGAAGGGAAGACATAGGTACTTATTTGTAGTTATTTAGGGAATTTCCAGTGGAGTAAAGACGTGTAATTTGAAATGATTGCATTGATTTTGCCAACAATCAAGATAGCTTTTGATTTCTAAGCTTATTGCTAAAATATCATCACATACATAAAGAAATCAACAAGAGGAGGAAATAGAGGTTGCAGCTATTTGGCTGCCTATGTTACCTAAATGTGACACCCACGTGAGAAGTATTTGCAAGTCGTATTGACCGTTGACAATCTCTTTCTAGCCAGTATTGACCATCAGCTTCTAAACCTTCCGAGGGCCTTTTCTTTTAAATGAGAATCCTCGTTAACGTGTTTATCATTATCGTTCTTTCTTATTTTGAAACAAACGCTTTTTATCCTTCTCAAACTTTTCTTTTCTACTTTTTTTTCTCTTTCTTATTATATCTTCATTTCTGCGTATCCCAAGCTAAACGCAAGCATAAACACTGGCAATAAATTAGAGCAACGCGAACATTAATCAAGTTTACTTCAATAACCCACATTGTATATTCATAAGCGGATTCCACGAGACTAATCATTCATCTTGAGACAATGATAAATATATGAGGTTCGGGGGAAATGGGGCAGAAGGTTCAGTGAACATAGAATCCCCTTCAGTGTAGTCAGAAGAGGAAGACTTTTGACTGATGCATGGAAACCAGTGAATAAATATTATTTATTTATCAGCTGCATGATCTAACCTTACGCATGACGTAACGATAGAAAGGATTTTAGGTACAGTCCGCCTGTTTAGAAAATGAGTTCCTGCTAGCTCTCAATTTCATACACAGAATATGTGTTTTACGAATTTGATCCTTATTACTACTAGAAATTGTCCAACTGGAACGCATTCTCGTCGCCGGATCGTAAGTGATATCTAACATTTATACCCAATCCTACAAACTTTTTCGTGCAATGTTAAATTAACTACATGTAAGTTATTTATATAGTACCCTGTATAAAATAGTCCTTCTGTCCCCTCCTTATCACTCGGCACGGACCCTAAAGTGACAGATAACGCCAAGGTAAGTCAACAGACAGTGTAGGGTCGACCTCACTATAGTTACTAGTTGAAGCAAACGTGTCAGCTTGGGCGATATGATTGAAGAATATGGGGCAATGATGTATGGGCTCTGAAGGTAGAATTATGCTTATGTGGTGGGTGGTGAATGGAGTTATTCAGCGTTAGCATAAAGGGAAGGCTGTATTAGATAGATCTAGATACACCATTAATAATTTGAGAATGAAATACTATTATATGTATACTTGCACAGTTTTTTGGCAGTTATTTTACATCTTAAATCAACGACAATAAAGTCAAGAGCTGAAATAACTGTGAAAAGACTGCAAACTCTGAGTACAATACGTGTTTTACGAATTTCAACTTTATTAGCAACTAATCTTGTTCAACTGACAGATGTCAGGAACGTATTCTCAAATTATTAATGTTGTAGTTTAGGGCTACGATATTCAAGCCTTGTTTTTCAAAACCTAATGATGATGCATATGAAGCTTTGGAATATACTATTAGCGTTGAAAACCTTTTCAGTGATGTCGACGCTAATAGTATTTATTGCAAATCCTACCTCAATGCAGCACCAAATATAAACACACTATAAACAAAGCCCACATTAATTCTCTCTGCCGAACCGCTCCAGAAATATCCCACCACTACTAGTTCATCGATCGCTCCACAAATAGCCGATACCCGATCGTCTCGCATTACCCGGGAATCGAACCCACACCACAGCGGATCGAGTGCCCTTCCGTCGTCAAGTCGCCTGTGAAAAGTGGTGACATTAGCGATAGGTTTGTAAGGGATCCCTATGTCACGGTTTATGTCAGTTTGAGAGCTTGATAAAGGTAATTTAATTCTAGTCTGATTTTGAACCAAAGTTGCTACGCCACTTTAAATTCATGGCTAATTGACTTTTGGGCTGCTTTATCGAAGCTCGTACGTAATTAGCAGAAGTCTACTAATTTTGATAGACTCGTAAAGGGCTAACTTATTATCGCAGGTACCTAATATGTTTAAACATTTATACTTGGACCTATATTAAATGTACTACTACCATTTAGTGTAGAATCCATAAAGATGTAATGTCAGGGAAATTAAATGTTTATTTAAATTAACTGTAATTGTCCGGAATCACAACTGTCATCCTTTGACAGTTGTATGAAACTTAAGAACGAGAATTGACATAGTGTGTCAATTTGAGAAACAATACGAATTTCCTGGATGTAGTCTTTCCCGTTAGTCAGACTGTCTTTAATAACTTTGATCCTCTCGTTTGAAATTAAATAACTACCTAGTAAGTAATTTTTTTTAGACAATAATCTTTTACTTCCAAAAATATCCCCTCTCAAATGAAGATCTCCACAATCATGTCCCCACACTAGTACCCGGTACACAAACTGCATCGTACACAGTTCACAAGTTCGTCTAGTACACACATGTTATACACAAGTTCCGGCGGCATCGGAAGCAATAAGGCGGGGAGCACACATCGTGCACGGTGTGTTTGATTTGTCCACCAACACTTTAGTGAGCCGGAAGTGTTAACAGTACCTAGCGGCGGATCTATAACTATTATTATGAACGACGGATTAAGAGTTTTCATCTGAAGTCATTTATAGATAGATGCTTGGTGTTAATATTATAGGATTTTTTTTATTCACATTTTCTTTAAAATGTTGCTACTAATCATTCTGCCTGGCCTTTTCCCAACTGTGTTGGGGAAAGGTCTTCCAGTCAAACCGGATGCAGCTGAATACCATTACCTATTGTAAATGGAGCGACTGTCTATCTGACCTCCACAATTGCTGGGTAATATGCCATACCTCTTGGTAAGACTGGAACTTTTACTTAAGGCATCATCGACACGACGAAGAAGAAGAATGGAATGACGTTCTCCTGTGTCCTCACACAAGATAATATCTCAGTCCTTACTAAGGGCACAAGTGTAACAGCAACCCACAATAACCATTCAAACTGGCATGCGAGAGAACTCCATTCATTTAGGGTTTAGTATTGGAAAACAAAAACCCTGTAGGAATACGTATGTCCTCAAAAAGCAAAACCACACTTTCCACTAGTAGACGTCCGTATCTGTCCCAGGTGACAGTAGGGCGTCCACTATCCACGCCTCACTAGGACGGTCCTGTTTACGGTCGGTGACAACAAAATATGAATAGGGTACACACGCTGATGTACAAGCGTGAGACCTTGTCGGATAAAGTTCCGACTTCGTTTCCGACACGATTCGTATTGATAGGTGGTGATGGGATGTTTTTAGTTTTACTTTTATGAAGATCAAGAAATGTGTCAGTTTGTCTAAGTTTGACTTTATAGAACTTTCTCACTTTTGAACTGGAGAAGTCGAATTGCTAGTAATGTAGCATTTACCCCATATAAAAAATTATCTGGCTGTTTAACACTAATAGTCTGACGAGCACAAAAATGCCTGACCCTCATAGCCAGCTTTAAATGAAACAATATCTGTTGCAAAGGTTTTAAATTATATTTTAGTTATGACTAGCTTCTGCCCGCGATTTTGTCCGCGTATTTTAACATTTAACATAATCCTTTATCACTCGGCAATAACGTATATTCCCATTAGTGAAAGAATTTTCGGAATAGGATCAGTAGTTCTGAAGATTTCAACATACAAACCCACATAAGTATCTACTTCTTCATAATTAATATAGATTAGCCGTAGCTATTTAGTATTTGTTGTCCAAGCGAGCTCAGGTAGGCATGTAAAAGACAAAGTAGTTTTACATTACAATAAAATACAATAGACGTAGATATATTTAGTATCTATTCCGCTTAAGTTTTCCTAAAGAGTCATAAAAACCCAGTAAGAAATCTACACGTGTTTTACTTCTCAACGAGGCAACGTCAGGATGACGATTGACTTGTCGCGAACTCGAACACGACGAGTTACCACGCTGAGTGCTAGAGTGGTGTCTCAGCGTCCAGCACTGGATGATAAGGATGCCTCGTTGAGAGGTGAAACACGTGTCGATTTAGGAAATGTTAAGCGGAATAGTTACTAAATATATCTACGTCTATTGTATGTTATAATGGATTTCCGCCAAGTCACGCCTGAACCAATTAACTATCTTAGTTTAAACAATTAAGTAACTAATTATCAAAACAAACAAACATTCATATAGATTCTATACCCACATCACGCCAACCTTTCTAAGGCCATCGACACTGTATAACCAGTTGTTATTTCATTTACGAAGACAATAGAAAACGATTGCATTACAAATAAGTTTGCAAGATCAAGGGGCTCGTTACAAGAGCATTATATGCTAATGTGACTGTTCTTTGTAAGATAAATTAGATTTCAGAGGCAGTCATTTATAAAATGGACCCGCGGCCATTTTAATGTATGTTAAGACTAATATGTTTTTCTTTTCAGGTCGTTTTTGGAGTGAGTGTATTTTTTTCTGTCTAGAGACAACTGTGGAATGAAAATGCTATTTTAATTTTGTTTTTTTTTTTGCTTAATTTAACTAAGTACCTAAGGGTTTGGGGTTTTGATATATCAACGCACCTACTTACCGCTTCATCTCCGTATATTTACGATGTTATATGTTTCTTGTAATTCTATAGTGTGGTCACTTACTACTGTGAATGGAGAACTTACCTGCAACAAAAGGAAATAAAATTATAAATACAAAGTTCTAACAATAATAAAGTTTCATTTAACGGATCGAGAAAAAACCTAATCTAAAAATCGCACAAAGAATAATAAATATTTTTTGCAATATCCTCTGCCAGAAACCCAATTTAAAACTAGGTTCGCCCCCGGCATTGCTCGCAATTCGGCCTCCGAAATATTATGGCATTTGTAAATAAAAACTTTGCCATTCGCACTTTGCTGGACGGACGTTTTACAAAAAAGTTTCATCAAAATTCGCCCAGCGTGTTTGAGTTGTCAAGAGACAAACAAATGTGTGAAACGTAAAAATGATCAATGACCATAATTTGAAGCGGGATATTCCTGAGTTCAACTGTTTGTAAATCTGTCAACTGGTTGCTAATAAAGAAAGAAATAAAAGATTATTGTATTATATTTTTTAATATTATTTAACAGGCTACCTACTATTCGTCTGTAAGCTTTTTATTATTTTCGACTGAGCCGATTTTGAACAATAATATATAGCAGAAAAATATTTTGATTGGATGGGGTTTATTACCATCAATCACAAAATTTAACTTCAGACGCGGCCACGATTACTGTTTTTATTATCCAGTTACAAACGCAAATAAATCCAAAATTCATACAAACATAAATGAAAGAATACATTTAATATGAGCCCATACATTTAAATGTACCCACAATTACACATATGGCCATTGTAGCGGTAATAAAATAAAGTTTTACGAGCTAAGGTCACAATGGGACTGCACTATTAATAAATAATAGCAGCATTATTAGCTTGGTCACCGTTATATTTGTACGGAACCATCAGTTTTATGGGCTCGCTGTATTGGCATTATTATTACATGAGAACGGTGTGGGGATGGACAGTGTGTTTGTATTTTATGGCATTATTTATAATACAATAAACACTATCAATACATTTCGTTTGTCCAGTAACACTCTAAAAGCTCGTGCATCAAAAATTACCTGCTTCAAACAAGTAATTTCATTAGGCCCTTTCGTTTGCATGTACCTCCCTATACCTGCCCCTAAAATTGTTACTAAAGAAAGCGTCAAATAACCCAGTACTTTTCACAAGTCACAAGTGACTTCAAGCAAATAATCACTGCTACGGAGAAAGCTCCGCAAAGTCACTGATACCACCATAAAAGCTTTAATGTTACTGATGGTGTCCATTCGCCATCAGTCTTGAACGGGGAACAATGGCGTACTTAACATAATTACTTCCCTTAAGAAGAAACCACTTACAAAAGAAAACCTACCTTATACAGTTATTCATAGAGTTGAGTTTTGGTTGTAAGTGATAGAATGGAAAAGGTCTCGAAATTCCCCACCAAAATTATGGTCAGTGGACCACACGTGTGCTCCAATTTTTCTCTTTATAATATGGTTCCTTATTTGGAAATGTTATGCAACGGAGTTTCGTGTTTGTGCATTGAATAGTTCTTGGAACAAGATAAGTGGTGTTCCCTTTATTTTGGGCAGATGTTTACTACGCTGAAAATACGGAGGGGTCACTTTTTGTTGAGAGATTCATTCGTAAATTAATTTGGTGTCAGTCGCCAAAACTACAAAGCAGAGTAATTATCATTAGGCTGGAAGGTTACGTGGTGGTAAACGAAAATTCCTGTACAGTTAGAATTCGATATCTTCCTAATTTCAGCAATTTAAGACACCTGCATATTGACGATCCCTCCGGTAATGTTACTAAATGGCATTGACTATTATGCAGCACTGCTTGTGTAACTGTGGTCATCAGTGTCATGTTATTGAAGACATTATACTAGGCTAAAGCATTATTTTTTGCTTGGTTATATTATAATATATTATTATACTGGTCGAATGAAAAATTCCTAATAATGAAGAACTTGGTAAAAAATTGCATATTAATTTGAAACTTCTCCTGCATAATCATAATTATTATGTTTTACTTAGTTTGAGGGGTTAACAGGAATACTAGAAGAATGTTTATAAACATATAACACAAATAAAATACAGCTTTGATTGTTTCGTACAAGCTTTTATTAAAATTACATGGAAATAGTTGTAAAACCACAATAACATGAATGTAAACACCGTAAAAACTTTTACAACCTTGTCTTTAAGATATTTTATGTCTGAGTCATAAAAGTTAAAACTTCCTCCATATAATATAACAACTTTACTCCTGTCGAAGATGATTATTAAAAAAATCTTCAAAATCAAATATAATTTTACATAACATCGTCTACTTTACTAATAAAACTCTTTACTGTAGTCAATACTATAGTTTGAGGTAGTAAAGTTTACCTATAGTGTTAGGAAGAACGATAAAACTACCATACGATCATTTTATGACACTGAAACGTCACTTTTACGATAGCTCCACAGATAAAAGAAATAAGAAATGGCGGAAATAGTTTCCGATATTGGATAAGAGATGGCGCTGCAATTAAAATGGAGGGGAAAGAGGTTATGAGTTTGAAAGTGAAGGTGATAACTCATTTATATTGATGATAATTGTCAATTCAGTTTTATGCAGAGGATGATAGTGATCGTAATAATTGATTACAAAACTGTTTTTTTTTTTTATGACACACAGAATGTCAGTAGGTACCTAAACCGAATTCTCTTGACCACCAACAAGTGTTACGATTTTCACGGAAAGCTGATTTTATATCCTATGATTATGTTATTTAAGCAGTATTATATTATTTACAGTGTTTAGTGAGGTGGTGCGCTGAATATGCAGAATGCCACAAATAACAACTATTACTGACAAATTATAAACTGTATTTAAATTTAAATAAATAATAATTGTGTAATAGGACAATATTTACACACGCGTTTAATACTGACAATATTTAGGTTACGCATCCCAATGATTTACTATGCATAAAGTTCCCATCAATCAAGTTGCTATTTAAATAATTATGATTAACCTCTTAACACCTCATCACTTAACCCTTCACCACTATTATCACCAACATAAATGACGTCACTCCTTGACCTACATGCGTGTGCGCAATGTTTGTGTTTGTACATGTGCGAAGGAAACGTAGTAGGTACTAGGTAGCTCTGTACCTCTGTAGTGGTACGTGTTTTGTCAATAAGTAGGTTACCTATGTTTTGTGTTACCTGAATGGCATTGCTTGCATTGTAATTTTATTTTCAGATGTTCATTTAAACTTTTGAAAAGAAACGCCCTATAATTATTATAATAAGTATCTACATTTCAGTTAATAGTAATTTTAAGGGATTTATAGGTACAGAATCACAAAACTGCCGTGGAGTGACATCAAAACACCCTGTGTAATTGTTTTCCCTTCCATATCCATCACTTCGTTGCCAATCATAGAGCTCATCACTTCACCAGCCAATCCGTCAATAAACGTCAAAATAAGCCAAAATGTCCAAAAACCTTCAGTTAACCAAATTACTTTTGTTTACTTTACCAAGGTATTTTAATTCGTTTATACATAGATAATAGTCACAAGGACTGCCGCTTGGGCCAGTGATCGCAAGCGCTACTGCTGAGAAATGGTCTTGGGTTCGATTCCCGAGTCGGGTAAAGTGTTATTAAGTTTTTCTCTGGAGTTTCTCAGTAGCAGTCCGGACTGTGGATTTGTGCTCGATTGATGGCACTAGGCTTGCCTCCTATATCGTGGGAAAATCCCTTTAACATAACTGGAGAAACGTGGGTGTAGTATAAGAACCTACACCTATCTGCCCATCCCTTCGGGAAATACAGGCCTGATATTATGTTACAATACAATGCATTTGGCTAAATTCGGCTATGACGAAGGTAACCGCTGCAATCTCTGACTAGTGTTGTACTGTTGGAGCTATAGCTTTTCCGTGCCGCACAACTTATGCTCGCATTAGCTTGGCGAGCGCCCAACACTAATCGTTAAAAGCTTATGTTTTAATGGGCAACACTAATGCGTTTCTGAAGCTTTTTCTAACAATGTGGAAATAACAGGTGTGGACAATTGTACAGGGGACCTTCATAAATGGTATTTTTTCCGTATTGTTTGGCAATTTATATATTAGTACAAATAACAGGTTATGGGAAGATAACGTCGGTCTGTAGCAAAAAAAAACAGAATTGGATAAGGAACGTGTTCTTTCAAAAAAAAAAATTCTTTTTTTGCTTTTTCAGTCCAACAAAAGTCTAACCTAAATTCTTATCGTTTCGTTCAACAATGTAACCCTAAATACATAAGACAATGCTAGATATTATCTTGACGCTTG
This sequence comes from Eupsilia transversa, assembly GCA_914767815.1. NCBI lineage: Eukaryota > Metazoa > Arthropoda > Insecta > Lepidoptera > Noctuidae > Eupsilia > Eupsilia transversa. Next base: position 534,507 of record OU611893.1, on the reverse strand, counting down.
GGTTGCGTATATGCTTCTCACAACACAAAACAGATCACCTATTTAAAACATATCAATAAATAAAACATTATGACCCAAATCAAACTATACACCATCTTATCATCCAATCAGCGGCCGCCATAAGAACCATAACATTAACACCTATAGTTAATGGCTCATAAACTAGATGGTACACCGTAAATAATGACCGCCATAAGCTGATGATTGATATGATTCGTCATTGTATCGTTGTTGCGATGACTACCCGTTTACGATCGGTTTACGATTCGTTTACGGTTCTTGTGTAAAGATTAAGTACCTACTTATAATTAAAGAGGGTGCGAATGAAGGAGCGATGGATTGATTGTGTAATGTTAAGTAAGTACTTTGATTAGGATTCCCATTGGATTCTAGATGTAACTGCTGTTGGATTTCTCACTCGACTCACCACATCAACACTCCTCATTCTAATGATCTTTTGTGTTTTAATACTGTAAGCTCCAAAAGCATAAGAAAATGATTATTGTAATAGGTACCCAAATTGGGAGTCGAAACTGTCTCTCCTAAATATAGATTACTGAATGATCTAGCTAGGAGAGCATAGCGATTCACCCAACAATTCATTGTACATATGTACTTTGTAAGTCTCCCATGTACTACAAAACCTTTATGTACCGAAATAAATTATTATATTATATTATATAATTTAGAACCATTTCCCATGCTAGAGAGCTGAAGGCGTCTTGTTCCCCGACCAAGCGCGTGGCGTTGTACGCGAGCACTAATACTTCGTTTTCGTTTAGCGTTCTTTCTGATTTTTTTTCTTGTTGCTCGGCTCCTAAGGGCCGTAGCGTGATGTTAAAAATAACCTTCCTCAAGAATAGGGCTATCAAAGGCAAAAATATGATTTTCAAATCCGACTCAAACAAAACAAACTCTTTAGCTATTTATATTGTATACTAGTAAAGAATATTTAAACATAATCTACTACATGGAAATCACACAATTGGTTTTAACAAGCTTATAGAATGTTTCACTATCAATAATAATGTTAAACTTTGAGAAGAGGCTAACCTAACCAAGGCTTCATAACCAGAAGTTCAATTTTCAATCAAGAACCTATTACCCCCACTAATTACATCATACATCACCCCTTATTTCAAAGCAAAACAATCTGAAGCCATACAAAACCAGTAATGTAGTGCAAATTCTCACAAATCTCAGTCATGAGCCGTATGTTGTAAGTGCAGCGCCAATTAGCCAGGATTGCTGGCTCTTGGCTCATTGGCTCACTGGCTTTCTGGCTGCAACGGGCATAAATCTTAGCTTTATGCGGACTATAAGCTAATTTAACTAATTTGTGGACCTTGGGAGCGTTTCTGTTAAGTAGATCATTATGGGAGGTTGAGATATGTGAGAGGGAAAAGAGCTCTTCCGATGTTGGAGGGGTATTATTAAAGCAACTATGGCTGAACTTTTGATTTAAAAGAGTGTCCGTGGAATTCCTGTCCCGTTCTTCTCCATAGGAACCTACTTCGCTTTGGAATGGGCAACTAGCATCATCTTTCTGACTGACCGACTCCTTGTCATTTCAAAAGTGCCTGTGATTGGTTTATTTGAAATAAATGCTTTGATTTTGATTTTTGAGTTAGAAACCTACATAAAAAATAACGTCAGTATCGTAACGTTTATGGTATTTATAGTGAGAATTCTTCACAGTTATGAAAAGAGCCATAAATTACTAAAATACATTAACAACGAATAAAATTCCAAAAAATGACGAATACAGACATTTTATTACACAACCTACTCAATTTAATACAGTTCCATTTAAAAAAAATGAACCCATAGATAAAAACATACCAAACTAAACTTGAAAAGAGCCGAAAATATAAAAATGCCATAAGAATACACATAACTTTGGTCAGTGTGACCGCACACCATGTAGATCACGGTGCTCAGGGGTGGCAAACCTTTTATGCGTCACATAAGATTTTTTTTAAATGCCTTATTCATAGAAAGAAAGAAAATACATTAATTTACACATCGAGAGTCAAGTTAGACAGACAAATTAATCCAAAATTCAAAAAAAAAAACGTTCTTTATTAATAACAGCTTTTCATTAATTATATTTTAGGTAAGTAATAGTTTGTATGTTGCAATACTTGCAATAGTACGTAGATCTATATCATGGGACAAAGCAAAAGTCTCAAATTGTGATTTGTCGGTGCTTCTTCTCAGAGTGGTCAGGTAAGACACATCGACCTCATACATATTATGTAAAAGTGTTTGTCATTTTTAAAAAAATGCGATTTCATATCAACTAAAATCAATGGCGTGCCGAGAATTTACCGTCCCATACGCCACACGTGCCAAAGGTTCACCATCCCTGATCTATGGTGTAATGGCGGGCCGATGGCAATTTTATGGCATCTGGCACTGTTAATGTATTACAAAATATAATTTAGTGTGAATCTGTAAGAGCCCATCGGTTTATGGGTCGTTACGGCCTGGTTTGGGTATGTATGGGTTTCTTATCTTGTGTATAGCATCTTTGGATGATGGGAGTGATTTTAAAATGTTATGGTAATATTAACACTCTATTAAAGTGAAACTGTATAGCAATTTAGAGAATCTTTCACGCATTGTTACAAGGCCATATACAAATTCATGGTTCATTATAGAAATCGAACCCGCGACTCGATGCGTACGAGGTCAATCACATACAAACACACGGTTTAAGATTTTCATTTTCACGAGCTACATTGAAGCAATCACCTTAAGTAATGCCAAGTTCTCAACTTCCAATTCTCAATTCAGAAACCGGCTGGTAAACCACTAAACTCACTTTCTTAATTAAAAGTTCAAATAAAACTTACTATTTTAATCTTTACCTTCAAAGTTTATCTCAAATTAAAATACTCTGTCGTGAATTCCATTTAGTTAACTGTTGTTTCCGTCCGCAAAATGTAAATGTTTCCTTATCTTAAGTTATTCCAAATAATTGAGATTAATGTCCCACAATTAGTCTCCGGCGAATTTATTACTTCATTTATAAACAGGCTTGTATTACCTTGTCATTCTTCATATGTTTTATAATACACTAGCTACCCGCCCATTCTATGCATGGGTGCAATCTACTCGGTGACATGTCAAAATATCTAGATACTGCTTTATTAAAGTTAAATATTAATTTAATATGGTGTAACCGCAAAATTCATTGTGTAGTTTAGAAGAACTAAGCCGCACACAGACAGACATGTAAAGCAAACTGACTGGCTCTGTGATCCAGTGTGGTCCACAGCGCGACAGCTGGTAGAGAGCTGGTCGAGGGGTTCGATCTCCGTGTCAACAGTGGCTCAAATCAGCCTGCAATCATCCGATTTGAATACAAGATAGCTAATACTGATGACATAAAGAAGGCAGCAGAAGACTGGATGCGGGAAGTGGAGGAACGGGTTTGGTGGAATTTAGAAGAAACCTTTATGTCCAACAGCAGTTCATTCTATAGTGAGTAATTATGGGATAAATCATGCTATGATGATGGATCTTGATGATTCAGAAGCAGATCATTTTAAACCATAATTAAAAAAAAAACATTTTTCTATAGAACTAGTAGAAGATATTATAAAATTATTACTACAGCGTGAATATTTCCAAGAACATAAAGACTGTTTGAAAAATTCCAAGTACCTCCGCTAGTAACAGAAATATCAAAATATTTAAATGAAATACCGGAACATCGCTTTTTTCTTGGTAACTATTTAGCATAATGAGTTTTGAGCTACTATCATAGCTATCAGATACGCAGATCTATGATTCATATACCTATCTACTTATTATAACATGGCATATAGTGTCTCAATGATACAATGACTAATGATGAAAAAAAAGTTCTACCTTCTTCTAAATTAAAATGATTTTGATACCAAAGTTGAGTAGGCAGATTGCTCATAACGAATATTTTTTTGCTTGTACACATTAGTAACCACACAACAAATAAGATCCATATTCTCAAAAACAAAAGAAAAAAATATAATAGCCTATATCTTCTCATACACAGAAGGAACGAATACTCAGAAGACCATTTCAGGCACTAATCAGCATAGTCCTCGACCTGACTAAGTTATGTCTGGACTTCAAAAGAGACTGTGACCTATGAGTTTGTTTCGGTGTTTCGTCTCAGAGTAGTCGGATGGACATCTACCTCATCTAGTTTATTTTTGACGTGTAAAACCACTTTAGAGAAATAAATATTTCATTTTATTATTTAATGATCTCCACGCTTACCTTCTCACTGCCAGCATTTGACTTGTAAATACACTTAAATCCTTTTAAAACAACATTTTTAGCATCAGTTTAACGTCTTGTAACTGTTAACTGAACAACATTGACCGCGGCAGTAATTGGCGAGCGGGTTGCCAAACAATGCACTTCACATGCAATGTTACCACTTACGTACGACTCTAAGATGCTATCAATTATGAAGTTTGTTTTTGCTACACTCTGTACTGACATAATATACTGGTCGAAATCCGCCTTTTTCTATTCTTTCTGAAATACACTAACATTTGTGCCATTACTATATGTAATCAGGAATCTTGGGAGATAATACCCTAAAATTGCCAACTTACAATACGTAGCAGTGAACAAATCTTTTTCACCTCCGTCTACATATGATAACGAAACTTACAAAACTACAGGTTAATATTATTTATCATTAAGTACTAGAAGAAGAACATAATTATTACTATTTGCGTTTTCGATACACAATAGGGAAATAAAGATTCCTTTGACAATTTCTCAAAACTCTTGAATGACCAAGGGATCAAGAATAAGTTCGCTATTCAATTGTGTTTATTTACTAATCAATAGTAAATAAACACAATTGAATAGCAATAGTAGGAATAGGAATATTTTGTTTTCCAAATTTCTATAAACATCAACCTAAAGCTAAGTACACACAGCATAATAACTCAATCAATCAACGAACCAACCCACCTACAGCCGATCGATAGCGCTGCTACCTGTGCAGACCCACCATTAAGTCATTCATAACATAATAACAGTTTACAACCGTTGCCCATTGCTAGATAATAGCCGTTGTGTGCATAGCCTATATTCTATGGCCTTGATGTACTTCGGAGCATGGTTTATGGTTTGTTGTTGTTAATACTGTTGGGCCATAGTACCATACATTAGAAGGTGTTCTGTGAGGAGGCACGTTGATTAGTCATGAACGGCGAAATGAGGCTAGGTAATGAAGATTATAATATGACTTGACAAAGTGACACTATGTACTGTCATATACTACCGATATCCTTATGTCAATCCTGTTGAAAGTCGTTTTAAAAATCGAAATGCTTTGAAAGCGATTGCCACTTGTCTAAATCTTCTGGAATCTGGATCCAGTTATTACTACTTAATTTAACGAACTAATACTAACATAAGGAAGAAACACATTGATAGCCACCAGGCCGTTTCCATTGGATTATATTTAAAACAAAATAAAATATAGCATACCGCCAGGAGCACCGGTAAAGATACACCTAAATCCTAAAGATACTCACCATTAAAAAAACTTGCAGAGACAATCATAATTATCTGAACCTCGATAACTTTTTTTGATATCACGAACTCTGACACCAAAAGTCAGAACTCGGGAATCGTTTCGTCAAAAACGTTTGATTGGCTCCACTACCCGATTCACACGGACGAACAATTCAGAGTACAGTCGAACAAATAGTTTGGAATACAGGCAAAAATATATATCTTTCCACTACATTATCCGATTCGGTGTGTTCCGTATAAGTCGAGATGCTGATGTATTTGTCGGGACATTTTATAGCTTGTCGGGACGTCGGGACACCACTGTTAATAACGGTGACATGTCCCGACGTATCGGGACGAATGGCAACCCATGCTACTACACTGCCAATATTCATTGTAATATTGTGCGGAATAACTTTTTACGCTTGAAATACATAAAAGTAGATATAATTATATGACTGGACTACTCAGCACACTCTGATTGCCTTTTCGGTCTAGTGGTCGCAAACGCTACTGCTGATCATGATGGCCTGGGTTCGATTCCCAGGTCGGACAGTGTTGTTGGGGCTTTTCATTAAGAATTTCTCAGTAGCAGCCCGGAGTCTGGATTAGTGCCTGGTTGACATGGGACTTAAACATAAATGGCTAAAGGTAAGCGTCCTACAGGTACACATCTGCGTAACCCTTTGGTGATTAAAAGCGTTTGCACACTCTTGTTTCATTATGATTAAAAGACTAACTGATTGACTAGTCACACTCTCAATATTGTTAATATGTAGTTGCAAGTTAGCCTATATACCGATCCCTTTGTTTGACTGTACCTAGTGGGTGTTGTTAGTAATAGTCCCAACTCTCAGCAGTGGGCTGTGGGCTCGGGAGTGGGCGTCCGTGCGTCAATCAACAGTTTTTGTGAACCGCTTTGTTTCAATAACTATTGATTTCTTTTGTTTCGTTAGGCAAGTACGTATCGTTATTGTTATCGAGAAATTGTGCTATGAATTGTATGTGGGTTTTGTACTTATTTCTTTTAGATAATAGGGCATGATAATGTGCATTTATTTAACTGAGAATGTTGCTCTACGACACTTGGGATGATATAAATTAAACGAGATAATATGCAACTATTTGCGAAGAGGTAAAGGAATTTGATTATATTCACGAAAAAAAAATGTTTTAAATCTTGTAGTGTTAACTGGTTATGTCTATCCTTTGCCGATCAGATAGTTTGTTCATCGGTTTCACAAATAAATGTCATACAAATTGTTTTTCTATGAATCCCCATTACGAATCACTAATAAAAAAAAATAACATTATTGCTCCTTGACCAAATAAACACAATCCCCAGTTATTCAATTAATTGATTGATATCATAGCCCCCACATCAATCTAGACCGTGAGAGCAATAAACTATATCAAATGGGCGTGTCTGTCTGTCTGTCAACAGCTCTACAACATAATATCAACATCCTGTATCAACTCAAGTGGGGAACATCCTGTATTGTGTGAGAGATTTGGAGCTGTTCCGCTTTTTAGTTTGGGGTGATAAATAGACATGGATAACCACACTACACAGGATTGGATGTAGTTCTGAATAGGCTTGAACAAGCTCTGATAACGCCACACGTCAGTGATAACAAAACTATATTAACCTGGTTCACATTCTATTGAAATTCAAAACTGAAGAAATACGCCTGGGATACTTCAAAAATGATCCATTGATAAACCTCTACTTTTCTGAAAAATATTTTCACAAAAACAGTAACCGTTACCGATCACCTCGAAAAATACTGTGAAATCGAAATGAACATTTCATATTTTGCCAATACGGATAATTTCGACAGCGAAACGAAAAAATATATGTACTATGAATACAGAGAGAAATACAAAAATTCTGTTCCTCTCAATGAAACGCGAACCCGGTTCAAAGATAATGATCACGTGCGTCCATCTCCGTAAAAGACATTATAAAAACCTTTTTTAAATGTAACTCTCCTCATTACAAGCGTAATATTAGCTTGCGTTAAAGTTCTATGTTTACGTAAGTTTTATTTAGCACTAGTTCATAAAAAGCTTATTTTATGTTACACCTTAAGAATAAACTATCAAGAAAAATGCGACGTTCTTAAATACCTGTGACAGTTAGTTACTCACTATTTGAAATTAAATGTTCAATTGCCCGACAAAATGAACTCTATTTCCAATACGAAAAGAAGGAAATTGCTTGTAAAAGCTCCCGGGACAGCGTTATTCAAAACGTTGCTAGTCCTGTGCAAATAAGATAATAGAATTTTGCAAATTTATTGCTAAATGAATTTAGACTTTATGCTACCGAAAATAGGGTTAAATTCAATTTACTTCTTAGTTAAATTGGTTCTCCGTTACAGACAGAATATTTGATCTATTATATTTTTGTGCAATTAAATGAAAATGGTTTATTAATTATTTTACAGATGTGGTTGAATGGCTGTTGAAATTAATTAATATTATGAGTGTGATAAAGGCGAGATAGTCTTTGACCTTTAATAATTTCAATAGAATGTAAAATATTTTCACTTTCTCAAGTATGATGCAGTATTTAAATTGAATATGCCTTTTGAAAGAAAAGTATTAAAAAATATGAATAAATGCATCGTTAATCATGAAAAATATATGCATAGAATGTCACATAACTATCCTGTTCGCCATACAAATATTAAATTGCCATTAAATATCGCACCCAGCAACACATCGTAATATATCACACACATCGCAATATAAATGAAAATTTCACTGAATAAACCTAGTCTTATAAACATCACAGCACAGCTTCAGAAAATACCAACTCCATAAATTATGGAACCACATCGAAACACAAGTACGAACACATCCCACTCTATCCATATAAGCCAATTGTTTTAATCTCATAATTCTTAACAGGCGCCAGAGCGGCGTATCGATACGCAAACCCGCTAGGTACGCCGATACGCCACGATACGCCGGTACGCTGCATATTTGATTACGTCGTTACGCGATCGAGTTAGGTTCTGCCGCTGATCCGATAAAGCGCTAACTCTATTTATTTCTATTACGTTAATTGACTGCTCTTTTAATTTTCTAATAGGACGGAGATAGGATTTACAGTCGTAAACAATTAGGTGTATGATTTCTAAGGGTAAACTGTGATTAACGCGGTCGGTTGGGAGATGGGTGACCGTTCTTTTCACGGTATGATATTTTTTAGTCTCTAAGAGCAGGTCAATTCGTCGGGTCCGTCGATACTTGAAAGACATGAGACCTAACTAACCTTTGATTTTCATAGTAGATGGGTTTGTATTAAAAGGCTGACACTCCGTGTAAAAATATAAAATCATTCCTTCAATCCCCGAAGGACTAGGCACAGGTGTACATGTAGCATACTCACATTTCGACAGTTATATTTAAATCCCATGTAATATGGTGCGACGCTATTGCCATCAACCGGGCATAGCTCTATGGCTCCGGGCTGCTACAGAGACATGCCTGATGGAAAACCCTAATAATACTTTACCTGACCTGAGAATCGAAACCAGGACCATGAGGTCCAGCATGAGGCTGATGATAGTAAACAGCTATAAAGAATCAGGACACGGGCCTTAGCATGTAGATTAGATTGAAATTAAATATTTACACAGGTGAATGCAAGTGGGGTACACATGAGAACATTCCTACCAATGCAATGTAGGCCATCGCCGTGTCTGCTTAGAATGATCCTCACTATGAATTCAAACTGGACTGTACCATATTTTAGGTTATTTTTTTGTATTATGTAGATTAAAAAAAATACGACGCGAGATTAATCTAGTAGATTTTAAAGCCATTAAGAATTTTGTAGCATAGGTATGAAAACTATTGGCATAATATTCCTTAGACTAATTATACAGATCGGACTAACTTACCTAGTGACGTCCGATCCTTAATTATGTGAAGTAATCTCGTCCTCATTGTACACTATGTAGTTTGCACTCGTTGCACTACTACGCTATCACATTATTTAAAGATGAAATACTTCATCCTAAAACAAAAAATGTTATCTGTGGTCCACTCGCTGGCGGGCCCGCATGACGTCTGTCAAATCATTCTTTCAAAGCATATGAACGGGACTTCACGATGACCGGTGCGGGCATCGTATAGTCCATACAGCACAACACAACTTTTAGAAGGGGTTTAGATAAGGCAATCCAATACACATAGGTATATATGTAGGTTGATTATCTGGGAGGGGTTGGGATACAATGAGGACGAGATTACTTCACATAATTAAGGATCGGACGTCACTAGGTAAGTTAGTCCGATCTGTATAATTATGCTTCATAATCTCGTCCTCATTGTACACTATGTAGATGTTCAAAGAATAAAGTTGTGTTGGTAACCAGTTCAGCATTATTTACCAACTGAACATTATAACTTACCATGTTATTCCAAGTCTCATTATAAATGTATTTCTATTTAAAAATCAGTCTTCCATTAAGTTAAAGACATACTTAGTTACCTAACTTTAAAATTCTCTAATTAGGTACTATGAGTCCTGGAATTCTTATTCAGTCTTGAATCAACCATGTCATTAATAATCCTATACTTACAAACATCAATTATATATAAACAGACAATTAACATTGACATAAAAATGTAATAATTTTTTATGAGCAGCCACTCTCTATAGAGCACACAGCCTGGGCAAAAGCATTAGGACCACAATCAAAAATTTGTGATCCAATCAGCAGCTCTTCTTATGACCTCAACATCGATACAGCCCTTAGAGGCCTTTAAGGTAGAGGTATGTCTGTCTATGTGAATTTAGAAACATCTATTCTACTACTGGGCACAAAATTTTTGTTTTATCCATCCACTAATGGTTAGATTAGAGGCGGCATGAAAAGATTTTCTTATGGATATAATTAATGATTTAAAATCTTGTCTTATACTCTTAGTAAAATCTGGATAGAACAAAAAGGGTTGTCGCAGGCCAGATAGATAAATTCTCTTAAAAAAATTAAAAAATATCAAGTTCGGTTGAGATCTTCCAGGTGCAGAAGTTTCAAATATTTCTGGTATCTATAAGATCATAATTATCCTTATTATAAGAAATGTTATCTATATTAATGAGTGATAAGGTTGAATTCAATGTACAATTACAAGAGCTATTATGGTTACAATTTTTTTGGTTTGTAATATTCTAAACCAAAGGTTTAATTATAAAAGATATTAGATAAACCCGTATGTTACTGGAGTCCCAAAATTATATCATGTTTGGGGTTATTTGCTCTTATTTCAAATATAATTACCTACCCTAAGAAACCTTGATACTCTACTCATCTGTGTCAGCTAATAGTAATAGTCGGTAATTTCTCCAGTTTCAGTTATATAATTATAACTCATTCAATACCATTAGGGAGTGAGCCATAAGACAATCCTTGATTAAACTTAGTGGTTAATAAATAAATAAATAAAAATCTAATAATAATATCACCACGGTGAATGAGCCTGCCAATATCTTGACTCTGTCAGAAGTGAATCCACTGATCTAACAGATTCATATAGCTTTCTTGCTTTGCTAGACAAGAAAGTTAAGGGATTGGTTTTCCTCTTCTCAGGGAATCGTCCCTGATAATATTGCGGCCAATCAGTGTCAGAGACTCCTGCGCAATGGGTGTGGATGTCCCATTTTATAGTGAATGCATCTACTGAGCATGCACCTGGATCAGGGAGCCATGATGTCATTCTGACACTTAGTATTGGACTTTTTGCAAACAGGTTTAACTGGGGCTGACCCAGTTTAATAACAATTGACTAGAAAAGACCTGCAGGTCTTCCATTCAATTTCTATGTTAGGATGTCTAGATTCTAGATTTACCATAGTGTTTTCTTTGGAACTAATATAAGATGCAAGAGCTCATATTTGTCTTTCCTTGCACCATTGCCATAACTGTCTAGCTAAGCTTTAGGTGAGTATAGCAAGTACCACCCATCTTATTGATATAGGCTATGACTGTTGTGATATCTGTTCTAGGTAATACATCATAGTATCTGAGTTTGCTTGCAATTGTTTTGATCCTTACCTGCTGTTAAAAGTTCAAGGTAATTTATATGGAACTTTTTATCATAACATACCAGGCCCAGTCAGTTTGAGAAGCAACAGAGAATATTTCAAGAAAAAAGTCAAATTGTTTAATTATATTGTGGTTCGTTGAAATGTGAGACAACCTTTGCAAATAAATGATTTTGGATTTGATTCTAGTTCTATTGTATTTGCAAATAATTTATTTTGAATTTTAATCTAGTTCTATTGTATTTGATAATAATTGAATTTGGATTTTTTAATAAGAACACCTCTGCCCAGCCCTCTGAGGAATACAGGCGATATGTTATTATAAATTTGAATTATAAACCAGTTCTGGCCTTGTTATTTTCATTGTTATTCTTTAAGGCTACTAACTGTTGTGTGTGACCTTTCATGATCTTGGTGTAAAGCCCTCTACAGCTGGGCATGTAGCAACAAAGATACCTAGTAATTAGGCAAACTCTATTATTTGCATCTCCTTTTGGATGGAGTGTCTAAGTGAAATGGCAAACTGGACTGATTCAACAAGAAACCTAGATACTGGCTGGGTTCTAGGGCACCCTTTCCAGTTTCCAATATTAATAATAAGTCCTAGATTTCTTAACACATTTTGAGTAGTAGACACATTTTCTATGCAGTTTGCCTATGAATCAGCAAGGCACAGAATATTGTCAGGATATAATTATAAAAGACAACCGATGATCCCAGCGAACACACATGGTGCTGTGCTAAGCCCGAATGCGAGGCATGTAGGCTCTTACAATGTATCTTAAAACAGAAACTGGAGATATCTTCTAACATATTTTCTTATGGGTAACAAATATAGGCAAAAAACCATAATAGCTGTCCTTAAGTCCACCAGTTTAAAGTGGAATGTGGCACCATAGTTATTTAAAGTGCCATCTGATTTTAGTAAAAATATACTGAAGTTGTTATTTAGAAGTTTGAACTGGAAACTCAGTAAAGGGTAGTTTATAACCCTTGATTCACAAATGTGAACCATGCATAAATTTAGAGAAATACTGCAATCCACCACTCCGTATCTGAGCCAGTGACAATCCTAGATCTGACAATGTTTGGTGGCATTGAATTTATCTTGAAACTTAAAAATACCTGTTAGGTATCGGTGTCCACTCCATCAATTCTTTCATATCCTTATAAAGTTGGGTAGGGTTAAGGATCTTCATGTGATGCAATCATGATAAATGACACACAGTAGTCACTCCCTCGGGAGGCTATTAAACTGTTCAGGACCTTGTCAATGGACATAATGGCAGCCCCTGTATTCTGCCCCCCTGATCCTTTGTTCCCATTTGATTCCATCATCATTCACTGGTGTTCCCCCCCCCCTTTCAAACTTTGGTGGGTTCAATAGGCCACAGATTATGGGTGCTTCAGTCAGCTTAGTCTATTAATCATAACTTTTAACCATTGTATGGCCAGACTGCAATGCAGTTCCATAGGTGAACTAACCACTGCACCCTCCGAGCAGATTCTTAACACTTGAAGGCAAGGCCTGAGGTTGGGGTATAGATACCATTTTACTCTCAGTCTCCTTCCGGCTGCATTGTAGTGGAAATGAAGCAAGTACTAACACAACATATTTAACTTAAATCGTATACTGTCTGTATCGAATGACGAATATCTGTAACGAATGTAATCGTATATCTAGAATGTATTATTGTTAGTATTTTGGAATTTTTTAAGAGAACATAATGTTTTCCGATATGTAAATAAACATATAACTGGCAGCATTGAGTACGGCTATTCAGTCTGGCTGCATCAGCTTCAGTCACGTGACACACAGCCTCTCGAACGTGCTTGACTGTAGTGTCTTCCACAGAGACGAACTTCGTACTCCTCTACAAAGAATATGAGAGTAAGGTCCCAGACTGCTAAAATCCGCGGCTGATAGCTCTAGGGATGCAGCGGGGACGTGTTTCGTGTTTTCACAAATAAACCATTGGCCCAAATTCACGGCTAACCTCTCGTGATACATTGGCCCAAATGCACGGCTAACCTCTCGTGATAGCCCTAAGGATGCAGCAGGGACGTGTTTATAACACTGAACATAATTTTTTTATAGACCATCGGCTAACCTCTCGTGAAAGCTCGTGTGGTGTCGTTCTCTTGTAAGTTATACGGCACAGTTAATGTTCTCATGGTTAACCTCTCGTGAAAACTCTTGGAGACTGCTTGGGATTCAACAGGGATGTGTTTTTCTTAACACTGAACGATATACCACCGGCTAGCCTCTCGTGAAAGCTCGTGTGGTGTCGTTCTTTGTAGTTATATAGCACAGTTAATGTTCTCATGGTTAACCTCTCGTGAAAACTCTTAGAGACTGCTAGGGATTCAGCAGGCATATGTTTTTAACACTCAACGATATAGGTACCATCGGCTAGCCTCTCGTGAAAGCTCGTGTGGTGTCGTTCTTTTGTAAGTATACGGCACAGTTATTGTTCTCATAGTTAGCCTCTAATGAAAACTCTAGAGACTGATGTGCGTATGGATCGCAAGGTAATTTTCGAAAAATTATTTCAACTAACGACAAATTGGTAGGTATATCGAGAAACTTACCCGAATGTCGATGAAGACTCCGCTTTCGCGTCTTCACTCAATTTTCCAGTTCTCGCAGACGTTCGTTAAGGTCCTCCATTTCTTTTTGCCACGTTTTCTTCGATGGTTTCCCATTTCGTTAAGAAATTTCGGAGTTTTTAAACGGAAACATGATTAGCGCGCGGCACAAAAAAGTACAATGATTTGACAGACGTCATGCGGGCCCGCCAGCGAGTGGACCACAGATAACATTTTTTGTTTTAGGATGAAGTATTTCATCTTTAAATAATGTGATAGCGTAGTAGTGCAACGAGTGCAAACTACATAGTGTACAATGAGGACGAGATTATGAAGCATAATTACATTTTCTTTGCCAAAGACCACATTGTGAACAAATCGGGGAAGAGCATTGAAACATATTAAGGCTCGTACACACTGGCGCGACCAAGTCGCGACGTGACTTTAACAATACAATTTCTAATAAAACTTCACGATTGAACAATTACCGGTGTCGCGTCGCGCGACAAGTCGCGCCAGTGTGTACGAGCCTTTATAGTCAAGTATCTGCATAATAAACTGGCAACTTAATTATTGTTAATAACACCTTCTCGACAGTTGTACTGACAATCTGAAAGCATGTTGTTACGTTTCCCATTAAAAAAACAAACACATGATAGCCAGGCAATATTTATGAGAGAAACCCATGCCTCGCATGCCAACTATAAAGTATCTACAATGGGTTAATTTCGAGCAATTAGTAGCTTGGTGCGTGCGTGCATAGTTACATAATTGGTTCCCTTGCGGTTCATAATTGTGCCTGATTTCGCCCAGCGATGGGCATTCCGGAATAAGGATCGCCAGGCATCTGGATTTGTGGGGATTCGTCCTAATTTCGGACGTGTCCTGGGACATTTGTTTTCGGGAAATGTAGAATAACGTAACATTGTTGGAGGTAGACGTTTTATTTTTATTAACGTCTTTATACATACTAAAACGAATTGAAGGGTCTTCTGCTCAATCCAATCTTTCCAAAAAATCACTTAACTAGTTTGCATTACTATCCTTGTCAGGCGGAAGCCCTCACTTTCTTTTTAACATACACTTTTTTCATCATAATTATATTGATTATAACACCATTATTAATGAACAAATCGATCACCAACCTTTGTCAATTTAAACCATGAACATGTACTCCAAAAATCAACCTCAGTGATTGCTAGTCCTTGGCTCAACATTCAGTTAAAAATCAGTATTTTCCGTTAAAATCGCCTACATTGATGGTAATCCTCAAATTAACATAATTAATGAAGCATACATAATACGATGTAAGTGGCTGTATCCGTGGCTTACACCGGAAGCCGATGGACGATGGACGATGTACGATGGACGATGTACGGACATCGATTGGAGCATCATCGGATACAAGTAGAAGATCAGTGATTATCGATCGCGAGCTAATTGTAATAAACCTTCGCTTGTTTACATGATTGGTGCTTGAGATTAAATACGAGTTTAGTTTTTTCGTCTTTTCAACTACAGCATTGTTTTTGTAACACAATATAGAAACTCTGAATAGTTTTAGCAAAGGTGGATTAAAGGGTCCCGTCCCGTCCGCAGACAGGCGCGACGCGACAGCGGTACGCG
The DNA here is from genome assembly GCA_914767815.1 of Eupsilia transversa. NCBI lineage: Eukaryota > Metazoa > Arthropoda > Insecta > Lepidoptera > Noctuidae > Eupsilia > Eupsilia transversa. The sequence continues at coordinate 518,699 of OU611893.1, read as the reverse complement.
ACTCAGAATAATTTCTATGAAAACTTCATGAATAATTTTGTATCAGGAAAATGGATTGGAAAATCTTCCTCTGATAGTCGATAGTAAAACGTAACATAAGAGAATAAGGTAAAATTTACATGAGCCAGTTTAAAAAATTATATTAAAGCGTTTGCAAAAACGGAGTGACATTTATAGCAGTTTCGTTTTAACTTAACTATCACGAAACTGAACGTGAACAAGTACGTAAATGAACATGTTTTAGTATCTGAACAATAAAACATCAAAGAGAATAACCATTAAATGTACTAAACGATACATCTTCTGAGTAATAAAAACAGTGGGTTCGATTCCCGGTTCGTCATAAACTATTTAACTATTGTGATGAACTCTTAATGGAAAAATAACTTAAACAGTTTTCTTTGAGAATTTTCTTAGAAGTGAGGTAAAGTGGTTTGAAATAATACATTATTTTACTTATAAAATTGATAAAATAATAAGTGGGAAACGAATTCGTATGATAAATACCTGGTACATAATTGAGTACTTACATACTGTCTGTATTTCCATGTATCAGGAATTTACAACATTAAAAAGCTAACAAAAACCAAATGCCAACACAAATAAAATAACTAGCAACGTGATTTTTATTTCATCAACCAAACCTCAATTGGACGTGAAACACGTTATTTGATCACACCAACTATTTTCACGAAAATCGGCCATGATTGCACATTCGACAAATAAAATAAAAACAAGTATATACAGTACAATCATGGTGTTGGTTTGTGCAAGTTTTTTCAGTGGACAATTTATCTGAATTAACAAACAGTTGAAATTTGTGCGCGTCTGCACGGTGCGACGACCTTAGCGCACAGTTTTTGCGCGATATGCAATCGCTAGGGTTAGTACTTGGCAGTATGCAGTTATGTTTAAGACGAGATGTGAAGGTTGCAATATTATCTCAGTGATAGTCAATATCAAAAACTTGTCAAAAATTTGGGTAAGCTACTGAAATTAGAATGCGAAAATTATTAAAAATGCGGGAATTGCCCCTCACTTGAGGTAGATTTTTTTATTTATACATATTGCTATTTTTACATACTTATGATCAGAAAAATATGAAGGTTCCATTCGAAAAATTTGCCAGTAAAGTTATTATTCATTATTACCTATTTAAAGAATTGTTCGCATACTTACAAACCAAAATTACAATAAAACTGTTTGCTTTTCTGTTAACTTGAGGATCGATCGAGCGTGATATTGACTATGTACTCACGTAGTAAGTAGGTACATACACTTTTATGTACTCAACGCTATGTCAAATATGAACAAGCGAATTCTTTCACATCGAAGTGTTTGGTCGGGCTATTGTCATGAGACGTTTTCATTAAGGCGCTGCTTGTACCACCGTCAAATGTTACCACGTAAATATTTTCAGTTATTAGGTACCAGCCTATGTCCCAGCTGTCTGCAGCGCCTCTTCGACGGCTGGAGTTGCCTCTGCCGTTGGCGCGTGCCACTGGTTTTATGAGCACATAAAGAGAAGGCATGAGCATTGATCACCATGCTTGCTCAAGATGGGTTGGTGATTTGAGACTTATACAGTTTTTTAATTAACGTAATAGGCTTCCATTCAATCAGGGATTAAATCCAGACTAAACTCTGCTGACGGAAAAAAATCTTCTTTATCTTTGAGGTCACATAATTAACATAGAGCGATAAATTATGTTTTAGTATTCAGATGTGTATGTTTAGTAAGATATTCTCCAAGTTTACGCATGTAGGTGATGTTCATGAGATCTTGAATTAGCAGATACATATTAATGTGTAAAATAATACGTTGTTGTAATGTTTCTAATGAGCTCAAGGCTTCAAATAGTTAATTTTATTTATTAACGCTACTGGTTATAGTTTGACCGAAACTTCTTTATATAGCTCAGTTAGTTATCCTAGACATTTTTGTTAGTTTTAGACATTTTAGTTTTTCTTCTTCTTATAAAAATTACTAAAATGTGACAACGAAAAATAATGCTTGAATGTACTTAAAAGCATGAAACAAGAAAATGTTCTTTTCTGAAAACTATTCAAGAAAAAAAAAATTGAGGAACTTTTGAATGTATTTGGTATTTTAATTATTATGTAAGTAAACACAGATGGTATGAGGCGGAAAAGCCTTGGAATGTGAATAACAAGTTAAACAGAACAAACGGGACTCTTGTATATTACTCGTATTCAGTAATATTTTCACCTAAACTAAATAAAGGCCAACTTTTAAATACTTTACTCTTCGTCATATTGTTCAGTGGTTTTTCTATCATAGTCTAAAACAAAAGAAACTTAATTCACAGGCCGAGCGTTATAAAAACTAAACAAAAAAAAAAGAAAAACACGTTTTTTGAATAGGCTTTGTCAACGGCTTTAAAAAAGGCTTCACTTTGAACACGCCTCTCGATTTATTGACAACAAAAAACTACAAAAGGTTACTCTTAACACGACTTAACAAAAACTGTCGATAGGTATTTTTTTCAATTTTTTTTTGTTGTTTTTTGTTCTGTTCGTTTGTGCTTTACCAGTGGCCGGATTAACAGATTACATTTTTGTGCCCCGACTTGTTTGGCAATAATTTTTTGTTACTGACATAATGATGTTGTATTTCCTTCATAAACATTTTTTTTATTATTACTTAGCATGTCAAAGAGTTCATCAATCATTATGTATACCTAGCTAATATAATCAAAATATTTTTTCTGTAGTACCTAAACTTTGCCTAAAGACCTTTTAAATAATTCAAAAAGGTTTTTTGCTATATCTAATAGTTATTATATCACAATTTGATGAGACTATTTTGCATATTTTTTACTAAAACAGCTAAGTAAAGAGGGCAATTTGTTTTCTGTCAAAAGATATTTAATTTCAGTTTAGATAAAAAAATATGCTAGTCAATATAAAATTCTTAAGTAAAATTGTATCATAAGTTGATTTATAGTTAAACGATTTGCCAAGACCTCTGACTTTGCAAACGTCTCCATAAAATCTTACGCACCAACAAAAAATAGTTTTATTAGGTACAGCTCAAAATTATTATTATTATATTAAAATCAAAAACGTTGCTTCATTCTCCCAAATAAACAAATAAACAGCAACAACCCGTGCGTGCCAGCCCTACGAACAAGACGTTAAAATGCCACACAGGACCGCGGGCCCTCTCGTCCCGTTTATCGCTGGTCATTTTAATCACCCACCTTGTGTGGTGATGAACGGGATACCGTGGACTATATTACATATATGGTGGTTACACAATATAAGAAACTGGTGGAAACTGGCGTAACCCGAACGCGCAGAGTAAACGTACATAACCAATGATGTATAAAACTATAGATACGTTGTCCGCACTCTAAAATGGCAACATGAAATGAAGCCAATTGGCCACATTGCGCTCAGTCACGCACCAACCTGTCGCGCGACGCTACGTTTGTTTTTAATTTATATCGTGTGTGAAAACGATAAAAATAAATTATATATTACATATTTCCCTATTATAATAATAATTATAATTATATATACGTAATATTACGTATTTCCCTTTCTTTACGCGTATAAGTAGTTATCTAGTATTTCCGCCGTTTTTAAGCGCCGAGATGTTTGTTGATAACGTGTCTATATATAATACGTCATTGTACATAACGTAAATTCTAACGATTTTAAAATTGATGATAGGTAGTGGTTTCACTCATAAATTCATAATATTTCATTAGTTTTAAGACTTTTATCTTATACTAGCTGCTGCCCGCGGCTTCGCCCGCGTGTGTGTCGGAAATTACCCCATACATCCCCATGGGTTTTAAGTATAAATATTGAGTTTCGAGTGAATCGGACAGCGCGTTAAAATTCTTCCATACAAACACTGACACCCCCCAATCCCCCTTTAGGGGGTAATTTAGAAAAACAAAAAACTACAAACTTTATAATTTATTTAGATTACTATTCGTGCGAAGTTTCATGTTTATTACCTCAAGGAATAAGATTTTTCATACAAACTTGCATCCCTTATTTTACCCCCTTAGGGGTTGAATTTCGAAAAATCCTGATACACGTTCTTCTTAATTTTTGGGTCTAAGTATAAATATTGAGTTTCGAGTTAATCGGACAGCGCGTTAAAATTCTTCCATACAAACTTTGACACCCCCCAACCGTAGGATAGGATACTTTTCCGGGATAAAAAGTACCCAGTGTGGTGCCCAGGATATTAAAGAATAATTATACCAAGTTTCATCGTAATCGAACCGGTAGTTTTTGCGTGATACCTGAACAAACAGACAGACAGACAGACAGACAGACAAAAAATTTTTTAATCACCCTTTTGGGTTCGGTGTCGGTCTAGTAACACCCCCTGCCATTTATTTTTTTGATATTTTCAATGTACAGAATTTTCACTTCTACAGATTTATTATAAGTATAGATATGGGTAATAGACTAATAGTTACTATGTTTGTCGCACAAATTAAGACGAAAAAACTTCAGGATGGTTGTGTTTTCGATTAAAAAATTGTTCGACTTTGCGTTACGTTTTCTAGGGCGTCCGGTAACGATACTACTAACGATATAACTATGATAGTTAAACAGCTGTTAATAATGTGCTCCAATTTCAAGCTACAGACGTGTGACTGGTCTAATTTATTTACATACCTTATTTTGACAGACCTTAGATATGTATTGCTATTTCTGGACATACAATACAGTCCACAGCTAAACAAATGCCTCTTCCATTTTCGTCAATAGCTACAAATTCAGACGGATAATCAACCTTAGGCATGACAAAATAAAAGTCCCACCATTTGGTCCCACCACTAGGCTTAAAAGTAAAAATGGGTGTTCCGCAGGGCTCGATATTGGGTCCTTTCCTCTTTTTAGTATACATTAATGATCTACTCCATTTATTAAAAAATCAACCACAAATGGTGTTATTTGCTGATGATACTTCATTAATGTTTAAGGTAGATAGACGTGCTACAAATTTTGACGACGTAAATAACGCCCTACTGCAGGTCCATAATTGGTTCACTGCTAATAATTTAGTATTAAATGGAACAAAAACTAAGTGCATAAAATTTTCTTTACCAAATGTAAAAAGTAATGATTGTGAGATATTATTGAATCAAGAGAAACTAGAATTCGTCGATAAAACCGTTTTCCTGGGGATCACGCTCGACTCAAGGCTACAATGGGGTCCTCATTTAACATCTCTTGCAGGACGGCTAAGTTCAGCAGCATATGCTGTCAGAAAAATCCGTCAATTTACTGATGTAGATACCGCGAGACTGGTCTATTTTAGTTACTTTCATAGTATCATGTCTTACGGTATTTTACTGTGGGGACGAGCTGCAGACATCGAGTCTATTTTTATTCTGCAGAAAAGAGCGATCAGAGCCATATATCATCTCCGCAGGCGCCATTCTCTAAGGGAACTGTTTAAAGATATTAACATCATGACGGTACCTTGTCAATATATCTATGAAAACATCATGTATGTAAGAAAAAATGTACATCTTTTTAGTAAAAGAGGTGATAGACATAACTATAGTACAAGAAATAGGGACCTATTAGTTCAACCAGGTTTCAGACTGGCTAAAGTGGACTCATCTTTCATGGGGTACTGTTTAAAATGTTATAATAAAATTCCTCCCCACATACTTCAACTGAATGAGACGAAATTCAAAACATGTATAAAACGCACACTATGCAGACAGGCATATTATAAGTTGGGGGATTACATCACTGATAAAAATGCTTGGGCCAATGCTAGTCCTGCTCCACAACCACAACTAATTGATTAACATTTGGAAAGTCTGTTGGAGCTGCTGAAGATTGTAAGAACATCTTTGCATTGTATAAACTCAATTTCCTTTGCATTATATAATTGCATAGCACATGTGTGAGTACTATGTACTATAGAGCTTCCATTTACCGGATAATTTTATGTCTTTCATTGACTTGAATGTGCCCTGGCGGCTGTGAGTATGTCATGCTCGCTAAGATGTCTCGCTGATGGTGGCGTGTGTGTTGGATCATTTAGCTCCCTTCAAAATGGTTGAGCTGAATGGTGCTAATCCATGCGTCATGTTCGTGAACGGGCGCCGTCAGTTGGGGCTGGTCATCTCTTAGCTGCCATGGTTTATTTTTAATTTTTGAATTGTTTATATCTTCGGACGCTTTTTATCATGCACGTCTTTCTACATTGTTCTCACATGTATACTTAAGTAATTTCAACATGAATGATGTAACCAATTTTTGTAACAATTTTTTGATTTAAAAGAGTGTCCGTGGAGTTTCTTGCCCGTTCTTCTCCATAGGTACCTACTACGCTTTGGAATGGGCAACTAGCTTCATTTTTCTGACTGACCGACTCCTTGACAATTCAAAAGTGCCTGTAAATGGTTTAATTGAAATAAATGCTTTGAGTTTGAGTTTGAGTTTTGAGTTTGTCACATCACATCTCACAGATACAAACCCCGACACCGTTTTATCATGTCACGTTTGACTTGAAAGCCACGCCGTTTATACCGCATCTCGGTGCAAACCCGTGCGGGGTCTAATCGGAGTATCGATTGCGTTGGAATATGTTAAGCAGATTGTCAATTGCTTGCCAATTAGTAGAACACCGCTCTCAAGGATAGTCATCCTTTGCTGGGTCACGGAACTAGGAAACTAGAACAGCGGAGAGGTTCTTGTAAAGATTTAGAGTTTTGATTACTTATTTTTTTCACAATTATTATGAATCGATGACTCAAAGTACTGGTATTTTTATGGTAACTTGTACACATTTTGATTTTTGCTTTAGGAATTTCAGGATTAATTACGACACATGCTAAAGGTTCTTTTAGATGCTAACTATCTATGTGTTATACTCTTATGAGTTACTGTAAGTGCCTCGTCACTAGTTTCCATCTTTTGTGTCATGATCACAGCAATATTCTGCTTACAACCTAAGTATCAGGATTTCAGAAAACACTGGAAATATTTTAGAAAATTTTATTATATATTCCCTTCCCATATAGAATTAGAATAATCCATGGTGGTCCAAGCTTATCATTAACATCAAATCCTCGTCGCTAACCAACGAGTTAATTCTCTTGTTATCTCTTATCAGTTGCTGTACTTGTGCAAGTCAGCGATAGGTACAAGGTACCTGCTGTTAGTGATAATATCTCAGATTGCAAGTGACGGCTGCGCGGCAGGCGAGTGGGCCGGAAGGCGAAAGTTCCGACTTTCATTTTGGGTGAAAAATTGTCGGGAATTTCGTGAATTTATTTCCCGTTGACCAAGCATACCAATTTTAAATGTTTAAAATTGCTGACGTCGGTTCTTTTGGATAATAAGTATTTTTATTCGTATAAAAAATCTAAAAATATGCTTTATTATGAATAGTTTAAGCTATATTACTGTTACGCACTAAAAATATAAGAATTACCCCATCCCGTGTTGAAAAGATAAGCCAGTTTGCAAGATTGGTAGCGCAGCTGCCTTACAAGAGGGGCAATTCGTGTATTTTTAGGAACGTTCGTATTGAAATATCAGTCTCAACCTATCAATAAAACCTCTAATATACCGACATGTTTTGACAATGGTTGTTGCTGAGACAGGATTGTGCCTTAAATGTGAATGTTGTTTTTAGTTAGAGAATTGGCCTTCCGATGATCAAAGTTCGTTTAACAAGTCTTGTTTCGCCATTCGTAAATTAATAAGAGTTTCAGATGTTCACTGTAATATTTACGTCCTATGTTAATCTAAGAAACTACAGCCTTACGCTTTCACTAACACTAGGCCACACTTATATGAATGCCTAAATAAAAGCGCGCTGTTTGATTTTAAGTTTTCGGCACCTGGCCGAACGTTGAAAATCACACATTACAAGAGACTTGTTCCTTTTAGGTCCATACATGCATTTAATTTCCTCGTCAGAACCTAACAAACATAAGCAATTTCAAAATCGCTCGAAGCCTAACTACACATAATCTATTTAATTCCCATTCAATTGTCCAATCAATAGTAATAATATTCCTTGCAGCCGTAGCAGGGTACGGTTCATAAATTGTAATAGTGTCAATTTGTTAGTCGATAACGAACATTACAGTCACCACCGTTTAACTCGTTAACGGTTTATAAACTTACGCAAAATTATATTCTATAATCTTTACTGGGAACCTGGCTTGCAATCTGTCGACATGATCAGTATCTCTGGATATATAATGCAAGCATAAATATGTATAGCAATAGGTAGGTACGGGTTTCACTATGTATTGTATAACACTATGTACCGGGTGTATATAGAAAGCTCTGGTCAAAATGAAGGGTTTGGTATAGACCATCAAACTGAACAACTTTCTTCAAGGAAAGCAACATCGTAATCGCGAAAAAATTATCAGTCGTCCTATACATTTGGGTTGAGTAGGTATACTCAACGTCTACGTTTTATATAGATTCCTTTATATTTTGAGAATGTGAGAACGTTGTAGGCTCAACAGACTGTCGATTTGCAGACTATTTTGTATTTTGTTAAGTATCTTGTTGACAGGCCTACACTGTCCTCTCATACCTATTCAAACTGTACATTTTTGAAAGCATTGTAAAAGCCATTTATTTTAAAAAGAGTAATCGTGGTGTTTCTTGCCCGCTCTTCTCCATAGGAAACGACCAATTGGAACTGTGCACCTAGCTTCTAACGTTTCATAAGTACCCATGTGGGTTTATGTGAAATAAAATATTTTGATACAAGTTTTTCGCGATTACGATGTTACTCCCATCAAGAAACCCTTCATCAAAATGAACCTCACACATACAATGCTTTAGAGGCTAAGTATAGAACAACTAAGAAACGAGTAATGGGAGCTTCCATTTTCCAAATGCGGTCTGCACAAGTGACGATATTTAATGAGTAGGTACAGTCAAGGAATAAATAAGTTAAGCACGTTATGGTAACTTGCACCTTATTGTTTTTCCGACAACGTCATTGCCAACATCGGTAAGAACAGGTTTTGCTGGGACGGTTGTTGTTGTTTTCTTAGTTTTTTTGTAAGTATAATTTGATTAATAGTTTTGATTAGGTATATTTTTATTTTTAGAAGTATATCAATTATATAGTAGGTATGTTGAAACTGTTTGGACTCCCCGTCACTTGTCCCTTAAGGTTCATTAGAATACCAGCGTCAGACTGCATTTTGCTGAAATGAACCTTTTAGGCGTAGTCGTGACGCACACACTATTGTTATTAAACATTATTTTCACTTGTTTACTTTATTTTTTGTATTTGTGGTTCACGAACTGTGTCCAAATAAACGTTATTCTTCTCTCTTTCTTTTCGATGACATGCGCCCACTATCTGGATTGTGTGTTTGGAAAATGATAAGATATCTGCCGGAAGATGGTCTAATTTTTCATTAGTAATGTACATAATAACGAGTGTTCTATTATATTTGACATGAAAACGGCTCCACAAAAGGTAAATTTTCTCCACAATTACGAACAGTTTAATTCAAAAGCAAGAAACGCATGTATGTATAAACGATTCCATTGTTTCGAATCCTTTAGAAAAAGCCGCCGTGGGAAAGATGAACACACACGACCGTTATATCTTGAAACTTCGGGGTGGCGTTGCTGGCCAAGGAAAACGTCAACGTTCAAACGTCAAATTCAGTACATTTTTAAGTTTAGTTCCCTATTCTGCCACGTATCGGGTTATAATGGCTACTTTGCATTGTTACATTTAGTACAGCTATGACATAATTCGGGTCACGATTCGTCAAGGCAGAGAAAATAGCTTTTGAACGTAAATATAGTTTCGGTCCTAATGCCTAATTTCCATTATTTCATATTGCATTGACGAATTAGGCGCAGGTCACTTATAAATGACGTCGGACGCGGACATGACACGGGCGGCTTCCTATTCCATTTAAATTTTATACAAAATGCATGGAAATAAAGCACAATTTAGAACACATGGTTAGGTAGAAGACTTTTTGGAACGAAGTCCCATATCAGACATTTTACTCTGCACACTTGGCGAATGAGAGCCAAACCAAAAACTGTAACATTTTGACCGTCACGACTCTTTTGCTCGTATAAGTGTTTGTTTACAAGCATAATAGACATATTATGTCTATGCATAGGTACCTATATTACTGTAGTTTAAACGTACCTACGGGATGCAAGTCAGCACACAAAAAAAAAAACGAAAAATAATAGTGAAAGAAACTTCGTTCCAACCGACCGTGTCCCAAGATATCCTTCGACTTTTTAAAAATAATGTTTTCCTAACTTACCCATCTCTAGAAAATAACTTCATTAAAATTAATTTACTTAGAAGGTTACTGAATAAGTTTCTTATAACCACTAAAATGTGAACTAACAAATACTTTCCTAAGCAAATTATAAGTAGGATGAAGTATTTAACCCTTTTCCGCGAAGTGGGGTCGAGTTTACCCCACCCAAAAGTTTGTAACCGAGCAATTTAATCACGCCAAATAATTTCAAAAAGACAAACTCTAATTTCCGTGAAATTTATTTGAAATAAGTGAATCTTCGTTTTGATATGATTTTATTAATCGGTAATAAGTGGTTTATTAATAACCTACTGATTGAGTTGTGTATAATAAGAATAAAACCATAATAGGAGCCTTTTTGGCCTCGCACAGGTCGTAATGACTTTTTATCATTATTATTTGTTTTTGATTAGCTGTTAATTTTGTTCGTTTTAAATGCTCCTTTGTTACTTGTTTGCATTTCGTGTGCGTGTCTCAAATAAAATATTTTTCTTTAAAATGACAATAAAAAGTTTTCCAAATAGTAAGAAACCAAAATCAAATGGTTATCCGTCGGACATGGATCCCTATTACTCATTGGTCAATGACACCACTAAACACATCACCCCTCTAACCTACGGATTCACCACAATAACAACTTCCGAATTACAACCCACGACTTTCCGGTCCCAACGACCCCACCCATACAAAATAACCTAGTGCCTACTCACCTATTACAATTTAAAATCTATTTTATAAACAGTCCTTTCATCCCGGCATCGGTCCAACTTAGAACTCTGCTTATGACAAAAGGCATACATAAGTACATTACATAAATGATGAGAAATGGCCAGAGATGGCTAAAAGCTTCGGAGTGCTCTGCTGATTTTATTAGAGGTATAGGGTGAAGATATTTTAGTAAATATTTTTCCGTTTGAAGAAGATTTTGAATTTGATAGAGGGAAAGGAGAATTTTAAAAAAAAATGCCGAAAAACTGTTTTTTGCCGTTAGTTAGAAAAATAGTACGCTGCGCATAAATATCAAAACTTTATTACGGCCATTGTCAGTTTTTTAGTTTTATATTTTTAAAGTAAGTATATGAAATAGTGATGACGATAACGATGAAATAATTACACTCGTTAATTATTTATTTAAAAACAATAACCGACTGTCTTCAAAACAATAATTAAAAGTAATTATCCAATTAAGGAATGTTGCTTACCATCCCCAAAAAAAAAATACACATTTAATAAATCAAGAATGTTAATATTAACCATTACTTGATGGACCCTTTCGACCACACCAATAATTGTTTGCAAACACGCATGGGGTCGAAATGATCCCGGCAATTATACTGTTATTATGACCATGTGGGCTTTAATTAAATACTTAAAAAGATATTGACATTGGAGGGTTAAAAGATTGAAAAATATTTAGTTTTAATTAAAAGATGAAGTAATTAGTATGAGTAAAAGAAATGAATATCAGCATTTGTTATTACCATTCTGAAAAGTAATTTGGCATACATATTTCTTTTTTCATGTCTTTGCAAGTAACGCTCATACGGTGGTTTAAATATTTAGTCAGTCTGCAAGATTGATAGCGGAAATGACTGTCCAAAGTTCGCTTGACAGACTTAGGTATCTTCAATCCCTTTTATTGCATAATGTACAAGTACTACTTCTTTTGAAATATTTAAACCATCTTCAAAACGACCAATATTTACATTACCTACCGATATCCCGAATACGGAAACCTACCATTCACAGACATTAGCGTATGTTGTAAACAAGTCACACCGCATCAGATGGAAGCTGTATCACGTTGAAGCAATAGATCATAATATCTAGCGCGATGTGACGATAGCTAACGCGATGTGGCGATAACTAGCGATACTTAACGCGTTACACGCTGGGAATCTTTATAGCCATGTGAACTGAGATAAATAATGAAGATGGTAAAAGATCATAAGATGTGTAGGTAAGAGGAAGACTGGCTCATCGTAGCTCAAACATTAAAAAACCCAATTTCAGGTTGCAAAGCAAAGCAAAAAAAAAAAAAAGTTTACAAAAATGTAGAATTGGTCAACAGTAGGATTTTCCGAACAAACTAAATCTAATACGAATCTAATAAAAGAAGTAGTAATGTGACTGCAAATGTCACTTTTTTTTTGTTATTGCTGAACGGGCCTACCTCTTGATCTCGATCATGCCTGATGAAAAGCGACCATGCACTGCTATGCCTAATCTAAGATGAAAATAAAATTTCAATTATTCATCCAAAAATGACGTTCAGTTTCATCAGACATCATTTCATTTTTAATAAAAAGAATCGAAGATTAATAAGATGAACAGAGCCGCAGGCAACATCTAACAAGCCGTTACGAATTCAAATGAAACAGCTCTCGAACCTACAAATAATTGCATTAGTTCACATTTCGTAATGCTACCTCGTTATTTTTTTATCACAAAAATATGTAAATCTAATTGAAGCCACGGAAACATGTATACTTGCCTCGTTTCGTCAGAAGAGTTTGATAATTATTCAGAATTACAAATGAGTCTGACTTTGATATAATTTCTACTAATTCTTTAAAATAATTAATTTCAACAATAAGGCAACTGTAGTCGCAATTATGACTAATGACCGCAGGTTCGACTCCTACATCGGGAAAAGCTACAATACATTATGTTTTCCATTAGGAAATTCTCATTAGCAGCCTTGAATCCAATTCCCGTATTAATCAATGACAGAAACTTGATAACAATGCAGTTTTAGAGGTTTTTTTGACTCATTGAGACTAAGAAAGGAAAAATACAGGAATTGTCCCTCTGAATTTGTACATGAGACTAACAATGTAACTGAAGAAATGAGGTATTTAGCACTATTATAATTAACATCTACCTATCCCTTGTAGAAATATAGGCGTGATTTGTTTTTCTCATGATCTATATTGCTCTATCGACCACGATTTTAATGAATTTAACTCTCAAAATCAAGTTAAAAAAATCAAATTATTTATTTCAAGTATACACATAAGGTATTACCTATTGAGCGTCAAAATTTACAAAAAGAAAGAATTGATTGTAGTCAAGTCAATGTAATCAACCTAAATCGTCAAATTCTCTGCCAAATTAAGCAACATACAATCAATGCACGCCACCACTAGAACAATATCCACCAAAGTCGCGTCGCGCTGTCACGTCGCGCCTTTCTGCGGAAGCCTTTAAAGCCACCTTGAACTAAATCTATCGACGGCTCAAAACAAAACTGCAGCAAAACATTGACAACATAGCCAGTATTTAATATGCAATAACCGAGCTTCCAATGCGTCGGCTTACCGAGTACGTTAGTACACATAGCTCGCATGTCAGGAGCTGCATAACTAGCGGCTTTTCATACATGCACCGGCTTTACATACATATGGTGGCTTTGAAGCAGCGCCTTCGGATGCGAACAGAATTCATTATTCGGAATATGGCATTTTAGTATCGGAGATATGAGATCTATGAATAACACGGTAGTGTTTTTAGGATTAACATAACATCACTCACGCTTGTAGTCTTTGGTAGAGATGTATTATAAAGCGACAGTTACGATTAAGTTTCATGTATGAAGTTATAAAAGCTCACCCCGCATAATATAACTTGTTACCAATCAAGACTACTAAGAGGAAGCCGTTTTCATAGCGTTTCGTATTTCTACAATGACTTTCCATGGGATTGACATAAACTTTTTGGTAGCTTATGTCAGTCCCATAAATTTTTGACTTATCCATCATAGTTATCGCTGATCGGATATCACTTTGTCTCCGCCCTCTGGCTTCTACCTAGATTTTTCTATTGGTTACATCTAATACTGATCTCTAATCTGAGGATCCAACTCAGAACCCCAAGCTTAGAGATCATGCTTGCGACCAATATTAAACAGCGGATGATCTTTTTATCAATTTGTACCTTCCGTTTTTCAAAGACTCCAGTTTTTCCCAAAATCTCCATAAAACTAATACAATTCTGCACACTGAAGTAAGTATAATGAAGAACAATATTGTACCAAAGGAATGTTAACAGTTTATATTTTATTTCCTTATCAGTAGCCGTATTACTTCTATATCAGTTGCTCACCAATATTCATTTATTCACAAACCAATATGGAATAGAAACGCAACTAAAAAATAAGGAAACAAGTATTAATTGAATGTCGTAACTAGTCTTTGTTCGGACGAAGTGGAGTGGAACAATCATGCGAAAGGGTTCCGTACGAGACGAACAGGCGTTTGATAATCATACCAGTCTGTTTGTCGTGCTGTGGGACACAGGCCTCGTGCACAGAGAACTAGTGGCAGAGAGGTTTCTGCTTGATAGTGGGTTCAAAACCTGGCATTACCTGTTATGTACACCTATAATTTGTAATTTCCTAATTATTTTTCAAACCAATGTTAAATGTATATTATGCTGTTGGTGTTTTTTAATAAGTATATTATTATTCGTCTCTATATGAGGAAAAGCATTTGCTTTATGAAAGGTTGCTCTTATCACTAGTCTTAGATAATAATTAAATTCTTCAGACTTTTATGAAGCAAATCTTAGTTTTTTCTTGCTTACCAACATTTTTAGCTGCAAAATTAATCTTGGATAAGTCCACAAAAACTAATTATATAAAAACAATAGCCTCAACAATGACATTGCAGGAGTTTCCCAAGTTTTTTTAAGCGTTTAAACTAAAAACATACAAGTTAGTTAAAAGCAGGCGGTGAAGATTGTCGACTACCGTCTTTAGTCATCAGACTGTACAGTCAAGGTCGGAGGTAATCGATGATGGTCAAATGACACATCTAATGCCCAAAATAATATGAGGTAGTTGTCAAAAATAATATGGGAAGTTATAACGTCTTTGTGAATTACAAATTAAGCAAGACACTTTTGGATCCTGAACTTACCCGCCACTTTTTTGTAGGTATGTTTGTAAAATATCTTTTGAAAATATGGAACAACACATCATTGTCCTGTTTCTAAGAATTACCTGAGGAGGCCGTATTAGCTAGTTTTATATGGATTCCTAAGCAGAAGACGAGCTAACAGTTTAACAAAAAAGAAGTTTCTTATGCCCCACAGTTCTGTAATGGTGAATGCCCTTAACAGTCACATTGCTAGTAGTCGTGTTGGTTACTTATCGTTCCTCCCCGTGTTTATTATCAACTTGTGAATTTTCTCACGTTTGCCCTCATCTTAACAAGCTAAACATCCAATACCTTTGAAAAACAACCGCAAACACACATCGATCGAACTATTGAGAATACTTCTGATACTTTAACATCATTAAGTCATCAATGATATCATTTTTGTGAATTTTACTTCCGTGTAACAACCAGCTGATTCGTCATGACAACAAAAAACATACGTACCTAACAACGCGCGGTTGAATGGCCCATGCGCGTACGCATACCCATTGACACATCTCTATGAATGACGCCTTTCTATGCAACGTAAATCACTGCATTCGCTAACACGCACACTTACGAATAAACACAGATTGTTCACAAAACACAAAAATAATCACTGAATACACACACTGAAAACGAACACGCCTGAAAAAAAACAATTGAAAAATTCGATTTTTTAATTTTGACAACTGTCAAACGCAGTACAGTCGCGCGCTAAAGTGATTTGATGATTTTTATAGTGCGTTTTAACATGCGGTGCTCACTCGTGCGGCCACAACTGACTGACTAACGGTCCGTCCGTCCGTCCGTCCCGCTCTACAGTTGCGCAACTAACGGGGCATAGAGTAAGCACATTTTTGTGTACAGAACGGCAGTATAGTAAATAAGTTGATGTTCTAAAGAAAGTTTCGTCATTAAAACTTAATTGATTGGCTTTTGTTTGAACTTTCGCTGGCTCGGGAGGGCAATATTTCAGCCGAAACTGAAGTGAAAAGCTATTGTTTCTAATTAATTATTACTGTAAATAAACTTGAAAATAAATCTCAGTATTTGCAAAACAAAACAGAAAGGCATCACTAATGGCTGATCGATATTCACAATAGCAGCAAAACTAAAAAGTCTTACTCTCGGATGGCATTACAAGAAATATTGATACTTCGCATAATCCAGTGATTTGTATTATTGTCTGATCTGAATGTTTCAGCTTCGAATAGCATTAAAATTATTCATAGTCTACACTTTTTATTCGTCTCTTCGTAACAGTATTCGCGATTCTTTTTTGGTTATTTTGTCCTGTAACTTGATAGTGTATAATTTAGATTTATTTGGTTCACTAATTTTGCTGAAATATTGCATTATACACAAATTGAGCTTTTCTTTTAAATAACTGTGACACCAATAATTTTATGAACATACAAAATAATCTTTGTTTTACAATTACTGACTCGCCCACGTGAACTGTTGTACGTAAACTACACAATAGTGCTTTAAATCACTTGGTTTACTGGCTATAAACGGAAAGAACTCCAAGACTCATAGTTTGTCTGTGGCGCCCAGTGTAGGTATTTCGGATGTATCAGATAGGTGAATAATTGCTATGTGTAGCCATAATTTACGCATTTTATTGGTAATTTTAATTTAATGATACGGTGCAATGCACTGTCTATAAAAATTTACATTAATTATAGGTTTTATATCTAAGTGTTATGTGGAATGATGTGTGATCGTGATATAAGAAAGAATTTGAATTTAAAAGACATTAATTTCAAATAAAGAAAATTACGTCTCAACTTGATTTACAACTGATCAAATTGTATCGTTTATCTATAAAAAAGGTGTATTATAGCATTATTCAGAAAATTAATCTACAAAAAAACTTCTTCGGTTAGTAATTAATGGACTGTCTTCAAATGGTTTATTGATTAACATAAAATCGAGTTCTACAATACACAAGTTAGTGATCTACTAAACCGAACTGGAATGTTATTCTTTCGAGGCCGCCTGCCCGCGAGGCCGCTGGAGGCCGCTGGAAGCCTTGACATCAAAGGTCACGGTTTTGGCCAACGGCATGCCACGGCTTTAAGACAGGCCTAATCATTCTTACCACAGACTATAATACGATGCAGACAGTTGACGTCCTTCATTGTTCTGCGCACATGAATGAGCAATACAGTTACCCGGAATTCAAGAGGGAAGTAAAGGGAACAGACTCGCGATGTGTACTGAGAATTGAAGTAATTGAAATAACATCCGTTAGACGATGAATTTATAAGCCAGGTGTTGGTATAATTAGATTAATTACGCACTGAGACGATTCTCACTGTGTGTAATTAATCTGAGGAAGTCTTACCCTAAGATGTTTTCTTCAAGGAAAACACTCGACTCACTCGAGTGTTTTTCGTGAAATACCTACTGAAAACCAACCGGCCGGCGATCAGGTTAATCCTTCCCGCTATTGGATATATTATGCTTTCATCATAAAATCTTTATTTAACAGGAAACGACTGCTGTGAAAAGGACTCCGGCTGCTATAGCATCCTAAGGTCCGAACAGTTGCCATTTCCTAGTTTACTATCGAAGATTTGCAATGAAAATAGTAAAACTAAATTATGTACCATTGTGTTGAAACGTGAGTACAAATAACTGAATATTCAAACGACAAAAATATTCAAAAGGCCACACAGTAACAATATTGTTCGGTTGCTCAAAAACAATTGTTTTTATGTGTTGCTCATATTGTACAGTGAGCGGCAATTGTGGTATACTCACATTATTGTGGAGAACAGAAATGTTATTGTAAGTACCTGAAACAAACATTGTAAAACATTAGTGTTTAGCTTATTACTAATTTTACTCGTTGATTTTCAGTACCATGCTTATTATTTTGACCACATTGTATATTTTGTATTTAATAAGAATAACAAATTAAGATTATAAAGAATAAAGAATAAAATATAAATTTTCATCAAGTTACCTTTTCAGAATAACACGAAATAGTCTTAAGAACCAAGAAAGTAAATTCCAATAATAATCGCTCCTATACCTCGCTCGGAAAACGGCAACAATGTAGGTGCTGTCGTAAAAAATAATGCTATGATGGTAATGCTAAACAATTGGATTGTTGACCGCTAAACGACATAAACCAGTAGTAAAGTAAAAGCACTTCCCATTTCCGCTTTTTATTTTCTTCTGACACTATTGACATGATACAAAAAAAGCTGCTGCATCGATATATAAAGCAGCTGTATCCTCGATGTTTACCGTCGCACCATTGTCGCACATTATACTGAGCTATCGCATATTTACAACATCTCAATACCTCAAAAATTGCATGTGAAAAGCGCACGTATCCGCAGGGGAACAAACAAATGACAACACACAGGGTTCTGCAGAAGGCTAGCTTCCACCACGTGTAAAGAACTTATAGGCCTCTTTCCTCAACGGAAACTAAAATGGAACAGTTTTGAATCAAGTTGTCAAACGTTAAGTTTTCATTATGACATGTGAGTCTCGGCAACGAAAATGTTCATCGCAAGATATCGCGATTACAATGATGTCTGGTTACATTCAGGAGTAAAAAAACGACTTGATTTGATTAAATAAGGTTGGTAAAAAAAATACTATAGAAAAACAATTGAAAAGGTATAGCATAACTCTGATTATTTTTTGTCCAGATTGTTCTTTTCAGTAGGTTATGAATTTGTATAAAGTTGGCCTACTGTGTTAAATTTTTCATGAAAACGGCTCGACACACAGGCTTTCACGTGGAATAGTGTCAAGAGCGATCGATAGAGTCACTCCCAATATCGTAGGTGTCGATACTATATCGTACCGTAGGTGATGTGGAGCCTGTAGCCTCTTAAAAGAAGAAGGTAGTTTGTACTAAAGAAGCATAATTATGTAGTTGCGGCTAATCTTAGAAAATTATTAGAAAATAATAACAAAGAATTGCGAATTACAAAAATATGTTTAAGAATTTTGTTGGTGACTGTACTTAAAAAAAAATATGATAATTATTTTGATGCAATTTTTGTACTCAATGATCACCATTAGCATTAGCAGTCCTTTTGTTTGATTCCCATGAAGTGTAATGAGCGTTTCTTTTTTCAGATTTGATTTATAATATGGAGTGGGTGTAAACTGTAAACATGTGAACTAATCCTGTCATCAACGCATGGGTGTAAGGTGATAATAATTATACACTTCTGAACCTATAAACCTTTTTATTTTACACAAACTTTATCTTCTAAACCATCAGAGATACAGTCGTGACGATACAAGTGAACGACTTTACTTTTTAGTTCGACACAACTTAAAGGTTTCATCGAACGCCCAAAACTTGGAAGAGCTGATCACTCATTTTCGCTTACAAGTGATTAAAAAAAATGGACTTTCTTAACTCCTGCTGTGTTTTTGAGGTTCGGGGTCATGAACTTAGCTGTGATGCCTTAGTAATCTTGCTAGCACTGGGTGCGCAGTTTCAAAAGTGACTCTGGAAGGCTGTCTTTAATGATGGTCAAGGAGTATTGCTTTGAATGGATGTCTTGTATGCCCAGGCCGTTCGGAAGTCTCCGTGTTTATAGTTTTGCCGATGGAACCTTTAACTCGTGACGAGCTATGCAAGTAGTAACATTCCCGATCATGGTCGTGGGCGCCGGCCATCGTGGGACAGGTTACGTGCGTGCTTGACCGAATTTAGGCCTACTTTTACTTTTCTATTGATGCTCAAGTTCGTGTGGTATTGTTGTTTAAATAATATTAGTGCTGTTCTGAAGTGGTTAATGTTTTGGGTGAGTTGATTTTGAAGTAAGTGTTTGGAGAGATTTGGTTGTGGAAGGTATTAATTTAGGATAGTAGGTAAGATAGGGCTAACTGTGAACTCCCACTTAAAGAAAATAAGAAGAAGAAATGACTCGGGTACTTGTCGTCTTGGTTCGACAATTATTTAACCTCTGTTAGAGTAAATAGGCAATAAGCATGAAAGTATGATATTTTTTAAATGATACATACCTCTTATAATTTTTTGTTGTTTTCAAAATAAAACAGATGTCAAGGGAGATCCTCTGACCCGTAATAATGAGAAAACTCGTGAAATCGCTCAGAACATTAAAACTGCCACAATCCATTAGCGACCCAAATTCCCGACTTAACATAATCACAAAACATCAATTTCAATAAATGTTCAGTCAAACCGTCTAAACAGGCTCCAACAGTCATTGTGACAGAAAAGAAAAACAAAATTAAAACTATAAATCACGATTATTACGTGGCAGCCGTGGCGGAGAGTTGAAAGCGTTGATAATCAGAAACCATATTGGAGAGAATGAGAGATTCGGAGCGGACAGGGAAGTCGGACACAGTTGGAGACATTACTGTGTACAAACCGTCACTGATTATTGTACCTATTATAGATATTTAGATATTAACCCTATCACATCGGTGTAGTCAATGCCGTGTAGGTGCAGGAACCGTTTCCTATTAAAGTCTGTATATTAAAATGGTTTTATTTAATTTAATTATTGCTATAACGAATGAAAGTGCGAATATGAATAAATGAAGAAAAACTACGCCAGTAAAACGAATTACATGTGAAAGTAATTTAAATTTCACTGCACCTTCCGATAATATTTATTTGTTTTGCGTAAATTATTACGAGCCGGTGTATTTTCAAAAATCTAATCGTGGTAACTCGTGTGAAGTGAGTGATAGTGTCAATCCCTAGCATTAGATGGAATTACAGCTCACTTAAAACTCACTTCACCTAAGTTTCCACGATGAGATATTTTCAGTCAAATTCTCATAAAAGTTGCATTTGATTAGGCCCTAACATAATGCCTATCTAACACCATATACAGCTCTATGGGCCATAGTAACATAAGATACCGAAGGGCCATATTTGGAAAACTCTTTGACACATCATAGACGTGGGCTGTCCCAAAAGAGGCCCATGGTGAAATCTTAGAGATCAGGTTTGGATCAGTTCCTCATCGCCCACATGGGGTCAGTGTTGCTCATAACCTGATGTACCTGCTAGTGGTATGACGGGAATGTTGGGGTTTGCAGTTTATGTGGTTATAAAAGTTTTTAAAGGTGACCTAAACCATACAGGCATGATTTAAGAAGCCACAATATCATTATAATAAAATATTCGTATGTTTTTGACATTGATTGACGCTGAGGTAAGATTACGAGTATTACGACTAGATTCTGAACGATAATTACGGGAATTTTGAAGGAGGAGGATCGGTATAGGCAGTAATGGCATGACGCTCTGTCTTGACCACTTTCTTTTTCAGGGTTTTTGGTATAATAAAACGACCCGGAGAAAGGAATGTGACGAAATGCAGAAATATGTTATCATATAAAACACACTTGTAACTTCTAAGATTACACTTCCCACTTCCTCATAAACATCGTATTCAAATATCTTCCAAAAACGTAAACAAAATACCTTCGGATGAACAGGTTGCCGGCAACCTGACGTGTAGTGCCGCCATTTTAGTACATCATCAGAACTAGTTTACGTTAACGGTCAGACACCTACGCGATGGATTCATGAATGAAGACGATACCGCTACTAAGGGAGAAGTGGATATTTGGTGAGTTAGAGATGCAAACGGAGTGAGTTTGGGTCGAAATTGAGAATACTATTTCATCAATAAAATAAAACTATCATGACCAGATGTTGGAATGTAAACGAAGAAAAAACAGTTGAAAACAGTTGAAAAAACGGTTAATGTTTAGAACAATAACCTTACTCTTGACTTTGCAAGGAATACTTCTTATATCAATCAAAACGATTTATAACCCGAAGGGTTAGTTCAACCCCCGGCGCTGTTTGTCAACAGTCTGTTTGTTTCAGAAGAGCAGTCATTGATGGAGGGTCCGCCTTCCGGCCAAGACATAATGATGAATATTTGGAAGGAAGGAAACACACAAAGTAATATTATATCTACCTACCGACACTGCTTATGTCCAGTTTATAGCCTACTTGGTTGAACTTATGAATCGATTGATTTATTTGTGAGAATATAGTTTTACATCTCTGTTAACAATTCAATAAGTTCGTAACATTTTACCGTAACATAATATTATGGTGTACAGATATTACTCGAATCTTATTCTTAACTAAATACAATAAGTTATAAGATTTTATTTGAATAAGCAACAGTGTCAACTATATTTTTTTAATGGAAAACTTGAAAAATGGGTACTATATTGTTACCATTTTGGCTAACTTGAAAAGGAGTAGATTATAAATTTTGGAGTTGTAAATGTAAAACTTTCAAGAACCCATAATTGTTATTCAAAAAGTATCTATCTACCTACATAAAATCATGAGACTCCGAGAAAAACTCGATTCGAAGTCACTTGGAATTGGAATTGCCAATGGTAAAAAAAAACGAAATATCGTTCATTGATGAGGTGAAGTTTCGTAACTCCTTACATATTGATGTCTGCGTGGGAGTCTACTGCGATGTTGATACTACTCGAGATGATGATAAACTTGTATCGATTATGGAGATTCTGTACCGTCCTGGTAGAGAAGTTAAGTGGCTTATTTTAAATGGATGGGCATGAAAATTATGTGTGCTCAGATTTGGTTAAAGAATTTTAAGAATGATTGATGAGTGACGAAAGTCGGTGCCTAAGTAGCAATGACAATATCTATGGTAAGGGAAGGGGGTATGGTAAGGGAAGATAAGTAATAAGGTAATCTTAAGGAACTTGAAGACAAGGGGAAGCTGGGACAAGGAAGTACGTTTGATTACGAACAAAAGGTGGGTAAGGTTGGGTTTAAAAATGAGTTGTAACCAGTATGTAACAGTAGGTGTCTATCCACAATGTATGCAGCACGCAGAAACTAAGTTCTACTAACTTGAAAAGCAAGAAAAACACAGGTATACCGTAATGCAACTTAGGAAAGACGTAACTGCACATTTTAAACAAACTATTCAAACTCCCACGCACCGCCTCCAAAAAACTAACTAATAATCACATCTATCATTAACCGAAATTACAAGACCAACAACATTCTACTCGCCCAAACACTGACCCTACTACTGGCGCAAGTAACTAGCGTAATTGATTGTCAGCGGCGTGACAACTTTCGCAAGATGATTGATGGCGAGCGGGTGTTAATCACGTGTCACGGTTGACGTGTATGGTGGCGCCCTCTGGTTGCTTGTTTATTAGATGTTCTGCACACCTGGGTTTTGGGTTGGAGGCAGATTATTAAGGGAAGGCCATATGAGATTTTGGTAGTTGTGAGCTTTTCGCAAGGTTTTTCTTATTACTGGAGAAGGTAGATTTATGTAGGTATAAGATGTAGTATTGAAACTATGACATTGATTCTATACCATACAAGTGTGCAAAAATCAGTGGAAGGTATTTCAAA
The DNA here is from genome assembly GCA_914767815.1 of Eupsilia transversa. NCBI lineage: Eukaryota > Metazoa > Arthropoda > Insecta > Lepidoptera > Noctuidae > Eupsilia > Eupsilia transversa. Next base: position 495,081 of record OU611893.1, on the reverse strand, counting down.
TTCGCTTGATATTATTAAGTATCTTATGAGTAAAATGTTGATATGCCGCTGCATTCGGTTAGATTGGAAGTCCACCGCTAGTTGGAAAAAACGAAGCCGGTATCGATTATGTTGTATCTTTAGGCCGGAAGATTCCAAAGGTTATCCTAGAGTGATAGTAAATTGATATTGAGGAAAGCCATCTACTAAATTCAATTAAAAAAGTAAATGGCAGAGAAACATAATCACTAAATTAAAAGTTTCACAACGGAACATAATACTGACAGCCATTCTGGCCTTACTACTCACCACAGATAATATAATACTACGCCACTCACTGTCACCAATGACAGTTTAGACAAGAAGACCATGTCTCAATCAGTAGCCTGCCGCTACTTACACCAGGTAATGAGTATTAATGACAGTTCGCAGCCCACAGCCCACGTAATAATGTTATTACAAATTGACGACATACATCTTAAATTAGCAGCCTTTGTCTACACAGTTAATAAAGTAAGTGTAGCTTACTTTATTTTAAATGAAACCAACGCAAAACAAAAACTGGGAGTTGTGACGCAACATCTAGGATTCTCTACAAATATCATAAAAATAAGGCACTAAGCAATTTCCTATAATCGTGCAGCTTTGGGAATATTCTTTATCGATAGAGAAAAAAAGAGTATAATATTTTAATTAGACCATATACAATGTTTTATAAAAGAATATAATTAACATTTACTTTTAAATGTTTCAACACAAAATATCCTAAGTACACAAAATTTAAAAAAATACAAGAAATCTTTAACAGTAAAGTAGTAACAAGGCTGAAAGCAAAGAAGCTACTTCTATTCCCGGAGGCCGGTATATCAAAAGGCTAGTACTTGTACTGGCGCTAGTGTCGATGCTAGTTGAGTGGCGAATCTCTCACATAACGGTGGCACGGGGTTATTGGATGGAAGCCATCGTTTGTGGAGAAAAATCGAGACTGTCTAACAATATTAAGTAACTCTTATCTTTTTCCTTTGCATAAAAAAGATTTTACCCAATTTTCAGCTCATGTTTCAGCAGGAAAAAGTATGCCCAGTTTCAAGTGCAATGGCAAGCGAGTTTCAACATTTAGCAATATCACAGGAAAAACCAAGGTTTGGAGTAATTGTTTGTAAAATAATATCATATTGATCAATGAATGTAGGTATCCAATATACAGTATTTTCTTTTAGGATTACAATTTAAAACAAAATGTCATTTATTAAGACAAGTGTAGTTTTAAAAACAGTAGGAAAAAAACAGGAAAGATGTGTGTGTTTATGACCTCACGAGTCACGATAGAAGTAAAAAGTTACGAACCCAGCCGAGTATACGCAATTCAGCGTCATCGACCGACTGGAACCGAGTATACCCGATTCAGCATCACCGAACGTGACGTTCAGAGATTAGAAAGAGCGCAAAGTACGCTTAAAGAAGTATTCACCTCAAAAATACAAAAAGCTTTTGACCACCACTAAAATTCCGTCAGCCATATCAAACGGGACTGTCCACAATCCTTCCAACATGGAGTACTCACTACTTAGCTGAACTGTACTCGAGAGCCCTCAACCGACGGAGCACTGACATAATGATATGTGGCCATCTAGCGGCTAATTTCAGTACTATGACGTCACAAATTACGAGGTTTGGATGTTAGGTAATCTGATATTATTGAGTTGTCATGTGTCAAAGGATCTTCTTGGAAAATGATTGGGGGTGCTTCTGACTGCTACGGATATCATGTTAACTGAGTCAGTTCATCCTATTGTAGGTACATAACACAAAATCACACCTGTTATCCCCGAAGTGTTAGGCAGAGGTGTACCCATAATACACTCACATTTCGCGAATTATGTTTAAGTCCCTTGTAATATGGGGCGAGCCTATTGCCATCAAACTGGCACAAATCCAGACTCCGGGCTGCTACTGAGACATTAATCCATCCTATTGTAATCTGTGGTATTTTTTAAAATACTGCTATCTTCCACTTTTTTCCACACCTGCTTATTATTGTGTTACTGCAGGGAAAACATCTCTTCTCATACAGAGAAGGTAAGTACGAGCATTGATCACCTCGCTTGCTCATGACCGGTTGGCAATTTAAGACTTGACTTACCTGTAAGTCTAAGTTTCCTCACGATGTTTTCCTTCACCGATGTCAGTTATGTCCAAGATAAAGTCAGAAAGTACATAAAATGAGTTGAAAAAGTCACATTGGTACTTTCCCAGATCATTATTATTACAAGTAGATTATTTACACCACAAAAGACAGCAAAAATATCCTCCAAAATCTATCAAATTCTAAAGTGAAGCGAACAAGCCGAACAATAAACAAAAAAAGAAAAACACTTCCATTTTCTAAAGCTACGGTAACCACAATTTAAGCGTCGCGCAGGACACAAACCGAGTCCTCGAAGGCGTTACAAAGAATAATTTTTTATCAGAATATCAGCCCGTCAATAAATAAACTGGAAACCTTTCAACGGAGATGGGGAAAAATATTTTTTCGGCCAAACAAAGGGATGACAAGTCCTCCGGAGGACTCGAAAGGCCTCGGAAAGGCCTCGGCCTGCGAAGTTATGACAGTGAATGTTACTGATATCTTATCTCTGATATTGAATTCTAAGTAACGTCTGGGAAATGTATTGGAAATTGCGTTTCGCTTTTTACATTTTTTTTTCTAAGAAAAGTGGAGTAAGCATTTTGATTATAAAGTCGGGTTTGTTGGAGGGGTTTCTCTATAATAGAAAGTAATAATAAAAGCTTAGCACCTTTTTACATTACATAAACCTAAGTATTAAAGGTGGAAACCAAGAAGGTCATAATGATGAATGGCGGAATACACAGCATGTATCAGAAAGGTTTGGTCATATTTAAGGCTGTGGTAAGACAATCGCGAAGAAATTATCCCATAAAAAAATCAATACCTACTCGACCCAAACGGACGGCAGATAATTTAGAGATAGATAGATAGAGTACGATGTTGATCCCACGGTGAAAGTTCAGTTTGGTGGTCTGTACAACACCCTTAAAAATGAGCACACCTATCTGATACACGCTCTATTATGAGACCAACACGCAATAAGCAAGCGTGATGAGCGAAACTCATCCCTATTCAATATGAGAAGCGGCTTTTGCCCAGATACAGAAAAATTACAGCCCACATTTATTGAAAGCTAAATAAAATTACTACCTACTCATTTTTCATCATCATCCACAAATTTCCCTATTCAATAAACACCGTGTTCTTCCTTACATAAAGGTATGCTTTCAAACACTTGCAGCAAGTATAACAGTAGTATCTTGCAGAGGAATTTGCAATTCAAGTAAAGTTGCTCTGCAATGGACCGCACTAGTTAGCCACGAGCCACGGTCGGCACTAAGTGGGGAATAAAATGGCCGTTGAAACTTTTACATAGCGTACATTGCGTGTACTCGAGAGTGTTTCAGTTTTATTTTATGTGACAATAGTATTAAAATCGGAATTAAGATGTAAGTTGGAGTCCTGGCGTGTTTGTTTACGATAGTAGGTTGATTGACATTAGAAAACTGTATAAACTTTTACTGTTTAACGTGAAAATAATATAAGTTTGACCTTATTGGTGATGTTCTTCAGAAAGGTAAAGTGCGTAGTACTCGCAACCGGCGTGCGTGTATGACCAGATGTATTTACGTAAAAGTAGCACAAAAGGAGTATGTAAGGATCGTAGCAGGTGGCGTTCTGTCGTTTCTGCCTACCCCCATGGGAAAAAGGCGTGAGTTTATATTTGGCTGTGTTGTACCTACATTACAAAAAAACAGCCTGTATTATTTGCAGTTTTCTAAATTGTTACTGGACTGTTTTATCACGATTAGTACATTAATGTCGCAACCTGCAACATTTCGCCGAGGCACATACACGTGACTCCGTCAATGCCTGGTTGCGGCCAAGGCTTGTATTGTACTTTTCTCAAATAATGCGCGAAAATTCTAACTAAGTAATTATAAATTCCATAATCAATGACGAACAACGATAATTTTTCACGCGCCAATATTTATGTTCACTTATTTACTTTGTACAGCTCTTTTTGCAAGCCAAATCGAAATTTAAATAAAATCTATACTTATAATAAATCTGTAGAAGTGAAAATTCTGTACATTGAAAATATCAAAAAAATAAATAGCAGGGGGTGTTACTAGACCGACACCGACCCCAAAAATATGATTAAAAAATTTTTTGTCTGTCTGTCTGTCTGTCTGTCTGTCTGTTTGTTCAGGCATCACGCAAAAACTACCGGTTCGATTACGATGAAACTTGGTATAATTATTCTTTAATATCCTGGGCACCACACTGGGTACTTTTTATCCCGGAAAAGTATCCTATCCTACGGTTGGGGGGTGTCAAAGTTTGTATGGAAGAATTTTAACGCGCTGTCCGATTAACTCGAAACTCAATATTTATACTTAAACCCAAAAATTAAGAATAACGTGTATCAGGATTTTTCGAAATTCAACCCCTAAGGGGGTAAAATAAGGGATGAAAGTTTGTATGAAAAATCTTATTCCTTGAGGTAATAAACATGAAACTCCGCACGAATAATTATCAAAATAAATGAAAAAGTTTGTAATTTGTTGTTTTTCTAAATTACCCCCAAGGTTGGGGGGTGTGAAAGTTTGTATGGAAGAATTTTAACGCGCTGTCCGATTAACTCGAAACTCAATACAGTGTGATTCTTCATAATGTGCACATATCGAAATGAGGGATTCTATGCTTAATTTGACAAACGGAAAAAAATATTTAAAAAAATCTATTTTTATTTTTTTATTTGTTTTGTATTTTGTACCCCAATGTACAAAAACGGTGTAACTTTTAAATGATCTATCGCGATGAAACAAACTCCATACCTAATGATTGGTAGTAATTAAGGGGTGCGCCAAAGTTCACCTAAATTTTCAACTCCGATAATTGGAAATCCGAAAATGTTCTTCCTAAAATTTTTCATCCTAACAATCACAATTCCTAACTACTCTGTCTCTAATGTTCATAATTCCGAAGCATTCAACTTCATAATGTCAGTAGCAATAAACATCTATTATACTTTTATTTGTTTTCCTATATTTTCTCAACATAACCATCTTTTACACTATTATTCAGAGTCATATCTTTTTTGTTTAGATTTCTTTTTATTCATAATAATCAGTATTATATAGGTTAGGTTAGGTTAGAACTGTGACCAACTACGCGCGAGCCGAGCGAGCGTAGCGAGCGGTGCCGCGGCAGCGGCCGGCGAGCGCTACCTCGAAATTGGTCGCGAAATTTACTAGACACAACTCAGTACGTTATGTAAAGCATACCCCCAAATAATAATCAAACCCTCAAATTAAAACTATAAATATCATCTTCTACCCACATATATTTTTTATTACACTTGGTAAATGTTTCTTTCTGAGTATGAGTGAAAATATTATGGTAATTATGTTTAGGGATAAAAGCGTTATGATAAAAAACAGTAGGAGTTTAAATATATTTACATTAATGATATTATTAATTACAATTTTCGGAAACATGAGTGTTATGAACATCGCCGGTAGCACTACAAATAGTATGAATGAAAACTTTAGGATGAAAAATTTTAGGAAGAGTGATCATTCGGATTACTAATCATTAGGAAGAACAATTTCGGGTAAAGAACTTTAGTTGAGCCAATATGGACCCGTAATTAAGTGTTCTTATAAAATGAAAATTGTGGGAAAAACCCCTCCCAATTAAACCCAAAAAACCCTCAATTGAAAATAAACAGGTATTTCGTCCAAAAATCTGTTTTTTTAATCAATTTTTACAATAATCGTAAAAAAAAGTCAATAAGACGAATTTTATTAAATAAAAAAAAATGGAAAAAAAATGTATTTTTTCCGTCGATAAAATTAAGCATAGATTCCCCCATTTCGATATGTGCACATTATGAAGAATCACACTGTATTTATACTTAAACTCAAAAATTAAGAATAACGTGTATCAGGATTTTTCGAAATTCAACCACTAAGGGGGTAAAATAAGGGATGAAAGTTTTTAGGAAAAATCTTATTCCTTGAGGTAATAAATATGAAACTTCGCACGAATAGTTATCTAAATAAATGATAAAGTTTGTATTTTTTGTTTTTCTAAATTACCGCCTAAAGGGGGGTTGGGGGGTGTCAGTGTTTGTATGGAAGAATTTTAACGCGCTGTCCGATTAACTCGAAACTCAATATTTATACTTAAAACCCATGGGGATGTATGGGATAATTTCCGACACTCACGCGGGCGAAGCCGCGGGCAGCAGCTAGTCTTTAATAAATTACCTCCTTGGTTGTCTTGAAGCCAAAAGTTCGTTCCATACAAATATTGCCGGCTGGACGCTCGCATGTATTCGACCAGTACAGCAATTTTGATTTAACTCCAAGGAGGTTTTTCCAAGCATGTTTGAGAAAATGTAGATAGAATGTATGTTTGTACATTTACTGAACTAAATAGTGTTAATTGTGGTAAAGACTAATTACGTGTAAAGATTTTAAGCTTCCCAAACTAATCAAAAGCCATTCCAGGTTCTCAATATCTTAATTTTCATTTACAAGACGACTTCTGAATGATATTCAATTCAAAGCTGAATAATTACGCTCAAACCAATTAAAAAGATTATAAAAACTACCAATCTAGTTAATAAAAATTCCTCTCCTTTACAGAATCTACGCCAATCAAAAATAGATAAAAAACCGGACACAACTGCTGATCCTGTCCGCTTTATAATCCGTTTAAACGGGAATCGAACCTGGAACGAACTCCTATAAAATAAGGAGCACTCACCTGATTGGTCGGCGTGAGAGATGGCGGTACGGTTAGCCCCTAAACTCCTAATATAACGCCACTAACTTTTATTTGGTTATTTATTTTGCCGAACATACATTTTGTTTGTTTTTCTTCGTAATTCTCATTGGGTTTGGGCGGCCATTTGTTAGTAAGGGTTGGTTTAAGAAATCAATAGTGTTGTGAACGGTTTATTGTCGCATGTAGATCCGTTTTTTTATGTGTAAACAAGTAAACTAGTTTTATATAGGCTTAGAAATTGTTGCCGATACGTTGAGAACTTGATGCCGGAAGTGACGAGAATTTTAGTTTCTACGCTAATATTATAAATAGAAAAGTTTATTTGTAATGAATAAACTCAAAACTACTAGACTGATTATAAGATATCATGCGGGCGGATCCGCTGGTGAAAGCTAGTATTTTATACATGAATAGACTTTGTATCTTCAGATTACATCAAGACATCAAGATTATGTTACAAGTTTACGCAAAAAATTGACGCGTTAATAAGCCACCAAAACTTACAAAAGCTTCACAAATCCTTCAATTTCACCATTACAATTCTATTTATCCAAAACAATAATCCCATTCCCACACAAACAAAGTTTCGAACAAAGTTGGCGGCGCACCTGTGCGACAAACACGACAAGTGCGGCCGACGCGACGCAACCCGTGCGACAGACGGACGACCTCGAGTTTCAAAGACCTCACGTCACTATATAAAATGTATTTATTTAGATTTTGCATCACAATAGGTATGTGCATTGTGCAGAACATGCCTACTGTGTTGTTTATTGGGTAGTGAAAATATTGATTAAAGTTTAATCCATACAATTAACAGTAGACTGAATGAATATCACATAGTTAAATAAAATATCTCATTATAATCTGTTCTCGTAAAATATTGGTACTTCAGAGTTTACCTTTCATTTGTACACGAGCACTTTTCATAACACGCTCCACTATCAAGAAAATTAAAACTTAGTTATTGATAGCAAGCAATCTCAGTGTTAAAACAAAACAAAAAACCTGAACGAGTAACCTAAGGACTTGTGCAGATGAAACGATTTACGCGCGACCGTGAGTTAGCTGTTAGACAACCGTTATACTTGATAACTTTTTTTAACCCCTCCTAAAAAAATGGTTATAATAGGTGAACGGAGTAGAAGCAAATGGCATACTTAGTGTTTTTGGAAAAAATAAAAATAATAACAAAACGAAATTATAATCATCCGCGACTTGCGTATGATTTGAAATTCGATATTTTTTAAAAAAAAAACAAAATTTCTCTTTCTTTGTCCTAATATGAAAAGTTTACTTTAAAATGGTAGCGTTTTTTGATGATAGATAATTTTTTTTCTAAGTTGTGGAAAAAAAAATCTAGGTATGCCATAAGCATCGACTCCGTTCATCTAATATACCCATTATTTTTCGAGACGGTAAAAAAAAGTCATCCGGTATATACAAAAGGTGCGTGAATAACTTTCAATGTAACAAAACCCAGAAGAAACACAAGCGTTCAAGTAATACTAAAAGCCTTTTTTGCAAAAATTGGCAACTAATTAATTACTACCTCGACTGCCTCGTTGATCTAGTGGTTACAAGCGCTACGCTGACCTGGGTTCAATTCCCAGGTCCGGCGTAGGATTTGTGCTCGGTTGATGGCTCGCCCCCTATTACATGGGACTTAAACATAACTGGCGAAATGAGGGTGATACACCTCTGCTCCTTCGGGGAAAACGGGTAGGATTTTATGTTATGTTATAATTATCAAAATTGACGTCAATGTTAAGAACTAACAACACACAATGCGCCTCTTATACAACCGCGCGTGAACCTCCTCATCTAGACAATCTCTTAGTACAAAAGCAATCCCTGAAATATTTCAGCTTCAGGAAGTTTCTGTAGTTTCCTTCCTGAAGCTAGCGCCCCCTGCCGCCGCCTTATTAAAACTTATGAAAGTTTCAGTAATTCTACCCACTGTACATTATTATGGCGGTGCACTTTAATTTCTCGGCTTTTCTTTAATTAAAACTATATTGGGTATCTTTTAGAAGTGTCTGCGCGGTCGTTGATGGTAAGGAAATTGTTTTTCTTATTTTTTCTTTTGGGTAGTAGTTTGGGTTGGTCGTTCAGACAAACGCAGCTGTTTTTGACACTTTAAGAGAATAATAGCTGTCTATGGTTAGGCTAGTATGAATAACTAGTGAAATAGACGCAACTGGCAGTTTACATGCGATTGTTTACTGATTGTGAGCCACTTAAAAAGCTGGTGGTCATAACAACTAAGGTCTTAAACTCCAAAAATGTGTATGTAACGGCAATCCGTTCGATGCTTGCTTGACAATGAATAGAAAGGCTTAGTCTCACTGACAGACCAAACACTATTAAAATTTAATACCCCTATTAATTTTTACTCCTAAACCCATGGAGTATCATATTATACACTCCAGTTTTAAAGTCTTAAGACATAAAACATAGACAACTAAAAAGATGCTAACTCATGCAAATGCCTGACAGGAACTTCCATAACTTTGTTCCTGTAAGCATATCGTAAAGTTTTGTGATACAGTCGTTATGTGGTGTTCCTCCTTATGTGGCACTTTCAGCTTCACGAAATAATAATAAATTAGGAAGTGCAAGTGACTGGAAATGCGGTTGTAAAACAAAATGGTTTAAACACGACGCTTTTCCAGTTATAATATCGGTACCTATGTTGCAACTTCATGTTAGTAATGCGTGCTTATGTTTTTTGAATGGTCTTTTAATAATATTCGTATCCATCCCCAGGACCCCAGGTCCCCAGGTCTTGTTTCCATTCCCAGGTCTGGCAGCGTCATTATGTTTTCACATTAGGAATTTCTCAGTAGTAGCGCGGTGTCTGGAACTGGGCCAGATTGATGGCAGTAGGCAAACGCCACTATTAGAAGTGTACAATTCTGCCTACCCCGGGGATTGCGGCGAGATTTTATGTAAGTATGTTACCTGCACAAACATATATGTGCTTTATCAACATTTTTCATCCATCTGGTCGAGTTTTCCATTTGGCAATAAGGTTAAACACATTAATAGAACATCCAAACATTGCGTGCCGCTGAATTGAACAGGCCCTTCCGTGGCGGAAGCTGGCCTAATGAGGGTCAGCAGCGTTGGAGGTGGGCCTCTGAGTGTAGGCCGGGCCTGATTAATACCATTGTCAGGGTTGGCGAAAAATGTGGAGGTATTTTGGAAATAATGTCCGGGTGCCTATTTAATAAAACCGACAGGTGACAGGCGACCATCTGACAATATGACAAGTTTATTTCATACATTTTCTGCCTAAGGCTGCGTTTCCACCAGAGATGAGCGAGGATGCGAAGGGAGGGATATGTGTGAAACTAGCCAATCAAATCGCTTCATTATCATAGCTTGAGCTAAGCTCGCGTTGTTATTGGTTAGTTTCACACACATCCCTCGCTACGCATCCTCGCTCATCTCTGGTGGAAACGCAGCCTTAACCACACGTGTCGTGAAAATGACAATTACATAATTTTATTTTATAAAAAACTTTTTACAAAAAAAAACAACCGACTTCCAAAAAAAACACTAGAAAGTGAAAAATAACTTTAATTTCGGAAGTCGGTGTCTTTGGTTTTAGACACCGACTTCCGAAATTAAAGTTATTTTTCACTTTCTAGTGTTTTTTTTGGAAGTCGGTTGTTTTTTTTTGTAAAAAGTTTTTTATAAAATAAAATTATGTAATTGTCATTTTCACGACACGTGTAAAAAGTTTTTATTTTTCACTTTTTAGTTGTGGTACCTACCCCCTACAAGTTCGAATATCACGACCTACTATGTAAATAATAACAATGACAGGAAAATGTTAAAAGATCATCCATATAGGCTAAGTGGGAAAAATACGTATTAATGAAGCTAACTCAAAAAGTACTCAAGCTAAGTTAATAAAATTTATATGGGACCACCTTGAGAGCATACCCTTTCAAACAAAAAAAGCATTTTCAAAATCCGTCCACAATTGACGAAAATATCGACGGACATACACAAAAAAAAAAAAAAAGCATACATACGCTACGAACATATAACCTCCTCCTTTTTGGAAGTCGGTTAAAAATTCACTTTATGGAGGGATGAACCAACTAACTATGTAGGCAGTGAAACGTGAAAAACCAGTTTCATTTCTATTTTTATATTTTTTCAGATTGTATACCTGAAACCGATTTGCCATGTTAATAAACACAATAATTACCTTAAGCCTTAAGAGGCCGTAGGTATACATTTAACTTGACAAAGGAGTAGAACGTATAAGGATTCCTCTTGACTTTTTAAGGAATAAACAAGATGAAAACCCAGCACCCTCACAAAATAAGCAAATATTTGAAACCGAATAAAATACGGTAGGTAACAACGTAAGAACGTAAATTGTTTCTTAAGATCCTGTAGATTGTGGAACATGACTCGCTACGACGAGCAATCTGAAGAGAGGTACAATTGTGACACTTCAGTGTACTCCAGATTACACAGATGTTACTTTTAATTACAGTAAGTACTCCGTTTTGTGTAAAACTGTGCAAGATTTTTGGGAAAGGACTTTCAATTATTCACGGCCCATTTAATTGCGTCTAGAAGTGAGAACTGAGTGTCGTTTAGGTACTTGTTGACGCTTTATAGTCTTGAAAAATTAGGAACGTAAATACTGTGAAACAATGTCAGTCTTGCACTGTGGGAACACTTACGGGAAGTCGGATTTTCGTCGGTTCAAGTAGCATTAAGTTCCTATAATTGAGTAATTTTGTGTCAAAATCTGTCATTTACAAAACTAAGCGTTCTAACACCACACAATATATTAATCCACTCAAAACTTCAACCAAAAACACACCGTATTCCTTCATACTTACATTCCATATTCGAAAGGAGCAAGATAATTTAGCAAGCACCCTAGTACAATAACAATTCCTCATTAAGGCATTTCCGGGCGCCTCAAAGACTCCCTTTGCTAAAAGCACGGTAGGTACCTGCGAGTACGGGTAGCGACAGAATTTACCGCGGTAAGGAACAGAGGTGTCGCACACAGTTTCAAGTAATACCCAGGTTATATAGGGCTGGCTAGGCATAGATTTAATGTACGTAATGTAGTCAGGGATATGTATCGTTTAGCAGATTGGCATACTACATGAAGACGTCAATTGGTATTTTACAAAAATGGTAAGGAATGACCATTGTGATTTGAAAATACGGAGAGTATTCGTTTGATAAATGATCCGTTTCCTTGACTGTAAATACTATGTTCGAGTTGGAATATTTATGTTCACCATACGACGGTCGTTGTGGCGATGCTTGCGGAGGTCTTTATCCTGCATGGGAGGAGTTGTTGCTACACTGACGATATTAACATTGTTTTTTTATTGATTTTGATCTTCTTACGTAAACGATCACAAGTTACGACAGAACGTGATCCACGGTTAACAAGAAAATCAACTTACTAAGAAACAAAATAATATCGATTTCTCTCCATCCAAACTTTCAAAAACCCCCTAAAACTTTATAACTCAGTAAAATCGCTACATAAAATGATACGGCGATGGCAGCCCTACACTCCCGCGTGTTCCAAGCGACATAGCAACAAATGACGCGCCGCATCCGCGCGACGTTTACACATAAACTTCTCATACTCCAGGAATTATTAACATTTCGTTGCCACTCACAGTTTCGCCTCTGATATTAAGGATATTAGTTTATATGTGGGAGGTTATCTGGTTGATGCCATAAAACGGATTCATCGTGATAAAACCGCCTCAAAAAGAGACTTTTTGTAACTTTTGAGACACACGATCTTGTTTATTGTTGACGAAACAATCAAGTTTCAATATACATTGTGATAAGAAACTGCCTGCCTGGCTGAAAACCAACCGTGAAGTTGAAATCACACGACCATGCGATATTCAATACCTTGGCAACCCTGACAGGAAGAGTGTAAAATATTGTAACCAATGATCACTTCCCATTTCCATTTTTGCACTTTCTAGCTAATGCAACTACAATATTTACAAGCTAAAAGTGTTTTTAGTAGCTGGTGGCTGGTGGTTTAGTGGACTTACGTTATCATCAAAATATAAAATTATTAACCAAGAGCTTTAAAAGTGCAGCAGTATTTTCTTTGAAAATCTAAAACCATCCCGAGAGGTCGAAGCATAAGCGTATTTACAACGCGATACCACGACCATTCAAAACAGTAAATTCTAGATTATTTAAAATAAAGTTGTACAAGCTGTTGAATGAGTGCACTTTCATTAGTTTACAAGAATTTATGGATAAAAAATGTTGATGTGTACGTTGTAACATTTTCAAAAACCCTGATATTTTTCATGCCTGTTTTATCCATGTTTGTGCCAATAAAATTATATTTTAACATCATTGTATACCATGTTTTATGCAATTAAATGATTTATTATTATAAGCTCTTCCATAGACACAATCTCATTGAAGTAGAAGATAACCTGACAATTACCGTGTTTAAGTTTACACTTTAGAACAATGTAGTTTACAAAGGGCAACCTGCTGCAGTCCCATGTGTGTTCCAAGGCGTTTACAGTTTCATGTTTGAAGACGGTCGGTCACTAACCTTGTAATTAAAGGTGTAATTATGGGAAGTCTTACACAACATACGAGGTTAAGATTGAAGAATGAACTTATTTAAAATGGTCTGAAAGTACTAATCTACATCTGACACCTTCATTGAAGAGTTTAGACCCGATTTTATACAAATGATTAGGTATGATTGATAAGGTTTTGGTAGATATGCATACGTTTTAGCTTTTCAACTGGGTAATGCAGCTATGTCGGATTGGAACTTGCGTGTCTATTGCTGAGGTACCTAGTTAATGAAACTGTGTGTACATTAGGTAATAGCATCCTTATTCAAGCTATAGGCAAATTCTCAAACGCCAATCCGTGATCAACATCAATCATCCCTCCAAATAAGACCCTCAACATGAACAAACCACAAACAACCAACCAAATGAATCTAGAAGCAACTGCATCTCCTATAGAACTGCGTTTCATGAAAATCCCCATCATGTATTCGTGCTAACTCTGGCAGTTTCCATTATGGCGGCAGCAGATGGCGCCACTGATGTATAGTTCGGTATTTTAAACGCTGAAACTTTTCGTTCATCGTGCACAGTTGGGGAGCGCTCAAAAGCCGGTATTTGGGAATGTTTCATGATATTGATAGAGCTTTTGGAATTGAAATAAGTAGAGCAGTGATTTATGTAAAGTAGGTTGACTGTTTGGATATTATGATAAATATTACGTATGTAGTAAGTAATGAATTTTTTTAAGTAGGTTTTGAGGTCAATACGACGAATGTACCCATCTGTTGCTTAGCATTCTCAACCAATAGAAATGGAAGTATAATTATTATGTCCCGTGTTTGTTGTTCACTGGATGTATTGCTTTCACTGTTTCGCACAGCGTTCAACGACAATTTAATCTCAATATGAATTAAATTATTATTTATGTAAATGGTTTTCAACATAATTACTTGGTTATTTATAATTCAAAATTAACAACTTAAATCATATTTTATATGAGGTAAAACTTCACATTTAATCTTAAAAAAAAAACACGAACTCCGTTACTAAAATTAAAGTAATTAAACGAAAAATAAACTTTCCCAACAATAACAACTTTCCACAGAAATGATTTACTAGGAAACAGCAACCACTACTGCAAAACAACTTGACCTCGCAAAGAGCAAAGTTTAAATTGCAAACACCTATGTATGTAGATTTGATCAGGACACCTGCAGTGACCCTGGGGAGGTGACGCTGTGCAGTTTACTGACTAACGAGGGCCACGGGATGGAGGAGAGTAGACCCTGGTAAATCTAGTGAGGCTTACTAGTAGTGCATTAAATCATAATATCACGCTTGATTCTCTGAACCTTTCAGTTCTACTGTAAAAACCCAATAACAGTTTGTCCGACCTGGGAATCGAACCCCGGGTCTCTGCTCAGCAGTAGCGCTTGCGACCACTAGACCAACGATGCAGCCACGTATATTATAGTGAATAAACATAGTAGAAAAGTCTGGAAATGGAAATTAAAGTAGGTAATGATGAATGGTGTGGAGACGAGGATAGTACCCCAGAGTATTGGTCATGCTTACGATGAACAGGGTAAATTGATTTTCAGGTCAACGAAAGATCTATCGGTTCAGGATCTATTGGGTAAACAGTAAAATCTTATAAACTTCACTCAACTCAAAAATCTTAACATCTTAATACACTTAATACCTTACATTATTTCAATCTAGCATTTGCCCGCGTCTTCTATTGCGTGGAGGTCGGAAATTATCTCACGGTAACGTACTACCGGGATAAAAAGTATCCTATTACCTCCGTCCAAGTACCCAGGTCATGTTCTACCCATGAGTCCAATTTCATCCAAATCCGTTCAGCCGTTTTCGGGTAAAAGCGTAACAAACAAACATACTTTCGCTTTTATAATTATTATTACTAGTAAGGGTTTCTCTGTAATAACGGCTAGAAACGGAACCTGGACAAGCGAACTTTGCACCATGTTATTAAGTCTAGAAATAATATGTATGTTACTCATAATTTAGCCTGCACTTATATTATGTTACTCATTATTCCTAATATGCCCAAGTATATCAATATGGTAGTCTTTTGGAAATATTTTACCTTTTCGTCACGTAATGATGTGGATATTATGTTTCATGTCATACCTGCAACAATAAAGAAAAACAAACATTAATGATTTGGTATTTGATAACCACAAGACATGAAATAGAATCGCCTTAAAAAAAAAGATCCATGAAAGGGATATGGCTAAGTCATTAAAACGAAACTACGTACCTACAAAATGTAACAATTAATATAACTAAGTTATTATTTGTTAGACATCAGTTTTTTTTCTTAATACACTCCCTCAGAGGTAAAAACAGAGCACCTGTCATCTAATCTCTTCACCACCCTTGGTTGACTGGTAGAGAATGCCTAAGGCATTAAGTCCGCCTTTGTATCTTTTTTTAAAGGAAAGTTTAAATAAATAAATAAACCTAGAAAATTTCAAAGAAATAAATAGAAATCTTTATGGTTGTATTCAGAATCAGAATTCTTTTTATCCATACCCAAGTGGAATGTATGTAGCCAGTTAACAAGTAGTTAGAGGAAACTTCGGCAAAGGAAAAACTCCTCGGGGAGCCTTTATCAGTAATTCAGGTAACTCGTGTAATGATATGTAAGTATCCTTTTCAAATAGTTTTTCTAGGTTTATCTTATGTTTTGGAGAAGAACATGGTTGGTTATTTTCCAAGAAGTAAAACCATTTTATAGGAGATATAGACAAAAGCAAAGTGAAGTAAAATGATGCAGGTTTTCATGAAAACAACAATTTGTGTCGTTTTGATTTTGGTTTTTTGAAAGAAACATTCGTACCTATTCTTAAAACGTTTTAAATTCTTTTATGTAATATTCTTAGCGCTACTCTCGCATGCACGAATAAGTCGCAAAAATACCCCTGACTTTTCTGAAAACTAACGGACGCACGCAGCAATGTCAGCTGTCAATAATAATGGCGGCCATCTTGGTTTTAATCAATCATGTTCCCGCCAAATGGGACTGTTTCGTTTTCAAATAGATTTTTCTGGTATTTTTGTGTATTTGTTGTTCGAATCCGATTGGATTTCGGACTGTTGGATGAAATTATTATTATAATAAATGTTTTTCTGATAATTGAATCTGTTATTAGTGTGAGCATGATTTCCCATGGGATTTTTTTGTCGGTAATGGTTTTTTCAATTCATATTTTGAGGAATAGGGATAGGTTGGTATGTATTTTTTTTTTCACTAAATCATTAAAATACGATAATATAAACCTAAGAAAAGTATTTAAAAATAATGAATAAGTTTTGAATTACGTGCATAATCCCCATATAAGTGACGAAGTTACCAAAAACAAACATCATTTTAGCTTCGATTAACTTCAACAAAAATCATTTATCTGACCATCCACAAATTCCATGTATCTTTGACCACAATTCGACAAAATGTTTAAATATTATTATTTCATCACACAACACATTTGGAGAATTTCATTCCAACAACAATGGTGACGTTCACGCAGGCTTGCACGTAGATGGCGCCACGGAGCGTCATTAGTGGGTCGCACTTCCGGATCCGCTGGCTCCCGCCCCTCTTCCGGCCGCCCACCCCATTGTGGTGGAGGCCCCCGATTGTTGCTTTTGTTTTTCAGACATTTTAAATGTAATTCTATGTCATTGTGGCGCTAAATACTTTGGAAGTGATGGAATTAAAACTTATTCAATTTGTAATTTAAATTCAAAACCAAAGTTCTTATCAAAAGTTTCATGTTCCAAAGGTTGAATTAGCATTTACTTAGAGAAACGAAGATGTTATAACGTCCGATGGTTTCGACGGTGGAAAGGCAATCTAATCGATGTGTGTAGTATAATAGTCGACCACGATTAATAAAAAATATTTCTTACTTAGTAGCACAATCTTATAGGTACATAGAATATAATATTGAACTATCGTCTTATGAAGTATGGAGAATAGAAGTTGTACAAATAACATTCCGAAACCTACCAAATACTGCAGAAATGCGAGGTGTATTGGAAAAGATAAATATGACTGCTATTGCGTTCAAAGGTGACAGGTGGCAACACGGTGCAAGTGACATATTGACCCATTTCCTGGAATGTCACCTACAACCCTCTCCGGAACTTAAGGAAGACATCTTTTCACTTCACAACAACTACAAAAGGTTACGTAAACACTACGGATACTTAATTAATTCCCATAGATATTTACGCTTCGTTTAAATAATATTAAAAATAAGATTAAAACTATATATTATTGTGAATTTAATAATCAAATCGATTAGGCATGCGTTTCAATGCGTTAAGAATAAAAGGTTTAAATAGTGGAAGTGTTGATGGAGATGGTATCTTCGGTGAGTTGGGCGCACTCACTGTTGGGTCCATAGTTTCGGGTCCAAAAAAATGTTGAAGATCAAAGGGAGCCTATGGCTTCTGTTCCTGTTAGCTGTGGGGGTCACAGCCCGACCTGAAAGCGGTAAGTAAGCCTTTTCTTTTATCGTCTTTTATCTGTCTTACCGTTAAAGCACTTTAACTCCACTTGGACAAGTGATGGAGTTATTTCCGTGATTGAGATAGAGGTACCTATATATTTTTTATTTATGTATTTCTCTCGCAGAACGTTTTTTATCTCAAATGTTTTGCTAGGTATTATAATCAGTTTTTTTTTTTACTTAGAGAAGACGCTTCTTATTTTGCATAAAAATTAACAGACATCTGCTGAATGCTCATTTTTTTTTTGATTATGTTTTTTTTTCAACTTTTTTTTGTATCACGGTGTGACAGATGAGCTCTTAGATTCCGCACCAGTGAGCGCCGAGCTCCGATCAGGACGTGTACTAGAATCAGCGTCACAAGAATCATCAGGTAATTGTCACCATTTAAGGGTTTTTTTCCGCTTTTGCAGTGTAGGTATAGTAAAGAACATAACCGTTCTTTGCAGTACTGTTAGAAAAATTTATTTTAATCAGGCTTTTAAGAATCCGAATGAAAAAGAAATAAGTAATCAATCCGAATATTTTAACTACGTTGAAAACAATTAGGTAAGTTACTCCAACAAGGATTGTAATAACACTAAAAAACTGATCGAGAAGTCTCAATAAACCTACACTGCAAATTGCGTTTCTATATAATATCTTCTGAAAAACACATTCTCATAATGAAAATTGTGTCTTTTCAGATGAAGCAGCCGATTCCAGTCCGGAGGACTCCGAATCTGATGAAAGTCGTATGTTCAACCCTGACGAACTAATCAGCTACGGTATGTACAAGTTTTATTTTATTGTTCCCAGTTCTATAGTGGTTGAGACAAAGTTGTGGTATATGGCCATAATTTACGAAAAATAAAAGTATCCATAATGAGTAGTGGTTGATATTAACGGCCCCAAGTAACGTTAAAAATAACAATTATCACTAACAACTACCACTGGTCTCAAAACAGCGATACATCGGGGAGAAACTGGTATCTCTAAGAATTCGAGATGACATCTACAAACCCTCACTGGAACCGCGTGGTGGATTAATTCTCACAGAAGGCCTGGCTTATGTATTTGATAAAAAATCTGTGTAATTACCAATGGACGTCTAGAAAAAAAAAGAGAACGTTTAATCGCTTATTTCAAAATCAAAATCAAAAGTCATTTATTCAAACTAGGCTGAGAATCAGCACTTTTCGAACGTCAAAATTACATAAGACAGTCCCCCAAAACGCCCGCCCTTCACATTTGTTTTCGTTTTCCCTACAGATCCGATACACAAATGCAACGCAGAAGGTGACATGTACTACGAGAAGAGGAACAACGTCTGCTACGTTTGCGCTTGTTTCCAATCTTCAGGACTCCTGTACTCCAAATGCGCAGCCTGCAATCTGTGCTTCCGTAAGCAACCAAACTTTACTATATAGGTACTCCACTTTTGTAACCAGGCTCTAAGGTTGGTATGTAACCTTTATTGACTTTTCACAGTGGAACAGCTTCCTGTACCTTTGCCACCTCGGCCAAGTAAGTAATATTGTAAATATTAACCTGTCTTGTCGTTCTTTTGTCTTGGGTCCTTGGTATCTCTTTAGATTGGTCTTCAAACGATTTCGTCAGCGAGTTTGCATCAGTGGTTGTGCGAGTAGCATCGTCTTTTGTTTGTTTGAGCTATTTTGTTACTTTTGAGGTCATTGAGTTATTTGTGATTCTTGAAGTTATTAGGCGTTGTTTTGAAGCACAGTCTTGTGATACGGTGTCTACTTATTTGTAGTCGGGTTGTCAGATTAAAAAAAGTATTTTTTTAGTTAAAATATTAAATCTGCCTTTCTGCAAAGCTGTTTCGCTTTAAATTTATTACTTTTCTCAAAGTCAGCATCATTGATTATTCAGTACTGAATTATAAAAATACTAACATATTTTTTATCCGAATATAGCTCCACCATTCCTACCGAGCCCTATACCAGGTAAATTAGATTTAGGTGAAATACCTTTAATAATCTTCACCTTATATTTAGGTAATTGAAGATGAGTTGCTCAATCTCAAGGTCTATCCTTTTATTTCTGTGGTCATAGTCAACCCACAAGTTTTATACATGGATTTCAAATCAAGATTGTAATTTTCAGCACCTCTACCGTCACCCCCACAACCACCACCACTTTCACTACATCCACCAGGTATAGCACCTTAATTACACAGATTACAATAATTAATATCATTCTTAGAAAAAAATAAGAAAAATACGTCGGTGAAATAATCAACAGAGTAAATAGATATTTTCAAATTGATTTTCTACAATGTCTCTACTAATCCACATCCACCCCCAGATACAAGCTAACAGTGAACTGCTTACAAGTTCAATTATATGAACATTTGGTCGGTTTTACAGAACTCCCTCCACTTTCTCCACCCCCAGCAGGTAAATTTTGTGTACAATTTATAATACAATAATGATTTTAAATTGGTTCGCCATTCTCTCACTTTTATCTGAAATGGTTCATCGTTGTTATCAATTCCATAATATTTACAAGTTTATATCCATTAAAGTTAGCCTCTATTACAAACACTTCCACCGTTTCTATACCTTCTTTATTGAATACAAGATATACTATGTACAAGAGTATCTTCCTTTTTATGCTCCTTAATTAAAAGTGCAATTTTTGCAGAACCTCTGCCCGACCAAATTCCGCCAGCAGGTAAATTAATTATAAAATCACATAAGTATTAAGGGAAACATTCTTACACGGTAGTGAAAACAGCACACACCGCATTATAGTCTTTATACTTATATTTATAAGACATAATAATACTCGGATTATTCAATGATTTTACGATGAATTTAGACTATTGGTTGGTTGTCAAAGATGAAGATATATCTTGGTGAATTTTTCGCAGCACCACTTCCGTTGTCCCCACCTCCTCATCAGCCAGGTACATTTTAAGACTTAATTATATTTTTTTGGCAACTCATTGGCAAAAACTATTTAAATGTTCCATTAATATGACATATCCTTTGGAATTAAGTTTTATTTGGTTTACATAAATATTTTTCCACAGAACCCCTACCATTACCCCAATCTCCATTGCCTCTTCAACCAGGTATATTTTTAAGACTCCACTTAGTAGAGATTTAAAATCTAAATTACTTACTCCAGATACGGTAGTCCAATAATTTGTTCTGCATTAGTTCCAGAAATAATAGAAATAATTCTACCACAAATTCCACCTCCAGGTAATTAAAAGTCCATTTTTATTCATTTGGTTCTACTAAAAACGAAAATATTCAACCTTCTTGGTGGTTATTTCACGGGTTAATTTTTTGCAGCACCTTTGCCACAACCGCATCGACCACCAGGTATATAATAATTTGCGATCACTTAACAACATAACATATTGTTTTGTCCCTGTGAACCGTATAGGTTGGCATATAAGTTGGCAGTCATAAGCAGAGGTATTTTTTTGTCGTTTTCACAGCACCATTTTCACCATACTCGCCGACAATGTCTTCTATATCAGGTAAATTTATGAATATGCAATGGACATAATAATTATTCATCAATCTACTTATACAGTAGCCTAATTCCTTCGTTCTGAATTAGTTCCAGAAATAATAGAAATTATAACACCACCTCTATCACCTCCAGGTAAATCCATATTTTTATAAGTTGATTCGACGTCTTCTGCTTTTGATTGAAATAACTCAGCCATGTTGTTCCTTCCAACTTATTCTATAGTGAATATTTCGTTTACCTTTCATATTATTAGGCTCAAAGGTATTTGACATGTTAGTTACTTGCAGTACTACCACAACTAAAATAGTAAAACAAGAAGGTATATTTTGGTTACTTTTTCACAGGACCCTTACCCCCACCTCCATTACCTCTCCAGCCAGGAAGTTCCCCCCCAGGTAATGATTTGCCTAGTTGGCTACTCTACCATATTTCTTGTTTTATTTTACCAGCTACATCCCTTTTTATAATGTCCATTAATTTTTTTATAAATTTAATATCTGTAGAACAACTGCCACAACCGCGTCCACCAGCAGGTAAAACATAATCATTCAACATCGCAACACTTTTCTTATCCTATTTGTAATGGAATCGATAGTTGAGTAACACCGAGTAAAACTTGACAATATGTTGGTTTACATTATAAATTTTTGCAGTGCCACTTCTGTTATCTCCACCTCCATTATCTCTGTAACATATATTTTCAAGACTGCACATTGTTTTAAACAGAAATTCAAATTATTTGATAAAATTTGGTTGCCTAACTTATTTGTTCTACATGAATTCCAGAAATAGTACCACATAATCCACCTCCAGAAATTAGAGTCCATTAATTTAATATCTTCTTTCGAGTTCTCCTACTTTTTATGTAATTAAAACTAAAAACAATGATTTTGATTCTAAAGTTCATACGTAATTGTTTGAAGTTTGGCTTTTATAAGGCGAAGTTATTATTTTGGTTGACTTTTTCACATCTCCCATTATCACCACCGCCATTGCCTCTTCAACCTACATTTTGCACACTGGCTGCACATGAAATTGAAATTGAAGCAAGAGATTAGTAGCCCATTTTTTATTATTTTGCATTAGTTCCAGAAACACCTGGAATTCATCCACCTTCAGGTAATTTAGAGTCCATTAATTTAATCATTTCTTTCGAGTTCTCCTAATTTTTTCTGAATGGATAATTTCAAATATTGACTACAACTAGCCTATATTGCCTCAAATAGGTTTTTTTTTAGCTGCACATTATTTATTTTATATATTATATTCAATTTAAACTCAAATTACCCAAGACGTCTTCTATAATAATAAAAGTGTAATTTCTTTAATCTGCGACAGTTCCAGAAATAAACCCACCTCCAGGTAAACCCAATATTTTAATAACTTTGTTCGCCTTGATCACGTTTGTCTCAAGTTAATCCTTATTATTACTCTCCAATATTTTATCCCAATAATGTTTTGCAGCACCTCTGCCACAACCACTTCCGCCACCAGGTAATAATTACGTAATCTCTTAATTTGAGAACACAAGCAAATGTTTTTGGTTCTTAAGTATTTTAAATAGTTGACGTTTTTACAGCACAACTTCTCTCACCGTTAAAGTCTTACTTCTGACTATACATTGTACAAACTTATTTTAAATCCAAACTACTCATAATCGTAATTTCCTTATTCAGCATTAGTTCCAGAAATAATAAAAATATTTACACAATAAAATTGCAGTATTTCTTCTATAACCAAAATGGGTTAAGATTGAAGTTTTTATAGTTGTTTTTTTGGTTGATTGAAAAAGGCAAAGCTATATATTATTTAAGTTTACGTTTTCACAGAACCACTTCCATCACCCCCACCTTTATTGCCTCTTCAACCAGGTATATTTTTAGGCTGCATTATTATAAAATTGAATTTCAACTCATTATACAATGTAGCTTAAATTCTTTGTTCTGCATTAGTTCCAGAAATACCACCACCGATACCACCTCCAGGTAAAATGAGCTCATTTTTGAATTATAAGGTTCACTTTCCTTACTCTTTTTTAAGATATTTCAACCTTATTGGTCACTTTTAATCCTTATTTAATACCGACTTCAAGTTTACCTTCCTGATTATTAACCTCAAATGAATTTCAACAATATTTTTGCAGTAATTCAACCACAACCACTTCCACCGCCAGGTATTAATTTAGACAATTATTTTTGTAGTAATTTAGACAATGTGTTCTGACTTTGAGTGGTTACCTAAGACGAAACTACATTTTCGATGACGTGTTCACAGCACCACTTCCATCGCCCTCACATCCATTGCCTCTTCAACCAGGTACACTAAATTGTTTAGTTTGCTTATTACTTTGGATCTGAATTCAAACTTCTCAAGAGCCATTTCTATGTTCTGCTTTAGTTCCAGAAATAGTAACACCATCGATACAAGATTACATAGGGCTCATATTTTAAATAATTGGTGCGCATACTTTTTGTCTAAAATCAGTTAGTTTTATTGTTAACTCCAACCCTAATTCCTATATAAAATTTCAAGTGCTTCTTAAATTGATGGGCTCGAAGATGAATGGAAATTTTACCATTTTGCAGTACCTCTGCCACAGCCACTTCCGCTACCAGGTATAATACTTTAAATGTATTAAAACTTCAATCACAATAAGTTTTGATTCTAAACTTCATACTCAATTGTTTGAAGTTTGGCTTTTTTAAGGCAAAGTTATTATTTTGGTTGACTTTTTCACCTCTTCCATTATCATCACCGCCATTGCCACTTCAACCAGGTACATTTTAAGGCTGCACATGAAATTGAATTTAAAAGCAAGAGATTCGTTGCATATTTCTTATTATTTTGCATTAATTCCAGAAACACCTGGAATTCCACCTCCAGGTAAATTAATAACACACATTTAGTTATGTGCGTTGAGCCTGTAGAAATCCGCAGTGTATCGTTTTTTTATGTCTTCAGTCCACGCAATGATTATATTTATAAATTAATATTTTAACAGCACATCCTCTGCCAGAGCAACAACCTGAACCAGGTATAATACAAAAATGAATTGAGATTTAGTACTTCCTTACTTATTTCTTGTTTGAAATATAAAATAGTAGAAAGACTAGGCTAGGCCATTTCTTTTTCTTGCAGCCAGTTCTTTCATCTGGATTGTTAAATTCTATTCTGAAGGCCTAATGCTGCCACTTCTTCGAGTCTCACATGATGGGTGTTATATCTTCAGCTATAACTTTCTTGTCTGTAGTAGTATGTTAGGATATTTAGTTGTTTATCAAAAGCTAAAACATTTTTGTTTACAAAACTATTTTCAACAGCACCACTTCCATTGTCTCCACCTCCATTGATTCCTCAACCAGGTATATTTTAAGGCTACATAAATATTACAATATTGAATTTATATTGATTTGTAGTGTATCATCAATATATTATATATTTTTCATTGGCAGTTCCTGCACCACAACCAGGTAGTAAAACTTTAGCGATATATTTTTCTTGTGATCGTCTACTCTTCGGTTTTGTGAGATTGGTTAGAATCGTCCTATTTTGGAATTATTTATCGGTGTAATTGACTTCTGGATGGTTGTGATGTAGATTCGAATACTATTTGGCGGTTTTTCCAGTTTTATTATTCTACGTTTTACTTTAGATTCTAAAGTAAGTATTTCTGAATGATCTTTTGATTGAAGTGAACTTATAATATATGGTTTGCATACTTTTTCACAGACCTACTTCCTGTACCTCCATCACCGTTGCCTCCGCAGCCAGGTATATTTATGAAAGCAAATTACTTATTTTACTTCTTCAACTACTTAAATGAGCTTTCTCTTGATCATTTTCTTCTGAATTCATTCCAGAAATTATGGAAATAATTATACCACAAAATCCACCTCCAGATTAAATTTTAATGATTTTGCTTCATCTTCTGCCACTATTGTGCCAAATAATTCAGTATTGTCCGCTTTATTCTTCATATTGATTTTCAAGTTGATATCGTTATATTTACACATTAAAACTTTTCACAGCGCCGCAACCTCTTCCACCACCAGGTACAATATTACTCATCACTTAATATTACTACATCGGTTCTAACATTGTCTGTTGAAGGCATAAAATGTACCATTTATAAAGCTCTTCTGATTTTGTTGTTATATTGGTTGTTTATCAAAAGCGAAGTTATAGTCTGGTTTAATTCTTTTTGCAGAACCTCTTCCAACACCATTGCCTCCTCCAACAGGTATATATTCTAACTCAACATTCATTTGAATTTAATTTATAATTACCGATGGTGCCTAATTTGTGTGTTCTGCATTAATTCCAGTTATTGAAATAATCATACCATCTCCTCCATCTCCAGGTAACTTCTCGTTTATTTGAATCTGTTTATATTTTGTCTTTTTCATTACTTTGGTCTTTGGTTATGATTAAAATATTTTGTTGACAGAACCTCTTCCGCACATTTATCCGGAACCAGGTATACATATTATGTATTGACTTTAAATAGACGTACAGAGCCCTGTGGTTCTAGAGTTGTCTTTTAAGGAGATTCAGAATTTACTAATAGCTGTATCCGGAAATGAATAGATATGAAATATTAGCTTATGTTTACACACAATAATTATGCTTGAGTTTTAGTATGGCTTTATGCTTTCCAAAGACTATAATTAGGACCAGCAAAAGCAATAGATATCCAGTTACATAATTATTTTCGTAAGTCTAGTATCGATGTTATTGTTCTAATGCAGTGTAGATAACCGACATCATAACTGTTGCTAAGTATGAATTTTAAGTTTTCGCAATTTTTTAGCAGATTATAATTTGGCAATTTAAGGGTGGGTAATGAAGACCAAGTTCATTTTTTTTTTATTTTTTCAGAACCCCTTCCACCTCTACCTCCACCACCAGGTATATTATTTATTATCGAGAATCCTTCATGAATAACCATATAAATGTTTTAAAACGGGAATATTAACAGAAACAAATTTTTTTTTTAGTTATTCCTGAAATAGACATAATTTTACCGCCGCTACCGCCTCCAGGTAAAGTTTTTTTTTTTAAATTGATTTCTCTCTGTAATCTATTCCTCTTGCATTATTATTTATGAATTGTTCACTTTTTTATGTGTTTCATTGTAATCAATACGAAGTTCATGTTTACTTGTTCTGTTAGTCTTACTGAAATTATTTACTGTAGCTTCGATACATCACACTTCACTTAAACACACTTTGAATTTCATAGTTTCTACATTTACTTCAATACAAGGACTCTTTAGATTCTTCTCCCTTCTAATGGATCTGTTCACATTATTGTAAATCTATTGCATCATTGATTGCTTTGAGTTCAATGATGATGTTGTATCTCCGTCAAGAACCTTGTACTTGCAGCAGAGTCTTCCGCATTTTCTCTTGATATAAACGTAAAACTGTTTAAATTCTCTAGTAATTAGCAAACCTCAAGCTTTATTTTTTTTATATTGCATTTTTTACAGAGCCTCTTCCTCCAGCACCTCAGCCTCAACCAGGTATTTTATGAAATAAGTGAATGTGACCGCTTAAGGGCCTTACTGCCTTAATAAGGTGGATGTGTACGTACTTCAAAAGTAAAGGGCTAACATAATAAGAGTTACATTTCAGAAATAATATTCTACAGAGATTTTAATTTCATTGAGATTAATGATTGACCTTTCACTGTCTGTGACGCTGTTAGTTAAAGAATAGTTATTATTTTCTAAAAAAATCTACTACTTTGAAATCTCTATCGTTGTTATCGCTCACTTTGATAGCTAGTGGTCTAGCAATTTAAATTATTATATGTAATTGGTACTATGATCAATATAAATGCAATGATGTTTCTTTGCAGAGATCGGACCTATTCCGTTACCTCCAGCACCAGGTACGTGTATTTTTATTAAGTACTTATAATTAAACTTTGAAATTTCTTTAGAAATCTAAAATAATTATATGAAAAGGATCTTGGAAGTATGAATAATAAAGAGCTACCTTAAATTTAAATATATAGTCATAGATGTTCGCTTTTTTGCCGCATTTTTCTGTTGCTATGTAAGAACTGTTGCAAGACTAATTTCTTTTAGTTTTTAAACGGATTAGGTATTCGTGATGCTTAATACTTTATTTTATTTTTTACGGCGTAGTAATTGAAATAATCCAATACCCAATGCCACCGCCACCAGATATAAACTCATTAAATATAAAAATATTAAAAATACCTTAATTACAATCACTGCCAATAAATACGTCACTAATTTATTGCAATTTTTATTAACAGGGCCAGAACCAGGGCCAGGTAACTATTTCATTTAAAGCTGAATACAGCATTTAATTGCATACATAATAAATAATACGTATTTAACATAGAATCAATTATATCAGTCTTAGGAACAGCAACAAAAGTATTTTTCTTATTCAATAACTTCTTGAGCGGTCAATGGTTTTCTCTCGCTCCGTTCTGATCTATAAAAAGTTACAGAAAATCTTATGTTAAAATCATCAATTATCAGCAAACTTTGTAATGAACTAACCAAACTACATTATTATTTTCATCAAAATCTCAATAATCATCTTCACAAGATATTTTGTTTCTTTTATTGCAGCACCGTCGCCGCTGCCTCTGCCGCTGCCGATACCGCTTCCACCCATAATCCCGTTCCCACCCCTTCCTGAACCTCAGCCGATCCCTCATCCTCCACCACCACCACCGCAACCTCAACCCACACCCCAGGATCAATTCCTGTATTGTAAGTATTCATTCGTTCAGTGTAACTATAAATCAATCATAACAAACGTAATGCTGTAAACTGAGTAAAGAACCACTGACGCACTTAACACTCTCTACAAGTTAGATAGGCGGACGAACGTCTCAGCTAGTATTTTCTCCAAGACAACGACCTACTACAAAAAACTAAAATTAAAATGAACAACATCGTCAACCACATCGTTTACCTTCAGATGACATTTTTTGACAAACTATTGTTCGTTATAACGTGAAAAATGCACATATCGTATGGTAATCTCATAATCATTATCAATAATCTTATTCACCACTTCAGGTCCGCCTCCCATGTTCATACCAGGACCACCGCGTCCTTACCCCGTACCAGTACCGATACCAGGTAAACGCATCTTGGTACCAGTACCCGTACCAGTACCGGTACCAGCTGAGAAGATCTACATCCGTGGACCATCCATACCAGTCCCAGTAACGGTTGAGAAGAAAATACCTGTACCGTATCCCGTTGACAGGTAAGAATTAGTTTACAACGTTAAATCATCCTCCTGCCCTTTACCTTACCCCAATTTATTTGTGGTCAGCGCTGCACATCTTTTCTTCCACACAATTTCATTAGATTCACTTCCTTCCTAGCCATAATTATCTTTGACACAATGCATCCAACTTTTGAAAAGAATATAAAAAAAAATCATCTAAAACATAAAAACCCATAGGTAATTCATCAAACAATTGGCTGTTTTTCCTAAATAGGCCGTATCCAGTACAGCAGCCACCTAGGTTAGTACCAGTACCTATCAAGATCATCGAGCAAGTACCTGGGCCTGAGGTGAAGGTACCATATCCAGTTCCATCACAACCGATCGCAGTTCCTTACCCTGTGAACCACTACATCACTGTGCCTGGTAAAGACAGAATTGTCCCGGTACCTGTACCTGTTAAAGTACCCGGAGGTAAGAGTTACTTATAAATATATATAATTATCACAAAAACTCATCCCAAAAAGAAATTGAAAAGAAGGCTTCATTGAAATATTATTTATTTTGCAGAAACCAAGTACTACCCCGTACCGGTCATCCTATACGTTGGTAAGAATAATATTGTTATTGATAAGTTCTGTGTTTTATATTTTGGAGCTACTTTCTAGGTTTAACTTCCTTAGGGCGGATTCGACCAAACAGGAATAAATTTTATCCGCGGAATAAGATTTACTTCTGACAGTTTTCATATGGAGAAACTTAAAAAAAAAAAAAAATCGGAAGAGAAGGCTTATTCCGCGGATAAAATTTATTCCTGTTTGGTTGAATCCACCCCTAGCATGTTTAAATTGAACAAGATAATCATGAATGTTTTACGTTGTCTAGCTCCTGAATGCAGAAACCATCAACCATTGGTACCTTTCCGCGTACCTTCGGAACCTTGCCAGGTCCACGTCTGCAAAGTTGTTTACAACTATGTCTACATCGAAACACACCCTGACTCCACTTGCTTAGGTTAGTAAACACACATCATTTCTTTACTAATACACGACCCATTGCAAAGTGGACTGATGTTATCGTTAAAAGTAGACTAATCTGCTTCTATGGAGTTTTAAAATGTGACGATACGTTTAGGATTTTTAGAAAACATACTACTTATTTCTCTTAGGATTTACCAGATAACGTTATTTATTAAATATGTAAATAACTATTCAATAGCTCTGTA
The DNA here is from genome assembly GCA_914767815.1 of Eupsilia transversa. Lineage (NCBI taxonomy): Eukaryota > Metazoa > Arthropoda > Insecta > Lepidoptera > Noctuidae > Eupsilia > Eupsilia transversa. The sequence continues at coordinate 465,178 of OU611893.1, read as the reverse complement.
TTAGCACGAAACGGTTTATATTTGGCAAAAGGACAGATCTAAATCGGATGACTCAGCTGTAGCATTTTTAATGTTTTTTTTCTTTTTATATTACAGTATATCAACCAGAGAGACCCTTAATATCAGGTGAGTAGTACAAAATATGCAACGTAATTTTCACTTATAGTGGAATCCATTTCTAATAAACCTTAATTATAATCGTGTGTAAAGGTGCCTCTATCTTAATTCCTGTCCACTCATAGCTTGGAGCCTATACTTCCAATGCTACCTACATAGGCAGAGCTTGTAAAAACGTGGTTTCGTGTTATTAACTAGGCCCAAACTATAATAATATTCATCTCTTTATTTCTTTTCCAGCCGGCCCAGGTGGTGGATCTAGCTGGAGCTCAGCAAGTGCTTCAGCTAATGGTAATGCCGGCGGCTCCAACGCACATGCTTCCGCCGAAGCCAATGCAGCAGCTAAAGCCAATGGCGGTGGTTACAACGGATATTTCGGACCCTACAGCAATGGAGGTTTCCCTGGTTTCCCTGGTGGTTCCAGTGCATCAGCAGATGCGTCAGCAAATGCTGCAAGTGGAGCCTACGGAAATATTTTCGCTGGATTGGATTGGGCTAATGCGAACGCTAATGCAGCAGCCAATTCTGCTGGAAATGCTGCAGCCAACGCAAACGCTATCGCAAATTCATTTAATGGCTATGGTGGAGATCATTCCAGTGCTAATGCCGCAGCTAACGCTGCAGCTAACTATGGTGGCTACGGAGGAGGTAGTGCTAATGCCGCTGCTAACGCTGCAGCTAACTATGGTGGCTACGGAGGAGGTAGTGCTAATGCAGCTGCTCAAGCAGCAGCTAATGCAGCAGGATATGGTGGTGGATACAGTGTTGCAGATGCCCAAGCAGCAGCTAATGCTGGCTCCAACTATGGCGGATATAATTTAGCAGATGCACAAGCAGCCGCTAACGCTGCATCTGGCTATGGTGGTGGATATAGCATCGCAGACGCCCAAGCAGCCGCCAACGCCGCAACTGGTTATGGATATAGTGCCGCTGATGCCCAAGCCGCTGCGAATGCCGCAACTGGTTATGGTGGTGGATACAGCATAGCAGACGCCCAAGCAGCTGCCAACGCCGCAAATGGCTATGGAGGATACGGCGAATCCAATGCTGCTGCACAAGCAGCCGCAAATGCCGTGACTGGTTCGGGTTATGGCGGTGGATACAGCATCGCAGATGCCCAAGCAGCCGCTAATGCTGCGAATGGCTACGGAGGATACGGCGGGTCCAATGCTGCTGCACAAGCAGCCGCGAATGCTGCGACTGGTTCTGGTTATGGCGGTGGATATAGCATCGCAGAAGCCCAAGCAGCCGCTAATGCCGCGAATGGCTATGGCGGATACGGCGGATCCAATGCTGCTGCACAAGCAGCCGCGAATGCAGTGACTGGTTCTGGTTATGGCGGTGGATATAGTATTGCCGACGCCCAAGCAGCCGCTAACGCCGCGAATGGTTATGGATACGGCGGATCCAATGCTGCCGCTCAAGCAGCCGCGAATGCAGTGACTGGTTCTGGTTTTGGCGGTGGATATAGCATCGCAGACGCTCAAGCAGCCGCTAATGCCGCAAATGGCTATGGAGGATACGGTGGTTCTAATGCTGCCGCTCAAGCAGCTGCAAATGCAGTGACTGGTTCTGGTTATGGCGGTGGATATAGCATCGCCGACGCCCAAGCAGCCGCTAACGCCGCGAATGGCTATGGAGGATACGGCGGATCCAATGCTGCCGCTCAAGCAGCCGCAAACGCAGTGACTGGTTCTGGTTATGGCGGTGGATATAGCGTTGCCGACGCCCAAGCAGCCGCTAACGCTGCGAATGGGTATGGAGGATATGGCGGATCTAATGCTGCCGCACAAGCAGCCGCCAATGCAGCTTCTGGCTATGGTGGATTAGGTGGCTACGGAGATGCTAATGCAGCTGCTCAAGCTGCGGCTAATGCAGCTTCAGGGTTTGGCGGATACGGTGGATATGGAGATGCTAACGCTGCTGCCCAAGCAGCAGCCAATGCTGCTTCTGGCTACGGTGGATTCGGCGGATATGGTGATGCCAATGCAGCTGCCCAAGCTGCGGCCAATGCGGCTTCTGGCTTTGGCGGATTCGGTGGATATAGTGATGCCAATGCAGCTGCCCAAGCAGCTGCTAATGCAGGTTCAGGCTTTGGCGGATACGGCGGATATGGTGACGCGAATGCGGCTGCCCAAGCTGCCGCTAATGCAGCATCTGGCTACGGCGGCTTAGGTGGATACGGTGATGCCAATGCAGCTGCCCAAGCTGCGGCCAATGCGGCTTCCGGCTTTGGCGGATTCGGTGGATATAGTGATGCCAATGCAGCTGCCCAAGCAGCTGCTAATGCAGCTTCAGGCTATGGCGGATTCGGCGGATATGGTGATGCGAATGCAGCTGCCCAAGCTGCCGCTAATGCAGCTTCTGGCTACGGTGGATTCGGCGGATATGGTGATGCTAGTGCAGCAGCTGCTGCAGGCGCCGGTGGTGGATATGGAGATGCTAGTGCCAATGCCGCAGCATCAGCCAACGCCGGTAGTGGTTATGGCGGTTACGGAGGATCAAGCGCTATTTCCCAAGCAATGGCCAACGCTGGCTTTGGTGTACGAAGTGGAGAACCAGAGAGCGATGTAGGTCTCGCCAGATCTGGCCAGTCAGATGAATTAGCCGACGATGTTCCAGTTACTTCGCAAGAAACGAGAAAGAAACGCAACGCTGAGCAACGCAAGTACAGGCTCAGAATGAGAGCGTAATCACGTATCACGGAATTCTAAGAATCTGTAAGTACTTACATCGAATATTTTGATTCACTCACTTGCACTTGATGCTCGGATTACACAAGATATAAAGGGTGGAGACAAAATTTAAAATAAAATTCACTTAACGCGGTAATTTGATCCCTATTATTGTGCCTGAAATAAAATCGTTACTTCAACATACGATCAATCAAATACCTAACCTAATTTCGCAATTAATTGCTAAGCAAAAAAATATCAAGACAAGATTGTCTTCTGAAGAGCAAATCCTGATATACTAATGACAATTTGTTTTTGTTACAGACCGAAACTCATCACAATGATCTCTCTACAAACATGGCAAGCATATGGATTCGATTTTGTTTATATTTAATTGAAGCATCTAAAAAATGACGAGCAAACTTCATACTTATATCTATTTATAATAAAGCATTTAGTGGGATATTATATCTGCATTTTTATTTTATCATACCTCAAACATTAAAGCGTTACTATCTCTGAGAATAATTATGTAGAAATACGAGAAAATCTTTTTGTACTTCCATTTTCACCAGACACATCACGCATTTTAGTTCAGCATTTTTTTAAGGCGTGTCGTTATTATTATTTTCTCAGTAGCCATCTTCGTCACTGGCCACGACTATACAAGGAAAATAAAAAGTTTATTTCCTTTATAAGCAGTTTTACTTAAATAATCCAATAACATAAGCGACTAATAATGTTTAAGGCTCGGGCACATAGCAGGCGAATAAAAGATTGTTTTAGAGTTAATGATAAAATTCAAGAATATTTGATTATTTTCTCCCAAGGTCAGACCGTACAGCATACAAGATACATTTGAAAGTACACACAACAACAATTAAACATTCCAATTATTTATTTAGTCCTTTGATGTCCCTTTACCCAAATCCTACATCCATAGTACTTCTTAAGTTATAAATCAATTACACACACGTCCATTTGACGTCTAGACAATAAATTATTTTGAAACAAATTGAATCACACGCACATACATGCGGTAATTACATCATAAATCATACTGCACCAATATTAAAACGCCAAATGGTTATCACAAAGAATTATAGTCTTTCTTATAAATACGTCTGTATAATTCTTGGGAACACATTGATGGAAATTATCGTTGATGGTAACCGCAGAACCATAAGTTCACGGGAAAAGTGAAATAAGCCGGGATGCAGGCTGGGGTCTTTGGGGGCGTTTGCCTCCTTGCCTTCCTGTTATCTGAAGGCAGAGCTGAAGAATTAGATAGTTTAAAGGAATCAAAAGTTCTTCAAGACGTAAACAACTTGAAAGAAGCAGTAGGTTTAAGAAAAAGCAATGAAGCTCCCGGTGATCTCAAAAGTGGTAAGAATCAATGTTAATTTATCATAAATCACTTTTGTACATGTAAAAAGGGTAAAAAGAAAGGCGATTAATAGTCATATCCTCAAAGGGCGCATAATTCATTATATTACTTTAAAATATGTATAATTTATCATTCTTTTTAAGCAATCCGTTAGTGGCAAGCTTGCAATAATACGTTTTCAAGATTTAGATCTTATTTCAGAAATAAGTTTAGCTGTAACTCAATCAAATTCTCGAGCCAATGAAGGGAGATCGGGGGATGTCTCACAAAGTGATGCTAGTTTTGAAGGTAATAATACCTTAAACTATTATAAGTTCACACTAGATGCATAATAGTAGGATAATGGCTATTTTCATTATTTTATTATATTCCCCAGACTCAGCAGTGAGTAATGCTGTAGCCCAATCAAGTGGAGATGGATCTGCTTCAGCTTATGCTGACAGCATTGGAGGTTCCTCTCAGTCTAGAGCAACAGCTGTGGCTGGAAGAGCACCAGCCTCTCCATTTAACCCTTTCAATGAAGAATTGGGCCCTTACATACCACCTGGAGCAAGTTTTTCACAAGCAGAGGCTCAAGCAATTAATAGCGACTCATACGGCCAAGGGCTAAAATCCTATCCTTACCCTGCGTCCTACCCTTACAGCTCTGGATTGTCCTCAGCACAAGCCGATAATGGATTATATCAACCTTCACCTAATTTGAACCCACAAGCTGATAGTGGACCATATCAACGAGATCCTGTTTACAACCCCTATGGCCAAGGACTGAGCCCTGGTCAGGCGCAAAACCAAGCTGATAATGGATTATATCAACCAGGCTATAATGGTTCACCTAGTGGTGTGAGCCCGTATAACCAAGGATCAAGCTTCCCTCCAGGTCAAGGCGACAGTGAGTCAAACCAACCCATAATTGAGCCTAATTCTATGCTACCAACACCTGTGTCTAGGCTTTACCCAGTTTCGGATTCGTTCTCTGCTTCTCCTTCATCTTACCCTTATAGTCCGGGGTCTAGTTCAAGTTCTACCCGCACAGAAGACAATAGTGGACTATTCCAACCTGTTCCGATACCAGATCCCAACTATTCCCCATATGAACGTATTTCGGTCCCATATAAAGGACCTAGTTCTACTCAGACAAAAGGAATTAATGAGGCATATCAACCTGTGCCTATAATAAAATCTAAAGAAGACCAATATGAATCTAATTTAAGACCATATAGTAAACAAAATCAATATAGTGTTGCTTCATATCACTCATATGGCCAAAATGAGCCGTATCAGGCCATTCCTCTACCTGATCCTAATGCTTCTCCATATGATTCGTTTCTTGTTCCATATAGAGATCCTAACCCTCCCCAGGCACAAAATGATAATGAACCTTATCAACCAATCCCAATCCCAAAACCTAGTCCTAAACAACAAGAGGCTTTATCTAGATTATATAGCGAGAGATCTTATTCTGTTGCTGATTACCCTTTATCGCACTCTAATGGCTTTATACACAATTCTGCTCAAAAACAATCGCCAGCTGACAGAGGGTCATATCAGGCTATTCCTATACCTAATCCTGGATCATATGAACCTTATATGGTCCCATATATTGAATCAAGTTTCTCTCAGAAGCCAGTTAATAATGGAGTATACCAGCCTATTCCAATTCCAAATAATTCACTTAGAACGAAACCCACTCAAGATGAAATCAAGCCATACCAGTCTATTTCAGTACTAGATTCTGACTCTTCACGTTATGAATCTTCTAAGGTCCAATTCAGTGAACAAAAATCCGAAAAAATAAACGTTCAAGACGAAAACAATGAATATCATCAACCCGTTCCAAATACAAATGACCCAAAATCGGATGCTCCTATATCTACAGCCTCTACTGTAGGCAGATCACGTGAATATGCTCCAGTAATAGACGATATAGATTCAAGGGCAGATATATCGAAGAGTGGCTGGGACCCATACGAATATAATCCTTATGCACCCGCTGGTGCATATCCTCAATTATATCCTTCAGGGGCAGAGGCTGCACAAGCACATCCTGATTTCAAAACAGCTGCCAGTGGTGTTCCTAATCCATATAGCCAGGGAATAAGTCCATACGGAAGTGATTACCCATCAGAATCACCTTTACGACCAGGAAGTTATAATTCGGCGGAGAACGAAGCACAAGGGCCTCCAAATGTCTTTGCCAGTAAGTTAATATTTTCAAAATCATCTTCTTCAGAAATCATCAATAATCTATTTAAATACCAACCACATGATCATATTTTTACCAATATACTTAATACATGCAGAGATGAAAAATCATCGAAACGTAAAGCTATTAATAATGTCGGTAATAAAACTTTCCATTTGTTTACTGAAATATGTCGTTTTTCAGGTGGGCAAAGTTCGCCGATCGCATTCGAGGGTAATAATTTCATTTACAATAATTAATAACGACATCAGAGTGTGGAATGAAGTATTTAATCATTATGGATTGTTTCAGATGCGAAGTCTAGAGCGATTTTGCCTCATGAATATGTATTTCCTAACAAAATGCCTGGTAAGTTTGTTATAATATTTGAATTTGCAAAGTTATGAAAAATTTATATGCTGTGCTTAGTATTAGGACCAAAATCGAATGTCCATAGGTGTCATTTGAATTTTTTTGTGCATGATTTTACGAAAAATCGGTAATAACGATGTTTTTTCTAAGACTTAGTTGAACACGTGTAATTTTTTTTACTTCATAACTAATAAAAATCAATAATTATTTCCAGGAGGAGAAAACGCAGTACAGTGTACAAAAGAAAACGAATTCCATCACTTTTGGTCTCAAGAACTCGACTGTCTGGTCTGCATCTGTCTCAACGAATACGGACTCTTACAACCAGTGTGTGCGAGTTGTGGTGGATGCCATAACCCCCCACCGAAGCTTCCAGAAGTAGTCCCACGACTACCTGAATCCATTCCTGTTCAGCCAGCAACTCCTGGACCCTTTGAACCTATTCCAATAATGCCCGAGCCTTATCCACCTGTGCCTCAACCAGAGCCTAACCCGGAGCCACCCATTCAGGAGCCCTATGAGCCGGTTCCCACTCCGGAGCCCTATCCTGTGTATCCTGACCCTGTCCCGCCTCCATCACCCGTCCCGGTTACTTTTCCAGAGCCTGTCGCAACGCTGCCACCGCCACCAGCCCAAGGTAAAAAGATCGTTTCCTACTATACGAGTTATATTTGAAATAATCGGTACCTTCTAGTTGAATTTAGTCATATTTTGGATATCTACGTTTTAGAATTGTTGAATACACTCAATCTCGATGATAAAGATGAAGCCAAATAATAATGGATATGAACATAGTATTTACTTAGTTGCTATTTATGTACGAGTTCTTTGAACTTCATGTTACTTCGCAGCAATTAAGTGTTAAGTTATAATTTAATATAGTCCCTTTTTTAAGAGTATTCTATTAATAAGAACTAGAAGCTTAGACTTTAATTCACCAAAGGCAGGTCTCACAGGAATCCAATCAAGATCTAGAAATAATATTTCACTGAGAAAGATTAACGATCTTTCTTAAACTGCTGTCTTAGGCTGTCGTGTTGATTAATAACTTCACGTTAAGAAAATGCTACGAGTTTCCAACTGAAACCACCATATCAGTTTAGTTTGTTCATATTAGTGGTTATCGGTATTTGGACATGTTTGACGTTTTAAATGAATGCCGGTGGAAAATTATTTTAATGTTTATTATCAAAGTAGTGATTAGAAATCTAGTCAGCTGTAAGCTTTACAAATCAATTTGATCTCACTACCTGACGTAACTCGAATTCTTGCCTATACGAATGCTTACATACAACATCTGACAACAGATTTTTATTTTTAGTCATCCTATCTCCTAATCTTAAGAACTGTATTTATTTTTCTACTTGTGTTATAAAAAAATCAATGATTTGATTTGATTATAGCCCATTGTAACCCTCTGCCAACCGGAGTTCCGTTCACAAACCCGCTGCACCCTTGCCAGATATGCATCTGCAGGGAGTCCTTCGTGACGGGCAAGACTGATGTTCAAATCGAGTGCAAGGAGAATCCTCAGTGCAGTAAGTAGCTTCTGTAATTTCTCTATAGGGCCATCGAGAGACACACCATGTCTCTCATGACGGACAGCTGCATTTCAATCAATTTCTTAAATTTTTCAGTTGCGCCTGCCGATGTGACTGCTTTACGTAAGTGTTTCAGACAGAACATAATTTAACTCTAAAACATTATTTTTATTAACTACAATGTCATCTAATATACCAAGTGTCGTAATATTTTTTTTATATTTCAGCTCCGATACCGGATGTGCCCATGCCAATACCGCGTAAGTCAAGTCAAGTTTTTAAATATTACAAATAAATATGTGTACATTTCCTTTAAATACCCGGAAGGGAAAGTCAATTAAACAATTTTTATAACTTTCATGTCGGATGTGAACTACCAATGCACAGAAGATGCATTATGTGACGTTAAGTGTTCACGAAGAACGTTACTCAGTTGAGTATCCCTAATTTCTTCAAGAGATGTACTGAATCTGAACAAATCATTAGGGGCCATAGTCTCCCTAATAAAATTTTTATATTAAAGGGGTGTTGCATTTGCAAGAAGAAAAATAATCTACATAGTTTGATCATACCATGCAACTTTGTTGAGGGTGATTTGATAGCCTAATCTGAATTGCTAGGTTTTAATCAGCGAGTACTATTCGTTGAAACACCCCAAACTTATAAAGTCGTAAAGATGATACCAGTTTGTTACTGTACCTGGATTCTTGATAATCAGTTAATATTAAATAATATATCCACAAACTTACAGAAAAATATGACGTCACATTTCATTCTGTCATTATGTAACTTTGAAAGATATTCATAATAATTCATTTATCTTTGCAGTACCGATATGTGAGAAATTCCCCGAAGATGTGCTGTTCCCTCACCCAACTGAAGCTTGCAAGCTTTGCAAGTGCGCTAAGAGTTTGACAGAAGACGGAGTTTATGAGCAGCAGATAACTTGCTATCCACATCCCGATTGTGGTAAACTTCTTCTTTCATATATTTTATTACATTCCCTTTTCTATTACTTCTTTTAACTAATGTCCATCCTGACCTACATTCTCCTGTCACTATCCTTAAATAAATGTATTATCTTTTTTATTCCAATTTGGCGCAGCATACTCATCTTCTTTGATCTCAATAGTTATTCCCTTTCCTATTCATATCATCTATCTCACAATCCATCCATCGTTTCTTTCTTAGTCAGTCACGTATTTACAAGTAAACTTATAATAATCAATGTCATATTCTTCAACAGTCCCAAAACTGGAAGCAGTGACAGAACTGGTACCTCCTCTACCCCTCCCAGTAGATCCTTACCAAGTAGAGCCGTACCCAGAACCTGAACCTGTGCCTATAGAACCCCTAAGAGAACCCTACAAGCCGATGGAACCTGTACCACTGCCAGAGGTCGTGACGGCGGAGCCTTGTGAGTAATGTTTTATAAATATTTCTTCACACAATATTAGGAAATGACAAACTTTTAGTGCCATATTTTACATATCTATGTCTCCTGCCTTTTCTAATAGCCTTTTTTGCGAGTGGTTAATATCTACTACACTTTTGCATTGACGAATGCAGTCGAATGTAGTATTAACCCTTAGTAAGAAATATCTGAATGAGAGGAGTCGACAATTGATTTAAGTAGTGTGCGATTGGAGACGCCCATATCCAGCAGTGAACTGATGATGATGAAGTCTGTATCACTAATATTTTATGTTTTCCTAGTACCGTGGCCTCCCATAACGACAATTGCACCAGTCCCTGCGCTACCTGTGACTCCTCGACCTGGACCACTACCAGGACCATCACCACGTGAGTTTTGTGAATCTAGTCTTGAAGTATGATGAAAGGAAGTAATATCCAAATCACTACCGCAAAATTGTCCTTACTTTTATTAAGTAAAAATTAAATAAGTCTAGATAAAAAGAATGAATAATAATAATTTTAACACAGGAAAGTAAATGCAACGAATTTTAAGAAACAACATTAAAGGTATCAACAAAAAATAAATTATGTATCTTAAAATCATCCTATATTTCGTCCATTTCTACTGTCATTCCTTTTAACAATATCTAAATCAAGAACCTCTCCCCAGATGAGTCCTGCCGACCGTACCCCCCCAACCAGACATTCCAGCACCCCTGGGATGAGTGCCAGGTCTGTGTGTGCACGGAAGCCACCGCTGTTGGGATGATCACCGTCGAAGTCAACTGCTATACCAAGCCGTCCTGCTGTTCGTATCCTTTCATCTATTTTGAAATATTTAAGTGTATATTCGGCTTAATATTTTTTGGCATTTCTTTCAGGCATAGATCCACCAGATTCTGTTAAGCAAGGTGAGATTGGAAATTCATAGATTTTTGACGTTTAGTATTGTTTTCATTTTCTAATCTCAAAATTACTTATAACTAATTATCTTTGTTTCAGCACTCCCAGGTAAACTACTTCGTTTTATAGGTAAGCGTTGCGTTCCAAGTAATTTTACATAGATTTGTTCATGTGAGACATAATTTGATTCCCGAAATTGATGTAACATTTTCATTTCAGATTAAATTCGCCAATTCAAGATCCCCCATTCAAAGTTCTACCGTCAGTGGGCAGTTGAAAAGTTTCGCAAATGCGTGGTAACTGTCGATTTTATGCCACCGTTTGCGCTCGTTTGCACCCCAACGTGGGGTCGGTCGACTGGGGGCGACAGAGGGTAAAATAAAAAACTCGTATCAACTGGAACATTAAAAGCAAACAAATAAAGTTAAAATTTACGAGCGACTGCGACACGCCGTCAAAATTGCAGATACAGGTGACGTAAAAAAAGATGGAACGGGACTCGGTGGTATACGGAAAGGTGACGTATTGAAATATAAAAGCATATTTCATAAAATTCAATTTTCATTATTGCAATAAGTGCGCTCAAATTATTTAAGTCACGAAATAAATAATTGATACATAGAACACAGATACCGCTTCCACAAAAACAACACAAAATCTGCTCCATCTGTTGTTAAATTAAACGTTTCCCCCAAAAACATTTATTAGAGAGAAAACAAAGCTTTACCCAAAAATTACGTAAAGCGTCCTCTACGTAGCACTTTGATAGCAGATAACAGAACAAACAATGGTACATAAATCAATCCTCCTCCGAGATAGCGGTCCCTAATTAGTGGGAGAGCATTGAGGAAAACCAATACGGGGAATCGTTTTGGAAACGCAATAAGGGTGGGTTTGAAATGGACGATGAGCGCCATCGAGCAATCTGACGCGCTATAGATTGCCCCTGAAGTGTATTGACACCTCGATGTCCATTTACCAGAGCCACTCACCCCTGAACGTGATAGCGTAAGGGTAATTGTGTTTTCCATTCAGGTGCCACTCCTGTTATCACAGTTTTATTGGTCAACGTTAAATTTCGTTTTATTTTTGATGATTTTCTGGGACAGAGGCGTTAAATTTTTAAATCTGGTTGGGAACTGTTTCAATTTTGATTGAAAGTTTTATACCTGACAGTTTTGTTTAGGTTTCCGTTTCAAGTTTACAAATGATTTCATTTCTGGCTTTAAAATAGAAAAGATGAAACAAACATGTCAATGCCAGTTTTCCATGTAAATAACATCTGTATTATACATTTTTCAGGTTTCAATATGCCATATGTAGGACTTGGCAACGCGGTGAACAGCCCTGATGTCCAAGCTTTATCTAGCGGGTCGCAGCCAATCACCAGCACTTATAGACCTCCACCAGCATACTCTTCGTACAGTCCAAGACCCGTTAACGTCTACCCTGGGAGCAACCAAGCGGCGGATCCTTTGAACCAGCCTCCGCCATACTCCGGCTATGTGGACCCATCATCTAGCTACCCATACCAACCGAACTACGCACCCGCGTCATACGTGAACCCACAATATCCTGAATATCCACCCAGATTACCAGTCTTACCTGGGACTGGCAACACAATTGGACAGTACAAACCCAATAATTTCGGTTATCCGGCGAACTACCAATACGCTCAAGGAGATCCGGTAGGGAATAACTACCCGCCGCAGGGGCACTATCAGCCATTTGATCCGAGGTTCCAGACGGTTCCAGCACCATCGTATCCTGGGATGTACCAGAGAGCTTATGAGAGGCCTCCTATGTACGCTCCTCAGCTTAGAGATGGTTACGGAAAACCTCCGGTACCAGCGATAGGTGGACCAAGTGAGTTTTAGAATATTTCGCCGGAGTTTTTGAACAGAGCAGAATACTCTTTATTATGTACATCTTAAGAATTAAAGATATAAAAGTAGTCATTTTACATTCGGTGGCACAAGGTGGTGTTATCGCTAAAAGCGATCTTTTAAAGACAACCTTTGGATTGATTTAAAGGGAGAAGGAGAGGCAATACTGCAGGTTGTCTGTGGTGTTCAATTGGAATATTTCTCCATACTAAATACTTACTTATTGTTGTTTACTGTGTTTTTTAAAAATAATGTCTCGATTACTTTAGGGGAATTTGACTAACATTAATTCTGAATTTCAGAAGTCCAGAATTTGGCGCCAAGCTATGCAACACCTATTGGATATTCGAAGTCTGGTAAAGGTAGATATTATTACATCTTATAGTTACTTCTACAAAAAATCTCTGTTTATTTATTTAAATGAGTGATCTGCGTTATTATTCTTTCTTATGAATATGCAAAAAGGCCAAGTTGGAAACAATTTGCCAACATTTGTTTTGTTAGCCAATATTTTCTAAGCCCAGCAAGTCAAAACCTATTGATTTAAGTATAAATAATCTTCAGATCAGCCTACACCCACAGATGTTTACGAAGGAAGCATCCAACTTTAGTATAATTTTTAACAAGCGCACCCCGTAATCCCGGCGGATCCTTCAACTTTTTGGACATAAATTAAAAATATATTAGGAGAGCAGATGGTGGGACGCCCGCCATGCAAATTATATTTAATCAAACTTTGGGCTTTCACTAGTTATTAAATTCCTCTTGTACTTTCTTTGAACCTCGTGCTTAGCAAAAACTCCTCTTCTGTGATAGTAGATAAACAAGTAATTTTATAAATTTTTCAGATGGACCAGATGACGACTCGCGGTAATGTGTTATGAATAATGTGTAAGTAATCCAATAATTGCGTATTCATTATTTTTTATGCAGTTACTAGTACCGTAATTTGGATCACTAAAGTCAGCTAAAACTCTTCTCTCATTAGAATATTTGCCCGTTTATTTTGAAATCACGTACAGAAACGTATTGAGTTTAACGATCACTATTACTACCGTCAGGAACACTGTAATAAGACTTTGTAATTTTACAGTTAAGTTCCTTATGACTTAGCTAGAACAACCAATAGTTAATTGATTTGGTTTGCTCATTCCCAATTTTTTTGCCCCGTAATCTGTCTGAGTTTTTCCGATAGGTATAACATAAAAGTTGGAGCGACTAAAGGTGCTTTTAGTATTAAAACTTTCCTCTGAAGAAATATAATAGCATCTTTTAAGTAGATTTAATTAAGACTTGAAGTAATAAAAACATTTTTGTTTCAGGATAATATAATAGTTTATAAGAAACAGACGACATGGCTTAAAATGGACAACGAGTAGTTTTAAGAAGTGTGCACAGCAAAAGATGCTTTAAATTATATTTATAATAAAGAAAAAGCATCGTAACTTGCTTGTTTTATTTCAAACACTATCAATCATCTTCATAACATGATAATGATTTGATTGCCGGTAGCAATCGATGGTGGAGATAAGGTATACCTGCGGGGTTCTTCAGGGAACAATTCCGAGCCCTATACTATAAACTTTTCGTTGCCTGCTAAATCATTAGACAATGTTATACATGATAAAACGGCTTCTCGAAAACATTTACAAAGTGTGCGGTTGCGAAATTCGTTGCCTGCTTTAACTATAAACACTAGTTTTGTAAACTGGAAATGAAAGTAAAAGTAATAAACCATACAAACGATATAAATTTGATGTATAAAACCCAGTTGATAGGCAGTTCGATAGCACGAATAATGGCAATTTTATTTTAGTTAAAAATCTAAGTATGTTATAATAATGTTTGTCTGGATTTTGCCGATTTTACTCATACGGGGTAAGAGATAAGTTTTTGTACTGAATATAATTAATTCTAAAATCATCTCATTCTACAACAAACGTTACACAATAATAAATTTTAAAAACAATTTTTTGACAAGATTTTACGGTCTAATTTCTATTTCCCATTATATACCGTACGTAATATACTTTATTCCTTGCCGGATTATTATTTTTAAATAAGGTGATGCTCAAACACACTCAACAACTGGCATTTCCGCGATCTAATATTCATTTCACTTCAAATCTGCTAAGTTAGTGAGCAGACAAAATTAAAGGAAGTGACTTAACATTTCCCATTGCGCAAAATGACACATTTTCCACATGTTATTAAGTTTAAGTAATTATGTTCTAAGTGAAAACAGTTCCAACTTCATATAATATCACTGCCAAATAGTATTTGAAACTTAGTATTGAAGTAAAAATGTCTCAGAGGTGCGCTTTTTAATGAAAACTTCCTTTTTACGTATTTCTTGTGATATTCGAATCTTGGTAATGAGGTAAATAATATTATACACTTGTCAATCGTGCATTTGATAATAGCGAATTTTAGATACTTAGGTATTTGTTTCTTTACAAATTAACAAATCATATGGCTACTTAGCTTCGTCAGAAATACATTAAATGCTCGCTACGCATGCTTGCACATAAGTATAGCTGTTGACCTCATCATTTCTACTCCTCTTCTTTCTTGTAAGTCTACAAATAACAAGGTATATTTGTCTATCTGTGACAGTAAGATAGTTTCAACCTTATTGAAGTTTTTCAATGTAGTGGGAGTTGTTGTAAATTGCAGAGCCACAGTTCTAGGCGAACCTTTGTATAGATTCAAACATGAGATTGTTGGCTTTTATTGTTATCTGCTAGCTAGGTTAGGATTTCTACAGAATAACTGCCTTAAAGAACAAGGTCACAAAAAAAAAAGTAACTAATCCCACCCCATTTTGAGAAAAAAATATATTATTCGCACACATGCATCGTACGAACACTTAATTGCATGCGCATTTTGATATAACCTTACTGGCTACTAATGAATTTTGTATGAATCTACCTACATAAGAGCGCAGAATGAATCTATGATCTGGATTTGAATAATTATTATAGATTTAATGTATTGTTGTTTTTCTAACAGGGAAATGGAGCTTTAGTTTAAAAGTTAGAAAAACAATGGTCTTCCGTTTATTTTCTACAGTAAAGTAGTGTATGACTTCCTTTATACAAAGGTTGGCAATGCGATCAGTTGATCAGCAGACTAGCGAAAGTTACTAAACTTTGGATATATCTGATTGAATTTTAGTATGCAGACTGTTTGGAAATACGCAGTTTAATTTATTGTAGTATTGTCATCTCCAACTTGTATGCGTTGTTATTTTGTCAGTAACAGTATCTATAGATAGAGGTAGCCGATCTGATGCCTAAATTAAACTCAATAAGATCAGAGCGTAACTAAAACCAGTTTGGAATAAAATATATGATTCTAATCAACAATGCCTTCAACAGTTGGAAGGATATAAGAAAGGTACCTAATAAGCCAAGCGCACATTACAGCCGCAACGCCACGGACCGCAGCGCAACGCTTTTTCATAAAAATGCGTAGTGCGGTTTGACTGAAGTGTGTGTTGGTTTATAAACATTGTATAAAAGTGATCTGTGCCCCTCAAGCTGCGCTTGCCTTTAAAATATAGAAAAACACTTTCAGTGTCAAAATGCCAAACACCGCACGAGCTGTTGCGTCAAGACTATATGGATAACCTGGCGCAGTTCGATGATGCACAGCATCGGGGTCCGAACTTCTACGACTACGCAGGAGACTCAGCAGTGGAGCCGGCCAGCAGTCTAGAGAAAGATGATGAAATATCGCTGTAAGTCTTGAAGCATCATCAGCATCATCACCTTCCTGCCCTTATCACACTTTATATAGGGTTGCTCTCTCACACGTTTATCGTTTCTTACTACCACATTCATACATGTAAATATGCAAAACATTTCTTGAAAGATTTTGCGATTATTATAATGTGGTAGTGATACCTATTTAATGATGATAACTGATAACAGTTTAATGACAAATGCATTCAGGTGAAATCAGAACAGATACTATTTTCAAAACAAGCCAACGAGGCTGATTTATAGTATCATTTTATTCAAACCCAAGATAACCCTAAAGGCTCCCTTAGTCAGGCGCAACGCGACAGTGCGACGCAACTCTAGTAGTTCAATTTTCATGAAAACTTCATAGAAATTGTTCTAGCAGAATTGCGTCGTACCGTCGCGTCGCGCCTGTTTGCGCTCCCGCCTTAAAACAAGATTCTTAACTGCACTGATTTAGATTTAATTACTATAAATTGCGATTTCTTTCTAAAATCTGCTACGTAGAACTTTATTGAAACCCCAAAAAGACCCATATCGCTCATTTCGCCAAAGGAAAATGTACTAGTTCAGCGAAAAGACCCCGCCTTATTTATGAGATAATTTATTTACGTGCGCTATGAGATAAATCACGGAAACGACGCCATTTTCCACGGTCAGCCCTTCTTTGAGCGGCTTCAGCAATAACCGGACATTATCGAAATATTTAGCACGAGTTAGGTTCACAATTGTTGCTTGGTGATCAAGGTGAAATAACTTTGGTTTATTGGTGATTATTTCTAGTTTGTCATTGTTTTGTGATCGCAGTGTATTTCTGTTACAGGGGAGCATACTAATTCTTCTGTGCTTTTTAGGAATGAGAAAAATATGGTCAGAAAAGTTTTGAGTATGAATGTGGATGACTATAAGAGTAGGGGAAGACCAAAATAATATACGATGGATGGACCGTGTGAAAGATAAAAACGTTAGAAAGCGACTACTGAAATGGCGAGTAATAGAAGAAGAAGAAATGTAGCGACAACGTCAAATATTGGGATGTGGGCAAGAGAATGCTGATTGCTACTTTTATTATATTTGACACCTAACTCGCTTATTGCGACACTCAACGTAAACAGGCATTTCCATTTACGTATCAACATAAAACTAGTATTGTTTGGCTTTACATCGTCCAAATATAGGCTGCCTAAAAGAATAAATTCGTCTGTGAACTAAAACTATTGTCAAACTACGTTCAACTTCGTCATAATCATTCAGACAAAGAATTGCTACATGTTGCTGCTCTTGAAAAGAGTTTTATGCTACTATTATAATTTTCAGATCTTTATCACAATATTCTGATACAAGTTCAGACACATCCACTGGCTCCTCTAGAGAAACAAGCGAGAGGAAACGAGCGTAAGATTATCTTCTTTACTTATTTTTACTAATATTAAATGTTTTCATATTCATCATCGCATAGATCTCCTCGAGCAGTGTTTTTCAAACTGTGGGTCGCGACCCCTCCTCGTCACTCGTGGCTACTCGAGGGGTCCCGAGGCCTTCCTCGGGGGGTCACAGGCAAAAGAAAAAAGGCAAGTGTTTCTAGGGCCTACAATACAATAAAAAAATAGAATTTCAGTGAAAAGGGTGGGTTTGTTTGAATTTGAATTTGTTGAAATGATTTCATTATTAAATCTTGTTGAAGTCTGATTCTCTTTTTAGTTTTAATGTCCACCATTGAAGAGAACGTCAGTTAACATAGGTAAGAAGCGGCGAATGGCAGTAATAATTGTAAAGCTTCTGTTGCCGGCTCTGGATATTCTAGTTTTCTTTTCATACAGAATACGTCAACACTATGCGAACGAAATTCCATTTGAGAAAATAATACCGTCGGCAGCTAAATCTATAATATTTGCTTTCATCTTCGTGGTTAGATCAGGGCCTAGAGGATCGTTAGATTTTTTTTTACTAGTGTCAAAATATTGAAATCTATCTTACTTGGGCTACATAAAAATGAACTTTATAATCTATGCAATAACGTTCTTTGTACAGTACAGCGATGTACCGGACGTGCACTCCATGTGTCCATGACATGTTGAAGAAGCACACCAACATTGGCATCAAGTGGATCTGTGCCGGCTACCAGCGAGCCAGGCGGACCTTCAAAAGTGAATGCATGATGAGGTATAGGAACTGCCAGGATGGGACTAGTTAGTATTATAGCAATATCCATGCTAGTTTGTCTCTTTATAAACTAAAAGGTAGTTAGTTGCCGGCATAGCCTGCACAATTACCAAGCAGAAGTGTCTAACGAAGGACTGACGGACTGCCCCTGGAACATAGGAGAACTCGAACGGAAACCACGTACGGGCAGCAACGGCATGCTCTCCAGCTGGATAGACATTTAAAGGCAGCTGGGACATACTGGATTTGTTCGATTGCTTTGATTCTGTCTATTTTATGCCTTGTAGTATGTCATGATAATATAGCGCACTCATCATTATTTCTAAGATCTTCATCGTGTTAAACAAAACAATAAACAAATAAGTCAAAAGTCATTCATTGATTTGAGAACGGATAGCCGGGCGTGTTGGCGCAACTTGGAAGAGGCATAATATTATATCCATCAGTGGACAGATATAGACATAATTTGCTCGAAAGACAGCTTTCCAATGGACGAAATTCAATTCAAAGTTTGTTTTAACATTTCCAGTGTTCGTGAAGTTATATGAAATGAAATGCAAGGATGACCCTTACCATGGCAGGAGCTGGTTCTACCACTACAGAGTGTGACATCACTGTGAATAGTAAAATAAGTTGATAATAAATCCTTTTACTTTTATCACCTCACCCTCCGAAATTCGTTCCAAGTAGGTAGATCTGTTACGAGCTTAAAACCGATATTTTAAGGTCGGTTATTTCTGTAACAACACCCTTAAAACATGGAAACGATAATCCATGATCATAAATTCGTTTATAGACCTAGGTACCATCTTGAATTCAGCTTTAGACTTTAACTTCGGAATTAGCATTCTCGAAGATAATGAGTAAGAATAAACGATTAGGTAGATCAATTTAATGAAAGCGGAAATATGCATATTTGCTGCGTTCATGTTAAGAGAGAAAAGTTATTCTTGTGACATGTCACATGACAGAGACGTTTTTTTAAATATTTTAAAAGCAGTAGGTATGCTGTGAAGATGTGGGAAGTAATAAAAATAACACAACATCGCATAAAAATAAATGAAAAAGTAAAATTACACGAATCGTAAAATTGAATCGAATGGATTTAAATCTGCCATGGTATGTATTTATAGGTTTCTACGCATGTTTTGTAAAGAGGTACATGTAAGGTAACATGATTGACGTGGAGCCATGGGACGGGCTACTTACATTGTACTTGTATTGATTTTAGGTAAGTTTTTCTTACATTTTAAAAGTTTTACAAGACATTTTCTATGATATTGATTGACATGACAATAGGTGTATAAAGACTACCTTGCAATGGGACAGTTAACTTTTACGAAGACTAAGCCAGTATATGAACAAGATAATAACTTAATAACAAACCGCTTTCTCTTATAGCGCATATCGCGCCAGCCTTTCTATTCAACGATACTTTACTAGATGACCAAGATATTAATTTAAATGGAATAAAAACAAGAAGACGCAAAGATAGGTCCACGTCTTCCGATAGCGATTCAATTGGTAAGTATACAATCATATAGAATATTAAAGGTGTTGAAATAGTTATCTATAAGGTTAGCGCTCACGGAGACAGCAAACTGTACAGGCGAATCTGATCTGATCGTTCAGTTTGGTTTGTGGCAGTGGGAATAGGAAAGGAAAAAATATTAGAAAAAGAGCTATTCGTAAAAGTTCTCGACCGGGAAAGGTAAACTCAAACTCAGACTCAAAGCATTTATTTCAAATAAACCAAAAACAGGTACTATTGAATTGTCAAGGGGTCGGTCAGTCAGAAAGTAGTTTTTAGTATTAGCTAGTTGCTCATTCGAAAGCGTAGTAGGTTCCTATGGAGAAGAGCGGGCAAGAAACTATTGCACGGACACTCTTTAAAATATTGTAACAAAATATTGGATCATTCATGTTGACATTATACACGTGAGAACAATGTGCACGTTAAAAGCGTCCGTAATAAAAAGATGAAAACAAAAAACAAATCAAAAATTAAAAAAAAAAAAATGAGCCAGTCGGCTAAGAGATGACTAGTCCCTACTGACGGCGGCACCCATTCACGATCATGACGCATGGATCAGCAGCATTCAGCTAAATCATTTTGAAGGAAACTTAATGATCAAACATACACGCCACCGCGAGACACTTGAGTGAGCATTACATACCTGTCACTTGTCAGTTGTCAGGGCACATTCAAGTCAATGAAACACATACCCAGTAAATGGAAGCTTTATAGAAGGTACGTCACAGTGCTCACATATGTGCTATGCAATTATACAATACTAACAGGTTGAATTTATACAATGTAAAGATAGTTTTTGGAATCTTCAGCAGCTCCAACAATATTTTCGAATCAATTAGTTTATGCGCCCTTGTGAAGTTGGACCAGCGTTGAGCCAAGCATTTTTGTCAGCGATGTAATTCTCTAACACTAACTTAATGCTTGGCAGCAGAGTTCGTTTCATTCAGTTGGAGTATGTGGGGGGTATTTAATTGTAACATTTGAAATAGTTCCCCATGAATGACTTTAGCCAGTCTGAAACCTGATTGAACTAATTGGTCACTATGTCTAGTACTAAAATTGTTTCATTAGGTATATGATGTTTACATAGCAAGCTACCGTCATGATGTTAATATATTTAAAGAGTTCCCTTACAGAATTGCGCCTGCTGAGGTTAGATATTGCTCTGAAATAGACTAGCCTCGAGGTATCTACATCAGTAAATTGAGCGATTTTTCTTATAACTTAAGCTGCTGAACTTAGCCGTCCTGCAAGAGATGTTAAATGATGACCCCATTGCAGCCTTGAGTCGGGCGTGATTCCCAGGAAAACAGTTTTATAGATGAATTCTAGTTTTTCCTTATTCAATACTATGACACAGTCACTATTTATAGGAACACTATTTATTGGAACTTGCTGTTGTCTATCATTTAAATATGATTTTACTTAACTGAGCGCAACTTTACCTAATCCGTAATGCTCAAGTTTCATGAGTAAAGTTTCGTGATTTTTCCAGTCAAATACCTCGGAGAGGACACAAGAAATCTTAGGCTCCTCACACTCTGTAAATATTGGCTTTAATAAGGTGACACCGGCTTCATTTGTACAACATTCTTTGGTTAACCCATATTGATGATCGTGTATGATTTGGTTAAAATGTTTTAACATTTAAAACAAAAACAAAATATTTTATTTCACTTAAACCTATATGGGCACTTATGAAACGTCAGAACCTAGGTGCACGGCTCGAATTGGTCGTTTCCTATGGAGAAGAGCCGGCAAGAAACGCCCCGGTTACTCTTTTATTTGATTGAGCATTACCTTTTCGAACAGCTTGCTGAATACCGGCAACAGGGATACTGGTCTATAATTGTTGGTATCTTTACTGACCACAGATTTAAAAAGTGGTATATCCTTACCATACCTATATATATACATATATATATATATATATATATATATATAAGGTATTTCATTGAATCCTGGAAAACTCCTTGATACACAGACAAATTAAATATATTTACTACCACGGCACTACCACGATACCGATGTTTCCAAGCTATGTTGCTGCGGTTTGAAAGATATGTATGGGTGCCGGTGTAATTACTGGTTTTGTTTCTGGGATGGTAACGGAACTGCGATACTTATTTATTTATTTATTTATTCAGGTCTGGTTAACTACCTCAGGTATTTAACCAGACCTGAATACCGTTTATCCATTATGTACTCCTGACTTTTTCACAAGTTACAATCATTACTACTCTTATTTTGTTGCCAGGTGATGACAAAAAAGATGGAGATGTGTCAGAATCTTTAAATGTGGTGTTTACGGAATCCTCTTCAGAGGATAGTGACGGACAAAAGAAACAACCTAAAAGGAAAAAAAAAAAGGACCGTACGCCTAAGTCAACTTTAGAGCGCAAAGGATGGTATGAAGATATATTTAAGATAGAAATAGGATTTTGAAGTCATGAGTCGGATTCAAAAATTATATTCATGACGGAAAGTTTTACGTATATAGTTACCACATCTTCTACCATAATGCCATTCATTGCTGTACTATGAAATATATTGTCAAATTTTAGGCGAAAATGGCATCGTAAGTGCACAAAATGCCCGGAGGATATGCAGAAGAAATGGCGAAACCCTTCCATCAGCTGGATCTGCGGGGCTTACCAGCGAGCCAGGAGGTCGTTCAAGAGCCTCTGCATGATGTACTATAGGAACTGCCAGGATGGCACAAGTGGGTAACAGGTCTTTTCGAGAATATAATACGCTTGCTAGCTTTGGCTTCTACTTAGCTTGATGCAAAAAGAAATCAAGCGTACTTACAGTTTCGAAGTTTTAAGAAAAGGTGGATTCTTCAGATCACTGATGCTTAAGGTTACCATCAGCATCTTGTTATGATTGTTTTATTTACAGTTTTATTCATTATCTATCTCAATTTTTTTTGGCAGTGTTCACCAAGATATCAGATCATCGATGTCCCAATGGTACGAGGGAAGGTGTACATCCATATAATTTTCATTTCTTCTATGACTACAACGTAGTGTTGACGAGTGATGATTCGGAGTCAGTAAGTCGTACGCTTACTGAATCGGACCCAGAGTCCACTGACATCAGTAACACCGAATTGGAGAAGAACCTACCAAAATTCTATTTCGATAGACGAGTTTAGAATTAATAAAGACAACCATCGAAATGGTGTTTTATTTATTTATGTATCTTGTATAGACTCTATCACTATGGAGGAGCTCGTGGCTAAGTAATAACAGCCGCACGGGTTAATCCAAGCTATTCTTGTCGGGCTTGACCATATTTACATGATGGTCACCAATCCACAGACCGAGACTCCTCCGTGCTTCGGAAAGTACGTTAAGCCGTTGGTCCCGGCCGTCATTCGTGGATCTTTGACAGTCGTTACGTTTCGTCAAAAGCCCGCTAGGCTGATAAACAGATTTAGCAAGGGGTATCGTATTACCCAGTTACTGGGTTGTGGAGGTCAGATAGGCAGTCGCTCCATGTTAAATACGGATCCTGATTCAGCAGCATCCAATTAGACTGGAAAGCCGACCCCCGCATAGTTGGAAAAAAGCTGGCAGATTGATTGATATGGAGTAGGCTCCCGGAAAATGTTGTGACGGCTCCCACACAAAACTGGTATAAGAACCGACTGGACAGATTCAATATCTCCAAGCTTTGTTAAACACACGGATCAGCTAATTAGCTGCTAGTGTGTCTTACCAAATAATATTAATAATCACTCATCTAATTAAAAACGTCTGACGGGCCTCTGCGAGTTGGCTTCGGCCCCTCGTACGCCTTCAGAATAGTATACAGACATTGTCCTACACTTTTTTTTTTTTAAACGTCCACACCCGGCAGACCAGGAACAACCACATGTAGGTCATACAAATATTTGTTCCGTGCGGGAATCGAACCCGCGACACGCAGTGCAGCATTCAATCGCTTAACTACTACGCCATCCGTGCCGTCAAAAACAATTATACAAATCTGTTTCGAGCCAGCACCTTAGTTGATTGGTTTTTACCGCACTCATGGCCCTCATGTTTGAAACAGAATACAGGACAATCCAGTACGAGGATCGAACCCAGGAGCCTCCGCTAAGCAGTCGTGCTTACAACCACTACGCTAAAAAAGTAGTCACAGTAACATGCGTACACTCAAAACGCCATACATCATTTTCCGTTATCTTACATCAGATCATAAATCTACAAAGCATCATAATACCATTAATCGTTCCCTGGTAACAATTTGTCACGCAGACAGACAGACAGACAACTATGTGATGAGACACCGAATATACTGAGCTGCAACTACAACGTTAAACCCCTTAACGTGAACAAAATAAAGTACAATTTCGTGTAAACCAACCGTAAAAGTGATTTTGCCTGCAGTACGAGATACAATGTCTAATTATTGCGGTTGTAGTGAACTTTACATAGATTGGTATAAAGGTGTTTTTTGTATAATTTACAACAGAGTGCAATGGAACAGTTTGGAGTGTAGCGAGTGTTCAAACGTCATCACTTTGGCATTGACTTTTTATTTTTGAAAGACTGGGGTTGAAAGGTAACGTCAGCCTTGATTAAAAATAAATGAAGCTGTTCTTTCTGATTCAATAACATGGTAACTTTAAATCGACGGTTTTCCGTAAAAACAAAAAAACTTTGGATGCAATCTCTCTGTTAACAAGAATTTCACCCCCTAAAAATCTCCAGACACATTTTTCACCCCTCGACAATCTGTTACCTCACATTCACAGGGTGTTGTCAAACTTCTATTACTTATACGTATAAATGTGTAGCTCATTGCTTGTAATGGACAATTTACATAATACCCGCTTACAAAGGACGGTTAGAAAAAAAAAGCGAGCAGTAGAAAAAGTGAAATAGGTGTTAAAAATTTAATCAACTTCACGTATGCATAGCAGATGATGGTAACCTGTCTGAAATAGAAAACAAAAAGAAGATTTTTTTGGTTGTTGCGTATAAAACGTAAAGTAAAAATGTAAAGTGTTATCAACTCTGCTTATTACACTGAAATTGAACGTTGTGCTGTTTCAGGTAGGTTTTTGTAGTATACTTCCCGGTAGTTGTAATATTGTTTTAATAACTTTTCCTCGGATGGTGAGAGCGATATGAAACTGGACTACATTTAATGCTTGTTATTTCCTTCCAGAACTTTTAGGAGCACATTATCAAAACCAACGTAGGTATCGTATTTTTGCTGCGATAAGTATACATAATTAAAAGGCTATAAATCTATTCCAGCTACTAACTTATTGTTTCTAAAAGACTTCCTAAAATAGCTTCAACAAGGCGAAGATAAAGTTAGAAAAAAAAACTTTGTGAAACTTTTCCTCTGCCGCTACATATTCTTATTTTTACGTATCACAGGTGACAACTCTCATTTGCGGGATGCTCAGAGTAGGGTCTGGCAAAAATATATTTTCAACTGATAAAATGTAAAAAACACTTTAAGTCTCGAGTCATTAGGGTGAAAATGCTTTGAAAAAAACGGTGAGCCTGACAGGGAAGTTTGTTTTTATATAAGTATGAATAATGCTGTATAATGTTTTTGTCTCATATTTCATAGTTGAAAACATTTTAAAATATTTGGGTATTTTAAATATTTTGCAACATTTACCTTTTTCAATTTGCGTTAGATAAAATTGATGATTTTGTATATTCTGACTGACACTTCGTTCAGGTGTAATCTGAAGTTTGACTTACTCTCAAGATGTATCCACTTTAGACACAATCTTTTCTGTTTTGATCTTCGGTGGTCTAGAACTAGATATTGCATTGCCTGTCAATCAATAAATCTGGACCCAGCCGTAAATATAGTACCTCCATCAAGATTTATAAGAAATTCGGCTTTGTAGATCTGTGTCTACGTCACTCATACCTGAGTTACAGACTCTTTGTATCGCTCCAAATGTGCCTTATTTATGCCCAGTTCCTGTGCCCATCAGTTTAACTGAAAATCCGTTATCCCAACAACACACAAAATCCACCACATTTAATTTACCCGTCCGCGTCAAGGCGGGCACACACGGGCGCATGACGTCATCCAGAAGTCAATCAACGGTCCCCAGAGAGTACATGTACTGCTCGATTGCATCGGACGCTAGTGTCGTGTACGTGGGCCTTAATATCTGGGTGTGCGCGCGGGGATATAGGACTTTAATTATTTGAGTAAGATAGAAATAAAGGTGCTAGTGCAAAATTTCGATTTTCCATACAAACTTTCATCCCCTATTTAATCCCTTTATAGCATGAATTATAAAAATCCCTCTTTGTGCACCTTCGATATAAAACGAACTCTTGTGCAAAATTTCATGCTTCTTAAATCCAGCAGTTAAGGCTGTGCGTTGTCTGTCAGTGAATGCATGAATTCAAGATTTTTATTAAGTAGCTATGTAAAATTTCGCCAACGAATAAAATAACGGTCTTATTACGTTAGTGTAAGAATTTTTTTTTATAATTGTCAGTCAGTTGTAGGCATCCTTGATTATTTAGCGGCTGGTGGTTTCAATGAATTACCTATAAGAAAGAAATAGGTATATTGGTTCCCTGGAGATAGGAGTCATTACCGTGACATTCGTGTGGAACGCTGGATCAGGACGACTAACATAGAGGTATTTAATTGATTCAGGCGTGACTTGGCGGAATTCCATTATAAAATACAATAGACGTAGATATATTTAGTAACCTATTCAGCTTAACTAAAAAAATTGGTTTAGTTTTAAGTTAAGCGGAATAGGTTACTAAATATTATATCTACGTCTATTGTATTTTATAGAGGTATTTTCAATAGTTTGAAGGAAAAGCTGCAAGTTTCTGTGTTGCTAGAATAAAAGAAATACCTTATTTTCCCAGAAGCACAGGACAGATAATTACAACATTATTACAAGGCCCATAATTAAGAAACCCTTTCTCAAATTCCTTAACAAATGCAAGCCTGTATCCCTAACTCCTCGTCAACGGGTAAACCCGAGTGACACCGAGCAAGGCCGAGCTCGCTCGAGTGGCTTAATGAAGTCATGTCGGCTACCGACTGATGACTACACGATATTGTGAGCGTATACTTTCCTAGCCATGTGTTTAGAATGATGAGAAATAGTTTAACCTTGTTCTTTAATTTTTGAATTGTTTCTATATTTTTGTTACGGACGCTTTTAACGTGCACGTCTTGTTACATTGTTCTCACATGTATAATTTCAACATGAATGATGTAACAAATATTTTGTAACATATATTTTGATTTAAAAGAGTGTCCGTGGAGTTTCTTGCCCGTTCTTCTCCATAGGAACCTACTACGCTTTGGAATGGGCAACTAGCTTTATTTTTTCTGACTGACCGACCCCTTGACAATTCAAAAGTGCCTGTAATTGGTTTATTTGAAATGAATGCTTTGAGTTTGAGTTTGAGTTTTCGGACTGAGATATTCTGTAACTTTCCCTAAGAAAAACTTTTTTGGACAACTTTGCTCTTGGACTACTTTTTTAGACGAAAATAATTGAGGCGTATTTAAGTTTATTCGCGTGAAGGGGATTGAGTTTCTTATTTCAATCCCCCTATCAACCGATGCCGATGTACCTACATATAAAATTATTAGACATAGTGCGGCTTATTTTAAAATCTTAGAGTTTCCTGGCGGAGTTGTTTGCACTTTCTCATTCGATATATTATTTCGAACGAAGCAATGGTTAAATTCTAGTCATCTTGCACTTACATGGTCTCATTATTTTTCTTAACAAACTGCTGTTGATAAACACTATATGCCTTACCTGAAACAAACAATAAAACTCATTAGAATAGGTATTACGAATTTCCATAAAAAACGTAAGACAGTACAAAAGACGATTTCTTTATAAGTTCCTGCCGAAAAAAATTGCTAGATACATGTATAAATCTCCCATTACCATACGATCCCTCCTTAATTTTGTCCATAATGCGTCAAAATAATAGCATACCCTATAACGCGGGAACTGCTCCGAAAAACAACATACCGCGTAAAATAACTGTTCCACAGAACAGTTATTTTTTATCGACACAACGCAGGCTTGTAACAACCAGTAACCGAGGACATCTGGATGTAAAATACGAGGTGCCTATACATGACCGTGGTTACATGGACATGTAACTTGTGCGTCAGTGTTTTGTCGGTAATGGATAGGCTGTGGTTCGATTGCGTCGCTGAATTTGGTACACTATGGTAATTGTTTTTACGATCTGAGTGGCGATAGTGATTTGTCAATCGTAGGATTAAAAAAACCAGCCAAGTGCGTGTCGGACCACGCAAAATGAAGGGTTCCGTAGCTGGGATGAATTTATCCCAAGAACAAACTTAACATTGTAGTTGAAAAACACGTTTTAGCCCTGCAAATATAATTATGTTGGTCGATAATTACTCGTAGAGCCTACTTAGCTGCTTTCTAGTACTAACAGTATCTGCGCTAAGCCGGGGACAGACAGACAGACAGACAGGACATGGCTAAAAAATGAGCTTGTTCCCCATTGAAAAGCTTCTAAAGACTGTCACGAATAAGTTGAAAAAATGCAAAGGCGAGAAGGTATTTCGAACACCGAGGAATAAGCTGCTAAATCGGTTAAGGAGTTAAGGTTCCCGCTGAAAGGTGCGACGCTACAGCACGACGCGACTCTGGTGGAACAATTTATATGAAAACTTCACGGAAATTGATCTACCGGTGTCGCGGCGCGCCATCGCGTGGCGTCTGTCTGCCGAGCGGGAGCCTCAAGGTTTTAATATCAAGTAAAAGTAGCCTTGCTTTTCCATAAGATAATTTAATCTTGACGTATTCCGATTTTAAAGTCAAAATAATCAAAACACGGTACTAAATTATATTTTTCGGATGTCCCTCACACCTGTGCTACGCAACGGTGTGAATGCAGCTCCGAACCATTATATTAATACGACCGGACCCTTCCTTTTATTTTGTGAACCTTACTTTGTTAATTTTTTGCGTGTCTACCCCTATTCCTCAAGTTGACGTCGTGAAGGTGTGTTGTGTAAAGGGGAATTATTATGTGTTATTTGTTTTATGTTGGTCGTACAGTTATGGGGTCGTTTTAGAGGGTTCTTGTGCCTTTTTTATTTGTTAAAAGCTTAACCTTTTTGCTTTACCTTTTTAGTATCCGGAAGAAAATTTGATCTAACCTAACCAGAAGATATTATTGTAACCCTTAAGAGGTTACATGACTGTCTTAACCATAACTCTTTTTTTCTGCTCTATAGCTTAATTTTGACAGGTACATCTCGAGACAAAACAATCATTCTTAAGTAATTAATAAATAATTAAACTTTGTTTCTTATTGAAACTTTATCAAGTCTATCACATTCAATCAGAACTCAAACAAAGTCAAATCTTAAACTTAATGAAATTCAAAAATCACACCAAGTTATCTCAAATAATGTAGCTTGCAGTAATAAACGGGCAGTTTTCAGTCAACTTGGGAGATTTAGTTGTGGATCATGATTCCCGAGACGGATCGTGTCCGACCCAACTTTAATCCGAGACCACTTCAACTGAGGGGTCCAAGTTAGAGGGATATAGCGGGAATAAGTAGGACACTGAATAATGTAGTCATAATTTCGGGATGAAATATGAAAATTGAGGCAAAAGCAGTAATACGAGCATAATGTCTCGTATCCCCAAGTTATGATCAATAGTCAGTTATATTTCATTTACCGTGGTCTAACACAAATCATAAGTTACATAATAAAATCTATTTGAATTGAGTTTCGACGTGGGGAAAACAGTCCACGACTCGATTATTGCACTATATCAGTACTGCTCATGTACCACCAAATTAAACAAAGAACTGAAAGATTTTATTCATGGCAATCACAGCAAAAAAGATAGAAATTAAGTTGCGTAAATCGCCTGCGGCTTATGCCCTAAGCCATATCTCATCTCGCTGGCAGAATATCTCATAAATATTGTATGCGTATCCACGGCGTAGCGGGGGCAGTTTTTTCGTTTAATAGATTGTCGGCACACGCCGGACTGACGTATGCTAATACGACGTTATGACGCGACGTAACAACACTCAAATTAATCATATTGTGTGTTGTGTGTGTGAGTTATTTCGTTTGTCTGTATGTGGGAGAAATTCTATGGGTAGAAGGGAAAATTGATGGGAGAGAGATGTGGAAATTCCGTCGCAATGTGAGTGAAAAGGGTATTCCTATTTTTCAAAGCTTTTAAAACATTGTTGTTTCAGAAGATGGAATTTGTTAAATACATCTTGTTAAGTCATCAATTTAAAAGCTTGCAAGAACTTCATCCGTTTCTATATTATAATATAGTACCTAGATATTAGTATATTTAAATATAATAGACTCTATATTATTATGTTGTAAATATGTAAAGCTGTTTCATGAAATAATTTGTTAGTGTTACTTCGAGCTGAATAATTCAGGTTCAGAACTCTATTCAGTAGGCTCTCAATACTCAATATCTTTATTGCTTTAGCATAATGTGCACAAGTGGTAACTATATCATTTAGATCATTATGGACCCTGTAGGGAGAGACAACAAAAGGGTAGGAGAGACGAAGCCGTGTGCAAAGCAATATCTAATTTACAAGTCCTACTAAATTTAGAATCACACAAAACTTGACACTTTTTCACCCCCAACACTACATTTCACCCCCACATTAAAAAAAGCAGCAACAAAATAATTAAAATCAACATTCTCCTTTAAAACCCGGGGCGTGCGTTGCCTGCGCCCGGCATCCCTCATAAATATTTTATGGCGCTGCCCGGACTAGTTTCAACCTCTAAATAGGTTACACGGATGACGGACAAGCAGCACAAGCAAGCTTATGATTTTAGCTTTCACTTGTACCTTTTACTGTCATGTTTAGTTGGATGATGTAAATATATCTTTCAGTAGCATATTTTTATTTAAATCCCTAGATAGCAATTGATTTAGCCAACAGTTGTTCTTCAATCTTAAATTTATTTTGACAGCCTCGTCTCTCGGGATATTGGTATCAAATATGGAAACCTAGCCTATTCTACAATATTGCCTATGTTTATGTAGGGTGGCCTTGATCCAGAAATGGACCTATACTTTGAACAGTGACTAAACTGTCAGTTTTACTCCTAGACAAAAGAGACGGAAATCATTTAGAGCTGTCGAATTAGTCAACATTCTAACTAATATTATAAATACGAAAGCTTGTTACGCTTTCACGCTAAAACGGCTAAACGGCTGAATTTGGATGAAATTCGGCATAAGGGTACACCATGACCTGAGTTAGGACATACGGTAGTGTTTATGCCGATATTCCCGATAGTACTTAATAACTGTAAACAAAAAAACATACCCTGCGTGCCTTTGTTATTGAGATTTTCCAGCTGTTTTCAGTACACAGTCGTTCATTCATACATGACATAGTTTTACCCATTGAAAATCCATTTGACCCATACAATATGCCAGTTTTGCCCAGGAAAGGTTGCTCCTCAAACAAAGGAGCACTTTGACATTATGTAGGAGCAGTTTGTCCTAGTTTGCACTTGTTCCTTTAACTTACTGCCGCGCATTTACAGGTTTTATATGACATTTGGTTTTTTTTCTGTTACTGGAGTTCCTGCAACATTATTAGCCAATCGAATTGTGTCGTTTGTGTAACTGTCACAATCACAACACAGCTGGTATCTATATATATAGCATAACACAAAGTCGTTTTCCGTGTCTGTCTGTGTGACCGCTGAGTTTTTCTAAATTTCACAATGGATTTTGATGCGATTTACACCATGATTTGGAGAATTTATTCCGAAAGGTTTATGTGAATCAAACAAAGTATTTAAATCACCATTATGGCACTGAAATCTCGATGTGTTGCCGATTTCGTAGATTGCAGCCGTGCGAAGCAAGGGCGGGTCACTATAGTCGGACTTTTAATTAACTGGAGTATAATGACACTTCTTAATGTAATTTCATTAATAACTTAGAACATTTTTAATGAAATGACAGTAAGAAACTTCATAATTCATTAAAAGTCCGACTGTTGCAAAAGATTTTGATTTTTAGGACCTTCCTACTACTGACGTGAGTTAAGCACTAGAATATCTTTCAAGCTTATAATTTTGACAATTTCTGTTTCACCTTTTGATAACCTTTTCACAGTATGTAAGTATATAAGTCCTAAGTTTATTATTACTACCCACTTCAGTAGATAAAACTTGACAGATAGCTCGCCCTAAGTACAGCTGCTTATTATTCCAGCCAAGTTACAGAAATAAAAGGGAAAGTGGATTACTTTATAAGTATGGTCAACGCCATGAAAAATGTTTATTGCTTGCCATGAAATTCTGGAAGTTGTGTATAAAAATATTATTAGTCTGTATCTGTCCCGCAGTTGAAGCAAAAGGAAGAGAGGAACGAGCATTGAACACCATGCTTACTGGTTTGGGTAAAAAATAACCAAGTCCAAGTTTCTTCGTGACTTTATTCTTAAACATAAGTTTGTATTATCATAGATTATAATTAAAACTTTTATAAACCTCTGAACCACCAGGACTTAACTCGTGATAAAAGAATTAGGTACAATTTCACTCACATCAATTCACCAATAGCAGTAATAAAGCGACGTATTCAATTATATAATCCAGGATCGAACACAAAAAAAACAGCATTTTATAACATGATTTTTTATTTTCACATGATTTTTCAATTTTACTCTGAACAAACAGTTTTCAGGATGTAACTACCTAATAACCGAACTCCAAAACACTCCACTAAATTCTGTACCTCCACTACTCCCAACTTTTCCATTATGGTAATCCAAAGTTACCGATACCTGCTAGTTTGAAAAGGAATTGGCTTCGCCCACTAGTGCCTTATTTACAGACAGTGGATGAGGCTCGATGTCGAGCAAATCTAATAAGTTATGGTGTCGCTCGGAAAACTGATTTTATCGTACTTTATTTACTTTTGAGAGCTTTTATTGATGCTCTTGTGAAGGATAGGGTATAAGCAGACGTGTAGGTAGGTAATGAAGTTTGAGCTTGGGTTATTATAGTAAGTAGAAATAGAAAATGAAGCTTGGTTATGTTTATTTATCAGAAGGAGCGATTATAATATAAAGTTTCAACTAGATTTGCTATGAGAATTTTGTCCGAAATTATGTTGTACGATTTTGACCTTAACAAACTTATAGCAAGTAAAGTTAATTCACTGTTTTACTTAAAATAATTCAAAGTTTAAAGTTCTCCTGAAGTAGGTGTAAGCTAAAGCTTATATTTACTTCAGGATAATCTGAACTTTGAAACTAATCACGATTCACGAACCTTTTTTAACGTAAATAAACAGCAGTCTATCATCTTACCTCCAGGTGAATGGTCGCACAATAATTAAATCTATATTTCTGAACCTAAAAACGCACAATCATAGACAGTAAACAAACTGAAGGAAATACAATACATAATACATGATTTTATGGTGTAACCTCTATATACATACTCTTTTATTTTTTGTTAGTGACACAAAGGAGACTGCTCATTCTTGTCTCACATCACCAAGAACTACCTACATGGGAATTATTTAATGTCGCGTTAAAAATATAAGTCAGTCTGAATGCATAATGCTGTAGCGGGCCTGATTGTTATTTACTGAAATTCAAGTAACGATAAACAAGGAAAAAAAAAGTAGCTACCCAGAGGACCCAACCAAAATATTCACCAGCGTCAAAACCAAGTCATTTCAGTCAGTCAAATTTCATCCAAAATCGTAGCGACATCAAAGAGATAATGAAGGGAGAAGTATCACAAAATTACAAACATTATTTTAATCAGTCGGTACAAAAATGTTCAATATCGCGGCGTCGGCGCTTTGACGTCGCTCACGCATAGCTCGGGTTTGTTTATACCACTGGATTAAGTGTCGAGAGGCTGCGGGTGATGTAACTATAGCAGCGGCTATGAAAACTTCGACAAAAGTTTTAAAAAGAACAAAAGTTTCAAAAAGAATTTATTAAGTTTTTACAAGAAGAAAAATTACAGACTCAGCAATGTAGGTAATATTAGACTGTATCTCTAGTCTCACCAAGAAGTGATGAGAAATTCAATTACCATGGCCATTGGAAAATATCTTACGTAATCAAATGTTTTGAAAGCTTGTCAATCGATTGTTATTATAGGGGTTGCAGTGTGCTTCCAATCAGATTTTTATGCGAAAGCAAAAAAACTCGTTTAAGTGCACCTCAATGTTTTCTTGTTAATAATAAACAATACATCTAAAAGCAAGTATAAAGTTAGGAAGTTGTTACAGAATGTATGCGCGTGTCAAGTGAAACCAAACCACTAAACTCTTTGTACATGTTGAACAATACCCGCTCTCCGCTCCTAACTTGACACCGCTAACCGCTACACGTTTACGCGTTTAAACCGCTTTTACATCTGAGTTATTTTTTAATAAATACCCCTCACCCTCCCCTTCGCTTGCTGTTGCCTTAATCATTGGTAATATTAAAAAAAACTCTGCTCAGGCAACGAAATGCGCTGTAGAAGCTCGGCTCATGTTTGATTAGGTATGTTCTCCTTGTGAGCCAGGTCCCAGGCTAAGGAGACACTTCGTATGTTTGCGGAAGGCAATCGTAGAAAAATGTCAAGTGGCGATTTTAATACAAATGAAATGTTAGCAATCGAACAGCAAATAATCATTACAATGATGAATGAATCTGACTGCCACTGAACATTTGAAGGACAAAGGAATGTGTAGAAATATAAAAACACAAAATTGTCGCCACAACGATAAAGAGTCAGATTGCTAATTGTATAAGAAATTGGTGCCAATTCCCTTGTTCATAAACTAAACTAAATTTAATTTCAGTGCATCATCTCTTTCTATTTCATTAAGAAAAGGACAGAAGATAAATTTTAGTTTAGTTCTGTCAAATTAATCAGCGCCTGACGTAAACTGCCGTAATTTTAGTTGGCGAGTTTTTAATCACGTCTCAACTAATAAGGAGTAGTGACAGGCGCTGATTAATTTGACAGGACTAAACTAAAATTTATCTACTGGCCTTTTCTTCATGAAATAGAAAGAAAAAGATGCACTGAACTTAAATTTAGTTTAGTTTGCGAACCAGGGAATCGGCACCATTAAGTATTTTGTTTAAAAGTAATTGTAACTCTTTTGACGAGCTAAAATGCTGAGTTTTAGGTGTAACGCGATCCACCGGAGATCCCGGATCTCCATAAAACCTTATCTAAATACGGCCACCCAAAGGTTAGAAGTAAATAAAAGATATTGCATATACCCTGGAATTCTTCACCCAGGGATACGAGTCTTTAAAAGGACCACAAGAAAAACCTTTATAACAAAACAGCAATTTATATGATTTATTGATGGTTGAAGACTAGGTTACGTCTATCTAATCTTCTTAATTGGCTAAGGATTAGTTATAATAATGTTATTATTACTCCTTCGAGAGAAAACAATAATTCCCTAAACTCCTAACCTATATTCTAGCAAATAAAGAGATTGTTCATTCATTCCCTATAAATTATAGCCACTGTATTTACTTAGATATTATTTTGAAACGCTTTAAGAAAATATCATTTTGATAAGCAGAATTTTCTATATTTATGTGGAAACTTTAATAAAATCGTGTAAAGGATCACATGTGGGTTTTAGTCCGCCATTTTGATATTTTATTTAATAACGTCTGGCTTGTGATATCAGGATATACATCAAGCAATTTACAATTTAATTTAGATGAAAGGCTCAATTTAAATTCTGGAATACAAGCTTTAGAATGGCTATGTTCATGATAACATATTGATATCTCCATTACGAAATAGTAGGCCTATATTCCAATGACCTCTAAGAAGAAAGATCAACAGAAGATTGCTGTATTCACTACGATTTGCAGATCGATAGGTGATCAAAACTTAAAAATAAAAATTACTGTGATTTAGAAATGATTTAAGACTACGATCCCGTAAGCAACCAACACGCTTGGAAGTGGGAGTTGCGGACACCAGCCCTAACTTACTAAGACTACGACCATTGTGTCATTTGCCTACAAATAATCTCATAGTAAACAAAATTCCCAACGCGCTTGTCACGAAACCCTCTAAGAAAATAGTCACCATTCCACATAACAATACCAATTTCAGTCCCCTTATCCACCATCCTTCCAATTTTTAAAGCCTTATACAATTTGGAAAACACTTCCGACGAACTATCGGAGCGCGTACGATATTCTGTCGCCTTATAATAGGGGTGTTCTTAAAGTCGGCAGTATCGTTATGGGAGACAAATTGCTGGAGCGACACTATGAGACTGTTTTTTTGGTGTTTCTCATGTTATTAGTACGAAGTGATTGTGTGGAATCGTCAAAGAGAAATAAAATAAAATATGGGTTATTATTTTAACAAGTGAATACCTTAAGGGCGCACCGAGCATTTGCCTTTGTCTCTGTCTTTTTCTTTACGTGTAAAGAGTAAAGAAAATAACCACACTTTTGCCCTTTTTTAATGTTTTTTGTTGTTATTTTCATCATATTGCTCTTAAATAAAAAATTATCGTGTATAAACGCTCCATTCAACTATGAACTTTATTTTAGTAAATGTAACATAATATAAAATTACTTATTTATATAGAAAAGTAGCGAAATAGAGAAAAAAAATACTCGATAAGAGGTAACTTTGCGAATTTATTCTATCGAGCCAAATTGATCAAATCGTGTTTCCATCGTGTATACAGTCTAGTATATAAGCTCAAAAATACCAATACATTTTCCTACATTTTAATTTAATTGTTTACTACTTCAAACAAGCGTTCTAAAAACGTGTTTTTATGTATAAAAAGCTCGGTGCCCCGTTAATAACTACGCATTGGAGCTTCCTTAAGGGGTGATTATTGACTGCCATGGGTGTTTAGAAAAATGGAGCTGGAAAATAGAGCGCCACTGAATTGAGATATTTACTGGAAAAAAAACTGCAGTACTCACTTATTGAATGTTGTCCGTTCAAGTGCTAGATTTTATGAACAACATTCGAATGCATAATTTATCAATAGCTATTCAAATCTACTGCAACCTGTCAATAAGTTCTCATGCAAAATCACTTAGCGACTAGCGATAAAATCTTCAGCTACCATCTTACTTTTCCACAGTCCTCAAATAAACACATCACTCAACCCTCTTTCAAGGGTAACATCCGACGATCGCATTGTAAACACGTCCCTCAGCTTAAAAATATTCAATAATCCACGAATCCCAAGATGCAAAGGCATCGCGTCATTTAGCAGCGCCATCTACCGCGATTCCCGATCCCGTACGATCATCCCCGAT
This sequence comes from Eupsilia transversa, assembly GCA_914767815.1. Lineage (NCBI taxonomy): Eukaryota > Metazoa > Arthropoda > Insecta > Lepidoptera > Noctuidae > Eupsilia > Eupsilia transversa. Next base: position 427,917 of record OU611893.1, on the reverse strand, counting down.
CCCCCCGATCTCCTACGATCCCGTGCGAATCCCCACGGACTCGCTGCTAAGCCCGCATTTGCATTTATGAATAATGTCCCACAAATACACGTATGTGTTGATTTTTTAAGATACATTTCTTGGTGTGTATTTTTGTTCGGGAATATTTTCTACTTCTCTATTTGTATGTGGGTTCGTGGGGCTGTTCCAGTTTTGCTGGTTTATTTTTAATGGAGTTTAATTCTGTGACAGTGTGTCTGATATTCATGAGCATGATTGTGCGTATGTCAAAAGAAATCTCTTAAGAGGGTTTATTCTGAAAGTTGGCAACGTCGCAAATAGATGTCAAATATTTCGCTGTTTTGATTAATTTGATAATATTTCTGTATGGAAATAAAAAATGTGGCTAACTAGCGAACTAGAATATTGATTATGAAATGCAATCATTAATATCGTAACACCGAATAGTTAGTTTTAGATGTAAAAAGAGTATTTGGTAACTTTCCAAATGCCTTTTTTTCACTTAAAACGGGTACAACATCAAATTCAATGTTATAATTGCAATTTATTATTAATATTCTAGTCAATTGGTTAGCCACATTTCTTATTTCCATACAGTATTACTTCCGAATTAATCGAAACAGGTAAATATTTGACAGCTATTTACGACGTTGCCAACTTTTAGGATGCACCCTCTTAAAGCTCGAGATTGTTCCAATAGAACTGAAATTACGTAGTATACAGTATGAACTTCTAGCCTAGTTAAGTGTTCCTTCAACCCAATCTTCATGTCTTTTTCACCTTATATGTAACGAAGTTCAAAACAAAAAAAAACCCTTAGATCATTGCTCAAACCTCCAAAATCAGTATTTTTATCTAGCAACATTATTAGGATCCAATAAAACAATTGTTGCCAGTAAAGTATGGCCGAAGCGTCGAAGATAGCGACAAAGCGACAAGGCAACGTCGCCGTACAAAGCGACACGAACGCTTGCGATTCGTCCCGTCGTCTTTTGTCTTCGTCGCTTTGTCACTGAGGATTCGTCGGTAGTTGCCACTTGCGAGTTGTTAGGGTTTAGTACAGTGCTATAGAAGATATAAGTTACAAGTTATCTTCTAAATTAAACCTAAACTAACCTAATCTCACCATAATAATCTTGCAAGTGAATTTGACGTCACTGCTGACGCAGTGCTAACATTGTGCTTTACTGAGGACCTAGACAAGTGGCAATCACATTCAAAGCTTTACGAATTTCTACAACAACTTTCAACAGGATTGACATTAGCTCTTCGGTAGCTTATGTCAATCCAATACATTTTTGGCTTTTCCATCATCGTTATTGCTGATTGAAATTCACGTTGTCTATGTTCTCTGGTAGTGTCGCGGGTTCTATTCCCAAAATATAACAAGAAATTTTCTATTCACTAAGAATATTTAAAAAAAATTGGGGGTATGCCTACACTTGATGATATGTCTTTGTACAACCGCTATGCTAGTCAGCTGCGTTACAACCTTGCTGTTAGGTCAACTTTTTACCACGACATGAATTCATACATAGCAACGTATATCTTCCCTATAGCTTACCTCTCACTACATCTCTGGTTAACGCTGTTAGAAGTGAGTATACTTCGTCAAATAACGTAACCACCGACAATATTCTACAGCAGTGTATATCTTTCTAAAGTATATCTTGAGCTACAGTCTTTGTTAGAAACTGTCGCAAGTGTGATTGTAAGTTCAACACGATCTACAGATCCTAGGTGTTGCCACCATATTTGTGTCTAACCCTACGTATAGCTCACCTAGCTTAGGTGAGGAAAGTTCTGTTTTGTGGTCGGGGTTCAAGTTTTGTATGTTTTGGGTACGTTTAGTTGTTCTAACAGACAGATAGTTTGTGCTGGTTCGTACCTTGATGTGTAGATGGAACGTTTATTGAATTTTCGTCCTTATTATTTTAACCCTAAAATGATGTCACTAAAATCATACCCGTATCTGCAAAAGAATTTACCACTAAACCCTAAATCACCCCACCTGGAAACTAAATATCAATAATTGTTTTTTTTTTTCATTTGAGAAGACGGAACCATTTCCCCGAAATAACATTTTTTCTGTGAATTCAGCATTGACAAAAAGATCCTATCTGTCGCTTTATACTTTCAAAATGAAAAAGATCTTCAGTTCTTAGTTACAAAGACCTCGTGTCAAGGTCACTATTTAAAAGTACCCGTGAACGCACAAGAGGCGCCCTTTGTGTGGAGTATCATTCAAAGACGACCATTTTGCTAACCACAAGCAAAAACACTGAACCAATGGACTTTTAACCTTATGACGAAGGACTAAGGGTTGTTCAGGGTTTACTGAACAGTAAAACTTGGCTGGTTTTGGTCACTTTGAAAGTAGGTGAGTACGAGTAAGGGATTAAGTCTTGAATTTTTTGTATTACCTGTGTTTGGAGTGTGAAGGTTCGACTTTCCACCGTTTCATATTCCTACATTGCCCTGTTTCTAGATTAATAAGAAATAAAATAATCGCAAACCTACATACAATTTTTGCTTACAAAGCTGGCAAAGCCATTAATAGAAATAAATACTTTTAAAGCATTTTTCTCAAACATGCTTAGAAATATTATTATTTTGACAACATTCTTCGAGATAAATCGAAATTGCGGTGCTGGTCGAATACATGCGAGCGTGTGGCCGGCAATGTTGTAAAATCGTATCTATCGTGTTTAGCGGCCAAATTAAAATACTCATATCTGTCGTGTTATTTAAAAATGGAACGAACTTTTTACTATAAAATATGAAATTTTATTTAAATTTCGTGTTTGGCTTGCAAATAGAGCTGTTTAAAGTAAAGAAGTAACAAATGCACATATTCGTGCGTGAAAAATTATCGTGGTTCGTTATTGATTCTGGAATTTATAATTAATTTAGTTAGTTCGAAGTTCCGCGCATTATTTAATAAAAGTAATACAAGCCATGGCCGCAACCAGGCATTGATGGACTCACGTAAGTATGTGTGCCTCGGCGTGGCCTCAGCCCTCATTTTCACGATCGTCCATCAATGCCCATGTTGCAGGTCGCGCACGTAATGTACTAGGTATATTAGTATTATGTTTCTTAACCCCTTGTCATAAAAAACATAATGATAATGTTGGTATTTAAATGAAAATTAAACACAAAACTAAACACACAATCATATTAGTTTCTATAAAACTCAAACATAAAATCCTAAATTCAAAAACTCATAAACAAAAACTTTTAATTAATACCTCATAATTACCGCACCCCTGACATACCAAAACAACCCTCTACTATCAACCCGAGACTGAACTTCGGGCGTTTCCGCCAAACTTCGTAAACGTCACGTAATAATCGTAACGACATTCCCACATAAAGTGGTACAATAAAAAATTAACTGATATAAATTCAAAGGGGGTGAAAAAAGTCGTAAGTACCTACGTATTTGAAAGGGTTAAAACCCCAAGTTGGGTCATTACAAAGGGCGGATTAAGCTTGTTCTCTTTAAATTGGTCGGGGTCGGTCGTACCAACACGGCGGATTAGCAATGGTAAATAAATACGTCGCGGTCACAGGGTTAACTTTGACAGGCCTTCGCTATTGGCTATTGTTATTTGAGATTACGTTCATGTTTACAATGTAACGTTTGTTCTGAGGGACGAGTTCGTTATGGAATATTTTTTTTTTTAATATGGTTAATATTTTGATGTATTTTCGTGGTATTCGTGATGAACAGTATGACTGAGACTTACATGAAATTTTCCATTTTTTATAACACAAAATACAATATTTATTTTTACCGTTTGTTGAAGTGTTTATTGAATATTCAATTAGCTCTCTTAACCATTATTATGAAAATAAAGCTTTACACAATAGATAGGTATAGCAATAGGTACCTAAGTACGTACCTTCTTAAAAATATTAATATCAAAAATAAAACGGACAACCACTCGTTTCATAAAATGTAATGTATTCGTTATAATTTCACACTCAACTCACTTCAAAAGGGAACATTGTGTGGTTAAACCCGTTTTAATAATTATAAACCGACGAAACGCCTGCCGGTTTTATTGTAGCAACATCACACAGAGATGCCTGTTGCAACAGAATGCGTTTGTGTCAAAAAATATGCATGCGCATGTAGAATGCTTTGGGAGAAAAGTTTATTTTATAATTATTTTTACATGAATTTAATATGTCAAGTAAAAAAAACTAGTTTGCCACGGAGCCCGAGTCGACCCGTAATCTAGTAACTATTTGGTCGGTTAAGCTTTTAGTACTAATCGAAAGCCAAACATCGAAAGCGTAACATTATTACCTCAACAAGCAAGGTGAGGGTTAAAATAACAATGAACACAATCATTTTCATTAAACATAAAGTAAAACAAGAGTACAAAATGTAAAACTGAGCACTTTAATTTAATTAATATTATAATAAGTACCCACTAGTAGTGTTGTAACTACACGAGAAATTACGGGCTTTCGGTGTGAACACAAAAGGATAAAGGGATTTATTGTTTGACACGAAACTTTACATTTCCATGTAAATACAAAATAATGAACAGGGCCCTATACTACAAAACTTTACAATTACAAGTTACAATTTACAAATTTGTAACACGCACTCGTAAGATACAACTGCATGTACTTACCACAAAACTTTAAGCCACACAATTGTAACGAAAAACTTTATTAATATGTAAATATTGTAGTGTCAAGTCTACAATATTGTTCTGTTACGCAATTTTTTCTACAATTTTGTATACTTGTAAAATGTTGTGATACCTATAATAGGGCCCAATTTATAATCGTTTTTAATCATTGTAATGTAATGTAACCTACTACGACACATCGACATCTATCAAAAAATTATCAGAGACAGAGACAATGCTTCACAAAGACAAACTTTTTCTAAAATGTGTGTGTGAGTATATGTGTGTGTGTGTCATATTAAAAGACGGGTCCTTTAAATACTTACTGCACATATTAAACCTATACTACATATTAAAGCTATAAGAAGAATAAATTGATGTTTATGCAACTAAGATACGTGATACCTTTCGGTATGGTAAAATAAAGAATTCAAAAGCTTCACAATATCATAATCTTATCTTTTAACCAAAGAACAAGTAGGCGATATTTTGATAGGGGTAACACACCCTGCTACATGCAAAACAAAACAGATGCTCAAAGAAATATCGTGACCTGAAAAGTAATAAACCGACGCTGTATACATAATCTAAAAGAAAACGGAAAATATTTCTCGGCACACATGATGAAACTAAGGCTTCGCATGTGGATTAATGAATAACAAAACCATCAACACCAACGGATCAAAAATACAAAATATGAAGCATGGAACGGTGACATTTAGAAAACGGAATATTTGAACGTCCCCAACGAGACGTCATGGCGGAATTAAAGTCCCGGAAAATCGGGACACGTGTGGCGGGACTGGAGTCGTTACACATCACTAGTTCCAACCTTTTACTTTAATATTCATATTATTACGGAGGGCAATGAAAATTTAACGTGGAGAAGTAATTATGAAGCCGACTGAGATGAGGGTTCTACTGTCCAACCTATTTCGTAGACATCCGTTACGCACTGCTACACTGTCTGAATCGATAATTTGAATATTCTGGTTAATCTATGTAGACATTGAGCATATTATTATGCCTGTAATTTAAACTTTGTAGATATTGTTTTCCTAAAATAACTTCTTTTTGTTTACAGGACTGAGTTAGGAGCTATTGTTTGATCTTTTGTAAGTCGGAAGTTAAGGAAAATTATCCAAAAATATACCTTTACACTGAAGCCGTTATACATGATTGCTCATTCAACGAAATGAAATTTCACAGGTTGTGTTTATTTATAACACTTTTTTGTAGTACATTTCTGCCGAGGCCAGTAACTCAAGGATTGATGGACGATCGTGAAAATCGCACATACGTGAGGCCATCAATGCCTGGTTGCGACCAAGGCTTGAATAGTGCTTTTCTCATATAATGCGCGGAAATTCAAAGAAAGTAAATTAATTATAAATTCCAGAATCAAAGACGGACAACGATAATTTTTCACGCGCCAATGCAATATGTTCATTTGTTTCTTCTTGGTTGTCATGTGTTGAAGTAAAAAGTTCGTTCCATTTTTAAATAATAATTTTATGTCGTAATTAAGTTTTCCTTTATCAAGATTTTAACAGCTAATAACAATTAAGTGTTATTTTACTTACTAAGAATGTTGGTCGACCTATTATTGGCGACTGTATAAGTCTCATGCTTTTTTTTTTAACTATTATTCTTATGTAATGCTGTATACAGAAGCTGTTGGTTTGCCTTTAATAAATAAATAAATAAATAAATAACACGACAGATATGAGTTTTCATAGTAATTTATTTGGCCGCTACACAGGACAGATATAGATTTTCATAGGTAACTATGAAAATCCATATCTGCTTGCCGCATCGTCATTTGTTTTTGATCAGACAGCAATTTGGATTTATCTCGAATAAAGGTCGAATTTCCAAGCATGTTTGAGAAAATGTATATTTGTACATATTATTTTAAGACTGTTAGCGTTTAAATTATGATTATTATCTTGGAAATTGAAATAAATAATTTATTTGTAGGTTAAAATAACTACTTCATAATAAATAAAAATAAGAAAAATAGCTAGTAAATCAAAATAACAAAGTACCTAGCAGAATCAGAGATTTTAGATATTAAGTATTAATACCGTGGTTATAGTAAAATAGCATGCAATGGTATCGGCGACCCCATTATCCTACAATAACAGCAGCCATTTATATCATAAAATACCCTTACAATTCAGAAGACGTATTAGGCTAGTATCAAGTGAGCGCCTGAAAATTATGGCTGCAATAACAATTCTGACACTCTTTGCTATGAGAAAATTATCAGGCGCTCGGGAAAATTGTTCTCTGGTTAGTACATTTTTTTATTGCTATTACATTGAGATTACTCATTGTAGCTTTAGAAATGAGGATTAGGGGCAATTAATTATTTACCTTTATCTTCATGTTGTATTGAGTGTGAAAGCAAACAAGATACTAACATTTTCAAAAATACCTATCTGTGTGAAATCGGTAGAAATGTTATAACCGGAAAAGGACAAGACTTTATGAGGTGTATACACAATTTTAATCTCCTTTTTCTAAATTCAGAACCTTTATAAAAACTTCCGAAGAATAGTCTCCACACTCCTCTCTGTGTTGTTGTTGTTAAAAAACCATCACTATTTTAAACAATTCTCCTTTAAAACGAAATCTAAATTGTCATGCGTTCAGCAAATCAAAGAACAAACTGGCAGGAGCAAACATCAAGTGGTATAGACGGCTGCATCAGACATGCCTCGACAAAGGACAAACGTAATGCGATTTGCGACTAACTTTGAGTCTGGACGCGCCTCAAAGGAGAATTAAAAAGCTGAAATGCCAGCCACCACCTTTTTACATTTGAGTACATTTTCAATTTCCCTCGCTTTATTTTATTATAGCACTTGGGATGCTTCTTGTGGAAGGTCTTGATTTTTTTATATTTATGGCTTTCTAGTCAAAGATTTTAGATTTTGAAGTAAATCTTTACAACAAAAGATGACCAATTATTAGCCATATTATATGGCTAATAATTAGTATTTCATTATTCCAAGCAAGAAATGACCAATTTCGGCAACAATTTATTTTTAAGTGTATTTTATTTATGTTATGTCAAAGTCATAAGCATGTAGAATCATGTCATGACAAATACTTTTAAATAATTATATAGACTCAATTGACGTCGTACCCAAGCATGTCAATGTTATTGGTGATAGTGTGCTTTATTCCCGCAACTTTTGCTTATTTGCTTAATAATTGAAAACGGCAATTGATTTTGAGTTTCAGATTCATATCGGGTTACGTTTAGAGGTCGCTGTTGTCATTAAACCTCTATGATATCAATATAATTACGAACCTTCCCAATCAAACTGATATGAAAATAATACTCATTTGAAGAGACCTTATTGATGGCGTCGTTAATTTTAAAATGGCGGGAGCACATTAATTTTATTTATTCGCCCCGATAAGGTGGTCAGTGGTAAATAATGGCTACAGATACGGGAAGCAAATTCGTTGAAAGCTTAATAAAAATTGCTTCATGGGTTTTATATTTTAAACTCTTTGAGTCAGTAAAAAATTAACACATATATTCAGGTTTCCTATATAAAAGTAGTTTCGCGTATCAATAGGTAATTGTTTGTTACTTTAGAAAAGCCGAGGTCACAGCTGACAAATTATGTTACTTTTCGGACGATTTGTAAAAGCCAAATGGTTTTATTCAAATCCTCCACAAAATCGCACAATATTAGACAAAACACTTTAGAAACTGGGGGTAAGTCGGCAATACACAGCTGGAGAATATTCTACCCCCATAACATACTTCCCATTGTAAACAAAACAATACCTACCCGCAAACATAGGCACATGAAAATCAGAGCAGAATTCCGCAGCATACCTCTGCACCGCATACCGCGTAGTAATGACATCGACGTTCATTAAAATTCTCAGTTCAAAGCCTGCCATTGTGGGCCAGCGTGTAGACACCTTCTACACCACTCATTATACAATGGTGCCGCCTGGATCCGCTTATGAGATTTTAAGGGATAGTGCTCATTGAGGTGGGCAAAGTGAGGAGTTATGGCGTGTTTAGTAAAGATGCTTTGTGTTTTATTTTGAACCTTCATTCGCTATTTCAGAAAAGGAAGAATTTGTTATCTATCAGAGTGTGAGTAGTTATGTTAACTGAAACTCTTCTGGAGCTGGTGAAATAGTGCGAGTATTTTAAAAACCACAGATTTGGACAGCTTTCATTATCACTAGCCTTTTAGACGAACAAACATAAAGTGTAGGCAACTCGGCAGTCTCGTATTTGGCATCTGTTTATGTTTTGTATGTCCGTTTGCCAGTCGGTCAAGGTCTCCTGCAACCTCCTCCATTTCTGTCTCTCTCTGGCCTCTCTGCCCCATGTTGTCCCAGCGACCTGACCGATGTCATCATCCCCCTTTTCTGAGGTCTACCTCTTTCTTTGGCCGTTTCTTGGGTAGGTACCACTATTTTGCTCCTTTTTTCTTCCCTTGAATCATTTAATCTGTGGTTTGGACAGCCTATTTCATTCAATCTGTGGTAAAATTAAATAATGCCAAGTGATTTGTTTGGCTTTTGTCAATTCGATCCACCGATCATGACAGCTAAGATTATGTCAACGGATTTCATGATCAGTATTGGTTAGAGAGCTCTAGAAACAAATATTCAAAGACACTGGCTTAGCTACCGTAATTAAATTAAAAATATTGCTGCCTTATTCCACCACTTAAAACGAAAGTGACATGTTTAGGAGAGGCCGGGGCTCAAAGTGCCGGCGGTAAGTTGTTTATACTGTAGTGTATATTAGTTTCGAGAGACTTCGAGTTTATTCATAATATTCTATTCCTATTTGTTATCACACCAACGCAATAATATTTATCTTAATCAAGTTGATGCTAATAACTTGTCAAATTAATTTAACAAGAACTTTAGAACTATTGTAGAATGTTCACAAGTCTGCTTATTTAGATTCAAGACAGTTTACTTCGAAATACTTGTGTAGTATCTAATTGATATCAATAGGTAGGGTACTCGTGACCCAAATATCATGGGTTTAATTTTTAGAGAAAACTGAACTCTGTTTACTCAAACAGAGTCATACATTTATGTTCATGACGAACAGTAAAGACGTGATTGAGGGATTATTCACACTGGATTTGTAAAGTGTTTTTAGGAGTTCAAAACACTGTTTCCACGTGTCCCTACAACATATTTGACATAATCCCTTATTCACATTTTTCGACTTACCCACCAAAAACGCCTTGTCAATTCAAAAGTACCTGTAAATGGTTTAATGGAAATAAAAGCTTTGAGTTTGAGTTTGTGTTTGAAAGGAAAAATGAGAGAGACTGATTCAGTCTTTCCCGGAAAACATAGTAAGGTAATATCCGAAGACCTAATGAAAACATATCAATAAAACTCTACCGGTTTTAATTTAATTTAATCTAAGGAACAGCAGCTCAACACGTAAGACAAAAACAATTCCATCCGCACTCTCATCAAGCAGATGAACTTAAAGCGCCCCACGACGTGTCCCGACTTCCAATCGAGCTACATTAGCGACTTTACATCGAGCAACAACGACTTCAAATCGAGCTACATTGCTCGAGAGCTCGATAAACGCTCCACAAAAACAATCACCAATTAAAATAAACATGAAGCACATTCCTTGCATCAGCACTTCACCGCTTGCAAATTTTGTTTGTCAACCCTATCCCCAACCAAACCAAATTCAATCCTAGCACCCAGTAAAACGGTCCATTCTACCTTAACAGTAGTTAAACGCTCGAGATAACTTGAAAACCTCCTAAACTTGTCGAACTAATACTCTCTTCTTACCTCAAAATGGCTAAAGTTTGGCTCAATTCCCTAAAGGCGTAAACTGCTTACAGTTGCGCAGTCAAATTCAGACTTTATTGTTGAGTAAGCACGGTTTAATGCCGTGTGGTTGGCCAAATATACAGGTTGATACTAAATAATGGAGTAAGTTTGCGAGAGGGTGTTTTTGAAGTGCCCAGAGACCTGTTGAAAGGTTTGTTGAATTAATTTTTTTATGTTGAGTAAATCGTAGAAGACGTCTGTTTTATTGTTCCGCCAAATTAGGTAGCTGTTGAGCTCAATGTTTGAGTAACAGAGACCGAAAATTATAATTTGTAATGCTTCGAATACGAATAATGCTAACTCAGCATTCAGAATGCTTACTTTAGAGTTTCTTAATATAGTCACAATATACATTTAATACAACAAGAAAAATAATACGGAATTATTGTCTAATCAACTGTAATCCTACTAATATTATAAACGCGAAAGATTGTGAGGATGGATGTTTGTTACTCTTTCACGCAAAAAAGGATGTTTGTTATTTTAAATGCTAAAACGGCTGAACGGATTTGGATGAAATTTGGCACACAGATAGTTTATAACCTGGATTAACACATAGGATCCTTTTTTTCCCGGTAATACATTCCCGTGGGATAATTTCCGAACTCCACGCGGGCGAAAGCTAGTCTTAAATAAAACAGAATCGTCATATTTAATCGAAACGCTGAGCATGATCGTTAAGAACCAGTTACATCAAAAATTTAACACAAACTTCACCAGACAAATCCAGCACATACTTCTACAAAATAGGAACATTGATTCTCCGGAAAAACTATCAAATCGACACAATTCGTACAAACTGCCGCTGCCGAATGTATCTCAGTGAAAAAACGCAGACGGCTAAGTAAGCACCCCATTTGTCTAACAGCCGACAATCTCTTCCCCTTCCCTCGCGACGCGGCGCGTTTTTGCGCGATTTCACGCGACATTGTGCGTTTTAGCGAATGTGTTATTTTTTGTAACGTCCTGTATATGTGACAGGTGATAATTTTTCTTTTTAGGGCTGTCAAGAATACGAATTGTTAGTATAGTACGTAAGATGTTATTTTATTAGATGTTAGGAACCTGCTGATTCAGGAATATAAGAAAATATTGAATGTATCTCTAAGCAGCTTACGATTTCGGAATAGGTAGGGGATTTACTTTCAACAAATAATGGTATTGACGTAAGATATTTGTATATGATTGCCTTTTGTGAACTTTCACGTCTACGTAGGCGAACGTTTACTAGATAAGAAATAGGTCATCTGAAATATCTTCAAGAATATTTTATGAGAAACGGTTCATCGCAGAGCGGTTATACAATTGTACAGAAGTAAATATTCGTTTTAAGTTAAAACTTATCAGTCTATTAGGCAAATAGCAGGTATTATTTTATTTTGTTTTTTTTTAATCGTGAACCGCAAACAGTTGTGTTTTAAGAACTTACAACTATTTAACAAAATCATGTTTGGTGTGGTGATAATACTTGCCCGTGACTTTCAGTTCAACCAGTGGGTGGGTTTAGTGTCGCTTTATGGAATATCGTTTAGATTTGACAGCTTGGTGTCACAAACACAAAAACATACCGCAATGTTGTCAGTTTCAAACAATTCTAATTTACCCATTATTTATGTCTCCCTCCTACGCAGAATTACATCCACCTACATACATAATATCTTCTCTAAGACTCATATAACTAAAATCAGGGGAAGTTGGAACAATAATTCAACTTCGCTTCAGATGCCTATCTATGTGACAGCTCGTTAGAGGGGAGGCAAGCCAGATACGGAACACCTTGCCAAACGTCTATGAAATTACGAGAATTGAGAAAAAGAAACGAGATTTTATCTTTTAGAGTTTTTTTTCAGCTGTTCGTAGTTACCGGTGTTTTGTTTTTTTACCTCCTTCAGAAAGTATAAAGTTTGTCTAAAAATGAAGAATTCAAAAGATACATATTATTATAATATTTTAGTAAATTACTCCAGAATCTAGATAAGTCATAAAATTAACCTGAAGTTAAACTATTTATTTTATCTGTAGTCACCAATGAGACCAACCATTTTCACAACTGGTCCAAACATGTTCTTGTCACTGAACCTAAATATATCAATTTTGTTACAACCTTCAGTATTACGTATCCCGCCTACCCTATTGTCTTCTTTGATAAAAGAACAATATGGACCATACGTAACATGGCCGAGCTATACCACATCTACGTTACGTTACGTAAATACGTAGAATTTTCCGTGGAGAGTTCGTGTTTGACCTCTAAGCTCTGCGTGTCTGACTGTCATGTGTTTCAGTAGAACAGAGAACAATGCTTATCTGGTAGACACGGTATCCTATTACTTTTGTTGTAAAGGTATGAGAACAAAAGCTTTGTAACTAATACCAGAATTTAGAAGAAATTAGCTTTGTTGGAATGATTATAATTGTTTAATGAAAACCAGTTTCCAGGCGATTTTTTTCCCAAAATGAGGTCAGCTAACAGATAAACCAATTTTCGTACTACAATAAACACTTTTTGACCATTCGGAAGTACCTCTCTTCTTAATTAATATAAATAAATGCATTCACTTTGACGAGCACCCGAATACACACTTTCTATCCCAATTCGAAGGATTTTGAAGTAAATTGCGAATCCATTGCTTGATATGATTGAAAAATTCTTTTATTCGACGTAAATGACGCAATGAGGCAATGCCTTTCATTTTGACAGTTCAACAACATGTTGAACTATCAAAATGAAAGGCATTGCCATTGTAAGTGTGTTACATATTTATCTCGTAGGCATGGCTGGATCAAGATTTTTCGTGAAGCATCAGTCATCTGACCGTCTCGCGTCGCTACAGACTAAAATCAACAAACTGGGGCTTCAGACTAAATTTCAGAAACTTCACTCTTTCTTTCTGTTTCTTTCTAAATCTAACCTTTTCTCTCAGTGAAAACCGTATTGTATTTAAGAAGCCATTTATTTCCGTTGTTCGGTGACGTTTTATGTGAATCAATAGCAATAAAACAGGCACGCTTGTGTGATGTTATGTAGATTCGAATTATTTGAGAGAATGCGTATGAGAGAGATTTAAATCGAGCGGTAAGAGGAATGACTTTGTTCCTTCTTCATACAAAATAACATGAAAAATATGACGTAGGATTTATATTCCAAGAGATTTTATTATTATGGTGAAAAGCAAATATTAGAACTTTTTTTATTTATCTTTACGTAACTGTTCCTGGTGCCTATTACCGCGTTGTCAAGTATACACGGGTGAGTTAGGTTAGGACCAGATAAAGTTAGGCAATCGAACTGTTTCATGTTCTGTATGCTTTATACTTTCATTTGGAATCTAATTCGTTTGGTTTCCAAGAAACCTAAAAGTTTAAACAAAAAATTTCAGGGTTTTAAATTAATTATAGCTATGAATATACTTATTTAATTACGTAATAATTATATAATGTAGGTATATATTATAGTAATTCATATTATATATGTATGTGTTTAATAAGTTTTGTATACAAATAAAATAGGTACAAAAGTAGGTAACTATTTTATTTATAAATTATTATGTTATGTCTTTAATATTTTTTTATTATGTTTATCTCATCTCAATAAGAGCACGCTATGTTATCTCTTCACCACCCTTTGTTGACTGGTAGAGAATGCCTAAGGCATTAAGTTCACCATTGTACCTTAGTGTGTGCAAGAAGTTTAAATAAATAAATAAATAATTAAAGGTGCTGTCATTGACAAATTAACCAACACGTGCGGTTAATTGTCCTAAGAAATTCATAAAAAAATTCTTTTGAAAATAATCAAGTATTCAGTATCGTTTATTTTTACCCAATAATCATGACAGTCAATATTCATTTAAACACCAGCACATTGAAAAATATGACTTTGCATGGAGCAGTAACGAAACGCATCACGCAAAGAACCATATTATGTTGCGTTTTATTCTGTTTAACATACGTCAGAGCATTCTTTTACTCGAATGGGTGAGTTATATCTTTGTTTTATATTCGGAGGGGATGAAACACGTAAATAATTGGATGAATACATAAAGAGGGGCGAATTTTAAATTGTTTCAGGATAAATATTTTTAATACTAAGAGGATCCTTTATTTTTGGGCTGAAAGTAATAATTGGATAGATTACCTAAGTGACAGGGTAATTTATTGAATCTATCAAGTTCTGATAAGTAAGCAAATTATTTTTGATGGACGGAACATGACTTAGAACTTATACTATTTCAAAGCACTTTCTTTACTAAGTTTAAAATTCGGCCACGACAATCTTTAAAAAATATGTAAAAAATATAATTAAAAGCAAATCCTAAACAAACTAAGCCAAAGAAATTGTATTAATAACAGCAGACCCAACACAACTTTATTTCGCTAAGAAAAAACATCTCCTTATTTTTTCGAAGCAAATCTCATAAAAAATGTTACGTTCAACATTTTATAGCACTTTAAGTTTCGCAGCCTCCTTTAATTAGTTCATTTTGAAACCGTCAGGTGTCGCCAGCGGCACTCCGAGTAAACAAGTTTCATTACAAATTCTCTAGGGGGCGCCCCTGTCGAATCTTCACCCTCGTGCTTAGCCCAGATGATTTGCAAAAAAAGTGCCAAATTACTTCGTCGTGTCGAAAACAAGAAATGTCCGAAACACTGGCGAAAAAATTTGGTGAACAAGCACTTTTAGTCCCCAAGTATTTAGATGAAAACATTTGTGTTCGTAACGACGGAAGTTGCAGGAATTAAGTGGAAGGAAACAGCGCTCATGAGGAAAGTTTGTGTGAGCATACAAACGTACAACTACAATAGAATGAACACAAATATGAAAACACTGTAAAGCTATGAACTGAAAACCGAACTTTTCTTATTTGTTTTTTTGTTCACACAGCAAAACTAGTTGTTTTAATTGCATGCGTCACCTTTTATTTACCTTGAAAAAGTAGTTACCTGCATTTATCTATCTCATTTGCCGTCTGTACCGTAAACATCTATTCGTTTGTCATCTATAGGTACATCTAACAAAATAATTAGAACTGTACCCCAATAATCCAACTACACCACAAAGCCACAAAATCCACTAACAAATCCTATTTCGAAAGCGACTAGCATTTGTTTCAAAATAAAGCTTAATTTTAAACGCAGCATACTCGGGTAAAGATTGTGGAATCCTGTTAACCGGCTGACGACATAATTTCCAGGGTAGAAGAGGGGTAGGGGGTACCAGGTGGGATTCAACCCCACTATACACTGTATTGTTAATGCGTTCGTTTATTAGGTAAACTCTGGTTTGTGCATTCTCACCTAATTTTAGAGAGAATTTCGCTTTTTCGTTCTCTATTTCTGGGAAAAGTACAGCTGAGTTTTGAACAATTATTGTTTTTTTTTACATTGCAGTGTGACATTTTTATTAAAATAATTATGTGCAGTTACATATTCTTTAAATTCATTTATTCACATGTTACTTTTTCTGATAGGTTATTTATCACATACGACCATAAAAAGGTGGGTTCGTCCCTGAGGGCCCCGATCCCGCAGGTACACCTCCCGGAGGGCCACGATTTCGATAAATTAGATCTCATTTTATTTTTTCTATTGTTTTCAACTCGTACCGTTGACATAAAAACTCCTTCAAGGTATGATAATGTGTTTAAATGGAATTTATCGAAATTGTGGTCGGCTCTTAGTTCCTACGAAATGCATGGAAAAGTTTTTTGCGATTTCTGACTTTTCTAGTACTCAAACCTCAGTTGGTCCTGTACACTTTTTTGATCCTTATAAGAAACAGGATCGATTGACATCCAAAAAAGTTTTTGTGAAAACTGCCCATTTCCTTGCTGACTGTATTTTTTTTTCAAAATCTGTGCATGATGATGATAATCTCTCAAAAAGTTAAGGTCAGTCTCCTAAGACCGTTTTCCTGTAGCTACAACGTTAAGGTAGCTGCCCTTGCTGCCCCATCTCAAAAATTCACCCTGTATAGTGAAAATAAACGTAATATTGGGCCTTTCGAAGCTCCTAATTGTAAAAGAGCTTTCTATACATATTAGTAACTCATACTATTCAGACCACACAGAAATTAGTTCGAGTTAGTTGCAAGAATCACAGAATGATAATAGCGTATAATTAACTAAAAGCTAGTACGAGGGAGGGTAGTAAGTTATTCAATTACCTATGTAAAATTACGGCTTCTATTCAAGTTTACATGTTGATTACGTTCCATTTGACGCTAGAACTTCTAGTAATGTGAGAAGGAAAATGTTTTTGTTCTGCTCACACGAAAACGGAACTTCTCAATATTTTGGTGGATAATGTAAGAAACCATCAAAATATAATCAGATTGCAAAGAACTTGATATGGCGGTAGTGAAACTAGTCCTACAGATAGGTAGATAAATACTATTGCCAGGCTCCAAAATAAGGAAGAACATGGAAGTACGGTCAGCAACAAAAGTCGAATAACACTTCAGTTTTTTAAATCTTAATTATTGAGAAAAACCATCATTAGAAATCCGATCTCATGTAAACAGTATTCAATCTAAGCATATTGAAAAGAGGATATTGAAAAGTGTGTTAATTGACTTTGTTGCTGTCTGTACCTAAGGCGCAAGAGACCATGTTAGATGACAAAATTAAATCCGCTATCTATCCGTACCTAGAGTGATAGTGGTTTAAACTAAACATGTTACCATGTCTGTGAGATGTCACTACCGTTCATTTCTAGTTAGCCACAAAAAAAAACTTTGCACAAAAACTCCTGAAAAAGTGACCCCAAAACATAAAAACACAGACATCCCAACAACCTCACGGCGATATAGGCAACAAAACGGTTTACTTAATGCGGCCGTAATTCAGAAGGGCACATAAAAAGGCCTACAATAAGACCGCATAAACCGGTGGCCGATTGCGCCGCTCATTGTCACGTAATGTGCGCACAATATTGTCCTCTAAGCAAGCCTTTTTGGCAGAAAGAGATGGAGCTAAGTTGCTTGATTAAATGTAGGCATACCTAGTAACCCCAATATAGTTGGGAAAAGGCTGATCTAGTAGTTATTTTGAGTCTGAATAAGATAACATTAATTCTTACTTTGTAAAACAGTTGATTGAGTGTCACCGGGTGTAATAAATTAATTGTCTTCAAAGATGCGTAAAATATTCGACTTTTCCCCTAAACTGAATACCAACTTTTCCTTATTTTTTTGCCAAGGTTTTTGAAACGAAATTTAAAGCAAGTGTTGGTCGTTTCTGGAACAGATAATCTACTTTTGACGCGTGACAAACATCTGTATGTGAGACTAAAGTATTATAAATCAGTCAAAATAACGCGCACCGAACATGTTACACCGATCATGTTATAACATTACATTAAAATGACAACCCACCGCACATAGAAGCTTACAGTGAAGTGTTATCTGAGGGTCCTTCGTAACACCTGTCTGTACAGGTCTCAGGTTCAAAAGGGATGTTTACGATGTAAATTATCGTCTCGCTTTTCGATGTCACCCAACCCACCACAATAAAACCGCCAAAAAATTCGTCCTCTCACCAACACAGTCATCATCACAGTCATCGTGAGGCCTCAACACATCACATTACAAGATATGGCCACTAAAATAAATACGTACGAAACTCTACCACGACACGCTTTTAAATTCATGAACGCAACGCTTTCGAGATGTCATTACAGAATACTGTACGTTTTTATTGAACAATAACTGTTCGTAGCTACCTGCAACAGGTGACTTCTAGCCGTAAAAAGTTCCATCGACCCCTTTTTGACCTAAGCCTTAACTGAACAATACAATTTCAACTTTATGTTCAAGACACTAAGGTTAGCGTTCTATTGTGTTTACAAGTTGATTAAATGGAGGAAATGAAATCTGTTGTCCTGTATTTTGTTGGTTTTTGTTCAGTAAACGCCATCTTAATGGAATGAAAAAATCTTCAGTTTAGAACTTGCGTTGCTTTTAAAATAATGAAGTAGTTAGTAAATAACTGTATTAATAGTGGAGTAGGTACCTAATCATAATAAATAATATCGTGAAACAAGAAATATTTGTTCAGAAACTACTATTCCGGGCTTTATTGCTAATATAACACTCGTCACAAACGCGGCCATCTGCTATATTTTTGCAATTTTAATGATGGCGTTGTTTGCATCTAGGAAATTTTTGACCATATTGTTTTATAACTCATGAGATTCATATTTCAGAAAATTATGTAAATCTGGCTACAATATGACAACATTTCAGGCGTACAGTTTGGATTTAGGCAGATATCTGAGCCCAAAATATACGAAATGAATCAAACTTCGCTGCCCCAAACTTTGATTGGCTGTATTTTGAACATTTGCAATAAATACACTTTACATACCTATAGCAAAAAAAAAACCAATTTATTGTTCACAAGTTTCTCATAAAATTGGAAGTTGTTCCGCAAACTTCTATAATATTATAGAGAGAGGTAGAAGCCTACTAAAGAAGTTTGCTGACAAAGTTATAATACACAAAATCGTCGTCTAAACTTGGCACAGTGACACAGTTACTGAGGCTTCAGGTTTCAGACAGTAATTACAGCAAGTAATACCAGCCCACTCAAATAATAATTTTAAAAATTCACACCGGCTCGACCCCGTGTTGAGTACCCCTGGTTGTTTACACCAAGAAAATATCAGCTTTAGCCCACAAGTTATAAGGTTGAAATTCCGGTGTGTGGGTCAGTGTTTTTTATTTGAAAGCAAACATACGTACCTCGATTAAATGGGGTGGCTAATAAAAAAATTGTTTTATTAATATTGTTAACTTTTGGTAATCTCTGAAGCAGAATTAGGAAGGGAATCATGTTACGAGTTTTGTGATCTTTTAAGAAAAATAGAAGGAAACAAGATCTTTATCCGGGAACACCAACTTCAGGGCTAAGAACTTTTAAAACAAATCTGTTAGGTAGGTATTATGAATTTGCTTTAATTCGTTTTTTTATGTAATGCAAAGTCAATACCTTCATTATTTAAATGTCTACCACAGAAGTTGGTACACACGGCAAAATTATTAAGTGTGCAAGCTATCAGTAGCTACATGCACTATTTAGGCAACTTATATACTTTAGTCATTACTAGATGACCCGGTGAACTTTGTACCACAAGAGACAAAAATTTCGATTTTTTCGATTGTTCAGCTGTTCTTTTGGGTGTCAATCTACCTATTAATGAAATAGCTAACCTAATCTAAAAATCCATATTTATTCAAATTCAAGCCCGCTAAAGAAAATGCTAAATAGAAATAAAAAGAATAACGCTTTACTAATCCGTGTCAAACTCCCACTTGTCCGGTAATTGGAAAGATTTCCGGATATAACCAGATTGTAGCGGTAACAGCGGTTATAGCCAGTTATAACTAGTTATAACCGCTTTTCCTATTTTGTTTTAGAGGCAGAAATTGCGTGTTTTCGTCATAAGAGCGCTATTATACTTTGATAGTAATTCCTTAGCGACGTGGGAATGAACGAAAGATATAACTTGTATTATGTACTTATCTTTTGTGTTGTGAATGAATTGACGTGAAGAATAGGTAGTTGTTTCGTGTAAATATTGGCTGGTTCCCTATTGTTGTGTTTAAGTGGTATTTTTTTTGTAAGAAGTTGTATGAAGAGGTCAATGGCCGAATACATCCACACAATAAGATTCAGCACCTAAACACTGCTTACGGTTACAGGAAGGTTCAGTTTCTGTTTCAGTATGAAACCAATATTTTCAGGCCTCATCATGTCCTAGGTATTGTGTATGAAGATTTGAAAAAGATTTGGCGAGTTTTATGCCTTTCTCACATATTTTAACACTTCAGTAACAAGCCTCAATTAATAACAGGCTGCAAAATCACACAGTTACCTACTAAAAAAACGTCACTTACGTATCACTGCTTTCATCTTCTTAATTAGAACACTTACCTGAAAATAACGAACACAAAATTAATGAACGTAGTCAAAAGACTAAATATTTGAATAATTAAGCAATTTATCGTAAATACAAGAGCCTGCGAAATAAATTCTAACAGGTGTGAATAATTAATTATCCCGTTGCCATGGCAACGGATGGTACTGCCACTTAATCTGGCTACTATTCCTTCTAATCAAGGGCAGGTATTCAGAAAATAGCTTATGTCTTAAGATATACACAATTCATAATTTTATGCAGTTGTGAAGTAGGAAGATATTATTATAATACTTACATAAGTTTTTTTTTTTTGTTTTTAATTCAAATTCTGAATATTTCATACTATCTATATATGTTTTTATTTCTCGTCTATTTCTACAAACACCTAATTATTCACTAAATCAATTAAGAACAATTCCATTTAATCTTGATTTGACTAATAAAATAATTATTATTTTCAAGGATAACCCTTTTTGCAAGTTTTATATTTTAGACAGCTGCATGGATTAGGTGTACCTCTCACCCATAATTAAATACCTATATAAATAAACAAAATCTTCTTTAGAGCATTAAGACAATAACTATTTCGTTTATCTCCCAAAATAACAATTTCCATTTCCTTAGCGTTTTCAATCGACTTCATTCGGATCCGGCCCCACGCCAGCATTATCTTTAAAAACGTTAATAGCCGGAGATTACGCGTATTACACGGACTTTACCCGACTTTAAAACATTATAATATCGTTTACCTTGACTTGTCCGAAATTAAAACTGTTATTTTCGTTTTGATGTGCAAAATATTGTAAATGTTTGAGTTTATAAAATTCTTATTTTGTTTTAGAATATGGTTTGTTTAAAACCTGCGTTACATTGTGCTAGTTATATGAAAGTACACAAAATATGATTAATACCGTTATCCACAGCAATAGCAAGAGTTGTAGCTACCGTAAAAATCTAGGTAAAGTCAACCGTACGTCGGTGGCAACACTTGAACCTTGAGCTGGTCTAGCGCGTAGTACGGATTTTCAATAGTATAAGAGTTCAGCTCATACTGGTTTTATTACCACTGCCGTGCCGTGGTTTACTGTACTACTGTTAAAAAGGCAATGTCTTTACAAACTGTGGATAGGGTAAACGCGATGTATACGGTATTGGCGTCAACATTCGAATCTTCAATGCAGCTGGTCAGTTAGGTAGCGGGGCGGATTGCTCAGAGTTCAAATTTCATACCTATTGTTTTTAACATCTACACTTTGTACATTACAAGCTCATAAAAAAAAGAGAAAGAGCTGACCCACAACAGACAATGCAGCTAACGAGGAATTACCCGGGTGTTACGGGTATTAGTCGCGGGTCTACCCGGTGCCGGTGTTACCCAGACGGGCAAGGTTTAGTCGGCATTATACCCAGCTTTTGAAATTAACCGCAGGCTTGCAGCTGTAATCACTTTAAGTTGCATTGTGAGTATTGTATTGTAGATTAAGATGGCGTTACTTTAAAGTTGCAGAAATAATAATTGATGACGCAGTAAGTGCAGTGGCTAAAGGACTGCAATTTGCACTAAGGGTCGCAAGATTAATTCCTGAACTTAACAAATACAAGTATAACCTACATTATTTCTTTCTTTCTATCCGGGGGGTCGACCTTTGGCAGACAATAATGATGGTGGACTCACGATATTTTTTGAAATCTGAATGTTTGGTTTACACGCAATGTAAACCCAGCCTCAGCCTAAATACTAACTAAAGAAGCCCAAAGTTACAATGATAGAGGTTTAAAGTGAGCTCATAAAAAAAAAAACATGTCTTCTCTTAGCCCCTTCTCCCTTCTTTCTCCGCTTTATTTGTGTTAACATTTTTCAAAAGACACAAATACCCTTAATCCCTTTACCATCCACGAAATAACAATGTGATATATATCACAGAATATAGAGATAGTGTTAATAAGACGGCGGTGGCAGACGGATCGATAGCGAACTAAAATTGTAACCGCCGGCTCTGGACGACCCGGCTACTGGATATGTACGCTGATTGAGATGAGCCACTCGTTAAGAGTTTTATTTACGGTTTATCTAGGGAGAAGACAGACTCATTTGAACGATTTTAAAATCACTTGACAATCAGTACTTTTCGAAGGTAACAATGTCTACAGATTCAAAACCTGTTGTAATCGAACTCGTTTGCTAGTCCAGCTCATGAGTAGGTAACCGCTTGCTGACTGACAGAGTTGAAATTTATGCCGAGCTTGCCTCCTTTTAAACAGAGGCTTATCAGCAAAATACTGGTAAGCTGCCGAGCTGCCCTAGGAAATGAAACTCGAGTCATGTTTTAAAACTATTTCATTCTGCCTAGTTTTTCCCAATCATGTTGGGGTCGGCTTGAGTCCTACCGGATGCAGCTGAATACCAGTATTTTAGGACCGACTAGCAAACAATAAAAACAAAAACAGTTATTCCCAATACACAAATATACAAACCCTTCATTTAAAATACCCACTAATTTCCCGTAACAATCAACCTTTACAAAAAGCGGCGGGTCTGTTAGACCCATACGCGTAATTAACTGGCAATAGCTCCATTACACAAACCCTTTTAGGTCTGCTTTGGTTATTATGTGTCGCTTGTCGATTACCATCGTCGACCGCGATAATGTCGGTCTAGCAGCCCTGTTTATCGAATACTGTCATGTCATGTAAGGATAAGTAGATTTAAATCGTGCATGGGTTTCTCCAACAGGAATTCTTCAGTAGCAGCCCGGTTGGTGGCAAAGGGCTATGGAACTTAAATACAACTGGTTAAATGTGGGTGTACTATAGGTACACTTCTGCTTTACCCTTCTGGTATTACAGGCGTGATGTTATGAGTAAATCCTACATGAGATCTGTCAAGTAAATAATATTAAGTTTCTCGGCAATAAAACCTCGTTTTTAATGAAACTTACCGCATTCATTCGAGAACGGATGAATTATTATTTGCCTTGTTAAAATGGTTTTCCTGAAATTGCAGTGTGTAATGAGAATTTGGGTTGTTGATTTTATTTCTTTGAGTACAGATCATGGAGCGCTTTAAATGGCTATATTGAAGTTACCCAACTGAGTTGCAGGCAAAGTTATTTAAATATTTACTAAAACTCTTGTTCTCGTAAACCTTTCCGAGTCCTCGATGAAAATATGAATTTACCTATATTACTGACTTATCATCTACACGCATTAATTACCCCGTTCCTCTCAGTTGATTTCCAAACCCTGCACACAATAACATTAACTCTATTATCTGTAACGGTCTAACAATCCCAAACAAAGTACCCAACAACGAGACGAGATAAAATGTAATATGATAAAAGCTTTCACAAAATCCCAGTGCTCCTAAAAATAGATTACTTACCAACGAACCACATTAGACCACAGCTGAACGTAACAAAGGTTCATCCATTTAACCCTAAAATGGTAGGTAAATAATTTTAAAGTTAATAATTAAAATTGTCGGCCGCAAACTGGACGAACAGAGAATTAAAATGAATTAAATGCAGCGCGCTGGGTATGAATAAAATCAACCGCTGGTCGGAATAATGTGACCACTTTGTATGCAAGTCGTTGGAGGGAGATAGCGGCTCGGCCGCCGGATATTGTTAGCTATTGTTCCGGTTATTTCTAATATTAAATAGTTTACATTTTGGTTCAATGTGTCTATTTCAATAGTTTGAAATATTAATACAATTTAGCTGGGAGCTTTAGAAGTATACAAATACTACATTAAAATAACCAAAAACATCGGATACATTTTACACGTAAGACGCGCCCCTATAAACCTAACGCTCTTATTATATACAGATGCAGTTCATTGAGCTTTAATCATGTCATTACAAAGATTAGAATCCTCTAAATAATAGTTCAAGAAACGTTCCAACAGTAATTATTGTAACTTATATTCAGACTAACAAATGTCAAAATTCCTCCTGTAATACTCAGTCTTCCGTGCTACGTAACGTTACACTCCATTTCTAGACATTTTTCAAACAAAACACAAGCACAAATGTAGATCTACCCCCTCCCTACAATATTCATTTACATTCACCGAGTTATTTTTGCTGCTATGAATTATAATTCACAGCAGCTCCGCTAGAGGGTCGCCACCAGTCGTAATTAAAATCAGCCGATTGTTCTGCAATCTACCTTTAGTATCCTACTGATTTGTATAATGTGATTTATATATTCAATAAGTTTAATAAAATAATTAATGCTGGTACGGAAATGGTAAAACAAATTGCAGTGCGCAATGCTTAGACCGTGTATAGAGTTAAACAGTAATATTATTTTTGTAGTGCAGGCTGATGTGGTTCTTACAAGATTCCTAGTGATCCCTTTATGGAAGGATACTTTTAGGGTACATAATACACTTCAGTGCTCCGATACGATCATCAGGCTCAATCACTCGATAAATAGAGATTACATAGACCTTCCTCCTCAGAAACTAGCCGTCGTCGCTTCTACAAAGCATTCACTATGAGACGGTCCATATTATCGATTCCGTAACAGATGTGACCGGACCAATATCTCAACCTAACGGAATTAAAGATATTTTCTATTAGATCCTACACTATTATTCTTTTAAGATGGTTCAATAAAATACTCCTTTCTGAATCTGAAAGATCTGTGTTAATACCCCAAACTGGAATAGTTAAACGCAGATAACTATTAAATTCAAACTTCAAAGCCATCTCAAGGTCGTTTAAAACAATAGAACTAAATTGTAATCCCACAACCCACAATAAAGCTAACAATAAAATGTTCCCGCAAAACAAAATGGTGTGTTTTATTGTAAAAGTTGAATAAAATCAGCGAGGGATGCGGCGGTGAGTAATGGCCACCTTTTGTTTGTGGTTAATTAGCGAGCGGCCGCTGCGGCCTGCGCTCCGATACGCGGTCGTCGGCCCGCCGCGGGAGGGTTGATGCCACTACAACACGACGGGCCTGAAAGACCCAATAGTTTGCGGCCTGCGTACTCAACGTGAGATCATGATGCGGCGTTTGAGGGTTATTTGTTAACATTTAGGCTGTCAACCAGAGGCCGAAGAAATTCCTAGAAATAATACGATAGGTTAATAAACACTGCAGGACTAATAATGAGGAGGAGGACTATAAGGAGGCTGTAAGGTTAATTATCTATCTACATAAATAAATATTAATTTAATCTCATATTCTCATAGTAACCGCTGGGAAATAAAAAGAAACCCTGGACAAAGCTAATTTTCTTCTAGCACAGAAACAAATTATAATAAATACCAAGAACGTGGTAAGTTAATAACGTTAATAATATTTCTGCAAACGTTTTGCAATTAAGCACGGAACTTATTGTTCGTGTGACGTAATTTTAGAACGATAGCAGTACGGTTCGTATTGGCTTTACGATTCCAGTGAACTGAAAATAAGGGCCATCTAAACCAAATAAAACCTTTATGGACATTTCAGCTGGAAAATGTCGAGTCCTGGGCTAAGCTGGCTCATAGTACGCCAAAGAGAATAATCCTGAAAGTAGTGACAATGTTCAACATACTTGAAAGCGAGCTCGCTGATGACCGATCTACGTAGCTGATAATTTAGTAACTCTTATTTTATGATACCAATTTGTTTTAAAGTGAATGTCAAACATGAATGTGCTTTTAAGGTTACAAGAAGTTCTACTTACAAATCTATAGGATATCTTTTAGAGACATTGTAGTGTTAATAAGAATAGATGACGCTAGTGTTACAGGGAGCGACTTTATTTTTGTGTACATAAGCTATGCGAGTAAAGTTTTAAATTTACACTTGGGTGTCTGATTCTGTCTCATTTGTAAATCTGCTGTCGAATACTCTTCAATTTTTTATTTTTTTTCGCTCAATTTTAAGTTTCTAAAATTTGTTAACCAAAACAACAACAAAAACTTCAGATATCAATGCTCTGTATTAAAGAGGCCTTTGCAGTGAGGCAATAAGCCAAGTTTTATACATATAATTACTAATCTAGGTTACTAAACTATTTAGCAGTACAAAAAATTTAAAACCCTTTCAAACCAAGGCTTATTTTATACTTGCACAAGTAGGTAATCATTTTTCCGCACAACCGTGGGTTTGTCTTCGTTAAAACGGTGTGTGTGGCGAAAATGTGGTGTGATTACGGCTCACATTGGTGGCTTCATTAGAGCGCGGTCTGCGGGACCCGTTTCGTCGATATGCGGTCTCTGCGGCCACGCGGCATCGAGGGGGTTACTCGTTTAGTTCATACTTATGTCATAGTAAATGGTAGTAATATTTTTTATTGAAGAGAAGTTTAATGAGTATAATGCCATGCCTACTAAAATTGTTTGTCTTTGATATTTTTTTATCTTGAAGTTTCATATCTCAGTTGTGAAAAAAACATGACAAAAGAAAGAGAGAGTCACTGTGTTTATTCTTGTTTAATGAGTCCTCACTCCGCAACCAGATTGCAAGACAAACTTTCCCCAAACCTATCACATTTTGTAATCCCCCCAACCGTTGATTAAACTGACCCTCAAAGCGGATTCCATACTCCTCAAATTCGAAAGTAATACAACAATACTCCAAAAAAAATACAGAAAACGAAAATATAAAATTTTCTTCAGAGTTTCAAAGTTAAAACCGGGTGGGGAGAATCAAAGGAACCAAATGAGTAAGTAATGACTGCGGGCAACTCAAGCCGATTCTTTTGAGGGGAACGAGAAAAAAATATTCGGGAAGTGTCCGACTGATAGGCCGGATGCGCGCGGGCGACAGTCGTCGATGCGATTAGTCGGCGACGAGTTTTATGCTTGGAAGCGAGAAGGATATTGAGTTACTACTGCTGCTTGGTGATTTTTTTTTTCTTTTTGTGGTTTTATATCTTGATTTTAAAATGGACAATCAACTTTTTTTGTTAAAACTGCAATCCGTCTACTACAATTATAATTTTAGTAGCATCCAATACCATAATATGCAAATAATAATTTCCATTTAGTACCTCGAATTTGATCCGAAAAACAAATATCATATCATCACAGAACGGGGGGGTAAACGGAGCATTCAATAAGCACCAATAAAACATAAATAATCCAACAACTCTCTACGTCATAAACCAAACCAAGCACAAAACCGATTGAAAAAAACAAACAAATATGAATAATACAAAATGCACATTGAATTCAACATTTCAATGCAAGCGAACAACCTCAAAGTTTAAAAGTCGTTGCGAGCCGCTCCTGGTGAGGTTCCAAAATAGTTGTCGCGACAACTGTAGCCAGCTTTAAATAGAAGCAAGCACTTGCATTTTATATCTCAAAACTTACATTGAATTCTTGGGTCGACGTCTTATGAAATAAATATTAGAAACTGTCTGTGATTAACCTATTTTGTGAATGGGAAGAATCCTGAATGGAAGTAGGTTTAGGTAACACTAACAAATTATTAGAAGCTTGAATTTTATTATATACTAGCTGCGTCCCGCGGTTTCACCCGCAACATCTCGATCTTTTAACTTTTCTTTACACAAGACAAGATAATCCGTTACTAAATCCTAGCAACTACAGGGTGCTCACAAAACAACAAGAAAAAACGATAAAATAAGCAGCGAAAAAATGTGGGTAGTTGAAAACATTCCAATTGTTTTAACATCGCTGCATCGCCAAGTGTCCAGAATATATAATTTATGAGCTCTCAGCGCTCTTGTTTTCGCTTTATTCTCTCCCGCTCCGAGTGGGGCATGAATTTTGATATTAATTATATTATTTAGTATGATATTACATCACCCTGTGTTTGTGATCCAGGTAGGAACGTTCCGACATTGGAATTTATTTATAAAGTGTGTCTGTCTGTTTGGGAAACAGGTAGACGTTAAGTAGCAAGTGTTTCTATTGTATTGCAGGAGAAAAGAATCTCTAGAGTAAGTAATACGGGAAGAAAAGGGGCAAAGGTTCGCTGAAAGCATACATCACACGGATCAAAGAGGAAAATGGAGATCTCGACATATACAAAAATATTCAGGAATTTAGACTAAATCTGGAGCTGCAACAATAACTTGGCTGTGTCTTATGAATTTATAGAAGAAAAATTACTTGACTAATTTATAAAAAACTTTGCACGAAAACTTCGTACCTATAGAAAAAAGTCACAGCTATTTTATAAAGTAACTTTGACAGGTGCGATACTATAGTGACGAGCTTACTGTAAAAGAAAATACAAATAAACTAAAAGCTTCAGCTATTTTCTAAAACATGCAAAATGCATCAAAATCCTAACTCTATAATATTTTCAACATAAATACTTTAAAACAAACTAATGTGCAACATATAAACACTTTTATGCAGTGTATGAGGTTTATTTCTCCGGGCGAGCTATTTTACAAGCGAGCTATTTTACAAGCGAGCTATTTTTACAGTCGAGTTGTTTTCCAGGTGCTAGTACATTCCGATAGTGCCGCTGTCTAATGTGCACTAATAAATCTTGAAAGAATCACAAATGTACTCCTTTCAGGAGGATAACAGGGATTTCCTTGAGATGGTGTTGATATATTTGTACCTGTTACTTTTTATAAAGAACTGAGTATACCCGCGGCTCTATTCGCGAGGTTTTCTATTTTTCTTGAATGAAATAGAGTTTCTAAGGCTTCGCACAGATCTGGGTCAAAACTGTCCTGTTAAAAACAATGATGGAGTCCACACGCGTAACAAAATAGTTTCATGATCCTATGTTGTCAAAAATAGACAAGTTTAATTGTTAAGACAAGTCTATTCAACATAGAAGGTGAAATTAATGTGT
Source organism: Eupsilia transversa (assembly GCA_914767815.1). Taxonomy (NCBI): domain Eukaryota; kingdom Metazoa; phylum Arthropoda; class Insecta; order Lepidoptera; family Noctuidae; genus Eupsilia; species Eupsilia transversa. The sequence continues at coordinate 398,686 of OU611893.1, read as the reverse complement.
GTGTACTAAAGGTACATTTCTGTCTAACCCTTTGGGGGTTAAGGTCGTGGTGTTATGTTAAGTGCATTCTGTGTACGATGGATTAAACTGTTTTCCTCCTGTGTGCACAGACTATGATAACTATGATGGTGGTTAACTCTTGTAGTCTCATGACCATCGACTGATTCGCTAGCTCTAATTGTCATTTTGTCATCCATTGTCAAATGATCCATAACGTTTTTTTTTTCTTCTCAATAATGGTCCATTGACATCTTACATTAAATAGTGTTTCACATATGCTATCATTGCTGGTGTAGAGATATTAAATAATAAGCTAGGTACATTTAAGACTAGTAGTTGTCATAAAAATGTTTCTTTACTTTTTCACCAGCCTCTTATACCTAAAGAGTATTTCTGCACAGTCCATCAATAAATCTAATATCATACTCTCAATGTGTTATACTTTGATGGATCACGTCCGTTCTTGCACTATGTATCGCCTCAACAGCTTTATATAATTCACATTGAACCTTTAAGAAGAATTCAACCTTGTCACCGAGTCTTAAGGTTTGTATCACTCTGTAGAGAGTTTATGTTAAGGCGTTATGTGCCAGATTTTAAAATATAAATCCTATATGGTATTGCCGCAGTGTTTGAAAATATTTCAACTCTTGGACTTCCGTGCTATATTCAATTTTATTAACCTTTTGTATTTGAGGACTGCAAAATTGGAAACCTTTTCTCAAAATGGTATGTTTGTTTAGTTTCATTGCATCATCATATTTACCCGTGCACGTCCACTGAGACAAGACAAAACTGCTGCACATCATCTTAAAGTAACGGATAAGTGAGGAATAGTCAAAAACTATAAAGGATATTGACCGATGTGGACCAAATGCTGCCCAGACATGGGAATACTTCCAAATGGTTCCTAGCGCCAAACTATACTTAAAAAAATTTAAAAAAAAAAAATCGATCCCAGGGTTAAAAAGTTTTGTGTGTTTAAGGTTTTTCTGGTAGTTTTATTTATTTTGGATATGTATATTGAGTTTGAACTCGTTGGTCTTATCGTGACAAGTGCTAAAGCGTCAGATGGTGTCCAGGGGCTGATGATGGAGCCGAATGGTGGCCAAAGGAACTCCTCAATCATACAAGATAGCACCATCGTGCTTGGACTCGTTGGTTTTGTCATGACAAGTAGTATAGCTTAAGGTAGTATCCAGGGTCTGATGATGGATCCGGAAGGTGGCCATAGGAACTCCTCAAGTAAACCAGATAGCATCGTAGTATGTGGTTACATTGGATATGTATTAACAAGTAGTATTACAGTGGTGGTGTCCAGAGTCTGATGATGGAACCGGAAGGTGGCTATAGGAACTCCTCAACCATACAAGATAGCACCATCGTGTTTGGACTCGTTGGTTTTGTCATAACAAGTAGTATAGCTTAAGGTAGTATCCAGGGTCTGATGATGGATCCGGAAGGTGGCCATAGCAACTCCTCAAGTAAACCAGATAGCATCGTAGTATGTGGTTACATTGGATATGTATTAACAAGTAGTATTACAGTGGTGGTGTCCAGAGTCTGATGATGGAACCGGAAGGTGGCTATAGGAACTCCTCAACCATACAAGATAGCACCATCGTGTTTGGACTCGTTGGTTTTGTCATAACAAGTAGTATAGCTTAAGGTAGTATCCAGGGTCTGATGATGGATCCGGAAGGTGGCCATAGGAACTCCTCAAGTAAACCAGATAGCATCGTAGTATGTGGTTACATTGGATATGTATTAACAAGTAGTATTACAGTGGTGGTGTCCAGAGTCTGATGATGGAACCGGAAGGTGGCTATAGGAACTCCTCACCCATACAAGATAGCACCATCGTGTTTGGACTCGTTGGTTTTGTCATAACAAGTAGTATAGCTTAAGGTGGTGTCCAGGGTCTGATGATTGAGCCAGAAGGTGGCCATTGGAACTCCTTAACCAAACAAGACACAACCATCGTGTTTGGACTCATTGGATTTCTAGTAACAAATGCTTTACAGGAGATGATTTCTAAGGTCGGATGATGAAGCCGAAAGGGGGCTATAGGAACTCCTCCACCAAACAAAATAGCACCATCGTGTTTGGACTTTGTTTTGAGAAATGATATAGCCCAAAGGTGGCCAAGGGCATACCTCAACTAAACAAGACAGTCCTGTTGTGTTTAAGCTTTTAGGAAAATATTAAAGTTCTGTTTGCGTAAGTTTTATTTAGTACTTTTTAGTTCATTAAAAGCTTGTTTTTAAAAAGATTTTTACGTATATTTATTTATGCAAATAAAACAGTTTTGAATACAGTATGTCAATGTCAAATCAGCTTTATTGTTTGACTTAATAAGTTTGCATTTGCAGTAAAAACAGCAATATCCAATAGCCTCTCCGTAAGAGAGTAGTATATTTTTCGTTCAATAGTAACTGCACTGGTTTGAAACCAAAAATATTATTTGTAAATAGTTATTTCTGTTTTACCCATTATTTTTAACGACTCGGCTACTAACTTGGACTTTCATATCTGCATTTCCCGTTGACCTGGCTTTTCATTTGGTTGAGATCTGAACAATGTTTCAATCACACCACAGAGTGTATTTACTTTGTAACCGTTCTGTGGAAAGGATCAGAAGACATACTTTAACTCGTAGTCTCCAGAACAACCATCATCATACGGTTCAAAACATAATTCAAGCTCTAACTCCACGTGAGGTGAGGACTTACCTTTTATCTAGTTTTTAAAGTAAAATCTAACCTACACTAAACAATAAACTAGACGTTACATTAGGAACCTACACGTAGCTTTGTTATGAGTTATTTTTTCAATATATTTACTGTCATTAATTAATAAAATGCCCCATTTGTAGTCATTATTCATAAATTAAAAAAACGCAACAAAATTATACTTTTTCTCAAAACTCCTCGGATAGATTTTGACAAGCTTTGGTTTACAGACTAGTAGTAGCCCAAGGAACATAATGCACTGTATGTCCATTCTGGGCAGCACTTGCTTCAACTCCCACATATGGATTCATCAATAAAAATATCTCAACAAAATATACTTTTTCTCAAAACTCCTCGGATAGATTTTGACGAGCTTTGGTTTACAGACTAGTAGTAGCCCAAGGAACATAATGCACTGTATGTCCATTCTGGGCAGCACTTGCTTCAACTCCCACATATGGATTCATCAATAAAAATATCTCAACAAAATATACTTTTTCTCAAATCTCCGCGGATAGAATTTTACGAGCTTTGGTTTATAGACTAGAATAAGCCCAAGGAACATAATGCACTGTGTGTCCATTCTGGGCAGCACTTGCTTCAACTCCCACATATGGATTCATCAATAAAAATATCTCAACAAAATATACTTTTTCTCAAAACTCCTCGGATAGATTTTGACGAGCTTTGGTTTACAGACTAGTAGTAGCCCAAGGAACATAATGCACTGTATGTCCATTCTGGGCAGCACTAGCTTCAACTATGGATTCATCAATAAAAATATCTCAACAAAATATACTTTTTCTCAAAACTCCTCGGATAGATTTTGACGAGCTTTGGTTTACAGACTAGTAGTAGCCCAAGGAACACAATGCACTGTATGTCCATTCTGGGCAGCACTTGCTTCAACTCCCACTTATGGATTCATCAATAAAAATATCTCAACAAAATATACTTTGTTCTCAAAACTCCTCGGATAGATTTTGACGAGCTTTGGTTTACAGACTAGTAGTAGCCCAAGGAACATAATGCACTGTATGTCCATTCTGGGCAGCACTTGCTTCGACTCCCACATATGGATTCATCAATAAAAATATCTCAACAAAATATACTTTTTCTCAAATCTCCGCGGATAGATTTTGACGAGCTTTGGTTTATAGGCTAGAATAAGCCCAAGGAACATAATGCACTGTGTGTCCATTCTGGGCAGCACTTGGTCCAACTCCCATATATGGATGGTCAATGTCCTTTGACAATAATGAATTCTAAGCAAAATATAAAATTAAATCTAACCAGGATATAACTTACGAAGTTGACATATCACAATACCACATCCATGGGGTACACACGTACGTGGTGTAGGTAAAATATTCGTTGTCATGGGAACCGAGACAGATAGGGACACAAATCACGGTGCGCCCGCCATGAATTATTGGTGCAACAACACATCGGCTAAGCACCGCACTACATCTGCGTCAAGGCTGCGTACCCTAAATGGTTTGTTTTAATCGTGATGAAATATTATAAAAAGTTATAACGAAGATGATAACAATCTGGAAAGAAGTGGTTATATTGGAATGGCGCACCAGTATTATAGACAATACGTCACAGCATAACAAATAAAATAAAACAAAAGAACCCAGTCTACAAAAACATCAAAAATACATAGTTATAATAATAAAATAGGACGATTTGTGTGTCGTTTCAGCCACTGTCTGAATTAGCCAATAGAAACCTACGGTTAACAATAATTCTACGTAAAAGGGCCTTCTCAATACACTAGTTCCATTAAAAAAAACAATTTCTAACTGAATGACTCCTAACATAATTATACGTATGATAATTATGTTAGGAGTCATTCAGTTAGAAATTGTTTTTTTTAACTGAATGACTCCTAACATAATTATCATACGTAATGTATAAATAACAGTCATCGAATGGCATTAAAATTCGTCGCCAACACCTTTATTAATGTCTTCTGCAGTAGGTACAGCTAACTAAATCGTGGCCCTACAATGTACCACCATAACTGAAACTGACCCACTTTCCAGCTCCATTCCGCAACTTAATACAATTCTAGACAGGTGCTACTCCGGCACTAAAGTGTCACGGACAATATCTCAGTATTGGTGTTTAAAGTGTAAGGACACAGTATAACATAGAGTACAGAAGGGTAATTCCAAGCTTACACATTGGCATTAGAGTGCCTGAATACAGAGTATGAAGCTTGGAACGGGCAACTAATTTCTGACTAATTGGCCGACTATTCAAAAGTGCTTGTAAATAATTGATTTGATATTTGCTTTGCATATTCATAAAAGAAGCTAGTTATTTTCACAATGCACAGCAAATGCCTCTCTCATACAAAGTATCAGTATTAATCATCTTGCACTCTGAGTGTAAGTAAGCTATTTTGGAAAATTTGTCAAGGTTTTCTCACGTTTCTTTTCTGCACTGTTGATATCCCAGATTAACTTAAAACAATTGAGAACTACAGTTCAAGCAGAGTATAAAAATATATTGTGGTTGAACTATATTCCTTTCAACCGACGCCGCTTAACTAAGGGACTATTCATATAACTGCTACTTTTCTTATGAAGGAAAAATAGAGACTTGGTTTTCTGTTACTTCTTACACTATGGTAACAGTACCTATATCTTACCCCGGCTTCCCCTGCCTCGTATATTGCCTTCAACTTTTATGAAATGGGACTATAACGATTATTATATTCTGTAGTAAAAGTCTGCATTGTTGGCACATTGTATTAATAACTATCTAGGTTATTATGGCATAAACTCGCTATTAAGATAGATTTCTATTTTGATAGATTAGCTTTGTTTTCAGAATCTGTCTTATAGGCAACTATGTAGATAAACCCAATAAACATTGTTGAACTATATTGAAAGCTATTGAGATTGTTACCAGCAAACAGAAAGATGTGCCTGTAAAATCCAGCAATCTTTCTCAAAGAAAATAAAACATTGCGCCTTCCTTCAACTTCGAATTCCGGGTAAATAAACCACACTTAACTCAACAATAATCCCAACCACAAAGCGAACAAAGACGAAGATTTCAATACTACATCATAATAACATTAACACCATAATAATATAATATGTATAACATTTTCAATAATAGTAGAAAACGGTGAATTTTCTTTATAATGCGAGCACAAAGAAATCGACGGCTCTGCCCCATTCGTCATGTTGACACCTCAATGGAGGGAACCCTACAATTATTTACTTAAAGACGATGTGGAGAAATAACGTTATTTATTGAAGAAACGTTTTCCAATTGATTTATTTAGTTGTTCATAGAATCTAGATTTGAATTAGGTTGACATAGTATATTTAGAAAAAAACATGGCTATTGATTTTAAATCTATGACTCCGTTCAACGAGGCAAAGTATCGAAACTGAATTTAATTTCAAATTCATTTATTAAACTTACACATAGTTCACAAACAGAAAAGTAACATGGCATGAAATTATAACCAACTTCGACAGATTTAACAGCGCGTCAACTAGTCTCAGCCTGTATCTTGGTGACTTAAACAATACACAGTGATCAACTGTTTAAAGAGTACTATTCTAGCGCAAGATTATTATTAATAATTTCAAAATAAAATACATGATATTACACATAGACACGTTATAGTTATGTATTTTATCAGAGAGCGTGGAGGTATTAACTTAAGCAACAAAGTAAACTTTCTGTTTCCTCGTCCAGCCCAGCTACCATTCTTTAAGTTTAATGGTGTTCAACGAATGATCAAAGAATTTCATAAAATCTTTTAATTTAAAGGATAACCCTACCCTATCAATAAGGAACTCTTGCAACAAAACTAAATGTTAAACAAAGCTAAATTAAAAACATGATCCAAGAAAAATCTAGACCACAATAAAAAGAACGGATTTATTCTCTTCATCTCAAGATGAACTCATTTTCTAACTTAAACCAATCACTTAAGCAACAACAGAGTACACACAGAGAAGATGGCGAGCGAACTAAGTTGACGAACAAACGCACAAGTTGGACGCTAACCACGTTTAAGTTATTACGCCAATTTCAAGCACAGCAGCGCTTTGGATATTACATTGTAGAATTACTACGGAGACAGTAATTTTGAAGCTGGAGCAGAAGCTACCGTCATAGAATCCATACTGCAGTGAATATTGCAACTTGTGGTGGCTGAGAATTGGTTATAATACAGGACCTGGTCGTTGATCGTTTTTATTTTTATTTGTAGTGGTTATGACAGCATAATTATTCGTCTTTAGCAATTTAATTGTACGACTAGCCATCTATTTGGGGTTCGTGGGTTAATGATAACAGCCGCGCGGTGCGATCGAACTTTAAGCTACGCTTTCCGCGATCGGGTCGTGGATGGGTGACCATACTGACCATCTATTACATATCGACACCCCTCCGTGCCTCATTAGTCCCGGCTGTCATTTGTTGATCTTTGACAGTCGTTACGGATAAGTGACAAGCCTAAAAGTCTACCGTAATACATTGATTGGATTGTTTTATAGTCTGCACTCAAAAATGATAAAGCCAAAGTCTATGGCCACAGAATTGGCTTCCAAATCCCAAGCGCTAGTTTTGCAAATTATTAACACAACCGCCGCAAGAATTTCACTACTCATAGTTATCCAGCTAGGCAAGTTAATTGGCAACCGCAAATTCACGGATTTACGGATCCCAATACATCCAACATTAAACCAAACAGCCTAAACAGGGCAGCTAGTGATAATGGCTGAGTAATTCCCCAACTGTGTGTTCGAGTTACTGGTGCGAGTAGGAACAAGTTATAGAACAACTGGCGCGAGTGCCGGGTGACTAATCACGTTATGAAGTTATCATTCTAGCCCGGGGGACACACGGCTAGCAAGTTCGCCTAGCTTTTTGTTTGGATACAAGTTTGGCTAACTTCTGCTGGAATTAGCTGCAGCAGGTCGATTTTAAGTGCAAGTGTTTTGTGAAATGTTGTAATTCGCAAATTAATTAGGGCTGCCCCAGGGTGCTATACAATAAGCTTTTTAGAAGTAAAATAATACGAAGTTATATTATATAGACAACAATTATAAGTATTTGTTATGCTAGTAAGAGAGTTGAAAACTCGCTATACACTAGCACTATTTATGAGCTTGATATCCACCAAGATCACATTCACTACAACAAGTATCTGTTCTTCTTCAGTTCTATTTACATCTCATCTCTAACTACGATGGTAATTTTCACCTACTTACCTAATTTTATCTGAAAATTTATAGATGAGCAGTAATTAAGACATACTTTTAAGACGAGGAATAACGTACGCCAGCTGTTTTGTGTTTACGTTAGTTCAGCTACACGATTAAATTTTTTTGGTTATTTGCCGTGAGGTCGCCTTCTTTTCCAGTTTTTGATTGTAAATAAAACCATTTAATTCTGATTTTCATTGACGCAGTTCAAGTTGCTGTAAACAGTGTTCTTCCAGCAGTTAACAGTACTCTCTTATGGTTGACACCCCAAAAGCCGATGCATGATTCTGAACAGAACATGTTAAGAAGTATCCAAGCGATATTAGTTTTAATAAACGATATAAAAACAAAAGCAAAACATAAATAATTCCCTATATTTCCTACCCGTAGCTAACTGGCCCGGTAACGAGTGCAGTGTGATTATTGATGACCATCATTATCTGTTCCCTCAAGTTCTGCTATTCTTTGCGCCGTACTTTGTAGCTGTTACTCATTTTAACGATGCCTGTGTTCCGTTAGAAAACTAACAGGGGTTTTTCTCATAAAAGAAGGGTTATTACTTTTTTTTCTTTTTAAGCTACCGTGTTATATTTTTCTGATCAGGAAAAGAGCTTTTATAGGTAAGTAAATCTTGTATTTTATACCTTACGTACAGAAATAGAGATAAACACTATTAATATAACTACTTACACTATGAAACTATATTTGGATGGTAGTAAAATAAAATACATGTAAAATAACGGGAATCAAAGATTCATTCAGACAGAAAAGATTCACCAAACTATAGAACGAAAAGCACAGTCATTTTTTCGTAACACACGCATCTTTCGCACAACTAGGCCTAGAGTTTTGCGAGAGACGCGTGTTTCCGGATCCGGCACGAACGAACAGGAAATTAAAAATAAAGTACACTACTAATGCAGAAAAGGAATATGAACTGGCTTCATCTATCTATTAGTTTGGTTTTGTCGGATGCGAGATGCGAGAATCATATCATCTAGATAAACGGATAGTTCCAGGAAATCGTTAGATGAGTGAATTTTAACTTTAAATTGATTATTCGTCTTCTTTAACTTCTTATATGAGTCATGCATTAATTATGAAGATTTTTTGTTTTAAAACCATCCAGTTAATAAAACTACTGACAGATGGTGCTAGTTCTAAGCTAAGTCCAACTAATAAACTAACTTTATAGAAAAAAAGTTCTGTAAAAATATTTTCTCAATCTGATTCACATATACAATATATTATACTTATCTATTTAAATAATCAAGTAATGAAATACACAATCATCATCAAACTAGAACGTTTCCAAATGCAAAACTTTACTGTAAAATACAAATTATGTAAATTGGGGGCATACTTATATAATTTCACTCTGAGCTAAGCTGGACTCCCATTTGGTGCAACTATGAGATGCAAACCCCACTTTGTATGTTCGTTAATTAATTAATAATCATTATTTTAAAGTGTGTCTTGATTTCTGCTTTTTTTTTGTTTGCAATTTGTAGGTGGCTATTTCCTAATATTTATGTAATTAGTTATTATTTTATCATGCTTTTTGTATGTTGTGCTGTGTCTTTTTTATAAATCGTTTATTTGCACCAAATAAACGATATCTATCTATATACTTAGGTCAGATTAAAACAAGTTGTATTAAAACATTATTTCATTCATAAAACTACTTCCATTTCAATAGAAACAACTGCATTCATAAAAACATCCGGAAAACAACATGATCCTCCGCGATTACCCTGGCAGGCAGGCCACTAAATAACGAACAGATTGCACTGGATATTACATCGGCCGATTGCAAAAAGTTCCAACAGGTAGGTTCCATTGCTGTCGCAGACAGCCTCCCTCGCTGCTGTGTCGTAACAGTAATAAACTGTGTCACTTGATATTGTTTGTTTATTGTTATAAATCTCGGTACCCGATAGATTTTTTAATATTGTTACTTTTATCATGAATGTCTGAAGTGAGATTTGAGAGGATTCAATTGCAAACTATAAATCTAATTCTTCAAGATTCAAACGTAAGGCAGACAAATGAATAAAATAAAACAAAGTTGACTTTCGTTTTCCACTCACATACTATTTCTCCCCTTACACGAAAATAATAAAAAGCAGTAGTCAAATGAAAAAAAATTAGACGTTATATCCGACCACGACCACGTATGCCATTGCTAATAAATTGTGAACCAAAAACCCAGAAACGCAACGTAGAAATGCCTCCTGACAAATGAACCGGTGAGTAGGAGAGGGTCACAAAAAGCCTTCATATCGACCCAAGATTGTGAGCGAGGCTTATGAGGTTTCACATTGAAATAATTTAACAATGGCTTTCTTGTAGGAGATGATATAATAATGTATGAATGTCTTGTTAATATATTATAAAGATATAGAGGCATACATAAAGACCTTAGGTCACTGTCCGTTACTTAATGCCTAAAGAAAAAAAAAAATTGTTTATTATCCTGACGAAACATTAAATATTGTTTCAGTTCCCATTTCACTGGTCTCTTTCAGGGATCCCTTACAAGATGTTACAAATTTAATCAACGCAACAGCAACAAAGGAATAATGAATTAAAACATCGTCACACGCTCAATTACAAGGGTGTCTGTAAATACGGAGGAGAATATTAAAATTTAATGAGACGCCCTCCCCTCGGCCTCTGAATATTTTATGTCATCAAAATGACTACTACCAAATGTTGTCGATATTAAAACTGAGATTGTTATGAGATTTTGATAAATAAATTGATGGTGCTTGCAAAGTGAGCAGATTAATACAGGCGCTGGTTTATTGTAAATATAATTTTGTGTAAGGAGATAAAATTTTGCTCGAAGTAATAATAATTTGAAACGATGGTTTGATAGAAATAACGAACCAATGATGAAATCAACACAGCTATGAACACGTGATCATTATTGATTAACACTGTCATAGTACTTCCAGCATTAAATCAGATGAAACTCGAATCTACCGCCACACTGAATTCAAACAACAAACGCACTGACCTAATAACATTACATTTATTGACAGCAAAGCCATTTATAACATTGATTCGAGTACCCGTCGTAATCCCTCTGAAGACCTCGGTGGTAACGAAAGGGCCTATACAAATTATACGCCGTCCAACTGTGAATAAATGATGAACGTTTTGTTACTAGTTAATCAAATATGCGAGAAGCAAATGGTAGGGGATGCGGTGCATCTTACACCAGTCAATGTACACTGGCAGTGGTTTAATTCTTTATGTTCTATGTTTTAGTTTCGGGTAAAGGTGCTGAATTTGAGAGATTCTTGGAACGTGGTAGTGTTTTTAAGTTCGTATCTTCATGATTAAGACATGGCTTAGATAACTATACTAGTATATGCTGGCAAACTACTTCAGCAATAGTTTCAGAATCCTACCAAAACCTTGCTGTCCTCAAAAAAATACATAAAATATAATGTTTCTAAAGCTTCGGCTTTCATTTAAGAAACGGTTTCGTTTTCAAAAGGAACCGTAATAATATAATAGTCGTAAAATTAAATAGTTTGTGCCGAGCTCAGCTGAAACTGAAAAATGTAATTTTTAAAACAGTTTTCAGTGCTGAATTTCACGACGTCATAATTAGGTCAATTGAGCGAAATCGCCAGCGACGGGAAGCGAGTGGCGTTGAAAAATCGCGCGTTTTTTTTTCGCAAAGTCGCAACTGTGCACCTGGGTACCGTTGGCGCACACTTGAAGAATGGACGACATTTTATGTCAGTTTCACTATGCAAATTGTGAATCTAGCGTTGTTTGTAAAGTTGTATGTTTTGTTGAGAAATCATTTTACTATGGAAGGCGAAATGTGCTGTATTATTAGAATTTGCTGTTGTTTTAATGGACGATTATAAATAACGGTTCTTAATTATTAAACAACTGGGAGACATATTAAATGAGTGAAATCGAACACGTAGGTAAACATTGAAACAATTACAGGTCAAGGCCGAGTGCTCATGAGTTATCATATCCATACTTAGCTCATAAGTACCAGTGTAAAAATATCCATCATTCACATACTTAACTCCGTCCACAGAATACCAGCAAATGACGAGTTCTCACAAAATCGTCCGGAGCGCCATTCATCACGCGCACAAAACGACATGATAATTTGTCAAAAAGGTCGTCTGATGCGCTCTCAAGTGTACTTCACTTACGCCAAGTGAAGTACTTAGTGACATTATTATGTTTCATGATGGTGGATATGTAGATAGGGATGTGTGGCACGAAGAACATGAAGAAGTACCGAGTTTTTTGGGTTCTTTGTCTTCTGAATACTAATGATGATAACAGACAGCTGTACCAAAAATTGGGTTACGTTTGGTCAGACGGCTCTAGTACTGATTCGCTGGACTAAAGCTTTGGAAAAGCCTAGGCACATGATAGATTATTATCAATCATAATAATCATGATCTATCGAGCCTTTTCCCTACTATGTGTGAGTAGGCTTCCAGTCTTACCAGATGCAGCTGAATAAAATAAAAAATAAAATAAAATAAAATAAAGTTTATTTACCAAAATAGTTACAGAAATGTACACAAGTAGATATAACTAGTGGGTAGACTTATTCTAGCCATTACAGTGTGTTGCAAAAATTTCTGTACATAATTATATGTAACCCTGCCTCTTAAACTAGGCTAACCTGTATTTTAAGAGACAGTGTCTAGCTTATAAATTCAACATTTTTACAACAGTGGACAGTGTCGATCTACCGTTTAATATTGACAGCAGTAATAGTGGTGAGTGTACAAGTAACATGTGGAGGGGATGTGTAGTGGTGTGATGTGTTATGTGCTTGTTGTGGGTTTGTATGTGTGAATGAATATAGGGTGAATGTGTGTGGATATCTGTGAATATGTTTGTGAGTGTGCGTTTTTTCCATTTAGGCGATGTAAGTGAGTAAAGACTCCGTGAATGTGTAGTCTTTTTGTAGTAGCCACTCTGTTAATGTTTTTTTTAATGTGTGTGAATTTAAATCTATAATTTTTATATGTTTATGAAGGTTTTTGTAAATGTGCCCACTTAGGGTATAAAACTGGCGTTTAGCGAAAGAAGTTTTGTGCTGAATACGAGTACTTTACATGGAGCGACTGCCTATCTAACCTGCATAACCCAGTTACTGGGTAATACGATACGCCTTAGTAAGAATAGTTGTCAAACTTATGAGCTTCTGATTACCTGTGTCAAAGTTCTACGAATGGCAGTCGGGACCAACGGCTTATTACCAATTATTATTATTATGGTTAAACAAATTGTCCCCACCAGGTCACGTAAAGTCGTTGGTCATGCAAATAAGACAGACTTCACAAACGCTCCTTAAAAACGAAACTACGTAGTACAATAAAATATTTTCTCCTCTTTTAACAAAGTACTGCAATGGGCTGCAACTTCTAAGAGCAATACGTCTGTACGTGGCTCGAAATGGCTGGTTTTGCCGATGTCGAAAGAGGTATGAATATATGAGTGGAAAAAGCTGTTAAAATGTGAACCTATTGCGATACCATATTAAGTACTTAGAGCCGTAGTTTGAGCGGATATGTGATCGCAAAACTAAAATCACCTTCTGCCGCCATTTGTAATACTATCCAGACGACATTTTTCTGCTCAAAAAACTAATCGCCACGTTATCGTTCTCAATCGCCATCGCCATACAAATTCTTAATGCTCCTCTGATATCCAAATTAAAAGTACATCAGTCTTATTTGACGCACCCACTAAACTTGTTTACGCAATTTGTAACATATCAACCAGAAAACTTTGACTCCTGGTTTCCCAAAAAAATCCCTTAAAAGACCTAAAATGGACGAAGAAAGGAAGGGCAGGAAGGGTCTGTCTAAAATGGTCAGATGAGATGAGTTAACAAAATCGTTGAACGGATCATTACGCCTGTACATGTTATTCCGTTTTTTGGGAAAAATATTCGCGGCTATGTATTTAATAATTTGTTGGGTATCAAAGTTTGGGGTAAAATCATTGACAGGTTTTTTCGGGAGTTTGAAAGATATTTATAAAAAGTTTATCTTTAACGATAGTTACGCAGTTAGAAGATCGTGACTTTTTCTCATCGATAGTCAGAATTATGGAACTGCAATTTTTTAAATTAATATTTAATTGTTCAATTAATTTAGTTCATAGTTTGCACATGACAACATTATTAATCTAAAAGTCTGTAAGACAAAGAAAAACTATTATATTTTCAGCATTTTCTTTCTAAACTTTTAACCTTATTTTGTAAATCCGTATCGACACACAAGTATCCATTATTGTCAGTTCGAGGTAAATAGTCAGCCAAACAAAATATATCGAACTGTGTTTGTATGTGAGCGCGCAAATATAGTTACCCGCGCGTCACCAACACTAATAAAGACGGATCGAATGAAAATCGCGCTGAAAAATAACGGATCACTGCCGTCCTGTACAAACATACTGTCAGGCAATTCCTAGAAAAGAATGAATAGTGAATGATTCTTTACCGTTTGGTGTTTTGATTGCAGTTTTAAAATGTTAAAAATAAAAATCTTTAACATTTAACTGACGTGAAGCAGACTCGTGGTATAACAATTCTACCCATGGCCGGCTTTTGCTCGCAATGGACAGAGAACACTTATGAATAGCTACTAAAGGCCTTGTAGACTGTAGGTTTGTTAACCATTTTCTTAAGTACCTGGTACTTGTTGACAGGCCTAAATTGTCCTCCCATACCTATTAGCACTGACATTGTAAAAGACAATTATTTATAAAAGTGTAACAGGAGTTTGTAGCCGACTATTATCCGTAGGAAACGAGCATTTGGAACCGTTCACCTAGTTTCTTACGTTTCATAAGTGCCCATGTTGGTTTATGTGAAATAAAATATTTTGATTTTGAATTCCCTTTTTTTTAAGGTCGTTCGCATTCTAATCTCTATCTCAACCTGTCAAAAAACCTTTAATCTACTTACATTTTGAAAAGATGTTGACATTGATGAATTTCACAGTTTTTTAAGTATGAAAAGTAGGCACCGAGCTAGACCTATTAGAACGTTTAAAAAAATCACTTCGGCAGGTATTTTATGAAAATGTGTATACCGTTAATTTTCAAATAAAATTCCTTCAGCATAAATCTCATTACCATCTTCTTCAAGTTTTCGAAATAAATTCGTATCAACAAGATCTTAATCAAACGGGCTTGTCGAACGACGCGTATTATTTTTTAATTCCGTTCCTCACAAAGGAATTAAGAGGGGAACAAGATGTGGGGACACTAGTAATTGGGAATCATTTTCGTCGCCTGTACTTTTGGAAACACAACTTTACACTTACAACTGAAAAAACCGACCTCTTCTAAATCAACTTTAGACTTAGGAGATAAGGTTGATTGTTCTCAGGCAAATGTTTGGTCATGGCAGTGTTTAACTTGGTAAATAAAGATGTATGGAAGGAATTTCTTCTTTGAAGTCGTTCTTTGTACAATTTGAAACGAAAACATTGAAACTGAATTGTGTGATGGTTTTTGTAACACCTACTCGATTCTAAATTAAAAACTGTTTTATAACATGTTTATAACGATTTGATTTAGATTGTTGGTGGTGTCGGTCAAGTTCAGGCAGTTTACTCGTTTTGTTTATTGATTTGCATGCGATTATAATGTTGTCGTACATTAATTTGCAATTTGTATTAATCTCGTTAAAAATCATCTTTGCCTATGAAATGTGCTTCACGTACGGTCTCGTAGAGTTTTATTTAAACTAAATTTATATCCCTTTTAATTACTTTAATTCCGGAAAAATTATCAAGAGCCTAAGTGCTACATATTTCTTAATGTATTTCCATCAGCAAATTAGTAGAACCGTAGCGTTTTAGTAACTCGTATAACTCGCAAACGAAGTGCCGAAATAAAAAATTATCTATAACGGAGTTGAAATATTCTGAATTGCTTATTTAATGGCAGCTCATTCAAGA
The DNA here is from genome assembly GCA_914767815.1 of Eupsilia transversa. Taxonomy (NCBI): domain Eukaryota; kingdom Metazoa; phylum Arthropoda; class Insecta; order Lepidoptera; family Noctuidae; genus Eupsilia; species Eupsilia transversa. The sequence goes on along the minus strand of OU611893.1, from coordinate 382,732 downwards.
GGAAAACTTTAACATTTTATAGAGCCAGCTTTTGATTTGAACACATTTGTTCAAGATTATGAATAAATCAAGTAAGAATCCACACTGCCCTGCTCATATTACACAGGAGAAAGTAACCTGTGTATCTGTCTGTTACCTTTTCGTGCCTTAACTGCTGAATCGTTTTCGATGGAGTTTACAATATGACAATATGACCTGGGTTGGGACATTAGATATTTTTAACCCGGTACTATGGGATAATTTCCGATATCACCGCGGGCGAAGCCGCGGGAAAAAGCTAATGCTCAATAACGAGTGAGCCTGTATACAGTCAATGTTGCTGGTTGCCTAACATGCCATATTAGACCTAGTTCTCAGCCTTCCGTATACGTACAAAGTTCTACAGTCTATTTTAATCATTGCGGTGAAGTCGGGCGGCTATTTATAGGAATACCTATTTAGAAAGTTAAATTGGTTTTTATTTATTTACTATGCTTAAAATTATACACAGTACATTGATTAAGCGGTAAGTAGCGCCCAATATAGAAATAACAAATACTTAGTATGCAATGTATGAAAGTCAAGACTGTTTTAAGTTGGCAGTATTATTCAAACACCGTAAAGCATTCATGTTCAATAAAAAATGTTTCAAAATTTTAATAAACACTCCTATTTCAGTATATTTTACCGAAAACGTGTGAAAAACTCGCCGCACGTAGAAAATGCTATAATTTTATTACTGGTACCTCTCCCCAGGGTGTCGTGTGAGTAACAAACAATAACACAATAACATTTTTGTGAACTAAACGACATATTCATTGAATACGTATTGAGTATCGGTACAATTGGAAGTGGACTTTTATATTATTTGTTTTGACATTATTTGTTACTTTTGAAAGGTAAAACTGTCGCAAGTAGGACGAAAGCCTGCAGAGTAAAAAAACTCTTTCTTTTTTGTACGTATTGAGACTTAAGACACCTTACTGTAGACCAATATAACTGAAAAAGGGAAGGAAAATATTGGCATTATTTCAATATGATGGTAGAAGCCGGACAATACTATGGCTTCTATTCTCTTCGAAAACCCTCAGGACTGTTAATTACTAAGCTCTATAGGACTAGGATATAAATGTTATATGAAAGGCAAGGCGCTAATAGGTCCTCGTTAAAACAACCAATATTACCATTACCTTGGGGTCTGTTATTACTATATATTACCCATTTACTACAGCTACAAGTATGAGTATCACGCATTTTGGCACGAACCAGTGGACAGCTGCCAACAGCAGCGATCGAAGCAACTTTATGGGAAAAACTACGCGTGATGGGTAAATAAACACGCTGTTATGAGCGAGGTTACGGCTGTGATGATAGACTCATTTTGTTGCTAAGTGTACGTTGTTATTATGTACTGTTATGTGTGGCAATTCAATCGTGAGAAGCTGAGAGTTCTATATAGTCAATCCTAGTGCATGACTTTTGCACTCTATTGCTGCGTATAACATAAAACAGTATCGATAACATCGCGTACAATATATTTCAACCCCTCAGTTCCCAATCCTAGACTTTTTGGCATCTGTTATTATGTTTATAGGTCCCTCAACACAGAATCAGACACGTTTTTCTATGATGCTTCAACGCTGAATAAACGTATATATATTTTTACACTATCAATTTCTATAAACATCCTCTTTCAGTCATCATGGGTCAAACTTTATTGTTACATCATTCACAAATCTCAAGTTACATACGCTCGCGTGAAAGTATCAGTACCTACACACGGTGCCCTAAAGCAAGGTAATGTTCACTCAGCAAATAAACAACGGTATATCCCAATAAAGGACTACCCCATGAGTTCCCATAGCTGTCAGAAACAATGAGGGGAGTATACCAGTAGGATGGCGACCTGTGATGGCATGGCGTCTTTATTGGGTTTGTGAAAATGTCATAGTGGTGACTGCGAGATTGTGAGTCCGCCATCTTGTCATAATCAGTATAATGATAAGCTTGCACTCTCGACAAAGTTGTAGAATTAGTTTATCACAATCTAATAAAGTCAGTATTTTATTAGACTGTGATAAACTAATTTTACGACTTTTTAGCATACCTACTGCATATTTTGTTACTCTGTCAATACTATATATTAATTTGTATCACACACAAATCATTATAAAACCAATATCTATCCGTTACACATTAACATGTTCAGACAACTTACAAAAAATGAACTTCAAACACAGATGCTTTCACAGCAATAATTCACCCGATTACCTCTGCTCATACGGAGTAAAGCAAGCGTAAAGATACTCTTTTTTACAAAAAAAAAGACTTCGTCAAAGGATTAAAGTTCAGTGAAAGAATAAATTTTAATTTTTCACTCGACGAGCTTCGGGTGGAGAAGAAACGTTACTAACGAGATAATAAATTGTAGAGATGAGCTGTTATTAGGGAACTATTTAAAGATGAGAACTAGTGGTCGGATGAGGAAGAATACAATTATTATTAACTAGCTGCTGCCCGCGGCTTCGCCCGCGTGAGTGTCGGCAATTACCCCATACATCCCCATGGGTTTTAAGTATACCTAAATATTGAGTTTCGAGTTAATCGGACAGCGCGTTAAAATTCTTCCATACCAACACTGACACCCCCCAACCCCCCTTTAGGGGGTAATTTAGAAAAACAAAAAACTACAAACTTTATAATTTATTTAGATAACTATTCGTGCGAAGTTTCATGTTTCAAGGAATTTTCTCAAGGAATAAGATTTTTCATACAAACTTTCATCCCTTATTTTACCCCCTTAGGGGTTGAATTTCAAAAAATCCTGATACACGTTATTCTTAATTTTTGGGTTTAAGTATAAATATTGAGTTTCGAGTTAATCGGACAGCGCGTTAAAATTCTTCCATACAAACTTTGACACCCCCAATTCCCCTTTAGGGGGTAATTTAGAAAAACAACAAATTACAAACTTTTTCATTTATTTTGATAATTATTCGTGCGGAGTTTCATGTTTATTACCTCAAGAAATAAGATTTTTCATACAAACTTTCATCCCCTATTTGACCCCCTTAGGGGTTGAATTTCGAAAAATGCTTCCTTATTCCTTGCCTACGTTATAAAGGGAACCTCTGTGCAAAATTTCAGCTTTCTAGGTCCAAGGGTTTGGGCTGGGCGTTGATGAGTCAGTCAGTCAGGACTTGTCTTTTTATTAAAAGGTATAGATATAGATAGTAGGATAGGATAGTTTTCCGGGATAAAAAGTACCCAGTGTGGTGCGCAGGATATTAAAGAATAATTATACCAAGTTTCATCGTAATCGAACCGGTAGTTTTTGCGTGATGCCTGAACAAACAGACAGACAGACAGACAAAAACAATTTTAATCAAATTTTTGGGTTCGGTGTCGGTCTAGTAACACCCCCTGCCATTTATTTTTTTGATATTTTCAATGTACAGAATTTTCTCTTCTACAGATTTATTATAAGTATAGATGATAGGTTGGTAACTTGATGGGTTTAACACCGGGTCTCGGGTTCATATAGGGAATTTCTGGTAGACTTGCAGCCTAATTGCGTATTTTAATGCCTTTCATTTTGACAACTCAACAATAAGCATTGCGTTATTTACGTTGTCGATCAGACAATTAGAGCAATGGATTATGAATTTCCTTCAAAATCCTTCGCATTGTGATTTAAAGTGTGTTGGGCAATTAAGGTGCTTGTTAAGATCACACGGACTGAGGTAGAATACCTTCATATAAATTATTTTTATGTAAAAAATAGGCACAAACTATCATATCACTCGCACCAAATAGTCAGATTGCAGTCATTGCAACATAATTATTTTGCGTTTATTATTTCAGAGAGTTATATTTGCGACTCATACAATGAAAATACTCCCCAAAAACATGAACATTTTAATAACAGTCTAAAGTTTTAAAGCAAGCAAGTTTTATGTGTATACCACGTGTGTGGCGGCCGCTAAAACGCGCACTAATTTTAACTCTGAAACGAAACAAAATAGAAAAAGCCACGCTTGCTTTTAGCGAGAGAGCTCCCCTTAATACCACGATACGATGACGATACGATGCGTTCACGATACGATACGGAAATTCCGGAATTTCAACCGCTGTTCCATTTTCAGAGTAAAATGGATTTTTCAGGAATGCCGGAACCCATTGCATTGTTTTGTGGAGTATTCATAAAGTTTGGCTTTTTAAGGGAATTATGCATGAAACGCGTCGCGTTGTTGGAAATTAGAATAATTTGATTTGACTCTTTGATGAAGTAATGAGTGACGTGTGCCGGAATAATGTTTTGTATGACCCAAAACCGTAACACATATCGTGTTACGGTTTTGGGTTCGAATGAGAACAATGAAATAGATTAAGTACTTTATTTTATTTGGTATGACTTGCTTTTTATTGTACGTGAATTACCGAATACTTTTAGCACATATGTATGTATTATGTTATAATTCCTTTTTAATCTTCAACCAAAAAAATCGATTGTATTTTTCTAAAAAACAAAAACAAATGGTTAAATTCAGAATACAAGTACTTCAACTAAATAATAACTCTGTTTATAAAATTCAATAACTAAACAGACAGTATAAACCACCGCCGTTGTCCTATGAGGCCATATTTAATTTAATGAAAAACAACAACTTAATCAATTACAAACTAAACAAGACTAGACCACTTCAAATAAACTTTTCTCACTTAAAACTAAGAAATAACTCCTTGAAGCTAAAAGTACTAGAACAATAAGTTGTCGTGTGATATAAAACCCAGTATCGGTCTTTACTAATTGCTGAGGACGGACAGTGGCACGGTGCCGTGTTTTCTTTGGTGCAAGATGGACAAACAGAGTGTTCACGACATAATATTGACTCTTTTCATTCACCCTGTGTGCAGGTACACTTTATATGTTGGATAAGATAATATGTGGATAAGGAGGAGTCTTAAAAGGTTGTTTCTTTGTATGCTGTTTTTAAATGGTGATTGGTGTTTATAAAAATGCAAGAGGTTTTAATAAAGAAAGTTTGTAAACAGGACATTATAACTTTGATTACTTTTTGTATCGTTTTTTTTAACTTTTGCACCCAATATGAATCCTACTAGTATTATAAATGTGAAAGTTTGTATGTATGTTGTATGTCTGGAGGTTTGTTACTCAATCACGTAAAAACGGCACACAAATAGTTTATAACCTGGATTAACATAAAGGATACTTTTTATCCCAAACGTTCCCGTGGGATAATTTCCGACCTCCACGCGGGCGAAGCCGCAGGCAATAGCTAGTGATATATAAGCTTGAAACTGTCTCACTGCAGAGCAAATTGAGCTTTTAAAAAAAGAGCATTGCTCACTAGGGCCGCAGTTGGCCATCTCTAATGGCTCATTTTCATTAGTCGATAACTCGATCGATATACAGCATACGGGGACTACCCGCATGCTGTATATATCGAGTAATGACTAATGAAACTCATTAGTCGATACGCGGTCGGTACACGGTCTTCAGGTATTCCCCGTAGCGGGCGTAGCGACCAATGAAAATCATCGGTCGGTAAAAAGCGTGACGAGGCGAGGCTCACACCCAATGAAAATGAGCCTTCAAAGCAATCGATTAATGAAAACAGTTCCCCGAATACGGGCCCTATAGTCTGTTTTACAAAAATCTCCAGCACCCCACATGCGGGCCCAATCGACTCATGAGAACGGGTCCCTGCATGCGGGCCCTATGGCATGCGTTACAGAAATCTCCCACAAACGGCATACGAGCCTATCGACCAATAAAAACAAGCCTTATCGCTTTGAGTATAGATTTCCCTCTATGTTTTCTTTACGTACTGATCAGTGGTGGCTAAAAGTAACCTAGTTTTTTTTTTTTTTTCACAATGTAGTACCTGCCCGCCAAGTTTCTAGATCACAACCTATCCCCTCGATACGATAAGTAAAAAATATGATTCACATAAACCTAGTTTGTTACCAAATCACCATAAAACGGATCCGCCATCTAAACTAAACTAAATAAAGTGAGCTGCGCCGGGATACTGGATAGGATAGCAAACACTAAAATATTCAGCGTAATATCTAAATGCAGGCTGAGCGGTGACGTCACGGCATCTACTTTATTATTGATATCTATATTTATTACTATTCCTTTTATATATTTCTAACATGGCAGATGTTGGATGAAAACTGATGATGTCGTGGAATGTATCAACGTGTTATGTGCGAGCTGTAAACCTTGTTGCCTAAGGTTAAAAGTGTTAAGTCCTGGTGAATAAAGCCATGTGGAAGGTACTTGTATTGATTGATGAATAATGTTTTTTTTATTATGCTTGTAACTTGACGAACTACTTAACAAGGAGCGCCGCAGCTGAAATGTCGGTCAAAATACGATGCACGCTATTTTGTGAGGGCCAAGGCGCAGGCCACATATAAATGGCGTCGTGCGCGGACATGGCACGGGCGGCTTCCTATTCCATTCAAACACGGCATATGGCACACGGTATGTCGTTGGTTGGACGTCCAAGCAATTATTTCCATGCATTGTGTATGAAATTTGAATGGAATAGGAAGCCGCCCGTGCCATGTCCGCGCCCGACGCCATTTATATGTGGCCTGCGCCTAAGGGATAAGGAAAATCTGTTGAAAATGTGTGACAAATTCATAAATGATTGAAATTCATTGCCATTTAGAAGGGACAGCTGCCTTAGTGGCATTTTGGACACAACATAAAAATCAAAACGGATAAATATAAAATTAATTTATTAATACGAATATTTCACGAATATTTTTAAAAATGTCTTTTCTTTCGTACGATCCTAAGTCTGTTCCAAAAGTATCTATAAACAAATGGATTAACAAATTTGTAGTGCCACTTACTAATTGGGGGCTTTGATTTGATTTTTGAATACTTAAACCGTAACTTTAAATTACCTCAAAGACGTTTTTCATTTAACAACGACGTTAGTTTTATAACCGCAATTTAAGGCGATCCTTTTTAATTAAAATTTAATAATGTTATTCAAACAATTGTTGCAAAAGTAGGAAGGTAGTAAAGTTATTACCTTCTACATCTATCTGATCTGTTACTTTTTTCTTCAATGAGTGACAATTTATCCTGAATAGTATTTGTTTACATTTTTATCAGATACTTTTGGTACAGATCATAAATATCCAGATCATAACCAATAAAGCTAAAGAATAACTAAGTCTAAGTAATAAAAGCAAATGAGTCGTAAAACTTCACTCATTACAGTAAATGGGTCATAGCAGTAATCATTCGAGGCGTGCACTATTATGCTGAAACTCGCTGAAACTGGAGACAATACGCGTGTACACTAGAATTACACGCGAGTATCAACCGGGACGAGAACTTAGGACTTATAATTGTGTAGGTCATGTTATGTGACGTTTCCTCTGACCATATGTAAAAAAAAAAAAAAACGCAATTCGACTCAGCTCGCCCTCGTTTAATTTATTCAATATCAAATTCTAATCTACATATTATATACAACACATTTACTTTATACTATGTTGTTACAAATCCATCAAATAACGCTTTCCGTGAAATGTACAATAAAACTTCACAGCAAAGTTTTGTCAATAAAAGTTGTAACTAAAAGCAATATGAAAGTTATATCAAACGGGCGGAGAGTGATTATTATTTCATATTGTGTATTATTTCAAATTGTGTATTCAATTTGTTACATTCCGTTTATACGTGAGACGAGATATTATCTCACTTTTTATTTACCTGAATACTTATATTGACATATTGTATGTTGCCTCGTTGGTCTAGTGGTCGCAAGCGGTACTGCGCGCATGGTCATGGGTTCGATTCCCAGGTCGGGGAAACTGATATTGGATTTTTCCATCAGGAATTTATGGTTGGCATAAATGCAATAGAAGCATGGCAATAAGGCAAGAAGGCATGGCAATAGATAGATATGATGTACTATAGGTAGGCACATCTCTGCGTAACCCTTCGGGTAGAGCAGGCCTGATTTTATGTTATGTAAGTAAAAACGAACACATCTGGGTACCCGATCTAGGCATACAGTCGTGAACATATAGTCATATTTCACTATTTCCCAAAAGCGAACGAGAATTCGAAATACATTAAACCCGAGTAAAATAGTTACAGCCTATTCGTAGCACATGGCTACGCGTCTACGTAGCTACGCGGCTACGGTGCTACGAGCTACGTAGCGCTACGATTTACCGACTCACTCCCAGCTCAGTCGAGGTATATTAAAATCATGAATACTGTTATTCATGTCAAATCTATAGGTTTATTACAAAAGTTTGTTCGGTGGATGTTAGTATTTCATTCTGGATGTGGCTTAGTAGCTTAAAACTTTAACTTGAACCGTATCCAGGACTTAGGATACGTAAGTTTGTGAACTTTTTAGGCGGTATTAGATACAAAGTTTAATACTTATTGCTTACTGTTTTATGTGTACTTATGTAGGTTTGCTTTTGATAGAGTTCTGTTTACGGAGAAGGGTTATTTAGCCAAATATCATAGACTCATAAAACAGTTTTTTTTTCTTTTTCCTTCAAAGCCTCTCTATGTTGTGCGATCTCTGGCCATGTTGGCCGCGCAAATATGATTAAATCGTTCATCTTCGGAAAGTTAGATATAATAAAGTATTTCATCTACTCATTACCTTCATTATAAATAAATTCACTTAACTTTCCTACAGTCGAACACTCGACAATGTCACGCGAAGGTTAATGAACATCTTCAAACGCAAGATTTTAATACTTTTCCCCAACATTTTCAGTTTCAGTAATTTTTCATATTGAAACAAAAGCCTCTTTTAGAACCGGGTCGAGTGGGCGCATGACATTCAGCCGACAATACTGTGGGCTTGGATTCAGGTTCTTTCAGCCAAGTGTCAGGAGTACGTACTTTTTAATTGAATTCAATATTCAAACGAACGAGTTATTGTTGGAAGAATGACATTATTTTAATTGGTAGGTTTAGAGTTTGAATAGGCTTCCTATTGTAGCCCAGAAGGTTGGTAGGCTTTGTTAAAAAGCTGTATATAGGCTTTTAAGTATCAATTTACACTATAGACCAGAATTTAAAATAGGTTTTTTTGAGAATTATTATCCGCTTTTTGTTAAATTCTATACAACTAAAATCATTCAACTTCATCTAGTTTTCGAAAAAAAATTGACGTGCATCAGTAATAATAAACTTTAGCAATTAAGCACTGATTTTAAGGCAGTCATAGAATTTGTCGATTTATTCAGTTCAATAAAAGTTACAAAATATCGCTACTATACAAATATTCAGCGCAGGTCAAAGAAACACGTTTCTACAATTTCCAGTCACTTTTAATTCAACAAGCAAAATTTCCCAGAAAGTAATGAAAACCTTGGAATCGCACTCAATACTTTGGCCGTCATTATGCGTACAATGTATGTGCATTCATAACCAGAAGCCAGACATCGCAAACAGAATACCGAAACCTGCTGCCTTTACATACGAAACATACGTAGCACATACATACAAGAACATGCCTACATTCTGCCGAGAGGCTGCACGCCTGAAAACGCTCATCTCACATTTTATGAGCAAAATGTCTCACGAGTTCCCAGCGTTAACTTAGCACTACAGCTTAATACGCTCCATACATTATAAGTACTCGCAACAATACACTTTCTTAGGCATTTCGAATTTTCAAAGCTTTTAAAAACTTCAAAGTGTTGACTCAAAGTTGTGACAGAGTCAGACGCAAACTCATATATTGGATTATTCAATATAACATTGTAACATTATAAATTCTCGGAGGGATGATTGAGACAGAACACAACTTCCTCAGACACTCGCGAAGTTAACTCCTAACACGAGCCGAATTTGCATTATCACTGAAAACAACGGATACCGCTTTTGAATAATCATTATCATTTTCCAAACAATTAATTTTTTGGAGGCTTTATCGCCTCGCTAATGCCAGTAATTACTTTCAATTAATTTTGCTGTTAACACTATCACAACACTGTACAATTCAATTTTGCGTTCGACCATTTTGAGTACCGCTTTTATTTAATAAATTAACCTTTTCTGCATATTTGGTTCACACATTGAATATTTTGTTACAATTCCGATGTCAATATCACGGCACCGGGTAAAACGTATGTGACCAAAATAAATGTGCGAAAACACGGATTTTATCTTATAATTCCGATCTACCTGACCGGGTTGTTATCAGTAACACTGACGTACCTGTGAGAATCGCTCCTGAGCGTCCAGGATTTCGATGAACAGGGATAACTTTTGATCCATGATGGGAAAACCATTGCGAGGCTGTTGCAGCAAGTGTAGCACTGCCTCGCGCACTGCCGCCGGCGTGCTCGGCGTGCACGGCGTGCCCAGCGTGGGGTACGCGCCCAACAGGGCAGACAAGCCATGGAAGGTGGCCGACGTCTTCGGGGGATTCTGAACACCACCAGGTAATGACAACCGGCGCGACGTGGAAGGCGGCACGGCGCCGTAACCGTTCGTCATAATCGCCGGTCTTTGCAACTGATAGTCACTTCGAGAGGACGGCAGTAGGGTCGCGCGCGGCAGCGTGGACATAGCGCCGGGCATGGGCCGCGGCCGGCGCGGCACCGGCTGCAGCAGCGGCACTGGGCCCCACTCATCGTCCACCGAGCCTATGGAGTGCGGTCTCCTCGCGAGGTGGTTCACTGGGGGTCTCGGGGAGACTACGCTCTGGGGTCGTCGCGGACGCCGGTCGTTCTGTATCGGGTTCGGCGGCGTGTAGGGGCTAAAGCCATCGAAGTCTTTGAGTTGAGCGGGCGTGGGGCGCTGGTTGTCGGGCGCAGGCGGCGGTGGGTCTTCCCAGCGCGGCCAGCTGAGCGCCAGGGAGTCGGGCTTGCGGGGCGGCGGAGGCCTGGGCCGAGCCGCCCCCTCGGTCATGGCGGCCTGTCCCGGCAGCGCGTCACATGGCGCGGCGTGCGTCGCGCGCGGCGTCCGCCGGTCGACTGGCGTCGCGACGCTGCATCCGTCCCGTCTCTGCATCGACGCACTCTCTGTTTTGGTTTGTGGACGGTTTTTTTCAGGCGCTCGTTTGTTTTGGACGTGCGTGAGTTACGTGTGTATCGGTATTTGTAACGAATTCGATGTTGATGTTATTTATTTGTTTGGAAAACGCTGAGTGAGTGGAAAATCAGTAGCTATCTGAAAATTCATGTTTTATAAAAAAGCGATAGAATTTTGTGAAGCATTATTTAAAAATGCTTTTTACTTTTGCGTGAATGTTTCACTTTAACTAACTGAAACTGTCCACAACGTTAACCTATACACAAGTTCATCACTTATCTTCAACTTAACTTTGGTATAAAAAAACCTATTCTTATAAACACTAAATCCCACATTATTTCAATTCCTTCGAAAGTTCCGTATAATAATGGCCACGTGTGTCAACCCCCCGCCTGCAGAGCGCCGTGATACCCGCAGTAGGGGTCACTCTGAAATATCGCCGCTTCCGCGCCCCGCCCGCTGTATCGGCGCACTGAACCTATGATTTACAGCTCTGTACATTACAGCGGTACCTGTTCACGCGCTATTAAAATGTGTATTGTAAAAATATTGTTTATGACGGAAGATTGATACAGTCAGCTGATAGTTTCAGGAAGGTAAGGTAGGTTTCAGGTATTAGTGTCAAGTTTGCTTGGAAAACTAACGCAATATTTTACTTGAAGTATCTGCTAATGTAGTGATTATAATATTGTGATTTTGATGACCAAGAGTTACTCTTATAGATACTTTATTTAGGCTTGTAGAAAAAGTGTAAAAGAATTCTCAATAATCTAAGATGAAATATAACTTCTTTGAAAGTTTTCGCAATTTATTTTTTACAAGGTCACTACAGGTATATTAACCTAAATATGAAAATAATGGTAGGTAAACAGAAAAGCTTTTCTTCACTACACAACATACTAAAATCACAGAAGACAACAACAACCTCTTAACCCTATCCTAACAATCGCTCAAGTGCATCAAACTCATACAATATGATAAATTACGCCCGCACTAAGTACTCGAGTGGATGCAACGAACTCGGGATCGCTTGTAATGCATCTCGAGTGCTGTTATTTCAGTTTCGGAGCAGCCAATACCGGGTTTTTAAGGGCCTTTTATTAATAGGTGCGCATTGAAAGGGTTATTTATAAGGCGAATTACACACGGAATCGATTGGTTGTCGTGTTTCAATGCGATCTTTACTTGTATCTGTATTGGTTTTGAAAAAACTTGGAAATAAGGCATGCTATAGGCTACCTTGACTAGATACGTGGAATATCAAAAGGAGACTTACAGGGAGTCGTGTCCCTTCTATACGATATAACCATCGTATTACTCAGTAACTGGGCTGTGGAAATCTAACATTGCATGGTGATTTAAAAAGTTAAAGCCGGTCAAACAAGTTGAAAACTCGTCTGGTAAATACTCTTAGGTTTAACGTAATCTAAGTATTTATTCTGTGTTGATGCTTATTTTATGAGATTTGTATCTGTAACTCAACAAGGATTTTTTTTTAAATTCTTTATTTATGTTTATACCTATGACGTATGTACAGGCTTTTTCTATTCAGAAAATGTCACCCTGATTATTGAATTCAAGGGAAATTCTTCGAAAGCAACGCTTTTTCAATACAGAACAGGGAAAGAAAAAATTCCAGTATCATTATAAATTAAACTAGCTAAGCACAAGTTTGTGGAGAGAATATTATAGACGGAAAAAGACATTACATTTCGAACTACTCGATTGCGTGTGTGTAGTCACTGCACTAGTTGGAATTACCTTTTAACAAACTACCCTCGTTTTTAAACTTCTGCAGTTTAGTACTTGCGAAGATATACTACTAAGCTTTATGTCCAATGCTTAGTGCACATTGGATTTTTTAATACTAAAATGATGGACTTACTTTTCGGCCAAGATTATGCAAAATTATAACTTTGTGAGACACATAAGTAATTCCTCAATTGAAATACATACGCTACCTCCAATATACACTGAGGGCAGTTTTCATAACAACATAAAGCTACAATAAACCTACTGAGAATATTCCACACTGAGTTAGAATTCCACAAATTACACTATTCACAAAACAATAACCAAACTACATAAAGTAAACTTAAGGAAATTCATTCAAATTGACGACCAACTTATAGTATCCTTAATATATTCAGTTAACAACTGCCCGTCTTTTACAGTTGTAGGAAATTACTAGAATACAACAATTTGCGACACCTGTACAAGGACTGTAGGTTTACTTTGAACCCGTCAAAAACCTTGAATAAACTACTAATTCTCGTAACAACTAGCACGTTGCTATGTGTCCCACAAATGGTGGAGGTGTGTGCCGTCCAGCCCATTAGGATCTCACCGAAATCACCCATCGAGCTCGGCAGTGCTAACGAAACGGGGCTATTCACACTGTATAGCATTGATGTACAGGATGATTGCTATGTGGCTTTTAGCTTCAATATGTGTGAAAAACATAGATATATATAAAGGTGTGTGTTTTATAAATAGAGGGTTATTAATGTGTACATAACAGTCTTAAGTTTTTCCTTATTGCTATTTTTTGTGCATTTCTATAAATATGTATAAAAATCAATGTTTTTACGTTTGATTGACGTCTATGCATTCTTAAACCATTGATAAGATTGTCATGAAACTTTGGTAGGGTGATCTGAGGATGACCGCGAGGAACTTCAAGAACAAAAAAATTAAATAAAAAATAGCATTGCAATTACATGCCGAGTGCAGCTAGTAACCAATATTCCTGTTTACTCCTTATCGCATAATAATAATAACAGGCTGACTTTGAAAACATGCAACAAAATTGAAGTGGGTGTTCTACCCATCAATGTGAACAACTTTTACTATGGCACCAAATAAGAATTCGTAAAAAAAATCGACCTTCTTACAAAATGGTCCAATCGGGATACCTTTATTCAGAAAAGTCGTTTTTTTTTGGCGAAATTGCATGTTTTCAAAGTCAACCTGTAGTACCTTAGTCATTATGTCAGCCTATAGTTGCAGAAAAAAACCTTCCCTTGTAAAGCAAAATTATAATCATTGAACAACTACGTGGTGAACGTTTGTGATTTTAGAGCATTACGCAGAAATTAACCCTTTAATACAAAGATGGAGGAGAATTTCCTAAAATAATAATGAAACAGATATCGCTTTAGAGCTATTAGACCCTTTATCTTTATTCTCATTCAAGTTTAAACTTCTAAAGTATTATTTACCGTCTTAAATCTAAATATAACACGAACTTCACGGCGGTGATTCAAAATAAAATTACGATCGATCGTTCGGGGTTCATAACCCGAGCAGTGTTAGTTTATGGGAAGTATAAATTAATGGCTTTTAAGTACACACTTTATGGGTTCTTTGAGCTTTCTTCTAGGTGTTTGTGTTCACGAAATAATTGTCAGTATAATAAATAAATAAAGATAAAGGTCTGAAAATAATTCTCACGAAATTATATTTTTTTCCTACATAAGCCGCACAATTTCAAGGCATTTTTATACTACCATTCACCCTAAAAGCCTATTCGGGGCTAAGCTCTATATTTTCATATATTTTATTAAACATCCCGGGGATAAACAGAGCATCCATATCCCTTACCACGTCCTAAGTAAAAAAAGTCTCAAAGAAAATCCCTTTTTAATCCTGCCATAAACAAAATCAGGGGAAAAGGGATTCTTGAGATCAAAGGGCGTCTAGCTAAAATGCTTCGGTTCTGTATATGTATAATATGTATGTTCGTAATTCCTTAATACCATATTAGGAATGCGTGAGACGCAATTTTCATATGAAACTATAAATCAATTTGTGTTCCAGAAAAGGGATAATCGGCCCACTGGGCAGAATTCCTCCTCGACTAGGGCTGGGAAACAACGGGAAACTTTCCACTTATTTATCGATACTTTTGAGGGAGAATTTTTAATATTCCAACTTTAGCGGGAATGTTTACGAAAGTAGAATAATTGCGATGGAGTTGTGCGGTACGGTTTTGTATTTTTTTCTTTGTTATAAAGCGTTTAATGAATGACATAACTTATTTATAGTTGTTAAATATATTCTCAACGTGGAAGTTTTATGGATAAAGTTTTTAGTTGAGAACTCAAATTTAATATCACTTCTTAAAGTAAGTCGATTACGAAGGTAGTCTTTGAAATCGGTTTCAAGTTTTTACAGGTAGAACTTTATTATTTATTTACTTTTATGCCAGAATCGTCTATAAAAGAAACTCATGCAATGGTACGTAAAAGAAAGTATAACATCCCGAAATGATTAACTTTTTTTAAACTGAATTCTAAAAACTGAAAGAAATACTTATATACCATTCCCTACGTAGGTAATTAAATCCCAACCTCTCAATAATTTACGCAAACAGGAACTCAAAACACCATCATCCGCCTAGCTTTACCAATAAAAACAAAAAATAAAAAATCCCGTAAGTAACATCACTAGCAGTCCCGAACCACGGCGCCCCGTGCCTATTTGGCTTCGACTGTCGCAGACGTCGGCAACTATTCCCGGAATGTGTGACAACCCGACCGATTGTTTCCACGACACTCTTGCACAACTATTGTATTTATTTAAGGGTAGCTATACAGAGGCTGCCATTTCGTTTTAGTTGGTATATTTTGGTACTGTAAATTGGTATTGGTAATCGGTAAACGTAATTTTTTTATCCTCCTAAATTGGTAGATTCAAGTAATTTATAGGCTAAGAATGGGTATGAAATCTGTATTCCTATTGAGAATTAGCTCGTAAAGATGCTAGGCTGAAAGGATTAATAGGATGGGGCCTAGAACTCAATCTTCCTAGTCTTTTCCCAACTATGTTGGGGTCGGCTTCCAGTCTTACTGGATGCAGCAGAATACCAGTATTTTACATGGAGCAACTGCCTATCTACCCTCCATAAGACAGTACCTGGTTAATACGATACCCCTAGGTAAGACTGATTGTCAGAGTTTCAGGCTTCTTACGACCTGTAACGACTGTCAAAGATTCACGAATGACAGCTGGGACCAAAGAATTATCGTGCTTTCCGAAGCACGGTACGTAAAGATCGTTACCCATCCACGGACCAATCCAAAACAGCAAGCGTAGCTTAACCTATTGGAACGACCCGTGCTGCTGTTATTACGTAGCCACGAGCTCCTCGTGGTGCCTAAAACTATCAACAATAATGGTTATAGTATAGCTACCCCAGTGGTCGTTATCAAAATACTAGAAAACAGCGACATTTTCCACAATTTCATCTTGCTGTGACTTTTGTCGCTAACACAACAAAAACTGCTCTAAATAAGGAAAAAGAGTTTAATAATACGAATCTAAAGCCTTGCACCGTATAATTGTTCTCGTGAACAAAACTTAGCACACAGTTCACGCATACATTACAAACACAAACGTTATTATTCATACGACGGCAAGGAATACGGCCTTGGCAAATAGTGAGGTAAATCATGATTTAATATTATAACACACATAAGACCCTTTGCAGCTCACTTGTCAGCACACTCAATTTGGATTCGAGTTTGAAAGTAAATCGCGTCGGCAAAATGGTCGTAAGTCAATTTACGATATCTTTGAATTAACAGTGGGGTGAATTTGGTTCCGGCGGCAAGGAGGTATTTTGTAAATGAATTAAATAAGGCAGTCATGCGTAAAGAGGTTGATATTAAGTGTAGGTTCTGCCAGTTACAAGATGGCTGAAATATTCATCATATTCTAACGTAAAAAAAGTCGCTACTGGTGTCTGTTTAGTTCTTCTTTACTTCCCAACGGATTTGATGCGGTTTTCACCAACATTTATATAATTCTTTCTGGAATATTTGTGTGTATAACACGTTCTTATTTAAAAAAGATTTGACACTGAAATCTTGATGTTTTGACATCACGTCACATTAGTAGATTGCACCCATGCGAAGAAAAGTCACTCGTAAAAATAGAGTTTAGTCGCGGTTAAAAAAATATTAGATCTTGGATAATGAAATCAGGAAGATTAATTTATATCGCCATTTTTAAAATGCTTAATTAACATCCATTCAATTGAGATTTCATAGGAATTATGAAAGTGTTTTAGTCAGCATTTTGGAGGCGGCAAGTTTAGTGTTTGCCATTTATCTCATAAATATAGTTTTGCGGCATGAATCTCGCTTCTTGTCTTATGAAAGGAATATAAAAAGACTATGATAAATGGTCACTTAGTTGGCAGTGAGCAAGAACAGTTGTTTTTATTAAATTGTAAAATATTGGACGAATAAGCTTACCTCGTAGCTAAATGAGATGTTACAACATTAATTTCACTAGGAAATTTAAAATAACATCGTTCTTTATAACGCCTTTTTTATGAGAATAACTATATTGAACGTTAAAAATTATATCGATAGTGGTTGGACTTTAATGACGTGTATAGATATTTTTTTTTTTCAAATTCTAACCTAATACCTGGACGAAGTGTTACAGGTCATCATAGTACTCATGAATATGATCAACTTTCACTATGGGACCAACTCAGAAATATGAATCGTGTATTACACTTTTGTATAGAAAAGTAGTTCTTTTATTTTAAAGTATCATTCATTTCATTCCTTTCTCATCCGCTTAAGAGGGTTTACGCCGAACGGCATTTCATACAAACTTTCAAGCCCTTATTTTTCGAAATGACTGAACCGATTTTAATGAAACTACATACGCATATGCAGGATACAAAGGTCTAAAAACTTAGTTAAGAACATTTTCGAAATGTCTTATTTAAAAACAGATAACTGAAAATCTCTGTTTCTATGGAAAATTTTAAATTGGTCTAATTTGTCTGGAACACTATTTTTCGAAAATGTTCTTAACTAAGTTTTTAGACCTTTGTATCCTGCATATGCGTATGTAGGTTCATTAAAATCGGTTCAGTCATTTCGAAAAATAAGGGCTTGAAAGTTTGTATGAAATGCCGTACGACGTAAACCCTCTTAACTAAGTCAAAACATAAATTTCCCATTAAAAACACACACAAAAAAAATGACGCCACGTCCCCAATTCATTCATTCATTCTCGAGCACAATGCGTTCAAACAAGCCGGTGATCAATCAGGCGGCTCTCAAGACGTGTAATTGCGTTCTCAATCGACGGAGACGGAGCCCGGCGAGCGCGAGGATTGTTGCCGAAGGAATACTACAATATGGTTGAGAAAACGAATTTAGTAGCTCTAAAAATGAGACTCTAGTGTCTTTCCGTCAGGATTATTTCAGTACCAGCTCAGAGTCTGGATTTGTGCCGGGTTGTTGGCAATAGGCTTGCCCCCTTTTACAATGTGGATGTACTTTAGGTACACTTCGGCCTAACCCTTAGGAAAAGTAAGTGTGATGTTATGCTATGTTCAAAATAGTAGAAATTATAGATAGGATGATGTGCTCAAAAACGTTAATAACGCAAATGGATACAGACAAGCGAGCTCTGAAAATGTTTCCGATGTTTAATTCCTAGTTATTGTTTTCATAATATTATGACTGATCTATTATTTGAACGTCAAGAAAATCGGAAATTTCAAAGCTAGTCGAGTACCCAATTACAGGAAAGATGGAAGGGTACGCTGAATGAAGCGCTGAGCAGCGCTGCAGCGCTTCAAACATCAGAGATGTAAATAGTTGAATGAAAATGTAATCCGTGAACTAGTTTCATAGTGAACGAGATTTTTTTAATAGAAGTACGTCTTCAGTTGTATAGCAATAGTGTGTTTCTGGTTAATTAAAAACAAGGTTCCGCTTTTAATTAAATAGTATTTCACTACATCATTGTCTAATCAGTCTGTTATGTCTTTTTGATGACAATTAATATTTTCAAGTACTGTTATTACTGCTTTGCTAGAAATAATGAAGTAGCACTTTAGGTTGTAGGAAGCCTATCAAGATCTTTGTCAGAATTACCAAAAAAAACACACTTCCAAAAAATAATTGTACAAAACTAAAAGAAAGCCCAGAAATGTTGATAAACTATAAGATAAACTCCCAAACATCGACAGATTCGCTGAAACGTTAGCGATGTTAGTAACTTGTCGGTAATTGTAACAAGTTACAAGTCGACACACAGACAGACGTGATAACTGATACATCGACTTGTTACTTATCGAGTTTATCTCGCCAATTACTGCAGCGGATAGTTTTGTGTTTGACATTACGTTGATAGTTGGTAGTTCGTATGATTGCTACCAAAGTAGGAATGTGTCATAGTAGTCTGTGTGACAGTGTGGCTTTTTGACAGGGATTGGAGAATATACAACAACAAACTTTACAATTGGGTAACTCTGTAATCACATGAAAAATATATGTTTCAAACAACTAAGTATTGCTTTTGTGAATGAAATGAAACAGGAGATATTATAACAGGTTGGTCACGGTAAAAATTATTTATATTCGTGTGTACCTTCACCCTCTGAAAGATTATTATAAAATTCAAAGTAGCCCTGTATATCTTACGTCCGCGACTACACCCGCTATAAAGTCAACTTTATTATAAAACATACCATAAGGCACTCGGCAATAGTGTAGCTTTTTGTCCGTGAAAGAATTTTCGAAATCGGATCAGTACCTATTTCCAGAGATTACCTCCTACAACCAAACTTACAAACTTTACCTGTTTATAATATTTGAGTACATTTTTTTATTGCTAGGTACAACAACTAACGAAAGCACGAAAGCATCAAGAATACATTTATGTACTTCGCATACTCTGCTTGAAGCAAACCTAAGTTTCAGAGCTGTACCCGTTTTAAATTCATAAAGTATCCCCCTACCCGTAATTCATTGTTGACAAAACAAAAAGAGTAAATAGGCTAAGAAAGAAGGTTCCTTTAGCTCATTAATCTTGTGCTAATATATTCATAATTATGCTGTTCGGTGGAAGACAACACCGACTGACGAGAACTTGGTAAGTTTCAACGGAACTGTGTAATATATACGAGGGTGCTTGCTAATACCACACATTTTAATTATTCTGTAATATTTCTGTAAATAAAATGTTCGTTTTAAGGCCTCATTTAGATGATGTTATTTAAAAAATTATAAAAACATAGTAAAGCCATTTATTTCTATTGAAATGGAACTGGTAATTATTTCTGTGGATTCGTTTCAAAATAAAAATGGTTTCAACAAACATTTTTAACCATCATTTTTTTTTTTTTTAACTATATGAGGTTGGTGTTTCCTTTCCGACAACTCTGAGAAGAAACACTGAAATAAACTCAGAGGTCACAGACTCTTTAGAAGTCTAGATATTATCTTGGTCAGATCTTGTGAGGACCATGAAGATTAGTGTCTGGGATGGTGTTTTGAGGAAAGATCCACACAGATTTGAATGAACCTGTCCAGTCAGTGCACGCATTTGTCAGTAATCGTGAAGCTCAACTCACAACTTGAACTGCATGATAAATCTTTATACTGGTTTAGTTGCAAGGGTTTACCAATAAACACCAAGCAACTTGTTTGTAACACCAACAACCAGAGATCCAAATTCAGGAAACCGAACCAAAAATATTTCTCACTATTATATTGTATTCTACCAGTTAATACAAAACCAGACAATGGTACAAATAGTTTTCCATTAGCGCTATTTACTACAATAACTTGGGGTCCACCGTGCCCCGAGCTCTCGGGGACCCCGTTGCCATAGCAATAAGAGACAATGGCGGACAACAATGGTGTGACGTAACGAGTTTTTAATAGGTCATTTTATGTTTGTTTTGTCTTTTTCTATGTTAGGTACATTTGCATTTTGTAATTGCTTTAGTTTTGTATCGTTTTGGGAGCTTTTAAATTGTATTGGAAGGAACTATTTCAGAGTGCGGCTTTTAATAAAGACTATTTGCTGTGTATTTTAATCTTTCGTTTAAAAAGTTTTCTTTGATATGATAAGTGGCAGGATTGCTGAAATATTTAGGTATTGTTCTTTTACGGACACAGCTCCTTCATAATTTCGTTCCTCCACACTTTTCAAGATTATCCATAGCAGTGATGATTTGAAGTTAATCGCTCGCTCTGTTAAGACTTGTGATAAAACCATAAGACTTAAATACACATTATGTAAAATCATAAAATATACCAGTTTTATATACATTGACATTGTTGTATATTATATACAAAATCACATGATTATACTTTGTAAAGTACTCTATTATTTTAATTATTGCGAATGTGAAGACTTTGTGGAGATTTTTCTTTTTCTTGTATTTTATTTTCTTTGTGGCCTAGCCACATGTCCTTTCTGTGGTATTGTTCGTCGAGTCGTTGTGCTCCTTAATTTCTGAGCTGATCTGAGCATTACTCACTGGACAGGTCCACTCAAATCTGTGTGGTTCTTTCCTCAAAATACCATTTCTGAAGCTAATGGTCCTCATATGGCCCGACTAAGATTATGTCTGGACTTTAAAAGTGACTGCGACCTCCGAGTTTGTTTCAGCCTTTCTTCTCAAAGTAGTCAGATAGGAAACGCCGACCTCATCTAGCTTATTTTTAATATGACGTGTAAAAGTGATTCCGATATCCTATTTACAAAATAAACAGTTTCATTTAATTTCAATGAGCGGTTATAATCAGGACGGGAACTGATTACACAAGATATAACTGATATTTAAATGCAATTAAAGATTGTAGTACGTTACAAAGAAATTTGATAAACTCTCCGAACTGCTGACGCTCTGAATATAAACTGTATAATAAGGTAACTAAAGTTAAACTGAATCAATTGAGAAATGTTAATAAGCTACTAACGACAGTTTAATGCACAAAGTTGGTGCAGTACCTACCTGTGAGTACCTGTGAATACCTGTAGGTACCTGGCAGTAGGAGTGGAAGCGACACTCGCCAATTTTCGACGAAGATCAAATTTGAAACCTTTACCACTACATACCGACGCGGCGCGGCGGGGAGAAAATATGTTTTAAGGCTCGTTCACACCGGCGCGACTTGTCGCGCGACGCGACACCAGCAATTGTTCAATCGTGATGTTTTATTAGAAATTGTATTGTTAAAGTCGCGTCGCGCGACAAGTCGCGCCGGTGTGAACGAGCCTTTACACATTTTTTAAGAAATTCTTAGGATAATAATGGTTAAACTGGATAATATTGAAATATTGTTTTGAAAAAAGACTTTCTTTATTAGATTCAATATTAGGTACTATGGGGCACAGCAGAAAATTTAATTATCGAAATCCTGCTAAGATTCTGAAGATTATGACGATAACGAACGTACCATGGTATATAGCAAAATATGACAGATTACATCATGACCTTAACATGAAAAACGTTAAACAAGAATTATAGGACAAAATGAATGCATATAAGGCAAGAATTGCGCACCATCCTAAGATATTTGCAAAAAACCTGATAGATGAAGGAACCATGCCACGATGACTCAAAAGAAAATACCCTCAGGATCTATTATTATAGACTGAATCGAAAAGCGGACTTGCCAAACTGACAACAAATTCCTATCTATTGCTGAATGTCTGAACAGATAGATTGCAATACAAGAAAGACAATAACAATGAAACTGCTTCGTTGGTCTAGTGGTCGCCAGAGCTACTGCTGAGCATGAGGGTTCGATTTCCAGATCGGACAAAGTGTTATTGGGTTTTTTTATCTAGAATTTCTCAGTAGCAGCCCGGAGTCTGGATTTGTGCCCGGTTGATGGCAATAAGCTCGCCCCCTATTACATGGAACTTAAAACATAACTGGTGAAATGTGGGTGTACTATAGATAGTTACACCTCTGCTCAACACTTCGGGGAAACAAAGCGTGATGTTTTGTTACAATAAAAATGAATAAAAACATTGTTCATTTTCTCCTATTCTACATTAGGGTATATCTAAATAGTTATAATATGACATGATCACAGCAAAGGATTGCGTTGTTTAAACAATTTGAGAGCAAGTTGATGATGGTTTGTTTTGATTGGAAGTATATTATAAGAAAACCAGTAAAAAGTTGTTTTTACAGTTAGCTCCCAAGATCATATTCCCGATTTTCTTCTCAGAACCATTCCCCCGCCTTTTACAACACGACATCTGATAAAGCACCGTAAGTTCCAAACTCCAGCAAACAACGAACAAAACTTCTAGTGTTATTGAATGTTTTAAAGAAAATCTAGACTTTGACGATATCTCACAGATTAAAGAGGATTCCACTGAACAACGAGTGCGGGAAGTTGGCGACGTTGCCGACTTGTGGCGGGAGAACTTGGAGACATGCGATGTGTCGACCATAGTTTGCGGCTGAAGGAGATTTTTATACTTGTAACATACTATTTTTTTTCAAAGCTAGTCAATGGGAAAATGGTGGTTGTGATAAAGGAGAGGGTTGTGTTTTTTTTTTTAAATGGGCGTTATGTTTTTGTATTAAAACAATTGCCTTGAGTAATGTCAATTTGACGGCTCGTTTAGCAAAGTGCTTGAGCGAATATACGCTATACGCTCAACCACTTTTAATTCAAACACGAAACATATTTTTAATACCTGCAGAGAGTTTAACAGAATTACAGCTTTTATAAACATCAGATTAAAAAATATATTTCTGCTGTGATTTTTTAGGGTTACAACTTATTTCAAGTTTTAGATATCTATGTAAGTGTTATTGTAGTGACTATGGATTTCGAATCAACGGGAAACATTTGGGTATCTTTGTACATTTGAACGAATATTTTACTAGTTACAACTATGGTTGCCAAAAAGACTACGGTTTCAGTAAAAACTCTCGTCCTGTCACGAGTTTCATGCAACTGTTAATGATCCTATGACCATCTGTTGTGAATCTTCTTTATAAAATAAAGAAGATTCAAGACCCCTTTCTGTTTCCAACCCTATGTTGACTGCTGTACTGTTTAATAAGGTAACTTAGAAAATAGCACACAAATATACTTTAGGGTTTTTTTTACTCTTTTTAATAACGAGCCCCTTTTGACAAATAATAAACCATCTCTTTTTGTCCATCTATTTTGTAAAATGTGGATTAAGGATTGTTTAAAGAGGGTAGGTAGTAGAACCGTACTCTCGTCTGCTAATAAAAATAAATGTCATCCCCGATCCCTTTGCGAAGCATGGTGGTTATGGCAAATACTCATAACCTTTATTTTTATGATCATTGCCTATAATGGCCATGTTAAGCAGTACCTACATATTATTATATGTACATACCTATCGCGCGTGAACCTACATTATTATCAATTAAATTCGCTTTTCGTGGTTGTCTGTGTGACTGGATTTCCGGTGGTTTTTACCATCATATTGAAAATTTATTACGAAACGTTTATGTGTAATAAAATTAATATTAAACTTACATAATTATGTAAAGAAATCTCGATGCTTTGTGAAGTCATAAAAACCGCGTGAAGCAGGGCGAGGGGGCGCTAGTATTTTATAAGACATGATGTAACGCGAAAATAGCGAACAATATTAACCATTTTAGTAACTGGGTCATTATCGAATCATGAAAGAAAGTTGACTTGGAAAAGTAAAATTAACGATTTTTTTACAGCCTTAAGAAGGCATTTAATTAAAAGGTTTTAACCGAAGGCAGTGTTAATTGTGCCGAAGGACGGTAATAGTACCCGATGAGCGGTCTCCTATTATCGGCTGAACCTCTTTTAACTTCCGCCGGAAATGGGAGTTGAAGTCGTAAAGAAATTTGAGGTTTTACGGCCGATCGACTTCGGACACTCGTCGTATATTCCTTTTAACTGTATTGGGAATTGGGTCAGATTTAAAAGGTTAAGATATAGAGCTATATATGTTGCATTTTGTTACCTAACTACACGGGTCTTAAATTATGTCTTTCGATACTAAGCCAGACTAATACGTATTACTTCTTAGGTGGATACTAAGGATATAAGAGGGCACAAATAATATTTAAGTTAAACTGCGAAAAACGTACATAAGATTTTGTATTTGACTAAATGTTACGCGTAAAATCCGATTTTCCGACCATTGCCTACAAGGATAAAACCACAATAACCATTAGAATATAAACCCACGCATTCGAGTATCGCCCTCTGTTCCATACAATCGTTCCACCAAAATATTTGCTTACTGAGAATAAAGCGAACCATACATACATACACATCGCTACAGGCTCTGCCCGCATCCGAATACTTGTTTTAATTTCAGACGTGCGTCCAAATTCGTTTAAAAGGGGAGAAAATGATGTACTGTTTTGTTATAAAACTGAGCTCTTAGAGCTAAGCGAGCGAAAGTGGAATGCGTTTTCATCTTACTTTATTATCACATTTAGTTCAGTTTGGAAAGTCTTTTGGAATAACATTCTTAATGCATTTAAATTAGTGTAATTCCACAGACTTCTTTTTATCATGTCATACGTTTTTCTCGTATCGCTATTATAAATGAAAAATTACGAAAGTTGTGATACGTACTTGTTTTTAAAAAGTCTTGTAAACGACTTATCAAAAACACGTCATATATAAAACAATTGTATCATACATGTATGACTTTGTTTCAGACATGTTGACTAGTTTGATCACCTTATTGACATTTTTAACAAATCTTTACAACTTCCTTTAGGTGTAAATGATAAACGGTCCATCTCTGCATAAGCTTACTTGTTGTAAACGCGGTGTAAGCAGATCGCATCAAAGTATAAGTACCTAATACCTCGGTACTATTTCAACTACAAATAAGAATACCCAGGAGGGTAGGCAGAAACTACGGAACGAGACCAAAATTCAAATCAAAACTTTACACACACACACACACACTATTCCTCGCAAATATTGCAACTCAACAAAAATAAGGTGGGAACCAAACGAAATATAAAACGCAATAACACACACGTCAATATGCATCGCAGGTGTTCGCCCTCCGATATTAATATTGTGCTACGGCCTAATACGCGCAATATGCGCATTATGCATGAACGTCAGCTATTTGACGCACGCACGACAAGCCGCGCGTGTGCGCGACGCCTTATTATATGCCTGTTTATGTTTTATGTATATTGTAAGGGTGTGGCCGGGAACGCGTGCGTTTAATCGTCGAGTTTATAATATTAGTGTGTGTTATGGAGTTGATTTTGCTTATTGTTATGCTGTTAAGTAAAACAATAAAGACAAAAAAGCGTATTCGATAGGTATTATATTTAACGAGAAATAAATAAAAAACTTTTATAAAAAATACAAATAAACTTTTAGTTCCAGGTCGGGAGTTTCTGTTTGATCAATCTCAGTAGAAACCTGAATCATTATCTATGGTCTGTAGTTCCCATTTAAATGATTCTTGTAAAATTTCTTTCTTCTTTTTCGTGTGATTAGTGACTAACCTGGTGTCAGAGTTTTTATGCCACCCATGGCATAAATTAATGGCATAGGCCTCTAACTTAGCTTCATATGCCTTCGAGAAATACATATCTCTCAGGATGCCGGTTTCCTCACGATGTTTTCCTTCACCGTTTTTGAAGCAAGTGGTAATAAATACGCACATGAATCCGAAAAGTCAGAGTTGCGTGCCTTGGGTTCGACGTCAAAACCTTGACTTGGCAGTCCGACGGTCACACCAACAGGCTATCACTGCTAGTAAAAAACATGAAATGAGAATCTTAATCAATAGCTCATTTATATAATACATATAATATGTCAAACAATTCATTATACAATACCTGTTACCTAGGTCCAGATATTCTAACATACGGGTTGATAACGATCGCACAGAGAGTGGTTTCAATGGAAACCGATCCTAAATAGTATATATACACAATGGACTGATAAACTGCCCCTATAAGGCTGCTCCGGCTTTATATCAACCATTTTTGGTACAGCCTTAAATACATTTGCCGATCCCTGTTACAAGGGACTTCTAACAACTTATAGAATGTGGTCACACTTCTGGCTACCCATTCGGGAAATACAAGCGTGATATTATATTATATAAACTTCTTATGAAAATTATATTAATGTTTTGCTAGTGTAAAGGTATAAGATATCATTTTCTAGCAACACCCTGGTACCTCATTAACGGCATAATTATGTAAATGTCTATTAACTGCTCCCAAATTACGATATGTATTTTATTTTACTTTTTTATTTAGGTACTACTTGACATGTAGTTTCATTATTTGACATTATATGCCTACAATTCAAATTTCATTTTAAAGTAGGGTTCTCATTCGGATTGGTTAAAGTTGTAGTGACAACCATTTGGGTTAAATTGGTTTTTATTATTTTATTCGACCTTTATATAGATTCCTTTATATTTTGTGAATGTGAGAACGTTGTAGGCACAACAGACTGTCGATTTGCAGACTATTTTCTATTTTTTTAAGTATCTTGTTGACAGGCCTACGCTGTCCTCGCATACCTATTCAAACTGTACATTTTTTAAAGCATTGTAAAACCCATTTATTTTTAAAAGAGTAACCGTGGAGTTTCTTGCCGGCTCTTCTCCATAGGAAACGACCAATTGGAACCGTGCACCTAGATTCTGACGTTTCATAAGTGCCCATGTAGGTTTATGTGAAATAAAATATTTTGATTTTGATTTTGATTTTGATTTTGAACAATTTGAAAGGTTCTCAAAACTTCGCATTAATGTGACTTTTACATAGAATATTAATTGTGTGTTTATCGAATATACCACGGACTCACTGTAAAAGGTAATAATATCCTAAGAAAATCTGGAGTTGCTGACACGCATTGAGCAAGTGTGAATATCCAATACTTCCTAAATATATTATATTCTTAATAGAACATCCTAACTAAACCATTGACCTACCATAACATCACGACTGCTTTCCCCCAAGGGTAAGGTAGAGGTGCACCTATACTAGGTACACCCACATTGAGTCAATTATATTCAAGATCCAGATTCCGGACTGCTACCGCGAAATTCTTGACACAAACTTTGCCGGATCTGGGAAACGTACCCAGGACCTCATGCTGAGTAGTAGTGTTAGTGACTACTAGACCATTGAGACGGTTTCTATTGACCTAGTTCCGTAAAGCATGATGAACACAGATAATGTAAAAAAAGAAAACGCTCCGAAAAATAATTGAAGTAATAAGTCTCGGTTTACGGACGTAAAACAAACAACTGAAGCCTTACACTGAAGCCTGACGAACCAGTCTGGAAGGAGAGAAGTCTCCTTGTTTTTACTAATATCTTTGGGAGAAAAGATCTGGGATATTTACTAGAAGAGAAATATTGTTAAGATGGCAACGTCGTTGATGACTTTATGTTGTGGATAAAAAAGTATTCATGTATCTTCTGCAGATAACATGACTACCAATAGAATGAATTTTAGAAAAAATATTAGTATTTAAATGACAATTTAATGAAATAATTAGTTAAAGTTTTGGTTTTTTCTGTTTACGATCTTTAAGACGGAAAAATGTTTGTTTTCTCAACGTAATAGAACTTGCCCTTTGTGTATAACCCTGAAAATGGCAGCAGCTACCGTTCTGAAGACAACATATCCACTTTATTTATTTGATCTGAGAAGAAAATATAAGGACAGCCATTTCTCAGATATTCTTAGTTTGTTTTGGGCTCTACGGTGTAGCGGCGTAGCGACGTAGCGTGATAGATGTAGCCGTCTACGCCGTAGAGTGCTACGATTTGTATTCGTAGCGTAGTATAGGATATTTTGATCAACATTTGCTATCGAGTTATTCATCTTAGCTTTTTCCGGTCTTTTGCGACGGTTGGTATTTGTAAGGAGTTTCAATAAATGTGTGAATTTTGATTTTTGGAGGAGTATTTTAACTGTGGCAGCTTCGATAGGGACATTTTTGGAGCACGTTTTTCAATTTAGATTTTTGTAAAGTAATCGGGGAAATAAGCAAAATGACTATCAAATTGACGGTAGGTATATAAAAATCACAATTGCCTTTTTTTTGTCTTGACGGTAGCATGAAATAAGTGTAACACGCCAAATTGACGTAGGGAGTCAATTTTCTTATCAATTATTTTCCCCGACTGTATCTTGTTGAAACAATCATATCAATTATCTAACGGAAATCAAACCCGCACCTCGCACAATCGTCTAAAATAATTCCTAAGATGTCATTTTCTACGTCTATTTAAAATTCAGCAAGAACGCTGAACAGTCCTACAGACATTGTTATCAGTCAGCGGACGAAGGCTCCACTCGCCGGAAGTACATCGCTCATCGTTTGTCTAAGGCTTTAATAAAACCTTCTCAAGAGTTCCTCCTGCGAGTTGTTCCAATTTTCAGTAAAAGTCACATTGTTGACATTTCGGGACATTCGTCGAGATAATAAGGCGCTTGAAACAAATGTTACAAGTATGACTTACCCGCAGGAGGTTAGATAGGAGACTTACCTGAAAGAAAACAAGTAAATTAAATTAGTTGTTATTAAAATAGATTTTTCAGAAATACACCATAAACCATCAAATGAAATCATTTCAGACAACCAGAGCGGGGTAATTGTGTAACACATATAATATGGCAATCGATCGCAATGCCGTTCATGTTGATATTTCAACCACGTTTAGTGCGTTATTTACGTGTTTGAGCAGACGAATTTTTCAATACTATGAAGCAATGATTTAGGAATTTACTTCAATATCCTCGGATTGCGATTGAAGTGTGTTACGCAATTATCTACTACCAATTATAGCCCGTAATGTCCCACTGCTGGGCTAACACCTCCCTTTCTCTTTTCCACTTTTCTGTAATTTATTTTATTAAAATAATTAGCAATCTATTATTATAATTATGTAGTAATTGAATACAAAACGTTCAATAGTTTCTGCCCCCACGGGGAGAAGGCGTGAGATTATGTATGTTTGAATGAAAACAAAATTTAAATTCATACTAGTTTATCCATTTAAATATATAATTAATGCGTACGTTGTCAAAACAGTGCACTTTTAAGCAAAACTCCATAATTACCAATTTATTAACACTCTTTACTCAAAGTTAAAATAAAAGCACATGATTATAATAAGCTATCAGAAGCGAGTTCAAGTTAACAAACTTGCGCAAACAATTTAAAACTACGAAAGTTCGCGATAAGCTGCGATCGAGTTTGATTACCAACTAATAAATAATATTGTGAGAATAAAGACAAAAGTTTCGCGATACAACATCACAGTCATTTTATTAAAAGCTTTTATTTAACTTCACTTGTATGTATGTCCTGGCAATCAATATTTCAACCACTTCCACTGAAGCTATCGGGCTGAAATTTGGCATACGTGTTTGGTTCTCGTGGCAATAAATGATAAACACTTTTTTTTTTTAATTTTTAAAAATCTTTTTTTTATTCAATTTTGTGTGGTTGATTATTCTTGCAAGTATTTGTTCCATAATTTTTACATGATCTGAACATATTTTTACGAGAAACAACACTTCTCAAACTACAACTCGTTGCGTGATTTCCTCATCGTAAAAATCAACGCTAACTATACCCTATTCACAATAAGATTAGACATTTAAACCAACCTTTTTTACAGTCCGTTCAACCGATTTTGACTTCTATTGCGTTGGTGGCATGACAAATGGCAGCTGCAGTAAACAGTTGGTATTATAATCACGTTTTTGCTTTCAATGCCATCCTTATGCCTACGGAATAGAAGACAAAATCGGTTGAACGGACTGTAAAACGTTTTGTTTAAATGTCTAATCTTATTGTGAATGGGGAATAGCGTAGGCGTTTTGATCCGCTACGCATCGAGCTACGGCGTAGTATAGTGCTACGAGTCTACGATAGCTTAAGTTATAGACTGTGCGCTTTGAAAGCAGAATTATATCTATTTCACAATGAATAATATTTAATTCCTAGGCTTTACAGAAATATTTTCTCTTTGCAAGAAGTAAATGAAAAAATCTAATGAATATGAATATAATTATGTTTATTACAGGAATGGCTCTGGATAAGCATATTTTTCTCATTCATTCTGGTTTATTAAAATCTTGAGGATATTTCAGCTGAACATAATCAGAGGTTTCGTTTCAGTAGTGAACACTCACTGTTGCTTCAATATTTGTTTGTTACTTAGAATATGAAAGTAACTTAGATATGAGATGTGAATGTTAAGTCTTTGTCCTGAATTTAAGTTAATGCCAATGTCTTACATTACGTTCATTACTGTGTTTTTAATAGTCTCTCAAAATAACATATTTTATCTCTAAGTCATATCACGTTTTTATGATTTGATTCTTAAACAAATACAAAAAATAAACTCAAACATTTCCACGTAGCATGAAGCTATGAATTACTAGGAAGCTCAAAGGAAAACTAATCTCCGCTACGGCGTAGCGAACTACTACGGCGTAGCGAACTGCTACGAGCTATGAGCGGCTACGAACACTTCGTAGCTTACAAAAACAACTATGATGATATATGAATTTGTATCGTAATCAGAATACCGGAGAGTGTAAAATAATACTCTCCGGATACTACAAAAAAAACTTGTGAAACATGCCTTGAGAAAATTGATTCATTTCAAATACATGGAAATATGAGCAGTTCAGTCACATTACAGTTTGCAAATTATGGCTAAGATTTTCATCATTATGTTAACAACACACTACGAATAATTTATCGAAGATATTGACAACAATAACTCTCCTCTCGTGTCACGTGAATTTGTGTCTCCAACGTCGCAGTCATTTTGTCTATCCCTAGATTCGTACCAAGTATTTTTTTACACGAACGAAATCATTTATTATATAAAGCGTTGCAGTCTATCATCCGTATAAAATCAGAAGTTCCCGAGAGATTTCAAATAAGCGATCTTGAAGAACAATCACCATAAACAGACGTACGAACATCGTCTTCACCCAAAACCGCTTAAGTAATCAAATGAAACTCTTCCATCAAGGCGTATGGTGAAGTAAAACACGTGGGGTAGCCCCGTAACCCCACTGTAACAACGCAGTAACCGCGCTGTAACCCCGCACTGCCAAACACACGGGATTCTTGGAGGAACTTCCCCGAATTGACGGAAGTTTTCGTCACAACACATTCCTTGCGTTCCCAGCACTATGCAAGGGAATGATAGAAGTTATATTTGGGAACTTTATGACGCTATGGAAATGTAGGCTCGATGAAATGTTAGCTGTTGAAATAAATTAATGTGATTTACCTACAACTGCTGACATTGAAAAGAAGGGAAGGTCTCGGAATCATCAATTTTTTTTTACAAAGACGAATTAGTCAATTAAATTCAAGTGATTTACACCGTTCAAGCATTTTATCTTTCAACATTTGTTTAACAACTTAGTTCTACGTTACTTCGAACACAGCACAGAATTATCCTTCTTCTTTATTCTTGTAGGTTCCGTCTTTTGTAACATGTTTCAAAATACTGCTAATATAATTATTTCTGGGCGATTCTAAAGCAAAGGACAAAGTTGTCAGTGAAACAGAATTGTATTAAATTCTCTTCTTCCCGTTTGTCTCGAGATTAGATTACTTTGTGACAAGTTTCTTGATCGCGTTACGTTATAATTTACTTGAAATAAACTTATTATGTTTGCTTTTCAGACTTTGAATAAGTTAAATGTGGTTGATGATAAAGGATTATTTAGTGACGCTAATGTTCGGAAGTGAACGTTGTTTTGAATACAAGAAGAATTATTTTCTTGGGTCAATATTTTTTTGTTTCACAATATCGGCTTCATTATCTTCTAGTTATCTTCAAGTTCTGCACTTTGTTTACGGTGGATGTGTAAAGTAATTTCAAAGCGGATGCTAGAATAAAAATCAACTCATTTTGTACTCGGCTAAAAACCAATCTATTGAGAAACCTAACAAACGATAATAGGTCTGCTCAATAGTTTTATAATATACCTAAATAACAAAAAGATCAACACTCATAGTGATATCTATCCTCCAGAAATGCATACGGAAACTGTTAAAACCCTCGAAACAATGTAATACGGTGCACTTATCAGAGATGGCGCTGTTAGCGTCCGCTGTAAACCTCCCTTCGCACGAATAAAGTAGGAACTTCTGAATCCGCAGCGGCCTCCAGCGGAGCGCGCGAGAATTAACAAAAAGACCAAGATCTACGTAGTTCACAAAACTGCCGATAGATGTCGCAAAACATAAAAAATCAACTTGTCAGAATTTCAGCACTCCGAAGATTATTTTAAGAGTGTCAACTATGGATTAATTTTGACAGGGTATTATTGTCTTCTCAACAGTTTACAGTATCCTTGTATTTTTTTTTTATTCTTTGCTTGAAGACTAAAGCATATCGCATCTGAACTTTCAAAAACTAGTCTTACCTTTAACAGATGAGGATCCCTTTCAGCAGCATCCAGCAACGACTCCGCTTCACTCAGCCACGCGACGAACTTCTCCAGCGACCGGTCGAAGTTCTGCAGCGATGAAACTGCTGAATGCAGCGCTTTGCCTCGAGCAACAATACTGTAAAAGAAGGCATTTTTAGTATGGCAATATCTTATCTCAAACAGGCAACACATTTTCTAAGTGTTGTTGATTGTTTTTAAAAATGATTCCCTAACTACGTTTTTCTATAAGCATCATGCAGATTGTTTCTGTATTTTCATCATTATTTAAAACGATTTAGGGTGGATTTTACCAAATTCAGAAATATCTATTTTATCCGTAGAATAAAATTGACATCTGACAGTTTTTGTATAGAGAAACTGGCAATAATTCAAAAATTACTCGCTGGATTAGACTTATACTAGGTGTAAAAGTTTGGTCGCATTCGCCCTGAACTCAATAGGAGCGGAATATTTTTTATAAGAAAATAAATGAAGCAAACGATGTTAAATAACAGAGTTTATGTTCAAGCTATTATTTTAATTACAGTTGTTATTTTAATCAACAGTTTATGAATGAAATATTCATGAATTCAATGCCTTAAAGGTGAATATTTATGAGTTAGTTTATACAGAACCTCGTTGAATATTAAACATTTGGTTAATTTAAATGTTACAGTACAGCACTAGCTGTTACATTAATGAGTTAACATAGAATAATTTCAATCCTACTTGTTTTATCTTTACTTTGCAACGATATACTTGGATTTTTTTTTGAGGTTCTCTTTTAAACGATGCCATCTGGTCTCCGCTAACCAATAATTATAGAGCGAAAGACTACAACTTTGTAAGGGGAGTTCAGTCCTAACCAGACAAACGAGTCCTAAGCCAAGATACAACTTTAATCGAATGTTGTTGTTTCAAAGAAACAACTCACTGTGGATAGATGGCGTTAGTTGTAAAGACCAAGCTGCTTGAGGCTTGATTCTAATTTGACTATAACTTTTTCTCTAAAATGTACATTTATTTAAATCTTTAAATCTCACCTGTTATTAAGCTCATTGTATCTATGGTTGATAGCCTCAGTGGAACGTTTGATACGAGTGGTGTCATCGTTGCGATACACTGCGATCAGTCGCTGTGTCAGCTGCCCGAACAGCTCGATCTGATGCTTGTATTGATGCACCTCGGCGTGGAATGACTGTAAAAAACAAAAAAATATAACGACTTAGAAAATGAAGTAGTACCAATTTAAAAAATAGTAGATTGAATGAATGTTCATTTTTTAATAAATACGCCATCTAGTGGCGGAGCATTGATATTTTTGCCACGCAACTTTGTTACAAACTTTCATCAATAGATGGCGCTAAATCAAAGTCAGGGCGGCAGAGCTAGCAAAACGAATGTTTTTGGTTGTAGTAATAAAGATCGGGCGTTGGGATAAGCATAATTAAAGTAATTAAATTGCTCCGGTTATAGAAACATTAATTTTATTCAAAGTTTAGTCGGTGGGTTACAGTCACGTCATGTTTTTCCAAGAAATGGTACCTACTTTGAGCTCTTGATTGAAGCAATCACAATTCTTTGACATAATTTCTTTAGTGACTGTCAACTGTGAACCCACTGTTAACATGATTTTAATTGGATTCTGTGGACTTGATGGGAAAAGTTACATGCCAATAACAACCTTATCTCTTTTCTTGTGTGTAGGGGGTACAGCAACGTGGATACCAAGAGATATAGAAGAACTTTTAACGACGTTTTTTTTCATTACCTTTCTAAAAATCCTGTGGTGTCGATCAGTGAAAATGGTGATAGAACAAGTATTCGGTCGAGGCCCTTTTCAAACAGTCACATGTTTACCCAAATACTAATTGAAATAACATGAGGTGAGACTAAGTGTCCGCACTCGAAAAAATCAGCATATCGATCGCATAACCCAAGAAAATGTAGGGAACTGCTATTTATTTTCTTGTGATTTCGTCTCTTTCCCATTGTAAAGATTTTTCAGTTATTTCTATTACACCGTGTATAAAAATACAAGGCAGTAGGTAAACACGGTTACAATATCCCAGTAGGTACCTACTTACACTTCCAGGATGCAAGTAAAACACCTTCCAAGTCCCGTTCCCATGCAAAAGTGGAATATTAAAGGGCTTTACCGTGGCCGGCTTCCAATTAACGAGGATTTATAGCGTTCATACGAGTAACTTGAACTAAGTTGTACGTAATATCGCCTGCAAGGCGTTAGGGGGATATAGAATGAGGGAGATTTGTAAGGGTTAGTTAGATAAAAATCTAGCTTTACTAAAGAATACGATTTTAAATTAACGAGGTTTATTGAGTTTTTTTAGCAATACGTGTATTTTGGTTTAAACTTTTAAACTTTGGTTACAGAACAGCGGTTATTTAAATGTCATGAACAAATTAGCCTCCATTAGTGGCATCCATATTTAGACTGGACTGACATCCATATTTCCTGGACTGAAGTCATGGGAGCAGTCTTTACCCTTTAGGTGGGTGACGCGAACCCTGTGCATCTGGCTTTTGGCACTAAAGATATTTTACGGGAAGCGCACTTTTCTGACTTTCAATTGTATTTTTTTCATTATCTCAAATTAACGCGAATGAAGAAGTCGAATCAAGGAATTTCCCCAGCTCTATACCAAAGTAGGTACATTAAGGCATAATACCTCAAAGTTAGCTCTTCACAAACATACTCGGTTACAAGTGGGTGTGCCTGTAACGTAAACATATAACTACACTACTTAGTACATTCGGATCATCTGTAGGTACGTATAATGTATTGTCGTGGTAATTATGCAAATGTACAAAGTTTCCGTCGGCGCCAGCACTAACCCCCAACGTTCATATTTTTGCTGAATCCGCAAGAAATTATATGGCTTGCACGTTTTAGTAAAAGGAGTATAAGCTGGGGGATAATACTCAAGACAATGTTAGGAAAGTTTCGTAATAAAAACATGCCTACGATGATATATGAAACTAGCTTTATTTGGGGCGGTTTGTCTGTATTAGGGTTCCGTACCCGAAGGTCCCCAATTGCTAAGCTTCCGCTATCCGTCTGTCTGTCAGCGGTCGGTATCTCATGAACCGTAATAGGTAGACAGTTGAAATTTTCACAGATTGTGTATTTCTATCGCCGCTATAACAATAAACAATAAAATAATGATCAAAATAAATTAAAGAGTGATCCCCAAAGAAACATGTTTTTTTAACGGAACCCTTCGTGTGCGAGTCCGACTCGCACTTAACCGGTTTTTCTTAGTTTTACGTTAGAACGTTTTGTTAAATTAATTTTGTAAGTAGATGAAATAAAACTCCTTCTCGTTTCGTAAACATAGTAATAAATAATATATCAGGGACTGTGTTAAGAGGTAGTTTTGGTGTTGGTAGTGCTATTAGCGTGTATCGTTATCTGCTGGTAATACTAAGGCAATTTTAAATCATATTTCTATCAATCATGATGACTGTAATCAAAGTAATAACCATGAATGTTACTATCTTATACGCAAATGGCGATTAATTAAACAACAAACATTACAATCACCGATCAATATGCCAAACGTGAAACTGTAGCTGAAATTAACGTTGTCATTTAAATTCAGTTCAACAAGCGACAGCATGTTCACAAAAATATATCTCTAATCGAAAACTCTGAATATTTCACATTACACGAAAGTGTCGCGTCTTTGAATTGGTTTCATTAACAGATTCACGTATCGAGAATCCGATCACGATTGAACGAATGAACGACTCAACGAATGAACGCAATGAATGAGAAAATATCTTCTCTATTTATTCTGTCGGATTTCCGACTTGTCATTTTCCTCATGTCGATATTAATATTTCATATTATATTATGTCACTAGCCAAAGTCCACGGCTTCACTCGCATGTATTATTAATTTATAATTAAAATAGCTCTAAAACTAAAATCTCATCAAACATCATTGCTCGACATAATTATTTTATCTAATCGTTATTTAATTAATTGACCATATTAAGTACGCTGTTAATATTCAGTTAGCTATTTTCCTTTATAGAAACAAACAAATGTGTTTCAAGAATAAAAACTATGTGTTCCTAAGCCAAACCACAAAACTAGATTTGGTAGGTAGAAAAGACATCGAGCCAGTGAAAATAGTTGCAGTACATTTTCTCTCTTCATTCCATTCTATTCAGTCCTACAACTGGCAAAATTGCTGCACACCTTTTTCTGCTGTCTTTCCCGGCCAGTTTCGTTTTCTTTTAGACAAAAAAAATAATGGAAAATCAAAAGCTATGAATAATTATTTCCCTTGGGTAGATAGATGTAGATTATAGTGCTACAAAGATCTTTTGGCACCTGAATGACATTGACAGGGGAATGTCATTTTAAGTGTCACAGAAATTGTATTGACAAAACAGGATGACCAGTGTGGTATGAAAAACGAAGCAAAAGGAGTATGAAAGGATAATATTCGGTGACGTGGCGTGGTGATGTTGTGTTTGCCTACCCCCATGGGAAAAAGGCGTGAGTTTGTATATTATATATGTGTATGTGTATTGTATATGTGTACGTAATATGTCATGATATTATTACAGACAGGACTAGAGAGTATTAGACAATGCGGTGTCGCAAGCAGTGAGCTGAGATAACGGGAGGTGACGTTGTATCTTAGTGAGTCGTAAGAAATGTTACACGTTACATAGGTACGAGCTTTCGACGAGGTAGATTATCATGATTTAGAGAGAAAATATAAGTGAGATATTAATGAAATATAAGTAGACATAAACAACAAACAACAAAAACTCAAAGATAATTTTGCTTTAGAGATCTAGTATTATAAGTAAAGTAGCCAGTAAATTTTCCGTCCGAGAAATTCAATTGATCGAGTTCTTAGTCTTGCTTTTCTTACCTAGGGCGAGAAATCGTTTAAAATCCTACGTAGCATCTTACATTTTCAAAGCTTAGCTTTGCATGATGTAGGTCGTTCTGAACTAAATAAAACCTAATTAACAATTGTACAGCATGAACTTTATTGACCCTCAAAACTGACCAGTAATCTTTGACAAAAGCACTAAAGCTGGACCATCTCTACATAAATCTGAATGTTTACCCAACATTTGTCAGATTCCCTCCCACCAGACAGAATCCATTACAGCACACCCCGCATTCTTCTACTACATCTTCCAGCATGCACCGCACACTCGCAGACGGCACATACTTACAGTTCCGAGTCACGTCTCACACCTAATACAAGACTACAGACTGTCGCGACGCGGTTCACGCAGGGATATTTTATCACCGTTTTATTTTAGAAACATTATAGACTACATGTTGGTGTTACTGAAGATAGGTTTTCCGAGAAAATAGGTGTCAACTTATATGGCTTTCAACGTGCCTATATTTTCTAAAGGATAGATGATGAGAATGCCTACAATACAATAATATAATAATAAAACCCGCGACTCCTGCAAATACTTGAGGGTGACCACTTTATGCTAAAGCCTTCTGTAGTACCCAAGGGCGATAACAAGCTGCACAATAAACTTGTGTGTGGAGTTTATGGTTGTAAATAATGTTCACACAGACGAGCTCAGGAAGCTTGCTACCTACCTCATGGCCGGCAAGCAAGACTAGTCTAATTGCCTATTGGTGCCGATTCCCTCGTTCACAAACTAAACTAAATTTAAGTTCAGTGCATCTTTTTCTTGGTATTTCATTAAGAAGAGGACAGAAGTTAAATTTTAGTTTAGTCCTGTCAAATTAATCAGCGTCTGTCACTACTCCATACAAGTTTAGACGTGATGAAAAACTTGCCTACTAAAATTACGTCAATTTACTTCAGGCGCTGATTAATTTGACAGGACTAAACAAAAATTTATCGTCTGTCCTTTTCTTAATGAAATAGAAAGAAAAAGATGCACCGAACTTAAATTTAGTTTAGTTTGTGAACAAGGGAATCGGCACCAATGACTAAGTCTGATTGCGCATTTTCTATCATATAAACTGTATTTGATTTTTATTTTGTGCTGCACGAAAAATGCTACACTTTCAATATTCATGATCTGTTATTACAAGGAACACCCATGAAATTGACAGTTAACCACTGAAACTTACAGTGGTCCAGAACTGATGTTTTTCAGTGAACTTCTTCCAAGCTTTATGATGATTATACTATCTGCATACCTTCTGCTCTCTAAGCTGCATCTCCAGCACATCAGCAGTGTTCGCCGGCGGCTGCATGGCGGCAAGCCGTGCCTCCATCCTGGACAGCCACGCGTCTGCGTCGCGTCGCCTCGCCTCGTAGCGCTGCGAGTCGCCGAGCATGGCATCGAGCTGTGCCTTGCGCTGAAGCACGCGCGCATTGGCCTCGTCCCAGTGTTCGCGAAGCGCTGTTACTGTGGACAAAATGACAAATGGTTGGTCAGATCTTATTTTTTTTATAAAGACTGGTTTTTTGCGCACCAGGCTCTAAACTTAGCAACGTAGAGGTAGCGTTTAAATCACGGAAGATAAGGCAAAGAAAACCTAAATCTGAACTGAACACGCTTGCTTCTCTGAGGTATGAGCAGAGGCTTTTGGTCCCGCAAAGGGTCATTTACAGGGTATTTTAGTACTTATCACTAAAGATCAACTCGACAAAGAGCAATTATTGTCAAATGGCGGCAGTCTCATTAATACTTAGTTTTCAATTTATTTATTTCGTCCCTATCTCTAAAGAGTCCTCTGAAGAGAGGGTGAAACCGTTTCAGTTTAATTATTTACTGGCTTTTTTATTTTACCTTTGAAACCGTTTGTGGGTTTATTCCCGACCTGTGTATCTTTTACGAGCCCGAGACGGTGGGACCTAATTAATTAAATTAGTACTTTTATATAGTAGGTAGATGGAAAGGTTTGTAGGCTTTTTCGATGACAAGTTAAGCATGTTAATTAGTCTAAATACTTAATTCTAAAATGGTCACACAAAATACCTAAATATTATTGGTACGTGACCTACTTCAAAGGACCATGATTAAATTATTTGAGAGGAAAAAGGATCAAGAAAATATATTGGAAATTAACGTGAAGGGATATCCTCATACATTTTTATCTTTGACAAAATATTTATACGAACATTAATATTATGTATGAAAAATACTGTCCCCATCGGTTTTTCCTTCAATATAATATTCCCAACCAATAATACTAGAATATTCCCAACACATTCTTATCAAAAGAATTAGGAGGAACTCAACAAAGGCAGCCGTATAACTAGTCCCTCACGCCTTATATTATATTTGTAGCTAGAAATGCATTATATTGTAGAACGCCCAAAGGACCGGTTTGTCAAACTAAACCATGTATACAATATTTATTCACATTCGAAATATATTCATACTAAGAAATGTAATTTTATATTGAAAATACACGAACCGTCAAAGTTTGTTTTCCATTGCGGTTTTAGATGGGTGCCTTAATGCCAGTAATGTTATTGAAGGAAACCCGCAATGTATTCTAAAACAGATTTTCATTCGAGATTTGATGTGGCGTCGGAGATTGCAGAGTACCGCTATCTACTGGATAAGCAAATATGGAATAAGTTCGAAGTAAATTGCTTTTGAACGAGTACACAGTGGAATTGATAAGGTTCTTGGAAAGAAAGATTTGTTTTAATGTGTCAAACAAAGTGCCTGAAGGTTGTTGGAAAAACAATGTTTTGACGTTTTAATGGCTGAGTTTATGGGAACCAGAAATCTGTTGGAGTATTCTGACTTAGTTTCTTTACTTTTAGAAACATGGCACAGATATTTACCTACACTAAATTCAGTGATAAATTTCACTGTTTACCGTCCAGTTTATAGCCAGTGATTCCAGTCCCAGTGATGATTTCTAGTGAATTTCCCGGAACATAAGGTAATACCTAATTTATCCGCCGTCTTTAAGCTTTCAATCTCCTTTTCTTCAAAGATCTTGTTTTCCTTCAATTTCTGCACGAGCGCGCCGCCATTTTGTACACAAACATTGTTAATTCAAACAAAACACACGAAGCACACAAATAATACCTAAACACAAACATTAGACGCAATCTTAGACCAATGTATGACTTTTATGAATTAAAATTCATGTAGGTATTTGAGACTCTAATCTCATTGGAATTTCAATCTTGGTTTATTTGAAATAGGGTTTACTTTTGAATGATGGTAAAAAGGAGTGATTCTCGCTGAAATAAGCTGATGTGTGGAGTTAGAAACGTGAATATGATAATGAAGATGTATGTTCTGAGGACCGACGTCTTTCATGTCGGCCTAGCGAAACACTTTGGGTAATTAAAACGTAACTTTTAAAACATTCTCTCATATTTCAACAGCTTTGTTTACATGTTTATTTAAGACTAGCTTCTGCCCGCGACATCGTCCGCCTGATATGTATTGTTTGTGTCAACATAAAATAGTATCCTATGACACTCAGCAATACTGTAGCTTCCCAGTTAGGCAAAGAATTTTTCGAAATCGAATCAGTAGTTCCGTAGATTCCCTACACACAAATTCACTGATAACTGCTTATAATATTACTATAGAAAACAAACACGAATATTGCCCTATTATTTATTAACGTAAGAAAACATCTGAATCTTCAAATAGCTAAACCATTCCAAAATCCTCCACTAAAGAGTAACTTCACACCCAAATGAAGACAAAACATTAAAAAATTAACACACAGAGCTCCGACGAGCTGTTTCCTGGACAAAATTCGGCGCAGCGCAAATGAGATGCACAGTGAGTCAAATAGTGTTGCACTAAGGTCGTTACGTGATGCCAAGTGGAATACTGTGTCGGTTTGATATTTCGTTTGCAGTTTGCTGTGGGATTTGAACTCATGGACGGAATGAAGTTAACTTTAACGTTACAGATGTCATGAATGTGATTCTCAAAGGATTTTGTTATGATGTTAATTAAGTACAGTCAAGTAGGCTCTCGCAACAACAAGTTTACTGTAATAACATAACATCTCGCCTGTAATCAACTAAGGGTTAGGCAGAGGCGTACCACATTGCGCTATTTGTTTACTTATATAATTATTATAATAGAAAAAGCGGCTCGCACGCGAAGGGTTCTTGTATTCATATTTTTTTAAATTTGTGATGCCTTCACAATAAATTTTTAACTTTATTTTATTTTTATTATTTGTTGTTATTGCGGCACACTCTGTGAAAATTTCAAGTGAATACCATTACGGTTCAAAAGATATAGTACTGTGACAGACAGACTGACGGCCC
The DNA here is from genome assembly GCA_914767815.1 of Eupsilia transversa. Taxonomy (NCBI): domain Eukaryota; kingdom Metazoa; phylum Arthropoda; class Insecta; order Lepidoptera; family Noctuidae; genus Eupsilia; species Eupsilia transversa. Next base: position 340,180 of record OU611893.1, on the reverse strand, counting down.
GCGGAGCCTTAATAAAAGCGTCCCGTTAGGGTACGGAACCCTAGAAAGGGTTATTACCATTGAAACATTTCTTTGGTAATGACATGAACATCACTATTCAAACAACAACATAATATTTTTATATAAAATTATTGTTTCTCTTATTCGATTTGTCCCCGCCCCATGGCTTTCAACTTCCCAGCTGTTACCAAAGACCAATGCAGCGATAAAATACAACCTCTTCTCTCGTTAAAACATAAGTAAATACAAATAAAATAACAATAATACAAGTTTACGTCCTGGACTTACTCCTTATGGCGCTGTAAAAAGTTTCACGACATTCCGTTACTGGTGTACATGGAGTCGCAATTCTGTTACAAATGTTTTATTTTCAATGCTGGACCGTATATTTTTACATGATTACTAAAAATGCTGCGTAGTAAAAGCTTAATTAATTAATGTTCTAGTATCGGTATCATTTTGCTGATTTGAGATTATGATGCGCATATAACATACAGGAAAATGTTAAAATTGGAATTTTGGTTAAAGATTCATTGAAAGTATTATTTTACAAGTAATGAAAATAGATATTGTCAAAATTCTAGTGGTCTCATTTGGATTTCATCGGTAACTAGATAACATTTGCCACCTTAATTCAAATAGTTCTACTCACATGATCAAATTAAGTAGATACCTACAAACTCCAAAAATTAGCATTCATCTTACAAAGTGTTCGCCATCTTCACGGATATTTCAGCAGCTTAACTAAGAAGCCTCAGTGATGCGATACGACAACGTAAAACAAAATTAATTACACTACGCAACGGGATACGACGGCCGTTTAGCTTTAGTTTTAACAACTAAACTTTGTTCAGGAGCGGGCGCCGCAGCACACTGTGCACGTACTGAGCACCGCACACTGTTTACTTTGGTCGCGTCATTAGAATACATTTCGTACCTAAAGGGAGATTGAGGGTGACAATGGGTTAGCGTGCAGTTTTACGAGCACCCGCTACTGTTTAACTTTTGATTGTTTTAGTCAGGTGTTTTGGCTGTCCACTTAGCAGTAAAACAAATACAATACATGACTATTTTCAAATTATTCAGCCCATACAAAGTTTGTATGAAACTGCCAGCTGAATGCCAATTGTAATTTACTGATCAGTGACGAGATATTTCATAAACTCAAACTCAAAGCATTTATTCTAATAAGCCATTTATGACACTTTTGAATGATCAAAGAGTCGGTCAATTAGTCAGAAAGTTGAAGATAGATAACCGGGATAAACAACTCAGCATGTGTTGTGCTTACACGATCTATTTTTCATTGGACTATTTCGTTAGTCTTCAGGTTTTATGCATTACTACTGAGCAGAGGGTCCTGAGTTCAACACCCGGGACAAATATTATTGAATTTGCCAGGAGTCTGGCTTTTCTCCGGGTTTATAAAGATTTTAAAAAAATCTAATCACATGTTGGTATACTATACATCCCTGTCAACTCCATCGAGAAATATAGGCATGATGTTATGTTATCAATACCTCCGTCGATTACCTATTAATGAACGCAACTATCGGTAAACACATAAGGGAGCAGTCACGAAGTAACATCACAATAACATTATCATAAACAACTTACTAACGCTCGAAACACATTATCGTCGCGTTCGTAACTACAGAACTTTGTCCAGCGTGCGGACTAGTGAACACACTGTGCAGTGGACAAAAGGAACTGATTTTAAATATTTGAAATTGGACAGAATTTTTTTTGTAGTTTCAGAATGAAAAATTCCCGAATGAGTTTATATTATTGTTAGCCCACGTTGATCAGTTATTTATAATTGTAGGATCACATGGCAGTTTTATACTGTATTTGTTATTAACCTTATGAACAGTGAGATTTTAATGTGTGATCCCAACTTTTTACCGTAAAATGTCGTGTGAAGGCGTATGCATGGAATTGTTGTTTTTTAACATTTGTTATTGTTAAGTACATTAAAATCCGCTCTCTAAATCTGTTAAATATATGATTAGCTGAAAACTTTGTTTATTTATGAAAATAAAAGTGTTATTAATAAATTAACTGCTGTTATTTAGTTATTTGCATCACTCAAGCATCGAACCTTTCAACAGAGCCCGCAAATGTAAGAGCGGGGCGTCCGTCTGAGACACTGGGAAACCGGTAATGTTCGCTGAAAAAGAAATATACATACGACTATATAAACTATACATGGGTGTTTAGTACATTAAGTTATTTATCATTATTATACCGATAGAAGTAGCGAAATAGCTATATAAAAATTAACGCCTCTGTCATACCATTTGGGGATATACGTATAATTATATTACAATCCAAACTTTTATAGCATTCATTAATGTCAGTTTCCACCAACAATAGGCGACACCTAAAGCGCGCTGTTCCATTATCATCGTTCAGCTTGGCGACGACAGTTGGAAATCCAACATTGCGCTTTTATTAAGACATTCATTTAAATGTCTCCTAGCGTTAGTGCAAACGCGTTTTATATTTAAAACCGTTTCAATAAAATTCATATAAAAAACAGTTTTCACAGAGTTATAAAATAAAAGATTTTTATTATAATTGAATCATCTACCAGCCAGGTGCGATGGACGTTAAATAAACCGTTTCGCACGAACCCAAATCACTTTATACAGCTCCCCAAATTGTTACAGGCTTTAAAAAATTACGACTGCTCGCTCAAAACCGGTAAGCCTGAAATCTTCATTTAACGAGGTCTAATCGTCCCGCCAACACGCTGTCATTAGTGGCTACCAGAGGGTTACTCCGAGCTGACCGCTTATTGATCACTTCTTGGACAGGAGGTCTATTCTACCCAACTAGTGTCTCTATGGTTGAGAAGGGCCGGTGTTTTTGTCTATGAATATGCAAAGGCGTGTGCCCACTGTGCATAGAGTAAGGGAAGCGTTAAATGAAGAAGCCGTTGTAGTTAGATTTTCTACGTAAATTAATCGACACAATGCAGCCATCGAACCATTATCAACCCGCAGGGTTAAGCAGACGTGTAGTACACCCACATTTCGCCAGTTATGTTTAAGTTCCTGATGGTAAAAGCCAGTAAAAATTTGCCCGATCTGGGAATTGGACCCAGGACCTCATGCTTAGCAGCAGCGCTTGCGACCCTAGACCAACGAGGTAGGCAACTATCTTAATCCAATTTATTACATTCGTCCTGTGCTGGTTTCACGCCCTGTTTCAAAACATAGGCTTTATTTAAATAATCAGATAGTCACCTATAGTCCTTTGTACCGGTAAAAAAACCTATATGGCGTTGTAACATTTTATACGAGATAAAAAAAAACTCGGGAAACTGCAACAGCTGCGAAATACGCGCTTTGAAACTGTGATACATACCGGGATTTAGAACAGTTTTATGTTTTTTATTGAATCATGGAAGTGAAAACTTTTATTTGCGTTTACATTTATTAATTTGGTATTTCATTCTGGTGTCGGAAATTCTAATTCTATTTGGCCCTTTTTTTTTCTTTCAGCCTGCCTATTCTATGTATTTGTCATGATTATCCAAATGCAGTAGTAGGTAGGTACTTATTGGCGATTGCAGTAACTTAATAAATCGGTATCTTCTAGATAAAACCCAAAAACAGAATGGTGATGGCTTATCAAATGCAAAAAGTCACACATAAAACAACACTTTGTGTTGCCAACACAGAAAACATAACAAACCCACTGTTTTCCGCCCTCTTCACAAACATCATTTCCAATGTAACATCACACACGTGTTTATCCAAATCTGCGACACAATTTCCTTTGACAACAAGAATAGAGCGTGTTCGACAACGCATTATGAAGGGTTCCGTAGTTGGGACGAATTTATCCCAAGAACAATCTTAACATTGTACTTCAAAAACATGTTCATGCACAATATTGAGAGATTTAACAGGTTATTTTAAGACCATACGAGTAGACTTCTTAATAGTAAAGACCCATTCTCAGTATATTTTTTTTAATTTAGACTCAGTTGTTTCGGAGATAAGGGTGGCGGGTTAAGGTAAATGTTCATCTATTTTCATCTATTCTTAAATATCTTCAAAAGTATTAATTTTAAAATTATTAAAAAAAAAAAATTGTGATCCTCACAACAAGCCCTTGCATTCAATATATCACACGGTAAAGATCGCAAAACTGTGTGATCAGGAACGAACTTCATTCTCACGTATGATTAAAAAAGCACCATCTTGAATTTACATTTTAATGTCACTATCGGCTGTAGCACCCTCTAAAACTATGAAAACCATACCCATATCTTGCTATCTTGGATTTTCATTTTGACTAAATTTTTCTTCTAATTCAAAGAGAAAGAAAAAGAGGAGAGAAAGTGTGAATTTACACACTCTCTCTCTCTGTCTCCTTCTTTCTCTTTGAATTAGAAGAAGACAGTCGCAAGAAGACAACGCTTTTTCACGTGACGATTTCTGCCAGTGCACTCCTACCGCAAGCTGCGTTAAAGAACTTCCTTCCAAAAAGGATGTAGTAAAACTGGTAGGTACCTCGAGTCACATCAAAGACACCTTCCTCGCGCGGCTGGTTACATCATTTGCCTAATTAAGGTAAATAAACGGAATACTGAGACCTTAGTATTTGGCAAGTTATCAGATGTCTGGAGATGGGACAGCTAGATACATAATTAGACTAAGGATTACCGCATTGTTGCCTGAGAAATGGTTGCGCCTTTTCTGACTGAAAGCCAATGTGCCTTGCCAGTAAAAAGTAAAAGTGTCGCTATCATAAAGTTATTTACATAACATCATAACACCACGCCTGTGTTCATCGAAGGGTTAGGGAGAGGTACACCCACATTTCGCAAGTTATGTTTCAAGTCCCATGTAATAGGAGAGCCTATTGCCATCCACCGGGCACAAATCCAGATTCCGGGATGCTACTGAGAAATTTCAGACATCGGAATCGAACCCAGAACCTCATGCTCAGCAGTAGCTCTTGCGAGCACTAGAACAACTAGAAAGTTACAGTCAGTTATTAACATTATAGTAGGTAATTAATAATAATCCAACCTTTTTAAAAGGCTAATATCTAATAACATCGCGAAAACTCATCACCAAAGAGGTCCAAATATTTATTACCAGTTACAACCCTATTAACCCTAAAATGCGACTACTGGTACAGCAGACCGAAACTTTCGCGGAGTGCCGAAAGCCGAGGCATTGTAAAAACCTCGCGCTATGGTTTAATTACCGAATTACAATCAGCGATACCGGCCTTTTAGTTAATGAAACCCTTAGGAGAGGCCGCTTGATTGAGAAAGAACACGTTCGCTTTATGTTCGATTAGGCATTAAGGTAAGGTTTAAAGTGGAAATCTTTTTCATCAACAGAAAGATTATTTTTTAAGTAATCAAAAATTGTTGGTTAAGGGATATGCTATTCATAGTAAATATGTAGCATCTTACTTTTAAGTTAGCGACCGAGTAGGTGAGCTGTAGCTGAGTTCAGATGATAATACTTATATGTTACTTAAAACATATTGTAGATAACGTTTCCTGGTAAAAAATGTCGAAAAGACAGATTGTGTTTGGCGCAAAAAGAGAGCAGGTCTTAGACTAACTTACCGTTATGTGAATATCCTCTGGCAAAAAGCCAAACAAATGACAAAATGAAGAAGACTCATGCCTACAAAGATATCGTATTCTCCTGCCTACAATAACAATAAACTGGAAATACATAAAACCCATTGCCTAGAAGAAACAAAGGCCTTTTTAATTTAATTTAATTGCGAAAAGGGGTAGGTGTTAAAAAAGACAGCGTAACGAACAAGTTAATTAGTTAGAGGGGGTTGCAACACGGGGTTGCACTGACGACATTAAAATTGGAGCACCCCTTTACGGACTGTGAATCCCTAATTTCGGTGATTGCATGCAAAAATACGAAGTAAATAAAAAGATGTTTACTGTAGTGAATGTAAATTTGGGTTCCCTTTTAACATAGCCGATAAAAGAAGGTCAAAGCAAGGGAAGGGGTTTAATTATGGCTGTAGAAGTTGTAATTAAGTATAATCTTATAACAGAAACAGTATATAAGTGATCGTTAGAGGGTTAAGCTGATATTGATCATGAACGCTTATATTACCTCATTTCTTGTCTTTGATGGTTTATTCCTTATTCTTGTTTCTTGCTTCAGCCCGCCTTGTTGGTGTACAAGTCGCTAGCGCTACTGCTGAACATGAGAGCCTGGGTTAGTGTTAATAGATTTTTCCACCAGGAATTTCTCGGTATCTCTCGGTCTTCATTTGTGTTTGCAACCTATTTGCGTAAAGCACGATCAATAACAATCTGTCTTATTTTGACAGTAAGTTCGACAACATTTATTGCATTATTTGCAGACAATTTTTTTGTTGAGCAGACAAATTTTTTGAACATACGAAGCAATAATGGTTTAGCTATATCCTTCAAAATTATTCAAATTTTGATTGTTCGTGTGTTACGTAATTAGCGTACTGATTGATTATTACCATCAGGCTCACTCCCTATTAAATAGGACTTAAACATTACTGGTGAAATGTGGGTGTACTGTAGGTACACCTCTGCCCAACTGTCGACCCTCGGGGACAAGGCGTGATGTTATGGTATGCCAAAACTTAGAATATTCAACAAAATATAAGTTCAAGCAAATATTTCTAGACAGCTAAGTACGAGACTGTATCACATCCCGTTATGTCAGTCAGTACTCAGTACCTACTCAGCAGGATTAGTAAGGATTCATAATTTGAGCGTTAATCTCAGGGAGGTTGTCTCGCTATCATATATTATCTTCGTAGTGTGGGTAATTTATGTTCGGTCGAGACAAGTAACGACGTCTTGACAATTATTACGTTTGGGTTGTGAGTATACTAGTCGGGTTGATAAACTTTTGAAGCTTTGGTACACTCTTTACTACTCATGTGGTGAACTTGGGGTCGAATGGACCACACTTTGGCAGACCCTTTAGTACTCATGTGGTGACTTGGGGTCGAATGGACCACACTTTGGTAGACTCTTTAGTAGGTAGGTACAGTCACGAGCAATAACATAGAAACGCCCTTAAAATTCAAATTCATGTAGCTACATTAAATCGCAAAAATAAGTATACTAACTGTGCCTAATAATTATGTAAACGTTAAATTGTGTCAAAATGAACTACACATTTTTATCCAATTTTCGTTAACAATAGATTACCAAAACATAATATTCACTTTTAGTTACATAATTATGTACCCAAGGAAATTTCAAAAACATGTATTATAGTACAGTTTCGAAATTATGTAAACAATTACAAAGCAAGAGTTTCAAGCAGCTCGAGCTCGGAAATAAGTCGTAACCAAATTGTAATTTTACCAAATTGACAAAATCAGTGTACATAAATACAATTATAGGATGTTATTATAATTATTATTTATTTTTAGATTTATTATCATTATTTTGCGTTATTACATATTATTATGTTACCGAAAGTTAGATAGTAGCCATCAGCGAGTGGCATCGACTCGCCCCCGACTATTATTTGTTTACTACCTGTAAGATAACCTGAAGAGATCGTAGACAGTCCCGCGAATATCAAGATGCTCCATCTTCGAAAGAAGTATGGGAATTGAGACAGTGTCGAAGGCATTGGGATAGGTCTAAAAAGATAGCAAGAGTTTTATATTTATTCTCAAAATGGCCAATAATCGTATCTGTAAGTTCCAGTACAGCATTTTGCGGTGGATTTTTCAGTCCTACAGCCATACTAATTTTTAGAAAGAAGGTTAAATTTATTAAGGTATTTGGTCTACCAAACTCGTTGCAAACTCGTTTGTTTTTACTGCGTCTCTGGCCAGAAAGAACAGCCTTTTATTGTTAGCTGAATTGTCGTTTGTTTTTTGTTGTCGTGCAGTGCAGCTAACTTTCAATGTCATTTTAATGTATCCATGACAATTTCTATTACATGTATACCTTTTATATACATGTTATTGAAATTGTCATGGATACTTAAAAATTACATTGGAAGTGTAAACTTTTTACTGATTTTGCTTCGTTTATATTACTGTGAAACCAATGTATACCCAGTTTTGACACAGTTTGACGGTTAGGTAATTTAGAAAAAATAGTCGTACACATATTTTTGTAATGGTAGAAGTTAAGAATTTTTAGAAAATGTGACAGTGTATATATATTATTGCTCGTGACTGTACTCATTTGGTGAACTTGGGGTCGAATGGACCACACTTTGGTAGACTCTTTAGTACCCATGTGGTGAAGTTGGGGTCGAATGAACTACACTTTGGTAGTTACAGGTTTGGTAACTTTTAATGGGCCAGTATTAATTCATTTTTTCCGGAGACTAAAATATAATAGTTACGTCCTTTTGCAAGACATAACTTCAAGTAGGTTTTTATATAATTAAATTAATTACTGATTTATGGGTTTAGACGGTGGTGCTTAGTGTTAAACCAAAATGTCGCGAAGAATGGATATGAAAATCTAACTGAAAGCATAGACATCGGAACTATATATTTTTTAAGTATATTATGTATATTTAACAAAACCAACAAATAAAATAACTACAAAACCGTAGCATCAACGGAAAATCCATTCGTTTCAAAAATATAAATCATTTCACAAAAAGTTTACAGGAAAAAGTGAATTAAATGACATAGCAAATGACACGTATACCGTGTGGGCTGGCAGTTCAATCTCGACCGAGGTATTATTTACGACGAGCGGCTCCAACAAATGCGCTCACTATTTATTATTTATACTACAATTATTTCGCGGGTTTCGTTTCCCAGCGACAGCTTTTAAAATATTTTCGGAGTTCGATTTTGACGTCAAAAGTATATTTTATGTACCTATTTGAAATGAATTATTTGGTTTTGAACTTTTGAAATCGATACTTGTTTTTGAATCGTCAGTGTTTTGGGATTAAGGAATGATTTGTTCTGATTTAAAGGAAGTAAAACAGGACGGATTAATTATATTTCATTAAATGAACAGTATGGTTTTAATAGGATCAATAGGCAGCTTTAAACCTTTCAGTGCACGATACAAGTTCGGTGAGATACGGCTCCCTTTCAGGTTATAAGACTCATGCCACATTTAATATTTTCAGGCATAAATAATACGAAATGTGTTTAATTATTTTAAGTTAATTAATTGTCAGGTCCATGTCATATTTTAAACATTATTAATAGAAACAATTCATATAAATTTTCCTGAACTGAAATAAAACAATATTCATTTGAACGGAACCTCACGCATAGTTCACATCCCGACAATAGTGACAAATGAACTCACGAAACGTGTACACTGCAGTGCAAAATAATTTGTATGCGAGAGTGCTCCGATGGATTTTAAATCCGAATCGTCGAATCGCTCATTTATATCGCGAATGTCTGCGTTCGATGTCAATGGACAGCTTATTACGACGCCAATTAATCGGGGGCTCGGCACTGAATTGCCACTGGCAATCGATGGCAATCGTTGGCAATTTCTAGCAATAGCTTTTAGCAGTCTCAGATTAGCTGCCCTGTTAAATGTTTGCTATTTGTAAACACTGGATGTTTTTGCGTTTATATTTTGCTTTTCGTTTCAATACACTTTTGTTTTTATTCATTTAAAAACAAATTGAAAGGCCTAAAGTTTATAATAACGTAAAATTCTTTGTTTTAATGCAGCGGAAGTCAGAATAAAATAATTCTAATAGAATACCTTAACTTATTATTAATATTGTTTGTTATACCCATCTCTGAGCCAGTCACGAGGGTTTTAAAACAACGAAAAAGGCGTGTTGATTTTTCTTAAACCAATAAAAGGTACTTACTTTGATAAGAGTAGGTAGGTACTAAAAACATAAGATATACAATTATAGTTATGATTAATATGGTAACATTATAGTTCCAAAAAAAGTCCCGGTAATGTAACATACAACACCACACGAAAGATAAATATTGCCACCGACTACATCAAATATTGACTCCCACCGTTCGACCGAAAACCAGTAATTATAATTCAATAACCATAATTAAACAGGCCACAGGCTGCCGGAGCCTCGTCCGCCGTAAACCTCAGTTAACAATAATAAACCTGTTTAAATGGAGATCGAAAAATCGGCCATCATCAAGCTCACTCGGAAGCACTCGGAAGTAAGTACTCGGAAATGTAAAGGGTTGAATCGTCCGGGGACGGTACGATATTCCGCGGTATTGTAAAACTCGATAGTAAGTCTGAATTGTATTTTGTTGAAAATGAAATCTGTTTTGTTTGGGTGTTGGAAATACCTTTTCTTGTTTTAAAATTCAGAGTAGGCTTCCAAACTCTTTATGATGAGAATTGTGAATTTCAGAGATAGCGTTATTAATTTTTCACCTTAGTATCTTTAAAAGTAAGCTTCTACTTCAGAGTCAGGTAGATGTATTATAAGAAAAAGCTTTGCTGCAAGTTCCAACTCATTTTGTAGACAAAGTCTAATTGCATAAACCTGCGTATCTAATGTAGCTTTTGTTTAGCTACAGCTAAATAAAGCATACGTCAGACTAAGCGCGTGCCGGCCGGCCCAGTGGCCGCCAAAGCCCGAGATTTCCTTTCCCTTGAGCCCGGAGGCTATATTCTGTCACACGTGTTTCACAGAAAGTAGAATCGTACAAAATATGGCTCCGCTATTTCAGATTTGACAATTTTCCCGAATGTATTTATATGAAATATTATTTTAAGGACCAATAACTGCGGACTGAAGAGCGAGAGTACTTGAGTTGTATTCTTTCAAAATCAAAATAAAAATATTTTTACATGCACATAAATTATTATTTAGCTTAGTGGAAGGGATAGGTATAAAATAAAAACAGAAAAACATTCATTTGATAAAATCATACCTACAACGAAGTGTTTATTTTGTCAAACATGCGACATGCTTAATGAGTAATGACACAGAAAGAAAGAAAGACATTACGTTTATTTGACACAGTCTAAAAAAGGACACAATTGAGACTACGATGGCGCCTCTAATGACGAAGCTGTTCTCAGTTACTAAAAATTTTACGTGCGTCAATCGTAACCATGTTGAAAAATAACATATTTCTGCGGGACAGCTATCTATGAGACCAAAAATAAACTTAAGCCCTAAAGCAGACATAGAACATTCATATAAAGGTACATAAGTAAATTGTGAGCGTACTGTGTCATATCCAGCTTGGCAACACAGGTCGTGACGTCAGAGCTCCTCTGAACACCGCTTCATTATTCATAGGACTTCTTTCGGATTATTTCTGTGTCCCGGGATTTCGGCCGGCATTGTAGTTTTTACTTTATAAATAAAATATAATTCTTGCGTCGTTTACGAGTTTATAGTATTTTTATTTGCCTTTAGCGAAATATATTGTTAGGTTTATTGCTTGTTTTCTTTGATCATCGCTCTAGTAGTAATATTCGTAAAGGAATTATTAGGAAAGTAGTTAGGGAGACGTAAAATGTAAATTATTTAGCTGGTGGGTCTGTATTGTGGTTTGGGTTCTCGAAAAGGCTTTTACTATAACGAACTTTAGAAATGTTATTTAAGTACAGTTTTGATATTAAAGTCTTAGTTTGAATTCTGTTGAATTGTACACAAACTATTGTTATTTTAACATCAAATTTAACTAAGTTACAATAAACAGTTCTAAACTAATCCATTTGTTGAAACAGCCCGTTTTCAAACCAAATATCTGCTTTAGATTAAATTTCGCGAATCCAATAGCGACGAACACAAAATATCAATCTGTGTTCATTACAATCTGCCATTTCTATCACAAATAAGCGAGAAATGATTAGGTAATTATTGAGAATCAATTATATATTAATAAGCAAATGAATAACACGTACCTACTAATGAAAGGATAATACGTATACATACATATTAGGTCAAGTACATAAGTGGCAATATGGCCGCTATGTATTAATCTGGCTGCTATTGGTAGACCTAATTAAATAAGGTATTATAGTAATAATGGTGAGGGATAAAAGATTGTCAGAAATCGATAGAAGACAATAAGAGATTTTGTGTTTGTGTGCACCTACTTACACAAGTATACCCCTGGGTTAGGATACAGGATACTTTTGATCTAGGTACTATGTTCTCATGGGATAAGTACCGATCTCTGCGGAGCCGCGGGAAATACCTAGTCTATATAAATAAAAATGAAATGCTGTTCGTTAATAAGCGCATCACTTGAGAAACACTGGAACAATTTGACTATTTTTTGTTTTAGAATGTTCGTAATAGTCCGCACCAAATATAACCTCCACAGGGGTTTCTCGGATGGTTCCAATCCTCAATATATATATGCAGCGTTTCAGCGCAGACCATGGCCCACCATTGATCTTGCGCCGCATGCCTGTCACCTGGTGGCGTTGCCAAGTTCTAGGCCAAACAGGAAATTTAAATTATATTTGCCATCGACACGCTAAGAAGAAGAATAGTCTGAATTAGGTTTTAATGGAAAGAAAAATTGGAAAAGTTTCCCGAAAACTTTTTAAATTCGGGAAAAACTGACGTCCTTTTTTGTATGAATTATTGAAATTTGGACAGGACAACGTCTGACGAGCTTGTGGTAATGAATTAATATAACAAACTATGATTATTATAGCATTTGCAATACACGACCGAACTTCATAAAATCTTTTTTCATCGTAATAAGGTATAAATTGCAATGACTGATGGACGTTTGTGAAATAATTATAACAACTGTACCAAGAGTGGTGTACTTACCTGCAATGCTTTAAGAGAGCGTAGAGGAAGTTTAAAACACGCAACAATTTTAAAACACGCAACTAAGGAATTGGCGCTTTAAAAGTGTTTCTACAGCTGGTAGAAGAACTAAGGACCTAGGAAGTGGTGAAGGGCGGGCGTTTTGGGGGACTGTCTTATGTAATTTTGACGTTCGAAAAGTGCTGATTCTCAGCCTAGTTTGAATAAATGACTTTTGATTTTGATTTTGTTGAAAATATTGTTAGTATAGTGGAGCACGGGAGAGTTGTTTAGCCTCTATCTATCCCTACTTTTTAATTTGACTGACAATGCGACATATTTACAAAAATATTAGATAATTTACTCATTTTCTCGACAGGTGCTTTTAAGGGTCTGCATAATGCCGTTGACTTTAGCCATACAAATGCACGTCGCGCTCACGCCGCGCCGCCGCCGATCGATCTTCTAAGGATAATCCACAGTAAACTTTTTATCTTTCAGAATTTGATAAAAATGTCATTGTTATTTCCGAAGCCACTAAAATCATACATCTGCCTCATAATAAAGCAGAATGAAAGAAACTTGTTATTGTCAAATTGTCGGATTGTCGCCTATCGGTTTTGTTAACTATCTCCTGGTACAATCACCTAACGAAAGCGTTGATCACTTTTGAACTTCGTCACATCAAAACGTTTAACTTTTCAATTACTTCTAGGTAAACTACATACTTACGTCGTTCACTCGTCACATTTAATTATATTATGACAAGGTTTTAAGTGTGGTTAAGGTTTTCGTAAGTCGACCGTACAAATTAAGCAGATTATGTTCATCTTATATTGTTATGTTAATACTACTACCGGGTGGAAGCCTTCCCATGAATTTTCGTCCCGACCCTTGAATAATAAAATTCAACTCCAGATATTTTCTTAAGTCACCATTATAATGAAGCTAGTCTCTACTCAAGCATACAAGCTACATAATTTTACATAAAAAACTTTCCTAAATTCAGCACGTTGTGACAATTGAAAAAAATCACGGATCACAAAATGTCACTAATGACTTGAGCTCACACGTCACGCTCGTTCCGATTGTCGTCGAATTATTTTATCTCAATTGAGTCCCGGGATCCCGGTGTTCCAGAATCCCGGTGTCGCCCGGCTAAGGTTATTGATTTTACGTGTTTTTTGTAGCCCCGAGCTTAAATCTTTGTATAAAATGATTCTCTAATTCACTTGGATTGCTGGAATTTTACTTTAGCAGACTCTGTCCCTGGGGACTAAGAACAAAGACAGAGACATCTTATCATGTGCATGGATGGGGTAGTTCTTAAACCATAGCTAAACCGATTTCAACAAACGATAGATCCTGTCATTGGAAATTTTCTTGATCGAGAAACTGCCAAAACAGAGGTCAACAAATCATATAACTAGAAATTCAGTAATATGTACGGATGTATTCGAATGAATATTATTATCGAATTATTAATATACTAGCTTTTGTCGTCCGTTTCCCTGTTTGTATTATCGTGTGTAAATATTCAATAGAAAAGGGATTTTCCATAAGATTATTGAGTACAAAAATGTCCTATAGGAGTAAAAATGGAAAATGTTGTATTGTTCGTTTATTTGAATATTGCATTTTCGTTATGATTTAACGCTTGTTCTGAATTAATAGAATTATGAAACAAACACAATTCAAATTAAGATTGTAATTAGCTAAAACCAAAAAATCTGTTAACTTTACCAAAGCCTTATAATCCAAACAAAAATCTAATCAAAATAAAATCTAATAAATCACTGATTAATAAACGGCAGTGAACGCGCATATTAGCCCGGCTAATGCATCGGCCAATCAATCAGTAGCGTCGCGCGCGATTGATTCGCCGAACATGTCCCGAACAACGAACCAATCAGCGAGCTACGGTGACCATGCGTTATAGAATTATTTTGAATTTTATTTTTCCGGTATTTTTGTACGGAAAATTGGTAAAAAATAAAAAAATAATTTTCATCATCTGTGTTTATGTGTGACATAAAAACAAATATGACCCGAAATGTTGAAACATTTTCTAAAAATAATTACAAAACGGTAACCACTGAATAAAGGAAAAGTCCATTTATATAATAAATTATGACAGGATATCTAAAAAACTTTTTGACATCTAAGTACGATTTTGTTATTGCCTCTGACAGTTCTATAATCGGCCTCCTATTTTAATTTATTTTAATAAAATTATTCGTTTTAAGATGTCATGTTTTTCAAATTATTAGTATTTCTTTCCTATCGACCCAAGAAAATTCTATACAACATAAACTCTAAATTAAATTAAATTCACCCCACTCAAAATATACACGCGTTATCTCATGGCGACCCTTAATGGGTAGAATTCAATTTGTCAGCTGAACACGTCTCGCGAGATTGTGGCGAAGACGAGACGCAAGCGAAGCGAGCCAGCAATGGACTGAGACAGATACGCAGTGATGTAATGGGCTCCGCTCCTATTAATGCGAGAAATAAGAAAGGAGCAGTTTTTGCTTCGTAAGCATTTGTTGGGGACTGGAGTGCGATAATAGATTTGATAATCTTGATTTGTGTTTGTAGTAGTAAGTAGTAAGTATAAAGCACCACCTCGTTTGTGAAAATATTGTTATTTCATACAACAAAAACTGTGTTGAACGTAGTAAAACTTGCAGAAACATGACCTAAGTTGTACCTAAACACAAAACGAAAATCTAACTTAAAAGTGTAAAAATGTATATGACAAGCAGAGAGTGAACCTCCTAATTAAACCGGTTTGTTCTAGCTGAAACTAGTTCCGCATGGTTCGAACCAGTTTTTTGCGATGCTCTCTACGCTGCTGTTCTACTGCGTTCGCACTTTTTATCCTCGTTGAACTGTAAATAGTTAACTGGTTGTATGTTATGGAAATAACAAGGCTTCGTTCAGTTTCGAAATTGTATTTTAAAATGAAGAAAACGTTATACATTTTATGCCAATAAGTAAAAATAAAAAAAAATCATAACCGTTCTTTTTGTTTCTCCGTAGTCGGGTAATAACTGTGTTTCCTGAAAAATGTTCTGAAGGAAAAGTGTTCGCGAAAATATATAGTGTCAATACTCAACAAATATAAGTGTCAATACTGAACAAATCTTATTTGAGAATTGGGAGCTCTTATTGTTTTGTATCAGTATCAAAATAATATGACAAACACGAGAAATATCAGATATTGCCTTGTTGAAAGTTTGCCGTTTTATTTATTGGAGTGTACGTACTACCTATTTCTAAGAGCTGTGTGAGAGGAAAATATTTCTTATATTCACGTGTTATCGATAGAGCTGGTGTTATTTAACATATATTTTAGTTCGAAGACGTGTGGGTAGTGGGTAGACACATTGATAGGCTGTCAGTTGCAGCCTCGCAGTAACCTAGTTTGCAGAAAACTAGACGCCTCTTTCCAGTGTTTATTAAATCTTTTTTGTTGCGACTAAAACTAAAATACAAAGTGACGTTTCTTGACTTAATTTTTTTTTAAATAAATTGTAAATGATCATCTACCAATTTCATTTCCTAACGTTAAAAATAAATATGAAAAGAAATCTTTTTTGGAACTGATTTGTCTGCGATAGTGCGGCAGTTTATATATTATTTACTATTCTGTTGCAACACAACTGCACACACAAAAAAATGTTGCTTTTTCCATATCCCACAGTCATGTAGTTTGCACGAATGTCAATGGGGACGTAAAAAGAAGTAGAACATAAGTAAGGGACGGCGACAGCTTATATTGAAGGTGATGGATGACCAGCAGGGATCAGGGATCGTGGGCCACTTACTGAGGAGAGGGGAGGAGGATTCGCTGTTTTTATGTGATATCAGTCTGTTTAGTGATGGAATAAAACATTTAATAATACAATAGTTCTGTGTATTTTACTTAAACGTAAATAGAATAATGTTTGTGGTTTTTGGACTTCATCAATAGCGGCAAATGAAAAATTAGTTAGTTAGCTTCAATAATACGTATTTTTCCCACTTAAAAAACGAAATTTCGAAACCTAAAGCAACGACTTCCGAAATTTCTAGTGTTTTTTTGGAAGTCGGTTGTTTTTTTTTGTAAAAAGTTTTTATTTTTATTTTTATTTGTGGTAGGAATATGTTAAAACATCATCCACATAGACAAAGTGGGAAAAATACGTATTATTGAAGCTAACTCAAAAAATACCTACCCTAGCAAAGTACAATTTAAGATAATAATAATTTATTCTCTTTAAAAAAAAAAAAAAGAATTTTCAAAATCGGGCCACAATATTGATGACAATATCGACGGACATACACAAAAAAAAAACATACATACGCTACGAACATATAACCTCCTCCTTATTGGAAGTCGGTTAAAAATTCCGTCTAGTTTGAAAATCGATAAACTAGTTCAAACAAGCCACAGCCTCATTTATCAGCACAAAGCGATGATAATCCGCCGCTAACATCGTAATAACTTCGCGTTCCAGTGCTCAGCGATAATGCGACAAACGCTAATACCTGAGCATTCCGGTTCAATTACATTCATTACACATTTTGGCGTGTCTTTTATCAGCCTGAAATTTTGCAAATTCTCGCAGAATTTTGGAGCTTTGATAAGTTAAATCGTTTTGGTATAATCATTTTATGTACTCTAACTAATACTAACTAAACTAATAGTAACTTCATATCAGGTGAGGTGAGAGACGCGAGACTATCAGAGTTATTTGATACACACATAAATAAACTCACGCCGTCTTCCCATGGGGGTAGGCAAAAACTACAGAATGCCAACTGCTACGATCCTTATAAACTCCTTTTGCTTCGTTTACGTTCATAAATCTGGTCATACATGCGAGTACTAAGTACTTGACCTTTTAATAGAAGATCAGCAATAAAAAAATCATCGTAAATAAATTAAATTACTTATAATAATATTATTCATTAGGTTACTAATCGTCCTAAGGCGTTCCGGTGGTTCCACCCACTTCTGCCTGTCTTAATACCTATAGATTTTAACCTACATTTAAACCTCTAGTCGTCACACGCTTTAAATATGCTTTCAATTACTTAAATTCTGAATTATTACAAAAAAATGCTTTTATTAACCTATTTCATCCCAACATCTTACTCCAATATTATAATTATCTCCTCCATCGTTTATACACGTGCCTAGTCTCGGTTCCACATCCCACCGGTCATTGGAAAGCATTCGAGACACCTCGGAAATGTTCGGTAACGTCCGGCCAGCCGGCAGCCGAGCGATGATGCGAAAGAATTGCTTGAACAACACTCTTTTGATGTCAAAGCAGCTTACACGAGGGGAGTTTTTGCAGTATTTTTGTTATTTATTGAGAATATGTCCTGTTGTTCTGCTCTGAGAAAATACTGGCAGTTTTGTTAGGAATTTAGTTGTGATATTTTATTGTTTTTCACATACAAACAGAGCGTATTTCGTATGTGGTATCAAAACATTCGATCATTTTTAAATCATGGTGACCCTAATTTTAAAACGTCTATTAAAGTTGTTTTTACTTTAGCAACTTATCCAAAATATAAACATTATTATACAAGCAATTTTCCTTGTCTTCGTAAAGGCTATATTGAATACAAAGGACTACCGGATAAACTGTATATTATATAAAACAGCATTTACAGGCACGTTTTAAATTCGCTAAAAGTCGTAAAGTTCTGAGTGTAAGACTTGTTTATTGGCGATAAAGGTGTCTTCAAGCACACTTTACAGGAATTATTTTATTTCTATAAATGTGTGCCTGTGCTCCCGACACTGAGAAGTAGTTATTGTAGCTGTTAGGGAATTCCCGTAAAAGTTGGTCATGAACTTATATTTGCACCTTTTCTCTCACTCTTTCAATTAAAACTTGAGAGAGTATTAAAATTAACTGAAATAAAAAATAAGTATTTTTTAACTTTTGAGGCTTATGTCCGTTTTCGCTAACACTAAGCCACACCTAAATGAATTAAATATAACCGCATTTGAATTTTGTATCCTCGGCGTTGAGCCGAGCGTTGAACACCCAACAGTGCGCTTTAATTAGGCAATTCAGGTGTGTTAGTGAAAACGAAGCTATAACCGTAATTTACTAATATTCAGCTTTCAATCAATACCTACATAATATAATTTCACAAATAAACTTTTCTTTCATAAATTTCGGCAATTTAGTGAGTAAGTGTTTCAAAAGTAATTTGTGTAAGTAGACTGGCCCTTTGAGACTACACTTAACTTACAACTTTTTTTGCAATTTTAACTGAACAGAAAGAAATAAAGTTTATTGTGTCTATAAATAAGAATGTTTAAGAAAAAGAAAGAAACTCGTCGGTCGTCAATGTTAATCAGAATTAATTACGAGGAAAAAATGACTACCATAAATGGTAGCCTTAGAAACACTGAATTTGAACTACATGAATATTATTATTAAAAGTCAGCTTTTCACAAACAATTCAAATCATTGACCATGATAAGGAAGTTACTTAAAGTTCAAAAACTATTAAATCATCCATGTATAAGTACCAGCACAATTATTTGACTGTAAGTGCGAGGCAAGTCCACACAAAATAAAATCCATTCTACAACCTTTATATTTGCAAAGTATGTAGTTATACTATTCGGGTACCAATAAACAAATAAATCATAATCAAACCCATACAAGATGATTTCCTCACTTAAAAACCCGAACACCCTCAACAATAATTTATCATGGCCGATGCCCCGGAGCCCGGAGATGTCAGATTTACGGCCACCACACAATACCTGACCACTCATAGCTCACACAACGGCAGGTGAAATATTACCAATATCCAGATATTGAGGGGGGTGATGTAGACGGGTAATGTCTGCAGTTTGCGAGGCAATTAGTTTGGTTGCGAGTTTATGATAGGTCACTAGGCTGGTTGTTTAACCTTTTGTGTTCAGTTATCAGACAAGGCCTTACAATGGCCTACCACGACGTCTACGTTCGTCTACGAATATTATGAAAAGCAAAAACTTATCAAAACGAGGCAAACATCACCATATGATACCATCATTGTCGTTTCCAACTTACCCAGCACCTCTGTTATCAGTTAGTCACCGATTAGAGGCGTAACTGAACATGATTAGAAGTTGGTAGACGCGAGGTAGCCGCTCCGGAGTTGTCAACTTACATCGAGTTGTTACGTACTTGTTAGTAACGTTACTTTGATCACGGATTGGGGAATATAAAAGAGAATAAAGTTTGTAATGTTGTCATAACATGTTCTGATTAAAGAAAAACTTGACAAAATAAAGTTTGGAAATTGGCTTATTTTCATAATGGCGTCTTTGTCTGTGGAGTTGCAGGATATTTTGTCAGTTTAGATAGGTACTTATTTGGTATAATGTGACTAACATTATTATGGATTTTGTTTGCTCAAAGGGGAGTCTGGAACTGGGAATTGAACGTTGCAAGCTCTATAGCTAAAAATATTAAATAATTGAAAGTATACCTACCTGTACCTACCCTACATACAACTCATAAATTTTACCTCTTTGTATAATTACCAGAATACCCATTACTAATGCATTATTTATAATTCGTCAAGATTTTTAATTCCTAAGTAGTTTAAGGCAATGCGGGAAAGGGCAAATTTCATTTTTCTTTTTTTTAGATTTTTCATTCATTTTCTACAGCTATCGAAATATCAAAAAACATTTGGCCTAGGTCTTAAGTTAAGGGGGAGGCGTGAAAATTGATTCGCTGTTACAATGTATATTAGATTTTTTTTCGCATATTTCTATAAAAGTTTAAACAAAACACTCTCCACAGGAAATCTTTCGTGTAATAAATTTCCACGAAAATGCATGAATAATGAAACGCCATACTTGCGTAGGGTGACCATGGCGCATGGCGTAGATTGAAACTTTGGGCTAAGTGTATTCGCACTTGCATATACATCATACCGTGTACACACAAGATGTTTTTTTTGTCCTTCTTATTAAATCTAGTGTGTTAGCTCAACATCATCTTGACTTGAGACTCTGCTTACTTTTGTTAAAGTAATTTCTGGGTATTATGTCACAATTAATATTTTGTTTTGCTTAGTTGGTTGTGCACACAAGATTTTACCTAATCGCAATATGACTTGGAAATAGTTTGATTTTATTTCAGAGATTTTTATTTTCTCTTAAAATGTTGGAAAACAAAACGACAATATAGGTACTTACATGCTAATCCTACGTCGTACGTTAAATATTGTCACCATATTCATCATTTACCTTCTTTAAAGTGGACAGCCATTTTCATTTATTTAGAAGTTAAAAAAAACAACAAAAATGTTTAATGATAAAAGAAGCCACGAAGATTCCCTGCTGACCAGCCGGATGGCGACCCAATAGGCAGAGCTAGAAAATTATTCGTATAACAAGAATTAGTCGCTGTAAACCGGAGGGGCTACATAAAAGCCTCGACTAACCATCCTGGGGGCTGTTATTCCCTTTTATTTCATCCGTTTCCACCGGTATTTTATAACTGAAGTCCTTTTTTTTGACTTGTCACTTTTTTAAACGAAATAGATGAAAAGAAAATATCTGCTGTTGTGCTCAGTCGATGAGCTGGCAACCCTTTTTGCCAGCGGCCGCGGCGGTATTTTTTTCTTTTATATTAAGGATGAACATCCCGGTACCATTTCATGCCTGTTAGATAAATGTGAGCTAATAATTTATTTTTGTGGATCTGTGAATTTCTCATTAAAATTAGGCACAGAAAACCAAAGCTCAATTAAATAATGTAAGGTTATCAACGAAATAATGGGTACAACAACAACAAAAAGTAGACTGTAGTACTTTTTCAATTCAATAACGTAGTCATGGTTTTGATCCGATAATCTTTGCTCGCTAGATATCCGAGTCTGTTTACTTTCATTAAAATGGAAAACTTAGATTTCAACCCACGATTTTCTTCAACATTAAATGTTAAAGAAGATTGTTAAAATCTCGACTATATTATGCCTCAACGATTTATAAAAGTGTGGATTTGAAAAAATCTGTTTTACAACTTTTCTATTAGTTTTCTTTGCTTCATGATGCGTGTACATACTACTTTTTTTTACATATAAATATTTCCTCCACAACAACCAGATTAAGTATCAAATAAGAAAACCCAAAAAACAACTGCTTTTCCGAAAAAATACGTTTTCCCGCGTGTTTGTATGGCCGCCATCTTAGAAATCTAGTCACGCGCTTGTGAAGGGACATCTCGACAATACGCTGCCATATATTTCAAAGGATTATTCACATGGATTCTTTTTATTACTGTATTGTGTTTTTCCTATTTTGTTCGCTTTTTATGGGCTATGTTTTGTTTATTTAGACGATGGCTCTCAACCTTAAAACTCTGTAAATAACATTTGTCATCGGTTTGATGCGTTTTTTCTCAAAGTTAGTGTGAAAGGTCTGACTGCCTCATTGATCTAGTGGTTCGATTCCCAGGTTGGGAAAAAAGTTATTGGGTTTTTCTATAAGTACCTATGGAATTTCTCGGTAGCAGCCCGGAGTCTGGATTTGTGTCCGGTTGATGGCAGTAGGTTCGCCCCCTATTGCATGCAATATTATAATAATATTATATTATAATAATTACATTAAGTAATATTACTGTAAGTAACATAACTGGCGAAATGTGGGTGTACTGTAGGTACACCTCTGCCCAACCCTTCGGGGTAACAAGGCGTGCTGTTATGATATTGTGATGTACAAAGTCTTACTTGGTAATAAAGTGACTCCACATTACAAGCGACGTCGCGTAATAATGGTGTAGTAGTGAACTTTAAA
Source organism: Eupsilia transversa (assembly GCA_914767815.1). NCBI lineage: Eukaryota > Metazoa > Arthropoda > Insecta > Lepidoptera > Noctuidae > Eupsilia > Eupsilia transversa. The sequence goes on along the minus strand of OU611893.1, from coordinate 317,635 downwards.
TTGGACGTTATGCGGAACAAAACTAGTTCATGTCGACTGTGTGTTCTGCTCTAATTGGGATACTGTTTGTTTTCACTTATTTACTCTGTGTTATTGTACATATAATAATAAATCGTATGTAACACATCGTATTTGTTATTTATAAAGGTTCACTTTTCAGTACATTTTTACGAATCGTTTGCGAAAGTCAGAAAATTGCTTTTTATATTTCTTTTGCTGCTTAAATCTCAAAGGGTATTAAAAATTCATTGTCTGTCATGTCAACGGGAGAGAGATTATTTTAAATATAAAGCGAGTTTGGACATGTTACGTGTCGCTCCACGAACCGACACCGATTTCCAATTATCTTTTTTAATGAAATGCTTTTACAACACTGTCATCCTTTCTATGTCACGCTGTGTGTTGTCTGAGATGAGAGTGCAGGGCAACACTACTTAAATTGCAAGATTAAATTAAACTGAACCACTGAATTCTATAAAAAGTCCAACCTTACCAATTCTTCATAGATTAGCGTTACAGTCCTATCAAAAACTCAGCTTTATAATTATATTCTTCCGTACAAACTTCTCTAATAATTTAATTTTGCTGCCATCATCAATCTGCGGCGAAAAAATAATGATAATTGATCAAATTTTCGTGACGTAGCTTCATCAATCATTCACCATTATCATCCTCCTCTGGGTGCTCTCGTGAAATACGTGGAATATTATACAGGGTGATTTTTTTGTGGCAGCCAGTAGGTGCACCTTTAGCAGGAGTATTATTTTTATTCATTCTTACTGGCTTTAGGACAGCGCCATCTGGTTTTGGGAACTAATCCCAAAAGCAGATGGCGTTCATCGTTTTTTTGTTTTTTTCACTATTGAACATCATCATTCATTATCATCATTAATTTTACTTGAACATGGATATTTGAGTGTACTTATATATTTTAGTAATAATAAAATTATAAACACTTACTGGTGGGTAATGCACACAAATGTGGGTGATAAGAATATCTAATAACTTACGATTTTACAGCAGCATTGTAGCTTATAAAAACTCAATATTACCTGAAACAAAAAAGCAGAAAAAATAAGTAAAATGCCAAATGATTTTAATTTATTATCAAACAGAATAATACATTATTAAACGGTGAGACGAATAAGAAATAATTTCTTGGTGTTGAATAGTGTGGTTGTTGTTATTAGTGGTGGTACGGTACCAACATATTATTATAATATATGATACCCATTTACATCTCGGCTTTTCAACCCCAACTAAAAGTTGAACGAAACGTTTTTATAGAACATAAGCGCTACGACAAAGGGCCCGGCCACTTGTGTCCGCGCCGTGGCCTCCCCGGGGACATGAATACAAATATTGTTTTCTTTTGTCGTCTAAGTGCGTCTCCTAGGGCCCGGCCGGCGATTTTGTACGAAACTTGAAACTTTGAAACTTATGTGTAACGAGAATAGTGTTGGACAAAGTTGTAGGATCATAGATCTGGGAATATCTTGACCAGTTTTTGGTAGCTACTATTGGTTCCGCAGAAATTTTGAGAAGAAAATTGAGTGCTTACCACAATTAAACAAATAAGTAAACATAGATAGACTTGGCATACGAAAAAAGCTATTGATTAGGTACTAAATTATAGGTTAAGAATAATCATTTCATTTTGTAATAGTCTTAATTCTACCTGCATACTATACATCCATTATAATAATAGCGTCTCCTCAGTTAACGTTCAACATCAACTTTCTATCTCTGTTCCCGCTTGCTGTCCTAAGCAAACATGTAGACAAACAAACAAACACCATCTATTTCAGGTACGACTCCTACACATTGCGCGCTAAATGAGAGTGCGTACACTTTGAGCGCGCGATGTATTGTGCGACACGTCATGACGTCACACAGACGCGACTCAAACGACCGCTGTTGTTCGTCAGTCTTGTGGAAGTTCTCTCTTAACACCGCGAGATTGTCGACTGTTTAGTGAGTGTGAAGGGTGCTTTGAAGTGCTGTTGTGATTTTTTTGGAGAAACTTTTTGCTGTGATTGCGACAACTGATAATTACATATTTCTGGCATGTGGGAGAGAGATCTTTTAATTATTCCTATTTTTTTAAATTGTTTTGTAATCTTTATCCAAAAACTTAAAAAACCCGAGTAACCATTCAAATAAAAAGACCCCAGAAAAGATTTGCATGACACAGAGACAGGACAACACATAAATCACATTTCACAACCTCACACCCGCAAAAATGTCAAAGTCCCACATTGTTGATCTTCAAAATATTTCGCATTTTACACGCCACGGAAATAAAGCGTTGGGAACATTTCCGCGATGAATCACCGCTGTCCGGTAGAGGGCGCTATCTTAAATAATTACCGTCCGAAAACCGGCGCTGTCCGGAACTCCGGCCTCCGGATAAAAATGCATTAATGTTGCATGCCCGGTATGATGTATATGGCCTATTAACGGCATTTCAAATATTCAAGGCGGACTGGTTTAATTTTAGATGTAGAAAGGTGCATGTTTGTTTAGTGTATGGTGTGTAGTGTGTGTAGGGGGTGTGTGTGTTATTATTCAGTTTTGTATTGTTTCTTTTGTTACCACAGTAATTAAATGTTAAAAGCGCCGTCCGTAGACTGACGAAAATAAGTCTTGGTTTTATGTAGGTGGAATGAGTACTCCCACTTAGGTCCGTATTACAGAACCTCACTCAATACTCAAGCATTACTTAAACCTCGTTTAAAGCCTTTTGATTGGTTGAAACTAGTTTTGAGTAATGCTTAAGCCTTGAGTGAGGTTCTGTAATACGGGCCTTAGATTACTAATATTTGGAGTCGTTGAGCTATAGGCACTAATACTAAAGGCAATTTTCTAAAATAAACAAATGTGCCCGACTCAAAGAAACTCGTAAATGTGAATGGACAACTAAGTAAGTATTAATTTTCCGTGCAATTTCATAACACAATGGAAGCCAAACTTACTACGGTACAAAACAGAACAGCTTTCGTGTTCAAGGGTGAACATTTGAAAAATATCGCCGAGGGGGGGAGGGGGGAATCGTTTCTAAGAAAATACAACGTTTAGAAGAGTTTCATGGCGTCTTTGTGATTCTCACTCGGGGTCTCGGGAGTTAGAAAGTCACTTTGAAAAATTACAATGTTTGAAGAGAAAATTGAAAACTCTGTATTTTGTTAACCGTTTAGTTCGGGATTTCCGTGGAAAACGAATAAGTTGCTTTGAAATTTAGAACCATGTTTTATTTACATTCAGGCGTACCTACTAACTACGATATATCAAGTGCGATACTTATGTTATTTCATTCATTTTTGTACAACCTATTTGATTTATTTATTAGTTTGCTTCAGCCCACCCTCATGTTTATCATAGGCGCCTTTATAAATACGACAGGTGACAAGGGACTGACCGATTGAGCAGGAAATATACCTACAATGTATTAATAAAACCTGCAATGGCCACTGTTTATCTACGCGATCCGAGATTTCTTTCAACGAACTTGATCCATTACCCTTAATTATCGGTCAGTAACCTCTCACTTAAGAACGTAACGCGCAATGTGACACAAATAACGAAAACAATCGTGTACACATCACACGAGCCACCGTCGGCCCACGCGGGAGGGTTTACAAACACACAAATGTTTATAATATTTAGACAAAAAACACCCCGTGCGACCCGCGTCAACCGTGAGACGTACGTACACACGCTTGTTTTTAATCGTTTATAAATATGGAGATATTAGATTCTGTGTGGATTTAAGGGTAATGTCTGTTTTTGAAAGCTACATTTTATTTTGTAAAAATTTTGGTTTTACCTGCTCATGTATAGGGTAAATAAAAAACTGTTTTAATGAAAACAGGGAATTTTTCCACAATCATTTTAATCTATTACCCGAATCTACGATGTTTTACAACTTAACATAGGTAGCCTTTATCTGTGTGATTTTCCCATTTAAACTCAGGCCGCCCCTTGCCGAGAGAATGCGTTCCTGGCATCTCTCACTTGGACGGGATTAGCAACAAATAAAGTATAAATTCGTAAAACACGTATTCTACGAAAATAAAGATTATAGATCATTTCATGACTGAACTGACAGGTGTCAGGTGGGTGAACGCATTTTCTCGGCGGCGCCCGGAATATAGTAAGTATATTATTATCATGACCTTCTGACGATCACAATCACACACACAAACATCTCCGAGTTTGTCTTGTACATGCTTTTTACACCTTCTCACACAAAACTTACAAACACTGAATAGGTACAACTCTAAACAATTCATCATTGCGTTATTTGCTTAATACTGACAAGATAGGCAATCAAGTTATTTAATTTAATAAATGTCAAATTCAAAAAGGCTTCTCTGTGACGGGCCTATATGTTAGCCGAAAACACGATTTCATAAAATTTTCTCCATAGAAAAAAAATCCAAAGTTTCCTCCAAACCGAACAATAAACCGCTGCTATTCAAAAAATACTTCAAATTAGATCATGAAACTTGGCACACTAACTGAACTAACTATAAAGCAGCGACTGCAGCGAATTTTTACACAAAACTCTCACTGAGATTTGTGTGTGTGACTGAGGTGTGTGACGCAACAAAATAATGTTGCCATCATTGCAAAAACTGCACTGAATGTGGCGTTATGAACGACTTTTTCGTCTTACCCCCACTCGCCTTACTTAAATATAACAAACCTAAAAATACACCCATTAGAAAATTCCCATTTTATAATCGCGATGTTTTGTACTCCATACCTACCTTTATCCCCATTAACCCTCCGTCAGATAAAAATAAAAACAGTGACGTTCAGAAACCCAATTAGTTTAAGTAGGTATAAAGAAAGCTGTCAAAGTGACGTAACTTTGAAGCGACGTCAAATTGTCGGCAACACTGAATTATTCAACAATGGACGCGACGAACATGTTATTTAGGTTAATTTGTATTCTTCCAGTAAGACAAAATACTTAACAATATATTTTTATGTTGGAAAATTTTAGTTGTGATATAACAATTACCTAAATGTGAGTGTTTCAATAGATTTAACTGTGATATACCTAAATATCTTGCATGCTTGTGAAGTTGTGTCTAAAAACCAGTCGATTAAAAAGACTGAAGATATTTAAAAACCTCTAAAAAAGAATAACATTGTCTTTCCCCGGTTAGGTTACACCTCTGCGAACTCATCACATCGATTTAGGGCGGATTCGCCCAAAGAGGAATAAATTATATCCGCGGAATACTCAAACTCAAAAAAACGCATTCATGTTTACACCAGCAGGCTGTTACATAATTATATAAAATAAGTACCTAATTAGTTAATAAGCCTTCTCTTCCGAATAAATTTTGAATTTTTGACAGTTTCTCCATACGAAAACTGTCAGAAGTAAATCTTATCCCGCGGATAACTTTTTTTTTCTTTTTGATCGAATCCACCCTAACCCTAAATCGCAGTGAAACGTACATCATACAACATCTGACATACCTACAAACATACTCACTTTCATTTACATTATATTATATTATTACTGTACCATAATTTACATGGCACAAACTATTTACCCACTCAATAAGACATTCACATCGTAAATTCCTCACCTGAAGTAATAAATCAAATTAAACAAACCACACTGTATTTAAACAGTCGTATCGTTACTCAGTGGATATCGATCCACTGACGATGCCGTACACTGCTGGCTCACGGGTTCCGTAGGGACAAACTGACAGTGTTTGTACAAGAATAAACTTGCGAGGCACTAGTAATTGGTAAATAGAAGGTCTAAACATATGTTACATACTGGAGTAGGAATTGATCATTTTGTAAAGAGGGGAACAAAACAAAGAAATGGTAAGATGATTACTGGTGCAATGGATGGTCAGCTTTTCACCCTGTAAACGTTCTGAGTTTTACAATTTAATTATTATTTTTTGCAGCGTTTGAATTTTGAATTTTTTCTTTCCGAATTCTTGATCGAAAGTACTACTGTTGAAATTAAACTACTGTAATTACTGTGATTTGCAATGCAACGTAATACTCTCCGTATCTTTAAATGAGACTGTTAAACCACTGTAATCGACGAAGTCAATCTATCTTATTCTAGAAAGGCTAGACATTCACGATACAATTTGAATAACGTAAATTTTAAGTCTTAAAACCATTAGTAAGTCATTGCAATGTGTTTAGTACACACGCAAATTCCTCCACGTCGACACCTACCCATAAATAACTTAACACTAAACACACCCCTAAATAAATACCTACACATCAGCTTTCATCGCTAACACATATGCACTGTTCGTTGATTATTCTCTTAGCTTTAGCGCCATAAAAGTTAAGGGGGATGCGCATAGGTAGCCCGCGAAATTCAAATTTTCTTACGTTTTTTGCAATTTGCAGGTCAATATCTGGTTGTATTTTGATTATAATATGATTCGCAACCGTAACAAATATGGCTCTACAGAATTAAAATCATTAGTTATGCATCCTCAAATCCTCAAATGTCATGATTTCATGAAATACTTATCAATTTCATGTCATTCAGATTATTATGAACTTAGGGAGTTTTATTGACGTTTTTTATGATTATAAGTCTATAAATAAATATCTTAACACAACACTATGTTCTGTTCTATGTTCTGTGTGTGTGTGTGTGTGTTATGTGGTTTCGATAACACTATGTTCTTGAAACCATAAAATATCTATCAATACTTTAGGAGAAATCACTGGTGACTGTACGCTCAGGGAAACGGATGGTTTAGCAAGTCATAACTGTCATACTTAGCCAGTCGTATGAATCGGCTGCAATACGGCGAAATGACATAGTGTGTTAATCTGCTAAACAATTCAGCTCCCTGACTGTACGCAGAAGAAACACAGTGCGCGGCGGTTCATGAATAAATGAGTGCATGGCACAGTGAGCCAAGTGCTCGAGCATGCAGCGGGAGAAGGGTTAAATATGATTCTGTTATGTGCACGGATTGTTTTGAGGGACGGGTGAACCGGGGACTTGTGTTTATATTGATGTAGTTTTTAATGTGTCGATAGATTGATTTGCAACTAAAACTATAACTCTTATATTAATGCAGAGTTTATTCACTTACTGCAATTATGAAACAGATGAAGTAACTGTGAAAATGATTAAAACCAATTATACGAGTAAAAGTTTAATTGTGTGCAATAAAAAATCTACAACAAATTGACTAAACAACACGACCAACCTTAATGAAACCACGAGACGATTACTAGTTTGTAACGGCTCGTAATTTCGCCAGCATGAGTAGTCCAATTCCCTCAAAGTCCCCAATACAAGTAGCGACAAAGTCCCCAATACAAGTAGCGACAAAGTCCCCAATACAAAGGCGGTCGAAATAAACGTTCTTTGTGGGGGACATTAGTGTAGTGGAGGCTTTTATGGGCTAATGACGCCACGGATTGATGGGATCACCCGAATTGTGGGGGACAAAATTGTATCGATATATTGTTATTGAATGGTAATTATATGTGGTTATTTGTATTGTCTAATGTGGTGTATTTTAACCCTGAATTATTATACCACATGACACAATACAAATAACAAAATCAATATCTAAAAAAATACACAAACGCTAATAAGACACCCGTTTTTAGTTACGTTTGTGTAATTTTTTATTTGATTTACTCTTCAAATTATTTCTATTTGTATCAGTCTTGATTGGAATCGGCCTAACCAATTATACAAACCAAGTTAACTTTGTACTAACCAATTACATTTCCTATTGACGATAAAAGATACAAACCATTTTTTTTTCTATTATTCATGCGAACTTTGCTCGCACACGCACATAACAAAAAATAAAACTTCTATCATTTTGACGTCTCACCTTTGCCTATACTAAAACTTATGCTCACTCAAGCAGGTATCGACGTGGTCCCAACCCTACGGGGTACAAACGCACAATCAGGGCGCGATAGGGTGAAAGTGGCTCCTCAATCATGGGAGGGTTCAGAAAAAGCGCCATATTTCCACGTCGGAAACACGGAGAACCCACTGACCGACCCTATGCCAGTTTGTTGTCAGTTCGGCGCGTGACGCCTTTGAAAGAAGTTTGTTTAAAACTGTCTTTTAAATACACACTGTTTCGTTTCAAATATTTTTGAGATTTTTTTTATGTAGTTAGTAAAAGGGTAGGTATTGTATTGTTATGCTATTGTAAAAGGGTGCGTTTTTTATTTACAATAATTGCTTTCCCGCATCGTATCGTATGGTGAAAATATTTATACGGTAACATAGGACCATTATTACAAATGGCTATGTTGGACTTAGTAAACACAACTAATCTAGGTTTACAATATCAGTACGAAGCAACACTAGCCAGCCGTTAATTACAAAACCACCAATCAAACCGACTCATCAGTTTACGCGGCGCTGGAACACCAATCATCTTCGTCTCCGTCACAGCGTCAGCGGTAATCACGGTGCGTGTCCTGATTGCTGGGTTCTGCACCAATTAGCGAGCGCTGATTCAGTAGCAAGCAATCTTCGAGAGATTAGCGGGAAATTGTAATGATGTTGTTGTGGAATTGGAGGTAAGCTAAGATTTATGGTCAGGTGATATTTGAGTATATCAGAACAATTAGACAAGGAGGATACCTATCTAAGGCGTGAATTACACAGAGAAGGCGTAAGGTAAAGGCGTGGCACGGGCGCAGCGCAGGCGTGGAACGGATAAGGCACGGACGCGATTTAAATAATATAGAAGAGACGTTAAACACTCAGCACCCAGATAGTACACCCAGATATCTAATTTAATTGTTAACTAAGTAAACTGAATAGTACTAGTAATTATAACCAGCCGTCGATACAGTTAATTGGAAGTGTCAGTACAAGCGACGCGATGACACGTGCCTTGTGATCGTCTCATAGATCAGGCGGAAGAAATGCACACTCGCTGGGAGGGAAGGAATTGCAGGCAAGGTACATTTCAACATACATTGAAAAATTCCAGTTTAAATATCTTAAAGTAAGTTCAGTTCCTAAGTTGATTAATATGATTAAAGTAAAATTATTCACTAATTAACTCAGTTTTTGGATCAAGTGCAAGTTGCAAGTGGAATTAATACTGTTCGTGGTTGATGGTTCAATCAACGGGTCTGGCAGTGTTATTGGGTTTTTTCATTTGGTATTTCTCGGTAACAGCTGGGCAATGAAAATAGTCTCACCCATTTTCACAAGGAATTCCAAAACCCTGAAAATGTGAATGTTCTATAATGGTACCCTCAGCTTTTACCCCTTCGCGAAATACAGGCGTAAGTTATTGCACAAAGTTTTAACCCCACGTCCATATCTTTAAATAACATCTTAACTAATCTGTGTGTGTCGAATTGTTACCGACAAGATATGAAGGGTTTGTCAGTAACAGTACCCACCATGGCGGGTAGTATCAGGCGAAGGGTCAGATTTCACCGCTCGCGTCTGCTGCACATCGGTATCAACCGGCGTAAACCGCATCGCGACTGCGCGGGTTGGTATAATGGAAGGGGAGGAACGGGCGAAATGGACGGTTGATATATTGTAATGTACATTGGTGTGTTTAGTTATTTATGAGGATAATGTTTTGAGAGAAGATTTTATACAAATACGCGTTGTGAGGATAAAGTTCAGTCAAATAATTGTAAATGTGAAAGTGGTTGTTGGTCTGTTTGGTAGGTTGTCACTGCTAAACTACGGCACCGATTATAATGATAGGCAAAGAGGTATTTTAACACCTAGTTACTATCTAAACAACATTAAAAACTGAACGACGATAGAACCGAGGGCATAGTTACTACTAAATAAAAACAATTAAGTCTACATATGACGCAATTTACAAAAGTACAATTAACAGCCGAAAAACGCCATAAATTAACCCAAATTAATACCACCACGAAAACCTTTACAACCACAGAACCCACAAATCTTAAAAACGTACCACGAAACAATTAACCTATACATTTGCTGCAATTTTCTCCCCATTGCAGCATACAGTTTGGTACGAAGCGATTAATAAGTTGGGCCACAGCGTGGGCGGCGGGGCCACAGCGCGAGCGGAGCGATAGATATGCTAATCTAGTGTTTATGGCGGCGGTCACGCGACCCTTAATGGCGGGGGCTGGTTACGTACGTATGTACCCACTAATTGGGCATGCTGTCTGCGATTGAGGAATTGAGGGGAGTTGTAATGGGCTATCGGATGAGCGGTGTTGAATAGCGTAGAGGGTTAGAGTATATTATATAGCATATCATATTAATTTTGTTTGACTTATTTCCTAGTCAGTTAATTCATAAGTAGCAGTTGTCTGTCAACCCTTCGGGAGTACATACGAGATAATGTGATTCGTGCAATAATTCCTTCATCAGCATGATTACGTTTTTTTTTTTCAGTGTTCACACGTATGTGTCAAAAGATTTATTATAACTAAAAAGTACATTTTCAGAAAAAAAAAGAACAAATGAAAAGTTATATCGGCTGCAGCTACAAACTACAATATACTGCACCCCTGGCAGACCGCTATAAATCTTCATTACAAGCATTCATCCAGTCAGCGTAAACACTAGCCCATTACTAACGATACAACACAAATTGACTCCATCTGCGATCAACCAGTGCGGGTACTAAATAAAAAACCAGCAAAGAAGGTATATACAGAAGGCTCATATGAAAACAGGGAAAAAGCACACGTACTTGAATAAGGGTGCTACGCTATGGGGGACTGAACAGGGGTTAAATATAAGCACTACAGCCTAAAATTACGCTTCAATCTGTCAAAATCAATGCTTTTTGACGTAATGTTGGCAGAAACGTTACGCTAAGCGTTGTCTCTGTCCCTGAGTTATAGCTTCGCTAAAGTGAACCCATAGCATCCCTACTTCTTGGGGGTGCGACAGATGAGCAAAGGTATCCTCCGCTCCCTTTCCCTTCTTTTATTCGACTTTATTGTAACCGCTAATGCAAGAGGTTTAGCATGACCAAAACTGCTTGATCGTAATGATATCTATGGAAAACGAAGTGTTAGGTATACAGCTGGGATGACTGCTATAGGCTATTATTATGTGAAATAGTAACATAAAAGAACAATAGGAATAAAAGTCTCTCCCTACTGCAGTTACTGATTGTTCACGCTTTTGCATCAAATTATCCCGCATTGTTTAAAGTGAGCCTTCTTGTCCTTTATTTCATGTAATAGGGTCGACGCGGCGTAAAGTTCCGCACTGGAGTTAATTGCAGTCGCGTTATGCGCGGTCTCAGCCGCGTGCGCGTGGCCAACGTGAAATTTTAATCAGGTGCAAGATATGAGGCTGCAATGGAGCTTTGAAGTTTGTTGGTAAATTATTTAGTCAACCTGTAAGTTGTTTATTTAATAAATGGTATGAAAATTCTGTATTTAATTGAAATGTTTGTGTGCTTTAATAGTAATAAAGCACTTCGCCTACTGCGCCTTTAGAAAAAGACAAGAAATACAGTCAAAACCGTTTATAACGACTTCAAAGGGACGCCGACAGTCGTTATTACCAAACACTATAAGTAAATAGAAATACTGGGATCTCAACATTTCGTCGTTATAACCGGTACGTCGTTTTAATCGAAGTCGTTATAAACGGTTTTGCCTGTAATTTTATGTCTACTTCGACCTGCAGACGTAAAGGAAAACTTCAACAAAAAAAAAATGATTAAAACCGATACTTCCCTCCGCCCTTGACCCGTACAAACTAAATCACAAAATATCTCCATTACTAAACTGTGTTCTGTTCGACCCGACCCCACCCCTTTTAAATTCGCCGCCATTTTCGTCTGGTTCGAAATAGCCGCACTTACCCCTGAACTTCTCAGGTGGGGGGAGGCGCGGCCAATGTAGCGTACTATTGAATTTTTATTAATACTACCCTCCGTACTTACAATAGAGATTGTTAATGGTGCGGACGAACTTTACTACAGTTTACTATTTGGGTAGTCATGTAGAAAAGTAAAGTTGCATTTATTTGGTGTGTGTTTTGATAGTTAGTTTTGACACGTGTTGTAGCTGAATAAGGTTTGTAGAGTGCTACCGCTACACTGCTCTATTTTACATGGACCATTGTTTACAAAAGTTTATAACTTGAAAGTGGTACATACTATAAAAATATAAATTAATAAGTAATTAACAATTACCTACACTTTTCTTAACAGATTTTCGTCAAATATCATTTCCGTGTAATAATTTTCTCCCCCGCTACCAGGCACACAGAAGCCTAAAGCACGTCTACACAACACACACATGATAGGTGGCGTAATAACAGAAGGCTCCCCCGATGTCCCCCAATGTCCCCGTTTACCCCGCTGTCCCCCAAAGTCCCCACTTGCGTCGGATTTGTGTCCGCCTGTTATTAGCCTGTTGGGATGACTTTTAAATCGTTTATGGGTCTGCACCAGGTGTTACAATGAGTCCAAGTTTGAATTGGAAATTAAACTACTTAAAGCCTGGATTTTATCATTTTTATGAGCATTCAAATGACAGTTTGAGAATTTTTGATTACGTACTTTTAGGTAAATTATTGTTGAAAATATAATGTACTTAGGATTCGTGCTGAACTTAATGAAAACTTTTGAAACCGTTTTTTAACAATGGCCTAAAATAGTGCTTACAATCACCCTTAGTATAATAACTTAGTTGTAATCATACATCAGTGCAATATAGTCTTAGAACATAATGTTTTACGTCAATTTTCAAATCTGGCTCTTGGAAACAGAAAATACAATGTTCCCTAATTCTGAAATCTCTCTGTCCCATAGCAATTTGTGTTGTCAATGTGTAACTGACGTCACTCGGTCCCCACGAGTGACGTAATGACAGAAAATGGGGTCGTTTGCGGCGCTGTCAGATTATTTTGACCAGTCACATTATTGCCGAGTGGGAGAGATGGGATTTTTTAATATTTTTGGTCTAATGGAAGGCATTGTTTAGGTTTAAATACGTAATAATAAATACATTGTGAGTTAGAAGGTACTCCTCAACGAGTCATAAAAGACATAGTGAGTGTCAAAAAAATAGGACGAAAGACTGTTCACAATGATCAACTAATCTCAATGGACACAAGAGGTGGAGGACACGACACTTCTATCAACAATGTTAATCAGATGAGATAAAGTTTTACAAAAACCTGATTATTTTTACTCTGTTCGACTCTTTATTTTTGTCGCTGACTGTACCTACTTAACATTACAGCGCAGTGTACACGAACAATATCTTAGTAATTCCAAAGTCTAGACTTCCTGTCTTTACTTCGAAACTTAAATAATAAATCAAGCCGATAACAGAATAATTACTAGAGCCACAGACTAATTCTTTTCGCTCACACCCCTCTGCGTTACACCCAGTATAACAATGGTTCGCATACAAAATTTCCCCGCGTTGGCACTTCACAGCCATTTATAAGCGAGGGTTGTCGCATTCTACTTTAATATTGCAAGCAGACTATCGCAATATCTCTTGTACTGTATGTATGGGTGCAGACAAGCATAGTACGCTGTGCATATTGGTTAACACTTGGTATACGGCGGGATTTGAAATTATGTGGAGATAAATGTTGTAGATTATAGTATGATGTTTAAAAATATCTTTGGGGGCAGTAGATTTTATTTTATATTTTCTGTTTTATGAAAATACGAGGGAACTTTACTATTACTAGCGAAACGTAGGGGGGTACTATAATAGGTACACCTTTGCAACATCCTATGTTTTTTTCAGCTGAGGTCATTGACAAGCTAACATTTACTTGTAGTCCGGGACAAATTCAACCCTTATACTGCTGACACGAGTTCTATCTACATAATTATACATAAATACACATCAAAATAAACAAGCTGTAACTTCAGTCATCCTCTACTACAATGTAAGTCCCACATCTTTCACAAGACGATATTCAGCGAATACACTTCTCTCTCTTTCATAGAAATGCAGATTTGTGTAAGAGGCGACAAAAGGTGTCGAGTTTTTAATTCAACTCCGTGTACTTTGAGAATTAGTTGCATTCAGTAACAGCGCCAAGTTTTCAGCACTTTCAGTAGAACGTCTTATCTTACTGTAATTTTATTCCCAGTACTGTCTCAGTGTACTTTGTAGAGTTGAGGCAGGTGTGCAGTCGCTATTCAGACAATTTCTATGTAATATGATTTTATTTGTAAGATTAAAAACGTTGTTCATTGGAGCAGCATAACTTAAACCGTTTGAAAGACGAGTTTCCTTTTTAAACTCTTGATAGTGGAAATGTAACTCTGTAAATTTTCTTCTTTATTTGAAGTTCATACATTTAGGCGCTTTATTTAAGGGTAGCAAGTTACTTAGTGACCCTCTTTATTTGTTGGCAATTTGTAATTATGTTATTCGTTGTACGCAAACGAATCGAGGGCCAAAAAAAGGGCATATTATTAAGACAGAAAGCAGAAACGAAATAAAATATGTTTATTTAAAAAATAAATGTTTAGCCGTGATGGCTGCACCTAATCTAAAATAGGTTTACTCCAAAAGTATTCATTATTGTCCACCCCATTGTGTCAGTTTCCAAAACAAAGAATGTAACTGTTCCACATTTCTCCGTACAGCGCGGTACTAAAGAGCCACTACAGCACACTATAGTTACCGGTACAATACCGACCAATCCCGATTGCATTACCGACAGATAAGTCCCGGATTTGCTCCCGAATTGTTTCGTATCGGAAATAAAGGGAAATGCGCTGAAGGTTATTTGTTTGTAAAGTGTACGTAATATCGCTCCGAGGAAAAATGGAAAATGTTGAATATCCCTGGTTTGTTGTGTCTGGATTGTATGTACATCGATATTTTAATACAAATCTATTGCAAGTTGACAACTTGGGTTTATTATTAGAATTCAGATTTGAATGGGAGTAGTTCTGAATAATTATGCTTATTGATATTTATTTTGTCAAACTTGCGTTAATCTTGAATGAAGACGCTCAAGTGGCGTCCAATTATGGTATACATCTACGCAGATGTCGAAGACACGACACAAAGGCTATGTCAAGAATTAAATTGAATACAACGGAACAAACAGCATCGCACAGTTGCGCCAGCAGATCCAATCACCCAATACAATTTCAATTACAATCTTGGAACAAGATCACGTTTACAAGCATTCTAAACTCAACGCTCAGAATTTGCTAAATATATCCAGGTTTCGGCCCATCTAATTAGTTTCACTCATTCATGACCTCTCAAGTCACACAATAAACACATTTTTTTATTCCACACGTTAATGTTGACCTTGCATCCTAAACCAGACTGTTTTACATCCAAACAAGCAACACCACTGACAGTTACACTCATTGAGCTAGAATTTATAAATAAACTAAGAAAATTGCAGCTCCGTGAAGATAAATAAATAGCAGAAGTTTATATCATTGTGGGTTTCTTACCTGTATGTAGAGGTTTCCGAGAAAATTTTCTTGAAAATAAAGGAAAACAGTTTCGTAACTGTTGCGATGACTGAAGCCATAAATGTATTGACGTGTAGAGGACATTCTCCATTTGATACTAATGTTAGATGTTATTTATTTTGTAAATTGGTTAAGAATAAGACTTTTAAATGTCAATTTGTTTAGTTGAATGTTGGCGTTATATTGCGAAAACGATTTAATGCTGGTCGTCGCAAAAATCAAACTTACAAAGAAATGAAAATACAAATGTAATCATCATTTTCCGATTATGGTAAGAATGGTTTTCTGTTAAGATAACTGAACCTAATTATGGTGCTAGTCAAATAATCCATTTGCTGAACACTATCGAGAACTTAACTTACAGCATATTGTAAAGAAATTAAGGAAATCGATTTATTTGCGGCTTTAGAATGTCATAGTACTAGGTAGCACTATAAACTTAACTTAGACGAAAATACGAAGTTAAAATCAATACACCCAATCTTTCCAAATCCCAATGACCCATCTTCCTACCCAGGGTAGTCACCAAACATTCGTCCACATTTGTCACGTCACAATTAACCCTCACTTGTGTCCAGCGAGCCGAACTACAAACAACCCGTCCGGATGGCCGCTACTTTGCCCGGACAAACCTAATAATGACGTCACCTGGGAAAACGTGTTTTGCATGTATCATAATGCTGTTACGTAAGGGCCCTTAATTTGTATGTATCGGTGTTATTTCGGGAAAGGTAAGAAAAATATTTGGAGGCTGGAATATGATAAATAGGTGCCTAAGGGATGAAAGGGGCGACTGGTTCTTGGCTCAGACTTATACGAACAAAAATACGGGTTATTTACATTGGAAATGAAATCTTTTCATGTATGTGGCTTTCCAGATAAACAGACGCGGTGGAGTTTTAGATTTTTTCAATTAAGGAGTGGAATACATTTAAGTAAGACCAGTTGTCTGATTTTTGTATCTATTGATTGAGGCATATATAATTTCATGTATGTAAAACAGCTATACGTCGACCGTACCTTCATCGATCTACTAAAACTAAACTATTATACAACTGTATCCATGAACAATATTGTAAAAGTTTGTCATATACTAGACTCTAATAATCGAACACTAAGTGAGGCCCAAATAGTCATTACAATCGTTCCGCAATTTGCTAGATTACTTGTAAAACAAAGTTTCCCACTTTGTCCAGGTGGAGGCGCTGACGTCACCACTTCGTCGATAACTGCGCGCAATCAAATTAAGAATACCGGTAGATGTAGGGTTGGGTCTAGTACCTAACTATTTGAATTTCGAATGTCATGGTCTTCCTTACCTTTTTGCTAGAAGTTTACGGTTCCCTTTCAATTGGATTACTTATTCGAATGATGTTGGGGAAGGTACACCTCTGCCTATCCCTTCGGGGAATACAGACGTGATGTTATGTTATGTGGGTTGGGTACAATGAAATGAATAGGTATTTTCTGCGGGTTAATTGCGTAACACACATAAAATGGCAATCCATCGCAATAGCTTTCGTTTTGACAATTCAGCTACGTTAATAGTGTAGAACGGACCACTTTTTCAACAAGGATTAGGAATTTCTTTCAAATCCCTCGGATTGTGATTGAAAGAGTTTTACACAATTCGGGTGCTGGTTCAGCATTAGTTAATGATAGTTCTGTATAATGTTCTCTAGTTTTTTTTTTAACTACAAAGTTAAGTTTGTTCTTGGGATAAATTCATCGCAACTACGGAACCCTTCATGGTCCGACACCCACTTGGCCGGTTTTTTTATTTTACGTAGGTATTTCAGATTTATATAATAGTAGTTCTTCATAATTTAAAGAAATATTTGATATAGACTTAGATTATAAAAGCGATGCAAAAATATAAAATTTAATTCATAATAAAATCGTAATGCTTGACAACCCTACGACTCGTAAAATCGTCGTAACAACTAATACAATTGTTTCCACTCAGCTGCCGAATATTTGTACCGGATTTTTGAAGACCTCTGAGATTCTCAGTTGTTTCCGACTTAAAAAATGGCCCGACTTCAATTTCATAAAGGAGCAGCGTATTTTCTTATGTAAGTAACCGTTTTAGAGGTTACAAAAGAGAGAGGTTCAAATTACGACAATTCCTGGTAAATGTAAAAAAAAAGTTTTATGTTTTTTCCTGTCCGAAATGAAACGATTTTTTGCGCGGTTTTCAATTTTCCTGTAGGAGTGTTGGCTTTGTTATTTTTTTCAAGGTTTTCTTTAGTTTCACTTCTCAACTTTTTATTTGAATCTCTGAGGCCGTTCCATGTTCTTATGAAGACAAGAAAAGTTGGCGTTCATTGACTCAGTTAGTTGGTCAAAGGAATCATATACAAGGAGAATTGAACTACTACCTACATTCATTAAAATCTGCAAAACTCTGAACACTACCCGTTCGTAAAAATGGCACGTCGGGTTTTAGTAAAAGTTCAGTTTTGTAGACCGAGCGTGGACTCTTCCGATGTGTCGGATTTTAAGCCGGACATTTTCGGTAAGTTTCATTTATTTACTAACTGGTAAAACTACTACCGGGATTAAATCCGGGTTATAAACTATCTGTGTGCCAAATGTCATCCAAATCCGTTCAGCCGTTTTTGCGCTCCGGATACATCCAGACATACAGACGTACGAACAAAAATTCTTCGTTACTCTTTTATTACATTTTATGGTTCAAAAAGGTTTACCAACTAAATACATACACAGCATTAAACCCACAATCTTTCTCCAGATAGATCAAATCGCTTCGTGTTTGATTTGCGGATGATTGGTTCGTCTTTGATGTTTGATGTTTTTAACATCCAAACATGGCGCAGCAGACCCGACTTTATGGCTCGTACACACTGGCGCGATATCGCAGGCGGGACAGGCAGCGCTACCCTTGTCACGCCCGCTATATGGCGCCAGTGTGTACGAGCTAGTCACGTATGTATGTGTCGTGTGTAATACACGATACAACAAGAATAAAAAGCTGTCTCCACCTACTTTATAGACAGTCATATAACACTGTCCCATCACTAGCTATTCAAGTAAACGCATTTAAAACTTTACTCACGAGGGACGCAGTGCGGTGCAAAACTGAAGGCTTTTAAAACTATTCTTTAAAGTGTCACTTTTAAAACTATAGTTTAAAGTGTGACTTTTAAAAGTATAGTTGTTTAAAGACTTCGGAGGATAGCTCGACAGTTTTTAGTTATCAGTCGATCGATATCAATTCTCATGAGCTTAGCATGAGAATTGATATTTTCTTTAGAAACACTTTTTTGAAGCTGTTTTTGTTCAATAACAACAAATTAATGGATACGAAGAAGAGAGGACACCATTATATAACTTTTATAGGATCATCTCAGACCAAGATTTCACCGTATATTAACTTCAATCAGCATTGGCGCTGAATCCAACGGGTTTTCTTTAGAAATAGGTACCACTCTATGATAATAAATTTCTTAAAAATAATGTTTTTTTTAACCGAATTTTTGGCCAATAAGAAACAGCAAACTTTTCATCAATATAAGCCTCTCCACGCGTGTGGATTTACACATTATGAAAAGAAAACAGGTTCACATTATACCTCCCACTTAAAATAAACAACGCAAAGTATTTTAGGAGTAAAATGAATAATTTCCCTCCGCCGACTTCAAACGCATGGAAACAAGAGGTACAATAGAATCACGAACAGCTCAAATAATCCGTTGAGCTTAGATTTAATTTAGCTCAAAGCTATTGTTTCCGCTAAATTCATTGAGCTCAGCTCTGTGTGTCAAAATACACGTGAATAAATACGAAGCTGGAAAGTTTATTTATTTAGTAAAATAATATATTATGTGGAATAACAAACGGGAATATGAGCTGGTTTTGGACTACTTATTTCGGTCGAAAGTTTTCAAATGAAAATCGTTCAGACGTGACTTCTGTTTTAAACTTCTACGTCGTGTTAGAGCAGGATCACCATTTACCCTCGTTTACCAATTTCATAACACAATGCTGCACTGTGCCCTTGAGCTACACCTACCCTTGATGACTGATAAATGCGTGAACTGACTGCACATGCCCCATGCGTGTGGTTCTTTCCTCAAAAGATCATTTCAGACACTAATCTAAATGGTACTCACATTATCTGACCCAGATAATGTGAGGACTTTAAAAGAGACTGTACCTCTGAGTTTATGGATAGGAAAGGCCACCTCATCCAGTTAAAATATGATTGAAGTTTGAAAGGGTTTGTTCAAACCTAGTTACAGAAATAAGATCATTTATCATTCACTTCCTCTTTGTATTACAATGATGGCAGTGTCAGTCATGGCACACCGACGTTATTAGTTAGCACCTATCTACTTTCCGGATAAACTAACGAAGTACGTACCCGGACTCAATCGTGCTAACCTAAACCCCAATATAATGTAAGTCATGTAGGTACGGACACCTCACGAGTATAAATAAGTTACTCAGTAAAGTTTTACCAATAACGCAGTCGTCCATACATAACTAATTAACTTAAATCGCCTCTACCGAGCGTAAAAAAACCCCTCCACAACTCATACACTTTTCAAAACTCACAGAACACAATTCACAACACTGTTCTTCCTTCCGCTGACTTACTGCCGTCCCCAAAATTCTTGACTTTCATAAACTTGGCTCAAGTGGTCCCCTCCTCGGATTCCGTCCGATTAATTATTAACTAAGGACCCCTAAATCCCGCTGTGTCTTCAGCGGGTTCCGCATAGCAAGGGACTAGGGAGGGTATCCTTTGTGTTTTTCATGTAATAAATATGAGTGGGTATTTCTATGCTTGTTTGTTTACTAAGCAGGTAATCGTTTGGACGGTGGGTCAAGTAAATGTTGTTTAAATGCTCGGGATTTTTGTGCCTGAAGACGGCGGTTTTTTTGTTACCATTCTTAGAGAAATGGTGGTCAGATGCGTAGTACCCGCAACCGGCGTGCGTGTATAACCAGATGCATGAACAGAAACGAAGCAAAAGGAGTATGTAAGGATCGTAGCTGCAGGTGGCGTTCTGTAGGTAATTTCTGCCTACCCTCATGGGTAAGACTACAGTATCTAACTGGAATTTACTGTCACACGTGCCAGACGTAAATTCAAGTGAAATAATGTTCTAACAGATGTCTTGTAAAATCATGTATTTAAATAATTCAAGTGACCCATATCCTGCTGACCCGTTTTAGTGACACGCATTATAACGCACGAACATGCGTGTAAGATAGCTTAATGATTATTTAAACATCTTACGTCTAAATGGTTTTGACTCACTCTGTGAAGCACTAAGTTCTTCTCTTTTTCTAATTTGATCTTTTTTCTGCAAAGTTATCTTGTTTTTTCATTATTCTTAATTCCTCTCCAATTTATTCCGCTGCCAAACTCATCTCATCTCAAATGTATAATATTATTTTGTTGATCTACTCACGACATAAGATTGGCAGTAGATTTGCTGACCAAACATTATTGGACTTTCATAATAGGCTGAGATTGTTTTTCCCAAGACAATCTAACTAAGGTAAAAACATCGTCTTTCATTGTATTTATCTTTTAACTCCACCTCTATAAAAGCATAAGGTGTTTCGCGTGACCGCGCTAAGTAACCACCGCCGCCGCCGCGCCGCAGTGACCACAGACCTCGTATACTATTTGCTATCATCTACTTAGGGACTGCACACAATCGTACGCTCCGCAACGTAACCAATTTATATCGTCTACACTTATATTTGCACAATACACTTACCTTCTAGAAAGCAATCAGGGAATGGGGGCTGAGATCAGAGGAAAATAACCATATAAGTATAATAATTATAAGATAAAACCTCATAGAAAATGATATGATCTACATCTTTGAATAAAAGTCACGACTTCACGCACCTCTGTATTTGTCTTTCAAAAGCCACTGAAATTCTCCCTTATTATATATCTGCCACGTCATCTTAAGCATACGTCATCTATCTTACTTACACCTTAGCATTCAGCTCTTTCACACAGTCATGCATTCATCAACGTTACTTTTCAATAACTACTAAAGGCAATGTTAGAAGACTTACAGCAATTGGATCTAGCTATAATTGGTAGATTATATACTCGAAGGCTATTATATAAGCGTAAGCGTATATATGTAAGCGTTATAGGAAAAGGAATCTAACTGCAGTCTGTATTTGTGTTAATCTATTCATAGCCTTCTAAAGTACAGTAACAGGGCTTTCGAAAATTTGACCTTAACACGCATTGCTATGGTAATTATTGAACCATAGCAATGCGTGCACTTAGAAGAACTGCTCGACAATTTATCTGCATCAAATCAACCTCCTTGGGACAGAAAGTCTATATGTATATGTTTTATGTAGTATACAACAACTTCCAGTCTATTCTGTAAAACCCACCGTGAAAACTTAGTTGAAGTGAGCTTGAAGTGACCTGTCATCCCACTGCGAGATTGATAGCTCACTTCACCTAAGTTTTTAAGTTTAGATGTTTGTACAGATCGGCTGGAATCTTGTCGATTTTCTTTGATGTCAGTCGACTCCGCACAAATGTGTCTAGTCTCTAACAGTCGCAAGTCATGTGCTATTCATTCATAATGCACACGCAAAGGTCGGCCATCACTGCGGCTTACAGATTAGTAACAGGAGATTATGTGTTAGTTTATGGGCTGAATTAGGATAAGCTGGATAAGCTATATTGATTGGTTAATGACTGTAGCTTCGAGTTGTTTCACTATTACAAGATTAGTAGTAGTAATAGGTCGTTTTCCTGTTTCGTCTTTGCAGTGCTTCCTTATCATATCATTATCACCCGGTATCTGAATTGAGAATTTGAAGTTAAGAACTTGTCAAATTCTACTTTAGTATTTCTAATTTTGCAAAGAAATGTTTAATTTCGCGGGCGGATCAGTAAAGTTTGACAAGTTCCCAACTTTATATTCTCAATTCAGAAACCGGGTGTTAATGTTAGAGGTCCTAAAAGTATAGTAAGTGCCTGAATATTTATAAACCTGGATTGTATACTGTAAACATTTACGGAGCTTTTAGAACTTTCTTATCAAATCTTAGTCTGCCTACTCAGTAAAGTGTAGGACAACTTTGTGAGGTAACTTGAACATGGACTAAAATCAAATCAAGAACTCGAGAGCAAGCGTGGTAACTAGTATCCTTTCTTTGAGAAGAGATATTTCCACTGTAGTAGGACCTATTTATATTTACATCCTGGGTTTGATTCCCAGATCGAGCAAGTGTTATTAGTTTTGTCACTAGGAAGTTCTCAGTAACAACCCGAGGTCTGGATTTGTGCCCGACTGCAAAAGCCTCGCCCCCCATTACCGGCGACATGTAGTACCTACTATAGGTATGTAGTTTCACCTCTACAGAACCCTTCGGGCTGATGTTATGTTAAGTCATAATATTTGTTGGGTATACAACAACTATTACAACTTTAAGTTACTACCTTTCAAATAAAACAATAATCATTGAAATCGGATCTCAGTAGACAGAGATAACCAGTAGCCTCCTTTTTGGAGGAAGTACCTTCCAATCAATAATACCCGACGAAAAAAACGATTTAGTCGTTAAACCTGTATAACAAGTTTCGTCCCGATCAGTTGTAAAATACGACCTGTAGAGGAGTACCAACAAACTGACGCTCGCTCGGTCAGTATACACAGTTTGTTACATCCGGTCATCGCCTGAGCAACAACATGAACAATGTCAATTACGTGTTACCTTTTCAGGCGTTTGACAACTAACTGCGCCGCTCCCGTTACCAACTACCCTAGTTTTGGAGAAAAACATTAAATTGGAATAAACGCTTTGGTTGAAGGAAAGTGTTATAAAGGCAGCTTTTGTGTTCCTTGAAGCGGAAGTTTTTAATGATAGTGATATTCTTTGATAAAAGTAACTGTAACTCGAATTTGATACGAAAATACGATTATAAAGAAACATTAAACTACAGAGGTTTACTGACACGGCTGTGTATCATTTTCGCAGAAAGTTCAACTGTAAAAGCTTTGAAGATAAAGTTTTCCAAAGAAATTGGAGATGCATTAACAAACCGACGTTTTTATTATTGCATCATAAAACAGAGTACTTATTTGTTTTTCTAAATCAATCAAAATAATCAAAGCAAAATAACGGTATACGATGGACAGGCGATATTGCGAGTACCCTTTGATTCACAAGCTTACTGTTAAAAGATTCATACAATCTGTTACAATTCTTCGCGTTCCTACCGTGTCAAAACCCCATATGGTATGGAAGAACAACATGTTTCATCACCTCATGATTCAAAAACCAATGAAAACAAATACGTCTATACCAAAGAATGCGTCCATTCTTTCATTGCATCGGAAAACTAACACTGTATCTCAATATTTAGAAAATCAATAATCTCTAGACGCTTCTAAAATCTCTTTAGACCAAAGGTATACTCAACCGTTATAAATCAAAGCGCTTTGTCTACATATTTCAAATGTTTATAATAATATCACTATTCAATCGTGTATAACACCGTGTGCCAGTTAATCTAATTCAGTAATGCAATAAAAGTAAAAATGCTATAAAACCGCGTTCTGTATGGTTTATGATCGTCGCGCGTGCAAGCTTAAGATAACTGTTTTCTCGGTGCTCATAATTACTTTAACTGTGGCTAGGAAAAGTATGAATACTATTTATTTGTCTCATATGTCATAATCTTATTAAATACTACGCGATAAAATACATAAGCTGTTGTACATACTACAGTTTGCAGATGACAATGAGTCCCTTAATTATTTACGGTTTATCAAACAAGTTTGTCCTTTCTTTTAAAATCATGAAAGAACTAACAAAAGATTTCATTGTTTATAGCGTCCATTCCTACCCAAATAAAAAGCATTGAAATAGAAACCCACGTCACGAATCTGACAGAAATAACCCAAGCACAGGTTACTATCAACCTGTGACGTCACACCGGTCAATGGCTGCCATTCGCCTGTTTTATTACTTATCAACGACCCAGCTTTTATTTCCACCGAAATCGTTTTATAGTAAACAAAACCGAAGGATGTTGCGGTGTTGAGTTACTACTATAACTACACTGTGTTCGCAGCTGTTCTCAATTATACCAACTGTGCATATGTGTCCTAAAATTATGGTCGTACAGTCGCACATAAAGTGGTTATCTTTTTATTTGGTACTTTTACTTTTGTCGTAAATCTGTTAATTTTGTTGAGTATGTTTATTACATTAACTTTATTTCCGCGTAGATATAGTAGTAAAGGCATTTAGATAAGGTATTAGATTCAAAACGCTGGACTTCAACGGAATCAACATACGATCGATAAATAAATCGTGTGATGGACGTAACGTGGTATCGATCATAAGTCATCATACTTGACCTCTTAAGATTATTATCACTTATGCTTTAATATGTTAATCTACATAATTATTACAAATGCTGTCAAAAGGTTGATAAAGCTCGGACATTTATCCTCGAAAAGCATGAATAAACATAAAAAGTTTTTACTACCCTGTAAATGGTATACCTTCCGGTAAAGTAGGTTAAAAGCAAAAGAAGAGTATTTAGACCAAGACTTGATGGAACAAACATTTCAGAAATATATCTAACATAGATGTCTAGAAAATACGGCTTAGATTTTAAGACAAAAAATAAAATCGGAAGAATCCCGCGATGCGGTCGATGTGAATTCAGCTGAGTGGCGCAAATCTTTCCTAAACCAACTTAATATCAACCATATCGAAAGCCTATAGGGGTCAATATTGCTTGAACGGCGAACGTGTTGGAAATACTCGATCTTTAATATTGAGCCTGGATATAAGTATTTGAAGATACACTAAAATTTTAAGGTCGAATGAAACATGTCTGAATTTCTTTTGCTCGCGGTGATGGGTTCTCGCAGTGATATTACTGGAGAAAAGAGCTAACATTTTTGATTTTGAGATATTTTAAGTGCAGCACTTCTACTATATAATATTTAAGAGAAAAATAAGTAAGACTGCCTTCGTTGGTGTAATAGTCGCAAGGGCTACTACTGAGTATGGGGTCCTAGGTTCGATTCCAGGTCTGGGAAAACGTTATTGGGTTTTTCGAAGTGTAGGTGTACTATAGATACACCTCTGCCTAACCCTTCAGGGAAAATAGGCGTGACGTTATGTTATGTTATGTGTAAGTATTTACTATTTGATGACGCAGTAAACTTAATCAACATCGTCTACAAAATTGCGTTGAATTTTCGCGTTTTCACGAAATAACAATTTCGTAACAGAACCTTTGCTTTACAGCGGAATATCCATTACGTTACAATAAATGGAGCAAATAGTCTATGTTTAAGGAGAATTGTTGAGCGATGGGTTCATTCGCCGGTTTCGAATGTCTGAGCTCGTTTCTATAATAACTGTTTTGGGGACAATTTAGATGCCGTGATCGTGACGTCGTTGTACAGTCGACTTACGAAATCCTTAACCATGCTTAGAAACTGTTCTTATTATATATATGAAGCAAACACTTTTCTTGACGTAATATTTACTCTATGTAACAAATTCTTCAATAAAACAGCTATAGATATATCCATCATAGAAGGCTAAGCTTTGTATACTCTAACATTTATCTTTACTTGTATTTTCTTTAGCATGTAACAGTTTTTTGAACCTAATTAATATAATAGATTAAAAAGCAAATGGCGACCTCAAAAATGTGACGTATTACATCAATTGACAACTTACGAGCTTAATGTGACAAAGTCCAAAAGTGATAAACGTTTTCGTGAAGTGTTCGTGAATTAATATGCTGCAGTATTCATTGCGCGCTGTTAACGCGCCATGTTTCATTAGCTTAGTTTGCGCACGGCCGTGAATTATTGTTATACGAATTTCTCAGATTCTTGTCTTCTGTAACCCTTTAATTAGAGAATGTTTAAATTAATTTATTGATGAAGCGTTTTTGTCTTGGTTGATACTTGATACCTAGAAGAAAATAAATAAACGGATTACAGAGAATATGCTGTGATGTAAATCTTCTTTTCGTGTCGATGGTACTCTACTCCGGTGTATTTTTTTTAAATTATTTGATATTGTATGAGCCCAGTAGGTGGCCACGTTGATTGCAGCGTCAGTGATTTAAATGATTGATTAGCTATAATTATTATTTATTTATTTATCCTTGAACTAGAACGCGATGAAGATAAAAAATAAATATTGATCAAGTAAAATAATATTTAGAATGTCAACCGAACACTATTTGTGGTCGACAGAACACAGAACAAGAGATTTTGGTGGAAGTCCAATTCAGCAAAGTAAACAAATGTTTTCTTTTGAACTGTGACATCATACATTGCTCGGTGCTTTTTGACATCAATGAAATTTATAATTCAAATCATAACTATCAATGAATTGTGGTCTAGACTTATGTTGATGAATCAAACCCAAAGAATTAACGAAAAATATGTTTTGTGTTTCTAAAATACGAACTTTTCTAACATCTCTCTTTTAGAAAAGTACGAATCAACATGAATATAAAAAGTGATTTCTCACCCTAAATAAAAACGCTAATAAATCGGGTTCAATAAAGATTCCCGACGGGTCGTCCGTCACCTGAACAGCATCATGTTCACCCCCACACCCCCCTTCAATCCTCTCTCGATTGATGAGCTGAACAGGAAAATAAACTGTTCTTTGTTTCCTGTAGATCCATTTCATAATAATACCAAGACGAATTTTTATTTCCATCGTTCTTCCTTTGTTTTTATCAGAATTCGTTTTGTTAAAGATTCATGATATTTGTGCCTTTCGCCTTGATGATATTAGGTATTACCTGCGGCAGGATTTACGATACTATCTGTGTCACGTGTTTGAAGTTCACAGACGTGACTATTGCATACTTTATACGCACTATTGAGAATCCTATCCTATAGATTTTCTTCGGCAGAAAACAAATGGTTGACAACAACTTGACAAGTTAAGTTTTCGTTACTACTAAAACCATGCTTTAATATAACCCGTATCATGATGACACTACTGTAATCGGCATACCTGTTAAATATGCAAGCAATATGCAATAAAATGCAATATGCTGTATGCTGTTAAGCACTTTGACATAATTCCTAGGTCACGAAACTCACAGTAGAAGATGGGATAATTTTCCTTGAATACTAAATAATGAAAACGCAAATTAATGAAGTCACAAATTAAAATTCATAGTTCTAACAAAGCGTAGTTGAATTTAATTTGTTTGTTCTACGCAAAGTGAGTTATGAAGCGCGGAATAAAATCAACAGGCTGGCATCATTGGCATCCGCTGCAGCGCTGCGTCAATATTTTTGTAGCGAGTTATGTGAAGCGATGGAATGGCTGTATAACCACTGATGATACAGTCGCGTGTTAGATTTCAACCCTATTTCTATAGCTACTCGGAACACGGAACATTAGACAATGAAATGAACATGCCCTCATCACAAGGAGAATAAATTATGAAATAAATACTTGAAAAGGTAGTCAAGGTTTTTGCTTCGTATTATAAAACGTATGTAAGTAGATATTATTTTAACCTACCTATTATCTTGTTACAATTTACACTGTAAAATAAGCAAGTAATCAAAACTTTTAATACGTAGTTGCCATAGTGACGTTGTTTCATGCTTTGAACGCGCCATCTTCTTTTACGATATAATATCCCGACTCGGATTATTAGCATTCTCTCATCCTCGCAGATAAAACGTTATGAAACTATTATATAGCAACCGGAGAACTTTATGTGGGTAGCTTGTTTCATACCATAGCAATATGCTGTAATGGTTATAAATTTCCCGAGACAAGTTGACTCTATGTGGGCTTGAAGACAGTCTAGAAATACTTAAGAAATTCATTACAGGGTTAGTAATATGAACAATATTATGCTTTGAAGAAAGTAACAAGTACACAGGGATGATGTTAGTGGTTTTTTTAGACAAGTAAAGTCAAGGTGAATACATGTTTATAAAATTAAGTTAAACCTTATAAAACACTAACAGCTAAATTGATGGAATGCTTTGTGTTTCAGAGGTTACAGTGTTTATTTACGAATTTTCCTTTTCAGCCATACAATTTCTTTTTAACAAGTAACCAAAACAAAAATAGGGTCCCTTTAAGCTGCCTTCATACAGTTTGACTAACTGCTAATATGAGAACAGAGTTCTGTTAGTGTGTTATTAAAAAAAGCCAATCTATTGAACAACACCGTATGAAGACATACACAGAACTCATAAAAGAATACTGCGCCCAGCAGCGTGTCTAATCTAAAATCTTAACGCGACAGTGCACTCGCTCTCACACTGGCAACACTGGATTTTATATAAATTTCATTTTGTATCCCACTGTGCATACATTTAGTTATTTATATGAAGTGCATTCGCTTATTGCAGGAAGTCCCCATGGGACAACAAAAACACTTCAGCAGGATATTTTGAAATGTAATGTGAAATTGTAATAAAATGATAACCCTTCCTTTTGACCATGACGTAGTCGGATGAACATGCGGTTTTTGCAGTCTTTAAATTCCGTTGCAGGCTTAATGCCAAATAATCGTGGCAGAAATCCACAGGCAAAGCACTCTTTTGTACCTATTTTGCCAAATAAAAAGATGATATTTTCTCCCTCCCTCCCCTCGTACTCACCAGCCCCCCAACCCCATAAGGGCTGTATGGTAATGCCTCAATTCGTTACCATCAACATAATTCCAATTCAGCCAACACGTGGGCCAACGTTTGCGCAAACACACCAGCTTGCGCGCAAATGGCCACAGAACAAGTTACGAGAGTAATTGTATGCGCATTCGTTTAGAGACTCTTTTTAAATTTGTTGAGACAGATGATACGAGTGCATTAGGTGTGACGGGAGAAGAGATGTTTTATGTTGATTCGAGGTTTATTACCGGATTTTTTGTGCTTCGTTGTTGTGAAAAATGATGTGGGTATAGATAGAAGCTTGTATCAAGCAGTACTGCACTATATTAAAGTTAACAATTAAAACAGAAAGTGATAGAAAAGAAAATAATGACCAAGATTCAAACCGCACCTCGTCCAAACAAGATCATGAAACGAACTTCACAAGCGCAAAAGAAACTCAACACCTACTTTTCTTAAAAAGAAATCAATGGATTCGAATAAAAGAAACATCCAAGTTCCACCAAGTTGGGCCAAGTCCCGCCAAGTCGGCCGGCAGACACAAAAATGCGCTTGGCCACCGACCAAGTTGCCCGATATTGATACGACAAGTTTTCGATGCAGTTCGATGCCCCTCTTAGTAAGATAACCAGGCATTTGCAGGATATTTGAATAAATGGAAAAGAGATTTTAGTTTTTCGTTGGAAAGGAAATTGGTTTTTAAAAGAGCCTGTTCCTGTGTTCCCTTTTGGAAAACCTTAAAAAACTACATCTTCTGAGCTCTATCTTATTGTCCTGCTTTCAGAACCAAAGATTCAAATTTCACTGGACATACGTGCCATAAACACGATTAAAAAGATAGGATTTTAGAGTATTTTCGTAATCGGCAAACTATGATAGCAATCAAATGGTAATAAGCAATTCTCAATTTTGAATCATTACTCAAAGCTATCGGCCAAAAACTCACCACAACAGCACTTGAAGTAACCAAAACTATCTACGCCTCGTACTACCATCGGTAACTACAGTCGATAAGGATCGCTAACGACCGGCCGCAACCACTCGCAGGCACAGTAACTACGCGTTATTGTTATATTCGCTAATGAGCGCCCGTCATCGTCATTACAGCTACTGCCCGTAGCCTGGATAGTTGGACGGTGATAAATGAGAACGGATTAATTAGTGGCGTTGCGGATCAAGTTCAGGTATTTGTGATTATAATTTTGAATTGTAGGGTTTAGAACGTAAGTGGATACAGTAATATCCTACTCTCCACTCTGAAGATGATACTGGGTAATGTCGAACTTCTAGACTAAACCCCGCAGTGTTCCTTTTTCCGTGAATGGTATGATATCCCAGAACCCGTAAGAAAATTGAGGAAACACCGTGAAACTATATAGGTAAGTAAAAGACTTTATAGCCCTTCCGACTTCTCCTTCCAGACTATTCCAGACGGAGGCCATTTCATGGAGAACTCCATGAAGGTTTTGTTGGTCCATAGGTAAATCCGTACAGGTTCAAACTTAAAATATGGTGCCCCTAATAGCACACACGAGCTTTTGGCGTACTTTTTATACATTTGGAAGTAGGAATGTGAACACTTCTGTGAAGACGATGTAGAACAGCGATATAAACTGATTATTGTTTAATATGATCATGTTTTATAAGATACTACTATTTCTAAATACTACATTTAAACGCATTGGTTACTAGGTTAGCAGTCTTTCTAAGTCTAGTAGTCGTACTACATAGTTACTACAGAAAACCATTAAACAAACTAGCAATACCTCTTAGGGCGGATTCGACCAACCAGGAATAAATTTTATCCGCGGAATAAGCCTTCTCTTCCGAATAAATTTTGGATTTTTGACAGTTTCTCCATTCGAAAACTGTCAGAAGTTAAATCTTATTCCGCGGATAAAATTATTCCTGTTTGGTCGAATCCGCCCTGAGCCGAAAATATACGACGCAACGCCAAAACAACTGCAGATTCACTACATTTCAAATCTAGAATCATGACCCCAGCGAAACCGGGGTCAAAGCAACATCGTATAAACCCAGCCTTAATCAAATCAGACTACGAAATTGCACGGGCGCAAAGGCAGGGCACACACAACATAATATGAAACTTAATTATATCCGCCATATAATTAGTGTATGCCTCCAATCTATCCTATTGTTATAGCGTATTATTTCCCATGTCGAGACCAAGCCCCCCCCCCCCTAACTTCGAGGGCTTGAGATGACAACCCCCCCCTTAACTTTAAAAGAGGAGAATGTAACAAAACTCATGTTCTGTTTAATTTTTCATACATTTTTGTGAGTATAATTTAATTCTGCAGTATTCATTCCCTGAGGAGAAACCGACATACATGAATCATGAATTTACAGCATAGTGTGGAGATACAAGCAATAAGCTTTAGAATGGAATTTAATAGTAGCAAGAATTTAGAATTAATGTTTTTACTGAATTTAGGAAAATTTCTCGGAAAACTGTGTATTATCGACGCGGCACCCAATCAATGATAGAGACCACCACAATTTATTCAAGTTTTAGTTGTTGGTTAGTTACTGTTAAGAAATCAATAGCTTTTATGTAGGTATTAATTTAGTGACTATATTTTATGACTACCCTTCGGATTGCCAAGCCTGTTGCCCTGAAAAATCATTGATTTGTGGCACTGACAGATACTCTTTGTTAACTTCTGATTCTCTTGACATGACACTCAGTAGTCGAAGGATAGGTCGACGAAACGAACTAGAGAAGCACTTTAAAAGAGACCATAGACACCTGTCCACATTCTAACCCTACCTTACTGAACTGTACACATATCTGCCGCAAGCAATACGTCAGCCGACCTCAAACTTGGCGCTGATTGGTTTGATCTCGTAGGTTGACAACAAAGCCCCATCAGGCGTCGCCGCAGGAAACCACTAACTAGTTGATAGTAACACCTGTCAAATTATCTTTAGTTTATAGGATAACAATTTTCCATTCAATATTTCAATTTACTGACGGTGAAACTATTTTTAAAAGACAGGCATGCAAGGGTGGACGAACAATTTCATAGATACCATTTGTGTACAGACAGGATAAGAATTTTAGTCGTGAAATATTGGTTTGCAATAGATATTAAAATTGTTTGTATGACAATAATAGCAACAAGTAACAAACATGCTTAAAAAACTTGTTTCAGTTAAAAATATATCTTCGTAGCTGCTTTACGATTTTCATGGAGACCTACTTCATAACCTCGCGTTATATTGTGAACTATGTAGATACCTAATAGAATTTTTATCCTTATTCCTTATTTATCCTTCCTCCTATCCTTCCTCCACAGTAGCAGTACGCCGTCCAGGTGAGCGGCGTGTTCAGCGCCACGCATGAATGGGATCGATACGCGACGCCGGGTCAACGACCGCGTGCTACGCTCATCTTTGGGTCAATGTTAACCCGCCACTACTCGGCTAGTTTTTGAGGGTAGTAAAGTTGACGATATGGGTAGTTTTGTTGAGTCGTATCGTGTTGGGACTTGGAAGGCCAACACGGTGGTGACGGGTTGACTAACTTTGTGCTTTTATTGAGAATGTTGTAGGAAATAGGTAATGGAATTACAAATATTTATTGTATTCAAGACATTAGACGTAAGGTTTAGATTTCACCGTGTCACCAAGAAAAGCTTTTCTAAATAAACCAACCTTGTTGCCACCACTTCTAAGAATCCTTATTCTATTTTCGTTTAAATGATGTTTCCCAGAATTCAAACTGGTTTCTTGGCAACTTCAAACAGACGCGAAAATGCGAACTGTTTGTATCCCAACCAGAGCCCAAATGATATCAAAGCAAAATATTGTTAGTGTAACAAAAACATGGGCCTGAAGGAACATATATTCGCACTAAAATTGAATGAAAGCGGTGGGATGAGGGATGAGCAACCTTCTAGCGAGCTGAGCCCGGGCGACACTCCCCGGGAGTTGGGGTACAACCATGCAGTAAGGAGGCAGAAGGTTTTCTTAGAATAATACCTACGTTGTGAGACACTTAGGGGTAGGTATATGGAAAGTTGCGCGGACATAAAAACGTACCAAGCAGTTTCAAACCAATATGTGTTTATGACGAAAAGACCAAAGTTTTGATAGCTGGTGAAATGGAACGCGACTCTAGAATTTGAAAGGAGCTCGCAAAATTGCCAACCTCTTTTTCATTACGATTATCATTCAAGTTATATGTTACAGCTTTAATGCTGTTTGAACATTGTTTTTAAGATGTAGTAATTTAGACACATTTTTGTTCCATTCAACTTTTGATCCGAAGTTATCTTCGCACGCTGTTTGGAGTTAACCTTCTGCCTTTTATGTTTGACTGGCGACTCGGAGTAGCTACAGCTGATTGGAAAAATATTACATTTCCTTGATCTCATGGCACCGCGTAATAAACAGGATATTATAATGGGATATCGGCTCGGATGCAATCTGCGGACCTTTGACGACACGCGTTGATACTCCTTTGAATTGGTAATCACAATCTCGTTCATCTTTTACAAAGACTTCGGTTTCTTTTGACACTGTATTAACATGCATTACAGACATGTCTATTTTGATGAGGCCTTCAAATAATAGTGGACTGTAATAAACTAAAAATATTGAAGTACCAAATACCGTCGGTGGAAAGCATGTTAAGCAGCAGTTAGTCCCAGCTTCATTAGTAGATCTTTGACAGTCGTTACGGACAGTCAAAAGCCCAAAAGTTTGAGAAACAGTCTTACCAAGGGGTACCGTGCTATCTAGTAACCGGGCTGTGGAGGTCAGATAGGCACTCGCTCCATTTAAAATACTGGTATTCAGCAAAACAACCTGAACTTTTTCGATTTAACTAAAAAAATTAAAAAATCTTGTAAGTTTAAAAAAAATGTTTTTTTTCCAAAATTCTCTCTGCTACACAATTCGCATCAGTCTTATATTAAAGTCGTTCAATACACTGAGAACCGATCGTTCTTATGTACGACAAGCGTGTAAAGTACCCGCTGAAACTTTCAGCCATCACCTGCGCTGAAAACATCCTGTATAACAACGTTTGAAATCTCATTCAAATACACTGAACATTCAACCTTATATTAACAGCTTTTAGGTTTCAAATCACTTGTAAGTTTGAGGCTAATGGGTGTTTAATATGAAACAATTCAATGTATTTTAGAGGAAGGGTTTCGGTAATGATATTTCCTGCAGTAATATTTATGAGGGTCGAGTCGGGTCATACAAACCATATTTTGATAATAATTGTAATAAACATGGTTACCCCTATGAATAGGATGATTTGAAACTTACTGAAAGATACAGGTAGGACAATATAATTAATATAGCAATATTAAAAAACTAAAATTTTATAAAAAAAGTTTGCTTAAAAAAAAAGTTTTTGTTTTATCTAGTCTGTGAATTGTTTTGTGTAGTCGTTGTTTTATCTTGTAAGTAAACTATTATCATTTATGTTTAATAAGACTGGTAGTGGTACTTTCATATCAGGTTTGAACACAAAAGAATCCCACTATTTCATGCACAACTCGAATACTTCGCGTTTCAACCGGTCTTAACCAAAAAAATAATTCCAAATACACTCAATCAAAGTTCGCCATAACTTTTCAAATCCATCTTCCTTAAAATAAAAACTATTTCGTTACACCTTCACGTCGGAATCGCGTGTGTGCATGAACTTATAAATCAGTCATATAGTCGACCAGTCGGTTAATTCCGACGTATAGCCGAACATAGCCGAACTTACCCGAAAGTGCCACGTACAGCATTACATTTATTCGAATGATTACGCGAACTAACATTTTTAAGCCAACATTTCCAGGTTAAGTGAGTGAGTTCGGGATTATTAGACACCTGCCTTTACCTTCCTGATTGCAAAATTAGAATACGTTTTGTATTCCTTAAGAAAGTCTTATGATTTCATATTGGAACCTTCTGCTATAACTTTTTATTGAAAGAAGTCGAGTTTCTTTTCACGGTACTTTTAAATTAGAGTTATCCTTTTTGCTCGGTGCTGTAAGTGCTGCCAATCTTATCTGATGGCACTATAAAGACGATTTTCACGTTTAACAGATTTTTCTTTAGAAATTCTTGATGAGAACACGAAATGAAGCGTCTCTGGTACGTTGTTTAATATCAAGCTTCGTAGTTTTTATGGTGCTGTGAATATTTTGAGAGAAAATGAAATATAAATGAGTTATCTAATTCCGTGCGATTGGTTTTATTGTTGTCCACGGTTCATGGTTCGTTTAGACAATAGACAGGCCATTCGTCAGTAGAAACAAAACGTATGATCAATACGCGGGCGCCATTGCGAGTCCAATTTATAAAACTGAGTCGAGTCCGCTCCACAAACATAAATCTATTAACGGACCAATTCTATCGCGAACGGTATTTATACCGAAAAGGAACAAATAGCCGAAAGGCAACATTGCCGCTTATTGTTTCGGGTAAAAGTTATATTAAAACCTAGATTAATTTATGGTCGGCGTAACTTTTCTCATTGAGAAACAGTTTAAGCTCTTCTAGTAACTAAACAGATTGGAAATTCGTTTACAGATAATTGTATTTATAGTTTATGGAACAAGTCGAGTATTAAATGAATAAATACCTGTTTCAGGACTTTGTCCGAGTGAGTGGAGATCCTGCTGGGAGCGACGACGTTGCCTGTACTCCTGCCGGTAGTCAGGCCACCGCCCGTATTGAGCTGGTGCGTTCAAGTACTCCTGAGAGGAGAACCTCGACGCGCGAGGAGGAGAGAACCCCATCTGGCTGTTATAGTAATCATGTCTGAAGACAACATCGGGGTGGTTGATCGCACCCGGCACGATCTGACTTCCAAAGTGACTTCGATGTCCCAAATACTCAGGTTTCATGGGAGCATCAGTCATTTCATGTCCATGGATGGACGTGGACCTTTGCGGACCATAATCTCGCAATCGGTTGGAGAAGTCAAGTCCCATTCGATGTGGAGAGTAGTCGAGCCCGCGCGGACCCATCTCGAAGTGACCATGAGGTCGGCTATTCCGGTAGAAGTTTGGAGAGAAAGGGTTCTTGCTCTCCAGGTTCTGTCTGGATGCGTAGCCGGTCTCGACCTTCGGTTTCTCATCTCTGACCAACTTGTCGGGTTGTTTGTCGGTTCCGTTTTGATGGGCATCCTTCTTTGGCGTCTCTTGAGGACGAAGTTTAGGGTGAGGAATAGACTCCGTCACTTCCTGAGAGGCCCTCCGATTGAACTCCTGAATCTTTTCAGGCACGAAACCTTGTTGCGGTGGTTGAGACATTTTTGCGTTTTTATTTTTCGTTTGTTTTAATATTATAAATACATCAAAACGTACACTCACTAACACTGGATATTAAAATGTTCTACACAAATAGTGGATATATAAAAGTCGTGAATACACAGAGTTATATATTTGAGTATATATTTATATTATATTTTAAAAAAGTGAAGTCACGTTTACTTTAATTGTGCAATAAATTTATAGGAAAACATTCACAACCGAATACACAAGCTGGTAAAAAACGTTGTCTAGATTTAAATGTCTGTATTCTTCCTCACTTTGGCATAATGAGTGATGGCAAAATAAAATGTTACCCTAAGGTAATATTTTACAAAACAACCAAATAAACTTTAATATAAAGGAAGTAATTAATGATCTCTCCTCATGGGTAATGAATGATATAGTTTCCTAAATAATTCCACCGCATACATTAACGTATTCAAAGCAACGAGGTGGAATGTGAACGGCGCTCGGCTACAGAAACAAGCCTTCAAATTATTCTGAACCTAACTGCTTTAATTAAATTTGTTTGGGTATCCTCCGAATACGTACTTTAAGTTACAAGGCCTTGAGAGAGCCATCACTAGATATTGTTATTACGAAATTAGAATATTATTAGATCTTGTGATATTATTAGACAATTTACTGGAAATATTGGTATTTTGTCGCTTAGAAACACTTTCTAGACACAAAACTCAAAAAAAGATGCATAAATGTAATCAGCCGATAATGTTCCACAGCTGTCACAGTCCTGCTCTGTGTGAGAGAGAGTGTACATTTACGGGTCCAGTATGTATAGGCGGAAAATACGATGAACGACATTTATTAAACCTAGGAACTGAATCCCCCGAGAGTAAATATAGCCTCAACGAAACCAGTTAAAATGACTATTCCATTTTTCCACAATTTCTTATAACTAGCGTCACCAACAATTTCTATTTTAAAGGCTAAGCAGCCAGGAACAATCGGAGCTCATTATCTTCAGTACACGACGCGCTCGCGGCGTCCCCAAGTTCGGCCGTTACTCGTAATTAGAGCCCGCCCTTGGCTTGGCCGTGCCACTTGGCCGACAACTTGGCCGTAAGGCCGTAACGTATTTACGTAAGTCGCTGTAAAGTTTACGTTGTGGAACTGTGATGTAGTGTGTCTGTCGTGTTAATGAGCCTGATTTTATGAGATTGTGTAGCGTGTTGCAGTTACGTATCTGTTTCTTTTTAATAAGAGAGCATATTTTTTGTTGCTTAAGTTTTCTTTTTACATTCATAAAGAACATTTCACTACTCTATGGTTAGGTTTTACATAAAGACGGTTCTAGGATATAATTTTTAATCAATTAATAAGTAATTTACGGTTATTATAAGGAAAAGTATGATTATATGGATACTTACTAAGGCCAATCTGTATATTTCTATGAGGCCAACAATTGACGAGGAATGGCTGAGTTGATCAATTAAAAGTTTCTTAACTAAACATTAAATCATCTCATTCTACAAAACCCTTGTTCATACTACACAGACCCTCATATATGAAGGGATCCTCTCATCCCTCCGAACACAACCGCACCTGCTCCACAACGTGAATCACGAGCACTATTAATTGCGCAACTATCGCCCAACACTCGTTGAGAGTTGAACATGTCGCCAACTTTGGGACGACTGCGTAACGACCGCCACTAGTTTATGGTTTGTTTTGTTCGAGTTTTAACTATAAAATATTGTTATGAGTTATGCTCAGTAAATGTGATAATGAACTGGATTATTACTGTGACATAATCTGTTAAATTGGATCCTTTCCGGTGTTTACAGTAGAAGTAAGTATTTGTAAACCATTCACAATACGATCAGTAATGTGGGTCGTTTTCTGACATATAAATTTATGTGTCCCGATACAGAACACATAAACTAAAAAAAAACGACGTTCACCGTTTGGCAGCTTAGACTCCAAAACACTGATACTGCTATTCTCATCATCATATCAGCCTGAAGTATAGCCTCATAAACTCTTTTAATGAACAATCGTGCTCCTTATATCAACAACACTTCCCGACCGCACGACAATAAAAACTATGTATACAAGAGCACAGCGAGCACAGTAAGCACAGCCGGTCAACCTCAATCAAATGCAACTGCAAACACGGCAGCAGCCCACAGAGTAGGTAGAGGCACAGAGGATTCACTACGACCAACACGAGATATCCTACACATAGTTAGATGTGGAATCAAAAGAAAATATTGCCGCAGCGAGTACGGTATAGTTTCACGGCAGCGGTTTGCAACAGTTCGTTCTTTGTAGTGTCTAAGTATTTAAGCTAGTCATTCTTGGATTTATCCCCGAGTTTTAAAACCATATCAGATCTTTGATCAGTAATTCTGCAGAAAAATCAGTTAGCTCTTTTGGTTGGTTTAATTTGCAAATTCTCAATCCTTGTCATACACCACTGTTTCATGCAGGCTTTTATTGTAAGAATATATTTGTTTTAAAATAGACGTTAATGTCTAACTAGAAGTGAGTCTTCTGTTCATCGTTATATTCCATGCAGGCACGCACCAACTCTCGATATCGACAGCTGGCGTCGATCCAGCTGCTATCGATATTAATATCGATCGGAAGCTATTCCGACCCCTTGACCCGCTCGGCGACGGATTTGACCCATCAGAATTAGACGTTATCAATGTCGGAAGATTCATCTAATGTCATCTGCGGTTATGTTGCGGTGAAATTGGGTGCTGTGGGCTTTTAGGGACGTATTAATAGGTCTACGGGCTTAGTAAAGGACATCTGTAAGAAGTGATTGTAAGGGTTGTTCTTCGAATTTAAAGTGATATTTTTAAACTGAATCGAAATCGCTAATGATCTAAATTATACCCTTCTCTGTAAAGAAAAACATCGTAAGGAAACCGTAACCCATAAGTTCTTTTTTTCTTATAGACGGATACCATTTGCACAAAAAAACTAGGTAGGTGGGTAATTAAAAATAAAAATACCATAACTATACTTATAAAAAATTGGTTTGTAAAGCTATGCAATGCACCTATGTAATATAGAACGTAAAATTCGTTGTATAAAAGGTCTTGTTACCCACTAATGAGCAGACGTACATTTTGTTGAAGTAAAGTGAAGTTTGGCACGAAGCCGACGCCGTCCTGAGAGGAACGAAGAAATTACTCTTTTTTCATTAAATTCTCTTATCTACGAAAAACACAAGGATCTTCTTGTGTTTTCGACTTATCTTGGTTTTACAGAAATCTGGTAGAGTTTGAAGGTTCATATTCTTTGAAAGCATTGCCAGAAATGACGATAGTAAGTAGGTACCACATGCAGTCAAGTTAAGTATTCTTATATCGGCTGCAGTAGAAAACTTCGGGTCACAAATAATTATCTTAAAAGAAAAACTAAATAACTTCTGAAATAACTATAAAGAGTATTCTATCTATCTACTGTTTCATTTATGGATATAAAAGCCACTTGCCTGATGAGCGAACAATTTATGCGATAACATCACATACATTCATACAAATAAATAAATAATAACACAAATCAACCGACGATCTCATAAATAACACAAGCAGCCAATCAAACGCGGCGCAACTTCAGCGCCTGAGTGATGACGACACGGAACAAACCGTCGCCGTGACGTCATCGATCATAACGCAGGTGATTGGTCGACTGTAATATAGCGTCTCTCTTTGGGTCAAGGGTTCAATTTTACTTTATATTATTATAGTTAGCCTGTACTGTCTCACAGCTGGGCCCTAAGCACTAGGAAAGGACTTTTGGACTTTTGTAAATTCATTCCGTAATTTTTAATAATTTTCGTATTACTACATTTATTATGGTTGAACAATATATCGTTAAGCCGTGCGAAAGGTAATAATTTATGAATTTATGGCGTGTCATTTTCAATAAACATAGCATTTTGCGGTGGCAGGTTATTAAGCATTTTATTATTGGGCAAACAATACAAACATCAATTATTATTATTGCTGGTGTATCGGAGTAGGTACTTAGTGCTAACGCGATGCGCGTGCGGTCTAGAATAAAGTGACGTATTATTTTTCGTTAAATTAGTGTCAGTAAGTGAGCATAGTGAATAATATAATAGAATATTGTGTTAATACGGATATACTTCATGTGAGCCACTTTCGCCCAACCTCCCCGCCATACAAACGGGTGACATTTTTAACTACTTCTCAAGATACATCATTATCTGCCCGCCATTGCCATCAACCGGGCACAAATCCATACTCCGGGCTGATACTGAGAAATTCCAGATATAAAAACCCAATAATACTTTGCACGACCAGGGAATCGAACCCAGGACCTCATGCTCAGCATTAGCGGTTGCGACCACTAAACCAACGAGGCAGTTTAATATACATACACTGAATCCTCTAAACCTACTAATCGTCAATTCAGTGTCATTTTCAATAACGCTAACCGATATTTCATCAGTCTGTGAATCTGTGAACGAAGTAGATTAAAAATGTGGAACAAAGTCTATTTATCTGACTTATTTAGGGAACGAAGTCTTATCTATCTGATTGCGTAGCTATCTTAACTCTTAACAAACAATTACAAAAAAATCCTAATATTAGGTACCTATTTACATATTCACATTTTTCTCAGAATATTGGGCACAACCCTTTGAAGCAGATCATTAGAGTGCCTCTAGTACAGTCGGCCTCAAAAAGACGTAAACAACATGAGAATTAGTAAATTTTCGACAATCTTTGTTCCATAATATTGTATCAAAGTATTAAGCCACAAATCTGAATACACATTGTGTGTTAATTGTAATTACCTACACATTGATACAGTATGGTGGAACGCAAATTGTAGACAGTCAAATGAATTATTGTCAATGTTTACATCTTTCCGAGGCTGACTGTACACAATGATGTCCAGATTTCCCGCCATTCCTCAAAATGTCAGTGTGAAAATAAAAATAAAAGTAATTAGAACCAAAACCCAACTACGGCAAAAGTCAACTAAAAAGGTATAAACAAGTCATCACAGACAGACAAATTAAAAAGTGAGAGTCACACGTGTTTAGGGGATAAATCGAATAGATTACGTGTGACTCCGGATTTTTTCAGCTCATTAGCAATATTTTTAAAAGATATTGCTAATGAGCTGTCCTATTCTTAAGCAAAGATGGAAAAGTTTCTCAAATTAACGAAAAAAACCCAAAACAACACTACAAACCAGATTCTTAACTACTCAAAGTAATATCTCGTTCTTGTTACAATATCAAGACGCGTTTGTTTCCCCAAAATACAAAGATTATCGTTAACAAAATCAATTACATGCGCCACGACACGGAGGGCTGAGGGCTCTCCAGCAAAGGGCGCATTAGGCAGAGCCGGGAGGCGCGCAGATGTCCACAATAGCTGCAAACGATCTCCTTTCGGTGACATTATGAAGTTTATTCACGACTTGGATCTTATGGTGTTTGTCTTATTGGTATTTTGCCAGCTGAAGATACTGTTCAGTTTACCCGTCTCTGAAAGTGTTATCATTGTTCTTCAGCAGAAAAACTGCTGACAAAACTCATGGTAGATAGCTGTTGTGATTGAATGAATAAATTAAGAAAACCAATCTTGAAATGGCAATAGATTAAAGGGTTTTCAGGAATGTCGGTCCAGTAAGCCTTACAGACTAACATAAACGATACTTCTATCTTATATCCTTGTGATAAGATTTACTTTGCAATTATAAATTAGGAAAGCGCTTGCATAAAAAAGCCAAAATAATTCCAATTTGCTTACTTTAAAATTCTGTAAACATTCCAACATTAAACTATTTCCACTGAGTTGGAATTTGGAATGAAATGAAAACATTCACTGTTGCATCGATTTCTCGCCGCAAACACAGCTGTTTAAATCTCCAGCAAATACAAACTATCATCCAAACATCCACAAATGTATGCATGTATGTATGTAACAACATACACGCTGTATGTGCCGTATATCATAGTTTTACGAGAATGTATTCCCGTCACTGTGACGCTTGCTATAAAACAGGTCTGCTGTACAATTAAGTATTCGATGCAAATGTTTCGTGCAAGTGAAATGATTGACGGCTTCACTGACTCACTGGAATTTATCTACAATGGATGTAGAATTGGAAATTCTGACAAGTTGACATACGAGTGAAGATCACATTAATTCGTGGGGTGGTTTCTATGTCTCTTATAATGGAAATAAATTCGCGTAAAAGATCTTTGGACCGACTATCAATTACTACGCTTGTTAGATCTGTAAAGAACAATTTATACAAATTATATTTTCTATTAAAAAAAATGTTTAACCTCAACGGGTAAGCTCTTGGCCTGAATCTCACCTTATGGTAAGTGATGATCAGGCCGAAGTTGGAAGCGAGGTTCCGGAATCCTCAACCACAGAAGAACTGGCTATCTTACCTCTAACTGCCGAAACACAATAATGCTGTTAACATTGTTGTTATGGCCATAGACTTAGATAAGATAGTGGTAGCTAGCCAGGCGGACTTAGAACAAGTCACCAACCATACGAAGCAGAAAATGTTACCCCCAGTGGGAATCGAACCCGGGACCTCTAGGTCTGGGAGAGGTGCTCTAACCACTAGACCAAAGAGGCGGTTTAAACGCGGATCCGATACAATAGAGGTAATATCGTGAGAACATCACTAAGACTCAGCTGCTCTTCTATTCAGACTATCAAAGTGATTCTATACAATGGGACTTAAACATAACAGTTGAAATGTGGGTATAATATATACACACACCTCTGTCTAACCCTTCAGGGAAAACAGGCGTGATGTTTCAAACTGATTCTATAGAACAACCAAAGAGGATTTAAAGTTCTACATAGAGAAAAAATAACTTCAATCATTAAAAAGTGAACAAAAGACACAATACAGTCGCCATTACGTCACGTCACGTAGAATCATCAATAGAAGAGCCATCAGCATCAGGTTCGTTCGCATTCCGCGCCTGCGAGCTGTATCGAGGCGCGGCGGCTCTCGGCCGTCATTATGACGCGACGTATTAGGCTGCATCAGTGACATACTGCAATTGGAACAAGAGGACCACTGGATGAAAGAGAGAGAAGACACAGTCTCATCTCATTTGTCAAGTTACTAGATTGGTTGCTCATATTCATATATCTTTATTTACGTTCCATCATGTCAAGCAAGATTTTACAATGCAATGACGCTGTAAGTTAGTTGTTTGCAACTAGTGAAACACCCAAAAAAAGACTATATTTCCAGAATAAAGTTTTTCAGTCACAGTTCAGGCGAGAGGCCACATTAAAATGGTTTTATCTGGATCAACCCCTTCGCAGAACTACAACTGAGATGTTTAATATTTGCTTTTAGCTCGAAGAGAACCATATTTAAAATAACTTTTTAGAAAATAAAAAACCACTTCCAAAAACTACATTCACAATTGACGAAAATATCAATGGATATACATTTTTTTTTAAACATACTGACGAAAATATAACCTCGGTGCTTTTTGGAAGTCCGTTAAAATTATAATGCAGCAATTATCTTTAATGGAAAGGAATAAAGAAACTGATAAAATATGGTCGTCATGCAGTAAGTAGTGGTCCTTCTGTAAGCATCTATGACATGGCAGCACCGAGCGCTTTTTAACAAGCCGTGACATGAATAGAACGCACCCTCCAATGTGTAATTAAAAAGTGTAAATAAAATGTTGGCGATTTTGGCGCCAAACCGCTTCCAAAGTTATAACATCGTCGGATTTTATGTTTTTAGTAAAATATA
Organism: Eupsilia transversa; assembly: GCA_914767815.1. NCBI lineage: Eukaryota > Metazoa > Arthropoda > Insecta > Lepidoptera > Noctuidae > Eupsilia > Eupsilia transversa. The sequence continues at coordinate 273,445 of OU611893.1, read as the reverse complement.
GCAAATTATTTAAAATGTTGAACGAGTTTAATATATACGGCTTTAACGTTCATCTTAGGATTTATGAGTGTATTTGAAGGAGTAATGAGAATTTGCCCTTATTAACAGCGAGGTAAAATTAGAGTACATTAATATTTATATAAGCGCCTATTCAATATTCAAAAGCAATTATTTTTGTTTAATAATTCATCAGTAAGTCATGAAATAATAAAACTGCATTCGTTGAAGTTATAAACACGTTCTTCGAAAAAACATTAACAGTTTATTAACGTGATGCTACTGTTTTCAACATTTAATTAAAATTCACGTATTATATTATAACGGAGAGTAGCTTAAAGGAATAAACCTGAAAGATTTACCAAATAAATATTTATTTATTTATTTGCACTATTTTATGCACAATGGGTACTACCATTGTGCATAAAATAATGTATACTGAAGGCCAACTCAATGACAGCTAGCGTTACGTGACCAATCGATCAAGCACCAAACAAAACACGTGCCGGCTGTCAAACTAACAAAATTGAAAAGAGAAAACAATTACGTTTACCTCCGTCTATCCCCCGAAGGGGTCAATAATCCCCACATTAGTGACGTCACTATGTAAACAAACACACGTGCGACGTGGACACGCCCACTACGTGTGTACTAGTGTCATGACACATGTGTCGCGATGTGATATATTGCACGTTTATGAGTGTCAGTCGAGTAGTGTGGAGTTGTATCGTTGCCAAATTGTGACTTAGTGTTAAGTCAGGTGAGTGTGTTGGTATTCACAGTATAATAGCTGTCTCAAGTCTGTTTTGGGAAGTATCACAAATTTTTGCAGTGAACACTCGCTGGTTTCCTCCAAAAACTTACAAAATAAAAGATGAAACCATGTGAACAAAGTAAAATAAATAAAGAAACGAGGATCTTGTGCCACATGGCATTATGTAATTCTATCACGAGCAACATACGTGCACGTATGCTTGAAACCGCAGAAATGCGACCGTAATGAAGTCTTTTTACTGTAAATTTTATTCAGTTCTAGTTCATAGTAATATTTCTGCTCGAGATCCACCAATTAGCGACATTATAAAGTAAAATTCCTGAACTCCTTGAGAATACCTGCCCTAGTCTAGTCTGGAATTTTTGTGTCGTCGATTTTAATCAACATTTTATTACTAGGATTCTCACTGAAGTGGAAGGAGGTTGAAAGGAGCTATATCTTTAGTATTGAAAGAATGTAAATTAAAAGTTTACTCAAAGGTCTTTTACAAAATCTTTTTATGTAGGTAAGCTAATGAAAAGTCATGGACAATGTAAGTGCCAGTAATAAGCGAATTTTATCGCTCTCCGCTACGGTAAATTAACTCAGCACCGATAAAACAACACATAGTAACATTAATTTTAGTATTAACATCATAAATCATGAAGGATTTACGATAATCGAAAATAAACCTTTACTGGAGTATATTCGCGAGACGGATTGCAAAGCACACGTTATTGCATAACGTGCAGCCAGTCCGAACTGAATACTCGTATTATCTCTTATAAAACACGACATATCCGATTCATACATATTTATTGAGCCGGCCCCGCCTGGACTCTCTCCAAGAGGCCAGACGCACAACTAGTGGTGGGACATCATCGATAACAATATTTTTCTTTACCTTCGGTTTTAATTATACTGATAATAATATCAAAGTTAAAACGGCCATGGAAGAGTAATGAGGAAAGTTTTGAGTATGAATGTGGATGGCTATGAGAAACGATGGATAGACTGTGTAAAAGATGATAATATGGCTAGACAGCGGCTGACTACCGAGATAACGAATAATAGAGTATGGAAAAAAATACATGTTGCGCCGACCCTTTATAAATTGGGATAAGGCAAGAGAATTACTTTTTAAATTGAATTATGGGTCAGCTCTTGACCTCGATCTCGACCGATGATAATTAAAGATCCGTATTTAAAAATAACGGTTGTACATATCCAATTTAACGACGATTTGTTTTATTGCACAAGGTGAAGACAGCTAACATTCAACACCAGGCATTTTGGATATAAAACTAATTGATGGAGAATTGAGAGTCGATAAAACTCAAGTTTATTCGTTTGTTAAAAATAAAATTATGAAGATGTAGTTCTTCACCTGTGAATAGCATTCGTTTTATGTTCGCAGTAAATTTTTGTATAAATATCTGCTATTGATGTAGTGAAGCTCTGGTCTTGATTTACGTAAGTTTTATTATTTTGGAATTGTGTTTTTTTATCAATAAAACTCAAATTACAAACAGACTTTTCTTTACCTATTAACACCGACTTTTTTTATTCAAAAGAACAGCTGTATTCTTTAAATATAAGAATCTCGGCAAAGCATAAGAATAACGGCATGAAATCTATCGATAACCGGAATTATACACACATTGCTAAGCTCATCACTAGTTTTACTAGAGCTTGCGACAGGAATATCGAGTGGGCGCAGCAATTCTTCGTCTGGACGTCACGAGTAGGTACTATCACTTCAGGACTAGGTTTTTAAATCAAGATGGATTTATGGCATAGCTTCCTATGGAAAGAAAGACTATGTTTTTTTTACAGAAGACTGCATGAATAGGTGTCTAGTTTCCGGGTAGATTCGGTTTTGTTTCCAATTGTTGAAAATACATGGAAATGACATAGAATCCAATTATTAAATCGTTTCCAAAGAGAGAAGCAACATTCGTTGTAGATAACTCAAACTAATTGTATTTGAATATACTCTATCGAATGAGCACATATTTGCTCCAGCACATTTCGATAGCAGGGTTTGGCAAGTTCAGTTGCCAACACAACAAGTCTTGCTGACCGCCACACCAAATCCGCCTAGATTTGCATCATATACCACTACTAGCTTAAAAATGTTTGTTTTGAATCAAATAAGTTTTATAAGTATCATTATTACTTTAATTACTGTGAATGTGAGGACTATGTGGGTACTTTATACGGCATACCCAAATGTCATCCATCTTTGGTATTGTTCGTCAAGTCGTTAAACTTCTTAAGGTTTAAGTTGTTCCCATTTCCTATTCAAAGAATAAACAATTTCATTTCACTTCATTTCCAAATAAGTTTTATAATGTAATCAAAAGTTAAACTAAGATTTTTGTAATAATAACTATTGCAGTGCAGTTGAATTTTAGTAGAGATTTATGTGTTGTAGTGGATTGAAATAAGCAGAGATGATAGATACATAATTATGACGAAAGATTCTAAAAATCTCGATCCGAAAAAGTTGGTCCTTCGCGCCGAGCCGATAAAACTCAAAACTTACAGCACAGTCCAGTAGCAAGCATGATTTTAATTCACTTTTGAATTAAAATCCAAGAAACTTCGAAAAACAGGATAAGTTTATATCTTCCTCAAAGAATAAGTCCGACATTGCAAGGAATCAAAGTGTAACAGCTGCTTATCATTTCGCGCAAAAGGAAATCCTGTTACTTAAGGAGAAATATATCTTAGGTTCTCTTTGGCATCGAGCTAGTTTCATTGCAAAGAGATTACTGGAGCTGTACCAGGTTTTTCTTAATGCATTATATGTATACTTATCTTGCAACATATCTTTTACTTTTTTTTTTAAATCAGTTTCTTGAAAGTAGTCATAGTTTTTTAATGAAAAATGTAACTTTTGTTCGAAAGACTAGTACGTAAGCCCAACGAACAAGTACTCAATATACCGTCCACTCAATCAAGGTGGTCCGATCGATACTCAAGTAAAAGCACACATAAGACAGTCTCTAAATAGGCTAAAGACTAAGTTAATTAACGAGCGGCGCGCGGCGGAACCGCTAAGATATTGCCTCGATCTTACGCTGCGATGCGACTCGCATCCGTACACATTTGTCACTTGAACTACTAACGTGTGTGTGTGTGTGCGTGATACTTGAGCTATGTGTGTGGGTCAGAGGTGAAGGTATTTGTGTGTGTTTCAGGTGAGGGTGGGAGTGTGTGTAAACAATATTAATGTCAGGTTAGGAGGGTATTTAGCCTGCATATTAGTATTAAGTGTGTATAATACACTGCAGTAAGATCAGGAATACCGAGCTTTAATCAAAGATCTTGAAGTAAATATGTACGTATCTAAAGTGCTCAAGTACTCTCAGGTAATAACACTTTTCCATTACAAAGGACCAACTGCCTTAACAAGGAGCAAGTTGAAATATTTGTTTAATGAAATTGCTAAAAGTTTTGTTTGAGTCATGGTGCTACCTAACTTCAATTGAAATTCGATGAAAGGAGTAACAATTTTTTTTTTGTAATCTACTATTTGTAACTTACGAAACTGTGTTAAAGACGTAATTATTATAGCAAAGGGATATTTCGAAAGTTTATTCATTATCTCACTTTGGTAATACTATTCATGGTCTAGTTTTATGTAAGAAAATTTGAATATTGTGAGCAATCATTTGATACGGCAATTTCTAACAAATATTAACAACAAACCATACAACATCAGTCAATCGAGCAGCCATCATCGTCTGTAGAACACAAATCGTTCATACTAAAGTCGTCTATTTCCGTCTGCGTTGAAATCGCATCTCACTAATATTAGCAATATCATCGACGGACAGACAGACAGTTTACATGCATTAGTGTATTTGTTTATATATTAGGCTTATTCAGTAGTGTTGCCGACAGAATAACTCATGCGTTGTCTATTGATAAGCGATTGTGGTTCTTAGGACCAGATTATATAAGTTTCATAATGTATGTAGGAATGATATGAAAGAGTGAAGGGAGTGAATGATAGCGTGACGATTGACGGGAGAGTGCGTGAAGATAATAACGTGTTGCGACGACTCGTGGGACAAGAGCACGAAGATGTTCTTTAGCTTTATAATGTATTCTTAAGATTTTGTTCTAGCGATGTAACTGAAAATTAATATAAAGTCTATCTTAAAGCATTTATTTCAATAAACCAATTACAGGCACTTATGAATTTTCAAAGAGTTGGTCATTCAGAAAGTTAAAGCTAGTTACCCAATCCAAAGCGTAGTAGATCTGTACTAATTAATATGTGCTAGAGAGAGTATACATTAATTAATGTATTAATATTCAGTTACGAGTCCTATCTTGTAAAAGTTACGATGGAAACGTGGCTACGGAACGCCTCGGATATTGAAACTCCATTCAGACAAAGAAATATTAGATATTTCCCTTCGTGCATTAAAAGTTCGTATCTCAGTTAAAATATCAAAGTAATGAGCATAAATTCAAGAGACTGTGTATGTATGATACTACACACATACCTACTTAACTTATTCGAGTTTGACATTATGAAAATAGACCTTATGATATTACCAAATAAACTTGATATTTCTTTGTTTATGTATCCGACGGTGACTCAAGCGCTCCGTCAAATGTTTCCTTCGCCCATAGAGTTAGTAAATTGCATCGCTTGCTTTTCTTCGAGCTTATCTACGCAACTAGGTGAGTAGGTAAGTGTTCCGCTGTTTATGATGATAGGGAGCTATTCCTGAAGAGGAATGGGCAATTCTTCTTCGTGAATTGCTCTCTATGTGTTCTGTTTTCCTGTTGTATCAAAATATTTTTCGTTTATTGTAAAAATATTTATTTTTGTTATAAAAGCATTTTATTTTGCAGAAGTGATCGTAGTAGTTTCGGGAAAAATAGATTTTGTAAAAGCTATTTTACTATCTTCGGGCACTGGATAAAACGAGTTTTTAAACAAAGCTAGAATTTATTTACATTACAGGTTTTCACACGAGAAAAGTAATAATTAAAATTACACCTACATCCACCTACTTACCTACTTACCTTTTTGGATATAAAATACAAAACAACGCTATATATATAAGAAGCATTTGGTAAAATTCGTTAGTGATTCTCAAAAGACCTGTGTTTTTACTGAAAGCGATGAACCATGTCAAACAGCCCTAAAATCACTTTCATTGTGCCATTGACTGAAGCTGCACTAACCCTAGAGCTTACAATGGATCAGTAATTACACTAATTATTCAGTAATCGGTTTGATCACAGAGCAGGAATTACCCGTTAACTGTCGATGATATTACAGCGGGCTAATTAGATAAGCTTATAATTATGATATGAAATTGTTATGTGGCCAACGGATTCAAGTTGTGTGTAATTTTAATACTTATAGTGTTTACAAGATTGAAGTTTGGACCGTGATCTCAGAAATGTTTGTATTTCCAAATCCCCATAGTTTTTTTTTTTTTAAATTCTGTTTACTAGCGAGTCCACTTTGCAGTGTAAAGGTTGAGATTGTGGCTAGCTACTAAGGTTGTGATCAATCCTAATAAATATCTATAAAACTAGGTGTATAATGTGCGCACATCCAATCAAAGCGAGTACCAAATGACCCATCACCTACAATCAAGTGGACACACATCTCCTATATCCCAACTCAAAGATAAAAGATAAACCCGATAGCAGTTCATCAAACTTATGCAACAGTTCTCGTTCCCACACAGAGCCACCGACGAGAAGGGCTGCTCGTTGCGTGCTCGCGGAGCCACCGACGGGATTAGCATGCTCTCATCGCGGTCTCAAAGGAAACTATTATTAAGTTTCTCGTCAAGATATAGGGACGTTGACGTCATTTGCATTCAGTAAATAAGACTGTCCATGCGATATTGTGAGTCTTGCATATTTAGTTTTTCATCAGGCTTAAAAGGCTAAGTTTTTTCCATTTATGTTGGTGTCGACTCAGTCGACTGCCTGTCTACCTAGATGAGGCTAAATATCAGCATTTCACACGGCATGTTTTCCATGAGGATCTGTCGTCTGCAGCCCAATTAGAAGCAAATCGATCCCGTACGGTGTGACGGGTTGTCGAATTTATGGGCTTCCGAGTGGCCTTGACGAATGTCGATGGTACTCGAATGACAACTGAGACCGAAGAGGTGTTTCGGAGTGGGAAGTTTGCAAATGCAGAGAGTATAAATACTAGTCTTCTTCGAAAAGTAATTAGGTGAATAGATATGAAGTCCATAATTGTTCTGAAATTAAATTCGATTTTCCAAAGTAGGTTGTAGTAAAAATTCTTTAGGCCAAAATCGAAAGCTACAAAAACCTCATTGGCCTTTTAGAACCCCGGCTTTAACATAACTTTTATCAATTCTTTATGAAATGAACATAAAATATAACTTTCCTTCCCTGGATGGTGTCCTTTCATCTCTAGATGTGATAACACGGAGCCGCTCATAATGAAGACGGAATGTAATTAGTTAATGAGGCCGGTGTCTGATGTATTTACGAGCTCCGACACAACAATATAATTACATAGACATAACGTACAATATATTTACTAGAAGCACATTTTTTAGCTCAGCTACTTACAGAAACTTACATAGCTCGTATTACCACCTTAAAAAACCTAATAACCAAAGATGGCGCATGATAACCCTTCAAATCTTACTAAAGTGTTATTGCTAAGAGTGGGGGGGTATCTCGTGCATATGTGTGTGTGTGGGATTTGAGTTCGAACTTAATATCCGGTCCAACGTCTTAGCCGTTGAGCTATAAATTGCTCTTAGGTGATATTCATTTAAGAACGAAATTGTGTCTTCTAACCTCATAACATTTTGTAAACTTCAAACGGCCAGTCCTGGTCCTTAAATCCATTTGATGGAGAGGACTATACCTTATTTCCGCTATTATTAATAAAACCAGCGTGGTATTTCATTTTTCATTTTCATTTCAATTTACTTTTACAGCTAAATGGCAACACCCACCCAGTTGATATTACCTTAATTGCTTCTTAAAACGCTGACCGAGAGATGATTAGGTATCCTACTCTAGATAAGTTCACACATCTTAATAGTACGCTTAATAATTATCCTTTAAGAAAACTATATTTTCTTTAGTATTTTGAAGATATTTAAATATAACACGGCTAGCAGCTAGCAGCTAGTATTTCACGTCTTGAAACTTGAATAATTTAGCGAAACCTTAACAGCAGTCTCGTAAAGTCGCGTGTATATAATATGTGCAACAATTAATTACGAGACGTCGCGAGAACAAACAGATAGTAACGCAACAAGTTCTTTACTAGACAATTTTATTTTAATTATATAAATACGTATAAATGATAACCGTACAATTATCTACTGTAGAACGATAACGAATGAAAAGAAAATGGTCTCTTTTGATGAAAAACAAATATTAGCTGTTATACTAGAGGTAATAATCTTAAGAAGATACATGTGATATCGACTGCTCGTCACCTGTTGGTGCCAATGAAGACAAATTACTTGATCGAGCTCAGAATAACGATAGAATAACATTGAAAGCAGAACGGTGGATCACCCCTAACACATTTCCTTTAATAATATATCCGAGGGGGAAAATGTACTTCGTAATCTTATTCAGATGGATGTTGAAGAGAGACAGTTAAATAAGTGTTGAATATATTCAAATTAAGTCTAACACAAAACTGAAAAGCTTAATCACGAAAAAAAAGCCCAACAAAAGGCGAATCCCAACTATTCACCATGATCACAATGCTTCACTCATTATGCCATTCCGACACTAACTCGTTGTAAATTACACCTTATCACTATAACACTAGAATACATAATTAAAAAGCTGATATGTTTAATATAGGCCTCGGATTAGTATGACCGGCCGGTCGCGGCACATTATTTTCGGGGTATTTGTTTGGGCGGGCGGCGCGCGTGCGTTCGGTCCGGAGGGCGGGCGCCGACTGACGAAGGGCGGCGCGGGTGTCCCGAGCTATATAGGTTAACGATCACGTTTCCTTACAGCCGCGATAATGCTCAGCTTGATTTGTGATTGTGGACCGATTGAAGGTTAAGATCTGATGACCACCAGCTTTGTGGTCAAGAGTTGCGAGGAGGAGCTTGTTGCACGAAGTTACTTGACAAGTGAGTCAATCAATAGGAGTGAACCTTCAACTCATAGAATTGTTTTATTGTATCTCCGAAATCTTAATTCTTCATTGAGTTTCTAAAATCTGTGTAACATTTACGGAAGCATCCGTAACAGAATTGTATAACTGTAATATTAACGAGTTTTAAAACTAAAATCTACTTAGTAATTGAATTGCATATTCTTGTTCGAATTCTATACGATCAATTTAATTGTATAACGTGTTGAATTATAGTATGCAGCACACTTCTAAAAACCTGACTATTTTCTACTTCAGCTATATTTGTCAAGCTTGCCTTCCAAGCTTCGAATCCTTTCCAATAACTACAAGGAAATAGTAAACAAATGTATCGACAGTTGGCAATATTGCGTCGCAGTGCAATTTACAAGTCAATTGAATTTGTCAGTGCAATGTGGAAGTGGTGAGGAAACAACCAATAATGGACGAACACTGCTTTATTCATACGTCGCTTGTTGAAACGTTCAGGGAAATATAGATGGACTTCTATTCATTGTTCCACCTCTTTATTTTGAAGACAATATCCGACATCATCGGATATCACGCACTTTCGAGTACAGTCAACCGCACACTTTGGAGTACAGTCAACCGCACATCAGTGGTGTAACACTTGGTCTACGAAAATCGCCTTAAACTAAACTGCTACGACATAAAGGCGCTGTTAAAGTCGAAGTGTTATTACTGATGTGCGATTGACTGTACATTAAAATTACGCCCCCAGGAGGAATGATACTAAAGTTCATCAGACGCTACCTGGGTCAAACTCCCCAGAGCCAGGTATCGGGTCAAACTCGTACTCAAAGCAATTATTTAAATTAACCACACAGGAACTTTTGAATTGTCAAGGAGTCGCTCAGTGAAAGATGAAAATAGTTGTCCATTCCAAAGCCTAGTAGGTAGGTTCCTATGGAGAAGAACGGACCAGAAACTCCATGGACACTTTTTTAAATCAAGGGTCAGTGTAGCTATCTGTGCTACTGACCTTGCTGACTAGATAATCCTATTATTATAGCCTGAGCTATTCTCGTATTTAAGGCCTACGAGTGCTCGGCGTAGGATTAGGTTGATTACGAAACTAATCTGACAGCGGCCACATGAATGTGTCGCGAACATCTTGAATAGTCTTATAACTAACAACCTATTTACTACAAAACAATTGTATTTATAATTACTATGGAACATTCACCGGCTATTCCGAGGTTCAGCCGCAGATAAAGACGGTCGCGGCCAACTTTGCTAAGTATTTACCGACGGCTGTGGGCTTGCGGCTCCATTCGGTCGCACGGTACGCTTTCAAATGAAGTGGAAAATCTCCAATACATACGATTTGGGAAATTAGTTGATGTTATTTGAAGTATTTTTAGTTACAAGTGGTAACTAGCCTCGTCTACCAGTCAATTACTCTCTCGTGTCAAGAGGGCGAGGAAAAATACAGCATGTTTCTATACTTCTTTTTCTATTATAAGATTACTATACATTTGTAAAATGGTAAAAAAAAAACAAAAATCTACAAATGACAGCCGGGACCAACGGCTTAATGTGCTTTCGTGCTTAACTAAAGATAGAGTCACCCATCCACGGATCGACCGCGGCAAGCGTAGCTTAACCTGACCGATCGACCCGTGCGGATGTTATTATTTAGCCACGGACCCCTCCGAGCAATGTAAAGCCATATAGAGCTATGTAGGGCTATGTAGAGCAGGTAAACCCTAATTAGCAATGCTAAACGATAATAGTAATTCAACCGAGTATTGTAGAGCAAACATATCGGTTCATGATCTCTACTTTATTGAATTAGTGCGGATCACATTAGAAGTGTGGAGTTTCATGTAGATTGGTTATAAAGCTTTTTGGTTAAAAATTTGTGAAAATAATCGTCGGTTCGTTTGCCGTCGATGAATTAATAGCTCTGCTTTTAGCAGTGGACATATTAATATCATTATATGATAAGCTATTATTTTCGCGACCATAGATTAGTTTGCTGGCCACAATGCACTTCATGTGTAACAGCCGGAACATGAAACAACATGTTATGTGTAACAGCCGGAACATATAACAACATGTTATGTGTAACAGCCGGAACATCTAACAACATGTTATGTGTAACAATCGGAACATCAAACAACATGTTATGTGTAACAACCGGAACATCAAACAACATGTTATGTGTAACAGCCGGAACATATAACAACATGTTATGTGTAACAGCCGGAACATATAACAACATGTTATGTGTAACAGCCGGAACATATAACAACATGTTATGTGTAACAATCGGAACATCTAACAACATGTTTATTTGTGTATGTTATCACAACATACACTAACACATTAGCATAAATGTTTTATGTTGTTGATATTGTGTTGACTTCTCGTTGTCGGTTAGTAATGTTGTTGTAATAACTAGCAAAATATTGGTATGCCATACGCTACTGCTTATACCCCTACGTCATTCGGTAAATAGTATTATGTAGGAGTACCTACGTTTAATAGTTACCTACAATTAAAACAGAATGAAACTGTTTTCCCTAAGTAAAGCCCCAGTCTAAGTTTGAGTTAGTTCAAACAACTAACGTATACTGAATGAAGTGTTCCAGGAATTTCAATCTTCAACTTTACGATAAAAGCTTAGTTTTAATTGGAAGAAAAACAGTACAAACTAAAGGCTTCTGTTTTCTAAGAGAAGTGCAGAAAGTTAAAATGACTTGCTAATGTACCCGCTTTCTTTTACTCAACTGCGCGACTGCAAAGACAGGGTTGTGGTTCTCACGTGCATCTTTGTATGTGGGACTCTTTATGGCCTCGAAGCACCCTAAAAGCTGTAAAACATGAGGTGTCTAGCGACTCGTCTCGGTCATGCCATGAGGTAGGCTTTGTTTATATAAAATCAAAATGGCGGATTTTATACGTCTATAACTAGGCTTGTTTACCTTATCGTTCATCTCACAATGCAATATAATATTCGTCCTTTTCCCCGCAACAACCATATTTTTCTGTTCTTTTCTTCTTGTCGGTTTATACGTGTGTTCATAAACGGTTAAACAAATAAATAAACAACAAAGGGCTATCATATAAGGTTATGATTTAGTGTGAGACATATTATAGGTTCTATGATATGTATGAGTATTATCCAAAGGTTCGATTGTATTACAGCAAACTTGCCAGACGTCGTTATGGGCCGAAGTCTGAAATAAATCACGATATGTCTGAACTTTACCCTCGAAGCCTTAATGTCTTCAGAGATACACGCCGCTAAATATGGAACCAGTGTGTTTGGGAGCTACTGAGAATACTATGAGCAGCCGGGGAGACTGTGAGCAGCTGGGGAGACTGTGAGCAGCTGAGGAGACTGGGTATTGAATTGAAAGTATATAATTTTGATATTTAAACCAGATGAAAAGCGAAGCTGAAAAACGTTCAAAGGCGGAGTTGTGAAAAGATTTGAAAAATGTGACTGTGCAAAGGAACATACTTTTCTAAGATGGTGTAATTTCTATATTACGAGATGTTCTTTATAGTTTTATTATACACAGTCATAAACTGGTATGTCAGCATTCCATGTTGATTTAAAAACGTTCCATTTATTTTTCTAGTTGTTATGGCCGCCATATTGAGACTAATAGACGCTTCCCAGAATTTAAAAGAGCTAGTATTACTGGAATTTTCTTGGAAATAATATCATCTTAGTAACCTACATACTGAGAAATTTTATTATCTCCGAGGCAAGATATTAAACTAGAAGGAATTTGCCTCGTAATAATCACTAGCAAAGGTTTGTACAAACAAGATGGAATCAGATATCAGAGTAAAGGTTAAAGATATGAGACGCTTGCACACGTAACACATTGAGCACTGTTATAACCAACACGTGAAATTATTGTAATTATGTCAGTGGCAAAGGTATGGCAAAGGTAAGCGATTAAAACTATATCGCTGTATTTTGTACTTCATAAAATACCATTAAACTGTCCTTTAAATAAAACCTTCCGTCTTTTAGATTTATTACTTTTTATAGAACAGAAAACAAGACGTAATTACTGCATGTGCCAACTCACTATACAAGCAAGCCATCACAAAGAATAAAAAGGTAGAAACAGCACAGTTAATGGAACGCTAGTTGTGACCGCTGCCGCAACGCAGCCGCCACGCAGTCGCACCGCAGACGCACCACAGCCGCGCGCCTCAGTTAATATTTACCAACGGACCGCGCCTCAAAGGACCAGTGATGTGCGGTGCGCGTTAAATTGCGCTCGATAGCTGAATAAGTATTCGTAGATTGTTTAGTTCAATTAAATAGTACTGAAATTATTTCCCGAATGAAGCCTTTGTAATGACTTTAGCGGTGTGTACCTATTAATAAACTATAAATAAATGGCAATCATTTATAATTAAATTGAAATACAAGTGAACGAAGTGTTTACTTATATTTTGAAGCTGGCATTTAATTATGTATATTTATAATATCAAAACCACACAGGATTTTTGACTATAACATTTAAAACCTTAAATTTAAACTCATCGACACAAACACAGCACTACAAGACTGCTAAATCGTAGACGTCTACGACCCCCGCCGTAGCTCTACGACCCTCTGTAGCGCGTAGCGCGTAGCCTCGTAGCCCCACCCTCTACGCAGCGCTACGAACTCCAGCAAAGATCGTAATTTGTAACACAGAATATTCTAAAGGCTATAAATTTGCGGAAAATTAGATTTCAACGTTACAATTATGTGTACAGATATTTGTACAACTTTGTTACAGAACTGAAAGATTCATTTGAGCCTCAAATTGGTTTGTAGAAGCGGAGGGAAGCAAACAGACGTCTTTAAGGCTTATGATTGGCAAAGCGTTGTATTATTTTGGAGGCAAAGGCTTCGCTCTGAGGCATGTCGGCGAGCTAAACATTGAAATACAAAGATATTTCAACTGCTCAGTTAAATTAAGACTGTCGAAATTTATATTGTATTGCAGAAACTATCAATGAGCCTGTTTTACAGAGCTTATTGTTTAGTATCACTTTAAATATTTACAGAACTTTTGAAGCTACATCTTGCCACCAGCATTACGCATGTATGGCTATATGTATAAATATATTGCTCTTCTGAAAGAACAATGTCTAAAGTTTGAAAAAAGAATTGAACTCAAATATTCTGCGTAACTTTTGGAGTAGAAAGTGCCTCCCGAGGGAACACACATGAAACACAAGCACTCACACATATACAGAGAATACGTGGATATCATATATCAGAGATGAAACAACATGTACTTAGTAATGTAAAAACTTTAATTGTTATAGTTTTATTAGTGTCAGGCTTTTATGAAGACTGTCTCAATGGTCTAGATGACATATACACTGACCCTCAATGGTCTAGATGACATATACACTGAGCGTGGACCTTAGGGTACATGATTCAATGTACGGGTCGAGTCATGTGTTATCGGTGTTTTTTAGTAGGAAATATTTAAGAAGCAGCCTGAAGTCTGAATTTGTGGTGTATACATATATTATGTGAAAATTATAACAAAACTGGTAAAATCGTACATCTCTGAGATTCGCTTAGTTGAAGACAGGGAACAAGAATTGTCACATGGTAACTTTCGATATAGCTCTCAGTGGAAGGCACTGACTGGAAACCAACGAATGGTTTCCAGTCAGTGGGCAATCTTAGACGGTGTCCTCATACGATAGTGCACGCTCTCATTTCTACTTGAGATCTCCTGAAGAGCTCTTGTTATAGGACTTCGTTCGAGTTCGAACAAGTCGAGCAATACCGTAATGAGGACAGAAAAGGCCCCTTTTCATCTCAGCTTTGCGTTGTGTTTTTTTACATAATCCTATTCAATTACGCGTTAGAGCACATAATTATTACTTCTTTAATTAATTTTAGATCATCAACCACCATCCGATAAAATGCGTTCCACATTATCGCAACTGCATATTTATCAATAAAAATAAAATAAAATTGAAAAGCCATTCCCAGAGCACATTAGCAGCAGCACCGCACTATCAGACGGTCACGGCACGCTTAACGACTGCGACTCGTGTGCCGCATAAATTGAATGTTGCCATACTTACTTGCCAGTACCGCCATACTAGCCGGCCAGGCGAGTGTTGCCAGCATTATAAACGACGCACCGGTTCACGCCATTAAGAATGCACGTCTTACCACAATGCAATCAATTATCAACCTTAACAACTAGCATTTAAAATTCAATTTCTATTGCATATCCCTACAGGTGCTATCTTAAAAATCTTTCCTTAGAAAATCAACTGTAACGAAAAGCGATAAGGTTTGTTATCGAGTGTGTGTGGATGGTTATAATCAACAGCTGAGAGGGAGTGAATCAATTTATCTGGGGAAGAGGGAATTATGAATGCTTGGGGGATTTCGATAGTAAAATTCATTTTGTAAGAGTTGCTTCAGGATTGGCTCAGCTCACAGCACTAATGCTCATATGTACACTTATGAACACTGAACCTGATGCTCTACACAAGTTATAGGAACAACTCAATGAAGTTATTCTTAACATACTGAACTGTAGTTATGATTTAAAAGACGTTTAAACGTGATACAAAAATAATGAGACAAATTCTATTTTCTAAATTAATCATTAACGTGATTTTTCTCTTATTATTCCCCTAATTATAGCCCTAAAGTAGTTTTTGCGTCTTAAAACGTACTTCTTACTTTATTTCCTCCATATTGATACATCCCACACGTCTACAAAGCGAGGTGTCCGTCCGAAGGGTGCGTGTAATACAAGGGTGACGTAATGAGGTTAAAGTTGCGGTGTGTTGTAAGCTATCACTAATTAAATGTTTGTTCAGAAATGTTCAGTAGGAAATAAAGGCTTCTTGGCATAAGCTACGACTACACTATGAAGCAGATCTTACCCAGAGAGTATCTTATCCATATCATGTTTTACGACAAGGTTTGCTAGCACTGCAACCGTATTACCTAGCCTTCTTGTAACACAGAGATATATTCCAAACCATTCACAACCTCTGAACCGTACCCCAAAATACAGACTTTCTCTAGACTTATGCAAACAACTTCAGAAAGAAAAATCTTCAAAAATGGTCGCTAATTGGTTCAATGATGGCCGAAAGTCCCTCTCGAGTTGCTCACGGGTCTAGGGCTTGCCTAAACTTGATTATACTTGAGCACACTCTTCCTCACATAAAGCGTGTCCCTCCGGCGAGAGTCGAGGGAGGGTGCGTAACCAGATTAAGGGTCAGCTTTACTTTACGCGATCATTGGACGGTTTCTTTTCGTGTTTGCAAGTTTTTGTATGAGGGAAAAAGGTTCATATTATCATTTTATGTTTCGGAGTTTTTTAAATTAATCTATTGTTGGATTAAAGGTGCGGGTTTTATAGTGAACTTATTTTTAGAGACTAGATAATACTTGAACTAAAAAGTGTCAAACACAAACGATCTATGAAAAATAATATTTAAGAGTGGTATATTAAAACCACTATTAAAGCTTATCAGACGAAAGAAAACGCTGTACCATTCCAAATATCAATAAAAAAACAAATCACAATGTGAATTCCTTTCATAATTAATTTAATAAGTTTGAAGTGTTCGCGTTAATGAAGCGTCACCCTAACACTCACAAGGGTCGCTAGTTAAGTTTGAAGCGGGCCAGACACAGACAGTTTTCATACCTCTTTATATGTAGGTTACGACGAGTACGTCTGTACTTCTGTCACCGTATACATAAGTACGTGACGTTACGAAGGTTCACTTTATACAAAATACAAAGATGAACAAAGAAAGATGAAGGGTGTGAATTATTAGATAGAATTAGTTTCTTTTACCTAATGTGCGTTCGCAATTTCGTTTCTAAACAAGTACGGATTTTTGTAAAATTAACTTTAATACTTACAAATAAAGTTCAGTGCGCACCAATTTCAATTTTTTTTATAACTTTTTCAATAGTACTAGTCCTTCAAAATGTACTAAATTTACTCAAGCATAAAGTTTATATTTAAAAGTCATCAATTGGAAACAAGGATTTGAATAGACCTTAGACTCAACTCTGCTAAGAACACGGTAAAAATGCAGATCTGGCGATCTAGGATGGGGGCTGGTCAAAATTGCTTATTTGATACAGTATCCACTACGTGCATTAGCATTTCCTACTGGTAGAATAGCCTATCTCCTCAGACTAAGGACGGTACATCCCATTTTATAGCCACTTTGGCTATTGACCCACTCTTGGGCATGAAGATTACAGGGACACTTTCGAAAGCCGAAAATGCCGACACGGTACACACAAACTAAACTCGGAATGCACTATTTATTTAAGGGCTGATTTTCCAAAAGTCTAATAACGTTCCCTGAAGAATAAATATGACAGATTGACATATTTTTCATACAAAAGCTGTTAAACCGCAATATTAATTCCTCAGATAAAAGTTATCTGACTATTGAAATCAGCCGTAAGTGGTCATAACTTGTACTCCGTTGTGTTCTTGTCTGCAAGTTGTTCTTCTGCACTTGATAACCGCACAGTCGAGTCTCGTAATTACAGTCTGACTCGGGCGTTTAGCTCGCTGCGAGATTGTGCGCAAGTTTCAGCAAATTATGTTACGACTTGTTCGTGTTTTACACTCGCAAATATGTTTGTGTCTTACTGAATTTGCTAACAGAGTAGGCAGGGTTCATACTGATTGCTTCTAAGGTTGATTTTTTAAGAAAAAGCTTGGAGAAACTTTTTATAAATAAGAACTTCCATAACTTTCATCCCTAATAAAGCACACTGGGCGACGAATTTTCAAAAATTCTTCCTTTGTCTTCAAGTTCGACTGTTCTGCAAAATTTCATGCTTTTAGACCGCAGTTCAAGAGCCGCGGGACAGGCTGTGCGTTTTCTGCCAGAGAGTGAATGAATAATTATTGAATTACAGATTTTTATTGTGTATATGATTTATTCAACGATAAACATCGAAACTCATAAAACTTAAGTGAATGAATGTAAATATCGCATCAACGCAATAAAACACGTCGAATCGTCGCCATTGATCACGACACGTCGAAACAACGCGGCGTTAACGGCTACTAACCGTTTGTCACCAACAGATTACTATTTTTATGTAAAAATACTTCGTTTGTAAGAACTGGCTATGAAACGTTTAATCTCTTACTGGTTCGAGTCACGGATGAGTTCGCGTGTTTAAACAATTTAAAATAAAGATTATTTAGAGATTTTAGTTTAAATAGAGATAAAGATTATAATTATATATTTTTAAGTTTGCATAGTAACTCTTGACACGCACTTTACAAAAATAGTTAACAGACTCTGTTCTATTTATACCGATTTTATTTAAACTGTGATTCTAAGCTCTCAAGAATTATCTTTATTATTAAGGGAATTTTAGGTTTAAGTACCTAATAATTGACCATAACACATAATAACACATCACATTACATTGCTTCTCGTTCAATCTTCCACGAGCGCACAATATCAATAGAAAACAACAAACATTGCGTTAATATTGAACCGCTGATATAAAAGTAATGGCTTGTCGGAGCTTTCCAATCAACTCGGCCGATGTTAGGCTACTCTGGCCAGGCAGGGCCGATGTGCGGCCACTCGGGCCAGGGCCGGTGTCCGGCCGCTCAGGCGGTGGCACTCCTTCAGACTATTACGAACGTTTTCAATTCATTTAATTCTCTGGAGGGTTTCACGTAATGGAACTTGAAGGCGACGTCGCATGTAAAATACTGGTATTCAGCTGCATCCGGTTAGACTGGAAGCCGACCCCAAAATAATTGGGCAAGGATGATGAAGGCAGATGACCATCATGACCTAGTAGCTACTCTATAGGTAGGCACCGCGTTGAATTCGTATTTTCACAAAATCTACAAATCAATTCCGCAAACACGTAACATAATATCCTTGTAAACAACTAAACATTCCGCTGGTAAACGAGTAAATTATTATTCCCTAGAGTTGTATACGACAACTGCACACAACATATCCGGTTGTTGGAATTATTTCCTTAAAGACATCCACACTACGCAACAGTCTCCCTAACACCTGTAACAATAGTTCTACTCCTACCTTTGCCGTGCAGCTGCTGCCGGTTCTCCGTGCCCTTCAGGCTCTCCGCGGTGTGTAGCAGCTCGTCCAGCTGCGGTTTCTTCTGTTCCAGCTCGCGAAGTACACCCTGGAAGAGAGGAGGAGATGATAAGTGACCTGGTTTGTGAAGAGAAGAAGGCAATGTACAGTCACGGAAATGTATTGTTCACCAAGTTGAGCCACTACGCTAATTTGCGGTGTTGTAGCTGTTTTATACGACCGATAAAGTACGACTGTGATTTGAATGTACAAAGAATTAAGTTGATAGTCAAATTGCAAAAAAAAATACGATCTTCTACTTAATATAAATCTTAAATTCGTTCATTAATTCACTGACAGACAACGCATAGCCTGGTAGAAGCGTGGAATGTTACACAAGGGTCCTTATACTTAATATGTATATTGAACAATCCTTCCTTAGTGCTCTAAGGAAGGATCCTTCAATCAAATGTGCAGATTCTATTATCTGGTATCTGGATTATTGACATTTTTTATAATGTCAATATACCCAGTCGCACTCGCGCAATAAAGACGAATATAACGAAATATCATTCATCAAAATCGGTTCAGCGTTTTACTAGTTGCGAGGGAACTTAGGAACGGAATACCTACATACATACTGGTCAAACACCAGAGGCCTTAGTGTAAGTTTGCAAGTGACTAAACGTAACTATCGCGTTTGCGTTAAGATTTTTATTCTCACCATTATATTCTTAGCATTATGATCTATCAGTCAAATCTTAACGCAAACGCGATAGTTACGTTTACTCACTAGCAAACTTACACTAAGGCCTATGATCCTCAATTTTTGGCTTCGCCGAAGTCGGGTAAAAATAAGGCTATGACGATGATAGTCATATTACATGTTTATACAGTCAGTTTGTATTTAAATAAGGACCCGTATTTCTTATTCCACTTCAACTTGTTCTTGTTTCAGTGAAGCGGGGGACCTGCGAACTCCTCAACAATATGCATAACGAGCAAACTTGTGAGTTTACCTGACTGTCTGTGTGTGTGTGTGTGTGTGTGGGCTAGTAGGGCTTACTGCTTTATAAGAACTTACACTTTTATCAACTTCGGTAACAATGTTAGAAATAGGCATTACAACTAGGTGTTATTTATAATATTTTTTAAAGTTCTTTAATAATATTTATAAATCCAGTGGATTGTTTTTAAAAATTTCATCAGTGTTGAAATTTTTAAATTATGAGGCTTATAATATAGTATTTCGGCATAAACAAATAGAACAAATGTTGAGTTTTCTGCAACTAAGATATGTTATGTGAAAAGTTTAATTATATTAAAAGAAATATTAAGGGAGCATTTTTTTTAAGAATACTATTATTATTATGGTATCTTATAGTTGAGCCTTCTTATATTCGGTAGCGTCCTTTCAGGCACATTCACACACTAACGAATTAATAGTGTTGTCCCATCACCGTGCACACAGTGTGTCGAGAGACGTGATTCTGACCGAGTCGTTATTAACATGCCACACACCGACGAACATGCATGTTCTATAAGTGACTAAATCATGAACTAAAAGTCTTTAAGAAAGGTTGAGATGTTTTTTTCCATAAGAAACATCGGTGTCACTTCGCGAATTTCAGTTAATTTTCGTAACTGCATATGAACTAAAAGTCAATTAATTTGCCCTATCTCTTTTATATAAATGCTTGAATTCTGTGTAGAACTGGATAAGGCTGGTCTTTTAAACGATGATAAAATTAATTATTTATTTTTACCCGTAATTGCCCAAGAACTTTGTCGCCTAATAAATAGTTATAAAGCTACGCTTCGATAATAGCGAAGATGCGCGCTAGAAATCAAAATGTCATTAATTCAAAAAATAAAAGTAATAAAAACTAAAACCAATTACAAAAACTATGACAAAAAAACCTAACTATGACTCCTTTTTTAAATTTAAATTATTCCCTTTCAATCAGCCATTACTTTAAGAAAAAGTCGAGATTTCTTTCCACAAAATCAATTTTTACCACGACGCGCCGAGAATTACAGTTAATGTTCGCAGCTGTAAAGGGAACCCCGGCACTACCTGAGTAGATGCATTAGTAAGCGCCAAAGCTTCGGGAATTCTTTGCCAAAGCTCTGCTTTTCGAAAAGCATGAAAGAACCACTCACTGAAATGAAGTGTGCCGCTCTGTTTGGGGATGTTTGGCAAATTCCATTACCGACTGCATTCCTCACTGTGCCATAAACGTGTTTCATTTATACATTAATTCGCACATGTATGTTCTTTCCAAAATCTGTGAATGCAGATCAAAACTTCTCAAAAAGTTAAGCACAGTCTCCTAAGACAGTTTTCCTGTAGCTACAACGGTTAAGGTAGCTGCCCTTACTGCGACATCAAAAATCCACAATGTATTATGAAAATTCAAAATACCTTTTTCCATTTCATAAGGGTAGTAATAAAACCTCCAAATAAAATTAAAATTTGAGCACACTCAAAATATGAAATGTACTGCTCTAAATACTAATCTGCCGACAACTTATATGCGAATACAAATAAAGAAACGACCAAATAAAATACTAAACTTCCGAAAAAAATACTAAACTTCATTAAAAGCCAGAACTATCATATCTCAGAAAAACAAGCAATAAAAAGCATGTAGCATGCAAGCGAGTATGCAACATGCAGCTGGCATGGTTTCTGTCACGGCTCCGGCGCTGCAGTTCCTCAGATGGTTTTAACGCTCACCACCGCAGATTCGGCTTGCTGGGCGGCCTCGCCGCCGCCGGTCAGCCTCAGCCACGACGGCGAGCGTTCAAAACAACCTGCTCTCAGCTCGCGGGCCGCCTCGCCCCTCCGCGCCTACGCGGGCTTCATTACACTCTAAGGGTAGGGCAGATAAGACTACGAGGAGTCGGTTTTGCAGCGATTCGTTTCTGTCACTAACTGTTGTAGTACAACATGTTGACTTTTAAAGACAACATCATCCGAAGTACGCACGAAGCGCCTAGGCGCGGGCCACTTTAGCAGAACATACTTATGTTTTCAGAAGTTAAATATTTTATTTATTTTAAATATTAAATATTTATTTTCGTAAATTCATTTCAACACAGCTTAGTTAGTATTACACTCAGCAACAGATCGCTGGAAGTGATTTTTTTTTTTGGGAAGCTTTATTATTTCCCATTTCTTATTCTATTCCTTATTTCCGAAACTAATGTCTGCCAAAAAAATACAGAAAAAAGTTCTATACTAGATTACAGGAAAACCTATAAGATATAGTCTATGGTTTTAAAATATCATGGTAAAATCTCCCAGTAGGTATTGTGCTTACAAACTTACATTTGTAGTAGGAATGTATGGGAGAACATGTTTTTCAACTACGGCTACGTTGTTAAGTTCTTGGGATAAATTCATCGCAACTACGGAACCCTTCATTGTGCGTGGGTCGACACGTACTTGGTCGGTTTTTCTATATTCGTTCTGAAATCAACTTTAGTAATACTGCCGTAAAGTAAATAAGTATTACTTTAAAGTGTTTAATTGGAAACAAGCATTTGAACATGGAATATGTAAGTATTTGAGCATGGAATACCTACGAGGTTATATTTAAGCTATTGTCCGCAAAAATGCATGAACCGTTAACATTCATAGTGTTCGAAAAGTTGACGTGTAGCGACTTCCGGAGAAATTCAACATGGCGGCGGATCAGTTTTGAAAATATTGGCGGAAATACGTTTTGCAGCAGGCGAGCACAAAGAACAGCGGCACTTCCGTTTATGTTCTTTTTTATTCGCGGGAAGCTGCAAAAATACCGATGGGTAGCCAAAAACGTAGGTTTATGTTATACATTTTTGTACAAAACATACTAAAAGATAGATTCGAATATTTTGAGGAAGTAACCAAAAATATTACTTTTATTTTCCATGAAAAAGTTTAACTGATATAAATTCCTTTAACATATTGGTGTACTTGTTTCCGAATACTGTCAAAACATTTTTCTCGCCATGACATTTGCAGGTATAATAATACAATCTTATCAATATGTATTACCGCCTAGTGTAGCGCACACACCTCGTTCATATCCCGGGCATTCCCGGGAGATCCGCGCAGTCCCGGGGGGAATGTAGCGGGATCATACATTCATACGTTCACGGTATTAATTTCAAGACGAGTCTAAATACAATATTATTTAATACCAAGTAACGCTGGCTCTAAAGTATTTGTGATCGCAGTGTAAAAGTGTATAGTACAAAAATAGGTATCAGACAGCATTGGGTTTCAGAGCTTCCCATAAAATAAAACATAATATGTTGAAGATAAGATAAGATAACATAATAAATGAAGTAGAAATGGAATATTATTCCATTTCTACTTCATTTTCGCCCACCGCTCGCTATTATGCCTGTCACATATTAAGCTTAATTTATTTCCAATCCATCAATCACCAATTAAAAAGTTATAACTTATTGCCTAACAAACTTTATCCACTATGTTAGTCAACTTTTAATGAGATAGTTGTACAATTAGAAGAAAATATTTTCTGACCACCACGGCCCACAGCGTTAATTACAAAAAAAAATACTTAAAAAGTATGTTAGTAGATACAGAAATAAAAGTGGAAACTATGTTTTGTGTTATCCTTCCTATCGATCATATAATTAAACCGTAGGTTAGTTGATTATGATAAATCATTTATAGCAAACGAAGCATCGAACTTCAATGCCCATTTGATAAGTTAACTAGCGACCCGCCCCTGCTTCGCACGGTTTTTACGACTTAACAAAACATCGATATTTCTTTATTATATTTAATACGCAGCTAGTATTAAATAAAATAAAGTAATATCGGCCCGCGGTTTCACCTGCCTAACTCCTAATCCAGGTCATGGTCTACTGCCAAATGTCATCCAAATCTGTTCAGCCGATTTAGCGTGAAAGCAAAACAAACAAACTCACTTCGCATTTATAATATTAGTTACGATGAATGTATTATTCACATAAACTCTCCGGAATAAATTCCCGAAATTATGGTGAAAATCGCATTAAAATCCAAAATTAAAAGCAATTTCATTTTGTACATTTTGTAGCTTGCCACTACTTAGAAACTGAATGTCGATTTAATCTGACATTCATTGTCACAAAACATTGTATCCCACTCCTGGGTAAAGTTGAAGTATTGTTACATCCAAATCTTTTGAACTTAAAGTAATCCTAAACCAAAATTACCCTGATCTCATTGACAGTACCCTTTACCCACGCTGAGGCCTTAGATCTAATCTAACCTAAACCGATTTATTTTATTCACCGAAGCAAGAAAACTTTTTACAAAAAAACCAACCGGCTTCCAAAAAAAACATACAAAGTGAAAAATAACTTTAATTTCGGAAGTCGGTGGCTAAAAACGAAAATTCAAACCAACGACTTCTGAAATTAAAGATATTTTTTAATTTTAAATTAAAAAAAAAACACTTTTTAGTTGTGGTACCTACTAGAAATTCGAATATCACGACCTGCTATGTAAATACCAGTGACAGGAATATGTTAAAACATCATCCACATAGGTTAAGTGGGAAAAGTACGTATTATTGAAGCTAACTCAAAAAGTTACTACAAAAAAAACATATACATACGCTACGAACATATAACCTCCTCCTTTTTGGAAGTCGGTTAAAAAGCTAAGGTTTCCTTCCGCTAAAAGTTGCTGAAGTCAATTTGAGCAGAGACTTTGCTTTAAGTTGAGCACAAGTTATAAGAGCAGTGAATAGTTGCTTAACAGCCTGCCGTGCTTGCTTGCTTTACGAAATACATTGATAATATTACATTGTTTAGTTGCTTACAGTTTGCGCAGGGATTTTAAGACAGACAAAAATTAGTATCGTGCCATGTATTGATATTCAAATAAGCTAGTCAAATCTATGGAAAAGAAAATGCCACCAGCCTACCTTTTTCCTATAATGATAAACATAATTTGCGTCTAACCAGACGTGACTGAATTTAAGCACCTTTAACAAAAATCTACTAGTATAGTGTGACAAATTCAATTCCAGGTGATTCACAGTTTTGTGCTCCTAATTTCTCTTACGACTGTCGTAAGTATTTACATGACAATCAAAGTAAAGTAGCAATTTAGTAAATACTGAGTCTATGAGTCATTAACTCGTCCTTTCATAAACGCACAAAGTGAAAGTGTGTTAAACTGAAATTATCCAGCTTTCGGAAAGTTCTATAAGTTTTCGGATGAAAGATACCGCAAGCACTTTAAGTTTCGACAACTTGACTTTATTGTAATGACAGCTAGTAATTAGCACGTTTATGTTATGAGTAATTCTAGATTTTGAGATTATAAAGTTTCAATCCAGCCGGGTTCACTCACAAAAGAACCTTCACAAAAGGACAAGTTGTAGTTGTTGTGACATCCCTCATCATCATGCTCCTGCCTCTATCCCAGAAGTTTGTGAAAGTTCTATTGCCTAAACACAGTCATCATCAGACAGACATCAGTAAACACTGTTTAGGAAGTCAGGTTTTGTTGAGTTGAAAAACTGATGGAGCCTGCAAAGCGTAATATCTGTTGAAACGTTCCTCTATTTTTAGCATTTTCTTTTTATCCTCTTGTGTTTCAATCTTTCAATACGTATTCTATAACAACCTTTAAGTACCGTGTAATCATAAGTAGCAAAACAGTTTCACCTACTATGTACCCCCATTATTTTCTTTCATCTCTACAATCACAAGAACTCTCTCATCTAAAACCAGCGGAATCACGCTGTTAAGTTAGAAATTTTGAATCATATGAGTCGAGTGAAGATATGAATAAGTTAGCACAACAGTTGAGCGGGAAGTTGTAACAACGCATGCCCCGACCGACACACTCGAACATGTCCACCAACATCTATCGTATCGTGAGTCTGCAATGAGATACATGAGGAATTCTGAAAAGGCTATGCATGAATTTCCAGATATTTTACGAGTTCTATTGCTTAGAAATTATATTTCAAAAAACTGTGAATGCTTGGTAGATCTTTGACGTATCTTACAAGACCTAATTAAAAATAATCAGGAATTCTGAAAATGTTACAAATAGAGAAACTGAAGTAACAGCGTCAACACTCGTCACACTGTCATTGCAATCAGGTAGCTGATTGCAATGACAGTCTTCAATTGATGGATTTGGTTTCCTCTAAAACGAGCAATTAGCAAAATAATACGAACTCATTTAATTATTCATTTTCCTTAACAATTAAAGCTCAAAGTAAAACACCCATACATCCGTAACCCTCGACGGCGGGGGCTCGAGTGCGGCTGCCGGCCGGGGTGCGCCCCCTCCACCCGCCCACCCCTTATTGATCCCCTCCCCACCGCTCCACTGAGTAACAACTAACCAACTTAATAAGAACTACTTCCCCCCTCGTGTCGAGTGCTCCACAAGACGATTTAGGATAATTGCGTTACATATTAAAAGCTCAAATTATACTGGCAGATGGGCCCAGGTAATATTAGCATTTTTATATCGAGTGCTGAGGCGGCTCCTCGAAGGCTTCTATCTCAATAATTTGCACAAATATTGACATTATTAAAACTTGGCCATTTGGTCGTATTGTGATGTAAAAGATGATGTTATAGTGGGATGTAGCAACAACAGCGGGTTGCTTGTTTGTTTGTGTTCGTTGCTGAAGCGTGCCGGTGTTGCGTGTTCGCTAGTGTTGTTTGTTTCACATTTCGTAAGCAAAATAGTTGATGAGAGTGCTGTTACTAAATAAACTGCTAGTTCATCTCACTGAGTTCCGCTTGTTTCAATATGCGGACTGGTGAGGTCTGAATTCGTGGAATAAGTTCACACTGTTTGTGCTAGTCTTGTGAAGAGTAGTAGTTTTGCGTATTTGAATAACAGCCGATTATAAAAAATAATTAAAATAAATTATAATTAATAAATTATATTAATTAATCAATACCTATAATTCCATAACACGCTAAAACAGAAACTTAAATAAAATGTAGCAAAGCACCCAACACTACGCGGCGTATTGCACAGCCGTCGTATTGTATGATCCGGCCCGGCCGGCGTACTGAACACATGTTACAATACGGATTATGTGGCGTATTGGCATGTTTGACGGCACGTAACGACCATGCGGTACTGTATCATTAACTGGGATTAGTACAGAGTACGCGTCAACACAATAAAGTTACTGCTTGATTAGGCATATTAAAATTATCTTTCACTGTATTACTTAGACAGTACTTTAACCAGCCTTCATGAGGGAAAATTTACTTAATCATCAGCTTAGCGAATGCATGGTTGGTTTTTCTAATTAAGCTAAGAAAACGAACGTATGCCAGAATGTACCAACCCACTTCAAATGATCTTATTACAGAAGTAAATAAAAGGTTTGATTTAATTTTACGGAAACATCTTTTGAAGCATTTCGTTGTGTAAGCGAGTTCATAAATTACACAGAGCATCCTAATGGGCCATTTCGAGGATTACTGCAAAACTGTGCTCATTCACAGTTACTGTTATGGGTACCTGCTTTAAATGTCTGTCATGAATATACTCCAGGGAGGCGCAGGGACCAGGCAGAAGAGTCTGTAGCTATATGCACATTATATTGACGATGGCATTCAAGCTCATGTTATAGACAATGACATCCGAATATCTAAGCTACAATAAAAATAAACTGGACTTACATACAATCATGCCTGTGTCTACATACACATATACATAACTCACGCCTTGTTTATATGGGGGTAGACAGAAACCACAAATCGCCTGTGCCTACAAGACCAAATAAGTAGGACCTACATAAGTTACTAACCAAAGTGTGTAGAGACTATAATCAATTAGGTACTTACTACTAGCAATTAATTAGCTCGGGATCCCGAATTGTGCCTCAAAGGCCACACTGGTACTTGGAAACTTATTCAGCAATTTCAATAAAGACTTGCAGTAAATAAATGTTTTCACGATAATGCACCTAGCGTGCAAGTTATAGAGATGTCAGAATATAGAGGTACCCAAGGCATAGGCCTTGTGTACCTCAATTTATGAGGCGATATATTTTAAGTAAGCATACAACGTTGGTCCCGAACACTGTTCCGTAAGGAATAGTACGTAAGCTCTTTACAATCTTCATGAAATATGATAACTAGTCAGATGACAATCTATATGAGTATTTACTCCTCATTTAATGGGTACTAAAAACTATTAGAAATGTCGCCCCATGTTTGCATTGCAACTTTGGCAGAACAGTGACCATTAACAGTCTAAGAATCGGTGTTCAACCCAGTGTTACTGTGCATCCTGCAGTTGGCTGGCTGCCAGCAGTCATTTGTTCAGGGAGACTAGTTATTTTTCCAATAAAAAGTGCATTTTGTTTAGTATGGATAAAAGTTTAACAACGAATTATAGGTACTATGGTCCTATATCTGTATGGTGTACATAATAATGAGTATTCTATCTATCTATCAATATTGTCTATAGAAATGGTTTAATTGTAGTGCAGACTATAGATTACATGTGATGAGACGTCTACCGCTTACCGTGGTCACGGTCATACTGCCGGGTGTGGAGTACGGTGCGACGTGCACGGTAGCACGTGTGGCGTGCGTTGGGCACCGTTGCCTAGCAACGCCGCCTTACGATAGGGGTGGGGTGGGTGAGAGAGCTGTGAATCGTATCGATAGGGGAAGTGTCGATAGTTTTGCTATCGATGGAATTATTTGTTTATGTTAGACTGTAAAATGATATTTTAGCGCCATTTTTAGGGTTCCGTAGTCAACAAGGAACCCTTATAGTTTCGCCTGTCTGTCTCCCCGGATTAGCGCAGAGACTGTTAGTACTAGTAAGCTGTAATTTGGCATGAGGATACATATTAATTACGCCGACAATGTAGTAAATGAAATCATGATTAAAAAAAAAAATAGGGTACCTCCTCTACACGTAAAGTGGGTTTTTTTTTCCGTCTATCCCATGTTGTGGGGTATCTTGGCGCGTTCAAAAATATTGCAAATTTGTTCAAACCATTTTTAGATTGAAAGATCCGTTTGCAAAATATTAAGCTTTAAAGTGCAAATTTTTGTTACAGTCAAGTGGGGGACACTTGACTAACAAAAATGAGCACTTTTTTTAACAAAAATTACCCCTGCCAGCTAAATTGTAAGTTCTGGATATGTGGAAAAATTCACAGCAGTAGTATATATAACGAAATTAAAAGGAAAATTATCACAGCTAAGTAGGCTCTACAAGTTAACGAGTAATTATCGACCAACTTACATTTGCAGTTGCAAAAACATGTTCTCCCGAACAAAATGTATGTGAGAACATGTTTTTTGCAACTGCAATGTTAAGTTTGTTCTTGGGATAATCATCCCAGCTACGGAACCCTTCATTGTGCGTAGTCCGACACGCGCTTGGCCGGTTTTTTAACTAGTTTCGACGATACTAACAACATAGATTTTTGTTGGAAATCGGTATCATTCAAAATCTATTTCAATACAACCACGAAATTCTTGAAGAATATTAGGTACAAACGACCATTTAAAATAACAAAAAAAATATCATTAACTTAACTTGGCTTTTTCATGATAGTTCTAAACGAGATGAATGCAGCATGAGTGTTCTAATTCCCACTTGTTTTTAAGACAACGTGATAAATGAGACTGTCTGTGACTGACTATATCTGAACAAATATGACTGAATCTTGAAACTTCATTGTCACGTTGAAGTTGAATACAATGCTGTCTTAGAGAGCAGGGTTTGAGGGAATGATGATGATGGAATAATATTAGTTTTATTCTCATTTAAGGTTAATAAATATTTACCTAATCTCGCGACTAATAACAAAATATAGATCAGTAGATTACAACGCTGTCTATTGCTGTCGCTATGATTCGTATCGTATGTTCGACGTTCATGTAAGAAAAACACGCACCGTATTAAAATTAAATTCACCTATCGACACGTTCCCATCACCGGTTCTCGCGCATGCGTACTATGATATACTCAGTCTTTATAAACGGCGCAATGAGGGGGAACGAGGCAGTCGCGCTTCAGTATGCGAAGACGGCACACGGCTGAAAGGAGCGTACTTTCAGGTAATGAAAATTAATATAACATAAAATAATTATACAATAAACAATATGAATAGTTTCAGGCATCGTTTAGCACTTATTTAATCTCTGTTTACACCAATCAGGATGCAAATAGCAGTGGTTAAATAAAATACGTATATGAAGTTTATTTGATCCTACGTAGGTGTGTTCAAATTGACGCTGGAGGCGTTTTTAATTTGGTTTTAATTGTGAAGCTGAAAGCTTTACTGTTGCTGTAATGAGGGTTACAAGCGGAAGCTGCGATGTTACAATACGGTAGGGTGTTACAATACACTCATGAAGACTTAGCATCTGCCAGACTCATTTATGATATAAGAAAAATACTAGGATTGAAATCTGATTTTTTTACCTCCACAGTACTTACGCCGTTTTCAAAATTATCATATAACTACAGGGTATATTCTACATGATGGACTAAATCGTTTCGTTCTATCCTTCTTTACCGTCATAGTTATATATTTCAAAGTACCCCACTAAAAGTAGAGACACAACATATTGATCAAAAACGTAGAGCCACTACACATTGATCACAAACGGTCGCAATTCGTAGGTATGCGGTAACCCTTATCTAAATAAGTAATTTGCAGCGGGTCAGGGTCAGGGGCTTGACGTCACGTGACACGCAGGTGCTGCGGTGATTACAGGATCTGTCATGTTAATGAAGAGTGTTGTATTTGTTATGAGCAAGGTTATTAGATATATTAACTTGTTAAGCATCTTAAGGTAATTAGGGATTTGAACCCAAAGGGTGCCCACAGAACCCTATTACTAAGGCTACGCTATCCGTTTTGAATAAAAATGAAAGTTCGAAAAGGTGACATGCGCCCACTATGTGACATGCGCCCGCTATGTGACATGCGCCCGCTATTTGACATACGCCTACATAGAATTTGTTTGAAAATGATCGCTCCGTGACCGTGCACACTTTTTCGACGGAAGGCTTTACAAAAATAGATTCTACTGATCAGACTTTAAAAGGAGGAAGAGTACCCAAGTAAGTAATAATATAAACAAACACTGATTGCTATTGTGTTATATGTAGATGTAATTGACACGTTCTTACAAAGATATTGTTTAAGTTTGAACCGAGATAAATTATTCATTTGCTTAATGATTTATGAATTTATTGTCAAAAATCTTGGTTTATTGTTGATATAAAAAACTTTTGTACTTTCAGCGGATGCGTTGGAGGTAAATAATGATATATTTTAGCTTCAGCCTTTGCCAAAGCATTGGCTTTTAATAAGGAAATTCCTGTCCAAACAGTTACTTTGTTATTCAAACAAGGTAACAATTTGGACAGGAATTGTTGAATGGCTTCTCATAATCATATTCTTTGTAAAAACTATACAAAGAATGCTCTCGGTATTATCTGCTTTGCGAGGCAAAAGAAACGATGTTCAGGAAATTCTTAGCTTTGCGAAAAGTTACTCGCATTTCTTTTATTATACTTTCTTTTAAGTATAAGTAAGAGGAATATACCGAATGCAGAAAATGGCTGCCTATTCTAAACATATGGGCATCGGGAAAACCAACAGAAGGGTTTTAGCAAACGGTTGTACAGCAACATCCTCCCAAGTCTTGGGTGCGTAAGATATCACTATGAATTCCCTTCTGAGTGTTTATGCTTTAAATACTGATTGATTATAAATCCAGAATCGAACTATCCACTTCCAACATCCTTCGCATATCTACACCCAAAATCCACTCACATATCCAATTTCTTTACCCGAACTGACAAGTGCACATAAAGCCACAAATACATTGAATGTAATGCTCATAAAATGTCCGTCTTGTGTCCCGGGCCGGGTGGTGGACGCGCAATGGATGTTAATCGTGCGAGAGTGTCGCAGCGCATACTAACAGGGCGATGGTTTGCGCACGAATGCCTGCTAAAACAATGTGTTCTTCGGGATGAAGGTGTTTTATATTTATGGTTAAAATCTATTCTGATGTATTGTTATTATTTGACTTAAATTGGGTCTGCTATAGCAGTAGAAATGACGGGCTTTAATTGGTAGAGAGACGACTAATCACAACCTCACAACGAGTTATTTGGTTATGCTCGTCATATAAAAATATATATAATTATTTTTTTGCCTGCAAGTAGAAGTTCTGTCACTGCACTCGGCAGAGAAGAAAAGCATGTTGTGGAAGTATGTTCAAAAGTGTGTGTGTGTGTGGGGGGGTGTTGTTATGGAGGTTAAAGGTGCATTAGAAAACCAGCGTCACGTGACTGTTTAGTGCTGAATGTGCCTCCCATTATCACTTTCCATATAACTCTACTCTTTCTTTTGTGAACGCAGTGTGTTAGACCAGAGCAGTAATTCTACTGTCACTTTGTAATAAAGTCAGTCTGTAATACTTGAAGATTTTGGTAATATCCGTCTCTTTTCTTTGCATTATGTTGTGCTTGACACAGCCGATATCCAACAACATATATTTTAATTTCGTTTCGTATTGCGGCCAAATTAAAAATCTCGTAAAGAATCGAGGATTTTGTATTTTATCTTTGTATTCTCCTCTTTCCTTCCGAAATGCTCTGAGCTTACCTACACACCTACCTATAGTATCGTCTAAAGGTTTTATATATCCGTATTTGTATATAAATGGCCTTTCAAACCCTTTGCCTTTCAAGGGGTTTTTCTATTCAGTCCACAGAATTAGGGTTGATACAAAAGTTGTTCAAAGGTCAACTTTCCTACCTATTTATTTATTTATTTTGTTTTACACCTGTTTGTTAGGTTTATTTCCTAAGGTTTATTATTATCTAGTGTTCTAGTTAGCGGAGAACAATTTGAAAATGACAACATCTTTATATCTGTACCAGTAAGGGTGATTATCGAGTGAGAGCGTTACCACTGATGTGCGGTTGGGTGGTATTGTCGGTGTTTTTTAATTATTAGTTTCTCGCTAAGCCGCCTTCCGAATGAAATAATTAAATAAATGGTTTTTGGAAAGTTTCCTCACTCGCCCAGGGCAACATCTCCAAACAATAGAATAGAATAGAATACAATAATTATGTACACAATAAATATTACAAATATATGTGTCGAAGCCTGAAAACGATATTTTAAAGACAACCTATGGATGGATTAAAGGAGAAAGGAGAGATATAACTGCAGGTAATATACAATAAGCTATCTATTTCAATATTAAAGTAGTCCACTCCATTATAATGAAACAGGCTCGAGCATAGTATACACGAGCGGTACGAGCGCACAATCGCGAGCCATTGTTGAGGAAGTCACAAGAAGCTACCACAAAGGCCTGCGCCGAGTCTTGTGGGACGTTAATATTACACTTTTTAGGGTTCCGTAGTCAACAAGGAACCCTTATACTTTCATCGTGTCTGTCTGTCTACCCGCGGCTTAGCCGAGACACTCTTAGTACTTACTAAAAGCTGTAATTTGGCATTGGTGTACATCTTAATCACGCCGACAAAGTGTTAAAATATAACCATGAAACATGTTTTTAGTGTAAGTTAACGTAAAGTTTTTCTCGTTTATCTCATGGTGTGTCGTTGGCAAGGGCGAACAAAAATATTGTAAGTGTGTCACAACCGTTTTTGTATTCAGGAATCAAGCATTTTTTACGAAAATAAAAGGAAAACTATCACAGCTAAGTAGGCTCTACAAGTTAACGAGTAATAATCGACCAACTTACATTTGCAGTTGCAAAAACATGTTCTCCCATACATTCTGTATGGGTGAACATGTTTTTCAACTACAATGTTAAGTTTGTTCTTGGGATAAATTCAGCCCAACTATCCCGGGAACCTTTCATTGTGCGTGGTTCGACACGCACTAGGCCGTTTTTGTTTAATGCTATCATTGGTATTGTTGACGCTGTCTACAATATTGACATTAATTGGCCTCCTTCAATAGCTAAAATAATAACATTTGGCAGCAGTTATTGATAAGTCTTCCAAGCTTGCTGAAATATACGCTCGGTATGTGGTTGAATTCATGGATAACTTATTACCAACTCGAATGTGTATTTGCAACAATATCACACATTTACTTTTATAATCATTACAGTTTTTCATTTAGCCAGGATTAAGAAAACTGTTACCTTGCGATCGTTATTGATTGCGTTTCATAATGTTACCTACATAATACAGACACACCCTGCCGTCAATTCGTATCGGGTAGTGTAAAGGTGCCATAAAGGAACCGACCTCACGCGGGGTTCCGCCAGAATGACGGGCGGAAATGAGCTCTCACTTATAAGTAATAAAGTTTAAATTAGTTTTCTACAATTGGGGGGTAGTAATAAATTTAATCTTGCCTAATGCTCGCAGAATGATCTATGTTATGTTTTAAATAACTCCAATAGTAGTCTGTTTTCGGTGGAGGAACATCGTCATGTTTATTGCATATTTTGAATTCCGAATATATTGAAGAATTTCAATTTCCTGGTAATGTTAAACTTCTGCTACATAGGAGCAAATTTTGTAATTGAGTGAAGTCGAGTGGTGTTTAATAAACTGAGAACACTTTTTAATTTCCAGTTCAA
This sequence comes from Eupsilia transversa, assembly GCA_914767815.1. Taxonomy (NCBI): domain Eukaryota; kingdom Metazoa; phylum Arthropoda; class Insecta; order Lepidoptera; family Noctuidae; genus Eupsilia; species Eupsilia transversa. The sequence goes on along the minus strand of OU611893.1, from coordinate 238,835 downwards.
TAATAAAAAACATTAAAGCGTCGTGATCAAGTTAAACCAGTTGTTCAAAGCCCACATGAACTTGTTTATACATCCTTTCGCAATTCGTCAGCTGTTGCACACACACAGCAACACAATTATCCGTAGTATTTTCAGAAAAGTACTTAGCGGTGTTACAATACAACAAGTGTTCAGTGTGCACTCTGACTCGTGGCTGGTGGACTGTGACATATTATGACAAATAAATATGAGTGCTCTAAGGATATTTTGGCGCGTGAATGACATTGACGGTGGAGTTGTTGGTAAACATTTGTCAAATCGTGTCACAGAAATTGTATCGACACAACAAGATGGTGGTGTTAGTTCAGAATGTGGCCACGCACCACATTATTGTGGTGCGTGGCCACACTCGGAATAGCATCGGCTAGCATTGTATTTAATTTTTCTCTTTCATTGGTATAAAAGTTCACAAACCTTCTGTTTATCGAGCTGCTGCAGGATGTCCTCCACATCGCCGACGGCGACCGACTGCGTGCGGAGCATGTCCACCTCCACCGACACCCAGTCGCGGATCTAACGCACAAAATAAACATTAGGAAACACGTAATAGATAACAAAATAAAAATAGGAGGACTTGAGCGGGACTATTTTCTGCTAACGCAGTAATGAACAGTTATGCACAGTGATTGTTACAGATAACGTCGATACAGTTTTGTGGGACATAGTTTCAAGACTTTCAAATAGAGTGTACACTACACAAGTAAAGAAACATAACAAACAGTAAAAAATCCGTCTCATTTACTGGGTTAAGATCGACAACTCTCACTGAAAAGGAAGACAGTCATATAAATATAAAAACATCCTTATATCTTCGGGCAACAATACCCACCATTGAACAAACAGTAACATGACGTACTGTATCAATTACATACATTGAGCTGAAGCCTCATCATTTCCTTCACAATATTGTTTACGGAAGCACCACAGACAAGCATATTGACTGATACATACATTCAATATTCTCTAATGTTTGGTAACATTTCCTTTTAGCTATTCAAATGTTCAGGAACAGGGAAAGTATTCTAAGGGGTGATCTCATCTTAACATAATATCCCTATAAAAACCAATGCAGCCGACCTCCCGACCTGACCGATAACAATAAGATTTTATTCCAATACTGTCCTTTAGAAAAACGCCTTCAGCGGTAGAAAAATATTTTATTTTTAGTAGATTGCCTTCGGATGGGTGCGCGAGGAATTTTATAGGAATCAGAGCCAAGACGGCGCAATTTTTCCATTTCTCTTCGGATATAAAGGCCTGAGGTCATCTGCGGCCGCCGCGTGTAATGCCGAACACCCAATTCTGATTTACTGAGGCCTTCTGCGTCCTTTTTGGAAACACGCGGGTGGATATTGTGTGGGGTCGCGGTTTAACATAACATTTATTTATATCGCATTCTAACTTATGTTTTTTAAATTAAAGCATTGCATACATGACATGACTACTGTGAACTCTGTATTGTATTACTGTATGTTTGTTTACTTTTCGTTTTGTTTGTCCTATTGGAATAAGTACAATAAAGATAACTCTATCTGTGTTCTTAAAGTATACTACTATCCTGGTGGATCCCTTCAAATGCAATGGGTTGAAAAGCAAAGACTTGTGGTGTGGCAAGTACACAAGACCTCAAAAGCAAGTTGGAAATGTTGGACGTCCAGAAATGCATGCACGTCACGCAGCACAAGAGAACAGCTCTAAGAGAAATGACGCGAGTTGAGGCAGATATATTCTATAGTCTTCCAGAATGCTACGGTGAGGTGAAGAAGTTGTGCTGACGAACTTCGGGATATTTGTGCGAACAAACCGTTTCTTGCATGAATATAATAAAAAAGTTAAGAAAGAAGCCAATTATCAAATAAAGATCTAGAGTTGTGCTTGAATCTTAAAACAAGAAATTATAAGCCATATTCAACTAAACATTCAAAGGGCAGGCAAAGCCAATGCTCCCATTTATGTAGCTATCTACGAGTAGTATTCAATAACTGTAATTAAACTATTGGATTCATTACTTTATTATTCTAGCAAGCTAACTAAAATACTTTAATAAGTTTTGTAAACTAAACATTTGTATTTGTTTTTTATGAATAAATATTATTTCGTATTTAAAGTTGTCTATGCAAATACGATTATATTGAAACGAACTTTTTTTGTGGCTCTATAAAAACGGGGTTTTGTAAGTTGTAAAAAGTTTGCCTGCACTAGATAATTCGTATAAGGAATTTATTTTGATATAAATAGAAAACAAGTAAAACAACCTGAGCGACTATACCTGTAGACTAGGAGAACGTGTAGATACGAATTACACCGCATTCGTATATTTCAGCAATAAATCGTTTTTGTCGATACTGTCGTACACCTGACTGTCGTTTGATAGTGCATACACTAAAGTGCACAGCGCTATAAAATGCACCCTTGTGTTCACTATCTATTACCTTTCATAGGATTCTAGATACCCTAGTATGCTATCAATGATGTTTCATGTTTTCGCGTTCTAGTAATTATTAGATAAACTACTTCACTTTCATAAGTAAACTTCAGTAAGTTATCCGACTAGGCTTCTGTTACACTCGCGAACAATCCAAACTTGCATGTCTGCAATACCCTGCCTTATGTTTACAGATTTCGTCTTAAGAAATATAACATGGTAAGCGGCACTTGCGGGATTGGCTCTGAGCCGCGCTTCGGTGGCTCCCGACGTCCGCGTCGCGTGCCGGATCAAATGCTGCCATTCTGAACTACGGAATGTCAAGCATTCGACTCGAGGCTTTGAAGAAATTTAGTTCAGTATTTTAGTGTTGGAACCAATCCGAATTGGAAACAGAGTAACAGTTTTTTATTGAATTTTCGTTCCTGTTAGTTTATCATTCTGAGTTTTACCCAGCTAAGTATAAATATTTCGTCTGTCTTAGTCAAAATATCTTCTCAAAATCCTAAAATGTTTTGTCTTTGGACAGTTTACGCCACTCATCTAATAAATCATAACGTTTTCTGTAAACGTTTTAATCTGCAAAAGACTACGAACTACTAGGTAATCTATCGTTTGCAGTTCTGCACGACTAGTCCAGCTTAGAACACAAAGTCCACAACATCCCAGTATCTGCCTCCTCCAACTTGTACTATACTAACAAAAGATTAACCTCACTGTACTTAGTGCAAGTTTCAAATCTTTCCAACTTAGAGCTAACGTTCAAAGTGAACTAGTCGATACTGTTAGAGTTTGTATACATCTGCGGATGTAAGCACGCAAAACGCGAATTTCATTTGTATGCTGCTTATAGAGGACGGGTGCACGAACTGCAGTGCAGTCTTCGTTCAAATTGCCACCGTTTGAGGTTTATTCCCAGATGTGAACACACCTTCAGTGCCGACACAACCTCCTGAATTAATTTCACTTACTACTTCATTAAGTGCTCGATTGAATGCCTTTTCTCACTATTTTTACCTTTGTTCGTCGTTTGCTGTCGTAATGAATTCCAAGTGATAACCATTTCATTCGATTAAGGAACTTTCTCGGGTAAATCGGAATTTTTGAGACTATATTTTTTGGCAGTCGGCATAACTTTGTTTTATATTACGATTATATCGCTTAAACCATTATTTTCGTAAATTAACTTCGGTAAATGACTTCGCTTGAAGAAATTAGGTAGTAATGAAAACTTTTGTGTAGGTACTGCGATCGCTAGGTTCAAGGTTTGCCGCATACGCAATCTACCTAATAAAAGTAAATTAAGTGGTCTAAATAACGCCTTTTACTTGTTCAATAGAATGTAAAAAATATTTTCCAAACAGAAAATAAAACCAATAGAAATAACTTGAAACGTTTGCTTTTATTATGAATTTCAACGAATGTTTGCTGAAAAATATCAACAAACTCACACACAACGTTTTGAAGGCACTTTTTTCGAACAAACCCAACGAACAGTTTCCAGTTTCATACATGCTCTTGAGAGTGCATCGTTTGCCCTCCGCGTCTATATTGACTCCGTCCGTCGAACCGAACGTAAAATGTTACAACTCAGAATATAATTTTTTCCCTGAATGAGCTGGCAAGGCGGGTATTCTGCAATAAACCGCGGCGTTTTGAAAGGAATGCCTTCATCCCCGCTACAGTGCTACCCCCTGCACCTCCCCGCGCCAAATTGTGCGGAAGAGATAAACTTACAGTCGCCATTGCATGGAAAGGTACAGAAGGCTTAGTGCTAACAAACTTGCGATTTTATACTTAGAACTCGACCCGATGCTAATATTACCATAACTACTCTCGTGGATGACGTATTTTCAAGAAAGGCAGTTTTGTAGAAACGCTGGGAAAGACTCTTTTATTTTGTCTTTAGCTAGATATTCAATTTATCCTTGATCGAGTTACGTAGTTTTGCATAATGCTGAGCGATGGCCGTGTTCCCCAACTCTTTACGTAGGTTTGGTCGTTGTTCCCGTGTTAGACGATTCTTTGATTGTGTTGGAACTTTTATTGTCCTAAACAATGATGTATAAAACTATAGATACGTTGTCCGCACTCTAAAATGGCAACATGAAATGAAGCCAATTGGCCACATTGCGCTCAGTCACGCACCAACCTGTCGCGCGACGCTACGTTTGTTTTTAATTTATATCGTGTGTGAAAACGATAAAAATAAATTATATATTACATATTTCCCTATTATAATAATAATTATAATTATATATACGTAATATTACGTATTTCCCTTTCTTTACGCGTATAAGTAGTTATCTAGTATTTTCGCCGTTTTTAAGCGCCGAGATGTTTGTTGATAACGTGTCTATATATAATACGTCATTGGTCCTAAAGATTTTTTTCCAAAAAACGACATTCGCTGGTCTGATTGCATTGCTGTGTGACATGTGCCGGCGCGTGGTCCATTGAGTAAAGCTTCTACACTTTGTTATCATGTGTCGACCACCAACATTTGATACAAGCCGCAACAAAGAACTCAACGCAATCACGTCGCTCCACCGAAGAAAAATGTTACCGATTACATCGTCGACTTTATTGTGAAATTGAATCGGAGTTTGATGGGGAACAGACAATGTATTTTATTTGTGACATTCGCTCGTTATTTCGAGCAGATCAGGTAAATTGCTTGCCGATTTTTTTTCTCTTATCAAGGATCTACGAAATTCTTGCTTTTGTATTTTGTTCGCGTTTTATTTAGATACCTACGATAAAAGAAGGACATCTTTTTCAGGAATTTGAATTTATTTTGATAGATCAGTAACTATTTTAAATAATTCCACGTGCAACTAGCTTAGCTTTTCCTATTCTATCACGATTATTGATTTGAATTTCAGTTGCTTCCCAATTTATATTGAATTTTTACTGTTCAATTTTAGGCCCGAGTCACATCGGAACGGCAGCGACGCGGCGAGCACTTTCAGTGTGAAATCATTTTAAACTTTATCTACATTACTTAAAAGACCAGTTTCGCTTCCTCCGGCGTTGCCGCTGGCAGGCGCTGGCGGCCGCTGGCGGCCTCACGACCTTTTTAAGCGATACTGGTCCTTTAAGTATGTAGATAAAGTTTAAAATTATTTCGTTTAGTTTAGTCGCTGCCGGCCGCTGCCATTCCGGTGTGACTCGGCCCTTAATATCAACGACTGGTGGCGCTTCAATCGCGTTGTGTCTGCTTAATCGGAGTGGTTACTAGATTCATACATAATAAAGTTAAATACAGAAGTCCCACTCAGACCAACAACGGCCTTAAAAACGACAAAAAAAGGTACAGCGAGAGATGCAAGCATCGGACTTTCATAATCTTCCTTATATCTCATATCGTATGCTGAATAACAAAGTTTTGACAAACGCATCTAACCTATGTCATAGCCGAGGCTGGTAAATGCGCTTTTAAAAATGGGTTTACAGAGATGCAGTTTAAAATTCTTTTTTAACACAGATGGGAGATTTAAGGGCTTACCGCTCACTATTAGGGTTCCGACCTTAAAAGGAAAACGGAAGAAGAAATAAGAAAACTTTAAGGTAATAAAAGGATCAATGTAGAGTCGTAAACTTTATACTGCGAAGTTAGTCGATCCGTAGGTACTATCAGCCTTTTATCAACACCATCATGATCAATGAAATTTATTTATTTTTCAGTATTTGTTACAAGTTGTTCTTCTGCACCTCCCTGTGCTGTATGCCGGCGGGCCCCGAGGGTAGTCGTCGTGCGACTTCAGATTATATTCACACCGGCTGACTTGTGATCGTCAGCGGTTCACAAGTACCCCCGATCACTTTATGTGGGTAGTTATGTACTACCGCACAGCTGAACTGCGAGGCTGTTTGATCCAATTTAGTATAACATTCATTGTGGGTAACATGAAACTAATTCTAACTAACCATTCTCTATCGACATAATATATTATTTTTCAGTTCTTGTTCTTGTCACAGCACAAGCTATCCAAGATAAGCTCATTATGTGATAAAACGATGAATTAGTCAGCAATTGTGTGGAGTGTACTGGATGAACAACATTACGTTTACCACACGATGATCACTACACAAACGCTTGTACAAAATTACCAATAATTACCAAGTTATTTGCATTTGGAACCGATATGCTTTCGTATGGCTAGACAGAGCTAAAGCTGGTGTTAAAATATCCGATCGCAAAGAGATCAGTATAATTGTGATAATGATGGTGATAACGAAGAAGTAAGTAGGCGACCAACCTGCAGCACGGTGGTGTCGAAGTGCGCCAGCAGCGCGGCCGGCGACTGCTGCGAGGAGCGGCGCCGCCCCGACAGCCGCGCGCTCCAATCTGAAACAAATAACTGAACATTAGTCACTAGCAAACAAAAACTTATGATGTAAACTAGTATTAAAGCTCAGGCAGCAGTATCCAACTTGATCATTGCACTTTTAGGCCAGAAACACATCGCGACTGTCCCGTCTCTATATGGGCGCGCCTTGACACAGAACCGTGCCTGGTCGAGCATGTATTAGGCCTTTTCGTTTCAGAGATAAAATAGAAAGGAGGAAACTGGTTTTAGAGACACATTTTGAATGACTAATCCAAAAGAAACGCAACATGTAAGGGAGTCCGGTTTCAGGACCTTACTTCAGCAGGTCGTTACAGCTTCAAAACGCCTGTGGAATCCCGTCTAGTTTTTGTGCTGATTTGTACAACATCTAGTCCCTAAATAAACGAATTTCTTATTTACATCAAGTTTAAAGTTTCCAAGCGCAACTGGTTTATCAAAACTCAATAAATAAATGTCAAGTCCGTACCGTCAACCAGTACAACTCAAACACAAACACCAAGCTTTAACATGAAAATACAAACTGCGGGTCAACATTTAAAAAGTCTGAACCGTTCTGCAGTGGAAAATAAACAAATAAACAGTCGCGCCGGGGGCAGGTCCGGGCCGTACTGCCGCCGTGCCGGGCGGGACAGGAAACGAACCCGCGATGGAACACACACGCCCCGGCGACTGAGCTGCAGGCTCTTCTATGTACTAACGGACTGCATTCATGTTGTTTGAGTAGATGATCTCACTTCTGCTGGAGATTTGAAACGGTAACGTTGTATTGAACAGTAGCAATGTTTTGTTTTGATTTTGCGATGTTTTCTTGTGACGGGGATGCTTAGATTTTTATTTGTTTGATAGCATAGTAAAATAGGCATTTGATTTTATGAACACAGTGCTACTGGAGTTGACGTTCTGTCACTTAATTATTTTATCAAAACATGTCAATTTCATCGCGTTCAAAAACCGAATAAAGCAAACTACCTAAATCTGCAAAGAGATTTATATAGTCACTTAGTATGCAGCCATGGATGACTATTAAGAACTTTAAAATAGCTTATCTGATGTCTTCTACTATTTTTGCGCAAGCCATACCCACTCCCTCAGTTTCCGACCAGTAAACAATCTATAGGCTTCCTCCAATTACAGTAACTAAAAGCAAACACAGTCGGCAGTTTTTGTGGCAGACTGTTGTGGCGATAACTCACTGTTGGTGGTTGTTGGCGGCTTTTTGTAGCCACAAGCGGCCGGCGGCTGATCGCTCCCACTGCTGCTGATTCAGTTACTAAGTAACGGCATTAATCAGTTACTTAAGAACCCGTGTTTTGTTACTGATTTCAGTAATTAGTGTAAATTGAAAGATTGATTGTTTTAATTTATAAGAGAGATTGTTTTGTATTTTTACCAGCCAGTCTGTGTTTTGAATGTCTGAATGTTGGCCTAAAACATATTCATTTTGTATTCTTGAAATCTCATTGCTTCTTAAAATACCATGAAGTACAATACTGCCATAAGTCAACATCAACATGCTTGTGTTATTAATTTCGATTTGTGTGTTGCAAACACTGCACCCTCAGTCTACTTAAAAACGGAGTTTCTGTAAACTTTCCCAACTTCCGCCTCAACTCATCATTAAATATCTAACGGCAGTCGTACAGAATTAATATTAATTAACTGAAGTTAGCAATGGGCCCGCCTACTGAGTCCCGTCGGAGATATTTTGTACAACTTCGGTAAAAGTCGCGCAAAGTCGCGTCCCATCGTTTTATTTGTGAGGACTCGAGAGCGGTCGTCACCCTCCTAACTTCCCAGCAATGTTTGAAAAAACATCAAGTTGGTAATTTCACACAGAAGACAAGAAAGTCAATTCATAAAGCGCGCAAATCATGCTTGTAATCATATCATCATAATTATGTATTAATAAATTTTAATTCACAAAAAAACATAAACTTTGACAATAAGTAGGTATACAGAATGGTAAGCAAAAATAATTAAAATTATACCAAGATGGATACAAATGGTGGTAGTAGTAGAATAGCGAAACCCTGCCCTGCAAACTAGGGAAGTCTTCGCATTACATTAATTCGAGCGATTATTGTGAGCATACGAGATTAGAGCTCTCTATATGAAAAAGAAATTGAAATTATTATAGTGCATGCGTGTGGCAAGCGTCGAACGGATTTTCAATGTGTGTGTTCATGCGCGATTATAACTTCCACCAATGATATAACGTTAATTTAAATTTCGTACTTTTTGTCTAATTGAAATGGTCCTTCTATTCTTATCTATGAGGTGTCCCTAGAAAGTTTGCGTCTTTAGGTGTATAGGCAAAAACTTCATTTCAAATTGATTGGACTTTAACGGGATTTAGAAACTCCATCTATAAGATTTCAGTTTCAGAACCAAGGATATATGATCCATTTGACGTATTGTATTTCAACTTGACGTGTTATCTTTTCAACGTAAAATATTGATAAGCCGGCTACAATATCGAGAAGACGACAACAATACGAACAACCTTACCTACGGTACAATTTGGACAATCCAATCTTGTTATTCTGTTCCCCTGCCGAGGGTAGATCGTTTTGGGCTGGTCACCCTACTGTGGTGATTGTCGTAACCGGTAACTACTGGCAAGATATTGGACATCGGAATATACACAATCACTGTTGGTAGGATTGACTGATCCCGCGAATATCGAATTATTTCCAAAATTGGAAATTAGTTGGCTTAACATTTGAAAGGCTAGTGGGTCGTTTTTAGAATGTTTATAATGAAAACTTTTTACAAAAAAAACCAACCGACTTCCAAAAAAAACACTAGAAAGTGAAAAATAACTTTAATTTCGGAAGTCGGTGTCTTTGGTTTTGAATTTTCGTTTTAAGCCACCGACTTCCGAAATTAAAGTTATTTAACAGTGACAGGAAAATGTTAAAAGATGGATATATCCATATAGGCTAAGTGGGAAAAATACGTATTAATGAAGCTAACTCAAAAAGTACTCAAGCTAAGTTAATAAAATTTATATGGGACCACCTTGAGAGCATACCCTTTTAAACAAAAAAAGAGTTTTCAAAATCCGTCCACAATTGACGGAAATATCGACGGACATACACAAAAAAAAACATACATACGCTACGAACATATAACCTCCTCCTTTTTGGAAGTCGGTTAAAAATCGATTGTGTTATTATGGAAATAAAGTAACCGACGCAACGAAAACATATGTAATGGAAGCTCTTCCGTCTGATTCACTCATAATCACGATCGCTTGGCCGTGTGGCGAGGGGGGTAATGGCTGGTCTTTGCGTTATGCCCGTGAACGGGTGCTGCTCGTGGTGACTGGTCGTCTTGCTGATCATGATTTTGTTATTGTTATTATTTAGTAATTAACTGTTTATTTATTTTACTTCGATGGTCCTAGTTTATCATCAGTTACAGCTAGGTATATAGAGTATATGAAAGCGGGCACGCCCTTTCAGCACGGATTTAGACATTAAGTTCTGTTTACGTTTAGTTTTTATTTTTTGAGTAGAGTATAGAAGAGTAATAACACTATACCTATAGTTCTCGATGTTGTGAGTTGGTATATTGGCGTGTGCTAGCTGACATATGGCTAATAATTTAGTGTATGTTTTGTGTAGCGTAATTATACTGTTGTATGGAATCATTTTTTTTATTGAACAGACAGCTGTGCTGCTGGGGAGTTTGTTGCACCACTTCTTGCCAGCTAAAGCACTAGGAAGTAGTGAAGGGTGGGCGTTTTGGGGGATTGTTGAAAGTGCTGATTCTCAGCCTAGTTTGAATAAATGACTTTTGCTTTGATTATGATTTTGTCCAACCGTAACAAACAATAGCTTATCTTATATTCTATTTCCTTGCAAACAAGCTGGTGTCAGTGCAGCGACAGTGTCGGCTCGTTGAAAGTGAAGCCTTTGCCCCGACCGATTACAGTTCACTCACAGCACGTAAACGGATCAACAGATTAACAGGTAGTACCTTCTTGCACACACTGGACTGTAAAGAAACACTTCTTTGTTTGTATTACCAGCATTTCCCGAGAGATGTGTAAGTCCTATGTGCCAGGGGGTGACCCTATAGCCAGCATCCTGACCCCGGAGCTACTGCTGCTACTGATATATTTATAGTGATAAAGCCATTTAAGACTTTTATAAAGCTCGGTGTCCAACTCAGAAGCCCACGCTGAACAGACGCGTTTGCGACCACCAGAGCAACTCAGGAGCCCACGCTGAGCAGACGCGCTTGCGACCACTAGACCAACTCAGGAGCCCACGCTGAGCAAACGCGGTTGCGAACTAAACCAACTCACGAGCCCACGCTGAGCAGACGCACTTGCGACCGCTAGACCAACCCAGGAGCCCACGCTGAGCAAACGCGGTTGCGACCACTAAACCAACTCACGAGCCCACGCTGAGCAGACGCGCTTGCGACCGCTAGACCAACCCAGGAGCCCACGCTGAGCAAACGCGGTTGCGACCACTAAACCAACTCAGGAGCCCACGCTGAGCAGACGCGCTTGCGACCGCTAGACCAACTCAAGAGCCCACGCTGAGCAAACGCGGTTGCGACCAGTAAACCAACTCAGGAGCCCACGCTGAGCAGACGCGCTTGCGACCGCTAGACCAACTCAAGAGCCCACGCTGAGCAAACGCGGTTGCGACCATTAAAGGAACTCAGGAGCCCACGCTAAGCAGACGCGCTTGCGACCGCTAGACCAACTCAAGAGCCCACGCTGAGCAAACGCGGTTGCGACCACTAAACCAACTCAGGAGCCCACGCTGAGCAGACGCGCTTGCGACCGCTAGACCAACTCAAGAGTCCACGCTGAGCAAACGCGGTTGCGACCACTAAACCAACTCAGGAGCCCACGCTGAGCAGACGCGCTTGCGACCGCTAGACCAACTCAGAGCCCACGCTGAGCAAACGCGGTTGCGACCATTAAAGGAACTCAGGAGCCCACGCTGAGCAGACGCGCTTCCGACCGCTAGACCAACTCAGGAGCCCCGCTGAGCAGACGCGTTTGCGACCACCAGACCAACTAAGGAGCCCACGCTGAGCAAACGCGCTTACGACCACTAGACCAACTCAGGAGCCCACGCTGAGCAGACGCGCTTGCGACCACTAGACCAACCAGGCAGTCGTGTTATTATAATGTATAAACTTATAAAGTTAACTTAGACGTTAAACGCCAAGCTATAAATCGCTATAAGATCGATCTTCGAGCTATAATCACCGAGCGTGCCGGATTAGTGCCAATTAGAGGCCGTGTAGATGTTACAGCCGAGATAAATGATACAGATGCTGGCTATACCGCCCATACACTCGATATAATAGCTTCCTCATCTCTACAACATCGTGGGAAAGGTATGAAGGAATTGACTGACGCAGATCCCGGGTTCTCCCTACAATCGCTATCTCGCTATGCTTACTAACATTTCATGAGAAAATGAAAATATTTTGTTCCAGGAATAGTGTCAATAGATTCGTAAGCTTTTCTTTTGATCTTCGGTTCAATACGTATGATTTTGTAGGCTGTTTTCAGTAAATCTGTACAAATGTAGACTTTTCATTTAGAATTGGGCGCGCCCCCATATTTAGCGTCACCAATAAAGAGACTCACAATAAAGATAATGCAAATAAGTGTGAAATAAACTCAATAAAGTGAGACTGCTCCACTTGTGAATACCGATGAGCAGACCTGAGCTGATTCACAATAGATTTGCAGCATTAGGCCGGTTACTCACGACTCAACGCTCTAATCCTGTTAAATTAGTTTAGAGTTTCTTGGGGCACTTCGTTAGTAGTCCGCCTGTCGGCCGGTCGTCTGGCTGTTTGATAGTCTTTAGGGGATAAACTGGCTGTTAATGTATACATCTATTTGGACGCGTTGTAAGGATATAATGACGAAATTAAGTGAATTTGAAAGTCAAATGGGTCTCGAATTAGAATAATACTTATTGTGACGACGACTTCGCAAAATTTTGTAGACTTGTTACACACCCACATAGTTTTATGCAGACACGTTACTATGGTGCTGCTCTATACTAAACGTTACTATAGAATATACCCAACTATCACTAACGACGCCAGTTCACGGCCTGGTGATAATAACCAGCATTAGGTTTAGACACGTCCATGTTATATCGCACGGTGCGACTATCATGTTATATCGCACGGTGCGACTATCGTTAATATTCCCGACCGCGACCGCAGCGGGGCTTAGTGTGCGGCGCTGGATTATTTGGATTAATATTTAAACGGTACTGATCGCAATACTGATGTAAAGATACTAATTGTTCTGTCAGTGTTGGGGGGTTACTGAGTGACAGCTGAGAAGTCACGACGTTCGGGTATAAACATTGTTATTTCACCACATTGCTTGTAAGCCACAACAAATATTGTGTATATTAGAAAAGAAAATATCCGTAAAATATATAATTACTTATGTACTGCCTCAGACAGGGATGGCTAATAAAATGACTGGATTATAGAGAAACCGGAAAAAAAACATTTTCTAGTAAATTTCTAGATCGGTCCTACGTTTTTAAGAAAAATAGTAATAAAAAATACGAGTACAAAAAAAACCCGACTGCAAAAACATAACTGAAAAGAGAAAAACTCACGCAAGCGACACTCGCGAAATAAACAGGAATCTAACGATATAATAATTCGTCAATATCGGTTTAGCCGTTTAGTAGTTACGAGGGAATATAGGGACGAACATAGATACATATACCTACATATAGGTGTTACACATAACCCTCCTTTTTTGGCTTCGCCGCAGTCGGGTAAAAATAAAGGGGCTGTGTATGATCCATGCCTATGCATGGAGACAGATGTTCAGGAGTGGACCCTTTAAAGGCTGGTATGATTGTTCAGTCTTTAAAATGAAACTTTTCATTTCTACAACTACAGACTCCTTCAATCCTACTCTCTTAATTCTAATATATTCTTGGTACATCTATATAAAAGCCGTCTCCTGAACCGATGAGGATGAGCGATGGTCGTCTAGAACCCCGCCATTAGTTACTGCCACACTTTGAAGGAGCACGCCATTGTCATCATAGCTTTATACATTACAGGTACAATATAGTAATTAAAATATCGTTTAGGTATCTGCTAAGTAATTGTGAGTAGATTAATGATCATGTCGCTAGAAATCATTCCCAGCATTTAAGTTTGACGTTCCAGCATGTAGGTTTGAAGTCAAACCATTTAGCGCTTATTATAGAGCAACTGGTAGTTAGTAACCGGTACTTAAACACATGATAGCTCTCATGATAACAAACAACATTCCCAAAGAAACGATTTTTTTAAATTAGGTACCTACTTATCACTTGTACCCAATCTCAAACTTGTAACCCATTGCCCGTCGGGAACCAGATAATCTTGAAAAATTGGTGGTGATGGGCAAAGAAGATGGGAAAAGACCTCGCGGTTGGTCACCTAACCGCTGGTCAGACCAAGTAACCGCCCTCACTGGACACTCTCTCCACTCTCGAAGTGAAAGAACATCATAATACATAAAGCAGCAAAGATCTTTTAGGGACACGACCAAAAAGAAGAAGTAACTCAACCTCATAAATAGGTAACAAAATAAAATTTGTTCACTTCACAATAAGGTTGCTACGTGAAATATAAATTTTCCCTTCATTATAACGTTGAACCGAGTATCCATTGTATCGGCCGAACGAACGAACGGAAGAACAAATAAACCGTGCCGTCACTGATACGAACACCAGTGTTGTGGAAACACGCACCCAGAATATTCCTTGCTTTCTCCAAAATACACGAGAAGCTGATTATGGATATAAATACTCGGAGAGATCTATGAGAATCGCAATAACCCTATACTAGATAACCGGATGCGTTTTATCGTGACGTATTTACACACGAGACGATAAAACTGTTGAGTTCAATCAATTTTGATCATTTTTGGTCTTCCTGGTCAGATCACATGGATCTGAAAGTAGAACTGACCATGTATCGTATCGCCAATCTAGAAATATACGACGTTACTAAAAGATTCTTGAAGGCAAGATTGTATTGGACAGCTCAACCACTCTGATATTCATTTCAAAACATACATATACAACAACAGGCATATTTGTATACCTACTTAGGTAGGTAACTGATTACATGGACCACCATACACATCTAATAATTCACAGGCATTCAATATGTAAAGACGTCACGAGCAGATTGATTGACAATAGCACCCCCAGGCGTGTTATGTTCCGGAAACTAAAGGCTCCCGCGGACAGGCGCGGCGCGACACCGGTAGAGACCAATTTCTGTGAAGTTTTAATAGAAATTGTTCCACCAGAGACGCATCGCGCCTTTCTGCAGGAGCCTTAATACCGAACAAATGTGGCTGTAGTGCATGTTGGAATGAGTAGGTATGCGAAAATGGGTGAAATCTGCACCAACTCATTCGAAACACACAAAATGCATCTTCCTTTTTCGAAAAGCAGCATTATAATACCTTAATAATGTCATCAAAAGTCAAAATGACTACCCCATCGGTCGCTCAGAGTACATCCGTCGCTCAGAGTACATTTATACATTCTTAGGGTAACAATAATACGCACCGACGCGGAGAGCTTAGATACAGCTATTCTGTAAACACACTATTATACGGTCCTCACAATACGAGTCGTCAATACAAGACTGTTTTCAGACTGCAGAGATTCAAGATAAACGACCATTTATCACATCGAGGTTTATTCTTAATGGGTCTTTACCAAAAAGATCTTTAAAATCATGATATTAGGATATCTTTTAGCAAGTTCCATAGTATGCAGAATGATAAAATGCACTTATTACTTATGGCTCGTGCAGACCGGCGCGATAGGCAGCGCAACCCTTGTCGCTCCTGCAATATCGCGCCAATGTCTACGCGCCTTTAGACATAATAATGATCTAGTCATGTATCGACAATAGCGCGCATAAGTAATTAAAAGGCAGTCAAATATCTGCCTGTACCTGTAACATTTAGCCAGGCGCTCAAGAACATCAGTGTATAGCCCCCTTTAGCCTGAAACCAATCTGGCACAAGCCTGCCCCGCCGCGCGGCCCAGCGGCCCGGCTATGCGGCCCGGCTGCGGCCGAATGTCGTACAACAATGAACGCCAACCCTTTGTGTCGGATATTCGGAAAAAGCGCCATTATTAGCTTCGGCAAGGCTGGTATTGTTAAGAGATTCCCAAAATGTCAGCAATATAAGGAGGATTGCGGTTATTTTTAGTACCTACCTACTGTTCATTTTTTTGTAAGGATTCTTTTGGCTGTAGTTCGTTAAGGATTCTGAGTAAACAGAAAATTGGATTAATTGAATCATTCGTTTCTTATCATTCAATTTCTTTACGATTCTAGTGGACAATGGGATACCAATTAAGCAGAAGCCTTATGACAATAGCAATAAGATAAGCAGCTCGACGACCCAGAACCGAAACATCTGGCGAAGAATATCGAGGAGAGCCGACCCCACATGAAATGGGATAAGGCTAGGCAAAGAGAGAGAATAAGATAAGCAGATAAGTACAATATAGTGTCTTCATAGACCATTGCAACGAACATTTCGTAAGTATGTTCTTTTTATATCAAAACTTAGAAAGCCAACATTAATGCCTGAGCAACCTTTGTACTTATTACAAAACGTCGATGCTTTGTAACCTGGTAGCCTACAATGTACTAAGTGCCATGTAAGTAACAAGCCTGGTAGCCTACAATGTACTACGAGCCATGTAAGCAACAAGCCTGGTAGCCTACATTGTACTAAGTGCCATGTAAGTAACAAGCCTGGTAGCCTACAATGTACTAAGTGCCATGTAAGTAACAAGCCTGGTAGCCTACAATGTACTACGAGCCATGTAAGCAACAAGCCTGGTAGCCTACATTGTACTAAGTGCCATGTAAGTAACAAGCCTGGTAGCCTACAATGTACTAAGTGCCATGTAAGTAACAAGCCTGGTAGCCTACAATGTACTAAGTGCCATGTAAGTAACAAGCCTGGTAGCCTACAATGTACTAAGTGCCATGTAAGTAACAAGCCTGGTAGCCTACAATGTACTAAGTACCATGTAAGTAACAAGCCTGGTAGCCTACAATGTACTACGAGCCATGTAAGCAACAAGCCTGGTAGCCTACATTGTACTAAGTGCCATGTAAGTAACAAGCCTGGTAGCCTACAATGTACTACGAGCCATGTAAGCAACAAGCCTGGTAGCCTACAATATACTAAGAGCCATGTAAGTAACAAGCCTGGTAGCCTACAAGGTGCTAAGTGTCATGTAAGTAACAAGCCTGGTAGCCTACAATGTACTAAGAGCCATGTAAGTAACAAGCCTGGTAGCCTACAATGTACTAAGTGCCATGTAAGTAACAAGCCTGGTAGCCTACAATGTACTACGAGCCGTGTAAGCAACAAGCCTGGTAGCCTACAATGTACTAAGTGCCATGTAAGTAACAAGCCTGGTAGCCTACAATGTACTACGAGCCATGTAAGCAACAAGCCTGGTAGCCTACATTGTACTAAGTGCCATGTAAGTAACAAGCCTGGTAGCCTACAAGGTACTAAGTGCCATGTAAGTAACAAGCCTGGTAGCCTACAAGGTTCTAAGTGCCATGTAAGTAACAAGCCTGGTAGCCTACAATGTACTACGAGCCATGTAAGCAACAAGCCTGGTAGCCTACAATATACTAAGAGCCATGTAAGTAACAAGCCTGGTAGCCTACAAGGTGCTTAGTGTCATGTAAGTAACAAGCCTGGTAGCCTACAATGTACTAAGAGCCATGTAAGTAACAAGCCTGGTAGCCTACAATGTACTAAGTGCCATGTAAGTAACAAGCCTGGTAGCTTACAATGTACTACGAGCCATGTAAGTAACAAGCCTGGTAGCCTACAAGGTACTAAGTGCCATGTAAGTAACAAGCCTGGTAGCCTACAAGGTACTAAGTGCCATGTAAGTAACAAGCCTGGTAGCCTACAAGGTACTAAGTGCCATGTAAGTAACAAGCCTACAATGTTAGCAGAATTAAGCAGCAGGCAGGTAAGCACGGGCTGTGTGTTCACAAGTTCTGGTACATAAGTTACGGCACAGGTTCGCCTGAATTTACTGTCTATCGCTGTTAACTTGGGTTGCCTATAAATAGAGCTCTTAGGTATAAACAAAAGCTTTGCTTTTATGACCCTTGTGATCCTCCACATCCATAGAGTAGACAATAAAATGTAAAGAATATGATTTACTGAAGAAAAAGCAAAAAAAAAGCTGTGGTTGACCTGAAGGAAAATACTAACTAACAAATTACTATTATATTACATAATCGTACCTACAACTTTCTATCTACGAAACGTTAGATCTTCTGCAACAAAGACCTACACTAGACGCTACTGGATCCACAAAGAAACCTAACTTCCAAGTGTCAACTCAATTTAGGAATACTAAAGGTAACTGGCAACACTATCCCCCATCTCCCACCAAAACTATTTCTCACCTGGCAATATTTCGTGTATTTCCTGGTAAGTGAAACTGGAAACTTTGCGAAGTGCTGTTACTTATATCGACAACTCGGCTAACTTTAGATATCGATACTTTACTCGGTCTGTTGCGGCTGATAGTTTCTACTCAATTTGCGATGCCGCGATCTTCAGCAGATATAAGTTTTTTAATAAACATTTTGTGTAGATATCAAGAATATAGTAATATTATATGTAGGCATTATTATGTAATTAGAGCAAAACTAAGACTCTTCATACTTATATAAACTTATATTGATAAACACAGACTTAATATCTGTAGTAGTCTTTACCTACTCAAACTAAAAATGGTTCCCCGTCTTGCCCCCTGGGGCTCATAAAAGCTGAGGGACACAGACACCGCCCACCAGTCTCCTTTTATAAGCCCTACTTAATGCAATTCCTCGAAAAATAAAAATATATCATGTTTACGATCAAAATAGTTACGCTAACATATTTACTGGCACAAATACAGCTTATAATATAATATACATAATCTTTGTAACTTTGATAAGCTATAATCATAATCCCCTATTCAGCTACTATCAGATAATACCGCTGATCCCTATCTAACAAACTTCGTCCACATATTTATACTCGCACAATGGCGCTAACGTTTTAATATCGCTCATTAATGTACTTATTAAGGAGGCTATTAGCCGGCCGTGTCGCGTCACCCGGACACTACGGATTCTACCGGACACCGGACATCGGACGCGCAGCACTAGGGTGGGGATAATGCGAGATATTTACGGCTAGCCCGGACACTAAACTGTTGGAGATTCGGTCCGAACACAGGACATTCGGACGGTTAGGCTTAAGCTAACGACGGGACTTGTTCGTGACGTGAGAGTTATTGAATGCAAACAAGTGATACCTATTCAGGTGATTATTTGGATAGGATTTTGGCATATTTTTTAACATTGAAAATGCTTTTTAGGAGCTTTTATTTTACAAATCAAGAAGTTCTCTTGCGTGCACTCCCTAAGTGTCTCGTCACCATGTTGACTATTTTCGCTAACCGCGTCTAATATCGTCTAAATCGTTGCCTTACGATGTTGATCTGTGCCTCCTATTACCACATCTGTTGCCCGAGGGCAGGCTGGTGTGTATTCAGAAATGTTAACGTGGATACGCATTAACTATAGTTTCTGTCCGTCTAAAATTGGTTTATGGTTAATAAGAAATGCTTTAATTTAAAAGTCCTCAGTTTTCATTGGAAAGCGAATCTTTCTTTACTTTGTTGCATACCACTAAACCCATTTCAAGTCATTCGAGAGAATGAGTGTTGACAATGACACGGTACGATTCACTTAAAAGTAAAAGTAGTAAATCACAGCGTGCATGCGTCCGTTCTGTATACGTCTAAATAAATAAGACATTTCATTTAGGTCTGAAAATAGCCTTTTCTGGACTGTTTTACGATTCTTTACGCGTAATTTTCCACAATGTTCGCTAGAATTTGTTCAACGAAGTTTTTTAAGTAACTTTCTGTAAGTTCAATCATGTAATCTCGCCTCAGTCGTGTGACTTACAGAGTAACGCCATAATACCAATTATCCCAGACCGCGGGCACGGGCCCGAGACCCCGCGGGCGACTCTACTGCGCCGGGATCTGTGAGCGCACCTCTAGGCGGCAGACTTCAAGCAGACAATTATTATGTTTAATTGAATATATTTGTGTTTCAGCACCGACTCTCTGTAATACCATTCTTATTGATTTTGCATATACAACATATACAACACATTCATAGAACAAAACATTCATAGTACAACACATTCATAGCCCAACAAAGTTGACATTTTACCAGGATACAAGAACATCTATACATATTGTACATCCTTTTATATTTGAACCTTTTGTAGGACAACAATAATAACCTTCTATTCAGACTTGATTCCATAAAAATAGCTTGTAAAGGGCAGCCCTGATGTTATTTCAGTGCGTATGCGGGACGCGAGTGGGGGTAGGTGCCACAGAGTAAGAAAGTTTAGAAGACCAACTCTTTACTACGCGTGAAAACACAGTATTTATAAATGAACAAAAAGGGAAATCGAGTTCATAGTAACTTTGCTGGTCAGGACTAGACCTAAAAACTAGTGCCAATACCGAAATTATGTACTAAGAGTAGAATTGAAGGGAACGAATCGCAAGCGTCGATAAGCGTTCGGCTATTGTTTACTTGAGTATATCTTGTATAGAAAGTGACTTGTGTAATATTTGCGTGGTTGATGTACAGGGCGTGCTCACGTGCGCGTACGTTCACGCTCAGCTGACTTGTTGCACGTGTCACTGGCGCGACGACACCCTATGGAGAACTTTATGTGCGGCTCTGTGCCTTTTGTAATGTGGCGGTTTTTATTTTATTGTTCTACGTATACAGTATGATTACAAAATGTAGCCAGAAGTCATAATTATATTCCTTGAACTCGATACCGCAAAAAGTTTCCTAACACAACACAAAACATCTGCGTTGTTCCAAGTCGCTGTGTTGTAACTTTATTAGCTTCATTCATCTTCATTTAAAGAATAAATTTTATCACGCCAAGAGTTTTATTATTTGCGACGCAGTAGTTCCGGAGACACACAATTTGTGAATTAAACTCATAAACTGCGGATGTTTTAACAATAATTTATGTTATTCAAGATACTGGGAACTTGGAAATTGGACGCTTTTTAAAACTTCAGCTCACGTGCGTACTTCGCAAGAAACAGGGGTGCTCTTAAGGTAAACGAAAATGAAACTTTTAGTACACACGATAAAGTTCTAAACTGAATGCACATGAGTTTGTCCTCCGGGCCCCTATCAAGACGTTGAATAAAACACTAAAATCGTAAATCTGACGTTTTATTATAGAAAGATCAACGGCAACTGATTGCTTCGTTCTTTTAACAATATTTCTTTCAAGGACTTTCCAAAGCAAATTAAATCCACGAACTTATCTACTCTCTATCGCGGCAGTTGTCACACTTACATACAGTCCGCGACAACATTTACATTAAAAGATATTAACAGCAATTGTGATTGACATCCCCTTGTACAAGCAACTACAACCGTATCCCGGCAACTATCAAGCAATCACTTAACAATCAGTAGCGACCGCGCTGTACGCCCACCTGCCGCTCAAAAAAAAGTACAGTCACCAAAAACGGAGGTAGCTTTGCCCCAAAATGTAATTTTAAATATGAATCACTGGCTCTTTAGTCGCCGTCACCCCGGGTGCCATTACGTCCCCCTGCCAGGTACCCGGGCCCCGAGCCCCTAGGCCGCCGGGCCCCCCGAAGCGCCCCTGCACTATTATAGTCGTAGTATGAGTTTGTAGATAGGGAGTGACTCCTATTTTTAACCGACTTCCCAAAAAGGAGGTTATCAATTCGCTTGTATATATTATATATTTTTTTATGTGTGTTTCCTCACAACTCCGTCATTTATGAACCGATTTGGAAAATTATTTTTTTGTTTGAAAGGGTATACTTTCCAGGTTGTCCCATTGTTAAACGTCGGCCTTCAAAAATATGATCGTTAACTTTCACAAAAACATATCTACTGTCGGAAACACCTTTATTTTGACGACATAATCGTGTCTGTTTGACCCAGAAACACCATGATAAATGAATAAATATAAATAAAGCTCAGATAACACCACAAAACGCGAATCCGGCCCATTAACTGTCGCAACACAATAATGGAGGTGTTAGCTAAATCATGTCCGCGCTAGAGGTGCTACCAGGGTACGTCACTACCAGGGCGGACACAGCACAGAGATAGCAGAAGGTGCACTATATCTTCGTTTGGGAACGACAGTATAAAAGTGTTACCTCAATCATGTCTATGCTGGGAGGTGTGGGCCACGGCACCACATTATGAATGTAGCTAGCAGAACGGACACAGTACATGTAACACAGCAGAAAAATTATGTCCTCATATGGGATGCGACGCGATTCTCTCGCTCGTGGAGACGGCACCATAGTGTACGACAAGCACAAGTAATATTGCCAAGAAAATTAAGACAAAAAGCTAAGAGATTAAATCAAATGTGAGAGGAAAAAATATTGTCGGTCCCGAAGGGTCTAACAAGTCTATTTAATACAATTAAGTACTGTTTTTAATAAAAAGAGAAATTAATACAATTACTCTTTATTACAAAAAAATCAATGTGTAAGTCTTTTAATTTGTGTTCTAATAATAACGTAGCGACGATTTACAAGTATGTGCGATAAGATTCCAACTGTGCTACTGCGTGTGTTCTTAAATGTTCCTACTGTTATCGTTTTACCCTGTGACCTCGCAAAGGGCCCGTGACGTCACCGGCCTAATGGCGTCTACTCGAATCATTACACCGTGCCCAAATTGCATTTACAACACAAAGTACACTCAAGTGATTTTAAACCTTACTTCAATTACGTAAAGTTCAAATTAAATTGAGATGAAATAACCGCTTACTTACGAAGTACCTACTGAACACAGTAAATAGAGATTTTGCAGACGTAATTGTGTGAAAAGGATAATTTTGTTAAAAATGAAACTTTTAGCTCAAAGTTTATTATTTTGAGGTCAAGGATTTGTTGGTTGAGTTGAGGTTCGAAGTCACATTAACAGAAGATTAAAAATTTAAAACAATGTTACTTAAGAAAAAACCAGAGATTTATGATTTAACACCTTTGGTAGGCAGGAATCATCCACGGAGCGCCCTATTTCCACGAGGCTAACTTGACTCGTGTGACAGTACATAATGTAATTACCCTTTTGTCCCATTTGTTTGTACAGAGTTTTACCTAAATCGCTTCTCTGTTTAGAAATAAACCGCAATTCCGAAAAAGCTTTTTCTGCTTTGCTTTATCGAAAGATATTAGGTGTAAAATATAACGAATTAAATAATTATGTTGTTTTTATTATTTTACTAGTTATTTATATTATCTACATCACCCATATTCATAGAGAACAACGGCTGCTGTTTGTTTTTTAAATATTAACCGCTGCGAGCAGGACAAATAAAAATCCTTTTATTCAAAAACATAAAAATCGGTGAGGTTATAAATATTTTTATTTGCTTACGTAGGTACTGATATTATGATAGATACATAGATATCCAGAGTGCCTCCAGCGAAAGCTAGAAACAAAATTCTAGTAAGATTTATAAACGCTAAATAAAGTTTCGATTTATCGCCACGTTGAATGGCAATACCAATGCCTCTGGCAAGGAATAACCCAGCAGTTGGGTATAGTAAACTAACATTTTATCCGAGCTTATGGTTTACTGAACTGATTTCATGAGCGGAACGATCATATTCGTTCAAAACACACCTAAGTTTTAGTCATGACAAATTGACAACACACCATACCTTCCTAATGATAATATATTTTTGCTAACAGTAATAATTTACCAAAGCTACAGCCTACTGTCAGAAAAACAGCAACGGATGGCGTTTTCACGTGACCCGAGACAAAGCCTTAACGACGCCAAGTGATTCGAACTGCCGCCGCGCCGCGACGCTCACTATAATAAAACGTTAATGCGAATCAAACTACTATACAAACGCGAACAGAGACATCATGGAGATAGGTGAAGAGGATTTAGTCCATAGTACAGTTTGCAAAATAAGGGTTATTTTTCATTTTGGCAGACAGACATCGCGTTACCCGGTTTTATTATTTCTACAGCGGGTATTTGAAGACAATATCAATGCAGGTAATAATTTGTTCAGCTGATAAAGCAGAAGCTGTTGAGCTTCAAGACTTGTGTTAAGAGCTTAGGCTGCAAATCCGCGAAGGTATCTCCCAACAAGGAAACCGATATTACACATTTAAAGTCTCGCTCTAAAGATCCTTCTCGCCTCATCCTCTCATTATCCTATCATATCCCTTATCGATTCCAGAAGAAAACCAGACTGATCGCGATTTATAAAAAAGCTCACGTCCTACACAGACACACCAGGGGCCTAAGTCTACTAATTTATAAACGTTACAATGGTCTCTCAATGGTGAGTTTTTGACAGATTTGCCATACAAAAACTGTCAAAAACTCACCATTGAGATACCATTTTTTTCAGGCCCCAGGTTTTTTTCAAATACTTATTTATTAAACTTTTTTTTTTCTTATTTTTTTTTCATTTTTGATTTCCTAATAATTAACTACACGTGTTGTAAGCCGTGAACCTTCTGTTGTTTCTTGTTCAGTGCCCGTGCGTCTTCTGTCATTAGATACGTGACGTCATCATTATGGCGGACATGGCGGCTACGCACGTGACACAACTGAGGCTTCATTCTACTTAATTTAATTAAGAGAATATTCATAGAATAATAAACATAGCTTACTTATGATGTTAGTCATTCACCAACGTCACCCTATCGGTGATTTTCGCGTACTTGGGCAAATTCATGGTGATTTTATTAAAGCAATTGAAACGTCCTAGTTCTCTAGGCCTAGCGGCTAGGCAGACTAGCAGCTAGGCAGATTGAGCTGTTCCAACCAAAATACTGGTATTCAGCTGCAACCGGTTAGACTGGTAGCCGACCGCAACATAGTTGGGAAAAGGCTAGGCAGATTGAGCTGTTCCACCCAAATAAATATATTTCTATAAAAAAACGAAAACACGTCGAAGAACTCATCGAACTCATAAGTCCCGAATTAAATAGCGATCCCTCAATCACGCATCACGTCCCTCCGACGTGACAACTTGCCGAACTCCCAACACCTCGGAATTAGAACGAACTGGTACCACAAAGTACCACGAAGTACCATCTAACAAAGTACCGGCGGTAAAGGCCACGTATTGTGCTAAATGCCAAGTTTTGCTTTCTTCAGTTTCCCGTTATTTTTATTACTAAACTGACGTCCTTTGTGTTGCTTAGAAAAAGTTGTTTGTGGCTTTTGATAACGTTGATGTAACCTCTACTTTAACCTAATTAAATGTGGCAAAATTGAGATAAATATTTCTGACAATCTACTGTAGGTACCGAGCAATTAATAAGGCTAAATCTCAATTAAACCCGAACACTAAAATACTCGTACCTACTACCTACGATTCCCAAAATATATTCAACCCCGTGGGCAAATATAGGGCCTCAATATCCAATAAAATGCCAAAAAGCCATCGTCCCTGTCATCAAATGAGATCCCATAATTAAAATTCATATATTACCACATAATTAAGTGGGTCGGGATGAAGCTCGCCACACGTACAAACGAGGTGGGCCCACTCGCCCCGCTCGTGCAATCTCGTCCCCACTAATCCTTAAATAAGGGGCGATATTAAAATCGTTCGCGCTCACGGGTTGAGATACAAACTCTTGCTTGATAATTTTCATATGAAAATTTTGGCACAGCTTATTGAAATGCTTGTCGTAAAAATATCGCGCCATCCTTGAATTTCGATTTGAAAGGTTTTATTTTCTGGGAGCTTTCATTTTATGAAGAGTTCGCAGTAAGTCGTAATACGAACGAATTGGTTGGCGTGTTTCACAAGAAAATTCATAACAACGTGTAAATGAAAAACTCTAAAGTTTGGTATAAAATATCTTGTTTCAAAATAAATGAAGCTCGTGGAGCTATTCTCTGAGGTTGTAAACTTATCTCTTCTGCTAGTCTTAAGTTTGTTTATTCAAAACACATTTATTGTGCTAATTTATAACACGCAATGTAAGCAAGAGGGATCAGAATAATTAAAATAATAAAAAAGTGTCATCTTAAAATGACAATAACATTGACCACCCAGTTATATGTATATGGCAAGTATGGGGTTGATGCTATGTCTACCTATCCAAATCTTAAGAATTATTTGAAACAAAAACTGAACTATCTTCAAAGGCTGTTCAAACACCCAACGCCCACCACTACCACTCCATGTAATCCATGTGACTTAAACTCCAATCTAATACATTCGGTCCACATCTCGCAGACATGATATTTCATTTGAAGTGCAGTGTAATTCACATAAGATGAATAGTATGAGTGGAGATGCACCTGAGACCTCGCGATTGACACTAATCCCACCTGGGCCACCTGGATTGGTGTCATGTCGAACTCATCCATCCCATGCACACTATAGCACTCTTTAGCTTTATGACAGGTGTTAGACCGGATTGGTGTCAATTGCTGGAAAGCAGCGGACGGGATCTGCGACACACAGCATAAGTCATCAGGTGCTGGTCGTGCAAAACAAGTGATGAGCGATCAGAGGAATATTAGAAGTAGAACCTACGTAATAATGTCTGAACAGAAATAAAATGACAGCAAAAGTCATCTTTCATGTTATCCACTTACTGCTTTTGCCTCAATGCTTATTTTCCATCGTATGAAAAAATAACGTTAAAACAGCCTATTGAAGAAAAGCAGAAATAAATAAACGGACAACGATGCTATCTCTGTCAAAATTATCATTATTATTCAAGAACTGCACATTATTTTCAGTAATCCCACATTTTTCCGCCACAATCCCGTGTAATCTGCGTCGCGCGTGGTCCGCGCGTAATCCCGGGATCATCGCGCGCGCACAAGATCACGGACCCACAATGACGAGCACAACAAACACGGGTAGGACACTCATCCGTCTTGATCACAGAGGATGACCTGCCTACCTCACGTGCGTCTGTGGGCGATATATTAACGTCCTCTCATAGACGTGTGGATAAATAACGAGCCATCGATTCCATACCTTTGAGGTAGGCATCAATCTTGATTATAGGAATGACAGACGTGGTGGCAAGCCTTCCTGATTCGTTTGCGAAGGAGCCAGGGGGATATAAATATGGTCAAAAAATCAGTTCCCGATAATGCCTCAGATTGGTCCCTTAGTAACTTATGTGGATTACAACTGACAGTATTTCAGAATTCGACTTTTTGGTGTTGGAAGGTTGTAGAAAGGCGAAGCTGAAGATTATACTTAGTTATTTACAAAGTACCGATTAGTTTATAAGAATAATTTAGTGGCTTTAATTAATAAGTGATCAGAAGAAACCATCGCGAGTGACATCGTTTCAAAGAATAGAGTCTAGTAAGCATACATTTATCGTTCAGCGCATCAATCTTGAGCTTAATGTTAAAACTTATGGTCTGCTATTAATCTGTGGTTCTACATAGTTGTCATGAATAACGTGACCTCTAATGTGGAAAGTTCAGGTCATTAGGACAGATCTAAGTTCTGGCTAACTTTACTAACATAATGTCGTAAGATATTAGCCCGTACTGTGTCTCGAGACATTTAATATCACTTCTTTAGAGTCGAGAAAAGACTCTTCTCATAGGTATGTCAATCAATGGCCACTGCTCTTAAAGGAAATTTCAATAAACATATTATTATTTATATCCGCATTAGAAAAAAAAATAACTTGCTTCCTAAAAAGCCTGGTTTGGTTTTGTAGTTACGTACGTTTTTTTCCACCGACTTCCGAAATCAAAGCTATTTTTCACTTTTACTATTTTTTTGGACGTCGGTTGTGGTACAGCTACCCCACACAAATTCCAATTCCACTACCTGTTAGGCCCTTTTCTGATTTGTCGGTACAGCAGCGGTGCGACATCCGCATGCTCGATATACGTACCGAAAGCTTACCGAGCACCTACCGAGCGCCTATATTTCAATTGATCCTTCCTGATTAGGTCGGTATGTGCGGGAGTGCGACACATACCGAGCTAATCAGAAAGGATCAATCAAGAAAAGGGCCTTAGTATATGACAGTGGCAGGAAGTTATTAAAACATCACCCACATAAACTTTTTAATTAATTTTTAATAAACTAATAATAATAATAAAGTGGGAAAAATACGTATTATTGAAGCTAACTCTAAAACTCCCCAAGTAAAGGTAATACAATTTATATGGGGCAAACGCGCAAGCTTCCTCTACCAAAAAAATCGGTCTATAACTGAAGAAAATATCGATGAACATATTTTAAAAAATAAGTGTGCGGTCGGAGACCCTCGTCAGGAACGAAGTTCTTTCTCACGTAGGTATGATTTGAAACAAAACCAAATTTTCGCAGCCGCCATCTTGGATTTTCACTTTGACCAAATACACACTTTCACTTTGAATTAGAAGAAGATTGTCGCAAGTATTAACTCTTCTTCGCGTGACGATTTCTGCCAGTCCGCAAGCCGCGTTAAAAATTCGTTCCAAAAAAAATAGGTAAATACAGACGAACATAAAACGTCCTCCTTTTTGGAAATTAGTTAAAAATAGTCCGAGACTTCTTACCAAATAAAGCATTTAATTTTCTGCCTGCTATACTCGACTTTTAAGAGAATTCATCACATTTCCCTAAAAAAGTTTTAATTAAAGGCCGCGCAGACACCTGCCCGCAATGGAGGACAGGCGATCCCTGGGGCAGGTATATGTTACCGTCTTATAGCGACAGGAGACTGGGGAGTTCCACTGAAAGAATCTAATGCTCACTTGAATTTTGATAGCTTTACTCTCGTAAAAAAATTCTTTCTTTTACTTGTGGAATAAAATTCATTTCATTTATAACATTCAATATCTTCATGATTTCATAACATGATAACGTACATCATAATATCTGTAGACAAATTCGTCAAACTTGAGAATGAAGGCAAGTGGTGGCAGTGGACATTAAGGATCGGATAGACAACATTAGTGCTTATCTAGATAGAGAGAATTAACTTGTCTACTAACTCCACTACTAACTATTCACTAACATTAGAACTTATGAGATAGTGACGGTTGCATTAAGCCTGTTTCACACCAAACTAGTGAGTACGACTAGACGTCCCTTCTACAATAGCGTCAATTTTCTATTAAGACAGTAATTTACATTACAACGAGGTTCCCCCTACGTCTTCATCAGAACTGCGACGGAAACCGCGGCATTAATTAAATACAGATTTAGTAGCAGTATGTGTATTTCAATTTCAATGTATAAGAAGCTTGGCGTATAAGTATTAATACATATGCTTTGATATCCTTAAAATAAATATTTACTTCATAGTTCAAATAATGTTCCAGACTGCAAAGGGGCTTCAAATTGCCGAGTGTTATTTTCAACTAGCTGACTCATTAGACGTTGTCCTGACCGAGTTTCAATAATTCATATAAAATTCCCATAGAAAATGCACTTTTAGTTTTCCCTAATTTTCCCGGCAACTTTTAGAAAGAAAGAAAGAAAAACTGTTTATTCTGCGCATATTACAATTTTTTTACATAAAACGCTCCTTTAAAATTTATTCTTTCCATAAGAACCTGATTCAAACTATTAAGAAGAGATAAAAAAAAAAATTGGCAACAGGTCAAGCTGTTCTAAAGTGATGCGCCTACCAACGAACAGCATTTCAATTTTATTATACGTATAGATACCTAGATAGATTCAGATCTTATCTTTTATTATTCGAAACAAGAACTAGTTATCGCTGTTTCCTCATTTTCCATGTGAAGCAGTCTCAACATCATTCGGGCGAGATCCGCGCGCTAATAACCAGTAATTACTCGCTTTACGACTTACCCCGTGTGTGCCCGGCCTTACCCCGAATGTGTGTACTAGGCAAATATGTGTGACGAGTGAATGTTCTCGTTTATTAATATTACGTCACGGTGGCTTCATTATGAGATGTTACACAAATAAGGTTAAATTTGATGGGGAAGATTTAAATCACGGTTGAATCTCTATAAATTCTAAATAACATCCGACAAATTAATTTCCTATTCGAGTAAGGCTGCTCTTTCCTAACATGTCACGAATTTGTTTGATATCCTCAATATCAAACAAATTCGTGACATGACACCGCAGCTTGTAAAACTTCAAATAAAAAGATTCCAAGAATTCATATAATACAAGATAGGAAACAGAACTGAAGACATTGTATAAGATTGTATAACAGTAGTAGTAGGTATGTACTTAAGGTGGTGCATTGTTATGTAAAAGAGCGCCTCTCGCCATCAAACGTAAAAGTTTGGCGAGTTTAGATTTAAGTATCACTGTATTTAAAATAATATAATAAATTAATTTTAAAAAAAAAACTGACAAATGAGTCGAATACGTTGCTTGCTAAATACACAAATACATTCATAGGTAGGTACGTACCCAATTTACTAAACTTTAACTTTAAATTTGGTTGGTAACCTTGCCTGCAAACATTTCAAGAAGTTCTACATCTACTAACTGTATCTATATCTACTAACTGTATGTACATTTCTCATTCCTACGTAATGATTGATCAGTCAACGTTAACGGCGGCGGCGTAAACAACAAGTTCCCATCGCCATGCAAAATGGATGACGTTGAAACCCGAGTCAGTTCGTGTATCATTAATTTCCATTAGGTATAGTTTGGCTCGAAACGTTCAATACAATCGTGTTATCTCCATAGAAACGTTGCGTACGAAATATTCAAACAAGCGGCTAAAGAGTCAAGTATGAAGAGAAAATTATTATAATGTCTGAGCGAAAATTTGAGTCTTTTTAAACGTTGCCTGATAGATGTTTTTAAATCGCGGGGACAAAGTCATCATCATCTGCCTAGATTTTTCCCAACAATGCTGAGGACAGCCTCCAGTCTCACTGGATGCAGCTGAATACCAGTATGTCACATGGAATTCCTTAATTGCGATCCCAATAAGTCAGGAAAATGATTCGATGCGTAAATAACTGTTAGGAACAAAATATAAGTATCTGTCTGGCTAGCCACTAAGTCCGGGCATTGGCCGTGTTCCGTGTTATGCTAATATCAGCTGTTATTACAACGACATCATTATGCTAATGCGAGCTGTTCGCGGCAAGCTAAAACAAGCTGTTTTATAAAGCCCACAATTTACTTGAAACAGCTTCGAATGATTGATTTTGTAAGTGCGCTACAACAATATTACAAGTGCGTTATGCTGTAAACCAGCTTTTGCACACAAGACAGAAAATTGAAAGGTTTTTTTCGAATGCAGATTTTTTTATCCGCTGCGGGCAGTTAAATGTTTAATGCTGGATTAATAGGTTGATTGAAGCGTGAAGAACCAATTTTTTTTTCTCTTTTAGTACGTAGAGAAGTATTCCCCTCAGTTATTTCAAATCCCACTCGTGTGCTCAGTGCTCAGTGCGCTTGTTTTCCACTCGTTTCGTTCGAGGGGTGCTCTGCCCACCCCGGCAGCGCGACACCCTCAGGTAAGCAGGTTGAATGCATTGACGTGACGTTGTTCAAAGTCGCGAGTCAGCGCATTGACACGTGTGTGCATGTCTGTGTACGTTTGTGCACGTGCGACCGCCGAGTCAGTCCGCGAGAATCGGATCTATAAATGGCTTTAATATTTTTTAAGGTTCTAATAAATATTTACCACCCCTTTCAAATACCTAAACATTTTTTTTTTCTTTCTTTTTTAATTATGCCTCAACATTTGAAGCTAGTGTAACCCATGGGAAGTTGCGAGGTAACCCCATCACAAGTATCCCTATAACTTACCGGGGCTGCCTCAATTTTGTGCTGTAGAACAATTGTATGAGAAACAATAAAAACTATTTTATTTTTATTTACCTACTACCTCATTTTAGTTTAAATATACTAACTATTAGTTAATGTAGAAAACAAAACCACGGTTAAGTTTTAGAAGTTAGGAAGGTACCTGAACATACATAAGTCTAGCCGCAGACGTAAACTGCAACCCTACAGCCGGCCACAATATCGCATTCCCATACCAAAGCAATATGGAAAATACAACTCGAAACTTGCAAACAAATATCATTGTGAGCCCTCGATGCAGCGCAGCACTGCAGAGTGCTGGAGTCCTTCAGTCGCCCCTCGGGCTTTGCCCCTCGTGTGGGGGCGGGTTGCGGGGGCGAGGAGCGAGTTGTTTATGTTTATTGTTTAGGCTCCTTGTGCCGCGATTAGGCGCAGACGTCGCGATCACACGCCGCTGTTAGCTTTGTGTGAACACTCGTGTGTTTTGAAGGAAGGTAAGTAAGTAGTAGATGATCCAGTAATATGAGGGTTTTGTTTTGATTCCACGGATTGATCGATGCTGACTGACTAGAAAGTGCTTGAAGACATTTTACTATTAAATAACGCTGATTTGAGTTTACATTAAGAGCCCACACTACCTCAGGTTTTTATCTCGCTCGCGCTCGCACTCGGACCGCGGTAGTATGGTATACTACCGCGGTCCGAGTGCGAGCGCGACGGAGGCGGCTACAAAATGGAAATAGTTTTTAAGGTAATTGCTTTTTACGGCGAAAATAATGTTAATTTCAAAAAAATAAAAAACGTAGTCGCTGCTTTATAGTTAGTTCAGTTAGTATGCAAAGTTTCATGATCTAATTTGAAGTATTTTTGGAATAGCAGCGGTTTATTGTTCTGTTTGGAGGCAACTTTGGTTTTTTTTTCAATCGAGAAAATTTTATGAAATCGTGTTTTCGGCTAACATAGTCGCTAACATTAATCCTCAACTTTAACATATATTTATTTCAAAATGAAAGCTGCAGTAGTTTCGATATAATGGCGGATCTTGCTAAGCTATTTGACGTCCAGTAGGCCCTGGGGTTTGTAACATTGATTTGGAACTGTCTTGATTACAGGTTGGTTGGTAACTTAGCCAGTAAGTACAACGGCACTTCATCAAACCTTAGGCTAAGTTAATCTTTTCTAATCTAATTAGATTTCTTACTACGATTGCGTTTCATATTGATCATTAAGCAAATCTGATCTCATGAACCCTCGGTCTGTAATTCATACATAGTTGATGTGTTATTTATCTGCTATCAATTAGTCTCGAAACGGCGATTCAAGTGCTCAGGGAATTATTTACAGCTGCCAATAACCTTATTGAGGCCAATTTATTATTTTAAATTGCATTTATCTGACCGCCCGCTCTCCCTAACGCATTTAATGAATAAAACTCCGGCAGCTTCCACACGCTAATTAACTTGATGGCACCTAAAGCTGATTTTTGGTCAAATTAAAATTTGGTCGGTGGCCAAAAATGTAAAATTTCATAGCAAAAACGTTAATCTACCAAGTGGTGTAAGTGATGGTGAGTTTATTTGAACCGACTGCGCGGGTATTAAGTGCAATATTTTTGTTTTTATAAGACGGCGTGGGATAAGTAGGTAAAGAAATGAATTAATATCTAAAAATACTGCCACATTTCTTTTGGAAGTGATAAGGCCCAGTTTTTATTTAAATAGTAAGGACCAAACGTTTTGCTATAACACTCCGCTAATTTCATGATAATATATAATTCAAGAAACACAGAATAAGAGAAGTCAGCACATGAGATCAAGAGGAATGTTTGTGTACAACGTACATTCATTGTAAGAGTCACACCTACCTGTCACCGTAACATGCATACGTCGAGACTGTCAACTGTTTAGCGCGACTGTCAGCTGTGCAAGCCCATTACATTATAACAAACAGGTGACATTAATATATTCCGAGCTCCTTTTTATTCATTCACTTTCGGCTGAGAAATAATTCACGCCCGTGTTGCGTTAGCTAAAGTGTTCATTTTCTTACGAACCCTTTTCTGATTTATCTTGTGCCACGAACTGGGTATTCTCGAATATAATGTCATAATAAAGATTTAGCCGAGGTATTTCAGCTAGGTAACATTGAACCATCCCAGCAATTCTCATGGGTGCTATAAAAGAGCACTCAAGTAGGGATTATACTGGGAATCGTAGTCATCCTATAGACTTAGTACGTCTAAACCAGATTCAAGAGCTGTGAGTATCAATATATGTAACATTGACGCTGACAGCTCTTGAACGCGGTTTAGATGTGCTGATCGCGTTCAGTTTAATTTGTGACTGTGATTCGACCTTAGTGATTACCCTAAATGACAATCATTCATTCGTATTTTTATACCTATCACTATCTATCTGAATGTTTAAGGTACTATTTAAGGTATTAACGACAGAATTACAAAACACACTATAAAAGTAGATATAACAGCTTTATCAATAGTTGCTAGCGCCTGTAGTAACGATTTTGGATAAAATAACCACAAGACGTATTTCAGTGGCTCCTAAACCCGTATGGCAATACTCTCGATGTTACAATTAGAACCCTGACCCGACAACACCGCGGTACAACCGTCATACCTAACACAACGTCTACACGCGCGTCGCGCGAACACTTTCACTAGAATTGACGCTACGAAGTCACGCAAACACAAGCTCTCCCCTTGAGGACTCCTACGAGCTGCTTAAATACAGTTAGTTGTACATTATGTAGGACCAACTGCATCGTAGCTACACCAAGCACGTATAATGTAACACGGTTACACCAAACCAAATTAAACCAGCAACGAACTTTTCACCGATGTATTTTCCCGCAAACCGCAGAGCAGCCATTACAGTATAGTGGGTGAGACAATGACTTAACACTTTCTACGTAGTGGAGCAAATGATTTCCATGCCAGTGCCTTATCGCGGGTTAGAAGTGAACGTTCGGTAGCATCTGTATCTACCTATAGTTATTTTATCACAAGTTACTGCTTACTGCGGTAATCCACGCAGTCTCCCGGGTCCCATCGGTAAGCAAGCCGGGCAGCGGGTGATGCCGGCGATCCGGCGCCTTGGGACCGGCACCGAACCGCAACGATAATCCTCCTAAATTAATACAGCCATGTAAACGCACCCTACTCCACCTGTCGCGACTAAATAATAGTTAGGGTCTACCTGAGAATCATCTGGTAACATACAGGTTAGGGATACGCTGCGCAATATTTTAATTAATTTCCAGAGAATCAGACCGTGTGTCTCTATCTAAACTTTGAATATTAAATGTAAGCTCTTACATAACCCAAAATCCGTGTTCACCGTGTTCAAGTCACTTCTACTTTCACAACTCTAAATAAAACATGATTTCGCTCTTTCAAGTAGAACTTAAAAGTAAAATCGAGTAGGCCAAATCCCTCTCTAGGCACGAGGAGTGGTGACTCTGATACCCTGTAGGACACTCTCCGTCGACGTGGAACTGACTTTCATCGCGAGAGGGATCCCACGCTGGCACCATTGGAATTGAACGAAGGAAATTTCTGTGGGAATTACTAGCAAAGCAGGATGGACGGCTTCTTGTGGAGATTTTTTTTGCAAATATAGAAAAAAATACTAGAATCCATTGACAAAAAGCAACTAACATTAATTGTAACTGTGTTTGTCTTAAGCTGCTTATGAAACCTGAACTGGATAAAAGTTACAATGGAGAACGATCTTACTTTTATACTGAGTTTATAAGTAACCGTGAAAATTCCCTTCACAACACTCATAAGAAAAGCCTATCATGTGTTCGTTAAACGTAAACCGCAATAGACATCGCAATAATCACATAACAATGGTAATCGAATCGTGTGCGATCATAGATCACGCATGACACACCTTCACAGCCCATCCCCCTCCTCCACCCCGCGCGCCCCCCGGCAGTCCCGCGACCCGCTGGAGTTCGCAGGAGGAAGAGGTAGTCAGGTTAACAGCGATACTTAACTCTTTATGATAATGGTTTCATGGTGGATTACTTTCAACTGAAGGTTGCGTTCAATCCGATACACTTTCTCGTTCAAAAGTTAAATCTAAAATTAAATTAGAGCCATTGATGTAGATAAAAAAATAGGTGCCTACTCTAAGCAATTCCTTAATAAGATAAATGGGACAAAAAGT
This sequence comes from Eupsilia transversa, assembly GCA_914767815.1. Taxonomy (NCBI): domain Eukaryota; kingdom Metazoa; phylum Arthropoda; class Insecta; order Lepidoptera; family Noctuidae; genus Eupsilia; species Eupsilia transversa. The sequence continues at coordinate 202,906 of OU611893.1, read as the reverse complement.
CTGAAGCACTATAGAGTTCTTAGGAGGACACCGAAAGTCATAGTGAACTGCGCATTCACTCAATATCTTGCAGTATATATATGAAGAGAGGTATGAACTGTGTTCAGAAATAAAGAGTAGATTTGAAGATTTAAGGACATATTTGTTTGTCTATACTGATGTCATCCATAGAACTCCAATGCTGCACCGTTTAATTCGTCGTAAACTGTACGTACTAGAGGTATTGTAGAGTTTATTGCAGACAGACACTCCCTCCCAACAAATAATAAACTCCTCTCATAATAAAACGGCAACAATGTTCGGCATCTGTCTGCTCGCTCCCAGTATATTGTACGGAATCACCTCGTCAAAACATTGCGTGGGTTTGTATTGTTTTTACTGACAGAGTTCATACTAAAGGATAGCTATTGGTGCTCTAATATTTTAATAACTAGCCAATTGTTCTCTATTTCTTTTTCATAAAATTTGCACCTGTTGGTTTGGGAAGCATAAATAAAACACGATCAAGAAAAGCGCGGCAGGTAAGTAATTTACCCAGTATGAGGGCGACGCGTCGGCATTTAGCAAATGTATTCGCAGCAGGCCGCAGTGGGCCGCAGCAGATCGCAGTGGGCCGCACGACTAATGGATATTATTGCAGACGCGCCCTGCACACTGTCTGATAATGGATTATACGAAAACTTAGGTGAGATATTTTTAATAGCCTTTGTGGGAGGTTTTCTGCTAAATAGAATATAAAGGAGAAAGTTGTGATTAGTTTTAAACGAAATCTAAGGATTTTACTTTTAGTTAGATACTTTTGTAGTTTGACCTGAAAGATTCAAGAAAGAGACCATTTATTTATTTCTGTACTATCTGTGGGTCTAATTTTACCGCAGCCATTTCAACTACTGCCAGCAAGGGTCTCTGTATTAGCATCGTCGGCCAATATCATCAATAGTCCCCTCGGCGCGCCTACTACGCTAGTTATCTTTCAGAGGATGACAGCGACGGTGGTGGCTAATTTATGAGAACGTAACGACTGCCTTCATCACCCGCCGTCACGCAACACACTGCAGGGTTACTTGAGGTATTCGAGGTTGGGGAATTCAATGCACTTTGGGAAAGAAAGCATGCTTCGGACATGGTTGATCATGTGTTCTGTGATACATAGTAGTAGTGGTGTACCTAGTGATTAAATAAATGGTGGTAGTAATACAGAAGCCTTGCTAGATGACAACTCTAGTACGATATGTAATAGAACGTTTTGTTAAAACTTAATCGAAGTAATCAAAGTCATTATACTATGGAGTACCTCAGGGTAACATTCTCCAACCATTTCTTTCGGTGCGGAAGAATTTTTTAATGCCCAATAAGCTCTTCCCTTTCTTTTTTTTCCCTTATATACTTAATATAGGTACCTATATATTATATTTTAGTGCTAGATTGTATAATGTATTTAAGATTTGTCAAGTGTACCTACATTATTATGGTCGTCTCTAGATATCCCGCTGGATCGTGAATCAGTACACCTTCTGTGCTTAGCTGATGGCAAGTCCAAGGAAAATGTATTTATTTTCTCATGGGCTCTGCTAGTAATGCCTGCATAATGTCCGATATTGAATTCGCTTGGCAATCGGATTCCGTTTGTTTCCTATTCTCTAGAATAAGCAAATTACTTTGGCGACAGTTTTAAAAAAGCGTAAACAAAAGAAGTAAAGTAGCGCTATTATATCGCGCTGCACAAAACGAGTGTCTGGCAGAAAGCCAGGATAACGCCGGGGACGAGTTATGGGACACAATGTTCGTACTATTATAGGGACGGTCTAGACGAAACAAATGTGCTTAACTTTAATAATGACCACCTAATGGCGCAGGAGGAGCGTGTCTCGTCTGTGACGACGTGCGGAGCGGGATATATTCCTGTATCGAAACGTATCGCTTTAACACAGAGTTAGGGTAGCATTAAGTCTGCACTTTAGTGTTCAGCTTTCATATTGTACACCCAGCGATGGACAGACTTATTATGCTATACTATTTGTGCTATACTTCTTTGAAAATAAATGTTAATTTTCTTGTGAGTACGCTTATCACTGTTAAGCTAAACATCAACAACGTCTTGTTATTTTTTTGTATTTTACTATGTTTTTAGCCAATAAATATTATTCTATTCTATTCTATTGTTAAGATGCTATACTTGCCACGGTTGGTCCATGGATGGGGGCATCCATGGACCAACCGTGGCAAGCATAGCATAACCTGATCGACCGAACCATGCGGCTGTTATTGCTTAGCCACAAACCCTTCTAACCACTTAAATGACTAACTAACTAACTATACAAATACATTATTTATTTTTGTTCTTTTTAGTCTGATTATAACCGCTTTACATGGCTATTCGAGACGAAAGTGTGACAATTGTGATGTCATTTACTTATGTTATAATAAAAATAAAATAACTAGAACGACTTAAGATTGCATGGTAACATCCATTAGTCTGGACGAACTTCAAAATCACTACAATAAAATGTGATTTACGTCCCAATAACGCGGAGGAACTGTAGTACACGACCCACTATACAATATATTACATACATAACCCCAAATGTCCGCTCGTTCGACACAGGCAGTAAGTTGAAAACGAAGTCAATGCGATCCGCACCGCCACACCACACCACACCACACCACGCCACACCACGCCACGCCACACACCACCCGGGCGATACTCATAACATAAATATGTGACCGACAGCGAACAACCGAGCTACGTCTAAACTACCGAATAAGGGAAAATCGCAGACGAAATGCTTATGTACCCGATATTTGTATCCAATACTTCAAAATATTTCGGCGAAGATGACCTATGAAAAATGCTATTTTATCCATTTCGCTTTACTGAGCTGCCTTTTTGGGCTATCTTTTGTTTGCTTGTTGACCACAACCTAACACTGTTTGTAACCCAATTAGTTAACTCAGTAACAAGTTAACAAGAAACGTAATCCACACGCGGCTGCTCCAGTAATAAGTTTTCTCCACTATGCCTCGAGTTCGTCAACTCATATATTCTGGTTACCCACTACAAGTCTAGCCACAGCCCACAGAGTAATATCGCCCCAGTAATGCCACCGCATGCAATGTCCTCGTATCCTACTGAGACTCAGTTCATTATATCTCTGAGCTCAAATAGTACGAGCAATAGCGCTCCGGTGACACATGAGCGTCGCGTCTGACGCCGTCACTGTCACACGCAGACGTAACGACGCTTCTTCTTCGTGACAAGCTTATATTTCGTAGTTGAAAAATAAGTCAAGAGGAATATGCGATGGGCTCATGGTTGTGAAAGTGGAGGTTGACTTGTGGGATGTGAAAGTGGACGTTGACTTGTGGGATGCTGTCGGATTATATTGGGTACCTACTTTCTTGGTGCTAATGAATCTTAAACACTAATGTTTTTTTTTCGTCATTAGTAATAGATCGTTAAATTTCGGAATATCCTGAAGAAAGAGACGTGCAACAGCTAATTATTAAAGAGAATCAAATAGATAATTTTAACTTTAAAAAAAACTAAAATAAGTAGGTATGTACCTTAACTTCCCGGTAAACGGGCAAACTTTTAAAATTCCTTTATTTAAAACAATTTTTTTTTAAATAACGATGACATACGGTTATTGCGTTTTCAAGCTAACCGTAAAACTAGGCACCGTCCCGCTAAGCTGAACGCCTAGCCAGCCTCCTCCATCCTAATCCTGTGGGCTTCTCGGATTTCGACGCCATCTTACGTCACCAATGTTCGCCAAATCTCGCCAAATTGACTCTTTTGTAAACGAAGTCCGGAGTGACGACGTCACGACACTCACGAGCCACTCACCCTCTCTAGATATTGAGAATTTGAGAGAAGCTTTGTGAAAACAACAGAGGAGTTTAATTATAGGAAATTGTTTAAGTGGATAATTTACTTTTACGTTGTAATACGCCCCGGTATAGAAATTTATGGACATCTTTTGATAGGCATCTTTGCCAGGATAAAAAGGAAATTTTTGTATTCGGGACTTCCCGAAATCGCTGGGACAGCAGTTAATGTGAAATAGTGTACGGCATAAGTATTGTGCCGGTACCGGGTCATAACCATTCCAAAAATACAAAAAGGTTTTTTTTATGATAATACAAAAGCTAGTATTATTTCACCTCACCTGTGATGTGACACAGTAGCTATATTATGGTGAATAGTAAACAGTTTTAGTGTCACTAAAGCAGACTTACGCGCAAATTAAACTCCGCGGTATATGTTACAGCGCGGCGGCGAACAATAAATAAGCACTAATAGAAACCCGCTGGCATGTACGAATGTGTGCGAATATACGAATATACGCAAGTTTATGCGTGGATGTGTGGGCCATTTACTGAATACTGCTTTTATTCACACGACCCTTTTTTATGATTTTAGTTTATATTTGGCTAGTAAAACCACGGAATAGATAATATTTATCTGTGCCGTGAGCAAAACCATGGGCAAAGCCCATTGAATGAGATTATAAAATCAGAAGTATCAGTGCAAAGAACGGGGCAGATAATGAGGGCGCGCGAGATATAACCTTGACCTCACTCGTCACAATACTCATTTAGCTGCGAACTGACAGGGATCGTTTGTTGGGCGCCAACAGCGGATTGTTGGGGGCCAATATAGTGGACTGTTGGGCGTCAACAATGGATTCGCTAACAGTCGCGTATGGAATGCCAATAGGAGAGAAGGTTATGAGTAAAGAACAGAATTATAGAGCGAAAATGCCCAAAAAAGCCAAAAAAATGCTCTTCTGCCTCGTAGTAGTTAGTTCAATCCAATTAGCAAATACATTCAGAAATATTTTTTAAATGTAAACACAGCATTAAAAACGCGGCGATGAATTGGCCTGTTTACTTGAACACGGTACCGTAAAACGTATCCAAAATTCCAAATAACTGAAATAAATTTTGAAATTCGTTGAGATCAATGCAACTGGATGCAAACGAAATTGTTGCGAGAGTATCTTGTGACCTTGACTTTTTGCGTTACAACACAATATTAAAATTGAAAACACATAGAAACATCTCGTGATCTCTCGATAATAAAGGACAAAGAATGTTTAATGAAAGGACAGGCAACAGCATCATAGACTCATACAAATTGCAACTCACTGGCATGCAATTACCGATACCTGCAACTCCTCTAACTGCAAATATTGAGAGGTACATAGGTAGGTTTAGCAGTGAACGTTTACAGGCTGACATCCTAAATATTCCTAACGTTGAAGAGTAGTTCATCTATTTGACAGAAGAATGTAAAACACGTTGAAACATTTAACGCGTCTTGTTGCTCTCTGCCGGGTTAACGAGAGGAGTAATGGCGGCGTTAACCTTGACCTTCGCGCTTATTTTATGGCCTTACATAGCGATATTATGGAAGTGGCACTTAATGCAGACTGCTCGAGTGTTCACGTAGACACGTTGAACAGGCGCGGAATAGCGAGTGGATTTAAGATATGGGTCGAGTGACCTTGACCTCGCTGCCTCAACAATATAAAGGAACATGCAGCTTTTGTCCCGGTTTTCTTATTTATGAAAAGAAAATAATAAGGAAAATATGTTGGTGGCTGCTTCTCGTAGTGCTGTCGTTATATTGTAGAAAATGCAAAATTCGCAGCTCTCGCATTCTCTTAGCAATCAGGCGACCACTTCTAATATTGCACTAGCGTTCATGCCTCCGAGGCCGCGGTGGCCATCAGCTAAAAGCCTGCACTACTACGAGCCAGCACGTTTTATTTGGTTTGTCGATCAGTTCGTATTCGCGGACGCTGTCTGTCATGTACGGTCCAGTACGTCAATCAGTCGTGTGTACCTTTGACGCAGTCACCAGATAGGATTGCTTGATTCAAAAGACACGATATCATACCGGAGCGATTTCGCAAATCAAATATATAAGCTACGTATTTTCCGAAAAGTTTTTTGAAGTTAGTGTGAGCAATTTTAAATTTTCAGGGTTCATGGCTTTATACGGCGTTGCTATGCCAAGACTGCCGATTGTGAGCATCACATAAGAGGGAGGGCAGCCCTATGGACCTATGGAGTCTCATGTGGCATCACTAGCGAGGGAGCAATCCGTGTAACTTTTCACCGACGTGCACGATGTTTGCTAAGACCCCACTACGGCCGGCGGACACAGAGTAAATACTTTCGGCAAATAGACATTCCGAAACGACCCGTTAAACCGCGGTCGAGCTCGCTGTTGCCATGCTGTGGCATTGATTCTTGTAAACATTTGCTTTCCTTACCGATCTGGGAAAATATGAAATTTGTTGAAAGCGAAGTAAGATTAAAATCGAAAACGTTTTAACGGTTACAAACAAATGGAGTGAAAGGCGCGGCACCCTCGCAACCCTTTTCCTTCTCTTTTTACAATAGCAGCAAGTTAAGCAGCTTACGAGAGTAACCGCTGTTTTTGTTTAATTCCCGGATCGACTGCGAATGTTTTTTGTGATATTCGTTATTGAATAAAACCGAAGCGTGTGGCTGGGCCTGAATAAAACATGCCTGAAAGCTACCCTACTTATCAGATAATCCATACACGCTTATTTCTGTTTCTTTTTGTATGAAAACTTAGTAACCAATTGGCATTCCCGGAACGCGTCTCTTCTACCGATAATTTATATCTTCGTAAATTGGATTACTGAGTATTGGCTCCGCAATTGAATATTCAATTACAGGCACAGAGGACCTTCTTAAACATAACCGAACGTAGTTATAATAACAGACGTGTGTATAACATACATACCGTTATCATAATACATGTATGATGTAGGTATGTTATACATCTAATATGATTCTATATACTTGACTGAAATATCGTTGGCCATATAAAATCCAAGGTAAACATTGGATTTTATTTTAATCGACGGAATGGGAAGGAAGGGTCGAATGGCTTCTATAAATCCTAAAACCTAGCGGCAATTCCACTACGAACTATCAAACGAAACGTTAGCTAAATATATTATGCGCTCCATCTCACACAGTTTTCTTTTAAACTTTATGCACTTTTCAAAGTCTCCAAAGTCGGCAGTAATATGAAATGATTGGGCCGTTTTAGGGGCCTCCACGGAAGTTACTTTAAACTGCAAGGGGTAGGGCAAGACGTAATAAATAATAAGATAACGGCGCTCATCCCTCGCGGGGTCGACAGAGCGGTAGCACCCCGGTGCGGCGCAGATACCGATATTATCAAATTATTGAACATTCAACGCCTTTTCTAATATTTTCTGAAACGTGTTTTGTACCTATTTGCAAGCTTTAAAACTCCAGCATGTTTAGTCAAAGTCCTTTGACCTATAATTCTACATGTTCATTTTAAAGATTGCAGAAAATCGTCGTAAACACTGGGGCAAGTAAATGAAATGAAATGAAATAAAAAATGAAATGAAGTTGCTGACGGGACTTTAACCAGAGAACTGACAATGGATAAAAACTCCTCATTGAGCAATGAATATCAGTATGCTTAGTTAACATCCCATGCTCATTTACAATTGGTCTGATTATCTAATTCAGAGTTCTGTAATTATCATTAAGTGCTACAATGATAGTTAGCACATGAATACTGTGATAGTGGCCCATTGAAAACTAATCAACCGTAACGTGATTATATTATACTGACATACTGAAGTTAACCAACTGTGAAGTTACTGTAAATACATGAAACTTTATGCGAAACCAAACGTAGTTCGCAACACATGTGAGTTGCACTTTCTTGTGACAATAAAACTAAGAGTCTGTGTATAAAATCACGTGATTGTTGAGAATGTTTATGTTGTTGTTGTTCATGTAAATCAATAAAGTAATAGCTGGTGCACGTACGTATCGTCCACGAGTGACTCGCCGGCTGCTGCTCGCTTACATCCACACACACAAACCACCACTTAAATAGTATTAACAACGACTATTCTACAGTATAACGTGTACTTGTGATCTGCTTCCCGCTGCTTGTCACTGTCACATCACTCACTCACTCGCACGCGCGTGACACTCAGCACGCGCGTCGTCAGCCGCGTGCGACACGCGCGCCCGCCCCTGTCACACTGTCGCTGCCGCCCGCCCAAACGAGAGGGAAATCATCCCCTACTGTCCTCTCTCCCTCTCACACGCGTAAGAAAGCGTATTTTTGTCTCAGGTGACTTTTCCCGGCGCGTAGTGAATGTCGCCTTGTTTCATTGACGCCCGGTCGACGCGAGCCAAACGGATGTTTTTCCACGGTTGCAATGCGAGTTTTTTCAATAGCGGTAGAGTAATGCTACCGGTGCGTGAGGTTAGACATTGAGCTAGATTACTATAGATAGATTTGAAATCTGTCCCTATTATAGGTGATAGTGATGTTTGCGGCGCTCACATTTCGGCACTTCGGGAGGCATGTCGCAACAGCCGCTTCAGTCAAACTACTACAAAAACATTATTTCAGCCGGCGCTGGCTCCGCGATGTGTGTGATTCATAATGAAGGATGTTTGTAAACTGTCCGTCTGTACGCGGCTCGTCAGCACTGCATGTTTGTTCAACGTGTTAGTTCGCCGCGCGCTAACTTTCACGCGCCGCACAATACTACTCGCGTTTACTAACATTTATTTCGGCGCAAGGTTTGTATTTAGTAACCTAAACAGCACAGTGACGAATCTCAACGAATATCTTGAAACCTACAGTTAAGCTTACTTTAGTTTTTATTTGCGTTCCTTATTTCTATAATTATATTCAAGTTGACAAATCTATAATCATATAAAAATGAATCCTTATTTCCCTTGGTCACGCCATAACCTGAGAACGGCTGGACCAAATTGGATCATTCTTTTTTTGTTGTGTTCGTTATTCTCAGATAGGGTAGGTAAGTAGGTATGTAGGTAGGGTAGGTATGAAGGTATGTAGGTCTTATAAGACAAAGTATGTAGGTAGGTACCTACCTACCTACCTACGTACCTACCTACCCACATACCTATGTAGGTAAGTAGGTACACTCTGCAAGTCTATTCAGTTTACATCGCATACACGGATAGCTGTGTCAGTATGAATAGTTACGCACACAAACGTTAAATAAACCGAGCGAGCTCTATTTTTTATTATTAGTGTGCGTATGTCGCACCAATAGGTAATGACTATAACACCATTGTATAGAAATCATTCATTTATGTAATTGAATGAGTTATAATATTTCGCACACTATGGCTAACGTCTCTGATTAGTGAACAAGAAATCTTAGGATCAAATCGCAGGTGCGATACATTCTTTTCGTTTTGTAATCTTAATTATTTTCCGAAAACATTCATTAACTACTTAGTTGAATTTCTAACAATTCAATCCTGTTCATAGATGAGTAATTTACAACATTTGAGACATGAGCACGGAATTCCCAGCCAATTTATTTTGACCGTTTAGGATAACCCACAATTTTTTTTATTGTTTACCTTTCACATTAATTTATAAAAAATGATCATTCTCAGTTGTCAGTCTACGAATATAATTTGCACTACTAAATCAATATTGATTACTAATCATATTCCTGTGCGTTCTTTGTTCTTGATCCCAATTGAGATTAAACTTGATCCAACCATGAACCATTTAACAATGTTTAAAAAGGCGGAAATTGTTGTTTTGCATGAGTAAAACGTTTTCATTTGTGAAGTTGGAAGGCAGTTCGCTATCGGTGAGTAACAGCTACTTGTGACACTATTATTTTCTAATATTTCAACTCTAATTCTTAACTCATCTCACCTTTCAATATTTACATTAGACTAAATTAATGTAAAATATTGCAATACATAGTTAGGTATATTAATATATCAGAATAATAAAGTTATTTTTTTATTATAAGTTTATTCTGATACAGCCCATTTTTGTCTCAGGCATCTGCGTGGGCCTTTTGTCGGAATAAAGAAAAACTTTCAAATTACTTAAATAAAACAGTTATGATACACATTTATTATATGTGAAGCGATGTTAACTTTTATTACATTATGAGGCAAATTATGTAATTAATTGACTAGACTTTATCTACCAATCCACCATTGTTTATTTTCATTTTTTTAAATATTATTTTGTTTTTATCCATAGAGGAGAACCGTGCAGTTATGGGTCTATCGGTATGTGGATTCTGGAGAAGTAGACCATCATCAACGTGGGCCAAAACCGAAGGCGAATTCTTCGGTTCGTCACTACGACATCGTGGCAAGGCACAGTGCTAATCCGTTTTTATCTATAACTGCAACAGCACATAATGTGTGCTTACAAACACTGTGAAATCACCTGCATGAAGCTGGTTTACGCTGTAGTAAGAAGATTTTGCTGTCCACCGCTCACCGACAAAATCTCATATCCATGCCAAATTGAACCTTAAGCTAACTTTTGTAAGAAACATAATAGTCGAAATGAGCTGGCTCATTCACTAATGACCCAAGCAATAAGGAAAAATAGGATTTCGCATTCCAACGCCTAGTTTATTTAATAAAATATTTAAATAATTTTTATTGTTTTTTTTAATATTACTTTAAAAAAATTTTACTTGAGTAATTTTATTTCACAAATAAAATTATATCATATAAGACAAAGAATAAAACCTATAAAACACTATTCCTCTGCCGGGGTTTGAACTTACACCACGAAGTTTTAGTCGTTATCTATTCCAGGTGCTATTACCTACCAGCTATGGAAACCATATTTACGGTATTGAAATATTGGAACTAATTCAAATAAGATTACTATACATTGGTTATCAGTTATTGGTATATCATACGCACACAAATAGTTTAGCGTTTTCTATTCGTACGCGACAGACCGACTCATTATTTACGCACACAGTGACAATAACCCGAATAGATTTGCAGAGTGTATGTTCGTAGGTAGGTAGGTACGCCGTAGATAAGTACTTAGTACTACCCGTGCAAAGCCGGGGCAGGCAGCTAGTCTTATATACAACTAACTATTAACTAACAACTAAGTGACTAGTATCAAAATGTATAAGAAACCAAGAAAGATCAACAGTGCAAGGGTTCATCACAATCAAGCCAGCATCATAGTTACCGGACATTTAGGTTCCCGCAACTAAACAGAAGCTGGTGCCGTCAGGCTCCGCCTAATAGACGGCACCAGCTTCTGGAAATATGTGTATATGTGTATAATCTTTTGTGAATAAAATATGTTCATATTCACAAAATTCACATAGTTACTTCATTATTATCAATTATCGTCTTAATTAGCAAATAGCGTAGCAATAGCAATTAGCATGCTAAGACTAAAGAATTCACATGCTAATGAAATTAATGCGAAATCGCATTAATTGCCATCACTACCGTCTAATATCAGTAGTGTGTGGTGGGTCCACACGAGCGCGCACGTGACGACACCCACGAGACGCTCAATCTGCAGGAAGTCCCCCACACGTCACACGTCACACACAGGTCGAAGTTCTAATTAATATTCATTAATAGCACTATCACACACACCGGGGGTGACTAGATCAGCTGAACAAAATATAGCCATCATACAACCGACTGGCGGCGATAAATCACTGCGTCTGTATTGTGCTATATTATTCACGACGGAAAAATGTCCGCCCCGCATCAATCTACCTGGCTAGTTGAATGCCTGTAAGCGGTCACCCGAGCACGGAATGATGAAGGATTGGATCCAAAGAGGTTGCGCTACTTTTGTTCCGTTTTTCTGGGTTTTAGATAAGAATTGCCGATTGATAGTATTAAAGTGATGCGATCTGGGAGATATTAATTTTCCTTTGCGAGTGAAATGTAAAAGTGGCGCGGTGGAAGGTTTTGTTAATACGTCAGGCATGCTCCAAGTAACTCGCATTGTATGTCAAGTAAAATAATAAAGTGTTTCATTGTTGAGGGATAGTTCATGTGTGTGTTATTATTTGCTTTTTTACACCCACCTACACAAAAACCTTTTTTTTTAATATTACAATTTGGTTGGTAAGCGACTACGTGAAACATTTATTTGATTACTAGCAGCGCCCGCGGTTTCACCCGCATAAGTCTCAATCCCGTGGGAATATCGGGATAAAAAGTATCCTATGTGTTAATCCAGGCTATAAACTATATGTGTGCCAAATTTCATTCAAATCCGTTCAGTCGTTTTTGCGTGAAAGAGTAACAAACATCCATCCATCCATCCTCACAAACTTTCGCATTTATAATATTAGTAGGAAGTAGGATGACTCGTAAAAGTTGGTTGCTGACACACATACGTTAAGTTGTATGAGATTTTATTTCTCAACTTACAAAACGATTATTTAATACTCGGCATGAATATTAACAACAACACTAACGTTGCTACGAAAATAAATGCGTAGCATATTCGTAGCGGGTGTAGCAGGTCGAGTGCTACGAGTCTGCGACAGCTCGCTACGCGCGTGCTACGGACTACGACCGTTCAAAACGAATGACGCATGCTACGCCGACACACAGACGCGAAATGAATAACAATTTTTTTTTTTGCATATCTGTTAGGGCTAAAGGGTGAACACCAAAGGAAATACCGTTCTAAGTATTTCAATAATACGTTTATTATCCTTGTCTTTGGAAGTTGTGTTTTACTAGTATTACGTGAAGGCGTTTGGGACCGCGTCTGGGATTAACAAAGCGAGACAGAAAATTCAGTAAAGTTTTCTGTAAGAAAATAACTCCACTTTATAGCCTCATATTGGAAGTGCACGCTATAAATTCGCACGCGCCCCTCTTACTACTGCTGGGAGGATTACAAGCGTGACGGCGTAATGTTATTATTGCAGCTTGCAAATCGCTAGCGAAACTGCCCGCCGCTGGAGAGGGCTCGATCGCTGCCATTACTGATTACAACAGCCAGTTTAACTGGTGACAGTACATTCACTCAAATTATAGTCATGTAGGTATAACAGTACTATGGTATAACAGTATAACAGTACGATAGTATAACTGAACGAGTGAACTCAATCCTTGTTATTCTAATAGTATTTTCATCCACAAGTTATTAGAACATTCACAGTTTAGGTTTAGGCAATGTACAAGCATGCACTCTTTATCAAACCATTTGTGACTTATTATCGCAGTTAAAATAGACTGAAAACATGAATTCACCGTCATCCACAATCACTTCGCGTATCTGGAGCATATTGTTTCAATTCATTGCCCTTGTTTATAACTTAGTTAACAAACAAACGCGTATAACCCGTAGGCAATTGACACGAGTAGGTATGTAAAGCAAAGGGTCGGGGGCTCGAGTCGGAGTCACTGCAGGGCTGTAGACTTACCTTGTGACTAGTGAGGGAGGTATCCGTCTCCGATAGTACAGTCAGCGACAAAAGTAATGTTACTTGTAGGGTTAGGTTAGGGCCTTAGTCGCTGCCTGTACCCACACTGGCGGGGGAAGTCTGTTTCTTAATTAAACAGCTTTAATTCGCGTGTCGGCAAGTACAAGCGGCATCATGCCCCCCCCCCCCTCGCCCGCACCGCCGCCGTGTTGTCGTTACTTTCATCTTTTATATTAGGCTACAGCTGATGTCTGTCTGGCATGCTAGATCAGTCTGTTCCATCACTCTGTTTGCTTTTACGGTAGATAGTTAATTGATTCAGGCGTGACTTGGCGGAAATCCATTATAAAACACAATAGACGTAGATATATTTAGTAAACTAACAGGGTTACAGGGTTTTTTAAGGCTCTTTAAGAATAGTAAAGCGGAATAGTTTATTACGTCTATTGTCTTTTACGGTAGATTTTGTTAGTATTTTTTAACCGACTTCCAAAAAGGAGGAGGTTATATGTTCGTAGCGTATGTATGTTTTTTTTTTTTTTTTGTGTATGTCCGTCGATATTTTCGTCAATTGTGGACGGATTTTGAAAATTCTTTTTTTGTTTGAATGGGTATGCTCTCAAGTTGGTCCCATATAAATATTAACTTAGCTTGAGTACTTTTTGAGTTAGCTTCATTAATACGTATTTTTCCCAGTTAGCCTATATGGACGATCTGTTAACATTTTCCTGTCACTGTTATTTACATAGCAGGTCGTGATATTCGAACTAGTAGGGGGTAGGTACCACAACTAAAAAGTGAAAAATAAAAACTTTTTACAAAAAAAACCAACCGACTTCCAAAAAAAACACTAGAAAGTGAAAAATAACTTTAATTTCGGAAGTCGGTGGCTTAAAACGAAAATTCAAAACCAAAGACACCGACTTCCGAAATTTTTCACTTTCTAGTGTTTTTTTTGGAAGTCGGTTGTTAATGTGAAAATGTATAAGTAAATGATGAATGAATCCTATAAATAATCAAACTATCATTGTTAATTTCGTCGTTTTGTAGTTCCATATGTTTCATACTTCCTTTGATATCGAAATATTGTAGGTACGACACAAATAATGAACAGATCGCAAGTAATGAAGGTTTGTTAGCACCGCGTCCTCACTACTCGTTTATTAACGTGTAACTGTAACAAGTATGTATGCCCAGGTGCTTGGTGGCTTCATACCTGGTATATGGAACTTTGTAATTACTGGTAATTGAATTAACTGTAACTTGTCTAGATCTATATATTGTCTGATTTTGCGATTATGTGTAATAAATGTTATAATGTACCAACGTATTAAGGAATCATGATTCGAATGACAATAGTATCGAGTAGGTATACTACATTATAAATTGACGTTATTGTTGGCAACATTAAGAGTGTGAAAAGTTTTGGACGAATGTATTCATGTTCCGTTTCATTGAGACGTTGTAAAACTTGAGTAATGGCTAATAATATGTGGAAGCTACCGTTACCACGATATGTGACTATAAATAACTATATAGAAGTGTCTTGGGAGCGACTGGCGATCTTCAGCATTTCTTATCGGTTTCCCGATCACTAATGTCTTATATCTGTGCAAGAGCGCGCTAACATAAATACTATCTAAGGCAGCTTAATTTAACGTTTGGCCGGATATCCGACTAAATCTGATGTTAGTGAGCGCATGTTGTGTAGAACAATGGATGAGGCCGAGCGAGGCGAGCCGTCATCCGACACACGACGCGACAGAAGGTTCACGAGGTGCTAACAATGTGCTGGTTCGAGCGAGTGACTTGTGGCTAATGGCACCTGTACAAAGCCTATTTCAGTGAATTGTGCTACGTGACAGAAGGCAAATCGGGACGCCCCACAAATAATGAAGCGGTCGATTCGATGATTTTGGATTATATTTTATCATAATCTAAGTTTATCTTGAATATTACTGACCTCAGTGAAGGACAACATCGTGACGAAATCTGGACGTATAATTAATATGCATAAAGGCGTGTGAAGCCCAGCCAGAGGCCCATGGGCGGCAACGAAACTCTGTTACCAGTTTAGTTACTAACAACACGACAAAGAAAGAAAGAAGATAATTAATATAAGTCTGAAATCGCTAATACACCTTGAGTGAGAGTGGTGATCAATGCTAATACACCTTGAGTGAGAGTGGTGATCAATGCTAATACACCTTGAGTGAGAGTGGTAATCAATGCTAATACACCTTGAGTGAGAGTGGTGATCAATGCTCATACACTTTGAGTGAGAGTGGTGATCAATGCTAATACACCTTGAGTGAGAGTGGTAATCAATGCTAATACACCTTGAGTGAGAGTGGTAAGCAATGCTAATACACCTTGAGTGAGAGTGGTGATCAATGCTAATACACCTTGAGTGAGAGTGGTGATCAATGCTAATACACCTTGAGTGAGAGTGGTAATCAATGCTAATACACCTTGAGTGAGAGTGGTAATCAATGCTAATACACCTTGAGTGAGAGTGGTGATCAATGCTCATACACCTTGAGTGAGAGTGGTGATCAATGCTATGGCTAATACGCCTTGAGTGAGCGTGGTGATCAATGCTAATACGCCTTGAGTGAGCGTTGTGATCAATGCTCATAAGAGGCGTTTGCCCTGTAGTGGTACAACAATAGGCTGGTATCATAGCTGGCTATGTACCTTCTGTCCGTACGTACACTGCCTCACCACGGGGACGCCGCCGGGCGCCGAGGCCGACCGGCAGCGGCTGCGCCGGGACGGCGGTGGATTTGTCCTCAAAGCTTAATTGAGAACACGTGATTAGAACCTAACTGTTTGTTAAGAAGCTTTCCGTTTAGCTGGAGACATGTCCGACTAGCTGCGGATAGCTGCGCATGGCTGGAAGTGTCGTACCTACTGACACGGATATTCATTGAATACCGTAGAACGCACACGGCTACACTGCTGGTAGCAAAACAAAGAATAAATAAATCTAGGTTAAACTATTTTACAAAACTTTCTTAAACGAACTCGTAAATCCGCTCCGAGTTTTATTTGCGAGAACACTCGGCAAACGAATAATAGTAGATTTATAAAACATTTCATTGCTCCCTAGTGCAGTAAAAGCTGCAAATTCAAATAATTCTCATTTTTACAGCCGTCGGTAATGGTGTTTGAGCGCTTAGCCCGAGTTTGTGGAGCGGTGAGCAATCCGCTCGTTCGCTCCGCTGCCAAAATATAAAGAACTTGTCTACCTGTGACAAATAAAAAGAAATATCTTACCGGTGCAGGCAAGACTACAATCTATGGAGTACTTACCTGAAAGAGAAAAATATAAATAAGCAACCAAAATAAAAATTAGTCAAAAAATATGATTAAATATATTTTTTAACTTTTGGAGCAAAACGATTAATTGGTCTTCTTTAGTCTACCTTTACAAGCAAGCACAGGAAACCATGACCCAACCAAGACCACAAAAACTAGCTTCAAATAACACTACATAGATACTTTAGGCACAATTATTAGTTCTCAATAAAGTCGTTACTCCACGCTACATCCCCGCATATTGTTGCATATTCATGCGTGTCCCCTCGCCCACACGAACGTTACTAGCTTATCATAATGAGCGCGAATAAGAGTGCATGCGATTATGCGCGATGATTCATGAGGTGATCGGACGAGTGTGAGGCGCCCTTAACGCGCGCTAACGAGTTGTGTTGGATTGATCTTGTTGTACAGACAATACACGCGATCAATTACAATACTTGAGGTTAGGATCGAATACACGTTGCTGGCGTTAAAGGCGGACACTTATATGAAGCCGCTAAACTAACTTCTTTTTTAATGTAGTGTCTTTTTTTTGCAAAACATTTACTTACGCAAAAAATGAATAATTTGGATTAGCATCGCGCGAGGTGTTTGTAAACTCTAAATTCCTTTTTCGCAGTTACTGAATTCCGCCGACAGTTAAATTCCTCTCACATTACAGCATACCATACATAACATAAACACCTTGTGGTATAAAACTTTTACATTCCGACACCATTCGGATCCACGCGAAACGACCGCTTACACATTCCTGACACCGAGTTGCATATTATTTATTGTAAACTCAGTGATTTTTCAATATAACATTTATTGTTGAAAACATAAAGTCCATGACAAATGCAAGAATATTCTGGTAGCATATTTATTACTGATCTCGGAAAGTGCTGCTTTGACCTCTATTACTGTACGTTAAGGTTGATGTCGACCGCACAAGTTAGTGTTGCCGCTGCTGGGCGTACAAAGCGCGTCGCTGTGGTGCATTGCGCCGCACTGACGTGGTGCTCGCATAAGTATTTCCTCTTTCTCTCGTGTGTTATCCGTGGGTTCGGAACGAGATCTCAGCACTTTGAGTCATATCACACAACAGTAGGCACTCCTTCGAGTAACCTGCAGATTCTACTCTAAGTTGAGAGGAACGTGTTCGATCTGATTATTGCTGTGCCACCTTAATACCTAACAAAAGTAATAATCAGTTAAAGTATTTCCGGTAACAGACTACCTGTTAGTAAAAGGTGCCTAAACGCAATAACGTCTGCAATTTCCCATTGTTGTGATGTTGTGATGCCCGAACCAGTGATGATGCCTAAACTCATCCCGTTGATACGTATTTATTACATTTACCACAACATCGCTGGCTGTGTTTGAGACGGTGTCAAACTGAGTGACACTGCGGTTGTGGCCTCTGTCCGGCGGCCGTCCGGCGTTTGTTTGAAGTCTGTCCGGTCCGGAAGCAGCCGCGAGGCTCAATCAATGTTCTGCGAGCTACCGACATATATTACGAGAAGTGGCTCAGTCGAGGGCTACTGACGCCAGAACTGTGCTCAATAGAAGTATAGAATACGGGCGACGAAAGCTGGATTTATTGTTATGATCCTGAAACTAAGAGACAGTCTGCTGTCTGGGTGTTTCTTGCGAGGAGTTGCCAACTAAAGTGAAGAGAGGTCGAAGCGTGAGAAAAAAGATGATGGCCTCGTTCGTCGGAAGCACAGGTCATTACGCAACAATTGTTTGATCGAAAAACAGTTACTGTAGAGTGGTACACTAATAATTGTTTGCCACTTGTCTTGAAAAAAGTTCGGTACAAACGACCTCGCAGTAGGATCCTCCTTCACCACGACAACGCCTCGTCGCACACCGCCAAGCAAACAATCGACTAAGTACTTGGCGACGTCAGACGTGGAATTACTGAGTCACCCGCCCTATAGCCCCGACCTCGCACCTTGCGATTTGTACTTATTTCCGAAAATAAAAGAAGAGCTTCGAGGAAAACGTTTTATGGACGCTGAGGAAGCAGTGGCTGCGGTTGCGACCCCTAACGACGAGTGGGCAAAGTGCTTTTCTCAGTGGTTCCATCGGATGCAGCGATGTGTTGATGTAAATGGACACTATTTTGAAAAGATATAATAAAACTAATAACTTGCTAGTTTGTTCAGTTTTTGATTTTCTAAGTACTTTCAGTGCCCTCAGTGCCCTAAGTGCTTTCAGTGTTTCAGTACCCTCGTACATACATACATACGGGTCATAATCCTCTTTTTTGCTTTGCTGTAGTCGGGTAAAAACACGCGGCCTGTGTAGCCGCGGCGTTACAACTATTCGCGGAATCGCAACAACGCGCGTGACGCTTGCCGTGTAACATTCTACACTTCGTCTGATTTTATTTTGATGCGTTTTTATTTAAAAGGAAAACCCTTTTAATAATAAATTACTTAATTCTAAACAAATTCTAAATAAAACATTTCATTTCTCAGAATAAGTAGGTATTCTGAGAATCATCCGTTTGAAAATAAATAATAAACATATACCTAGGTACCTACTTATCAATATTTTCGAGCCGTTTGGTGTTGAACCCCTACGGCCGTGGGGTCCGAGTGCTCACGTAAATGTGTACCTACATAAGTTGTAAAAACCTATTTACAGAAAACTAAAATTATTTCATTTCATAGTTTGTTCAATGAAATGTCCCAACGGCTGATTGTCACTTCTAGTGACCCAAGGGCTGGTTGTTACCTTGGTCAGAGGCTAAGCATCGCCATACAACGTGGCAATGCCGTCAGTCTCTTGGGTACATACCAAAAGACAGCGACGCGGAGAATTTTTTCGACGCCTTATATTAGTTTGTTAATAGTTCTAGTTGTATTTATAAATTACATATTAATATATACAATTAAAATATAATATCCTAACCTAATAGTTTGAGTTAGGTCAGGATAATATATTTGTATTTCATAATATATTACCTAGTAAGTATGTAATTTATAAATGATTATCTATCAATAAACTTCTACTGTATTGATTTTATAAAATTTGTGAGTATCTCACCCTCCTCCAACTTTACTTCAAACCCTAAAGAGAATCAATGAACTGTATCTTCTTTTACTGCTAATATCGAAAAGATTTTTTTTCCATAATAGGTCAACGTCCCGCTTGCCTCCAGATTGGCACTACGTTTGGCAAAATTGCAAGTAAACGACTTTGTTTGAATTCTATAAACACTGAATTATTCGGTTATTAATTACTAGCTTCTGCCCGCGAATTCGTCTACGTGAAATTCCGGCTCCCGACCCACCTCGTCGCACCCCATCGCCCGCCTGCACTATTACTTCGTTTTCACAAAGTTTTTTTTCTGACTTTCGTTTTGCTCGACTCCTAAGGGCCGTAGCGTGATGTTACATAGCATATAACCTTCCTCAAGAATTGGACTATAAAATTCAAAAATAGTTTTTCAAATCCGACGGGTAGTCCGGAGTGATGCGCGGTCAAATAAACAGACAAACAGATTTGTTTGTCTGTTTTGTGTTTGTCTGTTGACCTGTTCTGTTGTCGATTCTAAGTATCCCCAGCCAACTTTTTTTCGAATATCTTCCATGTACAGACTTTCAACCCTCTTCAGCTTTATTATATGTATAGATTTCTCGAAAGGGGTGAGGGGGGGGGGACAATCGCCAGGTTCGGCTTCATTAATACACGATCGTGTCGAGGTTACTCGCCGAAGCATTTTATTACAGCTACCGACAAAGCGATTCATTCGCGAGTCACCAACACCTGGCTACAGGTCGGTGTAGGCAGCTCCAGCTAACGCGAAACCACTCTTATTAATGTCGGGCTCCTACTTGTTAATGTCGCATTTCTCATGACAAAAGTCCAGACCCTGATAGTCGGTTGTAATTCCCGGCGCTGCGTTCTTAAGAAACCGTTGAGAACGTTCCTGTGAGTAGTATCGCAGTTACAAATGAAACAGCGAGTGTTGGCGCTGATTACGGCGCCTCTCATGGCGCGCGCCCCAGATCCGCGCTTTGTGTGCGCCGGGAGCCGCGCGTGGCCGCGTCTTGCCGCGCCGCGCCTACTCGCGCGCGCCACAATGCGCACGCCGCCTATTGTTTGTTATTCCAGTTTTTTTTCGCCTTCGAGTGACGTTTTCAGATAAGTAGGCCGTGTCTCTTACAGTCGACCTACTTTCTAAGCTTCGCTAGGAATGAATAAGCAAAGGAACCTTTGCGAGATGTTAGGCGAAAATGTGTAACATTTAGAACCGCTCGGCGTCGTTATTATAAGCGGGTAGTGCGCCGCATTCCAGCTCAACTGAACGTTAGTCGCAAACTCGCTAATAATAAGGAAATTTACAAGGTTTGTGAGCATATTCGGTGAGGTGCAAGGGTCGGGAGGCCGCGGGCCTTCTCAGTCAAACTAAGGCCGTTCTACCTATTTGCGGAAACAAGAGTGAGTACCTGTTAAGGTTACACGAATATCATTATTACCCTATATTAGACTGTAAAGTGAAGATTCATCATCATCATCATTCTCCTGCCCATAATTGGGGTCGGTGCAACATGTCTTATTCCTACGTACCTATAGGGTAAGACCTATCGGTGTTCATTGTACAATATTACGATACCTGTCTAAGTAGATCAAACGCAACTAGTTATTTTATTTAAATACCAAAGACAAAACCCCATTGTATGACAAAAAACCATGGTACCGTACCCGCCCGCAAATCGCTCATCGCTCGCGCCGCGTCGCTCTGTTTGTAGTGGAAATGAGCTCACGTCTCGGCATGCAGATGCCTTCCTATTATTCTGCTGTTTGAGAACAAGTACCGGCCGATATTAATTCCCCCAGCATATGTCGACTACACTATCAGCATAAACTTAGGATAACGTTTCGCGCAATTTAACAAGCAATACTCGTATAAAAATAATATTCGTTCATTTATAGAATTAAGTGTGATTAATTAAAAAATATCAAGTTCATGTTCGTTGTGGCCATGCTTGCAGGCTTGGGAGAACTATGAACAGCAGTGGTCACCTTTTGGTTGAGACGATGATGATAATGTCAATTTATTACAACCGTACGTAATCTACTTTTTAAGATAGCTCATAATTTAATTGATTGCCAAACAATCGAATAGACCGTGACGTCACACGCGTGATACATGACGCGTGTGCTTGTCGCGCGCACGTCACACACACTCATCTCGAGTGATTTGTTCGCCGCGTCACGTCCCGCCGCCGCCGCCGCCGACCGAACGTGATGCCGGCTGCGTTTTATAGGCCCGCACTCCACATGATTCACTGTCGCTCTTTTTATTTTAATATAGGCAGAGCTAACACTACTGCCAAACATTTTTTTTGGATTGTAGTTTTAGTTAAGTTGGCTCTCTATTCTCAATGTTCCGAACTGAAACTAACATTTGCTTGCGACCGGGCCACTGGGAATTGCCTCGTATGTGACCTTGCATAAATATTTGATACTAACTTCTGCCCACGACTTCATCGGCGTGAAATTTCGGCCCCCGGCCCACTGCGTCGCATTCCATCGCCCGCCCGCGCTATTACTTCGATTTCGCTTAGCGTTCTTTCTGACTTTTTTTCGTTTTACTCGGCACCTAAGGGTCGTAGCGTGATGTTACAAGCCTATAAATCTTCCTCAAGAATTGGGCTACCCAATGCGAAAAGATTTTTTTCAAATCCCACTGGTAGTTCCGGAGATTACCCTCGACATACAAACAAACAAATATTACCTCTTTATAATATTAGTATTGATTCTGCCTCAGTTCACAATGAGGCTCACATTGCAAGTCGAATTAAAGTCAGATTTTAGGTTTTAAGCTGTCAGACAGATGTTGAGTTTAAATACGATCCTATACCTAAGATTATGTTGGTCGGATAGGATACCTCCTAGCTAGATTTGTATAAGAACTGAGGGTCCAACGACACTGCCGCCAAATATCAACTGCAAAAACGGCTGAAAGAGAATAATTCAAGCATTTCTGCAGTGCGGGGTGGAAGGTTCGATGCTCAGCGCGGCGCTCTCAAAGCGCGCTACTTCGATGGCTTGTCAGCTGAGTGTATGATATCCCATGAGAGCAGACGCGTTAGGAGATTACCTGTATGTTTATATGTATGTAGTGTTACCGGCAGTGTTTTATCAGATTATTACGTTGGATTGCTCTAATACAGAGTCAAAGTATATTAGCTGTCGAAACTTCGGCGGCGAGATGGTATCGTTATCTAAACACAATAAAACAAATAATTGAATAAAACAATTGGATGATATTTTGTTTAGGGTCAACGAAGCGGTCTTGAAGATGAGTTGAGAAAATCAGTTTTGTTTTGTCACGTTTTAATATGATGAGTTAATAAATAAATAAATAAATATCGATACACGTCAAATCTACGGAGTTAAATAATTCCCAGTTAGCTGTTGAAAACGGTTATAATTTGCATCAAATCCAAATTCGTTACGTTGGATTACGATCCAACTCTTTTCCATCTTCCGAGTCTAGAATTATTGCATAATCGTTCATTAATTCGCCTCCGATTAGCAAGACGGAAGTTCTCCGTCCGACGTAAAGCGCCCTCCCCCCCCCCTACCCCGCGCGCCAATAGCGATATGATTGTTGCGTCCAAACAACGTACGTCATTATCCGTTTCAATCAGCGGCGCCTTTGATTTGATAATATCATGTACTCACACAACTACAACAGTGTTAGATGTAGAGTATGTTAGAGGCAGCTGTACTGTCACATAGTCTAATGTGACAGTACAGCTGCCTGCTGTTTAGTGTTAGTTGTTCGTTAGCTACCTTCTACCAAACACAAACCGTGCGTGCGACATGGTGCCTACAACGACTCTCGATGTCAAACTGCATCCAGCGTCATTTTAGTGCACTTTACAGGTGAACATTTTAAAGTAAACAGCGATTATTCTTCTTACATATTAGTGAATGAAACGAGCTGTTAGTATCCCAATCGTTTATTGCCAACACCAGTACATCTACAGACCATCACAATGTTCTGACAATTCTAGCGATTACAGTTTGTGAGCAAACGTTACGATACTCTTGACTAGACGCTCAGAAAATGAGCTTAGCTGCCTGAATACTTATTAAATATCGTTCGACGAAAAAAAAATGTTTAAAGACCTAATCGCGACCCTAATTGCGTTTCGAACACTTTCTGTCAATCCAATCATAATCTGAAAGACTTTCAAGGAAATTCATTGCTATATAATATATTACGCAATTAGATACCCCGATGAACACTAAACTGTGGACAAGTGTGTGTGATCGTATCATTTGCTCGCGGTTAATACAGAGTAGTGTTCAGGAGACCCCCTCAAGCAAGCCCGCCACCCGCGCGTACGTGCGACACTCACCGCTGTCCGCAGAGCTCTGGCGCTCCGAGCTGTCGGGCGAGCGGCGCGGGGCTGCGACCGGCGCGTCGGCCGCCCGCGCGGGCTCGGCCGCCCGGGCGGGCTCGGCCAGGCGCGCGCGCAGGCCGGCGCAGGCGTCGCGCAGGCGCGCGGCCGCGTCGCGCAAGTCGCTCGCCACCGTTTGCTTGGCGGCGACGCACTCGCGCTCCATGTTGTTGTAGTTCTCTAGGATCTCGCGCACTTCAGACTCGCGGTCTTTTACGCTTGCCTGGGGATAATGGCAACTATTTAGTTGCAAATTTGTAAACTGCGCTCTCACACCGCCTGCTCAGTAATGTCAAATTATATGTCATGCAAACCTTAACTAAAGTTATTCATAATAGCCCTAGTGTCTACCTGGAAAATAATAATATTGTACTGAATTTAATTATAACCCGTTGGTCAATAATGTTATTTGAATTTGTAACCTCAACAAAAAATTCTTATGAAAACTTTTAGGTATTAAAAAAAAAAAAAGAAAATCACGAACGAACTTCTACGCACATATATCTGTTATATTTATGGTGAACATAATGAATAGTATTATATTCTATAGAATTGCTTTTTATTATCTCGCCGAAGGAGTAAAAAGTAGAGTGTTCTTCTTGGGGATAAAGGCACCGTAAGGGAAAGGTGTCTTTGTCTTGAGCGAGCTTAAATTAAATAAATTGGTGAATAATCTAATATTGTTTTTTAGATGGCATTACGTGTGTCTGTGAGCAAGTAGCACTTACTGCAACGCTGTCGGTGACATCGCGCCGCTGCGTTTGTGGCAGCGCGGCGGCGGCGTCGAGTCGCGCGTTACTTTCGTCGCACCACTGCAGCGCCGCGTCGAGCCGCGCGCTGTACTTGCTGAGCGCGCTCAGCTTGCTGTTGATGTACTCGCCGTGCGCAG
The DNA here is from genome assembly GCA_914767815.1 of Eupsilia transversa. NCBI lineage: Eukaryota > Metazoa > Arthropoda > Insecta > Lepidoptera > Noctuidae > Eupsilia > Eupsilia transversa. The sequence goes on along the minus strand of OU611893.1, from coordinate 177,998 downwards.
CGAGACTCGCCTGAGCCTGACAAACCACATACTTTATAAAATGTTGTCATATCAATAGGATCGTGTGTTTCAACTGCGCTGTAAGTCAGGGAAACGGATTGAAGTCGTAGGAAATTGCTAAAACACGGCCATGTTACTTACAATATGATAAACAATTTACTGATATAATTTATCGATATGCTACACAATCCATTTCCCACACTGTACATGCCAGAACGTTCCGTCAGTGATACAATTGATTATCATGTGTTTATTCCAATCAAGAATGTTTGCGAGATAAAATAAACAACAGACAAGAAATGTTTGATTTGAATTCCCACTAATTTTTTTATTTAGTACATGGAGGACTTACAGCTAATAAAAACAGACAAAAAAGGAAACCATAGTCACCAGAAAGCCAATTACAAATCCTCACGTGTAGACATATAATAATATAGTTTATGGTGTGAGCACAAAAACAGAAGACACATCGCTTTCATTAAATTGAAAAGTAAAACAAAAAAACTGGGTTTGCAATTAAATGGCTAAATGATAAAGAAAATAATAAAAACACATAATATACCCTACCGCTACTTGAAAAAATTGAGGCTTAAGCACCTTTCGGCCGAATTCACACTAATTGTGAATGGATCAAAATGATGTTCCTTGCATATGTCATTGAAATTTCTGCTTGCGCGCACAATGTAACTGTTCTGCCTATAATTCGAAGATGCACGAGGTACACGTATGGGTGGATTAAAACGAAGTGCTTTACTTGGTACATTAAAATGAAATTTTGACAATAACTCAGGGTTATCAATATTGTTATTGAGGATTTTCAACAGATACATACAGTCAGCGATTTTACGTCGATCTACCAGTGGCAGCAGATGAAACTTCTTACAGATTCCAAGATAATTGGTTGACTGATATGGAATCTTTTGATGAAAGCAAAGATATTTTATGAACCGTCTTTGGATGTTTTCTATGCGGTCAATGTATATATAATAACGTGGATTCCATATCTGCGACGCATACTCTAGCTGACTTCTTACAAAAGTACAATACAATATTTTTAGTGTTTTAGCATCATTTAAACACTTAGAGAGACGCATTATAAACCCAAGCAGTTTAGAAGCTTTTTTGACAATAACATCAATGTGTGTGCTAAAAACTAACTTACTATCATGATGGATGCCCAAGTCACGAATAGTATTGCACCTTGGCAAGATCTGGCCCGACAAAGTGTAAGTAGTGGCTAGAACTGCACGTTTTCTAGTGTAAGTGATCACCGAACACTTGGATGGGTTGAGATCAAGTTTATTGGCCTGACAATACTCTTCAAGCCGATATAAGTCAGCTTGAAGTGCTAGTCTATCTTCGGGCGTTGAAATAGTGGCAAAGATTTTCATGTCATCGGCAAAGCATAATAATTTGGATGAATGGAGGCACTGATCGATGTCGTTCACATAGACTACAAATAAAAAAGGACCGAGCAACGAACCCTGAGGCACTCCGCTGGGCACGTATACCCAACTAGACATATAGTTATTGAGTACTACTGCTTGTGACCTATTATCAATGTAAGAAGAGAACCACCTCAAGAGGTTTCCACGGATGCCCATGTAGCTTAGCTTCTTTATCAGGATATCGTGGTCAATCCGATCAAATACCTTGCTATAATCTGTGTAAACCACGTCAACCTGCTTACCATTATCCATAGCCTCCGTAATGAAATCATTAAATAAAATCAAGTTAGAAGTGGTAGACCGTCCCTTCAAAAAACCGTGCTGAAATGAGCTGAACGAACTAGCAAGGGCGGAATATAACTGATTATAGACAATGAAAATGTTGTTAAGATATCCTAAACCATTGTCCAAACACAGTGGACTTGTTACACACACTCTGTAACAAGTCCACAGAACTCGACGGCTTATTTGTCTCGTTACTGTTCCGACCGCGGTCCAACTTCGCGCCTGTCCTACTTAACTTATTTGTCCCGTTACTGTTCCGACCGCGTTCCAACTTCGCGCCTGTCCTACTACGCTAAGCTATAACGCTTAGCGCGTGAGACAGAAGATAGTTGATACAATCTGTGTGGAGTAATTTGTCTATTTCGTGCGCCGCACGGGGGCACCGAACTTGACGGAACCGAACCGAAGATTACCGAATCCCGATGAATCCCGAGAGCGCCTGAGGTTTGACAAAATTTGCCTACCACCTCTGCCGGCCATATTAGATGACCTCTCGTTACAGTGTCGCCGCGATTTAGCGCAGTGTGTGGGACAGTGTGTATTTGTGTAATTAGCTGTGAAATTGAGCATTAACTTTAACATTGACTTGACTATAAACATTATCAAATCTTTCCGAAACAAAGTTGACATAACATTGGCTGGACGATTCGGCAACCAACTAGGCAATTTCTTAATTTAAAACAAGAGTGCGAAACGAAAATAAAGCATTTACTTAAGAAATGGTTGTGGTGATGTGAGCGCCCCAATACATTGTTTTGTTTTCCTTGCATTATTTATTATTTAGCATTATATTGTTTGAAGTTTGAAGTAAAGTGCACCACCAGTTCCATGACCCACCAGCCGCCACTGGTTCCGACTGCGGTCCAACTTCGCGCCTCTCCTACTTAACTTATCTGTCCCGTTAGTGTTCCGACCGTGGTCCAACTTCGCGTCGTCCTACTTAACTTATTTGTCTCGTTACTGTTCCGACCGTGGTCCAACTTCGCGTCGTCCTACTTAACTTATTTGTCTCGGTACTGTTCCGACCGTGGTCCAACTTCGCGCCTGTCCTACTTAACACTTGCACATTTACTTATTGTTGCTGCAACAGTTGCTGTCAAGTTTGCGACAAGTTTTCGTGGAAAACTTGCACAAACAGACTCAGTGCACTCATGAATTTGTTTAAAGCAAATAACTCCGGATGCAGACTAGGAATGACTTTAATTACTACTTTAATATAAATTTAATTAAATATGTTAGAAAGAGATTATATATTACCTACTAATAATAATGAATGTTGTGATATTGATATCTAGTTGTTAAGCTAATATAATGTTAACTGAAATATTTAACCTAACTATAAATAAATTTAATAATACTTGCTGCGCCCTAACAGGGTCATGTACTCTTAGTTTTAGCCTAGCCTGTAACTGAGTTTACATTATGCAAATAAATAAATAAATAGAAGCAGTACTCTTGACTGAACTTTGACGTTTTATAAAATCAGTCGGTAACTTGTGTTAATGGTAAACAAAAGTTGCATGTTTAGTTTTAGTGTTAGGGATCACATATTGCGGGAAACACTGCATACAGTATGCGTTTCTAAAATGTTTCCAACAACACAAAATCAAGTTGCCACAGAAATATTGGGGAACTTTTAATTTGTTTACGATGAATACGAAGCTTTACATCGTCGTCTATCCCCACGTTAACCTTTTTGAACCGGTTGATGATTGTAGGTAAGCGTTTTTGCAATTCACCTTATTAAGGGCCGGATGCGACGCGAATTGGACTGGACGTGACATTCACTATTATGAACGAATGTGTCGTGAATGATGAGCTATTTATGTGAAGACCTGTCTATAGCAAGCACGACAAAGCACCGAAATGGACGAGGTAGCTACACAAACTAATATCCTACATATTAACCTCCACGCCGCAGTAGGTATATAGGTACATGTACGCACAATACACGACTTTTTAACTAACAACACAAAAGAAGGTGCTTTCAACACGATTTTCGGATTCCGTAGGATGTCCACAAAAACAGGAGCCCATAGTTTTATCCTTGGCCAAAATTATAAGAATTAATCAGTATACAGGAACAAATAGTTTGTTTTAAACTAAGAGTTCTTGTCATCTACAAAAGTCTGGTTTACCCATAGTAGCTTTTTATATTGACTTTTAGTTTTAGTAAACAGTTTTTCATGCGGAACCCTTACTAACTGACACGCATTAGACCGTTTTTTTTTCACATGTGACGTTACCCCGAGATATCGCTATTGGTATGCTGAGCACGTCACACGCAACACACTATTACACATTATTTACAGAATAAATAATTTAATTACATACGAAGAACAAAAATATCATCAAATTTTTTACTAATCGAAAGTTACCCAGTTAACAATTAATGACCATAAAATATTTATCTAGAGGTCCTGCGATTGAAGAAAGAAAGACTTTAAAAAAATAACAATATATTCGGCTAACTTCTTTACATGTTAGACCGAATAAAAAATGTGATAATTATATTTCATAAAATAGTCACGCTAGTTGATGTCAACTCGACATTAGTAAAACGTGTATGCTTCTTTTTAAAAGCTTTTATTTAACGTCACTTGTATGTATGTCCTGGCAATCAATATTTCACCCACTGCCACTGAAGCTATCGGGCTGAAATTTGGCATACGTGTTTGGTTCTCGTGACAAAGCATGATTAGATTGATAAAAGCTTTTTTTTTTTAAGTTGATTTTATTTCTTTGTTATCAAGTAATCGAATACAATTTTACTATACAATAGTCAGCTCAGTGCCGTAAAGTTATTATGTGTCCCGGCTTGATAAAGGACACAATTCAAAAACTGACGAAGATATAAAATGTAGACGGTACAGAAGGTCCACTCCATACAATGCATCTATATATGCACACAAATAGATACGCGACTATGTACAGCGAATGCAAGCGCACTGGCGACGGCGTTCGTTGGACCTGGTTTGAGATGGCCAACCATACGCGCCATGTGCTTGCGTTATCGCTCGTCGTATGGTTCCGACCTTCTGTACATGGTACTTAGTGGTGTAGTGTGCGCGCCACACGGTTGCCCTCAGCCCCTCTCGGCTCGAGGGCTGTTTCGTCTAGCCACGCTCTCCCGTCTGCCGCACTACGCGCTACTTATGACAGATATACGTGTGCTCAACATTACACAGCATCAGCGAATATTGTGTACTTATTCAATAGAATGGCACCACATGGCGAGGAAATGCTAAAAGCTCTACGGCGGATATAGCGATGTCTGTTTTGAAAAACTAGGGCTATTTCAACGTCAAAAGTTACAAATGACAGCCCCCAAAACAGTCGCTATGTGTAACAACAACTCGTCAGCGTCATCAGCGCGTCACGCCACCTGGGTGTCAGGTGTCGTGCTGACGACGCGGTGCCAATGACCTCGTATACCAAAGAAAATATAATGGCGAACACCTGTACTCAAAGACAGAACCACAATTTACCTAACAATAATACTACAGAACTAACTCTAAAATATCGGACAAAACCTGATGTGTCATACAAAAATGAAATGCCCGATCAAAACATATGACATAGCTATTTTTTTATATAGCGCATAATGCAAGCTATGGTCTGTTCAAAAAGTATTTGATGAAAATGTAAACAAATGGATCAGAAAACGCCCATACGTTTTCTGATCCATTTGTTTACATTTTAAAAATGAAATTTTGACAATAACTCAGGGTTATCAATATTGTTATTGAGGATTTTCAACAGATACATACAGTCAGCGATTTTACGTCGATCTACCAGTGGCAGCAGATGAAACTTCTTACAGATTCCAAGATAATTGGTTGACTGATATGGAATCTTTTGATGAAAGCAAAGATATTTTATGAACCGTCTTTGGATGTTTTCTATGCGGTCAATGTATATATAATAACGTGGATTCCATATCTGCGACGCATACTCTAGCTGACTTCTTACAAAAGTACAATACAATATTTTTAGTGTTTTAGCATCATTTAAACACTTAGAGAGACGCATTATAAACCCAAGCAGTTTAGAAGCTTTTTTGACAATAACATCAATGTGTGTGCTAAAAACTAACTTACTATCATGATGGATGCCCAAGTCACGAATAGTATTGCACCTTGGCAAGATCTGGCCCGACAAAGTGTAAGTAGTGGCTAGAACTGCACGTTTTCTAGTGTAAGTGATCACCGAACACTTGGATGGGTTGAGATCAAGTTTATTGGCCTGACAATACTCTTCAAGCCGATATAAGTCAGCTTGAAGTGCTAGTCTATCTTCGGGCGTTGAAATAGTGGCAAAGATTTTCATGTCATCGGCAAAGCATAATAATTTGGATGAATGGAGGCACTGATCGATGTCGTTCACATAGACTACAAATAAAAAAGGACCGAGCAACGAACCCTGAGGCACTCCGCTGGGCACGTATACCCAACTAGACATATAGTTATTGAGTACTACTGCTTGTGACCTATTATCAATGTAAGAAGAGAACCACCTCAAGAGGTTTCCACGGATGCCCATGTAGCTTAGCTTCTTTATCAGGATATCGTGGTCAATCCGATCAAATACCTTGCTATAATCTGTGTAAACCACGTCAACCTGCTTACCATTATCCATAGCCTCCGTAATGAAATCATTAAATAAAATCAAGTTAGAAGTGGTAGACCGTCCCTTCAAAAAACCGTGCTGAAATGAGCTGAACGAACTAGCAAGGGCGGAATATAACTGATTATAGACAATGAAAATGTTGTTAAGATATCCTAAACCATTGTCCAAACACAGTGGACTTGTTACACACACTCTGTAACAAGTCCACAGAACTCGACGGCTTATTTGTCTCGTTACTGTTCCGACCGCGGTCCAACTTCGCGCCTGTCCTACTTAACTTATTTGTCCCGTTACTGTTCCGACCGCGTTCCAACTTCGCGCCTGTCCTACTACGCTAAGCTATAACGCTTAGCGCGTGAGACAGAAGATAGTTGATACAATCTGTGTGGAGTAATTTGTCTATTTCGTGCGCCGCACGGGGGCACCGAACTTGACGGAACCGAACCGAAGATTACCGAATCCCGATGAATCCCGAGAGCGCCTGAGGTTTGACAAAATTTGCCTACCACCTCTGCCGGCCATATTAGATGACCTCTCGTTACAGTGTCGCCGCGATTTAGCGCAGTGTGTGGGACAGTGTGTATTTGTGTAATTAGCTGTGAAATTGAGCATTAACTTTAACATTGACTTGACTATAAACATTATCAAATCTTTCCGAAACAAAGTTGACATAACATTGGCTGGACGATTCGGCAACCAACTAGGCAATTTCTTAATTTAAAACAAGAGTGCGAAACGAAAATAAAGCATTTACTTAAGAAATGGTTGTGGTGATGTGAGCGCCCCAATACATTGTTTTGTTTTCCTTGCATTATTTATTATTTAGCATTATATTGTTTGAAGTTTGAAGTAAAGTGCACCACCAGTTCCATGACCCACCAGCCGCCACTGGTTCCGACTGCGGTCCAACTTCGCGCCTCTCCTACTTAACTTATCTGTCCCGTTAGTGTTCCGACCGTGGTCCAACTTCGCGTCGTCCTACTTAACTTATTTGTCTCGTTACTGTTCCGACCGTGGTCCAACTTCGCGTCGTCCTACTTAACTTATTTGTCTCGGTACTGTTCCGACCGTGGTCCAACTTCGCGCCTGTCCTACTTAACACTTGCACATTTACTTATTGTTGCTGCAACAGTTGCTGTCAAGTTTGCGACAAGTTTTCGTGGAAAACTTGCACAAACAGACTCAGTGCACTCATGAATTTGTTTAAAGCAAATAACTCCGGATGCAGACTAGGAATGACTTTAATTACTACTTTAATATAAATTTAATTAAATATGTTAGAAAGAGATTATATATTACCTACTAATAATAATGAATGTTGTGATATTGATATCTAGTTGTTAAGCTAATATAATGTTAACTGAAATATTTAACCTAACTATAAATAAATTTAATAATACTTGCTGCGCCCTAACAGGGTCATGTACTCTTAGTTTTAGCCTAGCCTGTAACTGAGTTTACATTATGCAAATAAATAAATAAATAGAAGCAGTACTCTTGACTGAACTTTGACGTTTTATAAAATCAGTCGGTAACTTGTGTTAATGGTAAACAAAAGTTGCATGTTTAGTTTTAGTGTTAGGGATCACATATTGCGGGAAACACTGCATACAGTATGCGTTTCTAAAATGTTTCCAACAACACAAAATCAAGTTGCCACAGAAATATTGGGGAACTTTTAATTTGTTTACGATGAATACGAAGCTTTACATCGTCGTCTATCCCCACGTTAACCTTTTTGAACCGGTTGATGATTGTAGGTAAGCGTTTTTGCAATTCACCTTATTAAGGGCCGGATGCGACGCGAATTGGACTGGACGTGACATTCACTATTATGAACGAATGTGTCGTGAATGATGAGCTATTTATGTGAAGACCTGTCTATAGCAAGCACGACAAAGCACCGAAATGGACGAGGTAGCTACACAAACTAATATCCTACATATTAACCTCCACGCCGCAGTAGGTATATAGGTACATGTACGCACAATACACGACTTTTTAACTAACAACACAAAAGAAGGTGCTTTCAACACGATTTTCGGATTCCGTAGGATGTCCACAAAAACAGGAGCCCATAGTTTTATCCTTGGCCAAAATTATAAGAATTAATCAGTATACAGGAACAAATAGTTTGTTTTAAACTAAGAGTTCTTGTCATCTACAAAAGTCTGGTTTACCCATAGTAGCTTTTTATATTGACTTTTAGTTTTAGTAAACAGTTTTTCATGCGGAACCCTTACTAACTGACACGCATTAGACCGTTTTTTTTTCACATGTGACGTTACCCCGAGATATCGCTATTGGTATGCTGAGCACGTCACACGCAACACACTATTACACATTATTTACAGAATAAATAATTTAATTACATACGAAGAACAAAAATATCATCAAATTTTTTACTAATCGAAAGTTACCCAGTTAACAATTAATGACCATAAAATATTTATCTAGAGGTCCTGCGATTGAAGAAAGAAAGACTTTAAAAAAATAACAATATATTCGGCTAACTTCTTTACATGTTAGACCGAATAAAAAATGTGATAATTATATTTCATAAAATAGTCACGCTAGTTGATGTCAACTCGACATTAGTAAAACGTGTATGCTTCTTTTTAAAAGCTTTTATTTAACGTCACTTGTATGTATGTCCTGGCAATCAATATTTCACCCACTGCCACTGAAGCTATCGGGCTGAAATTTGGCATACGTGTTTGGTTCTCGTGACAAAGCATGATTAGATTGATAAAAGCTTTTTTTTTTTAAGTTGATTTTATTTCTTTGTTATCAAGTAATCGAATACAATTTTACTATACAATAGTCAGCTCAGTGCCGTAAAGTTATTATGTGTCCCGGCTTGATAAAGGACACAATTCAAAAACTGACGAAGATATAAAATGTAGACGGTACAGAAGGTCCACTCCATACAATGCATCTATATATGCACACAAATAGATACGCGACTATGTACAGCGAATGCAAGCGCACTGGCGACGGCGTTCGTTGGACCTGGTTTGAGATGGCCAACCATACGCGCCATGTGCTTGCGTTATCGCTCGTCGTATGGTTCCGACCTTCTGTACATGGTACTTAGTGGTGTAGTGTGCGCGCCACACGGTTGCCCTCAGCCCCTCTCGGCTCGAGGGCTGTTTCGTCTAGCCACGCTCTCCCGTCTGCCGCACTACGCGCTACTTATGACAGATATACGTGTGCTCAACATTACACAGCATCAGCGAATATTGTGTACTTATTCAATAGAATGGCACCACATGGCGAGGAAATGCTAAAAGCTCTACGGCGGATATAGCGATGTCTGTTTTGAAAAACTAGGGCTATTTCAACGTCAAAAGTTACAAATGACAGCCCCCAAAACAGTCGCTATGTGTAACAACAACTCGTCAGCGTCATCAGCGCGTCACGCCACCTGGGTGTCAGGTGTCGTGCTGACGACGCGGTGCCAATGACCTCGTATACCAAAGAAAATATAATGGCGAACACCTGTACTCAAAGACAGAACCACAATTTACCTAACAATAATACTACAGAACTAACTCTAAAATATCGGACAAAACCTGATGTGTCATACAAAAATGAAATGCCCGATCAAAACATATGACATAGCTATTTTTTTATATAGCGCATAATGCAAGCTATGGTCTGTTCAAAAAGTATTTGATGAAAATGTAAACAAATGGATCAGAAAACGTATGGGTTCCAGTTTGTGGTGCCACTTACTTTATTTGAAAACTTAAATCGAAATGACAATTTTAAAACACCGTATTGCGATAGATGTGTTTTATTTGACAATTGAAGTTAATTTTATAACCTCAATTTTCGTCGAGAATTTTTTAATTACTTTTTTAAAATTTCGGTTGCCTAAAACTTCCACGACGTCTACGATGGCAGTGCAAAGGTCACTTGGCTGCATTTTTTGGGGCACAGAGAGCAGGATAGGAGGTGTAGCATAGTTTGCGACACAGCTCCACACCCCGCCCCAGCCTGCGTCAGCGTCTCGCAGCCTGCTGCCATTCCGTCGAGATACTCCCACTTAACGAGGCTGTGGTTACATCTTCCCGCTTGAGTTCTAATTCCCTTTAGTGAGTGATTGCGAAAGAATTTAAGCTTAACAGGGTTTGCTTACACTTTCATTAGATACTTTGAAACAGACTATATGTGTGGTGTGCGTACCTTCTCGAGCTCGGCCTGCAGCTGCGCGGGCTGCTCGCCCTTGGGCAGCTGCTTGCACTTGCGCAGCACTTCCATGTCCTTGAGCTTGCTGGCCAGCTCCTCCTCGCGAGCCTAAGGATCAAGAAAAGCATATAAACATTGGTCCCTACATAGTAACAATATCTTTATTTGAGTGAAATATGTAGGTACAGTAAGGTCTTAAACTGGTTCCAGAATGTTCAATGTTACCTTTGTACATTGACTCAGCACTCGGCTTGGCTCACGCGCGGCCCAGTTAAAAGATTGATTTGGTTGCATATTACACGCATAGGACACAGAAAATTTGTGTAATAGTGTGTGTGAAGGAAAGATAGTATATAAGCAGATCGTTTTTGTAAATAAATCAGATTTGAATTTTATATTCTTGTCTCATTACCCCTCACTGTTGCCAAGACACCTTTAGCCATCTCTGATCAGTGTCGTGAGTCTGCGGGACTGGCAGTGAGTGTACCCTTCCCGAACCTGGTATTCCTTTCTACTATCCGTCTGTGACCTTAGGTCGCATGGTGCAGACATCCTGAACTTATTTATTTATCACATACTGTGTATATGGTAGGTTAGGGCTTATAGGGCTTAGGGTCGTAGGTCTTGTAGGTTCCCTTAACTTGTCATATAGTTTCATGTACCGTCCCTTGACAGTAGTGCGGCCTTACGTGACATCTGTTGGGGGTGGATGTACATTTTTTATTTCGCATATTTCTTCATTCAGCATGCAAAATTACAATTCAAATAGAAAACCATAATTTATTTATGTAGATATTTACTCATTGCCTTTCTATTCTTTTTGTCCTTGATATTATTATTAAACGAAAATACTCCTTTAGACAATCAAATGCAATACACAAAATACGGCGTAAACAGTCCGCCGCAACCGCGCCGCTGTCGCTGCGGTTCATTCAATAACGTCAGCTTTATAAAGCGTTATACGATTTGCATTAACTCACTCTTTCACAACTTTTACTTCAGTTATCTGTTTATTTCAGAGGCAGGTAACTAAATATAACCGATGTGAACAGAGGAGGAACAAGGAGAGGTATGAACATATGAATGTATGCGAGTTATAATTCCCTGGTGTTGACTTACGTACGACTACTGTTCTATTTACAGAACTGTACCAGATGAGAGATGTTCCTCTTTGTAGTCTGTAGCCACTGCCCGCTGTGAGTTTACATATTTTAATACCTTATTGTAACATCTTACGTAGTTTTTCCTCGGACATACCTATTTAAATTCATGAATACCAACAGGTTGAAGTAAAAATTACCAACATATTAATTTTTACATCTAGAACTCACAATCAAAGTCAGAGCGCTAAAATAAGTGAAGGCGCATATTGCCTTCAGTAAGAGCTTACGTGTTTAATTTTAATTTATTATTAAATACGGTTTCAGCAGATTTAGAACCTAGCCATCAAAAGATAGGACTTGCAAAACATTACTTACATAACATGGAATGAATACGTCCTGAATGATAATATAAACATTAAAAGCAGAAAATACGAAAGATATCATGAGCGAGCGAGTTTGATGACGTCGTTAAGTGACATTAGCGCTATACTACAGGACGTGTGTGAGTGCCGATCGATAAGCATTACAGTCAGGATCGATACTAGGTAGACCGACTCGAAGAAAGCTTGGACCTGGAGTTTATTAGCTGTCTAGAAACAACACACCTGAACCTAAAGGGGGAGGGGAGAGTGCCTACATACAGAGCGGTACAGCTTTATTTTTACAATACGAGGACTATACTCTACAGACTTCTCCAGAGCATCCTCCAGTGCAGGATTTCCCGAATAAGTATATTTAATCAAACCAAAGAAATGATCGCTGAAGTAACGATGGCCAACCAAGCGTGCGGTTACTGGAGTCATATACATGCAGGGACTGTACAACCCCGGTTATGAGTTAAGCTTTTCGAATGGGTAAGCCGTTTATGAGGTTGCCTTTATCATGATGTAACACCTTGAATGGGTTTTATGCTTAAAACCCAGTAAAAGGGTTTTCTCTTCAATATGGATAACCCATTGAATGGCTTCTTTTTTTGAAACCCAGCGAAAGGCTAACATGATTACCCATTGAATGGGTTCCATACTTGAAACCCTGACAGGGTTACCCCTTCATTATGATAACCTTTATAATATAAGGGTTTTGTTCGGGTTACCTAAGTAGGTGCTAAGTAGGTGGTGGGCGGGGTGGAACGAGCACCACGCACCGCACCATCCACCACTAGACATCTTAAACTTGTAGACGAAACACGTGCTACCTATTATTTGATGCATCATAAAAATAATATCGATGTACAGCATCTCGTTTCGGTTTTGACATTTTCCAAAAAAAATATTCACAAATTCACACTGAGTAATAATAGGTATTATCGCAAAAGACGTCCAGGTTCAAAAAATCAAACAGCAAGAATGACAATTGTAGGTACAGTCCCTACAAATGGCATGAAAAAATCATAATATTATGTAATTTTGATATACGGCCAGCCAAGCTAAACTGAACTTTATTTAACATGCATAATGATCATAGATCCCGCTCTTCTTTAGAAGCCGCTCGGTAAGTATGCAACAAAGGTGCCGCCGCTGCTTTACGCATGCTATCCCATTTTGCAACTTATGCCGATCATCGAGAGATCATATTAACCCTATGGAAAACCCTTTAAATGGGTAACCAAAATTTTAATGGCTTAAATTAAGCCTTTCAAAAGGGTTACCCACATCGTATAGGTTTTTGATAAACCGCTTAGAAAAACCCTATCGAAAACACTTTCAATGGGTAACCAATATGGTCCCTGTATACATACCGGAGACGGTCATTAGTACGGTCGCTAAACGAATCGCAAGCGAGCCACTGGTGACATCGAGTCGTGATGTTTTATGTCCGCGGCGAGGAGGACATTCAGTGTCTGATCGCATCGGAGTTAAGACGTCGCGGAACTGTACTCGATTCGTTGTGCTCAGTTATTGTGATTAATTCTAAAATGTGATTACAGTGTTAGTTTGTGATTTTAATAAACGCACCCAGTGTGTTTTCATTGCACGAAACCCATCTTCTGCCCACATATTGCATACTGCCCATATATTCTAATGGAATAAACGGTGTGTACTTCTGACGCGGCTTATTTGAGCGTATGATCGCGTCGTGTGTTGTCCGCGACACATACTTACACGCCGCTGACACTGAAATATGCACGTGTCATTAGAGGTGCACTAAAAAGGGGGCTCGATGTCGCAGCTGGCTAGTAAAATTCCATTTACATTGCCTACGCTACACGCTACTCAGATTGATTAAATGACTTTTTTATTGGGAGATCACACACTGGGAGGACTGCTTATAAAACTCCGATTGACTGAATCTTCAGGACTTGTAACAAGAGAGTATCTACTTGTCCTATTTACATAACATATAGACACCGTGACATCCCCGCAGGAACCCCAACAGGCTCACACGAGCCCCCGGACTACAGCGAGAGAAAGAGAGCGTAAAAGCCAGCCCTTGGGTCACAGGAAGCTGTTTGGAGATTTCGTTGAACATATGCTAGGTTTTTATCAGTGGTGGGGGCAAGGAATGCACCCAATCCGTATTGTTTGGCAAGCAGAACGTATTAACAACTGAACAATATTCTTTCGGTGAACACTCCGGTCCTGTGAGAGCAGTGAGTGCCAACAGACTACACTGTACAGGCTGACTTTGAATGCATCGGTAATCTTTCACTCTGAAATGTCTGGTGTTTTATATTTATATTCTAATGCATCCCTTTTTCCTAATTAAAATGACTAAAATAGATACTTTTTTTTTGGCTATTTCAGCACAGCTGCCATAGTAAATGTTATTCAAATTCGTGTGCCCCTGAAAGATTGCCAACAAGTATTCATGAATGAGAAACGAAATTACGTCTTCGGAGTACCAACATACAAGTACCAGTGACGCGGCGCCGGCGGGCGGTCGGTGAGTTCACGCTTCTAACTAAGCAATCATGTAACAACACACATCAACAGGTCACAATGCGAACATTCGTCACTCGTCACACAAGTACGTGACACAAAGCACTGATAATGTCGATCGCGTAATTTCGATGTATATCGCACAAAGGCGCGGCGCGTCGCGACTGTTGCGACGCACGCTCGCGGAAGTGCCCACCGGAGAACTAAGCCCGCCAGCACACATATTTCATTACGATATAAACCGGCAGAGGATACAGATACTAATGTAAACATTACACCGATTACTAGTAGATCTATATCTGAGCGCGGTTCACGCAACTCTTACGTCTTTACGCAAGTGGGGCGCCAACAAGATGGGACACGAATATTTTCATAGATTCAGAAATAGACGCGATGCCGCCGCGATCCGCCACCCTGCTAACTATCACTTGACTTCCTTATAGGGACTCTTCTCGGTAAAGTAACACAGTGTGATGGAACTGGAACCTATAAAGCTGGATGTGCTTCAGATCAGAACTGTATTTAATTTATTTACTGCGTGTTCCTAGGAATACTGACACTCGTTTATTAAGTTCGACTTCCATGTTAACTTCAAAGTGTCCTTGATACGTTGAATATCTGCATTCTACATAAATATAAGTATGATATTAAGCTCACAAAGATCCGGAAAGGTCTCGGCTTCATCGCTTCAATGACGATTAGTTTGTTTGTTTACAGTCGACACAAAATCATTAAACATACAAAGAGCGCGAAGATTTCCAGAAGATGGTGCAGATCGCATCCTGCTTCGAAGCGGAGTGTACAGCTGGCCCCCTAACGACACGATATCATAGTGAGGCTTGACGTTATAACATACAAGTTTACTGCAGTAGTGTCGCCCCTAATGCAGCCCGACGTGTGACGAGCTCGTCAGAGAACGAAACTGAATGATCTCCGACCAATATCACGTTCTTCACGTATTTATGTTGAACTAACATCGAATTTGAAGTGTTGTTTTGTTTTGTAGAATTTATTTAAACTGAATGGTGGGAAATCGACCTCAACATGGTTGATAAAGGCTATGCAGATGACGGTGCTGAACAGAGTCATTCATTAGGAACTCATTTATTAGTTATTTGAGTACCTGCACATTATTTTTAATGATCGCCCAATAAACACTACAAGGCATATTAACGTCTACAATATTGTTGTTGAGTGCCAACTTCTGATACCTAAACGCAAACTTTCCGAGTTCCGGAGCATAGATTTGAGCGTTAATCGAACGGTTTGAGATGCGCGCCATCTTTATTGCAGCCATCTAAATACCGTTTCATAAGCGCACGTCACGTAAAACAGGAATAGCTTCGTGTGTTGACAGCTGATCGAAACTAGCATGGCCAAATATTATTGTTTTCAACTGTGATGAAATATGTTCTGAAAGTGTGCGCACTTAATGCAATACTAATATCATACGTATTTACAAATACTGTATATTTTTTATGAATATTTTTGTAGATTATGACCGTAAATAAATAACGACAACGCATCCCCGCCGTGAAGTGCGCGTATTTTTAAAACACAAACAAACATCGTTCTATTATTAGAGCGCGCGATAAATAAATATCCGCGGCGCTTATTTTTACACGGAGGCGCGTGCACTGGCGGCGCAGCGGTGCAGCGTGCTGCGTGTGCGACGGTATGTGGCGATGAACACACCGTCCACCTGAATGATGTAGCATCACTACGATCGTGACACATCACTACGCATACTTGGTCTGTCACTACGGTTCTTGCCAGGAACTGAGAATATTATTTTTAGCTCCCGCAGGTTTCCGTCCCCTAAACACTTATAACTAACAAATATTACTAACATATTGTGTGTCCTGAGGGAGGGGAAACGCTGACGTGATAACTTGGCAGACGTTTATGGAAGCTTACATGGCCGTAGAACGGAACACAGGAAAAATATGGGGAGGCTTTTGCTCAGTTTGAGTCAATACAGGTAAGAAAAACGCAGTCGGTTTAAAAAAGGTGAATGCATTGTCGACAGGAGGAGTGTCTAATGTAAAGCTGATATGAAAACCCTCGCATAGTCATCGTCATCAGTGCAAAGACAGCGTGCCACCGCGGCGCCGGCACTCTCCCGCTGCGCGGGTTTAATGAGGTTGTGGCCGCGTCACCGACACCGCACTTTAGTTATATAGACCCATCGAGTTATACATACAGATAGTTCTATTACCATAAGCTAAATGCACCATAAATCCGTTTGAATTGTTCGTTTATATCAGTCCGTTGTGAATACTTTCTCTTGTCTTGTCTGGCGAGGCGCCACCCTCAGCCGTGTCCGTCGTGACTGCAACCAAACGAACCTACGATCCTCTATCGCACTCAGTACTCTGTTGCTTTTACAGCCGCCATAAATGAAGATATGCCACGATTTTAGGCAAAAATGCTCATTATGCTGAATAAGGACGAGTATCTAGTATCATCATAGACATCAGTCATCTAGTTTTCCTTAAATTTATTCGTAAAGGTAAAACTTAAATTGAAGCTGTACATGTTACAGCTGTTTACACGGCTACAAACAAAAAACCAAAAGCGATCGGGATCTTCCAACTCCCTCAAAAATTCTCTAGTCTTTCCTCTTACCAATGATGTGCCACATGCCATAAAAATCATTTAACAACTTTGTGAATTCGCTAGAATTGTGAATCGAGTCACATAAGGCTATTATTAAAAATTATGATTTAAAAAATAATTTTACTTAAATGATACCTGTCAAACCTATTGAATCTGTTATCTCACTCTTATAAGGTAAAATCCATCTTCTGACTCTTTCTTTAATAGCGTAAACCGGTTTGAACAAATCATGAAGTGCCGGTGACCCCGTCATTTTTTAACCGACTTCCAAAAATGAGGAGGTTCTATGTTCGTAGCATAATTATGTTGGTTTTTTTTTATGTATGTGCCTCCATATTATCGTCAATTGCGGACCGATTTTGAAAATTCTTTTTTTGTTTGAAAGGATATGCTCTCGAGGTGGTCCCATTTGCTTCGATACTTTTTGAGTTAGTTTCAATAATACGTATTTTCCCCACTTAGCCTGTGTGGATGATGTTCTAATAAGTTCCTGTCACTGATTTACATAGCAGGAAATAACTTTAATTTCGGAAGTCGGTGGCAAAAAACAAAAATTCAAAACCAAAGGCACCGACTTCCGAAATTTAAGTTATTTTTCACTTTGAAGTGTTTAAGTTATTTCCTGCTATGTAAACAAAATATTTGGGTCTTTTTTTGACAAAACAATAAAAAGAAGATAAAAAAATAATCCACAGGGCATGAGCTAGGGCTCAACTGCTATCCTTTCAGACCCCTTAACACCTTTAAGGGGTCTGAAAGGATAGCAGTTCTTTGAGCCCTTCAGCCGACCATTTCAATTTGGCACCCGATGCACCAAACACCCTGTATTACACACCCGCAAATATTAACATAAAAAAAGTGCGCGGACGTGTGACGTGTGTCCGCTGAAACAAACGTGCGGGGAAATACTACATTTATATGAGACAGAATACTTTGCTGTGACATGTGTAGTATGCAGATATATTAGATTTACAGAGCGAGAATAATTTATAACAATCACAAAACTACTAGTGTGCTTCATAGATAACTTACTAACAAAGAATAAAAACAGCAGAAACTTTTCGCAGATGAACGGTGAAATGCGGATTCCATGCGATTCACTCAGTTTCCAAACTTAATGGCGGTTAAATTATAGATCAAAAGGGCCTTTGTCCTTTACAAAAACAACATCGAACTAGGAAGCGAAACGAAACTGCGAATACACGACACGACCGACACCAACGAATACGTCGCGATACCGACCTTACGACCCGATATACCATCCTAATTTAACAGGATAAGGTTTAATATTGCATGGAAGAAATGGGTTCTATACGAGTACAATATGCGGGGAACTGCATTGCCGTGCAGTGGCGGCCACATGTGACTTTGATTCTTACGCGTTTGATCGTGAAGTTAAGTTTCCCTCTCAGCGGCGTGCATCGTCAGCCTTGGCCGGGTGCCAGCGCTGCACTGGCCGATACGCCGCGTTTTAGAACGTTGTAGTGAGCGAGCCTACACAATGTGATTTATAGCGGGGAGCCGCCTACCCGCTAGCCGGACACAACACAACACACATTATAATTGCAGTCACAACAGTAGTCAGACAGTAGTCAGACACAACACACATTATAATTGCAGTTTTTGGACAGATTTACACACTTTTACTGCTATACGTGGCTGCGAACAATACTAAAGTGTTTCGTCTTCATTTTATTATCTCTGAACAAGTTTGCTTACAAGAACAGCGAAAGCAAAATACAATTTGAGAACAATGTATTTAGGTACAAGTGAAAATTAAAAAATTGATGCTGCAGTATCGGTTCAAGGTTACTTACTATGTTCTTTAAATACAACTGAAGTAAGAGAATACTAAATTTCGAATCGATCAGACCTGTGGAAAATGCGCACATCCATTCATCAAATAAATGATCTATTCTAAATAGAAAAGAGCTGATAATCTTCAAACGGCTGAACGGATTTTCTTGAATTGTAGCTAAGAACACTCTCGATCAAGACACCTTTCAAACAAAAAAATAATAATCAAAATTGGTTCAGCCGTTTGGGAGCTACGAGGGAACAGCCAGATACACAGATACAGCCCTCTTTTTCCGTCGGGGGTTAAAAATACATGTCGAACCGACTCCAAATAAATTGGGATATGGGCAGGAGAACTATGATGATGATGTTAGTTCTTTAACATACAAGTAACATGGTATGAAATTATAACCAACAGAAAACTGTTTAGTTACAATATTATACCTTGTTACTACAGATTATATCGACAGAATTACGTTACAAATAAAATCGGCAGCATGGTATTTCTATTGATAGTTATGTCACCGTACCAGTTCAACGTGCTCAGCAGTCATGAGATCACTATAATAATACCACAGTCTAGCTAATAGTAGTTTCTGTGGACGTAGATGCCGAAAATAATATATAAATCCTGCGGATTTTTCGTTATGGGTTTTTTAAGGTTTCCGGAGGTGCCGATGCCAAACATAAGGTGTAAAAATATAAGCCGTGGTTTACCTTGACGAGGCTGAGCCGGATGGCGAGGCAGGTGCGGTCGGCGCGGTTGGCGCTGGTGCCGCGCAGCAGCTCGTGCACGCGCCGCAGCTGCGCCCGCGCCGCCGCCGCCCACGCCGCGCCGCCCTCCGACACCACGACCTGGCTCTCCGCGACACTGATCCTGTGATACAGCGAGTGTTCTAAGTGCAGTACTTTTTATTAACACGCTTTTATTAGTTTCATATGTATGTTTGTTTGGGCTCGATTTTACCCCACTTTAAGCGATACGATTTACTTTAAACGTTGTAGACTTATCGACGACCGACGACAATACAATATATTGTTGTGCCGTTGTGCCAACGCTCGTTGAGCAGCTCCAGCTGGTCCTGCACGTGGCAGCTCAGTGTACATGAGTGTGTGTAGCGGTATAGTTACTTGTCGTTGAGCTTCTGTATACTGGCGGCAGCGGAGTGCCAACGCTCGTTGAGCAGCTCCAGCTGGTCCTGCACGTGGCAGCTCAGTGTACATGAGTGTGTGTAGCGGTATAGTTACTTGTCGTTGAGCTTCTGTATACTGGCGGCAGCGGAGTGCCAACGCTCGTTGAGCAGCTCCAGCTGGTCCTGCACGTGGCAGCTCAGTGTACATGAGTGTGTGTAGCGGTATAGTTACTTGTCGTTGAGCTTCTGTATACTGGCGGCAGCGGAGTGCCAACGCTCGTTGAGCAGCTCCAGCTGGTCCTGCACGTGGCAGCTCAGTGTACATGAGTGTGTGTAGCGGTATAGTTACTTGTCGTTGAGCTTCTGTATACTGGCGGCAGCGGAGTGCCAACGCTCGTTGAGCAGCTCCAGCTGGTCCTGCACGTGGCAGCTCAGTGTACATGAGTGTGTGTAGCGGTATAGTTACTTGTCGTTGAGCTTCTGTATACTGGCGGCAGCGGAGTGCCAACGCTCGTTGAGCAGCTCCAGCTGGTCCTGCACGTGGCAGCTCAGTGTACATGAGTGTGTGTAGCGGTATAGTTACTTGTCGTTGAGCTTCTGTATACTGGCGGCAGCGGAGTGCCAACGCTCGTTGAGCAGCTCCAGCTGGTCCTGCACGTGGCAGCTCAGTGTACATGAGTGTGTGTAGCGGTATAGTTACTTGTCGTTGAGCTTCTGTATACTGGCGGCAGCGGAGTGCCAACGCTCGTTGAGCAGCTCCAGCTGGTCCTGCACGTGGCAGCTCAGTGTACATGAGTGTGTGTAGCGGTATAGTTACTTGTCGTTGAGCTTCTGTATACTGGCGGCAGCGGAGTGCCAACGCTCGTTGAGCAGCTCCAGCTGGTCCTGCACGTGGCAGCTCAGTGTACATGAGTGTGTGTAGCGGTATAGTTACTTGTCGTTGAGCTTCTGTATACTGGCGGCAGCGGAGTGCCAACGCTCGTTGAGCAGCTCCAGCTGGTCCTGCACGTGGCAGCTCAGTGTACATGAGTGTGTGTAGCGGTATAGTTACTTGTCGTTGAGCTTCTGTATACTGGCGGCAGCGGAGTGCCAACGCTCGTTGAGCAGCTCCAGCTGGTCCTGCACGTGGCAGCTGAGCGGCGCGCCGCACGCGGACACGACGCCGCGTCCCGCCGCGCGCGCCGCTTGCACTGATTCCGCGCGAGACGACATCTGACACACAAACAAGTTAAAATTTGTTCCGAGTTGGAACCCCATGTCGTTAGGTTTGTAGTGACCGCTCAGCTCAACATACTTCCAATCACAATCTGAAGGATTTGCAGGAAATTCCTAATTCAATAGATGAAAGGTGACGTTTCGACAAGGTGGATTTTAAAAGTTAATAAGTAAAGTCGTGAAAAAGAAACTTTTTAGTACGTCAAAATACAGGGCTCGAGGAGACGATTCCCTTTAAAAATTTAATTCCTATTATTGTGAAAGGGGTATCGGTCGCCATGGGAATGGTATGTTGAAACACACAGGAAGTTTCGTACAGAAAAACGAAAAATAAAATATTGGGTTAAATGAAGCCCTCTATGTTAGTTGGAGGCTAAATAATAACAACCGCACGGGTCGATCCAACAGGTTAAGCTTGCCGGGGTTGGTCGGTGGATGGGTGACCATCTTTACATTCCGAGACTCATCCGTGCCTGGACAAGCACGTTAAGCCGTTGTTCCTGGCTGTCATTCGTGGATCTTTAACAGTCGTTACGGGACGTCATTTGCCCGAAAGTCTGGCAATCAGTCTTACCAAGGGGTATCGTATTACCCAGTTAGTGAGTTGTGGAGGTCAGATAGGAAGTCGCTCCGTGCAAAATAGTGGCATTCAGCTGCATCCAGTTAGATTGGAAGCCGACCCCAACATAGTGGGGAAAAGGCTAGGCAGATTGATTTCCTCCCTCTATGTTAGTTATAGCTCTGTGCACAACATCAATACAATTGACAAATATCTCCTCGATTACCTTAATAAAATAAAAATCTTTTAAATGCAAATATTTCCTGCGAAGTTTTACGAAGAAACGGAAGCTTTGGTGGGATTTTAAATATTAAAAACTATTTGTTCTTGGTGAGCCGAACCTTATTCGTATCCTTTGAAAATATTCGATTCTGAATTGTAAGACTGTACAGGTAGCGAGTACCAACCTGTTGATCGAGGTCGCGGACCTTCTGCTTGAGGTCCTTGAAGGGCAGCGTCGGCTCGTGCGCGGCCTCCAGCTGGCGCTCGGCCGCGTCCAGCCACTCGCCGCACGACTCCAGCAGCGAGTACAGGCGCGCCCACACCGCCTGGCACGCGCTCCATCTGGACCACCGAGCACTACATGTTAATACACCAAGCTAGCCACTCGCCGCACGACTCCAGCAGCGAGTACAGGCGCGCCCACACCGCCTGGCACGCGCTCCATCTGGACCACCGAGCACTACATGTTAATACACCAAGCTAGCCACTCGCCGCACGACTCCAGCAGCGAGTACAGGCGCGCCCACACCGCCTGGCACGCGCTCCATCTGGACCACCGAGCACTACATGTTAATACACCAAGCTAGCCACTCGCCGCACGACTCCAGCAGCGAGTACAGGCGCGCCCACACCGCCTGGCACGCGCTCCATCTGGACCACCGAGCACTACATGTTAATACACCAAGCTAGCCACTCGCCGCACGACTCCAGCAGCGAGTACAGGCGCGCCCACACCGCCTGGCACGCGCTCCATCTGGACCACCGAGCACTACATGTTAATACACCAAGCTAGCCACTCGCCGCACGACTCCAGCAGCGAGTACAGGCGCGCCCACACCGCCTGGCACGCGCTCCATCTGGACCACCGAGCACTACATGTTAATACACCAAGCTAGCCACTCGCCGCACGACTCCAGCAGCGAGTACAGGCGCGCCCACACCGCCTGGCACGCGCTCCATCTGGACCACCGAGCACTACATGTTAATACACCAAGCTAGCCACTCGCCGCACGACTCCAGCAGCGAGTACAGGCGCGCCCACACCGCCTGGCACGCGCTCCATCTGGACCACCGAGCACTACATGTTAATACACCAAGCTAGCCACTCGCCGCACGACTCCAGCAGCGAGTACAGGCGCGCCCACACCGCCTGGCACGCGCTCCATCTGGACCACCGAGCACTACATGTTAATACACCAAGCTAGCCACTCGCCGCACGACTCCAGCAGCGAGTACAGGCGCGCCCACACCGCCTGGCACGCGCTCCATCTGGACCACCGAGCACTACATGTTAATACACCAAGCTAGCCACTCGCCGCACGACTCCAGCAGCGAGTACAGGCGCGCCCACACCGCCTGGCACGCGCTCCATCTGGACCACCGAGCACTACATGTTAATACACCAAGCTAGCCACTCGCCGCACGACTCCAGCAGCGAGTACAGGCGCGCCCACACCGCCTGGCACGCGCTCCATCTGGACCACCGAGCACTACATGTTAATACACCAAGCTAGCCACTCGCCGCACGACTCCAGCAGCGAGTACAGGCGCGCCCACACCGCCTGGCACGCGCTCCATCTGGACCACCAGCGAGTACAGGCGGGCCCACACTTATCGATAGTCCACCACGGACCTAAAATGGCGTTTTGGATATTGCGGTGTTTGGTTTTTAGGAGTTTTGGGCGTTCAGACAGCTCGGGTATAGAAAGACGCACCGGTCATGTCTCTGCTGGTACGCGGCCTGCAGCGCGGCCCACTCGTCCCGCAGCTTGTCGCGCACGCGGCCGGCCTGCTCGGGTGGCGCGCGCGCTCGCTTGCCGAGCCGCGAGTACTCGCGCTCGGCGTCGTCCACGGACGCTGCGATCTCCGCCATGGCCGCCTTCACGCGCTGCACAGACACGAGTAGATGATTTAAATATGAGGTTCAGGGAGTGGCGACAGTCGCGCCTAGGGGTCGGCGTACCGCGAGCGCGTCGTCCTGCAGCGGGAAGTCGTCGTAGTCGCGGCCGCCCAGCGGGTGCGCGCGCAGGGCGCCGGCCTGGCCCGCGACGGCGGAGCGCGCAAGGTTCGCGCGCGTCACGTACGCGCCGCACAAAGACTCCGCCGCCTCCTGTGATACACGATATGTTCGTTACATAAAGTAAAACAAAATCACAAGAAAAAATGTCTTTCATTGTCTTACTCTACATACTGAGTGTAAAAAGATCTACGCATTCTGTACGTATAACTGAGTAACATCGAGCAACATTATTTCAAGAAATGGACTTTTATTTTTGGTGTAAAAATTCGTTGTATTGGCTTATAGAAGTTATAGAGTGAGTGTTACAGTATGCCGGGCACCTACCTTGCCCTTGGCGGGCTCACACTTGCGCTCGGCGCCGGCCCACAGCGCCAGCGCGTCGCTCACGGCGCGGTCGGGCACGCCCACGTGCGCCGCGCGCAGTGAGCGGGTCAGCGCCTGGATCCTCTCCAGTGTTACAGTATGCCGGGCACCTACCTTGCCCTTGGCGGGCTCACACTTGCGCTCGGCGCCGGCCCACAGCGCCAGCGCGTCGCTCACGGCGCGGTCGGGCACGCCCACGTGCGCCGCGCGCAGTGAGCGGGTCAGCGCCTGGATCCTCTCCAGTGTTACAGTATGCCGGGCACCTACCTTGCCCTTGGCGGGCTCACACTTGCGCTCGGCGCCGGCCCACAGCGCCAGCGCGTCGCTCACGGCGCGGTCGGGCACGCCCACGTGCGCCGCGCGCAGTGAGCGGGTCAGCGCCTGGATCCTCTCCAGTGTTACAGTATGCCGGGCACCTACCTTGCCCTTGGCGGGCTCACACTTGCGCTCGGCGCCGGCCCACAGCGCCAGCGCGTCGCTCACGGCGCGGTCGGGCACGCCCACGTGCGCCGCGCGCAGTGAGCGGGTCAGCGCCTGGATCCTCTCCAGTGTTACAGTATGCCGGGCACCTACCTTGCCCTTGGCGGGCTCACACTTGCGCTCGGCGCCGGCCCACAGCGCCAGCGCGTCGCTCACGGCGCGGTCGGGCACGCCCACGTGCGCCGCGCGCAGTGAGCGGGTCAGCGCCTGGATCCTCTCCAGTGTTACAGTATGCCGGGCACCTACCTTGCCCTTGGCGGGCTCACACTTGCGCTCGGCGCCGGCCCACAGCGCCAGCGCGTCGCTCACGGCGCGGTCGGGCACGCCCACGTGCGCCGCGCGCAGTGAGCGGGTCAGCGCCTGGATCCTCTCCAGTGTTACAGTATGCCGGGCACCTACCTTGCCCTTGGCGGGCTCACACTTGCGCTCGGCGCCGGCCCACAGCGCCAGCGCGTCGCTCACGGCGCGGTCGGGCACGCCCACGTGCGCCGCGCGCAGTGAGCGGGTCAGCGCCTGGATCCTCTCCAGTGTTACAGTATGCCGGGCACCTACCTTGCCCTTGGCGGGCTCACACTTGCGCTCGGCGCCGGCCCACAGCGCCAGCGCGTCGCTCACGGCGCGGTCGGGCACGCCCACGTGCGCCGCGCGCAGTGAGCGGGTCAGCGCCTGGATCCTCTCCAGTGTTACAGTATGCCGGGCACCTACCTTGCCCTTGGCGGGCTCACACTTGCGCTCGGCGCCGGCCCACAGCGCCAGCGCGTCGCTCACGGCGCGGTCGGGCACGCCCACGTGCGCCGCGCGCAGTGAGCGGGTCAGCGCCTGGATCCTCTCCAGTGTTACAGTATGCCGGGCACCTACCTTGCCCTTGGCGGGCTCACACTTGCGCTCGGCGCCGGCCCACAGCGCCAGCGCGTCGCTCACGGCGCGGTCGGGCACGCCCACGTGCGCCGCGCGCAGTGAGCGGGTCAGCGCCTGGATCCTCTCCAGTGTTACAGTATGCCGGGCACCTACCTTGCCCTTGGCGGGCTCACACTTGCGCTCGGCGCCGGCCCACAGCGCCAGCGCGTCGCTCACGGCGCGGTCGGGCACGCCCACGTGCGCCGCGCGCAGTGAGCGGGTCAGCGCCTGGATCCTCTCCAGTGTTACAGTATGCCGGGCACCTACCTTGCCCTTGGCGGGCTCACACTTGCGCTCGGCGCCGGCCCACAGCGCCAGCGCGTCGCTCACGGCGCGGTCGGGCACGCCCACGTGCGCCGCGCGCAGTGAGCGGGTCAGCGCCTGGATCCTCTCTACAGACGCCTGGCGCTCCACGTACTCGGCGCGGGCCGCTTCCTGCAAGTTGATAACATATTCATCGTACGGAATCCTCACCACGCGAGTTCAACTCGCACTTTTCCGGTTTATTTGACAATTACTGTATTTTTACGCAATTATTTATCAAGATTATTTATTCATCTAAAATAATAACCAAAATTAAGTCACACGTCGCTCTATTAAAAAATTTAAACAACCGACTTCCAAAAAAAACAAGTACGAAGGGAGAAGTAACTTCAACTTCAGAAGTCGTTGTGTTTGGTACGGTATTTTCGTTCTTTGCCAGCGACTTACGAAATTCACGTTATTCAATTTAATTTTGTAATGTTTCATTTTGGAAGCCTGTTGTTTAAACTTTTTAATAGAGCGACCTGTGTTTTTGCAAAAACCCTATCTTTTTTCAGTAAGATTGAGAAATGTTTTCACCATTGTCTAATTATACGTGTTTTCGCAAAAGAAAACGAATTATCAAATCTTCTTACAAGATATACAACGTGTCTTTTTTGATGTCCGATAACTCTAAAGTCTGCTATAAGTAAAAATAATACAAAAAAACAGAACAAGTATTCCAAAAATACAATAGTTTCGAAGATAACTTAACACAAGTTTAATTGATAAGTACCAGTACCATACCATTTTCATTAAAACCAATCCTTCATATTTTAAGCTATAATCAAAAGAAACTGTTCAACCGCAATGTAGTTGAAATATCAGTTCAAATTTTGTTAACGTCTCACAAGTACTGGGTATCGGATATCTTAACACGATAAAACATTAAAAAACAGATTTTTCAAATCATATTACAATGTGCAACATTACAAGTGTCCCATCCCTAAAAAAAAGACTTTTTAATTTTTATTTCGTCGTTTCGATTTCGATACTAATCACGTCTGTAATACATTCCGTAATACAGACGAACATTTTTTTGAACTCGGTTAAAAAGAAAATTCGTAAGGTTTTTTCTTACTGTCAATTAGACTATTGTCCCTACAGATGCGTGTCTGGTTGTTATGATTCCGGTCTTTAGAAAACCAAACTGTTAACAGTCGCGTACCGGGTCAGCGGCGAGCTTGTGCTCCAAGCCGTCGCACCAGGTCGTGAGCTGCTCCAGCAGCTGCGCCAGCTCCTTCAGTTCGTCCTCGGCCTGCAGCGCCAGGTTGCGCTTCAGCTCGATCTCCGACATCACCATCGACCACTTGTTGCGCAGCTTGTCCTGTTCCAAGCAATATCAACGTTACTGCAGTGATGGTAAAAGACTCAACAGACAACAGTATTCTGTCCCTAGTTTCCAGTCGGCTAGACTGTCCGTACGTAAATCGTTGTTGCGCCATTTCTCATGGAATGGTGTAGCCGCGGTGAAGCGTCGGATAGTACTGCCGCTGTGTTTTGTGTACTTGTATTTAGGATATAGTTAAGATTAAGATTATTGTAATTACTAACATAGGATAAGTTTACTAACAAATGAGTCATGGTTACTCGAATAAATAAATTAAATTAATTGAAATTGAAAAGCCATAGGTAAAGCGTTATGGTTACAATGTTTTTATTTTTGTTTAGGTTTGACGACTTACAGGACGACTAAAAGAAAAGTATGGAAGGAGGAAGGAATGTTGCGCCGACCCTAAATAAATTGGGGTAAGGGCAGTAGACTGATGATGGTTTTGTATTGTGTATATTGCTATTAGATGCTTACCACGTCTTTGAGGCTTTGTGAGTTATTAAAAAAATAAAAGTAGAAAAAATGAAACCCAACGGCAAAAAAGTCAACTAAAAAGCTATAAACATGTCATCTCAGACAGAAAAATAAAAAATCCGGAGTCACACGTGTTAGGGAATAAATCGAATAGATTACGTGTGACTCCGGATTTTTAATTTGTCTGTCTGAGATGACATGTTTATAGCTTTTTACCCGATTACGGCGAAGCAAAAAGGAGGGTTGATTTTGACCTGTATGTATGTATGTATGTTCATTTGTTCCCTCATAACTCCTAATCTATTCGATTTATACCCTAAACACGTGTGACTCCGGATTTTTAATTTGTCTGTCTGTGATGACTTGTTTATACCTTTTTAGTTGACTTTGAAATGTGCTAATTAAGCCCTTTCATTTATACCCCATTTCTTTTGCCGTAGTTGGGTTTTATTAGTTGACTTTTTTGCCGTAGTTGGGTTTTAGTTTTTATACTTTTATTTTTATTTAAATTAATTTGGGGTAATAATATATATATTTCTGAAATGTGCTAATTAAGCCCTTTCATTTGATACCCAACATGGCACCATAAAAAAAACTTTATTTTTTAGTTCATGACTTTTGGTCCTCTAGAGGGCGCCATATTCAATTTAATGACGTCACATAGCCTATAACCAGCGGACGACCGAGACGCTTCCAACGCTACCCCATTTGTCAAATTATGATGAGGAGTTTAGAAGTTATGAGGGAACAAATGAACATGCATACATACATACTTACATACATACATACATACATACATACCGGTCAAAATCATAACCCTCCTTTTTGCTTCGCCGTAGTCGGGTAAAAAAGATACCTACTGTGTGTTTTGTGAACACAAGTTATTAAAAAGTGCTTAAAATTATATTAAATTTTTGCTTTTGATATGCCTTTCTTTCTCGGCATGTGTGTACCTGGAAGTGCGTCTGTATGTAGTCAGCGAGCAGCGGGTTGTCCTTGTGCTTTGCGTAGACCAGCGAGTCTCCGCGCGAGATCAGCGCGGCCGCGTCGGGCGCCAGCTGGCCCAGTTGGTTCTTGAGGATCTGCACAACACGTAAAATAACTTTTCAGTAGAAGCAGTTTGAAAATATATTTTTTAAACATTGTCAGCGGTAGGTCTTGCACACTATTTGGTAAATGGTTGTATATTAAAATGGCCATGCAGTATGTATTTTTCTTAAATAATGTTAGTTTTATTGGTGGTAGCTGAAGTCTATCTTTATGGCGTGATGATCGGCAATTTGGCCTGGCAATTTGGCCTAGTTTCGAATAAATTATAGTTCCTCTTAACAAAAATACACATTTCAAAGATATATAAGGTGCTATAAAAATATCTGCCACGGCTTTAATGAGAGGTAGTATTGTGTTTAAAGATAACAATAGTGAAGAAATTTCGTACCCCGGCACAGTTAAATCAATTTGAGAAAATAAAGTAGTTAAATAAACATTGACTCTACTCTGCATAACGTGGTTCACAAATTACGCGCGAAGTGCACTTCGTCAATGAAAACAACTGCTATCTCTTTCCATCTGTTCTGTGAATGAAAACTGAAATCAGCTGACTAGTTCGTCACTATCGACTATCTAATGTACTAGGTACGCAATAATACGCAGGCAAACAAGTGTTTTAAAGTGCAATTACTTACCAGCTACCGCATTCTTCCAAAAAACTGACGTAAATAAGATGATAAACTTCCCATCACACTGAAAACAGGCTTTGGACTGTCAAGTTAGTGTAAGAATCGCAATTTTTTTCTTATTACTTTTAAACAATAGGTACCTACTTAGGTTAACAAATAACGATAAATTGTACGTCGAAGACTCGAGCAGCTTCCCTGGTGCTCGCAAGAGGATGACGCCGGAAGAAGTCCAACACTTCCTCTTCGAGTTCGGCAGAATATGGAGGCCTTCCTGCGTCAACCGGAGGCGGGTCAAAGCGGCCGTGTTCTCTAAATCTGTACACTGCATCCAGAATGGTATGATGACTCACTCGCACACCAAACCTCTGCTGGTATAAGTTTACTGCATGCGCAGTTCTGGAGTGACACTCGCGGCAGCACAATACCATTTCAAAATATTCTTGATTGGAATACCGTCGTCTGGGAGGCATTTTTAAAGATGCTGACCGCAGACCGCTAAAAACTAACTTCCGAGCGGGTAGGCGGGCGACTGGCGGGCGGGCGGTCAGCTAGCGCGTGCGACGAATGGGGTAGTGCGGGTGAGGGTGGGGGCGCGCGGGGCTGCGCTTCGACGAGCGAGTGGCCGGCATTGTTTGATAAGAATGGCAACAGTGTATGAACGGCGCCGGCGTTTTGCGAATTGAATTCGGTGCGGTGCGGCAACAGCTTATTAAGTCTACGGGATGGTTTTATGCCAATAAATCAATGCAAATTTATACGTACATTTTTTTGTATGAAAAAAAATATGACACATGATCAATAATTTATCTTTACTATTGTAATCTATAAACACAATACTGTCTCCCATTGCAGCCGTGGCAGATATTTTTATAGCACCTTATACAAGCATGGCAAAGGTAAAATTTTTAGTTTTTGAAATAATAAATAATGGTATTACCCGATAATATACCCGATTGGACCATTTTGTATAAGAAGGTCAATTTGTTTTTTCCGAGTGCTTAGTTGTTCCCATAGTAAAAGTTGTTCATATTGATGGGTAGAACACCCCCTTCAATTTTGTTTCATGTTTTCAAAGTCAGCATGTAGTAATATTTAAAAATGTAAACTATGTGTTTAAAAATGAAATAAAGGGTATAATAATAGTAATACAGTATACTAAAATAGCAGTCACATATTTATAAAACTTGCCTATACAGGGTGGAATTTTGAGGCGGGGCAGCAATGGCAGCTACCCTAACCGTTGTAGCTACAGGAAAATGGTCTTAGGAGACTGTCCTTAACTTTTTGATTAATTTTGATCTGCATTCACAGATTTTGAAAAAAAATTACAGTCAGCAAGAAAATGGGCCGTTTTCACACAAACTTTTTTGATGCTAATCGATCCTGTTTCTTATCAGGATCAAAAACCTCTATTGGACGAACTGGGCTTTGAGGCAATGACCCCTTTTCGGGTTTAGTGTAAACAAAAACTAATGTTGTTACGTTACTACGTTTGTAGTTTTGTGCCCCAAGTACTTAAAATTATTTACTCGCCTTATCCTCAAGCCATTCAGGTAAAACTTGGTATATAGTCGGCTACACATTTATACATTTGCCATTTGCTATGTACCTCGAGCCACTTGGCGGGGTCGCGCTCGGCGGCCACGCCGCCCACGGTGAGCAGCATGACGTCCATGCGGCGCGCCAGGCCGCCCGCGGCCGCCTCCCTAACACTTGTATAGTATCTCGAGCCTCTTGGCGGGGTCGCGCTCGGCGGCCACGCCGCCCACGGTGAGCAGCATGACGTCCATGCAGCGCGCCAGGCCGCCCGCGGCCGCCTCCCTAACACTTGTATAGTATCTCGAGCCTCTTGGCGGGGTCGCGCTCGGCGGCCACGCCGCCCACGGTGAGCAGCATGACGTCCATGCGGCGCGCCAGGCCGCCCGCGGCCGCCTCCCTAACACTTGTATAGTATCTCGAGCCTCTTGGCGGGGTCGCGCTCGGCGGCCACGCCGCCCACGGTGAGCAGCATGACGTCCATGCAGCGCGCCAGGCCGCCCGCGGCCGCCTCCCTAACACTTGTATAGTATCTCGAGCCTCTTGGCGGGGTCGCGCTCGGCGGCCACGCCGCCCACGGTGAGCAGCATGACGTCCATGCGGCGCGCCAGGCCGCCCGCGGCCGCCTCCCTAACACTTGTATAGTATCTCGAGCCTCTTGGCGGGGTCGCGCTCGGCGGCCACGCCGCCCACGGTGAGCAGCATGACGTCCATGCAGCGCGCCAGGCCGCCCGCGGCCGCCTCCCTAACACTTGTATAGTATCTCGAGCCTCTTGGCGGGGTCGCGCTCGGCGGCCACGCCGCCCACGGTGAGCAGCATGACGTCCATGCGGCGCGCCAGGCCGCCCGCGGCCGCCTCCCTAACACTTGTATAGTATCTCGAGCCTCTTGGCGGGGTCGCGCTCGGCGGCCACGCCGCCCACGGTGAGCAGCATGACGTCCATGCAGCGCGCCAGGCCGCCCGCGGCCGCCTCCCTAACACTTGTATAGTATCTCGAGCCTCTTGGCGGGGTCGCGCTCGGCGGCCACGCCGCCCACGGTGAGCAGCATGACGTCCATGCGGCGAGCCAGGCCGCCCGCGGCCGCTTCCCTAACACTTGTATAGTACCTCGAGCCTCTTGGCGGGGTCGCGCTCGGCGGCCACGCCGCCCACGGTGAGCAGCATGACGTCCATGCGGCGCGCCAGGCCACCCGCGGCCGCCTCCCTAACACAGTACCTCGAGCCTCTTGGCGGGGTCGCGCTCGGCGGCCACGCCGCCCACGGTGAGCAGCATGACGTCCATGCGGCGCGCCAGGCCGCCCGCGGCCGCCTCCCTAACACTTGTATAGTACCTCGAGCCTCTTAGCAGGGTCGCGCTCGGCGGCCACGCCGCCCACGGTGAGCAGCATGACGTCCATGCGGTGCGCCAGGCCGCCCGCGGCCGCCTCCCTAACACTTGTATAGTACCTCGAGCCTCTTAGCGGGGTCGCGCTCGGCGGCCACGCCGCCCACGGTGAGCAGCATGACGTCCATGCGGCGCGCCAGGCCGCCCGCGGCCGCCTCCCAGGCCGCCAGCTCCTCGTCGTGCAGCTCCGCGAACTGCGCCTGCAGCGCGCTGGGCGAGGCGGAGCCTGCAGAGCGCTCTTCGGGTGACTGGCTCTCGAGGGCCGGAGTTAGCTGCACACACAATATAAGTTTTGATGAATTCAATTTTGTTAAGTTAAGCGACAACTGACATAATTATGCTTGGACTTCTAATTGAATCGTATTCAGTAACTTGCCAGTTATAGAGAAACTTGTTTCTAACATAAATAAACGAGTGAAGTGAAAAAAGAATGAGTTAAATTGAATGAAACTAACTTTGTAACTTATAATGTCAGTTGTAACTCGAGGTATTATTACCAGTTCGAGCTGTATGGCCTTAAGCCTGAAACTTTTAACAAGTATGTTGCTTCATATAGAAATACCTGCAAGATAGCTAAAGCCCTGTACATTAGCAACAAGATTAAATAAGCAGAAAATAAAATAAAAACGTAACGTTATAAACGTACGAAAATAATATAAAATAAGTTTGGAAACTTGTAAATAATGAATGGCAAAAAACGAAACTTCAAAACCAAAGACACCGACTTCCGAAAAAAATCACTACAAAGTGATAAATAACTTTCATTTATCACTTTGTAGTGATTTTTTTTGGAAGTCGGTTGGTTTTTTTTTGTAAGTGTAAGTTTTTATTTTTCACTTTTTAGTTGTGGTACCCCCCACAAATTCGAATATCACGACCTGCTACGTAAATAACAGTGAAAGGAATATGTTAAAACATCATCCAGATAAAGTGGGAAAAATACGTATTATTGAAGCCAACTCAAAAAGTATCCAAGCAAAGTTTATAAAATTTATATGAGACAGAACATAATAACCTCCTCCTTTTTGGGAAGTCGGTTAAAAATACGAAAAAATATGAAAAATACAAATTAGAGACTTCACGTGGTGCCATCAGCTCTAACTTAGAAGTAGCTCAAGTATTTTTACACTTCTTTACTCATTATACCATCTAAAACGACGGAAGCTTTAAATTCTTCACCCGATGTCTCAATTGATTTATTAAGAGCAAACGTTCCAGGCTGGCCGGTTGAATTTCAATTGAAACATATAAAACCTATGATAGTTATAAAAGCTTTTCGGCAAATTAAAATAAAATTGACCGAGGATCTATGGGGATTATCTATCAAAGTTTGTACATCCATAATCGAGACTATAGCACCATACTTAGTTTTAATATTTACCACCAACAATTATAGACCAGTATCCGTGTTGCCGGTATTCAGCAAGGTATTCGAAAACGTAATGTTCAATCAAATGCTTAATCATTTTAACACCAACCAAATCTTACACGATCAGCAATATGGTTTCACCAAAGGACGCTGTACGACTGACGCCGGTGTCATTTATTAAAACACATATTTACAGCCATAACCACTCAAACGACCGGGCGACTGTAGTCGCCCAAAATTTTTTAGCGTTGAGCGTTAAGGCGACTATGGCAGCCTCGCTGACTTGTACACTTTATACGAGTTTTTATCTGTGAAACTTTTCAAAGAGCTCCGTGAGTGTGCCACTAGATGACTCTA
This sequence comes from Eupsilia transversa, assembly GCA_914767815.1. Classification (NCBI taxonomy): domain Eukaryota; kingdom Metazoa; phylum Arthropoda; class Insecta; order Lepidoptera; family Noctuidae; genus Eupsilia; species Eupsilia transversa. The sequence continues at coordinate 143,719 of OU611893.1, read as the reverse complement.
TATTAAATAACGTGTCTAAGGGTCGATAAAGCAGCTAGTCGGGTGACAGAAAGCATTGAAAAAAAAATTGTTTACAAACAGTGTGTCGAGTGTTTTGAAGTGTCTGTGAGCTCCGCTTTTAAAATGTAAGTAACTATTAATTTATTAACCCAATGTATTAGTGATATATATTTAAAAAAATCCTGGTAGTTTATTCTTTCAGATTATCTACTAATTTTAAGCATCAACAGTCTAATAGGATGTTTTTACATGTGTTAAAGTCGACAGACCAAAACTTCGCCCTAGTGTGCCGGTTTTTCGTCAAGTTTTTGTATGATATTATACATATTTTAATTAAATACTTCTTGTAATTAGAAAAACAGGTCATTATTCATATTTAAGTAGACTTTAGGGAAAATAATATGACGAAAATAATTAGGATTACACGTTTTTATATTTTCTTTCCCAGGATTTAGGTATGGGCGACCATGGCCGCCCGTTGTTTGTTTTGGTTAAATGTGCTACACTGTTCATTTTAAGTAATTATATATTGGTGTCAAAAAAAAGCTTATTTAATCTAATTTAATAATTAGTAAAAAACATTGAGAAAAGTTAAAAAAATGTTTCGTTAAAACTTGTTAAAAGAAATATTTTACTTAAAATTAGCCCGTATTGTTAAGTTCACATTTTTTTTATGAATTTCAGATTAATTGTTGTACTTTAATTAGTACATATTTTGATTCCTTAATAATTCAGCTTTATACTGGTATTTTTTACTTTGCTATAGCTGCAATAGTTTGCTAGAAAATACACTTTGAATCAGTAATGGCATGGGGCGCTCGACGTGGTTCAACACAGATCGCGCACGCGAACGGACAACGTGTTGACAGGTGCCATACTCGAACGCTTGAGTGGATAAGAATCTTTTGTGGCCTATCCAAGGCATTTGATTGCGTAAATCATGAAACCTCACTTAATTGAAACTTCAGCATTACGGAGTAGGTGAATTTGCGCTCAGTTTAGTAAAATCGTATTTAAAAGAGTGTCCGTGGAGTTTCTTGCCCGTTCTTCTCCATAGGAACCTACTAAGCTTTGGAATGGGCAACTAGCTTCCTCTTTCTGACTGACCGACCCCTTGAAAATTCAAAAGTGCCTGTAATTGGTTTATTTGAAATAAACTTTGAGTTTGAGTTCGCATATTCGTTAAGGGTGCGTATAAAGACAAGCTAAAAATCAGATTTCACCCGCGCAACCCTTACCTACCCCTCTCATAGAACACGACGAAAACAAAACACAATCCCTTCCCGCCAGCAGAAACTTTTCGCTCGGCGTTTATCTACATAATTATCATTTTTGAATCTTCTGTAGTAAGTATACGTAAAATAATCAGATGAGATGGCTCTATTCAATTTACCTAAGTATGATCGCTGTGGACAAGTAATCTCGTGACAATCTAAGAAGTCCCATTTGACACCTATCAAAATAATTTGTGTAGTGACGGGAAAAAAACGGTTGCTTTAAAAACCGATTCTCGAGACATATCGATTTATCATACTGACAGCCAGTTGCAGAAACAAATCTTCTAGTATCTTGTTGCAGAAAGTAACATTAGAATCGATTTAAATTGTTCTTTAATTTTACATAATGGAAATGTCAAACGAGGCAATCTATCAGATTTTTTGTTGCACAACGCGCCATTAGAGCCTATAGGACTTTTAAATTGACATTGCAGGTGTTAAATTTTAATGGGTCAACAAACGTCCATTAGCTCAACATTTATATTACAGTTCTTGGTTATTTTATTGTCTTGTGTGCGAATTTTCAGTTCTTATTTAAAAAGCATAGGTAAAATGTAAAGTTAGTCATTCCTGGATTATACAACATGTTTTTGTCGTTTGTCATCATTGTCTGAAAAATAAAAATAAAAATATGTTTCCCGTCGTCGCCGTCATATCCCAAACATTCTTCATTAGGTAAAAACATCTGTATATTTTGCATATACTCCACACTAAGCTTCAATTCAGAATCTTAGATCATATTCATGTTTTGGAACTAGAAACTCAATGTTGACGTGACAAAGTTCAAATTCAAATGTAACCAAATTTTATTACGACCTTATACAATTTGTACATTTTGTACGTCACGACCAACGTCTTTGTGAAAAACAGTGTTACCTAAGAAAAAAATAAAAATGATTTATCGTGGATTTTGCTTTGCAGGATCGTGAAAGATAATTATTATAAGTGACGTAAAAATAAAATTGGTGTAGTGGATTTTACACTATAATGTGCAAAGACAAATGGCATGTATCATGAAAACCTTTACTGCGCGAAGCGCGAGTAGAAACTATGCCTGCCGAAAACATTTGTGAAAAAGAGGCCAAGTTTGGTACAAAAAAAGTACAGCATTGTCGACTTCACCGCTAAAAGAATTGACATAATATAAGTAAATGGGAGCCAAAGTAAGGTGATTTATTAGGTTCCCCGTTTGTAACTTAGGTTACGTTATAAATTAGGCTTTTTTTCAAATATGAAGAACTTAGCACCTTTTTTATCGGTGATGTGGATAATCCCAAACATTGTAATTCGTCACAACCTTTACTCATCCCCACCATAAAAAGGGGCCTAGTCATGAGAACACTATCCGTATGATGAAATCCCGGGCACATTTCGTTCATTTATCCACAATAAACCCATTACCTATTTTATACAGGTACTCCGATAACAATTAATATACATATATACGTACTAATAAACTACCTGTAGTTTCAACCTGATTTAGGGAATGGTCAAAAGTCACTCGAAATTGTTCGTCTAAGGGTTCCCTTACAAGAAGCTTGTCAAAAAAACTGGGCGCAAACGAATTTGGATCCTGAGTTAATCGCTATAAGATTTAAAATCTCCAGCGCGATCTTTCAAATGAACGGGTAATTGGCTAGTTGGCTATGTTCTAATTTTCTCCGCAAGAAGATTGACCGAAATGCAGAGCAATGGCGCTAGTTGTACCATACCAGTCAAATATCTGTCAAATAAAAAATGTATGTCACCTTGAGTTTTCAAAAATCAACATTGAATTTTATATTTTATTTAGCGTCTGTATTTATTTAGGATATCAATTGATAACGCTTTTAATATTCGTTTCAGAAGTGGTTTTAGTGTTTTTTTTATGTTTTCTGTTTCAAAGTTTCGTTCCTAGAATGTGATAAATTACGAAAATATTATTTACGCAAATAAATTATATCTCAGCGTAGCCAAAAATTTGAGCGCAGTCCTCTCGTCTCAACAGAGCGCCGGCGACTGATTTGTGAAACAAACATATGCTTGAAGTTCCCAAAATGAGCGACGGAAGAGAATTCTTCCACGAACTAAGAACGTCGTAAGTGCTAAAACCTTGGAGGCGTAATAAAACCAAAAATAAAAGGAATAAAAATAAAAGCCTCCACAAATTTTTTCGCCTTGTATTAATACAAATAATCATACAATTTTTATCCTTTTAGTCATTAGCGTATTAGGTACAAATCGAAAATACGTAAAATTTGGAGGTAACTTCGTGATGTTTTTTTATCGAGAAAATTTTAATCGTTTGTGTTTCTGTTACACAAAAAGTTTCGAAATATCATGTAGTTTCTCATATTATTTTTATTTTATGCCTAAGTCTTACCAATTTCATGAACAATCAAAATGAAGATGAGCAATTTGCCTTACTTCCCCCTCTTGGTATAGTATTAGTACGGAAACATTATATTACTTCGAATCATGTCAATGAAAACTATTAAAAGAACAAGGAAAGATAACCAGTGACTTACTTCAAATGGGATAGCACCAATTAATCTGGTTAACAAGTAAGTAGGGGTAGAAACACACATACCTTGACAGAGTCGTCAGTCTTCTGATATTTGTCGGTTTGCGCCTTGAGGCGCTCCTTGCTGATGGGTATGTGCGACTTGTGCGGCAGCGGCGGCGACTGGTCGCAGGGCGCGGGCGGCGAGGGCGGAGCTGGCGGCGACTGGGCCAGCTTGGGCGGCGAGGGCGGAGCTGGCGGTGAGTGGGCCAGCTTGGGCGGCGAGGGCGGAGCTGGCGGCGAGTGGGCCAGCTTGGGCGACATGGCCACCACCTGTGCGTGCTGCTTAATGGGCGTAGACGTTGACAGCGGCGCCTTGTCCTCAAACTCGCTACATGACGTCGTGCGCAGCTGCAACGGTACACACGGGTGAGACACGAGACCCTCTGGTACTATACTTAAACCCCGCTTGCACCACCAATCACTAAATACCACTATGGACCTTACGTGTGCCGCCGAGCCGTGAAGCACACACTGTTGTTGGAATAACATTTCACTTTTATAATTTGTTTTTTGTGTTTCACAAACTGTTGCCAAATAAATGTTATTATTTCCTTCTTTCTAAATACATTCAGCGCTAAACGTATTTAAAAACATAATTCTGTCTCTGCCTTCTTCAAAAGAACAAACGAGAGAAACAGAACGACGTTTTAATTCGTTTAACGTTTTAATATGTTTAATGATTTGTGACACAAACGGGCCTCAGTGATAGAGTATTGACTATTTATTTTCGAGTAGCCTAGGTTACATTACCGGGACTATGGTATGTGTTCTGATATTCTGGTCACACACGTACATACAACACACAATAATCCTGGTTATTGCGTTCCTGCAATGGCTTACAACATACTAATTCCTAAAAGAAACCTAAAATCTGAAATTCTTAAGGAACGGCGTAGAAACGTTTAGGTTCAGGGCTTATACGGGGTTTTTTTTTATTTATTGGTGAATCCCTGACCGGTTTGACACCGTCGTGACTTGCGTTACTAGTTTGTATTTTCATAAATCTTTATATTTTGGTTACGAAGTTACGCCAATCAATAAAAACTACGTCCGTATACTTGTAAATCGTTTACCTGCGGTGTGTCCTCGACCTCCGAGTAAATAACCTCTTCCTCTACTTCACTACCGGCGGACTTGCTCATGATCTTTTCGTCGCGCGTGTCGTGCGTGTCGCGCGCGCAGGTGTCGGTGGCGGAGGGTTCGGGCAGCGCGGCCTGGTCGCGCGGCACGTCGTCCAGGATGAGGTACTCGTTGACCTGGTCGCGCCGCAGCAGGTCGTGCAGCAGCGGACAGTCGTCGTCGTTGTCTTCCTTCTCCGTGTTGGGGATCAGGTCGGGCACGGCCACCATAGTCACCCTCGTCGCCTTCGGCTTGTCGTCGTCCGAACTGTTCTTCCGTTTTAATATACCGAGCGTCGGTTTCATTCGATGTTCGAGAGTCTTCACCTCGATCACGAAGGTCTTGGGTTCGGTGCCCAGGTCGACGGTGCGTCGCCTGTCGTCGTCCCCGAGAGAGATGTCCTCCTCGTCGGACTCGCTGAGCGACTCGTTCTCGGTGTCGTCGATAATGTCGACGGTCTCGACGCTCTGCGGGATGAACTCGACGACGGCGTCGATGGCTTCGAACGGGTAGATCTCTTGCTCTATGGGAGTCACGGTGGACTTGACTATCTCGTGCTCCTTCACCTCCACCATGGTGCAGGGATCGGCTTGCGGTTTGTTCGACTCGGGCGCCGGCGTCGGTTGTATCTTGTTGTTGGAGATCTGCGTGAAGAGCTCGCTGTCCGTGAGCAGGTTGAAGGTGCTGCTGTTCTTCCGGGGCGTCCCGGGCGTGGAAGGCACGGAGCTGAGCTCGATGGAGTCCGCGGACATGACGGAGCCGGACATAGGGCTCTCGGACACGCGCCGGCGCTCCAGCGACGAGCCCCGGCTGCGATGCCCGCCCTCCTTGATCTCCTTCTTGATGGGCACGGGGCTCTTCAAAGCCAGCGGTATCTTAGACTTTTTGAACTCCGGTCTCTCAGTCTCGGGAGTATTGACGGGGCTCTCTAGGCGCCTCTTGATAGTATCTGTGACGTTCTCGTACTCGACCACGACCGCTGCGTCTGTGTGGGCGGTAGGGGCAGTAGTGGTCGTAGTGGATGTGGTGGCGCCAGTGGCCGCCTGCAAGCACAAACCGCTCCTCGCTTAGTGTCCATACCATCGTTAATGTGTTACAAGCCACACAGTTATTTACATGTTAGTGAAGTCGTGTCGCCAGCTCGTACCTCGCGCGACGATGTCCCGAGCGCCGCGGTGTCGGATGAGATGCGTGATAAAGCATGATCCCCCACAGGTGAGTCCGTTAAAAGCTTGAGGTGGCACCAATGTATAGAATGGTTGTATGCCGTGAGACACAAAGCATAGTTCACACCACACATTTACACCAACACCATCGTATGTACAAATGTATAGAGACGTCTGCGCTGTACACTACTGAACACTATGTACAGTGAGTGTACAGTGTACACGCGCACGTAAGGAGCACACGACAAACATCGTCAGTACGATTAATTTGTTATTGGTTGTGTATGTTCAATCTCGCAACTTACAAGTAACACATCTATCGAACACCATGTATCAATGATCACTTACCGTGGCGATGAAGCGACTACGTGCAATATATTCAGTGAACCGATCAAGCATTACATTTAAATAGACATTTTGACAAATGATTGGAAATCTACGTATTCGTACGAATATTTAAGATTCATAAGTTTCATGAAAATGATGAGAATTGACGAGAACTCGATCCATTGATTTATGAATTTAAATAAACATTCGACGAGTAAAACAATGAAACTATCAACATTCTAATTGAGTAACTCACACGGAATGGCGATCTATTTCATTTTGACAATACAACAAAATCCATTGTCATTATTTTAGTTATTTTTTTCTTCGTGAAAACAAAAATATCGTAATGAATACTGTCAAACCGTCCAAATGAAAAGGCTGGTCGTTCCGCGCGAGTTACAATGAAATCCTTGAATGATACACATGTGGCACTTACCGTGACCTTGTCGCGGATCCTCTCGTACAGCTTGGTGAGCGCGCGATTGTCGCTGGCGAGCACTTCGGGCTGACGCGCACGCAGCTCGCCAGCCAGCACGCGCAGCTTGGCGGGCGAGGCGGTGTCGCGACAGTCCAGCTGCGCCTCGGCGTCGCGCAGCCAGCGTGTCAGCACGTCGTCGTCGCCGCGCCGAGCCACGCCGTGCTTTTTCAACTGCTCCCAACGCGAGTTGATCCCGTCGATCTGCTCCCTCAGCTTGTCCAGGTAGGCGGGGTCGCAGTTCTGGGCGAAGTCCTCGTAGTTGGCGTTGAGCTTGTCGCGGATGGCCTGCATGCGCGACATCTCCAGCTCCAGCGTCTGCTGGCCCAGGCCGCCCAGCCCGTCCAGCCAGCCGGCGAGCGCGGCCAGGTCGTTCTGCAGCTCGCGCGCCGTGAGTAGCGCGCGCTCCAGACGCGACTTGGAGTCGGTGATCTGCGCGCCCAGCTTGTTGTACAGCTCCTTCAGCATGTCGATCTTCTTGGAGAACTCCTGCGGGTCCGGCACGGCCGCCTCCTCCACCATCTTGCGGCCCGTCTTTATTATGGCCTCCACCTCCGACTTGATCTCGCTCAGCGTGCGGTAAAATCTCTGGCAAAACATAAACCATATGAATAAACTTTAAACTATATTCGTGATTTTTCTTAATAAGTATGCGTACTTACGAGCCATTTGTACAAAGCGAGGCTTAGAATGACAAGTAAGTAAAGGGAGTCCCAATTCATTTCGTGTGGTTGATTGAGTAGTTTCGGTGTCGGAAGTGTCAGTAATGTGTGGTGTGTGAGAGATGTGCCGCGAGTGTGAGGCGTGCGGTCCCCGGCGGGTGCGCGGACGTGCGAATACAGTGCGCGCACAACGCCTTTTTACTGATGCTGTTACAAATGCATCCGTCATTGAACCACATACAAATTTTGGAATAAACTCTTTCAACGGAAGACAATTATTTTTTTCCTATACTTAAGTTATTTAAAATTAAATTAGTTATGGGTTACACCAAAGATCGACACATTTTAATCAAAACCTATACAAGGATAATTATCCTAGTACACATACGCAAGTAAAATAGACTTGAATATACTGTTGCATCAGATAAATGAAAGATAAACAAAGATGCCCACTCCACGCTCATAGAGATTAAGTTCGTACATCGCATCGGCTCGATCACAAATGGAATCACAGAATCCTTTCAATGTCAGTGATGAGAGCGCACGCGAGCCGCGCGCCTCGCTACTGTGCTAGTCAGCACTACACACGGAAGGTAAGCTATTGTACAGAACGAACTTCTATACACTTCCATTCATTATGCTACTTTAACAAAGCACTCGCTATTACTATTTACTTCGGCTGCACCCAACTTAATGCTTTATCTAGAAATAACGAAAATAAGAAATAAAGAACCTAATAAAGAATTTGAATTTGAAAAATAAGGCTAATAATTTATGTTTAAATAAAAAAAGAACTAAAATAACTTGTCTGTCTATTAATTTATAGTAAATCTATTCATTATATGTATAATCTAACTATTTTTTTTTAATCGTTTTGATGTTTTTTTTAGTACATAGAAATGATCTTTTAAGATTATGCGTGCAGTAACCAAAGAGATATACCTAAACCAAATATAGTAGGTATTATGACCGTATGCAAATTGTAGCACGGTGCCTGAACAATGTCATTATTTACCAACATCACTGTCGCACAATAGTCCCGCTCACGATAACGCGCACAAAACGTATCAACCACATTATCTTGTTAGGACATAATCCGCTCAGTTCCGGTAGCCACTACACAGGAAATTTGCCGAAGCTACACTCCACACGTAACACACTCGACAAGTCAGTACTACGATAGCAATACTTCAGCTAACAGTGAACCTTCTGCGCGTAGTTTACCGTTTGTTAATTGTTCAACTGCCTCGCTGGTCTTGTGGCTAGCTTATACGACTGAGGATTCGGAAATCCAATGACTCGGAGAGCAAGCAAATAGCTTCGGAAAGTCCACCAGTTATTGCGCACACACTTGTGGACAATATCTCCTGTGTAGTTCACCTTTCTCACAGAGTTTGGCCGCCGAGATCGATATTTTTAGTTAAAGTGTACATAAAAGAGTGGTTTCCCAAAGACGGCCGACCACTCCTGTCGCGCACAAAATATGCAAGTCTTGCAACAACTGTCACGCGATATGTCACCCGATACTGTGTCCTAATGTAGTTTCGTGATTCTGTTACTCGTACTTCAAACAATTTACTAAGAAGGAACTAGTTTCATCATGTTGATGTACGGACATCGTGGTAAAACTTGTATAAAAAGCACGCACGCTTTTTTACAATGAAATTAATTTTCTTTATTAAGTTATTTTCTGATGTTTTTTAATTTTTTTAATTTTATACTATTAATTGGTCAGTTAGTAGTAACTTGTAAGTATTCATGTCAAGTTTTAGGAACAATACAGAAGACAAAAAGCGTCTGCAGGGATTTTGGAAATCATTATAAAAGTGGGTGAACCCCCTACAACATTGATTTTCGAAAAATCTCTTCTTGGTGAACGGTTTAATTATTCTTGTATTTGAACAAAACTCGAATAGACGAAATGAACGCCTACTGCCAAACAGGAAACAGCTGAACCCAAAATGTCGTATCATACAAAAACGAACACTGTACCCACCCACGCTAAAATCGTAACTAGTTTTACCGAGCCTCAACCAATACAAAAAGAACCAAGCCAACCACACAGTTCACAACACAATCTTGGGATCCAGTTGAACTGAAAGAAATGCTTATAATGATGCAAAAAATCATGCAATATGACATACCTACTACTTGATATCCAATCAACAAAATTCAAACAATTTACAATGATGTCGTGTGCGGCGTGCGCAAAGTGTACTCACGAGACAGTTCCTGAGCTGCGCGCGTACGCTGTCGGGCTCGTGCCCGGCCAGCGGCAGCGCGCGCGTGCACTCGCGCTGCACGCTCTGCAGCGCGGCGGAGGCGCAGGCCAGGCGCGCGCTGATGTCTGTGCCTGGCGCGGCCGGCCCGGGCGCGGCCTGGCCTGGCGCGGCCTGGCCGGGCGCGGCCTGGTCGGGCGCGAGGTCGGAGCTGGTCGCGAGGCGCAGCCACTCCTCCGCTGTGTCGAACTTGCGCTGCGGAGAACACACACGTTACACGGCGAATAGATCGTTGGCAGTCTAATGTCCACTTGCACCACAAGTTACTCAATGCATTTAGCGCTTAACATATTTAAAACATCACTAAAAAGAGACGGTACAAAAAAAACTAATTAAATCCGCCATATATATTTTATAAACCAACAAAGCCTATATAAACCATTGCGCGACTATTGACCGAATAGATAACTTACGTATCAAAATCCATTCAATTGTTAGGAAGCTTTGAGGGTATAAAGAAAAAACTTATGTAACTCTGTATTTGCTGTTGTGCTGTACTAAAAATCTTTGATTTCAGACTAAAGCTAATTTGGTTAGTATACACGTGACTTAGAAACTAGGGTCTTAGTTTACGGTTGTTACTGTGTTCATCGTAGTCCAGTTCAAGAATGCGTTCAGGGCGTTGCTGGGGCTGCCCCGACACTGTAGCGCTGAGCGCATGTTGCGGGGCAGCGTCAACACCGTTCGCTAACAGACTGGATTGCCCTTATATCTGGTAATGTTGCAGCAGACATATTGTTACCTTGTGAGTGTCGGTTTTTGTCTGTGCTTGTTATTCTGTCTCTTTCTCATCCTTTTATATATCTGTTTGTGTATGAGTCTACTTGAATTACACTAATTTTATTTTTATTTATTTATTATCGCACCCAAATTGAAATAAAAGCTTTTAAAATTTTAAAAAGATAAAAAGGTTTTATCATGCATCGTCACGAGAACGAAACACGTATGCCAAATTTTAGCCCGATAGCTTCAGTGGAAGGGGGTGAAATATTGATATTGATATTCCAGGACATACATACGAGTGAAGTTAAATAAAAGCTTTTAAAAAGAAGCAGAATTTTACAGGTTTAAATGGTCCGAATGATATTTATAGAAAAGAGACGCTCCACACCTGCAACAGCTCCAGCTGGTCGGCGAGCCTCCGGGCGGCCTCGTGCTTGCCGGCGCGGCTGTAGGCGTCGGCCTGCGCGCGCACGTCCCGCAGGCGCGCGCGCTGCGCCGGCAGCTCGGCGGCCAGGCGCGGGCCGGGCGCGGCGTGCGCCAGCCACTGCTGCAGCTGATCCACCGACACCTCGGAGCGCGCCGCCTCGCGCACGCCGCGCTCCAGCAGCGCGCTGCGCGCCGCCGCCTGCGCCGAGAGAGCGTTACAAGGGCCCGTGCCCGTCCCGTTCTCGGGGACGAGACGAAGGAGAAATATAAGGATTAAACTTTGAAAACGGAAGGATGGAAATATTTTTCCACCTTTCGACGACGAGGACGAGCCCGGAGAACGTGTCAGCCATTATTATGCATTAATTAACACGTGCGAACTAAACGACGACAAAAAATTAAGGGCGCACCGAGCATTTGCCTTCGTCTCTGTCTTTTTCTTTACGTGTAAAGAGTAAAGAAAATAACCACACTTTTGCATTTTTTTAATGTTTTTCGTTGTTATTTTCATCATATTGCCCTTAAATAAAAAACTATCGCGTATAAACGCTCCAGTCTACTATGAACTTTATTTTAGTCAATGTATCCTAATATAAAATTACTTATTTATATAAAAAAGTAGGGACAGAGAGGAAAAAAATACTCATTAAGAGATAACTTTGCGAATTTATTCTATCGAGCCAAATTTATCAAATCGTGTTTCCATCGCGTATACTATCTAGTATATAAGCCCAAAAATACCAATATATTTTCCTACATTTTAATTTAATTGTTTACTACTTCAAACAAGGGTTATAAAATCTTATTTTTATGTATAAAAAGCTCGGTGCCCCCTTAACTACCGAGCGGTTCGCCGTATGCCACCGCGGCAGACATGTGCCCCCGCCATTAGTGTTGTGCAGGAAAACAGAATGAATTAAAAACTTACACATAGAAACACTTATATATCGAGTTTCTAATGCCTTCATGAAAATTAATGCTTCCAAGATCATATCTTCCCTAAACCCGGAAACGGAACCCTTATAGAATCACTCATGTGTCTATCTGGCTGGCTGACTGTCCGTCTGTCAAAGCCAATTTGCTACGAATCCACTGGACCAAAAGTTGAAATTTGGTACACATATGAATGACCCAAACACGGACGTGTAAAGCAAATAAATGAATTTTGAATAAAGGGTTCACTATCAGAAGGAAAAAAAAAAGTTTTGCAAACTGTACCGTGTGACACACCAAGGGCTTGTTATAAGTACTTTTAAAGATAACCTACATGAAAATTTAACAAAATTTAAAAAAAAACTACTAGAAAAACCAACAACTAACTAACTACAGGAAAACTTATCAGAAGTCTATGGTATTAAAATAACATGGTAAATATCACAATATTGTGCGTAAAAACTTACATTTGCAGTTAGAATGTATGGGAGAACATGTTTTTCAACTACAAAGTTAAGTTTGTTCTTGGGATAAATTAATCACATAATTTTACATACTGGGTATGAAAAGAGCCATTACATAGCCGTTATACGCATTCTGTACATCAAATTTAAGTAGTATTGACCAAAAAATATTGTTGAGAAAAGACTTTTACTGTTGTGGTGAGGAAAGTCGCTGTTTAAGGTTGCGCGCAATGAAAGCGCGCTACATATTGTGCTTATGGGTGCATGAAACATTAGAGGGGCATTTAAAACTTATTTTCTTAAAAACCGTCAAGATAGTTCGAACTAGAACCAGGTATGGTCCAATACAAAACAATGATCACAAGGATGGGGAGTTATGCGTCTTTTTACACCTGTTTTATTCTTCCGTCTGTAGATAATACTATGATATGAATGCAGCTATACCTCAGCCCTGAGCGTGTTCCAGGTGTCGGTAACGGCATCGATCTCGGCCTGGATCCAGCCCGGCATGATGTGCGCGTCGATCAGCTGGCGGCCAATGTCCTGGATGCGCGACAGTCGCTCGTCGCTGTGGTTCTGGATGTAATTCTCCAGGTCCTGCACGTAACGATCAAAAACTAAATAAGAAAAATAAGTATTTTGCGCAGTGCAGGGCGTTATGAAGAGGATAGATATTATGTGATACCAAATACACCGCAGCCGGCGCTGCAGCCCGTCCAGCCACGCGCTCTCCTGCGTCAGCCACGCGCGCAGCTCGCGCGACTCGTGCGGCTATAGTATTGTTAACTTGGTCTACATGATGGCAGTGCTCGACTCACGTAGAGCTCGTCGGAGAGCTCCTCGGCGTCGGCGGGCGCGTTGGGCGAGCGCCGCAGCCGACGCTGCAGCCCGTCCAGCCACGCGCTCTCCTGCGTCAGCCACGCGCGCAGCTCGCCCGACTCGTGCCACGCCTCGGCCAGCACCCTAAATGTACATGACAGGTGATTCATTCAGACTCAAAAAGAAATTGTTTGATAACTAGACGAGTTCGATGTTTCCTATCTGACTAAGCTGAGCTGTGCGCTCGGGGACAGTACTCACTTGTAGCGCTCGTACACGCCGTGCGTGACGTCGGTCCAGCGCGCGTTGAGGTGCGTGACGCGCTTGGCCAGCGCGGCCGGCGCGCCGCCCTCGGCCGCCAGCAGGATGTCGTTGCCTGCACACACAGACACACGTCACTACCCGCGAGAGCCCGACACATTATTAGCGAGCTACAGTACGCGATCGACATTCAAAAACCTCATCGTCTTTCTTCGGCAGAATCCGAACGCTTTGCTTCAGTAATAGTTGTTTATTTTATATTCATGAACACTTTCACCACCAAAAAGAAAACCAATTTGTAAATATTTTTACAAATTATGTTAAACGATACAAAGCGAACAATATCAAAATCAGCTAGGTACCTACACTCTACAGGTCATACCTGAGCGAGAAGTGAATAAGTGAGTTTAGTTCTATATTTCGTATCATGAGCCATATACAACAAATCGCATTGCGTGCAACAGTTTCTTTTTTTTAATACGCCGATTTGTACATTGTCGTATTGCAACCTCGTAGCATGGGGTCTAAACTCGAACAAATTATTATTAGTCTTGAAAAATAATAATACATGGTGAGCTGATTTACCTGTTTACACTCATAAATCTCGTATTTTCAACAAAAAAAAGATAAATCAAGCCTGTTACTTCACTTCGAACCCATAGAAAGATACAGTGTCATTTTGTTTAGATTTCTTTGCAATAGATGGCGTTTTACTCAATTTGTCCTATTATCTCTTGTCCACAATCGTTACTAATTTACGTATTGAATATATAAGAATTGAAATTACTACTTATCATGTTTTTGGTACTGACTTGATCATTTATAAGTACAATCCTTTTGTTTAAAAAAGTTTTATAGTTCCGGTTTCAGTCAAATGAAAAAAACCGGTCAAGTGCGAGTCGGACTCGCATACGAAGGGTTCCGTACCACGAATAGGTATTATTATTTTTCATCGTGGTATCATAGGTATTATGATACCACGGATTACAAAGTAATTTTTTGCAGTTGCAGAAAATCACCCATATTTAAGTATAACTTATTAATCGAAGTTTTTAGTAGGTATTTGTTGATTATATGTATACAGTTTGGTTCATGATAAACAGAAGTTTCAAATTGATAATTTGTACAAAGTTTTTGCGATAGAGCTCGTACAAAAATGGTCTAAAACTGACAACTATTATGACCCCCTATTTCTTCACTTTTGAAGACAGAAAGAAAAACTTTTTTTTTAATTGTACTCAATGAGCTGGGCAATGACATGCGATGACACACCACATGCCTGACCAAGTTTTTTTTTTTTTTTTCTAGATCAATAGTTTTTGTATGGGGCTTTAATTTTTAACTTTATTAAATTTTTGTTATTTAATTATAACATTATTACACAATTTTAATACCTACACAATCTGTGAAAATTTCAACTATCTATCTATTAAGGTTCATGAGATACAGCCCGCTGATAGACAGACACACAAACGGAAGGACAGCGGAGGCTTAGTAGGTAAACAATGTTTGCTCAGTTTCAAAGACTTTAATAAGTTTAAGTACAATTTCAAACTGTAAAATGTATTAAAACAAGCTTCGCAAACTCATCGTCTCCTACTAAAGGCTCCCGCAAACAGGAGCGACGCGACGCGACGGCGTGACACGATATACTGCGGGAGCCTTTGCTTTTTTTAGCTGCTTTTTTTTTAACATTTACTTTCAAAATGAGTTCAGACGAAGAAGTACCCTTCACCATCCTGTTTTCAGTTTTAGGGTTTTAGCAATAGTAGATTTGGTATCGAGGACAAGAAAATCTAGATTTAAGCATTGAAATAATTAAAAAGACAATACTCAATTCTTTATTGCATTCCACAATGTAGACAAATGAAGAGGTAGCGTGAAAATTGCTAGCTAACTCACAAAAATGAAACTATTCCAACTCCAAACTCGGGATATTTTTTGTTGTATTACTTGACCTTGAACGCACGATGCGATATCATAGTAGATGTACTTACGACGTGGAGAACTACCATAGTACCTACCAGAACAACGCCACATAGTTATTAAAGAAAAAGAAAGAAAGAAAATACGTTTATTTGCGGCAAACATGACGCAATGAAAAGAAAGTACACAAAAAATGGCAACAAACGCATAACGGCCATCGCTCAGCATAATGCTGCGACCCTATGCGAGACAGAGCCCCAGCGCTGGTTTTCAGCGACAGCCGGCGTTAACGTGATGACGCCAACCGGTGCTGCATATAATGAGATAAACAGAAATAAACAGAAAAAAAAAACAATTACTATAAGTCCTAAAATAAATATAATATTTGGAATAGCAACAATAGCCATATTAGATATAACTACATGGCCGACTCCTAGATGGCGTTGTAAAACTATCTCTGGTCTCTGGCAATTAGTGAGTCGCTGATGCTGCCATCTATTAAAAAAATGGAGGAAAGAAAATAGCTCGACGAATTGCCTGACTTAGGGAGGTGTCATTTCTTTGTATGGGATTGGGTATCTGTACGTAGTATTATATGATCTGTGCTCGTAGTAATAAAATGACTGGACTTAATTATGGTTTATTTTCATTAGTATTTTATAATTTATGGAGTATTTAAATAAATTAGTTTTTTTAAAATGTAGTTTTATTAAATAAATCTTTTATCATTTTTACAACATACAATATAACACTAAATTAAATGACTAACTAACTATAGAAATAAATACAAAACCGAAGGGAAACTTGGCTTAAACCTGTAGTTACCCATAAGGTTACAGTACTTGCGCCGCTTGAGGGTCTCAGTAGCCGCGCTAGGAACAAGGGATGGCGCACGGCTACATTTACGAGTGAAGTTAGTGTATTTCTGATAATTTGGTCTACTTTTTCTAAAAGTTGTGGATGCTGTCATAAATGGGAGGAGCGAAGGCTATAATTGGGCCAAAGCAACAGTACCGGATGAGTGTGAAGGCCAAATTAATTGAACTTTTTTATTTTCTCTTTAATGAACGTTGGAAAGGTTTCGTCAAAAATTGAGTACCCCAGGAGGTGAAGATTTTTTTCGCCGGTATTTTGATTTTTGGTGCTATTGTATTAAATTTTGCTACGGTAGTCTGTCTGTCAGTGGTTTGAGGAAAATAAATTTTATATTTTGAAAGGTTAAGGCTAGAATGGAACAGATTTTTTCTTTAAAAAAGTTAAATCTTTTGACAGTCTGGTACATCGGAAGTACCAGGCGGATTTGAAAAATTATTTTGTGTGTATTTAATAACAAACTAACATTTTTTTTTTTTTTTTTGTAGAAACTAGAATTATTTATTCAGTTATTTACATATTTATATATCTAAAAATATTTATAATATTAAATTAAAGAACTTAGTAATTATCCAGCAAACTATGTACATGTATATAGAAAAAGGGGAGGGGAAAGAATCATAGGGCATCGAAGAATTCGTCCGCGTCGCTGTCAACAGGAAAGGTGCCCAGAAGGCTGGCAGAAAATAAGCCAGCCCTCTGGTCATGTGAAGAGTCGACCAACCGCTTGGCGATCTCTTGGAAAACCAGGTGGGCACTCGGACCCCATGGGCCTAATGTTTCAACCCCAAACGGCTCGAACAAAAACCTCCGATAAGATTGGAATATTTTCGCCGTTTGAGGTTTTCCGCACCTGCAGCAGCCGCCCTAGCACAGCCCGCCGTGCTTGGAAGATGGGATGGCGCAAGGGTGTCGACACATGTTGCATCCCACACCAAAGGCCGACCCAACTTCCAAAGTAACATTAAAATATTTATTTTTATATAATACTTCAAGCACACAAATGTACAGAGGAATATAGCCGGTCATAGGCAAAAGGAGGGGTTCCATAAAGAGGAAGAGCGGAGAAAATACAGAAAATTTGGACCGAAACAGCAATATCTGATGAGGGTGAATTCCGAATGTAAATTAATATTAGAAAGTCTATCCGAAATATCGTTAAAATGTTTAATTTTTGCCTCTACGAATGATGAAAAACTGTCTTCTAAAATTGGGGAACCGAGGAGGTGCAGTGAACTTTTTTCCAAAACTGTGATATCTGGGGCTATACAATTGAATTTCTGTACAGTCGATTGTTTGTCGGTATTGTCACAAAAATTATTTTTGCATTAGATAACTCAATTCTTGAGGAAGATTATGAGCTGTGACATTACGCTACGACCCTTCGGAGCCGAGCAAAAAGAAAAAGTCGGAAAGAACGCTAAGCAAAAACGGAGTAATAGCGCGGGCGGGCGATGGGATGCGACGCGATGGGTCGGAGGCCGAAAAAGTCTAGTCTAGCCAATTGTAGTCTACTTAAACAAAGTTTCACCAACTGTGATACTTTTTAAAAGAGAAAAAAACACTTAAAAGAGTGATGCAGTGTTGCAAGTGCCTGCACACTATGTGTACTAGACTTACTGCTCTCGTTGAGGTTGCGGAACTGCTGCGTGTGGTCGTCGCACTTGTCACGCAGCGTCTGGAAGCGCGCCTTCATCTGGTAGAGCTCGGCCGAGTCCGTGATGCGACACTCGTGCTCGCGAGGCAGCTGGCGCTCGATGCTCGCGAGCCACGCCTCCGTCTCCGCGATCTTGCGGAACACCGCCTCCGTGCGCTCCAGGCCTAACAACAGATCACATGTTTACTAAGTGAAATAACACAAAATTATACAAACGTGCAAAACAGCCAACGCTCAGCATAATGCAGTAAAATCCAATTACAATACTTAAAACACACTCTCCACACATAAAATAGAAAAGTATACAGTTGATAAATGATAACGATAAATTATTTATTTTCCGTAAAGAGGTTTGTACCAACACTTTTACATGTCAATCATATTTTTTACTTAATGACGTCGGTTTTTCTTAACTGTAGTCAGATAGGAAAAACTTCTCTGAGAAGAAAGGTCGAAACAAACTCAGAGATCAGTCTCTTTTAAGAAGTAGAATGTAAGTGTGACCTCTCCGCAAGCTCTCGTTCAAAGTGAAGGCCTTGTCCGCGACGCTCTCGTATCGTTTGCGCAAGGCTCTCGTGTCGTTCTGTATCGTCTTCGCGAGCACCTCGTCGCAATCCTCCAGAATCGATTCTTTGGTGCTTTCGATCGCTTCGATTTTGGTTTTGTATATTTGTTTTTCTTCCTCGATTTTCTGTGAACAGTAAATAAAGTACATGAGGATTTATGCGACTTAAAAACCAGCATGTTTGGTTAACAAACATTATACGATAAAGAATATTATTTATGCACGTCTCCCAAAAAAACACAGATGGGGATAATGCATGTGTTACGTCACGGGTGCTATATTGAATCAAGCTCGATAACGTCGAATTCAAGCTCGCCCATGACGAGAACACTCTACTTTTCGCACTTTCTGCGAGATAATAAAAAGCAATACGATTTTCATATACTTTCTTTTTGGTAATTTTTTATTAATGAATATTTACAAATTCAAATCACATTCTTGACCAGCGGCTTATAATTCAGCACAGTATAATTGCCCGCTAGACCACCGGGCTTTAATGACTTACTTTAGTTAGGGCTGTATGACACATAATTTGATATTATCGAGCAGCTGGCGTCCAACCACATATTTTTTTTTAAATTCATTCCCAGTATGCCATATTTGTGTAACAAGTAAGACAAGTAAAGTTTGACTCACGTTGCTGTTGTCGAGCAGCAGCTCGAGCTGCTCCTGCTCACCGAGCGGCACGTGCGCGGTCGCGAGCACGAACTGCTCGACGTCGCCCAGCCAGCGCGACACAGCCTCGCTGTCTTCCGAAAGCTGCTGCGTCAGCTTCAGACCTACACAGAACATTTTATGTTTATTCATATTAGTAATAGTCGATCAAACTCGCACCGTGAATACAGTGAATAAATTATAAAGTTTGTAATTTTATATTTTTCTAAATTACCCCCTAAAGGGGGGTTGGGGGGTGTCAAAGTTTGTATGGAAGAATTTTAACGCGCTGTCGGATTAACTCGAAACTCAGTATTTGACACATTATTCATTCATTATTAATAATGTGTATCAGGGTTTTTTCGAAAATCTACCCCTAACGGGGTGAAAAACGGTAACGAATTTTACAGGAGAGGATTGTATTGCGTGGTTTAGTTAACTTGAAAATTGGTATATCACCTTTAACATAAAGACAAGTCCCCTTTGGATAGGGTGTTAAAGAAATGGCGTGCCATAGCTTCAGGATGAATTCAGAGTCGATAAAGATGAGAGTCAAAATGGCGGGTGTACCATAGCGAATCAAATTATACCAATTACCAAACAAATGTACCTAAAATGTACTATTTTGTACCTAGCTCCAAAAAATCTGTACCTCCTTCAGAATGAAATTATTTCGAAATTAAGGTACACCCGCCATATTGACATCAAGATGGCGGGTGTACTATAATATTTTATTATTTAACCATTACTCATAAAATATAATTACACAAAAAAATTGTACCTAAAATGTACCTCAAGTAAAAAGAAACACACATTTGATCAGTGGCCGTCAGGCAAGCAAGCTAACTAACTAACTTGGTGGGTGGGGCCCCTAGGCCAGTGCCTTGTGTGCCTAGGCGGTAATCCGGGCCTGCGCCTAAAGCACATAGTTTATCGATTATGATAAATGTTGAATACTTTTTTGATGTACATAATGCTTGGTTGACGGCTTTTTTCTTCGGAGGGTCTTGTTGTCACATCCTGTCCCCTAATTACGTAATGCACGATCAATTTTAAATTGAAACCAATAGAAAAAGATTGCTAGTCCATTGCTTCATAAGTTCGACAAAATAAATTGAGCAGATTTTTTTTTCGAACTTATGAAGCATTGGATTAGCAATTTGTTTCAATTTATTTCAATTTAATATTGATAGTGCATTACGTAATTAGGGTGCTGTACTATATCAATATATCATGATAATTATCGTGTTTTCTTATCCACAAGACACGGTTGTTTTATTTCTCAGGAACTATCCCACTGATCAAGTATGTGTTTCTATTTACTTGAGGTACTTTTTAGGTACAATTTTTTAGTGTAATTACATTTTATGAGTAATGGTTAAATATTAAAATATTATAGTACACCCGCCATCTTGATGTCAATATGGCGGGTGTACCTTAATTTCGAAATAATTTCGTTCTGAAGGAGGTACAGATTTTTTGGAGCTAGGTACAAAATAGTACATTTTAGGTACATTTGTTTGGTAATTGGTATAATTTGATTCGCTATGGTACACCCGCCATTTTGACTCTCATCGATAAAGGAACCAGTAAAAAATAAAAAACAAATAAATTTAAAAAAAAAAGTAAAAAACAAACGAAAATTATCATAAGATGAACCTAATCTAGTTACCTACTAATTAAATACTTACTACTACTTTAACACCCTGTATTGATAACCTGAATTAACACATAGGGTACTTTTAATCCCGGTAGCATCTACGTTCCCATGAGATATTTTCCTACAACCACGCGGGCGAAGCCACTGAGGAATAACATAGAGGAATTAAATAGTATTATTCTCACAAAAATGCAGGCACAAAACTATTGGCGAACTTATCGTCGAACAGATGACGGACAGACGACAGAGAGAGGTCACTTTTGTGACGCTTAGGCTTAGTCCATACTAAGCCTTAGCCTCACAAAAGTGACCACTCTCTAGAAAGAGACAAAGCGACTGTGCGGCCAATACCTGTGTCTTTTCTGCAAGCCTGAAAAGCGCAGTGCCCCGAGAGAAATATTTTTTTAATTATAGAATTCTTAAATTTCAAATTCTATTAAGAGAACTACTACGTACTACTACGAACTACGTACGCACATTCGCTTTGCCTCTTCGTCAATGGAATAATAAACCTCAACGCGTAATCTGCCGCGCGCACTGGTCTAGGTGGCCAGATCTACGCACGCATTGAACTCGATCATTCATAGTCAAAGTAGAGGAGAAACCCGTTTCTGGGATTTTTTGGTACATATCTGATTCGTGTAACGGTTAGGCGTTACACGAATCAGATATGTACCAAAAAATCGTCTATTTTGCTTATTTAACCCATTTAAATCTTAGCCTGATTAACAATGCCCAAATGTAGAAAATAAGTAGATTTCTATTTTTTTTGTTTTAAACAACCTTTGTAAACCGTTACAACACATATTTCTTTAAATATCACTAAATTCACAAACGCTGGCATTATATCAATAGAGCGGTTCCCTAAGAATATGTCGAATTCGAAAATCGATTTAGTAGAAATCGATACTACCTAAACCGTAAATATTGTCTGATTTGACCAATTTGGCCATTGCTGGGAGTGCCCAAAATTGGGCTCGTGAACTCCCTTCCTAGATATTCTAATTTATGGCCTAATTCCAGACCTGTAACGCCAGGCCCAAGTTTCTATGGAGATTGGGTTTCTCCTTTGTTGATATATTTGGTAAGTACTGTATAAGTACTTATACGCAGATTTCTATGAAATGAAATGCCTGTCTTCTGTCTTTTGACAGTAAAATGTTTTGCAAAAATATTTTGTTTTAATTCCGCAATACTAACTAGATCCAGGGTCGGATGCAGAATTAAGCACATCACAGCAAACACAAGCCGCCCTCCGGCTCGAAAAAATACAAACATGCAGTATGTGGGATATTAATATTATAATGCAACATTGCAACAAAAACTTATACTTAGGGGAGGTTTGAGTAAATATTTTTACATAACATTTTACTTGGTGCACAGGCCCATAGATAAATTAATTATTAAATTTTTCAAGTGCTCACCATTTTCTAGCTTGTCGATTTTCTGCTGCAGTATAGTGCGGGTGTCTCCGAACTTGGTGACCAAGTTCTCGAGGCTGCTCTTAAAGTTGAGTTCCTGCACGCTTCCCTTCTCGCAGTTCTCGCGGCGCTCCTTCACGACGCGATCGTACGTGGACTGCAGCTCGTCGAACTGCCGCCGCAGCGCCGTCAGCTGCTGCAGCTTGTCGGACATGACGTCACGCGACGAGATCATGGCGTGCTCCGCGATGATTTGAGACTCCATCGTTCGTATCTTATTCTGTAGAGTTTTGAAGTCGTCTTCGATCGTTTCGGCTGGTTTTTTGCCGATCGCTTGTTTGATCTCCGTTTCTCTTGCGGTGAGCAGGCGCAGGAGCCGGTCGTAGTCGTGGCCGAGGCGCTCGGAGTCTCGGTCCACTTGTCGCGCATGCGCAGGCGGCAGCGCGCGCTCGCGCAGCACGATGGCCCGCGCGCCGAGCTCGTCGCGTCTCGCGCGCAGCAGGCGCAGGGCGCGCAGACGGTTGCGCACGTGTATGAGCAGGTTGCTGCTGGCGCGCTCGGCCTGCGCCTTCTGTCGCCACGCGTCTACGTCGTCCAGCTCTCTCTGCAGCGCCTCCACGTTGCTGTGGAAGTTTTCCTTGTCTTCGAGCAGGTTCATGGTGTTACGTATATCTAATAGTGTTCGTTGTATGTTTTCCCATCGTTTCTTTAGATCGTCTATACTTTCGGCGTGTCGTTTGGCCTCTTCTGCAATAACGAAAACAGACACTTATACGGAGCCTTTAAAATTTCGTGGAAAAATATACAGGCGTGGTGGTACGCCATAGCAATAAAATACAAGTGCGAGTCGGACTCGCACACCAAGGGTCCGTACGGCCGCGTCCTACCGTCCTAACCACGTTGGTGAAGTCGTTGCGCTGCGCCTCCAGCTCCTTCTCTACGCGCTCCAGCGCCAGTAACGACTCACCCTGCAGGTCCGGCGAGGCGGCGAGGCGGCGCTGTATCTCCTCTACGTTGGTGAAGTCGTTGCGCTGCGCCTCCAGCTCCTTCTCTACGCGCTCCAGCGCCAGTAACGACTCACCCTGCAGGTCCGGCGAGGCGGCGAGGCGGCGCTGTATCTCCTCTACGTTGGTGAAGTCGTTGCGCTGCGCCTCCAGCTCCTTCTCTACGCGCTCCAGCGCCAGTAACGACTCACCCTGCAGGTCCGGCGAGGCGGCGAGGCGGCGCTGTATCTCCTCTACGTTGGTGAAGTCGTTGCGCTGCGCCTCCAGCTCCTTCTCTACGCGCTCCAGCGCCAGTAACGACTCACCCTGCAGGTCCGGCGAGGCGGCGAGGCGGCGCTGTATCTCCTCTACGTTGGTGAAGTCGTTGCGCTGCGCCTCCAGCTCCTTCTCTACGCGCTCCAGCGCCAGTAACGACTCACCCTGCAGGTCCGGCGAGGCGGCGAGGCGGCGCTGTATCTCCTCTACGTTGGTGAAGTCGTTGCGCTGCGCCTCCAGCTCCTTCTCTACGCGCTCCAGCGCCAGTAACGACTCACCCTGCAGGTCCGGCGAGGCGGCGAGGCGGCGCTGTATCTCCTCTACGTTGGTGAAGTCGTTGCGCTGCGCCTCCAGCTCCTTCTCTACGCGCTCCAGCGCCAGTAACGACTCACCCTGCAGGTCCGGCGAGGCGGCGAGGCGGCGCTGTATCTCCTCTACGTTGGTGAAGTCGTTGCGCTGCGCCTCCAGCTCCTTCTCTACGCGCTCCAGCGCCAGTAACGACTCACCCTGCAGGTCCGGCGAGGCGGCGAGGCGGCGCTGTATCTCCTCTACGTTGGTGAAGTCGTTGCGCTGCGCCTCCAGCTCCTTCTCTACGCGCTCCAGCGCCAGTAACGACTCACCCTGCAGGTCCGGCGAGGCGGCGAGGCGGCGCTGTATCTCCTCTACGTTGGTGAAGTCGTTGCGCTGCGCCTCCAGCTCCTTCTCTACGCGCTCCAGCGCCAGTAACGACTCACCCTGCAGGTCCGGCGAGGCGGCGAGGCGGCGCTGTATCTCCTCTACGTTGGTGAAGTCGTTGCGCTGCGCCTCCAGCTCCTTCTCTACGCGCTCCAGCGCCAGTAACGACTCACCCTGCAGGTCCGGCGAGGCGGCGAGGCGGCGCTGTATCTCCTCTACGTTGGTGAAGTCGTTGCGCTGCGCCTCCAGCTCCTTCTCTACGCGCTCCAGCGCCAGTAACGACTCACCCTGCAGGTCCGGCGAGGCGGCGAGGCGGCGCTGTATCTCCTCTACGTTGGTGAAGTCGTTGCGCTGCGCCTCCAGCTCCTTCTCTACGCGCTCCAGCGCCAGTAACGACTCACCCTGCAGGTCCGGCGAGGCGGCGAGGCGGCGCTGTATCTCCTCTACGTTGGTGAAGTCGTTGCGCTGCGCCTCCAGCTCCTTCTCTACGCGCTCCAGCGCCAGTAACGACTCACCCTGCAGGTCCGGCGAGGCGGCGAGGCGGCGCTGTATCTCCTCTACGTTGGTGAAGTCGTTGCGCTGCGCCTCCAGCTCCTTCTCTACGCGCTCCAGCGCCAGTAACGACTCACCCTGCAGGTCCGGCGAGGCGGCGAGGCGGCGCTGTATCTCCTCTACGTTGGTGAAGTCGTTGCGCTGCGCCTCCAGCTCCTTCTCTACGCGCTCCAGCACCGCGGGCACGGAGCGTCGCCGCTCGCTGTCGTGCTCCAGCGAGCGCGCGCACTGCAACAAAATACAAGCATGTAGCAACGAAACGATGCCAGGTGGGAAAGAGAAGGTGGCCTTCGCCCGGCAATGTCTGGTATATCTACCTAGCCTGTACTGTCCAGTACAGGTTAGGTAGGTATACCAGATAATTCACTAAGGGGATAAAGCAGTGCTATATTGAACATAGTATTTAGTTGTAGCATACTCACATCATCGAGCGCTTTCTCCGCGTCGTCGGCCCAAGTGTCGAAGGCCTTGTACCCGAGCTGGAAGTCTTGTCGTGTCGCGTCGTGCGACAGGCGCGGCTTCTTGCAGCCACTGTGAGCCTCCTCGCGGGCCGACGTGGCTGTGACGTCACGCGCGGCTTCGTCACGCGCGGCCGGAACGTCACGTGCGGCCGGCTCCGGTGCCACAGAGGACGAGTCCAGGTCGATGTCGAAACCCAAGTCTTTTATCTGAGGAGAGTTGCGACATTATGAAAGTCATTACTGCTTGTTTTGACTGCCCCATTCAAAAACACTCGGTAAGGGTAATGAATGGTTTTATAAAGTAGTCTACAGAAGATAAGTACTAACAATACTAACACAATTGTAAGCTAATATTGTTGCTAATAAGATAATACTAACAAGATATGGATTTAAATTATCTGAACACAATTATTCTATTCTATTCTATTATACATCTATATCTTCCTGCAGGCCCTCCGCGCGGTCCAGCAGCGCGGGCTCGGGCTCGGCGCACTGCGTGGCCAGCTCGCCGTGTGAGCTGTGTATAACAAGAGAGCCGCTCACCCGCTGCGCCTGCACGTCGAGTATCATGAGCAGCGCGTCCGGGCGGTCCTGCAGGCCCTCCGCGCGGTCCATCAGCGCGGGCTCGGGCTCGGCGCACTGCGTGGCCAGCTCGCCGTGTGAGCTGTGTATAACAAGAGAGCCGCTCACCCGCTGCGCCTGCACGTCGAGTATCATGAGCAGCGCGTCCAGGCGGTCCTGCAGGCCCTCCGCGCGGTCCAGCAGCGCGGGCTCGGGCGCGGCGCACTGCGCGGCCAGCTCGGCCGTGGCCTCCAGCTGCGCTGCAGCGGAGCGCTGTCGCGACAGCAGCTCGCGCTTCAAGCGCTGCAGCGCCGCCACGCGCTGCAGCACGGCGCCCACTTCGCTGGCGGGGTTGGCCTCCATCTGCTTGAGCTCCGTCTCGTACGTGTCGGCAGCTTGCAGCAGCTCCGCGTGCTGCGTGTCCAGCGCCGCCCAGCGAGCCTGCAGGTCGCGCAGGCGCTGCAGCTGCTGCATCGTCCACTGACAGGTGTGGGACCAACGCTCGCTAAGTGCGGTCAACTCGTCCTCGATCTCGGTCACGGCTTAAAAATAAAAAGTTTCTTTTTGTAAATCTTAATTTGGGGAGTTGGAATTGGGGTTTTCAATATGAAAACCGAACATGAGTGTGTTAACACGTTTAGTGCCGGGAGCTCTCGCGGAGGGCACATTTGCAATGTAAGTTTTACTTGGGAAATACAGCATTGTAAAACGTAAACTGAAATGTTTTTCCCGACTACGGCGAAGCAAAAAGAAGGGTACTGGTTTGTCCACGGTGGGCTGCTGCTTGCGCAGGTCGTCGTGCAGCGCGCTCACGTGCTAGGTGCACAGAGGTACGTACAGTTGTCTATGGCGTCGTCGTCCACCACGACCACGCAGTCGGCCAGCGCGTCCACGGTGGGCTGCTGCTTGCGCAGGTCGTCGTGCAGCGCGCTCACGTGCTAGGTGCACAGAGGTACGTACAGTTGTCTATGGCGTCGTCGTCCACCACGACCACGCAGTCGGCCAGCGCGTCCACGGTGGGCTGCTGCTTGCGCAGGTCGTCGTGCAGCGCGCTCACGTGCTAGCTGCACAGAGGTACGTACAGTTGTCTATGGCGTCGTCGTCCACCACGACCACGCAGTCGGCCAGCGCGTCCACGGTGGGCTGCTGCTTGCGCAGGTCGTCGTGCAGCGCGCTCACGTGCTAGCTGCACAGAGGTACGTACAGTTGTCTATGGCGTCGTCGTCCACCACGACCACGCAGTCGGCCAGCGCGTCCACGGTGGGCTGCTGCTTGCGCAGGTCGTCGTGCAGCGCGCTCACGTGCTAGGTGCACAGAGGTACGTACAGTTGTCTATGGCGTCGTCGTCCACCACGACCACGCAGTCGGCCAGCGCGTCCACGGTGGGCTGCTGCTTGCGCAGGTCGTCGTGCAGCGCGCTCACGTGCTAGGTGCACAGAGGTACGTACAGTTGTCTATGGCGTCGTCGTCCACCACGACCACGCAGTCGGCCAGCGCGTCCACGGTGGGCTGCTGCTTGCGCAGGTCGTCGTGCAGCGCGCTCACGTGCTAGGTGCACAGAGGTACGTACAGTTGTCTATGGCGTCGTCGTCCACCACGACCACGCAGTCGGCCAGCGCGTCCACGGTGGGCTGCTGCTTGCGCAGGTCGTCGTGCAGCGCGCTCACGGCCGCCAGCTGCGCGTGGATGGCGTGCGACGAGCCGCGCAGCGCGCCCATGCGGGAGATGCGGTCCTCGGTGTGGGTCAGCCACAGCCTGCAACACGGGACAGGTTAGCGTGGGCGCTGCGGGCGAGCGGGGCGGGTGTGTCGTACCGGAAGGCGCCGAGGTGCTGCTGCTGCTTGCGCATGAGCGCGGCGTGCACGTGCGCCTGCGTGGCGAGCGCGGCGCGGCGCAGCGCCTCCCAGCGCGTGTTGAGCAGGCGCAGCTGCAGCCGCACCTCCGCGGCCTCGTCGCGCGTGAGGCCCGCGTCGTGCAGCAGGCGCGCGCCCAGCTCCAGCACGTCGCCCACGCGCGCTTGCTGCTCCGCCAGCCCTGCGGATGCGATGCGAGTGACCGACGAGTCCGAGCGCGTTAGTTACGTGTGCCGTTCTATTCTGTAAAATCTCACTGTGAACTGATCATTTCCATGGTGAGATTTTTACACAATGAACGGCTGGTAATCTTCACTGACCGCTTCGATTATATGTATTCCAATATAAATAATATGGAACATGGACATGGTGGGCATAGGAGCAGTTAAATAATAAACACGTTTTTTTTTCGAAATTATGGAAGTGTTCCAATAATCAACATGTTTTTAAGAAAATTAGAAACAATTTCGATAACATGGTATACAATGTTAACCGAATCTTTGAGCTTTATTTCACCAATTTAATTTAGATTGTCCTAACGCGACATACTGTTGTAGCGGTTCGAGGATCATACTCGTCATACCGTTTTTGCCTGTTCTTACAGTGTTGTTTGCACATCAACTTGATGAGTGAACATCGCACTCATCAAGTTTATATTCGGTAGTCTAAATTCTTAATTAACAAAGTTTTAAAACATACAAAAAAAATATATTCAAAGCAAACATAATATATAATTATTTGTGGTAATGTAATTTAGTATTAATTCTTTAAATTAATTATTGAATAAAAAAGAAGTGACAAAACCAATCCTACATGGGCACTTATGAAACGTCAGAAACTAGGTGCACAGTTCAAATTGGTCGTTTCCTATGGAGAAGAGCCGGCAAGAAACTCCACGATTACTCTTTTAAAAATAAATGGGTTTTACAATGTTTTCAAAAAGTTTGAATAGGTATGAGAGGATAGTGCAGGCCTGTCAACAAGATACTTAACAAAATAGAAAATAGTCTGCAAATCGGCAGTCTGTTGAGCCTACAACAAACTACAAAGTATTTATATCGTAACTAATACAAGTCAATTTAATTATTTTATCTGCTCCCATGCTATAAATCCTCTATAAAAGTTTCGGAAAGAGTTAGCTTATTGCCAACATTAAAACGACCAGTGTATCGTGCGAGCCCGTCTCGATGTTGGCTGGTTTTTATTGGTACCTGTGAGCAAGGCCTCGTGCGCGTGGAAGTGCTCCTTGAGCGCGGGCAGGTCGGAGTCCGTGGGCGCGGCCGCGGCGCCCAGGCGCTCCTCGGCCTCCAGCAGCCACGCCAGCGCCTCCTCGAAGGCGCCGTAGTAGCCGCCCAGCTCCGCCGAGCCCGTCGTGGCCGTGGACAGCGGCCGCGACACCGACACCTGAGGCCGAGGCATAAGACGACTCCTGACATGCTTGATGATACATAACGTCGTTTCATATAAAGGTTAGTACGGCTTTCAATTAATATTTTTTTCATCCCATCTATTCGAAAAGGACGACTTGGTTCGCCTTTAAGTGCACCCAAAGGTGGTGTTTTCTATAAGAAACTTTTAGCGGGCAGTAATGAGTTTTTAATCCTCTTTATAAGTGAGGCCCTATTATCTTTGTCGCGCACTTTTTCAATTTGGATCATCTTAGGCCTCCCGCGCACTAGGCAGCCAGGCTGTGGCAGCCAGGTTGCGGCAGCCAGTAAAACATATGACGTTGTATAGGAGCCCGCGCACTAGGCAGCCAAGAATTTTCTCAATATTCCGGCTGCCGCAGCCTGGCTGCCTAGTGCGCGCCTGCCCTTAGTGTTCAGCGCCAAAGAAATCGAACGCAAATTATGTTTGAATAAAGACTGGCTGGTACGACGGCCCATAGTCGCGCCCGCCGCCAGCGGAATAAAAAAAAAGAAATCAAATGTGCGAATAACAGTCCGCGTTTTCGTCAATTTTTACGAATTGTTAGAAATTCATGGTTTTTTTTAAAAAAATGAGTTCTTCAAGTGACAGTGAAAGTATAGAATTAACTCCTGAAAGTATTAGAACTGACGCAAGAAATGTGATGGATAATCTATTACCTGCAAAATCTCGGGAGAAATATATGAAAGCCTATGGTTATTTTATTGAATGGAGAAATGCAAGAGGCGCCAAGAGTTTTTCAGAATCTGTGTTTTTGACCTACTTCCAGTACTTAGCCAAAACTAAACAACCTGCCACTCTTTGGAGTACCTACTCAATGCTAAAATCAACAGTCAGTTCTAATAACGACGTAAAACTGGACACATATTCGAAATTAATAGCGTATCTGAAGAGGATGTCTGATGGATTTAAACCTAAAAAATCCAAAGTGTTCTCAGTCAAAAACGTGGAGAATTTCCTTAATTATGCACCTGACAAAGTCTTTCTTGCCGTAAAAGTAAGTAACTATGTATATGCTGGATTAGTTAAGTATAACCATAGTGTTTCAAAATGCGCATTTTATTGTAACCTGTACTTCGATAGATACTTGTCTTATTCACATTCGGTTTTGTTACAGGCGGCTTTAATTTTCGGAGTACATGGAGCTTGTCGTGGCAATGAACTTTTAAAAATAACTGTTGATGATGTCGAAAATCACTCGGATGATTTACTGTTAGTAAAGCTGACAGACACAAAAACAAAAATTAACCGATCCTTCGTAATCCGAGGAGAATACAAAACTATTGTACAGAAATACCTGGACCTGCGTCCTGCTGATATGCGGTTTTTCATCCGTTATCAAAATGGCAAGTGCTTCAAACAAGTTATGGGAAAAAATAAAAATTTCTAACATGCCACAAGAAATCGCTACTTATTTGAAGTTACCAGATATCAAGCTGTATACAGGACATTGTTTTCGTCGTACTTCTGCTACCCTTTTGGCAGATTCTGGAGCGGACTTAACTAGTCCCAAGCGACATGGAGGATGGAACTCGAGTGCTGTAGCAGAGGGGTATATAGAAGATTCCATTGAGAACAAAGCGAAAACATGTGAATGCATCGTGGAAAACATTAAAATGCAACCTTCAGTTAATCCATCCATGCCACTGTCGCCGCGCCCATCTACATCCAAACAACGAGATTCACCGTCACATTTTCCTCAAAATGAGCCAGATTCGGACATTATTTCAAACACGCAAAATATAAAATTTACAACAATCTCTAATCCTAATAAAACTGTAACAATAAATTTTCATAATTGCGAAAATGTCTCAAATGTAAATATAAGTTTTTAGTTGTTTTATTATTAGATACTATTTAATTTCAATTTAGTTGTTACTCTATGTCTTATTAAATAATAATATAACAATAAAATATGAGGTTTCTTTTATTTTCTCATAGTGGGTGATGAAAAGTAGAGTGTATCTCTCGGGTGAAAAATATATTTTTGGCTCGGGCGACGAACTTTGAATCCCTCGCTACGTTCAGGATTCTACTAAAGAATCCCTCGTTACGCTCGGGATTCTACTCTAGAATCCCTCACTTCGCTCTGGATTCAAAAAAGCGCCCTTGCCGTAAAAATATTATTTTGCTCCCTTATGATACAATCTACTATTATCTACACCCAAGCTATAAATCCTCTATAAATGTTTATCTACACCCATGCTATAAATCCTCTATAAAAGTTTCTGAATCAGTTAAGTAGCTTATTGCAAACATTAAAACGACCAGTGTCATAGTAACCATTATATCATCCAAACGAGTGTTATAATGTTGTATCATAATGCAACTCGTTTGCTCCTTCGATTCGTTGCGGGCAGCGGGTGCAGACCCCCACGCCGACACATCTCACACATCACACTAAATACGATACGTCACGTTTGGCGGGTACGGGCTATGGTCGGTTTAATGTTGGCAATAGCTAACTGTTTCAGAAACTTTTATAGAGGATTCATATCATGGGTGTAGATAAAGTCTTGTATGCAACTGTATATAATTAGGTATTAAAACACTCATGGCCGAGTGTGATAAACCCACATTCGTGTTTTAATACGCTTTATTATACAATATAACAAATAAGTACGTTGAATAAAGTAATTACTAGAGATGCGCCAAATAGTGGTTTCACCGAATAACCGAATACCGAATAATATTCGGTTAAGTTCTTACCGAACCGAATATACTGCCCCATAATTCGACTCCCCGTTCTATATTTTTGCCGCGCAAACAAGTTTATACACGCTAGATTTTCAAAGCGCCGCGCGCGTACGGAGTGAGTGGAACCTCGCCTCCCGCTACCCGCTGCAACCCGCCACTGTCATTTAAGGTGATTAATTTATTAATTAAAGTGATGTAACATTAGTAGATTGTTACCTCGGGGGGCTGCGTGGCGACGGGCGTGCTGGGCTCAGAGTGAATGCTCTCCAGGTCACCCACGTCTTCGCTGGAGTGCGGCAGAGATTGGAACAGGCACATCACATACATCATGATGGACTTCTTGTCAGGGTTCGGCGTGTTCACGTCTGGAAATAAAATTAAAACACATAATTTAAAAAAAAAAAGCGTAACTAATTGAAAATATTAAAAATGCTTCAACATAAACGCGTCAGTGTGTTTCTTAGGCAATGGTTTCACGTGACTTTTTTAGAGAGACAATAACGAGCCGACGAGTTACATAGGCTTTTTTTATCCTGGTAAAAACGCACGGCAGGGATAGACTACAGGAGCGAAACCGCGGGTAATAGCTAGTGCACAATATTGGGGCCAATTAGGAGGGTTATTACTAGAGATGCGCCGAATAGTGGTTTCACCGAATAACCTAAAAACTTACCGAACCGAATATACTGCCGGATAATTCAGTTCTATAGTTTTGCCGCGCATACAAGTTTATACATACTAGATTTCCAAAGCCCCATATTTGAGAACACAACATAGTTCATTCATTATGCATAAGTAAACCTTTCCTATTACAATATAATTATAATTTGCTAGGGGGATTATTGCAATTAAAAATTACTGTTCCTTTAAGATACCTGATTTTATGTAACTATTAATGAAATGAAAATGAAATGAAATTTATTAGCAAGAATTGTAGTACATTACAGATGGTCGGGTTTTTTAATAGTTTCTAATGCTAGGTTGTATTTGATTACCTGTGTTTAATTATATCTTTGTTTGAGTATCTTACAATAAATGATTTCTAATAAATACGATTGTTAGATTAAGGGATTCTTTTAATTTATTTTGGCCGAAAGGCTGATTGACAATGACTAATTAAACCGAATACATTCGGCATTTGAACCGAATGATTTGGCCGAATACGAATGTATTCGTATTCGGCCGAATATTCGTTTTATATTCGGTATTCGGCGCATCTCTAGTTATTATTATTTAATAACTATCTTAGGGGTAGTTGAACAGCTGCGGCCGCCAGCGTTGCAGCAGCGTATTGTTGAACGAGTTAGTTACCTTCCGGGTCCAGCAGGTGGTCGTGCGCGACGCTAAAGGCGTGCTCAAGGCGCGCAGGCGGCGCGCGCGCTAGCACTCCGGCGTAGTCGAACAGCTGCAGCCGCCAGCGGTGCAGCCGCCAGCGGTGCAGCAGCGTATTGTTGAACGAGTTAGTTACCTTCCGGGTCCAGCAGGCGGTCGATACCGAGGTGGTCGTGCGCGACGCTAAAGGCGTGCTCAAGGCGCGCAGCCGGCGCGCGCGCTAGCACGCCGGCGTAGTCGAACAGCTGCGGCCGCCAGCGGTGCAGCAGCGCATTGAAGGCTAGCCCGTCCGCCCAAGACGTCGTGAAGTTCTTCACGTTCACGCCCGTGTAGTTCTGCACACACGAACACACTCATATACACTCCAACTTAAAAGTATAGTGGTATCGAAAAGTTGTACACGACCCATCCATCACTAAGGTGATTCACATATTCTTCCAGTCTTTACAAATTTTGAACTGACCCGCCGAACTGAGAACCAACTGGCTTTGGAGACATTGAAGTTCAAAGCTTCAATTAATTTACGTTTTCACGAAAAAAAGTTTTAACTTTTTAAAGAAACCAATATGTCCAACTGTCCCGTTCGAAACGCACGCAGTCTTTTGTATGCTATAATGCGCGCTACAAACAACAGCGGTTTTATACCAAAAACATAAGTCGTATCAAGGAATTATTTTTGCTCAATTTAACACATTGATTTGAAATCGCAGTTGCAGCTAGGTGCGGGGTCTGTAAACACCCATGTTTGTATCGGAAAACTTCGATAAGGCAGCCTTCCACTCTGCTGCGTGCACTGACCTGCGTGTGCGTGCGGCACCACGCCAGCAGCGTCTTCTCGAGGTTGGTCTGCTGCAGCTCCGACATCAGCTCCTTGAGGTGGTAGTGCACCTGCCAGTGCAGGATTATGCTCCATACCAGACCTGTAACATTAGTTTTGCAATGCAGACTCTGAAAATACAATTTAATTTCATTCCGTGCAGTGGATGTAAGCCTTTCTCGGAGACGACCGTCGAGATATAATGAACTACCTTGAGACCCGCTTTTTTGGCTCCAGGTCGTATCCCTTCCTTACCACATTGTTAAGCAGCATTGCGCCCCAGGTGTAGCTTTCAAATATGGAGGCTCGGGCATGCGAGATGACGAAACGACACGCTGTTGCTACAAGCACCTGTGTGTTACTGTTGTGATTAGTATGTATACCTAGCGTGAGCTTGGGGTTGGCGTCGACGATGTCGTTGGAGCTGATGTTGACAAGCTTAACGCCGTTTTGGTCCAGCACGTGCAGCGCCGTGTTCACGTTGTTGATGTGGTGCACGCGCATGCGCCCACGCTCGCGCTTCTGCAACACGCAAGCAAACAGCCATCATCATGTACCACGGGCTATGCCTGTACGCAGGACCACAGGTTGCAAACTTTCTTTTTCATGCTTTCTGGTGTTTACAATATACTTATACGTATCAAATTTATTGGCTCAGCATCGCTGGATAACTAATTTCAGATAACGACCCCTGCCGTAAGGAGCAGTTGTAAAATAAATAAATGACAACATCGGTATTGCATTCAAGAACCCATCACATTGACGAGAGTAAGCCACGCGTGTGGCACTGGCACGTAAAGCGCGGTTCATTAACGATTGTAACAGTGTTAATACTTTATCATAGAAGTCGGTCCTGCAGTCATGTGACAGACATACACACATGTTTTACACACAAAGGTCTGCCGAGGCCAAGACAAAGTTAATTTGCACAGAGCTAACAGAAAGTGAAAGTTGACATATAAAAGAAAGCACAGGAGTTAGCAACTACTAGACATGACCTACAGAGACAAGAGTGTGAGTTTAGAATAATTAACACTACACGGTTCAAAACTCTCTTGCGGTCTTGGGGTCGGCTAACAAATAAACAGACCATCGACTGACCTCTGAGACTCAGCAATAAGATTAAACTGGCACATTCCAGCCCTGCCATGCAGGCATTGTAGTCAAAGTCCTATGTAACCTCCCCTGAACAGCAAAAGTTAGACGCTCGCGGGTCATGGGGCTCATTCACTTACATACTGCTGCGCGGTGAGGATCTCCAGCAGCGACAGCAGGATCTCTCCATCTCGCAGGTCCAGGAACAGGTCCTCCACCAGCGGTTTGTCGTTCTGTAACACAAACACACGGTACATTCACATCGCGCAGCAAACGGAACCTTCAGCAAATGATTGCCCAGCCGGGGGCGTGTTGGGTCCAAAGGGTTATATTCTCTAATAAGTATGGCTCTTTCACCATAGTAGTACGTTCTTATATTTCAGAACTCACAACTAGACGTACAGTTAGGCACAACATGAAATACGAGTCCGACAGGGTCCATATTTGATCTTGTATTGTGTTATACCACCTATGTATTATACATATGGAATGCAATAAACAATTGAGTATTGAGTATTGAGATACCTGACACTGGGAAAAGAAAAGTAATAAGTTATTAACAAGACGCGGTACTGAGTAGGTATGTACTAACCCAAGTAGAATTTCTTTTTAGTAGTTCACATTCAGTTCACTGGTGATCTCTAAGTAATAACATTGGCCACACATGGTTCATTGGCTGTATTAGAGTGAACAAATTCACCTATACCTGTTTAACATTATGGCCAACTTTTATTTTTAAAGCTGATTTATAGCATTTTAAGAGGGGAAAAATACGGCACAGGCTATTTAAAGGTTCACATGTACGGTGTTATATTGCTGGCGTTTTAATACAACAAATGTGAACATTACTGCCGCCAAAAGCTGTTATGTACAACCTTTTGTGGTGCGTTATTCAGCTTGTAGCTGTAAGCGGGTCTATTTTGTGATATATTAAAGAGGTGACAACTTTAATCTGGAGTTACAATAGTTCACTGTAGCTGGAGATAATGCAGTCCAACATTTTTTTCAAACATAACCTATAATATTTCTAAATTAATTATGACTTTATCACATACATCGTGATTAATTTTGTGGTTAATGTTCAAATACAAAATCACAGACTGATTGTAATGCTATAAAAACACAAATCAAAAATTGCATGTTTCGTCTCTGCTTATTAAGAAAGATTTGGTTTGATAAAACGGCATTATTTCTGAGGCGTGTGAAAATTTTAATTCTAAAAATGTGTATACTTAACAATAAATTTACATTACCCATAATTTTAACACAATAGAAAATAAAAATAAAAATGGCGGTTTAGATTAGACACTCCCGAGCGAAATACGTCGTTCCTAAATATTTATTACAAAATGTGGTACTCAAGTGATAATTTGGAGAAAAAGCGGCCACTAATAGTTCGTAGGGTACACTTGTGAGCTTAATACGAGATAGAGGCTGTATAATTGTTAACTCGTTACTTCTTATAACTCTCTTGACTTTATGAAGAACAACACGGAATCATATATAGTGCCGTTGATCAGCTATAAGACCAGTGTTCTCTCTTAAACTGCCGTTAAAGTGCTGCTATTCAGCTACTGTGTACCTTTTGTGAAGTTAAGGCTGAATAATTTGTGCCCAAACCGGTGGTGTAAGAGCTGTATAGCGTGCTATAGAGCTCTCATACAGCCTACTTAGAGAGCTTAAAGAATAAATGTGTACCATTAGTCAACCGATAAAGAACCCCCACTGCTACTTGGGAACCTACGACTGTGTAATGGTTGTCAATGTACCCACTTATTTGTATCAGCTGAGTGTGTGGTGGGTGGTGTACAGCATTGTCGCAGCTTGCACCTCCGCCATATTATAAAATTCCAGCTGTAAACAGTGGCAGCGGCTCGCTCACTCAGTGTCGAGAATTGACCCTAATTACTTCATGTACACAATTTGTGAGCATCGCCGACTGATGTGTTGAACACACGGTGACGTTATCATGAGTCGACGCATTTCTCCTGATCCCGATCCAAGCCGACAACATTAAATAGTGACTAAAACTCTGTACCTACTGCCATTTGTGGAAGTTTGTGCTATTGATTAGTTGTTACATTGAGGTTGAAGCGTAGACGTTCAGTTTTTAACAGACTTCCAAAAAGGAGGAAGTTCTGTGTTCGTAGCGTAGGTATGTATGTTTTTTTATTTTATTTATGTTCACTGACTTCTCCATCAATTGTGGACCGATTTTGAAAATTCTTTTTTTGTTTGAAAGGCTGTCAAGGCGGTCCCATATAAATTTTATTAAGTTTGCTTGGGTACTTTTTGAGTTAACTTCAATAATACGTATTTTTCCCACTTTGTCTGTGTGGATGATATTTTAACATATTCCTGTCACTGTTATTTACATAGCTGGTCTAGGGTCTGGGGGGTAGGTACCATAACTTAAAAGTGAACCAAAACAAAAAAAAACCAACCAACTTCCAAGAAAAAACACTACAAAGTGAAAAATAACTTTAATTTCGGAAGTCGGTGGCAAAAAGTTATTTTCCACTTTGTAGTGTTTTTTTTTTGGAAGTCGGTTGGTTTATTTTGTTAAAATGTTTTTTTATATCAAACGCTCTATAGTCAAAGAAATTGGGCTTCGTACTATCCTGTAGCTACGATCGGTAATTTCTCCAATAAAAACCGGCCGGCAAAGTGCGTATCGGACTACGCACAATGCAGGGTTCCGTAGCTGGGATGAATTTATCCCAAGAACAAACTTAACATTGTAGTTGAAAAACACGTTCTTCCAAACAAAATGTATGGGAGAACATGTTTTTGCAACTGTAAATATAAGCTGGTCGAATATTACTCGTTAACTTGTAAAGCCTACTTAGCTGTGATAGTTTTCCTTTTAATTTCGTTAAGTATATATATACTACTGCTGTGAATTTTTCCACATATCCAGAACTTACGATTTAGCTGGCCAATTAGCACTATAAAGCTTAATATTTCGCAAACGGATACTTCAATCCAAAAATGCTTTTCACAAACTCACGGAGATGACCGATAACAGCCTTCGAATACGGGGACATGTGCGGGGTTACCGTTTTTAAACTAAGATTCAAAAATAAAGATCTAATTTATCATGGTTATATTATCCCGACTAAAGCCCAGTTTAAAATATTTGAAAAAACAGTATGTTAATTGCTTCCGCTTTTCTCTCAGATGCACTTCCACATTTTGACGTTCCATTGTATCTACAATCTTTCGATAATAATCTACACATAGTATGGGAACAATAAATTAAAGACTAGCTACTTTCGATCAAATGAATTTTAATGACAAGGAATATATACCTAGGTTTTGTTTATAACTAATTTTACTTATTGATACGCCTACAAGTTAGATTAGGTTTTTATTGACAGGTGTGTGTAAGACCGAACACCATTTTTTTAAAATAATCACTGCTTAAATAGGAGTGTTATTTCTTTGACAATGCATCTGACATTAGTGGCAGATAGCAGACACCTGTGTAGGGAGGGACCAAAGCGGCAGCAATCTTTTTTTCATAAAATTGTTAATTCAATCGATTCAAGTCAAAGCATGAAAAATCGATTCACAAAAATTCGAGATTCAAATACATTTTTGAATTCAATTTCTATTTTACCATTTTGAACTTTGTCTAAAAATAATGTAGGTATTTAAAGTCAAGTAAAGGCTCGTTCACACCGGCGCGACTTGTCGCGCGACGCGACTTTAACAATACAATTTCTAATAAAACTTCACGATTGAACAATTGCCGGTGTCGCGTCGCGCGACAAGTCGCGCCGGTGTGAACGAGCCTTAAATGTGAAGACTTATTTTGAAATAAACAGTCTTCATTTTATCATTTTTGTCATAAAAGAAGTGATGGATTTACGCACATAAACTGCCCAATATAATTCTTTACTGAAGCAAGATAATTGAGTGAAAAATATGGTTCTACGGTTGAGATTGTTATTTAATAAAAACAACACATCGATTTTAGTGTTTTAAGTTCGAGAAAACATCAATCAATTATTGATTTCAAATCACCATTCACCATTCCTACTTGCACATCCGATCTTGGCGTCACGTTAGGTTTCATTGCAGTTCCCGACCCACGTTTTGTTTACGCGTTCGTTGTGTACTGTGCGATTATTGTGCTCTATTTCTAACGACCATTGCTATTCTTTACGGAGTGACATCTTCGAAACCCGATTACCATAAGTATTAATAAAGGATTCATCTGTCTTTTTCCACGATTCGTTTATATATGATGACGTGCCTAAGCTGTGGCATATCAGTAAAGCAGATTCAAAGGCATATCAACGCTAACCCCTGCAAGTAAACTTGCCCGATGGTTCAATCAGGTATGTACCTATACTACATTGAAATAATATTATTTAGTAACAAGATAGATATAAAGTCTGACAGCGGTTCGATCACATATGAGCCAGCAATACTTAACAAAGCAGCATTTATTCATAGAATCTATTATGTTTATTGCTACACATAGGTGGATAGGATAGTGACTATAAGTCAAATACACGCACAAGTCTGAAGTTTCATAAAATTCCATCGAATAGGTATTTTTACAGTTAAATATACAAAATAAAATGATATTTATATTTTTCAGCTGCCATTAGATGCATATATTTGTCACCCCTGTTTCAAGATATGTGATTATAATCAGTCTGTAGGTGGATGACCAATGATCAACATTATAATAGTATTTTAAAATATATATTAAAGTCATTCTATTTTCAGGATGTGGCAACAATCTATGCGTGTCGGGCCTGTTGGACTCTAGCGAATCGTCCGTTACTTCAGGAATCATCAAGGTGCTTACAAGAGAATGTGGCGCCAGCCATGCCGTCTAATTGTTCTTTGTGTAAATTGCCCTTCTTTCCGACATATTTTTTTATATTTATGAATATTAAAATAATTCAGTCTTTCAAATAATAGTTTTATTATTCAGTGTAATCCTTTTATTTTCCGAGCCACGTAGAGCCTAGGTGTAGTCAATAGCTAACTGTAGCTCGTAATTGGGTTGACTCTACCAACGCGAAGTACCAACAATATGTTGCTGCGCTTCGAATGGTGAGTGAAAGAACTGGAAGCCCAGGGTCTGGAGTGAGAAAAGGGAGGCAACGCATTCGCAATAACGCCAATAACCCTGGTGTTATGGATATCACCGGACGGTGGTGATTGCTTAACATCAGGTGACTCGTATGCTCATTTGCCCCCTTGATGGTATAAAAAAAAACCTAGCGCCTTGAGGGCTCGAGAAAATCATTCCTCGATAAACACAACGCCTAGCGCCATCTCATATCGAAAAGCAGAGTTATTTTTTCAAAACTTATCTTTATTTTTCTGTTTCCTGACCTTTTAGAGTTTTGAAACTTTTTTATCTGTAAAATATAGAATACAACAATTCTAGAAATAAAACAATATTTGCAACCTAGCGCCTCGATGGCGTGTCGAATACTAGAAAATTATTCTTAAACTCGTTAAACACAACGCCTAGCGCCATCTCATATCGAAAAGCAGAGTTATTTTTTCAAAACTTATTATTATTTTTCTCAGTTTCCTGACCTTTTAGAGTTGTAAAACTTTTTTATCTGTAAAATATAGAATACAACAATTCTAGAAATAAAACAATATTTGCTGCACATTGATTTTGAAACCTAGGCAGGCGCCCCTAGCCCCACTGGTCATGTCCTTTACCCACTTTACGTATTGACGTGTAGCTCCCCTACACGTCAATACGTAAAGTGGGTAAATTTGGTGAGTTTGTGTACCCTAAAAAAAAAATATTTTACCACTTTGTCGGCGTAATTAATATATGTATACCTACTCATACCAAATTACAGCTTTCTAGTACTAACAGTCTCTGCGCTAGGCCGGGGACAGACAGACAGACAGACGAACAGACGGACATGGCGAAACTATAAGGGTTCCTTGTTGACTACGGAACCCTAAAAATAGATACATATGTCATTGAGTCATTGACTCATCAAACAGTTTAGTCAATCGCCAAGGGTCAGGCACACGATCAATGTCCACCAACACGTCTAACAATGTTTCGAAAGCGCCTCTTCAATAGTAATAAACAAGTATCTAGGTATGTGATCCACTCACCGCACATCATCGGGCCGCCGAGTGGGCGGCGTGGACGGTCCACAACAAAACAATTTAGTTGATCAAGTATCTATTATATACCTATAACCTACAGTTTAATTACCAGTCTTTATTGAGTTTATGCAAACTAAGTAGCACAAACTTACAACTAGCACTACAACTACAAGGTCCATTAGAGCAGTCTTTA
Organism: Eupsilia transversa; assembly: GCA_914767815.1. Classification (NCBI taxonomy): domain Eukaryota; kingdom Metazoa; phylum Arthropoda; class Insecta; order Lepidoptera; family Noctuidae; genus Eupsilia; species Eupsilia transversa. Next base: position 102,450 of record OU611893.1, on the reverse strand, counting down.
CCTTGACTAGCTGAGAGTTTATCCATTTAGTGAACGTTTTCTTCTGGACGTCTTCTCGTTCATCTGAAACAAACAAACACGCTTAATATAAATACCCAAACTTTAAAAATACCGTTAGATCGCTCTTCAATCAATAAAATAATGTTACAAAACGGCGACCGGGAACCGGTCAACCGAGGCAATATTGTATGACGTCAAAAATGACGTACGATCACTATCGACGGTGTGTGAGGGAGGAGTGGGATGCAGGAAGGCTTCCCAGGTTTTGAGCAGCGTGAGCATGACGCGGCACACCCGCGCCAGCGCCTCCACCAGCGAGCTTAACAACGCGCCTTTACATTCATCAACACTACACGAACGTGTGGAACTTTACAGCATTATGCACAGGAGTGCTAGTTGTATTCCCGATTCCCGAGAGCTGACTGAAAACTAATACATTATTCCACCGATGGATGCCGGGGGTCCCGTTATCCTCGCTTCAGCGCACTTTATAGTCGCTTTGTTTGTGGCGTTCGTCTCATAATGAGATGTACTTATCGCAGTGTCTCCGTGACCTTCGATCATTTGCGCCGCAACCTACGCGAATCTGTTGCTTGAGATTCAGATGCATTGAGAACCTTTAGCTACAGTTGAGACAGTTATAACGAACATATCACGCACATGGCTCCACAAAGCTTTCACTTGTGTTTGTGTCCATCAATGATTGCAAGGTAGGAAGACGAACGAAGCTTGTGGTGACCCACAGAACATGTCAACTGTAAAATACGCACGCGGGCATACGCATTCGCACTTCATGAACATCGTCACAGAGGCTTGATTACCTACATGTTTTTGTAATAACGTTTACTTTCAACATAAGCGAATGAAAGGAGAAGTGTAATTTTCGCGATTATGACATCCCGCGTCATGAGTTTACACTCTTCACGAAGGTATTCGTTTTTTACTGGCGGTCATTAGTGAGTCCATGACAACATCTGAAGGCCAATTCTCGTACTTAAAAAACGTTCACATTCAAGTCGCAATCTGTCAAACTTGTCAAAAATGTTGGTAAATTGATTGTATTTTTGACAGATTGCGAATGAGATTAGAATGCGAACGTTCTTAAAAATTACGGGAATTGCCCCTCTGATCAGGGGCCTAAGTCTACTAATTTATAAACGTCACAATGGTGTCATAATGGTTAGTTTTTGACAGATTTGCCATACAAAAACTGTCAAAAACTAACCATTGTGACACCATTGTGACGTTTATAAATTAGTAGACTATAGGCCCCCGGAACACTGCAAGATTTACGAGTGCGACGTACACGGCTTTGTATAAATAAAATGACGTAATATTTAATTCAACCCACCGCCAACGTGTCATAACTGAAGGTAGTAAGCTAATACGTCTGTTTCAGAACTCTCAGACCTTGCGCTTGCCCATGAGCAATAGTTATATTCATATGTGTCATTTGGGAAAAGGGAACCAATCGCAAAGCACTTAGATTCATGTTTTCATCTATAGTTTTAGAGTAGTAAAAAAAATTTACTATAGAGCCCCTTATCGTAACTTTGACCCTGTTGACAAATTGTTCCAAAATTATCATCCAGATAGTTCTAAAGCTAAAGGTCTCGGACAGCAGCAAACAGTATAACTTTAGTAACTTTACTACATTGTAGTCGGTTACGTCTCGGTGCCCGTGCAATCAACAATTTATATCGTCTTACATCATAATTACTTGCATATTGTTATTTTGCCCAAGTTTTTTTTGTCCAAATACTTACTTGAATACAGGTATAATTTCTGCCGGGTAACGTCTTACGTGCAGTTTCTTTATATTTCATTCAATTCTTATCACCTGTTTCCACTCCTGTCGGCGGCGAATGCGGCGATAGACAGCTTGGCTGCAAGACACATTTGCAGTTTCTATACTTTCTATATACCTAACTTATTCGCTGAGACTACTTTAACACTGCTTCTACTATGCTGGGGCTAGGTGGGACTTGTACAGCATACTCGTTCACTCGACCTACCAAGGACGATTAGTGGAGGTCATTGGTCAACAATGTGAACATAAGCATTTCAGCGAATTGTGTCATCTCTGATATTAAACATTAATTTTTCTTATTGAACCTCACATTAAATTGAACACTGTTGTTTTGGTAACACCGTGGAGTTCACATATCATGTTCACAAATAATTCGGCAAGAGGAGTCAAGGCCGTTGCTTAGCGACGTGTTAATTAGACGCCGAAGTCGATCGCTAGGCGCAGAGCCCAGTGCCTGCGCTTGCGAAACAAAGTACTCATAAAACATTACGTTCCATGAATGTGGAGCACTGGAATCATATTTTTGCAAAGCTATATTCGACTATGCGATTTCCCAAAGTATCGACCGAAGTTCCCTCTATAAAATAGAGCAATATAAAAAAAGGTTTTACGAGTTACTAATGGTTTTGGGCATGGTTGAAGACTAATCATATTATTAAGATTGTGATCATGAACAGCTTTAAACTCTTCGAAGACTTCTGTCGATCCACTGTTATTTGAGGTGTTTCTTTTCCAAATCTACGGTTTGTATTGAACAAGGCGATTCTACGATCAAAACAAACCAAAACGCTCCTGTTTTGCCAAATCACACGCTGCAGTTTTCAACGAACCGAATATGCTTGCCACAGTATATTGATGATATAGGCACTTTATAGAAGAAGACCGGTCCGACCACCCCTGTGGATCGAGCCTTTCCTAGCAGTGGACTAATACGGGAACTTGTTCACACACCCGACAGGGCAACATTATTAGGCATGTTACTGCGCTACAGAAAGTCATTTGCTATTGATTGGCACTTGACTGTATCAAACCAGAGGTTAGATCTAAGGAAGACCGTGAACATTATGAGCTATAGTCCTCCTTACTGCCCCTGTTCACACGCGGCAAGTAATAGCGGAAAATAACAGACATTGTAAGCGACTCATACTTATGACATGAATGAATGAGGATACCCATGTCAATACAGCAGTTAAAAATAGCCAAGTCGATGAAGTTACATTATCATAACAACAGGCACACGTAGCTGATACGATAACCTTATAGTCGACGAACATTTGGATGTCAGCAGTTTGTGCAAATATACGTCGATTTACTTCATCGTTACTTCATACGGAGCGGCTTCCGTCGCCACTTGGCGTTATTCCTTCACTTCTGCGTTGAATACCAATCCCTTAATTAGGTACTTCATATGAATAGGCAGGTCGGCCATGACTCGTGGCTACGACCCCCGTGGCACGTCAGCTTGTCTTTGTTTATTTATTTTGTTCCCCTTCCGACACAAACATGTGTGCCCAAACCCCTACCATTGCCGGCTACAAGCTGCTATGAACAAATTCAAACCAAAAACTGTAATTTGATTATGATGTTCAATTTAATGCCTGCTGGTTGACTCATGGTATTCGAAGTAGTTTAAAATGATCTTCGTATTTAGTGAAAATGTGGTCAATATGTCGATAAGACATTCTTTTATAGGAAGTAAGAATACATGTCGCATCTGCAGCACCTCAGAAGGGCACCCACGACGAGCTCGTCCGTATGTGGGCGGGCCCAACCATTGGAAAGTTTTACATTAACACCGATTGAAACGCCGCTAATCCCATGTGCCAGCACCAAACATAGAACACGTTGCATTACTGAATGATGACGGGCAAAAATTTATTCGCGGTGCGCGAAACTACAACAGCATTAAAATAACCCGCGGTCGATTTATGCACTCACTGGTTTATTTAACAATTGCCATTTAAGTAATTGAAGTTGCTTGCTGTAAAAACAGGCGTAGAGTAGATGAGGTATGTCCGATGGTGCGCGGAGATGCCCAAACATTCCATGTTTCGCTGCGTAGCAATTATTTCTACTAATTTCTCTTCATTAAGCAGAGCGTGCGTGTGCGCTTGTGCGCTGCCTGCCGCGCACACGTGCTGCACATAATTCTATCAATACGAAGCGCGCGCCGTGTCAATGATCCTAGCATGCCGGAAATTTTGTCATAAGTGGTCCAAACTTATGACAAATACATGGGAATGACATGACCTCCGTGCCATGCTAGTCCTGAGTCGGACGACGTCACCCGTTGTGAAACATTTCTAGCTGACTCCTGGGAAATGTGGAACAAATTCAAACGAGAGACTGTTGATGCGGCTTACATTGTGAAATTTCTGACAGTGATTATCCTAGTTTCTATGTAGTTATCAACAATGCATGTGCCCTCTACAGTCAATAAACCTACGACTAGAATACAAAGCATGTAGGAAGCCGGGCCGTTTTTCCATACGGAGGAATACACAGCTATGAATGCGATTATATGTATTTTACGACTCGACTGTGGCACGGCGAAATGATCAGGTAAGTAAGTATTGTTCGTATGCAAGTTAGCGCCAGTGTCAGCAGTTTTCCGGAAGTGCAGCGATTACCAGCGGCGACGATTAACTAGTATTAAAGGATACTGCGCCGTTCACATGCACCGCAGTGCCCGCGGGGTCGGAGGATGAACCGCCGCACCCGCTGCATGACAACTAGCTCTGCTACTATTAGCTGCTTGATAACTCCGCCTAAGAGCTCCACGCATCCGATCTGAACTCCTGCTCCATAGGTAGGTACATATAAAAATATCGCGCATCTCGTCTTTAATAAAACATAAAGTTTTTCATTAGGTTTTCGTACCCAAAGGGAAAGGGCTCCTTTGGGTACGGAACCCTAATAAAAACTTTATGCCATTTCGTCTGTCTTTCTGTATGTGGCAGGGCTGCATCGTTACAATCGTATCTATATTAATTTGCAGACCGAGTTCAGAACGATGACCTAAATCATGGCAAATATTACTAGCTTCTGCCCGCGACTTCGTCCGCGTGCGGAACCCGGCCCACCGCGTCGCAACCCATCGCCCGCCCGCGCTATTACTTCGTTTTCGCTTAGGGTTTTTCTGACTTTTTTTCCTTTTTCTTGGCTCCTAAGGGTCGTAGCGTTATGTTACATAATATAATATCCTATAACCTGGCCAGGGATTTTCTCGACAGATTAGTAAAGTTTGCATCAAAATCCGTTAAGCCGCTTTCACGTGTTGCGTTTACAAATAAACAGACAAACAGACAATAATTCTAAAAACACGCCCTTCAACGTCCAAATATGCCCCAAAGTTTCCTCCAGCAGAAAGTTCTGACCATCGACAGGAAATAAATATCGCTTCACAAATTGACCATCCTAATAAGAATGCTTGGCTCGCGAGGTTGTCGACATGTGGGATGTGGATTTAGCGATCGGTGTGCCGATAGTGGTGACAGCCAATGGCCTAATAGCCAAGAGCCTCGACCAACACCTGAGGAGGCTCTCGTTGGGTAGCTGGATCAGGGGCTTGATTCAGAAAGCGGTACTTCTGGACACGGCTCGCATTGTCAGGATGTTCCTATCTCTGGAGCCCTGACCACCGGTAGCTTGGACCCTGTTCCCGATACCGGTGGGCTACTATTTTTTATATTTTTAAATGTTTTTATAATTTTTATATTCTAATATTTAAAAATGTAAAATATATGTATTTAATGAAATAAAGGAAAATAATAAGAATGCTAAAACCCTCCACAACCGCGAGATTTGCAGTCTCAGGGAATATTTCCTTCAAACTTACGTGGGTATGCACCGAAATGTCGTCAGACTTTCGAGCCTCTTCAGCTTTATTATATATATATATATATGTAAGCTATAGATAACGTAAAGTAAAAGTAAGTACGCTGTGGTGTGTAGGTTACACTAAGCGATGAATTAGTGCCAGTCCACATGCAGCTCTCTCAAAATAGACACGTCAAACGACAATTCACAAGTTTACGGTTCAGGGAATATTAACGATACGGTTAGATACAACGACCTTTATTGTAAACGACACTGAAGTTCCGATGAGGCAGCATACGCGTTTTGACTGGGTGTTTTGCAGCCACTCAAAAGCTCTGCCTGGAGATCGGGAACAGTCGCTGCGCGTAATGTTCTCACGCGAGTTAGAGGCTATTAGTTTTACAGGCTGCTGCATGCTCAACGAGCTCATACTTCTCGTTCGATAGTTAGTCACTCAATGAAATTAGTGGCATGACATCACCGCGGCAATTGTGCAACACTACGAGATGCGCACGCACGCCTAGTACGCGCCGCTCAAGTTCACGAGACGATACTCTTATCAATTCTCTGCGAAATTTGTATTTTTAGCATTGCATAAGCATTAGAGTTGTGATTGATCACCAACTTCATTAAGTACAAGTAAATTGATAAATCTTAGTGATGGGAACCGAGCATGTAGAAGTTGAGCTGACACCTAATGTTGGTGATGGATCTAAAAATAAAAATCTATACTAATACTAATTGGGTGCTAATTAACGCAGCTTATTTATAATGTCATTCTCGTCTTCAAATATATTTAGTTGCCTAATGAATTAAGTCAGCGACAAACTTTTAGCGTCTAATAAATGCTTTCCAAGAGACCATATATTGTAAAACAAGCTAATTTAAATAGCACTCAGCATGATGTGATATTTCTGTGATGTAACATCTACGCTACGCATTGCCAGCTTCTAATAAGTGCATCAACTGCATCTATAAAATAATTTCAACTTAAGTACTCTAATTTCATAAAGTCACCTATATTTTTATACGTTAGCATAAGTAATTGATGAGTGAATCTACTATAATTGAACATAAAATTACCTTATTCTTGTCATCAAATAATGGTAAATGAAAGTTCTAATTTCATGTATTCACCTATCTATAATAATGTTACATATGTATGTAGTTATAATATGTTACCATAAGGTACCCTATCCATTTGCATACAATTTTAACACATAATGGATATTACGCATACTATGGACACCGATAGTCATTAAAAGGCAGACCTAACATAATCACAGAAAATTTACAGTCAAGCATGCAGCATGCAAGCGAACATGCAACATGCAGCAGGCATAGTTTCTGTCACGGCTCCGGCGCTGCAGGGCTCCGGCGGTCCCACGCGAGCTTATCGTCGTAGATGGTTGTAACGCTCGCCGCCGCGGCTGAGGCTGGCCGGCCCCCGGCCATCAAGTCATCAAGCCCAAGCTGCGGTGGTGAGATATTACGCATAGTGACATTAATAATGGACACCGATAGTCATTAAAAGGCAGACCTAACATATATCACAGAAAGTTTACAGTCAAGCATGCAGCATGCAAGCGAACACGCAACATGTAGCAGGCATGGTTTCTATCACGGCTCCGGCGCTGCAGGGCTCCGGGCGGTCCCACACGAGCTCATCATCGTCGCAGATGGTTTTATTTAACGCTCACCACCGCGGCTGAGGCTGGCAGGCGAGGCCGGCAGGAAGCCGAAGCTACGGTGGTGAGCCTGCTCCGCACCTGCTCCTCAGCTCGCGACCCCCTCGCCCATCCGCGGACTTAAATAACACTATAGGGGTAGGGCAAGCAAGACTACGTTTTTTATTCTCTCCCCCAGATCCATAGCGTCGGTGAGGCACGGCACATGATTAATATGTTCATATAATTAATTTAACATTTTAACATAATCTCATATTAATTCGTTTAATTTAATATAATAATATTATAAAGAGGTAAAATTTGTTTGTGTGTTAGTTTGTAAGTAGGGGGTAAAGTCTGGAACAGCTAGTCGCATTTGTTTTTACATTTGATAGCCCAATTCTTGGGAAAGGTCGACCCTTACGAGCCGGGCAAAACGACAAAACGTCAGAAAGAACGGTAAATAGAAGAAAACGAATTAATAACGCTGGCTGGCGATGCTATGCGACGGGGTGGATCGGGGCCGAAATTTTACGCGGACGAAGTTGCGGACAGACGCTATTCTGACATAAAATGTTCAAGCAAAATAAAAACAATGAAAGAAAGAAAGAAAATACATTTATTTAACACAGACTAAAAGGCACACAATATAACATACAGTATATAAAAAGATAAAAAATAATGACATGTTATGCAAAAGCACCCACATCAAGAAGAAAAACTGTCAATCTGATATAATACCTAATTGACAAATTTTTAAAGCCAAGAATTGGTCATTAGGCAAATGGACTTAGGTACCTACCTACTCAAATATTTGCTATTTTCATTGTTATGTAAATCATTAAGTACAGCTATAATAAACTATATATACTATATATAATGTTATAATAAACTAGCTTTAACCCGCGAATAGAGGTTTTTTATTTTTAATTCATGTTCTTTATGGCACCTCTTTAGGTCATGAGCTATGCTAATATAAAAAAATATTTGGCCTAGGTCTCATGAAAATTGATTTACTACTGCAATGTATAATAGATATAATAGGTAAAAGCAAAGAATATTATGTTGATTAAGCACAAACCAGTTCCATAAGTAAGAACATGATCTGCTGAAAAGTGATCCTGCCAACATTTTATACACAGCTTTCTTCAACACAATTGGTGCATGACGGATTCTGCACAACACCACAATCTACTCACACACACACTAGTACATGCTTCATGACAAACTCATTTATTCCATGATCATACAACATGCCACAATCTACTCATTCTGGCCTTTTCCCAAACATGTTGGGGTTGGCTTCCAGTCTAACTATTACTTAGCCACGAGCTCCTCACCACTCCATGCCACAATCTACTAAGAACCAACGGCAGCCATTCTCTTTTAGATTTGTTATTACCTATATATCTCTTGCTGGGATTATTAATAGCATTAAATCTTACTGCAGTCCCAGCCCAGCATGTTACTTATATTATATTTTGTTACCCCAAAACGTTTGAGCATTACTGTAATGTAAATGTGTTGTTTTATAAATTACTTACCCACCGAGATACTTACTTAGTTTTTTTAACTTTATTTAAAAATATTTTATTATTAAGAACATGTGTTGTAGAACACAACATAGATTTCTTATCAGAATAACCAATACAACATCACATCATCTCATAATAAATAAATAAATACAGACACTTATTAGGACCCACCATCCCATTAACTTCATTCGTGATTTAACGCCCCATTTCATTACAATAATGGCCATGGGCCAGTTTGTCAAGGCAACTTTATTATTTCAGCAATCATTATAGCAATGATAGGGTAACTTCAGACCAGCCTTTGGACTCCTTGTGGACTATCATGGATTGGTTCATTATAATTCATTAAAAGCAACTTAAGATTATCTGATCAAACCTTAATTTTTTTTAATCAGTTTTTTTTTCTTCCAATTGCATTTAAAAAATACATTTATATAATGTTGCTATAGCGACCTCATTGCTTCAAAGCATTATGTATAACTAACTTATTAATCCTATACTTTGGACACCATTATCTATCTGTCTTCAAAGTTCATTGAACACCAAACTGCATGCCAGTTGCACTGAGTCAGCTGTTAGTGTGACTTGTAACACTTACTTAAAATATGTAAGTAAGGAACCATATAAAAAACTTTGTAAGAATAGTTACAAACTTAGTCTACCTCAGTATAATCAGATGAAATCTATTGGATAATCAAATGAAATGCGAGAAGAGAATGAGTTCCATCTTTATCAGATGGCTATGTACACAGTGTTACATGGTCTCCGTGTGATAAGATAACGGCACGGCGTCGAAGCGCGGGCGGCGGCGGCAGCGTTGGCAGGTGCGACCGGCGCCCGCGCGCTTCCCGCTTGCATCACCGAGCACTGCACCTCATCATTCGACTATTCATTCAAGGTCCTCCCCTCTAACTTATTATGGTGGCACCGCGCGGCGCCCCCCGCACTTACCTATGTAACTCGGCTCCATTTTCTTCGAGCCTTATCTGTCTCCGACGATGCCTTTTCAATCCAGTTTATGTGATGATAAAAAGTTTGTCAGAGACATGACAACACGCACACAAACACCACCACTCCCGAGTTCAAACTTTGTCCAAACTTTTCAAAACAAGAATAATAGAACTCGCCGAGAGACACCGCCGGCCGAAATCCGTCACTGAGCACTTCAACTATCAACACTATTTCGTCACAGTCGCGCAAAAAAAATATATATAGTGAAACAACGCTAAAAAGCGTGGAAACCACGAACGGGCACAGCAAAGTTAGTTTCCGAAACTACGAAAATGACAGCGACTCGAGCGAACGAGATGACATGCGGGAGGGTGGGAGCCGCGCGGCACGATTTTAAGTAGCGTACGTACGTAGAAATTACTATAGTTGTGCATGTGTGTCACGCACACTCGCAATGGTCTGTGTGACCAGACCAAAATTAAATGATTCGAGAAAGTTTGAGAAAGTTTTTTCAGGTTCTACTAATAAAATAGATTCATTAGTATTCACCATTTTAGTTGCCTGGAACATTCAGATATTATTGTCCTTAATACAGGCTACTACGTAACCTAGCTAGGACATCAGATTAGAAAATTGTATTGTTACCTACTCATCTCAGATGTAAAATATTCCTAAGTTCTCATCCGACTTTGTAACAGACTGTACCACTTTTTATGAAATAAATATTACTATTACTATTACTATTACTATTATTCTGGAACTAAATTCCTCACTGAAGACAAACAATGACAACAAATTCTTATCGTAGTTCAGTAAGGCCATCTATATAGTTTTATTCTTTAGAGGCGCATAGTTTTACTGAACCCTCATAGATGTCACTGTTATAAATATTTTCGAATAATGTATGCTGCGCATGCTGTACGATTTTATTATAATAATAACATTTACGACGCGGCGACGTCTATAGAAAACTAGCTTTTACCCGCGGCTTCGCCCGCGTGGTTGTAGGAAAATATCTGACGGGGACGTACTACCGGGATTAAAAGTACCCCTTATTATGTTATTTCAGGTTATATAACATCCTAAGGGAACTTTTCCTTTATTTGACTTTTATGATGTAGGTGATATCAGTACCAACTTTCAAGTTAATTAAACCACGCAGTAAAATCCTCTCCTGTAAAATTGGTTACTCCTTTTCACCCCGTTAGGGGTAGATTTTCGAAAAACCCTGATACACATTATTCTTTATTTTCGGTTTTATGTATAAATACAGAGTTTCGAGTTAATCGGACAGCGCGTTAAAATTCTTCCATACAAACTTTGACACCCCCTCTAAAAAAATACATAGTTTATAATTTATTTAGATAACTATTATAGTTTATTACCTCAAGGAATAAGATTTTTCATACAAACTTTCATCCCCTATTTGACCCCCTTAAGGGTTGAATTTCGAAAAGCCTTGATACACGTTATTCTTTATTTTCGGGTTTAAGTATAAATATTGAGTTTCGAGTTAATCAGACAGCGCGTTAAAATTCTTCCATACGAATTTTGCCACACCCCAACCCCCCTTTAGGGGTAATTTAGAAAAACAAAAAAATACAAACTTTATAATTTATTTAGATCAATATTCGTGCGAAGTTTCATGTTTGTTACCTCAAGGAATAAGATTTTTCATACAAACTTTCATCCCCTATTTGACCCCCTTAAGGGTTCAATTTCGAAAAATGCTTCTTTATTCCTTGCCTACATTATAAAGGGAACCTCTGTGCAAAATTTTAGCTTGTTAGGTCCAAGGGCTTGGGCTGGGCGTTGATGAGTCAGTCAGTCAGGAATTTTCTTTTTATTATAGTTTTTTTTTTTTTAATATAATAGATGAGCTGCCCCTCAAAAGACCGGTCACTGCAGGAGAGGACTGTGTCGCACGAAAATATGAGACATAATATTATTAATGTGATAGAAATTACCCTTTCCGCCTTATAATTTATTGTAATACTTACATTTGCTATTACTTAGGTGTTTCTCATAGGGCGCGTACGCATACGCTGGTATATCTCCGATCTCCACGACCCACGTGACTTTCCGCTGCGCCAGCATGGGCGAACGCGATGCCATCTCGCGGCTCGCACTCGTACTACATCGCGTTCCACACAATCACTTGAACTGTTGAACCACACTTTGTTACACTTTTTTTTTTCTTTGCGTTGATTACTTTACAATTCACTGAATCCAAACTATGACGAATTTATTATTGACCACTTACACTTTCAATAAAATTACCTAGGTACCTACCTAGAGTTAGGTATAACAGTAACAAAATTAGGTACTAATGATGACGTCTGAATAAATCTACATACCTTACCTACCATACACTTTAGGGTAAAGTGTGATTTAGTTCCTACCTTATAGAATAAGGATTAATATAAAGTTTATATATACCTATAATTTTCTCTCACAATAGCTTTGTACTATAAGTTACTTAGTAGCTTTGTACCAATTGTACTATTGGTTTTGGAATACAAAATCATATTGTGAGAGCTGGTGCTTGAAGTAGGTTTTGGAAAAAACTCGTATTATAGGTCACCAGGCCCCGCTTAGTGGCATCATACAAATAAACAGGCAAGTAGTAGGTAACATGCATTTCTGATAAAAAATTAAAACAAACAATAAACGAATGAAAAGATTAAAATAAAGGCTCTTAAGTACATACATCCGGTAATTATTGTACCGTGACGTTTTCTTAGAAATTAATTGTAGGTATTGTTAAAGTCGCGTCGCGCCTGTCTGTGGGAGCCTTAACACGACAAAAGCAGTCAAAGAATGTGTGGTGCGTGCATGGTAGTGAATATGTAGGTAAGTACCTATGAGAATGGTGGTTAATGTGTAGGGCACTGGAGATGATGGTGGTGAATGGAGGTGGATGTGTAGGTGGATTGTGGTGAATGTGTAGGTGAATGGAGGTGAATTTGAATGGTGATGAATGTGTACGGGAATGGCGGTGAATGTATATGTGGATGGTGGTGAATGTGTAGGTAATTTTTTGAATACAAGGTTTATGAAATCGCCTGTAAATGCAATGCATTTAGGTAGGTACTTAATCATTGCACTTCGAACCTAAAAGCGGTGCAGTAAGAGCCCATTTTTCGAGTAGAGCGGAGATTACGACTCTCACTCAGCATCTCAACAAAACAAGAAGTGTTAGTAGTACGTAAAGCAATGAACAATTTCCTTCAATCCTGATGCCACTACATTGAGGCGGGACGTTCCCGTGTGGCATTGCTCCCGGCAGATAGAAAGATCTACTAATGTGAGTAAAGTTGTTGTAGGTACTTCTCGTTTACTTACACCCATACATACAATTATTTTCTCAATATTAATAAATGTGCCTTAAATCACCAACTTGTTCCGCCTGCCACGGGGTCATGGACGGTGGCCCGTGGTGTGCGCACACAGTCAAAGCTTCACTTTTGCCTCGCGCGGGTATCTTGGTTTATTTTTAGGTGGATGTGGTTTACCTTGGTTGCTCTGCATCCTACAGATAGCCGTGCACGTTGAACTTGCAGTATGCAGTACCTACACCCACTTAGACACAGCACGCAAAGCGAGAGACGTCGGTCGGGAACCGGCACAGGCATAGGTACACTAGCAAATTCGCATTTCGGATACTACCAACAGCAGCCTCCCTACAGTACCTACTTGATGTTTTTAACTCATCGAATCTGTGAACTATACTAAGGTACCTACTTATAGAGTTGCTACAAAATAAAAAGAGATAAAGTTTTGCCATGGTATTGTTACGGGCAATTTGATAAGTCCGGGCACTATTAATAATGGCCGGTCTGTATTCATAATGCCCGACTCAATTGGGCAATGTGATTAAAACAGCATTATTATGTTCATCTGTTCCCTCAAACTCAAACTCAAAGCATTTATTTCAAATAAACCAATTACAGGTACTTTTGAATTGTCAAGGGGTCGGTCAGTCAGACAAAATGAAGCTAGTTGCCCATTCCAAAGCGTAGTAGGTTCCTATGGAGAAGAACGGGCAAGAAACTCCACGGACACTCTTTTAAATCAAAATATATGTTACAAAATATTTGTTACCTCTTAACTTCTAAACTAGATACTCATCATAATTGACAAATGGGTTATCCATTGGAAGCGTCTTGGTCGTCCGCTGGTTATATGCTATGTGTATTATATCTATTATGTGTGTCATGCTCATGAAGGAACTTGAAACGTTCTTTAATATAAGAGGGGGTTGTAGGATGAACAGAATACTGTAGAGCTGAAATAAGATATGAGAATTCCGGCGAAGACGTATGGGAAGCCACTTGAGCTTTGTACGAAATTCAGAAACGTGATCATATTTGCGCAGGCCAAATATAAATCTTATGCAAAATATTAGAAGTCGCTCAAGTTCCGCAATCGTCTCAGGGACCTACCAGATGCAATGATTTTGCGACTTACGTCCTGTAGCTGGGGACCCCAAGAAACATGTTTGTCGATACAAACTCCAAGGTTCTTCACCTTTTAAATTGAACGTTAAATTGAACTTGGGGAAGCTGCGGCCAGCTTATCTTGGGGGTCATCCTTGAGCTGCCAACAACAATGACCTGAGTCTTCCTGCAACCCATGTGCCATGCCACATACATACAAACATACATACATACCGGTCAAAATCATAACCCTCCTTTTTGCTTCGCCGTAGTCGGGTAAAAACTGAACTTTAAAAAACATGGAAACAAGATGAGCTATCTCTGTCTCCAATCCCACTTGATACAACTACTGTATACAATCTCATGCAGTCGGAGGCATCTTACATCTTACATTAAAGACCTATTGCTTCCGATTCCGATGGTACTTGTTCCAGTTAGCAAAAAAATAAGCACTTTGTAGTGTGAGCGACGATACCAATTGATGTGATGTGGCATTATAGTTTCCATCGCCTGTTGATTTGTTTATTCCATAGAGGATTACGTACCTATGCAGCACATGTAACAGTATAGTAGGAAGAGAGGTGCGGCGCACAGTTCACGTATGCTTTTGACGCCAGTGGAGACTGCCGGGAGCGGACATTGCGGAATGCGCCGGAGCTGAGAATGTGCGACGATCACGCAATCGTGCGCAACGTACCTAGTAGTTAGTTGAAAAACTGAACAAGAATATCACTAACTACAGCTGAGTACCCGAATAAAGAAAATAGGCAGCTCTACGCGACTCATTACTGGTCGTTCAGACTACTTCAGACCTATTATAACCTACATCTTAACTCAACATGGCTCCCTGTGGCGTACGCGTATACTCAGTACTCTGATAAGTTCACTGCCTTCGATGGACTAGAATTGGATTCTGTTCCACTCGATCAACAATCATTGCGTTATCATAGGAGAAACACAGTCAAGTCAAAGAGCAGCAGCAGGCGCGGTGTCCGTCTGTCTGACATTTAAGTTTATTTTCATCTGAACACGACGTGCCCGCGCCGCTACAGCTGTTTCACACACCACCACGGGATAACATTTATAAAGTTCACTATAAATACACCGGTTCACTTGTCCGTAGGTACTAAAGGCCAGCCCATCTCTCACACTTGGCATGTTTGATGCACTTCTTGTACTATAATACCGGTAAAGCACCCTGTTCCTTATGCCTCTAAAGGATTTACGATAACTGACTTTCAATAAAAAATAAAAAGCTTTCCTTCCGTTAGGTACATTACTGAACGTGATTTTTATAATAAAGATCATCTCTATTATTTTCCTACCGCTGAGGCTCTGTGGCCTATTCTATATTCGTGCCTCTACTCAAAACCAGGTCCCTCGACTATATCCAAGTAAGCTTGTTTTTGTTCTAAAATGGTTTTGAACTTGAAAATTAGCATAAATAAGCATCGTTTTTTCATGACACCGTTATCAATACTTGTCGCAGTTTATCCAAAAACCTTGAAGCCTTCCTGTCTAAAGGCTCCACACCTTGTAGTTGTATAACTCGGACGAACATAGCCAAGTAATAGTTTATTGATAGGTATTGTACTAGCGATAGTCGAATGTACTATTGTTATCTGTTCATAAATTAGTCTCAGGGCACGCTGATAACGCTTACCTACTTATTGACTCGAAACAAAACGATAATTCAAACATTAGTGATAGTTGTCACTCGTGGAACTGTTTTGTGCCCGATATCTGACACAATGCCGACCATTGCGACGCGGCGCCGAGACGTAGCCGAGGCGGTGTCCTACCACGCCATGCTCTTGATTAGCGTCAATTTGTACAAACGGTTTCAATTCGATTGATTTCAAGTGTTCCGTTGTAACATACTTAAATGTTACAGTTAGTAGGTCCACTTCTTCTAATTCATGCAGTCAGCCCCTACGAAGTCATATCGTCTGAAACCTTGCGGCTTTCTTTAAGGAATATGTCTGAACGATTTGTTGTGCAAGTTTTGCTAAACAAATATCTTAAGTCTTTGTTATTTCTTAGAAGTGGGACTTGTTTTTCTCTCTATTAGGTAGACATTCGCATGCGCCGCCTACACAGCAATGTTGTAAACAATGGCTCGCAGCCTTCAGAGCACCAGAGACCACATCAACTGTGTGTGTTTAGAGTTAGCGCGTAATTTATTGGGGTACCTATTCATATCGATTTCCCTGCCTTGGGATTTGCATCACCAATAAGTACTTAATTATAAACCGTCAACCGACCATCGCTATATCTTTTCGGTTAAAACAACTGCTAAACTTTATTAAGTACATTACTTACTTACCTAATTTAAGATTCTACAGGTATTCGGAGAACTTGGTACCCTTTAGAAAGACGTTATGAGACTTTCCAGCCCGTTTCCCAGACTGAACCGATATGTTCTTAGAACAGGTTCTCGGGGTTATACCAAAAACATGGGCAATTAGACGCTGAGGTTGAGCCGTTATTTTGAGGATTCAAACTTAATCAAGGCGAACTCTATGAAGAGAAAGAACTATGCACAGTCAACAGATTAACGAGATTGCGTATAAAGTAAATATATAATTATTATTCTAAGAAGGAGACAGAAAATCAGAAGATCGCTCAAGGAATACAATGTTAGCAATTCCATAGATACCGAAAGTGCGCTGTTCGAGTCTCGTACTCTTGACACTACATCAAGCGGCTACTTGGCGAGCATAATTATTGTGATTTTCACTTATAACGTTCACACAAAGATAGCGCTGATAGTGTGATAGCGCTGATAGTGTGATTCTCATAACTTTCAGAACTTCACGTGTACAGTTACAACACTCACAACAGGGCTTTACAAGGAGTTGGTAGAGTCAAGCAGGTCACCGCGAGCTCACGGAGCGAAGTTACTTGACTCCATATTTAAATAGCTGTATACTCATTAACCCAGTGCATTTACATTTTTGGACATCATGTAGGTACTACGTGTCTACACTGGCTATTTTTTATTATCCCTGTAGATAACATTGCTGATGGGCAGTTTGGACCGAGTGTACCTATTTTCTATAACTTATTGAGTTTCGTTCAGTAACTGGAAAACTTGTGATATGTAGGTAGCCAAGAAGTGAGTTTTTAGAGTATGGGCATTTCAGTACCTCGATGTTATTTAGTAAGTTCCTAGTTTATCTTGTTTCCAAAACATATCTCATAGCTCCCAAAACGAGCCTTTCACTGTGATAAAGTTGAAGAGGACAAACAGTCCAGCAGCTCGATGAGGCTTGTTATCGAACTTGATACCTACACTCGTTGACGCTGATTCAGTTTTCCACAGAAGCTGGTGTTTTGTTAACAATCAGTGAATGTTGGATATTATCAGAGCTTAGGTAACGAATCTAATCAGTGACACCGCCACACCGCCGGCCGCTGGCTGGCCCACTTTCTGAAGGAAAGCGGAGTAAATTATTAGCGTTATCACTCGCACGGATCATTAACTGATGCAGCAATTATTCATGTCACTGTATAATAGTGTAGAGCACGCGCGGCGCGTCGTATTGTGCAGTGGCGCGGGTGGCACGCGTGCTCGCGCTCGCTCGTGCCGCTAGCGACTGTCAAAATTGGCGGGAACTTGCGCGGGCGCATCATGTTATCTGTAAATATATCGGCACACTGAAGTCACGTGCAATAATTATTGTATTAGCAATCATTATTATAAACTGATTTATTTTGGACTAGAATGCGCGATACGGATCTCTGCGTTGTTATCAACACTAGCGAGAGTGAGACGTGCTCCGTTTGTGCAACGTTTATTAACAAACAAACACGTAGATGTACATTCTGCCGGCACTACTTACTGTAGGTAGGTACCTACTCCTAAATAAACAGACGGTGTCCGTGCCGTGTCGGCATTATCATGTCTTGTGTAGGAGCCAAAGTCAACGTTTTCAGCAGTACAACCGTACGGTGAAGCGCTTCTTTTGCAGGAGGCTCTCTACAAGCTAATCTATATGTAAAAGACTTATCAAAACCTTTGCGCTGCAATATATCAATTGCCGGCATTACAAGATTGATACCTACTACTCTATGACGACGGTCTGCTCAGATCACGAAGTAAAAACAGAGTCACTGTGGTCCGTGTAGGTATAGTTCGACCAGAAGCTTTCAGCTTACATAGAAGCTGTAGTGCGCTAAATAAGAAGCAGCACTGAGCTTTAGCTACTTACTTATTTATTTCAAGAGAGTGATCACGTCACGTCCGATCACTTTAACGCGCCTATCACAAAGCCAAATTCAAATAATTCATTTAAAATAGGCACATACAAGGCACTTTTGAACGTCGAAATTTTCAAAAAAGAAACCAATTTAAAATAAAAACTAGAAAGTGAAAAATGCTTAACTTATTTATTACAGAAGTTATTTCACTTTTTTGTTTGGGTACCTACCTACCCCACACAAATTCGAATACTTACCACTACCTGCTATGTAAATAGCGGTGACAGGAAGTTATTATTACATCATCCATGTAGACTACGTGGGTAAAATAATGTAATAATAAAAAATAAATAAATAAAATAGGTACGTTTAATTCAAGTAACAAAGGACTCATATACCTACCTACAAACATACATAAAAGGATACAGACAGGAAACTCAAAAATTACCCAAGTCGTAGTAAAGTTAATACAATTATGGGACCACCTCGCCTTTCAAACAAAAAAGAATTTGGCAAATCTATATCTCGATAACCCTCCTTTTTGCTTCGCCGTAGTCGGGTAAAAAAGTAATAAGAACTAAAACCCAACTACGGCAAAAAAAGTCAACTCAAAAGATTAAACAAGTCAATCACAGACAGACAAATTAAAAATCCGGAGTCACGCGTATCTATTCGATTCGATTTCTCATTTTTTTTTATTTTTTTTTATTGTTTCTCTTGTGCAACTAATTTTGTATGCTTTTATGGCAAAACATGTAGCCACCTCATAATTATAAGACGTTCATACAGTACTCATGTTTTACAAAATAAATATTATCTTATCTTATCTTATCTTTATCCCCTAACACATGTGACTCCGGATTTTTAATATGCCGCGATGCCGCGGGCTGCAGCTAAGTTTAGGAGATTTCGGCTTGCTGACGTTTCGGACACAATATAATTATTCGGACACAGTGTCCGAATACGAATTTTTTCAGTGACGATTCGGACACCAATGAAAAAGCTGTTTGCACAGTCAGATAAAAACTTCCAACGATACCATACTTAGTTGTAGATTGGGCAGTACTGACACTCATTCTAATATAATTCCAGTTTTATATAAGGTGCTATAAAAATATCTGCCACGGCTTTAATGAGAGGTAGTATTGTGTTTAAAGATAACAATAGTGAAGAAATTACGTACCCCGGCACAGTTAAATCAATTTGAGAAAATAAAGTAGTTAAATAAACATTGACTCTACTCTGCATAACGTGGTTCACAAATTACGCGCGAAGTGCACTTCGTCAATGAAAACAACTGCTATCTCTTTCCATCTGTTCTGTGAATGAAAACTGAAATCAGCTGACTAGTTCGTCACTTGCAAATTTATACGTACAATTTTTTGTATGAAAAAAAAATATGACACAGAATCAATAATTTATCTTTACTATTGTAATCTATAAACACAATACTATCTCCCATTGCAGCCGTGGCAGATATTTTTATAGCACCTTATATGCACTTCTGTAAAAAAAAACTAAAAATATTTATATAACTTTGTTTAGCCTCATTAAAAGCCAAATTCCGGAATTCGATCCGGATACCTTTGTACTTGACTTCGAGCTAGCTGCCATTTTAGCTGTGCGCGTATTCCCTAAAGCAAGTAGGTATTAAAGGTTGCTATTTCCATTTTACGCAGAGCTTATGGGGAAAAGCCGACCAATTAGGTATAAACAAAACATTTATGATTGTTATTACTATTAATAAAAAAAATATGTGATTAGATTTTTTTTAGTAATTTTTATTGGGAAAATATGAGTGCAACATCAAAAGTTTTCTTTAGCACCTGCAACCTAACCTCTTTTTTTGTATGTAAGCAACGAGTTAATAGAACGGCTTCTATTATATTAATTCTATTCTTCTGAAGAGTATCCCATTGTAAATTCGGACATATATAAACATTCTCCCAAACAATAACTCTGTTAAATGATGTTTATGCCATAAAAATATTCGTTTAAAGAACATTCTGCCGAGTGATGTTCTGCCAAATAAGTTTCGGAACATCAAGATTC
Source organism: Eupsilia transversa (assembly GCA_914767815.1). NCBI lineage: Eukaryota > Metazoa > Arthropoda > Insecta > Lepidoptera > Noctuidae > Eupsilia > Eupsilia transversa. The sequence continues at coordinate 81,974 of OU611893.1, read as the reverse complement.
TGCCAATTAGAGGGAACCCGTTCGGTTCCGGGTATTGCGCCTAGTAACATTATGCGAATTTATGAAAAAAGAATATGATTTATTAATTTAGTTGTTAAATAAAAAACTTTGATTGCTAATTTTGTGGCTGGAATTTGATTTTATCAGCAGACAGATGTTGAATCTCTAAAATATATAATGTAGCTCACTTACAACATCATTCACTGAGTTATCAATTCAGAAGTAAATATATTAATCGGTAGCTGAGTCATATTAATTTATGTTCGTAAATTGACGCTGATTTTTTTATATTCTGTTGAAATAGTAAAGATGATGAATTAATATAATAGAAGCCGTTCTATTAACTCGTTGCTAACATACAAAAAAAGAGGTTAGGTTCCAGGTGCTAAAGAAAACTTTTGATGTTGCACTCATAATTTCCCATTTTTATTTATTTTTTCTACATTCTTGTGAACATAGTCTTATGAGGTGCCCTACATGCACGTCCACAAAGCAATTTATTATCGAAAGAATCTTGGTAATGCTTTTTTTTCCAATTATATTTTAAATCTTTTTTATCTGACTGTACTAAAGAGCTTCAATAATTGGATGGTGTTCGAATTGTCAGTGAAAATGTATTGAAATTCAAAAGTGTCAATTCGGACACTGTGTCCGAATAAATTGTGTCCGAAACATCAGCAAGTCGTTATTTCTATAGTAGGTATAGGAGGATAGGATGTACAAAGTGATTGACACATCTGCGATTTTAATAAAATACGTATAATAATTTTATAAAAACAAAAACAATATAATTTGTGTAGTCATCGTTGTTTATGATAAGATCGACAACACACATTGAACTTTTTTTTTATTGGTCACACTGCTTTCAGTCAGCGCTGTGGCAGTCTGTGGTCGGCGCAGCGCTCTGTCACTGGGGCGCTCCCAGATCACTGCGTTGTAGCGGACGCTCTGTGCATTATTTAGAACCCCAGCAGTACCTACTGTAAGTTTCAGCCGTGTCACAGAGATGGCGCTACTTGAATTTTTATTGAAATTTTGAACATATTTTCGACTAGCACTTCGCCAGCGATTGCGCCGGTGTGGATTTCGTACTTTCCTCTAAAAAATTCAACACCCCCTCTACTCCACTTAAAGCATAGTTTTCAAAAATGATAACGATCTTTATCATTTACCTTAGTAGATAAATATTCGGGCCAATTTTCAAGTTTAAAGATCAAAGAAATAAGATTTTTCATTTAAACTGTGTCCTCCAAGTTTAACACGGCAGTGCTTGTTTTTTATTTAAAAATCATTTGGTCCTTTCCTCATTTTCATTCATTAAAGCAAGTATTTATTACCCCATTCCACCCCCCAACCCCCATTTAGGGGGTGGTTTAGAAAAACAAAAAATTACAAACTATAATTTACTTATGTAAGTAATCGTGCCTAATTGTAAGTTTATTAACTCAAGGAATAGGATTTTTCATACAAACAAAATCCCCCTTGTCATCGAATTTCTATAAATCCCTTTTTAGTGCTCCCCTACATTACTTATATAAAATATTAAAAAAATTATAAAAATTAAAAAATAAAATAAAAACTAAAACCCAACTACGACAAAAAAGTCAACTAAAACGGTATAAACAAGACGTCACTAGTTAAAAATCCGGAGTCACACGTAATCTGTTTGATTTATCCCATTAACACGTGTGACTCCGGATTTTGAATTTGTCTGTCTGTGATGACATCTTTTGAGTTGACTTTTTTCCCTTGTTGTGTTTTGTTTTTTATTACTTTTACTTTTATTAGTTGACTTTTTTGCCGTAGTTAGGTTTTAGTTTTTATTACTTTATTTTTTTTTCTTTTTCTGTTGGTAAGATGGCACTTGCAGATCAGATCAAACTGGCCCGGGTTGTTCAGATTTATGTCTCCAAGTTTCTTTGAATGATCCCTCCGATTCCCTTTAAAATGGATGAGCTGAATAGTGCTGATCCGTGCGTCATGTTCGTGAACGGACGCTGTCAGTTGGGACTGGTCATCTCTGTTAACTGCCACGGCTTATTTTAATAACCTACTTACTTTAGGTAGGTACTTAAGACATAATTATTAAGTACTAGCTTATGCCCGCGGCTTCGCCCGCGTGAATGTCGGAAATTAACCCACTGGGATGTGCTAATGCGATAAAAAAGTATCCCTTGTGTTAATCCAGCTATCTAATTGAGTAGGTACCTTATTTTCGTAACCGACTAAGGGCATATTTCACCAATGACACTGAACGCGATCATTACATTTTATACGTTGTTGTGCCGTTTTTTTTTTCGAAATTATGTAGCAATGGATTAAAAGTTTGTTTCAAACCGATTCAGATTGTGATTGATCTTGTATTACACAATTAGGGTGCAGGTTATAAACTATCTGTGTGCCAAATTTCATCCATATCCGTTCGGCAATTTTTGCGCCAATCCGGAACATACATTCGAAAACTTTGTTAGAAGTTATTCGAACCACGCGTTAAAATTCTTCTATACAAACTTTGATAGCCCCCAATCCCCCTTTAAGGGGTAGTTTATAAAAACTAAAAATGACAAACTTTATAGTTTACTTAGATAAGTATTCGTGCGAAGTTTCATGTTTATTACCTCAAGGAATAAGATTTTTCATACAAACTTTCATCCCCTATTTGACCCTCTTAGGGGTTGAATTTCGAAAACTTATTCCTTATTCCTTGCCTACACTATAAAGGGAACCCCTGTACAAAATTTCAGCTTCCTAGGTCCAAGGGTTTGGGCTGGGCGTTGATGAGTCAGTCAGTCAGGACTTGGATATAGTAGGATAGGATACTTTATAAAGAATAATTAAGTATACCAAGTTTCATCGTAATCGAACCGGTAGTTTTTGCGTGATGCCTGAACAAACAGACAGACAGACAAAAATTTTTTTACTCACATTTTTGGGTTCGGTGTCGGTCTAGTAACACCCCCTGACATTTTTTTTTTTGATATTTTCAATGTACAGAATTTTCACTTCTACAGATTTATTATAAGTATATATTATAGATTATGATGATGCGGATCAAGGCAGTTTTTTCTTATTATGCGAATCGAGGCAGTTTTTTTGTTAGAGTCTCCCCCCCCCCCCCCTGCCAGCTAAATGGTAAGTTCTGGATATGAGGAAAAATTCATAGCAGTAGTATATATTAAAAACGAAATTAAAAGGAAAACTATCACAGCCAAGTATACTCTACAAGTTAAAAAGTCCAAAGGACGTTGTACGACCGACGCCGGTGTTACCTTATTAAGACACATTTTTAACGCGTGGGAAGAGGCCCAAGACGCCATAGGAATCTTTTGTGACCTCTCCAAGGCATTTGATTGCGTCGATCACGAAACCTTACTCTTGAAACTAGAGCATTACGGACTTGGAAAACTTGCGCTCAGTTTAGTAAAATCTTATTTAAATGATAGACAACAGCAAGTTCAAATAAACGGTATCAATTCACTAGGCTTAAAAGTAAAAATGGGTGTTCCGCAGGGCTCGATATTGGGTCCTTTCCTCTTTTTAGTATACATTAATGATCTACTCCATTTATTAAAAAATCAACCACAAATGGTGTTATTTGCTGATGATACTTCATTAATTTTTAAGGTAGATAGACGTGCTACAAATTTTGACGACGTAAATAACGCCCTACTGCAGGTCCATAATTGGTTCACTGCTAATAATTTAGTATTAAATGGAACAAAAACTAAGTGCATAAAATTTTCTTTACCAAATGTAAAAAGTAATGATTGTGAGATATTATTGAATCAAGAGAAACTAGAATTCGTCGATAAAACCGTTTTCCTGGGGATCACGCTCGACTCAAGGCTACAATGGGGTCCTCATTTAACATCTCTTGCAGGACGGCTAAGTTCAGCAGCATATGCTGTCAGAAAAATCCGTCAATTTACTGATGTAGATACCGCGAGACTGGTCTATTTTAGTTACTTTCATAGTATCATGTCTTACGGTATTTTACTGTGGGGACGAGCTGCAGACATCGAGTCTATTTTTATTCTGCAGAAAAGAGCGATCAGAGCCATATATCATCTCCGCAGGCGCGATTCTCTAAGGGAACTGTTTAAAGATATTAACATCATGACGGTACCTTGTCAATATATCTATGAAAACATCATGTATGTAAGAAAAAATGTACATCTTTTTAGTAAAAGAGGTGATAGACATAACTATAGTACAAGAAATAGGGACCTATTAGTTCAACCAGGTTTCAGACTGGCTAAAGTGGACTCATCTTTCATGGGGTACTGTTTAAAATGTTATAATAAAATTCCTCCCCACGTACTTCAACTGAATGAGACGAAATTCAAAACATGTATAAAACGCACACTATGCAGACAGGCATATTATAAGTTGGGGGATTACATCACTGATAAAAATGCTTGGGCCAATGCTAGTCCTGCTCCACAACCACAACTAATTGATTAACATTTGGAAAGTCTGTTGGAGCTGCTGAAGATTGTAAGAACATCTTTGCATTGTATAAACTCAATTTCCTTTGCATTATATAATTGCATAGCACATGTGTGAGTACTATGTACTATAGAGCTTCCATTTACCGGATAATTTTATGTCTTTCATTGACTTGAATGTGCCCTGGCGGCTGTGAGTATGTCATGCTCGCTAAGATGTCTCGCTGATGGTGGCGTGTGTGTTGGATCATTTAGCTCCCTTCAAAATGGTTGAGCTGAATGGTGCTAATCCATGCGTCATGTTCGTGAACGGGCGCCGTCAGTTGGGGCTGGTCATCTCTTAGCTGCCATGGTTTATTTTTAATTTTTGAATTGTTTATATCTTCGGACGCTTTTTATCATGCACGTCTTTCTACATTGTTCTCACATGTATACTTAAGTAATTTCAACATGAATGATGTAACCAATTTTTGTAACAATTTTTTGATTTAAAAGAGTGTCCGTGGAGTTTCTTGCCCGTTCTTCTCCATAGGTACCTACTACGCTTTGGAATGGGCAACTAGCTTCATTTTTCTGACTGACCGACTCCTTGACAATTCAAAAGTGCCTGTAAATGGTTTAATTGAAATAAATGCTTTGAGTTTGAGTTTGAGTTTGAGTTTGAGTTAACGAGTAATTATCGACCAACTTACATTTGCAGTTGCAAAAACATGTTCTCCCATACTGGGACGACGCCAGTGGGACGAACGGGAAACACGTACATTTCGTATGGGAGAACATGTTTTTCAACTACAATGTTAAGTTTGTTCTTGGGATAAATTCATCCCAGCTACGGAACCCTTCATTGTGCGTGGTCCGACACGCACTTGGCTGGTTTATTTTTTTCTTTAATTTGATTATGCGCATCGAGGCAGTTTTTAGGTTTCCGAGCGTCCGAATGAAAGAACGGAGTACGGAACCCATAAAGGATCGCTCGTGTGTCTGTCCGTCTGTAACAGCCAATTTTCTCCCAATCTACTGGACCAATTTAGTAGAAATTTGGTACACATATGAAGTTCTGTGACCCAAATACAGACGTGTAACGTAAATGAATGAATTTTGACTATGGGACTAGGTGAAATTGATTATTTTTTAAAGCAAAGTTTTGCAAACTGTACCGCGTGATATACCAAATGAAAGGGCTTGTTGTGAGGACCTCATTTTTAGGGTTCCGTAGTCAACAAGGAACCCTTATAGTTTCGCCATGTCCGTCTGTCTGTCCCCGGCTTAGCGCAGAGACTGTTAGTACTAGAAAGCTGTAATTTGGCATGAGTATACATATTAATGACGCCGACACGTAAAATAAAATCATACAAAAAAATTTTTTTTAGGGTACCTCCCCTTCACCTAAAGTGGGGATATCTTTTTTTTTGTCCATCCCATGGTGTGGGGTATCTTTAGAAAGGTCGTTCAAAAATATTGTGAGTCAAATGTCCCCCCCCCCCCCTGCCAGCTAAATGGTAAGTTCTGGATATGTGGAAAAATTCACAGCAGTAGTATAAATATTATAACGAAATTAAAAGGAAAACTATCACTACAAGTTAACGAGTAATTATCGACCCATACATTTTGTATGGGAGAACATGTTTTTCAACTAAAATGTTAAGTTTGTTCTTGAGATAAATTCATCCCAGCTACGGAACCCTTCATTGTGTGTGGTCCGACACGCACTTGGCCGGTTATTTTTTTTTTTGTTAAAATGAATAATTTAAATTTATTTGAGAAAATAGATGAAAATTGAACCCCCTTGTCACCAAAACTAAAGAGGCAAGTGTCAGAAACTTCATTTGTTTTGAGTGATTTATGGCAGGGGTGAGAGATGAAAAAAAATTGTGGGTATAAACGCGTAGGGGATGAGATGGGGAGGGGAAGAGATGGTACTAAGCCAATTTAAAAAAATTAAAGTAAAGAGTATGGTTCTTTATTCATCGATTACAGGAAAACCTTTAAGAAGTCTAGATGGTCTTAAAATAACATGGTAAATATCTCAGTATTATGCGTACAAACTTACATTTGCAGTTGTAATACTTGTAATGTATGGGAGAACATGTTTTTCAACAACGTTAAGTTTTTTCTTGGGATAAATTCATAAATTCATTTTTCATTGTGCGTGGTCCGACACGCACTTGGTCGGCATCTTTTTCTACTGATTACCTACTTGCTAAAATTCAGACAGAAACAGTTTATTACTATCTGATTTGTAAACTGTTTCTGTCCGCAAACTCTTAGTGTTAACTCGGTCGAGTGAATCTACCCGCGACAGAATAAACTTTGTTAAATATAACGAACTTAAGCACATCGATGAGTGACGGCTGTGACCGGAGAGCTACTGAAGCACTGCTCGCTCGTAGGCTGTGGGGAGGCTCGCCGGCTGGGCGCGTGAACTGGGTGACGGCGACGTCGCCGCCCAGCACCAGCGCCCGCCCGCCCGAGCACAGGGACGGCAGGGACGTACTCGCCGACTCGCCGGAACGGGACTCAGTCCTCACAACAACGTGCTCTGAGTACAGAATCAGTTTTAAAGGTTCTCTACACACAGACCCGCAGGCAATGCGCAGGCTGCGGTAAATCAAAAGACGTAGAATGAGGTGATCTCCTACGCTAAAATCATAAGTAACATTTGAAGTGCTCGTATATCTATTCGACTGATTAGAGTGAAGAGCATAATTAGGATGATGGGGTGGACAAACTAAACTCTCGTGTAGGTGTGAGCTAGACGAGCATAATAATGACGAGCATATTAGCAAAAGCCACCTTGACCAAGTAAGCAAATGTTTGGATAGCATGTGATTGCATCCCTGGCGTGCATCTTTCTGCGGCCGGAGGCGCGCGTGCCAGCCACGGCGCGGCAGTGGGCGTGCGCGTCTTGAACAGACTGCGTCTACTTAATACTTACATACTTATTTGCGAAAGAAAAAAAATCCAGAATCATAACTGGAAGTCAGAAATAGTGTAATTGACACTCTGTGGCTGTTGCTTTATATTGTGTTGTTATTGAAAGTACTCAGTGAGTGTTCGGGCGTTATCGAGATGTGGCCGCCGCCGCTCGGCTGCCACTACAACATTGCGGACATTGTATCGCTTGGAGTGGTAAAATAAAGTGCAAACTAAAATGAATTGCGGCAGATCAGACGCGTCCACTTCCACTGACGACTTTAAGGTTAGTTCTGCAGTTAAGCTAGGTCCTTCAATTCACCGATATTTCACCTTCTTCAGACATACATTTGAGAGGTGTAACGTGGTCGTGTTGTGTTACAGAGTCGTCCGCTGTGCCTATTCTACTTCACGCACCCGTTCGGCGTGCTATCAGCCGAGCCGCCCACGCTCGCCGCCGCTCCGCCGCACATCGCGCGTGCCTTCCTCAATATGGAGCCCGTGCCGCCGTGGACGCTGTGGAGCCCTGCGCCCGAGCCCCCACCCCGCGCCGAGCCTTCCGAAGACGACTACAACTCTGCCAGCTCGTCGCGGCCTAGCTACGAGCTGGGCGCTGCCACCGTGCACCGCACGCCGCTCAGCCTCGTGAGCGTGACACGCACGCGCAAGTGCACGCTCGACTTCGGCAACAGCCGAGACTCCATCTCGTCGTCACTGTTCTCCAGCGACATGTGGTTCAACTCTAGCTCGAGCTGCCGCAGTAACGAGTACCCGCGCCGCCTGGTGCCCTACAACAAGATCCTGCCGCCTCTGCAGCTGCCCAGCCCCAAGAACTCCTCTAACCTGTCCAGCTCCGATGACTTTTGGCCGAAAAAGTGTTTGAATCCAGAGAAGTTCTCTCTCCCGCCGATCGAACTGCCCTCGGTGAAAGTGAACATAGTGCAGAGTAAAAAGTGTAGCGCGAGCTCGAAGGAAGCGTCCAGCGGGGAGGGGCCAGTGTCGCGTTCAGTGCGCGCGCGCCGACGCCTCGGCGTCAGCAAGCCGCGCCGCGCGCGTGCCTCCGACCTGCGCCGTCTGCTCGCCACGCTCATGCGCAGAGCACTCGCAGGTATGTATTGCTCAGTTTCTTTGTCACTGGACGCCCCGTGTCCACAATCGGCTGCCTGCAGCTGTTCTAAGGGAAGTCACAAAAGATGAAGTGACCATCTTAGCATCTTATACATACATATGTAAGGATCAATTTAAATAATTTTGAATTTTCATGTGTAGGTAGCGACTTCGACTTACCGACTAAAATCTTTAAACTATTTGTAACTTTTTGATTCGCTTACCGACCTGTACCTGTTTTGTATACGTCAGTGTGTGTCATGTGCTTGTCAAGTCTACTAGTTGTGTCTGGTGTGTGTCACACAACTAGTCTATGGTGTCACAATCGGTCGGAATACTTCTCTTGTATAAGCAGTGCTGAGGATCGCGCACGTCTCTATAGTGGTACTGAGGCGACAGGCGCGAGGCACGCGACAGGCGGCGACATGGGCTACTTGCTGGAGCGCTGCCCGGAGGTGTACCGCTGCTGCTTCCTGCCACTGCGCGAGGCTGCGCTGCTGGCGGGGCTGCTGGGGCTGGCGTGGGCAGCCATGTACCTGTTCCTGTTCAGTGCGCCGGGCGCGCGGCTGGTGGCGCGGGGCGCAGGCGACGGGCAGGCGGCGGGCGCGCTGCGGTACGCGCACGGCGCGCTCGGCGTGCTGCTGCTGGCGCTGCACGCGATGCTGTTGGTGGGCGTGCGAGCGGAGAGCGACTGGCTGTGCGACACGTACATCTGGGGCATGCTGGCGTGCTGGGTGGGGCTGGTCGTGGCGGGCGTCACGTTTGCGGGCGCGGCGGTGATTGCCGACCAGCTCGTCGCCGCCACGCTCGTGCTGTTCGCCGTTCTGCTCTCTGTGCTCGTGTCCTTCTACTTCGTTGTCGTCGTCGTTAACTTCAGGCTGACGATACCGTGACCTGGCTACAACTACCGGCTGATGATGCCGTGACCTAAAATTTTGTATAAGCTTTTCTTTTATACTCAATTGTTTGTTGTATATCGTGTACACAAGGCTAATATAATATCAGGCTATACATTTCCAGTATAATATAAGCTGATCTCGCAATGTTTAGAATTTCCGTACAATGAGAGGTCAGCTTACACTGGAAATGTATAGCTTGGTATGTAGCCGCGTGTACAATAATGTACTGTAAGTTACTTAACAGTCATTTTTAAATAAAAGTAAATAGTTGTGACCTGTAGTAACGAGTGTGCTGTATAAAGCCCGTGCAGACTGGTGCGACGCGAAACCGGTAACTCTCTACCGTGAAGTTTTCTTTGATATTATATTGTTAGAGTGCCGTCGTCGCGTCGCGCAAGTCTGCACGAGGCTTTAAGCTAGTAAGTAGTAAGCCGTACCTGTAGTAAGGCCGTGAGGGTACACGCGCGGGCGCAGCACGTTTTTACACCTTCAGAAAGTCTACTCTCAACGTACGATACGAGTATAATACGCTGGTACCTATTGTTGTTACGTACGACGCGACGCGACGTCTTTAGAAAATCTGTACCTATTTTTTTTGTAACGTGTTTGGATATCGAATGTGGGATCTGGTTTTTTGTTTGTGGTGATGTTCTTCAGAAAGGTCATCGCATCGGCGCGGTGGCGTGCGTGTATGACAATGACATGTATGAACGAATGAATGAATGAATTAATAATAATGTTTTATTTTAAATAAGATGTAATCATTAAATAATTAATGTCATTACAGTAGGTACCTATACTGTAATGAATTGTAATAGTTAGAATCAATAATATAGTAATTTAATCATTTATGTAATATGAGACATTTTTGCAGTGCCCCACAGGGTCAAGGGTGCATGTCTTAATACTGTGTCATGAAATTTTAATGCATGCCTACTAACCAGTGTTTTACATGTTGTTAGCAAATGAAAAATTAAACAAGTGCGTGTCGGACCGCGCACAATGAAGGGTTCCGTAGCTGGGATGAACTTATCCCAAGAACAAACTCAACATTGTAGTTGAAAAACATGTTCTCCCATACAAAATGTACCTACAACAACAACAAAAACTTTTTTTTATGCCAATCGATCCTGTTTCTTATAAGGATCAAAAACTTCTATTGGACGAACTGAGCTTTGAGTACTAGAAAACTCAGAAATCGCAAAAAACCTTTTCCCATACATTTCGTAGGCAATGAAACTCCAACTTGCTGCCCTTGCTGTCCCATCTCAAAAATCCACCCTGTATACGAATAAAATGACGTTTATCCGGGTCAGAAAAACGTAACTGATGTTTTCTTAGAATTTGTATAATTAAAGTCGTGTCGCGCTATCGCGTCCCGCCTGTTTGCAGGAGCCTTTACGCTTGCATAAATTTCACTCCTCATAAAATTTCCATACCGGGGGGGGAGGGGACTTTACGAAATTCGAAATCACTTTTCAAGCAGTTCGATGCAGTTGGTGGCATTGTGGCAACTGCATGTTCTTTTGGTTCCACCTTTTAGTGTAGGTATTATATTTTTAGAATTATCTCTCCAATCTAGCATCTAAACAGAGACAGACAAACATGTGTGCATACCTTACCAAGTTATAAACCAAAATAATATTTTTATTCAACATTTTCATTAATGAAACCGCGCACAATGAAGGGTTCCGTAGCTGGGATGAACTTATCCCTAAAACAAACTTAACATTGTAGTTGAAAAACATGTTCTCTCATACAAAATGTATGGTAGAACATGTTTTTGCAACTGCAAATTTAAGTTGGTCGATAATTACTCGTTAACTAGTAGAGCCTACTTAGCTGTGATAGTATTCCTTTTAATTTCGTTATATATACTAGGTACTGCTGTGATTTTTTCCACATAATTATCCAGAACTTACCGTTTAGCTGGCAGGGGCAAGCTTAATATTTCGCAGACGGATCTTTCAATCTAAAAATGGTTTTAAAAAGCTCACAATATTTTTGAACGAGCTTTCTAAGGATACCCCACACCATGGGAAAGACGAAAAAAAAAGATATCCCCACTTTAAATGTAGGGGAGGTAAGCTAAAAAAAAATTTCATGATTTTATTTTACCACTTTGTCGGCGTCATTAGTGTGTATACTCATGCCAAATTATAGCTTTCTAGAACTGACAGTCTCTGCGCTAAACCGGGGACAGACAGACAGACAGACGGACATGGCCAAACTATAAGGGTTCCTTGTTTACTACGGAACCCTAAAAACGAAGCAAAAGGAGTAGCTAAGTAGGTACCTACATGTAAGGAGCGTATAGCAGCGTGGCGTTCTAGTCTCCTACCATGGGTTGAAGGCGTGAGTTTATATGTGTGTGTATATTTATTTATTTATATCTAAATATACACATGTCACATGTGTGTAATCTAAATAACTTTACAAGGCTATCAGTCTACACTGACGAATTAATTATTTATTCATGCAACTCAAACTATTATGGCCAATATGGCACTTTAAATTACACAGCAATCCTTACTAACCACCTTAACTTTTTAAGAGTTTTGACTGATACAACCAGTCAAAACACTTTTGACGGAATCACTTAGTACTTTTAACCAGCTCCATTGGGCAAAAGTACTTTTAACTGTTATTTTAGTCAAAAGTATTATTGACTAAAGCATACGGTCAAAAGTACTTTTGACTGATTTTGCTAGTCAATAATACTTTTGACTGGTTAAGAGTTTTGGCTGCAATATATAAGGTGCTATAAAAATATCTGCCACGGCTGCAATGGGAGATAGTATTGTGTTCATAGATTACAATAGTAAAGATAAATTATTGATCATGTGTCATATTTTTTTTCATACAAAAAATTGAACGTATAAATTTGCAAGTGTCGAACTAGTCAGCTGATTTCAGTTTTCATTCACAGAACAGATGGAAAGAGATAGCAGTTGTTTTCATTGACGAAGTGCACTTCGCGCGTAATTTGTGAACCACGTTATGCAGAGTAGAGTCAATGTTTATTTAACTACTTTATTTTCTCAAATTGATTTAACTGTGCCGGGGTACGAAATTTCTTCACTATTGTTATCTTTAAACACAATACTACCTCTCATTAAAGCCGTGGCAGATATTTTTATAGCACCTTATATATATTTAGATATAAAAAACAGTCACGTCTGTGCAGTTTACATAAAAGAACTGTTTGGTACTGATATTTCTAGTAGGTACGTAACGAAACTACCCGCAGCCTTTGACCCCACCATCCAATTTTCGGGAATACCCGATTTTTTTTTAACCGACTTCCAAAAAGGTGGAGGTTCTGTTGTTCTTCTGTATGTTTTTAATTAGCTTAACTTATGTAATTTTCGAGTTAGCTTCAATATCACGTATTTTTCTCGCTTAGTCTTTAAGGATGATGTTCTTCCTGTTATTTACATAGCAGGTACGCAGGTAGCGCAACAATTCTACACCAAAGACACCGACTTCCGAATTTTTCACTTTGTAGTGTTATTTTGGAAGTCTGTTGTTCTTTTTGGTAAAAAAGTTTTGATCATGTTAAGATATCGATACCCACCCCATCTGCAGCTAGATTCACAGATATCGCACTTTCGTCACATGCGAATCTAAACATTATTCGTATGTCGTTAACGTAACGTTTCATATTCATATGAAAGGCTTACTTTATTTAGCAAAGTTAAGCGAGTTTGCTTGTACATCTTGCCCTAAGTATGTGACGTGTGTGGTGTGCACCGTGTACCTAAAGGTGCGCGCGGGCGCACATGATTGGTCTTTTGCTTTATCTTATCTCTGTGGTTGGTCCCATCAGTTGGATTACTATGTTATTTGCGGACATTAATACCATGGACACGAATCCGTTTTCATGAGGCAAACAAAACTCACGAGCGAAATGCAGTGCAGACTTCCCAAAATAGTTCCGACATGAACAGCACCAGCTACAACTGCTACGAATCCTACAACTTAGTAAATATTTATAGCATTAGTCACTTCTGTGATATCTTAGCACATCCGCCACCCCACCCTTTGTCATCACTTATTATGGAGCACATCCATAACATCGCACTTCGACTCTCATTTCTCTAGAGCTTGACGTTACCTCAATCTTTTCGTATATTGGAGGCATGGCATTGTCTCCTGTGCACAGTTTGACATCTCTGACTTTCATCGGCCTGGAGCAGTGATGTATAAAATAGGGAAGACATGGTAGGTACGCGCTCCTCGACGTGGACCGCATGAATTAGGGGAAAGGACACTATCGAACTTAGTCACAATCGAATTGGCGTTTGTTTAGCACGCTAAGTAAAATTATAGTAATCGTCTCAATAAGAAGCAACAATGAGGCTCCTGTGTTTTTAAAATGCGCACAAATAGTGCAAAAACCAAAAACTAAAAACAAGTCCCATTCCCATGGGATTAGTTTTCACTCGTAAGTACCTACAGCCAAAAATGTTAATTTGTTGAAAATTATATTATAATATTAACGTTCGCTCCGTCGTAAGTCGTTCCTAATCGTAAACATTCGGCCAACATTCGGCTGCTAACGCGATTTCGCTTGCACGTAAACTGTTACGTGCAAGCGAAATCGCGTTTACACGCGACAATAATTATTACTATCTCGTTGTATATTGATTATGTATCCAGAATGCCAGACCCATTCGCAATATATTATATGCTTAATCAAACTCAAACTCAAAGCATTTATTTCAAAAAATAATGAAGTCACTTTTGAATTGTCAAGCGGTCGGTCAGTTAGAAAGATGAAGCTACTTGCCCATTCCAAAGCGTAGGTAGTAGGTTCTAATGGAGAAGAACGATAAAATAGATTTTTAATGACACTGATTTAAAGAGGCAGTTGTAAATAGCAGTTTTGGTAAGTTAAAAATTATAAATGGCCCGTTTAATAACTAGTTCAGCAGTTAAAACTAAGCAGTAAAGTAAACAAAAATGAGTAGGTAATAAAAAATAATGAAATGGATCAGTGAATATATACAGGGTTACTTGTAATTCGACGTATATCCATCAGGAGCTGATAGGGGGGCCAGAATACAACAGATTGAACACCCCATATGTATGGCCGAAATTCAGTAGTTTTCGAGATATTTGAACTTTAAGAGTTTTTCGATATTTACCCAAAATTTGACATTTAATTCCAAATTAAAAAAGAACTACGTATTGAATGCGTACCATTAAAGAACGATATCGTAGCTGGCACTTCAATCTAGCTATGAACCTAATTAAAAGTACTTATTTCAACGAAATAATTAAAATTATGATCCATTTAAGAATAATATCTTACCAATATTTTCATTTTATGCTTCAAAAATGTTGTCTCGTCAAAAAAAATACTATGACGTTAGTCGTACAAATAACTAAAATAACTTGCCTATTCTGTAAGCTTTCCAAAAAGCTATAAAAGTTATATTATTGATACGTAATTCGTGGCATGGCATGTGTTTGAATCCACTTCTGGGTGGAAAAAAAAATAACCACGAAGGGGATGACGGGGTCTGGAAGACCCTTCTAACCTAACCTGTCCGAGTCGGGGTGCGTCAAGTCCCGAGCTCGCTTCGCTCGCTCTTGCATCCTAAATTCTCCTAGTACAGTAATATTGCATTTTGTACCGATTCCTTTAACATATTTTTTACGACAAACGGCTAAACCTATTAATCCGACTGGGGCGGTCAACAATTAATATTTATAGTCATCAGGACATTATTTATAGTACCTCGCCTATGATTTCAATTGGCCCTTTTTAATATGTCCGCAATTATTTAGTTTTTATAATTCCTTGCATTTTGAAGCTCATCTACTATATTATTGCTAAAATATTTAATCGCTGCCAAGTTATTTTTTTAAGTAGCAAATAGTTACTCGCCCTTTCTGTTGTTAGTCGCCTGGAAAATAATTAGCCATAAATAAATGATTATATTAAAATAAAAGTACATTTTGTAATTAATTATAATTCTCAAGAAATCTTATTTTTGTCTTTATATTTTTTGTCATAACAAATCATTTGATTAAAGACCAAATGCCTTAATGACATTATCCTTAGTAATATTCTGCCGAGTAAAAATTTGACCAAATGAAAATTTGCGTACTAAAATCATTCCAAATATTGCATTGGTATAAAAAAATTTTGCTAAAATTTGTTTGGGTAAGTACAATGATATTCTAATAAACAGATATGTTATACACGTACAAAACAACAGAAAAAAGTGTTCCGCGCCGAACGGCACACTCGTAAGCGTGTGTGGCTCAGACTAAAAGCAATATTTGATATTTCCCAATTGGGTACTTTTCTAGTCTTCACGTTTTGCGCGCTCATAACATATCTGTTTACTAAAACATCATTGGGTAAGTAATGGGTCAAAATAATTAATAATTTGAGCTCGGGTGTCACCGCTCGCTATGATCTGCCGAACTATTTATCGAACCGCTCATTCCATCATTTGTACCGCTCATTCAGTTATTGTACAGCTCAATTATTTTTAGAATTGACATTGTATGATAAAATAACCGACTACCCATTTTTTTTTTATTACTGTCCATGTTTTACTGTCGCAATAATAAATTAATCAACCGCCTTAAATTAAATAACTGCTCAATATGTTTTTCAACTGATCATAATAACATCTCAAAAAATTAGTTCCCATTTTGAATTTTGCGTAAAGTATCCGATCGGATCGTTCATCCCTAGATCCGATAAGCAGTAAATAGTGTGTGGTCATGTGGTGCATGCTCAGTCCTGTCGGTATACCTATAAGTACTGTTTGGTTGCATGCGGCGCGCGACGGAGGGTGAACAACGCAGACCGGTCCGCGGGTCGCGCTTCTTGGGTTTCACTCACCGGGCGGCTCACCGGGGCCCCCGCGTCACACCCGCGTCTCCCGCGGGACGCTTGTTTGTGTCTTGTATTTGGGTCACCTACTTGTATAGGTAATGATCCTAATAAGCTGCCCCCCTACACCCCCCCCGTCCCCCCTCCGGTGTGTGCGTGCGGTGCGTGCGGCACTGATGTCGGCCACTTTACAGTTGATGCGATGCGCCCCAAATGTTATTAGAAAATTAGAGCAGTAAGTAACGGTGCTCCAAGTTATAACAGTAAAGCTGCATTAAATCGGTATTAAGACGTCCACGCAGGATCGTAAGACTGTGTTAGTTAGCTAGCAGTATATTCACCTAGAAAAAACTTACAAAAACATAACCCTGTCTTTACTGTCGCACTGTCGGATACTAAAACGGAAAGGATGTGGCCAATTACTTATACGATAACTTTAAATACGATAAATTGAGATGTGATGGCATGGTGATGCCGTAATTCGAGTGGTGGTTTATTTACATCGAAGGGTCTTAAGCACGTTGAATGACGCAGCAAAACGCGTCAAGGCTAAAATGACTGCATGCGCTGCGTAAAGACCACAAAGTAGGTACCTACTGCAGCACTCAGTTTTTGAGCTAAACCTTATTACTGGAACACTCGTTTCACGTGGTATTTTTCAACGCCATGGTTAGTAAAAGCGCATTTTCGCTCAGACAGACGTTAACATTAACATAGAGGTGAACAGTGGCATTAGATGGATAGAATACTCTTCATTGTACACCAAACAAATACCACAAGTTAAAATTAAAAATTTCAATAACCCCTGACACAATTCCAGGGGCCTGAGTCTACTAATTTATAAACGTCACAATGGTGTCATAATGGTTAGTGTTTGACAGATTTGCCATACAAAAACTGTCAAAAACTAACCATTATGACTCCATTGTGACGTTTATAAATTAGTAGACTTAGGCCCCAGGTGATGCTGCAGTATAGATGGGTTTCACGCCATCATGCGCAAGCGCTGCGCTTCCATTATGCGCAGGGTACGCGCCAGTCCCAACAGTATCCTGAAAACTATAGCTGATAGGTGGGACAGCCCCATACTGGGACATTAGATACCTACGCCTACATGCCGATGTGGCGTATAAATGAATTTAGTTTGTGTTGTTTTTCTGGTAGATGTATGTACTAACACTAGTTTTTAAGTCGTGTGTATACTAATCAAGTGAACTATTTTTATGGGTCCGAAATAAAAGATTTTGATATTTTTTTTGAGTATCGGTTCAAGGTTACTTTGTTCTTCTAATATCATTGCAGTACCAGAATACTAAATTTCGAGTCGATCAGACCTGTGGAAGATGCGCACATCCAATCATAAACTACAAAAAAGCTGATAATCTTCAAACGGCTGAACTGATTTTCTTGAATTGTAGCTAAGAACACTCTCGATCAAAACACCTTAAGTACAAACAAAAAAATAATACTTAATCAAAATCAGTTCAGCCATTTGGGAGCTACGAGGGAACAGACAGATACACAGATACACACGTTAAACTTATAACACCCCTGTTTTTCCGTCGGGGGTTAAAAAGTGTGTGTGTCAACACCGACGCACAAACGGAGTTTACTCGTTAAAACGATTGTCTTTGAATATGCAATAGGCAAAGAGAGGGTAAATAAACGCATTCGCGTGAACACATATAGTAGGCCGCACGTCAGTGAAAACAAAACCGGTGTAAGCTGGTCTCTTATTCTGTCGAAACTCCGTACTCTGGGCCAGCTCAAGGTCATAGTGATATCACTTACCACAGACGCGCGACGGGTGATCGACTATACAGAGATATAAGAAAGAAGGAGATACCAACAAGCAAAAACGTCGTATAATTCTAGTCTTATAAGAATTCATGTTATATGTAGGTATATCATATAATGGTATTTAGCTAACTAAGACGTTAGTTATTAGATCTTAGTTAGTGACTGTAATATCTTATTACCTATATTAGTTGAGTAGACGTTTTCAGGACTAACTTAACGACGTCGTACACAACTGAATGGTGTCAGAGTCAGTGCATATGTAGACTTGTAGAGTAAATGTTTTCAGCATTAACTTATACAATGAATGGTGTCAGTGCATATGTTGAGTAAACCACTAACGTATACGACGTCGTACAATGGTGTCAGTGCATATGTTGAGTATTATACGACGTCGTACAATGAATGGTGTCAGTGCATATGTTGAGTAAACCACTAACTTATAAGACGTCGTATAATGGTGTCAGTGCATAAGTTGAGTAAACGTTTACAGCACTAACTTATACGACGTCGTTAATGGTCCTAGCCTAGACGTTTATTGGACAATGTATTGACCATATAAACGTTTCTGTTAAATAAAAGGTTTTCGTAACACAACTGTCGCCGTCGTCGTCGTGTGCAGAATCTTAATATAATTTTAATATAATTAACACGTCGCTTAAGCGTTTATGCATGACCTTTATATAACAAAACTATTTTGGTCTTATGGAAGAGGAAGACTAGCTAAGACTTGTATGCGACGAAAATGTTGAATTTTAACGGTTAAGTGTGGAGTTTTAAATCATATGAAGATTAAATGCACAGTTTAATTAAACCAAGGCAAGCTACAAGGGCAGCTACCTTAACCGTTGTAGCTACAGGAAAATGGTCTATGGAGACTGTCCTTAACTTTTTGAGAAATTTTGATCTGCAATCATAGAATTTGAAAAAAAATTACAATCAGCAAGAAAATGGGCAGTTTTCACAAAAACTTTTTTTTATGCCAATCGATCCTGTTTCTTATAAGGATCAAAAACTTCTATTGGACGAACTGAGCTTTGAGTACTAGAAAACTCAGAAATCGCAAAAAACCTTTTCCCATACATTTCGTAGGCAATGAAACTCCAACTTGCTGCCCTTGCTGTCCCATCTCAAAAATCCACCCTGTATACGAATAAAATGACGTTTATCCGGGTCAGAAAAACGTAACTGATGTTTTCTTAGAATTTGTATAATTAAAGTCGTGTCGCGCTATCGCGTCCCGCCTGTTTGCAGGAGCCTTTACGCTTGCATAAATTTCACTCCTCATAAGATTTCCATACCGGGGGGGGGGGACTTTACGAAATTCGAAATCACTTTTCAAGCAGTTCGATGCAGTTGGTGGCATTGTGGCAACTGCATGTTCTTTTGGTTCCACCTTTTAGTGTAGGTATTATATTTTTAGAATTATCTCTCCAATCTAGCATCTAAACAGAGACAGACAAACATGTGTGCATACCTTACCAAGTTATAAACCAAAATAATATTTTTATTCAACATTTTCATTAATGAAACCGCGCACAATGAAGGGTTCCGTAGCTGGGATGAACTTATCCCTAAAACAAACTTAACATTGTAGTTGAAAAACATTTTCTCCCATACAAAATGTATGGTAGAACATGTTTTTGCAACTGCAAATTTAAGTTGGTCGATAATTACTCGTTAACTAGTAAAGCCTACTTAGCTGTGATAGTTTTCCTTTTAATTTCGTTATATATACTACTACTGTGAATTTTTCCACATATCCAGAACTTACCGTTTAGCTGGCAGGGGGGGGGGACACTTGACTCTGACAAAAATTAGCACTTTAAAGCTTAATATTTCGCAGACGGATCCTTCAATCCAAAAATGGTTTTAACAAGCTCACAATATTTTTGAACGAGCTTACTAACGACCCCACAACATGGGATAGACGAAAAAAAAAAAGATATCCCCACTTTACATGTAGGGGAGGTACCCTAAAAAAATATATTTTTCATGATTTTATTTTACCACTTTGTCGGTTTCATTAGTATGTATACTCATGCCAAATTACAGCTTTCTAGTACTAACAGTCTCTGCGCTAAGCGGGGGACAGACAGACAGACGGACAGACAGACAGACAGACAGACGGACATGGTGAAACTATAAGGGTTCCTTGTTTACTACGGAACCCTAAAAATGGAGTACTTACCCTCTTTTTGGGTTTTGTAGTCGAGTACCTAATTACAATTATAAAACTTCCCAATTCAATTCAAAGGCTACTTATTGTTTAAACTACGTTTACTACGTTTACTTTTATTAAGGTAAGTATTACCTAAATATTTAAAATATTTTTTCACGAGTTTATGTTCTCCTCACTGACACTCAGCATTGTTCTCATGTTATAAAGTATTTCACTGCATCAACTTGCGCTCGTAGGTCAGCTCGCATAAGTTCGCCTAGCGCCTAGTCGCTGTCGCCACCGAGCGCGGAACACTCGCTAGCGTCGAACAGCTCGTTCTTAACTGCCAGCGGCTCGGCCAGCTGCAGCTGGCAGTACGAGTCCATGGCGGCCGCCTGGCTGCGCACCTCCTTGATCACCCTCAGGATGTCCATCTTGGCGGACAGCTTCTCGTCGTCGCTCATGCGTCGGAAAGACGGTAGTAGCGACATGAGAAAGTGGCGGTCCTCGTCGACGTGTTCGGGAGCAGGGGGCGGGGCGGGCGCGGGGAGCACGGTCCGGCGGCGGCGCGGCGCAGGCGCGGCCTCCTCCTCCTGCTCCATGTGCGGCAGCAGGAACGACATGTGCTTGAAGTACACGTACTTCCTCTTTTTAATGTTCTGCCCCTGGCGTCTCTTCTCGTCTACTATCACTTGTCGTTTGAACGTGTCTTTCAGATTCCGCCATTTTTTCGTTAGGTCCATAACTGCGACGAAAAAAGAAGTTTGTAGATTAAAAAGTCAAACACTATAAAGCCTTCAAGTGTAAGTTAGAATCCGTTTGCAGGTATAATCCGCTTTTCAGCGCTTGATACGGTAATTTTTTAGGGTTGTACTTTGGTAATTTTGCTTTCGGGTTCCGTCAATTCACACCATTCGATTCGATGCCGGGCTAAAAATGGCAATTTATGGTAGTAAGTAGGTACTGTAGGTAGGTAGTATTATTAAATAGGTACCTATTTTGTAGGACAGGTCGCACAAGACAGGTTTGGAAGGAAAACGGGGATGCCAGTGACAAAATACATAATCTACAGGCTATTAAAAAAACGAGTGCCGTCGGGAACTCGGAACCCCGCCCCGTCAGGTCAGGAATATAGATGCTGGCGGGAAAAATTCCGAATCATTCCCGTTGAATACTTCGGAAGTATTCGGAAATATTCCGAAGCTTTGGGAATATTTCAACTGTCAAAAAAAAACCAGGAAAATCGACCTTACTACCTATTTCGCGCTTGGAAGTTGTAAAATAGATTATTTTAGTTATGTTGTGAGCGGTAGGTATATTAAGTTTATGGTTGTGAGTGCACGTCGCATCAATTCAAGCACACACAACGTCGCGTCAGGTAGGTATAATGCGTTGCAACTAAGAATGTGCACGTCAATGACCTCTAATTGTCAAATGGTACCTACTTGAAAAGATTTATTCCCGTTGTCCCCGTATGCCATATCCCCGTCACGGGGACAGCGGGACGTGATTAAATTTACTTCCAGAGCAATGTTAGCTAACGAGAATGTGAGAAAAAACAAACTAAATTTTAAATGTCAATAAGGTCGAAAATCGCTTGCACCTGTTTTTTTAACTTGCTTAACGATAGCAGGTTAAAAAAAAGGTTCAAGCGATTTTCGACCCTCCACCCCACTCCACTCCACTCCACACCACTCCATTCCATTCCATTCCAGTCCAGTCGTCCATTCCATTCCATTCCATTCCATTCCATGGTAATAAACACATTACCCTCCTTTGCGTCGCGCAAAAAGTGTCGGGTAAAAAGTGTCGTGACAACTTTTCGTAAGAATTTTTTCCATCTAGCCCCCTTTCACAGCGCGCGATAAGGAACTTCGTTCCAAACAATGATATTCTAATAAACAGATATGATAAACACGTACAAAACAACAGAAAAAAAGTGTTCCGCGCCGAGCGCAGCGCGCACCGTATCACTCGTAAGCGTGTGTGGCTCAGACTAAAAGCAATATTTCCCAATTGGGTACTTTTCTAGTCTTCACGTTTTGCGCGCTCATAACATATCTGTTTACTAAAACATCATTGGTTCCAAAATAGCATTCGATTTCGAAATAAGTAGGTACCGACCTAAAAACAAAAGAATTAAAATCCTGTTAATCGCAGGCTAACATAATTATCTACCTATAAAAATATCAACATATACTTAATCAATTCCATTTATAATAAAATAAACATTTATATTTTACTTACGTATGTGCCACTGAACAATAATTAACTCACCCACCACACCACAAACAAACACGTTTATTCCCATTGAATTATTCAGGCGAAATATTCCGCGGAAACATTCGATTGCGGGGTACGAATCTTTCTCGCGGGGCGAGGGAAAACTTCTCCGGGGAGCATCTCCCGTCTTACCGCACCCCGCACCGCCATTGCCTGCACGCACGACTCGAGGAGCGCAGCGGCGGCGACGATCGACGATCGATGCAAAATACGATTTTTCAGCAAAAAAAAAATCTTAATTAAATTCATTTTGAATAATTCTGATTTAAAGAAACTTTCCCAGAAGTATTCCGGAATAATTCAGAATTTTTCAGAAGTTTTGCAACTATAGTCAGGAACGATATTCCTTCTCAAATAATGATGTAAACAAAAACAAATCGCAGCCACCATCTTGGATCAACGTTTTTTTTAATATATAAATATAAAATTTATTTATTTCAAAAAAGTGTGGCACAGTCTGTTACGATAAATATAAATTTACAATTTTCGGATAATAACAAAAGAGTAACAATAAATAGAATTGGATCTGGCGTCCTAGCTAGGTTACATGGTAACCTGTATTAAGGATCGCCAGCCCAGGTTCCCACAGAAGGAGCACAAATAATTTATAATAGACTGCTTAGAACTACAAGGTGCAAACATATGTTTACTTAAATTTACTTACTAAAGTGTTAGTATGTGTATTCTGTGATGTAGATGTGGTGTGAGTGTGTTTTGTGATGTGTTTGTATGTGTGTAAACGGAAGGGAAAGAGGTTGAGTTTAGAAACGGAGTGTTAGAGAAGTCACTACGATTTTGAGGTAAGCAGAAGTTCAGTGTCGTCGTAGTTTAAACTGGTTAGAAAGCATGTTATCTGTCTTTTACACATTTCGTAAGAGGATTGATGTACAGGGATGGTTTTGTTTATTCTGTTATATAAAAATGGCCCAAGGTAGTAAAAGAAACGTTTAGTAAAAGCAAAGCGTGTGAAGGGTACTTTGCAAATTTCGTTCTTGCGCCTAAGTGAGGATTGTGTTTGTGTAAAAGGAGTTTTTGTGTGTTGATGTAATAAAATGTTGAGAATAAAAGTTTGGCGGACCGTGAGGACTTTGCATTTTTTATATAGATCAAAGGTTGGGTAGAGCATTGGCCGGAAAGTAGCAACCTTAAAAATGGCTCTTTGAGCTACTTCCAGAGGTTTGAGTGTAGTTTTCGCAGCTCCACCCCAACTATTAATACAGTACGAGATGACTGACTGACACATGGCGAGATACACGGTACGTATTACATAAGTATTGGCAATGTGTCTGAGTGTTTTAAAAAGATATATGAGTTTACGAACACGAGCAGTAAGGTGGGTGATATGTGCTTTAAAGTTAAGGTGTTTATCTAAGATAATTCCGAGGTATTTCACCGTGTCAGTAGACAAAATTGAAGGACAGTTGCAAGAGGCCGAATTGGGCTGGCAGGTGTGAGCTTTTAGAGTAACGGGTGTCAAGGGTTGAGTAGTGGAGTTTAGGGAAAATGTAATGAGTTTAGTTTTATTAGTGTTTAGCGTGAGTGAGTGAGAGATAAGCCATCTATATATTAAATCAAATCCATTTTGAGCAGTTGCTTGCAGTTTAGCCCATGATTCATCATAAAAGGTAATTGCAGTATCGTCGGCAAAAGAGACAATGTTACCAGAGCTCAGGTGCATGTTGCACAGGTCGTTTATGAACACCAGAAACAATGTAGGGCCCAAGACACTGCCTTGAGGCACGCCATATGAAATTTTTATGTCACTATCGGCATAAGATCCCTCGAAAACTATGAAAACGACACCTATAACGAAAAATGAAGACACCGCACCACGAGTGACACTGTGGCAGGTAATCTGAAAAGCTCAAAGCAGATGGCGCTGGTTGTTTTGGGGGTCATGCGAACTGTCAAACTTTGGTTATTCTTTGAAGCGACGAAATTTTAACCAAAGTTGAGTTATTTTTTTTTAAATAAAAATGCCTGTGTTGTGTATAGATGGGCAATCAACCAACCCACCTGGGTTTAAACCGGGTGTTTTGGGTATAATTGGGTTTAAGCCCGATTTCCACCCAAATTTCGTTTGTAAATGATTTTTGTATGAAAAATGTAACTTGTTACTTGCTGCACACCGTACGGAAGAAACGTAATCCCAAAAAATTTGGTGGGATCGAAGTATTTATGGTTTTACTTTATGTCCTGAATGAAAATTTAGTGTAGGTACTTAATAAGTACAAAACAAGTTAAAGACATTTATTGACATTTTTTTAAAATTATTATCCTTTTTAATTAATTATACCTATTTAGGCGAATTAAATAAAGCAAGATAATACGTTTTCCTTATGCTAATCAAAAACAAATTACATACCAAATTCAAATGTTTATTGCTCAACACAGTACATAATCATACATTTCTAGATGAGAAGTGAATACGCAGTCCACTGAGTTGCACCAATTATTCAGGCATGCAAAATTATTATTAAAATTATAAGCACCGTTGAAATTATATCATTTCATAAATTCACATTATTTAGTCAACAATTTCAAAATAGTAACACACAATGTCATAAATTCAAATCAATAAGCATATTGTAGGTAATTTTAGAATACCTAATGTCATAAAAATCAAGTAATGTCTAATAGCCAGGTACATTCAACACATAAATTGGCAATACAAATAAGATTATGTTAATAGAGACACAGAGTACCTACATCTAGAAATACTCGAAAACTGTTCGAATCATACCTAAACAACCGCTCGCAAGGGGTTACACTTGGTAACCACCAAAGTGGCCAAGACCTATAACATACGGCGTTCCACAGGGATCAATTTGGGTCCCTTGCTCTTTTTAATATACATAATTATATAAATAATATAAATGAAATAAAGTTACACGGCCATTTTACCTTGTACGCCGATGATACATGCTTATTTTACTTCGGGCCTTCGATTCATGGCATTATTTTACAAGCCCAATAGGACTTAAATTCCCTATTCACGTGGTTGCACTTCAACCTCCTAACAATAAATATCTCCAAAACGTGTTATGTATAACAAAAATAAACACATTCCCCCATTTAACCCACTTACAATTAACGATGTGCAGCTACAGCTAAAAACTTGCGAAAAAAATATCTCGGGCTTAGGATAGACAGATCCCTTACCTGGAATGCTCACATCGACTAGGTACGTAAAGAACAAGCTCTCGACACTAGTCGGAGCTCTACACAACGTAGTTCAATGCATTCCACGAGGATTGCGATACACTATCTATAATTCCCTAGCCCTACTGAAGCCACATCTACTATACTTGGTCGAAATAATATGGGGTAGTGCTGCAAAAACTAAACCGTCACAACTACAAATTTCCCAAAATAAACTAATAAAATTGCTCTTCAACTATCCGTACTTAACTTCGACGACTAAAATATACCGAGACACAAAAATAATGAACATAAAGCAACTTTACATTTATAACACATGTATCTTTTTTTTTTAAGTTCTTAAAAATACATTCACACAAATATCACACGTACCCAATATAGACAAGTTAGTCACAGAGCACACGACGAGCAAGTTTGTTAGTCTATGGCAAGAAAATGCTTATCTTTGAAGGAGCACAGACACAGCTATACAATCAAATACCCTCAGGCATAAGAAACCTACACTCATTAAATGCATTCAAAACGCAGCTTAGCCTGTACTGTACCTAATCGCAAACCGGACATTACTTGAAAAATGAATGCGTTGAGTGGGTCAAGTTTTGAGTAGTTTTTAATTAGTTTGTGACGGATGTTGTCGAATCTAAATTAGTATTTAAATAATAGTTATTGTTCTCAAGTAAGCGACATGAATAAAGTTTCTTTACCTACCTATTTAATCAAATAAATCGGACTCCAGTCTTCACCCTTATTATGTGTATTTTCTTTTATTTCATTTATAAACATATTATTTACATTTTTAAATATTTTCATTAAAAAAAACATTCAATAATATAAAAAATAGTAGTCCATCGGCATCGGGAGCGGGGTCCAGGCTGCCGGTGGTTATGGGCTCTAGAGAGAGGAACCTCCTCACTATGCGTGCCGTGTCCAGGAGTACTGCTTTCTGGATCAAGCCCTTGACCCAGCCGAGCAATGAGAGCCTCATGAGGTGTTGGTCGAGGCTCTCCGCTATTAGGCCATTAATCGTTACGATTATCGGTACAATGACTGAAGAGTCCACGTCCCACATGTCGACAACCTCGTATGCTAAGTCTAGATAGGTACTATTTTTTTTTATCTTTCTCAGCTTTCACGAGATTCTCGTCATGAGGGACAGCGATATCAACAATTATTGCACGGCGCTCTCGTCGATCTATCACCATAATATCAGGTTTCTTAGCTACAATGGTCCTGTCAGTGATGATAGATCGATCCCAGTACAATGTGGCCTGACCATTCTCGAGAACTGGGTCGGGCACATACTTGTAGTATGGCACTTCGGACTCCACAAGGTTGTACTGCAAGGCAAGTTGCTGGTGGATAATCCTAGCCACTAGATTTTGTCTGTGCAAGTACTCGCCATTATCAAGACGAGAAGAACCGGAAACAATGTGTCGGATTGATTCACCGGGACGGTGGCATGCCCGACAGATGTCAACCGTACTGTCTTTGACAATGTATTTCCGATAATTATTCGTCATGATAACTTCGTCCATAATGGCACAGACAAATCCTTCGGTTTCTCTACAGAGGTCGCCGAAACGTAGCCGATTCAGGGCAGATGATTCAGGGCTAAGCAAAACCAAAGCGGACTCAAACTATCGCCCTGAAATATTCCCCGTTCAATCCTGATCGGTTCATCGATACCCCGGGTCTGTCGACATCCTGGATAGAGAAGGACCGTCCTCCATTGCCCCTTACATGACATCAGGAAGGTGCGCAGAGTTGAATCTATTTTGTACAACTCTAGCACTCTCATGAGCCATGTATGTGGTACTGAATTTATGTGTATTTCATTTATTTAATTAAATACATATATTTTACATTTTTAAATATTAGAATATAATAATTATAAAAACATTTAAAAATATAATAAAACCCAACTACGGCAAAAGTCAACTAAAAAGTTATAAAACAGTCATCACAGACAGACTAATTAATTAAAAATCCGGAGTCACACGTGTTTAGGGGATAAATCGAATAGATTACGTGTGACTCAGTTCACTTTTTTCAGCTCATTAGCAATATTTTTAAAAGATATTGCTAATGAGCTGTCCTATTCTTAAGCAAAGATGGAAAAGTTTCTCAAATTAACGAAAAAAACCCAAAACAATACTACAAACCAGATTCTTAACTACTCAAAGTAATATATCGTTCTTGTTACAATATCAAGACGCGTTTGTTTCCCCAAAATACAAAGATTATCGTTAACAAAATCAATTACATGCGCCACGACACGGAGGATTTTTAATTAGTCTATCTGTGATGACTTGTTTATAACTTTTTAACTACTTTTGCCGTAGTTGGGTTTTAGTTTTTGTTACTTTTATTTTTATTTAAATTATTTTGGGGTTATAATATTATATATATATTTGAAATGTGCCCTTTCATTTGATACCCAACATGACACCATTAAAAAATCTTTTTTTTTTAGTTCATGATTTTTGTCCTCTAGAGGGCGCCATATTCAATTTAATGACGCCACCATCGGACGACCGAGACGCATCCAACGATACCCCATTTGTCAAATTATGTTGAGTAGATTAGAAGTTATGAGGGAACATACATACATACATAAATACCGGTCAAAATCATAACCCTCCTTTTTGCTTCGCCGTAGTCGGGTAAAAAATAGTAGCCCACCGGTATCGGGAACAGGGTCCAAGCTACCGGTGGTCAGGGCTCCAGAGAGAGGAACCTTCTGACAATGCGAGCCGTGTCCAGAAGTACCGCTTTCTGAATCAAGCCCCTGATCCAGCTACCCAACGAGAGCCTTCTCAGGTGTTGGTCGAGGCTCTTGGCTATTAGGCCATTGGCTGTCACGACTATCGGCACAATGATCGCTGAGTCTACATCCCAAATATCGACAACCTCGCGAGGATACTTGATTTGTTTATCTTT
This sequence comes from Eupsilia transversa, assembly GCA_914767815.1. NCBI lineage: Eukaryota > Metazoa > Arthropoda > Insecta > Lepidoptera > Noctuidae > Eupsilia > Eupsilia transversa. Next base: position 53,405 of record OU611893.1, on the reverse strand, counting down.
CTCGGCTTTCACGAGGTTCCCGTCATGCGGGACCGTTATGTCAATGATCATTGTGCGCCACTCTGTTCGATCCACCACCACTATATCAGGCTTATTGGCAACAATAGTCTTGTCAGTGATGATGGATCGGTCCCAGTACAATGTAATATTTCCATTTTCGAGAACTGGGTCGGGTACCTACATACCTGTAGTACGGGACTTCCGATTCCACAAGGCTGTATTTCAGAGCAAGTTGCTGATGGATAATCCTGGCTACAAGGTTGTGTCTAATGTCTATGCAAGTACTCTTCGTTAGCTAGACGAGAACACCCAGAGATTACGTGTATTATTATTATATGCCCTATACCTATTAGACAGGTATTCATTAATTGTGTAGTATGTCTTACTTATCAGTAGATTATTGAAATATTGAGTTGCTTCTTATATAAATGGATATCTTTAATAGTTAACAAAGCATTAGGTAATTTATTACAATATGTGGTGTCTATATCTATTGAAAGCACTGTAGATGTGACTTGAATATCGTTAGATGTATTAATCACAAAACTTTCTTCAACAGAGCCCTCGCAGTTGCTGTTTCTGTCACACGCTGCCAATCTGAAATAAAACATTACGTTATTACCTATACCATCAATATTTATTTACATAGATACTTATCATTTCAGATGTAGGTTTAGATACATTTTGTAGGCTTTTCTGTTGGGAAAAAAACATAATTTGGAGTAGTACTTACCTTTCTATCAAGTCTTCCTTTTTTCCAAATAATTTTGCATTTCTATTATTCTTTAAAACACCTTTGGTAAACAACTTTGGTAAAAACTTCGTCGCTTCAAAGACATAACCAATGTTTGCCAGTTCGCATGACCCCCAAAACAGCCAGCGCAATCTGCTTTGAGCTTTTCATATTACCTGCCAATGCCATTAGATAGCTGATCGGAGACGACTCGGCGGCCGTTGTTAAGAGGAGGCATTGTCAATGCTTTACATAAAAATGAAGCGTGTCACTGGGTGTTAGGGTTTACTCGCACTACGACACAAATGACGAATAGGAACTGACAGCTTTGACTAGCGATGGCAGCCGTGACAGAAGTATGCGCTCAAAACACGCGCTGGGTGTTTGGTCTCTCGACTCGAGTCTAGAGTTCGACTCGATTCTTTGCTCTGTGGTTGGATTACCTATTAATTTACATGTTAGAAAAAACTGACAGGATCTGGCCGTCACTTTGTTAATATTGGAATATTTAGGTCGAAGTAAGAATAACAGCAATTTTAAAATAAGTAGGAAGAGGTAGTTAAAAATTAAAGTAAGAGTTTTGTACCCACTTTTGCATTCTTTCTCTGCTGGTGAATAAGAGTCCCAGTCTTCGATGAGCGCTTTAGCAACTTCATTCCAAACTTTTTTTCTAAAGTGCGTGTTGGGCATCTCGGGACAGTCGCGCATGTACAACACCGGCCATTTCTCCACTTCGCGTATGATACGCACCGGGAGTATTTCTTCTAATATTTTATTTTTCGAAGAAGTCATTTTGTTTGCATTTGAACAACATTAATCAAACTTATCATAGGTGCTTTACGTCGCGGTAATACAGTGCTGTGCGCCTCTACTAAACCCTCGTCTTATTGGCCGGCTACGCGCGGTGCGTCATGTACCATGCACCTATTGCTCCGAATGGTTCCGACACTTCGCGAAGTCGCGCGAAGCACGTGACGTGTATGCCGTGCCGGGCGTCACGCGATACGAATGTGAATGGAATGCCACGAAATGTGACGATAACTCGCGACTTGATATCTATTTTATTTACGATCACAATCACAACAGAATCCATTTGTTTCGCACAAACTAATGTCTTTAGTTTTAACTATACTTTCGGTAAGTATTTATTGGATAATCAACAGCCGTGATCGTACTAAGTGTCGTTGTGTGAGACGAACAACAACGTAAAGTCTGTTCCGGTGAACTCAGACGACTGCGCGCGAATCGCGTTGCTTCGCTCCGCATCGGCCGGACGCGCGCGGAAGGGCAGCTGCTGTATAGTGAAGCCGTGACGTCACCATCATCCAGAATTTACTGCATTCGAATTTATATTAGGTACGTCGTATAGCCACATCAGTGAAAAGTGTGGAAAATCATCTTTACAACCTTATTGTTTAAACATAAAGGCGCTGTCAATGTGAAATTGTAATCGTTACCACTAGGTATGTTATTGTATTTTTCATTTGGTGAGCAAGACTTCACCGAGCGACGCACATTTTTTTACGATTATGTAATGTGATAATGACGCACTTTTTTATCCTAAAAACATAAGAACTGTGGTCGACACTATCCATGTACGGGGTGGACTGGCGCGTGGTATCTACGGGCACTGAAACAAGTATTATTTGCTTGTGTCAGGATAAATGGGGCATACACAAAGTGGTTCTGCATCTCGAGGGGTTTTAGACAGGGTTGTGTAGCGTGTAGCGTCACCGTGGTTGTTCAACTTGTACATGCAGGATAGTTGTCTGACAGATTCGAAAGAGGATGAGTGCGGTTTGAGGATGAATGAGTTGCTTGTCAAATGCCTTCTATACGCAGATGATCAAGTTCTACTTGCATCGTCAGCAGAACAGTTGCAAGACATGGTGACTTTGATGGATGAAGCATATAAGAAGAAAGGGATGAGATAAAGATAAGTACATATAAAATATGTGAATAAGACCAAGGTCATGGTGTTTGAAAGAGAAGAAGATGTGTCGGTGTCAATGAATGAACGCCGACTAACAAAATGTATTTTCAAGGCAAATGTGACTGGAAACGCCGGGACGAACAAGGAGGACATAAGTGACCTTATTGATTTGGGATATTCTTCAGAAAGGTCAAGTGCGTAGTACTCGCAACCGGCGTGCGTGTATGACCGATGTATGAACGTTCACGAAGCAAAAGGAGTTCGCAGGTGGCGCTTTGTACCTATTCCCGTTCGTCCCACTCTGGGTCGGGTTAGTGGTGACAAAACAATTAAACAGCACGGGTGTTTTAATGTAATAGTGATCCTACACAAATACTGTGAAAACTACTGATGTACTTAATTATTTGTAAGCTTATTGCTTAGCTTATTTGTAAAGAAATCTCTTCCAGCATACCTGCGAAAGTACATAACAAGAGATGTAGACGACGTGTGTAACAGTAGAAGAGGAAAAAACTATTCACTACTTCATTCATTTATAAACATACAATATGAGAATATATTTACATAAATAAAATAAATATCACTATAATGAATACATATAAACTTAATTATAATGTAATTTAAAGCAACTATGACGAAGTGGAAAAATAGTGTTATTTCACTCTTCTTTTAAATAGTGCAACAGTTTGGCAGTTTTATGCTTATGATACATCATTAGCACGCGAACACGTACACGTACACGTTATAATGTTTCTATTTTATTTTATTACTAGCTGCTGCCCGCGGCTTCGCCCGCGTGGGTGTCGGAAATTACCCCATACATCCCCATGGGTTTTAATTATAAATATTGAGTTTCGAGTTAATCGGACAGCGCGTTTAAATTCTTCCATACAAACACTGACACCCCCCAGGTATTACCCAGTTACATGTACGTGAACTTGGCAGATCATTTCCCAGCAGAGCATAAAAAAATGTGAGTTCTGTTGGCATGCAGGTGAGTTCTAGAGTTCCTTATACTTAGAAAAAATAGTTCTGGCTTTTTTCCCCGAAAAAAGTCGAATGAAAATATGCTCTGCTACCTTCCGCTGGCAGATCATTTTTTCCGAAATCAAAATTTTAAAACTGTTTAAGGTGCACAGTGATGAGCTCTATAGTTCCTGACACTTTTCAGAAATAGTTCTGCTAAATTAAATTAAAAAAAAAAAAAACGAAAATATTGACTAGTTGCTAGAAAAAGTCAAATATTTTGGTAAAACAGCCGTGAATGACCTAATTTGTGGATTTTGCGTAGATTCATTGGGCTATGTTTACTAACCAAGATCCCACTAACTGAAAAAAATACTAAATGAAGGCAGAAGTCTCACAAAATTATCAGCAGAGCCTTGTGAAAAAGATAGATTAGCTGAAATAAAGATTTAAATTAGTGTTTCGAAGAAGTATGGCAAAAAAATAATTGAGTAGTACTGAGAAGCTGGAACTCCACGATTCCTGATGCATCAATATATGAGCTATGTAAAAACATGAAATTAGAACCTATAACTCTGACACGGGTATCAGCAGAGCATGGTTGAAAAGTTAGATTAGTAGAAATCGATATTTAATTCAGTGTTTCAGTAAGAAGGGTAAAAAAAATATATAGCAGCACTGAGTAGCAAGAACTCCTCGTTTCATGATGCATCTATAAAAGGACAATGCGAACACATGATAAAGTAACCTAGAACTGCGACTCAGATATCAGCAGAGCATGGTTGAAAAAATAGATTAGTAGAAATTGAGATTAAATTCAGTGTTTCAGTAAGACGGGTAAAAAAAAAATAGTAGCACTGAGTAGCTAGAACTCCTCGTTTTTTGATGCATTAATATATGAGCTATGTGAAAACATGAAACTGAAACCTAGAACTCTGACACAGGTATCAGCAGAGCATGGTTGAAAAAATAGATTAGATGAAATAAAGATTTAAATTAGTGTTTCGAAGAAGTATGGCAAAAAATAATTGAGTAGTACTGAGAAGCTGGAACTCCACGATTCCTATCACATTAATATATGAGCTATGTGAAAACATGAAATTCAAACATAGAACTCTGACACAGGTATCAGCAGAGCATGGTTGAAAAAATAGATTAGATGAAATAAAGATTTAAATTAGTGTTTCAGTAAGAAAGATAAAAAAATAAACTGAGTAGCACTCAGGAGTGAGAACTCCTCGTTTCTCGATGCATCTATAAAAGAACAATGCGAACACATGATAAAGTAATCCAGAACTGCGACTCAGATATCAGCAGAGCATGGTTGAAAGATTTGATTAGATGAAATCAAGATTTAATTTAGTGTTTCGAAGAAGTACCGAAAAAAATAATTGAGTAGTATTGAGAAGCTGGAACTCCACGATTCCTGATACATCAATATATGAGCTATGTGAAAACATGAAACTGAAACCTAGAACTCTGACACAGGTATCAGCAGAGCATGGTTGAAAAAATAGATTAGATGAAATAAAGATTTAAATTAGTGTTTCGAAGAAGTATGGAAAAAAATAATTGAGTAGTACTGAGAAGCTGGAACTCCACGATTCCTATCACATTAATATATGAGCTATGTGAAAACATGAAATTCATACCTAGAACTCTGACACAGGTATCAGCAGAGCATGGTTGAAAAAATAGATTAGATGAAATAAAGATTTAAATTAGTGTTTCAGTAAGAAAGATAAAAAAATTAACTGAGTAGCACTCAGGAGCGAGAACTCCACGATTCCTGATGCATCAATATATGAGCTATGTGAAAACATGAAACTCAAACCTAGAACTCTGACACAGGTATCAGCAGAGCATGGTTGAAAAAATAGATTAGATGAAATAAAGATTCAAATTAGTGTTTCAGTAAGAAAGATAAAAAAATAAACTGAGTAGCACACAGGAGCGAGAACTCTACGATTCCTGATGCATTAATATATAAGGTATGTGAAAACATGAAACTGAAACCTAGAACTCTGACACAGGTATCAGCAGAGCATGGTTGAAAAGTTAGATTAGTAGAAATCGAGATTTAATTCAGTGTTTCAGTAAGAAGGGTAAAAAAATAAATTGAGTAGGACTCCTCGTTTCTCGATGCATCTATAAAAGAACAATGCGAACACATGATAAAGTAATCCAGAACAGCGACTCAGATATCAGCAGAGCATGGTTGAAAGATTTGATTAGGTGAAATAAAGATTTAAATTAGTGTTTCGAAGAAGTATGGCAAAAAAATAATTAAATAGTATTGAGAAGCTGGAACTCCACGATTCCTGATGCATCAATATATGAGCTATGTGAAAACATGAAACTCGAACCTAGAACTCTGACACAGATATCAGCAGAACATGGTTGAAAAAATAGATTAGATGAAATAAAGATTTAAATTAGTGTTTCAGTAAGAAAGATAAAAAAATTAACTGAGTAGCACTCAGGAGCGAGAACTCCACGATTCCTGATGCATCAATATATCAGCTATGTGAAAATATGAAATTCAAACCTAGAACTCTGACACAGGTATCAGCAGAGCATGGTTGAAAAAATAGATTAGATGAAATAAAGATTTAAATTAGTGTTTCAGTAAGAAAGATAAAAAAATAAACTGAGTAGCACTCAGGAGTGAGAACTCCTCGTTTCTCGATGCATCTATAAAAGAACAATGCGAACACATGATAAAGTAATCCAGAACTGCGACTCAGATATCAGCAGAGCATGGTTGAAAGATTTGATTAGATGAAATCAAGATTTAATTTAGTGTTTCGAAGACGTACCGAAAAAAATAATTGAGTAGTATTGAGAAGCTGGAACTCCACGATTCCTGATACATCAATATATGAGCTATGTGAAAACATGAAACTGAAACCTAGAACTCTGACACAGGTATCAGCAGAGCATGGTTGAAAAAATAGATTAGATGAAATAAAGATTTAAATTAGTGTTTCGAAGAAGTATGGCAAAAAATAATTGAGTAGTACTGAGAAGCTGGAACTCCACGATTCCTATCACATTAATATATGAGCTATGTGAAAACATGAAATTCATACCTAGAACTCTGACACAGGTATCAGCAGAGCATGGTTGAAAAAATAGATTAGATGAAATAAAGATTTAAATTAGTGTTTCAGTAAGAAAGATAAAAAAATTAACTGAGTAGCACTCAGGAGCGAGAACTCCACGATTCCTGATGCATCAATATATGAGCTATGTGAAAACATGAAACTCAAACCTAGAACTCTGACACAGGTATCAGCAGAGCATGGTTGAAAAAATAGATTAGATGAAATAAAGATTCAAATTAGTGTTTCAGTAAGAAAGATAAAAAAATAAACTGAGTAGCACACAGGAGCGAGAACTCTACGATTCCTGATGCATTAATATATAAGGTATGTGAAAACATGAAACTGAAACCTAGAACTCTGACACAGGTATCAGCAGAGCATGGTTGAAAAGTTAGATTAGTAGAAATCGAGATTTAATTCAGTGTTTCAGTAAGAAGGGTAAAAAAATAAATTGAGTAGGACTCCTCGTTTCTCGATGCATCTATAACAGAACAATGCGAACACATGATAAAGTAATCCAGAACAGCGACTCAGATATCAGCAGAGCATGGTTGAAAGATTTGATTAGGTGAAATAAAGATTTAAATTAGTGTTTCGAAGAAGTATGGCAAAAAAATAATTAAATAGTATTGAGAAGCTGGAACTCCACGATTCCTGATGCATCAATATATGAGCTATGTGAAAACATGAAACTCGAACCTAGAACTCTGACACAGATATCAGCAGAGCATGGTTGAAAAATAGATTAGTTGAAATAAAGATTTAAATTAGTGTTTCAGTAAGAAAGATAAAAAAATTAACTGAGTAGCACTCAGGAGCGAGAACTCCACGATTCCTGATGCATCAATATATCAGCTATGTGAAAATATGAAATTCAAACCTAGAACTCTGACACAGGTATCAGCAGAGCATGGTTGAAAAAATAGATTAGATGAAATAAAGATTTAAATTAGTGTTTCAGTAAGAAAGATAAAAAAATAAACTGAGTAGCACTCAGGAGTGAGAACTCCTCGTTTCTCGATGCATCTATAAAAGAACAATGCGAACACATGATAAAGTAATCCAGAACTGCGACTCAGATATCAGCAGAGCATGGTTGAAAGATTTGATTAGATGAAATCAAGATTTAATTTAGTGTTTCGAAGAAGTACCGAAAAAAATAATTGAGTAGTATTGAGAAGCTGGAACTCCACGATTCCTGATGCATCAATATATGAGCTATGTGAAAACATGAAACTCGAACCTAGAACTCTGACACAGATATCAGCAGAGCATGGTTGAAAAAATAGATTAGTAGAAATTGAGATTAAATTCAGTGTTTCAGTAAGACGGGTAAAAAAAATATATAGCAGCACTGAGTAGCTAGAACTCTTCGTTTTTTGATGCATTAATATATGAACTATGTGAAAACATGAAACTGAAACCTAGAACTCTGACACAGGTATCAGCAGAGCATGGTTGAAAAGTTAGATAAGTAAAAATCGAGGTTTAATTCAGTGTTTCAGTAAGAAGGGAAAAAATAATAATAGTAGCACTGAGTAGCTAGAACTCCTCGTTTCTGGATGCATCTATAAAAGCATAATGCGAATACATGATAAAGTAATCCAGAACTGCGACTCAGATATCAGCAGAGCATGGTTGAAAAAATAGATTAGATGAAACCTCGATTTTTACTAATCTAACTTTTCAACCATGCTCTGCTGATACCTGTGTCAGAGTTCTAGGTTTGAATTTCATGTTTTCACATAGCTCATATATTGATGCATCAGGAATCGTGGAGTTCTCGCTCCTGAGTGCTACTCAGTTTATTTTTTTATCTTTCTTACTGAAACACTTATTTAAATCTTTATTTCATCTAATCTATTTTTTCAACCATGCTCTGCTGATACCTGTGTCAGAGTTCTAGGTTCGAATTTCATGTTTTCACATAGTTCATATATTAATGCATCAAAAAACGAGGAGTTCTAGCTACTCAGTCCTGCTATTTTTTTTACCCGTCTTACTGAAACACTGAATTCAATCTCAATTTCTACTAATCTATTTTTTCAACCATGCTCTGCTGATATCTGAGTCGCAGTTCTGGATTACTTTATCATGTATTCGCATTATGCTTTTATAGATGCATCCAGAAACGAGGAGTTCTAGCTACTCAGTGCTACTTTTTTTTTTTTTTCCCTTCTTACTGAAACACTGAATTAAACCTCGATTTTTACTAATCTAACTTTTCAACCATGCTCTGCTGATACCTGTGTCAGAGTTCTAGGTTTGAATTTCATATTTTCACATAGCTGATATATTGATGCTTCAGGAATCGTGGAGTTCTCGCTCCTGAGTGCTACTCAGTTAATTTTTTTATCTTTCTTGCTGAAACACTAATTTAAATCTTTATTTCAGCTAATCTATTTTTTCAACCATGCTCTGCTGATACCTGTGTCAGAGTTCTAGGTTTGAATTTCATGTTTTCTCATAGCTCATTATATTGATGTATCAGGAATCGTGGAGTTCTAGCTTCTCAGTACTACTCAATTTTTTTTTTGCCATACTTCTTCGAAACACTAATTTAAATCTTTATTTCAGCTAATCTATTTTTTCAACCATGCTCTGCTCATACCTGTGTCAGAGTTCTAGGTTTGAATTTCATGTTTTCACATAGCTCATAATATTGATGTATCAGGAATCGTGGAGTTCCAGCTTCTCAGTACTACTCAATTAGTTTTTAGCCATATTTCTTCGAAACACTAATTTAAATCTTTATTTCATCTAATCTATTTTTTCAACCATGCTCTGCTGATACCTGTGTCAGAGTTCTAGGTTTGAATTTCATGTTTTCACATAGCTCATATATTGATGCATCAGGAATCGTGGAGTTCCAGCTTCTCAGTACTACTCAATTAGTTTTTAGCCATATTTCTTCGAAACACTAATTTAAATCTTTATTTCATCTAATCTATTTTTTCAACCATGCTCTGCTGATATCTGTGTCAGAGTTCTAGGTTCGAGTTTCATGTTTTCACATAGCTCATATATTGATGCATCAGGAATCGTGGAGTTCCAGCTTCTCATTACTATTTAATTATTTTTTTGCCATACTTCTTCGAAACACTAATTTAAATCTTTATTTCACGTAATCAAATCTTTCAACCATGCTCTGCTGATATCTGAGTCACTGTTCTGGATTACTTTATCATGTGTTCGCATTGTTCTTTTATAGATGCATCGAGAAACGAGGAGTGCTCACTCCTGAGTCCTACTCAATTTATTTTTTTACCCTTCTTACTGAAACACTGAATTAAATCTCGATTTCTACTAATCTAACTTTTCAACCATGCTCTGCTGATACCTGTGTCAGAGTTCTAGGTTTCAGTTTCATGTTTTCACATACCTTATATATTAATGCATCAGGAATCGTAGAGTTCTCGCTCCTGTGTGCTACTCAGTTTATTTTTTTATCTTTCTTACTGAAACACTAATTTAAATCTTTATTTCACCTAATCAAATCTTTCAACCATGCTCTGCTGATACCTGTGTCAGAGTTCTAGGTTTCAGTTTCATGTTTTCACATAGTTCATATATTAATGCATCAAAAAACGAGGAGTTCTAGCTACTCAGTGCTGCTATATATTTTTTTTACCCGTCTTACTGAAACACTGAATTTAATCTCAATTTCTACTAATCTATTTTTTCAACCATGCTCTGCTGATATCTGTGTCAGAGTTCTAGGTTCGAGTTTCATGTTTTCACATAGCTCATATATTGATGTATCAGGAATCGTGGAGTTCCAGCTTCTCAGTACTACTTAATTATTTTTTAGCCATATTTCTTCGAAACACTAATTTAAATCTTTATTTCATCTAATCTATTTTTTCAACCATGCTCTGCTGATACCTGTGTCAGAGTTCTAGGTTTCAGTTTCATGTTTTCACATAGCTCATATATTAATGCATCAAAAGTCGAGGAGTTCTAGCTACTCAATGCTACTATATATTTTTTTTACCCGTCTTACTGAAACACTGAATTAAACCTCGATTTTTACTAATCTAACTTTTCAACCATGCTCTGCTGATACCTGTGTCAGAGTTCTAGGTTTGAATTTCATGTTTTCACATAGCTCATATATTGATGCATCAGGAATCGTAGAGTTCAAGCTTCTCAATACTACTCAATTATTTTTTTCGGTACTTCTTCGAAACACTAAATTAAATCTTGATTTCATCTAATCAAATCTTTCAACCATGCGCTGCTGATATCTGAGTCGCAGTTCTGGATTACTTTATCATGTGTTCGCATTGTTCTTTTATAGATGCATCGAGAAACGAGGAGTTCTCACTCCTGAGTGCTACTCAGTTTATTTTTTTATCTTTCTTACTGAAACACTAATTTAAATCTTTATTTCATCTAATCTATTTTTTCAACCATGCTCTGCTGATACCTGTGTCAGAGTTCTAGGTTTGAATTTCATGTTTTCACATAGCTCATATATTAATGTGACAGGAATCGTGGAGTTCCAGCTTCTCAGTACTACTCAATTATTTTTTGCCATACTTCTTCGAAACACTAATTTAAATCTTTATTTCATCTAATCTATTTTTTCAACCATGCTCTGCTGATACCTGTGTCAGAGTTCTAGGTTTCAGTTTTATGTTTTCACATAGCTCATATATTAATGCATCAAAAACGAGGAGTTCTAGCTACTCAGTGCTACTATTTTTTTTTTTACCCGTCTTACTGAAACACTGAATTTAATCTCAATTTCTACTAATCTATTTTTTCAACCATGCTCTGCTGATATCTGAGTCGCAGTTCTGGATTACTTTATCATGTATTCGCATTATGCTTTTATAGATGCATCCAGAAACGAGGAGTTCTAGCTACTCAGTGCTACTATTTTTTTTTTTCCCTTCTTTCTGAAACACTGAATTAAACCTCGATTTTTACTAATCTAACTTTTCAACTATGCTCTGCTGATACCTGTGTCAGAGTTCTAGGTTTCAGTTTCATGTTTTCACATAGTTCATATATTAGTGCATCAAAAAACGAGGAGTTCTAGCTACTCAGTGCTGCTATATATTTTTTTTACCCGTCTTACTGAAACACTGAATTTAATCTCAATTTCTACTAATCTATTTTTTCAACCATGCTCTGCTGATATCTGTGTCAGAGTTCTAGGTTCGAGTTTCATGTTTTCACATAGCTCATATATTGATGTATCAGGAATCGTGGAGTTCCAGCTTCTCAGTACTACTTAATTATTTTTTTGCCATACTTCTTCGAAACACTAATTTAAATCTTTATTTCACCTAATCAAATCTTTCAACCATGCTCTGCTGATATCTGAGTCGCAGTTCTGGATTACTTTATCATGTATTCGCATTATGCTTTTATAGATGCATCCAGAAACGAGGAGTTCTAGTTACTCAGTGCTACAATTTTTTTTTTTTTTCCCTTCTTACTGAAACACTGAATTAAACCTCGATTTTTACTAATCTAACTTTTCAACCATGCTCTGCTGATACCTGTGTCAGAGTTCTAGGTTTGAATTTCATGTTTTCACATAGCTCATATATTGATGCATCAGGAATCGTGGAGTTCCAGCTTCTCAGTACTACTCAATTAGTTTTTAGCCATATTTCTTCGAAACACTAATTTAAATCTTTATTTCATCTAATCTATTTTTTCAACCATGCTCTGCTGATACCTGTGTCAGAGTTCTAGGTTTGAATTTCATATTTTCACATAGCTGATATATTTATGCATCAGGAATCGTGGAGTTCTCGCTCCTGAGTGCTACTCAGTAAATTTTTTTATCTTTCTTACTGAAACACTAATTTAAATCTTTATTTCATCTAATCTATTTTTTCAACCATGCTCTGCTGATACCTGTGTCAGAGTTCTAGGTTTGAATTTTATGTTTTCACATAGCTCATATATTGATGTGACAGGAATCGTGGAGTTCCAGCTTCTCAGTACCACTCAATTATTTTTTTCGGTACTTCTTCGAAACACTAAATTAAATCTTGATTTCATCTAATCAAATCTTTCAACCATTCTCTGCTGATATCTGAGTCGCAGTTCTAGGTTACTTTATCATGTGTTCGCATTGTCCTTTTATAGATGCATCAAGAAACGAGGAGTTCTAGCTACTCAGTGCTGCTATATATTTTTTTTACCCTTTTTACTGAAACACTGAATTAAATATCGATTTCTACTAATCTAACTTTTCAACCATGCTCTGCTGATACCCGTGTCAGAGTTATAGGTTCTAATTTCATGTTTTTACATAGCTCATATATTGATGCATCAGGAATCGTGGAGTTCCAGCTTCTCAGTACTACTCAATTATTTTTTTGCCATACTTCTTCGAAACACTAATTTAAATCTTTATTTCAGCTAATCTATCTTTTTCACAAGGCTCTGCTGATAATTTTGTGATTTTGTGATTTTGTGATTTTGTGATTTTGTAATTTTGTGATTTTGTGATTTTGTGTTTTGATTGTGTGTTGCCTTCATTTAGTATTTTTTTCAGTTAGTGGGATCTTGGTTAGTAAACATAGCCCAATGAATCTACGAAAAATTCACAAATTACGTCATTCACGGCTGTTTTACCAAAATATTTGACTTTTTCTAGCAACTAGTCAATATTTTCGTTTTTTTTTTTTTTTTAATTTAATTTAGCAGAACTATTTCTGAAAAGTGTCAGGAACTATAGAGCTCATCACTGTGCACCTTAAACAGTTTTAAAATTTTGATTTCGGAAAAAATGATCTGCCAGCGGAAGGTAGCAGAGCATATTTTCATTCGACTTTTTTCGGGGAAAAAAGCCAGAACTATTTTTTCTAAGTATAAGGAACTCTAGAACTCACCTGCATGCCAACAGAACTCACATTTTTTTATGCTCTGCTGGGAAATGATCTGCCAACTCGAAACTCCGATTAATATTTACCTATATTTAAACCCGAAAATAAAGAATAACGTTTATCAGGATTTTTCGAAAATCTACAACTAACGGGGTAACCTCATTTTTTTTTTTTTTTTTTTTTTTTTTTAAACGGTGAAAAATGCCTAACGCATACCGCGCCGTCCGGGGCGACGGTTTGGTTATGTGGGGCTTGCACCCACTAAAAAACACCGCCGTGAGCCTACTATCGCCTTGGTGGATGAGCCTCGAGAACTGCTACGCATGACGTTCGACGTTACAGGAGAGGATTTTACTGCGTGGTTTAATTAACGAAAAGAAAGTTGGTACTGATATCACCTACATCATCAAAGTCAAATAAAGGAAGAGATCCCTCTGGATATATAACCTGAATTAACATATTATGGGGTACTTTTAATCCCGGTAGTACGTTCCTGTGACATATTTTCCTACAACCACGCGGGCGAAGCCGCGGGCAAAAGCTAGTTTCAAATAAACCAATTACAGGCACTTTTGAATTGTCAAGCGGTCGGTCAGTCAGAACGATGAAGCTAGTTGCCCATTCCAAAGCGTAGTACGTTACTTACTATGGAGAAGAACGGGCAAGAAACTCCACGGACATTCTTTTTTAATCAAAATAATATGTTACTAATATTGTATCCCTTGAAGGGGTAGTCATGGGTGTGCTGTGTATAAGACTTAGTACGTTCACATTGTGCCAGTTATATTTAAGGCCAATGTAACCCGGGACGAACCCAACACCACTAATCGACCACAAATCCAGACTCCAGGCTGATACTGAGACATTGCTGACACCTTTAACCGCCTCTGTGGTCTAGTGGTTAGACCACCTGTCTCAGACCAAGAGGTCCCGGGTTCGATTCCCAGTGGGGGCAAAATTTTCTGCTCGGTTTGGTTGGTGGTAGGGCTTGTTTTAAGTCCGCCTGGCTAGCTACCACCATCTTATCTAAGTCTGTCGCCATAACAACAATGTTAAAAGCATTGTTGTGTTCCGGCAGTTAGAGATAAGATAGCCAGTTCCTCTGTGGTAGAGGATTCCGGGTGAAGCTCGCTTCCACCTTCGGCCTGATCATCACTTTCCATCAGGTGAGATTCTGGCCAAGAGCTTCCCCGTTGTGGATAAAAAAAAAAAAAAAAAAAAAAAAAAAAAACACCTAGACCTGGGGTCGAACCTAGGACCCCGAGCTCAGCGGTCGCGCTTGCGACAACTAGACCACCGAAACAGGCAGTCGATAACATGGTATTCACTATATTTTATTTCGGGATCCCTTTTTTTCGCATAATGTTTTTTTTCCTAATATTCTTTGGCATAACGATTTTGGCATAAGTATTTTTGGTCTAATAATTGTTTGCCATAATTTTTTTTTGGCCTAAATATTTTTTGTCATAATTATCTTTTTGCATAATTTGTTTTGCCATAATTTTAATTCGCATAATGTTACTAGGCGTAATGTTAGTTGGTTTACGTTAGGTTAGGTTAGAACTGTGACCTCCTACGCACGAGCCGAGCGAGCGAAGCGAGCGGTGCCGCGGCAGCGGCCGGCGAAGTGCCAGAAACTAAAAATATAAATGAAAATATATTTTTATGCTTTTGAATATTATGCTTAATCATTATTATGGTTAGAGAAATTATGCTTAAAAAAATTATGCGTAAGCTGTTATGCGTATTTATATTATGCGGAAATATAATTATGCCAAACAAAATTATGCTAAGCTATATTAGGTCTTAAAATTTTATGCAAATGGATAGGGAACCTTTTATTTCAACTAGGTACTAGCTAGCTCAATAATATGATGATGATGTTTCATTGTAGTATGGGTCAGGTGGGCATTGCTAATTATTTAAGTGAATTTTAACTGATTATCACTCCAGGTAAGGATCCAAAATTCCAGTCTCCAGACTTCAGACGCAGTAGTCGTTGTAACGGTATTTATCATGAACAGATGTCGAAGTAGCTCACAAGTCGCAGTCACAGGTCAAACCGGTGCGCGGAGGTTAGTGAGTAATTCATTGAGACTTCCGCGAGACCTCGGCGCGGCGGCGCGCAGGCGGGTGCGAGCGCGGCGTGCGGCAGTGCCACTCGGCCACCGCCGCGGGCCGCACGACTCACGCACACCAGTTAGAGCCTCATGGGCTGAACTGCGACGAGCGTCTCGCGCGTACAGCAAACCCGCTACCCAATACCGACTTACGAAACTGACTCGTGTTTCTGCAAAATCCCTCTTGGGAGATGAACACGATTCTACTCGAAACTTGACTGACCAAACTTTTAAAGTCAACACAGCCTTAACCGCGCCAAGTTCCGTCCGCGCCGGCCACCCCACTTGACTTTTGTTATTCAATCGTCCAGCAGTGCGCCGCTCAGGGCCGACCAGGCCGTTCCTATCCAGCCGCTCGCTGCTCGCCGCATCATCGTCGACTACGTTAAAGTTAGTATCGATTTTCCTTTCAGCCGTTTTAGTGTTGACGTCCTGAAAGCTATCAAGCTGTATTATGTATGAACAAGTGTGTACAGTGGTGTGCACCCGCACTGCCACACTTTTGTGTTTACGTCGCGGTCTCCCTGACTCCCGCTAGCCGCAGCCGCTAGACGGTGCGCTGCCGACAACTCCGACAATACTTGATTGTTTATTTGACACAAGGCACACTGTAATTAAGCAAGGAGTTTATAGTGCGTTTGAGTCTTTAGCCGTTAGTCTAGTACTATTATTAATTTATTCTGTGCTTGAGCGCAATTTGGGGTTGCATAGCACTACCATGCGACCAATCTGTTGGAGTTTCCTTGTTTATTATCGACGCGGCGACGTATACCTACATATTACTCCGCATGGTCGTGCCCATATTAGAATGTAGGTACTCTGTGGTCGTGCGGGCCCATATCGACAAGATGCATGTATTTGTTACGCTATTGGTCAGTGCACCAGCCAATACTTGAGTAGTCACAAAAGCGTGCAAACGGCTGCCGTCAGCCCGTCACTGACGATGGAATTGGAAATATTTCACATAGCAGAAGGTTATACATATGTTTGACCTTGCTATGTTATGACGTGAGCTAAACTTTGATAAGCATATTACAAACTTCTCTGCTAATAGTTTGTGTACTAATAGTAAGCAGTAGATTGTTATTTAGTCCTGAAGTACATAATGTATGTTCATTAATTCTAATGTCTCGCTGATGGCGACGTGTAAGTTAGATGAGTCAAACTGACAGCTGCAAAGCCTATTTTATAAAACATAATATTCTAACCCTCCCCAGTATCTACATTCTAGAAATATGTAAATTTGTCCGTAAGCATCAAGAGTTCTACACAAAACGCGAAGACATCCAATCCCAGTACACACTTAGGCACCGATCTAGGCTAAACATACCAACATCGAAGCTAAAAATGCATTCTACAAGTCCCTACGTAATGTCTATAAAAATATATAACAAACTACCTGACATCCTGACATAATAAAGAAAGAAGAAAAGTTAAATATATTTATAAACAAACTTAAAAAATTACTAATAAACAAATGCTACTATACTCCTTAGATGAATATTTAAATGATAAACATAAATAATAGGGAAAAATAAAAAATGTAATTTACATAGTGTATTATTATTAATTTTAGGTTCTAATATAATAATAAATAATAATAATTGATACCAATAATTTAATGATAGTCACGTAATTTTATAGCCATAATTATTTAAAATATATTAATGATACGGTAATTATGAATAAATAATCTAGTAATAATAATTAATTAATAATAGAACAAAAATATTAATTCAATAAATTAGCAATAATAAATACATAGAGATATAATAATAACGTAAATAACAGATAAGCGAAATGTTAGTATCCTATAAAAACTTAATGATCTCCTAAAACAAGGCTTCCTCTCTCCTACCCTTTTGCTGTGCCCTACAGGATCCATAGTGATCTAAATTATAAAGTTACCACCTAAGTAGAGTACACATTATGGTAAAGCAATAAAGATATTGAGTATTGAGTAGATCATTCATTAAGCTCCATTCAACATGGTCGAGCTGAATGGTGATATTCCATGCGTCGTGAACGGGCGCCGTCTACGGATTGGTCATCTTTTTACCCGACTACGGCGAAGCAAAAAGGAGGGTTATGATTTTAACCGGTATGTATATACAGGGTGGTCGGAACGTTGACGTCCAAAAATAAAAATTTGTTCGCTCATATCGTGAGGTATCCGAATCACCCCCATGTATTTTCCGCGTTTTTTGATAGTTTTCTAGTTATGATTTTTTTTCTGAATTTTTGTGAATTTTTGAATTTGACCAATTTAAAAAGACTTTTACGAGTTTTTTTTTTTTAATCATTTATTTGCAACGAATGTAGGTTACATTAAAATACAGACGTGCAACTGAATCTTCATGAGTACTAATTTTATGCATAAAATAATCAGCTTCGCAGCTGTGATGAAAGTTATGAAAATGTTGGTCTAAAGTGAACAATTTACGTTCAGTAAATTATGACAGAAATTTCCAAATTTAGATTAAAAATCCTAGTAGTTCAATTTAAAGTTGAAAATTTAAATTAAAAATTGGAAACGTAAATTTTCCACTTTAGACCAACATTTTCATACATACATTTGTTCATCTGTTCCCCCATAACTTCTAAACTACTCATCATAATTTGACAAATGGGGTATCGTTAGAAGCGTCTCGGTCGTCCGCTGGTTATTAGACGTCACGTGAAATTGAATATGGCTCCCTCTATAGGACAAAGACATAAACAAAAATAAAACGTTTTTTTTTTGGTGCCATGTTGGGTATCAGTTGAAAGGGCTTAATTAGCACATTTAGTATGTGTATAGCATGTATACATTTTTGTAACTCACGCTATTCTAGGTTTAATTGTAATTTCTATGGTAATAACTGAAAAGGGATGAGTACAATAACTCATTATTATGAACAACTTTAGATATGGGACTAGTTAAGTTCATTCATGTTACGTCACGGCTCGTTCTCGCTCACCTGTGCCGGCAGTGTTGCTATGGCAGGCCTGACCTGCTCGACCCAGGGCCATCGATCCACCGCGCATGGGGTATTCGCAGCTCGAGAGAATACGATGTCCACAGGAAGGTACATGCGGATGTCAGGAACCTCTTCAATACCCAATCATTTATTGTATTCCACAATGTGTACTTAGGTGGTGCTATTTAAGAGCCTATATGTCGTCAAATTGCTTAGCAAGATCCGCCGTTATTTCGGAACTACTGCAGCATTAATTTTGAAATAAATATAGTTATGTTAAAGTTGAGGATTAATGTTAGCGACTATGTTAAAACACGATTTCATAAAATTTCTCGATAGAAAAAAATCCAAAGTTACCTCCAAACCGAACAATAAACCGCTGCTATTAAAAAAATACTTCAAATTAGATCATGAAACTAGGCACACTAACTGAACTAACTATAAAACAGCGACAATGTTTTATATTTTTTTGAAATTACCATTATTTTCGCGGTAAAAAGCAATTACCTAAACTTTTGCCGATTTGTTGCCGCCTCCGTCTCGCTCGTACTCAGTCCGCGAGTAGTATGGTGCGAGCGAGATAAAAACCTGAGGTTGGGTGGGCTCTTAAATTGAATGAGATCATCACTCAGACATTGCCGCCTACAGAGTAGAGGTAGAAAGCTCTGCAATCGGGGTGTAGATGTGGCCATGTCGTAGTTCTATCGGCGACCGAGAAAACAAGAACTTCAAAATTATAAATAGCGATGGCCTGTGTCGAGACTCGAGATATGTGGAGGATACAATGTTTGAATGACAAAAAGCACGGAGCGTTTTGTTTAAAATTAATTAAGTAAGTAGGTACACAAAGCCAATAGGATAATGGCTGGCTCTGTGGCTCAGGCGCTCAGCAAACGGTATTAGTGTTGCTGAATTTTGGAGCAAACTAAAAAATATATATTTTATGTGTTAATTTGCCCGCGCTATGAAGAAGAAGTGCGTGTTATTAAACTGGTTTTTAGTTTTTTTAAACTACAGATTGAATTTACTTTTTATTTAGTCCTAAAATAACTTAAAATAATAAAATACCGTAAGTACCTAACATACAAATAACATACTGTTATACATTATACCTACTTAATGAATTTAAAGTTGACTTAGGTAATTAGATTTTTTTAAAGTTAAGTATACTTATATTTATTACGTACCTACTTACCTAATTAAGTTATAACATTTACATTATAATTACAAGTAAGGTACACCAAGTTTTACCTGGGCTTGTATGAAATATTTCGCTTCACTAAAACCAGTCAAATAAAACCAAACTCGAGCGGTTTACTAGCACCCACTGAAGATTTCCACTATCCGCCTCTTGGCTCCATCTTCAGACCCTCAACACCGAGTGCCAACTCTTGGATTCATGAAAACGAATCTTATGAGCCAAAACTAGAGGGCTTTACTAGTACCTAAAGTAACTAGCCATTGAAGAGTTCCATAATTCACCTCCTGGCTCCATCATCAGATCAGCTCCAAGTTACCAAATTATAGTATTATCATCTCAACTAAATATAACTACCTACACACAATTATTAAAAGGTTAAAAAAAGGTTTTCGATACGAAAATTAGGTTAAAATTGACTTCCAAGATTTGATTAAGTAGGTACTATACATTTTTTGTTAGTTACAAGTGAAGCTAAAATGTGTTAAAATACGTGTTAATAATAATTAAGCACCTAGACACACTAGGTGACATGATATGAACGTCATTATCATTACTACACTTTACATAATAATTATCGGGTTTAATTAGCGAGCTCATTCTACTGGACAAGTAGCAAAATATGTTTGTGCGGAGGTCAACGAGTCAGCGGCGCGCGCATGTGTGCCGTGTGTCGCAGCGAGTGCGGCGAGGTCGGCCGCGACCCTTATCTTAGTGCCACTGAAATAGCCTGTGACTCACTCGCGCAGACTTAACTGAGTGCCTAAATATTAGTCACGAGTTCACGACGAAACGACGCGACGCCACTCGCTCGGTCTCGCCACTACCAACAATGACCAAACATAGGGGACTTTGACTTCGTAGTAATTAGTTTCACGGTGACAGTGGACAGGGCCACGGCCGCGGCGGCGGCGGCACGGTGGCCATGCACTGAGTTGTTGACGATAGTACAATACACGACTAAACGACAGCCGATCGATAGCACTCGGCCTCGCACTCGCGCCGGTGAAATGATCAAAAGTTAAAGCGGAAGTGACAACCGGAACAAGTGCGACCTCGCGCGCACCCGCCAGTGCACTGCCCTCAGTGCCCTCACTCACTGACTGCCCCAGTCTCTGCTTGCACTCTTCAGCCACCAGCATGTGCCATGTTTACTGTACAACAATATTGTCTTGTTTCATACATTTCCGTTTGTAAGTGACAACTTCAAAAGAAATTAACATTGTAAAAAAATTGGTTATCTATTTGAATATTTTTTTTAACCGTTTGGTCAGTTGTGGTATCGCCGTATCGCACACACATTCGTCGACCACTACCACAGTTTGCTACATTGCAGCTTGCAGCCCTTGTTGTCCGCGTTTTATTTTAGCATTCGAGGGAGTTCTGGCCAGGGCCTTTCTAAGTTGGTTTAGAGTTTCTGGCGGGTTGGAGGTAGACTTAGGCCCGTATTACAGAACCTCACTCAAAACTCAAGGATTACTTAAAACTCGTTTACAGCCTTTTGATTGGTTGAAACTAGTTTTAAGTAATGCTTGAGTCTTGATTGAGCTTCTGTAATACGGGCCTTAATCTTTCTTTTGAGCATGTCCCAGATATGCTCTATTGGGTTTAAGTCCGGACTATGTGCTGGCCACTGAAATTTTGAAATGCCAACTTGCTAACGTCTTGAAGGTATTCTTCAACGCAACTTGCAACGTGTGGGCGAGCATTATCGTGGATAGGGAGGAATTGGTCGCGCCCAATGAACCCCGAATATGGCAAAACATGTTCTAGAAGGACCTTTTCGATGTAATGTGTTGCATTTAAGCGGTGCGATGGAGTCAATTACTACATTAAAACGCAAATCGCTGAAAAAGAGACCAAATTTGGCCAGGGAGTCGCAGACAATGAATGTTTGACGGATTACTTGTGTTGTTGCAGGCGGCGCAGAGCGCAACGTGTCGCCCGCACTGCGCGACGCACTCAACACTATCCGTGAGGCGTGGGCTGAGCCGCGCTCGCTATTTAGTCGCTGGTCAGTATAACTAACGACACACACTACACTCAACACTATCCGCGAGGCGTGTGTTGAGCCGCGCTCGCTACTTAGTCGTTGGTTAGTACAAAGACACACACTACACTCAATACTATCCGCGAGGCGTGAGCTGAGCCGCGCTCGCTACTTAGTCGTTGATCAGTACAACGAGACACACCATACTCAACACTATGCACGAGGCGTGTGCTGAGCCGTGCTCAATACTTTAGTCGTTGGTCAGTTCAACGAGACACACTACACTCAACACTATCCACGAGGCGTGTGCTGAGCCGCGCTCAATACCTAGTCGTTGGTTAGTACAAAGCCACACACTACACTCAACACTATCCGCGAGGCGTGTGCTGAGCCGCGCTCGCTACTTAGTCGTTGGTTAGTACAAAGACACACTACACTCAATACTATCCGCGAGGCGTGTGCTGAGCCGCGCTCACTACTTTAGTCGTTGGTCAGTACAACGACACACACTACACTCAACACTATCCACGAGGCGTGTGTTGAGCCGCGCTCAATACCTAGTCGTTGGTTAGTACAAAGACACACACTACACTCAGCCCTATCCGCGAGGCGTGTGCTGAGCCGCGCTCAGTACTTAGTCGCTGGTCAGTACAACGAGACACACTATACTCAACACTATCCACGAGGCGTGTGTTGAGCCGCGCTCGCTACTTAGTCGTTGGTTAGTACAACGACACACACTACTACTCAACACTATCCACGAGGCGTGTGTTGAGCCGCGCTCACTACTTTAGTCGTTGGTCAGTACAACGACACACACTACACTCAACACTATCCACGAGGCGTGTGTTGAGCCGCGCTCAATACCTAGTCGTTGGTTAGTACAAAGACACACACTACACTCAGCCCTATCCGCGAGGCGTGTGTTGAGCCGCGCTCAATACCTAGTCGTTGGTTAGTACAAAGACACACACTACACTCAGCCCTATCCGCGAGGCGTGTGCTGAGCCGCGCTCACTACTTAGTCGCTGGTCAGTACAACGAGACACACTATACTCAACACTATCCACGAGGCGTGTGCTGAGCCGCGCTCACTACTTAGTCGCTGGTCAGTACTTACAACGAGACACACTACTACTCAACACTATCCACGAGGCGTGTGTTGAGCCGCGCTCACTACTTTAGTCGTTGGTCAGTACAACGACACACACTACACTCAACACTATCCACGAGGCGTGTGTTGAGCCGCGCTCAATACCTAGTCGTTGGTTAGTACAAAGACACACACTACACTCAGCCCTATCCGCGAGGCGTGTGCTGAGCCACGCTCACTATTTAGTCGCTGGTCAGTACTTACAACGAGACACACTATACTCAACACTATCCACGAGGCGTGTGTTGAGCCGCGCTCAATAACTAGTCGTTGGTTAGTACAAAGACACACACTACACTCAGCCCTATCCGCGAGGCGTGTGCTGAGCCACGCTCACTATTTAGTCGCTGGTCAGTACTTACAACGAGACACACTATACTCAACACTATCCACGAGGCATGTGTTGAGCCGCGCTCGCTACTTAGTCGTTGGTTAGTACAACGACACACACTACTACTCAACACTATCCACGAGGCGTGTGTTGAGCCGCGCTCACTACTTTAGTCGTTGGTCAGTACAACGACACACACTACTCTCAACACTATCCGTGACGACCAGTACTACTACACACACTACACTTTAAAATGTTTTAGGGTTCCGTACCTCAAAAGGAAAAAACCGGCCAATTGCATGTCGGACCACGCACAATGAAGGGTTCCGTAGCTGGGATGAATTTATTCCAACAACAAACTTAACATTGTAGTTGAAAAACATGTTCTCCCATGGGAGATCATGTTTTTGCAACTGCAAATGCATGTTGGTCGATAATTACTCGTTAACTTTTAGAGCCTACTTAGCTGTGATAGTTTTCCTTTTAATTTCGTTAATATGCTACAGCTGTGAATTTATCCACATAAATCCAGAACTTACTACAAAAAAAGGAAAAGGAACCAATATAGTTTTTAAGATCGTACCTTGTTAACCTACATTCCGGCAAATAAATGAATTTGATTTGATTTGAAACATGGGATAGACGAAAAAGAAAAATATGTCCTCACTTTACGAGTTTTTCATGATTTTATTTTACCACTTTGTCGGCGTAATTAATATGTATACTCATGCCAAATGTTTGCCAATGTCTCTGCGCTAAGCCGGGGAGAGACAGACAGACGGACATGGTGAAACTATAAGGGTTCCTTGTTGACTACGGAACCCTAAAAACGGAACCCGTAAGGATCACTCATTTGTGTCTGTCTATAGACATCTGTCACAGCCAATTTGCTCCGGATCTACTGGATCACGTTCTTCTAGGACCCAATCACGGACGTGTAAAAATTATGTTAGTAGTAACACACAAAAGTACAAAAACGAAAACAAAGCAACAACACATTATCCAATTAGAGGAAGATTTATCAACCCCTATGTTTGACATGTAGCTTGATAAACCTATCTATAGTAGGCCCTTCTAACCTATCTGAAAAAAGCTTCAGGACGCTATTGCTGCTTCCCTTCACTCTGCGCATCATTCATATCATCATCATAATTTTTTTTACAAAACGCCTTAAATAGTGTTATTTTAACCGGTACTGAACAACCAGTAGACCTGCGAGCCAGCATGTTTCCCCTCACAGCCATCGCCCTGCGCTTTCTTTCCATTTCTGAGTCATCTTTAAGATCCTCCGTAACAATATTTGAAACCCTCTACAAAGGTGAACCGTTTAGTTCTACGGAAGGGACATTTGAGGGACTTTTATTTCTTCCTCTAAACACCAACAGCTCACTCTTAGTGGGATTATATTTTAGCCCATGCTGCTCGGCTTATCTTTCACATATGGTGAGCCATATCCCAATTCCACCGATTTTGGGGCAGTACCATATCGTCTGCGTAGCTTAAGTTAACTCCGTCTATATGGCATCCGACATGAGTGCTGCTGAGCTCCTCAAGCAAGTTGTTAACATATTAAACAGTCTCGGTGAAGTAAGACCTCCCTGCCTAACACCACATTTGAGTTTATATGGCTCCGACAATGCATCGGACCTTTTTACAAAGTTCTTCTGCTTGTCATACTCATACCAGATAGATAACGTAATAAACAGCAACCTCATTGCGTAATACACGATCGATCACAATCTGAATCGTTTTGAAACAGATTGCTAATTCATAGCTTCATAAGTTCGAAAACAAAATCTGCGCAACAACATAAATAACGCAATGAATGTTGTTGAACTGTCAAAATGAAACAGATTACTTACTCTTAATCGTTTACAAAAATGTGTTACGCAATTAGATAGCAGGTTTAAAATTAATCGGTCTGATCAAAATAATGCTGACGGTGATTGGTAATAAAGGATGTGAAATCAATTAATACGTAGATGATGTGTCATGAGTTATGAAGTTCTGTGAAAGTTTACGGGAAACGATGGTTTAAGATGATGATTATAGATAAGTTGATGTTTCTCAATTTCCGCTAGTGCTCAGCTATGCTGGCACTAATCATCGCGTATAATAAAACGTATTAAAAGGAAAGGTAGAATGCTTGCTTGTTATTTCGTTAAAAATTCATTAGTACCTAAGAAGCGGTAATAAAATAAGATTAATAATCTAAGGTTTAACACACACTCACACACAAGTGATTGATAAAACTTGCAATAAAACTTGATCGTGTCACATCGTGACATTGATTGTGAGGCTTTTCATGGTCCTGTGGTGGCTGGTCAGCTGGTGGTCCACGCACTTTCCGACGGAAGATCGTGTCACATCGTGACATGGTTTGTGATTGTGAGGCTTTTCATGGTCCTGTGGTGGCTGGTCAGCTGGTGGTCCACGCACTTTCCGACGGAAGATCGTGTCACATCGTGACATGGTTTGTGATTGTGAGGCTTTTCATGGTCCTGTGGTGGCTGGTCAGCTGGTGGTCCACGCACTTTCCGACGGAAGATCGTGTCACATCGTGACATGGTTTGTGATTGTGAGGCTTTTCATGGTCCTGTGGTGGCTGGTCAGCTGGTGGTCCACGCACTTTCCGACGGAAGATCGTGTCACATCGTGACATGGTTTGTGATTGTGAGGCTTTTCATGGTCCTGTGGTGGCTGGTCAGCTGGTGGTCCACGCACTTTCCGACGGAAGATCGTGTCACATCGTGACATGGTTTGTGATTGTGAGGCTTTTCATGGTCCTGTGGTGGCTGGTCAGCTGGTGGTCCACGCACTTTCCGACGGAAGATCGTGTCACATCGTGACATGGTTTGTGATTGTGAGGCTTTTCATGGTCCTGTGGTGGCTGGTCAGCTGGTGGTCCACGCACTTTCCGACGGAAGATCGTGTCACATCGTGACATGGTTTGTGATTGTGAGGCTTTTCATGGTCCTGTGGTGGCTGGTCAGCTGGTGGTCCACGCACTTTCCGACGGAAGATCGTGTCACATCGTGACATGGTTTGTGATTGTGAGGCTTTTCATGGTCCTGTGGTGGCTGGTCAGCTGGTGGTCCACGCACTTTCCGACGGAAGATCGTGTCACATCGTGACATGGTTTGTAATTGTGAGGCTTTTCAGTTGAGTTCTGCTCAATGTTATTGTTGGCACTTGACAAACTCCGCTCGGCCAGCGCATTGGCTCCGACTTACGTCGGCTTCCACTAGCTAGAAGGTTAATATTAGGTAGGTACTTAGATTTTTATGGGTAGGTTTCTCTCAACCCAACCATGAACAATTCGCACATTTCTATCCGCAGTAAAGTATTCTGTTCATTCCGTATTAATGTGTGACACTATTTTGATTTTAAATATATTATGTTTTGATATTTATTTAGTCACGCTAATGAGGTTAACCTAAATAGCAATAAATATAAGTGCGTAGGTGGTGACTGGTGAGCGGAGTGAGTTAGTGACGCGCTATTTACCGACAGCGCGTCATCGTGCCGCGCTCGCGTTGTGTTGCTGACAGTACCGCTGTTTACATTTTCAGTTTTGCGAACGGAGCTTACTGCACTTGCACCTATGCAATACCTCATTGTCTTCTTTATTGGTAACAAAATTAGCTGCTCTGACACTTTGAGGTAATTTTGCGTTACAGAGTTACCTACTAGTCGAACAGCAATTGAGGTCATTCATTTCAGTAATTACTTATTTAAAAAAACTTGTATTAAGATCTGAGAAGACAAAGAGCCCTATTTTTATGAAAACTAAGTTCTATGCGACTTAGATAAAGTAGAGTTAGTTGTAGTTAAGTAAGTATGGATAACATGAGCACTGAGCACAGTGGTGAATGTTGCCTCGCACGCTGCACAATGCACCGCGCGTCGCACGGCTCATTGACGGCTGCAACCGCAAATATGTCAAGTATGTGCACAGCCGCTAGCTTGCCGCTCCGGTGCGGAGCTGGCCGCGCCGTGCTGCCCGCCGCGCGCAATGTAACGCCGCGCGCCGCTTGCTTTCATGATACACTTCGCCTGAAATAATTATGGAATATATTTGTGGCCGCACCGCCACTGTCCGCCACTCATAGCCCGCTATAGCTGGCAGTCGACCGCAGACGCGGCTTGCGGATACATGTGCGTTACTATATTCTAATATTATATTTTGATCAATGATTCCAATGAATTAAGAAAATGAAACGAACTTTGGTATCGAATTGTACAAAATAGTTCATGAATGATTATTTGATGAAGCACGTGATGTGTGCAGGGTGAGGTCGCCTCGTCGTTGCATCTGCATCGTTCCACGGACAGGTGAGAGTTTGTGTCAGTGTTTAGTTTGTTAAAAACTCACTTGAGTGTCCTCAAAGCTTAATTGAGTGTGCTCAACGCTCAGTCGAGTGTCCCCCCAGCTGAGCACTACCTACAAGTTGTTACTTCCTTTGATTCCACCCGTCATAGTCGTCATAGTCACTCTAAGCTCGCTACCTACCTTTCCCTTGGAAATAAGAATACTTCTTGCTTGGTTGTGGTAAAGTATTACCCTGTCAGCAAGGTACAATAAAATAGTGTCGCTCTCGGGCATCCGTGGAGCGTGATGTGCGAGTCCGCACAACAAACTTCGTATAGGGCACAGGAACAGTGCCGTATGTTGTCAGTGAGCCGCCATGCGCTGCAGCTCCGGCTTCATGTACTTATTGCATTTTGTGATTCCAAAAAACTTTTACCTCATTTCAACTAGCGAAGAGAATGAAACGTTGAACAAGTCCAAATTATAATAAGTAATACTATCCACTTACTGGATGGCATTACCCATCGGCAATATGAAAAAATTACATAAGTACAAACTTTTGTACCCTATTTAACCCCTTTAGGGAAAGAATTTTCAAAATCCTTCCTTTGTTCTTCCTTCCATTCCTTTGGCAATGTTACAGACGCCCATCTAAATTACTGTATCGGGAGAACCTTTTAGAGGCTGCTGTTGGCTGTCAACAGGGTGACCTCCTCGGACTAGTCAATTTTAGTTTAGCCATACATCCAATTGCCCTTCGTCCCACCAGTGGGTCGACGGCAGTGGGACGAACGGGAATACACAAATTATTATTCAAATTATAAATTCTACTTCTCCAATTATTACCTACTACAATATTATAAATTCCAAAAACGTTTAGGACAGACAGACCGACGGACGGACGGACGGACAGCGGAGGCTTAGTAATAGGGTTCCGTTTGGTGCCTTTCGGGTACGGAACCCTAAACATGAACTTCATTCCTTTGGCCTTGATCTCAACTGACAAGTGACACGGTGTCAACAGACCGGACGGCAAGTCTTTATTGCCATGGAAGATGGGTAGTCCTTTATGGTGGGACACAACGTGTGTCGATACTCTTGCGCCATCCCATTTTCCTGGCTCGGCGGGCTGTGCTGACGCTACTGCTGCGGCAGGGAAAAGCTCAAGCGGCGTAAATATACCATATTATATTTTTGAGCCGTTAGGGGTTGAAATCCGCGGGCCGTGGGGTCCGAGGGCTCAAGATTCTGAAGTTAATGTTGATGCAATACAAAATACTATAATGTGTAAAAATTGCATATTTGATTACGTTTACTAAGCACATTAATATAAGTTTATAAAGCACATTTAGCGAAATCTAGTGAAAGAAACCGGCCAAGTGCGTGTCGGACCACGCACAATGAAGGGTTCCGTAGCTGGGATGAACTTATCCCAAGAACAAACTTAACATTGTTGTTGAAAAACATTTTCTCCCATACAAAATGTATGGTAGAACATGTTTTTCCAACTGCAAATTTAAGTTGGTCGATAATTACTCGTTAACTAGTAGAGCCTACTTAGCTATAGTATGATAATATTCCTTTTAATTTCGTTATAATTATATACTAGGTACTGCTGTGATTTTTTCCACATAATTATCCAGAACTTACCGTTTAGCTGGCAGGGGCAAGCTTAATATTTCGCAGACGGATCTTTCAATCCAAAAATGTTTTTAAAAAGCTAACAATATTTTTGAACGAGCTTTCTAACGATGCGCCACACCATGGGATAGACAAAAAAAAGTTATCCCCACTTTACATGTAGGGGAGGAACCCTAAAAAATATTTCATGATTTTATTTTACCACTTTGTCGGCGTCATTAGTATGTATACTCATGCCAAATTACAGCTCTCTAGTACTGACAGTCTCTGCGTTAAGCCGGGGACAGACAGACAGACGGACATGGCGAAACTATAAGGGTTCCTTGTTTACTACGGAACCCAAATGATCATTTTTACTTAACTTACTTTTATAATACGACAGTCTTTATTTCATAAAGCTGGCTCTAATATTTTGGAAGTTATTGAGGTTTTTGTAACCGACCAGCTTTCTTTGCGGCCCAGTGTAGTTTTAGTAAATTTTTCAACATTCTGTCTTCTTACTAACTCTCAAAAGAAAATGAAAACACAGACAAGTTAGAAAACAAAACGATACCTAGTTACATTAAAGCGCGACGCGACTTTGACACTACAACTTCTAAGAGTGAACAGAGTGAGACAGTGAGTGTGTGAGTGATGAGCATGTTGAGTATGTTGATATCAATGACTCCTTGTTCAGATGTGTCGCGCGCGCCCGTTGCGGTGGCTCGAGTCCCTCAGAGTTCGCCTCACAAGCTCTTTACCATATTTTCTATGATGCGCTCCGTTTGCTGCGCTCGATGGCGGTGTTGTATATTAATAAGCAGTATGTTGTACTCTTTACGGTAATGCTATGTGCTCAGCGCGATCGTGTTCGACGCGCACTATATTCTCCATCTAGGCTCTTCGGAATGCACTTATTATTCACATGATCTTATTGAGCTCAGCTTTTGTGACCCACTTTCTTTCCAACATCTGCATTCTATTCTAGGTATACTTATCATTGAAAGTCAATGAATACATAATATCGGTCTATTTATATTTAATTTTGTCCGTCCTAAACTCGTCCATCAACAACCGAAACATTGGAATATGTGAACTTGGATCCCTCTTCCCACCCGCGCCAGCGCCCGTGTAGGGATCAGCGCACATTAAGAGCAGAGCAGAGCAGAGCATTTTCTGAGACTACCGAAAAATGAATCTTATGACAATTCCATAGATTGCAATACCCGAATATTTTGCAGTTCGGTGTGCGCTGACCCTAGGGCGCCAACGCGGCGCCTACACTACCGCGGGCCACCTTATTTTGTTAACCGACTTCAAAAAGGAGGAGGTTCTCAATTCGACTTGGAAAATTATATTTTTTTTCACCTGTATGTTTGTTTTTTACTATAAACGATCAGTTTTACTTTAAACGACTTATCAACGACCGACGACAATACAATATTATGATAAGCTTACGGAAAAAAAAAAAAAAAAAAAAAAGTAAAATTATGCGTAATTTTGTGGGGTGCTTTTTATCATATTTCTATACTAAGTCACGTTTACAAAATATAACTACTAATTAATATGTACAACAATCAATATCGAGCACCCCACGCATTTTAGGGTTCCGTAGTAAACAAGGAACCCTTATAGTTTCGCCATATCCGTCTATCTGTCTGTCCCTGGCTTAGCGCAGAGACTGTTAGTACTAGAAAGCTGTAATTTGGCATGAGTATACATACTAATGACGCCCCCTAATAATTAGGGTTTTCCCGTACATGTAAAGTGGAGATCTATATCTATTTTTTTCGACTATCCCATGGTGTAGGGTGTCGTTAGGGTCCATAACTGTACCTTAGCTTTAAGCCTATTTGTAACAACTTAATTCACATTATGGTATACAAATAAATGAAATGAAATGAAATGAAGCTCGTTCAAAAATATTGTGAGCTTGTTAAAACCATCTTTGGATTGAAGGATTCGTCTGTGAAATATTAAGCTTTAAAGTGCTAATTTTTGTTAGAGTCAAGTGTCCTTCTGGATAAGTTGAAAAATTCACAGCAGTAGTATATACAGGGTTACTTGTAATTCGACGCATATCCGTCAGGAGCTGATAGGGGGACCAGAATACAACAGATTGAACACCCCATATGTATGGCCAAAGTTCAGTAGTTTTCGAGATATTTGAACTTTAAGAGTTTTTCGATATTTACCCAAAATTTTACATTTAATTCCAAATTAAAAAAGAACTACGTATTGAATGCGTACCATTAAAGAATGATATCGTAGCTGGCACTTCAATCTAGCTATTAACCTAATTAAAAGTACTTATTTCAACTAAATAATTAAAATTATGAGCGATTTAGGAATAATATCTTACCAATATTTTCATTTGTGTTGTCTCGTCAAAAAAATTACTATGACGTTAATCGTACAAATAACTAAAACAACTTGCCTATTCTGTAAGCTTTCCAAAAATCTATAAAAGTTATATTATTGATACGTAATTCGTGGCATGGCATGTGTTTGAATCAGCGCGGGGACAAAAATCATCTGTGTTTTTAGTTTAGGATCCTCCTAAAACTACCGAGTTTACTGGTGAAATTCTTCGTGATGGGTCGGGGTGTGCGGGCTGTTTTATAACCGTTGCAGAACTTATATCGGCACATGGGAACCGAATGGGAAACGTGAGTATTCATCGATCACAGTTATTATGTACTATTGTACTTATTTCTTATATTGGAAGGTACATAATAACTGTGATTGATGAATACTCAAATGTCTGGACCTTTAAAATCAATACTTTATCTCTCCATAGGTGAAGTAGCTTTTATCAAGATTGGACCTGGCAAGGCAGATCTGTAGAATTTTATTTGTATTTTAGAATAATGTTCTCCAGCTGGAGAACATCAAATAGTTGAAGCAGAACGCCAGGCCACTGAAAATTCAACTACTCGGCGAAGAACGACGAGAGATCGTAGGCTTCCAAGCCGCTACTGGGATTACGTTCTGAACTGAATAGCTGTTCTCTTTTAGTAGTTCCAATCCCTCGGGGCGGTCGAAAGTTACTAAGGAAGGGGACGCTAGCGCAGCAGACGCCGTTTATTCCCCCGCCCGCACACCGTGCCCCATCACGAAGAATTTCGCCAGTAAAATCGGTAGTTTTAGGAGGATACTAAACTGAAAACACAGATGATTTCTGTCCCCGCGCTGATTCAAACACATGCAATGCCACGAATTACGTATCTTAAATTTAACTTTTATACCTTTTTGGAAAGCTTACAGAATAGGCAAGTTATTTTAGTTATTTGTACGACTAACGTCATAGTAATTTTTTTGACGAGACAACATTTTTGAAGCGTAAAATGAAAATATTGGTAAGATATTATTCTTAAATCGCTCATAATTTTAATTATTTCGTTGAAATAAGTACTTTTAATTAGGTTCATAGCTTGATTGAAGTGCCAGCTACGATATCATTCTTTAATGGTACGCATTCAATACGTAGTTTTTTATTATTTGGAATTTAATGTTAAATTTTGGGTAAATATCGAAAACCCCGTAAAATTCAAATATCTCGAAAACTACTGAATTTCGGCCATACATATGGGGTGTTCTATTTGTTGCATTCTGGCCCCGCTATCAGCTCCTGACGGATATACGTCGAATTACAAGTAACCCTGTATAACTAAATTAAAAGGAAAACTATCACAGCTAAGTAGGCTCTACAAGTTACCGAGTAATTATCGACCAACTTACATTTGCAGTAGCAAAAACATGTTCTCCAATACATTTTGTGGAGCTCCAAAGGAGCTCGTGGCTAAGTAATAACAGCCGCACGGGTCGATCCATCAGGTTAAGCTGCGCTTGCCGGGGTTGGTCTGTGGATGGGTGACCATCTTTACATACCGAGACTCCTCCGTGCTTCGGAAAGCACGTTAAGCCATTGGTCTCGGCTGTCATTCGTGGATCTTTGACAGTCGTTACGAGTCGTCAGAAGCCCGAAAGTCTGACAACCGGTCTAACCAAGGGGTATCGTATTAACCAGTTACTGGGTCAGATAGGCAGTCGCTCCATGTAAAATACTGGTATTCAGCTGCATCCGGTTAGACGGGAAGCTGACCCCAACATGATTGGGAAAAGGCTACGCAGAATGAATGTTCTTCACACAAAATGTATGTTGTATGGGAGAACATGTTTTTCAACTAGAATGTTAAGTTTATTCTTGGGATAAATTCATCCCAGCTACGGAACCCTTCATTATGCGTGGTCCGACACGCATTTGCCGGTTTTTACAATGAAATTAATTACCTTTTCATAACTTTATTTTTATTTTAGAATTTTTGAAAATTATTGAAACATTAGTTAGTATACTTCTTATAACAGTTGAATAAAATACATATAAATTAAAAGTTATTTTCTGATTTTTAGTTCGATTTGCTATTAAAGCGTGTTTTTTTAGTGTTTTTATTTTGTTTGAAAAGGTAAAGGTACTTCCGAGGTGGTCCCATTGTCATAAGGTCAGAATCAGGTAATGGGATCTTGGAGAAATCGGGGGAACTCTTCAAATATTATAGGCGATTTGGGTTTTTTTTTGGTAAAGTCTCCTGCATTTGCTTTCGGAAAGTGGAACTGATGATGAAAACCACAGATGGCCACCGGAACTGCTCAATAACAAGTATTTCACGGGTTGCGATTCGATTACTTTAATATGGTTGCCAAGCAATTTATGTGTCACAATGCATATTATTATGATTAAGTTGTGCTGATGGTGAAGTAGGTACCTACCAGGAGAACTCCTCAACAATTAACATCCCTGCATCGAGAAAAGCAATATTTTGTAAAAGGTGATGAGCAATTGCCAGCCATTAGGCTATTGTAACTTAGATAAATACAAACCGACCCACTAAAAAGCGATAAGTAGGTAAATAAAAACTTTTTACAAAAAAAAACAACCGACTTCCAAAAAGACACTACAAAATGAAAAATAACTTTAATTTTGGAAGTCGAAGGCATATAACGAAAATAAAAAACCAAAGACACCGACTTTCGAAATTAAAGTAATTTTTCACTTTGTAGTGTCTTTTTGGAAGTCGGTTGTTTTTTTCCAGAAGGATTTAATATACTGACAAAGTAGACTGTGCCAGAACATGAAGAATCATAGAAATATAAATAACAGAAGAATGATGCGCTTTTGTCCTCTCTTCCAGTCGCACGGTGAACCGCTCGTGCGTGGTGTGCGAGCGAGTGCCCGCCGCTGCCTGCGCCCCCCCGCCGCACCCAGCGCCCTCCCTCATGGAGCGCGCCGCCGCCGAGCTGCTGCCACGGCCGGGCGCTTCTCCCGGCCTGCTGCGCCGCCGCTACTCCGTGCCCGAGACTATCATGAGGAAGTGAGTTTTCCAGCTCCGCTTCCTGCTTGTACTCCCGTGCTCATCACGTCGTGATAAGTACCTATTTTTACTTGTGTCCTGTGACGTTGCAGGTATCGTCTCGCGCAGCAGAGATCAGATTCGGAGGAGAGCGCGCCGCCAACGAACCGTTCGGTCGCGTCGGCGTCGCCGCCCCAGGACGTGAGCGGTTCGCCCAGCGATACGCCGCAGAGGTTCGCGCGCCGCGACCGCGAGCTCATGCGCAAGTCCGCGCTCATGCGGCGCATGTGGGGCCGGCCGTGCGAGCCGGGCCGCGCCTGCTGCTGCTGCGGCGCTGAGCCCTGTGACCCGACGCCTTGCGGCGGCCGTGAGACGCGCTCGCTGGATGGTAGCCGCTCTGAGTTGCGTCAGCTGTCCAGTGGCCTCGCATCCTCGCGGTACTCGCACGCTGCCGCCGGCTGGGCCACGCCCAAACGCCAGCGGCTCGACTCCTCGCGAGACTTCCGCGGCAGTGACGAAATGCTCCGCGCCGCCATGAAGAACAGCTACGACCGCGCTGAAGAGTCGCGCAACGACCGCGCCACGAGAGCTGACTTTTCAGATTCTACGTATCGTTCTCATGTCCATGAGCCCTCGTCGTCTTATCTAGAGACTGTAACTGACACGTTCACTGACAGCGATGGTTCTAAATTCGACATCACAGGCGAGGGAAATGCATTCACGCAATACTCAGAGCGGCAATCGTCAGATACAACTACGCTAGAAGTTAAATCAACCACGGCGGACGAAATGAATGTGACGAGTGAACAATCCGCGCCGGTCGCCCTTAGCGACGAGCGCTCGCTATCCGACTCGTCCGAGACGTGCTCCGCGACGTACCCAACCACAAGGGAGAGCGCTCAGCTCACGCATAGCGCGCACTTCGCCGGGCGCGTGTGCGAGCGCTCCGCCAGCCTGCTGCGTGACGACAATGACGCGGTGCCCTACGACAAGCCGCTCTCTATCCACACGCCCTCTTATGAACTTCTGGAGATCGTTGTGTCAGAGACACTCAACGTCAGCTCTGTGCCGGCTGTCAGCGCGCGCACGCTCCCCCCAGACAAAACTACGCACAACTTAAGAACTTCCACTGTGAACCAAAAGTGCGCTAAAAATATTAATATCGACGAATACGTATCCAACATTTTAGTGGAGAGCCTGAATTCATTGACGGATCAATTGGAGTGCATGAACGCGTCCATGGGAAACGATAGAAAAATTAGTATCGTCGAAAAAGAAATAAAAGTAAAGTTACAAAATACCGGAGTGAATACGATAGTACACTTAAGCCCCACCTCCAACAACCAGATCATATTTGGTAACGAGGAGCTGTGCATCAACGAGGAGCGCAAGGATTGCTGCAACAACCCACACGATGTGCATGATGCGCACGAGTATCACGATGCACACGAAGCACTCGCCATCCGCGATGAGGCGCACAGTGTCGAGTCCAACAACAACCTGACGTCAGCGGGCTCTCCCGGCCCCTGTCCGTGCGACTCCTTCGACCTACAGCACGACAACGTCAACCAAGCCGTGCTGCAGCAAATACAGAAGCTGTTCCAGGACGAACTGCACAATCTAGATCCCGATATGGACTATTCCGGCAAGACGATGCCTGAAATATCCCATATCGAAATATCAAATGTGACAGATGTGTTCATAGACAACGAAAACGACCCAGGTCTGATGGGAGCTGAAAGCGGACAGGTGCGCGAGTACGAGCTCATTAGCGGCGTCGGCACCGGCAGCTACTACCCCGACGTGGACGACCAGCCCGTGGTGCCGCGCTTCTCCGCCTTCCCACACACCGACTCCATGGAAGTGAACACCTCATCCTCCGACGACGCGGACGTGATGGGCTCCGACTGCACAAGCCTTGTGGACAGTCTCGACGACCCTAACTCGCCGCGCTCGTTGTTGCTGCGCAGAGCTTGCACCGGGCGGCGTAGCGAGCTCGTGCGCTCCGCTATAGACGTCCTTGACTTGCTGCCGGAGAACGCTCGCAACGAGGAAGTGATCACGCCCAAGGATAAAGGCGAGTCCTTTTTTATTAAAATAAAAGATAACGAATGTGACTGCGATAAAGAAAATATCAACGTCGCCGACCGAATGCCCGAAAAGATAAAACAGAGACTTTACCGGCGACATCGCAAAAGAGAAATGCGAATGGAGTGCGCGAGACGCACGCGCGGTAAGCAGCGGCTGCGAGACAGAGACGTGGAGCGGCGCCACGACGAGCATTGCTGCTCGCGCCGAGACGTGGAGAGAGAATGCGTCGCCATCGTCAACGCGCTCATCGATGACGTCACCAACAAGATCGCGCAAGAGGAGTACAAGTGCATGCGGATCAAGCACCGACCGAGCAAGATGGTCACCTCCAAGTCTGACGACAATGTAGCGAAGCGGACTTGGAAGAAAGAACTAGAGCCGATCGATGACAGAGATCCATTCAAATCATTGAAGAACAACACTTCTCTCGACTCGTATGATTCGAGAAAACATAAGAGCGAGCGGCACCAAATACATGGCAAATTGTCGTTTGTGACGCGACCCACGGTTGCTTCTGACGACCGAGCCGCCAAAAGGATATACCAAAAGTCTGAAATACACGACGGTAATAAGTGTATCGAAATATTAGAAATATTAGAATATGTTAATGGCTCACAGAGCTCACCGGAAACTACGACTTCCGACGAAAATCTAAATAATATGAAAAACAAAAAATCGCGTATTCCTATACCCATTTACGAAAAAAATCTGAGGTCTCCCAAAAACGCGTCAAACAAGAACAACAGCAGACGCAGCTCAGTGCGAGCCGAGCGCAATGGCAATACCAACCGACTGATCGCAGACATGCTGCTGGGTGCGCTGGCCGAGCCAACTAGTCCGCCACCAGCGCCCCCAGTCCCGCGCCGCGCTTCCGTTCCGCACGCCGAACCGCGCTCGCGCTCAAACTCGCTGCGTTTCAAGCAGATGTTCGACATCATCCCCGAGGAGCGCAGCAGCCTCAGCCTGGACTCCGGCAATGAAGACCTCAACCACAACCGCCGTGCCTCCGCGCCCGACATCGCCGATCAGTACCGCGAGTCCACAGACGCAGAGTGCAACGACGCGCCTCCCGCAGCCCCCGTAGCCACACCTCTAGCCAGCTGCAGCCCACCGCATAAACTAAAGCCTCAGCCTGATTCACCGCGACGGTGTAAAGATATGAAAAGTGCAGGCACCTCTCCCATAACGGAAAGTGATGGAGACAAGCGGGTGCTCAGGTCCAAAAACCAAACAACTATGACATCCCCGGACAGTAAATCGGCGGCGACCAGCCCCATGCGAGCCTCAGCGTCAGAGAGCGGGGTGAGGGGGGAGGTGAGGCTGGCGGGCGGGCGGGGCAAGGCGGCGCGGGGGCGCGCCTGGCTGGGCTTCACACGCCCCGACGTGAACGCGCCACACGACGAAGGTATCTCACTGTCGGTCTCGTGCGCACCGCCGCTGCTGCCGCACCGCACTGCTTCTTCCGTGCCCGTCGAGTAGCGCCACACTCCCGACGCTTACATTAGCTCAACATAACTAGACGTCCACGTCACAGTTTGATTGTTATCACCAGACCTTTATACTCCAGCACCAAAATAAATCAAATATATTTTTAATAAGACACTAGGTAGTTATTGTTACGTAGACGCGTATTACTGCTGAAACAAGAGAGCACACCTCCCTGCACGTCATTTGCGCTTGTATTGTAGAAGATCATGCCGGCACTTGCGAGTGGCACCCGTCGTTGTAATAAGTAATATTTATTTGTTATGCGTTAGGAGAGCATTTATGTACACCAGAGTTTTAATATTAAAATATAAAAAATTTAAACGTTGTTTTATTCACACGAAGGTTACAAAGAGAGGGCAGAGTCTGGTAAAGTGCGGTCGCGCAGGTCAGTGATCAATCAGCACGATCGCACACAGGATGCGCGACCACGTGCAGAGCGCTGCACCCGCCCCGAGTGCACTGAGCGCAGTGAGCGCGCGGGTCGGCCGCCAAGGCCCGCGCCGGGCCGTCCGTCGCGTGCCCGCTCCCCCTCCGCCGAGCGCGCGCCTGATCCACACACCGAAGAGCCCGCCGACCGCTCCCCGGACGACATCGCACACATCATAGGCGATAAACGAAAATCACGGAGTTTCTCTCTGGAAAAAAGTGACGATGACAGAATGAACGCGCCCTCTGTAAAGCTGCCTGAATTCAAGGGCGGTGGTGACAGCGGAGGTGCGACATCCAGCGACAGCAGCGAATCTGGCAGCAGTCTGCTGTGCTCGCTTGCGCCGAAATGGCTGTCGCAAGGGCGAGCCCGAAGAGCCGCGCGCCGCCGCGAACAGGAGCGCCCCGTGCCCGCCGCCCCCCCTGCTCCCAACCCCGCCATGCCAGACCAGCAACCACCAGGTAACGAACACGCACAGCTCGCCTTCGCTATCTCTAAGCAAAATTCGAGGGTAATAATGAGTGAAAACACGCTATGCACGGGCACGCTTCGCATTTTAGCTGGGTGGGTTCATTTGTTTGAAAACGTGGGTCTACGTTTCCACTGCAGCACACACTATACGAATATTAACCCACGCAGTGAAGCTACGCACGCTTCCGTGTACCGCGTACATAGCGTTGAGCTGCGTGGGCGCCATATTCGAGCAAGCCACGCGTGTAGCAATGGCGTATTAATTAATCTCGTATTCGTGCGTAGCGTATTTGTGGGTTGCAGTGGATGTTAATATCACATACATTTTCTTGCAAAGCGAAGCTAGACACGTGCGAAGCCTCTCCGTGCGCAGCAGTGTGTGTGTGTTTAAATTATCTATGAATAGTCTTCCGATTTCCGAATCGCTTGCGTGCGTGCGTATTACTTAAAAGAGATGAGCTGTGCGGTGCGTTGCGTGCCGTGCGGTGGTGGCATTATGTTGCTGACGGCACTTGTGTGTGTGCGACAGGCGGGTGGTCGGTGACGGTGGCGGGGTCGTGCCGCGCCACGCTGCCCGCTGACGTCGAGATGCGTCTACGCTTCCCGCACGACACCCACGCTTCTACCGATGGGCCCTGTCAGGTGCTACACACGACACTTTACTTAAATACATTCTTGATCCTCTACGTAATGTCAATAGCTAGGTCCGATACCGCCGGGCGCCGGACGATCCAGTGCGCACCGATCTGGTGCGGCAGCGGTGGTGGAGCGCGATACAAACGCGCGGTTGGCATCAACGTGCCACAGCCACACGCAATCCGAGCACACGAGGTGGAGCGCACGCTCCGTTGAGCGACCTCGGCGAAAATCGACTTGCTGACGATTCGGACACAATTATTGTAGCTGTTTGTACCTTACCTTTGTACCAACGGTAGGAACCTTAATTGTAGAAGTCCGTCCATCGCCCGACTTGTAGTTGTTTTTTTTTGAGCATGTTTGTCTAATGTGGTAACTAACAGTGATACATGTCCCGAAAGCAATTTATTACCTAAAAATGCCGCCTTAAAGTCACCCCAAAATAGTATTGGTAACGCTTTTTTACCGCATATTATATTTTAAAACTTTATTATCTGACTGGACTAAACAGCTACAATAAATCATTTATCATTTTATCAATAATTTGATGTTGTCCGAATTGCCAGAAAAAAGCGTTCCTTCCTCGTGGTCAAACTCATTCGGACATAGTCATCCAGTATTCGGACACAGTGTCCGAATTGACACTGTGTCCGAATACTGGATGACTTTTTTTACCGTCTCAAAAAAAGTGGGAGTAATAGGTGAACTGAGTAGAAGCAAATGGCATGCTTATATAAAAAAAAAGTGATCCGGTATATTGTGTCCGAATCGTCAGCGAATCCGAAAATCTCTCACTAGCACGGTTTTTTTGTCTTAATTAGCAAAAATCCTTTACAAACTAAGTTTTGCGTTCGGAAAAAAAAAAGAATTTGCAAATAAGTACTACAATCTCACCAAGGTACTGAACCCTAAGTGGGCGAGTCCGACTAGCAATTTTTTATTATTGTAATATTTGTCAGGAGTGCACGTGTCGCCACTGCGCCACGTGCGCGTGCTCAGCTCGACCGGCGCGCGGAGCGGGGGCGGGAGGCCATGGCGCGGGACGGAGCGCGCCGCCCCTCCCGGCCGCTCCACCCGCCGCACTCGCACGGCTCGCGCGCACCGACTCTAGCAAACTGACCCTCACCATGAAGAAGGAGGCACTTGGTATTTATTACCCATTTTATCACTCAGCTGCGCCGCGGGGTTCACCCGCACAAGTCTCGATCCCGTAGAAACTTCGGGGTAAAAAGTATCCCGTCTTAATCCTGGTCATGGTCTACCCATGTCCCCATCTAAATCTGTTCGCCGTTTAAGTGTGAAAGCAAACCAACCATAGATATAAGAAAGTTATATTTCTATGAAACCAACCAACAAATAAACAAAGAAACTCGCTTTCGCATTTATGCATATTTAAGATTATTATTATTTATTATTAAGATAAAAGTCACTGAGCTCTTCCCCCCTTTATTAAGTTTCGATAAATACTTGTACATACTATAATTATTTTTTTATTTAATTTAATTTAGATTTATAACTAAGTAAGACATGTAAATAACTATTTTCAATATACAAAATAAAGTCACTATACGCTATATTTGAGATATTTGAGGGGAACTAACTTAAATACATATACCTATAACCAGTTGGCTTGGTTTCTAATTGCAGACTCTTCCATTCTTGCCTCCAAGAGTTCGAAGAAGTCGGGCGAGCCACTCCCCGACGTGGAGACGTACCGCGCTTCGCGGAGCAAGCTCAAGAGCTCCGTCAAGGTATAACACTCCTAATGCAGACTGCTTGCCTCGCGGTCGCGACTCGCGGGTTATCCACTAATTGATCGTGCACTCTCTCCGCAGACAGAATCGCGTAGTGGTTAGTGTTTGACGTTGGCAAGCATTTACACCTAGAAGGCGGTTGTTTCAGACGCGTCGGGGGTACTCCCTGCACTGCTGGCTGCCGGACGCCGAAGCCGTGCCCATCCGGTAGGTACATCGCTGAAGCCTGAACCTGAACCTATCTCCTACCCTACAAGTCTGGTGTTACTTCGTTATGTCGTGTGTATTCAAATTCTAACTAATTTGTAAGTTAGAAAGGGCAAATTGCCTAGTTAAAGACTATTTGGGGGTCATGATATTATGTCAACCGCTAGGTATACAGGATGGCCGGAACATTGACGTTCAAAAATAAAATTTAGTTCCCTCGTATCGTGAGGTATCCGAATCACCCCCATGTATGTTCCGCGATTTTTCATAGTTTTGGAGTTTTTTTTTTCTGATTTTTTGAAAAGAAGAAAGTAGAAGATTTTGACGACATTTCTTTTTTGCAACTGAATCTTTATAAGTGCTTTTATGTATAAAATAATCAGCTTCGTAACTGTGATGAAAGTTATGAAAATGTTGGTCTAAAGTGTAAAAACGTTTGGTAAATTATTACTGTCAAAGTTCCTAAGTAAGCTGCAAACATGCGCCAGACTCACATCTTTTAAATCATTAAAAATAAAAGCTTTTAAAAAGATATAAAGCTTTTATCATGCATTGTCACGAGAACCAAACACGTATGCCAAATTTCAGCCCGATAGCTTCAGTGGAAGTGGGTGAAATATTGATTGCAATATTCCAGGACATACCTACTATATACGAGGGAAGTTTTTTTTTTTTTTTACCTTTTATAATGTCTAGATTTAGCACACGAGGTTGTTGACATGTGGAATGTGAGCTCGGCTATCATTGTGCCGATTGTCGTAACGGCCAATGGCCTGATGGCCGAAAGCCTCGACCAACATCTTTTGAGGCT
The DNA here is from genome assembly GCA_914767815.1 of Eupsilia transversa. Lineage (NCBI taxonomy): Eukaryota > Metazoa > Arthropoda > Insecta > Lepidoptera > Noctuidae > Eupsilia > Eupsilia transversa. The sequence goes on along the minus strand of OU611893.1, from coordinate 10,892 downwards.
CTCGTTAGGCGGTTGGATCAAGGGCCTGATTCAGAAGGCAGTTCTCCTCGATACGGCTCGCATTGTGAGGAGGTTCCTGTCTCTGCAGCCCTAACCACCGGTAGCTTGGACCCTGCTCCCGACACCGGCGGAACACTATTTTTTATATTTTTAAATGTTTTTTTTTTTATATAACCTTTAAGAAATATATTTAAAAATGTATAAAATAAGTATACAAAATAAATAAACGAAATAATAATAACATAATAGAAATATAATAAAATGCACGTACAGCTATCTAGAGCCGATCTGCGTGTGCAGTCTCACCCATCGACCAAGCATCGGGCAGTCCCACCGGTCACTCAATGCTCTCAACATGCCGTGGGTGCTGGTATCTGTTCTTTGCCGGATGATGGCATAAAAATCATCCACTCTCGCATCGGCAAACATACCCGAAGCGCTACAATACCGCGGCAGCCCCACAAGCATCCTGAAAGCATTGTTATACTGTACACGCAGGGCGCTGTATGCCTTCTGCGTATACTTGACCCAAAGGCTGCAGGTGTAAAAAGTCTGACAGTAGGCTCGAAAAAGCGTCATTTTAACGTCGTAAGAACACCGTGCAAACCTACGGGCCAGTCGGGGCCAGCATATTACTTCGAACAGACAGCGCCCTACGCTCTCTCTCTATATCCAAATCGTCGCACAGGTCCTCAGTGACCCAGTGGCCCAGATATTTAAATTTTGAGACTTCAAGGGTGTACCTGCTAATGAGATGCAAGGAACATTTAAGGCAACCGACTTCCGAAATTAAAGTTATTTTTCACTTTGAAGTGTTTTTTTGGAAGTCTGTTGTTTTTTTTATAAAAAGTTTATATTTTTCACTTTTTAGTTGTTGTACCTACCCCCTACAAGTACGAATATCACGACCTGCTATGTAAATAACAGTGACAGGAATATGTTAAGACATCGTCCATATAGGCTAAGTGGGAAAAATACGTATTAATGAAGCTAACTCAAAAAGTAATCAAGCAAAGTTAATAAAATTTATATGGGACCACCTCGAGAGCATACCCTTTCAAATAAAAAGACAAGAATTTTCAAAATCCGTCCACAATTGACGAAAATATCGACGGACATACACAAAAAAAAATGAAAAAAAAACATACATACGCTACGAACATATAACCTCCTCCTTTTTGGAAGTCGGTTAAAAAGAAGTACTTCAGAGCTTACACAAACTCAGGTTTTTATCTCGCTCGCACCATACTACTCGCGGAATGAGTGCGAGCGAGACGGAGGCGGCTCCAAATCTGCAAAAGTTTAGGTGATTGCTTTTTACGGCGAAAATAATGGCAATTTAAAAAAATTAAATACTTAGTCCCTGCTTTAAAGTTAGTTCAGTTAGTGTGCCAAGTTTCATATTTTTTTAATAGCAGCGGTTTATTGTTCGGTTTGGACTTTGGAGGTAACTTTGATTTTTTTTATCGAGATTTTTTTATGAAATGGTGTTTTCGGCTAACATAGTCGCTAACATTAATCCATAATATTTATTTAAAAATTAATGCTGCAGTAGTTTCGATATAACGGCGGATCTTGCTAAGCAATTTTACGACTTATAGGCCCTTAATGGGGCTACTTTGGCTAAAATCGGCCTTCAAAGACAGCGAGGTGGAAAATTCTTAAAATTAGCCATCTGATTAATACATTTAACATACGCGGAACATACATGGGGGTGATTCGGATACCCCACGATACGAGGGAACTAAAATTTTTGGACGTCAATGTTCCGGCCACCTTGTATAATATTCCTGAAGGGATTTATTATGTTGCTCATATTAAAGTCTCCGGCAAGACCAATGCCAACAGGCACAAAGTCTGGCCGAGCGAAGCAACCCTTTGTTTTGCTTCGTGTGGCAGTCTCTGGTTGAGCTCGCTTGCTCAATACAACATCAGCTATTTACTTTTTTTAGGTAATACAAGGGGGAACGGGCTTTTTATTCTAGATATAACATTGAAGTAATGGTTGAAGACTGTTTCTTTTGTGTGTGCAGGCCGAGTAACGGTCTGTCAGTGCTGGGCAGCGCCATCATCCCAGAGCTTAAGCCGCGCGTGCCCACAATGAGCGAACGCGACCTCACGCGCGTCTACACGCCGCGCCACTACCTTCGCTCCTAGATACCGGACCCAATAGCTCGAAACATTGTTCAGATCTGCACGAAAATGTATTGTGTTTCATAAAAATAAATTGTTCATATTTATAACCTTTGACTTTGATTTGTAACATACAACTCTCAAGCTCTTGTGTTGGCAGCATTAATATTCTGTCCGTGACTCTGATTTCGTAACTCTGACTGATTCAGTTGGTAATAATGATGTACGAGGGAAAAAAAGTTAGATATTCTTTACTCATTCGTTTGACACTGGCAAGTTATAGGTACACCATCTTATAGGCTGGTTGTTTATTGATATATTTGAAAATAGAACACACCTAATTTATTTATTTTTTATTTGGATGAGCATTATTTTTCCGAGAATCTGGCGAGAATTCGCTTGCAGCAATGGAGCTCAGTCGACGTTATTTTCACGCTATGATTTATTATGACTATAAAAAAGGTTTAAGCCTCAAGAATGTTTTGAACCTTTGGCTACTACTTTTGGGGAGTCTGCTTATTCACGAGCAATAGTATAAAATTGGTTTGCTGAATTTAAAAGAGGACGGGGAGATCTTGAAGATGAAGCGAAGAGAGGTCGGCCGCCAACCGCGGTCACACAAGAAAACGATCGTGCAGTCGAAAAAATTATTCGCGAACACCGACGAATTACATAATTATAATAATTATGTAGAGCTGGAGCGAGAACTGGGAATTGGATCAGCAGCAATGCAAACCATAAATTCATCACCATCTTTCTCTCGGTAAGCGTTGTTCAAGATGGGTGCCGCACAAACTTACCGATGAGATTTTATAAGATTTTTGAGATAAAAATTAATTAAGAAATTTTTTAGAATGTTGTTCTAGTATATGGAAGAAAAATGTTTTTCGTGGAAATTGTCAATTTTTATTTGTCAAAAAGTAGGACGGAGCCTATTAAAAATTAAATAGCTGAAAACCGCTTGAAAAAGTTATAACGATTTTATCAAAATTCAGAAATCCCTAAGGTGGAATTCGTCAGGTAACCCAGTATATAATTAAACAGGATGACATTTAATTCATTGGCAATATTTTAACCACGTATTCTAATCATGATACTTCTTCATTTAGACCAACAATATCGAATATTAATATGGTAAAATTATTAATTTAAAAAAAGTGATATAAGTACTTACTTACTTAAAGTCCGAAATGAATAAAGAAGATAAAAATAAATAATAATTTAAATGATTATTAAAATTTTATCTAAATTCTTTCGAAGCGTAGTAAAATTACGCGAGTTTACGCTACAGCGTCTCATTCAATAGGTTTGTCCTTGAAAAGAAATGGAGCCAACGGCAAGCAAACTACTCGCCCGCGCGTCGCATGGGGCCGCGCTTCAGTTGAGTCCCCGACCCCGCTGGCAACCGAGGTGTGCCACCGCGCCGAAAGTGAAAGATTTTTGGATTGCAGTGAACCCCGTGAACCATAACATGCCTCGACCACGTAGTGCAGTTTACACAAACCAGCAATACCTGGATATGGTGTTATTCTACGACCGAACACACAGTTTGCTTCGAACTCGTGAGATGTTTCACCGCCGCTACCCCGATGCACCGATTCCATCACGAGACCGAATCTTGAGATCTACGCAAAACCTGCGGGATTTTGCATCGTTCCACGTACCAGCATGCTCAAGCGCGTGGTAGAGCGCCGGTGTACCCGAGCACCCTACATCGGCAAATAAAGCAGTACTTCCAGAGGAATCCACAGGCCAGCAGGAGGCAGGCAGCGCGACATTTTCACGTCAGTCAGTATTTTGTCTGGAAGCTGTTAAACACCTCTGGAATGCACCCTTACCATTTCCAAAAAGTGCAGGAGTTGGCGTTGGCAGACTACACGCCCAGGGTCCGATTTTGTAATTGGCTATTACAAAATCTGGATAAAAATATCCTGGGAACAGACGAGGCCACGTTCACCCGACTCGGCCTGTTCAACGTCCACAACGAGCATTGGTGGGCTCCGCGTGGGCCAAACCCTCACGTAAATCGAAGACACGCATTTCAAAATCGTTTCTCGGTGAACGTGTGGGCAGGCATAATTAACAGCTGTATCATTGGACCTTTTTTTATTGAAGAGAGACTGACCGGGGTGCGTTATCTCCGGTTGTTAGAGACCTCCGTAGAAGAGCAGCTGCAGAACTTGCCTGAGAGCTACCAGTCCGAGCTGTACTATCAGCATGACGGAGCAGTGGAGCACCAGCGCACTACCAGCGTGACGTTCGCGCCTTCCTCGATCAAAGATTTGGTGAGCGTTGGATAGGTCGCGGCGCGGCGGGCCTGTAGGTTGGCCGGCGCGGTCGTGGTTGACCTGACGCCCTTGGACTTTTTTTTGTGGGGTGAGGTTAAGAGACTAGTTTACGAGCAAGAGAGTGAAAGTCGGGAACAATTAAAAGAAAGATTATTACGGCGTTTGACACGGTTAAATCGCGTACTTTTGTGTTGCAAAATGTGAAGATGAACCATAGGCGTCGTGCTGAGTTGTGTGTACAGAGAGGAGGTGAACACTTCGAGCACCTCTTAAAGTACACCAAGTTTAATTCTACGTTGCTCTAAAGTAGGTCTCAAACACAAATCTCACACACACAAACAGCCAGACCCACAACGATTAATTATCCACAATTACGTTAAAAGTTCTAAACTTACTACCTACCTACCTACTTGATATTGTTATTTATTAAATTAAATATTTTATTGTGCCGTGGTTACGATTTAAAATGAATGTGAATAAAATTTAAAACTAGTAAGTCATTCATTTTTACATGAAACTGTTATGTGATACTTTTTTTTTTCATTTTGTGAAATTAATTGGTTATTATTTTTTTAACACTTAACTAGTATAAGTTATTATTTGTTTCACAATTAGATTTTTGGACTAAAATATTGCCACCGAATTTAAAGTCATCCTATATATATATTTTTTTTTTTCACCCAGGTTTGTTTCGCTCCGGTTAGTTTCGCTCAGGTTAGGTTCACTCAGGTTAGGTTCGCTCAGGTTAGGTTCGCTCAGGTTAGGTTTTTTTTTTTTTTTTTTTTTTTTTTTTTTTTTTTTTTTTTTTTTGGCAGGAGTGGGAAATCCTCATGGACGCGCAGACCCCCCACAATACGAGCTGGTCTGGCAGTGCCGGACTCTTACCGGCTAAAACCACACTCCTGCCTTACAATTACCTCGGACATAGTCTGAGACCTTATTTACAATTTACTATTTCTATCAAGTAGGTAGTCTTTTCTCAAATGATACAATATTATCATTACTTAAGTTTACTTATATCTATATAAAAACATTCAAAATAGTTTAGACACATTTCAGTGTAGATACGGTGTTTATTGGGTTTGTTCTATCACAGTTTCGGACATTTTCAACGATCTGCGTTATGCTACTGGTATATATTATTAAACAAATATGAATCCTAAGCATAAGTTCGTTTACTTATTCCTCCTAATAGCCTTGTTAGCTAGCTTTATACAAAACCCAATAAACTTAGCCCTTGTTCCCTTGTTTGTTATTAGGGCATTAAATGTGTCAGTCGTCACCTCAACACCTAGGTCCTGTTCGAGATCATACCTCTCCAGGCAATAGGCGGGGCATTCTGTCAATATGTGTAAAACCGTTTCATGTTTTGCAGGGTCGCATATGCACGATGGACTTTCCTTACACTTAAACCTGTTCAAGTATTCGGAAAATCCACCGTGCCCTGTCAGCACTTGTGTCAGTGTGCCTGTCGGTTTTACATCCTTTACCAGTTTGAATGCTTGGATGGCATCTGGGAAGAATAGTTTAGTGACACCGGCGGTATCCTCGGATCTGTATCTCCGATTCCATTCGTCGAGGGTGTCCTCACGGATCTGCCGCTTTACGAATGAAATCGGGCATTGGTCATAATCAGGCCTTGTTTTTGTTTTTAGGGCGGCGTCCTTAGCCAGCTGGTCTGCTCTCTCGTTACCCTCTAGTCCGACATGAGCTTTGATCCAAAAAAGTTCAACTTTTTTGGATTGGGCCTTGCACTGTCTCAGGTTTTCTCTTGTTTCGACTGCGAGGGGGTGGAGAGAGCGGTGGTTAGTGACCGTCTCCAGCGATGATCTGGAATCGCTGTAGATGCCAAAACTGTTTTGGTGACTACGCAGAATTTCCCTTGTTGCCTTGCATACAGCCAAAAGTTCCGCCTGGTAGACGGTACAGTGGGGCGACAGCTTGAGTTTTTGGCTCTTGGTTTCAACATCATTGCTCCAGTGGGACAATGATGCCCCGACCTTGCCCTCGATCTTGCTGCCGTCCGTGAATATCCTCACTGTTTGAGTGCAGTGGTTGTTGTATTGCTCCTGGTCTGCCAGGCATATGAACTGCAGGCTTATATGTTTGGCCGGGTGGGGGGTTCTGCCGAATGCTGTACACCGCTCAACCTCCCTGTCTCCCAGCGCTGGCCGGGGTACCCCCCTCCTTGCCTCATACAGGGCCGCTGCCTCTTGTATTCGGAGATCGAGGGGTAGTATCCCAGACAGCACCAGTGCCGAGTTCAGGGAGACTGTGCGATATGACTTGCACAGTTTCTGTGCAAATCCCCTCTGGACAGCATTCAACTGTTTGCGTATCATCAGTTTCTTGGCTGCTGGTGCCCACGCACTTGCTGCATACAGGATGGTCGGTTCGACTACTGCCGTGTAGATGGTATGTATGACCTCCGGATGGAGTCCCCAGCTGATCCTGGCTGCCCTTGACAGCTGTTTATAAAAGTTTAATGCCTTTTTACATACGTATGATGCATGGCTATTAAAAGTCAGCTTATTGTCAATCGTTAGTCCCAGCACTTTGATCTCCTGCGAAATACCAATGTCGACCCCGCCCATGCTCAGCAGTGGGGTGTCGTAGTTGAGTTTCCGCGTAATGACCATTGCATTCGTCTTGTGCGGTGCGAACTTCAACTTATTACTGGCTCCCCACTGGTGTACATACCCGAGAGCGTCATTGGCTCGCCGCTGGACCTCCGTCGCGGAGTCCCCGTCGAACACTAGGACTACGTCGTCGGCGAAGGCTTGGCAGTAGTCTCCCCTTTGTACCAGGCCCTTAAGTAGGGGGTCGAGTAAGAGATTCCAAAGAATTGGGCCCCCTATCGATCCTTGTACACAGCCTTTGCTTGTTTCCCTGGTGACCTCCTGTCCCGCATATCTTACCCTGACCTTCCTGTGTTCCAGGTAACTGTCCACTACTCTTCTCAAGTTTACCGGACACTTGGCTTCCGCCAACCTGGTTTTTATAGCCGGCCACCATGCACTGTCAAAGGCTCCCTCTATGTCAAGCGATATCATGACAATCAATTTTTTGTCTTTCAGCTTTCCGCGTATGAATTCTAGCAGGTCATAGAGGGAGTCCTCGGTGCTTTTTTGTGGCATAAACCCATATTGCCGTGTGCTGAGTCCGGGTATGATGTGCCACTTGATTCTGCCTATCAACATTTTTTCCAAGACTTTTCCCATCACTGGCAACAGTCCTATTGGCCTATATGATTTAGGAGCTGTATAGCTCTCCTTCCCGGGTTTCCTCAGGATTACAACTGTAGCTTCCTTCCAGACCTTCGGGAAGTAGCCCAGCTCTAGGCATTTGTTTGTCAGTGATAGGAAGAGCTCCGGATCATGATTTACAGATTGCTGGCAGATATCTGATGTGAGGCCATCCGCCCCCGGGGCTTTTTTAGGGTTGAAGCTGCGCATGCTGGAGTTCAGCTCTTCCTGGGTAAACGGTGGGTCATGTTCTTCCTCATGGCTCATCTCGTTTACTTTTTCGGCTCCCATCCTAATACGCTTGTGCTCCTCATTGTCCTCTTCCTTCCTATCCTCGGGGTAGAATGTTTCTGCCAGCAATGTGGCAGATTCAAGGTGAGTTAGAACATTACCTTCTTTGGTCAGGGGGAGATCCTCCTGTCGTTTCGTAGTCCTGCCTATGACCCTATAAATCCCCTCCCAGAGTCCCTCCTTATCCTGTTTCCCACAAAAGCTTTTCCAGCTTTCAGTCAGGGCCGTTTTTGCTGCTTGCTCATACTTTTCTTTTATTTGCAGGTACTCCCCGACGACTTTCGCCCTTCGGATCGGCGCTGCGCAGCTGACTCTGCGCTTCCTAGTTGCGACAGCCTTTTTCAGGATGGCAAGCTCACTAGACCACCAAGGTAATTTAATTTTACTATTGTGATTTAACTTTGGTATACTAAGGTTACATGCTTCTACTAAAAGGTTGATAAATGATTCTACTTTAATTTCCAAATCGGTTACATTGTTAATTTTGTCAATTTCTATTTTACTAATATTGTTTACTTCTAGCAACTGGGCCAGTTTCACACGAAACTGTTCCCAGTTGGCTTTTTTACTGTTGAATATTCTAGTAGTTCTACTTATGTCTAGACCTTTTGCCCTTTCTAATTTAATTTTAAAGATTATGGTGTTGTGGTCTGAGCTTGTCATACCTTCGTCCACCGTCCAGTCCTCAACCAGGTCAAGCAGATCCGCCGTACATGCCGTAAGGTCCACAAAGCTGGTGTACAGTGTGGTTCCCCTCACTGTGTGGAACGTCGGAGTGTCGCCTATGTTGAGCACCTGCAATCCCATTTCTTCCAGGGCACCGGCCATGTCAATTCCTCTTTGATCTATTTTTCGGCTACCCCACCAGGAGTTTTTGGCATTTGCATCACCACCCATGATGATTCTCCGGCCAAAACTCCTCTCTATCTTTATAAGCTGCTCCAGGTATGGCCCTATCGGTGTCGGTTTAGGTTCTAGGTAGAATGAGACCACCACGATCTCCCAGGCGCTTGTCCTCATCTTCACCACTGTGATGTTGGGCGTAGTGAAGTTCGGACACTGGATGACGTCTATATCGCCATCGAAGACTGCAATTGCAGTCTTGACGACGCCGTCACCATCGCCGGTATGCTGGTATATTCTAGCACCGCGGTAATCTTTCATTCTACCCAAACTCCCGATGTACGGCTCCTGGAGCAGTGCAAAAGCCACCCCCTTTTTGGTTGCCTCAAGCATAATCTCATTTGTGGCCAAGGCCTTTCTCCGCAGATTTGCTTGTGCCACGAGGTATGGCCTTTTTTGGGAGACGGAGTTTTCACCGGGGACCACCTTAGCAATATGCCACCTTCGATCTAGCTATCCCATCCCATTTAACCCTGATGGGGCACTCCTGACTAAAAGCATTGTGGTCTACCCTGTCTAGCTTTGAACGTACACAGTTGCAGCAAGAAGGGGCCGCACCCTCAAGCCAGTTAGGGCACTCTGCCTTCATGTGGGGTCCCCCACAGTGACTGCACTTTGCCTGGGTTTCCTGGCAAAAACGCCTACCATGCCCATAGCCCAGGCAAAGAGAGCACTGTACTAGGGGAGATTGGTCGGCCACTCTAATCCTCTGTAAATCAATGAGGACCGACTCGGCATCTGTCATTCTCCGCCATATTTTGGGGGACACCCTCATTACGATATGACTTGTGTGGGGGTTCCTGGTGCGCCTTTTATAAGCTATTTCAAGCTTGTCCTCCTGCCCATCCAGGTTCATGAACATCCTTTTGTTCTGATTCCTCAATGCCTTTAAAATATCTCCGTCGCTATTACAGCTGAGTACGTCCTTTAAGACAACGAGGGGATGCTCAGGTTAGGTTCGCTCAGGTTAGGTTCGCTCAGGTTAGGTTCGCTCAGGTTAGGTTCGCTCAGGTTAGGTTAGGTTAGGTTAGGTTCGCTCAGGTTAGGTTCGCTCAGGTTAGGTTAGGTTAGGTTAGGTTAGGTTAGGTTAGGTTAGGTTAGGTTAGGTTAGGTTAGGTTAGGTTAGGTTAGGTTAGGTTAGGTTAGGTTAGGTTGCGGTCGCCGGGGGCGCGGCTGTCCGGGAAGTGGACGCGGGCGTGCCCTCCGTGGGCTTTTTGGCCCCCTTGGACTTGCCGGCCGTAGTTCTTGACGCACCCGGCTTAGCGGGCTCCTCCTTCCTTCTATCCGCAGCGAGTGGCGGCCGGAGAGTCTCTGCCGGGAGGAGCCTCGACTCCAAGCCCTGCAGACGGGCATTCACCATACCCCCACACTGGAGCATGCAAATGCGGACGATCTTTTCGATCTCCGCATCAGCAGCAGGCGTAGGGGCAGGGACCGACGACGACGGGACTGACGGTGTCGGGGCAGCGACGGGAGCAGAACCAGTGGCCGCAGGACGACTCCGCTGCCAATCCGCCCTCTGCGCGGCAAGCTCCCGCTTTAGGTCCTCCAACTCGGATCGGAGACGGCCATTCTCCTCCCATAGCTTCGCCGTCTCCTCCGTGCTAGTCCGGTTAAGGAGGACCTCAACCGCCTCCCTAATGCCGTCCGCCGCCTCTTTAAGAGCACGCGTGAATGTGCCCTTCAGATTGCCCGACTTGGTGGCAACCTTCAGGACGACATCCACGCCGTCCAAAACTTGGCGACTAAGCGCCGCCGCCGTTACACTCCCGCTGTCAGCCATGCGGGTAGAGCGCCGCTCTCGGGCCTGTCGGGCCAACTCGCTGACTTCGTCAGCCGCGACAGTCTTTTGCTGCGCCCTCTTTGCGGCATTTTCTTCCGCACGATTGGTCCCGAGTAGAGGGATAGCGGAGCCCCCCCCAAGGTCCACCACTGTGGGCTCGAGGTCCACCTGCTTGGACCCCGAGTCGCTTCCTCCACTCGGTGCCGGCGTATCGGGGCGTTTTAAAAAGCGCCCCAGAGAGTCGCGCGG